>OX419709.1:85000-10085000 GCA_948474745.1 Oligia latruncula
ACCTCGACACTCATTGAAGAGCACCGCGATAGGATTTTGATATTGAACCGACGTTTGACCGACGGCTCACCGACGATATGCTCCGCAGACGTGTCAGTATCACCGCGGATGCGGTGCACCGACAGCGCGGCGCACAAATGCAACTACGAGCTTTTTAACCGCAACAATTTTAGTATACGCTATTGGAGCTGGAATTACCGCGGCTGCTGGCACCAGACTTGCCCTCCAATTGTTCCTCGTTAAAATATTTAAAGTGTACTCATTCCGATTACGAGGCCTCGTAAGAGTCCCGTATCGTTATTTTTCGTCACTACCTCCCCGTGCCGGGAGTGGGTAATTTGCGCGCCTGCTGCCTTCCTTGGATGTGGTAGCCGTTTCTCAGGCTCCCTCTCCGGAATCGAACCCTGATTCCCCGTTACCCGTGACAACCATGGTAGTCGCAGAAACTACCATCGAAAGTTGATAAGGCAGACATTTGAAAGATGCGTCGCCGGTACTGGACCATGCGATCGGCAAAAGTTATCCAGATTCATCAAAATTAACGACTTCGGACGCGAGGCCCTCCGTCGATTGGTTTTGATCTAATAAAAGCACTCATCCCATCACTGGTCAGAGTTCTGATTGCATGTATTAGCTCTAGAATTACCACAGTTATCCAAGTAACTGAGTAAGATCTAAGGAACCAAAACTGATATATTGAGCCATTCGCGGTATCGCCTTAATACGGCTTGCACTGAGACATGCATGGCTTAATCTTTGAGACAAGCATATAACTACTGGCAGGATCAACCAGGGAGCTTCGTTACAAGAGACCGACACGCGCCCCGCACACCGACACACTCGGTGACGACGGCGATGCGCGCATTGAATCCTCATTCCCGAGCGTTCGCGATCGCAAAGACGCAAACGCACACGGGCGAGCTCTGTTAGAATTTTTGGGTCGCACGCGCGAACGTCTGGACGCATATATCTCAACGCGCCAGACGCGCTGCGCTTGCATAAGGGCGTTGACGTTCGTGATGAACACGGAACAGAAAAGCCCCCATTTGGAACGTTCGTACCGAGACGAGTTCACGTGTGTAAAATTTGTTAACACATTCGCGACATCATATACGACTCCGCCCGGAATCTATAGAGCGCCTCACATAAAAAACAATAAGAGCATAAACTCTCATTAGACGTGACGAACACTAGACGCGTCCGAGCGCCGGTCGACGTCACGCCGTTCAAATTGATTTCATACAACGACCGCTATTTTCGAATACGCACCAAAACACGATCCGTCGGTCCACACAGTTCATCAAATTCGTCAGTCGGCCGGCCGTCAAGCAGAGACAGAGAAGGGTAAACTTTAAAAGTTCACAAGTCTGTATAAATAAAAATACACTAACAACACAACTCTATATCTACCACTTGCCGCCCCCGGAAGACCACCACCAAAATCCAAAAACAACGCACACAACAACACACCACCTTCGACTTCAATCAAACTCCAAGTGCGTCGTCGTTTCGTTGTTCGTCGTCGCCCGCGCGCTCCGTCCTTTTGCTCGGACGTCGCGTCGCATGACACATATGCGAAGCTCGAAATCGATGTGATCGGGCGACTCGGTGACCGACATACATGATTGTCGAGCCGATGCGTGGTGGGGTCAGAGTGAGTGAACAAGAACCTAACCTAGACCAATCGTAGCCCCCCCCCCCAGGGAGAGACATCGGCATCTCCCCCCCCACCCCCCCCCCACCCCTCGCACCTCCCCCTTCAACCTGTTCCGTGTTGGTTCGGCGAGCGAGGGTTTTTGTGATGCGAGTGATAGTAAAAAATTACGCCGATCCAGAAACCCCGTAACCAACACCCCCCCCCCACCCCTCCCAACCCCGCGCAAGACGATCGCCCGGGCAAACACAAAAAAGTACGAGGTGTCATTGCATTGCGCCGTGTCATGAATATTATTATCTAACCTAACCTAACCTAACACCAACCGCCCCCCCCCCCCCAAATTGAAGAAAAAATAGAATTCGTCGTCGTCGAAAAACACACACACCCCTCAACAACCCAACCCCCCCCCCCCCCCCCCCCCACCCCCACCAACCAAAAATTAGAGAAAGAAATAGAATTCGTCGTCGTCGAAAAACACACACACCCCTCAACAACAACCCAACCGCCCCCCCCCCCCCAAACAGTTGAAGAACAGATAGAATTCGTTTTATTATCTAACCTAAACTAACCTAACCACCCCCTTCCCCCCCCCCCCCGCCCCACCCCCGCCCCACCCCCGCGCGAGACGATCGCCCGGGCAAAGACAAAAAAGTACGAGGTGTCATCGCATCGCGCCGTGTCATGAATATTATTATCTAACCTAACCTAACCTAACCCCCCCCCACCCCCGCGCAAGACGATCGCCCGGGCAAAGACAAAAAAGTACGAGGTGTCATCGCATCGCGCCGTGTCATGAATATTACTATCGAACCTAACCAAACCTAACACCCCCCCCAACCCCCCCGAAGTATATTTATTACTTGGCCCCTAGCTAACAAAATACCCTCCAACAGCCCCTTAGCCCAATATTATATAATTAATCAAATGTTTAACGAGCCGCCCCTGACCCATCACAAAAACACACACACACACACACACACACACACCGCCCCAAACCCCCCCCAAAGTTGAAGAAGAGATAGAATTCGTTTCAATGGTCCTTCGCTGCTGGACATGTATTAAAAAAATGAGGTTGGATATTATACTAATGCAACCTTCCTTGAATAGACTCCATAGGAAATTAGAAGAATAAGTAGACATCAGATTGACGCGTTTGACTTTAATGTCGTAACATCAATATAATTGTGTAAAATGATGGAAAATTAAAATTTATAATCAGATACCTAATTCTATATAGACGGTTCGATATAGACGATTAAACAGCCAAACTGCGAAATACATAATATTTATGCAAGAAAATCATAAGAGGTTACAAAATCATAAATATGATGAGAATGAATGAAAACGAAGCGTAAGTACAGTATCAGCCTACTTTCTAAATTATTTTATTTGTTAGGGATAAGTAGACACGACAATATCGACTAAAAAAGAAGGAAGATTGATGACAAACAAAAATATCAGCGCCGCACGCTGGTTCGTGTATTAAATCGTATTCTGTTCGTGTATTAAATAAGAAGGTTTGTTCGCGCCGCGCGAGCGGCGGGGGAGATATTTTTTTTTTTTTTTAGTTTGAATTTTTCCGAGCAGTAATATCTTCGTGTCGTCGTCTGTTCGTGTATTGATCTATGTCATGCGTTACATACATAACATGCATACTTTACCCTATACTATACTATACTATAGTATAACACAACACTAGTGTGTATAATAATAGTACACAGCAGTATAGTTATAACACACCAACCACTTTATCATCATCAACTATTATATAACGTACGACGAGTGCACACATCGTAAGTCACGAATAGTAAGTAATAATAAGGTTGTTGATCGTCGATCATCGTCCTCGGACGAATCACCTGGCGTAGGGCTGAGTCTCAACAGATCGCAGCACGACGCTGCTCTACCGAGCACAACACCCCGCCAGGAACGGAAGTCGTCTACAGACTATTCCGAGCCCCGACATCGAACTGAGGTAAATTCGGACCTTCGGAGCCGTGATGCACGCGTTAAACGGACAGCATCGATCTCCGCGATCCAAATGGGCTTCGACGTCGCACCTCACGTGGTGAAGCGCGACTAGTAAAGTCACATTGTTTAGAGCCTCCCGACTCTCGGGGCTCCACAGTGAGCATATCCTTGCCGGATTCGGCTAGGCTGGCTTCGGCCTTAGAGGCGTTCAGGCATAATCCCGCGGATGGTAGCTTCGCACCACCGGCCGCTCGGCCGAGTGCATGAACCAAATGTCCGAAACTGCGGTTCCTCTCGTACTGAGCAGTATTACTATCGCAACGACAAGCCATCAGTAGGGTAAAACTAACCTGTCTCACGACGGTCTAAACCCAGCTCACGTTCCCTTTTGATGGGTGAACAATCCAACGCTTGGCGAATTTTGATCAGTAGGGTAAAACTAACCTGTCTCACGACGGTCTAAACCCAGCTCACGTTCCCTTTTGATGGGTGAACAATCCAACGCTTGGCGAATTTTGCTTCGCAATGATAGGAAGAGCCGACATCGAAGGATCAAAAAGCAACGTCGCTATGAACGCTTGGCTGCCACAAGCCAGTTATCCCTGTGGTAACTTTTCTGGCACCTCTTGCTAAAAACTCTTTATACTAAAGGATCGATAGGCCGTGCTTTCGCAGTCCCTATGCGTACTGAACATCTGGATCAAGCCAGCTTTTGCCCTTTTGCTCCACGCGAGGTTTCTGTCCTCGCTGAGCTGGCCTTAGGACACCTGCGTTATTCTTTGACAGATGTACCGCCCCAGTCAAACTACCCGCCTGGCAGTGTCCTCGAACCGGATCACGCGGGAGTTGTACGGCGACGAGCGTTGCCGCCACGTCGCCACTCTGCACGCTTGGAACGAAACACCGTGCGCCCGCCGATGTTACTCCTTATTACATCAGCTATCTGCCAGTGAAAGTCCCGTCAAAATCGGTCCAGCCGTTTCAGAGATTAGCCGGAACAAACAGACAGACAGACAGACAGACCGACAGACAGACAGACAGACAAAAATTGTAAAAAATGTTATTTTGGTATATGTACCGTGTATACATCCATATGCATTTAGTAAAAAGCGGTTATTTTAATATTACAAACAGACACTCCAATTTTATTTATTTGTATACATGACTTTTTATTTGTAAGTGACATTTTAAATTTATTGCTTCGATGACAGAAGGACTTAAATATTAATCGTTTGCAATCGTAATTAAACTTTATGATAGTGTGTTAAGGTTTATAATAATCTGAAGTTGTATAAACTTTTTTCTATAGTTCGTAGTAAGAAATATAAATGTTTATGTGTGTGCAAACGTGGCCACTTTAGCGACTTATTTTTGTTCCTAATCATTCATCTAGTACTATTATTGATCGAAGGACGTAATATATAGAACACATGCGTTCCGATTTAGATATTACAATTATGACTGCTGAGAGCTGGCAACAATTCGGAACACTCGTGAACGCGCTCACAGTGCTTACACAATGTAAAAAAGATATTATTACAGTATTTCTTTGTATAAACAACACATTTCTTCTTCAGTTCTTCTTCTTTGGTTAGGTGGCGACTGTCAGCCAGAAGCACAATTTCGAAAATGCCACGTTAGTTTAATTTAAAGATGATGCAACTCAAAACAAAACACACACTGACACAACCTCATACACACACTATCATTTTTGACAGCGCTCACGGTGATATTATTCTAGGGCATGGTCGGCATTATCGCAAAATGGCGAATGTCATAACGTCATCTATGACGATTCACGGGACATCGTTATCGTTATCGCGCTCACGCTAATTCGGTTATTTCCCAATTCGGAACACATCGATTATTTCCCAATTCGGAACGCAGGGTTTGACGAGATTAAAAAAGCGCGCATCTCCGACTAGTAAATAGTCAGTGTGACGCAACTGTCTAATAAAAAAAGAAACTATCGCAACTGTCTAATAAAAAAATAAACTATGAAACGTGCACTAATCATAGATAAAATACTAAAAATTTAGTGCACGTTTCATACAAGCGACGTTTTTCAACTTTTTCTATGGGAGTTCCGTCTCTTATATATGTTTAGGTACATGTTTACTTACTCTATGTAAATAGTTATCTGTGGTATTACGGCACATGTGGATTAAAGTAAAGAAAAAGCACGCGTTCGTAATACACTCCATTATGGACCTAAAAGCGGTTCAATAAGAGTCACTTTACGAGCAAGTGTGTTGAAAAGAAGGTTGTATGCCTGCTGCTACAGTACCTTTTACTAAAATAAAACAATAGTGATATGAAAAATATTATAATATACTAGCTGTTACCCGCGACTTCGTCCGCGTGGAATTTAACAAAAAAGTTATTGTTCAGTTCGCAGAGTTTACGCGATAACTTATTAATTCTGTATTCTGCGTAAAAAAGAAATACCATGCTGATTTTAATTAAATTCTTCTATTTTATGTATCGATATTTTGTTTTTGTACATATTTCTCCATTTAGTTCTTTTTTTTCGTTTTTGCATATAAAGGTAGTTTACCATTGCAAAGTTTCGGTGAGTTTGAATTACGGAGCAGTATGATGGGCACGCCAATCTTAAGTTCTAGTTTGTGAGGGGGTAGACCAGGCACAATTATAATATTTAAAAATTCTGTTGGGTTATTAACCACTTCATCCGGATTGCAAACTGTATTGATGGAAAGGTATGTTTGTGATTCACCAGATAGTTTATCTAAAATGCGCTGATTAAGGGCAGTAACCTGGTCGTTCATAGGTGTTAAAATTGATCTTTCACACAACCACGAATCATCTTTGATATTGAGATTGTGAATATCATCATAAATACTATGTATTAAAATTTCAGTATCCACCACAACCTCACAAATACCGCTAGGTAGTTCTATATCATGAGTACTACTCACTTCTGGAATTTTTCCCTCTCCAACATCAAGAAGAATTTTGCTAAATTCTGAATCGGCTGAATGTTCTCTCATATTTTCTTTTAAATGAAGTTTTTTACAATGTCTCCAAAGTACTGAACGTTTTAAATAGGCGTTAATTTCATCAGCTCGCTTACTTTTAGTCACAACTGGTAATATTTGCCTAAAATCTCCAGCTAATAACAATAAGACTCCTCCAAATAATAGATTATGACTTCTTATGTCCTGCATCGTCCTATTCACGGCTTCTATAGTTTTTTTTTGCCATAGTGCATTCGTCCCATGCTACAAAATATACACAATTTTGTAGAACTTTGGCTTTGAGATTATTTTTGGATATAGGTACCTACTGCATACTGAATTTTCCATACGGTCTAAATCTAGTGGGATTTTAAACATCGAATGTGCCGTTTTCCCCCCAGGAAGTATGGTTGCCGCTATGCCGCTATGAAAGAAAACGTTAAACATTAATTTATAATTATTACCTAATGGTAATTAAAAATTTTAAAAACCCCCGACAAAAATAAAAATAAGGAATCCCTACAAAAAGAATGAAATAAAATAATAAATTTTAAAAAATCTTATGGAAGTCGGGGGACCGTTCTGTGGAACACCTTCTATTCTGCTTCTGAGGTCCCCCGACTTCCATAAGATTTTTTAAAATTTATTATTTTATTTCATTCTTTTTGTAGGGATTCCTTATTTTTATTTTTGTCGGGGGTTTTTAAAATTTTTAATTTAATTTTTTATTTCATGCTTTTTGTAGGGACTCCTTAATTTTTGTATTTCATTTCTTTTATTTTCTTCCGGTTTAAGATTCTGGTAATTTGGTGTTTAATCAGGTTTTTTATCCGTCAAAAAATATTGATTAATTTATAGTTGAAGAATAATTTTTAAGACTAAACAGATTTTTTTGTTTTATTATATTTTTCAAGTTTTTAGTTTTCATTTCGTTAGGTAGTTAATATTCCTCATTCCCTTTCAATATAGTGTAAATTATTCTACTTGTCAAGCCCTTGCATTTGATACCTATATTGAAGGAGTTGTGAAAAAAAAATGTAATTCGCCATTTTGTGGTGGCGGCCATCTTGGATTTGAAATTTTTAATAGTGTATAGTATTCTACTTGTCAAGCCCTTTCATTTGATACACATATTGAGGGAGTTGAAAAAAAAAAATGTAATTCGCCACTTTGTTGTGGCGGCCATCTTGGATTCAAAATTTGTTATAGTGTATAGTATTCTACTATTGAAGCCCTTTCATTTGATACCCATATTGAGGGAATTGTGAAAAAATATGTTATCCGCCATTTTGTAGTGGCGGCCATCTTGGACCGATTTTCATCAAACATAGCTAAGAACACTCCCGACTAATACACCTTTCAAACAAAAAAAACTAAATCAAAATCGGTTCATCCGTTCGGGAGCTACGATGCCACAGACAGACACACACACACACACACACACACACACACACACACACACACACACACACACAGACACGTCAAACTTATAACACCCCGTCGTTTTTGCGTCGGGGGTTAAAAAAGGAAAGCAGTAAAAATGTAACAAAATATTTTGAATTAAAAAGAACGGATCGGTCGCGGTGGGATTATAAAAAAATCCTAATCATACAAAAAACTTTTTAACAAAAAAAAAAACCGACTTCCAAAAAAAACACTACAAAGTGAAAAATAACTTTTATTTCGGAAGTCGGTGTCTTTGGATCTGTATTTTAGTTTTTTGCCACCGACTTCCGAAATAAAAGTTATTTTTCACTTTGTAGTGTTTTTTTTGGAAGTCGGTTTTTTTTTTTGTTAAAAAGTTTTTATTTCTCGCTTTTTAGTGTGTCTGTTTATAATGTATCAAAGTTACAATAGCCTAATGCCAACTTGCTCATCGCCTTTTACAAAATATTGCTTTTCCCGATGCAGGGACGTTAATTGTTGAGGAGTTCTCCTGGTATTCCACCATCAGCTCCATTTCACCATTCGCATTGTGACGAGCATAACTTGCTTAGCAACCATATTAAAGTAAGTAATCGAATCGCAAACCGGGAAATACTTATTATTATATTATAGCGACAACACAAATACATGTGTGCGACCGACAAATACTATGCTGGACGACACTATGAATGTTAAGGGCCTTACTCTCGTTTAGTAGCGTAAGACGGTCACTTTATGAAGCCTACTTCTCATTAACGGCTTGGTTAGAAGATCTGTAAAAAATATATGTTTGCTATAGATTCATGTACAGCATTTTAGTTGCGAGATTTTTTTCGTATGCCTAATACTTTTGCCTTAAAAAAATATTTACCAAAACGCTATTTTTGGCTAATATTCCCTACTACTTCTAAACGGCTTTGATGTTTGGAAATATTTTTACACTGAAAAATTGGTGGTTCTCTGTACTACATTTAAGTTGCAGCGAATTTAAATCAATCAACATTTGCAAAGAAAATTTTCCTATTTTGAGATATAGGTTCAGAGGTGCTCTGCGCGGGCGCAGGCGGCAGTCGTGCGTTAGCACTGAGACGGGATGGCTGTGTCGCTCGCTGCTGCGCCCCGGCTATCGATCGACTAAGCGTGTTTGCCTGTGTTAGTGCATATATTTACGAACGAATTGTATCAGTGTGCGTTTATAGACTAGCTCGCTGCAGAGTGCCCATTTCTATTGTGCGCGTGGACGCTATAGTACTGGTGCCATTTCTAAATACTGTTTTATATTTACTGTTTTATGTTTTTTTTTTTTTGTTTTATACCTACGCTATAAATATAAAACAGTATTTATACCTACGCTGCGGGGCCCGTGGCTAAATAAAAACAGCCGCACAGGTCGATCGATCAGGTTAAGCTTCGCTTGCCGCGGTTGGTCTGTGGATGGGTGACCATCTTTACATACCGAGACCCTTCCGTGCCTCGGAAAGCACGTTAAGCCGTTGGTCCCGGCTGTCATTCGTGGATCTTTGACAGTCGTTACGGGTAGTAAGAAACCCGAAAATCTGACAACCAGTCTTACCAAGGGGTATCGTATTACCCAATAACTGGGTTGTGGAGGTCAGATAGGCAGTCGCTCCATGTAAAATACTTGTATTCAGCCGCATCCGGTTAGACTGGAAGCCGACCCCAACATAGTTGGGAAAAGGCTAGGCAGATGATGATGATGATGATTTATACCTACGCTCGGCGGTCGCGCTATGGTTGTCAACTTTGGCTTATGCACAAAAAACTATCGTGGTAGTGGCACTCGTATCTAGTTGTTTGATTAATTGTTGAGCTTATTCTACAATATTAAAACAAAACAATAAACATAGTATTACCACAGTCTATACATCATATGTTTTTATACTGTGGTACCTATTACAATACAAAAAGTTTACAGAACAAAAACATAAAATTTTATGAATTATTCCGGTCTGATCCCCCGCTGCTAGTTCGTCTTCTGTTTTTAACCGACTTCCAAAAAGGAGGAGGTTATAAATGTTCGACTTTATATATGTTTTTAGGGTTCCGTACCCAAAGGGTAAAAACGGAACCCTATTACTAAGACTTCGCTGTCTGTCTGTCCGTCCGTCCGTCCGTCCGTCCGTCCGTCCGTCTGTCTGTCACCAAGCTGTATCTCAAAAACCGCGGTAGCTAGGCAGTTGAAATTTTCACAAATTATGTATATCTGTTGCCGCTATAACAACAAATACTAAAACAATACAAAATAAATATTTAAGGGGGGCTCCCATACAACAAACGCGATTTTTTTGCCCTTTTTTGCTCGATATCAATAATGGCTACAGGTAGGCACTTGAAATATTCACAAAATACTCAGTTGTATTTTTACTTTAATAATAAAATTAAAATAAAATATATATTAAAGGGGGGCTCCACACAACAAATGTGATTTTTTCGGCGTTTTTGCCTTGTGGTACGGAACCCTTCGTGTGCGAGTCCGACTCGCACTTGGCCAGTTTTTTTTTAATGTATGTTCTCACCGATTACTCGAAGACGGCTGGACCGATTCCAAAAAATATTTTTTTGTTTGAAAGGGTATACTCTTGAGGTGGTCCCATTATCATCAAGTTGGAATCTGATGAGAGGATCCCATGGAAATCGAGGGAAACCCTCAAATGTTATAGGCAAACCTATTGCGATGTGGGTATTTTTTTAAATAACTTGAGCATTTGCTCTCGGAAATCATCATTTGGTAAAGTGGGGCTGATGATGAAGATCACCGATGGCCATCGGAACTACTCAATGACAAATATTTCAAGGGTTGCGATTCGATTACTTTAATATGGTTGCTAAGCAATTTATGCTCGTCACAATGCGTATGGTGAGTGGTTCTTACCAGGAGAACTCCTCAACAATTAACGTCCCAGCATCGGGAAAAGCAATATTTTGTAACACGTGATGAGCAGTTACCATTAGGCTATTGTAACTTAGATAAATTACAAACTGACCCACTAAAAAGTGAAAAATAAAAACTTTTTACAAAAAAAAACAACCGACTTCCAAAAAAAACACTACAAATTGAAAAATAACTTTAATTTCGGAAGTCGGTGTCTTTGGTTCCGCAATTTCGTTTATTGACACCGACTTCCGAAATTAAAGTTATTTTTCAATTTGTAGTGTTTTAATCTCTGTCTTATCCACATTATGTAAGTTTATTCTTTTTGACAGGAAAGTACAGTCAAAAGTAAATAAAAGTTTCATGATTTACAAAATTAAATAAAGATTTTTTTTTCTCATGCGTGCTCAATGGGATTTGAGGCCACGGCAATACAAAGTTTTCTCCAAGTACTCTCTGGTGCCCCGAGCTGTGTGCGAGTGTATTAATTTTGAACTATGAGCATTTACTTACTTTATCTTACTTAAATATATTTTAATGAAATAATAAACATTTTTATTACTTGCAATGATTTTGTTTCATTTCTATACAAACTGCCCATTTAAAAAGATATTTCCCGACTTCTTTCGTTAAAAAACGTAAAAACAAAACATTCCTAACAAAAAGCTGTGTTTAGGTTTTCCTGGATTCGAACGCAGACAAAGATGAATATCGAGCTGCCTTAGTGACCATGAGACCAACTCAACTCATGTGATATGTTTCGAAATTTGACCTTACCTGTGATTTACGCGCAATATTCTAAATAATTTGAACCATATCGTATATTTTCATAAAGTTCATTATCGCACAATCACAACCAGTTATTTAGAAAATGAATCACGGAATTTCAGTAGACAACTTTAATGCTATGTTCACATGCACGCCGTGCAGCCCGGCGGGCTGCCTGGCGGGCTGCGCGGCATGCAGCCCGCCCCAGGTCGGCGAACATTCAAGCTGTTCACACGCACGCCGTCGTGTCAGTCAGCACGCCCGGTTCGCGGCATTCACGTTCACAGGCGCGTTTACGGGCTCGGGCGTACCGTTTACACGCTCGTGAATGTGAATGTGCACGTTGAATGTCGAGTTGAACGCGCGCGTGTGAACATAGCATTAAATGTTACTGATCCGCGATATATTTTTTACCGACTTCAAAAAAAAGGAGGTTATCAATTCGATACGTATGTATGTAATATTATTGGAATTGCATTATATTCACATATGATGATCTATTAGGGCTTCCAAACGAATATACAAAATTTCATAGACGTATGTATGTATGTATGTATGCATGTATGTATGTATGTATGTATGTATGTATGTATGTATGTTTGTCCACGCATATCTCCGGAACTATTAATCGGATCGTGACCATTTTTTTTTATTGGCTTACATTTTCTTCAACTTAGGGAACAGTGCAAGTTTCATCAAGATCGATCCAGTAATTTTCAAGATATGGACTAATACGTGTAAGTGTGACGGCCTGGCTTATTGATAAGAGCTACGGGTGTAGTGTCAAAGGGAAAACATCTCAAAACCTTGGTCAAATACTAGTGCAAAAACTAAAAATTACGAAATAAAAAGTAATTTAAAAAAATTAAACCGACTTCAAAAAGAAATTAACTCAAAATTATGAAATAACTTTAATTTCGGAAGTCGGTGGCATAAAACTAAAATACAGATCCCAAGACACCGACTTCCGAAATTAAAGTTATTTCATAATTTTGAGTTAATTTCTTTTTGAAGTCGGTTTAATTTTTTTAAATTACTTTTTTTTAATTATCTACTCTCGCCTTGGTTTTTTTTAGTGAACATGATAATTGGCTGTCAATTATTAGTATGTGCAACCATTGGTCAATTTTAGAAACGTTGAAAACTCCACCAATCATACCAAAGATACTTTCTTTCTAACACTATACGGCGCGTCGCGTCGTAGTTATAGATATGTATAGAGTTTACATTGATGTGCTGCCGTCTGTACAGTAACATGTCGTGTAGCATCGCGCTACGAGTAGTCATAGATGTGGTCAGTGCTAGACAAGGATGACAATATCAGTAACTTGTTTCTTTATCGCAGTCTGATTATTTTTTTCATAGTAATGCAAAATTTCAACAAGTGAATATAAGTTAACGTTAGCTAGATCGGTAACGAGGCTGCACTCGCTAATGTGAACGGGATAGGTGTAGGTTCGAATCCTAGTTGGGCCAGTTTTTTTTTGATGTTTTTTATAATTATTATTATTTGTATGTTTTAGTAATTTATTTTAGTAAATTACTTTGAACAAATAGATATTACAATAAAGGTAATTATTATAATATGATAATAAATGAAACAAATTTTGATATGGTAACATTGTAATATTTTTTATACAAAAGAAATCCTTTACACTTATTTATGTTATTATAGGGCCACAATATTTGCCTTGGCTTCAATGCTAATATTAGCCTGCATATTGAATTCAGAAGAATACTAAAATAGCAACGACAAGATAACACAAACGCTCGTAACTATGTTCACCAACCAACAATAGCGAATAGTGGAATAATTTATGTAAACTAGTAAAGTAGTTAAAATATGAGGGTAGATTTACAAAGTGAACTTATCACTTTGTTTCAAATCTACCCTCATATTTTAATAACGACGCTAAGATTATAATTGTAAAACGAAAGAATATTCGTTTAGTTGTGGAATATTTAAAATATTTGTTAGCAACTCGGCATTTAAGAATGCCGAGTTGCTAACAAATATTTTTTTGTTTGAAAGGGTGTACTCTTGAGGTGGTCCCATTATCATCAAGTTGGAATCTGATGAGAGGATCCCATGGAAATCGAGGGAAACCCTCAAATGTTACAGGCAAACCTATTGCGATGTGGGTATTTTTTTAAATAACTTGAGCTTTTGCTCTCGGAAATCATCATTTGGTAAAGTGGGGCTGATGATGAAGATCACCGATGGCCATCGGAACTACTCAATGACAAATATTTCAAGGGTTGCGATTCGATTACTTTAATATGGTTGCTAAGCAATTTATGCTCGTCACAATGCGTATGGTGAGTGGTTCTTACCAGGAGAACTCTTCAACAATTAACGTCCCAGCATCGGGAAAAGCAATATTTTGTAACACGTGATGAGCAGTTACCATTGGGCTATTGTAACTTAGATAAATTACAAACTGACCCACTAAAAAGTGAAAAATAAAAACTTTTTACAAAAAAAAACAACGGACTTCCAAAAAAAACACTACAAATTGAAAAATAACTTTAATTTCGGAAGTGTCTTTGGTTCCGCAATTTCGTTTATTGACACCGACTTCCGAAATTAAAGTTTAGTTGTGGAATATTTAAAATATTTGTTAGCAACTCGGCATTCTTATTTCACATGATTGTAATACTTAAAAAATATTTTTCATGTTTGATGTGAGACTCGAACCCGAACGTTCGCCATGCGACTCATGCGAGGCACAATGCTTACTACTTTGGCCACCGTAACGCTCTCTTAACTTATTGAAAGTAATAACAATCATAAGCGGGCAACAAGTTGCCAATGTGTAGTGTTGTCAAACGTTCTTATAGAAGAAGGTCATAAGTACAACTAATATTCCTATGCCATAGTTTTGTGAGATTGCTAGTCGACTTCTGACTGTTATAGTACATTGTATTGTTACCAGAACTAAAGGTCTATGCAAAATTTCAGTTCAATCGGATAGGTACCAACAAATGGTCGAAAAATGGTTTGCAAATTTTGACGGACAACTTACATACATACTTAGTTTAATACGAACAGTGCAAGCTAAATATAAAAAAAGGTTGTAAAAATATATCAGCCTTGCATCCGCTATTCCCTTCTGGAATCGTAGGCAAAAATGGCGACCAACGTGCGGCATGTCTGCGCCGCTGCATATTCTTTGATCGTTGTTTTAGTGTAGCGCGCCACCGCACGTATTCGGGAGTAGGGCGTTTAGCTCCGCCCACTTGCACAAGGTCAGTGAGCCATCTATACACCTTAACATGCAGCCGCGTACCCGAGGTGCCTTTTTAGAATCACCCATACTTACTCCTGATAGTGATTCAAACGCCCTTAATTCACTAACCCGTGAGATACACATGATGAGACAGGACATGTCACAAATTAAGACCCAGCTGAATGAGTTAACTATAAGCATAAAAACTTGTAACAATAGACTCGATAGCTTTGATGACAGAATCACCCAGTCCGAATACAAAATTTCCGTTCTAGAGACTCAAACCAATAAGCAGATATTAGAATTAAACGACACCATCTCTCAGCTCCAAGACCAGCTAAATACACAAGCGCAGGTGGCAATGTGCAATGAGATAGAAATTATGGGCTTAAGCGAATCCGATAACGAAAACCTAAAACATACGGTCCTACTGACCGCGTCCAAAATAGGGGTGAACTTAAAAGAAGATGATGTTGACTGGGTGACTCGGACCGGAATCGCTCAAAAACGTGCTTCAGGGAATACCGACGCAAAAATGCCACGGCCGATCATTGTACGACTTTTGAGACGATCTAAAAGAGATGAACTTATTAAGGCAGCAAAAACCAGAAAGAATTTAAATTGCAAGGATATTGTCTCAGAAGGTTCGCCAGGAAGAGTTTTCATCAACGAGCATCTGACGAAGCATAATCGGAAGCTTTTTCGTGAAGCGAGAACAAAGGCGCAGGCAAAAGGATTTAAATTTTGTTGGATCCGAAACGGACAGATTCTCCTTCGCAAAGAAGAAGGCATGCGAGCCACAAGAATCCAGAACGAAGCCAATATCTACCAGATTCTCGGTCCTGACATACCAGATAATAGCACCGATCCCGGATTTCTCCATAAAATACCCACTGACTCCGATAAATAAGAGAACTTTGTATCCCTTCTGTTCCTTTAGAAGGACGAAATTTATATTTTGCCTATTAATTATGTTATTTTTTCTTAAAACATTCTATACCGCGACAACAAACGATAACACACACACTTATCCTAACACAACACTTGAAACCTTAAATAAATACACTCAACCTCACACACATACTTACACTTATTGGACACAGAAACGAACCTTTACAGAAATGAATAAAAATGTAAATAAATTCCTTCAAATAATACAGTTATACAAAATAATAAGTGACAATATTAGCCATACCCCAACCCATATTAAGTTACTTTCTATAACGTGGATAACTTAGAAGTATTTGAAAGCATTGATGAAACCCTTAGTATAGATTGTCACTTGCTCGATAACCTCGAAGTATGTGAAAAACATCTTAACTGCGAGTACAATTTCAAAATGCTAACGTTTAACATAAGAAGTGCACAGTGTAACTTTGACAGTTTTTTAGTGGCGCTAAAACTTTTAAACATTGAATACGATGTAATTGTACTTACTGAGTGCTGGCTGCATGAGAGCTCTGTTATCAGACAAATGGAAGGCTACAACGTTTTTAATACTACTCACCACAAAAACAAGGCAAGTGGAGTAATAATGTATGTGCGGGACTCTATCATGGTGTCGGTATCGGAACCAGACATAGATGACGCGGACTGCTTGTTGGTAAGTATAAACGGTTTTATGCAAATTCTTGGAATATATCGCTCCCCTTCTACTGCTAGCTTGGATAATTTTTTAGTATCTCTCGACTCAAATTTAAGTAAACTGAAAGAAAACTCCAGATTAGTACTACTTGGGGACCTAAATATAGACTTACTTACGGCAAATCCAAACGCTGACAACGTAGCGTATCAATGTTTGATGGCGCAACATGGCTTACTTCCCGCCATTACAAAACCTACAAGGGGACACAGCTGCTTGGACCATATTTTTGTGAAAAGTAAAGACTCTTTGGTAGGTGTGGTTAGCAAATGTGCGGTAACAGATCATGACGTTGCTTTGGTCGGCCTCGATACATCAAACGATAAACCAAATAGGAAAAAAAGGATAATCCTGAAGACAAATTTTGAAGCTGTATCTGCTGATCTACAAAAGGTCGATTGGACGAACGTTACCAGCAAGAGCGATGTAAATGAGGCATTAGAATGTTTTAATAATATAATCAATTCTGCAGTAAATACTCACACTCATCTCTTTAAAAGCAGCCGCTCGAAGTACAACCTAAAGCCATGGATCACTCCCGGTTTGATGAGATGTATGCGTCACAGAGATAGTTTACACCGCCAGGTAAATATAGACCCTAAAAATTATACTCTTAAACGTTCGTATACTAGGTACAGAAACTTCTTTATAGACATTCTACGAAAAGCGAAGAAAGACTACGAAAGCAAAGCCTTGGAAGACAACAGAGGAAACTCAAAGAAATTGTGGACTACAATAAAAGACATATGCGAGATACGACAGAAAAGAAATGACTCTGCTGATCTACTAAAAGCGAAAAGTACACCACAGGTATCGCTTAATTACTGTAACCACTATTTTACAACAGTGGGCAAAATCTTGTCTGAGCGGATACTTCAGCGACTATCAACTTCTGAAGAAGCACTGTCTGCTGATATCGACACAAACATCTCACCCGTTGATTCAATGTTCACGACGCCTACAGATATGTATGAGGTAGACTCCATTATAAGAAACCTCAAACACGATAGTGCACCTGGTCTAGATGGAATTAAACCGTCTCTAATCAAAGTGATAAGGACCATTATTTTGGAACCTTTCACTTACATTTGCAATCTGAGTATGTCGTCAGGAGTTTTCCCAGAACATTGGAAAGTAGCTCTAGTCTCTCCGATTCATAAAGCCGGTCCTAAGAACTCCCCGGATAATTACAGACCTATATCTCTGCTTTGCACTTTCTCAAAAGTCCTGGAGAAACTAATGAATAACCGCTTAGTCAATTACCTAGAAAGTCACTCACTTCTGTCAGAAAGGCAATTTGGGTTTAGAAAAGGAAAATCGACCACTGATGCGGTCGAACTGATGACGAACATAATATCCAAACATACAGATGATGGTGAACGTTGTCTAGGAACATTCTTAGACCTTGCTAAGGCGTTCGACACCATCTCTATACCCATCCTATTTAGAAAACTCGAAAGGTTAGGAATAAGAGGAACCACACTTGACTGGCTTCGTAGTTACCTGAGCAACAGGCGGCAATGTGTCAGAATTGATAATCTAGTCAGCGATGAACAGGAAATCAGTTTTGGAGTCCCACAGGGGAGTATACTTGGTCCAACACTATTTACTATATACATGGACGATATACTCAAAATTACCGTCCCAAACGCTGACCTCATTTGCTACGCAGACGACACTGTGATACTATTTCACGGAACCGATTGGGAAGAATTATACAAGAAAGCAGAAGCAGGAATGATCAGGATCGCTAATTGGCTCAACAAAAACTTGCTGACACTAAATGTTAAAAAGACTAAATACATAACCTTCAGGAAAACTATGGCTACCAAAGTACCTTTATGGAATTTAAAGATTCACGGAGAAGATTGCCATAACACATTTATTAACACTAATACTCAATGCTCATGCAATGACATCGACAGAGTAGATGAAATAAGATACTTAGGAGTTATTATAGACCAACACCTTTCATTCAAACCACAGATCAGGGAACTTGTTAAACGCGTTCGGAAGCAAATTTACATAATGAAAATGATACGAGACAGTGCGTCGGTGGATGTTAAAAAACTCGTCTATATAGCTTTATGTCAGTCGCTAATACAATACTGCATTGTAATCTGGGGAGGAGCGTCAAAATCGCATCTAATAATCCTCGAAAGAGCACAACGCGCAGTCCTCAAAACTCTGTTACATAAACCATACCGTTTTCCTACAGAAATCCTGTTCGCAGAAGCCTCCCTGCTGAGCGTAAGAAAATTGTATATACTGAACGTAACAAAGAATACCCACATCAAAACTTCGAAAAGGAGCGATTTAAGTAGTTTACAAGCCAAACGCAAATTCAGAGTTCCAAATCCCCCAGTAAAATCCGCATACGCACAAAGACTCCCACATTTTCTGCATGTACACGTCTATAACGCAGTGATCAAACAGTGCAATATAAGAAACTGCACTCGCAAACAAATAAAAAATACCCTAACATCCTGGTTACTAAACTTGTCATATGACGAAGCAGAAAAGGTTATTACAGTGGTTAAATAGTTTTTGCACACATACAATTCTTTCGTCTGTCTCACATACATATACACTCTCAAACTCACCCCTACCATCACATGATAACACACACACACACTCTTTCACAACACATGATCACAAGCACTCACAGTCATTCACAACTCATGATCACACACACACTCATTCACAACACATGATCTCATACTCATTGACATACTTAATATTAGCGTTTTTCTTTTTCTAGTTTTATTATTATTTTCTTTTAATTCTCGATTTGATTATTACGTTTTTCTTTCATTTTAAATTTAATTCTCAGATTTTGTTTAGTTTTTTTGTAATTTGAAGCAAACATATTTTATTTTTATTACCGAACATGTTATTAAAATAAATGTTTAAATGGTAAACCCTCCATATTGGTACCCAAGATACAGGCTTGCCTAGTTTGGGGCCAATGTAAAATCTTTGTAATCTTTTTGAGCAATAAAGTTTTATTATTATCTCCTTTATTCAAATAAATTCTTATAAATTATATTTTTAAATATTAGTATAAAGAAATATAAAAACATTTAAAAATATAAAAAATAGTAGCCCACCGGTATCGGGAACAGGGTCCAAGCTACCGGCGGTCAGGGCTCCAGAGAGAGGAACCTCCTAACTATTCGGGCCGTGTCCAGAAGTACCGCTTTCTGGATCAAGCCCTTGATCCAGCTGCCCAACGAGAGCCTCCTCAGGTGTTGGTCGAGGCTCTTGGCTATTAGACCATTGGCTGTCACGACTATCGGCACAATGATCGCTGAGTCCACATCCCACATGTCGACAACCTCGTGAGCCAAGTCAAGATACTTGATTTGTTTATCTTTCTCGGCTTTCACGAGGTTCCCATCATGCGGGACGGTTATGTCAACAATCATTGCGCGCCGCTCTGATCGATCCACCACCACTATATCAGGCTTATTGGCAACAATAGTCCTGTCAGTGATGATGGATCGATCCCAATATAATGTGTAGGGAATGCAATCCGGATTATCCGTAATCCGAAAAATCCGGATATCCGCACATTTGACCAGACTTCCAAATCCGGATTTGAAAATCGAATCCGGATTTTTTGAATAATTAAATTTTTAAGAAATTGTAACAAAAAAATCGTTTCGGCTCTGGGGGAAGCGAGCAGGGCGCGGGACGCGGGTCGAGAAAGTGTGTGAGGCGTCCTTGATCATTCCGTTCATTCCGCTTACAAGTGTCTTCAGAGTGCATTCCGCCTACAAGCGTCGTATCAGAGCGTGCTTTCTCCGCAGTATGAATTATGTGAATTCGCAGCAGGTTAAACGACAGCACTTTAGATGCCTTATTATTTTTGGGGTCATCGAGCATTGTACCGAGGTCCTCCATGGTCTCAGTCACGACTACGATATCGGTGGCAAACCGAAGGTGGGTTATGTACTCGCCATTGATGTTAATGCCAGCCCCTTTTCAGTACAGAACCTTGAAGACATCCTCCAGTGCACTGGTGAACAATTTCGGAGAGATAACGTCTCCCTGTCTCACACCTCGCTGCAGAAGGATAGGTTTCGAGGTCTGATCCTGGAGTCGGACTGACATAGTAGCGTTTTCGTACAGACACTTCAGCACCTCGATGTACCGATAGTCGATCTGGCACCGTTGAAGAAATTGCAGTACAGCCCATGTCTCGATCGAATCAAAGGCTTTCTCGTAGTCCACAAACGCTAAGCAGAGAGGTAGGTTATATTCTTCGGTCTACTGTATAACCAGTCGCAGCGTATATATGTGTAAACCTGCGCGCGAGACGGTTCGTGATGACTCTCAAAAACACCTTGTACAGTCGCGAGCAAAAATATGTATACACTTGGCTTTATTCAAAGCCAATTTTCTCCTTTATTTTTTAATGAAATTTTATGTTATTACGAACATAGTATTTTCGAACCCATAGGTTTATGTAAAGTGTCGTATTTCAACGTTGCATTTGTTATTTTACGAAAAAATCGCAGTTGAAAGTGGCCAAGTGTTGACATATTATTACTTGTGACTGTACACATGGCTCAGAAGTGAGGTGGGCCTATAATTATTAAGAAGGGCATTGTCGCCCTTCTTAAAGAAAAGTATCACCACACCTCTGTTTCATGCCTGTAGTGATTTACCCTCGAGTATGACGGAACCAAACAGCTTCTGAAAGGCCTTAGAAACGGGTTTTCCGCTGGCCTTCACGAACTCGGCCGTAATTCCGTCATCACTTCGCGCCTTGTTGTTTTTGAGCTGCTTCAGAGCCATCCTCATCTCGTACGGGCTGACGTCCGGGATGTCTTCGGTGTAGTGTTGGGTAAATCTAGTTCTTGGGTAGTTTGCCAGATTTGTAACAGGGTTACTTGTTGATTTGTATAACTGACCATAGAACCTCTCGATCTCTCATAACAGCACAGGTTTGGCGTACACGATCCTGTCATAATCGGTCGTTAGTTTCCTAAGCTGGCTCTGGCCATTAATCTCTAGCAGAGACCTTGGAGCCTTTAATTTTGTATGTGAAAAGCACAGAACCGGTTGAAATGGAGGTGCTTGGGGGAGGCCTATGTCCAGCAGTGGACGTCTTTCGGCTGAAATGATGATGATGAATTATTTTATCATCGTTACTTAGCACGCGAGACACAGACTAATTATTTTAATAAGAATAAGTAGGTACATATTATAGCAATACCATCATAATTATGGTATTTAATGATGATAGTTTGAATAATTCCAAATCAAGAAATTTAAAAAATCGTTTGATGTGATTTTCGTGTGCTTTTATTTTAATCCATTTACACAAATATAAGAAATATCATATTAACCAACTAATATGGGTAGATTTGTTTATTTTCATGAAAAATCCGTAATATCCGGATAATCCGGATTGGACCAAAAATCCGTTCTTAAAAATCCGGATTTTGAAACAGAACGGATTTGCATTCCCTAATAATGTGATATTACCATTTTCTAGAACTGGGTCGGGCACATACCTGTAGTACGGCACCTCCGATTCCACAAGGTTGTATTTCAGAGCAAGTTGCTGATGGATTATCCTGGCTACAAGGTTGTGTCTATGCAAGTACTCTTCGTTAGCTAGACGAGAACACCCGGAGATAATATGTCTGATTGATTCTCCCGGCCGGTGGCATGCCCGACAGATGTCAACCGTGCCGTCTTTCACAATAAATCTCCGGTAATTGTTCGTCATCATAACTTCGTCCATAATTGCACAGACAAAACCTTCGGTTTCCCCAAAGAGGTCACCGAAACGCAGCCAGGCTACGGACGCTAGTAGATCAACATCGGGCCCATGTAGGGCCCGGAAAAAGCGTCCGTGAAGCTCCTTACTCTGCCATACCTCCATGCGATCATTAGTGTCAAGCACTACTGGCTTGCGCCAGTTCTCTTTAGCCAAGGAGAGCGGGGTGAGGCCCTTGTCCACGGCGACTACATCTCGATGCATCCCCACGTCGGTTTCTAGAAAATATTCCCTGAGACTGCATATCTCGCGATTGTGGAGGGTCTTAGCGTTTAAAAACCCTCGACCTCCACACTTTCGCGGGATATACAGCCTCATTACCGATGACCGTGGGTGATGCATTCGATTTGCAGTCAGCAACGTACGGACCCTCCTATCCAAGGCGTCGAGTTCGGTCTGAGTCCATTTGAGTATGCCAAAAGAGTACATCAAAACCGGCATGACCCAACCGTTGAAGGCGCGCACCTTGTTTCCGCCTGATAGAAGACTATTAAGTACTTTTTTCAGGCGGCCAAAGAAGCGCTCCTTCAAGGATTGCTTCATGTCAGTAACATTGATGCCTAACGCTTCCGACATACCCAAATACTTATAGGTTTCGGATGCGGAGAGGGTTCTAAGGTTTGTGGAATCCGAGAGTTGGGTTCCCACGGATTCAACAATCTCCCCTCGCTTTACATGCATGACCGCACATTTGTCCACACCAAATTCCATCCTGATGGCGCTACTGAAAGTTTGAGTTACTTTCAGTAGCTCCATCAGTTGCAAATTGTTGGGGGCAAAGAGTTTTAGGTCATCCATGTAGAGGAGGTGCGATATAACCTGACCACCTCTCCTCAGCCGATAGCCTAGACCTGAATCCTCCAGCAGCGTGCTTAGAGGATTCAAGGCTAAGCAGAACCAAAGCGGACTCAAACTATCACCCTGAAATATGCCTCGCTCGATCCTTATCGGTTCGCTATTCCTCTGAATATTTCGACATCCTGGATATCGAAGGACCGTCCTCCATTGCCCCATACACGACATCAGGAAGGTGCGCAGAGTTGCATCTACTTTGTACAACTCCAACACCCTCATGAGCCATGTATGTGGCACCGAGTCATAGGCCTTCTTATAATCTATCCAGCATGTCGACAGATCCTTTCGGGAACGACGAACCTGTTGGCTAATGGCCATATCAATGAGGAGTAGCTCCTTAGTACCCCGGGACCCGTTCTTACATCCATTTTGAGAGACAGACATGATGGAGTTGGTGTCTATATGTTTGTTAATTTTAGTTCTCAAAATGGATGTAAGAACTTTATAGACCGTCGGTAAACAAGTGATCGGTCTATAATTTTTGGGATCCGCGGTACTACCTGATTTATGGAGCAGGTGGGTTATTCCTGTCGTTAGGAACTGGGGCAGCGACCCTGACTCTAAGGCTGACTGGAACTGGGATGCCAAGCAGGCGTGCGACCCTTGGAACCATTTAATCCAAAAGTTGTGCAGCCCGTCCGGCCCTGGAGATTTCCAGTTAGGCAACGGTCGGACTGCACGAGCAACATCTTGGGGGCTGATGGTAAGTACCCCCATTTCTGGTATTAGATCGCACGCTCGCTCAATCTTCCCAGTCCAATCACCCTCGGTGTGACTGACAGGCACCGACCAGATGTTTCGCCAGAACGAGCACATGGCGTCATCATCCGGTAGGCACGTGTCAGTAACACCTTGGTCCGGTCGCTCCCAAGCCCTATAAACCCACCTTTCATCACTCTGGAATGTGCGATTCTGAGTGTATCGCTCCACTCGCCGCCTGTACCGACGAATACGGTTCGCCCATGCATACACTTTCTGCTTCAGGAAGTCGATGCGCTCCGTGACACAAGACATATAGTCTTGAGGACTGATATCAGTCCCCAAGAATGCCCGTCTCACAAAGCGCATCACTCTAGGGCGAGTATTGCCCTCCCTGAAGCAGATTAGTTTGCCAATGAGCGCTCTGGCCCCACCAATACGGCGTTCAATTCTGCACTGCCAAGCTGGTACGGCTGGTTTCGGTCGTGTAGCTCTAGAGTCATTGGCAAATTTGACGTGAGCTACACGACATGCCGCTTAGGGAATGCAATCCGGATTATCCGTAATCCGAAAAATCCGGATATCCGCACATTTGACCAGACTTCCAAATCCGGATTTGAAAATCGAATCCGGATTTTTTGAATAATTAAATTTTTAAGAAATTGTAACAAAAAAATCGTTTCGGCTCTGGGGGAAGCGAGCAGGGCGCGGGACGCGGGTCGAGAAAGTGTGTGAGGCGTCCTTGATCATTCCGTTCATTCCGCTTACAAGTGTCTTCAGAGTGCATTCCGCCTACAAGCGTCGTATCAGAGCGTGCTTTCTCCGCAGTATGAATTATGTGAATTCGCAGCAGGTTAAACGACAGCACTTTAGATGCCTTATTATTTTTGGGGTCATCGAGCATTGTACCGAGGTCCTCCATGGTCTCAGTCACGACTACGATATCGGTGGCAAACCGAAGGTGGGTTATGTACTCGCCATTGATGTTAATGCCAGCCCCTTTTCAGTACAGAACCTTGAAGACATCCTCCAGTGCACTGGTGAACAATTTCGGAGAGATAACGTCTCCCTGTCTCACACCTCGCTGCAGAAGGATAGGTTTCGAGGTCTGATCCTGGAGTCGGACTGACATAGTAGCGTTTTCGTACAGACACTTCAGCACCTCGATGTACCGATAGTCGATCTGGCACCGTTGAAGAAATTGCAGTACAGCCCATGTCTCGATCGAATCAAAGGCTTTCTCGTAGTCCACAAACGCTAAGCAGAGAGGTAGGTTATATTCTTCGGTCTACTGTATAACCAGTCGCAGCGTATATATGTGTAAACCTGCGCGCGAGACGGTTCGTGATGACTCTCAAAAACACCTTGTACAGTCGCGAGCAAAAATATGTATACACTTGGCTTTATTCAAAGCCAATTTTCTCCTTTATTTTTTAATGAAATTTTATGTTATTACGAACATAGTATTTTCGAACCCATAGGTTTATGTAAAGTGTCGTATTTCAACGTTGCATTTGTTATTTTACGAAAAAATCGCAGTTGAAAGTGGCCAAGTGTTGACATATTATTACTTGTGACTGTACACATGGCTCAGAAGTGAGGTGGGCCTATAATTATTAAGAAGGGCATTGTCGCCCTTCTTAAAGAAAAGTATCACCACACCTCTGTTTCATGCCTGTAGTGATTTACCCTCGAGTATGACGGAACCAAACAGCTTCTGAAAGGCCTTAGAAACGGGTTTTCCGCTGGCCTTCACGAACTCGGCCGTAATTCCGTCATCACTTCGCGCCTTGTTGTTTTTGAGCTGCTTCAGAGCCATCCTCATCTCGTACGGGCTGACGTCCGGGATGTCTTCGGTGTAGTGTTGGGTAAATCTAGTTCTTGGGTAGTTTGCCAGATTTGTAACAGGGTTACTTGTTGATTTGTATAACTGACCATAGAACCTCTCGATCTCTCATAACAGCACAGGTTTGGCGTACACGATCCTGTCATAATCGGTCGTTAGTTTCCTAAGCTGGCTCTGGCCATTAATCTCTAGCAGAGACCTTGGAGCCTTTAATTTTGTATGTGAAAAGCACAGAACCGGTTGAAATGGAGGTGCTTGGGGGAGGCCTATGTCCAGCAGTGGACGTCTTTCGGCTGAAATGATGATGATGAATTATTTTATCATCGTTACTTAGCACGCGAGACACAGACTAATTATTTTAATAAGAATAAGTAGGTACATATTATAGCAATACCATCATAATTATGGTATTTAATGATGATAGTTTGAATAATTCCAAATCAAGAAATTTAAAAAATCGTTTGATGTGATTTTCGTGTGCTTTTATTTTAATCCATTTACACAAATATAAGAAATATCATATTAACCAACTAATATGGGTAGATTTGTTTATTTTCATGAAAAATCCGTAATATCCGGATAATCCGGATTGGACCAAAAATCCGTTCTTAAAAATCCGGATTTTGAAACAGAACGGATTTGCATTCCCTAATGCCGCTGCAGCCGCGCAGTACAGAATCGAATGAGCATCGGTGAGGTCTTCGCAGCCATCAAAATAGTTTGACAACTGCGAATCCAGAACCGCCACCAGCGCCCTATTTTTGTTATGCATGGGCAAACGAGGTAAGCGTGGCCTAAGTTCGGGTGACATGAAGCGATATTCCTGAATCGCATCCTCCAAAGCACTCCTCAATTCCTCATTACATTGGGTACTTACGTTTGTAGCCCTGTCATTACTCCCCTCGTCAGCATGACTTGTATCAGGCTGCGGTAGTAGTACAGCAGTCTGCGACTGGGGGGTGATGACATGGCTACTCTGCATTTCAATTCGCAGGCGATCAAGTACAGTGTCATCCAACATATGGTTACGCTGAATGACACGCACCTGATCCGATAATCGTTGTGCCGAAACGTTGACAGCTGGTTCAAGCACCTGAAACAGAGAGAGCATCCGAACACGGTACGCGGTCAGATTGTTTCCCCCCTCTGTAGCCCCATAGTATGAGCGCATGACATTTTCATTGATGGATCGTGTCCATCTCATGCGCTGCACACTTCCGCCGGGAGCTGGGACCCTATCAGAGGCCGGTGGGCCTCGAGGTCCTAAGCCGTCCGGCGGCCGGCGTCCTCCCCGTCGACGAGCAGGTGGTGGCGTCGTGGGCGGAGAGAAGTACTCGTCGCTCGAGCTCGACGCAACTGCCGCGGTCGGTGTCGTCACAGCGCTCACAGTGGGGCTGGGTACCGGCGGCGGCGAGGCGGAGCTGAGCGAAGAGTCCGGAGGTGGTAGGCGTGCGAGACGTCTAGCGGCGGCAGATCTTGTCAACATTTCATTCTATTTTGTGTTCTTGTTCGTTTTTATACAGCATTATTTGTTGAAGGTGACATGACAGATGTCACCTCCTCCGGTTCGGCAATTTTTCGTTTAATATTATCAAAATATGGTCCATTGAAGTACTATTTCTTTATAAGATTATATTAAAATTGAGAAGTTATAGGGCTATGGCTGTAGTATGTCCAAATGGTTATCAAAACTGCTTTTATAAAATAAATTACTTAAACTGTAAATTGTTGGACCTGTTGACATTGGTGTTGCCAGATTATTATTATTATTATTATTATTGAGTAGTTCCGGTGGCCATCTGTGGTCTTCATCATCAGTTCCACTTCACCAAATGATGCTTTCCGAGAGCAAATGCACGAGTTACTACAAAAAATACCCAAATCGCTATAGGTGTGCCTATAATACTTGAAGAGTTCCTTCGATTTCTCCAGGATCCCATCATCAGATCCTGACCTGATGACAATGGGACCACCTGGAAAGTATACCCTTTCAAACAAAAAAATAATTTTTGAAATCGGTCGAGCCGTCTCCGAGTAATCGGGGAACATACATAAAAAAAAAAAAAGAAAAAAAAAAAAAAAAAAAAAAAAAAAGGTTCCGACGAATTGAGAACCTCCTCCTTTTTGAAGTCGGTTAAAAAAAAGAAAACAATTTTTTAAGAAAATCGTTGAGACAACCTTTCTCAATTAGAAAACGAAAAAACAAATTTAAAAACTACTACCTAGTAAGTAATTTATCAATTACTAGCTTCTGCCCGCGACTTCGTACGCGGATCCTGTTGCTAATGCCAGCGACAACGGGGTCGTCAAAATCGAAGATCTGAAACGTCTGATGTCGAATTCTAAGAGCCCGGGGATTTAATTTTAATAATAGTTAGTGATCGTTTTTTGATTTACAGAAACACTCAAAAGATGCGTCTCATACTGTACTATAGCTTAGATCCTCAAAAACTATTTGGCTTAGTAAACTCAAAATTAGAAAGTTATGTAGTTAATTTACTATACTAAGAGACGTTAGGTTAATAAGGAAATTTAGGAGACGTCGATTAGCAGAAGTGTTATAATTTACTGTAACACTTCTGCGTAAACAACGTTCGTTGTTTTTCTCTCGGTCTTATTCAATATGTAAGTACAGCGAGTCAGGACTGGTGACGCGGGAGCAAGCGACGTACAGTTGTCCGTGTGAGATGCAGCTCGTCCTGAGGTCGACACCCGCAGCCTTCAGTGTCTGTCCCTGCGACTTATTTATTGTCATGGCGAAGCACACGCTCACAGGAAACTGCACGCGCTTGAATTGAAAGGGGTAATTGTGGCCGGGTGTCACCATTGCCAGGATCGCCCAGAGGACAAGGTGGAGCACACGGTGGAGGTCTGCCCCGCTTGGGCGGAGTACCGCCGTGTCCTCGTAGAGGCGCGTCCGGCCCTGGTGCAAGCTATGGTCCGGGGCGAGAGGGAGTGGGAGGCAGTCACCTCCTTCTGCGAAGCAGTCATGCTAGCGAAGGAGGTGGCGGGACGGATGGGGGAGAGAGCCTCCCGTCCCAGCCGCCGCGGGAGACGCTCCGGGCGTCGGGAGCCAGTACGGGACGACTCCCGGCCACCGTAGGCGCAGGCCTGCGGGCGGAGATTAATGGGTAGCCACCGTCCGATCAGGACCAAGCCCGTGCCGGACGGCGCGTACGTGTTCCACGCGCGCCTCAAAGAGATGTCAGCATCGAGGGCCGAAGCCTGCCGGGTCAGCGGGATTGTCCGAAAGGGTTACCGCTGGCCCCGAACATAAAGGGCTAAGGAAAGAACACGGGTGGGTTTTAGTCAGTATGAGTCTGACAGGCCCTTCCGCTCCACCCAGAGCGGGAGGGGTCATTTGATGATTTCCCATCCGAAAAAAAAAGGGTAATTGTGGGGAATCAGTGGTATACGTGGTATAAACACTGTCTCGCCGACACCACAACCCGTTAGAATTTCCGCCTTAATGATGTTTCTCTGCAGCGAGACGACTTTGAGCCACTCCCATTGCACAGTTTCGGCGGAGTGAGATTCCGAAGAAGCATAATTGGGACACCGACCTTTAGCTTAATGGTGTGCGCTGGTAGTCCACTTGCACTGAGGGAATTGAGAAATTCTACGGGGTAATGTGTGGCGTCATCTTGGTCAACAACAGTGTTTATTGAAGTGTAGATCACTTCATTTCCCTCAATTTCCGCGAGAATGCATTCATTGATCGCTGAAGGTTGGTCGTTTCTGGGTGTTAAATGACTCGTTCACACACCCAAGAATTATCTTGGTGCGGTATCCTATTGATGTCCCCGTACCAGGCGAATCAAATCTTCTAAGGTGGACACCACTCTCCGAAGTATCTCAGGTAGAACCACCTGGCCACCGTCTACTGGTAGCGTTCCCTCACCCAATTTTAAGAAAAGATCAGAAAATTCTTGGGCGTGTACAATTGTACATTCCCGCCAAGCTGTGCTCTCATATTCATCGTTAAGCGCAACCTATGAATATGTGGCCATAAGAAAGAGCATTTCAACGAAGCATTCACCTCATCAGCCCTAGTTCCTCGCGTCACCACAGGCAGCGTTTGTCGGAAATCGCCGCTTAACAGAACTGTAACGCCACCCATCATTTGCTGGTTCCTGCGGATGTCCTACAAAGTCCTGTTTACCGCCTCTACTGCTTTTCTGTTCGCCATAGTGCATTCATCCCACACGATTAAAGAGCAATCTTTAAGCACGCGCCCTTTGTCACTGTTGCGTGACACTCCACAAACAACAAATGCGCTTGGTAAGATATAACTGAGAACCAAAAGTTTGACTTGACTTTATGATAGTGTAGCTTGTTGTACCACCAATCAATCTGTTTATTAATATTGGTGTGAAACTCCCCATACATTTAGATAGGACATGTAAAGTTCTCAGATTTCATAACAGTATCGTTCCTAATGCACATAAAAAATGCAAAAACTAAACAAAAAGAATTTTACGATTTTTTAAAACAATAACAGTTTTTTGACGTGACAACGTCTTAAATTAGGTTGCGGTTGGGAGTCACTTATGAAAAAGTGTAACGCTCGGTAACGTTACGATGAGTCACCGAACGAGAGAGAGGCCCGCCGAATGCCTTGCGTCTCTCTCCCACTCAACTATTCTACCGAGAAAAAGACGTTGTCACGTAAAATCTTCGCCCGTAAAACCGACTTTACAGGCAACCATTTTTTTGACGTGACAACGTCTTAAATTAGGTTGCGGCTGGGAGTCACTTATGAAAAAGTGTAACGCTCGGTAACGTTACGATGAGTCACCGAACGAGAGAGAGGCCCGCCGAATGCCTTGCGTCTCTCTCCCACTCAACTATTCTACCGAGAAAAAGACGTTGTCACGTAAAATCTTCGCCCGTAAAACCGACTTTACAGGCAACCATTTTTTAATACGGGATTTGAACTCGCACCATTTAGTGCGGTAAACGGTCGCCTGACCTTTCCGCTAAATTCGCTGTTGACATATTGTTGAAATAGCTGTTCCCTTGTCATTTATAATATTACTGCTCCGCTCCTTTATAAAAATAGCGTGATTGTTATGTTTCCAGGGTTAAATTTTTATTAACTAAATAAATAACATGTCATTTTGGGCATTCAATTATTTTGTGCATTCAATTACGAACCAAAACCTTTTCAAATCAATATTGCTTACCTCCCATAACATACGGCGTGATAATATGTAGCCTAAAGCCTTCCTTGGTTTACAAAGAACATTTTTGCTGAATTTCAATTCAATCTATCCAGTAGTTTTGGCGTGAAGCCTTACCATACACACAGACAAACAGACAAAAATTCTAAAAAGTCACTTTTTGTCATCAGTTACGTTTTTCTAACAAAAGCCACTTATTACCGACTTCAAAAAAACGGAGGTTATCAATTCGATACGTATGTATGTAATATTATTGGAATTGCATTATATTCACATATGATGATCTATTAGGGCTTCCAAACAAATATACAAAATTTTATAGACGTATGTATGTATGTATGTATGTATGTATGTATGTATGTATGTTTGTCCACGCATATCTCCGGAACTATTAATCGGATCGTGACAATTTTTTTTTATTGGCTTACATTTACTTCAACTTAGGGAACAGTGCAAGTTTCATCAAGATCGATTCAGTAATTTTCAAGATATGGACTAATACGTGTAAGTGTGACGGCCTGGCTTGTTGATACGAGCTACGGGTGTAGTGTCAAAGGGAAAACATCTCAAAACCTTGGTCAAATTATAGTGCAAAAACTAAAAATTACGAAATAAAAAGTAATTTAAAAAAATTAAACCGACTTCAAAAAGAAATTAACTCAAAATTATGAAATAACTTTAATTTCGGAAGTCGGTGGCATAAAACTTAAATACAGATCCCAAGACACCGACTTCCGAAATTAAAGTTATTTCATAATTTTGAGTTAATTTCTTTTTGAAGTCGGTTTAATTTTTTTAAATTACTTTTTTTTTTTCTCGAAAATTCTCAATGTACAGTTTTTCTTTCGTTACTGTTTTATTATATGTATAGATTATTTCAAATTAAATCAAAAACGAACTAAAAGGTCTTACTGCTAGAAAACAGTGCACATGTAACGAAACAATTTGAGTTAAGAAGAACAGGGGGCCTAAAAAGGCCACTTTAAGCAATTCCTCAAAAAACGAGTAATTTCCTGAATTCCCAGTAGATCAGTAGCAATTCCCCTATTTTTCGTAAAATGGTGACACATAATAGCTGAATCCTATAGAATTCAATTTAAAATAGAATCATATTTGGTAAATATTACCACATGAAAAAAATAAAGACCGTAACTTTATCGGTAATTTTTTTTTACAGTTTTTATTAATCAAATTAGTTTTTTACCGACTTCAAAAAAAGGAGGTTATCAATTCGATACGTATGTATGTAATATTATTGGATTTGCATTATATTCACATATGATGATCTATTAGGGCTTCCAAACAAATATACAAAATTTCATAGACGTATGTATGTATGTATGTATGTATGTATGTATGTATGTATGTATGTTTGTCCACGCATATCTCCGGAACTATTAATCGGATCGTGACCATTTTTTTTTTATTGGCTTACATTTTCTTCAACTTAGGGAACAGTGCAAGTTTCATCAAGATCGATTCAGTAATTTTCAAGATATGGACTAATACGTGTAAGTGTGACGGCCTGGCTTATTGATAAGAGCTACGGGTGTAGTGTCAAAGGGAAAACATCTCAATACCTTGGTCAAATACTAGTGCAAAAACTAAAAATTACGAAATAAAAAGTAATTTAAAAAAATTAAACCGACTTCAAAAAGAAATTAGGTAACTCAAAATTATGAAATAACTTTAATTTCGGAAGTCGGTGGCATAAAACTAAAATACAGATCCCAAGACACCGACTTCCGAAATTAAAGTTATTTCATAATTTTGAGTTACCTAATTTCTTTTTGAAGTCGGTTTAATTTTTTTAAATTACTTTTTATTAATTCTACAGTTTAAGAGTGAGTTGCATCAGCTAACTATAACCATAACCAATCTCATGACAGCCGTCAAATCTCCGGTTAAGCAAAATTCGGGTTGCATCGTATTGAGAATTGTTAAAATGACGTCATAAATAACTATAACAAGCCATTTTTAACTATAATCAAAGCTTTGACAGACGTCAAATCTCCGGTTAAGCGAAATTCGGGTTGCATCGTTTTAAGTTTTGTCATAATTGTTAAAATGACGTCACACATAACTATAACATTAATCGACCAAATTCGGCCGGTTAAGGGCTATAGTTACGGTTAGTGTCATTGTAATGTCATCTGCTTTGCAGTTGTAACCTATAAAAATATTGTGTTGTTGAATAAAGTACCTATTAAAACAAATTAGGTATGTCTTTACTCCGCGAAATATTGTGGGAATAAAGCTCTTCTAGCGATGATAGTGACAGTGAATCCGATTTGCCAGTTAGGAAGAGAAAAAAAATCACCATCGCATTGATCGATTTCATAAGTGTGATGAGAATAAATTTTTGGACAGATTCCGGGTTTTTAGTTCCCAAGGGTTCTTGTTTTCAGCAAGGGTCCTCCCTTGCTGAAAACAAGAAACCCCTGAGAATATTTTACTTAAGAATATCGATTTCTAATTTCAGTTTTTTTATTTTTAGTTCTAGCTTCACTGTTGCTCTTCAGTGTGTTGCTTTAATTGCCAAAGAAACTTAAGCTCTAGCGTATGCTTCTGCGTATTCTTCTGAATTTTTGGTTCTAGGACATGCCGGTTTCCTCACGATGTTTTCCTTCACCGTTTTGAGAGCAGTGGTGATGAAATAATTTACACAAAGTAAAGTGCCTGTCTGGGTTCAAACCTACGACCTACAAGCTGTAAGTCGCATCTGTTACGACGGACACACCACTGCTCAGCGAGTAGGGGTGTTTTCAAACGTTAAAAAAAAAAACACATAAATTGTACATAACAAAGCATTTTTATTTCTGTAAGTAGGTACCTACTTATATTAATTTCAACGTCACATGACTTAGAAGTAGGTAATATTTCATCTAAAAAATATGCAGGTCGCTCCACCGATGAAAATACATAAATACCGCATGCTCAACATTACATGTGCACAACAGCCAACTATACCAACGTCTGCCCACCAAACAGTTGCAACCTTGCAATAGCATCCAGCAAGAGCAGCTCGGTGTTATAAGCGTATTCTAACTAATATTATTATTGTTCTTTTTGGTGTGCTGGAATCCACTGCAAAATAATGTTCTTTCCCGCATTCATCAGGCACAGTATGCGTTTGCTGTGAAAATCGCCATATGATGTAAATATTCCTGTATCCAAATCTCCATAATGTATAACAGTTTCAATACTTTCTTGCATTGTCTTTATGCACTTTCGCTAAACTGCACAGATGATTTGATTTGCGTTCGTGAATCCATGCGTTCTCAAGTTACCGCACATCTGCAGCAGTCTCGGGCAATGTTTTCGCACATTGCGTTGCAATCTTACTGAACAATTAACTCAACATCCTTCTGGAGTAAATGCTGTAATGCATCTTCCAATAATACAATCCTTCAATTACATACAGGAAAACAGAAATATCAATTTCATGCAATTCGAAAGAAACGGAAAAATAAAATGAATGTTATTATCACTTGACGTCTTGTCTTTCTGACAGTGTCAGATAGTGATGCGGCTCGATTTTATTTAACTCGTTACTCAAATAAAAAAAAAATAAAGAATCGAGTCCATTTTCTCTCGATGTGCCACTCGGTTTAGTTGCGGTTAGATAAATATCATCAACACTGCCACACTAGTTAACTATCATTCTTGGATAATAAACCAGGTAATAAATATATTTCGTGTAATAAACCGTCATAATACTGTAATGTACAGAGTCACAGAGTTTTAATAAGAGAAAATACATGTTCTGTGGGTTAGTGCTGTCAGATAATAAAGTGTAATTTTTCATTAAATCTTCACTGATTTTATCAGATCAATCTGATAATCAGTGGAATGTAAGACAAAAAGCTCTTTACAAAGTCGAACAAAGCCAATCTTAGCCGAATTATTATTATTATCAGCCATTTCTGTCCCACTGCAGGGCAAAGGCCTCCCTTCCTTCAGTCACTGACTTAAACACCTTGGTACATTACCAATATAGAACGGTTACTGTATTTTTGATCTTGCTATGATTCTGTTCTTGAGTTTTTAATTTACATAATCGAGTCAATCGAGTGCCTGACCGTTAATGACTGAGTAACATCACTAGTGTCAAACAAAGAAAGCGTGATGACAACAAGCTTGAAGTGTTGCCCTTGTCAAAAAATTACCCACGTACATTTTGGGGAAATATGACGTCTTATCACTTGTCACCCTTTTAACTTTAACTGTAAAACATGTAAAATATATGACGGTGCAACAGCGGATAGTAGATTCTATGGTCATGGTTATGGTTACGATTAAATTTAACTTTGACGCAAACTATAACGGAGCTTTTGATACAACCCACCCTAAATGTTATTACATTTTAATATACTTATAACTGTTAAAAAGACCGCAGATAAGCCTTGAAAAGGAAAATTAGAAACAATAAAAACTTTATAGGCTGGCAACGCGTACAAAGGAGTTTTTAGTTTATCCCTTGAGTCACCTTGAGTTATGTCAACGTCATCGTCAACTAGTCGTTCGTTGGTGGCTAATTTAAATTCTATATTTGCTTAAGTTTTTAAATTATCTCAGAATCTGAGATATTATTGTACTCTGAAGTGTGTGTAGTTTATAACAAGTATTTCGTGCGAGTATTAACTATTTCTATAAGGAGGGTGTTTAAAACACGTATTAACTACTAGCTTCTGCCCGCGACTTCGTACGCGGATCCTGTTGCTTATGCCAGCGACAACGGGGTCGTCAAAATCAAAGATCTTAAACGTCTGATGTCGAATTCTAAGAGCCCGGGAACGGGAAAACAGCGTGATGCGCGAGACGATTCGAGACGTTTCAGATCTTTCATTTTTGTAAGTCAACAGGAAATGCCCATTAGACTAAACAACTTTTGCTAAAACGTCATTCCTATATGTTATAGTGTCGCTGGGCTTTGGAGTTCCACAACAGGTGTTCCAGATCTTCAAATTTATTCTCACAGCAGAAAAAGCTCTTCACGTGGAATATTTTTGCTATGGCACCATTTTTATATCTCTTATACTTTAGCTGTTCTGTTGCGGTTCTGCATCAGGTGTTTCATTTTCCAAAATAAATTAATGATAGTTTGTTGATTTACAGAAACACTCAAAAGATGCGTCTCATACTGTACTATAGCTTAGATCCCTCCAAAACTATTTGGCTTAGTAAACTCAAAATTTGAACGTTATGTAGGTAATTTACTGGTAAGAGACGTCAGGTTAATAAGGAAATTTAGGAGACGTCGAATAACAGAAGTGTTATAATTTACTGTAACACTTCGGTGTAAACAACGTTCGTTGTTTTTCCCTCGGTCTCATTCAATATGTAAATACAGCGAGTCAGGACTGGTGACGCGGGCAAGCGACGTACAGTTGTCCGTGTGAGATGCAACTCGTCCTGAGGTCGACACCCGTAGCCTTCAGTGTCTGCCCCTGTGACTTATTTATTGTCATTGCGAAGCACACGCTCACAGGAAACTGCACGCGCTTGAATTGAAAGGGGTAATTGTGGCCGGATGTCACCATTGCCAGGATCGCCCAGAAGACACGATGGAGCACACGGTGGAGGTCTGCCCCGCTTGGGCGGAGCACCGCCTTGTCCTCGTAGAGGCGATCGGCAGCGGTGGCGACCTCTCGCGTCCGGCCCTGGTGCAAGCCATGGTCCGGAGCGAGAGGGAGTGGGAGGCAGTCACCTCCTTCTACGATGCAGTCATGCTAGCGAAGGAGGTGGCGGGACGGATGAGGGAGAGAGCCTCCCGTCCCAGCCGCCGCGGGAGACGCTCCGGGCGTCGGGAGCCACGGGACGACTCCCGGCCACCGTAGGCGCGGGCCTGCGGAGAGTAATGGGTAGCTCACCGTCCGATCAGGACCAGGCCCGTGCCGGACGGCGCGTACGTGTTCCACGCGCGCCTCAAAGAGATGTCAGCATCGAGGAGGGGCCCCATAGGGCCGAAGCCTGCCGGGTCAGCGGGATTGTCCGAAAGGGTTACCGCTGGCCCGGAACATAAAGGGCTAAGGAAGGAACACGGGTCGGTTTTGGTCAGTAAGAGTCTGACACTCCCTTCCGCTCCACCCAGAGCGGGAGGGGTCATTTGATGACTTCCCATCCGAAAAAAAAAGGGGTAGGGAATCGGTGGTATAGGTACGTGGTATAAACACTGTCTCGCCGACACCACAACCCGTTAGAATTTCCGCCTCAATGATATTTCTCTGCAGCGAGACGACTTTGAGCCGGGTCCCATTGCACAGTTTCGGCAGAGTGAGATTCCGAAGAAGTATAATTGGGACACCGACCTTTAGCTTAATGGTGTGCGCTGGTAGTTCACTTGCACTGAGGAAATTGAGAAATTCTACGGGGTAATGTGTAGCGTCATCTTGGTCGACAACAGTGTTTTTTGAAGTGTAGATCACTTCATTTCCCTCAATTTCCGCGAGAATGCATTCATTGATCGCTGAAGGTTGGTCGTTTCTGGGTGTTAAAATGGCTCGTTCACACACCCAAGAATTATCTTGGTGCGGTATCCTATTGATGTCCCCGTACACCAGGCGAATCAAATCTTCTAAGGTGGACACCACTCTCCCAAGTATCTCAGGTAGAACCACCTGGCCACCGTCTACTGGTAGCGTTCCCTCACCCAATTTTAAGAGAACATCAGAAAATTCTTGGGCGTGTACATTCCCGCCAAGCTGTGCTCTCATATTCATCGTTAAGCGCAACCTATGAATATGTGGCCATAAGAAAGAGCATTTCAACAAAGCATTCACCTCATCAGCCCTAGTTCCTTGCGTCACCACAGGCAGCGTTTGTCGGAAATCGCCGCTTAACAGAACTGTAACGCCACCCATCATTTGCTGGTTCCTGCGGATGTCCTGCAAAGTCCTGTTTACCGCCTCTACTGCTTTTCTGTTCGCCATAGTGCATTCATCCCACACGATTAAAGAGCAATCTTTAAGCCCGCGCCCTTTGTCGCTGTTGCTGTTGCGTTTGGAGTGTCAACTCCACAAACAACAAATGTGCTTGGTAAGATATAACTTAGAGCCAAAAGTTTGACTTGACTTTATGATAGTGTAGCTTGTTGTACCACCAATCAATCTGTTTAGTAACATTGGTGTGAAACTCCCCATACAATTAGATAGGACATATATAGTTCTCAGATTTCATAACAGTATCGTTCCTAATGCACATAAAAAATGCAAAAACTAAAAAAAAATAATTTTACGATTAAAAAATAATAATAATACGGGATTTGAACTCGCACCATTTAGTGCCGTAAACGGTCGCCTGACCGTACCGCTAAATTCCCTGTTGACATATTGTTGAAATAGCTGTTCCCTTGCAATTTATAATATTACTGCCCCGCTCCTTTATAAAAATAGCGTGATTGTTATGTTTCCAGGGTTAAATTTTTATTAACTAAATAAATAACATGTCATTTTGGGCATTCAATTATTTTGTGCATTCAATTAAGAACCAAAACCTTTTAAAATCAATATTGCTTACCTCCCATAACATACGGCGTGATAATATGTAGCCTAAAGCCTTCCTTGGTTTACAAAGAACATTTTTGCTGAATTTCAATTCAATCTATCCAGTAGTTTTGGCGTGAAGCCGTACCATACACACAGACAAACAGACAAAAATTCTAAAAAGTCACTTTTTGTCATCAGTTACGTTTTTCTAACAACCACTTATTTTTTCTCGAAAATTTTCAACGTACAGTTTTTCTTTCGTTACTGTTTTATTATATGTACAGATATTGGTGTGAAACTCCCCATAGAATTAGATAGGACATGTAAAGTTCTCAGATTTCATAACAGTATCGTTCCTAATGCACATAAAAAATGCAAAAACTAAAAAAAAAGAATTTTACGATTTTTTAAAAACGTAAAATTCTATATTCTATACGGGATTTGAACTCGCACCATTTAGTGCGGTAAACGGTCGCCTGACCTTAGCGCTAAATTCCCTGTTGACATATTGTTGAAATAGCTGTTCCCTTGCAATTTATAATATTACTGCCCCGCTCCTTTATAAAAATAGCGTGATTGTTATGTTTCCAGGGTCAAATTTTTATTAACTAAATAAATAACATGTCATTTTGGGCATTCAATCATTTTGTGCATTCAATTACGAACCAAAACCTTTTAAAATCAATATTGCTTACCTCCCATAACATACGGCGTGATAATATGTAGCCTAAAGCCTTCCTTGGTTTACAAAGAACATTTTTGCTGAATTTCAATTCAATCTATCCAGTAGTTTTGGCGTGAAGCCGTACCATACACACAGACAAACAGACAAACAGACAAACAGACAAAAATTCTAAAAAGTCACTTTTTGTCATCAGTTACGTTTTTCTAACAAAAGCCACTTATTTTTTCTTGAAAATTCTCAATGTACAGTTTTTCTTTCGTTACTGTTTTATTATATGTATAGATTTATGATGCAAACATAATATATTAATTCGAAAGTACTTAATTACAATACACAAAATCAAACGCGTTTTCGCGGCATGAGAAAAATAATAATGGCGGGAAGTTTTCTATACTCTATGGAAGTTGATCCCTTCAAAAACTTCACCACCAGCCAGCACTCGAAGTAGCTTCACTCGGTGTTGCTAACACGGCCCTCCTGCGCCGTGCATGTCCTCAGGCACGCCTTACAAATCTGTCTGACTTAGCTTAACTAAACACGTATATCTGAAAGCACACACTTTATGTTAGGTAGGTAATGTGTTCTTAAATATGAAACAATAATGCTTCGGCCAATCATGATTCATAATAGGTACTAATAGAACTCCAGTTGCAGGGTTTACATCGTTTCTGTTCCTTTAGGCTTAGGAACTCTACCCTACTCTGCAACTGGTAATCTCATCCATGAATCTACCATAGCTCTTATATTACAGAACTCAAAACAAAGCCCCTTTAGACTTAGGAGACTTTGTGAGTTATTCTGCAGTAAGTACTGGACCAAAAAAAAACAGAGTAGCTTAGACAACCTCTTTGCTACTGTCATTTTAGCTCACTTCCTTAATCCAAGGTGATGCCTGGTCCATTTCACTCCTTTAGTCTTAGGCAGTAACTGTTTCAGCTCACCACCTCGATTCTGGCAAGAAATAGCTCACTTCCTTAATCCAAGGTGATGCCTGGTCCATTTCACTCCTTTAGTCTTAGGCAGTAACTGTTTCAGCTCACCACCTCGATTCTGGCAAGAAATAGCTCACTTCCTTAATCCAAGGTGATGCCTGGTCCATTTCACTCCTTTAGTCTTAGGCAGTAACTGTTTCAGCTCACCACCTCGATTCTGGCAAGTGACTATAACACTTCTTTTCTTCCTTTTTTTTTTCCAGTATCAATTGAATGTAATCAACGTGAGCAGAAACTGAACATTATACAAAGCAAGAATTATTGACGTATCTATCTAGGTATGTCAAGTTAAATGAAATATTATATATCATCATCTGCCTAGCCTTTTCCCAAGACAGAATATATATTTTTTTACGTTGCCAACACGCCATTTTGTACCTACTAATGGTGCAGCATCAATCAACACACCAGTTATCAATTTTCGATTTTTGTTCAAAAAGAAATCATAAAGCGGTTGATTTTCCACAGGTTTCCGGTCGACTATTTCCCAAACATATTTATTTCTCTTCACTCTAAATGTATTAGAAAGATTTTCCTTCCAATTCTTCCACAGCCAAGTAGTCCACATGTGATCATTACGCAATATAGATTCGTACCAAATTTTTGCAGAGCCTTTGAGCTTATTTAGTGCCTGATAGCGTATTATACTATCCGTCCAGGAAAATGTTGAAGCATACGATTCTATCACGTTTAACCAAGACGTAATATTATCGTTCAAGGGGTCAAAATCCGGTATCATATTATGCAAAATTGTACTCACAGTTCCGGTATCTTTTGCCATAAATACCTTTATCCCTTTGCGAGATGCCAGCGGGGGTGTTCTTGTACCGCTACTGTTAGAAGTCGTATTGCTATTGCTACTACTAGATGATTTACGAGCGCGCTTTGTACTGTGTTTACGCTTACCTATGCTCCTTTTACCGGTTTTACCCATTATTTAGTTTAACTTTACTTTTGGGGCGTGAGAAGTTTTATGCACACTTCTGATATTAACTATTTCTATAAGGAGGGTGTTTAAAACACGTATTAACTATTTATGATGCAAACATAATATATTAATTCGAAAGTACTTAATTACAATACACAAAATCAAACGCGTTTTCGCGGCATGAGAAAAATAATAATGGCGGGAAGTTTTCTATACTCTATGGAAGTTGATCCCTTCAAAAACTTCACCACCAGCCAGCACTCGAAGTAGCTTCACTCGGTGTTGCTAACACGAGTAAGATCGTTTTTAATACAAAGTAAGTGTATAATTGTTTGACAAAAATCATTATTTAATTATAATGCTGTGCAAATGTATTTAAATGTACGTAATATTTTGTAGGAATGGAAAGGCGTGCAGCTAGTGTCTGAGATACAATGGAACAATCTGCTCGACTTTCTACAGTCAAAGCGCTGTCGATGTTGAGCTCCTTTTAGAGATCACTACAGCCCCATGGTATGTCCAGACTCGTGTGTCAGCACCAAGCCCTACCCCCGCCGATGCACGCGACGGACAGTGCCGCTGCCTCGTCGAACTCGGCAAGCGAGATACCGCAGTGGAGTGGATTTTTCTAACCCTACAGCTATTCATATTGCGGTTAAGACTTATGGAAAAAGGCGGCGGCGGCTAGACAGATGGTGATGATGATGATTTGACTTACTTAAAACCACAAATTTTCCTTTTCAGCCTGGTGGAGTTGTTCCAAGTGGGTCCTAAGTGGATGGTGATTCCATAAAAAGGAGACATGGTTTGCCCCTTCGCAGCTAGCATTGACACAAATAAAGAGTCGCAAACCTAAATAATTAATGAATGAAAAAAAGCCTAATTAATTGTTATGTTTGTATTAGTTTTTAATAAAGATGAGAATTGTTAATATATTATAATATTATTTTATTTTAGTAAAAGGTACTGTAGCAGCAGGCATACAACCTTCTTTACCGTAACGGGTGTGATAATAACAAATATCTCCTGACGTCTGCTGGTAAGAATTCGTTCGCCCTCGGTATTGTGAACGTGATCTTGAGCGGAATGACGATCTTCTTTGTCTTGGTCTGTCCATTTTCATTGCCGCAATTTCTCGCGTGAGCTGCTTAATGGCTTCTCAAAGATCTGGGTCTGGCTGCGAGTGAATGCTTCCATGTCGTGACGTAGACGTGGACGGCTGTTTGCATGCACAGACCAAATGGACTTCTCGGGTCTGCTCGTGCATCTTGTCGGCCATAGCAGCAAGCACGTCGAGTGTGGCGTTTTCGTTGACCGATAATACAGCACGTGTGGAGGCAGGCAGGTGTCTCATCCACAGATCTGCAGGGTGGTATCGGGCATCTTGTCCCGTGCTAGTTCTCTTATGCTACGCAATAGCTGGGACGGCTTCAGGTCTCCCAACTCCATCTCGGTGAGCAGCTTTTCCAGTTGCTTCGTCTCCGACTCTTCATAAACAGACAACAGTCTCTTCTTAGCCACCTCGTATCGGCCTGCGCGTGTCGTGCTCATAATAATGTCGCTAATTTGTTCGACATCCGTCTTCTCAAGGTGAGCTACTAGGAGGCTGAACTTCGCTTCGTCGCCTGGCTTCTGCGGGTTTACCACCGTTTCAAATTGTGCAAACCAGAGAAGTGGTTTGTCACGCCAAAACGTTGGTATGCGTGACTTTAAGGAGACGGTCGCTACTTCGTCGTTGGTTGCCATTTTCAATCACGTCGGGGTCACCACTTTACCAGTTGTCTGGTTAAATAAAATACTATTCGGATTGAATATTTTATATATATATTTATGTTTGACATCTTGATGTAGGCAGTAGAACTAACTAAAGTATAATAGCCAATCACAGGTGAGCGGGTCGATTTACTCGAATTATAAATTATTACTCGTTGCGCGGCACGCAGCCAGTTGTATCTGTTGTATGCCAGAGTACATCGTAAAGAAGGTTGTATGCCTGCTGCTACAGTACTTATATGGCATCCTCTTCTAGGGTCCTCATTTATAAACTACTTAATAAAATTGAAGTAAAGTATGATACTTTAACAATATCACACCTATAGATCCCTGAAGGGTTAGGCAGAGGTGTACCTATTGTAAGTACACCTAACATGTGAATAGAAGATTGTATATATTTCACTGAGGGGGTACAGAGTACCTAAACCTCTTTAATAGATGATAGAGTCTATCTGGAACTACTTAGTTAAAACACACTACTTTTATGTAAAGATTACAGGAAAAATAAAACGAAGTCTATAAATAACACACTTTTTCAGAAATCATCAACAACAGTTACATTAGTTCCATTATCGGTCAAGAGATGGCGCTGACATAAAACTTCAATATTCTACACCGCAGTGCACAGTGTTAAAATTCTCTGATGAATATAGGCCTCGCGGATGAATTATTACTTAGAATATCATTGATTATAACAATATTTCTTCACAAAGCCTCCAATCCGATTTGTGAAATGTTGCTTTTGACTAACTTCTAATGATTCCGTTATTTGACAATAAAGCAATTCCTATTTTGTGGACCATTTTACGAATCTCCATACAAAATTGTCAAACAGATGAATTGCGTGCTATGAATTGTACGCAAACAATATTATGAATTGTCAGTTTGTGACCATTTTACGACTTTTAATATAATTCATAATGTCATCCTTTTATGATTCTCCCAAAGTGGCCTTTTTAGGTACCCAGTTCGGGAATTAGTATTTAAGGGCAATGTTCACACAACAAAAAGCTAATCATAATGTTATTTACACTGTTGATTTGTATTGTCGTATTTTTGACGTGACAACGTCTTAAATTAGGTTGCGGCTGGGAGTCACTTATGAAAAAGTGTAACGCTCGGTAACGTTACGATGAGTCATATTGATAAATGTTGATAGTGTTGTCTATAGTTAAAATTTGTGCAATTCTTATTTTCATTCAATTCCTTGTTCCTATTGTGCAATTTAATTATATTCATATCAATAAATATTCTACCGAGAAAAAGACGTTGTCACGTAAAATCTTCGCCCGTAAAACCGACTTTACAGGCAACCATTTTTCACTTTAATGACAATTTTGCACATTGTTATTATTATAGTCCGTGCTCCTTAGTTATATTGTTCATTTGAATCACTTTTTTTTATAGAAATTAACACTTTTACTATTTATTAAACAAAAAAAAATCACAGAGCCGAAGTTAACGTGTACGTTTCGTTTTACCGTATCGTATAAGTATCGAACGATTTCGGATTCATCACTTCGAACGGAATCATAGACAATATTCGTGAACGAATGACGCATGGCGATAGTGTTGCGTTATTTTACCGGTCGATTACCGATTTGCTTATTTTGTAGTTTTCTATCTTATTAAACAAAAATATATACTTTTTTCGTTAGAAAATTACCACATTTTTAAAAATATCCTTTTAATTATGTCTTTAAATATAGAATTGAATTATTTTTGCCACTTTTGTACGGAAACCGGCATCATCCTGTTGATACCTTTGCCTGTTTACTTTTTGAAGGACATTTTCTCTTCTTAGTCTGTGATATTTTCAAATGAAATGTCAAATTGTCAGCCGGGAAGTTTGAAAATTTTCCTTTATTTTGTTAGATATAGTTATTTTTTTAAAATGCCCCCAACCGCTGCAGCAACCCACGAGCAAATTGAGGCCCTTCTCAATTTTATGGATGAGAACAGAGAAGTGGCTCGCGGGTTGTTGAGGGGTGGCGACGGGAGAATTCGCACGAAACGGCACTGGGAATACCTATGCGACTCCCTTAACTCAATGGGAGGTTCCACTAAGTCCGTCGAGCAGTGGCAAAGGGTGAGTTTAATACATTACTCGTCAATAATAATATGATTTTGAGGTCTTGTCATCAGTAAAGTGAATACAATGATAATCAGTCATCCTCCAAATACTTATCTGTAGGCATTGATATACATACACTAGATTAGCAATTACCGCGCCAAGGCGTTGCCACTGGGGGCCGATTCTACTAATAAAATTCTTCAAAAATCGCAATAGAACCACAACTGAATCGCGGTTTTTAAGCGTTTTCGCATTCTACAAATGAACAACGACTCCACTGCAGTTACGCTTTAGTTTAAACCAATGTCCGATCGAAACAATTACAAACCCTATTCTGCTAACAATATCGAACATGAGCGTGACGCTAAGTCACATTCTACTATTATTTTGACATTTGTTAGAATCGAAACAAAACCGTTCATCTGTAAAAATTCACGGTTGAACCTCAGAGTACTTTTACTTTATGGGTTGAATATAAGTTAGTAAAGTGCAAATTTTACCGCATCGATCTAGGGGGCCGATTCTACAAACAAAATTCATCAAAAATCGCCATGGAACTACGGCTGATATGCGTTTTCACATTCTACTAATGAACAACGTTTCTACTTCGATTACGCCAACGGTCGATCGAAAAGATTTCAAAACCTATTCTGCTAACAAAATCGAACATGCGCGTAACGTTTACTACTTACCCACAATTACGTTTCGTCACATTCTACTATTATTTTGACACTTGTTAGAATCGAATCGAAGCGGATATCTGTCAAAAATTCACGGTTGAACATAAGTTGGTAAAGTGCAACTTTTACAGAGTCGATAAAAGATCGCTTTCGTTGTCTTACATAGAAATATGATGTTCTGTATGGATTTTATTGAACTTGCCCATGAGGTTGACATCGGGAACGTAAGAAGGAGAAAATTCTCGTCAAGATTATACAATAATGCTTTTTTCTCGTCAAGATTATACAATAATGCTTTTGACCTCACGCATCGTCAGTTCGTTAAAACGTACCGACTCTCCAAAGACCTCGTAAGAGCTTTTGATTGAAGAAATTAGTCCTCACATGACCGTCAATCTTCGTTCTGACGGTAGTATTGATACGGAAACAAAGGTTAGTACATATTTACTATCGTTTTGCGCCAGTAGGTACATAGGTATGTTATAATGTGATCAATTATTCTTTAAAACATCTCTATTCTCGTTTTAGATCTTGGTTGCACTGGCTTTTTATGCAACTGGTTCATACCAAACACTGGTAGGCCAGTCTCAATGTCATGCCGTGTCTCAACCCTCAGTTTCTCGAGCAATAAAACAAGTGACAGAATAGATGTACATATTATGCCACATATTTTTAAGAAGTATGTCAAACCAAGCACCAGAGAAGACTGTAATGAAATCAAAAGCAGCCCAATGCAATATTTCCATATCTATTTGTTTGCACACCTAGACTTAGATCCTAATTTATATAAATAATGTGTTCTATTTTGCATGTGTTATATTTTGCAGATTCAATAGAAAGTTTGGCATTTCTGGAGTTCTGGGGTGCATTGATGGCACACATGTTGCTATAGTACCCCCAACCATTCATGAAGAGCGGTACTTTAACCGAAAGAGATATCATTCCTTGAATACTTTAATTGTGAGTTGTTTCTTCTTTATTACCCACAACGGTATGTGCGTTTGGAGTGAGAGGATACTGGATATGTTTGTGCAAACCAATGTTGCCATTTATCTCCAAAACTACTAGTCTGATTTGGATGCGGTTTTCATCATCAATAATGGCTTTGTGGTTGATTAGTGAGGATTCTTAAATCACTAGGAGGCGCTGCAGTATTATATTTTATTTTAGCTACTACATATTATGTTTAATGAATGAACCTATGCTCTTTAGAAAGTTTGAACTAAAAAGCAAAATTAAACATTTTAATTTTGCTTTTTCGGTTCCCACGCACAATGGTCCACTGAAGGACTAAGTGCAGAAACCAAACCCATAACATAGACAGATATACATTATCAGTCTATAACATGCCCACTGCTCGGACAGAGGCCTCCTCTCTGTGAGAGGGAGTGGGCTGTAAACCACCACATGGGCCCAGTGCGGGTTGGTGGATGTCATGTCATCAAATTTTTGGTTCAAGGACATGCGTTTTCCTTCACCGTTTTGAAAGCAGTGGTGATTTAAATAAATACACAAGGTGCCTGTCTGGGTTCAAACTCACTACGTACAACTCATAAGTCAGGGCCGATACCACTGCTCTAATTGCAAATTGTAATATTAATTTTCTTTTCGCAGGTGCTTATTAGTAGACAGAAAGCTGCACTCCTCTCAACTGTTGATTAATCTTATTAAGATTGGTAACAAAAGAAAAGTAATTGTGTCTCATTAGCGACAGTTGAACTCGGATTTTATTTTGGGTTTAAATAAAACATACTTAATTTATTGTAACATAAATTATTTATTAAAGACTAAGGATTTGGTATATTTTTATTGAAGTTTTTTAATATAATTTATCTTAACATTACTCAAGTTATTTTTATTTCAATCAGTCTCATTAACCCACAACAAAGATTCGTGTAGGTCAGAATAACGGGTGTATTGTTACAGAAATGAAAATGCTATTTATGAAACGAATGTACAGACGCCAGCACATCAAGCAACTACAATCTGTCAAATATCTTTAATAGATTTTCAACTTTATCGCTAATGCATAAGGTTCAAAGTTGATTGAGAAAATTTGACAGTTTTGGGTAGCTTGATGTGCACAAAATAAAATAAATATTTAACAGCGATTTTTCCTTGGCGGAATTGGAAAGCATAGAGTCCATTATACACACGGACAGCAAAGAAGTTCAACATATCTACGATTTACTTTGAGTATTCGTTTTAGGCTAATACTGATTATTTATTCATCAAATCAAATGTCGCACCAAAGACCGTTATTGTTATTCTATAACTAATGTTAAGCGACGGAACGAGGCGTCTGTACCTTCAATGTACAGACGCCAGCACATCAAGCTACCCGAAACTGTCAAATTTCCCCAATCAACTTTGAACCTTATGGTGTAGCGATAAAGTTGAAAATCTATTAAAGATATTTGACAGATTGTAGTAGCTTGATGTGCTGGCGTCTGTACCTCATAAAGAGAGGATTATTTACATTTAAATTGTACAAACGAATCTTGTGTTATCAATAATGTAACCAGAAAAATTGCTTTTCTGCCACTTGATACCAACAAAAAGGAAATTTCAGAAATAAATAAATCCGCAGTATCTATGCTGGAAAGCAAAAACACAGTGCACACACAACACAAAATGCACTTATCCTAAGTTACATTAGCTCATTAAAATTTGGGCACTTTATGAGGCTAGTGATTCACCTTTCAAACCTTATGACAGATATGTAGTTTTAACTGCTTACAGCATACACTTTACACACAATAACCATGGGTACATGATGACAATATACAAATTATTTCGTTATAATTTACTGATTGCAAGGTAACATAAAAATACATAGTAAAATATGGTTAAACTGCATGTTTGTCTGTTCTTGAATCAAGTTAACTAAATAAAAACAACTTAAGGAACATCAATATAAGAACGGGGGCTTTTTTTTTTCATTTTCTTAGAGGTGCACTCTAAAGCGTTTAAATCTTCTCTCCTTTTGTCATCCTCTAGCATCTCGCTACAGTCAGATGTAGACTCCATTTGAAGAGATTTTATGGATATTGATGATTCTGTGTGAGTTACGGAGGGAGTATAAGAAGTATCACTATCTGAATGTTCTATTTGTTTGGCTATTTACTCAAAACACTTATACTTGGTCTTGATGGGTTACTATTAACACCATGCTTGATTTTAAATGGTGGTTTAGAAACAGAATGTAGAAACAGCTTCAATGGTGATGTCATCTAATTTATCGAACTGACTTTTGTTTGGTTAGCTTTACTTCTGAATGTTTTACATACTAATGAGTACTTGAACTGATTTATCCAACAGTCTTGGTGTTAATTGGGAAACTTCTTCAACAATCTGCTGAACTGTAAAACAAATGTTTTGTTATTTATGTGCAAAGTTATAATTATGAACACAAATAGGAGATTACTAGGATCTATGTAGTTTTGAGTGTACCGACAATGTATGTAATAATACTGAGAATAAAGTTAACTTCTTCAATGCTATATTCTATGTTATAAATGAGTTAATAAAATATGTACCTGAACTAGCAGATGCAATTTCTTCAGAACTTGATTGTTCTTTATCTATACTTTTTTCTTTGAATTGCTTTTCACTCTTTAAGACCCATTATCCTTCGTTTCTTAGCAATACAGGGTCTCTCTGTTGTGTCAGATGTTTGTGTATCCCCATCTGGTTGGCAAATACTTTTTTTGGGCGTACATCCTGGTTTTGGTTTCATACGTACTTGTGATACTCTATATAGTTTCCATATCATTTGGCAACTGAAAAAAGAAAAGTAAACAATTAAAATTGATAAAAAGAATACTCTCCAAGACCAAAACAAACATAACCTCAATTATATTAGTTATTTCATAGCCTCAATATTTCAACTATTTCACGTCAAACGAACATTTTAAGTTTAAAACCTATCAATACTTAGTAACATACTCACATCAAAATGGTCTTCACAGAATTAGAGTGGCGAATTCGTGAATAAGTCGTTCGGGTTTCGCCGTGCGAGCTTTATCCATTGATCTCATTTTTTTTCTTGTTTGGGACATAAATAAACACCTTGTTGGGTGTGGTTATTGATGTGTTTTTACACTGTGGCACTGCACACCACTTATAAACTTTACAATTCATTTTTATCACACGAAATATGCAATGTTTGTTAACTTTCTTCTAACTGCGCGTACGCCGCGTACGCGTAGACAATTTTGATTTTTGACATTTTTTGATGTTACCTAGGCGTGACGTCTCACGTCAGACCCGACGCCATGACCACAGAACACTATTCATCAGGGTTGGATTTAGGTACGTTGAAAAAGATAGCACAAAAAAATGAAAAGGATAGTATTTATAAAAAAATTAAAGTACACTTTCATTATTTTTTAAAATTTAACTTGATAGGTAGTCATTAAAATCAACTACTCTGACGTTTTTTTTTTTGGGGTGGATACTTCCGGTCTATCGTCATTTTCATGACCATCACTGCCACTTTTCCTAATTAAAACACTAAAAACGTATTATTTTACACAAAAATTCACAAGCTATTGTTGTCACTTTGACTGAATTTTGAATGGAATGGAAGGAACGAGATTAGTGGAAAGAGAGAAGTGTACAATACTGCGGAGGTTAATCGGGGAATCTCCGGCCATCGACACAGAAACATCGCAAGATCAGAATTCGGTCAGATAAGTAAGTACACACAAGCACGGTCGAAATATTCATATGACGTAAAACTAAGCATTCGGGAGCATACTTTAAATTATAGTATTTTAACGTACTATCCTTAGATGTGGATAGTATATAGTACAAAGGTCGAAATTATAGTATAAATACTATAATTATAGTACAAAATCAGTGTGACCAACTTTAAATTAGAGATCCTGCCCCACTTAGGCAAGAAAGCTGACAAATCCTGCCAAAATCGAAGGCACAAAATGCCAAAATAATGCCAATATAATTTAAAAATTTAAAATAAATAGACACATTATTTTTTTGAGTTTTATTTAAAATAATTGATCTTAAAGTCTATTTTAATTTTTAATTTTCGTAATGTAAACAAACATTAAAAATAAGCAATTATTTAAAAAAATCAAAGTCTCTTAAAGTTACGAAACAAGTTTTGTAATCTACCCTGGTCTATCTACTTGAAGAAACAGCCATTAGTTTAACAGCGGTCCATAGATTTTTTTTCTGTACGAGTCGTGTATAAGTGGCGAGGGCGCCCCGCGGCCCAAAATAAAAAATGTATGGGGACATAACGATGCGCCTCGCGCGGGGAGCGCTACACCTTAGTGGTTATAAACATTTTGCTCAGCACTTTATGGTTTACAATGGAAGAAACTACAAATCCAACTAGAGATGTTATGGGATATCCCCGAACCAAAAGTCTTTGCATTGCCAGTGTTGCCATAGGCATTTTAAAATTCCTACTTACTTTTTTTTCCTTTCTCGATACTGCATCCTACTCTTTTTGTGGGCTGTAGCGGCTATACTGCCAAATCTGTCAGCTTATATTGCTAATACTGCCAAATACTGCCAGATTTCTAAAACGTCAAACAAAAGTGCCAGAAAGTAAAATAAAGGGCTAAACCTGCCAAAAAGGCAGGATCCTGCCACATATGGTCACACTGTACAAAATCCAACCCTGCTATTCATATTTAATAGTAGTCTATGACACTATTACTCCTAGTAGCGGAGGCCATGACACTGCGAGCTGTTTTCGCGCCCTATTGAAAAAATATTAGAAAAATGGCTTTAAACTTCGTTAAACTTTAGTTTATTACCGAAATAAAGGTGTTTTCGTATATAGTAAATGAGAACCTACATTACGGAAGAGGATTTCAAAATCTTTCGTCATGCCTAGTTAGGGACACGAAAAAAATGGTTGCCTGTAAAGTCGGTTTTACGGGCGAAGATTTTACGTGACAACGTCTTTTTCTCGGTAGAATATTTATTGATATGAATATAATTAAATTGCACAATAGGAACAAGGAATTGAATGATAGTTGAGTGGGAGAGAGACGCAAGGCATTCGGCGGGCCTCTCTCTCGTTCGGTGACTCATAGTAACGTTACCGAGCGTTACACTTTTTCATAAGTGACTCCCAGCCGCAACCTAATTTAAGACGTTGTCACGTCAAAAGTATCGATACTTTGTAGTATCGAGTACATTTCCATTCGATACGAAATACTTTTTACTCGATACTTTGTATTCGATGCTTTTACTCAATGAGTACTTTTTGGCGGGTATCGTATCGAATAAGAAATTAAGTTTTAAATGGGTAATCTTAGAAATTACCCATTTAAAACTTGCGATCTTCTTTATTCTTTACGGCTTATGTTTACTAATTATGGCAACGCCATCTAGTGATTGTACAGAGGAGGAATGGGAACTTTAATGTATATGCCTATAGTACTAAATAATTTAATTTTGTTTCTATTTTTTTTTTATTGTTGAAGTTACAGTTTTCTTTTTCTATTATTGTATTAAAGTGTACCAATACCATTTGTTTTTTCATGTCCTGCTCTACTGAAGTTAAACTGACGTTATTTACTGACTGATATTGACCTATGCTCTATGCGAATTAGGCACTAACCCGAGGGCCACGAAATGCGACGCTCCAAGCGGATTCGTCTTGCGCTGCAAGCGTCAGCGTCGGCCGTCAAAAACAAATGTATGTCTAATAACTACGAGGCCACAAAGTAGCGCTGCAAGCAGCAGCGAAATTTGCTACGAGTGAATTTGCACGAGCCTTGGATGATCCGACGCGCGTTTTATATGAGCGTCGAAAACAATTAATTGTATGAGAACATTCCACAGTGTGCACGAAACAGTCGCTCCGATAAAGCGGTCGCTCCGCGCGTCTGTGTCTAAAACAAATTGTTTTGTTTTTGTCGCGTTTATAGTAACTAATTCAATATGAATATTGAAGAATATCACTGCAATCCGAAATTGAATGCGTTATGGATGAGTTCACATCTGCAACATAAGTTTAGGAATGTTGTAAAAAAATTGGGAAGAAATTAAAATTCTTTTTTAAGATTTATTAACAATATTATTATAGGTATTTCTGACAACGACATTTTCACGTGTTATGTCGTCGCGTGCTCACTCTGTACCCAGAGCATGTTACTGAACTGATTCATTCCCCCACCGACGTACACGCTACAGGCGAATATTTGAAGTTCGTGGCCTTGCTTTTGACGCTTAGAAAAAACACTAACTTGTAGCGAATTGACGCCTCAAGCGTGGCGTTTATTTCGTGGCCGAGGCATAAGAAAAGTACTCGATACCTTAAAGTATCGATACTTTTGTTTCGATAGTTACTTTTATGAATACGATTTTTTTTTTCGATACTACTCATGAGTACAGTATCGATACTTTCTATTCGATACCGTGTCCCTATGCCTAGTGGTATGTCTTTGACATAACCGAAACGTTTCGTTTCAAGTCTTTGGCCAGCAACTGACGTAGAACGAAACGTTCTTCTGAGTTTTTATAATTAAAAAAGTTGAAATGTTGTATGTGTAACAAAAAAATATACAATACAAAAGTTTAATTATGGTCTAAATTTCATTTTGTATTCAAAAATACTTTCGGTGACATGTATTCGTAATAACATTTTTAGATTCAACTTTTTTTTCTGTGGTATTATTAAAACATACTATTTTGCATGTTGGTAACACAGGTTACCCGCTGTTACGTGCCCGATACTAGTGATGTGAACCGATTACAATTTTCAACACCGGTTTATACCGATTAGTTAATTATTAAAACCGGTTTTTTAAGGTTTTTTTTAGGTTTTTCCTAAAAAGTCCGTGGTCAGTCGTCCGTACGTCCGTCCGATCATCACAGTCAAATATTTATCAATTTTCTTTTTGTTACTTGCTGCGGTCATTTTCAGAGTAGTATGAAATATGGGGCGTGCGCGTGGAGTCTCCGTTGGTTTTTCTTGTGTTATGCCAGTAGACGTTCCCTGTGCCTGTGTGTCACCTGGCTGATCACCCACTTCACCTCGATCCACCTCCACTGTAGCCTGGGGATGGTTTCTCTTAATATGTGCCAATATAAATTCGAGGTTCCTCCTCCAACTTTGATCACTTTAGCGCATATCTTACGCTGTGCAATAAGATTATCAATATTCTCAAAATAATTTCTTGTACAGACGCCAGCACATCAAGTTACTACAATCTGTCAGATTTCTTTAATAGGTTTTCGACTTTATTGCTAAAGCATAAGGTTCAAGGTTGATTGGGAAAATCTGACAGTTTCGGGTAGGTTGACCTGCTGGCGTCTGTACTTGATTTTACCTTTTACTTTAGGCATTTTCGCAAACAAACATGTCAACTCCAAATAATTCACAAGCAAAACTTCGGTGCTATTCTGTAAAAAGATCACCGTCATAACTGTGAAGTGAGCTTAGTGAGCTGTCATTCCACCCGATACTAAGGATTGACACTATTGACAGCTCAGTAGCTCACTTTACCTAAGTATTTTCACGGTGAGATTTTCACTGAATAGCATTACTGGAATATTTTAGTATAGTGAAGTTAGTCGCACATTAAATGGGATATGGGGGGATTCCCGTACCATAGACAATATTTTAAACGGAAAAGACTCATGTTCGGATACATATCAAAGACTCGGATACATGTTTTGTGATTGTAATCGGTTTTTCAATGAGAACCGGTGATTATCGGTTTTTACTAAAACCGGTTTTTTTTAGGTTTTTATGAAACCGGTTCACATCACTACCCGATACGTTCAGTTTCGATTCAGTTTCCAGTTTGCATATGAAATAGTAGAATGACTTTTTATGTAACTATCGAACGGAGATCGAAATCGAACTGTTGCTAAACCACAATTTGATCGTGTAACGTTGCAAATTAGTAGAATCGGCCCCCTGGGCTTGAGACCACAGTCTCAATCGTAGCTAATGTCAGTTCAGTGCTCTGTATGACGCCAACCGAAGTTAGCCGAGTGAAAATTACCGCCAAAATGGGAAAATGCGTAGTGAAAGAGTGCGATTCGAGGTCACAAAAACACAATAAATTAACCGGAATTACTTTCCACGCGTAAGTTTATTGTTTCTGTGTTTATATCAACGTAAAAACGCAATAAAAATAAATAAAATGTAGAATTTTGTAAATTAGGTTCAATGTTGCCACTAAAAACTTAGTTTTAGTTTCCCACATTATGTGGGAGTTTTTAATTTATAGAGTATGTGATTTAAAATATTTTATAAAACTAAATGTGTGACAATGTATAACAAAAAAATAACATTGTAACATAAAAATAATTGTTTTTAAATATTTAAATACGTAATTCAAAAATAACGTTCATAACGTTTAATGTTTTTTTTTGCGTTTTTTATGGCTTAAAAAGTTGGGTAAAATTTCGCATGGCTAGGCAACACCCTCCCGCCATTGCATGTTTATATTGCGGTCTTTGTCTAATCTAAGCGACGGTATTATTCTTGCGACTTGTGTAAGTGAGACAGATATATGTTTACTTTTAAATACGTAGTGGTTTTAAAGCTACGTCGTCGCGTTTAAATAGTGGTTACATTTTTTTGACACATTTTAATGAGGTTTGCTTCTCTAGTTATTTAGCTCAATGTCTGTAGGAGTATTTAGAGTATAGCGGTTTTTTTTATAGCTTCATAAAATTAACCACATATTCAACTTTTAGGTGTGGTCTGACAAAAAACATCTGGCCAAAAAGGCTGCTGGAGCTGCCAGAAGGTCAGCAAATGCTACAGGTGGAGGCCCATCGTTAGCACCAACCCTCTCCCAAATGGAATTAACGATACTATCGATAATGGGAGAGGGTTTTGGAGAGCCGCAAACCGGGGCAAGCGTGCCAGGTTTTCCATTGGTAAGAATTACATTTATAATAGTAAGTTTGTTTCAGTGGTAAAAACAAAAAAAAAGTGGTAAAAGCAATATTGTATGTATAATTAAGTCTTTCCCGTGACTTTTTTTAAATGAAATAATAATAAATTACAGATAACTACACAATTATATATTTTTTGATGTATCCTCCAATGATATTCAGTTTTTGTTGCACAGTTTCCACCTGTAAGATATCCAGAGCCAGTAGCCACCTCACCCGCCCATGCTGCTACACTTGCCGACCCACTCTCCCAGGAGCAAGCCTCTTCATCCAGTGAGGCACAGGAGCCAGTGCCTCAGTGGACTCCGAGTGGGGTTGCATTGGCAACCCCTGAGATGCCAATGCAAAATCAGCGATTAACGCATTAGCTGCTAAATTATTAGCGAACTTTTTGCAAATGCTAATTAGAGAGCTCACTAACCCTGTGCGGCAAACGCTCATGCGCGTTCAAATAATTTTTCGTGTGGTGCTATGAACGCGCATGCGCGGTTGAAGAAAGTCTACCCAGTGCGGCTGGCCGCATTAGTGCGTCGGTTTACTACTTTGTCCGAGTGCGGCACGACGCTTATGTGAGTTTGAAAATTTTTGAGTTTTATGACAGTCATAAAACAATTACGCTACAAGTAAAGGTGTTTCACACGACAGTTGTTTTTGTAACATTTTTTTGTCAAGTTACTAGACCGTAACCTCACGGATCAAGCGTTACCTGCAATGATTTTGAAAAGTAAGGATACGCCCATCTCAACATTTTACATAGACGTTCTTCATACAAGCAAAAGTAACGCCATCTGTCATAAATCATACGAACTTTGGCCCTAAAACCGTCATTTTAGGGCCAGCGCGTTGGTGCCATTTAGTCGCGCGGTTAGCCCGGTCCTTATGCTAGTAATATATATGTCAATGGTTACCTGTTATATATTTCTCTTCTTAATTTGCTTTTGTTCATCATTTGTTGTTCGTAAACAATCATAAAGTATGAGTCTGATATTGTTGCTCTAGTAAATAATTAATAAATTCGTATACTTACCACTAAATGGCAACACTGTTCAATGTTACAAATGCATAGAACGAATGAATGAAATTGAACACGACCTCTATCAATGATAGAGGTCAGTGCTACAAACGCATAGAGGGAAGAATGAAAGAATGAAATTGAACACTTAGTGTTGCCATTTAGTGGTATACGAATTTATTCATTACTAGAGCAACAATATCAGACCCATACTCAATGATTGTTTTTTTTTTATAATTATAGTCTAACATCGTTCCTCTCTTTTTCCTGCAATCTGTGGGAGTTCTCAATTTGACCAATGTGCGCGTGCGTTGTACAGAGGTCCAGAAGGAAAGCAGGGGTCAAAATACGAAGGCAAGAGAACTATCAAAAGGGAGAGCACGGAGAGTACGTCTGTTCACCACGAAAACAAAACAGAAGTGACTTAAAACACTTAATTTTGATTACAAAAGAATATTTAAACCAATCGGCATAGATTAGTAGTCCAATAAACAAAAGGGTTCCGGCTCCGGCACCGCCGCACACCTGGCATCAGTATAATAGAATAGTGAAATTCCTAGTACACTAATGCATAAATCTATTGTGTTCAAAATGTTAAGTTTAAGCCTTAGGACAAAAGAGTGTCGGAATATTTTTGTTATCTTAAGTAGTTTGAATAATAAATCAACAGAAAATAATTAATATGCGTCGTTTCCATGGAATCCTTTTATCATCAGCTATTGGAATCAATTTCGCCACAAATATTAGTGGTCAGTAACATATTATCAAAAATTAATTATATGGTAACATTATTTTGATTTGTCATTCATTCATTCGTTCAAAAATTTTTGCTACGCTACGATTTAAATTTGACACTAATCACTTCATTCACTTCACTTCACGCCGGGGATACAGCTACATAAATATTATATTTTATTTAAATAATAAATATTAAATAAAATAAAAAATGAACGACGTGATCAGCTCCTGGGGCCGGGCCATTCGCCGCGTCCTATGCTGTGGGCCTGGTGCAAATGATGAGTAAGTATCAACATCTGAATGATTAATATTGTATTTATTAGGTATTTATAAATATTTTAAACGTTTTTTCATTTCAGACCAGTCTATGAGAGTTTGGGGCACCAGGCCCACGACGCGGCCACGCTGCAGGTGATGGGGGAGTGGGTGGAGGAGGTATGTATTTTCATCGATTGTTTAGTTAGTGCCACTTTTGTTATTAGTTTCATAGGTTAGTTATTAACTTTGGAATAATAATAGACGCCATATTTTATGGTCACTCGAAAGCGAAACGCTACGCGTAGGTACCTACTTCTAAAGAAGAAATTGTTTATTGCCACTTTTGTTAATAGTTTCATAGGTTAGTTATTAACTTCGGAATAATAATATTCGCCATGTTTTTATGGTCACTAAACGCTACGCCCTGTACCTCTATAGAAGAAATATGATTTCACTATTTGTTTTATTCGACAGCTAAGGGGACTAATGGCTCCAATCGCCGACGTGCCCGAGCGCATGCGGCGGTTGGAGCTAAGTCTTCACCCGCTGCTGGTCTACAGGCCGGAAGATGGGGAGTACGTGGATATGACGTGAGTACTTACTAGCTCAACTGCACATTCCCTTTTTATTTCCCACACATCTGTTAAGTACCTATATAAATACTGCAAAGTGTTGAATGTGCGCCAGCTTTTCATTATGCACAATGTTTTTTTTTTTTTTTTTAATTAAAATAAGTTTATTAACACAAACCTTAATACACAAAGCTCATACAATATACACATAGGAACATTAAACTTTGGGAAACAAAGGTTGCATAAATACTGAAAACCCTGCCTCCTAAACTAGGGGGGACCCTGTGACTTAGGAGTTTTGTTTGTGTGTTTTAAAACAGCACACCATGATTACCTACAATGTAGGTTCATATTCGGAAGTTTTCTTATTAGGCATCTACAATTTATTTATTTTTTGCAGGAATGGACTCCGGCCTGCACTCCGGCCTGCACCAGCAGCACCACCCCCTGACCCACCGGCTCGCAGCGTGTGGCTGGCCTGGCTCCAGGAGCGAGTTGATTATGGGGAGCCCTGGTGATCGTTCTTGTCCAACGACCCATCAGGGCTCCCCCAATAAACTATGAACTTTTCCTCAAGTTTTTTATTTTATTATCATTACCCTTTCTTATTTCCTTCACACACAAACATGAAGTGAAGACTCAACAGGTAACAATAGGTGAGTATGAACTAGATAGGTACTAGTCTTCGAGAAAGAAGGATCTTAGTTATGTTGGTGGAGTTGAGTGAGAAGTAGTTGGTAAGAGAGTGGGTTGGTGGTGTGTTCCTAGCATTTTGGACCGTTTTTTTATATATTTTTGGCATGGCTACAGAGGCCTTGTGGTATTTTTTTCGTACTTATACAGATTAGATTCGATCCATACCACAAAATTGTTGGTTCGACGTTTTACATCGCTATAGGTACACTATCTGTGCCCAGCACCCCGCTCCCAGGTAGAACGATAATTCGTTCCCGTGCCCACAATGCGGCTCCCGCGTCGTACATATAAATAGGCTGTCACAGTTTTTTTCAACGACTATTTTATCCAAATGGTCGTTTTAGGGTTTTCAGGGCGCGTTTATTTTTGGTATTGTCGCGTGAGTGGTTAGCTAGGTGAGAATAGTATGTACTTTTGAGTAAATCTTTTATCAATAACTTATTTACTTCAAATGTAAGTACCGCAGTTGTACTAATTGATATTATACTTATACTGCCAAATTTTCAAGAAACATACTAAATAGTACCCTGGCTTTCAGGTTTAAAAAATGAAAACAAGGGCATCGGTTCGGTTTTATTGAGCTTAAAGGTTTCTAATCCCTTGCTGACGATTTAGACGACTGTTTATACAACTTTAGCTACCTTACTTTAATTCGTTGAGACTAGATAATTCTGTTGTTATGCGGCTTATTTTATCAGGTATCAGAGAGTTGAAAATCTGCATCATTGGCTGTATGAAGGTTTGATTTTTTTTTGACATTTAAAAGTTTTTGACGTTTAAAAGTTTTTGACAAACCAGTTTCAGTCTATCAAACAAAAAGTACTCTGTGCTCTGTGGTTGAGTTGAGATTTTGAGAAGTTGAGAAAATGTTTTTCATTGTTTTGTGGAGTGTTCTACATTTAATTTCACAGTAAGTATCTTTGTTCTGTATTGGTTACATCTTCGATAAACATTCTTGCATAAAAAGTGTGGTACTTATCGTATTCAATAGGAAATAAATTTCATACGGCCGCCGCCGCCGACCGGTTTTCTTTAATAATTATATTTACGTTATATGTGAACTTAAAAAGAAAACCAATTTTATAGTTTGGTACTATGAGTTGTCTATTTCTAGAAGTTATTATTACAAATAGTGTCATCGAAAAAATATAAGTCCGAAGTTACGAACTACCTTAGCTCAATCGTTAATTAAGTTTCAATTTCCATTTTTAGACGAATAAGAATTCGTGGAGGCGAGCACCGGGTGGTGGTGTGGCGGCAGGCGAGGGTCGAGCGTCGCCTGTGGGAGGTGCAGTGGCGATGTTCAGCACTGCCGATTCCTCCACTGCAACTCCCGCGGGGCCGGCCACTGCGTCCTTCGCCGCCCAGGGACATCCCGGTGCCGTCTTGGTGGCGGCATCATCGCGCAAAGGGTTGGCGGGGTAGTGACTAAAAAAGGTACTATATTTTTAGTCACAACCCCGCCAAAATGAAATAAATGAACTGCTAACAAAATGTTGTTTTACTCCAAAAAACTGTATGAGTTCCTAATCCTGTCTACTTTCATCAATTTTTCCCAACAGTGAACATATTAGCGTATGTTATTGTGATAGTAACCTAAAAATATACTTTCATAATAATTCTGAAGTAAGTTAAGTACCTACCTACAAACTTTTGATTTGAGAACGTTGAAAAGTAGGTAAGTGAATGACAGCTGGCGACGAGAATGAAGAGGTGGAGTGAGTGAATTAATGAATGAAAGATGTAACAAAGTTGCCAATTATTTTTCTTTATCTCTTATTTTCGTTTTTTTCCCGACGCCCTTCCCTTTTGGCGTGGGGTACTGGGCTGCCGAGGTGTTTCTTGGAGGCGACTCCTGTCGAAGGCACTGCCTCTTGGCAGGCCTATTGTCAGTTATTATGGCGGTGCATTTGGCAGCGCGTAATAAGGTCGACATGCTCGTCTCGCCGCCCCCGATGTCCGCGTCAGCCGGAGGTAATGCCTCCGTCGGGGCCCAGCCACTCGGCATTGTATCTTCGTCTTCCCTGACAATAAAAGTTATAATAATCTTTAATTGTTTACGACAATAATAACCTATAACAATAAAAACTCGACAGTCAGCCTGTATGTAAAGGCTAACAAAATGTAGGTTTTTATGTACGGTTATTTATAGGTATAAGGTAGCCCAGCCGTCCTGGAACAGTAGGGTAAAAGAACTATACTTACATGAGTAGGTAGGTATACTATTCTTCTGATGTAAACAGAGACTTGAGTCTAGCGGTCACACAAACTTTCACAGGGCACTCGTTTTTTAATTTATTAATTTGCCCTCTATGGGCAGGCTAAGTCATCGGACCGTACTGCCTAGTCTTACGTGTATTGTTTTATTTAGTTTAGGAAACTATTTAAATAAATTAGGTACTTTTAACTTTACATGATATGCCTACATACTTTTAACGCGAATCCGCAGTTGTAGCCCGCGAAATTCAAATTTTCTTACGTTTTGTGCAAGAAAAATTGAATTTCGCGGGCTACAACTGCGGATTCACCTTAGGCAAATCATGTAAGGTTCTCTTGGCGTAAGTATTATGATTTTTAAATAAGTACCTAGAAAACAAATAAAAATAGATAAAGTGTAGTTTATTTTGTTCAATAAAAAAATTACACGTTCGACAACCCTACTACGCGGCTGGCTGGTTGTGGGCGTGGCTTAGTGAACTCGGCTTCAGGTGCTGGGGCATAGGGGTCCCGTTACGTAACCATTGCGCAGATGGACTCAACAGATGGGTTATATATTTGCGAGACACATTTTATGGCATGCCAATTTTTATGCAATGTATGTACTTAGCAGAGAAAAAGGTAAAAAAACAAAAAAAAAATTTTTTTTACTTATTTTTTTTATTGCACGCTCACAAATAAATGTCAATAATAGCAAATTATAGACCCGACTCGAAAAGAGAGTTGTGGTGGGTACTGGGTAGGTATACCACGAACGAATATTATTCCACCCTGACACTCATAACATATTACTATTGTTTGTGTAACAATCGAAATAGAGAACACGTGTGAAGACACCCTTACCGACCCTTATTTTACGATGTTTTCGAAACAATAGAGACACAATGGACGCACAGGTGCGTCGCGCCGCACTCGAAGAAAGTTAAGTAAATTGTATGGACGCGCATACGCGCCGGCCAGCACATGGTCAAAGTACGAAAAACGCGCATGCGCGTTGGCCGCACTGAATGCGTTAAGTAAGTGTTATCGTCCACTACAAAAGAGATTACGTAAATCATGTTTCAAAAATTTACTATATTTTTTGTTTACAGCATCAAACCCTCGTCGTGGACGTTCACTTTTTCGGCGATACCTCCCTGCCGACGCAAGGAGCAGAATAGTTGAGGTGGAAGAAAAGAGGCTTATAATAGAAACCAGGAGAAATGAGGTGCTTGGTGAAATAAAGGTTGCCATAGTAGACCTTTGTACCTTGGTACGGGAACACCTTAATAAATAACAGTGCCAGCTTACATTTTTGAAAGTCATAAGGAGAGGCCTTTGTCCAGCAGTGGGATGACTCAGACTAAGAGCCCCCGCTTACCACAGACTTCCTATCAGTCGATAGTTTGGTCGGTTTCTTAATCAGTATAAGTATGTATACATGTGCACTTACACACATCTTCATACTGATTAAGAAAACCAAACTATCGGCCAATAGAAAGTCTGTAGTCAGCAGGGAGTCTAACAGTAAATTTATTATTCTTTATTTAGCTTTGTTCATGATGTTACAACCTTTATTTCCCGAGCCCCTCATTTCTTTTGTTACTTGGGAGTCTCTGGTCTTCCAACTCAATGATACTTCTTTATATGTTTAATCCTAAGATGCAAAAAATATAATATAATATATACTTAGTCTGGCCATAAATACTGTTACAATTAAAAATAAGAATGATATTACATTTGAATTTGGAATCTGTCATTCTTATACGATTGTTCATTAAGTTTTCTAATTTTGGCGCCAATACATTGTACAATATTTTGCGATATTAAAATGGAGTGGGGTGATAAAGGAAACCAAATCGCTGTGATTGCATTACACAAAGTTGGTATGGAGCCAAATGCAATTTTTAAAACTCTCCATACGCTTGGTATTAGTAAAATGTTTGTGTACCGGGCTATTAATAGGTACAATGAGACCTCCTCTGTTTGTGACAGAAAAAGATCTGGCCGTCCACGTAGTGTTCGTACGAAAAAGGTGGTCAAAGCAGTAAGGGAAAGAATTCGAAGAAATCCTGTCCGAAAGCAAAAGATTTTATCTCGGGAGATGAAAATAGCACCCAGAACCATGTCGCGTATTTTAAAAGATGACTTAGGACTTGCAGCCTATAAGAGACGCACTGGTAATTTTTTAACTGATAATTTAAAAAAGAATAGGGTGGTAAAATCGAAACAACTACTGAAGCGGTACGCAAAGGGAGGTCATAGAAAAAATTTGTTTACGGATGAGAAAATCTTTACAATTGAGCAACATTTTAACAAACAAAATGACCGTATTTATGCTCAAAGCTCTAAGGAAGCTTCCCAATTAGTCGACAGAGTGCAACGTGGGCATTATCCGACTTCAGTGATGGTTTGGTGGGGTGTTAGCTATGAAGGAGTGACTGAGCCATATTTTTGTGAAAAAGGTATCAAAACATCGGCACAAGTGTATCAAGATACCATTCTTGAGAAGGTAGTTAAGCCCCTTAACAACACCATGTTCAATAACCAAGTATGGTCCTTCCAACAAGACTGGGCGCCGGGTCATAAAGCTCGGTCCACGCAGTCTTGGTTAGAAGTGAACATTTCGGACTTCATCAGAGCAGAAGACTGGCCGTCGTCTAGTCCCGATCTTAATCCGATGGATTATGATTTATGGTCAGTTTTAGAGAGTACGGCTTGCTCTAAACGTCATGATAATTTGGAGTCCCTAAAACAATCCATACGATTGGCAGTGTAGAATTTTTCCATGGAAAGAGTGCGTGCTTCTATTGATAACTGGCCTCAACGTTTAAAGGACTGTATTGCAGCCAATGGAGACCACTTCGAATAGTGTGCGTGTGGATTGAGTGCTCTTTTTTAAAAGTTTATTATATTTTTACGAAATCAAGGAGGAATTTAGGAAATAATTGTGAAAACTTCATGGTGAAGATAAAAAAATTGTGAAATCAATGGTGAGAAAGTTGTGGTCAATTAACTAGAACACTCAATCTGCTAACCTGAGAAAATACTGCAACTCGTGTCTCAAAATATCTATCTATACATATAATAAATTTGTAGAAAAGTGGTGTCTGTACAATGGAAATATATAAAAAAAAAGTAGCAGGGGTTGTTATTATATCGATGCCGAACCCGAAATTGTAATTATTTTTTTTTTGTCTGTTTGTCTGTTTGTCGGTTTGTCTGTTTGTCTGTTTGTTTGTGCACGCTAATATCAGAAACGGCTTATTCGATTTAGATGCGGTTTTCACTAATATATTGTAGTAGGCTTCACTTAACATTTAGTGTTTATTTCATGTCAATCGGTTTATAAATAAAAAAGTTATGTCAATTTAAAGAATCACGGCGAACATTTGTTAAGGTATTCTATCAGAGTACGTACACGCCTCGGGCCTGCGCGTCCGATCTTCGGAACTACTGGACGGATTTGAATGATTTTTTTTTATTGTATAGTTATTATAATATGGCTGGACAACATTCAGGCTATAACTTATCTTGGAAACTTGAACACCTGATGCAGAACCGAAACAGACCAGCTTAACTATAAGAGATACAAAAATGGTACCATATCAAAAATTGTTCCACGTGATGAGGATTTTCTGCTGAGAGAATAAATTTGAAGATCTGAAACACCTGATGGGGAACTCCAAGAGCCCAGCTACACCATAACACATATAGGAATGACGTCTTAGTAAAAGTTATTCGGTCTGATGGGCATTTCCTGTTGACTTATAAAAATCGAAGATCAGAAACATCTGATGTGGAAATCAAAGCTATCACTAATTTCACCTCCACGCGGTGAAGGCGGTAACAGTTTAGGACTGATTTTCGATGACGATGGTATATCATTGAAAATTTGACTCTACTGGCCAAAACTCCCATTTATTTTTTTTAACGTGAAGAAATGCTCATGCATTCTGCACTACCACGGGGAGATAGTGCAGTTATGTGGGACTCTAACCCACTAAAACTCCACTGTGTCCTCCTCTGCCGCTTACGGCGGGAACATGGGCACGCGTTAGCGCTCATCCGTGATCCCGCCGCGGCTGTCCGTCACCGGACCCTCCGCTGGGGAGTACTCCCCATCACCGGCGCACCAAAACACATAGCACGCCGTGACCACCCCAGGGACCAAACCAGCACATGGGCGCCAGACGATCCCGTGGCTGGGCACCCTTGGTAGGGGAGCAGTCACTTAGATTTTAATTGATCAGGTATCTTCATAATAAAACTATAACCATGCCTAGAAAGAGGTCAAATCTTTCCCAATGTTCCAAAGGAGCTAAAAGATTGAGGATCATAAGATCCCAAGAATCTACCGAAGAGCGTCAGGAGAGACTTGATGCTGTTTGAGAACATCAGGCTGCAACTCGCTCCGTGGAAACCTCTTCGGATCGCGAAGCACGCCTGCGTTCTCAGCGTATTTACGCATCTACATCCAGGTCTCTAGAGACCAATGCAGAATATGATGCGCGACTGACCGCTGATACGGTGAGATTATCATACATTGTTCCGAACACGCACACAACAAAATATTCATAATCAGAAAGTGAGAAAGAAAGAATTGCTGGAGTACGGCATGAAGAGACAGATTAAGAAGAGCGCAACGAACGTTTGAATTCTGATCGACTTCGAAATTCTCTGAACAGAATGTCGATATCATCTGAAGAATCGGATGTGTCTCAAGATATAGCCGTAGGGCATGGCGACCTTCCTTGGGTTGATAAGGAACGGAGTGCATTTACGTATACTCCTATGATTGACTACGCCACATATTCCGCCATCGGAGGTATGGTTGAAAATTGTAATTTTTGTGAAGCTGTTAAATAGCAAAAAGAAACAAACGGTATGTGTTGCTCAGGTGGGAAAGTACATATTGAAATATTACAAAATCCTCCAGAAATATTAAGATCACTGCTAATCGGTGACCATCACAGTCAAAACATTTCTTGGACAATATACGTTCGTACAATAATGCCTTTCAAATGACATCTTTTGTTGCGAAACAGATTTCAGAAGGCCCATTTATGCCAACATTCAAAGTACAAGGCCAAGTTTACCACCCTATTGGTTCATTATTGCCTGAAAATGACGTCTCGAATCGTCTCGCGCATCCCGTTGTTATCCAGTCCCCGGGTTCTTAGAATTCGACATCAGACGTTTCAGATCTTCGATTTTGACGACCCCGTTGTCGCTGGCATAAGCAACAGGATCCGCGTACGAAGTCGCGGGCAGAAGCTAGTACATATAATAAATTTGTAGAAAAGTGGTGTCTGTACAATGGAAATATATAAAAAAAAAGTAGCAGGGGTTGTTATTATATCGATGCCGAACCCGAAATTGTAATTAATTTTTTTTTTGTCTGTTTGTCTGTTTGTTTGTGCACGCTAATATCAGAAACGGCTTATTCGATTTAGATGCGGTTTTCACTAATATATTGTAGTAGGCTTAACTTAACATTTAGTGTTTATTTCATGTCAATCGGTTCATAAATAAAAAAGTTATGTCAATATAAAGAATCACGGCGAACATTTGTTAAGGTATCAGAGTACGCACGCCTCGGGCCTGCGCGTCCGATCTTCGGAACTACTGGACGGATTTGAATGATTTTTTTTTTGTTGTATAGTTATTATGGCTGGACAACATTCAGGCTATAATTTTTCTTGAAAACTTGAACACCTGATGCAGAACCGAAACAGACCAGCTTAACTATAAGAGATACAAAAATGGTACCATAGCAAAAATTGTTCCACGTGATGAGGATTTTCTGCTGAGAGAATAAATTTGAAGATCTGGAACACCTGATGGGGAACTCCAAGAGCCCAGCTACACCATAACACATAGGAATGACGTCTTAGTAAAAGTTATTCGGTCTGATGGGCATTTCCTGTTGACTTATAAAAATCGAAGATCAGAAACATCTGATGTGGAAATCTAAGCTATCACTAATTTCACCTCCACGCGGTGAAGGCGGTAACAGTTTAGGACTGATTTATATCTACTGAGGTATATCATTGAAAATTTGACTCTACTGGCCAAAACTCCCATTTTTTTTTTAACGTGAAGAAATGCTCATGCATTCTGCACTACCACGGGGAGATAGTGCAGTTATGTGGGACTCTAACCCACTAAAACTCCACTGTGTCCTCTGCCGCTTACGGCGGGAACATGGGCACGCATTAGCACTCATCCGTAAACCCGCCGCGGCTGTCCATCACCGGACCCTCCGCTGGGGAGTACTCCCCATCACCGGCGCACCAGAACACATAGCACGCCGTGACCACCCCAGGGACCAAACCATCACATGGGCGCCAGACGATCCCGTGTCTGGGCACCCTTGGTAGGGGAGCAGTCACTTAGATTTTAATTGATCAGGTATCTTCATAATAAAACTATAACCATGCCTAGAAAGAGGTCAAATCTTTCCCAATGTTCCAAAGGAGCTAAAAGATTGAGGATCATAAGATCCCAAGAATCTACCGAAGAGCGTCAGGAGAGACTTGATGCTGTTTGAGAACATCAGGCTGCAACTCGCTCCATGGAAACCTCTTCGGATCGCGAAGCACGCCTGCGTTCTCAGCGTATTTACGCATCTACATCCAGATCTCTAGAGACCAGTGAAAAATATGATGCGCGACTGACCGCTGATACGGTGAGATTATCATACATTGTTCCGAACACGCACACAACAAAATATTCATAATCAGAAAGTGAGAAAGAAAGAATTGCTGGAGTACGGCATGAAGAGACAGATTAAGAAGAGCGCAACGAACGTTTGTATTCTGATCGACTTCGACATTCTCTGAACAGAATGTCGATATCATCTGAAGAATCGGATGTGTCTCAAGATATAGCCGTAGGGCATGGCGACCTTCCTTGGGTTGATAAGGAACGGAGTGCATTTACGTATACTCCTATGATTGACTACGCCACATATTCCGCCATCGGAGGTATGGTTAAAAATTTTACTTTTTGTGAAGCTGTTAAATAGCAAAAAGAAACAAACGGTATGTGTTGCTATATTGAAATATTACAAAATCCTCCAGAAATATTAAGATCACTGCTAATCGGTGACCATCACAGTCAAAACATTTCTTGGACAACATACGTTCGTACAATAATGCCTTTCAAATGACATCTTTTGTTGCGAAACAGATTTCAGAAGGCCCATTTATGCCAACATTCAAAGTGCAAGGCCAAGTTTACCACCCTATTGGTTCATTATTGCCTGAAAATGACGTCTCGAATCGTCTCGCGCATCCCGTTGTTATCCAGTCCCCGGGTTCTTAGAATTCGACATCAGACGTTTCAGATCTTCGATTTTGACTACTCCGTTGTCGCTGGCATAACCAACAGGATCCGCGTACGAAGTCGCGGGCAGAAGCTAGTACTAGATAAACCTTTATCATTTTTATCTATACATATAATAAATTTGTAGAAAAGTGGTGTCTGTACAATGGAAATATATAAAAAAAAAGTAGCAGGGGTTGTTATTATATCGATGCCGAACCCGAAATTGTAATTATTTTTTTTTGTCTGTTTGTCTGTTTGTCGGTTTGTCTGTTTGTTTGTGCACGCTAATATCAGAAACGGCTTATTCGATTTAGATGCGGTTTTCACTAATATATTGTAGTAGGCTTTACTTAACATTTAGTGTTTATTTCATGTCAATCGGTTCATAAATAAAAAAGTTATGTCAATTTAAAGAATCACGGCGAACATTTGTTAAGGTATTCTATCAGAGTACGTACACGCCTCGGGCCTGCGCGTCCGATCTGAACTACTGGACGGATTTGAATGATTTTTTTTTTGTTGTATAGTTATTATGGCTGGACAACATTCAGGCTATAATGTTTCTTGGAAACTTGAACACCTGATGCAGAACCGAAACAGACCAGCTTAACTATAAGAGATACAAAAATGGTACCATAGCAAAAATTGTTCCACGTGATGAGGATTTTCTGCTGAGAGAATAAATTTGAAGATCTGGAACACCTGATGGGGAACTCCAAGAGCCCAGCTACACCATAACACATATAGGAATGACGTCTTAGTAAAAGTTATTCGGTTTGATGGGCATTTCCTGTTGACTTATAAAAATCGAAGATCAGAAACATCTGATGTGGAAATCTAAGCTATCACTAATAAATAAATAAATAAATAAATAAATAAATGCTCATGCATTCTGCACTACCACGGGGAGATAGTGCAGTTATGTGGGACTCTAACCCACTAAAACTCCACTGTGTCCTCCTCTGCCGCTTACGGCGGGAACATGGGCACGCGTTAGCACTCATCCGTGAACCCGCCGCGGCTGTCCGTCACCGGACCCTCCGCTGGGGAGTACTCCCCATCACCGGCGCACCAGAACACATAGCACGCCGTGACCCCCCAGGGACCAAACCAGCACATGGGCCAGACGATCCCGTGTCTGGGCACCCTTGGTAGGGGAGCAGTCACTTAGATTTTAATTGGTCAGGTATCTTCATAATAAAACTATAACCATGCCTAGAAAGAGGTCAAATCTTTCCCAATGTTCCAAAGGAGCTAAAAGATTGAGGGTCATAAGATCCCAAGAATCTACCGAAGAGCGTCAGGAGAGACTTGATGCTGTTTGAGAACATCAGGCTGCAACTCGCTCCGTGGAAACCTCTTCGGATCGCGAAGCACGCCTGCGTTCTCAGCGTATTTACGCATCTACATCCAGATCTCTAGAGACCAGTGAAGAATATGATGCGCGACTGACCGCTGATACGGTGAGATTATCATACATTGTTCCGAACACGCACACAACAAAATATTCATAATCAGAAAGTGAGAAAGAAAGAATTGCTGGAGTACGGCATGAAGAGACAGATTAAGAAGAGCGCAACGAACGTTTGAATTCTGATCGACTTCGACATTCTCTGAACAGAATGTCGATATCATCTGAAGAATCGGATGTGTCTCAAGATATAGCCGTAGGGCATGGCGACCTTCCTTGGGTTGATAAGGAACGGAGTGCATTTACGTATACTCCTATGATTGACTACGCCACATATTCCGCCATCGGAGGTATGGTTAAAAATTTTACTTTTTGTGAAGCTGTTAAATAGCAAAAAGAAACAAACGGTATGTGTTGCTCAGGTGGGAAAGTACATATTGAAATATTACAAAATCCTCCAGAAATATTAAGATCACTGCTAATCGGTGACCATCACAGTCAAAACATTTCTTGGACAACATACGTTCGTACAATAATGCCTTTCAAATGACATCTTTTGTTGCGAAACAGATTTCAGAAGGCCCATTTATGCCAACATTCAAAGTGCAAGGCCAAGTTTACCACCCTATTGGTTCATTATTGCCTGAAAATGACGTCTCGAATCGTCTCGCGCATCCCGTTGTTATCCAGTCCCCGGGTTCTTAGAATTCGACATCAGACGTTTCAGATCTTCGATTTTGACTACCCCGTTGTCGCTGGCATAACCAACAGGATCCGCGTACGAAGTCGCGGGCAGAAGCTAGTATGGAATAATTGTACACAATTTGTGAAAACTATTCACAAATATTCAATTGATTTTAACGGTTTATTTGGATTTTATAAAGGTTTATTTAGAACACTCAATCTTCCTATGGTGCACACGGAGTGTTCCGAAACTCTCCAACTTTGGCTAAGTAAATTCATAATATTCTTACTCTATTTTACGAGTATAATTCAGAGTCAGTTTGTGAAACAAAAATCCAGACATAAAACATAGCAGTTAGAGAGTAAATAAAAAAAACACTTTCTTATCAACGTCCCGTTTGAGTGTTCCATGATGTAGCGTTTATTTATTTAACCCGAACTTTTATACAAACGGCGGTCACATCAGAAATTGTGAAAATGTTGTCACTAAAGTTTAACATCGTTTTCTTTTTTTGTGAACGCTTAATTTTAACAATATTCAACTTTATTATATTTCTAAGGGACAAAATTGTGTAGGGTGACCATGCATACATATAATTAAAAAATATTTTTGTACTTATGAACATTTTATTACAAGACAAACTAGAAAAAGTGTAACAGTAATTTAAAAAAAAACATCTTTATTTACCTATAAAATGTGAGGGTTGCCCTCGATTTCTCTAAGATCCCATCATCAGATCCTAACTTGGTGACAGTGGGACCACCTCAGAACTCTCTATTTTCGAACAAAAAAAGAGTTTTGAAAATCCGTCGATAATTGGCGGAGTATTCGATGAACAAACATACAAAAAAAAAAACATACAAACACCCGAACATAGTACCTCCTCCTTTTTGTGAAGTCGGTAAAAATGAAATTAATTACTCATGCTACAAGTAGATATTGGTGCAAACTCAAACTCAAAGCATTATTTCAATTAAACCTTGTACAGGCACTTTTGAATTGCCAAAATTAAATAGTCTGCCAGTTAGTCAGAAAGTTGAAGCTAGTTGCCCATTCCAAAACGTAGATCTCTATGGAGAAGAACGGGCAAGAAGCTCCATGGACACTCTTTTAAATCAAGATAATACAAAATCCTGGATACATTATTCTTGTTGCTTCTATATGTGAGAACAATGTAAAAAAAACACAAATGACAAAACAATTCAAAATATAAGATTAAAAATAAGCCGAGGCAGTTAAGAGATGACCAGTCTCAATGGACGGCGCCCGTTCACGAACATGACGCGTGGATCAGCACCATCCACCTCAACCATTTTGTAGGGAACTGAATGATCCAACACACGCGCCACCATCGGTGAGACATTTAAGTGAGCATGACACGTTCTCAACTGCCATTGTCTTTCAAGTCAACGTCAAAAAATCATAATAAACGGAAACATGGTTCTTCCATCTTACATTTACAAAATTAAAAAATGCTTCTAAATTATACAAAACTATAGTTTGCAATTTGTTTAAGAGGTTCATAGAATTTTACTACCTACCAAACAGTGCCGATTCTGTTGTTCACAAACTAAACTAAATTTAAGTTCAGTGCATCTTTTTCTTTCTATTTCATTAAGAAAAGAACAGAAAATAAATTTTAGTTTAGTCCTGTCAAATTAATCAGTGCCAGTCGTAAATTGACGTAATTTTATTAAGCAAGTTTTTATTCACGTGACTTGTATGGAGGACTGTCAGGCGCTAAATAATTTGAGAGGACTAAACGAAAATGTATCTTCTGTCCTTTTCTTAATGAAATACAAAGAAAAAGATGCACTGAACTTAAATTTAGTTTAGTTTATTAACAAGGGAATCGGCACCATTGATTAGATTTCGGTGGGAGTAAAAATGCAATACGTCACAAAAAAACAATGTTTTTTGTTGAATCGGTCCTCTTTTCTTTAAATGCTTAAAATTTATTCCAAAATAATAATTAAAATTAATACGACCGCGACGCAACGCGTGACCTGGACCGCGGAAACACTTGACGATAATTTAACAACACATAACAAAAAAAAATTGCAACGCTCAAATGCACTAGCATAAAATAGCAATAGCTGCGTCTGACAGGAATCAAATTATGAACAAACAGTAAATAGTTTGATTGTCTACCCTCATTAGGGTAGACCAAAAATGTGTCCGACAAAATTATGTCTACCCTACACAATTTTGTCCCTTAGAAATATAATAAAGTTGAATATTGTTAAAATTAAGCGTTCACAAAAAAAGAAAACGATGTTAAACTTTAGTGACAACATTTTCACAATTTCTGATGTGACCGCCGTTTGTATAAAAGTTCGGGTTAAATAAATAAACGCTACATCATGGAACACTCAAACGGGACGTTGATAAGAAAGTGTTTTTTTTATTTACTCTCTAACTGCTATGTTTTATGTCTGGATTTTTGTTTCACAAATTGACTCTGAATTATACTCGTAAAATAGAGTAAGAATATTATGAATTTACTTAGCCAAAGTTGGAGAGTTTCGGAACACTCCGTGTGCACCATAGGAGGATTGAGTGTTCTAAATAAACCTTTATAAAATCCAAATAAACCGTTAAAATCAATTGAATATTTGTGAATAGTTTTCACAAATTGTGTACAATTAATCCATATAAAAATGATAAAGGTTTATCTAGTATATTTTGAGACACGAGTTGCAGTATTTTCTCAGGTTAGCAGATTGAGTGTTCTAGTTAATTGACCACAACTTTCTCACCATTGATTTCACAATTTTTTTATCTTCACCATGAAGTTTTAACAATTATTTCCTAAATTCCTCCTTGATTTCGTAAAAATATAATAAACTTTTAAAAAAGAGCACTCAATCCACACGCACACCTTCGAATAAGCTTTTTATATTTTAAATTGTTTTATATTTATGTATTAAACTAACACACTGTAAAAGTAATAAATATTATTTACAATAAAAAAAAAATTTTTTTCTTCGTGACAATATTTATGGCAAGACTAGGTATATAATTTTGTATATTTGTTTGGAAGCCCTAATAGATTGTCATATGTGAATATAATGCGATTCCAATAATATTACATACATAGGTAAGTGTCGAATTGATGTCCTCCTTTTTTTTGAATTCGGTAATAAATTAAACAAATTATTAAAATTAATTAATTGTTTTATTAAAAAAAAACCAATCAGGCAGTCCCAACACCCATTAGGCTACATACGCACTATGCGGTTAGCCGCAATGCGGTCAATGCGGCTAACCGCTTGGTGCGTAGGGTACCTTAAGGTGCCACTAGTCGATATTTTTTCCATACAAATTTCGGGAGAGTATTACTCCACTGTTTGACATTGAGCACCCAAAGTTAAACATGTTATCGTTTTAACTTATTATTAATTGTGTCTGCACGGAAACAGTAAAATAAAAAACCATTAAAAAGTTATGAGCCCACAAAGATGCTATTTTTAACGTAACTTTGGGTGTAAATAAGTAATAAAAAAAGAGCTGTAAAATCTTAAAATCCAAGTCCGTACCGACAAAGATCAGCTATCGAAGAGTTCAATAAACTTTATTTATAATCGATTTATGCAGTGGGTTTTTCATAAAACTCGATTTTCCAAAGTACTTTTCGAATTTTTTTACGCGACTATCAGTTCGGAACGGTGTTTCTGTGCGTGAGAACTAGACGTTGTGCCTGTAAACTAGCGTCTAACTGCTCATCACTGATACTAGCTCTGTCAGACATGAAGTCAGGTGAGATTCGACAGCGTGTTTTTTGGCCATGACCACCAGGGAGTTCGAGCTCGCGACTAGTTTACTCTTAAGTCCTGTAAGCAAAATAAAAAAAGTTTATAAAATAAATACCATAATCAATAATATAAATACAAATACCCTATGCATTTATTGACATGTTTTATTTGGAAGGTTTCTTGTGAGACTGCATAAGTACCTATTTCTTTCTAGCAATTGCACTAATGTGTCTCTCGCTCTTTGCCCTTGCTGAAGAGCTCGATGAGAAGACATCGCCGTAGAGGTAAACACATCTCCCTGTCTAATGCGCTCTAATTCCAGGTCTTCCTCGCTGAGGGGAGGTGCTTCTAAGCCCGCCCGATTACACATATTGTGTAAAACACAGCAGGCAATGACAATTTTACCTGAAAAAAAAAAAAAATCATATGATATGCTGTTGAACAGTTCAATGCAATATAAGAAAAACAATAGCTATAGTATAAATTGTGACAAATACCAGCTGTGGTCGGTGCATAATGCAGCTCTCTTGCTGCTAAGAGGCATCTCCATCGGCCTTTTAAAATACCAAATGTACGCTCTATAGTGGAGCGAGCACGTTTTTGTAAATAATTGTATCTCCCTTCTGGAGAATCTTCGACAGCATTGTCTATTGGGGTCATCATGAATTTTCGAAGTGGGTAACCAGAATCCCCTATAACAAACATTGTTAGTAAACAATCGCTGCATAATAAATCTGCCACAGGCAACACCTTGAACTCTTATAGTTTTAACTTTTGTAAAAAATCCAATTAAAGCTAGCATAAAAAAAATATAATAGATTTTATAACATACCCAATAGACATACTGTCTCCTGTTGTAGACTCTCCAGGTGAGCTTTAATTTCATGGTGCGACCAAATGAAAGAATCGTGGCTCGCTCCACCATAGGACGCATCAACATTTAAAATTGTGCATTCTGCATTACATATCTGTAAGACATACCATTAAAATTAAATATTATGAGATCTCAGCTTTATTAGCAAGCACTCAAATTATGTAACTTAGAATATCTTTATACATAATAACATAAGTACTTACTGCTTGAACATTTAAGGAGTGAAAATGTTTCCTGTTAAAGAAACGCTCCTCATGTTCACTGGGTTTAACCAATGCCACATGCGTGCAGTCAATGCAGCCGACTACACCTGGCAGGCCATATCTATATATATAAAATGGTAAACTGACTGATTGTTGATATATCAACGCACAGTCTAAACCGCTGCTCCTAGAGACATGAAATTTGGAGGGTGTGTTCTTTGTGAAGAGTAGGTATCCACTAAGAAAGGGTTTTTCGAAATTCCACCCCTAAGAGAGTGAAATTTGACGGGGACGAAGTCGCGGGCAGAAGCTAGTTTGTCATAAAATCTGTGAACATACAGTTTATTAAAATGATACAATCTATTTTAATGCACACTCTAAGTTTATGTATAAACACTATTCAAAGCATAGCTAAGTAGTCATTGTCCAAATGGCATGTTTCCGTTTTCAGCAATTATGGCTATATTAAATTTAGAAAAATACCTAGATTTGTTTTAGAAGCAAAATGGTATAAGCTTTTAAACTTACTGTCTTTTTATAAGGTTCCTCACAGCCAAATTCTGTGGAAACTATATATTTTTGCAATATCGAGGGGCTATTGAGTGCATTTGTGACATACCGCAGGCAGCGTGACACTGTCTGTTGTGCCATTGGCACATCATTACTAAGGCCCACTGAACCTTGGTAGCTCCCCCGGGCATAAAAATTAAGAACAGCGAGGATCTAAAAGTAAACAAGAACCACAGGTAATGGGTAGGACGGATTGGTAATACCGCTCAATAAGTTACAGAATCTATAATATGTCCTTACCTTCATTTGTGGATCAACACCACTTCGGCGTATGTGTTGAGGCAAAAGAGGAATCAAATCCGCATATAACTCTTCGAATAATTCCCGAGTGAGCCTATAGTTCCCTATGAACTCAACGTCGGGAATACTCGCCAACCTAAAATTTTGGCGTAAGTTATACCTACGTTGCCTCCGCTCTTCCTGTAAATCTTCATCAATAATAAAAAAAGCAGCCATAGTTTTAATAGGTACTTATCTTCCGTCCGTCGACAGCACGAGAACTATTTTGATGTCGTATCAACTGACGTAACTATCCGTTCAAACCGGTGTCAAGTTCAACAGTTCGGACGGGCAAAAACACATCGGGAGTAGGGACAAATGTCAAATCACGTTGTCATTCATTCTTCGTTCGGACCCCGAACGAATCATCCGTCCGTAGGTGTTAGGGGGTAGGAAACGCCCGTAACGAAGGCCGAAATGACGGACTTCGTGCTTAGGGAGTAGACCCCCTGTACCGCCATCTGTCCGCAGCCTAACACATTAATTGCCGCACCATTACCGACTATGACTGATTTTTGCGAAATTTCTGTAAAATGTGTAAACAATGCGCGATCACAACACATGTGCTCATCTGCACCAGAGTCCACCAGCCACTAAGATTCTTGATACAAATCATATGCTGTATTTGATATTACAAACGCATTACTTTTCTTACGGTTACTATTTTCCTTATTCTTCCTGAACCAACAGTGTGATTTATTATGTCCCGACTTCCCACAGTAAAAACATTTATTATTTACGTTTTCTTCACTGTTCTTTTTATCATTTCTACACTCGCTCTGGAAATGTCCTATTTTACCGCATTTGAAACACTTTCCAATCTTTCTATTTTTCATCACAAAAGCAGACGATGAAGTTTGCTGTGATTCTTCATTCTTCTCCATTAACCTTTCTTCTTCCATTAGCAACCTGGCCACTAAATTATCCAAGGTTTGCTTGTCGTCAGGCGCTGATTCCCATGCAGAAATAAAATGTTTGAATTCTTCTGGCAGCGACATAAGTACTTTAGTTATAACAAACTTGTCAGAGATTTCTTCGCCCATTTGCTTCAGATTGTTCTGCAATTCTTGAATCTTTGACAGGAATACAGACATTGCAATACCTTTTTCATATATAAACTGGAAGAATCTTTGTTGAACAATGTGAATGCTGGTCTCAGTCTTTTGTTCATACACACTCTGTAACTTTCTCCACATTTCGGCTGAAGTCGAACAGGATATAATGTGTAACATGACATCTTCAGTCATTCTCGTGACTATTAATTTCTGAGGAGAAAATTGCTTGGGAGAACCACGACGCCAAATCGTGGTTCTCCCAAGCAATTTTCTCCCCAGCTACTTCTGGTTTTATTCGCCGGCCTTCTACTATATCCAGCCAACCTTGTCCACGCAACAGCACTTTGGTTTGGAATTTCCAAATATTCCAGTTCCTTGAACCTTCCAACTTCAAAACATTTTGAATGCTGTCCATCTTGATCAAATTGATCAATACACCTCCCAAGATGCTCTTCCTTTTTCTTCCTTTACGTTATTTTCTTTACTTTGCCTTCCTGCACAACGTAGCGTAATGGCGTCGTTGCGGTTTTACCTCACCTCAATTTGCCGGTTAATCAGAGTGCAGTTTTATATAATCATTCGAGGTATGTGTGTCTGGGCCCATAACCTGATGATTGTTGTAAAGAAATATACGCAATAGAATTAAAAATAGTTTTATTTCTTACGGAGCAACCTAGTTGTCCATCTTGACAAGTACAGAGTATAGACCACAAGTGAGAGAGATAGCAAACTGCTACGTCACAATCTTTCTGTCTCTTTTTATTACATTGCATGTACTACGTTCCGTTCAACAGAGGTGACATAGTCCGGTTCCACCAATCCCTGCGCCAGTCGATTCGCCACCTCCGGAAAGAAGGCGAACAACTCCCGCCCGTCCTTGGAAGAAGCCCATCTCTCCTGCCACTGAGCAATGACCTCCTCTCTCACCTTCCCGATGGCCACCTTGCGTTCCCTGCCGACCCCTTCAGAACACTCCTGCGCAATTCGTCCCGCCCGGCAAACCTCAAGGTCGGCCGGAAATACTACCCCCAATACAGGCAACGCTGCAGTACTAACCGATCTATATGCTTTTTTAAGCAAAATCATTGCTGGGCGTTGCGTGCGGAGCAGCGTACTCCGCACTGCATATCTGTCATAACTCCGCCACCATACGGCCGCAGCATACGTCAAAATCGCCACATAGGTCCCTGCCAACAGGACCTTTAGGGCTTTGTACTTGATGCCCCAGGAAGACGCAGAGACCCTCGACATCTTCCCGAAGGCGTTCACAGCCCGTTGGCCGGCCAAACTAGCATGCGGCACGTAGGAGCCCGCTTCGTCGATTACAACGCCCAGCAACTTAGCCTGCCCTACGCTCGCGATCGAGGCACCGTCCATGCGAATGGTAGGGGGACGTTTGAATTTGCCCTTCATGGTAAGGGTCTGCGACTTCGCCGCTGAGAACTGGAGACGGTTCCGTGTCCCCCAAGCGGACACCGCCTCTAGCGACGAGTGAGCCTTACGCTCAATCGCCGCCCGACTCGGCGCCTCGATCACGATCGTGATATCGTCGGCATACGCAAATGCCCTAACCCCCTCTGGCTATGGCAGCCGCAGGATGTCGTCTAGCAGGAGGTTCCAAAGAGGCGGCCCGAGAACAGATCCCTGGGGGAAGCCCATAGTGGACTGCTTCCATACCGCCTGGTCGCCCATGAACAATCCGACCCGCCGGTCCGTAAAATAACTGACTAATATCTTATAGATATTTGGCGGGCAGCCACCCTCTTTAGCCTTAACCAGGACCATGGGCCACCAGGCGTTATCGAAGGCCCCCGATATGTCTAATAAGATTAGCTGAACATAGTTTTCCGAGGAGTTCGTCACCCGGTCCAGGATCGCATTCAACGCCGTGACCGTCGACCTTCCCCTCGAAAAACCATGTTGAGCCTCCGAGATGCCGCGATACAAACAAGGTGCACAAGTAATGATGAGGCGTTCCAGTATCTTCCCCAAAATCGGGAGAAGGGTCACTGGTCTGTACGCCTTGGGATCCGAGAGCGGCCGATCATTGCCCTTTGGCAAGACGACCAGCTTGCCCACCTTCCAGATGTCGGGAAACACACCCTCCCTTATGCACGCGGAGTACATAAGGAGCATCTCCGCTCCGCTCACTCTCCACGCGTGCTTTATAATTCGGGCTGTCAGGCCATCCAACCCTGGGGAGATCCCTGATGATGCGGTCGAGTGCCGCACCGCTTGGTGGATCAGACTCGCGCCCTGTCGGCGAACACGCCGCAGCAAGCCTGACTTGCCGGTGATATGGCGTGTCCCTGCCGGGGTCATCATCCGGGCACAAATGTTGAGGAGTCCCGCTGCGGTACCCTCTGCCGACGTGGAGAAACTTCCATCAGGGAGTCTTATAGCTTGCATGGCATTAGCGGGGGGTCGAACTTTGCCCGACGCGGCCCTGTATGCTAACCCCCATGGGTCGTCGTTCCCTGACTCCGCAATGCCACGAAAGTAAGCTATCTCCGTCTCCCTCATCGCAGCCTTGTACTGGGTTCTCCTGGCCCGGAGTGACTCCAGCAGTTCTTCCTCCCTGACGTCCTTCACCTTACGCGCATGTTGCCAGGCTCGCCGCGCGTGGTACAGGTTGCGCCGCAGGTTTTCCAGCTCCAGAGTCCACCACTCTAACTTGTGTGTGTCAATAAATTGATTATTATTATTACTCATACCCCCCAGTGACTTTTCTCCCTCGCTTGCCCAGACAGACTTCCGCCGCGCTGGTGACGACCTCCGTGTATTGGGAGCATATAACCGGTGCCGGCTTCCATGTCTCAAGCCTACCCATCCTACTATGGAGCACGTTGCGGAACCGGTCATAATCAACCCCCTTCTCACGGAAGGACGTCATAATGACCGCCCGTTGGTCAGCCAGACCTGCTGTCCCTGCGGAGCCCATGCCAACCTCGAAGGTGATTAGCTGGTGGTCGCTGATGCTCACTCCTTCGTGCACTGTCCACTGTGACACTGTTAACCCTCTGTTTGTGATGGTCAAATCCACATTTGACTGGCCGTTTGGTCCATGAAATGTGGGGGGTTGCCCCTCCACATTGTGGACGACCAGTCCCCTGCCCTGGATTAGACCCTCCATTTGGTTACTCCTATAGTCAGTATCGGGTCTACTGCCTGCGTTCGCAGTGCCACAGTGGTGAGTGAGCGTTGCTGTCGATCCCCACCAGCACTTGCCGTCCGGACAATTGGTCCAGAACCCTCGTTATCTGCTGCAGGTGGACTGCAATGTCATGGCTGTACTGACAGTACGAGGACACCACATAAAAGTCACTCTTCGAAATCGCACAGCTGACATGGGCCACCGCACAATGGTCGTCGCTGAGATGACCCAGAAATGTGACGGCGACTCCCGGATTAAACGCCACGATGCCCGCCTTTGATTCCGGCCCGCACTGGATTATCCTGGAGTCAGGGTACTGCTCCTGGACCAGTGCAAGGTCCAGCCGCATCATTCCGGCGATCACCGGTAGCTCCGTAGTGGCGGCTGCCGAGCCCTGGAGGTTTAACTGCCCCACCCTCAATGCAGCGTGTCTAGGCATAATTGGTCATATTTATAGCCTGCTTTTCGGCGTATATGCGTGCGGGGCAGTCGACTGCTGCCGTCTTGTGGGACTTTGCGTCCGGCCGCTTGAAGCGCCTGCAAGCGGCACAGCACTGCGACTCTGACTGGCATTCGTCCGCCTTGTGGCCACTGTCCCCATACTTGCCGCATGTCAGCCCGGTCGCCCTGCAGTGCTTCTCGGGGTGCCCATACTGCTGGCACTTTGAGCAGCACGTGACTCTAACGAAGTCACAGACCTCTACTGCATCCCAGCCCACATAGACCTTACCCAGCCCCAACAGTTTCTCCCTCAGTGCCGGCGAGACCTCGAACACGACGGTCGTGCTGCGCCCGCCACGCCGGCCTTTCTTGAAAGCGAAGCAGGCCTCCCTGCGCAACCTTTCAATCGGCCATTCGGCGTCCTCCGCGAGATTAACCCTATGCAGGTCCTCGATCACCTCCTTTACCTCCGGGTCCCCACTAAGATTTCGGAAGGCCACAAGTGGCCTCCGTGACTTAGGGTCGGCAGTCCTCAATGTGGAGGGGGCAGCTGCCTTCAGGTTCTGGGCAGCCGCTGTCGACGCCGTTTGGACCACGACGCCCGCGTTGCCTACCCTGCGCACCCCCTGGACCTGAATCCCTTTCTGACCCGGCTGCACCTTGTCCCGCAGCTCCTTCAGGGTAGCCTCTGAAGATTTAATCTCTTCGGTATTTGGGTAGAATAGGACCGCCGGTCCACGCTGCTCCACCGGCATCCTGGCCTTGCCATTAGGCAGCTTGAGGACCGCTGCATAATCCATTGGCATCCCCGCCTTTGCAGGCCCAGCCGCAGTTACCACCCTAGCTGGGGCCCCACTGGCCTGCTGCACTTCGATAGATGCAACCCTCAATTTCATGGCGGTTACGGCGTGCTCTGCCTCAGCCAGACGCAGGTTCAGCGCCGCTACTACCGCTAAAATGTCCTGGCCGTAACCCGCGATCAGCCCCTTGTCATGCATGTTCAGCTTGTTGGTGGCATTAGCCACCCCGCTAATCCCTTTAACCGCTGAGTAGACCTGATCGATTAGGTCTACTCCACTGCACGCCGCCAACCCTTGCTTCTCCGGGGTGCTGCAGGCCTCTGGGGGGGAGTCCGCCTGAGGCGAGTCCAGACAGATTAGCTGGCTAGGTGCCGTCAGTATTCCGCTGATGGGCGGCGCGGTGCTCACCCTTCGCCGCAACGTCGGACCCTGACTGTCCTGAGGGGAGGTCAGGGGTCTCTTCCCTGTCTGGGCTGGCGGGGTAACCATTACCGGCGGCATACATTCTTCCCTAATAGGGGGAATGTCCGGCGGTGCGCTGAAACCTGACGGTGGGGTCCGCTTCATGGACTTCCTTGGCAGCCCAAAGCTTATCCCTTGGCGGAACTCCTCCAGGTACCTCAATTCCTCTTCCCGTCTAGTCACCTCCTCTTCTATAGCCTGTTCTATGGCAGACGGAGAGGCATGTACTGCCTCACCATCATCGTCATCCGCCATACTTCGGCGTTCCTACGCTAACTCAACCTATACCAACCTAAACCTAACAAAACTCAATCCTAATATCTAACTTAAATATATAATAGTAAACGAGATTAATCAACTTAAAATAACAAAGCCTTAAAAACGAAAAATTTCTACTATTTACCTATCAAAAATCTACCATTAAGTGGCAACACCACTGGACTGTCACATGCCAACCCCAACTGACACTGGCAGATGACAGGTGACGGCCGACAGCTGACACTGACAGGTCACCCGAGAGTAACACTGACAGATGACAGCTGACAGCCGACAAGTGACACAACCAGACGCCACCTGAAATGGCAGTGACAGCCCACAACTGACAGTGGACGTCCGACGATGACGCCGGCAGATGTCAGTGTCAAACGTCACCCGAGAGTGACAGTGACAGCTCACACCCTACAGCAGACACCACGCGGTCGTCCTAACCTATAAACCACGACTCACCACCACGTGCTTTGAGGTTAAGTAACCTCAAAATAGGCGCGTGTCGCTCGTGGATTATAACCTTATTTGGTTTTGAATGCGTATCACTGCACTTATTGTAATTCTATACACAGTACCTTACAGATCCCAGTGCACGCGATGCGTCGGCAACCACTGAATTTCAGTAGAGCGTCCCCTTAGCACTACACAATAATCACAGCACAAAAAACAGACCTAATAAACACCGTGTCCAATTCACTCCCTCAACAATAACCAAAGCGTTCGTGTAATAAATATTACAGAACTAACAATGTACAAAAAGCTGAAATTCAGCACGGCACTCTTCAAAATTCAACAAATAAATTTATTAAAATTTGAAGAACGCAACAACACGTCCGTCCACTACCGTAGTCGGGCGCGAAGTCGTAGATAGGGACACCCACCACCTCCCATGGCCCCACCGACATCAAGTCATATGGGCCGAATCTCAAGGAGACGGCTGCGGACATAGCCCGTCCAATGGACGTGCTATCACCGCAGTCGCTGCTTGACTCCTTTACAAGTTATCTCGTCCTGCCCCCCTTATGCCTTTCTCCTCATTCTGGGGCGGCATTCTAGCGCCCCACTTGCGGGCAACGGCACAGAAAACGCCTTCGCCGTCGACTAGCCAGAATTGGACTAGCCATACATACATATACATAATAATAATTAGCGGATTCCCTTTTTTTTTTTTTTTTGGATTTATTATATATATTTTTTTCACCATCATGATCCTTTTTTTTTCTTTACTCAAATAAATTACAATAATTCCTTGCAACAATTACTCAATTTACAAAACAATCTATTACCTAACTTAAACCTACTCTGCTTCCTCGTCTTCATCCCCGACGCCCTCACTGCCTGCCTCTTTCTCCAGCTCGCTCCTTAGCTTGTGCCAGCTGTGCGCGAAGTTTCTAAGGCACCGATAGTTGGCCTCCGAAGCAACCAGGTCGGCGTAGTATATTGGTCCCTCCTCCATGCGAGTGATCCCATCCATCATCACGCTTCGCTGGTCATCATACATGGGGCATCTCCACAAAATGTGGTCCAGACACTCATCTTCCTCCCCGCAGTAGCAAACGCTCACCTCACTTAGCTTCATGTCATACAGTCTCTTTCGGAAGCAACCATGCCCAGTCAGGATCTGCGAGACCTGATAGTCCGGCTCGACCCAAGTCGCCTTGAGCCTAACCTCCACGTCCGGGAAGTAGCGGTACAGTTCCCTACCCTTCTCCTCCGCTACCCATCTCCGCTGCCAGTTGGCTACGGCATCGTTCGCGATGTCCCTTCGCCCGGTCCTGAACATATCCCGCGACAAATGACGGATATCGTCTACCATGCCCGCACGGGCCACCTCGAGATCGGCAGGGAGCACACGCGCCAGGACCGGCAATGCCGCGGTACTGACAGATCGGTACGCTTTGGTCAGCAGGATGAGCGCAGGCCTCTGCGTCCTCAACAGCGTGGCCCCAACCATGTAGGTATTCACGCGCCTCCACCAGCATCCTGCCGCGTATGTGATAGTAGCGACAAAGATACCTTTGTACAGGACCTTAAGGGCCCTGTACCGAATGCCCCAGGATGCTGCGGAGACGCGCGACATCTTGCCCAGCCCCGCTGCAGCACGCTCGCCGATAGTTTGGGCGTGTTCTCTAAAGGACAGACTTGCGTCGATTGTCACACCCAGGACCCTGGCTGTGCGCACACTCTTGACTGAGACCCCATCGAGCCTGATCGTGGGCGGGCGCCTGGTCAAGCCCCCCCTCAGAGTCATAGTAAGTGACTTCGAGGGGGAGAAGCCCAGCCTATTCCTGACCCCCCACTGACTTATTAGGTCCATGGCGCATGAGGCCGAGGCCTCGATGCCGGATCGAGATTCAGACTCAATGAGGATCGTTACATCATCCGCGTACGCAACCACCCTTACACCGGCCGGGTATGGCAACCGAAGCAAATCGTCCACAAGAAGATTCCATAGTGGTGGTCCCACTACAGAGCCCTGCGGGCAACCCATGGTTGAGGTCTTCCACACGACCCCACTCCCGGCGAAGAGCCCGACGCGTCGGTTCGTGAAGTACGCCGCCAGCATCCTGTAGATGTTTAGATGTTTGGCGGGCACCCCCCCCCTTCGCCTTGAGCAGGATCATGGGCCACCACGCGTTGTCGAAGGCCCCAGATATGACCAGGAAGATGGCCTGTACGTATCTAGACCGGCTGTCATGTACCGTTCCTAATATTTCATTAAGGGCCGACAAGGTAGAGGTCTACCTTACCTACCCCGAGAAAACCCGTGCTGGCATGGAGACACACTACTCGTGATTTCTGGCGCACACGCCAGCATGACTCGCTCCAAGATTTTGCCCAGGACCGAGAGAAGAGTGATCGGCCGATACGCTTTAGGATCGGTCAGCGGCTTGTTATTGCCCTTAGGCAAGACTATGAGCCTGCCGTCCTTCCACGCATCAGGGAAGGTGCCCTCCACTACGCACATGCCGAACATGTGTGTCAGCTCAGCGCCCGCTGCCTGCCACACATGTCCGACTATGCGCGCCGTAATACCATCTATTCCCGGGGCCGTGTTAGGGAGATCCTTAACTATTTTCCACAGATCCTGACTTGATGGAGGAGGCGCATCCCGACCCGAGGGGACGCAGGCGGCCATGACGCGAACCCTACGGTGATAGACAGAGTCCCGCGACGGGTCGTCGTCAGGGCACAATGCCCTGACGAGGCTGAGCATGGCGGCGTCCGCATCCTCAGCAAATCCCTCCGCGATACTCGTGCCACACACTACGTTTGGTGGCGGCCTAAACCTGCCACTGGCAGCACGGTACGCCAAACCCCAGGGGTCCTGGTTACCGGACTCAGCCAACTTGCGGAAAAAGTCGAGCTGCGCCTTATCCATCATGACCCTATAGTTACTGCGGCATTTATGAAACGCCTTTCGTGCTTGCTCTTCCAGATCCCCTCTTCCCTTCCTTACGCTTTGCCAAGCTTTCCTCACCTTGTTGTGTCTTCTACGCATTGCCTCCAGCGAGGGAGACCACCATTCATACCCTCTCGCTTTCTTACCGTCGCCACACGTACCCAGACACTCGCTCGCAGTCCACGCGATAATTCGCGTGAACTCCTTACATACTACAGATGCAGGCTTCCCCCAGTCAATCCCACCCACGCGCTCGTGGATCACCGCCTGGAATCGGTCCCAGTCCACCCCGCGTTCCCGAAACCTCTTTGGCCCCCCCGATGATTCCACAACAGGAACGGGCTCCCGTTGGTGTGCGCCACATAGCTGCTCATAGCTCATAGCTGCTGGCGTCCTCGTGCACCCTCCAGTCTTGAACCACAACCCCCCTTGTCGAGAAGGTGAGGTCAATGTTAGACTCCCCGTTGGCAGTGGAGAAAGTTGGCGGGTTATCTGGCAGGTTGTGGACCACCAGACCGTGGCCCAACAGGAAGCCCTCCATTTCCTCGCGGCGTCGAGCCACTTCTCGTCCCCGCCCAATATAGTGGCGTGGCTCACAGTGCCACAACGGTGAGTGAGCGTTGGTGTCCGCTCCCACCAGCACACAGCTCCCTCTGAGGTGTTCCAGTACTCTGGTAAGGTGCTCCAGGTGGGTCGAGATGTCCTCAGAGTACTGGAAGTACGCGCTGACTAGGTGGATGGCGGATCCTCTCCAGACTATATGGCACACGAGGCAGTGGGTGCTGCGGTGCTGCGGTGCTGCGCCACCTGTCGGTGGCGCAGCACCGCACACACCGCGTCCAGTCGTGGTAGGAAGACCCCCACCTTAGGATGGGGGCCCTCCGGTAGCAGCAGCTGCTGGTGCGTTGCGACATTCGGCTGCACCGATGTGTACGGCTCCTGCACCAGGACCACGTCGAGCCCCAGGTCTGCCGCAATGGCTGGGAGCTCTGCGGTAGCCACCGCCGAGACCTGCAGATTTATCTGTGCAACGGCCAACCTATCCATAGTTTGTAGAGTTCACGGACCGTTGTTCTGCGTGGGCTCGGGCGGGGCAGTCACGCGAGGCGGTGCGGTGGGAGCCTGCACCTTTTCTCCCGAATCTTCTGCACGTCGCGCACGCAGGGGACACGGCCTGGCACTCTGCGCTTTTGTGCCCCTCTTCTCCGCAGTTGCCGCACACCATTGTTTTGGCCCTACAATATTTTTCTGGGTGCCCGTACATCTGGCACCGGCTGCAGCACCGACGTGGTCAGTGACCTCGACCACGTCCCATCCCACGTAGACCCGCCCCCGATCCACCAGTACCCGGCGTAGCTCGTGGGACGCCTGACAAACCCACTTGGTCCGGCTGTTGTGCCGGTCACGTTTAAATAGGACCCGCAGCTCCTTGCCTATCCTTTCCAGGGTCCAGTGCGCATCATCCTGGAGGTTCTGCTCCTTGATATCGTGGAGAACTTCCTCTAATGTCGCCGCGCCGTCTATTCCCGTCAGGGCGATCAGTGGCCGCCGCTCGGTCGGTTCTACGGTCCTCAGGGTGGCGGGGACCGCCCTCCTGAGCGCATCCGCTGCTGCCACGGAGGTTGTCTGTACGACAACCCCCGCATTTCCCACCTTCCTGAACCCAGCAATCTGGAGCCCAAGCTGCGCAGGTTGGACCGCCGTGCGGAGCGCCTTCCTGGTGTCCTCAGCGGTCTTGATGATCTCTTTCTGATCATCCGCTGGGTATATAGCGATGCATGGGCCGGGGGGTCGCTCGATCGGGACCGGCTCGGTATTCTTGCCCAGGCGTAATGCATGCGCAAACGATCTCTTCTGCTGCTGGCTCATGACCGCTTGCTCCTGCTGCGGCAACGGCGGACCATTCCTCCCGCCGGCTTCAGCGGCCGCCAGGCGCAGCGCCAGGTGGGTGACAACCGCACTTAAGCGCTCCGTATAGGCTCCTATCGCCGCTATCTCGTCCTTATTTAGTTTGCAGGTTTTCCCCCGCACCGCCTCCATGATGCCCCTGGTGCTGCTTGTAGCAATACCAGCTAGTTGCTCGACCGGCGCTGACTCCAGGGGGTCTGCGACACACTCCGCGCCACTAGGCGTCGATTGGGGCCACAGTATCCTGTTCGGGATGCAGCGATGATCCCGGGGTGAACGACAGGATTCCGCCAATGGGGGGGACCTCAGCCCTCTTCCTCGCGATCCTTCGTCGAACCGCGTCTTGGACCTCCTCCGGTGACGTGAGTGGATGTTTAGGGTTCCTTTGCGGCAGAGGCTCGACCAGGTGTTGATCCTGGGGGGGCGTAGACAGGTCTAAAAGCACAGGGGTGGGCGTATGGGCCAGGGGGGGTGAGCGCGCCAGCGATTTCCTAGGGTTAAAGAACCCACTACCCTCAAGCTTCAGCACCTCTAGCGCCTGCAGCTCCTCCTCTTTCTCCGCTATTGCCGCCTCCACCAGCTCCTGCTGGCGGCGTTTGGCGTCCTCGTCCGCCATTACGACCAATCCGGATTTTAGCCGTTTTTTTTTTTTTACACGAACTGCCTAATTTTATTACACGAACTGCCTAATTTTATTACACGAACTGCCTAATTTTATTACACGAACTGCCTAATTTTATTACACGAACTGCCTATTCGAACTGTCTAATTTATTACACGAACTGTCTACACGAACTGTTTAATTTTATTACACGAACTGATTTTTGGACTTACACGAACTCACATACTAGTCACTACGTGCCCGATGACATCTATTGGCACGTGCGCACTTACAGGTATTACCTGCGAAGTTGGCGCACACGCGCAGCGCCGACACACACCAAAGACCTCCAAGTCCGGGAAGCCTTCGCAAAGAACCAAGAGTACTTACAGCAAGTCCAGCAGACCGGCAAATCAGGAAAAACGGGAAGCCGCAACTTCAGGATACCGGAAAAGCGGAAAACCCGAAAATCGGGAAATCCCAAAATTGGCCCACAACGTCACTGCCGTCACTGGTTAAACGTCACCGGAAAAACCAGAAACCGGAAAATCGGAAAAACCGAAGATCCAAACAAACACAAATAAACGTCACTCCCGCCAAGTGTCACTGTCACTGCTTCCAGAAAAACGTCACTATCGCAAGTGTCACTATCACTGATACTAAGCGTCACTGTCGCAAGTGTCACTGTCACTGAACCGTCACTTTACAACTGTCACTGTCACCGGAAACGTCACTGTCGCGCACTAGGATCCACGGGGGGTCAAACGTCACTGTCACAACCTGACGTAATACGTCAGGCAAAAAGACAGGCTCCGCCCAGTCGTCACTCGCACTCGCTTCAACACCAAGATGGCCGCGGGGTCTAATGGCGACTTGCCCAAGAGTAAGCAGGAGGTACCGATAATTGGCATTAGCCAATAAGAAAAAAGACAAGAAAATCAACGTCCGCACGTCTGCACTCCACGAGAGCCGACGACGAAGGTAGAAGGGACATTGGGAATCTCGTTAATCCATTCATGCGCGTCACTAATTAGATGACGAGGCATTTGGCTATTTTAGCTCGATCAGTTGCCATCGTCTTTAGTGAACAATACCATAATCATTATAGATTGTTGTGACAGGACTCCCACGTCCCCCTACCGTCACCGAACTGCCGAAATTTCGCCGGTGGGATCTTGGGCGAGGTCGAAGATGATACAAAAATTCACCGAGTGTAGCCAATGGTGGGAGCTTCGACCCCTGGGCCCGGCGGCGGCCCGCGACACAGGAATCCGACTCCTCGCTCCCCGACTCAGTCGATACGGGTAGTCATGCGGTTGAACCTTGTCCAGTTCATGTGCGAGCCTCTCAAGACCAAAGACGGGATGCCGGCCAGCACTCCCTCATCGAGCCCGACGAACCTCTTCAGCTCCTTATATGAAGCCAGGCTCCACACTCCTCTCCAGGACAAGGTGCAGGAGGTCGAGGGAACGCTCTCTTTACAAGGCAGCCCTAGTATATCAGCGAACTTCTCAACGAGCTCAACGTGATTCCCGTATTTATTACGTTTCTCACGATGAAGCTCATCGAGGGGCCGCTGACCCGAGACCACCTGCGCGTCCACAATCACCCCCACACCATTCCTAGAGGCTATAATGTCGGGCTTTCTGAGGCCCAACGCGGTCCTGACCTTCAGTTCCTTCACCACAGTCCACCCCTTGTCCTCCATGGCGGAGCAGACGACGTCCGCTACGCAATTGTGGCGTTCAATACGGCCGCCGTGTGTTCTGTGACACTGTTGGATGGTGTGTGCCGTCGTATCCCTAACCATGCAACCCACACGGCAGTTCAACTCCGACGCCACACCAGTCCGGCGCCCCCGTGTATTGCGTACTCGCGACGGGAGCGCGTTTATATGAGTGTGCACGAACTGCACGAAGTCCCGGCCAGTATACTGCATGCTGCGCTCCCGCATCCACTTAGTAGACGCAGGAACGCGTGGACACTCCCGCAACTCGAGTCCGTCCACTGAAGCATGCAGGGCTTCACGCCAATACATAGCCGTCGTCCGCTCTCCTGACTTGGGATTTTCTGCGATGAATTTTCGGAGTTGCTTGTCGGCCCACTGCAATTTCCTTCGGATCCTTTCGGATCTGGCGGCGGCTCTAGCCACTGGCCATCGCGATGAGTCCAAGCGGCCGAACCTCTTTTTAATGAGGTCCGGCACACAAGTTCTCAACGATGGGATCGCTAAGCCACCGTCCACGGTTGTCGCGTGGTAGTACCCGACAGGCACATCCTTTGGAAGCCGAAGCCAGGACCGGACTGCCCTCCGGATTTGGACGTCGAGCATTCTTAGTCTGTCATCCGTAATGACTCCTAACACGAACCCATGCAGGAACCTCGGAATTAGATGTACCCTTACCATTTCGAGCCGCTGCTGCGGCTTAAGGGGAGCCTTTGTGATATTTGTTAAGGCTACTTTTACATCATGCTCTAACGTCACGCATCCAGATGCCTTAAAGTCTACTCACATTTTTAAAAGAGTAACGGTGGAGTTTCTTGCCCATTCTTCTCCATACGAAAACTACCTTTTCGAATGGGCGACTAGAATCATTTCTATTTAGTTTTTTTTTTTTGACGTTCAAAAGTGCCTTTAATGTGCCTATTTGAAATAAATGATTTGACTTTGACTTTACTCCAAGATAGCGCCAACGTTCAACGCAGGACACTTGCCGCAACCATCGCGACCCCACCTTAAAGGTACGGTCGGTCAAGTAGTGCACCTTCTTACGCTTCCCGTCGGGCACCATCGAAAGCACAGCGCTTTTCGCATGACTGATAAACAGGCCCATCATCCTTCCAGTGCGCCAAACACAGTCGATGGAGGATTGCATGGCCCACTTTTGAACCTGCAAGCAGGACTAGGTCGTCAGCATAGGCGAGTGCCGAGACACTCTCGCCCTCGAGCCTATAGCCAACTTCCCTCGGTAAGGCCGCTAGTATCACATCCATGGCCATGTTGAACAGCAACGGTGACAGCGGATCCCCCTGGCGAACTCCCTGACCCACTCTTGCGGGACCGCTGCGGGCTCCATCTGCAACCAAGACAGTCTCGGAAGTGTCATACAGCCTCGCAACGTAATTGCAGAACCCCTCAGGCAGGCCTCTTTTCCTCAGCAGATCAATTAGTGCCGCATGCGACACCGTATCGAACGCCTTGGCAAAATCCAGCACCGCAACATGGCATTCACGCAACTTCTTCCCACAATCTCCCAGCACAGCGTCCAGCACAGCCGAATTCTCGAGTGTGCCGTCGGCGCAGATAAATCCACGCTGTCGTGCATCGGGAGGGCAGCATGCTTCGAGCCTCCTCGCCAAAACAGAGTGCATGTGCCTGAGAGGCACCGACGCGATCGAAATCGGCCGGTACTCCCCAGGACCTGCAGGAGTCTCTGTCTTAGGTACAAAGACCGTGCGGCAGCCGCGGAGCTTCTCGGGGACCTCTCCAGCCATCAGCCACGCGTTGAATATTTCCGCCTGAGTTACAGAAGACAAAGTATTCCAGGCCCCTGGGAGAATTCCTTCGGGACCCGGACCAGACCTGTTATCGCGGCACGCCTTCACCTCGTCAGAAGTAAAAGGCGTGCACAGCTGCGAGTAATCACGGCTGCCCCCGTACTGCTCCGAGCGTTGTAACGCGCTCAGAACTTCCGGTGTGAGCCCCGGAGCGTCCGACACGGCCTCCATCACCGGTCGCCAGTAGGCTTCCAGCTCAGAGAGGCTATGACTAACACCCCGAGTTTGACCGTCAATCACTTCCGCAGCAGCTCTCGACCTACAGGTCTTATACAGCTCCTGCACCCTCGCGTACTCCATTCTGCGCCGCTTTCGCGCAGACAATCTGGCAAAAGCAATCTGGGTCTCCTCTGGAGACTGACCTTTGCGCCTAGGCCGCCCCCGCCTTTTCCCATCACTAGCACCCCGCGCCATCCTCGCTTCGGAGCTCGCCAGGAGATCCTCCACAATTCCGACGTGGTCTGGTGCTTCGGACAAGTCCGGGCTTTGCAGGCTAACGGTGACAGGCAAGACTTCAGAAGGCGGCTCCGCCCCTACTAGAGGCCGCTCTGGTGTCGAACTTTCGGCAGTGCCGGCGATAGGGGTGCCCCTGTTAGGCAAATTTGCCTCCCCTGGTGGTGGTGTACTCGGTGAAGGAGGCTGAGCCAGATCGGCCAGGCACGCTTGTACCCGGCTCTTGTAGGCCTCCTTTCTCCGGTAACCCTTAATCGCCTCTAGGGAGCGCCCCAACTGTGGCAACTCCCTCATTAAATCCTGGTTTATTGTATTGGCACTGCCTCCGGCTCTAACCAGACGCGCCTCAGTCTGAGCTAAGAGCTCGCCCTCTTCCTCATGCCATCTCCGCTTCACCTGCGGTGGGGCGGCTGCGGCGTTTGCCGTCACAGGGTGTGCGCGCCGCTTGTGCACGCCCAACCCTGTTTTGGTCCGGAACCCCCTGCTACATTCCGGACAGGTCCACTCGCCTTCCCCCCGCCCCGACCGAGGCGGAGATCGAGCAGTCGGACTTAAAGGTTTAAGGGTCGACGCCTCCGGCTCCTGTGGGAGGCCGAAGGTTCGACCATACGTCTCTTTGTTATAATCGAAAGCAACCATTTATACCTTATGTGGAAGGGTGGCTAACCCTATCCACCGGTTCACCCACAGCTCTCGTGTACGCCCCAGCCATGCGAGCTGCTAGATTTGGGGTCCGAAGACCCCCATCGAGGCTTCTCTGAGACCTTCCCCCAGAGCCTGTCCTGGATATGCACTGTTAGCGTGTTTGCGCACCTTGATCCGATTTCGTAACCAAGGTCTCCAGGCTCACCGTACCCCTAGGACCATCAGATTTTAGTCATCTGGTCAAGTCGGGGAGGTATGCGCGACACCTTAGCTTGTATTAGGGTCTACTACGATAAGGTGCTTCTAACGGACTGTCCTTGCTACCCTGTCCATTTTTTAGTAGTTGCCCCCCCCCTGTTGGCGTAGCAGCGGCGCCTCGGGCAGGCCAAGGGTAGGAGTTTCCTAGCACCATCATCCAGTCCAGCAGCAGGATGATGTACCACTAGGACCTTGACGTCTGTGAACAGCTCTTTCCCAATTAACTGATAGCGGCAGCCAAGAGGGTACACATCCACAGTCGTGAGTAACATAAGATGTGATATGACTCCTTACAATCGATGCTGTCCATTTAACGCGTGCATCACGGCTCCGTAAGAGAGTCATAGTTACTCCCGCCGTTTACCCGCGCTTGCTTGAATTTCTTCACGTTGACATTCAGATTCTTTGACAGATGTACCGCCCCAGTCAAACTACCCGCCTGGCAGTGTCCTCGAACCGGATCACGCGGGAGTTGTACGCCAACGAGCGTTGCCGCCACGTCGCCACTCTGCACGCTTGGAACGAAACACCGTGCGCCCGCCGATATTATCGACCGCGCACCGCTTCCGCCCAACCGAGTAAGTAATGAAACAATGAAAGTAGTGGTTTTTCAGCGACGATCGCGCGAACGATCTCCCACTTATGCTACACCTCTCATGTCTCCTTACAATGCCAGACTAGAGTCAAGCTCAACAGGGTCTTCTTTCCCCGCTGATTCTCCCAAGCCCGTTCCCTTGGCTGTGGTTTCGCTAGATAGTAGATAGGGACACCCACCACCTCCCATGGCCCCACCGACATCAAGTCATATGGGCCGAATCTCAAGGAGACGGCTGCGGACATAGCCCGTCCAATGGACGTGCTATCACCGCAGTCGCTGCTTGACTCCTTTACAAGTTATCTCGTCCTGCCCCCCTTATGCCTTTCTCCCCATTCTGGGGCGGCATTCTAGCGCCCCACTTGCGGGCAACGGCACAGAAAACGCCTTCGCCGTCGACTAGCCAGGATTGGACTAGCCATACATACATATACATAATAATAATTAGCGGATACCTTTTTTTTTTTTTTTGAATTATTATATATATTTTTTTTTTCACCATCATGATCCTTTTTTTTTTTTCTTTACTCAATTACATAAATTACAATAATTCCTTGCAACAATTACTCAATTTACAAAACAATCGATTACCTAACTTAAACCTACTCTGCTTCCTCGTCTTCATCCCCGACGCCCTCACTGCCTGCCTCTTTCTCCAGCTCGCTCCTTAACTTGTGCCAGCTGTGCGCGAAGTTTCTAAGGCACCGATAGTTGGCCTCCGAAGCAACCAGGTCGGCGTAGTATATTGGTCCCTCCTCCATGCGAGTGATCCCATCCATCATCACGCTTCGCTGGTCATCATACATGGGGCATCTCCACAAAATGTGGTCCAGACACTCATCTTCCTCCCCGCAGTAGCAAACGCTCACCTCACTTAGCTTCATGTCATACAGTCTCTTTCGGAAGCAACCATGCCCAGTCAGGATCTGCGAGACCTGATAGTCCGGCTCGACCCAAGTCGCCTTGAGCCTAACCGCCACGTCCGGGAAGTAGCGGTACAGTTCCCTACCCTTCTCCTCCGCTACCCATCTCCGCTGCCAGTTGGCTACGGCATCGTTCGCGATGTCCCTTCTCCCGGTCCTGAACATATCCCGCGACAAATGACGGATATCGTCTACCATGCCCGCACGGGCCACCTCGAGATCGGCAGGGAGCACACCCGCCAGGACCGGCAATGCCGCGGTACCGACAGACCGGTACGCTTTGGTCAGCAGGATGAGCGCAGGCCTCTGCATCCTCAACAGCGTGGCCCCAACCATGTAGGTATTCACGCGCCTCCACCAGCATCCTGCCGCGTAGGTGATGGTAGCGACAAAGATACCTTTGTACAGGACCTTAAGGGCCCTGTACCGAATGCCCCAGGATGCTGCGGAGACGCGCGACATCTTGCCCAGCCCCGCTGCAGCACGCTCGCCGATAGTTTGGGCGTGTTCTCTAAAGGACAGACTTGCGTCGATTGTCACACCCAGGACCCTGGCTGTGCGCACACTCTTGACTGAGACCCCATCGAGCCTGATCGTGGGCGGGCGCCTGGTCAAGGCCCCCCCTCAGAGTCATAGTAAGTGACTTCGAGGGGGAGAAGCCCAGCCTATTCCTGACCCCCCACTGACTTATTAGGTCCATGGCGCATGAGGCCGAGGCCTCGATGCCGGATCGAGATTCAGACTCAATGAGGATCGTTACATCATCCGCGTACGCAACCACCCTTACACCGGCCGGGTATGGCAACCGAAGCAAATCGTCCATAAGAAGATTCCATAGTGGTGGTCCCACTACAGAGCCCTGCGGGCAACCCATGGTTGAGGTCTTCCACACGACCCCACTCCCGGCGAAGAGCCCGACGCGTCGGTTCGTGAAGTACGCCGCCAGCATCCTGAAGATGTTTGGCGGGCACCCCCCCCCCCTTCGCCTTGAGCAGGATTATGGGCCACCACGCGTTGTCGAAGGCCCCAGATATGTCCAGGAAGATGGCCTGTACGTATCTAGACCGGCTGTCATGTACCGTTCCCAATATTTCATTAAGGGCCGACAAGGTAGACCTACCCCGAGAAAACCCGTGCTGGCATGGAGACACACTACTCGTGATTGCTGGCGCACACGCCAGCATGACTCGCTCCAAGATTTTGCCCAGGACCGAGAGAAGAGTGATCGGCCGATACGCTTTAGGATCGGTCAGCGGCTTGTTATTGCCCTTAGGCAAGACTATGAGCCTGCCGTCCTTCCACGCATCAGGGAAGGTGCCCTCCACTACGCACATGCCGAACATGTGTGTCAGCTCAGCGCCCGCTGCCTGCCACACATGTCCGACTATGCGCGCCGTAATACCATCTATTCCCGTGGCCGTGTTAGGGAGATCCTTAACTATTTTCCACAGATCCTGACTTGATGGAGGAGGCGCATCCCGACCCGAGGGGACGCAGGCGGCCATGACGCGAACCCTACGGTGATAGACAGAGTCCCGCGACGGGTCGTCGTCAGGGCACAATGCCCTGACGAGGCTGAGCATGGCGGAGTCCGCATCCTCAGCAAATCCCTCCGCGATACTCGTGCCACACACTACGTTTGGTGGCGGCCTAAACCTGCCACTGGCAGCACGGTACGCCAAACCCCAGGGGTCCTGGTTACCGGACTCGGCCAACTTGCGGAAAAAGTCGAGCTGCGCCTTCTCCATCATGACCCTATAGCTACTGCGGCATTTATGAAACGCCTTTCGTGCTTGCTCTTCCAGATCCCCTCTTCCCTTCCTTACGCTTTGCCAAGCTTTCCTCACCTTGTTATGTCTTCTACGCATTGCCTCCAGCGAGGGAGACCACCATTCATACCCTCTCGCTTTCTTACCGTCGCCACGCGTACCCAGACGCTCGCTCGCAGTCCACTCGATAATTCGCGTGAACTCCTTACATACTATAGATGCAGGCTTCCCCCAGTCAATCCCACCCACGAGTAGTAGATAGGGACAGTGGGAATCTCGGTAATCCATTCATGCGCGTCACTAATTAGATGACGAGGCATTTGGCTATTTTAGCTCGATCAGTTGCCATCGTCTTTAGTGAACAATACCATAATCATTATAGATTGTTGTGACAGGACTCCCACGTCCCCCTACCGTCACCGAACTGCCGAAATTTCGCCGGTGGGATCTTGGGCGAGGTCGAAGATGTTACATAAATTCACCGAGTGTAGCCAATGATGGGAGCTTCGACCCCTGGGCCCGGCGGCGGCCCGCGACACAGGAATCCGACTCCTCGCTCCCCGACTCAGTCGATACGGGTAGTCATGCGGTTGAACCTTGTCCAGTTCATGTGCGAGCCTCTCAAGACCAAAGACGGGATGCCGGCCAGCACTCCCTCATCGAGCCCGACGAACCTCTTCAGCTCCTTATACGAAGCCAGGCTCCACACTCCTCTCCAAGACAATGTGCAGGAGGTCGAGTGAACGCTCTCTTTACAAGGCAGTCCTAGTATATCAGCGACCAAACCTACTTACAAAAAAATAAAATCATTTCAAATCATTTCATTACTATTGTATTTGGTACAAAATTATCCAACACCCAAGTTCAACGACTATTACTGCTAAACTAATAAAGTTATCTTAATTCCCATAGTTTTCCTTTAAAGTTCATGAAATGCACTATCATCTTGAATTTTTCCAGATTTTTCAAGCCCGCAGTTTAGCTTTTAGACGCCCTACTGGAACAAAAATTTTCACTTTAATGTTTAATATTTCGTAAATGGAGCATTAACTCGAAAAATATCTTTAGCAACCCTCAAGTCATTTTAGAAGACCTATTTAACGATACCCCACACGATGGGGTAGACGACGAAAAAAATATTCATTCCCACTTCACATGTGGGAGCTACCCTTAAAAAAATATTTCCCAAAATTTTATTTTACCACTGTCGGCGTAATTTATATACACACTCCTGCAAAATTACAGCTTTCTAGTACTAACGGTCTCTTAGCAAAACCTCGGACAGACAGACAGACGGAGACATGACGAAACTATAAGGGTTCCTTGTAGGTACTACGGAACCCTAAAAATGAACCATATTGGTTTGGTACTTTTTACGTTGAACCTGTTCAAATAGATAATCTCTCACACCCAAACAGACAAACCGACAAACAGACAAAAATTCCAAAAATTGATGAAATGGCATCTGTTGGTTATCCTTTAACACTCCAACTTTTTTTTTGGAATTTTCAATGTATAGAAACGCCTCATCTACAGTCCTACAGATTTATTATATTACAGAAGATAGATAGATATAGATTACTTTGTGTCCTTTCTCGTCCGCAATATACCTACGCCGCGTGACCGAGTACTAGGGCTGTCCGGAAAGAAAAATAAAATACGGTACATACCTTTTTATACTTTTATTGTATTCATGGGTAGTCTATCTACAGTTTTTTCACATTCACGTAATGACACCAAACCGAACGAAACGAAAATCTTACAAAAATATTGCGTCGGCTCTTGGTCTATTTACTACTTTAAAGTACTTACCTACGTAATTAGGTAAATAAAAGAGTAAGTGAGTCCTGTTGTCTACATAATCAAAATATTTAGTTATAGTTAGTCCATGGTAGGTACCTACCCACCGAAACAAAAATACTAAGAAGAAATTTAAATAGGTACTTTCCTACCCGATATGTATGTGTCACAGCCAACTGGTTTAATTAGCAGTTTAGTTAACCCCTCAAGCGTCGCCGTAACACCATTGGATAATAAGATTTAATGACTCGAAACGTCGGCGTTACACCATTGGATAATAACAACTGTCAACACGCATGGTTGTCATTGGACGGTAATATTTTCTATTTATTGGCACTTGCAACACGATCTAGCTGTATCATTCGATTAGTCGATTCATGCTTGACCTATTTTGGTAACATTTAAACAGGAGCGCCAATAAAACGGAAGAAAAAAAAAGAAATAAATTAGTGCTTCTGGAAAGTTCTGTGAAACCAAAAACTTAACGCAAATGAAAACAAAAACTTAACGCATCGTTGCTAGATAAGGTCAGTTGTATTTGCATAATGAATGGTATAAATAGTTAGGTAATCTAATAACGAAGCCAGGAAGGTATAACATGTAACGTTTAACTGGCTATGTATTAACGAAATCTGCGTTTTTTCGAAGGCTTGCCCAAAAATCAACAAGTACTACCAAATGTGCCGACGTTTGTGGCACTTGCGCATACAGAGGCCCGACGTTCAAGAGGTTAACCGCCTAGCCTTTTAACTAAACGGCGGCCGTTCAACTAACAGCCTGAATGATAGTTTAGGTTGGAAGTCTGTAACCAATCACGCGCGAGCCGAATTGGTCGCAGTAAGTAAGCCAGGGCACCCCGACCAACTTACTGCGACCAATTCGGCTCGCGCGCCAGGGCACCCCGGCCACCCCCCCGGTGGGTTCCCGCATTGTCGAGGCGGGGGGGCTCAGTAGCCGTGGCTTGGACACCCACGGTGAAGCGAAGAGGAAGGGCCGCTCGTCAGGGCTTTTGCCGACAAGCCGACGACGTAGCGGCCAACATGTAGGTTGCGGTGCCGCTTGGGCGACATCGCAACTGAGGCGGGCCGCGATGTCGTACCGGAGGCATCGCGGCTGAGGGTTGGAGGCCGCGGCGGGAGAGGAGTGCCGGTATTACGGTGCGCCGCTCTCCCTACCTTCCGCGGCCTTGACGGGGTCGCCACCGTTCGATGGCGAACGCGGTGGGGCCGCAGGGGAAGAGGAGTGTTGGTATGACGTTGGCCACTTTCCCTATCCTCTGCGGCCGAAAATTGGCAGGCGGCGGGGCCAATGACCTGACCCGTCGCAGGGGGACCAAGGGTGGCAGAGACGGGGTCGTCTGGCGCCCATGTGTTGGTTTGGTCCCTGGGGTGGTCACGGCGTGCTATGTGTTCTGGTGCGCCGGTGATGGGGAGTACTCCCCAGAGGAGGGTCCGGTGACGGACAGCCGCGGCGGGTTCACGGATGAGTGCTAACGCGTGCCCGTGTTCCCGCCATAAGCGGCAGAGGAGGACACCGTGGAGTTTTAGTGGGTTAGAGTCCCACATAACTGCACTATCTCCCCGTGGTAGTGCAGAATGCATGAGCATTTCTCCACGTAAAAAAAAAAAAGGTTAGAACTGTGATCAACCGCGTGTCCGCGTGCGAGCCGAGCACTACTTCCAAAGGCCAGGCGGTTAACTAAACGGCTCTAATTTAACTAGTTGGCTGCGACATTATGTACCTATATTATCAAGGTTAAACCGGAGAACTACGTAAATACCGGATACATAAATAAGAATAACAAATGTAAACATTTGGTTGGTAGTTACCTACCTAATTACAAATTAGGTACATGTAGACGTGCATTTCTTTACCTTTCGATGTCCTTTGGAAGTGAGAAAAACATGAGGTTCGGATCCTTGTTGTGATTTATCCGGCTGGGATATGATTCAATAAGTTTTTGCCTTTATTTTATTAAGCGACGAACGGACGACGCGACGCAGTGCGTGACTATCGAGCTAACGTGCCGTGGCATCCCCACTGACTGGGCCCGCCGTGTACTTGTAGCTTCATGCCTATAAGGCGAAGTGCGCCTGGCCTGCTAAAAGCTTAGGTATTTTAAAAAAAGTTTTTTTTTATAAGTCCGGCTGCCAATTTTGTTTTTTCGCTTTTCGATTCCGGTATTGAAAATTGAAAAACTTAACTTTGCAGTTGGAATTTTTTCATTCTATATCTCGTTCTACATTACCACAGATGCTCCAATTCCAAATGTAAGTTTGTAATCTTAAAAACTAGAATAATTTGTATGTGATAAAACTATAAATTAACAATTTTTTTCTTTTACGTGTAGGTACTGCGAGACCTTGCTTCTTGCTAAAATTCTTGATGCCAGGGCAACGAGAAATACCCGTAAGTATAGGTTTTGAAAAGTGAGGCTAGCATCACAAATGTAACATCATTTTAATTGACTGAACTCATGACTGCGTTGACTTAGGAGCTTGAATTTTTCACCGGTCTTTTAGTATTTGATATTAATTTGAACTCGATACCTCTACCAGTTTCAGAGAAATGTGGTCCTGACAAATCAATCCATAGGGGTTCCGTTTGCGGTACGAAACCCTGAAAAATAAAGTAATATAATTATATTGAATCAATTTTAATTAAAATAATGTCAGTATAAATGAAAAATGTCGAAAATTGGAATTTCCTAGTAGCAGCCCGAAGCCTGGATTTGTGTGCGTTTGATAGCAATAGTCTCGCCCCTATTATATGGGACTTAGACATAACTGTCGAAACGTGAGTGTATTACGTCAACAAATCGAGATTTCTGAGCTATATCAAAGTTAAATATTAACAAAAAATATTTTTTATACCAATTTTTGTTATTGATATCAAGTTTCAAGTTAATCAGATGACACGTTAAAATGTTAAGGGGATGCGCCAACCTATCCCGTGAAATTAAAATGTAACATGTTTTTTTTTGCAATTTGTAGGTCAGTGTCAGATTTTATGTAGATCAAAATATGATTCGCGACCGTAACAAATAGGTATTTACAGAATTAGAATCATCAATATATAACTCTCTAAGTTAGAATTAGTCTCAATTGTTATGATTTCGTGAAAGACATTCAATAGAGTAATTTAGACGTAGAGTTATATTGATGATCGCAATGATTACACCTACAAATTGCAAAAAAAAAAGAGAAAATTTGAATTTCGCGGGCGGAAAAAGCGAAGGCATCAGGGTACTGGTGCCTTCGCTTTAAGGTCAAATAAAAACGATCCCGATATTGACGTCGTGCGTGCAACACAAGCAAGCGCGCCCTGTGTGCGTGTATGTGACGTCACAGCGCCATCTTGCGGCCCTCGATGGAAATCTCGACGGCGCGGCGCGAGCCTGACTTCATGCGCTTCTGGTCCATGAAGCGCTTCATCTGCTTCTCGTAGCGCGTCATCTTCTTCTTGGTGGTCTGCAACAGAGCCAAATCAAATAACAAATCTATTACCAATTTATTATTATTAACAAATTTATTACCGACTTCAAAAAAAAGGAGGTTATCAATTCGATACGTATGTATGTAATATTATTGGAATTGCATTATATTCACATATGACAATCTACTAAGGCTTCCAAACAAATATACAAAATTTCATAGACGTATGTATGTATGTATGTTTGTCCACGCATTTCTCAGCAAATATTAATCGGATCGTGACCATTTTTTTTGTATTAGCTTACATTTACTTCAACTTAGGGAACAGTGCAAGTTTCATCAAAATCGGTTCAGTAATTTTCAAGATATGGACTAATACGTGTAAGTGTGACGGCCTGGCGTATTGATACGAGCTACGGGTGTAGTGTCATAGGGAAAACATCTCAAAACCTTGGTCAAATTCTAGTGCAAAAACTAAAAATTACGAAATAAAAAGTAATTTAAAAAAATTAAACCGACTTCAAAAAGAAATCAACTCAAAATTATGAAATAACTTTAATTTCGGAAGTCGGTGGCAAAAAACTAAAATATAGATCCCAAGACACCGACTTCCGAAATTAAAGTTATTTCATAATTTTGAGTTGATTTCTTTTTGAAGTCGGTTTAATTTTTTTAAATTACTTTTTTATTGTTTACATGTCTTAGTTCCCGTATTACAGAACCTCACTCAATCCTGAAACATTACTTAAAACTAATTTCAACCAATCAAATGGCTCTAAACCCACACACGTGTTTTCACAGCTTTTCTAGTGCTAGCCGAACCAGTGTCCTTGACACACTTCGTCAAACTAGTGCGCATAATTACGTTATGAGATCTATTATAAAGATAGAGAACAAAAGTGGAGATAAAATGCCGCCTTGAAGGACGCCAGTTTCAAGATCACACCAGCTAGAGTTAGAGTCACCAGAAAGAACCGATTGCTGACGCCCCCAAAGATAGAAAGAAAACCATTCCAGAACCTCGTGAGAGACCATGCGTTAGGAGAGGATGGATAAAAGGACTTCGTGACTGACGATATTGAAAGCATTTGAAAAATAAATCGATCAACACTAAAACCGTAACTTTAGTGTCTTCCATTCCTCGCCTTATATCGTCAGTCACTTTAAGGAGAGCAGAAACGTTACTGTGCCCGGGCCTGGATTGGAACGGACTGATGAGGGAGACGTTGGAGAATTGTTTATGTACACAGCCCTCAAGTACTTTAGATAAAAAGGGAAGGATGGAAATTGGACGAAAGTGACTGAAAAGAGTAAGATTAGAGATTTTAGGTAGTGGTCGAACATGGGCTTTCCGCCACAGGGAAGGGAAGACACCGGAGAAAAGGGAGAGAAGTTAACTATATGAGAAATTGCAGGAAGGAGGTGAAGGCACTGGCGACTGGGGTAAAGGCAAAGGGGGTAATATTGGGTCGCGTCAGACCATGATCGCGATGCCTTTCATTATAATCACCAATGATCAGAATGATAGGCATCGCAATTGTAAATGTGTGACGCAATGACGCCGTAAGTTGGAATGTGATAATTAAGCCCTTTCATTTGATACCCAACAAGGCACCATTCCAAAATATTTATTTTTAAATACAGTACTTTATGTCCTCTAGAGGGCGCCAGATTGAATTTAGTGTGAAGTCACATAGCCACTGACCATCGGACTGTCAAGACGCTTCTAACGATACCTCATTTGTCAAATTATTATAAGTACTTTTGAAGTTATGAGGGAACATACATACATGCGGTTAAAATCATATATTAATTTGACTTGACCGTTATTCGAAGCTTATTTAATTGAGATAGGCCCTACGTTTCCCGCCTTTTACGTTTGTATATATCTATCTCTTTCTAGCACGTCACTTCCGCTTGGCAGTGGTAGGGAGGCTCGCTAAGCGAGACTCGCCATTTTAATTTCATTGGCGTCTTGTTTCCCGCCGTGATCGGTCGTGTCGTGCTGAAGTGCCGACACTTAGCTGCCTTGAAATATTATTATTAAAAAAGTTTAAAAGTGAAAATAATCCTAACTGTTTTTATTCGAATTAATAAGTGTACAAGTGAAAATAATGCCAACGGTTTTTATTTGAATTAAAAAGTGTACAAGTGAAAATAATCCCTAACGGTTTTATTCGAATTAAAAAGTGAACAAAGTGTAATCTTTCGATATTCAATATGGAAAATTCGATAATGCCGATAGGGCGATAAGTGATGTTCTTCCAGGACCTTCCTTGCCGCAGAAGCGGAGAGCTCGATCGAGTAGTTCTAGTAGCTCGAGTTCCAGTAGCTCGAATTCCAGTAGTAGCTCCTCGTCTAGCGGAGGCAATCCAAAGAGAAGTCGCCGCAAAAATAATAAGGGTGGCAAACGCAAGCGTCGTTCCAAACGTAAGGTTCGGAAATTAGCTAAGCAGGTACGTAGCCTTCGTCGGCAAATGATTTGCAAGGACAACGGTCAACACGTGAGTACCAATTTGGATTATGATACAATCTCACTTATGTCCGGTGTTAGTGACAATCGTTACGAACAAATGCTTGATGTTGAACCTAATTATGTTAGTGCACGTGGTGATCAAGAATTTACTTTAACTTTTGAAACAAAGCTGAAGGAGCCTCCTAAGACTTCCGAGAATTATTTGAAGTTGTTATGTGATTTCCAACATTTAGATAAAAGTGACTGGAATGAAATTAGGTATTCTGAGACCCAAAAATTGTACAATCACTCGCCGGGTTATACAGACATCGAAATTAATGAGGAACAGTGCCGTAATTAGCCTTTTATGCGCCCGGTGCGAGCTGCTATATCCGCGCCCTTTTTTTTTTTTTTTTCGGATGGGAAATCATCATTGACCCGCTCTGGGTGGAGCGGAAGGGAGTGTCAGACTCTTACTGACTAAAACCCACCCGTGTTCCTTCCTTAGCCCTTTATGTTCCGGGCCAGCGGTAACCCTTTGGGACAATATCCCGCTGACCCGGCAAGCTTCGGTCCTAAGGGGCCCATTCCTCGATGCTGACATCTCTTTAAGGCGCGCGTGAAACACGTACGCGCCGTCCGGCACGGGCCTGGTCCTGATCGGACGGTGAGCTACCCATTACTCTCCGCCCGCAGGTCCACGCCTACGGAGGCCGGGAGTCGTCACGCGGCTCCCGGCGCCCGGAGCTTCTCCCGCGGCGGCTGGGACGGGAGGCCCTCTCCCTGAGCCGTCCCGCCACCTCCTTTGCTAGCATGACTGCTTCGCAGAAGAAGGTGGCTGCCTCCCACTTCCTCTCGCCCCGGACCATGGCTTACACCAGGGCCGGACGCGAGAGGTCGCCGCCGCTGCCGATCGCCTCTACAAGGAAACGGCGGTGCTCCGCCCAAGCGGGACAGACCTCCACCGTATCCTCTGGGCGATCCTGGCAATGGTGACACCCGGGCGTTTCCTCCCACCTGATGATGTGCAGGAACCTCCCAAAACTTCCGTGTCAGGCGGATCTGCGTCAGGCGGTAGGTGAGGGCGCCGTGGTGCCTCTCTAGCCACTCCTCAAAGAGGGGTCTTATCGCCACTATCGTGGAGTGCCCTGCGCTGGGTTGCGACAGTCGTTCTTTCCATGTCGCCATGAGGTCACGCCGGAGATCCGTCCGCTCCGCGATTTGCTGCGGAAGCGGATTTTCCCCCCGGCGTAGTGCCTCCGCGCGCCACTAATACAGGCGCGCGAGGACTATCCAGATCCCATGGCGGCAGTCCGGCAAGGAAGCTTGCCGCCTCGCCCGAAATCGTGCGGTAGCCCCGGATAAGCCTTCTGGGGCGCGTTCAGGTAGTGGGCGGCTCGCCGCCGCAGTGAACGCGCCCACACCGGGGCCCCGTATAGGGCCATGGACCGCACGACCCCCGCGTAAAGCCTCTGGCAGGAGGCGTTTGGCCCCCTCGGGTTGGGCAAGAAGGCGGCGCTTGAAGGCGGTCCCGGCCCGTTCTAATTTGGGGACCAAACGTCGGAAGTGCTCGACGATGTTCCGCTGGCTGTCGAGGATGAGACCCAGGTATTTCATCGTCGTCTCGACGGCGATATGAACCCCTCCTACCGTTAGTTGGGATCCCGATGGTGGCGCGTTCCGGGGCCCATGAAACGACATGGCCTCGGACTTATGCAATGCCACCTCGAGGCCCAACTGCCGGATCCTCTCCACGACTATCGCAACCCCGCGTGTCATCGCGTCGGCCGCGCCTGATGCGACCTCCCCTGCGCCAGGACCAGCGCGTCGTCAGCGTAGCAAACCACGCTGACGCCATCAGGGAGGTCGGCCCACAGCACCCAGTCGTAGCCCACAGGAACGACCCCAGAACCGATCCCTGCGGTACACCGCACGACAACTCTCGCCGGTTCAACTCTCCGTCGCGACCGGGGTAGATGACGGCTCTGTCCGTCAAATACGCCTCGACTATTCGACGGAGGTAGGTCGGCACCCGGTGATACCGGAGTGGCTCCACAATGCAGCTCCAGGGCAGGGTGTTAAACGCGATGGCGATGTCGAGTGACACCGCCACGACGACCCCACCCCGGGACACCGCGTCCCCCGTAGTGAGGGCTCTCACGCGCATGATGGCGTCCACCGTCGAGCGCCCCTTGCGGAAGCCAAACTGGCTGTCCGCCAGATCCGGCCCCATCCTCACCAGGTGCCCGACGAGGTGGCCCGCAATCAATCTCTCAAAGAGCTTGCCGACCTCTTTACGCGAGTAAAGACGCTTTTTACGCTTTTCAGGAAAATCGTCTTCGATATCACATTCTTCACAAACTTTTACGATTATTATTTATTTGTAAGAAGAATATACGCGGACGACGCGAATCCACACGTATAAATAAACAAATAATAGGTATTGTTAGTGACCCAGGTCTGGTCATTTCTGCGCCCCTCCAGGGTCTGCGCCCTGTGCCTGGGCACCGCTGGCACCGCCCTATTTACGGCACTGATGAGGAAGTTAAGGTATATGAGTCTCCTCGTCACCTCGTGTATGCTGATAAGGCTTTCGCAGCCTTGACCATGTGTGTGCTCAAACAAAGGGAGGTTTTGCAAGGAACTTTTCAAGAACTGTTACTATGGGCAAGGAATAGCGACTCACTAAATTCTGACACTCTTCTTCAAAAGGTAAACGACCTTTTTTCCACAGGGGACTTTAGTAAGTGTTCTTCAGACTTATTTCCTACAACCACAGGATTGGCTATGCAAAATCGACCTCTCGCAGGCGTATTTTCATTTGCCTGTGGCTCGCAGCCACAGAAGGTTTCTGCGCTTAATTTATCGCAACGAATTGCTAGAAATGACATGCTTACCTTTTGGCCTGAGCACAGCGCCCAAGACCTTTGCTGCGCTTACAAATTGGATAGCCCAGACACTCAGGCAACGAGGTATCAGGATAATAGTCTACCAAGACGATTTCTTGATCGCTCACCAGAACGAAGACAAGCTTCGGAGTCATGCGAAAATTGTGCTCGACACTCTGGAAGCGTTGGGTTGGCTGATCAATTACAAAAAGTCGATAATCACACCGTCGAAAAGCCTAGTGTTTCTGGGAATTCATTGGGATCCATGGACGAATCGAAAGCGCCTTCCCGAGGAAAAAATTCCGGGACTTTCAGACAAAATCTGCCATTTGCTGTGGAAACAAAGTACAACGCCCACGGAGCTCCAGAGCCTAGTTGGTCTTCTCAATTTTGCCAGCTTTGCAGTTCCGAAAGGAAGACTGAACTTTCGAGCGCTTCTATACCTACTAAACGAAATCATGAAGTCGGAGCACAGGTTACTACACACCTTACCTCGTGCTGCCATAGACAATCTGATGTGGTGGCGCCAGAATTGTCATCTTCCATCGGCCATACACATGCCGCCTCCTTCTCATTTCCTCACAACAGATGCGTCGGACATCGCTTGGGGAGCTCGCCTGGACAATCTCTCTCTATCGGGTCTGTGGTCAGAAGCCGAGAAAGATCTTCATTGCAACCAAAAGGAAATGTTAGCAATCCTAAAAGTTTTGGAAGATCATTGTCGGCTCCTGAGACACAAGACAGTTTTGATTCAGAGCGACAACAAGTCTGTAGTCGCATACCTCCGTCACGAGGGCGGCACCAAGTCGGCTCCTCTTTTGGACTTAACTTACAAAGTTTTCCAAATAACGGAGAACTATCAAATTCACATGAACATCTTTTACATACCAGGTATATACAACGGCCACGCGGATCACTTGTCGAGGTTTCGCGTAACTCCAGAGTGGCATCTGTCTGCAGAATGCACGAACAAAATATTCTCCAAATGGGGAGTTCCACTGATCGACCTATTTGCGTCCAACCGAGCTCACGTAGTGACGAATTACGTGTCCTTAGACCAAAACGACGACCAAGCCCTGTTTCACGACGCGTTCTCCCAGATGTGGAATTACAACCTAGCGTGGGTGTTCCCTCCACCCTTTCTGATTCCCAAGGTCCTGGGTTATCTAAATCAAGCACAGGGAACGTACCTACTAGTAGTTCCACGATGGGAACGAGTTTTTTGGCGACCCGACATCAAATTGCGCGCCCTAGCAGCCCCATTTACGCTATATCACCTAGACAAAGTCCTGATCGACACGACAACAGGACTACCACCACCGAACGTCCACGACATGACTCTGGAAGTGTGGAAATGTGGGGGTGGTCTGGGATGCTAACAACTTGGAATAGTAGTCAATTAGAACTTCTTAAAAAGTCATGGCGTCCCTCAACACGTAAAGTTTATAGCGTTGCTTGGAAGAGATGGCTAGTTTGGTGCGAAACGCACCAGGTTAACCCCTCAACTCCAATAGCAAGCGATTTGGCTAGATTTTTATCTGATCTCTATTTAATTAATAATTTGTCGTACAATTCCATTCTGTTACACAAATCTGTGGTCGCGACCCTTTGCAACCCCGAATCATCCGGACAGTTAAGCTCAAATGTCTTGGTAAAACATGTTCTAAAATCTATAGCATTACATAAACCGGTCACCCATGTTATGCCCCCGGTTTGGAACATAAACGACCTCGCTAGTTTCTTAGAGGGTAAGCGCATTGATGAAAATAATATTTTTCAAGTGCAGATACATACAGCTGCTCTACTTCTCCTATGTTCCGGGAGAAGAATCCACGATTTAACTTTGCTCAGAGTTGATTCTAATAATTTTTCTAATCAAAATGATGTATTAGTGTTTTGGCCGGTTTTCGGATCGAAAACTGATTCTGTAGATTATAGACAATCTGGGTGGAGGTTAATTTCTAATGTAGATATCAAAAACCTAGACCCGGTTTACTGGGCTAAGCACACGATCTCGCTTCTTGAGGATCGTAGAAATGCCGCAAATTGTAGTAATTTGTTTATTAACATTAGAGGTGAACCTAAACCTGCATCGAAAACCCTAATTGCAGGCTGGATCAAGTCCCTATTAGTAGAAGCCGGTATTAAGGCATCTCCTGGGAGTTTTAGGTCAGCTGTGGCCTCTAAAAATTGGGTCGATAATTATCCTCTTGACGATGTATAAGTAATTCAAACTACAATAATTTTTATGAAACGTATAATTTTTGGCAACTGCTATATATAATCAATTGTTAATTTAATTTAGATTTATTTTGTGATATTATCGTTCTTTTAAATGATTTTTAATTGTATTTCATTTTAATTTCTCCTGTTTATAAAAATTATTTTGCATGCCTTAATTGGTAGGACATATGAACTGCGCATTTACTCGACATCTTTAAATGTATTTGTACCATCTATGTTCAGCAATAAATAAATTGAATTTAATTGAATTGAATTGAGATTCTTGCTAGGGGTAACTGGCGATCGCAAAATACTTTTTGCAAATTTTATAAACGTGAGGTTAGACCCACTGTAAGCAGTCTCTCTGTAACAGCTTTATTTAATCCAGTTGATTAGAAATTATGTATTTAAGTTTCTGATTTTATTAAGTATTATAAGGAAACATCAACTGAGTAAAGCTAGTCGAACTGTCAAAATCAACTGACAGATCCAACAATCGATCATCGTTCAGCGTTCGACACAAGCGTCAGATGACTTTTGCTCGAGACAGCTTCGCGGAAGGGCGCAACACTGCCGTATCGTAAATATTACTTGATTGTTACTTGTTAGGTGTTATTTATAACAGAAATCAATAACAGCGGTACTGTAGTTTTTGTTGAATCATTAAATTTGTTATTTTTTAAAGAAAAGTTGTTTGATTTGCTTTTAGTATTATTATTCCTTAAGAGGTGTTTTTGTTTGGATCAAATATATACTTTCTATTAATTATACCCTTTTTTATTTTATTAATGCTCACATTGGCGTCTTCGTCACTTCCACCAGGCGATAACAAACACGTCTCAATTAAATAAGCTTCGAATAACGGTCAAGTCAAATTAATAGAAGCGTTTTACCTTACAATAAAACGCATATTAATTTACTTACCTTATTCGAAGCTTATGAACAAGCTCTGCCTGGTAATTAGACTCAATGAAATTAAAATGGCGAGTCTCGCTTAGCGAGCCTCCCTACCACTGCCAAGCGGAAGTGACGTGCTAGAAAGAGATAGATATATACAAACGTAAAAGGCGGGGCGGGGGAGCTCGTATCAATAAGGCAGGCCGTGACACTTACACGTATTAGTCCATATCTTGAAAATTACAGAATCGATTTTGATGAAACTTGCACGGGAACAGTGCAAGTTTCATCAAAATCGATTCTGTAAGTTGGAGTAAATGTAAGCCAATAAAAAAAAAACCGGGCAAGAGCGAGTCAGACTCGCGCACGAGGCTTCCGTACCATCATACGTTTTTAAATTTACTTTTGTTAATGATTTCTGCAAAAGTGTGGTATTTAGAGACATCGTTTTATTTTTCCTGTAATCTTTACTTGCAAACGTCATCTAAAACTATTCAAAATTTCAAGTTGATAGCATTAGTAGTTCTTGAGATATCCAGCTGTGACAGACAGACAGACAGATTGAGTCTCACCATAAGGGTTCCGTTTTACCATTTTGGTACGGAACCCTAAAACATCCAAGATGGCGGCTCCATTTTTTTTCCTTATTTGTGTCGTTTTCATGATTTCCGAGGATGCTGAAGCCGATAGTGAGGCTGGGATTCACTCTATTGGATTATGGTGAGTTGAAAATCCAGTGCAATCATCAATCGTCCCGTCAAAAGACCGCACATGCTCCGTGGGCTATCACGTGAAGTATTCGTCAGCCGATGAGATGCTCACCCGCGACATGTCGGTCTCGCAGGTGGACTTAGGGCGGTAAACGTAGTCCTTGTTGGACGGCAGAGGCACGCGCGCGCGCGCCACCCAGCCCTTCTCGCCCGGCCGCGCCACCCTGCAAACACATACGTTTATTTAACTTATACATATTTCCTAACGACACAAGTTCATGGTGTGAAATTCTAACCAACGGAAGACAGACAATTAACTAGGCGCAGCCTCTATGTTGGTGACCCAAACACTACACATAGTTAATAAGTTAATGTGTTCTGCTAGAGCAAGATTCATTCATGGCTGAAATCAATCAAGCCGTTTAATAATAATCCAGCATTGTACATGTACGTGCATATTAAGAACACCAAGAGCTCGGCGGAATTATGGAAAAAGTTAAAGACCATGTTTGATGACTCTGGTTTCTCAAGAAAAATAACCTTGCTTCGACATTAGATATCCATAAGACTAGAAAATTGTGACTCGATGTCTACCTACGTCACACAAATGATCGAAACGGCTCAACGGTTAAATGGCACGGGATTTACAATAACAGATGAATGGGTGGGATCACTATATTAGCAGGTTTGTCAGAACGATATTCTCCAATGATAATGGCAATTGAACATTCGGGTATTTCGATAACTGCAGATGTCATAACGTCAAAATTACTAGACATGGAGGTAACCAGTGATTTAAATGAAGGCGGTGCCACAGCATTCGCAGCGAAGAAAAAAATTTCCTCTAGCAACACTAAGCCAAAGAAATATGGCGGTGCGTCAACGTCAACATCAAACAAAAAGACAGTAACAGAAAATACACCCATGTATTAGGATTCTCGCCACAGTGTGCTTCTGGGTAACACACGCCGTGTGTTCGAATTTTTTGCTGTTTTTCTGTGATATTGTGTTTATTGTGACTTGTTATTGCGATTGTTTGTGTTTTGTCTCGTTGTTACCTGCTGTCAGGTTTGTTTAGTGTTTATTTTTTTTTAACAATATTGGCCACGATTATCCGTATTAAATATGAACATGGATAAAAATAAACCCCCAAACCCTCCTGATGATATTCCTAATACCCCCTTATCCGGCTTTCCTACACCTAACCCAAGTACCACTCCCAACCCATTAAGTCAGTTTGCAGATGTGGTCTGTAGCCTGGAGTCCCAATTCCCTCCATCCCAGACTAACTTACGAAAACGCCCCGGTAATGAAGAGGATGTGTCCAATCGCCCTACCAAACAACCGAGAACCCATGTAGGCCGTGTTAGGTATTCAGCTATAGACAAAGGTCCTTTCATCGTCCATGTTTCCCGTCAGGAAACCCAAGTCAACTCTGGAACTACCTTACACCCAGTGACATTTGGGCGCTTTTTGGCAAACCAGAATGTTTCAAATATTGTTGCAGTCAAGCGTGTTGGCAGAAACCGAATATCTGTTGAGTTTACATCCCCTCAGGATGCTAACGCTTTCATTTCAAATAATGTTTTAGGCACAAATTTACATGAAGCAGTAATTCCGTCTTTTAATATAACGCGCATGGGGGTTGTAAGTGGAATTCCTACTGACTTCTCAGAAGAGGAAGTTCTAACATATTTAAAAGTGCCAACGGGCTGTGGTCCAATCATGAAAGTTAGGCGGCTGAACAGGAAAGTTAACAAAGACAGTTTAACTGAATACAGACCCACTGAAACTTGTGTCATCACATTTGATGGCCAAGTCTTACCAAAGAGAATTTTCTGTTTCTATACATCTCTTTCTGTAGAACAGTACGTCTACCCCACCATTCAATGCCGCAAGTGTTGCCGATTTGGTCATGTAGAATCCCTTTGTCGTTCCAAACCCCGCTGCAGCAAGTGTGGCAATGATCACCCTGGTGTTGGTTGCAGCATTGCTGAGAGCGAAGCTTTCTGCGTGTTGTGCACTGGATGTCACTTTGCAAATAGCAGGGCATGTCCGGAGTACAACAGACAGAAGACTATTAAGACAATTATGGCTGAGAAAGTGATTTCATACTCTGAGGCAAGTAAAACTGTTCCTGTTTCTATTCGTAGCTATGCCGACATTGCTAAATCACAGACTCAGACATACCGCAAAACTGTGTTTCTTAAGCCAAAGACCCATGCTCCTCTTTCTCCCTCCTATGATTTAACGGCTCATCAGCAGCTCACTAGCACTCCTCAATCTTCTCAGCCTAATGGCTGTGCTCTAAACAGCCAATTAGTAGAATCTCCTGAAAATGTCTTAACTTTAATGTCTTCCTCCAATAAAACACAATTACCGTCCAACGTTGCCACTTCACTCATTAACTCTCTTTTATCTCACAATAATGTCTCACTTGGTGTTCCTTCAATGGAATGTGAGGAGCGTGTGGCATAAGAAGCACGAGCTCACATTCCTTTTGAACAAATACAAACCCTTAGCTTGTTCCCTTGCTGAGACATGGCTAGTTCCGAGTCTTAGTTTTCGTTTACCTTCCTTTAATATTCTCAGATGCGACCGTTCTGATGGCTATGGCGGGTCGGCTCTCTGCATAAACAATCGTGTTCCACTTGTGGCTATATCTTTGCCATCTATAGATGACGATATTAACATTGTGGCTGGTAGGGTGGAAGGTATAACCCTCTTATCAGTCTATATTGCTCACCCTCACCAAAGATTCCTTCCAATCTTAAAACGTACTTTGGAAAACATAGAAGGCCCTGTACTTGTTATGGGGGATTTCAACTGTCATCACTTTAGATGGGGTTCTGAACGTTGTGACTATTTTGGGGAAGGTTTGGTTGAAATCTTGGATGACCTTAACTTGTGTATTGTAAACAATGGTTGCCCAACTCGCAGGTCTCTTCCTGGACAACATAAGAGTTGTGTTGACCTCACATTTTGCACTCTGGATATCGCAGCATCGTGTCATTGGGAATGTACCAGTTTGTCACATGGGAGTGACCACTACCCGATTATAATATCTTTGGCTGATAAAACCTACTTAGAAAAATCAAGCCCTCCACTCTTGAGGTATAATTTATCTAATCCTGACTGGGCAAAGTATTCCTTATTATTGGAAGACAAAATTGATTCACTTCCAAATTTAGCTTCTCGTGATTTCGATTCCCATAATCCCCTCCATGTGTCAAACTGTTATAATAACCTCATTTAGGCAATAACAGCTAGCGCGGACTCATGCTTTCCTGTTAAAAACTCAGCACGCGGGCGGATTCCTCCTCCACCATGGTGGGATCAGGAATGCACAACAGCCATAAGGGAAAGAGATGATGCTGAAAGGATGTACAATGAGGCGATGAGTAGCGATAACCTTATAAATTTCAACAGGACCCTCGCTAAATCTAAAAGATTGCTGCGAAAGAAGAAACGCGACGGCTGGGCTGACTTTTGTGGTTCCTTGTCCCCGTCCACTCCTTTATCAGTTGTATGTAAGAAGATTAACCGTTATAGATCTGGATGTTCCCCCTCAATTTCTTGCCCCATCACTCGAGAGACTGCTGAGCAGTTCTTTGATAAACTGGCTCCTCCGTATGTACCATCGGAAACTGAACTTAATCAGCCGGTGCTCATTTCTTCTGAGGATCCTTTAGATGCACCATTTTATATGCAGGAGCTTAACTCTGTTTTAAAACATGTTCATGACTCTGCCCCTGGTATAGACGGTATTGTCTATTCCTTTATGTCACACGCAGGTCATAGAGCAAAAACTTTTTTTTTTAAACTCTTGCTATACTAATGGCTGGGTCCCTGATCAGTGGAAAACTCAAATTATCATACCCATTTTGAAACCTGGCAAACACGCTGATGACCCAAACAGCTTCAGACCAATTGCTTTGTCATCAGTCCTTGCAAAAATTTTTGAACACCTAGTAAAGAACCGACTAGAATTTATAGTAGAATCCAGAGGCTTACTTCCTAGGTCTCAATTTGGTTTTTGTCTTTGGTTTTGAGAGTGCCGGGTGAAGAATTTGACGTCAGGATGTCATGGAAGGGCCTACCACAAGGTTCAGTGCTTAGTCCTTTACTGTTCAACCTATATACAGCTAACATCGGTTCATGCCTCAATAACGATTGTCAGATTCTTCAGTATGCTGACGACTTGGCTTTATATGTCACCAATAACTCAGTTAGCGACGCAACAACATCTCTCTGCGTATCCCTGGACTCTCTAAACCAATGGCTAAATTCCCACGGGCTGAGTTTGTCTGCCCCAAAAAGTACTGTCGTTGTGTTTTCTCGTAGAAGGCTAATACCACAAATTTCAGTGGACATCCAAGGGCAGTGTGTACCAGTTTCTTCTAAAGTTAAATTTTTGGGCGTTGTTTTAGATTCCAAATTGAGCGGCTTACACCATTTAAATTATCTAGTTAATAGATGCGAGAGAACTATTCCCGTATTAAAAGTACTTGCCGGGGTCCGGTGGGGTGCTCATCCCTACTCCATGAAACTGGTTTACAATGCCCTAATCCGGAGCGTTCTGGATTACGGATCTTTCCTTTTAATTCCTTGCAATAAAGGTGCTTTGGCAAGGTTAGACAAAATTCAGGCTAAGTGCCTACGAATCTTTCTCGCGGGGGGGAAAACTTCTCCGGGGAGCATCTCCCCTCTTACCGCACCCCGCACCGCCATCGCCTGCACTATCTATCCCTATTTGACGTCTATTCTTTTCTGACGCCATATTTTACGAATTTATTGTTTGATTTTTTTAAATATTAAGATAAATAGTTTAATTACGAATAATATGTCATTCCTTGAGTTTTAGAAGTTTTTATTATATAATTTTTGTGCAACACACGACAACATTTTCGGTGTTTTTTAAATGAAAAGTAGAGTTTAACACGGGTGAAAGTCATCAATTCCCACTCGGACTATAGCCACCCTTGCTGCGCTCGGGTCTAAATACCTCGTATGGGAATTGATTCCTTTCGACCCTTGTGTAACAATCTACTATTGTATTTGACAAGAGTTGTGCAAGACGTAACGACGTAGATGGCGTTGGAGTCGAATTAGATCTCGCAAGCGTTGTGTTACAACGATTTGGTTGTAAAACAACGCTTGCGACTTGACTCTTGTGAATTTTTACCCGACTGCGCCAAAAGGAGGGTTATGTTTTTCGAGTGTATGTATGTACAGAAAGCGTCACTATGTCCTAACCCCTCAAGTTTTAAAATGTTACACTGCTACAACATTGAATTCCTTACGAATAATCTAAAGAATACTTCAAAAAGAGTCCATTGTGTTGACTCGGATTCGAACCATCGCATCACCGAACATCGTCATACTCATACCGGCAGTTTGACGAACTAGCCAGCGAGCCCATATGAATTGCGATGAAATTGTTATCTACTATCGGCTGAGTCATTATATCTTTAGGTCCCTGTCTAATCGAAAGATGTTATAATTTGAGGGTATCCATTAATTTTACTTACTTACGTTGTCTTTATAAAATTAATCCATACCTTCAAGTTAGAACTTTGTATACGTTCACTTAAAACGGCAAAGAGTAAACGACTACTATTTATCAATTTTTTTTTTAAATGATTTCTGATTTTATGAGAACTAAAATAGTTGTTCTGTTTGTTGTAAAATAAGATCTTAGTTTTGTTAAATAATAGCAATAATAAATATTATTAAATGATTAATAAAGTATTTTATTTTTCTTGATTTTTTAATTCTTTATAAATAATTACTACTTAAAACAAAATAGAAAAATATATCAAAATTATATAATGAACAAAAAGCACATTTCGTGCCTATATAGGATTTGAACTTCCAAACTTATGCACGGTAAGTGGTCTTGAAACCTCCAGTCTATTTATACAATGAATAAGTTGTCGTAAATGTTAACCCTATTATTGTTGCTTGTCGTCGCAAAAGTATTGTTTTATTGAAAAAAACAATAATAAAAAAAGGAATTAAAAAAAAAATACTTACTTAAACTTATTTATTCACTAAAACAATACTAATATTATTTAAAATAATATGTTTTTGGAAAATACAAAAACCAACTTGGGCCTATCACGGATTTGAACGCACATGTCTTTTGGTGTCTTTTATTTAATTTAAAAGGCTTGTTTTTAGCTTTTCAGTTTTTTCAACTAAGTTTTTACCACAGTCGGGTTTTTTTATTTTTTTAATAACTTTTTTTATTACAATAGATATTACTAGCTATAGAACAGTATACAGTTTGGTTGTTTTATTGAGATCGTCAACCCTACTAGTATACACAAAAGGTCAACATGTAAGTACCATCCTTGGTGTTTCGGTATTTAACACAGCCACTTTTGAGCTGTCGAGTTCAGTCAGAAAGATGAAGCTGACCCATGGAATAGCGTAGCAGGTTCCTATGGAGAAAAATGAGGAAGAAACTCTATGGAAACTCTCACTTTTTAACAGAATTCAAAAAAGGAAAAGGTTCGACTGTATGTACATTTTTTATGTTAATCGATATTTTCATAAATTTTGAACCGATTTTGAAATTTGTTTTTTCATTAGGTAGAGGAAGCTCGTGTGGTGCCATGGCCTCTGTGTGTAACGCACTGCAAGCACACTCACTTGTCCGGGTCCGGCTCGTCGCGCGCGCGCTTGGCGCCGGGCGGGCCGGACGGGCCGGGCTCGTCGCGCCGCCGCCCGCCCGCCATGGCCTCGTCTCGCGCCTGCCGCTCCTCGCGCGTCATCGCTGTACACACACACACACACACCGTTAATTACCTATACAAAAAAAACAGAAAGAGTTACAACCTGTCTCTTGAGATACAGGTTATCCTAGTTTAAGAGGAAGAGCTCACAAAATCTGTATACAGACTTCTGCAGCGTAGTTAGCATCATGTTACTCTGTGTATACTAATGTTATGTTTCTTTGTGACAATAAACTATTATTATTATAATAATTTAGCAATAATAATAAATAAATAAATAAAATAAAATTATTTTATTTCAGGCAAGTTTTTACACATACACCCATAGTATTAAAAAATTAAATTATTAAATAAGAATTAGATATTAAATTAAAATTAAATTAAATTAGATTAAAATACATTAAATTAAATTATATTATTGTTACATTCAGATAGATTATAGTTTTCTTATAAATGTCATGTGGGTTTAAACTCAAACAGTCAAACCAAAATGAAATACTTAGTGGTCATATAAATGGTGCGGAATATTGTCGTCACAATGTTGTTTTTACACTTAATCAGTCTCAGGTGAAATGATGCTTTAAGCCTACGTAATACAGCATAAAAATCGTCAACCCTGCTTTCGGCAAACATACCAGACGCGCTACACCGCCAGGGCAGATTAAGCATGGCCCGGAACGCGTTGTTGTATTGTACACGAAGAGTATTGTAGGTACTCCTCGTGTACTTGTACCAGAGTTGGCCGGTGTAGAACGCCTGGCAGTATGCCTTAAACAGGGTCACTTTAGCCTGTTTTTAACCCCCGACGCAAAAACGACGGGGTGTTATAAGTTTGACGTGTCTGTGTGTGTGTGTGTGTGTGTGTGTGTGTGTGTGTGTCTGTCTGTGGCATCGTAGCTCCCGAACGGATGAACCAATTTTGATTTAGTTTTTTTTGTTTGAAAGGTGTATTAGTCGGGAGTGTTCTTAGCTATGTTTGATGAAAATCGGTCCAAGATGGCCGCCGCTACAAAATGGCGGATAACTTATTTTTTCACAATTCCCTCAATATGGGTATCAAATGAAAGTGCTTCAATAGTAGAATACTGTACACTATAACAAATTTGAAATCCAAGATGGCCGCCACAACAAAGGGGCGAATTACATTTTTTTTTCTCAACTCCCTCAATATGGATATCAAATGAAAGGGCTTGACTAGTAGAATACTATACACTATTAAAAATTTCAAATCCAAGATGGCCGCCACCACAAAATGGCGAATTACATTTTTTTTAACAACTCCTTCAATATAGGTATCAAATGCAAGGGCTTGACAAGTAGAATAATGTACACTATATTGAAAGGGAATGAGGAATATTAAATACCTAACGAAATGAAAACTAAAAACTTGAAAAATATAATAAAACAAAAAATCTGTTTAGTCCTAAAAATTATTCTTCAACTATAAATTAATCAATATTTTTAGACGTATAAAAAACCTGATTAAACACCAAATTACCAGAATCTTATAAAACGGAAGAAAATAAAAGAAATGAAATACAAAAAATTAAGGAGTCCCTACAAAAAGCATGAAATAAAAAATTAAATTTAAAATTTAAAAAACCCCCGATAAAAATAAAATTAAGGAATCCCTACAAAAAGAATGAAATAAAAAATAAATTTAAAAAAATCTTATGGAAGTCGGGGGACCTCAGAATAAGACCTCAGAAGGTTTTCCACAGAACGGTCCCCCGACTTCCATAAGATTTTTTTAAATTTATTTTTTATTTCATTCTTTTTGTAGGGATTCCTTAATTTTATTTTTATCGGGGGTTTTTTGAACAATATGCAAATCGTCTGGCGAGCATATTACTTTTACAAGCTATGCTTCTCCTTTGCCTTTCAAGATCCTGATTATCACTTAAGTCATCGGCGACAATGTGACCCAGATACTTAAAGTTGTTTACAATTTTAAGAGGAGACCCACACAAGTCAATAGGCAATACCTGTTCTGGCCCTTTACCATATTTAAAAATCAATATTTCCGATTTATTTACATTATATTATGTCAGACTATGAGCGGCGGCATAGCGTTCACAGATCGCAATAAGTTTCCTCAATCCGCCAGCAGAGGGGCTGAGCAGAACCATATCGTCAGCGTAGCTAAGGTTGTTAAGGCATTCGCCTCCTACATGGCATCCGACTCTGGTTCGGCTCAGCTCCTCCAGCAGCTCGTTAATATATAAATTAAACAGCACCGTGGAAGTCAGCCCGCCCTGCCTTACCCCACATGCTAATTTATATGTTTTAGATAAACTGCTACCCCACTTAACTTGGCTTATTTGGTTTGAGTACCAATATTCTAAGATATTTATTATGATAGGCGGAACTTTTGAATTTCTTAACTTTTCCCATAGTATTCTATAATTAATTGAGTCAAAAGCACGGCTCAGATCAAGAAAGCAGGCAAAAACAGAGGTGTTTCTTCGAGTATAGCTTCGTACCGTGTTTTTCAGAGCAAATATTGCGAGATCGGTAGATAAGCCGCCTCTAAAGCCAAATTGAGCCTTACTTATTGGAATATTATCTTCGCCCAAATAGCTGTTAATTATACGTTCAAATATTTTAGATAAGATTGTTGCCAGAGAAATGGGGCGGTAGTTAGACAAGCAGGAGACGTCAGCCAGGGCGCCCTGCGGACTCTCCGTCCGCATACCGGCCCATCGTGCTGCTCGACGAGGTCGGCAAGCTCTTTGAGAGAGTGATTGTGGGCCGCCTCGTCGGGCACCTGGTGAGGACGGGGCCGGATCTTGCGGACAGCCAGTTTGGTTTCCGCAAGGGGCGCTCGACGGTGGACGCCATCATGCGCGTGAGAGCCCTCACGACGGGGGACGCGGTGTCCCAGGGTGGGGTCGTCGTGGCGGTGTCACTCGACATCGCCAACGCGTTCAACACCCTGCCCTGGAGCTGCATTGTGGAGGCACTCCGGTATCACCGGGTGCCGCCCTACCTCCGTCGAATAGTCGAGGCGTATCTGACGGACAGAGCCATCAGCTACCCCGGTCGCGATGGGGAGTGGAACCGGCGAGAGATGTCGTGCGGTGTCCCACAGGGATCGGTCGTGGGGCCGTTCCTGTGGGACATCGGCTACGACTGGGTGCTGCGGGCCGACCTCCCTGATGGCGTCAGCGTGGTTTGCTACGCTGACGACACGCTGGTCCTGGCGCAGGGGAGGTCGCATCAGGCGGCGGCCGACGCGATGACACGCGGGGTTGCGATAGTCGTGGAGAGGATCCGGCAGTTGGGTCTCGAGGTGGCATTGCACAAGTCCGAGGCCATGTCGTTTCATGGGCCCCGGAACGCGCCACCATCGGGATCCCAACTAACGGTAGGAGGGGTTCACATCGGCGTCGAGACAACGATGAGGTACCTGGGTCTCGTCCTCGACAGCCGGTGGAACTTCGTCGAGCATTTCCGACGTTTGGCCCCCAAACTGGAACGGGCCGGGGCCGCCTTCAAGCGGCTCTTGCCCAACCTGAGGGGGCCAAACGCCTCCTGCCGGAGGCTTTACGCGGGGGTCGTGCGGTCCATGGCCCTATACGGGGCCCCGGTGTGGGCGCGTTCACTGCGGCGGCGAGCCGCCCACTACCTGAACGCGCCCCAGAAGGTGGTAGCCGTAAGGATCATCCGGGGCTACCGCACGATCTCTGGCGAGGCGGCAAGCCTCATTGCCGGACTGCCGCCATGGGATCTGGAGGCGATAGTCCTCGCGCGCCTGTATGAGTGGCGCGCGGAGGCACTACGCCGGGGGGAAGTTCCGCTTCCGCGGCAAATTGCTGCGGAGCGGACTGAGCTCCGGCGCGATCTCATGGCGACATGGAAGGAACGACTGTCGCAACCCAGCGCAGGGCACGCCGCGATAGCGGCGATAAGACCCCTCTTTGAGGAGTGGCTAGAGAGGCGCCACGGCGCCCTCACCTACCGCCTGACGCAGGTCCTCACCGGACACGGAAGTTTCGGGAGGTTCCTGCACATCATCAGGCGGGAGGAAACGCCCGGGTGTCACCATTGCCAGGATCGCCCAGAGGACACGGTGGAGCACACGGTGGAGGTCTGCCCCGCTTGGGCGGAGCACCGCCGTGTCCTCGTAGAGGCGATCGGCAGCGGCGGCGACCTCTCGCGCCCGGCCCTGGTGCAAGCCATGGTCCGGGGCGAGAGGGAGTGGGAGGCAGTCACCTCCTTCTGCGAAGCAGTCATGCTAGCGAAGGAGGTGGCGGGACGGCTCAGGGAGAGAGCCTCCCGTCCCAGCCGCCGCGGGAGACGCTCCGGGCGTCGGGAGCCGCGCGACGACTCCCGGCCACCGTAGGCGCGGGCCTGCGGCCGGAGAGTAATGGGTAGCTCACCGTCCGATCAGGACCAGGCCCGTGCCGGACGGCGCGTACGTGTTCCACGCGCGCCTCAAAGAGATGTCAGCATCGAGGAGGGGCCCCATAGGGCCGAAGCCTGCCGGGTCAGCGGGATTGTCCGAAAGGGTTACCGCTGGCCTGGAACATAAAGGGCTAAGGAAGGAACACGGGTGGGTTTTAGTCAGTAAGAGTCTGACACTCCCTTCCGCTCCACCCAGAGCGGGAGGGGTCATTTGATGATTTCCCATCCGCAAAAAAAAAAAAAAAAAAAAAGCAGGAGACGTCACCGGTTCTGTTTTTAATTATTGGTACCACATTAGTTTTCATAAATTCCATCGGCAGGTAGCCGTGATCAGTACATGCATTAAAAAAGTAAGCAAGTTTTTCATACAGCAATGGCCCCGCATACAATATGTGTTCAACACTAAGCCCGTCGTGACCCGGGGACTTGCCTCGTTTCATTCGCCGCACGTGTTCTAATAAATCATCAGATGTAACATGAAGTGTACTAGTATCGCACGCGATCGACGCGTGCGCATTAATAGTCGGCGCCAGCATCGAGCCTCCACCCTCTCCGGCCGCGGCGCACAGCGACTGAGATTCAAACGACAACGGTGACGTAGATGGGGCAGACCCCGCGTCACCACGGGCCCCGCATAGCTCACCAGCACGCTCCATCGGAGGGCAGAACTTACTCGCAAACATGTTAGCAATTTCCACAGGATTCTGACTATTATTAACAGTTAAAAGAAGACATGCCCTAGACTTTAGTTTGTTTGTTTCTTTCCAAAATTTTCCAAAATCTTTATTCTGCCTATGGTTGGCAATTATGTCCATTTTGATTTTTTGATTTGATAATAATAACACAAATCCGATAATAAAAATTAAATTAAAAATTTAAAAAACCCCCGACAAAAATAAAATTAAGGAATCCCTACAAAAAGCATGAAATAAAAAATAAATTAAAAAAAATCTTATGGAAGTCGGGGGACCGTTCTGTGGAAAACCTTCTATTCTGAGGTCCCCCGACTTCCATAAGATTTTTTTTAATTTATTTTTTATTTCATGCTTTTTGTAGGGATTCCTTAATTTTATTTTTGTCGGGGGTTTTTTAAATTTTTAATTTAATTTTTTATTTCATGCTTTTTGTAGGGACTCCTTAATTTTTTGTATTTCATTTCTTTTATTTTCTTCCGTTTTATAAGATTCTGGTAATTTGGTGTTTAATCAGGTTTTTTATACGTCAAAAAATATTGATTAATTTATAGTTGAAGAATAATTTTTAGGACTAAACAGATTTTTTGTTTTATTATATTTTTCAAGTTTTTAGTTTTCATTTCGTTAGGTATTTAATATTCCTCATTCCCTTTCAATATAGTGTACATTATTCTACTTGTCAAGCCCTTGCATTTGATACCTATATTGAAGGAGTTGTTAAAAAAAATGTAATTCGCCATTTTGTGGTGGCGGCCATCTTGGATTTGAAATTTTTAATAGTGTATAGTATTCTACTAGTCAAGCCCTTTCATTTGATATCCATATTGAGGGAGTTGAGAAAAAAAAAATTAATTCGCCCCTTTGTTGTGGCGGCCATCTTGGATTTCAAATTTGTTATAGTGTACAGTATTCTACTATTGAAGCCCTTTCATTTGATACCCATATTGAGGGAATTGTGAAAAAATATGTTATCCGCCATTTTGTAGCGGCGGCCATCTTGGACCGATTTTCATCAAACATAGCTAAGAACACTCCCGACTAATACACCTTTCAAACAAAAAAAACTAAATCAAAATTGGTTCATCCGTTCGGGAGCTACGATGCCACAGACAGACACACACACACACACACACACACACATACACACACACACACACACACACACACACACACACACACACACAGACACGTCAAACTTATAACACCCCGTCGTTTTTGCGTCGGGGGTTAAAAACACAAATCTCACCAAAAACATTTTCATGTAAAATGTTGCCAAGACGAGACCAAATATGGCTCGTACTGTCAAAAAGTTATCAGATCTCATGTAGAGCCAAGTTTCTAACTCTACACGCCCTAACTCTACAAGCCCTAACTTCACAAACTCTAAACCTTAGTCAAAATATGAGGCTTGGCCGTTTCGTTACCACAAGAACTATTGTATAACAGAAAAAGTAATCTATAAACATATAATAAAATTGTAGAAAAGTGGTGTCTGTACAATGGAAATATATAAAAAAAAGTAGCAGGGGTTGTTATTATATCGATGTCGAACCCGAAATTGTAATAATTTTTTTTTTGTCTGTTTGTCTGTTTGTGCACGCTAATATCAGAAACGGCTTATTCAATTTAGATGTGGTTTAAACTAATATATTGTAGTAAGCTTCACTTAACATTTAGTGTATTTCATGTCAATCGGTTCATAAATAAAAAAGTTATGTCAATTTAAAGAATCACGGCGAATCTATCAGAGTACGTACACGCCTCGGGCCTGCGCGTCCGATCTTCGGAACTACTGGACGGATTTGAATGATTTTTTTTTGTTGTGTAGGTATTATGTCTGGGCAACATATAGGCTATAATTTATCTTGGAAACTTGAACACCTGATGCAGAACCGAAACAGACTAGCTTAACTATAAGAGATACAACAACTGACTTCCAAAAAACACTAGAAAGTGAAAAATAACTTTAATTTCGGAAGTCGGTGTCTTTGGATTTGTATTTTTGTTTTTTGCCACCGACTTCCGAAATTAAAGTTATTTTTCACTTTATAGTGTTTTTTGGAAGTCGGTTGTTTTTTTTTGTAAAAAAGTTTTTATTTTTTACTTTTTACCGACTTCAAAAAAAAGGAGGTTATCAATTCGATACGTATGTATGTAATATTATTGGAATTGCATTATATTCACATATGACAATCTATTAGGGCTTCCAAACAAATTTACAAAATTTTATAGACGTATGTATGTATGTATGTATGTATGTATGTTTGTCCACGCATATCTCCGTAACTATTAATCGGATCGTGACCATTCTTTTTTTATTAGCTTACATTTACTTCAACTTAGGGAACAGTGCAAGTTTCATCAAAATCGATTCAGTAATTTTCAAGATATGGACTAAGACGTGAAAGTGTGACGGTCTGGCTTATTGATACGAGCTACGGGTGTACTGTCAAAGCGAAAACATCTCAAAACCTTGGTCAAATTCTAGTGCAACAACTAAAAATTACCAAATAAAAAGTAATTTAAAAAAATTAAACCGACTTCAAAAAGAAATGAACTCAAAATTATGAAATAACTTTAATTTCGGAAGTCGGTGGCAAAAAACTAAAACTAAAATACAGATCCCAAGACACCGACTTCCGAAATTAAAGTTATTTCATAATTTTGAGTTCATTTCTTTTTGAAGTCGGTTTAATTTTTTTAAATTACTTTTTTAGTGGGTCAGTTTGTAATTTATCTAAGTTACAATAGCCTTATGTCAACTGCTGATCACCTTTTACAAAAAATTGCTTTTCCCGATGCAGGGACGTTAATTGTTGAGGAGTTCTCCTAGTATTCCACTCTCCTAGCTGATAATCCTGGCTGCAGCATCAGGCCAGACTTATGTCAACATTGCATTGAAGTTAAAATTTAGTCCTGTTTAAAATGAGCCCAAACACGACTACGGTGCTGTAATTTCAAGGTTTGTACTTTTTCTGATGCTCCTGACTTTAGCATCAGGTCTCTATGTACTTCGGTGTTCCTCATTAACAGTAAGTTTATCCACACATCGAGCCCTTTTCCATGAGCCTAAACACGATATATCTGCTGTTAGTTGTCGAGGAGTTAGGTACTCTGCAGACTATCCTGACTGCAGCATCAGGTCATGACTTGATGATCATGAGACCAAATGTGGCAAATGCCCTATCAAACATCAAAACAATTTACTAAAACAGTCCTTGCCTATTCGAGTAACTTCTTACTGTTAAGGAGTTGTACCTTCCATCATCAGCCCAGCTACCTGAAATGGTGACAACCATACGCAAATACACAAGATACTTCATAAAAACACACTACAAACTGAAAAAAATAACTTTAATTTCGGAAGTCGGTGTCTTAGGGATCAGTATTTTAGTTTTTGCCACCGACTTCCGAAATTAAAGTTTTTTTTTTTTCAGTTTGTAGTGTTTTTTTTGGAAGTCGGTTTTTTTTTGTAAAAAAGTTTTTATTTCTCGCTTTTTAGTGGGTCTATTTATAATTTATCTAAGTTACAATAGCCTAATGTCAACTTGCCCATCGAATCGCCTTTTTATAAAATATTCCTTTTCTCGATACAGGGACGTTAATTGTTGAGGAGTTCTCCTTTTATTAGTTTTTAGATTAGATTAGGGCTTTCAATACCGGTATTCCGGGATCCCGTAATACCGTGATCACGGATTATAAATGGGCCTTTTTCAGTACCGGTATTGACGCCCCAATACCGTGATTACGGTATTACAAACATTAGATTAGATGTGATCCTATTTAGTCCGCCAATGTACTTTTTTGTTGCATAAAGTTGAAATAAATAAATAAATATTCTCTCACTAGTTTTCACCAGCACAAGCGTCCTGCTGTTATTAACCTAATCGAAGGTAATAAGATCTTTTCATAGTTTAGGTCGACTCCGGAGAGGTCGGATTCGAAAACTTACAAAAAGTTTTTTAATAAACGTACTACCTACTAGTGGCATATGGAATAATTTCACTGCCGCTGACGATCGACTCACTGCAAAGTGTAACCTATGCAAAAAAATCATAAAGACTATTGGTAGAACAGTACAAGTGTTGAAGCAGAGCGTGCTTTTTCTTCAGTAGGCTATTTATGTAACAGGCTGAGAAGTTCGCTGTCTGATTCAACATTCCTTTTTGCGATTACACTTTCAAAATATAAAAAAATAATACTTACCTGCGTCTAAAATTCAGATATTTTTTTTGTATTATTGTGTTACTTATATACTTTTACATTTTTTTTACTGTCAGAAAATTTTATTACCGTTTGATTTATTAATAATAATAATAATATTGTTTTGTCTGTGCAATTATGGACGAAGTTATCTTAACGAATAACTACCGGAGACATATTATGAAGGACGGGACGGTTGACGTGTGTCGGGCATGCCACCGTCCGGGTGAGTCTATCAGACATATTATCTCTGGTTGTTCTCGTCTGGCTAACGGCGAGTACTTGCACAGGCATAACCAAGTAGCTAGGATTATTCACCAGCAACTTGCTTTGAAATATAAACTTGCAGATTCTGAGGTACCGTACTACAAGTATGTGCCCGACCCAGTTCTTGAAAATGACCATGTCACATTGTACTGGGATCGGTCTATCATTACTGACAGGACTATTGTTGCCAATAAGCCTGATATAGTAGTGATAGACCGATTAGCGCGCCGCACAATGATTGTCGATGTTACCATTCCACATGACGGGAACCTCGTGAAAGCTGAGAAAGAGAAACAAATTAAATATCTCGACTTAGCACACGAGGTTGTTGACATGTGGAATGTGAGCTCGGCTATCATTGTGCCGATTGTCGTATCAGCCAATGGACTGATGGCCGAAAGCCTCGATCAACATCTATCGAGGCTCTCGTTAGGCGGTTGGATCAAGGGCCTGATTCAGAAGGCAGTACTCCTCGATACGGCTCGCATTGTGAGGAGGTTCCTGTCTCTGGAGCTCTAACCACCGGTAGCTTGGACCCTGCTCCCGTTACCGGCGGATAACTATTTTTTTATATTTTTAAATGTTTTTTTTATCCTTATTTTTTTAAGAAATATTTAAAATGGTTGCCTGTAAAGTCGGTTTTACGGGCGAAGATTTTACGTGACAACGTCTTTTTCTCGGTAGAATATTTATTGATATGAATATAATTAAATTGCACAATAGGAACAAGGAATTGAATGAAAATAAGAATTGCACAAATTTTAACTACTATAATACATATATATATGACATGCAGACCGATCATAGTTGAGTGGGAGAGAGACGCAAGGCATTCGGCGGGCCTCTCTCTCGTTCGGTGACTCATCGTAACGTTACCGAGCGTTACACTTTTTCATAAGTGACTCCCAGCCGCAACCTAATTTAAGACGTTGTCACGTCAAAAATGTAATAGAATAAGACATGTAAAGTAATAAAGGAGGTAATAATATATTTATTTGCAAAAAACACGGTATAAAAAGATGGTAAAAGTACAATGTAGAACAAAACATGTTTTGCCAATATAATAATAAGCATGCAAATTTTTCAGTATGTAACTGACATTAACATTGTTTCTCAATGAAATCCTTAACACTATAAAAACTATTAACAGATAACCATTCGTAAATTTTATTTTTAAATAACTTAGTATTTAAATTTTTGAGATCCTTTGGTAACTTATTATATACACACATTGCCAGGCAGCTTTTATTATATTTAGTTAACCTTGGAATCTCACTTAGTACGAGCCTGTTGGGGTCTCGTCGGTTTCGGACATTAATATCATCTGCTTTCACAAATAAATGTTGATGCTTTCTGACAAATATACATATCTCATAGATATAAAGAGACGGTAACGGTAACAAACCAAGTTTTTTGATACCGGTCTACATGATTCGTCTGGTTGGAGCCCGTAAATTGCAACGAATGCTCTATTATGATCGGTGCTGTTACCCCACATTATCAAACCATATCGCAACAACGACTCGACATATGCGTGATACGATGTTATCGCCGTTTTAATGTTAGTTACGCTTCTAACCCCCTTGAGTGCATATACAAACTTATTTACTCTTTTAGAGACATTATCAACATGTGTTTTCCAGTTGACATCTTGGTCTATAGATACACCTAGAAACTTTGTCTGTGTTACTTCTTCAATTCTAGGTATATTTAGATTTATATTGTATTTAGGATTATTTGATTTATTAAACTGTATATAGACGGATTTTTTTAGATTTATTGATAAATCATTTTTGTTTAGCCATTCAATTAGTTTTTCAATTGTGTTGTTTATGTCTGTCTCATGATCATTAACTGTGTAATTCTTTCTATCGGATGTAACAATAATAGAGATGTCATCGGCATATAGTATACATTTATGATTGGTTATGTCAGTAATGGAATTAATATAGAGTAGAAATAGGATTGGCCCCAAGACGCTTCCTTGGGGGACTCCGAATTTGTTATAGTTATATTCAGATGAGTGTGATATCATGTCCTTATTTTTATCCATTTTGGTAATCGTTACACGCTGTTGTCGGTTTTTCAGGTACGATGATATCCATTGATGTGCAGGTCCCCTAATCCCGATCTTTTCTAGTTTCTGTAGTAATAGATCATGAGACACTAGGTCAAAGGCTTTTGATAAGTCAAAGAATAACCCTGTCGTTAGATGGTTTTTGTTAATATTCGTTAAAATTATATTAATAAGAGAGAAGATAGCTAATGTAGTGGATTTTTGTTTTTGAAAACCATACTGTTCGTTCTTAATAATTTGGAATTTATTGCAGAAGTCAATCAATCTCTTATACATGCACTTTTCAAATATCTTCGATAGAATGGGTATTAATGTTATTGGGCGATAATTATTGACGTCTGACTTTTCTCCCTTTTTGAAAAGTGGCTTTACTATGGATAGTTTTAATGATTCAGGAAAAGTGCCAAGTGAAAACGATAAATTGATTAGATGTGTTAAGATCACAATTATTTCATATGCACATGCTTTAATAATTTTTGTGTTAATCTCATCATAACCTTCGGAATTCGTATTATTTAGTGATAATATCTCCATTCGAACTTCACTTTCGGATACAGGTTTGAGGAACATCGAGTGGACTGCTGAATATTCACTGGATATTATCCCTGTTTTTATCGTACTGTTACAATTATGTGTCATATTGATGTAGTGGTTATTAAAGGCAGATGCTATTTCTACTGGATTTGTTATTACTGTGTTATCAATTTGGATGTTCTCAATATTGTCTTTAAAATTAGCATTACTTATTTCATCTTTAATTACTCTCCACGTGGCTTAGCATTTGTTTTCATTATTATTTATATATTTGATATTTGCGTTCTTTTTTGAGGCGAAGATACATTTTTGTAATAATTTTGAATATTTTTTATATTTCGTTTTATTAGCAGCGTTTTTATTTGTGTAATAATTAAAGCGTAGATTCCGTTTTGTTATGCAACTTAGTTTCAGTACTTTACTAATCCAATTTTGTTTCTTTTTATTTCCGATGTTTATTTTTATCCTTATTTTCGGGAAACAAAGCTTGTAGAACAGGCATATTAATTCATGAAAAGAACTGAATGCTTTGTTTAAATTATTTTCGGCATATATTTCTGACCATGTCAGACTTTGTAAGCATTGTCTAAACTTTCTAATATTATCCCAGTTATAATCTCTCCTATAAATCGAATATGTTGAGTTAGTTACTGTCTTATCTTTTATGGGAAAGCTTAACATTTGTGCTGTATCATGATCGGAGAGATGAAGAGGGAGTACTGAAGCAGTCGCTTTAGGAATGTTACTTAAAATGTGGTCTATACAGGTTGATTTACGTGTGGGTTCATTGATGTGAATTTTCATATTATAATTGTAGGATAGGTCATGTAACTCACTTGTGATCTTGCCTTTCTTTAATGTGTTAATATTAAAATCACCAGCTAAAACTAAATTTGTGTTGGGTTTATATTTTTTGTACAAATTATGTAAAACACTGTTGAGTTTAGTTAAGAATTGGGTAGGATCTGATGTAGGTGTACGGTAAAGACAAATAATGATTAGTTTACTAGATGTGAGTTCTATGCCACAGACTTCAAATGAATTCTGTGTGGCAAATGTTTTTGTTAATGTTAATTCTTTGTAAACTAAACCTTTTTTAACTAAAATGCAAGTTCCACCTCTTTGCTTTTCTCTACAGAAACTGGAAGCCAATTCATAATCAAATATTTTTACATGGCTCTCGTAGCCTTTTTTAACAAATGTTTCGGAAAGACATATTACGTCTGGATTATTTTGTGATTCTCGTAACTCTTGTATTGTTAATTCCAATAATTCGCGTTTTGACAAAATGCTAGCAATATTTTGGTGCAGAATTCTAAAATTATGTGGTGTAATTAATAATAATAATAATAATAACCCCACCGCCGTATCTCTACGTTGACGTCGTGGTGGGGCTTGCGCGCTCAGAACTCTAGGCCTGTGCCGGAAGGGTTTACTTTGCCGGAACAGGTCTAGAGTTAGGAGCCAGACCAAGAGAGATACAGAAATCCGCAGGGCAGCATGTGGCGAGCTGTTGGGCAGTAGCGACCCCACGGACCCTATCTCCAGGGAGAAGTCTTGTTCCTCACCTCTGGCTTGCCTTTATTGGCCGGCTGGAGTGAACAATGACGAGGAACAGAGCTCCCACCTCATTCTTGCCTTTATTGGCTGGCTTGAGTGGAGATTCGCAAGAGCAAACGTGCTCGGAGGAAGGAAGTATTCCAGTAAGATGCTGGTAGGGATCTTGACCGTACTTCCGGGATTGTCCTGATAGCCGTGGAATACCTCTCCACTCCTCATAAGCACCTCAGGACATGTTGCCCCCTTGCCGCTACGACATTATGTGCTAGCGACCGTTTTCGGGGGCCCATTATTGAGTGTGCAAGTCTCCCCCTGCCATTTAATCTGTGTAATTTATAGAGAACATCGGTCAGGCAGGGGCTATAGTTTTTCCAAAGTCTTAGATAACCAGTTCACTTTAGCCACCAAAACCCATAATCCAATATTTTTGTTTCCTTATTTTGCAATAGTCCTACACCAACCGGGGGTTATCCTTGGGTGCACTTGTATAGTGCGAACAGGGATAATCGTCGGTTGGTGCCTCATTTCATTGAAAATCTCTAACGGGCCTCTGCGAGTTGGCTTCGGCCCCTCGTACGCTTTCCAAAGGACCGGGACCCCATGGTCCCGAGATATGTTAAAATATAAAAATAATAATAATAATATTCCACAACTATCACACAACGCCGTCTAGTCTCAAGCTAAGCAGAGCTTGTGTTATGAGTACTAGACAACTGATAAACATACTTATATATTTCTAAATACATACATATATAGATAAATTACACCCAGACACAGAACAAATGATCATGCTCATCACACAAACATTTGTCCTGGGTGGGAATCGAACCCACGACCTCCGGCATAGCAGTCATAGTCACTGACCACTAGACCAACAGGCCAGTCAAAAAAAATTTCTTTATTAGGAAAAAAATTCTTTATTAGGCTCGAAAAAACGTATCGTTTTTATTTAAAACAGGGAAATAATATGGTATTGTCCCTTTCTTAACTTTTCTTACGTCCTCGCTTAAGTTTTCCGATGGTTGTTTAGCTAATTTAACAGTATCAGTGTGATTAAGATTGTGCGGAATAATCTCTTTATCACATTTAACTCGGTTCTCATTTAAGTTTTGACTTGGTTTATTACTCGCTATTCGTTTCTTAAGTTCGCTCGGGTTTAAGTACTTATCTTTGTAATCTTTACAGTCAATAAAATAATTAATTGATTTACACATATCGGATATTTTGGAGTATTTGCAGTACACAAATTGACATTTATACATTACACATAAATTCTTAATGCGGTTGTTTAGGTTATTGACACTCAAATAAGGATTTTTGAAAACATTTAGTACAATAATGTTATTTTTATTGAATGTATCTAAGATAGTTTGTAGCTCAAAATTATGAAATAACTTTAATTTCGGAAGTCGGTGTCTTGGGATCTGTATTTTAGTTTTATGCCACCGACTTCCGAAATAAAAGTTATTTCATAATTTTGAGTTAATTTCTTTTTGAAGTCGGTTTAATTTTTTTAAATTACTTTTAATTTCGTAATTTTTAGTTTTTGCACTAGTATTTGACCAAGGTTTTGAGATGTTTTCCCTTTGACACTACACCCGTAGCTCTTATCAATAAGCCAGGCCGTCACACTTACACGTATTAGTCCATATCTTGAAAATTACTGAATCGATCTTGATGAAACTTGCACTGTTCCCTAAGTTGAAGAAAATGTAAGCCAATAAAAAAAAAATGGTCACGATCCGATTAATAGTTCCGGAGATATGCGTGGACAAACATACATACATACCAGTGGCGTGCCTAGGGGTCAAAATTAGGGCAAGCCCACAGATTTTCAAGGTATAAAAAAAAACGCCCAACTGAGGGATTGGCTGATTTTCTTGTTGTTAATGGTTGTTAGTAGTACTAACATCATTATTATAATTTTGGTAAGAAAACCTTTAAAATACGAAGACCAGGTACTACTTATTTCAAGCATCAGTACGTAATTGTCATAAGCGCCATCTATACTAATGAATGCGTAAAATAAATGAACCACCGCGCTTAGCCGGACCTTTTTTCATTATGCTTGTCACTTGCAAAATTTGTTCAATCAAAATGCACTAGATGGCCTCCAAATTTTATTATCGATTTATTGTTATTTTCTCGTACGCATTATTTTATGAATTAGGTACTTACATTTTTAAAGTCAATTGATAATTTTAACATGAGCCACTACATAGGTTTGTCATATCATATTCATACCTAATAAACGATCGAATGAGTAGGTACCTATTTTATTTATTCTGTCTTCTTGACTGACAAAAATACTTGTTTTTATTTCCGAGAAGTACCTACCGACACTCCGACAGTTATTTAAGATTGGCTACGGTGAAGTAAAGAGTTATTTATTGGCAGAAAACTCAATGTATTTACGTACCTTTTCGATGACAGATTCCGAACACATAATGATAAAAGAACACTATATTCATTAATCATTTACAAACTCATAGGGAATGACATCACCAATCACCACAATCAATATTTTTTTCAAATAATAAAACTAATTCTCAAAGTATTCAAAACAATAACAATTTGTTTGAGTCGCGTCGTGTCATCGACTCATCGCGCCCGCCACACGTGCTTTCGCAACTAACTTTACGCGGGTCAACTCAACGCGCGGATAGTGCATTTGCGCGAACTTCATGCCTCTCAAAAGCCTGGCTTTTCATTTCATAGAACTCTGTGTATAAGTACTTACCAATATATCAACAAATGTAAACGTTTCTATAGCAATTTGTATGCGAAAACTGCGAGACAGAGAAAGGAAAGGCAAGCCAGGTAAAAGCCAGACTAAGTGTGAGCGAGATGGCGCATTTGAACGCATTGTATAGCGTTTAGAGCCGAATTCCGAATTTGGCGCGAACCTATCCCAAAGTTAGCGCTAATTCGGATTTCGAAATTGTATTCCTATGTCATGAATGTTTGAGTTCGAGTTAATTGACTGGAATTTTTTGAATATATTTTTTATTGATTTTGTTGTTGTGAATTATGATTTTATTAGGGCAAGCCGGGCTTTTCTGCTTCTATGAAGGTACCGCCACTGATACATAAATACATACATACATACATACGTCTGTGAAATTTTGTAAATTTGTTTGGAAGCCCTAATAGATCATCATATGTGAATATAATGCAAATCCAATAATATTACATACATACGTATCGAATTGATAACCTCCTTTTTTTTGAAGTCGGTAAAAATACAGATCCCAAGACACCGACTTCCGAAATTAAAGTTATTTCATAATTTTGAGTTCATTTCTTTTTGAAGTCGGTTTAATTTATTTAAATTACTTTTTATTTATTTCAAAAAAATTATTAAGTACAGAAATAAATATGATTTTCCGAAAACCTAAAAACATGCCCCGTTTTTACCTACGTAATCAGACGACGACCAAAAAAAATTGAAAAGTTTTTAAGATAAAAACAAATGATAGGGGCATAGATCTATTCTTCCTTTAAAACTTCCTTTAAAATCGTTCTGAGCTGCAGTTGTCCCTATCGCACTCTACGGGGGGCGACGAGAGAGAGAGAGACAGCAATAGTTTCTTCAAATACCTATTTCTCAATTCTCGCGCAGCCCGTCTACGCTCTTAATGACTAAACTAATATTTATCTTCTGTACTTTTCTTAATGAAATAGAAAGAAAAAGATGTACTGAACTTAAATTTAGTTTAGTGTGTGAACAAGGAATCGGCGCCATTAATGAATGAATCATGAAAATATAATTGCCGAAAAGTCCATAGTAATAGTAATACATTTATGCTCGTGACAGTACGTGAGCGTACCTTTGAAGTCCGTGGAGAGGTTGAAGATGGGTCGCGCCCACTCGGAGATAAGCCGACCGGCGCGCTCGCGGTTCGACTTGGTCTCCTTGGGGTGCTTGTACAGGTACATCACTGCCTTGCCGATGCCCGACTGCTTCAGCAGAGATTTGTCGATCGACGGAAACTGCAAGCGTCAGTAAATATTTGAATACAGGAAATAAAAAACCGGGCAAGGGCGAGTCGGACTCGCGCACCGAGGGTTCCGTACCATCATATGTTTTTACATTTTTATCGGGGAGGCCTATATTCGTCAGAGAATTTTAAGACCGTGCACTGCGATGTAGAATATTACAGTTTTATGACAGTGCCATCTCTTGACCGATACTGGAACTAATGTAACGTTTGTTGATGATTTCTGAAAAAGTGTGCTATTATTATTAATCTTTACATAAACTTCTATCACATAGAATAATATCAGATGTTTCTCAAGAATAATATCAGAAATTCATCGTATTATTATGTCACAAAAAAATACATCTAGCACTGGGTACGATGATATAAGTACAAAAATTGTTAAACAGGTATCCACAATACTTGCTCCTGTGTTGAGTCATCTTATCAATATGTGCATACTGCAAGGTTATTTTCCGGAAGAATTAAAAATAACCATTGTAAAATCGCTTTTCAAAAAAGATAGCAGAGAGAATATGTCCTGCTACAGACCTATCGCTTTATTGCCAATTTTTTTCAAAAGTATTTGAAAAAGCAATATATAATCAACTTAATTCATACTTTGAGAAAAATAGCTTATTCGTTGATAACCAAAAAGGTTTTAGAAAAACTGGCCAAGTGCGAGTCGGACTCGCACACGAAGGGTTCCGTACCACAAGGCAAAAACGCCGAAAAAAAACACGTTTGTTGTATGGGAGCCCCCTTAAATATTTATTTTGTTTTTAGTATTTGTTGTTATAGCGACAACAGAAATACATCATCTGTGAAAATTTCAACTGTCTAGTTACCGCGGTTCTTGAGATACAGCCTGGTGACAGACAGACGGCAAAAACGCCGAAAAAAACACGTTTGTTGTATGGGAGCCCCCCTTAAATATTTATTTTATTTTGTTTTTAGTATTTGTTGTTATAGCGGCAACAGAAATACATCATCTGTGAAAATTTCAACTGTCTAACTATCGCGGTTCTTGAGATACAGCCTGGCGACAGACAGACGGCAAAAACGCCGAAAAAAACTTATTTTTTTGTATCTGAGCCCCCCTTAAATATTTATTTTATTTTTAGTATTTGTTGTTATAGCGGCAACAGAAATACATCATCTGTGAAAATTTCAACTGTCTAGCTACCGCGGTTCTTGAGATACAGCCTGGTGACAGACAGACAGACGGACGGACGGACGGACGGACAGCGAAGTCTTAGTAATAGGGTTCCGTTTTTACCCTTTAGGTACGGAACCCTAAAAAATAGATCAATTAACATGGCCATCTATGATTTCTTGCATATGGTTAGCAGCAGAGTGGATAAAAGACTACCAACTCTAGCGTTTTATATGGACATGTCAAAAGCTTTCGATCGCGTAGAACATAAAATACTGATAAATAAAAATGTTAAAATCAGTTGTAAATTGGCTGCAAAATAATAATTTGACTATAAATCTAGACAAAACGGTATTAATGAAATTTCAACAAAGAGTAAATCACAAATTGGACTTAAATATTAGATATAATGACAAAGAAAAATGAAAAAAAATCATGTCTGGACCAAATAATAAGTAACTGTAAGGATGCAATAATATGTAAGGTTATACCACTGGGACTGTCGGATCATGAAACAGCTCAGATTATATCCATACAAACAGACAATAAAGTTCCACCTCTACGCTTTCGCACAATTCATAAGCGTGATTTTAGCGCTGAAAATAAAGAAAAATTCTTTAACTGTATGGCAAGTTTAAAATGGACAGAAATTTTTCTTAATCAGGAAGCTGACAGTGCGTTTAGTCACTTTCACGATACACTTGTCCTGTTCTTTGATTTGTGCTTCCCTAAAATCGAGATCAAAATTAACCTAGTAAAAAAATATACGAAATGGATTTCCAAAGGTATTAAAAAATCAACTAAAACCAAAAGGAACTTGCGTTTTAAATACTACTTCTCATCTGACAGAGAAAGTAAATTAAAATACTTAAACTATAATAAATTACTTAAAAAATGTATACAAAAAGCACAAAAAATTCATAATACAAATTACGTAACTAGGGCTAAAAATAAATGTAAGGCGTCATGGGACTTAATAAAATATAATTCCAATAATAATCAAATTCAGGAATCGAACATAAAGGAGCTAGAAACTGAAACCGGACCATTAACAAGCCCCACGGACATTGCCAATTATGTAAATGACTATTATATCAATTTGACGAACAACGACTTTGACATTAACACTAATAATAATAACATTAATTCTATTAATTCTAGTATGTTTTTAATGCCCACTAATGATGACGAAATACAAAAGGTAATAAAATCACTCAGAGATACAAATTCAACAGGGTATGATCAAATACCTACAAAAATTATAAAATACGTAGGCCCTATTATTACTCCGGTACTCGTACATCTAATAAACTTATCATTATCCACGGGTGTATTTCCTGAGAAATTAAAAATGACAGCTATTAAACCAATATATAAAAAAGGTAATAAAAAACTTGTTGATAATTACAGACCGATAGCCCTACTGCCTATTCTAGCGAAAATTTACGAAAAGGTCATGCATACGCGCCTAATAAGTTTTATAGATAAGTTCCAAATTTTGAAACATGAACAGCATGGATTCCAAAAAAGGAAATCGACAACCACAGCGGCATTTAACTTAATTAACCTAGTTACTAAAAATATTGACCAGAAAATCCCGACAACTGTTGTATTTTTTGACATGTTAAAAGCCTTTGACTTTGTATCGCACGAGCTACTACTAAAAAAATGTGATAAATATGGAATACGCGGTAAGGCAAATGCATGGTTAAAAAGTTACCTTACAAACAGATCGCAATTTGTAGAAATTACTATGGATAAACCAAATCAAAACGGTGAACTGAAATTTAAATCTAAAATAGGTTACAATTGCACAGGCGTTCCACAGGGCAGTATTTTAGGCCCCCCACTTTTTCTGTTATATATTAATGACCTGACTGAAGTAACTGATCATCCCTGCATACTCTTTGCAGACGACGTGTCCGTAATTATCCCTAAAACCAAAGAAAATTATAATGAGGAAATAAATAGTACCGTAAGTAATGTTATAACTTGGATGGAAAAGAATAACCTTAAACCTAACATAACTAAAACCAAATATGTACAATTTCGTAACAAAAACTGGAATACAATGGATTTAAACATCACATATAAAGATCAACAAATACAACAATCAGATAGTATGACTTTTCTTGGGATAGTTCTAGATGAGAGGTGTTCCTGGAATGGTCATATTGATATGATATGTGGAAAACTCAGTAAGTTTGCTTATGTTCTATGGCGTTTGTCTAACCTAACAAGTAGACAAGCCACATTACAAGCTTATCATGCATATGTTGGTTCAATACTGCGTTATGGTATACTGGTATGGGGAAACTCGGTGCATCTCGGAAGAGCTTTCGTCGCACAAAAGAGATGTTTACTTACATCCTGTAAACCACTATTTAAAAAACTTAGAATACTTACATTAACTGGTATTTATATTGAGGAAATATGCAAGTTTACCAAATCTCATCCTGAGATTTTTGAAAAACTGGGAGATAAATGTAAGTTCAAAACTAGATACCCCAATAGACTAATTATTCCTGGAACGAAGACGGAGCTATATAGGCGAAGTTGCTATCCTATGTGTGCTCAGATTTATAACAAGATTCCTAACCAAATTAAAGAACTTCCTATGGTCCGCTTCAGAAGGGCATTACACAGTTGGTTAATTGAGAATCCCTTCTATACTTTAAAAGATTTCCTTCAGTTTAAATTTAATTGATCCGATTGTACATTAACCAAAAATTTGCATGTCATTATGTTATGATTGAATATGTTAAGCTACTATTATACTACCATTGTAAGAACTTTTGTAACCATATTTATCTGCAAATAAATATTTGACTTTGACTTTGACTTTGAAAAGTTATTAATGAAACAAATGTAACAAAATTTGTCGGATTAAATATTGTGACTAAGATGAAGTACCTAGTTGCTTGTTCATAACGGGTAAAGACTTGTATTGAAAAACAAAATGTTTTTTTTTTATTTCTTTAAATTCAGAATAAAGAACAACAGAATCGTACTACACTGTGATAACGGGCTACTACGGAACCCTACACTGTGCGTGGCCCGACACGCACTTGGCCGGCTTTTTTTTGCGATTTCAGGCTTGTTCCCATAGTAAAAATTGATCATAATGATGAGTACAATAATAATAATAATAACCCCACCGCCGTATCTCTACGTTGACGTCATGGTGGGGCTTGCGCGCTCCGAACTCTAGGCCTGTGCCGGAAGAGTTTACTTTGCCGGAACAGGTCTAATGTGAGGAGCCAGACCAAGAGGGATACAGAAACCCGCAGGGCAGCATGTGGCGAGCTGTGGGGCAGTAGCGACCCCACGGACCCTATCTCCCGGGAGAAGTCTTGTTCCTCACCTCTGGCTTGCCTTTATTGGCCGGCTGGAGTGAACAATGACGAGGAACAGAGCTCCCACCTCATTCTTGCCTTTATTGGCCGGCTTGAGTGGAGATTCGCAAGAGCAAACGTGCTCGGAGGAAGGAAGTATTCCAGTAAGATGCTGGTAGGGATCTTGACCGTACTTCCGGGATTGTCCTGATAGCCGTGGAATACCTCTCCACTCCTCATAAGCACCTCAGGACGTGTTGCCCCCTTGTCGCTACGTCACTATGTGCTAGCGGTCGTTTTCGGGGGCCCATTATTGAGTGTGCAAGTCACCCCCTGCTATTTTATCTGTGTATATAGGGTGACTGGTAATTAGTGACCGATACTTAAACACGTGATTTTACTCATCATTATGAACAACTTTTACTATGGGACCAAACCTGAAATCGCGAAAAAAAAATCAGCTGTTCCCTACATTTATGTTCGCTTAACCCGTCAAAATGTAGGGAGCAGCTGATTTTTTTTTCGCGATTTCAGGTTTGGTCCCATAGTAAAAGTTGTTCATAATGATGAGTAAAATCACGTGTTTAAGTATCGGTCACTAATTACCAGTCACCCTATATATAAAGCATTGATCAGGCAGGGGTCATAGTTTTACCATAGTTCCTGGAAACCGGTCCAGTTTAGCCACCCAAACCAATAGTCCAACTTTTTATTTTTCCATATCCTGCAATAGTCCTACACCAACCGGGGGTTATCCTTGGGTGCACTTGCATAGTGCATACAGGGATAATCGTCGGATGGTGCCGCATTTCTCTAAAATTTCGTAAGGGGCCTCTGCGAGTTGGCTTCGGCCCCTCGTACGCCTTCCAAAGGACCGGGACCGCATGGTCCCGAGTTATGTAAAATATATAAAGAAATAATAATAATATTCATTTATTTCAGGTCCGAGACCCATATAAAACAACGACAGATAAAAAGTGTTAGTAACAAAATAAAATAAAAATAACTTATTGCCTAGTGTTAGTATAAATCAAAATCCGCACAAAATGTTGAAAAATCGGAGAGCCAAAGCTCTCCGCTAGTCCTCAGGATGCTGTTATGACTGCCCCTCACTCTCCTCAATAGCGGCGCAGTTTTCTTTCTAATAACTGAATAGAAGCCGTCAGTACGGGCTTGCGCAAACATGTGCGACGCGCTACAGTAACGAGGCAGCCCCAACAACATCCTGAACGCATTGTTATATTGGACGATCCTGAACGCATTGTTATATTGGACGCGCAGGACATCCAGCGATCTCTTAGTATAATCGACCCATAGACTACCCGTGTACAGACTTTGGCAATAGGCCTTGAAAAGTGTTACTTTAACTTGGTCCGTACACCGCGCAAATCTACGGGACAACATATTACTCCGGACCGCTAGAGCCCTGCGCTCCCTCTCAATATCCACATCGTCCCTGAGGTCAGCGGCAAGACAATGCCTAAGGTATTTAAAAGTTGACACCCTCTTAATTGGTGACCCGTTCAGAACCAACTCAGGCCCCTCCACGGAGTTTGCCTCTGACCTCAAAGACCATGTACTCACACTTCTTAACATTATTTTTTAATCCATGTGCGGCAGCGTAGCTCTCACACACTAAGCATCTCATTGATTGCTCCCGCCGACGGGCCCAGCAGCACCATGTCATCTGCATAGCTGATATTGTTAATTCTAACCCCATCAACACTGCATCCGACACGCATGCCGCTGAGTGCGACTATCAGGTCATCCACGTAGAGGTTGAAGAGCCTGGGAGAAGTCAGACCACCCTGCCTCACCCCGCACTCCAACCTATACGGCTCAGAGACTGTATCATCCCATTTCACCCGATTGACTTGGTTACCATACCAATACTGGAACAGCCCGCATAATTACTTAAGCAGGAGTCAAGCACACCGTCCAACACCTTATCTATTTATAGTCGCAAGAGAAATGGGACGATAGTTCCCCACGTCCGAGACGTCACCTGTCCTGTTCTTCACAATGGGAACCACAATGGTCTTCATCAAATCAGAAGGAAGGTACGCGTGACTAATACACATTGTGAAGAACATAGACAAGACTCGCGGCAAATGGACACCCGCGTGCCTCAGGTGCTCAATGCTGAGCCCATCATGCCCTGGAGATTTGCCCCGTTTCATGTTGTTAATGATTGCACGTACTTGCTTGGTTGAAAAACGTATCAGAGGTTTCGTGCCAGGACTGATGGGCCCACAAGCAGTCACCAACGTTGAAGGGCCAAGAGGGGACTGAACTTTGAACTGGTTCTTAAAAACATTCGCAATACCCCTCTTATCACTTATCCCTTCCACACACGCGGGGAGGCCAGGTTTAGCACTCAAATTACCAGTTGACTTCCAAAATTTACCAAAATTTTTACTGGCTCTTTGTTCTGCTATCCTATCCATTACAATCTGCTCAGCGTGGTTTTGACAAAATTTCAGTCGACTTTTAAATACCTTTCGCTTTTCATGCATTTCATCATAAACCGGGCCCGACGAAGGACGATTGTTCAGTATCCAGGTCTGAAAGCTACACCTGGCCTCGCGGTGAGCATCTCTCACATACTCATTCCACCCACACACTCGCTTACCTCGCCGCGGCCCCCCCCCCCCCCAGATGTCTCCCTAGATTGCGTAGCCGCCGCACATAGGATATCTACAACTTGTTCATACAAATTGTCCAGAATAACTCTATGCTCCGCCAAATCACATGATCCAACGCTGCACCTTTCAAACTCATGGGGGAAATCAACGTCTCGCAATTTACTGGTGCATAAATTATGATAGCTTTGCGTTTCTGACTTAGATCTTTCACCCCAAAAGACAGAATTGCGGCCCACACCCCCCGTCATCCTTTTAGGCCTCACAACTTCGAAGTCGCAATCCAGATGTATCGGTAGATGATCCGAAACGTAAACATCCTCCGATACATCCACACTTACAATAGTGTGCCAAGCTGATACAGAAACCACACAGTGATCTAACCATCTCCTACTTCCGTGCACATCACTTATAAAAGTGTAGGTACCACTATCAACCCCCCGTTTCTTTACATCAGCACACACCCATGATTGGTCAGAACAAAAGTTCATTAATTCTTTAAAAAATAACTCTTGTGGGTGAGCGTTGAAATCACCCAACATATACACATTCTCTATATCATAGCTTGCAATAGTAGCTGTTAAACCCTCGGGCTTCGTGAGGGTTTTAGGGGTGCTCGCTCACCTTGCGAGCTGATGTTTGCTGATGATAGGTCATGCGAACCCTCGGGCTTCGTGAGGGCCACAGTGACACTATCTAGATTCCCTACGTTCTCAAGGGCTGACCGAAAAATGAAACATAGGGTATCGGTTTACCAAATGTTTGTTTTATTCCACTTTGGTTACATTACAAAATGTTGTCTTATGTCTTCTATATCTTCTCTAATTTGAACCTTATTGCATGCAAGCTATATATAATCGGCGGAGAATCTCGACACCGAGATCTAATTTTTGACCTCAAATAAAAAGTGCCATCTATCGGTTCCGATATGAACTAACGTTACAAACACAGTTGTAGTGCGACATTGATTTGCGGCGATGTTGCCACTGGCCGATAGATGGCTGTACATTCCGCCCACCAAGGACATTTTGTGCAACATTATGTCCTTCCAATGTTAAAATTTACATGTGCTAATCAATGCTTAAAATTATCACTTAAAACTACTAACAATATTCTTAGGCAATCGGCAAGACACACAGTTTTGATGTAGGTCTTTTAAATAAGGAACCATTACTGCGAAGTGTGACCACTCGTGTAAGCTTGTCTAACCCCGGATGTTTTTCAACCACCCTGCCAAGAAGCCACCGACAAGGAGGTAAGTGGTCCTCTTTGATTAGAACGATATCCCCTACGTTTGGTTCAGGATTTTGCTTAGACCACTTATAACGATGGAGCAGTGTGGTCAAGTATTCGTCTGACCAACGACGCCAGAAATGTTGTGTCATCCGTTGGACTAAATGCCACCTCTTCAAGCTAGAAATATTCGCCTCTTCATAGTTATGGTCAGGCGCGTTGACAATTGGTTCGCCCACAAGAAAATGCCCTGGCGTTAATGCGTCAAAAGTGTTTGAGTCGGTCAATCTACACAAGGGACGTGAGTTCAGGCATGCTTCTACTTGGCTTAATAAAGTAGACATCTCTTCAAAAGTTAATGTTGAGCTACCTATTACCCTGTTTAAATGTTTCTTACATGACTTTATTCCGGCCTCCCATAATCCGCCAAAGTTCGGAGCATGTGGTGGAATGAAATGCCATGTGGTACCTTCAGTTGCTAAGGCCGCTGCAATTTCCTTAGTCATACCTGATTTTTCCGAGCGAAGTAATGTGTCTAGTTCTTTAGAAGCACCCTGAAAGTTTGTACCGTTATCACTCCATATATCCTTGCATTGACCGCGTCTTGCCACAAACCTTTTAAAAGCGGCAAGAAACCCCGTTGTTGTTAGGTCGCTTACGACCTCAATGTGCACAGCTTTAGTCGCCATGCAGACAAATAAGCATATGTATCCTTTATACGCATGGTGACCCCTACCCTTTGATGTCCTTAGCTGAATAGGACCAGCATAATCTACCCCACTGCTCCTAAACGGTCTATTAGGTATGACCCGTGCTGGTGGTAATTGACCCATTAATTGAGGTTTTGTAGATGCTGCATAACGTAAACAAATTACACATTTACGCACGTATGCAGTAACCAACCTCTTAGCTCCGTGAATAAAATACTTGGTGCTTAAGTAGTTAAGCATTAGTTGAGGACCACCATGAAGATTCCTATGATGTGCGTCGGCGATTAGGAGATTGGTAAAATGAGTATCACTTGGAATCAATATTGGATTTTTACGATCCATGTCAAGATTGGAACGTTCCAATCTACCGCCCACCCTCAGGATTTTGACGGAATCGAGGTAAAGATTTAATGACTTATACATCTTTCTCTTAGGCCTTTCTTTTTGCAGATCCAGAATTATCGCTTCGAACCTTTGCCGTTGACATACCCTAATGCTTGTCTCTAAAGCTAATCGCAATTCTTCTGCCGTTATAAATTGATGACTCCTTCTTTCAGCCTTCGTTTTTCTCAACTCTAAAGGACGTCTTAAATATGCTACCATTTTAACTAGCTGGGTAAGTGATGAATATTTATCCCAAATAAAATTATCGTCTGTCACTACATGTACCTTTATTTCCTCTATATTAGTTGAAACTGATTTACGTTTACCCGTTGCAATCACCGTGTCTTTGAGGAACTCAGGACCTTCCAACCATATTTTTAAATGTATGAACTCTGAGGCGCACATACCCCGTGATGCACAGTCAGCAGGATTGTTTTTTGAAGTGACATGGTTCCATTGATGTGGTTCACTTATACATAAAATTTCTGATACGCGATTAGCGACAAAGGTCTTCCACTTGTTGGGGTGACTGTTTAACCAAGCTAATACAATTTCTGAATCTGTCCAAAAGTGCAAGTCAGATTTATTGATTCCCATTACTAACGATATTTCGGATACGAGTTTTGCTAACAGCACTGCCCCACACAGTTCTAACCGAGGAATTGAGACAGTTTTTATAGGTGCAACGTTAGTTTTAGCAGTTAGAAGAGTGACTGATACTCCACCATTAGCATCGACTACCCGAGCATACACAACCGCGGCATATGCTGATTTGGACGCATCACAAAATCCGTGCAAGTCGATGTGTTTGTCACCGTGCTTCATCTTCAACCATCGCGGTACTGAAAACTCTGCTAAACTTTGCAACTGATGTCGGTAAGTAAGCCATTCGTCTTTTATTACAGTAGGAATTTCTTCATCCCATCCAATTCCCGAAATCCACAATGCTTGTATTTGCATTTTTGCTTTCACGATAACTGGAGCGACCCACCCTAAGGGGTCGAATAATCTTGCAATGTCAGATAACATTTTTCTTTTTGTTACAGGTTCTTCTACTGGATGCAGCTGAACTGAATACTGGAAGGTGTCGGAGCTTCGATTCCAGGTGAGTCCTAGTGTTTTTAATATTTCATCTTGCTTGATCCAAATTCCCTGTTCCGCACGATCCATGTCCTTATTTTTCCCATCTATAATTTTCGCTAGAAGCTTATTGCTGTTACTCGACCATTTCTGTAACTCAAACCCTGCCTTGGCTAGCATTTCTTCCATTTGTGTACAAATTTCTATTCCTTCTTCTACTGTTTCACAACCTGTCATAAGATCATCAACGTAAAAATCATTTAGTGTTTTCTCAGCTGCAAGAGGATAATCTTTTCCTTCGTCGTATGCTACTTGTTGCATAGCTCGAACAGCCAAGAATGGTGCAGCCGCAGTGCCAAAGGTGACCGTCTGAAGCTGATAATCCTTCAATTCAGAGTCCCGGTTATCTCTCCATAATATACGTTGAAAATCCTGATGTTTATCCGCTACGCGTACTTGTCGATACATCTTGACTACATCTGATACCATGCAAATAGGATGTTATCTCCAACGCATCAATAGATGCCGTAAGTCAGGTTGTAGACTTGGCCCAACTAGCAGATCATCATTGAGCGAAATGCCGGTTTTTCCCTTGCAAGATGCGTCGAATACTACACGCACCTTAGTCGTATCCTTGTCATTTCTAACTACGGCGTGATGGGGTAAATATACAGCTTCGGTTGCATGATAGTCCGGTTTGCTTACCGGTCTCATATGCCCCAGTTCGAGATACTCGTTGATTACCTCTGCATATTTAGCCCCCAGTTCCTCATTCCGGCGTAGTTTAGATTCTAGAGCATGAAACCTCCTAATTGCTACGTCTCTTGTTTTTCCATATTTACAGCCTGGATCTTCGGTTCGGAATGGCAGGTTCACAACATAACGTCCGCTGTCATCTCTTGTAGTTGTGGCAGTGAATGTCTCCTCGCATTTGGTCTCTGCTTCGGTGAGTATATGTTTCTTGTTTTCATCTGGTTCTTTCTCTAATTCCCAGAATCTTTTCAGGATCTCGTCATCACCTATGAGGGCGTGCATCACGGTGAAGTCGGAAGACTTATGGCCAGCAGAAGCTATCGTTCCTGACAGAATCCACCCCAGAGAAGTACACTGCGCCACCGTGCTGCAGCCCGAAGCTTTTTTCAACCCGTCTTGTAAAACCTTACCGTAAATTTCTGCCCCCAACAAGAAATCAACCTTATCCGGTTTGTGATATTTGGGATCCGCCAACTGTATATCTTGGAATTGTACCCAATCTAAATGTGCTGTTTCCCTACTAGGCAATAAAGATGTAAGTGATTTTAGAACGTATGCATTTACTTCCAATTCCACAGATGGATCAACCCTAGACTGTATTTTAACCTTAACAACCGACTTCAACTCTACTCTATGGTTGACATCTATACCAACTATCGAACCCTTAGCTGGTGTTTTCTTTAATCCTAAGATTTGAACAATGTTTTCCGTAACAAACGATGCTTGAGAGCCTTGATCTAACAAAGCCCTAACCGTGAACATAGACCCGTTTTTCGATACAGCCTTCACTAAAGCTGTGGCTAATAAGACTTGGTTATTAGCTGTACCTTTCGAAAAACAAGCAACTATTTCTTGATTTTCTGCTCCAACCGTATGAGTGCTCTTCTCTTCTAAAGATTCCTGCTCACCCTCAGAATGTAATAAAGTGTGGTGTTTACGGTGACAGATTCGACAAGTGACTGTACACTTACAAAACCTGGCAGAGTGGTTGCCCCCCAGACAATTGAAACATAAATTCTTTTCCTGTACGAACTTACGCCGAGCGTCCACATCTTTACCCAAGAACTGTTTGCAAGTCCCTATCTTGTGATCATCATTACATACAGGACAACTCGAAGATACTGTGTGAAATACCTTTGCTTTAGTTGTGTTTACATTTTGATTTTTAGTAGACTTAGGTTCTAAGAATTCAAATGCTCTGTATCTACTGGTTAAAAAGTCTTTAAATTGCTCAAACGTTGGTAGATTAGCGGAATCAATGTTTGAGGTCACCTTTAACTCCCATTCTTTGCGACTGTCTGAATCTAATTTTAGTGTGAGAATGTGAATGATTAAAATGTCTCTAATTGCTGTGTCATTTAACTCTAAATTAATAAGCGCATTTAAACAATCAGATGTGGTATCCATTAGATCCTTTAAACCACTAGCTGAATCATTGGTTATGTTTCTTTGACTGAATAAACGTTTTAAAATACAATGTGAAAGATATTTTTTATTGTTGTAACGCGATTCTAATTGAGCCCAGCACTTATCATAATTTAAATCAGATATTGGAATGTGTCGCAAAAGTTGCTCGGCCTCACCTGTAAGATAGCCTTTTAAATAATGAAGTTTCTGCACTTTATCTATCTTATTGTTTTTGTGAATTAAAGATACAAATAAATCTCTGAAGGTGATCCATTCAGTATACTTCCCAGAAAACGTTGGGATCGATATTTGAGGCAATTTGATGGGCATGTTTCTACTTTCTGAATTTGATGACGACCCAGTAATTGGAGAGACATCGCTACTACTTTGGAATTGACTTAAAACAGTTTTTAGTTCACATTTCAAATCTAAATATAATTCCTCGGTGTTAAAGTAAACTTCGCTTATAGTATAAGGCGACTTTGTTAACTCAATAGATTCACAATCTTTAACCATCTGTGTATGTGTTAAGCTAAATTGAGCCCACAGCTCTTCAACGTTTTCTAACCTGGCTTCTACATATTGTTTGGTAATCCTGTCCTTGGGTGACTTCTTAAAGTTACTTTTAGCTCTTGACAATCGAGCATACAGATCATCCTGTACCTTGACGAATGTTTGTAATTGAGACATTTTGACCAATTAATTTTACAATGTAATTTAATTCAATAACAAGTTGAAAATATTTCTTACGGAAATTTTTCTAAGTCTATGTGAACAACTCAAATTTTTCTAAGTGTCAAACTTTTTAAGAATTTTACAAGTCCAAAATATTGTTTAAGAAAATATTGTAAGTCGATGTAAACAAACAATTTTTTCTAAGTGGCAAAACTTTTTTAAGAATTTTAAAAGTCCAAAATATTTTTGAAGAAAATATTCTAAGTCAATGTAAACAAACAAATTTTTCTAAGTGTTTGGACGTAACAATTTAAATAAAAATCGGGCATAGGTTCCCCGTCTGAACACACTAAAAACACTTTGCACAATCACCAAGTTAATTTGAAAAGTACTCACGGTTTTCACTTGTAACTTAGCTTTGGTTTTTATTACGACTATAGTCGTCTGCAGCGCCTTCTTGCTGCTGTTGCGTTGTACTGCTCCCCTCGCGCGTCCCGTTGCTGCTGACTCCGAGTCCACTCGCTGCTTGACACCGGAACAACTCCACTTGAATTGGGCACGTTCGGGGCTGATGCTATCCTTAGTCACAGTAGGCTTAGCATCAGATATCTTGATGAACTGGTTCCATCCAACCTTGAGGCTAGTTCATCATCACCATTCGACTCGAAGGACCATGTTAAACCCTCGGGCTTCGTGAGGGTTTTAGGGGTGCTCGCTCACCTTGCGAGCTGATGTTTGCTGATGATAGGTCATGCGAACCCTCGGGCTTCGTGAGGGCCACAGTGACACTATCTAGATTCCCTACGTTCTCAAGGGCTGACCGAAAAATGAAACATAGGGTATCGGTTTACCAAATGTTTGTTTTATTCCACTTTGGTTACATTACAAAATGTTGTCTTATGTCTTCTATATCTTCTCTAATTTGAACCTTATTGCATGCAAGCTATATATAATCGGCGGAGAATCTCGACACCGAGATCTAATTTTTGACCTCAAATAAAAAGTGCCATCTATCGGTTCCGATATGAACTAACGTTACAAACACAGTTGTAGTGCGACATTGATTTGCGGCGATGTTGCCACTGGCCGATAGATGGCTGTACAGTAGCACTAATCTCACTTAATACATCTGTAAACGATGGTAAGTTATCCGGACAATTTGTAGGCATGTATACAGAAAAAACAATAATCGTACGACCCTTTGATGTGGCTGCAATGGCCGCTAACCGAGGACTATTACAGCCAACAACAGAGACCTTCTCAAAAATGCCCTTCTTCCAGAGAATGGCAACCCCCCCATGTGGCCTTCCTCTCAACAACCCCTCAGCGGTGTCCACAGCCGACTTACCCGTACACTCGAAATCAGGGCTTATTGTTCCTAACATTGGAATGTCATGGGGAAGCAGCCACGTCTCCTGAAGGGCTACCACATCAGACCACACACATATATCCTTAATCTATACTAATATTATAAAGCTGCAGAGTTTGTTTGTTTGTTTGTTTGTTTGAACGCGCTAATCTCTGGAACTACTGGTCCGATTTGAATGATTCTTTTAGTGTTGGGTAGTCCATTTATCGAGGAAGGCTATAGGCTATATTTTTTTTTTCAAAATTAGGGATCCGTAATAAAATTGCTATTTTGTAACACAAGGTGTAAAATCGAAAACCTATTTTTGCGTGCGCTGCAAAAACTATTGACAATAGAACAAAATGATGTACTACGGGTTTGTAGAGCCCATTAAGACCTACAAAAAAGTCCGCGAGAACATATATCTAGCTATCATGGTTTAATCACAATAACCGATTTTGTGTTCAAAATAATTATTAAATCGTCTGAAGAAAGAAAAAGTAATTTAAAAAAATTAAACCGACTTCAAAAAGAAATTAACTCAAAATTATGAAATAACTTTAATTTCGGAAGTCGGTGTCTTGCGATCTGTATTTTAGTTTTATGCCACCGACTTCCGAAATTAAAGTTATTTCATAATTTTGAGTTAATTTCTTTTTGAAGTCGGTTTAATTTTTTTAAATTACTTTTTATTTCGTAATTTTTATTTTTTGCACTAGTATTTGACCAAGGTTTTGAGATGTTTTCCCTTTGACACTACACCCGTAGCTCTTATCAATAAGCCAGGCCGTCACACTTACACGTATTTGTCCATATCTTGAAAATTACTGAATCGATCTTGATGAAACTTGCACTGTTCCCTAAGTTGAAGAAAATGTAAGCCAATAAAAAAAAAATGGTCACGATCCGATTAATAGTTCCGGAGATATGCGTGGACAAACATACATACATACATACATACATACATACATACGTCTATGAAATTTTGTATATTTGTTTGGAAGCCCTAATAGATCATCATATGTGAATATAATGCAATTCCAATAATATTACATACATACGTATCGAATTGATAACCTCCTTTTTTTTGAAGTCGGTAAAAACTACGTTAAATATATATCGTAATATTAATCTTTATCGAAATTAAGCATTATGGTATCAAGAGTATTTATGAAGAAGTAAAATACTTTTTGTTTCATCTCAATCGGATATTTCGTTTAAAAGTTATCACGTGTGTAAGATGTTAAGAGTTGGTACCTATTAAGGAGTTATGGGCCATAGTTTTTTATCTATACTAATAATAAAGCTGAAGAGTTTGTTTGTTTGAACGCGATAATCTCTGGAACTACCGGTCAGATTTGAAAAAAATGTTTTTGCATTTGATAGCCCAATTCTTGAGGAAGGCTATAGGCTATTTAACATCACGCTATGACCCTTAGGAGCCGAGCAAAAAGAAAAAAACTCAGAGTGAACGGTAAGCGAATACGAAGTGTTGCGACGCGACGGGGTGGGGGTACAAGAAATTTCACGCGGACGAAGTCGCGGGCAGAAGCTAGTATTATCTAAGGATCGTTTAACCGGCTTACAATTAAAACTAGTCAACCTAAGATATTTACTATTACTTTTTTTATCCATAAAAATTACGACATTAATTGACTATAACTTAAGACTGATTTCGTTCGATACATAAAATGAACAAAACGCCTAAAAACAATTCCATCTGGCCATAACTCGTTATTTAAAAACAAGTCTGTCTTGTGTTTGGAAACATAAAGTTTGTACGCACTATACTTTCTAAATGACTTCATGTTAATCTTTTTAAGTGTCACAGTTTCACTAGTCTTGTTCCTAATGTAACGAATAATGTCATCTTCACTTGCATCTAAACTAACGTTGGAAATTAGCAACGGCACTTTGATGTCCGCTGCCCGAAATCTACCGCCCGGCGCAGTTATAGCCGTTCCCTTACTACTCACTAACTTATTTTGTTTATGACGCTTTTTCTGCACTACCTTCCATTCAGAGTCCATAGCGTCCACAACACCCACCGTCTGTTCACAACTCACATCAACATCAACATCACGCACACCCGCACACCGTAACGTCGCCGTCGTTGGCGAGGCCCAAGCCTCACTCGATACTGATTTATGTGGTTTCGCCGTACCTACAGTAGCACGCCGATCACTCGTAAGGGACCGTGACGTCACCGCACAGGTAGCTGATAACGAAACTGGTTCCTTGCCGCTCAAAGTCGCAATTTTGCGCGTCACGCACTCGATCTCGCTTGCACTCTCCGTGTTGGCCATGTCATCTCGCTCGTCTACGCGCCTACTATTCTCCGTCGCATTATTTTGTTCTTGCAAAACAGAGATGCAGTTATTCACACTCTGTTCCGGTGTTGATGACGCGTTCCTCGCCGTGTGGTCGTTGACCTTCGAATCAGCTGTTACTTGCGAATGCTTAATCGGTACATATTGTAAGCCTATGGGGCCACTGTCTAAGGTAATACTGTTTTGCAAAAAAGCTCCCCTTCTTTTGTTTACATTCATGCCCATCGTGTAATTGTCAACTAACGATGCATATTTCATATTATCTACTTCTAACTTAAATAGATCGAACTGTTCAATTGTGACCGTTTTTTCTTCTAATACACTGACCTTATTACTTCACAATGTCCTTAAGCAATCTGGTAACATCCACATGATCAAAGGAGACTGGGGGTAGTTTGTGTAACTCCTTTGCCACAAATATCGGAAAAAGCTCTGGATTTGTACCTTTCAGCAAACAAATCATATCGTCTAAGTCCCGAGACATTTTCTTCTTGCCCTTCTTTCGTCGCACAGGCATCTTCTTCCCGCTGGGTAACGACTCGAACAGCAGTCTTGGCTTTCACTATTTCTTCCGCCGTGAAAGAGGAAGTACACAGCTGATGCACACTTTCTTCGTCCATAACGTCCAACACATTTCGTAAGAACGCCAATAGTTCGTTAATAACGACATTACAACTATTGCACTTCAACGTATTTAGCGACATTGTTCACTGCAATGAGTCACCGATCACACCGGCACTGCCAACGCGTTCGCGCTCAGTCGCGTGCGCAACAAGACTGACAATGACCTACAATGACCTCTTAAGAGGTTTTGGGTTAATTCATTAACACCTTGTATAAACCCCCTTTTTTTTTTTGGTGGGAAATCATCAAATGACCCCTCCCGCTCTGGGCGGAGCGGAAGGGAGTGTCACACTCTTAGGCCCGTATTAATAAACGTCACTCAGCCCAAGAGCTCGCACTTGATATCGATCTTGAGGTCATGATCGTATTAATAAACATAATAATTGACGTATTCAAGCTACGGTTTGGGTTTACGATATCACCCGAGTGATAGACTGATTAATAAATTAAACCCGACACTTAAGTATACAATAGGTGCGTGTACTCAAGATGCTTAAACCTGAGTGTAGGCGGTCCGTGACTTGAGGTCGTGATTAGTACCGCGAAACACGGAGTTTGAAAATATTTTGGATGTAATTAATTATTATGATGAAATAGAGTTCTGTGTGTGTATATTTTATGGGCTTTGCGATATCATTTACCAAATATCTGTAATTTATTTATATGTTGAGGTCGGTCAAACTGCGTTAGTCTACTGCGAAAATTGTATAAAATTGGTATTGGTACACATCTATCCGAAAAGTAGACAACTGTTCACTGAATTGAATAATTCTGTGAAAATATGTACTTAAACAACCTACTCTCTTGCTGAAAATATGCAAAAGGAAAAAATAAAGATACTATCATTCTGTCTGCATTCTTACTTTTACCATTTTTCATACATAAACTACATAAAAAAACACGATCAAAAAAAAAACACTACAAACTGAAAAATAACTTTAATTTCGGAAGTCGGTGTCTTAGGGATCAGTATTTTAGTTTTTGCCACCGACTTCCGAAATTAAAGTTATTTTTCAGTTTGTAGTGTTTTTTTTGGAAGTCGGTTTTTTTTTCGCATATTTTATGAAGTATCTTGTGTATTTGTGTATGGTTGTCACCATCTCAGTAACTTTAATTTCGGAAGTCGGTGTCTTGGGATCTGTATTTTAGTTTTATGCCACCGACTTCCGAAATTAAAGTTATTTCATAATTTTGAGTTAATTTCTTTTTGAAGTCGGTTTAATTTTTTTTAATTACTTTTTATTTCGTAATTTTTAGTTTTTGCACTAGTATTTGACCAAGGTTTTGAGATGTTTTCCCTTTGACACTACACCCGTAGCTCTTATCAATAAGCCAGGCCGTCACACTTACACGTATTAGTCCATATCTTGAAAATTACTGAATCGATCTTGATGAAACTTGCACTGTTCCCTAAGTTGAAGAAAATGTAAGCCAATAAAAAAAAATGGTCACGATCCGATTAATAGTTCCGGAGATATGCGTGGACAAACATACATACATACATACATACATACATACATACATACATACATACATACATACATACATACGTCTATGAAATTTTGTATATTTGTTTGGAAGCCCTAATAGATCATCATATGTGAATATAATGCAAATCCAATAATATTACATACATACGTATCGAATTGATAACCTCCTTTTTTTGAAGTCGGTAAAAATGTAACCACTATTTAAACGCGACGACGTAGCTTTGAAACCACTACACATTTAAAAGTAAACATATATCTGTCTCACACAAGTCGCAAGAATAATACCGTCGCTTAGATTAGACAAAGACCGCAATATAAACATGCAATGGCGGTAGGGTGTTGCCTAGCCATGCGAAATTTTACCCAACTTTTTAAGCCATAAAAATCGCAAAAAAAAACATTAAACGTTTTGAACGTTATTTTTGAATTATGTATTTAAATATTTAAAAACAATTATTTTTATGTTACAATGTTATTTTTTTGTTACACATTGTCACACATTTAGTTTTATAAAATATTTTAAATCACATACTCTATAAATTAAAAACTCCCACATAATGTGGGAAACTAAAACTAAGTTTTTAGTGGCAACATTGAACCTAATTTACAAAATTCTACATTTTATTTATTTTTATTGCGTTTTTACGTTGATATAAACACAGAAACCATAAACTTACGCGTGGAAAGTAATTCCGGTTAATTTATTGTGTTTTTGTGACCTCGAATCGCACTCTTTCACTACGCATTTTCCCATTTTGGCGGTAATTTTCACTCGGCTAACTTCGGTTGGCGTCACACCAATGATTTCAAAAGTAAGGATACGCCCGTCTGAACATTTTACATAGAAGTTCTTCGTTCGAAGTTCGAAATTCGCGCGCACCACTGTCAACTGAGTCGCGTTGGCCCTAAAACCGTCATTTTAGGGCCAGCGCGTTGGTGCCATTTAGTCGCGCCGTTAGCCCGGTCCTTACGCTAGTAATATATATGTCAATGCGTCACACAGAGCACTGAGCTGACATTAGCTACGATTGAGGCTGTGGCCTTGTTCCCAGTGGCAACGCCTTGGCGCGGTAATTGCTAATCTAGTGTATGTATATCAATGCTTATAACTAACAAAAAGTATTGAAAGTGTTTGCAGAATACCCAATATAGAATTAATTTATCATCATTCTCAAACAAAATTTTACTAAGCCTACCTAAAAAAATATATATATACTGGGAATTCTGTAGAAAACTATTAGAAAGTATCAAAAATAAAAACCACAATAAATAATAGTTGTCCAATAAATTAAAATAATTTTAAACAGCGAGGCATTCCGAACATAAAATCAAATATAGAAACATTTCGGCGCGAAATTCAATAAATGAGGTAGATACCTATGGCCTGTCTGTTATTGACTCTGTTTCACTAAAATATCCAAAAAACTATTGAAATGACATCAGAAAAGCTTAAATAATGATTATAAACAATGCTTATTGTATTTACTGCTTAAAATAATTTTATTTAATTTCAAAGTATCGATTCATATCATTCGTCATATTTAATCAATCGAAATTTAAAAAAATAATCGTTTGGAATAATCGCTTTCGCACATCATTGCAATAAAAAAAACAATAATGGTCGGCGATTTTGAACACAAATTGAGTAGGTAGTGGTAATAATTGATCCCACCAAAAACATTTTCATGTAAAATGTTGCCAAGACGAGACCACATATGACTCGCACTGCCAAAAAGTTATCAGATCTCATGTAGAGCCAAGCTTCTAACTCTATACGCCCTAACTTCACAAACTCTACACCTTAGTCAAAATATGAGGCTTGGCCGTTTCGTTACTACAAAAACTATTGTCTAACAGAAAAGTAATGAACAGTGAATAAATTTTTCACCTTACGCCCATGTGATGGTAGCGAAACGGCCAAGCCACATATTTTGACTAAGGTGTAGAGTTTGTGAAGTTAGGGCGTGTAGAGTTAGAAGCTTGGCTCTACATGAGATCTGATAACTTTTTGGCAGTGCGAGCCATATGTGGTCTCGTCTTGGCAACATTTTACATGAAAATGTTTTTGGTGGGATTTCACATCTTTTTGAAAGTTGCTTATGAAATATTTTTTTTTGGGGGATTCTTTACTAAAAACCCTGAAATATGTATTTTATTATTTATTACAACGAGTCCATATATCAATTTTCAGATTTCTAGCATCAAAATTTGCGGAAGTCTCGTACGAACTTCCATCCCCTAGTATAAGGGGTTGGAGGGTAAAAGTTCCAAGTTTTAGAATTGTTTTGTTGTTTGTGTACTATTACTAGCTTACATACCAAATTTCAGCTTTCTAGGCTTCAGGAAGAACCTTAGAATATTGATGCTTATGAAATAAAAAAATATTTTTTTGGCGGGTTGGGGGGTTCTTTACTAAAAATCCTGAAATATGCATTTTATTATTTATTACAAGGAGTCCCTATAACAATTTTCAGAACTCTAGCATCAAAATCTGCGGAAGTCTCGTACAAACTTCCATCCCCTAGTTTAAGGGGTTGGAGGGTAAAAGTTCCAAATTTTAGAGTTTTTTTGTTGCTTGTGTACTATTATTAGCTTACATACCAAATTTCAGCTTTCTAGGACTTCAGGAAGACCCTTAGAATATTGATGATCATCAGTGAGTCAGTGAGTAAGTGAGTCAGTGACGAAATCGGGGTATTTTAGATATCCATAAAATCTAAAGTATAAGAGCTATGCAATTGAAACTTTATAGGTTTAATAAGTCAACCACTGACATCATATCCCGAAAATTTTGTTTATCTGGTATAATCCAAACCCAAGTTATGAAGGTTCAAAAATACGACGAAGTGCTTCGAGAAAAGGTAGGTAGTGCCCTTGCGCTTCGCTTGGCTCGTCTTGGCGGGGGCACTCCCGTGCCCCCAGATACGTGCTAGGACCTGTGTTTGAATATTACGTTAAGACCTGGGCATTTTCGTGTTGTTCACAATATTTGTCACACTTTAAATCTTATCTATAACTGTGTACATAAGTGAAAAGTAAAAATGTAGTAAACACGCACGATTGGCGCGAAACTTCGACATTAGATAGCCAAAAACTTCATTACCACTGCTTATTTACCTTAAACTAGGATAAATTCGTCAAATAATTAAATGATGTATTATTCACAGCCCCTGTGGTGGTGGAGTTAGGATGTTTAAAATCCCCAATTTTTATGTTTTTTAGCCTCGACCACCACTCATCAAAATGGCGAGTATCGTATGTATTTACGAACTTGAATTTATTCAAGGTAAATGAATAAACTTGTGCGATAAAGATGAACATATTGTGAGGTTTTTATCCAGCTCTCTTAATTAACGCACATTCATAAGATTTGATGGGTAGCATAATAAATATTTACATAATCAAATAAGGGTGTCGTATGTCGTCATTCTTGGGTACGATGGGACCCTGTACCGAGCCGGCGGAGGTTTGTGTGTTCGGGGCGCTTCCGAACTATACGGTTATGGCTTTCTTGAGTAGAAAACATCTTTATAACGTGATACAGCGCTATTCATTAAAAATTTTACAAAATAAAAGTATTTCAATAAATCTTACGACATACAAGAACGAAATGTCAATGTGACGTAAACGTTCACGATATCAAGCCCTCAAGTACAGCGACTTGCGGAGCTGAGCTTGATAACTGAGATACTGTTTTCATGTGTTTATTAATTAGCAATGATCTTGAGATGCTGATATCGTTATAATGGCGTATCAAATGATATCGCACTTGAGTACGTCTTTGAGGAACGTTTATTAATACGGGCCTAGGTTGTTTATGTGTCATATTTTCACTGAATTGAATTTGTCTACTTTTCGGATAGGTGTGTAGTAATACCAATTTTATACAACTTTCGCAGTAGACTTATAACGCAGTTTGTCCGACCTCAACATATAAATAAATTACAGATATTTGGTAAATGATATCGCAAAGACCATAAAATACACACACACAGAACTCTATTTCATCATAATAATTAATTTCATCCAAAATATTTTCAAACTCCGTGTTTCGCGGTACTAATCACGACCCCAAGTCACGGCCCGCCTACAATCAGGTTTAAGCATCTTGAGTACACGCACCTATTGTATACTTAAGTGTCGAGTTTCATTTATTAATCAGTCTATCACTCAACTGATATCGTAAACCCAAACCGTAGCTTGAATACGTCAATTATTATGTTTATTAATACGATCATTACCTCAAGATCGATATCAAGTGCGAGCTCTTGGACTGAGTGACGTTTATTAATACGGGTCTTACTGACTAAAACCCATCCGTGTTCCTTTATTGCCTGTGCCAGGAGCCACGGTATCTCTTTCGAACAACCCGCGACCCTGGCGGGCATCGGCCCTAGCGGACCCCGTCAGTTGGTGCTGACATCTCCTTGAGGCGCGAGTGGAACACAACACGCAGTCGACCCGGGCCTGGTCCTTACCGGGCGGCGAGCTGCCCATTGCTCGCCGCCCGCAAGCCGGCGCCTACAGTGGCCGGTTGTATAAACCCCTTAGATTATAGTCATGTTTTGGAACTAGAAACTTAGTGACATTAGAGTTTCTAATCAAGTTAACATTGAGTCAATGTTGACGTGACAAAGTTCAATTCCAATGTATTTAGGACGTTGTACAAGTTGGACCTCATGACGTTTTAAAATTATATGTCATAAAATATAATATACGTTACGCGTGGCTATTTTTACCAGTTTACTCCTAATCCTAACGCAACGCGCGTAAAAGAACTTTGTTCCAAAATCGTTGAGCAAATCCTGCTGTAACACTTACGTCCATGAGCAGACAGGTTAGAGCACTTACGCCCATGAGCAGGCAGGTTGGAACACTTACGTCCATGAGCAGGCAGGTTGGAACACTTACGCCCATGGGCAGGCAGGTTGGAACACTTACGTCCATGAGCAGCTTGAGGATGCTCTCTCTGATGAGCAAGCACGGCAGCGCCCGGTTGGGCATGGGCGCCAGCCAGTCGCACAGCACGTTCAGCACGTTGTGTTCCATAAAGGCCAGCTGCAAGTCCTTCTTGATCAGCTGCGACATGGCCGCCTTCAGCATCGACACCTGCCCCGGGCACAAATATTCATTTATTTCAACTAGGCCATTAAGGGGCACTTTTTAACGTCAACATTTACAAGAAAATAGAATCCCACCAAAAACATTTTCATGTAAAATGTTGCCAAGACGAGACCACATAAATGGCTCGCACTGCCAAAAAGTTATCAGATCTCATGTAGAGCTAGGGAATGCAAATCCGTTCTGTTTTAAAATCCGGATTTTTAAGAACGGATTTTTGCTCCAATCCGGATTATTCGGATATTACGGATTTTTAATGAAAATAAAAAAAATCTACCCATATAGTTTGTTAATATGATGTTTCTTATATTTATGTAAATGGATTAAAATAAAAGCACACGAAAATCACATCAAACAATTTTTTTAATTTTTTATTTGGAATTTTTCAAACTACATCGATGATTCGCGTACTGAGTAACGATGATAAAATAAATCATCATCATTTCAGCCGAAAGATGTCCACTGCTGGAATAGGCCTCCCCCAAGCACCTCCACTTCGAGCGGTTCTGTGCTTTTCGCATACAAAATTAAAGGCTCCAAGGTCTTTGCTAGAGATCTGTCTAATGGGCAGAGCCAGCTTAGGAAACTAAAGACCGATTATGACAGGATCGAATCCGCCAAACCTGTACTGTTGAGAGAGATCGAGAGGTTCTATGGTCATTTATACAAATCAACAAGTAACCCCGTTACGAATCTGGCAAACTACCCAAGAACTAGATTGACCCGACACTACACCGAAGACATCCCGGACGTCAGCCTGTACGAGGTTAGGATGGCTCTGAAGCAGCTCAAAAACAACAAGGTGCGGAGTGATGACGGAATTACGGCCGAGTTCCTGACGGCCAGCGGAAAACCCATTCTTAAGGCCCTTCAGAAGCTGTTTGGTACCGTCATACTCGAGGGTAAGGCATGGAACAGAGGTGTGGTGATACTTTTCCATAAGAAGGGCGACAATGCCCTTCTTAATAATTATAGGCCCATCTCACTTCTGAGCCATGTGTACAAGCTGTTTTCGAGAGTCCTCACGAACCGTCTCGCGCGCAAGTTTGACGACTTTCAGCCTCCCGAACAAGCTGGATTCCGTAAAGGCTTTAGCACCGTAGACCACATAAATACGCTGCGACAGGTTATACAGAAGACCGAAGAATATAACCTGCCTCTCTGCTTAGCGTTTATGGACTATGAGAAAGCCTTTGATTCGATCGAGACATGGGCTGTACTGCAGTCTCTTCAACGGTGCCAGATCGACTATCGGTACATCGAGGTGCTGAAGTGTCTGTACGAAAACGCTACTATGTCAGTCCGATTCCAGGATCAAACTTCGAAACCTATCCTTCTGCAACGAGGTGTGAGACAGGGAGACGTTATCTCTCCAAAACTGTTCACCGGTGCACTGGAGGAAGTCTTCAAGGTTCTGTACTGGAAAGGGGCTGGCATTAACATCAATGGCAAGTACGTGACTCACCTTCGGTTTAGCACCGATATCGTAGTCATGGCTGGGACCATGGAGGACTTCGGTACAATGCTCGATGACCTCAGTAGAGCCTCCTAAATCAACATAAATTTATCAACGTTTTTTTACGTACGTATGTAAATTTTTGGGACATTAAATGTGTCCTCAAAAATAATAAGGCATCTAAAGTGCTGTCGTTTAACCTGCTGCGAATTGGGTTGCACATAATTCCTGCTGCGGAAAAAGCACGCACTGATTCGACGCTTGTAGGCGGAATGCACTGAAGACACTTGTAAGCGGACTGAACGGAACGATCAAGGACGCCTCACACACTTTCTCGACCCGCGTCCCGCGCCCTGCTTGCTTCCCCCAGAGCTGATAGACTCAACACTCGCGCGAGACGCGAGGCGCGAACAGCGAACTCGCTCGTTTCGATTTTTTTGTTATAATTTCTTAAAAATTTAATTATTCAAAAAAATCCGGATTGGATTTTCAAATCCGGATTTGGAAGTCTAGTAAAAATGTGCGGATATCCGGATATTTCGGATTACGGATAATCCGGATTGCATTCCCTATGTAGAGCCAAGCTTCTAACTCTACACGCCCTAACATCACAAACTCTACACCTTAGTCAAAATATGTGGCTTGGCCGTTTCGTTACTGCAAGAACTATTGTATAACGGAAAAGTAATGAACAGTGAATACATTTTTCACCTTACGTCCATGTGATGGTATGTACCCTATGTCACCAGCTCTCTTTATTTCGGTGCTGGAGATGGTCATCGCACAGACGAACTGGGATAGCATTTTTTTTAAGATTTTCAAGGAATCTTTCTCTCCAGAGTTGAAAACGAAAGCCATGAACATATGCTTATTGCCATGCCTAACATACGCATTTCAGACTTGGGCCCCCACCAAAAAACACTTGGATATAAAAAGTAATTTAAAAAAATTAAACCGACTTCAAAAAGAAATGAACTCAAAATTATGAAATAACTTTAATTTCGGAAGTCGGTGTCTTGGGATCTGTATTTTAGTTTTAGTTTTTTGCCACCGACTTCCGAAATTAAAGTTATTTCATAATTTTGAGTTCATTTCTTTTTGAAGTCGGTTTAATTTTTTTAAATTACTTTTTATTTGGTAATTTTTAGTTGTTGCACTAGAATTTGACCAAGGTTTTGAGATGTTTTCGCTTTGACACTACACCCGTAGCTCGTATCAATAAGCCAGGCCGTCACACTTTCACGTCTTAATCCATATCTTGAAAATTACTGAATCGATTTTGATGAAACTTGCACTGTTCCCTAAGTTGAAGTAAATGTAAGCCAATAAAAAAAGAATGGTCACGATCCGATTAATAGTTACGGAGATATGCGTGGACAAACATACATACATACATACATACATACATACATACGTCTACAAAATTTTGTATATTTGTTTGGACGCCCTAATAGATTGTCATGTGTGAATATAATGCAATTCCAATAATATTACATACATACGTATCGAATTGATAACCTCCTTTTTTTTGAAGTCGGTAAAAATCAGAGTCCGTCAGAAAGGTATAGAACGCAGTTACATGAATATTAAACGAAAAGATCGAGTGAAACACTGTCTAATAAGGAAAGAAACAAAGGCATACGACGTTATTAAACAGATCCTTAGACAAAAATGGCAATGGGCCGGTCACCTTCAGAGACTGGAGACCCAAAGGTGGGCACAGATCACTACAAACTGGATCCCGATCAATGAGATACGCAAAAGAGGAAGACCATTCAAAAGGTGGAACGACGAAATAATAAAAACAGCTGGAAAAACTTGGTGCAGATTGGCAAAAGACAGAAGGTCATGGAAGCATTTGGAGGAGGCTTTTACCGCCCACGGCAGTCCTTACTTAGAAAACTAGAACTAACACTAACACTACAATTTAAGATTATATGATAAGTATATACTAACATTTTATTTTTATTTAAAAAACAAAAAGAAAAACTTTTTGACGTGACAACGTCTTAAATTAGGTTGCGGCTGGGAGTCACTTATGAAAAAGTGTAACGCTCGGTAACGTTACGATGAGTCACCGAACGAGAGAGAGGCCCGCCGAATGCCTTGCGTCTCTCTCCCACTCAACTATTCTACCGAGAAAAAGACGTTGTCACGTAAAATCTTCGCCCGTAAAACCGACTTTACAGGCAACCATTTTTTTTTTTCATTTTCATTTGTTATATAAGGAATCGAATAAAAGCTATTTTATTTATTTTATTTTATTTTATATCAGGTTGTATCTTGATCAAATATGGTTCGCGACTACCTATAACATATAATGTATTTACAGAATTATAGTCATTAGGATTGAATCCTTAAGTTAGATTTGTTCCTTATGAACTTGATTTGAGGACCTCTTAGAATAGAAGGTGTTCCACAGAACGGTCCCCCGACTGCCATAAGAAGTTATCTGTTTTAGTCTCGTTACATAAATTCTTTAAGTCGGGGGTTTTTAAATTATTTTAACCTTTTCCAAATAAATTTAATTGCTATTATTATTTTGTGTCAGAGGTTTTTTAATTTAATTTTTTATTTCATCCTTTTTGTAGGGAAGATTTTTTTATTTCATTTCTTTTATTTTCTTGCGATTCAGGTAATTTGGTGTTTAACCAGGTGTTTTATCCGTCAAAAAATTATTATTAATTTATAGTTGAAGAATAATTCTTAAGACTAAACAGACTTTTTGTTTTATTATAAGTTTCCTTTTTCTAGTTCTTCCTTTAGATAATCAACATTCGTACAAGTATTTCATAACCATTGGATATCTTAGGTATCTAGTTTATAAAACTTTTTTACAAAAAAAAAAACAACCGAGTTCCAAAAAACACTATAAAGTGAAAAATAACTTTAATTTCGGAAGTCGGTGTCTTTGGATTTGTATTTTCGACTTCCGAAATTAAAGTTATTTTTCACTTTATAGTGTTTTTTGGAAGTCGGTTGTTTTTTTTTTGTAAAAAAAGTTTTTATTTTTTACTTTTTAGTGGGTCAGTTTGTAATTTATCTAAGTTACAATAGCCTAATGTCAACTGCTGATCACCTTTTACAAAATATTGCTTTTCCCGATGCAGGGACGTTAATTGTTGAGGAGTTCTCCTAGTATTCCACTCTCCTAGCTGATAATCCTGGCTGCAGCATCAGGCCAGACTTATGTCAACATTGCATTGAACTTAAAATTAGTCCTGTTTAAAATGAGCCCAAACACGACTACGGTGCTGTAATTTCAAGATTTGTACTTTTTCTGATGCTCCTGGCTTCAGCATCAGGTCTTCGGTGTTCCTCAGTAACAGTACGTTTATCCACACATCGAGCCCTTTTCAATGAGCCTAAACACGATATATCTGCTGTTAGTTGTCGAGGAGTTAGGTACTCTGCAGACTATCCTGACTGCAGCATCAGGTCATGACTTGATGATCATGAGACCAAATGTGGCAAATGCCCTATCAAACATCAAAACAATTTACTAAAACAGTCCTTGCCTGTTCGAGTAACTTCTTACTGTTAAGGAGTTGTACCTTCCATCATCAGCCTAGCTAGCTGAGATGGTGACAACCATACACAAATACACAAGATACTTCATAAAATATGCGAAAAACAATAAGTGAGCCTATAAAATTTGAGGGTTGCCCTCGATTTCTCTAAGATTCCATCATCAGATCCTAACTTGGTGACAATGGGACCACCTCAGAACTATCTACTTTCGAACAAAAAAAAAAAAAAAAAAAAACATACAAACACCCGAACATAGTACCTCCTCCTTTTTGTGAAGTCGGTAAAAAGGTACAAAGGCGGACTAATGCCTTAGGCATTCTCTACCAGTCAACCAAGGGTGGTGAAGAGATTGGATGGCAGGTGCTTTGGTTGAGAAGAACAATGATAAAAATTAAAAAAGCTAATAAAACTAGGTACTTACACAAATACATAAATAGGTTATATACACATACATACTATTTAATATAATACATACTTATAATATATATATATACAACATTATTTTTAGTATATGCGAAACCTGAATATAGTTTGTTCAGAATCAGTAACTGAATCGATTCCAATAATTTTTATACCGTGTTATATTTTGTCCCAAAATTATTTAAAAAAGGATACGAGTTGGACACCTATCCGCAATCATATGTGCAAAGGTTACGACAGGTCATAACAACCGGCGCGGCGCGCACGGCGCACAGGCAGCGCTACGCGCAGCGGGGCAGCGGGGCGGAGCTATCGCTCCCCCAACCCCTTCAGTCGCCCCGTTGCACGTGTAACACTTGCGCTCAGCGACATAACGCGAGACGAGTTTAGTGTGTACCTATTTGTAATAAGTGATTGTGTACCATGTCGTTTGCGTACTCAAATGCCCAGACTACATCTTATCACTTACGGCTGCATTTAAGAATAAAGTAACAATAATAATATCTACCTACACTTAACTATTACGACAGTCCAAAGCCTGCAAGTGTGATGGAAAATGTTATCACCAGTTAATAACAATACATTCGCCGTACGGTTAGGTACTAGTGAACTACAATGAACGTGCGTGCGACTGTGGAAGCGCGGGCGGGGGGCGGCCGGCACGGAGGCGCCCGCGCCCGCCGCGGTCGCCGCGCCGCGCCGCGCGGTGACTTGGTAAGCATATTTTTGAACGGACAACCACGTAACTTAACAGACCTATAACTTTGCGATTTTTCAAGATACAGTTTTGAAATTTTGTACATGGATTCTTTACATAAAAGTACTAGACACGTGTTTCAGGTTTCGCATAAACAAAAACTAATGTTGTATACATACAAATTCAAGGGAGAGAGGTGTTGAGATTACTCTAAGTCAAAGTCAAAGTTATTTTATTTGTAAAACATAGGTGGTGTAGAAACAGTTGTTATTCAAATATATAGGTACACTATGTTTTGCCAATGACGGCGTACAAATATGAATAAAATAATTAATTAAAAGTGAATTAAACAAAAATAATAATTTAAAAAATGTCAAACAGAAAAAAAATATTAATAATTATTATATTAAATTTACAATTTATGTCAAATATCTATATATATATATATTACATTATTTACTATCCAGACCTTTGCTGTGATTAAAATAACATATTTTTGTCCCCCAAGTAATCTTTGACATCATAATAACATTTATTTATTAAGAATGTTTGTAATTTCTTTTTAAATTGGAGAATAGGTAATTGTTTTATGTCATCAGGCAATTTATTATAAATCAACGATGTCATGCATAAAATACTACGCTATTTATTTTGAAAATAACTCTGCAATTTCCGCTTAAATGCATACCGACTGGTGGCCGTCCTGATATCAAGAGGAAGTGCATTCCAAAGAAGAATGGACTGAATATGAAAGGAAGAATGAACAAAGTCAGAAGTATGAGAAGGACAGAGTAGGAGAAGATTGTTAGAAGAACGTAGATTCTTAGCGTGGGAAGAACATAGATATTGGAAGTGAGACACGAGATACGAAGGAGTAGTAGGCGAGTTGAGAAGAGAGAAAAGCGTGGTCAAAGCGCGCAAACTTCTTCTTTGGCGAATGGACATCCATTTGAGCTCAGACCTGTAGCTCGACACATGGTCATATTTCCTGAGGTTGAATATGAACCGGATACCATTGTTGAGTAATCTGTCGAGTTTATCCAGCAAAACCGCGTTCAAGTCAAAGTAACACACGTCACCATAGTCGATTATAGGCTGTATATTACTGCTTATTGTGCCATATTATACTCTTATAACCCACAAAAAACCACTTAAAACAATTTCTAAAAAGTTACACTTTTGTTATTGGAAAAATCACTATCAAACTATCTCAAATTCCAGTTCCCCAAATTGGACACCCTATCTAAAAATCAATTGGCGCTAGCATCGAACTAGAGTACGAAACGTCACAATTCCAATTTCAATCTATCGGAATTAAATTCAAGAGTAAGCACCCTGAACTAAAGGTATATGCAAAATTTCAGCTCAATCAGATACCAACAAATGGTCAAAAAATGTTTTGCAAATTTTGACGGACAACTTAAATACAAACGAACAGTGCAAGTTAAATAAAAGCTTCTAATAAAAGGTTCTAATAATAAAAATCTTGAATACATTCATTCATTCACTCACACGCAACGCACAGCCTAAACTACAAACATAAAATGTTAGGTAAAGTCGTTCGGCCAATTAGGCTGAAATTTTAGCACAAGATGAGGTCGTCGTTGTCGATGTAATGATTAGCTACCGCTAGTGTGCTCGCGTTTACCTTTCGCACGGCGGGCTGGTTGCGCTTGTTGAGGTCGCGGTCCTCCTCGGCGGCGTGGCGCATCTGTTGCAGCAGCTGCGCGATGAGGTCGTCGTTGTCGTTGATGATGTCGATGTCGCGTCGCCGCCGCCGGCCGCGCCGCTCTTCTCGCTTGCGCGCCAGCATCAGTTCGAAGTCCGACATGCCCGACGCCATCTCGGACGACTTGGAGTCGGGCGCCAACTCGTCGTCGGACGAGTCGTCCACAGCGGGCTTGTCGGCGGCGCGCGGGGAGGCTGCGGCCTCGGGCGCGCGTGGCGAGGCGGGCTCGGCCGCGCCCGCCCCCGCACCGCCCTCGTCATCTGAAGAAAGGCGCACGGCGCGGCGCTTCTTGCCTGCAACGATCAGCACTGGATTGAAGCCCAGCATGAAAACGTTACTATGTCAGTCCGACTCCAGGACCGGACCTCGAAACCTATCCTTCTGCAGCAAGGGTTGAGACAGGGAGACGTTATCTCTCCGGATCTGTTCACCGCTGCACTCGAGGATGTCTACAAGGCTCTGAGCTGGAGAGGGGTTGGCATCAACATCAATGGTACATCACTCACCGTCGGTTTGCCAACGATATAGTAGTCATGGCTGAGACTATGGAGGACCGCATTACAATGCTCGATGACCTCAGTAGAGCTTCCAAAACAGTGGGTCAAAGGAAGGTCAAATGCCCATGTAAAACCCACCCTCAGGAAGTTCAAGTGTAGAGTACTTGAAGTAGTGGACGATTATGTTTACCTAGGACAACCTGCCCAGTTAGGTAGGTCCAACTTCGAGAAAGAGGTCAATCGTCGAATCCCTGGCTGGGCAGGGTTCGGAAAGCTACGCAATATCTTCTCATCCCACATACCGCAGTGTCTCAAGACGAGTCTTTGACCAGTGCGTGTTGCCAGTGATGACCTATGCACTGCAACATGGTCGCTCACAAAGGACCTCATTAGAAGGCTGAAAACCACCCAAAGAGCAATTATTGAGAGAACTATGCTTGGAGTTTCCTTACGTGACCGTATCAGAAATGAAGAGAGTAGGAGAACCAAGGTGACAGACATAGCCCGCAGAATTACCAAACTTAAGTGGCAGGGAGCAGGGCACATTGCTCGCAGAACAGATGGCCGATGGGGCCGAAAGGTTGATGACCGCGTACCGATGGTGGACAAGGTCGATCGAGACCTGGTGAAGGCAGGAATCCGGTGAATGCGAGAAGCGCAGAACCGGACGAAGTGGCGGTGCTGGGAGGAGGTGTATGTCCAGCAGTGAACGTCTTGCGGCCGAAATGATGATGATGATGATGACGCTAATTAATAGTGCCGTGTATTGCTAAATTTAGAGACATCTATAATTTATGACAAAGATTGAAGGTTAATGGTGAGTATGTATTTAGTTCGTAAGCCTTTCAATAAATTCCGTTGCTTACCTCGGCGCGAAGGCGAGCCGGACCCGGAGCGGCTGCTGGAGCGAGAGCGCGACCTGCACAAATATTTATTTCAGTTAAACAAATTTTAGGCACTTTAGAATTGTCAAGGAGTCGGTCAGTCAATAAAAACTTTTTTACAAAAAAACAACCGACTTCCAAAAAACACTGTAAAGTGAAAAATAACTTTAATTTCGGAAGTCGGTGGCAAAAGACTAAAATACAAATTCAAAGACACCGACTTCCGAAATTAAAGTTATTTTTCACTTTATAGTGTTTTTTTTTTATTTTGCACTTTTTAGCGGGTCAGTTTGTAATTTATTTAAGTCACAATAGCCTAATGTCATCTGCTCATCACCTTTTATAAAATATTGCTTTTCCCGATGCAGGGACGTTAATTGTTGAGGAGTTCTCCTAGTAAGAACCAGGAGAAGTAGAGCTGATTGAGAAGTCACCATCAGCTCCACTTCACCATATGCATTGTAACGAGCATAAATTGCTTAGCAACCATATTAAAGTATTCGAACCGGCCGTGAAATATTTGTCATTGAGTAGTTCCGATGGCCATCTGTGGTTTTCATCATCAGCTCCACTTTACCAAATGATGATTTCCGAGAGCAAATGCTCAAGTTACTTTAATTATTGAGTAGGCCACACGACGAAAGAGCATTGCTAAAAATGACGCGATTACAACACTTAAATTCGGTTTCAAATTGACGCATCAGCATGACTAGTAGGTAGTGGTCGTCCTATGTAAAACTACAATCTTAATTAGGTATTTTTTTTGTACGAACTGAACATTTTGGCATATTGAACCGTATGAAGTAAGCCCAACAAAAGGTAACTGCTGTAAATCGTTGAGGAATTCCCTCGACTGTCTATGGTCTCCATCATCAGACCTGTAATGGCACTTATAACCCATATGGGTGCAAAGTTTTTATTTATTTTACTTATTTATCACATTAAATGTTTCCTTTGCCATTACAGTTCTCATCAATATAAATGAATTAATTCCAAATACAAGGTAGCTACTGTAAACTGTTGAGGAGTTCCCTTAACTGTCCTTCGTCTTCATCATCAGACCCCTAATGACAGCCACAACCCATCTAGGTGTAAAGTTCACATCAATACAAATTAATCAAGCCCAAACACAAGGTAACAGCTGTAAATCGTTGAGGAGTCCCCTCGACTATCTTTCGGCTCCATCATCAGATCGACTCCAGGCCTTTATTAAATTGTAGTGCTTTAAAATTCTTAATGAAAAAATTAAGAAACGCACTAGTCGCTCCGATAGTACGATTTTCGAATGTTCCCCTCGATTTCACTAGGATGCCATCATCAGATCCTGGTTTCCTTATAATGGTACCACCCTTGGCATATCTCCTTTCCAACAAAAAAAGAATAATCAAAATCGGTTCATAAACGACGAAGTTATCCGCGAACACACATACAAAAAATATATATATACTTACATATATATACATTACATATATCTTAGGTACCACTTAGGATATTTTTTGACGTGACAACGTCTTAAATTAGGTTGCGGCTGGGAGTCACTTATGAAAAAGTGTAACGCTCGGTAACGTTACGATGAGTCACCGAACGAGAGAGAGAAAGACGTTGTCACGTAAAATCTTCGCCCGTAAAACCGACTTTACAGGCAACCATTTTTTTTTTTTTGTATTTTTTTCTGAACGGCCATAAGTTCTGCTTTATGCTATTTCAAGGTTATCCATTAATTACCGGACACCCTGTATACAACGTGGCGCTACAATGGTGACATTAATTTAACACACGGGTAGGGCTAGTGCCCATTAATCATATTTAACTTGATAGGTTAAAATAATTCGTAAATTGAAAAAAAATTTTTTTCAAACAAACTAAATAATATAATAGTAACTAAAATTGGGATCACCCTTGCAAAAATTCATTCATGAAATTACTTACTACGCTTCGCGCGATCGTACTCGTGATCGGTCCGATTCTTTGTCGGCATTTATCAAAGAAACCGAGCGGCGCCGGCGCGGGCGGCGCGCAAGTGGTACCTACAGCAGAGGTGCTTACTTAAACGTCACCCTCTCTTGTTACTATTAGTTATAACTGTCACCAGTCATCACTCATGACTAATCACTGCTTTTATTTGTCTCCTAGCACTCTGGCGGAGGCTAGTTTTTTTTGGGTTAGTCTTCGAAATACTGTAGCACATTTTGTCGTGTAGGCGGTCGATCTGGGCGTTGAGACCTAGCATCCACTGGCCAGTTTTCGTGGATGCGCTGAAGAGCTCCTACAATAGTGCGAGGATTAGTAGGGCATTGTTTTGAATCGCCATATCTCTCGCGATATGTCCTTATCGCAACGGCGGCCGGCATTTTGATGACATTCTCCATAAATTAGGATCATGTCCGCATATTCAGCTGCTGTGTAGTTCGGATGTGTATTTGCCATCACGATCACAAGTTTACACAAGCACATAACAAATAAAACCGTCCGTATCGCAAGAGATGAAAACGTACCTACTAGATTAGAAAACGAAAACAAAGCAGTGTCTTTATCGCAGAACCATAATCAAATTACTATCCTAATTACACAAAAATAAATAAATAAAACAATAGGTAAGCGTCTTTTTCGCGGAAACATTCACAAAAATATTAGACGACGTAATTATACGCACTAGTTTGACGAAGTGTGTCAAGGACACGGGTTCGGCTAGCACTAGAAAATCAATAGTATATTTCATTACAAGTGCGGAAAGGCTGTCATTGCAAAGAGTTCCGACAAATGTCTACCCGAGCCGAGGCGCAGCCGAAGGCGAGGGTTGACAGTCGGAACAAGTTGCAATGACGGTTCCGCAGGTGTACTGAACGACTATTTTTAATACAGTTTCGAAAAAATTAAGCAATTTAATAAAATAATAACAACAAAATAAACTCAACTAACTAATCATTTTTTCTGGAAAATGGCGCCAACCGTAGAATATAAGCAGAGTTTTTTTTTCTTCACCCATTTTGGTAGGCAAAGGGAACTATCCATACAGCTTAGTCTTCAGTATATTTTTTTTATTGATATGAAATGAAATTTAATGAGATGAAATGAAATGAAACCTAGCCTAACTCATTCAATTAAATCATTAAATCTGATATTGAAATAAATTAGTAGCTTCTTTTTAGAAATATACGTATTTGTATGAATCACAAAAACTCTTTAGTAAAAACTTCATAGTTGGTTTTCCTTTTTAATAGACATTATTTTGACAGTTGGGAAAAAGAACGCACGAGTTCGGGAAAGGTAAAAAAAAGCACTAGTATGTAATAGCCCACATCCCGAACGCTATACGTCCCTGCAATACACCACTTTTTGAGCAACTGTATTAAAATAGTATATTTCATTACAAGTGCGGAAAGGCTGTCATTGCAAAGAGTTCCGACAAATGTCTACCCGAGCCGAGGCGCAGCCGAAGGCGAGTGTTGACAGTCGGAACAAGTTGCAATGACGGTTCCGCAGGTGTACTGAACGACTATTTTTAATACAGTTGCGAAAAAATGAAGCAATTTAATTTAATAAAATAATAAATTCGTCGTATGTAGATAATAATTATGTAAGTAACGACTTTTTGACTTTTCCGGTAAAATGTTCTCCGAAGCATTTTGTGCAATTATACTGAGTTCCGGTGGTGTTAATTAAAAAAAATTGGGTCGGAATTACTCATTTTGTGCAACAAACAACTAAACTCGCAAAGAAAATTTCTGGAAAATGGCGCCAACCGTAGAATATAAGCAGAGTTTTTTTTTCTTCACCCATTTTGGTAGGCAAAGGGAACTATACATACAGCTTAGTCTTCAGTATATTTTTTTTATTGATATGAAATGAAAATGAAATTTAATGAGATGAAATGAAATGAAACTTAACCTAACTCATTCAATTAAATCTGATATTGAAATAAATTAGTAGCTTCTTTTTAGAAGAAATATACGTATTTTTATGAATCACAAAAACTCTTTAGTAAAAACTTCATGGTTGGTTTTGTTTTTAATAGACATTATTTTGACAGTTGGGAAAGAGACACGCACGAGTTCGGGAAAGGTAAAAAAAAAGCACTAGTATGTAATAGCCCACATCCCGAACGCTATACGTCCCTGCAATACACCACTTTTTGGGCAACTGTATTAAAAAAAGAATTCGAGTGCAGTGCGGGGGTGCGGGGGTGCGGCGGGTGGAAGGGGGCGCGGGTCGCCATCACTTTGTCGGCAACGCGCCGCTCGCCGACAAAGGGATGGCGGCGGGCGGCGGCGGAAAGAAAGAGATAATATCCCTTTGTCGGCGAGCGGCGCGCACGCGCCGCTTTCCTTCAATTCGCCTACTCTTTGCATTTGTTTCATTCTAATAGTATTGCTTATTCGTTTTAATTTCATTGATGCGATGTTATGATCCGTGACCCCGGCAAATGACCGCTGCGCGACAGTTGTTTAAGTACAGGTTGCTCTAAGATGCTATTTTCTAAAAATTTAAATAAATCCGTAAATAATAACGTTTAATGGAAATATAATTGCTTCATGAAACGAAAATGTGAAAACGAATATGTGTGTTAAATTAATGTCGCCATTCTAGCGCCACGTTGTATACGGTCAAATTGAGAAACCTCCTTTTTTGAAGTCGGTTAAAAAGTTGAAGCTAATTTATTTAAATTAAACAAATTTTTAGACACTTTTGAACTGTCAAGGTGAAGTTGAAGCTAGTTGCCCATTCCAAAGTGTAGTAGTACCCACCTTTGGAGAAGAAAGGACAAGAAACTCTATTGACACTCCTTTAAATTAAAATATACCTAAATAATATAATGTGTTGAAATTATACATGTAAGATCGATTTAGAAAGAATTGAACATGAATACACAGAACACAACAGAAACAGTTTTTTATTTTTTTATTTTGAATGCTTCCATGGTAAACAATTCAATAATTAAAATAATCCAAAAGATGACCAGTCCCTACTGACGGCGCCCGTTAACGAATTGACGCATGGATCAGCAACATTCACCACTTTGAAGGGAACATAATGAACCAACAGCCGCGTCGTCACCTTCAGTAAGACATTTGAGTGAGCATGACACACTCAGCCGCCAGGGCACACTCAAGTCAATGAAAGACTTGAGTTGAGTGTAAGTACCCAGTAAATGGTAGATAGATACACGAGCACACGAATTCAGCGGACGGTGCTAATGGCCAAACTGAAGCGCATCCTGCGCGAAACTCGCTCACAACGATTGTGTGAACTAACTTGCTTACATTTGTGTTCAAACTGGAACGAATAGTCGCTTGCCTAATAATTAAAACAATCGACGGGTTCGCCTCAGTTTGACGCAAAACGGCGACTTCTAATGTAAATTTCGGTTTGATATGTTGTGGACAATTTTGATTTTTACGGTTCCGTACCTAAAAAGGAAAAAAAACCGGGCATGAGCGAGTCGGACTGCGCACCGAGGGTACCATCATGTTTTTAAATTTACATCGGCAAGGCCTATATTCGTCAGAGAATTTTAACACTGCGGGCTGCGGTGTAGAATATTGCAGATTTATGTCAGCGCCATCTCTTGACCGATAGTGGAACTAATGTAACTTTTGTTGATGATTTCTGAAAAAGTGTGCTATTTAGTGACTTCATTTTATTTTTCCTGTAATCTTTACATAAACTTCTATCATATGGGGGGGGGGGGAACGGGCCGACCTCCCTGATGGCGTCAGCGTGGTTTACTACGCTGACGACACGCTGATCCTGGCGCAGGGGAGGTCGCATCAGGCGGCGGCCGCCGCGAAGACACGCGGGGTTGCGATAGTCGTGGAGAGGATTCGGCAGTTGGGTGTCGAGGTGGCATTGCACAAGTCCGAGGCCATGTCGTTTCATGAGCCCCGGAACGCGCCACCATCGGGATCCCAACTAACGGTAGGAGGGGTTCACATCGGCGTCGAGACAACGATGAATACCTGGGTCTCGTCCTCGACAGCCGGTGGAACTGCGTCGAGCATTTCCGACGTTTAGTTGGCCCCCAAACTGGAACGGGCCGGGGCCGCCTTCAAGCGGCTCTTGCCTAACCTGAGGGGGCCAAACGCCTCCTCCCGGAGGCTTTACGCGGGGGGTCGTGCGGTCCATGGCCCTATATTGCATTGTATAAACTCAATTTCATTTGTATTGTATAATTGCATAGCACAGATGTGAGTTCTATGTAAGTACTATACCTTATTTTACCATTTACCGGGTAATATGTCTTTCATTGACTTGAATGTGCCCTGGCGGCTGATAGTATGTCATGCTCACACAAATGTCTCGCTGACGGTGGCGTGTATGTTGGATCATTTAGCTCCCTTCAAAATGGTTGAGCTGAATGGTGCTGATCTTTGCGTCATGTTCGTGAACGGGCGCCGTCAGTTGGGGCTGGTCATCACTTAGCTGCCTCGGCTTATTTTTAACTAGCTTCTGCCCGCGACTTCGTCCGCGTGAAATTTCTTGTACCCCCACCCCGTCGCAACACTTCGTATTCGCTTAGCGTTCATTCTGACTTTTTTCTTTTTGCTCGGCTCCTAAGGGTCATAGCATGATATTAAATAGCCTATAGCCTTCCTCAAGAATTGGGCTATCAAATGCAAAAAGATTTTTTCAAATCTGACCGGTAGTTCCACAGATTATCGCGTTCTAACAAACAAACTCTTCAGTTTTAATATTAGTATAGATTTTATGTTGATAAAAAACATAACTCCTTAATAGGTACCAACTCTTAACATCTTAGTGTACGAACTGAGATTTCAGCGGGCACTCAGGCCGTACACTTACACACGTGATAACTTTTAAACGAAATATCCGATTGAGATGAAACAAAAAGTATTTTACTTCTTCATAAATACTCTTGATAACATAATGCTTAATTTCGATAAAGATTAATATTACGATACATATTTAACGTAGTTTTTTTTTCTTCAGACGATTTAATAATTATTTTGAACACAAAATCGGTTATTGTGATTAAACCATGATAGCTAGATATATGTTGTCGCGGACTTTTTTGTAGGTCTTAATGGGCTCTACAAACCCGTAGTACATCATTTTGTTCTATTGTCAATAGTTTTTGCAGCGCATGCAAAAATAGGTTTTCGATTTTACACCTTGTGTTACAAAATAGCAATTTTATTACGGATCACTAATTTTTGAAAAAATAGCCTATAGCCTTCCTCGATAAATGGACTACCCAACACTAAAAGAATCATTCAAATCGGACCAATAGTTCCAGAGATTAGCGCGTTCAAACAAACAAACAAACAAACAAACTCTGCAGCTTTATAATATTAGTATAGATTGTTGATGTTGATGATTGTTGTACTCTGGACGCTTTTAACGCATACGTCTTGTTTATTTATACATCGTTCTCACATTATTTAATTATAAATTCAAAAGTAATGATGTAACTAATATTTTTGTAAAATATAATTTAAAAAGAGTGTCCATGGAGTTTCTTGTCCGTTCTTCTCCATAGGTACCTACGCTTTGGAATGGGCAACTAGCTTCACATTTTTCTGACTGACCTACTTCTTGACAATTCAAAAGTGCCTGTAAAATGGTTTAATTGAACTAAATGCTTTGAGTTTGAGTTTGAGTTATACGGGGCCCCGGTGTGGGCGCGTTCACTGCGGCGGCGAGCCGCCCACTACCTGAACGCGCCCCAGAAGGTGATAGCCGTAAGGCTTATCCGGGGCTACCGCATGATCTCGGGTGAGGCGGCAAGGCTCCTTGCCGGACTGCCGCCACGGAATCTGGAGGCGATAGCCCTCGCGCGCCTATATGAGTGGCGCGCGGAGGCACTACGCCGAGGGGATGTTCCGCTTCCGCGGCAAATCGCGACGGAGCAGACGATCTCCAGCGCGATCTCATGGCGGCATGGAAAGAGCGACTGTCGCAACCCAGCGCAGGGCACGTCGCGACAGCGGCGATAAGACCCCTCTTTGAGGAGTGGCTAGAGAGGCGCCACGGCGCCCTCACCCACCGCCTGACGCAGGTCCTCACCGGACACGGAAGTTTCGGGAGGTTCCTGCACATCATCAGGCGGGAGGAAACGCCCGGGTGTCACCATTGCCAGGATCGCCCAGAGGACACGGTGGAGCACACGGTGGAGGTCTTCCCCGCTTGGGCGGAGCATCGCCGTGTCCTCGTAGAGGCGATCGGCAGCGGCAGCGAACTCTCGCGTCCGGCCCTGGTGCAAGCCATGGTCCGGGGCGAGAGGGAGTGGGAGGCAGTCACCTCCTGCGAAGCAGTCATGCTAGCAAAGGAGGTGGCGGGACGGCTCAGGGAGAAAGCCTCCCGTCCCAGCCGCCGCGGGAGACGCTCCGGGCGTCGGGAGCCGCGCGACGACTCCCGGCCACCGTAGGCGCGGGCCTGCGGGCGGTGAGTAATGGGTAGCTCACCGTCCGATCAGGACCAGGCCCGTGCCGGACGGCGCGTACGTGTTCCACGCGCGCCTCAAAGAGATGTCAGCATCGAGGGGGGGCCCCCTTAGGGCCGAAGCCTGCCGGGTCAGCGGGATTGTCCGAAAGGGTTACCGCTGGCCCGGAACATAAAGGGCTAAGGAAGGAACACGGGTGGGTTTTAGTCAGTAAGAGTCTGACACTCCCGCTCCACCTAGAGCGGAAGGGGTCATTTGAGGATTTCCCATCCGCAAAAAAAAATAGGGTTCCGTTTTACCATTTTGGTACGGAACCCTTAAAAGATACGGCCGTTTATGCATCAAAAAAATTATTTTTCGACACTCTCAAGGGAATCAAAATTTAAAGGGTACTTCCCGTTAACATAGAATCATGAAATTTGGCAAGAAGCAAGATCATGTAGCACAAGTAAAGGAAAAAATCAGAAAACCGTAAATTTCTAGGTTAAACTATTTACATACCTACAAAGTACGGAACCCTCGGTGCGCGAGTCCAACTCGCACTTGACCGGTTGTTTTTATCTAAAAAGCATTGCAGGCGCAGGCACGACTTAGTTTCTGTAGTGTGTCAGTAGACTTACCTAGAGCGTGATTTCGCTGAGCCGGATCGCGAACGTGAGCCCGATTTAGAACGAGACCGCGAGCGTGATTTGGACTTGGAACGTGACCGTGACTTGGAGCGAGACCCAGAACGAGACCGCGACCGCGAATGAGATCGCGACTTGGAACGTGAACCGGATCGCGAACGCGACAGCGAGGCCGACTTGCGCGCGCGCGACCCGGAGCGAGAGCGACTCCTATTCTTATGAGCTGAAATATAAAAACAGATTCATTAAACAACAAGTAAAAAAAATATTTTTAAGTTAAATGGTTTTAACGATAATGCTAGATAATGTACTAAAAGCTTAAAAAAAATAATTCGGTAGGTCCTAGGTACCAGTCATCACACCACTTTCCTCATCAATATAGGGCATTGATCAGACAAAAAAATAAAATCGTGGGGCGCGTGCTACAGTCACCCGCTCATATGCTATTTACATGTTCATTTGATACCCATTACCTATATTGAAACAAAAACTCGTATGTATAAATAAGTATATATGTATAAATAAGTATATATGTATAAATAAGTCGGACTCGCGCACCGAGGGTTCTGTACCATCATATGTTTTTAAATTTTCATCGGCGAGGCCTATAATCATCAGAGAATTTTCACACTGTGCACTGCGGTGTAGAATATTGCAGTTTTATGTCAGCGCCATCTCTTGACAGATAGTGGAACTAATGTAACTTTTGTTGATGATTTCTGAAAAAGTGTGCTATTTAGAGACTTCGTTTTATTTTTCCTGTAAACTTTACATAAACTTCTATCACATAGAATAATATCAGATTTTTCTGTTTGCAAACTTCGGAGATAAGGGGGGCCACCGACTGTACATTAGTTCATTTGAAGTTAATTCTCTGTTAAGCTTGATGTTGTACGAGTAAATAGCTTGACTTGGCAATCACACTAAACAATCTAATTTAATATAATATGCATTACTTGTGAGATACATTGTGTTTTCATGCGATAGCCATAGGCCGTCGGATAAAGACATTAAATTCGCAAAACGTGATGTAGTTCACATAGAATAATTTCAGATTTTTCTCTTTGCAAATCCATTTTCATCAAAAGTAGAAAACTATGCGGCCTAAACAAAAACAAAATACGTTTGAGAATGTGCAAACTGCGCTCTTTCATATGATACCTTGACCTAATAGTCATGCCCTAATAGCCCCACTTCGAATTTTTCAGACCCCTTTCAGTCCCTGTGGCAAAAAATATACATATATTTTTATTTGCAAAATAGTTGGGCAAACGTCCTCTAAAACTATTCCAAATTTCAAGTTGACAGCATTAGTAGTTCTTGAGATATCAAGCAGTGACAGACAGACATACAGACAGACTTAGTCTCACCAAAAAGGTTGCTAAAATTTGTTTGGGTAGTGAAATTTTGGCAAAACGGCAGGATTCCGTTATTTTTATTTTTTTATTGAACCTATACAAAAAAGTAAACGGCGTTTAATAATTTAAACATAAAGATAAACAAAAGAGAATGCAAAGTTATTACCTTTAACAGGTGATTTAGATCTGGATCTAGATTGCGAGCGCGACTTTGACTTAGATCGGCGCGAGCGGCTCGCATGGTTCTCTGGAAGCCAAAAATTTGCGTGCTCATTAGCGATTCAATAAGAAGTGTCGGAAGAAAACATAATTTTACCAAATATAACAAGCACATGCACGTACTGCATTTACTGCACTTCCTTGTACAATGTAGTTGTAGATTTTTTAATTAAAAAAACTGGCCAAGTGCGAGTCGGACTCGCACACGAAGGGTTCCGTACCACAAGGCAAAAACGCCGAAAAAAAAAACACGTTTGTTGTATGGGAGCCCCCTTTAAATATTTATTTTATTTTGTTTTTAGTATTTGTTGTTATAGCGGCAACAGAAATACATCATCTGTGAAAATTTCAACTGTCTAGCTACCGCGGTTCTTGAGATACAGCCTGGTGACAGACAGACGGACGGACGGACAGCGAAGTCTTAGTAATAGGGTTCCGTTTTTACCCTTTGGGTACGGAACCCTAAAAACCGACTTCCAAAAAAACACTACAAAGTGAAAAATAACTTTAATTTCGGAAGCCGGTGTCTTTGGATCTGTATTTTAGTTTTTTGCCACCCACTTCCGAAATTAAAGTTATTATTCACCTTGTAGTGTTTTTTTTGGAAGTCAGTTTTTTTTTTTTGTTAAATAGTATATTTCATTACAAGTGCGGAAAGGCTGTCATTGCAAAGAGTTCCGACAAATGTCTACCCGAGCCGAGGCGCAGCCGAAGGCGAGGGTTGACAGTCGGAACAAGTTGCAATGACGGTTCCGCAGGTGTACTGAACGACTATTTTTAATACAGTTGCGAAAAAATTAAGCAATTTAATAAAATAATAAAAACACAATAAACTCAACTAACTAATCATTTTTTCTGGAAAATGGCACCAACCGTAGAATATAAGCAGAGTTTTTTTTTTCTTCACCCATTTTGGTAGGCAAAGGGAACTATCCATACAGCTTAGTCTTCAGTATATTTTTTTTATTGATATGAAATGAAAATGAAATTTAATGAGATGAAATGAAATGAAACCTAACCTAACTCATTCAATTAAATCATTAAATCTGATATTGAAATAAATTAGTAGCTTCTTTTTAGAAATATACGTATTTGTATGAATCACAAAAACTCTTTAGTAAAACTTCATGGTTGGTTTTACTTTTTAATAGACATTATTTTGACAGTTGGGAAAGAGAACGCACGAGTTCGGGAAAGGTAAAAAAAAGCACTATTATGTAATAGCCCACATCCCGAACGCTATACGTCCCTGCAATACACCACTTTTTGAGCAACTGTATTAAAAAAGTTTTTATTCCCCGCTTTTTAGTGGATCTGTTTATAATGTGTCTAAGTTACAATAGCCTTATGTCAACTTGCCCAACGTCTTTTGCAAAATATTGCTTTTCCCGATGCAGGGACGTTAATTGTTGAGGACTACTCCTAGTATTCCACCATCAGCTCCATTTCACCATTCGCATTGTGACGAGCATAAATTGTTTAGCAACCATATTAAAGTAATCGAATCGCAACCCGTGAAATACTTATTATTAAGTAGTTCCGTTGGCCATCTGTGGTCTTCTTCATCAGTTCCACTTCACCAAATGGTGGTTTCCGAGAGCAAATGCATGAGTTACTGTAAAAAATACCCAAATCGCTATAGGTGTCCCTATAATATTTGAGGAGTTCCCTCAATTCCTCGTGGATCCCATCATCAGAACTGGATTTTGATAAAAATGGGACCAATCTGGAAGTATATCCTTTTAAATAAAAAAAGAATTTCCCAAATCGTTTTATAAATGACGGCGTACTGAGGTAACAAACAAAAAAACTTTTACAAAAAAAACAACCGACTTCCAAAAAACACTATAAAGTTAAAAATAACTTTAATTTCGGAAGTCGGTGTCTTTGGATTTGTATTTTAGTTTTTTGCCACCGACTTCCGAAATTAAAGTTATTTTTAACTTTATAGTGTTTTTTGGAAGTCGGTTGTTTTTTTTTTTCACTTTTTATTGGGTCAGTTTGTAATTTATTTAAGTTACAATAGCCTAATATCACCTTTTACAAAATATTGCTTTTCCCGATGCAGGGACGTTAATTGTTGAGGAGTTCTCCTAGTAAGAACCAGGAGAACTGGAGCTGATTGAGAAGTCACCATCAGCTCCACTTCACCATACGCATTGTAACGAGCATAAATTGCTTAGCAACCATATTAAAGTAATCGAATCGCAACCCGTGAAATATTTGTCATTGAGTAGTTCCGATGGCCATCTGTGGTCTTCATCATCAGCTCCACTTTACCAAATGATGATTTCCGAGAGCAAATGCTCAAGTTACTTTAATTATTGAGTAGGCCACACGACGAAAAATGACGCGATTACGCAACTTAAATTCGGTTTCAAATTGACGCATCAGCATGACTAGTAGGTAGTGGTCGTCCTATGTAAAACTACAATCTTAATTAGGTAGGTATTATTTTTGTACGACCTGAACATTTTGGCGTATTGAACCGTATGAAGTAAACCCAACAAAAGGTAACTGCTGTAAATCGTTGAGGAATACCCTCGACTGTCTATGGTCTCCATCATCAGACCTGTAATGGCACTTATAACCCATATGGGTGCAAAGTTTTTCCTTTGCCATTACAGTTCTCATAAATATAAATTAATTAATTCCAAACACAAGGTAGCTACTGTAAACTGTTGAGGAGTTCCCTTAACTGTCCTTCGTCTTCATCATCAGACCCCTAATGACAGTTACAACCCATCTAGGTGTAAAGTTCACATCAATACAAATTAATCAAGCCCAAACACAAGGTAACTGCTGTAAATCGTTGAGGAGTCCCCTCGACTGTCTTTCGGCTCCATCATCAGATCGACTCCAGGCCTTCATTAAATTGTAGTGCTTTAAAATACTTAACGAAAAAATTAACAAACGCACTAGTCGCTCCTACGATTTTCGAATGTTCCCCTCGGTTTCACTGGGATGCCATTATCAGATCCTGATTTCCTTATCATGGTACCACCCTTGGCATATCTCCTTTCCAACAAAAAAAGAATAATCAAAATTGGTTCATAAACGACGAAGTTATCCGCGAACACACATAAAAAAAAAAAATATACGGTCGAATTGAGAAACCTCCTTTTTTTGAAGTCGGCTAAAAAATATACGGTCGAATTGAGAAACCTCCTTTTTTTGAAGTCGGTTAAAAAAAAGTAATTTAAAAAAAATTAAACCGACTTCAAAAAAAAAAGAAATTAACTCAAAATTATGAAATAACTTTAATTTCGGAAGTCTGTGTCTTGGGATCTGTATTTTAGTTTTAGTTTTTTGCCACCGACTTCCGAAATTAAAGTTATTTCATAATTATGAGTTAATTTCTTTTTGAAGTCGGTTGAATTTTTTTTAAATTACTTTTTAACCGACTTCCAAAAAGGAGAAGGTTATATGTTCGACTTTATATGTTTTTTTTTTTATATATGTTCACCGATTACTCGAAGACGGCTGGACCGATTTCAAAAATTCTTTTTTTTTGTTTGAAAGGGTATACTCTCGAGGTGGTCCCATTATCATCAAGTTGGAATCTGATGAGAGGATCCCATGGAAATCCAGGGAAACCCTCAAATTCTATAGCAATTTGGGTATTTTTTACCGACTTCACAAAAAGGAGGAGGTACTATGTTCGGATGTTTGTATGTTTTTTTTTTTTTGTATGTTTGTTCATCGAATACTCCGCCAATTCTCGACGGATTTTCAAAATTCTTTTTTTGTTCGAAAGTAGATAGTTCTGAGGTGGTCCCATTGTCACCAGGTTAGGATCTGATGATGGGATCTTAGAGAAATCGAGGGCAACCCTCAAATTTTATAGGCTCACTTATTGTTTTTTTTTTCGCATATTTTATGAAGTATCTTGTGTATTTGCGTATTGTTGTCACCATCTCAGGTAGCTGGGCTGATGATGGAAGGTACAACTCCTTAACAGTAAGAAGTTACTCGAACAGGCAAGGACTGTTTTAGTAAATTGTTTTGATGTTTGATAGGGCATTTGCCACATTTGGTCTCATGATCATCAAGTCATGCATGACCTGATGCTGCAGTCAGGATAGTCTGCAGAGTACCTATCTCCTCGACAACTAACAGCAGATATATCGTGTTTAGGCTCATTGAAAAGGGCTCGATGTGTGGATAAACGTACTGTTACTGAGGAACACCGAAGTACATAGAGACCTGATGCTGAAGCCAGGAGCATCAGAAAAAGTACAAACCTTGAAATTACAGCACCGTAGTCCTGTTTGGGCTCATTTTAAACAGGACTAAATTTTAAGTTCAATGCAATGTTGACATATGTCTGACCTGATGCTGCAGCCAGGATTATCAGCTAGGAGAGTGGAATACTAGGAGAACTCCTCAACAATTAACGTCCCTGCATCGGGAAAAGCAATATTTTGTAAAAGGTGATCAGCAGTTGACATTAGGCTATTGAAACTTAGATAAATTACAAACTGACCCACTAAAAAGTAAAAAATATAAACTTTTTTTCAAAAAAAACAACCGACTTCCAAAAAACACTATAAAGTAAAAAATAACTTTAATATCGGAAGTCGGTGGCAAAAAACAAAAATACAAATCCAAAGACACCGACTTCCGAAATTAAAGTTATTTTTACCGACTTCAAAAAAAAGGAGGTTATCAATTCGATACGTATGTATGTAATATTATTGGAATTGCATTATATTCACATATGATGATCTATTAGGGCTTCCAAACAAATATACAAAATTTCATAGACGTATGTATGTATGTATGTATGTATGTATGTATGTTTGTCCACGCATATCTCCGGAACTATTAATCGGATCGTGACCATTTTTTTTTTATTGGCTTACATTTTCTTCAACTTAGGGAACAGTGCAAGTTTCATCAAGATCGATTCAGTAATTTTCAAGATATGGACTAATACGTGTAAGTGTGACGGCCTGGCTTATTGATAAGAGCTACGGGTGTAGTGTCAAAGGAAAAACATCTCAAAACCTTGGTCAAATACTAGTGCAAAAACTAAAAATTACGAAATAAAAAGTAATTTAAAAAAATTAAACCGACTTCAAAAAGAAATTAACTCAAAATTATGAAATAACTTTAATTTCGGAAGTCGGTGGCATAAAACTAAAATACAGATCCCAAGACACCGACTTCCGAAATTAAAGTTATTTCATAATTTTGAGTTAATTTCTTTTTGAAGTCGGTTTAATTTTTTTAAATTACTTTTTTCACTTTATAGTGTTTTTGGAAGTCGGTTGTTTTTAAAGTAACTTGAGCATTCGCTCTCGGAAATCATCATTTGGTAAAGTGGAGCTGATGATGAAGACCACAGATGGCCATCGGAACTACTCAATGACAAATATTTCACGGGTTGCAATTCGATTACTTTAATATGGTTGCTAAGCAATTTATACTCTTCACAATGCGTATGGTGAATGGTTGTTGAGGAGTTCTCCTGGTTCTTACCAGGAGAACAACAATTAACGTCCCAGCATCGGGAAAAGCAATATTTTGTAACATGTGATGACCAGCTGACATTAGGCTATTGTAACTTAGATAAATTACAAACTGACCCACTAAAAAGTGAAAAATAAAAACTTTTTACAAAAAAAACATCAGACTTCCAAAGTGTTTTTTTTGAAGTCGGATACAAATTAAAAAACAACTTTAATTTCGGAAGTCGGTGTCTTTGGTTCCGCATTTTCGTTTATTGACACCGACTTCCAAAATTAAAGTAATTTTTACCGACTTCAAAAAAAGGAGGTTATCAATTCGATACGTATGTATGTAATATTATTGGAATTGCATTACGATTTTTTTTTTTTTCAAAAAATTCACATATGACAATCTATTAGGGCTTCCAAACAAAAATACAAAATTTTGTAGACGTATGTATGTATGTTTGTCCACGCATATCTCCGGAACTATTAATCGGATCGTGACGATTTTTTTTATTGGCTTACATTTACTTCAACTTAAGGAACAGTGCAAGTTTCATCAAGATCGATTCAGTAATTTTCAAGATATGGACTAATACGTGTAAGTGTGACGGCCTGGCTTATTGATACGATCATACGACCTACGGGTGTAGTGTCAAAGGGAAAACATCTCAAAAACTTGGTCAAATTCTAGTGCAAAAACTAAAAATTACGAAATAAAAATAATTTTAAAAAATTAAACCGACTTGAAAAAGAAATAACTCAAAATTATGAAATAACTTTAATTTCGGAAGTCGGTGGCATAAAACTTAAAAGATCCCAAGACACCGACTTCCGAAATTAAAGTTATTTCATAATTTTGAGTTATTTCTTTTTCAAGTCGGTTTAATTTTTTTATTTAATTTGTAGTGGTTTTTTGGAAGTCGGATGTTTTTTTTACCGACTTCAAAAAAAGGAGGTTATCAATTCGACACGTATGTATGTAATATTATTGGAATTGCATTATATTCACATATGACAATCTATTAGGGCTTCCAAACAAATATATAAAACTAGCACTTTGCCCGCGACTTCGTCCGCGTGTATTTCGTACTTTCCTCTCAAAATTTCGAATATGTATGTTTATGATCTTTATAATTTATTTAGATTAATAAGTATTCGGGCCAATTTTTAAGTTTGTAGATCAACGGAATCAGATTTTTCAAATAAACTGTATCCCCGCTTTTCACCCCCACAGGGGTGGAATTTCGAAAAATAGTTTGTGACGTGTTCATTACTTGACTCAAAGATTATTTTACCAATTTTCGAGTAAATCAAGCCACGCAATAAAATCCTCCCCAGTAAAATTACCTACCCCTTTTCACCCCGTTAGGGGTACATTTTCGAAAAACCCTGATACACGTTATTCTCTATTTTTAGTCTTAAGTATAAATACTGAGTTTCGAGTTAATCGGACAGCCCGTTAAAATTGTTCCATACAAATTTTGACACCCCCCAATCCCTCTTTAGGGGGTAGTTTAGAAAAACAAAAATTGGCAAACTTCATAATTTACTTAGATAAGTATTCCTGCCAAGTTTCAAGTTTATTAACCAATTGAATAAGATTTTTCATATAAACTGTATCCCCGCTTTTCACCCCCACAGGGGTGGAATTTCGAAAAATCCTTTGGTATGTGCTCATGACTTGACTCAAAGATTATTTATACCAATTTTTGAGTTAATCAAGCAACGCAGTAAAATCCTCCCCTGTAAAATTAACTACCCCTTTTTACCCTGTTAAGGGTACATTTTCGAAAAACCCTGATACACGTTATTATCTATTTTTAGTCTTAAGTATAAATACTGAGTTTCAAGTTAATCGGACAGCCCGTTAAAATTCTTCCATACAAACTTTGACACCCCCCAATCCCCCTTTAGGGGGTAGTTAAGAAAAACAAAAAAAGTAATTTAAAAAAATTAAACCGACTTCAAAAAGAAATCAACTCAAAATTATGAAATAACTTTAATTTCGGAAGTCGGTGTCTTGGGATCTGTAATCTGTATTTTAGTTTTTTGCCACCGACTTCCGAAATTAAAGTTATTTCATAATTTTGAGTTGATTTCTTTTTGAAGTCGGTTTAATTTTTTAAAATTACTTTTTATTTCGTAATTTTTAGTTTTTGCACTAGAATTTGACCAAGGTTTTGAGATGTTTTCCCTTTGACACTACACCCGTAGCTCGTATCAATACGCCAGGCCGTCACACTTACACGTATTAGTCCATATCTTGAAAATTACTGAACCGATTTTGATGAAACTTTCACTGTTCCCTAAATTGAAGGAAATGTAAGCTAATACAAAAAAAATGGTCACGATCCGATTAATAGTTGCTGAGAAATGCGTGGACAAACATACATACATACATACATACATACATACATACATGCATACATACATACATACATACGTCTATGAAATTTTGTATATTTGTTTGGAAGCCTTAGTAGATTGTCTTAAGTGAATATAATGCAATTCCAATAATATTACATACATACGTATCGAATTGATAACCTCCTTTTTTTTGAAGTCGGTAAAAATGCCAAACTTAATCATTTACTTAGATAAGTATTCGTGCCAAGTTTCAAGTTTATTAACTCAAGGAATAAGATTTTTCATACAAACGAAATCCCCCCTTTTCACCCCCTTAAAGGTTGAATTTCCAAAAACCCCTTAGTGCTCCCCTACATTATAAAAGGAAGATTGTGCAAAATTCCACATTCCTAGACCCAGTAGTTTCGGCTGTGCGTTGATATGTCAGTCAGTCAGTCAGTTTCTCCTTTTATATATATAGATTTTATAGACGTATGTATGTATGTATGTATTTGTCCACGCATATCTCCGTAACTATTAATCGGATCGTGACCATTCTTTTTTTATTGGCTTACATTTACTTCAACTTAGGGAACAGTGCAAGTTTCATCAAAATCGATTCAGTAATTTTCAAGATATGGACTAAGACGTGAAAGTGTGACGGCCTGGCTTATTGATACGAGCTACGGGTGTAGTGTCAAAGGGAAAACATCTCAAAACCTTGGTCAAATTCTAGTGCAAAAACTAAAAAAAGTAATTTAAAAAAATTAAACCGACTTGAAACGACCGAAAATGGTCACGATCCGATTAATAGTTGCTGAGAAATGCGTGGACAAACATACATACTGTATATGAATTTTTACCGACTTCAAAAAAAAGGAGGTTATCAATTCGATACGTATGTATGTAATATTATTGGAATTGCATTATATTCACATATGATGATCTATTAGGGCTTCCAAACAAATATACAAAATTTCATAGACGTATGTATGTATGTATGTATGCATGTATGTATGTATGTATGTATGTATGTATGTTTGTCCACGCATATCTCCGGAACTATTAATCGGATCGTGACCATTTTTTTTTTATTGGCTTACATTTTCTTCAACTTAGGGAACAGTGCAAGTTTCATCAAGATCGATCCAGTAATTTTCAAGATATGGACTAATACGTGTAAGTGTGACGGCCTGGCTTATTGATAAGAGCTACGGGTGTAGTGTCAAAGGGAAAACATCTCAAAACCTTGGTCAAATACTAGTGCAAAAACTAAAAATTACGAAATAAAAAGTAATTTAAAAAAATTAAACCGACTTCAAAAAGAAATTAACTCAAAATTATGAAATAAGTAACTTTAATTTCGGAAGTCGGTGGCATAAAACTAAAATACAGATCCCAAGACACCGACTTCCGAAATTAAAGTTATTTCATAATTTTGAGTTAATTTCTTTTTGAAGTCGGTTTAATTTTTTTAAATTACTTTTTTTGTCTATGAAATTTTGTATATTTGTTTGGAAGCCTTAGTAGATTGTCGTACGTGAATATAATGCAATTCCAATAATATTACATATATACGTGTCGAATTGATAACCTCCTTTTATTTTAAGTCGGTAAAAATACAACCGAATTGAGAACCTCCTCCTTTTTTTTAAGTCGGTTAAAAAAGGTAATAATGCCATAATTTGCTCACCTGGTGACTTGGACCGCGGTCGCTCGGTGGCGTCGTCGCCGTCTACTTCCATCTTGTCGGGCGAACGAGATATACTGTGAGGTTTGGACTTTTGTGGCGGCGGCGAGTCGCTCTTAGAGCGTATCGGTGATGCACTGCCGGACTTGGACCGAGATTTACTGCGGGACTTTACTGGGGAACCACTCTTAGACTTGGCTCGGCTTTTGGAACGTGACCTCGCTGTGGAACGGCCGCGGGTCGAGTTTGGGCGCGAACCGCTTCCAGAGCGAGAGCGGGCGCGAGTGCCCGAGCGAGAGCGAACACGGGAGCCGGAACGAGCGCGGGATCCGGAACGAGCGCGGGATCCGGAACGAGCGCGGGATCCGGAACGAGCGCGGGATCCGGAACGAGCGCGGGATCCGGAACGAGCGCGAGAGCCGGAACGAGCGCGAGAGCCGGAACGAGCGCGAGAGCCGGAACGAGCGCGGGAGCCGGAACGAGCGCGGGAGCTGGAACGAGCGCGGGAGCTGGAACGAGCGCGAGAGCCGGAACGAGCGCGGGAGCCGGTACGAGCGCGAGAACCGGAGCGAGACCGAGACTTGGCCGGCGACGAGCTGCGGGAGCGCGGCGATTTGTGTGACCCGCTAAGAGACCGCGAGCTCGACTTAGACCTAGACCGCGATTTGGAACGAGATCGCGATTTTGACCTTGACTGTGACTTGGAACGTGAGCGAGACTTTGATCGCGACCGCGACTTGGAACGTGACCGCGATTTGGAACGCGACCGCGACTTTGAGCGTGATCTTGACTTGGATCTTGACCGCGATCGGGACTTTGAGTGCGATGCTGATCTAGAGTTACGTCTTGAATGTGTGGATCCGTCGTGTGACATCTTGGACACGGAGCCCGCCTGCACATAAACAGGCACAATGTTATACTCAGCTGATAGTACCTACAACGACTAAAGGAACGTAATTTACGAAATGAATTGCAATGCCTACTCTATTAGCTTTACTAATTTTATTCATGTTTTCACTACTTAAAAATTTAAAAAACCCCCGACAAAAATAAAATTAAGAATCCCTACAAAAAGCATGAAATAAAAAAATAAATTTGAAAAAATCTTATGGAAGTTGGGGGACCGTTCTGTGGAACACCTTCTATTCTGCTTCTGAGGTGCTGTGTTTTGAAGGAAACATAATGCAATACTTACCGAAGGACTGCGGCTGCGCGACCCGGATCGGGAGTGCCCGCCTCCTGCACACACAAGCTCTATTGTACGTACACACTGCACTGCGAAGTGACGGACCAGCACCACAATACACAATTACACAACACACAGTTAACTGGTAACCCCCCCATAGGTATTTGTAACATACCCAGTTAAGGCAGAAACACACTTGTAACACCTGACGCCATCCCACGCTTACTCATTGGCCTCATTTTTATCTCGTTGAGCTATTTTCATCATTTGGCCAATAAGTAAGCGTGGGATGGCGTTGTGTTTTAATAATGTGTTTCCGCCTTTGACACACACATGATCAGCCTATAATGTTCCCACTGCTGGGACACAAGCCTCCTCTCGGTGAGAGGGAGTGGGCCGTAATCCACCACGCGGGCCCAGTGCGGGTTGGCAGATGTCACATGTCTTCGAATTTATAACTTGGGTTGGGTCTTATATCGAGTCGCCTGAATCTGAGGTAAGTGTGAATATGGGAGGGTGTAGGGGGTTCGTACTAAGCGATAAAATGTATTTTTTGCTGCCGGAGACGCGCCAAAATATTTTAATTATTATATCAAAAACTTACAAATACATAAAAAGGAACGTAATTTTGATACATTTCGTAGCGATTTCGATGCTCCGTTTGTCGAAATGTGTGAAACGAAACGTAAGCCGCCATTCTGTTTACATTGACAAATACTTTTGGCGTTCGTTTTGTCATTCCGTTGCTCTCGAGTTTACGTGAATTTTATATGTTGCTATGATTATTAGCTCCCCGCACCCTAATGAATAACAGATCCTACCCAAAGCACACAGTCTTGTGTTGGTTAGGTTAAGTTAGAACGGTGACCACTTAGCGCGAGCCGAGCGAGTTGTGTTGGTAGGTTAGGTTAGGTTAGAACAGTGACCACTTAGCGCGAGCCGAGCGAGCAAAGCGAGCGTGCCGCGGCAGCGGCCGGCGAAGCGCCAGAAAGTAACTATCTCCCCGTACCCTAACGAGTGACAGATCCTACCCAGAGCAGACAGGCTTGTGTTGGTTAGGTTAAAAAATTTTATTCAAAGTGGAATAATAGAAAAACTACGCATCTCCGGCAAGAAAAGAATCCGGGGGGTGAAACAGCCATCCCCCACCCTCCCCCCGACACCCCTCCCATCTTCGTACGAAGGCGACTTGATATAAGACTTTAACCTATAACTTTACTAGGTAAGAAATCTGAACAAAAATCCAAAATATTTAAACTAAAAATGGAAATCTAGTATTTTTTTTACAGGTTTCTCAGTTGGTATTGTTGCAAAATCCATAGCACCGTAGTAGTTATAATTGTAATAACACAACCCCTACTTGTAATAACAGGGGTTGTATTATTACATTTTTGAAGAATTTGTCAGTATTTTGGTGGGACTTCACAGGGATTTTTAGCACACAACAATATCTATATTAAAATGTCATGCAACTGAGTGTTATGTTGAAACACCTGACAAAGCTTGAACACAATTAATTGGTTCATGTTTTTCATCAAGCCTCGATCATTTACCTTTCTAAAATGATGATCACCACTGTACTATTTCATACAGATAGATTGTTGACAAAACAATGTCCTGTGTGTAGGTAGACGGTTAACCAACATCGGCAGTTTGCTATTGCTTCCATTCTATGTTAAGATAACATAACGAGCAGCACTAGCTGTCGAAACTACAATTTCGCCACTACGTAGTATGGTCCGATGTTGTATTTCGGCGTATTACATTGTTTGAGTGTATCTACAATAATTTTATAAAATTGAGGTTAGAAACACAAAACTAACGTACCTGTATCCACGTCCATTTTTGCTTCTAGTTGTAGAATCCGAACACAATAATGTGCTCCGTTAAACTATTTGAGCAGCATATATAACAGTGAAACAAATACCGAATGTTATAAAATACCACTAAATAGGAAATTCGAATAGAAGGTATATTCTTCCAACTATTCAACTTCAATCAACGACCCACCAATTCAATATTCTCCAGTAATCCAGTGTTTGACAGTGACACCACAAAGTTTGACATTGTTCCAAAGACAGCCTGTTTGACAGTTTGCTTTGACCACTCGTGTGGTATGGGGTTGCCATTTTTTAAAGAAATAGTCAGCATGGCGAGAACAATAGTATGTACGTACATACATACATGATACATGTGTGCTAAGTAGGGATGTGAAAAAAAAATCGATTATAGAAAAAATCGATTAATAATCGATTTTTTTTCGAAAAAAAATCGATTTTTATAATCGATTTTAATATTACAAAAAATCGATTAATAAAAAATCGATTTCTTATTCACTGCCGATTTTATTCACCTAGAAGTTAGAACGGCCGCAACACAGCTTTTTAGCGTGAAGCCGCAAAGTACCGCGAAGTGTACCACTAACTAATAAATGAATGACGCTAAAGGGCGCTACACACGGCTAAGATACTTTAAAATTGTATCTTTGTAATCCTTTTGTAATTCGCGAAATTCAAATTTTCTTAGGGTTTTTGCAATTTGCAGGTCAGTGTCAGGATGTATCTTGATTAAAATATGATTCACGACAATAACAGGTACATATTTAGATAATTATAATCTTTAATACATCTTTCTAAGTTAGATTTCTACCATTAAAACTTTTTCATATGAGATTGGTGGTTGGTGGCAGAAATCTAACGTAAACGTAATGTCTAATCTAATGTAATTTGAATTTCGGGCGAAAGGAGAAATTTAAAAAAATCCTTTTTTGTGTGAAATTATTAACTTGTTGTGTAATTAATGTTTATTATTATTAATAAAACTGAGTGCTGTGATAGATAGTTATTATCGATATTTCAGGCGTTTAATTTAAACTATCAAAAAAAAAAAAAAAACGATTATTTTAATAAAATCGATTATTTTTATTAAAAAAATCGATTATTTTATAATCGATTTTATTACTAGGCAAAATAATCGATTAATTAATAATCGATTTTTTATGTATACTGTCACATCCCTAGTGCTAAGTTGATCATTATACACGAGGCGATATTATTCGCGCGAGCCGCAGGCGAGCGCGATAAGAAAGCCGAGTGTATATTGATTAATGCACACGCGTTTCATACGACGTTTTTCAACACACTTGCGAGGAAAAAAACAGACTTGTATTGTTAAATATTAATTAATATTTAACAATACAAGTAATCATATTTGATCAAGATACAACCTGATATATCAGGTTGTATCTTGATCAATTATGATTCGCGACAACCTATAATATATATGTATTTACAGAATTATAGTCATTATGAATTTGTTCCTTAAGAACTTTTTTCCATAAGAGACAAATCTAACTTAGAAACATGTATTAATGATTCTAATGATTAGAGGTACCTGTTATAGCAGCAAATCATATTTTGATAAAGATACAACCTGACATCGACCTGAAAATTGTAAAAAACCTAAGAAAATTTGAATTTCGCGGTCTACCACTGCGATGGCATTCACCTTAAATTGTCCGTGGTCCGTGCGCAGGCATGGACGTAATATATAGAGTTACTTCTATATATTACGTCCATGTGCGCAGGTAAATAAATATTAGTTCATTTTGCGACCAAGGACAATCCAGACTATTTAAAAAAAAAGTAAAATATAGCTGCGGATTTCTTTTGGCATGAAGTCTCTTTGATGCTTCGATCAATTATATTATTGATCGAAGCTCTGATGAGATTAAAAAAGCGCGTGATAGCGGAATTAAGTATATATGTTTAAATATGGTAGCTATGTGTATCAGAATGGTCACTAGTTATTTATTAAGTGTACCTATATTAAGGAATAAAGTATAATCTATATGTAAGTAGGTATATCTAAATATTACCCAAATATAAAGCTTTGAATATGCTCAGTAGGTATGGTTACTAGTTATATAATATGTGTAGTACCTATGAATATGGTATGGTGTGGTATGTAGGGGATGGATTTTATAAAATAAACCACAGAAAGACAAGACTAGATGTTTATTAGAATTTAGGCTTGTCAGTAATCAGAAAGCTAGTAGTCCGTTCACAAATCTATTCAGCATGGAGAAGAACGGACAAGAAACTCCATGGAAACAGTATTATATCAACAAATCTAGTACATTTATTACATTGTCATAAATTATCGTTATTTTAAAAACAATTAATTCCATCTGTTGGACAATGGTCCAAGGAAATCAGAATAATAGCAGCATAATAACAGTGGCTAGGAATATTCCATTATACCACCTTAAGCAATATTGGCCATATTATAACAATACAGAAACAACATAGTTATCAGCAATAATCAATATAATAATATTAACTAACGGTAAAAGGGACTCGGAATAATAGCAGCAGTAGTAAAACAACAAACATTTAAACACAGTTCCTAATCATCATCATCATCATCATCATTATCATCATCATCATCATTATCATCATCATCATAATATAATAATCACAGAGCATGTTGAAAATAATAACAGTAGTAACAGTATTAAAATAACTTAACTTTTACCTGTAGGCCGGAGCTCCGTTCTGGTTGATGCTTCGATCAATATTATATTTATATTTATTGATCGAAGGGTTGATGTCTCGAATTTCAGTATACTATAATGTACTCTGTGGTCTCGAACAAGAATGGTGCTTTGCCACTCGGAACACCCCCTTTTATAGTCGTGAACAAACAACTTTGACGGTTCTATCTACCGTCATTCAAAATATCAACGACATAAAAGATGGATTTCCGTTTGGAATATTTTCTATGTTTTGCTACACTATTCCTTAAGATTTTAGCTAGTCTACGTTTACAGACATACTGAAATAATGTAAATTAGGTATTAGATACTTGTCACAAGTTTTAGGCTATGCAAAAAATTACTATTTTATCAATTTTTCAACAGTAAAGAATACTTATGATAACAATAACAATACCTATAACTAGGATAATCTATTACGCGCATCTCCGACTAGTAAATAGTTATCTGTGGTAATACAGCACAAGTGGATTAAAGTAAAGAAAAAGCACGCGTTCGTTTTTTCTATTCCGTGGTAATACACGCCATTATGGACCTAAAAGCGGGTCAATTAGAGCTACTTTACGAGCAAGTGTGTTGAAAAAATTTTTTGAATCACATTTTTGGGTTCTGTGTCGGTCTAGTTTTGACACTAACAAGTTTGTTAGTGGTATTAAGTTAACTCAGAGAACTATATCTCTGTCTGGGGAATGTAGACATCTGATTGCTATGTTGATAGCATATAATATTAACGAGGTTATAGCTAATATAACGAGTTCTAGTATTAGTGACGAGTCCGTGTTGCCTAGTTATACTAACAACACGGTGATTAATTATGAATCGTCATGTTGTACGAAGGAGGATCCACCACCACCACCACCACCACCACCACCACCACCACCACCTATAATACCAACATCCTTGGAGACTACTACCAGTCAGATAGGATATTCTCCTCCCGCTGGAACATACTCGGGCAATCCAGACTCTCCAGTTGTAGTTGTGGAGGTCACTCCGGATAACTATTTAAACTAGTCAGTGAGACAACAGATGTTACCCCTTCAAACAACAAATTATTATTACAGAATAATAAAAAGGTATCTTCTGGCAATATAATTAATAATAATAAAAAACCAAAGGGAGTGCAACATATTTTAAAATTATTTAATCAGAATATCCAAGGTTGCGCTTCCAAATTATTGGAAATTGAATTGTTTTTGGAAAACACCAAGTTTGATGTCATTTGTTTAACAGAGCATTGGTTGAAAGATCATCAAGTAAAGTCAATTAATTATGAAAATTATTGTGTAGTTAGCCATTTCAGCCGAAAACGTATGATACATGGCGGATCATTAATATTACTTAAAAATTCTATTAAATCAAAAGAACGAAAAGACATAATCGGACTGTCTGTTGAACACACCATTGAATTGTCCTGTGTTGAGCTTGATAAGCATGTTATAGTATGTGTATACAGACCTCCAAGTTACCAGAATCTATCGGTGTTTGATTCTGTAATGGAAGATATGTTAAAGAAACTTAGTACTAGTAGTAAGTCAATAATAGTATGTGGAGATTTTAATATTAATTTATTGGAAAATAACTCGAATACTGTCAGATTGTTAAGTCTTTTTAGGTCATTTGATTTGTAAAATGTTTTTATTGAACCAACCCGAGTGACAGCTTCTTCTGCCACTTGTATTGATAATGAATGTTTTTTGTAATTGTGATTACTTACACAAAGAAATTGTAAATAAGTTGCCATCTGATCACAGTGGACAAAAAATAAGATTCTACATGCCTTTACAAAAAATTCAAATAAGGTTTAGGACAATTACATGTAAAAAGTTAGAGAAATTAAATAATTCTTTGGCCAGTAAGTTAAGTGATCAGAATTTTAATAATATAGGTGAACCAAATGAATTCTACGCCGAGTTCTTTTCAATATTAAACGCGCAGTTTAATGACACTTTTCCACTAAAAACTAAAAATATTCACACAAAGTTTTTATTTAGCGACTCCAGGTATTCGTAAAAGCAGGGAAAAACTTTTTGAACTCTATGGTTTAAAGCAACATATGAATAATACAAACTTTCATCAGTATGTTTGGTTGCAAAATATTCAAAAACTTTTAAAAGTGTGTGCCAAAAAGCTAAAGCTATTTATATTAGCAATAAAATAAAATCAGCTGATGATAAAATAAAAGCTACCTGGCAAATAATAAATAATGAAACAGGTAGGAAAAAACAGCGTAACACTGAATTTAATTTAGAGACTGCACATGGCCCCATCAACTCAGATGTAGAAATAGCTCAGGAATTTGAAAACTTTTTTTCTAATATTCCCCTTAAAACTACTGAAGCTTTAAATTCATCCCCCACGCTTTCTGCTGCCTTACTTAATAAGAATGTAAAGGCATGCCCTTTGGAGTTTAGGTTTCAGCATACAAGCCCCCAGGCTGTTATAAAAGCTTTTAGAGATCTGAACATTAAATCAACAGAAGATCTCTGGGGAATGTCTGTAAAAGTATGTAGATCTTTCATCGAAACTATTGCGCCCTATTTAGCTTTCATATTTAACACCAGTGTTGACCAAGGAGTCTTTCCGGATCTTATGAAACATAGTAAAGTAGTACCATTGTTCAAATCCGGTGATAGTAAAGATCCTAACAATTATAGACCTGTGTCAATTCTACCAGTTCTCAGTAAGGTGTTTGAAAAGTTGATGCTCAATCAAATGTTATGTCACTTTAATAAAAATTCCATCTTTCATGAACACCAGTACGGTTTCACCAAAGGGCGTTGCACTACTGACGCCGGTGTTACCCTAATAAAGAACATTTTTAACGCCTGGGAAGAAGCACAAGATGCCATTGGAATCTTTTGCGACCTCTCTAAGGCGTTCGATTGCGTAAACCATGAGACACTTCTGATGAAACTGGAGCACTATGGAATTAGAAAAACAGCACTTGACTTGCTAAGATCATACCTGAAAGATAGAAAGGTTAAAGTTCAAGTAAACGGCGTAAACTCATTAGGGTCTGAAATGACAATGGGTGTTCCTCAAGGTTCGATATTGGGTCCATTCCTCTTTTTAGTTTACATTAATGATTTACCCCAATTACTTCAAAATCAACCGAAGATGGTGTTATTTGCAGATTACACATCATTAATCTTTAAAATAGACCGACGGTCACAAAATCTTGACGACGTGAATAACTGTATTCTTCAGGTCCAAGATTGGTTTACGGTAAATAATTTAGTACTTAATGAAAAAAAAAACCAAATGCATTAGATTTAAATTACCGAATGTTAGAAGTAGCGAATGTGAAATCATATTGAATGGCCAAAAACTAGAATTTATTGATCAGACAGTTTTCCTAGGAATCTCGCTAGACGAGAAATTACAATGGGGACCTCATATAACATCTATTGCGGGGCGGCTAAGCTCCGCCGCTTATGCTGTTAGAAAGATAAGACAGTTAACAGATGTAGAAACCGCGCGTTTGGTCTACTTCAGTTACTTCCACAGTATTATGTCATATGGCATTTTACTATGGGGTCGGGCTGCTGACATTGAATCCATTTTTATTTTACAAAAGAGAGCTGTCAGAGCCATTTACAATCTACGTCGTCGCGAATCTCTTAGGGAATTATTTAGAAAGGTTAGGTTCATGACGGTACCTTGCCAATTCATTTATGAAAATATTATGTATGTAAGAAAAAATCAACATCTTTTTAATAAAATAAGTGATAGGCATAATTTTAATACTAGAAATAAAGATAAATTAGATCAACCTTTTTTCAGATTATCTAAAGTACATACATCTTTTATGGGGTACTGTGTTAAATGCTACAACAAAATACCTTGTGACATATTGCAATTAAATGAAAGAAAATTTAAAACTCATATTAAAAGTACACTTTGTAAACAAGGATATTACAAATTAGAGGATTATATCCAACATAAGAATGTTTGGAAACATGCTGGTCCTGCTCCATAGGACAATCTAAAAGTCTAGACAACATCAAACTTGTTCCTAATTTAATTTATATTATATATATATACCTATATATTTTAATATGACATCTTATTTTAATTCATTTTTTACAATCTGCGACTACAGTGGCTCACACACTTGTTAAAGTTCAACTACTTTTGCATTTTTTTTTTTAAATAAGTAACTTGTAAATATGTGAGCACCATGTATCTATCACTTATTTGATTTACCTGTCATTGCTTAATTTTTTTAATTCTTTTTACCTTTTGTGGTAGACTAATTTTATTATGGGTGCATCGTGTTCACATATAATTTTTATTATGTATACAAGACCTTGTAAAACATTTTAAAAGAGTAACGGTGGAGTTTCTTGCCCATTCTTCTCCATACGAAATCTACCTTTTCGAATGGGCGACTAGAATCATTTCTATTTAGTTTTTTTTTGACGTTCAAAAGTGCCTTTAATGTGCCTATTTGAAATAAATGATTTGACTTTGACTTTGAACACCCCCTGCCATTTATTTTTTTGATATTTTCAATTGTACAGAATTTTCACTTCTACAGATTTAATAAAAGTATAGATGGTCTATGGTGGTCAGAAATCATGGACGTAATATATAGAAGTTCAACCGTGGACGTAATATATAGAAGGTTGACACTGACAGTCTATCAAAAAATATAAAGTACTCTGTGGTTGGGTTGTTGAAGTTGCAAATTCTAAAGCTAATTTCAAAATAAACAAATTATACTATTAGTTTTTTATTCTTGTGAACTAAACGCACAATGGACGACGACAATAAATTGCCTTTGAAGCGAGTGGAGTTCTCATTGACAAAGTTCAACGATGTGGCAGTTCCTCATCATTTAGATTTGCTGCGACAACATAAGGCGAATATTATCAAGGTAACGTCTTGCTCTATTTCTATACCCTTTGTTTAGCTGGAGTAGATCAGTAGACAGGACTGCGCCTCTGCGGTATCGGTACATCGCATCACATGTTTGCACAACGTTTCAATCAATGCCTATGAGTAATAGTGTTCTGTGATCAATGCGTAATAGGTAAATCGCGTAGTACTGAAACATTAACAAACCGCCCCTAAGACGACCCAATGACCAAAATACTTCATAAAAAATTGGCCGCTGATAGGAAATAACTCTGTGACGAGTTTGGCACACGTAACTTTGAATGATTGTGTATAGTTCATGGGTATTTTTGAAGCCTGCTTAAATCCTGTTCTGAAATTGTTTTGAATTTAAAATTTTGCGTTATTATTATTATTGATTAGCTAGTTTTGGTAGAAGGCATGGTTTTATGTAGGTATGTATACAATGTGCCACAAATCAATCAATGTTTTTAGCGTTAAACAAAATTAAATTATTGTTATATTTTTAACCCCCGACGCAAAAACGACGGGGTGTTATAAGTTTGACGTGTCTGTGTGTGTGTGTGTGTGTGTGTGTGTGTGTGTGTGTGTGTGTGTGTGTGTGTGTGTGTGTGTGTGTGTGTGTGTGTGTGTGTGTGTGTGTGTGTGTGTGTGTGTGTGTGTGTGTGTCTGTCTGTGGCATCGTAGCTCCCGAACGGATGAACCGATTTTGATTTAGTTTTTTTTGTTTGAAAGGTGTATTAGTCGGGAGTGTTCTTAGCTATGTTTGATGAAAATCGGTCCAAGATGGCCGCCGCTACAAAATGGCGGATAACATATTTTTTCACAATTCCCTCAATATGGGTATCAAATGAAAGGGCTTCAATAGTAGAATACTATACACTATAACAAATTTCAAATCCAAGATGGCCGCCACAACAAAGTGGCGAATTACATTTTTTTTTCTCAACTCCCTCAATATGGATATCAAATGAAAGGGCTTGACTAGTAGAATACTATACACTATTAAAAATTTCAAATCCAAGATGGCCGCCACCACAAAATGGCGAATTACATTTTTTTTTCACAACTCCTTCAATATAGGTATCAAATGCAAGGGCTTGACAAGTAGAATAATGTACACTATATTGAAAGGGAATGAGGAATATTAACTACCTAACGAAATGAAAACTAAAAACTTGAAAAATATAATAAAATAAAAAATCTGTTTAGTCTTAAAAATTATTCTTCAACAACTTATTAATCAATATTTTTTGACGGATAAAAAACCTGATTAAACACCAAATTACCAGAATCTTAAAACGGAAGAAAATAAAAGAAATGAAATACAAAAATTAAGGAATCCCTACAAAAAGCATGAAATAAAAAATTAAATTAAAAATTTAAAAAACCCCCGACAAAAATAAAATTAAGGAATCCCTACAAAAAGTATGAAATAAAAAAAAAATCTTATGGAAGTCGGGGGACCTCAGAATAGAAGCTGTTCCACAGAACGGTCCCCCGACTTCCATAAGATTTTTTTTTTATTTCATACTTTTTGTAGGGATTCCTTAATTTTATTTTTGTCGGGGGTTTTTTAAATTTTTAATTTAATTTTTTTTGTGAAACATTTCAGGATCAGACTGATGATTTAAATAAGTCTGGTGTTTAGCGATTTGTTGTGAAGTGGACCTTAATAACCTTCAAAGTCAAAATCATTTATTTCAAATAGGCGGGTCCATATTGGCTCACCTAAAGTTCTTTACCCGAAATTGTTCTTCCTAATGATTTGTAATCCGAATGATCACTCTTCCTAAAATTTTTCATCCTAAAGTTTTCATTCATACTATTTGTAGTGCTACCGGCGATGTTCATAACACTCATGTTTCCAAAATTGTAATTAATAATATCATTAATGTATTATATTTAAACTCCTACTGTTTTTTATCATAACGCTTTTATCCCTAAACATAATTACCATAATATTTTCACTCATACTCAGAAAGAAACATTTACCAAGTGTATTAAAATATATATGTAAACAAGCATGCAGCGTGCAAACAAGCATGCTACATGCAGCATCTCTTGTATCAGCAGCTCTTGTATCCAATGTCGACGGAGTCCCGCTTCGCGGGGCCCCTATTTCTGTGAAAAGGGTTTAAAGTAACCTAACAAAACCAAACCTCGGGGTGCCCTTCGCTTGCTCTTGCATTCTATGTCGACGGAGCCCCGCTTTGCAGGGCCCCTATTTCTGTGAAAAGGGTTTAAAGTAACCTAACAAAACCTAAAAGATACAACCAAGTCGAGATCAGAAAGCAAACTGGTTTATTTCCTCTTTACCCTCATTACAAAAATGTTACACTTGACAACTAATCAAAACAATCTGCAAGGTTCAAACATAACATACCTTTCTCTCATAATGATTGGTAAATACAATAATTAATTCAACAGTAGATAACATAGGTAATCAATTTAACAAAAATGTCTACTTCTAACCAAGCAATCACTTAAGTCATTCATTAGGAATTCCTATAATATCTCTCAGTGAGAGGAGGCCAGTGTCCCAGCAGTGGGAACATTATAGGCTGATTATGGTATGGCCATAATTCAGGGGGCAGAATCACAATTGGCGGATCCTGTGATAATTCAGAATCCGTATCATTGGCTGGCTGACTGTCGACGACAGGTGACCCAGTAGCAGATGTGTTCAGCGGTCTGGCCAGTATTTGGTCTGCGTGTCGCCGATGCAGCTCTCCATCGTCCGTCTTCACCACATAAGTGGCCGGCCCCTCCACCGTCTCCACGGTGGCCCGACGCCACCTGTTCCCGGGCCCGTACATGCGTATGAGCACTGGCTGCAGCAGCGTAAAAGTCCGCGCGGGCTTTCGTTGCGCCGCCGCCTCCAGTTGCTGCTCAGCGCGGCTCGGCGCCGAGTCGGGGTGTAAGCTCGACACTGCAGTCCTGTATCTTTGCCCATTCAGTAACTCAGCAGGTGTCTTTTTAGTAGAGCTATTGGGCACAGTCCGTAAATAGTAAAGAACTTTGCAAAGTTTCTCCTGCCATTGCATGTCCAGGTTCTCTAGTTTCTTTATTTTATTCTTAAATGTTTGAATCGTGCGTTCAATCTGCCCGTTAGTCTCTGGGTGGTAGGGCGGTGAATACAAATGTTTAATTCCATTCTTTTAGAAAAAAATATTAAATTCATCCGAGGTGAACGCACGTCTATTATCCGACACTAATACGTCGGGCAGCCCTTGTGAAGTGAAAATTTTTCTCATAACAGCTATCACCGTACCACTGTTCATCGCGGGTATGATTTTAGCCTCAAACCATTTGCTGTAGCTGTCAACTAGGACTAAAAACGTTTTTCTCTGAAAGGGCCCAACAAAATCCACATGCACACGGCTCCACGGCTTCTCTGGAACAATCCAAGTCTGCGGGTCCTTTGGTGGGTTATTTCTCACTAGCTGACATTGCTGACACGCGGCCACCACACTCTCAATCTGTCGATCCATGTCGACCCACCACACGTAACACTTGACACGTTGACTTTAACACTTTGTCCTGTAGGGACGAAGGTATTATGACTCTGTTGCTCCACAATAAACATCCTTTATTATGTGAAAGAGCCTCTCTCCGTGTCCAATAAGCTTGTAGGTTCGGGTCTATGTTCCTTCGTGGCCATCCGTGCAAAACGTGAAACATTACTTTTTGCAATACCACATCTTTGTTGGTCTCCGCGGCTATCTTGGCTGCGTCCAGCTCCCAGCCGCTCGGCTGCTCCTCCAGCAGCAGCACGTCGCGCACCACATCCTCCTGCACACTCGACGTGTCCGGAGCGGTCCGCCTACTCAACGCGTCCGCGTTGCCGATCAATTTACCAGGCCCTGTACTGTATACTGTAATTATAACTGGAAAGTTTCAATGACCAGCGCAACATCCTCGGTGATATCTGCTCTGGAATTGGTTTTGCGGGATTAAATAAACCGACCAACGGCTTATGATCTGTCACAATACAAAATTTACGACCCGCCAAGAATTCGTGAAACTTTGTCAATCCAAATATAATAGCCAGGGCCTCCTTATCAATCTGCCCATATCGTCTCTCGTGCGCCTGTAGTGTCCGTGAGGCCATCATCACCGGCCGCTCTGACCCGTCCTTCATGACGTGTGCAATAATCGCTCCAAGACCGTATTCCGATGAATCACAAATGAGAAGTAGTTCTTTCTGCAAGTCATAGCCCACCAGCGTTCGATCTGATGACAGTAATCGCTTCGCCTCCACAAACGCTTCCTGTTCCTTCTCACCCCAGCTCCAAGGTCTTTTTGATTCTAAAAGTCGATACTAGGGCATGGATCCCGGAATTCCGAGATTTCGTAACTCCGGAATTTCGGATGATTTTTTACAATATTACAATTCCGGAACTGAAGTAAATATCGCCATCCGATACTCATATAGTCATTTCTTGTAAACGGCGTCCGTTTTTATAACAAGTTGCCAAAGCCGGTTACAGAACTTAGCGATGGAAAATTCAAAACCTTCATCAAACGTGTCCTTATCAAAAAAGTAATTTAAAAACATTAAACCGACTTCAAAAAGAAATGAACTCAAAATTATGAAATAACTTTAATTTCGGAAGTCGGTGTCTTGGGATTTGTATTTTAGTTTTCGTTTTTTGCCACTGACTTCCGAAATTAAAGTTATTTCATAATTTTGAGTTCATTTCTTTTTGAAGTCGGTTTAATTTTTTTAAATTACTTTTTATTTGGTAATTTTTAGTTGTTGCACTAGAATTTGACCAAGGTTTTGAGATTTTTTCGCTTTGACACTACACCCGTAGCTCGTATCAATAAGCCAGGCCGTCACACTTTCACGTCTTAGTCCATATCTTGAAAATTACTGAATCGATTTTGATGAAACTTGCACTGTTCCCTAAGTTGAAGTAAATGCAAGCCAATAAAAAAAGAATGGTCACGATCCGATTAATAGTTACGGAGATATGCGTGGACAAACATACATACATACATACATACATACATACATGCATACATACATACATACATACGTCTATAAAATTTTGTATATTTGTTTGGAAGCCCTAATAGATTGTCATATGTGAATATAATGCAATTCCAATAATATTACATACATACGTATCGAATTGATAACCTCCTTTTTTTTGAAGTCGGTAAAAAGCATATTATAAGATTAAAGACTACGTTGAAGACAAGGTAGTTTGGCAATAATTCCTTCTGCACATGTGGCTTCCCTGGCTCCTCATTAACGGCTTAACTATTTAAATGTCTATTAACTGCTCTCAAATTACGATGTTCATTTTTTATTTACTTTACTTTATTTACTTTTTTGACATAATCTCTTTATTACTTGACATTATATACAGACAATTCAAATTTTTCATCTCTTTATTACCGACTTCAAAAAAAAAAGGAGGTTATCAATTCGATACGTATGTATGTAATATTATTGGAATTGCATTATATTCACATATGATGATCTATTAGGGCTTCCAAACAAATATACAAAATTTCATAGACGTATGTATGTATGTATGTATGTATGTATGCATGTATGTATGTATGTATGTATGTATGTATGTATGTATGTTTGTCCACGCATATCTCCGGAACTATTAATCGGATCGTGACCATTTTTTTTTTATTGGCTTACATTTTCTTCAACTTAGGGAACAGTGCAAGTTTCATCAAGATCGATTCAGTAATTTTCAAGATATGGACTAATACGTGTAAGTGTGACGGCCTGGCTTATTGATAAGAGCTACGGGTGTAGTGTCAAAGGGAAAACATCTCAAAACCTTGGTCAAATACTAGTGCAAAAACTAAAAATTACGAAATAAAAAGTAATTTAAAAAAATTAAACCGACTTCAAAAAGAAATTAACTCAAAATTATGAAATAACTTTAATTTCGGAAGTCGGTGGCATAAAACTAAAATACAGATCCCAAGACACCGACTTCCGAAATTAAAGTTATTTCATAATTTTGAGTTAATTTCTTTTTGAAGTCGGTTTAATTTTTTTAAATTACTTTTTTTAGTGGTTGTAATGGGAATCATATCACTAGGTTTTATTAGGATTTTATTTTTTATTTTATCCTTTTAATAGATTCTTATTTTGTAAATGTGAGGACTTAGTAGGCCTTGTAGACTTTAGATCTGTAGACCATTTTTTATCTTATCAAGTACCTGATACTTGTTGACAGGCCTACACTATCCTCCCATACCTACTGTAATTCGAATATTTAGTAGTCTACTGCGAAAGTTGTATAAAATTGGTATTAACACACCTATCCGAAAAGTAGACAAATTCAATTCAGTGAAAACTTTTTTACAAAAAAAACAACCGACTTCCAAAAAACACTAGGTACTTAAAAGTGAAAAATAACTTTAATTTCGGAAGTCGGTGTCTTTGGATTTGTATTTTAGTTTTTTGCCACCGACTTCCGAAATTAAAGTTATCTTTACCGACTTCAAAAAAAAGTAATTTAAAAAAATTAAACCGACTTCAAAAAGAAATGAACTCAAAATTATGAAATAACTTTAATTTCGGAAGTCGGTGTCTTGGGATCTGTATTTTAGTTTTATGCCACCGACTTCCGAAATTAAAGTTATTTCATAATTTTGAGTTAATTTCTTTTTGAAGTCGGTTTAATTTTTTTAAATTACTTTTTATTTCGTAATTTTTAGTTTTTGCACTAGTATTTGACCAAGGTTTTGAGATGTTTTCCTTTTGACACTACACCCGTAGCTCTTATCAATAAGCCAGGCCGTCACACTTACACGTATTAGTCCATATCTTGAAAATTACTGAATCGATCTTGATGAAACTAGCACTGTTCCCTAAGTTGAAGAAAATGTAAGCCAATAAAAAAAAAATGGTCACGATCCGATTAATAGTTCCGGAGATATGCGTGGACAAACATACATACATACATACATACGTCTATGAAATTTTGTATATTTGTTTGGAAGCTCTAATAGATCATCATATGTGAATATAATGCAATTCCAATAATATTACATACATACGTATCGAATTGATAACCTCCTTTTTACCGACTTCAAAAAAAGGAGGTTATCAATTCGATACGTATGTATGTAATATTATTGGAATTGCATTATATTCACATATGATGATCTATTAGGGCTTCCAAACAAATATACAAAATTTCATAGACGTATGTATGTATGTATGTATGCATGTATGTATGTATGTATGTATGTATGTATGTTTGTCCACGCATATCTCCGGAACTATTAATCGGATCGTGACCATTTTTTTTTTATTGGCTTACATTTTCTTCAACTTAGGGAACAGTGCAAGTTTCATCAAGATCGATTCAGTAATTTTCAAGATATGGACTAATACGTGTAAGTGTGACGGCCTGGCTTATTGATAAGAGCTACGGGTGTAGTGTCAAAGGGAAAACATCTCAAAACCTTGGTCAAATACTAGTGCAAAAACTAAAAATTACGAAATAAAAAGTAATTTAAAAAAATTAAACCGACTTCAAAAAGAAATTAACTCAAAATTATGAAATAACTTTAATTTCGGAAGTCGGTGGCATAAAACTAAAATACAGATCCCAAGACACCGACTTCCGAAATTAAAGTTATTTCATAATTTTGAGTTAATTTCTTTTTGAAGTCGGTTTAATTTTTTTAAATTACTTTTTATTACCGACTTCAAAAAAAAGGAGGTTATCAATTCGATACGTATGTATGTAATATTATTGGAATTGCATTATATTCACATATGACAATCTATTAGGGCTTCCAAACAAATATACAAAATTTTATAGACGTATGTATGTATGTATGTATGTATGTATGTATGTATGTTTGTCCACGCATATCTCCGTAACTATTAATCGGATCGTGACCATTCTTTTTTTATTGGCTTACATTTACTTCAACTTAGGGAACAGTGCAAGTTTCATCAAAATCGATTCAGTAATTTTCAAGATATGGACTAAAACGTGAAAGTGTGACGGCCTGGCTTATTGATACGAGCTACGGGTGTAGTGTCAAAGCAAAAACATCTCAAAACCTTGGTCAAATTCTAGTGCAACAACTAAAAATTACCAAATAAAAAGTAATTTAAAAAAATTAAACCGACTTCAAAAAGAAATGAACTCAAAATTATAAAATAACTTTAATTTCGGAAGTCGGTGGCAAAAAACTAAAACTAAAATACAGATCCCAAGACACCGACTTCCGAAATTAAAGTTATTTTATAATTTTGAGTTCATTTCTTTTTGAAGTCGGTTTAATTTTTTTAAATTACTTTTTTTACCGACTTCAAAAAAAAAAGGAGGTTATCAATTCGATACGTATGTATGTAATATTATTGGAATTGCATTATATTCACATATGACAATCTACTAAGGCTTCCAAACAAATATACAAAATTTCATAGACGTATGTATGTATGTATGTTTGTACACGCATTTCTCAGCAACTATTAATCGGATCGTGACCATTTTTTTGTATTATCTTACATTTACTTCAACTTAGGGAACAGTGCAAGTTTCATCAAAATCGGTTCAGTAATTTTCAAGATATGGACTAATACGTGTAAGTGTGACGGCCTGGCGTATTGATACGAGCTACGGGTGTAGTGTCAAAGGGAAAACATCTCAAAACCTTGGTCAAATTCTAGTGCAAAAACTAAAAATTACAAAATAAAAAGTAATTTAAAAAAATTAAACCGACTTCAAAAAGAAATGAACTCAAAATTATGAAATAACTTTAATTTCGGAAGTCGGTGGCAAAAAACTAAAATACAGATCCCAAGACACCGACTTCCGAAATTAAAGTTATTTCATAATTTTGAGTTCATTTCTTTTTGAAGTCGGTTTAATTTTTTTAAATTACTTTTTATTACCGACTTCAAAAAAAAGGAGGTTATCAATTCGATACGTATGTATGTAATATTATTGGAATTGCATTATATTCACATATGATGATCTATTAGGGCTTCCAAACAAATATACAAAATTTCATAGACGTATGTATGTATGCATGTATGTATGTATGTTTGTCCACGCATATCTCCGGAACTATTAATCGGATCGTGACCATTTATTTTTTATTGGCTTACATTTTCTTCAACTTAGGGAACAGTGCAAGTTTCATCAAGATCGATCCAGTAATTTTCAAGATATGGACTAATACGTGTAAGTGTGACGGCCTGGCTTATTGATAAGAGCTACGGGTGTAGTGTCAAAGGGAAAACATCTCAAAACCTTGGTCAAATACTAGTGCAAAAACTAAAAATTACGAAATAAAAAAATTAAACCGACTTCAAAAAGAAATTAACTCAAAATTATGAAATAACTTTAATTTCGGAAGTCGGTGGCATAAAACTAAAATACAGATCCCAAGACACCGACTTCCGAAATTAAAGTTATTTCATAATTTTGAGTTAATTTCTTTTTGAAGTCGGTTTAATTTTTTTAAATTACTTTTTTTTTTGAAGTCGGTAATAACTCTATTTCATCATAATAATTAATTTCATCCAAAATATTTTCAAACTCCGTGTTTTGCGGTACTAATCACGACCTCAAGTCACGGACCGCCTACACTCAGGTTTAAGCATCTTGAGTACACGCACCTATTGTATAGGTACTTAAGTGTCGAGTTTCATTTATTAATCAGTCTATCACTCGGCTGATATCGTAAACCCAAACCGTAGCTTGAATACGTCAATTATTATGTTTATTAATACGATCATGACCTCAAGATCGATATCAAGTGCGAGCTCTTGGACTGAGTGACGTTTATTAATACGGGCCTGGGGCCTCAGTCTCTAAAGACAAGTGCGGAACGTAATGCTCGACTGTCCGCTGATCGTGAGCGACATGCATTGTCTCGCGAATCGGAAACGTTTACTGATACAGAATCACGCTTGAGTTCTCAGCGTATTCGCACATCTACTAACAGGTCTTTTGAAACGAGTGATGAAAGTGATGCGCGACTAACTGCTGATCGAGATTATCATACATTGTCCCGAACACGCACACAACAAAATATTCATAATCAGTTAGAAAGTGAGAGAGAAAGAATGGCTGGAGTACGGCATGAAGAGATAGAAGAAGAGCGCAACGAACGTTTGAATTCTGATCGACTTCGACATTCTCTGAACAGAATGTCGATATCAGCTGAATAATCGGATGTGTCTAAAGATATGGCCGTAGGGCATGGCGACCTTCCTTGGGTTGATAAGCCCAGCGACACTATAACATATACAGGGTTATTTGTAAAACACCAGCAACCTCTTAAGAGGTCATTGTACTCATCATTATGAACAACTTTTACTATGGGACCAAACCTGAAATCGCGAAAAAAAATCAGCTGTTCCCTACATTTATGTTCGTATAACTCGTCAAAATGTAGGGAACAGCTGATTTTATTTTCACGATTTCAGGTTTGGCCCCATAGTAAAAGTTGTTCATAATGATGAGTACAATGACCTCTTAAGAGGTTGCTGGTGGTTTACAAATAACCCTGTATAGGAATTACGTCTTAGCAAAAGTTGTTTAGTCTAATGGGCATTTCCTGTTGACTTACAAAAATGAAAGATCTCTGGAACGTCTCGAATCGTCTCGCGCATCTCGTTGTTTTCCAGCCCCCGGGCTCTTAGAATTCGACATCGGACGTTTCAGATCTTCGATTTTTACGACCCCGTTGTCGCTGGTATAAACAGGCAACAGGATCCGCGTACGAAGTCGCGGGCAGAAGCTAGTTCTGAATAAAGAACAACAGAATCGTAATACATTGTGATAACGGGCTACTACAGAACCCTACACTGTGCGTGGCCCGACACGCACTTGGCCAGTTTTTTTTGTGTTTCTTCGTACAAAACGTAATACGTCACTGTTTTCCCAAATAAATAAAATATAACCTCCTCCTTTTTGGAAGTCGGTTAAAAATAAAATTACCAGAATTTTGCGTTCTACCCTGGCGTGTCCGGGCCGTCGATGGAGCTTCAATAGCTGCCCTGTGTGTGTGCCACGGCTCTGTGACCTCCTGGGCTCGGCCCTGATTTTAATGGTATGGGTTTTTCTTGCGTAGTATGAGGAGCAGGGCGAGTACGTGCGCGCGCGCGCCGAGCAGACGCACGCGCGGCGCGTGGCGTCGCAGCTGCGCGGCTTGCTGCTGGAGCTCGAGGCGCTGCGGCGGCAGGTACAACATCTTAGATAAATAAACCATTTATTTAGTGCACACAAAAGAAATATTTTTCTCTTTGCAAACTTCGGAGATAAGGATCTCCGAAGTTTGCAAAGAGAAAAATCTGAAATTATTCTATGTGATAGAAGTTTATGTAAAGATTACAGGAAAAAAAGTAAATAAAAAAAAAATAAACCGACTTCAAAAAGAAATGAACTCAAAATTATGAAATAACTTTAATTTCGGAAGTCGGTATCTTGGGATCTGGGGGCCTAAAAAGGCCACTTTGGCAGAAACATAAAAGGATAAATAATGGACAGTTAACTGTTAAGTTAATCGTATCAAATCCCATTGGTGAAACATTTTTAAGTATTTTTTTTGTCTGTGCTGAATTGCTGAAATACCAATCAATCCAATCCCAATCTCTTTGATTATATAAATTGCATTGTATAAACTCAATTTCATTTGTATTGTATAATTGCATAGCACAGATGTGAGTTCTATGTAAGTACTATACCTTATTTACCATTTACCGGGTAATATGTCTTTCATTGACTTGAATGTGCCCTGGCGGCTGATAGTATGTCATGCTCACACAAATGTCTCGCTGACGGTGGCGTGTATGTTGGATCAAAATGCCAGATCATTCCAACTATACGAACGACAATCGAGTGCCGAACGCTCGCAGCGCCTCGCTGATAATAGAGTTAGGAACTCGCGAACGCGTGCCCGGGAAACCTAGCGCCAAACGCTCGCAGCGACTTATTGCACGACGCGTAATAGAATTTTAGCTCATAGTAAATAGATCGGCATTCAGTTACGATCCACATATTGATTATGATCATCAGAACAGCATCAAAAAATATAAATAAAAGGTAAAAATATAAAAAAAATCATCTCCACCCGTGCGAAGCCGGGACGGGCCGCTAGTTTTTAATACAGTTGCGAAAAAATTAAGCAATTTAATAAAATAATAAAAACACAATATTGCTTTTTTCTCTTCTCTCCACGCAAAAAAATTGTCGTATGTGGATATATAACGACTTTTTGACTTTTCCGGTAAAATGTTCTCCGAAGCATTTTGTGCAATTATACCGAGTTCCGGTGGTGTTAATTAAAAAAAAATAAGGTCGAAATTACTCATTTTGTGCAACAAACAACTAAACTCGCAAAGAAAATTTCTGGAAAATGGCGCCAACCGTAGAATATAAGCAGAGTTTTTTTTTCTTCACCCATTTTGGTAGGCAAAGGGAACTATCCATACAGCTTAGTCTTCAGTATATTTTTTTCTTGATATGAAATGAAAATGAAATTTAATGAGATGAAATGAAATGAAACCTAACCTAACTCATTCAACTCGTTCTCTTTCCCAACTGTCAAAATAATGTCTATTAAAAAGAAAACCAACCATGAAGTTTTTACTAAAGAGTTTTTGTGATTCATACAAATACGTATATTTCTAAAAAGAAGCTACTAATTTATTTCAATATCAGATTTAATTGAATGAGTTAGGTTAGGTTTCATTTCATCTCATTAAATTTCATTTTCATTTCCTGCGCCTCGGCTCGGGTAGACATCTGTCGGAACTCTTTGCAATGACAGCCTTTCCGCACTTGTAATGAAATATACTATTTTAATACAGTTGCTCAAAAAGTGGTGTTTTGCAGGGACGTATAGCGTTCGGGATGTGGGCTATTACATAATAGTGCTTTTTTTTTACCTTTCCCGAACTCGTGCGTTCTCTTTCCCAACTGTCAAAATAATGTCTATTAAAAAGAAAAACCAACCATGAAGTTTTTACTAAAGAGTTTTTGTGATTCATACAAATACGTATATTTCTAAAAAGAAGCTACTAATTTATTTCAATATCAGATTTAATGATTTAATTGAATGAGTTAGGTTAGGTTTAATTTCATTTCATCATATTAAATTTCATTTTCATTTCATATCAATAAAAAAAATATACTGAATACTAAGCTGTATGGATAGTTCCCTTTGCCTACCAAAATGGGTGAAAAAAAAACTCTGTTTATATTCTACGGTTGGCGCCATTTTCCAGAAAAAATGATTAGTTAGTTGAGTTTATTATGTTTTTATTATTTTATTAAATTGCTTCATTTTTCGCAACTGTATTAAAAATAGTCGTTCAGTACACCTGCGGAACCGTCATTGCAACTTGTTCCGACTGTCAACCCTCGCCTTCGGCTGCGCCTCGGCTCGGGTAGACATTTCAGAATCAGAATATTTATTTGTGAAACATAGGTATTTACATAAAGGTCTTAGGTTAATAATATGGCCGCTATGTTTTGCCGTGAAGGCGTACAAATATAAAAAAATAAAAGCAAGCAATAAAACAAAACAAAAAAAAAAAACTAATACAAAATTAAATAAACGCACTCAAATCATACCCAGCACCCAGCACAGAACCTCTTTCGCCCGGCATCAATTTTACATTCTTGGTCCCTATTTATACAGGAAAATCAATAATAAATTAAAAATTATGGATCTAAACTCTCACAACCTGAAAAACAAACTGACTAAATGGCTACTGATTCAAGACTACTCATTCACGGAGTCTTTACTTAAATTCATTGAATAATCCCAAAATCATCACACTACCCGACTTACACCCAATACTCGATCTCTCACTCATCTACCTACCTTTAATCACTGCATAAACACTCTCTCTCTCACACGCACCCTTGAAGTACGCACACACCCCCACACTCACCACTCATACACTTACACATCCTTGTGGTCACTCACTCACACTCAAACACATTTACACCGGCACACAAATGTATTACTTTACCATCCTCACGCTAAACTCCTGGCTGCCGCTATACCTACATGACTCACCACCCTGTATGGCTTAACACTGTCTCCTAAGATACAGGACTACCTAGTTTAGGAGACAGGGTTATTTGTTCTGTTTAGATTTATGTAGTTATACCATATTACTTTGTACTTCTGCTCTTGTGTACCATGAATCTTGTGTGTATCGTAATAAAGATTATTATTATTTTTTTAGAGTGTTTCCTCTTCTCAGCTCTTTGGCTGGTTTTTGCAACATTTACGGACCGAAGTCAAGTAAATGCAGCTTGTGGTGTGTTATGTTAAAGATGTGTTGTGATGAGGACCTATTTCGTTTTCATCTATTTGCATGAACTTTCTGACAATGCGACATGTATTTAAAATTGCAGCTTTTTGTAGGGTGATATACAGGGTTTCATTTAGGTTTAGTAATTTAAGGCTATGGAGAAGGTAATTTGGAATGACGCCTGTTGTGGAGAGGACTATAGGGACTACATAAACTTTTTGTTGGCGCCATATTCTAGTTACTTCATCTTTGAGTTCTGCGTATTTACTATTTTTTTCAGAAATTGTCTTCTGAATGTTGTGTGTGTTGGGGACGGCAATATCTATTAGGTAAGTTACTTTATTTATTTTATCCTGTAGGGTTATATCCGGTCTATTGTAGTGAATTGTCCTGTCGGTGAGAATGGCGCGGTCGTAGTAAAGTTTATGTGTGTCGTTTTCTAAGATTGTTTGTGGTGTGTAATTGTAGTAGGGAGTGTTTGTGTTTTGTATGAGTGTGTATTTGAGTGCCAGTTTTTGGTGAATTACATTCGCCACCTGATTGTGCCTGTGTGTGTAGTCTGTCTGCGTGAGAGTTGTGCATGCTCCTGTTATGTGTTGAATTGTTTCTGGTTGGCTGTGACACTTACGACATTTATCATTTGTTACTGAAGGGTCTTTGATAATAAATTTTCTATAGTTTTTAGTGTTAATAATCTGGTCCTGTATCGCAATTATAAATCCTTCAGTTTCTGGGAATAAATTACCTATTTTAAGGAACTTATTTGAGGCTACTTTGTTTATATGGGATTGTTCTAGGTCATGAGGATGTCGGCCATGCAGTACCTTTTTCTTCCCGTTCTCAATTTTTTGTATCTGCGGGTCCTCGTTAGTGATTTGCGGAGTATCTAGCTGTTCATTTAAGTTAAGTGGGGTGTAGTTGAAATCATTTTGGACTATGGCTTTATGAATGTTACTAGTGCGATATTTTGAGTGAAAGAATGTTTTAAGTCGACAGACTTGTTTCCGCCAAAGATGCTGGATATCTATTAGGCCTCTCCCTCCGTGTTGTCTTTTGATAGTAAGTCTTTCTGTTGCAGATTTAGGGTGTAAGTTGTTATGTTTTGTAAGAGTGGTGCGTGTGGTTCGTTCTAACTGTTCTGTGTCTGTTTTTGTCCATTTAATAACTCCGAATGAGTATGTTAATATGGGGATGGCAAATGTATTTAAAGCCTTGATGAGATTTTTACTAGAAAGTTGTGTTTTACATATGGTGTTAAGTCTCCTTTTGTACTCTGCAGTAAGTGTTTCTTTAATCCTAACATGATCTAGTCCTTTTAGTTGCGTGTACCCTAAATATTTATACAAGTCGGTCGGTTTCATTGCTGTTATGGTGTCTGTGTTATTTACAACATAGTCACCGGGTCGTATCTTGCCACGTATGATATGAAGTGTCTTACATTTATCCAGACCAAATTGCATGTTTATATCTAGGCTAAACTCTGCTGTAGCTTCTACTAGTTTCTTCATATCTTTTTCGGTTTGCGCATATAGTTTAATATCATCCATGTAAATGAGATGTGAGACTGTTGTTTGTTCTGCATTGTGTTTGAGACAATATCCGACCTTACAGCGCTGCAGCAGATGAGACAGAGGATTTAGTGCGAGACAGAACCACAGGGGACTTAGTGAATCACCTTGATAGATACCCTTTTTGATGGATATTTGTCGCGTTGTAACATTATTGTGATTGTAATTTATTTGAAGTGTGGTTTTCCACAGTGGCATTATAGTTCGTAGGAAATCTATGATTTTTGAGTTTATCCTATAAATTTCTAGTATTTTAATTAACCAGGAATGTGGAACGCTGTCGAAAGCTTTTTTATAATCGATATAGGTACAATGAAGATTTCTATTTTTTGTAGTGGCATGTTTATGGATAGTAGAATCAATAATTAACTGCTCTTTGCATCCCATATGGCCCCGCCTGCATCCCTTCTGCTCCTCTGCCATTATGTTGTGGTGTTCAATGTGTGAGTTTATTTTCGTTGTTATTGCTGATGTTAATATTTTATATATCGTGGGTAGACATGTGATTGGTCTATATTGGGAAGGTTGTGGTGAATTAATAGTTTTAGGCAACATGTATGTTATACCTGTTGCAATAAAATCTGGTATATTTTGTCGTCCTAATATTATTTCTGTTAAGTTTTTAGCTATGGGTTTGTATAATGAAGTTAACTTTTTGTACCAGAAATTGTGTATTTTGTCTATCCCAGGAGATTTCCAGTTATGTAATCTGCCTGTTAGGTGTGTGATATCGGCCTCTGTAATCTCTACAAATTCCATTTCCTCTATTGCCTTCCATTTTGTTTCTTCTTCTGTTATCCACGTTGCTTTATCGTTATGTTGTTCTTGTTCTTCCCAAATGCTAGACCAATATGTTTCTAATTGCTCTTTTGTAGGTTGGTCAGGTGCGACTGTGTTATTGTCATCATTTGTATCGGTGTTTGGTTTGTGTAGGTTTCTATAAAACATTTTTTCATTAGTGGCAAATATGGCATTATCGTTTTTGCGCTGTTGTGCTTTTTTATATCTTCTGAGCCTATGAACTTTAAGAGCTAGTTTTTGTTTTAAGGTGTCTAGGAACTCTTCAGGTTTTCTGTTGTTATTTTCGTGTCTGGTGTGCGTGACACTACTCCTAAATATAGCCTCAACTCTCCTTACTACTTTACTTGACCTGATGTTGTTAATGTATTGTGTTAGCCTACCACAATCTGCTCTTAATTTTTCTATATCTTTTTCTAACCTCTGTTGCCATGCTGGTTTGATATTCTGTTTTGATCTAGTGTTTCCTGTGTGTTGCGTGATTTTAAAGTTAAGCTCTTCAGATACAACTACCGCTGTGCAATATATAAGTGTGTGTATATCTATAAGTTGTGTGTCATCGGAAATAAATTGATTAAGTATGTTTTCATTAAATAAGTTAACTAACCGGAAAAGACAAGGACTATAACGAAGTTTAGGCAGTTTTGGTCGAACGGCTGGGTTCATCCCAGAGTATTGTGCTAGGGTTGTTCTGAATTTGTCATGTATTTTTGAATATATATATCTGTTGTTAGATTTTGATCAGCAACGGTTAAGGTCTCAATATCATTTGCCAGGGTTAGAGTTATAGATTCAGTTTGTGTGGACGTGTGTGACGTTTGCGTGTAAGCTTGCGATTGGTTGTGTGATTGAGACTGAGTATAAGGTTGTACTTGGGAGCACGATTGTGCATGTGATTGTTCAGCAATTTCGGTTGTGTTTTGTGATAGTGGAATAGCGTTACCGTCTGTATTATTTTCTGCTTCTTGTAATTGTATTCGTGTTTCTTCTTTTAATTGTTCTATTATTTCTCGAGATAAAAGTTTATTTCTAACTATGGCTCTTCTCTGATCTGAGATCCTTTGTTCTGAGACGGTTATTTCAGGATATTGTCGGGTAAAAAGTTCATGCAATTGTTGTCTGTAGGTGGTCATGTCGGTCTCTAATTTAGTGATATAAAAGTAAGTTCGCATGATAAACAGGTTAACTTCTTTGCTCCATCTCATGCGAACTCTTGCTTTTCCAGCCTTGGTGGACGCGGGTAAAAAGGAACTAACCTCCCGCGCAACATTCAAGGTCGGAGTGGGTGGAATTAAAATTAAACTAGTAATGGGAGGTGATAATAGTGTGGGTGACGATGGTATAGATGGTGATGATGGTCTAGAAGGTGTGTAAGATACAGTGCTTGGACTATACGGTTCTACAGGGGTGTTTGTCCTGTCCGTCAGTCTGTCACCATCGTCAATGATTTCGGCTGTAGTATCTTTGTCGGTGGGAGCCCGCCTGTTCAACTCCTCACCGCTGACGGTTCGCATGCTGAGACACCCAGCGTCAGCTCCAGGTGCGCCCCGGCGATCGCCCCCGGGCAGCGGCCCTATACGTTTACTTTTCGATCGTGTCTCCATTTTGAATGGGTTTCCAGAGCCACGTTAGCCACGCCAGTAATTTCTCATTCGTGTGTCCGCCCCCCACGTGATTAGATGGTCAATCAGGACGTGTGGTTGTTTAGGGGGCAGATTATTATTATTAATATCTCCTTTATTCAAATAAATTCTTATAAATTATATTTTTAAATATTAGTATAAAGAAATATAAAAACATTTAAAAATATAAAAAATAGTAGCCCACCGGTATCGGGAACAGGGTCCAAGCTACCGGCGGTCAGGGCTCCAGAGAGAGGAACCTCCTAACTATTCGGGCCGTGTCCAGAAGTACCGCTTTCTGGATCAAGCCCTTGATCCAGCTGCCCAACGAGAGCCTCCTCAGGTGTTGGTCGAGGCTCTTGGCTATTAGACCATTGGCTGTCACGACTATCGGCACAATGATCGCTGAGTCCACATCCCACATGTCGACAACCTCGTGAGCCAAGTCAAGATACTTGATTTGTTTATCTTTCTCGGCTTTCACGAGGTTCCCATCATGCGGGACGGTTATGTCAACAATCATTGCGCGCCGCTCTGATCGATCCACCACCACTATATCAGGCTTATTGGCAACAATAGTCCTGTCAGTGATGATGGATCGATCCCAATATAATGTGATATTACCATTTTCGAGAACTGGGTCGGGCACATACCTGTAGTACGGCACCTCCGATTCCACAAGGTTGTATTTCAGAGCAAGTTGCTGATGGATTATCCTGGCTACAAGGTTGTGTCTATGCAAGTACTCTTCGTTAGCTAGACGAGAACACCCGGAGATAATATGCCTGATTGATTCTCCCGGCCGGTGGCATGCCCGACAGATGTCAACCGTGCCGTCTTTCACAATAAATCTCCGGTAATTGTTCGTCATCATAACTTCGTCCATAATTGCACAGACAAAACCTTCGGTTTCCCCAAAGAGGTCACCGAAACGCAGCCAGGCTACGGACGCTAGTAGATCAACATCGGGTCCATGTAGGGCCCGGAAAAAGCGTCCGTGAAGCTCCTTACTCTGCCATACCTCCATGCGATCATTAGTGTCAAGCACTACTGGCTTGCGCCAGTTCTCTTTAGCCAAGGAGAGCGGGGTGAGGCCCTTGTCCACGGCGACTACATCTCGATGCATCCCCACGTCGGTTTCTAGAAAATATTCCCTGAGACTGTATATCTCGCGATTGTGGAGAGTCTTAGCGTTTAAAAACCCTCGACCTCCACACTTTCGCGGGATATACAGCCTCATTACCGATGACCGTGGGTGATGCATTCGATTTGCAGTCAGCAACGTACGGACCCTCCTATCCAGGGCGTCGAGTTCGGTCTGAGTCCATTTGAGTATGCCAAAAGAGTACATCAAAACCGGCATGACCCAACCGTTGAAGGCGCGCACCTTGTTTCCGCCTGATAGAAGACTATTAAGTACTTTTTTCAGGCGGCCAAAGAAGCGCTCCTTCAACGATTGCTTCATGTCAGTAACATTGATGCCTAACGCTTCCGACATACCCAAATACTTATAGGTTTCGGATGCGGAGAGGGTTCTAAGGTTTGTGGAATCCGAGAGTTGGGTTCCCACGGATTCAACAATCTCCCCTCGCTTTACATGCATGACCGCACATTTGTCCACACCAAATTCCATCCTGATGGCGCTACTGAAAGTTTGAGTTACTTTCAGTAGCTCCATCAGTTGCAAATTGTTGGGGGCAAAGAGTTTTAGGTCATCCATGTAGAGGAGGTGCGATATAACCTGACCACCTCTCCTCAGCCGATAGCCTAGACCTGAATCCTCCAGCAGCGTGCTTAGAGGATTCAAGGCTAAGCAGAACCAAAGCGGACTCAAACTATCACCCTGAAATATGCCTCGCTCGATCCTTATCGGTTTGCTATTCCTCTGAATATTTCGACATCCTGGATATCGAAGGACCGTCCTCCATTGCCCCATACACGACATCAGGAAGGTGCGCAGAGTTGCATCTACTTTGTACAACTCCAACACCCTCATGAGCCATGTATGTGGCACCGAGTCATAGGCCTTCTTATAATCTATCCAGCATGTCGACAGATCCTTTCGGGAACGACGAACCTGTTGGCTAATGGCCATATCAATGAGGAGTAGCTCCTTAGTACCCCGGGACCCGTTCTTACATCCATTTTGAGAGATAGACATGATGGAGTTGGTGTCTATATGTTTGTTAATTTTAGTTCTCAAAATGGATGTAAGAACTTTATAGACCGTCGGTAAACAAGTGATCGGTCTATAATTTTTGGGATCCGCGGTACTACCTGATTTATGGAGCAGGTGGGTTATTCCTGTCGTTAGGAACTGGGGCAGCGACCCTGACTCTAAGGCTGACTGGAACTGGGATGCCAAGCAGGCGTGCGACCCTTGGAACCATTTTATCCAAAAGTTGTGCAGCCCGTCCGGCTCTGGAGATTTCCAGTTAGGCAACGGTCGGACTGCACGAGCAACATCTTGGGGGCTGATGGTAAGTACCCCCATTTCTGGTATTAGATCACACGCTCGCTCAATCTTCCCAGTCCAATCACCCTCGGTGTGACTGACAGGCACCGACCAGATGTTTCGCCAGAACGAGCACATGGCGTCATCATCCGGTAGGCACGTGTCAGTAACACCTTGGTCCGGTCGCTCCCAAGCCCTATAAACCCACCTTTCATCACTCTGGAATGTGCGATTCTGAGTGTATCGCTCCACTCGCCGCCTGTACCGACGAATACGGTTCGCCCATGCATACACTTTCTGCTTCAGGAAGTCGATGCGCTCCGTGACACAAGACATATAGTCTTGAGGACTGATACCAGTCCCCAAGAATGCCCGTCTCACAAAGCGCATCACTCTAGGGCGAGTATTGCCCTCCCTGAAGCAGATTAGTTTGCCAATGAGCGCTCTGGCCCCACCAATACGGCGTTCAATTCTGCACTGCCAAGCTGGTACGGCTGGTTTCGGTCGTGTAGCTCTAGACTCATTGGCAAATTTGACGTGAGCTACACGACATGCCGCTGCAGCCGCGCAGTACAGAATCGAATGAGCATCGGTGAGGTCTTCGCAGCCATCAAAATAGTTTGACAACTGCGAATCCAGAACCGCCACCAGCGCCCTATTTTTGTTATGCATGGGCAAACGAGGTAAGCGTGGCCTAAGTTCGGGTGACATGAAGCGATATTCCTGAATCGCATCCTCCAAAGCACTCCTCAATTCCTCATTACATTGGGTACTTACGTTTGTAGCCCTGTCATTACTCCCCTCGTCAGCATGACTTGTATCAGACTGCGGTAGTAGTACAGCAGTCTGCGACTGGGGAGTGATGACATGGCTACTCTGCATTTCACTTCGCAGGCGATCAAGTACAGTGTCATCCAACATATGGTTACGCTGAATGACACGCACCTGATCCGATAATCGTTGTGCCGAAACGTTGACAGCTGGTTCAAGCACCTGAAACAGAGAGAGCATCCGAACACGGTACGCGGTCAGATTGTTTCCCCCCACTGTAGCCCCATAGTATGAGCGCATGACATTTTCATTGATGGATCGTGTCCATCTCATGCGCTGCACACTTCCGCCGGGAGCTGGGACCCTATCAGAGGCCGGTGGGCCTCGAGGTCCTAAGCCGTCCGGCGGCCGGCGTCCTCCCCGTCGACGAGCAGGTGGTGGCGTCGTGGGCGGAGAGAAATACTCGTCGCTCGAGCTCGACGCAACTGCCGCGGTCGGTGTCGTCACAGCGCTCACAGTGGGGCTGGATACCGGCGGCGGCGAGGCGGAGCTGAGCGAAGAGTCCGGAGGTGGAAGGCGTGCGAGACGTCTAGCGGCGGCAGATCTTGTCAACATTTTCGTATTTTCTATTTTCCTTCTTCGTTTTTATCGGAGGTGACATGACAAATGTCACCTCCTCTGGTTCGGCAATTTTTTATTTAAATTTATCAAAATTATGGTCATTGTAAGTACTATTTTATGGTATGGTATTATATGGTATTTGGGCTATGGCTGTAGTATTTTAAAATACTTCTAAAAACTGCTTTTATAAATTGATTTCGGAAAATGGTTCAAAATGACGACTCTTATTATTATTAAATACCTACTTACAAGAAAAAAAAGAAAACTATTTTAACATGAAATAAATATCTTAATAAAATCTACTATTAAATATAACCTAAAAAGAGAAATAGATTACTTGAAAAACATTTAAAAAATTAGGTACATCAAATGTTTATTGCACATGTAATATTAAAAATTATCATTTATAAAATCTTCTACAGTATAATAACATTTTTCAATTAATAGCGAGTAGAGACTTTTCTTAAACTTTAATAGGGGTAAATTTTTTATGCTATCGGGTATTTTATTGTAAACTAGCTTCTGCCCGCGACTTCGTACGCGGATCCTGTTGGTTATGCCAGCGACAACGGGGTAGTCAAAATCGAAGATCTGAAACGTCGTATTCTAAGAACCCGGGGACTGGATAACAACGGGATGCGCGAGACGATTCGAGACGTCATTTTCAGGCAATAATGAACCAATAGGGTGGTAAACTTGGCCTTGCACTTTGAATGTTGGCATAAATGGGCCTTCTGAAATCTGTTTCGCAACAAAAGATGTCATTTGAAAGGCATTATTGTACGAACGTATGTTGTCCAAAAAATGTTTTGACTGTGATGGTCACCGATTAGCAGTGATCTTAATATTTCTGGAGGATTTTGTAATATTTCAATATGTACTTTCCCACCTGAGCAACACATACCGTTTGTTTCTTTTTGCTATTTAACAGCTTCACAAAAAGTAAAATTTTTAACCATACCTCCGATGGCGGAATATGTGGCGTAGTCAATCATAGGAGTATACGTAAATGCACTCCGTTCCTTATCAACCCAAGGAAGGTCGCCATGCCCTACGGCTATATCTTGAGACACATCCGATTCTTCAGATGATATCGACATTCTGTTCAGAGAATGTCGAAGTCGATCAGAATTCAAACGTTCGTTGCGCTCTTCTTAATCTGTCTCTTCATGCCGTACTCCAGTAATTCTTTCTTTCTCACTTTCTGATTATGAATATTTTGTTGTGTGCGTGTTCGGAACAATGTATGATAATCTCACCGTATCAGCGGTCAGTCGCGCATCATATTCTTCACTGGTCTCTAGAGATCTGGATGTAGATGCGTAAATACGCTGAGAACGCAGGCGTGCTTCGCGATACGAAGAGGTTTCCACGGAGCGAGTTGCAGCCTGATGTTCTCAAACAGCATCAAGTCTCTCCTGACGCTCTTCGGTAGATTCTTGGGATCTTATGATCCTCAATCTTTTAGCTCCTTTGGAACATTGGGAAAGATTTGACCTCTTTCTAGGCATGGTTATAGTTTTATTATGAAGATACCTGATCAATTAAAATCTAAGTGACTGCTCCCCTACCAAGGGTGCCCAGACACGGGATCGTCTGGCCCATGTGCTGGTTTGGTCCCTGGGGTGGTCACGGCGTGCTATGTGTTCTGGTGCGCCGGTGATGGGGAGTACTCCCCAGCGGAGGGTCCGGTGACGGACAGCCGCGGCGGGTTCACGGATGAGTGCTAACGCGTGCCCATGTTCCCGCCGTAAGCGGCAGAGGAGGACACAGTGGAGTTTTAGTGGGTTAGAGTCCCACATAACTGCACTATCTCCCCGTGGTAGTGCAGAATGCATGAGCATTTCTTCACGTTAAAAAAAAATAAATGGGAGTTTTGGCCATTAGAGTCAAATTTTCAATGATATACCATCGTCATCGAAAATCAGTCCTAAACTGTTACCGCCTTCACCGCGTGGAGGTGAAATTAGTGATAGCTTAGATTTCCACATCAGATGTTTCTGATCTTCGATTTTTATAAGTCAACAGGAAATGCCCATCAGACCGAATAACTTTTACTAAGACGTCATTCCTATATGTGTTATGGTGTAGCTGGGCTCTTGGAGTTCCCCATCAGGTGTTCCAGATCTTCAAATTTATTCTCTCAGCAGAAAATCCTCATCACGTGGAACAATTTTTGCTATGGTACCATTTTTGTATCTCTTATAGTTAAGCTGGTCTGTTTCGGTTCTGCATCAGGTGTTCAAGTTTCCAAGAAACATTATAGCCTGAATGTTGTCCAGCCATAATAACTATACAACAAAAAAAAAATCATTCAAATCCGTCCTGTAGTTCCGAAGATCGGACGCGCAGGCCCGAGGCGTGTACGTACTCTGATAGAATACCTTAACAAATGTTCGCCGTGATTCTTTAAATTGACATAACTTTTTTATTTATGAACCGATTGACATGAAATAAACACTAAATGTTAAGTGAAGCCTACTACAATATATTAGTGAAAACCGCATCTAAATCGAATAAGCCGTTTCTGATATTAGCGTGCACAAACAAACAGACAAACAGACAAACCGACAAACAGACAAACAGACAAACAGACAAAAAAAATATTAATTACAATTTCGGGTTCGGCATCGATATAATAACAACCCCTGCTACTTTTTTTTTATATATTTCCATTGTACAGACACCACTTTTCTACAAATTTATTATATGTAATAATATAGAATAGATTTTCGGAGCCATGCCAAAAAAGCTCTTTTTCATTAAAGCGGTTCTGCATTTTCTGTCGCACAGTTAGATAGTTTTTGAAATAGGTGTAAATTGATTTTAACTAGACATGGGTAGCTCGTGAGCTAGTGATAGAAAAGAGCTAGCTCTTTTCGATTGACGTCGCTCTCGCTCACTCAGTCGCTCGCTACGTAGCTCACTAGCTCAGTTAGCTCACTCAGACTCACTAGCTCAGTACTTCAGCGATGCACGCGACCGGCCGAACGGCTCATTCGGCTCGCTTCGGAATACTTCGTCGCATCGTTCGTTCTTCCAACAAAAGCTCTCCGACACAATCTTATCAGTTATCATACGACATAATCACTGTAAATCTATCTTTATAGTCATTGACTTAAAGTAGAAAATACTTTTGCACATTTATAAATAAAAAGGAACCGCATTGTTTGAATGCGTTTCGTTTACGTAAATTCTAAATAACTCATAAGTACTCATACCATAATATAAACAAACAGATTAGAAAAACTTATTTAACTTAGTACTTTTTCGGTTGTTTTGACGAAATGACATGCATATCGCTGCGTGGCACGTGCAACGAAGTACAAATACTAATACGACCGTTCTTACTATAAAAACCGCCACAAAGTAAAACAAGATTTATTTATCGATATCCGTAATTCCTTAGTAATTCGCGTGACAAGAATCAAATGAGCTAACAGTCGGCGTCTGAGCTACTGAGCTATAGAAGAGCTAGTGAGTAACAAAGAATCCAAACTTCCAAAGAGCTATTGACTATTGAGCGAGCGAGCCGAAGCGCGTGCGGCGTGAGTCATATGAGCTAACAGTCGGCGTCTGAGTCACTGAGCTAAGTGAGCTATAGAAGAGCTAGTGAGCTAGAAGAGTGATATAGCTCTTTAGAGTGAAAGAGCTACTCGCTCTTTATCTTTTCAGTGAGCTATTTCGCCCATGTCTAATTTTAACAAACAAAGCAGTCTCGTAAATGTACATAGCTGGCATAGTCAATAATTTTAATGATTTAAAATGAGGTTTACATGTTTCAGTACTTTTTAAGCCACACATGGACCGAATACATCGTTTTTGCGCTTTAAAAACAGTCTCTCTGTCAGTAGATTGCCCCCAAAAAATAATGCCAAACGTCAGAACTGATGCAACCAATCCGTGATACGCTAATAAAAGTGTTTGTGTATTAACTTTTTTCGACAGCTGAAACAGTGCATATGCAGATTTATTTAATTTCAGACAAATTTCTTCGATATGGGGTTTCCATGTTAGTTTACTATCAAGCATTATACCCAAAAATTTGGACTTGTTTGTATCTTCTATTTGGCACTTATCATAAGTAACATGAACTGGAGGTTTCTCACACCTTTGATGAAAGTGCATTACTTTTGTTTTATTTAAATTAATCACTAGGTTATTAGTAATAAGCCAGTTAATTATTTTATTGAGACAATCATTTATATCATTCTCGTAATAGACAGGATTATTACACTTTACAACAGCAGTGCTGTCATCGGCAAAAAGAACCATATTTTGAGAAATGAGTATTGGGAGATCATTTATATATATTAAAAAAAGTAACGGCCCTAGCACGCTACCTTGGGGCACCCCGTATTTTATAGCTCTTGGTTGAGATGTATAAATGGTTACTAAATTGGTGGTTCTTTTGCTTCGGAGAACATTTTACCGGAAAAGTCAAAAAGTCGTTACATATCCACATACGACTAATTTTTTGCGTGGAGAGAAGAGAAAAAAGCAATATTGTGTTTTTATTAAATTGCTTCATTTTTTCGCAACTGTATTAAAAATAGTCGTTCGGTACACCTGCGGAACCGTCATTGCAACTTGTTCCGACTGTCAACCCTCGCCTTCGGCTGCGCCTCGGCTCGGGTAGACATTTGTCGGAACTCTTTCTAATGACAGCCTTTCCGCACTTGTAATGAAATATACTATTTTTTTAGGCTACATGTGAAGTGGGAATGAATATTTTTTTCGTCGTCTACCCCATGACCCCATCGTGTGGCGTATCGTTGAATAGGTCTTCTAAAATGACTTGAGGGTTACTAAAGATATTTTTCGATTTAATGCTCCATTTACGAAATATTAAACTTTAAAGTGAAAATTTTTGTTCCAGTAGGGCGTCCCCCCCCCCCCTCTAAAAGCTAAACTGCGGGCTTGAAAAATATGGAAAAATTCAAGATGATAGTGCATTTCATGAACTTTAAAGGAAAACAATAGGAATTATGATAACTTTGTTAGTTTAGCAGTAATAGTCGTTGAACTTGGGTGTTGGATAATTTTGTACCGAATACAAAATCCTGTGCATTAATCCTTTAAAGTGACTAAGACGAAGTAGTTACTTGTTTATGACGGGTAAGGACTTGCATTAAAAAACAAAATATGAAATAAAAAAACCATAATAAATTATCATAAGTTTCACAATACTGCCGCTAGATGGAATGATGGAATTACAATTTTGTGAATTGAAATAATAACTTGGCAGCAATCGTACTCTTATTTTTTAGCTTTACAAGGAAGAAAGTGGTTCTTATTAGTTAATGTCGAATCTGTTTAAATAATTATCTTCGAAAATCAATATTTTGTTGTGTTTAGTATCGCTATTCGATAACAGATGGCGTTGTGCCGTGACGTCACTATTGTGCTAAGGTGTTAAGATTTTCTTGCAAGGTATGTGTTAAAGTTTTTTTTTACTCTGGACACCCTTGCAAACATTGTTATTATAACCATAAACTCCTAATATCTTTACCATTACATAATTATATTCAGAATAAAGAACAACAGAATCGTACTATATAGTGATAACGGGGCTACTACGGAACCCTACACTGTGCGTGGCCCGACACGCACTTGGCCGGTTTTTTCTTTAAGTCTGTAATAGTATATTTCATTACAAGTGCGGAAAGGCTGTCATTGCAAAGAGTTCCGACAAATGTCTACCCGAGCCGAGGCGCAGCCGAAGGCGAGGGTTGACAGTCGGAACAAGTTGCAATGACGGTTCCGCAGGTGTACTGAACGACTATTTTTAATACAGTTGCGAAAAAATGAAGCGATTTAATAAAATAATAAAAACACAATATTGCTTTTTTCTTTTCTCTCCACGCAAAAAATTAGTCGTATGTGGATATGTAACGACTTTTTGACTTTTCCGGTAAAATGTTCTCCGAAGCATTTTGTGCAATTATACTGAGTTCCGGTGGTGTTAATTTAAAAAAAATAGGGCCGAAATTACTCATTTTGTGCAACAAACAACTAAACTCGCAAAGAAAATTTCTGGAAAATGGCGCCAACCGTAGAATATAAGCAGAGTTTTTTTTTCTTCACCCATTTTGGTAGGCAAAAGGAATAATTATCCATACAGCTTAGTCTTCAGTATATTTTTTTATTGATATGAAGTGAAAATGAAATTTAATGAGATGAAATGAAATGAAACCTAACCTAACTCATTCAATTAAATCATTAAATCTGATATTGAAATAAATAAGTAGCTTCTTTTTAGAAATATACGTATTTGTATGAATCACAAAAACTCTTTAGTAAAAACTTCATGATTGGTTTTTCTTTTTAATAGACATTATTTTGACAGTTGGGAAAGAGACACGCACGAGTTCGGGGAAGGTAAAAAAAAAGCACTAGTATGTAATAGCCCACTTCCCGAACGCTATACGTCCCTGCAATACACCACTTTTTGAGCAACTGTATTAAAATAGTTATTTGTTATACAAGAGTGCAAAGTTGCTTTTTAACCGAGTGCTCAATTTTGATGACCGAGCAAGCGAAGGATTCTAAAATTGAATCACGAGCGCAGCGAGTGATTCAAATATTAGAATCCTGAGCGTTAGCGAGGGAATCAAAAGAGCACGAGGTGAAAAATCTTTGCACTCGAGTGCAACACGTAACTTTTCATCCCACCTCAGCGAGGAAATGACTAAATGCAAAAAAAAACATTTACAATCACAAGATACTTTTATTTCACTTTAGGTATTAACTACTACATTATGATAGGTAGTATTACAGAATAATCTTTAAATTATAACAAATAATACTTAGGTATAATTAAGAAAAATTGAAAGTAACGTTGCTACAGTTACTTAAGTTGAGTGTAATATTTTTGTTAGGTACTGTAATGTTAGTGTTGGTGACTTGTGTACTGTTTTTCGGTAAACTATCTGTCATACTTAATAGTTGTACCGATTCATCGGATTCCCTTGGCGTAAATGTTGGCGAGAGAGGGCGATGGTTAGGTGTTTCGTAACGGCTCATTTTTGATGTAGAAGGGCCAGTCCAAGGATCTGACTGAGGCTCTTTCAGTGTAATGGCTCCTACGATGCCTTTACATATTTTAGACTTATTTTGGATGGAATCCTCTATGTATCCCTCTACAACCGCATTGGACTTCCAGCCTCCATGGCGCTTAAGGTCCAGGAGATCAGCTCCTGAATCGGCCAAAAGTGTGGCTGAAGTTCGTCGGAAACAATGACCCGTGTCCGTGTACAAAAGGGGTTCTGGAAGTTCAAGAAATGTTGCTATTTCTCGTGGGATACTGCCAATTTTATTAGCACCCATAGGCTGTCTGACACACTTTCCGTGCGATATTATAGAAAAAATCGATTGATTGGAGTGTTAGGCGGGCGTAAGGCTTGATATTTCTCAACAATTGTTAGGTATTCCTTGCGAATGACGAAGTTGCGGTCTCTTTTTGTCTTTGTATTGGGTAAATTAATTTTAATAGTAAGTCATCTGAATGTTTCTCAATGTTTTTGACATTAAGTTGTGTTAGTTCATTAGTTCGACATGCTCCGTTTATACCAATAATAAGAACAACCTGTAACGTAAAGAGTATTGTAGTAGATAAATTAATAAAATTGATAGAAGATAGAAGTACTGAGTTGATTAATATAGGTACTTAAGTAGATACTGAATGTCCAACTGACTTAGGTACTTTTGTCGCCAAATATACGGAATCAGGTGCTTCGTTAAGAAACTTTTCAATTTCAGATGCTGTTAAAACCTTCGATTTTTTTGGTTGATGACCTGATGAGACTCTTTAAAAATGCCACTAATTTAGGATAGGTGTCGATATGTATGTCTTTTTTCATCTTTATTGTTGCTTTTAGCATTCTTGGTTTCGGATAATTCAATAAAATATGCCAGCAAAACGTTTTCTGAGAAAGTTTTGGCTCCTTTAGCTTGTCGCCACGTGTTAAACATAACGTACTGTTTCAAATACTTCTCGCGTGATTGTTGAGGGAGAAAGCTCATTTGCGCATTATTAACAGTTTCAGTCAATTCTGTTGGCCTTGGCGTCAAATAAACTTCCTCGTCACTAGAACCACTCATATTATTTTAGGTTTTTCACTTGTTTTCAAGTTTTTTGTTTTTAACCGGTTGTAACAATATGACGTGAAAAGAAAATGAAGCGCGCAAAGCAAATTAGAAAAAAAGTACACCAAGAAGTCTGAGTTTTTAACAAATTAAAAAAGGTTGTATGATAAATTCGGCACCATGGAGGGAGAAGTAAATAGGTTTAATGATGTTTTGAATTCACAAACTTAGTGCACACGATGTTCTAAATTCAATTTACTTTATCCTCTAGCGGATAAAAACGGCTTTTGCACTCAGATATCGAAGAGCAAAAATACTCTTTCCGAGATGGGGGGATGAAAAAACTATTACCTACTTATTACAAACAAATTTTCTAGTTTTTTACCGACTTTACAAAAAGGAGGAGGTACTATGTTCGGGTGTTTGTATGTTTTTTTTTTTTTTTTTTTTTTTTTTTTTTTTTTTTTTTTTTTTTGTATGTTTGTTCATCGAATACGCCGCCAATTGTCGACGGATTTTCAAAATTCTTTTTTGTTCGAAAGTAGATAGTTCTGAGGTGGTCCCATTGTCACCAAGTTAGGATCTGATGATGGGATCTTAGAGAAATTGAGGGCAACCCTCAAATTTTATAGGCTCGCTTATTGTTTTTCGTATATTTTATGAAGTATCTTGTGTATTTGTGTATGGTTGTCACCATCTCAGGTAGCTGGGCTGATGATGGAAGGTACAACTCCTTAACAGTAAGAAGTTACTCGAACAGGCAAGGACTGTTTTAGTAAATTGTTTTGATGTTTGATAGGGCATTTGCCACATTTGGTCTCATGATCATCAAGTCATGACCTGATGCTGCAGTCAGGATAGTCTGCAGAGTACCTAACGCCTCGACAACTAACAGCAGATATATCGTGTTTAGGCTCATTGAAAAGGGCTCGATGTATGGATAAACGTACTGTTACTGAGGGACACCGAAGACCTGATGCTGAAGCCAGGAGCATCAGAAAAAGTACAAACCTTGAAATTACAGCACCGTAGTCGTGTTTGGGCTCATTTTAAACAGGACTAATTTTAAGTACAAAATGCAATGTTGACATAAGTCTGGCCTCATGCTGCAGCCAGGATTATCAGCATCTAATCTAAAAACTAATAAAAGGAGAACTCCTCAACAATTAACGTCCCTGCATCGAGAAAAGGAATATTTTATAAAAAGGCGATGGGCAAGTTGACATTGGCTATTATAACTTAGATAAATTATAAATAGACCCACTAAAAAGCGAGAAATAAAAAATTTTTAACAAAAAAAAAAACCGACTTCCAAAAAAAACACTACAAACTGAAAAAAAAAACACTACAAACTGAAAAATAACTTTAATTTCGGAAGTCGGTGGCAAAAACTAAAATACTGATCCCTAAGACACCGACTTCCGAAATTAAAGTTATTTTTCAGTTTGTAGTGTTTTTTTTTTCAGTTTGTAGTGTTTTTTTTGGAAGTCGGTTTTTTTTAGTAAATTGTTTTGATGTTTGATAGGGCATTTGCCACATTTGGTCTCATGATCATCAAGTCATGATGCTGCAGTCAGGATAGTCTGCAGAGTACCTAACTCCTCGACAACTAACAGCAGATATATCGTGTTTAGGCTCATTGAAAAGGGCTCGATGTGTGGATAAACGTACTGTTACTGAGGAACACCGAAGACCTGATGCTGACGCCAGGAGCATCAGAAAAAGTACAAACCTTTAAATTACAGCACCGTAGTCGTGTTTGGGCTCATTTTAAACAGGACTAATTTTAAGTTCAATGCAATGTTGACATAAGTCTGGCCTGATGTTGCAGCCAGGATTATCAGCATCTAATCTAAAAACTAAAAACTTTTTAACAAAAAAAAAACCGACTTCCAAATAAAACACTACAAACTGAAAAATAACTTTAATTTCGGAAGTCGGTGTCTTAGGGATCAGTATTTTAGTTTTTGCCACCGACTTCCGAAATTAAAGTTATTTTTCAGTTTGTAGTGTTTTTTTTGGAAGTCGGTTTTTTTTTTGTTAAAAAGTTTTACATAAAACTAAAAATTACGATATAAAACAGTAATTTAAAAAAAAAACAACTTCAAAAAGAAATTAACTCAAAATGATAAAATAACTTTAATTTCGGAAGTCGGTGTCTTGGGATTTGTATTTTATAGTTTTAGATTTTTGCCTCCGACTTCCGAAATTAAAGTTATTTTATAATTTTGAGTTAATTTATTTTCAAAGTCGATGAATTTTTTTAAAATTACTTTTTGTTTGTTAGTCAACCGGACTACATAATAACAGAAATGTTCTGACATTAATACACTCAGCGGCAGTAAATGTAGCCCATGCCCTAAGTGCCAATTTGTAAACAAACTAAACCTATTCTACGGGATTTTTAATGAGAATAGGTGCCAAGTTCTCTAGTTGGTTTAAGTGAAGCTTTCAGTTGAGATTAGTAATGGGTAATGAAGTGAATGGCGGCAGGTGCGGGACGGCGACCGTGCGCGCTTCGACGCGCTGACGCAGCGCTCACGAGACACCACGCTGCGCGCCATCGTCGACTACCTCGGTAACTATACCATCGCCTCACCGCCTCTCTCCCGGTGGCCCCGCATCAACATTCTCACATCATCATTCTCCTGCCCATATCCCAATTTATTTGGGGTCAGCGAAACATATCTTTTTACCGACTTCAAAAAAAAGGAGGTTTTCAATTCGACACGTATGTATGTAATATTATTGGAACTGCATTATGTTCACATAATTATGACAATCTATTAGGGCTTCCAAACAAGTCCACGCATTTCTCCGCAACCATTAATCGGGTCGTGACCATTTTTTTATTGGCTTACATTTACTTCAACTTAGGGAACAGTGCAAGTTTCATCAAAATCGATTTAGTAATTTTCAAGATATGGACTAAATACGTGTAAGTGTGACGGCGCGGCGGCGCCTGGCTTATTGATACGAGCTACGGGTGTAGTGTCAAAGGGAAAACATCTCAAAACCTTGGTCAAATTCTAGTGCAATATTTACAAAAAAACTATAACCTACTTATTACAAACAAATATTCCAGTTTTTATTTAAAACTAGCTGACCCGGCAAACGTTGTTTTGCCATATAAATTATTTCTAGCTGCCCGGCGCTACTTCGTTCGCGTGGTGTCCTACCCCTTACCCTACCCTACCCCTACCCTACTCCTACTGTACTCCTACACTACTCCTACCCTACTTCTACCCTACTCCTACACGACTCCTACCCTACTCCTACCCTACTTCTACCCTACTCCTAACCTACTACTACCCTACTCCTACACTACTTCTACCCAACTCCTACCCTACGCCTAACCTACTCCCACACTACTCCTACCCTACTCCCATAAGTAAATAATAAGAATATTAAGTACTATGTCCGTCTAAAACCGGATAAAAAAAACCGGATAAAAAGTATCCTATGTCCGTCTCCTGGTTCTAAGCTACCTCCCCACCAATTTTCAGCCAAATCGGCTTTGTAGTACATTATGATACATGTGTGCTAAGCCGAGTGTATATTGATTAATGCACACGCGTTTCATACGACGTTTTTCAACACACTTGCGAGGAAAAAAAAACAGACTTGTATTGTTAAATATTAACTTGTATGGAAAATGACGCGCTGGTTTTGTTTTCCCGCGCGCCGTGCTAGCCAGCACTAGCGATGCGCGCGCAACATTGACTCATTTTAAATATATTAATCTATGGCAGAGACAAAACCGCTAAACAGCCTATAGAAAAAATATAGTAAACACAAACCTGAAAATTACAAAAAAACCTAAGAATTTCGCGGTCTACCACTGCGCATTCACCTTAAATTGTCTGTGGTCCCCTGCGAGTTCATTTTGCGACCAAGGACAATACAGACTATTTAAAAAAAATTGAAATATAGCCCGCGGATTTTTTCTTTTGGCATGAAGTCTCTTTGGGCGCTTTCCGAATTAGCTATAATCGCTCACATCACAGCGCTCACATCATCTCCATGGACGTAATATTACGTCCATGCATCATCTCACAAGCGTTCCGATTTAGATATTACTATTATGACTGCTGAGAGCTGGCAACAATTCGGAACACTCGTGAACGCGCTCACATGACAGTGCTTACACAATGTAAAAAAGATATTATTACAGTATTTCTTTGTATAAACACCACATTTCTTCTTCAGTTCTTCTTCTTTGGTTAGGTGGCGACTGTCAGCCAGAAGCACAATTTCAAAAATGCCACGTTAGTTTAATTTAAAGATGATGCAACTCAAAACAAAACACACTGACACAACCTCATACACACACTGTAATTTTTAACAGCGCTCACGGTGATATTATTCTAGGGCATGGTCGGCATTATCGCAAGATGGCGAATGTCATGACGTCATCTATGACGATTCACGGGACATCGTTATCGTTATCGCGCTCACGCTAATTCGGTTATTTCCCAATTCGGAACACATCGATTATTTCCCAATTCGGAACGCAGGGTTCGATGAGATTAAAAACTTTTTAACAAAAAAAAAAACCGACTTCCAAAAAAAACACTACAAACTGAAAAAAAAAACACTACAAACTGAAAAATAACTTTAATTTCGGAAGTCGGTGTCTTAGGGATCAGTATTTTAGTTTTTGCCACCGACTTCCGAAATTAAAGTTATTTTTCAGTTTGTAGTGTTTTTTTTTTCAGTTTGTAGTGTTTTTTTTGGAAGTCGGTTTTTTTTTTTGTTAAAAAGTTTTTATTTCTCGCTTTTTAGTGGGTCTATTTATAATTTATCTAAGTTATAATAGCCTAATGTCAACTTGCCCATCGCCTTTTTATAAAATATTCCTTTTCTCGATGCAGGGACGTTAATTGTTGAGGAGTTCTCCTTTTATTAGTTTTTAGATTAGATGCTGATAATCCTGGCTGCAGCATCAGGCCAGACTTATGTCAACATTGCATTGAACTTAAAATTAGTCCTGTTTAAAATGAGCCCAAACACGACTACGGTGCTGTAATTTAAAGGTTTGTACTTTTTCTGATGCTCCTGGCTTCAGCATCAGGTCTTCGGTGTTCCTCAGTAACAGTACGTTTATCCACACATCGAGCCCTTTTCAATGAGCCTAAACACGATATATCTGCTGTTAGTTGTCGAGGAGTTAGGTACTCTGCAGACTATCCTGACTGCAGCATCAGGTCATGACGTGATGATCATGAGACCAAATGTGGTCGTTAAAAACAGTCCTTGCCTGTTCGAGTAACTTCTTACTGTTAAGGAGTTGTACCTTCCATCATCAGCCCAGCTACCTGAGATGGTGACAACCATACACAAATACACAAGATACTTCATAAAATATGCGAAAAACAATAAGTGAGCCTATAAAATTTGAGGGTTGCCCTCGATTTCTCTAAGATCCCATCATCAGATCCTAACTTGGTGACAATGGGACCACCTCAGAACTATCTACTTTCGAACAAAAAAAGAATTTTGAAAATCCGTCGACAATTGGCGGCGTATTCGATGAACAAACATACAAGAAAAAAAAAAAAAAAAAAAAAAAAAAAAAACATACAAACACCCGAACATAGTACCTCCTCCTTTTTGTAAAGTCGGTAAAAAAGCGCGCGTCTCCGACTAGTAAATAGTTATCTGTGGTATTACAGAACATGTGGATTAAAGTAAAGAAAAAGCACGCGTTCGTAATACACTCCATTATGGACCTAAAAGCGGTTCAATAAGAGCCACTTTACGAGCAAGTGTGTTGAAAAATTGATCACATCCAAACAGACAAACCGACAAAAATTCAAAAAATTGATGAAATGGCATTTGTTGGTTATCCTCTAACACCCCACCAATTTTTTTGTTTTATATTTTCAATGTACAGAAACGCCTCGTCTACAGATTTATTATAATTATGTATAGATTAAAAATTATGAAATAAAAAGTAAATTAAAAAAATTAAATCGACTTCAAAAAAAAAAATTACAAGCTTTTTTATCTAAGTTACAATAGCCTAATGTCAACTGCTCATCACATGTTACAAAATATTGCTTTCCCGATGCTGGGACGTTTATTGTTGAGGAGTTCTCCTGGTAAGAGCCAGGAGAACTCCTCAACAACCACTCACCATACGCATTGTAACGAGCATAAATTGCTTAGCAACCATATTAAAGTAACCGAATCGCAACCCGTGAAATATTTGTCATTGAGTAGTTCCGATGGCTATCTGTGGTCTTCATCATCAGCTCCACTTTACCAAATGATGATTTCCGAGAGCAAATGCTCAAGTTACTTTAATTATTGAGTAGGCCACACGACGAAAGAGCATTGCTAGAAATGACGCGATTACTCAACTTAAATTCGGTTTCAAATTGACGCATCAGCATGACTAGTAGGTACTAGGTAGAGGTCGTCCTATGTAAAACTACAATCTTAATTAGGTATTATTATTGTACGAACTGAACATTTTTTACCGACTTTACAAAAAGGAGGAGGTACTATGTTCGGGTGTTTGTATGTTTTTTTTTTTTTTTTTTTTTTTTGTGTTTGTTCATCGAATACGCCGCCAATTGTCGACGGATTTTCAAAATTCTTTTTTTGTTCGAAAGTAGATAGTTCTGAGGTGGTCCCATTGTCACCAAGTTAGGATCTGATGATGGGATCTTAGAGAAATCGAGGGCAACCCTCAAATTTTATAGGCTCACTTATTGTTTTTCGCATATTTTATGAAGTATCTTGTGTATTTGTGTATGGTTGTCACCATCTCAGGTAGCTGGGCTGATGATGGAAGGTACAACTCCTTAACAGTAAGAAGTTACTCGAACAGGCAAGGACTGTTTTTAACGACCACATTTGGTCTCATGATCATCAAGTCATGACCTGATGCTGCAGTCAGGATAGTCTGCAGAGTACCTAACTCCTCGACAACTAACAGCAGATATATCGTGTTTAGGCTCATTGAAAAGGGCTCGATGTGTGGATAAACGTACTGTTACTGAGACACACCGAAGACCTGATGCTGAAGCCACGAGCATCAGAAAAAGTACAAACCTTTAAATTACAGCACCGTAGTCGTGTTTGGGCTCATTTTAAACAGGACTAATTTTAAGTTCAATGCAATGTTGACATAAGTCTGGCCTGATGCTGCAGCCAGGATTATCAGCATCTAATCTAAAAACTAATAAAAGGAGAACTCCTCAACAATTAACGTCCCTGCATCGAGAAAAGGAATATTTTATAAAAAGGCGATGGGCAAGTTGACATTAGGCTATTGTAACTTAGATAAATTATAAATAGACCCACTAAAAAGCGAGAAATAAAAACTTTTTAACAAAAAAAAACCGACTTCCAAAAAAAACACTACAAACTGAAAAAAAAACACTACAAACTGAAAAATAACTTTAATTTCGGAAGTCGGTGGCAAAAACTAAAATACTGATACCTAAGACACCGACTTCCGAAATTAAAGTTATTTTTCAGTTTGTAGTGTTTTTTTTTTCAGTTTGTAGTGTTTTTTTTGGAAGTCGGTTTTTGGCATATTGAACCGTATGAAGTAAGCCCAACAAAAACTGCTGTAAATCGTCCAAACACAAGGTAGCTACTGTAAACTGTTGAGGAGTTCCCTTAACTGTCCTTCGTCTTCATCATCAGACCCCGAATGACAGTCACAACCATGTAGGTGTAAAGTTCTCATCAATACAAATTAATCAAGCCCAAACACAAGGTAACTGCTGTAAACCGTTGAGGAGTTCCCTCGACTGTCTTTCGGCTTCATCATCAGATCGACTCCAGGCCTTCATTAAATTGTAGTGCTTTAAAATACCTAATGAAAAAATTAACAAACGCACTAGTCGCTCCTACGATTTTCGAATGTTCCCCTCGATTTCACTGGGATGCCATCATCAGATCCTGGTTTTCTTATCATGGGACCACCCTTGGCATATCTCCTTTCCAACAAAAAAAGAATAATCAAAATCGGTTCATAAACGACGAAGTTATCCGCGAACACACATAAAAAAAAAAAAAAATACGGTCGAATTGAGAAACCTCCTTCTTTTTTGAAGTCGGTTAAGAAATGATGAAATAACTTTAATTTCGGAAATCGGTGGCAAAAAAAAACTAAATAAAATATCCAGATCCCGAAATTAAAGTTATTTCATAATTTTGAGTTAATTTCTTTTTTTGCGTCGGGGGACGCAAATACGACGGGGTGTTATAAGTTTGACGTGTCTGTGTGTGTGTGTGTGTGGGGGTGTGTGTGTGTGTGGGTGTGTGTGTGTGTGTGTGTGTGTGTGTGTGTGTCTGTCTGTGGCATCGTAGCTCACGAACGGGTGAACCGATTTTGATTTTCTTTTTTTTTGTTTAAAAGGTGTATAAGTCGGGAGTGTTCTTAGCTATGTTTATCACAACACCCTCAATATGGGTATCAAATGAAAGGGCTTGACTAGTAGACTATTAAACACTATGATAAATTCCAAATCCAAGATGGCCGCCACCACAACATGGCGAATTACTTTTTTTTTTCACAACTTCAATATAGGTATCAAATAAAAGGGCTTGACAAGTAGAATAATGTACACTTTATTGAAAGGGAATGAGGAATATTAACTAACGAAATCAAAACTAAAAACTTGAAAATTAAATAAATTCTAGTGCAAAAATTAAAAATTTAAAAACCCCCGACACAAAATAATAAAAAAATAAATTAATGAATTAAGGAATCCTTACAAAAAGCATGAAATAAAAAAATTTAAAAACCCCCGACACAAAATAATAAAAAAATAAATTAATTAATTAAGGAATCCCTACAAAAAGCATGAAATAAAAAAATAAATTAAAAATTTAAAAACCCCCGACACAAAATAATAAAAAAATGAAGGTATCCCTACCAAAAGCCTGAAATAAAATTTTATTTAAATAGAAATTCATATGGAAGTCGGGGGACCTCTTAGAATAAAAGGTGTTCCACAGAACGGTCCCCCGACTTCCATATGAATTTCTATTTAAATAAAATTTTATTTCATGCTTTTTGTAGGGATACCTTCATTTTTTTATTATTTTGTGTCGGGGGTTTTTACATTTTTAATTTATTTTTTTGAAGCCGATTTCATTTGTGTAAATTACTTTTTTTCTTTCACACTTCTCTATTAGTCGTCACCCCGTTCAGTCATAAGGTTCGTGTGTTAGTGAAACTTCGGTAATAAGGGTTTATTTATATGCCTGGCCTTTTCCCAGTCTTACCAGATGCAGCAGAATACCAGTATGTAAAATGAAGCGACTGCCTATCTGACCGCCACAACCCTTACTGGGTAACACGATAGCTGTTGAGGTTTATCAGAATTGGGTATGTTTAAGGACCAGGCGGCATGCTTCAACATAAAAAATACCATTCAAAAATAGTTGGTGAAATCGATTCGAGTAAACAGTGTCGAACAAGGCAGTTATTTTATCTTGTAAAACTTGTCTTGTAGGTTTAATAGAGGCCAGCTGTAGGGCGCTCGTGTCGTCCGTGGGCCGCAGTCGACTGACGGGTGAGCTGGGCTGCATGCGCGTGCTAACAGACAGACTGAATGGACACTGATTTTTGTGTTATTAACGCTGATAGCACATTGACGCATACTGTTCCATACATCTAGTTTTGTTACGCAATGTTTCCGCTGCCTGCGTTGGTGTGCTAACGGCTTTACTAAATCATGTTATTTCTGATCGTTCCTTCGATGTCTATGGACCGTGCTGCATGCCTCACTACGTCGCGTGTGTTAGGGCCTGGACCCATGTCTACGGTACGGCACCGGCCACCGTGTAACGGCACGACGCCGCTACCGGGAGACGGCACGGCGTCGAGCCGCGGCACGGTGCCGTGTACGGTGCACCGCGGTGGCACAGCAGTTCTTCAAAACTTGATATTTACATTCTAAAATATACGTAAAATTTTTCATCACCACATATTTTCAGCGCTTCATATTTCCTTTCAAAATGACTTCCATCATGGTTCATTATAGAAAGATTTGGATTCACCCAATATTTTCTTTGATTCAGTTTTTTCTTCATTCGTCGCCTTAGTAATACAGAATATTACGTCTCTCGCGGTCCTTATCTAGACAAAACCTGAACGATGGTTGCTGCCTTGTGCCCGCGGTGCACCATACACGGCACCGTGCCGCGGCACGACGCCGTGCCATCTCCCGGTAGCGGCGTCGTACCGTTACACGGTGGCCGGTGCCGTACCGTAAACATGGGTCCACGCCCTTACTGCAGCGTTCGACTGGCTTGGACTAGGCCGGCAGGCCACCGAACGCGATTGCCTGTGTTTAGCCCTCATAATATATGCACTAGCGATCAGCCGCCTAGGCGGTTTGACATTTCATGGCGGTTCAGTGCGTAATTGCGTATATTAGGAGAGTTTGCATATTAAAATACATAAAACGGCCACCTGAGCGATGTTCAACCGCTAGAGTGTAATAGATGAGTGCTTAGGCCCACTTGCACCACCCGTCACTAAATGCGTTTAACGTTAAACACATTTAAAACATCGTTCTGTCTCTGTCATCTTCAAATGATTGAAAAAACAGAACGGTATTTTAACCTTTTAAACGCTTGGCTAAATATCAATTGCCGTGTCCCTAGCGCGCGGCTACAAATTTATAAAGTAATACCTACAATAAATAAGGAGGAGCAATCGTTAAATAGAACGAAACAATCATACATGTTCTCTGTCGCAGAAATATGACACGAGCGGTAGGGGCACGGAAATATGTGTCGCATAAATGCGACACAAGCGGTTAGAAGGTTAAACACGTTCAGCACTCACGTTCAGCGTATATTTCGTGATTTGTGATGCAAGCGGGCCTTAGTTCGCAGATGTCTGCAAAACTATCCAGACTGACCTGTGAACCTGTCCGTTGACTCGGTCTTAATTCCTCGTTCTGATTCGGCGATACTATCTGTTTCCAGGAACGTCCCCGTTGTCAATAAACCGTAGTGTGCCAGAAGTTCCGGTGGCGGCGAGTGCCGTGTCCACGGACTCGGTGGGGGTGGTCGCGCATGTACCATGTGACGGCGGCGGTGAAATTGACGCAGGCGCTCCAGCGGAGTTGTCGTCACAGATTCAACTTCAAATCGATGACCATGTAAGAATCATTTCACTATTCATTCATTCAAGCTATAGTAACATCCCAGACGATTTAACAAAACTCCACCCCTATGGGGATAAAAAGAGGGGATACAGTTTATATGAAAAAATTTTATTCATTTAGTTAATAAACTTGAAACTTGGCAATAGTTGGCTCAGTAAATAATAAAGAATGTCACTTTTAGTTTAAAAAAACCCCTCACAGAGGATTTAGGGGGTGACACGCACCGAGGGTTCCGTACCATCATGTTTTTAAATTTTCACCGGCGAGCTACTTACTAGATCTCGTTCAAACCAATTTTCGGTGGAAGTTTACATGGTAATGTACATCACATATTTTTTTTTAGTTTTATCAGTCTCTTATTTTAGAAGTTACAGGGGGGGGGGGACACTTTTTCCCCTTTGGAAGTGTCTCTCCCGCAAACTATTCAGTTTAGAATAAAATGATATTAGAAACCTCAATATCATTTTTGAAGACCTATCCATAGATACCCCACACGTATGGGTTTGATGAAAAAAAAAATTTGAGTTTCAGGTCTAAGTACCCCCAAAATTTATTGTTTTTTTTTTTCTATTTTTGTGTGAAAATCTTAATGCGGTTCACAGAATACATCTACTTAGGCAAGTTTCAACAGTATAGTTCTTATAGTTTCGGAAAAAAGTGGCACATACGGACGGACAGACAGACAGACATGACGAATTTATAAGGGTTCCGTTTTGTGCCATTTGGCTCTAAAAAGTAACCCTAAAAAGTAGTTATTAGTTTTAGGGTTTTTAAAAAATCGTCTCCTACCAAGGTGGAAAAGGATAATAAAGTTTAAGGGGTGGATTGCTGCGAAATATAGTAGGAAATGCTGTATCCACTAGCAGGAATAGCGCTACCAGTGGTTCGCAGAGCGCTGGCAAGCTCCAGCGAAAGAGCCAAAATGGTCTCCGACACACGACACCCTTGTGCCGAGACACTGCTGAAAAGCCGAAACAGTTTTTTAAAGTGTGTCGTCTCACTCACTGGTGAACCATCACAAGAAAGACTGAAGCTGTGGCAAGATAGTGCTTCCTTACCCAAACCGTTCGTTTAACCCGCTGAAGACCTCACACCTGGACATGAGTTACCTTGGGTAACCTGGAAGTCTTTAAACAGACTCCGGACCCAGGTTGGCCGAAGCAAGGAAAACCTGTTCAGGTGGAGATTCATAGAAGACTCCGCCTTGGAGTGTAAAGGAGATGGCATTATTTGGCATTACTAATTTTGGAAAGGTACAGAATTCAAAGCTATTAAAAAAAAACCGGCCAAGTGCGTGTCGGGCCACGCACAGTGTAGGGTTCCGTAGTAGCCCGTTATCACAACGTAGTACGATTCTGTTGTTCTTTATTATGATTATAAAAAAAAAACATATTTTGTTTTTCAATGCAAGTCTTTACCCGTTATAAACAAGCAACTACTTCATCTTAGTCACTTTACAAGGATTAATGCTAAGGATTTTGTACTACTAGGAACTACGGAACCCTAAAAAACGCTTATTTTTATTTACTGCTAGCCAGATTAACTTTATTATTGACAATGGGGATAAAATCGCGATAAATATGAGTAACTTGATTTGATTTAACACAGAGCAGCCAGATACAAGGCTTTTATATTTTTTTACGATATCAAAAAAAAGGAGGTTATTTCAACCTCTTTACTCTAAACATAAACACCCACTAAAACCCATAATCATGACTCTTTAGAAGATGACATTTCACGTCATGTGTTATTTATTTTATTTTGACAACTTCTTATGTCACATTCGCTCGCTCGATCAAAAAGTACTCTGTGCTCGCTACCACAGACTACAATATAATGCAGGGTCATGTGCAGGGTATGCTCGCTACTGTCCGGTGTGAATGTTTTGTGCTCCCAAAGTTTTACATGGATTTTTACAACGACCTGGCTTGCTTTTGGATTTCGAAGACTCCTACCTTTCTGAACAACCGTCGCGAGACTTGGACCTCGACGTTTCCTACTTTTAACAGAGTACACTTAGACTGCCATTAGGTCTATAATCAGTGAGTAAATCTTTGAATTAAACAAACTTCAACAAGTAGTTATCATTTTTCAAGTCATTACAAAGCATAATTAGCAATATGTTATGAATACAATAAACATTTATGCGTTAAAATAGTAATAGAGGTAAAATAACCTAAAATTAATGCAATTAACCTCATTTTTACCGACTTTACAAAAAGGAGGAGGTACTATGTTCAAGTGTTTGTATGTTTTTTTTTTTTTTTTTTTTTTTTTTTTTTTTGTATGTTTGTTCATCGAATACTCCGCCAATTGTCGACGGATTTTCAAAATTCTTTTTTTGTTCGAAAGTAGATAGTTCTGAGGTGGTCCCATTGTCACCAAGTTAGGATCTGATGATGGGATCTTAGAGAAATCGAGGGCAACCCTCAAATTTTATAGGCTCACTTATTGTTTTTCGCATATTTTATGAAGTATCTTGTGTATTTGTGTATGGTTGTCACCATCTCAGGAAGCTGGGCTGATGATGGAAGGTACAACTCCTTAACAGTAAGAAGTTACTCGAACAGGCAAGGACTGTTTTAGTAAATTGTTTTAGGGCATTTTCCACATTTGGTCTCATGATCATCAAGTCATGACCTGATGCTGCAGTCAGGATAGTCTGCAGAGTACCTAACTCCTCGACAACTAACAGCAGATATATCGTGTTTAGGCTCATTGAAAAGGGCTCGATGTGTGGATAAACGTACTGTTACTGAGGAACACCGAAGACCTGATGCTGAAGCCAGGAGCATCAGAAAAAGTACAAACCTTGAAATGACAGCACCGTAGTCGTGTTTGGGCTCATTTTAAACAGGACTAATTTTAAGTTCAATGCAATGTTGACATAAGTCTGGCCTGATGCTGCAGCCAGGATTATCAGCATCTAATCTAAAAACTAATAAAAGGAGAACTCCTCAAGAATTAACGTCCCTGCATCGAGAAAAGGAATATTTTATAAAAAGGCGATGGGCAAGTTGACATTAGGCTATTGTAACTTAGATAAATTATAAATAGACCCACTAAAAAGCGAGAAATAAAAACTTTTTAACAAAAAAAAAACCGACTTCCAAAAAAAACACTACAAACTGAAAAAAAAAAACACTACAAACTGAAAAATAACTTTAATTTCGGAAGTCGGTGGCAAAAACTAAAATACTGATCCCTAAGACACCGACTTCCGAAATTAAAGTTATTTTTCAGTTTGTAGTGTTTTTTTTTTTCAGTTTGTAGTGTTTTTTTTTTACAAAAATTAAGATTTCTCTTTAACCCCATTAATATTATTTTTTATTTATTTTTTTAACAAAAGCTCATAATATCGGGGTTGGGTCTTAGGAGTCGCCTGAATCTGAGGTAAGTGTGAATATGGGATGGTGTAGGGGGCTCGTACTAAGCGATAAAATGTATTTTTTGCTGCCGGAGACGCGCCAAAATATTTTAATTATTATTTCAAAAACTTACAAATACTTAAAAAGGAACGTAATTTTGATACATTTCGTAGCGATTTCGATGCATCGTTTATCGAAATGTGTGAAACGAAACGTAAGCCGCCATTCTGTTTACATTTTGCATTGACAAATACTTTTGGCGTTCGTTTTGTCATTCCGTTGCTCTCGAGTTTACGTGAATTTTATATGTTGCTATGATTATTAGCTCCCCGCACCCTAATGAGTAACAGATCCTACCCAAAGCACACAGACTTGTGTTGGTTAGGTTAAGTTAGAACGGGACGTTCTTATAAATCTATGCCGAGCGAGCGTAGCGAGCGTGCCGCGGCAGCGGCCGGCGAAGCGCCAGAAAGTAACTATCTCCCCGTACCCTAATGAGTGACAGATCCTACCCAGAGCAGACAGGCTTGTGTTGGTTAGGTTAGAAAATTTTATTCAAAGTGGAATAATAGAAAAACTACGCATCTCCGGCAAGAAAAGAATCCGGGGGGTGAAACAGCCATCCCCCACCCTCCCCCCTACACCCCTCCCATCTTCGTACGAAGGCGACTTGATATAAGACTTTAACCTATTCCCTTTCAAACCATGCCACTTTTATTTTTGTAGAAACTAAAAAAGTTTAATGCCAGCGTTCTATGAACTTCTGCCATTCTCCTTTCAGGATGATCGGTTTAGTGATTTAGGTGTGACAAACAAACAAACATACTTTCGCATTTATAATGTTAGTTAGTATGTAAAGAAGAAGATGTTACAGGCTGTGGGGCTGCAGGAGCGCGAGGCGTTGCTGCGCGGCTGGACCGAGCTGCAGACGGAGTTGCGCGCGCTGCACGAAGTATGGCAGTCCGCGCAGGCCGCCGCGCTGGCACAGCGCGACCAGGTCAGACATTATCTGTTTCAGCTGTATGCTTAGTCACAGCCAAAATAATTATGTTCGTCACCTTAAGGAGGGTGATACGATCTGCCCTTGGCCATTTTCCTGCTAGATGGCGCTGAAGTCAAGATTTTTAGTTTATTTTGTTTTAAGTATGTGTAATTAATATAATATAATAATAATATAATATTCCACAACTATCACACAACGCCGTCTAGTAATTGGCACATTAGTAAGTCGTAGGGGTAGTTTACGCGGTTACCGGACATTACACTTTATTGAATTTGGTCCATAACATTGCCTAAAAAACTTTTTTACAAAAAAAAAACAACCGACTTCCAAAAAACACTATCTTAAAGTGAAAAATAACTTTAATTTCGGAAGTCGGTGTATGTCGGTGTGGTTGTATTTTAGTTTTTTGCCACCGACTTCCGAAATTAAAGTTATTTTTCACTTTATAGTGTTTTTTGGAAGTCGGTTGTTTTTTTTTGTAAAAAAGTTTTTATTTTTCACTTTTTTGTGGGTCAGTTTGTAATTTATTTAAGTTACAATTACAATACAAACACCTTTTACAAAATATTGCTTTTCCCGATGCAGGGACGTTAATTGTTGACGAGTTCTCCTAGTAAGAACCAGGAGAACTGGAGCTGATAGAGAAGTCACCATCAGCTCCATTTCACCATACGCATTGTAACGAGCATAAATTGCTTAGCAACCATATTATAAAGTAATTGAATCGCACCCCGTAAAATATTTGTCATTGAGTAGTTCCGATGGCCATCTGTAGTCTTCATCATCAGCTCCACTTTACCAAATGATGATTTCCGAGAGCAAATGCTCAAGTTACTTTAATTATTGAGTAGGCCACACGACGAAAGAGCATTGCTAGAAATGACGCGATTACGCAACTTAAATTCGGTTTCAAATTGACGCATCAGCATGACTAGTAGGTAGTGGTCGTCCTATGTAAAACTACAATCTTAATTAGGTATTTTTTTTTGTACGAACTGAACATTTTGGCATATTGAACAGTATGAAGTAAGCCCAACAAAAGGTAACTGCTGTAAATCGTTGAGGAATTCCCTCGACTGTCTATGGTCTCCATCATCAGACCTGTAATGGCACTTATAACCCATATGGGTGCAAAGTTTTTATTTATTTATCACATGAAATGTTTCCTTTGCCATTACAGTTCTCATCAATATAAATGAATTAATTCCAAACGCAAGGTAGCTACTGTAAACTGTTAAGGAGTTCCCTTAACTGTCCTTCGTCTTCATCATCAGACCCCTAATGACAGTCACAACCCATGTAGGTGTAAAGTTCACATCAATACAAATTAATCAAGCCCAAACACAAGGTAACTGCTGTAAATCGTTGTGGATTCCCCTCGACTGTCTTTCGGCTCCATCATCAGATCGACTCCAGACCTTCATTAAATTGTAGTGCTTTAAAATACTTAATGAAAAAATTAACAAACGACAATTATTATTATTAATTGCTTGTATTAATTGCTTATCTACCTTTTTTTTTTACCCCGTTTTTCCATTTACGCTACGCTGGGGGTCGCGGGAACGTACAATCCTTCCGCAACGCCCTAACCTAACCTTAACCTAACCTACATAATGTTAAAGGTTGTATATCTCTGAACGGACAGCGAACTGCGAACTATTGTTCTACATAATTAGACCTTTCAATCTGTATATAAATTATTTTGATTGGATGTAATTAGTTTTCCGGTACCAAAACGCCCTAACCTAACCTAACCAGATTTCATTACTTTTTAGAGATAAACAAGCAGCTCCATTGAGACTTGGCTAGTTTTTTACAGAATGTTTTTGGTGGGATCGTATTTACAGAATTAGAATCATTAGAATCATTAATACATCTTTCTAAGTTAGATTTGTTCCATAAGAACAAATCTCTTATGGAAAAGTTCTTAGGGAACAAATCTAACTTAAAGAGATATATTAATGATTCTATGACTATAATTCTGTAAATATATAATTATCTGTTATAGTCGCGAATCATATTTTGGTAAAGATACAACCTGATACTGACCTGCAAATTGCAAAAAACCTACGACAATTTGAATTTCGCGGTCTACCACTGCGCATTCACCACAAATTGGCCGTGGTCCCTCCCGGAACCAAACGAAAAATGGCCTGACTGGCGTTCTATTATTTCGGATTCTCACTGAACTAATGTATATTTCTCTATGTCAATAGTACTTTCTAATTCCATACTAACTAAACTACAATTTGACATACGACAACTCTACGATAATGCACGATTTACACGGTTTGAAACCAATCTACAAACCAAGAAGGTGACCTTGAAGTTGTTTTTGTTGCGAGATACCTGCTACACGGTTTAAAACCAACATCAAACTTCAGTACGCACAAGTACGCAAAGAACGCTACGCAGGGAGGACGTAGATTGCACTCGTATTTAGATCCCTTTTTTTTTTGCAGAAGCCGCTGGATCGTGTTGTACGGACGCCAGCACATCAAGTTACTACAATCTGTCAGATTTCTTTAATAGATTTTCGACTTTATTGCTAAAGCATAAGGTTCAAGGTTGATTGGGAAAATCTGACAGTTTCGGGTAGGTTGACCTGCTGGCGTCTGTACTTCGTAGCACGACCATGAACGCATTCATTATAACTTTTGATGGTAATAAAAGCCTTTTAATTTGTACTATTTTATACCACGTGATGATCGATGATGGTCTGAAATGGAACAGGCATATAGAGACTACTGCTGGTAAAGTCAGGAAAACCATTCACCTCTTTAAGTCATTAAGGCACTCTGCGGACTTAGAGACCCTAAAAATGGTTTACACTGCCCTTTGCCAGTCCATCATCGGCTATTGTATTCTAGCTTGGGGTGGATCGGCCAAAACTAAATTCCTCGAGTTGGAGCGCGCGCAAAGGGCAGTACTTAAGGTTATGTTGCAAAAACCCTTTCGCTACCCGACAAATCAGCTATACACCGAGCTCAAACTTTTAACTGTGAGACAGTTATTTGTCCTTAGAGCCACTCTCTGGAAACATAACCAAGTACCACCTCCAGACTCAAGTAAACGTGGCCAAAGAATAGTTTGCCCAACTCCTAGTCATAGAACTACCTTCGCCAAAAGACAGCTGTATGTGCTGAGCTCTCTTGTTTACAAAAACATTAATAAGTCCACACTAATTGCAAGGTTAAGCAAACACGAAGCAAAGACTAAGCTGAAGAACATGCTGTACACCCTAGACTACGCTCAAACTGAGGAACTACTGACCACTCTGACATAACTCGCAACATTCCATAGAAAACATGTAATACAATCACCGACATCTTTAATACAACAAAAGACACCAAGCTCGTACTAACTCAAACACAGACTCGACACCACCACATTCACATGTGTGCTTGGGCTCTCATGTGATATGAGAAGCCAAAGTACACGTTTCCCAATCTCACACACACTCACACAACGCAAACAACACACACGATTCCCAGTCACACACACAGAATCAACCACACAGTCATTTTACTTTTTTAATATTACTTTTTAATATTACTTTTTACTGTTATTTTGCTTTCCAAATGTTCCTTTAAATCACAACATAATACTCGTAGTATATTCTTTTTGTGTAATATCAGCTTACCAGCTCATAATTACCATAGGGATCTAGTGTCCAAGTGGCAGTAGAACACTGACTCCTAAGTCACAGGTATTCCTAGTTTAGGAGTCAGGGTTTCAATTTTTGTGCGCCTTTAATTATTGTGAACTTTAGCTAGATATTATGCATAATTGTAAGGACTTATATCAATAAAGTATTATTATTATTTATTTCTATATTTTAACATATCTCGGGACCTTTGAGGTCCCGGTCCTTTGGAAGGCGTACGAGGGGCCGAAGCCAACTCGCAGAGGCCCGTTAGAGATGTTCAATGAAATGAGGCACCAACCGACGATTATCCCTGTATGCACTATGCAAGAGCACCCAAGGACAACCCCCGGTTGGTGTAGGACTATTGCAGGATATGGAAAAATAAAAAGTTGGACTATTGGTTTGGGTGGCTAAAGTGGACCGGTTTCCAGGAACTATGGTAAAACTATGACCCCTGCCTGATCAATGCTTTATATATACACAGATAAAATAGCAGGGGGTGACTTGCACACTCAATAATGGGCCCCCGAAAACGGCCGCTAGCACATAGTGACGTAGCGACAAGGGGGCAACACGTCCTGAGGTGCTTATGAGGAGTGGAGAGGTATTCCACGGCTATCAGGACAATCCCGGAAGTACGGTCAAGATCCCTACCAGCATCTTACTGGAATACTTCCTTCCTCCGAGCACGTTTGCTCTTGCGAATCTCCACTCAAGCCGGCCAATAAAGGCAAGAATGAGGTGGGAGCTCTGTTCCTCGTCATTGTTCACTCCAGCTGGCCAATAAAGGCAAGCCAGAGGTGAGGAACTTATTATTATTATTATTACTCAATTATCCTAGATATACAGGTCGTGCTGGAAAGATTCCTTCCCAGCACGACCACGCTAAAATTCTAGCTGGCATTAAAGCTTTAGATGGTAATAAAATCCTTTTAAATTGTACTATTTTATACCACTAATTAGAAATTTTATACCTCTCAATTATCTTAGATATACAGGTCGTGCTCGGAAGATTCCTTCCTAGCACGACCACGGTAAAATTCCAGCTGGCATAAAAGTTGGCATGAAACAGGAGCATGCCTAAAATTTTTTACTCTTTATTTACTCCTATTTCATTACTGGTAAATTGTCGTAAATTGTTAGAAAAGCAAAAAACATTTTCTGCATAAAAGCCTGTATATGATTTTTGTACTTGACACTAGATGGCGTTAAATGTAAAAATTTTGTAGAAAAGTGGTGTCTGTACAATGGAAATATATAAAAAAAAAGTAGCAGGGGTTGTTATTATATCGATGCCGAACCCGAAATTGTAATTATTTTTTTTTTTGTCTGTTTGTTTGTGCACGCTAATATCAGAAACGGCTTATTCGATTTAGATGCGGTTTTCACTAATATATTGTAGTAGGCTTAACTTAACATTTAGTGTTTATTTCATGTCAATCGGTTCATAAATAAAAAAGTTATGTCAATTTAAAGAATCACGGCGAACATTTGTTAAGGTATTCTATCAGAGTACGTACACGCCTCGGGCCTGCGCGTCCGATCTTCGGAACTACTGGACGGATTTGAATGATTTTTTTTTGTTGTATAGTTATTATATGGCTGGACAACATTCAGGCTATAATTTTTCTTGGAAACTTGAACACCTGATGCAGAACCGAAACAGACCAGCTTAACTATAAGAGATACAAAAATGGTACCATAGCAAAAATTGTTCCACGTGATGAGGATTTTCTGCTGAGAGAATAAATTTGAAGATCTGGAACACCTGATGGGGAACTCCAAGAGCCCAGCTACACCATAACACTTAAAGGAATGACGTCTTAGTAAAAGTTATTCGGTCTGATGGGCATTTCCTGTTGACTTATAAAAATCGAAGATCAGAAACATCTGATGTGGATATCATTGAAAATTTGACTCTACTGGCCAAAACTCCCATTTATTTATTTTTAACGTGAAGAAATGCTCATGCATTCTGCACTACCACGGGGAGATAGTGCAGTTATGTGGGACTCTAACCCACTAAAACTCCACTGTGTCTCCTCTGCCGCTTACGGCGGGAACATGGGCACGCGTTAGCACTCATCCGTGAACCCGCCGCGGCTGTCCGTCACCGGACCCTCCGCTGGGGAGTAGTCCCCATCACCGGCGCACCAGAACACATAGCACGCCGTGACTACCCCAGGGACCAAACCAGCACATGGGCGCCAGACGATCCCGTGTCTGGGCACCCTTGGTAGGGGATCAGTCACTTAGATTTTAATTGATCAGGTATCTTCATAATAAAACTATAACCATGCCTGGAAAGAGGTCAAATCTTTCCCAATGTTCCAAAGGAGCTAAAAGATTGAGGATCATAAGATCCCAAGAATCTGCCGAAGAGCGTCAGGAGAGACTTGATGCTGTTTGAGAACATCAGGCTGCAACTCGCTCCGTGGAAACCTCTTCGGATCGCGAAGCACGCCTGCGTTCTCAGCGTATTTACGCATCTACATCCAGATCTCTAGAGATCAGTGAAGAATATGATGCGCGACTGACCGCTGATACGGTGAGATTATCATACATTGTTCCGAACACGCACACAACAAAATATTCATAAACAGAAAGTGAGAAAGAAAGAATTGCTGGAGTACGGCATGAAGAGACAGATTAAGAAGAGCGCAACGAACGTTTGAATTCTGATCGACTTCGACATTCTCTGAACAGAATGTCGATATCATCAGAAGAATCGGATGTGTCTCAAGATATAGCCGTAGGGCATGGCGACCTTCCTTGGGTTGATAAGGAACGGAGTGCATTTACGTATACTCCTATAATTGACTACGCCACACAGTGCCGTAATTAGCCTTTTATGCGCCCGGTGCGAGCTGCTATATCCGCGCCCTTTTTTTTTTTTTTTTTGGTTGGGACATCATCATTGACCCGCTCTGAGTGGAGCGGAAGGGAGTGTCAGACTCTTACTGACTAAAACCCACCCGTGTTCCTTCCTTAGCCCTTTATGTTCCGGGCCAGCGGTAACCCTTTGGGACTATATCCCGCTGACCCGGCAGGCTTCGGTCCTAAGGGGCCCATTCCTCGATGCTGACATCTCTTTAAGGCGCGCGTGGAACACGTACGCGCCGTCCGGCACGGGCCTGGTCCTGATCGGACGGTGAGCTACCCATCACTCTCCGCCCGCAGGTCCACGCCTACGGAGGCCGGGAGTCGTCACGCGGCTCCCGACGCCCGGAGCTTCTCCCACGGCGGCTGGGACGGGAGGCCCTCTCCCTGAGCCGTCCCGCCACCTCCTTTGCTAGCATGACTGCTTCGCAGAAGAAGGTGGCTGCCTCCCACTTCCTCTCGCCCCGGACCATGGCTTACACCAGGGCCGGACGCGAGAGGTCGCCGCCGCTGCCGATCGCCTCTACAAGGAAACGGCGGTGCTCCGCCCAAGCGGGACAGACCTCCACCGTATCCTCTGGGCGATCCTGGCAATGGTGACACCCGGGCGTTTCCTCCCGCCTGATGATGTGCAGGAACCTCCCAAAACTTCCGTGTCAGGCGGATCTGCGTCAGGCGGTAGGTGAGGGCGCCGTGGTGCCTCTCTAGCCACTCCTCAAAGAGGGGTCTTATCGCCACTATCGTGGAGTGCCCTGCGCTGGGTTGCGACAGTCGTTCTTTCCATGTCGCCATGAGGTCACGCCGGAGATCCGTCCGCTCCGCGATTTGCTGCGGAAGCGGATTTTCCCCCCGGCGTAGTGCCTCCGCGCGCCACTAATACAGGCGCGCGAGGACTATCCAGATCCCATGGCGGCAGTCCGGCAAGGAAGCTTGCCGCCTCGCCCGAGATCGTGCGGTAGCCCCGGATAAGCCTTCTGGGGCGCGTTCAGGTAGTGGGCGGCTCGCCGCCGCAGTGAACGCGCCCACACCGGGGCCCCGTATAGGGCCATGGACCGCACGACCCCCGCGTAAAGCCTCTGGCAGGAGGCGTTTGGCCCCCTCAGGTTGGGCAAGAAGGCGGCGCTTGAAGGCGGTCCCGGCCCGTTCTAGTTTGGGGGCCAAACGTCGGAAGTGCTCGACGATGTTCCACTGGCTGTCGAGGATGAGACCCAGGTATTTCATCGTCGTCTCGACGGCGATATGAACCCCTCCTACCGTTAGTTGGGATCCCGATGGTGGCGCGTTCCGGGGCCCATGAAACGACATGGCCTCGGACTTATGCAATGCCACCTCGAGGCCCAACTGCCGGATCCTCTCCACGACTATCGCAACCCCGCGTGTCATCGCGTCGGCCGCGCCTGATGCGACCTCCCCTGCGCCAGGACCAGCGCGTCGTCAGCGTAGCAAACCACGCTGACGCCATCAGGGAGGTCGGCCCACAGCACCCAGTCGTAGCCCACAGGAACGACCCCAAAACCGATCCCTGCGGTACACCGCACGACAACTCTCGCCGGTTCCACTCTCCGTCGCGACCGGGGTAGATGACGGCTCTGTCCGTCAAATACGCCTCGACTATTCGACGGAGGTAGGTCGGCACCCGGTGATACCGGAGTGGCTCCACAATGCAGCTCCAGGGCAGGGTGTTAAACACGATGGCGATGTCGAGTGACACCGCCACGACACCACCCCGGGACACCGCGTCCCCCGTAGTGTGGGCTCTCACGCGCATGATGGCGTCCACCGTCGAGCGCCCCTTGCGGAAGCCAAACTGGCTGTCCGCCAGATCCGGCTCCATCCTTACCAGGTGCCCGACGAGGTGGCCCGCAATCAATCTCTCAAAGAGCTGGCCGACCTCTTTACGCGAGTAAAGACGCTTTTTACGCTTTTCAGGAAAATCGTCTTCGATATCACATTCTTCACAAACTTTTACGATTATTATTTATTTGTAAGAAGAATATACGCGGACGACGCGAATCCACACGTATAAATAAACAAATAATAGGTATTGTTAGTGACCCAGGTCTGGTCATTTCTGCGCCCCTCCAGGGTCTGCGCCCTGTGCCTGGGCACCGCTGGCACCGCCCTATTTACGGCACTGACGCCACATATTCCGCCATCGGAGGTATGGTTAAAAATTTTACTTTTTGTGAAGCTGTTAAATAGCAAAAAGAAACAAACGGTATGTGTTGCTCAGGTGGGAAAGTACATATTGAAATATTACAAAATCCTCCAGAAATATTAAGATCACTGCTAATCGGTGACCATCACAGTCAAAACATTTCTTGGACAACATACGTTCGTACAATAATGCCTTTCAAAGGCCAAGTTTACCACCCTATTGGTTCATTATTGCCTGAAAATGACGTCTCGAATCGTCTCGCGCATCCCGTTGTTATCCAGTCCCCGGGTTCTTAGAATTCGACATCAGACGTTTCAGATCTTCGATTTTGACTACCCCGTTGTCGCTGGCATAACCAACAGGATCCGCGTACGAAGTCGCGGGCAGAAGCTAGTTAAGAATATACGTTCAAACAATAATAAAAGTATACGGTCGTTTGTTGTAAAAATATGAAAGTTCTCACAATAATTTTATGTGAATATTTTCGCGCATGTTTGTTATGCTAAACAAATGCTATTTTGTGTAAGTAATTTTTTTTTCACTTCAGTAGCTCGAACATGTAGGTTTTGCTGCCTGAAATCAGTGATCAAAATGCGATTTTGCTCACTGAGTGAGACAAAGTAACTTTTTAATTATTTTTTTCTGAAAGCCGCGAATATCTTACCTATACAGTCTTGGGTTAATCATACAATTCGAAACATTCACACTCTATCTCTTTCCCGCCATTAGAAAGAGAGAGAGACAAAGACCAGCCCTTTCGAAGTTCCGATTTTGAATTCGACCTCAAAGACAAACACGTTCGGAATTTCGTACTAACTAAAAAAATTTTTGCAAAAAGATAATTATGTCTTATAATGTAATTTATTGAATTTTTAACTTATTGTTGTATTTAAACGAAAATAAGTATTTACTGCAAATAAAACTGATATTTAACCTGTAAATATTTATTTCTAGTTTCAATAATGTTACGTAATAGGTATATTTTGAATAATAAAATATAATGGGTTGGGTGCTATTTCCGAACACGCCTTACAAAGTGTTCTTGGTTCTTGCTGCTGACTGAAGTGAAAGTGTTACATGAGAGCAAAGTTTTTTGCATCTCGTGCCTTTGAATCCCTCGCCGCACTCAGGATTCAAAATCAGCACTCACAGCAAAGAGTATAATAATATAGAGGGAAAAGAGAGCTTTCTTACGAGATAAAATTGCAAACCTATTTGACAATACGCCATCTGTAACTTGGCCCCAAACAAATCACATACCTACATAGACATAGCTACCTATATACACACATCAACACGGTCTAGGGATATTTTTAAAAAAGCGAATTACTATCAATGTGTTAATTATTTATATGACATGTATATATTTAAAAGATACGTTATTTAATATTCTACCATTTTTTAATAATGGTTAAGGTACTTAGATTAAAATTTCAGGATTTTATGAAAAAAAATGAAGCATAGACGGAAATCGTATATGAATGAACTTTTAATTTGTGAGTAAAAACTGAAAAAAATAGAAAAATCATTTAATTTGTGTTTATAAACTTGAAGTTAGTAGTCTGAGAAAGCGCCCATGATGTTCATAACACATCGGCAACGATTCGGCATGCTCAGAACAAGGTTGTCAATGTCTTGCTGCGGAATATTGTCCCATGTCCTTCTGAGGTGCGCAAAAAGTTGATCTTCTGTAGCCAGATTTTCAGGAACTTCCTTCAGAGCTCTTCTTTGCAGCATATCCCACGCATGCTCAATGGGATTTAGATCTGGCGATTGAGCAGGCCAGTCTAAGGCCCTAACATTATGTGTATTGCACACACGGCGAGAACGGTAGCAGCTTGGTTACAGCTGCTACCGTTCTCGCCGTGTGTGCCCGGGCATTGTCGTGCATGAGCAGGAAATCTTGCCCCATTTGTGTTCTGTGGGGCAAGATTACGGGCCCCAGCACCTGTTGGACGTATCGTTCTGCCGTCATATTGCCCCGCACCCAAACGAGATCCGTCCGTCCTCCAAGACGAATTCCTGCCCAAACCATAATTGTTCCTCCTTGGTATGGGTGAACTTCCTGAGGGTTCTGGAGACGGCTCCATCGTCCAGGAACTCGCCAAACACGCGTCCTTCGTGAATCTGGATGGAAGCCGAACCTGGATTCATCCGTGAACAGCACATTGGACCATTGCTCACGGCCCCAGTCCACGTGGTTCCGAACCCATTCTAATCGTCGTCCACGATTGCCTCTCCGTAAAGGTGGGACCCGGAGTGGTCTACGAGAGCGTAGATTGCTTTCATGCAGTCGCCTTCTTACAGTTTGGTCACTCACAAGCACTTGGTGTTCCACTCGCAGCCTTTGGACCAATTGAGTCGCCGTTGCATTTGGTTGTGCTCGCGCAGTAATTTGCAAAAATCGGTCTTGTCTGGGGGTAGTGATGCGACTTGGCCCCCGGTGCCTCTCCGCTACTTCACCTGTGGCACGATAGCGTGTCCACAATCTTGAAATTACATTTTGATGGGTCCCTATGGCCTCAGCAACATTACGCTGAACAGATCCAGCTTCCAGCATTCCCACAGCTCGTAACATCTCCGCCCTCGTCAAATGTCGGCGTTGCATGGCTACAATACCTCAATTTTAACTTTATCTTTCGTTTAAAAATGAAAAAAAAACTGTAAGTAAACGTAATTCGTATTGTTTTCTAAATTTCGCACAAATGAAAATTCCCTCTCCTATACATCAAGACATTTTTTGCCACCGAAACAAAAGAATTTTCAAAAATTTAAATTTGGAATTAGTCTGAGATAAATTACAAACAAATCGGTGTATAAAAGATTCCAATGCGGCCAGTACTTTTCGAGTTATTTAACCTTTTGACCGCCACGTCAATAACGAAAATCCGTGTTCTCTACGCCAAGCGATAAATTCCTTCTTTCATACCTACAAAATAATAGTCACGGACTCACGGCACATGTTTATTTTGAACTGTAAAAAAAAGGGTTATTTTCGACGTGCCATGCCGTCCGTGGCGTCGTGAACACTTTTTGATTTGACGTCCATAGACGTCTGTGGCGGTCAAAAGGTTTGAGTATGAAATATCCCTAGACCGTGTTGATGTGTGTATTATATAGCTTTATATGCATCATGACAACATGGCCAACATGTTCTAAATTAGAACGTTTCATCCTATCTCTGTAACACATTCTAGTAGAACATGTTACAGAAATAGGACGAAACAAAACAGTCCCAATGGAATGAAAATTGTTCCCAATTATCCCAATGTATAGAGCGCACAGAACAAGCGTCTTTATCGCACAGTAACGTACAAAAATTTCGGAGTAAGGTCCCAATAGTAAGGGGAGGCGCACAAGGCTCAACGCGACGCACTTACTTATGGTAATTACAACGAAATACAACAATACGGATCGGGAACTACAAAATGCGCTTACGCAGAATGCAGCAAACCGCCATATTGTGATTGTTTATTTTTGACGTGACAACGTCTTAAATTAGGTTGCGGCTGGGAGTCACTTATGAAAAAGTGTAACGCTCGGTAACGTTACGATGAGTCACCGAACGAGAGAGAGGCCCGCCGAATGCCTTGCGTCTCTCTCCCACTCAACTATTCTACCGAGAAAAAGACGTTGTCACGTAAAATCTTCGCCCGTAAAACCGACTTTACAGGCAACCATTTTTTTTTTCAGTTCAAGAACTCACTTTATACATCATAGGTAGAATCTGGCACCAGGTCTTTTTAAATAAAGCTGATTTTTGTGCTATAGCAAATAGTATTTCATTTATGTGTCTATTTCAATTTGTAAGAAGAGTTTAATATTTTTCTCATACTTATCTCCAATTAATATTACATCAATAATCTTATTTTAAATAAAAAATTTCGATCATGATATAGCGCCATCTGTTGATAATTTGAAGTACCTAAATAGTACTTGGGCCAAGTTATAGATGGCAACTCTTTCTTTACTTCGCTGTCAAAATGTACGTAGTGTCACCGAGTAATAGTGTTCTGTGGTGTCACCCCCCTGACCACAGAGTACTTTGCCCCTGACTCACAGCAAGTGTCAAACGCATTGACACAACATGGGCTCCGTTATTAATCGTTGTTTTAAATATTTTTCTCGTATATTATTGTGCTGAAAACTAATGCAATAGTGAAAGTGTCTACCAATAACGCAGTGAAAGTGTTTGCAAAGGATTCTGCATGTGAACACCGAAAATAAACGTTAAAAAAAATCTACCTATGGTTTGTTGAAATCAAGTGTAGGTAACTGAGACTAACGTGAAGAGTATTCAATAGTGTGATAATATTAAATATTCTACATTGCGAAGTTCCTTCCTGTAACATCTATTGAACTAACAAAGTGAAAGTTTTTTGGATAGTTCGGTTATTATTTTCACGGAACAAAAGTACCTACTTTTTTTAGTCCACCGTCATTTGAATAAAAGTGCAAAGTGGATGCGACTTCAAATCCCAGTTAACTCAGGACCTTTGGCAAGTTACTTTATAATTATATTATTATTATGGACTAGCTTCTGCCTGCGACTTCGTACGCGGATCCTGTTGCTTATAATAATAAAATAATAATACCTTTATTTTCAGGCTACTATGGCCCATAGATAAATACAGACCATACCTTACAGACTAACATATATATTATAATAATACAATGTGTGTTAGTGTATAAACTTATAACTATGTTAGTAAAATTCACTTCACTCGAGCACTCTTTGTGCCAGCGACAACGGGGTGTCGTCAAAATCGAAAATCTGAAACGTCTGATGTCGAATTCTAAGAACCCGGGGACTGGATAACAACGGGATGCGCGAGACGATTCGAGACGTCATTTTCAGGCAATAATGAACCAATAGGGTGGTAAACTTGGCCTTGCACTTTGAATATTGGCATAAATGGGCCTTCTGAAATCTGTTTCGCAACAAAAGATGTCATTTGAAAGGCATTATTGTACGAACGTATATTGTCCAAGAAATGTTTTGACTGTGATGGTCACCGATTAGCAGTGATCTTAATATTTCTGGAGGATTTTGTAATATTTCAATATGTACTTTCCCACCTGAGCAACACATACCGTTTGTTTCTTTTTGCTATTTAACAGCTTCACAAAAAGTACAATTTTCAACCATACCTCCGATGGCGGAATATGTGGCGTAGTCAATCATAGGAGTATACGTAAATGCACTCCGTTCCTTATCAACCCAAGGAAGGTCGCCATGTCCTACGGCTATATCTTGAGACACATCCGATTCTTCAGATGATATCGACATTCTGTTCAGAGAATGTCGAAGTCTATCAGAATCCAAACGTCCGTTGCGCTCTTCTTAATCTGTCTCTTCATGCCGTACTCCAGCAATTCTTTCTTTCTCACTTTCTGATTATGAATATTTTGTTGTGTGCGTGTTCGGAACAATGTATGATAATCTCACCGTATCAGCGGTCAGTCGCGCATCATATTCTGCACTGGTCTCTAGAGACCTGGATGTAGATGCGTAACTACGCTGAGAACGCAGGCGTGCTTCGCGAGCCGAAGAGGTTTCCACGGAGCGAGTTGCAGCCTGATGTTCTCAAACAGCATCAAGTCTCTCCTGACGCTCTTCGGTAGATTCTTGGGATCTTATGATCCTCAATCTTTTAGCTCCTTTGGAACATTGGGAAGATTTGACCTCTTTCTAGGCATGGTTATAGTTTTATTATGAAGATACCTGATCAATTAAAATCTAAGAGACTGCTCCCCTACCAAGGGTGCCCAGACACGGGATCGTCTGGCGCCCATGTGCTGGTTTGGTCCCTGGGGTGGTCACGGCGTGCTATGTGTTCTGGTGCGCCGGTGACGGGGAGTACTCCACAGCGGAGGGTCCGGTGACGGACAGCCGCGGCGGGTTCACGGATGAGTGCTAACGTGTGCCCATGTTCCCGCCGTAAGCGGCAGAGGAGGACACAGTGGAGTTTAAGTGGGTTAGAGTCCCACATAACTGCACTATCTCCCCGTGGTAGTGCAGAATGCATGAGCATTTCTTCACGTTAAAAAAAAATAAATGGGAGTTCTGGCCAGTAGAGTCAAATTTTCAATGATATACCATCGTCATCGAAAATCAGTCCTAAACTGTTACCGCCTTCACCGCGTGGAGGTGAAATTAGTGATAGCTTTGATTTCCACATCAGATGTTTCTGATCTTCGATTTTTATATGTCAACAGGAAATGCCCATCAGACCGAATAACTTTTACTAAGACGTCATTCTTATGTGTTATGGTGTAGCTGGGCTCTTGGAGTTCCCCATCAGGTGTTCCAGATCTTCAAATTTATTCTCTCAGCAGAAAATCCTCATCACATGGAACAATTTTTGCTATGGTACCATTTTTGTATCTCTTATAGTTAAGCTGGTCTGTTTCGGTTCTGCATCAGGTGTTCAAGTTTCCAAGATAAATTATAGCCTGAATGTTGTCCAGCCATATAATAACTATACAATAAAAAAAAATCATTCAAATCCGTTCAGGGGGTCTACTCCGAAACGGTTAACCACTGTATCGGCCGAATGTTCGGTCATTTTCTGATTCGAATATTGTTGTCCTACTAAGAATTTAAAAAAAAAAGGTAAAAAAAGGGTTAAGGGTTCCAAAAAGGTTCGGATTGGCACAGTTTGGTCGGGACCAATAGTCAGTATAGGAAATTAATGGTAGTAGAAAATGACCGAACATTCGACTGATACATTGGTTAACCGCTTCGGAGTAGACCCCCAGTAGTTCCGAAGATCGGACGCGCAGGCCCGAGGCGTGTACGTACTCTGATAGAATACCTTAACAAATGTTCGCCGTGATTCTTTAAATTGACATAACTTTTTTATTTATGAACCGATTGACATGAAATAAACACTAAATGTTAAGTGAAGCCTACTACAATATATTAGTGAAAACCGCATCTAAATCGAATAAGCCGTTTCTGATATTAGCGTGCACAAACAAACAGACAAACAGACAAAAAAAAAATTAATTACAATTTCGGGTTCGGCATCGATATAATAACAACCCCTGCTACTTTTTTTTATATATTTCCATTGTACAGACACCACTTTTCTACAAATTTATTATATGTATAGATAGATAGATAGATTCATTTGAAAACATAACGTTTCAATCGAAAAACAGCTGACAATGTAGACCATAGTAGTAGTTCCATCAACCTGACGATAGATGGCAGCACCAATAGCCTTCCGAACATATCCATCGACGAAAGTGACTCACAGATACAGGAACTTAGAAATGAGATAGAAAAACTTAAGCTCGAACTAACTTCAGCTCATGATGAAATTAATAAACTATCCCTAGAAAATATGGAACTTAAAAATACAGTTACCTACCATAATAAACACAAGGCATGAATTAGTAAAAAAACAAGTAATTAAAAAAACTAAAAAACCCGACTGCGGTAAAAAAAATTAGTTTAAAAAAAACTGAAAAGTTAAAAACAAGGCCATTTTAAATTAAATAAAAGTTGGAAGCAGGCGGGACCCATACCATTTTTTTATTATATTTTCAAACTCAAATGGGTCCCGCCTGCTTCCAACTTTTATTTAATTTAAAATGGCCTTGTTTTTAGCTTTTCAGTTTTTTTTAAACTAATTTTTTTTACCGCAGTCGGGTTTTTTAGTTTTTTTAATTACTTGTTTTTTATTTCCAGCTTTTTAGTTTACAAATTTGAAAGATTTCGCAGTCGATTTACTTATGTATTAATTAATAGCTGACCCGTAAAGTCACTCAACAGGGAACAAGAAATAATTATTTTATTTAAGGCGAAATGCTATCGTAGTCACGTAGGTTTCGAGGGGGTGAAGCAGACGCGGACGGGTAAACGGCGCGCGGGGCCCCGCGCTCTGCCGCACTCGGCCGGCAAGCTATAGTCCGACCGCTGTAAGCGCGACCCTCTCTCGTGAACCAAAATACTTCTGCAGTGGGTCGCACATACGGCGGTCGGACTGTAGCGACAAGTAGCAGTTTTAGTTGGTACTAGTTGCACAGTAGGTATTTAAAGTACATAATATAATACATAATACTGTAATTAGGTAATTACAATATTATTTTATATTTATTTATAGCACCATATTATATCTATCTACTTACGAATACTGGCCTTCTTATAATAAAATAACTACTTATGAGTTCCTTTATCAAACCCAATTAGTTCGCTGTTTGAAAATGAATGGGTACTAACTAAGTATGAGCACAAAATACAGATGGTACAGAAGGCAATCACATGCGTGTACTTCAATTTTCATACCTACGCTCGGCGGTCGCGCTAGGGTTGTCAACTTTGACTTATACACAAAAAACTATCGTGGTAGTGACACTCGTATCTAGTTATTTGATTTATTGTTTGAGCTTCTTCTACAATATTAAAACAAAACAATAAACATAGTATTGCAATACAAAAAGTTTACAGAACCAAAAACATAATAAAATTTGACATTTGTCAATTTTCACTGTCGAAAACCCCTAATAACTTCAAAACGGATTACCCTATTTACACAATTTATTTTGCCCTATCCGTTTTAGATCTAAACCTATCAAATAACACTAAAAACAACACAATATCTACACAAACAAAAAATCGTGTTTTCAACTTACGTAATAATTGGTGGCGTGAATTTACCTTACAAAAAAGTTACTTCGTTTATACTAATTCAAAATAGGTAACTATTATAAAAATCGGGCTTGCTCCATTTTTCCACTTCACAGACGCGTGTCTCAAGCGGATGGCACCCGCGCTCGCACTACTCCCAACCACTCCGAGATAACGTGTCCGTGAGCGGTGTCTATGTGTGCGTTGCTCGAGCGCACTTTGTACGTAGATTGCCTATCTGTATTTTGTGGTATGAGAGATAGAATCCAAACCGGTTTTACCAAAAACCGGTTCTTACACAGGATAATTTTTTTACCACTACCTAAATTTTCATAGGGTGTCCTACCCATGAATATGAACAACTTTCACTATGGGACCAAATCTGACATCACGAAAAAAAATCCGCTGTTTCTTACAAAAATTCAATACATACATACTCGACCAAAATGTATGAATCAGATTTTTTTCGTGATTTCAGGGTCCCATAGTAAAAGTTGTTCATATTCATGGGTAGAACACCCTGTGAAAATTTGGGTGTTGATAAAAAAATTACTCTGTAGAAATGAAAAAACAGGTAAGTATAACAGCTTTTGTATTATTATAAAAAAAAACGCTTTTCTGTTTCTAATAACAATAACAATAAAAAATAACAGCTTTTGTATTATTATAAAAAAAAAATAGTTTTTGATTAAAAAAATGTACCACGTCAACAATTCTGCGACCGGTGATTTCTTTGACAGACTTTGTCTCACACTCATTTTCCACTTGATAGGGCAGGTCTTCTTGGGCGCTGAAACATTTGAAATAAAAAAGCGTATAAATGTAAAATTACTCAATAAAAGCCCCGATTACCTACTCTTTTTTATTACTTTAAATTATTCTCCATCGTATCAGATTTCTAAACGTAAAATACCATGTTTATAACTCAATCACAACTTTCCTATCAACTGTTAAAGAAAGGCCTTGCAATCACCATACTTTAGCAGGTAAAGATCCTTTTAAATATTTTTTTATTTATTCAAATATTTTTTTACCGACTTCAAAAAAAAGGAGGTTATCAATTCGATACGTATGTATGTAATATTATTGGAATTGCATTATATTCACATATGATGATCTATTAGGGCTTCCAAACAAATATACAAAATTTCATAGACGTATGTATGTATGTATGTATGTATGTATGCATGTATGTATGTATGTATGTATGTTTGTCCACGCATATCTTCGGAACTATTAATCGGAACGTGACCATTTTTTTTTTATTGGCTTACATTTTCTTCAACTTAGGGAACAGTGCATATTTCATCAAGATCGATTCAGTAATTTTCAAGATATGGACTAATACGTGTAAGTGTGACGGCCTGGCTTATTGATAAGAGCTACGGGTGTAGTGCCAAAGGGAAAACATCTCAAAACCTTGGTCAAATTCTAGTGCAGAAACTAAAAATTACGAAATAAAAAGTAATTTAAAAAAATTAAACCGACTTCAAAAAGAAATTAACTCAAAATTATGAAATAACTTTAATTTCGGAAGTCGGTGGCAAAAAACTAAAATACAGATCCCAAGACACCGACTTCCGAAATTAAAGTTATTTCATAATTTTGAGTTAATTTCTTTTTGAAGTCGGTTTAATTTTTTTAAATTACTTTTTATTCGTCGATAAAATTAAGCTATGTTTCCCTCATTTCGTTATGTGCACATTATGAAGACTCACACTGTATTACATTAGCATAAACAAAATTACAATTTCACTGTAGAGTAAACTTACTCGGCAATATCATCACAGGTGGTGTGATTGACAGCGACTGAAGGTTCACATGTGCCGCATCGGATATTTCTGGTAGCTGTTGTAGTGAGACCATTCCTGTACCGTCAGTATCCAGTAGTTTTTCATGGGTGCTGAAATTATGGAAATATTTATACAATACAAGAAAAACATAATATACCATGAAATTAACCTATTCACTTCAACAACTAACTTCATAGTGGTGGTGCGTTTTCGCTACATGCTGGGTAACTTGTAACCTACTTATAAGAATAAAGTCTACCCTCAATGTGCCAAAATAAATATAAGTAATAAAAAAATACACGTGACGTGATAAGAACCGGTTTTTAACTAGAATCGGTTTTCTTGAAGTTCCATTCCCAATATACTATAAAAATACCGCCAAAAACGGATTTTTGATAAAAACCGGTTTTTAGTCGTATTCATGACGTCATCTCTACATAAAATTCAAAGTCCTGACTGACTTATCAACGCGCAGCCTAAACCGCTGGTCCTAGAGACAAGAAATTTGGGTGTGTTCTTTGTGAAGAGTAGGTATCCACTAAGAAAGGGTTTTTCGAAATTCCACCCCTAAGAGGGTGAATGAGGGAGGGTGAAATTTTACGCGGACGAAGTCGCGGGCGGAAGCTAGTAAGTAATGAAAAATACACGTGACGTGTTAAGAACCGGTTTTTAAAGAACCGGTTTTCTTGAAGTTTCATTCCCAATATACTATAAAAAGACCGCCAAAAAACGTTTTTGATAAAAACCGGTTTTTAGTCCTATTGATGACCTCTAACATACAAATTATACCTACGCGTTTTTTTTTTTTGATATCCGATAAATATAGTGGGTCATTGTACTCATCATTATGAGCAACTTTTACTACAGGACCAAACCCGAAATCGCGAAAAAAAATTTGGTATTCCCTACATTTTGACGAGTTATGCGAATATAAAATATAACAGCTGATTTCTTTTTCGCGATTTTAGGTTTGGTCCCATAGTAGTTGTTCATAATGATGAGTACAATGACCCCCTAGAGTTATGGGATAAAAAAAAACACTTTGTATTTTCAAAGGCTTTCTCTAGTACACACTGTACACAGGGTTAAATTAAATTAGCTAGCGAAACTCCGCAGACGTGGCGGGTATACTAATATAAGTAGATAAGTAAGCAAACTTACTCAAAAAACTTGGGTGATACTGATTGAAGTTATACTACTGCCCCATCAGATGTTTCTGACACTTGTGGTGGTGTGACGGCTTTACTCATTCCTTGTGAGTCAGCTGGCAACTCCGCAATGTCAGACTCAGTGTTGATAAGAGTTCTGTAAAAACATAATAATAAACCATTGTATAAATAATGCTATTGGGGTGTAGGTACCTACATGAAAGTTTTAGACCATAATTATCTATCTTTATTAGGCCGTTTACACATTATGCCGCAGCATCAGTCACTCTTGGATTTGTATGAACCACCGAACACGGCGCCGCACCGCGCCGGCGGCGGCGAGTTTTGATAAGACCTATCAAAACTCGTCGCCGCCACCGCGACGCCGTGTGTGGTGAGGGTTCATACAAATCCAAGGGAATACAGAGGCACACGCTATCACGGCATATTGTGTAAAGGGACTTTCAAAAAGAATGTTGTGTGCTTGTACAATAAATAAGAGTTAGTACGTCAATATCAAAATTGGTAATTTTTGGGATAATAAATAAAAAACTTACCTATTCAAGTTTAACAATTTCAGCTTCTTGAGCTTCAGTCCTGAATATTTTTTATTTTTATTTACCATTTTTGCGACTAAGGTATCACTTTACACTTCAATGTTCGCTTGAATAGTTGGCGACAACGGGCGCAATAAAGTTGTACACGGGTGCTCTCTAAGACGCGCTGCGGCCGACTGACGGACTGCGGGAGCGGTGGGATGTCCGTCCTGCGCGCACGCTTTTTATAAATATTTCTTTTTAAAATTCTATTTGCTCTGTTACATTAAAATAAACCCATAATCCCCTAATATATTTAATGTTGAACGTATAGACGAAATTTTATTGAAATTGCTTTAATTACAATCGAATAAAACTGGTTTTTCTCATAAAAAAGGCTAATTTTGAGGAAACTTTGCGATTTTTTTGTATCGAGTCAAATTATGTCAATCGTGTTTTGGCCCCCATAATTCACTAAAGAAAATCTTCAATTTTAATAATCATGAAAAAAAATTTGGTAAATTTGTAGTTTTTGAGGACAAAAATTGGTTTTGCGTGCAGGCGAAATGCGTCAAAACATCTTCTTTGTGACGCATTTCGCCTTAACGTGTTTTTTACGATTTGTCACTTCGAATTACTTTTAACCATATAAGTTGTATATATTTTTGTAATCACCTTTTAAAACCCTTAATTTTGATACTTCACTCGATGGTATTAGAAGAAAAAAAAATTTCGAACTCCACAATATGGCACCCTAAATCCGCCATTTTACTTTATTTTTGATTTTAATGTAGCCAGTGACACTCGTGCTACCAAGACAAATCTAAAGACGTATAATTTATTCAAATCTGTTCATTAGTTTAGAAGTTACGAGGGAACAAAGAATCGGACATACATACATACATACAGGTCAAACACATAACCCTCCTTTTGGGCTTCGCCGCAGTCGGGTAAAAAAGCGACAAAAAAGTTAACAAGTGAGATGATTACACCAAGCAATAAAAAGTAATTTAAAATAACCTCCTTTTTTTGAAGTCGGTAAAAATTAAACCGACTTCAAAAAGAAATTAACTCAAAATTATAAAATAACTTTAATTTCGGAAGTCGGTGTCTTGGGATCTGTATTTTAGTTTTATGCCACCGACTTCCGAAATTAAAGTTATTTCATAATTTTGAGTTAATTTCTTTTTGAAGTCGGTTTAATTTTTTTAAATTACTTTTTATTTCGTAATTTTTAGTTTTTGCACTAGTATTTGACCAAGGTTTTGAGATGTTTTCCCTTTGACACTACACCCGTAGCTCTTATCAATAAGCCAGGCCGTCACACTTACACGTATTAGTCCATATCTTGAAAATTACTGAATCGATCTTGATGAAACTTGCACTGTTCCCTAAGTTGATGAAAATGTAAGCCAATAAAAAAAAAAATGGTCACGATCCGATTAATAGTTCCGGAGATATGCGTGGACAAACATACATACATACGTCTATGAAATTTTGTATATTTGTTTGGAAGCCCTAATAGATCATCATCTATATAAGAAAGTCTGTTAGTTACACCACTTATAACTCGAGAACGGCTGAACCGATTTGGCTGAAAATTGGTGGGGAGGTAGCTTAGGACCAGGAGACGGACATAGGATACTTTTTTTTTTTTTTTTTTTTTATAGTAGGAGTAGGGTAGGAGTAGGGTAGGAGTAGGGTAGAAGTAGGGTAGGAGTAGTGTAGGAGTAGTGTAGGAGTAGGGTAGTAGTGTAGGAGTAGGGTAGGAGTAGTGTAGGAGTAGGGTAGGGTAGGGGTAGGGTAGAAGTAGGGTAGGAGTAGTGTAGGAGTAGTGTAGGAGTAGGGTAGGAGTAGTGTAGGAGTAGGGTAGGAGTAGGGTAGGAGTAGGGTAGAAGTAGGGTAGGAGTAGTGTAGGAGTAGGGTAGGAGTAGTGTGGGAGTAGGGTAGGAGTAGGGTAGGAGTAGTGTGGGAGTAGGGTAGGAGTTGGGTAGGAGTAGTGTAGGAGCAAAACAACGTTTGCCGGGTCAGCTAGTCTATATATATAAAAGAAAGTCTGTTAGTTACACCACTTATAACTCGAGAACGGCTGAACCGATTTGGCTGAAAATTGGTGGGGAGGTAGCTTAGGACCAGGAGACGGACATAGGATACTTTTTTTTTTTTTTTTTATAGTAGTAGTAGGGTAGGAGTAGGGTAGGAGTAGGGTAGGAGTAGGGTAGAAGTAGGGTAGGAGTAGTGTAGGAGTAGGGTAGGAGTAGTGTAGGAGTAGGGTAGGGTAGGGGTAGGGTAGAAGTAGGGTAGGAGTAGTGTAGGAGTAGGGTAGGAGTAGTGTAGGAGTAGGGTAGGAGTAGGGTAGGAGTAGTGTAGGAGTAGGGTAGGAGTAGTGTAGGAGTAGGGTAGGAGTAGGGTAGGAGTAGGGTAGGAGTAGGGTAGAAGTAGGGTAGGAGTAGGGTAGGAGTAGTGTGGGAGTAGGGTAGGAGTAGTGTAGGAGCAAAACAACGTTTGCCGGGTCAGCTAGTATATGAATATAATGCAATTCCAATAATATTACATACATACGTATCGAATTGACAACCTCCTTTTTTTTGAAGTCGGTAAAAAGCAATCCTTAATTTCGAAACACAATTGTGGTACACCTAAGTCTGAAAAAGAACAAGATATCTTTCTTACTCCCACGCCACTTATGTCGCAAACTTCTTCTAAAATATCACCGGCTGTGCCCTGTAAAACTAAAAGTATTACAAACCGCAATACATGCAAACTTGAAAAAAAATAAGTTGTGTATCATTAGCAGCAACAATAAAAAAATAAAATGTTACCAATGGCAGAAAACATGTTTCCGAACTATCAAAGTCATTATCTCACAACAAACTGTGGCGTTGAAATTCTTATTCATCTAAGCGCACGGCAGTGCGCAGGCCAAGTTCCAGCAAGAGGCCGCACGTACGCCGTGCACTATTTACCCGAACCGCTTCGAGCTACTTTTGACCAGCCTGTATCTAACTATTTGTCACACGGAATCGAATCAAACTTCACATACATAATACCATGACTGCTGTTAGTTCGAATACCAAATTTCATAACTATAGCTTTAATAGATTCGAAGTCATGGACTTTTCAAAATAGCTAAAGTGTCACTGACTGACTGACTCACTTAGAGCTAATCAAAATGTTTAGGGACTTCTAGTAGGCCTAGAAACTTGAAATTTGGCACGAAGCTAGACATTAGCATGAATCTAAAGGAAAAATAAAAAAATGGTTGCCTGTAAAGTCGGTTTTACGGGCGAAGATTTTACGTGACAACGTCTTTTTCTCGGTAGAATATTTATTGATATGAATATAATTAAATTGCACAATAGGAACAAGGAATTGAATGATAGTTGAGTGGGAGAGAGACGCAAGGCATTCGGCGGGCCTCTCTCTCGTTCGGTGACTCATCGTAACGTTACCGAGCGTTACACTTTTTCATAAGTGACTCCCAGCCGCAACCTAATTTAAGACGTTGTCACGTCAAAAATGGTCAAGTGTGAGCCTGGCTCGCGAATAGAGGGTTCCGTATTAATTTTTTATTCTAGCCGGCCTAGAAACTTATTATTGTTATATTATATTAAACTTGGACTTGGAATTTGGCACGAAGCTAGACATTAGCATGAAACTAAAGGGAAATTTAAAAAGTGGTCAAGTGTTAGTTTGGCTTGCGTACAGAGGGTTCAGTATTAAATTTTTACTCCCGGCCTAGAAACTTCTAACCGGCCTAGAAACTTGGAATTGGGCACGAAGCTAGACATTAGCATGAAATTAAAGGAAAAATTAAAAACAGGTCAAGTGTGAGTTTGGCTCGCATACAGAGGGTCCCGTATGAATTTTTTTTTCTAGCTGGAATTAGACATTACCATGAAACTAAAAGAAAAATTTTATAAAAAGCGGTGTTAATGGGTCGATTGGTACATTTGAAAAGATTCTGAGGGACATTGAGAACAGGACTACAGTTAAAAAACTTAAAATTAGATTCAGCCATGGTTTAGTTTATGATCTCGAGAGTGTGAAAACTAAATTTGAAGTTTTGAGCCGTGCTTTTGTTTACCGGGAGCAGTTTCCGATATGTTTAGCTTATTAGCTTACGCAATCACCATTCATAAGAGTCAAAGTTTGAGCTTGGACAATGCTTTAATTGATATTAGTTCTTCTATATTCACTTGTGGTCAAGCCTACGTAGCATTATCTAGGGTAAACAATTTAAGTGGTGTCCATTTGATAAATATCGATCCTAGCCAGATCAAAGCACAAGAAAGTGCTATTGTTTAGTACAACAGATTAAGGTCCCTCTTTAGACCGGATTGAAAAACATATGTGTGAAAAAGAATAAGTTAAAAAAACAGCTGATAGTGAATGGTCTATACGTCCAAACATTGCCGCAGTTCAGAATGCAGGGGGGTCATCATTTAATAAAATAACACCTCGTAAAAGAAAAAATAATAAAAAACCACAAACATCAAAAAAAAAGAAAACCTAGGCTATACAATTAAATCCTACACGTGTATCTACCCACTTGGAAAAAAGGAATGAAATCCCACCAAAAACATAATGTTGAAAAAGAAGGCCAAGTTCCTTACTTCATGTAGATGTTTGACCAGCAAAAGAGTTGAAATCGAAACCCAACGCCAAGTTTTAAACCATTTTCTTGCACCGGCCTTATTTTGCAATTCTGTTGTAAGTAATTTGTGTTTGAAACTTTTTTAGATATAAATACAATAAAAAATTTCCAATTAAACTTGGCGGGTTTTCAGAAAACCATAAAATAATATAAATAGAAAACACGCCAGGTTTAAATGGAAAAAATTAAATTAAAAATTTAAAAATTCCCGACAAAAATAAAATTAAGGAATCCCTACAAAAAGCATGAAATAAAAAATAAATTTTAAAAAATCTTATGGAAGTCGGGGGACCGTTCTGTGGAACACCTTCTATTCTGAGGTCCCCCGACTTCCATAAGATTTTTACCGACTTCAAAAAAAAGGAGGTTATCAATTCGATACGTATGTATGTAATATTATTGGAATTGCATTATATTCACATATGATGATCTATTAGGGCTTCCAAACAAATATACAAAATTTCATAGACGTATGTATGTATGTATTTATGTATGTTTGTTTGTCCACGCATATCTCCGGAACTATTAATCGGATCGTGACCATTTTTTTTTATTGGCTTACATTTTCTTCAACTTAGGGAACAGTGCAAGTTTCATCAAGATCGATTCAGTAATTTTCAAGATATGGACTAATACGTGTAAGTGTGACGGCCTGGCTTATTGATAAGAGCTACGGGTGTAGTGTCAAAGGGAAAACATCTCAAAACCTTGGTCAAATATTAGTGCAAAAACTAAAAATTACGAAATAAAAAGTAATTTAAAAAAATTAAACCGACTTCAAAAAGAAATTAACTCAAAATTATGAAATAACTTTAATTTCGGAAGTCGGTGGCATAAAACTAAAATACAGATCCCAAGACACCGACTTCCGAAATTAAAGTTATTTCATAATTTTGAGTTAATTTCTTTTTGAAGTCGGTTTAATTTTTTTAAATTACTTTTTTTCAAATTTATTTTTTTATTTCATGCTTTTTGTAGGGATTCCTTAATTTTATTTTTGTCGGGGGTTTTTTAAATTTTTTATTAAATTTTTTATTTCATGCTTTTTGTAGGGACTCCTTATTTTTTGTATTTCATTTCTTTCATTTTCTTCCGTTTTAAGATTCTGGTAATTTGGTGTTTAATCAGGTTTTTTATCCGTCAAAAAATATTGATTAATTTATAGTTGAAGAATAATTTTTAAGACTAAACAGATTTTTTTGTTTTAAGTATTATATTTTTCAAGTTTTTAGCTTTCATTTCGTTAGGTAGTTAATATTCCTCATTCCCTTTCAATATAGTGTAAATTATTCTACTTGTCAAGCCCTTGCATTTGATACCTATATTGAAGGAATTGTGAAAAAAAAATGTAATTTGCCATTTTGTGGTGGCGGCCATCTTGGATTTGAAATTTTAATAGTGTATAGTATTCTACTAGTCAAGCCCTTTCATTTGATACCCATATTGAGGGAGTTGAGAAAAAAAAATGTAATTCGCCACTTTGTTGTGGCGGCCATCTTGGATTTAAAATTTAAAATTTGTTATAGTGTATAGTATTCTACTATTGAAGCCCTTTCATTTGATACCCATATTGAGGAAATTGTGAAAAAATATGTTATCCGCCATTTTGTAGCGGCGGCCATCTTGGTCCGATTTTCATCAAACATAGTTAAGACAAAAAAAACTAAATCAAAATCGGTTCATCCGTTCGGGAGCTACGATGCCACAGACAGACACACACACACACACACACATTCACACACACGTACACATACACACGCAATCACACGCTCGCTTTGTTTCTTTTTTATTGTTTATTTTTACTGTCTCAATACCTACTAGTGTTACTTACTATTGGTATTTTATTACATAAAAATTGAAATGTGTATTGATCTAAGGCGGAGGACACTGATTCCTGTAACACAGGTTCGCCTAGCACAGGAGTCAGGGGTTTCACATGTATGGTTGTAATATTTTTATGTCAATAAAGATTATTATTATTATTTATTAACGATAAAGATGTCCCGTGAATCGTCATAGATGACGTCATGATCTTGCGATAATGCCGACCATGCCCTAGAATAATATCACCGTGAGCGCTGTCAAAAATGACAGTGTGTGTATGAGGTTGTGTCAGTGTGTGTTTTGTTTTGAGTTGCATCATCTTTAAATTAAACTAACGTGGCATTTTTGAAATTGTGCTTCTGGCTGACAGTCGCCACCTAACCAAAGAAGAAGAACTGAAGAAGAAATGTGGTGTTTATACAAAGAAATACTGTAATAATATCTTTTTTACATTGTGTAAGCACTGTCATGTGAGCGCGTTCACGAGTGTTCCGAATTGTTGCCAGCTCTCAGCAGTCATAATAGTAATATCTAAATCGGAACGCATGTGAGATGATGCATGGACGTAATATTACGTCCATGGAGATGATGTGAGCGCTGGGATGTGAGCGATTATAGCTAATTCGGAAAAAGCCCAAAGAGACTTCATGCCAAAAGAAAAAATCCGCGGGCTATATTTCAATTTTTTTTTAAATAGTCTGTATTGTCCTTGGTCGCAAAATGAACTCGCAGGGGACCACAGACAATTTAAGGTGAATGCGCAGTGGTAGACCGCGAAATTCTTAGGTTTTTTGCGATTTTCAGGTTTGTGTTTATTATATTTTTTCTAAAACGGATAAAAGTGGTTTATCCGTTTTAGTGATTATAGTAAAACTAATCAATCTAAAACTACCGTTTATAATAATATTAACGTATAATCTTGTGGAGCACAACTTAACGTGCTTATTTTCTGCATTTCCATTGTAAAATAAAAGAAATAACCAAACAAACGATGAGGGCGCCACTTGGCGGTCGGCGCAGTCTTAACAATACAAATCTGTTTTTTTTTTCCTCGCAAGTGTGTTGAAAAACGTCGTATGAAACGCGTGTGCATTAATCAATATACAATCGGCTTTCTTATTATCGCCTCGTGTATAATGATCAACATAGCACACATGTATCATAATGTACTATTATGAACTGCTTTTGTGTAACATAATGTGTGGACAGGTGGCGGCGGCGGCCGGGAGCGTGGAGCTGGCCGCAGACAACGTGAGCGTCGCGCGCGAGCACCTCGCCGCCGGGGAGAGGTACACACTACTCATCATATTAATCATTAACATCTGCCTCGGTGGTCTAGTGCTCAGAAGCGCAACTGCTGAGCGTGAGGTCCCGGGTTCAATTTCCAGGTCGGGCAAAGTGTCATCCCACCAAAAAGATTTTCATGTAAAATGTTGCCAAGACGAGACCACCGTGGGATTAACATTACAAGTTTAACTATCCTGCATTCACAATTTAGTTTCCAAACATGTAAACAAAAATATATTTTTGGAAAAATAACTTTAAAATACACGCAGAAAATTCAGTTTGCGCTGAAACTGAAAACAGTTCATTTGTGCCCTCTGCATGGCAGGTTGCCCCAAAAGTTAAGTAATATAGGTAGCTTAAAGCTATGTATTCACTTTTCACTTGGAGACAAGTGTACAAAGTAGTGAAAATAATGAGCTGTATCGATCGTGATGGCTAAGTGGTTAAGAGGAAATGCGGTTGGAGAGACTTGAAAAATCCTAAGTAAAATTTTTTTTTTCAAAAAAAAAAAAACAGACTTCCAAAAATACAAAGCGAAAAATAACTTTAATTTCGGAAGTCGGTGTCAAAAAACGAAAATTCGGAACCAACGACACTGACTTCCGAAATTAAAGTTATTTTGCACTTTTTAGGGTTCCGTAGTTCCCACAAGGAACCCTTATAGTTTCGTCATGTCCGTCTGTCTGTCTGTCTGTCCGAGGTTTTGCTAAGAGACCGTTAGTACTAGAAAGCTGTAATTTTGTAGGAGTGTGTATATCAATTACGCCGACAAAGTGGTAAAATAAAATTTTGGAAAATATTTTTTTTAAGGTAGCTCCCCCCTACATGTGAAGTGGGGATGAATATTTTTTTTTTTGTCTACCCCATCGTGTGGGATATCGTTGAATAGGTCTTCTATAAAAAAATTAATTAAAAATTAAAAAACCCCAAACATAAAATAAAGCATGAAATAAAATTTTATATAAATTCATATGGAAGTCGGGGGACCTCTTAGAATAGAAGGTGTTCCACAGAACGGTTCATATGAATTTCTATTTAAATTTTAATTTTAAAAATTTAAAAATAAAAATTTTAATTTTCGACACAATGTAAAAAATTGTTATGAAATAAATAAATAAATAAAATAAAATTTTATTTCATGCTTTTTGTAGGGATAGGTACCTTAATTTTTTTATTATTTTATGTCTGGGGTTTTTTAATTTTTAATTTATTTTTTTATTATTTAGTGTCGGGGGTTTTTAAATTTTAATTTTTTTTTTATTTCATGCTTTTTGTAGGGGCTCCTTAATTTTTGTATTTCATTTCTTTTATTTTCTTCCGTTTTAAGATTCTGGTAATTTGGTGTTTAATCAGGTTTTTTATCCGTCAAAAAATATTGATTAATTTATAGTTGAAGAATAATTTTTAAGACTAAACAGATTTTTTTGTTTTATTATATTTTTCAAGTTTTTAGTTTTCATTTCGTTAGGTAGTTAATATTCCCTTTCAATATAGTGTACATTATTCTACTTGTCAAGCCCTTGCATTTGATACCTATATTGAAGGAGTTGTTAAAAAAAAATGTAATTCGCCCATTTGTGGTGGCGGCCATCTTGGATTTGAAATTTTTAATAGTGTATAGTATTCTACTAGTCAAGCCCTTTCATTTGATATCCATATTGAGGGAGTTGAGAAAAAAAAAATGTAATTCGCCACTTTGTTGTGGCGGCCATCTTGGATTTGAAATTTGTTATAGTGTATAGTATTCTACTATTGAAGCCCTTTCATTTGATACCCATATTGAGGGAATTGTGAAAAAATATGTTATCCGCCATTTTGTAGCAGCGGCCATCTTGGTCCGATTTTCATCAAACATAGTTAAGACAAAAAAAACTAAATCAAAATCGGTTCATCCGTTCGGGAGCTACGATGCCACAGACAGACACACACACACACACACCCCCACACACACAGACACGTCAAACTTATAACACCCCGTCGTTTTTGCGTCGGGGGTTAAAAATTATCCAACAACCAAATTCAACGACTATTACTGCTAAACTAATAAATTTATCTTAACCGCTATAATTTTCCTTTAAAGTTCATGAAATGCACTATCATAGTAAATTTTTTTTTAAATTGACGATGGTAGTGCATTACATACTGGAACAAAAATTTGCACTTTAAAGTTTAATATTTCGAAAATGGAGCATTTAATCCAAAAATAATTTTAGCAAACCACAAGTCATTTTAGAAGACCTATTCAACGATACCCCACACGATGGGGTAGGCGACGAAAAAATATTCACCCCCACTTCACATGTAGGGGAGCTACCCTAAAAAAATATATTTTTAATACAGTTGCTCAAAAAGTGGTGTATTGCAGGGACGTATAGCGTTCGGGAAGTGGGCTATTACATACTAGTGCTTTTTTTTTACCTTCCCCGAACTCGTGCGTGTCTCTTTCCCAACTGTCAAAATAATGTCTATTAAAAAGAAAAAACAACCATGAAGTTTTTACTAAAGAGTTTTTGTGATTCATACAAATACGTATATTTCTAAAAAGAAGCTACTAATTTATTTCAATATCAGATTTAATGATTTAATTGAATGAGTTAGGTTAGGTTTCATTTCATTTCATCTCATTAAATTTCATTTTCATTTCATATCAATAAAAAAAATATACTGAAGACTAAGCTGTATGGATAGTTCCTTTTGCCTACCAAAATGGGTGAAGAAAAAAAAAATCTGCTTATATTCTACGGTTGGCGCCATTTTCCAGAAATTTTCTTTGCGAGTTTAGTTGTTTGTTGCACAAAATGAGTAATTTCGACCCTATTTTTTTTTAATTAACACCACCGGAACTCAGTGTAATTGCACAAAATGCTTCGGAGAACATTTTACCGGAAAAGTCAAAAAGTCGTTACATATCCACATACGACTAATATTTTTTGCGTGGAGAGAAGAGAAAAAAGCAATATTGTGTTTTTATTATTTTATTAAATTGCTTCATTTTTTCGCAACTGTATTAAAAATAGTCGTTCAGTACACCTGCGGAACCGTCATTGCAACTTGTTCCGACTGTCAACCCTCGCCTTCGGCTGCGCCTCGGCTCGGGTAGACATTTGTCGGAACTCTTTGCAATGACAGCCTTTCCGCACTTGTAATGAAATATACTATTTCCAAAATTTTATTTTACCACTTGTCGGCGTAATTGATATACACACTCCTACCAAATTACAGCTTTCTAGTACTAACGGTCTCTTAGCAAAACCTTGGACAGACAGACAGACAGACAGACGGACGGACATGACGAAACTATAAGGGTTCCTTGTAGGAACTACGGAACCCTAAAAAAGATTCCGACGAACTGAGAACCTTCCTCCTTTTTGACGTCGGTAAAAAAAAATCAACCGTATTGATAACCTCCTCTTTTTTTGAAGTCGGTTAAAAAGGAAGAACATCGTGAAATACCCTGGATTTATAGTTGGTATTTATAAGTCTGAAATTGCCAACCCGTTGAAAATGTGGTGATTGATCGATGTGACTGTGCAGGATGCGCGCGGGCGCGTGGGGTGCGGGCGGCGCGGCGCTGGGACTGCTGGCGGGCGGCCCGGTGGGGCTGGCCGTGGGCGCCAAGGCGGGCGCGCTGGCGGCCGCGGCCGGCTCGCTGCTGGGCTACCTGGGCGCGCGCGTGCTGGGGCGGCGGCGCCTGCACGACGCAGCGCCACACACAGACAAGGACGGGAAAAGCGACTAGCGCTCACCCCTACGATCGCTATAACCACGCGTATTGCGTTACGACTCAAATAACAAATCGATAACGTCTCGCCGTGACTTTGGGTCAAATTGAGTAACCCGCGAAATTCAAATTGTGTCACTTTGAATTGCGCGAGCTACTTTCTCTTTAAGTATTATTTGACTTTCAATGTTGTATCTAGTGTTGACAAAATCCACTTCCATCGAAAGATTTGGACATCGCTAGCGACAAATTAATCAGCTGTCAAAATCGGTGTCTGGACTTGAGATTTTGACGTCGGTACCTACCGAGTAGAAACAAAGCTTATATCAGACGCTTAAATTTTTATTATTTTTTTGCCTCTCATTCGGCATCTTTCACTCACCTAACGAATGATCGAAAAATGAAATGAAAGGAGCAGATGAACGTTCATTCTATATAATTATGGAGTCGTGTGAACGTAAAATGAAACAAAAATGAACCTTCACTCGAGTGTAGCGTCTGATATCTGTTTTACTCGCCGAACCGTTAGATTTGTTATTAGAAAATTGTGTCTTAACTTTCTAGAAATATGGGTGATTTTTGTGGCAGGGTTGTAAAATATGTTTGTATAGGAGAGTGTGGACGCTTTTAGAGATATGAATTTGTACGTGATGTTGTATCTATTCTATTGTATTGTTAATATAAGACTACGATAGTGAAGCTCTTTAACTGTAAGGTCAGCGAAGTAAGACTATTAACATTTGGGCTTTTTATCATTATTTCTGACTAATCATTCTTAAGCACAAACGGGTGTAAAAAGACTCTTAACGAAGCCGAGAGTCACTTATACTCCCAGTCATTGTGATCATTTTGTTTTGTACTGGACCATACCTGGGAACCTTCTGGTCAAAACATTTAATGACTCTTAAAGCGTTCAATACAAACATAATACGTATATATTATGCTACTCTTTATAATTATATGAAATACTAACGGGAAAATATCAAAGTACATTGCTTTTTGTCAAAAGTAATAGTAATAGTGTGTACTGCAGTTTTGTAATAATCCAGTGTAATCGCTGGCCGTACGAATGCTTACTCGGGTGCAGGTGCCTGTTTCATTGTGTTCTTGTACAAATGTATTTATGTATTGTAGGATTAATGTAATTATTGTGTAATCACTCGACATGTAAGGAGTAGGTAGAGTGCTACAAGGATCTTTTGGCGCAAACTTAAAGTTAAAGTCAAAAAATGAATCGATTCTAGTCGCCCCTTCCAAAAGGTAATCGTATGGAGAAGAGTGGGCAAGAAACTCCACCGTCTCTCTTTTAAAAATGTTTTTACAATATTTTGTAAACATTATTTGTATAATTACTAGCAGCGCCCCGCGATTTCACCCGCACAAGTTTTGATCCCGTGGAAATATCGGGTTAAAAAGTATCCTATGTGTTAATCCCGGTTATCTTAACTTCCTAACTCATATTATTACCTAATGCGAAACTAAGTTTGTTTGTTTGTTACGTTTTCACGCCTAAACCACTGAACCGACCATCCTGAACTTTGCATATACGTTGTCAGGTGTACAGAAACGGACATAGGATAGGGTACCTTTCATCCCGAAAAAAAACTGCTGTTTCCGAGGAAAACAACAATAGCGTTATTATGATAATAGATGGCGCCACGTGTCTTTCGAGTCATGATTGAATTATATTAGAAATCACGGGATCGAGATTTATGAAAAAAACAATTAATAAAAAAAAAAAAAAAAAAATTTTTAATTTGTAAACTATACTATATATGTGTGCCAAATTTCATCCAAATCCGTTGAGTAGTTTTTGCGTGAAGAAGTAACAAACACACTCACAAACTATCGCCTTTAGTATTAGTGTGATTTGTGAAGTGATGTACCTACAGTAAAATTACTATAAGTACCACAATATGTAAAAGAATTAAAAATAAAGCACTGACAGGTAATTTAATTATGTTATTGATACATAATGGTGATCACATATTTACAAATATTGTAGAATTAGATGATTTCCTAAAATTTTAACAAGTAGCGCGTGCTCGACATTGAGGGGCGTTGTTCGTTAGTTCCTATTTTGGCCGCGCGCCAAAAGAACCTTGTAGCGCAGGTCCACTGTGAAATAAAGCCATATATTCACTAGCGGACATCTTTAATTGACATTTTGTTCCCAAGTGAATACACGGCTCGTAAGCTTTATTTATTGTTGTTTGTGTATAATAGGCGCTTATTTGAATCCTCTTATATACTTAAATGTTTTCTTTTAGTCATTATTGTTACTGTTGTAATTTAGTACAATTTGTGCCTACTTAGTAAGTTGGTGCACAAAACTGGGTGATAGTCCTGTATGTACCGGAAACAAAGTTGCGCAACATTGTTACAGCAACATGTTTGTGTTGCTAAATAATATTTCTAGCCACGTTGAATGTTGTCGTGTTGCTGGCAACATGCAAGTGTTCCGTATTCATGGTAAAGAAAAGCACATCTCGCAATATGAATTGTTGCGGAATTGTTTCCGATTTGTTGGCTTAACCAGACCATCGGGGTAATTGCGATTGTGATTTAACACACTTAAAATGTCATGCCTTTCATTTTGGCAGTTCAACAACATTCATTGCGTAATTTACGTTGTCAAGCAGACGAATTTTTCAAACAATGAAACAATGGAATTAGAATTTCCTTCAATACTCTCTGATTGTGAAAGTGTGGTACGCAATTAGGGTGCTGGTGGGCATCGGCAACAAGTTGTGACTCACAAGGTACTGGTTTATTTGTACGATGGCTAATAATAAGCAATGCGAGAAACTGCTGATTCGTTCAATAATATGTTTAGAAATTTCATTAGGTACCTGTTAGAGTACTTGACTACAATTTTATTCTATTTGATGGCCTGTTGACAACTACGCACAATGGTAGAAAGATAATTTTCAATGTTCCTTAATTCTCTTAACAAGGATACTTTGATCCACAGTGAGATGGCTGGCATTAGAACTAAGAATAAAAAAACAAATTTTTAAATAAAAACATTAAGCAGACTTCAAAAAGAAATGAACTCAAAATTATGAAATAACTTTAATTTCGGACAGTGTCTTGGGATCTGTATTTTAGTTTTTTTGTCACTGACTGACTGAGTTCATTCCTTCAACTTTGGGAACAGTGCAAGTTTCATCAAAATCGATTCCGTAATTTTCAAGATATGGAGTAATACGTGTAAGTGTGACGGACTGGCTTATTGATACGAGCTACGGGTGTGGTTTCAAAACGAAAACATCTCAAAACCTTGGTCAAATTCTATTGCGATTTTTACAACAAAACTATTACTTACCTACTTATTACAAACAAATATTCGTTTTTACTTAAAACTAACAATTACGAAATAAAAAAGTAATTTAAAAAAATTAAACAGCCTTCAAAAAGAAATTAACTCAAAAATATGAAATAACTTTAATTTCGGAAGTCCACCGACACACCGACACCGACTAAAACCGTCCCTTCGCGCCCGAGCAGCCCTTTTCTAACAATTTGTTACTTCCCAGTATTGTGTAAATAATAATGGGAAGGATGTCATCTAGCAGGAGGTTCCAAAGTGTCGGCCCAAGAACAGAATCTTGGGGGCAGCCCATAGTGGACTGCTTCCATACCGCCTGGTAAACCAATAAACAGTCCGACTCGCCTGTCCGTAAAGTGACTCCCGCCAACCTTCCCATGGCCCTACCAACGTACGTTATACGGGCCGAAACGTGGGGCGGCTGCGGACATAGCACTCTTGGCAATCTTAACGGTCCGCAGGCGCTTCTTGATCTCTTACAAGTTATATAAATAAATAAAATAAACAATTTTGTTTACTTTATTTATTTATTTGTAGACCATGTGTGTCCCTAATGACAACTCTCCCCAACTGGGCTTGCACAGCACGAAAAATGAAAGCGAAGACTTCGCCGTCGGACAGTCGTGTCCGTCATTATTGTCATTACTTTTTTTTTTATATATATAATGGCAACAATAACGGAGCGCCCTGAAACACAACACAAGACACGTACCCTTTTTTTTTTGCAATTCTTTTTTCCTTATTATATGACTTTTTTTTTACTCATATATACATACATATATTACATAACATACACATTATAAACATATAGCCATCATGGCGTCATGGCGTAGAATGCGCCTCTGCTCGTTCCATTGCTCTCCGGGCGGCATGCCATGTGTGCGCGTATTTTTTTAGCTGGTCAAAGTTCGCCGGTGAGCTTACGAGATCGCCGTAGTAGATCGGGCCGACCTCCGCTCTCACCTTCCCGATTGCCACCTTGCGTTCTCTGCCGACTCCTCCAGAACACTCCTGCGCAACTCGTTCCGCTCGGCAGACCTCTAGGTCGGCCGGAAGCACTCCCCCCAACACAGGCAACGCTGCGGTACTTACCGACCTATATGCTTTGGTAAGCAAAATCATTGCTGGGCGTTGCGTGCGGAGCAGCGTACTCCGCACTGCATATCTCCCACAACTCCGCCACCATACGGCCGCAGCATATGTAAGTATCGCCACATAGGTCCCTGCCAACCGGACATTTATCTAGGGCTTTATAATTTATGCCCCAGGAAGACGCAGAGACCCTCGAAATCTTCCCGAAGGCGTTCACAGCCCGTTGGCCGGCCAAACTAGCATGCGGCACGTAGGAGCCCGCTTCGTCGATTACAACGCCCAGCAACTTAGCCTGCCCTACGCTCGCGATCGAGGCACCGTCCATGCGAATTGTAGGGGGACGTTTGAATTTGCCCTTCATGGTAAGGGTCTGCGACTTTGCCGCTGAGAACTGGAGACGGTTCCGTGTCCTCCAAGCGGACACCGCCTCTAGCGACGAGTGAGCCTTACGCTCAATCGCCGCCCGACTAGGCGCCTCGATCACGATCGTGATATCGTCGGCATACGCAAATGCCCTAACCCCCTCTGGCCATGGCAGCCGCAGCATGTCGTCTAGCAGGAGGTTCCAAAGTGGCGGCCCGAGAACAGATCCCTGGGGGCAGCCCATAGTGGACTGCTTCCATACCGCCTGGTCGCCCATGAACAGTCCGACTCTCCGGTCCGTAAAATAACTGACAAGTATCTTATAGATATTTGGCGGGCAACCGCCCTGCTTAGCCTTAATCAGGACCATGGGCCACCAGGCGTTATCGAAGGCCCCCGATATGTCTAATAAGATTAGCTGAACATAGTTTTCCGAGGAGTTCGTCACCCGGTCCAGGATCGCGTTCAACGCCGTGACCGTCGACCTGCCCCTCGAAAAACCATGTTGAGCCTCCGAGATGCCGCGATACAAACAAGGTGCACAAGTAATGATGAGGCGTTCCAGAATCTTCCCCAAAATCGGGAAAAGGGTCACCGGTCTGTACGCCTTGGGATCCGAAAGCGGCCGATCATTGCCCTTTGGCAAGACGACCAGCTTGCCCACCTTCCAGATGTCGGGAAACACACCCTCCCTTATGCACGCGGAGTACATAAGAAGCATCTCCGCTCCGCTCACTCTCCACGCGTACTTTATAATTCGAACTGTCAGGCCATCCAACCCTGGGGCAGTGTTGGGGAGATCCCTGATGATGCGGTCGAGTGCCGCACCGCTTGGTGGATCAGACTCCCGCCCTGTCGGCGAACACGCTGCAGCAAGCCTGACTTGCCGGTGATATGGCGTGTCCCTGCCGGGGTCATCATCCGGGCACAAGATGTTGAGGAGTCCCGCTGCGGTACCCTCTGCCGACGTGGAGAAACTTCCATCAGGGAGTATTATAGCTTGCATGGCATTAGCGGGGGGTCGAACTTTGCTCGACGCGGCCCTGTATGCTAACCCCCATGGGTCGTCGTTCCCTGACTCCGCAATGCCACGAAAGTAAGCTATCTCCGTCTCCCTCATCGCAGCCTTGTACTGGGTTCTCCTGGCCCGGAGTGACTCCAGCAGTTCTTCCTCCCTGACGTCCTTCACCTTACGCGCATGTTGCCAGGCTCGCCGCGCGTGGTACAGGTTGCGCCGCAGGTTTTCCAGCTCCAGAGTCCACCACTCTAACTTGTGTGTGTCAATAAATTGATTATTATTATTATTATTACTCATACCCCCCAGTGACTTTTCTCCCTCGCTTGCCCAGACAGACTTCCGCCGCGCTGGTGACGACCTCCGTGTATTGGGAGCATATAACCGGTGCCGGCTTCCATGTCTCAAGCCTACCCATCCTACTATGGAGCACGTTGCGGAACCGGTCATAATCAACCCCCTTCTCACGGAAGGACGTCATAATGACCGCCCGTTGGTCAGCCAGACCTGCTGTCCCTGCGGAGCCCATGCCAACCTCGAAGGTGATTAGCTGGTGGTCGCTGATGCTCACTCCTTCGTGCACTGTCCACTGTGACACTGTTTACCCTCTGTTTGTGAGGGTCAAATCCACATTTGACTGGCCGTTTGGTCCATGAAATGTGGGGGGTTGCCCCTCCACATTGTGGACGACCAGTCCCCTGCCCTGGATTAGACCCTCCATTTGGTTACTCCTATAGTCAGTATCGGGTCCCCTACCCACATACTGCCTGCGTTCGCAGTGCCACAGTGGTGAGTGAGCGTTGCTGTCGATCCCCACCAGCACTTGCCGTCCGGACAATTGGTCCAGAACCCTCGTTATCTGCTGCAGGTGGACTGCAATGTCATGGCTGTACTGACAGTACGAGGACACCACATAAAAGTCACTCTTCGAAATCGCACAGCTGACATGGGCCACCGCACAATGGTCGTCGCTGAGATGACCCAGAAATGTGACGGCGACTCCCGGATTAAACGCCACGATGCCCGCCTTTGATTCCGGCCCGCACTGGATTATCCTGGAGTCAGGGTACTGCTCCTGGACCAGTGCAAGGTCCAGCCGCATCATTCCGGCGATCACCGGTAGCTCCGTAGTGGCGGCTGCCGAGCCCTGGAGGTTTAACTGCCCCACCCTCAATGCAGCGTGTCTAGGCATAATTGGTCATATTTATAGCCTGCTTTTCGGCGTATATGCGTGCGGGGCAGTCGACTGCTGCCGTCTTGTGGGACTTTGCGTCCGGCCGCTTGAAGCGCCTGCAAGCGGCACAGCACTGCGACTCTGACTGGCATTCGTCCGCCTTGTGGCCACTGTCCCCACACTTGCCGCATGTCAGCCCGGTCGCCCTGCAGTGCTTCTCGGGGTGCCCATACTGCTGGCACTTTGAGCAGCACGTGACTCTAACGAAGTCATAGACCTCTACTGCATCCCAGCCCACATAGACCTTACCCAGCCCCAACAGTTTCTCCCTCAGTGCCGGCGAGACCTCGAATACGACGGTCGTGCTGCGCCCGCCACGCCGGCCTTTCTTGAAAGCGAAGCAGGCCTCCCTGCGCAACCTTTCAATCGGCCATTCGGCGTCCTCCGCGAGATTAACCCTATGCAGGTCCTCGATCACCTCCTCTACCTCCGGGTCCCCACTAAGATTTCGGAAGGCCACAAGTGGCCTCCGTGACTTAGGGTCGGCAGTCCTCAATGTGGAGGGTGCAGCTGCCTTCAGCTTCTGGGCAGCCGCTGTCGACGCCGTTTGGACCACGACGCCCGCGTTGCCTACCCTGCGCACCCCCTGGACCTGAATCCCTTTCTGACCCGGCTGCACCTTGTCCCGCAGCTCCTTCAGGGTAGCCTCTGAAGATTTAATCTCTTCGGTATTTGGGTAGAATAGGACCGCCGGTCCACGCTGCTCCACCGGCATCCTGGCCTTGCCATTAGGCAGCTTGAGGACCGCTGCATAATCCATTGGCATCCCCGCCGTTGCAGGCCCAGCCGCAGTTACCACCCTAGCTGGGGCCCCACTGGCCTACTGCAGTTCGATAGATGCAACCCTCAATTTCATGGCGGTTACGGCGTGCTCTGCCTCAGCCAGACGCAGGTTCAGCGCCGCTACTACCGCTAAAATGTCCTGGCCGTAACCCGCGATCAGCCCCTTGTCATGCATGTTCAGCTTGTTGGTGGCATTAGCCACCCCGCTAATCCCTTTAACCGCTGAGTAGACCTGATCGATTAGGTCTACTCCACTGCACGCCGCCAACCCTTGCTTCTCCGGGGTGCTGCAGGCCTCTGGGGGGGAGTCCGCCTGAGGCGAGTCCAGACAGATTAGCTGGCTAGGTGCCGTCAGTATTCCGCTGATGGGCGGCGCGGTGCTCACCCTTCGCCGCAACGTCGGACCCTGACTGTCCTGAGGGGAGGTCAGGGGTCTCTTCCCTGTCTGGGCTGGCGGGGTAACCATTACCGGCGGCATACATTCTTCCCTAATAGGGGGAATGTCCGGCGGTGCGCTGAAACCTGACGGTGGGGTCCGCTTCATGGACTTCCTTGGCAGCCCAAAGCTTATCCCTTGGCGGAACTCCTCCAGGTACCTCAATTCCTCTTCCCGTCTAGTCACCTCCTCTTCTATAGCCTGTTCTATGGCTGACGGAGAGGCATGTACTGCCTCACCATCATCGTCATCCGCCATACTTCGGCGTTCCTACGCTAACTCAACCTATACCAACCTAAACCTAACAAAACTCAATCCTAATATCTAACTTAAATATATAATAGTAAACGAGATTAATCAACTTAAAATAACAAAGCCTTAAAAACGAAAAATTTCTACTATTTACCTATCTAAAATCTACCATTAAGTGGCAACACCACTGGACTGTCACATGCCAACCCCAACTGACACTGGCAGATGACAGGTGACGGCCGACAGCTGACACTGACAGATCACCCGAGAGTAACACTGACAGATGACAGCTGACAGCCGACAAGTGACACAACCAGACGCCACCTGAAATGGCAGTGACAGCCCACAACTGACAGTGGACGTCCGACGATGACGCCGGCAGATGTCAGTGTCAAACGTCACCCGAGAGTGACAGTGACAGCTCACACCCGACAGCAGACACCACGCGGTCGTCCTAACCTATAAACCACGACTCACCACCACGTGCTTTGAGGTTAAGTAACCTCAAAATAGGCGCGTGTCGCTCGTGGATTATAACCTTATTTGGTTTTGAATGCGTATCACTGCACTTATTGTAATTCTATACACAGTACCTTACAGATCCCAGTGCACGCGATGCGTCGGCAACCACTGAATTTCAGTAGAGCGTCCCCTTAGCACTACACAATAATCACAGCACAAAAAACAGACCTAATAAACACCGTGTCCAATTCACTCCCTCAACAATAACCAAAGCGTTCGTGTAATAAATATTACAGAACTAACAATGTACAAAAAGCTGAAATTCAGCACGGCACTCTTCAAAATTCAACAAATAAATTTATTAAAATTTGAAGAACGCAACAACACGTCCGTCCACTACCGTAGTCGGGCGCGAAGTCGTAGATAGGGACACCCACCACCTCCCATGGCCCCACCGACATCAAGTCATATGGGCCGAATCTCAAGGAGACGGCTGCGGACATAGCCCGTCCAATGGACGTGCTATCACCGCAGTCGCTGCTTGACTCCTTTACAAGTTATCTCGTCCTGCCCCCCTTATGCCTTTCTCCTCATTCTGGGGCGGCATTCTAGCGCCCCACTTGCGGGCAACGGCACAGAAAACGCCTTCGCCGTCGACTAGCCAGAATTGGACTAGCCATACATACATATACATAATAATAATTAGCGGATTCCCTTTTTTTTTTTTTTTTGGATTTATTATATATATTTTTTTCACCATCATGATCCTTTTTTTTTCTTTACTCAAATAAATTACAATAATTCCTTGCAACAATTACTCAATTTACAAAACAATCTATTACCTAACTTAAACCTACTCTGCTTCCTCGTCTTCATCCCCGACGCCCTCACTGCCTGCCTCTTTCTCCAGCTCGCTCCTTAGCTTGTGCCAGCTGTGCGCGAAGTTTCTAAGGCACCGATAGTTGGCCTCCGAAGCAACCAGGTCGGCGTAGTATATTGGTCCCTCCTCCATGCGAGTGATCCCATCCATCATCACGCTTCGCTGGTCATCATACATGGGGCATCTCCACAAAATGTGGTCCAGACACTCATCTTCCTCCCCGCAGTAGCAAACGCTCACCTCACTTAGCTTCATGTCATACAGTCTCTTTCGGAAGCAACCATGCCCAGTCAGGATCTGCGAGACCTGATAGTCCGGCTCGACCCAAGTCGCCTTGAGCCTAACCTCCACGTCCGGGAAGTAGCGGTACAGTTCCCTACCCTTCTCCTCCGCTACCCATCTCCGCTGCCAGTTGGCTACGGCATCGTTCGCGATGTCCCTTCGCCCGGTCCTGAACATATCCCGCGACAAATGACGGATATCGTCTACCATGCCCGCACGGGCCACCTCGAGATCGGCAGGGAGCACACCCGCCAGGACCGGCAATGCCGCGGTACTGACAGACCGGTACGCTTTGGTCAGCAGGATGAGCGCAGGCCTCTGCGTCCTCAACAGCGTGGCCCCAACCATGTAGGTATTCACGCGCCTCCACCAGCATCCTGCCGCGTATGTGATAGTAGCGACAAAGATACCTTTGTACAGGACCTTAAGGGCCCTGTACCGAATGCCCCAGGATGCTGCGGAGACGCGCGACATCTTGCCCAGCCCCGCTGCAGCACGCTCGCCGATAGTTTGGGCGTGTTCTCTAAAGGACAGACTTGCGTCGATTGTCACACCCAGGACCCTGGCTGTGCGCACACTCTTGACTGAGACCCCATCGAGCCTGATCGTGGGCGGGCGCCTGGTCAAGCCCCCCCTCAGAGTCATAGTAAGTGACTTCGAGGGGGAGAAGCCCAGCCTATTCCTGACCCCCCACTGACTTATTAGGTCCATGGCGCATGAGGCCGAGGCCTCGATGCCGGATCGAGATTCAGACTCAATGAGGATCGTTACATCATCCGCGTACGCAACCACCCTTACACCGGCCGGGTATGGCAACCGAAGCAAATCGTCCACAAGAAGATTCCATAGTGGTGGTCCCACTACAGAGCCCTGCGGGCAACCCATGGTTGAGGTCTTCCACACGACCCCACTCCCGGCGAAGAGCCCGACGCGTCGGTTCGTGAAGTACGCCGCCAGCATCCTGTAGATGTTTAGATGTTTGGCGGGCACCCCCCCCCCCCTTCGCCTTGAGCAGGATCATGGGCCACCACGCGTTGTCGAAGGCCCCAGATATGACCAGGAAGATGGCCTGTACGTATCTAGACCGGCTGTCATGTACCGTTCCTAATATTTCATTAAGGGCCGACAAGGTAGAGGTCTACCTTACCTACCCCGAGAAAACCCGTGCTGGCATGGAGACACACTACTCGTGATTGCTGGCGCACACGCCAGCATGACTCGCTCCAAGATTTTGCCCAGGACCGAGAGAAGAGTGATCGGCCGATACGCTTTAGGATCGGTCAGCGGCTTGTTATTGCCCTTAGGCAAGACTATGAGCCTGCCGTCCTTCCACGCATCAGGGAAGGTGCCCTCCACTACGCACATGCCGAACATGTGTGTCAGCTCAGCGCCCGCTGCCTGCCACACATGTCCGACTATGCGCGCCGTAATACCATCTATTCCCGGGGCCGTGTTAGGGAGATCCTTAACTATTTTCCACAGATCCTGACTTGATGGAGGAGGCGCATCCCGACCGGAGGGGACGCAGGCGGCCATGACGCGAACCCTACGGTGATAGACAGAGTCCCGCGACGGGTCGTCGTCAGGGCACAATGCCCTGACGAGGCTGAGCATGGCGGAGTCCGCATCCTCAGCAAATCCCTCCGCGATACTCGTGCCACACACTACGTTTGGTGGCGGCCTAAACCTGCCACTGGCAGCACGGTACGCCAAACCCCAGGGGTCCTGGTTACCGGACTCAGCCAACTTGCGGAAAAAGTCGAGCTGCGCCTTCTCCATCATGACCCTATAGCTACTGCGGCATTTATGTAACGCCTTTCGTGCTTGCTCTTCCAGATCCCCTCTTCCCTTCCTTACGCTTTGCCAAGCTTTCCTCACCTTGTTGTGTCTTCTACGCATTGCCTCCAGCGAGGGAGACCACCATTCATACCCTCTCGCTTTCTTACCGTCGCCACACGTACCCAGACACTCGCTCGCAGTCCACGCGATAATTCGCGTGAACTCCTTACATACTACAGATGCAGGCTTCCCCCAGTCAATCCCACCCACGCGCTCGTGGATCACGGCCTGGAATCGGTCCCAGTCCACCCCGCGTTCCCGAAACCTCTTTGGCCCCCCCGATGATTCCACAACAGGAACGGGCTCCCGTTGGTGTGCGCCACATAGCCTGAAGGTAATGAGCCGATGGTCACTGCTGCTGGCGTCCTCGTGCACCCTCCCGTCTTGAACCACAACCCCCCTTGTCGAGAAGGTGAGGTCAATGTTAGACTCCCCGTTGGCAGTGGAGAAAGTTGGCGGGTTATCTGGCAGGTTGTGGACCACCAGACCGTGGCCCAACAGGAAGCCCTCCATTTCCTCGCGGCGTCGAGCCACTTCTCGTCCCCGCCCAATATAGTGGCGTGGCTCACAGTGCCACAACGGTGAGTGAGCGTTGGTGTCCGCTCCCACCAGCACACAGCTCCCTCTGAGGTGTTCCAGTAATCTGGTAAGGTGCTCCAGGTGGGTCGAGATGTCCTCAGAGTACTGGAAGTACGCGCTGACTAGGTGGATGGCGGATCCTCTCCAGACTATATGGCACACGAGGCAGTGGGTGCTGGACAGGTGGCGCAGCACCGCACACACCGCGTCCAGTCGTGGTAGGAAGACCCCCACCTTAGGACGGGGGCCCTCCGGTAGCAGCAGCTGCTGGTGCGTTGCGACATTCGGCTGCACCGATGTGTACGGCTCCTGCACCAGGACCACGTCGAGCCCCAGGTCTGCCTCAATGGCTGGGAGCTCTGCGGTAGCCACCGCCGAGCCCTGCAGATTTATCTGTGCAACGGCCAACCTATCCATAGTTTGTAGAGTTCACGGACCGTTGTTCTGCGTGGGCTCGGGCGGGCCAGTCACGCGAGGCGGTGCGGTGGGAGCCTGCACCTTTTCTCCCGAATCTTCTGCACGTCGCGCACGCAGGGGACACGGCCTGGCACTCTGCGCTTTTGTGCCCCTCTTCTCCGCAGTTGCCGCACACCATTGTTTTGGCCCTACAATATTTTTCTGGGTGCCCGTACATCTGGCACCGGCTGCAGCACCGACGTGGTCAGTGACCTCGACCACGTCCCATCCCACGTAGACCCGCCCCCGATCCACCAGTACCCGGCGTAGCTCGTGGGACCGCCTGACAAACCCACTTGGTCCGGCTGTTGTGCCGGTCACGTTTAAATAGGACCCGCAGCTCCTTGCCTATCCTTTCCAGGGTCCAGTGCGCATCATCCTGGAGGTTCTGCTCCTTGATATCGTGGAGAACTTCCTCCAATGTCGCCGCGCCGTCTATTCCCGTCAGGGCGATCAGTGGCCGCCGCTCGGTCGGTTCTACGGTCCTCAGGGTGGCGGGGACCGCCCTCCTGAGCGCATCCGCTGCTGCCACGGAGGTTGTCTGTACGACAACCCCCGCATTTCCCACCTTCCTGAACCCAGCAATCTGGAGCCCAAGCTGCGCAGGTTGGACCGCCGTGCGGAGCGCCTTCCTGGTGTCCTCAGCGGTCTTGATGATCTCTTTCTGATCATCCGCTGGGTATATAGCGATGCATGGGCCGGGGGGTCGCTCGATCGGAACCGGCTCGGTATTCTTGCCCAGGCGTAATGAATGCGCAAACGATCTCTTCTGCTGCTGGCTCGTGACCGCTTGCTCCTGCTGCGGCAACGGCGGACCATTCCTCCCGCCGGCTTCAGCGGCCGCCAGGCGCAGCGCCAGGTGGGTGACAACCGCACTTAAGCGCTCCGTATAGGCTCCTATCGCCGCTATCTCGTCCTTATTTAGTTTGGAGGTTTTCCCCCGCACCGCCTCCATGATGCCCCTGGTGCTGCTTGTAGCAATACCAGCTAGTTGCTCGACCGGCGCTGACTCCAGGGGGTCTGCGACACACTCCGCGCCACTAGGCGTCGATTGGGGCCACAGTATCCTGTTCGGGATGCAGCGATGATCCCGGGGTGAACGACAGGATTCCGCCAATGGGGGGGACCTCAGCCCTCTTCCTCGCGATCCTTCGTCGAACCGCGTCTTGGACCTCCTCCGGTGACGTGAGTGGATGCTTAGGGTTCCTTTGCGGCAGAGGCTCGACCAGGTGTTGATCCTGGGGGGGCGTAGACAGGTCTAAAAGCACAGGGGTGGGCGTATGGGCCAGGGGGGTGAGCGCGCCAGCGATTTCCTAGGGTTAAAGAACCCACTACCCTCAAGCTTCAGCACCTCTAGCGCCTGCAGCTCCTCCTCTTTCTCCGCTATTGCCGCCTCCACCAGCTCCTGCTGGCGGCGTTCGGCGTCCTCGTCCGCTATTACGACCAATCCGGATTTTAGCAGTTTTTTTTACACGAACTGCCTAATTTTATTACACGAACTGCCTAATTTTATTACACGAACTGCCTAATTTTATTACACGAACTGCCTAATTTTATTACACGAACTGCCTAATTTTATTACACGAACTGCCTATTCGAACTGTCTAATTTATTACACGAACTGTCTACACGAACTGTCTACACGAACTGTCTACACGAACTGTCTACACGAACTGTCTACACGAACTGTCTACACGAACTGTCTACACGAACTGTCTACACGAACTGTCTACACGAACTGTCTACACGAACTGTCTACACGAACTGTCTACACGAACTGTCTACACGAACTGTCTACACGAACTGTCTACACGAACTGTCTACACGAACTGTCTACACGAACTGTCTACACGAACTGTCTACACGAACTGTCTACACGAACTGTCTACACGAACTGTCTACACGAACTGTCTACACGAACTGTCTACACGAACTGTCTACACGAACTGTCTACACGAACTGTCTACACGAACTGTCTACACGAACTGTTTAATTTTATTACACGAACTGATTTTTGGACTTACACGAAGTCACATACTAGTCACTACGTGCCCGATGACATCTATTGGCACGTGCGCACTTACAGGTATTACCTGCGAAGTTGGCGCACACGCGCAGCGCCGACACACACCAAAGACCTCCAAGTCCGGGAAGCCTTCGCAAAGAACCAAGAGTACTTACAGCAAGTCCAGCAGACCGGCAAATCAGGAAAAACGGGAAGCCGCAACTTCAGGATACCGGAAAAGCGGAAAACCCGAAAATCGGGAAATCCCAAAATTGGCCCACAACGTCACTGCCGTCACTGGTTAAACGTCACCATCGCGAAAAACCGGAAAAACCAGAAACCGGACAACCGGAAAATCGGAAAAACCGAAGATCCAAACAAACACAAATAAACGTCACTCCCGCCAAGTGTCACTGTCACTGCTTCCAGAAAAACGTCACTATCGCAAGTGTCACTATCACTAAGCGTCACTGTCGCAAGTGTCACTGTCACTGAACCGTCACTTTACAACTGTCACTGTCACCGGAAACGTCACTGTCGCGCACTAGGATCCACGGGGGGTCAAACGTCACTGTCACAACCTGACGTAATACGTCAGGCAAAAAGACAGGCTCAACCCAGGCGTCACTCGCACTCGCTTCAACACCAAGATGGCCGCGGGGTCTAATGGCGACTTGCCCAAGAGTAAGCAGGAGGTACCGATAATTGGCATCAGCCAATAAGAAAAAAGACAAGAAAATCAACGTCCGCACGTCTGCACTCCACGAGAGCCGACGACGAAGGTAGAAGGGACAGTGGGAATCTCGTTAATCCATTCATGCGCGTCACTAATTAGATGACGAGGCATTTGGCTATTTTAGCTCGATCAGTTGCCATCGTCTTTAGTGAACAATACCATAATCATTATAGATTGTTGTGACAGGACTCCCACGTCCCCCTACCGTCACCGAACTGCCGAAATTTCGCCGGTGGGATCTTGGGCGAGGTCGAAGATGATACAAAAATTCACCGAGTGTTGCCAATGGTGGGAGCTTCGACCCCTGGGCCCGGCGGCGGCCCGCGACACAGGAATCCGACTCCTCGCTCCCCGACTCAGTCGATACGGGTAGTCATGCGGTTGAACCTTGTCCAGTTCATGTGCGAGCCTCTCAAGACCAAAGACGGGATGCCGGCCAGCACTCCCTCATCAAGCCCGACGAACCTCTTCAGCTCCTTATATGAAGCCAGGCTCCACACTCCTCTCCAGGACAAGGTGCAGGAGGTCGAGGGAACGCTCTCTTTACAAGGCAGCCCTAGTATATCAGCGAACTTCTCAACGAGCTCAACGTGATTCCCGTATTTATTACGTTTTTCACGATGAAGCTCATCGAGGGGCCGCTGACCCGAGACCACCTGCGCGTCCACAATCACCCCCACACCATTCCTAGAGGCTATAATGTCGGGCTTTCTGAGGCCCAACGCGGTCCTGACCTTCGGTTCCTTCACCACAGTCCACCCCTTGTCCTCCATGGCGGAGCAGACGACGTCCGCTACACAATTGTGGCGTTCAATACGGCCGCCGTGTGTTCTGTGACACTGTTGGATGGTGTGTGCCGTCGTCTCCCTAACCATGCAACCCACACGGCAGTTCAACTCCGACGCCACACCAGTCCGGCGCCCCCGTGTATTGCGTACTCGCGACGGGAGCGCGTTTATATGAGTGTGCACGAACTGCACGAAGTCCCGGCCAGTATACTGCATGCTGCGCTCCCGCATCCACTTAGTAGACGCAGGAACGCGTGGACACTCCCGCAACTCGAGTCCGTCCACTGAAGCATGCAGGGCTTCACGCCAATACATAGCCGTCGTCCGCTCTCCTGACTTGGGATTTTCTGCGATGAATTTTCGGAGTTGCTTGTCGGCCCACTGCAATTTCCTTCGGATCCTTTCGGATCTGGCGGCGGCTCTAGCCACTGGCCATCGCGATGAGTCCAAGCGGCCGAAACTCTTTTTAATGAGGTCCGGCACACAAGTTCTCAGTGATGGGATCGCTAAGCCACCGTCCGCGGTTGTCGCGTGGTAGTACCCGACAGGCACATCCTTTGGAAGCCGAAGCCAGGACCGGACTGCCCTCCGGATTTGGACGTCGAGCATTCTTAGTCTGTCATCCGTAATGACTCCTAACACGAACCCATGCAGGAACCTCGGAATCAGATGTACCCTTACCATTTCGAGCCGCTGCTGCGGCTTAAGGGGAGCCTTTGTGATATTTGTTAAGGCTACTTTTACATCATGCTCTAACGTCACGCATCCAGATGCCTTAAAGTCTACTCCAAGATAGCGCCAACGTTCAACGCAGGACACTTGCCGCAACCATCGCGACCCCACCTTAAAGGTACGGTCGGTCAAGTAGTGCACCTTCTTACGCTTCCCGTCGGGCACCATCGAAAGCACAGCGCTTTTCGCATGACTGATAAACAGGCCCATCATCCTTCCAGTGCGCCAAACACAGTCGATGGAGGATTGCATGCCCACCTTTGAACCTGCAAGCAGGACTAGGTCGTCAGCATAGGCGACTCTCGCCCTCGAGCCTATAGCCAACTTCCCTCGGTAAGGCCGCTAGTATCACATCCATGGCCATGTTGAACAGCAACGGTGACAGCGGATCCCCCTGGCGAACTCCCTGACCCACTCTTGCGGGACCGCTGCGGGCTCCATCTGCAACCAAGACAGTCTCGGAAGTGTCATACAGCCTCGCAACGTAATTGCAGAACCCCTCAGGCAGGCCTCTTTTCCTCAGCAGATCAATTAGTGCCGCATGCGACACCGTATCGAACGCCTTGGCAAAATCCAGCACCGCAACATGGCATTCACGCAATTTCTTCCCACAATCTCCCAGCACAGCCGAATTCTCGAGTGTGCCGTCGGCGCAGATAAATCCACGCTGTCGTGCATCGGGAGGGCAGCATGCTTCGAGCCTTCTCGCCAAAACAGAGTGCATGTGCCTGAGAGGCACCGACGCGATCGAAATCGGCCGGTACTCCCCAGGACCTGCAGGAGTCTCTGTCTTAGGTACAAAGACCGTGCGGCAGCCGCGGAGCTTCTCGGGGACCTCTCCAGCCATCAGCCACGCGTTGAATATTTCCGCCTGAGTTGCAGAAGACAAAGTATTCCAGGCCCCTGGGAGAATTCCTTCGGGACCCGGACCAGACCTGTTATCTACGCGGCACGCCTTCACCTCGTCAGAAGTAAAAGGCGTCCACAGCTGCGAGTAATCACGGCTGCCCCCGTACTGCTCCGAGCGTTGTAACGCGCTCAGAACTTCCGGTGTGAGCCCCGGAGCGTCCGACACGGCCTCCATCACCGGTCGCCAATAGGCTTCCAGCTCAGAGAGGCTATGACTAACACCCCGAGTTTGTCCGTCAATCACTTCCGCAGCAGCTCTCGACCTACAGGTCTTATACAGCTCCTGCACCCTCGCGTACTCCATTCTGCGCCGCTTTCGCGCAGACAATCTGGCAAAAGCAGTCTGGGTCTCCTCTGGAGACTGACCTTTGCGCCTAGGCCGCCCCCGCCTTTTCCCATCACTAGCACCCCGCGCCATCCTCGCTTCGGAGCTCGCCAGGAGATCCTCCACAATTCTGACGTGGTCTGGCGCTTCGGACAAGTCCGGGCTTAGCAAGCTAACGGTGACAGGCAAGACTTCAGAAGGCGGCTCCGCCCCTACCAGAGGCCGCTCTGGTGTCGAACTTTCAGCAGTGCCGGCGATAGGGGTGCCCCTGTTAGGCAAATTTGCCTCCCCTGGTGGTGGTGTACTCGGAGAAGGAGGCTGAGCCAGATCGGCCAGGCACGCTTGTAACCGGCTCTTGTAGGCCTCCTTTCTCCGGTAACCCTTGATTGCCTCTAGGGAGCGCCCCAACTGTGGCAACTCCCTCATTAGGTCTTGGTTTATTGTATTGGCACTGCCTCCGGCTCTAACCAGACGCGCCTCAGTCTGAGCTAAGAGCTCGCCCTCTTCCTCATGCCATCTCCGCTTCACCTGCGGTGGGGCGGCTGCGGCGTTTGCCGTCACAGGGTGTGCGCGCCGCTTGTGCACGCCCAACCCTGTTTTGGTCCGGAACCCCCTGCTACATTCCGGACAGGTCCACTCGCCTTCCCCCCGCCCCGACCGAGGCGGAGATCGAGCAGTCGGACTTAAAGGTTTAAGGGTCGACGCCTCCGGCTCCTGTGGGAGGCCGGAGGTTCGACCATACATTTCTTTATTACAATCGAAAGCAACACCGTTAACCTTATGTGGTAGGGTGGCTAACCCTATCCACCGGTTCACCCACAGCTCTCGTGTACGCCCCAGCCATGCGAGCTGCTAGATTTGGGGTCCGAAGACCCCCATCGAGGCTTCTCTGAGACCTTCCCCCAGAGCCTGTCCTGGATATGCACTGTTAGCGTGTTTGCGCACCTTGATCCGATTTCGTAACCAAGGTCTCCAGGCTCACCGTACCCCTAGGACCATCAGATTTTAGTCATCTGGTCAAGTCGGGGAGGTATGCGCGACACCTTAGCTTGTATTAGGGTCTACTACGATAAGGTGCTTCTAACGGACTGTCCTTGCTATCCTGTCCATTTTTTAGTAGTTGCCCCCCCCCCCCCCCCTTGTTGGCGTAGCAGCGGCGCCTCGGGCAGGCCAAGGGTAGGAGTTTCCTAGCACCATCATCCAGTCCAGCAGCAGGATGACGTACCACTAGGACGTTGACGTCTGTGAACAGCTCTTTCCCAATTAACTGATAGCGGCAGCCAAGAGGGTACACATCCACAGCCGTGAGTAACATAAGATGTGATATGACTCCTTACAATCGATGCTGTCCGTTTAACGCGTGCATCACGGCTTCGGTAAGAGAGTCATAGTTACTCCCGCCGTTTACCCGCGCTTGCTTGAATTTCTTCACGTTGACATTCAGAGCACTGGGCAGAAATCACATTGCGTCAACACCCGCGAGGGCCATCGCAATGCTTTGTTTTAATTAGACAGTCGGATTCCCCTTGTCCGTGCCAGTTCTGAGCTGACCGTTGAACGGCGGTCGTACAGAACCGCGCCGATCGCGCACGAGACGAAACCGACACGGCCTTACGGCTAGGAAGATCCGCGGAAGGCCGGAACGCGGGTCCGGAGTCCGCCCTCGCGCCCCGAGAGACGCTAGAGCATCGACCAGGCCCGGCACCGGCCGCATCCGCTTCCCGTCCAAACCCGACACGCCCCGGTCCTCAGAGCCAATCCTTATTCCGAAGTTACGGATCCAATTTGCCGACTTCCCTTACCTACATTATTCTATCGACTAGAGGCTCTTCACCTTGGAGACCTGCTGCGGATATGGGTACGAACCGGCGCGACATCTCCACGTACATCCCTCACCTGAATTTTCAAGGTCCGCAGAGAGTATCCGGACACCGCCGCAAATGCGGTGCTCTTCGCGTTCCGAACCATATCTCCCTTCTATAGGATTCCATGGAACTCGAACGCTCAGGCAGAAAAGAAAACTTCCCGGACCTCTCGGCGGCGCACACTGGTCCAGTTTGGCAAAACTGGACATAGGAATCGATGTGAGTCAGTGTGTATATTTTGAGTTGATTTTTTTTTTTACGGATTCCTCTTTTGATTACAAACAACTTTTTTTAGTAGCGTTTTTTGAAAAACTTACTATTTCCGAGAAAAAAAATATTTTGTGTTTTTTTTGTATGGAAGGGTATGTAATGCGTGCGTGGGTCAAAATAAAACTTCGTAGTAGTAGTAGTAGTAAACAGAAATGACAAAGAAATGTTATTGTATCCCTGCGGCTTTTCGAGCTACGAGCGCTCAAAGATTAGAAGAAATAAAATATTTTGTTTCTTTCTTTCTTTGTTTAAGAAAAAAATAAAATATTTTGTTTCCATTTTAAAAGACTTACTCGACAATGAAATCTGAAAATGACGTTCAAGATAAGTTTAATTTTAAACATTGCAGCACCCAACACTCATTAAAAGTGTATGATATTTTAATTTAGCAGAATCTTGAACATGACCTTACAATATGTGACTTTAGGAATAATACTAATAAATACTCGATTATGTTCCTAGAACTTTTGGCAAACTGAGGCTCAGTGCAATAAAACATGACGTCATCATTATCGAATGTGAGGCTTGCAACTACAATAGATGAGTCATTAGCATATTGATTTCTGATTGGTTCATGTTTGGTGTGCCGAAATTTTGTGTGCAATTTATAAGAGCTATTAATAACGAAAGCTGAAAATGCCGTTCAAGATTTAATTTTAAGCATCGCAGCACCCAACAACACTCATAAAAACAGCTGTACGGTATCACATTTTATTTAAAAAGTCAAGGGACCAGCAGTGAAATTCATTTCCAAATCTATAAAGACTTCTTCTTCTTCAGCCTCCTGTTCTTCGGTCTCATCATCCAAGAGATGGTCGACTTCAGGAAAGAAAAGCATGTGTGTTGTTGAGCTGTTTCTTTACAGTAGCCTCTAAAGTTTACTACTTGCTACGATTGTCGGACTTGCATTCGGCGCACCAAACATGAACCAATCAGAAATCAATATGCTAATGACTCATCTATTGTAGTTGCAAGCCTCACATTCGATAATGATGACGTCATGTTTTATTGCACTGAGCCACAGTTTGCCAAAAGTTCTAGGAACATAATCTAGTATTTATTAGTATTATTCCTAAAGTCACATATTGTAAGGTCATGTTCAAGATTCAGCTAAATTAAAATATCATACACTTTTAATGAGTGTTGGGTGCTGCAATGTTTAAAATTAAACTTATCTTGAACGTCATTTTCAGATTTCATTGTCAGTAAGTCTTTTAAAATAGAAACAAAATATTTGATTTTTTTCTAATCTTTGATCGCCCGTAGCTCGAAAAGCCGCAGGGATACAATAACATTTCTTTGTCATTTCTGTTTGAGAATGACGTGTTCTTGAATACCTACTAAGTTTTATTTTGACCCACGCACGCATTACATACCCTCCCATACAAAAAAAAACACAAAATATTTTTTTCTCGGAAATAGTAAGTTTTTTCAAAAAACGCTCCTAAAAAAAGTTGTTTGTAATCAAAAGAGGAATACGTAAAAAAAAAATAAACTCAAAATATACACACTGACTCACATCGATTCCTATGTCCATAGTTTTGCCAAATTGGACCAGTGTGCGGCGTCTTCAGGCCACTTTGGGTTACCCCGTCGAACACTCGCTGTAAAAACGAGGGAATGATTATTGAAACGGTTCCGCTGCCGGGTTCCGGAATAGGAACCGGATTCCCTTTCGCTCAAAGGGCGTTATTTATCATTGAACACACCACCATGACATGATGATATATCTTTTTGAAAAAACACGCCACATCGACATAAGATTTCTCCTTGAGCTTAGGATCGACTGACTCGCGAGCAACTACTGTTCACGCGAAACCCTTCTCCACGTCAGTCCTCCAGGGCCTCGCTGGAGTATTTGCTACTACCACCAAGATCTGCACCGACGGAGGCTCCAAGCGGGCTCACGCCCAGACCCTTCTGCGCTCTCCGCCGCGCACGTCCTACTCGTTACGGCTTAATGACGTCACAAAGAACGTCGCACATGCCCGTAACGGTAGTGTATAGGCAAAACGCTTCAGCGCCATCCATTTTCAGGGCTGGTTGCTTTGGCAGGTGAGTCGTTGCACACTCCTTAGCGGATTCCGACTTCCATGGCCACCGTCCTGCTGTCATGAGCGACCAACGCCTCATGGTGTCCCATGAGCGTTTTTTAGGCGCCTTAACACTACGTTTGGTTCATCCCACAGCGCCAGTTTGCTTACCAAAATTGGCCCACTTGGCACCGTCATCAGATCTCCGGCTTCATCGTTCGAGTAAGCCGGAGTACTCACCCATTTAAAGTTTGAGAATAGGTTGAGGTCGTTTCGGCCCCAATGCCTCTAATCATTCGCTTTACCGGATGAGACTTTTCAAATCGACGCCAGCTATCCTGAGGGAAACTTCGGACGGAACCAGCTACTAGATGGTTGTGTGATGGTGAAAAAAAAAAGTAATTTAAAAAAATTAAACCGACTTTAAAAAAGAAATTAACTCAAAATTATGAAATAACTTTAATTTTGGAAGTCGGTGTCTTGGGATCTATATTTATCCCAAGACACCGACTAAGTTATTTCATAATTTTCAGTTAATTTCTTTTTGAAGTCGGTTTAATTTTTTTTTTATTTCGTAAATTTTAGTTTTTGCACTAGAATTTGACCAAGGTTTTGAAATGTTTTCCCTTTGACACTACACCCGTAGCTCGTATCAATAAGCCAGGCCGCCACACTTACACGTATTAGTCTATATCTTTAAAATTCCTGAACCGATTTTTATGAAACTTGCACTGTTCCCTAAGTTAAATGTAAGCCAATACAAAAAAAAATGGTCACGATCCGATTAATAGTTGCGGAGAAATGCGTGGACAAACATACATACATACGTCTATAAAATTTTGTATATTTGTTTGGAAGCCCTAATAGATTGTCATAATATACCTATGTGAATATAATTCAATTCCAATAATATTACATACATACGTGTCGAATTGATAACCTCCTTTTTTAACCCCCGACGCAAAAACGACGGGGTGTTATAAGTTTGACGTGTCTGTGTGTGTGTGTGTGTGTGGGGGTGTGTGTGTGTGTGTGTGTCTGTCTGTGGCATCGTAGCTCCCGAACGGATGAACCGATTTTGATTTAGTTTTTTTTGTTCGAAAGGTGTATTAGTCGGGAGTGTTCTTAGCTATGTTTGATGAAAATCGGTCCAAGATGGCCGCCGCTACAAAATGGCGGATAACATATTTTTTCACAATTCCCTCAATGTGGGTATCAAATGAAAGGGCTTCAATAGTAGAATACTATACACTATAACAAATTTTGAATCCAAGATGGCCGCCACAACAAAGTGGCGAATTACATTTTTTTTTCTCAACTCCCTCAATATGGGTATCAAATGAAAGGGCTTGACAAGTAGAATACTATACACTATTAAAAATTTCAAATCCAAGATGGCCGCCACCACAAAATGGCGAATTACATTTTTTTTTCACAACTCCTTCAATATAGGTATCAAATGCAAGGGCTTGACAAGTAGAATAATTTACAGTATATTGAAAGGGAATATTAACTACCCAACGAAATGAAAACTAAAAACTTGAAAAATATAATAAAACAAAAAAATCTGTTTAGTCTTAAAAATTATTCTTCAACTATAAATTAATCAATACTTTTTGACGGATAAAAAACCTGATTAAACCAATGATTTCAAAAGTAGTAATATATATGTCAATGGATTAAACACCAAATTACCAGAATCTTAAAACGGAAGAAAATAAAAGAAATGAAATACAAAAATTAAGGAGTCCCTACAAAAAGCATGAAATAAAAAATTAAATTAAAAATTTAAAAAACCCCCGACAGAAATAAAAATAAGGAATCCCTACAAAAAGCATGAAATAAAATAATAAATTTGAAAAAATCTTATGGAAGTCGGGGGACCTCAGAAGCAGAATAGAAGGTGTTCCACAGAACGGTCCCCCGACTTCCATAAGATTTTTTCAAATTTATTATTTTATTTCATGCTTTTTGTAGGGACTCCTTATTTTTATTTCTGTCGGGGGTTTTTTAAATTTTTAATTTAATTTTTACCCGACTGCGCAACGCAAAGGAGTGGTAATGTGTTCATCAGCCTATGTATGTATGTATGTTCCTTTAAAGCACTATACAGACCAAACGCCTGGGCCGATTTTTATGATTCACACGTCAATCGATTCCTCTTAGTCCGGCGAGTGTCACTAAAGACATGACGTTAGTGAAAATTCAATATGGCGTATGTATGTCTTCAAAAAAAATTTTTTTTTCAAAACCTATCGATTTAGGTATCAAAATAAAGGGCTTTAAAAGACGATTACAAAAATATAAACAACTTATATGGTTAAATGTAATTCGAAGTGACATATCGTAAAAAACACGTACCAAGAACTAAATCGTCAGCGAAATATTTCACATTTAATTTTGTAAACTAAACAGCTGGAAATAAAAAAAGTTATTAAAAAAAATAAAAAACCCGACTGCGGTAAAAAACAAGTTAAAAGAACTGAAAAGCTAAAAACAAGCCTATTTTAAATTAAATAAAAGTTGGAAGCAGGCGGGACCCATACCATTTTTATTATATTTTCAAATTCAAATGGGTCCCGCCTGCTTCCAACTTTTATTTGATTTAAAATAGGCTTGTTTTTAGCTTTTCAGTTCTTTTAACTTGTTTTTTACCGCAGTCGGGTTTTTTATTTTTTTTAATAACTTTTTTTTTTGAAGTCGGTAAAAACAAATGGCGCACATTTTGTACCATTGTAAAACTTTGATACTTCATATTTAGCAAGAAGAGTTTAAAAAAACTGGCCAAGTGCGAGTCGGACTCGCACACGAAGGGTTCCGTACCACAAGGCAAAAACGCCGAAAAAAACACGTTTGTTGTATGGGAGCCCCCCTTAAATATTTATTTTATTTTTAGTATTTGTTGTTATAGCGGCAACCGAAATACATCATCTGTGAAAATTTCAACTGTCTGTGTCTAGCTATCACGGTTCATGAGATACAGCCTGGTGACAGACAGACGGACGGACAGCGAAGTCTTAGTAATAGGGTTACGTTTTTACCCTTTGGGTACGGAACCCTAAAAAACTGGCCAGGTGCGAGTCGGACTCGCACACGAAGGGTTCCGTTCCAGCAAGTATAAAACTATTATAGATTATTGCATACTCCTATTTATTTTCATTCACTCAATATGATTATTGCACTTTTACAAACCTAAATATACTCTGAATTCTGTCCAGTTTTGGCACCAAATTTTAATGTTACCAGTCAAAATAAAAACTATTTGAAGACTTTTGTCTACAGACTTGGCGTATTTTTTATACGAATAGATTGCAGCTCGCTTGACAATTAACATATCAAAATAATATTGTAAGTAGTTTTTAGGAATTTATATTCTATTTGACAATATATTTTTTATTACACAACATGCATTTTTATTTTCTCCTCACATCTTTGTAGATAACATTGGTGGACCAGTGGTAACGGCCCCGAATATTAATCTATGGCCCCGACGAGTAAGGGTCCGTTCACACAGACCGGCTCGGAGAGGAGAGCAGATTCTTATCACGTTGAAAACAGAGTTTTTGTGTGTTCCTCTGTGGCCGGACCACAGTTTAGTACTCAGATGCTATAGTTCGAAATAATACCTACCTAAAGTCTACTTTCATCGGAATATATTTTATAGGAATATATTTTAAAATTCTATTTACCTCTTAAATAAATTGCAAACTAGTTTTGTATAATTTAGAAGCATTTTTTTTTAATTTTGTAAATGTAAGAACCATGTTTCCGTTTATTATGATTTTTTGATGTTGACTTGAAATAGCATGGCAGTTGAGAACGTGTCATGCTCACTTAAATGTCTCACCGATGGTGGCGCGTGTGTTGGATCATTCGGTTCCCTACAAAATGGTTGAGCTGGATGGTGCTGATCCACGCGTCATGTTCGTGAACGGGCGCCGTCGGTTGAGACTGGTCATCTCTTAACTGCCAAGGCTTATTTTTAACCCCCGACGCAAAAACGACGGGGTGTTATAAGTTTGACGTGTCTGTGTGTGTGTGTGTGTGTGTCTGTCTGTGGCATCGTAGCTCCCGAACGGATGAACCAATTTTGATTTAGTTTTTTTTGTTTGAAAGGTGTATTAGTCGGGAGTGTTCTTAGCTATGTTTGATGAAAATCGGTCCAAGATGGCCGCCGCTACAAAATGGCGGATAACATATTTTTTCACAATTCCCTCAATATGGGTATCAAATGAAAGGGCTTCAATAGTAGAATACTGTACACTATAACAAATTTGAAATCCAAGATGGCCGCCACAACAAAGGGGCGAATTACATTTTTTTTCTCAACTCCCTCAATATGGATATCAAATGAAAGGGCTTGACTAGTAGAATACTATACACTATTAAAAATTTCAAATCCAAGATGGCCGCCACCACAAAATGGCGAATTACATTTTTTTTAACAACTCCTTCAATATAGGTATCAAATGCAAGGGCTTGACAAGTAGAATAATGTACACTATATTGAAAGGGAATGAGGAATATTAAATACCTAACGAAATGAAAACTAAAAACTTGAAAAATATAATAAAACAAAAAATCTGTTTAGTCCTAAAAATTATTCTTCAACTATAAATTAATCAATATTTTTTGACGTATAAAAAACCTGATTAAACACCAAATTACCAGAATCTTATAAAACGGAAGAAAATAAAAGAAATGAAATACAAAAAATTAAGGAGTCCCTACAAAAAGCATGAAATAAAAAATTAAATTAAAAATTTAAAAAACCCCCGACAAAAATAAAATTAAGGAATTCCTACAAAAAGCATGAAATAAAAAATAAATTTAAAAAAATCTTATGGAAGTCGGGGGACCGTTCTGTGGAAAACCTTCTATTCTGAGGTCCCCCGACTTCCATAAGATTTTTTAAAATTTATTTTTTATTTCATGCTTTTTGTAGGGATTCCTTAATTTTATTTTTGTCGGGGGTTTTTTAAATTTTTAATTTAATTTTTTAATCTTATGTCTTGAATTATTGTTTCTTCATTTCTGTCTTTTTTACATTGTTCTCACATATAGCAGCAACAAGAATAATGTACCCAGGATTTTGTAATATCTTGATTTAAAAGAGTGTCCATGGAGTTTCTTGCCCGTTCTTCTCCATAGAGATCTACGCTTTGGAATGGGTAACTAGCTTCAACTTTCTGACTAACTGACAGACTATTTAATTTTGACAATTCAAAAGTGCCTGTACAAGGTTTAATTGAAATGAATGATTTGAGTTTGAGTTAGGTAAACAAAAACCAAAAAGTGCACCTTTTTCAAAATCATTGTTGTTAACAAAAAAACTTTTTTACAAAAAAAAACCGACTTCAAAAAAAAACACAACAAACTGAAAAATAACTTTAATTTCGGAAGTAGGTGTCTTAGGGATCAGTATTTTAGTTTTTGCCACCGACTTCCGAAATTAAAATTAAAGTTATTTTTCAGTTTGTAGTGTTTTTTTTGGAAGTCGGTTTTTTTTTTGTAAAAAAGTTTTTATTTCTCGCTTTTTAGTGGGTCAATTTATAATTTATATCTAAGTTACAATAGCCTAATGTCAACTTGCCCATCGCCTTTTTATAAAATATTCCTTTTCTCGATGCAGGGACGTTAATTGTTGAGGAGTTCTCCTTTTATTAGTTTTTAGATTAGATGCTGATAATCCTGGCTGCAGCATCAGGCCAGACTTATGTCAACATTGCATTGAACATAAAATTAGTCCTGTTTAAAATGAGCCCAAACACGACTACGGTGCTGTAATTTCAAGGTTTGTACTTTTTCTGATGCTCCTGGCTTCAGCATCAGATCTTCGGTGTTCCTCAGTAACAGTACGTTCATCCACACATCGAGCCCTTTTCAATGAGCCTAAACACGATATATCTGCTGTTAGTTGTCGAGGACTTAGGTACTCTGCAGACTATCCTGACTGCAGCATCAGGTCATGACTTGATGATCATGAGACCAAATGTGGCAAATGCCCTATCAAACATCAAAACAATTTACTAAAACAGTCCTTGCCTATTCGAGTAACTTCTTACTGTTAAGGAGTTATGGGTAATTCTTCAGGGACAAAATTTTCGATGTCTGTGGGTATATTTCTGTAACCAACTAAAAAAACGGCATGTAATATTTTTTTTTGTACAGTTTAGCTTTATCCCTTACTAGGACAAATGATTTTTTTTTAATAATTGCTGTCTAGGTACAAAATAAAAATATTTGAAGGTCGTTCTTCTGATTCATATAGCGCGTCCGTTTGCCATTTTCCGGAACAAAATGGTCGATGTCGCATTTTCCCTTTGATACATCAATATAAATTATAATTATATCGAAAGGAAATGAATTGTCCTCTTACAAAAAAAATGTGTATTAGTTATAACTACGTTAGTCTGTTTATAAATAAGTAAAAAAGAAGTGTCCGGCGTATAATACTGATTAATGTGGCGTAAGCTGCACTTGACCGTACTTGGTCGGGTAATAATAATGAGAGTCTGGCTTCCAGCGCGGGGGGAAGCCAGTCGTGCAACGGACGACCTAGAAGGTGGATGTGCGGCTGGTTGGCTTAGATCCGGTGTTACGAAGGAAAATACCTGATTCATCTGTGTTTGGTTCAGGTGGCATCCTGATTACAATGCCTACTTTATAAAATTTATTTTATTGTTTTAAAACTTCAATCTGTGTTTCGTGTGATGCTTTTGGGTTATAGATTCTTGTAGAAAAATGAAAATAATGAAGTCTGTATGTACGATGAGTTATGCATGATTGTAGGCAAAATCCTGATTCATCTGTGCCTGATTCGTATGGTCAAAACCCCATATGAATAATAAAATAAATTAGTTTTTCCCCTCTCCAGCACGATAGGAGCGCTTTTGTTGCGTAATTCTCCTTGTCCAATTTTTGACCGTGTACAAGTCAGTAGTTTTAATCTTATTTATTATTATTTACTTAGCTATAACCTTTTGAATAATAAAAAATTACAGGAGTATAATCTTGTTCTTAATATGATACTTTTGATATGTCTTAGTCCTATTTAAGAATTAATAATTATTGTTTAGAATTTACATTGATAACTAACGGTGTATTTATTACTTTTTATTTCTGTTTCTGATTAATATGTAACACATTCTGATTCATCTGGGCACAAAATTAATATCTTGAAAACTACTTTATAAAAACGAGTCCCTCATTCAAATATATGTTATTTAGTATACCTATTTTCATATGAACATGTGTTACAGAGCTGAAAGTGAAATTAAATTTTGGCCATATGGATCAGTCAAAGAATCAAATTTCGAAGAACTACCCTTATACCTTCCATCATCAGCCCAGCTACCTGAGATGGTGACAACCATACACAAGATACTTCATAAAATATGCGATAAACCATAAGTGAGCCTATAAAATTTGAAGGTTGCCCTCGATTTCTCTAAGATCCCATCATCAGATGCTAACTTGGTGACAATGGGACCACCTCAGAACTATCTACTTTCGAACAAAAAAGAATTTTGAAAATCTTTCGACAATTAGCGGAGTATTCGATGAACAAACATACAAAAAAAAAAAAAACACAAACACCCGAACATAGTACCTCCTCCTTTTTGTGAAGTCGGTAAAAATAAAAGTTAAGTACTTATTGGCGCCGATTCTGTTGTGTCACAAACTAAACTAAATTTAAGTACAGGCATCTTTTTCTTTCTATTTCATTAAGAAAAGGACAGAAGATAAATATTAGTTTAGTCCTGTCAAATTAGTCAGCGCCTGACGTAAATTGACGTATTTTTAATAGCCATTTTTTTAATCTCGTCTAAATTGGCTATGGAGTATCTTAAGGACGCTATCACATTTTTCCACGAATAACAGTGTTTTTCAGGTACCATTATATCGAATTGGAGTCACAACTGCGAGGATATCTTGGTTTCAAATTAAAGATAATATATTCATCTCCAGATTGGCCCCAAAATCATTACGTAGCCCCATACAAAATTTTCACACAAATACGTTTTTACCATCACAATAATCGCAAAAAAATAAATAAGAAGGGGTCTGAATAGGGCCCTATATAGCCAAATCCACTGCATATTTTAACTTAAAAATAAGAAGATATCGTTGCTTATATAGTCCTTTATAGACAAGCTAAATATTTTGTAGATAAATAAATAAGTTTTTCATTTATGAGAAAAATAAGAAACGTTCTCAAATTTCTCCATACATTTTATACCCGCGGACACTCGCGGTTGATCATTCCGCGCTCAGAGGCGCTCGTGAAAGCACGTCTGTATTGCTTTTTCGTAAAAAATAATTACGTTAAAAAGCTTCGATCAATAATAGTACTAGATGCCCGATAAGCGCTTCAAAAACGGCCCGAAAAATACGAGCACGAATAGTTTTGTGCTCTTATTTCAAATTAGTATGGTCCAATCATAGCCAATGTTAAGACGTCAAAATGCCTCAGTGCGCGTTCAAAAGTTGTGTAAATAACCACCGTAACACCAAGATTTTGGAAGGAATATCTTTTTTTCGGTAAGTTTTTATCATTAAATGTTTTTCATAAAATAGTAACACAATTAAATAGTAAATATAAATCAATAAGCAAATATTATGATTGTTTGGCCAATGTTTGCGACAACGCGCCAACTATTCTAACAAACATTGAAGCATTGAAGTGTAATTCCAAGAACTACGTCTAGTTCCAAATTCGAGTAAGTACGAAATTGTCAACAAAATGTTTTTAACCTTATTGCTTAGACGTTAAGTTTCATTTTAGAATACATAATTTTGTACTTATTATAAAAATTACTTTATTTTCAAGTGACATTTTAAATTTATTGCTTCGATGACAGAAGGAATTAAATATTAATCATTTGCGATCGTAATTAAACTTTATGTTAGGGTGTTAAGGTTTATAATAATCTGAAGTTGTTAATATTATTAAACTTTTTTCTTTAGTTCGAGTAAGAAATATAAATGTTTATCTGTGTGCAAACGTGGCCACTTTAGCGATGTATTTTTGTTCCTAATCATTCATCTAGTACTATTATTGATCGAAGTTAAAAAGTGAGTTCCGTTTTGTGTACTCCACAATACGAAGTTGATACTTTTTCGAACCGAAATAAAATTAAGTAGGGTAAGGTGTCTCACTCTCACATTGAACCAGGTAAATTTCGAAGTCTTATAGTGGGCTGGATTTTCAATCAATGCCTTTAATTTTTTGTGTATAGTTAGCATATTTATTTAGCTTCAGTTTTGTAAAACATTAATTTCTCATATTCCTTTTAGTTTCAGTGTGAAACAGGTTTTTATGAAAAATGATTTTTGGTTCATTGTGTCCTTCAGGTGGTACACATTTAACCAGGGCATAGTCCACATTGAGCCACCTTATTTACTATGTCTTCTAGTTCAATTTATAAGACAAATACTTTGTAATAATAATATAATAATAATAAAAAACAGTAATAATAAAAATCAGTCTTACATTTATTAAAATCACTTTAAATCTTATGCATTTAAACTTAGAGTCTTAGTTTTGTACATTTTAATAATAAAAATAAGTAACAGTTTTTCAAAACTAAGTAAAAAACTAAATAACTTTTTACTAGGTTTTTGAAGGTTTTACCTTCAAATAACTATCACTATAGGAACAAACTTTAAACAAAGTAAAAAAAAAACTTCTTCAAAAAATAAAACAAAAAGTTGCACAGCCAAAATCAATTTAAAAATTTCGAGCAAAAAAATTACGAAAGTTGAGATTGTCCATAAACCTTAACGCAAGTTAATAGTTGGAGCAACGCGTATCGGAAAGTTATATGTCGAGTTTCGGTTTTGTGTTCCATTAATTTTTGGTGGTGGCAAAATCATTTTAATATCCTTTAATTGGACATTAGCCAAATCGGGTTCCAAAGGCATCCGGAATTTCATGGTTTCTTTGTTCATTAACCGCATGAATGAAACTCCATAGTAAGGTTTGTCAACTTCAATGATCCCAAGGTTTATTATGTAGCCAACTACATAATAAACCTTAATATTTTTTGCATCAAAAACCACGAGCACATAGTCATCTTCAACGGGATCACGGGTCAATTTATCGAAATTTCCTCTCACAACAAACATTTCTTCTTCATCTTCGGACTCATCTATCTCACTAATTTCAGTCTCGCTCTCTTCTAACACCGTTTCAAGTTCTTCTTCAGAAGTAGATTCATCTCATCTACCTTTTTCATTATCTTTTTCTTTAGGGTATTTATTTTAACTTTTTTATCTGAAAGCACGGTGCGTTTAACTTCTTTTACTTTAGTTTTAGTTTCTTTACGCTTCTTCTTGCTTTCTATAATTTCATTTTTTTCCGGAGTGTCTGTTGCAATTCTGCTTTTTCCTGGTTTCCTAGCTTTACTGTTACTAGATCGGGGGCTAGCTTTAAGTGGTGGCATAAATTGCTTAGGTGAAATGAATGAAGACATCGTAGATAATCCTGCTATTGTTGAGCTATGAAATTTCTGGGGTTGCATTTCGAAATTATTTTCCGTAACTTATTATTAGTTATTAGTAATTATTTACCATACAATCGGTGTTTAAAATTGATGGGCTTACTTTTCCGTCTTCATAAAATGTGTCATCAGATTTAACGGATTCGATTTCAACATTTTCGATATTAGGATCTAAATTTTGATCTTGGAGCTCTGGTTTGGGTCTGTCCGTCACGTCTGATAGCAAAAAATCGATGTCCGTGAAGACTTCTGGGTCAAAGGGATATATGCCACATTTCTTAAAGGCTGCGGATATATTCATGGGTGTCATTGCCCTGGCGTAGGCCACTCCAACGCACTCCGCTACGTTGTAAATTGTCATGGGCTTTCCTGGGTTCCTCATCATCCAGGAGTCTATGGCGCTGTTATAAAAAACTTTAAAGGGGGCATTTAACCCGACATCTAGAGGTTGCATCTTGGCAGTGGTGTGAGGATGCAAAATGAGCATTGTGACACCCGATTTTTTTGCTAATTCTAAGGCTTCAATGGAAAGATGAGACTCATGGTTGTCTAAGATTAAAAGCGCAGGGTTATCTAGACTGGCGGCAGCATGTTTGATGAAATGTTTCATAACATCAACGAATAATTCGCTTGTCATCCACCCAGAAGCATGTGCTAACCCAAGAGAACCTGGGGGAGCCCCCGTTAACATAAAATCTTTAAAAATTTTTCGCGGAAAAACAAGCGCTGGTGGCAAAGCCTGGCCTGAAGCACATACAATAGCGCAAGTGGTTACTAGAGTTCCCTTTTCGCCACTGGTCACCTTTGCAATATTAAACTTTCCCTTAGGCCCCACTACTTTTTGTGGACGCTGAACCGTCGTCGTGGCTGTTTCGTCCAAATTATACAAACGACAACCAGTGCTGAAAGACGGATGACGACTCATTGCTATCTTCAAATTATCAAAAAAAGACTTAACCGTCTCGCGATTAAAAGCTGTCGCACGGGCTAAGCTGCAAGCTTCAGGTTTTTTTATTGAAAGATCAAGATGGCGTTTCTTAAATGACCGTAACCACTCTTTTCCTGCCAATTTTTCTCGCTCCCAGCTATCTGGCATTGTCACATTATTTACTTTCGCCATCTGGTACGCCACTTTACGGCAGTCTTTTGTGGTCAGTCCGTAAAATTTCAGAGCACACTCCTTTATGTACCTACACATAATAATGTTTTAAAGATCACAATATGTTTTCTTTAGTACTATATCGTCCCAATAGATGTCGTTACGTGTTTCCACTTATTGCAATAAAAAGTTGTTATAGAACGCTTTTAATTGAATAAATCTTTTGATAGACTGTAGCGATTGTGATGAAACAAATACTAATCACTACTCCGAGTTCTACACTATATTTGAGTATAAAAAACCGGCCAAGTGCGTGTCGGGCCACGCACAGTGTAGGGTTCCGTAGTAGCCCGTTATCACAATATAGTACGACTCTGTTGTTCTTTATTCTGAATATAAGTAATGGTAAAGATATTAGAAGTTAATGGTTATAATAACAAAAACCGACTTTAAACTTGAATTATCATTGCTAAGACGTGCGGGGATGTCGATCTATTTATTTATTTATTTAATTTATATTGCATTCATGTCGTTTACAAGGTTGTTAAAATTTAAATATAAGATTCGTACATGAAAAAATTATGTTTCTTAATTATAAATTAAATTATTATTGCATGCATTATTATATAAAGTTATTCAGAAACATATTATTACATTTTTAATGTCATCATTTCATTATTAATTAATTTATTATTGGATGTCTTTGTTCAATTTCTACATTATTACAATGCGTCAATCTTCAGATAATCTAAAATATTGATTTTACAGAATGTCAATTTGTTAAAAACTCATTAAGGCTATAATAACACTTCTGTATTAGGTGCATTTTAAGTGCGTTTATAAATTTATTGTCAAATTCAATGTCTTTAATCTCATTAGGTAATTTATTATAAATTTTTATGCACATTACAAGAGGTCCTGAGTGGAACATAGCTAGTTTTGAACTCGACATTGCTAATTCATTTTTTAACCGACTTCAAAAAAGGAGGAGGTTTCTCAATTCGACCGTATATTTTTTTTTTTTTTTTTTTTTTTTTTTTATGTGTGTTCGCGGATAACTTCGTCGTTTATGAACCGATTTTGATTATTCTTTTTTTGTTGGAAAGGAGATATGCCAAGGGTGGTACCATGATAAGGAAACCAGGATCTGATGATGGCATCCCAGTGAAACCGAGGGGAACATTCGAAAATCGTAGGAGCGACTAGTGCGTTTGTTAATTTTTTCATTACGTATTTTAAAGCACTACAACTTAATGAAGGCCTGGAGTCGATCTGATGATGGAGCCGAAAGACAGTCGAGGGGACTCCTCAACGATTTACAGCAGTTACCTTGTGTTTGGGCTTGATTAATTTGTATTGATGTGAACTTTACACCTACATGGGTAGTGACTGTCATTAGGGGTCTGATGATGAAGACGAAGGACAGTTAAGGGAACTCCTCAACAGTTTACAGTAGCTACCTTGTGTTTGGAATTAATTCATTTATATTGATGAGAACTGTAATGGCAAAGGAAAAACTTTGCACCCATATGGGTTTTATGTGCCATTACAGGTCTGATGATGGAGACCATAGACAGTCGAGGGAATTCCTCAACGATTTACAGCAGTTGCCTTTTTTTGGGCTTACTTCATATGGTTCAATATGCCAAAATGTTCAGTTCGTACAAAAATAATACCTCATTAAGATTGTAGTTTTATATAGGACGACCACTACCTACTAGTCATGCTGATGCGTCAATTTGAAACCGAATTTAAGTTGCGTATCGCGTCATTTCTAGCAATGCTCTTTCGTCGCGTGGCCTACTCAATAATTAAAGTAACTTGAGCATTTGCTCTCGGAAATCATCATTTGGTAAAGTGGAGCTGATGATGAAGACACACCACAGGTGGCCATCGGAACTATTCAATGACAAATATTTCACGGGTTGCGATTCGATTACTTTAATATGGTTGCTAAGCAATTTATGCTCGTTACAATGCGTATGGTGAAGTGGAGCTGATGGTGACTTCTCAATCAGCTCCAGTTCCCTGGTTCTTACTAGGAGAACTCCTCAACAATTAACGTCCCTGCATCGGGAAAAGCAATATTTTGTAAAAGGTGATGATCCGTTGATATTAGGCTATTGTAACTTAAATAAATTACAAACTGACCCACTAAAAAGTGAAAAATAAAAACTTTTTTACAAAAAAACAACCGACTTCCAAAAACACTACAAAGTCAAAAATAACTTTAATTTCGGAAGTCGGTGGCAAAAAACTAAAATACAAATCCAAAGACACCGACTTCCGAAATTAAAGTTATTTTTGACTTTGTAGTGTTTTTGGAAGTCGGTTGTTTTTTTGTAAAAAAGTTTTTTACTCTTAAGGAGCGTTGCAGCGGTCTTTGATTCTTAGCTACAGGGAATAACGACGCATGTTTTCTAACAAACTTGCTTACTTCCATAATGTAAATACTTGTTAAAGTGAGCATTTTATATTTAATAAAAACTTTTTAACAAAAAAAAAACCGACTTCCAAAAAAAACACTACAAACTGAAAAATAACTTTAATTTCGGAAGTCGGTGGCAAAAACTAAAATACTGATCCCTAAGACACCGACTTCCGAAATTAAAGTTATTTCATAATTTTGAGTTAATTTTTTTTTGAAGTCGGTTTAATTTTTTTAAATTACTTTTTATTTCGTTATTTTTAGTTTTTGCACTAGTATTTGACCAAGGTTTTGAGATGTTTTCCCTTTGACACTACACCCGTAGCTCTTATCAATAAGCCAGGCCGTCACACTTACACGTATTAGTCCATATCTTGAAAATTACTGAATCGATCTTGATGAAACTTGCACTGTTCCCTAAGTTGAAGAAAATGTAAGCCAATAAAAAAAAAATGGTCACGATCCGATTAATAGTTCCGGAGATATGCGTGGACAAACATACATACATACATACATACATACATACGTCTATGAAATTTTGTATATTTGTTTGGAAGCCCTAATAGATCATCATATGTGAATATAATGCAAATCCAATAATATTACATACATACGTATCGAATTGATAACCTCCTTTTTTTGAAGTCGGTAAAAAATAAGGTTTACAGCTTTGCATTTGGTCTATATTCGCAAGAATTCTCACACATCTTTTTTGTAAAATAAATAGTTTTTCTACGTCAACGCAATTTCCCCACACTGTAATGCCATAGGTTAACCATGAGTAACCGTAGGCGTAGTATGCTGTCATCGCTGTTTTGAAGTTGGTTGATCTTTTTAACTCATTCAAAGCATACGCGAAACTTGCAAGTTTGTTTGCCACAACATTAAAAAGATCAGAAGTCTGATGGTCTTAATAAACGTTTGACAAGTTCGTTTGTGACTTCTATCTCAGCTCTTCTTCGTCAGCGCCATCTAGCGGCAGTATTGTGAAAGTTATGATAATTTATTGAGGTTTTTTTTCATATTTTGTTTTTCAATGCAAGTCTTTGCCCGTTATAAACAAGTAACTGCTTCATCTTAGTCACTTTAAAGGATTAATGCTCAGGATTTTGTATTTGGTACAAAATTATCGAATACCCAAGTTCAACGACTATTACTGCTAAACTAATAAAGTTATCTTAATTCCTATAGTTTTCTTTTAAAGTTCATAAAATGCACTATCATCGTGAATTTTTCCAGATTTTTCAAGCCCGCTGTTTAGCTTTTAGAGGGGGGGGGGACGCCCTACTGGAACAAAAATTTGCACTTTAAAGTTTAATATTTTGTTAATGGAGCATTAAATCGAAAAATAATTTTTCACACCACCTGCTCGAAAATGTCAAATTATATGTCAAGCAACCTTAACCTAAAGTGAGTCATTAGTGGGCCGGGGGCACAGCCGGTCAATAATGTTGTACTGGATTTCATTATGACCCGCTGGTCAATAATGTGATTTGAATTTGGAATCTCACATGCTCAGCTAAATTGGCAGTATACGTATAGTACTAACAAACACTCTTTGGTTCCTATATACATAGTTACTTTACACTTTGCTTTGGTGCCAGAAAGAGGAAAGCTATTCTCGATACCCTTACTACGCGTGGATGATATTCTCGATTTCCTACAAAATCATAATGACTGCTTCTTCATACCGTTGCCATGTTTTCGAAGACATAATATTGTAAGAATAATTAGATAACTACGAACCATTTTTAAAAGGAATGGAATAACATTAAAACTGGCATTAATAATAACAAATACCGTACCGCGCCGTAATACCGTAATAGTAATTGGCTGTAACATTAGTTAATTTATTTTAAGTAAACTGCGCAAATATTGCTGTGGATTTTGTGAATAAATAAATAAATAATAAAACTTATCTATACTACAGTCGATCTATCACATTTTATAAAAAATACTCTATTTTCACGAGCGTCTCCAATGACGTTCTAAATTCAAAATCATTCTACCAGCCCTGTATAAAGCTTAGTTTACACAAACGCCACTTCCATGAGAATGATATCAATAGACACACACGACAAAACCTTCTTAGAAGAGACTTTTTTTTTTGAAAATCGAATTGATCGTGTTTTGGCTACTTATTGGTAGACGCAATAAAGGCGCGAACTTTTGGCATTTAAACTTTAAATTTATCAACAAAGTATAAAGTATTATAAAATGTCGAGTGATGAAAGTGATTGTACTCCTGAATTCATTTACAACCGAAGCTAATAATATTTCCAATGCTTTACTGCCGGAAAAGTCAAAGGAAACTTATATAAAAGCCTACGACAATTTCCAAAAATGGAAAAGTACGAAAGGCGTCAAGTCTATTTCGGAACCAGTTCTATTAGTGTATTTTCAGCATTTATCTTGTACTCAGAACTTCAGAAGTCAAGTAGCCTAATGGTGTACTTATTCAATGCTTAGGTCCACAATAAGCATGAAACACAATATAGACATCAAGACATACGATATGCTATTAGCATTTCTAAAGAGGAAATCGGAAGGCCACCAATCAAAGAAATCGAAAGTTTTCACACCTATGAATGTTGAAACTTTTTTAAATGAAGCTCCTATGTTATTCTTACTGTTTGTTTATTTATTAAATACTTTGTTTTTCGTACTATGGCTATTATTTTCTCACAGTAGGTGTAAAAAGTAGAGTATCCTCCTCTGGGCTAAAGGTGTCTTTGCCTTGTGCTAGCTTGAATCCCTCGCGGCATTCAGGATTCTTGTATTAACTCCCTCGCTTCGCTCGTGAGTTAAATCCCGAATCCTTCATTGCGCTCGAGATTCAATATGACGCCCGTGACATAAGACACAACTTTAGCCCCTCGGTGCATAATCTACTATTAGCAACCCCAATATTCATCCCCACTGCACATGTAGGGGAGCTACCCTAAAAAAAAATATTTTCCAAAATTTTATTCTACCACTTTCTCGGCGTAATTGTTAAACACGCTCCTACAAAATTACAGCTTTCTAGCACTAACGGTCTCTTAGCAAAACCTCGGACAGACGGACGGACATGACGAAACTATAAGGGTTCCTTGTAGGTACCTACTACGGAACCCTAAAAATGAACCATATTGGTTGGGTACTTTTTACGTTGAACCTGTTCTATTAAAAAATCTGTCACATCCAAACAGACAAACCGACAAACAGACAAAAATTCCAAAAATTGATGAAATGGCATCTGTTGGTTATCCTTTAACACCCCACAGTAGATCAAAACCAAAATGTAGTCACCAAACAATGCAAAATCAGTTCCACAATAAATCACCTAAAATCCTGAGATATAAGGTCTAGTACCAAATAAATGTTTTTGTATGTATTTTAATAGGTGTGTCCTAATAAGTATTTAAGCAAACTAATTTAAAGAGATCACCAATAAATCATATTATGTTACTAGAAAATTGCATTAAGTTCAAATATCCTTTTTCCATATCCTTCAAGTATCCTTTTTCCATATTTTTTTTCTTTAAAATTTAGTCGTTTCTGGCACTCGCCGGCCGCTGCCGCGGCACCGCTCGCTTCGCTCGCTCGGCTCGTGCGTAGGAGGTCACAGTTTTAACCTAACCTAACCTAAGCATTTTTTTTTAAATAATTAACCTCGTAACTAATTCGGTTCTCGATAATGTCCGATCTCTTATTTTACACATATATTTACATTAATTTGATAATTCATACCTGGGAACAATTTTTGTTTATCTGAGAACGAAAATATTTCGTGGCGATAGATCTATTTATTAGGTGATACAACTTGATGACAAATATAAATTTTGGTGATAGAAAATATAGTTCCCTTTTTGACGTGACAACGTCTTAAATTAGGTTGCGGCTGGGAGTCACTTATGAAAAAGTGTAACGCTCGGTAACGTTACGATGAGTCACCGAACGAGAGAGAGAAAGACGTTGTCACGTAAAATCTTCGCCCGTAAAACCGACTTTACAGGCAACCATTTTTTTTTTTATATTTTCAATGTACAGAAACGCCTCGTCTACAGATTTATTATATGTATAGAAGAAGATATAGATAACAAGGAGTCCCTGTATCAATTTTCAGAACTAGCATCAAAATTTGCGGAAGTCTCGTACAAACTTCCATCCCCTAGTTTAAGGGGTTGGAGGGTAAAATTCCAAATTTTAGATTTTTTTTGTTGTTTGTGTACTATTACTAGCTTACATACCAAATTTCAGCTTTCTAGGACTTCAGAAAGAACCTTAAGAATATGGATGATCATCAGTGAATCAGTGACGAAATCGGGGTATTTTAGATATCAATAAAATCTAAAGTATAACAGCTATGCAATTGAAACTTTACAGGTTTAATAAGTCAACCACTGACATCATATCCCGAAAATTTTGTTTATCTGGTATAATCCAAACCCAAGTTATGAAGGTTCAAAAATACGACGAAGTGCTTCGAGAAAAGGTAGGTAGTGCTCTTGCGCTTCGCTTGGCTCGTCTTGGCGGGGGCACTCCCGTGCCCGCAGATATCAGATGTGAGATGATTGAAAAATCAGCCCTAAGTACTAGTACAGTCGTATTGTGACCCATTTGACCACTGTTTTGACGGAATTTTCGACAGTATAGTTTGTTGGTCTTTCTTGCCTTTTCTGGACGAATAGAAAAACGACAACATTTAACCACAGATTAAAAATCATTTATTAAGAAACAATATGGCTGCCGAAGTAACCATGTTGGTGATAAAAGTGGATCTAGTAAATTGTATTTTAAACTGAGATTTTTAGTTGGTTTTCTAGTAAATCCTAATTATTAAAGTATATTTTTTTATTTAATGTTAGTAGTAGTTTCTACTCGCTTCGTGAAATTCTTGCAAAAGTGTACGCGTCACCGGTGGTGGTTTTTTGGTGAAACTTCAGAAATCTGGCGTTCTACAGTGGAGGAAAACGTAGTAAGCACAGGTGTTAAGCGGTAAGATGTCGTTCCCGCCCCGGCCGCCGCTGGTGCCGTACGGGATCGCGCCGGGCGTCGTCACAATGCAGATGCCCACACACGTAAGTGCCGCAAGATGTAACCTCGCCAGCAGTAGCGCTGATGCGGATGGAAACCAGACTAATAGTCGTCGACTCAACACAAGGATGATGTGATGGCAATCATTCAATAAATATATTTCAATAAAGAACCATCAAGTGTAGAGGGATTGCAGTTCTACTCGCAAAAGTACTGAACACCGCAACTTGAGTAGCTAGGATTCAATCAGCCACTTTGACATTGACCACTTTTAGTGTACTTATATTAGCATTGAATTTGTATGAATTCTGAAATTAGTTAGAATGAGTAAGTAGATGGATATAATTTACACTATTTTAGGTTTTATTGGTGACTTCATTTACTTTATCATAGTGTTGTATTATTAACATTCATTCATTTTATTTTATAAATCTTTAGCAAATATAATTACATACTCAGATTATAGAATAAATACAGATAGACCACGCCGAACAATAAAGTGAGGCATGTTTGTAGACTGGTGTGCGTGACATAATTATAAGAACACGTGCCTCTGAGTGCGTGTACGGTTGCCTGGCTAATGAAAAAATTACCCATAATATTTAAAAAATAATGGAATTATATCGGGACATGATAGTGTTGTGTTTAGGTGTATGTGTAGGTATACAAGAATGATTTATTTATATCAAGAATGATTTATTGTCATAGGTACTTATAATCGACCTTTCAAGATCAGCAGGGAGTTTAAAAAACGAAATCTTACCGAAATGGCTAGGCACACCTCTGATATCCACATACCTACATACTTAATTTATTAATATTCTTGTAAATCGATATTCCTGTATTCTATACTTATTCCCAAATTACGGGGTAAATGCAATGTAAACTAGCAACACCAAATGATTTCTGTCAAGGTTTTGTGATTCAAGATGTCACTAACAATAAACACGTAAAATAATATGCAAATAGACAAATAATCAATATTTACCTATGAAAAGATTCGATATGATTACCTTACACCGACCAAAAATATTTATAAGGAAACTGGACTAATGAATTTAACACAAAGCTATAAATACAACACCTGCATCCTGATTAAAAAAATTATAACAAAGGATATTCACTCACAAATAACATTTACCAAAAATATAGACCACCACAAACGTAATACTAGACAGGCAAATGATATCCGTTTGAAACCACCTAGAACTAACTACGGAAAAAAGAGCATTCTGTACGAAGGAGCCCAGATTTATAATAAATTACCTAAAGATACAAAAGAGGCTAAAAGCTTATCAATCTTTAAAAAACTGCTAAAACGCCACATTTTAGAGGATCTTTCATAAATAGAACGATAAAGATAAAATTGTAAGTTTACTAATACTACGAACACTAACCTTAAACTAAATAACCTACACCCGCATACTCCTTATGAAAAGCACCATTTTATTTGCAAAAAAAAAAAAAAAACTAAAATCTACAGGGTTATTTGTAAAACACCAGCAACCTCTTAAGAGGTCATTGTACTCATCATTATGAACAACTTTTACTATGGGACCAAACCTGAAATCGCGAAAAAAAAATCAGCTGTTCCCTACATTTTGACGAGTTATACGAACATAAATGTAGGGAACAGCTGATTTTTTTTTCGCGATTTCATGTTTGGTCCCATAGTAAAAGTTGTTCATAATGATGAGTACAATGACCTCTTAAGAGGTTGCTGGTGTTTTACAAATAACCCTGTATATATATAAAATGGTAAACTGACTGATTGTTGATATATCAACGCACAGTCTAAACCGCTGCTCCTAGAGACATGAAATTTGGAGGGTGTGTTCTTTGTGAAGAGTAGGTATCCACTAAGAAAGGGTTTTTCGAAATTCCACCCCTAAGAGGGTGAAATTTCACGCGGACGAAGTCGCGGGCAGAAGCTAGTAATGTATAAACCTGTTGAATACTCGCTTATTCAAACGCACTGTGCCATAGGCCTTAATAAACACGCTGCAGCTTGAGCGCGCACTATACACAATCTCCACTAACATTTTTAACATCTACCCTACTAAAAACGCTAATCGGTTGTTTTGTTTACTTAATTATTGTATTTTCTCTATAAGTGATTAATGTAATCTTTTGAGGAAATAAATGTCTTAAACCGTAAAAGATACTCCACCTTCTTTCTTTTGTTTTTGGGAAGAGTTTTTGCAATGTTTAAAAACACAAGACGGCACTATTATCAAAAATATTGACTGAGCTTGTGACGTACTAACGATGCGGCACTTTGTGCCGTACTGACTCGAGATTGTGTTTGCTTTTGAATTTGTATTTGCTTTTTTGGCCGCACACTCGGTGTTCCGCGCGGTCTATCTGTCTTTATTCTATAATCTGAGATTACATAGTCCGTAGCCCATCATATTCTCTTGCCCCTATCACAATTTATTTGGGTTTGTTGCAACATGTCTTTTCCTTTGATAGTTATCTGTTAGTCATCATCCTCAGTATTCACCGTCTTCATATGTTAATGAATAAAACCATCCTAACAACCGTTTAACAGAGTACATAAATGTAGATAGAAGTATTGAAAGTAAAACATAACTTCAAAAATCCCCAACAGGTCCCCTTAAAGGGAATAAATCAGCCCTAAGGATACAAAATTCCTGCAATCACGATAATCAACTTATTTGCAGTGACTGATATGACATATCTTTAAGCACAGTTGTTTAAGAAACTAACATGAAAGTCCATCATTGAAATCATTCATTTAACAAAGTACTATATAATATGCTTGAATGCAGTCAGTAAACTTAGTTAAAAGAGTGTACAAAGTTTATCTTGTGTGTTTGTAGCACTGTTATCATTATGTCATGTATAGGTTCTTTGAGTTTTTTACCGACTTCAAAAAAAAACTTTTTAACAAAAAAGAAAAACCGACTTCCAAAAAAACACTACAAAGTGAAAAATAACTTTAATTTCGGAAGTCGGTGTCTTTGGGTCTGTATTTTAGTTTTTTGCCACCGACTTCCGAAATTAAAGTTATTTTTCACTTTGTAGTGTTTTTTTGGAAGTCGGTTTTTTACCGACTTCAAAAAAAAGGAGGTTATCAATTCGATACGTATGTATGTAATATTATTGGAATTGCATTATATTCACATATGATGATCTATTAGGGCTTCCAAACAAATATACAAAATTTCATAGACGTATGTATGTATGCATGTATGTATGTATGTATGTATGTATGTTTGTCCACGCATATCTCCGGAACTATTAATCGGATCGTGACCATTTTTTTTTTATTGGCTTACATTTTCTTCAACTTAGGGAACAGTGCAAGTTTCATCAAGATCGATTCAGTAATTTTCAAGATATGGACTAATACGTGTAAGTGTGACGGCCTGGCTTATTGATAAGAGCTACGGGTGTAGTGTCAAAGGGAAAACATCTCAAAACCTTGGTCAAATACTAGTGCAAAAACTAAAAATTACGAAATAAAAAGTAATTTAAAAAAATTAAACCAACTTCAAAAAGAAATTAACTCAAAATTATGAAATAACTTTAATTTTGGAAGTCGGTGGCATAAAACTAAAATACAGATCCCAAGACACCGACTTCCGAAATTAAAGTTATTTCATAATTTTGAGTTAATTTCTTTTTGAAGTCGGTTTAATTTTTTTAAATTACTTTTTTTTAAGTAATGTGTGCAAATCTATGTTTGTAATTTTAAAGCTCTTTTTACCCGACTGCGCGACGCAAAGGAGTGGTAATGTGTTTATCAGCCTATGTATGTATGTATGTTCCTTTGAAGCACTATACAGACCAAATGCCTGGGCTGATTTTTATGATTCAGACGTCAACCAAAAAAAAAAAAAATTCAATATGGCGACTACTATGTATGTATGTATATCTCTTTGGTACGATCTGTAGCCTAAACGGCTTGATCGATTTCAGCTTGAGAGGTGCCGTTAGATTCGTCTTAATTGTGCGAGTGACACTGGGTATATCATCAAAATTGAAAATAAAAAAACTTTTTTACAAAAAAAAACAACCGACTTCCAAAAAACACTATAAAGTGAAAAATAACTTTAATTTCGGAAGTCGGTGTCTTTGAATTTCTATTTTAGTTTTTTGCCACCGACTTCCGAAGTCGGTTGTTTTTTTTTTTGTAAAAAAGTTTTTATTTTTACCGACTTCAAAAAAAAGGAGGTTATCAATTCGATACGTATGTATGTAATATTATTGGAATTGCATTATATTCACATATGACATCTATTAGGGCTTCCAAACAAATATACAAAATTTTATAGACGTATGTATGTATGTTTGTCCACGCATATCTCCGTAACTGTTAATCGGATCGTGACCATTCTTTTTTTATTGGCTTACATTTACTTCAACTTAGGGAACAGTGCAAGTTTTATCAAGATCGATTCAGTAATTTTCAAGATATGGACTAAGACGTGAAAGTGTGACGGCCTGGCTTATTGATACGAGCTACGAGTGTAGTGTCAAAGGGAAAACATCTCAAAACCTTGGTCAAATTCTAGTGCAAAAACTAAAAAGTACGAAATAAAAATAATTTAAAAAAATTAAACCGACTTCAAAAAGAAATAACTGAAAATTATGAAATAACTTTAATTTCGGAAGTCGGTGGCATAAAACTTAAACTAGAATACAGATCCCAAGACACCGACTTCCGAAATTAAAGTTATTTCATAATTTTCAGTTATTTCTTTTTGAAGTCGGTTTAATTTTTTTAAATTATTTTTATTCACTTTTTAGTGGGTCAGTTTGTAATTTATTTAAGTTACAATACAAACACCTTTTACAAAATATTGCTTTTCCCGATGCAGGGACGTAAATTGTAGAGGAGTTCTCCTAGTAAGAACCAGGAGAACTGGAGCTGATTGAGAAGTCACCATCAGCTCCACTTCACCATTCGCATTGTAACGAGCATAAATTGCTTAGCAACCATATTAAAGTAATCGAATTGCAACCCATGAAATATTTGTCATTGAGTAGTTCCGATGGCCATCTGTGGTCTTCATCATCAGCTCCACTTTACCAAATGATGATTTCCGAGGGCAAATGCTCAAGTTACTTTAATTATTGAATAGGCCACACGACGAAAGAGCATTGCTAGAAATGACGCGATTACGCAACTTAAATTCGGTTTAAAATTGACGCATCAGCATGACTAGTAGGCAGTGGTCGTCCTATGTAAATCTACAACCTTAATTAGGTATCTATTATTTTTGTATGAACTGAACATTTTGGTATATTGAACCGTATGAAGTAAGCCCAACAAAAGGTAACTGCTGTAAATCGTTGAGGAATTCCCTCGACTGTCTATGGTCCCCATCATCAGACCTGTAATGGCACTTATAACCCATATGGGTGCAAAGTTTTTATTTATTTTATTTATTTATCACATGAAATGTTTCCTTTGCCATTACAGTTCTCATCAATATAAATGAATTAATTCCAAACACAAGGTAGCTACTGTAAACTGTTGAGGAGTTCCCTTAACTGTCCTTCGTCTTCATCATCAGACCCCTAATGACAGTCACAACCCATGTAGGTGTAAAGTTCACATCAATACAAATTAATCAAGCCCAAACACAAGGTAACTGCTGTAAATCGTTGAGGAGTCCCCTCGACTGTCTTTCGGCTTCATCATCAGATCGACTCCAGGTCTTCATTAAATTGTAGTGCTTTAAAATACTTAATGAAAACATTAACAAACGCACTAGTCGCTCCTACGATTTTCGAATGTTCCCCACGATTTCACTGGGATGCCATCATCAGATCCTGGTTTCCTTATCATGGGACCACCCTTGGCATATCTCCTTTCCAACAAAAAAAGAATAATCGAAATCGGTTCATAAACGACGAAGTTATCCGCGAACACACATGAAAAAAATATATATATACGGTCGAATTGAGAAACCTCCTCCTTTTTTGAAGCCGGTTAAAAACCTTTTGAAGCTTTTTGAAGCCGGTTAAAAATAAAAATGGCTGATTTTTGGCGCAATGTTATGTCTTCAAAAATTTTTTTTTTCTCAAAACCTATCGAGGGGGTATCAAAATAAAGGGCTTTAAAAGATGATTACAAAAATATAAACAACTTATACGATTAAAAGTAATTCGAAGTGACAAATCGTAAAAAACTAAATCGTCAGCGAAATCTTTCACATTTGTAAACTAAAAAGCTGGAAATAAAAAAAAATAAAAAACCCGACTGCGTTAAAAAACTTAAGTTATTTTATTAAAAGCCCATTTTAAATTAAATAAAAGTTGGAAGCAGGCGGGACCCATTTGAATTTGAAAATGTAATAAAAATAGTATGGGTCCCGCCTGCTTCCAACTTTTATTTAATTTAAAATGGGCTTGTTTTTAGCTTTTCAGTTCTTTTAATAACTTAAGTTTTTTATTATGACTATTATTTAACACTAGCTGCGCCCCGCGGTTTCACCCGCGTAAGTGTCGATCCCGTGGGAATATGGGGATAAAAAGTAGCTTATATATCAATCCAGGGTGTCAGCTACCTCCATACAACATTTTCTTAAAATTGGTCCAGCGTGAAGAAGTAACAAACATAAACACACACACACACATCCCCACACACTCACAAACTTTCGCCTTTATAATATTAGTGTGATTAATAACATAACATCACGCCTGTATTCCCCGTAGGGTTAGGTAGAGGTGTACCTATAGTACACCCACATTTTGCCAGTTATGAAGTCCCATGTAATAGGGGGTGAGCCTATTGCCCTATGCACAAATAAACAGACTCTGAGCATTCAGCTCTGAATATTTAGACGTTGAGCTACTAGTGAGAAATTCGAGATGGAAAAACCTAATAATATTTTGCCCAACCTAGGAATCAAACCCAGAACCTCATTTTCAGCAGTATAGATTGAAACCACTAGACAAGTAGATTATTATTTAATTCTATCATCATTATATAATTTGATGCTGTATTATTGTTACCAGCAATAGTGTTCACAGTGCCAGTGGCAATGTCATAAAAAATGTTAACCACTTGTCTCAAGAGTGCAGAACTACTTAATTTAATTTTTTTTTTTTTTTTTGTTATGCTCTTTTACTTCTCTAATTGCTCTAAATTTATGGACTGCTTTAAATGTTACGGGTGTTTTATATACTATATTAAACAATAAATATTATTTGAGCCAAGTACAGTATGTTGAAAATCTCCAATGACAAAATCCAACAAAAAGAAGTTGTATGTTAGGTGTGATGTGTTTTTATGTAAGGTCTAAATAAAAAAAAATTTGTAAAACCCCCAGCACAAAGGAGAATGCCCCAAGACAGTATCACTCTTTACCGACTTAATAAAAAGGAGGTTATCAACTCGACATGTATGTAATATTATTGGAACTGCATTATATTCACATATGACAATCTATTAGGGCTTCCAAACAAATATACAAAATTTTATAGATGTATATATGTATGTTTGTCCATGCATTTTTCCGCAACGTGACTGAATGACAACAAAATATTGTAGTCATTCAGTCTGTTTATCAGAGATATTGGTCTCGAAAACTGCTACTTTTGATGGCAAGTACGACACCCTGAAAATGATGTTGATGTTCGTCAGTAAATAATGTGTAAATGTAGGCATGTGGTAGGCAGATATGCACTTTGTGTAATTTATTTGATTTTTTTTTATCTCCTCCCATTTAATGCAGGTTGCATGTGTATGATTGTCCTGGTACATTCAGCAATAGGTAGATGATGGTTACTGATCTTGCACGGTATGAAGCCACTACCCAACTTGATAGATACTACAGTTCATCATGCTGGTTGTATGCTTATGTATGTCGTATGTGTGCAGGTGATGGTGGGCGCGTACAGCGCGAGTGGCGCGGGCGGCGGGCGCGGGGCCCTGCTGCCCGCGCCGCCAGGCAAGGCGGTCATCGCGCGTGGCCCCACGCGCAACAACGGCGCCAAGGAGCCCGAGGGGCCACCCGTCACAGTCTTTATAGGTAACACGCATCAGTCACTCGCTACACGAGCTTTACTGCCGACTAGACGGGGCGGTATCGCCCGTGCAATGTTATCAACGTAAACAACACATCACAGACACGCACACCACATGGTCACATTAAGGTGGAACTAGTTGCGAGCTCCAACTCACTGGTGGGGATGGCTAAAAAACACCCTGTCTCACCTAGCATCGTGTCCGACAAAGATAGTATCAGTGATGGCTCAGTCGCAAAATGACCACTTTTCAAAATGACTACTGGTAGCAAAATGTCCCTTTCTCAGAATGTCCCTTTCGCAAAATGTCCCTTTCGCATAATGTCCCTTTCGCAAAATGTCCCTTTCGCAGAATGTCCCTTTCGCAAAATGTCCCTTTCGCAGAATGTCCCTTTCGCAAAATGTCCCTTTCGCAAAATGTCCCCTTCCTCAAACAGGCATTAATTCCTTTCACCAGTAAAAAAACTGGTCAAGAGCCAGTAGGTGTACAACATAGAGGGGCACTGTAGTAATGTTTAATCAATCAGTAAAATGGGTAGGTGCATGCATGCACATATTCTAAAATCTATATCTATCTATACATATAATAAATTTGTAGAAAAGTGGTGTCTGTACAATGGAAATATATAAAAAAAAAGTAGCAGGGGTTGTTATTATATCGATGCCGAACCCGAAATTGTAATTAATTTTTTTTTTGTCTGTTTGTCTGTTTGTTTGTGCACGCTAATATCAGAAACGGCTTATTCGATTTAGATGCGGTTTTCACTAATATATTGTAGTAGGCTTAACATTTAGTGTTTATTTCATGTCAATCGGTTCATAAATAAAAAAGTTATGTCAATTTAAAGAATAACGGCGAACATTTATTAGGGTAATTCTATCAGAGTACGTACACGCCTCGGGCCTGCGCGTCCGATCTTCGGAACTACTTGACGGATTTGAATGATTTTTTTTTTGTTGTATAGTTATTATGGCTGGACAACATTCAGGCTATAATGTTTCTTGGAAACTTGAACACCTGATGCAGAACCGAAACAGACCAGCTTAACTATAAGAGATACAAAAATGGTACCATAGCAAAAATTGTTCCAAGTGATGAGGATTTTCTGCTGAGAGAATAAATTTGAAGATCTGGAACACCTGATGGGGAACTCCAAGAGCCCAGCTACACCATAACACATATAGGAATGACGTCTTAGTAAAAGTTATTCGGTCTGATGGGCAATTCCTGTTGACTTATAAAAATCGAAGATCAGAAACATCTGATGTGGAAATCTAAGCTATCACTAATTTCAACTCCACGCGGTGAAGGCGGTAACAGTTTAGGACTGATTTTCGATGACGATGGTATATCATTGAAAATTTGACTCTACTGGCCAAAACTCCCATTTATTTTTTTTAACGTGAAGAAATGCTCATGCATTCTGCACTACCACGGGGAGATAGTGCAGTTATGTGGGACTCTAACCCACTAAAACTCCACTGTGTCCTCCTCTGCCGCTTACGGCGGGAACATGGGCACGCGTTAGCACTCATCCGTGAACCCGCCGCGGCTGTCCGTCACCGGACCCTCCGCTGGGGAGTACTCCCCATCACCGGCGCACCAGAACACATAGCACGCCGTGACCACCCCAGGGACCAAACCAGCACATGGGCCAGACGATCCCGTGTCTGGGCACCCTTGGCAGGGGAGCAGTCACTTAGATTTTAATTGATCAGGTATTTTCATAATAAAACTATTACCATGCCTAGAAAGAGGTCAAATCTTTCCCAATGTTTCAAAGGAGCTAAAAGATTTAGGATCATAAGATCCCAAGAATCTACCGAAGAGCGTCAGGAGAGACTTGATGCTGTTTGAGAACATCAGGCTGCAACTCGCTCCGTGGAAACCTCTTCGGATCGCGAAGCACGCCTGCGTTCTCAGCGTATTTACGCATCTACATCCAGATCTCTAGAGACCAGTGAAGAATATGATGCGCGACTGACCGCTGATACGGTGAGATTATCATACATTGTTCCGAATACGGACACAACAAAATATTCATAATCAGAAAGTGAGAAAGAAAGAATTGCTGGAGTACGGCATGAAGAGACAGATTAAGAAGAGCGCAACGAACGTTTGAATTCTGATCGACTTCGACATTCTCTGAACAGAATGTCGATATCATCTGAAGAATCAGATGTGTCTCAAGATATAGCCGTAGGGCATGGCGACCTTCCTTGGGTTGATAAGGAACGGAGTGCATTTACATATACTCCTATGATTGACTACGCCACATATTCCGCCATCGGAGGTATGGTTAAAAATTTTACTTTTTGTGAAGCTGTTAAATAGCAAAAAGAAACAAACGGTATGTGTTGCTCAGGTGGGAAAGTACATATTGAAATATTACAAAATCCTCCAGAAATATTAAGATCACTGCTAATCGGTGACCATCACAGTCAAAACATTTCTTGGACAACATACGTTCGTACAATAATGCCTTTCAAATGACATCTTTTGTTGCGAAACAGATTTCAGAAGGCCCATTTATGCCAACATTCAAAGTGCAAGGCCAAGTTTACCACCCTATTGGTTCATTATTGCCTGAAAATGACGTCTCGAATCGTCTCGCGCATCCCGTTGTTATCCAGTCCCCGGGTTCTTAGAATTCGACATCAGACGTTTCAGATCTTCGATTTTGACTACCCCGTTGTCGCTGGCATAACCAACAGGATCCGCGTACGAAGTCGCGGGCAGAAGCTAGTAAATAATACAAATCGAAGTTTGTCAGATTTACTGTCACTCAAAACATCAATTTACACAAATAAACAATCAACAAATTAAACTTAACCCAAATACAAAACACAAAATAAATCTCTTGATTGCCTTCCATTTTTACCGACTTCACAAAAAGGAGGAGGTACTATGTTCGGGTGTTTGTTAACCGACTTCAAAAAAGAAGGAGGTTTCTCAATTCGACCGTATATTTTTTACCGACTTCAAAAAAAGGAGGTTATCAATTCGATACGTATGTATGTAATATTATTGGAATTGCATTATATTCACATATGATGATCTATTAGGGCTTCCAAACAAATATACAAAATTTCATAGACGTATGTATGTATGTATGTATGTATGTATGTATGTATGTATGTTTGTCCACGCATATCTCCGGAACTATTAATCGGATCGTGACCATTTTTTTTTTATTGGCTTACATTTTCTTCAACTTAGGGAACAGTGCAAATTTCATCAAGATCGATTTAGTAATTTTCAAGATATGGACTAATACGTGTGTGACGGCCTGGCTTATTGATAAGAGCTACGGGTGTAGTGTCAAAGGGAAAACATCTCAAAACCTTGGTCAAATACTAGTGCAAAAACTAAAAATTACGAAATAAAAAGTAATTTAAAAAAATTAAACCGACTTCAAAAAGAAATTAACTCAAAATTATGAAATAACTTTAATTTCGGAAGTCGGTGGCATAAAACTAAAATACAGATCCCAAGACACCGACTTCCGAAATTAAAGTTATTTCATAATTTTGAGTTAATTTCTTTTTGAAGTCGGTTTAATTTTTTTAAATTACTTTTTTTTTTTTTTTATGTTTTTTTTTTGTATGTTTGTTCATCGAATACTCCGCCAATTGTTGACGGATTTTCAAAATTCTTTTTTTGTTCGAAAGTAGATAGTTCTGAGGTGGTCCCATTGTCACCAAGTTAGGATCTGATGATGGGATCCTAGAGAAATCGAGGGCAACTCTCAAATTTTATAGGCTCACTTATTGTTTTTCGCATATTTTATGAAGTATCTTGTGTATTTGTGTATGGTTGTCACCATCTCAGGTAGCTGGGCTGATGATGGAAGGTACAACTCCTTAACAGTAAGAAGTTACTCGAACAGGCAAGGACAGTTTTAGTAAATTGTTTTGATGTTTGATTGGGCATTTGCCACATTTGGTCTCATGATCATCAAGTCATGACCTGATGCTGCAGTCACGATAGTCTGCAGAGTACCTAACTCCTCGACAACTAACAGCAGATATATCGTGTTTAGGCTCATTGAAAAGGGCTCGATGTGTGGATAAACGTACTGTTACTGAGGAACACCGAAGACCTGATGCTGAAGCCAGGAGCATCAGAAAAAGTAAAAACCTTGAAATTACAGCACCGTAGTCGTGTTTGGGCTCATTTTAAACAGGACTAATTTTAAGTTCAATGCAATGTTGACATAAGTCTGGCCTGATGCTGCAGCCAGGATTATCAGCATCTAATCTAAATACTAATAAAAGGAGAACTCCTCAACAATTAACGTCCCTGCATCGAGAAAAGGAATATTTTATAAAAAGGCGATGGGCAAGTTGACATTAGGCTATTGTAACTTAGATAAATTATAAATAGACCCACTAAAAAGCGAGAAATAAAAACTTTTTAACAAAAAAAAAAAAACCGACTTCCAAAAAAATCACTACAAACTGAAAAGTAACTTTAATTTCGGAAGTCGGTGGCAAAAACTAAAATACTGATCCCTAAGACATCGACTTCCGAAATTAAAGTTATTTTTACCGACTTCAAAAAAAAGGAGGTTATCAATTCGATACGTATGTATGTAATATTATTGGAATTGCATTATATTCACATATGACAATCTATTAGGGCTTCCAAACAAATATACAAAATTTTATAGACGTATGTATGTATGTATGTTTGTCCACGCATATCTCCGTAACTATTAATCGGATCGTGACCATTCTTTTTTTATTGGCTTACATTTACTTCAACTTAGGGAACAGTGCAAGTTTCATCAAAATCGGTTCAGTAATTTTCAAGATATGGACTAAGACGTGAAAGTGTGACGGCCTGGATTGATACGAGCTACGGGTGTAGTGTCAAAGCGAAAACATCTCAAAACCTTGGTCAAATTCTAGTGCAACAACTAAAAATTACCAAATAAAAAGTAATTTAAAAAAATTAAACCGACTTCAAAAAGAAATGAACTCAAAATTATGAAATAAGTAACTTTAATTTCGGAAGTCGGTGGCAAAAAACTAAAACTAAAATACAGATCCCAAGACACCGACTTCCGAAATTAAAGTTATTTCATAATTTTGAGTTCATTTCTTTTTGAAGTCGGTTTAATTTTTTTAAATTACTTTTTAGTATTTGTTGTTATAGCGGCAACCGAGCCCACGGAGCGCCATCCTAACAAAATTGGTGTCAGAAGTGGAATTTTGTTAGGATGGCGCTCCGTGGGTCCTTTTTTTAATTGAAACAACACTTTGGTTTGCTACCACTGAATTAATTTAATAAAAAACTGTACACAAAATATTACAATATTGGACAAAATTTGTAAGTTGACTGCGCTGCTTGCATAGCGAGCAGTTTTATATAGTACATGAATTTTCAAATCAGCAATTTTGAAATAGTGATGGAAATTATTTATAACATCTCCCCCCTTAAGACGGAGCTTAATAAATTAAGCGAAGGATAAAATGTAAGAATTAAATAGCTCCAAACGAAAAGGAAAGAGAACAGAAAATAATTTCACTATTATAAGGTAAACTATGAATAAATGACAAAATGATTAAATTTCACAAATAAGTACAAAACAAAAACACATACAAATAGGTTACAAAAACAAAGGTAATTAAATCTAAGGAAGTCCCGAAATGAAAATCAATAACAGTATCTATTGAATGGGTTTTTTCATTTAAAAATTACTTAAGTTTCGGCTAGATGAGGCTCTGTCGAAATTTCAAAAAGCGACTCTATTTTTATTTTTATTAAGTTCCATTTCCGGAAGACTTCTTATCGACTTCTTGTCGCATTCCACAGATTCAGTTTGTATATATGTTAGCTCAACTGAGGTTACTTTTGTGGTTTTTTTTTTTCAAAACATGGATTACTTATGTAAATGAATGCAACAAGATTACATAATAATCAGTGGGAAAACATTTGAAATACACTTTGTATACATTAAAAGAAGAAATAACAGTAATTAGGTACAATAATCAATCAAATAAAATCAGATAAATTCAAATAAAATAAAATCAATAGATACAAATCAAATTTAATGGAAACTTAGGTATTATATACAATGTGAGACTGATTTTCAGCTTCATGAATTTGATTTTCTTGATGATCTCATCAATTCATCATCAATAATATTAAAGTCAATTATTAATTGGCTTGGCAAACTGGTTTTATTTCATTAATGTGGTATTTTATGTGTTTTCTGTTAACACACAGGGTGACATTAGTTTTTCCGTGTGTCTTCATAATTTTGTAGGGTCCCTTCCAGATTGGGGACAAAGCTTTACGCAGTCTATGATGCTGCTTTAAATATACCATATCTCCTATTTTGTAATGTTTTTCCTTAGCGGAAACATCATAATACCTTTTTGATTGTTCCTTGCTTTTGTTTATATTTTGTAAAGCTCTTTCTCGCGAGTATTTCATTCTATACTGTAGAGCGCGGATATACTCGTGATAGGTGACATTATCATTAGGTTCAGAAAAACTGCTAGGAATAGATGGTTTATACCCATATAATAGTTCATGAGGAGTAAATTCGGTGGTACAATGGGGAGTTGTATTATATGATAAAATTGCGGTTGCCAGATAGCAATGCCAGTCGTCGTGGTTGTCATTGACGAAAGATTTCAAATATTCTTTAAGAGTTGCGTGGCTACGCTCTAGTGCACCGTTTGTTTGAGGATGATAAGGGGTAGAAAATAGTTTTTTCAATACAGTTGCTCAAAAAGTGGTGTATTGCAGGGACGTATAGCGTTCGGGATGTGGGCTATTACATACTAGTGCTTTTTTTTTACCTTTCCCGAACTCGTGCGTTCTCTTTCCCAACTGTCAAAATAATGTCTATTAAAAAGAAAAACCAACCATGAAGTTTTTACTAAAGAGTTTTTGTGATTCATACAAATACGTATATTTCTAAAAAGAAGCTGCTAATTTATTTCAATATCAGATTTAATGATTTAATTGAATGAGTTAGGTTAGGTTTCATTTCATTTCATCTCATTAAATTTCATTTTCATTTCATATCAATAAAAAAAATATACTGAAGACTAAGCTGTATGGATAGTTTCCTTTGCCTACCAAAATGGGTGAAGAAAAAAAAACTCTGCTTATATTCTACGGTTGGCGCCATTTTCCAGAAAAAAATATTAGTTAGTTGAGTTTATTGTGTTTTTATTATTTTATTAAATTGCTTCATTTTTTCGCAACTGTATTAAAAATAGTCGTTCAGTACACCTGCGGAACCGTCATTGCAACTTGTTCCGACTGTCAACCCTCGCCTTCGGCTGCGCCTCGGCTCGGGTAGACATTTGTCGGAACTCTTTGCAATGACAGCCTTTCCGCACTTGTAATGAAATATACTATTTTATTTTGAGAATCTCAGTCAATTGCCGGAATAACTCAGATGTAAAACATGTACCTTGATCGGTGAGAATCATTTTTGGAAACCCGAATAAGGAAATGAAATGAATAAGGCAACGTGCAACTTCATCTGTTGTAGAAGTAACCATAGGGTAAGCACACGAGAATTTAGTTAAGTCGTCTTGAAGAGTTAAAATGTATTTATATTTCTGAAGCCCAGCTTCGGGTAGAGGACCAACAATGTCTAATGCTAATCTTTCGAATGGTTTAGTGCTTGAAGAAGTTATAACCATAGGGACCTTATTAGAAGCTCGCAATGGCTTATTCACTTGGCAGAGTTTACAATCTCTAACAAAACGTTTTATGTCAGATTGCATACTTTTCCAATAGTATGACGTTTTGATCCTGTTATACATTCGCTTGAAACCTGGGTGACCAGCTACGGTAGTCCCATGGTTTTCTTTAAGGATATATGGAATTTCGGCAGGATTCGGATATCGTATTTGGTTTTTATAAATATGAATTTTAATGTTAGTGCCGTGGAAAATGTACGATATCATGTTATATACTTTCACGTAAACTAATTTAGTAAAAGGTTCTGTAAAATCTGAAATAGATAATTCTTCAATTTCTTTTTTTGTAATAATTTGATCTCTTAATTTTAGTAATAAATTGTAAATTGTTTTGTAGGATGTTTCGTCATAATGATGAACTTTAGTAAATAAGAAATATAATATTTTATTGTTTGCATCGACCGACTGTACGGTTTCAAGTTCGCGCTCAGCTGATTGCAACTCAGCGGAATTTGGTATCATTGACAACAGCTGTTCGCAGTGCGGCATAGTGTTGTCGAAGTCAAGAGAAACGGGACACGCAATTAATTTTTGTTTCGATAAATGTAAACTTTGACTGTGTTCTTCAATCTTTGTATCATTAGAGATGGCTTTCTTCATAAGTACTTTTATTTAGGTTAGAATGAACGATTGAATTTACTGGATAACGAGATAAGGCATCTGCATTTGAATTTATTCGACCAGGCTTGTAAACAATCTCGTAGTCGTATTCTTCTAATTTTAGTCGCCATCTTATTAAACGTCCACCTGGATCTTTCGCATTAAATAACCATGTTAAAGGTCGATGATCTGTTACGATTTTAAACTTATAACCGTAGAGATAGGGCCGGAATGTGTTAACAGCGAAAATAATAGCAAGGAGCTCTTTCTCAGTCGTTGAATAGTTCCCTTCTTGTTTATTTAAAGTCCGAGATGCATATGAAATGGGCTTGTCTTTGCCAATCTCGCCTTGAGATAGAACTGCTCCGACGGCATAATTGGAAGAATCCGTCGTAACTATAAAGGGCTGAGAAAAATCTGGATACTGCAACAAGGGAGCTGAGATGAGTTTTTGTTTAAGCGTGTTCAAAGCTTGTTCTTGTTCATGGGACCAGTGGAATTTAACATCTTTTTTTAATAAAGATGTCAGAGGCTTCGTTATGTGGGAGAAATTTTCAATGAAACGACGATAATAACCCGTTAAGCCAAGAAAAGATTTAACATCTTTTGGGGTTTTCGGTGTAGGAAATTGAGATATAGCCTTCACTTTATCTGGATTAGGCGAAACACCGTTGTCTGTGATAACATGTCCTAAGTAAGCAACTTCTTGTCGCAAAAATTCGCATTTATCGGGCTGTAGTTTTAAGTTTGCCTCTCTGAGTTTGGAGAATACAGCTTCAAGCTTCTGAATATGAGAATTAAGATCATGGGAATAGACAATACAATCATCTAAATAAATATAACAGTGGAGACCTTGTAATCCTGAAAGGACTAGATTCATCATTCTCTGAAATGTAGAGGGCGCATTTTTCAGTCCGAAAGGCATTCTAGTAAATTCAAATTGACCTGAAATGCTATTAGTTGTAACACTGAATGCTGTTTTTTCCGTGTCCTTGGGGTCCAATAATAATTGATGGAAACCTGATGCTAGATCGAGCGTGCTGAAATATTTTGAGAGACCTAACTGGTCTAAGATGTCAGTAATGAGAGGGAGAGGGTAAATTTCTGAAACAGTGACATCATTCAAACGCCGATAGTCAATGACAATTCGCCACTTTTGTTTACCGGAAGCATCTAGTTTTTTCGGGACCACCCACACAGGTGCATTCCAAGGAGAAGTTGAAGGGCGAATAATATTCTGATCAAGCATTTTCTTGATTTGCTTCTCAACTTCGTCTTTATGTACTTCAGGGAAACGATACGACTTTACATGAATAGGGGATGCATCCTTAGTATTAATAGAATGTTTAATCACATTCGTATAAGTTAAAAATTCACCATCGAGATGAAATATGTCTGTATACTTAGAAAGACAGTTCATCAAAGCTTTCTTCTCTTGTGAATTTAAATGGGAGCACCTAATCTGCTCAAGAACTTTTTGAGATCGGTCATTAACTAAGAAATCTAATTGATGAATGAGTTCCTGTTGAGTATCATCTAATTTGGAAGGTGGCAGTTCAAATGGAGTTAATTGAACTTGAAAATTATCAATTTCGACTTCAGTTTCGGTGGTGTTAAGAACAGAAACGTTAACTCTGTTGTTCGACTTTAAGTTAACTATACAGTTAGCTAAAAATACACCTTCACTTATTTTATGATCTAATATCAAAGCTTCTTTTAGATCAGCAATCTCTGACAAATTGGAAACCGAACACTCAATGACTGTTTCTGTTTTTTCGAGAGATGAGGGACTGACTTTAAAATTTAAATCTGAATTAGGACATTTGGAAGTCTCTGTATGTGCACTAACCTGTGTTTGATTAAATTTAGGAACACAGTTTGAAGGACTTGTAGTACCTTTAGTAGCACTAACCTGTGTTGGAAAAAATTTAGGAACACAGTTTGAGGGACTCTTAGTACTTTTATTTGCGCTAACCTGTGTTGAAGACAATGTAGGAACACAGTTTGAAGGACATATAGTACCTTTATTTGCGCTAACCTGTGTTGAAGCAAATTTAGGGACACAGGATTGAATAAAAAGGTTTTGCGTGTCATTTAAATTGTTAACATTAGGTTTCGGCAGACACGGAACCGAAACCTTATTTAGTTTAATTTTTTTTCATTTCATATCAATAATAAAAACTTTTTAACAAAAAAAAAAACCGACTTCCAAAAAAAACACTACAAAGTGAAAAATAACTTTTATTTCGGAAGTGGATCTGTATTTTAGTTTTTTGCCACCGACTTCCGAAATAAAAGTTATTTTTCACTTTGTAGTGTTTTTTTTGGAAGTCGGTTTTTTTTTTTGTTAAAAAGTTTTTATTTCTCTCTTTTTAGTGTGTTTGTTTATAATGTATCTAAGTTACAATAGCCTAATGTCAACTTGCTCATCGCCTTTTACAAAATATTGCTTTTCCCGATGCAGGGACGTTAATTGTTGAGGAGTTCTCCTGGTATTCCACCATCAGCTCCATTTCACCATTCGCATTGTGACGAGCATAACTTGCTTAGCAACCATATTAAAGTAAGTAATCGAATCGCAAACCGGGAAATACTTATTATTGAGTAGTTCCGGTGGCCATCTGTGGTCTTCATCATTAGTTCCACTTCACCAAATGATGCTTTCCGAGAGCAAATGCACGAGTTACTACAAAAAATACCCAAATCGCTATAGGTGTGCCTATAATACCTTTTTTTTCTCCAGGATCCCACCATCAGATCCTGACCTGATGACAATGGGACCACCTGGAAAGTATACCCTTTCAAACAAAAAAATAATTTTTGAAATCGGTCTAGCCGTCTCCGAGTAATCGGGGAACATACATAAAAAAAAAAAAAAAAAAAAATAAAAAAAAAAAAAAAAGGTTCCGACGAATTGAGAACCTCCTCCTTTTTGATGTCTGTTAAAAAATATACTGAAGACTACGCTGTATGGATAGTTCCGTTTGCCTACCAAAATGGGTGAAGAAAAAAAAACTGCTTATATTCTACGGTTGGCGCCATTTTCCAGAAATTTTCTTTGCGAGTTTAGTTGTTTGTTGCACAAAATGAGTAATTTCGACCCTATTTTTTATGAATTAACACCACCGGAACTCACTATAATTGCACAAAATGCTTCGGAGAACATTTTACCGGAAAAGTCAAAAAGTCGTTACATATACAGTCGTTACACATACGACTAATTTTTTTCGTGGAGAGAAGAGAAAAAAGCAATATTGTGTTTTTATTATTTTATTAAATTGCTTCATTTTTTCGCAACTGTATTAAAAATAGTCGTTCAGTACACCTGCGGAACCGTCATTGCAACTTGTTCCGACCGTCAACCCTCGCCTTCGGCTGCGCCTCGGCTCGGGTAGACATTTGTCGGAACTCTTTGCAATGACAGCCTTTCCGCACTTGTAATGAAATATACTATAATGCCCGTTTGAGGAAGGGGACATTTTGCGAAAGGCACATTTTGCGAAAGGGACATTCTGCGAAAGGGACATTCTGCGAAAGGGACATTTTGCGAAAGGGACATTATGCGAAAGGGACATTCTGAGAAAGGGACATTTTAAGGGACAGGGGAAGGGGAAAAAAAAAAATAAAAATTTGCTACCAGTAGTCATTTTGAGAAGTGGTCATTTTGCGACTGAGCAAGAAACTGACTGACTGACTGACATATCAACGCCCAGTCGAAACTACTGGGTCTAGGAATGTGAAATTTTGCACACAGCTTCCTTTTATAATGTAGGGGCACTAAGAAGGCGTTTTTGGAAATTCAACTTTTAAGGGGCTGAAAAGGAGGGATTTCGTTTGTATGAAAAACATAAATAAGTAATAAGTACTTACATAAATATGAATTGAAAAAGCCGCATTGGTGCTTGCCCTGAAAAAAAGTTTGATCTTTAACTTTCAATATCTCCGTAACCAGAAGGTTCCCAGGTATGTTATACTACAAAAAAAAAAACAGTGGCACTCCGGGAATGCCGACAGAAGTGAAAACAAAACAAACAGAATACTTTGCCATCACCATAACTGGCTCTCGGCTTCATTAAGCGTCTTTTTAGGGTTCCGTACCCAAACGGTTAAAACGGAACCCTATTACTAAGACTTCGCTGTCCGTCCGTCCGTCCGTCCGTCCGTCTGTCTGTCTGTCACCAGGCTGTATCTCATGAACCGTGATAGCTAGACAGTTGAAATTTTCACAGATGATGTATTTCGGTTGCCGCTATAACAAATACTAAAAATAAAATAAATATTTAAGGGGGGCTCCCATACAACAACGTGTTTTTTTCGGCGTTTTTGCCTAGTGGTACGGAACCCTTCGTGTGCAAGTCCGACTCGCACTTGGCCAGTTTTTTACACCCGTTTTAACGTCTTGCAGGCAACATATCGTCGCGCGCGCCCGACGCAATGATCCGCTCGCTGCTGGGCGCGTGCGGGCCCGTGCTGAGCTGGAAGCGCGTGTCCACGTTCGGCTTCAGCGAGTTCGCCAGCCCAGAGGCGGCGCTGCGCTGTGTGCGCCTGCTCAACAGCCGTGCTGTCGCCGACAAGCAGCTGCTTGCCAAGACTGACGGCAAGATGCAGGCGCTCGTCGACACCTACAAGAGTGAGTACATATACATATACATATACATACATACATACACATCACTTTCTTGTCTTTATCACAATTTATTTGAGGTCGGCGCAACATGTCATTTTAAAAACATGGAAAAAAAAATCTGAGGCTCTACGAAGTTAGTTACACCATAATATAACTCGAAGAGCGGCTGGATCGATTTTTATGAAATGAAATGAAATGAAATGAAATGAAATGAAATGATTTATTTTGTAAGTAGGTTTGTACAAACACTTTTACACGTCAATCATGTTTTTTTTTAAAACTAGATGAAGTCGGCGTTTCCTATCTGACTACTCTGAGAAGAAAGGCCGAAACAAACTCAGAGGTCACAGTCTCTTTTAAAGTCCAGACATAATCTTGGTCAAGTTATATGAAGACCATGTAGATCGATGTCTGAGGTGGTCTTTTGAGATGATTTTTGATTTGTTGGATTTGTCTCCGCCCCTCCGCCCCGAATAGCAGAATAACTATTAAAACGGGAAGAAAAAAAAACTGACCAAGTCCAAGTGCGAGTCGAACTCGCACACTTGGGTTCTGTACCACAAAAAAACGCCGAAAAAAACACGTTTGTTGTATGGGAGCCCCCTAAAATATTTATTTTATTCTGTTTTTTAACCGACTTCCAATAAAAACTTTTACGTGTCTTTGGATTTGTATTTTAGTTTTTTGCCACCGACTTCCGAAATTAAAGTTATTTTTAACTTTATAGTGTTTTTTGGAAGTCGGTTGTTTTTTTTGTAAAAGTTTTTATTTTTCACTTTTTAGTGGGTCAGTTTGTAATTTATTTAAGTTACAATAGCCTAATATCAACGGATCATCACCTTTTACAAAATATTGCTTTTCCCGATGCAGGGACGTTAATTGTTGAGGAGTTCTCCTAGTAAGAACCAGGAGAACTGGAGCTGATTGAGAAGTCACCATCAGCTCCACTTCACCATACGCATTGTAACGAGCATAAATTGCTTAGCAACCATATTAAAGTAATCGAATCGCAACCCGTGAAATATTTGTCATTGAGTAGTTCCGATGGCCACCTGTGGTCTTCATCATCAGCTCCACTTTACCAAATGATGATTTCCGAGAGCAAATGCTCAAGTTACTTTAATTATTGAGTAGGCCACACGACGAAAAATGACGCGATTACGCAACTTAAATTCGGTTTCAAATTGACGCATCAGCATGACTAGTAGGTAGTGGTCGTCCTATGTAAAACTACAATCTTAATTAGGTAGGTATTATTTTTGTACGACCTGAACATTTTGGCGTATTGAACCGTAAGAAGTAAGCCCAACAAAAGGTAACTGCTGTAAATCGTTGAGGAATTCCCTCGACTGTCTATGGTCTCCATCATCAGACCTGTAATGGCACTTATAACCCATATGGGTGCAAAGTTTTTCCTTTGCCATTACAGTTCTCATAAATATAAATTAATTAATTCCAAACACAAGGTAGCTACTGTAAACTGTTGAGGAGTTCCCTTAACTGTCCTTCGTCTTCATCATCAGACCCCTAATGACAGTCACAACCCATCTAGGTGTAAAGTTCACATCAATACAAATTAATCAAGCCCAAACACAAGGTAACTGCTGTAAATCGTTGAGGAGTCCCCTCGACTGTCTTTCGGCTCCATCATCAGATCGACTCCAGGCCTTCATTAAATTGTAGTGCTTTAAAATACTTAACGAAAAAATTAACAAACGCACTAGTCGCTCCTACGATTTTCGAATGTTCCCCTCGGTTTCACTGGGATGCCATCATCAGATCCTGGTTTCCTTATCATGGTACCACCCTTGGCATATCTCCTTTCCAACAAAAAAAGAATAATCAAAATTGGTTCATAAACGACGAAGTTATCCGCGAACACAAATAAAAAAAAAAAAAAAAAAATATACGGTCGAATTGAGAAACCTCCTCCTTTTTTTGAAGTCGGTTAAAAAAGGAGGAGGTTATTATGTTCGACTCTATATATGTTTTTTTATGTATGTTCACCGATTACTCGAAGACGGCTGGACCGATTCCAAAAATTCTTTGTTTTATTTGAAAGGGTATACTCTCGAGGTGGTCCCATTATCATCAAGTTAGAATCTGATGAGAGGATCCCATGGAAATCGAGGGAAACCCTCAAATTTTATAGGCAAACCTATAGCGATTTGGGTATTTTTACCGACTTTACAAAAAGGAGGAGGTACTATGTTCGGGTGTTTGTATGTTTTTTTTTTTTTTTTTTTTTTTGTATGTTTGTTCATCGAATACGCCGCCAATTGTCGACGGATTTTCAAAATTCTTTTTTTGTTCGAAAGTAGATAGTTCTGAGGTGGTCCCATTGTCACCAAGTTAGGATCTGATGATGGGATCTTAGTGAAATCGAGGGCAACCCTAAAATTTTATAGGCTCACTTATTGTTTTTCGCGTATTTTATGAAGTATCTTGTGTATTTGTGTATGGTTGTCACCATCTCAGGTAGCTGGGCTGATGATGGAAGGTACAACTCCTTAACAGTAAGAAGTTACTCGAACAGGCAAGGACTGTTTTAGTAAATTGTTTGGATGTTTGATAGGGCATTTGTCACATTTGGTCTCATGATCATCAAGTCATGACCTGATGCTGCAGTCAGGATAGTCTGCAGAGTACCTAACTCCTACAACTAACAGCAGATATATCGTGTTTAGGCTCATTGAAAAGGGCTCGATGTGTGGATAAACGTACTGTTACTGAGGAACACCGAAGACCTGATGCTGAAGCCAGGAGCATCAGAAGAAGTACAAACCTTTAAATTACAGCACCGTAGTCGTGTTTGGGCTCATTTTAAACAGGACTAATTTTAAGTTCAATGCAATGTTGACATAACTCTGGCCTGATGCTGCAGCCAGGATTATCAGCATCTAATCTAAAAACTAATAAAAGGAGAACTCCTCAACAATTAACGTCCCTGCATCGAGAAAAGGAATATTTTATAAAAAGGCGATGGGCAAGTTGACATTAGGCTATTGTAACTTAGATAAATTATAAATAGACCCACTAAAAAGCGAGAAATAAAAACTTTTTAACAAAAAAAAAAACCGACTTCCAAAAAAAACACTACAAACTGAAAAAAAAAACACTACAAACTGAAAAATAACTTTAATTTCGGAAGTCGGTGGCAAAAACTAAAATACTGATCCCTAAGACACCGACTTCCGAAATTAAAGTTATTTTTCAGTTTGTAGTGTTTTTTTTTTCAGTTTGTAGTGTTTTTTTTGGAAGTCGGTTTTTTTTTTTGTTAAAAAGTTTTTTTAAAGTAACTTGAGCATTTGCTCTCGGAAATCATCATTTTGTAAAGTGGAGCTGATGATGAAGACCACAGATGGCCATCGGAACTACTCAATGACAAATATTTCACGGGTTGCGATTCGATTACTTTAATAGGTTGCTAAGCAATTTATGCTCGTCACAATGCGTATGGTAAAAAACAATATTGGAGTTAATTCATTACCGACTTTACAAAAAGGAGGAGGTACTATGTTCGGGTGTTTGTATGTTTTTTTTTTTTTTTTTTTTTTTTGTATGTTTGTTCATCGAATACGCCGCCAATTGTCGACGGATTTTCAAAATTCTTTTTTTGTTCGAAAGTAGATAGTTCTGAGGTGGTCCCATTGTCACCAAGTTAGGATCTGATGATGGGATCTTAGTGAAATCGAGGGCAACCCTAAAATTTTATAGGCTCACTTATTGTTTTTCGCGTATTTTATGAAGTATCTTGTGTATTTGTGTATGGTTGTCACCATCTCAGGTAGCTGGGCTGATGATGGAAGGTACAACTCCTTAACAGTAAGAAGTTACTCGAACAGGCAAGGACTGTTTTTAAAGACCACATTTGGTCTCATGATCATCAAGTCATGACCTGATGCTGCAGTCAGGATAGTCTGCAGAGTACCTAACTCCTCGACAACTAACAGCAGATATATCGTGTTTAGGCTCATTGAAAAGGGCTCGATGTGTGGATAAACGCACTGTTACTGAGGAACACCGAAGACCTGATGCTGAAGCCAGGAGCATCAGAAAAAGTACAAACCTTTAAATTACAGCACCGTAATCGTGTTTGGGCTCATTTTAAACAGGACTAATTTTAAGTTCAATGCAATGTTGACATAACTCTGGCCTGATGCTGCAGCCAGGATTATCAGCATCTAATCTAAAAACTAATAAAAGGAGAACTCCTCAACAATTAACGTCCCTGCATCGAGAAAAGGAATATTTTATAAAAAGGCGATGGGCAAGTTGACATTAGGCTATTGTAACTTAGATAAATAGACCCACTAAAAAGCGAGAAATAAAAACTTTTTAACAAAAAAAAAACCGACTTCCAAAAAAAACACTACAAACTGAAAAAAAAAACTACAAACTGAAAAATAACTTTAATTTCGGAAGTCGGTGGCAAAAACTAAAATACTGATCCCTAAGACACCGACTTCCGAAATTAAAGTTATTTTTCAGTTTGTAGTTTTTTTCTGATACATTCGTTCTCATTGATTCTGAGACGGTACGAAGCGGGCCAGCTTGTAATATTATAAATTAAAGTCGATTTTCGTGTCTGTCTGTTTGGATGTTCATGCGGATTTCATCATCGTTTAGAGAATGAATTCCATAAGGTTAATGTGTACACTAACTTCCCCAGCGGAGCAGCGGTCGCGGCTGGGGCAGGAGGAGGGCGCGCCGGGCACGGAGGGCGAGGCGTCGTACCTGGACGCTCGCCAGCGCGCGCTCGACGACGCGGCCGAGCGGCGCCTGGCGCAGATCATGCGCGACTACCAGGACGACATCAACAACTACGAGATGCTGCAGAAAGGTACCAGTACTCGGAGCATCTCACTTATTTCAATTAAACCATTCACAGTCACTTTTGAATTGTCAAAGGAGTCAGTCAGTCAGGAAGCTAGTTGCCTATTCCAAAGCTGCATAGAGAAGACCGGGCAAGAAACTCCACATACACTCTTTGTTGTTTTTGTTACAAAATTACTTACATCATTAACTTCAATTCAGAATCTTAGAAAATTATCAGGTTTTGGAATAATCAACTCAATGTCATACATCAAACTCCATTCCATTTCAAATTCCACAAAGTTCAAATTCCATTGCATCCAAAAAATTTTGTGACCTATTTTATTAAAATTTTATAAAACACGGGATTGAATTTTGATTTCATTCACGACATGCCCTAAAACCAAAAATTCGAAGAGTGGAGGCCTGTGTCCCAGCAGCGGGAACATTATAGACTGATTATAATAATATTTTTTATTAAATAATAGCTTTTACCCGCGGCTTCGCCCGCGTGGCGGCCCGAAGTTATTCCACGAGAACAAAAATAGTATCCTATATGTTAACACCCAGGTCATTGTCTATCCGTAAGCCAAATTTCATATAAACCCGTTCAGCCGTTAATGCGTGAGAAGGTAACAGACAGACATACTTGCATTTATAATATTCAAATCAAAAATCAAAAATGTTTTATTTCGAAAATACACGTTGTACAGTATACAGTTGGTGGCGACTCCTTTTAAGCATATAAATGCCTGTGCCAGGAGGCGCCGCTCTTTATATATTAAGTTTTGAGTATTATTTTTGATTGACCGGACGGTCAAATTCAATCCAAAATACATAAAGCTAAAGTAGATATTTTATTTGTATTCAAGTATTCACACACATCTGTAAGACGTCCTCGTAACAAAGTCCAAGTGAAAACTAGCGTCAGGCACTAGTTGTCTGGCATTTATCCTGAACGGGACCTATTTAGGGTAGCCGCGACTCCGCGAGGCACACAATACTGTTACTACTAAGTTTTTTTTTGTGTATATTGTGTGCTTTAACCTGGGTCAAAGAAATGTATAATTGATGTAAGTTAAAGTAGAAATTTAATGCAGAAAAAATTATCTCATCAGCTGTCTAGCCTTTTCCCAACTATGTTGGGGTCGGCTTCCAGTCTAACCGGATGCAGCTGAATATCAGTATTTTACATGGAGCGACTGCCTATCTGACATCTACAACCCAGTCACTAGGTAATACAATACTCCTTGGTAACATTGGTTGTCAGACTTTCGGGCTACTGACGACCCGTAACGACTGTCATAGATCCACGAATGACAGCTGGGACCAACTGCTTAAGAGCCTATACTACCTCAAATGGCTTAGCATGATCCTCCGTTATGTCGAAAATTCCGCAGCATTAAAGTTGAAATAAATATATGCTAAAGTTGAGGATTAATGTAAGGTCTTATGTTAGACGAAAACACGATTCCATAAAATTTTCTCGATAGAAAAAAATTCCAAAGTTACCTCCAAACCGAACAATAAACCGTTGGTATTCAAAAAATACTTCAAATTAGATCATGAAACTTTGCATACTAACTGAACTAACTATAAAGCAGGTCTTATGTTAGTTAGTTTTTTTGAATTACCTTTATTTTCACCGTAAAAAGCAAATACCTAAACTATTGGCGCTGCCTCCCGCCCAGCACCGCACTCTGTCTCGCTTTCACACAGTCCGCGAGCAGTATCGTGCGAGCGAGATAAAGAGTGAATTTTAGCTGAGGTAGTATAGGCTCTTAACGTGCTTTCCGAGGCACGGAGGGGCCTTGGTATGTGAAGATGGAACATCCACGGACCAACCGCGGCAAGCGTAGCTTAACCTGATCGATCGACCGTTGCGTCTGTTATTACTTAGACACAAGCCCCATTATCTGAGATTTTGATTTCCAGTATGATAGTATTTGTCGCTAACCGACCGCTTCTCCCACAGAGGAGGCGATCTCCAAAACGGCCCGCGTGCTGGAAGAGGCCGACATCTCCGAGGAGAAGCGCGACGTCATCCATCGCGAGATCGGCAAGTTCCGTGAGAGCATGAAGGTAAGCCCGCACCCGCCGCGCCCGCCCCCTCCCCGCCCCGCCCCTCCCGCCCCTCCCTCCCCGCCCCCAGCTCCTCAGGAGCCGATCACGTGGATGTCGTTACATGTCTAACTAATGGTTTTATACTCAACGGTTTCATGAAGCACCGCTTTATTACACGACTCACGCAAACGTATTTTTATCTTAGACAGGTCGTCTTCTGTTTTAGCGAAGTACAGTCAAAGCCAAAATATGTTCGTCACCTTTTCGTATGCTCATTGCATGATAGAATCTGCTTTACCGACTCAGCAGTGAATATCACGTCGTACCGCAGAATGACTTTCAGCCGTGTTCTTTACATATTTTCAGATCGAATTAAAAATGCGACACTGACAATGAATAAAAAACTGGCCAAGTGCGAGTCGGACTCGCACACGAAGGGTTCCGTACCACAAGCCAAAAACGACGAAAAAAACACGTTTGTTGTATGGGAGCCCCCTATAAATATTTATTTTATTCTGTTTTTAGTACTTATTTGTTGTTATAGCGGCAACAGAAATACATCATATGTGAAAATTTCAACTGTCTAACTATCACGGTTCATGAGATACAGCCTGGTGACAGACGGACAGACGGACAGCGGAGTCTTAGTAATAGGGTCCCGTTTTACCCTTTGGATACGGAACCGTAAAAACTACACTACTACCATGATCGCAGAGTGCCATCGTGTCGTATCGCGAATGTGTATTTAATGGGGACTGTGTACCAAGACCAACAAGTAGATTATTATATTAATCTGACTGAAAGTATAATAGAGTAATAGAGAAGTATGGAAGAAAAAGACAAGTTGCGCCGGCCCCAAACAAATTGGGAAAGGGAAGGTTATACAATGTGTAACATAATGAACGCAAGACCTCATACACCCCAATTAGAGTATTGAGTTAAAAGTATAATACAATGACAGAAACTTATTTGTTTTAAAGCTAACTGTAATTATTAAGAAAGTCGTGTTGACTCTAAAATAAAAAATTAAATTAAAAATTTAAAAAACCCCCGACAAAAATAAAATTAAGGTATCCCTACAAAAAGCATGAAATTAAAAAAAATAATTTAAAAAAATCTTATGGAAGTCGGGGGACCGTTCTATGGAACACCTTCTATTCTGAGGTCCCCCGACTTCCATAAGATTTTTTTAAATTAATTTTTTTATTTCATGCTTTTTGTAGGGATTCCTTAATTTTATCTTTGTCGGGGTTTTTTTTAATTTTTAATTTCATGCTTTTTGTAGGGACTCTTTAATTTTTGTATTTCATTTCATTTCTTTTATTTTCTTCTGTTTTAAGATTCTGGTAATTTGGTGTTTAATCAGGTTTTTTATCCGTCAATAAATATTGATTAATTTATAGTTGAAGAATAATTTTTAAGACTAAACAGATTTTTTTATTTTATTATATTTTTCAAGTTTTTAGTTTTCATTTCGTTAGGTAGTTAATATTCCTCATTCCGTTTCAATATAGTGTACATTATTCTACTTGTCAAGCCCTTGCATTTGATACCTATATTGAAGAAGTTGTTAAAAAAAATGTAATTCGCCATTTTGTGGTGGCGGCCATCTTGGATTTGAAAATTTTAATAGTGTATAGTATTCTACTAGTCAAGCCCTTTCATTTGATATCCATATTGAGGGAGTTGAGAAAACAAAATGTAATTCGTTTTTTTTACTTTATTGTGGCGGCCATTTTGGATTTGAAATTTGTTATAGTGTATAGTATTCTACTATTGAAGCCCTTTCATTTGATACCCATATTGAGGGAATTGTGAAAAAATATGGTATCCGCCATTTTGTAGCGGCGGCCATCTTGGACCGATTTTCATCAAACATAGCTAAGAACACTCCCGACTAATACACCTTTCAAACAAAAAAAACTAAATCAAAATCGGTTCATCCGTTCGGGAGCTACGATGCCACAGACAGACACACACACACACACACACACCCCCACACACACCCCCACACACACACACACAGACACGTCAAACTTATAACACCCCGTCGTTTTTGCGTCGGGGGTTAAAAATATATCTATATTAAAAGTTACTGAAATCAATTCAGTAGTCGACTATGAACAAACTACTTCCAGGACTTGCGTTTATTCTGTTACACCTTGTATAAATAATTGATAAGGGCAGGAGAATGATGAATCAGACTGAAAGTTCGGAGTGATACAAACTACTACAGTCTGTTTGAAAATCATCTAATGAAAGTGTAAACAAGACATAGGATACTTTTTATCCGGTTTTTTTTTATTTGGTTTTAGACGGACATAGTATTTAATACTTTTACCTATTTACTTATAGGAGTAGGGTAGGAGTAGTGTAGGAGAAGGGTAGGAGTAGGGTAGGGGTAGGGTAGGGTAAGGGGTAGGAGTAGGGTAAGGGGTAGGACACCACGCGAACGAACTAGCGCCGGGCAGCTAGAAATAAATTATATGGCAAAACAACGTTTGCCGGGTCAGCTAGTTAGAAATAAAAGAAAGACAACTTAATGATAGATGAATAAAAGATAGAGGTCGCGCTTACGACTCGTGCTTGCACTTGGAGCGCGGAGGCAGGCGGTAGTGCGCGGTGTCGCTCGCGTGTAATAAAGCGGTGCGGTGTTGTGGCGGTAGGTGCCGCCGCGCCGCCTCGTCGCCGCGGAGCGAGGTGAGTACCTTCATACTGGCCATTCTGTGGACTACACACACAAACGATACGTACACACCCCTCTGTTCCTGACGTCACATCGGCCCACACAACACCTTGCGACCGCGGTCTCCGGTCGCCACTCACTCGCTCGCCGACACATTTAGCGTGCGCACTCATCGGTCGTCGCATTATAATTGTAATCAGTACCCAAGAAATACAGTATTTATCATATCATCGAAATCGAGTAGTTATATTAAGCAGTCGAGACCAACAGCAGCACACGGAGCTTGGTACTCAACACCCTCAGACACGTGTCGTAAAGTTCACGCATCCCAACATGCGAATTCATACACCTACACCACACCATCACATTCTCAAATACTCACACACCCGCATATACACGAACACGTTCCTCAATGCTTACACGCCCCACAGATGAACACGTAAACAACACACAACCTAAGTGTTTGATGTAGAGAGCCAGCGTGCCTCTTTGTTGTACCGACGTCCTTGTTGTTTTCTCGCGTCTCCTTCGCCCCTCTGCGGGCTTCCGTCTCCAACAAGTCTGGACAACAAAACATAGCCATATGGTCGATATTTGCATGCATGTCGGCATCGGTCATTTGGCATCGCCTGCATTAGTATCATCCAGATGGACGGCACGACGGCCCCTAGGGGTCTCGAGTCTTATGGTATTTAATATAATGTAGCGTGTAAGAGACGGTTAGTCCGCTCGGAGCAGCGCTAGTGACGTCACCGTTTTCATTAACCCAAGGGCCATAAACGATCATTGATTTTTCGCTCTGCGCTTCAAAAAACAGCGACTAATATAAAATCAACTTTATTTACACAAGAGTTAAGTTGATATTGCTTTATGTGGAAGTTACTGTTTTTGAAGCGTTCAGCGAAGGAACGCTGTAAGCGATAGATTCGTGGGCCGGGCGAACTCCGAAACGACGCGCCGTCGGTCGCTCGTCCACATTCGTGAGTTGTGGGCGCGCGACCCGCCCCGGCGGCGACACACGCGCGTGTCCTCAGCGATAGCCCGACTGTCTCGGTGACAGACGCATGACCCACGCGGGAGACGGGCCCGCCTGGCGGGACCGGCAGTCGCACGCCGGCGTCGCAGGCGGTAACCCGTGCGAACAGACACGGCTGCGCATCTCAAAACGCACATCATATTACTATCAAAGATGAAATATTGAAGGTCAAACAAACAAATAACAATCTAGGTATATAAAATTGGCAACAATAAATCCATGCTCATCTAAACATTATAAATAACCAATAAAACTATTTTAAAATCGTTTTATGCCTGGAATTCCGGTCAGCGGAAGTTAATCATGAATGAGAAATCTGCAGACTCATCTTTGACAAGGCAATACCTCGTGCGGTCGGGTGCGCGTCATCTGTTCTGACCCGCGTCCCCCTTCACCCGCTAGGAGCATGGGACTGTCACGGACTCGGTCGCGGGCCTGTAGCGCGTGTAGTGTACGGGGCGTAGTGTGTGGTCGCCGGGCGCGCTAGCAGCGCCGCGCCGAGGGACGTCGCGCGCCGGGAGCGCCGGGACTCAGCGCCGCGCGCCACGCCGCGTAAGTACCGCCAGACGAGAGCGACTGAAGCACGCGCCACTACACGCGGCGTCGCCCGCGCGCGTGGTTTTATATGATACTTTTATTTTGCATAAAATATGGTACATAAATCGTCGAAGTATAAATGGTTCCACATATTTTTCTTACTTCAGCATGTACTATACGAACCATCATTCAAACTTACTACTAAAGGAGTAGGTATAGTGTAAGAAAATTATTAAAACAAGCTTCTCTTGTGACTATATCTTGTGATTTTGAGGTGTTCACTGTGCGGTGTAGTGATTCGCATTCCAGAGGTGTAAAAAAAAAACTTTTAATAGATTTTTTTTTTCGAGTAATACAGTATGGAAACCACATATGCAACAAATTATACCACATACTTGTTATCGCCTTTTCTGACGATATAAAAAAAAAACCGGACAAGAGTGAGTCGGACTCGCGCACCGAGGGAAAAATAAAACGAAGTCTCTAAATAGCACACATTTTCAGAAATCATCAACAAAAGTTACATTAGTCCCACTATCGGTCAAGAGATGGCGCTTACATAAAATTGCAATATTCTACACCGCAGTGCACAGTGTTAAAATTCTCTGATGAATATAGGTCTCGCCGATGAAAATTTAAAAAAAATATAAATGATGGTACGGAACCCTCGGTGCGCGAGTCCGACTCGCTCTTGTCCGTTTTTTTTAGTAATAATAATAGCCTCCCCGACCGTTTTCGGTCACGGTGGCCAATCTCAATGGAGATTAGCCAGGTACGCAGGAGATATTATAGTGCACAAGCTGTGGCATAAGTGTGTGCGCAAACACAGGTGCACTCTCTGTTCCTTTACTCTCATAGTCCGATGGGACGGCAATCCGACACGACCGGGGAGAGTTCAGGCGCAGGACCAACGGCTTTACGTGCTTTCCGAGGCACGGGGGTATTATACCGCCAACTTCCGAACTTCGGACTGTTACTAAGAAATTCCTAATGGAAAACCCTATAACACTTTGTCCGACCCGGGAGGTTCCAGGTTCCAGGTTGGTGGTGTGGTTTCGATACCGTATATTGCCGATGCACGTTTAAATAACTTAAAATTCAAAAACTTACTGGAATGATTATTAGAACTAAATGAGTCTCATAAATTAAACAAAACAAAAGACAGTTCTGAAACTCACATTATTCACTTTGTAGTCTGTTTTGATATTCTAAGTCGATGACATGTTTTTCAAATAGAGCTTAGCCTTTGTTCGTCGAGCCTAATGATCGATAAGCGTTAAACTAACGTCACCACACCGCGCAATGAAACTAGTTGTCTTGGTGTACCGCTAACATTAGTGGTTAGTGGGTAACTGTACTCGTTCTCTACAGATCCAAATTAAATTAGGTAGCGAAACTCCGCGGACGTGATGGGTATCGATATCTTAACATTATAAACTAAAAGAAAAATGGTTTGAAGATATTTTTTGGGGTCAACGACCGTAGGTAGTGTTACTTGAAATATTCTCTTAAAAATAAGTTGTTTTTTGTGTTTACTTCACATAGTAATGGTTATCAATATCGACGTCTGAACACAATAAAAAAAAACTGATTCTGCACTACACCACATACGGTCGGTGACCCCAAAAAATCACCTTTTGTTTTTTTTTGTTTGATCGTGTTTAGATATCGAATCCCATCATTCTGCGCAGTTTTGCGCTTATTTAATTTGACCCTGTATAATGCTGGTTGCAGACCAAGAGCTACGCTAAGTCAGTCTAGCTTAGCTCGCATAGCTGATGTAGTTTTCCATACTTGTGTACAGACCGCAAACTATGAACAGAAGTATGAAAAATGATCTCAGATAAGCGAGCTAAGCTAGACTGACTTAGCTGAGCTTTTGGTCTGCAACCCGCATCAAACTAAGGACTGGGACCGGTAGTGGGCAGGTAGGCCCAGGAAACTGACTCAATGTAGAATAGAATATTGTTGTTGTAGGATGGTATGGAAGGTAGGAAATAAAGTTGGGAAAATTTGAATAAGTATCTACAACATACCTCTAGGGTGTACAATATACTAAGAACATAAGAGTAGAGTGGTGTTAGCGCGCGGTGGGCGTCGCGGTGCGCGTGCAGTGGCGTGCGCGTGCGAGAGTGTGCGTGTGTGCGTGTGTAGCGACGTGTCAGTGCGAGTGTCAGTAGGTGGCGATTTTCAGGTGCGGCGGAGCGGCCTCGGCGGGGAGCGGCCAGCTTGTCTCTAGCGCGACCCACCACCCTCAATCGTATGAAACTGAACTTGATCGACTTATCTTACGCGCGGGCACGTTCCCGCGACGCGGCACACACTCCGCGATCATAACACTTACCCCCAAAATGATCGTTTGCGGGATCACCGCGTTCATATGTCACTTTGGTTCGGAAAACTGGAAGGCGCCCTCTGTCGGCCCGACCACGCGTTCGGGTTCGCCGAACAAAAAGTGACTTATGAACGTGACGTGACTACTCGCGCCACGGTCGCAGACGCGGCCGTATCGTAACAACCGAGTGTGTCGCGCGAGCGTGGCCGCGGCGCTGTGTTTATATTAGTTCGTGTGCGAACGGTGCCGAACTCGCAGCGGGCGCGCACTCAGTGAGTTGTTTGGGCGCAGGAGGAGGCCGAGGTGGTGGTGCGGCGCAAGCGCGACGCCAAGGACGAGCCCGAGCGCCCGCGCGAGCGTGACGAGCGACGCGATCGAAACGAGCGCACCGAGCGGCCCGCCGAACGAGAGCGAGAACGCGACAAGGACCGGGAGCGAGACCGTGACCGGGAACGCGACCGGGAGCGAGAGAGAGATCGGGATAAGGAGAGGGAGCGAGAAGGGAGAGAAAAGGATCGCCGCCGCCGGAGTACTTCAAGGTAGCGATGGTCAATGATTCTTATTTATTTGTTTACTAGCTGCGCCACGCGGTTTCACCCGCGTAAATGTCGATCCCGTGGGAAAAGTAAAAAGTATCCTATATGTTAATCCAGGGTGTCAGCTACCTCCATACAAAATTTTATCAAAATTGGTCCAGCCGTTTGAGCGTGAAGAAGTAACAAACATATAAACACACACACATACACACACCCCCCCCACACACACACACACTCACAAACTTTCGCTTTTATAATATTAGTGTGATTGGATCTCCAGCAGAGGCTACACAATAAGATACAAGTTTACAAGAATCTGAACAAATATTACTGTGTGCTTAATCAATTTAAATTACAAGAAAATCATCACACTAATATTATAAAGGCGAAATTTTGTGAGTGTGTGTGTGTTTATTTGTTTGTTACTTCTTCACGCTCAAACGGCTGGACCAATTTTGATAAAATTTTGTATGGAGGTAGCTGACACTCTGGATTAACATGTAGGCTACTTTTTATCCCGATATTCCCACCGGATCGACATTTTCGCGGGTGAAGCCGCAGGGCGCAGCTAGTACAAAATAAAATGCAAAATCACACAAAAAAAGAATAATAAATAATAATTATAAAAGAACAAAATACATAATTATGATTTGGATACTATAACTTTTGTCTTTTTAAATTTGATTGATAATAATATTATCATTTCATTCATTATAATCATAATCATTGTAAAACATAGGTACATTATAAGTTCTTATTTGTTGATCACCGATAGTCGTTTAATTAGATGCTGCACGCTTCTGCTTTCAGTCACAACTGTGCTGTAACACATTGTTCTGACAATGTTTCACGTTTCAGGAGTAAGGACCGACGTGAAGAACGTGACAAGGAGCGGGAACGAGAACGTGAGGAGAGGGAGCGAGACAGAGAACGCGAGCGAGAGCGAGAACGTGAGAGGGAAAGGTAAGTGTTTGCACGTAAACAAATAAAAACAACACTAACGAATCGTTATTTTTACCGACTTCAAAATAAAGGAGGTTACTCGTATCAATTCGACATGTATGTATGTAATATTATTGGAACTTGTTAGGTACGTATTTATGCGGAAGGACGACACTCGTCAATCAAAGTCACTAGCCTGTTGCACACTGGTTTATAGTCATAAATGACCCCGGCGCGGGGAGGGGCGGGGCGCAGCCCGCTCACCTACGTAGCGCTCGCACACACATATATATAACAGAACTGCATTATATTCACATAATATGACAATCTACATTTTTTTTTTAATTAGCCTGCGCTGTCCCACTCTCGGGCAAAGGCCTCCCTCCACCCCTTCCATCTTTCGCGAGCCCCCGCGTCCTCCTTCCAGTCTTGGTAGAACCTATCCAGCTCGTCCCGCCATCTCCTACGTGGTCTGCCGCGACCCCGCCTCACTGTCTCAGGGCACCAATTCTGCGCAATTTGGGCCCACATTTTGTCCGGCATGCGGCAGACATGTCCTGCCCAGTCCCATTTAAGTTGACCAGCCTTTTGAGCCACGTCAGCTAACTTTGTTTTGGAGCGCAGTATTGTGTTTCGAACACGATTTGTTAACTTAACGCCTATTATACTGCGCTCCATTGCTCGTTGGCAGACCTTGAGTTTGGACTTCTAGATGTTAGTCAAAGACCAAGTTTGTGCAAAATAGGTTAAGACGGGAAGAATACACATGTCCATGAGCCTGCGTTTCAGTGCCATAGGCAGCTCACCCTTCAATAGTTCCTTCAAGGACCAGTAGCTCTTCCAGGCGTTTTCTGTTCGTCTTGAGATTTCTTTATCTTGCCTCGCCTGGAAAGAGACCACTTGAACATGATCCCTGATTCCTGGACATGTTGTACTATCTCCCCGTCTACTTTTATGCTTCTAGGTGTTTCGTTGCACATAACTTTGGTCTTCGACATATTCATCTTCAGTCCAACCTCAAGGCTTGCATTGCTGAGTTCTTGGAGCATCCGTTGAAGTTCAGTGGCTGAGGATGAAAAGAGAACAATGTCGTCGGCGAAACGTAGATTTGTCAGTCTCGCTTCGCCAAGGACAATGCCTCTCTCCCTCCATTCGGCTGCCAACTTCCTGAAGATTTTATAGAGGTATGAGGACCAGGGTGTAAAGTTCACTCATACTCTATAGAAAAGGGAGGATCCTCCGACCAGACGGGTGTTATGTCTGGTGGGCAACTGCCCAATGATTCATAACGGGATGTAGGATTTGCGTGACGTAGTATGACGCGTTGTTCGCATGTGGCGTTGTAGATACCGCTACAATTTCTTCGAGGGTACTAGTGAACAGTTTAGGAGATAGCGGGTCGCCCTGTTTGACTCCTTTCTCTATTTTAAATTTTGGACCGGTGGTTTCAAGTTTTATTGCGGCTGTACTATTTTTGTAAATATTGCGTAACAGATTTATATAGGTGGGATCAATGTTTTGGTTGCTTAAGGCGTCAAATATGGATGTGTGTGAAATGCTGTCGAAAGCTTTGGAATAATCAACAAAAGCGTGGTATAACGGGATTTTATATTCCTGGTGTTTTTCTATAAGTTGATTGACTGTATGCAGATGATCTGTCGTAGAAAGGCCTGGCCGGAAGCCTGCTTGCTCAGGGGGTTGGTGTTTATCTAGTTCTCCAGATATGCGATTTTCAATTATTTTTATGAATATTTTGTATATTTATGTGATATTAAACTGGGCCTGTAATTATTAATATTTATCACCCTTTTTGTGGAGCAGATTAATATTAGAGTGACAATTTTTTTTAGGAAAACTACCTGAATGCAGAATACTGTTATAGAGCCGGGTGATGTATGGAAGGATAATAAAAATAAATAATACAAAATTTTATAGATGTATGTATGTATGTTGGTCCACGCATTTCTCCGCAACTATTAATCGGATCGTGACCACTTTTTTATTGGCTTACATTTACTTCAACTTAGGGAACAGTGCAAGTTTCATCAAAATCAATTCAGTAATTTTCAAGATATGGACTAATACGTGTAAGTGTGACGGCCTGGCTTATTGATACGAGCTTACGGGTGTAGTGTCAAAGGCATAACATCTCAAAACCTTGGTCAAATTCTAGTGCATTTGTAGCGGTATCTACAACGCCACATGCAAACAACGCGTCATACTACGTCACGCAAATCCTACATCGCGCAAGCAGAGTTTACCGCGCAATTAGCATAGATACAACGGCCCCGACATAAATCATTGGGCAGTTGCCCGCCAGACATAACACCCGTCTGGTCGGAGGATCCTCCCTTTTCTATAGAGTATGAATGAACTTTACACCCTGTTCCTCATACCTCTATACATTAACTAAAAATTAAAACTATAAAATCGGTCGGTGGCAAAAAACTAAAACTATAAAATACAGATCCCAAAGACACCGACTTCCGAAATTAAAGTTATTTCATAATTTTGAGTTAATTTCTTTTTGAAGTCGGTTTAATTTTTTTTTAAATTACATTTTTATTGTTCTCTTCATTTTTCTCAAAAGATAAATGGTTTTGAAGAATCGTATATGAATTGCTTATTGATACGTTTGTTGCAGAGAGCAGCGCGAACGCGAGCGGGAAAGGGAGATACGAGAGCGAGAGAGGGAGAGAGAAAGAGAACGGTAACTATTACTTATTCATTTTTATTGGTGACCATAATTTCACCTGCCCAGCCTTAAAATCGATATCGATGTCTTTTTTTATGATTTTTTAGTTGGCGTCGTAGTTGGGTTTAAGATTTTAACTTTTTGTCATCGTCAAAAGAATTATTTAAACCTTGACGTAATTTAAACCATTATATTATTATAGTAGTTGTTGAACGTACCCCGGCTGGATAGTTATATCGGATAGTAAGGCAATTATTAATTAAGCCACGCAGTAAAACCCTCCCCTGTATAATTAACTACCCCCTTCACCCCGTTAGGGGTAGATTTTAAAAAAACCCTGATACACGTTACTTTTGGTCTTAAGTATAAATACCGAGTTTCGAGTTAATCGGACCGCGCGTAAAAAATTTTCCATAGAAATTTTGACACCACCGAGTCCCCCTTTAGGGGATAGTTTAGAAAAACAAAAAAAATCCAAACTTCATAATTTACTAAGATCAGTATTCGTGCCAAGTTTCAAGTTTATTAACCAACTGAATAAGATTTTTCATATAAACTGTGTTCCCGCTTTTCACTCCCACAGGGGTGGAATTTCGAAAAATTGTTTGGGGTATGTTCATGACTTGACTCAAAGATTATTTATACGAATTTTCGAGTTAATCAAGCCACGCAGTAAAACCCTCCCCTGTATAATTAACTACACCCTTCACCCCGTTAGGGGTAGATTTTCGAAAAACCCTTATACACGTAATTCTTTATTTTTGGTCCTAAGATATCGAGTTTCGAGTTATTCGGACCGCGTGTAAAAAATCTTCCATACTTATTTTGACACCCCCCAATCCCCCTTTAGGGGTTAGTTCAGAAAAACGAAAAATGCTAAACTTCATAATTTACTTAGATAAGTATTCCTGCCAAGTTTCAAGATTATTAACTCAAGAAATAAGATTTTTCATACAAACTTTCATCCCCTATTTAACTCCCTTAGGGGTTGAATTTCGAAAAGTCCTTCCTTATTCCTTGTCTACATTATAAAGGGAACCTCTGTGCAAAATTTCAGCTCTCTAGGTCCAAGGGTTTGGGCTGGGCGTTGATGAGTCAGTCAATCAGTCAGTCAGGACTTTTCTTTTTATTTATATATATATATACTATATATATGTATATATGTAGATAGATAGATAGATGGTATGGGTCCCGCCTGCTTCCAACTTTTATTTAATTTAAAATGGGCTTGTTTTTAGCTTTTCAGTTCTTTTAACTTATGTTTTTTTACCGCAGTCGGGTTTTTTATTTTTTTTTAATAACTTTTTTTTTCGGCGTTTTTTTACTAAGTTAAATATTGTACGTTGGTACGGAACCCTTCGTGTGCGAGTCCGACTTGCACTTGGCCGGTTTTCAAAATCCAGTTCTGATGATGGGATCCATGAGGAATTGAGGGAACTCCTCAAATATTATAGGCACACCTATAGCGATTTGGGTATTTTTATAGTAACTCGTGCATTTGCTTTCGAAAACCATCATTTGGTGAAGTGGAACTGATGAAGAAGACCACAGATGGCCACTGGAACTACTCAATAATAAGTATTTCACGGGTTGCGATTCGATTACTTTAATATGGTTGCTAAGCAAATTATGCTCGTCACAATACGAATGGTGAAATGGAGCTGATGGTGGAATACTAGGAGAACTCCCTGCATCGGGAAAAGCAATTTTTGTTAATTTTTCACTTCGTAGTGTTTTTTTTGGAAGTCGTTTTTTTTTTTTATGTTTTTTTTATTAAACTTTCGTGGCAACGGATTCAAAGCACGTCACTCAAGCTTAAAATAGTGTTGCTCCCGAGGTGGACACTACTTTTATCACTCTCTATGAAAAATAAGTAAGTGCAACTTATGAATAAGACTTACTTACGTTTATTAACCGACTTCCAAAAAGGAGGAGGTTATATGTTCGACTTGGTTTTTTTTATGTTTGTTCACCGATTACTCGAAGACGGCTGGACCGATCCCAAAAAATCTTTTTTTGTTTGAAAGGGTATAAGTACTCTCGAGGTGGTCCCATTATCATCAAATTGGAATCTGTTGAGAGGATCCCATTGGAAATCGAGGGAAATCCTCAAATTTTATAGGCAAACCTATTGCGATTTGGGTATTTTTTAAAGTAACTTGAGCATTTGCTCTCGGAAATCATCATTTAGTAAAGTGGAGCTGATGATGAAGACCACAGACGGCCATCGGAACTACTCGAATGACAAATATTTCACGGATTGCGATTCGATTAGTTTAATATGGTTGCTAAGCTATTTTTGCTCGTTACAATGCGTACGGTGAAGTGGAGCTGATGGTGATTTCTCAATCAGCTCCAGTTCTCCTGGTTCTTACTAGGAGAACTCCTCAACAATTAACGTCCCTGCATCGGGAAAAGCAATATTTTGTAAAAGGTGATGAAGCAGTTGACATTAGGATAAAATAAAGTGAAAAATAACTTTAATTTCGGAAGTTGGTGGCAAAAAACTAAAATACAAATCCAAAGACACCGACTTCCTAAATTAAAGTTATTTTACACTTTTTAGTGTTTTTTGGAAGTTGGTTGTTTTTTTAGGGTTCCGTACCCAAAGGGTAAAAACGGAACCCTATTACTAAGACTTCGCTGTCCGTCCGTCCGTCCGTCCGTCCGTCTGTCTGTCTGTCACCAGGCTGTATCTCAAGAACCGCGGTAGCTAGACAGTTGAAATTTTCACAAATTATGTATTTCTATTGCCGCTATAAATAAATATTTAAGGGGGGCTCCCATACAAAAAAACGTGTTTTTTTCGGCGTTTTTGCCGTCTGTCTGTCGCCAGGCTATATCTCAAGAACCGCGGTAGCTAGACAGTTGAAATTTTCACAAATTATGTATTTCTGTTGCCGCTGGCCGCAAAGTTTTCGACTTTTGATGAAAAATGTAAAAAAAAATAATACCGTTCCCCCTTAACTCCGAAGTTTGCAAAGAGGAAAATCTGAAATAATTCTATATGATAGAAGTTTATGTAAAGATAACAGGAAAAATAAAACGAAGTCTCTAAATACCACACGTTTTCAGAAATCATCAACAAAAGTTACATTAGTTCCACCATCGCGTCGGTCAAGAGACGCTGACATAAAACTGCAATATTCTACACCTCAGCCTACGGCCTCTCCGATGAAAAAATAAAAACATGATGGCACGGAACCCGCGGTGCGCGACTCCGACTCGCTATTGACCGGTTTTTCTTTTCAAGGTACGGAACCCTAAAAAACGCGCGAAAAGCATTCTGCCTTCATTCGTAATTATTTACTCCAATTAGGATTAAGAAGTGATAAAGAATAAATAAATATACCTACTATTCTTATCCATAAGTTGCACTTACTTATTTTGTCATAGAGGGTGATAAAAAGTAGGGTCCACCTCGGGAGCAACACTATTTTAAGCTCGAGTGACGTATTTTGAATTCCTCGCTATGTAATACACCACTAGACTTAACAGTATTATTTCTACCCTCAAGATTCAAATCTTGTAAATTTATTTTTAGACATGTTGTTTGCTCCCTTTTTTTTTTTCGGATGTGAAATCAAATTCCCAAATTCCAAATTTTTGTTTGCTCCCTTAGCAAACAATCTACTATTTTGTCACTAGTATGACATGATTATTTTCGTGCCTGTGGCCACTAAAAAGAAACTAAAAAAAACGCATATTGCAACTGATGGCATACAAATAGATACCATCAGTCCGGAAAAAGGATTTCACATTAATCTTTAATCTCTTTTTTAACAAAATTTGCAACTTTTCTACCTCCCACAGTTTTTTGCGGTTAGTGGAAATATACTAACGAATCTTTTGAAAAAATACTCCTCTTATCAAATAAAAACCTAGATTTATTGCAACAGTAATAACAATATTTAGGTCATAACAGCGAGCGTCGCGTAGTAACAACTTACTAGTGTTTGTGTTATTGCGCGACTTTTATAATAACCTGCTATATCAATAGTTTCTGTAGCGGTTTACGAGCGGCGATAAGACGCAGTGCTCGCCATGCTGGCCTTACACCCGTACATCCGCACGCGCCACGAGATCAGACGCGAGTACGTACACGTACAGCCGACAGCCGGTTACCGGATATCCGTTTCACATTCAATCGTTAGAGATACTCTATATTTATGTTTCATACTGGGTTATACTCGAACGCAATGTAAATAATCGATGTTGAATAAATAAATTGAAGTGTAATTGAAAAAAGAAAATGGTTCTTTGAAAATCAAACAAACGATGCACGATCGAACGTTCAATCAAAGTCAAATCATTTATTTTAAATAATAATAATTTCAAATAATAATAATAAAATGATCGATCGAACAACTTTCCAACAAACGATCTGTTTGCGGATGAGTGGACGAAGACTATTGGCATGTCAGAAGTATTTTGAGACTCATGAAAGTGTTTCAACTTATATATTACTTATATATATATATTTTTTTCTCCTTTATGCGTTTGCGTCTTGTATTGTAATTGGTTTTTAACCGTTTTAATTTAAGTAACGAAATAAAATAGCTGTTGTGTGCTGTGGGATCACGCTTTAAAACTGTATAGTGTACTTCATAATACACTATACAGTTTTAAATGAAATGAAATGATATCGATGAATGTTAAAAGTTTTAGTTTTACGAAAAATTTTTCGCGACACTACTCGCGGTATCTGTGTTGTGTAAGATAGTTAGCGCGTTCTCACATGACTGGTGTTATTCTTAAGGGGCTTACATAACCTAAACGCAAGTTTTAGAAACAATAAAAGTATATGATCGACTACAGTAAACAAAATCAGAAAAAAATATATGATATTCTGCAGGATATAATTATGCTAGGTAGATAGTGTGTTGAAAACATAATACCTACAACTAATTTGATACGATAGAAAAAAATCATGAAGATACCTCGAAATAGTATATTTCATTACAAGGTTCCGCAGGTGTACTGAACGACTATTTTTAATACAGTTGCGAAAAAATTAAGCAATTTAATAAAATAATAAAAACACAATAAACTCAACTAACTAATCATGAAAATGGCGCCAACCGTAGAATATAAGCAGAGTTTTTTTTCTTCACCCATTTTGGTAGGCAAAGGGAACTATCCATACAGCTTAGTCTTCAGTATATTTTTTTTATTGATATGAAATGAAAATGAAATTAAATGACATGAAATGAAATGAAACCTAACCTAACTCATTCAATTAAATCATTAAATCTGATATTGAAATAAATTAGTAGCTTCTTTTAAGAAATATAGGTACGTATTTGTATGAATCACAAAAACTCTTTAGTAAAAACTTCATGGTTGGTTTTTCTTTTTAATAGACATTATTTTGACAGTTGGGAAAGACGCACGAGTTCGGGAAAGGTAAAAAAAAGCACTAGTATGTAATAGCCCACATCCCGAACGCTATACGTCCCTGCAATACACCACTTTTTGAGCAACTGTATTAAAAAACAACAACCGAAACGAAACGGCCAAGCCTCATATTTTGACTAAGGTGTAGAGTTTGTGAAGTTACGGCGTGTAGAGTTAGAAGCTTGGCTCTACATGAGATCTGATAACTTTTTGGCAGTGCGAGCCATATGTGGTCTCGTCTTGGCAACATTTTACATGAAAATGTTTTTGGTGGAATAATATTAGTATGGATTCGTCTTTGTGGACGAGAGCGTCGACATTGTCACTCATACATGTGCGACAGTATCCGTCTGTAATTCCATGTGCCGTATCAACGACGGCGCGCATGGTAAGTATGGATAGCATGACCTTAAATAAAAGATACTTTAATTTTTGAGTTTGTTTCGACGTTTCTTGGAAACACCGACAAAAAGAAACTGACGTGAAAAACTGTTATTCATAACCGATTTACTAAATAAATATAAGTTTGTTTTAATGTCGACTCAATCTAGATGATTTTTGACTGGAAAATGTGATTCGGATATCATATTATCTACTACTAGTTACTAATCTGTATTTTTTTTAAACAGTGAACGCGAGCGCGAACGAGAACGCGAACGCGAACGTTCTCGCGAGCGCGAAAGGGAGCGCGAGCGGTCGCGTGGAAGGTCGCGCAGCGAGGCAGACGCGAGGCGTGACAAGGAAGTGGAGGACGAGGCGCGCGAGAAGAAGCGCCTCGAGAAAAAGGCAAGGGAAAAGGAGGCCGCTTACCAGGAGAGGTGCGTATACCATACCAGTTCAAAGTTTTACGAAATAGGGATGATGACTATTTTTTGTTATTATTCTTTTTCTATTAGAATTAACATAAACATCAGCAACAAAAGTAATGTTAAAGCTCAAAAAATAACAGTTACAAGTGTTTTAATTTTTTTTGCTAGACAGATACGGTGGTATCAATAGTGTTGTTTTGATAGTTTAATTTTTTTTATTTTGCAACTTCTTTAGATGTGACGTCACATATGCATACTAGCAACAACATACTTATGTACATTGTCCGTTTCGCGCTACAAGGACGGGAATTACCCCTTTCAAAAACTTTTCAGATTGTAACTTCTTCATTAGAATTAAATTATTTGTTTCAAAATTTATAAATTAAAATATTTTGTTCACATAAACCTACATGGGCATTTATGAAACGTCAGAAGCTAGGTGCACGGTTCCAATTGATTGTTTCCTATGGAGAAGAGCCGGCAAGAAACTCCACGTTTTACTTTTTTAGGGTTCCATACCCAAAGAGTAAAAATGGGATCCTATTACTAAGACTCCACTATCCGTCTGTCTTTCTGTGTGTAGACAGTTGAAATTTTCACAGATGATGTATTTCTGTTGCTGCTCTAACAACAAATAATAATAAAAATAAAATAAAGTTAAAATTTAAAGGGGTATAAAAGAAACGTTTTTTTCGGCGTTTTATGCCTTGTGGTACGGAACCCTTCGTGTACGAGTCCGATTCGCACTTGGCCGGTATTTTCAAAATAATTGGCTTTTACAATGTTTTCAAAGTACACTGTTATTAGATATTGGAGGACAGTGTAGATCTGTCAACAAGTGTCGGGTACTGATAAAAATTGATAATGGTCAACAAATCGAAGTATCTATGAGTCTACCATAGTACTAATATTAGTCATCACCCATACAAAGTTTTGGAACCACTAAAGAAGGATGTTCAAAAAGTACTGGCTCTCAACCTAATTACAATCTAAACGTTTGACATTGCTACAGGTTACGGAACTGGGAGAGTCGCGAGCGGCGCAAGCAGAAGGAATACGAGAAGGAGCGAGAGAGAGAGAGGTGGATATTTGTTTAATCTACACACAAATCCATCACAAATATATTTATCTTTAAACCTGACTCGGGGCCAGTTTCTCGAACGAAAATTATCGCCAAATTAATGTGACAAATTGTCAAGCGCGCGTAATCTACTGCGATTGGTTGAATGATGTATCAACAGCCAATCGGGGCATGGGGAGTTTGTGGCGCAACTTCTTCGCAGCTAAAGCACTAGGAAGTAGTGATGATGGGCGGGCGTGCCGGGGGACTATCTTATGTATTTTGGTGTTCAAGGCTAATTTAAGGAGTATTATTCCTAATTTCAATATAACGTGTAAAAGAATGATCGCGAGACCTCAGACTCCCCAATTAGATAATGAAATGATATGACTTAAACATCTGTAATTTAAATTTGTTAAACCGTAGATCTGGTTTGTTTATTCGAATTAACTTGCTTATCTGTTTTATGTGCACGTGTGTCTGTGTCAAATAAACCTATTTTTCTTTCCTTCTAAGGTGTCGCGAGGAAGAGAGAGAGCGAGAGGCCAAGCGGCTCAAGGAGTTCTTAGAGGACTATGACGATGAAAGGGACGACCACAAGTACTACAAGTGAGTAACGGTTCTAATACCACTCTGAAATAATGCAAATCGGTGCGGATTTGATTGAGGAAATATCATGATTCTCTTCCTAATTTATTTGAAGTAGGCTCATCTTTTTTTTTTTTTGCGGATGGGAAATCATCAAATGACCCCTCCCGCTCTCCTTCCTTAGCCCTTTATGTTCCGGGCCAGCGGTAACCCTTTCGGACAATCCCGCTGACCCGGCAGGCTTCGGCCCTATGGGGCCCCTCCTCGATGCTGACATCTCTTTGAGGCGCGCGTGGAACAGCGCATGTCTTTTCTTCTATACTTGTCTATTAGTCAACTAGGTACTTTCTGTCAGCCCGCCAGAAAAAAATAATAATCAAAAGCTGATTAAAATTTTTACGTGAATACCTCAATAAGTCGTGAATTGATCGCAGGCTCCTTTCAAGCAAGTAAGCCCGTGTTAGTAAGTTCCTCTCATCAATATCTTAAATAAGACTTAATTTGTTTAGTCTTTACTCGTCGGTAGGTTCTTTCGCAGACAACCTATACGTAGTTCCCGGTGAGTGTACGTGTACGTATCTCGTGTGACAGGGGTAAGGAGTTGCAGCGGCGCCTGGGCCTGCGCGTGCGCGAGGCGTCGGGCGACGCGCGCGAGCGGGCGCGCGAGCAGGCGGAGCTGGCCACGCTGCGGCGCCACGTGTGGGGCGCGCGCGCGGCGGACGACCCGGCCGCGCTGGCCGCCTACGAGCGCGCGCGCGCCGCGCACGACGCGCAGTACGCGCCGCGCCTGCTCATCGACGTCAGCCTGCAGCTGGAGCAGCAGCGCGAGCGCGAGCGCGCGCGCGCCGAGCAGCGCGAGGAGGCGCGCCGCGAGGTACGCGGCGCTCTTTTACATCTTCTGACTGCTTGACCAGACGCCTCCTATACAAATTTCAATAAATTGGTTTGTCCTCATTTTACGGGTATAGAGACGGATACTCAGGAAATAATTAAGCAAGCAACCGGCACAATGATAAAAAAAAACAGTGGCACTCCGGGAGTGCCGACAGAAGTGAAAACAAAACACAAAAAGAATACTTTGCCATCACTCACTGACATATCGGATATACATTAAAACCGAGTACATCCCGAGGACAGCCAAATACATCCGAAGCGGGTATTTTTTTTAATCGTCTTATAAACAAAACACGCGTTGTGTCGCTTACGGTAACAGTGGCGCGAGTTAGGCAGGATACAAAAGTCTAAAAAGTTAGTATTTTTAGACCTTTGTATCCTGCTTATGCGTATGAAGTTTCAATAAAATCGGTTCATTCATTTCGAAAAATAAGGGCTTGAAAGTTTGTATAAAATGCCGCACGGCGTAAACGCTCTTAACTAAATATCTATTTAAAATAGTTTGAGTCTAATTATAGAATCTAAAAAAAGCTTCAAAATGTCAAACGAAATATTTTATTCAAAAAACAGCCATATTCGCTGGTATGCTGGTATGGTGAACTACGCCGTAGCACAGTTTGACCTACGCCGTAACACTCTCCATCCGTCTTACGAATTTTCGATCAGGTCACGTGTTCTGACGCGAGTTTAACATTTTTTACCCATTACAAAAAAAGTGTACAACGCCGCTAAAGAAGTTTTCACTTCAATAAAAATGGCGACATGTTTTTTAAATTTTGAATGCATATTCATGTCTGGCTTACGAGCGGATACGGACTTTTTTTTTTTAATTTGGAATACGGGCAGGCACGGAAGAGTCTCGATATGTAATGAACGGTCCTTTACATATTGAGACCCATCCACGACCCATCGATCGACCCGTGTAGCTGCTATTATTTAGCCACGAGCCCAGTTGAAGTACTGTGTGTTAATAGTAATAATATATGATTTGTGCTATGGTGTTGCAGGCGCGCGAGCGAGCGGCGCGCGAGCGCGAGCGCTACCTGCGTCTGGCGGCATCGCGCCAGCTGCCCACCGAGGCCGAGCCCATCGACAGCGACAGCGACCCCGCCGCCTCCCCGCCCGCCACGCCGGCCTCCCCGCCGCGCCGCCACCGCCGCGCCTCCCCGCCCTCCTCCGACGCCGGCACCACGCCGCCGCGCCCGCCCTCCCCGCCGCACCCGCCCGACCCGCGCCACGTGAGTACACACACACAGCGACAGCGACCCCAACGCCTCCCCGCCCGCACCCGTATGGACTCACACACACTGACACAACACTTGTACACACACACATCCACATACTAACAGCTGAATAGATTGACAGATTCTCCAACAAGACATGCGCCGCATTATGTTGTATCAACATGCCTCGTAGCTGACATCAATGCAGCCCTCAATGTACCTATCATAACACTGCTATCATAACACTGCTATCATAACACTGCTATTATGCTACTATGTAGCAATGTGATGTACGCTACCAACGCCTTTGATTGGCTGCTAAAATGGTCCTTTCATTAGGGACCGCGGGGTTACAGACCCATTGACTGACTCATACGCGACGAGGTGTGCTCTTCCTCGCATATATTTTTTGAGCTGCTTGTGAATTTTCACCTAAGAAATACGAGTATTTTCGCATCATCACTGAGCCACAAAAATAAAATTGCGCACGGGTAAAAAAAAATTTTCGGGATATGATGTCAGTGGTTGACTTATTAAACCTATAAAGTTTCAATTGCATAGCTCTTATACTTTAGATTTTATTGATATCTAAAATACCCCGATTTCGTCACTGACTCACTGATTCACTGATGATCATCAATATTCTAAGGGTCTTCCTGAAGTCCTAGAAAGCTGAAATTTGGTATGTAAGCTAGTAATAGTACACAAACAACAAAAAAACTCTAAAACTTGGAACTTTTACCCTCCAACCCCTTAAAATAGGGGATGGAAGTTTGTACGAGACTTCCGCAAATTTTGATGCTAGAGTTCTGAAAATTGATATAGAGTCCCTATATCAATTTTCAGAACTTCGTTTCGTTACTACAAGAACTATTGTATAACAGAAAAATAATGAACAGTGAATAAATTTTTCACCTTACGCCCATGTGATGGTAGCGAAACGGCCAAGCCACATATTTTGACTAAGGTGTAGAGTTTGTGAAGTTAGGGCGTGTAGAGTTAGAAGCTTGGCTCTACATGAGATCTGATAACTTTTTGACAGTGCGAGCCATATGTGGTCTCGTCTTGGCAACATTTTACATGAAAATGTTTTTGGTGGGTACATATTTCTTCGAATGAATCATGTAATCAGATATCATTTCCAGGCTGTCCGTAGTGTCCATAATAACATATTGATGCTTATGACTATACCTACGAGGTCAACCTGGTACACTTTACCAGCTTAACATTGAACGTCACTGGCGCGTCATAAAACATCAGTCTATTATTGCTTTGGGGTCAATGTGTCGTTCGTTAAAGAAAGGACCATGGGCACTTTTGAATGAACACTGGGCCCACTTTTCAAAGTTGTGCAACAGTGATGAAACCTATGTCATTATGACAGCTCTTGGCTTGTACTATGGCAGCTAAGTTCAAATCCAGCGCGAAAAATTTTTTTTTTTTTGGCGATTTTAAATACGTTTTGTTTTGATATTAAATTATAATAAACTGAAAATAAAAAAAAGTTTTTAAAAACAAGCTTTTATTTAAATAAAAACGTAACCTAAAAAAAGAAAGAATAACGCACTCTAAAAAAAAAAATTTAAGTGACACTGTCATTTTAAAAAATATATAAATTTTGAACGCTTGATGCGTGTTGCCAGTGATGACTTATGGCACTGAAACGTGGTCGCTCACAATGGGCCTTATAAGAAGGCTAAAAGTCACCCAAAGGGCAATGGAGAGGGCTATGCTTGGAGTTTCCCTGCGTGATCGAATCAGGAATGAGGAGATCCGCAGGAGAACCAAGGTAACCGACATAGCCCGCAGAATTGCCAAACTTAAGTGGCAGTGGGCAGGGCACATTGCTCGCAGAACAGATGGCCGATGGGGCCGAAAGGTTCTGGAGTGGCGACCACGTACCGGAAGACGTAGCGTTGGAAGGCCTCCCACAAGGTGGACCGACGACCTTGTGAAGGCCGCAGAAACCCGTTGGATGCGAGAAGCACAGAACCGGTCGAAGTGGAAGTGCTTGGGGGAGGCCTATGTCCAGCAGTGGACGTCTTTTGGCTGAAATGATGATGATGATGAACGCTTGAGGCTGAAATTTGGTAAGTAGATGTATTCTGTGAAGCGCATTAAGATTTTCACAAAAAAAAATTGAAAAAAAAAAAAACAATAAATTTTGGGGTTCCATACTTAGAACTGAAACTCAAAATATTTTTTTTTCATCAAACCCATACGTGTGGGTTATCTATGAATAGGTCTTCAAAAATAATATTGAGGTTTCTAATATCATTTTTTTCTAAACTGAATAGTTTGCGCGAGAGACACTTCCAAAGTGGTAAAATGTGTGTGTCCCCCCCCCTGTTACTTCTAAAATAAGAGAATGATAAAACTAAAAAAATATATGATGTACATTATCATGTAAACTTCCACCGAAAATTGGTTTGAACGAGATCTAGTAAGTAGCTCGCGGGTGAAAATTTAAAAACATATGATGGTACGGAACCCTCGGTGCGCGAGTCCGACTCGCTCTTGCCCGGTTTTTTTACTCTTCAAGCCCTTTCATTTGATACCCATATTAAGGGGGTTGAGAAAAAAATATGTAATCCGCCATCTTGGAGCGGCGGCCATATTGAAATTATTACAATTTTGAGTATTGCACATTGTATTGTTACCAGAACTAAAGGTGTATGCAAAATTTCAGCTCAATCGGATACCAACAAATGGTCGAAAAATGGTTTGCAAATTTCTACGGACAACTTACATACATACATACCTACATACATACATACTTACATACGAACAGTGCAAGCTAAATAAAAGCTTGTAATTAGCTGTCAGTCAGTAGCTAGGATTATAAATAGCTCTTGTTTGACTAAAAATACACTAAAAAGATCAACATAAAGGCCGTATATTGCTGTATTTTTTAGGGCTGATTTTTCAATCGACCGATAATTTTCATGCGTGGAATAAAGTTGACATCTTACAGTTTTTGTATGGAAGAACTGCCAAACATTCAAAATTATTCCTCCGATGAAGTTATCTGGTGTTGGAAAAATCAGCCCTATGTTTGCGTTCGTTGCTCACAACCATGCTACTGTTGCAGAGCGTGACGTCGACCGGCAGCTCGCCCATCACCATCAGCTTCAAGAACCACCACAAGCTCAGCCCCAACAACTGCACCGACACGCCCAACGGTGAGTCAGCGCGCGCCGCCCGCCGCCCGCGCCTCATTCTGTAGCTTTAAGGGGAAAGCGACAGGGAAGCCCGTTTACAATTTTTTAATACAGTTGCTCAAAAAGTGGTGTATTGCAGGGACGTATAGCGTTCGGGATGTGGGCTATTACATACTAGTGCTTTTTTTTTACCTTTCCCGAACTCGTGCGTTCTCTTTCCCAACTGTCAAAATAATGTCTATTAAAAAGAAAAACCAACCATGAAGTTTTTACTAAAGAGTTTTTGTGATTCATACAAATACGTATATTTCTAAAAAGAAGCTAATCATTTATTCCAATATCAGATTTAATGATTTCATCTCATTAAATTTCATTTTCATTTCATATCAATAAAAAAAATATATTGAAGACTAAGCTGTATGGATAGTTCCCTTTGCCTACCAAAATGGGTGAAGAAAAAAAAACTGCTTATATTCTACGGTTGGCGCCATTTTCCAAAAAAAAAAAATGATTAGTTAGTTGAGTTTATTGTGTTTTTATTATTTTATTAAATTGCTTCATTTTTTCGCAACTGTATTAAAAATAGTCGTTCAGTACACCTGCGGAACCGTCATTGCAACTTGTTCCGACTGTCAACCCTCGCCTTCGGCTGCGCCTCGGCTCGGGTAGACATTTGTCGGAACTCTTTGCAACGACAGCCTTTCCGCACTTGTAATGAAATATACTATTTTAATACAGTTGCTCAAAAAGTGGTGTATTGCAGGGACGTATAGCGTTCGGGATGTGGGCTATTACATACTAGTGCTTTTTTTTTACCTTTCCCGAACTCGTGCGTTCTCTTTCCCAACTGTCAAAATAATGTCTATTAAAAAGAAAAAACAACCATGAAGTTTTTACTAAAGAGTTTTTGTGATTCATACAAATACGTATATTTCTAAAAAGAAGCTACTAATTTATTTCAATATCAGATTTAATTGAATGAGTTAGGTTAGGTTTCATTTCATTTCATCTCATTAAATTTCATTTTCATTTCATATCAATAAAAAAAATATACTAAAGACTAAGCTGTATGGATAGTTCCCTTTGCCTACCAAAATGGGTGAAGAAAAAAAAACTCTGCTTATATTCTACGGTTGGCGCCATTTTCCAGAAATTTTCTTTGCGAGTTTAGTTGTTTTTTGCACAAAATGAGTAATTCCGACCCTATTTTTTTTTAATTAACACCACCGGAACTCAGTATAATTGCACAAAATGCTTCGGAGAACATTTTACCGGAAAAGTCAAAAAGTCGTTACATATCCACATACGACTAATTTATTGCGTGGAGAGAAGAGAAAAAAGCAATATTGTGTTTTTATTATTTTATTAAATTGCTTTGTTTTTTCGCAACTGTATTAAAAATAGTCGTTCAGTACACCTGCGGAACCGTCATTGCAACTTGTTCCGACTGTCAACCCTCGCCTTCGGCTGCGCCTCGGCTCGGGTAGACATTTGTCGGAACTCTTTGCAATGACAGCCTTTCCGCACTTGTAATGAAATATACTATTTCTTACGTTTTGTACAATTTGCAGATCAGTATCAGGTTGTATGCTAGTCTAAATATGATTCGCGACCGTATAAAATATTTATTTATAGAATTATAATTATAAAAATCATCAATACAATGTTCTAATATCATAACTAAATAAAGTCCTCCAGACCGTATTTCGGCCACGGCGCGGCGGCGGCCAATCACAACGGAGACTAACCTTCGGCGCGGGAGATATTGTAGTGCAGGCGTGTGCGCGCACACACGGGTGCAGTCCCTCTCCCTCACCCTCACAGCACGTGTCGCCCTTGCGCCTGCGCCTGATCTCTCTCCGGGCGTGATTGCCGTCCCATTGGTCTAATATCATATTAACCTATTCAATGATTATTTCATGAAATTATAACATTTGAGGCCAATTCTAACTTAAGGAGTTGTGTTGCTGATTCTAATGATTAGATTCTTTGTTACGGTCGCGAATCATATTTTTATCTACATACAACCTGACACTAACCTGCAAGTTGCAAAAAAGGTAAGTAAATTTGAATTTCGCGGGATGCCTTGTCGCATCCCCCTTAACAGGCACCTTTTCATTCACCGCTCACACACACTCCATCTATCAATATCTGTATTCTCTCTTAGAGGTGCTACACATATGTTCGGGTCGGCACATTTGATTCGGCAGTATTTGTTGAGCTAAGCCGACCCAAAGCAATTACTACACGTGTTTGTGTTCCATTCAGCACATGCCGATGTCGCAAATTGAGTTAATCTACGCTAGATGAATCAGGTTCAGGTCGGTTCGGCGAAATCGTGCTAAGTTGGGTTTTCCCGAACCCATTTTTTATTTTGCCGCCCGGCTGTGCCGAATCATGCCAAGCCAAACAAATGTATAGCACCCCTTATTAACATGCATTGCAAAGCTATACTAATAAATATTGTTTTATTGTTGTTTACTCGCCGATTTGTAATGCCATCTCTCTGGAAACTCGTAAGTGACGGATGCAGCCATTGTAACAGTATGTTCACGATTGTTTTAATAATATGATGTATGCCTCACTCTTACTTGTGACTTAATGTTTGTGCCGCACTGCGCTAGCCTGGAGGCCGGCGCCGCCCTACATGGCGAGAGGTAACGTTCGCTAACACTAAGGCGATTAACACACGGCACCGCGCACCGCCGCGGAGGGCGGTGGCGGTAAAGCGGATTTCGTAACGGTGCCCCGTGCGGTGAGGCGGTTTACGCGCCTGTCCGCGCGGATGTATTTAACACGGTTTTGACCAGTTTGGTCACTTTTTCATCCTTTTTAAATTGCAACACGTCCTGCACCCACGATGATCCGCGCGGTTATGCGGCGCCCCGTGTGTGAGGCGCCGCCTCACCGCGTGGCCGGCACGCGGAGGGCGGTGGCCACGGAATAGAAAAATCAAGTGGAAGTGCCACGCAGCTATCGCGCGTGTGTCACAATTATGCGGAGCTCCGCAACACCGGCTCTGAGGCGGCTCAATCGCGATTAGCTACTTGCTGTGATAGGACGTCTCGAACGTAACGAAAAATATTACAAACATGCCTTATTGTGCAATTTTTACATGTAAAAACGATAGCAGGACAAAAAATGTATCTTGCGGAGGTGTATCGTATCACCGGTAAGTATAAAACTATGATATATTTCAATATATTTTTATTGTCAAAACCATATTTATTACTTTGTTGCGAACTAAAAACTACCTTATGTCCATTGTTCAAAGTCTAAATCAACTTGCTCGCTGTCTTGAATATCATTCTAGAAAATTCGACGCTACTCGATTAGGGATGGGACACATTCAAATAGTTCGGTATCGATAAAACAATAAAATGTGTATTTATGTAGTGAAACGTTATAAGTACGTTACCATGACATATTATGTACTCGTTGTTGTTCTTCTCGATTAATTGAATTATATGGTTTGAGTTTGAGTATTTATATTCTGACAAATAAACCAAAATCATTCATTCATAGCTGGACGTAGGCCTCAAAAAGAACTAATACTAATAAACAGTGATAGGAATAGGTAGTGCCTATTTGCCTAAACTTCGAAGAACATAGACGAAAGTCTGAGACTTCCTTACGACTGAAATATTTTTTCGGGACTAATGTCGGGGTTTCGGGACATCACCTAAGTACATTTAATATTAATGTTATTAATAGAGTACACTAATTGAATTCATTTTCCTTTTTAACCGACTTCAAAAACAAGGTGAACATTCTCAATAACCAGTAGATACGTTTTCTATTGTTATTAATTCAGTTAAAGAACTGGGTCCGGTTGAAGTGTAGCCTGACTCGATGACTTAAAAAACTTTTCGATATTTTTTTTCAAAACTGTCCCAATTTTATTGCAGTTTCGAATTAACCTTGACCATAGAAACTATTTAGATTCTAAGAAGCATGGTCCTACGACGCACCGTTTCCGAATTATGGGCCTCAAAATTTTATTTTATACTAGCTGTTCCCCGCGGTGTCACACGCTGCGCGGCTCCTAAGGGTCGTAGCGTGATGTTATATAGCCTTTAGCCTTCCTCGATAAATGGACTACCCAACACTAAAAGAATCATTCAAATCGGACCAGTAGTTCCAGAGATTAGCGCGTTCAAACAAACAAACTCTGCAGCTTTATAATATTAGTATAGATAAAACGCTCTATATTTTCAAAATGGTGGCTCGGATGAAAATCTTTTCTGGAAAGAAATTGTTGCTCTAGTCGAAAACCATGAAGACTGATGTAAAAAACCCGCGAAATATTGAAAAAAAAAAGTTTGAGAATTTTTTTCAAATTTTTTGTCGGTCGAAAAATTTTTTTTTCCTCAATTCATGTTGGGATACTGCTTGCACGGGGGTGACACAGGGGGGGGTTAAATTTTGGTTATTTTTTGCCTACGACGCACCGTTTTCGAGATATTTGAATTTAATTATAGATATCTTGTCCTCATCCCTAGCTGAGTAGAAAAATAGATAACAGGTGCATACGAATATGACATCTATTTCAATGATGTTAGCGTGCTAAATAGAGTAATTTAGTACAGCGCCCTCTAGCGTTGAGTAGCTGAACTCGTTGGGGATTGCTCGAATTTGATTGATACATGGAAAAATGTACTTCATTGATTTTGACATGTAAAATAAAAACAACATTCAGTAGTTGTAATAAGACTTAATTTTGAACAACAATAAATAAACTTTTCGCCAAAGTTGCATTTATATTTAGTAGCCAATTATATCATCGTTTTCTGTGTATTGAAATGTTTATTTTAATTTGCAATTGTGTGAGTTTGGCGACACTGGTCCCGTACTTAGAAAGTCTAAGGGCACTTCCACTTGTTTTTTCTATTCCGTGGCGGTGGCGGTGAAAGCACCGCTCGACTGCGCGGCCAGGCGGTGTACGTGTGTTATGCTATGTTCACATGCACGCCGTGCAGCCCGGCGGGCTGCCTGGCGGGCTGCGCGGCATGCAGCCCGCCCCAGGTCGGCGAACATTCAAGCTGTTCACACGCACGCCGTCGTGTCAGTCAGCACGCCCGGTTCGCGGCATTCACGTTCACAGGCGCGTTTACGGGCTCGGGCGTACCGTTTACACGCTCGTGAATGTGAATGTGCACGTTGAATGTCGAGTTGAACGCGCGCGTGTGAACATAGCATTAGACATCTACGGATTTCTTAGAGACCATGCGACATGAGATCCGTTTTACCGCCTACCGCGGCGGTGCGCGGTGTCGTGTGTTAATCGCCTAACACTAAGTAACAACAAATGCAGTATGAAACTGCCAATATCCTACTGATGACCGCCGCAAGTACGGTCTCTAAGTTTATTTAGACCCACTTATTTGCATCACAAATCACTAAATCGTTCTATTTCTGTTAATCGTTTGAAGATGACAGACAGAATGGTCTTTTAAATACGTTTAGCGTTAAATGCATTAAGGGGGAAGCTCTAAGGTGGCCCGCGAAATTCAAATTTTCTTACGTTTTTTGCAAATTGCTGGTCAGTATTAAGTTGTACGTTGATTAAAATATGATTCGCGGTCGTAAAAAATATGTATTTACATAATTATAATCATTAAAGTCATCAACACAACTCTCTAAGACCATGTAATCCCCAAATGTCAAGATTTCATGAAATAGTCATTCTTGGGGATTACATGGTCTTAGAGAGTTGTGTTGATGACTTTAATGATTATAATTCTGTAAATACATATTTGTTACGGCCGCGAATCATATTTTAATCAACGTACAACTTAATACTGACCAGCAAATTGCAAAAAACCTAAAAAAAATTGAATTTCGCGGGCTACCCTGGCGCTTTCGCCTTAAGTAATTGATCGTACAAGTGGGCCTAAATGTTCATCGTTTATTAAGAATTATTGTGCTCTGCAAAAAAGGTACTACGATCTGTTCCAAAACAATCAGATGAAAATGTGAATAATCACAATCAGGTTACGTACCTGAGGATGCCAGTTTGTTGCTCCACTTACAAATTGAGTGCATTTGACAAATGACGTTAATTTTAGGTATAGCCTCAATTTTCGTAAATTAATGTTCAATTACAATTTAATAAAGTTATTCAACCAATAATGGTAACACATTCTTCTGCATTTAGAAGAACTTACTCACTAGTGAGTAAGTTCTTCTAAATGCAGAAGAATGTGTTGCTAATTCCCTGCTGATACTTTTTGAACAGACATTAAGAACTTAATAAAGATTACATAAACTTCTTAAATTTTTTCAAGGTAAAAAACGAAAACTGCTGTGAATTTTGATATCTATTTAAAAGAAATGTTAAATTAATTCATTCATTTACTGACAACGCTAGGCCTAAACCACTGGGTCTAGAAAGTTTGTGATTCGTGCCGATGGAAAATCCCATCGCCCGGCGCATGACTTGTTGTACGAAAGTGTAGAGTGCTTCAATAGCGTGACTTGTGTTCCGCAGCGGACGCGTGTCGCGTGCGGCGCGTGCACGCGGCCTTCGCGGGCGACGACGACGACCTGCCGCCCGCGCACCCGCCGCACTCCCACCCCACAGACCACGCGCGCCGTGAGTACTCACTACACACTACTAGACAATTCGATCCATCCACAGGTTGTCTTTAAAAGATCGCTTTTTGCGATAACCGCGTCTATTGTGTCACCCTATGTAAAATTTCTACTAGTCTTAAACATAACTAGTGAAATGTTGGCGTACTGTGCCACCTCTATCTAATCCTTCTGGGACTGCAGGCGTGATCCTTGTTTAAACAACACACTGTTTTAGGGTAGGGTCCATAATGGAGTGTATTACGAATGCGTGCTTTTTCTTTACTTTAATCCACATGTGCTGTAATACCACAGATAACTATTTACTAGTCGGATGCGCGCTTTTTTAATCTCATCAAACCCTGCGGTCCGAATTGGGAAATAATCGATTTTATTATTTCCCAATTCGGAACGCAGCTTTAGCTTTTCAGTTCTTTTAACTTGTGTTTTCGCGGTTAACTTCGTCGTTTATAAACCGATTTTGATTATTATTTTTTTGTTGGAAAGGAGATATGCCAAGGGTGGTACCATGATAAGGAAACCAGGATCTGATGATGGCATCCCAGTGAAACCGAGGGGAACATTCGAAAATCTTAGGAGCGACTAGTGCGTTTGTTAATTTTTTCATTAAGTATTTTAAAGCACTACAATTTAATGAAGGCCTGGAGTCGATCTGATGATGGAGCCGAAAGACAGTCGAGGGGACTCCTCAACGATTTACAGCAGTTACCTTGTGTTTGGGCTTGATTAATTTGTATTGATGTGAACTTTACACCTACATGGGTTGTGACTGTCATTAGGGGTCTGATGATGAAGACGAAGGACAGTTAAGGGAACTCCTCAACAGTTTACAGTAGCTACCTTGTGTTTGGAATTAATTCATTTATATTGATGAGAACTGTAATGGCATGGCATGTGATAAATAAATAAAATAAATAAAAACTTTGCACCCATATGGGTTATAAGTGCCATTACAGGTCTGATGATGGAGACCATAGACAGTCGAGGGAATTCCTCAACGATTTACAGCAGTTACCTTTTGTTGGGCTTACTTCATACGGTTCAATATGCCAAAATGTTCAGTTCGTACAAAAAAAATACCTAATTAAGATTGTAGTTTTACATAGGACGACCACTACCTACTAGTCATGCTGATGCGTCAATTTGAAACCGAATTTAAGTGTTGTAATCGCGTCATTTTTAGCAATGCTCTTTCGTCGTGTGGCCTACTCAATAATTAAAGTAACTTGAGCATTTGCTTTCGGAAATCATCATTTGGTAAAGTGGAGCTTAATGATGAAGACCACAGGTGGCCATCGGAACTACTCAATGACAAATATTTCACGGGATGCGATTCAATTACTTTAATATGGTTGCTAAGCAATTTATGCTCGTTATAATGCGTATGGTGAACTGGAGCTGATGGTGACTTCTCACTCAGCTCCAGTTCTCCTGGTTATTACTAGGAGAACTCCTCAACAATTAACGTCCCTGCATCGGGAAAAGCAATATTGTGTAAAAGGTGATGATCAGTTTATATAAGGCTATTTTAACTTAAATAAATTACAAATTGACCCACTAAAAAGTGAAAAATAAAAACTTTTTTACAAAAACCGTCCAAGTGCGTGTCGGGCCACGCACAATGTAGGGTTCCGTAGTAGCCCCGTTATCACTATATAGTACGAATTACGATTCTGTTGTTCTTTATTCTGAATATAATGAATATAATTATGTAATGGTAAAGATATTAGGAGTTTATTGTTATAATAACAATATATGCAAGGGTGTCCAGAGTAAAACAAAACTTTAACACATAACGTAACCACGGAGGTTATACCTACCTTGCAAGAAAATCTTAACACCGCGATCTACAAAAGGGACGTCACGGCACAACGCCATCTGTTATCGAATAACGATACTAAACACAACAAAATATTGATTTTCGAAGATAAATTATTTAAACAGATTAGACATTAACTAATACGAACCACTTTCTTCCTTGTAAAGCTAAAAAATAAGTACTATTGCTGCCAAGTTATTATTTCAATTCACAAAATTGTCATTCCATCTAGCAACCGCTATAATTTTCCTTTAAAGTTCATGAAATGCACTGTCATCGTGAATTTTCAAGCCAGCAGTTTAGCTTTTAGAGGGGGGGGGGGGGGGGGACGCCCTACTGGAACAAAAATTTTCACTTTAAAGTTTAATATTGCGTAAATGGAGCATTAAATCGAAAAATATCTTTAGCAACCCTCAAGTCATTTTAGAAGACCTATTCAACGATACCCCACACGATGGGGTGGAAGACGAAAAAAATATTCATTCCCACTTCACATGTAGGGGAGCTACCCTAAAAAAAATATTTTCCAAAATTTTATTTTACCACTTTGTCGGCGTAGTTTATATACACACTCCTGCAAAATTACAGCTTTCTAGTACTATCGGTCTCATAGCAAAACCTCTGACAGACAGACAGACGGACGGACTTGACGAAACTATAAGGGTTCCTTGTAGGTACTACGGAACCCTAAAAAGTAATTTAATAGTACATTATGATACATGTGCGCTATATTGATCATTATACTCGAGGCGATTTTATTGCGCGAGCCGTAGGCGAGTGCGATAAGAAAGCCGAGTGTATATTGATTAACGCACACGCGTTTCATACGACGTTTTTCAACAAACTTGCGAGGAAAAAAAAAACAGACTTGTATTGTTAAATATTAACTTGTATGGAAAATGGCGCGCTGGTTTTGTTTTCCGCGCACCGTGCTAGCCAGCCAGCACTAGCGATGCGTGCGCAGGTGTAAATAAAAGCATTGACTCTCATTCAGTGTTGCCAACTGCCAGCTTTACCCAGTTGCTAGACATTTTCAAAATGTTGCTAGATTGACGGTTTTTTTTAACCCAAAAAGTTGCTAGAAGTAGCTAAATGTTAGAATAAGTAGGTAGATTACAATAAAATGTCAATTTCTGACAATAATTTTTATTTTCATTATTTCCAACAAGAGAGTTAATTCTTGTGTACATACGCTATTGAATAAAAAAATAAGTTTAAAATTAATCAATCAAAGAAGATGTTGATGGTTGGGGTTCTGTGTCTTTCGTTGTTAATTTCGAATATTTTTCAGCTGAGCCCATTTTATGCAGTACATCTTTAAGCAAAACAGTTATAGCAGCATTTACCACTTTTTCTGAGGGAGTCTCTAATGCAGAGGATTGAGTTTAGAGTATTATCAAACTCATTCGGTTTCTTTGCTTCTACGTATCATAGCATCTATGACCATAGATTCGCGTTTAATTTTTATTTTTTATTTCGAGTCTCGGTCTCATGATGAAATGAAAAGTTGCTAGAAAAAGTAGCTGAAAAGTTTATCTACAAATTTAATTAAATTGTAGCGGTCTGTCACCAAAAAATAGCTAGATCTAGCTATACAGTTGCTAAGTTGGCATCACTGCTCTCATTTTAATCTATGGCACTGACAAAACCGCTAAACTGCCTATAGAAAAAATATAATAAACACAAACTAGCTACTTAATGTTTAGACTGATCGTAGTGTTGTCGTACGTCAAATGGTAGTTTAGTTAGTATGGAATTAGAAAGTAGGTACTATTGGCGTAGATGGGAGGATGACCTCAGTTCGACAGCAGGCGCCGCGTGGAGGAACAAGATCGTGGAATTTCGAAGGGTCTGTGGGAGGCCTATGCTGGTGAGCAAGACAAACCAACCGATATTTGCTATCCACAAAGAAATATGTAAAAATTGTTTTAAGTTTGTTATTATAGGCTATTTGAATTAAATTTGAATTGGTATAGAGAAATATACATTCGTTCAGTGAGAATCCGCAATAATAGAACGCCAGTCAGGGTCTTTTCCGTTTGGTTTCTTAAGGGACCACGGGCAATTTAAGGTATTCACATATATCAGGTTGTATCTTGATCAAATATGATTCGCGACTACCTATAATGTATATGTATTTACAGTATTATAGTCATTAGAATTTGATCCTTAAGTTAGATTTGTTACTTAAGAACTTTTCCGTAAGAGATGATAAAGTCCGTAAAGATGTATCCCACCAAAAACATTTTCATGTAAAATGTTGCCAAGACGAGACCACATATGGCTCGCACTGTTAAAAAGTTATCAGATCTCATGTAGAGCCAAGCTTCTAACTCTACACGCCCTAACTTCACAAACTTTCGTTACTACAAGAACTATTGTATAACAGAAAAGTAATGAACAGTGAATAAATTTTTCACCTTACGCCCATGTGATGGTAGCGAAACGGCCAAGCCACATATTTTGACTAAGGTGTAGAGTTTGTGAAGTTAGGGCGTGTAGAGTTAGAAGCTTGGCTCTACATGAGATCTGATAACTTATTACGCACCTAAAAGCGGTTCAATAAGAGCCACTTTACGAGCAAGTGTGTTGAAAATAACTATTTCCTCCTTTCATCTCGGCACTAAGTAATCAATATTTTTCTACTTAAAGCTTCGATCAATAATAGTACTAGATGAATGATTAGGAACAAAAATAAGTCGCTAAAGTGGCCACGTTTGCACACAGATAAACATTTATACTTCTTACTACGAACTATAGAAAAAAGTTTAATAATATTAACAACTTCAGACTATTATAAACCTTAACACTCTAACATAAAGTTTAATTACGATTGCAAATGATTCATATTTAAGTCCTTCTGTCATCGAAGCAATAAATTTAAAATGTCACTTGAAAATAAAAAGTCATTTTTATAATAAGTACAAAAATATTTATTCTAAAATGAAACTTAACGTCTAAGCAATACGGTTAAAAACATTTTGTTTACAATTTCGTACTTACTCGAATTTGGAATTAGACGTAGTTCTTGGAATCACATTTCAATGCTTCAATGTTTGTTAGAATAGTTGGCGCGTTGTCGCAAACATTGGCCAACAATCATAATATTTGCTAATTGATTTATATTTACTATTTAACTGTGTTACTATTTTATGAAAAACATTTAATGATAAAGACTTACCGAAAAAAAGATATTCCTTCCAAAATCTTGGTGTTACGGTGGTTATTTACACAACTTTTGAACGCGCACTGAGCCATTTTGACGTTTTAACATTGGCTATGATTGGACCATACTAATTTGAAATAATAGCACAAAAGTATTCGTGCTCGTATTTTTCGGGCCGTTTTTGAAGCGCTTATCGGGCATCTAGTACTATTATTGATCGAAGACTTAAAGTTGTCAAAACTTAATAGGCCTGTTTGGACATTTGTCATCGCGACGTAACTAGTGAAGTAACCATACGACTCGGTACTCGATACTCACGATAAATCGATTCAAGTTTGTATGAGTATTTGATCGATTTGATTATGTATTATAAAGTGATATTAATCTTTTTTTCCAGTCCAAATCAATATCTTTAAATCAATGTCCAAAATAGAAGAGCCAGGGTTAACGTCTTAATAAACAGAAATAGTCCAAAAGCGAAGCCGTGCCGCTTGGTCAGAGACAAGCCATTCTACAGAAACCAGTGTCGCCAATTCAAAATTTTATTTACGGCTTTGAGCGCCAAACTCATTCTTTTCAGTAAAGATCACTACACATTATTTAATTACTATTAAAATCGAATAAAGATGGTGAAATTCATTAATTAATTGGGAACTGAGAACGTAACTGTTTTTGAGACGTTTCGTAATAATTAGAAATTGCATGCTACTTTATAGTAAGCGCAAAAAGAATACTCGCAATATATTCCATCATATTACTTAACGCGCCAAAAAAAAAAAAATGATTTTTTTTAAAACACTATGTAATTAATTATTATTTTATTGTTTCTAGGGTCTTTCTCAAATGTCCAAACGGGCCTATTATGTTTTCACAACTATAATAAATGACGCTTCATTGTAGCTAAAGAGAAGAAAGACAAAGGCAAGAAAGGCGGCGGAGGCGGCGGCGGGGCGGGGGCGGGCGGGGAGGGCGACAAGGAGAGCCGCAGCGCGGAGGAAAAGAGGAAGCATATCAAGAGCCTCATCGACAAGATCCCCACGCAGAAGGAGCAGCTGTTCCAGTACAAGCTCGACACAGCACAGGTGTGTACACTCAACTATCTACTGTAGCGTCATGTTATGTAGTCTAAACTGACTTTTTGTGATAATATGCAGTGTATAAAAAGATTCATCACGAAGCCGTCATCTACGCATTCTATACGTCAAACTAGCTAAGTTTTAGCAAATAAACCGTTCGATATTTGACTTTGTTTTCCCCAATGTACTAAAATGCCATCATTCAGTTGAGTTTTCACTTCTGCCGGCACTCCTGGAGTGCCACTGTTTTTGAAGTGAAAACTTCTTTAGGCGCGTTGGGCATTTTTTGAGATGGAAACCTTTGAACTCACGACATTTACCGACACCGCGCTACATTCGGATGTTTTCGGCTGTCTTCGGGATGTACTCGGTTTTAAATCCGATATGTCAGTGAGTGATGGCAAAGTATTCTGTTTGTGTTTTGTTTTCACTTCTGGCGGCACTCCCGGAGTGCCACTGTTTTTTCCTTTACTTGTGCTACATGACATTGCTTCTTGCCAAATTTCATGATTCTAGGCTAGGTGAACGGGAAGTACCCTGTAGGTTTTGATTCCCTTGCGAGTGTCACAATATGCGGCATAAACGAAACGGCGTTGACTTAGAAGTTTATTTTTTTCACTGCTTCCAAGGGATAGCAGCCCAGAATATTTGATTTTAATTTCAACTTGATAACTCCACGCGTTTCTGCGGAAAAGGATTTTGACAGACGGACAACGAAGTGATTTTATAAGGGTTCCATTTTTCCTTCTGAGGCACGGAACCCTAAAAACAGTAAAGCTTATAAAATCATGTGCCCAAACTTCTTAACTACACAATGAATTTTTATGTGATTTTCATCATTATTAAGTGAATGAATTCAGGAAGTTTTATGAGTATAACGTATGGTACCTCAGTAGAGAGTGACGTTATGTTCTTGTGTCTACAGATCGACAACGTTTTGATGGAAAAGAAGATCAGGCCATGGATCAACAAGAAGATCATCGAGTACATCGGCGAGCCCGAGCCCACGCTGGTGGACTTCATATGCAGCAAGGTGGTGGCCGGCTCCGCGCCGCAGGGCATCCTCGACGACGTGCAGATGGTGAGTGTGACTGTGTGACCACACGTGTGACTTCATATGCAGGAAGGTGGTGAGCATAGGTTGGCCACCTTTTTTTTTGTCGTGGAGAAATGCTCATGCATTCTGTACTACCATGGGGAGAAGGTACAGTTATGTGGGACTCTAACCCACTAACACTCCACGGTGTCCTCCTCTGCCGCTTACGGCGGGAACACGGGGACGCGTTAACACTCATCCGTGAACCCGCCGCGGCTGTCCGTCACCGGACCCTCCGCTGGGGAGTACTCCCCATCACCGGCGCACCAGAACACATAGCACGCCGTGACCACCCCAGGGACCAAACCAGCACATGGGCGCCAGACGACCCCGTGTCTGGGCACCCTTGGTCCCCTGCGACGGGTCAGGTCATTGGCCCCGCCGCCTGCCAATTTTCGGCCGTAGAGGATAGGGAGAGCGGCGGAAACTGTATGGTCGAAAATAACTGAAAACCGAAAACTGTTTTACTTTCAATCGCTACTTTCTCAACTTACTTTTTTTCTTTTACTTTGTTTTACCTTCTTATTACTTAAGGGGATTACAGGACCTAAACGCAAAAAACGCAAGTTTTAGAAGCAATAAAGTATAATGATCGACTACAGTAAACAAAATCCGAAAAATATATGATATTCTTCAGGATATATGCCAGGTAGATAGTGTGTTGAAAACATAATACAACTAATTTGATACGATAGAAAAAAATCATGAAGATACCTCTAAAAACTTTCTTTTTGCAATAAAAACCATACTTAATATACATACCACCAATAGAAGCTCCAATAACAATAAATTTACATCTACCTACATGATAGTTGTCGCAATTTCTCCATATGCAAATCCTAACAGTATTCTTATACAACAACAACATCCATTTAAATACAATCATTCTGATTTTTGTCAGATTGTTCTACAAGCAACATACCAAAGCACCAATGTTTTAAGTTTTTAGTCCAAACAATAGACTTTTTGTAAATAGATAATTGCTTCATATTTTGCAATAAATTAACAGCGTTGTGCCATCGCGCTTCTCTTTCTTTTCTATGCAGTCCGACAGTCACCGCGCTTTAGGTCATGTAATCCCCTTAAGGTTTATTAAGTTATTTTTCAACACCCTTGCTCGTAAAGTGGCTCTTAATGAACCGCTTTTAGGTCCTTAATGCAGTGTATTAAAAACGCGTGCTTTTTAGGGTTCCGTAGTTCCTACAAGGAACCCTTATAGTTTCGTCATGTCCGTCCGTCTGTCTGTCTGTCCGAGGTTTTGCTTAGAGACCGTTAGTACTAGAAAGCTGTAATTTTGTAGGAGTGTGTATCTGGGGGTGGGGGTTCGGGAGTGCCCCCGCAAAGACGTGCCAAGCGAAGCGCAAGGGCACTACCTACCTTTTCTCGAAGCACTTCGTTGTGTTTGGTTTGGATTATACAAGATAAACAAAATTTTCGGGATATGATGTCAGTGGTTGACTTAGTAAACCTATAAAGTTTCAATTGCATAGCTCTTATACTTTAGATTTTATTGAAATCTAAAATACCCCGATTTAGTCACTGATTCACTGACTCACTGATGATCATCCATATTCTTAAGGTTCTTCCTGAAGTCCTAGAAAGCTGAAATTTGGTATGTAAGTTAGTAATAGTACACAAACAACAAAAAAATTCTAAACTTTTACCCTCCAACCCCTTAAACTAGGGGATGGAACTTTGTACGAGACTTCCGCAAATTTTGATGCTAGAGTTCTGAAAATTGATATAGGGACTCCTTGTTATAAATAATAAAATACATATTTCAGGATTTTTAGTAAAGAACCCCAAAAAAAAATTGTTTTTATTTCATAAGCGACTTTCAAAAAGATGTGAAATCCCACCAAAAACATTTTCATGTAAAATGTTGCCAAGACGAGACCACATTATGGCTCGCACTGCCAAAAAGTTATCAGATCTCATGTAGAGCCAAGCTTCTAACTCTACACGCCCTAACTTCACAAACTCTACACCTTAGTCAAAATATGTGGCTTGGCCGTTCGGCTACCATCACATGGGCGTAAGGTGAAAAATTTATTCACTGTTCATTACTTTTCTGTTATACAATAGTTCTTGTAGTAACGAAACGATCAGTCTAAACATTATTTTGTGTTTATTATATTTTTTCTATTGGCTGTTTAGAGGTTTTGTCAGTACTTTTATTTACACCTGCGCGCGCATCGCTAGTGCTGGCAAGCGCGGCGCGCGGAAAAACAAAACCAGCGCGCCATTTTCCATACAAGTTAATATTTAACAATACAAGTCTGTTTTTTTCCTCGCAAGTGTGTTGCAAAACGTCGTATGCAACGCGTGTGCATTGATCATTATAGCTCACATGTGTCATAATGTAATATACAGTGTGACTTAAATCACGCTTTTCTGTGATTTATGTAGTCACTGTAAAACGTGACTTAAGTGTGGGCTTAGGTCACACAGGTGCAATAATGGACTATTTAGTACCGTAATATATACTATTTGATTGGCGGTCTTAAATGGAAGTTCAAAATAACGGTTGCAATCTACGAATCTATAATATAAAAATGAATCGCTAAATGTGTTGCTAAGCGCAAATCTCGAGAACAGCTGAACCGATTTCGCTATTCTTTTTTAAGAATATTCCTTGAAGTACGAGGATGGTTCTTACGCAGGTAAAAATTTAATATATCTATGGGAGTAGGGTAGAAGTAGGGTAGGAGTAGTGTAGGAGTAGGAGTAGTGTAGGAGTAGGGTAGGAGGAGTGTAGGAGTAGGGTAGGAGTAGTGTAGGAGTAGGGTAGCGTAGGGTAAGGGGTAGGATGCCACGCAAACGAAGTAGCGCCGGGCAGCTAGAAATAATTTATATGGCAAAACAACGCTTGCCGGGTCAGCTAGTAAGTAATAAGGTTGCAATGGAATTTGAATTTTGTGTTGTATCACGTGGAGTTTGTGTTCCCCAAACTTGTTCATTTTTATCTTATTTGTACAGAATAAACAATTTTTTTTTGTAAATGTACTTAATGTACTATCTTCCTTAGGTACTGGACGAGGAGGCGGAGGTGTTCGTGGTGAAGATGTGGCGCTTGCTCATATACGAACTGGAAGCCAAGCGCGCCGGCCTGCACAAGTGACTCCAGCGATAATGTACCTCCTAGTCCAGACATTTAATAAATAAAAACAATATTATATCAATACATTTTAATTTATTTTCTTTATTATTTTACGTGGATAGTCAAAAGTCTGAAAGGATTGTGAAATGTAATAGGAAATGTAACACACCAATGTGTAGATTTGAATGGTGTGTAATCTTCCGGGCTACAAGTTCAGTTAGGTGTACCTCAAGGCTCAATTCTGGGTCTATTCTTATTCTTACCCCCTTACTAATAAACGTTGTATATCGTTGTATAGTTACACAACGCTTTCTGTTCTTCTTTCGAAAGTCAAATTACTGACGACTGAAAGAGAGAAATCGGTGTGTAACTATTCATCTGACATAATACGTTTATTAGTAAGGGGGTTAGTGTATAATTATCTATGACGTTGTACTGTTTGCTGATAATACATTACTTATATTTAAAGTTGAAAGGAATAGACAAGATTTTGACGACGTAAACAGTGCACTCTCAATCTAGTTCTCAATGCCAAGAAAACGAAATGTATAAAGTTCGCCTTACCGAATGTCAACAATCTAGAACTAACATTATCGAGGTGCTTAAATCTCGGCAGTGGCGAAAAACATAAATACAAAACCAAAGACACCGACTTCTGAAATTAAAGTAATTTTCCACTTTGTAGTTCTTTTTTTGGAGGTCTGTTGTTTTTTTTTTGTCAAAAAGTTTTTTCTCAGGAACGCGTTTAGTTAGTAAATAGAAATTGATATCAAATACTCAGTGCTGCAACCCCTTGAAGCAGTGAAAAAATCAAACTTCTTAGTCAACGCAATCAAAAGATACAGGCATTTGTTTCGTTTATGCCGCATATTTTGACACTTCAATATTAGATTCGACGGCTAAATGTATGATATTGTGCTATTTGTTTTTCATCAGGAGTAATTTTTTTTAACCGACTTCCAAAAAGGAGGAGGTTATATGTTCGACTTTATATATATATGTTACGGCTAAAGATGGGTGTGAACATAAACTTAAGATTAGCCGGCTAAACTTAGGTTTATCTTCGAGAAGCGGCTAAAGATAGTTTCTTCTATCTTTAGCCGGCTAAACTTAAGTGTAACTGCAGGCTCTTGGCTAAAAATGTAGAAGGAAATGAAAAAGGAAACAATGTAATAATGTTTACTATTTTGACACGAAAACTTTTAGGTTTGGTTACTTTAAACCCTTAACACAGACATAGGGGATAGCGAACGAAGGGCACCCCGTTTAGCGTTTCGAGATTGTGCGACGCCGACATTGCAAGTACGTGCAATCAACCACAAGGAAAGATGACGCAATACTAAACAAAAACATTGCCACGTGTGCGCGCATTGTCTCCCCACCGCCCCCTCAAGCCCTCCTCCGGCCCGGCGGCGCGTCCATCGAATACATTTTTAGCCGTTTCGTTGCGGTTAATGTGCACATTAGCCGGCTAAAGATGGAATAACACGAAACAAACTAACATGATATCGAACTTTAGCCGCTTCTCGAAGATAAACCTAAGTTTAGCCGGCTAATCTTAAGTTTATGTTCACAACCATCTTTAGCCGTAACATATATGTATATATATTTTTTTTTTCAACACACTTGCTCGTAAAGTGGCTCTTATTGAACCGATTTTAGGTCCATAATGGAGTGTATTTTAAGCACAATATAAATAATAAAATAAATAATCCAAAATTACTATGGAAGAACATTAAATCGACGTTTGCACCGTCAAAGCAAGGACAAGACCTTCCCCCACATTTTAGAAACCCAGACCTCATAAATAACACTTTTTTGAACGTCCCTGGCAACCCTGTAGCTGGCACGTCACTTATATCATTCTATGAGAACCACAGATATAGTGAAGCAATATTCACAATTGCTCCGGTGGACCAAGATGATATCTCTCGCATTATTTCGGACCTAAAGTCAAATGCTGAAGGCTACGATAATACGAGGGTGAATCAAAAAATTCTTGGAATCAATATTAAAAAATGCCAAGATTTAAACAAAAATATTTTATTTTTCTACATAATCTCCCTCCAATGCAATGCATTTAGAATAAGGCGTTTCTAACTTCCTTATTCCTTGTGAAAAAAAAATGTTTTTCTTGACTCTCGAAAAACTCCTCTACGGCAGCCATGACCGCGTCATTATCGTGAAATTTTGTTCCACGAATTTCCTCTTTTAATTTTGGGAATAAGTGGAAATCACTTGGGGCTAAGTCCGGTGAATATGGTGGGTGGTTAAGGAGGTTGAAGCCAGCACAGCGGATTGCATTGAGCGCAACTTCTGATCGGTTAGCAGGAGCGTTATCTTGAAGAAACAGCACGCCCAATGACAGTTTTCCACGACGTTTTTCTTTAATCGCTTCACGCACTTTCGGGATTAAATTTGCATAATAGGGTCCAGTAATCGTCTGGCCTTTTGGCATGTAATCAATAAAAAGGATTCCTTCACTATCCCAGAATACTGAGGCCATAACTTTGCCAGCGGTAGGAGCAACTCGAAATTTCTTAATGGATGGAGAGGATGGTCGTTTCCAAGACATGCTTTGTCTCTTTGTTTCAGGATCGAAATGGTGGACTCACGTTTCATCCATAGTAACAAGGCGACGGCAAAAATTATCCGAATCACGCTGGAACATTTCGAGATTACGCTTACAAATTTCCAAACGTCGCTTTTTGTTTTCGTCGGTTAACATTCGTGGCACCCATCTTGCTGACACTTTTTTAATCACCAGTGAATCAATTAAAATGGATTGAGCGCTACCAAATGATATCTTTAGGATCTCAGCTATATGTTTTATAGTTATTCTTCTGTCTTCCAAAACCAGACTCTCAGCCTTTTTGACATTTTCATCCGTAACGGAGGTTGAAGGTCGCCCAGAACGTGGGTCATCTTTACAGCTTGATCTACCTCTTTTAAATTCAGCCACCCAGTACGCAACCGTAGAATAGGGTACAGCATCATCCCCTAATGTCTGCTGAATGTCCGAAAAAATTTCCTTCGTAGACATTTTTTTCAAACTGAGATATTTTATCACCGCACGTAACTCACTTTTATCCATAATTTCGGGTTTTTATCAACTCGTTGCACAAAACAATTTATTACATGCGAACGAACTGACAAAAACAAGTGACAGTTTGCATAAATATTGTGTAATAGACACTCTTAAATTTGAATATCGAACTTCTCCCAAAAAGGTTTTATATATATGCATTTCTAAGAACTTTTTGATTCACCCTAGTATAACCTTAAGCATGCTTTCTCTAACTTTGCCCCACACTTTAGAAACTATTACCTACATTATTAATTATTCCATATGGTCATCAAAGTTTCCTCACCATTGGAAAATAGCCACAGTTAGACCCCTACCTAAGAGTCCAAACCCTGTAGAAGTTAAAGACTTGCGGCCGATCAGTATTCTTCCCTGTCTTTCAAAAGTAATGGAGAGGGTAGTGTGCCGTCAATTAACTCGGTTTTTAGAAGAAAACGAAGTGTTACCTGATCTACAATCCGGTTTTAGGAAACAGCGCAGCACTGCTACGGCGTTACTGGATGTTACGGACAACATTCTATCAGCCCAAGATAAGGGCATGTGTTCACTGATGGTGCTACTTGATTTTTCCCGTGCGTTTGATTGCATTAACGTCTCGCTATTACTGTCAAAGTTACAATACTACGGTTTTGACGACAATGCCATTCAATGGTTCCACAGCTACCTCAGTAACAGAAAACAACTGGTAGAATTGCGTTTATCGGATGGTACTACTTTAACTTCGGCCCTTACTTCTATAGATAGAGGCGTTCCTCAGGGATCAATTTTAGGTCCGATTCTTTTTATTCTCTACTGTGCAGACTTAATAAAGTGCCTTCAGAAATGCAAGTATCATATTTACGCCGATGACGTACAACTGTATTTATCTTTCAGTCCAGACGATTATGAGTCGGCCATTAGAGACCTAAACGACGACCTAGAAAGAATCGCCGTCTGGTCAGATGAGAATTGTCTGGCATTAAACCCATTGAAAACCAAGTATATGTTGTTTGGTACCAGGCAGCAGTTGAAGAAGATACCTTTAAACCTTAATTTGAATCTAATGGGTGAGCCAATTGACCGTGTGGAGGAGGCGCGGAACCTTGGGTTATATATGGACAGCAGCCTCAGATTTGAGAAACACGTTGCTAACTCCGTAAGAAACTGCTTCTATCGTCTGAAACTGCTTTACAAGATGAGGCCGTTCTTATCTGAAAAGCTTCGCGAGCAGCTAGTCGAAACCCTTGTTCTGTCTAAATTAAACTACGCTGATACGGTTTACGGCCCACGCTTGCTGGCTCGTACCGATCGACTAATACAAAGAGTCCAGAATGCATGTGCGCGCTTCTGTTACTCTGTTCCTCCTAGAAGTCATGTCACCCCCTTTCTTAACAAACACTTTATTCTCAAGATGAAGTCGAGACGAAAGTTACACCTAGCGTGCCTGCTGTTTGGTGTCGTTAAGTCTAGGGAACCAAAGTATTTATATGACAAGCTTAGTTGGATGGCTAGTAGACGAGATTGCGCGCCCAGGCAATGTGCGCAACAACTCTCAACACAGGCTCATAGGACAGCAGCTTTCAGAGGCACTTTCCGATACGCTGCATCTAAGGTGTGGAATAATATCCCACCACCATTACGGTTACTGGGCACTATCCACACGTTCAGAACACGTTTACGGCAGTATCTGATAGATTCGCAACAGAAATTAGATATGGTCGCCCTAAATGTGTCACTTATATGAAATGCCTACAGTACTTATCTTAAAACATAATTCCTGTTGTGTTACAAATGTACAGAATGGGGTATGCGCGTGGTGGCACGCTCTGTGTTTTCCCGTCCTTTTGCTGCCTCAAATGTCCCTTACTCGATGGCGATGCTGTGCCATCCACACCGCCTAACTGCCGCCGCAGTGGTGAGACCTATGGGAAACATAAACGGACACATTATTTATTTGTGTCACCACAATCCCGTACTCTTTGTTTTTCATACTTACACATTGTGCCTTGCCTACTTGCGACTGTGACGCACAGTTGGGGTCGAGATCGCATCACGCATCCACCTTTTTTGTTTTAATTATTCTTCTGTGGAACCTTGGCCGAACACGGTATTTTTGTTGTGTGAGCACAGGGTGTGGTGGCATCATTCGAAAATGCACAACTAAAACAAAAGAGGGTAGAAATAAATTGTTTACACTAACACTAAACTCAAATAGCAATGCTGATCTTTATAAGTAAATTATCGTAAATAGTAGTATCGTAGTAAATAACGCTTACCTTCTTCTATTACCATTTGTACCTGCTTCATCTATTGATAAAGGTAGGTACTTCACTTTCTTCGAATGGCATTGAATTAACTATTTGTGAGTCATTTTATTTTTTGTATTATTATTACGACTATTCATGCTTTTAGTCGAACAGCCCAGTTTTCTTATAACGTAGGTGTCCGTCGTGCTCGGCGGCCTGTTGCGCTTTGAGTGCATCGTGTACGGAGCATTATGTATTTGTCTCATCTAGATTTATCGCGAAGAACAGGTTTTGATGAGACTTTGTTTTTTTTCGTTGTTCTTTTTTGTTTTTGTAATGATAATTATGTTCTGGATTACTATTTTATTTACTATTTTATTTATTTATTTATATGTATAAAAAGTATGTATTAGGTATGTTGAAACTGTGTGTACTCCCCGTCACTTTCCACAGGTTCATTAGAAAACCAGCGTCAGACATTAATGTCTGGCATTAATGCTGAAATGAACCTTTTTGGCGCAGCCGTGAGGCACACACTATCTTTTGTTGTTGAAACATAATCTTTTATTTTGTTAATTTTGTATTTTGTGTTTCACGAACTGTGGCCAAATAAACATTTTTCTTTCTTTCTTTTCTTTCTTTTTATTACGAACGCGTGCTTTTTCTTTACTTTCGACGTCATGACATTCGCCATCTTGCGATAATGCCGACCATGCCCTAGAATAATATCACCGTGAGCGCTGTCAAAAATGACAGTGTGTGTATGAGGTTGTGTCAGTGTGTGTTTTGTTTTGAGTTGCATCATCTTTAGATTAAACTAACGTGGCATTTTTGAAATTGTGCTTCTGGCTGACAGTCGCCACCTAACCAAAGAAGAAGAACTGAAGAAGAAATGTGGTGTTTATACAAAGAAATACTGTAATAATATCTTTTTTACATTGTGTAAGCACTGTCATGTGAGCGCGTTCACGAGTGTTCCGAATTGTTGCCAGCTCTCAGCAGTCATAATAGTAATATCTAAATCGGAACGCATGTGAGATGATGCATGGACGTAATATTACGTCCATGGAGATGATGTGAGCGCTGTGATGTGAGCGATTATAGCTAATTCGGAAAGCGCCCAAAGAGACTTCATGCCAAAAGAAAAAATCCGCGGGCTATATTTCAATTTTTTTTTAAATAGTCTGTATTGTCCTTGGTCGCAAAGTGAACTCGCAGGGGACCACAGACAATTTAAGGTGAATGCGCAGTGGTAGACCGCGAAATTCTTAGGTTTTTTTGCAATTTTCAGGTTTGTGTTTACTATATTTTTTCTATAGGGTGTTTAGCGGTTTTGTCTGTGCCATAGATTAATATATTTAAAATGAGTCAATGTTGCGCGCGCATCGCTAGTGCTGGCTAGCACGGCGCGCGGGAAAACAAAACCAGCGCGCCATTTTCCATACAAGTTAATATTTAACAATACAAGTCTGTTTTTTTTTCCTCGCAAGTGTGTTGAAAAACGTCGTATGAAACGCGTGTGCATTAATCAATATACACTCGGCTTTCTTATCGCTCTCGCCTGCGGCTCGCGCGATAATATCGCCTCGTGCATAATGATCAACTTAGCACACATGTATCATAATGTACTATTATGTATGTTCACCGATTACTCGAAGACGGCTGGACCGATTCCAAAAAATCTTTTTTGTTTGAAAGGGGAAAAGCGATTTGGGTATTTTTTAAAGTAACTTGAGCATTTGCTCTCGGAAATCATCATTTGGTAAAGTGGAGCTGATGATGAAGACCACAGATGGCCATCGGAACTACTCAATGACAAATATTTCACCGGTTGCAATTCGATTACTTTAATATGGTTGCTAAGCAATTTATGCTCGTCACAATGCGTATGGTGAGTGGTTGTTGAGGAGTGCTTCTGGTTCTTACCAGGAGAACTCCTTAACAATTAACGTCCCAGCATCGGGAAAAGCAATATTTTGTAACATATGATGACCAGCTGACATTAGGCTATTGTAACTTAGATAAATTACAAACTGACCCACTAAAAAGTGAAAAATAAAAACTTTATATAAATAAAGAAACAACCGACTTCCAAAAACACAACAAATTAAAAAATAACTAATTTTGGAAGTCGGTGTCAATAAACGATGTCTACATCTCTCTATTAATTGTCCTATCGCAGGTATGCTGGAAGAGATTTCTTATGAAATAAGCATCACCTTTGTACCTATTTTTCTGTTCTGTTTTACTTGTCTGTTTATATGTGTGTACATAAATGGTTAAATAAATAAATAAATAAATAAATAAATAAACGAAAATGCGGAACCAAACTGACTTCCAAAATTAGTTATTTTTTAATTTGTAGTGTGTTTTTTGGAAGTCGGTTGTTTTTTTTTTGTAAAAAGTTTTTCTTTATGATATCTTCGATTTGTGTATGAACAATGATATGAATACATAATAAAGAGTATTCTGTTCTATGAGGTATTTATTGTAAGTAGATAAGAACAATTGTTCACTCATTTATAGTAGGACAGCGTCGCGAATGCGTTACAGCGTGTCTATTACATGAGAGCGTGACCAACTCGCTAACGAGATGATTCTCCGCGCACCGCCATATATAGTGCGCGCGCACGACCCACGCGCACACTGCGCGCCACGCCGCTGCCACGCCGTCGACACGCCGTCACCACGCCACCGACGCGCCGTCACCACGCCACCGACACGCACACCACACGTCACAATGAGGAGCGGCGCTCTACTGGGGCTCATCGCGGTGAGCTTTTCACTCTCTTCTCGCTAATCCTGCTCCGTAGTCAAACTCCGACCATTTATCATTACGTAAATCATTTACAGACACTTTTGAGTTGTCAAGTAGTCGGTCAGTCAGAAAGATGAAGCTAGTAGCCCGTTCCAAAGCGTAGGAGGTTCCTATGGAGAAGAACAAGAAAGAAACTCCATGGACACTCTTCTAGATCTAACCATAGTAGGTTAGATCTAGAAGAGTGTCCATGGAGTTTCTTTAACTACCACGGGTGTTAATTTTTGGCTCGACACAACGTCATAATTTTGCAGAAGTATGTACAGAACAGGACAAAGTGTTTCTGGACAATGTGTTATGAGTCGTGGTGGGCATAATAGTTACCTGTAACGCGTGCTCCGCAGTGTCAACTGGTACTGGCAGAGCCCGTCCGAGAGTTTCGGCGTTTCGGCGAAAACGTGAGTAAATTATCTTTCTAAGACCAAAAATCTTTATCCGAGTTACCCACTACCCACTAATGTCCTGGTTGTTATCCTGAAAAAGCTGCAAATATCATGAGCTACCTATGTGCTAGGTACCTACTTTTATACCTACCAGGTAGACTGCATTGTCGTTACATTCTATCAACTTCAAAGTCTAATCTCAGATAGGGCAACTCGTTTTCAGCCACATTCCCTCTCGAATATAGAGCTGCTGGTCCCCCTGATGATGAGCGATGCGAGCGATGAGAGCGACACGAGCGCGGCGAGCGAACGATACGAGCGTGCGCGCGTCGACAAAGATATGCCTTTTAGCAACATCCCTTCGAGCGCATTCGTCCTCGATGAGAGTCCCCCCGCCGCGTCACAGAAACACAAACGCGGACACAAACACAGCCGCAAGCAGGACCTCGCTTACCGGCCGCGTTCCATCTACCTAGAGAGCATAGAGAGCACTGAGAGCGACAAGCAGGACGAACGCAGTGAGCAGGTCGAGCTTGGCGTAGAAATCGCGCGAGCGTGCTCGCGATTGATGCGTTCGTCGGCGGGACATCAGAACGAACTGTTGTTACTGCTGTGCTCGGAGCTGCAGGATGCGGTTCCCGCGCCTACTGCGCCCCCCGCGCCCGGCCCCGACTGCGCGTGCTGCCAACAGGGCGCCGTGCCGTTGTGGTTGGAGCCGCTGGTGCGCGCGCGTCGCGGCCTCGTGCCTATCGGGGAAAACGCCTACAAGTGAGTGCACACACTACCACCACCACTTACGTGTCGTTAAGTATGTTTATCTTGTAAGTACTTTCGTTATAATAAGTAACTCTTTCACACGTCATACGTCCAATATTTTTTTTAAATTTATGAGGTGGGTGATTCCAACCCGACTAACTCTGCCTCCGAGGTCAAGCAAGGTCTCTTTTAAAGTCCAGATGTTCCAATGGTGTGTCACTGACTCTGGCAGAGCCACCATCAGGGATTTTCATTTTGATAACACAAAAATTTGTCGCTAATTACTCGAAATTTATCGCCAAATATCAGAATTTGTCGGTCACTGGTTCAAAAGATATAAGGGTTTATAGGTGGCCGATCTGGAGAGAGTCTCCCCAGCAGGGCCACATTTATATCTCAAAAACTAGGGTACCTAGCGAAGATCTGTTTTCTCCCATATTTTGTCGCCAATTAGTTGGAATCAGTCGCCAAGTCACAGATTTAATCGGGTCTTAGTTTAGGAGATATAATAAGTTCAATTAGTAAGGTAGGTATAGGTAGTCCAAGAGCTAGTCGAAGAGTTTTTTCGTGAACTCTTCGATCTAGCTCTTGGACTATACCTACGCCTATAAACCCTTATATCTTTTGAACCAGTGACCGACAAATTCTGATATTTGGCGACAAATTTTGACTGATTAGCGACTAATTGAATTTTTTGTGTTATCAAAATTAAAATCCCTGATGGTGGCTCTGCCAGAGTCAGTGACACTCCAATGGTTAGTCAGATCATCTCAGGACCATGCATATTTGTATCGACATGTCTTGACATTGACAGCCATCGTATAGCTTAACTCGGACTTTAAACTGACTGTTTTGTATTGAGACCGAGAGCTCGAAGAGCCGACGAACATCACACTAATATTATAAAGGCGAAAGTTTGTGAGTGTGTGTGGGGGGGTGTGGGGGTGTGTTTATATGTTTGTTACTTCTTCACGCTCAAACGGCTGGACCATTTTTGCTAAAATTTGGTATGGAGGTAGCTGACACCCTGGATTAACATATAGGCTACTTTTTATCCCGATATTCCCACGAGATCGACATTTACGCGGGTAAAACCGCGGGGCGCAGCTAGTAATCAATAAATCGAAAATGTTGAAATAAAAGTTGTCAAACTGCCAGACTACCATACAGACTGCACGCAGTGGGTGTGGTTGAAGTCGAATGTCCACTGCTACGTAGGATGTGCAGTTGTGCACGGAGTGATTTGCCACGTTCGCTGCACGGTTCATTTGTTTGCCAGCACCGCATCCGTGCGTAGCGTGGCAAGTGTATGTGTGTGTGTTGCAGGGTGCAGAGCTACATGAGGTCACCGCGCAAGTGAGTGTGCACTTTCGTAGTTAGAGCTTGTTCGATCGCCGCTGCTGACCGTATTTCTAGGGTGTATTACAGGTCTATAAAGACCTATACTTCTGTTGCAGAAGGCCGCATCACATGACCTGGGACCAGTAATAGTTTCAAGTTGCGATCTCCAGGAAGGCTAAGAATAATTACTTATATTTATCATAAATCTCCTACTTACTGGATTTAACAGATTAAAGACTCAAAACTACATTTAAATGATTTGGTTTTAATAAAATGGTTGTATCGAGTACAGCTACGTATGTGCTCGCCTTTATATACCACGCCGTGACCTGTGTGAATTTCTGTTTTTTAGGGTTCCGCACCAAAATGGTAAAAACGGAACCCTTATGGTGAGACTAAGTCTGTCTGTCTGTCTGTCTGTCACAGCTGGATATCTCAAGAACTACTATTGCTATCAACTTGAAATTTGGAATAGTGTTAGATGACGTTTGCCCAACTATTTTGCAAATAAGAAAGAAATAAATATATATGTATATTTTTTGCAACAGGGACTGAAAAGGGGTCCGAAAAATTCGAAGTGGGGCTACTAGGTCATGTGGGGTATTTCTTTTTTTAGGCCGCATAGTTTTCGACTTTTGATGAAAAATGTAAAAAAAAATACCGTTCCCCCCCTTTTCTCCGAAGTTTGCAAAGAGAAAAATCTGAAATTATTCTACAAGTATGTGATAGAAGTTTATGTAAAGATTACAGGAAAAATAAAACGAAGTCTCTAAATAGCACACTTTTTCAGAAATCATCAACAAAAGTTACATTAGTTCCACTATCGGTCAAGAGATGTCGCTGACATAAATCTGCAATATTCTACACCGGAGTGTACAGTGTTAAAATTCTATGATGAATATAGGCCTCGCCGATGAAAATTTAAAAACACGGTACGGAACCCTCGGTGCGCGAGTCCGACGCGCTCTTGCCCGGTTTTTTTTCTCTCAACAAATCAGAGGCCATACATAGTATTAAGGGAATCGCCGCCGAAACTATTTGCTGACTATGTAGACGACCGGTACTAATGTGTTAAAGTAGATAAATAGGTATTACGAGCGATGAGCAGACAAATACTAGTTTTAATGTTCCTCAGTCGAGTATTTTGGGCTATTCCTGGTTTATATTAACTACTTGTGTAATCTTAATATTAAAGACGGCAAAATTATATCTTATGCCAACGACAATGCGTTAATATTTACCGTTAAAATCAGAAGCAAACTGTTCGTAATCGCTTCACTATGTAGTTTTGAATACTGTGACTAATTGGCTTCAATGCAATGTAATAAAATTAAATTCAAATAATTCAAATTAATGCTGACAAGACAAATTATTCTCATTTCTCCATGCGCAAGCACTAACCTCCTTATCTATATGCCCAATGTGGAAACCGTACAGTCAACATGTATAATTGTCCTTTTATCCTCAAAACGAGCAACTTAAAATACCACGGGGTAATAATGGACGACACACTCTTTTTTAACCGACTTCAAAAAAGGAGGAGGTTTCTCAATTCGACTGTATATATTTGTTTTTTTTTTTTTTGTGTTCGCGGGTAACTTCGTCGTTTATGAACCGATTTTGATTATTCTTTTTTTGTTGGAAAGGAGATATGCCAAGGGTGGTCCCATGATAAGGAAACCAGGATCTGATGATAGCATCCCAGTGAAATCGAGGGGAACATTCGAAAATCGTAGGAGCGACTAGTGCGTTTGTTAATTTTTTCATTAGGTATTTTAAAGCACTACAATTTAATGAAGGCCTGGAGTCGATCTGATGATGGAGCCGAAAGACAGTCGAGAGGACTCCTCAACGATTTACAACAGTTACCTTGTGTTTGGGCTTGATTAATTAGTATTTCACGGGTTGCGATTGCTAAGCAATTTATGCTCGTTACAATGCGTATGGTGAAGTGGAGCTGGTGGTGACTTCTCAATCAGCTCCAGTTCTCCTGGTTCTTACCAGGAGAACTCAACAATTAACGTCCCTGCATCGGGAAAAGCAATATTTTGTAAAAGGTGATGAGTAGTTGACATTAGGCTATTGTAACTTAAATAAATTACAAACTGACCCACTAAAAAGTGAAAAATAAAAACTTTTTTACAAAAAAAAAAAACAACAAATTAACTTTAATTTCGGAAGTCGGTGTCTTTGGATTTGTATTTTAGTTTTTTGCCACCGACTTCCGAAATTAAAGTTATTTTTCACTTTAACGTGTTTTTTGGAAGTCTGTTTTTAAGAAAACATATTGAAAGTCACTGACAGCCGAGAACGGACTTCTTGCAACAGTTGCAGCAGCGCGGCAGCAAGAGCTCGGGCTTGCGCGTCTGGTGGAACTGTCGGCTGCGCGAGTTCCGCGGCTTGTACTCGGGGATCACCTCCTTGCCCTGCCTGTCGTACGTGGGGCCCTCCAGGTTCATCAGATTGCGCTGGCACAGCCGGCCCTGCACACACACAGGTGAACATCAATATAGATTTGGAACACATTCGGCCTGTATTTAGAGGTTTCAACTTTACATAGCACCCCTTTGTTAAACAACTATTGTTTAAATGACAGCTGTAGCCACGTTCATTATTAGAAAGACTATGTTTTTGATGCACTAGTGACACGTATTACCACATACTTTACTAATATCATTGCGCTGGCATACTGCATAGGTAGGTGTCGAGAGGAGCAATGTGCATAATTAATCTGCCAATTAGGCGACTCTGTTGAATTATGTAAACACGAGCTTGTGGAGCTGCATAACTTTATCGCGACAGGAACGCGACGCTCATAGACTCGTCAGTGAGCAGTTCCCCGACGCTGCCTCGTCCGGGAAAGTACTACCTATTACTTTCGCCAAGCTACGTTATTGTATTCCGGCTTGAAGAGTGCAATAACAGGCACATGACACATTTCGGAACTTCAGCTGTCTCTGGGATGGTAAAGCACCTGTGATGCCTCTGGTATAACAGATGTGCGTAGGCGGCGGTAACCACTAAATATCCAGGGGACACTCTTGTTTGTGATCCAATAACATGAAATCGGTTAATAAGTACAGTCAACAGCAAAAGTAGATGATCAAAATCAGAAATTCAATACTAATGAACGGAGTTCGCGTCAGAACTCTGCCACACAGCCACACAGTCTCTGCACATAGCTCTACAACAACAACAGCAACAGCTCTGCCATACAGTTCTGACGCGAACTCCGTAAATTAGTATTGAATTTCTGATTTTGATCATCTACTTTTGCTGTTGACTGTACCTATGTTGTCAACACACTTGCTCGTAAAGTAGCTCTTATTGAACCGCTTTTAGGTCCATAATGGCATGTATTACGAACGCGTGCTTTTTCTTTACTTTAATCCACTTGTGCTGTAATACCACAGATAACTATTTACTTGTCGGAGATGCGCGCTTTTTTAATCTCATCAAAGAGACTTCATGCCAAAAGAAATCCGCGGGCTATATTTCACTTTTTTAGGGTTCCGTACCCAAAGGGTAAAAACGGAACCCTATTACTAAGACTTCGCTGTCCGTCCGTCCGTCCGTCCGTCCGTCCGTCTGTCTGTCGCCAGGCTGTATCTCAAGAACCGCGGTAGCTAGACAGTTGAAATTTTCACATATTATGTATTTCTGTTGCCGCTATAACAACAAATACTAAAAACAAAATAAAATAAATATTTAAGGGGGGCTCCCATACAACAAACGCGATTTTATTGCCCTTTTTTGCTCGATATCAATAATGGCAACAGGTAGGCACTTGAAATATTCACAAAATTCTTAGTTGTATTTTTTGTACACTTTCGCACTGACAAAACCGTTAAACAGCCTATAGAAAAAAAAAAACAAACTGGCTAATATTTAGACTGATCGTAGTGTTGTCGTACGTCAAATTGTAGTGTATTTAGTATGGAATTAGAAAGTACTATTGGCATAGAGAAATATACATTCGTTCAGTGAGAATCTGCAATAATAGAACGCCAGTCAGGGTCTTTTCCGTTTGGTTTCGGAAGGGACCACGGACTAATTTAAGGTACCTTATTATATATCAGGTTGTATCTTGGTAGAATGAGAACAGAACAATAAGTTTATTTGCTCCTTATCGTTCCAAGCGAGCTAATCTACAGATGAGGAATGTTATCTAAACTAATTTATAAAATAGCGTCGAAAAACTCATCCGCATCGCTGTCGACTGGTAATGTACCCAAGAGACTGGCGGCGTTACCACGTTGTATGGCGATGTTGCGCGCGCATCGCTAGTGCTGGCTAGCACGGCGCGCGGGAAAACAAAACCAGCGCGCCATTTTCCATACAAGTTAATATTTAACAATACAAGTCTGTTTCTTTTTTCCTCGCAAGTGTGTTGAAAAACGTCGTATGAAACGCGTGTGCATTAATCAATATACACTCGGCTTTCTTATCGCTCTCGCCTGCGGCTCGCGCGAATAATATCGCCTCGAGTATAATGATCAACATAGCACACATGTATCATAATGTACTATTTCGTACCACTTGCTCAAAAAAGTGACACTCTATGCCACAAAAAGCGAACATAACAATAGTCATTTTTAATCTGTTAAAAACAGGGAAAGAAAATTGTACTGAATTTCATTCATCCTCTAGGGGGAGAATGTGATTTAAATTTGGAATACTTACCGAAATTTATACTGAACTATATCTGTGTTTACACCAGGGATTCCCAAAGTGGTCGATATCGACCCCTTGGGGTCGATATCGGTTTCCTAGGGGTCGACATAAACGAAAACTGATTTTGGGGGTCGACGAGGTCTAAAAATCGACCCCTATTAAAGTTCTTATTTAAAACTTTCAAGATAGGTATGTAGGTACTGTATTATTTATGTTGTGTTACGTGTACTCAGAATAATTAATATTTTTGTAGGAAATAGCATTCTTGTAGTAATGTAAAGTCTCAAGTTCGTACAAGATGAAAAACTCGGCAAGTCAGTGTGGACAAGTTTGTGCAAGATAATGAGTTCGAGCGTAGGTAATTTGGCCATGGGGGTCTGAGGTAACAGTTCATTTTGGAAAAGGGGTCACTTGTCCAAAATAGTTTGGGGATCCCTGGTTTACACCATTGAGTTTGTATATAAAGCATTATACATCTTTTTGAAAAAGGAATACGCATTTATTATGCAGTTATGATTATTAAATAAAATTACGAAAACCGACGAGGCCGTATGAGCTTGATGCCTTTGCTTTTCCGACAAAAAATTATTAGTCTAGGAATTTGGCGCATTTTTGTTTTCTTCAAATACATAAACGTTAAGTTTATTTTAATTTATTTTTATAAATAAGTTAATGTTCTAAAAAATACGTTTTACTTTTAATTGTCATTATTTTTTAATAAAGGCTTATCTCATATTATTATTGTGTTAATTTTTTCGCAAATGGTAGGAAAAGTAGAGTATTTTCCTCGGTGATAAAGCTGTCTTAGTCTTGGGTGAACTTAAATCCCTCGCTACACTCAGTACTCGTCTCAAATCCCTCGCTTCGCTCGTGATTTAAGTTTTTGACACCCTCGCTACGCTCCGGAGTAAACCTCAAGTCCTTCGTTCGTTACGCTCGCGATTTAAATCGTCACCCGCGACCAAAGACACTGCTTTATCCCCTTGGTTAATAATCTCCTATTAAGGTTGTGCGTTCAAGTCCGGGCAAGTAGTAATGCGACTTTTTAAATATGAGTTTATCTCAGACATCGGTGAAGGAAATACATCGTGAGGAAACCTGCAGGGTAATTGCGTAATACACTATCAGTAGCAATGGGTTTCATTTTGACAGTTCAACAACATTAATTGCGTTTTTTGCGTTGTTGAGCAGACACATTTTTCGCACATATGGAGCAATGGATTAGCAATATGCTTCAAAATGATTCAAATTGAGCGTAATCGTGTGTTACGCAATTAGGGTGCTGGACTTATAGTCTTAAGCAAGCGTGGTGATCAATGTTCGTGCCTTCTCTGTATAAGAAGACGCCTTTGCCCAGCAGTAGGACAATAATAGGCTGGGATTATCCGTTGGTAGGCTCGGATTATGTTAAGTACCTTTAAGCGGATGCGTGTGATCTGCGGGTTGCGCGCAGCCGCCATGTCGAGCTGGTCTGGCGACGGCGACTGGCTCTTGTCCTTCCTCTGTCGCAGTACCGGGGCCTCGTTCGTGTCCTCGGGCGGCGGGGAGACGCGGCGCTGGGGGGTGAAGTGCGTGCGCTGATCTGGGGTGAGAGGAGCCTTGCTGCGGGTGGGTGGCGAAGGGGGAGAAGGCATAGGCTGTGGGGGGAGGGGTGCGGGCGGGGGAGACGTCGGTTTGGTCTCCGGCAGCGTGTTAATCGTCGTGTCTTCTTCAATCTGCTCCGCCTCTCGCATCCGAACCTTGTCTTTGTTCAACAGCCGCTTGAGCTTGTTCACGCGCTCTATCTTGTAATGCTTGGAGTGCGTGTAGCTCTTGAACGCGTTGTCGTCTTGGATGGATTGGTTCATGTCACCCTTCCCCCGCCGTGTGTCGCCGTAGTACAGGCGCGGCGGCTGCGGACGAGGCCCCGGTGCTAACATGCGTTTGCGGTAAGGTGACCGGGGGGCGGGGGGCAGGGGCTGTGAGCCGTGTGCGGGGGGCGCAGGGTACGCCAGCTGGTTTTGTTGCTCGAGCAGCGCGTAGTCGTCATTGTTCCGTCGCAGGTCATCTCTGATTATGTTCACGAACTTCAGTCTTTTGTCGGCGATGTTCAAGTTTTCTTTGACTGAAAACAGCATACCCATTAGTTAGATGCTCACATATCTTGGGGTTACCGTATACTCTTACAGCAGGATAATATTAGACGGAAAAGGAAGAGTCGAAAATTTTGATACGCTTGTAAGTATCTATCGGTCGATTTTTCGGGTAAGAGGCTTAGAGTAGCCTTTTTCGCTGCCTCTGAGACTTCTGGCGGTGTCGAATTAATAAATTCATCATAACTTGACGACATCTATATCTATACATATAATAAATCTGTAGACGAGGCGTTTCTGTACATTGAAAATATAAAAAAAAAAATAGGTGGGGTGTTAAAGGATAACCAATAGATTTTTTGTTTGTCTGTTTGGATGTGAGAGATTTATTAGAACACGTTCAACGTAAAAAGTACCAAACCAATATGGTTCATTTTTATACTCAAATATAGTGTAGAACTCGGAGTAGTGATTAGTCTGTGTTTCATCGCAATCGCTTCAGTCTATCAAAAGATATAATCAATTTAAAGCATTCTATAACAACTTTTTATTGCAATAAGTGGAAACACGTAACGACATCTATTGGTGCGATATAGTACTAACGAAAACATATTGTGAATATTAATAAGTGTATTATTAACTCTGATACCTAAGTCTGTGTTATTTAAAAAAGTAATGACAATGATTATAATTTATAAATATAAAAGAAAGACTTCAAGAACTGCTAATACGATTTGGCTGAAAATTGGTGGGGAGGTAGCTTAGAACCAGGAGACGGACATAGGATACTTTTTATCCGGTTATTTTTTATCCGGTTTTAGACGGACATAGTAACTTATTTAATATTTTTATTATTTACTTATAGGAGTAGGGTAGGAGTAGTGTGGGAGTAGGTTAGGAGTAGGGTAGGAGTAGGGTAGGAGTTGGGTAGGAGTAGTGTAGGAGTAGGGTAGGAGTAGGTTAGGAGTAGGGTAGAAGTAGGGTAGGAGTAGGATAGGAACAGGGTAGGAGTCGTGTAGGAGTAGGGTAGGAGTAGTGTAGGAGTAGAGTAGGAGTAGGGTAGGGGTAGGGTAGGGTAAGACAAATTAGCGATGCATGCGCATCAGCACTTTTTTTAAGGCAAAGGCACAAAAAACAGCCAGTATTACAGGTGTAGAAAGTCTGACAATAGGCTCGAAATAGCGTCATTTTAACCTCGAAAATACACATTAATAGAGTAAGTATCTCTATACTCAATCATTTATTGTATCCCACAATGTGTACTTGGGTGGTAACCTAAAATTTAATGAGTTTGTTATGAACCCTATTGGACAGGCAAAATGCCCTTTCCCGTCCGTCCCTCTCCGTAGAAACCATATATCCGTGGTAGAAACCTACTACCGGCATCACCTTTCTGACTAACCGACTCCTTGACAATATTGAAAAGTACCTGTAAATGGTTACATTGAAAATAGAAGTATGCCTAGAGTTTGATTTGGTGTCCCTGACCTGTGTTGTTCCACTGCGTAGTGCCCGTGGTGCTCGTGGTGAGCTTCTGTGCCAGCAGGTCCCTCCACCGACAGAGAGCGATCAGCGCCACTAGGATCCTCATCGTATGCTACATGCGGCGGTTCACACTTTATCGCTAAAGAAAAACGCGGCAAATAAAATTCTGATAGGAAATTTTATTGTGCTCTATAAACTTAACAATAAAACACTAGAATGTAATACCTAATTACATATTCGTGTCGAATGCAGCCAGTCGATCTCCTGCGAGACGCATGTTTAGTCAAAACCATCATGGAATTTTTGTTTTAGAACTATCGACGTCACGTCACGATGTTTCCTATCGGCTTGTTGGGGCTACGATTGGATGGGTTGTTGTTTGTAGAACAGGAACAATTATAAATAAATAGTCTAGGAATAAAGGAAACATTAAAACATTTTTTCCCTCCCTTGGGGTAGGCAGAAACTACAGAACAAAATAAAATATGCGATTTAATACCTACTAAAAACAATTATAAAATAATAGGTACTATTAAGAAGTTGACTGAGTCCCAAGTTGGTGCAGGTTAGCTAACCGATAACCCTTTATTATGATAACCGTAAATTAGTTAACCTCCACAATTATACAACGTTATATTTAGTACTTGCTGATCCGGCAAACCTTGTTTTGCCATATAAATTATTTCTAGCTGCCCGGCGCTACTTCGTTCGCGTGGTGTCCTACCCCTTACCCTACCCTACCCCTACCCCAACCCTGCTCCTACCCTACCTTATTCCTACACTACTCCTACCTTACTCCTACCCTACTCCTATCCTACTCCTACCCTACTCCTACCCTACTCCTAACCTACTCCTACAATACTCCTATAAGTAAATAAAAATATTAAATACTATGTCCGTCTAAAACCGGATAAAAAAAAGGATAAAAAATATCCTATGTCCGTGTCCTGGTTCTAAACTACCTCCCCAGTAATTTTCAGCCAAATCGGTTCAGCCGTTCTTGAGTTATAAATAGTGTAACTAACACGTCTTTCTTTTTAACCGACTTCAAAAAAGGAGGAGGTTCTCAATTCACGGTATGTTTTTTTTTCTGTGTTTGTTACGCGATTACTCCGCCAATGGTGGACCGATTTTCAAAATTCTTTTTTTGTTCGTAAGGAGATACTTCTGAAGTGGTCCCATACTCACCAAGACAGAACCTGATGATTGGATCCTGGAGAAATCGAGGGCAACCCTCAAATTTTATGGGCACACTATGCGTCAAGCTGAAGACAGGGCGCTATGGCGCTCATTAGGGGAGGCCTACCTATGTCCAGCAGTGGACTGCTATAGGCTGATGATGATGATGATAGCGATTTGGGTATTTTTTATAGTAACTCGTGCATTTGCTTTCGAAAACCACCATTTGGTGAAGTGGAACTGATGAAGAAGACCACAGATGGCCACCGGAACTACTCAATAATAAGTATTTCACGGGTTGCGATTCAATTAGAAAGAAAGAAAGAAAGAAAATACATTTATTTAGCACAGACTAAAAGACACACAATACACCAAATAGTTAGACAATTACTTTAATATGGTTGCTAAGCAATTTATGCTCGTCACAATGCGAATGGTGAAATGGAGCTGATGGTGGAATACCTACTAGGAGAACTCCTCAACAATGAACGTCCCTCCATCGGGAAAAGCAATATTTTGTTACTGGCGACGATATTAGGCTATTGAGATGATGTAAGCGCTGTGATGTGAGCGATTATAGCTAATTCATGGCTAATTCGGAAAGCGCCCAAAGAGACTTCATGCCAAAAGAAAAAAATCCGCGGGCTATATTTCAATTTTTTTTTAAATAGTCTGTGTGTGTATGAGGTTGTGTCAGTGTGTGTTTTGTTTTGAGTTGCATCATCTTTAAATTAAACTAACGTGGCATTTTTGAAATTGTGCTTCTGGCTGACAGTCGCCACCTAACCAAAGAAGAAGAACTGAAGAAGAAATGTGGTGTTTATACAAAGAAATACTGTAGTAATATCTTTTTTACATTGTGTAAGCACTGTCATGTGAGCGCGTTCACGAGTGTTCCGAATTGTTGCCAGCTCTCAGCAGTCATAATAGTAATATCTAAATCGGAACGCATGTGAGATGATGCATGGACGTAATATTACGTCCATGGAGATGATGTGAGCGCTGTGATGTGAGCGATTATAGCTAATTCGGAAAGCGCCCAAAGAGACTTCATGCCAAAAGAAAAAATCCGCGGGCTATATTTCAATTTTTTTTTAAATAGTCTGTATTGTCCTTGGTCGCAAAGTGAACTCGCAGGGGACCACAGACAATTTAAGGTGAATGCGCAGTGGTAGACCGCGAAATTCTTAGGTTTTTTGCAATTTTCAGGTTTGTGTTTACTATATTTTTTCTATAGGCTGTTAAGCGGTTTTGTCTGTGCCATAGATTAATATATTTAAAATGAGTCAATGTTGCGCGCGCATCGCTAGTGCTGGCTGGCACGGCGCGCGGGAAAACAAAACCAGCGCGCCATTTTCCATACAAGTTAATATTTAACAATACAAGTCTGTTTTTTTTCCTCGCAAGTGTGTTGAAAAACGTCGTATGAAACGCGTGTGCATTAATCAATATACACTCGGCTTTCTTATCGCTCTCGCCTGCGGCTCGCGCGATAATATCGCCTCGTGCATAATGATCAACATAGCACACATGTATCATAATGTACTATTTCGTACCACTTGCTCAAAAAAGTGACATTCTATGCCACAAAAAGCGAACATAACAATAGTCATTTTTAATCTGTTAAAAACAGGGAAAGAAAATTGTACTGAATTTCATTCATCCTCTAGGGGGAGAATGTGATTTAAATTTGGAATACTTACCGAAATTTATACTGAACTACATCTGTGTTTACACCATTGATTTGTATTTATAGCATTATACATCTTTTTGAAAAAGGAATACGCATTTATTAGGCAGTTATGATTATTAAATAAAATTACGAAAACCGACGAGGCCGTATGAGCTTGATGCCTTTGCTTTTCCGACAAAAAAAATATTAGTCTAGGAATTTGGCGCATTTTTGTTTTCTTCAAATACATAAACGTTAAATTTATTTTAATTTATTTTTATAAATAATTTAATGTTCTAAAAAATACGTTTTACTTTTAATTGTCATTATTTTTAACAAAGGCTTATCTCATATTATTATTGTGTTAATTTTTTCGCAAATGGTAGGAAAAGTAGAGTATTTTCCTCGGTGATAAAGCTGTCTTAGTCTTGCTTTTTCCCCTTGGTTAATAATCTACTATTTAAAGACCACAATATGTTTTCGTTAGTAGGTACTATATCGCGCCAATAGATGTCGTTACTTGTTTCCACTTATTGCAATAAAAAGTTGATATAGAATGCTTTAAATTGATTATATCTTTTGATAGACTAAAGCGATTGCGATGAAACAAAAACTAATCACTACTCCGAGTTCTACACTATATTTAGTATAAAAATGAACCATATTAGTTTGGTACTTTTTACGTTGAACCTGTTCAAATAGAAAATCTCTCACATCCAAACAGACAAAAATTCCAAAAATTTATGAAATGGCATCTGTTGGTTATCCTTGAACACCCCCAACTATTTTTACATTTATTATTTATTTAAAAAAAAAAAAAAATAGTTGGGGGTGCCCAACTATTTTTTTTTTTAACATTTTCAATGTACAGAAACGCCTCGTCTACAGATTTATTATATGTTTTAGATTAGATATAGATAAGTGTGAGAGGAGCTTTATAATTGTAGCAACACTAGTGGTCTATGGTCGCATGACTCGTAGATAGACGCTCTATGCTCTCTATGGGCGCGTTGGACAAACCATTACCTCTTGTACGTTATGAATAAGAATTGTAAAATACAAATTAAATATATAAAGAACTCGGAGTATTTTATTCATAGAATAAAGCTATACAGCTTACAATAAGCGAAACCTGAATATAGTTTGTTCAGAATAAGTAACTGAATCGATTCCAATAGTTTATACATATAGTTTTACCCCATGTTATATTTTGTCCCAAAAATATTTAAAAAAGGCTAAAAGTTGGACACCGAGCGAAACAAGTAGGTTAGCCAATCTCCGCGCGGAACGGTTAGGTACCTAGTTTTAAATAAAAACCGATATAAACGTTTTACAAGATTTATTTTAACTTGAATTGTTTTGAATAATAACAAAATATAGCACAGAAACGAGTCAACCGTTGGTTAAGTTATTGTCGTCACGACGCTTGAAGAAAAAAGGTGCTACCCTCGGTTGACGGGCCTTTTTTATACATAACGAATCACCATAGAGAACACAATATTAGTCGACTAATTAAATCGATAACAATTTAACATTTTCTACTAACTAGTATCTTAATTATAAATATTAACAGTCGGCCATCCTGGGAAAGTGTCTGTCCCAGACAAAAATAAACACAATAAAACAAACTTATTTGATACAAATAAATAAAAAACCAGTACTTTATGGATGGTATAACTACCCAGACACATAGATATCGCAGTTTACGTAAGATGTCACATAAAAAGATATAAACAATCAGTTAAGAATTTACTATTTTTAAACAAAGCATTACTTCGAAAACCCTTGATTCGGCCATCCTTCAGAGGAATGACCTCATTGCTCTTAATTAATCTATTGAACAATTAGGTACCTACACTACTTTCATGTATAAAAAAGAATATAGAGAAAACACAAGTTTAAAGCTAAACCTATAGAACTATTGAATTAATTCACTGGATACTTCTGCTACATAGTTATTAAACGTTGCGATTGTCGCAATCCATGAACTGTTGCTTCCACGTCGTCTTCACTGGGTCGATGTCCAATACAAGGGGTTGCGTGATCCATTTAAATCCATTCGAGTTGAAAGACAAGGCAAATTTAAGGAGTTTCACATTAGAGTCCACCAACCAGGTTCTCGTCTCAAGTCAACATTTCGCCATTAGGGTCGACAGCTTTCAGTAATTTTTCCGCGAACCTGCACTAGGCGCTTCTACCAATGGTGATGTTTCCAAGTTTTCCACGTATAGCCCACACAAGGAGCTAAGGTCTAACAATTCCAGATTTGTTGTCCGCATGCACACACAGAGCTACGGCCTCAAAGCGGTACACCGCTTGCCCACACAACGAGCTACAGCCTTGAAGTGTCACGTCTGCCTACCGCTTGCCCACACCAGGAGCTACGGCCGTGAAGCAGCACGTCGCTTGCCCACACAAGGGGCTACAGCCTTGAAGTGTCACATCTGCCCGCCACTTGCCCACACCAGGAGCTACGGCCTCGAAGCAGCACGTCGCTTGCCCACACAAGGAGCGCCTTGAAGTGTCACATCTGCCCACCGCTTGCCCACACAAGGAGCTACGGCCTCAAAGCAGCATATCGCTTGCCCACACAAGGAGCTACAGCCTTGAAGTGTCACATCTGCCCACCGCTTGCCCACACAAGGAGCTACGGCCTCAATGCAGCACGTCGCTTGCCCACACAAGGAGCGCCTTGAAGTGTCACATCTGCCCACCGCTTGCCCACACCAGGAGCTACGGCCTCAAAGCAGCACGTCGCTTGCCCACACAAGGAGCGCCTTGAAGTGTCACATCTGCCCACCGCTTGCCCACACAAGGAGCTACGGCCTCAAAGCAGCACGTCGCTTGCCCACACAAGGAGCTATAGCCTTGAAGTATAACATCTACCCTTGGGTAATATCCACACGCACCAGGTGTAGTAGCTTCCATCAGGTTGTTCAAGTTGCAGTAATAATGTCTCAAGGAGAAGGACAGGAAGGGAATGTTAAGAATTACTTTTATTAAATATTGAACCTACGTAACTACTTTATGTATCTCTTTTGATTTTAGTTTTCACTATCATCGTCATCATCATATTCGGTCTCGGATTCAGATTCTTCGAATCTAATCCACGGCTTAATCTTGTCGACCGAAAATACATTAGTATACTTTTTCTTAGAATAGCCCTCAACACTACTCACTTCATAACGATCATGATCAAAAATCGCGGTGATTTTATAGGGCCCACTAAACGCGGGTGCAAGTTTATTACTCTCACCGGGGGTCTTAGTGACTCTCTGGACCATTACCAAATCTCCCACTTTATATGACCTGGCCTTACATCTTTTACGATCATATCTTTGTTTCATGTCATCTTGTTGTTTCCTAATTTTAGCACTAGCATCGTCGCGAATTTTTTGTAGGGTGTCATTTGGTATAGAATCGTTTGCATTTAACTCGTGTAAATGGCCTTCGGTAACGTTGACGCTAGGTTTTCCGAAAATTATTTCGGTAGGCGTTTTACCCGTGCTTTGATTAATTGTATTATTTAGGCTCCACTGAACCGTCCCCACGTGGTTATCCCAATTTCTATCATCGTTATCATGACACAACGCAATCAAAGAAGATAAGATTGACCGATTGTATCTTTCGATTTGGCCATTTGCTCTAGGCGTTGCAACGGCATTTAATGTATGCTTAATTCCGCTTCCCTTAACAAATGTTTGAAATTCTTTAGAGGTAAAACTGGTTCCTCTATCAGAGATTAACTTTTTAGGCGTACCAAAGAGAGAAAACACATCTTTTAGAACATTTATAGATGTTTTGCTTTTTGTATTTTTAACCGTACGAAGGATTATAAACTTTGTGAAACTATCTATTATGCCCAAAATGTATGTGTTCCCTCTCTTGCTTTTCACGAATGGTCCTAAATGGTCTATGTGAAGACTATGGAAAGGGATGTCAGGCTTTGGAATCGGATGAAGCAAACCTGGTTTCTTACCACCAGATTGCTTAGAGTAAGCACATGGGATACATGCCCTCACATATTTTTTAACAAATTGTGTCATTCGTGGAAACCAATAATCGCGTTTGACCTTTTCTACAGTCTTCTCATACGAAAAATGTCCAGCATCATCATGGCATAGTTGGCAGATTTTCCATCTAGCGTCTTTAGGTACGGCCCAACGTAAGTCGTTCCCTATCTTCCTAAATATTTTACCGTCTTTTAACTCATAATCTCTACGAATATCTTTGGCTTCGACTGAATTTGTGTTCAAAACGGCTTTTACGTAATACAGCTGGGGGTCGCTCATCTGCACGGATTGCAGCCAGTGTACGTCATTTACAAGCATTATTGATAACGATTCGCCATCAAGAGGTCCTAACGAGTTACGACTCAATGCGTCTGCGTGAGCTAAACGAGCTCCTGGCCGATACTCGATTGTAAATGAGTATTCTTGTACAGAAAGCCACCACCTAGCTATTCTCGGAATTAAGTCCCTTTTAGTCAACGTCGTTCGAAGCGCATTACAATCAGTAATGACTTTAAACTCAATTCCAATAAGGTATACCCTAAAACGATTAAGTGACGCGACGACAGCGAGGGTCTCTAACTCATAAGAGTGGAAATGCTGCTCCTCAGGTGTCGTCTGTCGGCTAAAATATGCAACCGCTTGGAAAGGCTTTGTCTCTTCGGGCCGCTGAAGTAAAATACCCCCCAAGCCAGTCGAACTCGCATCGGTATGAAGCTCTGTCTGGTACTTGGGGTTGTATATTGCTAGAATGGGTCTCTGAGTCAACATCATCTTTAACTTTGATAAGGCGTTTTCTTGCTCAGTTCCCCAAGACCAAACGACATTGGCCTTCGTAAGGCGGGTTAACGGTCTTGCTATAGTAGCGAATCCAGCAACAAATCGACGAAAGAAACTCGCAAGTCCTATGAATTGCCGTACCTCATGGACGTTTTGAGGAGTTTTAAACGCACTAACTGCCATAATCTTTTTAAGTCCGGGACGAACACCCTCTGATGAGATTTCGAATCCTAAGTAGTCGATAGTCTTTTTAAAAAAATGACATTTATTCAAATTGAGGGTTAGATTCGCGTCTTTGATGAGCTCAAGGACAGTAGATAACTTATCCAGGCCCTCGTCAATCGTGGTGGATGCAATAATAATGTCGTCCATATACGCTAACACGCCGGGAATATTACGACGTTTCAGAAGATTCATAACAAGTCTCTGAAAAACAGCGGGCGCATTGGTCAGACCGAAGGGCATACGGTTATATTCAAAGTGCCCGTCGGGCGTCACAAATGCTGTGAGGTGCTTTGACTCTTCTGAAAGCGGTACCTGATGATAGCCAGATGTTAGGTCCAAAGTACTAAAGAAAACTTGACCTGAAAGATTATCAATTTGGTCGTCTATTAGAGGCATCGGAAACTTTTCTTTTAAAGTTTTCCGATTTAACGCTCTGTAATCCACGCATAGTCGTGTATCACCATTTTTTTTAGCTACCAGTATAATTGGGCTAGCATATTGAGACCTTGATTCCCTAATGATCCCGGTATCGAGTAGTTGATTAACGATAGTCTTAACATTTTCCCGTTCTGATATTGGGAGACGATACGGTCGGTAAGTTACTGGAATATGATCTGTCAACTGAATGTGCATTTCAGCTAATGTAGTTTTACCCAACTCTTCCAAAGAAAAAGCGAAACAATCTCGTCGTGAATTTAACAAGGTACATAATTTCATAAGTGTCTCTTTGTCTAAATCATCATCAACAATAATCCGATCAATAGTGATAGAGTCTTTTACAACATCAATTTTCATTATATTCATTTTGTTCGAGTCCGTATCAGTAATTTTTGTAGCTACTGGAGGTAAATTACCGGTTAGATATAGAACTCTAGCTATTAGTGTGTTTGAAGTTAGGGTGAATGGTTCTGAGCTAAGCCCGATGACAATTATAGACCCTACTCCCTTATCGATAGTGTATACACCAGGTAAAATAAAATATTCTTTACCGCTCTTCATACAAGACTCCGTGTTTATGTAAATCAGTCCAGTTATTTCAGACGTTGCGCGTACTTTAATAGTAGACATACCGTAAATGGAACTATTCTCTAAGCACGTCAAAGCAAGTTTATTGTTGTTCGATTGAAGATCCTTGTAAAGAAATAGGGATGTGTCCGACTTATAAACCCTAACACCCGGTAACTCTGTGAGTGAGTGTCCTATTAAAGCATCCGCTATAAGTAAGTTAGGCTCAACTAAATATACTACAACATTCTCGTCGAGACCGTCAAATCTAATTCGCACAGTAATGCGACCACTTGGTATAACAGTTCCAAGACCAAACCCATTTAGTGTGGGTAAATTATCATTATCAATAGGTATTCCGAGTTGCTCTCCAATGTCTTTTCTTAATAGTGTACAGTGACTACCTAAGTCAATAAAAGCTTTAACTGATCTGTCTTTTAAAATAATTTGTTTATAATATTTATCGCTTACGTTTTTATTCTGAAATATACTAAGTACTTTATTCGCCTGATTTCTGGAAGAGTTCGTAGTTTGTCCCGGGTCAGTAGCAGTTCCTAAACCCTTATCTGCACAATTTTTCTCCTCATGACCGTATTGACGACATTTCCTACACTTGAGTATAGGTTTAGGACATCGTGACACTATATGCCCTTGTTCCTTACAATTGTAACATATAATGTCTGATCTTGGTAGTCGCCGTGACTGTGAGTTTGTTGCCTTAGTAACTCCGGGGTTTAGGTCTTCACTAACACGTACGTTAGGCGTAACCCGTCTAGGAAAGTCATTTAATTTGGAAGATATATTCCGAAAGTATTTTAAAACGTCTTCTGGATTATGATAACTAGCACCCTGGACGTTCATTCGAATATTGTTATCGTATATACCATGGGTAAGACAGTCTACTGCCTGCTGACCAATAAGTTCGCATCTATTTATTAGCATAATTTTATCGTAGTAATATTCTTCCAGGGATTCATTTCGCCTAGACCGCCTAGCCAACATTTCCGAAAGAAGTTCACCATAATTGTGTTCACAAGGAAAAGCCGTTATAAGTTTTATTTGCCACTCAGCCCACGAATACTTTACGCTGGTCAGACCGTTATACCACCGTTTAGCAAGACCTGATAGTTTGGGTAAGGCATAGAATATCGTTTGTCTTTCCGACCAGCCATACACCTCTGCTGATTCATTGACCTTCGCTAACCAATGTTTCATGGTTTGTGTTTTAGCCTGAGGGTCAAATTCAGATACAACGTTTTGAGAAGCATGAAAACCAGATGCACCAAGAGACCCGGTATTATTGCGATCGTTAAGAGCAACTACTAATTTCTCTAAGACAGACGTTTCAGAACTGTTACCTAAACGTTCGTTTCGTTTTCGCTCACATTTTTGACGTTTGAATCTAGCCGAAGATGAGCCACTGGAGCTCGATGACGTAGTCGAAGAGCTACTCGACTTATATTTTCGAACCCTATGCCGTTTCCTTGTGTTGCGGCTTTGTTTACGAGACCTACGTCTATTATCGTTTAAACTGGAGTGCCTGCTCGGCACCGGAGAATTTCTATGTTTACTAGGAGACCGCGATCTCGATCTAGCTGGAGAAGGGGTACCCATTTTGAATTAAAAGGGATGTGAGGGTAATAGAGATAAAGGAAAAGGAAAGACAATATTCAATCACTGTAAATGATATTAAACATTAATGCAATGTACACTTACACTACATAATATTGCATTTAACAAACAGATTCAGTTTAGTGTCTATTAAACTCGTATAACTCGTCTCATGTCCAATTAGCAGACACAATAGATATTCTATTGTTATCGGTACATACCCTGTACGCGCGACATGCGAAAAGATAATTAAATAAGCAGAATTCATTAACGTAAACACAATAGCAAACCATTAAGTTAAATATATACCTATCAAAAAAAAAATTAAATGTGGGTATTTACGTGACAAAAGTCACGTTGGTTATTATAAATCAACTGTTGCTATGTCAAGAGTTACTACGCAACCGAACCTATATGCTAAGCAAAAAAACATTAAGGATGTAGGTAGGCGTACCAGTCTAGTTAGATTTCGATTTAACCGTAGGTCAATCGCCGGTAGGTACCTACCCATTTACCGCAGCTCGCCGTGAAGGTAGGAGGATGGTACAACGACAAATCCATGCATCCATCCACACAATTATAGTTTTGTACCTACCTAACTTTTATGGTAAACGACTATTGGTGTAAAATAAGAACAAGCAAAATACAGTCATAATAAACACACATAATTCCAAGCGAACGAATTGTTTTAGGGACATAATTACTCAGTTAAATAAATTACATAAGTACAAAATTTAGAAAAATAACTATATTCCCCAATATTTTGCACAGCTACGTATTATTAAAACGATCACTTGGTATTAGGATATAAGACACATAATAAGGCAATAACAATAAGTGGGTCATCATTAAAACAATTAGAACAACTCACCCGTAATCTGCAACCAATTTTACCTTAGACCGTGCGGTTGACGCGATTACATACCACTTCTGAATTTTTAAATAAAAACCGATATAAACGTTTTACAAGATTTATTTTAACTTGAATTGTTTTGAATAATAACAAAATATAGCACAGAAACGAGTCAACCGTTGGTTAAGTTATTGTCGTCACGACGCTTGAAGAAAAAAGGTGCTACCCTCGGTTGACGGGCCTTTTTTATACATAACGAATCACCATAGAGAACACAATATTAGTCGACTAATTAAATCGATAACAATTTAGCATTTTCTACTAACTAGTATCTTAATTATAAATATTAACACTAGGTAGGTACTATTATCAATAAGCTCAACACGGAGCGGCGCGGGTGCACATATTTGTACGGACAAACAGGTAACTTAACAAGCTTATAACTTTGTGATTTTTCATGATACAGTTTTGAAATTTTGTACATAGATTCTTTACATAAAAACAACCGACTTCGTGTCCGAGTCGGTGTCTTTGGATTTGTATTTTAGTTCTTTGCCACCGACTTCCGAAATTAAAGTTATTTTTCACTTTATAGTGTTTTTTGGAAGTCAGTTGTTTTTTTTTTTCACCTTTCCAGTGGGTCAGTTTGTAATTTATCAAAGTTACAATAGCCTAATGTCAACTGCTCATCACCTTTTACAAAATGTTGCTTTTCCCGATGCAGGGACGTTAATTGTTGAGGACTTCTCCTGGTTCTTACCAACTCCTAAACAACCACTCACCATACGCATTGTGACGAGCATAAATCGTTTAGCAACCATAATTAAAGTAATTGAATCGCAACCCGTGAAATACTTATTATTGAATAGTTCCGACGGCCATCTGTGGTCTTCATCATCAGCTCCACTTTACCAAATGATGATTTCCGAGAGCAAATGCTCAAGTTACTTTAAAAAATACCCAAATCGCTATAGCTTTGCCTATAAAATTTGAGGGTTTCCCTCGATTTCCATGGGATCCTCTCATCAGATTCCAACTTGACGATAATGGGAACACCTCGAGAGTATACCCTTTCGAACAAAAAAAGAATTTTGAAAATCGGTTCTCAATTGGCGAAGTAATCACGTAACAAACACAAAAAAAAAACAGTGGCACTCCGGGAGTGCCGACAGAAGTGAAAACAAAACACAAAAAGAATACTTTGCCATCACTCACTGACATATCGGATATACATTAAAACCGAGTACATCCCGAGGACAGCCGAACACATCCGAAGCGGGTATTTTTTTTAAATAATAATAATAATAATACTTTTATTTCAGATCAAGGTGTCCACAATTGTTAGTAACAATGATTCTTATAAACTAGTGTTAGTAATACCTAAAAATACCCACAACAAAACATATTAAAAGAAATAAACTCAAACAGTCAACTCAATCATTACTGCGCCATTCCATGACAAATGGCGCCGCAATGATTGATATAGCTACAGTCCAGCCGACTAGCTATCATGCTAAGGATGCTGTTGGCGCTGCCACGCACTCTACGCACCAGGGATGCGCATCTTTTACGCATCGTAGCGTAAAAGCAGTCTACGCGATGTTCAGCAAACATCCCTGATGCACTACAGTATCGCCGCAGCCCCAACAGCACCCTGAACGCGTTATTAAATTGGACTCGGAGGGCACTGTAAGATTTTTGAGTATAGTCGGCCCACAGGCTGCACGTGTAGAATGATGTACAATAAGACTTAAAAAGTGTAATTTTGACTTCTGTCGAACAACGTGCAAACCTGCGAGCTATCATATTCGCCCGCACTGCCAGCGCCCTCCGTTCCCTCTCGATGTCATCATTGTCCTTGAGGTCAGAGGTCAGCATATGTCCTAGGTACTTAAATTTAGATACCCTACGCAAAGCTGCCATTAAGCGTAATGTTGGGAAACACGTTACCTGTACTGTTTCCTCTGGCCTCAAAGACCATGACTTCACTTTTGAGTGGATTATATTTTAATCCGTGTTGCTCGGTATATGCTTCACAGATGGTAAGTCGTTAATCGTCGTCGTTAGTGTAATCGTCTTATGAACAAAACACGCGTGGTGTCGCTTACGGTAACAGTGGCGCGAGTTAGGCAGGATACAAAAGTCTAAAAAGTTAGTATTTTTAGACCTTTGTATCCTGCTTATGCGTATGAAGTTTCATTAAAATCGGTTCATTCATTTCGAAAAATAAGGCCTTGAAAGTTTGTATAAAATGCCGCACGGCGTAAACGCTCTTAACTAAATATCTATTTAAAATAGTTTGAGTCTAATTATAGAATCTAAAAAAGCTTCAAAATGTCAAACGAAATATTTTATTCAAAAAACAGCCATATTCGCTGGTATGCTGGTATGGTGAACTACGCCGTAGCATAGTGTGAGCTATGCCGTAGCACAGTTTGACCTACGCCGTAGCATTCTCCATCCGTCTTACGAATTTTCGATCAGGTCACGTGTCCTGACGCGAGTTTAACATTTTTTACCCATTACAAAAAAAGTGTACAACGCCGCTAAAGAAGTTTTCACTTCAAAAAAACATACCGTCGAATTGAGAAACTCCTCCTTTTTTGAAGTCTGTTAAAAATACTAGACACGTGTTTCGGGTTTCGCATATACTAAAAATAATGTTGTTGGAGCAGCTTATTATACAGTGATATTCCCGCATAGGTAAGGTGTGTGTTGTGTGTTTTGAGTGGCAATAGTTGTGCAACAAGAGAGCAAAGTCGTTTTTTGCTGTGAGTGCTGATTTTGAATCACGAGCGCAGCGAGTGATTCTAAAGTTGAATCCTGAGTGTGGCGAGGGATTCTAAGGCACGAGATGCAAAAAACTTTGCTCTCGTGTAACACACATAACTTTTCACTTCAGCAGCGAGAACACTTTGTAAGGCGTGTTCCGCAATAGCACCCATGATATTTTATTATTCAAAATAATAACTTTTCACTTCAGCAGCGAGAACACTTTGTAAGGCGTGTTCGGAAATAGCACCCATGATATTTTATTATTCAAAATATATTACATAACATTATTGAAACTAGAAATAAATATTTATAAGTTTAATATCAGTTTGTAACAAACCATCTTTTAACCTAGCAACGCCACCTATTACGTAGGAAAAACACTACGACATGCCGCGACTCTAAGCTAGATGGCGCTGACGCAAAACGTCACGTTTCTGAATCGCGGTGTCAAGAGTCTCCGATGTTTAATGACCTCCGCTAGTAAATTTCATTTTATTCGAGAACAACTGAACTAGTGGTGCATCTCTGGGTTACGTCCTACCTCGGAATAATCACAGGGGACATCGCTACTCAGTAAGCCTAAAATCTAGACCTAGTGTCCTTTTTGGCTTAGAGGACCCCTTTCCCCCTCCTTCGTCCCTTCTGGGAAAAGGTGGTGTGGTTTCGTCCTATATATATAATCATTGTTATTATACGTTGTGAAACAATAAATCCTTTTTTGTCTACAACTGGACTTCTTTGTGCCGGCACCGGCGACGACATCCCCTACAAGTTTTATTTACAGTAAACACTTATTTTCGTTTAAATACGACAATAAGTTAAAAATTCAATAAATTACATTTAAAGACATAATTATCTTTTTGCAAAATTTCTTTAGTTAGTACGAAATTCCGAATTTCGAATTGTATGATTAACCCAAGGCTGAATAAGATATTCGCGGCTTTCAGAAAAAATAATTAAAAAGTTACTTTGTCTCACTCAGTGAGCAAAATCGAATTTTGCTCACTGATTTCAGGCAGCAAAACCTACATGTTTAAGCTACTGAAGTGAAAAATATGTTGTGTAGTGTGGTGTGTTGTGTTGTGGGCTGTGTGTTGTGTGGTGTGTGGTAATCTATGCGGGCTCGTGGCGGCGGTGATGGTGCGGGGCGTGCATGTACTGGCGGCGCGCGCGCGGCAGGCGGAAGGCGGGCAGCGGCGCGTGGTCGAGACTCATGATGGCCACCCCCGCCGGCCCGCGCTCCTCTAGGATGCGACGCTCGTCCTGCCGCCGCCCCGAGCGAGACTTCAGCTGGAACACACCACAGCACCTCAACTCTAATCCTTTCACAGTTATTTTCAGCAAAGATCAGTGATTTTGACAGACTTGTACAGTCAAAAGCAAAAGTAGGTGATCAAAATCAGAAATTCAATACTAATGAACGGAGTTCGCATCAGAACTCTGCCATACAGCCACACAGTCTCTGCACACAGCTCAACAACAACAACAATAACAGCAAGAGCTCTGCCATACAGTTCTGACGCGAACTCCGTTATTTAGTATTGAATTTCTGATTTTGATTATCTACTTTTGCTGTTGACTGTACCAGCGACGCCTCCCTATCAATGTCATTCAGGCGCCAAAAGATCCTTGTAGCACTCCATTTCATTTTGATAACATGATGCTTACCGTCAGTAGCTTGTATGTGACGTTGTCTTCTGACACGGTGACGACGAAGCTGCGACGCGAGCGCGACGTGCGGGGGAGCTCCCCCTCGGTGGGGGCCGGGCGGCGTGCGGGTTTGCCGGGGCTGGTCCGTGTGCCGGCGGGGGTGGGGCTAGGGCTGGGCTGTGCAGAGGGAAGTTGTTCGTCGGTCGGCTGGTCCTCATCAGGCACGTTGTTGCGGCGTCGCAGCTGGCTGTCATCCATGTAATACAGCAGGTCCTTCTTCGAGATATTGTAGTTCGGTGCGTTGCGGTGCGGTGGCGCTGCATTGCGGTGCTGTGGCGATGCACTGACGAGCGGTGGCGGTGCACTTCGGTTCGGTGGTAGTGCGTTGCGGTGCGGCGGCGGTGCGTTGCGGCCGCGGTGCAGCGGTGTGTTGTGGACGTGATAATTCAGCGAGTTCTGCATGCGGTGCGGTGATGGTGCATTTCTTTCATCTGGGGCCGGCGTGTAGTGCTGCAGGTGGTTGGCGCGAGTGGTACTGTGCGTGACGAACTCGTTGTATAACTGCGCTTGCTTCTTGCTTTCTGAAAAATCTGATCCTTCATCATTCTGCGTCCCGGAGAGGTCCTGCTGGTCGAAGGCCTCCTGTTCATCAGGAGTATATTCCTGGTCAGGAGACTGCTGCGCGTTGCTCACCAATGCATCTTGTGCTCGCATATCATTACCCGCGTCATTTTGTCCATATTGCTCCTTGTAGTTGCCGCGGAGGTCACTGAAAGGCCTGGGTTCCATCTGCGCGGGATAGCGGGGATCGTACGCGTCGCGTCTCTTGTTGTAGTAGGAGGGGTTGTACTCCTGGGCTCGTTCCGGTTGGATGTCGCGCCAATCCGGTGTGTATTTGCGCACGGTGAGATCGTCGGTAAACGGGACGGCAACCGGTGGCGCGTCGTCGAGTGAGGGCGCGGCGCGATGTTTTTGTTCTATGGACTGCGCCTGTTCTTGCTCGTCATACTGCCCGAGCTGCTCTTGCTGCTCACTGTGTTCGCGTTGCTCGTTTTGTCCACGCTGCTCATGTGGGCCACGTTGTTGGTTTGGTCCATGCTGCTCACTTTGTTCACGCTTCTCGTGTTGTCCATGGTGCTTGCGTTGCCCACGCTGCTTATGTGGTCCATACTGCTCGTATCGGTCATGCTGGTCATATCGACCATGTTGCTCGTGTTCCCCAGGCTGCCGATATTGACCGTGCTGTTCGTGCTCGCTAGGTTGCTCGTATTGGCTACGGTGCTCGTATTCGCCAAACTGCTTATGATGGCGACTCTGCTCATGTTGTTTATGTTGCTCATATTGACCACGGTGCTCGTATTCGCCAGGCTGGTCATGTTGGTGACCCTGCTCATGTTGGCCACGCTGCTCAAATTGACCACGTTGCTTGGATTGGTCTTGTTGAACACTTCCTGCGCTGAACGCGTTGCTGTTCGCCTGCGCGCGTGGCAAGTGGTCTATTTCACCTTTCTGATAATAAAACTCCTGCGAATTTCATCAAACAAAACAACTTTTTAAACAACACTTAACTAAATAGTGTACGTAAATACCTACTGTTTCTACACTCAACTAGAGAATAAAATAAAATATTCTTTATTATGCACATACACCATAAATATTACAGATATAATGTAGAAATTTTACAAGCGGTGGCACAATGGCGCGGCCGGTCTTATCGCCAAAAGCGATATTTTAAAGACAACCTTTGGATGGATTAAAGGAGAAAGGAAAGACAATACTGCAGGTAGTCTGTGGTGTACCATTTACATAATTATGCTAGCCACGTGACGTCTGTGGATACCGAAAAATAAAATCGAGTGTGTTTATAAAGCGAAAGTTAATAACGTCATCGAATTTTCTACGATGCTTTATGAAAGATTGGTCGACTAGAGATTAAAAAGAAAATTGCAGCATGGGGGAATTTCATAGTTTTTGAGGATGCTGAAGCCGATAGTGAGGTCAAACTGAAAATACAAGATGGCAGACGCGAATTAAAAAAAAAACCGGCCAAGTGCGTGTCGGGGTGTACGTTACCCCAGCAAGAAAGTGTCTCCTAGAGTAATATGAGTAGAATGTATAATTGGTGCCTTATCTGCTGTAAAAGTGCCCCCACATAAAAAATGTGTGCCCCTGTCGTTTTGGAAAAAAATGGAAAAAACGATTATTGCTGGGGTAACGTTTTTCTAGCAGGAAAATTCTAAACGAATGATCGGAGAGAGAAAAATCGTTCATGGCCAGAGAACTTATATGTGTGCCAAAATGTGCCCCCAAAAATAAAATCTATGCCCCTTCAGGTTTCCGAGATATTGCATTTCCTGCTGGAGTAACGTTTTGATGAATCGTATATCTCTAAAACCATTGAATGTGCCCCTGTAGAATAAACATACACGAATAGCTCTTAATGTGTGCCCCTTAGTGCCCCAATTAGATTTAAGAAAATATTTATAGTTTTCAAGTTATCGCGGTTTTATGAAAACCCGAAAAAGCATCGCAGCGCCTAAATGAGATAAGGTATAAGTTCACTGAAAATTGTATTCGGTTCTTCTTGACGCTAATAATAAGCATACAAAGTTTCAAAACTGTTCATGCATGCGTTTTTGAATAATCTTGCTAAAAGTCAAAACGATGGTGTCATAACTTTGACGGCAAAATACAAGGAACCGGCTCAATTCCAGATGTGTAGGTGTAAACCAAAATCTTGTGCCTATAGTCAAAAATATATGGTGAAAATATTCAGCTTGGAATGTTTCGCATTAAGTAAATATTAACAAAAAACCAAAATATGTAAGCAACGGCTGGTTATCCGACCAAATTTGAATGACTACTAAAAAGCGACGGATTCATACATATCGATGACCTTCTTTACTTTACTCACTAACCGGTTGACACGTGTTGTGCCCAAGTACACTGAAGTAGAAAAGTAATAAAATAATGTTGTTATTGGATTATATTCTACTAGCTGTTTCTATGACCTTACACATGAATAAGTAAATTATAAATAGTAGCCTAAGTGCTATTCCAAGGTAAGCTATCTTCTTCATTCTAAATTTCATTAAAATACATCCAGTAATTTATGTGTGAACGAAAGATTTGGCAAATATCCAGATATTTGCCATTTGCCAGGTCTTTGACCCAAAATTTGATTGGTCCCGATGTTTAAAAAAATATAGTTCATGAAATGTGTGATGAATACCTACTACTAAAAAGAAGTAGCTCTTTTTTGTATATAAATAAAAAGCCCGTATTTGTCTTTTTATATACGTATATATATATATTTGATGATAAGCGTAGCGTAGGTTAGCCCGCGAAATTCAAAGTTTCTTGCGTTTTTTGCAATTTGCAGGCCAGTGCTAGGCGTAGGAGAATACCTAAATACCATCAGATAATTTGTGCACATTCGATGTTTACAGTTATATCTTATATACGGTTATTATTTTTATATTTTATACGGTTTACTATATTATCACACTTTAATCTGAATCTATGTATAAGCAAATCACTCGTAAGAAAATTATTTATCTGTGATTTAAAATTTAATATTTTTTTTAAACAATATTATACTCATACTTAATACTGATTTGTGATTTTTTGTAATGCGAATTTACTAATTATATGTTATACTTAGATGAAAAACTGATCTGTGATTTAAATAATAACGACTAAACAACGTGCAAATAATTTCTAATATTTATAGGTAGGAAATTTGATCTGTGAATTGATGCAATAATTACTTTAATTAAAGGAATAAAAATAATAATTTCCACATCAACAAGCTGTTTCATTTAATATAGTCACAAGGTGCATTTAATATATTTTTTAATTAGCCCCCAAAACTTTTGAACGCGATTGTACGGACAACAGCTTAGGTATAATACGTCCAATAAAGAAGGTCATCGATATGTATGAATCAGTCGCTTTTTAGTAGTCATTGGAATTTGGTCGGATAACCAGGCGTTGCTTACATATGTTGGTTTTTTGTTAATATTTACTTAATGCAAAACATTCCAAGCTGAATATTTTCACCATTATATGTTTGACTAAAGGCACAAGATTTTGGTTTACACCTACACATCTGGAATTGAGCCGGTTTCTTGTATTTTGCCGTCAAAGTTATGACACCATCGTTTTGACTTTTAGCAAGATTATTCAAAATGCGTTTTTGAATAATCTTGCTAAAAGTCAAAGTGCATGAACAGTTTTGAAACTTTGTATGGTTATTATTAGCGTCAAGAAGGACCGAATACAGTTTTCAGCGAACTTATGCCTTGTCTCATTTAGGCGCTGCGATGTTTTTTCGGGTTTTCATAAAACCGCGATAACTTGAAAACTATAAATATTTTCTTAAATCTAATTGGGGCACTAAGGGGCATTAAGAGCTACTCGTGTATGTTTATTCTACAGGGGCACATGCAATGGTTTTAGAGATATACTATTCATCAAAACGTTACTCCAGCAGGAAATGCAATATCTCGAAAACCTGAAGGGGCACCGATTTTATTTTTGGGGGCACATTTTGGCACATATATAAGCTCTCTGGCCATGCACAATTTTTCTCTCTCCGATTATTCGTTTAGAATTTTCCTGATAGAAAAACGTTACCTCAGCTAGAATCGTTTTTTACGTTTTTTTCCAAAACGACAGGGGGCACACATTTTTTATGTGGAGGCACATTTACAGCAGATAAGGCACCAATTATACGTTCTAGTCATATAACTCTAGGAGACACTTTCTTGCTGGGGTAACGTACACCGTGTCGGGCCACGCACAATGTAGGGTTCCGTAGTAGCCCCGTTATCACTATATAGTACGATTCTGTTGTTCTTTATTCTGAGTATAATGAATATAATTATGTAATGGTAAATATATTAGGAGTTTATGGTTATAATAACAATGTATGCAAGGGTGTCCAGAGTAAACAAAACTTTAACACATAACGTAACCACAGAGGTCATACCTTGCAAGAAAATCTTAACACCTTAACACAAAAGTGACGTCACGGCACAACGCCATCTGTTATCGAATAGCGATACTAAACACAACAAAATATTGATTTTCGAAGATAATTATTTAAACAGATTAGACATTAACTAATAAGAACCACTTTCTTCCTTGTAAAGCTAAAAAATAAGAGTACGATTGCTGCCAAGTTATTATTTCAATTCACAAAATTGTAATTCCATCATTCCATCTAGCGGCAGTATTGTGAAACTTATGATAATTTATTTTGGTTTTTTTATTTCATATTTTGTTTTTTGATGCAATTCTTTACCCGTCATAAACAAGTAACTACTTCGTCTTAGTCACTTTATAGGATTAATGCTAAGGATTTTGTATTTGTTACCAAATTATCCAACACCCAAGTTCAACGACTATTACTGCTAAACTAATAAAGTTATCTTAATTCCTATAGTTTTCCTTTAAAGTTCATGAAATGCACTATCATCTTGAATTTTTACAGATTTTTCAAGCCCGCAGTTTAGCTTTTAGAGGGGGGGGGGTGGACGCCCTACTGGAACAAAAATTTTCACTTTATAGTTTAATATTTCGTAAATGGAGCATTAAATCGAAAAATATCTTTAGCAACCCTCAAGTCATTTTAGAAGACCTATTCAACGATACCCCACACGATGGGGTAGACGACGAAAAAAATATTCATTCTCACTTCACATGTAGGGGAGCTACCCTAAAAAAAAATATTTTCCAAAATTTTATTTTACCTTTTTGTCGGCGTAATTTATATACATACTCCTGCAAAATTACAGCTTTCTAGTACTAACGGTCTCCTAGCAAAACCTCGGAGAGACAGACGGACATGACGAAACTATAAGGGTTCCTTGTAGGTACTACGGAACCCTAAAAAGGGTGTTTTACTCTTTTGCATATCATTTTGTTTTCCTCTAAGATTTCGTGTATAAGTGAATGATGACGTGGTATTCTTTAATAGGAAGCGCACACTAGTGTTTGTTTATAGGTTCACAAAAAGAGGAGCGTTTATTATATTAGTGTTAAATACCATTTTTAGGAAAGCAAAACGGATTTATTTGAGGCTCAATTAAGTACATGCCACAACATACCGTGTCGCCGCTGCTCCTTGTGGTGATGTTCGGCTGCTTCTCGTCGACGTCGCCCGAGTGTTGGTAGTCGTAGTTGTCGCGCATGAGCTGGCGGCGCAGCGAGTGCACCTGCGCGGCAGACATGCGGCGCGACACCGGCACGGGCGGCAGCAGCAGCATCGGCGACATTGACGCTGCGGATACATCAACAACGAGAAATTACAAAAAACTATTTATACCGAATGCATTCATAAAAACTTCAATAAATAAAAGATAATACTAAAACTGTAAAAAAAGCTAAAATATGGCGTCGAAAAATTCCTACGCATCCTGTAATTGTTATTAATTAGTGGGAAATGTTAAGTGATCCTCTAAAAACTTATTAGCCTTTTAATCATGAGCGTTATTTTTAATAAATCTCTTTTTTAACCGACTTCAAAAAAGGAGGAGGTTTCTCAATTCGACCGTATATATATATACACACATCAAAAGTGTCTAGGGATCAACATATATTTTTGCAATAACTTTTCTCCTGATTGATATTAATTAAAATTTTCTTTAAGGATTCATCAAATAAAGTGTTTTCGTTTGTCACAGTAACGATAAACCAAGTCACCTTTGCATTAATAAAGAAATTTGCCATTTTCCTAATAAAGGGATTTTTGACATTTGAACCACTAACACAAAAGTTCGAAAAAAAGACTGAAATAACAGTTTTCTTTAAAATTTTATTGGGTAACTTAAACAATTAATAATCCGTGTTTCTACCGCGAACACTAACAACACAAGAACATCGGTTTGGCATACTCAAAATGAGTTCATCCAAGTCACGCTGTGGAATGGCCGCCCATGTTCGTTGCAACAACAAAAAAAGGTCTTCTTGCGACTGGATACCCTCCATATTCGGCAGAGCTCTTCTCTGTAGCATATCCCATGCATGCTCAATCGGGTTCAAGTCTGGCGACTGAGCAGGCCAGGGCAGGACATTGATGTTAGCTGCGGCGAGAGTCTGTCTTACAACTCTTGCGGTGTGCGGTCGTGCATTATCATGCATTAACTGAAATAAGGGACCGATTTGCACTTGTAGAGGAACGATGACGTCTGATACAATCGTCTCAGCATAAATTTGAGCGTTGAGGTTGCCTCTGATCCAAATCAACTCAGTTCTTCCGCCGATCCAAATACCCGCCCATACCATGATGGTTCCACCACTATAAGAATGGACTTCCTGGCAGGATTTTAATCGCTGTTGGCGTCCAGGGGTTCTCCAGTGTCGTATACGTCTTGTATCCGGTCTCATACCAAAACGAGACTCATCAGAAAAGCACACGAAACGCCATTGTTCTTCTGCCCAATTTCTGTGTTCAAGAGCCCATTGATATCGAATCCTACGATTGTGCATTGCTATAGGTGGTACCCGTAGCGGTCTTCGGGAATGAAGGTTCACTTCATGCAAGCGGTTTCTGACTGTTTGGTCGCTAATTAAGTTCCCTGAAGAGTGATGAAGCCTCACGGCTAACATCATGGCGGTTATTGTTGGAGCTCTTCGAGTTAAGATTTGAATGTATCGGTCTTGTCTCCGTGTGGTGCAGCGATACCGTCCTCCATGGCGCTCAGCCACGGTACCAGTGCTTCGGTAACGTGTCCAAAGTCGACTGATAACACTCTGACTTGTATTCAGAGCTAAAGCCACAGTACGTTGCCGGGAACCAGCTTCTATCATTCCCACGGCTCTGAGCATTTCTTCCCTGCTTAAATGACGTCGCCGCTACATAATAACGTTGGTTTTAATCAGTAGTAGGGAAACAGTAGCACTAATAATGTCTTCAATGCGTTGTATGTTTTTATAGGGAAAATATTGACAGCTGATTTTCATCTTTTACTCGAATTTGATTCACAGTTCCTGATTCAAATTATGAAATGCACCAAAAAGGATCCATATAAATTTATAAAATCATAAATTTATTACAAAGCCACATCTCAATCTCAAGAAATCCGCATAAAAATGCTTGATCCCTAGACACTTTTGATGTGTGTATATATATTTTGTTTGTTCGCGGATAACTTCGTCGTTTATGAACCGATTTTGATTATTCTTTTTTTGTTGGAAAGGAGATATGCCAAGGGTGGTCCCATGATAAGGAAACCAGGATCTGATAATGGCATCCCAGTGAAATCGAGGGGAACATTCGAAAATCGTAGGAGCGACTAGTACGTTTGTTAATTTTTTCATTAAGTATTTTAAAGCACTACAATTTAATGAAGGCCTGGAGTCGATCTGATGATGGAGCCGAAAGACAGTCGAGGGGACTCCTCAACGATTTACAACAGTTACCTTGTGTTTGGGCTTGATTAATTTGTATTGATGTGAACTTTACACCTACATGGGTTGTGACTGTCATTAGGGGTCTGATGATGAAGACGAAGGACAGTTAAGGGAACTCCTCAACAGTTTATAGTAGTTGCCTTGTGTTTGGAATTAATTCATTTATATTGATGAGAACTGTAATGGCAAAAGAAATATATCATATATTATATGGATTATAAGTGCCATTACAGGTCTGATGATGGAGACCATAGACAGTCGAGGGATTTTCTCAACGATTTACAGCAGTTACCTTCGTTGGGCTTACTTCATACGGTTCAATATATTATGCCAAAATGTTCAGTTCGTACAAAAAAAGACACCGACTTCCGAAATTAAAGTTATTTTTCACTTTATAGTGTTTTTAGGAAGTCGGTTGTTTTTTTGTAAAAAAGTTTTTTAGGGTTCCGTACCCATAGGGTAAAAACGGGACCCTATTACTAAGACTCCACTGTCCGTCTGTCCGTCTGTCACCAGGCTGTATCTCATGAACCGTCATAGCTAGACTATTGAAATTTTCACAGATGATGTATTTCTGTTGTTTCATAGATGATGTATTTATTTTATTCTGTTCAGGGGAGAAATATCTACGAGGCGTTTCGGTACATTGAAAATATAAAAAAAAGTAGTTGGGGTGTTAAAGGATAACCAATAGATGCCATTTCGTCAATTTTTGGAATTTTTGTCTGTTTGAACAGGTTCAACGTAAAAAGTATCAAACCAATATGGTTCATTTTATACTCAAATATAGTGTAGAACTCGAAGTAGTTATTAGCAGTGCCGTAATTAGCCTTTTATGCGCCCGGTGCGAGCTGCTATAACCGCGCCCTTTTTGGGAAATCATCAAATGACCCTCCCGCTCTGGGTGGAGCGGAAGGGAGTGTCAGACTCTTACTGACTAAAACCCACCCGTGTTCCTTCCTTAGCCCTTTATGTTCCGGGCCAGCGGTAACCCTTTGGGACAATCCCGCTGACCCGGCAGGCTTCGGTCCTAAGGGGCCCCTTCCTCGATGCTGACATTTCTTTGAGGCGCGCGTGGAACACGTACGCGCCGTCTGGCATGGGCCTGGTCCTGATCGGACGGTGAGCTACCCATTACTCTCCGCCCGCAGGCCCGCGCCTACGGAGGCCGAGAGTCGTCACGCGGGTCCCGACGCCCGGAGCGTCTCCCGCGGCGGCTGGGACGGGAGGCTCTCTCCCTGAGCCGTCCCGCCACCTCCTTTGCTAGCATGACTGCTTCGCAGAAGGAGCTGACTGCCTTCCACTCCCTCTCGCCCCGGACCATGGCTTGCACCAGGGCCGGACGCGAGAGGTCGCCGCCGCTGCCGATCGCCTCTAAGAGGACACGGCGGTGCTCCGCCCAAGCGGGGCAGACCTCCACTGTGTGCTCCACCGTGTCCTCTGGGCGATCCTGTCTATCCGGGCTTTTCCTCCCGCCTGATGATGTGCATGAACCTCCCGAAACTTCCGTATCCGGTGAGGACCTGCGTCAGGCAGTAGGTGAGGGCGCCGTGGCGCCTCTCTAGCCACTCCTCAAAGAGGGGTCTTATCGCCGCTATCGTGACGTGCCCTGTGCTGGGTTGCGACAGTTGCTCTTTCCATGTCGCCATGAGATCACGCCGGAGATCCGTCCGCTCCGAAGCGGATTTTCCCCTTGGCGTAGTGCCTCCGCGCGCCACTCATATAGGCGCGCGAGGTCTATCGCCTCTAGATCCCATGGCGGTAGTCCAGCAAGGAGGCTTGCCGCCGCGCCCGAGATCGTGCGGTAGCCCCGGATAAGCCTTACGGCTACCATCTTCTGGGGCGCGTTCAGGTAGTGGGCGGCTCGCCGCCGCAGTGAACGCGCCCACACCGGGGCCCCGTATAGGGCCAAATACGCCCCGACTACTCGACGGAGGTAGGTCGGCACCTGGTGATACCGGAGTGCCTCCAAAATGCAGCTCCAGGGCAGGGTGTTGAACGCCTTGGCGATGTCGAGTGACACCGCCACGACAACCCCACCCCGGGACACCGCGTCCCCCGTCGTGAGGGTTCTCACACGCATGATGGCGTCCACCGTCGAGCGCCCCTTGCGGAAGCCAAACCAACTTCGTCGAGCAGCACGATGGGCCGGTATGCGGACGCAGGGCGCCCTGGCTTCCGAATGAGGACCAGCTTCCCCGTCTTCCAACGGAGTGGAAACTGGCCTCTCTCCAAAAACGCGCTTAAGAGCGCCTCCAGTCAAGGCCCGAGAACCCTCGAGGCCAGGACCCTGCAGGCTTTACCTGGCAAGCCGTCGGGTCCTGGGGTAACATTTGCATTTATAAATTAGGTGAAAAAACGTTTATTCGAAAATTCGAATTCTAAATTATTTTATTAATTGCTTAATTTATATGAATTTTAAAGTTTTGTTGTGGGGTGAGATCGTAGCTGGCGTCTGAACTTTCTCTCAAGTCGTGTCTCTTTACTCGCTTTTCAGGAAAATCGTCTTCGATATCACATTCTTCACAAACTTTTACGATTATTATTACGATTTACTAAAATCCTGAAATATTTACCTATACATACACTGACCTCTATAATACAAGTTGTATGATAGAGGTCAGTGTATACATATTATTATTTACTAGCTGACCCGGCAAACGTTGTTTTGCCATATAAATTATTTCTAGCTGCCCCCGGCGCTATCGTTCGCGTGGTGTCCTACCCCTTACCCTACCCCACCCCTACCCTACTCCTACCCTATTCCTACACTACTCCTACCCTACTCCTACCCTACTTCTACCCTACTCCTAACCTACTCCTACCCTACTCCTACCCTACTCCTACCCTACTCCTACTCTACTCCCACACTACTCCTACCCTACTCCTATAAGTAAATAAAAGTATTACTAATACTATGTCCGTCTAAAACCGGATAAAAAAACCGGATAAAGAGTATTCTATGTCCGTCTCCTGGTTTTAAGCTACCTCCCCACCAATTTTCAGCCAAATCGGTTTAGCCGTTCTTGAGATAAAAATAGTGTAACTAACACGACTTTCTTTTATATTTATAGAATATAATCATTATCATTACTTTTTAAATAACACAGAAATAAGTATCAGAGTTAATAGATAATACACATAATAATGTTTTAAAGATCACAATATGTTTTCTTTAGTATTATATCGTCCCAATAGATGTCGTTACGTGTTTCCACTTATTGCAATAAAAAGTTGTTATAGAATGCTTTAAATTGATTATATCTTTTGATAGACTGAAGCGATTGCGATGAAACAAAGACTAATAACTACTTCGAGTTCTACACTATATTTGAGTATAAAAATGAACCATATTGGTTTGGTACTTTTTTACGTTGAACCTGTTCAAATAAAAAATCTGTCATATCCAAACAGACAAACAGACAAAAATTCCAAAAATTTATGAAATGGCATCTGTTGGTCATCCTTTAACACCCCACATATTTTTTTTTAAATAATTTCAATGTACAGAAACGCCTCGTCTACAGATTTATTATATGTATAGATAACAAGGAGTCCCTATAAATTTTCAGACCTCAAAGCGGAAGTCTCATACATATACAGACAAACTTCCATCCCCTATATAGTTTAAGGGGTTGGGGGTTAAAGTTCCCAGTTTTAATTTTTTTTTACTGTTTGTGTACTAATACTAACTTACATACCAAATTTCAGCTTCTAGCTTCTAGCTAGGACTTCAGGAAATACCCTAAGAGTTTTGATGATCATCAGTCAGTGACGAAATCGGGGTTTTTCAGATATCAATCAAATCTAAAGTATAAAGAGCTATGCAATTGAAACTTTATATATAAAATAAGTCCACTATTGAGATAATATCCCGAAAATTATGTTTGTCTGGTATAATCCAAACCAAAGTCATGAGGGTTCAAAAAAAAAAAACGACGAAGCGCTTCGAGAAAAGGTAGGTAGTGCCCTTGCGCTTCGCTTGGCTCGTCTTGGCAGGGGCACTCCCGGGCCCCCAGATACAGTTCAGCGTCGCGGCGTCGTGTGAACGTGGGATTTCATAGTTCCATGGGACGGCAAAAGCAATCCTATACGACCGGGGAGAGATCAGATGAAGAACAGATGGCTTCTAAATACTCCCCTAGGCCGGAGGGGTGTCACAGATGTTAGCTACTTAACTCCATGCCACATGAATAGACAAACGTCTACTCATGTGTCCATGCTGCTACTGCGAATTCTTTGACAGCACTAAGTTATTTTAAATTTTTTGGTTATACATTTATCTCTAATTTTTTTATCCAATAACAAAAGTAGTAGAACGTTCTTTTTGTTTTCTTTAGATTTTATAACAACAATATTTTGTCTTTTTGTTACGGGTCAACACTGGCTGTCGTAACACAGTTTTAAATAGCGCGAGTAAGAGAATTCCATCATATTGTATAATGTCAATAAACGACTTAAAAAAAACGTCCAATCCATTCAAAGGTTGTCTGTAGGTTGACTTTCTACTAACCATTGTGGATTCAGTCCTATGTATACCACAAACAAATAAAGAAATACTTTACAGTTATCGCTGTCCCCCCGACATCTAGTAAATGTGAACACGAGCAGCACTAAACACAGCATGGTATACAACATACAACCGACCACGAAGACGGTAGGATATCAGTCAACTTGCACATAAGTACGCACGGATACCATAAGTGTGTGTACAGTATCTATAGAAGTCGACCGGCCGAAGCAGTTCGTCGCTTGAGCTCGCGACGTCAAATGAACATAAACAGTTTGCACGTGTGGGTGTGTGCGGCATATAGTTTGCACGTGTGGGTGTGTGCGGCATATAATTTACAACATAAAAAAATAAGTGACGATGTATACTATAGTTTATAACTTCCGTTGATGTAGTGTTATTCTCTAATATTTGAACGGTATCGAGAATTCGCGATAATTTACTTTTTAACTATCAGTGCTCCTGCATTCAAAGCTGCAATGGGTCTTTCTTCAAAAGACCCTTCCAGACATGGCCCTGCATTGTTAGACTCACATAATTAATAATATAATGTTTGGACTAAGGACATGGACATGTCATTTCTTCTTAGGGATCAGTGAGATATGAAATGCCGGCGCCATCTGCTTTTAAAATATTGACAAACAAAATATTGACGTGTCTTAAAAAACTGGCCAAGTGCGAGTCGGACTCGCACACGAAGGGTTCCGTACCACAAGGCAAAAACACCGAAAAACAACACGTTTGTTGTATGGGAGCCCCCCTTAAATATTTATTTTATTTTGTTTTTTAGTATTTGTTTTTTTTTCCGTACCCAAAGGGTAAAAACGGAACCCTATTACTAAGACTTCGCTGTCTGTCCGTCCGTCCGTCCCTCTGTCTGTCACCAGGCTGTATCTCAAGAACCGCGGTAGCTAGACAGTTGAAATTTTCACAAATTATGTATTTCTGTTGCCGCTATAACAACAAATACTAAAAACAAAATAAAATAAATATTTAAGGGGGCTCCCATACAACAAACGCGATTTTTTTGCCCTTTTTTGCTCGATATCAATAATGGCAACAGGTAGGCACTTGAAATATTCACAAAATACTCAATTGTATTTTTACTTTCATAATAAATTATAAAATTAAATATTTATTTTCAAACGTGTTTTTTTCGGCGTTTTTGCCTTGTAGTACGAAACCCTTCGCGTGCGAGTCCGACTCGCTCTTGTTAATTATTATTCTTACCTTTTCTGGTAGACTAATTTTATTCTAGGTGCATCGTCTTCAATTATGTATACAAGACCTTGTAAAACATTTTTAAAAGAGTAACGGTTTAGATTCTTGCCCATTCTTATACGAAAACTACCTTTTGGAATGGACGACTAGAATCAATTGTATTTTATCGTAATTTTTGACGTTCAAAAGTGCCTTAATGTGCCATTTTTATTTTTGTTGTATAGGTATTATGTCTGGGCAACATATAGGCTATAATTTATCTTGGAAACTTGAACACCTGATGCAGAACCGAAACAGACCAGCTTAACTATAAGAGATACAAAAATGGTACCATAGCAAAAATTGTTCCACGTGATGAGCATTTTCTGCTGAGAGAATAAATTTGAAGATCTGGAACACCTAATGGGGAACTCCAAGAGCCCATCTACACCATAACACATATAGGAATGACGTCTTATTAAAAGTTATTCGGTCTGATGGGCATTTCCTGTTGACTTATAAAAAGCGAAGATCAGAAACATCTGATGTGGAAATCAAAGCTATCACTAATTATTTTTCACCTCCACGCGGTGAAGGCGGTAACAGTTTAGGACTGATTTTCGATGACGATGGTATATTGAAAATTTGACTACTGGCCAAAACTCCCATTTATTTTTTTTTAACGTGAAGAAATGCTCATGCATTCTGCACTACCACGGGGAGATAGTGCAGTTATGTGGGACTCTAACCCACTTAAACTCCACTGTGTCCTCCTCTGCCGCTTACGGCGGGAACATGGGTACGCGTTAGCACTCATCCGTGAACCCGCCGCGGCTGTCCATCACCGGACCCTCCTCTGGGGAGTAATCCCCATCACCGGCGCACCAGAACACATAGCACGCCGTGACCACCCCAGGGACCAAACCAGCACATGGGCGCCAGACGACCCCGTGTCTGGGCACCCTTGGTAGGGGAGCAGTCACTTAGATTTTAATTGATCAGGTATCTTTATAATAAAACTATAATCATGCCTAGAAAGAGGTCAAATCTTTCCCAATGTTCCAAAGGAGTAAAAAGATTGAGGATCATAAGATCCCAAGAATCTACCGAAGAGCGTCAGGAGAGACTTGATGCTGTTTGAGAACATCAGGCTGCAACTCGCTCCGTGGAAACCTCTTCAGATCGCGAAGCACGCCTGCGTTCTCATTTACGCATCTACATCCAGATCTCTAGAGACCAGTGAAGAATATGATGCGCGACTGACCGCTGATCGTGAACGTCATGCACTGTCTCGCGAGTCGGAGACGTTCACGGATAGAGAATTGCGCTTGAGTTCTCAGCGTATCTACGCATCTGCTTCTAGGTCTCTAGAGACAAGTGCGGAACGTGATGCACGACTGTCCGCTGATCGTGAGCGACATGCATTGTCTCGCGAATCGGAAACGTTTACCGATATAGAATCACGCTGGAGTTCTCATCGTATTCGCACATCTACTAACAGGTCTTTTGAAACGAGTGATGAACGTGAGATTATCATACATTGTCCCGAACACGCACACAACAAAATATTCATAATCAGTTAGAAAGTAAGAAAGAAAGAATTGCTGGAGTACGGCATGAAGAGACAGATTAAGAAGAGCGCAACGAACGTTTGAATTCTGATTGACTTCGATATTCTCTGAACAGGATGTCGATATTATCTGAAGAATCGGACGTGTCTCAAGATATAGCCGTAGGGCATGGCGACCTTCCTTGGGTTGATAAGGAACGGAGTGCATTTACGAATACTCCTATGATTGACTACGCCACATATTCCGCCATCGGAGGTATGGTTAAAAATTGTACTTTTTATGAAGTTGTTAAATGGCAAAAAGAAACAAACGGTATGTGTTGCTCAGGTGGGAAAGTATATATTGAAATATTAAGATCACTGCTAATCGGTGACCATCCACAGTCAAAACATTTCTTGGACAACATACGTCCGTACAATAGTACCTTTCATATGACATCTTTTGTTGCGAAACAGATTTCAGAAGGCCCATTTATGCCAACATTCAAAGTGCAAGGCCAAGTTTACCACCTTATTGGTTCATTATTGCCTGAAAATGACGTTTCGAATCGTCTCGCGCATCTCGTTGTTTTCCAGTCCCCGGGCTCTTAGAATTCGACATCAGACGTTTCAGATCTTCGATTTTGACGACCCCGTTGTCGTTGGCATAAGCAACAGGATCCGCGTACGAAGTCGCGGGCAGAAGCTAGTAAATCTGCTAGCAAAGCTAATAAATCTGTAGACGAGGCGTTTCTGTACATTGAAAATATTAAAAAAAAAAAATGGTTGCCTGTAAAGTCGGTTTTACGGGCGAAGATTTTACGTGACAACGTCTTTTTCTCGGTAGAATAGTTGAGTGGGAGAGAGACGCAAGGCATTCGGCGGGCCTCTCTCTCGTTCGGTGACTCATCGTAACGTTACCGAGCGTTACACTTTTTCATAAGTGACTCCCAGCCGCAACCTAATTTAAGACGTTGTCACGTCAAAATAGTTGGGCTGTTAAAGGATAACCAACAGATGCCATTTCATCAATTTTTGGATTTTTTGTCTGTTTGGATGTGAGAGATTTTCTATTTGAACAGGTTCAACGTAAAAAGTACCAAACCAATATGGTTCATATTTATACTCAAATATAGTGTAGAACTCGGAGTAGTGATTAGTCTTTGTTTCGTCGCAATCTCTTCAGTCTATCAAAAGATATAATCAATTTAAAGGATTCTATCAATTTTTTATTGTAATAAGTGGAAACACGTAACGACATCTATTGGCGCGATATAGTACTAACGAAAACATATTGTGATCTTTAAAACAATAATATGTGTATAATCACGTCGTAAAGGCTTGCTTTTATGACGAAATAACTCTGATACTTATGTCTGTGTTATTTAACAAAGTAATGATAAAGTCGTGTTAGTTACACTATTTATAACTCGAGACAAGCTAAACCAATTTGGCTGAAAATTGGTGGGGAGGTAGCTTAGAACCAGGAGACGGACATAGGATACTTTTTATCCGGTTTTTTTATTCGGTTTTAGACGGACATAGTATTTAATACTTTTATTTATTTATAGGAGTAGGGTAGGAGTAGTGTAGGAGTAGGGTAGGAGTAGTGTAGGCGTAGGGTAGGAGTAGGGTAGGGGTAGGGTAGGGTAAGGGGTAGGACACCACGCGAACTAAGTAGCGCCGGGCTGCTAGAAATAATTTATATGGCAAAACAACGTTTGCCGGGTCAGCTAGTAATGAAATAAACTCGCTTTCTCATTGAATAATATTGATAGGTACCTATGTATATTTTTTTAGTGAACAAATTCTTGTCACGTAAGAACTTAGAAGAAGCTAACAATAATCTGTGGTGAGTGATAGCAAACAACGGAACGGCAAACAATCAACCGTGGGCCTCTTGTGGGTTGCGGCTAGGGTTACCATCCGTCCGGATTTGTGCGGACGGCTTTTTGGCCCCTTATCCAATTTTTTCGAGATAAAAGTAGTAATGTTATTTAAATTAGTACTGAGAAAAGAAAGATTAAAAAGCAAAATGTCCGGACCTTTATGTTTGGCTTCTTGTCAGGACTTTTCCAATTTCGAAATAATAATCCTAGTTGCGGCGCGTCGCTACAGCCTAGCAGAAGATAGCACTGAGTACACAGAGACACCGCGGTACGCCAAGCAAGGTAACCGGTTGCTGTGTATACTGTGGTAGGCTCGGGCCTTCCCCAGACAAGACCACTTTTTAACCGACTTCAAAAAAGGAGGAGGTTCTCAATTCGACGGTATGTTGTTTTTTTTTTTTTTTTTGTGTGTTTGTTACGCGATTACTCCGCCAATTATGGACCGATTTTAAAAATTCTTTTTTTGTTCGAAAGGGTATACTCTCGAGGTGGTCCCATTATCTTCATGTTGAAATCTGATGAGAGGATCCCATGGAAATCGAGGGAAACCCTCAAATTTTATAGACAAAGCTATAGCGATTTGGGTATTTTTTAAAGTAACTTGAGCATTTGCTCTCGGAAATCATCATTTGGTAAAGTGGAGCTGATGATGAAGACCACAGATGGCCATCGGAACTACTCATAATCAGCCTATAATGTTCCCACTGCTGGGACACAGGCCTCCTCTCAATGAGAGGGAGTGGGCCGTAATCCACCACGCGGGCCCAGTGCGGGTTGGTGGATGTCACATGTCTTCGAATTTTTGGTTCTAGGACATGCCGGTTTCCTCACGATGTTTTCCTTCACCGTTTTGAGAGCAGTGGTGATGAAATAATTTACACGAAGTAAAGCGCCTGTCTGGGTTCGAACCTACGACCTACAACTCGTAAGCCGTGTCCGTGAACACTGGGCCACCACTGCTCCAACTCGGAACTACAGTGCAGTTTTAAAAATAGTTTGAGTGACAATACACTATCAAAAAGTGACTACACTTGTGACAACCTAGAACCAGTAGTGAAATAAGTTGAAGTACACGACTTTTGTACAAATACTACGAAGATTTTTCTAATAACACAAAGTGCCAGAAGTTTCAACGAACAAAATTCAAATTTGCAAAATTTCATCAGCTGCTCATTAAGCTGAGCTCAACGATCCTCGTAGCTACCGGAAAGTGCATGACGGACCCAAACCCTAAATAAGGTATGATAGTGATTATAAAGTTAACGTAATTATCTATCATAAATCTGAAACTGCTAGTCATCCTGGACAAAATCATAACAGCGCCATCTAACAGATTCGTCGGTAGTTTGAAGCTATACGTCAAACCAAAATACCAACAACATACATTGTTACCATCCTTCAAGCAGTGTTGACAGAGCAGAATTTAATTATTATATATTATGAAGTTGAGGTTAGAGACATCTATCGACTAGACAATAACTCACATCAAACAAAACACATACGGTCACATTGCAGACGCCAATTTCATTAGAAATAATTGAATACGATTTGACCCAGTGGCGTACCGATCTACCTCGCTTGATAAGCAGGGTTACACTGGTTCGAATCTCACCGAGTGAAATTATTTTTGTAAGTTTATTAGCATTCTTAAAATGAATTTCTTAGAAAATATAACGTTTCGGCGCACCCGTACACGATCGGAACCAAGCGACGAAAGCGATGTGGTATTGTCGCAAACTTTGAACGGCACGACGAGTAGTTTGCCGGATATATCAGAGGACGAAGACAACCATCAAATAAAACTACTAAAAGATGAGATCGACAGTCTAACTTCTCAACTAAAAAGCGCACATGAAGAAATTGAAGTATTATCATTAGAAAACAGTAATTTAAAAAAAAGAAATGAAGAATTTAAAAAGAAAAATGACATATATAAAAATTTTGTCAGTAGCCCCGGAAAAACGACACCAAAGTCCAAGAAAAATACAAAATCAAAACAAACACAGACAAACGAGACTACCGAAAAAAACTCTTCTTCTAGTAATACAACAAGCAATAGCGGCGACAAAAGCTTATCTAACACAGCTCAAAACGTACAAGACAAAACAAGACAACAAAAAACAGAACATCCGTCCAACAAACGCAAAACATGCTCAAGTCCGCACCTTAATGACAAGAATAAATGCAAAATATGTATTCTGAGTACAGATAATAAAAATAATATACTAAACATTGCAGAAAACGCTCTTATACGCTCTAAAATCTGTCATTACATAGCACCTCACGGAGGTACATGTGTATTACTGAAAGGCATAAAAGAGAAACTATCCAACTTCACATTAGATGACTACTGCATAATTATATTAGGTGAAGAAGACTTTAGAACGACAAATAGCTATTACGACATCATTCTAAATGTCCGACAAGTACTACAGGAAATCAACCACACTAATTTAATTATTTGTACGCCAACATATAAATGCGAAAATTACTCAAACTTATATAATTCTAGAGTGGAAACATTTAATAACTTACTTTATTTAGATATAATGACGCATGAATACGCATACCTACTAGACAGCAACAAGAATCTCTTCTATGACTACACTACGTATGACAAATGGACTGGCAGAATTAATAATACTGGACTACAAATTATTTTTAAGGATATATGTGACTTAATTAATGACATTCAATTTAATAACCAAATGATATTGAAAGATACTGTATGTAGCGAGGATAATCTGTCAAGCGGTGACCTTTTTCGTCACTAAGCATCTTTATATATTGCACCAAAACATAGCAGGATTATTCAACAAGTCAAATGCACTCACAATTTGTTTGAATGAACTCATAGAAAAGGGCATACAAGTTGATTTGATATGCGTTACGGAACATTTTATGATGGAAGGCTTTGAAAGTCAGTTATACATACCTAACTATTGTTTAGCCGCCCACTACAGCAGAAAGGCTGCTAAGAGAGGTGGGTCATGTATCCTTGTTAGAAATGGACACGAATGGAAGGAATTATTGAATATTTCAAAAATGTCAATAACTGGCACTTTTGAGTGCTGTGCCATTGAATTAACTAAGTGCAATACTGTTATTGTATGTGTGTATCGAGTACCAAATATGAGCAATCTTAATGCCTTTTTTTAATAGATTCGAAACAGTCTTGCAACACTTAATTACAAAACGCTATTGTAGGGGTCAGACTGTATCGGTGGTGTGGACTGTATGTGGTTCTTCAGGTTCTTAATTAAAACTCCAATTTTTCTTCTTATTTATTCTTCAGAGATCAGCTGTACTGTACAATCGGCGAACGACTACGATCGAAACCGGATTGGGCGCCCCTTATTATACCCCAGTACGTGGGCGCAAGTAGTGGGTACACTGTTGTGTCAATTATCAAAATTCTAGGCGACGCACCAATCCGCTTCGTTTGGCTCGTGACCGGTCTCCGACAGGTTTCGACTTGTCGCGACCTGTCGGAGGCAAGACTCCGCGACCAATCACAAACATTTCTTATACATAGACTTATTCCTATGATCACGGTACATAATTCCTAACATAATTACACACTAGTTTTACACAATATCACTATTTACACTCAATTCTATGACGAGCTCGGCGTCCGTAACATTTCTCCCCCCGGCGTAGCTCGCGAAGCCTCTTCCTTCTTCTCCAGGACGACGAGCTTGCTCACTGGTCGTCGGAAGATTCCGGTCCTGGTCCGTATCTCGACCACACGAATGCTGCCGTCAGTTGCAGGGTGCGTGCGCTCGACGATCCCCATCGGCCAGGTGTTCCGGGGCAGCGTGTTATCGACCACCAGAACCACGTCACCAATTTGCGGCGGTCTCGCGTTATTCTTCGGCTCGCCGCGGGGTACTAGTGTGGGCAGATATTCCCGTAGCCAGCGCCGCCAGAAGTGGTCGGCGAGCGCTTGGCTAGCTCGCCATGTTCGTCGGTCGTCCTCTTTGCACGGCCCCGTCGTAGGCAGGCCGTTTGAAGACCCCAACAAGAAGTGGTTGGGGGTCAGGGCCTCAGGATCGTTCGGATCTACGCTGACGTGGGTCAAGGGTCGTGCGTTTATGGAGAACTCTGCTTCGGTGAGGAGCGTGCTGAGGACTTCTTCAGCAGGTGCCTTCTCTTGTAGGGTGACCTTGAGGGCCGCCTTGACGGAGCGTACCATCCTTTCCCATGCGCCGCCTTGATTGGGTGCGCCAGGAGGTATAAACCGCCACTCCATTCGATGATGCAGCCCCTCGTCGTTCAGGGCAGGTAACCACTCGGTGTAGGCATTGCGGAGCTCTTGATCAGCCCCTCGGAAGTTGGTCGCGTTATCTGAGTACATGAGCCGCGGCCAACCCCTGCGCGCAGCCATTCTTCTCAAAGCCATTATTGCAGAGTCCGTTGAAAGGGATGCGACGAGCTCTATGTGTACGGCGCGGCATGTGAGACATGTGAACAAGGCGCCCCACCTCTTCTCACGACGACGGCCCACCTTGACCATCATGGGCCCGAAATAATCCACCCCGCAGTTAGTGAACGGGCGGTGGAAGGGATCTAGGCGGGCGTGTGGCAGATCTCCCGTGGCCGGCGTCTGTGGTGTCCCCTTCTGTCTCTTGCAATAAGCACACTCCCTTTCAATGGTGCGCACGGTAGGTCGTAGATGTATGACCCAATATCGTTGTCTCAGGTCATTAGTCACGCGCTCACGGTTGGCGTGACCTGCAGCGCAGTGTTCTCGTAGCACCAGAAGCTTCGTAACTCGGTGGCGGCCGTCCAGTATGATTGGCCTCTTCGCTTCTTGTGGTGCTGCTGACGCTTCGATGCGGCCTCGTACCCGCAGGAGGCCGTCCTCTATCACTGGGTCGAGCTTGTACAGCCTGCTCGTTCTTGTGAGGGGACGGGCTGACTGTATCCGCCTCATCTCTTCGCCGAAGCTTTCCCGCTGTGCTTGCTGCAGGAGTTCTTTCTCGGCGCGCTGGATGTGTCTGTGTTCCAGTCTTGTAGCGGTTCGTCGACACATGTCGATGAACGCCAGGGCTCTCGCCGCCGTTCTTACCAGCGTTTCATACTTGGAGAAGCGGGCAGGGTCGGGTAGCCAGCTGTCTCGTGGTTCCTCGATGACGTGCAACACTCCCTGCTCGTCGTCTTCTGTAGGCGGTGTTTTTCCGGGCCATTGCTCCTCTGGTAGTTGTAAGAAGCTAGGCCCCTGGAACCACCGATCGGTTATGTGGATCGGCGCGTTGGTAAGTCGGGTGGCGTCGTCGGCTACGTTTTGGTCAGTTGGTAGCCAGCGCCATTCTTCCTTTGAGGTGAGCTCGGCGATCTCTCCCAGTCGGTGCGCGACGAATGGCGTGTATCGTCGCATGTCGTTTTTTATCCAGTGCACGACGGTGGAAGAGTCTGTCCAGTATACCGTTCTGCTCACCTCCATGCGATGTTCCTTTCGGAGGGTGTCAGCGAGTCTAGCCCCTATGACCGCTGCTTGTAGTTCCAGCCTGGGAATAGTTTGCGCTTGTCGTGGTGCCACCTTGGCTTTGGCGGCGTTCAACACGATGCTCACTGTATCGTCGCAATTCACTACTCTCCAGTAGGCCACGGCTGCGTAGGCTTGTTCACTCGCGTCGCATAGGACATGTAGTTCTATGTCCTTGTACTTGTTCGACGTGTAGCTTCTAGGTAGTCGAAGCTGGGCGATGTCGGTGAGTTGAGCGAGCCAGGTCGTGAAGGGTTCGTTCTCCTCTTCCGGTATCGGTTCGTCCCACGTTATTTGGAGGCGCCACAAACTTTGCAGGATGATCTTTGCTCGTATTGTGAAGTGGCTCAGCAGTCCTAGAGGGTCGTAGATGGACATTACCGAGCTGAGTACTTCTTTCTTTGTGGGCGCGCGCTTCCGTTCTCGTACCGGAGCGGGGACTCGGTTCATTGAGGTATTGAACCCGAGTTCGTCCCGTTCGGCGCTCCAGTACAGCCCGAGTATCTTGCTCGCGGGCTTCTCTCCCCCCAGTTGTGTGGGTGTGGTGGCATGCAGCTCCCGAGGCACGTCGCGTAGCACTGTTTCGTCGTTCGTGCTCCATTCACGCAGAGTAAACCCGGCGACCGCGTGCACCTGTCTCACTTCCTGTATTGCCTTCAGGGCCTCTTCCTGGTCATCGTAACTTGCTACCAGGTCATCCATGTAATGGCTGTTCTTTATAGCCTCTAGCGCTCGTGGGTAGTCTTGCCCGTGTATGTCCGCATTGTGGTTACGGACATAATGGGCCATATATGGAGAGCTGGCTGCGCCGAAGATCATGCTCGTCATTTTGTAGTGGCGCGGGGGCTCTGTTCTGTTGGTGCCTCTCCACAGAAACTGCTGTGCCGGTTGATCCTCAGTTCTTATTTTGATGCGTAAGAACATTTCCTGGATGTCTGCAGTGACTGCTATCGCCTTTTCCCGGAAGCGGAATATGATTCCCGGTAATGATAGCAGCAGGTCCGGGCCTTCTAGTAATCTGTCATTCAGGCACACACCATGACTTCTTGCCGCTGCGTCGAACACTAGTCTCTGCTTGCCGGACTTGTTTGGGTTCTGCACGGCGAAGTGGGGCAGGTACCAGCAGACAGTACTTGCCTGTTCTGTGCCATCGCACGGCACTGCATATCCCTTTCTCAGCAGGTTGTCGATCTGGGCACTATACTGTTCGGCGAAGTCAGGTGACGCGTCCATTTTCTGTTCTATTTTTCTTAATCGGTGGAGCGCTGCACCGTAGCTTGGTGGCATGGTGACGTTGTCGTGTCGCCATGGCAGTCCGACTTCGTAGCCACCGTCGATCTTCTTTATTGTTCTTTCGACGATGGCTGTTGCTCGTTGGTCAGCGTCACTTACGCGTGGTTCTCGCGCAATTCCCAGCGCTTCGATTTTGAAGTGAGCTTCCACTAAGTCGTGAAGGCGCTGGTGGTTGTGTTGCTGCTCGTCGCTCTCATAGAGATGCAACACGTTGCCTTCATTCATGATGACGTTTCGTGGTGCGGTCCCGTGCACTACCCAGCCGAGCTGCGTTAGGGATGCAGCTGGTTGGTTGGGGCCGCCGACTCGGAGTTCTCTTGACACGATGCATTCCCAGTGGTCTGTTCCTATTAGTAGACCAGGGCGTGCCTTTTCATAACATACCTCTTCTGGTGCCAGGTCCCTTAGGTGCTCGTAGTCTAACAGTGTCTCCGGGATGGACTGCTGGTGAAGTTGAAGATTCTTCATGGTCCTTGCTTTGACCTTGTATCTTTCGTCGCTCTTCAGCCCTTTGATTTGGATGTTCACCAGCTGACTCCCCGTTTCCTGTTGCGACATGTTGACCCCGTTCAGGTGAAGTGGTTGCGACGGTCCTTCTGCCCCGATGCTTTCTGCTAGCTCCTTGTCGACGAGGGTTATGGTTGCTCCCTCATCCAGGAGAGCGTATGTTTTCGCCTCCCCCCGTGGTCCGGAGACGATGATCGGGCACATCTTCAGCAGGACTGTTCGTGGTTCGGCAGCTGGTTTTGTAGCTACCGACAGTACCGCTTCTTCCTTGGGTGGTTCTTCAGACTTATGTTCAGTTGCTGACTTTACTTCGGGCAACTCTTTTCTTTCTTGATGCAGCGTGGCGTGGTGAGGCCGGCGGCACTGGTTCACACCGCACGGTTTTGCCTTGCACATGATGCGTCTGTGTTTCTTCTGGGCGCACTTGAAACATATCTTTTGTTCCTTCACTAGTTCCCACCGCTGGTCCACTGTCATTGCCTTATATTTCGGGCACTGGGTTAGTACGTGGCTTTGCTTACAACTGGGGCACTGATCTTCTTCGGTCCCTTCAACCGTGGCGTACACTGTGTTGGACTTCTTCTTCAGTGTTATAGCAGGCCTGGTCTCCTTCTTCTGTGGTGCGGTCGCGGCGCTCGTTGTCGGGGCGTATGTGTATCGTAACGCCCTATCCGCTTCACGCATTAAGAAGCGAGATAGCATCACTATTTCTGGCTCTGCTGTTCCTTCGTTGTCACAGGCAAAGTCGCACCACCGGGATCGGAGGTGGGGACTTAATTTTTCAAGCACTTCCCGGGTTAGCAAGGGATTATAGAGGTACCCCTTGCGGTCGATTGTCTTTAACACACATATCGTATTTTGAATCTTGATCGCGAAACTGTTTAGGTCACTGGCTGAGGCACTAGGTTTTGGCATCTTCTTCAGGTCGTCCAGTGCTTTGTCTATGATTACCTCTGGTCGGCCAAAGCACTGCTCCAACGTCTTCATTACAGCGTCCGGTTCTGTGGCCGCGTGCAGAAGTGCTGCTACTGTTTCTCGTGCTTCGCCTTTGAGGCAACTTCTTAGTCGCTGGAGGTTCTCTGCCGGTGACACGTTGTACATGTTGGTCGTGTCGTAGTAGGATGCCTTGAACGGTAACCACTCACTGACTGCACCAGAGAAAGTCGGTAGATCTGTGTGCCGAAGTCGTGGTCTGGCCATTTTCTCCAGGGTCGCAGCTAATTGGTCGATGCTGTTTCTGGCTCTCGTTGGCGTCGGCGACCTTCCTCGTGGCACATCAAATCGTTGCTGCTTCGCGTTGTTTTCTTTGGTTTCTGCGTTCGCGTCCCCCTCCCCCCGTGTACTGATGGGGTGGGTACGCAGCCATTGGTCAACCTTCTGGTGTTGGTGTTCCTCTTGAAGTAGATCTTCATGGACGCTTTCTTGGTCTTCCTGGATCACGGAGACCTCGGCGGCCAGTCTCTTCTTCACTAGATCTGCTTCAATTTCCAGCTCCTTTCGTCGGATGGCTGCTAGTTTCTCGGCCGCTTCAAGTTCGGCCAATCGTAGCCGCGTAGTCACGCTTGTGTTCGATCTTACTGACCGCGGCGGCGACCTACGGCGTTGTTCTGACGATGGTCCCGCTGTAGCGATGTCTGCGGCGGTAGTGGGTCCGGCCACACTGTCGACTTGAGGTGACGCCGGTGGATCAAGCGATAGTCGTCGTCGTCGCTCTCGTTCTATGCGTTCCGCTTCCTTGCGACGTACCGATGTTAGCATCTCTTCGTCCCTTCGTTCTAGGGCTCGCCGCTGTTCTTCCATTTCTGCTAAGTCACTTTGACTACGGGTGACTACCATCGCGTTCGGTTGACGGCGCACAGTGACACAGCAGAGATACACAGCAGAGATACACAGCAGAGATATACAGCAGAGATATACAGCAGAGATATGCAGGTAAGTTATTACTGGTTCACTCACGAATAATTTGTTCTTCCAAGTCGCAGAGTCCTTTCTTAATCCGGCTCGACAGGACCAGAACTGTAGGGGTCAGACTGTATCGGTGGTGTGGACTGTATGTGGTTCTTCAGGTTCTTAATTAAAACTCCAATTTTTCTTCTTATTTATTCTTCAGAGATCAGCTGTACTGTACAATCGGCGAACGACTACGATCGAAACCGAATGGGAATTCGCGACGCCCCCGTCAGGGGGCGTGGCGAGCGGTGCCGGGGCTTCGCCCCCCGGCCGCGGAGGCCATGCGGTGGCCTGCCAATACAGGCCCCTCCCTCGGTCGGCTACATTGGCCTGCGGCAATGTTGGGCGCACGTATATTGCGCGCGCCCATGTGAGTGATTGCATGTTGTTTTTCTGTAGGCGCGCCACGACGCTGTCTCACAGCGCCGCTTTCTTCACGACACCTCGGCGGTCTGTCCCCGCCAGGTGAGACCCCCAGTTACCTGGGGGAGGCCCGGCGGGGGACGACCAGCGACGGAGGTGCCGACTCGACGCTCCTACAGAATTGGGTGATATTGCTCCCGCCCGCCCCGCTTCCAGAGCTAGCCGTCCACGGTCCGGGCTAAGGAGCGTCATGTATGTGTGGGCGGTATTGTATTGTGTAACACCGCCCAGTGTCTACGCGTACCGCGGCCCGCGCTGCGCGTACGCGTGTGAGTTTAGGCGCCTGTGTAGTTGTGAATGGCTGAGTTCGCCGCGTGACGTGCCTATATTAACTTAGCACACGCCACGCGACGAGTGTGTGTGTAATGTGTGTGGAGTGCTATTGGGTCGAGTGAGCCGCGTGTAACCAGGGTACGTAGTGGGTACGGCTGGGTACGGCTCACCCGAGGCGTCAAATCCGGTGGTGGATGGGGTCATCGTCCGCTACCAGGTCGCGGGGTAGGGGTCTCGCGTCGGGGGGGCGCGCGTGCCAGGGCGCAATGTCCTGAACATGCGGCCAGGCGGATGCGTCGGCACGCGCGAACATTCCCTTCGCGAGGCGCCGCACAAACTGGTCCAGGCTCTCAATCCCGAGGTCCCGTTCCAGGACATCGTTCCTCACGTAGCGAGGAGCGTCCATTATGGTCCGCAGCGCAAGGTGTTGCTGCGCGCGGAGCTGCCTTCGGCTCGACTCGCACGTGAGGGCGAACCATGCCGGGGCGGCGTACGTCAAGATTGGGCGCACGTACAGCTTGTACACGCCCAACTTGACGCGCGCCGGTATTCGGGACGAGAGCACCGGTTTAAGTAGGTTGCGGGCGACCCTACCTTTAGCGGCGACCGAGCGGACGTGTGGCCCCATCGTGAGCCGACGATCGATGGTGACCCCTAGGTACTTCACCCGGGGCGACCACGCGATGTCGGCTCCTTGCAGCTTCAAGGGTGGTGGGAGGGGCACAAGGCCGGTGACCATGGCCTGCGTCTTACCCACGTTAACCGAAAGCCGCCACCTGGACAGCCATTCGGGCAGCAAGTCGAGCGCGCGCTGCATCTTGACCGCCGCGTACTTCGCATTAAGCGATGTAGTGATGTACGCGGCGTCGTCGGCGTACAGCGCGAGCATGGCGTCCGAGGTAGTGGGGATGTCGTCGGTGTAACGTGAGTAACACGCCGGCGACACGCAGCTGCCCTGCGGCACACCCGCGAGCACCGGGCGGGCGCTGGAGAGCGCCCCGTCGACCACCACCCTAAAGGTCCTGTTGGCAAGGAAAGTAGAGACCACCATGACGACGCGACGGGGCGCGCCTGAGGTGGCCAACTTGTAAATCAGGCCGTCGTGCCACACACGGTCGAAGGCCTTCTCCATGTCGAGGAATACTGCCACCGAGTACTCCTTCTTGTTGTGCGCGGCTGCGAGGTGGTGCAGTACCCTCGACAGCTGGAGCGTCGTGCTGTGCTCCGCCCGAAACCCAAACTGCTCCGGGCGCGGCGCGATATGTGGCTGGAGATGTCGCAGCAGGAGTGCTTCGAACACCTTGGAGACTGTCGGCAACAACGTGATTGGCCGATAGCTCTCCGGCTTCAGGATATCTTTTCCCGCCTTGGGCAGCATAATGACGCGCCCCTCCTTCCACGAGGCGGGAAAGGCCCCCGTGCGCAGTATCCCCGTGAACAGGCGCGCCAGCGCCGCTACCATACGGTACGGCAGGTGGCGCAGCACTGTGTTGGTGATACCGTCAGCACCGGGGGCCTTCCTCGGCTTCGTCCTTAGGATGGCGCGTCTGACTGCGCCCGGCGAGAAAAAGATAGCATCTTCATCGGGAGCTATCGGCGTTGCGAAATAGTCTCCCAGGTGTTTCTCGACTGCTGCGACATGGTCGGTGTCGCTGGTCGGGTTCGGGCGAAACTGACGCTCCAGGTGCTCGGCGAAGACCTCCGCCCGGTCCTCCGCTACATACTTTAGCGCCCCGTCGCTGTTGCGCAGTGGACGCACCGGAGCTGGGGTGTTCGTCAGCTGGCCGCAGAGCTTGTGCAGCGACGGCCAGCTGTCCGCCGTGGCGTCTATCTTGTCCTCCCAGCCCGCGGTGGTCAGCGCCTGTAGTTCGGCCTTAACCTTCTCCGCGAGACGGTTGAGCTCTCTCTTGAGCGTCGGACATCTTGATTGCTGCCACTGCTTGCGAATGCGCCTCTTCACGGCGATCATCGAGCTAATGTGCGCCGGCAGGGGCGGCAGTAGCCCTCTCCCCTGCGGCTGCGTGCTAGTCGCCGCTTCTAAGGCGCTCTGTATGCAAGCAGTGACATCGTCCGCGGTCTTGTCGACGTCCGCGGAGGTAGCTATAGGCCGAGTCGGCGTGGTGGTCTCTACTTTCTCCACGAACTTTTTCCAGTCCGTGGACCGACGTGGCGCTATGGGCTTCAGTCGGGTCGGCATTCCCGATAAGACGACGAGTACAGGTTGGTGGTCCGACTGTAACTCGTCGTCTATCACTTGTTGAGTGATCTGGCAGCTTAGCCCCCGGTGGACTACGATGTCCAGCACGTCCGGCATGTAACGCACGGCGTCCGGATAGTGCGTCGGCGTCTCTGGGCCGGACACCGTATATCCGAGGGCTTCCGAGTCCGCGAAGAGCCGTCTCCCCTCGGTGTTCATTGTGTAGGAGTTCCACGCCGGGTGCTTGCAGTTCAAGTCGCCGGCGAGGATGGTGGCGCGTGTGGTGGCTACAAGCAGGGCCCGCAGCTCGGTAAGGTCCAAGGGAGCCGCGGGCGGCTTGTAGCAGGCGTAGATGTTGATGTCCTCGCCGGCTACGTGTAGCTGCACACCCAGGGCGTAGAAGCTCCTGAGCGACGGCAAGGGGAGTTCCTGATGGACGACTCTTCGCCTCACTAGTACCGCCAGACCACGGTACCGGGTGTTTGTGTCGGCCGACCTTTCATCCTTCCTGTATAAGTGGTACCCTGGGACCCTGACCCTATCTTCGGGCCCTAGTAGGGTCTCACTTATAAGCGCCACGTCGATATCCTGTTCCCTCAGGAGATGGCGGAGGGGGGCGACCTTCCCTCTAAGGCCGCGGGCGTTCCAGTGGATCACCCTCAATGGCCTAGCCATGGTACAAGGTGAGCAACATGGCCAGGCCATCAAGGATGACCGTCTCTACATCTTGACCCTGCCTGATAGCCTTGATCAAGTCCATCAAGAGCTTGATGGCGCAGGTCGTGAATTCCTTCGGGGTCTCGGTCTTGGCGTCTTTGTTTATGTTAGCGCCGGAGGCGCCGCGGCTCGCCTTCTGAGCGAACTGTTTAGTTTTAAGTTCCGCGATTTGCCGCGGCGCTGCACTGGCGCTAGTTGTCGCGTCCGTGCTATTCACGACCTGCGCCTCGCTAGAGGCAGGGTCGGCCTTGGGAATTTCTTCCTGGGTCGCCGGAGGGGGGGGTTGGGACTCCTTCTTCTTCCCCTTCCCTTTACCCCCGCGCCTCTTCTTCCTCCGCTTCGAGGAGGCGGCTTGGCCTTTCTCTGTGGGCTCGTTGGCTGCCGCCATAAGCGTGGCGCTACGGGCCTCCTGCTCCACCATTTGCGGCCCTTCGGTGGCCGCTGGGGGCCGGCGCGCAGTGGTGGTGATGGCGGCAGTCCCCGCTCGCTTGTTCCGGGTCTCCGCCTGGAACACGGGGCACTTGTTGTTGCACGCGGGGTGCGGGCCACCGCAGTTGACGCAAGTGGCCGGCTCCTCCCGCGGGCGCGGGCAGTCGCGTGCCACGTGCTCCCCGCCGCATCGGACGCAAGCGAGCGGCCGGTGGCACTGGTGTGAGCTGTGCCGGAATTTCTGGCACCGGTGGCACTGGGCGGGCCCACGTTTGCCTCGCCAAGCCTCTATCTTGACACCCCGCATGTACATAAACACGGTGGTGTCATAGATAGCCCGGACGTCGGGCGTCTTCTTTAATATGGCGTGAAACACACAGCCGGGTCTTCCTTGTGCGCCCTTAATATGGCGCACGTACTCCGGCTGGTATCCCAACGCCCGGAGCTCCTCCTCGATCTCCTGGGGGTCCGTGTCCGGTGGCAACCCCCTGATCGCAACTTTCATGTTTCGCTCCGCTGGCAGCGAATAGGCGAACCACGACACGCCGCTATCCTTCTCCAGGCCAGTAAGGTACCGCTGGACCAGCCGGTACTCCTCCTCCGAGTCGGGGGTAAAACGTACCCCGGACCCGTAAGGCCGAGCATTAGGCGGCCGGCCCAGCTTGGCAGCGATGGCCCGGAAGTGAGCGGCCCAGTTCGGCAGCTTCTCCACCACCAGCGGAGGGTACTTCAGCTTCTTCTCCTTCTTCCCCGGCGGCTGCTTCGACGTCGTAGTCGACGCCGAGGCGCCGGGGGCGGCGGCAGGGGGTGCGGTATTAGCAGGGGGGGCAGGGGGTAAGTTGTGCAGACTTACCCCTGCGGATGTCGGTGCGGGTGCGGGTGACAGCGGCGGCGACGGCGGCGTGCTCCGCGCCGCGTCAGCAAAGGTGGGCGAGGCGGGTGCGCCCCGACCCCGCGGCGCGCGTTCGCGCTGTGGCCGCGGCGGGTCGAGGCAGTACCGCTTCGCTTCTTCCTCGGCGGCGGTGTCATCCGGGCTCCTCGGGCGCCGCTGGGGTCTAGCCTCGAGGTTGAATTCGAAGCCGAACCCCAGCGGCGGCGGTATCGGCGTCTGCGGTGTGGAGGCTGCTCCGCCCTCGGTGGGCCAACGCCCGGATCGCGGGGACGTGTCTCGCGACACGTTATCGCGACCGGACGCGGCCGAGTCCACCGACACTAGCGACATGCTCGACCCCACGCGTGAGGAGCATGCCGACAGCATCGCCGGAGAGTCGAAGGCGGAGGCCCTCGGAGGCGCCGGTGAGTCGGGCGCCTGGAATGTCAGCAGCGCCGGCCGCTCCCGCTCAGCCAATGCCGGTCCCGCCAGCGAGAGGCGGGGGCCGGGTACGGCGATGCAGGGAGCTGGCACGGCTTTGTGCGCAGGTGCCGCCGCCGCTGCTGCCCCAAGGGGCGCGGGCGGCGACACAAAACTGGGGGGCGCGGCAGAGCGCGCCGGGGGCGCGCGTGGGCGCGCGGATGGCGGCGTGGTGAGCGCCGGTGGTGCGGGCTTCGTTGGCTGCGCGGGCTGCGCAGGCGGCGCGGTGGTGCGCGCGGTTGGCGCGGCAGAGCGCGCGGGCGCCGCGGCCCGCGCAGCGGGCGCGGATGCGCGCGCAGGCGCGGGCACGCGTGCGGCTGGTACGGCGGCGCGCGCTTGTGGCGCGCGGCCTGTGTTCGCGCTCGGCCCTGGCGCCTGTATGGGCACCGGGCGGAACGCGGCTGGGCGGATGGCTACCGCGTGCTGGCGGCTCGTCGACGGCGCTGGCGCAGCGCGCGCAGGCGCCAGTGACGTCGGTGGGCCGGCAGCTACAGCGGCTGCCTTCCCCTCCCCTCTTCCTCTCGGCTCCTCCTCTTCCTTCTTCCTCGGCCTTCGGGTAGTCACACCCGGCGGCACACCGGACGACGCCTCGCCAATATTTGGCATAGACGTCGCCCGATCCAACGCCGGGAGTGACTCTTGAGACCCGGCATCGCGGCCCAGCGAGCCGCGCGTGCCGGGTTTCGGCATCCCGTCGGGGTGGTCTTCCGCGACCGCTACGGCGGGGATCCGCCGGGCAGCGCGGTGGGCTCCCCCTGTGTTCGCGCTAGCGCGTACTCACTGCTAACACAAACACAAGAGAAGAACGGTTAAAAAATGCGATCCGCGCGGAACAACACACTGGTAACGTGGAATTGACCAGAGTGCAGGTGACCACTAGCCAATCCACGATCGAAACCGGATTGGGCGCCCCTTATTATACCCCAGTACGTGGGCGCAAGTAGTGGGTACACTGTTGTGTCAATTATCAAAATTCTAGGCGACGCACCAATCCGCTTCGTTTGGCTCGTGACCGGTCTCCGACAGGTTTCGACTTGTCGCGACCTGTCGGAGGCAAGACTCCGCGACCAATCACAAACATTTCTTATACATAGACTTATTCCTATGATCACGGTACATAATTCCTAACATAATTACACACTAGTTTTACACAATATCACTATTTACACTCAATTCTATGACGAGCTCGGCGTCCGTAACAGCTATAAAAATATAGTCATAGCCGGTGATTATAATATAGACATGTTAAAGAGAAATTATCAATCGATTGAGTTTGAATGCCTTCTGCTGAACTTCAACCTAAGCTTAGCAATAAGTCAACCAACACGAATTGTGAGTCAAACGTGTATTGATAATTTTGCGCATAACTACAATAAACAATGTAAGACGGAAATCTTGGAATTTGCTCTTTCAGATCATACGGCCCAATTATTAAAATGCCCCGTAAGTAAAATATGTGCCATTGATAAGTACTGTGCTATTAGGCGCAATTACAGCAGGGAAAATATATCTAAGTTTAAACGTTGTATAGGCAAACTCTGTTTCTCCGAGATCTATGAAACTGATGATCCTAACACTGCTTACAACATATTTCACGAAATATTTTCTTTATTTTATAACCTTTGTTTTCCTAAGTCTAAGACTACAATAAATCTAATAAGAAAGCCAAGGTGGATATCAAGAGGTATTAAAACCTGTAGTAAGAAAAAAAGACAACTTTTGTGGGCATACAGATTAAACCCAAATCAGTTAAATAAAACTCGCTATAGGGATTACTCTAAGATTTAAAAAAAAATCATTACTCTGACACAGCGCTCACAGAATAACTTTAAAATTAAAACATCACACAACAAATGCAAAGCAGCCTGGCAAATAATAAATCGCGGAAAATTTATTGCACCTAAAAACAATATAATAAAAATTAAAACTGATAATGACACAATTACGGACGCGAAACAAATTGCTGATAAATTTAATAATTATTTTATTAATAAAATACAACCTACAGGTTATTCTAGTGACAAAATTACATTGCCTTCCCTCTCTAATAAGAACTCGATGTTCATGGCCCCTTGCACACCTCAACAGATACTAAAAATTATAATGGCCTTAAAGAACACAAATAGCGTCGGGTACGATGGCATATCTACCAAAATACTAAAGGCAGTAGCGTACGAAATATGCAGCCATTTGTGTCATATTATTAATCTTTCGATTGGCGCGGGCACTTTCCCTGACGCACTAAAAATGGCGATCGTTAGGCCAATATTTAAGAAAGAGGATAGAGAGCTCATGGAATATTATAGGCCTATTTCACTGATTCCAATATTTTCTAAAGTTTTTGAAAAATTCATGCACAAAGAATTAAACGGTTACATAGAAAAAAATAATATACTATGTAACGAGCAAAAAGGATTTCGTGAAAATAAAACTATAGGTATGGCAATCTACGACTTTCTATACACGGTATTGACAAAGATGGACAAAAGAACACCTGTATGTACTATCTTTTGCGACATGACGCAAGCGTTTGACTACGTAAATCATGACATTCTAATTAAAAAACTTGACGCTTATGGAATAAGAGGTAATGTTCTCAATTTAATCAAATCTTATTTAGACAATAGAAAGCAAAAGACAGAACTAACTAGAATCAATATAACTACTAAAAAAGAGGAGATATTTGTTTCAGATGAGCGTCACGTTACCTTTGGTGTTCCACAAGGTAGTGTATTGGGACCTCCTCTCTTCACTTTATACATTAATGACTTGCCAAAATCAACTTCACATCCCATGACTCTATTTGCAGATGACAGTACAGTGACAATTGCCAATAATAATAATGACATGACCCAATATAAACTTGACATTCACAACTCTTTGACATCTATAATACAATGGTTAGACTATAATAATTTAAAGATCAATTTGAATAAAACTAATATCATGCATTTTAGCCAACGTCTGACGAGTAATAATTTGGACATAAATATTGATAATAAAACCATTGAAAGCGTTAATACAACTAAATTCCTCGGACTAATAATTGACAAAAGACTAGACTGGAAATCACACATAGAGATACTCTGTAAAAAAATTTGTAGTGCTGCTTTCGCCTTGCATTCCCTAGCTGCAGTCGTGAATGTAGATACCTTAATTGCGGCCTATCACGGCTTAGCTGCGTCTCACATAAGATACGGCATAATCTTTTGGGGAAATTCTACCGATGTCAACATTGCATTCAAGGCCCAAAAGAGATGCATTAGGTCAATGTTTAGGCTAAAGACTGTTGATACTTGCAAACCGTATTTTATAAAGTACAAGATATTAACTTTGCCTTGTCTGTATATCCTCGAAACTGTAATGTTTGTTAAAGCGAATCCCAAATTATTTCCACGCTTACAGGACGCTGTCCCACGTAACAGACGGGATATGAGCATAATTCGCGTATATCCTGCTAAAACTGCACTCATGCTCAAAAGTATCATCTGCATGGCTCCAACTATATTTAACAAGCTACCTAAGCATTGGAAGGAGCTAAGTATCAATGCGTTCAAACGTCAGTTGATGGTGTTTTTATCGCAAAAAGCCTATTATAGTGTGTCTGAATTTTTGGTCGACAAACTTGTCTGACATTGGTTTTGTTGAAATGTTTATTGATTATACTAGTAATGTAACTAAAATATTTGTACGCCAATATATTATTAGGCTAAACATGACTGGACTACCTATAATGTAATTTACTATCATCTTGCATGCTCCTGTATGTATACCATGTTTATACAAATAAATAAAATCTTATCTTATCTTATCTTATCTCAATGACAAATATTTCACGGGTTGCGATTCGATTACTTTAATATAGTTGCTAAACGATTTATCCTCGTCAAAATGCGTATGGTGAGTGGTTGTTGAGGAGTTCTCCTGGTTCTTACTAGGAGAACTCCTCAACAATTAACGTCCCTGCATCGGGAAAACCAATATTTTGTAAAAGGTGATGAGCAGTTGACATTAGGCTATTGAAATTTAGATAAATTACAAACTGACCCACTAAAAAGTGAAAAATAAAAACTTTAATTTCGGAAGTCGGTGGCAAAAAACTAAAATACAGATCCAAAGACACCGACTTCCGAAATTAAAGTTATTTTTCACTTTATAGTGTTTTTTGGAAGTCGGTTGTTTTTTTTGTAAAAAAGTTTTTATTACAAATTAACTCGATGGTTTCTCAGAAATGCGACAGATATCGTAAGACGTATAAAGTATAGGTCCGAAGTCGGTAGGAGATTACACTAGAGATTTATTCGTTAAATGTAACATCACGCCTGTATTCATCAAATGGATAGCCAGAGGTGCCTGTATAATAGTACATTATGATACATGTGTGCTATGTTGATCATTATGCTCGAGGCTATAATATTCGCGCGAGCCGCAGGCGAGCGCGATAAGAAAGCCGAGTGTATATTGATTAATGCACACTCGTTTCATACGACGTTTTTCAACACACTTGCGAGGAAAAAAAAACAGACTTGTATTGTTAAATATTAACTTGTATGGAAAATGGCGCGCTGGTTTTGTTTTCCCGCGCGCCGTGCTAGCCAGCCAGCACTAGCGATGCGCGCGCCGGTGTAAATAAAAGCATCATAATGACTCTCATTTTAAATATATTAATCTATGGCACAGACAAAACCGCTAAACTGCCTATAGAAAAAATATAATAAACACAAACTAGCAAATGTTTAGACTGATAGTAGTGTTGTACGTCAAATTGTAGTTTTATTTGTGGAATAAGAAAGTATACTATTGGCATAGAGAAATATACATTCGTTCAGTGAGAATCCGCAATAATAGAACGCCAGTCAGGGCCTTTTCCGTTTGGTTTCGGAAGGGACCCCGGTCAATTTAAGATATTCACCTTATTATATATCAGGTTGTATCTTGATCAAATATGATTCGCGACTACCTATAATGTATATGTATTTACAGAATTATAGTCATTAGAATTTAATCCTTAAGTTAGATTAATTGTTCCTTAAGAACTTTTCCTTAAGAGATTTTTTCATAAGGAACAAATCTAACTTAGAAAGATGTATTAATGTTTCTAATGATTATAATCATGTAAAGAGGTACCTGTTATAGCCGCAAATCATATTTTGATCAAGATACAACCTGACACCGACCTGAAAATTGCAAAAAACCTAAGAAAATTTGAATTTCGCGGTCTACCACTGCGCATTCACCTGAAATTGTCTGTGGTCCCCTGCGAGTTCAGTTTGCGACCAAGGACAATACAGACTATTTAAAAAAAAATTGAAATATAGCCCGCGGATTTTTTCTTTTGGCATGAAGTCTCTTTGGGCGCTTTCCGAATTAGCTATAATCGCTCACATCACAGCGCTCACATCATCTCACATGCGTTCCGATTTAGATATTACGATTATGACTGCTAAGAGCTGGCAACAATTCGGAACACTCGTGAACGCGCTCACAGTGCTTACACAATGTAAAAAAGATATTATTACAGTATTTCTTTGTATAAACACCACATTTCTTCTGCACAATTTCGAAAATGCCACGTTAGTTTAATTTAAAGATGATGCAACTCAAAACAAAACACAGTGACACAACCTCATATACACACTGTCATTTTTGACAGCGCTCTCGGTGATATTATTCTAGGGCATGGTCGGCATTATCGCAAGATGGCGAATGTCATAACGTCATCTATGACGATTCACGGGAGATCGTTATCGCGCTCACGCTAATTTGGTTATTTCCCAATTCGGAACACATCGATTATTTCCCAATTCGGAACGCAGGGTTTGATGCAATTTAAATACAAATACAATGAACTATGAATGATTAATTAACAATCCAAGTGAAATTGAAAAGTGCCAAACTGTTTTAAATAATTATAATGTCAAACAGTTTTAAACATAATGTCAAAAGATTCTAGAACATATTATGTACAGATTATTCATTTATTATTTTGTGACATTAGTTCCGATATATTATACAGACATTTTTCTAATATAAAAATTTTTTCACAAAAAAAAAACAACCGACTTCCAGAAAACACTACAAAGTGAAAAATAACTTTAATTTCGGAAGTCGGTGGCTTTGGATCTGTATTTTAGTTTTTTGCCACCGACTTCCGAAATTAAAGTTATTTTTCACTTTGTAGTGTTTTTTGGAAGTCGGTTGTTTTTTTTTGTGAAAAAGTTTTTATTTTTCACTTTTTAGTGGGTCAGTTTGTCATTTATCTAATTTACAATAGCTTTTACAAAATATTGCTTTTCCCGATGCAGGGACGTTAATTGTTGAGGAGTTCTCCTACCAAGGACCAGGAGAACTGGAGCTGAGAAGTCACCCTCAGCTCCACTTCACCATAAGCATTGTGACGAGCATAAATTGCTTAGCAACTAACATTAAAGTACCTAATCGAATTGTAACCCGTGAAATGCTTATTATTGAGTAGTTCCGGTGGCCATCTGTGGTCTTCATCATCAGAAAAAATCATCATAAAAAATACCCAAATCGCTATAGGTGTGCCTATAAAATTTGAGGGTTTTCCTCGATTTCCATGGGATTTCCTCATCAGATTCCGAGTTGGTGACAATGGGACCACCTCGAGACCATAACATTTCAAACAAAAAAAAATTTTTCAAAATCGGTCCACAATTGGCGGAGTAATCGCGTAACAAACACAAAAAAAAAAAACATACCGTCGAATTGAGAACCTCCTTCTTTTTTGAAGTCGGTTAAAAAAGGCTTTTAATTTTGTTTTAAACAAGTGGGTATTATAAATCAGTATCTTTAGTTCAGGAGGCAACCCATTATTTATCTCTACAGCTTGGTACTTCGAGTAATGCTCTACTATACTAAATTTTGGTGCTATTTGTTGCTTAAAAATATTTTTTTTCGCGTGCTCTCTCTAATCTCACGTTCTTCTTGTGATTCAAATTCGTAGATACTTAACAAAACGTCTTAATATAAGCTAGGTACTGTTAATATTCCCAATTTTTAACCGACTTCAAAAAAGGAGGAGCACTGAGTACACAGAGACACCGCGGTACGCCAAGCAAGGTAACCGGTTGCTGTGTATACTGTGGTAGGCTCGGGCCTTCCCCAGACAAGACCACTTTTTAACCGACTTCAAAAAAGGAGGAGGTTCTCTATTCGACGGTATGTTTTTTTTTTTTTTTTGTGTGTTTGTTACGCGATTACTCCGCCAACTGTGGACCGATTTTCAAAATTCTTTTTTTGTTCGAAAGGGTATACTCTTGAGGTGGTCCCATTATCATCAAGTTGGAATTTGATGAGAGGATCCCATGGAAATCGAGGGAAACCTTCAAATTTTATAGGCAAAGCTATAGCGATTTGGGTATTTTTTAAAGTAACTTGAGCATTTGTTCTCGGAAATCATCATTTGGTAAAATGGAGCTGATGATGAAGACCACAGATGGCCATCGGAACTACTCACTGACAAATATTTCACGGGTTGCGATTCGATTACTTTACTATGGTTGCTAAACGATTTATCCTCGTCACAATGCGTATGGTAAGTGGTTGTTGAGAAGTTCTCCTGGTTCTTACCAGGAGAACTCCTCAACAATTAACGTCCCTGCATCGGGAAAAGCAATATTTTGTAAAAGGTGATGAGCAGTTGACATTAGGCTATTGTAACTTAGATAAATTACAAACTGACCCACTAAAAAGTGAAAAATAAAAACTTTTTTACAAAAAAAAAAACAACCGACTTCCAAAAAACACTATAAAGTGAAAAATAACTTTAATTTCGGAAGTCGGTGGCAAAAAACTAAAATACTAATCCAAAGACACCGACTTCCGAAATTAAAGTTATTTTTCACTTTATAGTGTTTTTTGGAAGTCGGTTGTTTTTTTTTTTGTAAAAAAGTTTTTATTTTAAGTAATTTCTGCATGCGACACGTTGCGAAATTCCGACTATTGTCGTTATGGCTCGTGTCTGTAAATTGAACGCTTTCTGCCAGATGTAACTGTAACTATTTCCCCAGAGCACGATGCTATACCTTATCCTAGAACTGAAAGATATACGTACATACATCACGCCTTTATTCCCCGAAAGGTTAGGTACATGTGTACCTGTAGTACTCCCACATTTCGCCAGTTATGTTTAAGTCCCATGTAATAGCGGGCGAGCCTATTGCCATCAACCAAGCGCGACTGTAAACTCCGGGCTGCTACTGAGAAATTTCTGTTGACAAACCCAATAACAGTTTACCCGACCTGAATCAAATTGAACCCAGGACCTCATGATCAGCAGCAGTAGTAGTAGTAAGTAGTAAAGAAATATTCAAATGTTATTGTACAACTGATCATTAGGTGTATCAACATAAGAGATGCGAATTATTCAGGATTTTCTTTTCATATAATTATCATTACATATTCACAACACTGTACCACCACTCATAATAAAATAATATTTGTAGCGTAGCGCCCGCCGCGCCGTAACACTCGTAGCGCACGGCTACGTAGCGCCCGCCGCGCCGTAACACTCGTAGCGCACGGCTACGTAGCGCCGCTACGGCGTAGCGTTGATTTGATTAAAAAACAGCATACCGCCGGCCGTCGGCGTCTCTTTAATGAATTCTAAACTATAATGCTGTATAATTACGTTATGTTTTTGTTCGAAAACAGTTTTGTGCTGTAGTAGTACTAAATTCAAATACAGAAGACCAAAAACACACCATGAATGTAACATTTCACGTTTTAAAATAACTAGTACGTAAACAACGATTAAGTAATTTGGAAGTATTTTTTAATTGAGTATCGCTCGGCAAGCAGATCGTTTGTTGTAGAATAAGAAAATAAAATAAAGGTATCAGCGCCGTCCCGAATATTATAATAGCCGATGTTATTGTTCCTAGCACGCTTAAATAATTTAAAACGAATGAGAAAACATTTCATAACACAAGTGATCAATAAGTAGGAAGGTACAAAATAATTTTGCTACAGTAAGAACAATCGGACCTGGTCGCTCACTGAGTCGCAAAAGTTACGCTTTGGGGTCTGCCAAAGAGCAATGGAGCGAATTTCGGAAGTCGGTGTCTTTGGTTCCGCATTTTCGTTTATTGACACCGACTTCCGAAATTAAAGTTATTTTTCAATTAGTAGTGTTTTTTTTGGAATTCGGTTGTTTTTTTTGTAAAAAGTTTTTTTTACTACCTTTCATTTCCTATATTGACTATAAGTCCCGACCAGACTGTGCCAATCCGAACCTTTTTAGAACCCTTACCCTTTTTTTACCTTTTGTTTTTTAATTATATAAAAATATAAAAAAAAAGTAGTAACAACAATATTCGAATCAGAAAATGACCGAACATTCGGCCGACACGACAATTAACCACTTCGGAGTAGACCCCCAGGATGCGTACCGCCAGGGTTGGATCGAGGTGGCTCTAAAAAGGGATGCCTGGAAGGATTTGGGAAGGCCTTTGCTCAGTAGTAGGACAGTGCAGGCTAAATAAAAAAAACCGGTCAAGAGCTAGTCGGACTCGCGCACCGAGTACTCCACCTAACAGGAAGGTACCGGTACCAAATTCAGATACCCACCGAGTACCTCAAATCTCGTATTTGTACGAGGATCCTCGTACTGTTGGGAACTTGAAGTAATTTTTCAAATGCCAATTAACATCCTTTTTATTAAGTTTTTACTTACTTTATCTATTTTCTAACTCTGGAAATATTTATTTGATACCGGTTTTGGTACCGGTACAATACCGATACTGATGATAAATACCGGTATCGGCATAATAAGTCTGGTACCGGTAGTAATAGTACAGGTACTACGTCTGGTACCGGTATCACACCAACCCCAATGGTATCAGTATCCAAAAATACCGGTAATTCAAGCCCGCGCCTCAACTGACGGCACCCGTTGACAAACATGCACCATTCAGCAGAACCATTTTGAAGGGATCCAACACATGCTGTAGAACAATACTTCTGTGGTAGTTCACACTGTGGCTCGCGTGGTCGCGGTGGTGTATGTGAGTGTGTGCGCGCGTGTGGGGGTGTGTGTGTGAGAATGCACGGGGGGCTACTAATGAGCGGACGGTTCGTTTTGGGGCTCGCGGCCAAATATTATATTATTGTACATTAAAATAAAATTTGCTACAACTTTATATTTGTTCTCTGGGGAGCGTGAGTGTTACTAATTACTGCGAAGGACAATGTTTACTTAAATACCTACATAATATGTACATAGCACACAGTTATACCGACCGAGTTTGTAGTTGTAGACAAACTCTATGTAATTTTGTTTCTGATTATTAAATGTCAAATGGGTAATCGTTAAGTTTCTTCAGATCAGAGGGGCTATTCCAGTGTCTTTTGGAATGTTCGCTTCTGAATCCGAGTCTCAATCTGTCAAAAATTCTCATATATTTTTGTAAAATTTCCGACATTGATAGTCGCTGATATGACATTGAGACAAGATTTTGAACATTTATAATTACTGGAATTGGCCTTCAGTTTTCAGGGACTATTCCCGTATTTTTAGTAACATTCACATTAGAATCGCAGCCTCTGTCTGTCAATAATATCTCTAATTACCTTCTGCCCGCGACTTGGTCCGCGTAAAACTTCTTGTTCTCCCGACCCACTCCGTCGCATCGCATCGCTTGTCCGAACTATTACTGCGTTTTCGCCTAGCGTTCTTTCTGACTAGCGTGATGTTAGCCGAGAATAGCCTTCCTCAAGAATAGGGCTATCTTCAAATCCATCTGGTAGTTCCAGAGATTAGTGCGTACAAACAAACAAGCTTTATTGTTAGTATAGATTTAGTCTGTAACCTGAATTTCCGTACATGTTTGACAAGTTTTTGACATTGATTGTCGCTAAGATGAGACTGAGAGCCGATTTTTAACATTTTTAGAATGAAAATTGTCCTTCAGAAGCCGACCACCTAATAGCAAGGCGGATGATAATGATTTGTCGGTATCACTATCAACTGCTGGCTGGTCTGGTGTTTAAGTCAGTTGTAGAGAGCGAAAATATTGAGTCTCGCTCTCTACAAGTGACTTAAACATAACTGGGGAAATGTGGGAGTATCATACACACCTTTACCTACCCGTTAGCAGAATACCTACAGATGTAAAACCGAGCTCTTGTGGATGTGGAACCGAGAACTTGTGGAGGCCTCTAGTAGTCAAATATCTGAGCGGCGAGTGCGGTACGTCGAGTGTATATCAACACTTGTGTCGATACGAGAGGGAGTGACATCAGTTGATCAGTATGCAGCCGTCGCTCGATGTGAGCACAACACCGCGTGCCCGTGGCGTACAATCAGCTACTCGTCCGTGGTTATATCTCTTCAGTAGAGGTAATCTACAGCGATTTTCGTCGTTCAAGTGGTACTTGTCTGACATGCGGTTGACAATACAGGACATTCCCACGACTTGATGGTAACATTCCCCCACCCGTCAATAAGTGGGTGTTGTGAAATATTCCCTCAAAGAAAGTAGTAACCATTGACCACCTCCGATGTTAGTGAAAACATTTGATTTGTTTTCGTTTGCCCAAGGACATTAAAAAAAGCTATGCGTGATAATATCAACATTTAAAAAAAATGGCGTCAAAGCGTCGAAACGACGAAAAAAAAAATCTTTTAACAAACTACTGTTATTGTATTAAGTATGCTTTTAAGATGTTAAAAATAGTATAAAATTAAATCTTACTTTAGACATGAAAGAAAAATTTAAATCTCTGCAGATTTAAGAATGCAGGAAAAAATAAACGTTCTTCTGAAGTACGCTGAACAAACAGCAATGAATTAAAATTTGCTTTTATTTCAAACATTATACTAATTCAAAAAGCTCTCTCTTATATTTCTTTTCATTTGCGCTCACAGTTGGTAGCTGGCTCGCTCGCGTCAAGCATAGGTTGAGCATGTGCTGAGAGTGCTGAACTTAACTCAACTTATTCTTACAAAGTGTAACGAGTTGACTTTCAGTGTTGCCACACGTTGGCAGCTGCAAGTGGTTGCGGCGGAGGCTAGTGATGCCACAAGTGATGTTTGTATTCGAAACTATTAGAACGATAAGAAAAGCTACATTATTTCATTTTTATTTTAATACGCATTAAAAACTTGAGAAATTAATAAAACTAGGTTGCCAAATCTTCTGAAAAATCCAGTGAGATAAAATCTATTTATTATTTTATTTTCATAATATCTAGGTACGTTTATATCAGTTAGTCTCGTCACCCCCTGACCGATGGGATCAACTGTCATGCTCACATTAGTGGGACACATCGTCCCGAGTGCTGTGGTCGCTCTTCACTATTTCTTTGAACAACACTCGCACGACCCTTCAGCTGAACACTTTGCTGAGCGCGTTCACGTTGTTAACCATTTGAAGGACGTCATGCCGTTCTGGCCAGTTTTTTGGCATAGTATGTATATCGTTGTAATCCTTACTTGATTACAGGTAAGCAAGAAGTGCAACCTCTTACTTGGTAACTATAACATAATGCCTGTAATGCCCAAATATTTTGAAATTATAATATCCCCAATTTGAAGAAGAAGAAGAAAGATTTTAGGCAGAGCTGGTGGTTAGTTAATTATGAATCCCATGTGATATTGGGCCAAGGCAATAGGGCCATCAATCGGGCCAAATGTTTAATCTACTGAGAAATCACTGTGCCGCACCTGGGTATGGAACCCAGGCCCTCCTACTCAGCAGTCACGCTTGCGATCACTAGAGCAACAAGACAGTCCATATATAATGGCGGAAAGATTTAGAAACGTCACACGAGATCTCGTATGACGTTCGTCAATGAAACCTTGATCCTCGGCGCTCGTTTACGCTCGGTGGGCTGTTTTAACGACTGCCCGCGCAAACCGCTTTGCGTCGACTCCACTTATTTTCTATAAAAGAAACATTTGGTTGTAATTACAGCCACATATTGCACCTCTAGCTCAATATTTTCATACCTCCTCATAAATAAATTTATTTCTGCTCAGTTTTCAGTAAAATTAAATGCTAGATCATGAAAAGCTGCTAACATATTTTTAGTAAACTCGATTCGGTATCGCGATCTACTAGTAATGGTGTTTTAATGGTGATCACTCACGCCGGTCGACACGACCGCGACGCGGCGCAACAACACACATGTTGTTTTAGTAACCGTGTTTTGGTTAAAAACTACATATCCTAGCATTCCTAGCCCGGGAAGAAAATTAAATTATCTTAAGTAGGTACTGGCGAAACATGTTTGTGTGTTGAGTCATGATCTCCACTACTACGTACAGTATTGTATAATAAACTATTATTTATCTCTCACATGTTGGCGCCACTACTTCCGGCGACCAGACATAGCGCCAGTGTCATGAGTCAAGCGACGCACCGTGGGTACAGTGCTGCCACCTACGTCGGGCCGGACGTTGGAACGTTGCTGACGAGTCATTGGCGGGGGAATACCAAGTCTTTAAAACCCCGTGCTCAGTGGGCTGGGCAGTCTTTTGCCACTCGCGCTCCATCGTAGAAACAACATACTCATAATATCGTTAATTATCATTATTATTGTAAATTGCTTAAATATTGTATTGTAATTGATTAATTGGTTATTAATTAAAAGTGATCAAAGTGTGTTATCTCTTTATTTATTCTGAGTTCAATAGACTTTATTTACATCAGAAGTGCTTCGAATTCAAGCCTACAAATGGGCCGAAAGTCACGGGCCCGTCAACGGGAACGGAAAAGGAGGAAAAATACAAGATCTTCATCATCATCATCGTCGTCAAGCAGTAAGTCCAGTAGAAGTTACACGCCTTCACCTATTCGTAAAAAAGCAAAGAAATCAGTCGATAGTCAAGTAGCGGGTTGCTATAGTGTGGTTTTGAACTCAATGGTACCAGAATTTGACCCCCTTACAGATAAAGTTAATAATTGGCTCAATATTATTGAATTGCATGCAAAAACATTTAATTGGAAAGATCAGGTGATAGTTTACCAGGCTGTCAATAAACTTAAAGGAACAGCAAAAGCTTGGTATGACTCATTTTTAAAAAATGAGAGTATTTGGGCTAGTTGGAAATGGAAACAATGGCGAGATAAAATATCGTTTACATTTCAAACAAAACGTAACATGTTCGCGTTGCTTAAAGAAATCATTGACAGTAAACCTACAGCACAGCAACACTTGTATGAATTTTACTTTCAACAAAAATGTAAAATTGACAAGTTAGGCGTGAATTTTTCTGATCGGGACATTATTTCTATCATTACGGGCAACATCGACGATCCTAACATAAGTGCGTCGGTAGATGCCGGAAGTATAAATACATGTGACCAATTTTCATCTTTTCTTCACGGTCGGCTAAGTAGTTTTCATAATACGAGTCACGGCGCTGTCAGTGAACATAAAGTGCCTCAATCCTCGTCTAAACGAATCGATCTAGGAAATTCATTGAAATCGGAACAGTCGAGTCGTATTGCTGTGTCAAATCAAAGTTTGACAGCTGCCAGAACCACAAAGCAGATAACTTGTTTCGGATGTGGGGGTAATCACAAACGAAATGAGTGTACAGAAATTTGTAAATATTGCAGTAGGAAAGGACATTCAGAAAACTATTGTCGAAACAAAAAATCTGACGAAGTAAAAAAAGAAGTAAAATTTGTAAAGTCTTGTGAAAATAAAAATAAATTTAATAAAGTTGCCTGTATAGGGGGCTATTCTCAAAAAGTTTTTATTGATATGGGCAGTGATTGCTCCTTAATAACGTCGGATTTAGTAAAACAATTAAAGTTAACGAAACTAAAGTTGGCAATACCTATTCATTTGCAGGGATTTTCGAATTGTTCTGTGGTTTTGGTAGAAGATTACGTAACGACTTCTCTGATTTTAGACGGTATAGAATTCGAAAGTGTAGATTTCTATATTATTGACGTATTATCGGGTTGTGACGTCCTGATAGGCCGGAATGTGACCGAGGATACGTCAGTTATGTATATAAGAATAGGAAATCAACTGACTTTTCAGAAAGCCGTAAATGTGTCGGCAGTTTTGTCTAATGAAGTAAAATTCAACGTATCGGATAAATATCATGATGCTTTAAAGGATTTGTTTGAAAAATATTCCGAAACGATTGCGGCTGATTTAAGTTCATTAGGTAAAGTTAAAGATTTTGAAATTGAGATCGAACTTGAATCAAAGAAACCTATTTACACCAGGCCATACAGGTTATCAGAGCCTGATAGGACATCGTTACGAAAAATAATTGACGAGCTCCTTATAAATAACATCATTCGCGAAAGCAAGTCCCCATTTGCTAGTCCTGTACTATTAGTTGAAAAAAAAGGGGGTGAAAAGCGACTATGTGTGGATTACAGGTCATTGAATAAAATTACTACTAAGGAGAAATACCCCATGCCACGCATAGAGGACTTGTTAGATAGATTAAAAGGGTGCAAGTATTTTACTAGCTTAGATATGAAGAGTGGATATTACCAGTTACGTGTAAATGAGGGTTCAATAGACAAAACTGCATTCATAACGGAAGATGGACATTACGAGTTTTTGCGCATGCCGTTTGGCCTGTCAAATGGACCATCGGTTTTTCAACGCATGATGAACCAGATTTTGGGTAATTTACGCTTCAAAAATGTCATTGTCTACTTAGATGACGTGTTAATCATATCAGAAACTGTTGAAGAAAACATAAACATCCTGGAATCGGTACTAAAAATATTTAAAGAACACGGTTTGACTCTTAACCTAAAAAAGTGTTTTTTCTTCTTAACTGACATCACATTTCTTGGATATGAAGTAAATGGTAATGGTATCAAACCCACACCAAAGAAAATTGATGCTATAAAGCAGTTTCCAGTACCCAAAACGGTTCATCAGCTGCGTCAGTTCTTAGGATTAGTAAACTATTTTCGTAAATTTATTAAGGACTGTGCAATACTAAGTAGCCCACTTACAAAATTATTAAAAAAAGGCCAAAGGTGGCAATGGACAGACGAACAAGATCGCACGGTAAATCTATTAAAAGAAGCTTTAACTTGCGATTCTACCTTAGCTATCTTTGACCCTAAAAGAGAAACCATACTTTATACAGATGCAAGTAGGGAGGGGGTAGCTGGAATTATGGTACAAGTGCATGAACATGGTGAGCGTCCGGTATATTACTATAGTAGGCAAACTACCAACGAAGAAAAGCGTTACCACTCGTTTGAGCTCGAGCTTCTTGCTATTGTGGCATCATTTCAAAAATTTCGTTTATATTTGCTGGGCCGTAAGTTTAAATTAATTACGGACTGTAATGCCGTCAGATACTCGCTTACAAAAAAAGAAGTGTTGCCACGAATAGCCAGGTGGGTGCTTCTGACTCAAGAATTTGATTATGAGATTTGTCATAGACCCGGCGCTAAAATGCAGCATGTTGATGCACTTAGCAGAAACCCTTCCTATAGTGGTGAAGTTTGTGAAAAACAAATGGTAATGTCCATCACCGAAGCTGACTGGCTTTTGAGTGTTCAGGAACAAGACCCAAATCTATGTAAAATCAGAGATATTTTACTATCAGGAGAGGCCGATGCGAATCGGAATGTTTTTAACGAGTACGAATTGCTTGGTAACAAAATCTACCGCCGCACTGAAATAGGTCGTAGATGGGTTGTGCCAAAAAATTGTATCTGGCAAGTAATTATGTACAATCATGACAAAATAGGTCATTTCGCTGTAGACAAAACATTGGAAAGAATTAAACATAAATATTGGTTTCCTAAAATGAAAAAAACTGTAACTAAATACATAAAAAATTGTTTACACTGCCTATACAATAAAAATAAAAGTGGTAAAAAGGAAGGTCAGTTGTTTCCAATTCCAAAATATGCTCGCCCCTTTCATACCCTCCATATGGACCATGTGGGTCCATTTGTGAAGTCATCAAAGGGTAATTGTCATATTCTGGTACTTGTTGATGCGTTTACAAAGTTCGTCTTTGTTTTTCCGGTGCGTGATACAAGCACTGCTTGTGTCATCAAAGAATTAGACCACTTGTTTAAGATTTTTGGCAATCCGCGAAGACTGATTACTGACGCTGGTTCTGCTTTTACGGCAAAGGCATTTCAAACATATTGTGACAGCAAAAACATTCGTGCACACACTATAGCAACTGGCATGCCGAGGTCGAACGGACAAGTCGAACGCTACAATAAAACAATAGTAGAGGCACTGCGTTCATTGGGTGCAGACAACGACTATGCACGCTGGGATGAAGTTTTAACTTGCTTACAACAAGGTATGAATAGCACATTGCAAAAAACCATCAATGCAGTCCCCAGTGAAGCATTTTTTGGGTACCGGCTTAGAACAGAGAGCGACATATTTTTACACGAGCAAGAAGAAATTATAGATGTCACACAGCTGCGACGGGATATCGATACACGAATACAACTAGATGCTAGACATCAAAAAGAAAGTTTTGATGCAAAACGTTGTGTGGCCAAACAATATGAGATTGGGGACTTGGTTCTCGTAAAGGTGTCTAGCCAGGCTGGTAATGGCAGCAGTACTAAACTCCTACCGGTGTTCAAGGGCCCTTTCAAAGTTACAAAAATACTCGGGAAAGACAGATACCACATAGTTGACATAATAGGCAGCGAGCGATCACACAAGAAATATTCTGGTACTACCTGTGTAGAAAACATGAAACCATGGATTAAGATAACTGATTGGGATGAGGATGTTGGCGTGGTTGGTATGTACAAAAGACTAATTTAATAAAACATCAAAAGGTAAAATCATTATTTATAGTTTAATAATACAGCTTTACATTTTGGTTTTAAATGATTACTAATATGAGAATTAAACTTGTACAATATTTTATTCTGTAATAACCACTTTAACTAATAACACTTTAAGGAATATAAATAATGTTGTAGTTGCAATGGCGTTTCCACTACAGAAACAAGTGAGGTTCGACCTTGAGCTTGTTGTGGGCGAAAATGTGGTTCATGCAGATAAAAGTGGATGAACTGGAAAGCTTCGGCTATCATGTGGACTGCGAGTCTGAGCATGGTAGTGCGAAGTCAGGGATCACACTTTTGCATGTGCTATTCATTGGCTCAGTGGTGGGAACTCATTCAACATAACGTAACATTATTATGTTATAGTCATCAAAGCTAACATGTTTATTCTCACATTACAGATGACGGTGTGTCTAGGGACAGACACGGTTCAGGAGGGCCGGATGTTGGCGCCACTACTTCCGGCGACCAGACATAGCGCCAGTGTCATGAGTCAAGCGACGCACCGTGGGTACAGTGCTGCCACCTACGTCGGGCCGGACGTTGGAACGTTGCTGACGAGTCATTGGCGGGGGAATACCAAGTCTTTAAAACCCCGTGCTCAGTGGGCTGGGCAGTCTTTTGCCACTCGCGCTCCATCGTAGAAACAACATACTCATAATATCGTTAATTATCATTATTATTGTAAATTGCTTAAATATTGTATTGTAATTGATTAATTGGTTATTAATTAAAAGTGATCAAAGTGTGTTATCTCTTTATTTATTCTGAGTTCAATAGACTTTATTTACACACATGTATCTCAAAAAATCACTAAATACGTTTAACGCTAAACATATTTTAAAAACATCCCTCTATCTCTGTCATCCTCAAATGATTGACAGAAACGATGAGAGAACGATGCCTTAGACGTCATGACATAATTATGTCACGGCTGTATTCCCCGAAGGATCTGGGACACTTGCGCGAAAGACACTTAGGGCTGATTTTTCCAACGCCATGTCATATAATTTTTTTCGTACCACTTGCTCAAAAAAGTGACATTCTATGCCACAAAAAGCGAACATAACAATAGTCATTTTTAATCTGTTAAAAACAGGGAAAGAAAATTGTACTGAATTTCATTCATCCTCTAGGGGGAGAATGTGATTTAAATTTGGAATACTTACCGAAATGTATACTGAACTACATCTTTGTTTACACCATTGAGTTTGTATATAAAGCATTATACATCTTTTTGAAAAAGGAATACGCATTTATTATGCAGTTATGATTATTAAATAAAATTATGAAAACCGACGAGGCCATTATGAGCTTGATGCCTTTGCTTTTCCGCCAAAAAAATATTAGTCTAGGAATTTGCCGCGTTTTTGTTTTCTTCAAATACATAAACGTTAAGTTTATTTTAATTTATTTTTATAAATAAGTTAATGTTCTAAAAAATATAACTTAAATCCCTCGCTTCGCTCGTGATTTAAGTTTTTTAAGTTTTTTTTTAAGAACCCTCGAGTCCTTCGTTACGCTCGCGATTTAAATCGTCACCCGCGGCAGAAGACACTGCTTTATCCCCTTGGTTAATAATCTACTAATCCAAGGAATAATTTTGAATTTGTGACAGACAAAATCTGTCAGACGTCAATTTTATTCCACAAATAAAAATTATGTGTCGAAAAATTAGCCCTTGGTTAGGTTCAAAGGGTTAAGCAGAGGTGCTCCTTTAGTACACCGACTCAGATATTATGTTAAGTTTTAAACACGTTTAGCGCTTAGCTCCAGTTCAAGCTGCCCAAGCTGAACCAAGCTGCCCAAGCTGGTCAAGCTGGCCTTAGTATGAAAGAACTTATTCTTTTCAAGTTTTTAGAGTTCCGTACCAAAACGGTAAAACGGAACCCTTATGGTGAGACTCAGTCTGTCTGTCTGTCTGTCACAGCTGGATATCTCAGGAACTACTAATGCTATCAACTTGAAATTTTAAAATTCGACGTGCCTCACACACACAGCTTAGGATAAATGTTACTAACATTAGTTTATAAGTTTACTTTGTTACTAACAACTATGGAAGTAATTCTGAAATAAATGTTTATTATTATTATTATATATATATATAGGTCCGTGTAGTGCCGGACTGGTCCGTGTAGTGCCGGACTTAAAGAATAGCACCACCCCATACTTCCCGTGGGTGTCGTAAAAGGCGACTAAGGGCCGTACCGGAGAATGGGCAGCAGCGTTCTCTGTGCATTCCACCACCATACCATACTGTGATCGCCAACCCGCCTGCCAAGCGTGGCGATTATGGCAAACCCCCCCCCAAAAATGACAAGTACAAAAAACACTTGGCCCCTAGTAGGGCAAAACACCACAGGCATGGAACAGGCGTGGTGATACTTTTCTTTAAGAAGGGCGACAATGCCCTTCTTAAGAATTATAGGCCCATCTCACTCCTGAGCCATGTCTACAAGCTGTTTTCGAGAGTCATCACGAACCGTCTCGCGCGCAGGTTTGACGACTTCCAGCCTCCCGAACAAGCCGGATTCCGTAAAGGCTTTAGCACCGTAGACCACATACATACGCTGCGACAGGTTATACAGAAGACCGAAGAATATAACCTGCCTCTCTGCTTAGCATTCGTGGACTACGAGAAAACCTTTGATTCGATCGAGACATGGGCTGTGCTGCAGTCTCTTCAACGGTGCCAGATCGACTATCGGTACATCGAGGTGCTGAAGTGTTTGTACGAAAACGCCACTATGTCAGTCCGACTCCAGGATCAGACCTCGAAACCTATCCTTCTGCAGCGAGGTGTAAGACAGGGAGACGTTATCTCTCCGAAACTGTTCACCGCTGCACTGGAGGATGTCTTCAAGGTTCTGGACTGGAAAGGGGCTGGCATCAACATCAACGGCGAGTACATAACTCACCTTCGGTTTGCCGACGATATCGTAGTCATGGCTGAGACTATGGAGGACCTCAGTACAATGCTCGATGACCTCAGTAGAGCCTCCGAAAGAGTGGGTCTTAAAATGAACATGGACAAAACGAAGGTCATGTCAAATGCCCATGTAACACCCACTCCCATAAAGATCGGAGACGCTACACTCAAAGTCGTGGACGAGTATGTATACCTCGGACAAACTGTCCAGTTAGGTAGGTCTAACTTCGAGAAAGAGGTCAATCGTCGAATCCGACTCGGCTGGGCAGCGTTCGGGAAGCTACGCCATATCTTCTCGTCCCACATACCGCAGTGTCTCAAGACGAAAGTCTTTGACCAGTGCGTGTTGCCAGTGATGACTTATGGCACTGAAACGTGGTCGCTCACAATGGGCCTTATAAGAAGGCTAAAAGTCACCCAAAGGGCAATGGAAAGGGCTATGCTTGGAGTTTCCCTGCGTGATCGAATCAGGAATGAGGAGATCCGCAGGAGAACCAAGGTAACCGACATAGCCCGCAGAATTGCCAAACTTAAGTGGCAGTGGGCAGGGCACATTGCTCGCAGAACAGATGGCCGATGGGGCCGAAAGGTTCTGGAGTGGCGACCACGTACCGGAAGACGTAGCGTAGGAAGGCCTCCCACAAGGTGGACCGACGACCTTGTGAAGGCCGCAGGAACCCGTTGGATGCGAGAAGCACAGAACCGGTCGAAGTGGAAGTGCTTGGGGGAGGCCTATGTCCAGCAGTGGACGTCTTTTGGCTGAAATGATGATGAAATGATTATTATTATTAAAATAGTTTTAGATGACGTGCCCAACTATTTTGCAAATAAGAAAGAAATAAAAATATATGTATATTTTTTGCAACAGGGACTGAAAGGGGGTCTGAAAAATTCTAAGGCCCGTATTAATAAACGTCACTCAGCCCAAGAGCTCCCACTTGATATCGATCTTGAGGTCATGAACGTATTAATAAACATAATAATTGACGTATTCAAGCTACGGTTTGGGTTTACGATATCAGCCGAGTGATGGACTGATTAATAAATCAAACTCGACACTTAAGTATACAATAGGTGCGTGTACTCAATATGCTCAAACCTGAGTGTAGGCGGTCCGTGACTTGAGGTGTGATTAGTAAAATGGCGCGAAACATGGAGTTGGAAAATATTTTGGGTGAAATTAATTATTACGATGAAATAGAGTACTATGACGATATTTTATGGCCTTTGCGATATCGGTTACCAAAAATATATATAAGGGATGCCTCGAATCCTTTTGAATTACCATGTGAAAGTTTTAAAAAACGGTTTAGATTTGGTCAGGAGTCAGTGTTGTTTATAGTAACATTAATAAAACACTCATTGGTGAAATACAGTAATAGGGGTCTTCCAATTTCCCCAGAAATAGCCGTCCTATTAACTTTAAGGTTTTATGCTACAGCATCATTTCAGGTAGGTACCAGTACCCTTGTATAAACTGTAAAGAAAGTTGAAAGTACATTTAACTGTATCTTATTTAATGACTACAAGGTGTTAAAAAATTAACCTTAAGAATGTCTTGCAGGTAGGTACCTGCTCGGTATCAGAAAACTAAAATATTGCAAGAAAAAAACAATTTATTTATTATAAGTCCTTTATTTTGATAAAAACAAAAACACTCGATAGGTTTTGAGAAAAAATTTTAATTAATAAACTTTTTAAGTAGTAGGTGCCTATAATACATTAGAAACAAACCATATTCATATAAAAATGTACTTAGTCTAATAAATTTATATTTCAGCTTGTTTGTGGTGACCTAATACATTTATCACAACCTACGGCATCAAATATCATAACCAAAGTATCAAAACTATTAGCCCTTTTGCACACAAGATACATTAAAATACCTCGAGGAGATGAGGCTAGTACAAACAGAGAGCTGTTTAAAAACTTGGGAAGTCATGGATGTTGGCCTGGACTCCCGGGGGTAGATGGTGCCATTGACTGCACCCATATAAAAATAGTCAATACACCAGGATGCCAGCATCATGAAGTATATAGAAACAGGAAATCATATTTTTCAATTAATGTACAAGTAAGTCTCATTATTGTGTTCCTAGTATTACCTATCTACTTTTGCTATTAAAACCACACACACAGCTACAGATTACCTACATAACATTACAATAAATGAAAAACAAAACCCCGTATAAAAGATAATAGAATAGAATAATTTATTTCAGATTAAAATCCATATCTTGTTAGTATATATTAGCAACAATATTAGCTTACAATTATGTTAGTATTGTTAGTACTTATATTAAAAAAAAAAGTGAATGTTCAGTTAAGTATGAATACAATTCAACAATTTCTTTTTCAGGTTGTTGTTGGTCCTCGAACAGAAATTTTAGATATTGTTGCTAGATGGGCTGGTAGCATGCACGACTCCAGAATATTCCAAATGTCTTCAGTCTACATGAAATATACCCAGGGTGTCCTGGATGGAAGACTTGTAGGTGATAGTGGATATCCTACACTACCATTTGTACTTACGCCTATTAGACCTTCTCCTGAAGATGCCCCTTCAATTCGCTATAACAGGGCACAAATAAAAACTAGAAATATTGTTGAGAGAACTTTTGGAATTTGGAAACGTAGGTTCCCTTGTCTTGCAAGAGGGTTAGGTAATAAACTTTCAACAGTTTCAAATATAATAACTGCTTGTGCAGTGTTGCATAATTTATCATTGATTTTAAATGATAATATTGAAATTTCCAATGAAGTAGACCAAAGTGAAGTGGGAAATGAACCAAATACTCTGATAGCTGGCACTAGCTCTGGTTTCTTACTAAGAAATACAATTATAGAAAATTTCTATCAATAAAGTAATTTAAAAAAACTGGCCAAGTGCGAGTCGGACTCGCATACAAAGGGTTCCGTACTTACCACAAGGCAAAAACGCCGAAAAAAAACACGTTTGTTTGTATGTAAGCCCCCCTTACATATTTATTTTATTCTGTTTTTAGTATTTGTTGTTATGTCTGTCACCAGGTTGTATCTCAAGAACCGCGATAGCTAGACAGTTGAAATTTTCACAAATTATGTAGGTATTTCTGTTGCCGCTATAACAACAACTACTAAAAACAATATAAAATAAATATTTAAGGGGGGGCTCCCATACAACAAACGTGTTTGTTTTCGGCGTTTTTGCCTTGTGGTAAGTACGGAACCCTTCGTGTGTGAGTCCGACTCGCACTTGGCCAGTTTTTATTATTACATTACATATTGTATTATGTAATGTAATATTATAGGTAACATTAACCATAAGTTGGAGTTTCTTGCCCGTTCTTCTCCATACGAAAACTACCCTTTGCAATGGGCGACTAGAATCAACGCTCAATGCTCAAAAGTGCCTTTTATGTGCCTATTTGAAATAAATTGAAATAAATGCTTTGACTTTGATCCATCCAAAGGTTGTCTTTTAGCGATAAGAGCGCCCACCAAATTTCTCTGGAGATGCTGATGTTGACACTTCCTAGAACACTTGCAGTCATCACAGCTATCATCAACAGATCCATAGTCGATTCTTCTTTCCCTGATCTGTGGAAAATGGCAATAGTTAGACCAATCCCAAAAGTACCTAACCCCACTAGCGTGAAGGACCTCCGTCCATTATGCTTACTTCCATGTTTGTCCAAGATTTTAGAAAGGGTTGTCTCTGACCAACTTAGGGCATATCTTGAGCATCAATTGATTGAGCTAGTGGCTGTTTATTCCACACTTTTACTGGCAGCATCAGACGAGTTGTCAGTGCTGGCCTACACAATGTTTTGTTGTCTTATTTCTTGATAAAATTGTAATGCCGCATTTACACAATCGCGCGAACCGCGAGGCGAGCCACGAGGCGAATAACGAACCCGCATGTGTAAACAGTGCGCTCGCTATTCACCTCGTGCCTCGCCTCGCGATTCGAGTGCTCGCGTTGTGAAAATACTTCACCCCGCGAATGTGTGAAGGCCCATGGTTCGTCGAATCGTTCGTCGAGCCACGAGGCGAATAGCGAGCACGATTGTGTAAATGCGGTATAACTCGATAACACTCATCATTATTATAGTTACCACATTCCACTTTTATTGCATATTCACTGTAATAATACTGTTCCACTAAACAGCCGTAACGTTATGTTTAATATATATTTCAAATGTTATGTATCTAATCTCGCCCTATTGTCGGCGCCTGCGACCATTTACTTGTCACAGCAATGCCATGCCCACAGACTACTTAGAAGTTAGAGATACGCCGTGCCACAGACACACCAGAGACCCAGAGTGATAGATTATAGTGCCTACTACCCATTGACATAGAAAATTCCTATCTCATCTCAATGCTATTACCTCTGACACTGCAAGGCATAGACAAGTAATGAGGTTACGCCTGGCGCATATTGTAAAATAAATTTATTTATTTGCTAATATTTTACATATTTATTTATATCTGTAACTGCCCGTGACATCACAGCGGGCCCTATCCAATAGTGTTCTGTGGCCCTATCAGAATACCAGCGCGAGCGCTGCGACCTATTTTTTTTTTTAATGTCGCAGCATTATGCTGAGATAGGAGCCTTTTGGCCTCGTATAGGACTTTATTTCATTTTCCTTTTGTTACTTTTTTTTATATAACTTGGATTTTTATTTTACTGTGTTTAGTTTAAATACTTTTTCTTTCTTTCTTTCATTGTGTCACGCCTTGTAAAATTTCTACATTTATTTTTTTCTCCTTTTGGCTTACATTTATTTTCTGTAATATTTATGGTGTACAGTCACGAGCAAAAGTATGTATACACTTGGCTTTATTCAAAGGCGATTTTCTTCTTTATTTTTGAATGAAATTTTATATTAGTAGGAACATAGTATTTTCAAACCCATAGGTATATCTAAAGTGTCGTATTTCATCGTTGCATTAGTTATTTCGTTAAAAATTGCAATTTAAAGTTAAGCAGTCACGAGCACCAACATGTCAACACTTGCCAAGTGTTGACATGTTGGTGCTCGTACCTAATTATAAATTTATATTGTTTATGTTTAAGTTGTTACCTAATTATTAGTTGTTGTTACCTTTTATTATTAGTTGTTACCTAGACAGGACTAAACTAACATTTATCTTCTGTCCTTTTCTTAATGAAATAGAAAGAAAAAGATGCATGAACTTAAATATAGTTTAGTTTGTGAACAACAGAATCGGCGCCACTGTCTATTTAATTCTAAGTAACTTTTTAATATTGGTAAAGACTTGAACCATGTAGAAGACTGAAATAAAACAACCTTAAAGTAAATAAATGCCTGTTTATTAATATAATTTAAAGCTACTTTGTATTATTATTTTACCAACGTATGCTGCTTCTTTGATGTCAAATCTGTAACAAAAGACTGGTTTGAGTGATGATGTTGAGTGATGATGGGTTGATACAGAGCACTAGAGTGCATCTGTATTATTTAGGTATATAGCTAAATAATACAGAGACAGAGATTTTTGTCAGTGTTGTGTATCGGCCCTTATATCAGTGTGGACTGTGGTCGGTGTGTCACGTGACAGCAGAGGGATTGTATCTATGGAGGAGTAATGTCGGCTTGTGATTGTGAAGTTGGACAGTGTTGCCACCTTAGCCCTTTTCGGGCTAGATCTAGCACTTTTTACTGTAGGTGAACTCGTTTTTTCATGCTTTAACCCGAAAAGAGCAATCTAGCCCTTTTCAAGCGAGACGAAAACTTCGCACCCCGATTACCAAGTTATGAAACAATGCGTGTCATGTACAGACGCCAGCAGGTCAACCTACTCGAAACTGTCAGATTTTCCCAATCAACCTTGAACCTTATGCTTTAGCAATAAAGTCGAAAATCTATTAAAGAAATCTGACAGATTGTAGTAACTTGATGTGCTGGCGTCCGTACATAGATTTCGTCAGTTTACACTTTATGATCACTAATTGGGTATATTTTTAGTTTTGCTATGGTAACATTGGTAACCCTACGGCCCTACCTACTCTTTCTGCTTCTTTACTGGGGAATTCCCAAAGTTTGTTGCTAAGAATAAACCTTTGTTTCTAAGATAACTCTGATTTTTAACAATTTAATAACTTTATTAAAATTAGATTCTGGACGTTCTGAAATTAATACGTTTCAAATAAACAATTTTTAACCCTTTGCATTTGTTTAAATGTTTTTTTCACTTTCTGTTTCTAGCACTTCATGGCAAAATTTGCTAAATCTAGCTCTTTCTAGCTTGTCCGACTGCCCCTTTTCAAAAACCGAGGTGGCAACACTGAGTTGGAGTTTGGAATATTATGTATTTTTTCAATAAAGACGTTACCGTACACTCTACAGTGTGTTTATTGTACAAATACATAATAAATTGGCGACGAGAATGGCAGCATTAATTGACATCTCCTTGAGGCGCGCGTGGAACACAACGCGCCGTCGACCCGGGCCTGGTCCTTACCGGACGGCGAGCTGCCCATTGCTCGCCGCCCGCAAGCCCGCGCCTACGGTGGCCGGGAATCGGCTATCGACTCCGCTGATTGCATGCCTCACGGGTCATTATGTTACCAAGAAGTCGACAGTAGCGGAAAGATATGATTTCTGTAAAAATGTAAGCAAAAAGAAAGGCAATCAGTGAAAGATTTTGTTGTTGAGATAAAGAAAACAGCAGCCGGGTGTGACTTCGGTGACTTCCTGGAGCAAGCATTGCGGGATAAATTAGTGTGTGGCGTGGCTAGTGAGCCTCTCATCAAAAAGTTTTTGACGGAAGGTACAGATTTAACATTCGAAAAGGCTTACAAAATAGCAATAGCCTTTGAATCGGCAGAACGAGAATCAAAAAGCATGCAACCAGAATTGAATGTGTGCATGGTCAATGAAAAATCAAGGAAAGGGACTTACACAGCACAATTTGAATGCTCAAGGTGTGGAGGAAATCACACAGCGGATAGGTGTTTCAAGAAAACCTGGACATGTTATATTTGTAAGAAGCCAGGTCACATTGCAGCTAAGTGCCGTCACAGGACGAACCGGAATGCAGTTAAATATGTTGAAGAAAGTGTCAAGGCTGGTCAGTTGGCAAACAAGGAGGAAGCAGAGGAAATAATCATTGGCTCAATTATGAGCATTTATAATGATGGAGAGGGACCAGCAGAGGTCAACTTGTGACTAGGCGGAAGAAACATTAAATTGCAAGTGGACACCGGAGCTTGAAGTACTGTGATACATATAGTGGACTATAATAGATATTTGAAAGACAAAAAATTGCAAAACTGTTTCTCTAAATTAAGTTCAGTGTCTGGTGAAAAATTAAGCATAGCGGGTATTCTTAAAATTAGGGTAAATAAGCTAGACAAAATTCTAGATTTAATAGTATTGGATAAGTGTAAGTATTTTGCACCCTTAATGGGAAGAAATTGGTTGAAAATGTTGTTTCCGAATTGGCAAAAAGGCTTTCAAAAAGGAGAAGAGTCTGTCATTCAAGAAGTTAAAAATACAAATATTCCAAACTCCAACTTCACAATCACAAGCTGACATTACTCCATAGATACTATCTCTCTGCTGTCATGTGACACACCGACTACACTGATATAAGGGCCGATACACAACAGTCAGCAGGTTCATTGGACCATTTAACAAGCAAATAAAATAAACATTTTAATAAAATTATATTACCTCAGGAACATTGTTCTTGTTGCCTAACGATTAGCTCTGCTAGTTCAGCTTTTGCCTTGGCTTCCCTATGCTGCTCATGGAGAATCTGCATTTCTAAACCATGCTTTTCATTTGCCCTCAATTGGCGATCCTTATATTCCCTTTCCAAGATAGAGTCCTTATGACGCTGACCTGTCAGGGCTGTTGGTCTTGTTTGCGGTAACATTTGGGCTATTTGAGTCAAAGGGATGTGAGGTGTGGATGTTTCAGGTGTTGGTGCTGGGTTTTCTGTTAATGTAACGAAAGGTTCAAGAGGAGCTGCCACTTCCTCGACGTAAATAGGTGGTGTTATGTTAAACTCTGATATCTCTGAAAAACACAATTGTAACATTAATGTGTTAAATTCAGATGCATTATTTGATTAAAGCTGTAGGTACTTATAATAAATAAAAATTATTTAAGTATGTAAAGTATTTACCAAGAACTGTATCAGAATCAATCGCAGAATCTATACCAACTATGAGTGCTGGGGCCACTTCGGCGACATCAGGGTCAATGGTGGCATCGCTTATTGATGGCCCTCCTCCAGTGGCCAAGCGGTGTTGGCGTTCTTTAGTTAATGCCTCCCTCTGTCTTTGTTTTAAATTCATCCACAGTCGACGTAGTTGTTTAGTTGTTGCCTAAAGTAATAAGTTAAATGTAGATAAAGCAACAAGAAAATAAAAACAAGCCAGACCCAAGTCTGTCATGACTAGAGTAGGTAGGTATAGGTACATGATTTCATGGAAATTATGGTCAACATCGACAAAAATTTCGTAAGTTTTGTTCTGTAACCTGATGTCACAATGTTACAAAAGTAATGTGTAGTGCTATTACAATGTAATTGTTTACCTGGCTAGATGCGTGTGGACTAGCGTTGTATTCCGAAGTTATTTTATTCCAGGCCTCATTTTTTTTCCGTAGAGATGCGCCGTCGGTATCCTTGTTCTCAACCACTGCCCTATATTTTTTTATAATTTCCAGAAAATATTTTTTCTCCATTGGAGTAAATACATGCTTCCTGCTTTCCATTTTATAGTTTTTAACAAATTAAAAACAGACAGAGTTATATTTTGCGTTGTTTGAAAAAGGGCGCCAACAATTTTATTAAGCTTTTTTTTTTTTTTGACGATGCTTTATTCCTGTCTGACGTTATATTGCGTTATGTTATTTGTACCTGCTGAGTTGAGTAAGTAAGCATTTCTGTCGTATTCGGAAATAAATACACATCTTTTTAAACAATTTAAGGGTTTCTTGGGTAGAAATAAACATTATAACGTGATACAGCGCTATTCATTAAAGTTTATAAAAATACAAGTATTTCATTCTATCTTACGACATAGCAATAACGAAATGTGATGAATGTTATTCTAAACTTCGGTCATTGTGACGTATTTGTTCACAAGATCCAGCCCTCAACTACAGCATCTTGAGGAGCTGAGCTTGATAACTGAGATACTGTTTTCATGTGTTTATTAATTAGCAATGATCTTGAGATGCTGATATCGTAATAATGGCGTATCAAATGATATCGCCCTTGAGTACGTCTTTGAGTGACGTTTATTAATACGGGCCTTAAACAAAACACTCTCGAGTTACAGAAATCATATTTACTGACTTTAATAGCATCGTGTGCGAAGTTTGGTTAGTTAGTGATCTCAGTTAGTAGTATTGTGTCCATGTGAGACGGGCCTTACACGCAGATATTAATATCGCTGACCGCTGCGACTCATTACGATACAAACGCAAGATGCTTCGAGAAAAAGGTAGTATTTTATTTATTTATTCATTTGTAGGTAATCAGTAAGATACTGTGGCACTGGCCGTGATCAGAAGACGCACCTGTTTGGACACACGTAGCTCGCACCTTTGTGTATGCGTTTCAAGGCGGCGCGGCGCCACTTTTCTTTGAGAAGCCGTCAGAAATCTGTCATAATTTTTCCAGCACATTTTATATTAGTTACATAATAACTACCAACCCGCACTGATAGGCCCGCGTGGTGGATTATGGCCCACTCCCTCTCACAAAGAGGAAGCCTGTGTCCCAGCAGTGGGAACATTGTAGGCTGATTACATAATAATGTTTCGCCATATGCTTGTTTCTTCTTATATTTCAAACTGTAAATCTTAACTTTCTATTAAAACTTCTTCTGAAAATACAGTCACACAGTTTGTAGTTCATTACACAAATCACTAACACTTAACAACTTGCCACCAACAGAGACTTATATTTTTTAATCTTTATAAGTCGCCCCCGTTCAGTTCTCCTCCACGTTCCTCCGCATTCCCCCGGGTGTGACTAATTCAAACGACGGGTATTTATTTCTAGTTAATTATTTGAGTGCACCCCCATTCCCTCCCCCCTAGACTACCCTCCCCCACCCCCGAGATGAGGAAATCATTGTTATTTACGTATCTCATCAAAGAAAATATTTTGAAGCAATTTGTTGGAATGTTTTACCAATCTTGTCATTATTACTTTGTAAAGAAACTTTAGAACAGAGCTGCTCAAGGTTTATTTTTTACCGACTTTAAAAAAAAGGAGGTTATCAATTCGACACGTATGTATGTAATATTATTGGAATTGCATTATATTCACATATGACTATCTATTAGAGCTTCCAAACAAATATACAAAATTTTATAGACCACGCATATCTCCGTAACTATTAATCCGATCGTGACCATTTTTTTTCATTGGCTTACATTTACTTCAACTTAGGGAACAGTGCAAGTTTCATCAAAATCGATTCAGTAATTTTCAAGATATGGACTAATACGTGTAGGTAAGTGTGACGGCCTGGCTTATTGATACGAGCTACGGGTGCAGTGTCAAAGGGAAAACATCTCAAAACCTTGGTCAAATTCTAGTGAAATATTTACAACTAAACATAATACAAAAAACTTTTTTACAAAAAAAAAGCAACCGACTTCTAAAAAACACTACAAAGTGAAATAGTATATTTCATTACAAGTGCGGAAAGGCTGTCATTGCAAAGAGTTCCGACAAATGTCTACACGAGCCGAGGCACAGCCGAAGGCGAGGGTTGACAGTCGGAACAAGTTGCAATGACGGTTCCGCAGGTGTACTGAACGACTATTTTTAATACAGTTGCGAAAAAATGAGGCAATTTAATAAAATAATAAAAACACAATATTGCTTTCTTCTCTTCTCTCCACGCAATAAATTAGTCGTATCGTAGTTAAGTAACGACTTTTTGACTTTTCCGGTAAAATGTTCTCCGAAGCATTTTGTGCAATTATACTGAGTTCCGGTGGTGTTAATTAAAAAAAAATAAGGTCGAAATTACTCATTTTGTGCAACAAACAACAACTAAACTAGCAAAAAAAATTTTTGGAAAATGGCGCCAACCGTAGAATATAAAGCAGAGTTTTTTTTTCTTCACCCATTTTGGTAGGCAAAGGGAACTATCCATACAGCTTAGTCTTCAGTATATTTTTTTTATTGATATGAAATGAAAATGAATTTTAATGAGATGAAATGGAATGAAACCTAACCTAACTCATTCAATTAAATCTGATATTGAAATAAATTAGTAGCTTCTTTTTAGAAATATACGTATTTGTATGAATCACAAAAACTCTTTAAGTAGTAAAAACTTCATGGTTGGTTTTTTCTTTTTAATAGACATTATTTTGACAGTTGGGAAAGAGAACGCACGAGTCCGGGAAAGGTAAAAAAAAAGAACTAGTATGTAATAGCCCACATCCCGAACGCTATACGTCCCTGCAATACACCACTTTTTGTGTACAATACACTACTGTATTAAAAATAACTCTTTTTGAGCAACTGTATTAAAAATAACTATTTTAATACAGTTGCTCAAAAAGTGGTGTATTGCAGGGACGTATAGCGTTCGGGATGTGGGCTATTACATACTAGTTCTTTTTTTTTACCTTTCCCGGACTCGTGCGTTCTCTTTCCCAACTGTCAAAATAATGTCTATTAAAAAGAAAAAACCAACCATGAAGTTTTTACTAAAGAGTTTTTGTGATTCATACAAATACGTATATTTCTAAAAAGAAGCTACTAATTTATTTCAATATCAGATTTAATTATTTAATTGAATGGGTTAGGTTTCATTTCATTTCATCTCAATAAATTTCATTTTCATTTCATATAAATAAAAAATTTTTTTTCTTCCCGCCATTGCATGTTTATATTGCGGACTTTGTCTAATCTAAGCGACGGTATTATTCTTGCGACTTGTGTAAGTGAGACAGATATATGTTTACTTTTAAATATGTAGTGGTTTCAAAGCTACGTCGTCGCGTTTAAATAGTGGTTACATTTTTTTGACAAATTTTAATGAGGTTTGCTTCTCTAGTTATTTAGCTCAATGGTAGCGAGTGATTCTAAAGTTGAATCCTGAGTGTGGCGAGGGATTCAAAGGCACGAGATGCAGAAAACTTTGCTCTCGTGTAACACACATAACTTTTCACTTCAGCAGCGAGAACATCAGAACACTTTGTAAGGCGTGTTCGGAAATAGCACCCATGATATTTTATTATTCAAAATATATTACGTAACATTATTGAAACTAGAAATAAATATTTACAGGTTATATCAGTTTTATTTGCAGTAAATACTTATTTTCGTTTAAATACATCAATAAGTTAAAAATTCAATAAATTACATTTTAAGACATAATTATCTTTTGCAAAATTTCTTTAGTTAGTACGGAATTCCGAACGTGTTTGTCTTCGAGGTCTAATTCAAAATCGGAACTTCGAAAGGGCTGGTCTTTGTCTCTCTCTCTTTCTAATGGCGGGAAAGAGATAGAGTGTGAATGTTTCGAATTGTATGATTAACCCAAAGCTGAATAAGATATTCGCGGCTTTCTGAAAAAAATAATTAAAAAGTTACTTTGTCTCACTCAGTGAGCAAAATGCGATTTTGCTCACTGATTTCAGGCAGCAAAACCTACATGTTTGAGCTACTGAAGTGAAAAATAACTTTAATTTCGGAAGTCGGTGTCTTTGGATCTGTATTTTAGTTTTTTGCCACCGACTTCCGAAATTAAAGTTATTTTTCACTTTGTAGTGTTTTTTAATGTTTTGTAGTGTTATTTAAAATGAGAGTCAATGTTGCGCGCGCCTCGCTAGTGCTGGCTAGCACGGCGCGCGGGAAAACAAAACCAGCGCGCCATTTTCCATACAAGTTAATATTTAACAATACAAATCTGTCTTTTTTCCTCGCAAGTGTGTTGAAAAACGTCGTATGAAACGCGTGTGCATTAATCAATATACACTCGGTTTTCTTATCGCTCTCGCCTGCGGCTCGCGCGAATAATATCGCCTCGAGTATAATGATCAACATAGCACACATGTATCATAATGTACTATTATTTTTCACTTTTTAGTGGGTCAGTTTGTCATTTATCTAATTTACAATAGCTTTTACAAAATATTGCTTTTCCCGATGCAGGGACGTTAATTGTTGAGGAGTTCTCCTAGTAAGAACCAGGAGAACTGGAGCTGAGAAGTCACCCTCAGCTCCACTTCACCATAAGCATTGTGACGAGCATAAATTCCTTAGCAACCACATTAAAGTACCTAATCGAATCGTAACCCGTGAAATGCTTATTATTGAGTAGTTCCGGTGGCCATCTGTGGTCTTCATCATCAGTTCCACTTCACCAAATGGTGCTTTCAGAGAGCAAATGCACGAGTTACTATAAAAAATACCCAAATCGCTATAGGTGTGCCCATAAAATTTGAGGGTTTCTCTCGATTTCCATGGGATTCCCTCATCAGATTCAACTTTTGAATCCCTTTTATAGGGATTCAACGAGGCAGTAAATGAATTATTACCTTGGCTGCTTACCTTGCTTGCTATTTTGTTTTCGAATATTTGAAAACTCATAACGTGTGTGCGTAAGTATGACGTCACACTATCAACTGAATCTTCTGCCCTATACAACACGCTGGCTGACCCACTTGCGTGTATCTCTAACAGATTTCAATCATCATTCCATTTGCGTCTGCCTCCACGGCGACCGAAAAGCGACAGCGGGGGTGAGGCAGGCAGGCAGGGGAGGGACTCAGTGAATCTAGTTACAGCGGCATTAGCTTCTGATAACTTGACCATCACTGTAATGAGCTGATACTATGTGATTACACGGGTTCCTGGACGTAATTTGTGATTTTGGGTTTCGTAATACTAAAACCGGGCAAGAGCGAGTCGGACTCGCGCACCGAGGGTTCCGTACCATCATATGTTTTTAAATTTTCATCGGCGAGGCCTATATTCGTCAGATAATTTTAATACTGTGCACGGCGTTGTCGGTGGCAGCGCAGAGGTCACTTTGACTGCATGTTTTGGGACACAGAGGGCAGGATAGGAGGTGGAGCATGGTTTGTGACATAGCTCCGCAATCACACCTTTCTGCCGTTCCGTCAAGGTAGCCCCATTTTACCAGGTTGGACTTACATCTTCCCACTTGTGTCCGGAGACGGTTCAGATTTTCCAAGTGGGCCACGTAAGATTTTGGGAAAACAAGATTTAAAATACAGTCGTGCCAGCGACACGAAGAAGAAGAAGAAGAATACTGTGCACTGCGGTGTAGAAACTTGCAGTTTTATGTCAGCGCCATCTCTTGATCGATAGTGGAACTAATGTAAATTTTGTTGATGATTTCTGAAAAAATGTGCTATTTAGAGACTTCGTTTTATTTTTACTATAATCGTTACATAAACTTCTATCAAATAGAATAATTTAGATAAGGGGGGGCGGGAACGGTATTTTTTTTACATTTTTCATCAAAAGTCGAAAACTATGCAGCCTAGAAAAAAAAGAAAAATGTTAAAGAATGTGCAAACTACGCTCTTTCATATGATACACCACATGCCCTAGTAGCCCCACTTCGAATTTTTCGGACCCTCCTTTCAGTCCCTGTTGCAAAGAATATACATTTATATTTTTATTTCTTTCTTATTTGCTAAATAGTTGGGCACGTCATCTAAAACTATTTTAAAATTTCAAATTGATAGCATTAGTAGTTCCTGAGATATCCAGCTGTGACAGACAGACAGACAGACTGAGTCTCACCTTAAGGGTTCCGTTTTACCATTTTGGTACGGAACCCTAAAAACAGATTTATGCTCGGAATGACACAGAAGATGTAGGTATGGAAGGATTGTAGCAGGTGGCGTTCTATAGTTTCTGCCTACCCCCCTTGGGAAAAGGTGTGAAGCTGCTACCGTGCGATCATAGTTTCCTGGTGTCAGTAGTATAGTTCTCAAGTAAAATAAAACTAAGTAGGTAGCTGTTATTGCCCCAACAGACAAGGACTAATAAAAGACATCGTCCGACCTGCAAATCGAACCTAGAACTTGACGCTATCTGACACGACTAGACTTGAATTCTAACCCCGAGTTTGCTTGCACCCATAAGTTGTGATATTTGTTTTCGACAAGTCTTCTAAAAGAGTTGTCAAAAACATATCGTGTATGAAACATGTTGTATCATAGACGTTGTTGAACAAATCTCATAAGGAACAAATCTAACTTAGAGATATACAGGGTGGAATTTTCGAAGCGTACCTGGAGGGAAAGTACCTACTGTAAATACTGAAGACAGCAAATTTTACTCAAAGGAAACATTTCTTTATTTTTAAAAAGAAACAAAACTGCATTTAAATATTTTTTAAATACGCTTGCCACACCCGGGAATCGAACCGACTAAAATCCTAAAAAATAGCATTCTGTACTTTTATGGCACCAATCGATAGGGCCAATCATATGGATCAAATCTCGACACAATTGGATGGCTTGCGAGATCTCCAGATCTCACCCCTTTAGATTTTTTTATGGGGATATGTAAAATATCTAATTTACCAAAAATCCTCTACAACTGTAAACGAGCTAAAAACTGAGGTTCACAATACAATTTTCAATATTCACCACAGTCTTCAGTATTTAGAGTACTTTCCCTCCAGGTACGCTTCGAAAATTCCACCCTGTATATTAATGATTCTAATGACTATAATTCTGTAACTACAATGTACTATAGTCGCGAATCATATTTTATAATACATACAACCTAATCATCATCATCATCATCATCATCAGCCTATAGCAGTCCACTGCTGGACATAGGCCTCCCCTAATGAGCGCCATAGCGCCCTGTCTTCAGCTTGACGCATCCAGCATCTGCCTGCAGTCTTTCGCAGATCGTCATCCCACCTGGCCGGAGGGCGTCCCACACTACGTTTGCCGAGTCGCGGTCTCCACTCAAGAACTCGTTTACCCCAGCGGTTGTCGGTTCTTCGCGAGATATGGCCGGCCCACTGCCACTTCAGCTTGCTAATTCTTTGAGCTATGTCGATAACTTTCGTTCTCTGTCGGATGCATTCGTTACGGATCCTATCCTTCAGAGAGACTCCGAGCATAGCTCTTTCCATAGCTCGCTGAGCGACTTTGAACTGGTGGACCAGCCGTATCGTGAGTGTCCACGTTTCAGCCCCGTAGGTCATGACGGGTAGGACGCACTGATTGAAAACTTTCGTTTTCAAGCATTGCGGTATAGATGACGAGAAGACTCGACGTAGTTTCCCAAACGCTGCCCAGCCTAGCTGGATCCTTCTCTTGGCCTCCCTCTCAAAATTGTTTTTACCTAACTGCAGAATTTGCCCGAGGTAAGTGTATTCGGAAACAATTTCGAGAGGGTGGCCGTGCACGACGACCGGTCCCGGATCAATGAGGCCATTGATCATGACTTACAACCTAATACTGACCTGCAAATTGCAAAAAACGCAAGAAAAATTGAATTTCGCGGTCTACAATGGTAGACCGCAAAATTCAATTTTTCTTACGTTCGTTCGCTATCATCACATGGGCGTAAGGTGAAAAATTTATTCACTGTTCATTACTTTTCTGTTATACAATAGTTCTTGTAGTAATGAAACGGCCAAGCCTCATATTTTGACTAAGGTGTAGAGTTTGTGAAGTTAGGGCGTGAAGAGTTAGAAGCTTGGCTCTACATGAGATCTGATAACTTTTTGGCAGTGCGAGCCTTAAGTGGTCTCGTCTTGGCAACATTTTACATGAAAATGTTTTTGGTGGGATTATATTTTTTCTATAGGCTGTTTAGCGGTTTTGTCAGTGCCTGTATTTACACCTGCGCGCGCATCGCAAGCGCGGCGCGCAGAAAAACAAAACCAGCGCGCCATTTTCCATACAAGTTAATATTTTACATTACAAATCTGTTTTTTTCCTCGCAAGTGTGTTGAAAAACGTCGTATGAAACGCGTGTGCAATGTGTGCATTGATCATTGCACACTCGGCTTCCTCATCGCGCTCGCCTGCGACTCACGCGAATAATACCGCCTCAGTTGTAATGACCAACATAGCACACATGTATCATAATGCACTATAAATATCCGAAGTAAGCACTGACAAAACAAACCTTCATCACCGGGTTAGGTTCTATCTCAAATGTATTCAAGATGAACTATAGGAACTTTACTTTTAACATTACAATAATATTAACTGATCGATTCAAGTCTATATTTACACGAAGACACCTCTTAAATGATACTCAAACATAAAATAAAACGTCGTGCCATAACATTAAAGCACGCGATATTTACATAACCACAGTCCCGTCCCGCCAGATGCCAGCACTTCCACACAAATCACCCACTTACCCTCAAAAGGGGTAATTTTACTCCCCATTGAGTTCTCGTCAATAGCGATGAAAAAATTATTGAACACTGTACAAATTAAATTTTCCGCTCGAGAAGAAACGTTAGAATAGACGAATGGCCCCAAATCCCAAGTTTGCGAGTTCAGAAGATTCAGAAGATCAATAGGAAACTTGAGAGCGGTTTATTGAATACTTTGTTTTCCGGGAAATTGGAATCGTTTGACAAGCAAGAACACTGTAAGTGAGTTGTGGATGTTGTTCAGAGTTTTGTGTCTTTTCTTCGAGCGAGCGATCAAAGTCAAAGGAAAGGTCAAGTTTGGGCAATGAACAGATGTTACATTTTTGCTTGGTGTGTTTTTCCAGTTAGGAATTTTTCAGTAACAGGCTCAGAGTTTGAATTTAAGCCAGGTATATAGCAATAGGCTGGCTGGTTGGACTGGCATCTAGCTGCATACTGTTAGACTGGAAGTCGAACCCAATATAGTTGGGAAAAGTTTAGGCAGATGATGATATAGAAATAGGCTCCCTCTATTGGGAGGTCCCAATGGAGCGAGCCTATTGCTATATCATTTTAAAGGTTTAAAATCTGGCTAAACAAGACTACACCTCTGCCTATCTCTTCGAGGAATGCACGCGTGATGTTGTATTATCCTATTCTTTCCCCCTCCTATCGCAAACTTACATTATCCTCACAACTTCAAAACACTAATCCCCAATTCCACCTAATTCCCAGACGTTGCCGCGATCGCCGGAGACTCTCAGCAGTAACCGAAATGTGCCGGTTTAATTATCATTTGTGGGGTTACCTGCATTGTCCGGCGCCAGACAGGGCGCACAATAGCCGGCCAGTGCGCACAATGACCAGGATATTGGCGGACAAAGCGCGGCTCCCGTCACCGATGTGTATGAATTATTCAGAGCAGATTTACGCGGTCGCGGCATGTTTTGATTCTGTGTTTGAGCAGTATTTGAGGTGGAATGTAATTAGATGACAGTACAGTGGATGTGAGTTGTTTGCGCGGGGAGCAATAAAAGAGTGGTAGGTATAAGTAGGAAATGGTTCAATGCCGTACAAATACGCCTGCCTCTGAGTCATTTGTTTGTTATTTATTGCCTACATTAATCATTTGTTAACGGTTAATGTACTGACAGTCAAACCTGTTCGCAAATACGCTCTGGATGGAGTTGCAGGTGGTCCAGAGCCCCAACAATACCCTGAACGCATTGTTATACTGAACACGGAGAGCGTTATACTGCTTCTGGGTATATGACCCCCACAGGCTGGCTGTGTACAGAGACGTACAAAACGCTCTGAAAATAATTATTTTGACAGCCCCCGAGCAACGAACAAACCTGCGGGCCACCATATTGGCCCTCACAGACAACGCCCTCCGCTCCCTATCGATGTTCGCATTGACCCTCAGGTCACGACATACCCGAGATATTAAACAATTGAACTCTGGTGGAACAGAATCCGGGCAGCTCCATGGCCCGAAAGCGCGAAAACTCAAAGAAGACTGATTGCATGATGCATTCACTTTTCTTTGCGTTATAGATGATGATTTCCCATCCGGAAAAAAAAAATAGGCAGGCACTTCATTATGTATATTTCATCACCACTGCTCTCAAAACGGTGAGAGAAAACATTGTGAGGAAACCGGCATGTCCTAGAACCAAAAATTCGAAGACATGACATTCACCAACCCACACTGGGCCCACGTGGTGGATTATGGCCCGCTCCCTCTCAGTGATAGGAGGCCTGTGTCCCAGCAGTGGGATCGTTAAAGGCTGATTATGATTTGAAAGTAATTAGTTTAGTAACAAACGGTTACAATAATAATTGTTAACACCGTTTCCTTGACTTGTTGGCAAAGTTAACAGCAAACCGATATCTTGTTAGCCTCATTTAAATAAGACTTGCTACTATAACCCGATTGCGTCTGAAATACTCGGAATTCAATAGATACGTCACAGTGACTGCGGGACGATTGCGGGACGGCGGCGTGGCGGATGCGGTCGGCATTCCCACCGCAACTATAATGAGAGGCGCGCTGTTCGATCCGCATACAGCTTAGCTTACGATAAGCTGTGAATTAGCTATTGTTTGTATTATAGCTATTATGTGATGTTACAGCTGGATAAGATATTAATGTGCTATTGATACTGATGCATAATAATAGTGTGAGCGACAGAGATCGATACAAATTACCTTAAACAATGGCTTTTTAAAAGCCAGACTGTTAAATAATATTACCGACTTCAAAAAAAAGGAGGTTATCAATTCGACACGTATGTAATATTATTAGAATTGCATTATATTCACATATCACAATCTATTAGGGCTTCCAAACAAATATACAAAATTTTATAGACGTATGTAGGTATGTATGTTTGTCCACGCATTTCTCCGGAACTATTAATCGGATCGTGACCATTTTTTTATTGGCTTCTTCTTTATTTACTTCAACTTAGGGAACAGTGCAAGTTTCATCAAAATCGATTTAGTAATTTTCAAGATATGGACTAATACGTGTAAGTGTGACCGCCTGGCTTATTGATACGAGCTACGGGTGCAGTGTAAAAGGGAAAACATCTCAAAACCTTGGTCAAATTCTAGTGCAAAAACTAAAAATTACGAAATAAAAAAGTAATTTAAAAAAATTAAACCGACTTCAAAAAGAAATTAACTCAAAATTTAATTTCGGAAGTCGGTGGCAAAAAACTAAAACTATAAAATACAGATCCCAAAGACACCGACTTCCGAAATTAAAGTTAAGTATTTCATAATTTTGAGTTAATTTCTTTTTGAAGTCTGTTTAATTTTTTTTAGCTTCAAGTTAATAATAATATAATAATAATAATATCTTTATTTCCCAAAAATACAGAATAGAGAACATTTACATAAAACATTTGGATGTTGCAGAAATCTGTACACAATAGATTAATCTCTGTTTCCTAAACTAGGGAGACAGTGATTCGCAATGAGGTTCCAATTGATTTTATGAATGAGTGGACTGTGTCAATTTACCTTCAGAAGGGAAAAAAACTGACCAAGTGCGAGTCGGACTCGCACACGAAGGGTTCCGTACCACAAGGCTAAGACGCCGAAAAAAACACGTTTGTTGAATGGGAGCCCCTTAAATATTTATTTTATTTTAATTTTATTATTTAGTAATAAAGTAAAAATACAACTGAGTATTTTGTGAATATTTCAAGTGCCTACCTGTTGCCATTATTGATAACGAGCAAAAAAGGGCAGAAAAATAGCGTTTGTTGTACCCATACAACAAACGCTATTTTTATAAATATTTAAGGGAGGCTCCCAAGCCTCCCTTAAATATTTATTTTGTTTTTAGTATTTGTTGTTATAGCGGCTACAGAAATACATAATTTGTGAAAAATTAAACTGTCTAGCTACCGCGGTTCTTGAGATACAGCCTGGTGACAGACAGACGAACGGACGGACGGACAGACAGACAGCGAAGTCTTAGTTATAGGGTTCAGTTTTTACCCTTTGGATACGGAACCTTAAAAAGAAAAAAAAAGAAAAGAAAAGTTATAGTTTACACTCCTAGTTGCTACGAGCGTAGCAGTCTCGTAGCAACATTGTACAATAACTTTTTAGTTTTTATAATAGTGCAATCAATTTCGCAATCCTTTTTTTTTCGTAAAACTTTTATCTTGTCTGTAAGCAAAGAGATTTTATTTTTAACCCCCGACGCAAAAACGACGGGGTGTTATAAGTTTGACGTGTCTGTGTGTGTGTGTGTGTGTGTGTGTGTGTGTGTGTGTGTGTGTGTGTGTGTGTGTGTGTCTGTCTGTGGCATCGTAGCTCCCGAACGGATGAACTGATTTTGATTTAGTTTTTTTTGTTTGAAAGGTGTATTAGTCGGGAGTGTTCTTAGCTATGTTTGATGAAAATCGGTCCAAGATGGCCGCCGCTACAAAATGGCGGATAACATATTTTTTCACAATTCCCTCAATATGGGTATCAAATGAAAGGGCTTCAATAGTAGAATACTATACACTATAACAAATTTTGAATCCAAGATGGCCGCCACGACAAAGTGGCGAATTACATTTTTTTTTCTCAACTCCCTCAATATGGGTATCAAATGAAAGGGCTTGACTAGTAGAATACTATACACTATTAAAAATTTCAAATCCAAGATGGCCGCCACCACAAAATGGCGAATTATTTTTTTTTTCACAACTCCTTCAATATAGGTATCAAATGCAAGGGCTTGACAAGTAGAATAATTTACACTATATTGAAAGGAAATGAGGAATATTAACTACCTAACGAAATGAAAACTAAAAACTTGAAAAATATAATAAAACAAAAAAATCTGTTTAGTCTTAAAAATTATTCTTCAACTATAGGTACTTAAATTAATCAATATTTTTTGACGGATAAAAAACCTGATTAAATACCAAATTACCAGAATCTTAAAACGGAAGAAAATAAAAGAAATGAAATACAAAAATTAAGGAGTCCCTACAAAAAGCATGAAATAAAAAATTAAATTAAAAATTTAAAAAACCCCCGACAAAAATAAAATTAAGGAATCCCTACAAAAAGCATGAAATAAAAAAACAAATTTGAAAAAATCTTATGGAAGTCGGGGGACCTCAGAAGCAGAATAGGTGTTCCACAGAACGGTCCCCCGACTTCCATAAGATTTTTTCAAATTTGTTTTTTTATTTCATGCTTTTTGTAGGGATTCCTTAATTTTATTTTTGTCGGGGGTTTTTTAAATTTTTAATTTAATTTTTTTTCGTTTTGAAAGTGTTTGTGCTACGAGCGTAGCACTTTCATAGCATCAGTGAACGCAGACCTAATGTGCTACGACTTTCGTAGCATTTGTGTGCAAGTTACTATTCCTACAAGTTTTTATTATTATTTACATTATGATAAATTAAATCATTTTTAATGCGTACAAATAGTATTTTATTAGTTACAAAGCTCACAAATTGGACAAAAAAAAAACACACATTTATTTGATTTACTTTCATCTGCTTTTAATACTGTTTTTAGTACATTTCATGTAAAGTAAATAGCTTATACTGCGGTACATTTGTCACTCATAATGTGATATTAATTGTGAAACTTTGTCTAATAGGTACAACTGTTTTAGTGTTTCACAACTAAAACTATTCAGTGCTTTATAGCGCGCTGTTGAAAACATACTTAAAATAATGTTTTACAAAATAAACTCCAACAATACTTTTATAAATCGTAGTATTTCGATGCGTTGTTTTTAAACAAACATTAACTTATATAGAATACCTAAGCAGCAGTATGTAAGAATGTTATTTAAAAATATTTTATTCATTTATACTATAGTAACTAACAAAAACTGAAGTGGGAGCGAAGGAAAAATCTATAAAAAACCGAACTATTTCCCCGCACCTGTCCAGATTGCGTCCTCACATAAAACTATAAAACAAGTTGTGCTCGAGAACATCTCAACTGCTGAAGATGCTGTGAACTCGTAACGTCGCCATCTCTTCGTAAATGAGCAATCGCGGCGTTTCAATTTGTCGGACATACCGTGCACTACCTATGTAGGTAGGTAGGAGGTGCCATACCAGCTGATAGGGCTGTCGACTTATCTTAGATGACTTCTTGTTCCCGAGCTCGTAGGAGAGAAAACTGTACATTATGCAGTGCAGAAAAATTATTGAGAACGCAGCTGTATAGAAGTTAATAATGATTATGACAGCTTAAAGATGTTGAAACATTCTTGTCATTATCAACATCTATAAAATGAGAAGGCGTATAAACAAGTTGTAATACGATGTTAACAATTAATACATAAAAGTGCAAATGGCAGCAGACACTTCAATGACAAGAGAGTTCCCACCGTCACCGAATTCTTTTCAAAGCAAAAAAGGCTATACTAATTATTGCAATTAATAAAGGTTTAAGTTTAGCCTACCTTTAACATAAATCACTAAATAAGAAGAATATAAAAACTTTTTTACAAAAAAAAAAAACAACCAACTTCCAAAAAACCCTATAAAGTAAAAAATAACTTTAATTTCGGAAGTCGGTGTCTTTGGATTTGTATTTTAGTTTTTTGCCACCGACTTCCGAAATTAAAGTTATTTTTAACCGACTTCAAAAAAGGAGGAGGTTTCTCTATTCGACGGTATGTTTTTTTTTTTTTTGTTTGTTTGGTACGCGATTACTCCGCCAATTGTGGACCGATTTTCAAAATTCTTTTTTTGTTCGAAAGGGTATACTTTCGAGGTGGTCCCATTATCATCAAGTTGGAATCTGATGAGAGGATCCCATGGAAATCGAGGGAAACCCTCAAATTTTATAGGCAAAGCTATAGCGATTTGGGTATTTTTTAAAGTAAATTGAGCATTTGTTCTCGGAAATCATCATTTTGTAAAGTGGAGCTGATGATGAAGACCACAGATGGCCATCGGAACTACTCAATGACAAATATTTCACGGGTTGCGATTCAATTACTTTACTATGGTTGCTAAACGATTTATCCTCGTCACAATGCGTATGGTAAGTGGTTGTTGAGAAGTTCTCCTGGTTCTTACCAGGAGAACTCCTCAACAATTAACGTCCCTGCATCGGGAAAAGCAATATTTTGTAAAAGGTGATGAGCAGTTGACATTAGGCTATTGTAACTTAGATAAATTACAAACTGACCCACTAAAAAGTGAAAAATAAAAACTTTTTTACAAAAAAAAAACAACCGACTTCCAAAAAACACTATAAAGTGAAAAATAACTTTAATTTCGGAAGTCGGTGGCAAAAAACTAAAATACTAATCCAAAGACACCGACTTCCGAAATTAAAGTTATTTTTCACTTTATAGTGTTTTTTGGAAGTCGGTTGTTTTTTTTTTGTAAAAAAGTTTTTATTTACTTTATAGTGTTTTTTGGAAGTTGGTTGTTTTTTTTTGTAAAAACGTTTTTATTTTTCAGTTTTTAGTGGGTCAGTTTGTAATTTATCTAAGTTACAATAGCCTAATGTCAACTGCTTATCACCTTTTACAAAATATTGCTTTTCCCGATGCAGGGACGTTAATTGTTGAGGAGTTCTCCTGGTAAGAACCAGGAGAACTTCTCAACAACCACTTACCATACGCATTGTGACGAGGATAAATCGTTTAGCAACCATAGTAAAGTAATTGAATCGCAACCCGTGAAATATTTGTCATTGAGTAGTTCCGATGGCCATCTGTGGTCTTCATCATCAGCTCCACTTTACAAAATGATGATTTCCGAGAACAAATGCTCAATTTACTTTAAAAAATACCCAAATCGTTATAGCTTTGCCTATAAAATTTGAGGGTTTCCCTCGATTTCCATGGGATCCTCTCATCAGATTCCAATTTGATGATAATGGGACCATCTCGAGAGTATACCCTTTCGGACAAAATAAGAATTTTGAAAATCGGTCCACAATTTGCGGAGTAATCGCGTAACAAAAACACAAAAAAAAAAAAAAAACATACCGTCGAATTGAGAACCTCCTCCTTTTTTGATATCAAGAATTCAAAAGTAGTAGCAAGAATTCAAAGTCTATTTGGAAAAGCAGGCAAAATATATAAACCTGGTTTTTCATTGATTGAAACTGCCAGCCCTACCGCCACGGTAATGTGTTTGACACAGTTTGGTTTATTGCATTCGCGTCATCTCTGCGTATGGAGATGTCTGAAAGTTGGCACCACTGCGCCCTGGTGTGAGGACATTTAATTATGTACTAACATCACTTAAGTGGCCATGGCAGACCGCGGCCGGTTAAAGAAATAAATGTGATGATGACGGAATGTACATACATACATAGAATTTATTAAAAAATCGTTTTAATAATAATTAGTCATTTATTTTTAGGTATTTCGCAACATAAATTTACTATTATTTGGTAAATATTATTATTAGGTAGGTATTTTACCATGTAAACAAATAACTAAATTTATAATAAAAAATTTACCTTAAACGAACCTTACAATCGATTCTGCCACCGAATCGAATGGTTGTGAATAGTTTCCGACTGTTCCCGGTAGTGTTACGGGTTTATTAGAAACCAATTAGTGCATCCTTTAGTATACCTAGCTTCTAACTAGAGAGGTGAATTGAATTGGAGAGGTAATAACGTGCAGCGCCATAAACCGAGTGGTTGTCGGTCAGCGTCACATGCGGAGCGCTGCGGTCGACTCCGCGCTCGGCGATCACTGCGTAATTATCTTACCTTTCGGTACGAGATTATGTTTAAAGGGGGAGGGGGGAGTATCAATGCTGTTGTCATCTTTTTAAGCACTTCTTCACATAATGTTGATGGACACACGAGCGTCAGCTTTTCTTGCAAGCTATTTTGCGTTGAAGATAAACTTCTTCAAGTACGGGTTCTGCCCGTGACCGTCCACGTAAAATTTCTTGTTCCCCCGATCGTGCCCGTCGCATCGCCTGCCCGCAATATTACTTCGTTTTCGCTAATAGTTCTCTCGGACTATTCTTCGTTATTCTTTTTTTCTAAGGGTCCTAGCGTGGCGTTAAATCACCTCCCTCAATAATATTAAAAAATATTTTTTCAAATCCGACCGGTTCCAGAGATTAGTGCATTCAAACACACAAACTCTTCAGCTTTATTATTGGTAGTATAGATATGATAAATAATATTATACAGATAGACTGACTGACTCGTTGGTCTGGTGATCTCAGTGCGACCCATAGATATCCGGTGCGACCGCTGAGCGTGAGGTTCTCGGTTCAATCATCAGGACATCGAAACGTGGGAGTGTTCTTTCCTGGCATAAACCAGAGTTCTGCCTAACCCTTCGGGAAATGCAGGCGTGATGTGACGTCTTGCTGCACAGCAGTGTATATTTACTGCGGATCGCAGAGTTTTATGCTGATCACAGCGAATGCTATCAATTTGTCTCGGTTTAAGCCCGCACTACTTCGATCTATAAATTATTTCCAGAGATACGACCACATTGCATTTAAATCTTCGCAAAATTCGTTTCACATTTTCTGGCAAATGGTTTCATTGACTTTTGGTTACAGACACTTTTATAGTTTTAAAATTCCGCTAAAGCTGTAAAAGGGCTTTTAAAATAATATAAATATTAATACACTAAGAGCAAGTAATGTTTTTCTCCGAATTACTTGAGTTTAAATCGAATAAAATAGTAATGTAAAATTAAATCATGTCTAGTTGATATTATTAAACCTTCTTTCAAATAACAACGACCTCTTGCCCTTACTTTTGGGCAAAACAGACATTTCGTCACAAAACAGACATTTCGTCACAAAGCCATGAATACAGTAGTTGCTCTGTTAGTGACAGTTCGTCGCGGCTGGGGGGCGTGCCCACGAGTCATTTGTTGAACACAATGCTTTCCGTCAATCACAACAGATTGGAGGCGTCATACCAACGATTTTATATTAATTCAAGAATCGTTTCATTGGAAGAATATTGAATGACGACAATATTAAATACGTTGTTATTTCCACTGAGATATGCCAATTCAATTACACTTACACTTCGCTTACAAATACACTTTATGGTAAAGGGAATAGAGTTCAAAATTATTCAAGACTAGCTGTGCCCGCGACTTCGTTCGCGTGGATGTCGGAACACAATAATGTGTCGCTTAGGAAAGGTGTAAAAGGAAAAATCTTCCGATCTTGTCTGGTAACGCTTTCCTTGCCTGGGGTTCTCAACCATAGCCCTTTCGACTGCACAGCAGTCACTGCGTCTTCAGGGTTCATAATGACAATGCGACGAAGTGTCACTTTGATTTTTGAGGATAAATAAAAATGAAAGCGCCTGCTCGAGGCTGATTGTCTGACCAAATAGCCATATTATGTCCATTTACCATAAGATACCTTGAGGGTCGATATGGTGCATTTCCGACGTTTGGCCCCCAAACTGGAACGTGTCGGGGCCGCCATGGGATCTGGAGGCGATAGTCCTCGAGCGCCTGTATGAGTGGCGCGCGGAGGCACTACGCCGGGGGGAAGATCCGCTTCCGCGGCAAATCGGTGCGGAGCGGACAGATCTCCGGCGCGATCTCATGGTGGCATGGAAAGAGCGACTGTCGCTACCCAGCGCAGGGCACGCCGCGATAGCGGCGATAAGACCCCTCTTTAAGGAGTGGCTAGAGAGGCGCCACGGCGCCCTCACCTACCGCCTGACGCAGGTCCTCACCGGACACGGAAGTTTCGGGAGGTTCCTGCACATCATCAGGCGGGAGGAAACGCCCGGGTGTCACCATTGCTAGGATCGCTCAGAGGACATGGTGGAGCACACGGTGGAGGTCTGCCCCGCTTGTGCGGAGCACCGCCGTGTCCTCGTAGAGGCGATTGGCAGCGGCGGCGACCTCTCGCGTCCGGCCCTGGTGCAAGCCATGGTCCGGGGCGAGAGGGAGTGGGAGGCAGCCACCTCCTTCTGCGAAGCAGTCATGCTAGCAAAGGAGGTGGCGGGATGGCTCATGGAGAGAGCCTCCCGTCCCAGCCACCGTGGGAGACGCTCCGGGCGTCGGGAGCCGCGTGACGACTCCCGGCCACCGTAGGCGCGGGCCTGCGGGCGGAGAGTAATGGGTAGCTGGGTTTTAGTCAGTAAGAGTCTGACACCCCCTTCCGCTCCACCCAGAGCGGGAGGGGTCATTTGATGATTTCCCATCCGAAAAAAAAAAAGGGTCGATATGGTTTTAACCAAGACAATGGCTAAAAATTTAGTTATTGTCTCGAAAACATAATTTACAATACCTTTTTACGACATGGCAGTGCTACTTGTATTGGGTGTGCACCTTGACGTATCGCTGCCGGCCGTAGTCGAGTCGACGGCAGCGAAGAGTCCTGGGATGCGGTGGTTTCCTTCTGCGAAACGGTCGTCTCGCAGAAGGAGGCTGTGGAAAGGGAGAGGGAGATCTCATCCACTCACCCGGCCCGCAGTAGGCGCATCGGGCGTCGGCGGAGGGCGTACAACGCCCTCTTCCAGCCCCCCTAAACGGGTCCAGGGGCGACGAATTCGGGGACGTCTGTCACCGCCAACACATCAGGACTTGAGCTGGCGGCGCGTAGTGTTCCACGCGCGCCCCTCTTTGACGTCACCAGTCGGGGGTTGCGGAAGGATCGTACGGTCCCGCAACCCCCGACGTAGGTGTGAGACGGAACACTGGGTTGATTTTTAGTCAGTAAGAGCCTGACAGACCTCGCCGCCCGTTCCAGGGCGGCGGACATCCATGAAGATTTTCCACCCCGGAAACAAAAAAAAAGGGTGTGCACCTGCCGAACCTATACTCAATAAATCAACAGCCCGTCTTGAGGTGTGCGTTGAAGCGTTATCATGGTAAAGAAATTAAAAAAAAATCGAGAAAAAAGGCAAAAAAAACTATGAAAGTATGATAATTATGATCTTAAAACCTTATGTCACTAAGAAAATGCTTCTCTGTTAACAATGTTAGAAAGGTTGCTTGCCCCTCGAAAGAGCTCCTACATAAAGCTGCCCGTGTGTGTGTTTGTTTCGGCCTTTCTTCTCAGAGTAGTCAGATAGGAAACGACGACTTCATCTAGTTTAAAAAATAAAAACATGATTGACGTGTAAAAGTGTTTGTACAAACCTACTTACAAAAATAAATTCATTTATCATTGCAATCTTTATCACTCAGAACACCACATCACATAACATTATCTTACATTATCCTCACTTTTTATTTGAAATTCTTTTAGCGCCACTAATCAACCAACAATCGAAAGCGATTAACATTATATTATGTAATCATTACTTTTTCAAATAACACAGGCAGTAGTGACTGTGATAGTCATCTTATAGGTAAGCCTGCATGACGTGATTATTCACATAATAATGTTATAAACACAATAATTATGTTTTCGTTAGTACTATAAAGCGCTAATAGATGTCATTACGTGTATCCAACTTACGTAATGAAAGTTGTTGTAGAATACATTAAATTGATTATATCTTTTGATACAGTGAAGCGATTGCGATGAAACCAAAACTAACTACTACTCCGAGTTCTACACTATATTTGAGTATAAAAATTTACCATATTGGTTTGGTACTTTTTACGTTGAACGTGTTCAAATCAAATTTTGTCACATCCAAACAGACAAACAGACAAACCGACAAACAGACAAAAATTCTAAAAATTGATGAAATGGCATCTGTTGGTTATCCTATAACACCCCAACTATTTTTTTTTTTAATATTTTCAATGTACAGAAACGCCTCGTCTACAGATTTATTATATGTATAGATTTTTTTTTTTATGCCGACTTTGTTCTTGAAATTTGTTGGTTAATATTGGTAAAAAAGTTCTTAATGTGGGCGCGTATATTGTGAACAAAAATTAATTGAGTGGAATATTGTGTTCGCGAGTGATTCTCAAATTCTCAATAAAGAATAAGAGCTGTGCATATTTAGTATGTTAACAGAGAGAAATATAAGTAGGTTCAATATTATTATCATCATCATTTATTTCAGATCATAAAAACCAATTTGTTAGTACTTTTACATACACAAGTTAAACACGTAATGACATCCATAATAATTGTTAGTGTTGAAACTATGTTAGTATTGCACTAAAGACTTTAGGCTTACCTTAAACGATAAAAAAAAAAACCTTTAAAATTAAAGGTATTGTTATTATAGAGATATGTGTAAAGGGTAATCTTTGGAACGGGAAGTCGGGTTTGAAAAAATACAAGGTGAAATTGAAAACATGCGATAAATCGAAATGGGAGATTGTACTCATCATTATGAACGACTTTTACTATCGGACCAAATCTGAAATCGTGAAAACAAAATCAGCTGTTCCCCACATTTATGTTCGCATAACTTGTCAAAATGTAGGGAACAAGCTGATTTTTCTTTTATTTATAACAATTTTCAAGTTAATCAAGGCACGCAATAAAATCCTCCCCTTTAAAATTAACTATTCCTATTCACGCAGTTAGGGGTAGATTTTCGAAAAACCCTGATATACTTTATTCTTTATTTTTACCGACTTAAAAAAAAGGAGGTTATCAATTCGACACGTATGTATGTAATATTATTGGAATTGCATTATATTCACTTACTAGCTTCTGCCCGCGACTTCGTACGCGGATCCTGTTGCTTATGCCAGCGACAACGGGGTAGTCAAAATCGAAGATCTGAAACGTCTGATGTCGAATTCTAAGAACCCGGGGACTGGTTATCAACGGGATCCGCGAGACGATTCGAGACGTCATTTTCAGGCAATAATGAACCAATAGGGTGGTAAACTTGGCCTTGCACTTTGAATGTTGGCATAAATGGGCCTTCTGAAATCTGTTTCGCAACAAAAGATGTCATTTGAAAGGCATTAGGTATTGTACGAACGTATGTTGTCCAAGAAATGTTTTGACTGTGATGGTCACCGATTAGCAGTGATCTTAATATTTCTGGAGGATTTTGTAATATTTCAATATGTACTTTCCCACCTGAGCAACACATACCGTTTGTTTCTTTTAGCTATTTAACAGCTTCACAAAAAGAAAAATTTTTAACCATACCTCCGATGGCGGAATATAATAATAATAAGATATAAGAATTTTTATATCGATAATAATTTATAAGAATTGAATTGAATAAAGGAGATAATAATAATTTATTTATTTAATTTTTTTACCACAAATTACAGATAGTAAATAATAGTCTACAGACACAAATTCATAATTAATTTGTGGAAGACTGGTGCCTAAACTAAGTTTTTTACAAAACCTGTATGTCAGGTCACCAGGCCCCCTAAACAAAGTTTTACATTAATATGTGGCGTAGTCAATCATAGGAGTATACGTAAATGCACTCCGTTCCTTATCAACCCAAGGAAGGTCGCCATGCCCTACGGCTATATCTTGAGACACATCCGATTCTTCAGATGATATCGACATTCTGTTCAGAGAATGTCGAAGTCGATCAGAATTCAAACGTTCGTTGCGCTCTTCTTAATCTGTCTCTTCATGCCGTACTCCAGCAATTCTTTCTTTCTCACTTTCTGATTATGAATATTTTGTTGTGTGCGTGTTCGGAACAATGTATGATAATCTCATCGTATCAGCGGTCAGTCGCGCATCATATTCTTCACTGATCGCTAGAGATCTGGATGTAGATGCGTAAATACGCTGAGAACGCAGGCGTGCTTCGCGATCCGAAGAGGTTTCCACGGAGCGAGTTGCAGCCTGATGTTCTCAAACAGTCCTGACGCTCTTCGGCACATTCTTGGGATCTTATGATCCTCAATCTTTTAGCTCCTTTGGAACATTGGGAAAGATTTGACCTCTTTCTAGGCATGGTTATAGTTTTATTATGAAGATACCTGATCAATTAAAATCTAAGTGACTGCTCCCCTACCAAGGGTGCCCAGACACGGGATCGTCTGGCGCCCATGTGCTGGTTTGGTCCCTGGGGTGGTCACGGCGTGCTACGTGTTCTGGTGCGCCGGTGATGGGGAGTACTCCCCAGCCGAGGGTCCGATGACGGACAGCCGCGGCGGGTTCACGGATGAGTGCTAACGCGTGCCCATGTTCCCGCCGTAAGCGGCAGAGGAGGACACAGTGGAGTTTTAGTGGGTTAGAGTCCCACATAACTGCACTATTTCCCCGTGGTAGTGCAGAATGCATGAGCATATCTTCACGTTAAAAAAAAAAATGGGAGTTTTGGCCAGTAGAGTCAAATTTTCAATGATATCCACATCAGATGTTTCTGATCTTCGATTTTTATAAGTCAACAGGAAATGCCCATCAGACCGAATAACTTTTACTAAGACGTCATTCCTTTAAGTGTTATGGTGTACCTGGGCTCTTGGAGTTCCCCATCAGGTGTTCCAGATCTTCAAATTTATTCTCTCAGCAGAAAATCCTCATCACGTGGAACAATTTTTGCTATGGTACCATTTTTGTATCTCTTATAGTTAAGCTGGTCTGTTTCGGTTCTGCATCAGGTGTTCAAGTTTCCAAGAAAAATTATAGCCTGAATGTTGTTCAGACATATAATAACTATATAACAAAAAAAAAATCATTCAAATCCGTCCAGTAGTTCCGAAGATCGGACGCGCAGGCCCGAGGCGTGTACGTACTCTGATAGAATACCTTAACAAATGTTCGCCGTGATTCTTTAAATTGACATAACTTTTTTATTTATGAACCGATTGACATGAAATAAACACTAAATGTTAAGTTAAGCCTACTACAATATATTAGTGAAAACCGCATCTAAATCGAATAAGCCGTTTCTGATATTAGCGTGCACAAACAAACAGACAAACAGACAAACAGACAAACAGACAAAAAAAAAATTAATTACAATTTCGGGTTCGGCATCGATATAATAACAACCCCTGCTACTTTTTTTTTATATATTTCCATTGTACAGACACCACTTTTCTACAAATTTATTATATGTATAGATGACAATCTATTACCTAAGGCTTCCAAACAAATATACAAAATTTTATAGATGTATTTATGTATGTATGTATGTTTGTCCACGCATTTCTCCGCAACTATTAATCAGATCGTGACCATTTTTAGGGTTCCGTTGCCAAATGACAAAAAACGGAACCCTTATGGATTCGTCATGTCTGTCACTCTGTCTGTCCGTCCGTATGTCACAGCCACTTTTTTCCGAAACCATAAGAGCTACACTGTTGAAACTTGGTAAGTACATGTATTCTGTGAACCGCATTAAGATTTTCACAAAAAAAATAGAAAACAATAAATTATAGGGGTTCCCCATACTTAGAACTGAAACTCAAAAATTTTTTTTTCATCAAACCTATTCGTGTGGGGTATCTATGGATAGGTCTTCCAACATAGTTGGGAAAAGGCTCGGCAGATGATGATATATAGACGATGATTAGATAGGTATATATAGATACTACTTATTTACCCAGAAATAAAGGTAGAATTAGAATTCGATTGAAAGGAGGTACAGATTCTAGTTAACTTTTATTCTTGTAAAGTTATAAATCGGTCATATTCTTCAAAGGTAGAACTTCTAGTGGACCTTTTCACGTCAAGATGAAAAGTCTTGCGTGAAGTTATGACGGCTTTAAAACCCGCACGTGACCATAGACAATGAAGGAAGACGACGTTGCGACGTAGAAAGCAATAACAATAGCACCTCTATGCAACGACCAGTTCCTTGAAACGATAGCATTGTATTGCTTTATAAGGATTTAAATTGTTCTTACTTTAATTGTAGATATGAAATAAAATGTTCCAAGTAACGGAGAAAATTAAAATGAATGAACCATTTTCTAAGTGTAAGGGTGCCTGCATAAAGAAACGGGTTTTCGGTCCCGACTCCAGGTACAGGTCTCTGCAGGTTGATCTTCGGAAGGAAACGGTTACATGTTTCTTTATGTGTGAGTGCATAAGTTAATGTGGGACTATTTCACCCGCACCGATCGCTACCGACTTGTCTTTACCGGGAACCCGCGTCTTTATGTTAAACGAAGGTTCGACATAATTTATATTTTGATTTGTACTAAGTTTCATCATAAATCATAAATGTAAAAAAGGAGAGCCAAGTTCAATACAAAAATTATGCTTGGCTGTGGGCTTCGCCGCAAAAAGAATGGAGATCTAAATGAGGGCCAAGTTCTATGCAAAATCCAAATATGTATTTATAGGAACAAAATAACATTATGAACAAGTATTAAACTCTATTTCTTTGCTTTATTGGATACCTATAACAATTGCTGTTATTTAACAATGTGAGATCTTAAAGTAGGTTAGATTTGACTTGGCCAGTTTTTTATCCCGATATTCCCACGGGATCGACATTTATGCGGGTAAAACCGGGGGGCGCAGCTAGTAATACATAAATTGTATAATAAATGTATAAATATATATATTTATATATAATAATACATATATTGGGATAGTTTCAAATATCTGCTTGTAACGGTTCCAACGCTACAATTAAAAAAAAAAATGTTTTGTATGGGACCCCCCTATTTTTTCACTTTTTTTTATTTTTAGATTTTTCTTACGCTTACACACGATTACCGATCTGGATTCCAAATTTCATCCTTCTAGGTCATCTGGAAGTAGGTTAGATTTAGGTACTATATGTCAGTCAGTGCTAAAATTTAAGACTTTTTGACCTTCATATCTTTATAACCCTTTGAGCTAGCTTCATGAAATTTGGGCTTCTAGATTTCTTTATGGATATAATTAAACACACGTAGTTTTATGTGTTTACGTTAAAGAGGTTTTGAGTTATAGAATGGTCAAAAGTGGCACCAAGTGGTTCGTGTAATATTACACTCGGCGCTGACTAGCCAGTTCCTTTGCTTGAACTTGGCTTGACACGCTGCCGCGTGTCTAGATTCTTTTTTCAGAGTACATGATGTAAATATAAGGAAGTTATCAATAGACCTTGTATTTTTCAGTAGAGGTTGCTTTTCCATCACATCATATTGTTGTTTATTTCTTTGTGATCACACTAATATTATAAAGGTGAAAGTTTGTGAGTGTGTGTGTTTATATATGGGGGCACGGGAGTGCCCCCGCCAAGACGAGCCAAGCGAAGCGCAAGGGCACTACCTTTTCTCGAAGCACTTCGTCGTATTTTTGAACCTTGATAACTTGGGTTTGGATTATACCAGATAAACAAAATTTTCGGGATATGATGTCATCAGTGGTTGACTTATTATATATATAAACCTATAAAGTTTCAATTGCATAGCTCTTATACTTTAGATTTTATTGATATCTAAAATACCTTGGTTTCGTCACTGACTCACTGATGATCATCAATATTCTAAGGGTCTTCCTGAAGTCCTAGAAAGCTGAAATTTGGTATGTAAGCTAGTAATAGTACACAAACAACAAAAAAATTCTAAAACTTGGAACTTTTGCCCTCCAACCCCTTAAAATAGGGGATGGAAGTTTGTACGAGACTTCCGCAAATTTTGATGCTAGAGTTCGAGAGACGGCCAAGCCTCATATTTTGACTAAGGTGTAGAGTTTGTGAAGTTAGGGCGTGTAGAGTCAGAAGCTTGGCTCTACATGAGATCTGATAACTTTTTGACAGTGCGAGCCATATGTGGTCTCGTCTTGGCAACATTTTACATGAAAATGTTTTTGGTGGGATGTTTGTTACTTCTTCACGCTCAAACGGCTGGACTAATTTTGATGAAATTTTGTATGGAGGTAGCTGACACTCTGGATTAACATATAGGCTACTTTATCCCGATATTTCCACGGGATTGAAACTTATGTGGGTGAAACCACGGGACGCAGCTTCAGCTAGTTATTAATAAATCCGTGCTTATGTACCTACCGGTACTGTATAAAGAAGTTTGAATAAATAATTGTCAGTTTGAACTCTACAGAAAAAAAATCCAGTATAAGGTAAGATAGCCCAAGGTCCGCACCCTACAGGGTTTAACATAAGCAATTTTTCCAAGTAATGTGTGCCGCTCGCGTACTTAGCATACACTATCGCTATGGCGCTACACGCTACGGGCTCGTACGTGCTACGGCTTCGTTCGACGTCGCACAGATTGCCCCCCAATGCTATCACCGCTCAGGTTAATGTCATCGGCGTCGATGCGACCCGCTCCGCTTTTTATATCGAAAGACGATTACTTGTTGTTTTGTTTGCTTCTGTTCTTAGAACAAGATTACGGTGAAATGAAGTTGTGTTGATGTGTAGCAGGAGCCAGTAAGGAGGGATGAAAACAAGACTATCTTGGGCTGGTATAAATAATGTTTCCAGCGAAACCGTGTTATTTACTTGCTTAGTTTTTTACTACCAGCATGATATTTAATAAGGTCAGCAAATATATTTTCCTTTTTAAGAAATTTCTATTTAAGCCTTGTATAATTGAGTGAACCTTATTAGCCTCCAATGCCCTAATTCACGTATCAATACAATGTACAGTGTGGCTCGAATTGTTCCCCACGTCGACCTAATTCTATCCAGCACAGTGTGGTCACAGTTAACTCAGGCTGCTCACTGCAAGCCAATTACCTTGCCGTAGGTGTCTGCGATTAATGCCACCGATCTCTGCCGATTACCTGTAATTATTGCACACACACTATAACTGCACACATTTACATACAGTAATAAATAGTTAGATAGAATCCCTAAGCTATCGACCTTGAATTGAGAATTAGAAATTGGAACGCTGTCAGCAGCTGTCAGTCAGAAATGTGCCGGATTGAAAACATTTAAATTGTGTTGAAATGTGCTTAAACAGAATGAAAATTTATTCACTGTTCATTACTTTTCTGTTATACAATAGCTCTTAAATCTTATATTATATTATATACTAGCTGTTCCCCGCGGTGTCACACGCTGCGCGGCTCCTAAAGCTCGTAGCGTGATGTTATATAGCCTATAGCCTTCCTCGATAAATGGACTACCCAACACTAAAAGAATCATTCAAATCGGACCAGTAGTTCCAGAGATTAGCGCGTTCAAACAAACAAACAAACTCTGCAGCTTTATAATATTAGTATAGATATATATAAAATGGTAAACTGACTGACTGACTGATTGTTGATATATCAACGCACAGTCTAAACCGCTGCTCCTAGAGACATGAAATTTGGAGGGTGTGTTCTTTGTGAAGAGTAGGTATCCACTAAGAAAGGGTTTTTCGAAATTCCACCCCTAAGAGGGTAAATTTCACGCGGACGAAGTCGCGGGCAGAAGCTAGTCTATTTATCTATCTATTTATATAAAATGATAAACTGACTGACTGACTGATTGTTGATATATCAACGCACAGTCTAAACCGCTGCTCCTAGAGACATGAAATTTGGAGGGTGTGTTCTTTGTGAAGAGTAGGTATCCACTAAGAAAGGGTTTTTCGAAATTCCACCCCTAAGAGGGTGAAATTTCACGCGGACGAAGTCGCGGGCAGAAGCTAGTTATATATAAAATTCAAAGTCCTGACTGACTGATATATCAACGCACAGCCTAAACCGCTGGTCCTAGAGACATGAAATTTGGAGGGTGTGTTCTTTGTGAAGAGTAGGTATCCACTAAGAAAGGGTTTTTCTAAATTCCATCCCTAAGAGGGTGAATGGGGGGAGGGTGAAATTTCACGCGGACGAAGTCGCGGGCGGAAGCTAGTCTATACTAATATTATAAAGGGGTAAAGTTTGTATGTAGGGGGTAATCTCTGGAACTACCAGTCGGATTTGAAAAAATCTTTTTGTATTTGATAGTCCAATTCTTGAGGAAGGCTATAGGCTATTTAACATCACGCTATGACCCTTAACGCCGAGCGAAAAGAAAAAAATCAGAAATAACGCTAAGCAAAAACGAAGTAATAGCGCAAGCAGGCAATAAGATGCAACGGGGTAAAATCTACGTTATAAGGGTAATCGTACACGTAATGCACCGTAGGACATGTCGTACATTATGCGAGGTGCGAGTGCGACATCTCCGCGACTAGACGTCGAGTCGCAATGACAGGCAGACCCGCTCACTCTCGCTACTTGTCGCAGCGACTAGACGCACAAGCTCACACACATTCGACGATAGTTGAATGTGCTTGAAATTCGCATGATAAGCACCAAGGTAAGTGGAACTACAGGCCCAATATTCACTCACAAGATGAATAACACGACCGTATTTCTTAAAAAAATTGTAACATCCAAAAGTGGACGACTCATAATGCTCATTTGTTCGTATAAAAAAACCATATATATAGATACTTTATTAATTAGTTTTTTATTCATTATAATTAAACTTCTTTTAATAAAAGAGCCAGTTTCAATATTGTTCCTCCAATCTGGGTGGCAGATTATATTAAAAAAAAATTACTCAATTTACTGTACTGTAATACACTGTAGATTGCAAAAAAATGTTTTACACTTAATTGACGGGAATTAAAAAAACAATAATTGATGATTTTTTCCTTTCTATTGCATTAAATCAATTTTTGAAAGTACAGAATGAATCTCCATTAAATTATCTATACAATGGTAATAAAAATTAAGTAGGTTCTGTGTAGTAGCAGGAGTATAACAATAGAAACGGTTGAAGAAAGAAGGAAAAAAAAAATTTCGATCGTAAAGCACTCTGACGTTTTGCATTATGAGTCGTGCAATAATAACAAAAGAAAGTGACTGGACGCAGATTCTATCGACAACTCTGCGTCTTGTTGCAGCGACGAGGTTTGCGCTAGCACTTAGGTACACGAGGAGTCACAATACCTCCCTGTGCTATCATTCGTTTAGTTTTTATCTCCCGTTCTCAAGGGGCCTCGTATCTCGATATGGACCGTGTGATAAGGGTCGGATCAAGTGAAATGTTTACAGCGTAGCTAACTGAGAAATACGTCGATAGCTACCAGATGGACTTAAACTGGTGCAAGACCATGTTTACAGGGTTTGGGCGGAAAATAATGCAACTGTAGATGGGGTAGTATTGTTATAGTTATATGTTTGTGTGTATTTTAATTTAAAAGGAAGATAAAACAATTCTTTAGTAAATAAATTAAACTTATTTAAACGAGATTTTATCAAAATGATGTAGTTTGTTAGCCTATGCTGTGCTGTAGCAGTGGAAACATTATAGACTGTTTATGATGCTATGCGTAGATTATTATGATTACCATCCATGCTATAGAGCAAGGCTAACCATAATAGTTCTGGTATCTGGTCATCTCCATCAAATAAACAGAACGAAAACAGTTTTTTTTAAACATTAATTAACGTTATAATATGAGAGGACGATCAATCTTTTTGAATATTGATTGACTACAATTACCTTTGTAGTCAATCAATATTCAAAAAGATTGTTCGTACCCCGAAATATTACTTCCTGAATACTCTTCATCTCTTTGAAGCCATGATAGAAACAACTTGTCCTAACAAGTCTGCAGTATTCTATTATACTAGCAACTCCTCGCTACAATCTTCAGACATGCTAATGTAAGGGCCTCGCTAGACGAAACGACTTTATTTCCTAGCTCGTCTCGCGCATCCTTTACAACTTACTTTGGAAGTCTAAAGTGCGCGCTTATACATAAATTGTATGAGATTTAATAACGCTATGTTTTGCTTAAATTCCTGAATCTGCCTAACCATTACTTACTCATTATTAGCCTGAGCTCCACTCTAAGCAGATGCAGCTGAAACAGCAGTATTGAAGCGACTGCCTATCTGACTGCCACAACTCAGTTACTCGGTTACATGATACCCCTTGGTAAGACTGGTTGTCAAACTTTCGGACATTTGACTACCAGTAACGATTGTCAAATAGATCTTTAGAATGACAGCCGAGACCAACGGCTTTCTGAGGCACGGGGAGGTCTCAATATGTAGCAACCCATCCACGAAACGACCGCGGCAAGCGTAGCTTAACCTTCGTTCGAATCGTGCTGCTGGTAACATTTAGCTACCAGCCCGTCCTTAATATGCGTACTTATAGCATAAAAGAATGATAATTACCTAAAATAAGACGAAAAAAAGCAGATCAAGTGCGAGTCAGACTCGCGCACCGAGGGCTCCGTACATAAATACTTCTAATTTTTTTTTGTAATGTTACTTCTTTACGGTTTTTGGATTTTTTCCTTTACTCGTGCGACATGTTTACACACATTGCTTCTTGCCAAATTTCATGAGTCTAGGTGATCGGGAAGTACCTACCCTATAAGTTTTAATTTCGGAACATAAACGCCCGGATCGTTTGATTGCGTTGACTTAGAAGTTTGATTTTTTCACTGCTTCAAGGGATTGCAGCCCTGAGTATTTGATATTAATTTCACCTTGATAACTCCACGCGTTCCTGAGAAAAAGGGTCTTGACTGACGGACAACGAAGTGATCTTATAAGGGTTCCGTTTTTCCTTTTGAGATACGAAACCCTAAAGATGGGCAGGTATTTTTTTAACATGCTTTTATTAATTTCACTTGTAACTAACAATGTAACAAAATCTTAGAAGTCAATTTTAACCTACTTCTAATTGTTTTATCGAAATATTCTTTATAAGTTAGGTAATTTGGAAGAAAAGTCTATAATTTGGTATCTCGGAGCTGATCTGATGATGAAGCCAGGAAGTGCATAGTGGAACTCTTCAGTGGCTACTGGTAAACAACTCGAGTTTGGGGTCATATGATTGGTTTTGACGAGTCCAATAGATTGCACTTGGTGTCGAGGGTCTGCTGATGGAGCCAGGAGGTGGATACTGGCGGCGGAACTCTTCAGAGGCTACTAGTAAACCCCTCGAGTTTGGGCTCATATGATTCATTTTGACGAGTCCAATAATCGCCCCAAATCGTCTTAACTTCGTTGACTTTATTCTTTTTAACTTAATAAAGAATATAATTATACTAGACATTTATAATTAATTCACGAAGCGCTCCTGGTTTTAGAATTAAATTTAAGTTAGCCAATTTAGTTTTTTTTAAACTACAAATTTTTGTAAAAAGTTTTTATTTTTCACTTTTTAGTAGGTCAGTTTGTAATTTATTTAAGTTACAATAGCCTAATGTCAACTACTCATCACCTTTTACAAAATATTGCTTTTCCCGATGGAGGGACGTTAATTGTTGAGTTCTCCTAGTAAGAACCAGGAGAACTGGAGCTGATTGAGAAGTCACCATCAGCTCCACTTCACCATACGCATTGTAACGAGCATAAATTGCTTAGCAACCATATTAAAGTAATCGAATCGCAACCCATGAAATATTTGTCATTGAGTAGTTCCGATGGCCATCTGTGGTCTTCATCATCAGCTCCAATTTACCAAATGATGATTTCCGAGAGCAAATGCTCAAGTTACTTTACACAAGGTAGCTACTGGAAACTGTTGAGGAGTTCCCTTAACTGTTCTTCGTCTTCATCATCAGACCCCTAATGACAGTCACAAACCATGTAGGTGTAAAGTTCACATCAATACAAATTAATCAAGCCCAAACACAAGGTAACTGCTGTAAATCGTTGAGGAGTCCCCTCGACTGTCTTTCGGCTCCATCATCAGATCGACTCCAGGCCTTAATTAAATTGTAGCGCTTTAAAATACTTAATGAAAAAATTAACAAACGCACTAGTCGCTCCTACGATTTTCGAATGTTCCCCTCGATTTCACTGGGATGCTATCATCAGATCCTGGTTTCCTTATCATGGGACCACCCTTGGCATATCTCCTTTCCAACAAAAAAAGAATAATCAAAATCGGTTCATAAACGACGAAGTTATCCGCGAACACATCCGCGGATTAATTCGTCGTTTATGAACCGATTTTTACCGACTTCACAAAAAAAGGAGGAGGTACTGTGTTCGGATGTTTGTATGTTTTTTTTTTTTTGTATGTTTGTTCATCGAATACTCTGCCAATTGTCGACGGATTTTCAAAATTTTTTTTTGTTCGAAAGTAGATAGTTCAGAGGTGGTCCCACTGTCACCAAGTTAGGATCTGATGATGGGATCTTAGAGAAATCGAGGGCAACCCTCAAATTTTATAGGCTCACTTATTGTTTTTCGCATATTTTATGAAGTATCTTGTGTATGGTTGTCACCATCTCAGGTAGCTGGGCTGATGATGGAAGGTACAACTCCTTAACAGTAAGAAGTTACTCGAACAGGCAAGGACTGTTTTAGTAAATTGTTTTGATGTTTGATAGGGCATTTGCCACATTTGGTCTCATGATCATCAAGTCATGACCTGATGCTGCAGTCAGGATAGTCTGCAGAGTACCTAACTCCTCGACAACTAACAGCAGATATATCGTGTTTAGGCTCATTGAAAAGGGCTCGATGTGTGGATAAACGTACTGTTACTGAGGAACACCGAAGTACTTAGAGACCTGATGCTGAAGCCAGGAGCATCAGAAAAAGTACAAACCTTGAAATTACAGCACCGTAGTCGTGTTTGGGCTCATTTTAAAAAGGACAAAATTTTAAGTTCAATGCAATGTTGACATAAGTCTGGCCTGATGCTGCAGCCAGGATTATCAGCATCTAATCTAAAAACTAATAAAAGGAGAACTCCTCAACAATTAACATCCCTGCATCGAGAAAAGGGATATTTTATAAAAAGGCGATGGGCAAGTTGACATTAGGCTATTGTAACTTAGATAAATTATAAATAGACCCACTAAAAAGCGAGAAATAAAAACTTTTTAACAAAAAAAAACCGACTTCCAAAAAAAAACACTACAAACTGAAAAATAACTTTAATTTCGGAAGTCGGTGGCAAAAACTTTTTTGATTATTCTCCTCCTTTTTTGAAGTCGGTTAAAAATACCTTTTATTTTTGGTTTTATTACTTAAATATTAACGATATTATTAGCTAAAATAACAACATGTAACACTTGTATTCAATAACACAATTACAACGACGTCGGGCGACGTCAGGTGACGTCAGGTCGGACACAGGTGCGTCAGGCGCGCCACAAATGTTTACCGCGGCGCGATTACGACGCGCGTCAATCAGCACCTCGTCTGTACACACAGCTTAACATAATTATTGGATGTTGTGGTAATGATTTATGACACACAGCGAACTGTTTGTTTATTATTTGTTACACGGTGTTACAGTTATGTTATAGATTCAGGAGAAACTATTCAGTAAGTATTTGCTGACGTTACATAGGGAGGGAGGGAGTTGCACTGTCGACAAATAGTATTAATGATTAGTTAATACATATTTCGAGTAGGATACAGTTTCGCCAACAGTACTTGTTCAGTCGATTGCACATCCGCGGCCGTGGTAATACTTTGACCTTGACCTAGCTCAGTACGTAGCTTCAATAGAATAAGAGGCCACCTTATACTGGTTTCGTAAGTACAGTACACAACTATTTTCCAAGAATAAAAGAGGTCTTTTATTTTAGAACAAGGTAAATACGCCGAAAAAAGCACATTTGTTGTATGGGAGCCCCCCTTAAATATTTATTTTATTCTGTTTTTAGTATTTGTTGTTATAGCGGCAACAGAAATACATCATCTTTGAAAATTTCAACTGTCTAGCTTCAGGTTCAGCTATACAGCCTGGTGACAGACAGACGGACAGTGGAGTATTAGTAATAGGGCCCCCCGTTTTTACCCTTCGGGTACGGAACCCTAAAAAAGGCAAAAGAAGAAATTAATCAGAGACCTAAAGTTTTAGGTACTTAAGTACTTTTCTTCAAAATCTGTTTCATAGTTTAGGATTGATCCGGTAATCGACTGAACAGACTTTATACTGTATTAAATACAATGGGGTTAGGTTTCATATCCCCCATTCAAAGCCTTGCAGTAACCTGTAAAGTTTGATCGCCAGAATATGTAACATTTTGTGTGCTACAAACTGACACAGATAGGTAGACAGCAGTAACGTTGTCAGCATGCACAATAACAAAGACGTATTGATGACTGACCGACCGGCAGCCACAGAGTAACATATAACCGAAGTGCCACTCTTTGCGATGCTCGCATTGACAACTTATGGAATATCTCACTAAATTTAGAGGAGCAGTGGTGGTGCGGTGGTAAGACTGCGGCTTACGAGTTGTAGGTCGTAGGTTCAAACTCAAACAGCCGCTTTACTTTCTGTAAATTATTTCATCACCACTGCACTCAAAACGAGGAAGGAAGACATCGTGAGGAAACCGGCGTGTCCCAAAACGAAACGTTCTAAGAAAAGTAACATCTACGAACCCACTCCGGGCCCGCGTGGTATATTACGGCCCACTCTCTCTTATCGATAGCAGGCCTGTGTCCCAGCAGTGGGACCATTATAGGCTGATTATGCAATATATAACTGAGTTCATATTGTGAAATGAAATAAATATATTGAGCATTGCTAGAGCTTTTTGCATCCGGAGAAGTAAAGTAGCAGAATTATAATATATCTCAAGCAAACTTCCAGTTAGAAGGACTGGTGAATTTGCAGAAACATGAGACGTTTTAAAGTAAACCGGGTTGACAGCAGCCATCTTTTGAGAGATCCTGTTTAACATGGCCGTTCATCCGGCACACACTAGTAGGTCAACTACGACGGTCAGAAATATTTAATTAACAAGATCTTTCTGATACCTCATCATTCTGATACTCATATTACTTGTGTACCTACTGTTTTTTAATCGTTTGTGATGTTCCTATTAATACAAGAGAATAAGAAGTGTATTCCTCTGTGCTCACCTGTACTGTGTACCACATGTAAGGACACGTGTCGAGTATGTGACGTCACTCAGATCGGACACCTGTCTGTCACAACACAGCGACATGCAGTCGCTGTGTTGTTGTAACACAAAGTAACATAGTTTTAGTTTTGTGTGGCTTTTATTCGGTGGTTGAAACTGACTCATACATTTTGACGTGGAATTCAAGTCCAAAATGAAAAATATGAGCTGAGAATAGAGAGGAAATCAATGGGTTTTGTAATTTATTGTTGTGTGGTTTCCGATACCTTTAGGTAACTTTTTGTTGGTATAACATTTTGAAAAGCCTGTTGTTTGTTAAGAAGGAACGTTCTAAACCATTTTTTTCGTCATTTTCTCGTTGGTAGACCTTAACTCCTAATCTTAAGGTTTTGGAGGCAATAGAAAACTTTTATTTCAGACGGGAGTCCATAGTGTTAGAAACAGTCATCACCACCACTAAAAATAATCCACTACTAAGATTTCTCCCAACGGGAGAGACAAGAATGGGCCAAAACAAAAAAAAATAACATCCGAATTGAGAACCTCCTCCATTTTGAAGTCGGTTAAAAAGTTCAAACTCCAAAATCAAATCAGCCAAGCACACTCGCTACCGTTATATCTTAATTACATAAACAACATGTATAACAATCATCGGCGGTGTAATGTCACACCTGTTATCAGTAATTGTACTTACCTAGTACATAATGTGTAGTATATAATGGAGGTACATTAATAATCCTCGGAGCGATGTATATACGATTGTCGTAATTACTTGCAATCGGTGACGCGGAATTACATTGTGTATTATGTCAATTAAACAACCAGGTTGGTAGATGTCACATGTCTTTGAATTTTTGGTTTTAGGACTTGCCGGTTTCCTCACGATATTTTGAGAGCAGTGATGATGAAGTTATTTACACAAAGTAAAGCGCCTACCTGGGTTCGAACCCACGACCTACTCGTAAGTCGGGGTCGACACCACTGTGCCACCACTGCTCACCGATATAGTACTTACAAATTCCATGCTTGAACCTTATTATTATATCCGACTAGGTAGTCCCATACCTACTCATCCCATTGTCATACCCATTGTCATCAAGTTGGAATCTGATGAGAGGATCCCATGGAAATCGAGGGAAACCCTTAAATTTTATAGGCAAACCTATAGCGATTTGGGTATTTTCCCAACTATGCTTGGGTTATCTTCAAGTTTAACCGGATGTAGCGGAATACCAGTTGTTTATATGAAGCTACTGCCTATCTGACCTCCACCACCTAGTTACTGACTAACACGATACCGATTTGTAAGACTGGTTACCAGACTTTTGGGCTTCTGACTACGAGTAACGACTGTCAACGATCTACGAATGAGAGCTGGGACCAACGGCTTAACGTGCAAGGGTCTCGATATGTGTGATGTAACAAAAAAAAAATTTGTATTATGATATTATTCGTAATTCATCATTTCTCGTATCATCGAACACTAATATAACGCTGACCTTAATAAATAACGATAGAAATCATTCAAGGCGTGAAAGTACTCATGAATATAAACTAGGTACTTTCATCATGGGACAAACTCTGAATTATCTACCTTTAGGTAATAGGTAAGTAATACAAGCGGTTTCATGCCTATCATTTCAAAGACTCTGTATATAAAAACTTTTTTACAAAAAAAAACCACCAACCTCAAAAATAGACACCTACCTATTTTTGAGGTCGGTCGGTCTTACCAAAATAAAAAAAAAAACAGTGGGGAGTGCCGACAGAAGTGAAAACAAAACACAAAAAGAATACTTTGCTATCACTCACTGACATATCGGATATACATTAAAACCGAGTACATCCCGAGGACAGTCGAACACATCCGAAGCGGGTATTTTTTTTAATCGTCTTATAAACAAAACACGCGTGGTGTCGCTTACGGTAACAGTGGCGCGAGTTAGGCAGGATACAAAAGTCTAAAAAGTTAGTATTTTTAGACCTTTGTATCCTGCTTATGCGTATGAAGTTTCATTAAAATCGGTTCATTCATTTCGAAAAATAAGGGCTTGAAAGTTTGTATAAAATGCCGCACGGCGTAAACGCTCTTAACTAAATATCTATTTAAAATAGTTTGAGTCTAATTATAGAATCTAAAAAAAGCTTCAAAATGTCAAACGAAATATTTTATTCAAAAAACAGCCATATTCGCTGGTATGCTGGTATGGTGAACTACGCCGTAGCATAGTGTGAGCTACGCCGTAGCACAGTTTGACCTACGCCGTAGCACTCTCCTTCCGTCTTACGAATTTTCGATCAGGTCACGTGTCCTGACGCGAGTTTAACATTTTTTACCCATTACAAAAAAAGTGTACAACGCCGCTAAAGAAGTTTTCACTTCAAAAAAAACGTAATACCAAAATAATTTGTAAATTAATTATATTCTTAATGTATTGTATATTTATTTCTATTGGATTACAGAATATACAGGGTGATTGGAAGATGGGTGCAAAGCTTTAAGGCGAAGATAGTACAGACAATTTAGAAGCCGTGCCGTTTCGGAGCCGTGCTTGTATTAGGAATCACGGACAACATTTTGACCATGAAACATAAATAAATTAAATTCAAATGTTGTTTTATTTAGTCTGCCAAAAATTTAAAATTTCTCCCTTAAATTGGTTTTTAGGTTCTAATTTCAATAATTTGTAATATATCTGCGTAAATGTTACCTCAAAAGAAAGAGCGATTATCAAGCATGTTTTCAAAAAGGTTTGAACAAAAAAAGCACGCTCCGTTATTTTTACCGACTTTATTAAAATAAGGTTTACAAAAAGTATTTATGAATTTTAAAATTTGTTATGAACTTTAAATATCTGTAAAAAAAATGTCTAACGACACAGAGGCCTAAAACATGTTTTGCTAGATTGCTTACACATTACTTTAATTAAATACAATAAAAATGAATTCGTTTATCATTCAATTTGGCCATAAATAAGTAGTTTATTTAAAACTTTGGGAATTTTCGAAAAAAATCTTAAGAAATTGGTAAAAAAAAAGTGGTAAGACTTCGTCTAAGACAACCATGGCTTAAATGGTTCTGAATTGCCTGTACTATCTTCGCCTTAAAGCTTTGCACCCATCTTCCAATCACCCTGTATATAAAGAAAGAAAGAAAGAAAGAAAATACGTTTATTTGCGATAAACATGACGCAATAAAGAAAATAAACAAAAAAAAAATAAGAAAGGGTTGGGGGAAACATGCGTCACATCCACGCAAAACAGCTATCGCTCAGCATTATGCTGCGACCCTATGCAAGACAGAGCCCCAGCGCTGGTTTTCAGCGACAGCCGGCGCCGACGTATTGACGTCGTCCGGTGCAGCAAACAATTTACTATGACGCTGTAGGTCCCCAAGGAAGGAAGGAAGGAAGAAGGAAAGAAAGGAAGGTTCCCAAGTACTTATATATTTTGAATGGATACTGATTTAAAGACGAGTTATGTGAAAAATGAGTTTTCTATAGTTTGAAATTCCTCATAATATCTCGTCGTTATGTCAGTGTCCTTTCAAAATATATACTTGGGAATCTAGATATGCTGTAATCCAATCGGAATAAACACCCTATGAATGTTTGATTTACAAATTATTTTGGTATTAGTTTGTATGAACTTCGCAAGCTACTCGGCCCCTTATAGTGAGAACAATTTTTACCGACTTAAAAAAAAAGGAGGTTATGTAATTATGCGATGAAACAAGGCAGCAATCGTGGTCGTACCAGGGAGCGCTTGATCTGTCTACTTTTAGTACTTTTCTTCTTTTGTGGTGGACTTCCAGTCTAAGCAGATGCAGCTGAATACCAGTATTTTACATGAAGCGCGCAACGACTGTCAAAGATCTACGAACGACAGCCGGGAACAACCAACGCCTTTGGTGATGCCAGAGGCACGGAGAGATCTCGATATGTGTAGGTAATGGATAGTCACCCATCCACGGACCGAACGCGGCAAGATCGCCCCATGCGGCTGTTATTATTTAGCCATTACAAGAAAGTTGAATATCATCTTCACCGAAATCAACTTGATTATCCACCTCGGATGTACTTTCTACAGTTAACTGCATTTGAAATTGACAGCGAGTGAACCGTATCTCGTTGATACGTTGTCAGTCATCGCGCAATGATTGACGTTCCATTTGCTGGCTGTCGGTCACGCGAGCCGCTGCGTCGGGCATGTTCACGCGCGGCCGCGGAGGTGACACCGAACTGTATCAACTGAGGCTGATGTGACAGCCGACATCATACAGTTTGATTTTAAATATTACCGAGAGAGGTATCGCAAGTTCTACTGGATACTGATCATTCTTAACACATCGGAACAGACACAACTCAAACTTAAAGCATTTATTTCAATTAAACCATTTACAGGCAGTTTTGAATTGTCAAGAAGTCGGTCAGTCAACACGAGATCAACACACAAATAGAAACAGCTTTGTTTGTGAACAATAATCCACAGCACTTGCAATAATTGTCGGCCGTCAGAGAGAATCCAAAACGGACTCAATAGGCTGTATGTTAATAAGCTATTTTAAGTGAAATTGAAAACTGCACTTATGCAAAAAGTTTTTTTGAATTTACAATAAAGTACTTAATGTTACAAAAGATAAGATGTATTTACTAAACGAATTAATTATCCATGTTTGCAACGAAATTAGGTAATGATTTTATTTGATCATCACCCAAATTTCAGATCATGTTGCCACCACACATATTGAGTGGATAGCTGTATGAATTCTGCCCGGTGCGTGAATGCAAAGGGCTTTGACTGTTTTATTTGTGACTAGCTTCTGCCCGCGACTTCGTCCGCGTGAATATTTGATCGGCTCCTAAGGATCCTAGCATGATGTTAAATAACCTAAAGCCTTCCTGAAGAATTGCGCTATCAAATGCAAAAATATGTTTTCAAATTCGACCGGTAGTTGCAGAGATTAGCGCATTCAAACAAACAAACAAGAAAATAAACAAGCTTTAATATTAGTAGGTATAGATAGATTGGCAGAATCACTTGATTCAGTCACACGTCGAATCTTCTACCTATCCCTTGTTAGATAAGTAGGGAATCCAGGCAGCATTAAACCTATTATGAATATCAGTTTACATCTACAAACATTAAAGTTTTTCACTACAAACTTTATTACAGCGAGCCTCCATGTACACACACACTATATAACATACAACAGAAGTTCTAGCCGGTACAAACAATATACAGTACCTACGCTACCTTGTAAATATTGTACAGTTACCGCAAAAAATAAAACCGTTTGTCACCCGAATGTTGATGACCAGAGGGCTAGTTCGTTCCAAAGAATTAGCATTGCCATTCAACGTGGCAATGTTGCAAAGTATTCTGGACACGTTTCCGGATGATAGCGATGCGGACGAGTACTCCTACGCCTAACTAAGTAACCACAAAACAAAAGGATTTTTTGTATTTATTTGCATGCTGTGTTAGTAAGGCGTTTGTCGGGGGTATTCCTCGAAACGCACCAACTTTGAAACAAATGAAACGTCTATCGATATCATTTATTACGAATCCTTCATGCTCTTCTTTATATTTCATCGTTGATGCATTTTGAAGAACAAAATTATAATATTTTTATTTTAAAAGTGAAAACTTCTTTAGCGGCGTTGTACACTTTTTTTTGTAATGGGTAAAAAATGTTAAACTCGCGTCAGGACACGTGACCTGATCGAAAATTCGTAAGACGGATGGAGAGTGCTACGGCGTAGGTCAAACTGTGCTACGGCGTAGCTCACACTATGCTACGGCGTAGTTCACCATACCAGCATACCAGCGAATATGGCTGTTTTTTGAATAAAATATTTCGTTTGACATTTTGAAGCTTTTTTTAGATTCTATAATTAGACTCAAACTATTTTAAATAGATTTTTAGTTAAGAGCTTTTACGCCGTGCGGCATTTTATACAAACTTTCAAGCCCTTATTTTTCGAAATGAATGAACCGATTTTAATGAAACTTCATACGCATAAGCAGGATACAAAGGTCTAAAAATACTAACTTTTTAGACTTTTGTATCCTGCCTAACTCGCGCCACTGTTACCGTAAGCGACACCACGCGTGTTTTGTTTATAAGACGATTAAAAAAAATGCCCGCTTCGGATGTGTTCGGCTGTCCTCGGGATGTACTCGGTTTTAATGTATATCCGATATGTCAGTGAGTGATGGCAAAGTATTCTTTTTGTGTTTTGTTTTCACTTTTGTTGGCACTCCCGGAGTGCCACTGTTTTTTTTAATTTTTTGCGTGAAATACTTTCGGTGCGGTTCAAACTTGGTGCGTTTCGAGGAATATCTCGTTTGTCGTGATAGTGTGATGTGTATTCGTGACTTTGTTCTTGTGATTTCTTCCGTGCCTACATAAAATAAATAATTTCTATAAATGTTTTAATATATTTACTTGAAGGCGCTATAATATAAATTGTCAAAGGACCTTGCTAAAAAAAAACTTCTCTAAGGTTGAAATGATCTATCCGTCAAATAGGCAAATAGAGACCTTGTCGTTTTATGACATGCAAGTGATATTCAACCTTAGGATGACCTACGAGGTCAGCTTTACCTCACCTTCACCTTCTGTTCCTACCTGCTAGGTAAGGTCCAGGATTAGGGCGCGATATGAGCGTGTATGGAGGCTTAGCTGGTCTCATATTATGCTGATACGACTACTTTCATCCACGCTTACATTTTTGTGTTTAAAACTTTAGCACGTTGGCGAAGAAAGGCATTTTGCACAATGTGTTTAAATTCGGAAAAGAAAGGCATTTTGCAAAATAAGAATTCGAGGAGAAAATGATAAAACAAAAGAAAACTGTTGTAACACAGAGAATCTATTTAAGATTTTTTAGATTTAATAGATATCTAGATCTGTACTAATAATGAAGCTGAAGAGTTTGTTTGTTTGTACGCGCTAATCTCTGGAACAACCAGTCGCATTTGTTTCTTTAGGGTTCCGTACCTCAAAAGGAAAAACAGAACCCTTATAAGATCATTTCGTTGTCCGTCTGTCTGTCCACCTTTAAAGACCCTTTTTCTCAGGAACGCGTAGAGTTATCAAGTTGAAATTAATATCAAATACTCAGTGCTGCAATCCCTTGAAGCAGTGAAAAAATTAAACTTCTCTAAATCAGCGCAATCAAAAGATACGGGCCGCATATTTTGACACTCGCAAGGGAATCAAAACCTATAGGGTACTACCCGTTGACCTAGAATCATTAAAAAATGTACACAAGTAAAAAAACATTTTCATGTAAAATGTTGCCAAAACGAGACCGTAAGGCTCGCACCTCTCGCCTCAAGGAGATGTCAGCACCAACTGACGGGGTTCGCTAGGGCCGATGCCCGCCAGGGTCGCGGTTTACGAAAGAGATACCGTGGCCCCTGGCACAGGCAACTGAAGGAACACGGGTGGGTTTTAGTCAGTAAGAGTCTGACACTCCCTTCCGCTCCGCCCAGAGCCGGAGGGGTCATTTGATGATTTTTTAATCTTATGTCTTGAATTGTTTCTTCATTTCTGTCTTTTTTACATTGTTCTCACATATAGAAGCAACAAGAATAATGTACCCAGGATTTTGTAATATCTTGATTTAAAAGAGTGTCCATGGAGTTTCTTGCAAGTTCTTCTCCATAGAGATCTACGCTTTGGAATGGGCAACTAGCTTCAACTTTCTGACTAACTGACAGACTATTTAATTTTGACAATTCAAAAGTGCCTGTACAAGGTTTAATTGAAATAAATGATTTGAGTTTGAGTTTGAGTTTATTTCCCACCCAAAAAAAAAAAAAGGCTCGCACCTCGCACTGTCAAAAAGTTATCAGATCTCATGTAGAGCCAAGCTTCTAACTCTACACGCCCTAACTTCACAAACTCTACACCTTACTCAAAATATGAGGCTTGGCCGTTTCGTTACTATAAGAAGAAGTTCGTATTGTATATCAGTGAATAATTTTTTCACCTTACGCCCATGTGACGGTAGCGCTTGGCTACAGATAGCGCGGGCAGGCGGTGCGATGCGACGGGTTGGGTTCGGGGAACAATAAATTTCACGCGGATGAAGTCGCGGGCAGAAGCTAGTAATATTTTATAGAGAAAAGATTTGATTTACTAACATAACATCACGCATGTTATCCTTAGATGGGACAGGCAGACGTGTACCTATAATAGTACTTACACCCGCCAGTTATGTTTTCTTAATACTACCTAACTATCTAACTACATAACTGTGTCTCATAAAAACTATCATGTTTAACAAACAAACCATTTATCTCCCTGTAAATTAAAACAAGAAGTAATAATAGGAAACAACGGATTCAATCAGTAAACAGATTAATGTATTCACTGGAACTAGTTTATATGTAAAGCGAGACGGCGGCGGCAAATTGGCGGTTTTCTTCGGCGCCCCCTGGGCACAGCTTCGCAAGGCTCATTATACGCTCTCCATTGCGCGCTTCCTTAGTAACTTGTGTTGCAGTAAGTGAACAAAGGCGGTAATGGCTGCGGAACACATCGATGGTGAGGCAATTTCAGAGGTGTGACGTAGTTTTGTGTCAGTATCGAGATTCTGTGAAATGTTTCGGTGATGTGTTTGTGTTGGTTATGAATATCGAGAGAGATTACAATGGTGGGTGCTAAACTGACTTTTGGCGACGTTTATCGTAGGTTATATTTAATATGGTTTTTATAACCATACCATCACAGATTATATATTTACAGATTTTAATTTCGAATTCTTCCCTTGGTTTACCGAAAAAATACAAATACCCCTAGCAGGAAACAAATCCACGACACTTAGTAAGTACCTACAGACGCCAATTTTACCCAATGTGAATCTTAATGACGAATATTATTATTTTTACGTCTCTTGTCATTTCTCGTGACCCTGGGGTCCCGGACTTTTGGAAGGCGTACGAGGCCGAAGCCAACTCGCACAGGCCCGTTGCCAACCGACGCTTGTTCCTGTTCGCACTATGCAAGTGCAGCCATGGACAACCCCCGATTGGTGTAGGAATATTGCAATTTGCAGGTTATGGAAACAAAGATAACAAAGATTATGGATTTGGGTGGCTAAAGTTAACTCGTCATCTAGTACAATGGAAAGACTATATCCCCTGCCTGACCAATGTTTTATATAAATTACTTACACAGATTTATTGACGAATATTATTTCTGTGCGCGTCCGTTAATACCAGCTTTAGAAAAAGTTCGGCTTGATTGAGCATCGTCTCTGTCACTCATAGGACATGTACCTATGACGGTCTCTTTTTAAAACTCGAACTACTCTAATAGCACTTCGTAATGCTGGGGCCACATTATTGCAATAAGGAAAACTATACTTCGCGCGCTCTCTCTCGCACACCGCTCGACGTCTCGCTGTTAAACAGATAGCGTACGTAGTCCGCTTTATCGCGACAATGTGGCCATACTGGCCATAGCATTACAGTACCTATCTATTCCCCTGTACTTGTTAGCACCGACACCTACACAATACATCGCTGTGCTCGTCAGTACTGATAGCAAGTCTGATGGGTATCAGTGGCTAATTACAGCGGTACATTCGGTAGCAACGGTGTTAGCGGCTACTTCGACGACGTTATCTATTGTGAAGGCATTACCTATGTATTGGGGTTTCTTGGGTGAAGTCATAACTTGGCTTGGAATTATTCACAGGTCGGTATTTTATTAACCGACTTCAAAAAAGGAGGTTCTGTATTCGACCCGTATGTATGAATGTATGTTTGAATGTCTACGATTTTCTCAAAATCCTATGAACCAATTTTGATAATTCTTTGACTAATGTGATGTACATACTTTCAGGAAGGTTTTAATATATAATACATTAGGTAATTATTCTTATGTACGAAGTTATATGTATAAATGTACTGCCTCTCCGGCATTTCTATGCGAATTTTGATGATTCTTCTAGTCGGTGTCTTCAGTTCTTCAATGCACTAGTGTTAAATGAATTTTTGTGGGGTAGGTATGTATATTACAAAAAAAAAGTGAAAAATAAAAACTTTTTACAAAAAAATCAACCGCCTTTTAATAATTTAAGTATACTGATTCTCATTATTAAAATTTTTTGGCAATTCATAAATACAAAATGCGCTATCTAGCGGAATATCTCCGCACTACGTTATCGCGATGGCCCGCACTATTGATAGCGGGCTTTCACGCGCATCGCGATAGTACGCCCCGCCCACTTGCAGAGTTAGGGCCGGATCCACCGGCGCGGCGCAGTAGATACCGCCTGGGTACCAATCACGTGACAAGAAGGAACAGAAGGCTAACTAACAAAGCTAGAGGTACCTAGACCGTAGAACAAGAATAGCATAAAATCAGACTATAACGTTCCCACTGCTGGGACACAGGCCTCCTCTGTGTGAAAGAGGTAGATAAAAATAATCGCAAGAATATAAAGAAAAAAAAGAAAGAAAGAAAATACGTTTATTAGCGGCAAACACGACGCATAAAAAAAAAACAGTGGCACTCCGGGAGTGCCGACAGATGTGAAAACAAAACACAAAAAGAATACTTTGCCATCAGTCACTGACATATCGGATATACATTAAAACCGAGTACATCCCGAGGACAGCCGAACACATCCGAAGCGGGTATTTTTTTTAATCGTCTTATAAACAAAACACGCGTGGTGTCGCTTACGGTAACAGTGGCGCGAGTTAGGCAGGATACAAAAGTCTAAAAAGTTAGTATTTTTAGACCTTTGTATCCTGCTTATGCGTATGAAGTTTCAATAAAATCGGTTCATTCATTTCGAAAAATAAGGGCTTGAAAGTTTGTATAAAATGCCGCACGGCGTAAACGCTCTTAACTAAATATCTATTTAAAATAGTTTGAGTCTAATTATAGAATCTAAAAAAAGCTTCAAAATGTCAAACGAAATATTTTATTCAAAAAACAGCCATATTCGCTGGTATGCTGGTACGCCGTAGCATAGTGTGAGCTACGCCGTAGCACAGTTTGACCTACGCCGTAGCACTCTCCATCCGTCTTACGAATTTTCGATCAGGTCACGTGTCCTGACGCGAGTTTAACATTTTTTACCCATTACAAAAAAGTGTACAACGCCGCTAAAGAAGTTTTCACTTCAAAAAAAAACAAAATTACAATTTGGGAGAAAACATTCGTCCCATCTACGCAAAACAGCCATCGGCAATATGATTGAGTACAGCACACGTAACTTGACAAATATAACATACGTTGTAAGGTTTCCGTCATAATCTTCCAGAAGCCAGAAGCTTTAACGAACTCATTACAAAGAAAACTCATCGTCATGAGCGTTGATCTAGTGGTCGCAAGCATTACTAATGAAGGTGAGGTCCGTTCGATTCCCAGGTCGAGAAATTAGTTTTTGGGTTATCCAGCAGCTATTCTCTATAGTAGCCCGGAGTCTGAATTTGTGCCCAATTAATAACAATAGGCTCGTCCCCTATTAAATGAGATTTAAACATTAATGGTGAAATGTAGGTGTACTATACAATACACCTCTACCATACTCCTCCGTGGAACCCCTGTGCAGTTGTTATGAACAGCAAATACCGACAATCCAATTGCCACAGTAGCGTTTATCTGCCATGGATCTCGGAATCATTCGTAACAAATATTTGTACAGCCTACAGACAGTTCGATATCTAGCTGTTTCTGTATGAGATTTGTGTTTGTACACGCGTACATGTGGATGAAGATCGACGTCAGAGGCATCTTTTTAGCTTTCGTTCAGCAATGGATGAAAAGCGCCAACTGTTGTAAGATTAATATGATGCTAAACGTGACTGTGATGTTTCGGGTTCGAATGGAAAACGATCATGTGTGTATATATCTAATAGTTCTGAGAAATTAGTGTTTGAATTTTGTCTGATGGACTGTAAGGTTTCGAGCGATGATGGAATGAAAGTAGGCACTTATTGAACCTATTATATACATCCCAAAGCACACATAGATAAAAGCACAGAAAGTAAAAAAAAATTGGAGAGCACAGATCGGTAAGTATGCATAGTCTGTAACGTTCACGAGCATAGAAGCCGAAAGCGCAAGTACAAGTGTTCAGTCACTCAGTAAATCAGAATACACTTAGCGGAATGCAAATTAGTAAGCCTGGTACAAGCAGAATAGTGGGTAGTAGGTGGCGACTGGTTGGGGAGTGCGTACGCGCAAGGGGTGTGGGGGGGGGGCTATCCAAGGACGCTAGTGTACAACGCAACGTTTCCTGGAATCACGTTTTTCCACTGAGTCAGACCGGCCGAAGTTCTGAGTTATGTCACAAAATAAATGATTTGCTAAGGCAAGTTCATTAAATGAAATTTAAATGTGTAACATGTAAATAATATATATAAATGGCCCTTCTGCCTATCCTGCTTGTTGCCATGCCCCGATCCGTATCTGTGGTAATGAGAAAGATATTCCCCTCGATACGAGTTAATACACTCGTTTTTACTTCTTACTCGGTCTAATCGCCTGCTCCTTTTCGTGGCGTTCAGCTAATCAAACCGTTATTGTTAAACAGGTTTTATTTTTGAACAAGCTTGAATACTGATCGGGGAAACATTGGGTACAGTTAAATGGGCAAATTTCAAAGAGCTCAGTCAGGAGATTTTTTCCAAGAGTTTATGTTAGTATTAGGTTAGTAATCCGACCAACATCCTGTCCCCAAACTGGGTCCGCGTGGTGGATTACGGCCCACTCCCTCTCTCAGAGAGGTGGTCTGTTTCCCAGGCCCAGCAGTGGGAACATTATAGGCTGATTATGCAGGCCAACAGTGTTTCTGATTGACCGGCTGCATTGACGAGGGGCTCGTAGCTAAGTACTAACAGCCGCACGGGTCGATCGATCAGGTAAAGCGACCTGGGCCCGACTGTCAATGACGGACGGAAACCGGCATGTCCTAGAACCAAAAATTCGATGACATGTGACATCTATCAACTCGCACTGGGCCCGCGTGGTGGATTACGGCCCACTACCTCTCACCCAGAGGAGGCCTGTGTCCGAGCAGTGGGAACATTATAAACTAAAGATGCTTATGCTACTGAAGTCATTATCATCATCATTTCAGCCGAAAGACGTCCCCCTACTGGACATATAGGCGTCCCCCTACTGGACATATAGGCGTCCCCCTACTGGACATATAGGCCTCCCCCAGGCACCTCCACTAGGACCGGTTTTGTGCTTCTTCCATCCAACGAGTTCCTGCGGCCTTTACAAGGTCGTCGGTCCACCTTGTAGGAGGCCTTCCAACGCTACGAAGCTGAACGCTACTGAAGTAAAAAATGAATTGACAGAAGCTACCGTAAAAACTTAATTATGTCAATATATGTTGTAGAAATACGAAACGCTTTGAAACCGATAGCCACTTGTGAAGAATACAGCAAGCAATGCTGGTGGCAGAAACAAGACTAGCTCACTCAATTATGTTATTTCAATCGTTTTTATGAAAGACCTTATCCTACTTCCACATGTCTTCTCATAGAGGATTACGCACACTTCTAATAAAATTTCTGCATACATCGATGTATAATTTGTACTCCCTACGCACGTATTATATTAATGAAGCTTTGCATTGGATTCGGTGTACAATTGAGATAAATTAGACAGTACTTAATATGGTTTGTTAATAAATCATTTGTTGTTGGTAATTTCACCAGATTTTATTTTGATAGATAAATATTCCATCGTTGGCAGCCTTGTTTCAACCAATACTCAGTATAGGCTTCCTCCCTTTTGTGCCCTGCTTACATGGTCTGTGTGAGTCTCAACAGTCGAGACAGCAAACCACTATCTCTAAATGTATGTTGCGCCATTTGACGTTTGAAAGTCCTAATCCGCAAGGCAGCAGTATAGGCGGCGCAGCCTCCTACAAACTACCCAATAACTCTTTGCCCGACGCGGGAATCGAACCCAGGACTCAACTTCTCAAACACGAGACAGTCACCAAAACATAGCCGTTAGTGTCACATTACTTGCACTGAATGGGTTAGTTAGTGCGTCATCTACAAGGGAGCTACTGATATAACGTCAGTCGTGTCTCGCGTCAACACTAGGCTGACGTCTTGACGTGTGTTGCGTTGTTTGACGTCATACGTCACACTGTCGGCGGGAGACATCAGACACAGCATACCTCCCGTATTCCCCGAGGAGCAAGAGGTGTTATAGTACGTTTACAGTTAGCCAGAATACCTCGTTGGTCTGGTGGTTGCAAGCTCGACTGCTGAGCATGAGGTTCCTGGTTTGATTTACGGGCCAGGCAAAGTATTATCAGGTTTTGCCATTAGAAAATTTTTAGTACAAATGACCGGTTAGTGGGAATAGGCTCGCCCTCTTATACATCAAGCTTAAACTCAAAATATTCATTTCAATTATCCTAACCTAACCTTGGGGTGACCTTCGCTCGCTCTTGCATCCTATGTCGATGGAAATCAGCTTTGCGGGGCCCCTAACCATTTACAGGCTCTTTTTAACAGTCTTTCCAAAGCGTAGTAGTTCCCATGGATCAGAACGGGTCAGAAACTCCATTGAAAATATTATTGTCATCGAATTTATAAGGGAACTGATATTCTTGACAAACCTATTGTATAAGGTGTGTTATTTCTAGTCCCCAAACTCACTAACCCTATCAACACTTGCATCCACCCATTTTCTGTGGCACACATGAGTATGTGACGTCACGTGTACACCCCTCTACGCAGTGTGCCCACCCATTGAGTGAAGAGCGAGCATTGTAGCGCGCGCCCTGCGCCGCCAACCGTACACGATAACACGACTGTACAGCTATATTAACCTATCTGAAACTGATACGAGTGCTACTAGCCTGATTATTTTTGAAAGCTAGTGATGTACCCTACCAAGGGGTTAACCTGGGGCTACCCAGTAACAGGGTTGTGGAGGTCAGATAGGCAATCGCTCCGTGTAAAATACTGATATTCAGCTGCGTCCGGTTAGAATGGAAGCCGACCACAACATAGTTGAGTAAAGGCTAGGCAGATGATGAGTGATATGTCCGCTGTAAAGTTACAGTGTTAGGGTTTATAGGCATAGAAATTCGCGGTAGGTGCAGCTTTAGCTAGAAGGTAATAGAAAGACAATAGTTCTGTGTTTTGTTGGAACGAAGTTCTTTAACGGAGCTTGAAGCAGGACTACTTCGTTCCAAAAACTTTTTGAATTTGAATTGACATTTTAACAATGTATATGTTCGGTGATATTTTCACATATCACTGAACAATTTTCAGAAGAATTTAATTCGGTTGTTTTCGTAAAAGTCATTCACATTTCAATCACTTTTATACACAGATACGATCCAACACGTCCTTTAGCTGAAAATCTCGTAACAAAAGCATTTCGATTCTCATCCCTATCTAAACAACATTGATCCATTCGGCACTGAACCGAAATGGAGCACTTAGACAATTACTGACAAAAGCATCTACATACAATGGAGTGATCACTGATCACCGCCATCAACGCCGACAAATCGTCGCCAAAACGCCGACAAATCGCAGACAATTAAACGATAGGTGTCGCTGCGGGGTCTGCTGGCCATTTAGAGAACATGAGGTGTATCGATATCGATGCTGCAGGTACTACTCTATTGTGAGCCGAATGTCGGTCATCAGTCGATAAACATGGCGTTTGAATCAAATGTGCTGGTAGAGGTGCACGCAATCTGACGGATATTTAGTGGTAATTTGATAGAGTATGTGTTAGTGGTGTTTACATTTAGATACTTACAGTTAATGCTTCATTGACTATGTATGGCCATTACTTAGCAGTACAAGGCATAGAATTCATTATTATCCATCTATACATACCTACATACATACAAAATTTATAGTTTTTTTTTAAGTTCCGCTGGTTATCTATTTAGACAGGTAAAAATAACAAAATTAAATTCTAACATCTCTAAAACTATACAGAAACTAGAAAATAGCGTCGAAAAACTCATCCGCATCGCTGTCAACCGGTAATGTACCCAAAAGACTGGCGGCATTGCCACGTTGTATGGCGATGCTTAGCCTCTGGCCAAGGTAAAAGCCAGCCCTTGGGTCACGGGAAGTGTCAACCAGCCGTTTCGAAATATCTTTAAAAAGACCATGAGCACTCGGACCCCACGGTCCGAGGGTTTCAACCCCAAATGGCTCGAAAATATAATTTCCGATGAGGTTATTATATTTTCGCCGCTTGAGGTTCTCCGCAGCCGCAGCAGCAGCGCCAGCACAGCATGCCGAGGCAGGAAGATGGGATGGCGCAAGAGTATCGACACACGTAGCGTCCCACACTAAAGGCCTACCCACCTTCCATGGAAATAAAGACATACCGTCCGGTCTCTTGCCATCGTCGCGTGCCAAACCATTGGGTTCTAACACAGCTGAAACGCCGACGGTGACAAGAGCTCGTCGGATGATGTCATTAATGTTCGCGTGCCGCGCTAAGTGACCCGCACTTCGGTTGCAAGACAGGCAGTGGTGTCCGAGGCTGTTGACATCTTCGTCACAGTGACAGCGATGGGGAGAACAGCAAGGAGTGCCTAGTCGTAGGGAAGCAGCGAGGCGAAAAGTAGTGTCGTCGAACAAAGTGCCTATGTTCGACGAAGGTAGTGCATGAAGCCAAAGACCCGACTCCCACCTACCCACAGCCAGCAGGCGCGCACGTTCCGCAGTAGTAGCAGACGAGTCAAGTAAATTGTTCTGTACTACTCTGCAGAGCGGCTCATCCCACAGTCTCTGGGAAGATGGATTGCCGGGTGGATCTGTATTTGGGCAAGCGAGTCTCCAGGCATCCATAGCCTCGGTGAAATACGGCACATCAGAATTAATCAGTGTGGAAGCTAGGATTTTCCTGATTAATTTATCAGTGCCGTGTACCGAAGATATGAAAGCCGGTAAACTAATACTAGAAATTTTGCGGACGCCGAGGCGCCATACGAATGGGAAGAGTATGCCCATGGCCACATTTAAAATGGAAGTTAATGTATGCCTGATAATTTGGTCCATTTTGTCTAAAAGGTGAGTGTGCTTCCATAAATCGGAAGCGCGAAGAAAAAATGTTAATTTAGGGCCGAAACAGCAGTGGCGGATTAAGGTTATGGCCGATTGCATATTAATTTGGAACAATCTTTCCGAAACGTCATTGAAATTTTGGATTTTTTCGTCAATAAAAACGGGAAAGGAATTGTCAAAGATTGGAGACCCAAGGAGGCGAAGAGAGCTTTTTTCAATAATTTTGATTTCTAGAGCTATTACGTTAAATTTGGGAAGTGTCAGATGTCTGTCAGTACTGTCCGCTTAATATAGTTCACATTTCGAAAGATTGAGATCAATGCCAATGGAATGAAGTTCATTTTTAAAAAATTGAAGGTCTTGTAATACAGTTTCTGCATCGCCTCCCAAGGTTCCATCATCGAGATACCAAACGTTAAATTTGGAATTTAGCTGTCGAATAATTGGGTGAATGGCTAAACTAAAAATCACTGGCCCAAGGGGGTCACCTTGTTGACAGCCAACAGCAGATTCCAAAAGGTTGTCCTGATACAGTAATTTAGAAGGGTGTCTATAACATTGCCAAATGAAACAATAAATTTGGGGTATTTCTTTTCTAGTTTCTGCCAGCAGGGTGTCCCTATTAACAGAATTGAAGGCATTCTTTATGTCAACCTTCAGGATGACCTCTCCTTTTCCAGAATTTAGACAGGTCGCCAAGGCGTGTACGGCAGCGTCACAACCCCCTTTGGAGCCGTAACCTAGCTGCAGGGGCTGAAATTTTTTCGAAACAACCTCACCGTAAAATTTACAACAGATTTTGGCTGCCATACGGCGGTAAGTAGTGCCTACGGCAATGGACCGAATGCCGCCATCCTTCTTACGCAAGGCGCATAGATTGGCCCCGTACAGAACGTCGATGACGGCCTCGTTCACCTTACCGGAGAACATAAGGTTAATCAAAGCCGTAAGCTCCTTCAAGAGCAGCTCACCAGCTGCCCCGGCGCCTGAACAAATAAGGTCCTTAAGGTGTTGAGGACTCAGGCCGTCGAGGCCGCCAGCGAAGCCGTTCCGGAAGGAGCAAACGGCTGTAACCAACTCTCGACCTGTAATGGTGAGGGAGTGGTTATCAGGATCAGGAGGGTCGGGAAAAGAAAGGCCATCCGCTGCGGCAGGGTGTTTGCTCTCCAGAGCTGCGAGTGTTTCTGGAGAACACGGTGCCACCACATCACTACGAAAAAGAATCCTGGCTGCTCCGCTCATGTCACCTTCCCCTAACTTAGATTCTACCAGATGGGATATACCACTTGATAAGGTATATCTCTGTGTCTGCAATTTTGAATCTAAATTATGAGCCGAAATATTACAGTTTTCTTTAATTTGTGCAGTTAATGTCTTTTTGGTTGCCAAATTCTTTTGTACATGTAGAATTCTGTAAGGGAAGGTGAGTTGTTGTTCCCAAGCACTTTGCGAGTTCTCGCGGGCGGCGAGACACATATTAATGTTTTAAAAATCACAATAGTAATATCGTTAGTTGGTATACCATACCATATTGGTTCGGTACTTTTAACGTTGAACCTGTTCAAATCAATAATCTGACACATCCAAACAGACAAAAATTCCAAAAATTGATGAATCTGTTGGTTATCCTTTAACACCCCAACTATTTTTTTTTGAAATATTTTCAATGTACAGAAACGCCTTGTCTACAGATTTATTATATGTATAGATATAGATAGAAGAATAGATATATATATAAAATAAATCAAAATCAACACGAAAATCATACAAAGGCAAAAAAAAATTACTTATAACAAATGAATAATTATGCAAATAAATAATCAATCCTGAAATTAAAAATACTTTAATCGAGTTTTCGTATCGTCCTGTTGTTATCCTCTAATCCACTAAACACACACATCTTTAACTTCTAAATAATACAAATACAATCTCCATGCTCCTCATTTCACGCGCTTTCTCTGGAACTCGACTCATAGCAATGTTTTATGTATATTCCCTCGTTGTGTCTCAATGGCGACACATGACACCTGTTTTAATTTATTCCAATGCTAAGATTTATATGAGAATGCAAAAAGAGCCTCTTGGAATACTCTTGAATATGTATCAGGCACATTGAATAATTCACATAGTAGAGGATTAAATTCAGTCAGTTTCGTGTGCAGCCGGGTGTCGTCGGGAGAGGTCGGAACATGTCGGGAGAGGTCGGGGTCCTTCGGGTGGTTTCGGATGAACGACGTTTGAAAGTTTAAAAGGCGAACAGATGTGAAAAACGTTTGGAATGTTCTAGGTCTTGTGACATTGGGGAGATTCTTGATTCGGTTAGCAATTTAGATGGTTGTACAAAATTTAACATTGTTTTTTTAAATTTTTAGGGTTCTGTAGCCAAATGGTAAAAACGGAACCCTTATGGATTCGTCATGTCTGTCCGTCTGTCCGTCCGTATGTCACAGCCACTTTATCCGAAACCATAAGAGCTACACTGTTGAAACTTGGTAAGTAGATGTATTCTGTGAACCGCATTACGATTTTTACAAAAAAATAGAAAAAAACAATAAATTATGGGGGTTCCCCATACTTAGAATTGAAACTCAAAAATTTTTTTTTCATCAAACCCATACGTCTGGGGTATCTATGGATAGGTCTTTGAAAATGATATTGAGGTTTGTTATATAATTTTTTTCTTAACTGAATAGTTTGCGCGAGAGACACTTCCAAAGTGGTAAAATGTGTCCCCCCCCCCGTGTAACTTCTAAAATAAGAGAATGATAAAACTAAAAAAAATATATAATATACATTATCATGTAAACTTCCACCGAAAATTGGTTTGAACGAGATCTAGTAAGTAGCTCGCCGGTGAAAAATTAAAAACATGATGGTGCGTAACCCTCGGTGCGCGAGTCCGACTCGCTGTTGTCATACCAAGACCCCTCCGTGCCTCGGATAGTTCGTTAAGCCGTTGTTCCCGGCTGTCATTCGTGGATTGTCAAAGGACAGTGGTTCCGTGTCATCAGAAGGCCGACATTCTGACAACCAGTCTTACCAAGGGGTATCGTATTACCCAGTAACTGGGTTGTGGAGGTCAGATAAAAAAAAAAAAAAAAAAAAAAGGCAGTCGCTCCATGTAAAAAACTTTTACTCAACTGCATTTGGTTAGACTGGAAGCCGACCCGAACATAGTTGGGAAACGGCTAGGTAGACGATGATGAAGTTCTAGGCTTGATTTATTAAAATAGTGCATCTGTTCTCTGAGATAATGGTAAGTTTGCAAAACATAACATCACGACTGTATTCCCCGAAGGGTAAGCCAGAGATACACACGTTATACAGACGTACATTTAGTACATCCACATTTCGCCAGGTATGTTTAAGTCCCATGTAATACCCTATTACATGGGACTTAAGCGAGCCTATTGCTATCATCCAGGCACAAATCCAGACTCCGGGCTGCTACTGAGAAATCCCAGATGGAAAAACCCTACAAACACTTCGGCCGACCCGGGAATTGAACCCAGGATATCATGCTCAACAGTAGGTCTTTTTTTTTTTTTCGGATTGAAAATCATCTGGGTGGAGCGGAAGGGAGTGTCAGACTCTTACTGACCCACCCGTGTTCATTCCTTAGCCCTTTATGTTCCGGGCCAGCAGTAACCCTTTCGGACAATCCCGCTGACCCGGCAGGCTTCGGCCCTATGGGGCCCCTCCTCGATGCTGACATCTCTTTGAGGCGCGCGTGGAACACGTACGCGCCATCCGGCACGGGCCTGGTCCTGATCGGACGGTTAGCTACCCATTACTCTTCGCCCGCAGGCCCGCGCCTACGGTGGCCGGGAGTCGTCACGCGGCTCCCGACGCCCGGAGCGTCTCCCGCGGCGGCTGGGACGGGAGGCTCTCTCCCTGAGCCGTTCCGCCACCTCCTTCGCTAGCATGACTGCTTCGCAGAAGGAGGTGACTGCCTCCCACTCCCTCTCGCCCCGGACCATGGCTTGCACCAGGGCCGGACGCGAGAGGTCGCCGTCGCTGCCGATCGCCTCTACGAGGACACGGCGGTGCTCCGCCCAAGCGGGGCAGAATCCTGGCAATGGTGACACCCGGGCGTTTCCTCCCGCCTGATGATGTGCAGGAACCTCCCGAAACTTCCGTGTCCGGTGAGGACCTGCGTCAGGCGGTAGGTGAGGGCGCCGTGGCGCCTCTCTAGCCACTCCTCAAAGAGGGGTCTTATCGCCGCTATCGCGGCGTGCCCTGCGCTGGGTTGCGACAGTCGTTCCTTCCATGTCGCCATGAGATCGCGCCGGAGCTCCGTCCGCTCCGCAGCGATTTGCCGCGGAAGCGGAACTTCCCCCCGGCGTAGAGCCTCCGCGCGCCACTCATATACGCGCGCGAGGACTATCGCCTCCAGATCCCATGGTGGCAGTCCAGCAATGAGGCTTGCCGCCTCGCCCGTATCGTGCGGTAGCCCCGGATGATCCTTACGGCAACCACCTACTGGGGCGCGTTCAAGTAGAGGGCGGCTCGCCGCCGCAGTGAATGCGCCCACACCGGGGCCCCGTATAGGGCCATGGACCGCACGACCTCCGCGTAAAGCCTCCGGCAGGAGGCGTTTGGCCTCCTCAGGTTGGGCAAAATCCGCTTGAAGGCGGCCCGGCCCGTTCCAGTTTGGGGGCTAAACGTCGGAAATGCTCGACGAAGTTCCACCGGCTGTCGAGGACGAGACCCAGGTACTTCATCGTTATCTCGACGCCAGTGTGAACTCCTCCTACCGTTAGTTGGGATCCTGATGGTGGCACGTTCCGGGGCTTATGAAACGACATGGCCTCGGACTTGTGCAATGCCACCTCGAGACCCAACTGCCGGATCCTCTCCACGACTATCGCAACCCCGCGTGTCATCGCGTCGGCCGCCGCCAGATGCGACCTCCCCTGCGCCAGGACCAGCGTGTCGTCAGCGTAGCAAACCACGCTGCCGCCATCAGGGAGGTCGGCCCGCAGCACCCAGTCGTAGCCGATGTCCCACAGGAACGGCCCCACGACCGATCCCTGCGGAACACCGCACGACATCTCTCGCCGGTTCCACTCCCCATCGCGACCGGGGTAGCTGACGGCTCTGTCCGTCAGATACGCCTCGACTATTCGACGGAGGTAGGGCGGCACCCGGTGATACCGGAGTGCCTCCACAATGCAGCTCCAGGGTAGGGTGTTGAACGCGTTGGCGATGTCGAGTGACACCGCCACGACGACCCCACCCTGGGACACCGCGTCCCCCGTCGTGAGGGCTCTCACGCGCATGATGGCGTCCACCGTCGAGCGCCCCTTGCGGAAACCAAACTGGCTGTCCGCAAGATCCGGCCCCGTCCTCACCAGGTGCCCGACGAGGCGGCCCACAATCACTCTCCTTAAGGCCACTTGACCAACAAGGCAGTCAGAAAGAAAGAAAAAAAGTTTATATGGACACAGTTCGTGAAACACAAAATACAAAAATAGTCAAAGTTATCGGTTAAAAATTGGTTTATTTGACAACCAGGTAAACCAAAACCAAAATCAAAAGTCAAACTAGGCTGAGAATCAGCACTTTTCGAACGTCAAAATTACAAAAGACAGTCCGCAACCTCTTTTAATAGAAATATCGAATGTGCACCAGACGTTAGACAAATAAGAATATTCACGTTAATATCTCTTCCAAGTCAATATGTTTGATGGCATTTGATGAGTTGTGGAGCCAAATATAAACATACGACTTATGAAAGATATTAATTTCTGGAATGTGGAGTTTTAGAATTGTTTCTTTTTAACTCTTCCATGTTTTATATCGTTGCATAGATATTATGAATGCAAATACAGCTATGTACTGTGGGGTACTTGTGTAACACACACAGTACAGTAGGCATGGCTTTCATTTTGACAGTTCAACAACATTCATTGCGTTATTTACGTTGCTGAGCAGACAAATGTATCAAACATATAAAGCAATTGAATAGAAGCAATATCCTTCAAAATGATTCAGATTGTGATTGATAGTGTGATACACAATTTTATTAAGTTGCTGGTTTATGAAATGAACCTTCGTGAATGAAATGTAATTTTATTTCAAAACTTGAATAAACATAAAAACTGATTGTTCTGAAAAACTGATGTGCATTTGGTATCTTTAAAAAAAAACTTTGATTTACTTTACTTTAATTCAAAGGGTGGCAATACAAAAAAAAACATAACGGCCATTTAAAAAAAAATCACATTCCCACTACCAATAAATTTCATCCCTCCATCCATCTATCATTGCCATCCATTATTTCACATTACACCCTTTATACAAACATTAGTGTCCACAAAAATCGACATATCGATAAGAGACATCTCTAGTACCGAGTACTGATATATCTTTGGTAATAGAGAGCATCATTTGTCTTGTAAAAAACGAATTGTTCGGGACGTATCGCGGACCTAAGATGATATTTATGAGAAAGAATGAATTTGTCCTAGAGCACGGTGCACACCGACGGAAACGACTTGCTTTTTATTGGTCGAGTGAGTTACGGGCTTAAATGGCACTTTTTGTAGGTAGGGTTGCTTGGTGTATTTAGTGCAGTGAGGGAAGGATTTTTCCTTTTTGAAAGTCTTAAAAGGGGGAGAAAATATTCAATATTTTTTTAATTTAAGCAGTGTTCTTTGAGTAGTCAGCTTTCTACGATTCCCAGTCAAATGGAAATAAGAAAAAAAAATGTAATTCAAGGATTGCCTCCTTGGCACAGAGGTTATCAGATTGGCAGTCGAGTGAGGAATCTGGAACAGATTCATTACCAGTGTGGTATCGTTATTGGAAATTCTCAGTAGCAATGGTTCTCTCAGTTGGAATAATATATTTTTATTTGCATTACATGCAATGATATGATTATGATCTAACATGTCTCGCCATGGGCTGGCATACAAATATTTTAAAGAACAACAGTTGTGTAACAAGGAGTGGTGGTGGGCGGTGGAAACGACCGCGACTTACGAGTTGGTAGGTCGTAGGTTCGAACCCAGAGAGGCACTTTGTGTAAATAATTTCATCACTACTGTAATTTAATAATGAAATTACGGCGTTGGAAGATGGGCAAGCTGGTCCTGCTGAAGAAGGAGGGCCGCCCCGTTGACTCACCATCCGCATACCGTCCCATTGTGTCGTTGGACGTGGTGGGCAAGCTCTTTGAGAGAGTAGTTGCAGACCGACTCATCTAACCTTTATCGGAGGTGGGGTCCAGACCTGTCGGATAACCAGTTCGGTTTCCGACGTGGGCGCTCCACAGTAGGCGCAATCATGCGCGTAAGGACCTTGGTGGAGGAAGCAGTGTCTCAGGGTGAGGTCGTCTTGGCGGTGTCTCTCACCATCGCCAATGCCTTCAACACCTTGCCCTGGAGTTCCATTAGGGAGGCACTTCAGTATCACGGGGTGCGGAACTACTTTCGCCACACTGTCGGGGCCTACTTGGCGGACAGGTGTGTCCTCTACCCGGGTCGAGAAGGATGGGGCCGGCGAGAGGTATCGTGCGGTGTTCCACCGGGGTCGGTACTGGGGCCGCTCCTGTTGATCATCGGAAATACTGGGTGCTGCGTGGTACGCTCCTTCATGGCGTTAGCGTCACCTGCCACACCGATGACATGCTGGTGATAGCGCGGGGGAGTACGTATCAAGACGCAGCACAACTGGCGACAGCAGAGGTAGAACACCGCGGTGGTTTTAGCCGGTGAGAGTCCGGCATTTCTATCACCTCCACGATGGAGGAAGTCCATGAGCATTTCTATCGCGCACCAACAAAAAAGGCCTTATTAAATTTGGCAATAAGAAAGAGTAGACTATTAAACATGAAATAAATTGTTTAAGAGATAATAATAAATTAATTGAACAAAGGGACGGCGAATACGCTTGTTAATTATATTAAAGACATTATTACAAGAAATAGAAACTGCTGGCATCTAGGTTATTGTTGTTTTGAAATAAACGAAATATTAACTTTCCACTCTATAACGTTATTGAATCATTTGATCAATAGCTTCTTAATTGTATCAAAGGAAAACTTTTTCTTTGAAAACTTTTAAGTCCAAGAACAGGAAGTATTTTAATGATAAGAAATGTTTTCAAATGAAAATGAACGAATAAACGAATTCTCGTTGCGAATGTATTATTTTAGTAAAACGCCGGTTGTACCAAGTCAGTTCACACTTAATTAATAATAATAACAATAAATATTTATTCAGAATTAAAATTGGTAAAATATCAAGAGTAAAATCTGTTATTTTACCTCTGACAGCAGCAACCTTATTGTAACGAGACACAATGATTTTGACAGACTTATCAGTGGCAGCGAGCCAACAGCAACCTTATTGTAACGAGACACAATGATTTTGACAGACTTATCAGTGGCAGCGAGCCAACAGCAACCTTATTGTAACGAGACACAATGATTTTGACAGACTTATCAGTGGCAGCGAGCCAACAGCAACCTTATTGTAACGAGACACAATGATTTTGACAGACTTATCAGTGGCAGCGAGCCAACAGCAACCTTATTGTAACGAGACACAATGATTTTGACAGACTTATCAGTGGCAGCGAGCCAACAGCAACCTTATTGTAACGAGACACAATGATTTTGACAGACTTATCAGTGGCAGCGAGCCAACAGCAACCTTATTGTAACGAGACACAATGATTTTGACAGACTTATCAGTGGCAGCGAGCCAACAGCAACCTTATTGTAACGAGACACAATGATTTTGACAGACTTATCAGTGGCAGCGAGCCAACAGCAACCTTATTGTAACGAGACACAATGATTTTGACAGACTTATCAGTGGCAGCGAGCCAACAGCAACCTTATTGTAACGAGACACAATGATTTTGACAGACTTATCAGTGGCAGCGAGCCAACAGCAACCTTATTGTAACGAGACACAATGATTTTGACAGACTTATCAGTGGCAGCGAGCCAACAGCAACCTTATTGTAACGAGACACAATGATTTTGACAGACTTATCAGTGGCAGCGAGCCAACAGCAACCTTATTGTAACGAGACACAATGATTTTGATAGACTTATCAGTGGCTGCGAGCCAACAGCAACCTTATTGTAACGAGACACATTGATTTTGATAGACTTATCAGTGGCTGCGAGCCAACAGCAACCTTATTGTAACGAGACAATGATTTTGACAGACTTATCAGTGGCAGCGAGCCAACAGCAACCTTATTGGACTGAGAATAAACCTCAATATGGGCTAAAGTAACCACACAATGGGTCCCAAACAGCAGCAAACGACAACGCGGCAGGCCCAGAATGAGATGGCGGTACGAACTCTACTCTTGCCACAAGGATTGGCGTAGAGCAGCCCTGGATAGGGATAAGTGGAAGGAGGGAAGGGAGGCCTGTGCTCTGAAGTGGGACAGAAATGGCTGATAAATAAAATGATTTCGACAGTGATGCAAAATTAGAGGTAAAATAACTATGAAAGGACTTGTAGTCTCTGTCATATTTGACATAAGACGAAAACAGTTTACATAATTATTATTACCAGCCAGCAATAACTATAAAAAGGTTGTATACTTGTTAAGCAGCAATAAGGGCGATTTTTGTAGCGCCGCCGTGTAGTAAAGTGTTACTTACGGGTTACCACTGATCTGCGTGCGATCTGTAGAATCTATATTTGCAGGGGAACATGAAGAAATACTTCAATCAATTTAGGTATGCGTCTAGCCCGAGAAACAAAAGATTTCATCTGGGGGCACGGCAGTGCCCCCGCCAAGTCGAGCAAAAAGCGGCACGGCCGTACCATCCTTTTCTCGAAGCAGTTCAGGCCATTTTCGACCCCCTATAGCTTCGTTGTGGATAATTCCATTTTCAGTGAAATGCTTTTATTAAGATCAGTTTATTTTCTAAAGGTTTGATATTGATACAGATGTATCCGTATACTGAGTTAGGGCTAGAAATTGTATTGAGAACCAATTCAATGTGCAGATATTGGGTCTCAATCCCGCGATAGTATCACTTGTGCAAGCTCTCGTGATTGTGCAAGAGATGTGTATTTGTTTTGTTGCTTACAATGTTTGTTAGAGCTGTTACCAAAGTCCTGAAGGTCAGCTGGTCTAGTCTGTAAAAATCCCACTGCGAAGACTTAGGTGAAGTTCTCGTACTGAAAAACGCAACCTCAAGTCACAATCTTGGGGCCTAAAAAGGCCACTTTGGCAGAATCATAAAAGGATAACATTATGAATCATAATGGACAGTTAACTGTTAAGTTAATTATTTCAAATCCCATTGGTGAAGAATTTTTAGTTATTTTATTTTTGTCTGTGCTAAAATACCAATCAATAAAATCCCAATCTCTTTGATTATACTTACGTAGTGCAGCGAAAAAAAGAAAAACACGGACTATCTTCGCCATATATTAGGCCCCCTTATCTCAGTGACAAGCAATGTCGGTAAATTGAATGTATTTTTGACAAAAAGAAACTGCGATTAGAACGCAACGTTTTCAAAAAAAAAAAAAAAATACGGGAATTGCCCCTCAGATTTCTTCGAGATATTTAGTACAGCTAGTGTTTTTTAAACTGAGAATGATAGAAGTCTGAAAGTCTGACAACCAGCCTTACCAAGGGGTAGAGTATTATGTAATAACTGGGTTGTGGAAGTAAGATAGGCAGTCGTTCCATGTAAAATATAGGTACTGAACTGCATACGGTTAGACTGGAAGACCCGAACTTAGTGGGGAAAGGCTAGGAAGATGATGATGAGGAATTATATTCTTTGTTTGTTTATTTTGTCTTCTTTGCCATCAAAAGTCGACATCTCCGTTGTGTCCTAGCCTTAACGTCCTAGTTAACGTGATGCCTGTGTGTTTAGGCAGATTCATGCGATGTCCCCGCGATGTGTGCGCGGTTTTATCTTAACGGCCCATTTGTCGTGGCATCGGCGCAGGCAGACCTACTGCCATGATACGTTTTTACAATGTAAGTGTAGGTAGATGTTGATTTTATTACTGTCTATGTGAGTGGAACTACGTTTAGAAGTACGTTTGTACGAGTATGTAAGTTTACGTCAGTTAAATGTACCTATTTACATTCATTAAATGTTTCTAGGCTCGATTTACAGGTTTACACTTTCGTTTATCGCCCAAAAAATTGCAGACTTTACATTACTTTTGTTGCAATACTCGACACTTAGGTACATTATATTTAATGTGTTTGCGTTTATCCATTCTATGATGTAGGTACCACAGAACAGATAATGGTAGGTACAGTCAACAAAGGAGTTAAGTATACAGGAGCGTCGGATATTATTGAAGTTTACTAAGAAACCGATGGATATTCTCGAATAAAATTTTAGTTTATTAATAGAAAACAAACAGCTCATTTATTAAATTAAATTTCAGTCCAGAACATCCATCGGTTTCTTAGTAAACTTAAAGAAAAGAAAGAAAGAAAATACATTTATTTAGGACAGACTAAAAGACACACAATACACCAAATAGTTAGACAGTAATCGTACATACATCAGTTAAAAACAAAAAAAGATATATAAAAAAAAAAAAAAGTGCAAATTCCGATATATGAAATTAGCAGGAATGTGTGCCTCACGGCTGCGCCAAAAAGGCCCAGTTCAGCAAAAATGCCGGCTGACGCTGGTTTTCAACTGGACCTGGTGTGTGAGGTGACGGATGTAAATCAACTTCAACTATATCCGACGCTCCTGTATACTTAACTCCTTTGTTGACTGTACATGCAGGGAAAATAATTGTTATTGCCATTTCATACAACTGTCGAAGAAAGACAGATTTGATTTGAACATACGGTTAATTTAAGTTGGTATTTACTCAATTTGCTTATGAATTAGCTTCACTGACGTAACAACAAAAAATGGGACGAAATATTTACTTCGTGCTAGAATATAATCCGCGAACTGTAGCGCAGAAGTCAATCAACCAGTCAACTGCCAATACAAATGATGAATGATTACAAAATTGGACATTTTTTTGTCCAATTTTCATTTTAATTCCAATATTTAAGGTTGAACTTCCTCTACTCGTACTCGTATAACACAACATAACTTATAGCCCCTTCATATCCCCGATATAAAAACCTTATTTATAGCAAAGATGTATCAACGACTGGTCCGAGTGACCATTTATCTTGTCAATAAAAATACACCCTATCTCAGAACAAGGCACATCAGTCGTATCGGACGAGAACTATGTTTTACGACAGTTCCTGTTTAACTGCTGCGGACTCAAAGGGGTATGTTTTTGATTTGATTTTTATTTAGCTATTTCTTTAGGATATAAATGTAGTCCTCCAGACCGCATTTCAGCCATAGCGGCCAATCTCAGCAGACACCAGCCTTCGGCGCGAAAGATGTTAGTGTACAAGTGTGTGCGCAGACATAGGTGCACTCGCTTTTCCCTCACTCTCATAGTGCGAAGGGAAGGAAATCCGACACGAACGGAAAGAGATCAGGCGCAGGACCAACGACTTAACGTGCTTTCTGAGGCACGGGGGTATCACACCGCCAACTTCCAAACTCCGGGCTGTTGCTAGGAAATTCCTAATGGAAAATTCCAATAATACTTTGCCCGACCTGGAAATCGAACCGAAGACCTCACGCTCAGCAGTCGCACTTTCAAGCACAAGACCAACGGGGCAGATAACAAGACGACGATAATATACGACGTAACATAACATCAAGCCTGCATCTAAGAGTTTAGCAGAGGTGTTCAGGACAACCATATTTGGCAAGGTATGTTTAAGTCCCCTAGGGACGAGCCTATTGCCATCAACCGGACACAAATCCAGACTCCGCGCTGCTACTGATAAATTCCAGATAGAAAAACCCAATAATGTTTTGCCCAAACTGGGAATCAAACCCAGGACCCTCAGCCATAGGGCTTGCAATTAGTAGACCTACGAGAGAGTTAGATGTTATAATTATTAGCAGAAAATCTTGTCATGTAACTTTTATAAATACAATTGAGATACTAATAAAACTTTCGTCTTTCCTTCACACGCGACCCACATATGGCGCCACCTATCGCCACTACTTCCAAACTGCACTCGCTAAAGTTAGTCCAATATACAGACTAACTTTAGTGCAGACTACACTAAACTGCGTTGGAGCTAAATCGTTATGATTTCTAAACTTACACGCAAAAACAAACCCGACTGGGATTAAATAAGTTTGAAATTGTTTACTGTTTCAGTTGTACTAGGTTTTTGTCACGACTTTGCTCTGAAAAGTATTTATTTACAGATTTTTGTCTGGCTTACTCTTATACAAAAAGCGGAGTTGGAATCGCGTACTGAGGGATTCGTACCATTCGTACAATATTTAACAATGTTTTCTAAAACCGCCGAAAACAACACGTTTCTTTTAGGGTAGTATTTTATAAAATTTATTTTATACAAGGTGTTGATTTGCATCCTAGTCAAATTTAAGGACGTAATTATGCTAATGATTCTCGACCCAAATCAACAATAAAATGGGTAGGTTTTTTTTTTCTTAATTACGGAAATCCGTAAGTGTGAACCAGCCGTATTTAAACGCGGCCCGTCTGTTACTAGCCCTATAACCGCGCTTTCACACACAAACAAACGCCTTTTACTTTACTAAGTACTAAAATGTCTTTTATGACAATCTCCTGAAATTTGACGAGGATGCAAATCAACACCTTGTATAATATACTAGCTGCGCCCCGCGGTTTCTCCCGAATACGTGTCGATTTCGTGGGAATATCGGGGTAAAAAGTATCCTATGTGTTATTCTGATGTTTATGCTATATTACTGTAAAGTTTTATCAAAATCTATCCAGTAGTTTTGGCGTAAAAGAGTGACAAACATTCATCCATCCATCCTCACAAACTTTCGCGTTTATAATATTAGTAGGATTTTATTTTTAGTATTATATTACAAATTTAAGTGTCTACCTATTACGGTACGGTTTAAAAGGTGACAGTCTGACAGACAGCGGTGCCTTAGTAAAAAGGGTCCGTTGGCACCCTGTAGGTACGGAACCCTAAAAAGGTTGATCATAAACAATATTGAGCTTATTTCTTTTGAGTGCAAATAAATCTTATTTGCCGTCAAAAGGCTCAAACGGGATTTGAATCCGAGACCTCTAGGGGACCCGCAGGGCAGTTACAGCATTTACACAAAAAATTATAAGGGTAAGTAGGTACAGAATGACAAAGGGTTTTAAAAGTCTCTCCTCTAAAAGTATCGCTTTAGGCACTATTGCTGATCCCAAAAGTACTACAGGTTAACAATATTCAAAAACAATTATTATTATAACTGGCACTGCACTTGAATGTACCTATTACAAGGTAGGGCAAAAGTAATTTCATAATGTGAATGTGCCAATTTAGTAACCACTAGCTTCTGCCCGCGACTTCGTCCGCGTGAAATTTCACCCTCTTAGGGGTGGAATTTCGAAAAACCCTTTCTTAGTGGATACCTACTCTTCACAAAGAACACACCCTCCAAATTTCATGTCTCTAGGAGCAGCGGTTTAGACTGTGCGTTGATATATCAACAATCAGTCAGTTTACCATTTTATATATATAGATTTTTCAGCAAGTCTACTATCCGTTTTTAACCAATAACGTACAAATAGGTCAGGAGCTTATTAAAAATAATTAAACTTAATTTTGAATTCTTGACGACAGGTTCTCAAGAATTTCCTGAATGAAAAAATTAATAACATTTTCAATATTCGTGATCTCAAACTTTAATCTGGTTTCTTTCAATCCGCAGCTGCGACGGATAAGGCGCCGTTTTCCAATCTAGTTTAATCTCTAGATTTTTTTAGATCCCAAAGATTTGTTTCCTTCGTTGCCACTATTGCTTAGCATAAGTAACTATAATCCGCCTTTAATGTTCCCATTGCTGGGACAAAGGCCTCTCTCTTCGATCCCTCTCGATAAAAGGCTGTAATTCACAACGCGGGCCCAGTGCAGATTTGTAAATGTCACACGTCTTTGAATTTTTGGTTATTATGCCGGTTTCCTTCGCCGTTTTGAGAGCGTAGAGTGATGATGAAACAAGTTGATGAAACAAAGCACAAAGTAAAGTGCCTGTCTGGGTTCGAACCTACAACTCGTAGGTCGCGGCCGTTTTCAATGGGCCACCACTGCTCCTCACATCAATAGTTGCTTACATTTAAGTAAATCCCTTGCACCATTAATTTAGCTGAATCACTGAGCCCTTACATGCACTCCCATACAAAGAATACGTCAAATTCATACTAATATTATAAATGCGAAAGTGTGTCTGTCTGTCTGTTACCTCTTAGCGCTTAAACCGCTGAACCGATTTACATGAAATTTTGTATAGAGATAGTTTGAGTCCCGGGAAAGGACATGGAATAGTTTTTATCTCGATATTCCCACGGGATCGACACCTATGCGGGTGAAACCGCGAGGCACTGCTAGTAATATTATAAGAACTATGACCCTCGTATGCAGTGAGACTAATACCTCAATCTTTCGTCCCCTCGTGATAAGTTTCTATTCGAGAAACCTTTCCAAAATATATCGCTCTATCTCTTTCGTGTGAGATTTTTCTGATAGGTTAGAGGGAGACAGGTGTAGGTGTGCAGTTTCGCGTAATTAGATTGGTTGGAATAAAGCTGTGTTCTGACTTGGCAATATTTTGTTTTTGTAATGTATTACAGTCGGTGGTATTTTGTTCACATTACAATCTAGCCTGTTAGCTAAAAAGTAATTTAAATAAATGGCGATAAATGTTGGGTAATAGTTGCATCGTTACCCTCAACTCCAAGCTTGTGATGGCAACACAGAGCCCAGTTTTATGTAAGAGACCACTGATGAGTGTGACCTCTGCTTGTGTCTGAGTGTGTATAAAATCACAATCAGATAATTGATTGATATACACGACTGCCTCGTTGGTATACTGGTCGCAAGCGTTACTGCTGGGTCTGAGGTCCCGGGGTCGATTCCTGGGTTGGGCAAATAGATATTGAATTTTTTTACCAGAAGTTTCTCAGTAGCAGCGTGGTATCTGAATTTGTGCCCGGTACCCGTGGTACGTGGGACTTAAATATTACTAGCGAAATGTGGATGTTCTAAAGGGTACACTTCTGCCTCACCCTTCAGGTATTACAGGCGTGATGTTATGTATTTATGTACAATACATACATCAAACTGGTTCTGTTTTCCTTACCATTCTTCGAGAGTGTATAATTATTATTAATGTTACCTGGTATGAGCACGGTGTTAGTCCGCTAAATGAGAATGGTTATCTAAATGAGAAGCACTCCGGCTGTATCGTGCAGATAATGTAATGGGTATTTTTTATTGTATTGAGTTATATGCATTCGGTAAGTGAGGGCGAATAAAGTCAGTACCTACTTTTTTGTACATGAATAGTAACGAGCATTGCCATTGTTTTAAATTAATGTATCATTCAGATCCTCAAAGTACTCTCAGCTCTTAAATTAACTGCTACCAACAAGTACCTCTTATCTAGCTGTTTATTTTTCAATCTCTTTCCAAACTGTAGATCTAAGATTAACCAACTCTACTGACCGTATCAAGAACGCAAGCTTGAAGATAAGCTTTATCAGCTTGTGTATCACATCCAGCGAATCCTTTCTCCGTAGAGTGCACTACATGTGGAGTGTCGAGAGTATCAAGAGTAGGTTCTGACGTAAGGTCAACAATGCTATTGAGTTCACTTCCGCGAGGCTGAGCCGGTTTGGGTATTTTTGTTACAAAATTATAAGATAGGGCGCAGTTTCAGAAAGCCTTATCTGTAAATGTTTTTTTTTGTTGTTAGCATACAGTCCCACTGCCGGGAAAAGGGCTCCCCCAAATCCTTTCAGGAACTCTTTTCCTGCCCCACCTCGAACCAGCCCTCGCGGTACACGTCCAGGTCATCTCGTCATCTGCTATGAAAATGCACGTTAAATATTGTAATTAAAAGAAAGACAAAGAAATAAAATGTAAATTAAATTAAATTTAACACAGACTATAATTCCCGCTCGCTGTTTGGTCTAGTTGCATGTGCAATTCGGGTTTGTATGGTTTTTCAATTAGGATTTCTCAGTAGTAGCCCTATTTTGGAATAATACCCAGTTGATGACAATGGGCTCGCCCCCTAGTACTTGGGACTTATAAACAACTGGCGAATGTAAAACCCCTCTGTCTGTCTCTTCTATGAACACAGGCTTGATATTTTGTTATGTTAGTTACACACTATTTCAAATCCTTCTTGCTCAGTTTCAACTCAACCACAGCCATTTAATCCCCATTCATATGTTTTATGCATGAGTTGGACCGAATGTTTGATCAAACCGTTTTGCTGACGTATTGTTCCTCGGAGAGTTGGCGCAAACATTGGTCAACGATTATCGTCCAATTATTTGTGTTGTGCAAATAGAACCGTGTTGGTTGAAGTGTTGGGCTTGAATTAATAGTTTTGTGTTGTGATTTCTATATTTACCCCCTTACTAAATTTTATACTAATAATTGTATAGCGTCTGTATAGTTACACAACGCTTTGTCTTCTTCTTTCGAAAGCAAATTACTGACGACTGAAAGAGAGAAATCAGTGTGTAATTAGGTATTCATCTGATCCTGATAGAATACATTTATTAGTAAGGGGGTGAGTGTGTCTTTAGAAGGTTATAGAGCACATAGACCGATGGCGGCCCAGTGGTAACGGCCCCGACTTACGTGTGTTACGTCGTGGGTTCAAATCCAGGTAGGCAATTTACTTTGTGTACTTTATTTCATCACCACTGCTCTCAAAACAGTGAAGGAGTTCTAGGACATGTGACATCCTGGTGGATGTCACATGTCCTAGAGCTCCTTCACCGTTTTACCGTGCGTATAGGTTATACGCACTGTGTCCGCCTGGTGGATTGTGGCCCGCTTCCTCTCACAAAGAAGAGGCGTGTGTGCCAGCAGTACAGTGGAAACGTTGTGTAGGCTGATTATGCTAGAACAAACAGAGCTATGAAGGTTTTAGTTTCAGCTGTCGATTGTGACAGACAAATGACAAATGATTTTATTTCTGTAAGTAGGTTTGTAATAAAAACACTTACACGTCAATCATATTTTTTAAACTAGATGAGGGGGGCGTTTCTTATATGACTACTCTGAGAAGAATGGCCGTAAGAAACTTAGAGGTCACAGTCTCTTTTAAAGTTCAGACATAATCTTGGTCAGATCATGTGAAGACCATGTAGGTTGGTGTCTGAAATGGTCTTTGAAGAAAGAACCACACAGATTGAGAGGACCTGTCCAGTGCACGCATTTGTTAGAAATCGTACAGGTCGTAACAATACCTCAGAAAGGACATTTGGGTAGGCCGCATAAACTATTGAAACTGCCAGACCATGATTAAAACGGAAACAATGACCCACTTATTCCTCACATTCACAATAAACAAATACCTTATCAACCCTATGATCGTTTTTGCAGAAGAAACCGGCTGTTCTCATTCTAATACAGAAAAGCAACAAGCATTGATCATGACGCTTGCACTGCAGTTTCAGACTATTCTGTCACACCAGTGTCAGTACCGTAACACAGTGTTTTCTTAATACAACACCACTTTTAAATGTCGCACTGTTTACTATAGGTCAGTAACTCTGTGTAGACAACACACCGCACTGTGTTCAGGATATAGTCGTTTACAACACCCATGAGTAGTAAGCCCCACACGTTACTTACAACAGCAATAAACACATCACGCCTTTATTCACCCAAGGGGTAGGTAGTGGTCTACCCTTACCTTAGGGGAGTATACATATCTTCAACCAAATTCCGTAAATTGCGTATAAGTCGTCTTTTGTCGCAGCCGTGAGACACAACACTATTGTTGACGTTTTTCATGAACGAACAGTGTCCAAATAAACGTATTTTTTTTTGCCATTACATAACATACATCAATAATAATCAGCCTATAATGCAGTGCTGGGATACAGGCCTTTTGTTTCTGCGAGAGAGAGTGGGTCATAATCCACCACACGGGCCTAGTGTGGGTTGGCGATTGTCACATATCTTCGAATTCGGGGGTCACCACAGCTATTGCCGTTATCAAGGTACAAATTCAGACACTGTGCTGCTACTGAGAAAATCTTGACGGAAAAACCCAAAAGCACTGCCAGAGCTGGGGATTGAACTCAAGACCCCATGCTGAGCGGTCGCACTTGCGACCACTAGACCTACGAAGCAAAGATTCCTACTTACTAATGCCATGAGATGTAAATCTGTCCACATTTCACACATAAACCAAGCCCGTTCATATCACACACGCTATCAACACTACGTACTAACACTGAATTCTTATCACTACACCTAAATGTGACCTTTCCAATTTTACGCAAAGAAATTACATTTTGTTACCAATAAATATTTAACCCTATTTCAAAGGTATTAAAGTTAGTTTTTGTGTGTATATGTTCGGTGTTTGGAGATTTGAGGGGATTTCGTGAAAGCAGGCGGAAATCGGGCGACTCGTCCTAAAGACACTTCTTAAAGCGAAGGGAGTGCATGTGAGTGACGGCGGGAAACGACCTTAAGAACACATACTAGACATGACACATTTAATACGGAGATGATTGGAAAAAGCGCTAACCGTTTAGTTTGGGTATTACGTTACCAGTCTAATTAAACATTAATGAATAAAGAGCTGTTCATTAAATATGGAAGTCACATACACAGTTATATTGCGGTAAACCGAATATACTTCTCTTCCTTTATTAAAGCTCGCTCCCTCTTCCATGCTGTGTAGTACTGTACAATCTGAGAATTAAATGGTTTAAATTAAGTAATTTTTAACTAGCATCATGCATGCAGCCCGAATGAGCCTTACATGGTTTCAGAGGACGTACTGCTAGTATATGTATTAAAATCAGTTTGTTAGCGACATGGGTCCGCTATGCAAAAAGGATTGTGCTGAAAAATTGCTTTACAACCTTTTCGATTATTTTTATATATTTTTCCCAAATTCACACTCAGTCCAGTCTCATGCAGATTATTGATGGTATATTATTGTAACCTCATTAAAGTGCACTGACCTGTGTCCTGCGAGTGAGCACTCACCGTCATCGCATCCATCAAATGGACCATCAAGCACCCACTAATGGCTCGATCAGAGCGGGTAATGAACTACTGCGTATTTACTTGAGTTTATGTACTGACCGACGGTATGCATGTATTTAAAATAATTTTACTATGAGAATCGATTGATACATGATAAAAAAGTGAGACTGTTGGTGGTTCAATACCAAAGTGACACTTGTTGACAACAGAGATACCTATGGTGACACCAGAATGACTGATGGAGATACTAAAGATACTGGTAGACCAACCAGAATAACACATTTATACACCAATGTGACTCCAAAGTGGCACAATATAACGCAGGAGAGACTGGAACGAAATTAAATTTAGTTGTTTATTGTGTAAATTGGATAGCCAAATCACTATAACAAATCATATGGGTTAGTTAGGACATAAGATACTTTTTCTCCCGCTCCGATAATTCCGGACTATCTCGCGGGTGAAACCATGGGTAAAAGCTAGCCCAGTCAATAAAAGTCTACCCGGATATGTCCCGCCGTCAGTGCACCCCGACCTGGGTGCCCGACAAGGCCACCCGCGGGTCTCGGCGTGAATAAATTTAATGTGTTAACTCACCGCACACTCGTTTATTAGCGGTGTTACATCCGGGAGATGGGCCGTTGTATATGAGGTGATGTATCTGTGGATTGTAGATATACGTAGGGATCTCATGAAAGGGTTAGATGTTTGTCAAATTGGAGGAATTGGTTTATTCTCATAGTTAATGGGTATTACATAGATGCAACAATGAATTCTCAATACTCTTAACTGTGATTGATGATGACAAATTCAAGGTCGCTCAGCGCGCTATGGAGCGAGCTATGCTCGGAGTCTCTTTGAAGGATAAAATCAGCAATTAAATTATCCGGAGAAGGACCGGAGTTACCGCTATAGCTTGCAGAGTAAGCAAACTGAAGTGGCAGTGGGCTGGCCATGTCTGTCGAAGGACCGATGGCTGGTGGAGCAGACGAGTTCTGGAGTGGAGGCCGCATATCGTCAAGCGTAGTGTGGGACGCCCCCCAGCTAGATGGACGGACGACCTAAAGAAGGTGGCTGGGGTAGACTGGATGCGGAAGGCGGAGGACAGGGTGCTATGGCGCAGTCTGGGAGAGGCCTATGTCCAGCAGTGGACTGCGATAGGCTGAGTTGCTTAACTGTGATTGCATCGTACTATTCATCGATCATTCAGCTTAGAGAAGTCCACTGCTGGACATAGGCTTTTCCCAAGCGTTGCCACATCGTCAGGTTCTGCGCTTCTCGGATCTATCGTATTTCCGTGACTTTAACCAGGTCAGGTTCACTATGCCGAGGGCCATCCCTTGCTATACCTCTGATTAACTTTGATCATCATTTCAGCCGAAAGACGTCCACTGCTGGACATAGGCCCCCAAGCACCTCCACTTCGACTGTTTCTGTGCTTCTCGCATCCAACGGGTTCCTGCGGCCTTCACAAGGTCGATAGATTTTGATAGCATAGCATATGGCATAGGAATCTCGATGTTTTGACATTCCATCATTGCATCCGTGCGAAGCATGTAGGGCGGGTTGCTAGTTTTACCAATAAATATATTATAAGCTAAGGTTTTAAGAAGAGTACACGCTAATAGTATTTTAGTAGGTAATACTATTAGCGTGTACTCAAAGTAAACTTCAATGAAGTACTCCAAGCTTAGCCCATATTTCAACACATAGATTCAGGTCAAGATAGAAACTGCAATCGAAGCGTCGAAGTTTGAGTGACTTCGACTGACGCAAGTAATCGAGCAATTTGAGCAATTGACTGCGAGGTGAGATCTTAAGATCAATTTTAAATGGATTGTCTGACTAGAGTTGAGAGATGAAATCGTTCTTTGAAACTTTATGGAGCTACTTATCTGGGTGTCGTGGGTCTAGTGGTCACAAGTGTGATTGATGTCTTGGGTCCGATACGGTTACGGTTACGGTTGAGACTGGTCATCTCTTAACTGCCAAGGCTTATTTTTAATCTTATGTCTTGAATTGTTTCTTCATTTCTGTCTTTTTTACATTGTTCTCACATATAGAAGCAACAAGAATAATGTACCCAGGATTTTGTAATAATTATCTTGATTTAAAAGAGTGTCCATGGAGTTTCTTGCCCGTTCCTCTCCATAGAGATCTACGCTTTGGAATGGGCAACTAGCTTCAACTTTCTGACTAACTGACAGACTATTTAATTTTGACAATTCAAAAGGTTTGAGTTTGATACCTAGGAAGAAGTTTTATTGAGATACTCTACTGATCTATTACAAAAAATCTTTCACTGATAGAAAGATACAGTATTGCTGAGCGTCACAGGATATGTTTTATTGTATAGTTGACTCCCACGCGGTCGGAAGTCGCGGGCAAACTGTAGCATGTTTAGTAAGTAGGAAAATTACTAGTGAGTAGTTGGTGATGGATGGACAACACTAGTAATGGCTGAGCTATCTTAGTTGAAAGTACATGTGCGTTATAAGCAACATGGTACAAGAACTAAGCTAGTTTACAAATATAATTTGTTCTTTCTTTACAGAATCCAATCGCTTATCCACCCCACAAGGCAAAAATTTTTACTTTAATACAAAAGTTAAGCCTGATGATGCCACAATGCAATTTAATTGGCAGTAGCTTGCAATAAGTTGAAGCAACAGTAAAAGTTGCATCGTCTAACCAGCGTTTAGACGATGCAGGTCAATTTAAAACGATGCAGGTCAGATTAAGACGATGCAGGTGAATACAGAGCATTGTTGGCCCACTGGTAAAGGGTCGAACCCGGACAGGCTCTTTACTTTGTGTTTTTGGCGGAGGAAAACATCGTGAGGAAACCGGCAAGTCCTAGAACCAAAAATTCGAAGACTTGAGACATCTACCAAGGCACTGGGCCCGCGTGGTGGATTATGGCCCACTCCCTCTCACCGAGAGGAGACCTGTGTTCCAGCAGTGGGAGCATTATAGGCTGATTATGAAGTCAGTTGAAGCTTCATGTAAGTAAGGCTTAACTCCTGACTTTTCTGGAGTAACCTACAAAATTTCTCCACTGGTCATCTGAAGTTAATCGACTGGTGAAGGGTCTTCACAACACACATCGAGTGCCCGCCAATATTTTGCCACGTCCCCGTCGCGCGCGTCTTGAGCCATCGATTAGTTCCTAAACAAACATACTGAGTGTTGAAGGCGACCCTTTTAGACTTAAGAAAGATGATGAAAGAAGGTTCACTAGCAGCATGACTCGAGAAAACCTAGCCAAGTGCGCAAACTATAGTTTAACCTAGGGTTATAACGGAATCTCACCCCTGCCTCCGTAAATTGCGAAACGACCGGAGTTAATCGTAGACATCGACACCAAAATCCATCACAATTAACCTTATTATTATTTGCCACGATATTAACATGAAATCTGTGATCAACTGTCTACCTAAGGGTCCCCGAAACGATTAATGGCACATTGTTTACGTGCATGAAGATTTTAAATGACAGACGAATGAAGTTGAAGGATTGAATTGATTCAAACATTTATTGAATTAAATGAAGGTGAATCATTTGCGCACGCCTCAATCGATTTCTGAACTGTGCTGAAAAAGTAGCGTAATTCATTAACAATACGATTTAAAAACGCAAAAAGATATGCAATACCTAACTCTTAATTATGATGGTGTAAACTAAGATGATGATGATGATTTGAAATGATGATTTTATTTTTTTGTAAGTAGGTTTGTACAAACACTTTTACCCGTCAATCAGGTTTTTTTTTAAAACTAGATGAAGTCGGCGTTTTCTATCTGATTACTCTGAGAAGAAAGGCCGAAACAAACTCAGAGGTCACAGTCTCTTTTAAAGTCCAGACATAATCTTGGTCAGGTTATATGAAGACCATGTAGATCGATGTCTGAGGTGGTCTTTTGAGGAAAGAACCACACAGATTGAGAGGAACTGTCCAGTCAGTGCACGCATTTGTCAAAAATCGTGCAGCTCAACTCAAGACTTAAGGAGCTCAACGATTCGACGAACAATACCAAAGAAAGGACATTTGGGTAGGCCACATAAATTACTCAAACTGCCAGACCATGAAAAAAAAAACTAACAGAACAGAGAGAATAATAAAAAAATATATATAAGTATGTAAAATGACCCACATCGTCTTCACATTCACAATGAAAAAATAATATAATACTTTACAAAGTAAGCAAATGTCATTGTTTAAAAAAAAAAAAATCATCAATGTCAATGTGTATATAAAAAAGAAAAAAATCATTCAAAATGCAGAAATTGGAAGCAGTTCAATCCCAAGCCTTTTTGTCCTCAATATAATCTTTAACGGTATAAAAGGCTTTCTGGCACAACTTACGTTTAATGAAAGATTTGAATTTATTAAGGCTTAGATCTTGAACGTGAAAATGAAACAAAAAACTATACGCCCGTCATGTATGCTTGCGCGGGCGATTTTAAAATAAAGATTGTCATTGGCTGTCATTGAACATGTCATGTCACAACACGGTGCGACAAAAAATAAAACTTCCATCAATAAAAAATATGGTATTTGCGGTCAATCTCGTGTTGATATTGTCAATCGCTTGAATTTTTTGTAGACGACCATTTTGCTCATCAATGTGTATCAATCACGTCAACGTTGACCATTGCTATTGATCGTTTCGGGGACCCTTAACGGTTAAAAAGATACAGCCTTGGGACTTGGGACAGACAGAATAGATGAGTGACCGACCCCTTGACAATTCAAAAGTGCCTGTAATTGGTTATTTGAAATAAATGCTTTGAGTTTGAGTTTAATAGATGGATAGACAAACGGCGCGCTGCGCCATTATTAACAGGGTTCCGTTAGCACCTTTTGGGTACGGAACCCTAAATAGCTGATATTTCAAACATTTCAAACAATTTCCTCATAAAAAGAACAAAGACAAAGTCAAGTCAAAGCATTTATTTCAAATAGGAGCTTCTAAGGCACTTTTGAACGTCAAAATTTTCAATAAATAAAATAGAATTGATTCTAATCACCTCTGCCAAAAGGTAGTTTCGTATCAAATCAAATCAAACGTTTATTTACACTATACATTGTTTTGGTAAAGGTAAGATCTTATAACTTATGTGAAGAATGTGTGCAGAAGAATGGGCAAGAAACTTCACTGTTACTCTTTAAATTTTTTTTACAATAATTTGTATACCTACATGAAGTATATAATTATATGTAAAACAATGCACCTAGAATAAAATTACTATAGCTACAATAGATAAAATAATTAAAAAATAAGCAATGACAGACAAATTAATTATGTGATAGATACATGGTACTCACATATTTACAAACATTGTAAAAGAATATGATTTTCCTAAATATTTTAAAAAGTATTAAATAAGCCAGTCTAAAAATTAAATGAAATTTTAAACAATGTCATAATAGTACATTATGATACATGTGTATATTGATTAATGCACACGCGTTTCATACGACGTTTTTCAACACACTTGCGAGGAAAAAAAACAGACTTGTATTGTTAAATATTAACTTGTATGGAAAATGGCGCGCTGGTTTTGTTTTCCCGCGCGCCGTGCTAGCCAGCACTAGCGATGCGCGCGCAACATTGACTCATTAATCTATGGCACAGACAAAACCGCTTAACAGCCTATAGAAAAAATATAATAAACACAAACCTGAAAATTGCAAAAAACCTAAGAATTTCGCAGTCTACCACTGCGCATTCACCTTAAATTGTCTGTGGTCCCCTGCGAGTTCATTTTGCGACCAAGGACAATACAGACTATTTAAAAAAAAAAAAATATATAGCTAGCGGATTTTTTTCTTTTGGCATGAAGTCTCTTTGGGCGCTTTCCGAATTAGCCATGAATTAGCTATAATCGCTCACATCACAGCGCTTACATCATCTCACATACGTTCCGATTTAGATATTACGATTATGACTGCTGAGAGCTGGCAACAATTCGGAACTCTAGTGAACGCGCTCACAGTGCTTACACAATGTAAAAAAGATATTATTACAGTATTTCTTTGTATAAACACCACATTTCTTCTTCAGTTCTTCTTCTTTGGTTAGGTGGCGACTGTCAGCCAGAAGCACAATTTCAAAAATGCCACGTTAGTTTAATTTAAAGATGATGCAACTCAAAACAAAACACACACTGACACAACCTCATACACACACTGTCATTTTTGACAGCGCTCACGGTGATATTATTCTAGGGCATGGTCGGCATTATCGCAAGATGGCGAATGTCATGACGTCATCTATGACGATTCACGGGACATCGTTATCGTTATCGCGCTCACGCTAATTCGGTTATTTCCCAATTCGGAACACATCGATTATTTCCCAATTCGGAACGCAGGGTTTGATGAGATTAAAAAAGCGCGCGTCTCCGACTAGTAAATAGTTATCTGTGGTATTACAGAACATGTGGATTAAAGTAAAGAAAAAGCACGCGTTCGTAATACACTCCATTATGGACCTAAAAGCGGTTCAATAAGAGCCACTTTACGAGCAAGTGTGTTGAAAAAATAATACATTTTACAATTAACTAAGCAACCAGTTTGATTTTGTCTAGATTCTAGATTGTGTTAGGAAGCAGGACCAGCATGTTTCCAAGCATTATTTCTTATCTTGGATAATATACTCAACAACTTATTTTATTAAAAAGATGTAATAGATTTTTTTTACTCATAAATGAATTGACAAGTGACCGTCATATATAATTCTTTTTAAATAGTTCCCTGAGAGATTCGCGGCGACTTAGATTACTCGTATAAATTGCTCTCTCGACTAGCGTGATTCCTAGGAAAATCGTTTGATTAATAAATTCCAATTTTTCTCCATTCAATATGATGTCATATTCGCTACTTCTAACAATTAGCTAAAGGTAAAAAAACCAAATTATTTTTTGGTACCAAATTATTTACCGTAAACCAATCTTGGACCTGAAGAATATTTATTCACTTCGTCAAGATTTTGTGACCGTCGATCAATTTTAGAGATCAATGATGTGTCATCTGCAAATAACACCATCTTCGGTTGATTTAGAAGTAATTGTCAAACATTAATTTACACTAACTAAAAAGAGGCATTGACCCAATATCAACCCATGAGGAACGTTCATTGTCATTTCAGACTATAATGACTTTATGCCGTTTACTTGAACTTTAACCTTTCTATCTTTCAGGTATGATCTTAGTTAGTAAATCAAGAGCTATATTCCTAATCGTTGTGCTCTAGTTTCAGCAGAAAGGTCTCATGCTTTACGCAATCGAACGCTTTAGAAAGGTCACAAAAGTTTCCAATGGTATCTTGTGCTTCTGCCCAGGCGTTAAACGTGTTCTTTATTAGGGTGACTCCGGCGTCAGTGGTACAACGCTCGAAACAAACTGGTGAAACCATACTGTAAAGTGACGTAACATTTGATTAAGCATCACACACCTTACTGAGAATTGGCAGAATTGACACAGGCTTTTATAGGTTACTTTACTATCACCGGATTTGAATAAAGGAACTAAGTACTTTACTGTGTTTCATGAGATCTAAAAAGACTCCTTGGCCTACCACTCTACACTGATGTTAAATATGAAAGCTAAATAGGGCGCAACTTTTTCGATGATAGATCTACAGACTTTTACAGACGTTTCTCAGAGATCATCTGTTAATTTAATTTTAAGATCTATAATAGTACATTATGATACATGTGTGCTATGTTGATCATTATGCACGAGGCGATATTATTCGCGCGAGCCGCAGGCGAGAGCGATAAGAAAGCCGAGTGTATATTGATTAATGCACACGCGTTTCATACGACGTTTTTCAACACACTTGCGAGGAAAAAAGAACAGACTTGTATTCAAGTATATTGTTAAATATTAACTTGTATGGAAAATGGCGCGCTGGTTTTGTTTTCCCGCGCGCCGTGCTAGCCACTAGCTAGCACTAGCGATGCGCGCGCAACATTGACTCATTTTAAATATATTAATCTATGGCACAGACAAAACCGCTAAACAGCCTATAGAAAAAATATAATAAACACAAACCTGAAAATTGCAAAAAACCTAAGAATTTCGCGGTCTACCACTGCGCATTCACCTTAAATTGTCTGTGGTCCCCTGCGAGTTCATTTTGCGACCAAGGACAATACAGACTATTTAAAAAAAAAATTGAAATATAGCCCGCGGATTTTTTCTTTTGGCATGAAGTCTCTTTGGGCGCTTTCCGAATTAGCTATAATCGCTCACATCACAGCGCTCACATCATCTCCATGGACGTAATATTACGTCCATGCATCATCTCACATGCGTTCCGATTTAGATATTACTATTATGACTGCTGAGAGCTGGCAACAATTCGGAACACTTGTGAACGCGCTCACATGACAGTGCTTACACAATGTAAAAAAGATGTTATTACAGTATTTCTTTGTATAAACACCACAATTCTTCTTCAGTTCTTCTTCTTTGTTTAGGTGGCGACTGTCAGCCAGAAGCACAATTTCAAAAATGCCACGTTAGTTTAATTTAAAGATGATGCAACTCAAAACAAAACACACACTGACACAACCTCATACACACACTGTCATTTTTGACAGCGCTCACGGTGATATTATTCTAGGGCATGGTCGGCATTATCGCAAGATGGCGAATGTCATGACGTCATCTATGACGATTCACGGGACATCGTTATCGTTATCGCGCTCACGCTAATTCGGTTATTTCCCAATTCGGAACACATCGATTATTTCTCAATTCGGAACGCAGGGTTTGATGAGATTAAAAAAGCGCGCATCTCCGACTAGTAAATATGTAGTTATCTGTGGTATTACAGCACATGTGGATTAAAGTAAAGAAAAAGCACGCGTTCGTAATACACTCAATTATGGACCTAAAAGCGGTTCAATAAGAGCCACTTTACGAGCAAGTGTGTTGAAAAAGCTTTTGTAGCAGCCTGGAGGTTTGTATATTGAAACCTAAACTACAAAAGACATGCCTTTACATTCATTCTAAGTAAGAGAGCAGGAAGCTCGGTTGAGGAATTCAAAGCTTCAGTTGTTTTAAAGGGAATATTAACATAACCTTATGGAAAGACGTTCCTTCCACCCATGAGCCCCTAAAACATCAAGAGGATTGTCGAAGTGTTGACAGCCTCAACAGACAACTAACCCAGTTTCCTGAAAGGTCTGACCAAATATATTCTTTGCACAATACAACGTCTTCGAAATCCTTACTTTTTTCGCCATTTTTGCAAGCATGGCATTATGAACCTTTTGCACATTCATTTCTTCTGCGCTCCAAAAGTTTTAAGTCTCTCGTCCTTTAGGCAGCATTAGTGTTTGTCTTCGTCCAGTTTTTTGTGTATTTCGAACATTATTAGATCGAAAGTGTGCGTTGTTTCGTCTGAGTATCGAAATTAAATGGCCTCGTGTGAGTGGAGTTCGGATTTTTTGTTTGTTCGAAGTATATATATACATATTATATGCTATTTTATTTTTTTTACTTCAAGAGTTACGTACGTGAGGTTATTTGATAGAAGTCGTGAGTTTGTTGAAGGAATATTTACAGACCTATTGTACGTAGGTAAATTGACCATTTCACTTTTTAGATACCTACTCCGAGTTAGAGTAGGTAACGGGTTTTTTAATGAAAAACTTGTTTACTGCGTTTCGTTCTGTGTGTGAGAAAAGAATGATGGATCACTTGAAGGCCCAAATCAACCGGTAAAGGTTTCGTATTAAGATGAATACGAAACCTCTCTCTCTCTCTCTTTTCTTATTTGCCATCATTCTCTGCTAACAGTTTTCTAAGCGATCAATATTAGTCTACCAGTAATCAGCCTAATGAGACTGGATTAAAATGCAAAACTAACAGTAATGAAATTGATACAGAATTCCTACTTAGACAAAGGCGCGCTAACGCGCAATATGGCCGCCACACATGAGGGGAGTTGCGACACCGCAAAAGATTCATTATATAATAAAATAAAATAAACCTATACTCTTCGATAATCGACTCCTACAAAACAATTGTTCGAACCATTCGATAACCGACAAGCAATTATTGTTGGTTACATTTCCGGAACAGATTTTGTCCCTCTCGCTCGTGTGTAGATTGTGTACGTGAGAGCGAAAGGGTAGATGTAGTGTTGCGCTGCCGATTGTTTGATTTCCGTAGCTGCCGCCACGCACTACCTGTGTCAGTAAACGGGTTAGTTAGGGACGGGACACAGTATTTGGTGAAAGTATCGATAAGTGAATACAATTTCATATTTTACAATTTCTGTATTTCGGAGAACTTTTTTGGAATTGGTTTCATGTTTCAAAACGCTTGTTAAAAAAAAACGCTTTCTTTACAAAAAGTTGCTTTACATGTCGGTTGGTAGATTAGCCAAAGATAATATAGCTTCATTTATACAAGACTTAAGAGATGATTTTTGCCTCAATAACAGAAAATAACACGGAATTCTGGAATAGTATTTACTGCAAAAATAGTTTAACAGTTTACGATTTATTTCCAGCATATTAAACTTCTACGTAAAGTTGCAACTTATTTTAGTTTCACTCGGAGATATTCAATGTTACCGTGCACTCGACTAGTTGTAGTTGCTTTGCCAAACAAACAGTTAGTTGGATTCAGCTGAGTGGATCCTTATTTATTTTTATATTTTTGTAAGCGACTTAGTAGTAATAACATTGCTATGTAAATGTTAAGCGTTTCTGACTTTTGCTACATGGCGAGAAAATATAAAAATTACAAACACAGACTTGCGAACTTGTCCCTTGCGTATTTGTATCCACCAGGACTTACATTGGCCCGTTCTTGTAAACTTGCAATTGTGTAGCCTCTGTTGGAGATCCAACAAATAAATCAATAAACAATTACAAATTGCCATAACATCGATAGCAAACTATCGACATGCTCCCACCCCTTCTGACGACACTTGTAGCCTCTGAGCACGGCGCTTATATTCCGATTCTGTCCTCGGCCCATCTCTATTGATTCTCATCGTACGTACATTGGCACATGCCGATGTATTTACAATCAACTACGTGGTTGAAGCACGTTTTAAAGGTATTTGCATTATTATAATAGATAGTTAAATGTTATTGGGTTTTTTCATCGGGATTTTCTCAGTAGCAGCTCAACCGGCAACTGACGGTCACTGGCGGTTGCCGGTTGAGTTTCTTGCCCGTTCGTCTCCATAGGAACCTACTACGCTTTGGAATGGGCAACTAGCTTCATCTTTCTGATTGACCGACAACTTGAAAATTCAAAAGTGCCTTTAATTGGTTTCATTGAAATAAATACTTTGAGTTTGAGTTGAAGTGGGATTTTAACATAACTGGCGAAATGTTGGTGACAGATACACCTCTGCCTAACCTTTGGTGAATACAAATGTGTTAGGTTTAGTTAAATGTAAATATGTCGGTCGCGTCCTGAGCAGTCAGCCCAGTTGACATCTTGCTGACTGGCCAACAATTTACCAGCAATAGAGCAATTTTTAGGTATCCGGTTCGTGTCGATACGAGAAAGAGAAGGCTTAGGATTGCCTCGGAACATCACGCCAGTACTCCCCAAAGGGGTTGATAAAGGTATACCTCTAATACACACACACACCCCAACACACCCCCACACACACAACACACATAACACATCATCTCGAGAAGTTCCTCAAGGAAGAGTTCTGGCCGAAGGGTGTTGCGTACCGCCGGTTTCATGGCCGGCTTCATGACACCAGTCAGCGAAACACTTCGTGTGCGTTAGTTTTTAGTTGTTAGTTTTGACGTGACAACGTCTTAAATTAGGTTGCGGCTGGGAGTCACTTATGAAAAAGTGTAACGCTCGGTAACGTTACGATGAGTCACCGAACGAGAGAGAGGCCCGCCGAATGCCTTGCGTCTCTCTCCCACTCAACTATTCTACCGAGAAAAAGACGTTGTCACGTAAAATCTTCGCCCGTAAAACCGACTTTACAGGCAACCATTTTTTTAGTGTAAGTAAATATAATGTTGTTTATATGGGCCTTGATGCCTGAAATAAATGGATAAATAAATAAATAATACCTACCCAGACACACATTTCTCTTTTATGTAATAGACGTTTTGAGTCCCAGTTACTTATTTTGTAGGAGTCGTAAAAGATGAACAAAGAGATAATCAAACATTACTATAATAAACCGTGAACACATTATTTTGTTCTTCCAAGCATTGTGTTTCTGACAATATCTCTAAGATAAATAATCGTGACATACGTGGCATAGCGGTAGTGTGTGAGATGGTGAATTTGATTCCGTAAAATACTGTTAGTAAAATACTAATGTGAACCCACTCCTCCCGGCCCAAGTATGTACATTAAGCCTCCTTAAAATACTTAAGAGGAACACTCGCATAAAAATAAAAATGTTCAAAGAAACATGCATATTTTGAAAACGCATTACATATGAGTGAGTTTGACAAAGTTGCATCAAGTGGCGTCCTCAATATGTTTTATGTTCGAGTGGAACCCTATGCAGGTGTGCGAGGAGCACCGGGTCTTAGCGGTACGGGTAACTTTGTTGTGTGTTCGGCTTGCTAAGAGTTTTAGTTTAGAGTTCCTTGAGGAGACAGAAAAACGTTGCAAAAATTACGGTTGGTTACAAATCTAATCATTTTTCTGGAAGAGAATAGTGATTTTCTATACTTATAGGGTGATGGGGACATCGACCCACAACCTGTTACCATACATTCAGTACATGATTCTGGACCCGCCTTCGTTAAAATTTGTACTTACAACTTAATGCACGGACAACTGTACGTTGCTTGCTCCCGCGTCACCAGTTCTTACTATCTTCATATTTTGTCTCCTGAGAACAAAACTACAAACGTAGTACACAGAAAAGTTTTTTAAAATAGCTGCTGTAATGCGGTTGTCATTTTAAATTATGGTGCCTTACTACTTCCACGCGAACGAAGGCGTGGGCAGAACAAAGTATTAAATAAATTAATTTGCCATTAGATCTAGTCACGAAATCACCATGCTTGGAAAAAATAAACTATTTGACAGGAATCTACGATTTTTACCCAGCTTTTTTTGTTAAGGTTGAATTCACGATTTTTCGCCACCCCGTTCGCCACGCCGAGCCAAGGTAGGCGTACAAGAGTACCTATGATAAAATAGACCCTTTTTTTTTTTTTTTTTGCGTATGGGAAATCATCAAATGACCCCTCCCGCTCTGGGTGGAGCGGAAGGGAGTGTCAGACTCTTACTGACTAAAACCCACCCGTGTTCCTTCCTTAGCCCTTTATGTTCCGGGCCAGCGGTAACCCTTTCGGACAATCCCGCTGAAAAAAAAAAAAAAAAAAAACAACCAGTATGTTTACGAAGCACGATGATTACAAGCATCACCCGTCAGATATCAATACACGCCAGTAAACATTTGAACAGGCAGAACTACGTAAACCACACTTCTTCATCTGTCTAGCTTTTTTCCAACTATATTGGGGTCAGCTTCCAGTCTGCAGCTGAATACAAGTACTTTACATGGAGCAATTGCTTATCTTGCCTCCACAACCCAGAAATATATACTAATAGGTATTATAAGGAAATCTACCCTACTAGCGAAATCTATACTAATATATTATAAAGAAATCTATCCTACTAGCGAAACCTATACTAATATTATAAAGGTAAAATTTGTGGCATACAAAAATATTTTAAAAGAAAAAAGTTGTGTAATAAGGAGTAGTGGTGGCGAGTGATAAAAGTCGCGACTTACGAGTTGTAGGTCGTGGGATCGATCCCAAGCAGGAACTTTACTTTTAGTTAATCAAAACGGTAACGGTAAACATCATGAGGAAACGACATGTCCTAGAACCAACCAAGATCCTGATTATGCAAAAATTTGTGAGTTTCTAGGTACGGGGTAATCTTCTGGACTATTGATCCGATTCCGAAAATTCTATCACTAATAGGAAGCTTCAGTATTGCAGAGTGTCAGAAGATATATATTATGTTAAAACAAGAAATTCTACGCCGACGAAGTTCCGGGCAGAAGTTAGCAAACAATAAAAGGCTATCAAAGTCAAATGGTTTCTATTGATGTGCAGCAGACCGTACCTGCCTGTCAATTATTACATAAACCTAATAGACAGAGTAATAATAGTGCAACATTGATTTCAATTAGCGAAACAATGAGCATTATGCTGTCAGCAGATTACAACAGAAGCCACGGTCGGCTATCAATAGGCAATAATATGATTGTATTGTGTTTAATAAGGAAGCCATATTGAGTGACCAGGTGCTTTAGATTGATTTCTGATAGTGCTGTCTGTAATTGGGCCACTGCAGGGCTAACAAAGGAATAAGAATACATTTATTTAAAAGAAAAATTACGGTTAAATAATATGTACAGCTAAAACATTATATTTGTTTATTAATGCAATTCGTCAAAGTTACTGTACCTATATTTAAGTAAATGATTTGTGGTCTCCTGTAATTGGAAACGCACACTTGTACATTTTGTCCCTGTTCTATGTGTACTTGCATGTAATTGTGTAGTCGATGCTGGAGTTCCAATCAATACATTTCCAGACTTCCTGCACCAGGCTAGGCCACAGGACAGGTCTTTCCCTTCAAATTACAATTCAATATTTAATTCAACTCAATTATAATGACAGAGGTTTCATAAAGAAGGAACTAACATTGATCACCACTTTTTCTCATAAGTCAGTTGCAGTTTGTAACTCTCAAGTTGAAGTTAGTACCTACAAAGTTTCGGATATCTATGGAATTAGCATTATATATTGTCACTTGTCAACTTTTGAACCCACAACATTGAATTAATGTTTAAGTCAAACCATTTGTTTTAATAACTCCATAACCATAATCAGCCTATAATGTTCCCACTGCTGGGACACAGGCCTCCTCTCGGTGAGAGGGAGTGGGCCCAGTGCGGGTTGGCAGATGTCACATGTCTTCGAATTTTTGGTTCTAGAACATGCCGGTTTCCTCACGATGTTTTCCTTCACCGTTTTGAGAGCAGTGGTGATGAAATAATTTACACAAAGTAAAGCGCCTGTCTGGGTTCGAACCTACGACCTACAACTCGTAAGTCGCGGCCGTTACCACTTGGCCACCACTGCTCTTTAATAACTCACATAAAGGTAATTTGAATATCAACATTTACAAGACAATTGAATTTGATTCTACTCGCCCCTTACAAAATTTAGTTTCGTATGGAGAAGAGTGGGAAAAAAATATACTGGTATTCAGCTGCATCCGGTTAGACTGGAAGCCGACCCCAACATAGTTGGGAAAAAGAATCGTGTAGTTCCTTGAAGGGGCACCTTTTAGCTAACCAGTACCGTTGATAGCATTCGTTTACCCTCAAGCAATTACCATAATATCTCTTGAAAACTATGTCAAGAAACTGGTTTTGTCAGTGTGCACTGGTATTAAATTCTTATACACAATAGTGTACGGAACCCCTCTTATACCAGTAGTATCGCAGTCGCCTGGTGATTACTCAGACTAACTTGTTGCCCGCACCGCAATCCGCCATGTTTGTGCAGGAGTACTTCTTGTACCTCTTCTTGTACTTACGTGCTCACGGAAAACTGGCTTTCGAATACTCGATATTGATGGCATTAAGACTTATCCTGGTTATCTATATACATATACTAGCTGACCCGGCGAATTTCGTACCGCCTCTGATTTTATTTTGTTATTTTTTCCCATGTTTTAATAATTATTCTGCTATTCGGGGCGAAGATAAACCCAACAAATAATAAATCATAAAAATCGGTGCAGCCGTTCTGAAGTTATAAATGGTGTTACCCGACTTTGTTTTAATAGAGATATATAGATAGATGGTATTGAAAAGGATGACGGTGACAATCAACAATTTGTATTGGCATTCGCAGTCATCATCATTATCATCATCATTTGAGCCCAGAATCACCCACTGCTGGGTACAGGCCTCCCCTTTCTTCTGCCATACTTCCCAGTTCCGTGCGTCCACATCCAGGTGTTTCCGCGACTTTGACGATATCATCAACCCAACGCGCTTTTGGACGGCCCTAGTTTCTTTGACCTAACCTTGGCCACCATTCTGTCACAGCTTTACTCCATCGGTCATCTCCTCGTCTAGCTAGATGTCCTTTTATTTTTCTGTTTTTTATTTATTTTTTTCCGGTGGAGAAAATGCCTAACGCGTACCACGTCGTCCGGGGAGACGACGTGGTTATGAGGGACTTGCACCCACTAAAAACTCCGCCTGTGCACCTACTTTTGCCTTGATGGGTGGGCCGCGAGAACTGCTACGTATGACATTCGTGACCCATCCAGCGTGGCCTGCGCGCCTAGATGCCCTGGGCGGCCAGATGTCCTGCCCAACTCCACTTGAGGCGCCCCATCCCTGATGTCGTAGACTTTCGACCGACGACAGATTCACAGTCACAACGCAAGATATACATAGGTTTATTGTACTTTTTGTGTATTCATAACTACATATGTATTATGTCTTGTTTCATGCTCAGTTGTCTACCGCCTTCCTGTTACACGCATTTAATACAATACACGTCTTGAAACCTGTCATCATAACCCTTTACACTTGTTCTGTCATAAAGTCACCTCTAATAAAAACTAGGCATATCATTAGGCTAGAATTACTGAGTGATGGTCGTTTTGCGTGTATGTGACGCATGTTTTACTCAAATTGTTATTTTGTTTTTTTTTTGTGTCTGTATTTTTTTTTGATGCGTCATGTTTGCCGCAAATAAACGTATTTTCTTCAGGCATTTCTTTATGTCTCTACGTCTGTGTGAATATAACCTACACTTTGGGTCCGTTGAAGTGTCTCTGTTAGGAGTTGCTATATAAGGCTTGTCAGTCCTGACTGTTTATACAGAGTGTAGTAAAATTAAAACGGTAATCACATTATACACAGTGGGGATTAGGTTATCACATTGAATAGTACAGCGGATGTTACAGGTTGTTATCAGTCCGTTAAAATAACAAATAATAAATTTTAACTAAAAAAAACCGGACAAGAGCGAGTCGGACTCGCGCACCGGGGGTTCCGTACCATCATTATGCTTTTAAATTTTCATCAGCGAGGCCTTTAATCATCAGAGTATTTTACCACTGTACACTGCGGTGTAGAATATTGAAGTTTTATGTCAGCGCCATCTCTTGACCGATAGTGGAACTAATGTCACTGTTGTTGATGATTTCTGAAAAAGTGTGCTATTTAGAGAATTCGTTTTATTTTTCCTGTAATCTTTACATAAACTTCTATCACATAGAATAATTTCAGATTTTTCTCTTTGCAAACTTCGGAGATAAGGGGACACGGTATTTTTTTTTACATTTTTCATCAAAAGTCGAAAACTATGCGACATAAAAAAAAATAAAAAATGTTTGAGAATATGCAAACTGCGTTATTTTAGCCCTAATAGCCTTACTTTGATTTTTTCAGACCCCCTTTCAGTCCCTTTTGCAAAAAATGTACATATATTTTTATTTCTTTCTTATTTGCAAAATAGTTACCCGATACCGGTACAAAAGCAAACATCATCTAAAACTATTCCAAAATTCAAGTTGATAGCATTAGTAGTTCTTGAGATGTCCAGCTGTGACAGACAGACAGACAGACTTAGTCTCACCATAAGGGTTTCGTTTTTACCATTTTGGTACCCTAATAGAAACAAACAAACTTACTTTCGCATTAATAATATTATTTAAAGTTAGGATTCAATTGTGTATGCTAAAATACGTAATGTACAAAACGTGGTATAAATTATGTGGTAGCCTAATCGCCACTCTGTTTAAAGTTTTAATAAAATATCACATCATAATAAGGACCTGCCTTATTTATTTGTTCATATATTACATGGAAAGTGGTTTAAAATATAAGTTTATCAGAGAACAAAAGCACTGTGTAGTTCTTAAGTTATCATTTCTAGCAGACAGTATTCCAGATAACACTGTGTAAATGTAAATACAACATATTTGCAGTAACTTTTAGCTTCATGGAGATAAAATAAGATAAAGATAACAATTTTATTTGACAATTTTTTTTTCAAATGTATTACATAATTTTACGTTTGAAAAAACCTCTCGTTGGGTTTGAGTGTTCATCTAGTATTTCGAGACATCGTCAAGCAGTTGGTCGACATTTCACGTGTCCAGAGGGCTTGCCTATTTTTTTTTGTTGATTTGCATAGCCATTCAACGTGGCAATGCTGTCAACGTTTTAGGCATTTTTCCCATTGACAACGCTGCGGACGAATTTTCCCCTTTTGTTATATAAGTATTTATACATAATATACATATTTTCTCGCATCGTTGGATGCGAGAAGCATAGAACCGGTCGAAGTGGAAGTGCTTGGGGGAGGCCTATGTCCAGCAGTGGACGTCTTTTGGCTGAAATGATGATGATGATGATACATATTTTAGTGATAGCTTGTAATGTATTTAAGAACCAAGTTAATAAAATATCAAATAGAAATTTCTTAATTAAAATAAGTACACCTTGTATATCTGGCCAGACGGCCTTGTCAACACTTTCTAGGTATGTTTTCATTCGGTCTAGTTTCGTTACCTGTCGTCAGCCGTCACCCGTCACACAACCCTTTATAACATGTCGCAGACTCTCTATGACGACGTGAGACTTGTCAGCCGACGACTAGTTAGGTCTTGTCATGTTTCTGGAGGTGACAGTTACGAGAAACTTGCTGAAAGGAACTTTACTCGTTAAAAATATCTAAAACAATGGTGAAAATTAAATTATTTCCTTAAAAGAAAATAACGTTTCTTTCCAAGTTAATATAATGATGAAAGCACGTCGCTCATGTAAAGGTATCGTTACTATCAAAAATAAAACAAAATGGCCGATGCTCAAACTCAAGAATTAATATTTTTGACCTACGCGTAGTAATTTGCTACGATTTCGTAGCAGTCGTAGCCGCCCCGTCGTAGCGAAAGCTACGCCGTAGCAACAGTCCAATACTTCTACGCAAGCTACTGATTACTAGTGGAATGAAAACATGCAAATTATCATTCTTGCAAGTAGATTGTGTCGTCATACTTGCATAGTATAAGGTATAAGTCAAAGTAATACTTATTAATGTCGGTAAAGTCAGGAGATTAATAAAATAGTCCTCCTAGCCTCTGTACATTTATGTGCTTGAAGAATAAAATTATTTATCTAATGACTTAAATTGTCCGTCTATTTAAATCATAATTGTCGTTCTTTAACAATTGTATGAAATGTGGCGAACGGAAGGAAATGGGTGTCAGTTAGCTTAACAATTAAAATCCCTAACGGTACTTTACGCTGTCGACATAATTATTATTTTTTACTACTTGGCCCATTGCAAAACAGCCTTCATCGAAATAAAGCGTTGGCCTAAACTTTCCGATCTATAAAAAAATGTTAACTTAGACGGAAATGACGTGAACTATTCAGTAGCCGTCCCGCGGGTGTAGACGCCTCAGCCTGCAAGTAATTGACGCTCGGTAATCGATGCCACACTGTGCCGGTACCGATACCACACAATGGTATCGAGCAGTCGAGACTATTGTCTCTGGATACATTCTGATTGACGGATTACAGGCTGACTTGTGCATAATTATGTAGGCACTGTTTACAATGAGGAGGCAAGATATCCCAGTGAGATACAGATATGAAATGTATCGTTAATGTATTTATAAACACGAGTTTCACGTAACATCACGCCTGTATTTCCCGAAGAGGTAGACAGAGATTCGGATCTGTTTTTCAATTATGATTTGTGCCCGGTAGATGGCAATAGGAGAGCAGTGGTGGCTAAGTGGTAACGGCCGCGACTTACGAGTTGTAGGTCGTAGGTTCGAACCCAGACAGGCGCTTTACTTTGTGTGAATTATTTCATCACCACTGCTCTCAAAACGGTGAAGGAAAACATCGTGAGGAAATGTCCTAGAACCAAAAAATTCGAAGACATGTGACATCTACCAACCCGCACTGGACCGGCGTGGTGGATTACGCTCCACTCCCTCTCACCGAGAGGAGGCCTGTGTCCCAGCAGTGGGAACATTATAGGCTGATTATGGATGGCAATAGGCTCGCCGCCTATACCATGGGATTTTATAATATATAACTGATGAAATGTGGGTATCCCAAGAGGATGGAGAGAGGTGGATGTAACCCATATTTACCCCCAAATTGTAATTTTGTTGTGGTTGTGTTCTTTCTCTGCGTCATGTTTACCGCAAATAAACTTATTTTCAAGTTTTCTTTTCAATAAGAAGAAAAATATTCCTATTTCTGGTTTCTTTAGTAAAAGCGAGACGCTGATAGTCTTTCATTTAGAACCACTTTGCAGCACTACAATTTCGAAAGAGGTGTTACTAAAATAGATCCCCTAAGGGAAGTTCTTGCATTATTAGTGATTTTTCCTGTAACGACCGTGAGAAATGTGCAGCTGTTGAGTTCCCCTCGCATTGCAGTTTATTTCAAGTAATAATCACGTTAGCATGCCATTTTATATTATAAACTATCTTTGAATTCGAGGGGTATATGGCTAAGTAAGAACAACTGCAGGGGATGATCGATCAGGTTAAGCAAAACGGCCATCGCTCAGCATAATGCTACGTCCCTATGCGAGGCAGAGCTCCAGCGCTGCAGCATTGACGTTGACGTAGTAAGCAGTCTTTTTTTAGAATTTTCTTATAAAAATAAGTAGGAAGAGATTAGTTTTCCATTTTGTGGGGACAAATGATGTAACTATGGAAGTAATTATTTATTTTATTTTGCGAGACTCGCAAGAATGCAGGCGTTTTGTTTCTACGCAATATTATGCAGACTTATTTCATTATGGAATAGAAAATCATTTATTATTTGTAAGGGCCTGTACACACCACGTTTTTTAAACGCGCCGTTGACGCGCGTTTTAGAAACGTGCGTCAACGGCGCGCTTTTATCCTACAGAGTAGTGCCTGCCAGTATCTGATTCGCGTGCGTATCGCGTCTGTATCGCTACAAACGCGCAACAGTGCGGCGTCGGTACCGCGAACGCTCGACAACCCGCACCGCGCTACAAACGACCGTCCGTGCGCAATACGACAAACGCACCGCTTCGGCACCGCAGCGGTCCGACACGAAACGTCTAAATTGAAAGCGCCCATAGTCAGAAAGAACGGTAAGCGACACCGTAATAGTAGAACGGGCGAGCGATGGGATGGGCTGCGGCTCAGATGGAGATGATTGGTTGAGTTGGACCTTCGACGAGGACTGGCCCTTAATAACAGTCCAGCATCAGGCACTAGTTGTCTGACATTTTTGCTGAACTGAACCTTTTTGGCGCAGCCGTGAGTTACACTTTCTTTCATTGGACTTTTCACTTTTTTATTTGATTTTTCATTAGGGTTCCGTTGCCAAATGGCAAAAATCGGAACCCTTATGGATTCGTCATGTCTGTCTGTCTATCCGTCCGTATGTCATAGCCACTTTTTTCCGAAACTATAAGAGCTACACTGTTGAAACTTGGTAAGTAGATGTATTCTGTGAACCGCATTAAGATTTTCACAAAAAAAATAGAAAAAAACAATAAATTATGGAGGTTCCCAATACTTAGAACTGAAACTCAAAAATTTTTTTTTCATCTGTCCTATACGTGTGGGTATCTATGGATAGGTCTTCAAAAATGATATTGAGAGGTTTCTAATATATTTTTTTTCTAAACTGAATAGTTTGCGCGATTGACACTTCCAAAGTGGTAAAATGTTTATCCACCCAGCATATTAGTTGTCAGGAGCATTCCTATTTTGTAACTCTCACTGTTCATACGTCAATGTAAATGAGATTTAGCCGACTAACTATTTAAATATATTAGAAAAGTTGTTAACCTATTAATGCAGTCATTCGTACATTATTGTTTAACAGCACAGATTCGGCATCAACCTGTATACGACGATGTTACATTATTATCTGTCAATCATTATAGTTTAATTAATCCAGTGTAAGCCGCTTGTCGGCTTAACCATGGTTATATTATGTTTTATACGCAGTTTAGCAAGGGGCGCGTATGATTCCATTATTTATTATAAATCTGTAATGTTCCACTACAGGACAAAGGCTTCCCCACAAGGACAAGCAGGGCAAGGACTCTCCTTCCACTTCTCTATGTCTAGAAAGCTACTAGAAAGAAGAAAATACATAAAATATTAACGCACAAAAATGTATTTTCTTTCTTTTTTTACGTTTAATTAACAAAGATTAAAATACATACAATAATACCTTAGATAAAAACCAAAAACCGGGCAAGAGCGAGAGAGAACATATGTTTTTAAATTTTCATCGGTGAGCCCTATATTCATCAGAGAATTTTAACACTGTGCACTGCGGTGTAGAATATTGCAGTTTTATGTCAGCGTTATCTCTTGACCGATAGTGGAACCAATGTAACTTTTGTTGATGATTTCTGAGAAAGTGTGCTATTTAAAGACTTCGTTTTATTTTTGCTGTAATCTTTACATAAACTTCTATCACATAGAATAATTTCAGATTTTTCTCATTGCAAACTTCGGAGATAAAGGGGGGGGGAACGGTGTTTTTTTTTTTCATTTTTCATCAAAAGTCGAAAACTATGCGGCCTAAAAAAAAAGAAAAAACGTTTGAGAATGTGCAAACTACGCTCTTTCATATGATACCCCACTTCGAATTTTCTAGACCCCCTTTCAGTCCCTGTTGCAAAAAATATACATATATTTTTATTTCTTATTTGCAAAATAGTTGGGCAAACGTCATCTAAAACTATTCCAATTTTCAAGTTGATAGCATTAGTAGTTCCTGAGATATCCAGCTGTGACAGACAGACAGACTTAGTCTCACCATAAGGGTTCCGTTTTTACCATTTTGGTACGGAACTCTAAAAAAACCGGCCAAGTGCGTGTCGGACCACGCACAATGAAGAGTAGTGGGAATGAATTTATCCCAAGAACAAACTTAACATTGTAGTTGAACATGAACATGTTCTCATACATTCCAACTGAAAATGTAAGTTTGTACTCACAATATTGAGAGATTTACCATGTTGTTTTAAGACTACAGACTTCTTATAGGTTTTCCTGTAATCTATAGGTATATAACCTTTTTCTGTATTTTTTCAAAATTTTAGGCTCAATAGTTTCGGAGATAAGGGAGGAAATGGTAAATTTTCGTCTATTTTCTTAAACTTTAATACAATTTAATTTAAAATTGTGAACCTTTTTTTTTTGAGATCCTCACAGTGAGCCCTTTCATTTGATATGTCACGGTACAGATTGCTAAACTTTTTTTTTAAATTTTCTATTTGCTCCCCTAAAAATTACCCTCATATTCAAAATTAATTTATTTGCGTTACACGTCTGTGTTTGGGTCACAGAGATTCATGTGTACTAAATTTCAACTTAATCTTAGGTCAATTAGATTCGGAGTAAAATTGGCTGTGACAGACGGACGGACAGACAGACGGGTTCCGTTTTTCCTTTTGAGGTACGGAACCCTAATAAAACAAAGTCGGGTTAGTTACACCATTTATAACTCAACAACGACTGGACCGATTATTATGATCTTTGATTTGTTGGATTTGTCTCCACCCCGAATAGCAGAATAACTATGAAAACATGGGAAAAATTCACAAAAAAAAAATATATGAAGATAATTAATTTTCTCATACATTTGTTCTTATTCTGAGGCGGTACGAAGTTCGTCGGGTCAGCTAGTATCTTCATAAAAAAATATGTTACACCTCAAAATATTTTATTTCACATAAACTTAAGAAACGTCAGAAGTTAGGTGCACGATTCCGATCTGAACCAAGAAAATCGACGGTGACTCTTTTAAAAATATTTGGCTTTTAAAATATTTTCAAATTACATGGTTAATTTAAGAATGTGAGGACAGTGTAAGCCCGACAGCCAGTGCCATTAGCAAAATAGAAAATGGTAAACTAACCGAAGCATCTATGAGTCTACTAGGCCTATAACGTTCTTGCGGAATAGATGATGCATATAAAAGATAAATAGAGATAAATTAAATAATCAAAGTAATAAAAAAAAAAAAACAATTTAAAAACCTATTTTAATATTCGTCAAAACTCTTTGGAAGTGGTTTTTCGAGATTTATTTTGTGCTTAGCTAGAAATTCTTTCCTGAACTTTAGTCCCTGTTTTACAGATTTGGCCAGCTTTTCAGCATTCAATAAATTATATGGTAGTTTTGTTGTGAATGACCAGTGTGATATTATGGCCCGTTTCAATTGCCAATAGCTATCTACCTCCTTCACCGTGGTCATATAAGGATATCTTCTCATTAGTTCAATATTTGACGAATTCCCACTGAGTTCTGAGCTATGTCTATTAATTCCAATATTTGACGAATTCCCACTGAGTTCTGAGCTAGATACGTTTAAGGCGCCTCTTTGAGTACTGTCTATGAAAAGTTCTGTCATATTAAATGTCTTCATTAATAATTGTAATTGTTTTATTAACACAGCGCTTTCTTCAGGATATGTTTTGTTGTTTCTTTCTAAGATTTTTATAGCATCTTTTGCTTTAATCATTGTAGGAGGTTGTAAAAGTTCATAATCTTCTTGAAATTCTTGCTTTTTTACATTTTCTGTTTTGTTATCCTCACATTCTATAGTGCAGACGATATATCCTATTACGATGAACAGTGCACTTTTCATGTTTGTTCGTTGTATTATTTTGTAAGGAATATCGAAGCGTGTTGCTTCAAGTATTTTATTTCTTTCGACAATTTTATGTAGCTCATTCTTGATACAGTATTTTTTATTTAATTTCGTAACGTATTTCAATTTTACAAATGTTTTATTGCCGCTGAATTTGTTTTATAACTAAAATATTGTTTTATTTGACTGTGTTTCTGCATACACTATTGTATAATTTATTTATATTGAATTAATTTAATAAAATAAAGTACTTACCTATTTTTACCCGACTGCAGCGAAGTCTAAAAGGAGGGTTATGTGTTTTTTATTTGATAAGAGCCATCGTAATTGGTGTATTTGTCTTAATCTTCACTGTGATCATCACTCGTTAATCTGTTACTAAATTTGAACTTTTTTTATAGCTTGCAAAATCATTACACATTCCTAGAAAATCTCCAGGAGAGAAAATACACATACACATACAGACATAAACTCACACACACACCCCTTCTTGAGTTTCCACTCACATCTGCCTAAAAATATAAATAAAAACAAAAATAGCCAAATCGGTCCAGCCGTTCTCTAGTGATGCTCTAACCAAGGAACAGCATTTAAATATTATTTATACAGATATATATAACAGCATACTTGTATTCCGAAGGAGTGGTGTATATGATAATTACACTATCACTTAGCCAGTCATGTTGTAAGTACCACTAATAAAGGGCGAGCCTTACCAAGGGTTATCGTGTTACTCAGTAATTGGGTTGTGAAGGTAAGGAAGACAGTCGCTCTACGTAACATACTGGTCTTGAACAGCTCAATTTGAACTGCATCCGATCATACCGGAAGTCGACCCGTAACATAGTTGGGAAAACACTAGGCTCATGATGATGTAATACGCGAGTCAATTGCAATTAAACTAGGTACAAATAAATATAGACTTTTTGATAATATTTTTAAGGTATTAAACTCAATAGCAATATGTGATTCGGGAATAGAGACTTTTGATCACTAGAAGCATAATATGCTATATGCTTAAACTCTGCGTTTATTCCAATTAATCCAAGAACATGCACTTTTGAATTTTCAAGGAGTCGGCCAATCAGATAGACAAAGCTAGTTGCCCATTCCAAAGCATTATAGGTTCCTATGGAGAAAAACAGGCAAGAAACTCTACGAAAATATTAGACTAATGAAACAATCCAGATTTTAGGCCAATAATGTGAACTTAGGCAAAAGAATGAATACTTTTCAACACCGAACACTAGGTCCAACGATCCATCACTTCAAGAAGATTATAGCAATACCCTTTGCAGAGTTACTGTGGCTTATATTCAGTAGTAACCATTTGTATGCACCCCCTAAAACATTGCCACCTCCGTCACAGCCTAGCACGTGTAAGATACACTTTGTGCGTCACAGCCTGCCCAAAGCAGTAGATTAACAACTTCGTTCCGAGACACGTCGCAAAGGGCTTTGGTCTCGTGTGTGCAAGACCTGCTGGTTGTGATGTGGCCGTTTGCCGGTTCAAGTTATCCACAAAGCTTCTACTTTAGCTCTGTGTGGGGCTAAGATCGTGGAAATAAAGTGGATATGGCGTTCCGTCTTACACAATAAAGACTGCCGAAGGTATATTTTGGTATTATAAATATTTCTCGTGTTCTATGTTGTTCTGAGCCCTATCTTGCAATGCTCTTCTATTTTTATGTTTTTTCTCTTTTAAGTGTTTTGTGTATACATAAATAAATAAAAAACAAAATTCCAAACAAAATTGGTCTAATATAAGAATACTTTAACCCTTTCGCGAGCATTGGCAAAATAATTGCCAAACCGCTTTTAAAAAGTTGCACCAAAATGTTATTTCACAATGTTTAGAATAAATAAAACCAAAATCGGAGGTGTAAATAGTATTGCTCGCGAAAGGGTTAAAAGAGCACTGTTTTTTTTTTGTAATTTTATACCAATACAATCTTATGTTATGTGTATACAACTGATTGGTTCATTATCCTTAGTTTGTAAACCGCTTAAAAATTAACCGTTTATAACTAGTTTGTAAATATAAATCACAAATGTCTTTGTTTGTCAGTCGTATGAAATGGCAATGGTATTACAAAATGACGTAGGGTATCAATCTGCTGAACAATCAAGTTTCCTGACTGCACACTTTCCATCATCTCTTTTTTTGCACATTTCAGACACACTTAAGCGACATTGTTGTATTATTACATTTCTTTATTACATCTGCGTACAACATGCCAACCGTGTTTTCTGGGATTTGAATACTAGATGTATTCACTATTCAAGATTGTTCCTTTAAGAGATCAGTGGATTTGAGCGTGCTGTGTGCACAAACGATGGATTTCTTCACCCTTTCAATCAACGTTTTGGCTATTCGTAAACATTTCGTAGTTTTTACAGCAAAGCAAAGTACCTAACATACATCACGGCTATTTTTCTCGAAGAGTTAGACATAAGTATACTTATAGTATTATTAGTATACTCCCACATTTCGCCAGTTATGTTTAAGTCCCATGTAACACAGGGCGAGCCTTTTGCCATCAACAAACGAGCACGAATCCAGACTCCGGGCTGCTACTGAGAAAAACCAATAGCACTTTGCCCGATCTGGGAATCAAAACCAGGACCTCATGCAAGTAAAAATAACAATATAAAAACTTTTTTACAAAAAAAAAACAACCGACTTCCAAAAAACACTATAAAGTGAAAAATAACTTTAATTTCGGAAGTCGGTGTCTTTGGATTAGTATTTTAGTTTTTTGCCACCGACTTCCGAAATAAAAGTTATTTTTCACTTTATAGTGTTTTTTGGAAGTCGGTTGTTTTTTTTTTGTAAAAAAGTTTTTATATTGTTATTTTTACTTGCATGAGGTCCTGGTTTTGATTCCCAGATCGGGCAAAGTGCTATTGGTTTTTCTCAGTAGCAGCCCGGAGTCTGGATTCGTGCTCGTTTGTTGATGGCAAAAGGCTCGCCCTGTGTTACATGGGACTTAAACATAACTGGCGAAATGTGGGAGTATACTAATAATACTATAAGTATACTTATGTCTAACTCTTCGAGAAAAATAGCCGTGATGTATGTTAGGTACTTTGCTTTGCTGTAAAAACTACGAAATGTTTACGAATAGCCAAAACGTTGATTGAAAGGGTGAAGAAATCCATCGTTTGTGCACACAGCACGCTCAAATCCACTGATCTCTTAAAGGAACAATCTTGAATAGTGAATACATCTAGTATTCAAATCCCAGAAAACACGGTTGGCATGTTGTACGCAGATGTAATAAAGAAATGTAATAATACAACAATGTCGCTTAAGTGTGTCTGAAATGTGCAAAAAAAGAGATGATGGAAAGTGTGCAGTCAGGAAACTTGATTGTTCAGCAGATTGATACCCTACGTCATTTTGTAATACCATTGCCATTTCATACGACTGACAAACAAAGACATTTGTGATTTATATTTACAAACTAGTTATAAACGGTTAATTTTTAAGCGGTTTACAAACTAAGGATAATGAACCAATCAGTTGTATACACATAACATAAGATTGTATTGGTATAAAATTACAAAAAAAAAACAGTGCTCTTTTAACCCTTTCGCGAGCAATACTATTTACACCTCCGATTTTGGTTTTATTTATTCTAAACATTGTGAAATAACATTTTGGTGCAACTTTTTAAAAGCGGTTTGGCAATTATTTTGCCAATGCTCGCGAAAGGGTTAAAGTATTCTTATATTAGACCAATTTTGTTTGGAATTTTGTTTTTTATTTATTTATGTATACACAAAACACTTAAAAGAGAAAAAACATAAAAATAGAAGAGCATTGCAAGATAGGGCTCAGAACAACATAGAACACGAGAAATATTTATAATACCAAAATATACCTTCGGCAGTCTTTATTGTGTAAGACGGAACGCCATATCCACTTTATTTCCACGATCTTAGCCCCACACAGAGCTAAAGTAGAAGCTTTGTGGATAACTTGAACCGGCAAACGGCCACATCACAACCAGCAGGTCTTGCACACACGAGACCAAAGCCCTTTGCGACGTGTCTCGGAACGAAGTTGTTAATCTACTGCTTTGGGCAGGCTGTGACGCACAAAGTGTATCTTACACGTGCTAGGCTGTGACGGAGGTGGCAATGTTTTAGGGGGTGCATACAAATGGTTACTACTGAATATAAGCCACAGTAACTCTGCAAAGGGTATTGCTATAATCTTCTTGAAGTGATGGATCGTTGGACCTAGTGTTCGGTGTTGAAAAGTATTCATTCTTTTGCCTAAGTTCACATTATTGGCCTAAAATCTGGATTGTTTCATTAGTCTAATATTTTCGTAGAGTTTCTTGCCTGTTTTTCTCCATAGGAACCTATAATGCTTTGGAATGGGCAACTAGCTTTGTCTATCTGATTGGCCGACTCCTTGAAAATTCAAAAGTGCATGTTCTTGGATTAATTGGAATAAACGCAGAGTTTAAGCATATAGCATATTATGCTTCTAGTGATCAAAAGTCTCTATTCCCGAATCACATATTGCTATTGAGTTTAATACCTTAAAAATATTATCAAAAAGTCTATATTTATTTGTACCTAGTTTAATTGCAATTGACTCGCGTATTACATCATCATGAGCCTAGTGTTTTCCCAACTATGTTACGGGTCGACTTCCGGTATGATCGGATGCAGTTCAAATTGAGCTGTTCAAGACCAGTATGTTACGTAGAGCGACTGTCTTCCTTACCTTCACAACCCAATTACTGAGTAACACGATAACCCTTGGTAAGGCTCGCCCTTTATTAGTGGTACTTACAACATGACTGGCTAAGTGATAGTGTAATTATCATATACACCACTCCTTCGGAATACAAGTATGCTGTTATATATATCTGTATAAATAATATTTAAATGCTGTTCCTTGGTTAGAGCATCACTAGAGAACGGCTGGACCGATTTGGCTATTTTTGTTTTTATTTATATTTTTAGGCAGATGTGAGTGGAAACTCAAGAAGGGGTGTGTGTGTGAGTTTATGTCTGTATGTGTATGTGTATTTTCTCTCCTGGAGATTTTCTAGGAATGTGTAATGATTTTGCAAGCTATAAAAAAAGTTCAAATTTAGTAACAGATTAACGAGTGATGATCACAGTGAAGATTAAGACAAATACACCAATTACGATGGCTCTTATCAAATAAAAAACACATAACCCTCCTTTTAGACTTCGCTGCAGTCGGGTAAAAATAGGTAAGTACTTTATTTTATTAAATTAATTCAATATAAATAAATTATACAATAGTGTATGCAGAAACACAGTCAAATAAAACAATATTTTAGTTATAAAACAAATTCAGCGGCAATAAAACATTTGTAAAATTGAAATACGTTACGAAATTAAATAAAAAATACTGTATCAAGAATGAGCTACATAAAATTGTCGAAAGAAATAAAATACTTGAAGCAACACGCTTCGATATTCCTTACAAAATAATACAACGAACAAACATGAAAAGTGCACTGTTCATCGTAATAGGATATATCGTCTGCACTATAGAATGTGAGGATAACAAAACAGAAAATGTAAAAAACGTGTAACATACATCACGGCTATTTTTCTCGAAGAGTTAGACATAAGTATACTTATAGTATTATTAGTATACTCCCACATTTCGCCAGTTATGTTTAAGTCCCATGTAACACAGGGCGAGCCTTTTGCCATCAACAAACGAGCACGAATCCAGACTCCGGGCTGCTACTGAGAAAAACCAATAGCACTTTGCCCGATCTGGGAATCAAAACCAGGACCTCATGCAAGTAAAAATAACAATATAAAAACTTTTTTACAAAAAAAAAACAACCGACTTCCAAAAAACACTATAAAGTGAAAAATAACTTTAATTTCGGAAGTCGGTGTCTTTGGATTAGTATTTTAGTTTTTTGCCACCGACTTCCGAAATAAAAGTTATTTTTCACTTTATAGTGTTTTTTGGAAGTCGGTTGTTTTTTTTTTGTAAAAAAGTTTTTATTTTTCACTTTTTAGTGGGTCAGTTTGTAATTTATCTAAGTCACAATAGCCTAATGTCAACTGCTCATCACCTTTTACAAAATATTGCTTTTCCCGATGCAGGGACGTTAATTGTTGAGGAGTTCTCCTGTTAAGAACCAGGAGAACTTCTCAACAACCACTTACCATACGCATTGTGACGAGGATAAATCGTTTAGCAACCATAGTAAAGTAATCGAATCGCAACCCGTGAAATATTTGTCATTGAGTCAAACTCAAACTCAAACTCAAATCATTTATTTCAATTAAACCTTGTACAGGCACTTTTGAATTGTCAAAATTAAATAGTCTGTCAGTTAGTCAGAAAGTTGAAGCTAGTTGCCCCATGGACGTAATATATAGAAGTAACTCTATATATTACGTCCATGAGTTGCCCATTCCAAAGCGTAGATCTCTATGGAGAAGAACGGGCAAGAAACTCCATGGACACTCTTTTAAATCAAGATATTACAAAATCCTGGGTACATTATTCTTGTTGCTTCTATATGTGAGAACAATGTAAAAAAGACAGAAATGAAGAAACAATTCAAGACATAAGATTAAAAATAAGCCTTGGCAGTTAAGAGATGACCAGTCTCAACCGACGGCGCCCGTTCACGAACATGACGCGTGGATCAGCACCATCCAGCTCAACCATTTTGTAGGGAACCGAATGATCCAACACACGCGCCACCATCGGTGAGACATTTAAGTGAGCATGACACGTTCTCAACTGCCATGCTATTTCAAGTCAACATCAAAAAATCATAATAAACGGAAACATGGTTCTTACATTTACAAAATTAAAAAAAATGCTTCTAAATTATACAAAACTACAGTTTGCAATTTAAGAGGTAAATAGAATTTTATTACCTACCAAACAGGAAGAGATATTTAATATTGAAGTATTCAACAATTAAAACTTGATTGAATAAATTAAAAAAAGTTATGTTCGTAATGTCAGAAACACAAAAAAAAAGAAAAAGGGAAGCACCTCTTCCAAATATTGAAATTAACTACAAAGATAGTCTTACAATCTTCAGCAGCTCCAACAATACTTTCAAGTGTCAATCAATTAGTTGTGGTTGTGGAGCAGGACCAGCATTGAGCCAGGCATTTTTATCAGCGATGTAATCCCCTAACTTATAATATGCCTGACTGCATAGTGTGCGTTTTATACAAGACTTGAATTTTGTCTCATTCAGTTGAAGAATTTGGGGAGGTATTTTATTATAACATTTTAAACAGTACCCCATAAAAGATGAATCTACTTTAGCCAGTCTGAAACCTGGTTGAACTAATAGGTCCCTATTTCTAGTACTATAATTATGTCTTTCACCTCTTTTACTAAAAAGATGTAAGTTTTTCCTTACATACATGATGTTTTCGTAGATATATTGACAAGGCACCGTCATGATGTTAATTTCCTTAAACAGTTCCCTTAGAGAATCGCGCCTGCGGAGATTATATATAGCTCTGATGGCTCTTTTCTGCAGAATAAAAATAGAATCGATGTCTGCAGCCCGTCCCCAAAGTAAAATACCGTAAGACATGATACTATGAAAGTAACTAAAATAGACTAGTCTCGCGGTATCTACATCAGTAAATTGACGGATTTTTCTGACAGCATAAGCTGCTGAACTTAGCCGTCCTGCAAGAGATGTTAAATGAGGACCCCATTGTAGCCTTGAGTCGAGCGTGATCCCCAGGAAAACAGTTTTATCGACGAATTCCAGTTTCTCTTGATTCAATATTATCTCACAATCACTACTCTTGACATTTGGTAAAGAAAATCTTATGCACTTAGTTTTATTTCCATTTAATACTAAATTATTAGCAGTGAACCAATTTTGAACCTGCAGTAGGGCATTATTTACGTCGTCAAAATTTGTAGCACGTCTATTTACCTTAAAAATTAAGGAAGTGTCATCAGCAAATAACACCATTTGTGGTTGATTTTTTAATAAATGGAGTAGATCATTAATATACACTAAAAAGAGGAAAGGACCCAATATTGAGCCTTGTGGCACACCAATTTTTACTATTAAACCAAGTGAATTGACACCATTTATTTGAACTTGTTGTTGCCTATCATTTAAATAAGAACTAACTAAACTGAGCGCAAGTTTTCCAAGTCCGTAATGCTCAAGTTTCAAAAGCAAGGTTTCGTGATCGACGCAATCAAATGCCTTGGAGAGGTCACAAAAGATTCCTATTGCGTCTTGGGCCTCTTCCCACGCGTTAAAAATGTGTTTTAATAAAGTTACACCGGCGTCGGTCGTACAACGCCCTTTGGTGAAACCATACTGTTGATCGTGTAAGATTTTATTCGTGTTAAAATGATTGAGCATTTGATTAAGCATTATCTTTTCAAACACCTTGCTGAAAACCGGCAAAACGGATACGGGTCTATAATTATTCGTGTCTTTACTGTCCCCGGATTTGTAAAGTGGTATTACCTTACTGTATTTCATTAAATCGGGGAAGACTCCTTGATCCACGCACGAATTAAATACTAAGGCTAAGTAAGGCGCAATAGTCTCAATTATGGAGGTACAGACCTTAATGGACATTCCCCAAAGATCTTCTGTCAATTTGATCTTAATTTGCTTAAAAGCTTTAATTACTGTTAAGGGGTTAATATGCCTAAAGTTAAATTCAACCGGGCAGGCTGAAACGTTCGCCCTTACTAAATCCAAAGCGAGGGAGGGCGAGGAATTTAAAGTTTCCGTTGTTTTGAGTGGGATACTAGTAAAGAAATTTACAAATTCTTGAGCCACTTCTTTGTTATCGCAAATGAGACCGCTTGACGTCTGTAGTGTGTAATCAGAATTATGCTTTTTATTCCTGTTCGTTTCATTATTTATAATTTTCCAAACCGTCTTTATTTTATTGTCTGCTGATTTGACCTTGTTGCTAATGTATAAGGCTTTAGCTGCTTTACAAGCGTTCTTAAAAGTTCTAGAGTAAGTAGCAACATACTTATTAAAAGTTTCCGTAGAGTAGTTCCGATGGCCATCTGTGGTCTTCATCATCAGCTCCACTTTACCAAATGATGATTTCCGAGAACAAATGCTCAAGTTACTTTAAAAAATTCCCAAATCGCTATAGCTTTGCCTATAAAATTTGAGGGTTTCCCTCGATTTCCATGGGATCCTCTCATCAGATTCCAACTTGATGATAATGGGACCACCTCGAGAGTATACCCTTTCGAACAAAAAAAGAATTTTGAAAATCGGTCCACAATTGGCGGAGTAATCGCGTAACAAACACACAAAAAAAAAAAAAAAACATACCGTCGAATAGAGAACCTCCTCCTTTTTTGAAGTCGGTTAAAAATAGCTACCATTATAGAAACCAGTTTAACATAAAACTCACTACAAACCATTCACAATGACATTCAAAATATTTAATTTATCCCTAAATTCCTATCCATGTCTTACCACAGCCGAAAAACCATCAATCACTTCTACAGACAATCTAACAGTATGTCAACAAAACTCTGTAACTTGTTACTTACTATGGTATCTATCAGTATAAGACTCACACCTGTCCGTTGTAGGTTTGGGCTCTGTCACAGAATCGCTTGCTCTAATTGCATTCCGGTAATTGCAGCCCGCCGCGCGTCTGTACCTCCCCCGCCTGTCTTACGTCACTACGTAGAGAATTTGCAGAAGTTTATACATACGTTCTTAAAGTCACGCCTTCCTCCCATGGGGGTAGGTAGAAACGTACTGTAACGCCACATGCTCCGATCCTTATAAATAGGTACTTCATTTGCTTAATTTACGTTCATACATCAGAAAGCCAATACTCGTAATTTAAAACGTTACAAATCTAGTCGCAGTCTCATATCGGCGACAAACAAAATGTCAAAAATGTTGGGAAATTATATATATTTTAGACAGATGACAGACTCAGATCAGACTGTGAACGTTCTTAAAATTACGAGAATTGGTCTGATCATACAGGCATGCGGGTTGCGTAGTACGCAACTGGCTACCGGTACTTCAGAAATGAAGAACATCACCTATAAGGTCATGAAGGTCACATTATGTCCTTCTAGGGCGTTACCTCCAGGTTCATAGAATATCAAAATAGATTGACTGAGGTGGTTAACCAAATGGTGGTGGTGGATTTGTTAACAAATCCTAAGTTTCTAACTAATATTATAAATGCGAATGTGAGTTTCTTTGTATATTACGCGTTCACGACTAAACGACTGAACCGATTTTGATGAAATTTGGGATGGGAATTTTTTTAACCCTTGGGAAGGACATAAGCTTCTTTTTATCGATAAGCCGTGCGGGCGCAGCCGGGGGCTGAAGCTAGTCAAGTTATAAAAATTTTAAGTCAAAGTAATCCATACTAATATTCGAAAGTAACTCTGTCTGTCTGTCTGTATGTATGTTCCCTTTCAAGCTTAAACCACTGAACGGATATCGTTAAAATTTGGCAGAGATATAGATTGCATTCCGGGGAAGGACATTTGATAGTTTTTATCCCGATATTCCCACGGGATCGATACTTATGCGGGTGAAACCGCGGGGCGCTGCTAGTAATTTATAAAATGTAGCAACTCTCAATACGCTCATTTGCAATCTGTAGCACAGACTTGACCCCAGAAGGGCATTTATATGCTGGTTTAATTAAATTTTTAACTATTTATTTACTAACCTGCAAGTATTGTGGTACACGTGCCCGTCCCGTGTCATCAGCTGAAAATACTCCTGCATTTCAGTTCGAAACTACAGCCGGGCAATTCTGAAAACAAATTTAAAACAAAAATAATTGTGTTCATGAAACTGGTAACTGAAGTATGTGCATGAGCTACATTTTGTATTTAACATTTAAACAAACCACAGTTATTTTTACAGCTAACTGGCAGAGAATCGAATGCACATACAGGTTCGCAGGGACATCGACAAACAACGTGATAGGTACTATAGATTCAGTACATACGTATGTTACGTACGTTATGTAGTGGAGGTTATTACCTACGAAAAATTTCAACACCCCGAGTTTCAGAATCATGTAGGTACTGAATCCAAAAAAAAAAAAAATTGTTCCATATTTTGACCACGTAGGTACTCGTATTTCACTTTTTAACCGACTTCCAAAAAGGAGGAGGTTATGTGTTCGACTTTATATATGTTTTTTTTAACCGACTTCCAAAAAGGAGGAGGTTATATGTTCGACTTTATATATGTTTTTTTTATGTAGGTATGTTCACCGATTACTCGAATTTTTATGAAACAGTTGTTAATTATTTTGGATAACACGACAAACAATTTCGCCTTGGAATCGTGTGTTGATTCATAGTTACAGTTTGTGCGTGGATGACCCTGCCAGCCTGTATAATTAACCAAACGTACTTTCATCGAACAATTTCCAACGAGCGTAGCATATTATTATAATATGAGCTTTCAACTTTTCTGCAAACGTTTTTATAAAACCGCGCGGAGAATGTTTAACGAGTTTAATAATTATGCAGTCTGAATGTTTAGTTACTATTCGCCATTCGTGTTTATTAGAAAGAATTAACTTATCATGACCTCACTCTTGGATACCCTGAAGGGTAAACAGTGCTTTACTTGCCTGAAGTTCACCCACATTTAGCCAGTTATGATTAAGTCCCATGTATGTTATAGACATGAGAGCAGGGTGGCAACATCTGCGACTTACGAGTTGTAGGTTCGAACGCAGCCAGGCGCTTTACTTTATGTAATTTATTTCATCACCACTGTTCTCAAAACGGTGAAGTAAAACATCGTGAGAAAACCGGCATGTCCTAGAACCAAAAATTTGAAGACATGTGACATCTACCCACCCGCCGCCCACTCCCTCTCACAGAGAGGAGGCCTGTGTCCCAGCAGTGGGAACATTATATAGGCTGGCGGTATGTATGTATGTTATAGACAACACAAAAGAAAGAAAGGGAGACAGCGTCGTAGGTGGGAGGACGACGCGACGTTAGAACAATAACGGATATTACTTGGAGAAGCCAAGCAAAGATCCGCACAGGGTGGAAAGCTCTATGGGAGGCCTATGCTGGAAACCAATACCATCTTCACGTACCAGTGTTAGACAATTAAACTTTTAATAAATGTTAATTTCATGTAAGATTGTTGACTATAGGTTATTATGATTATGTTAAAAGGGCGAGCCTTTCATCGGGCAGTTCTAGTCTCCAGGTTCGTACTGAGAAATTCCTAAAGGATAACTCCATTAAAAAACTGGCCAAGTGCGAGTCGGACTCGCACACGAAGGGTTCCGTACCACAAGGCAAAAACGCCGAAAAAAACACGTTTGTTGTATGGGAGCCCCCCTTAAATATTTATTTTATTTTTAGTATTTGTTGTTATAGCGGCAACCGAAATACATCATCTGTGAAAATTTCAACTGTCTAGCTATCACGGTTCATGAGATACAGCCTGGTGACAGACAGACGGACGGACGGACGGACAGCGAAGTCTTAGTAATAGGGTTCCGTTTTTACCCTTTGGGTACGGAACCCTAAAAAGTACCGGCCTGGGAATCGAACTCGGCCCTCCACTTCAGCTGTCTCGCAATATGGCCAATCCAGCGACTTCAAAAAAAAAAACTACAAAGTGAAAACATAAAATTGATCTTGGAAGTCGGTGTCCTTGGTTCAGCACTTTCGTTATTTTGACACCGCCTTCCAAAATTTAAGATATTTTTCACTTTGTTGTGTTTTTTTTGGAAGTCGGTTGTTAGGGTTCCGTACCAAAATGGTAAAAACGGAACCCTTATGGCGAGACTAAGTCTGTCTGTCTGTCTGTCACAGCTGAATATCTCAAGAACTACTAATGCTATCAACTTGTTTGGAATAGTTTTAGATGACGTTTGCCCAACTATTTTGCAAATAAGAAATAAATAATAATATATGTATGTTTTTTGCAACAAGGACTGAAAGGGGGTCTGAAAAATTGGAAGTGGGGCTACAAGGCCATGTGGGGTATAATATGAAAGAACGCAGTTTGCACATTCTCAAACATTTTTTTTTTTTAGGCCGCATAATTATCGTCTTTTGATGAAAAAAGTAAAAAAAATACCGTCCCTTATCTCCGAAGTTTGCAAAGAGAAAAATCTGAAATAGTGGAAGAAAGCTGTTGAACACATCTGCGTACCCCTTTAGAGGGTACAGGCGTGATGTTATGTTGTGACATGCGAATTGAGAACCTCCTCCTTTTTTGAAGTCTGTTAAAGAAACGTTCAAAATCTAGTCACAATCTCATCTCAGCGACAATCAATGTCAAAAACTTGTCAAAAATGTAGGGAAATTATAGGTATTTTTGACAGATTGAGACAGATCAGACTGTAACCGTTTTTAAAATTACGTGAATTGCCCTTCTGGTCTTCATAAAATATATAAAAGACCGTTCCAACTGATATTTCTGCCTGCTCCGTACAGTAATTTACCTAAATTCATTTAGTTATAAGATAACGTGGTTCTTGTCTCAACAGAACTGGTGCTACACTAGACTGTTTTACTAGCCGCCAGCACTGGCATCGTGCTTCAATCTGGCCTAACTAGGCCATTTGTTAATTAAGATTTACTTAATGTAGTTTGGATTGTTTGTAACGCCTAATTTATATAAAGTCATCTACAACACTGCTTCAAGGGGCTTCTGCTTCAGTTGACAGGGGGTGCTGTTGGTAAACGTTATGTGGAATAGTTTCGTGAAATGGATTAATAAAAAAACAAGATGGCTATAGGATCACTTTGTTGTCCGTTTATCTGTCTGTCAAGACTTAAGACCCTGTATCTCCGGAACGCGTAGGTATTGAGTTGAAATTAAAACAATATACTCATGTCTACAGTTCCTTGAAGCTGTGGAAAATCAATCTTTTTAAACTTTGCGGTTGTCCATTTTTGACCATTTTTACATACCGATACCCCTCCATGGCTCGAAAAGCACGTTAAGCTTTTAGTTCCGGCTGTCATTCGTGGATCTTTGACAGTCATTACGTATCCTCAGAAGCCCGAAAGTCTGACAACCAGTCTTATAAAGAGGTAGGTACAGTACTACCCAATAACCGGGTGGTGGAGGTCATATAGGCTATCGCTCTATGTAAAATACTGGTATTCAGCAGCATCCGGAAGGCTACCCCGACAAAGTTAGGCTAGGCATATGATGACACTAATATTTAACTTACTGTAATAAATAAATGGCAAAGTTTTGTCAAGTCAATCCTTAACAAGCAAGGGCGAGTCGCTAGTAATAAAATAAATGTAAAAAGACACAGCACTTACCAGGTCTTCACAAATTAACGAACACCATCAACAATGAGTGGCGTGCTGCAGCCCGTCTGTCTCGCCATGTCTCGGTTCAATTGTTTTCGAGTGCATTTCTATCTCAAGTGAGTTGCTTCTTCGCGTCTGGGCGATCTTGAGGACTAAATGAGAATCTTTGACTTTACAATAATAAATCAAAATAAATATGTAGTTAAGTTAATTTTATGACTGTAACATAACATCACGCGTTTTCCTTGAAGGCTAGGCAAGCGCGTTTCTGCCTATAAAAGTAGGTTCACCCACATGTCGCCAGTTATGTGATAATAATTTACCGTAATAATCCATAAGATGTGGCCTAAATGCACATGCATGTATTAGAAAATATAGTATAATACATCTATAAATGTAGGTATATATATTATATTACCCAAATATAAAGCTTTGAATATCAGAATATTACTTAATCATAAATAGTCACAGAATATTATGTGATTTTGACAAGTTAAGACTCTTATTTTTTTGTAAACACAATATCCAGTCAAATTAGGTACTTTTACATTGGTCCCAAGCTTCGTAAATATGGCAGATGCCATTATCCAACAAACAATATTCTAATATTATAATTATATCAAAATTAATTATCTTACACATACGTGTTGCGTGTGTGTAGGGTGCAGTTACTGGAGTCGCACAGCAAAGTTAACTTCAAGGCGTTCGTGGTGCGCGTGCCGAATTGCTATCTGCCTGTCGTCATGGAAGAAGACTTCTGGCCGCAGGACATGGTGTTCCGCGGACAAGTACCACAGAACTGCACAAGAGTTAGCTAGTGAAGTATTGTTTTATAATAAAAACATTATGTATGTTTAGGTTACGGTATTTATGTATGGGCCTGGGTCGCCTGAAAAAAATAAAATAAATAAATAGAGCAGTGGCTGATAATAAGATTAATTTCTATCTGTTTGCGAATTTTTAATTTACGTAAGAAATAAAATAATAAAACCTACTTTAGAACTTAATCATCATCACTCTCCTGCAATTATCACAATTTATTCGTGGTCGGCGCAACATGTCTTTTTCTTCCATACTTCTCTAATAGTCGTTATCTCGGTAGTCAGCCCCTTTCTAGCCATATTGTCTTAACATAACTTAAAGAAACATTACATGTTAAACTTCCCTGTGTTTAGGCTAGGGATATCATTCCTTCCCTTTTGGTAATTTTTAATCTTTCAGCATGCCAGCAAATAATATCAGACCAGTAGAGTTGAATCCACTGTTAATCTAGCAGCATAAAGGCAAGCAATTTAAGGCGTAAGCTACATTCCATTCTATTCATCTTGGGTCCTGTCACCTCAACCCTCATTCAGCGAAGCCCATTAACTCATTAACTTATAAACTGAACAAAACGTCTAGTTTATTAAATAACGCTTTATGTCAATCTTGCTTAAACTCGCCATTAACCATTAACTCGCCGAACACGCCAGTCAGTTAACAAATTAATATCGACGATGATTTATAAGTATCGGTGTAAACGGGCAACTTTTTTGTTGCACTTTATACGCAATAAGTGGCTTGGGAATTTGATATCACTGTGATGCTTACGGTGATTACGAAATTTCAAATAAGCTAATGAGCTTACTTGAAATTTGTAGGTTGTAAATGGTTATTATAAAATAAATAATTAATCCATTTTAAAACATATAGTTGCTATTGATAGGTATAATAAACTTAGACTAACATAGTATAAAACAAAGTTGCTTTTCATTTATGTCTGAGTGACCGCTAGATCTAAATTCCGCAATGGATATTGATGCGTTTTTTACCATCAGTTAAAGCATTTATTCCCGAAAGGTTTATGTAAATTATACATAATTTATTAAAGTAACATATAATAAAGATAACTTAATGTTTTGTCAAGGCGTAAATACCGTGCGAACCAGGGACGAGGTCGCTAGTAAGAATGTATTTATCCCATTATTCCAAATCCCACAAATTTAATGAAATCTGAATTGTATTAAATGTTAATCTTCTTAACCATTTAGCATTTCTAAGAAATTACTAATCAATTTATTCATAGGCCATCACGTTCATCTCACAATGTACAAAACATTATTAACATTATTGAAATAACAACATTATGCAGATGAGTCGCTCGTCTGCCCGCCCGGCGCCCGGCCGCCTCAACCCGTTCGCGTCGATCACCGTAACGTCGATGTAATTCGATTAGCGACGTCTTTATCGATGGCGATAGACGTAAGATTGGGGTTTGTTGTTAATGTCAATTGTTGGGTCTTGAAAACGACGATATTTATTTCATTTTCAAAGTGTCCATAGAGATTCTTGCCCACTCTTTTCCATAGGAACCTACTACGCTTTGTAATAGGCAACTAGCTCTGACTGACCAACTCCTCTATGAAAAACAAAGTAAAAAAGAAAATAAAGACAGTTATGATTTGAATATACGGACAATTTTAGTTGGTGGTCAATTTACTTAATAATTCAATTTCCTGGCTTCTTTACTGTAATACAAGGTGTTGATTTGCATCCTAGTCAAATTCAAGGACGTAATTATGCTAATGATTCTCGACCCAAATCAACAATAAAATGGGTAGGTTTTTTTTTTCTTATTTACGGAAATCCGTAAGTGTGAACCAGCCGTATTTAAACGCGGCCCGTCTGTTACTAGCCCTATAACCGCGCTTTCACACACAAACAAACGCCTTTTACTTTACTAAGTACTAAAGTACTAAAATGCCTTTTATGACAACCTCCTGAAATTTGACGAGGATGCAAATCAACACCTTGTTTAACGTTGATGCTTTCGATAACCACGCAGGTCTGTTAGGACCACACAGTCAGAAATATCTTTTATATCGCTGTTTTAATGTCCACAAATGTCCATTACAAAGGCAAAGTGTATCCGCGGGTGGAAATTAAAGATTTGCTAACGACGCCATCTTGGATTTGCATTTTACAATAGAAACAGTCCTGTTCAGGTTCGTTGTTAGTTTAAAGGGGATGCGCTGTGTGCGGTGTCAAGCGATTTTGAACCTTGTGCGGTGCAATTATTACTGTCATCTTGTACTACCTGCAAACAGTGGTACGGGCTTGGTCGGTACCTATAATTATTTGAAATTATAATCGTTAACGGGGGATCACCATTCTAGTTCCAGCAAGATTAATGTCAAACTGCCGATATTAATGAAACAAATCAGCCTATCTCAGTCCACAGCTAGACATAACCCTCTCCCAGGCTGCGCCACCACACCCTGTGCTCCACCTTCCACATCCATTCTGTCCCAGTCACCTTTTAATGGTTGGTTTGCCGATATGATACCTTGAAATAAAGTATTTTACATTTTCTAGCAAATGAAATATATCAGAGTTTCAAACGCATTTTGCAATGTAAATAAACGAAATAAATCCGTTACACGTACAAACACAGTCAAAGAGGAGAATATTTCAATTGAAAACATAATCAGCGGCAATAAATCATATTGTAAAATTGAAATACGTTACGAAAGTACATAAAATATCATATTGAGAATGAGCTACATAAAATTATTCAAAGAAATAAAACGCACTGAAGTCCACACACGAGTATAACTTGTCCCTCAAGAATATAACAAAAATGAAAACTTGTCTGTTGATTGTAGTAATACATAGTATCTGTGCAATAAAGTGTGCTAGTATAAAAATAGCAGCCGTAGTAGAAGGGAATCAAACAGAGCAAATACAAGACTTGGAAAAAGAAAAGGTAGAAATCTACAACCAACTCAATGACGCCGTCGACGACACAATAAAAACTTTAGAAAAAAGTAACAATTCTGATGCTAAACAAGGCATAGCCTACATGCAAGAATTGCTTGCACTCATAGACATGTTCAACGGCACAGAACTTGTACTTGCACAAGCATGCAACGGTTCTAAAGAATGCGCCTCAAATCAGACAACCATATCAAAAACTGCTAACAGCTCAATTGTTATTGAAGATGGAAGACGACAAGGACGCCGACCACGTAATTCTAAAGTTAAAAATAGACCGAGTGGCTACGACCACATCAAACATGTTATAATGGCCACGGGGATGTTTAAAAATGAGGACGAGTTAAATAGAGTCAAGGACGAGAAAGTGAGAAATCTACTTGTACTCCAAAAGAAGTTGGATAAATGGTTGAAATTAAGAGAAGCCGAGAAGCAAAAGATTAAGCAGTACAGGCTTAGACAGGTCTCTAACAGGCACGATAGCGTGACTGAAGAATGTCCGAAATTTGGGGAAATGAGGAAGAAGGCGAAAAAATTCGATTTAAAGTCGAAAGGAAAAGATTCGAGAATACCTCAGAAGTATCCTTGTTGTAGAAAATGCTGCAAGAAGTCTTATATGGGCTGCTTATAGGAATTCCAAGATGGAGCAAATACGATATACTAACGTAGATAATTACCTATATATTACTAGCTGACCCGGCAAACGTTGTTTTGCCATATAAATTATTTCTAGCTGCCCGGCACTACTTCGTTTGCGTGGTGTCCTACCCCTTACCCTACCCTACACCTACTCTACTCCTACCCTACTTCTACAATACTCCTACACTAATCCTACCCTACTCCTAACCTACTCCTACCCTACTTCTACACTACTCCTACCCTACTCCTACCCTACTCCTACCCTACTCCTACACTTCTCCTACCCTACTCCTACCCTACTCCTACCCTACTCCTACCCTACTCCTACCCTACTCCTTCACTACTCCTACACTACTCCAATCCTACTCCTACCCTACTCCTACCCTACTCCTACCCAACTCCTACCCTACTCCTACCCTACTCCTACCCTACTTCTACCCTACTCCTACCCTACTCCTACCCTACTTCTACCCTACTCCTACCCTACTCCTACTCTACTTATACCCTACTCCCATAGATATATTAAATTTTCTGAAAATTCTGCGTAAGAACCATCCTCGTACTTCAAGGAATATTCTAAAAAAGAATTAGCGAAATCGGTTCAGCTGTTCTCGAGATTTGCGCTTAGCAACATATTCAGCGATTCATTTTTTTTTAATATTATAGATAGATATTTATTTGTTCTTTATGCATACAATTAGTTTCAGTACAGAGGACTCCATAGAGGACTCCATAGAGGACTCCATATACCTTACTTGTCGGGCATATAAAACGGGCATCTAGGAAATTTGAGTACCTACTATAAATTATTATTTCTCCTATATCATAATATTTAATAATTTGTTTTTATTATTTTCAATATTTTTTTTATGGAATAAAAACAAAAATACTTTGAGCTAGATATACTTTGATATTCACAGTGCGCAGATTAAAGTGCCTGAATTTTGTCAAGTGGTACAAAATTTAGGATCTATCCTAATGGTTAAATTACAAACTATTGTTTATCGTTAACTATGTAGCTCTTATTGTCAATTTATTATAATAAAAGTATCATTAGAGAATTTCTTTCTTTTTTCGTTGTTCTATTTTTTTTCATTTTTTGTACTCAAAAATATTTGTGACTCTAATATTAATTTTTGTGTAAGCGAACACCTAAAGCTAGACTGTTTTGTATTCGAAGTATGTTTCTGATGCACACACCTCCGCACGCATAGGAATTTAGATTTTTTGTGGTATACCTATTATGGAAAGTTATGTCCGTTATTCATACATATTATGAGGTTCTTAGTTGTGAGTAAAATCTAGATGTATGAAAAAAAAATTTGTTAAAAACCACTATCTACCTATTGAATATTATCCCTTTGCAATTTTGCCGTGGTACAAGTATTGAATGACAGTCATGATTTGATAATACGGACCATACAAATTAAAAGGCAATAAGTAATAAGTAAGTAAGTAGTAACTAAGTAGTTCATTTCCGCGACCCTACGTTATGTATTCTTCGTGTATTGTTATTCTTTTTTAACACGAATGTGTTAAAGAATACGTACCTTCATGTATTTTGTGGTTTAATTTATCACAAAACAATGTGGCCTTATCAAAATATGGTTAAAAGCAAAGTGATCTTCTACTATAGTTGTTGCGTTTTAGCATGGCAATAGAGGTCATTGACCCACCTACATTTATTGACAGATTCTTCAATTTTTACCTCAAAAACTACATCATCATGATCTTCACCATTTTTACTAATAAAAAATTATACAAAGCTTATTGTTCTGGTTTCTGTGAGATATCAGGAAAAGGATAATGACCGCTACTTCCATGCTAAAACGCAACAACGATACTGACAGCCGTCACCGTGACGTCATTGCCAACGACCTCCACAACCGCAGCAAAGCATGCCGCCTATGAGCCTAATCACTGTTTGACTGTTGACTAATCTGAAACACGAGCCTGTTAATGTCGTGTAAGCCGCGTTGTGTAGTCTGTGGTCGCATTCATGTGGCTGCACACTTATTACGTGTTTGTGTGTGAGTTGGCATGTGTCATCAAACTTTATACTATCACCCTAATTGTGCCACTATAGAGCAAAGGCCTCTTACAAAAAAGTTATTAATGTGTTTTGAGCAGTATGGATGCTTGCTCCATCCTTTCAGTCTACTAAGAGGTTTCCTTGTTAAGTTACACTCAAGAAACGAAGAGGTTAATCACACTTCACCTTGCTAGACTCTCATTTTTGTTCATAACTAGCTTCTGCTTCCAAGGAAGTAAATTATACCATACAACATTGGCAACCATCATCATCATGTGCCTAGCTTTTACCCAACTATGTTGGGGTCGGCTTCCAGTCTAACCGGATGCAGCTGAATACCAGTATTTTATATGGAGCGACTGCCTATCTGACCTCCACAACCCAGTTACTGGGTAATGCGATACCCCTTGGTAAGACTGGTTGTATTGGCAACCAGCAGTATTATATGTATCTCTATCAGTGAAATAATTTTTGTGTTCGGATTAGTACTTCTAGAGATTACCATACAAACAAAAAATCTATTTTACTTTATACTTGGAAAGCTGCCACGCTAAAATGGAACTGGACTGGACACATCTGCTGCATGTCATACGAACAATGGGCTAAACTTACGACCCAATGGGTCCCTCTTAATGGCAAACGACATCGTGGCAGGCCCAGACGGAGATGGCGGGATGAGCTGGACTCTCTCAACAAGAACTGGTTCCTTAGCAGCTTTGAACAGAGAGAAGTGGATAGAGAGTAGGGAGGCCTTTGCCCTACAGTGGGACATCACACGCTAATCATAATAATAACTTCATAGTGTCGGTTTAGATAAATGCAATTAATGTAATAGGAAAAATAATAAGTCTTCTTTTCGGTGCAATTGAAAAAACTAAAGGTGAGGTGAGGTGGTGGTGGTGGTGGTGGTGGTACCTTTTCATTCAAAGCCGCAAACATTACAGCCGCAACGGGCCGTTGCGCAACACATTTTCATACAAAAAAGTGCGGTGCGGTGTTCGTTGGTTCATAGAAAATGTATGAAAGTGATGTAGGAGATTTTTGGCAAAGCGTTGTGTTGCGGTGCGGTCCGTCACAATCTGCGTTAGCAAACTCCACATTGGTTTTGCAACAGAAAATAACAGTAGACTAAAGTAACTTTAATTCGTTGCATAATGCGCTTCGATGCGCTCCGTCGCGCTTCGTCAGGTGTGAATCGTACACCAGGGAATATCTACTGAAGATTGGCCCCAGGGACTAATTCAGCAGTGAATTATGGCTTGATTTCCTCATTAAGCTACTTATGGGAGTATGTCTACCTCATTGGTCTAGAGATTGCAAGTACAACAGAGCTTATGGCCGTGGGTTCGATTTCCAGGTCAGACAAAGTAATTGTGGGTATTTCCATTAAGAATTTCTCAGTAGCAGGCCTTAGCCTAGATCTATACCCCTTAACGGCAATAGGCTCTCCCCCTATTAATTACATAACACAATCAGCGTATAATGTTCCTTCTGCTGGGACACAGGCCTCTTCTTGGTGAGAGGGAGACCCCTATTAGTAAGTGTTTAATCACACTAATATTATAAAGGCGAAAGTTTGTGGGGGTGTGTGTGTTTATATGTTTGTTGCTTCTTCACGCTCAAACGGATGCACCAATTTTGATAAAATTTTGTATGGAGGTGGCTGACACCCTGGATTACCTAATATATGCTTTTTATCCCAATATTCCCACGGGATCGACACTTCTGCGGGTGAAACCGCGGGGCGCAGCTAGTAAATAAATAAATTCATGGGACTTAAACATAACTGGCGAAATGAGGGTGTATTGTTGTATACCTCTGTCAATACCTTAGGGGAAACCAGGCGTGATGTTATATAACAAAAGCAGAATAACCTGATAATCCCATCAATGTTGGTTTCGTTTCATTTTTTGTCAAATGACATGTATTATTATCTGCATGCCCTACATCAAGCGCTCTGTTAGGAAACGTTCAATTGACGCCGGAGCCTCCATTGTGTGGGCGGTGCTAGAGTTCCTTAGGGAAAGGGTGAAAACGGAACGAATAGAAGAGTGAAGCTGCGGACAAAAGTATGTAATCTGGGGTCACGGGAGTGCCCCCGCCAAGACGAGCCAAGCGAAGCGCAAGGGCACTACCTACCTTTTCTCGAAGCACAAAAAATCAAAGTTTCAATTGCATAGCTCTTATACTTTAGATTTTATTGATATTTAAAATACCCTGATTTCGTCACTGATTCACTGACTCACTGATGATCATCCATATCCTTAAGGTTCTTCCTGAAGTCCTGGAAAGCTGAAATTTGATATGTAAGCTATTTGATGAATTTGATATGTGACTATCACATGGGCGTAAGGTGAAAAATGTATTCATTGTTCATTACTTTTCTGTTATACAATAGTTCTTGTAGTAACGAAACGGCCAAGCCACATATTTTGACTAAGGTGTAGAGTTTGTGAAGTTAGGGCGTGTAGAGTTAGAAGCTTGGCTCTACATGAGATCGGATAACTTTTTTGGCAGTGCGAGCCATATGTGGTCTCTCTCTCGTCTTGGCAACATTTTACCGACGTGAAAATGTTTTGGGTGGGATTAAATATGACAGGTTGGTCAAGCATTTATTTCTAGATTTTGTTTGGAGATCCCCTTGGACTGTTCCCCATTTGATGTATATGAAAGAAAAGAATCAGTTATTCCGGGATTTTGTGGACCAGAAAATTAACTTGCCATGAAATGTAAAGTCTTATTACGGGGCAATGCTGCCAGCCTTTTGAGCACTTTTCCTGATGACAGCGATGCGGACAAATTCTTTCCCACTTTTATTTTTTATAGGAAATGTATTTTTTTTAATTTGATGATTATGATGGAACAAACAGACAGACAAGCTCACTTTTTCATCGTTATATATTTTTATTTCCCGAACAGATATATTTATCTACAGAACCAACTACCACAATTTTACAAAAAAACCCGCCTTTTTTGTTTAAAAAAAGAATCATCCGCTTATCTATTTAAGGGTGGATTTTCCTCAATACGTACATCCCGTGTTATCTCGCCGGGTTTCGGGGTTTTTTCACACAAACGGACATATCGACACGGTGGAGCGATATCATTTGTATGTGGAGCTCGCGTGGGATGTTCGAGTCTGTGGGGTAGGCAGGGAGCCTGATAGTGGAGAGAGATACGTCTTCTTGAGGTCGAGAAAGGATTTCTTTATTTGAGGTTCAACTTTTGTTCGTGTGATAAGACAGAGTGTATATGCAGAATTCTGAGGAACTGAAATGCTTTTTGAAGGAAATGAAAAAGGTTTTAGGTAATTTTTAAGGCCTTTAAAATATCGTATGTCAGATTCACCGGAATTCATAAGTGATGACTGGAAAGGTATGTGTTGGTTAGTAAAGTCAGGGAAATTAATTATAAAGCAAAATGACTACCTTCTAAAGTTTTCCGTATATTCAAATCACAACTGTCATTCTTTGACAGTTGTATAAAATAAAATGGCTAAAACTCGCCATACTGACTTATGGTTTAGTATCTAGGATTACACACAAGACAGCGGGCGAGGAAAGGTTGTAGTACAAAGTTCTAAAATAATACTAAAACAGGATTCTCCTTTTATTCTCAGAATTATATTCTTTACGAGTTAATCCCGTAACATCAAAAACCTGCAAAGTAAGTTTATCCATTTAACCCATAAAACCCACGTAAATACTTAAGCACAATACAAATGTTGGGTCCAGCCGACCCAGCTGATAACTGATAAACTGGCTTAGGTACTGCTTACCTATTTGTATTGTTGGACAACGGAAGATCGGACTCAATCGGATATCTTTGGGTGCGCTCGGGTGAATTCGGGATTTTCGATGTTATAGCCCGTTCCAAAAGTATCTGATGAAAGTGTAAATAAACCTTGTTTAGGTTAAATTCTTACGTAATCACTCACTAAAAGAAATTAGTATCAAATTCATCAGTATTTAGGTTTCAACTTTATACATATTGCGCTACTAATAAGTATTGTTTGAATAATCTTATTAAATTGTATTTGAAATATCTTCAACAATGGAAGTTACAGTGTTAGCTTCAATTGTCAAACATCTTTAAAGTGATTTAAAATTAGAATTACGTGTTTAAGTTTTAAAATATTCTAATCAAAGCATTCTTAACTGCAACTACAAATTGGCATCCACTGGTATACTTTCTGATACATTTGTTTATCATGTTCATCACATGCTTTTGGAACAGCGGTGCTATGTATTTTTTTATGAATAAGATATTGAAAAAGTACCCGAATGTAATCAAAACACATTGAGTTTTAGAAGGAGACTGTCATACAAGTATGAGTGTCATAGAAGACATGCTACAGAGTCTAACCGGATGCAGCTGAATACCAGTATTTTACGTGGAGCGATTGCTTATCTGACCTCCTCAACCCAGTTAGATACTGGGTAACACAATACCGCTTGATAAGACAGGTTGTCAATGTATTAATGTGAGTAATATTGATTTGAACTAGTTATGAACTTAATTTCACGTTAGAAGGCAGAGAATTTCTTCTTAGAGTAGGTATCGATGGCAACAAGTTCCAAAATTCAGCCTCGCTCACTGACGCAGTCATAAAGTAAGCAGTACTTTCATTAAAAGTCTATAAAATATATTGATTCTTTAAATTCATTCCTATGTTTATTTTTCTATCATAAATATTAGCATGCTTTATTACAAGACGAGTAAATAAGAATAACAAACAAACAAAACAACAAATAAAACCTTATTTATTATTATTTTAAACTAAATTACCTTCCGATGCCGTACACAATAAACTCAATCAAGAAAACATCTTGACATATTTTGACTCAATCAGGAGGCTCCACAGACTTCCTTCATTACAATATTATATATAAAAAAAACCGAAAAGTGCTAGTCGGCGTTGTACACTATGGGTTCCGTTCCAGTACACAATATTTACAGTTAAAAAAACTAATTTTATTTTGATGTTATTTCAAGTATTTAGAGAGAGACTAACGAGTTGCGGTCGTGTTTCGAGGACATGTATTGTGAGTGTGACATCTACCAACCCGCACTGGGCGCGCGTGGTACATTACAGCCTATTCCCTCTCGTATAGAGGAGGCATGTGTCACAGCAGTGGGCACATTATAGGTTGATTATGCTATGCTTATGTTGCGAAATAAGCAAATATGTAGTTTTCATTTTCAAACTTATTCCATAGTCGCTATTCTCAAAAATAAAAATCACTCTACCTACCAAATAATTATGTTTAATTTTCTTACAAATCGATTTTTTAAGTAGCATTTTTAAAATAAGTTAAATCATTCATGTAAAATTATTTTTGTTAGTAGTACTGGAACCCTAAAAACATGACAATACCTTTCAAAACGGGAGAGAAATCGCTCAAAAATCTGTTTTGCAAATAGGTAAACAAAAACTAATTTCCTTATTTATTGCGAGGGGTTGAGAGGTGTGAAAGGGGGTGCAATGGGGGTGAAGACGGGGGTGAAGCAAAATATTTGATTGTCCGATGGTTTTATTGTCAATCGACAATCGACGGAAGTGAGGAAATTGAGCAATAGCTTCAACGACGCTTTGTTTGTGCTGAGTGCGGAGACTGCGGAGTTGAGACTATTTCTAATGACTGGTTTAGTTTTCAGGGAAAAATTAAGCTAATATTCTGATTAGTTTTTTTTAATCAGAATTTAACGGTTCAGTAACCGGAACATGCGAGCAAGAAGAATTAAGAGCGGTCATCCCGCGCGGGCTGGCGTGGCAACGCATTTCTAGTGGTTTTTCGTGATTATTTTATTAAATTTTTAAGAAAAGGCTATTTTTTTACAGCTAAGTACTAGATCGTTGGTATTTATAAGTTTGTATGAAAGATATTTTTTTACAGTTATTTTGGTATTTACTCATAAAAATTGACATTGTCATTATTATCTTAATATTTTTGACATTGTCAATTAAACATGTCCACTATCCATCTCTCATCATTTTGCCGTAAAATTAAGAACCTAGCAAGAGCTTGTGCGGATAAAAAACATTTTAACTGAGTAAAATGGGTTAGCAAAAATCGGATTACTTGAGGTTTTTAGTTTTTTACTCGTTTTTTTTAGTATGAAACTAACAAGTATTGTACCATTTTACAATCCTGATTAAATGGGCCAACTTTTAATGGCACTTGCCAAGGCACTCTAGTACATTTTTTTTAAAGGAGGGCTTTTCAAAGTCGACAAATTTTGAAAATTTTAAATTCATAGTTTAACAAAGTCTTAATTCTAGGAAACTTGGGGCAATTGTGTCATTATTTTTTACTGTGATCCTTACAAATATTATTTAGGGTTACGGTTCCAAAGTTTAAATGAACAAAAATAATAAAAGTTAACCACAATAACCGAAAAATGGGTACAGAATGACCAAATTTTAGATTTTTCTTAAATGCCCATAATTTTCAAACTGCATGGGATAGATTTTTTTCTGATTTTTCTCATGATGTTTACAATCAATCCTGTCGCCCCGTTTCGGCTTGACGTTGAGCTCTGGGACACCCTGTATAAATACCAACGATCTATTGTTTGGATGTAAAAAATAGTACTATGATTTAAATTTAATAAAATAACCACGAAAAACCACTAGACATGTGACGTTGCCAGCTCGCGCGGGATGAACGCTTAAAAAGTAGAGCTGTGGTAGAACCATAGATAACACTGCGTGACTGTGACCCTCAGGTACCTACACATACATACATCAACTCAGGCCCTCTTCCCATGGGGGCAGGCAGAAACTACAGATCGCCACCTGCTACGATCCTTTCACACTCCTTTTGCTTCGTTTACGTTCATACATCAGCTGCATCGTCTGCACGTTGCGCCAGGGTTAAATATAATAACCGCAAACCAAAACCACTCATTTTAAAATAAATATCCAACTAAGTATGTAACCACAATAATCAAACACTTTACAAACAAAAAAAAATACACAAGACGTCTGTCCAAAAAATCTATCTTACTGAACTCAATACAAAAAGACGGGAAATAACAATTTTATACGCTTTTAACTATGCAGAACCTAAAATTATTAGTCACAGTCCGGTCAACAAATAATCTCATGCTTACGTCAGTTTTGACGTTTTTATTTGTAGTTGAATACCCACTCACGTGTCCCGCGTCCCAAGGTTACGTCATCATTATGTACATACATAGAATACCTTTTCTGACATTTTTGAACTTTTGAGGCACTGAGACTTGAATTTCAACGTTTTTTTGTTACGAGAATTGGCCTTCTGGCCATACAGACACGCTGGTTGCAATTACTACGCACCTGGACTGTCTAAAGAACCTATCAGTCCTTTTAACAGATCTGTCCAATTGTAAAGGATTTAAATGTATTATTTGGACTTTTGTTCAAATAACTTGTGTTAATTGACATACCTAGGTAGCGTTAGTTCTAATTATCTCGAACACGGAAAATTACATGTAATATGAAAATAGAATCCTCCTTATTTTTATGAATACAACGATTCTTCAAAATGTTTAGAATTTGTCTCAAGTCCCCAGCCTACGTATAAAATGTCCTAAAGCCTCGTCTGCACTCCTTCTCGAGACATCGAAGGAAATGAGAACTTGAGTAAGAACACGTCTGTTCTGACTGTCTGACCTTCGTCTGACACTGACAGCCTGACAGCGAGCCAATTGAAATCACTGTCTTTGTGGTTTCTATGCAGAGGACTTAAAATTACCATAAAATAATGAATATATAAATAAATATTAATAATGTAATGTAAAATGGCAAAAATATCTATTGTAAAAGGAATTAATATTAACATAACTGAAATGTGTAGATATGTACCACACACTTCTGCTAATCCTTTAAAGAATATACGCGTGATTATAATTTAATAAAAAAAAACTGGCCAATTGCGAGTCGGACACGCACACGAAGGGTTCCGTACCACAAGGCAAAAACGCCGAAGAAAACACGTTTGTTGTATGGGAGCCCCCCTTAACTATTTATTTTATTTTGTTTTTAGTATTTGTTGATAAAGCGGCAACAGAAATATATAATTTGTGAAAATTTCAATTGGCTATCGCTGTTCTTGAGATACAGCCTGGTGACAGACTGACGGACAGACAGCGAAGTCTTAGTAATAGGGTCCCGTTTTTACCCTTTGGGTACGGAACCCTAAAAAGAAAATACTTTGGACCATTTTGGTTGCAGAGCGATCAGATACCATACCATATTACCAAGTTTCTTTTGTCAACTTTTGGATTCAAAATTACTGTTTGCACAAGTAAATGGTGCTTGCGATTTCGGAAAAGAAAATCTACATAATATTAAAAAATCCACTTTATTATTCTCATTCTTACAACAATCACACAAATTAACAGCAGTTAATGGATGTAGTTTCGCCGCCAACACTTTAGTTGAGTATGGAAATCCATCCATATCCATACTAATATTATAAATTCGAAAGTAACTCTGTCTGTCTGTATGTTACCTTTTCACGCTTAAACCGCTGAACCGATTTAGATGACATTTGGTATAGAAATAGTTTGAGTCTCGGGAAAGGACATAGTATAGAAAAGAGAAATATATGTGATCGGGCGCACGGCTTGTTAGACAATAAATAAATATAAATTGTTTTCATAATTCAATACAGCAAACAGTAAAAAAAACAGCAGAATATAAACTAAACAAAGAGAGCTACAAATAACCGAACCCCGTTAATAACAAAACATTAAAATCGAACAAAAAAGTGTTGTTTTCACAAATAAATATGACTTTGTATTCACAGCGTGGGCCTACATCCTTAGTCAGTGTCAAAGATGCGCAGAAAGTACACTCTGCGGTATCCGCAATGATACAGAGTGATGCAGAGTGACTTTCTGCATATATTTTAGAGTTCCTTAACATAGTATCTTCTGACTAACCCTGCCAAATGCTATCTAATTCAAAATATTTGATTTGCACTTATGAAACGTCAGAAGCTAGGCGCACGTTCCAATTGGTCGTTGGGTCGTTGCCTATGGAGAAGAGTCGACAAGAAACTCCACGGGCTACTTCTAATCCGGGTGGACAAATGGAAATTCGGATTTGTAGGTTAAACAACAGCTTAACTGCGTAACACTCAATCAATCAATCAATCTTTATTTGTGAACATAGGTAAATATACTTAAAAGGTCTTAAATATACATATTATTGTAGTCGAGCTCTATGTTCTACCAATAAAATTGGTGTACAAATAGTAAATTTTTGTGTCATATCATAAAAAAAAATCCAGATTAAACAATAGTTAAAAAGTAAGTTAATTTAAATAAATGTCAATTAAATTAAATTTTACATGCATGTCTATGAAGGATAATATTACTTATAGGAATTGTATCATAGTTTGTCATTTAAAAAATCTTCAATAGAATAATACGTCTTGTCAATTAAAAACAAAAACAAATTACTTTTAAATTCTCACACATTCACACATCACTCACAGTCACAATCTCCTTCATTTTGAAGGGATTCATATTACGTTGCTTCTTAAGTTTGAAAAATGTATCTACTCTAAAACTTAAGTAACGCACATTGCGTTACTTAAGTTTTAGAGTAGATACATTTTGTTTTTCAATGTTGAATTGTCAAAATCTCCTTCAGGAGATGGCGTTACCCAATTTAGGCTGCCGTTTTACCGAATGCGAATTTCCATTTATCAACACGAATTTCAGCCTAGGCATTTGGCAGAGCTATACAGTCAGATGCCGTTATATTACGAGACATAACCATGGCAATAAGAAAACACCTATGGAAAATTATCCTCATTTTCAATGGACCTTTTTCCACCATTCCTGTTACATGTCTTCACTCTTTGTCCGACAGGGGCAGCAAAGGTTTGATTTAATGGCACCCGCGGCAATAAACAAATTTATTAAGTGAATATCCCCAAATGGCATTCGGAATTGGATTTTTTAAACAAACACACGAAGGTTAATCGAAAATGTCGTCGGCAGGTATTATCTAATGTTCAGTATGGGAAATTTAAAAGGATATCCAGGTACGAAAACAAACGATAAAAGGCAAGATATTGCTTTATAAATGTATCTGTGGGTTTGGCCTTCTGTTTAGATTAGGCGAAAATAGGTATTATTGTGGTCTGACAAATGTAGACAAAAAATCATATACAATCTGTATTTTTTGGGTCCGTATCAGAGAGGTCATCGCATCATCTTCATTATTTCAGCCGAAACCCGTCTACTGCTGGAGATAGGCCTCCCTCAGCACCGCCACTTCCACCGGTTCTGTGCTTCACGGATCCAGCAGATTCCTGCGGCCTTCTCAACCACAGTCACCCTCCAACATACAATACCTACCATTGTCAAAATGGTATTCTAAGGGTCAGTTCACACCGAGACGCGACGCGACGCGCAGTTTTCAAGATAGAAATACAATTACAGACCTTATCTACTACACTAAAAGGTACACAATTCAGTGTCTACTAGCTACGTCGAGCTACGCAGCGCGGCGCCGCCGCCGCGCGGCGTAGCTCACTGAATCGTGTACCTTTTTGTGTAGTAGATAAGGTCTGTAATTGTATTTCTATTTTGAAAACTGCGCGTCGCGTCGCGTCTCGGTGTGAACTGACCCTAACGTGTCCACACGTACCTTCACAGCCAAGATAAACTACATTAGCCACTTATGAGCACTTGCTCGTAACATAGGTAATTATAGCCTTCGTAAACAAAATCGGCATGGGAATCTAGGCATACTATAATATTACAAAGAGGTAAATTGTGTTTGTTGGTTTGTATGTAGGGGGTAATCTCCGGAACTCCAAGTCGGATTTAAAAAAAATCTTTTTGCATTTTATAGCCCAATTATTGAGGAAGGTTATAGGCTATTTACCATCATTCTGCGACCCTTAGGAGCCGAGCAAAAGAAAAAAAAAGTCAAAAAGAACGCTAAGCGAAAACGAGGTAGTAGCACAGGCGAGCGATGGGATGCGATGCGATGCGAAATTTCACGCGGACGAAGTCGCGGGCAGAAGCTAGTCTAATATATACCTACAAGCTGGATTGGGTAAATGGGTACCAAGACAACATGAAAACCAATAGGTGGCGGTAAGTGCAGATTGGTGTAACATTAGATTTGATCCCAAATTGTTATTAGTGATTGTGGTTTACGCCAATCTTGATAATTCGGGAATTTGCACAATTAGCCGGATTGGTGTGCAGTAGTAGTAATTAGATAACAATGGGAATAGGTATCTAAGCAAAAACGGGTTTGGGAGGGTAAGTTGAATTTGCCAAGGTCTATTTTTGAATAAATTGTGAAGATTCTTTACTGAGTGGACCAGAAACAATAATGATTATAAGTACTAAAATAATTAATGCGAGACCAGAAAAGCCACCCAACAGTAACCAACCTTGTTGAGCAGCCGGTTGATCTTTTGATCTCTACAGGAGGTACTACTGTTCTAGTATTATCAACACGAAATCCCAATTACTCTAAGCTTTATTTAACCGATATTTTCTAATAATAACGTTAATAGATGCACTTTACCCTAAAATGTGAAATGTGTCCAATTTACAAAAACCTAATTTAACGTGCAATATAGTAAAGATAAAGGTGCTGATCCACCGTAGCATCGCGCCCGCGGGGCCGCGCCGCGTCCCCAAAACGCTGCGCGACCAATTTGCGACCGTGACGGATGGCGACCAATTAAATTGTTGGACACTCGGTGTTACACGGTCTGAAAGTTGAGGAACATTTTGTAAGCTTTTTTTATTTAGCGTTATTTGGGTTTAATGTGTTATGTGGTCTATTGGTTTTCGGATACAAATCGCAAAACTTACATTAATAAAAATATGATTATTTGCTTGAAGAGAGAATAAAGTTAGACAGTTAATAAGTTTATTTGCATGGCCGAATTCTGGGCCGAGTATATTTAGATTGCTATCGACACGCTAAGAAGAAGAAGTTTATTTGCACTTATTATGACGCATAAAAGTAATAATAAAACAAACATTGGTAAAATATACGTCACATCCACGGGAAAGGGCTATTAAAATAAATGCTTTGATTTTGACTTAGTTGCCACTAATGGAAATAGAAAAACGAATAGCCTTTGACAAACAAATAAATAAGTCCACGCTACGGCATTAAGGATTTCCTGTAATGATAGCAGTATTTGTGATAAATAAATAAATAAAAAAAAACGAACATTAATAAAATGTAGGTAGTTATATTTGTCCAATTTTTGTACCGCGTATCATCTGTAGGCGCGATTCGCGAGACAAAAGCCAATCGAGTGTCGTCAAGTAATTGACGGGCCGCTGTTGTATCTCTCTCCTTGTCTAACACACGCAAATACCACATGCGAGAGCAAGTCAGATATAGAGGAAGATCGGTACAAGAGCATTTTGTTAATACAAAGCTCCGCACTTTGAATGTTAAGTAATTAATTAATGCTTAAGCAGCTTTTTGTTAACGTTTATTTTTTTATTAAGAGCTAATGGAATTACAAGTGTGGTCCCTGGTAATGAATGATGCCTTCCTTTATGTTATTTTCTTAATTTTTGGGCTTTTTACAATAACTATGGGAACTATTTTTTTACCGATACCGAAACCCTCAAATTTGTAAGGATCGCATTTCTTGAGATCTGTTTAGAACGTAGATGTGCTGTCTTCTCCTAACATAAACTACATAATCAGCCTAACACGTTCCCACTGCTGGGACACAGGCCTCTTCTCTTCGAGAGGGAGTGAGCGGTAATCTACCAAGCGGGTTGCGGGTTGCAGGTTGGGAGATGTCACATATCTTCGAATTTTTGGCTCTAGGACATGCCGGTTTCCTCACGATGTTTTCCTTTACCATTTTGAGAGCAGTGCTGATGAAATTAAATTCAGAAAGTAAAGTGCCTGCCTGGGTTCTAACCCGCGACCTTCAAACTCGTAAGTCAGGGCCGTTACCACTGGGCCACCACTACACTCAAAAGTGTGGCAACCAGTCTTACCAAGGGGTACCTAAGGCATTACACAGTGAGTGGGTTGAGGAGGTCAGATAGATAGGTTCTCTATGTAAAATACTGGTATTCAGCTGCATCCGGTTAGACTGGAAGCCGACCCCAACATAGTTGGGAAAAGGCAAGGCAGATTGTTTCTTTTTTTACAACCTGTAGGTACCTAATTATAATACTGAGCTCTCGACAAAACATTGTTAATTGTAAAATCAAAACAGAGACAATCAAGCTAATCAGAAACCATTGAACTAATTACAAAATCACCTGCAATTGAACTCCGACCAATCAATGACAAGATAAACAAACGAACACAAACCCATTCTATTATTATTGCAAAATTATTGACACATTGTGAAACTAAACATTTATTGTGAAAATTAACAAACAATATTATCTATTCCATTTGTTTGGTCGCGAGTGCACACCCCAGGGCTGCCAACTTAATTTTTGAAGAGAAAACTTCTTTAGGCGCGTTGGGCATTTTTTGAGATGGGAAAAAGCCATTGAACTCGCGCCACTGTTACCGTAAACGACTCCGCACGTATTTTGTTTTTATGACGATCAAAAAAATACCCGCTTCGGATGTGTTCGGCTGTCCTCGGGATGTACTCGGTTTTAATGTATATCCGATATGTCAGTGAGTGATGGCAAAGTATTCTGTTTGCGTTTTGTTTTCACTTCTGTCGGCACTCCCGGAGTGCCACTGTTTTTTTTTCATATGAATGGTAGGTCTCAGCTCAATATTATTATGTTATAAAAATATAGTAGGGTCGGCAGCCCTAGCATCCACTAACGTGGCTGTGTGAACCGGGCCGTGGCGGTCGCGCGGTCACGCGGACGTGTGGACGCGCGGGCGTGAGGACGCGCGGGCATACAAAATACAATAGTACATTATGATACATGTGTGGTAAGTTGATCATTATACTCGAGGCGATATTATTCGCGCGAGCCGCAGGCGAGAGCGATAAGAAAGCCGAGTGTATATTGATTAATGCACACGCGTTTCATACGACGTTTTTCAACACACTTGCGAGGAAAAAAAACAGACTTGTATTGTTAAATATTAACTTGTATGGAAAATGGCGCGCTGGTTTTGTTTTCCCGCGCGCCGTGCTAGCCAGGACTAGCGATGCGCGATGAAAGATGTATTAATGATTCTAATGAGTATAATTCTGTAAAGAGGTACCTGTTATAGCCGCAAATCATATTTTGATCAAGATACAACCTGACACCGACCTGAAAATTGCAAAAAACCTAAGAAAATTTGAATGTCGCGGTCTACCACTGCGATGGCACCTCACCTTAAATTGTCCGGGCGCATTCACCTTAAGGTAAATAAACATTAGTTCATTTTGCGACCAAGGACAATCCAGACTATTTAAAAAAAAAAGTGAAATAGAGCCCGCGGATTTCTTTTGGCATGAAGTCTCTTTGATGAGATTAAAAAAGCGCGCATCTTCGACTAGTAAATAGTTATCTGTGGTATTACAGCACATGTGGATTAAAGTAAAGAAAAAGCACGCGTTCGTAATACACGCCATTATGGACCTAAAAGCGGTTCAATAAGAGCTACTTTACGAGCAAGTGTGTTGAAAATTATATTATTGATGAAGTACATTCTGAGTTTTGAGACTGTCGTGTTTGAAATAAGGATATCTACTTAAAACTCGAACATAAATAAACTACACGGATTTTAATAGATATTTGACGGTTTTACTTTCGCCTCAATCTGTTTAAGGGCTTATTTTACCAAAGCCAGATATCTTTTATCCGTGAAACGTTATGAAAAAAAAAGAAAAATGGTTTATTATTTTAACAACTAAACTTTAAAAACTAGTGTTAGTTATGAAAACGTAATTGACGTCTGACAGTTCTAGTATGGAAAAACTGTTAATCCCACCAAAAACATTTTCATGTAAAATGTTGCCAAGACGAGACCATATGGTTCGCACTCTCAGAGTCAAGATTCTAACTCTACACGCCCTAAGTCTACAAGCCCTAACTTCACGAACTCTACACCTTAGTCAAAATATGAACAGTGAATAAATTTTTCATCTTACGCCCATGTGACGGGTTTTTTAGATATCAATAAAATCTAAAGTATATTTACTTTATATGTTTTAAGTCTACTATTGACATCATATCCCGATAATTTTGTTTATCTGGTATAATCAAAACCCAAAGTTATGAGGTTTCAAAATAACGATGAAGCGCTTCGAGAAAAGGTAGGTAGTGCCCTTGCGCTTCGCTTGACTCGTCTTGGCGGGGCACTACCGTGCCCCCAGAAAATTCATCGTTTGGTAGAATTCGCCTTAAGGCGAAAGCGTCAGAGTAGTCCGCGAAAGTCAAATTTTCTTATGTTTTTTGAAAATTGCAGGTCAGTATCAGGTTGTATGTTCGCGGACTACCATAATGCATCTCCCATAACTCTTTATTAACTTCTTTATTAAAAATACTACTAGTATTTTTAATTTTTCGCTTTTTTCTCATGAGGGAAATGTGTACCTTAAATGGGCGGATTTTTATTGGACTTTAAATGAAACATGTTATACGACGAAAATACGCTTTATTTACAGTAATAAAGTAGTTTCTAGTTTCATAATTTGCCAGCAGACTGTAAGTTTCGATATCATTGCAATCAATGAAAGGCAATCCACTCTCAAAATAGTTGGCTGCCCTATTCAGTAGCGCATTATTAACGATTAACGCACGCTAAACACGCGAGCAAGTATCGCGTCTGTGTGGAGGTGGCCTATGCAGGGTGGATCGCACTGTTTTTGAAACAGTGAAATAATTTACTTATTCTAAACTATATGTAAATGCAATAAATGAACTAGAAATAAAAAAAAGAAAGCAAATACGGTTATTTGCGTTAAACATGACGGAGACAAAGAACACAAAAAAAATGGGGGAAAATATGCGTCACATCCACGCAAAACACCCATCGCTCAGCATATTGATAACTGAATTATCTATTATCTGTATGTGTGTATATGTAAGCTACATTTTTAGGAATCAAATTTTGGTTTCATTAGCTACAGACGTAACATGGTTTTCATCACTGAAAATAACATTATTTTATGGGAGATAAGATTAAAATGAAAACCTCTGTTATGTAGTTAGTTTTCTACGGCTTAACAATCTAATTTGGTTTAATTCTCTTCTAGCAAATAAATATAAAACTTAGTTTAAGTATGTATAGTATGAACTAGTATATCGTGTCAAGAATTCCAGATACACAGATTTTTTGTAGCTGGAACAAAATACATTATTTGTTTCCGTTGTAACATTTCACGTAAATGATAATATTTATTGAAAGGCTTCCCGTCACCGATGTGTAACGTTTGATCAGCGACGCGAGATTATTGCGTCCTTTTTCAGAAGGGCCGCGTTCATTAATGTTGACTTGCCATTTATTGATTTGCTGTTGATATTATCACAACCTGTTTCTCATGTTAAATACACATTTTAATATTGTTGGGAACCCAAAAACTTGGCCAAGTGCGAGTCGGACTCGCACACGAAGGGTTCCGTACCACAAGGCAAAAACGCCGAAAAAAACACGTTTGTTGTATGGGAGCCCCCCAATATTTATTTTATTTTGTTTTTAGTATTCGTTGTCATAGCGGTAACAGAAATACACAATTTATGAAAATTTCAACTGTCTAGCTATCGCGGTTCTTGAGATACAGCCTGGTGACAGACAGATGGACGGACCGGCAGACGGACGGACAGACGGACGGACAGACGGACGGACTGACGGACGGACAGACGGACAGACGTACGTACAGACGGACGGACAGACAGCGAAGTTTTAGTAATAGGGTCCCGTTTTTACCCTTTGGGTACGAAACCCTAACAAAAATAAATAAATTTCGCAACTTATGTTAAGAAAGAAAGAAGAAAGAAAATGCGGCAAACAATTTGAAAAGTCCGATGTAATGAGAGCGGACAAACTTATCGGTAACCGGTCGCAAATCCTTTATACTCTAATATAACTAATAGTAATAAATAATACTATAACAAACATACTAATAGAAAATATACTAATAATAAAATAATAATAACGAATATAGATACTAATAGAAAAAACTTAGTAACGGTTTGCTCGACTCTGGGACCAAAATAGAAGCCCAAGCTCAACTGCCGCCCTTGTGACCACTAGACCTAGGTACGACGCAGTCGCTGGCAAAAACTTACATTTGAAATATTTCGATGTAAGAAACATCACACGAACTTCGCAACTGATCCTTGACATTTTTTGTAAATCATCATTAGCATCGTATAGGATCGGGTATCGTGTACCAATTTGATCACCTTTGATCATTGATGCGATATTATTTACCGGTCATTTGGGACGAACCATTGGGACCTCGTTATTTTTGTTTTTTTCCTCAAAAACTGGCCTGTGAGTTGTTAGGTTATTTCGTTTTTTTTTTCAAGTTAATAAAAGCGAATCCTTTACCAAAATTGTAGTCAACAGCTGACCTCCCACGTTCTTTTTTATAATTTACTAGCTGACCCGGCAAACGTTGTTTTGCTCCTACACTACTCCTACCCAACTCCTACCCTACTCCCACACTACTCCTACCCTACTCCTACACTACTCCTACCCTACTTCTACCCTACTCCTACCCTACTCCTACCCTACTCCCACACTACTCCTACCCTACTCCTACACTACTCCTACCCTACTTCTACCCTACCCCTACCCTACCCTACTCCTACACTACTCCTACCCTACTTCTACCCTACCCCTACCCTACCCTACTCCTACCCTACTCCTACACTACTCCTACCCTACTCCTACACTACTCCTACCCTACTCCTACACTACTCCTACCCTACTTCTACCCTACTCCTAACCTACTCCAAAAAAAAAAAAAAAAAGTATCCTATGTCCGTCTCCTGGTCCTAAGCTACCTCCCCACCAATTTTCAGCCAAATCGGTTCAGCCGTTCTCGAGTTATAAGTGGTGTAACTAACAGACTTTCTTTTATATATATAGATATACATACTCTTCAAAGATCTTATACTTACAATCATCAACAAATATATTTCGAAAAAGATTATTACAGGATTTTATGTTGATAAAAAACTCTATGGCCCATAACTCCTTAATAGGTACCAACTCTTAACATCTTACACACGTGATAACTTTTAAACGAAATATCCGATTGAGATGAAACAAAAAGTATTTTACTTCTTCATAAATACTCTTGATAACATAATGCTTAATTTCGATAAAGATTAATATTACGATACATATTTAACGTAGTTTTTTTTTCTTCAGACGATTTAATAATTATTTTGAACACAAAATCGGTTATTGTGATTAAACCATGATAGCTAGATATATGTTCTCGCGGACTTTTTTGTAGGTCTTAATGGGCTCTACAAACCCGTAGTACATCATTTTGTTCTATTGTCAATAGTTTTTGCAGCGCACGCAAAAATAGGTTTTCGATTTTACACCTTGTGTTACAAAATAGCAATTTTATTACGGATCCCTAATTTTGAAAAAAAAATATAGCCTATAGCCTTCCTCGATAAATGGACTACCCAACACTAAAAGAATCATTCAAATCGGACCAGTAGTTCCAGAGATTAGCGCGTTCAAACAAACAAACAAACTCTGCAGCTTTATAATATTAGTATAGATTTATTTTAAAATGATATGAAAGCTTTTAAGTGATTTCAATAACAACCATAATTGATGACGCATTAAAAGGATAAAAGTTTTATTTATTATCTTGCTAAGCCAACTGTACCGACAACAGTCCCTCCTGCCATGTCCCGTACACGTGACGTCACTAGTCACACAGAGTACACAGCACGCAGTAAATTCGCGCGTATTTGTTGCGTATGTTGACGTGACCGGGATTGTTCAGTGATTGTACCACTGCACACTGCTACACTGTAGTGCTGTATTGCAGTCCTACTATTGATTAGCTGTTTTACTACCATTTTATGTACTCTCTGGAAATATAAATAATAATAATAATAATAATAATAATAACTTTATTTCTAATTTTACAATTTGGGGCAATAAGTTAATTCTATTACAATATTCTTGCATAAATCACTGATTACTCCACTGTCACCCAAGCTAAGATTAAACTTGTGTTATGGGTGCCAGGACTCTCTCTGTTAATACATTTCTCAATTTATACAAAACTAGTACGGAGTTACATTGGATAGGAAGCTATCGATTGAGTATAAAAAGAAAACAAAGTTATAAAACAAAAAAACAAACGATAGAAAAGATTAATATAAAGATAAATAAAAATGTAAAAATGTATAGCCTCTCTCTAGTGAGAATTAGGTGAGGTTTGTGGTGTAAAGTGTAAGTGTATGACTGTGTGTGTCATGTGTATGTGTCGTGTGTATGTTTTATGTATACGTGTCGTGTGTGTGTGATGTATGCGCTTGTAGTATGTTAGAGTTGTTTGAAAAAGCAGAAACTTTTTAGAAAAGCTTTCCAAGTAACTTTTCAGTCTCCCCGTAGGTAAGAGTTGTGAGCCATTGACTCACTTTCTTTTTACATTCGAATTTATTTAGGCCATAAATATTACATTGTTTGTTAACTGTATCATAAATTCGACTACCTAATACTCGAAAATGTCTTTCGGCCAATTGAGTTTTGTAGCGTTCTATAGGACAGACATATTTTGATCTCATATTTGCCAGACGTCCAGTACTGTATTTCAGAGAACCATGCCTGCGCAAGATGGTATTGAGCACAAAGAGCTGTCTAACAGTCATAACCTTACAGTCTTTATACAATTGTATGGTACTATACCGGAAATGTTTAAAAGTCATGACCTTGAGTACAGCTCGTTGCGCTCTTTCCAGTTTAAGGAAATAAGTTTTTGGAGCACCTCCCCAAGTCGTTATCCCAAATGCGAGTACTGACTGACAGAGTGAGAAGTAGACCATCCGAAGTGTATCTAAGTCTGCACTATGGCGCAGACTCTTGAAAATCGCTATGAGTTTCCTCACTCTGCCGGACGCTCCATCAATTTGCACTTTCCAGGATATTAGGTTGTCTATCATGATACCAAGGTACCTTACTTGTGTTGTTCTGACTAAGGGAGGACAGAGGCATTGGTCTAACTGTTCATTACAAGTGTGGGCTCTGACAACAAACGATTGTTCCGGCTGCGTACAAGATCTAATTGAGAACGGGATATATTTAGTTTTATCGATGTTTAATGTAAGAATATTAGCTCCCAACCACGACATCACGATGCCCATCGCAAACTCCGCCCGCTTCCTAACTTCTCTCCAGTCCAGACCCTGCACGAGCAAAGCGGTATCGTCCGCGTAAGTCCAGCCTTCTGTGCATTAGACACCGAACAGATTGGTTGTACAGTCAGGGAAATGATTGACACCCTACGTTAATTTAGCCTTGAATTCGGGGGATACGGGCGCGATTTTATGTTATGTATGTTAAGAGAGACAGAAGATTATGTTATGTATGCTAAGAGAGACGAAAGATCATGTACTCTTTATTTTGATAGACAGTTGTATCATTTCTCCGGGACTCGTCGAGCTTCATTGTAAATTCTGGCTTTCAGTATACCTACATACCCTGTGTCTGGGAAGAACGGAGGGTTATGTCGGACTCCTACCAACTAACCCCGCTGTTCTTTCCAGTACCATGATTTGGGGGCCCGGGAGATACTGGTACATTCGCCGCATCCCCGCGGCCCCGACTCGTTTTTTGGTCTTCCTTACTACTCTTAGAGCCATCAATGTTGTTGGCATGCTGCAGGCATGCATGCATGGGGAAAACCATAAGTGCAGCAAGCAATTGTAATAAAAATAAATACATAAATGGTGAAGCACTATACAGGAAAAATCTTAACGAGAATTACTGAGTACCTACTATAAAAAAAAACAAATGAAACACGGCTTCACCTCTCCGATGAACTCGGACGATTGTTATTTATCCTCGCGATATCCGTCAACAGTCACCGATACACATCAAACATGAGTACCTAATACAAACAACAGCCATGTCTATGTCCATATTTCCAGTGTCCAGCGGTGGACAGTGGACAGTGCACCCACATCGGAACAAGCGTGTTTGTTTTTATTTGTGCGCGGATTGTTTGCGTTATTGCGTTTGTACACCGGTTGTGTACTGTTGAAGGATGTGATACTTATATACAATCGTAGACTGTGATTGTAAATGTCATAGTTACATACTTGCTGTAGCCCGTGATTTTATTTTATTTATTTGGGAAAAACAAACAATTGTACAATATGTGTTACAAAAAAAGAAAATATATAAAGGACATATGGTTAAATGTACAATCAACAACGTTTCCACAGATTACTAGTGTACAACATTATTAATTAGATAGGTAAGTACAAAAAAAAGTAATTTAAAAAAATTAAACCGACTTCAAAAAGAAATGAACTCAAAATTATGAAATAACTTTAATTTCGGAAGTCGGTGTCTTGGGATCTGTATTTTAGTTTTAGTTTTTTGCCACCGACTTCCGAAATTAAAGTTATTTCATAATTTTGAGTTCATTTCTTTTTGAAGTCGGTTTAATTTTTTTAAATTTTTATTTGGTAATTTTTAGTTGTTGCACTAGAATTTGACCAAGGGATTGAGATGTTTTCGCTTTGACACTACACCCGTAGCTCGTACCAATAAGCCAGGCCGTCACACTTTCACGTCTTAGTCCATATCTTGAAAATTACTGAATCGATTTTGATGAAACTTGCACTGTTCCCTAAGTTGAAGTAAATGTAAGCCAATAAAAAAAGAATGGTCACGATCCGATTAATAGATATGCGTGCGATACGGAGATATGCGTGGACAAACATACATACATACATACATACGTCTACAAAATTTTGTATATTTGTTTGGAAGCCCTAATAGATTGTCATATGTGAATATAATGCAATTCCAATAATATTACATACATACGTATCGAATTGATAACCTCCTTTTTTTTGAAGTCGGTAATTACATTTAAATACCAAGTAGGTATCTTAAACTTTTAGTTTAGTTACTAATCACACTTAATTTTGTTTTTACCATCACACAAACTATCAATAATTTTTTTCTTAAAATTAGGTACTTTGAGACAGAACGAAGATATCTAAATTATTCAAATCATGTCAGCCCATAAAGCGTGATTAAATGTTGTCGATATTTAATTTAATTAAAAAAGGCTTCATGACGTGACGTCTGTCATGTGACAGCCGCTCGCATAACAATCGAACGTTTAGTAATAAAAACTTTTTTACCCGTGAAATATTTGTCATTGAGTAGTTCCGATGGCCATCTGGGGTCTTCATCATCGGCTCCACTTTACCAAATGATGATTTCCGAGAACAAATGCTCAAGTTACTTTAAAAAATACCCAAATCGCTATAGCTTTGCCTATAAAATTTAAGGGTTTCCCTCGATTTCCATGGGATCCTCTCATCAGATTCCAACTTGATGATAATAGGACCACCTCGAAAGTATACCCTTTCGAACAAAAACAGAATTTTGAAAATCGGTCCACAATTGGCGGAGTAATCGCGTAACAAACACACAAAAAAAAAAAGACATACCGTCGAATAGAGAACCTCCTCCTTTTTTGAAGTCGGTTAAAAAGCGTTGCATTAGTTGATCGGGTTCAGTACGATCAAATCCAGGCTGGCCCTTGCTGCCCTTCGCGAGTCCTAAGCCGAGGTCCGTACCTTACAGGGGGTGCCCAGCCTGGAGGCTGTCATCTATTTATTTTTAGGACATCGCCAACCGATGATCGACTGCACGTGCCCAGAGGACTGGCCTGTTTTAGGTCAAAGCATCAGCATTGCCATTCAGCGTTTCCTGTTGACAGATCTGCGGACGAATTTGATGATATGATTCCTTCCTGCCCTCTTTTAAACAATATTGTATGTTTATAAATTATGAATAATAATTATATTTCGCTGTAAATAAAGTCTATTAATCGATAAAAGAGCAGTGTTGGACCAGTGGAGACGGTCCCGACATACGTGTCGTAGGTGGTACGTTCCAATTCCAACCCAGGCAGACACACACACAGAACTTTGAGGAATTGATTTTATTACCACTGCTCTAAAAACGGTGCCGAAAAGTATCATAAGGAAACGGGCATGTCTTACAACGACGTGATGTCTATCAACCCGCACTGGGCTCGCGGAGAGAAGGCCTGTATCCTCGCATTGGGAACGTACTTATGCAATCAATTAACTCAGCTCATCGAATTAAAGACAAGACTTCATTAACGCAAAACTAACTTTACTGTGGAGTGTATTACGAAGAACCAGCGGGGCAAGTCCATGAAGTTCTTTTAAAAATTAAAACTTATTTCATTTTTTAACATTTTATAAAATCTTTTTGAAAGTTTTCCTGAATCCTGAAATAATTATCTACTCTTTAAACCGTGCAGAAACACTACTTCCTGATATTTTATAATACCAAGATATTATAGTAATTTAACATTGAATGGATCTTTTACATTGGAACCCGGCTCAATGGCGCTCAGTACCTACTGAAGTAATTACTTCTGTATGCTTTATGTACTTTGTCATTATAATGACATTTTAATACATTAAATACTGAATAATGGGGTTTTATCTATATTTGTAATTTAAATACCTGGTTCCCGAGTGCTTTTTCAATTTAATCAGCTTAAGCAAAGAAATGAATCTAAGAATAATATTTATTTGGCATCAGATCGTAAAATATGAACACACGATAGACTGGACTAGTGCCGTGTATACCTATGTGATTCAGCGTCAACGACCGACTGGAGTCGAGTATACCTATGTGATTCAGCGTCAACGACCGACTGGAGCCGAGTATTCGTGATTCAGCGTCAGCGACCGACTGGAGCCCAGAATACCTATCTGATTCAACGTCAACGACCGATTGGAGCTGAGTATACGTGTTTCAGCGTCAGCGACCGACTGGAGCCGAGTATACAGCTGCACGGGATCATCGACCAGGTTAAGCTATGCTTGCCGCAGTTGGCCCGTGGATAGGTGATCTTTGCATATCAAGACCCCTCCGTGCCTCGGAAAGCACGTTAAACCCGTTGGTCCCGGCTGGCAGTCGTTACGGATCGTCAAAACCCCGAAAATCTGGCAGCCAATCTTACTAAGGGATATCATATTACCCAGTAACTGGGTTGTGGAGGTCAGATAGGCAGTCGCTTCTTATAAAATACTGGTATCCAGCTGCATCCGTTTAGACTGGAAGCCGACCCCAACATAGTTGGGAAAAGGCTAGGCAGATGATGAATTAATATACCTATACTTTATTGCACCTACTCTGAAAGGCATAGAATGAGGAAACAACATACATTAGAAGGGTAATAACAACGGTAATAATTTTACGCCATTCTACATTTTGCTTTGCCTACGTCGTTCATACTCGTACATCACAGCATTTTCATTGGTTATAGGAAGACTATTCCAGCCTGTACTTAACACAACCTTAAAAAGTAATTACCCCTTCTCTTTCTATTTTAACCTGTCTGTAAAAGATTAATGTAATTAATTTAACCCTAAATTTACTGCATCTTCGTTAGTCATCGAAAGCGTGACAGCTGAAAATGGGTCATGGGTTTGACATTCGAGTTTGGCAAAGTGTCATTGAGGTTTTCCACCAAGAAGTTCCCAGTAGCAGTCCGGAGGTGTGTGCGTGCATAATGGCATAGGCTTCCATACCATAACCATAATCAGCCTATAATGTTTCCACTGCTAGGACACAGGCCTCCTCTCAATGAGAGGGAGTGGGCCGTAATCCACCACGCGGGCCCAGTGCGGGTTGGTGGATGTCACATAATATGTGCAATAGGCTTGCTCAAACATAACTGGTGAAATGAGTGGGTGGTAGGCATTTTACACCTCTGGCTAACGCTACGGAAAATATAGGCGTGATCACGTTATGTTATGTGACTGCCTCGTTGGTAGTCGCAACCGCTACTGCTGGTCCTGGGTTCCATTCCCAGGGCGGATAAAGTGTTATAGGGTTTTGCCATCTGGAATGTCTCAGTAGCAGTGTGGAGTCTGGATTTGTGTCCGTTTAATGGCAATAGGCTCGCTCCTTATTGAATAATAAGACATAGAATGAGGAAACAACATACATTAGAAGGGTAATAACAACGGTAATAATGATAGGCTATTATCTTAGGGAGAAACTACATTTTGCTTTGCTTACGTCGAAGTTATGTCTATTATGTCTTATTACATGGAACTTAAAAATAACTGGCTAAATGTGGGTCCACCACACCACCCATATTTAGCCAGTTATCTTGGCATTTTACACTTCTTTCTAAACCTACGGAAATACATTGTTATGTTTGTGTTTTAACATAAGTCGAGTTGTTACTGAACAGTGACAATATATGCAACAACAGTACACATTCTAGCGCAACTTACGAACCGCTCGCGCTGTATCTATTGGTAGGTAGAGTGGCACCACCGCACCTGCAGCGTTTGGGTATTTAGCGAGCATTCCAATCATAACTTAGTTATAACTGTGGACTTGTGTACTAATGTATCTATTTGTGTACTATCTGTGTATTGATGTCGGTATTAGCACAGTGGCAGCGTTGGAAAACATAGGTTTACACGGCACGTAGCGAAGCATAATATTCGTTAATATTTGTTTTGGTTTTCGAGATACTGCAGATAATCCTAGTTTAGCGTTTTATTTTAGAGAAAGAAACGAAAGCTAAAACCTAATATTAGGTTCTAAAATTTTGTAAGAAAAAGAAACCATTAGGGTTCCGTACCTGACTGCAATCCCTTGAATCAATAAAAAAAAAATAAAATTAAAATAAAAAAAAGTTTTTAAAAACAAGCTTTTATTTAAATAAGAACGTAACCAAAAAAATAAAGAATAACGCGAACTAAAAAGAAAAAAATAAATTTAAGTGACAGTCATTTAAAAAAATATATATAAATTTTAAAAGCTTGAGGCACTGTTATTGTTTAGTAGGTACGTACACCTGTATAACGGATACCGTACATCAGTGCCTCAAGCTTTTAAAATTTATATATATTTTTTTAAATGACTGTCACTTAAATTTATTTTTTTCTTTTTAGTTCGCGTTATTCTTTATTTTTTTGGTTACGTTCTTATTTAAATAAAAGCTTGTTTTTAAAAACTTTTTTTTATTTTAATTTTATTTTTTACTTTTTAGTCTTAAAGATTTATTAATATTAGTATAATTTTACTAACTTTATCGTTTTTTACTCTTCAAGCCCTTTCATTTGATACCTACCTTAAGGGTATTGAGAAAAAATGAAATCCGCCATCTTGAATCGGCGGCCATATTTACTTTATCATTTGCTACTCTTCAAGCCGTTTCATTTGATACCCATATTATGGGGATTGAAAAAATATAAACCGCCATCTTAGAGCGGCGGCCATATTGAATTTAGTGTGATGTTATTTACTTTATCGTTTTCTACTCTTCAAGCCCTTTCATTTGATACCCATATTATGGGGGTTGGGAAAAATATATAATCCGCCATCTTGGAGCGGCGGCCATATTGAACTTTATGTAATTTTACTAACTTTATCGTTTTCTACTCTTCAAGCCCTTTCATTTGATACCCATATTAAGGGGGTTGAGAAAAAATATGTAATCCGCCATCTTGGAGCGGCGGCCATATTGAAATTATTACAATATTGAGTATTGTACATTGTATTGTTAGCAGAATTAAAGGTGTATGCAAAATTTCAGCTCAATCGGATACCAAGAAATGGTCGAAAAATGGTTTGCAAATTTTGACGGACAACTTACATACATACATACATACATACTTACATACGAACAGTGCAAGCTAAATAAAAGCTTGTAAAAACAATATTGCGTGGACTCTTAGAAGTCAACGCAATCAAAAGATACGGGCTTTTATGTCCCGGAATCAAAACCTATAGGGTACTGTTGACCTAGAATCATAAAATTTGGCAAGAAGCAATGTCATGTTGCATAAGTAAAGGAAAAAATCCGAAAACCGTTGTAGTTAAGTAAATTCCAAAAAAAAATACCTTGATAAACTATATTACATACCTAAAAATTTGTACGGAACCCTCGGTGAGCGAGTCCGACTCGCACTTGACCGGTTTTCTTTTTAAAGTGTTACCTTTGCATCCTCCATGTGTACATTGTCCAACTGTCTGTCTGAAGTCCCATTTCAACCTACATACATACTCGTGAGAATATGTACATCCCTTCAGTATACTCCGTGTCTTGACAACTGTGCGTCAGGCGTGCTGGCCTATTATTACGTTAGAGGTTGTAGGCGTTGATCTCATAGGAGGTAGCGAGAGCGATTTAAAGAACCAACTCTATGGATTAAGGTCGTATCAATTCGGAAAGGGATCGTCACCGTATCAACTCGAGCCATTCAGTATTTTTTGTATGAAACTCCCTATTGCAACGCACACTACTCGGAATCGTAACGTAATCGACTCGCCTCGGGACAAGCTCACGAACCGCGGTGCGGTGTGTGGTCAACTTACAATTCCCGCGCTTACGGCTCATCGTCCCCGCGCTTACGTCTCTTCGTCCACCCTTGTCCCTCTCACCCCTCCAGTGGCCTCCCTACAGCACCATCAACCAGCGGTCAGCGAGCTACTTAATTAAATGAAGTGACACTATGACATAGAAAATGATATGTCTCTCAGTCCACGCGCTGCCGACTGCTGGATAGAGTGCGGCGATCGAGCGTTATGGCTCGGCAGCTGTCGTGGCTCGGTATCGCTGATGTGTAAGAGCTCTTACCACGAAGGTTTCCTCACGATGTCTCCTTTACCGATGTCAGTGATATCCAAGATAAACTTCACCTCGGTATAATAACTTAAACATTTTGGAAATACTCTCCATCGCTTATAAAGTGATGCTACCTTTACTAGTACTTTACCATTTCACTCCCTCCAGTCCCTCGCCAGCGTGTCACCATCTATGACATGCAACTGCTGTCCGAATCGCTAAGATGTGCCTGCTGTACGGACACTTAACTCCTACTAGCAGTGTGGTCCATACACACAGACATAATGTGAATTTAAACGTAATTTTGAGGGGAAATAAAGGGGCCAGCTTTAGTGTGACTAAATAGTAGGTAAGTACTGTAGAGATTATGGCCTATTTGATATGTAGCGGTATCTACAACGCCACAGTCATGCGAACGACGCGTCATACTGACGTCACGCAAAATCCTGCATCTCGCAAGCAGAGTTTACCGCGCAACTAGCATAATTATATACAACGGCCCGACATGGATTCTGGTTGGAGGATCCTCCCTTTTCTATAGAGTATAAGTACAATATTGCTGGGACACTGGCCTCATCTCAGTGAGAGAGAGTGGGCCGTAATCCACCACACGGGCCCAGTGCGACTTGGTAGATGTCTTCGAATTTTCGGTTCTAGAACATTTCCGGTTCGGTTCCCTCACAACGCCAATCTTCACCGTTTTCAGTAGTGATGAAAAAATTTACACAAACTACAGTGCCTGTCTGAGTTCGAACCTGCGATAACTCGTAAGTCACGGCTGTTACCACTGGGCCACCACTGTTCTCCAAGAGTTATGACAACATTGACCAGTGGAATACCACCTGCAGCCGTTTTTTCTTTATCCTCAATGTAATATTTCTCACGCACAATATCCTAGAACCGAAATCTCTACATATTCACCGTAACACAAACTAATCTAATCCCTCAATCCTACCGCAGAGCGTGAAGTGATCATACCTACGTTGACACAGAATAGATAGGATACAGAAGGCCAGCTGCAAACAATGAGCGAACAATGGCGCACGCACACATAGTCGAGTACGTACGGCGGTCTCGAACAAATGCCAGTCGCCGCTTGCACATACTGGACGGCCTGTCTCGAAAGTATCTGATGAAAGTGTAAACAAATGGATCAGAAAATTAACATGTGGAAGCTAGTTGGTGGTGCCAGTTATAAATTGATTTGGTTATTTGAAAACATTCTAACTTTAAATCTTAAAGTGTTTTTCATTTGACATTTAAGAGGTTAATTCTATAATCTCAATTTTCATTGATGACTTTCCTATTACAATTGAATAATGTTATTCAAATAATAATTGTTGGAAAACACTAGTACTTAGCTGCACCCGGTTAGACTGGAAGCTGACTAGCTAACTAAGCTAGGCAGATGATGATGATGATGATGAATTGTTGGAAAAAGTGGTGACATATAAAGTTGAAACCTAAATACATATAAATGTGTCAGTAATATTATTTTTAGTGAATGAAGAATTTAACCTTGTTTAGGTTAAATTCGGGTTTGTTTACAATTTCATCAAATTATACATAGACACGTGTCTGCCAGCCTTCTGCAATTATCTATTCTGTTTCGTTGATCCTCTACCATCTAGGTCCGCAGTAGGCAACAATGGTGTGCCAGCCATTGTCTGCAATATTGTTCAAATTAATTGGCGACTTCGAGTGCCATCCGCTGAGCAGTCGAGTAGGAAATGTGTGTGGATCGGATTGTAGCTACGTAACGACGGATTGTATGGGAAACGTGGTGTCTGCGAATTTGTCTATTTCAGACTTTGAGAGTTAGTGCGGAGGTTTACAGCTTTCAAGAGAGCAGGTTCATGATTGAAAACTTATTTAGAACCAAAATGTAGTTTACTTATCTATGATATCAATTATCACAGATTCAGTTTCGGAAGCCAATCTATATTTCATCTCAAGGCTAGGGTATCATAATATCTATTCTTACTCTTGCTTATTGCGAGTCGATTTCAGACCATTGCGTTCACAATATTTTTGCTTTACCATAAGTAAGCTGGACTTTAATAAATTAAAATAAAAAAAAAACCCCGATACAAAATAATAAAAAAATTGTATGAACGTTTAAAGACTAAAACAAGTTAAGAAACTATGAAAAAATGGCCACAAATAGAACAAAAAAGGTAAAAATTAAAAATAATTTAAAAACCCCCGACTTAAAGAATTTATGTAACTAGACTAAAACAGATAAATTCATATGGCAGTCGGGGGACCGTTCTGTGGAACACCTTCTATTCTAGGAGGTCAAACATAGGTAAGAACATTTCCGACTAATTCACCTTTCAAACAAAAAAAACAAAATCAAAATCGATTCATAATTCGGGAGCTACGATGCCACAGACACACACACACAGACACGTCAAACTTATAACACCCCGTCATTAATAAAAGCACATTGCACAAGATGAGTATACAGTTAGTTAGGGTGATATTCGAAACAAGCAATAAACTTCACTTTACGCAATTGTGCTCCAAAATGGATCCCTAAACATCTAGGCACTACTACAACCTGTCATTATTCTTGGAACACTATAATAACAGCAAAAGTAAACCCAATCCCCAAAAGGAGCTCTAACCACTAACCAGAATGCAACACGATCGCTCATCTCCCACCAGCCACTATACGCCACTACACGCCACTGTGCGCCACTACACGCCAACTTAGTTCGGATCCCGTCAATCATTATTAACTATATAGGTAGGTACTCACTGAGGGAGTACTGCATGCAAATATTCTAATAGGGAATTGTAGACGATGTTGTAATATTGAATAGCTGTTTCCTGCGAATTTCTACCAGGTTACCTTATTGTTAGCTCGGTTAGATAAACATACACATTTTATCTTATAACAAACAAGTATCAATCTACTACATTATCTATATTTTGCCGTGCCTCGGAAAGCACGTTAAACCGTTGGTCCCGGCTGTCATTCGTGGATCTTTAACAGTCGTTACGTACCCGTAACGACTGTCAGAAGCCCAAAAGTCTGATAACCAGTCTTACCAAGCGGTATCGTACTATCCAGTGACTGGGTTGTGGAGGTCAAATAGGCAGTCGCTCCATGTAAACCGCAGTCCGAAAGTCTGACAATCAGTCTTATCAAGGGGTATCGTATTACTCAGTAACTGGGTTGTGGAGGTCAGGTAGGCAGTCGCTCCATGTAAAATACTGGTATTCATCTGCATCGCCTGCATCCGACTAGACTGGAAGCTGACCCCAACATAGTTGGGAAAAGGCTAGACAGATTATTTTGTAACATTGATCCGTTAATTTTATAAAGGAATAGCTAGACTTCGTCCGCGTAAAATTAACCACCCACCCCGTCGCATCGCATCGCCTGCCCGCGCTTTTACTTCGTTTTCTCTTAGCGTTCTTTCTGACTTGTTTCTGTTACTAGGAGTCCTAGCATGATGTTAGCCTATAGCCTTCCTCTAGAATTATTGAGCTATAAAATGCAAAAAAAAATAAAAAAAAAAAATAGAAAAAACACAGATTTTTTAAAAAGTAATACAGATTTCGAATTTAGAGAGAAAATCAGTCAACAACCGCTGGTAGTGACATCACTACCAGCGGTCGTTGACCCCCAAAAAATTCATAAAATGTTATTTATTTTAATTTTATCGTGTTTAGTTAACGATACATAAATAACACGTCTGCAGAGTTTCGCTAATTTAATTAAACCCTGTATAAATAGAACAAAGTCGGGTTAGTTACACTATTTATAACTGCTCAAGTACGGCTGGAAATAAAAAAAAGGGCTATAAGGTTTTTCCAATTTAATAATTTTGTATTATTTATTGTTATTAAGCATGTTTTTTGATACTTAGTAGGATGTAATTTGTGTGTAAATTTTGCATGCCCAAGTGACGGCAGAGCATGGAGAACATTATCAAAACATGTGTAATATATAACATCCCATGTTGGCAAAAAACTTAAAAAAAAAACCGACTTCCAAAAAAAACACTACAAATTGAAACATAACTTTATTTTCGGAAGTCGGTGTCAAAAAACGAAAATGCGGAACCAACGACACCGACTTTCGAAATTAAAGTTATGTTTCAATTTGTAGTGAATTTTTTGGAAGTCGGTTTTTTTTTTGTAAAAAGTGTTTATTTTTCACTTTTTAGTGGGTCAGTTTGTAATTTAACTTAGATACAATAGCCTAATGTCAGCTGCTCATCACATGTTACAAAATATTGCTTTTCCCGATGCAGGGACGTTAATTGTTGAGGAGTTCTCCTGGTAAGAACCAGGAGAACTCCTCAACAACCACTCACCATACGCATTGTTACGAGCATAAATTGCTTAGCAACCTTAATTGCAACCCGTGAAATATTTGTCATTGAGTAATTCCGATGGCCATCTGTGGTCTTCATCATCAGCTTCACTTTACCAAATGACGAATTCCGATAACAAATGCTCAAGTTACTTTAAAAAATACCCAAATCGCTATAGGTTTGCCTATAAAATTTGAGGGTTTCCCTCGATTTCCATGGGATTCTCTCATCAGATTTCAACTTGATGATAATAGGACCACTTCAGAAGTATTTCCTTTCGAACAAAAAAAGAATTTTGAAAATCGGTCCACAATTGGCGGAGTAATCGCGTAACAAACACACAAAAAAAAAACATATCGTCGAATTGAGAACCTCCTCCTTTTTTGAAGTCGGTTAAAAAATAAATGATTTGATTTGGACCGAATTTTTATGATCTTTGATTTGTTGAATTTGTCTCCGCCCTGAATAGCAGAATAACTATTAAAACATGAGAAAATTCACGAATACATTTTGAATGAAACGGCTTTTTGATGATATCTCGAAATCGCTGGTTCTGAGATGGTATTTCATTAAACACGCACAAATGTTGGGATCTTATTAGTATGGATCAATCTCGATAACCGCAAAGGGATAGATTTGGTCAAACATCAAAGTACGCCACAACGATGACGTCACCAAATCACTACGCCATTTCGTCAGTGAACCGGTGAGCGGTAACCACATAGTTAGCAAAGTGCAGCTCAACTAAGTAAGACTTGTTTGATGCCAACTACTACGGTTATCGATTACACTGTCGGAAATTGGGGCTGCTATTAGTATTTGAAGTCTCACTTAGAACTGGAACATTTGTTTTGTGTTAAAACTTGATTTATCGAAGACCGCTTAAATCTGTGATTAGTGAAGATTTTATCAAATCTACGGTCCAAACACAGATCATTTTATCCAGCTATGTCGACAGATGGAATTGTTACTAAAAGTTAATAAAATGGGTTTGAGATGGATAATGGTCCTTGTCTGCTCGGCCCAGAAATGAACACAAATAAAACAATATGTATTATGAAGCTTTAATTGTATTTCATAGCCATACAATTTTTGTTTTACGTAAAACTTTGTAAAGGGACACAATATGACCCATAATATAACCAAATCTGATGATTTCAAAAAATAAATTCAAACCCTTCGATCGCAGAGTAATCCACTGTCTTCCAACAGATTGAATATCACTCAAATCTAACAACTGTATCCCAAATGATTAATTTTCTATGCCCCCGTTTACGGAACGTTGGATCTCCGTTACGAACCAAGCAAAATCAGTGCGGTCCAAGAAGCGAGTTACCATTGTAACCGAGATAAACTATAATACGAAGATCCATAGTCCAAAAAAAGCGAAGTCACTTAGAAATGCTTTCTTCAAAAGATTACCTAAAACACAGCCAGTGATATTTTTTAACAATTAATCAAAAACAATACCTACTTACATTTTTTTTTAATAACTTGAATCACTATCTATAACACTTCACGAGCACACAAGCTTCACAACATTTAGTGTAAGTATCAAAACCACAACACAATACGCGGTACCGTCAAACCATCAATACGCCAATACGCTAATCCGTCACTCCACATCTTCATAACAATACCTTTCCGTGTTCACTTCAGTTAACATACACGACTCGTGTTACCCACATAGTTAGTGAACTGCATTTCAACTAAGTTTGGAGTGACTTAACTTCAACTTTGGACTTCGATTTTCTACTCCCACCCTTTTACTTAAGACGATGTTGTCTTGTCTTTGAGATTGTCTTAGAAGGGTGTGAATGTAAGATGGTGTATTTTGAAAACTTAGAGATTATTATGTAATGTTCAAAATCAAAAGTCATTTATTCAAACTATGCTGAGAATCAGCACTTTTCGAACGTCAAAATTACAAAAGACAGTCCCCCAAAACGCCCGCCCTTTACCACTTTCTAGTGCTTTCACTGGGGAGAAGAAGTGGCGCAACAAACTCCCCAGCAGCAAAGCTGTCGGTTTAGGAAAATACTTGATTGTATACAATACTAAGTATGCAAAGTAATGAACGTTTTAAGTAATTAATTAAATCTGTGGTTGTAAATCTGATTTCGGTCTGTTACTGAGATACCCCTGATGGAAAAACCCAATACCACTTTGACCGACCTGGGAATCGAAGTATGAACCCTCCGTGCTCAGCAATCCCACTTACGATGACTAGACCAATGATGCAGTCTACAGTAGTAAGTACTTAAAATATTGCTTACTGTTAGTTATATTTGCACAATAAAAGACACTGCTTATTACCTCACGTACACAATATAACGTTCCGAAACAAATATAGAACGCGGCATTTATAGCCAAGTTAAGATCAAGTATCGCTAAACTCTTGAACTTACGACAGAAAGTATTAAACCCAGAACAATATAATTTTATCATCCCCACATACCAATACATGTTGTATCGCTGAACAATCTCACCCCTTTCATTAAAACAATCTTCAATTCGTTGAACATCGCCATAAATTAAAATTGCCGTATACAGCGTCACTGCCACGGCAGTAAAGTTTACTACCTCCCGTCGATAGATGGAGCTACGGTGCTAAATGTTTAATGTGCCTGCCGATAGATGGCGCTATGTTAAACTGGTTTACGGCGGTTTTTACTGCTCCTATCGGGACCTGCAGCAATTAAAATTTCAATGAGAATAGAAAATTTAATTAGCAAGGTGAGAGTTGGATGGTTGTATTAAAATTATGGTTTTAATTTTCTTTGGAAACTATAAACGGGTTTTGCTAAAATGCCATGATAAACCCGGTTAGTTATTTTTGACGTATGATGCGAAAAGTAACCCTGTTCGCCTCTTACGTCAAAATCTGTAGCTACGTCATAAACATAAAGTTCCCTATTTTTAATAGGTAAATAGGTAATTTTAAAAACGAAGATGAACACCTGTTTATTTTTGCAGTTCATCCTTGGATGCCATGTATTATTATGTGAGGTACAGTCACCAAAAGAGATAAGTAACCAGAGTAGTCGGGTATAGTTCAAGTTTAGTACGAAACCGCTGGATGTTTTCGAATTTAATTTAATTTGATAAATTAACTGTCGGTTTTCTAATAAAATTATCTTTAATCGAAAAAAATCCATCGGTTTCTGAGTAAACTTCAACTAAGTATATATCCGACGACCTTGGTAACTGTAACCGTACCTACTTTTTTAGCATAGTTAACAAAAATGTAGGTATTACGAATTACTTACTCAAAATGTCACAAATTATAAAACATACAAAGTAAAGTGTAATTCCTTCATTAGGAGTGCCTATCCCATGGAACAAAACTTTTTAACAAAAAAAAAAAACCCGACTTCCAAAAAAAACACTACAAACTGAAAAATTACTTTAATTTCGGAAGTCGGTGTCTTAGGGATCAGTATTTTAGTTTTTGCCACCGACTTCCTAAATTAAAGTTATTTTTCAGTTTGTAGTGTTTTTTTTGGAAGTCGGGTTTTTTTTTTGTTAAAAATCTTTTATTTCTCGCTTTTTACTGGGTCTATTTATAATTTATCTAAGTTACAATAGCCTAATGTCAACTTGCCCATCGCCTTTTTATAAAATATTCCTTTTCTCGATGCAGGGACGTTAATTGTTGAGGAGTTCTCCTTTTATTAGGTTTTAGATTAGATGCTGATAATCCTGGCTGTAGCATCAGTCAACATTGCATTGAACTTAAAATTAGTCTTGTTTAAAATGAGCCCAAAGACGACTACGGTGCTGTAATTTCAAGGTTTGTACTTTTTCTGATGCTCCTGGCTTCAGCATCAGGTCCTCGGTGTTCCTCAGTAACAGTACGTTTATCCACACATCGAGCCCTTTTCAATGAGCCTAAACACGATATATCTGCTGTTAGTTGTCGAGGAGTTAGGTACTCTGCAGACTATCCTGACTGCAGCATCAGGTCATGACTTGATGATCATGAGACCAAATGTGGCAAATGCCCTATCAAACATCAAAACAATTTACTATAAAACAGTCCTTGCCTGTTCGAGTAACTTCTTACTGTTAAGGAGTTGTACTTTCCATACCAGCCCAGCTACCTGAGATGGTGACAAACATACACAAATACACAAGATACTTCATAAAATATGCGAAAAATAATAAGTGAGCCTATAAAATTTGAGGGTTGCCCTCGATTTCTCTAAGATCCCATCATCAGATCCTAACTTGGTGACAATGGGACCACCTCAGAACTATCTACTTTCGAACAAAAAAAGAATTTTGAAAATCCGTCGACAATTGGCGGAGTATTCGATATTCGATGAACAAACATAGAAAAAAAAAAAAAAAAAAAAAAAACATACAAACACCCGAACATAGTACCTCCTCCTTTTTGTGAAGTCGGTAAAAACTGTAAGTAAACATAGAAAGGTAGGCACGGTCAACCTCAGATTAAACAAGAAAAACCGCCTTACGGCTACGAAATAAAGGCGCCGACAAAGTAAATTTACTTGTCGGCTGACTGTACGCTCACCGTGTACGTAAAGGTATCAACTTTTCCAATTATCAACTCGGAATCAACTCAAATCGGGTTTGTTAGTATTGAAAAACTCGGGTTCTAGCTCGGCGAATCCGTTTTGAATTATATCTTGATAGGGAAGTTAATTTTTAGTATTGGTACCTACTCTTATTTTAAACTACACGAAAACTAGAAACGGCATGGCTAAGGAAATATTAAAAGGAATAAACGATTTATTTTGTACTCGAAGTAACATTTCCGTGCAGTTTTACCTCTTAAAAACTTCATTAGATAACAAGACACCACCAAAATATGACAATTTATACGATGTTATGTGCAATTCGGATTAGATCGGCAGCGCGTTCGCCGACCATACTAACTGCAGCAAAGGTCTTACCACTAACTAATGCTGGCATGGCGGAAAGGTCTGCTACTCGCAGATTTTGGACGCCTTTGACCTTCATATGACTGTCCAGCACCAGTCCCATAGCACAGGTCCCACCGAAGTGCCACATAGCCACCGCATAACATTCCCAGTAGGTATTCAATCTCACTTGTTGTGTTCTTGCTAAAACCTCAGTCCAGGATAGTCACGTTTATACTTCTCAAGTAAGTCGAGTTCAACATAGATCCAATAAAGTGGATATATTATCTTTATAGAAACATAATATATCATTCTGTTAATCCTATTTGGTATGCTATTAAGTATAAAGGCATTCCACTGAGCTTGATCCTCGGGCATCATCCGTAGATGATAATAAGTTCCACACCCAATAAACAATAACATCAGCCTTCATATCGGCAGTACATCGATGCACCACAAACGCCGTGGCTCCGTCGATGACGTCACGCGTTGCGGCCTACATCATTGTGCGGTCTCTGCGGTGTTGCCGGCGCTTTAATTATTTATTATTGAGTGGGTATTTGATTTTATGAAGTGTCATCGGAAATTATGTCGCCATTATACTGATATTCCGGGAAAAACATTACCACCTCGTGATTGTGTGTTTTAGCACGCAACACACGGTTTCTGAAAATCAATATCCAATTTAATCTGTTGCTTTCTTATCATATTTTATATTGTTTTTTACTGTCTTTTGTAATTTGGCGTTCGAAAAGTGCTGATTCTCAGCCTAGGGAGGGTTCACATCTGACGGAACATGCGTCGCGTACAGAAAAACAAAATCGAACTTTTTTTTTGTTGCATGCAATTTTTCTACTGTTGTTTACTAATTTGGGTGCGCTGATTTCGAATCTACCCTCAGATTTTTTGTAGCAGCTCTAGTTAGTGAGATACAGGTACCGTCTTGAATTTACTTGAGCAGTCGATAATTTCTATCAATAGCAGTGTAACTAAACTAGTTTCTGTATAAATTTTATTATGTCTTCCTCAAGAAGGACGTGTTTGAACAGCCCTGACTGTTTTTGTGTTATTTGTGGAGAATATATGTTCAAAAAATTCCGTTTGAACGTGTCGGACTTCGTGAAAAATACATACTTTGACTACTTTGGGTTTCCTTTGCCGACTAACGCCAAGCCCTGGATACCTAGTTTGGTATGTAAAACTTGTGTTGAGTCTTTGAGATTATGGGCAAACAAAAAAAGACCCTCTTTTAAGTACAAAGCTCCTATGATCTGGCGTGAACCATCCAATCATCACGATGACTGTTATTTCTGTGTTACGAAAATCATAGGAATAAACCATAAAAATTGAATCTGCTATAAGACCAGTCTTGAATACTAGTGACACACCAGTACCACAGCAGCCATGTACATCTTCTGAACATCCAGATGAGTGCAGCCAACAAACCAATAATGACGACTGTAGTAGCGACAGTGATTTTGATTGCTTCGGTTATCCCCGACCACTAAATCAAGATGATTTAAATGACTTGATCAGAGACCTTGGACTGTCTAAGACTGCATCAGAAATTCTTGCTTCCCGATTAAAAATTTCATCAACCATATGACAGATATCGAGAAATGTGCATGGGAAGAATTTGTTTGGGTAGTGAGAAATTTTTTGGGGAATAGAAAGTCTGATGGCTACATTCAGCACGTTGAACAGTTACTAATACACTTTCAACGGCTAGGATGCAACATGAGTGTTAAGCTTCATTACCTTCACAGCCATCTAGAATATTTTCCTGAAAATCTTGGTGACCTAAGCGAGGAGCAAGGGGAGCGTTTTCACCAGGATATTCGTACCATGGAGGAGAGATATCAGGGTTACTGGAACGAAGATATGAGCATTCAAAATAGTAATCCTAACACACCTCACGCGAGAAAGTCATATAAAAGAAAATTTCATTCAGAATAAACATATTTAATAAATTTTTATACCTTAAACTGTGTGCATTATTAGTGAAAACCCCCGTCACTTCATAGCCGCTAAACTAGAGCTGCTACGTAAAAACGGCATACGTATATGAAATCAGCGTGTAAAAACTATTCAGATTCATGAAAAAAATTTCATGCAACAGACATGCTGTTTTCCTTATCGGTCGCGTAACGCCAGAACAGACAAATGTATAGAAAAACACTTGACCGTTCACACTCAACCGATGATGCGTTAGTGCGTCGAGGGAACAATCGCAGTTACGCCCGACGTATTTTCCGTCAGATGTGAACCCTCCCTAAATTGAGTAAATGACTTTTGATTTTGATTTTGAGCATCATGTCTTCGAATGTTTGTATTTAGGACATGCCGGTTTCCTCACGATGTTTTCCTTCACCGTTTTGAGAGCAATGGTGCAGTGAAATAATTCACACAAATTAAAGCGCCTGTCTGGGTTCGAACCTACGACCCACAACTCGTAAGTCGCGGCTGTTACCACTGGGCCACACTGCTCTCTCCCTCTTCAGTGATGCTGAACATTAATTGTGTAACGATACTGTTTAAGATACGATTCCACTGGAGTTGAGATGAGTGTAGCGAAGAAGACACGTACAGGCATCGACCAATTGCACATTAGTTAAAATCCGCAACGCGTCTCTCGCCTCATCTGTGTTTAGTCAATTTCTGCATGTATCCGCTGCGTCTCGGTGGACACAAATCCTTACATTAGTTCCGTTAAAATAACCTACGTTTTTTTTAATGACACCTAGTTTTTTTTAAATAGGTACTTTGATATTATAAGCGCTTCTCCTCCACTTTTATTATGCGCACAGCCAAAGTGTGGAACTTTCTGCCGGCATCTGTGTTCCCGCCCACATTTAACCCGTCTGCCTTCAAAGCAAGAGTGAACAGGCATCTTCTGGGCACGCTCGTTCCATCATAGACCTCATCTATCGCTTACCATGAGGCGTGATCTGGGTCAAGAGCGGGCTCATTTAGTAATAAAAAAAAAAAAAAAAAAATTATGACTTGGGCCAAATAAACATATTTTTTCTGTTTTCTACCTTTAGTTGGGCTAGTTTGTAGGTTTGACCAGATTGCATCAAAAGCAAACAAAATAACGTATCGACAATCAAAATCAAAGATACCCTTTTGAAAAGAAGACCCCACGGACCGCCGGATATCACCCTCGAATCAAACAGAGCCCTAACAACTAGGTAGATAGGTACAGTTCGCTTCACAAATAAGGTACCCCCCTTGGTATTGACATCAAACCTATTTAAGTTTTTCGTAATGTAACGTAAGTGGCGTGTTGGTCTAATGGTTAACACTGCGGCTTGGCGATGCGGTGGTCACGAGTTCAAATCCGCGGATGAGAATATTTCTTTTTCCTTTATTTTATTTATTTATTTATTTACCCTTTTTTTTAGTTTCTTTATTAGGTGATTTTCGTTAATTATTATTTAAGAAATCAAATGGAGGTTTGTAATAAAAGCTAGGCATTTTGATAAACAATATTCATTTATTTTTCTAATTACATTTCTAGGACTTCATGGAATCCACTTCCAGGTTGAGTATACAGTTTTCTATCTGTGTTAAATTGGGGTTATTTACTTAGAATATTAACTAAACACAAAAGAGATACCCTGGATGAGGTTTAGAACGTTTAACATTAGCTAAAGGTTCGTTTATATATATATTTATAGAAACATAACTACAATAATATTTATTTATTTAAAGTTGTGAAAACAGATTTTTTTTTATACTTACTTATCGGAAAAAAACCTTTAAAAAAAAAGAAATTTTGTCTTTTGTGTCTGTGAATTACAGAGGAAGAATCAACATGCTAAACTATAATAGTATAGCAATATACATCTTTCTCTTTTATCACATTTTCTAATAACCCTTATTTAACACAACATTAGAAAAATATGTGAGGTCAGATGGTGCATCGTTAATACATTACAAGACTACTTGTAAACCAGATTATCTGGATTGATAATAATTATAAAAGTTGTTTGTTTTTGATTAACTACGAGTTATGGATCCCACAAATATTGGGAATTAATAACACTTGCTCATATATGTTCCAACGCAATTTTATCAGATACGTTACACAATCAATCTGCCGAGTAAATTGCCTTATAATAACGGAGAGGATGTCACAGTCTATCACTTCTTGAAGTTTTGAAGGGTGCCACTAAATGAACTTTCACAATATTACGTTGTCGCTCCATTTGTATTTTCTCTGGCCTTGGCGATCACATTTCACATCACCCGTCGCTTGATACCTTTGTATCCATCTACGAACTGTTTTTCTCTGCAATGAAAATAATAATATTAGAAATACATAAAAACATCCAACTAGTAAGTAATAATGCAACATTATTGCAACAATAAATAGGTAATATGTGGAAGTATAACATAAATCTTACCGTTATGCCCATAACTCGTGCTATTTTCTTTTTGCTTTGTTCCTGTTCCCAGATAACAACAATTTTAGCTTTCAAAAAAGTTGTTAATCAAACCATACCATCGGTTAATAGAATCAACTGGTCAAAAACTTAATAAATTTGATAATATTACGACGAAGATAATTACACACAAGCGAATCGGCACGAAAACGAAACCATTTAAAAAATAATTATACCCTCAATCACAGTTTACTAAATAAAGCGAAGAAGTATTCTAAATTCAACCTTAACTCGCAGTTTATACAGCAGTTAAGTTTCTGAAGTAAAATGACGGTAGTGCAACAATCGGAATCAACACATTATATTCAACCAAACAAGCTAATTTCAACCTTATCTTTTAGTTAATTGAGGAGTTAATGCGTATTGCATTTTGTAAAACTAAGGTATTAAATATAAAACGAAAGTTGAAATTTAAACCTTATTATCTAGAAGATTAGACCGTTAATAACCTTGTTCGTTTTATGGAGTAATACTATTCCAATTTTCGTTGAGGTTGACAACTGAGCCAATAGCCTAGTAGTATAAGACACGGTCTCGATGATCGGCTGGCGCCTGGTGATGCGGGTTCGTATCTTAATCGCACGCAAAGTGTCTTTTTGTAAGTTATTCTTGGTATACGGTTCGGCCAGAAGGAAGCCGAAAAAATACCATAAAGAATTATTAAAAACTTGAATGAAACTTGCAAATAATATCTGAGGCGGACCGTTGGATGCGCTCGGGCAGAGATGGGTGCGGCGGCGGGGGAGGGAGCTGCTCAAGGCTCACGTGACGCGCCAGCGCCGCCGCGCCGCCGCCCGCTCGGGCCCGCCGTCGCTCGTCGCTCGAGCGACGGCGCGGCGGCGGCGGGCCCGAGCGTGCTCGGGCGATAGTCTTTAAGTCTTGGGGGGGTTCCATTTCTCTGACGCTGACTGTACCTGTACTATTGAACACAATAATATATCATTTTTTAACAAAACTCTTGTAGAAAGGCTTTGAACAAAAAACGTATCGGAGCGTGAATTTAACGAGGACTCGTTATGTGAAGCCGATATTATGTCTGTTTGTCTGTCTGTATTGTGACTAGTGGATGTACATATAAGGGAGGCCTGTGTCCAGCGGTATCTAGAGGCAACCGGATACTGGAGCTGAAGATGTTATAATAAAACCTGATTAACACATTTGCTATAATAAGTTTGACGTATAAACAAACTAGCTTCTGAGGTATGTAAAAAGGTCGATAAAAACTATCCTATGTCCTTCCCCGGGATGCAATCTATCTCTCTGCCATTTTATCTAAATCCGTTAAGTGGTTTAGGCGTGAAAAGGTAACATACAGAGAGACAGACTTACTTTCGAATTTATAATATTGGTATGGATATATACAAGAAATACATAAATCACACAATCATAATCAGCCTATAATGTTCCCACTGCTGGGGCACAGGCCTTCTATTCGAATTTAAAAAAATAAGTAAGTACCTTAATAGTGTAACAGGTACAGGCAACTGAATTATGGTTTGCTGTAGAGCATCTCCCCAGCAACCCATCATCTATTTTGCTGTTTATAAATTCATATAACAACTGTACGCAATATGTACCGAATTAGTGCACACTTAAAAAAATAAGTAGATACCTTAAACGGTTAACAGGTACAGGCAACTGAATTAATTATGTCTTGCTGTAGAGCATCTCCCCAGCAACCACCAACACCAACACCAACACCACAACAAGTAAAATTTTGCGTAGACACTTACTTATTAGGCAAATAAGTGGATTGGGTTTTGGGGTTGGAGTGGATGGAGTTCTGTTCTGAACTATGCTTTAAATATTATGTTTAGCGCTAACTGCATGTGATTTTTGGTACAGCGGATAGTTACTCAACTATAAAATTCTGTTTTGAGTTTTTACAGGCTGTGATTTTAATTTCCCGTCATTAGCTTCTTCTTCGTGTCGCTGCACGACTGTATTTCAGACCTTGTTGCCTCAAAACTTCGCAACTTCTACGGAGTCGTCGGTGGCAGCGCAGAGGTCACTTGTAGCTACATCGATTCCTATAACACTTACATAACTTCTTTGGTGATAGGGTAGTAATATTTATTTCGGAAAATAAAGGTTTGAAGGCTTTGGTAGCGCGACATTTTGAACACGGTCTCTCTTTTCTTCTAATTATTTCTACACTTACATAAACTTACGCCTTCATTCCATGCCTACCCGAAGAAATTACAGATCACTACCTGCTGCGACATACATGCACGCCGGTAGCGAGTACTACGACCTGCCAAGAACGTCCGAATAAAACCATTGTCCTTCAAGGGCGTTTCCACTCACAGCTTCGTTGGAAAATCTTTTATTATTTCTAGGAACATCTTTGGTCAGCAGTGGTATAGAATCTAGATAACAACCAGACGCTACCACAGTTAACTTATTTTACGAAAATAAATGCTCTTGGCTGGAAACTGTACAAAAATTCTATACTTAGGTATCTGTAACTAGCCAAAGTCAAACCAACCATATGTGGTTGGTTTGGCTTTGGCCAGTTACAGCCAAGAAAGATGGGCCAGTCGTCCTTTACTTAGTATAGCAACACGATCAAAGAGGTTGATTAGCTAGATAGTTCGTGGACAGAACGCCAGTCTGTTCGTCCGAGTGTTCTCAGACGGACTCGTCTAGTTCTGATATGTCTTTGATAACGGCTATCTGTGTGTCTGTGTTCTTTGCCGACGCCGACTTCGAGTCGTAGATACCTATTGCTGTAGGTTGTAAGCGAGGCGGTACGCCTTTGTTAATGACAGTGATTAGTGTGTGTTTGGAGAATTTTTCAGTATTTTATCTAATGAAACGACACGTGCTTTACTAGTGCCAACTAAGTGTACAATCACGCTGTGTATGTGTGCGTGAAGACGAGTGGCGTCACCACATAACACAGACACGCATACGCGCACACACCCTCACTTCCGACTTCGCTATTGTTTCGGACGCGGTACCGAGGGCTCCTGCGCTTACACACGTGTTGTACACTTGGTGAACACAAGTAAAGCGCGCGTCGCTTCGTAAGATAAAAAACTGTACCTAGATATTTCATGTTAGATTAGTGTTGCGTTCAAATTCAAAGCTATAGGTAATGTTAAGTTGGGAAAATATCATTATAACATAACACCACACCTATATTCTCCAAAGGGTTATGCAGAAGTGTACCTACCTAGGCCTATAGAACACCCATATTTAGCGAGTTATGTTTAGGTCCCACGTAATAGGGAGCGACCCTATTGCCATCCACCGGGCACATATCCAAAATCCGGGCTGCTAGGCTGCTACTGAGAAATTCCAAATGGAAAAACCCAATAACCAAGGACCTCATGCTAAGCAGTAGCGCTTGCGAACACTACACCAATGATATTGTTATAATAGGTACCATTCTATAATTTCTTTATGGTGTAGCAAATCATAATAAAGAAGAATGCTCTCCACCAAAGTGTATTATGTTGAATTCGCACCTATTAAAAAATCCTTCTACCATAATTGTGGGCAAAATACTATTACTTTCTTTCGCTGAAGTTCAAAGTCTGTATAAAATATACCACTAGTTTAAAATATACCCACTGCACTGATAAAAACTGCAGATATGCCTAGAATACACAAAAGTACAATAACATTGACACTTAATGTATAAAACCCAACAAAAACGAAAGAACATTCACACAACAAAATCAAATACAAACTTTTTAAGACCAAAATTAAATACAACAAAAACATTAACGGGTCTCAATGTGTCACCACCCCCTACTGCAGCGCGCGCTCTGATTGGCTGTCGTACGAGAGGCGTGCGCGCAGCCTCCAATACATTGGTCCTATTAAGACGTCATCTTACGTCTGTAGAAATCGCTAAGCTTAACTATAAAGCATAGAATGAAGAATAGAACTTTTAAAGGTGCATTTTTAGCCAAGTTTGTAAGTTGTCGCGATTGAGTTGTCCGGATCCAGTTGTCGCGTTACCATACAGACACCTTCACTGCTAGTTCGCTAGTCGCTAGTGAAACGCTTTACAGTACTTGATTGCTATTTGTAATGTTCTAGTACACACGTGAAATCCGGCTCGAAGGATCAAAATTACCTTACCCGTATGGCGTACGGTAAGGTATTTAAATGATGAAACTGATTCAGAGTTCCAATCATGTATTGATAGTTCGTGTACAAACATCCTCAACTATGATAAATGGCTCATGGCGAAAGAGTCCTTTTGATACTAGCCCAACAAATGCTATGCGACTACTGATCGCTAACTTTAATCTATACAAGTATAAAGTCGAACATGTACCTAACCTCCTCCTTTTTGGAAGTCGGTAAAAAAGTAGAGTTAGTTACAGCATTTATAACTCAAGAACGGCTGGACCGTTTTTTATGATATTTGATGTGTTGGATTTGTTTCCGCCCCGAATAGCAGATTAACTCCCAAAACATGGGGAAAATTCACGAAAACAATTTTTTTGATAATTCATTTTCTCATACATTCGTTCCTATTGATTTGAGGCGGTACGAAGTTCGCCGGGTCAGTACGTATATTTTATTCATTGACTGCTGGTCGATGTCAGCATAAAACTAATGCAATTGCGGGATGTGCTCATACAGAGGGTTAATAAGTAGTTGTCAGTTGACAACTACTTACATCCAATCCGATCCATTCATTGCGCCAATAGCATCGTCATTTGTTTACACTATTAATTATTCTCGGCACATTTACACAGGTTTAGCACGAAATTGTATAATATCACATAACAGCATAAATCGTAAATTACATTAAATTAAATACACGTTTAATTACGTTTGTCTAACAAAACTGACCGCACGCACACACTTCGCTAAACACACACATACTTACCTCTTTAAGGTGACCAAGCAACATAAAACTATACTGCGCTGTGCTAAGCTATGCTCTATTTAGATAATTCGCTCTTTATAGATCTTGAGCGAAAACACAAGTGCTGCGCTGCGCCTTGTATGGTTAAGATGGCAACACTTTGTTTAAAACATAGCGGAGATCTTAGACAAAGAAAAGTATAGACGGCGGGTAGCGCCATTTCATTTCCACAAGAAAGGGATAAAGTATTGAGTTATTTTATGTAACAGAAAAGGATAAAGCTATACTATTTCTGTCTCTCAGTGCGTGCCCGTTTTTTCAAGGCAGCTACATAAGTAGCCAATGTTATTTAAGTTAGTTTTTAGGGTTCCGTAGCCAAATGGCAAAAACGGAACCCTTACGGATTCGTCATGTCTGTCTGTCTGTCCGATGTCACAGCCACTTTTTTCCGAAACTATAAGAACTATACTGTTGAAACTTGGTAAGTAGATGTATTCTGTGAACCGCATTAAGATTTTCACAAAATAAAATAGAAAAAAAACAATAAATTTTGGGGGTTCCCCATACGTAGAACTGAAACTCAAAATTTTTTTTTCCATCAAACCCGTACGTGTGGGATTATCTATGAATAGGTCTTCAAAAATGATATTGAGGTTTCTAATATGATTTTTTTCTAAACTGAGTAGTTTGCGCGAGAGACACTTCCAAAGTGGTAAAATGTGTCCCCCCCTGTAACTTCTAAAATAAGAGAATGATAAAACTAAAAAAAATATATATGATGTACATTACCATGTAAACTTACACCGAAAATTGGTTTGAACGAGATCTAGTAAGTAGCTCGCCGGTGAAAATTTAAAAACATATGATGGTACGGAACCCTCGGTGCGCGAGTCCGACTCGCTCTTGCCCGGTTTTTTTTTTCTTTCTTTGCGTCAATTTAATCGCAAACATAGTTATTTTCTTTCTTTTGTTTATCTCGATCGCTCTTACCATCATGTTACATTGAAGTAAATGGTGCTGACTCGCATAGCAGCATTCCGTCAATTTTTAGAATAAATATACGACGAAGAAATCAGCGGAGCTAGTTACAGCACACAGCACATTGGTCACTCGCCCTTAATCACACACACACACTCTCAAAGAATAAAATTTGTGTGCATTTCATACACACATATCTATGATACACACACACACACACCCCAACAGTGAATGAAATATGTGTAATATTTGAATAACAAACAGACGGACGGCTCGCATCTGGTTCCTGTGTTTGCTGAAGGTTTGCACGCAATATATACTTATGTATTTACACTCCTACGAATACCTATGTAATCAAAATAGTTAGATTTGAAACAAAGACCACGTGGATTGCAAATGGTAGCATATTTAAGAAATAAATCTACATCTAGTAAGTATTATTTATACGCACATTACATATAAAAAAATTAAACAATTAAATGCTATTTCCACTTCTACCTATTTTCATTCACTAATTGCTTGTCTAGACAATGTTTGGAATAGATTGAAGGACTTAACACTTGTAATAAATACACATGACGGTTTGCTCACGATGTTTTCCTTTACCGTTTTGAGAGCAGATAGTGATGAAATTATTTAGACAAAGTAAAGCGCCTGCGTGGGTTCGAACCTACAACTCGTACCTAACACGGCCATTACCATTGGGCCACCATTGCTCTTATAATAGCGTCACACAAGAATTTCATATTTTCTATTTATAAAACAAAGTCGGGTTAGTTACACCATTATTTTATAACTCAAGAACGGCTGGACCGATTTTTATGATGTTTGATTTATTGAATTTGTCTCCGCTCCGAATAGCAGAACAACTAATACCTAAAACATGGGAAAATTCAAGAAAAAAATAATTCAATTCAATTCAATTCCTTTATTTCGATCAACAGTTGGATCATACATCAGATAGGTACATTAAATAAAAATAAAATATAGCAAAATAATAAAAAATTAGACAAAACACAACACACAATTTCATTATTACTTACCTACAGATTAAATTGGCAAAGTCAACAAATTTTAATTTATATTTATATAATAATGAAGATAATTATTTTTCTCATACATTTAGGCGGTACGAAGTTCGCCGGGTCAGCTAGTTTGTTTTAAAAAGGTCAATTCAGTTTAGAATTTTGAAGAAACAGAATAATACAATTTCTTAAAAAATTCTAAACTTCTAATATGTATAGTCAGATGGAACTTCCTATTTTCTAAAGCTGATTAATATTAAGGTTACTTTACAAATCCAACGTTATAACTCTCCCTTGATTACGACATAATTATAACTTAGCCCCTAGTTTGAAGTAGATATACATCAACACTTACGTCAGTGTCAGCAATGACCACTACACGTCAGATTCAGACGAGAGATCTCCTTAGGAACAATATTACAATAGCCAACTCAAGTACCTACTGATTCAGTAGCTAAGTACCCACCTATTTAGTATTGTGATGTAGTGTACCACTGTGCGGGAATTACACAACCCAGTTACTGGGTAATACATAGAGATATAAGAAAGTTTTACATGTAAAGGGGAAAAACGGGACCCTATTAGATACTAAGACCACTGTCCGTTTGTCTGTCTGTCTGTCTGTAACCAGGCTGTATCTCTGAACCATGATAGCTAGACAGTCGAAATTTTCACAGATGATGTATTTCTGTTGCCGGTTTAACAACAAATAATAAAATAAAGTTGAAATTTAAAGGGGTATAAAAGAAACGTTTTTTTCGGCGTTTTATGCCTTGTACGGAACCCTTCGTGCGCGAGTCCGACTCGCACTTGGCCGGTTTTTACTATTGTTTTACATTTCAGTACGATACCCTTTGGTAAGACTGGTTATCAGACTTTTGGGCGTCTGATGACCCGTAACGACTGTCAAAGGTCCATAAATGACAGCTGGGACCAACAGCTTAATGTGCTTTCCGAGGTACCTACTGAGGAGTCTCGGGATGTAAAGATGGTCAACCATCCACCAATGAACCAGCACTGAAACCACAAAATTCACAGATATAAGCTGACTGAAATTCATTTTCACGTTCCGGGGCTCTCTATTGCTTCAAAACAAGCTGTAGGAACGGATTTGAAAGAGTAATTATCACCTTACTTAACTATCCATTTATAACTGTTACAACATCTGTGAACACTTAAAACTCCATAACTTACTAAATCAGCCGTAGATCCCATAGCAACACCGCACACAAATCATGAATAGACCAGTATTAAAAATAATAAACGCTAAGCGCGCGCGCCGCGTGGTGTGCGACGACGCTTATTTATAGATCGTGACGTCATGGCAGCGGTGTTCGGATGTCTGCGTGGATCGGCTAGAAAAGTAGACGTAAAAGTCGAAATCGAAGATGAATTTCAGACTTGGGAAAAAATGATCACGCCTCTATGCCTCGAAAGGTTGGGTAGAGTTATATCTACACTAATATTATAATGAGGTAAAGTTTTTAAGTTCGTAAGTTTTGTATGTAGGGGGTAATCTCGGGGGGTAGTCGGATTTAAAAAAAACTTTTTGTATTTGATAGCCCAATTCTTGAGGAAGGCTAATATAGGCTATTTAAAATTACGCTATGACCCTTAAATATTTATTTTATTCTGTTTTTAGTATTTGTTGTTATAGCGGCAACAGAAATACATCATCTGTGAAAATTTCAACTGTAACTATTACGGTTCATGAGATACAGCCTGGTGACAGACGGACAGTGCAGTCTTAGTAATAGGGTCCTGTTTTTACCTCTTGGGTACGGAACCCTAAAAAGTCAGAAAGAACGCTAAGCAAAAACGAAGTAATAGCGCGGGCAGGCGATGGGTGGGTCGGGGGAACAAGAAATTTCACGCGGACGAAGTCGCGGGCAGAAGCAGTACCTACATATTTCCAAACGCCAGTTACGATTAATTCTCAGGTAAAAAGAGGGCGAGCCTATTGCCAATGTAATTACAATGAATAGGTAGACATTATCAGTACTTGACCTTATCGGTGATGTTCTTCAGAAAGGTCAGGAGCGAAGTACAGACGCCAGCACATCAAGCTACTACAATCTGTCAAATTTCTTTACTAGATTTTCAACTTTATCGCTAGAGCATAAGGTTCAAAGTTCATTGGGAAAATTTGACAGTTTCGGGTAGCTTGATGTGCCTACTCGCAATCGGCGCGCGTGTATGAACGTAAACGAGGCAAAAGGTGTAAGTAATTAAGGAATCTGCTGGTTGCGAGAGGCACTGTATGGGTCGTAGTGGCAGTGCGGTGGTGTTCTGTACTTTCTGCCTACCCCCATGAGAAGAAGGCGCAAGTTTATGTATGTATGTAACAGCGCTTCATCAAAACAACACACATCAGCCAATCTACTCGTATTCTGTAAACATCTCACCGTGAAAACTTAGGTGAAGTGAGCTTGTTTTTGCTAGGAATTGACACTATTGACAGCTCACTCCACGCTCACTTCACCTAAGTTTTCATGGTGAGATGTTTACAGAATCGACCGGCTGAAGTGATATGTCAATAGTGACAATCTCTAGCATCAGGGGGGCAATTCTCGTCATTTTAAGAACGTTCACAGTTTGATTACAGACATTAATCTAAGTTATTGCACAGTTAAATTTTATTAAAAACAGACATAATGGTGCGCGTATACTTACGGAGTTGTTTTTAGAACGAATTTGACAGCTGTCAACTTAACGTAGCCACGGGTACGGAGGCGGCCCGCCAAATGTGAAAGTTTGTGAAGATGTTTAGATGTTTCTTACTCAATCACGCGTAAACCGTTGAACAGATTTAGATGAAAATTGGCACATAGATAGACCATTTCCTGGACTAAAACATAGGATAATTTTTATCCTGATATTCCCCCGAGATCGAAACTTACGCGGGTGAAACCGCGAGGTGCTGCTAGTATAGTATATTTAGGGTGACTGATAATTAGTGACCGATACTTAAACACGTGATTTTACTCATCATTATGAACAACTTTTACTATGGGACCAAACCTGAAATCGCGAAAAAAAAAAAATCACCTGTTCCCTACATTTATGTTCGGCTAACTCGTCAAAATGTAAAGAACAGCTTTTTTTTTCACGATTTCAGGTTTGGTCCCATAGTAAAAGTTGTTCATAATGATGAGTAAAATCACGTGTTTAAGTATCGGTCACTAATTACCAGTCACCCTATATAAATAAATAAAATCTTGGTCAGGCTATGTGTGGTCCATACAGAGTACTGTCTGAGATGGTGTTTTGCGACAAGAACCCCACAGATTTGAGTGGACCTGTCCGGTTGGTGTGCGTATTTGTGATTTGTGAGCAATGTGGGTATGGCCAAACCCAGGATATTCCCCAAACCCCACCAACACCCCCCCCCCCCTTCGTACACTGTAGGCTCAATTTATTGAGCTATGTTTTATTTACTGCCGGCGGCGATCGCAATGCTTAATTAGTCGGCTATCGCTATATCATGAAATCTTAGCGTTTTAATGGCCTATTTCTAGCATAGTGGCCGTTTGACCTCTCGTAAGAAGGCCCGGGCGGTCTTAATTAGAAAAACCTCGCAATTAATTAGCAATAAAATGCATGGACTTGTTTGGAATTGAAGGGGAATGAAATTAGTGGGCGGTTTTTTCGCACATTTTGTAATGTAATGGCGACTTTGGGTTAACTTGTGCGATGCAAGACGTACAATTCTTTTTATGGTTTTTGTAGCAAGGCTATAAATGAAAATTCTTATTGATTTCGATTGCATTTTGACTTGCTCAGTTTTTAAAAAGGTCGGCACCCAAAGAAGTTTTCGAACTACCGATTAACTAAAAAAGTTAATCGGTAGCAAAAAAAAAAAACAGATTCCTGATCAGTGAATGTTCACACTAACTTCTTCTACTTCTTAGAATAAGATATTAACGAGAAAAAGATCACACACAACGCAAATCATTATCACGTTAACGTATTTGTAACACCTTGTTGTAATATATAAAGAATTAAGGCCAGACAAAGAAGAGATATTACAGATAACTTTCACGACGGTACTAGTTGACACTGAATTAATACCTCCCTTCGTCAGCATCAGCTCTGCCTCTTGAGTCGCAACATAAATAAGAAAGCAACATGACACAACCGCGGCTGAGTCTCGATACAGACGCGCCAACGAACGCTTAGCCTCAGATGAGAGTTAGGACGAGGGCAAAACGGTGGTGACTGCGAAACGAATGCGAAAAATTTTGTTTGCAATAATTGCGAAAGTTTGATGGCATAGTACAGGTAGGTAGGTGTCGCATAGTCAGCCTATTTGTTTCCACTGCTGGGACACAGGCCTCCTGTCTGTGAGAGAAAGTGGACCATCACACGGGCTCACTGTGGGTTGGTGGATGTCACATGTCTTCGAATTTTTGGTTCTAGGTCATGCCGGTTTCCTCACAATGTTTTCATTCACCGTTTTGAGAGCAGCGGTGATGAAATTAATACCTGGTTGGATTCGAACTCACGACGTATAACTCGTTAGTCAGGGCCGATACCACTAAGCCACCTCTGCTCTAGGCAGGTAGATCAAGTAGGTATTATGATGTCATTTAGAATTAATTCCTCACTGAATCAGCGTCGTTCCTCTTGAGTTTTGAGTCGCATTTGCAACATAAATAAGAAAACAACATGACATAACCGCGGCTGAGTCTCGATACAGACGCTACAGCCGCCGTTTAGCCCCAGATGAGAGTTAGGACGAGGGCACAATGGTTGGGAATGAAGTAATAATGTGTAAATGGAGTGATTCTCTAAAAATTCAGCCTTGAATAAAAAAAATTCAATCAGCGATAACGATGTTAAAAAAGTCAAAAATGTACTTATATTAATCCCGTTGAAAGCCGTGCTAGAAATACGAAACGCTTTGAAAGCCATTGCCACTTGCCCTCGGCTTTAGTTAAAAGAACAAACCAAACGCCTTACTGTGAGTTTTCTGTCAAGAAACCAGTTCTTCTTCTTGCTTCTTCTACTTCTTGTGAAATTAAAAACCATGTTAAAATTGCTTGCAAGGGCAGTATGAATAAGAGATATGTACTGGATGAATTCGATTTGATCTATCCTTTACGGTAGATACACTTACAAACTTCATCAAAACCAAACCCTAACATATTACTAGAATTAAACATATCTGATAAGTTAATAAAAAAAAAAAAAAACACGCTTTAACAAACGCTTAAACACGCTAAAAGCGTGGAGTGCACTTATAATTGTTTCACAAAGCGCTCCACGCTTTTAGAATCCAATTTCAGTCAATTTAAATATTTTATATCTTTTTGTGTGTTTTGAAAGGGTGTTTTTTAGTTTTTTTTTTTTAAACTAAGTAATTTTTTTTTATTTTGGCGCCTAGTATATTCTTCATTAAGTTAATAAGTATTAAGTTTTACTAGTAGCCACTGAAGAGTTCCGCTATCCACTTCCTGGCTCCATAGTCAGACCTTCGACACCAAGTGCAATATATTGGACTTGTCAAAACGGATCATATAAGCCCAAGCACGAGGGGTTTACTAGTAGCCACTGAAGAGTTCCGCTATCCACCTCCTAGCTCCACCATCAGACCCTCGACATCAAGTGCAATCTATGTCAAAACAAATCCTTTGAGCCCAAACTCGAAGGGTTTACTAGTAGCCACTGAACAGTTCCACTATTCCTCCTGGCTCCATCATCAGATCAGCTCCAAGATACCAAATTATAGTTTTGTCTTCGAACTACATATTAAATACTAAGCTTAATTTCGATAAGCTAATTAGAAGTAGGTTAAAATTGCCTTCTAAGATTTAGTTACATTGTTAGTTACAAGTGAAGCTAATAAAAGCGTGTTAAAAATACAAACGGAAATTATTATCTACTAGCGGCGCCCTGCAGTTTCACCCGCATAAATGTCGATCTCGTGGGAATATCGGGATAAAAACTAACCTATGTCCTACCCTGGCCCGGGGATGCAATCTATCTCTCTGCCAAATTTTATCGAAATCCGTTCAGTGGTTTAGGCGTGAAAAGGGAACATACAGACAGACAGGCAGACAGAGTTACTTTAGAATTTATAATGTTAGTATGGATGTAGTACAGTCAACAGCAAAAGTAGATGATCAAAATCAGAAATTCAATACTAATTAACGGAATTCGCGTCAGAACTGTATGGCAGAGCTGTTGCTGTTGTTGTTGTTGAGCTGTGTGCAGAGACTGTGTGGCTGTGTGGCAGAGTTCTGACGCGAACTCCGTTCATTAGTATTGAATTTCTGATTTTGATCATCTACTTTTGCTGTTGACTGTACGACTCAACAAGACTGACTATACTAACTCAAATCGACCCGAAACCGAATCTATAAATCACTCGTGTTCAGCTAGTGTGCACTGCGCCTACTTCGCGCTGTGTCGTCAAATGACACAAACGACGGGATTAGCCGGTATCGCGCCTCTGCACGCTGGTGACGTAAGTACCTGCAAGAATCGTGGCTTAGTGTCACATCACTATTATTAGTCCCGCCATAAAATATTGCAAAAAATTGCCAAGTTTTATATTCTGTGGGGATTCGTCTAGGCAGTAGAAATTCCCAGTACTTAAAACTCTCTCTTGTGCTAACCCCACCGATGTGTGCAGGTTGTGTTTACCAACAACAACTTTTCTTACGAGAAGGCGGGCTTTAGCTTAGAGCATTCTACTATGCATGGCTGATGATTTCCAATCCAAAAAAAAATAAAAAAAGGGATCATATGCAGATGGTGTTCGGTAGTTTCGGCCCACCCTCATAGAAAAAGGCGTGAGTTTATTTAGGTATGTATGTTATGTGTAATGCCATATTTTCTCCCGTCCAGTAGGTATGCCTAGGCTAAAAAGACACCTTTATCCATCGTCATCATCGGCCTTAGGCCTCTCCTATTACTCGCCATTCAACTCAATATTCGGCAACTCTCATCCAGCTGCTACCAGCTACCCTGCGAAGATCATCGCTCCACCTAGCCTGAGGGCTAGGTGGAGCGATGATCTTCGCCGCTAAAGCTAAAAACAAGCCCATTTTAAATTAAATAAAAGTTGGAAGCAGGCGGGACCCATTTGAATTTGAAAATATAATAAAAATTTAGCTTTTCAGTTCTTTTAACAGTTTTTTACCGCAGTCGGTTTTTTTTTGTAATAACTTTTTTTATTTCCAGCTTTTTAGTTTAAAAAATTAAATGTGAAAGATTTCGCTGACGATTTAGTTCATGGTACGTGTTTTTTACGATTTGTCACTTCGAATTACTTTTAACCATATAAGTTGTTTATATTTTTGTAATCGTCTTTTAAAGCCCTTTATTTTGATACCCCACTCGATAGGTTTCGAGAATTTTTTTTTTTTTTTAAGACATACATACATACATAGTAGTCGCCATATTGAATTTTCACTAACTTCATGTCTTTAGTAACACTCGCCGGACTAAGAGGAATCGATTGACGTGTGAATCATAAAAATCGGCCCAGGCGTTTGGTCTGTATAGTGCTTCAAAGGAACATACAAACATACATAGGCTGATGAACACATTACCACTCCTTTGCGTCGCGCAGTCGGGTAAAAACAGAATTATGTAACAGCTTATTAAGCTCCACAGTATCGTTACGTTAAATTCTAATAACGTTAACGTTAAATAACGTAATGTATATAGTTATAAAGCGGCTGCCATTTCAGCGGAGTCGATAACTGAGCATTGTTTATTAATAGCTACATTTAACGTTGTTCGAATTGTGTCAGGAATTAATACACAATTCCTGATACAATTCGAACAACGTTAAATTTGAGTGAGTTCATAATATTCTAGAGATAAGGCAATTTCTGTATTACATTTCAAACAAAATAGACCGACTCGTTAGTTGAGTGGTCGCAAACGCTACTGATAAGCATGAGGTTCAGGATCTATCCCTATAGGTCAGGCAAAGTGATAGTAGATTTTTCCATTTGAAATTTACGGTCCCGGAGTCTGGATTTGTGTCCGGTTGATGACAATAGGGTCCCACCTATTACATGGGACTTAAACATAAAGAACTGGCGAAATGTGTACCTCAAAAGTTTGTTATCATTCGTAAATAATTCGTGACTACTATTACATTACATAGCTTGTGTTGAATCGAATTGTATACTCATTATACCTACATAAGTCCCTTGTAATAGAAAGGTAAGCTTGCCTATGTAAATGGGTCACAAATTCAGACTCCGGACAGGTATTGAGATTTTTTTTACGGAAAATTCTATACCTCAGGTAGATATAGGATTGTCCATTAGAAATTCTTGATTTAGTCCGGGAATCGAACACAGGACTCCATATTTAGCTGACTCTTTTGCGACCACTAGACCCAGTTTAAACTACTATAAACAATATAGTCACTAAATGACCTTGAAGTTGATGCCTTCAGATTTAGGCGATTAGGTGATTAAGGTAAATAATCAGTTAATTCAAAATGCAGTCCCCAAAATTACCCTAAATCACCAAACTAACCTTAGTATGTGTCTTCGTTGCCAAATACTACGATAAGCATGCCTCACATTTGTGCAGCAATCGGTTAGTATTCAACATGGCTGCAGATAAGCGAGGTTCGAGAATTAGAATATTAATTAAACTAGCACGACGCACGGAATGTGCAGATACAGCGGTGCACCTGGACTATAGATACGAACTGTGCTGTATCTATAGCACAAGGAGTTGGTAACGTTTTAGATTCTAATTTTCAATGAGAAAATCTAAAATAACTTTATACTTATTAAAAACTTTTTGTTTTTTACTTTTTAGTTCTAATACAATCCTATTCAAGCAAAATTTACAAGAAACTAAAAATAAACACGTGTATCATCCCAGGAATCACGGAGAAATCGGGTACATGAAAAAAAAGAAAGTCGGTTAATAAATATGAATAAGCTTTGTAGAGTTACTATTATGCAAAATTGCATGATTCCAGACCTTGTGGTTTAGGTTGTCGTTGTCTGTCAGTGAATTTAAGATTTTTCTTAAGTAGAAGATATTTGAGAAAATTCCGCAATTTAACCCCCTTCGTGACATCAACAATTCCCTTTTCCCGGTTCCCTGCCCCTATATTGACCTATAAACAAAACACTGTCACAATAAACTAATGAAAAGCCGTATAAACGTCATTTAGTTCCCGATACCGTAACGGTGGGTCCCCGAAACAATTGAAAGTGTAAATAATCGCCTCCCTAAGGACGTCCGGATTTCATAGTGATGGGACACGCAGGTATTAGGTTGATGGTAAGTTATGACGTTTTGAATGTTTGATAAAATATTATTGGGTGTATTCAGGTGGGAGTTTTGTTTGGGGGATTTTCGATTGATTTTATGTTATGTTATTTGTTATTAATAAAACTACTAGAAGGAAAACTGAGGAGTTGGTTAATGGAGTCGTGGCTTTATAAGAAAGAACCGCACTTGCCACGGTCACTACACGGATGTCTGACCATTTTTTAAATAGGCTAGGTACTAGTTTATTGTTGTCGTGGTCTCGCCTCTCATGCACAAGTTCAAATCCGGGCAGGGACCCGTGTGGCTTTTCTAAATCATGTGTACTTTCTGAGTTTATATTGACAGACAGACAGACGGACTGAGTCTCACCATAAGGGTTCCGTTTTACCATTTTGGTACGGAACCCTAAAAAGGTACACCTCTGCCTAACCCTTCGGGGATTACAGGCGTGACGTTATGTTATGTTGTAGTTTTTAGGGTTCCGTACCAAAATAGTAAAAAGGAACCCTTATGGTGAGACAGCTGGATATCTCAAGAACTATTAATGCTATCAACTTGAAATTTGGAATAGTTTTAGATTTAGATGACGTTTACCCTACTATTTTGCAAATAAGAAAGAAATAAAAATATTTATTTAATTTATGCAACAGGGACTGAAAGGGGTCTGAAAAATTCGAAGTGGGGCTACTAGGGCATGCGGGGTATCATATGAAAGAGCGCAGTTTGCATATTCTCAAACTTTTATTCTTTTTTTTAGGCCGTTTAGTTTTTGACTTTTGATGAAAAATTTAAAAAAATCGGCCCAGGCGTTTGGTCTGTATAGTGCTTCAAAGGAACATACATACATACATAGGCTGATGAACACATTAACACTCCTTTGCGTCGCGCAGTCGGGTAAAAAAGAATACGGTTCCCCCCCTTATCTCCAATGTTTGCAAAGAAAAAAATTCTGAAATTATTTTATGCGATAGGAGCTTACGTAAAGATTACAGGAAAAATAAAACAAAGTCTCTAAATAGCACACTTTTTCAGAAATCATCAACAAAAGTTACATTAGTTCCACTATCTGTCAAGAGATGGCGCTGACATAAATCTGCAATATTCTACATCGCAGTGCACAGTGTTAAAATTCTCTGACGAATATAGGCCTCGCCGATGAAAAATTAAAAACATGATGGTAAGGAACCCTCGGTGCGCGTGTCCGACTCGTTCTTGACCGGTCTTTATTTTTCTCATTCCACATAAATTCTATAATATGATAAAACATTGGCAACTTTTTATACCCTATAATAATACGAAGGAAATAAAAATAGCGCCCGTGACAATGCAGGCAACTCGCGGATCATATGGAACGTGTGGTGTTGCCAGCGTCATCCGCCGTTATACACAAATATGTACATAATGTGTTTATTTGTTGAAATTGTAGTAGATTTTCACTTGCTGAGGAGCATGAGGTGCGTTATATTTAAGTATGCCTTCGCCCCCGGGACTGTGCAAGTGTGCATCTAAATAAAACATATAAGTACTAGTACCGTTATCTAGAGAGTACAAATTAATAACTCTGCGTTGGTTTATGAAATATATAATACCCTTTTTTTTTGGATCAGCGGGTTAATTGCTTTATTTACGTTGATGAGCAAATACATTTTTAATACAGTTGCTCAAAAAGTGGTGTATTGCAGGGACGTATAGCGTTCGGGATGTGGGCTATTACATACTAGTGCTTTTTTTACCTTTCCCGAACTCGTGAGTTCTCTTTCCCAACTGTCAAAATAATGTCTATTAAAAAGAAAAAACCAACCATGAAGTTTTTAGTAAAGAGTTTTTGTGATTCATACAAATACGTATATTTCTAAAAAGAAGCTACTAATTTATTTCAATATCAGATTTAATTGAATGAGTTAGGTTAGGTTTCATTTCATTTCATCTCATTAAATTTCATTTTCATTTCATATCAATAAAAAAAATATACTGAAGACTAAGCTGTATGGATAGTTCCCTTTGCCTACCAAAATGGGTGAAGAAAAAAAACTCTGCTTATATTCTACGGTTGGCGCCATTTTCCAGAAATATTCTTTTTAATACAGTTGCTCAAAAAGTGGTGTATTGCAGGGACGTATAGCGTTCGGGATGTGGGCTATTACATACTAGTGCTTTTTTTTTACCTTTCCCGAACTCGTGCGTGTCTCTTTCCCAACTGTCAAAATAATGTCTATTAAAAAAAAAAACCAACCATGAAGTTTTTAAAAAAGAATAAAAAAAAATGTTTTTGTGATTCATACAAATACGTATATTTCTAAAAAGAAGCTACTAATTTATTTCAATATCAGATTTAATGATTTAATTGAATGAGTTAGGTTAGGTTTCATTTCATTTCATCTCATTAAATTTCATTTTCATTTCATATCAATAAAAAAAATATACTGAAGACTAAGCTGTATGGATAGTTCCCTTTGCCTACCAAAATGGGTGAAGAAAAAAAAAACTGTGCTTATATTCTACGGTTGGCGCCATTTTCCAGAAATTGTCTTTGCGAGTTTAGTTGTTTGTTGCACAAAATGAGTAATTTCGACCCTATTTTTTTGAATTAACACCACCGGAACTCAGTATAATTGCACAAAATGCTTCGGAGAACATTTTACCGGAAAAGTCAAAAAGTCTAGTCAAGACTAATGTTTTGCGTAGAGAGAAGAGAAAAAAGCAATATTGTGTTTTTATTATTTTATTAAATTGCTTCATTTTTTCGCAACTGTATTAAAAATAGTCGTTCAGTACACCTGCGGAACCGTCATTGCAACTTGTTCCGACTGTCAACCCTCGCCTTCGGCTGCGCCTCGGCTCGGGTAGACATTTGTCGGAACTCTTTGCAATGACAGCCTTTCCGCACTTGTAATGAAATATACTATTGCGAGTTTAGTTGTTTGTTGCACAAAATGAGTAATTTCAACCTTATTTTTTTTAAATTAACACCACCGGAACTCAGTATAAATGATAATTGCACAAAATGCTTTGGAAAACATTTTACCGGAAAAGTCAAAAAGTCGTTACATATCTACATACGACTAATTTTATTTATTGCGTGGAGAGAAGAGAAAAAAGCAATATTGTGTTTTTATTATTTGATTAAATTGCTTCATTTTTTCGCAACTGTATTCGCAAATAGTCGTTCAGTACACCTGCGGAACCGTCATTGCAACTTGTTCCGACTGTCAACCCTCGCCTTCGGCTGCGCCTCGGCTCGGGTAGACATTTGTCGGAACTCTTTGCAATGACAGCCTTTCCGCACTTGTAATGAAATATACTATTTTCGAACATATAAAGCAATGGATTATATATCAATATCATTCAAAATGAACCAGATAGAGATTGATAGTGTGTTACGCAATTAGGTGACAGATCAGGTAAAGTGTTATTGGGTTTTCTCTAAAGTTTTTCTGTAGCATTTTGGTTTTGTGCCCGGGTTATGGTAATAGGCTCTCTACGAATATAGATACTACGAATATACTATTTCTTTAGTTTAAATCTTGCTTAAATTTCTTTATTATAATAATTTTTGAAGTGAAAACTTCTTTAGCGGCGTTGTACACTTTTTTGTAATGGGTAAAAAATGATAAACTCGCGTCAGGACTACTCAGGATACGTGACCCTGATCGAAAATTCGTCAGACGGATGGAGAAAATTTTTGTTGTCTAATTATTTTACTTATTATTTTTCTTTTCAGTTTATTTTTTTTTACTTGACATTTCCATGGCTTTTGAGGACGCTAAAGCCAATAGTGCAGTCAAAACGAAAATCCAAAATGGCAGCTGCAAATTTTTTCAAATTTTTCATCATGGGTGTCGTTTCCAAGAATTTCAAGGGTGCTGACAACGAATATGAGGTCATAATCAAAATTCAAGATGGCGGCTGCGAAAATGGAAAGGGTGTTGTGGCGCGCCTCTCCCAACCCGCGCCACAACACCCTTTCCTCCGCTTTCCGCATCCAGTCTGCCCAGCCACCTTCTTAAGGTCGCGGTCGTCGGTCTATCTAGCTGACAGCGTGACTCTTTAAAAACGTACAAATACCACATTTTTTTAGTGTAGTAACCCACATCTATTTGTATCGTCCTTGAGCCGCTGTCACTCATCGCTTGGTTTACGGCCACTATAAAAAACTTCGCCTTTTCATCAGTCGTAACGTTAGAGAATGTTTGGAAGTTTCGCTACATAGTAGTGTTATTGTTATTTTGTGGTTTTAAACATTATTGTACCTACTTTACTGTCACGCAGTTTCTCTAAATCTTCTGAATGATGTTAATCGACTTTCCTATAGTCAGAAACAATAAACGCCTGTACTTACATACGTTACGTTTGGTTTTCAGTTTTTCATGGAGCCACGCAAATATCTTTATCATTTGGTAGGACCTGTCATTCAAGACTGTTCTTCTGGGGTTCGGCTAGTCGGCTGGTCTAAAGCTATAACAGAATGGAAAATTAGAGACGGATTTAAAAGGAGTAGAGGAGGACAACGTAAAAGCCTACCAACCCGCACTGGGCCCGCGTGGTGGATTACGGCCCACTCCCTCTCACAGAGAGGAGGCCTGTGTCCCAGCCGTGGGAACATTACAGGCTGATTATTCTTAACAATTGTATTTTTTCATTGATGACCGAGATTAAGAAATGAGTAAACAGCGAAATTCTGACAATGTATCATAAGTGTATCAATTATTTAGTTTCCAGCCCAAGTCATAATAACTAAGCCCATATGCTTCACCCCTTTAAACTATAACTACTCTACACGGAGCAGCTGATACATCCTGTTTGCGATTACCATATTGCATAGTAACGTGAAATATTGCGCGTTTTTGCATTAGCTAGCACTTCACTGTTTTGCATGTAGTGTAGTAGGAGATCAATTAAACCTTTAAGTGAAAGAGAGGTGTGTTAACCTAGGTTTGATGGTATTTTATAGTTAACTAGCAGCACCCTGCGGTTTTACCCGCGTAAGTTTCGATCCCGTGGGAATATCGGGATAAAAAGTATTCTATGTGTTAATCCAGGAAATGGTCTATATAAGTGCTAATTTTGATCCAAATCTGTTCAACGGTTTACGCGTGATTGAGTAACAAACGTCCAAACATCTTCACAAACTTTCACATTTATAATATTAGTAGGATTGCTTGGGTTTCATTGTCGATATTGTATAATTTGAAAACGCTTAATGCCGAGTTTGAATAAATAATTATTGTTATACCTACTTTCAGGACTAAAAGTATCCAACGACTGATTATCCGCATGGCAACAGAGATCGATGGTTGAGAGGAAAGTTCCGAGGCCAGGAGGGTGTAGCTTCAACGTGTAGAGAAAGGTCAGTGTTCACCTATCAAAAGAACCGCGGCTATTGCAACTTAACCTCATAGTTCGATAACCCACGTATCCAAAAAGAAATTAAAGTAACATCTTCCAACTAAAACAAAAAATACAGGTGTATTCCCTGTTAGACAGAGACAGCACTATCCTCCATTTCACCCTTGCACCTGACGCTTTACGTCATAACAGGTGCTGGTGACCGTTAAACTTGAGGCACAGTGTACAATATTTCCGTACACCCTTCTTAGTATACTGCCAGTTGTGAGGTTATTAATGTATGGAATGTTGTTATGCTATGTGTGTGAGTTTTTGTATGCGAGGGTGATGATAACAGCTGTTAGGCGCGTGCGCTCAAGTGTAAAAGTTTAGAAAAAAAAAGATGATTTTTATGTTCATTGATAGGTTTGTCTTTCGGTAGTATAGGAAGTTGAAGTAGTAGTATAGAAGTTGTAAGCCAGTGAATTATTTTGTGGTGTCTTTATATTTGTCTGCACGGTTTCCGAGTTCAAAAAAAAACGACGACCGAAGAAGGTGTCATATTGAGAGTGCTACTCAATTTTAAATAGAACAAGTCGTATAAAGTGGATTTTATCACATTAAATTACTATTGCCTTAAAGCCAGTGAAGTGACTCATTGATCTGTGAAAGTTCTACTTCAATACGTCTGTGTGAAGCAAAGTTACAGTGATAATAAACCGTGATAAAAAAACTAAAATTTTTGAAAGATATCTAACGGCCGTGGGCACTGACCTACGACAACCCGCAGCGCGCTCGATACTCCCCGCACTTACCGCCTCTACTCCCCCTCGCCGCCTCAATGTCAGTATGACTCAGTGGACATAGCGACCAACAATTTCGGCAACTCGCGTAGTGCTTCGGTGGCGTGGTGGCACAGAGCGCAACCACTGATACTTGGGTGGCGCTGGTTCAAATCTCATTGAAGCAAGTACACTTTTTGTGAATTACGAAATTGTCTTTATTAATTCTAATTTACCTCAGCCGAATTGAGTGCGATACCTACATCAAAAAACAAAATGAATTTCTTCGAGAACATTACTATGCGCCGTACTCGTACTAAATCGGATTCCAACACAGTTTCTAACGAAACAATAAATAATAGTACTTTCGAAGATACTGTTTCCAGTCTACCTGACTTATCCAATGATGACATTAATGATGCAAAACAACAACAAATAATAAAGCTAAAGGAACAAATTGACAAGCTTGTGTTAGATTTAGATAGCGCACATCAGGAAATCGAGTCTCTTTCTTTAGAAAATAGCAACCTTAAGCAAATAAACTTGGACTTGCAAAAGAAAAATGAGCTCTTCGCAACACTTAGCAGCCCAGTTAAAAAACACAAAAAGTCTACTCCCACAAAGAAATCCTTAAATAAGAACAAAGGAACACAAACAGAACCTTTAATTGTATCGAATCAGGAAAAAGATATGTCATCACCCTCTCGCATACAAAATAAATCTAGCAGTGTTGAGACAAACCAACAAACAATCCCACAACATAAAAATGACAGTAGGATCTGTATCCTGAGTACCAATAACAGGAATGACATTGGGAATATTGCCAAGCAAACACTTCACAGACATTCGGGAAATATATGCCATTACATAAAGACACACTGCAATACACAGCAATTAGTGCACGACATAGAAACTAAATTAGAAACGTTTACCATGAAAGATTTCTGCATAATTCTAATAGGAGAAGAAGATTTTAAGACTACATGTGACTACCTCCAACTGACTCTTCACTTACGAGCTACTTTAGAAAAAGTGAACTTTACGAACATCATTATTTGTACACCGACATTTAACTGCAGTTACCATAGAAATATGTATAATTGGAGAGTAGAGCATTTAAATAACTTACTGTATCTGGACACTTTGACATATGAGCATGCATATCTTTTGGACTCGAACAAAAATCTAGCTTTCGATTCAACAATGTTTACCAAACTGGGACTAGTGAATAATCATGGAATGCAGAAGATTTTCAAAGATATTGACGAGTTCATCGACGGTATTAAAAAATATGACTTATTGTTGACAGACGATGACATAATACCCGATAGTCAACAATTGGACACACAGTTTTTTCTATGATACCTACATAAATATACTACATCAGAATATTGCAGGACTATTAAGTAAAGCTGACGCATTCTCTGTATGTATAGAGGAACTTATGGCAAAAAATGTTGACGTTGATGTTATTTGCATAACGGAACATTTCATGATGGCTGGTTATGAGCAGTATCTCTCAATCCCGAACTACAATCTGGCTGCTTGTTTTAGCAGAAAAGATACTAAAAGAGGGGGTTCATGTATCTTGATAAAAAAGGGACACCATTGGAAAGAAATTCTTGAAGTTCGGAACATAGCAATAAGTAGCACTTTCGAATGTTGTGCTATAGAACTGACTCATACTGGTACCATTGTAATCTGCATCTACAGAGTTCCTAATGCAAGCAATTTGACCTGTTTTTTTGAGCAACTGTACAAATTATGTCAATTAATAACAAAAAGGAATAAGCGAAATGTTGTAATATGTGGTGATCTTAACATAAATATTTTGAAGCGTAGTAATGTCACATTAGAACTGGAATGTATTCTACTCAATTTTAATTTCAAATTGGCAATTAATCAGCCGACTAGACTCTCTAGTAACACTTGTATAGACCTTTTTGCGCATAATCTGGGTAAGAAATGTAATTGTGACGTAATAGATTTTGCTCTTTCAGATCACACCTGTCAAATACTCAAGGTTCCAACCAAAAGAATATGTGTTATAAAGCATTGGTATATCAAACGCCGTGACTATAATCTGGAAAATATGAATAAATTTAGGGAATGTTTGCAAAGTGTTTCCTTCTCGGAACTATATGAGGTTGATGATCCGAACACAGCCTATAATATTTTTTTGGAGACATTTACTCTTCTATATGACCTATGTTTTCCGTTTAAGCGTGTTACTATTAGATTACATAAAAGACCACAATGGGTCTCTCGTGGTATCAGAACATGTAGCAAGAATAAAAGAGCTCTCCTGTGGCGGTATAGACTGCACCACAATGAACAAGACAAAAAAGCCTTTAAAAAGTACTCAGCAGTTTATAATAAAATAATTAAATTAACGCAACGTGCTCAGAACAACTACAAGATAAAATCATCTTCTAACAAGTCTAAAACTACGTGGGAAATAATTAACCAAACTAAATTGAATATGCCCAATAATAACTTAATTCGTAGCATTAAGATAGGAGATAACATAGTGACGCATCCATCTGATATAGCGACTGCATTCAATGACTTCTTTGTTGATAAAATAAAACCTGTAACGAATTGCGGTATACAAGTGACGTCAAATATTGAAATTAATAGTAACTCGATGTTTATGGCACCAAGCAATGAAAATGACATTAATGCTATAATAAAAACTTTGAAAAATTCTGGCAGTGTAGGTAATGATGGCATCTCTACCAAAATAATTGAATATGTATCAAACTGCATTATTAGACCTTTGAGCCATATTCTCAATCTGTGCATATTACATGGCACTTACCCAACCAACCTAAAAACGGCTGTAATTAAACCATTGTATAAAAAAAATAATGACAAACAATGCATGGAGTCATACAGACCCATTGCGCTTGTGCCAGTAATATCGAAGATATTTGAAAAATATATTTATATTCAAATATTTAAATATCTAGATAAAAGAAACATATTAACCGACGAACAGAAAGGCTTCCGAAAAAATAAAACCATCAATATGGCAATATATGATTTTTTGAACAATGTCATTACGAATGTTGACAAGAGAATACCAGTTTGTTCAATCTATTGTGACATGACTCAAGCGTTCGACTATGTCGATCACAATATCTTGCTCAATAAACTGGATGCGTACGGTATTAGAGGGAATATCCTCAGTTTAATAAATTCATTTTTGCGGAACAGGAAACAGTATGTTGAAGTAACCGATATAGATCCCAAAACTAAATGCCAACGAACCTATAAGTCTAGTTATCGCACAGTTGCTTATGGTGTACCCCAGGGAAGCGTCTTAGGGCCCCCGCTGTTCATACTGTACATTAATGATCTGCCAAAAGTAACAAGTCAACCTATGTCACTGTTTGCTGATGACAGCACTGTGACCATTAAGTGTACTGATGATCAAAACCACAACGACGTTGCCACTCAGACAATAACCTCCATAGTGAAATGGTTAGATAATAATAATCTCAAAATAAATATTGATAAGACGAAGTTAATGATGTTTAGCCAACGTGCGAATACCAATATGACAGTATGCTATAACAATAAAATTATAACACAAGTAGATACATCCAAATTCCTAGGTTTAACGATTGACAAAAAATTGGACTGGAAAACACACACAGAGGAGCTAACTAAACGAATAAGTAAATCAGCCTATGCCCTATTTAAACTGACCCCAGTGATTAACGTCGATGCTTTAGTCACAGCATATCATGGTTTGGTGAGTTCAGTCTTGAGGTATGGTGTCATTTTCTGGGGTAACTCAACCAACAGGGAATTAGTTTTTAAATCACAAAAAAGGTGCATTAGGTTAATGTTCAGACTCCACAGTTTAGATTCTTGTAAGCCATTATTTATCAAATACAAATTATTGACATTTCCTTGCTTGTATATTTTTGAGGTGGCTGTATTTGTTAAGACCAATCCAGACTTGTTTACCAGAATGTCATTTTATCACAAACGTACTCGACCACAGAACAATAACTTGTGCGTAAAAAGGTCCCATACAGCATTGATGCAAAAAAGTGTTTTTTGTATGGCTCCAATTATATTCAACCACATACCTAGTTCAATTAAAGAATTAAACATAAACTTATTTAAGAAAAGGCTTAAATCATTACTGTTGAATAAAGCATATTACAGCATTTCGGAATTTTTGACAGACAAAATATAATGACTGTTTCTGACTTATGTTGTTACTCATTGACCTAGTATGTTCTTAAGCTCAAGTCCATTAAGTATATTATTGCACGTGACATTTTTTATTTTTTTTGTTTTGTAGGACTATTATTTTTATTTTTTAAATTAATATATTACATTTTTTTTTTCTCGCTTTATGTTTAAGTACACATTTTTTGAATATTGACCTTGTTTTTTATATATTTTTTTTTTTTTTCTTTTGACATTTATACTTTCTTATATTTTATTTTTGGAAAAATCAATTAATAATATATGCGTTTGATTAATGTAATTATGTTATCAATTTTAGTATCAATGACATCAATTTATTAACATCATCATAATACATATATTTGTACGCCTTCTGGTATAACATAGCGCGCTTGTAATGTTTTCATATAACAACTATTTTATTGTACCTATGTTAACAAATGATTAAATGACTTTATGACTTTATGACTTTATGACTTCCTAACGACTTTTGTAGATTATCACATTCGTCACGCGCTGTCTTAAAGGAAAGGCGAAAGTGTGAAACACTGACACACGTACCTTCCTCTTTATACACTGACTGATTTCGCTTGGTACCTAACCTGCTTGACTAAAACTGTATAGTATAATCAGTCTATAATGTTCCCATTGCTGGGACACAGGCCTCCTCTCTATTTGAGAGGGAGTGGGCCGTAATCCACCACGCGGGCACAGTGCGGGTTGGTTGATGTCACATGTCTGCGAATTTTTGGTTCTAGGATTTGCCGGACCAAAATTGTAAGAGCATAATATTTGTAGCTGAGATCGTTCAAAGTGTGCTGAAAGTCCTTCTAGTGGAACTAAAATAAGCCGATTATAATTTGTGATCTCAAGATCTCATCATTATCACCTATCCAGGCTTTTCCCAACTATGTTGTGGTCGGCTTCCAGTCGAACTGGATGCAGCTGAATACTAGTATTTAACATGGAGCGACTGCCTATCTTTCGGGGTATTGTGTTAACCAGTAACTGAGTTGTGGAAGTCAGAAGCCCGAAAGTCCGACAGATTTGATTGGTTGTCAAACTCTCAGGCTTCTGACTACCCGTGACTACTGTCAAAGCTTAATGAATGACAGCCGGACCGACGGCCTAACGTCCTAAAGATAACATAACTCTTAATCCTCCTTTATTCTCTTTATCAATCATTAATACTCGCTCGTGCGTATCAATTCTATCTTGATCAAAATAAAACAACAAACTACTACGTCCGGAATTAAACCCACATCAGGTAAGAAATCACCGGAGACAGCACAATATTGTTTGACAGGATAAAGACAATTTACTTCGAATCTTGTCTTCCGTGGTGCCGTGTGTCACCGAAAATGATTATTAATATTGACTGTGTCTATGCTAACGGTTTTGTCTGTGTGTAGTTGTTGCTTTCCTGAGATGAGTAGGTATGTGTCCAATGTTCTTCAATGGGGTTCAGAGGATCAGACCGGAATAACTCTTAATTACTTAAGTATAGAATCAAGTTCTTCTAACTGAATAGACAGCTTTACTGCTGCGCAGTTTGTTGCGCTACTTCTTCTTCCCAGCTAAAGCACTAGGAAGTGGTGAAGGGTGGGCGTTTGGGGGACTGCCCTATGTAATTTTGACGTTCAAAAAGTGCTGATTCTCAGCCTAGTTTGAATAAATGAATTTTGGTTTTGTTTGTCGAAATACCTGTAAAACATTCTCTACTCATCATTTTAAAATTACTGAGATTTTATATATTTCCGTCTAAAATAGAAATGGGCTGGTATTGATTTCAGTAAAAGAGAACTTGTAAATTAGATAATCCATTAATTTTCTATTTTAATTATTCTACACAGTCATTTTAAAATTATGAATAGATAACTTTTCATAGTCACTGATTTTGACTAACTACGACTGAGCTTCGTTTTTATAAACTACCTAATTTACCTTCTTCTTCTTAGCGTATCAATGGCAAAAAGTTCAAACATCTTTGGTCCAAAATTCAGCTGCGTGAACTGCACTGATGCAGTCACAAAATCATCAAGTGCGCAGGCGACGCCTCCTATAAAAACTTGGGAAATATTCATGAAAAAAACCGGTCAAGTGCGTGTCGGGCGACGCACAGTGTAGGGTTCCGTAGTAGCCCGTTATCACAACAATGTAGCACGATTCTGTTGTTCTTTATTCTGAATATAATTTTTTTTATTTTGTTTTTCAATGCAAGTCTTTACCCGTTATAAACAAGCAACTACTTCGTCTTAGTCACTTTAAAGGATTAATGGGAACTGGTTTTTTGATGATAACCCGAGAACAGATTGAACAACATTTATTGATTCTGAGACGGTGCGGAGTTCGCCGGGTCAGCGAATACGGTACCTATACATTGTCCAACCGGCCACGCCACGCATCGTCGCTAGTGATGTAACAAATGGACATGTCAATCAGACAAGTCGACTTGTCTGACCGTGTGACGTGTTAACACTATTGCGTTTAACATGTTAGAACTTGTATCACATTGTGTGAATCAGTTTCATTTTATGTCTATACAAGCCTTGTGTACAAATGGGACGAATACCAAACGTTTAACCCTTATTTAACGAAGGATAAAGTTTCAAAAATCCTTGATTATAGCGCACTTACGTTATAAAGGAACTCGTGTCCAAAATTTTATTCTTCTTGATGGAACAGTACAGGTTTCCTTGAATAAAATACAGATTGCGTAGAAATATAAAGATTTAATCCGTTCTGTTTGATGGCTGAATATCAAGTGAGTTACTTATCTATACAGGGTGTCCCAAAAGGTTACGTAGCTGGGAAGGGGGGTGATAGGGGTGGACAAAAGGGTCACCAGAAAAAAAAAATAGTTTTTAAAAATATGCCATTTATTTTTTTAAATACCCAGAGGGATTTTTTTTTTCTGCTGACCCTTGTGACCACCCCTATCAATAGTTTTTGCCACCGACTTCCAAAATTAAAGTTATTTTTCACTTAGTTGTTTTTTTTTCAATCTGAATCATTTTGAAGGACATTCCAAATACATTGCTTCATGTTCAAAATTCTGCTCTACAATTTAAATAACGCAATGAATGTTGTTGAACTGACAAAATGAAAGCCATTCCTACTGTTAGTGTGTTACGCAATTACCCCGCTGTTATCATTGACGCTAGGTACTCAAAAGTAACGTGCTATAAACTCAAATCACCAATGAATAGCCAGAATGTCACCGCACTAGTATTTCAATGGCGGTCAGTACACGACGCAACCAATCACAAACTAGTTAATATCGCGTCAGTAAGTCTCATAGTGGCTAACCGTCAATCCCGGTTGTCTTATACATATCTATAACAGTTGTTACGGGATTTCAAAAGCCAAATACACTGCTACAAATATCGCTCAATAAGAGCGCTGGGATATATATATCTCAGCGCTCAAATGATGTTGGTTAACAATTGTGCATTTTTTTTATAAAATGACACTTGAAATGTATTAAAAACCAAAAAGGTTGCTTTAGTTCAGATTTTGGCCGCGCCAAAATAACCTTGTTGCGCTATAGGTGACGTAACTTCTAATTCAATTACGTAACATAACACACACGCCTTTATTTCTCCAAGGGTTAAGCAGATATGTTTTGAGATGCATGAAGAAGCCTCCTCGTGTAGCGTAGTTTGTTCCGCCGGTTACTCAACTGAACTGAGCGCTCGGCGCATCCTGGACAGCCACATTCAACACCTTATTTGACTGACCATTTCTTCACTTGCGGTGGTATACGCCTGGTTTGCAACCACCCTCCTACCGGAGTACGGAGGTAGCCTGCTGTGTTTCGTCGATGCGAGGGAGTTCCAGTGCCTTAGGCATCTTCTGGGTACGCTCGTTCCATCATAGACCTCATCCATCGCTTTCCATCAGGCGTGATCGAGGTCAAGAGCGGGCCCATTCAGCAACAAAAAAAAACCTATAGTACACCCACATTTCGCCAGATGTAATAGGAGGCGAAGCTATTGCCACCAACCGGGCACAAATCCAGGCCCTGGGCTACTGAGAAATTCCTGATGGAAGAACCCAACAACATTTTGCCCGACACGGAACCCATCAGGACCTTATGCTCAGCAGTAGCACCTGCGAGGACTTGACCAACGAGGCAGTCGGTATCTTATTATATTATAGGTAACTTATTAAAAGCAAATAGTACCTGTCTATTTTTTTTTATACCCAAAAACTCCACACATTATGATAGCAAAAGAGATTCGAATACAATAATAATTCAAATACATTTTATATTATTTTACAAGTGGCAACTGTAAAAGCTTTCACTAAAACGGTTTCCAACTTTCATTCAGTAAAAAGATGAAACTTTTCAAAATATTCATACACGATTGAATTTTATATTTTCAAATAATATTTTTGTTACAATGTTTGTCTTTGTATTTCACGCTTTTTATTGGTTTAGCTGACCATTCTAATATAAAATGTATAAGTAATAATAATAATGGTACTTAGGAAAAGCACGATATATTCCACGACTTGGCAGACATTCTATTATCAATAATCAGTTTTTTTGTCGGGCAAGTGAGGGGCTCGTGGCTAAATAATATAAGCCGCATAGGTCGATCGAAGGTTAAGCTTCACTTGCCGCGGTCGGTTCGTGGATGGGTGATCATTTCGTAGATTTCTGACAGTCGTTACGGGTAGTCAGACGCCCAAAAGTCTGACAACCAGTATTACCAAGGGGTATCATTATATCCAGTAACTTGGAATTCTCAGCAGAAGCCCAGAGTCTAGATCTAGGCCTGGTAAGCAAGGCTTGTGACTTGAAACATAACTGGCGAAACGAAAGTTTACTAAACGGCTACTCCTTTGAGGAATACAGCCTTATGTCATGCCATGCACCCACACTTCCCAAGATTCTAATTCGCGTCATGTACGGTGTGCCAAACAAACGGGGGAGTGACAGTGAACCTATCAGTTACTGGGACACCGTAACTTAACCCTACTCACCGCCATGGGAACGGGAACAAGTGACGTTTATAGTTTACCACAGGTTGAACTTATACTTGTCAAGATGAGTTGCAGGACCACTGCGTAAGACCGACCATAAGCTTTGCAGACACAAAAATAAAAAACAATTTTGGTTCTGTGATGTTTTTTGTTCGTAGATCTAAATAAATGTCTTAAATCGAATCGTTACTAGTTATTCGCATTCAAAGGGTGCCAACGGGAGCCTGATTCTAAGGATCTGCCTCTGTCTGTCACAGGGCTGTATCTTTTAAACCGTAATAGGTAGAAATTTTCACAGAGAGCGTACTACTATGGCCGCTAAAATAACAATAATAAAATTCAAAATGAAAGGGGTCCAAACAAGAAACATTTTTGGGATGCATGAAGAAGCCTCCTCGTGTAGCGCAGTTTGTTTCGCCAGTTACTCAACTGAACCGAGCGCTCGGCGCATCCTGGACAGTCACACTCAGCACCTTATTTTACTGGCTAATTCTTCCCTTGCGGTGGTAGGGCTAACGCCCGCCTGGTTTGCGACCAGCCTGCTGTATTTCGTCGATGCGTGGGAGTTCCAGTGCCTTAGGCATCTTCTGAGAGGCCCATTCAGCAATAAAAAAAAATGTTTCTTTCGGCATATTTTGTTCGTTACAAAAGTATTAAAAAAATAATAATGTTGTGTTAAATATTGAGCGGTGTAACCCCTTCGAGTGCGAGTCCGGCTCGCACTCGACCGCTTTTTCTAACCAGTCGTAGCATTTAATAATCCCTGCATTAATGGTCCTTTTATAAGTTTCTGAAAACAGTCTTACTATTAAACGCTTCAAAAATACTAAAGGGCTTTCTTTGATAGGCTATAACAACATTGGATCAGAAATAGTGTGTGTTTTAACTTTAATGGCGGTAAAGACATTAGGAATCGAGCAGTAGGTAATAATGGCAAGCGATCAATACAATCAGCCAATCAGCAATTAAATGCCCACTGCTAGAAATTGTTGCATTGTTTTATTACACTACAAAAAAAAGAGGTTTTGTGCTTATGAATACACGATAAAAGTGAAAACTTACGACTGTAGCCGAGTCTACCCGATTCAGAGTCACCAACCCGAAAGTGACGGTTCAGTTTCGTTCACTGTTCAGAAAGAACGCAAAGTGCGCCTAAAGAAGTTCTCACTTCAAAAACCGGTCCTTTAGATAGCTGGTTGTCATTGCGAACACTGGGACCACTATTGAAGCTCCTTTTTGAAATGTTTGATCTTTGTACCTTTGCCTGCAACTGAATTGGGATTTTTCAGTGAATATTATCTTGTCAAAGCATAGCCAGTGTTCGAAGTTCAAGATACAAGAGTTGGAATAAATAAATGACTATCTGAAGTCGAATAGCTATTTTCATTAACCTCTCGAATGTCTTATGTTACACAGTCCGACATAAGCAATTGTCTTTCTATTGTGTCTCTAATTACGACAATCAAAGAGTTAATTAGTCTTAAAATTAAATGTAGTTGACATCTCTACGTTAGAAAACCACAGATTGCCACGACCAAATTGATTTGTGTTGTGAAGCTACTAACCTTCATGTATAAAACCTTGAACCATATTTTCTCTAAAATCCCCATCTTTATTCTCGTAACAAGCACGAAAACAGTATATAATATACACGCAGAATTTATTACTTGCGAAATTATACACACATCTCAGGTAGTGCACACTGTGCAATCTGCTTACCCAGTTTATTTATTATTCATAGAAGTTATAGCACAGCCACAGGCAGATCTGGAATTAGACCAAAACCGAGGCTAGAATATTTAGGCCTCTCCCGTGTGCTGCGTGACGAAGGACCAATTAAGCCTATTACTTTAGTCCTTGCAGGTAATTGAGTAGTTAGTGTGAGGTGAATCATTTATAGTTGCTACGAGATAATTAATTAAGTTTAGTTTTAAGCTTTGTAAGAAACAAAGCTTAACAATAAACTAAACTGAGAAGTTTCGAGTTTGGCTAAAATAGATTTAAAAGCAATATTTATCACTAGCTTCTTACCGCGATATCGTTCGCGTAAAATTTCGGTCCCCGACCCACCCTGTCGCATCGCATCGTCTGCCCTCGCTATTACTTCGTTTTCTCTTAGCGTACCTACTATCTGACTATTTTCTTTTTGCTCGACTCCTAAGGGTCCTAGCGTGGTGTTATCAAATGCAAAAATATTTTTTTAAAGTTCCAGAGATTAGATAGCGCGTTTAAACAAACAAACTCTTCAGTTTCATTTTATTATAGATATAGATTATGAGAACCGAGTTCAAGTTTGAATAGCTAACCCGATTACAATTCGATACACGATGACTTACTAAAACCGAAGTGAGAAAACGATTAAACTTTCAACCTGATTCCTAATCTACGCAAGTGGGACTTGGAAACAGTGCGAGAAGGTATTATAAAACTGAGCTGCTTCATTCATTAGCTTTGTTACAGCCACAAATACTTCTCTGATCCTAGATTTAATTTGAATTTCGGATGCCAAACCACGGCTTGTTGTGAGAGTGATTCTGAAAACTAGAAACCTAAAGGTGCAAATGACCCAATTTCACCCCAAATCTGTAGGGTTAGGGATTAATCGGACCCGAACCCAACCCCTCAAGATCTCGGATCTGTTACCCGATTAGAAATATCTCAAGATATATCATGTACTCACCTCCGCTCACCTATTTCAACCTTTTTAAACCACCGGATTTTAGTCTTTCGAATCAATTCTATTTATTTTGTTTTTATTTTAATCTTCATCCACCTAGGTACACCTGTGCCTTACCTTTCGGGGAATACAGTGGTGACATTAAGTTTGTGTTTATTTATTTAACACTAGCGGCGCCCCACGGTTTCACCCGCATAATTCTCGGTCCCAAGAGAAAATTAGCCTATGTCCTAATCCATGTCATAGTGTACCCATGTGCCAAATTTAATCCAAATCCGTTGAGCCCTTTTAGCGTGAAAGAGTAACAAACAAGCATACAAAAAATCAAATCTTTTCTCTCTATAATATTAGTTTAGATTAATTTATTTAAACAGGTAAAAATAACAAAATTAAATTCTAACATAACTAAAACTATACAGAAACTAGAAAATAGCGTCGAAAAACTCATCCGCATCGCTGTCGACCGGTAATGTACCCAAGAGACTGGCGGCATTACCACGTTGTATGGCGATGCTTAGCCTCTGGCCAAGGTAAAAGCCAGCCCTTGGGTCACGCGAAGTGTCAACCAGCCGTTTCGAAATATCTTTAAAAAGACCATGAGCACTCGGACCCCACGGCCCGAGGGTTTCAACCCCAAACGGCTCGAAAATATAATTTCCGATGAGGTTATTATATTTTCGCCGCTTGAGGTTCTCCGCAGCCGCAGCAGCAGCGCCAGCACAGCATGCCGAGCCAGGAAGATGGGATGGCGCAAGAGTATCGACACACGTAGCGTCCCACACTAAAGGCCTACCCACCTTCCATGGAAATAAAGACATACCGTCCGGTCTCTTGCCATCGTCGCGTGCCAAACCATTGGGTTCTAATACAGCTGGAACGCCGACGGTGACATGTCATTAATGTTCGCGTGCCGCGCTAAGCGACCCGCACTTCGGCTGCAAGACAGGCCGTGGTGTCCGAGGCTGTTGACATCTTCGCCACAGTGACAGCGATGGGGAGAACAGCAAGGAGTGCCTAGTCGTAGGGAAGCAGCGAGGCGAAAAGTAGTGTCGTCGAACAAAGTGCCTATGTTCGACGAAGGTAGTGCATGAAGCCAAAGACCCGACTCCCACCTACCCACAGCCAGCAGGCGCGCACGTTCCGCAGTAGTAGCAGACGAGTCAAGTAAATAGTTTAGATTACTTGTTAATCTTTTCATGACCGCTCTTTGCTTTGAAGCAATTTATGAAGAAGGGCAGGTGCCCTTCTTCATAAATTGCTTCAAATAAATAATTATACTATAGAATACCTATTGATCGGCTAGATAGTTAAGAGATCCTTTAGTGAAGTAATTTTTACTTAACCTAATCCCTGGATTGATTTAACGATAGCCGCAAACTAATAACCTGAATTTTATTCTTTGTTTATCAAATAACAAATCTAATTTGAGATATTACAGCAGGACAAGCATGAAATATTTATATTTACCAACTAAATCCTGTACTGAGATAAAAGCTTACACCGTAATCCACATAAAAATACATTACTAGTCTACGTTTACCACGGAGCTTAACTGAAGCCCGAAACTACGAATAATGAAATAATCTTCCAAAATCTGGTCCTTTGTGACGCGTGGCGGTTAGCTGCCTTTGTACGTATACTCTCTTGACCACCGGACAAATTCGTCCAGTGAGATAGTCAGAATACCGATCGTTAGGACCCTGGTGTCGATTTTCAGATCAAACAAAGTGAAATTTGGTTTTCGGTACAGTTTGAGGGTTCTAATTCGTGGTCCAACTACTGCGGCTATGCAGCTACTAGGACCATATTAGTGATTCTGTTTTAAAAAGCTGGTAGGTTTTTTTAGAATGTCTTTGTCAGGAGGTGGTATGTGATCTGAAATTTATGGAGCTAGGATGATTCATGTATAAAAAGAAAAGAGAGAGGAGTAATTGCATCACCCCATAACAGAAAGCGAGACTCTGGAATGCCAATAATACACAACAAAACAATGGATTTTTTATCCGCAATAGATCCCTATTCCCTAATGTATGATATCAAACTAAAAAAAACCCTCGTGCTATTCTGACTGGCTCCCATAAGAGTAATATCAAAGAATTAAGAAGTAAAAGTTCTAGACTCTGCGCGTAATGTTATTTAACTATTTTAACCATTCCTATGTTTTGCTACAGCGCAGTAGGAGTGAGCTCTGACCTGGTTACCTATCTCTACAAAGTGCAATTTAATCAACATCTAACTTACATATTCATACTAAACGAAGTTTTAAACAGTGTTCTAGCACTAATTGTAATTCCGCTGCTACTTGCACGAAACACCGCACTAAATATACAGCAAAAACTTAATCGAAAAACGGAATCCTCACCCAACACGTATTTATTTTGGGACCGATTAAATCGTTGAAGTAGTAATTTGTCGCTTACATTATGCCGCGAAACATCATCTCTAAACCTAGTTTTTATTTATACAACTATTCGAAAACATGTCAAACACATTACTGTAGAACACACTCACAATAGTAAAAGGGTCCATAATGTAAAGCCACAAAGATTTAACGTCTGAGCACGAAAGGAATTCATGTAATTAAACTCGAGTCCCGAAGAATTAAAATTCATTCGCTAAAAACCGCATTCTGCTAATACACTAACGTTTGGAGAGTGACTGCGGTTGGACTTCGTTCTAAAGCTCCAATAGGACTTGCGTGCAATTTCCGCGGCCTAAAACCTAAAAGAGTCAGTTAAAATAGGGCACGCCACTTCACAACGCTTGTCTTCACCGAATTCTGGTGACCTGAAGAGCACCCACACCGAGACAGAACCACCCCTGTGTGTACACGATCACCCACACAGAGCTTCGCCGCCCCTGCACAGCGAGGCTCGCCAGTATCGGTGAACCCGTCGCGAGGAGCGCACGTCGCTTCATCCCACTACGAACGACCGAACGCGCCGAATGTTTTCGTATCTGGATTAATAAACGTCGATGCTTTGTGTCAGTATTTATTATAATAATATCATTACGTCACAGCGGGAATAGTGCTCTGTAGGATGTTGTGTGCGGAACCGAGGTTTCGGTCAGTGAGGTGTGATTTTCGGGTGTAACTATTACCCGAGGAAGTGTCAAATTTTTGTGATTTCAGTGTACGCAATCGCCGACCGTAAGCTATTTTGAATGATTTATATTATTTTTTCTGGGTCCGCTCCGCTCATCCGGCCAATTGAAATATATTCTCGTCTTACGTTTGTTGGGCAGATTAGATTGATGACGTGCGCTGGGATGCTGCTCTTTTATTTTTTAACACATTTATCATCTCTGACAGTATTTGGGTATTCTGGAATTTTCATATCAAACTCACCCCAAACACAATTATGTTAATAGATTTATCTGATAATATACACCAATCCCAAAATTGGCGACCGGAAAATTTGGTCCTTTCATCCAAAAATTGCCTTGAACATAGAAAATAAACACACACAAGTCGATAAATGTATTGAACACCATGGGTATGTTGACAGTCCCTCAGTCCCATCTGGGACACTATCATCGGTATCTGTTACACGAAGCACTTTCGCTAAACAAGCAAACAGTGCCCTGTAACCAATTTTGTTTGGTCAAGTCTATGAAGGTTCTTTGAAGTATATTGAAGATAGCGACCAACCAGATATAACATTTTCCAGACTATTGTAACATAATGGTCCTTTTCCCCAAAAGACCAGAATTGAAACCATCGAAACATTTACTGAAGGAAAACTGCAATATGACAAAAACAAATTGAACGAATTTCAACTACAATTATTTGCAGCTTTGACGAAATTGTGCGTCGTATAAAATAAAATAAATATTCGCATCCACTGTGGGCTCAAATAGAATTTAGTTATAGCCTTTTGAGAGTGAATGCTGTAATGTTTACTGATACATTGCATCGTAAATTGTATGTGGAACACGAATTTCGTCAAATAATCTGCAAAAGTTGGTCCTATGTTGAATTAATGTCTGTTTGTAAAGAGTTTATTTAATCACAGCACACGAAGCAACATTTTCAGTTCAAATTAGGAACTTGGCTTACAAAGTATTCCGAATTAATTTACGCGGAATTTGTTCACATGTTCTACTACATTTGAGTTAAGTAACAAATTTTAATTCAATAAATCAAGATGATGCTAATGAACTCATGAGTCCTTTAGACTTTCATTCTGAACAGTTATTACTTTAACCAACCTAGATTCTTTAGAAAGCAGTCTGAAAGGACCAGTGTTAATAATAAAAGCTTGAGAATTTGAGTTGATTGTACACTTAGATGGTGCAAAAGAAACTTTTCTTAACTCTGTGAAAGAAACTAGGTACCTATACCAATTTGAAACCCATTTCTACACCAAGCCATTTAGAAATTCCTGGCGAATTAATAGATTCTTAAGTTTTTAATAACAATATTTTAACGCAAGGATTGTCGTCATAACTCCAAGGGAAGGGGTTAATCAAAAGTAATTTTCCTGGAGCAATAAATTATAATTATCTACTCGATGATGCTGTTTGTTGATCAACATTGCCATTAGAGGCAATTAAGTCACTGTACTGTATCAATAAAGGAGTTGCTTGTGAACGTTATTAAACGTCGCGATTGATATGAAACGACGTGAATCTATTTCTGATTTAAATAAATATGATGTTGGAAAAGTTGGAGAAAATGCATTGAGAATAAATACAGATTGTGAGATAGCTGTAGTAAGTAGAATATCCTTTGTTTCTTTAAGCAATATGGTTTTCCAAGAGAATATTTTTGATATCAACAATGAACAAGAACTGTATTTGCTCATAAGCGAGACGAATCTCTTCCGATCCACTTCCTAATCTCAGCCCAAAGATAGCTGAGCAGAGGTCTCCCACAAACATTGTAACCACTTGGTAAAAATATAGTGATGTGCCTCTAAGAGATAACAACGTGAGATTCATTGACTTTGTTTTTCGTTGGTATGAAAAAGGAGTAATCTATTTATATATTTAGCAGTACTTAGCTACCTATCTATCTTGGGAAGTATGGCAGAAGAAAGGGGTGGCTTCTTCCCAGCAGAGTGTGATGAGATTTGATGAAGGTTATGATCTAGCTAGCTGTTTACTGGCGTTGTTTTCTTCGCCTATGATATATCCTTTTCGTGGTCATTGACTTCTCCAAGGACGGGTCGTGAACATTCCTAATCTCAAACCCAACAATCGAGAACAATCTTTATTCGACAATCTAATAAACATCTTTTCATAGAATTTATTTCACATAACTTCGAGGTCGAATCACATCCACTTCGTTCTTTATTTGCACCATTTCAAATATTTTCAAGTATAAATATCTACTGAAATGTAAGTAAACATAAATTGTTAGGGAAATCTCAGCGGTTGTGTTGTTGCTATTGTATCTGTTCTGTTTGTTTAAGGAAGGTAAACATTTTTGTATCCATTTCGATGATATTTTTTTCTCATAATGGATATGGGATGGGATTGCACGGATGGTTTTCGGTTGAGTTTTAATTTTGTTCGTTAGTTGAAAATGTAAAAGGTTTCGTATTACATAAAATGTTATGTTTATTTGTAATGATGATTTGTTTACATTAAATTAAAACAATTTCAGTTGCAATGACCGTATATACCTGTGTGTACGGTCATAAGATATACGGTCATACGGTCGTAGGCTGTACGCTATACTGTTATAGCGTACAGCTTTGGCACGTTTTGTATCAAGCTATTCTTTTTGCAGACACCATCAAAATTGCTTGACTGCTTACCTACTTGTCTTTCTTATTACCTTCTTCTCTCTAAGTCTTTAAACTTACAAGTTATTCCTTCTCATAACTTAATAACATCTAAACATTAAAATATCGACATCCGTCAATCTCTACGAAATCTTTACCTACAACAGTACTTTTAAGCAAGCTCTGCTACAGTCTTAACTGCTCTCAGAAAGAAAACCCTCATTCCTTTCCCGAACGAATACTGAATATTAGTGACCAAAAAAAAAATAATTTAAAAAAATTAAACCGACTTCAAAAAGAAATTAACTCAAAATTATGAAATAACTTTAATTTCGGAAGTCGGTGTCTTGGGATCTGTATTTTAGTTTTATGCCACCGACTTCCGAAATTAAAGTTATTTCATAATTTTGAGTTAATTTCTTTTTGAAGTCGGTTTAATTTTTTTAAATTATTTTTTATTTCGTAATTTTTAGTTTTTGCACTAGTATTTGACCAAGGTTTTGAGATGTTTTCCCTTTGACACTACACCCGTAGCTCTTATCAATAAGCCAGGCCGTCACACTTACACGTATTAGTCCATATCTTGAAAATTACTGAATCGATCTTGATGAAACTTGCACTGTTCCCTAAGTTGAAGAAAATGTAAGCCAATAAAAAAAAATGGTCACGATCCGATTAATAGTTCCGGAGATATGCGTGGACAAACATACATACATACATACATACATACATACATACATACATACATACATACATACATACGTCTATGAAATTTTGTATATTTGTTTGGAAGCCCTAATAGATCATCATATGTGAATATAATGCAATTCCAATAATATTACATACATACGTATCGAATTGATAACCTCCTTTTTTTTGAAGTCGGTAATAAAGTACAGTATCTGGAAATCAATAAACTTTGCCCGAATTTTCTTCCAAACCTTACATATTCGGTGTTTTGCATTAAGATAAGCAAATATAAGTCAGAACCAATACATCAGAGGACGAAAATCAATCTCTTAGAAAAACGTCATTTGTATAATAGTAAGAACCGCTATTTTGGATGGAAGGACCAGAATTTGCTTCAGGAAAACTGTGACTTTTCCTTATTGAAAGAATATTTTTAAATAATAGCAGCCCAGAATAAAAGTACCTTGTCTGTTTTTAAGGTTCCGTACCTCAAAAGGAAAAAACGGTACCCTTATACGATCACTTTGTTGTCCGTCTGTCAAGACCCTTTATCTCGGGAACGTGTGGAGGTATCGAGTTGAAATTAAAACCATAATATACTCAGATCTGCGGGCCCTTGAAGCTGTGAAAATATTAAACTTTGAAGTTACCGTAAAAAAAGATACGACCGTTTATGCCGCAAAAACCCTATATTTCGACACTATCAAGGGAATCAAAATGTAGGTATAGGATACTTCCCGTTGACCTAGAATCATGAAATTAGGCAAGAAGCTAGGTCATGTAGTACAAGTAAAGGAAAAAAACCGAAAATCGTGACATTAAAAAAAAATCCCGTGTTATACTATTTACATACCTACAAATTTGTACGGAACCCTCGGTGCGCGAGTCTGACTCGCACTTGACTGTTTTTTTTGTGAAAGGAATGACGAACATTACCTGTCAGAACTGACAATTAACGTCTTGGCAAATTTGTGTAATAAATGTTATTGAATTATTAATACATTTTCCATGGCACCTGGGTTTGATTTTTAGGTTACAAGAAGTCAGTCAGGTTTTTAGAGAATAATACATTTGTTCCATCTCATCAATCGTCGCCAAAAACCTTGTTAAGAAAAAATTTTTTTTTTTCATATTTATTTACTTGTTGTGTAGCCTCGTAATGCATAATTTAGAAAAAACTTGTATAGCGATAAGATGCTTACAGCTCCTTCTATTGTTGATAATGAGAACCTCGGAAAACAGCAATAAAGGCCATCAGACATTTCTCAGAGAGTTTATCTTCCCCTGTAAAATAACGTTTATTGCAATCATGAGGTTTTCACCGTACAAAGACGAAATGACTTTGAAGCCTCCTATGTTTCAAGGACCACATAAAATATACCACAAAGGGTTTATTTCAGTTACAGTTATCATATTCACGGCCATAATCCCGTCTACCAAAAACACAAAGCAAGAACAGATCTATGAAACATCGAAAACCAAGTCGTCTGTCAAAAATTTCAACTAAACCGCTTCTCGCATCAGCATGGGAATGACTTTATCTTGTTTATGTTATAGTCAGATTTACGAGGCTGCGTAAAACAAATCGCCTGTACCTATTCATCAGTTCGGTTTAGAACCGCCGATATTGTGGGTATTTATGCATCTGTAGCTGTGTTTGTGGTATTAACATAATGTGATAGCTTTGGAGCTAAAATGGGTATCGTGAAAGAAGATAATTGTATTTATTTTGACGGATGAAAGTGATGGGTACAATAAAGTGTTTTACAGAAAGGAACCCAATAAATAGAAATTTGAAAAGAAACAACGTAATGTAGGTATATTTCCAAAAACATTCAAAGATAATAATATCCTTTAAGAAATGAAATTGTTTATTATGTAAATAGGATATCGGAATCACTTTTACACGTCATATTATAAAAAAAACTGACCAAGTGAGAGTCGGACTCGCACACGAAGGGTTCCGTACCACAAGGCAAAAATGCCGAAAAAAAACACGTTTGTTGTATGGGAGCCCCCCTTAAATATTTATTTTATTCTGTTTGTAGTATTTGTTGTTATAGCGGCAACAGAAATACATCATCTGTGAAAATTTCAACTGTCTAGCTATCACGGTTCATGAGATACAGCCTGGTGACAGACGGACAGACGGACAGTGGAGTCTTAGTTACCCGTTTTTCCCTTTGGGTACGGAACCCTAAAAAGCTAAATGAGGTTGGCGTTTCCTATCTGACTAGTCTGAAAAAAAAGACCGAAAAACTCGGAGGTCAGACATAATCCAGACATAATCTTGGTTAGATCATGTGTTTAGTAGGAAGTTATTTTGCTGGTGTCGATAACGATACATAGTTGGTTTTCGAAAAGTCTTCTGTTGTACAGACGTCAGCACATCAAGCTACTACAATGTGTCAAATTTCTTTAATAGATTTTCAACTTTATCTCTAAAACATAAAGTTCAAAGTTGATTGGCAAAATTTGACAGTTTCGGGTAGCTTGATGTGCTGGCGTCTGTACTATCAAACCATCTCAACTTTTTCACATCAAGATTATGTATTAGATTAATGCCATTCATAAAGTAATACAGTACTTATTTGCGTACCAAAGGACCACAGTATTTACTGACATTGGATCGCAGTCAGTACAGATATGTCCTGAATATCAGTAATTTACAGAGTAAACCTTTCCAACGAAACTCATGTATTCCGGCACAAATTAAATGTACGCTCGGTCGGTATTTATGTATGTGTGACGTCATTAGCATAATGTATTTCTAGTTATCGTGGTTTCGAAATCTCGCTTTTGATTCGTGTTCGGGTAATGTTTGGGGCAGCGAACTCGGGAACAGTGGCGGTACCTTCATAGAAGCAGAAAAGCCCGGCTTGCCCTAATAAAATCATAATTCACAACAACAAAATCAATAAAAAATATATTCAAAAAATTCCAGTCAATTAACTCGAACTCAAACATTCATGACATATAATACAATTTCGAAATCCGAACTAGCGCTAACTTTGGGATAGGTTCGCGCCAAATTCGGAATTCGGCTCTAAACGCTATACAATGCGTTCAAATGCGCCATCTCGCTCACACTAGTCTGGCTTTTTACCTGGCTTGCCTTTCCTTTCTCTGTCTCGCAGTTTTCGCATACAAATTGCTATAGAAACGTTTACATTTGTTGATATATTGGTAAGTACTTATACACAGAGTTCTATGAAATGAAAAGCCAGGCTTTTGAGAGGCATGAAGTTCGCGCAAATGCACTATCCGCGCGTTGCGTTGACCCGCGTAAAGTTAGTTGCGAAAGCACGTGTGGCGGGCGCGATGAGTCGATGACACGACGCGACTCAAACAAATTGTTATTGTTTTGAAGTTTTGAATACTTACTTTGAGAATTAGTTTTATTATTTGAAAAAAATATTGATTGTGGTGATTGGTGATGTCATTCCCTATGATTTTGTAAATGGTTAATGAATATAGTGTTCTTTTATCATTATGTGTTCGGAATCTGTCATCGAAAAGGTACGTAAATACATTGAGTTTTCTGCAATTTTCTGCCAATAAATAACTCTTTACTTCACCGTAGCCAATCTTAAATTACTGTCGGACTGTCGGTACTTCTCGGAAATAAAAACAAGTATTTTTGTCAGTCAAGAAGACAGAATAAATAAAATAGGTACCTACTCATTCGATCGTTTATTAGGTATGAATATGTTATGACAAACCTATGTAGTGGCTCATGTTAAAATTATCAATTGACTTTAAAAATGTAAGTACCTAATTCATAAAATAATGCGTACGAGAAAATAACAATAAATCGATAATATTTGGAGGCCATCTAGTGCATTTTGATTGAACAAATTTTGCAAGTGACAAGCAAAATGAAAAAAGGTCCCGCTAAGCGTTGTGGTTCATTTATTTTACGCATTCATTAGTATAGATGGCGCTTATGACAATTACGTAAATAAGTTTTAAATAAAATAAGTTTGTAAATAAAATAAGTTTTTCTTACCAAAATTATAATAATGATGTTAGTACTACTAACAACCATTAACAACAAGAAAATCAGCCAATCCCTCAGTTGGGCGTTTTTTTTATACCTTGAAAATCTGTGGGCTTGCCCTAATTTTGACCCCTAGGCACGCCACTGCTCGGGAATGTTTAATTGGAAAAGAGAATCTAGTCCCATAATCCACTTATTAGTGTAAAATAATGATGTAAAAGTTATAGGTAAGCAAATCATACCTATTTTACAGTGACCCAAAAAATCTCCAGTAATGGGGTTGTGGAGGTCAGATAGGCAATCGCTCCATGTAAAACACTGGTACCTATACAGGTCCGGTTAGACTGGAAGTAGACCCACCCTAATATAGTTGGAAAAAGGCAAGGCAGATGATGATGATGATTATCCGTATCTTGTTACTGAAAAAAACAAAAGATATCTTTTCTGTCAGAAAATAAAAGGCAGGTAGATGGCATTTGAAATAACTTTTGGAAGCGAAAAATTATTTGGCTTGCTTTGTTCAATCCCTCAGGATCAAGACCAAATATCAATCTATTTTAGATTGACATTTATTTTAGATCTGAGAGGACCTGCCAATATTTCCGTAAATAAACATTTACGTTTTGGACATTTTTTCGTTGAATGTCGATTCTCAAATCGGGCAGTGTTTTTGGGGTATCCCATTTGGAATTTCTTAGTAGCAGCCCGGAGTCTGGATTTGTGCACGGTTGATGGCAATTGAGTTGCCCCCTATTACATGGGACATAAACATAACTGAAAAAAAACTGGCCAAGTGCGAGTCGGACTCGCACACGAAGGGTTCCGTACCACAAGGCAAAAACGCCGAAAAAAACACGTTTGTTGTATGGGAGCCCCCCTTAAATTTTGATTTTATTTTGTTTTTAGTATTTACTGTTATAGCGGCAACAGAAATACATAATTTGTGAAAATTTCAACTGTCTAGCTATCGCGGTTCTTGAGATACAGCCTGATGACAGACAGACGGACGGACGGACGGACAGCGAAGTCTTAGTAATAGGGTCCCGGTTTTACCCATTGGGTACGGAACCCTAAAAATGGGTGTACCTACACGTCTGCCTCACCGTTCGAGGAAAATAGACGTGATATTATGTTATGATTTTGGAAGTTTATTCCTTTCTTCTTCATCCACGTTGTCTGTCTGTGTGCAGGTGTAGTGTAGCTTATCTTTACGGAATATTTAAAGAGGGCAGTGGCATCCACCTTAGCGTTGATAAGATCTGTTTAACACCTGGTTTCCTGCGTGACCGTTAACTTGCTGTAGCATACAGTGATCAATTAGCAATCACAAGTGTTTCAACGAACACTTTATTAGGAACCTAAAGATCCCAACAGTCAACAATATTTTAGATTATGACAATAATACTTAATTGTCATCATTCTCCGGCATGTCCTAGAACCAAAAATTCGAAGACATGTGACATCTGCCAATCCGCACTGGGCCCGCGTGGTGGATTACGGCCCACTCCCTCTCACCGAGAGGAGGCCTGTGTCCCAGCAGTGGGAACATGCTGATTATGGTTGGTTGGTGGTCATCATTCTCCTGCCCGTAGCCCAATTTATTTGGGATCGGCTCAACATGTCTTTTTCTTCCATACTTCTCTATCAGTCGTTATATTGGTAGTCACCCCCTTTCTAACCATATCATCATTCATACAGTCTTTCCATCGTTTCTTTGGTCTTCCCCTACTCTTATAGCCAACTATCTGCGCCCCGCGGTTTCATCCGCGTTAATGACGATCCCGTTAGAATATCGGTATAAAAAGTATCCTATATGTTAATTCAGGGTGTCAGATATCTCCATACAAAATTATATCAAAATTGGTCCAGCCGTTTGAGCGTGAAGAAGTAACAAACATATAAACACACACACACAAACTTTTGCCTTTATAATATTGGTGTGATACTAAATACTTAATTGTCTTCCTAGAAAATTGTTACATTACATTTTTGTCTCAGAAATTTCATATAAATAGCTTTAATCTTATTAGATTTTCGTCGGGAATCCAAAATTCTTCCTGGAATTTGTATATCTGCGCCGTAATTGACATGACGCCCCGTAATTAGATAAACAATGCTATTTCATAACTACATAGATTGATACTGTCGTAGTGGCGTTAAACTTTTATACAATAAAAACTTTTTTACAAAAAAAAAACAACCGACTTCCAAAAAACACTATAAAGTGAAAAATAACTTTAATTTCGGAAGTCGGTGTCTTTGGATTAGTATTTTAGTTTTTTGCCACCGACTTCCGAAATTAAAGTTATTTTTCACTTTATAGTGTTTTTTGGAAGTCGGTTGTTTTTTTTTGTAAAAAAGTTTTTATTTTTCACTTTTTAGTGGGTCAGTTTGTAATTTATCTAAGTTACAATAGCCTAATGTCAACTGCTCATCACCTTTTACAAAATATTGCTTTTCCCGATGCAGGGACGTTAATTGTTGAGGAGTTCTCCTGTTAAGAACCAGGAGAACTTCTCAACAACCACTTACCATACGCATTGTGACGAGGATAAATCGTTTAGCAACCATAGTAAAGTAATCGAATCGCAACCCGTGAAATATTTGTCATTGAGTAGTTCCGATGGCCATCTGTGGTCTTCATCATCAGCTCCACTTTACCAAATGATGATTTCCAAGAACAAATGCTCAAGTTACTTTAAAAAATACCCAAATCGCTATAGCTTTGCCTATAAAATTTGAGGGTTTCCCTCGATTTCCATGGGATCCTCTCATCAGATTCCAACTTGATGATAATGGGACCACCTCGAGAGTATACCCTTTCGAACAAAAAAAGAATTTTGAAAATCGGTAAAAATTGGCGGAGTAATCGCGTAACAAAAACACAAAAAAAAAAAAAAAAAAAAAACATACCGTCGAATAGAGAACCTCCTCCTTTTTTGAAGTCGGTTAAAAATATAATCTACTTACCTTGTCTTGCTAAAGATAATTATTTATTTGCTGACTGTTCTAGGTGCACGATGCTTACTGCAATCATCGAATGAAAAGCAATTTATTAATACTCTCTTACTTTAATATAAGCTTATGCAATGCTTAACTATAACATTTTCATAATAACACTGAAGTTGCACCGGTATTGGGTATCGCAACTGGAGCCTGTTCAAGACCTCGTTAATGCATGCATCACGCTCACTCCCAGTGGGGTCGGCAGAGTGGAACGTTACACGGTGTTCGAGTAAGTAGAGAGTAATTGGTTTGTTTTTAGATTAAGTGATAATGAGGTGCGTTTTAATGGGAGATATTACACGGGTAGCTGTTTTAGAAACATAATAAACCATAACACCACGCCTGGTTTCCCCGAAAGGTTAGGCAGGGGTGTATGTATGTAGTACACTGAGATATTTTCGCCTGTTTTGTTAGCCTCATCTAAAACAAGGCGAGCCCATTGCCATCAAGCGGACACACATCCAGACTCAACAATCGCTCGGCTGCTACTGAGCAATTTCTGACACACTTTGCCCTACCTTGGAATTTAACCCTGTAGTACTCATGCGCAGGAGTAGCGCTTGCGACCACTAGACCGATGAGGCAAACTAGGCGGTTTTACAAAATGGTAAATACCACCGACTTGCAATATCTTTTCGCTTAGAGCAGTGGTGGCCAAGTGGTGACGGCCGCGACTTACGAGTAGGTCGTAGGTTCGAACCCAGACAGGCGCTTTACTTTGTGTAAATTATATCATCACCACTGCTCTCAAAACGGTGAAGGAAAACATCATGAGGAAACCCGCGTGTCCTAGAACCAAAAATTCGAAGACATGTGACATCTACCAACCCGCATTGGGCCCGCGTGGTGGATTACGGCCCACTCCCTCTCACAGAGAGGAGGCCCGTGTCCCAGCAGTGGGAACATTATAGGCTGATTTTGTAATATCTTTTCAAATCTTTGTACATGTTTTATTTTTAGAGGATATTTACGTACGGTTAGACACTACATTATTATAGGTCAAGGTCTCCGTGGGCGGCTGTAATGGTGACAAATAAAATAATGTTAATGAAAACTCGATCGGTACCGTGACAGCGATTGTTTTTTCTGCTAAGTGTGTGGGGTGGTTATAAAGAGAATCAATACTTGTAAAGCAGAGGTATTTTTACCCACGACGCGACGCGCGACGGTACCTACTGAGACGGTATTATGCGTTTGAGGTGAGAGGATGTGTCTGCAAACCAATGTTGCCATTAATCTCCAAACCTACTAGTCCGATTTTGATGCGGTTTTCAGTGATGGGTTTGGATTTGATTGGTACATGTTCTTAGATAGGTATTACGGTGACAACTCACCAGGGGGCGCTGCAGTAACATTTGTTTGTACAAACCAATGTTGCCATTTATCTCCAAAACTACTAGTCCGATTTTGATGCGGTTTTCATATTTTTTCTTCTCTTTATGTGAATAATGAACCTATGCTCGTTAAACAGTTTGATATAAAAAGCAAAATTTTTTTTTTGAAAATAACCACGACGGGTAAATGTAATTGGAAAAGGATAAAATAATTTAAAAACCCCTGACTTAAAGAATTTATGTAACGAGACTAAAACAGATAAATTCATATGGAAGTCGGGGGACCGTTCTGTGGAACACTTTCTATTCTAAGAGGTCCCCTTATTTTTGTAAAGAAAATCTAGGTGCAGTGAATGATGAGCACGGTGAGCGCTTTCACCAAGATATTGCTTTAATATTTGGTATTCATATTCATTGTCTTACGAGTGGTCTTCGTATACCTTCTAATTAATAGAAAAGCGTTATCAGGGAACATGGACCACTGCAATGCTTGCAGACTACTGTTGGTTTTTGATTAGAGTAACTACAACAGGCAGGCCAAAAGAACAAACTAGTTTATTTTTTATAAATATCTAAATATCGTATTAACTTTAAAATAACTACAAAAAATTGTAAAAATTAAAAATAAATTTCTCTTACAAGCTATATGTGACTGAGATGTTTTATTTACTGTTCTAAGTTCTATATATTATTATTATTATTTATGTATGGGCCTGCGTCGCCTGAAATAAATAAATAATATATATAGCTTGAATATATAACTTGATAACTCCACGCGGTCCTGAGAAAAAGGGTCTTGACAGACGGACAACGAAGTAATGTCATAAGGGTTCCGTTTTTACTTTTGAGGTACGGAACCCTAAAAATACGAAATAGGTCCTTCCGTCCTTACAAAAATCCATAAAATAACCCAGATTATAACAATATTAGTCGCGGAGAGCAAGTTACCAAGTATAATTATTCAGGACGGTGTCACAACGTGCACCATTAATATTAGTCCATCGCCTGTCCCTAACAAACTCGCCGCCTCCCGGCTTCCCCGTTTTTTGTATAATTTTGTAGATGGCTGTACTTTTTATATCGAAAATTGCGAAGATCAGCGTTTTAAGAGATATGACAGGAATACGATATGATATTAGTATATCATATCGTATTCCTGTCATATCGCACCGCGATTTAGTAATCGCGGTGCGGTGATATCAACTGTTTTGTTGTATAATTTACTAAAACTATACTTACAACAAAACAGTTGATATCACCGCTGGTCATCATCTGCCTAGCCTTTTCCCAACTATGTTGGGGTCGGCTTACAGTCTAACTGGATGCAGCTGAATACCAGTATTTAACATGGAGCGACTGCCTGTCTGACCTCCACAACTCAGTTACTGGGTAATACGATACCTACCCCTTGGTAAGACTGGTTGTCAGACTTTCGGGCTTCTGACTACCCGTAACGACTGTCAAAGATCCAAGAATGCAGCCGGGACCAACGGCATAACGTGCTTTCCGAGGCACGGAGGGGTCACGGTATGTAAATATGTTCATCATCCACAGACCAACCGCGGCAAGCGTAGCTTAACCTGATCGATCGACCTGTGCAGCTGTTATTATTTAGCCACGGGCCCCTCTTGATATCACCGCTGATGTACGTACATAATATAATTCATTTGGAGGTACAAAGGCAGTGGTATTGTATCTACAAAGCTGGTCCTTCCGAACATAAAAATCTTTTACCATTCAGTCTAAGGGATTAGGTACCTAAAGGAGGCAGCAGTGCCAACATGTCTACTGCTATAAAAATACTAAATGGGTCATCATAAAAAAACTTAATTAGGTACTAAATTTATGATGAGTTATAAGTTGAGGTAATCTATAGATTATGAAAGCAATAGGGTCGGACGTGTTTCAAGCTTCTGCGATGACGAAGCTTCTGCGAATATTTCTGCCAAATTGGAATATTTTATTAGGCATCATTGGATGGTTCTTTAGCGTCATCATCTTCCTGTCCTTGTACTTGGGGGGGTATGTTACTTGGGGACAGCGAAAGACGTTTTTCTCTTCCACTCACCCCTGTCACTCCTTTTCAATTATTGATCAGACAATCCATTAATCTTTTCTTTGGTCTTCCTCTCCCTCTCCATCCATCAACATTTATGTGCTTCACTCTTTTAGTCCCATCATCACACTTCCTTTAGCTGTGGTCATCTGAAAAAGGCATTTTCTCTCCTATCTGTCAACATATATTTATTCTTTACCCAACACTGTCCAACATGAAAGGATTTGGATTTGGATTTCGATCTGATCCCTCGCTGTTATCTTGTTTGTTATTTTAAAAGTTAAATTAGATTCAGACATCGTGGTGTTTGTTTTAAAATATTAAATCCAGTGCAGCCGATGTTTGGGTTCAAGAAAAACATTGAGTTTATTTTGTGTTTGTTTCGACTGGAGTTAATATTGACAGACGACCCATCTGTCAAAGTTTCGGGTTATTATTAGGCTCTCGATGATCTAGTGGCTCAAAGGGCTGGAAAAGAATTCTAACGTTGAACACGGACATGCAGACGGAGGGTTCCGTACCGCAAGGCAAACAACACGTTTCTTGTATGGCCACAAATAATTTAAAAAAAATGAAAAGGGCTCTTCTCTTTAATATTTATTAACTTTGTTTTTATTATTTGTTGTTATAGCGACAATAGAATCACACATTATGTGAAAATTTCAACTGTCTACCTATTACGGTTCATGAGCTACAGACAGATAGACGGTCGGACGAACGGTCAATGGAGGCTTAGTAATAAGGATTCGTTAACAACCTTTGGGAACAGAATTCTAAAAAAAAACTGGCCAAGTGCGAGTCGGACTCGCAGACGAAGGGTTCCGTACCTACCACAAGGCAAAAACGCCGAAAAAAACACGTTTGTTGTATGGGAGCCCCCTTAAATATTTATTTTGTTCTGTTTTTAGTATTTGTTGTTATAGCGGCAGCAGAAATACATCATTTGTGAAATTTTCAACTGTCTAGCTATCACGGTTCATGAGATACAGCCTGGTGACAGATGGACAGACGGAAAATGGAGTCTTAGTACTAGGGTCCCGTTTTTACCCTTTGGGTACGGAACCCTAAAAATGAGCTAACAAACTGCTGTGATTAGTTGACTGAATTTTAACAATCAATCGGATCATTTGAAATACCTAGGTAGGACATATTATGTTAAATGGCACGTCGTTGATAATCGTTCCAGAAACTTGATGTTACTGTCGTATAATCCATGTGATCTAATCCATACTAATATTATAAATTCGAAAGTAACTGTCTGTCTGTATGTTACCTTTTCACGCCTAAACCACGGAACGAATTTCGATAAATTTTGGCAAAGAGATAGATTGCAGAGATGGAAGGACATTTGATAGTTTTTATCTCGATATTCTACGGGATCGACCAGTATGCGGGTGAAACCGCGGGACGCTGCTAGTAATCTATAAAGACTACTTCAAAGTAAAACTTTGCGAGAAAATCTGGACTAATACCTTGTTTACATGAGCTTCTTAGTAGGTACCTTGTCTTTAGTGAGCGTGTCCGCTCGTCGCTTAGTAAATAGATTCTGATCCCATTTATCTTTAGTATTATTCTAAGCAGTAAGTCAGCATGTTTTGGCAAGTACTAAGCATTAGCGACAAAGCTTGTGTGAACTATGCATTACTTAAACCGCCACTCCACAGCAGCCCTCAGCTAAGCTAGGCACATGTAACACTGCTTTGTATAAAAATGCCGACCCACGCCACGGCGACCCACGACCCACGCCACGGCCGCACCACGCACAGATGTGTGACTGGTAAACAAATGAACGTCGCAGCTTACGTAGCAAACCTCTCCGTGCATATCCTACGTAGCAATGAACGGTCGACTTTAGCCGGGAACCGCCAATACGCAAGGAGCCAACGTATTGATCAACGCTCGTTCCTTTTCTGTATGAGGAGCCTTTTCCTTATATATTATACTGGTGGGTTCGTGGCTAAATGACAAAAGCCGAGTTCGATTCGTGGATGGCTGATTCATCGGCCGCTCATTATATATCGAGACCCGTTCGTGCCTAAACACGTTAAGTAGTTGGTCCCGACTGTTATTCGTAGATCTTTGACAGTCATTACATAACATACATAGATAATCAGCCTATAATGTTCCCACTGCTGGACACAGGCCTCCTCTCTGAGAGAGGGGTGGGCCGTAATCCACCACGCGGGCCCAGTGCGGGTTGGCAGATGTCACATATCTTCGAATTTTTGGTTCTAGGACATGCCGGTTTCCTCACGATGTTTTCCTTCACCGTTTTGAGAGCAGTGGTGATGAAATAATTTACACAAAGTAAAGCTCCTGTCTGGGTTCGAACCTACGACCTACAACTCGTAAGTCGCGTCCGTTACCACTTTACCACCACTGCTCACCAGTTGACAGTCATTACGGGTAGTAAAAGCTCAAAAGTATGACAACTAGTCTTATCAAGGGTTAACGTGTTACCCAGTACTAACTGGGTTGGGGAGGTCAAGTAGGCAGTCGCTCCATGTAAAATACTGGTATTCAGCTGCATCCGGTTAGATTGAAGCCGACCCCAATATAGTTGGGAAAGGGCTAGGCATATTGAGTAGGTACAGTTCCTGACTGATATTATCACAGAACTCGCCTAAAGATATGTTTTAATATAGATTTCAAGTAGCCAATGATACTTTAATACGAATTCAACGACCAACAGTTTGTTTGAATCGTTTCAAGCGTTTCCTTTGCGACTGTTTATTTTTATGTTCCTACATATTGGAGTTTCTAAAATTTTGAGTCTAAATAGCTTTGGATGGTGAAGTAATCGGCTCATATTCGTTCGATTAAATAGTCTATTTTGGAGTGCTGAGATATGAGAACAGTTTTGGTACCTAATGGTGGACATTATAAGATTATCTCTTTTTCAACTATTAATGGTCCTAGGCAGTGGTCACGTGCTGCCGTGCATAGCGAGGCTCAGGGGAGGCCCCTTTACAGTCTCCCCAGGGATGTGCCTTACATACAGGCATTGCACGGGGGGGTTCCGGAATTGGTCTTATAAGAGGAACCAGGACCACCCCTATGTGCTGGTAAAAATCGAGGTAAAAATCCCACACTCCCGAACCCCCTCCCAGGAGGTCGGGTGCCTTTTGAAGGTTTCCCCCCGACAACAAAAAAAAAAGAGCCTGAAATTGTGTGAGCAAGCGTGGTGATCAATTCTCGTTCCTACTCTGAGAAAAGGTGTTTGAAGTACCTATAGACGCCAGTACATCAAGCTACCTGAAACTATCAAATTTTCCCAATCAACTTTGGACCTTATGCTTTAGTGATAAAGTTGAAAATCTATTAAATAAATTTGACTGATTGTAGTAACCTGATGTACTGGCGTCTGTACATTACAGGTAGATATTAATGGTGTACTTATTAGTAATTTGTACCGCGATTCGGCAATAGGCTTGCTCTTATTAGGTGGGACTATAAGTCCTGCGATTATGTGGGTGTACTAACTTACTAATGGAACTCCTTCTACCCACACAGAGAACTCATGCGTGATGTTATGTTATGTTAGTTTAAAAAAACCGGTCAAATGCGAGTCGGTCTCACGCACCGAGGAATCCGTACAAATTTACGGTTTTATGATTATTCCTTTACTTGTGCTACATAACATTGCTTCTTAGGTCAACGGGAAGTACCCTATAGGTTTTTGTTCCCTTGCGAGTGTCAAAATATGCGGCATAAACGAAACATAAACGCCCGTATCTTTTGATTGCGTTGACTTAGAAATTAGATTTTTTCAGTGCTTCAAGGGATTGCAACCTTGAGTATCTGATATTAATTTTAACTTAATAACTCCACGCGTTTCTGAGAACAAGGGTCTTGACAGACGGACAGACAGACGGACAACGAAGAGATCTTATAACGGTTCCGTTTTTCATTTTGAGGTACGGAACCCTAAAAATAATTGATGATTCTGCTTTCTCCGCTCGGTTATGCATTCGCAATAGGCCATAGATAATTAAATTAAATAGTATGTTAACTAAAGTATCCATGTAAACTACCCTATTTGCATGATCTCATTAGTTCTCGTCATTTAGTCGACAGTTAACGATTCCTGTTTCAAAACGAAAGCGGATAAAAATAGTCTTGAGTGTTGCATACTCTTTGTGGTTGCTTCTATTATGTATCAGATGCACTTTAGCTGATGGCTCGGGATGATGGGTGGCAGCCATTTTGTTTTGATTTGTGCGTGGAAAGATGCGGTTTAGAATAGTGTTGATGTTTTGTATGAGAATATTAGCGGTGTAATTGGTGTCAAGGATGAGTGATTGACTGCAGAGGGTTGACGGTTTTGTATAAAATTGGTTTGGTAATTTTTATAACTAAGGGCTGATTTTTCCAACGCCAAATAATTTTAACCGAGGAATAATTTTTGAATTTTTGACAGTTCTTCTATACGAAATCGGTCAGTCGTCAATTTTATTCCACGAATAAAAATTATCTGTCGATTGAAAAATCAGCCCTTGGTGGTGTTTTTGCCGTCTGCGTGTTTTGGGTTGCAAGCGCGACTGCTGAACGTGGGGGTCCTGGGTTCAATACCCAGGTCGAGCAAAGTGTTATATGATTTTCCCTTCAGGAATTTCTCAACAGCAGCTCGTCTGGATGTGTGCCCAGTTAATTACTTACAATAAGCTCGCCCCATAGCCTAATCAGCCTATAATGTTCCCAGGCTTCCTCGCGACGAGAAGGAGTGGGCCGTAATCCACCACGTGGGCCTAGTGCGGGTTGGTAGTTGTCACATGTCTTTGAATTTTTGGATCTAGGGCATGCCAGTTTCCTCGCGATGCTTTCCTTCACCGTTTTGAGAGCAGTGGTGATGAAATAATTTACATATATCTAGTAAAGCGCCTGTCTGGGTTCGAACCTACGACCTACAACTCGTAGTAAGTTGCTTCCGTTACTATTGGGCCACCACTACTCCCAGCTCCCCCCTATTACACGGAAATTAAACATAACTGGCGAAATATATACCTCTGCTTCAGGCATCGTCCTAATAGAACGCGAATGCGCGATCATCATAGGTTCGCGCGAATTTTACTCGTACGGACGCGCGATCAAACGTATTGAACTCGAATAGGTGTCCTAATTTTGCTACCGACCGTGCCAGTGCCAAATTAGGTACTCCACGGTCGCTCGCGTCGTTAATTCTCGCGATGATCACGTGTTCGCGTTCTATTAGGACATCCAGTTTTTGCTATCGCGCGAACACGCGATGGTCGCGTTGCTTACTCGCGCGATGATCGCGCATTCGCGTTCTATTAGGACGATGCCTAACGCTCCGGGAAAATACAGTCGTGATGTTTTGTTACCTATGTCGCGCCGGGCTGTATGTTTCCTGTCATCATTGACGTTATTCTTGTAGATTAAACAAATTACGACTTTATGCTAACAGACAGATCATTTCTTTTCTTAAAACTAAACATTAACACAAATGTGTACTTCCTGTGCGCTGATGGCGCTAAAAGAAATGGGAGCGACAGAAATATGTATATGATTTATAATTTGCGGTTGCTACACGGAATGCGGAATCTAACCTGATTTGATCTGGAACGGAATTAAATATAATGTGTAGGATCGCAATCCAGAATCCAGACATTCTTTGACGGCACATTTAATTAGTTTTTATGTAACTGCCAAGTTCAAGGGTGTAACTTTGCTAGTTTTCAAATTAGATTTTCGTTAATACTGATTCAAAAATCGAAATAAAAAAAAATTGGTTGGTTGTTGAGACTTTACGAGTAGTCTGATACCCGAAATTTCTGTCAATTGGTTAAACTATACTCAATATTTTTCAGCACCAGGAGTATGAGATCAGATTCTGACGGTACTCACTTCATGTAATATTCTAACACTGGTTAGGTTAGATAAAAATCATAGCCGTAGTAAAATATAAGCTCTTGTGTACGGGCACTTGTTTGCTGGTAAATGTGCTATGTTGAGATGGAAGAAAACTATTCTTGCTGAATTCTTGATAAGTTATTTATTAATTGTAAACAAGAGCGAGTCGGACTCACGCTTTACGGTTCCGTACCATCATATGTTTTTAAATTTTCATCAGAGAATTTAAACACTGTGCACTGCGGTGTAGAATATTGCAGATTTATGTCAGCGCCATCTTTTCACCGATAGTGGAACTAATGTAACTTTTGTTGATGATTTCTGAAAAAGTGTGCTATTTAGAGACTTCGTTTTATTTTTCCTGTAATATTTACATAAACTTCTATCACATAGAATTATTTCAGATTTTTCTCTTTGCAAACTTCGGAGATAAGGGAGGAAACGGTATTGTTTTTACATTTTTCATCAAAAGTCGAAAAATATGCGGCCTAAAAAAAAAAATTTTTGAGAATGTGCAAACTGCGCTCTTTCGTATGATACCCCACCTGTCGTAGTAGCCCCACTTCGAATTTTTCAGACCCCCTTTCAGTCCCTGTTGCAAAAAATATACATATATTTTTATTTCTTTCTTATTTGAAAAATAGTTGCGCAAACGTCATCTAAAACTATTCCAAATTTCAAGTTGATAGCAGTAGATATCCAGCTGTGACCGACAGACAGACAGACAGACAAACAGACTTAGTCTCACCATAAGGGTTCCGTTTTTACCATTTTAGTACGGAACCCTAAAAACGAAATGTAGAAAAAAGAACAAGTTACTTAATACATTTATGATCGTACAACTCGAAAAAATGAATTGCAGATTATTTCCATTCCAGGACTAACAACATGATCATGCTAGCCTTTATCTTTTCCTCACTATCATAATATATGCTCCGGAGAATCAACTAAAAGGAAACTATAATAAAACAATAACAAGAAAGCCACCAGTCCTATCCAAAGAAACCGAAATTCACTCGAAAGTCGCACATATTCGCACTATAAATATGAATAATTTCACCTACATTCGTATTCCCGGCTAAACCCGTATGAACCCGGCACTACACTCACATTTAGCTACGCTTGACCCAAATACCGTGTGCGCACGGCTTTATGGAAAGCGTTCCGTGAACAACTTGCTTTAGAAAATTTTGTTTTATTCAGGACACAAGAAGTAGAAAGATAGTTAGAGTAGCTTGAAGGCTCACAGATAGGTCGAGCTTTTAGATCCTAGTGTATGGTTATTTGTTTAATGACATTGTATTATTACATCTGTGGAAGGAAAATGTGTGTGTAATTGGGTTTTTCTATCAGGAATTTGTCAGGAGCAGTCCGGAGTCTCTCTCAGATGTAAACACAGTTGATGGCAATAGGCTCGCCCCATATTACATGGGACTTAAACATAACTGGTGTAGAAATTGTGGGTGTGTACTTACCTCTGCCTCACCCTTTGGGAAATGCAGGCCTGATGTTAACCTTTTGACCGCCACACGTTAAAAAATCAAAACCGTGCCCTCGGCGTCAAAGTCTGTCATGTAGTCGAACCATGGCGTGCTGGGCACATTTTGGTTTGTCATCTATACATGACTGTGGCGGTCAAAAGGTTAAAGGAAAATGGGAGAGAACTAAGGACGATCATCTTCAAATATTGTCGTTATTGTTGTCGAGTTTTTCCGGAGGAAAGCCACCACTATACTTATAGCTACCGCCGAGCTATGTTGCTGTGGTCCGTTTAGAAGTTTTTACTATTTCAGCCTTGTAACTGGAAGAGTTTCGCGGGCAGAAGATACTAATTAATATTGAGAGGCACATTTTCTAGCTGGACATGACCCGCGTGGTAGAACAGGTGTAAAAGGCAAAAGTTAGCACTAAACACTGTGAGGGTCATTGCCCTTTACTTACGTAAATATACAGAACCTGGGTTACTTTACTACATTCGTCGTAGGAACTACTACAATGTTCTAGTATTTGTCTAAACTTAGACAGACTAAACAACGGGAATGTTTGAAAACAAAACTTTATTCATAGGTTCGGAATAACTCGTTAGTTGGTAGGTAGGTACTACGAGTTTCTAGTTTAGTCAAGTCCTCGAATCATTCTTCTTTTTCTCTCGTATCGGTAAGAACTATAATCCTAACTGACATTAACCGGTCAAGTGCGAGTCGGACTCGCGTACCGAGGGTTCCCTACAAATTTGTGGGTATGTAACTAAAAAATTACGGTTTTCAGAATTTTTCCTTTACTGCTACATGATATTGCTTCTTGCAAAATTTCATTATTCCAGCCCAACGGGAAGTAGTACCTAGTAGTTGATTCCGGAATATAAACGGCCGTATATTTTGATTGCGTTGACTTAGAAGTTTGATTTTTCTGCTTCAAGGGATTACAGCCAGCATATTATTTGATATTAATTTCAACCTGACAACTCCACGCATTCCTGAAAAAAGGGACTTGACAGTTGGACAGACAGACGGACAACGAAGTGATCTTATAAGGGTTCCGTTTTTCCTTTTGAGGTACGGAACCCTAAATTTGCTTCAGTGATAGAATAGAATACCACACTATTGCCGAGTGTCGTAGGATATGTTATTATTATGGTAAAGTTGACTTGAAGCTAGTAATATTATAATGTCAACACCACCATTCTTATTTCTGCCGCCAAGCCATTACTGTAGTCAGGTTTGAAGGGATCCAGTGTAATTACAGTCTCATATAGATACTATTTGCTTTGGTTTGGCAATACATCTGTATAGCAAATGTCCATGGGTGGAGATGACCACTTACCATCAGCCTGCATGCTGCTCGTTCGGCAAACAATAATATATAATGCAGCATTTATTAGGAAGCCAACAATCATTGAATGTTTTCTGATAATTAAGACCCGTGTCTCGGAAAGCACGTTAAGCTGCTGTTTCCGGCTGTCATTCATGGATCTTTGGCAGTCGTTACGGGTCGTCAGAAGCCCGAAAGTCTGACAACCAGTCTTACCAAAAGGTTTCGTATTATCCAGTAACTGGGTTGTGGAGGTCAGATAGGCAGTCGCTGCATGTAAAATACTGGTGAGTACCAGTATTTTACATTCGCATAAGCTGCATTCGGTTAGACTGGAAGTTGACCCCAACATAGTTGAGAAAAGGCAAGGCAGATGATAATGTTTTCTGATAATTAAGTTCTGGCTAAACTAGTGTAATCCAAAACTATATTAATTAGGATTTGTAATTGGATCAAATTAATTTTATTGGAACACTTTATAATTATTACAGTGTTGATTTAAATAGAAGCTGTATGTTATTTGATTTTGTAAAACAAATGAGATAATTATTATTAAAGGTTAAATACTGGGAATATCAGATCTAAAATTAATTAATGTTACTAGTAGAGGTTTAGGTACTAGAATTACATGAGTAGATAAATCTACTCATGTGCTAGAATGTCTTAGTTTTACTGTTAGCTTTTGCTCAACAGTAAATCTCCTAAGTAAGTTCCTTCCCTTTCAGTTTTTAAAACCATCGATGAACAACTCTCGAATGAACGCGCTATGCGCCAGTCGCAATACAGCTTAAACAGACCGAGTTGGACTCGAGTCCAAGTCGAAACAATCGAGAACCATCGAGATGTTCGAACAATCGAAACAATCGAATAAAACCTCTCGCCATCGCGCATCGCTACTTCACTGTACACCTGTCATACTAGAATACTATTCATAATCACTTTCTAGTAACTGATAGTACCACTAGACTGTATTTAATCGTGTGTCAGACAGCACGCTTGCACGCTTGGCACTCGGCAGAGCTATGTCTCATGTGTGTGTCCAATTAGACAGCTGGCATTTCTATATGTCTTGAGAATATCACTCATCTTTGTCATAACTTTTTGACAATAGTTTGACCACATGCAGTTGCAGATATGGTAATTTGGTAGAAACGAAGCGAGCTTTTGTTTCTATCGCTCTTATGTACCTTAAGGTCTAGACAAATAGCAATCGTTTTCAAAACGTTTCGTATTTCGACAGCCACTTTCAACAGGATTGACATAAGTTTTTTTGTAGCTTACGTCAATAATATATTTACTTTTCTACCATCGTTCCCGCTGATAGAATGTATGAAGCGAAGCGATGCTCATTTATTTTCTTTTGTTCAAAACAGTACAAAAGTCCATGTGCTAAGTTAATGCTGCTAATGCAGAAGCTTAGACCACTAATATTACAATCTCTAATCATTTGTTAAGTTTGATATGACAGCACATTGTCTCTTTGAGAGAAAGCTTATGTACCTAAATGGTTTTTAACCCCCGACGCAAAAACGACGGCGTGTTATAAGTTTGACATGTCTGTGTGTGTGTGTTAGTGTGTGTGTCTGTCTGTGGCATCGTAGCTCCCGAACGGATGAACTGATTTCGATTTAGTTTTTTTTGTTTGAAAGGTGTATTAGTCGGGAGTGTTCTTAGATACGTTTGATGAAAATCGATCCAAGATGGCCGCCACCACAAAATGGCGAATTACATTTTTTTTTCACAACTCCTTCAATATAGGTATCAAATGCTAGGGCTTGACAAGTAGAATAATGTACACTATATTGAAAGGGAATGAGGAATACTAACTAGTTAACGAAATGAAAACTAAAAACTTAAAAAATATAATAAAACAAAAAAATCTGTTTAGTCTTAAAAATTATTCTTCAACTATAAATTAATCAACAGAGGCGTCTCTAGCCCATGTAGCGCCCGTGTGCAAACATTACACAAGCGCCCCCTAGTAAAAAAAAAAAAGCGTCCCCAAGTAAGCGCGCGGTCAAAATGGAATGGGTACAAAGTTCAAGTAACAGCACATCAAGTTACCACAAATTGTCAAATTTCCCCAATGGATAATAAACTATTGTTTGGAGATGAAGAAGAAATTCGTCGGTTTTGGATACCATGGTGTGCTGTTGACTGTATATTTAGAATTATACAGGGTTTTCTGGTGTTTACCCTAACAAGCCAAAACGTACCCATGTTAACATGTCTATCTAAATGTTATGTTACATCATATGAGTGTCCAAATTTTGAAATTTCTTCATTCTAATTACGACCGCGACCTGTGCGGCACGCGCCACGCGAACTCACGCTTTTCAGAAACGCCGCGCGCTTGACGTTCGTCCATGGCATGGCAATTTGAACTTTATTGTCTATCCCAAACAGTTGAATTCGCATTATTCGCAATATGATTGTCGGCGTGTTTTCAAACGAATCATTGAAAGTTGAAACAAGTGCCGCCGAGCGATGCGGCTCACTACTACACTCAAAATATAATCTTTAATAATGTGTAAAGGTTTATTTCATGTTGAAAAAAATTGTAAAAGCCGCTCGCGCGCTCGTAGCGCGGCTTGCTTTGGTGTAATTCTACAAATATAAGAAGAGCTCCAGATGCTATACAAAATGTATGGAAAGCGGAGCTCTTTTTACGTTGGTCGTTGAAAGTGCCGCGGCCGGCCATCGCGCGCGCCGAGCGAGCGGCGCTCGGCGCCCCCTAGGACCGCTGCGCCCGTGTGCAACGCACACCCTGCACAATAGGTAAAGACGGCCCTGTTAATCAATATTTTTTGACGGATAAAAAACCTGATTAAACACCAAATTACCAGAATCTTAAAACGGAAGAAAATAAAAGAAATGAAATACAAAAATTAAGGAGTGCCTACAAAAAGCATGAAATAAAAAATTAAATTAAAAATTTAAAAAACCCCCGACAAAAATAAAATTAAGGAATCCCTACAAAAAGAATGAAATAAAAAAAATAATTAAAAAAAAATTATGGAAGTCGGGGGACCTCAGAATAGAAGGTGTTCCACAGAACGGTCCCCCGACTTCCATAAGATTTTTTTTTATTATTTTTTTTATTTCATGCTTTTTGTAGGGATTCCTTAATTTTATTTTTGTCGGGGGTTTTTTAAATTTTAATTATATTTTCTTGCTGGCTTTAGTTTGTTTGCAATGGAGCCATTGCTCTGCCAACAGCAGGGACAGCCTCCCCTAACTCCTTTCTATACTATTAATTCTGATAAAGTATGCTCAGCAAATACATCGTTCTTTGTCAATATCTGATAATCATCAAAGTCTGGTTATATTTAGGTTTCTACAGTTTATCGAATAACTTCTGTTTTGGAGCCAAAACCCAGATCAATTTCCGTAATAATTTTACTATTTACACCCATGACTTCACTACCAACCTCTGCGTTATGTATAAAATTAGTAATTACTACATTTGTTACTACAGCGATATTTAGGGAGATGACAGGTGTCATACTTATATTACGGGCTTTAATACATGGTTATAGATGTGACACTCACTATTCCTTGTATTATAGTTTATGCCGATGACTTCAACAGATCGTAATGGCGACGTAAATTCTCAAATAGCTTCTTTACTTTATTTACCGTCTGGCTTGTTTGCCAAACTATTACATATGAAAATGATGAAAGTGTAAACAAACTATTCAGGTTAAATTGTTACGCAATCACTCACTAAAGGAAATTAGTAAGACATTCATCTGTTTCCCTATGGACTTTTACATAACTGGAAATGTGGGTGTACCTAGTAATTTACCCCCGTGCCCAATTCTTCGGGGAAATAAAGCATGATGTTATATTGTGTCATCTATATTTAGGTTTCAACCTCATATCTCTCCACTTTTACCAACAATTATGGTTTGAATAACATTATTAAATTGTGATTGAAAAATCATTGACGAACATTGAGGTTATAATAACTCTCGGGTCATGGGGCTCGAGTGCGTGTCTCCTATTTAAGGATATTTCTCACTGGATAGTCGACACTTCACGTGACCAGAGTCTTTCTTTGGCCAAAGAACGACCCAGCCGGGTCGTTCTTTGGCCAAAGAATTAGCTTTGCCATTCAACGTGGCAATGCTGCCAGTCTTCTGTCACGTTTCCGGATGACAGCGATGCGGATGAGTACTTCAACGCCTAGGTGTCCTTAGTTTTTGTATTTATTTGTATAGTAAGTTAGTTATTCCTTATTTTAGTATCTAGTGTACCTAAGTCTTTATAAAAAAAAAATTCAATGGTCAAATGAAACATCTATGTGGTGATTTTAAATTAGAATTTCGGGTATAAGTAATTAAATAATCAAATCAAAGCGCTTGACGGCATCCACAGGTAAGTTTTATAATATATTTGTTTACATTTACATCACATAGTTTTAGAACAGACTATGAATAATATTTTGTCTTAGGCTTTTATTTTTTCTTGCTGGACTATGCCTACTCTAGTTTTACCTATACTGTACATACACACGAGGCTAATAAATGTATTATATCAGATGAATAGTTACACACCGATTTCTCTCTTTCAGTCGTCAGTAATTTGTCTTTCGAAAGAAGAAGACAAAGCGTTGTGTGCAAACATTTAGACGCTATACAACGTTTATTAGTAAGGGGATTAAGGTATAATCTTGTTGAGAGCTGACTGCCTCAGGGCACGCTATTCCCAAGGGAATGCAGAAACCACAGTGCGCCACGTGCTACGATCCTTACATACTCCAACTGTTTCGTACAAGTTCACGTGAGCTGCTTGTTATAGTAGGACCTGACTTTTATAAAGGACGTTGATAATACGTATAATGTATTTTTATAAACACAATAAACGTTTTTATTGGACTAGTGAAACAAAACTGAATTGCGTTCCTCTGAAAGAAGAATTTACTTTTATTAATCACAAATCTGAAAGGAGAAACAACATTTAAAGCTATTATTTCTCAAATCCCTTCTTATATTTAGTTTTATTTCATTTCATTAATTATACCATAATACCACAGAGTCGTGTCATCGTGAAGAGTAAAGCAGGCCACATCGAAAGTTGAATGAAGTGCTACCTACTTAGTTTAAAAACATATAAAATACTATCTGCACCCCGCGGTTTAACCCGCATAAGCGTTGATCCCGTGGGAATATCGGGATAAAAAGTACCCTATGTCTAATAGGTAATCCATTAATCTAAACAAGTAACAAAATAAGGAATACAATTTAAAACATAATATTTTAAAATAACATAACTGATTAGATTTCTTATTAATAATTGATTAAATTAATGAATAATAATATAATAAATAAAATAATAAAGAAATAAAAATAAACCAGGATAATAAATACACAACGGGATATTCAATGTTGCACTCTGTAGAAATCCTTCATTGTCCATTTTTCGTTGCTGATAACTGCCTTAATTTAAAAATAGAAATTAGCTACCAAAAATAATTTCATACCACGAATCGAAAGTCCGAAACACAACAATACAAAATTCAACAAACAATGAATTTCTCAAGCGACCCTCACAGACCAGAGCTATCAATTACACCAACATCAGCAGAACAAACCTTCAGTATTCTTCGGTCGACCTCGACCAATTTCCCACAGTGATATCACTCGTAGGAATGAATAAATATATTTAGCGGTATGAATGAAGCTACTGCGTTCGGTCTATTTGGAGCCGCGTTTGTGTCATGAGCTTAAAACGATGATTACATTTTTGGGACGACCTCATTAGTCATTTTGATTTTTTCACACATTCCTCATGGTACTACACACATATTTTTAATAGATTTTCTATATTCTACCTAATAAAAAATAAAATATTGACCGACAACGCACAGCTAAAACCGCTGGGTCTAGAAGCATGAAAATTTTGCGCAGGAGTTCCTTACCGGTGAGCTCTAACGAAGGATTTTTGAAAATTCGCTCCCTAAAGGGGTTGAATAGAGGATGATTCCATTGTAATATTGGGATAAAAGGGACCTATGTCCTATTCCAGGTCATGGGTGTAAACCATGACATCGAATAGGACATAGGTGAAATTTGGTACATGGGTAGCCGTGCTCCAAATTTCATCCAAATCCGTTCAGCTGTTTTAGCGTGAAAACGTAACAAACAAACAAAAAAAAACAAATATTTTTTCTTTATAATATTAGTTTAGATTGGATGTTTGGCGTACTGTACATAAAACTTCTTTCAACCAGTCTTGTAAGTTTCTACTCCAAGTATGGAAACCAGAAATGTACAATGATGAATTTACTTCCCAGTGATGAATCACAATAGGATTGCTATGATTAACACGTTCGCCAATTACATTTGTAATCCCAGTTTTTAAAATTGCAGATTGAAGATTGCTGCTACCTCTCATATTTTCTACTGGTCTAGTGGTCGCTAACCACCCCAGTTCCAGTGGTCGCTAACCACCCCAGTTCCAGTGGTCGCTAACCACCCCAGTTCAGTCCCAGTCTGGGAAAAGAGAAAATGAAAATTTTCTGAATACACACTCCAATAATTTTAATTATATTTACCTTGAGAAAATTGCTAGAAGCCCGTAACCTAGATTTGTGGCTGGATTATGGAAATAGGCTCGTCCCACATTATATGAGACTTATATAGGTATATTTGACAGTATATTGTACTTACATGACGAAAAACCACCTGATAATGACTAAGTATTAGTCCGTCTACAAACCATTGTTCAGTCACCCAGTGAAAGCTGACCGTGGGAAGTCTATTCTGAAGAGCGAATCAAGCGAGACTCCTGCGTCGTCTATGTAGGTCAGACTTGATGACGTCATCATGCGTCGATGATATTCAAAATTTATGTATACCTAAGGAAATTGTATAAGTTCATTTGTTTATTTCATGTATTTGACAGAATCTATAGAGTTTGTGTTGACGTTCCGTCCGATCACAGTTGGTTTGGTACAATTTAACGATTCTGTTATTTATGTTTTATTTCATGCTGTGATGTGCCAATGAAATATAAAACGTTTGTGGTTTGGTAAAAAATTCTACTTCTCTTTATGCTTGCCCTACTGCAAGGTAGATGCAGAGGTTTCCACTGACGCAGAAAAGGGACAAGCATTAATTAGCAATCTTTCTAAATGTATACTGGTTTTTCCAGAAAATTTTGCTTTACTGTAAACCACTGGCATCTTAAACTAAACCTAAAAAGCCAAGATAATGATTATACAATTTAAACATTCTAATACATTAACTTTTTGCTGACGTAGCAAAGAAAAATAAAGTTATCTCAAAGAGAGCAGACAGTTCTAACATCAATTTTAATGTTTCGCTACATTACCCACTACTTGTACCCCGATAAACCTTACAAGAAATTGACCGAAAAAATATACTGAGATGTAGTTGTAAAAACATTCGATTCGTTCGTAGGTCATTTCTATTTGCGTGTCGGGGTTGAGGCGACCATTTCTTTTTATGACTAGACTGTAATCGGTCCTAAAGAGTTAAATACAGAAGGTTGGCTAAAACCAAAACGAAACCGCACGCACACATAGGCACGCTTCCCGTACAGCGAGTGCAAGCGCACTCTCGACCGACATTTGTTTGAGATCACCGCCGTACGTAATCGTCTATGTGAGTACGTGTGCTGTTTTCCCGCATTGTATGAAGCCAGTCTTCTGTACCTTTCTGTTTTGTGGCGTCGGTTAGATATTTTTGTCCCCGAATTAGTTTTTACTAAAGACCATTGTCGTTTTATTTTCTGTTTGGGGTTTGAGTTTATTTTTAGTATTGTGTATTTATTGGTTTGGTTTGAGCATATTTCTTTTTAGAGTTCGGCGAAAATCTTAGGTTTATTATTACTACGTAGTAAACCTTTTACGACCAATCGCGTGTTTTATTTGTTGCCCATTGCTGAACATGTATATATAGCAATTTCGGGCTTATTCAGTATGTCAAATACGTAATAGACTTCTGAAATTACTTTTGCTAATGAATTACAAAGTTATTTTTTGTTAGTTATTGTTAGTGATATTGATCATTGAGAAAGTCAGTCTTTATATCTCTCCTTTCTCTCAGATCACAGAATGTCCGTGAGAAATTGCCATGTGTGATAAAACCGCTTATTGTACACTAGTTTTAAATGTTTGTCCTTTTTATTATATTTCGCGTACAATAAAGTTTTTATTAAATAAATATCCAGGGAATGAAAGAGAGTTACTAATAATATTAATATTTGAACTCATTTTCAAGGAATCATTTTACAATGAAGCAATGAGTCAAATATTAATTATAAAAATAGAACCCAGCAACACTATTGCGATACATTCATGGCTCCGTCGTGGTCGCCGCAACTATTTGTGTTACGGGGTTAAATCGTCGAGTACGACTTAGAGCTCGCCCTACTATTGGTTTGTTTTGATATGTTACGCCCTACACCCGTCACTACTTGGCATGTTTTTGATGTTAATATAATTATCATCATCTGCTTAACCTTTTCTCAACTATGTTGGAGTTGGCTTCCATTGTAACAGGATGTAGCTGAATTCAAGTAATTTACACGGAGCGACTCCCTATCTGACCTTCACAACCCAGTTGCTGGGCAACATAACACCCCTTGGTAAGAATTTTGGGCTTCTACCCGCAACGACCGACAGCCGGGACCAACGGCTTAATAGGCTTTCTGAGGTACGGGGTCTCGGTATGAAATGAATGACCACCCATCCACGGACCGACGGCAGCAAGCATAGCTTAATCTTGATCGATCGACCCGTGCGGTTTTCACTTAGCCTTCACTTACACTACACTTTACATTGAAACGGAGATTCAATTCCCTAGGTTCTGCACTGAGCACGTGTCGAATTCTACACACTGATGTGATATTGGTTACATGTGCTCAGTCCCATATTCCGGAGACGATTTAGTTACCTGCATCTATCAAGGGGGTGACTTTACCCGTCATAACGATGTGATTAATAAAAAATAAAAAAAATTAAAAGAGTGTCCATGGAGTTTCTTGCCCGCTCTTCTCCACAGGAACCTACTACGCTTTGGAATGTACATCTATCGTCATTTTTACTTCCATACCCAAAGGGTAAAAACGGGACTCCACTGTCCGTCTGTCTGTCTGTCTGTCACCAGGCTGTATCTCATAAAACGTGACAGCTAGACAGTTGACATTTTCACAGATATGTATTTCTGTTGCCGTTATATCAACAAATAATAAAAATAAAATAAAGTTAAAATTTAAAGGGGTATAAAAGAAACGTTTATTTCGGCGTTTTATGCCTTGTGGTACGGAACCCTTCGTGTGCGAGACTCGCACTTGGCTGGTTTTCTGACTGACCAACTGTTTGACAATTCAAAAGTGCCTAGTTCATACTGAACAATTTTAGCTATCTAACTCACATCCGATTGGTGAAACAAAAAACAAATTCTTATACAAAAGCTAAGACTATTGCGATGCTTAAATGAAAGGCTTTTTAATTTTTACGAATTGGGTTTAAGTTTCATAGCGAAAGTTGTTTAGTATGACGGGTGCAAGCACCCTTTGACGGACGCAGATGGCTAAATCGCCACCCGTTATAAACAGGTGTAAAATCAATGCTAGTTTCGATGGGACGGTTATGTAATACTGCAGCGATTGCTAATGTCTGCGCTATCACGAATAGTAGGTACCCTGTGCCCACTGCTTGACACGCCTGGTTAGCTGTGCCACAGGAATGTAATCAATAGAAACTCACATCGCACTTTCAGTTACTTTTACACCTCTTTTTGCTACATATAAATCAGTTTCTCTCTGGTTACTATAACTATGTTCATTTTGTTAAGAGTGAAATGACACATGCTATAAATGCTTAGCTAAGAGCTCTGTGACATAAATGGGAAGTTGGTTTTCTAATTGTCATACGCGTGAATAGTGAATTACATAAATAAATAATAGTTAATAATTTGTTTCTTGTTATTATTGACTGAACAAAATGCAAATAAAAAACTCGTCTAAAAGATACGTTCTTGTGTGTCGTGTCGACGACATTCCCCGGAGAGTCGTCTACCAACTATGTCCCCAGTCTGTAAGTTTGTTTGTATCTACTTCTGCAATACTCTTGGTTACCTTTGAAGGTAAACATAAACTTACGTGAAACATCTTGTCGTAAAGTCATCATTGAAAGCTGAAATTAATGGTTGCAGGAATTCACCATTACTCTTTGGCAATGACTAATATCATCACATTCATCGTCATATTTTGTTAATTTTAGTTTTATATTTAAATAGCAACCCAACCCTGCTGCGTAGGTTTTTAACAATAAATACTTTAAATAATTTAATGTTGATGTCGCCGCCAACTAGCTTAATCAGACTTTCAGTTAACTGCCTAGCCTTTTAACTAAACGGTGCCGCGCCGTTCAACTAGCGGCCTGCATGATATTCAGCCAATTCGTCTAATACAACATTTAATGAACTGGCTAGTGTATAGAGTTTAATCGATACTATCACAATGCCATTCTTTCTGCTAATAATGAGCAGTCATTATTAAATTCTACGTTAAAAACCGCTGTTAAAAATAATACTATGTGGCCCATACAGACATTGATTGATCAGAGAAGATTAAATTGCCATTATCACTTCGACAAATTGATTACTGATCGCTTTTATCCCAAAAGTCCACACCACTTTTCATGCTCGAATATATTCAACATCTAATAAAATCATCTTCACCTACATTTCGTTCAGAATTTGCACATTGACTAGCGTTTTGTTTACGTACATCTAATTTAGTAATTAGTTCACAGCGACGTCGCGGTGGTCGGTACGTAATTAGGTATTAGCACAGTCTATACATTAGTCTGTATGTTAGTGTACGTTTAGTTGTTCGGCCGCGTCCTAACCAAAACCTAAAACCCTTTGTCGGAACAAAAAGTGACATACGAACATGACGACCGAGTATTCACACGACGGGTCATAGTGATCATTATGGTTAGGACACGGGGTATGTACAGTGCGGTTTCTTATAAACGAATGCGTGTTTTGCGAATTTGACCTTTATTAGCTACTAGAATTGTCGCATTGGCAGGTGTCAGGAACGCTTTCTCTCGACGGCCGGACTGTAGGTCTACTTGCACTTTTAATTGTATTCAAACTTGACAGTTGGACGGATACCAGTTTCTGACAAAAAGAATAAGCAAAATTGGATAAACTTAATAATGTACCTACTCATATCCGATCCATATTATAGTTTGTCATATCCGATCCATATTGTGTTATTATTTTTATTTTAAATGAATTTCTTGCCCGTTCTTCTCCATAGAGATCTACGTTTTGGAATGAGCAACTAGCTTCAACTTTCTGACTAACTGACAGACTATTTAATTTTTGACAATTCAAAAGTGCCTGTACAAGGTTTAATTGAAATAAATGCTTTGAGTTTGAATAAAAGCCCTAGACTGGTTGGCTATAAAATTGTTTACAAGTAGGTACCTACCTGTAAACAATTTAAGTGTAAGTTGAAGAAATATTAAAAACAAAATACCTGAGTAACTTGGGATGACTCGATCCGTTGCCTCAATTTTATTATGAGTCAAGAATAAGGAGTAAAAATAAATATTAGCATAAAACTAAATAATTCTAATCATCTAGAAGAACAAAAAAAATGTTTTGTATGAATAAAATAAATAGGTTTTTGTATAATAGGCAGAGAGCCAGGAATATGTCATGCATAACTATTATGTTTATATATTCATAATAATACCAATATATAATATGACATCATCCGTCGTCACCGCCGGGGTGCCAGCTGTTTTAGAACCCAACGGCCTGCCACGCGACGATGGGAAGAGACCAGATGGAATGACCATAATGTCCTGGAAGTTAGGCAGACCTTTGGTGTGGGATGCAATATGTGTGGACACCCTTGCGCCATCCCATCTTTCTAGCACCGTGGGCTGTGCTGGGGCGGCTGCTGCAGGTGCCGAAAACCTCAAACGGCGAAAATATTCCAACCTGATTGGGCATTATATGTTCGAGCCGTTTGGGGTTGAAACACTAGGGCCATGGGGTCCGAGTGTCCACTTGGTTTTTCGAGATATCGCCAAGCGGTTAGTCTACTCTTCACGTAAGCAGAGGGCTGGCCTATTTCTTGGCCAAAGAATTAGCATCGCCATACAACGTGGCAATGCTGCCAGCCTTTTGGGCACTGTTCCTGTTAACAGCGATGCGGACGAATTTTTTGATGCCCTATGATTGTATTGCATTTATTATTATTATTTTACAAGTATCTAGTTAATGTGTTGTGAATATGTATTTAAATAATAATAGGTACCTATGTTACTATACATTCGTGGTTTTCTTTACTGACCATTTGCTAAGTATTTTTACGGCATATTTTGCGTGGTGACTGAGCGAATAGATACAAACAGCGTTGTGGAAGCGATACGAATCTGACACAGAGCATAACTAATATTATTTATTTTTCTAGCTTAGAGATTCTTAGGTGTTTTGTGTCCAATATTTGTTTTTATAAACACACTTAAGGGCTGATTTTCCAACTTCAGATGTAGATCGATGATGTGGTCGTGAGTTCGAACCCAGGCAGGCACTTTACTTTGTGTAAATAATTGTTTTCAAAACGCTGAAGGAAAACATCGTGAAGATATCGGTATGTCCTAGAACCAAAAATTCGAAGACATGTGACATCCACCAACCTGCACTGGGCCCGCGTGGTAGATTACTGCCCACTTCCTCTCACAGAGAGAAGGCCTGTGTCCCAACATTGGGAAAATTATAGACTAATTATGCTAATACATCAATATATTTTATCCGGGGAATAAAAATTACATCTAATAGTTTTTGTATAGAAAATCTGTCAATAATAAAATAATACTTCGATTAAATATATCTGGCGTTGTGAAAGCTCTTCATACGAAAGATGAGAATTAAATAGATAACTGTAATCTTAGAAAAGAAAGAATGGCCATTTGCCTGTAAAACTAGCTTTTATTTTAAATGCCAGACGAAAATTGCTACTGAGTTTACTCACATAAATCTATTTTTGATAAAGACTTTCCATTTCAATTAGTTATCCTAAAGTAATTTGATAAATATGCCAATGCTATTGATATTAAAACCAGCATTAATTTCATAGCTATCTCTTTGATCTAGCAAGTTCAATAAAGCTAAATCTATCGATACGAAATCGAGTCCCAGTGGGATAAGATTATGCAATTAGGCTGAAGGTCTTGACACTAACTTAATTTGAGTTGACCACAGCAAGTTCTGTAATTTACTATGCAGAGCTATTTCTATGTCTTAGGCCTCTTTTACGGAGAAGCGGCGCGTCGCACGGCGCGTTGTGCGGCGCGGCCCGCAGTAAATTCAAACATATGACGATGTATGAGAGCGTTTACGGAGAAGCGACTTTACGTGTGTTGGCCTGAAAGCCAGCGTTACTAGTAGCGGAGCCCGCAGATGAAGCCGCCGCATCGCACGCAGTGTTTATCGCGGCAGCGGCGGCGCAGGGTGGCGCACGCAGCAGCGACACCTGTGGCGGCGCCCGCGACATCACTCGCGCAATTTGAACTATGCCCGCCGCTATGCCCGCGGCGGAGCTTTCTGCCAGTTTAATTTGGAGTTTTGCACAACGTAGACGCGCTCTCCGGTGCGAGCAACACGGTATAGGATTAACCGCGGGCACCGCTACTCCTCAGGCAACGCACCACGGTCCGCATCTTCATAAGCAGAATAGTACATTGTAATATGTTTATGTTTACGCGTATGATAACGCAAGTCGCTGCACACGTCGCCTCTCCGTAAACGGAAAAATCGTTCGACGCGCCGCGAGGCGTCACGTAACACGCGTCGCACGACACGCCGTGTCTCCGTAAATGAGCCCTTTCTACTATAAAGCTAGCTTTTTATGCTTCTTCGTTATGAAAGAGTCATCATCATCTGTCTAGCTGTTTCTCAGCTATATTGGGGTCGGCTTCTAGTCTAACCGGATGCAGCTCAGTATTGTACATGGAGTGACTGTCTATCTCGTTACCACAACCCAGTTTCTAGGTTTGCTATTCAAGAGTCATGATTTTAGATTTATTTAGTCTTACAGCATTTCATCATCATTGCCTTCACATTTCCTTTTCTTCTTCAACTTTCTCACCATCTACATAATTTCAGAATTACATTCCAATATACTTTTATAAGTAAGTGCATCTCTCAATGTTAATTTTCATGAAGTCAATTTTACAGGAAGAGCATTTGTTCTAATTTTAACCTTAAACAAAACAATATCTATCTTCGAATCACCAATAAATCCTCCATCTATATTTAACCCAAATATAACACCAATATGTCTATTATATCATCGCCCTTCCTCAATCCGGTCAGAATTACGAGTACCTACATTGCTCGTTTACGACCGCCATGTTGATCGTTTTTAGAACAAAGTCAGCGTTGTGTGTCGAATTGTAAGTCATGGTTTACAAGGTCGGTGTAGTTATAAGTTTATGAGTCGTTAGAGAGCTGGGTTATTGGTGTTGGTGGTGCTAACATTGGTGGGATTTGTAAGCTGGTTTTCGTCAGCTTGAAGTCTTTTTCTCATTTTGTAGTTACCTTTTCATTCTGCTCATTCTACGGTTGTATAGCAGAAATCGCCTTGAGCAATAAGACTGACATTTCTGTTTCTTTATTCTGTTTTATTTTCTGTGTACTCACAATGAAGACTATAATTTTTTTTTGTAAGTACGTCTCAATTTTGTAATAGTGAAGGGAATCGTTGAGGTACATAACACGGAGAAATTAATGTACATGCACTAGTCAGCAATCTGAATTAACATAGGTTTAATCATGAAATAGGTACGTCATAATATATTAAAATGCGTAACGCGTAGGTATTCTGTAAAGGTGTTTCCACTGATAAGTAAACCGAACTCAACAAAATAGTACCCTACAATACAATTTCTCTCTTCCCTTCAAAAGATTTTCCCTTCACAATAGCTCAAAAAAATCTTTTACAGAAACCAACCCTTCTGAACCAGTGACCTCGAATCCCAACCCCAAAATACTTATGACTAATCAATTGACTAACTAAAGAAACTGACTAAATGGTGGAAATAATACCGTCCGAGGCCAGTCTTGGTCAGTAAGTTGGCGTCCATCCAAATGTTACCACCGACAGAGGAACCCAATTCATAAGCAATGGCGATATTAAATATGAACATTTTGCTAAATTTGAGCCGTTGGAAAGTAAATTTTACTATAAAGAAGCTAAAGTACAAAATTAAACTGCTGGTTTCGAGAATTTTTGAATTGCTTCTCTTGATTTGTGTGGTGAATATAAAGCGTTGATTAGGATCCTGCAAGTTGATTTGGATGGGAAAGTAGTAATTTAAGTAATTTTACCTTTCATCCGCTTTAGTGCTGCAATATTGTAAATTGGGATTCTGATTTGTTTAATGCGAGTGGCTTGGAACTGTGCCGATGCATTTCCATCAGCTGGACTGTGATAGGTTTATTTTATTTTGTTCTTGTAGCACTAGTCTGGAGTGGATTCGAGCTTTTATAATAATTTTTCACATTTTTCATTCACGACTTCTTTTGGCTTCCTTCCCTACCTTTCTATCATTTTCATTCATTCATGCCAACCCCAAATCACCTACTGATAGACGTAGGTGTTATGTTTTATCTAACATTTTATATATCTAAATAAGATTTGTATTAAGTAGATTATTTGGAATCAGAAATTAGACATCTATATTATCCAAAATTAGCAATTTCGTGACGTTTCCATTCATATTCACATAATTTCACATCTTGCGCTCACTCACCACTCAGGTCGTCAAATTATAATACCATACTAAATCCCAAACATATTTCGTTAGCAAAATTACAAAACAGTAACAAATTAACAACGGAGAAAAATAATACAATTACGTCCCAACAGATTCAACTAGCAACGTTCACAGTACATTTTAAAAACTAATTCAAGTTTATTAATTTGGTCGTTTACTATGCGAAGATATCGTACATTTTAATATAGAATTTGGAACTGTTCCAAAAACTTACTCGGCTAATAATTTACTTTGTTGATTTAATTAAAACGGTTAAAACATTAGACTTGTAAACTATGATTTTACGTCAAAAAGTTTTGAACAAAGGGTGAATAGGAGTCGCGAATCATTTGATAAATTAATAGTGCTGAGAATTTCCATTATTTTCAACGTTTTTGCTTGAAATAGGTCCAGAATTTGTTATGATTTATGGTCTAACTTTTTTCTAACTTGACCTATAAAATCAGGACATTTGCCGTTATAATGTAGCGCAGGGGGTCGGTCGAAGGTTATGCTACGCTTGCCGCGGTCATTTCGTCGATGGGGTGCCATCCATTGAATATCGAGACTCTTCCGTGCTTCGGAAACCATGTAAAGCCGTTGATCCCGACTGTCATTCGTAAGATCTTTGATAGTCGTTACGGGCAGCCGCAAGCCCAAATGTTTGAACACCAGTGTTACCAAGGGGTGTTACCCAGTAGCTGAGTTGTGGAGGTCAGATAGGCAGTCGCTCAGTATAGTTAGGAAAAGGCAGGCAGATTGATTTTCTTTGCCAGTGTGATGTTGGTACTAAATTATTCATCAAATTCGTTCTGGTGTCTAATTTATTCACTGATTAGGGGTATAATTAGATGTTCTTTCGTCTCTAATGAAGATGAATCACAGTTGGAAATGAACGCATGGTGTTGATGTGAATTATTTCCGACAATGATGAATATAATGAGTACAACAGGTAATAGTCAGTATAATTTTAGTTATATTAGCTGTTGCTAATTTGGACGAGTCATGAGGTATTTTGTTTGTTTGATCTTGTTTATATGTTAAGTTTTTTAACTACAAAACATAAATGTCACATTCTTTTTCATAATAAAAATTGAGATGTAGTCACACGTTTTCGTATTTTTGGCTCTAGGATATATATGCCCAGTTTCCTTACGAAGTTTTCGTTCACCATTTTGGGAGCAGTGGTGATTTAATTATTTACACAAAGTAAAACACCTGTCTGGGTTCGAACCCACGACCGACCGACTCGTAAGTCGGAGCCTTTACCACTGGGCTATCCTTATCTGTATGGTCCAAAAAAGAGTAATCAAACACTTTTTCTTTAACTATTACTTCAATATTTATTTAATTAAATATAGAAGTAATACTATTGTCCAAATAGTCATAATTTTGATTAGATATCTTAAAAAACTTAGAAAAAATATTTGTGTCACTTCTCTTTTCACTTGCTCCACACTATAAAACAAACGTGGTACCAAAATGAAGCTAGAGGAGTAATGAAAAATTTCCAGCGGCAACTTTTGAAACAATAATCGTTTTTATTATCAAAGAGATAGGGACTATAATCGGGTCACGTAGTTTGCACCGATTCTTCTTTCAATAAACTAAGATGATACTTTTATTTGATTCGGAAAAACGTTTTCTTTATGGCGAGATTTATTAAACGTTTTTAGGATTTTATTTACGTTTCATATAGAATTACTAATTGATTCTGTTCGTTTCGAGAAATGGCGGGAAAGATGAGAGTTCTCTCAAGTAATTTGACTGGAAAGCTTAACAGGAAACGGATACTGAGATTTGTTCTGGAAAATCCAATGTTATTTGATTTTCTTATTGAAGAAGTAATAAAAGACTAACTATATAAATAAATACAAAAACAAAAGAATATTTAGGCGTCGAAGTAGGTACTCCGCATCGCTGTCATTAAGAAGAAGTAAATTGACGTTATAAGAAAGATTCTCTGAACGCTTTAAGATTAATGATTTCGAGTGAAATACTGGATAAGGAAAAAGCAATTTCAAGACTGCTCTATAAATAACAGGTCTGTATTGTATCTCATACATTGATACATTTTAGGGGCCCGTGGCTAAATAATAACAGCCGCACAGGTCGATCGATCAGGTTAAGCTACGCTTGCCGCGGTTGGTCTGTGTAATGACCATCTTTACCAACCGTGACACCTCCGTGCCTCGGAAAGCACGGTCCCGGCTAGGCGGCTGTCATTCATAGATCTTTGGTAGTCGTTACTCAGAAGCCCGAAAGTCTGACAACCAGTCTTACCAAGGGGTATCGTATTACCCAGTAACTGGGTTGTGGATGTCAGAAGGCAGTCGGTCCATGTAAAATACTGGTATTGAGCTGCATCCGGTTATATCCGACCCCAACGTAGTTGAGAAAAGGCTAGGCAGATGATGGATGAATGTATCTTATACATTCGCTACTGTCACCAGGCGTGGGTGTCAGACAACATACCTCTCTACGCCTCTAGGGATCATAGGAGTCACGTCTACTCCATAATCTACCTTTGTATCTATCCTTGTTATCCAAAGACTTAAAAATCATTGGATTCATCCTATCGCGTTAAAAGATAGTAGTGTTTCCATTTCGTTTCATGCTGCCATGGAAACGAGTAAAGGATGTGTGAGCTCATCTTCTCAGTATTGACACTTTTTGCGCAACGTAAATACTGTAAGGACTAAACAAACGATTTAAATCTCTGTTGTTATCCCACGCAGATCGAGTGCATCAAACATTATCTGTTTATAGGCGACGGGCCAGGATTGCCCAGCCTCCGATAACTGTTTACACGTATTTTGTCAATCCGCCAACTGGAGCGAGAAATTTTTAGGAATACGTTTGAAAAACATTCGCACATGATCAGCGGGACAATGGCGTAACACATTATCAATCGGAATCGGTTTCATTTTGACAGTTCAACAGCATTCATTGCGTTATTTACGTGTTGAGCAGACAATTTTTTGGAACTTATGAAGGAATGGATTAGCAATTTGCTTCAAAATGATTCAGATTGGTAGTGTGTTACGCAATTAGGGTGCCGGTTGGAGCTGGGTATGTACAGACGCCAGCAGGTCAACCTACCCGAAACTGTCATATTTTCCCAATCAACCTTGAACCTAAGTGCTTTAGTAATAAAGTCGAAAATCTATTAAAGAAATCTGACAGATTGTAGTAACTTGATGTGCTGGCGTCTGTACATATTTTTTTTTTTTTTACGTTACATACCTCAAAGCTTTTTGCATACGTTATGTGTAACTCTAGGCGCACGACGACACGATGTGTATATTTTGCATTTATGAGAAATGTATGCTTTCATGTTTGTTTATTGACACAATGTTTTCTATAGAAGCAGCGCGAGCGGTTGATTGCAAATTGGCAACTTTGTCGTTATTAGAAAGAGTCGGTTTGATCTTGTCTAATTGCAATCATGAAAATAATATTATCTGCTAGTTTTTGCTTGTCAAAATATTTTGTGCTTTTAGCACAAAACTGTATTCAGAGTCTTTTTAAGTGTACCTTAATATAATGATTATATTTTTTTCTGATTCGTCGAGATTGAGTTACAATAATTCAAACCTTCTTATTTATGATTTTGCTTTGGTTTACTAAAATATCTGCGATAGACAATGAGCTCATAGCCACAAAAGCTTCATCATCTATAAGTAACGCTATGACTGGGTGAGCCTGACCTATAAAACACGCCAATATTAGGTCAATGCCAATGAAAACATTTATAACTGTAATATTTCCTATACCTTATTCATTAAAACCTGACATTGATGATTTAGTACCTGCTACAGTAGAACTCATGGATACAAAAAACGCAACGGATGTCAAAGAATCTTCATAAAAACGTGAATCAAAGTAAACTGGCGAATATCGTATGCATAACGATGCTTTCAACCTTGACTGCTGCCTACGCCGGAAAACATAAACGGTTTATTGCCCCAACGATGGGTTCTTCTGCGAGAAAATAGCTCTCGGTACGGGGCAAGATTGTGAGCAACTTTCTCACCTTGAAGAGTTTCCTGTTGGTAACAATTATTGATTTGATTTTGGAAATGTTACATGAAAAGGTCCCAGTGGAACCGGTCGCGATTAACGAGTTGTTGGTCGTAAGTTCGAAACCAGGCACTTCACTTGTGTAAATTTTTTATCACCACTGCTCCCAAAATGTTGAAGAAAAAAATCGCGAGGAAACCAACATGCTCTATAACCAAAAATTTGAAGACATGTGGTATCCAAACTCGCAGTGAGCCCGCGTGGTGGATTACGGCCCACTCCCTGCCATAGAGAGAAGGTCTGATTTTGTTGGAACTGCCGCTTTTCGCATTTCCAACAGTGAACAACTAAAGGCTGATGACGAGATAAAACAACGAGATATTTTATTCAGCTGCTGATGAAATGGATTAAGATCGATTGATAATTTGAAACCTAACGACAATACACATCTGAGTAGACTATTAACCGGAATGCCGTAATTACAGAAACAATTAAAAAGCCATTGTATCTCGCGTGGATCTACGTTCCGGGTATACTAAGGGTTAAGTCCAAGTAATCTACTGATTTATCTCCAGGTACATATAGTTTAGCATTAGCCTCGAGAATAAAATTAATGTCAAGGGCTCATAATATTGTGTGTCCAATAATGACGATGAAAGTTTGCTATGCTGTGTAAGGTTTAGACAATTAAACGAGCATTGAAATCCATACTAATATTATAAATGCGAAAGTGTGTCTGTCTGTCTCTCTGTTACCTCTTCACGCTTAAACCGCTGAACCGATTTAGATGAAGTTTGGTATATAGTAATAGTTTGAGTCCTGGGAAAGGACATAGGATAGTTTTTATCCCGATATTCCCACGGGATCGACACTTATGCTAGTGAAACCGCGGGGCGCTGCTAGTATTTATATAGATTTATTAATTGAGTGTAACCTTAATAACCTCATCTGATAAAGTTTGTCAACGGTGTCAACGTGGCCAGACACCGCACAAGATGTTTGGAAGGACAAAGGGGAGGTTTCCCAGAAGAGGAACACAATATAGGCAAAAAAAAAAAATATTACAAAAAATCTAATCGACTTCAAAAAGAAATTATGAAATAACTTTAATTTCGGAAGTCGGTGGCAAAAAATTAAAACTAAAATACAGATCCCAAGACACCGACTTCCGAAGTCAAAGTTATGTCATAATTTTGAGTTACTTAATTTCTTTTTGAGATCGATTTAATTTTTAAAAGTTTCACTTTGTAGTGTTTTATTTTGGAAGCTGGTTTTTTTGTTATTAAGAACTTTTATTTCTCGCTTTTTAATGGGTTTGTTTATAATTGATCTAAGTTACAATAGCCTAGTGTTAACTTGCTCAGTAAAAAAAAATATTCAACCGATTTGGTACCCTCCTCCTTTTTTTGAAGTCGGTTAAAAATATCCTTTATCAAAATTTAGAGCAGCCTTAATAAATAATTTCCATTAGTCCCTCATTGGGGTCGTTACAAAGGGGTGGCATAATATAACAGCTTAAATGCAAGGAGCATGTCATTGCCAACAATTACTGTTACGATTCCATTCTAGTAACATTAGTTTTGATAGATCACTGCTCTTAAGGGGTATAGTCAGCCTGTGAGCCGAAATATAGCTACCACGCGAGCATAGTGCAGGTTGGTGGATACTCTAAAGAGGCAAACGAACTGTTCTAATTTTCTAACGTTTCTTACAATTTTCAGCTCACTATCTAGTTGCATGTTGATCAAATTTTGATTTGCGACATTATGAATATTTATATTTACATTTGTATTATCATTAGAATCATCAATACAACTCTTTAAGTTCTAATTGGTCAAAAATATAACCATGTAAATCATGAATTCAGCCAATTAGGTCGGTACTTATGACTTAGAGGGTTGTGTTGGTGTTTTTAATGATTAGGTATTAGTTTGTTAATACTCGTTAATGTCGTGAATTTTTTTATTAATAATTTATTTAATGTTATTCAAAATACAGAGGTGTAACTTAAATCTAAACTCGCCAAAATTTTACGTTTGATGGCGAATACTACTGCTATAGCTGCAAATTGCAAGATAAATAATACTTTCGCGGATTACCTTAGCGCATTCGCCTTAATAAAGACTGTTATAACATTGCCTTACTCAAACTAGATTTTCCTAAGAGAACCTTGATAAATTGAATTTAGATTATTTTTCTTTCTTATTCTGCCTTTGTGAGCATTAGACCGAGTGGAGACTGATGTTTGATGGGATTTATTCTAATTTATGTGATTTTCTTTGCGTTAATAATCGATTTGGCTGGGTCTATTATTCATTGGGTTTGCATTTAATCTTATTTGTGATGAGTGTGTTTTGCTTTCAAGTTCCATTAAGAAACAGCATCAAGTTTTTTTTATCAATGTCATCTTACAATTTTATAGTGCGCCCTTTTATAAACTTTTTCTTCTTTGTGCTAGGTATTTGACAAACTGTTACTAGAAAATAATAAGAAATATAAATGAAGAAAGCTTGAAGAAACCTCACTAAAGTCCATTGATGTAACGTTTTCTATTCGCCTTTCTTCTCAGAATAGTCAGTTAGGAAACGCCGACCTCATCTAGTTTAAAAAAAAATATGATTGACTTGTAAAAGTGTTTGTACAAACCTACTTACAGAAATAAAAATAATTTAATCATCATTTAATCATTTAATAAAATACTAGACCTGACTAGTCTCTACATACTCGTATGTTAGTATATTCGTATAGTTTAATCCCCAGCTTTAGCTACGAGATTATAAATAGGCAGATATTTAATTTTACGATAACATTTTCTACCGTCTCTTATGATGTGTCCGTGTCTATTTAATTTCGTTTGTTTTGTCTTTTTTTAGGGTTCCGTACCTCAAAAGGAAAAATGGAATCCTTAGAAGATCACTTCGTCGTCCGTCTGTATATCTATCCGTCTGTCAAGACCCTTTATCTCAGGAACGCGAGGAGGCATCAAGTTGAAATTAATATCAAATACTCAGGGCTGCAATCCCTTGTAGCTGCGACAAAATCAAACTTCTGAGCTAACGCAATGAAAAGTTACGGGCGTTTATGTTATTATTATAATATTGGTGCCCCATCATCTATAGCAGAACTACTCAAAATTGTTGCATTTGACAGCTACCGCCAAAACTAAATAGCGATGTTACTAATATCGCGCGCTCGAACCTAAGCGATCCAGTTATAGCCGGTTATAACTAGTTGTTACTGGATGTATCTCGTTATAGTAAACAAAAGCTGCTCTGTGTTGTCGATTAGGTCTTTGTTCAGAATAACTGTTACTGGGTTAATGTTGATAATGCTTTTGTTAGAAATGAGTGGTTGATTACGGTTGAGTTTTGATTTTGTATTGGAACACACAAAGCGCATCGATTTTGTAGTAACAGTGACAGTGTATTTGTGGTTTACTTTTCGAAATAATATTATGTACCTATTCCTCTTGCGTTCTACACTAATTTGGAATTGATTTTAGATAATTATGACATGAAGTGAGGAAATTATGAATGTGTACGGATACAAGTGTAGGGGAATACAAAAAAAAACAATGGATGACTGTGTGAAAGGTGATAGGAAAGGGAGTGACTACTGAGATGACGACTAATAGAGAAGTATGGAAGAAGAAGACATGTTGCGCCGACCCGAAATAGAGCAAAAGAATGATGATAATTATGATGGTAGAACGACCATTAGGTATATACTAATGATTTTTTGGACAGTTAAATCATCTCTCAAGTCTCCACTCTGGAAATCGTACCAGAGCCCCAAGATACAGACTAACTGTCAGGTTTGGGGCTCACTGTCAAATAATAATTGTAACATAGCTGTAAGTAGTAACCTGCTTACTGTATGACCTGGATACTTTTTTTTCTATTAGGTATGTCACTTAAGGATCAGACGATCAGTGCATTGCCTTACTTAGTTCTTTGCCATTTTCTTCCAACGTTTTCATCTGTCATCCATCCATTTACTGAGGATATCATGACTATTTTTCAAACTCACATACTGTACCAAAGAAAACACCAAAGAATGAACCTATTTGTCAAAAAAGATGTACAGACTTATAAAAGCTCTATAAAGACACACAAACACAAATGACAGTTACTCATCAGTGATATCACACATTTCGTCTCCGTCGGAACATGACGTTTATGTACGAGTAATTTATATAAACAAGAGTGTTGCTTATCTGTGGCGGTGTCGTCACGGGAGAATAAACACACACACTAGGTTTGGGCAAAGAATAATGTAATTGTGTAGAAGGGATATAACTCTTGTACTGCGTTCATGCTGCGCTCTACGATTCTGCTACTGGCTGTCAATTTTGTCGATGATCGAGTGCCGAATTGCCGATCGCGACGTGTACTGCAAGGGATATTTAATAAAATTTTTGAGCAGTTAAGTATGGCTGAGCAATGGTGGCCCAGTGGTTTCGGCCTTTACGAGTAGTTCGTAGGTTCGAACCCCATCAGGCGCTTTATTTGTGTAAATTATTTCATCACCACTGCTCTCAAAACGATGAAGGAAAACATCGTGCGGAAACCGGCATGTCCTAGAATAAAAAATTCGAAGACATGTGACATATTCCAACACGCGCTGGGCCCGCGTCGGCCCACACCCTCTCACACAGAGGAGGCTCGTGTACCATCAGTGTGAACATTATAGGCTGATTAGTAATTATGTCGCCATTACTGAAAGAAGTGGATCAATGAAGTTTGACATCATAATATCATCTGTTTAGCCAATTATTGATATGATGTATTTTGCTCAATTCAGTGTAGCGGTATTTCTATTTGATTGATATCTCGACCTAAACGTTGGCATCGCAGCAAATGGAATTAAATTAACGCCCCAGAATTGTAGTCATTTCAAATACATTCGAAGCTGTTTCGCTTCTGCAAAATTTTCTTCTATGGTTTCTGGGGGAAATGTTGATTATGCGATGAAAGATCGTGTTCTCGAAGATGAAGCTGGCGTTAAATGAAAGACTCGAGATGATAGTGTGAGAAAAGAGCTGTGACATGCTAAACAGGTCCCTAAAGACACTGTGACGGAGTGACGCATAGAGATTGTTGTTATTATCGTTTAGGGCGGTTGTTTTTTGTTTATTGTGATTGCGTTTTATTTTGACTTTGATTGCAAGATCTCTGTAGATAGTGGTGGTTATACTCGTATAAATTCAATTTTATCAAACGGTACTCGATAAACATCATAACTTTATTTGTGCATCCTTGAGAAATTGTACCCCTCATAAATACTACTTCGCTTATATCACATTGTACCTTCAAAGCTAAGCAATGGAGGCCTTTACGTCCTATAGCATAATAAACCGGTAACGTTCCCACTGCTGGGATACAGGCCTCCTCTCTTCGAGAGAGAGTGGGCTATAATCCACCACGCGAACCGAGTTGATGGATGTCATATGTCTACGATTTTTTGGTTCCAGATTTCCTTACAACTCCGGTTTCCTCTACGACCTATAATAATAATCATGTAAGTAAGACTAAAGTTGCAGAGGTTTTTAATTTCAAAGAAAAATGTTCCGACTTTTGACTTGGAACCTGGGAGGAAACCTTACCTGTAGAACTTTTCGTAAGCCAGTAAAAACTTTGTCCAGAACATTGTTTCAATTGAATTTCAGAAATGTGTTTGTTGACAAACATTTTAAAGCGTCTACTACATTTACCTTCAATTTTCATTGTGTAGATACGTCCACCAGTTCCAATTAACTGACCGATGATAAAATGTTACGACATGTTGTTTTTAACTAGAGATATATTAGGGGTAATCCAGTATCTATACTGTACTATCCCTATGTGTCTATGTATTTATATAGTTAAAACAACAGCTTCTGTATTTATATTTGACTAGCTTTTGCTAGCGGCTTCACCCGTATAAGTGTCGATCCCGTGAGAATATCGGGATCAAAAGTATCCTATGTGTTAATCCTGGTTATAAACTATCTGCGTGCCTAATTTCATCCAAATCGGTTCAGCCGTTTGTGCATGAAGAATTAACAAACATACAAACACACTCACAAACTTTCGTCTTTATAATGTTAGTGTGAGCAATATTAGTAGGAAGTACCTCTTAAAGGTAACAATAAACTCGGAATCACAGAGTCGCCAATTACAGGCTTATTACCAGCATTTTCAGGAATAAGTGATGTGATAATACATAAAAATAATTAAACTAGTGACTATATGCATAAAACCGGCCAAGTGCGAGTCGGACTCGCACACGAAGGGTTCCGTACCACAAGGCATAACTTTATTTTATTTTTATTATTTGTTGTTATAGCGGCAACAGAAATACATCATCTGTGAAAATTTGAACTGTCTAGCTATCACGGTACATGAGATACAGCCTGGTGACAGACAGACAGACCGACGAACAGTGGAGTCTTAGTAATAGGGTCCCGTTTTTACCCTTTGGGTACGGAACCCTAATAACGCATGCATAGAAGAAGGTAGCTATTCAACCGACTAATAATAACGATTGATAACTAATAACCATTCGTTAGTCGTAACTTGAAAAAGTCATGGTTCGAAAGCAAAACATAGGTAATAAATAAATAAACCAAAAACCATCCCCATTGTAACGAAACTTATCCGCAAGTTCATCCATTAAGTACCACATTGCCCCCCCCCCTCCCGCTCCCTGCTTACCCCCTCAGAAGGCTTCTGCTTCATGTAACGGATAACGATAATTGTTTGGACAATCGTTGTTATTCCGTTAACTTTGTGTAGGTGACAGTTAACAAGTACCTGGTTAAGATAACGTTAGGGGGACCATGGTTTAAGACATCATAGGATAAAAAGGACTGAAACAATTTGAAACGTCAGAGTTGAACGGAAAAGGAAAGAATGAAAACATATTTTTAAATATGTATTTAAGGTTATGTTCATGGAGTTCATTAACAATAACGTAACAACAATGGGGACAAACTTGTATTATATAAAGGGCCAAAGGGTCATATTTTATAACACAAAAGGCGAAATCTTCATGAATTGAGAATTAAAGCCAAGAGCTCACTGTCTTTGTCAGCTTTTCTTAGATCAATACCTAAACCATTATCATTACCTATTGAAATATCAGCAACACAAGCCATCGCCCAATTTAGGTCAATTAAAAACACAACGACACCCCATTAATTCATTACCACAACACACATCCATTATAAAAGAATCCATTATGCATAACATCCAAAACCTATGTCCAGCAAACCTCCCAACATTCATCTCATGAAACAAGTCTCCCCAAAATCATAGCCACCCTAATGCAAAGGCTACACTTAATTAAGCCACCTGGCTTAATTTATAATCTGTTGTACAATTATGGCCGGAATAAGGGGTGCCCCTTATAAACTGGGCAGGTTAAGGCTGAGGGTAGAGAGAAGACAGGAATATTTCTTGTTGTTTTTGAATTTAGAAAAATACTTTTTGTGTTAATGGTTTTTGTTAATGAGTGTAGTAAGAATAATGATAATTGTACTTTGAAATATTATTGTTTTTTTACGGTTTTTGTTATCAAATAAATTCATATACATGTACATATTATTATTTTAAGTGTTAGCTTATTATTACGTAAATATTATCTTCATTAATAAAAATTAAAAAAGAAAAGGGATTTAAAAAAAACCACAGTATTTAGAAAGAATATAACACACTTCATGAAACATTTACTGTGGGATGTGTTAATTAAATAATTTACAACAGTTCGTAACTTTCAAAGTTTTGTTTCAAGTTTTCTATACAACAAAAGAAATTCTCATACATAACGTCGTCACGCTAGGCAAGTCCGAGGGGTGAAACAGGCAGGTGTACCCTTACACCCACGCCAGTCGTTCACCTTTGGAAATACCGGTAACCTCACCCAAACCTTCTTTGGGTGATAAAAAGCACCTTGACCGTGAAAAACATACTTTACGTACCTACAGAGGTCTGCTGCTGTCTACTGTCGGTCTGCTGTCTACCAAGTGTTCAGACCATAGGGCCATCCAATGATGATGATGATGTATTTCGGTTGCCGCTATAACAACAAATACTAAAAACAAAATAAAATAAATATTTAAGGGGGGCTCCCATACAACAAACGTGTTTTTTTCGGCGTTTTTGCCTTGTGGTACGGAACCCTTCGTGTGCGAGTCCGACTCGCACTTGGCCAGTTTTATATTAACTGTGACAAAACATTCCAGATATGGCCATAATATATATAGAAACATATAATAAATTAAAGTCGATGTTTGTGTCTCTCCGTGTGGCCGCGTTGTTCCTAACTACGCAACGGATTTTGATGCAGCTTTCACTACTATTTTGAAAATTTATTCCGGAAGGTTTATGGACATAATACATTAATATCAAACTTACTTATAATAAAGAAATCGGGGTGGGTCGTTAGTAAATAAATATTAATTTAACATTAAATATTGATACCCATCACTAACATTATTAAATCACTTCTGTGAAGTTTCTCTAGTTAATTTAATGTTGATCTTGTGTTTCATAAATGTCTGAGCTTCAAAAGAAACCATACACATTGACATTGTCTCACATGTACACAATAACTTCGCCACACAAAGCTTAAGCGGAGTTTCGAAATTGAATCCTCTTTCAGCCACTTCAAATTTTGAATTCACGAAATGATTTGAAGAGAATGGTAGCCAATACCGATGCAGCGATTGGGTCCGTTCGGGTCTAAACAATGGCCGCTAGACGAACACGGCTGAACTTGTTAGGCTTTTGTGTCATACACTGGATGACGTCAACGTTCTACGTCACTTTAGCAAAGTTCACGCAATGAATTTATACGCAATGAATTTATGACGCAATTTATACAACAGGGGGCAGATGTTTTCTGATAAATAAGGGCTTTTCATAGACTGTTCAAATGAGCCGTATCATATTATTTCGTATTACATTGTTCCTTGGTTCGCTCTTGACCTCGATCTCAACTGTTGAAAAGCAATGAATCAGTTCTACGATGAATCGAGAAGATACTCTGACGATGCTTATTCAATTTAGGGCTGATTTTTCAATTGACAGATAATTTTTATTCGTGGAAAGAATTGACGTCTGACAGATTTTGAATGGAAGTACTGTCAAAAATTCAAAATTATTCCTCGGGTAAAATTATCTGGCGTTGGAAAAAATCAGCCCTTATTCTTACTTTGTGAGGTTATAGTGTAGAATTAATCGGTTAGTTAGTCGGAAACAACTCTGTTTGCACTATCTAAGACGACAATTACCCGACTTTTTTGAAGAATTTAGATTTTGGAAATGCCAATTTAGGATTATTATGTAACAGTTATTGCAGCCCCTAGTAGGTGTTTAGGTTTGGCGCATGCTTCCAATTTCATCCCGTATTATCTAGATCTTATATGTATTTAGAAAGCCAGATTGGCCTATATGTGTTCCCATAGGTACTCATTACAATTATGGTTTCCAAAGGTGGGTCAAAGTTATAATATTATATAGAGAACTAGCAGTCCGCCCCGGCTTCGCACGGGTAGATATTGGTATTTAACAAAAATAAGATTTATAAGGATTTTTCGGTGTTACTATTACATATTTTAACATGGAAAAGTAGTTATTGTGACATAACTGTGATAGTTAGATGGTATCGTGGACTTTTTTGTAGATATTGATGTCCACTATAAAACCGTAGTTATTTCGTCGTGCCTAACCCTTCTAAGAATAAAGGGAGATGTTGTGTTGTTCTTGTGTCTTCAATGCCAGTCCTTCAGTTCCTTGAATTTTGTATCAGAAGCGGTTAAGTTTCGTACCTTCGACACCTACGCCTGCTTTACCACAAACCACTTAAAAACCACAAATCGAATTTCAATCATCGTTCTGTTTCTGTGAATCGTTTGAAGATGACAGGCAGAATTTGTAGTTCAAGCGGGTCTCAATTCCCTTCAGTGAGTTCAATCTAAGTGATCCTGCTTAGCCCCGGATATTTGCGTGGCGTGGTATCCCCCGGGAGCGAGCAATATTACCCATGAATATTATAAGGTGGTATGCATTGTTTAGTACTTGAGGCCAATATGATTAGTTATATTATTGTAATATTCTCTCGTGATTAATTTGGATTTGCTTTGTAAGGCTTGCTAGGAGACTGAGTATCAATTTAATCCCCAATTACGGCTGGTTGACACTTGTCGTGACCCAAGGGCTGGCTTTTACTTTGGCCAGAGGCTAAGCATTGCCATACAACATGGTAATGCCGCCAGTCTCTTGGGTACATTATCAGTCGACAGCGATGCGGATGAATTTTTCGACGCTATATTTTAGTTTGTGTATAGTTTTAGTTAAATTAGGATATAATTTTGTTGTTTTTATTAATTAATTAGGTATTAGTTGTTATTTGCTTACTTATTATTTCTATTTACAGAAATAAGAACATTAGTAAGTGCATGGTCTAAGTATTTATTACAACTTTTTTACAAAAAAAAATAAATAAACCGACTTCAAAAAAAAACAGTACCTACAAAGTGAAAATCATTGGGCTTAAAAGTCAAAATGGGAGTACCGCAGGGCTCTATATTGGGGCCATTCCTTTTTTACCCGACTGCGGCGAAGCCCAAAAGGAGGGTTATGTGTTTTTTAGCATATATAAATGATTTACCTCATTTACTGAAAAACCGACCACAAATTTTAGTTATTGCGTTGACTTAGAAGTTTGGTTTTTTCACTGCTTCAAGTGATTGCATCCCTGAGTATTTGATATTAATTAGATAACTCTAAGCATTCCTGAGAAAAAGGGTCTTGACTGACGAACAGATAGACGGACAAAGAAGTGATCTTATAAGGGTTCCGTTTTTCCATTAGAGGTACGGAACCCTAAAAATGAGAAAAATACGTCGGCTTCCTGTCTAACCAGATGCAGCTGAATACCTACCAGTATTTTACATGAAGGGACTGCGACTGCCAACCTAGTTACTGGGTACCACGATATCCCTTGGTAACCGACTTCCCAATAGTTGCTATCACTAAGGCAACAAGAGAGTTACTATTCAAGATATTTTCTCTAGCGATTAATTTGATTCCATATTCCAAGATATGCAGCTAGCATGAGTAATATTATTCTATGTTAAACCATCCAGGCGTAACGTTCTAAAGTCAGACTTGGCATTTCAGGGAGCTATCAAATCGTAACAATCGGTCGTTCTAAGAATCGATACCTTGATTAATTATTTTGATTATTTAATATTTATTTATATCTTATATCTATCTAAACTAATAATTCAAATTCAATACTATTTATTGTGGGACAATCCACTGGTTAGTGTACAAAAACTTAGAAACTATTGTTAGAGCCTACCTATATACAATAACAAAGGACAACACTCATCATAAAAATCACAAATCACAAATGCCCCTGTGCTGAGACACCCTGCCCCGTCAAGATAACCAATAGGGAGATACTTCCTCTCTCTTCTATATCTATACATATAATAAATCTGTAGACAAGGCGTTTCTGTACATTGAAAATATAAAAAAAAAAAAATAGGTGGGGTGTTACTGGATAACCAACAGATGCCAATTCATCAATTTTTGTCTGTTTGTCGGTTTGTCTGTTTGGATGTGACAGATTTTTTATTTGAACAGGTTCAACGTAAAAAGTACGCAACCAATATGGTTCATTTTTATTCCAAATATAGTGTAGAACTCGGAGTAGTGATTAGTCTTTGTTTCATCGCAATCGCTTCAGTCTATCAAAAGATATAATCAATTTAAAGCATTCTATAACAACTTTTTATTGCAATAAGTGGAAACAACAACAAACGATATAGTACTAACGAAAACATATTGTGATCTTTAAAATATTATTATGTGTATTATTAACTCTGATACTTATGTCTGTGTTATTTAAAAAAGTAATGATGATGATTATAATCTATAAATATAAAAGAAAGACGTGTTAGCTACACTATTTATAACTCAAGAACGGCTAAACCGATTTGGCTGATAATTGGTGGGGAGGTAGCTTAGAACCAGCAGACATAGGATACTTTTTATCCGTTTTTTTTTATTCGGTTTTAGACGGACATAGTATTTAATACTTTTATTATTTACGTATGGGTAGGAGTAGTGTGAGAGTAGGTTAGGAGTAGGGTAGGAGTTGGGTAGGAGTAGTGTAGGAGTAGGGTAGGAGTAGGTTAGGAGTAGGGTAGAAGAAGGGTAGGAGTAGGGTAGGAGTTGGGTAGGAGTAGTGTAGGAGTAGGTTAGGAGTAGGGTAGAAGAAGGGTAGGAGTAGGGTAGGAGTTGGGTAGGAGTAGTGTAGGAGTAGGGTAGGAGTAGGTTAGGAGTAGGGTAGAAGAAGGGTAGGAGTAGGATAGGAGCAGGGTAGGAGTAGTGTAGGAGTAGGGTAGGAGTAGGGTAGAGTAGTGTAGGAGTAGGGTAAGATTAGGGTAGGGGTAGGGTAGGGTAAGGGGTAGAACACCACGCGAACGAAGTAGCCGGGCAGCTAGAAATAATTTATATGGCAAAACAACGTTTGCCGGGTCAGCTAGTTCTTAATAATAACGCTAAAGAGTTTGTTTGTTTTGAACGCGCTAATCTCTAGAACTACCACACGGATACTTTTTTTTGTATGTTTGTTTGTTACGCTTTCACGCTAAAACGGCTGAACGGATTTGGATAAAATTTAACAAATGAGTAGACCATGACCTGGATTAAGTCAGGATATTCTTTATCCCTATATTCCTACGTGATCGAGACTTATACGGGTGAAACGCGGGGCTATCATAGGTATCTTTTCTTGCTTCACTTTTGAACTACATTCTTGTTTCAGACCCATAGTTCAAACTAAATTTTCAGCATCAAACTACAACAAAAAGACGATCATCTATCACTCTTACATTCAAAACTTAATTTGAAATCTTAGGTCTGAAATTACTCGCGTTAACCTTACAATGCAGGTAATTAAGAGGCGAGGCGAGGCGAGGCTATATAAATTAATAAAATAAAATAATTAATGGCAGCTATTAATCTTAGTCTAAAGGACCGGTTGAGTAATGATCTGTATTCGTGACATTCTCTAAGTGTATGTAATATGAATTTTATTTAAATCGACGATGTTTTTGTCGAATAAGTAAATTGAAATTATTGTTGATTCATCTACACATATAAACGCTAAAAGAATGACGATCTAGATAAATAAGAGTAAAAACTGTTAAAGGCTTTTTGAATAATTCATAAATATCTATTTCAAATGCTAGTAATAGGTGTTAGCTGTATAAAATCGGATCTTTTTTTTTGAGAAAACTATTTTATGTCCAGAACTTAATAGTTTTAGAGCTTAAAAACCTGACACCTAATGAGAATGAATTACTAGAAAAAGAAAACATTACTAAAAACTAAGATTGATCTAAAAATTGAATCCAATACTGTGATAGAGTTCATAAAGCCACGTATATTTTTATTTTGTTATGCAGTAAAAATATATTCTCCGACAAGGCAGATTCAATATTAAATTATCACCTCTCTTCATAACAAAAAAAACATCATTTCACTACCACCGACATTTCATTCTAACCAAGGCTAGGTACAGTCACGAGCACCAATATGTCAACACTCGGCAACTTTAAATTGTGAGTTTTTCACGAAATAACGAATGCAACGTTGAAATACGACACTTTACATATACCTATAGGTTCGAAAATACTATGTTCCTACTAAAATAATATTTCATTCAAAAATAAAGGAGAAAATCGACTTTGAATAAAATCAAGTGTATACATACTTTTGCTCGTGACTGTACATAAATGAAGACGTACAATAAAAGGATCCTTCCTTCTCTGAGACTTGAAAGCAATGTCTGATTGATTTGCGGCCACCGTACCATCACGCTAGCTGTGGAAAGATCACAGGCAGTGACAATAACGGTGCACCTGTAGACACCCTAGTATGGGGTGGAGTACAAGTTATAGGAACAGTACCGGTGGATTATGAAACTGTTTGAACAAAAAGGCCTGTCGTCCACGAAGCTATAGAAAACTTGTCTGTTCCAAACTCGAATAACCAATGAACGAGTGGCCAGAATGTCACATCACTAGTATTTCAATGGTAGTCCATATACGACGCGAATGCGTTATTAACTAGTTTGTGATAGGATTTACTCTTTATTAGTTAAAAATGTAGTTAGAATGTGACTGAAAAAAAACAAGGATAATCTCTCTGCGTTCGTGTCGGATTGCCGTTCCATCGGACCATGAGAGTGAAAGAAGAGAGAGTGCACCTGTGTCTGCGCATACACTTGTGCATATCTCTCGCGCTGAAAGCTGTTCTTCGCTGAGAATGGTTGCCATGGCCGAAATTCGGCCTGGAGGACTTTATTTATTTAGTTATTTAATTCAATTCTAAGTGTTTAAGTGCAAATCATGGTAATCACGGTCCCATGAAACTCATTTTGCACTTAAACATTACCATCCTTTGCACTCAAAATGTTTACACCATTCCATCAAACTTCACTTCCAAAAAATTCAACCCGTGTCTTCCCATGCCTTAGTCCCTAACCGTGCTCCCGTCAAAGGGAGTCAATATCCCCCTTTCTCCTATTTGCTGTGACGTCACACGACTCACACGCGAATACATGCTGTTATCACCATGCTGCCTTTGATAGTAAGCGGAAAGACTCGGTTCCAACGAGTTAGTTTTATTGGATTCTTTATTGGCTTTCCTTTTGAAATTGTGTTTATAATCGGTGATTTTATTGTGGGTTTGTGTATAGAAAGTCGTGTGATTAGGTTTTTCTACTTCCACTGTGCGAGTCTCATCCTGGTATTCCCCACGATCTTTTAAAGGTCGTCGTCCATTATTAGGACTATTTATCGATTTTGTTTGATATTTGTTTCAATTTTCTCAGTGCACCCAATTTATAAATTGACGTGGGCCTTCAACTCAACTAAAATACCGCGATACACACATCAGGCAACAAATCCCAGTAGTTCTGCAGTTCGGCCTACATTCTAGATAGTTGGTCGTACTGCACATAGTTAGTCTGTTGTAATGAGTCGACGCCGCAAATTGTTTCACTCATGACATGAATGTGAGTCTGGAATTAAATGGACGAACTTAATTTACATACTCGGAGTGGTGAGGAGGAAGAATTTTCCAGTTACCTTCCTTGGAAACGCAGGTCTTTCCACTACACTATGCGTACTTTGAAAAGTATGGCACACCTAAGATAGTGATGTAAAAGAATTGAGTAGGTACTCGGCATACTCACAGTCACAACGTTATTTAAAAGTTTTTTGACTGTACTGAAGCTATTTATGACTGATCTGACCTGGTGAAAACCGCAGGAATCAGTTGGATGCGAGAATCACATATCTGGTCCAAGTGGCGGTTCTTGGGGGAGCCCTATGTCCAGCAGTTAATAAAAGTAGATGTCTAGCCTTTTCTTTTAGAAGGAAATGTATCAACAACAATGCTTTGTTCAGTGATGATACCTAGATTAATAGTAGTCCAAAATCCTTCTGGTTATTTTGGACTATTAATAGGCTAGGATTCCTTTCGACACACTTTGGTTACATTGGTACCTGCTAGGTACCTTAATCTGAAACCTCATTCGTGAGAATCGGGGCAAGTCCGGACCTTCAAATCGAAATTGGAAGTAATTTTAGGGTACATAGATTTGCAGGCGTAGTTAAATTAAGATACGGGCTATGAATAAGACGGGTCTCAAATTCAGATAGGTACTAAAATAGTTTTAGACAAACCCAAACACGAAACACCTACAACCCAAAGGTAGGTAGCATAGCTTTGCTATACCTACACAAGAAATTATTCACCACAGTATTATTAAGATTACGTTTAACAGGATTCACAGTCATAGGTCATTAATTTATTAGTCACCAAACTACGTATACTGGGAATTTTCTCACAGTTCACAAAAACACAATAATTGTCTTGGTTCAAAATTCAAGGTTCATTTCGAGTAAGACGCTGTTCGCTGATACTGTGTTGTATGTTCTGACTTCAAACTACAAACAAAATATAGGAATATAGTTAAGTACCTATACATATTTATGTTTTCAATGATTTTGTTGTGCTTTGTCCATATTTTGGAGTTTCATGTAAAACTGCTTAGATATTATTAAAAATATAAAAATCTATTAATACTTCCAATAAAAACAGCTGTGTAGCTTGAATATCGTATCAATAAACATATCTATTCTCAATCCAGCAATATACTTCACATAGGTATTCGCATCCAAACAAACATGCTAAGACAAAATACCAATATCTTAATATATCCCTCACGAAAAATAACATTCTATCTTTTATTTTCTTTCACTACGAAAAAATATGAAAGTGATATTATCTAGACTTAGCTCTATAGAGGTTGTACATACCGCTACAGCTACACGTAATCATATCAACATGATATTCGCGTATCTGGCTCGAACAGAAATAGTTTTAGTCTGCAACCATTTATTTTTGTTAACGGAACCAAAGTGATGTGGTATAGGTTATAAATAGAGTTCTGCATGCCACGACGTTCCAGTATAATTGGTTATCGGTCTTCGTTGAAAGGTTATGTTTCATTTTGAGAATTTTTGCTCTGAATCAAGCATTAGATACGTTAACTCAGTATTCACTGTCAGTTTCGATAATAGTGTTGCATGATCATATAACTTTTGATTTGCATTTGTTTTGGGATCTGTACAAAAAAACATCGAAAACATAAAAAAATATACTTTGGACTGACAGAAGCTGCTTTGCAATATAAATAGAAAGGGTTCTTTTGGGTCCCATACTAGGCCTATTTGTAATTTCGAACAAATGTTTCAATAAATCGTTTATAAACACTCGCAAAGCTAGGCACGTGCTAGATGCAATAACACTTATATTCTGCAGATTGATTTGTTACTACCTGTCTAGTAACTGCCAAAGAAACAAACAGTTCTTTCACTATATGACAAGGTGCATGAAAGATTATGCTACCAAGCCAATTAGTTTTTCTAGTTACTAGAATGTGCAAAGGGAAATGACTTCATAGTAATTTAGGCAACAATTGGCAATTTGCCACCTCTAGTACTATTGTGATCTCTAACCTAGCAGTGTGATTATAGACAGTGCCAATACCTCGTAAATGTGGACCTTGAAAATAGGTTAAAAAACTAGACAGTTTTTAGATCTTTAGTCATCAATGATTCATGTTTATACATTCACTTGTATAAACATGAATCATTGATGACTAAAGATCTAAAAACTGTCTATAGCCTGAAAACTAACGATTGTTTTTTAACAAAATGGTAGATGTAAGTTTCAGAATACCAGAAACGATTTTTAAAGTCCACGACTTTTATACCGCATCACGGCTTGCCAATAATAAACAAAAATCTTAAAATCTTGAATTAAATCAGAAATTCGTTCGTAACAAAATATCATGGAATTGTATGATTACACGTAATAAAAACTGCTCTGTTATAAGAGGTACTAAGTTGCTAAATTTAAATCTGTCATTACAACATTGGGTACGGTGCATGAGGTATATTTAGTCATGCTGGACCAAATGTCAGCTCTCCAGCTAATACTACATAGTTCTAAGCGACAATCGCATTTCGGAATAAAGGTGATGGACGCAAACAAAGATAGAATTAGGTCACAGTGTTACTATGATTCAGGAAATTCGCGAAAATGCAGACTATTTATATAGTTTTAATTTAGATCAAAGTAAATATAAAATTGTTGCTGCATTGGGTGGGCTGACTGTGGAGTGAGAGTTCCTAACGTTTGATTCAAAGAGCGAAGGAGTAATTTTCTTTCGTTTATTCATAGATCAAAATGATTGGGAAGAAATATTAAATTATATTATAAAAAAATTGCCAGTATCCATAGAGCCTCGTAATAATATAGTAGTAGCGCATAAAGTTCTCAACTATGAGAAATATGAATGCCATATCGAGATGTAGATGCAGAAAAAAACTGGCCAAGTGCGAGTCAGACTCGCACACGAAGGGTTCCGTACCAGAAGGTAAAAACGCCGATAAAACACGAGTGGTGGTGTGTGGGAGCCCCCCTTAAATATTTATTATATTTTAATTTTATTATTTAATATTAAAGTAGAAATACAACTGAGTATTTTGTAAATATTTCAGGTGCCTAACTGTTGCCATTATTGATATTGAGCAAAAAAGGGCAAAAAATTCGCGTTTATTGTATGGGAGCCCCCTTAAATATTTGTTTTATTTTATTTTTAGTATTTGTTGTTATAGCGGCAACAGAAATACATAATTTGTGAAAATTTCAACGGTCTAGCTATCGCGGTTCTTGAGATACAGACGGACGGACAGACAGCGAAGTCTTAGTAATAGGGTCCCGTTTTTACCCTTTGGGTACGGAACCCTAAAAAAGATTGATAAACAGAATTTATCTTTTTATCATCTGCCTAGCCTTTTCCCAACTAAATCGGGATAATTTTGTTTTTTTTTTTGCTTTTTTTAGCAGCACCTGTCGTGAAAATGTGACAACTGTTTAATTTTTTTACGTATAATTATGTCGCATTTTCAGACATATATTAAATACGGTGGGTATGTTGGGATCGGTTTTAGGCTGGTTATGGTTCTGTTATTCACCGTGTTCGTGATATTATTCAAAGACATGTGACATCTACCAACTACGGATTACGGCCCTCTCCCTCTCACAGAGAGGAAGCCTATGTCCCAGCAGTGAGTACTTTATATGCTGTATGTAATCTGACATCGGTCACAAAGTAAATATGAATTGAAAAAGTCACATTGGTATAATCTGCACGCGATGAGAATGGGATGGAACCTTGTCAAAGTAAATCGAAAATGACAGTTCTCAAGTAAAATAATTACGCAATCACATCACACTAATATTATAAAGGCTAAAGTTTGTGGGGGTGTGTGTGTGTGTTTATATGTTTGTTACTTTTTCACGCTCAAACGGCTGGACCAATTTTGATAAAATTTGGTATGGAAGTAGCTGACACCCTGGATTAACATAGAGGCTTTTTATCCCGATATTCCCATGGGATCGACATTTACGCGGGTGAAACCGCGGGGTGCAGCTAGTTATATATAAATCTCGCATTTAAAATAAAACTCGAGCAGTCTACTATTGGTAGGTATGTACTGCTCGAGTATACTTGCCCGCATTTGAACCCACAACCTCGTGGATGAAAGGCCAGGCCATAGCAACTGGGCTCAATGGGACAATAACAGGCTGGTAATATAATAATTATTATTCTCAATATCATAAAACTGAAACTTTAATTACAGGCTATCAATTTGTATGAAACCAATTAAGTAATAGATCCTACAGAAAATGAGCTTAAAGAAAATGATCCGTATTCATTGCCCAATCAGCCGTCAATTATTAGAACGGCGGTAAAATAATAATATGAGTTTAATTAATTTCGTTGAGGGTTTAACCACTTTGTAAACTTACCTTTGAAGTTAATTTTACTGTGGGTAATTTTAAACCTCGGCAGGTTTAAGGACTCCTTATACTTGAGTATAATATAATATCAACACTGTTTTCCCCGATGTGTAGGCAAATGTGAAATAAATAAAAAATCTTTGGACTTTATGAATATCTTGCACTGGTGATCAGTGACTAAATCGTTTGACTATTTACTACAATATTTTTTATATAAAAGGAGAAACTGACTGACTGAATGACTGACTGACTGACATATCAACGCACAGCCGAAACTACTGGGTCTAGGAATGTGGAATTTTGCACACGGCTTCCTTTTATAATGTAGGGTAGCACTAAGAAGGGGTTTTTGGAAATTCAACCTTTAAGGGGGTGAAAAGGGGGGATTTCGTTTGTATGAAAAATCTTATTCCTTCAGTTAATAAACTTGAAACTTGGTACGAATACTTATGTAAGTAAATTATGAAGTTTGGCATTTTTTGTTTTTCTAAACTACCCCCTAAAGGGGGATTGGGGGGTGTCAAAATTTGTATGGAAGAATTTTAACGCGCGGTCCGATTAACTCGAAACTCAGTATTTATACTTAATATCAAAAATAAAGAATGACGTATATCAGGGTTTTTCGAAAATCTACCCTTAACGGGGTGAAAAGGGGTAGTTAATTATACAGGCGAGGATTTTACTGCGTGGCTTGATTAACTCGAAAATTGGTATAAATAATCTTTGAGTCAAGTAATGAACATATCCCAAACGATTTTTTGAAATTCCACCCCTGTGGGGATGAAAAGCGGGAATACAGTTTATATGAAAAATCCTAATCATTTGTTTGGTTAATAAACTTGAAAATTTACCCGAATACTTATTTATCTAAATAAATGATAATTAGATTACATTTTCGAAATTTTTAGAGGAAAATCTATATATATCTATATAAATAAAAAGAAAAGTCCTGACTGACTGACTCATCAACGCCCAGCCCAAACCCTTGGACCTAGAAAGATGAAATTTTGCGCAGAGGTTCCCTATATAATGTAGACAAGGAATAAAGGAAGGATTTTTCGAAATTCAACCCCTAAGAGGGTGAACGCGGGGAAGATGAAATTTCACGCGGACGAAGTCGCGGGCAAAAGCTAGTACATAATATGGAATGCAATAAAGAATTGCGTATGGACTATTTATTTTATTTTATTGTGATTGAAATACTTCAAATATCACAATAGAAAATTAATTGCATACTATATACTTTTTGAGCGGAGCGGATCAAATCGGATTATAATATACAAAATGATTACTGGTTACCAGTCATTATTAATTAATAAAATTAATAGAGCACGACATTAAAATCACAATTCCCGCTGTGACCATTTATAACACTCACCCAATAAATCTGTTCATTTAATAAATTACAAATGAATAAATTCAATAAATAATAACTGGTTTATTAATAAAACTTTTCTCTCTTTGCAGGTTATAAATCCGAATGAAAAGCGACTAGAAATGTTTTAAATAGTTAAGTAGTGTTGTGAAAATAAAATAAAAAATAGTGATTTGTGTAGTGGTAATGGTGTGATTAGTGAAACTGTCACGAGATGGCGTTGAAAGCGATTCTCATCATTCTCGTCTTGGCCGTCATCGGGGGCGGAAACGCTGCTGCTGAAAGAGGTAAGAATTTTTTAATTATGAAGTAATGGTACACTCAGCAAGGAAACTCGATTAATACTTCAGTTTTTTTTAATAATAATACCGCAAAACAATAGAAGATAAATTGGAACAGATGTTAAATTTAGATAGCCCAAACACTTAGCTATTACATAAAATGCTGTTTTTAATATTTTTGTGTTTATTTAGATCGTAGGTATGTAAATATTGCAGTGTTAATTTACTACTGTTGCTAGGGTCAGCCACAGTATTAAATTAGCACTCAAATGAAAAAAAATAAGACACAGTCAACTTTTTATTGACCGCACTCCACTGCTGGATATAAGCTTAGCCTAAGTCAGAAACACATTTAATAAAATACGACGCACCTAATGCATCACACGAGGCCTTCTCAGTTCATTGCCCGCAGAATAGATGGCTGATGGGGCCGAAAGGTTCTGGAGTGGTGACCGCGTACCGGAAGACGTAGTGTTGGAAGGCCTCCCACAAGGTGGACCGATGACCTTGTGAAGGCCGCAGGAATCCGCTGGATGCGGGAAGCACCGGTCGAAGTGGCGGTGCTTGGTCAGGTCTATGTCCAGCAGTGGACATGTTTCGGTTGAAATGATGATGATGATCCTAAAAATAACATATTATTGTAACTATTTCTAAGCCAAACTTACTTTTTGTACCGAATTGAATGTAACTAATAGGTAGAGTAATTTTAGCTAAGTACATGTTATGTTCCTACGCTTCGCCCAATTTAACATTATTTTAGTTGTAAAACACACGAAACTACGAACTATTGAGCCATTGACCCATTCTCCTGTGTGTAAAGTTTGAAGGAGTTTGGCGCACAAATGAGGTTATTAATTACATTGTAGTACTGTATATTACTAGGAGTAACATACTGTACTAAATTGTGTAGGATTGAAATATCTGTCAAATGTATTTGTAAAATTAGGTACGTAAATAGGTGCAATGTATTGATACTATGTCATTGTTGTTACATCGTTAGAGCCTGGTGATCCGTCACACAGTGTATCCTAAAGGTATTTTGTGCATTGTTGTTCTCATTCTTCATTTTAACCTGTCGATTGGCAATTTGAAATGTTTTCAAAAAACAAATAAAAAAAAGTAGTTAAAAACGTTACCTGTCACACGGAAATATGTGAAAAAGTTATTGGTATCACGATAATCTTTTTAAAAGGACATTTTAATTCCTGTTTTTCCATCTTTGCGGCTCTTATTTTATTCTTTACTAGCTGACCCGGCAAACGTTGTTTTGCTCCTACACTACTCCTACCCAACTCCTACCCTACTCCCACACTACTCCTACCCTACTCCTACACTACTCCTACCCTACTTCTACCCTACTCCTACCCTACTCCTACCCTACTCCTACACTACTCCTACCCTACTCCTACACTACTCCTACCCTACTCCTACACTACTCCTACACTACTCCTACCCTACTTCTACCCTACCCCTACCCTACCCTACTCCTACCCTACTCCTACACTACTCCTACCCTACTCCTACACTACTCCTACCCTACTCCTACACTACTCCTACACTACTCCTACCCTACTTCTACCCTACCCCTACCCTACCCTACTCCTACCCTACTCCTACACTACTCCTACCCTACTTCTACCCTACTCCTACCCTACTCCTACCCTACTCCTACTATAAAAAAAATAAAATAAAAAAAAACAAAGTATCCTATGTCCGTCTCCTGGTTCTAAGCTACCTCCCCACCAATTTTCAGCCAAATCGGTTCAGCCGTTCTCGAGTTATAAGTGGTGTAACTAACAGACTTTCTTTTATATATATAGATAGCGCGATTATTGATCTCAATCAAGCTGTCAATGTATGGAAATAGCACGTCATTACAAAATCATGGATTCTAACGTGACAGCTGTCATTGATGTCTGTCAAACGATCGGGATGGACTGGAATGTAATTGTCAAAGGTGGAAAGTATCTAAAACTAGATTGACAATGATTTGGAAATATGATTTTTAGAGCTTTGTTTGTCAATGAAAATTGATAAGAAATGAAAACGAAACAATAGGTATTAGGATAAAGGATAAAATAGGATAATTATAATTTATAATATGAGCCTATTATTGTCTCACAGCGCAGGGCAAATCCCTATTCTCAAACAGAGAGGGCACGAGTAGGTATTAATAGGATAAGATAAGAACTTAAAAAAATATCTTTTGCTAGAAGGACCAGAAAAACGTTGAGAGAAAGTTGAAGCAGAAAGAAAAGTATTTTATAATTATTTTCGAGTTATTTACCTCCGAGTTATCTATCTTTTATTTTGCACCTGGCAAGTTTTGTCTCTGCATAACTGACACACACACACACACACACACACTGACACTGATAGAAAATGTCTAAGACATTGAGTACACCTTTGTATTGTATTTTTGCACTTCTGCATATAGTTTTCATTAATAAAAAACTGGCCAAGTACGAGTCGTACTCGCACACAAAGGATTCCGTACCACAAGGTAAATACGCCGAAAAAAACACGTTTGTTGTATGGGAGCCCCCTTATATATTTATTTTATTTTGTTTTTAGTATTCGTTGTTATAGCCGCAACAGAAATACATAATTTGTGAAAATTTCAACTGTCTAGTTATCGCAGTTCTTGAGATACAGCCTGGTGACAGACAGACGGACGGACGGACAGACGGACGGCCAGACAGCGAATTCTTAGTAAAAGGGTCCCGTTTTTACCCTTTGGGTAGGGAACCCTAAAAATTAAAATCACAATGACGCTTAGAGATTATAGTTTTTCATTAATTAACTGAATGAGGTGTTTTTGCTTTACAGTTACCTACAGGCTGAAAAAACTCCCATAAAAGAAACCAGTTTATTTATATCAGACTTTTTGTATATGTTATAATGTTACCGATCCCGTGTCGAACACCAAATAATGTAATTATTGAAAATGTATCCCTCGCGCCGGCAAGGCTGCGTTTCCCCGACATTTCACATTATTCGCATCATGCAAATATTTTAGCACAAATAACCATTACTTAACAAAATTAAAATGCGGTAAATGATGAAACAAACACATTATTTCGTTTATGGGATGTAGTGAAAGAGATTTCGCGATGATAGTACTTAAGTACCTACGTTCGGTCCGGGCGGTCAGCTTTTTATTAACCGCGTTAACATGATGGTTGCTTAACTCAGGATATAATATACTTTCATTTAGGAGGATAAAAATATATTTTTTATTACCTAATTATATAATTAGGTATAAGTTGTTATTTATGTACTATAAGTTTCATTCTTAATTAAACTTTTTGAAAAAAACTGGCCAAGTGCGAGTCGGACTCGCACATGAAGGGTTCCGTACCACAAGGCAAAAACGCCGAAAAAAACACGTTTGTTGTATGGGAGCCCCCCTTAAATATTTATTTTATTTTAATTTTATTATTTATTATTAAAGTAAAAATACAACTGAGTATTTTGTGAATATTTCAAGTGCCTACCTGTTGCCATTATTGATATCGAGCAAAAAAGGGCAAAAAAATCGCGTTGGTTGTATGGGAGCCCCCCTTAAATATTTATTTTATTTTGTTTTTAGTATTTGATGTTATAGCGGCAACAGAAATACATAATTTGTGAAAATTTCAACTGTCTAGCTACCTCGGTTCTTGAGATACAGCCTGGCGACAGACAGACGGCAAAAACGCCGAAAAAAAACACGTTTTTTTGTATGGGAGCCCCCCTTAAATATTTATTTTATTTTGTTTTTAGTATTTGTTGTTATAGCGGCAACAGAAATACATCATCTGTGAAAATTTCAACTGTCTAGCTACCGCGGTTCTTGAGATACAGCCTGGTGACAGACAGACGGACGGACGGACAGCGAAGTCTTAGTAATAGGGTTCCGTTTATACCCTTTGGGTACGGAACCCTAAAAAGGCAAAAAAGCAATTCTTCCAAGCAGAATTTTATTACTGCCAGTGCAAAAGAAATTTAAGGGATTTTTTTTTCAACATTTTCTTAAATAGAAACGCATCAGCAAATTCAGTATTAAACATTTTCTTCAGGGTTACATACATCGACGTATGTTATCAAAACGAAAATCAGCTGTTTCATAGAAAACTGCAATACCTACGCGGTCAAAATGTATGGAACAGATAATCTTTTGTAGGGTTCCGTACCCAAAGGGTAAAAACGGGACCCTATTACTAAGACTCCACTGTCAGTCTGTCCGTCTATCACCACGCTGTGTCTCATGAACCGTGATAGCTAGACAGTGGAAATTTTCACAGATGATGTATTTCTGTTGCTGCTATAACAACTCGCCCTTGGCCAGTTTTTTTAATAACCGATACAAAATTTCAACGCTGTGGGTTTCAGAAACATCTGAATCATATACTAAGTCCATGGTAACCTCTGCTTGTCTCTTCGAGGATTACAGGCGTGAGGTTATGATATTCAATAATAATAATAATACGTATTGCTAGCCGCTAGTAAATTACATAGGCGTGGTACCTACATAAGCTTCCATCACAAACTGACCTCAACATTATATTTTTTTTCAACCAATACCATAAATCATCATGCTTTAAATTGTATTGTTTAAGCTCCACAATTACTTTGACGCTAGCCGTTCACTGTCGTATTTAAAAATAGGTAGCTGCCTAATCCTGCTGAAGTCAAATAAGTGAATTATTGAGCACGCTGGTCGCCGGTCGTTGTTGGTCGCAACAAAACAACAAAGCATACCAACTCGGACGTGTGTGATGTGTGGGAGCAGACGGGCGGGCGAAACGCTGTGGTTGGAACGTTAGCTACGGTTAGTTGCCAATGTTGTTGATATAATTTTTTGAGAGATTTTTAAGTAAATAATGTCAGAATTGACTAAGAGACATTCCAATTGGAACTGTAACATGGGCGTTCACAATACAGGTAATCTTAGTGACTTCTTGTGAGAATATTTTATAACCATCTTTTGACCTTAGTCTGTAGTGTAATATTACTTCTGTAAACTATATAATTTATGATGATATTGATGATGATAACCTTAGTGAAATAAAGAACAATCCATTACAAAACTTAATACCTATTGGCAACTGATCATAGTTCTAAAAAGAATAGGTATTCTTTCAGAAATATGAACAGTATGTCTACTAACCTATGTAAGTAGCTACAATAATTAATCGCATATTTACATGCTAGCTTAAAAGTTACAATAATGACATATGTTGCAATGCTACATCGCGTGCATAACAACTCAGAATAGAATATTATGATAAAATAGAAATCTATACCACCCGCTCGCCTAGCCGACCCCCAATCAGTTCTCTACCGTGACCGCGGTGACGTGAGCTTAAAAGCTTTCCGGCATTTTTAGTGGCGCCATCTCTGGAGCGTGGCGGGAACTACCACTGACTCTGCAGAGTATGAATATTTTGAAGTGTTCATAATTGGCCACTACAGGGAAAAGTTTGGATGACGTTTTAACGAAGAATAGCTAGATAGAGATACTAGGAGATTAGGTATAGCAGAAGTAAGGGATGAGCCATTCTTTGGTCGTAGGGGAAGGTGGGGTAAGACGGGGTAGCGAGGTAAGATGGGGACCGTAACAAAACTGATGATACAATGTAGCTAGAAATGTTCTTCTAACGCTATTTAATGGTATTTAGCTGAAGTTGATAGTAGCACAAATAGTTTGGTCGAAAGTGTGCACGTTGGGATTTTATAAGGATTTTTATAAATTTTATGGGGTTAGATCTAATTATTGACGTATATAAAGTGCGTGACTGTTCAAGATATATGGTGTACAAGATGAATCGCATATTTTTTTATTGATATTTGTTTATTTTACTATTATAATTACATTAACTCGTTCCCGATTTGCTTCGATTTATAACCTCAAAAAAATAACACAACTCGGAAGTCCAGTTTGGGAAAGATGGGGTACCTACTTGCGGGTAAGACGGGGTATGAGTTAGAGGAAAGACAAAATAGTAACTCATCGAAACTGTCTGAAACCAAAGGTAAGAAATAAAAATAAACTGAAAAAAGCAAATAATTTGAGATTAAACGAACCACGGAAGCTGATGAAGGATCTGAGAGTTCTGAGGACGAAGATATAGAATTTCTGTACTGCCAGGGCTTGTATTCCGAGTCTACTGAAGGATGGATCACTTGTCAGATTTGCGGTAAGTGGGCGCATTGTGGCTGTGCAGGAGTGGAAGATATCGATGACGAAGCTGTCCATATCTGCCCGTTTTGGGAAGATAACGATGATTAAACATTCTATACCCCGTCTTACCCAAGGGGGTACACCGTCTTGCCCTGTAGGTGGGGCAAGATGGGTCAAATTAGTTTCTTTTTTAGATAATATTTCTAATAAGAAAAAATATATGTTTTTGTTTTAACTGATTAGAATTTGAAGGAAGAAAGACTGATTATTTTCTTAATAAAAGTTCTTACAATGTACAATAAAAAAAAAGAGTTTTATTCATGAAATACCTTAAGGTCCCCGTCTTACCCCACCTTCCCCTACTCAAGGTTATAAAGAGGTTTATTTTTTTGATGAATATCAAAATATACAAATCATATGAGGAGGTTTTCACTTTATCAGGGACAGTAAAGATACAGGTTTACGACGAGAGAGAACTAATAACAGTAGGTACCTACCTACCCTGGAAAAAGACAGGTTCGTAACATTTCAAAATGACGAAGAATAAAATAAACACAAGTACCTAGATAAAGTTAACAACATGAAAAGAAGTGACAGTTCCGACTCCTTATTTGCAAAAGAGTCTGAATGTCTCTTCCTCTACAAGAACTTTCCTATCAGCTTCATAAATTTTGAATATGGAAATACCACAGAGTTTCTAAAAGTAAACTAGATCAAGTTCAAAGTTTACGATGCGCTCAGTATTTCTGTCGTGATGTATGGAGTCTGGCGGGCAGCGGTCGCGATATTCAATTTCGGGAGCGCGCCCGTTCGTGTGAGCTGACAAAATTGGCCTCTTTTAGAGATACATAGGTTTTAGGTTCTTATTATTTAGATCACTATCGTGGGTGGAGCAAATGATGAAAAAGAAAAAAAAACAACATGGTTTATTTGCACAAATACATAAGACGCACATTATAAAATAATCATTACATAATCTAAGTAACCAAAACCTTCGTATTTGACAATAATTATGAGAAATTAAAAATGTTTAATAACATTGTATATTTATGGAACTTATTATGGTTAGAACATACATATAGTCACGCCTTTTCTCCACGGGGGTAAGCAAAACAGCACGTCACCTCCTACGAACCTTACAAACTCCTTTTGCTTCTTTCGTTGTTAATTGTGCAAATTATTGATGATTGTTTAAATCTTTGCTAACTTTGTATGTTGGCACAATTTTGCCTTGCTTGAAACGAACTGGCAGTCGAGTTATTTGATTTCATAGTTGTCTAAGTACTTTTTGTACTCATGTTGATTCTTCTCCAGAAAAAATCAAATCCGGTTATAAGTTTTTAAAGATCACACGATCTTGACACGGTATTATTTATTATTATTTGCTGGTTCATCCTTCCAATGCAATTACTACATTCAAAAAGCAATGATAATTGCCATAAAAATAAAAGAAAGAACGCGGAACCCACTCTCCGAACGACAACTCTGCTATCAAAATTCTATTTCAATCCTTTTGAAGATAGAAACCGAGTGACGTTTGTTAGTGCGTTTTTGTTGCGTTTTGACTGCGTTCAGTTAATTAAAGTTTCGCTATCCAGTCTAGATTTCAGTGTAGTCTAGGTTTCAGTCTAGTCTCGCTTTCAATTCTGTTGCATTGTTTGTTTCTGATATGTGGCGAAAAGGAAAATAAAGGAACAGTTTTTTGATCTGTCCTCTCATTCGTTTTTCCTAAAAATACGGTTAGGTATGTTTTTATCCAATTAAGACTACGCTAAAAATAAATGTTTTGAATTTCATTTCCTTTGTAGAATGAGTATGATTTTTTACCTCGTGAAGCCTGACGGACGAAAATAATTTCAACATCAGTGCGGGGCGGGGTTGTCTTTGTCAAAATAAAAATCCTTTCGTCATAATTATAATTTGGTAAAGTATAATTTAATAAAGGGTAGTGTCTCAACTAATTAATGAAGATGTCTGTAAATATGTGATTGTGGTTATTGTACTGGACAACAATTAATATAATATAATATCGTTTAAAAAGTAAGGTAAGCAAAAAAATCTATCCAACATTTCCTGTCACAGGAACCGTTTGGCAAAATACATAACATTTCCCCTGAAAATTTATTTAAATATTATCAAATAATATATCAAATTATTATCATGGCAATATTCGGATTTAATACCGCGAGGGGTGCCGGGGGGCGCAACCGGGTCAGGTCAAATGCAATTTATGAAATGACTACCCAATTTTACTTTACAATTTCCGTACGAGGCACGCGTCATATATTGTACTGGTTGCAAATATGTTGATATGATAATTTCTTAAATAATATTTTTAAAACCATCTGTTTTTTGCCAACACGTTGTGATTAAATATAAGAGAGAACCCCGATCGCGAACTTCAACTATATCCGACGATCCTGCATACTTATCTCTTTTGTTGACTGTACTAGCAGGAGTATAACAATAGAAACAGTTGCAGAAAGGAGGCAAAACAAATTTATCGATCGTAAAGCACTCTCTAATTCTTCGCATTAAGAGTCGTGAAATATACAAATTTCACAAAAGCTAAAAGAATTTAATTAATTAACAATTATTTGGCTACAAGATACCAGACAAAGATTCTATGTAAACAAAGATATTACGAGTAATATTTTAGAAAAGTCAAACAATTGCCTAATCTCCTAAAAACCCTTGTCTTGGTCAGACGTCAGACGAAAAATCAACTTAATTTCTTGAAGCTGATATTATTTCAATTATTTTATTTCTCGTTTGATCGCTAATTCCGTTGAAAGTTTTCTTTTGGAATTTTGTTTAAATAATCAGATCAAAGCTCGTTTTGTTAAATATTACATGAAAGAGAATATTCTATTCTTTTGATAATTTTGGCGCGTGTGCGATTTTTAGATAAAGTTAGGGATCTGGTAGACGATCGCAGTTTTCGTCGACAAAAACGTTGTTCAAGATGTTATTATTAACGGTTTCACCACAGTTTGTTGAGTCTAAATGTAGGTTTCTCACAATATTAAAAAGGTATTTCTTCTTTTGTATATTTGTACTGTCAAATTATTCAATAAACATTTTGACGGTGTATCTCTCCCGGTCATCTACAAAATGATGACAATGACGGTCGATAACGTCGATCGTCGACTTAGATCGAACAAGTGAGATACAACCTTATAGCTCATAATAAAACTTCGGTTATTTTCTTCACGCACCTTGCTAAGGGCACTGTATGGTTGCGATAATAAAGTTACAAAGATTTTATTTGTTCAAATTATAGTATTTTATATAATTATATGGACGCGGTTTTATTTTTGTGAATAGTTACGACTTGCTTGTAATTTAAGTTTTGATTGAAGATAAAAACATGATTATGGGGCAAGCCGTGGATTTGCATACCTACTTAGTTAAAATTACGAGCGAAAAATATTACTTTATTTTTGTTTAGAAAAATAAAATAAACCTATGTCATTGGAACTATGGGTATGGGTTTTTAGTGTGTAGGTATTTGAAACGCATAATTTTTTTAACAGAAAACCAGTGATTTGTAAATTACTGGTTTTTCCATTCTCCCAATATAGTTATAGCGACACATGCGAACAACGCGTCCTAATGACGTCACGCCAAATCCTGCATCTTGCAAGCAGAGTTTACCGCGCAACTAGCATAGATACAACGGCATGAATCATCGGACAGTTGCCCGCCAGACACAACACCTGTCTGGTCTGAGGATCCTCCCTTTTCTATGGAGGATGAGTGAACTTTTTACCCTGTTCCTCATACCTATATACAGTAGGTACCTAATTAAATTGCCAACATCAAACATCATTTAAATGAAACCAAATGAAGAAGATAAATCTAAACACAAAACCCGACACAATATTTTAGAGTGAAAAAACAATTCCCTCATTAAATAAAGATTAATTCATATCAAACCGGGACATTAACAAATTGCTGCACGGCCTACACTTCTGTCGAACCATTTTCGACATCAGGGATTTACACGCTTTGATGTCAATAAATAAAACATTTTAATTAACCGCCTGATCTGCTGTCGGTACCGCTACGCGTAATATGTTATTACGCCAAGCCCCGGGGAGAGTGAACGATTCATATGTTTTATATATTAAATTTACCAAATATTCCGGCCAATTCGCGTAATATCTGGTTTATGTGGACTTTGATGGCTGTTGATGACGACATGTTTGGCTGTAGTGAGATTTTTGGGATTTTTTTGGAAAGTATTTATTTTATTTTATCATCGACGTTATCCACTAAGGTGTAGCGTTCCCGCGCGAGGCGCATCGTTATGTCCCCATACATTTTTTATTTTCCTCCCTTTTGTGTCATGCTTCCACTTTAAAATTAAAAACATGATGGAACCCTCGATGCGCGAGTCCGACTCGTTTTTTGCACATTGTTAGTTTTTTTTTTTTTTTTTTTTTTTTTTAACGTTGCCCCACACTACGAATTTCTCCTGTATCGTGGGTGCGTTTACAAACATTTAAACTCACATACACAAACAGCCAGACCCGGTTGTCTTCAAGTTTGTTGCCTAGTTTTCATGCCTTTTACCCTTAAATATTTAGGCTCTTTAACCAGGCTAAATTCCTAACTTATGACTGCAACTAATAATATCCCTGGAACACTTTTTGAACCAGCATGCAGGACATTTCCACAGCCAGGTTTGTAAGAGTGAATCTGTAGTACTAGAATTACCTGGAATACTTTTGGCGTTGGTTGCCGGATTTCCCTACAGGCCACCAGCCATTCACTATGCACACAATTGTGAATTTTTAACCTTTTACAATTCTGAATGTGTGGCATTAAGCTGTTACTGTACTGGCGTTTAAATTTTTATGGTATTTTAGGGCTTTGTAAGAGTTTCCAAAAGGTTTTTTTTTAATTTTGATGTTTACGTTAATCCCTTTTGCACACTACCTAATGTTGCACACACATACGTAATCTACTCCCTTTCTCTACTCTCTTTAATATGCACTTTTTTAGGGTTCCGTACCCAAAGGGTAAAAACGGGGAACGTCTGTCTGTCACCAGGCTGTATCTCAAGAACCGCGATAGCTAGACCGTTGAAATTTTCACAAATTATGTATTTCTGTTGCCGCTATAACAATAAATAAAAAAAAAAAAATGGTTGCCTGTAAAGTCGGTTTTACGGGCGAAGATTTTACGTGACAACGTCTTTTTCTCGGTAGAATATTTATTGATATGAATATAATTAAATTGCACAATAGGAACAAGGAATTGAATGATAGTTGAGTGGGAGAGAGACGCAAGGCATTCGGCGGGCCTCTCTCTCGTTCGGTGACTCATCGTAACGTTACCGAGCGTTACACTTTTTCATAAGTGACTCCCAGCCGCAACCTAATTTAAGACGTTGTCACGTCAAAAAATATTTAAGGGGGGCTCCCATACAACAAACGCGTTTTTTGCGGCGTTTTTCCTTGTGGTACGGAAACCTTCTTGTGCGAGCCCGACTCGCACTTGGCCAGTTTTTTAAAATCTTACCAAGGGATATCGTGTTACCCAAATTCCTACTGGTAGGTATACAGCTGAATCTGGTTAGGTTAGTTGGGAAAGGCTAGGCAGACGATGGTGATGATAATTGTAGCAGTATTATAAACCGTTGTCCTACGAATTCGTTTTACGAGAGTGCAAACATTATTTCTTCGTAAATAGATTATTCCGTTGTAATATTTTTAATGTGCAAAAATATAATATTCTCTGTATATGCTTAAAGTCAGATTTCATTATGCTGAGTAACGTCATGCCCATACGCGAATGCGACATTTTTTTATTCATATTATTAAGGTAGACTGAAGCTTTTGAAGTCATTTTAATATCGTTATTTCGTGTACATCAGTTCCCTATGAAAATGTTTCTTCCATTCCTCTTTGTTATTTGAATAAAGCTGAAATATTATATGTATTATCACTGACTAGCTTCTGCCCGCGACATCATCCACTTGAATGAAACAATATCCTATCGCACTCAGCAGTAGAGTAGCTTGCTACCAGTGAAAGAATGATTGTAATCAGATCAGGGGGGCCTAAAAAGGCCACTTTGGCAGAATCATAAAAGGATAACATAATGGACAGTTAACCGTTAAGTTAATCGTATCAAATCCCATTGGTGAAGCATTTTTCAATAATTTTTTTTATCTGTGCTAAAATACCAATCAATCCGATCCAAATCCAATCCCAATCTATTTGATTATAGGTACCTACGTAGTGCAGCGAAAAAAAGAAAAACACGGAATGTTTTCGCCATATTACGATTCATAATGTTATCCTTTTATGATTCTCCAAAGTGGCCTTTTTAGGCCCCCAGTACTTCCAAAGATTACCTTTTACAAACAAACAAATAATTTTACTTCTTTATGGATGTACGTAACATTGATTAACTTCCACATTGGAAGCACAGCTTGTCATTCTTCCGCCCTTATTTTTATTTATGTGGGGTAGGCTCACTAGATCTTTTTCTTCCATTATGTCGAACTGTCATAATATCAGAACTTCCTCTTATACCTAATATCAATTTCAATATCGCTTTCCATCAAGCGAGTTCTGCTTAATTCGTTTTTTATTTGTCAATCATATTAGTAGGTGCAGATATGTTGCTTGAATTCAATAAACTGTCGAGCCATTCGACACGAAGATAAAGGTTTGATAATGTTAGTATTTGTAAGGTGTAAGGGCTGCCTATTACGGTAAAAGCCTCCGTAGCCTGCAGTAGATTCATAAAATCCTAAAACATGCCTATAGCTACAACCTATCTACATAAACACATAGAAACTCTAAAACCCTATAAAAACGAAAGCACTGTAACAATTGACTTACGTGACGCACCTACTGCCCCCCACGTTGCCCTCTGCCCACTTTACCCCGTGCCATCTCTGCCCAGTGCCCAAACATAACGTCGTTATGTAGGGTCCCCCTATTCGAATCTGCAGGGGAAGACCCATGGCTGCCTCAGCAATTGAATTTTAAGAGTTATTTGCCGTGTACTTTTTACTTTTTTGTGCCTGACCTGTTACAGGCAGTTTTGGAAAGTTTTAGGGTATCCTTTTTTACTAAGGCTCCACTGTCCGTCTGTCACCAGGCTGTATCTCATGAACCGTGATAGCTAGACAGTTGAAATGTTCATAGATGATGCATTTCTGTGGCCGCTATAACAACAAATACTAAAAAAATATTTAAGGGGAGCTCCCATACAACAAACGTGTTTTTTTCGGCATTTTTGCCATGTGGTACGGAACCCTTCGTGTGTGAGTCCGACTCGCACTTGGCCAGTTTTTTACGCCATACAGCGTTCTTGCATTTAATTTCAACTCATATCATCACCCAAATCACACACATAATGACACGCAAGGTACAACTCCCAAACATTGGCGACCAACTCATTATAAAAATAACAAAAGAGCATCGGGTCGACTCGATACAAAAGTTTCAGAAGCATCACTCTCACATCTGACAAACTGTTATGACTTCCCAAATAAATCCTACGATTCCACTTGCTAAACAACGCTGCTTTTCCAACCTTAAAAGAAACTATAACACCTTGATTCGAAGGCATAAGATTCAATTTGCTTGTGTATTAAGGTTTTGGGTGGTATTTGTAAAGCGGTGTTCGTGTATGAAACTTATAAAGACAAATTCTGTTTATAAAGTCCTCCAGACCGTATTTCGGCCACGGCGGCCAATCTCAACGGAGACTAGCATTCGGTGCGGGAGATATTATGTATAGGGCACAAGTGTGCGCGCAGACTTAGGTGCACTCCCTCTTCCCCCACTTTCATAGTCAGATAAGACGGCAATCCGAAACGATCGGAGAGAGATCAAGCGCAGGACCAACGGCTTAACGTACTTTCCGAGGCACGGGGGTATCACACCGCCAACTTCCAAACTTCGGGCTGTTATTGAGAAATTCTTAATGGAAAAACCAATAACACTTAACAGTATGAGCTCGTAGTCTGGATTTATTCCCGGTTGATGAAAATAGGCTCTCCCTAGTGAACTTGACACGCCAAACGTTTTTTATTAACTTTGTTTTAAAGTGTCGGATGTATTTTAGGTACATCTCTGCACAACCCATCCATACTAATATTATAAATTCGAAAGTAACTCTGTCTGTCTGTTTGTATGTTACCTTTTCACGCCTAAACCACTGAACGGATTTCGATAAAATTTGGCAGTTTTTATCGACATACCTCGCGGGCGAAGCCGCGGGCGGAAGCTAGGTTGGGGAATATTATAGTCTTAATGCTAGAACAGAACCAAAGTTGAGACGTGTCTTGTGTAAGAAGTGCTTATTGTGAAAGATCTAGTGAATGTGTTCCTGAAAATACTACAGTTTTAAAGGGTAAACCTTCGGTAATGTAGTATTTTCACCCAAATACCTACCCTCTATAGGACACAAAACACAGTAATTTATTCTAATTGGCGGCAGAAATGGGCAAGATAATTATACTTAGGAACCACAGTCGGGACCTAGTACTCTCAGGGATGATTTTGCAAAATCTTTCACGAGCCCTTCTACAAAATATAATATTAATAAAAATTACATAGAAGTAAATACCGTCTTTAGAGAGCCGCTGTCAGTCCTGATGTTGACAAGATAAGATGATAATCTGACCACGCAACTGTGAAATCGTAGGAAAATAAAAATAAAATACATCTTAGCTGACCTTGATGAAAACAGCTGTTCGTGATCCGATTCAACATTTAATGTTTATGTTTAGTAGTTTATTACATAAATACTCATTCTAATGAAGGGGGGGGGGGCTCCATCTATACTATCTTTAACGAGAAAGTAAACCTGTCTCTGTCTGTTAGTTCTTTTCAGGTTCACTGAACTTGAAATTTGAAAGATAGGGAGCCTTTTTTTCCTTAGGGAAATCCTCATGGATACCCTCCGTCTAGTAAGAATGGAGGGTTATGTCGGAGTCCTACTGACTAAAACTCCACCGTCCCTAGTAATACCATGAGTCGGGGGCCCGAGAGATACTTGTACATTCGTCGCACTCGGGACCTGGAGAAGAACAAAGGCATCATTTAATCCTAGACCATAGATAAACTCGCGGGCAACAGCTATTTATTATAAGACACATAGGCACATTTAACAATCAAGAAAATTAAGCAATAATTTCCCAAAAAGTTCGACCCTCGACATTCGATTTCACGCGACTTCCAAATTGGTGATCACAGGCTGTATTAGGTTGTTCTTATCAGCTCATTCTCTAAAAGTAATCCCTTCGGGCCCAATAGCCTACCGACATTACATTCATAAAATTTTCCAAGGTCATGCCCAGGCCACATACTGCGGCCCTCGTCCTTGAGCCTTGCAGTAATAGACGGAATAGTTGTCCAAGTATTCAGGAGGCCGGCCATTTTGTTTGCGGTCGTTTTGACCCACGTTACGGTTATTAGCGTGGCGGGTCCTTCAATTATAATATTGAATTTAATTGTTAGAATAATGTTGGTTAGAGGGTTGGTTCTAATTATGTTTATTTTTTAACTTGATAGCCATCAATTTCTTCACGGGTAGTCGGGAGCTTGAAACTTTGACAACCAGTCTTATCAAGGGGCATTAACTGGGTTGTAGTCAGATAGGCAGTCTCTCCATGTAAAATACTGGTATTCAGCTGTATCCCGTGGGATCGAATCCGAACCCAACATAGACGGTAAAAGACTAAGCAGATGGAGATGATGAGCCATCAATGTTGGAAAAATGTACAAACAGTTTACTTACAACACGACGATGGGAAACAACGTCCCTTTTCTGCTACCAATCTATCTGTTAGGGGATGTGATTAGTTTAATATCATCGTGCTTTTTATATGCCTGTATTGTTTCACTGTAGGGCAATCCTGCCTTCCAATTTTCTTACCACTTGTCTCTATTTGCCGGTTCAACGTCTCAGTCTTTTCTAAAACTTAAAATTTTAATCAGGTCGTTAATTCTAGCTGACATTTGAAGCCCATAATTAGTAGTTGACTTTGAAACTTGAACGTAAGTAACAAAATATCAAAACTTTCCAGGCCAGTTCACCACACGAAGTGAGAATTCAAATCTATAATTACTTCAGAACATTGTTGAGAATCTTTAACCTAGTTTCAAATGTCGGCTGAAGTGGGTCAATTTAATGCTAATAAGTGGGCTGTGTGTTGTGTAAGTAGGCATAAATTACGAACATGAGACCCGGTTCCTATGTCCAGAAATGTTAAAGGTATAAAGTTGACTGTCCACTTCTACGTAGTATGTGCACGGAGAGGTCTGAGACGATAGCTGCACGGTTCATTTGTTTACCAGACACGCATTCGTGCGTAGTGACACCGTCAGTCATATTATCAAAACGTAGCTAAGTACAGGTGCGTAGCTTAGCCGGGGGTTGGTGTGGAGTGGCGCCTTAAAGATTTCGATAGCCAAGCCTTAAAAACTATTTAATGGAATTTGAGTGAAAGATTATAGCCAATTAAAAGATTTGCTTTTCCAAGAAATACTAATTATGTCATCCTACAGAATCCAAAGATGGCCTTCGATATTAGAAACTAATCAAATACATAGTTTAAGCTTCAGACGGGTAATTAAGAAGTCCTAAGATCGAATATCATATTGAATAACCAAACCCTTGAATTTCAATCTATAAACTCAGCCTTTCCAGTCCACTGCTGAAATATGCTTCTACCTGGTTGCGCCATAACACCCGGTCCTCTGCCTTCCGCATCCAATTTGATCCAACCAACTTTTGAAGGTCGTCGGTCCATCTAGTTGGTGGGCATCCCACACTAGGCTTGCCGATACTTGATCTCTACTCCATGACTCGTCTGCTCCACCGGCCATCGGTTTTTCGACAAACATGGCCAGCCCACTGCCACTTCAACTTGCTTACTCTGCAAGCTATGTCGGTAACTGAAGTTCTGTTCTGCATAACTTCATTTCTAATTTTACCTATATCTTGAACTATTTTCATCCATTCTAATAAATTCTATGCACAACACTTTCTAACAAAGCGAGATACAATGTTTCCAAGAACAATAACAATAATATAACCTCTTATCTGAACCAGAAAGAACCGAATATAACTTGACCTCGAAACCTTAAAATCAAAATGAACGCTCCATTCGGGTCAGACTATACATTCTGGTCAAGGGTTGCTCGTATAGCTGTCCGGTTGTCCGGCTGTCGTGTAACTCCGGCCGGACACTTGTTATTTAAGGTACGGGACTGCAGCTCTCCGTTCATATTTAAACTGATGACAAGTTACGGTTTGAGTACGTTTGTTCGTTGTGCTAGCGGGGAAAGAAATGGTGGAAGAATTATAGAGTTTAGATTAATTAGTATTGTATGCATTTTTGATAAAACCTTTAGTTATGTTCATGGGTGTGGATAACGTATCTAATATTAGAAATTGATTGACAAATTGCCCGGCAATTTTGCCTCCTATTGTGTCACCCTACGTAAAAGTTTCTACATAATAAAATATCTGTAATTCAGATGGTGTACATAATACTCAATATTGTATTCTATTTTATTTTTGGTTAATTACTTTTGTTCAACAGTGAACATCTTATTACTGTATGTTAATGTACATAAATGGTATGTCAACAACGAGATTTTCGATAAACTGCACTTTCAAACACCATTAATAACTAACTTTTCTTTCAATATTCAATCAATGACACACACTACGCTCCGTTCTTCGGAACTGCTTGTTAATGAACGAACTGTTACCTAGAACTTCAACCGAAACTGTTACTATTTGCCTGCCAATGCCTGAAATAGTACTATTAATTACTATTATGTATGGTTTCAGTCTGTACAACTTGTTTTAGTTCTACAGAGTGGTAGACTAGGTCCAGAATTGGAGGTACCATTAATGATTTTGTTTTGTGTTATTTATTTGACGCAGTTTTGTGTTCGCTTTTATACAAATTACAATGATTAAAAAAGTATTCGTTAAGCCCCTGATAACATTATCATACGCCCGAATCGGGGGGCACGGGAGTGCCCCGGCCAAGACGAGCCAAGCGAAGCGCAAGGGCACTACCTACCTTTTCTCGAAGCACTTCGTCGTATTTTTGAACCTTCTTAACTTGGGTTTGGATTATACCAGATGAACAAATTTTTTGGGATATAATGTCAGTGGTTGACTTATTAAACCTATAAAGTTTCAATTGCATAGCTCTTATACTTTAGATTTTATTGATATCTAAAATACCCCGATTTCGTCACTGACTCACTGATGATCATCATATTGTTAAGGTTCTTCCTGAAGTCCTAGAAAGCTGAAATTTGGTATGTAAGCTAGTAATAGTACACAAACTACAAAAAAATTCTAAAACTTGGAACTTTTATCCTCCAACCCCTTAAACTAGGGGATGAAAGTTTGTAGGAGACTTCCGCAAATTTTGATGCTAGAGTTCTGAAAATTGATATAGGGACTCCTTGTTATAAATAATAAAATACATATTTCAGGATTTTTATTAAAGAACTCCCCAAAATTTTTATTTTTTATTTCTTAAGCCACTTTCAAAAATATGTGAAATCCCACCAAAAACATTTTCATGTAAAATGTTGCCAAGACGAAGACCACATATGGCTCGCACTGCCAAAAAGTTATCAGATCTCATGTAGAGCCAAGCTTCTAACTCTACACGCCCTAACTTCACAAACTTTACACCTTAGTCAAAATATGTGGCTTGGCCGTTTCGCTACCATCACATGGGCGTAAGGTGAAAAATTGATTCACTGTTCATTACTTTTCTGATAAACAATAGTTCTTGTAGTAACGAAACGGCCAAGCCTCAGTGTCATAAGATATTGTTTTTGTTAAAACAAGAAATATCACGCGAACGAAGTCGCGGGCAGAAGCTATAGTTGGAAATAACTAACTATGTATAATGTTAAAAAGGCTCAACAACCTCAAAATACAAACAAGAACTGAATAAAAGTCATGAACTTCAAAACAATAAGGGCAACTACTACCTATCTAAAGTTCCAACCAAAATAGATATAATATCAATGTTACCATTATAAACTGTAAATAACGCGGGAGTTTCAGGGCTATTGTGTGCCAGTGTTGCCAGAAACAATGGCGGGTTAATGTAACCCTTTGTGGAGAAGGTCGGCCATTGTGGCGGGCTGGTAAATGTGCCGATTTTTACAATCACTAGTATTTTTTGTTATTATGGGGAATTGAAAGACTGGGGAAGTGGAAATACTCGTAATATGTGAATATATAAAGATGAATATTAGAATTATGCCGGTTGTTTCGTCAAAGGGTGGGTAGAAATCCCGTGGTAGAAATGAATAGTAGGTACCACCCATAGATATCCGGTACCACCACATTACGATATACGCGTAAATATGATTATGTTAAAATCTAAAGGAACAGAGTGCCTACCTCGGAGTAGTTGCGGAACACATTTACAATGAATGCCTTTTATTTTAACAGTTCAAAGATATTAATTAGGTACATTATTTACGTACGTTGTCGATATCTAATAATTATGAAGCAATGGATTAGCAATTTTCTTCAAAATCGTTCGGATTGTAATTGAACGTGTGTTATGTAATTGGGGTACCTACAAGTTACGCTGATAAATTCCTCATTGAAAAACCCAAACTTGTTTAATCTGGTTTCTGTCGGTTTTCTAGTATCTATAGTTATATTTGTGGTAAAAAATACATATTATTGTCTATTATTCTATTCCTGTGAATTGTGGTGAAAGTCGGCCCATGAGACCTGAACTTTGTTTCAGAAAATAACCGCATCAACGAATTCCATTGAATTTGCAAGTGCCTACAAGCGACGGTTACCACTTCACGTAAAAAAGGCATTTTATTTAAAGTTGTGCTACGAATAAAATTAATTATATTTTCTTAAATAAAATAGTTTATTAAACCACTTCTAGGAATTTATTATTGTGTTTGTTCATTATAGCATTAAACGCATCACGTTTTAAATCGACTGTGAGCTTTCCAGGTAAATCGGAAACAATTCCACAATTATTATTAATAGAACTCTAAACTAGTTATTTCCAGTTCGATCCGGTTATATCCAGAATATTGATCAGATAATTTCTCATCACAGCAGACCAATATTTGTGGGCAGAGCGAGTCGAGTCCCGTTCGCCGTAATTTCTCAGTAAATAGCCAAATAAATTTATTTAATGGTAACCCAATGATCCTCTTGAATTACTACCAGGTAGTTTGGAAATGGTCCTGTATTCTTAGTGCTAAGACCTTTGGGGAATAACACAGTGCGTTAATTTTGCAGGGGTTTGACTATTAGGAGAAAGTTATCTTTATTTGGCAATGTGCTGGATGGATGTACCAATTAATCCTTATATTAAGAAGTTCTCTGGTACATCATCGTAATTACCATCGTTTAGCCTAAAGACATCTACTGCTGGACATAGGCTTTCACGAAGCATCGCCACATCAACCGGTTATTGCTTCTCGCTTCCAGTAGTTCAATACAAGCCTAACCTAACCTAACATTACATTCGTAATATGAAAGGTCTTATATACTTATGGTTTCCTGGTACCTGGCGATACTGTGGCGTCTGAAATAAGTAACTTGGTAGTTTCCCTAGAAGAAAGTTTTTCAAAAATATTTTTTATATTTTAGAGCGAGAAATCTTCCAAAAAATTCCCTTCCCCCAAAAAGAAATAAAAAACGCACCCCATGCAGCATTATCACTATTAACAAGTTAACACAAATAAATCAATATAAGACATCCACCTAATCCGTAGCGTGAAACTAGCTTCGATAGGGACACCTCTGCCCACTCCCCTGCTGACTTACCATCAATCTTGCACCGTCGGATTAAAAGCTTGCCCACCCTCCGAGACTGGGGATAAGAAATATATGCCAGGGGATGGCCAGATAGGAAGGTTCAGTCCGTACAAATCTTAACAAACAAAAAATTGTAGTTGCTCTGGTTGCCAAGTTCTTGTTGAAACAAAGGGATTGGACTGTGGAGTGTTTTGTTTATTTTTTATGTCACCTATGTTGTGTGTTTGTCTTCCCTTGTATTCAAATCTGTCCCAGTTTTGCTCATTTCGGATATTGATCTGTCCTGAAAATTATTGGTTACTTCCCTACTTTACGATTTTTCCCATATATAGTTGAGCCCAATAGCTATGGAGCAAGCCAAACTACCAACAGGCGTTGGATATTATTCCAAAAGAAGATGGGTGATCCGTATTTTGGTCATTTGTGAATTCTTCATCATCATCAGCCTGTAGCGGTATCTACAACGATACATGCGAACAACGAGAGTATGAGTGAACTTTACACCCTGTTCCTCATACCTCTATAAGCCTATATCACTGCTGGACACTCTCCAATCGCTTGCCAATTAACTCAATTCTCGGCTACATTTCTTTGTCTTAGCGCATCGATGGTAAACAGTTCCATCGTGTTTGGCGGCGCAGGATGGAAGGTGGGCCATTGTCTGTGGGAAGGTGCCGCATACGCACTGAGATCAGAGCTGTTCGTGAACCCTCATCTGTGAAGATTGTCTTTGCTCAGGCCGACTTGGGTTCGAAGACTATTTAGAGATTTCAAAGTCGACCACGGTAACGCGTGCCCAGGCGGAAGAGTCGGCTACATTCATCTTCAATTTATTCATTTCCCTTAAGAAATGGTTCTTCTGCACTATCTCTGCGAATATTTCGGTTCAGTATCGAGTGTAGTATTGCTAGGATCCCCGGATTATGAGGGATACGGGCAATTGTGGACACATTCAGTTCCAACTGTTATTCCACACAAGTTCGGCCATTGAGCCTTAAGATTTTATGGGTCAGTTAGTTCTGTTGTAAATGTGTTGTGTTGTGGTTGTTAGGTTTATAGTACTTTGACATTTTGTTGGCTGTTTAATTTATTGTCTTAGTATTGGGGTGGTAGTGACTTTAGAAGATTTGCATGACTTCTGGACATTATGTTCAGTTAGTCATTTAGTGGGCGGGAACTGACTAACTGAGTTTGAGCTAATTGATTGATGAGTTTGCATTTTTAGCCCCGTTAAAAGACTTAAAAACGATGCTGTATTAGTCTACCTCATTTAAAAATTCCGTGCCACATGTGTGCCAACCTTAACTCATTAGTCTTACAAGTCTTAAAACAAGTTTTAAGTACAAACTAAGTGCTCAAACTAAAACAAATACCACCGCAGCACAAAACGTTACCATTTATTACACAAAATAAGAAAAAAATACACTGTTTTTTATGTGCGAAATAACTCACGAAAATATAAGATAAAGGAAGGGTCCACATTAATGGAAGAAGATTGCATTTAACTATCGTGTGGGGATAAATAGGGAAGGGAGGCGTTGCCCTCAACCCTCAGCCCTCTGTCCTTCGGTATCCGCAACACAAATCACACGTAACTCAATGGACAAGCCCTCTAAGGAATCGCGCACAGCATGCGACTTTGCGACAATGCGACTTGTCGTGATTTAAAAGAATTGTGTCGGAGATTATTGTCGTCGTGTTGTGTTGAATGTTCAATTGTTTGTGACACCCTCTTTCCGACTTCAGCAAAGCAGCTAGTTTTTATTTGCTGGTTTTATTTTTATTGTTAAGTGCATCACAGTATGTGCTTAGATTTTGACTGCTGGATACGCGACTTTGTTGAGTTCGTCGTCCTCTGTGTTGGTTGTCAATGTTTTGTTTCCCATATGTAACTAAATAGCGCCATGCATGTGAAAATTTCCTTGAACTTATCTTTATCTATCTATATTTATACTATCGCTGAAGAGTTGGTTTGTTTATTTTGTTTGAACTCGCTAATCTCTGAAACTACCAGTCGGATTTGAAAAAAAATTTTTGCATTTGATAGCCTAATTCTTAAGGAAGGCTATAGGCTATTTAACATTACGCTATGACCCTTAGGAGCCGAGCAAAAAGAAAAAAAAAGTCAGAAAGATCGTTAAACGAAAACGAAATGACACTGAGAGCCGGTGATCCGATGCGACGGGGTGGGTTGGAGGTACAAGAAATTTCATGCGAACAAAGTCGCGGGCAGAAGCTAGTCCACGATAAAAGTAAAATCTTAGTGAAGGTCATGTAATCATTTAATGAAAGACATCATCAACAAAGAAGTCGTGTCCCCGACCCTACCGTATTCAAGTGTGTGCTCACCTAAACAGATTTGCCGTAATTCGTAGTATTTTGTTAAATTAGTCCGTTTGTTGTCTCTCTCTGAATCGCGCTAATGAAGTTTTCTTATCGACACAATGAAGCGATCCATTATCGTCTACTGCCTTTACAAATAAATGTACCTTTTTCTTACCTTTGGGTTCAAGAGGGTAAGCAGTAGCGTTATTATTGTATTCTTCCTTCCCTTATACCGTTTTGTTTGAGGTTGGTGCATGATGTTTTCTTCTATACATTTCTGGCACCACCGTTTTCTTGTCATCAAATAACAACTTACTATGACCATCAATTCTACTACGAGTGGTGATAATTTATTGTAATATTATTTTTAATTGATGATCACTCTACCTATGTTTTGTCGGTTTATCAGATTGTAGGCCATTGCCGGACATTGGTTTCCCTAAGATCATTAATATGATTTTTTCGGTGACTATTAATTCCCTAACTGCAGTCAATTACCAGATTTTCTTTAACATTTCCCTGGACTTACTCATTCACAAGAAGCTATACTTCTGCAAGTAGAAAAATGTCCTCTTATTCTTTCTCTATCTTGTAATAATAATTCTTCAACACATCAATCTTATCAAAACCCACCATTGTTTTCCATCTCGCTTTCTTTCTGTTTATCTATTTGTACAAATGTTTTCTCACCCAAAACGAATTTCCTCGTGATTCCGTACTATATTGTCAAATTAGATCGTTTTGTTGATTTGCAGAATACGCTAACGAAGTTTTCTTATCGTGTTACGTAATGGTTTGCTTCGGCGCCAGATAATGAGTTGGAGACAAGAAGGTTTTACTGTGATTGTTATTAGATGCTGATGTATTAGTTAGTCGAACTGTTATGACTTATTTATGATGGAACACTTATTAATGTGCTACTGTTGAAAGGTACGGTTGCCTTTCGGTGAGATTGGTTTACTAAATCATTCTTTGACAGCTGTATGATGTGGCTATAACCAGATTAGTTGAGGTAGTGGGTCGATTTGATAAACACTGAATTTTTCCGACGAACTATATGACCTCGACTGTCACTAATGAGATACAATTACTTTTTGTATTGATACCGAACTTAATAAGCTTGCCTAACTGACAAGGTACATTTCCATGTGCGTGTATCTACGTGTATCTATCGAGCAAAAAAGCTAGAAGAGTTTTTATAAACCTTATAGGCTATCCCGTCCGCCCTTTCCGCTTACCCATTCAGTATTACCGAAAAAATACTACACATTTGACTGCTACCACCATCGTAAGTCTTGCAAACACTTCTCATAAAACTTCAATTTGTTCAACCGCTCACAACCCTCCACAAGAGGGAAAAGGGAAAAAAATAAAAATTTCCATCCCCACACGAACGGAGAAAAAAAAACATTTGTCACCGCAATGGTATGGATTCTTGAAACAGTCATATCAGCAACTTTTACTAAACACATCGACATTTTCCCCTTCATACATTGCCGTTTTTCTACTAAGTTGAAGTAACTTCTTGGAAAAAATGCGGCGATGTATGTTGAATTATACAAAATTGTCGCTTTGTAATGCTGTCGTTGGTATGCCGTGGTGTGAGGTTAGGGGAAGTCGGGGAGTTTCGCGAAATCGTCGCGTTTTGTACACGATAATACCTCTTAGACGAGGTTCCCCTTGAGATGGGGTGACGTGACAGAATTGAAACAGAAGGATTAGGATTTTCTTGTTATTTGGACAAATGGACTGGATGAAACTTGGTAACCGTCGCCTATAATAGCCACCTAGAGGTACTCATAAACCTGACGAGTAACTCTAGGGAACTTTTAATAATATAATAATTTATATTTATTTCAGACATCCGTCCATACATTTTTACAAAGAAAGCTTTAGTAGGGTTGTTAGTAGTACACACAAAAAAAAAATTAAAAGGTATTAGTAATTTGTTATTAAACAAAACAAGTTACACAATAATAACTAAGTCTATTTCCTATTTCTGTGCAGATGTACAATTGCTCAGTACACATTAAAAGGACTGAAAGGACCCAATAATTTCCGGCAAAAAGGATGTCTGTCTGTCTGAACGCGATATTCTCTAAAACCACCTAACGGATTTTCATACGGTATTTTTTTCATGAACGGTGTGATTCATGTGGAAGATTCAGGTGTACAATTCATTACGGTTTTGTGTGAATTGGCTGAAATATGACGATGATTGTTGAAGATGTCGGAAAAAAACATGCCGAATGGGAGCTTTACTGGCATGCGCCGCGTAAACCAATAGAGTCATAATTATGAAAACAATGTACTTATTACGGAATTAATATTTTGTTTACCTGGATTAACACATAGGGAACTTTAATCCCGGTAGTAACCGTGGTGTATTTTCCGACACCTAAATTATATCTTTTAACTAAATTATATTTATTTCCAACAAGCGTTTCAGTCATGATCAACGTACTATATTTTATTCGTTCGTCGCCAAATTCTTTCAGTGACACTCTCCTATGTTTACTATTCGAAGAAAACCTTCTGAAAAATTTGCAGTCTGACAAAAAGCTGTAACGACGTAATCATATTCCGCTAGGAGTTATTTTAGTAAGATAATTGAATGAAGCTTATAATACTCACGTTTGTACAGAGTGGGGAGTGCTTTCCATTGGTTTATAACCAGTGCTGAATGAAAGCACAGATTGTAAATCTATTGAAAGGATTCCCTCATCTTCAGTAAATAATTTATTCAATTGAAGCTGGGTACTCTTTACATAAAAAATTACACAGCAACAAGTTACTAATTAGGTTTTCTGTTTTATTGTAAAAGGTTACACGCACGATTAAATCGACCCCTTTTTGTCAGTTTTGGACTATGTCATTTTGTCTTTAGATTTAAGGTAGAAGTTCTTTTTACCCGTAGCAAATCTATTCAAACTCAAAGCATTTATTTCAATTAAACTATTTACAGGCACTTTAGAATTGCCAAGGAGTCGCAGATAGTCCGAAAGTTGAAGCTAGTGGCGGATTCCAAAATGAAATCATTCTCCTCTATGGGGAAGAACGGCCAGAAAACTCTTTTACGTTATTTGAAAAGCATGGTATTTTTGGCAATATGGCTATAGCACAATCAGAAAGACAGTTCGTTATAGCAGGCCATATTAAACAGTCATGTATGTTCCCAGGCTGCTTAATACTAACTTATCTCCTCGAAATAAGTACCTTCCTACATTTTAACTGCATATAACTTTAACTTAAGTACCCCTGCACTTTAAAATACAAATATCCTTAAGTAAGATTACAAAAGCTAAGCAAATACACTTTATTTAAAACCCTGGTACCCTAACAAATAGCGTTCAGGGACACTATAACTACCCTTAACATGGAACTACCCTTCAAAATTCACCCCTAAGAGATTACATATTATCAAATCAAATTGTGCCAGTCTGCTTCACCCGGGAATGGAACCCCACGCTGGAGGCATTGTTGGATCTCCCTAATGACGTACTGAAGCTTTATAATCTGGTCTTAACGAAGTCGTCAGTCTGTTTGTGTTGGCTTATGTTAGGAAACGCTTGACCGATTTTGATGAGGCTTTTTGGGTGGTCTTTTGAGTGGTTTAAAGGCAGGCACGTGCGTGTTCTTCTACCTGTCTTCTTAAAAACTAATTTCTGATGATGAATTTTGCCGAAGTTTTCAAAATGAACGCTATTGTGAGTGTGACGCGGTGACGGCGAATTTATTACTAACTAGCTGCGCCCCGCGGTTTCACCCGCGTAAATGTCGATCCCGTGGGAATATCGGGATAAAAAGTAGGCTATATGTTAATCCAGGGTGTCAGTTACATGCATAATTTTTTTTATCAAAATTGGTTCAGCCGTTTCAGCGTGAAGAAGTAACAAACATATAAACACACACACACACAAACTTCCGCCTTTATAATATTAGTGTGATAATTTGGGGGAGATTTTTCCCAGCAATGGAAGCTAGCAAAAGAAAGTGTCTATGGAGTTTCATGAACGTCTTTCTGTCTAACCGACTCCTTTGACAATTCAAAAGTAAATGGTTTAATTTAATAATTAAATATAAGTTTAAGTTTTGAAAAAACGGACCATGGCTACGTTAATTCTAAAACTAAATTCATTCGAGAATACTATTTTGTTTCATGCATTTTAGTTTTAATTTTTTCAGTAAGTAACGTATTTTATTTAATTACTTGTGTATAAAATTGTGCCGTTTACTTTAAGACAGAAATACAAAAGCCCGTGAATATGGAAAGCCAAGTGTTACTAACCTCTTCAGTTTATTTTCTTTTGCACCAACCAAACGCTCTGGAGACTTTTAGCTTCCCCTACTAAAATAAAAAGATAAAGACGTGCATACACTTTTTTGCAAGCTCCACCTACTTTGCTTAAGCCATCATAGTCTAACCATGAAATATGTTCACGACGATACAATAGAAGGGGTGACAGAATTACTGCGAAGAAAATGGAACGATTCTATTGAACCGTTTAGCGGGCGAATTGAGATCATGGCGTTATTTTTTTGTTAACCCCCGACGCAAAAACGACGGGGTGTTATAAGTTTGACGTGTCTGTGTGTGTGTGTGTGTGTATGTGTGTGTGTGTGTGTGTGTGTGTGTGTGTCTGTCTGTGGCATCGTAGCTCCCGAACGGATGAACCGATTTTGATTTAGTTTTTTTTGTTTGAAAGGTGTATTAGTCGGGAGTGTTCTTAGCTATGTTTGATGAAAATCGGTCCAAGATGGCCGCCGCTACAAAATGGCGGATAACATATTTTTTCACAATTCCCTCAATATGGGTATCAAATGAAAGCGCTTCAATAGTAGAATACTATACACTATAACAAATTTCAAATCCAAGATGGCCGCCACAACAAAGTGGCGAATTACATTTTTTTTTCTCAACTCCCTCAATATGGATATCAAATGAAAGGGCTTGACTAGTAGAATACTATACACTATTAAAAATTTCAAATCCAAGATGGCCGCCACCACAAAATGGCGAATTACATTTTTTTTTCACAACTCCTTCAATATAGGTATCAAATGCAAGGGCTTGACAAGTAGAATAATGTAGGTACACTATACTTATTGAAAGGGAATAAGGAATATTAACTACCTAACGAAATGAAAACTAAAAACTTGAAAAATATAATCAAACAAAAAAAATCTGTTTAGTCTTAAAAATTATTCTTTAACTATAAATTACTTAATCAATATTTTTTGACGGGTAAAAAACCTGATTAAACACCAAATTACCAGAATCTTAAAACGGAAGAAAATAAAAGAAATGAAATACAAAAATTAAGGAGTCCCTATAAAAAGCATGAAATAAAAAATTAAAATAAAAATTTAAAAAACCCCCGACAAAAATAAAATTAAGGAATCCCTACAAAAAGCATGAAATAAAAAAATCTTATGGAAGTCGGGGGACCTCAGAATAGAAGCTGTTCCACATGCAGAACGGTCCCCCGACTTCCATAAGATTTTTTTATTTCATGCTTTTTGTAGGGATTCCTTAATTTTATTTTTGTCGGGGGTTTTTTAAATTTTTAATTTAATTTTTGTTTAAGTGGTGGTATTTTTCGTTATACGCTCTGTGGCTGTCTATTGTGGTAACTTCAATACACGGTTAGTTCACTTTGGTAGCTATACACACCGTCACAGATACTAACGATGGATGTTAGAATTCCATATAGTTTTTCAAGGCAATTTAACTAATCTAGATGTATTTTCGAATAATTTCCGAATTTTTTTAGGCTAACATAAAAATTACGTTTTGATTTTGTGAAAATGTGTCCTCCTGTTTTATGTATTATGTATGTACTTACCCCACTTTCTAATGCATGGTAGCAATTGCCACTTATTTGATGAAAATCAACATGAATTTATGATTATTTCAGTAAGAGTCTCTCCACTCAAGTTTCCATAATTACATTCAGCTTCACGCACAGACCTACATCCTTTGAACAAAACATTTGTAGTTGAAATCTTAATAGGACACTTAGAACAGGGACCATTGTTTGCGTTGGTCCTCCGACTAGTACAGTCGACGACAAAAATAATTATGTACAATTAGTGAAATTTTACAACGGTTTTCCCCTAAAGTTTACCAACACATAGCTGTTGACCCCGTAATCAGATGTTACTCCAAATGAGTTTCAGGAAATATTACTTTCTGCTATACCTAACTGAACTGTGAAGAAAAATTATAAACTCCAGAGACGTGATAGGTATAGCGTCATCATCATCCATCAAACACGGCGTGATGTTATGTTAAAAAACTGGCCAAGTGCGAGTCGGACTCGCACACGAAGGGTTCCGTACCACAAGGCAACAACGCCCAAAAAAACAGGTTTGTTGTATGGGAGCCCCCCTTAAATGTTTATTTTATTTTGTTTTTAGTATTTGTTGTTAATGCGGCAACAGAAATACATAATTTGTGAAAATTTCAACTGTCTAGCTATCGCGGTTCTTAAGATACAACCTGGTGACAGACAAACGGACAGACAGCGAAGTCTTAGTAATAGGGTCCCGTTTTTACCCTTTGGGTACGGAACCGTAAAAACGAAAAAAAAAATTACCTTTTTCATAATTTTAATGCAAAATCACGCCGTGTTTGCCCGAGGTATTAGGGTACCTGTAATACACGCACATTTCGCCAGTTATGTTTAAGTCCCATGTAATTGGGGGCGAGCCTATTTAATTGCCTACTACCGTTATATTGTTAAGAACGTTCGCATTCTAATCTGTCTTATTCTGTCAAAAATACCCCTAATATTCCTTATATTTTTGACTTTGATCGTCGCTGAGATGAAATTGCGAGGAAATGATCGTTTTTAATTACGAGAATAATTGACCTATTAATTTAATTCGACCCAGTACAATATTCTTGTCCTTGACTGTACACGAAATAATACGAGACCCGACATGCCTGAATTACGCACATTTCGAGTAGTTACATACTCTTAATTGAGGTAGGCACACGTCTGTCTGTGTGTACTGAGTTAAAGCCTTGAATTTAAAGTCTAAAATAACAAGTTTAGTTGCTGCTGTGAAATTAGATAGTTTTAATTACTTTTACTACTGTTAACCAACATAATGCGTACCGGAAGACGTAGCGTTGGAAGGCTTAGGTGGTCCGACGACCTTGTGAAGGCCGCAGGAACCCGTTGGATGCGAGAAGCATAGTACCGGTCGAAGTGGAGGTGCTTGCAGCGGGATTGTCCGAAAGGGTTACCGCTACCGCGCAATATAAAAGGCTAAGAAAGGAACACCGGTGGGTTTTAGTCAGTAAGAGTCTGACACTCCCTTCCGCTCCACCCAGAGCGGGGGGGTCATTTGATGACTTCACACCATAATCCATAATCCATAATCAGCCTATAATGTTCCTACTGATGGGACACAGGCCTTCTCTCGGTGAGAGGGAGTGGGCCGTAATCCACCACTTCACTTCACACACTCAAAAAAAAAAAGTACAGGTACTTGGGGGAGGGCTACCTATGTCCAGCAGTGGACGTCTTTCGGCTGAAATTATGAACCAACATAACATCAAGCCTGTCATCCTAAAGGGTAAGGCAGATGTCACCTATAGTAGATACACCTACATTTCGCCACTTTTAAGTCCCAGGTAATAGGAGGCGAGCCTATTGCCATCATCCGGGCACAGTCCGGGCTGCTACTGGGGAAGTTCTGATGGAAAAACCCAATAAAACTTATCCTGACCTGGGAATCGCACACAGGACCTTATGATCAGCAGTAGCGCTTGCGAACAATAGACCAATGAGGCAGTCATTACTACTGTGACTGTACCTCCTATCCTGCCCTCAAAACAGGCAGTCAAGTGACCTCTGCGCTGTAACTGATGACGTCGTGGAAGTGGCAAAGTTTTGGGACAACAAGATCTAAAACATTTTACAAAAAAAAAAACACTACAAAGTGAACAATAACTTTAATCTCGGAAGTCGGTGTCAAAAAACGAAAATGCGGATACCAACGACACCGACTTATGTCGGTTGTTTTTTTTTTGTAAAAAGTTTTTATTTTTCACTTTTTAGTTGTACCCACCTACCTACCCCACAAATTCACATAACACTACTTGCTATGTGAATATTAGTGACAGAAAGCTATTGAACACATCCGCGTACCCCTTTAAAGGATACAGGCGTGAGGTTATGTTGTGTGATTGCGTAAACAATGCATACATAAGCGACAGCAGCAATCGCGGTTGATTTGCTGGCATTTATTGAAGAGTTCCATTGTCTGTCTCCGAAACTCATCATCAGATCTTCATCACATCTTCATCATCTTACGAAATTTAAATGGGACCATTTCGGAATAAACCTCTTTCGAACAAAAAAAGAATTTTGGAATTATTAGGCTCGTCATTTTTAAGCTACAGGAATATTGTGACAGCTCCGACGTATGTACCTTTTGTAACTTACTGGGGCTGCCTTCATTTATGTATGACACTTTTTTTTTACTTATCTTGTATTGTCCTAATAATGAGCGAAGGCATCCCCACATTCTTCCAGGCATCCTTTTCTAAAGCCACCTCAATCCAACCCTTAAGGTAGGTATACATCTGGGTCGTCTCGCAATTGAGACAATTTTTAAGTTGAAATAAATATTTTTGTAATTATTTGTTTTATAATTAAGTACTTGTTGTATGTGTCGCATGGTAGATTACAGCCCACTCCCTTTCGAAGAGGGGAGGCCTGCTCAGTATAGGGATTTTATTAAATCTAGGTATATCTATACATTTTTATTAATTAAACTCACTTTTCGTGTCTGTTGTACTTCTAAATTACGCAATTTATTATGACGCGGTTTTCATTATCATTAACAAAATGTATTCGTATAATATATTAACCAACATATAATAAGGAAATCGCAATGTTTCGTCCAGTCGTAGAATCCGCGCGAAGCAGGGGCGGGTCGCTAGTAGTCTATGAAATCATAAATGTCCAATATAATTATCCAATAATTTCCCTATTCACAACATGACCATCCAATTTCAGGCAAGCCCTGGCGACTAACCAGGACACCGTTACAAAAGAAATAGGTACAGAAGGCCAGCTCCATAAAACGAGCAAGAACAGGCGCACGCACACAGACGCATACATACGGCAATCTCAAACAAATTCCGGTCGCGAGTGCCCTTGCACTCGCTGTACGTGGAGCGTATCTATGTGTGCGTGCGTCTTCGCTGGATGTACGAAGCTTACCTTCTGTACCTATCTATCCTATGGCACCGTTACTCATTTACTTCCCTAATAAGAAGAGATGTCATTATCCTTACAATTTCCTTTAAGGGTTAGTGCACACAACCCTCGGTAAGGGCCGTTATAATCTGCTCAGTTTATCTTTATTGCAGGATCATGTAACGTGTGGATACGGCCTTAGTTTTGGGATCTAAGGGAGTGATGTATTGTGTAGATACTGTGATTTAGAGATTAAGGGAAAGTTGGACGTTTCTTGTGTAAGGTTGTTTTCTTAAATTTGTAATTTTATCAATTTTGCCTAATAAATTTGTTACTGCTTAAATAAAGAGAAGTTCTTTATAATATTACTTTGACTTGTTTAATCTCTATTGCCATTGTCATCATCTACCTAGCTTATTCCCAATTATGTTGAGGTTGGCTTCCAGTCTAACCGGATGCAGCTGAATATTAGTATTTTACATGAAGCGACTGCCTATCTGACCCACAAGCCAGTTACTGGGTATCGATGTAAACATGTTTTTCAACTACAATGCTAAGTTTGTTCTTGCAATCAATTCATCAAAACTATGGAATATATACATATAATAGCACCACCCCATACTTTCCGTGGGTGTCGTAAAAGGCGACTAAGGGTCGTACCGGAGAATGGGCAGCAGCGTTCTTTATACATTCCACCACCGTACCATACTGCGATCGCCAACCCGCCTGCCAAGCGTGGCGATTATGGCAAACCTCCCCCGCAAGAAGAAGCGCAGAACCGGTCGAAGTGGAGGCGCTTGGGGGAGGCCTATGTCCAGCAGTGGACGTCTTTCGGCTGAAATGATGATGATGATGGAACTCTTTATTGTGCGTGGTCCAACACGCACTTGGGAGGATTTTTTTTTTGAAAAAAACTGTTATACCTCTTTACCTAGCCTTATCCTTACCTTTCTCCTGGGCATAGAGTCTAGAACCCCACGTTTATCACAATTAGTTACTTAATTTTGAAAATCGGTAACCCTTTGTAAACCCGAACTTTGATACCAATGCATACAGCATGAGATCCCACTAAATGACATTTGCTTACATACTTGATCAGGGCTAATGTTCCGTCTAGACATTTTTTGTCGACTTTAAGCCGTTCATCAATTATTCGAGGGCTCGTTCAGTCTGAAATGGGCTTAGTTTAGTCAAGTTACTTAATATCTCTGTAGTGAGACATATTTAATTTGTAACGCGTGGAATTCTTTTCTTTTTGTATTTTACTTAACTTCAATAAGTATACAGGGTTATTGTGTAAAAAATTAACAACCTCTGAAGAGGTCATTGTACTCATCAATGAACAACTTTTACTATGGGACCAAACCTGAAATCGCGAAAAAGAAATCAGCTATTAAATCCAAATGTAGGCATTTTGACGAACGAATACGAACATAAATGTAGCCCACAGCTGATTTTTTTTTTCCGCGGTTTCAGGTTTGGTCCCATAGTAAAAGTTGTTCATAATAATGAGTACAATGACGTCTTAAGAGGTTGTTAATGTTTTACCAATAACCCTTGTTTTGGTTTTCTGCAATAATAAATGAAGTGAGTATTATTAAAAAAAACAATTTCATCTGCCCATTAAATTTTAATCATTTAATTCGCCTTAATTTAAAACATAACTAATAGATTGCAAAATAAGTCATACAGAAAATGAACTACTTCCCCAATTTAACTCTGACACTTTCTTAAATAAAGCCCCCACAGTCAACCCCATAGCAGCGAAACATTTAACAAAAATTCAATTACCATAAATTATCCATTCACCCCCTTGGATTACATTTCTTATCTATTATTTTGATACGGACGTCCGTTGAGCGTAGGTCGTTTATATCGGGACATTAGGCTCGATATAATCTGTGTAACTTCATTGTAACCGCAAATAAACACACCCTTAAGATTGCGTACCACGGGGTGAAAGTCGCATGTTGAGCGAGAAGTGAAGGGGTGAAATTGTGAGATTTTTTCTTTGTGAGTTGTAAAATTGACGCTTTATCTTAATGGAACAGTTATATTGGTATCAGGACTGAGACGGTCGATTCAAGACAATAATTTCACCCCTATCGGAAGTGTGATGAAATTTTCACAGAAATCATTACGACGTTCCTTTTGTTATAAGTCCGAATACTTCAGTTGTTACACTGGCGAGAACCCTGAATTCAAATTTAATTTAATCTAACCAAAAAAACATAACTGTTACATACACAATTCATCATCTGCCTAGCCTTTTTCCAACTATATTGGGGTCGGCTTCCAGTCTAACTGGATGCAGCTGAATACCAGTATTACATTAGTATACTGTTCCATACACAATTAACTGATCAAATTCCGAAATTAATGACGCTTTAGCCACATCTACCAAAACTAAATCACTTGCACCAAACTTAATCAAAGTAATTCCCAATTTAATTAATGGAATGCAAGTCCCATTACCTCCTTACATCCAATCAATTTGATGCTAAAGGACAATTTATTTCACAATGGAGTGACATCGGGTGCTGATCGAGTTTCCCTAGTACCAGGCTGTAAGGGAGATAAGGAGATTACACATAACGTGTCGAGATGAATCATGGTCGTGATTGATAGGATTTTTTTTGTTGATAATGGAGGATGTGCCGTAAAATATAGGGTTCAAGGAGGATGCGGTAACGTCGCCTGCGAAATTTAAATTTTCTTAGGTTTTTTTCTGTTTTGCGAGAATTATAATCCTCATTCATAGATACATTTCATAATTAATACAATTCCATAAATATATATTTTACAGTCCCAAATCATATATTGATCAATATATAACCTGACACTGTCCTGAAAATTGCAAAAAACGTAAGAAAATCTAGATTTCGTAGGCTACTCTAGCACTATCGCCTAAAAGACGCTACAAAAAAATTATTATGTCGGTTGGACGAAATTAAATGGAAAGACATACATATAAATGAAAAGTACATTTTAATTTAATCTGCTGAAGTATTTCGGGTGTTCATAAATAAATAAAAAAGGTTTTATAGTGTTGCAGACACAGCATGTATATGAGTGGCATATAAAATGCATACTACGGGAATATTTGAAACGATAAAAAGTTTTTTATGGATGAAATAATTTATCATTTTTAGGGTTCCGTAGTCAACAAGGAACCCCTATAGTTTCGCTATGTCCATCTGTCCGTCCGCCCGCAGGTTAGCTCTGTATCATAGTACTAGAAAGCTATAATTTTGCTTGGATATACATATTAATCACGCCGACAAAGTGGTAAAATGAAATCATGAAAAAAAAATGTAAGGTAAGTACTGAGGTACTTACCCTAAAAATTGTTTTACCCTAAGAAATGTAAGTGCGGAGTACAAAAAAAAATTTACACGTATTAGTGGGGAGATTTTTTTTTCTCGTCTACTCCATCATCAGATAGATAGCATCGTAAGATAGGTCTTCCTAAAATATTGCGGGTTTGTGAAATCCATTTTTCTATTCAGGGATCCGATTGTGAAATATTAAGCTTTAAAGTGCAAATTTTCGTTAGAGTCAAGTGTCGCCCCAACTGCCAGCTAAATGGTTGCTTTTGGATATGTGAAAAGATTCACGGCAGTAGTTTAAATGTAAAACGAAATTAAAAGGAAAACTATCACAGCTAAGTAGGTTTTACAAGTTTACGAGTAATAGTCGACCAACTTAAATTTGCAGTTGCAATGTATGGGAGAACACGATTTTCAACTACAATGTTAAGTTTTTTCTTGGGATAAATTCATTCTAACTACGGATCCCTTTATTGTGCGTGGTCCGACACGCGCTTGGCCGGTTTTTTAAAGTCAAATGATAAAATGCAGGCTGATCTAAGAACAAAATTTTATAAAAACGACGGCAGTAACTACTTAAAATACGTTGCAGATACCAGTAATACCTAAGGTATAATATCTTATTATGCCTTAGTTAATTATACTAACATAGTTTAAGTAATACAAACTAAATTATGGCTAATGTGCCCGAATTAAAGATAAATAAATACATACTACGTAATACGAACGCCTTAGCTTTAATTTATCTTTTTTCACCCCCACGAAACACTGTGGGGTGCAACCACCAAAACATTATTATCCTCGAGTTTCATCCCTGTCTATATCGTGATGTATCTCACTTTGAAACAGAAACAAATCCTCGACATCATCGACAAGGGTGAAACGTAATTCTGTAGAAAACGAATCAATGTGAAACTATAATGTATTACATTAGTTCAAAGGCTGGATGCAGCCGTGCCTTCGCCCGAACGTGACCTAATTTAGAAGAAACAAAGCGATTTCAAACGACAATATTAATCTTAATTGTAAACAAACAAAAACTAACCCTAATACTTTAAGAATAACGTTTGTTTCAACCGAAAATTGAGATTTGTTCCTCCATTTTGCAAAACAACCTTTAAATACTGATGACATAAACAAAAACAACCCTTATCCTCAGGTAATAAAGAGTAGTTAGAGTGTAAACGAAAAAATCGTTGGAACATTTCGGGACAGCAATACTATTTTCTGTTTTTAAATGAAATCGGCATTTATGTCAACGGAATAAGGTGTACGTTGGACGCAAATGTAAATTGGCGCTGATGCCATGGATTCGATAAGGCCCTTGGTTTCAATCATTGGCAGAATAAAATTCGGTATCTTCTATTTCGTTTGTGTTTACTCGATTTTGAGTTGAGACGTGATTTTGAATATTTTTAACAATAAATATTAAGGATCAAAGGCCAATAATATAACACGTTATTTTCTAATAAGACGAATGTAAACACAGAGGAAAGAAATTTTAGAATTAATAAAAACCATTTTCCTTTTCCGTGCACTCTTGAATAATGTCGCCATAAATGAAACTACGTAACCAAGACTTCAGGAACGGTAGCGATCGTATCGATGCGATAGGCAAAAAGATTCAAGTTTTCCACTTACCTGAAAGCACCACCATTTTAATAATAAAAATCTAATTCGCCCGCAAAATGGCCAGTAAAATCTAGCTACCTGAATACTAAAGCTTCCTTTATATAACATCTGAGGAAGAAACGCCGTGTCAGCACATAATACATCTTAGTGCGAGCGCAGTCGGTCCGGCATGTCGTCTCTTCGCTGACTTGCACTTCTAAATACATCTCTTAGAGGGGTATGGAAGCCTGGTACCTCGATGTTGTAGGAGGAGTGTTTGGGCCGCGTACATATTGGTTGGCTTGGCACACATTTTGGAAGCCTTTGCTGGGTTTTAGAGTGTTTATTCAGTCGTGGAAATAGAGTAATGTTTATCATGGTCTGGTTTGCAGTTGACATTCATATCTAAACAGTGGATGTTTAATTTTGTATTAAACTCCTATTAATCCTTTGCTTAATCTCTTAAAAATAATGTGTGCATGACTGCATCTGCAATGAAGAGTATTTTTTTATTATTTTTTCGGTTGAAATGTGTCCTCTATTTTTCATCAAAACTGATTTCTTAAATAGTTAAATCACGAAGGACGCTGTTCAATACTTGGACTAAATGGCTACGGACTTTAGATGGCAGACCCGCCATAAAACCAAAAGGTAGGCAATGTCACGAAAAAACAAATGGCGTTCGGTAAATCTATCGGCGTCACTCCAAGAAATGCTTCGGAAAACCTTATGCCGTTAGCATAAGAATAATTCAAGAGACCTTTAAACGTGAATAGCTCTGAAGAGACTCTGATGACCTAGTACCATTGCAGTGCTATGTCAGAACATAATCCGTCTTATTGCAAGCTCGCAGCTGACTTGCAGTTTCAAGCGAATAACTCTTTAGATGGCATGCATGCTTGGTAGATTTAGTTTGAAGTTTGCTGAGTTAAATACAAGCAAGATAGTTGGAAAATAAATCTTGGAGCACCAATATTTTCTTAGTAGACAAACTCCAATGCTGTAGGGTAAAAAATCTAGAAATGACCACGTAATCTATGAAAAAACATGTTTTATTTAATGCATCATTGTTTCAATCTATGAAACATTTTCTGGGGCTGGTCATCACTTAGCTGCCTTGGCTTATTTTTATTTTTGGATTGTTGTTTTCTTGCTATTTGCTGTACTCTGGACGCTTTTAACGTGTACGTCTTTTTTACATCGTTCTCACATATAATTTTTTATATTCAACATTAATGATGTAACTAATATTTTTGTAAAAATATAATTTAAAAGAGTGTCCATGGAGTTTCTTGCCCATTCTTCTCCATAGGTACCTACGCTTTGGAATGGGCAACTAGCTTCATATTTTCTGACTGACCGACTTCTTGACAATTCAAAAGTGCCTGTAAATGGTTTAATTGAAATATATGCTTTGAGTTTGAGTTTGAGTTTTCATACTAGAATTATGAGGAGCACTCTAAAAAAATATAGATACATTCGTGTTTTCACACATTTTTATTGAACCAATAGGTCACTCTATCGAATTTATATAAAATATACATCTATATGTTGTATTTTGATAGCGTATGCTGCACGGCGCCTATTGCCGATCACGTCCGAACTATTATGTCTAAATTTTATCCAATAACTGAAATATTGGCAGAACGTGACGTCTTTTTTAGGGAGCCATTATTTTTTGCTGTTACGCGAAAAGTGGACTTTTATTGTGTAGTTGCGTTTAGGCCGGAGTAGGTCAAGTGGGATTGTGAATTTGTGATTTGGTGTTCATTTGTAGTCGGTTGAAGTGCGGCTGTAAAACGTGAAGCCCTGGGTTTAATTTTCATGTCAGTTTTTTGTTGATGTTAAGGTTTTCATTCTTTGCAAGTAAATAAAAACTGGTTTAAGGTCCTCCTAATGTTAAAATATCTATATCTGTATCACCAATTGACTGGATGTAAAAGATATTAATAACATTATCTATCACATACCAAAAAACCATAAAAAATATTAATGGTGAAATTGAACCCACCATCATTAATTTGCTGTAAAAGAACTAAATCACTAAACTGCTACGGCAATCAATCACCCCATATCACAAAACTGTAAACATTTACATTTATTAGAAAAGTTAAACAACAACCAATTTCACCCCATAACACGCTATTTCACCCCTTAACCCACTAAAAGATAAATTAAATTTACTTTCCCATGCATGTTGGCACAAGCTTTATATATTCATCCGTTGATAAACTGCGTCCATTACAAAGAAAAATATACAGTCGCCTCTTTTTTTAATTTAATCAAAATTATATGAAAATGGTCGACCAAATTAATTTTACAATTCAAAAAAGTAAGTTGGTCCTTATTTCTGTTAAGAGAAGGTCTCGTTTTTGTTTTGTTAAGTGCAAATGTGGGTTTGGTTGTTAGGAGCCCCGATCGCGAATCAGTCTCCAGTGCGAACCTCTGAAAAATAACAAAGATTGTACTGAAAAAATTGAACAGACGCGCCGGTTATTGTGGAGTGGGCTGTTGTGTAAGTGTACGAACTGAGTGAAAATGCGTCCAGCGGAGCGTTCAGCGTTGCGTACAAGCGGCGAAGGAAGGAGAAGGCCGCCACTCAGGACACCTACGTGTTAATGCATCTGTTTGACACAAACGCCGCACGCCCCGCCCCGCTGAACGCTCAATTTAAGCGGGCACTCAGGCCGTACACTTAGTAAATAAAATTCTAACACAGATTCTGTACATTGAGTTTTCAAAGATAGCAGAAAAACAGAAATATTTGAGTACAGTCAGCATAAAAAAGAAGTGATTCCATGCCATCCGCGGAAAATAATAGATCACACTACTGTGAAAAAAATGCTACAATGAGCAGTAAAAATCATATTATAGGTAGTAACCGAGAAAAATCCATAAACGGTCAGTTAGAAACAGGGTGAAAGTCGCATCTCACAAAACATTTGGGTCTTAATAAGGCAACGTATAAAAACATTTACCCAAACCTGCGGTAAACCACGACCCGAAAAAATAAAATTGAAACATTAAAAAATCTCTCTCCATTTAAAACAGCAAGGGTGTAGGCGTTATCAGACGGAGTAAATAATGAAAAACATCCCTTATAAATGAAATCAGACCGGCTTGGTACTGTTGTTTCGACAGACACACATACCCATGCCTATAGGTATAAAGCTGAGCTTACACAAGCAGAAACGGCTGACAAAAAAAAATTGCCCACAAATTACTGGCAATTTTTTAGCAATTAATTATTGCTCATCATCATCATTCAGCCGATAGGCGTCGCCAGTGGATTCCTGCGGCCTTCTGAAGGTCATTGGTCCACCTTGTCGGAGGCCTTCCTACGCTATGTCTTCCGGTACGCGGTCGCCACTCCAGAACCTTTCAGCCCCATAGGCCATCTGTTCTACGAGCAATGTGCCTTGCCTACTGCCAGTTAAGTTAGCAATTATTATTTATTTTGGCAATTATTGCTCAACGACAATAAATTATTATTGCAGAAGCGAGTGGAGCAAACGAGTTCAAGAAAATTATTACCCAGGAAGCAATTGGGTACCTCTAATTGCTCCACTTACACACCATAGCTTGCAGAGTAAGCAAACTGAAGTGGCAGTGGGCTGGCCATGTCTGTCGAAGGACCGATGGCCGGTGGAGCAGACAAGTCCTGGAGTGGAGACCGCGTATCGGCAAGCGTAGTGTGGGACGCCCCCCAGTTAGATGGACGGACGACCTAAAGAAGGTGGCTGGGGTAGACTGGATGCGGAAGGCGGAGGACAGGGTGCTGTGGCGCAGTCTGGGAGAGGCCTATGTCCAGCAGTGGACTGCGATAGGCTGAGTTGATTGAATTGCTCCACACAAGTTAATCTGTATTGCTAATATATTATTATGCTTTACCGTATTTATTAAGATAGTCGTTATCAACACGTGTAAAAGTGTTTTTTCAACCAATTTACACAAATACAGTCATCATTATCAATAACGCTCAATATAGTGTAACGATCTCTACTCATAATAATTCTAAGCATCTTAGAAAATTTCTTAATGTTGCCATGACGTAACTAATAACTTAACAATTAAGGTTCAAAATTGTGTAATTGAAGTTGTCCGTGTAAGCGCACCTTTGTACAGACAGAACAATTAAAGTTTCAAGCCTCGAACGTTTACGTCAATAATCATATAATATATGGTAGTATGGACATCATTTGAGTATTGAGAACATGCTCGGTAATTCTGTGTTCCTGGTAGCAGCATCCTATATTGATAGTGTTATACTCAGGAAATATTGGAAGGAGGGCAACATTCATTAGTTTAGGTAGGATAGGTAGTGTATGTAAATACCTATTTCCTTTAGATGGAAGCAGCGGAAAACCGGTCTTTGTGGCGATCATTGAGGGAGGTCGATGTCCAGCAGTAAACAACTTTTGACCTAAAATAATGATGTATAGAACTCTATTTTCCGTATTTCCGTATTTTCCGCCTCTTTGTTGCCGTGGATTGCAATGACATCTTGATGATGATGATGTATTATACACTAGCTTCTGCCCGCAACTTCGTCTGCGTGAAGTTTGTTGTTCCCCGACACACCCCATCGCATTGCATCGCCTGCCCGTGCTAGTACTTCGTTTTCGCTTATCGTTTTTTAACTTTTTTTCTTTTTGCTCGGCTCCTTAGGGTCTTAGTGACTTAGTGTGATGTTATATAGTCTATAGCCTTCCTCAAGAATTGGGCTATAAAATGCAAAATTATTTTTATTAATCCGACTCGTAGTTCCGGAGATTATCCCCTACATACAAACAAAATTTTACCTCTTTATAACTGGGGGCACGGTAGTGCCCCCACCAAGACGAGCCAAGCGAAGCGCAAGGGCACTACCTACCTTTTCTCGAAGCACTTCGTCGTATTTTTGAACCTTCTTAACTTGGGTTTCCAAACCATCACATGGCGTGAGGTGAAAAATTTATTTACTGTGCAATACTTTTCTGTTATACAATAGTTCTTGTAGTAACGAAACGGCCAAGCCTCATATTTTGACTAAGGTGTAGAGTTTGTGAAGTTAGGGCGTGTAGAGTTAGAAGCTTGGCTCTACATGAGATCTGATAACTTTTTGGCAGTGCGAGCCGTATGTGGTCTCGTCTTGGCAACATTTTACATGAAAATGTTTTTGGTGGGGAAATATCTACAACATACATTTCACGACACCCTATTTCAAGAAATTGTTTGTAGGTACGATTATATTTTATTTTTGAAGGCTATATTTTCGATTTTGGATTACGTTTTTTTTTTAAAAACAACGAAAAATTTTGTAATACAGTATTGACCATGATATTTCAAATTATTAAAAACTCTCAAGGACTGGACAATACAGGCTCGACCTAGTATAGAGTTCACAAGTTAAAATATTAAAATTATCTTTCCCTTGTAACAATAATTTGAGGAGTAGTGTATTTGTACATAGTTATAAGGAAATGAATACTATTTGGTTAATAAACGATTTGTTATTATTACTTTCAGATGTGTTTTTTTCTTAGACTGGTTTTAGCTACATTTACGGGCCAAAGCCAAGTAAATGCAGCGTGTGTTGTGTATATAAGATGTATTCTTCCTCTCTTTTGATAACCATACTAATATTATAAATTCGAAAGTCACTCTGTCTGTCTGTCTGTATGTTACCTTTCATGCCTAAACCACTGAACGGATTTCGATAAAATTTGGGAGAGAGATAGATTGCATCTCGGGGAAGGTTATATAGATATATATATATATATATATATATAGATAGTTTTTATCGACATACCTCGCGGGCGAAGCCGCGGGCGGAAGCTAGTTATTATTATAATCTGTTAGTCTATTCTGTAAAAGTGAGTTTGACGTGAGCTGTCTATAGTATCAATCCCTATAGCCTCAGATGGAATGACAGCTCTTCACATACCTACGTTTTTACGGTGACATTGTTACAAAATAGATTGGCAGGTCACATAATTATTTCTTCGACCACAATACTTAATAATATTTGTCTGTTTGTTTGAATACTTTTGTAATATTTGTCTTTCTTTTTTCCAGGTACTGTCTTAAATCCACAAGTTAGTTCATATTGGCATAACAATCAGCAACCTATGATTATAAAAAGTAAGTGATTTTTTTCATAATAATAATAGACACCGGTCTTTGGCAATGCATTGTCGACCGTACGAACTACCTCAATACTTATGAACGCCTAGTACTTCAGAATCGATTGATTCAAAACTGTGTACCCATCGCATAAATTACTTTCAAGAAACTATTCTATGAACTACACGTCAGCTGTATTATATCCTAAGATGTTTGAAGACCGTCTACCTATTTATGATATCCTGGTCCTTCTTATTTTCCATAATATATCGCTGTATCCGAATCTTTATCGCTTCGACCAGTGCTGAATGTAGTCTGATGTAGTGCGTAATTGTGCGTATCACCCACGCTGGTGACCAGTTTTAGCCGCCATTAATGTACAATAAAATCTTCCTTGGTTGTAATACATAAGATGAAGGCAGCGGCGGCGACAGAATTAAATAGAATCCTTGTATTTTTCACTACAATAAATAAAGTTGCGATTTTTTGGCAATTGCTTCCAATCTTCTTTTCTGCCCTCGCCTTTTTTCGTTACCAGGGGTCGGGAATCCTAAACTAAACAGTTGAATGACAATATTTAGCAATATTTAGTTATTTACAAAGAAAAATATCCAAGAAGCGAAGTGGGACTTCAGGGTAAAAACTGAAACTTAAGTGCAATTTTAGTTTTCTCTGAAACAAGCTCAAGACTCGTTTGACTAATTTGTTCTATTTCGTCATAGTTTTGGATTTCTCCCTGAAGTACCTTCTCAAATATTCAAATTATGTAATTATTATTATTCCCCTCGACATTGTGGATAGACCTAAGCTAATTGAGGACCTAGACAGACTGGGTGACCCTTAAACACAGTCAAAATGTTACGTCAAGTACGTTTTGTTCCTAAAGTCCTTACACAAACAACGTCTGTAAAGTTTCTCCTAACATAATTTTTACTTCGTCTTTTCTACAAGACAAGTTTTTAACAATCTAGCATATAATTCTTATGAGAACACGGTAACCTGCTTGTCTTACACTCAACTTTCAAACGAAAATACACTATATTCTTTACAACAAACGGCTCATAATTGCCTAAAGAGATTAAAGATACACTGATACAGAAATATGAACTTTATGTTTCGGATTTTGAGGTTGAAAATTGATTAGGAGTAGATGTGTGTGTTTTAAAACAATCGTGGGAATTTTTCTTGCTATTGTTTTTAAACTCTCTACATAACCTTAGGTTCATTTTGGTTCACTGAACCTAGGCCAGTCGAGTGTGACACAAAACGCGCGGTTTTTGCTAAACGATGGCTCTAAAGATGAGGTAAAACCTTATTAGTTATTTTAATGTGCATGGGAAAGCTGAGTTAGTCGTAAAAGAAATAAATTAGTATCATGTCATAATTAATTTTCTCGACAAATGTAAGAAAAACTGTGTGAGTATCATATTTAGCGTGAATAAGTGAATTCACGTGGTTTTTGCTCTTTACATTGTCATCCATACTAATATTATAAATGCGATAGTGTCTGTCTGCCTGTCTGATACCTCTTCACGCTTAGAACCGATTTAGATGAAATTTAATGTAGAGATAGTTTGAGTCCCGGGAAAGGACATAAGATAGTTTTTATCCCGATATGCAGGTGAAACCGCGGGGCGCTGCTAGTATTATAATAATCGTGCGTGTAAAGATAGAATCCCATTAGTGCAAGTAGCTTGAAACGGTAATCGAAAACACAAGGATAATACGGAAAATATCAAGATGGAACTTGGTTAAATGTACTGAAATAGCCAACTCGAAGTGAAAAACTTTTCAATATAATAAGAGACATTTTACTTGGTATAAGAACACAACAATAGCTGTTACAAACTGAGCTATTGATAATGCCAAAATGGACTTCCCTGGGTTCCTTCTAACGGTCCGATTGTTCATAGTTAGGGTCATCTACAACTCCCCGTTGGTCTCTTGGTCACGAGCGCAACTGCTGAGCGTGAGGTTCTGGGTTCGATTACCAGGTCGGGCAAAGTGTTATTGAGTTTTTCCATTAGGAATTTCATAGTAACAGCCCGGAGTTTGGAAGTTGGTCCTGCGCCTGATCTCTCTCCGGTCGTGTCGAATTGCCGTCCCATCGGACTATGAGAGTGAGGGAAGAGGGAGTGCACCTGTGTCTGCGCATACACTTGTGCACTATAATATCTCCCGCGCCGAAGACTAGTCTCCGTTGAGATTGGCCGCCGTGGCCGAAATACGCTCTGGAGGACATTATTATTTTATTACTTGTTCACTATAACATCTCCCGCGCCGAAGGCTATATAGTCTTAGCCACACTTTAAAGGAAACAAACAACTTGGATATCTGTTGGCCTTTTGTTGGAAACGTTTCCTATCATGCTGTCTGCCTGTCAAAACATGCGACTTGTAAAAACATTATCAAAATCGAACCCAAATATACAAGGTGTTGATTTGCATCCTCGTCAAATTTCAGGAGGTTGTCATAAAATACATTTTATTACTTTAGTATTTTAGTACTTAGTAAAGTAAAAGGCGTTTGTTTGTGTGTGAAAGCGCGGTTATAGGGCTAGTAACAGACGGGCCGCGTTTAAATACGGCTGGTTCACACTTACGGATTTCCAAAAAAAAAAAACCTACCCATTTTATTGTTGATTTGGGTCTAGAATCATAATTACGTCCTTGAATTTGACTAGGATGCAAATCAACACCTTGTATAATTTTTTTTATTGCTGAAACGGCCAGCTCTCGATCTCGATCACGCCTGATGGAAAGCGATGGATGAGGTCTATGAAGACACACGTGATTCTTACAACTAACATCGACATTACTGGTGAAATATGTGTGTAGTGGAAACACCTCTGCATTAACCCTGCGGAAAAATAGGCGTGATGTTAAGTCATGTAATCAATATCGAAACGCCTGCCCAAAAACTCGATGCAACAAATGAACTCGCGGAACTATTATGTTGTATTATTTTCAGTTTTCATCTGAAATTGGAGCGTGCTGGGAAAATATTGATAGGCGCTTTTCCATTACGTTGGCCTACATAACTTTTATTATTGCATTTCTGCGTATCCTGGGAAGAATGGGTGTTTGTCCGTTTGTTTTTTTATTTCACACGTAAAAGACAATGTATAGTTGATTACTCTTCCTTCTTGTTCTGTACGTTAGATTTGACGAATTAGATTCTATTACAAAAATGAGCCGCAGCTTCACAATTCAGAGAAATCACCAATTTGATTATAATGTCCGTCAATATTTATGAAATAGTCATAAAATAAAAGTCAGACTAAAGATATAAAAAACTGGCCATGTGTAAGTCGAACTCGCACACGAAAGGTTCCTATTAGGATTTATTTTATTCTGTTTTTATTGTTATAGCGGCAACAGAAATACATCATCTGTGAAAATTTCAACTGTCTAGCTATCACGATTCATGAGATACAGCCTGGTGACCGACGGACAGTGGAGCCTTAGTAATAGGGTCCCGTTTTTACCCTTTGGGTACGGAACCCTATAAATAGAGTAATTAAAACTTTCAAAAACGTGGAAGTTTTTAAATAAATAAAAAAAAAGTTGAGTATCTTTTTTTATCATCGCTTTCCATCAGGCGTGATCGAGGTCAAGAGGAGGCCCATTCGGCAATCAAAAATGTAAGTTAACTGGAAAATAAAACTACCAAATTATAGTAACTATCTTATAATCATTTCAAATAACCAATACCTACTTATGTTAGCTTTGGCAGAAAACTTTTATTTGTACCATATTTGAACCAAGTTAATTAATTAATGGTGGACGCGAAATTCTTTTTTTTTATAAAGAGTCGTGTTCATAAAATACTCTAGGGCAGTAGAGGTAGATTTTTAGAACGTGAGATATATATAATATCCTCTAGTTTATCTTGTAACTTGGTTTTAATTAAACAATGAAGTGGATAAAAGTTGTGGAACTACGTAAATGAGTTTTCCTTTTTTGTTATTTCGCTTTAAAAGTGTTTTAAATGTTACTTTTGTTTCTACTCGTTATTTGTTTTCCACTAAACATCTACATAATATGTACATTGTATTGTTTGAGTAACAAATTGAATTTTTGCACATGATGTTGATGTTGAATTTTTGCACACTGTTATAAAATAACAAACTATATTAAAATATTATGTTAGACATTTGAAGCAGCACGAATAAATCAGCCCCCTGTTCTGCCAACATCACCACCCAGTATAGATCTTGCCTCTTATCACCGTCAGCATAGCTCACGTAAAGACTGCATGGCTAGTAGGTACTCGCAGATCACTATCCAATATCTTCCCCATAGCAGCTGTACCTGCATAGTGCCACATAGTTGCAGACATGGACACGGCACAGCATCTGCAAAATTCATACAAGTGGTCAGTGGGCATAGTTCTAAGTATAAGATGGCTGTAAACTTTTGAAAAAGAAACATCAGCACAATATTCTAGGCGTCAATTTGACAGATCATAATTGACAACACCGCACTGCGATCCAAAACACAGATTACTGACGTGGTTCAAAAAGCTGCTAAGCTGAAGTGAGACTGGGCTGGCCACGTCTGGCGTATGCCCACTGAGCTATGGGCCAAAACTCACGACGTGGAGTCAGAAGGCGTCGCTGTAGACCCCGTACAAAATGGCGGGACGAGCTTGAGAAAACAAACAACCAGTGGTCCACTTTAGCCCTGGGTCGAAAGAGCTGGAAATCATGGGGAGAGGCCTTTTCCCAGCAGTGGGATGATGCTAACAGTAAAGAAACATAAGAAGCATAAAGCGGTACTTCTGGACACGGCTCGTATTGTAAGAAGGTTCCTCTCTCTGGAGCCCTGACCGCCAAAGCTTGGTTGGTTCTCGATACCGGTTGGCAACTTTTTTTATTTGTTTTGTTCTATCTTTTATGAAAATACTAGCGGCGCCCCGCGGTTTCATCCGCATAATTGTCGATTCCGTGGGAATATCGAGATAAAAACTATCCTATATCCTTCCCCGGGATGCAATCTATCTCTCTGCCAAATTTTATCGAAATCCGTTCAGTGGTTTAGGCGTGAAAATGGTAACATACAGAGACAGACAGACAGTTACTTTCGAATTTATAATATTAAGTATGGATTTTAAAATGTAATTTGTATGTTTAAAGCGTAATAGAGAAAATAACAATAAAGATACTGGCTGATGGTTCTGGAAAGTAGCAGACCGAAAGACAAAGTTGTTAATTATTCTTAAGTAAATAGCAGTAGTTAGCATTTCACGACACCCACGGATTGTGCAACATTCCTACTTTTAGAAGCAAAATATGTTGAAGGAAAAACTTAAAGAAAAACATAAATATAAATATTGGTTTCCTATTATATATATTGGATGTAACTTAGACTCACCGGTCGGAATGTTCTTGTCGGAACTCCTGTAACTTAGTTCCAGAAAGTCAATATTAACTTGAACTTAACTTTCCCTTTGGTGTTCAGCGATGCATTCCTGATAGCCATGTCTGTGAAGTAGACGAATTGATAATGGGAATGTGGGAGAAAAAACTTTATTTACTAACTAACTTCTGCCCGCGACTTCGCCCACGTGACATTTCTTGTTCCCCCGACACACCCCGTCGCATCGCATCGCCTGCCCGCGCTATTAATTCGTGGACCTCTAGGACGCTTAGTGAAAACACTAAGCGTCCTAGAGGTCCTGGCGTGATATTAAGTAGCCAATAGCTTTCCTCCAGAATTGGGCTATCAAATACAAGAATTATTCAAATCCAACTGGTAGTTCCTGAGATTAGCGCGTTCAAATAAACAAACAAAATCTTCAGCTTTATTATTAGTATTAATAGTGTAGATTATGTCCGTAACAGGAACTAAGGCCATTGTCCACGACGCTAAAAACAAAACCTACCCTTACTGCCTGCATTCAAAACGTCACCTCCAACCTCCTTTCACGACCTCTAAGGGTAAAGATATGTGGCTGTCATTAGGCCTAGAAAAACACCTTTTGAAAAAAAAAACAACATAACATCACGCCTGGTTTACCCAAAGGCAAGTGTATTTAAGAGCCTATACTACCTCAGCTAAAATTCACTCTTTATCTCGCTCGCACGATACTGCTCGCGGACTGTGTGAAAGCGAGACAGAGTGCGGTGCTGGGCGGGAGGCAGCGCCAATAGTTTAGGTATTTGCTTTTTACGGTGAAAATAAAGGTAATTCAAAAAAACTAACTAACATAAGACCTGCTTTATAGTTAGTTCAGTTAGTATGCAAAGTTTCATGATCTAATTTGAAGTATTTTTTGAATACCAGCGGTTTATTGTTCGGTTTGGAGGTAACTTTGGATTTTTTTTCTATCGAGAAAATTTTATGGAATCGTGTTTTCGTCTAACATAAGACCTTACATTAATCCTCAACCTTAGCATATATTTAATTCAAAATTAATTCTGCAGTATTTTCGACATAACGGAGGATCATGCTAAGCCATTTGAGGTAGTATAGGCTCTTAACACGTATTTTTTTGTATTTATTTAGTTACAGTATGTGGTAGCCCAGTGGTAACGGTCGCAACTTACGAGATGTAGGTCGTGGATTCGAACCCAAGCAAGCATTTTATGTCAATTATTTCATCATCACTACTTTCAAAACGGTGAAGGAAAACTTCGTGAGGAAACCAGTATGTCCTAGAAACAAAACCAAATTTCGAAGACATGTGACATCCACCAACCCGCACTGGGCATGTGTGATAGTTTATGGCTCGCTCCCTCTCACAGAGAGGAGGCCTGTGTCCCAGCAGTGGGAACATTATAAGCGGATTATGATAATGGGAAAATTATAGGCTGATTTTATGCTTAAATGTAAAATAAAGTCCTCCAGACCGTATTTCGGCCACGGCGGCCAATCTCAACGGAGACTAGCCTTCGGCGCGGGACATATTATAGTGCACAAGTATGCGCGCAGACACAGGTGCACTCCCACTTACCTCACTCTCATAGTCCGATGGGACGGCAATCCGACACGACCGGAGAGAGATCAGGCGCAGGACCAACGGCTTAAATGTACCTAGAGTAGGTACACCCCACAGGTACACCCACATTAAATCACTTATTACAGGAGGCGAGCCTATTGTCATTAATCGGGCACAAAGCCAGACTCCGGGCTGTTACTAAGAAATTCGTAATGGAAAAACCCAAAAACACTTAAATATAAAATGACATGAAAAACTAAGGTTTACTTACCGATGAAGTAGTCTTCAATCGACTTATTACAAATTGATCGATATCGACTATTTATACTCCATAAGTAGACCAACAGGAAGACTGAAAAACATGTGTTTAATTTATTATACAATTATATATACATATAGTTTTTCTTGAATTAATTTGCAATTACAATAACTACTTATTTGTTTCACTTACATGTCAACAGCGATGCGGAGGAATCTGGACGCGTTATTTTAATTACCCGACTGCGCCAGATGGAGGGTTATGTTTTTTGAGTGTATGTACTATATACTAATTTAATTTGACCTTGTAGACGTTTTCACACAAAGAAACAGAGGTGAACGAACTTAAAACCAAGCTGCAAAGCAGTTTCCCTCTTAATCATCGCTAATGAGGCAATTGATTATCTATTGTAATAGGCCGATATCGGCCCGCGCCGGGACGTAGTGGTTATTAGTAGCTAGGGAAACCCTATCAACAGATCAAAATCAGACAAAGCATAAAATATAAATAATACAACCTACACACATTATAAACAAGCGATGCCACAACAAATGAAACAGACCACAGAACGAAATAGATATTTCGTACATCGCTCAAAGACTCCGACAGAATTATAAATACCATAATCGGATCTTAAATATAAGGCTGTGGCTACACAGTAGCAGCTTCACTTGGTAACACGTTTGGTGAGAAGCGTAGCTCTAACTGTGCAATATGGTCTCGTAAACTAGGTAATCTGTGATCTGTTTGTAGTTAATTAAATTTATTGAAAATGGTGAAGGAAAACATCGTGGGGAATCCATGGCATGTCCTAGACCTAAAAATTAAAAGACATCTGACTTCTTGCAACCCGCACTGGGCGAGTTGTGAATTATGGCCTTCTTCCTCTCATAGAGTGGAGGCCTGTATCTCAGTAGTGGATACATTATAGGTTGATTATGTATGTTATGCTATGCATCCTCCATTTTGTTGACAAGATCCGGCTGTTCCCTTGTAGTCTCACTAATGCTAAAACTAACATTTCCTAGCTCTAGCATGTGCCAAGGCAGGATAGTAAGCCAGGATATTACTTGTAAATGAAATCACGTTCCATTTTTAAATATGTCAATTTTCAAACTTATGCAAATGTAAAAAGCCTTACGTGAAAGATCAGTCATGCAGTGTGGCACCAAACGTCAGTATAGTCATTAAGTACAATAGTAAAACCAAGCGTTCACTAAAGCATGTCACGGCAGCGAAGCTCTAAGCACCCAACTGTGTGTCACCAGCCTTAGCCAATTTGCATACTATCTCATTATTCAAGTTACCTTTTTACATAAAGAGCCAATTGTAATCACAAGGTACGCCTATTAAACGAATTGATGCTACAAATACGATGAAACGATTTATTTAAGTACCCAAAGGGCTTTTTGAATGATGTTCATTTGGTTTTCGCTGTCGATGTCGAGTGGCCCAAGTACGGGTCTATTGGAGGGACAAAAAATGTAATTAGGGGGATGTATCATCTCATCTTAACTAATATTTTAAATTCGAATGTGAGTGTGTTTGTTTATTATGCTTTTACGGCTCAACGGCTGCACCGATGTTGATGAAATTTGATATGAGGTTACGCCACGCCGCCACGCCAATAACGAAAATCCGTGTTCTCTACGCCAAGCGACAAATTCCTTCTTTCATGCCTACAAAATAATAGTCACGGCACATGTTTATTTTGAACTGTAAAAAGGGTTATTTTCGACGTACCATGCCGTCCGTGGCGTCGTGAGCACTTTTTGATTTGACGTCCATAGACGTCCGTCAACAGGTTAAACCCTGGGGACATAGGTTTTATATGGTGGTGGTGGTGGTGGTGGTGTGGTGGTGGTGGTTGGTTTTCCCGGTAAATAAAACCTCAATAGACACTTTTTAACCCCAGCTATGCACGTCTTGTCTACGTTCAGTTAGTTCGCTAAAGTTCCGTTTATCGTTAACACTAAAACAATTTGTAAAGACTAGATGAACTTGTTTATAAAACTTGTCAAAAAAGTGAACAAAATAGTTAAAACATATCTGAAACAACGTCAAAACATGTCTTTTAAGAACGATTTACAAGACTTGTAGAAAACAAAATCACAACTTGTATATAAACGAACAAAGCGATCGCCATTGGCGATAGCTTTAAAATCGTTTCATATTTTTGACTTTTCCATCATCGTTATGTTTTAGTCTCACAAGGGTGGCTTTTATTCAAAACATTATGGAATAACAAAATCGTTCTTTCTCTTACAAATTATACCTAACTAAGCGCAGGAAACAAAATCGTCTCGGATTCTGTGAAAAAGTCATTGATTCTGTATTGAAAGTCATTTGGAAGAAGATGGCGGCCCATTTGCTATGCTACGGATTTGTGCCGAATAATTTATTGTAAGCTCTACCTGTAGTATCGAGAATTGCTTATTTTTTCTTGTTTTCTTTATTGCTGAATGAACGAACTGTTGTTTTCTAAATAGATGTCGTCTCCATTATTTTAAGGTTTTGTGATTTTGGTACAAAAAAGGTGTATAAAGTGATTCTTAGATTATTTGGATTCCTGCTAAATGAGCAAACTCACGAATTTTTTTTACCTTTAGCGATTCTTAATTCATCGTCATAAAGTTTAAATTAGAATTATGCCGTGAGTTTTAAGCAGCTAACGGCAATCATTCTAATTATTACTATAAAACGATTAGGTACAATGGTTTATAATGGCTGTACGTTCTTTTTAATCGGGAATTTGCCCTTTAGGTTCAAGATTTATCAGACAATCATCTGCCTAGCCTTTTCCCAACTTTATTGGGGTCAACGTCCAGTCTCACCGGATGCAGCTGAATACCAGTATTTTACACGAAGCGACTGGCCTATCTGACCTCCACAACTCAGTTACTGGGTAATACAATACAAGATCAAGATTCAGGGTCAAGGTTTATCAGACTATGATATACTAACAAATGAAATTATAGAAACTTTAAGTTCACTTATATACGAACCCATAAAAATAAGCTGCAATGCAATGTCATTTACCTACAAAGCAGAATACTCTTTTTTTTAACTACAGTCTAATATAAATAACATTTTCTATGCTCTCTTTCAAAGCTCTTAAGTAATTCTAAGCAATTTAAAGTCGAGGCTACATAAACCTCTGTTTACAAAGAAAAGAAAGAAAGAAATATAAAAAGAAAAGCAAGGTTTAAGCGCACAGTTTAAGGACCCAACAGGTAGTGGGAAAATAATTCCTTTGAAACGAAAAGAGTTGAATTAACATTTAAATGAATAAAAAATGCACAATTGTGTGTAACGAGCTTTAAAATTCAAGCCACGTAATTTTTAGAGGAGGTAGGAAAAATTACATAAATATAGCGGTTCTATACAGGGGTACTAAAGGAAGGAATTTGTGTTTGACTCGTTATTCAATAGAACCGGAATGTTTGTTTAGATTTTTAGCGAAATCTTAGTTTCGTGTTTACTATATACCTGTCTATACGTTGGTTGTCATGGTATGGCCTATATGACGCAGAGGGATGAAGAAAACGTCGTGAGGAAAGTTTTAAGTATGAATGGCTTTAAGAGGAGGGGAAGACCAAAGAAAAGATGGATAGACTCTGTGAAATATTATAGGTATGGCTAGAAAGGGCGTGACTACCGCAATGACGACTAATAGAGAAGTAAGAAAAAGCCATGTTGCATCGACCTAAATTAAATTGAAGTATGGACAGGAGAACTATGATGAATATAAGTTTGTCACAAATAATACAGGTCATTGCCCTTTTCCCAATATCTCTTTGGAGGAATCCGAATGACAAACTATTTGTTTCGTTGTTCATTCGAGCTAAATTCTGGATATTGACGGACTTTATTAAAAAACCTGCTTTTGAAAGAAAATGTAGGCAGATCAGTGACTGACTATTTTTCAGCAACAACTTTGGGTCGTTTTTCTTTGATAGATAAAGGTATTTTTGTACAAACCTAAGCATTGTGTGGACTTTCTTGTTCGGTGATTTTGCTTTCCCATAAGTTGGCGATTTCTAAATAGAACTCATTAACATCCTATTCAGTCGAGTCAGCCTATCGCAGTCCACTGCTGGACCTATGTCCAGCAGTGGACTGGTGGCGTCTCCCAGGCTGCTCGACAACACTCTGCCCTCCGCAGCCTGTCTATCCCATCAGCCAGCTTTCTAAGGTCCATCTAGCTGGGGGGCGTCCCATACTATATGCTTACCGACACGCAGTCTCCACTCCAACTCGTCTGCTCCACCGGCCATCGGTCCTTCGACAAACATGGCCAGTCCACTGCCACTTCACCTTGCTTATACTCTGCAAGCTATATCGGTAACTCCGGTTCTATTTCGGACAATTTTATTTCTGATTTTATCCGTCAACATCCTATTAATCATTGAATATTACTTTTCGCTAAGAAGTTAACAACATAACAAAGCTGCTTATATCTTGTACATAATGTGCTATGTAATAATAATGACGTCACTGATAAGGCGTCTATTGTTCTGTTAATTACCGCGTTGGGTCTGACGGCACCGAATCCTGTTGGGGAATTAATCTCCGGTTAGTTTAATCGTAGTTAAACATTGGTCTTTTAGATATTACAGAGAGTAGGTACTTACTTAGTTATTCAGATCAGAGGGATATATATTCTATCAGTGATAACGATTATGGAAAAGTCAAAAATACATAGGACTGACATAAGCTATCGAAAAGCTAAGCTAAATACGAAACGCTTTCAAAGCGATTGCGACGTGCTAGGCCCTCAGCGGGGTAACACACTAACAACTGCAATGCCTTTCTTTTTGACACTTCAAAAACAGTCATTGCGTTATTGACGTTGACGAGCAGACAAATTTTTAAGCATATGTATGAAGAAATGGATTAGAAATTTCTTTCAAAATCCTTTGGATTGTGAAAGAAAGTGTGTTCCGCAATTGGGGTGCTGATTTGTGTTTTGTTAAGATTTCTTATAAATTATTTGCATGTTTCGAAAGACGCCTCTTGTTTAATTATAATTGCCCTGTGACCTTTCTTTGGTATATTTTTTGTAATTGGAAACTGTGAATTTCATTATTTAATTTGTTGTTTACATTGACAAGAATTTATTTTTTTATTAAAACAAGTGGACGTAGATAGAATAGTGAACATTTAACAATAACGAAATATGATAATGCCATTCCTTTTTAGTCTTAGAAAAAAAATTGGTAATAAAATAATTGATAGTTACAAATGCAAACTCCAAGCAATACACACATAAGCTCACGCCTTCTTCCCATGGGGGTAGGTAGAAACTACAAAACGCCACTTAATACGATCCTCACGATATTTGTTTTGTTTCCTTTACGTTTATATATCTGCTAAAGCAATACATACAATTTAATTAACTGCCGCTACTTAAACCATTACCCAAGTTCAATCAACAATATCAACGCACTTAATCAACTGATTACAGAGTAATCTCAGTTCCCTTTTGATATTAACGTGCAATCAAACCATGGTGCAACCCACTGAATGTCCAATTATCGTCTTTTGAGCATCGGCTCATTATTTTCACATAATTAGGACTTATTTGAGTACTGTCTTTTACTGTTGCTTATTATTTGTTTATACAGAAAGCTTTTCTGAAATTTATGTTTAAAATATATTGCTTCAGAAAGCTCGCTTGATTTGAACCAAAGTGAGTATTATTATGTTGTAGTTATCTTTAAAATAATGAGTTGATGTAAAATTATGGTATTATGTAATTTGGTACCAAGGTTGTTTACATGGTAATATAAGTAGTGTGTGACATTCACCAACCCGCACTGGACCCGCGTGGTGGAGCACGGTCCGCTCCCTCGGCCTGTGTCTCAGCAGCGGGAACATTATATGAAAAAAATAGTTAAGAAACTAAAACCCAACTACTGAAAAGGATGAACTAAGAAAGTACCTTCACATGGTCGCATCCCGCTGTACTAACATACTTATAAGCTATGGTAAGCTGTGGTGGTGGTGGTGGATATATATATATATATCATTTTACATCATGAAACTTAATACGGTCATAACGATTTCCCCTCCTTATTTTATTTTCTTAGCAAAATATTACTCTCATCTCCATAACTATAATTTTACAGCATCCAGCTCTTAGTAGCTAGCACTAACGCACTAGGTACTAAACTATTAGCAATTACTTTAAAAGTGCTTTTACTAAACATTTTCTTGGAAAATGTTTCAGAGATAATTTTAAATAAAGCTCATACGATTTTCTTAACAATTTTATAATAAGATTTTGCTCGTGGCTTATTATAATGGCCAATATAACTTGAACTGTGAAACTCTATTAAAGTCTTCCTAGGCAGGGATCAAGTTATAATAGTTTTTAGTTGGAAACGTAAAAGTGTTGTGTCCTTCAAAGTGTCTATAAGAATCCAACGTGTTGAATGTCTCATTTGGTATCAACAAAGCTTTGACAATTGCGACCCGGTAATAAAATATGAAGCTGAAAATGTTGTTTATTATAATAATCTTCAAGACAAGTAGGTAACGACTTCCAAAGATCTACAAATGACAGTAGGGACCATTGGTTTAACGTTCTTTCCGAGTCACGGAGGGTCTCATTATGTAATGGACCGTGATCACTGACACTGATCGACCGTCGATCGAACCGTGCGGCTGTTATTATATAACCACAGGCCCCTCGTAAAGTAGCAGCCTGAAATTATTGATTTAGGCCAACTTACAACTCTGAGAGTATCCCCAATTACAAAATATTTTTATCACATCTATTCAAAAAGAGAATAGAATAGAATACTCTTTATTATGGACACCATATAAATTACAGACAGAGCACAGAGAGACAGAGCTGTGTATTCTTCGTAAACAGGGACTAAAATAGCTCTTTAATCCCTAGGGACTAAAAGTGATTTGAATTTAGAATGTGAAATGAAATGAAATGAAATGAAATGATTGAAATGATTGAAATGATGATGATGAAATGATTTTATTTTTTGTAAGTAGGTTTGTACAAACACTTTTACACGTCAATCATGTTTTTTTTTTAAAACTAGATGAAGTCGGCGTTTCCTATCTGACTACTCTGAGAAGAAAGGCCGAAACAAACTCAGAGGTCACAGTCTCTTTTAAAGTCCAGACATAATCTTGGTCAGGTTATATGAAGACCATGTAGATCGATGTCTGAGGTGGTCTTTTGAGGAAAGAACCACACAGATTGAGAGGACCTGTCCAGTCAGTGCACGCATTTGTCAAAAATCATGCAGCTCAACTCAAGACTTAAGGAGTTCAACGATTCAACGAACAATACCAAAGAAAGGACATTTGGGTAGGCCACATAAATTACTCAAACTGCCAGACCATGAAAAAAAAAACAGAACAGAGAGAATAATAAAAAAATATATATAAGTATGTAAAATGACCCACATCGTCTTCACATTCACAATGAAAAAATAATATAATACTTTACAAAGTAAGCAAATGTCATTGTTTAAAAAAAAATAAAAATAATAATAATAATATTAATCAATGTCAATGTGTATATAAAAAAGAAAAAAATCATTCAAAATGCAGAAATTGGAAGCAGCTCAATCCCAAGCCTTTTTGTCCTCAATATAATCTTTAACGGTATAAAAGGCTTTCTGGCACAACTTACGTTTAATGAAAGATTTGAATTTATTAAGGCTTAGATCTTGAACGTGGCTTGGTAGTTTATTGTAAAAGCGTATACATTGGCATCTGAATGAGCCACCTATTTTCTTGAGCCTGGTTGTAGGTACAACATATTTGTGTTTGTTTCTAGTATTTATATTATGGATATCACTGTATTTTTTAAACAATTTTATATTTTTATGGGCATATAAAAGATTTTCATAAATGTACTGAGAAGGCACAGTCATTACATTAATCTCTTTAAATTTGTCTCTGAGAGAGTGTCTCGGACTTAATTTATAAATTGATCGAACAGCTCGCTTCTGCAAAACAAAGATAGTCTGAATATCGGCGGCATTTCCCCACAATAGAATACCGTACGACATTACACTATGAAAATAGCTAAAGTACACTAAACGAGCAGTCTCTATATCAGTTAAATTTCGAATTTTTCTAACAGCGTATGCTGCAGAACTTAGCTTTTTTGACAATTTATCTATATGTGGACCCCACTGAAGCTTAGCATCCAAAGTTATGCCCAAGAATACTGTGTTGTCTTCAGGATTCAATTCCTCGCCCTTTATCAACACATTAGTTTTCACCTGCCTTACGTGGGGTAGCGTAAACTTAATGCATTTGGTTTTCTTCTCGTTTAGAAGCAAATTATTAACATTGAACCAGTGGACTACTTTCGAGATCGCGCTATTTACATCGTCAGTAACCAACTGCTGACGTTTAAGTTTAAACAAAAGAGAAGTGTCATCTGCAAACAACACTATATCATGATGATCCTTTATGAGGTACGGCAAGTCATTAATATAAATGAGAAACAAGAAAGGACCAAGAATTGAGCCCTATGGGACTCCCATTGTTACTATAGATCCGGGTGATCTTTTTCCATTAACGTCAACGCTCTGAATCCTTTTACTCAAGTATGAAATAAGAAGATCCAGAGCAGTGTTTCGGATCCCGTAGTGGCGGAGTTTCCTGATTAACGTTTCGTGAAGAACGCAATCGAATGCCTTGGACAAATCACAAAAGATGCCCAAGGCATCGCATTTATCTTCCCATGCATTATAAATATGTCCTAATAGGTCAACGCCGGCATCAGTAGTTGAACGACCCCTTGTAAAACCAAACTGTTTGCTATGTAATAATTTATGTTTATTAAAAAATCTTTGCATTTGGTCTAAAATTAATTTCTCAAAAATTTTACTAAAGGTAGGTAGTACAGAAATAGGTCTATAATTTGTGGGGTCTGATGTACTACCTGATTTAAACAAAGGTATTATTTTACTATTTTTCATAAGGTCAGGAAACTCCCCATTGTCAATACAACTATTAAAGATAATAGCTAGAGTAGGCGCTACAATGTCAATAATAGACTTGGCTACTTCTACAGAATTACCCCACAGATCTGCAGTCTTTTTTACATTTAAAGTGTGAAAGGTTTTAATTATATCTCTACAGGTAATATATTCAAAATGAAATTCCGAATCGCAACCATTAACATTTTCTTTAAGCAAAGACTCAGCAACAAAAGGTGATGAGTTTAGTGATTTAGTAGTTGAAACGGGAATATCTGAAAAGAAATTTTCAAATGCCTCGGCGACTTGTGCGTCTGATTTTATTATGTTGTCATTAATAGACAGGCTGTAGTCAGTATTTCGGTTACTAGATCTTCCCGTTTCACTATTAATAATATTCCAAGTCGTTTTAATTACATTACTGCTGTTTTTAATCTTTGAACCCAAATAACGTGACTTGGCCATATAACAAACTTTTTTAAATAATTTTGAATAATTTCTAACATACAAATTAATATTTTTATTATTATTATTTTAATTAATATAAGTCCTTTCATTGTACAGTTCATAAAGCCGTGTTCTACTTTTATGAATACCAATGGTAGCCCAATCACTGAACGATGCATTACTATTAACCGAAATAGTCTTGGGAATAAAGGTGGAATCAAATTGTTTACAGTATACATTAAAAAAATTATCATAAAGATGATTAGGATCAGCATGAATAGACAAAACTGGTAATTTATCAATGAGTTTAACTTTAAAAGCCTCCAAGCGACTTGCAGTTTTGGGGTTAACAGTGATATCCTTTTTAGCCACTTTTTTGTTTTGATTTTGAATAGTAATCCTTTGCCCGCAATGATCAGAATCTAGTAAAGTTATAATTTCTTTGTGGCTTGGTATAATATCTGTATATATATTATCTAGGCATGTGGCACTAGTAGGGGTTATTCTTGTGGGCTCCAAAAACAGGTTTAGAAGATTGTAGGACTGAAACAGACTTAAAATTTTACTACAAGAACCTGAGTTTTCTAATAAATTGACATTAAAATCACCGCAAATGATAACGGATTTGTTTGAGTTACAAATCCTGTGTAACACTTCATCCATTACCTTTTCAAAGCAGTCATACAATCCTGAAGGTGGTCTATACACACTTAATACAATAGAGTGCTCCAATTCTACACAGGCAATTTCAACCGTACGCTCAACTGATAGGCTCACAATATCTATACGATCTTTAAATTTGAGCTGGTTACTTACTAAAATTAATGAGCCACCATGTATAGCATTTGTTCTGCTAAACGAACTACCAACCTGGTGATTATTAAAATTGAACAAGAACTGGTGGCTTTTCAGCCAATGTTCTGTTATACAAAGTATGTCAATACTATTAAAATTCATAAATAATTCTACTTCTAATTCTTTGTTCATAAATCCTTGAATATTTTGATGCACTAGGTTGATACTATTGACTGATTTCAAGCTTTTTTTGCGTACATTATAGCTAGAGGTTGCCTCTATTGTCTTAATTTCTAATTTAAATTATTAGCAATGTCATTAATAGTGACCAAATTATTGGCAGAATGTGTATATTGTTAGTAAAAGTTCCGAGCACCAAAGAGATCAATCACGAAGATTGTATGAACAAGTAACAGGCTGTATGACAAAAAAAAAACGCGCGCGAGCCAATTAAAAAAAAAGTTTGTGTCAAAATAAAAAACACGTAAAGAGCATTCGGCCTTCGTTCGTAATTGTTTACTCAAATGAGGATTTTACTTACGTTTTATAAAAAAAAATTATGTCTTCCTCAAGTAGTGAGAATTAAACTTACTATTCTAATATTCGTAAGTTGCAATTACTTATTTTGTCATAGAGGGTGATAAAAAGTAGAGTGTCTATCTCGGGAGCAATACTATTTTTTTAAGCTCGAGTAACGTTCTTTGAATCCCTTACTGCGCTCAGGATTCAAAGAAACACTCTCGCCTTCAAAATAGTTGTTTGCTCCCTTGGCAAATAATCTACAATTTTAGTCTATTCTCAATAACGATTGGAAATAATACAGGGACACGTTTTTGAATCAAAAATTTAAAGGCCCGCGTTGTGGATTATGAGTCCCTTTCACAGAGAGGAGGCCTGTGTCCCAGCAGTACGAACTTTATAGGCTTATTTTGTTAACGTTATGCTTACACATTCTTACAAGTTATGAACCAAATAGCTGGTAAATATATTAGACTGGTTTTGTTATTTTTCTCCTTCTTAATCTATATCTTCTATATCTATACATATAATAAATCTGTAGACGAGGCGTTTCTGTACATTGAAATTATATTTAAAAAAAATAGGTGGGGTGTTAAAGGACAACCAACAGATGCCATTTCATCAATTTTTGGAATTTTTGTCTGTTTGTCGGTTTGTCTGTTTGGATGTGACAGATTTTTTATTTGAACAGGTTCAACGTAAAAAGTACCAAACCAATATGGTTCATTTTTATACTAAAATATAGTGTAGAACTCGGAGTAGTGATTAGTATTTGTTTCATCGCAATCGCTTCAGTCTATCAAAAGATATAATCAATTTAAAGCATTCTATAACAACTTTTTATTGCAATAAGTGGAAACACGTAACGACATCTATTGGGACGATATAGTACTAAAGAAAACATAAGTATTGTGATCTTTTAAACATTATTATGTGTATTATTAACTCTGATACTTATGTCTGTGTTATTTAAAAAAGTAATGATAATGATTATAATCTATAAATATAAAAGAAAGTCGTGTTAGTTACACTATTTATAACTCAAGAACGGCTAAACCGATTTGGCTGAAAATTGTTGGGGAGGTAGCTTAGAACCAGGAGACGGACATAGGATACTTTTTATCCGGTTTTTTTTATCCGGTTTTAGACGGACATACTATTTAATACTTTTATTTACTTATAGCAGTAGGATAGGAGTAGTGTGGGAGTAGGGTAGGAGTAGGGTAGGAGTTGGGTAGGAGTAGTGTAGGAGTAGGGTAGGAGTAGGTTAGAAGTAGGGTAGGAGTAGGGTAGGAGTAGGGAAGGGGTGGGGTAGGGTAAGGGGTAAGACACCACGCGAACGATAGCGCCGGGCAGCTAGAAATAATTTATATGGCAAAACAACGTTTGCCGGGTCAGCTAGTATTTAATAATAATATATTAAGAATAGGGAATAAGGGAATACAAGTTTTCTAATAAAATAAAACTTGCAATTCCTCGAATTTTGTATTTATTTTCCATTCGCTGTAAAAGTCTGGTTTGAAAACAGCTGTGTCCTGCCATTACAGTTTTACAACTTCTTTTTATGAATACTTTACTCTGCTGATTTGGGATTAAAAGGAATTTACTAGAAAAGTAGCTTGTTAGTCTTGTTGTCTGTGAGATTAATTACTGAATTTTTACTGATACGTTTGCATGGAGTAATCCATTTTGAATTAAAAAAAAATACATTGGACCAAAACTAAAACCTTACGCAACACCTGAAAGGTGTTCAGTTTTAATTTAATAATTAAGGGATTATGTAATTCTTTCACAAATAGCTAGAATTAAAAAAAAAACAATGGCACTCCGGGAGTGCCGACAGAAGTGAAAACAAAACACAAATAGAATACTTTGCCATCACTCACTGACATATCCGATATACATTAAAACCGAGTACATCCCGAGGAAAGCCGAACACATCCGAAGCGGGTATTTTTCTAATCGTCTTATAAACAAAACACGCGCGGTGTCGCTTTCGGTAACAGTGAAGCGAGTTCAATGGTTTTTCCCATCTCTAAAAATGCCCAACGCGAAACGCCCTAGTTGTTTTTCACTTCGAAAAACAACTAGGTAAGCTTGATGGCTTACTTTGGTATGTGTGCAAAGTAGCATAATCAGCCTATAATGTTTTCACTGCTGGAACACAGACCTCCTCTCTATGAGAGGGAGTGGGCGATAATCCACCACGCGGGCCCAGTGCGGGTTGCTGGATGTCACATGTCTTCGAATTTTTGGTTCTAGAACGCGATGTCTTTCGCCGTTTTGAGAGCACTGGTGATTAAATAATGTATACATACTAATATTAGAAATGCGAAAGTGTGATTGCGAAAGTCTGTCTGTCTGTTACCTCTTCACGCTTAAACCGCTGAACCGATTTATATGAAGTTTGGTATAGAGATAGTTTGAGTCCCGGGAAAGGACATAGGATAGTTTTTATCCCGATATTGCCACAGGTTCGTAAGTCGCGACCGTTGCCACTAGGCCTCCATTGCTCACTGGGCCACCAAAGGAGCACGAACAATAATTTCCTGAATGTTTTTTAATAATAACCCTTTTTTGTTTTTTGTTACAGGTAAACATAAAGTTCATAAAATTCAATAACAAACGGATGTACAACATAAAGGTAAAAGTTAAAACTCGTGTGATCCAATTACAATTCAATCCGGTTATAATTCGTGAGTTATGACATGACAGTTGTCGGTGATTCAACGAATTACTTTGATTTATAGGTGTTTGTTCTTTTGTTTTGATTGAGGTAAGGTTATGAGGCGGCAGAGTGGGAATATACAATTTTTTGGTTGATTTTATAATAAGTACAAGAAACATCGTTACATATTAAGCCATTGAAAGGGGGACCAATTAATAGCAGAAGTTTCACGCGGACGAAATCGCGGGCAGAAGCTAGTATAAAATATTCCTACAATTTCATGCTTTTTTACACGACTGTGGTGATACCCAAAACGACAGTACTTATAATGTTTTTATCATTAAACTGTCCCTTTTACAATAATTTGTGTACTAACTTGGGTAAGGACAATCTAAATAACTTCTTGTTGCCCCACACTAGGAATTTCTCCTGTATTGTGGGCTCGTTTACAAACATTTAAACTCACATACACAAACAGCCAGACCCGGAACAACTACTTGTAGGTCATACAAATATTTGTTCCGTGCGGGAATCGAACCCGCGACACGCAGCGCAGCAGTCAATCGCTTAACCACTGCGCCAACCGTGCCGTCAAAATATTCCGTCATCCACCCATTATTTTCTCCCACCTGAATCTCTACCTACCCTCCAAACGACACTTGTAACATCACAGCACCGATTTACATGTCATAGGCCCATAATTTATGCGTCGTTTCAGCCCCACACCTTAAAGACATATTAACAACGTACTCAAAGACAAAAGAAAATTTGTATTGGGCGGAAACATGCTTTAACATTTTTAAGGGTCGATTTGAGTGTTGTCATTTGGCATAATGTGCGGAATATTATTGGAACGATAATTATTGAATGATTATAAAGTGGGGCCTGTGGCTAAATAATAACAGCCGCACAGGTAGATCGGCGGTTGGTCTGTGGATGGGTGACCATCTTTACATACCGTGACCCCTCCGTGTCTCGGAAAGCGTTACGGGTAGTTAGATGCCCGAAAGTCTGACAACCAGTCTTACCAAAGGGTATCGTATTACCCAGTAACTGCCATGGGTTGTGTAGGTCAGATAGGCAGTCGCTCCATGTAAAATAATGGTATTCAGCTGCATCCGGTTAGACTGGAAGCCGACCCCAACATAGTTGGGAAAAGGCTAGGTAGGTAGACTATTAAAGTAGGAGACCCCATTGTAGTTTCGATATACGAGTAGTATATAATAGCTAGCAAACATGTATACATTATAATTATATGTTTAAATCTTGAACACAAAATACTTGCAAGGTTGTCTTGAAAAGATTCGCTTTTAGCGAGTTGAGACCGCTCCTGTTAACTCAGGCCCCTGCGACACACCAGTCAGCTGTTGCACGCCTCCACCACAGTAAAGATATGAACAGTACGGAAACTACGAACTTATGTTCGAAACGGCACACTTACACAAACGCGCGCATCTACGGTACCCCTAAGCGGCACCTGTGACTGAGAGCACTGCGACTATCGCTAGGGGTACCGTAGATGCGCGCGTCTGTGTGAGTGTGCCGTTACGAACGTTAGTACGTAGTTTCCGTACTGTTCATATTTTTACTGTGCCTCCAGGCAAGTCTGCGCTTGCGCGTTCTAAGAACGTTCATATTTTTAACCGACTTCAAAAAAGGAGGAGGTTCTCAATTCGACGGTATGTTTTTTTTTTTTGTGTGTTTGTTACGCAATTACTCCGCCAATTGTGGACCGATTTTCAAAATTCTTTTTTTGTTCGAAAGGGTATACTCTCGAGGTGGTCCCATTATCATCAAGTTGGAATCTGATGAGAGGATCCCATGGAAATCGAGGGAAACCCTCAAATTTTATAGGCAAAGCTATAGCGATTTGGGTATTTTTTAAAGTAACTTGAGCATTTGCTCTCGGAAATCATTATTTGGTAAAGTGGAGCTGATGATGAAGACCACAGATGGCCATCGGAACTACTCAATGACAAATATTTCACGGGTTGCGATTCGATTACTTTAATATGGTTGCTAAACGATTTATCCTCGTCACAATGCGTATGGTGAGTGGTTGTTGAGGAGTTCTCCTGGTTCTTACTAGGAGAACTCCTCAACAATTAACGTCCCTGCATCGGGAATAGTAATATTTTGTAAAAGGTGATGAGCAGTTGACATTAGGCTATTGTAACTTAGATAAATTACAAACTGACCCACTAAAAAGTGAAAAATAAAAACTTTTTTACAAAAAAAAACAACCGACTTCCATAAAGTCATTTAATCATTTGTTAACATAGGTACAATAAAATAGTTGTTATATAAAAACATTACAAGCGCGCTATGTTATACCAGAAGGCGTTCAAATATATTATGATGATGTTAATAAATTGATGTCATTGATACTAAAATTCATAACATAATTACATTAATTAAACGCATATATTATTAATTGATTTTTCCAAAAATAAAAAATAAGAAAGTATAAATGTCAAAAGAAAAAAAATATAAAAAACAAGGTCACTATTCAAAAAATGTGTACTTATACATAAAGCGCGAAAAAATGTAATATATAAATTAAAAAAAAAATATTAATAAAAATAATAGTCCTACAAAACAAAAATAAAAAATCAATGTCACGTGCAATGTTATAATGGACTTGAGCATAAGGGTCAGTTCCCACCGAGACGCGACGCGACGCGCAGTTTTCAAGATAGAAATACAATTACAGACCTTATCTACTACACTAAAAGGTACACAATTCAGTGTCTACCTACTACGTCGAGCTACGCAGCGCGGCGCCGCCGCCGCGCGGCATAGCTCACTGAATCGTGTACCTTTTTGTGTAGTAGATAAGGTCTGTAATTGTATTTCTATCTTGAAAACTGCGCGTCGCGTCGCGTCTCGGTGTGAACTGACCCTAAGAACATACCAGGTCCAAAAACACTATACAGTTAAAAATAACTTTAATTTCGGAAGTCGGTGGCAAAAAACTAAAATACAAATCCAAAGACACCGACTTCCGAAATTAAAGTTATTTTTAACTTTATAGTGTTTTTTTGTAAAAAAGTTTTTATCCTTTTACGATTTTGCCAAAGTGGCCTTTTTAGGCCCCCAGAACTGATGGAATGTAGCAACACAGGAAGGAAGGAAGAAAACAATGGAGGAGGATGGAACAAAAGAAAAGACGTCGCTGTCGTTAAAAATATTAAAATCTATTTATTGTCTTGAATAAACAAGGTTACAAGGTTTTTTTTTAATTGCTAAATGGGCCGCTCTTGACTCCGATCACACCTGATGGAAAGCGATAGACGAGGTCTAGGATGGAACGGGCGTGCCCAGAAGATGCCTGTTCAAGGTAAGGTAACGTCATTCAAACTGTTGTTTTATCTACGAATCCGAAATGTATGTAACATTTATTTAATTACTTGGTTGGATCACATGTTGTCTTAGAGTGTTTCACGTATAAATAGAACCTAATGTAGGTACACGTGACATTGATCTTAATATCAATCAATGAATAACCGAATCCGGCTACTAGCTTTTTAACGTTAACCCGGCTTAAAGGTCAATCGTCTAACGAAACTGGTTACAAATGCGTCATTTATTTTTTTCCTTATATCTAAGCGGTCAAAATAGTTGAGGTATTATTTTGTCGAAAATTAGATAATTCGAGTGTTTTTTTTTGTTTTGATCTCTTATCCAGAAATTCTCGCCATAATTCCCGATTACTCTTTAATACAATTAAATACACAGCCAATGCTATCATGTTCAACATACTTCCTAAGTCCATTATAATCACAATGACCCCTGTAATATGTGCACCAAATAATTGAAGAACATAAGGTAATAAGAACAAATTACTGAGTACAAAAATCAACGAAGCTATGTAGAAGCGCTGCCATTTGTTAAAAGATGTACTCGTACCAGCTTCACTAACGCGGAATAAAGAATATAAAACTGTTATAAAGATAAAAAAACTAATCACCATGGGTATGAACAACATTCCCAAGGTGATAGCAAGTAATATTTGATATGTAATTATTGTTCTCGAGACAAAGACAAAAAGATAAAATCCAGGAACATAAAGTAATAAGGTTAATATAAACGGTAGACCGAAAGCAAATAGGCTAGTCTTAAGGTACCTTCTACGAATGCCAAGACGAAAAACTTTAACAAAATCAACATAAAAAATGTAGCACACAACCAGGAACCAATAATAACACGATCCTAGATGATACAATAATATAATTGTTGTATAAAATGTTAGTACATCATTCTGAATGAATGTATTAAGTAGTTGTTCTTGTATGAAATAGAAAGACAAATATAAAAGGTTCACTATATTTGCATTGAGGAGCACATAGTTTCTCAAATGGCGAAACTTCTTGAGTATGCACCATGATATCACTCCATATACGGCCGCCGCGAGATTCAGCACGAACAAAAACCATCTAATAGTTGTCATCCAAGAGTCACCAATGAGGTCGCTTAATCGTTCTGGGCTGGTAATACTGCTGCTGTTGTCGGCCATGGTGAGCGTCGCGTGCGCAGTCCGATGCGCTGATGAGGGACACGCGTCCACTAAGTTACTCGCCACAAAGCGTTATGAGACCGGGTCAGTAATATTATCAATACTATAAAACAAGTATGCAGATTTATTTTAATTCACGATTTTTTTTTGCAATGGTATCCACTATTAGGAGTGTCGTGCAGTATGGAAACTTATAACGTTCTAGAACAAACAACAAAAACGAAACACAAAAATCGAAGTAGGTTGTTTTTTTTTTGTAAAAAAGTTTTTATGTTGGGCTTACTTCATACGGTTCAATATGCTAAAATGTTCAGTTCGTACAAAAATAATACCTAATTAAGATTGTAGTTTTACATAGGACGACCTCTACCATATATATATATAGTCATGCTGATGCGTCAATTTCAAACCGAATTTAAGTTGCGTAATCGCGTCATTTCTAGCAATGCTCTTTCGTCGTGTGGCCTACTCAATAATTAAAGTAACTTGAGCATAATGCTCTCGGAAATCATCATTTGGTACAGTGGAGCTGATGATAAAGACCACAGATGGCCATCGGAACTACTCAATGACAAATATTTCACGGGTTGCGATTCGATTACTTTTTAATATTGTTGCTAAGCAATTTAGGCTCGTTAGAATGCATATGGTGAAATGGAGCTGATGGTGACTTCTCAATCAGCTCCAGTTCCCCTGGTTCTTACTAGGAGAACTCCTCAACAATATTAACGTCCTTGCATCGGGAAAAGCAATATTTTGTAAAAGGTGTTTGTATTGTGACTTAAATAAATTACAAACTGACCCACTAAAAAGTGAAAAATAAAAACTTTTTTACAAAAAAACCCGACTTCCAAAAAACACTATAATTGAAAAAAAAACTTTAATTTCGGAAGTCGGTGGCAAAAAACTAAAATACAAATCCAAAGACACCGACTTCCAAAATTAAAGTTATTTTTCACTTTATAGTGTTTTTTGGAAGTCGGTTATTTCTTTGTAAAATAGTAGATTGTTATATAAGGGTGGAAAGGAATCAATTCCTATACGAGGCATTTAGACGCCCGAGCGCAGCGAGGGCGGCTATAGTCCGAGTGAGAATTGATGACTTTCACACGTGTTAAACACTCTACTTTTCATTTCGAATATAAGGAAAGTAAAAAATAGCAGTTTTTATATAATATTAATTGATAATAATAACATGAATAGTAGATACCTACCTATATATTAGTCTTTTTTAAATTTGAAATATGGAACACACCGCGTCACTTTTTTAGTGCTGACCGTCCCCACAACTTTCTATTTAGATTCAAAACTTGCATTCAGCCTAATCGATACTCGCAATAAAAAAAAATTGTAGAAACTGAATAAAAAACTCTTTTAACTAACAAAATGTATTGAAATGTAAAGTGTTTGCTGAATACCCAATTTATAGAATTAATTTATCATCATTCTCAAATAAACTTTTGCTAAGCCTACCTAAAAAATGTTTGTTGGGAATTCTGTAGCATACTATTAGAAAGTATTAAAAATAAAATCCACAATAAATAATTGTCCAATAATTTTAAACAGCGAGCGCTTTCCGAATATAAATTCAAATATAGAAACATTTCGGCGCGAAATTCAATAAATGCTGCTAGTGACATGATAATTATTAGAAGAGATTGAAATGATATCTATTAGAAAAGCATAAATCATTAAAACAATGCATGTATTTATTTTCAAGTATCGATTACATTCCTCATATTAATTACTCGTCAGTGGAAATTAAAAAAAAATTGTTGGAATAATCGCTTTCGCTGTTTCGCACATCATTGCAATAAAAAAAAAAAACAATAATGGTCGACGATTTTGAACACAAATTGAGTAGGTAGTGGTAATGTGAATATTACGTTAAAACCTGGGCATTTTCGTGTTGTTTATAATATTTTCAATAATATTTGTCACATTTTAAACCTTATCTAAGTACATCTGTGTGTGAAATTTGTGAAACGAAAACACGCACGATTGGCGCGAAACTTCGACATTAGATATAAAAAAACTTCATTACCACTACTTATTTACCTTAAACTATGGATAAATTCGTCGAATAATTAAATGATGTATATGCACAGCCCCTATGGTGAAGTCAGGATGTTCGAAATCCCCAATTTTTATGTTTTTTAGCCTCGACCACAACTGACATCAAAATTATTATCGTACCTTTAAGTATGTTGAATTTATTCAAGGTAAATTATTAACTAAACTTGTGCGCTAAATATGAAAGATTTAATGGCGTTAACATATGAGCTTTTTATCCAACTCTCCTAATTAACGCACATTTATAAGATTTGATGGGTAGCCTAATAAATATTTACATAATCAATTAAGGGTGTCTGACTGAGCTGACTACCTAACCAAATTTAGTTCCATTTTTAAAATTCATTCCCGCCTTAGGGAGGGAAGCAATTACTATGAGTCTTTCCCGCCCTATGGTGGGAAGCAGCGTCTTCCACTCGCTATTCGGATCAAACAAACACTACTTTCCGAGCATGAGAGATGAAAAAGTTTTTCTACATTATAAGTGTCCACTCATCTTTCTTTTTGCTCCACTACGTATCGTGGCGATCAAGACAAGACTTAACTATTTTGGCTATTCAAAGCACTGGAATCGATTTTATTTACGTTGGATCCCACTTTTGAATTCCAGTTTTCCAGTGGCAGAACCCTAAAGTCAACAAACCAGATTAATACTAAGCTCATTATTTCTTCATTTATCAACCGCCTAAGACCACACCGCAGCTTATCCAACGCACCTAAGTACCTACTTACTTCAAAAAATGACATCAACACGACATAACATCTAATCTGGTTCCGTTGTAGCTCAATCTAATCAACCCGAAACCGCTGCTTATAGACGAACAATAATGTTACTGAGTACAACCACAGAATAGAATGATACAGAAGGCCGATACAACGCGCGAAAACAGGTGCACACACACACACATACATAGACGTAGCGTATAGTATGTACGGCGATCTCAACCAAATGCCAGTCGCGCGCGAGTGAGCTTGCACTCGCGACCCATATTCCATATTCAAATCCTTGTTTCCCTTCAGTATTTTCACTCAAAGAAATATCAACTTAATTGAACTGTAAATTAAGTTGATTTCAGAATAACTAGTATTATTGAAAAGTCACAAAAATGCTTGAATTTGAAGCGCGCGTGCTTGTTGTTTGAATTAGTCTAAGGTTAATGGCAATAGGCTCGCCCCGTGTTACAACTTACATGGGACTTGGCATGGGACATGACATTGACATGGGACTGGCGAAAGTGGGTGTACGTACTAGCTGTGTCTAACCCTTCGAGGAATTCAGGTGTGATGTTGTGTTACAGCGTAGATTGAGCTTTATGTGTGGGTTTAAAGCACAGATATAGATACACCTAGATAACGCAAGATCAACTACTTCGCGTGCCCGTACAAAAATCGTAAGCCGCCACTTTAGCAGTCAGTCGTGTGTACTGCTGGCTGGGTGAGCGTGAGCGCTGGCGTTAGGCCGCGGGGGCGGGGCGAGACTTTGAATCAATTGATTTTTCCATCAATAAATAGTGCTTGTGACTTCATAGGTAGTCAAAAAATGGCACGCTTGGTTTTCATAAAGATATAAATATACTATAAAGATATATCGCACACCCAGAACAACACTGCACTAAGTCTAAATAGCTAATTTTTCAGAATCGACGAAAAACCGTTATCTCATATTGATTGTGACAGTTATTGCGAATGACCTGCACATTGCATGTAAAGAATCAAATGCAGGACAAATGTTGTGATGCGCGGGCGCATATTGATGCGGGCACGAGGCGTGAAAAGGTAACATACAGACAGAGTTACTTTCGAATTTATAATATTAGTATGGATTAACCAAGCCTCAAAAACATATTTATTTGGAAACTAAACTGTGAACTCAGGTTCGTTTTCGCTCGTTGTATAAAGCTGACCTTCTGTTATTCTGTCGTACAACCGACCTAGCACGTGAGGGTTAAAATTTAAAGCTCGTAAAAGTTTATTTAAGGGTTATGGTGTTATGAGCCTGCTGGAATGTTCTAGAACAATGTTTCTATGGCGTTTTAACGTTATGAATTTTACAAGTTTCAGGACGATTGGGTGGGAATGGTCATTGGTATGAGTGCCTATGTTATGTACCTAATGTTTTCGGAATGTCGTTGGGACAGCTGGACAGCAAGAATAAGAGTTAAAGATACATTTTAGTAACGAATGTCTATTCACACTGTTTTTGAATAATAATAGTAATAATAAATTCTTTATAGGCACAAAGAGAAAAGTTATGTTGTTTTATCGGTAAAACCTGACTTTCTTCAAAATTGGTTTTTCGTTTAGAATTTTAGATGATGTTTAAATAATTATAGACTTTGCATTTCATCATTTGCCTGGCTTTTTCCCAACTATGGTGGGGTCGGCTTCCAGTCTAACTGGATGCAGCTAATATCAGCGTTTTACATGGAGCGACTGCCTATCTGACCTCCACAACCCAGTTACTGGGTAATACGATACCCCTGTTTATTATACATACGGGTTTCTAACGACCCCTGACAAAGATCCAGGAATGACATTCGGGACCAACGGCGTAACGTGTTTTCCGAGCACGATGAGGTCTTGGTATGTAAAGATGGTCACCCATTATAGATATTTCTCTCATATTGGGTTTTCTAACCAATAATAAGAATCAAGCCAACCTCTCAAATGCAGAGAGCATTTGAGGGTAAATTCTTTTTTTTTTTATATTTCGCAACTACGGTTGTGCAGGACAAAAACTATCAACTTACCGCATTCCTACTGTAAATTGAAAGCAACACAAAACCTGTGGATCTATCTCGAAGTTCTACATAGTTTACCTAGCCTTTTTGAATGAACAAAGTCTCCATGCCATGTTCTCTCCTGTATTGTGAACGCATGTATTGATATCGTCTCCTATCAGTTGCAAAGTGACGTCACTTGACGACTCTAGATAAAAAGCCTACTTCTTACATTTTACATTCAGGTATTTCATCTTCAATCTAATTACGTACTACAGGTGAGCAGCGAGCGTAGTTCCCCTCGCCTCCACTCAATCGTAAATAGAAGGGAGTGGTACTTATTCATCCCCTATTATTCCCAATCGACTCGAGTGCTGAACAAATTCCCGATACATTTGTCTTTTGGCTAATTATTCAGAAACCCTTCAAATTGCTACCAAGCTTACTCATGAAAAAATATTTTTACAAACTCAGATTTACACTAATTCAAGCAAAAATCATCTTTATTTTTACTAGCATAAAGTTTTAGACGAAATAATTTTTAAATTTGTTAAGAGTTCTACTGAGGAGTTGGAAAAACGTGTTTGCTGTTAAAAAATACGCAAATCATTTTTACTGCCGTCATAATAAGGTGCAAAATGGGTTTCGTGAAATGCAAAAGGAAGTTTGTTGAAAGTATTTTGGAGGTAATTAAATAGAGTACCAGGAAAAAATGTCGGTATCTTTGTAATAATTATGTAAAATATGATGTCAGTGTTTTCAGGGAAACTGCTGAAAAAGAAAGAATACGTTTAATAGAATACCACTTCATTAGTGTTGAGTGAACGAGGTTTGTTCATTAAAACTAATGCAAACTCCTGAAGGGATTGAGCGAGAAAAAGAAGTGAAAGTTTCCTTCGGATAATCTTCTTTTAACACTGGATTAGTAGGAGATAATAAAGATAAATAGACAAAAAGATAATATCCGGGCAATCTAAGAGCTGCCACTGAAATGAAATGTTTATTTCTGTAAGTAGATCTTATAAGATATTTTAACACGACAATATTTAAAAAAAAAAAATAGATGGTATCGGCTTTTCCTAGCTGACTGATCCCTGAGAAAAAATGCCGAAACAAACTCAGAGGTCATGGTCACTTTTAAAGTCAAAACATTATTATTATTAGCATTTTATCTGAGGTTAAAAATTCAGGGCCATGTCCGTAAGGGTCTTTTGAAGAAACAGTCATTGCAGCTTTGAGTTGATCTGTCCCAGCAGATGGCATGCATGCATCAGTCATCGTGTAGCTCAACCGTATTTTAGGGAGCTCAACAACCTGGCACACGATGCTACCAGATCTGCAGAACATTCGCGTAGGGGTACTCACACTAATAAACTAGCCCATTTCTGGACCTGAGAAGAAGCTAATTCAATCCCCAATTACTTGACTAATGAAGCCAATCATTGAATGATGGCACATGGAGTGTTAGAAAAGTTCGCCTCTTTAAAGTATTGTGTCTGACACTTACACCGATGTGACAGTCTATTGCCATATTAACTGCGTAGGTACTGTAAATAGTCCTCCAGACCGTATTTCGGATATGTTGGCCAATCTCAACGCCTTCGGCGCGGAGATATTATAGTGCACAAGTGTATGCACAGACACAGGTGCACTCTCTGTTCCCTTACTCTCATAGTCCGATGGGACGGCACGCAATCCCACACGACCGGAGAGAGAGCAGGGGCAGAGTCAACGCAACGACTTAACGTGCTTTCCGAGGCACTGGGGTATCACACCGCCAACTTCCATACTCCTGGCTGTTATTGGGAAATTCCTAATGGTTAAACCCAATAACACTTTGCCCGATCCGGAAATTGAACCCAGGACTCACGCTCAGCAGACGCGCTTACGCCCACGAGTCCAACGTTCTGTACCTAGTTTTCCAAACACTGACCACATACTTAACGGCGTTGGATTATTCAAGCAGACTGACGACATAACCCTCATAGTGGATGGGCTGGCAACCTGTCGGCGTTGCATGCTTTAATAATTACTGTGTTTACTACACAGGCCAGTCTATGATATTGTTCAATGAAGCTAGAACTAGAATGAATAAACATAAATGTAACAGACCAAAGGTCTTTAGGTAGTTTATAAAGAGAATTAGGAAAGCTTTCGATTTAACAAAACAAGGCTAATCATTAGATTCGTAAACACTGGTTTGGTGGTGCGGTCGATATGTTAAGGCAGCCTGACACCAGGAGTACTTAATAAGTGATAGAATAATTTTGCTGTCGATCAAAAATAGACTTTAATGGAAATTACTTGAATGAAAGCTACACTGTAATAATGAAATTACAGGATACTGAATACCTTAGGCAGGATTTAGTGCTCAACCGACGGTCAGTGCTGACATCGATCGCATACCGATTATTTTTCTCGTCCCCTTTCCCACTAACTCATACAAAATTTAATCACTTTAACACTCCATATTTTTCCCAAGATTCACTCAAAAACAGACATAAAAATGGTTGCCTGTAAAGTCGGTTTTACGGGCGAAGATTTTACGTGACAACGTCTTTTTCTCGGTAGAATAGTTGAGTGGGAGAGAGACGCAAGGCATTCGGCGGGCCTCTCTCTCGTTCGGTGACTCATCGTAACGTTACCGAGCGTTACACTTTTTCATAAGTGACTCCCAGCCGCAACCTAATTTAAGACGTTGTCACGTCAAAAACGCGTATACATCTCCAAAATGTGTAATATCCCAAACATTCCCGCGAAATAAACCCAACATCAGTATAAAACACATTTTTAGAAACGTTACCTCTCCTGGGAGCAATTCGTGACATGAAACAATGTTTTGACGCCATCCATTTTATGAAGACCTACCTCACCTCCCAATGTATGAACTAAGCACACCAAAAACGGGAAAAGAAACCGCTACTCATGTTCCAACATAAACTGGGCATTATGTATAAGGACCATTTAATAAAAAGCTCGGGTTTGTAGTAAATGTCTCGGGCACATAGGTCATGTTATAATGGTTTTGAAAGTCTGAGCTTGTATTGTTCACAAAAGATTTGGTTTTATAGTTAATATTGCAGTTATATTTCTTAGAGAATGCGCAGTTTTGTGTGGATTTTTCTGGTTCTTTTATGGTGCGGGGCGTTAATCTTTTTAGTAATTCTGTGTACATAAGTCTGTTGGGGAAGACAATATCACCGTTGTAAAGTCACATTAATTTTGTGGAGAAATAATAAAAGCTGCGAACTTAAACATTTGGTGCATTTTTGTGTTGTTAAGAAGTGGTAAATAAGGATTTAAAACTGTGTTATTAGAGCAGTATACTTTGCTAAATAACTGGGTATATTAAATAACATCACGCTTGTAATTCCCGAAAGGTTAGGCAGAGGTGTACCTATAGTACAGACGCCAGCACATCAAGCTACCCGAAACTGTCAAATTTTCCCAATCAACATTGAACCTTACTGTTTAGCGATAAAGTTGAAAATCTATTAAAGAAATTTGACAGATTGTAGTAGCTTGATGTGTTGGCGTCTGTACACCCACATTTAGCAAGTTATGTTTAAGTCCCATGGAATAGGGGGCAAGCTTATTGCCACCAATTGGGCACAAATCCAGATCCGGGTGGCTACTGAGAAATTCTTGATGGAAAAACCTAATAACACTTTGCCCGACCTGGGAATCGGATGCTCAACAGTAGCGCTTGCGACCACTAAACTATCGAGCAACTTGGTACAGACAGCCTTATTGTTAACAAATGCTTGAGTAAATGGAAGTTGTATACAGGTTGACAAGGACATCGACATGCAAACTGGAATTATAAATTCAGCACATGATTCTTGATGGCGTAGCCATTTTTTTTTAATAACCGACGAAAAATTTAATGACAGGGGGTTCTAAAATTATGAGCTAAATATATGGTTCCAGTATGCGCGTCGATGTCTCGCCACCCCGTAAAAATAATTCGTTTCCCTACTTCCTTGCTTCAATGACATTCGTTTTAAGATAATATAATAATGTTGCTTCGACAAAAAATTCCAAATTTGGATATACATTATTTTATTTATATTTCATACTAGCTTCTGCCCGCGACTTCGTCCGCGTGAAATTTCTGGTACCCCCACCCCGTCGCAACACTTCGTATTCGTTTAGCGTTCATTCTGACTTTTTTTCTTTTTGCTCGGCTCCTAAGAGTCATAGCGTGATATTAAATAGCCTATATAATTATAGCCTTCCTCAAGAATTGGGCTATCAAATGCAAAAAGATATTTTCAAATCTGACCGGTAGTTCCAGAGATTATCGCGTTGAAACAAACAAACTCTTCAGCTTTATTATTAGTATAGATAGAATAGATAATTATAGATTATTTATTATCTTCGTCGTTTGTGATAGTCCATTGAATTGTATGGCGAGCGATATTGTATCTTAAGATAAAATATTATTGAACTCCACTCCTTAGTGAACTCCACTGCGGGCGACGTAACCAACGACAAACTTATTATTTGCGGTAGGTACAGTAATCGGGTCTAGGGATCGAACCGCAAAATTAAATTTGTTTTTTATTGTATATACTTTTCCGGGATAAAAGTACCCAGTGTGGTGTCCAGGATATTAAAGAATAATTATACCAAGTTTCATCGTAATCGAACCGGTAGTTTTACTGAACAAACAGACAGACAGACAAATATTTTTTTAATCACATTTTTGGGTTCGGTGTCGGTCTAGTAACACCCCCTGCCATTAATTTTTTTGATATATTCAATGTATAGAATTTTCACTTCTACAGATTTATTAAAGGTACCTAAGTATAGATTTATTCAGGTGAATATTATAAATTTTATCTAAATAAAACAACTCACGATCATCAATATTTCGGTTTTGACAGTGAACATGTTAAATTCCACATGACTAAACCATATGTACTCGTACATTATATTATTTTAGTAGTTTATATATTTGGTGTCATGTTACTGGTAAAATAAATAAAAGGTTGTCGTGGATTTTATTTAGCACTTACTGACCTGACAGGGTGAGGAAATTTAACAGGAAGGGAACAATTTATTGGGAGAAGACGATTCTGCACATTGTGTCCCTCAAGGTTCTACCTTTGGGCCGGTCATGAGTAAGCCAATATTAACCAAGGCGCATTTTCTGGTTCATTCTCTCTTTCATCTTTCTCATTGTCTGGTATATTAATATATATTATATACATCGTTGGCCACTAAAAATGTCCGTTCATAACAGCTGTTTCCAAAAATAATGATACCTAATAACCGTTTGCTTGGAAAGGGAGTAATTGAAATTTATATTTATTTAAGATCGTATTTTATAAACTAAACTCATCCTCAAAATAAACGTTCTTCGTAAATAAGGAGCTAGTTATGACTCCCTCACAATTGGCTTTATCCGAACGAAAAACGGATAAAAACATTATTCCGGGTGTGGGTCAGCAAAAAGGAGTTCAATTTAATACATTTTATTGCCGTGAAGACCTTTCTTCTACCGAAATAGACCTCACATTTATTCTGGAAGATAAGAGTATCACGATTCGATTCGCACTTCAATCTCCATTGCGTTATTTCATTAGTCTATCAAGTGGTAATATCCTTTAAACCCTGCAATGGACAGTGGACATGGATAAAGTTTGGGGGTTTTAGAGGTGAGATAAAATAGTTTTATTACAGGAACACATAAAGCATTTGTGAAGAGGTTTATGAAGATTTTATGTTTGTGCGAAGGTATAAAATATTATCAGGCGATGTCGACTCAGTGATTTTAAGGGCGCTCAGGGCTGTGAGGCAACTGCTCGTGGTCGTTAAAGGAGGAGATATAACATCAGTCGTGGTAAATTGAATTACCCGTAATATTATATTCTTGGTGGCTTCTTTGGTCTAATTTCGTCACTGAGTAAGAAAATAAACCGTCTGGAGTCACTGACATTATTAAAAGATAAAATTCTGCATCATGAAGAAGAGTGGAGTCAAGACAGAATAGAAGTGGAAAAACAAGAATATTTAATAGTTTTTTGTTATGCTTTTTGAACTACCCGTTTGTAAAACTACATAATATTATGTTATCCTAAACATTCTTTTTGAGTAACAATTTAACTAAAATTATTGTAATAGTTTTTTCTAACAGTGCGGCCGACGAGAGGATGTGTTCTTGACACTCGTCAGTTTCATACAAACGAATACGTGTTTTGCGAATTTGACCTTTATTACCTGTAGACTTGTATGTAAAACATGGCACTGGACCGAAGCGTATAAATAACCAGTAAAAAAGTTAAAAAAGGTCTTTAGTAGTTGTATAGTGAACGATGCTGATAATGATGATGAAAAGGACAATTTAGCGGTCATTGCTCTATCGAAAATAGGTCACAAGAAAAACAGTTTTAATACCACAAAGAACCAAAACCAGCCATAAACAACATAAAAAACTAAAACTCAGCCTTCCAAAGACGCAGCCCATTGGACCGTTACACAACTCTGTCAGAATATTTTTGCTACAAGATTAATGTTTTGTAAAACTTAGCTAATTTTCTTGAGTTTTAATGAATTCTCTTTGGCGTGACATCGGTGACCTTTTTAAGTTATTTTCTCGGATATCTCCTTGAATATATTGTAGCTCTTCGATCCGTTTTTCTTACGTCTGGTATTAAGTTTTGGAACTAGGAAATTTGAATAGCATTCGAAGGTTATTAACTTTTTTAGGGTTCCGTACCTCAAAAGGAACTATGGAACCCTTATATGATCACTTCGTTGTCCGTCTGTCAAGATCCTTTTTCTCAGGAACGCGTGGAGTTATCATATTGGAATTAATATGAAATTAATATCAAATAGTACTCACGGCTGCAATTTCTTGAAGCAGTGAATAAATCAAACTTCTAAGTCAGCGCAATCAAAAGATACGGGCGTGTAAGTTCCGTTTATGCCGCATATTTTGACACTAGCAAGGGAATCAAAACCTATGCAATTACCCCGCTGGTATCATTATCCTACCACTCTTGTCAAATATCACTCACTACTACTCCATCTAGAAAGTACAAACATTCTAGTGTTTGTTCCTCAAAAATAACTCCCAAAACTTTAAAATTACATCCACTTACTCCAAAAACCGACAAAACACCGAACAAAGCCTCACCAAACATTCATCACAGACAACAACACTGAAAACAAAATAAACTCCAAAACAACGACGCGGAAAAACATGAAATTACATAAAAACTAAGAAAAACTACGTCCGGGGATCGAACCTGTGTCCCAGTAACCCTCACGGCCGCCGGTTTTATTCCGAGACGTTTTACGACCCACCAAGAGTTACGACTTTTCGGCTAAGACGGGGATGCCAAGTTCGACTGTTAAAAAGTCCCTTGAATTTTGCTGAAAATATCCCCTAGTATGCGTGAGGAGAATAGTTATAATGTTTACGTTGTAATGTGTCAATATAGGTGAAATAAAAATTAAATAAACGTTGGGTACGTGGAAATCGTATCTTACGTATACTTATTCGCAGAAGTCTTCATTAAACAAGAATGATGTTAGAAATTGTAATTGTAGCTTTGAACTGCGAGGTAACTGCGTAACGCATCATCAGTAGGAATGACTTTCATTTTGACAGTTCAACAACATTAATTGCGTTATTTACATTGTTGAGCAGACAAATTTTTTGAACATATGATTTGCAATATTCTTTAAAATGATTCAGATTGTGATTAATAGTGCGTTACGCAATTAGATTGCGGGAATACGAATTCAATTTTATTACTTTCAAGATATTTTCAGATATAACAATGATCAAACTTTAAAAAATTTTTGATTTGTGAATAAATTCGTAAATTATTAGATTCGAATCGAGAAATATAAAAAAAAAGTTGGCCTTGGTAGTAGAATAAAATAATAAGTAGTGTCAAGTCTAAAAAATCGAAAGAAATGGAAATTGTTTAATGGAATAATTGATTTACATAAATATTTACAAAATTGGGCCTTAAACTAGAGGTAGGAAATTAATTGAGAACAAGCAGTTTTTGATAAGCCTTGCACCAATTTTACCCTGTAATGAAAAAATTGCAAAATGAAATTGAAATGATTTTCAAAGCAACAGTTGATGAAAAGGTAGATAGGCAACAAATTGGCATGCTGGCACTTGATAGGGGCATAATGTTTGACAATGATTGGAGCTTAAAGGACTATGTTCAGACGGCGTTTATAAGCCTCTTTCTTTTAGTCACTCTGCTTCTGCAAATTTTTGTAAAAGCAGGAATGTTTTTTTGATATAAAAAGCTACACAATTGATGTTTACAATATGAAAAGTTATTATATTTAAGTTAATATCGTCTGCAAACTTTGAGTGGAAAGCACTAAACAGCTCGGTATGAAACGTTAAAATTTGTATTAAGTACACAATTTCCAGATTACGGCACTTATAAAAGTTTTTCAGGGAGGTAATAGTGTAATAGGAGTCTTAAGCAGAAGTTGGTTTATGAGTGACTTTTTAAAATGCATGGTAGGTATTAAAATTTTTATCCAATGTTAACTTAAAATGTAGCTGAAATAGATTTTCCTACTTCTACGAACTTTAATGATGACTTATAAATTTATAAGCGACTACCAGTTATTCCTGTTACTCATGTAACACTTCCAATATTACATGATTATCTATTCTTCGTTATCATCTATCTAAATCAGAATTTTTATAAAACCGAAGTAGATCAACTCCAGTCAAAACCATCCACATTATCACTCTCAAACATCAAAAATAGACCCAAACTCTCCCACCATTCAAGCACGCTGTTATTCACTGGCAACACCAAAACGCTTGTCCCGACCTCTCGCCCCCTGTAAATTTAAATTAAGACATTCCCTTTGTAAAATTTAAGTAACGTTTGCTTGCTCCAAATTATTTTGTTTCTGACCATCCACGGGTTAAGATGTAGCCGAAGTCTTTAAATTTAAAACCGTGAATTAATTCAGGAGTCCAAAATTGTGAATTTATTTAAACCAAACTCGGAATGTGGGGAGATTAAATTGTTTTGTCTTTGTACGTACGGAATTTACGGTCAATGAGGAAGGAGATTTTGTGGAAGAGGACTTTAACATTGCATTTGGGTGTTACAGCAAGTATAGTGCTAGATTTTGCATCCGTGATAATGCTGTTTTTGAACTTATATATCACGATATATCTACATTTTGCTACGTTTGAAATCAAATGTTCTTTATAGGCGTTCAAAAAAGTGTGGAACTTCTTGCCAGCTTCTGTGCTCCCTACCTGTAACCTGTCAGCCTTTAAAGCAAGAGTAAAGATTTAAAAACGCATCTTCTGGGCTCACTTGTTTTATCCTCATCCATCGCTTTCTATGAGGGAAAATTAAGTCCACATAAAATAATTTCGCTGTCTACTTTTCTGTACTACTACTACTCTAAAACAGAAAGAGATTCTTCTTCATCATTGCCTTCCTGAAATATTTACTATTCATACCGAACTGCTGCAAAAAAACCTTCTCTCTAAAAGCAAGGTGAATATATCAATCCCAAGCACAAATAGCATGAAAAGTAAGTGCTTCAGAAAAACAAAAAACAAAGAAAATAAGCAGCTTAGTTGTTTTTTGCCGACAAAGTCAATAAAGGGATCAATCGGAGCCGGCGCGCAATTATAGTACACGGTGGAACGAAACATTTAGAGCTAACAATCTGAAGGCAAACGCCGAGTTTGATAGCTGTAGACTAGAGGGGGTTGAGTGATAAACCAGGAGCGATTTTGGTGATATCCCGGGATATTGAACACGCTACTGGAGAAATGCAGCTTTTACAATATATTCATTGAAATAAAATCATATTTATTCCTGGTAGATCGTCTAAGACATTTTTTGGACAATATTTTGAAACTAAAAGGCACCGACATTTTCTAGCTGACTGACACTTAAGAAGCCCAATATTTACACTTAGGTATAAATGCATAATGTTGATACAAAAAACTTATTAAATACCTCAAAACCTTTTTACCAGACAACATTTGGGTTAAAAAAAGTGTTAATGGATAATGATAGAGTGAAGATCGGTAATTGAAGTTAATAAAGCTTTATTTACCATCAACTGAATCTGACAATGAAGGTCTGGGTTCTATACTAAGTAACCTATATGTTTAAAGCTAGTTTTTGTATATTATATGACATTAAGTAGAAACATTCGAGAGCCAAAAGCATGGAAAGGCAACAATACAGCGATTCGTTGGAATCAATGAAAGTTCTATATCAAAAGAACCAGAGAATGAAAAGTCTATGATACAGATCTTAGCTATGACAGTGACAAAATTGGATATCGACACAGGAATATTTACTTAGACAGGCACCGCCTAATGATAATCCTTAATTTGGCTAAAAGGCTCAACGTTCCAGTCTAATCTCTGGGTCGAATTTAAAACAAGAACAAAATATTCTGTTCTTAGTAATTTGATAGCCCTCGCATTTTATACCGTCTATAATTTAAATAAACGTGTTTTAGCTTTGGAGCTATTAACATTTAGTTATTCTAAGTATCAAGGTTAAAGTTCTTGGAATCCTTAACTTGTGCCAATCACAGAATCGTCGAGGTGTCAGTTAAGTAAGATGTTAGTACTAAATGCTTGTTTAACCCTCTGATGTTAGTTTTATCTCCGAACTTTGAAGTGTTGAGACCTAAAGGATTAAGTTCTTAAGCTGTAACTTCGGCAAAGCCGTCTGTTTAGTTTGTATATTTTTGAGGGATTTTGTTTGTTGTTGGAGCAGGATTGTTGGTTGGTGTTTCGGTAAATGGGGTCAGTAAAAGTTTAGATGCAAAAGCGAAAATAAAATCGATTTTAAGTGGTATTTTCTATTGAAGAATTCTATGATATAATGTTATCTGGAATACCAAATCTTTTTAATGCCTCTGACCTTGACAAGATAGTATTTAGACTTATAAAAACCTAACAAAATTTAATATATAAACGGTCCATCTTATTTTCGTATCTAGTGCCGACACGACCATAATGACTTTGACTCTCTCTCTCTCTTTGACTTTGGCTTTGACTTTGCTTATGTTGTAATGAAAACTTTAGCCATTGGGAAAGTTTGGTAGTGCATAAATGTAAAATCACACAATGGGATAAGCTAACCATAAAATTGAACGATAAAAATTCAAATATATAATTATATTATATTCGAATAAATATCCAAGTGGAGGATATCAGTATCCTTACGGAAAAGGTCAAGTGATAGTGAGAAGTACAATATGCCAGATGTAGTGACCGCAAGTGGACCGAGTGTGGGCTGAGGGTTCCTAGTCAGAGCGTGGGTTAAGTCCATAATATAAAATAATGATATTTACATAATATAAATTTACTCATTGGAAGTACCAAGACCAGACTGGCACAAAACGGAGAACATCTGCGTAAAGACTCTTGCCCAAAAATAACTATAATCGGCTGTGTCACTCGTAAAGGACCACTTAATTTGTCTACATCAATTTTTTTGCAGTACCCGGCCCCTAAAATGGCGCTTAGAGTTTCAGAAAAAGTTCGGCTTTGTATAGCGTACTCTCTTGTCATTAATAATCTGTGTGACAGTCTCGATCTAAAGCTCAACATGACGTCATATTCTTTTATGCTTGTCGATGACAATCTAAATTCAATCGGCTCAGAATTTAGCTACTAAGCTATCAGTAGCTTCCATCAGTTCCTGTAATCTGAAGGCAACAGAACACGTTGGACACGATATTAAGTATCCCATTATCGTGTCAATTTATACACTTGGATACTGTTTATTTCACATAAACCTACTAGGGTATTTATGAAACGTAAGAGTGCACGGATCTATTCGGTCGTTTCCCATGAAGATGAGCCGACACGGAACTCCACGATTACTCTTTTAAAAGTAATTGACTTTTACAATGTTTTCAAATTACAGTGTTAATAGGTATGGGAGGACGGTGTAAGCCTGTCAACAAGTAGATACTTCTATTTACAAATCGAAGCATAAGTCTACAATGCACTCCGTATTAACGCCCAAGTATCATAACTTGTCCCACACAAGAAAACCTTGAGGTGTGTTTCAGTTAGCACACTGTTAACTGAGTCGGCACCACCCTGTTCACCCTTTGATATAACTTACATCTTTAACCTTTGACTTTGCTACTAAGCAGTGCTTTGCTTTTCCATGCTTAAACGAGTTTGACGTATTTTTGTAAATCAAGAGAACTGTTACCTACTTTTTGTACCGTACGTAACATACGTAACATCACGCCTATATTCATCTAAGGGATAGGCAGAGTAATTGTTAAAAAATCAAAATTTAATTTATAACAATAGAAATTCAATTGTGTCTCATTAGCCACAGTTGCGCTAATAGTAACAAGCTATATTTCGCTTAAGCTACGCTTGCCAGGGTTGGTTTGTGGATGGGTGACCATCTTTACATACCGTAACCCCTCCGTGCCTCGGGAAGCACGTTAAGCCGTTGGTCCCGGCTGTCATTCGTGGATCTTTGACAGTCGTTACGGATAGTCAGAAGCCCGAAAGTCTGACAACCAGTCTTATCAAGGGGTATCGTATTACCCAGTAATTGGGTTGTGGATGTCAGATAGGCAGTCACTCCATGTAAAATACTGGTATTCAGCTGCATCCGGTTAGAATGGAAGCCGACCCCAAGATAGGAGAAAAAGGGAAAAGGCTAGGCAGATGATGATGTTTTAAGTTTTGACCAATTGGAAACATGCACCTATATTCTGACCTTTCATAGTGCCTATATAGGTTTGTGTGACATAACATATTTTGAATATGAAGTCTGGACCAGCTAATTTCCATTACCCTTTTACTGATCCAGACTGCTAGTGAAAATTTCTACTGGCAAAACTGGACAGACTTCAGCCCCTACTTTCTCCAAATTTAGGACTAATCTAAGTACTGGGATTACTGTCTAAGTTAAAGTCGAAACATTTATTTAAATTAAAACATTTACAAATACCTACTTTGGAACTGTCAGGAGGAGCAACTCATTTCAGGGAAATGAGTTGCTTGTTCTAAAGATTGTTGATGAGAAGAACTGTTCAAGAAAATAATTATTATGGCTTGTTATTCTCGTCAGAGAAAGGCTTTAACATGTCATGAAGATGACAACAAATTAATTTTGTGGATTTTAATAAACTCGTATCGTAAGTCAATTTTTGGTGCGTATCTTGAAAATGAATTTTGATTTAAAAATACATAGAGTAAAGATATTTTTAATGAAATCTGTCAGTTTTATAATAGTATAAAGTTGTATAATATTATACCTACTTAAACTCACGCCTTCTTCCCATGGGGGTAGGCAGAAACAACATAACGCCACCTGCTACGATCCTTGCTTATTCCTTTTGCCTCGTTTGCGTTCATATACATCATCTATAAGTTATTAGGTACTCAATATATAATTTTGCCGACGTGCAAAATAGAAGTAATGTCGTATTATTTAACATCACGCCTGTAACCCTAAGGGTATCGGTAGATGTGTTTGATTTGGCTTTAATGTGGTTTAGTTATTTTGATTTATATGTAAAGTATAAATATCTTGTGTCATTATATTGCAATTTGTCGGAATTTAATAACGGCGAGTATTATAATTCTTATTAGTATTATAAATAATTAACATTTGTAGTGTATTTTGCTGCAACCGCGAATCAAACCCAATATAAGTACAGTGTATCCAGGTCAAATGGGCCTTAGATATTTGAGAAACCTCTACTACTGATAATTACAAAGGGGCCCCGACATTTTGGCATTGAATTACCTCTATTACTAGAGATAATAAAACCTTTATACCTAACTGAGAATGCATTTGTTAGATTGTTATCTAAATAATCGGGACTTCGTAGTTCAATAGCCTGTATATGTAAGGAAACTAATAATTAATTCAAAATCATATTTTGAATATTGATCTGGACAGGAAAATATGCATTTTTAATGAACATTTTCTCCTTTATAAATGAAAAACGGTACATTTTGACCTGTCTTAGCGGGGGCCTCTGTAATTAAGACAACTGACGTTTTAAACCTATCTAGAAAACTGGGTAAATGAAAAGCCTGTATGTATAGGTGTTAAATAATCCTAGGCGCCTTGAGATCCTGCTTATCCAGGTTACACTGTATATTAGGTATCGATTCGCGATATCAGTCGTACTTGCAACTAGTAAACCAAGGAGGCAAAAGTACCTAATGTTTATATGAGAAAAGCTACATAGTGGCATTTTCGGCATCCTCTATATCTACAAATGACCATAGCCAACTCGGCATAGTGACTCTTTATTTTATTAGGAGATTGGCTCCGTATTCCCTCTCTGTATAGGTACCCTTTCTGTGTTTTTCCTCACAAAGAAAGGTCGCTTTCTTTGTACGCCTACGACAACGAGATTATGAAAACACTGTTATCACACAATATGTTTCTCATTGCTTTGGCAGGATTCTTTTATGATCTTCCGTTGTATAAGAACTTATTCTGCAATAGTTGATTACTTTTAAAGTGCAAATGTCAAGCTATTGAGCCCACAATACAAGTTTAAATTAAATTAACTAGCTAAACTGCTCAGACATGATAGATTAATGGGGATGTCGATGTCAACTGATTTAAATGTTTATTAAATATTTAAATTAATTAATTGTTTTTTTATTTATACATATATTTTGTTTTCACACATTGTCTACGTCTCTTTTATATCTTCTTTCCTATCGCAGATACGCTGAAAGAGATTTCTTTAGAAATAAGCATCACTATTGTACGTAACTTTGTACGTTTTTCTGTTTCTTTCTTCTTTTGTTTATATATGTGTGTGCATAAATGGTTAAATAAAATAAAATCAACATAATTATGATTTTTTTAATGTTGATTTTTGTTGGGTCAGCGACCTCATTTTGTTTACTCGAATTAAGAGTTGAGGAAATCTGTTTATTTTCATTTTAACGTGTTTAGATATCGACCCATCACGACTGTGAAATTTACACAAAAAATCTGTTTTTTTTAAACTGATATTTCAAGTAAAACAACATAGCGGTGGTCTTTGAAGTCAAATAAGAAAATCTCTGTTTAGCAATATTAAAATAATGCAATCTTGTTTTTTAAATATTAGGTCCACAGATCTCATCATCACTACAAAGCTCCTCAACAAAATAAAGAAACAAATTCAAGCAGCATTTTAACTGCCCCTACCCTGTGACGTCACACCACACCAGCCGTCTCACACTCGAATGTGATTGGCCAAATGTAATAAGTGAATGATACAATGTACTGCACGTCGTTGATTTCATTCTGTTCGATTTTCAAACTTTTATCTCGTTCACGTGTTTCTCAGTTTGTGTTTTGTTTTTGTGGAGTTTGTTCGGGCTTATACTCCATTTACAATAGCATTAGACAGAAGTTAAAAAAGACTCGTTTAGGGGCACACTTTGTAATAAAAGTACAACAAACATTATTACAGTCAAGATTGATGTGGAGTTAAATATAATAAATTTAATTAACAGCTGTCAGACTTATTTGTACTTATTTAACCTATCTACCTTCTGAAATTACAAGGCTTTCATTTAATATTATTTAGTTTTTACATAAAATATTGTCGTGTCAAGGTTTAAAATCTAAAAGAAGCAGGGGAGGACAGGACCCGGAACGTTTTTCATGTCACTATAACCCTACCAAATCTAAAATGTTACATATTCCCTTCTAAGTGGTGGCAGCACGTGTTTTTTTATTTTGTCGGTTTATGATATCATCCGTCCAGCCCATACGTCAAATTGCGTAAATAATATAATCTGCAGTTGTCAAATTGTCATTCACTCACTTGTGGATACTTGTTATTGCTGAATTTTCGTGGTTTAGTTGTTATTTGTTACTGTTTTTCTGTTGTTATTGTTTTGTTATCGTTATTGGTGTTAGTTTTGTGTTGTTCGTACAAAGCGGTACGTTTTGTTGAACTATGGACACGGACGATCCCGGTGCAGGCCCGAGTGGCTTGCAAGCGCAATGTGCGCTCTGGAACTGCTAGTAGCGCTGATCAGTGTCAGCAGCGAAAAAAACGAGGCCCGAAAGTAGATCACGATGTTAAAATATTGTCTCCTAAGAAAAATAGAATAAAGCAAACACCGCTTCGTTCTACAGAAAAAAGAATAGTGATAAATATTTATGAAGATGTTAAGGGGGCCCGAAGGTACTCTTCTTTATAGAACGCAGTTAATTAACAAAACTGCAGAAATTGCGGGTAAGGATCATAAAATGATTACCTTAAAAAATAAATGTATTTGAAAGTAACATGCATTGTAAGGTAATAACATACATTACTAATCTTAATTTATAGGCATATCTCGTGCAACATTCTATAATGTACTCAAAGAGTACAATACAGAAGGTCGCCTGCAATCGCCACCTCCTCGCCAACGGAAATACTCAAAATCTGATGATTATGATGATATTACGTTAAGTGGAATACCAAGAAAAATTCATTCTTCTTTCTTTGATAATGAGTTACCAACGTTGGACAAGATTCTGCAAGCTAACTGGAAAAGGAAGGCGGCTTATCATTGGCCATATTGGTAAACCTTGATTTATATGTACTTTTTTAAAATTACTTTACAAATCATGAATAAAATAATCTCTCCGTTGTCACTGAAATTAAGTCTTAATGCCTCCCCTCGGAGAAAGATGTTTATGGGTAGATTATGGGTTTATGGTAGTAGATTTACCTGTTCAAGGACAGTAATGATGCAGTCAATTTCGGTTGCTATTTAAAGGTTGAGATCTATTTCCAGCAGTCAAGTAATCTATGCCACCGGTGCACAATTATTGATTTGCTTTTATTTCATTTCACAGGATCTACAGAAGGGTTTTTAATGGATGGTGAATTAATATTTGAAGCCAAAAAGGGTGATGGAGAGTACCATTCTGAAATGGATGCACACAATTTTGAAAAGTGGTTCAAATTAATATTGTCAAAAATTGAGAATGGTGCTGTTATTGTTATGGATAATGCGCCATATCATTCGAGGAAAGTGGAGAAGCTGCCAACTACAACCACACGAAAGGCAGATATTCAAGAGTGGCTAAAAAACAAAAATATTCCTTTTGAGGAAAAAGACCTTAGGGCCACTTTATTAGAAAAAGTGAAACAAATAAAACATTTGTACCAAAAGTTTGCTGTAGATGAGATGGCTAAAGAAAAAAATATATTAGTATTGCGCCTCCCCCCTTACCACTGCGAGCTCAACCCAATAGAATTAGTTTGGGCTCAAATGAAGGGGTACGTAGCCCAAAACAATAAAAGTTTTAAATTAGAAGAAGTGAAGCGGCAAGCACTCATAAACATAACTGCAGAGAAACGGCAATCTTGCATTGCTCATACAATTAAAGAAGAGGAAAGGTTTTGCCAACTTGATGGTATAATGGATAATGTTGTAGAAAGATTTATTATTAACGTTGGTGAAACTTCATCATCATCATCAGAGGATGATGAATAATTTGGAATGGAACATCTATCATCTCCATTATATCATTAAGGTGGCAAAACTTTTTCTCTTCTTTAATAGCAATAAATCTCATCTCACACTTCTGTCTCTGGAAAATGTTTTTATAGTTGGTATTTAGCTTGCGAAAGTGTATTTTTGTTAATCCTCTGGCATTTTAAATTATTATAGTTAAAATTATGACTTGTCACCATCAGTCAAGTAGCGTTTTGTGTCGTATTTATTTGGTTTGTTAAAAACATAATAAGGACATGCCATTGTGATAAAGTTGTTTTTAATAAACTGCTTGTTACTAAAAATTGTTTCATTTTATGTACCTATCCAAGCATTGTGACGAGTAGATGGATGGAATATGCTTTATTGTATGCCATACATTGTTACTTACAAAAAAGCACATACATTATTTATTAAAATCGTTTGAACTTAACTTGAAAATAAAAGGTTTCGTACTCCTGCTTCTGCGAGCCTCTTTTTTCTAATGCTATTATAAATGGAGTATAGATGTAAACTTCTTGGTTTCCTGTGATTCTAGTAGATTTAGAAACTTAGGATAACTCATTTGGAGTTCGATTCGCTTATAAATAGCGTTCCTACTTTTTTAAGTTAAATGTAACATACTATCACGGCCGTTTTCTCCGAAAGGTTAGGCAGAGCTGTATTTCAAAGCCGCAAAATTGGCTATATTATCTGCCAAGCAAAAAATATAATGCATCGTAGTGAATTTTCTTGTATTGTCAAAATGCACGCTACTGTTATAACGACTGTGTGGTTTCTGTTCATCTCTAATAACTCTTATTATTTTACCAAACAATATTTCTAAAGTAGCAAAAATATCACATTTCACCACCAAAAATCCAATCTCCCCGTCATTATCACTTAGAATTACGCTTACCTACTCTGCCCCAACACAAGTATCTACCTCTGTATAGCACCACCGTAGTCTAAATCTGCGTAAGCCGGCAAGCGGGACTTTACACGTCATATACTTTGCATTTGTTCTTGTTTTTGAAAGGAAAAACTTGGAGATAGGCGGCCGGTTACACCGCGCACCGTTACGATTTGTATGCTATTTTTTTTCGTACTGCTAATATGTACCATCGAAATAACTTCTTTTGATGTTGTTGAATGCTAGTATGTTTTTAACAGAATAGTCTGAGGTTGTGGTAAGTCACATTTTTTCGTTAAGATAACACTACTATTTTACCTGTCAGAATTGAGACACAGATACCGTTTGCGTAATGTGAAATCCATTTATATAATATGGTTTTAATTCCTGCGAAGTTGAGGTCCTCCCTAATACATACCATACCCTCCTTTTGAAATCCGTAACAATCGGTTAAAAAGGAGAACGTCGTAGGTCAAGGTTTATACCTTGACAAACGACGTTCTCCTTTTTAAAGGAGTCCCCACACCAAATCTTTACGCCATTACAGTACGGTGTAACACACAGCTAACCCTCCGACCTCCCACTTATTATAATACCTTCATTTGCGATATTGCATACGTACGCGTACGGCGACGTTCAGAAGAGAGTGTGCGACAATATACTCACGGTGTTGCGCGACAATACCCGTACGAGACTGTGCGATATTACACAAACTGTATTAATAATGTAATACGTAGCTTAATGTAGAGGGTAAACTCAAACTCACTCAGAGTATTTATTTCCATCAGACCAATTACAGGCAGTTTTAAATATTGTCAAGGAGTCAGTCATTCAGAAAGATGAAGCTGATTACCCATTTCAAAGCGTAGAATTTCCTATGGAAAAGAACGGGCAAGAGACTCCATAGACTTGATTCTAAAGGTAAAGGCCACAGAGAATGTCTAAGAATATGAGAAGGACCCTGGTAAAAGCTGGGATTAAAACGCTAGGAACTGTAGACAATAGCCAATGTAATTATGGCTTCTACTAAGCTACAAAATAAATAGTTGGATTAACAACGTAATTAGAAGAAGAAATCTTTAATCTCGGTTATTGTGAGAAGAATTTTGACAAATGACGATAGTTAGTATCGTCATTTGTCGCAATTCTTATTCTATTAATTCTTATTCCATTAATTCTTATTCTATTAATTCTTATTCTATTAACACTTATTCTATTAATTCTTATTCTATTCATTCTTATTCTACTCATTCTTATTCTATTCATTCTTATTCTACTCATTCTTATTCTATTCATTCTTATTCTATTCTATTAAATCTGGAGAGGTCAGTCAGGCTGAGTAAGCAGATAATTCTCTGACTGATTGTCCCGATCCTAAAAAAAGAATAGATAAAGGAAGGCCTTGATGATATAGTGACAGTTAAAACGGGCTACAAATAAACACCAAAAGTCAGATCTGAAAGTATGACTGTTAATCCTATTTAAAGCTTTCGTTACGCTGGTAATTATTGACACGCTGAAAACTGTTGGCGTTTATGCCACGTACCTTTATACCTTTCAGACTTGCTCTGCAGTATAAATTCTGATAATTCAATGTAGTAGAAACGACATTGAAAAATAGACTGGAAATTGTCATAACAAAATGTCTAGACTTCGATCACAAATAAATTAACTTTAAACATCAACAACGCAAACCCTCGAACAAAGAACTTTCTGGAACTAAAGGACAATTTCCTCCAAGCGACAGTCAACCGTCACATACATAAAATAATACGACTAAATACCCTGTATGTAGAATCCCTTCAATATATCTTTCCACCTGGCACTGCCCGCGAATTTCCCATACATTTGAAACAAAAGAAGTAACACTGTATTGCGTTCACGTGGAGGGAGGCTAAAATGACGCTGGTCTGCTTTGCAATTGTGCTTAAAAAGATTGCAAAAAAAGGTACTTAAGTATTAAGTAGTATATTTCATTTTAAATTAAGATTGTTCAACCTTTATCATTATCATCATCATGAATTAATAATTGAAGCATCAGTTGCTTAAAATGAAACCTCGCAACAATGACACTTTACAAAATTACAAAATAAAATGGGAAAACAAAAAAATAAGCCATCATTTAGAGCGAAATAAAAAATGTCGTTTTAGTCTTTAATTTTTCCTCTTCAGTTCCAACACGAAATCAAGAAAAAATAAGAAATTGTGAAGGAAAACGAACCTTCAATCGAATGAACGTTCTATCTCCCACCTTCACGCACTTGCATTCGCACAGCAGCATCTTACCGCTCCCACATTCTTACGTTAATATACCAACTTAATATCATTACACTCATGTTTGACAAAGACGGCTAAAAGCTTCGCCTATGATATGTAAAGCGCGAGTTTTCATCCCTTGTTATTGTTTCATACTTTTGTCTTAGCTGTGGGGGTGAGTTGGGACGAATGGGGACGAGTGTGGGTTGAATATTTTGTGCTCGATAATTTTCATATTACAATTTGTTGGGACGTGTTTAGCGGAGACATTTTAGAAGGTGACTGTTGGTATTTTAATTCGAATGTTCTGGCAAAGAATAGTGAAACTTGTTTCTTTTGGGTCTTGTAAAATAACAAACAGACAATGTTGTCATTAAATATCAGTATGTGTAGGTACCTACCGATATAATGACAACATTATCTTTGTGGCATAATTTGTCAAATAAGCTAGAGTTAAATACACTCGTCAACTAGGTAGGTAATTTTTCTAATCTGGGAACCTTTTCTGGGCTTACAAACTGCAATTTTACTCGCAAACAATCACTACTGAGGTCTAATATGGGCTTACTTTAGAATTACTAACGTAATAGAGAGTATCATCAAAACACCAAAATTCCAGTGATGTTTAAGAAAAAAAAAAAAAAAAACATACAAACACCCGAACACAGTACCTCCTCCTTTTTGTGAAGTCGGTAAAAACTAGTAAAAGCTTAAAAAAATCCCTAAAGCACAAAAAACACAAGCAGTGAACGCAATTTAGCAAAAAATGTTACGTCCACAATGACGAATAACGAGCTATTTAATTTAATCATTCACTCACATGGTCACCGTTCACTCATTCGGTCTGACGGCCCTCGCGGCGCGTCTAATTTCATTCTCTTTTTTGTCACTCTTATATCATTCGGTGTGAATATTTGTTTTATTGTTGTCACATTTCCTTTGATACTATGCGTTTACTTTTGATGTGTTATGTTTGTGTAATATGCGCTTTTACTACAGTAGACGAATGTTAATGCTTTGATATCGTCTATAAAGCATGATAAAAGTCTAGGCGTCTTTATCCATTCTTATTATCTATACTAATAAAGCTGAAGTTTGTTTGAACGCACTAATCTCTACACCAGTCGGATTTGAAAAATTATTTTTGCATTTGCTAGCCCAATTCTTAGGAAGGTTATTGGCTATTTAACATCATCATCATTGAAGATCGCTAAGCGAAATCGAAGTAATAGCAGGCGGGCGATGCGACGCAACGCGAAGGGTCAAGGAAACAAAAAATGTCACGCGGACGAAGTCGCGGGCAGAAGCTAGTAATATTATAAAAAACCGGCCAAGTGCGTGTCGGGCCACGCACAGTGTAGGGTTTCGTAGTAGCCCGTTATCACAATGTAGTACGATTCTGTTGTTCTCTATTCTGAATATAAAAAAGTCAGATTTTGTTTTTCAATGCAAGTCTTTACCCGTTATAAACAAGCAACTACTTCATCTTAGTCACTATAAAGGATTAATGCTAAGGATTTTGTATTTGGTACAAAATTATCCAACACCCAAGTTCAACGACTATTACTGCTAAACTGATAAAGTTATCTTAACCGCTATAAAGTTTATGAAATGTACTATCATCCTAAATTTTTCCAGATTTTTCAAGCTAGCAGTTTAGGATTTAGAGGGGGGGGACGCCCTACTGGAACAAAAATTTTGCACTTTAAAGTTTAATATTTCGTAAATGGAGCATTAAATCGAAAAATAATTTTGAGCAACCCCTAAGTCACTTTAGAAGACCTATTCAACGATACCCCACACGATGGGGTAGACGACGAAAAAAATATTCATTCCCACTTCACATTTTCTAAAATTTTATTTTACCACTTTGTCGGCTTCTTCTTCTTCGTGTCGCTGGCACGACTGTATTTTAAATCTTGTTTTCCCAAAACTTTGCCACTTCCACGGCGTTGTTGGTGGCAGCGCAGAGGTCACTTTGACTGCATGTTTTGGGACACAGAGGGCAGGATAGGAGGTGGAGCATGGTTTGTGACATAGCTCCGCAATCACACCCTTCTGCCGTTGCGTCAAGGTAGCCCCATTTTACCAGGTTGGACTTACATCTTCCCACTTGTGTCCGGAGACGGTTCAGAGATTTCCAAGTGCGCCACGGAAGGTTACACCCTGCAGGGAGATGCTCCTTTGGTGGTTGACTTTGTCGGCGTAATTGATGTATACACTCCTACAAAATTATAGCTTTCTAGTACTAACGGTCTCTTAGCAAAACCTCGGACAGACAGACAGACGGACATGACGAAACTATAAGAGTTCCTTGTAGGAACTACGTAACCCTAAAAACGAAAGTAACGCTGTAATGTTATCTTTTCACACCTCAACATCTGAACGGATTTCGATAAAATTGCCAAGGACATAGATGGCATCCTGGGTAAGGACATTGGCTACTTTTTGTCCTGGTAGCACGTTCCCATGGGATCATTTCTGACATCCACGCGGGCGAAGTTGCGGGCAGAAGCTAGTGAGGATACATTTTAAGCATACATCTGTGTTATTCACTTATACACCGGGTTTCTACTTAGCTGGAACGACATGACAAAATCTAGCTTAGAACTAAAATATTCTCTTTCAATCCCTGTATGTCTAAAAAGGTAGAACTAACATAATGTGGTGTCTTTTTATGGTTCCGTACCTGAAAAGGACAAAACGGAAACCTTATAGGATCACTTTGTTGTCCGTCTGTCTGTCTCGAGAACGCGTGGTGGTATCGAGTTGAAATTAAAACCGTATACCCAAGTCTACAGTTCCTTGAAACTGTGAAAAAATCAAACTTCTATGTTAACGTAAAAAAAGATACGGACGTTTATGCCACAAAAAACGTATATTTCAATACTCTCAAGGGAATCATAATTTATAGGGTACTTTCCGTTGACCTAGAATCATGAAATTTGGCAAGAGGCAATGTCATGTAGCACAAGTAAAGGAAAAAATCCGAAAACCGTAAATTTGTAGTTAGTCCGACTCGCACTTGTTTACTTTTTACATTAATTTCCCCCATTGGTCTCGTGGTCTCAAGCGCGACTGCAGAGCGTGAGGTCTTGCAATGTGAAAGCGCTAAACCGACTTAGATGAAATTTGGTATAGAGATGCTTATGTCGACACTTATGCGGGTGAAACCGCGGGGCGCAGCTAGTATTAACTAAAAATAATTTTTGACATTTTGCAACAAGACTGTGGGATGCTGTTATCATTCTCTAGCTACCCAGTTAAGCCTTCATTATTGGAACATTTTTTTTTAAAAATGCAACTGATTGCAGTTTTAAAAAGTCCTGACCTGAGTCCTTAAAAAGCCGTTCCATTAATACTTCAAGTCATGCAATTGTAAATTCCTACAGACAATGAATTTAAATTATACCATACAATCATTTCCCCGTGACAGCCGTCATTTATACGACGCCCCGCGCCTGGGGTGTTTCAACCCCTTCGTTTAATATGCACCCCTAACAACTGGACACTATAATTAATATTGACAGATTTACTTACTAGTATTCATGATTTTAGAGACTGTTGTTTTGTTAATCCGTCGTCTTTTTTTTATTATAACCTTGTAGCATAATCAGCTCTCTTTGAGAGGGGTTGGGTTGTAATCCACATCGCGGGTAGTACTTAATGTCACATCTCTTCGAATGCTTCATTCTAGGACATGACGGTTTCCTCACAATATTTTCCTTCACGGTTTTGAGAGTAGTGGTGATGAAATTATTTATACAAAGTAAAGCGCCTGACCTAGTTCGAACCCACGTCCAACAACCCTGGAGGATCTAATTTTAATACTTGAAAACAATTGCCGATGACTTCATGTTCTTATAAGTCAAACTACCGAATGATGAATCACTTTGCTTTACAAACGCATTAACGATAACGACAGCCAATAGATCGCTTATCCTGCTAACAAAATCCTTTAGACAAAGCTTTAAAACTGCGGTTTCCAAAAGTGGTATAATCTAAGTTGACGAACTTTCCAAAACTTTGCAGAGTCGAGCATCTGGTAAATAGCTAGCGTGTTCTTATTTTTAATTGCATGTTTCTATTTGAGCCGAATTAAAACAAACTTTACATCACCCCGCTATTCGCCTACGCCACAACTTTTCACATTTGGCAAACATTTTTGAACAATTAACCTTTTAAAATTGTTCTGTTTCGCCTCCAAAATAGGGTAGTAGCGAGTTGCCAAGATACTACTTACGTTCCAACCAAGCAAACATGAACTCTATGAACACTTGTAATAGAGGTTCCAGTGGGTGTACATTCATAGTTGTCTTAGTAAATGCCGTTTCCTTGCCTGGAGCAATTTGTCGGTTAATTTCTTATTATTTCAACTTTGGAACTGCTCAATTCTGTTGTCAGTTATGCTGGTGCAATTTTTCGGGTTTGTACGTTTGAGGTCGAAACAGGACAATTAAGGGACGAATTCGGGGCGAACGGAGGATAAATTAGGTTGATATGATGTGTGAAGGGAATTAAGGAAAATGCGGAAAGATTTTTGGACGCCAAAGGTTGAGAAAATTAGGTTAACGTACACACATACTAACACAGTGTTATGGTAGACAAACAGTGACTTATTTATTTAGTATTCTTGGTGGCACAATTGTGAGATACAGTGATCTTTTATATCTTTTCGCCATAAGGAAAACGAAGACTTATGTCGGACTTCTGTGAGACCAAATTCCTAGTCCAGTGTATGCTTGGGCAGTCGTAAATAGCTCCGTAAAAGTGCAATTGATTCGTAATGCAGTTGAGATAATTTCGCAGAACTATGCGTTGGCTGCCTAGCCTTTTCCCAACTATGTTGGGGTCGACTTCCAGTCTAACCGCATGCAGCTGAGCACTGTTTTACATGGAGCGACTGCCTATCTGACCTCCACGACCCAGTTAATGGTCGCACATGCTTGTCAGACTTTTGAGGTTCGGTCTACCGAACGGCTGTCAAAGATCTACGAATGACAGCCGGGACCAATGGCTTAACGTGCTTTCCGAGGCACAAAAGGATCTCGCTATGTAATGTATGGTCATCCATCCACAAACTGACCGCGGTTTAATCTTCAATCGACCTGTGTGGCTGTTATCACGTAGCCATGAGCCCACCTTGGTACTACGCAGGTCAGTCAATATATACACTACACAAACATAAACAGCGAACGAGGACGGTGCTAAATCAATACTAGAGTTTACAATCCTAAATCACTTTGACATGGCTAAACATTACCGTTGCACACACACAATATTAATAACTGCGCTCAAAAGCGGCCACAAAATGGATTCCTATCAAACTGTGATGTATTCGCCGCATTGCAATCAGTAATGTTGGTTAGGGTTGGGGACAGAGTGACGATTGTAATGTGGAGGAAATTTTTTTTTGTTTTTATCAACTGAGCGATGAGGTGTGAGTTGGTGTTCATTATTTGCAGTGAAAGGTATCGTACAATAACGAAGTGGAAAGAAAAATGCTTGATTCATCCTCTCTCCCAAGATTAATGGTTCCTCCATTTGCCCAGTAGGTATGCCCAATTCCTCCATTCTCCCTCTAAGATTAATTTTACAAATATCCCAAAAGAACTTATTTCTCCACTCTCTCAATAAAACTGGTTTTCCCCTACACCCAGCGTTCAGTAACGCTTAACTACAAACAAAAACAAAATAAAAACAAAAAACACAAACAAATTCTTCTTATTTCCATACATGACCATGCCACCACCATATAAATAGTTCTTTCGTTCCTTTAGTATGATTCATTCTTCCATTCTCTCAATAAGAACGATTTCTCTGTTCGTCTAATAGAACTAACTCCTCCATTTAGCCATCATTACCGACTCTTCCATTTTCCTTCCAATCATGACTTGTTCCTATCATCATTATTGACAGTCTTGTGTCACCCACAGCTGCAGCTGAGGAGAGGTCTCATCTCTGTTGTGCCATGCTTCTCTGGTCTGTGTGAGTCTCACTCAGCTCATATTTTGTTCCTATAAACAAACGCCGAATTCCTTCATCAATATTTTTATGAATACGTAAAAAATTTAATCGTAATTCCTCAATTTTTCCTACATGTACTGTTCCTACAACTATGCCGAATTTCTCCATCATTTTAGTTTATGTAAAACTAGCTTCCGCCCGCGGCTTCGCCCGCGAGGTATGTCGATAAAACTATCCTATGTCCTTCCCCGGGATGCAATCTGTCTTTCTGCCAAATTTTATCGAAATCCGTTCAGTGGTTTAGGCGTGGAAAAGTAACATACAGACAGACAGACAGAGTTACTTTCGAATTTATAATTTCAGTATGGATGTAATCATCAGTGTGACAGCAGCCTTACTTAAAATCACCTATAACTACAGTGTGTCGCGGTGAACGGCCGGATTTCATTTAATTTATTGGTATTACGCCGTAATTTCCTCTACAATTAACGCCCTGAATATTCTATGAGATACATTTTTATGGTGTAAGCTGGAATTTTAATGACGACATATTTTTGGTATGAAAAGTTTTACATGGTTTTGGTAGTGGTCGGGCATTTCATAACAGGGATTCGACTATAAAAGGAAGTACTAGTTACCCGCATATTTATTTTTAAGGCTAAACGTTACTAAGCAGTATTATTATCTACTAGCTCCGCCCGCGACTTCGTCTGCGTGAAATTCCTTGTTCCCCTGACCCACCCCATCGCATCGCATCGCCTGCCTGCGCTGTCACTTCGTTTAGCGATCCTTCTGTGTTTTTGCTCGTCTCCTGAGGTCATACCGTGATATTAAATAGCATTATAACCTTCCTCAAAAATTGGGCTATCAAATACAAAAAGATTTTTTCAAATCCTACCGGTAGTTCCAGATATTAGGGCGTTTAAACAAACTCTTCAGTTTTATTATTATTACAGATTATTATTAGTAGGTGTAGATTGGACCGTAAGCCTCATTTTAAAACAATTCACATAAAAAAAGAAGTTAATTGACACTTCAGTTATAATGGCTTATTAAGAGAACACTAGGCTCCTTCAAATTATGACTCAATTTCAGAACCCACTATTATTAATCTACTATTATCCAGTCCTTTATTCTCAGTAAAACTTAATCTACCCTCAACAGTCCTATAAAATGAAGTAATATCAATAATCATAACAGTTACTTTATCATTTATTGAACAAAGATCTTTGGCCTGAAACCTTGGGAATATCTTAATAAACTTAATCCAATTATCCCATAAAACCTTCAGCTTTCGAGACTTAATAGAAAATGGCCGAAAAAGGTATCCCCATGTGAATTTCAGGCAATTCTTGTAGGTATTTAACGAACTGAAAAAACTCGATGTACTCTCTAATATAAATTATCTGGTGTCAACTGCGTTGTATTTCATCCCAATAAGCTTCATCACACACGAAAACCTACCTTATTATCTTAAGCTAAGTCTCATTCTCCCTGAAACAATTTAAAAAGATCACCGTTACTCAAAATTGAAATTTACTTCTAAAGACATAGAATCCAAATCGGGGCACTTCAAACACGTTTACCTACTCAAACGATTAGTAGATCTATTGTTAGCGAGATAAGGTCAGTATTTGATTGGCAGCTGTTTGTTAGGAGTCATTTATCAGCTCGGATAGAAGATGTCAGAGGTTGATGGGGTCTTGTATTAAAAAGGTGGTGTTTTTGCATGAAGTGAGCTAAAACGTCATTTAGGCCACGATTATGTAAGATTATAAAACCATTTATAAATGTGTTAAGTAGGTAAAAAATTATATCGCCGACCAAATGGGAAGTTGTTTATCATCATCTTTCTCCTGTCCTTATAAAGAATAAAAAAAAGCCTTATTTTTCTTTTTTTAGGGTTCCGTATCTCAAAAGGAAAAACGGAATCCATAAAAGATCACTTCGTTGTCCGTCTGTCCATCAGCCAAGACCCTTTTTCTCAGGAACGCGTAGAGTTATCAAGTTGAAATTAATATCAAAGATGAGACAGGAAATCGGTATTTCCAAGTGATTTTATGAGAAATATATTATTTGAATCAAGTGGCAGTCGCTTCGTGTAAAATACTGATATTCAGGTGTAGTAAAGCATACAATCATAAAATCTAAGTAAGCTTTTTTTAAATTACTTTTCTTGGAAAACAGAAATCCATTTTTCACTCGGAGTTTCCCGGAACAGAAACGTGTTTTTCATTCTTATTTATAGAAGGTGCCAATCAAGTTTCCTTTCCCTCCATTTAATCATATTTTTCTTCACAATATCGCGGCAAAACCACAATATTTTGCCCCAAACAACCCAAATTATTACCACAAAAAATTAAAACTATTAATCTCCAAACATCGATTGTAAATCTTAAGCCCACGTGATAAGGTATCAATTTCTATGACAAGGGCGACTCGAATAGGCATAAAAGAGGTTTTAATTGAATATTAGCGTGTCAAGAACCATTAGTAACAGTTAATTGGCCCTCCCTGATAATGATTTACTGAGTATAGTTTATAACAAAGGAATTCCAACTTTAAAATGCAAAGAATAGAGTATATTTTGGCTTGTCAGACTTAATCCGTGTGTGCGCCATTCGGCTCTACTGCTTATGAATTAAATCCAAAATTCGAATGTCAATAACTTCATCTAGTTTTTAATGTTCAGTTATGTACCACTCGAATTTGAACTTTGAACATAAGAACCTAAAGAAGAAATTAAACTGTATTTTTGTCGTTTCAGGTACTGATTCTATTGTTTTGAAGTGAACTGAAAAACGTTGAACAACCGATCAAGTTTTCATATTAACGAGGTGAGTTTTTGAACGGTATTTCGTAAAAGTATTGAAAAACTTGACTGTAAAAAGCACATTTCTTTTGTAGGTGGGCTGTTTAAACAAACTTTATGAAAAACTGCGTTCATGAAACTGAATGACGTCTATTTAAAAACAGCAAACCGCTCTAAAAATATAATTAAAATAAATCTAAGTTCATTTTTTAGGGTTCCGTATTTATTTAAAAGGTCGAGTTGTAAGTTACAGTTTTACAATTCCTGACCTTTCAATGCGCCCAAAGGCTTTCAATGTTATTAAAAGCAGTTTATTAGTCTTTACTTAAAATTAATGTAGGAATCTGAAATGTCAAAGTTAAGTATAGCTTCTTGGACTCCTTATGTCCGGGTAAGTGGGACATTATGGTAGTGCATTAAGGAGCGCATGCTCACTCAAATGTCTCGCTGATGGTGGCGCGTGTGTTGGATCATTTAGCTATAAAATGGTTGAGCTGAATGGTGCTAATGCATGCGTCATGTTCGTGAACGGGCGCCGTCAGTAGGGACTGGTCATCTCTTTGCTGCCATGGCTTATTTTAATTTAATTTAATATTTGAATTGTTTTTTTCATTGCGGACGCTTTTAACGTTCTGCATCGTTCTCACATGCATAATTATTAACATGAATGATGTAAACAAGACTTTGTAACCATATTATTTTGATTTAAAAGAGTGTCCATGGAGTTTCTTGTCCGTTCTTCTCCATGGGTACCTACGCTTTGGAATGGGCAACTAGCTTCACCTTTCTGACTGACCGACCCCTTGACAATTCAAAAGTGCCTGTAATTGGTTTAATTGAAATATCTGCTTTGAGTTTGAGTTTGAGTTTGAGAGTACAGCACTTATGATTTATTATGATAATGTATGACACTTTGTAGTACTAGGAGAGCTCTTGGTCAAGGAGATCGCGCAGGGAAGTATTACCACTATTCTTTTTACTGCCTCCGAACATCACCGCTATGTATCATTTAAAGCGTGTTATCGTCATCATCATTTCAGCCAAAAATAAGTAATAAGTTTAATAAGTCCACTTCTGGACATGGGCCTCCTCCAAGCACCGCTACTTCGACCGGTTCTGTGCTTCCCGCATCCAGCGAATTCCTGCGGACTTCACAAGGTCATATGTCCTCCTTGTGGGAGACCTTCCAACGCTACGTCTTCTGTGTTAATATAACAGGCAGACAATTGTGACTGTCAACACATACCTGTCATGTCAACAAAAGTGTCTTTAAATGACAATTTTTTTTTTGTCTCTAAGAGCTTGTCCAGAAAGGGCGAATTCGCCGCGATTCTCTATCATGTTTCACACAGTCCATCCATCGTTTTTTTAATCTTTACTGATTCTTATAGCCATCCATATTCATACTTAAAACTTTCCTCACAGCATTTTGCTCACTCCTGTGTACAGAAAATATTATTCTAAGATATTTGTTGCAAAAGATCTTGGTATCAGCCCAGAATTGAATGCCAGTCTACTTCATGACCCAAAACGCTTTCAACCTCGAGACCCACATCCAAAAAGGTAAACCCCTGCCCACCCTGTCAAGGGAAAAGCTCGAAGCTACTAAATCATTACTTTCCCAATACGATACAATACAAAATAAAGTTGAAGCCAAACTCATGTGGAACTTCGCTAGACTTCTCCATCTTCCATTCATTGTACAAGTAATAACAAAGGTGCTCAGTGGGGACGCATAAATCATACAAAAATCACCAATAACTTCACAAAGTGAAGGTTTTTCTTCGTTCGTACAATGCTCGTGATAAATTAGTTTAGTTTGGCCATGTTTGGGCAACGGATCGCCCATCAAATTTTGTCGGGATTTGTAAAGATGTTGTCTTAAATTGTGTTGTGTCATTTGGCTGTTGAAAAGAAAGTTGACGTTTTGTGTTTTAAAAAAAATTCTCAATTCAACCAAGTTTGTTTTACGTCGACAAGAAACACGCGGACAAAGTCGCGGGCAGAAGCTAGTGTATAGATATAGACAGTATATCTTTTGCGCAAAACGAGGTATCCTACAATCAGACAAATCTTATAATTACAGATCTGATCATGGCGTAACCAGCTATGCGGATTGGCATCCGAAATAGTTACTGTGACAGTACTTCCCCGGGCAAACCCATACAAAGAGCCTGTCTTTAATCCTACAAATTATATTCAGTCAAACTTAATTAATAATAGTCGAATGTAAATTTTACAGCTACGTCACTTACCTGCAGGTAAGTATAGATTATCGCCTCAGGCCGTTTGCCAGACAGTACGAGTAACTTTGATTAGCAATTAATTACCTACGCAACTACAAATAATTTACGTGAATATATTTGATATAGGCAGGCTTTCCTTTATGATGAGGTTAGTTGAGAGTCAATTATCTGCTGCTGAATGACTTGACTTTAGACAAGACACGACGCTCTATGACATCCATACTAATATTATAAATTCGATAATAATTCTGTCTGTCTATCTGTCTGTCTATATGTTACCATTTCACGCCTAAACCACTGAACAGATTTCGATAAAATTTGGCAGAGAGATAGATTATTTAGGATATAGATATACACATAGGATAGTTTTTATCGACATTCCTCGCGGGCGAAGCCGCGAGCGGAAGCTAGTAAGGTATAAAAGTCAATCTCGGATTATAACCTGCATCAACAGACACACAGACAAACAGACAGACGTTGCGATACGATATGAAAGGAAGATGACCATTCGTTTCTTAAGGGCAGGCTTCCAAACCAGCTACCCTTGTCATTACATGTCAGACTGTTGATGTTTGGTTCGGAGTTCAAAACACATTGATTTTAGTTTCTCTGCTCAGAAGTTTTGAAATTACTGTTGGGGTTATGATGAATGTTTGTTTGCATCTGCGTCCTAATTCCGTAACATACTATCAATCACAATCTGAATTATTTTGAAGGATATTGCTTAATCCATTGGAAAAAAAATTTTGAACATAATATGAAGTGTTCAAACATTTTTCTGCTCAACAACGTAAGTAACGCAATGAATGTTATTGAACCGTCAAAATAAAGCCATTCCTACTGTTAGTGTGATACGCAATTACCCCTCCGTACCTTCAGTTAACCGTACCTCAACTACGTAAACCGCCCTAACTGTACGCGTCTATATCAAATATTGTAGCCATGGATGTTTAGTTGGCTGTACTAATAAGACATTTACTAAAAAACAATTCAAACAACAACGACAGATTGCGAAACGTTAATAATAATAGTAATTCTATTTCCAAACTATACACACATTACACACACACATCACGTTACACACAAAAAGTAATGTTGTGCGATATGTGTGTGACGCATCGTTACATTAGATTGTTTACGCGTTCCCTTACCGCAAGAGCAAAGGCAGGAGCCAGTTACCGAATGAATAGTGGTCATCATCATGCTCTGTTGTTAACAGCTTTTCATACGGCAACTGGCTTTTGCCTTTATCTCAATTTAAGTTTTTGGGTTCGATGTAGCATATTTATGTCTTTTTCATGCAAACATTTCTAACAATTGTCAAATCAACCGCATTCTTAGACGATTAACTTCTTTCAGACCGTCCGTTCACATTTTCATTGTAATTTCTCAATTCTTATAACCATTCATATTCATAACTTTGCTCACGGAATTTTCCTCATTTCTCCTGATCACAAGCCCAAACACTCCGCACAATTTCTTATATGGAATCCACTTTATTCTGAGAATCTTACGTTTTATCCTCCTGAATCGAACTTGGGTACTTGAAGATTCTTTAGCAGTACCAGAGTACGTTAGCAACCAATATTTCCGGGCCCCGTAGTCAAATATCTGTAGTTTGACGTAAACTGACGAGGGTCCAAGTTTGTACCCTTCGGATAGACGGTCATGTGTAGAATAATGAAATATAAGGATTTTGCTCGGAAGAATTTGTAGTTCGGCCATTTGTTATTTATGATTTAAGTTGTTTTTGTTATGTTAAGTAGGTAAACTGATTTGTTCAAGTTTAGGAATATTTTGAAAGGAATAATAAGGGTGCTATTCGTTTCCGCGAAGGCTTTCATGTTCCTATCAAAATAGAATTTGAATTATTTGTAAAGATCTGCAGCCCGACTTTTTTTTTTAATGGCAACAAAGTTTGTAACTTTCTCTACTGAACAGAACCTTTTTTAAATTCAAAATAGCATAACTGTTTATTACAATATAGGTACACTAAATATAACGCTAACGCTTCACTAAATGGAATCTGTGAATTTAGCATGAAAAAAAAGCAGTTGAAACATCAACAATAACGGGAAGTTAATAAAGAATCTGATGCACATCTCATTCATTCAGCTGAACGAACAACTCAATCAAAATAAATCCGCCAGTACACTGCCGGCCATAATAACAGCACACGTACCTCCTCAATTATTTACAAATTACATCCTACGATACACATTAAAACACAATAGTTTCCAATTAAGCATTTTTGGTGCAACGTCGCGTTCCCAGTTTTTAATTAACAATTGAATTATATATCGTTTAATTCGAATACTTTGCTGTATACTTACGTTTGGCCGAATCTGTAATTTGTGACTTTTGTTCGAAATTAATAGTGCTGTATTTGTGTTGCGCTCTCGATTCGATAAGCATTTTAATATTGAAACTAGTGAGGTGGGTAATGTCGATATGTAAGCGATGTTGATGTACATAATGACTGTGTTCTTTGTGTGAATCAATCATGTATTCACAGGCTACATATTACTGATTTATCATTTCCTTTAACATCGAACTATTCAACTATTCTCGAATTGCTGCTATAATTATATCTACCTACCTAATGTGTGTTATTATCTGTAGAAAACGACATGTTGAAATGACTACCTTTGAATCTACACTATTTTTGGAGGCGTTCTCAAATGATTGAAATATTTCTTAAGAGCGGACGGCGCCTGCGAGGAATTTGAAAAATAGGTATTTCAAGAAACTATTGCCGTCGCCTTACCTCAAGTCTGCCCCCGTAGTATGTGATAGGGATAGTATGTGATATGATAGCTGCAGCACAGATCGAAATTATCACAAAAATTTTGACGAGATCGTATTCCCCTTTTTTTTCTCCTCGAAAACTGAGCTGATTCAATAATTTTTTACATTAACATTTTAAGAAAGAGGACACTTTTTTATGTTAAAAACTTTTCTAATTTGTCTGGTAGTCCTCTAATCATGGCGGTAAAAATAGGGCATTTTTTGTAATTTTTAGAGGTTCATATTTTCTTTAGTAATTAGTTGCTGAAAAAAAGAAAATGTCAGAAACGTGTTTACAGCAGACCTTGATTTTATGAAAAAAAAATAGTGCTCTAGAGGTATTATTTAGAAAGAAAAAAAACCGGGCGAGAGCGAGTCGGACTTGTGCACAGAGGGTTCCATATCATCATAATTATATGTTTTTAAATTTTCATCGGCGAGGCCTATATTTGTCAGAGAATTTTAACACTTTGCACTGCGGTGTAGGATAGGGCGAAATTAATTTTATGAACGAAAGACTAAAACTAAAAATAACAAAACAAGACTCTTGTTTGTATATTGTATCATTATTACAAACTAAGGACGTACATACTAGATACATTCATTCGTAATCTCAATATAATTATTCCAGGCAAAAGTAACCGCTCTGTGTTTGACACAAAGTGTTTGGCCAGACTGGGGCGTGGGCGCGGGGCGGGCGCGGGTGCGAAAACGCGCGCGGTCTGCCTGTCCGCACTGAAGCGCGGCTGCGTTCTGCGTGTTGTCGTGCCCAGTGTTTGTCAAAATATAATATGAATGAAGAAGACTTATTTCAACTAGAAAAAGTTCGAACTGGTTGAAGACCACCTCCGGTCACCGCGCGGGCTGCCCGCGCCGGGCACCCACTGCGGCCACTTGTATAAACGAGCTATGGCGTGAGTTGCCCGCGCGCCCCCGCGCTTAGCAGGCCGCGCCGCTCACCGCGCCCGCGGGCCCACTATGGATACTCAAAGGAAGTTTATATGTTTGAGTTTACCGCGCCGCGCCCACCCCGCGCCCACCCCGCGCCCGCGCCCCTGTCTGGCCAAACACTAACGAGTTAGTAATTCGACCGGCACTAGATTACGGACGTTAATCTTTTGCCGCTACACTTGTGAGAGAACTCAATTCCTGCTTACTTACGTATCCTTTTATTTGAATATTTTATTTCGGGTATATTTTATTAGGTGCGTACGTTTTTGTGGTAGGTTCTGTAATGAATTCGTCCGTCCCTTTCTTGAAATAGAATGGTTTGAATCTGATATTCAAAGATACCCATTTGTTTTCTAACCTCCTTACTGATAAACGTATTATAATAGAATATTTTTTTTTTTTAGTTACTCTTTCATTCGTCAGTAATTTAACTTTCGAAAGAAGAAGACAAAGCGTAGTATACAGACGCTATACAATGTTTATTAGTAAGGAGGTAAGATTTTAAAGAGACTTTTGTTTTGGAAAGGAACCGGGAAGTATGGCTGAAAAAGGGGGAGGCCTAATACACAGCAGTGGGTGACTCCGGGCTGAAATGATGATGATGATAGTAATTTTTTTTTTTTATTGGATTAGTGATGGCTGATCACAGATATATGTAGATAAGCCTAGATAACGCAATTATCACGATCTTTATGAAAACGAAGCGTGCTATTTTATGACTACCTACTATGACGTCACACACACTATTTAGTGATGGGAAAATCTAATCAATTCAAAGACGCCACCACGTGCGGCACCCGTCTCGTCTAACCCACCCCTGGGGCCTAGCGCCAGCACTCACACTCACCCAGCTAGCAGTACACAGGACTGAGCGCGAAAATGGCGGCTTACGATTTTTGTTCGTAAGCTGGTGCGATTTTTAGTACGTAATATAATAAAGTAAGTAATATAATACTTTTCAAAGTAAATATTCATGTCATTCTTACCCGCGACGGTACGGAGACGGTCTAAGCGTTTGGGGTGAGAGGATGATATACCAATATTGCTATTTATCTCCAAAACTACTATTCCGATTTTGATGTGGTTTTCAGTGATGGGTTTGGATTTGATTGGTGCATGTTTATATGGCAGTTGGGGGACCTCTTAGAATAGAAGAGGTTCCACAGAACGGTACCCCGACTGCCATATGAATTTATCTGTTTTAGTCTCGTTACATAAATTCTTTAAGTCGGGGTTTTTTAAATTATTTTATCCTTTTCCAACTACATTTAACCGTCGTAGGTTTAAAAAAAAACATTGCAAAAGTCAAAAAAAGTCAAAGCATTTATTTCAAATAGGCACATTAAAGGCACTTTTGAACGTCAAAAATTACTATAAATAAAATAGAATTGATTCTAGTCGCCCATTCGAAAGGGTAGTTTTCGTATGGAGAAGAACGGGCAAGAAACTCCACCGTTACTCTTTTAAAAAGTTTTACAATATTTTGCATACATTCATTATGTAATAATAATATGTGAAGACGATGCACCTACAATAAAATTACTATACCACAATAGGTAAAAGAATTAAAAATGAAACCATGATATATAAATTAATTAATTATCTGATAGATACATGGTGCTCACATATTTACAAACATGGTAAAAGTAAATGATTTTCATTTAAAATAATAAACAAAAAAAAAAAAAATTATTCAAGTTGTCAGCTTTTGATACTTATAATATTCAGCAATGTCAATGTGTGAAAGTAAGTAGTGTATTCAAAGAGCATGGGAAAGGAAGCAAATCTCGGCCAATCAGCCACTTTGCCTCGCTGCTTTGCAAATATTTTCACCAGAAAATGAACTTTATATAACTCCTCTCGACAAATAGCAGTAGACTCCATACGTTCTGATAGGCTTGTAAATCTGCTCCCCCCTCACGTGCTAACTGAAAACGAAAGCTACGTATCATCAGTAATGGTCGGAGTAATTGCGTTAGTTCAGTCCCTCGTTGTACCCCTCGTGGACAGTTGTCTGGTCAGCTGACTACTATTACAACTCGAATTTATTTCGATTTTGTTACTGATAGCCGGGCACCATTTTCAAATGATTACACAAGGGTTTCCTTGCGTGATCGTATCGGAAATGAAAAGATTTGCAGGAGATCCATACGTAACCGTCATAGCCCAAAATAATGCCAAACTTAAATGGTTGTGGATGAAGCCATATAATTCGCAGATTATTTGGCCGAAAACTTCTAGAGAAGAAAATTTAAAAAAAACATCTAACTTCTTGACCGCATATCGGAAAGCACAGAGTGGGTAGGCACAAGGTGGACCGATGACCTTATGAAGGTCATGGGGATCCGGTAGCTGGCGGTAGCATAGAACCAGTCGCTTTGGCGTTGTTTGAGGACTTATGCCCAGCGGTCGTCTATCGTCTTTACAATCACTACTGCCTTTGTGTGTAAATCTTTTTTGTCATGAATCCACACATAGTGCGACAATTTTCGTACGACTCAAAACTGAGTCGAAGTCGAGAACCGCTGATAGCAGCAGTTGAGGAAAAAGAGAAATAAAATTAGTCTAGAAATTAAATAATGCAATTAGGTGGAGGGAAGGGGGGACTTTTTTATTTCAGTGCGAATTAGAGGCGGCTGCGAATTGGATGGCTAGATTTCAGACTGAGTGCAGATGACAGATGGGCGGACGTTATTACCGAGGGCTCTTCTTGTGTTTATTTAGGCTAAAATTTTTGTCAGGCGAAACATTTTTTGTTATCCATCTTTGCCATTCATCCTGGCTACGCTACAACTTTTATGTATTAAACAGCCAGCAAGATTTGATTTATTTTGGCAAAGAAATAAATTCTTGGAAAAAAAAAGAAAACTATTCTTGTCTGTTTAAATTAATTTTATTTTGATAGAAGAGATATTTTTCAAGAACCTATCTAACTGGAATTGTTAAAATGTGCATTAGTTTACTACGCAGTTGGCACAAAGATTTGAATGGTCCAAAAAATCGTCAGCTTGCATTGAGCAAGCCTGGTGATCAATTCAAATTTCTTCTCTGTACAGATTTAGACCTTTTCCTTGCAGTACAAGCCCATCTTATAGTTACAATACTTGAATTAAGAATTTGAGATAATTGTCAAGTTATGAAACAACAAACTGAACGCCTTTTTTAACAAAGTTCTAATTCCAATGCAACCAAAAACTTATTAGGACTTTTTTGCTCACTCAAAAATGAACTCTGAATATATTTCTCTTATGAACACTGTTCGATTTCTGTATCTGCCATTCCCTGCAGCAGGAAAATTGCACACTGATTACTTATTTTAAGCTGGAACCAACTCAGTAAAAGTATAAAGTCTCTCCAACAGTCCTCGAATTCCCACAAAAACGAGCATTTGAGCCACCCTGCGATAGTTTTTCAAAGAAACTGACATCATACTCGGAACTTTGGCAATAACCCGGCAGAATTTAGTGGCACCTCATCAATTTAGACGTCTATACTAACGCCGCCTCATTCTACGTGGTCGGGTTATGTATAAGAGTTGGGAGTTTTGAGGTGTAGATGGTTTTTTGGAGCTGTAGTTAAAACAATGCGAATACCAGAGTCTAAACAGTACTTTTCTGGATGGAACAGAACTGTTGTAACACAACATTACGCCTGTAATCCCCAAAGGGTTAGGCAGAAGTGTTCCTATAGTTCGTACTGTAGAGTCTGTGGAGACCTGCCTTTAGCTTTAGATAAAGTAGGCTGGTTATAATCGATGGACGTGATCCATTCGAACGTTCAAGCGGGTATTCAAATATTTGAATATGGTGTTTTTGTTCAATAGAGTTAGTGCTAGAATTATCGTTGAATTGTAAACTTGTCTTAAAAATATATTAGTTCCAAGTCAAAAGCTTTTCAATTAGTTAAATACCACCTATAGGTATTCTAGAGGTCATCAAATGACAAGAGACTCCGGGCTGCTACTAAGGAATTCCTGATAGAAAAACCCAATACCACTTTGCCTGACTTGAGCAGCGAACCCAGGACCTCATGTGAGCAGTAGCGCTTGCGACCACTAGACCCTGATCTATTGTCTTTGTAAATTTTTCACAACTTTGACTGTGAGTTTTTTTCTTTGGCGAACCATCATTATGATGATATCAAAATCAAAAGTCATTTATTTAAAATAGGCTGAGAATCAGCACTTTTCGAGCGTCAAAATTACATAAGATAGTCCCCTATAACGCCCGCCCTTCACCACTATCATAGTGCTTTCGCTGGGAAAAAGTGGCGCAATAAATATAGAGCAATATTATTTCTTAAGTCAGTCGTGAGTTTGACTTAATTCTACGTAACGCCCCCGCACTACCCGACCGTCTTTGTACTTTTTCCTGTAAGTTATATTTTTAACTGGTAGTTTAGCTGAGGTATTCCTATCGTACACCCACATTTCTCCAGTTACATACATTTATGTTTGAGTCTCGTGTAATGTGCGTTTTTATATTTACAAACGTGACGATATTATTGTAGACATTCACGTCACGGCGCCACAGGGAAGTAAAATGTAGGCAAATATTGAAGATGCTTTTAAGTTTCCGTCCACGATAACGACATGCTCGTATTTGTTTAAAGAAAGAAAGAAAAATGTTTATTTGGCCACAGTTCGTGAAACACAAAATAAAAAAATTAACAAAATAAAAGATTATGTTTCAACAACAATAGATAGTGTGTGCCTCACGGCTGCGCCAAAAAGGTTCATTTCAGCATTAATGCCAGACATTAATGTCTGACGCTGGTTTTCTAATGAACCTGTGTACTTTTTATGAACGTGGATGTGGACGTCCATTATAATATCGTGACGTTAGAAATGATGATGAAAGCGCACAATGGGATGAAGGGATAGGCCCCTGCCTAACTGGGGAATACAAACAGGATATTACGTTATGTTTGTTCAACTCAGACTAGCGCAGTTCATTACTGGACATCGGCCTCTCCAGGCTGCGCCACACCACTCTGTCCTCCGCCTTCCACATTGAGGGTATGTTTGTTAATTGGTAGTATTTTATATTACGGTAGTCTAAAAAATCACTGCTTCACTGCACTTTTTTAAAACTACCCACATTAAATTACCACCTAAACCACTACAATATAGTTAAAACTAATTTAGTATCGGATAACCCGTCGGTAGCGTCGGCAGCACTTGATTTATGCTGCCCGGGGCGTTCACCGAAACTACTGTCATTAGTCACTGAGGATCGGTTTTTATGCTAACCGTACCGTGAGTGATGACTGAGGGTGAGGGAGGAAGATGTATTGTATCTATTGATTATGTGAGAGGGAAATAATTTTTAGGTTAAAAGGGTAATATTGATTGAGTATTTGACGGAAGTCACAGCTGCAGGCTCCTGATTTTTTGCAGTAATATCTGCATAATATTAATTATTATTATTGTCAGCCTCGTTGGTCACAAGCGCTACTGCTGAGCGTGAGGTCCTGGGTTCGACTCCCAGGTAGGGCAGAGTGTTATTGGGTTTTTCGATCCGGAATTGCTCACTAGCAGTGCGGTCGATGACAATAGGGTAGCCCTGTTACATGATACTTAAGCATAACTGGTGAAATGTGGGTGTACTATAGGTTTATCTCTACCCAACTCTTCGGGAAATACAGGGGGATGTTATGTTATGTATTAATATTATTCATATATTCACTCAACTTACAACGACTCATTCACAATATTTCATACATTACACACACAACAAACATTTGCAACATTTTCTCCCTCGACCATGCTTGTTTGTACGATGTCATTGCATAATATTATTATTATTTATTTATTTGGTACACAAACAACATACGAAGAATTAAAACAAAACAATAATTTAAAAGAAGAGCTGGTATGTATATGTATTAAGGCGCTCTCTCACCCGGAGCATTCAAATCAGCCTATCACAGTCCCTTGCTAGTTATAGGCCTATCCCAGGCCTATACCTAGCCTGTAACACCCTGTCCTCCGCCTTCTGCATCCTGTCTGTCCCACCCACCTTTTTGAGGTCGTCGGTCCATCTAGCTGGCGGGCTAGCGTCCCACACTAAACTTGCCGATATGCGGTCACCACTCCAGGACTTGTCTGCTCCACCGGCCATCGGTTCTTCGACAAACATGGCCAGCCCACTGCCACTTCAGTTTGCTTACTCTGCAAGTTATGTCGGTATCTCCGGTTCTTTTCCGGATAACTTCGTTCCTGATTTTGTCCTTCAAAGAAGCTTCGAGTATAGCCTGCTCCACAGTGCGCTGAGCGACCTTTTGTGGACCAGTCCGACAAAACCCAAAGCGCTCCCTCACAGGAAGTTTTCGCCTGCCCAGTAGATGTTCACTCTTGCTTTGAAGGCTATGAGTTAAATGTGGAACTGAAAACAGAAACTGGTAGAGAAATCCACACTTTAGCTGTTCGCTTCCGATGACGGAGAGCCTTTATAGGTATACACAGCGTTCATAATAAATACTACAATGTAAAAACTCATATATTGCACTCTGCTCTCAAAGAAAATACAGTAATACGCAAATGTCTAAGTGCCAATTTCACCGTATTATGTAACTGAACGCGAAATCGCGAATCGCGTCAAGAGCTGTCAGTGTCGATATTCATTTAAACTGCGTTTAAGACCCGTCAGTGTCAATAATCCAAAACAATGATGACAGCTCTTGAACGTGGTTTAGATGTGCTGATCGCTTTCAGTTATATTTGTGAAAATCGCCCTAAATATCCTCTATAAACTAGAACACTGGTGCCTGTATGGTTGGAACATTATGGCTCCGCAGCAGATTACTGCAGGCAGGTTTCGGTTTTAACAAATGTATTTCTCAAAGAACATACATATAGTTCACTTAAATATGATAAAGTTAACAAAATCATCATCGTCTGCCTAGCCTTATCCCAACTATGTGGGGGTCGGCTTCCAGTCTAACTGAATGCAGCTGAATACCCGTATTTTACATGAAGCGACTGCCTGTCTGACCTCCACAATCCAGTTACTGGGTAATACGATACTCCTTGGTAAGACTGGTCGTCAGACTTTCAGACTTCTGACTACCCGTAATGACTGTCAAAGATTCACGAATGACAGCCGGGACCACGGCTTAACTTGCTTTCCGAGACACGGAGGGGTTTTGGTACCTATGTAAAGATCACCCATCCCAGAGTAACTTGCTTTCCGAGACACGAAGGGGTTTTGGTACCTATGTAAAGATCACCCATCCCAGAGTAACTTGCTTTCCGAGACACGGAGGGGTTTTGGTACCTATGTAAAGATCACCCATCCCAGAGAATCTTAACAAAATACCTTAAGGAATAAACTTAGTCGTTAGATATATCGAGTTCATACAGTGAGCATTAATGTCTTATTATTGGTTAGCCAAATACAACGTTGACCTATTTAAAAAAAAGTTCACTGTTAATTAATCTCTTATTTCTTTCGGTTACTTATTAAATAGCTGCGCTCCCTCAAACTGAAAAGTTCTTCTACCGTACAAAGTCCAAACTGAAAGCAGTTCTATACTAGTATTCCTGGTGTAGTAGTGGCGAGTTCTGAAAGCAGTTCTATACTAGTATTCCTTGTGTAGTAGTGGCGAGTTCTGAAAGCAGTTCTATACTAGTGTTCCTGGTGTAGTAGTGGCGAGTTCTGTATTAAAGTTTCGCTTTGATGTCCCTGTCAAACAACATTATGGCTTTTTTCATAAATCAAGCATCCTAATGAGAAAACCTAGTCTTGAGACCTAACGCAACATAAAGTGAACAAAAGATTAATTCTCCTTACGAGAAACGGGTTTCAAACTTCAGTGGGACAATTACAATATAAGCTACAACAATTAATTTATTCACACCCAGTCCATTTTGCAAGCCCACCAATGATTTAAAAGCATCGGTGAAGCAGTGAGATGCATGTGCACGCGGCCGGCCGTGACGGGTCTAATAGGGCTGTCGAGTGTGTGTCTAGTGAGTAAGTGACGTGTGTCTGGACTTGGGATGTTGTTTGTGGTATCTGTTTTAGGTTTGGCTAAGTGTTTAAATACCAAGTTAGGTATCCTTAGAATCAAAGAAAAATTGCAACGACTGCCGTAAGGCGCGACTGCAGAGTTACTTTCGCATTTAAAATGTAGCGGTATCTACAACGTCACATGAGAACATCGCGTCATACTGACGTCACGCAAAATCCTGCATCACTCAAGCAGAGTTTACCGCGCAACTAGCATAAATACAACGGCCCGACATGAATCATTGGGCAGTTGCCCGCCAAACACAACACTCGTCTGGTCGGAGGATCCTCCCTTTTCTATAGAGTATGAGTGAACTTTACACCCAGTTCCTCATACCTCTAAAAATATATTATCTATGGGTGGTAAGGATATCGACGCAGGGCCAATTGCGTATCACACTATCAATAACAATCTGAATCCATTGCTTCTTATGTTCGAAAAATTTGTTTGCTCAATAACGTAAATAACGCAATGAATGTTGTTAAACTGTCAAAATGAAAGCCATTGCTACTGGATCTACTGATAGTGTGTTATACAATGACCCCGTTTGCCTTAGAATATCAGAATTTCAAGGCAAATAATCGTTTTGTATTACGCAATAACCCTGCAGGTTAGGTAGGTCTAGTGAGTAAGTGAGTGTCTAGTCTCGGGATGTTTTCCTGATGTCTGTTTTGTTTTCGGATAAGTGTTTAAATACTGAGTTAGGTATCCTTAGAATCAATAAAGTAGGAAACGAGAAAATATGCATACTAATATTAAAAATGTGAAAGTACCTGTGTCTGCCGTTACTTCTTCACGCCTTAAAAGCACAAAGGTAGATCAGGACCCGGTGAGGACATAGTACATTAAATTGTTAACCCCGATGCGGGTCCATAGTACACATTGAGGAATGCAAATAAATGATTGAATATTGAAATAAATAAAACTGCTCTTCATATTAAACAGTTCTTTTCATCATCAAAATAGCTTCGAATATTTTTGATAATCGTCATCTCCCTGCTCTTTTTTTGTCGCCTATAAGTATTGTGTTCCACTGACCTTATACCAATTTATTTAGACTCGGCGTAGCACGACGTCTTCTTTCATACACTTTTATTTAACTGTTATCTCAACAATCGCACCCTTTCTAGCAGCATTGGCAACGAAAACTGATCAAAATGAACCAAGTACTGCTAGATTATTATAAAATACACTTACAATGTACACACTCTATACTACACTTTACTTCCAAACAAACCTCAACGCTTAAAAAAAACTAATAATCTCAGTCCCCAACTTTCACCCCCTTAGCCCCCCGAAGCTGTCAGCCCTGAACTCGCGTCGCCTATAAAGGTCCACGTGATTTGTAGCCGCGGCGCGCTCTACATCAAAGTTCCCGAACATCGGAACACCTGGATTTGCGACTCCCACGGGGGTGAAACTACATTTTTGTTCGTTTTTAGGGGTGATCGATGGGGGCAGTTGGGGATGTATGGGTGACAGGTCAGGTTTTTAGTTTCGACTAACCTTGGCCTGGAGTTTTGGTGATTAATAGCTTCGTTGCGTTTTGGCATGCTATAGTAAGTTTGGGAACTGGATACGCTTTAATTAAAGTGTCGGTTATGGAGAATTTGTATGATCCGATTTGACGACTAATAATTTGTTATTATTCAATAAGGCTTTACTTAACACAGCGATGTAAATTTTAAATGTTGTAACTAGTTAATGATTTTGGTAAGTATAGACTGACGTCTATCACACACACACACACACATATCGTCGGCACATCAAGCTTCTACAATCTGTCAAATGTATTTAATAGATTTTCAACTTTATCGCTACAGTATAAGGTTCAAGGTTGATTGGGAAAAGACAGTTTCGGGTAGCTTGATGTGCTGGCGTCTGTACGTGTTTGTGAAGGTGCTTATTTGTAATACAAAAGGAAGAAAAAAATATCAATCTTAATATAGTAAGTACTTACAGTTATAAATTGTTTTAAGCTAGGAACTCCTAAAAGTAAATTAATATTTTTAAATGACATGCCTATGTATTTCACCCCATACTTCCCCCTTTCACCCCCAAACCCACCTGCTTACATTACTAAACACTATTTAGTGTCATTGACTTTCAAAACAAACGTACTGAGGCACTAACACTAATTGCGTTGGCACTTCTCAGCGGGGTAAGTGCCAAGATAAAGACTAAGGCGTGAAACTATAGAGGTGCACCCATTCGTGGTACCATGTAGTGCCGCGAGTCGGTGCACCTCTATAGACGTGATTGGAGTGTAGGTAATGGGAGAAATATTATAATAGTGGTTTATATGGTTAGTCTGGTTAAGACTGTTAAGACTGGTTGTCACTTTCGGGCTTTTGACGACCCGTAACGACTGTCAAAGATCCACGAATGACAGCCGGAGCCAACGGCTTAACGTGCTTTCCGAGGCACGGAGGGGTCTTGGTATGGATGGTCACCAATCCACGGACCAACCGCGGCAAGTTCAATCGACCCGTGCGGCTGTTATTACTTAGCCACAAGCCACACCTAATTCAGTGTTATTAATGTAGTTGTTAATAAATATTTTAGTGTGTACCTATCATATTTACAAGAGTTTTCGGCAATTTTAACAATAATAGACTCCTCAAGTTACGAAAAAATACTTTATTGAAATAAACTGCATAATCTTCATAAAATGAATTTTCCATATTATGGTTAAGAAAAGGGAAGTGCTGTGTTTTAAAACATTTCTTGAACTTTAGAAACTTTTAAAAATGTCTGCACTGGAGTGTTTCAGAGTTTTAGTTTTTTAGTGTTTTAAAACACAATTTTCCTCTTAATAAGAAGTTTTTGAAAAACTTATTCTTTGTCGAAGAGAACTTTGAAAGGCAAAAAATTTTACTTTTGAAAACTAATAGCTTGTTTGGGATTTTGTTCATAATATAAATGTAAAAATATAAGTACAAAGAAAACGTTTAGCTTCAGGAAATGGGCTTTTTGGCTAAAAAAACAATAAACAAATATTAATTTATGATCTGTGCAAAATTAACAACTTTAAAACATATTATGACTGTATTCCCTTAGCAGAAAAAAGTTCCTTAGCACATAGCCCGACTTGGAAATCGAACCTCAGAACCCACGCTCCGCTGTCGCGCTTGAACCAATAATGGTTAGTAATTTAGGAATGAATCGGCAATGTAGGTATAGATAAAGATTTTCATTCTTAAATATGCCGAGTAGTTGCTTAAATCAGTATCAGCAAGCCAGCAATGGCTTTCATTTTGACAGTTCATCAACATTCATTGCGTTATTTACGTTGTTGAGCAGACAAATTTTTCAAACATATGAAGCAATGGATTAGCAATATCCTTCAAAATGATTCAGATTGAGATTGATAGTGTGTTACGCTATAAGGGAGCCGGTTAATGATGTTACATAACTCTAGGTCAATCCAATCCAGGTCACCCTACAACCTAAATAACGTACAAACTGGCCAAGTGCGAGTCGGACTCGCACACGAAGGGTTCCGTACCACAAGGCAAAAACGCCAAAAAAATACGTTTGTTGTATGCGAGCCCCCCTTAAATATTTATTTTATTCTGTTTTTAGTATTTGTTGTTATAGCGGCAACAGAAATACACCATCTGTGAAAATTTCAACTGTCTAGCTATCACGGTTCATGAGATACATTCTGGTGACAGACGGACAGTGGAGTCTTAGTATTAGGGTCCCGTGTTTACCCTTTGGGTACTACGGAACTCTAAAAAAAGCGGTGCGAGTCGGACTCGCACACGAAGGGTTCCACAAATTCGTACAAAATTGAATACCTACTATATTTATTATTGTTCTCGTATGGGGACACACTTTATTATTTTACTTTATATAATTTTTATTATTTTTTGATAGCGGCCATAATAGTACCTACGCACTGTGGAAATTTGAAGTGTCTACCTATTACGGTTCAAAAGATACAGCCCTGTGACAGACGGACGGACAGAGGGACGGACGAACAGTGAAGGCTTAGTAATATGGACCTGTCGGCACCCTGCGAGTACGGAACCCTAAAATACAAAACACAAAGCTTTACATAAACCCATAAAAACACAACAACGAAACAATAAACCTATACAAATACGTACAGTGAGCGACAAATGTGATTGTCCACAAAAGGAATTGATGGCAACAGTACAATGAATAAAATTCGGTGATAACACTTGCGTGTGCGACCGTACGTGAATGTCAAATGTTACGGGATTGGATTAAATAAATACTGCTTTGAATTTTGTCGCTTTTGTATTTTTCGGGGTTTTCCGTTTCCGTGAACTGAAAAACGTTACGAGTGAATGGGTTGTTTCAAGGCAAGCATGTACCGCCTCAAGTATATTATTATCGACAAGAATTGATTTGATTGTCTACAATTTCTGTATCAATGTAATTACAACTAAGTAGGCTACCCAATATGTAACAAGTTATGTGGCTACACATAATCAGCCTATAATGTTCCCAGTACTGGGACACAGGCCTCCTCTCTGTGAGGAGGAGTGAGCTGTAACTCAGCCTGCAACCCTGCGGGTTGAGGAAGTCACAAATGTCTTCACATTACTGGTTCTTAGACATGCCGGTTTCATCACGATGTTTTCCTTCACAGTTTTAAGGGCAGACAAAATTGATCGGTAATACCCTCTTTTCCAATGAGCTTCATGCACAAGAACCTCTACTTTTGCTATGATGATTTAAGAGCACATAACAGGTGAAATGTGGGTGTACTACAGGTACAGTCACGAGCACTAATATGTCAACACTTGGTAACTTTAAATTGCGATTTTTTCACGAATGCAACGTTGAAATACGACACTTTACATAAACCTATGGGTTCGAAAATACTATGTTCCTAATAATTTAAAATTTAATTAAAAAATAAAGGAGAAAATCGCCTTTGAATAAAGCCAAGTGTATACAACTATACAAACTTGTGCTCATGACTGTACACCTCTGCCTAATCCTTCTCGGATTACAGGCTTGATGGTATGGGTATGTCATGTTAATATATGAGCGGATTTTCATCCCCCTCTTTTCATCCTCACAAATGATCCTCCATTTTTACTCCAAAATGTTATATAAGCTTGAAGATATAATCCATCCTCTCTGCACAATTACATATAACATGTTTATGTTAGTGCGAAAATTCACACTACCAGAGAGAACTAGTTAAAACCAGTTGGAACCAGTTGTAACCGCTCCAGGGTTGGCAATGCTACGTTAAATAATATTAGATTTTAAATGAGTTACTGTTAGTATAATGAGCTCATTATGAGTTGGAAACTGTGATGTTTTAGTTAAAAATAATAGTTCTGTGTTTCTTTCAAATGAGTTAAAAAAAAGAGTTATCTACCCTCTTTCTGGAAAATAAGGTTGCTTCATAAAAAATATTAATATAATAACAGGAGTTTATCATACATTATTTTATTCTGGCATTAAATAATTGGTCTTCCTAGAACCTAAACATTACATTTTTTCCTTCCTCGGAAATTTTGTAATTTTTTTTACTGTACTTTTAGAAAATGCTTGTTTTTCTCAATGTTCACCGTGATGAAGAGTCTGCACTATACGATATAATGTGAATTTGCATAGTATTTAAAAAAAATAGGCCCTGGAAAGCCATACTCTACCTTAATCAAGTTTCCCAGCAGTCCCATTAGTATTTCATTATAATAATTCATGAGCAACTGACATTAGTGTTCCTTTGTTCAGGCTCCGTGTTAATTTTGACATGACTCGTTATTAAAACTCATTAAAATCATGCAATGAACCAGAAATCATTCGAACGATAACGCAATCACCAAGTTTCAACTAAAATTCAATCAAAATAGTTTTACTCGTGGTTAAGTAATAACAGTCGATGCGACGGCGACGGGTCGATCCAATGCTTGCCGCGCTCAATCCGTCAATGGGTGACCATCTTTCCATACCGAGACCCCTCCGTGCCTCGGAAAGCACGATAATCCGTTGGTCTCAGCTGTCATTCTTAAATCTTCAACGTTACGGGTAATTAGAAGCCCAAAAGTGTGACAACCAGTCTTACAAAGGAGTATATAATAGTTTTACCCAGTAACTGGGTTGTGGAGGTCAGATAAGCAGTCACTTCATGTAAAATACTGGTATTCAGCTGCATCCGGTTAGATTCGACTGGAAGCCGACCCAAACAGAGTTGGGAAAAGTTTAGGCAGAACAGTTTTGGCAACCCTACTGCGTCGGAAAATTCAGTTTTATCGATCGAAACTACGTTAAAATGGAAAACGTTATAATGGCGTAAAATTATGAAATATTTCGCTTGGTAATGGTGCAGTTATGATGAATTTTGTTGGAGTATAAATAACTTTGCAAGGTACTCTTGTGTTCCCGGAAGGAGTAAAATTAAGTGAGAGTGGCTGGCCTGTTGGTCTAGTGGTCAGTGACTATGACTGCTATGCCGGAGGTCGTGGGTTCGATTCCCACCCAGGACAAAATGTTTTTGTGATGAGCATGATCATTTGTTCTGTGTCTGGGTGTAATTTATCTATATATGTATGTATTTAGAAATATATAAGTATGTTTATCAGTTGTCTATTACTCATAACACAAGCTCTGCTTAGCTTGAGACTAGACGGCGTTGTGTGATAGTTGTGGAATATTATATTATTATATTATTAATGGGTTTTGTTGACTGAAAAATGTGTTATCAAATATTTTATTACTTTTTTACAAAATAAAAACATGGTTCTATCGAAACAGGTATGACTTGTTTACTTTTAGTCATAATTTAAGTAGGCAGATTATAATTTTAAGGAACCTAAAATAACCGGAATTCTGAATTTCAGCACTCTGATTGCGAAGGATATGGCTGATCCATTGCTTCATACGTTCGAAACATAAATGATGTCTGCTCAACAACGTAAATAACGCAATGAATATTGTTGAACTATCAAAATGAAACCCATTGCCGCCATTGCCATTGCACATTGGCCGTTTCGCTACCATCAGATGGCCGTAAGGTGAAAAATGTATTCACTGTTCATTACTTTTCTGTTATACAATAAAATTGTTCTTGTAGTAACGAAACGGCCAAGCCTCATAATTTGACTGTTATAGAGTTTGTGAAGTTAGGTAGTAGAGTTAGGGCGTGTAGAGTTAGAAGCTTGGCTTTACATGATATCTGATAACTTTTTGACAGTGCGAGCCATATGTGGTTTCGTCTTGGCAATATTTTACATGAAAATGTTTTTGGCGGGATCTATTATTTAAGGAATGTTAATTTGTGAATGTTTGTGATGGATGAACACAAAAGGATAAGTACTTACCTAAAATCCGTTCTAAAAGTATATGATGAAATGTATACAAATGATGATGAATGATGATATATACAAATGAGATGAAAATGTATACAAATGGGTATAAAAACGTATCTGTGCATGCCAATAAAATAATTTATTTTTACCCTGATTCCATTCCTGTGTGTGTGTTTTTGTGTGTATGTTTCTTATTTTTTCCATTTTTTTTTCTTTTTTTTTTCCTGTTTTTTTTTTCCTGATTCTATAACTCCGAACGGATAGACATTTCAAGAACGCTGCCATAAGATTAGATTATTTGAATACTTAAACCGAAAATTTTAATTTTTAATCCCCAAGTTATTTTTCATTTGGCCAATAATTGTCTGTTTTATTTTGTAACCTCATTTTTCGTCGATGATTTTTCGACAATAATTTCTATTTATTTTAAATAGTTAAGATGGATGTGTTACTTGCCTTAACTGAGTGAATGCCTAAAAATTGAAAACGAACAGTGTTTATTTACACTTTCAGGAGATACTTTTAGAACATACTATACTTTTATGAAAATAGTGGCCCTTGAATATGGCTGAAACCAACGGCAAAAGCTAGTTATACAAACGTGGTTATAATTTTCATATCACAAATTAATGAGAATATTGTGGATTCGTGGTATAACTCAAAATTAGCTTCGTATTGTTGCCGGGTCGGTGAGCATTCGTTCACACTTAATTGGTTGTGAAAAATATGCTCCAAAAAGTTTTATGTTTGGAATTCTTATCATTTTGGTTATATAATATGGGTAGATGGAACTTCGTAACAATATAAAACAAAAATGTTAGTAAATGTAGGCTGTATTTCTTAGTATGAGACTCTATTTAAACACAAGCCTAGAAATGATTTGCTTACAGATATGTATTTTATTTTTACTCCTATTGACAGTTTAAACCGAGCACAATACATAGTAACTAAATGTAGGTGTCTCCCCAATCCAGTTAGGATCAGTCTGGAACTAAATAAAGAATCGATTGGCGGGATCGGGTAAAACTACATGAGTATCTGCATCCCTTGGTCTAACTGGGAAAATACAAAACGATTATTTGGCTTGAAATTCTGATATTCTAAAGCAAACGGGGTCATTGTATAACACGCTATCAGTAGATTCAGTAGCAATTGCTTTAGTTTTGACAGTTCGACAACATTCATTGCGTTATTTACGTTGTTGAGCAGACAAATTTTTCGAACATTATGCAGCATTGGATTAGCAATATCCTTCAAATTATTCAGATTGATATTGATAGTGTGGTACGCAATAAAGGTGCTGTTTATAGGCTAGCAGGGTAATTTCGACAACCTCCTTTCAAAACCAGACATGAATGCAAATAGATACTTCCATTCATACCTACATATAAAAACTCACGCCTTTTTTCCATGCAGGTAGGCAGAAACAACAGAACACCACCTACTACGATCCTTACACATCTGCCGATCAATTCTGTATTTTTATAATTTTTTTTTTCAATTCTGTATTTTTTTGTTATTTTTTTTTCTTAAATTTTGAACTTGTGTGAATAATATTAATGTAGGTAGGAAATGAAATTATGTTGAAGAAATTTAATTGTGTTTTTAATTGTTATTATTTAATTATTCGCTTATGTACATAACATAACATAATCAGCCTATAAAGTTCCTACTGCTGGGACACAGGCCTCCTCTCAGTGAGAGGGAGTGGGCCGTAATCCACCACGCGGGCCCAGTGCGGGTTGGTAGATGTCATATGTCTTCGAATTTTTGGTTCTAGGACATGTCGGTTTCCTCACGATGTTTTCCTTCACCGTTTTGAGAGCAGTGGTGATGGAATAATTTACACAAAGTAAAGCGCCTGTCTGGGTTCGAACCTACGACTTACAACTTGTAAGTCGCGGCTGTTACCACTGGGCCACCACTGCACCCTTCGCTTATGTACCTTTGTAAAAATTCAGACACAATGAAAATTGTTATTGGATAAATAAATGAATTAATGTAAAAATTTCACCGTGAAATCTTAGGTGAAGTGAGCTGTTATTACACCAGGCAGCGGTGCTATTCTGTAAAAATCTCACCGTGAAAACTAAGATGAAGTGAGCTGTCAATAGTTTCATTTCCTAGCAAAAACAAACTCACATCACCTCAGTTTTCACGGTGAGATTTATACAGAATCGACTGGCAGTAATGCTAGAATCGAACGGTAGAATCGACCGGCAGCTCACTCCACGCTTACTTCACCTAAGTTTTCACGTTGAGATTTTTACAAAATAGTAGATAGGTACTGTTGGCAAGAAAAGAAAATATATTCAGTCAGTACCGCGACCAGTGATGTAACAGCTTGATCTCGATGTATAATGAATGGTCTGGTCACCTTTTCTTGGACTGACCAGTGAGCGCAGCTTAGCCTTGCAGGTCGGTCAATACGTGCATCTGTTGTTAAGCCAAAAACAACCCTAATTACTGCTTGTTCTATAGAAAAGTAACCTTAAATTGAATATTATAAAATCGTAAAGAATATATTTTCTTTAAAATACAACGTTTTTTTTTTCATGAAACACCTCGAGAGCTTCCTTCAAAACTAGGAACGAACTAAATCTGCGAGAACACAATATAACGATATTACCTACTGCAGCGGAGCGAATTACGAATCAAAATCCTTAAAACACTCCAAAACCAACCTTATTTTATACTGTTCAACTCACAAAATCCTTTAGCAAAGCATTCCAGAAATGGAAAATAGCAAATTAGACTCTACGACTATAGTTTTAAAATTCAATTTTCAATAAAAGCAATTCCACTTCTGTTATGAAAAGGTAATGATTTTTCGATTGTGAGCCGTATCGTTTGTGCGTTAGGGTGCAATATTGTTTGTTCTGAATTAAATATTTGTATTTCTCAAGCGCAATTCGGATACATTTACTTACAGTAGGTATACTAAATGTTATTCAATTTCATTGTTTTTGTGGAAATGTATCATAATAGTTGGTCTTTACTTACATTTAAAGGCTTTGTATTATTTTCATTCGTAACTGATTTTCTGTAAGCAACGGCATAATGACAGCTGTACGAATCGATCTGTGAGGTTAAGCAACGCTTGCTGAGGTCATTATAAGGATGGATGACCATTTTAGCATATTGTTTACAAATCATCCATGCCTCAAAGAGACTCAATCTGCCTAGCCCTTTCCCAACTATGTTAGAGTCGGCTTCCAGTCCGTATGAAGCTGAATACATGGAGCGACTGCCTATCTGACCTCCACGACCCAGTAACTGGGTATTACGATACCCCTTGGTAAGACTGGTTGCCAACCTACCTCAAAGAGACTGTTAAACACAATTCATACTTAATATTATAAATGCGAAAGTTACTATGTCTGTCTGTTACCTTTTCACACAGGGTGATATTTGGCTCTCTAATAAACTATGACACGGGTTTAGAACATAGGACACTGTTTATCCCGATATTACGTCACCATGGAATAATTTCCAACCTATGTACAGACGCCAGCACATCAAGCTACCCGAAACTGTAAAATTTTTCCAATCAACTTTGAACCTTATACTTTAGCGATAAAGTTGAAAATCTATTAAAGAAATTTGACAGATTGTAGTAGCTTGATGTATTGGCGTCTGTACACGCAGGCAAAAAAGAACAGAATAGAATATAATACTCTTAAAAAGATGCGGGAAAGAGCAGTGATAATAATAATAATAATCAATTTATTGACACACACAAGTTAATAAACATACAAACAGTAACATGATTGTTAAAAGAGTGCTTATGTAGAACTAGCCGTGGGCCCCAAACTAGGCACAGCCTGTATCTTGATGGCCCAGTGGTAACGGCCGCGACTTACGAGTTGTAGGTTCGAACCCAAGCAGGCACTTTACTTTGTGTAAATTAGTTCATCACCGCTGCTCTCAAAACGGTGAAGGAAAACATAGTGAGGAAACCGAAATGTCCTAAAACCAAACTTTATTTTAAGACGTGAAATCCGCCAACCGGCACTGGTGGATTATTGCCCACTCCCTCTCACAGAGAGGAGTCCTGTATCGCAGCAGTGGGAACATTATAATTGCTGATTATGCGTACTACAAAGCTACTACAAAATAAATATTTTTCTTTCCTTCTATAGAATACTTTTAGGTACACGATAAAACACAGCTGATATTTTATTTAATCTCAACTTTTTCCCAAGCCACGGCAGATTTCCTTAACCAACATATCGTGTAACAGTCCCCATGCGGTAGTATCCAGATTATCATCTATTTCACCTTGAGCTGACTCGCCCCCTTCGCCTAATTCATCCTCTTCAATAAAAATGGTCTCAATGAGGAAAGAGAGGGGTCTTGTTAAAATGGTGATAGTACTGAAACTTGATAGTTGAAGCCTTAGGAATTGATAGGATTCACTTGGGTGGGATGTGTGTGGTACCTTTGATTTTTTTTGGTTTGACAGACGGTAGTGGCATGTGGTGCGAATCTGTTGTTTTTTTTTTTTTGAGAACAGCAGCTCCATGCCTGTATTCCTTGAGAAGGTTAGGCAGATCTGTACCTAAACTATTATGGTACACCAACATTTTTATATTTCAAGTAAAATCTAGATCCCAGGCTTCTATTTTTTTAAGTAAAGTGAGGGAAAGAAGTGCAAATTGGGTAAGTCGCTAGGGACTCAAATAATTTTTTAACAATGTCTGTAGGTATCATGCTGTCTCTGTCACACTTAGGTGTATTGTAGGGACAGATATACTTTTAAGAATTGTTTGATAATAAATTCAGGAATTAGTTATTTGCACCAGAAAATACCAAACTACTGGCAACTGTGTAAAATGGCGTGCGATTAGAGAGCCCTATATCCAGATGTGGGTTATATACCGATGATGGTGACTGGCAAGCAAGAGGTCTTAGCCGATGTGGCCGAGTATTGAGTTGAACGTGAACCCACTCCAATTACAAAGGTATTAAGCTAAGTTTGTGGGGTTAACAAGAGTATTAGTAATGTGAAACCCACATTACTGGTATCTAATCTTTTTTTAATGCGTGGCTATTGATTACTGGTTGGCTTGTAATGCGAATTTATAAATCCTGACGTTTTAATCTGTTATACAAACGAACCTACTTTGTAATGTAATTAGAACAAGGCGGTGATGAGATGAAACAAGCCAGAAAAATCAAAGTAACTTCAGGTCATGGGAGAGACCTTTATACAGGCAATAGGGTGATGCAGATTGACATAACAGTTTCGAAATATTCAAACAAAACTTATAGAATAGTTGTGACCCCAGAAATACTTAGTAAGGTCTCCCGATGCCAAAATGTATTCACACCTACGAATAATAAAAGTAAAGAAATGTAACTCAAGCTCAAAAATGGCCCCGCAAATGCTTACCGTGGTGGGCGTTGCCGAAAAGGCCACCGCGCACTAGAACCAAACACGGCGCTTGCCGGAATACAACGCTTTACGCGAGCGCAGCTGATTTGCTTATTTCCATTTGTGTTCTTTCGTTCGAATACTCGAGGTATTTTGTCAAAGTAGTGAAGTCTGGAGCCGAATTTCTCGTTGATTTTGTTCATAGTTCCGCTTCCTGAATTTTTATTATTCGTAGATTCTTACTAAACCCAACCTATGGGAAGAACCTGTGCCCATACTTGTTCTAATCCACAATTAAACACATCATTACAAACATCACAAAAAGTGTTTCCCATCGGGTCGTGGGTTCGAACCAGGCGGTGGCAAGCGGAGCGTGGCAGATATTAATATTAACGCCCCCGTGGGAACATCTCGACGCACTCAACTGGCAGTTTTACGTATAGTTAGTTACTTACAGGTAAAAGTTAGTCTGTTTTTTTTCAAGTGATGAGAATAGTAGTTTTAGGGATCCAGTTCTGATTTCTGAAGGCCATTCTCGTAATTAAAAACGTTCAAAATCTGGTAGCAATCTCATCTAAGCGACAATAATAATAATTCCTACAATAATTCATTTATTTCTTGCTACCTTGCCGTCATGAGATATTGTTAGATACTAAGAAAAATTTTCTCAGCTCACTGGAAAATTAAGTATTAAAACACTGGCAATGTAGGTTGCACATTTAATTACTAGTGGTCTCGTAACCCTCAGCAATTATAGTAATTGTGCCTGTAATGGGAGTTGGTACACGTAGCTAGTGCAATGGGTAGGTTTTAAGCTCGCAAGTTTAATATATAAGCCGTCATAAAGTTGTTATTTATGTAAAGTTTAACATGTAAGCAAATTGGCCACTTTCGTTGATTATCCGTGCACATACAACTGTCAAACAATGACAGTTGTAATTTAAATTCACCGACAATTTAAGATGGTAGTCAATTGCTTAAATAATCGTTTTCCCTGACTTTACAGAAAAATCTAAATTGCTATTGCTGATATAACGATATCGACGAAACTAAATCTCAAATAATTTTGTCATTTTCAAAGATTTTTACAACTGTCCTCAAACTCAAACTCAAAGCATTTACCATTTATAGGCACTTTTGAATTGTCAAGAAGTTGGTCAGTCAGAAAATATAAAGCTAACTGCCCATTCCAAAGCGTAATAGGTACCTATGGAGAAGAACGAGCAAGAAACTCCATGGACACTTTTGAATTATATTTTTACAAAAATAGTAGTTACATCTTAGTGTTGATTATGTGAGAACGATGTAAAAAAAAAAGAAGTACGCGTTAAAAGCGTCTATAAATAGGAGTCACAATCGTCTATAAGGAAGTTGTAAAAACATACAACTCTAAAGCTCTTGCAATAAATAAAGTACAAAACAAACATTCAAGTCGTGTATGCCATCCTCTTACTTTGCCATCCCAAGGTCAAGGTCAAACGACAACAGGAAGATTAAATGACAAAGATGGCGGAAAGTTGCTGTGAAATAAAAAGGTCACGAGTTTTATGAAGTAAGAATATCAGCTATGACAGTTGCTACGGGTATTTTTTTCACTTTAAATGCTGCTTTCTTTTGACTTTTTTTTTTACAAATTTAGGTAGTAGTAGGATTTTGCGATCGAAACCAATAACTTTTCCATAACCCAATGGGTTTAAAATCTTGCACGCCTTGTTTTTGATTAAAACACCAGCATATTATTTTATTAGGGTGTCATTTAAATTTGTTTTTTTCATTTCATTTCATTTAGTGCATGAAAAATATTGAAGGTGATTCGAATGTGAGACTTCCATGAACTCAAAATCTAGTAACGTTTGTAGCATGTTTATGTTCTTATTTTTGACAGACAAGACTGCTACCGCCTTTATGATATCACTCATGATCATCATCTGCCTAGCCATTTCCCAACCATATTGGGATGGCTTCAGGTATAGCTGGATGCAGCTGATACCAGTATTTTACATGGAGCGAATTACCTCTTGGTAAGACTGATTTAGATCCCAGATTGTAGGAAACCAAAGTATCAATATCAAGAGTCTAACTTCAAGATGTCTTAGTAACTGGTAGTTTTCCTTGAGAAAGACCAGCCGGTCGATTCTGTAAAAATCTCACAGTGAAAACTTAAGTGAAGTGAGTTTGTTTTTGCTAGGAATTGACTCTATTGACATCTCACTCCACTCTCACTTCACCTAAGTTTTCACGGTGAGATTTTTACAGAATAGCACCGCTGTCCTTGCTATTTTTAACCAATACTAGCCTCAATATTTCTCAAGGTCGAGTCATACTATATAGTCAGATAAAGTGACACAGCTAACGAAAAGTAGATTCTTTGAAATAAAAGCTTTATTCTGTTCAATGTGAGCTCATTAGACGGTTGTCGGGTGGAGTCGGGATTCAAATAAAATTAGTCAAGGGTTATTATTAAAATGTTACAACTATTCAAGGATGAAGTATAGTTGATTAGTTTTATTGTGAAGGGTACTAACAAAGTAGACGTAGTTTGATGATGAATAATTGAGTTATTTCGTATTCAAAACTTTGTTTCCAATTGATTTCATTCCAACATAAACAAATACCTATCTACTTAGCTATATTATTGTAGATTAAGTTGATTTCACAATGACTGTAGTACTATTAAAAAAAACAGTCAAGTACGAGTCGGACACGCGCATCAAGGGTTCCGTAGAAAGTAGGTATGTAACTAAAAATTGACGGTTTTCGGATTTTTTTCATTTATTTGTGCTACATGATATTGCTTCTTGCCTAATTACATGATTCTAGGTGAACGGGAAATACCCTATAGGGTTTGATTCCCTTGCAAGTGTCAAAACATGCGGCATAAACGGAACATAAACGGACGTATCTTTTGATTGCGTTGACTTAGAAATTTGATTTTTTCACTGCTTCAAGGGATTGCAGTCCTGAGTATTTGATATTAATAATAATAATAATAATTTATTTCAAATAATCAGACAACAGAGATCCGTAGTGTTAGTAAAGTACCTTAAACCTAGTGTTAGTAAATACATAAATTACGACAACAATTTGGGTATTATTTGGGTATGAGTCACTTTGTAAAGAAGACGAAACCAGTTTCTCAACCGGTCATCCTCTCCACAAAATGCCTCATAAAAGGGGAAAACACATTCTCAGTCACTGTATTTAGAATGCTGTTGCTCCCGGCCCGGGTTCTAGCTGCCACAGATGCTATTTTCTTCCGCACAATTGCGTGGAAGCCAACGGTACGGTTCTGTGTAAACATCTCTGACGCACTACAGAACCGGGGCAGTCTCAAGAGCTTTCTAAACACGTTGTTGTACTGGACGCGCAGGACATCTAGCGACCTTTTGGTGTAGTTGATCCACAGACCACCCGTGTACAGACCCTGACAATACGCTTTGAAAAGCGTTATTTTTACCTGGTCCGTGCAGCGGGCGAATCTACGAGCCAACATATTACCGCGGACCGCCAAAGCCCTGCGCTCCCTCTCAATATCCACATTGTCTTTCAGGTCGTCGGTAAGCATATGTCCCAGATATTTGAATTGTTTTACTCTTTTTATGCTCAAGCCATTTAGGGTAAAGTTAGGTGAATAATCTGCACACTTACCGGCGACCCCAAAGACCATGTACTCACATTTCTTCACGTTATACACGAGCCCATGCCTAGCCGCGTAGTCCTCACAAACTTTCAACATCTCTCCAACAGAACCCGCAGTCGGGCCCAGCAGCACCATGTCGTCTGCATAGCTGATGCTGTTAATATTAACACCACCCACCCGACAGCCCACACGCATACTGCTGAGCTCGGCTATGAGGTCATTCACATAAAGGTTGAAGAGCCTGGGTGAGGTCAACCCCCCCTGCCTCACCCCGCACTCCAACCCATAAGCCTCAGAGAGAATGTTGGACCACTTCACCTGATTCGTTTGGTTAGCATACCAAAATTGCAGAACCTTAAGAACTTCCGCCGGTACATTCCTGTCCCCTAACTTCCTCCAGAGCACATCATATGACACAAAGTCAAAAGCCCTGGAAAAATCCAGGAAACAGGCATACACCGGCGTTTTACGATCTGTATAATATTGCGATCTGTATATATTAATTTCAACTTGATAACTCCACGCGTACCTGAGAAAAAGGGTCTTGACAGACGGACAACGAAGTGATCTTTTATGGCAACTCATTCATTTTGGAAACTAGCATGCGAACGTAGGATAGTGTTAGGTATGCTAGATGACACAGTCACACTAAAAGGTTATTTTAGAGTATATTTATTGCAAGCTTTTCTATTGAATTGATTACTTTTAATCAGTTACAATGCAAAAACTATATAAGACGTCGATGCGCAAACTGTAACCATTAATTTATCACATGAATCTGGACCCCCTTGCGTTGAAATATTTTGTTGGTTATCAAAAAACAATCTACTGTTCCTTATAAAAGTGTATACCTATAAGTAATACTACGCAGTCAAAACGTGTGGAACAGCTATTTTTTTTTATAAACGGGGAAAAATTTAAGGGTTCGAGGGGGTCGATATCCCTGCAACCCTGTATTTAACGATCAATAAAAGTGAACAGAGTTTAAAGGAGGTTCTATATTCGACCCCTATGTATGTATGTTTGTATGTCCGCGATTTTCTCAGAAACTAATGAAGCAGTTTTGATAATTCTGTCATTAATGTGATCTACATACTTTCAGGGAGGATTTTCAAGATATGGACTAATACGTGTAAGTGTGACGGCCTGGCGTATTGATACGAGCTACGGGTGTAGTGTCAAAGGGAAAACATCTCAAAACCTTCGTCAAATTCTAGTGCAAAAACTAAAAATTACGAAATAAAAAGTAATTAAAAAAAATTAAACCGACTTCAAAAAGAAATCAACTCAAAATTATGAAATAACTTTAATTTCGGAAGTCGGTGGCAAAAAACTAAAACACAGATCCCAAGACACCGACTTCCGAAATTAAAGTTATTTCATAATTTTGAGTTGATTTCTTTTTGAAGTCGGTTTAATTTTTTTAAATTACTTTTTTTCTAGTTTAGTGTCTTCAATTCTTCAATGCCCTAGTGTTAATTGCATTTGCAAAGTGCAAATACAATTTAGACCGAAGATTCTATATCGAAGATACTTTGAATAATAAAAACTTTTTTACAAAAAAGACAACCGACTTCAAAAAGAGACTTTTTATTATTCAAAGAATCTTCTATAGTCACGTAGGTGTACTTACTTAGGTACTTTTTCTTATGTTATTGTACGACACTTCTTTATTCTCCAAATATTGCCTACTACAATGAGAACACTATTTTCGTAACCTTTCTAAAGTAAGGACCTACTAAAGATTTATATTTATTCTATTTGAACAATGTTTTTTGTATTGGCACACGAGCCAGGTAATTTTACCGTCTCGAACGTTTATCTAAAAGTAGTATATAGATCTTATTTTATCATCAATCGAAATGTCTTAGAAGAAATAATAATAAAGAGCAATCGTTGTTATCTATTCTCTCGCAGTACCTACTTACCTAGTAGTACAGATCTTTGTGAAAGTACCTACTTTTACCATACCGCTACCTGCCAAGTATCGTTGCTGAGTTACAGTTCAAAAGGTATATAGCTGCACCCCACTTGCATCACAATCCAAAGGTTTTTAAAGGAATTTCATAATTCTGCTAATTAATGCTGCTGCTAATTTCATAATTCTGCTTAATGCTTCATAATGTGTGAAAAATTTGTCTTCTCGAAAACGTAAATAACGCAATGAGTATTGTTGATCTGGCAAAATAAATGATATTGGAATTGTAAGGAGGTATATTACGCAACTACCTCGGTGGTGCAAATACAGGCACATGAGACAGTAAGGTTTGTCTCTGTGATGTGAACGCATCTGCTTCGCCTCTGGTATTGCTGATAGGAGGTGGTGACCAGTTACGACCAAGGGAGCTGATAGTTTTTATGCCATCCTTCAGTCGTTTGCTCACTGCTGAGCTTCGTGTTAAGCCCGATTTAACTTTCTAACGATCCTAAATTCCTGGATGAATCCTAACTAATATTATAAATGCGAAAGTAAGTTTATTTGTTTGTTACCTTTGCACGCCTAATCCAATGAACCGATCATCATGGGATTTTGCATACACGTTGTCAGGGGTATATACAAGAGGACATAGGGTACCTTTCATCCAGAAAAAAAATACTGCTCTCGAGGAAAAGAACAACAACTTTAGACGATCACAATTGCTTTAGGACGCTAGATGGGGCTACGTGTCTTGCCAATCATGATTGAAATATGACAAGATTTTCTGAGCAGTATTCTAAAAAAAGTACTTGGCTTGCATGAATTCACGATAGTATTTCAATCATTAGTATTATGCTATTAATAGGATTTAGATGGGTACACACGGATATCTATGTGTACACAGATAGTTTATTATAACCTGGATTAACACATACATACATAATCAGCCTATAATGTTCCCACTGCTGGGACACGAGCCTCCTCTCCGTGTGTGTGTGGATTAATACGTAGGATAGTTTTTAACCCGGTAATACGTTTCCGAGGAAAAAATTCCGACCGCCACGTGGACGAAGCCGCGGGCTAAAGCTAGTGATTATATAAATGACAAATTAAATAAATGCAATTCCAATTACTTCGTCCATTATTCCATTAATTCATCATCCGTTTGTGATGGATGACTAAACAATGAATCTTTGGCCGTTGTAGTGCGGCGGAGATATTGGTGTATAGATGTCGCATTCCTTGGTCAGACCATCCTGTAGGGCTACTTGACTACGTTCCTTGGGTCTCATTGCTATTCATACGAAAGTGAGTTTATTTGTTGGTTTGTTTGTTACGATTTCACGCTAAAACGGTTGAACGGATTTGGATGAAATTTGCCACATCAGTAAACTATGACCTGGGTTAGGATATAGAATACTTTTTATCGCAATATTCTCACGGAACCGAGACACATGCGGGTGAAAGCGCAGGGCGCAGCTAGTAAAAAATATTCCCCGAAGGATTAGGCTAAGGTGTACCTACCTATAGTACACCCACGTTTCGCCAGTTATGTTAAACTCATATGTAATAGGGCAGGCCTGTTTGTAATAACACTTTGTCTGACCTGAGAATCGAACCAAGGACCTCATATGCTCTGCAGTAGCGCTTGTCACCACTGGACCAACGAGGCAGTTCTTCCAATTACATTTTTTTTTAAACTTAAGCCGTTATTATATTGTGAACATACCGGAGCGCGGCGGTGTACACAGGGTATCGTGACCTTGTGAGGAGGATTCACGCATCGCTGCGCACTCCTTGATGACGTGTATAGACAGTACGATACGGGGACGACACGATTTTGTAGGTGGTTTTATTGCCACGCTATTATCATTGTAGATAAATGCTGGTTTCACGTGCTCGTGAGTTTACAAACTTACAAAGCTTTTGTTACTTTCGATCTGTAAAATGACTAGAATTATACTTGTAAAATGATAGAACAAATGGCCAAAATAAAAATGTGTTTGGAAGCGCTTTGTAGAAATAAGAAATCTCGCTTAGGGATATGTATTAATCTAAGTATTTTCAAAAAGGATTGATTCACCTCACTCCAACCAAACGCCAATACCAAAAAAACGCTTAAAATCATCAAAATGAACCTCTCAGAGATAGAGAGTCCGACATTCTGCACTTTTAGAACATCGACACATTATTACAATACACAGTTTAAAATCTTACCTTTACCTACCTTTTTTTTGTTTTTTTACCTTATATTGACTGCCAAGTTTACCGATGACTACAACAAGTCCATTCGTAAACCATATCAAACTTTTTCACAACCAAAAATACATCGTATCGTCTAAAACCCTTCCAAGTTCCGTACCCACGGTGGCGGATAACCATGCTCCACGGCCCAGCGGACACAATCTTTGTGTTTTTATTATACGCACACGCACACACACACGCACCTAGATACAGACAGATAGACTACGGTGACAGCTCTCTGTTCAGTCTCATTGTTAGGTGAACTTGACCTTGGGGTGAGAGAGAAATGGAGCATGTTATATTTATAATCATACAATTTAGGTTTGTAGAACATGTTTTTTTTTGTACGTGATTTGGTTACAAATGATTTGATAGGGATGGGATGGTTTTTAGCCGGCTTTTCTCTATAGGAAACGACCAATTGGAACCGTTCACCTAACTTCTGACGTTTTAAAAGTGCCCAAGTAGGATTTTGAATTTGAATTTGATGATAAACATATCATAGATTCCAACGAAAAATAATGACTTGGAATAAAAAATTGGCAATTTTTTTAGGCTGCAACTTCCACAATCACAAAAAAACACTAATTCACAAATTGAGCTAAAAATTCGAAGGCCTTAAGTTACCGTTACTGAGATCATGTCATACCTATGACAAAGAAACAAACACCTTACACTTACCAATACAAATATGACCTAAAAAAACAGCAACCCTTTTCTCCTTTAAAGAAACCTTACTCAAAATGTCACATCTGTAGTAGCTAACACAACATCTCACAACATAGGTACTACTACATCCTTATCAGACGGTTGTACCCTCAAACTCGTTCACGCGTGATTCCTGCAAGGGGTAAGCAGGACGACAGGAAACCGTTGGTTCGCTCGTGTGGAACAATGAGGTAAAAAAAGGTGGGGAAACGTCTTTAAGACTGTTTGGTGTCACTTGTTTTGTAGTTGGAAATAAGAGTTAATTTGTATCAAACTGCAGGTAACGTTGGTCTATGGGTTGCAATTGCGACTGCTGAGTCTAAGCTAATAGGTTCGAACCCCGGGTTGGTTATGGTGTTACGAGTTTTTCCATTGGGAAAGTATTACTAGCAGCCCACAGTATGGATTTGGGCCTGGTTAAATCGTAATAGAGTGCATTGGAGTGTAATATTACTATCGTTGTGCAGTCACGAGCACTAATATGTCAACACTTGGCAATTTCCAATTGCAATTTTTTCGTGAAATAACGAATGCAACGTTGAAATACGACACTTTACACAAACCTATGGATTCTAAAATACTTTGTTCGTAATAACATACAATTTCATTCAAAACTAAAGGAGAAAATCGTCTTTAAATAAAGTCAAGTGTATACTTACTTATGCTCGTGACTGTACATAACATCTACCGACCCCTTTGGCAAAATAATGATAGCGCGAACTTTTAAAATTAGGATCACCATTATAAGATGAAAAATAATCATTTTTTAGCTTGTCAAAAGAAACTTTTAGCTTAATATGTAAGCAAAGTAGGATCAACAAAGTATCGGAAAAATCCAAAATTACAAAGAAAGAAAAAGTTTTGCATTCAAGGCTTAAATAAAAGAAGCATTCTTTAATTGAAAACTTGTTGTCAATAGATTTCGACATAATACATTAAAACGAGTAAGAATTCAAAAGATTCAGTTAGCAATTAAAAACTAAATGGAAGTACGGATTGGAAAGTTTCAAACAACTCGCTTAAAACTCCATCATTCATTCATTCGTTCTTATTAAACGCTGAAAATTACTGCGAATGAACGATTCTGGAAAGATCTTCGATGTCAACTAATGGAATATTTTAGTTGATTTTTGAAGAAAAGGGCACTAAAAGGGTGAAATAGCCCTTGAGAATTTATAATCAGTATCAAATTGTTGATGGAAAATTGATATTGAGAGAATTTTTTTATATCAAATGATTGATTTTGGCCCTTAGCTACTAAAAGCCTATTGAATTATTGAATCAGACCTTTACATCTTATCACTTCTTACAGTGGGTCAGTACCTTTATCCTCTTCATCTCTTGCCTACTCGAGCAAGACCTATCATCATTACCATTTCAGCCGAAAGACGCCCACTGCTGGACATAAGCCTCTCCGAAGCGCCGCCACTTCGACCAGTACTGTGTATTTCTGCGTATTTCCCGCATCCAGTGGATTTCTGCAGCCTTCACAAGGTCATCGGTCCACCTTGTGGGAGGCCTTCCAACGGTACGTCTTAAGAGAAGGCAGACGATAAGGACAACAACTAAAAAAAACCGGTCAAGTGCGAATTGAACTCGCGTGGAGAGGGTTCGGTTCGATGAATATTTTACTACCATATTTTTTTAAATCAGACCCAAATTTGTTTGTGGTAACTAAAAAAAAACTGATCACTGTAATTGTAAAACATGTTCTGCCGTATATTCCAACTGAAAATGTAAGTTTGTACGCAAAATATTGAGAGATTTAACATGTTGTTTTAAGATCACAGACTTCTTATAGGTTTTCCTGTATATATCTATAGGTATAGAACTATATTCTGTATTTAAAAAAAAAATTAGGCTTAGTAGTTTCGGAGTTATGGGGGGGAATGGTAAATTTTCTTAAATAACTTTAATACATTATTTCAGATCCTCACAGTAAGCCCTTTCATATGATATGTCACACGGTACAAATTGCGAAACTTTTATTTTTATTTTCTTTTTGCCCCCCAAAAATGACCCCCATATTAAAAATTAATTTATTTACGTTACACATCTGTGTTTGGGTCGCAGAGATTCATATGTGTACTAAATTTAAACTTAATCGGTCCGTTAGATTCGGAGCAAAGCGGCTATGACAGACGGACGGACAGACAGATACACCAGTGATCCTAGGGTTCCGTTTTTCCTTTTGAGGCTCGAAACCCTAAAAAGCTATTCCCCCCCCCCTCCTCAAGTCGCACTCCTCATTACTGAGGGTCGTGATCCTCCCTTGAAAACACCTTCTTCCTAACGATGTTTCGCCATCTCTGTCTATCCTTAGCCAGGTGCAACGCATTATGAAATTTCGTGTCAAGCGAAGAGCTTATCTGATCGGACCATCGCAAAGGGCTGCGCCCTCTTGGTCGTTTACCGTCCACCTTGCCAGTAACCATTAGTTGTTCAAGGTTATTGCCGTCTTTTCTCGCTATGTGGCCGAAAAATTCCAACACTCTGCGGAGACAGGTCGTAGAGAGTCTGGTCTTTATTCCGAGCTCGCGTAGGATAGACTCGTTGGTGCGGAATGCAGTCCATGGAATCTGAAGCAACCTCCTCCAACACCACATCTCGAAGGCGTCTATACGAGCTCTGTCGGCCTTTCTCAAGGTCCAAGTTTCTGCTCCGTATCCAAAAATTGAAAAGACCAGCGTGTTGACCAATTTCACTTTGGTATTTCGCGAAATGTTGCGATCTTTCCATATTTTTTGAAGCTGAGACATAGCATTCTTGGCCATGCCTATACGTCTACGGATTTCTTTTTCGCAAGACCCTGTGTTAGTTATGTTAGTACGGTTGGTGAAGTAGTAACAGGCCTGACTGCCTAATAGAATCATACACTAGACGTAATGTCGGTACACAAAGAGCTACTAGCGTACGATTCTCAAAGAAGTAAAAACATATAGATACTTATAGGTGTATAGTATCGATATTTCTTGCGATTCTTTTGACCCAACCGGAGATTTGACGGTTTAACCAATGAGAGACTTGGTCAAACCGTTAGAAATTAATGCCAAATATGCGTCCAAATATTTCACATTATTATCTCTTGCACTCATACCGTTTTATTTAGGGTTGGCGCAGCATGTCGTCTCTTTCCATTCTTCTCTAATAGTCGTCATCTCAGTAGTCACCCCCTTCTTAACCGTATCATCTTTCACACAGTCCATCTATCGTTTCTTTGGTATTCCTCTATTCTTGTAGCCATCAACATTAATACTCAAGACTTTCCTCATTCCTTCGCATCACTAAGTTAACATATTACCAACCGAACAACATGAACTTTGACAAAAGAACCATCATTGCCAACTCTTTTGAAGAGTTATAAATATTTTCCATGAAATGCTACAATTTGTCTTCTATTTCAAAGTAAATACCTCTTGGGACGTCGATTCAATTCTCAGTTGAGCTATTGTATAATATTCTATTTAGAGAGGTCGGTAACTGGTCGGGAAGTTCTAGAATTTATAGTTAGTCATTGGAACGTATGTTAGTACTACCGCTGGGACTTGGGTGGTTCGATAACGGAAGGCTAGTTGGCAATTAATATAGTTATTACTGTTGGTTATTAAGGTAGGTTGCTGCTATAAACACTTTCCCTTACGTGTTAATGAATGATTAACTCGTAAGAGATGTTAATCTAAGATTTTGGAGCTTTTCTTCTATATGTAATTACTAACGTTTACATACATTTGGAATAGTTTAAAATATGACACAGATAGTAAAACATAACAAAACGCCAGTTTTCCCAGTAAGGGTTAGGCGTAGGAGTACAGTCACGAGCAAAAGTATATATATGTATACACTTGGCTTTATTCAAAGGGTATTTTCGAACCAATAGGTTTATGTAATGTGTCGTATTTCAACGTTGCATTCGTTATTTCGTGTAAAAATCACATTTAAAAGTTGCCAAGTGTTGACATATTAGTGCTCGTGACTGTACCTAGTACACCCACATTCCGGCAGTTATGTTTATTTTCATGTAAAAGGGGGCGAGCCTGTTGCCATCAACAAGACAGTATACATTTAGACTGCGAACTGTCCAGATGGAAATACCCAATAACACACACACACACCCCCCCTCACACACACACACACCCCCCCACACATGCAAAAAAGATGATTGTTATGTACAGACGCCAGCACATCAAGCTACTACAATCCATTACTTTTCTGAATGAGAAGAGCCTTAATACAAATACAGCTAAGCAATCAAGACATACCACAACACCCTCCAACCGATTCTTGCCAAGTAAAATATCTCTTCTAAGTTAAAAAATCCATTGCAACTTAAGTCTCAATACAAAGTGTACTTAGCAATCCCTACTTACCTTACCGCCAACTTTTCTCTTACCGAATTGAAAACAACTTGCGTTCGAGTTAAATTCAATTTTACAGTTGCTTGTAAAAGAAAATAATGGAGAAGTAAAGAAATGTTCTTTATGCATAGTTGGGCAGGAAAAGAAATGGGCATACGATAAAAGATATAGCTAAAAAGGTAGTTAATGTACCTGGTTTTGTGAGGGGGTAGTAAAACGGGTGAGATATGTCAAGAGGGGTGAGACATCTTCCTGTGTAACGTACTGTGATCACCACCTTCGTTTTCTAAGAGTGAAGAGGGTCATGTTTTATAGTGGGCGTAAGGGCTCAATAAATATAAAATGGCGTACGGAGAATTAAAAAAAAACACCGTCTGCCTATACTCGTGAAGAAGGCTGTGAATGCGAGCATTTTAAATAATAAAAAATCTTAAGCAGAAATTCTAAGCCACTAACTACTATACACTACACTACCCAACAACTATCAACAACACAAACTGCCCATTTTCCATTTCACCCCTCACCATTCACAACAACACCCCTATATAGACCATCAACTATTTCACCCCCATCATAATTAACAAGCCTGAAAAAAATCGACGTGAAAAATGCTGCTTGCATTTCCCTATTTTTCTTAAGTCTTCAAATTGTAAAAGCCTCTCGTGGAATAATAGAGGGGTAAGCAGAAGTGGTGCTTATGTCGAGACCGCCACTGAATGGGAAGTACCCTTGGGTACCAGACATTTGACGGAACTGCATTTTTTTCCAACGTAATTGGTAGGTGGCAACACTTGCTCCTTTAAATCGACTAGGTAATTTTAGTTTTTATATTTTTTGTTTCGGATTTTAATTATGAATCTGGATTTAATTACGGAGGGAGGAGTAAGGAAATCAAGGAGTTAACAACGCTTTTTAATTTAATTAAAATGTAATTTAGGTTATGGTTCCTTATGAATGCAAATTTTTTAACATTTCGTAGTAAGTACTTGGTGAAAATGACTTTGAGTGAGTCAACCACAGGAGTTGAAATTTCGATACCGGTGTCCATAATTTTTTTAATCTTACTAATGAAATCTCTTACTTTTTTCTAAAAATAAAAATTCTGACAGTGTACCTTCATTCATATTAATTAACAATTCAAAGGCAAAAATGTAAACATCTCTTACAATGATTTGAAAAAGTACAGAATTAATTTACAAAATGAGAAATATGCAAAAATAGCATACAGCTGCAATATTAATTATTAGAAGAAGCATTTTTAGGGTTCCGTAGCCAAATGGCAAAAAACGGAACCCTTATAGATTCGTCATGTCTGTCTGTCTGTCCGTTCGTAAGTCACAGCCACTTTTTTCCGAAACTATAAAAACTATACTGTTGAAACTTGGTAAGTAGATGTATTCTGTAAACCGCATTAAGATTTTCACACAAAAATAGAAAAAAAACAATAAATTTTGGGGGTTCCCCATACTTAGAACTGAAACTAATTTTTTTTTTATCAAAGCCATACATGTGGGGTATCTATGGATAGGTCTTCCAAAATGATATTGAGGTTTCTAATATCATTTTTTTCTATACTAAATAGTTTGCGCGAGAGACACTTCCAAAGTGGTAAAATGTGTGTGTCCCCCCTTGAAACTTCTAAAATAAGAGAAATATAAAACTATAAAAAATATATGATGTACATTACCATGTAAACTTCCACCTAAAATTGGTTTGAACGAGATCTAGTAAGTAGCTCGCCGGTGAAAATTTAAAAACATATTATGATAGTACGGAACCCTCGGTGCGCGAGTCCGACTCGCTCTTGCCCGGTTTTTTCAAGTAGTAATGCATTTTAATATTTCAAGCAGTTCAGTATTGTAAATAGAATACAAATTACATAGTTTGTTTATGTGTTTGATATTTATAATAGGGTATCATTTAAGCTATCACCAATTTAATTAGTTTTGTGTTTCTTAAATAATAGGGTTTGTCCTCCAAATAGTAGATCTGTCACCAAAATGTAGGCACCAAACAATGCAAAATCAGTTCCACAATAAATCACCTAAAATCCTGAGATATAAGGTCTAGTACCAAATAAATGTTTTTGTATGTATTATAATAGGTGTGTCCTAATAAGTATTTAAGCAAACTAATTTAAAGAGATCACCAATAAATCATATTATGTTACTAGAAAATTGCATTAAGTTCAAATATCCTTTTTCCATATCCTTCAAGTATCCTTTTTCCATATTTTTTTTCTTTAAAATTTAGTCGTTTCTGGCACTCGCCGGCCGCTGCCGCGGCACCGCTCGCTTCGCTCGCTCGGCTCGTGCGTAGGAGGTCACAGTTTTAACCTAACCTAACCTAAGCATTTTTTTTTAAATAATTAACCTCGTAACTAATTCGGTTCTCGATAATGTCCGATCTCTTATTTTACACATATATTAACATTAATTTGATAATTCATACCTGGGAACAATTTTTGTTTATCTGAGAACGAAAATATTTCGTGGCGATAGATATATTTATTAGGTGATACAACTTGATGACAAATATAAATTTTGGTGATAGAAAATATAGTTCCCTTTATAATATGCATATCTTATACTCTTGTGATTCGTATGTGATGGACGGACTGCAATGAAAATTTTACTGATTCAGTATTATTTTTCGGTGATAAAATTATTTACTCAAAGTAACGCGACTGTCTGGGTTCGAACCCACGACCTTGGTAAGTCTGGGCCGTTTTCTTGAAAACGGTAAAGGGAAACATCGTGAGGAAACCGGCATGTCCTAGAATAAAAAAATTCGATCGTCGTAACCCGTCAACCACGGCTATCTTTTGAACATAACTCTGAATATTTATTAAATACATTAAAACATATTACGTGTAAGTTGTTTATTTAATAGACGATAAATATTGAAATAATAAAAAAACATGAAGGAAAACAAAACAAAAAAAAAGGAAGGAAGACATCGTGGGGACACCGGCATGTCCTTGAACCAAAAATTTAAAGACATGTGACATCCACCAACCCGCACTGGGCCCGCGTGGTGGATTACGGACCACTCCCTCTCACAGAGAAGAGGCCTGTGTCCCAGCAGTGGGAACATTATAGGCTGATTAGGATGAACATTTATATTTATGAAAACAGTTTTAAGTTATGTATGTTTAGTTATCTGAGCCGCAGTTAATGTATTGTTAATAGGTAATTATCGACCAGCACACTCATCTGTACCTATAGCAGAGTTCCATAGATAGCGGAATCTTACGTTCAGGATTAGCTTTGTCCTTGTTTGCCGTACAATTTTATTAACTGGGAAAATTCTTCCGCTTCAAAGCAAGGAATTGTCATAGACGAAGAAATATTGTATATGATGGAGAAGGTATGTGTGTCTCGTCATTATCAGCCAAATTTTAATTACTGTGGGCGTAGTATGGGTAGTGTTGGTTATTGCGCAATATAAAAACAGTTTGCAGTTCAAATCAGATTATAATTATACGAAAAAAATTATCATACTAGCGAATAACTGAGTGTAGGTACACGACACAATCAGATACGGAACGCGGAACAGTTTCTGAGCACATGTTGTCCGTACGATGTCCAATGTCCAAGAGAGCCCGCTCCACCTCGCCGCTCGCTCTGTTCGACTCCCACGAACTCAGGCCAGACTCTGTCGAGCACCGCCGGGCGGTGCTGGCGTTCCGAATAGTCAAACGAATGACTCCGACATATATTTTTTTTATTTTTTATTTATTAGATCATTACTTTATGTACAGTATTAAAATAATAATAACAATATGTACAAGTATATAAAAAGGAAAGGAAAGAATCAAAGGGCATCAAAAAATTCATCCGCATCGCTGTCAACAGGAAACGTGCCCAAAAGACTGGCAGCATTGCCACGTTGTATGGCAATGCTGATTCTTTGGCCAAAAAATAGGCCAGCAACATATTCAAAAACTACAAAACATACCATCACACCTTGTTTTCCCGCAGGGTTGGGAAGTAGTGCACCTCTAGTTCTAGTACACCCACACTTTGTCAGTTACGTTTAAGATAACCATGTAATAAAGGGCGATCCTATGGACATTAACCGGGCACAAATCCAGACTCTGGCTACTACTGAGAAATTCCAGATGGAAAAACCCAATGTCACTATGCTCGACCTGAGCATCGAACCTAGAACCTCATGCGTAGCGCTTGTGACCACTATACCAATGAGGCAGTCAGATTTAAAAGCTACTAACAGTAATTAATTCGTGAATTTCTTTAAATTCTTGATAGTATTTGAGTTCAGGTTATTCACCCGTCTACGAGCCCTACTTACCCCCCCAAATCGATAGCCTAGGCAATAAACTTTGACAATAAAATATGGCTCTCATTCTATACCGAGATTCAGGAAAAATAGCTTTTATGTACCTTTCTGTATGTATGGACAATTGGATGGCTATCTATCACTATCTTTTGTATTTGTAAAAGCTATTTATCCATACTAATACTATAAATTCGAAAGTAACTCTGTCTGTCTGTCTGTCTGTATGTTACCTTTTCACGCCTAAACCACGGAACGGATTTCGATAAAATTTGGCAGAGAGATAGTTTGCATTCCGGGGAAGGACATAGCATAGTTTTTATCGACATACCTCGCGGGCGAAACCGCGGGTGGAAGCTAGTTATGAATACATGTAGGATTATTTTGATTCGATTTCTGGCAGCAATATCTATTGAATGATAAGTAACGAAATTATTTTTATTCCAAGAATTTAATGTTTGTTTGAATTAATCGTGTACTTACATAATTAAATAAGTAGCAAAAATATAAAACCAAAAATAATTTCTAAGCATTCAATTTCGAACCTAGATTTCTATGATCAACTATATGGTTTTTACAGGAGATTTCTCCATTACACCACAAAAAATTTCCACATAATATTATGGCTACAAGCAGAGGTACCAACTTGTATAATGATGTTAAGCCATAATCCCACAAAAATAATGACCAATTTTATCAACAACGAAATTCCATGACAGAATAATCTGGCACATCCCTAATAAATTAAAAAGTAACATACTCATAAAACCGCCATCATCCCCCAAACTGTAAAATACGATAATTAAAATATTATCCCACAAAAGCCATCGTTTTAAGTGGGTGGTTTAAAAAATGAGCTCATTTCGCCCCCTAGGGGTTGAGCCGTGGGCCTAAAACTGAGGCATTCAGGTGGCGCGCCATTTCACCCCCTTGGGAAAAGGGTAGTTACCATTCATTGGATTCGACAATGCTTCGATTTTCCATTGGGTTTTTTGTTATTTTTTTCCTGCATTGTTTACGACTGTACTTGAATTACCTAGTTTGAAACTTCGCTGAAGGTTTTCTTTTTGTTTTAGTGATTGGAAATCAGGTTTGACGCTGATGAGGCAATTTTTATGATTGCTTTAAGGACGTACATAAGTGAAGTGGTGTTTTATTTATTTAACACCTACTACACTTTAGGTAGCTACTACGCTTTGGAATGGGCAACTATGTAGCTTCATATTTTCTGACTGACCGACTTCTTGACAATTCAAAAGTGCCTGTTAATGGTTTAATTGAAATAAATGCTTTGAGTTTATTTTATATTTTATTATCAAGGGCGTAAGCTGTAGAAAGATTAAACTAAAATAAATGCCGTTATTATCACTATTTGCTTCTTTTTTGGGTTTTTGTAAGACGTCGCTATTCCGGGCTGCTATTTTTAGCGTCAAACGAAAATAATATGGTTAATCCCCTTGTTATGATTGAAAACCTTACCACAATTTTCCAAGTACCTATGTTAAGGATCACATAATTCAGCAGAATTAATTATACCTACACAAGGTACCCTTAATTAGGTTTTATGAAAACTCAAACTAAATACATAATTATTTATATGAAAATCCAACAATAAGGTTCTATAACGACAACAACACACGACGGGATGGAACCCATTGTACACAAAAATACACATAGGAAGGTCGCAAAAAACGCCATTCATTGCACTCCCCATAGAATTTTCAATTAAAGCCATGAATCTTGTAGCACAACGCATGGGGGCCTTGTCCTATGACCACCATTGAACCGGTCGTTCGGACGTCCGACGGGTTTTTGCTTTTATTTTTAAAACCTATTGTAAGAGGGTTAATGAGACCCATTATGTGAGATTCTGTTGGTGTCTGATGGGGGGTGAAATATATAGTTGTGAGGGTGGGGGCGAAATATTTAAGAGGGGTGGTATTTGTGTTTGATTGTGTTTTGTTTTCTGTTCACTCAGGATCAATTTTATTTTTTGTAAGCAAATATTATATTTTGAATTAGGATTACATGTATTGAACTGTTAGATTAAAAAAAAAAACAGTGGCACTCCGGGAGTGCCGACAGAAGTGACAATAAAACACAAACAGAACACTATGCCATCACTCACTGACATATCGGATATACACTAAAACCGAGTACAAACACTATGCCATCACTCACTGACATATCGGATATACATTAAAACCAAGTACATCCCGAGGACATCTGAAGCGGTGTCGGTTACGGTAACAGTGGCGCAAGTTCAATAGTTTTTTCCCAATTTCAAAAAATGCCCAACGCGCCTAAAGAAGTTTTCACTTCAATAAAGAAATGCACCTGACTATTTCATTTTCTCTCTGCTTCTTGTTGAAAATAAGTACCTCCTCACTTCATAATCCACAAAAATCTTTTACAAAAACTACTTTTCTTCAACTACCCTACAATTCTACGCATCTTTATCAAACATAATTTTATTATAAAGTTAATCACAAGAGTCCTTTTTTATTAAAACATTTATTTCCACCCCGTAGAGCCTTATAGAGCCATCTCTATGTCATCACTCGTGTGTAGGGCTCTATATAGAGCATAGAGCGTGCAATGTTATCAAGAGGTTCTATGCAATGTGTGTCTATGTATTGTGACTTTTATGAACATTGACATAAGGTTTAAATTACAATGTCTAACGCTCGTTCGCAATATGTAACAACTATGTGTATGTAGTAGTGAAAAGTAAATGTTTGTTTTGAACTTAAATATTATTTAACATGGATAGTACCTACTATAGTCGCGTGTATGATTAGATTTCACTCGCTTTATGCCTGGAACCTTTTATTTAGGTATAAAGTTCTGTTTACGTTTTTATTATTTATTTCTGCTTTAGTATGTGTCGGCAGACACATTGATTAGCAGCTGTGAGAGACGGCGACTAGATGGCGCTAGTGGAACGTGCACCAGACGCAAATCATTCACTCTATCGATCATTTGGCCTAAAGGACTTGGTATCCAATCCAGTAAAATATTGTAACGGTTTCCCCCCCACTAGCGATCGCCTTTATAAGGAGCTGCGCTGTTTGATCGGTACGCATTTCCAACGGTTGCGTCGTGGTGCACGGACCACTGTCTCTCGACAGTCAGTACTGCCCGATTATTGGATGTGGAACGCTGTCTCTGACAATTAGTACTATCCTTATTGCGGTGGGTGCATGGACCACTGTCCCTGACAGTCAGTACTGCCCTATGTGACCGCCTTTTGCCGTTATTAGTTTTAGTATTTCATTTCTGTATTTTCTAGATTTAAGATAACTGATTGTTCAATTGAATAAACTTGTGTTTTACTTCTGATGTCTGGGCCAATCCGACATCAGAAGTGGGATCGGATTGTCCGCCCACCTCTGGCATTTCATTATCACAAAAATGGCCAGAAAAATATTCCGCTACCCTCAAATAATTTAGAAGCATTTCTTTCATAATTAACTGATGCTCTACTACCCGGTCCAATGCGCCACCACAACCATTCACAGTGTTGGTACCATTTGATCCTGATTACCCCAATTCATACATAGAGGGCTGTCAGACACCATAATTAAAAGCAAAAATTTGAAAGGTGTCAATTTAATCATGACGCTGACCTTGCCTTCGAGGCGGCGCAGCCACATTACTGATCGAGATGCCTCTCAGTCATTATGGGAAGATATACGGGAGACTTTGAAAGCTCAGTTCTCTCGCCCTTTGGCTTACGCAATGCCTCTTCCATTCTTCTATTAATATTGCTTTAAAGCCGATGAATGATGAAAAGATTTTTAGTTTTCATGGATGTACTGTACATGTACTTTCAATTTCAAAAGATATTCATGAAGGGCTTAACCGTTTAGACAAATTACTTAAAACTCTGCCCAATGCAGGATTCTCGTTTAATTTAAATAAGTGTTCAGTTTCTGAATGTCCAAACCTAGTTCCAGCTGGGGAGATTAATGCAAATTAAAAAAAAAAAAAAAAAAAAAAGTGGTTGACCCTTCCTTGCCCATTGAACTCCATAAACTCAAAACTCAAACTCAAATCATTTATTTCAATTAAACCTTGTACAGGCACTTTTGAATTGTCAAAATTAAATAGTCTGTCAGTTAGTCCGAAAGTTGAAGCTAGTTGCAAGTACTCGTAGTGAGGGATATAGTGCAATTCTTATCCAAAAAAACATAATGATACCCTTCATGTAGTAGCGTATTATAGTAGGAAGACCATAGATGCAGAGACACGATATCACTCTTAGGAACTGGAGATGGATGGCTCATGCAGATTTCTTGTCTCGCGATTTGTCAAACACAAATTATTCTGAACCCCGTAAAATAAATTATCTTGAATTAGATAAAGGTTGGTTAATTATAGAACAAGAACGCAATTCGTAACTTTCTGAAATAATATCAAAATTCCGTAATAATCATTTACCTGAAGACATATTGCGTACGTATGTAGATATGATTTAAGACAAGGAATATTTTAGAGGAAGATTAATTGTTGTGAGGTATGTAAAACTTTTAAAGGCCCTTCAGGTGCATAGCAAATGCAATGCATTCAATTCGTTTGGCACACAATTCATTTAGATTAAACTTTCGGGAAAAATGATAGAAAAGAATATTGCTTAGTTTTAATAGACGCCTTTACAAAGTTTGTACTGCTTGAAAATACTCCGGCCTTAAGTTCTTCACACGCTGTAAGAGCAATTAAAAATCCTGTAAACTTACTTGGTGCTCTGAAGCACATTTGATTATCGCAGGTAAAGGACGTTGTTATAACTGCGCATTATCGCAGGTAAAGGACGTGGTTAAGACTGCAGTGAGTTGAACAATTTTGTAATGATAATAGAATAGAGCTCCATTTAATAGCAACTGCTTCTAGTAGAGCTAACAGACAGGTTGAGAAAGTCATGTAAAGAATATTCTTCCAATATTGCCTGGAAGGATGAACTAGGAGAGATTCAACTTGCTCTTAATAATACACGTTCCAGGACCACAGGTTTTACGCCTATGGAACTGATGTTTGGCATCAAAGGTTCCTCAGTTAATCTAGCTAAAATAACTCCTAGTTCTTTTGAACCAACTGTAATTAATGTTGAAACGGCTCGTTCATCTGCATTAAAAAAAAAAAAAAATAATTCAAAGAGTGGCTAAACGCTGACACTATCATCTGCCTGGCCTTTTCCCGACTGTGTTGGGGTTGGCTTCCGGTCTGGTCGGGTGCGGCTGGGTGCCGGTGTTTTGCGTGGGGCGGCGGCCTGTCTGGCCCCCGCGCTCCGGTTGCTGGGTGGTGCGGTGCCCCTTGGTGGGACTGGTTGTTGGATTTTCGGGCTTCGGGCGCCCCGTGGCGGCTGTCGGGGATCCGCGGGTGGCGGCTGGGGCCGGCCGCGGCGAGCGTGGCTTGGCCTGGTCGGTTGGCCCGTGCGGCTGTTGTTTCCTTGACCACGGGCCCCTCTAACGCTGACACTATGTTCTATGGGTTTGGCTTCCGCACTTAGTCCTTCAAATGGACCATTGTGCCTGGGCCGTGGTGGTCGTCGGTGGTTGTTCCAGCCAGCCCACCTCCCTCCGGAGGCTGATTGGCTCTCCTGGTCTGTTGAGAGCTTCTGTGTGCGGTCTGGGTGTCCCGAGGGTTTCTGACCTTGCCTGGGTGAGACCTCTGCACTCAAGGAGCACATGTGCGGTGGTTTCATCGGCCTCCATGCGAGCCCTGCACAGGGGACTGTCCGTTGTGCCTGTTTTGTTAAAGTGTTTTATTGGCGAGCGGTGTCTCGTGGTGGTCCCCGTCGGAGGGCGCGGGCCTTTCCTGTCCAGTCGTGGTGAGCGCCTGGTTAGCCTGCCATCCAATGACGGCGTAGCTTCTTTGGACTGCCTGCAGCCTGGTGACGATATCTACGAGCTTTCTGCTTGTGTGTGGGTGTGCTTCTGTAGCCACCTGCGTAGTTGGTTGAAGGGGATGGGCACGATAGGTGCCGGACCACAAACTGATATACTGGATGCCCTTCTGGGCAGCTCGTCAGCTGAGTCGTTGCCTAGTGATCCACTGTGTCCTTTTATTCATTGTAGTGTCACTGTATTGCGGTTTGATACAGTTACCCGTTCCAGCACATTGTGACATTCTAGTAAACGCTGACACTGTACGGTTTAATAAGGGAAAAGCCCGGATTAAACCTTTTGCAGTTGGTTAATTAGTTTTTGTAAAATGCGAGGAACGACACCAAAGAAAATTAGATGAAAAAAAATAATAAGGGACCTTTCAAAATGACTAGTTTTAGATAACGATCGTTATTAATGGCTCTATAGGTTTACAAGTACGCACATGTAAATTTGAGAGAAGTACCTAGAGGTCAACAAAGTTTTCTTGAAATTTCTGAAAATTATGAGTCTGATGACAATGAACGGTGATAATGGATAATGTATCTAGTAATTTAAATGATGATTTACATAATGCTGTTTCAGGCGAATTAGTGGAAAACTCTTTGCCATATTTAGGAGATCATAGTTCTCAAAACTTAAATGTCAGTCGAGTCTCAGAATCCGAAGAAACATTATCTATTGGTTCACAAACAGCACCTATTAATTCTGAAGATACTTTATCTATCGATTCTGAGGCGACTGTATCCTGTGATTCAGTTCTGTATAGCCCAGTACCGGAACAAGGTTCCTTGCTGGATGACTAAATTAGTTTACACTGTAGGGGTTGCAAGAATTGTAACCTAGCCCAGTTGTAGCTGAAGGGGTTTCACCTGCTTTTGTGGGTTGATAACCTAGTCCAGCGCTTTGTGAGCTGAAGGGATATCATCCATGGGATGATTATCTAGACCAGCAAATATGTACTGTAGGGGTTGCAAGAGTATTGTGACCTAGTCCAGTGAGCTGCAGGGATTTCATCCATGGGATGATTATCTAGACCAGCAAATGTGCACTGTAGGGGTTACAAGAGTATTGTGACCTAGTCCAGTGAGCTGCAGGGATCTCATCCATGGGATGATTATCTAGACCAGCAAATATGCACTGTAGGGGTTACAAGAGTTGTGACCTAGTCCAGTTGTAGCTGCAGGAATCTCACCTGCTTTAGTGGGTGACGATTTAGACCAGCATGTTTGAACTGTAGGGGTTTTCTATTGTAAAGAAATACCTAGACCAGTGATATTTGCTAATTTGATATGTAACGATGATGACGATGTGAATTGATGACGAATGAATGCACTCGAGAACGAGTGATTTATCAGGATGGCCGTGTCGGCAGACACATTGATTAGCAGCTGTGAGAGACGGCGACTAGATGGCGCTAGTGGAACGTGCACCAGACGCAAATCATTCACTCTATCGATCATTTGGCCTAAAGGACTTGGTATCCAATCCAGTAAAATATTGTAACGGTTTCCCCCCCACTAGCGATCGCCTTTATAAGGAGCTGCGCTGTTTGATCGGTACGCATTTCCAACGGTTGCGTCGTGGTGCACGGACCACTGTCTCTCGACAGTCAGTACTGCCCGATTATTGGATGTGGAACGCTGTCTCTGACAATTAGTACTATCCTTATTGCGGTGGGTGCATGGACCACTGTCCCTGACAGTCAGTACTGCCCTATGTGACCGCCTTTTGCCGTTATTAGTTTTAGTATTTCATTTCTGTATTTTCTAGATTTAAGATAACTGATTGTTCAATTGAATAAACTTGTGTTTTACTTCTGATGTCTGGGCCAATCCGACATATGGTTTTCAATGTTTTTGTTGGTATACTGGCGTGTGCTAGCTGACATATTGCTAATAAATAATTAAATTTAATGTATTTTACTTACTGTTTGTATAGAAGACTTACTATTTGTATAGAGTATAAGTTCGTCTATCTGAACAGACAGCTGTGCTACTGGGGAGTTTTTTGTGCCACTTCTTCATCCCAGCTAAAGGAAATGGTGAAGGGCGGGCGTTTTGGGTGACCGTCTCATGTAATGTTAACTTTAAAAAAGCGCTGATCCAGCCTAGTCTGAATAAATTACTTTTGTTTTTGATTGTATGAACGTGGTCGAAACCAAGGGAGTAGGAATAGCAGGCGATGTTCCATAGCAACTGCCTACCCCACTTTTTTCTTTTTTTTGTGGATGGGAAATCATCAAATGACCCCTCCCGCTCTGGGTGGAGTGGAAGGGAGTGTCAGACTCTTACTGACTAAAACCCACCCGTGTTCCTTCCTTAGCCCTTTATGTTTCGGACAATCCCGCTGACCCGGCAGGCTTCGGCCCTATGGCCTACCCCACTAACGGAGAGTTTTTTACGAAGATATCTACCCACCTACAGTGAAAAGAAATTAGTTTATATATGGGGTATGCAATGATTGCGATGTTATTAAATAAATAAAACTATTTCAATTACTGGTAATAGTAAAACTGATAATTGAAGCAAGGTGGTGAAGTTTGGAAAATTGTTCAAAATATTTTAAGGTTTTTTCCTTAAATAAAAGTAGGTACTTACCTGTTTTAATATGGAAAACAAATTATTCTTACACTCTTCTCAGGTGAAGGTTACCTCATCGGCAATTCGTAGTGTCACCCGAAAGTTTGCAAATTGTGTGGGAAGGACAATTATACCTTCTGTTAGCTAATTAAAAACCACTTAACCTTTTAGGAATTTGCGAAGTATAATGGGTGTAAAAAGATACTTAACGAAGCCGAGAGTCACTTGTACAGTCACGAGCACTAATATATCAACACTTGGCAACTTTAAATTGCGATTTTTTCACGAAATAACGAATGCAACGTTGAAATACGACACTTTACATAAACCTATGGGTTCGAAAATACTATGTTTCTAATAATATAAAATTTCATTCAAAAATACAGGAGAAAATCGCCTTTGAATAAAGCCAAGTGTATACATACTTATAATTTTTTTTTGTTGCTTCTGGTTACGGAGATATTTAAGTTCAAAACACCAACTTTTACTGACGTTTTTGTACGAAAACAAGTTTTTAATGTTATTATAACACAACTTTACATACCCCCACTACCCCCGCCCCGTTGCATGCACCCATAAAGCGCAATGTTTAGCGTGTGTTCCATTGCGCACTACCGCAAACAACAAATGTTCATTTCGAAAATAATAGTCGTTTCCCAGTAATTATTTTAATGCAATGTTACTTAGTTTGATGTACAGACGCCAGCAGATCAACCTACCCGAAACTGTAAAATTTTTCCAATCAACTTTGAACCATAAGGTTTAGCGATAAAATTGAAAATCTATCAAAGAAATTTGACAGATTATAGTAGCTTGATGCGCTGGCTATCTGTCTGTACTGTTTGACCTTTAAATTTAAATAGGTACATGGTTTTTTACAAGAAGGACTTTCGGGGATACTACGAACTTCGACCTCGTAAGCTTGATGTCCTGGTTCAATTACCAAGACGAGCAGTTTTGTGGAGTTTTTCGGGCAGAAATTTCGCGGTAGCTGCCTGCTGTCTACATATTTTTGTGACCGAATAATGGCAATAGGCAATTACTAATATCATAACGTTATGTGAATATCCTATACCTTCACCTGTGTCTAAACTTCAGGGAGTACCTACATACGAAATCGATTCAGTACATGATCCTAAAATTCTCCCCTGAGCTGAAACTTGTCGCCGGAAATTAAAACATTTTGACATTTATTTTTAAATGTCGCAGCATTATGCTAAGATAAGAAAGAGCCTTATAGCCTCGTACAGAACTTTCTGTTTTTAGGGTTCCGTACCCAGAGGGTAAAAACGGAACCCTATTACTAAGACTTCGCTGTCCGTCCGTCCGTCCGTCCGTCCGTCCGTCCGTCCGTCCGTCTGTCTGTCACCAGGCCGTATCTCAAGAACCGCGGTAGCTAGACAGTTGAAATTTTCACAGATGATGTATTTCTGTTGCCGCTATAACAACAAATACTAAAAACAAAATAAAATAAATATTTAAGGGGGGCTCCAACAAACGTGTTTTTTTCGGCGTTTTTGCCTTGTGGTACGGAACCCTTCGTGTGCGATTCCGACTCGCACTTGGCCAGTTTTTTTTACTTCCTTTTTATATAATTTTGTTTTTTTTTTATGATTGTGTTTCGTTTAGTTTGTTATCTTTCTGTACGAGTCACGATAAATACTTTTTCTTTCTTTATTTTCTTTGACCGCGTAGGTATTGGATTGTGTTTAGTAATTTTTGCTTTGATTCCAAAATGATCAATCATAAGCCTTGAAAGCTGATACAAAAACCTTGAATACAATTGTTCATTTTCATAATACAAGATTGATTGACTTACTGCAATCTAATCATTTTTGCCGTTTTGTATTGTCTGGAAATGTTTTTCATAAAACATAAAATAATTCATACCTTACTGTTATTTTAAGGATGTTTTTCATGAAACATTATAATAATATGAAATTATTTACTAATAGAAAATTTATCTTTGGTAAGATAATTATTTACAAAAAGCCTTTGGAAACTGATACTGACTTTTTGTGTGTAATAAATTATGGGAAATATTATATTCCATCGTCAAGCAGATTTGATATGTTTCCGTTTGAAGTTGATGGGTTCTGTGGGCCTAACACGAACACGCGAATGAATGAAACGCGAAAAAATGAAACGTAAATTCGATCGATTTTGGAATCGGAAGAAAAGGTTACAGCTCTAAATGTATGCGATAAGCACAATAAGTATCACCCATAAATATGAAAAAAGTCTTTGAAAACAATAAATACAAGGTGGTAAAATATTCATCACATAGCCGTCAACTACGCATTCTGTACATCAAACTAAGTAACTTAGTGCACAACAACATTGTGCTTATGCGTGCATGCAACGGTACATGGTTGTGGTATAACATTAAGAACTTGTTTTCGTATAAAACTGTCAGTAAAAGTCGGAATTTCGGCCTTCCATATTGCCGTAACCAGAAGTTTCCCAGTACAACGAAATTATTACAATGACGGGGACTACAAGTGCCTCTCGGCTTCGTTAACTGTCCTTTTACAACCGTTATCGCGTGTCAAAGCGTTTCTAATTCTATAATCGTTCGAATATACGTATACGTAGATAACGTTTACTTCGCGCGGTCGCGTTAGGCCATCTAGCGTAATTACAGGGGCACGAGGCATTTTCCTTTGTCTTTAGATTTTGTTTTTCTTAGAATTTGTGTCCTGAAATGATGTTTGTTTGAACCTAAAGGAAGTGCGAAAGAAAATATAAGACACGGATTTTAGGACAACGCTAAGAAAATGAAATTATGTTTCAAGAAAATAGACAAAAATTCAAATAAAAAAAAAACTTTGAAAGACAAGCTTATTCAATACTAGCTTCTGCCCGCGACTTCGTACGCGGATGCTGTTGCTTATGCCAGCGATACGTTGTCGCTGACAACGACATGACAACGTAGTTGTCAAAATCGAAGATCTGAAACGTCTGATGTCGAATTCTAAGAGCCCGGGGACTGGAAAACACCGGGGTGAGCGAGACGATTCGAGACGTCATTTTCAGGCAATAATGAACCAATAAGCTGGTAAACTTGGCCTTGCACTTTGAATGTTGGCATAAATAGGTCTTCTGAAATCTGCTTCGCACCAAAATATGTCATTTGAAAGGCATTATTGTACGAACGGATGTTGTCCAAGAAATGTTTTGACTGTGGATGGTCACCAGTGATCTTAATATTTCTGGAGGATTTTGAAATATTTCAATATGTACTTTCCCACCTGAGCAACACATACCGTTTGTTTCTTTTTGCCATTTTAACAGCTTCACAAAAAGTACAATTTTGAACCACACCTCCGATGGCGGAATATGTGGTGTAGTCAATCAAAGGAGTATACGTAAATGCACTCCGTTCCTTATCAACCCAAGGAAGGTCGCCATGCCCTACGGCTATATCTTGAGACACATCCGATTCTTCAGATGATATCGACATTCTGTTCAGAGATGTCGAAGTCGATCAGAATTCTCTCTGATTATGAAAATTTTGTTGTGTGCGTGTTCGGGACAATGTAAGATAATCTGTATCAGTAGTTAGTCGCGCATCACGTTCATCACTCGTTTCAAAAGACCTGTTAGTAGATGAGCGAATACGCTGAAAACTCAAGCGTGATTCTGTATCGGTAAACGTTTCCGATTCTCGAGGCAATGCATGTCGTTCACAATCAGCGGTCAGTCGCCGCAGAGGTTTCCACGGATCGAGTTGCAGCCTGATGTTCTCGAACAGCATCAAGTCTCTCCTGACGCTCTCCGGTAGATTCTTGGGATCTTATGATCCTCAATCTTTTAGCCCCTTTGGAACATCGGGAAAGATTTGACCTCTTTCTAGGCATGGTTATAGTTTTATTGTGAAGAAGATACCTGATCAATTAAAATCTAAGTGACTGCTCCTCTGCGTTACCGGGTAGGCTACCGTGTCACGAAGATAAATGGAAAAGGAAATTAAACACTCAAATAACATAAGCCCGATATATATATGTATATATTTATTCGATAAAAGAAAAAAATAAATGGGAGTTTTGGCCAGTAGAGTCAAATTTTCAATGATATACCATCGTCATCGAAAATCAGTCCAAGTGTTACCGCCTTCACCGCGTGGAGGTACGTTATTTTATAATCCCAGCATAATATGTTATTTTATACAGTGAAATTAGTGATAGCTTTAATTTCCACATCAGATGTTTCTGATCTTCGATTTTTAGGGTTCCGTACCCAAAGGGTAAAAACGGAACCCTATTACTAAGACTTCGCTGTCCGTCCGTCCGTCTGTCTGTCACCAGGCTGTATCTCAAGAACCGCGGTAGCTAGACAGTTGAAATTTTCACAGATGATGTATTTCTGTTGCCACTATAACAACAAATACTAAAAACAAAATAAAATAAATATTTAAGGGGGGCTCCCATACAAAAAAACGTGTTTTTTTTCGGCGTTTTTGCCGTCTGTCTGTCGCCAGGCTGTATCTCAAGAACCGCGGTAGCTAGACAGTTGAAATTTTCACAGATGATGTATTTCTGTTGCCGCTATAACAACAAATACTAAAAACAAAATAAAATAAATATTTAAGGGGGGCTCCCATACAAAAAAACGTGTTTTTTTCGGCGTTTTTGCCGTCTGTCTGTCGCCAGGCTGTATCTCAAGAACCGCGGTAGCTAGACAGTTGAAATTTTCACAGATGATGTATTTCTGTTGCCGCTATAACACCAAATACTAAAAACCAAATAAAATAAATATTTAAGGGGGGCTCCCATATAACAAACGTGTTTTTTTCGGCGTTTTTGCCTTGTGGTACGGAACCCTTAGTGTTGGCCAGTTTTTTTATAAGTCAACAGGAAATGCCCATCAGACCGAACAACTTTTGCTAAGACGTCATTCCTATATATGTTATGGTGTAGCTGGGCTCTTGGAGTTCCACATCAGGTGTTCCAGATCTTCAAATTTATTCTCTCGGCAGAAAATGCTCATCACGTGGAACAATTTTTGTTATGGTACCATTTTTGTATCTCTTATAGTTTAGCTGGTCTGTTGCGGTTCTGCATCAGGTGTTCAAGTTTCCAAGATAAATTATAGCCTATATGTTGCCCAGACATAATGCCTATACAACAAAATAAAAATCATTCAAATCCTTCCAGTAGTTCCGAAGATTAGCGTGTACAAACAAACAGACAAACAGACAAACAGACAGAATTTTTTTTTCGGATTCGTACCCTATTACTGTTTCTAAACCCCCCCCCAATTTTTTTTTTTTAATATTTTCAATGTACAGACACAGTTTTTCTACTGTTTTATTATATGTATATAGATTTCAATTGTACTTAGGTCCGCCATATTGTATTTAGGATGATGTCACTTATCTTACCGTGCATTGTCATTCAAAACAAATGTAGATGCAATATTTCAGCTCAATCTGTTGGGGAAAACTGTTATAAAATTCATTTGCAAGATTTGGCCCATACATACTAACTAACAAGGCAAGCTAAATAAAAGCTTGTAAAAACAGTAAAATTGTGAACCCAGCATAAAAATACCCTAATTTTCGCTTCAAAATTAGCGAGTGAATGAATGAACGATATGAATGAAAAACATCGTCCGCTCTTTCATTCAAATGTAAATGCGAACATTTACATTCAAATGAGCCTTTCTAGAATTATTACTGTCAACGCACAGGCTGACAATTAAAATAATTATTAATATCACACCGTTGTTTTATAAGGGATAGGCAGTAAAAGACTTTGCAGGGCTTTAATCACTATGCTTGGCAAGAAAGAGAATACGTATAAGTCGGTCCTCACAAGATTTAACTAAGATAATGTTTGGACTTAAAAAGAATGTCTCTCTCCTCTGTCATCTACTTTTAAAATATTATTGTATCTTTTGACGGGAAAAATGTTTCTATAGGGTGACTGGTAATTAGTGACCGATACTTAAACACGTGATTTTACTCATCATTATGAACAACTTTTACTATGGGACGAAACCTGAAATCGTGAAAAAAAAAAACAGCTGTTCTCTACATTTTGACGAGTTAGACGAACATAAATGTAGGGAACAGCTGATTTTTTTTTTTTTTTTTTCTAATCATTTATCATTCTCTTGCCGGAATTCCAGTTTATTCGGTGTCGGCGCAACATGTCTTTTCTTTCCATACTTCTCTATTAGACATCATCTCAAAGTCAAAGTCAAATCATTTATTTCAAATAGGCACATTAAAGGCACTTTTGAACGTCAAAAATTACAACAAAATAGAATTGATTCTAGTACCTAGTTTTCGTATTGAGAAGAATGGGCTAGAAACTCCACCGTTACTCTTTTAAAATGTTTTACAAGGTCTTGTATACATAATAATATTTTTCAACACACTTGCTCGTAAAGTGGCTCTTATTGAACCGCTTTTAGGTCCATAATGGAGTGTATTACGAACGCGTGCTTTTTCTTTACTTTAATCCACATGTGCTGTAATACACTCCATTTCCACATTTCAAAAATGCCACGTTAGTTTAATTTAAAGATGATGCAACTCAAAACAAAACACACTGACATAACCTCATACACACACTGTCATTTTTGACAGCGCTCACGGTGATATTATTCTAGGGCATGGTCGGCATTATCGCAAGATGGCGAATGTCATGACGTCATCTATGACGATTCACGGGACATCGTTATCGTTATCGCGCTCACGCTAATTCGGTTACTTCCCAATTCGGAACACATCGATTATTTCCCAATTCGGAACGCAGGGTTTGATGAGATTAAAAAAGCGCGCGTCTTCCATCGTTTCTTTGGTCTTCTTCTACTCTTTTAGCCATCCACATTCATACTCAAAGCTTTATTCTTCTTCGTTTCCTGCACCCTAATTGTGTAACACACTATCAATCGGAATCTGAATCATTTTGAAGCAAATTGCTAATCCATTGCCTCATAAGTTAGAAAAATTTGCCCAACACGCAAATAACGCAATGAATGCTGTGGAACTGTCAAAATGAAACCGATTCCGATTGATAATGTGTCGCAATTGCCCCGCCGGTTCTAAGTAGCATGTGCAATTTGAAGTCTGTAAATCCATAAGCCAAGCAGAGAAATCATATTCTATGATACATGAAATAGATTTTTCAAAAGAAAACTGTCTGGAATCATTTCAGTATTCGGAAAAGATATATATAAATAGAATCACCGGTAGTACCTATGAATACATTTCTGCGTATATATTTTTTCTATTTTATTTGCGGTTATTGATTTATGTTCTGCGAGCTAAAACATTTTTTTCTTTTGCAGGTACGTTTTTGCTGATTTCTGAAGAAAGAATTGGCTTCGTTTGTGTAAGCAGGTATATTAAAGATATCTAACGCTGAAGTAGTTATCTTACTTTAGTAATAGTAAGGTTTAGATTTAAATTAGTTTGGACATTATATTTTCTGGATACAAGCTGAGCGTGGGAACCAAGATTCGATCACCTGATTACGCAGTGTTATTGAATTTTTCCATTATAAGTAATTAGGTATTGATTGTGCCCATTTTTGCGGCAACAGACCTCGCCCCTTGTTACATAAGACTTAAAACACAAGTGGCGTACGTAGATATACTTGACAACTAATTTATGTTAAATATACGTAAACATTTTACATACAGATTATACTTCAAATGTAAAGAAACATGAATTATGTAACCCATATTTTTAACCGACTTCAAAAAAAGGAGGAGGTTTCTCAATTCGACCGTATATTTTTTTTTTTTTTTTTTTTATGTGTGTTCGCGGATAACTTCGTCGTTTATGAACCAATTTTGATTATTCTTTTTTTGTTGGAAAGGAGATATGCCAAGGGTGGTACCATGATAAGGAAACCAGGATCTGATAATGTCATCCCAGTGAAACCGAGGGGAACATTCGAAAATCGTAGGAGCGACTAGTGCGTTTGTTAATTTTTTCGTTAAGTATTTTAAAGCACTACAATTTAATGAAGGCCTGGAGTCGATCTGATGATGGAGCCGAAAGACAGTCGAGGGGACTCCTCAACGATTTACAGCAGTTACCTTGTGTTTGGGCTTGATTAATTTGTATTGATGTGAACTTTACACCTAGATGGGTTGTGACTGTCATTAGGGGTCTGATGATGAAGACGAAGGACAGTTAAGGGAACTCCTCAACAATTTACAGTAGCTACCTTGTGTTTGGAATTAATTAATTTATATTTATGAGAACTGTAATGGCAAAGGAAAAACTTTGCACCCATATGGGTTATAAGTGCCATTACAGGTCTGATGATGGAGACCATAGACAGTCGAGGGAATTCCTCAACGATTTACAGCAGTTACCTTTTGTTGGGCTTACTTCATACGGTTCAATACGCCAAAATGTTCAGGTCGTACAAAAATAATACCTACCTAATTAAGATTGTAGTTTTACATAGGACGACCACTACCTACTAGTCATGCTGATGCGTCAATTTGAAACCGAATTTAAGTTGCGTAATCGCGTCATTTCTAGCAATGCTCTTTCGTCGTGTGGCCTACTCAATAATTAAAGTAACTTGAGCATTTGCTCTCGGAAATCATCATTTGGTAAAGTGGAGCTGATGATGAAGACCACAGATGGCCATCGGAACTACTCAATGACAAATATTTCACGGGTTGCGATTCGATTACTTTAATATGGTTGCTAAGCAATTTATGCTCGTTACAATGCGTATGGTGAAGTGGAGCTGATGGTGACTTCTCAATCAGCTCCAGTTCTCCTGGTTCTTACTAGGAGAACTCCTCAACAATTAACGTCCCTGCATCGGGAAAAGCAATATTTTGTAAAAGGTGATGATCCGTTGATATTAGGCTATTGTAACTTAAATAAATTACAAACTGACCCACTAAAAAGTGAAAAATAAAAACTTTTACAAAAAAAACAACCGACTTCCAAAAAAAAACACTATAAAGTTAAAAATAACTTTAATTTCGGAAGTCGGTGGCAAAAAACTAAAATACAAATCCAAAGACACCGACTTCCGAAATTAAAGTTATTTTTAACTTTATAGTGTTTTTTTTTGGAAGTCGGTTGTTTTTTTTGTAAAAGTTTTATAATAATAGAAGATATAAAAGAGTGTCCATGGAGTTTCTTGCCCGTTTTTCTCTATACGAACCGACTACGCTTAGGAATGGGCAACCAACGTCATCATTCTGACTGGCTCCTTGAAACTTCAACCATTGTTTGACTTGAATATGCTTTATACAATTTAACACCATAGTTCTATAACATCAAGTGTTGCATCAAATAACACGAATTTGAATCGTGTCGTGAGTTTATGAGCTTGAAGCACGGAATTACTTAACCACACTTCTTGTGGTAACTTGGTAATTGTGGTACCGGTCGTATACGTTTATTATAACGCGGTGAAAGGAAGGAAAGGACGGAAAGTCACGCAGACCGTAAGTTGATAATATTTTAGTGCAAAAATGTGTACTTTTAATATTGTAAGGTTTGGTGGCAGTTATTCTGAGTTTTTGGTCAACTGGACCCACTCGGAACTGGACCCCTTTGGACAACTGGACCCACTCGGAACTGGACCCGCGGGTCTAAGGACCTTGGTGAATGATAATAAGAATTACTATTTTTAATACCAGTTTTTCCCTTACCTTTAAAGAGGCACCTATCAGGTCCCCCTCACGGCGTAGGAATATTTTACGGTAAAAAGTTGGGATCACACGTTAGCATCCCACTGTACGGTTAAAAACAAATGAATGCAGTATAAAAGTGTTCCCAAAAAGATACAGTTACATATCATACTGATCAACATCATCATCGCGTTTTTTTTTAATTTGAATTCAAACTCAAACTCAAATCATTTATTTCAATTAAACCTTGTACAGGCACTTTTGAATTGTCAAAATTAAATAGTCTGTCAGTTAGTCAGAAAGTTGAAGCTAGTTACCCATTCCAAAGCGTAGATCTCTATGGAGAAGAACGGGCAAGAAACTTGATTTATGAGATAGACAACAAACGACAGAAAATCCACCTCTTCAAGAGTCAAACACCATCGTTACCGGACTGCATAACACCCCCATTAAAACAAACCCTAAAAAAAACTGCCCCCATAGGACAAGAGGGTGCTAACATCAAGTATGCGCCCCGGTCCTCAAATAAACGCAGATCACAAGCATAACGCATAAACAATAGATTGATTCCGAAGATCATTCGGACGCCATTCAGCGTCGGGGAACGCGGCGGGAATTTGTAATTTTTATGGAAGGAATAGGGTTCTGTGACTGCTATGAGGCGGTTTCATGCAAGGTTTGAATCTAAATTTATTTAGGTAGTATGGATTTTTTTATTCGTGTATTCGGTTTTTTTTTTAATATTTGTAAATTTCAGCATCTCACTTGCGTAACACACTTGGAATGGATCAGGGATTTCATTTCTTCATAAGTATGTTTGAAAAATTCGTCTGCGCGACAACGTAAATAACGCAATGAATGTTGTTGATTTGTCAAAATGTAAGGTAAATTGCAATTGTTAGTGTGTTACGCAATTACCCCGCAGATCTTGTTTAATAAAATAAAAACTATTATGATTAATATTTCAGTATTACACCGAGGTATCTTTTGGCTTCGAAAAGACGAATTTTTGCAAACATTTAAGAAGTGATGGATTTTATTGAACCTATTAAAAAATAATAGAGATTATCATGTTACACAGTTGGAATGATTTTTTTTCAAAACTTAAGAAATTAATAAGATACAAGTTCAGGATTAGTTAAGAAACAAGGTGTTCTTCTTCTTTTTGGACATTATTAATTCAATACAAGTACAAGATAAAAAGAGTGCCTCCAAATAATCCAATATCGACAGAGCCACAACACGAGTGTTCACAAAAAACCCTGTAAGTAATTTTTCCGCCAAAAATTCATACAGAACCGCGAACTTTTAAAAGCTTTTTCGCTTGACGAGTTTTTTCAAAGGCTCCTATTGTAAATCGTAACTAGATTCGAATGTGTTGACAATGAATCGTTCGCCACTCGGATTCTCTAACGGAAGTGAAAAATTTTCACGCTTTCAGCGCATATTGACTTCATGAATAAGTTACTTTAGCGGAAGCTGGGAGCTTCAGCAGTATGGTCGCTGTAGGTACGCTGTAGTCTTTTGTTTTGATTGTCGAATGAATATGGATAGGGTTTCGAATTTAACATTTTTTTTAGAGGTTTAGTTTTCAAAGGAACTTTTAACGTGTTTCCACGGGATAATTAACGACAGATGTTTGTGGCAAATGTAGTATGTCTGCCTGTTACTGAATTAAGTCAGTAGGTAGTCATACCTCGGTTCTTGAATATCATAGATATCAATATCATACACTATATTTTGTACATGTTACAGGTATATTACATTGGGTGACCAATGGGCGTTGTTATCGCTAAAAGCGATGTTTTAAAGACAACCTTTTGATGAATTAAGAGAGGAGAAAAATACTGTAGGTGGCATTGGCTTGACAACAAGAAGTAATTCTTCGATTTAAAAAAATACATATTGCCAATTCTCGTATTTAGAAATGTTCAAAATCTATATAGTAATCCCATCTGCGCGATAATCAATGTCAAATAATAATAATATATTTTTTAAAGATGGAGAATGAGATTAAAATGCGAATATTCCTAAAAATTCGGGAATTGAACCTCAGCAATCAATGACAAAGACGAGGTGTTGCACACTACTTGATTTACAGAGGCTACTTTTAACATGTAGATTTTTTACTTTCTCTGTCGATCTGCCCCTTTTCAATAAAACAGTTCCGTTACACATAATATTATTATATCTCATTCATACGTCTATAACAGACACTTAAAATCGTCCAGTCAGCCACCAACAACGATTAAATTCCGCAATAAAATTTTATACAGCCAAATAAAAACAAAAAACACATGAAATGCCAATCACCCCATAAAAGAGAAATTTAAAAATCAATCTCTGAATGAACTAACGTAACATAATGAAACAAGTACTTATAATTTATTCCTTTGCACGTTAATTTTTAACATCACCCAACGTGGCTGTAGAATTAATGAGAACATTTTAACTGGCAACCCCGGAGTTTGAATTTATTGTCATGGCAACATTGGAATATATTATCTGTGCGTTAATTGTTATCTGTTGCTGCTAAAATTTATTGTATTGGAAAATTTAGCCTACTATGTAATTCTGTTTAGTTGTTATGATCAATAGATATGCACGGAAAGCACGTTAAGCCGTTGGTCCCGGCTCTCATTCGCGAATCTTTGACAGTCGTTACGAGTAGTCAGAAGCCCGAAAGTCTAACAACCAGTCTTACCAAGGGATATTGTGTTACCCAGTAACTGGGTTGTGGAGGTCAGATAGGCAGTCGCTCCATATAAAATACTGGTCTTCAGCTGCATCGGGTTAGACTGGAAGCCGACCCCAACATAATTGGGAAAAGGCTAGGCAGATGATAATGATGATGATCAGTAGTTATTAGGGAATTGTGATAGTTTAGTGAAAGGACTACCAGGAGAGCGATCAATTCAGTATAATTATAGTATCATCATCATCGTCAAAATCAAAATCGTCATTTATTCAAATTAGGCTGAGACTGATTCTCAGCCTAATTTGAATAAATGACGATTTCACTTTTAAAACGTCATAATTACATAAGACAGTCCCCCAAACGCCCGCCCTTCACCACTATCTAGTGCTTTCGCTGGGATGAAGTGGCGCAACAAACTCCCCAGCAGCACAGCTGTCTGTCCAGCTATAAGAAATGTATTCTATAAGGTATGCAAAATGCAAAGTAATTAACATTACGAGACATAGAACATTAAATTAAATTGTTTGCCAAATGTTATATAAGCTAACTGGTACAAGTTTTTAAAAGCTCTCATAAAGTTGTCTCCATCTTGGATTTTCATTTTGATATAATAGAAAAAGACAGAGAGAAAACGTCGCATGAAGGGGGCATAAAGTTTTTTCATTACACAATACGCAAGTCACGTTAAAGAACTTCGTTCCAAAAACAGCCCATAGCAATCTATTATACCTTTTTAAATGTTAAAAGTGAGTGAACCTTTAACAAATCATAAATTATGACGATATGGTACTACTTTTTCTCACCTGTTTCATTGTGATCACCATTTTGATGGCGGGATAAAACCATTTATTGAAGAAATCTGTGCTGTAGACATTTCATACGAAATAGGCTCGCAGTTCACATCCAAATCCAAATAAATATCTGTGCTTAAAAGGCCCATAATATGCGAATGTATAAAATGTGTAAAACCCCACGAACATCTGCATTATACACTACAGTAACCTTTTATACCGTTAAAGGGTTAGTTTTAAAGTGATAGCATTTGAAATCCATTACACTTTCCGGGTACCACAGTAGTGCTGACCAATATTTTTAAACAAAAAACATGCAAATGTAACACTACAGCCAACGTAACAAAAAAAACTGTCAAAGCGCGCATATTTCCGTGGAATTTTTAACGCGAACCGTCATTGCCAGTAAAAAAATACCGACGACATGGTAATAGAACATTTTTGAATTTGCAACACTGTCGTTTGTCGGGAGTCTATCTAAATTTAAAAACACCGGCTTCGTGTCAAACGGCTATTCTTTATTCGAAAATGTATTTCGAAATCGGAACATAATATAAGGCGACTGTTAGAAATAATCGCTGCCACGTACGACCGTTGTTATAATGGGATACCTCTGTAATTTTATTGGATTATACAATGCCATTTTGTTTTGGTATTACTGCTAAGTATTAGCGGAGAATGTATAGTTCTGATATATTATTATATTCCTTGAACAATAATGTTATTAGCATGCAGAATGTTAAATTGACTCTCTGCATGCTAATTGCTTATCACACTATCAATCTAAATCTGAATAATTTTGAAGAATATTCCTAATCCATTGTTTCATATATTTGAAGATATTTTCTTTCAGAATGAAAGCCATTGCTACTGATAGTGTGTTGTGCAATTACCTTGCAGCGGTGCTATTCTGTAAAAACGTCACCATGATAACTTAGGTGAAGTGAGCTTAAAGTGAGCTGTCATTCCACATGATGCTAGGGATTGACACTATTGACAGCTCACTCCACGCTCACTTCACCTAAGTTTTCACGGTGAGATTTTTACAGAATAGCACTGTTGGTCTCGAATTCTAAGACTAGGTTGGTTTCGGTTTTACTCACATCCATATTTTCAAGAATATCTCTATATTCAAGCAACAACAAAGCTTCGTTGTGAGCTAATCACAATCTTATCGACAACATTACACTATCCAAGCGCAATACCTCATCAAACTGTTGTCGTCAAAGTGTGACAATATCGTTCAAGATAACTCGATCAGATAGAGCGCTTGATATTGTTCGATGAAAACTTTAAGCGTAAACATGCATGAAGTTTGAACGAAGTCGAGATTGTGTAAGACTTTGAAAGAGTGACCTTGAGTTGAGATAGCAACAAACTTACTTTCGCATTTATAATATTAGTAAGGATAGTAGGATTTTTTAGTTCCTTGCAGAGAAATGGTGGTAAACATGCTATTTATGTGGTTGTAAAAGCACCCTCGATACAGAAGAAATTCCTAGAATGGGTTTATGTAAGACTAGCTTCCGCCCGCGACTTCGTCTACGTAATATTTCTTATAAAACTGTTTTATTTAGCTTATTTGTTATTTATTTATTACTTAAAATTTTACTCCCTTCCTGTTTGCAGATTGATCTGATATTTGGTACAGACCTTTACTTTTGATGACAATATAATATAATTTAATTTAATCAATATCATTGTAAATCCAAGATGGTTGCCGCTCAAAATGGCGGATTACATATTTTTTCACAACCTCCTCAATATGGGTATCAAATGAAAGAGCTTGACTAGTAGAATACTGTACAATAAGAAAAATTTCAAATCTAAGATGGATTTCATATTTATTATTTATTTATTTATTTAAAATTTCGTAAATAACATCATAACAGCTAAAACGCCAAAGCAATGTTACTACCACAAAGATACACATACACCTAACTTACATTTGTATCAATATTGGTAATGGGTATCAAATGAAAGGGCTTTACAAGTAGAACACAGTGGATGGATCATAGAGTTTTAATAAAAACTTGAAAATAAAGTAAAAAAATATTAATAAGATGAATGTTTTTAATGAAAATAATGATGTAGATAATGTTCTAAAAGCTAAAAAATAATTGGGTATGTCCTAGGTACCAGTCATCACACCACTTTCCTCATCAATCTAGGGTATTGATCAGACAAAAAAATAAACCAAATTCAAAAGAAAGTTAATCATTTTGAAACCGAAACTGTCAAATTTTCCCAATAAACTTTGAACCTAATGCTTTAGCGTTAAAGTTGAAAATCGATTAAAGAAATTTGACAGATTGCAGCTTATTATACTGGCGTCTGTACTATCGCGGACACTCCCGCCTGACCACCACTAAATTCTTTTTTGCTTGCACTCAAAAAATAGAAGCGCTCTCTAGCCCCGCGCCAAGGTCAAATAGTTCATCCGTAAAATTCACAAAAGGAGTACACGTGATGAGTTACTAAGCTGCGCAGTGCAGGTTGCAACTGATTGCGCTATCGATTTCCTAATAGCCGAAAACTTTACGGGCGTAGCTTGGCGCCGTCGCAGGAGTATGCGAAAAAAATTTTAAGTGATCAGGCGGAAAAGGCCGCGATGGTACAAAACACCAAATGTACTGATACTAACTGTTATTGTCAGTCTGCATTATCACCACTGCTTAGAACCAAGCACATCACCAAATGTAAAAATAAGTAAAATAAATTAAAATGCGTCACTTTAGCCATCATTGCCATAAGCAATACAAAAGCGATTTTAATTAGTTTACAATGTAATTTAAAATCTTAAGGAAAACTCGAACTGTTTTCCTACGTTCTCATTACGTTCAACATCTCAAGTTTCCACGATTTCCTTCCCACTGCCCACCCCTAAGCATCAAACCGAAACGCACTGAAATAAAAACGCACATTAAACGCAATAAAATCGTTCTGCAAAACCAAATTATTATTGCCAAGCATTCGTTTCCTTAACAACTTTATTTGAGTACCGATAAGGTTGAGATTTGTTCAATTTCAAGTATTCGAACGGCAAATAAAATGAAGATCGTTGTATCGCAAATAAAGGGGCCATTCTGAATTTTTACGCGAAGGTATAAAACATGTCTTTACGACTCCTGCTCTCCTAGTACTTTTATGATACAATAGCTTTTACCGTTTCTGCTTACCAATCGATTGGTGCTTATATCTGTGTCGCTGGGAATATTTTAAGTGTTTGATGTTTTATTTGTAAACGGTAGTAGAAACATTGACACTTTTCTTACCGATACATTATTCTTAGTTACATAACCTTATACAATCACACCAGGGGCCTTAGATAAGGGGGCCTAAAAAGGCCACTTTGGCAGAATCATAAAAGGATAACATTATGAATCATAATGGACAGTTAACTGTTAAGTTAATCGTATCAAATCCCATTGGTGAAGGATTTTTCACTTTTTTTTTTTTTTTGTTTGTGCTAAAATACCAATCAATCCAATCCAAATCCAATCCCAATCTCTTTGATTATACGTACGTAGTGCAGCGAAAGAAAGAAAACCGCGGACTGTCTTCGCCATATTATGTTTCATAATGGTAACCCTTTATGATTCTGCCAAAGTGGTATTTTTAGGCCCCAAGGTGTACTTTATACACACAAATGTTCCGTACCCAAAGGGTAAAAACGGGACCCCATTACTAAGACTCCACTGTCCGTCTGTCTGTCATCAGGCTGTATCTCATGAACCGTGATAGCTAGATAGTTGAAATTTTCACAGATGATGTATTTCTGTTGCCGCGGTTAAGGGGGGCTCCCATACAACAAACGTGTTTTTTTCGGCGTTTTTTCCTTGTGGTACGGAACCCTTCGTGTGCGAGTCCGACTCGCACTTGGCTAGTTTTTTCAGGTGACAGAGCAGTAAAAACAAATTGGGATTTTAACTACATTGATAAATGTGACGCTCTGAAAGTGTTTCCAGTTGTTTAGTATGTTTTTAGGACGTCAAAAGGTTTTATTTTTATGTAAAACAATAAACCGCTGAAAAAGACCCTTCGACCAACTTCCATAACAATAAACTCAAAACCGCGAAAGCACACTTGACAAGTTGTTAAAAACACGAACAAAATCCTACTAATATTATACATGTGACAGTTTGTATGTTTGTTACTCAATAACGTAAAACGGCTGAACGGATTTCGATGAAATTTGTCACACAGATCTATCTATCTATATACTAATAATAAAGTAGAAGAGTTTGTCTGTTTGAACGCGCTAATCTACGGAAATACCAGTCGGATTTGAAAAAAAATCTTTTATAATAGTCCAATTCTTAAGGAAACCCAATTCTTAACATCACGCTAAGACACTTAGGAGACGTGCAAAAAGAAAAAAAGTCGGAAAGGACACAGTAATAGCGCGGGCGCTACTATGCGACGGGGTGGGTCGGGGGACCAAGAAATTTCACACTGACGTAGCAGCGGGCAGAAGCTAGAAGTTTATAACCTGGATAAACATACAGGGATACTTTTTATCCTACTACGTTCCCGTGGAATAATTTTCGACCTCTACGCGGGCGAAGTCGCGGGCAATAGTTACAAATAACATACTTGTAGAAAACTTTTATTAAAGCCCTACCACACCACGGTAACGGATCGTCAATGAAGCCCTTAATATAAGGTTGTTGGTTTATTACTTCTCTGCAAGTTATTGCTTACGTAATGACGCGTAAACTTACGTGACGCCCGTAAATAATATCTTTATACCAATCCTGGCTTTATTGCAATAGAAATTGAGACCATTTTTGATTGTATCGTTTTGCCAAATAGGGTTGTATAGCTTTCGGGTTCGGATATCCGAAATAGTCTGGATCGAAATTTGAATTTGGATTCCCGGAAGGGTATCCGAGTTATTTGTAGAATGGACGCTTTAGATTTGGATGATGTCTATGTTTGGATATTGTGAAATTATTATTATTGGTACCTTTGTACCTATTGATGAAATTTTGTGTGGAGAAAGGTATTATTATCGTTGAAACTTTTATGAGGACTTCTGATTAAAATTACCCAGAAACTCCACTTTATAAATGGAAGGTAGTAATTTTCATCGTTTTTCGTTGAGTTTAAATTCAGTAAATTATTAATACTGCGGCATTTACTTATTCATGAAGAATAGTTATAAATGCAATAATTTACCATTAAACTGTATTTATCATTCAACATATCTGAAAATTTTACTACAACCAGTAAAAATATATATATATTTCATTAAGAAAGCTAGATGCCCAGCTAGATGGACGGACGACCTAAAGAAGGTGGCTGGGGCGGACTGGATGCGGAAGGCGGCGGTGGGGTGTTGTGGCGAAGCCTGGGAGAGGCCTATGTCCAGCAGTGGACTGCAATAGGCTGAGCTGATGATTAACAAATTTAAAAAAAATTGCATCATTAAAATTGGATCTTAATCTGCCAAAATAATTCGTAGACGCTGCTCTACGAATTATTTTTGCGGATTAAGGTCCAATTAAATTAATTTTCGGATATTTGTGGGTGCTGACCCACAAATATCCGAAACGATATGAAATATCCGATAACCGCACCCACGTATTGGCAACACTAGGGACCGAATATTACAGGGAAACAGAAAAAATAAATACTACGATATGTTTTTAACGTAACTTTTATTCAATCGACCGAAAATTCCGCCAATGCTCGATCTAGTTGCAGAAGTATGCCGTTGGTACTATGCCTGTGTCTTATTGCAGGCATAGTATTGGGAACACAATACTATTTAGGCTAGGGGCTTGTGGCTAAATAATAACAGCGGCAAGGGTGAAGATCGAACATTGAAGATCAAGCTACGCTTGCCGCAATCGGTTCGTGAATGGGCATCTGGGATTCAGACCCCACCGTGCTTCGGAAAGCACGTTAAAGATCGCACGTATCAAATCGGAAAGGGATCGGCATCGTATCAACTCGAGCCGTTCAGTATTCTTTGTATGAAACTCCCTACTGCAACGCACAATAATCGGAATTGTAACGTAACCGCCTCGCCTCGGGACAAGCTCACGAACCGCGGTGCGGTGCGTTATGGCTCGTCGTCCCCGCGCTTACATCTCTCCGTACCCGAGCTTACGTCTCTTCGTCCACCCTTGCCCCTCTCACCCCTCCCGCGGCCTGCCTGCTGCACCATCACCCAGCGGTCGGCGAGTAGCCAAGTCGACGTATCGGAGCTTCTGATCTGCTTTGGTTACGTGCTTACGTTAGGTTGACGCCTGTTTGACGCCGAGACGAAAGGCGATACGGTGACGATCCCTTTACGAGTTGATATTTTTTCTATGACCTTTAGCCGTTGGTCCTATCTGCCATTCGTAGATCTTTGACAGTCGTTACAAAAGTCGAATCAGAAGCTCAAAAGTCTTACAGCCGAACCCAATTACCTATCAATCACCAGTTTTGGCATACTGGAGGTAGTAAAACCTATCTATCTCTGGTTTTAACGTCCCAATAATCTATATCAGTTGCGATCTGCATGATTTTATTATACTGGCAGTTATAATTTGTACTGGCTACCACCAGTAGCGATCTGTCAATAGGTTATTGGGTCTGACTGACTGATATACCTATCAACGCACAGCCTAAACCGCTGGTGCTAGAGACATGAAATTTGGAGGGTGTGTTATTTGTGAAGAGTAGATATCCACTATGACACCCTAAGAGGGTGAATGGGGGGAGGGTGAAATTTCACGCGGACGAAGTCGCGGGCAGAAGCTAGTATTTCATAAATCAGTAGTCATCGCCTTTCTAGCCCTATGGTCTTTCACACAGTCCATCTATCGTATCTTTGGTATTCTTTAAAATCACAAACCCACTATAAAATCCACTGAAACTAAAAAGTTAAATAACCTTTCTAAATCCGTAAATTAACATCAACAACAACAAACTAGGTGCAATATATTTTTCAAAGCCAAACTTGGCTTAATACAATAAAACTGATTTGAAAATCAGCCGCCATGATGGAAAACTTTACCTCTTTGACACGAGCGTCCGAACTCGCTGTGTAGCTCCAAATTTATACGTTGAATTAGATTTTATCAAGTGAACTGGATAGTTTGTTGGTAAATTTTGAAGGAAAATCTATAGGGAATATGGAAATTGGTTATTTGTTAGGTAAAAGTATTGTTTTAATTGTTACAGGTTTTTATGTGGTGTATTTTTTCGAGATTGTTGCGTTTTCAAACGTGTACAGTACATGGAATGAAAACTATAAGTTACCTACCTTCAAATACATGTTTCATAAAGCAGACATCATCAAAATATTTGCTTTCACATAAACCTACATGGGCACTTATGAAACGTCAGAAGCTAGTTGCACGGTTCCAATTGGTCGTTTCATAGGGAGAAAATCCAACATGAAACTCCACTCCGGTATTATTGTAAAACATCCTTGTCTTCAACGTAGTCTATAAAATTGTATAAAGTTTTTTTATAGCGACACGTTTGTTGTGGGTTTTGAACTTTGTATCGCGAAGTTCTATGTTGGCAGTGAATAGAATAAAAAGTAATTTAAAAAAATTAAACCGACTTCAAAAAGAAATTAACTCAAAATTATGAAATAACTTTAATTTCGGAAGTCGGTGTCTTGGGATCTGTATTTTAGTTTTATGCCACCGACTTCCGAAATTAAAGTTATTTCATAATTTTGAGTTAATTTCTTTTTGAAGTCGGTTTAATTTTTTTAAATTACTTTTTATTTCGTAATTTTTAGTTTTTGCACTAGAATTTGACCAAGGTTTTGAGGTGTTTTCCCTTTGACACTACACCCGTAGCTCGTATCAACAAGCCAGGCCGTCACACTTACACGTATTAGCCCATATCTTGAAAATTACTGAATCGATCTTGATGAAACTTGCACTGTTCTCTAAGTTGAAGAAAATGTAAGCCAATAAAAAAAATGGTTACGATCCGATTAATAGTTCCGGAGATATGCGTGGACAAACATACATACATACATACATACATACATGCATACATACATACATACATACGTCTATGAAATTTTGTATATTTGTTTGGAAGCCCTAATAGATCATCATATGTGAATATAATGCAATTCCAATAATATTACATACATACGTATCGAATTGATAACCTACTTTTTTTTGAAGTCGGTAAAAATTATAATAATATTCATGCACTATGCTAGACTTAAACGCGCTTCACCTTTTTATTCCTTGACTGTACAGTCAACCATTGCCAGCGCCTTATTGCACAGAAGTAAGGGTGGTTTTCTAAGTTCAAAAGTTACTACTGACGCGAAAGTGCAGTTGACAGTATTTAGGTGCGTAATATTAAAACTTTCACTATATTTTAAACGTGAATGTTGAAAGTATAAACCCATCTACTCTTATTCCAATCATTTTCCCCCAAAAACGTATCCCGAAGTGTCAAATTACAGGAGCAATTTAAGTAAAATCAAAAGAAGTTCGATGGAGCAAAGTTCAAAGCTTATTACCGTTCAAATCTATAGTTAGTTCTTCGATTAAAACTTAGTCGGTTCCATTGCGATGTGATAACTTTAGGAAATACTGAAAATAAAACTGTAGAGTAAACTTATTTTAGTTCAAAAACTTTGTGAAGGAAGAGGTACGAGGTAAGAGGTAGAGGTTATTACGATTTGCAATTAATTTGACATTTTCTGCAATCGTTTTGGAAGATTTGTCGGAGTTTTATGTGACTTTGACATTCCTATGAGTTTAACAGATTTTTACTTATTATAATTTAACTTTCGTGAGATATTATCACAGTTTTATTTTCATTTTCGTTTCAATTTGCTCCTTTGTCCGTAACTATTCCAGCCCTCCCGAAAGATTGTTTTTTGTTAGCCTACATTGTGTCCCAGTGCTGGGCAAAGGCCTCCCCTTGTTTCTTCTAAACCTCTCGAAAGAAATGCGCAAAAAAATAAGGAAAGTTTACACTGAAAGTATAATGAAGAGTTAAATCATTAGCAACATTGATGAACCAAAAAAACTGTTTAAAAAGGTCCAGGAATGTTTTAGATTTTTTCGAATAAATTCCTAGACCATTTTAAACAGTCTTTTGACGTGACAACGTCTTAAATTAGGTTGCGGCTGGGAGTCACTTATGAAAAAGTGTAACGCTCGGTAACGTTACGATGAGTCACCGAACGAGAGAGAGGCCCGCCGAATGCCTTGCGTCTCTCTCCCACTCAACTATTTTCATTCAATTCCTTGTTCCTATTGTGCAATTTAATTATATTCATATCAATAAATATTCTACCGAGAAAAAGACGTTGTCACGTAAAATCTTCGCCCGTAAAACCGACTTTACAGGCAACCATTTTTTTGACTGTATTCCAAAAAAGTGCTTAATTTTTGACGTGACAACGTCTTAAATTAGGTTGCGGCTGGGAGTCACTTATGAAAAAGTGTAACGCTCGGTAACGTTACGATGAGTCACCGAACGAGAGAGAGAAAGACGTTGTCACGTAAAATCTTCGCCCGTAAAACCGACTTTACAGGCAACCATTTTTTTTTGTTTCTCGACTGTCAATCAGTGAACGGATGATCAATATGAGTTTGTTTCTGTCTTTCTTCACGGAGTAGTCAGATAGGAAACACTGAACTAATCTAGTTTTAAAACACCAGAAAGCCAATTCGTGTAGATAATTAAAAATGATCAAAATTTAGTCGCTATCTAATCTCAGCGTCAATCAATGTAAAAATCGTGTCAAAAATGTAGGAAAATTACAGATATTATTGACAGAGTGAGACTTAGATTAGAATGCTAATGTCCTTAAAAATATGGGAATTGTGGCCATCATGGCCCATCGTGTATTCATTACTCATTTCATTTAACCATAAATTCAAATGTAATTTCCTGGAGATATGAGCTTATCTCCTTCGTGAAAGTTAACTTAAGGTAAAAATGTTAGTGTTGCTACATTGTAAGATTTGTGAAGCAAGTTTGATGGTACGCCATCTTTGTTTCAGGTTTAGAGGTTTCATTTTGTGTGATTTGCATCCAGATGTGATGAACTCGAGTTAGCACCACGCTTGAATGAGAAAACGGTGATCTTAGTTTGTTTAAAAAATACATGAAAACGCTGTTGGTATTTTTTTTGGTTTGTGCAAAATGTAAGAAAAGAGTGGTGGCCCAGTGTAAACGGCCCCGTCTTTCGAGTTGTAGGTCGTGGGTTTGAACCCAGGCAGTGCTTTACTTTGTGTAAATAATTTCATCACCACTGCTCTGAAAATAGTAAAAGAAAACATCGTGAGGAATGTTCTAGAACCAAACATTCGAAGGTATGCGACATCTAGCCGCACTGGGTCCGCGTGGTAGATTACGGCCAACTCCTTCTGTCTCAGCAGTTTGTAGACTGGTTTTGAGGTTAGGGGAGTCGCTAAAAATGGAGTCGCTAATAATTCCTACGTCAAAACACTTCGCATAGAATCTGCCTATTGTAGCATGAAAAAAGACATTTCATATTACCTAATATAAAAAATAGTATTCGTGAACATTTCTTTTTATCAAAAACATTCGATTAAAACTGCGAAAATAATTTGGCACAATACTCGCGCAAACGATGTGTTAAAACGCCGACAATCCCCATTTACGCATGTTTCACGAAAGATAACTCCTCTCGCATGAAATTGTAAAAAATTAAAACAATAAACAAAGAATAAAAACACAACAAAAAACAACCTAAAAACACGCTCCTGAACGCATTTTGGCACAAAACCCACATTCCGGGAAATTTTAATAAACCAGCGGCGAAATCTGGAACTAACAGAAATCATACAATTTTCTCTTTTTGTTAAGACTACTAGCGCCACTGATGACTGCAAGAATAAACTTGCAAAACTGTAGGTTATGACGTTCCCGCGTAAGATTATAAATTGTTGCTTTTAGCCAAATTAAATTCGGAACACTTAAGGATGAGCAAGAGGGGGCTATAGAGAGTTGTTATGCGTGAAAGAGAGAGATGTATGTTAGGTGTTCCGCTTGAAATCACGTCGTAAATGTGTTGTTTATAGTAGGCATTTCGGAATGATGTCTTTTAATAATATCGTTGCGTGGTGATAAAACTGTCCTTATAGCACCGATGTGATATGTTAGTGTGTGTGGGGTTACCCCTATGGGCCCCTTGTAAGGGAGGTGCTATTAAAGGGTGAAGGAACAATATGTTTCGACAAATTATTGCAGAGTGCAGGCGTGGAGATTAATAGTATTTAGATCTTAATAAAGGTGCGCAAACAAAGCGATTTTGTGTAGTGTGTACACCTTTATCTAGGAAAGTGGAATAGTGTCCCAATAATAGAATCGATCTTTTGAGAAATTATGAATTTTTATTTTACGAGAATAAGAAAAAAAGGTAAAAAAATAAATGGATTGGCGCCACGCAAAGCAATTTTATGAAAATAATTTCACTAAACAATAATTGCAATTAACAAGGGCTCTTGTTCTCCAATAATATAAAATAACCACAAAAAATGTAAGTAACAAATATGAAGTACGTACTTAGGTGCAATTACTATAATCTCAAGCATAATAAAATAACAATTTGCTACATTTCACCAGTTTTCTTAACTCGGCCATTAATAACCTACTTTACATTTATATAAGTAGGTACATCACTATGATACCGTTCAAATAAATAGACCACTCTCAGTCTTGTCAAAATAATAAATTTCAACCTCTCAACTGTAGCGGAAACTGACAACGTATACTTGTTCGCTCTGACACTTGTATTTCCCGTACTGCTGTCTCTTTCTTATATTAATATCACTAAAAGAAACGATTTGTATGAGAATCTTGTGTATAAGAATGTATCAGGCATCAATCATTGCGTGTGATCATTTATTTGGTGTCATTTCCCTTTGTGAGATCTGATGGTGAAAAAGCGGAGTTTTTTATGGGATTGTGTGTCTGAAAGTATGTGTAATGGCTCAAATTGGCTATATATGTGACGTTCATTGCCTGCTTGGTAGATAAAAACACAATTTACTTCGTTAGCAATTCCGCAATGGATTTGAAATGGGTTTGTTATTTGAATGTATCATTCAATTCAAATAAAGCCAAGTACACACTGTTTTCATATAGATGTCGCAGCCAACTGGTTTAATTAGTCGTTTAGTTAACCGCCTAGCCCTTTAACTAAACGGCGGCCGTTCAACTAACAGCCTGAAATATATTCAATTATAGTATAAGTTGGAACTGTAACCAATCACGCGCGAGCCGAATTGGTCGCAGTAACTAAGCCTCGGCACCCCGACCAAATGGGTTAGGTTAGGTTAGAACTGTGATTTGCAGAAGGATCGCACATTCCCGCGACCCTCGGCGTAGGTGTGAGATGGAACACCGGGGTGGTTTTTAGTCAGTAAGAGTCTGACAGACCCCTCCGCCGCCCGCCACAGGGCGGAGGACATTCAAGAGGATTCTCCATTTTTCAACACGGAAACAAAAAAAAAACAGTAGTACTTCAGGAGTGCCGACAGAAGTGAAAACAAAACACAAACAGAATACTTTGCCATCACTCGCTGACATATCGGATATATTATATTAAAACCGAGTACATCCCGAGGACAGCCGAACACATCCGAAGCGGGTATTTTTTTAATCGTCTTAGAAACAAAACAGGCGGGGTGTCGCTTACGGTAACAGTGGCGCGAGTTCAATGGTCTTTTCCCATCTCAAAAAATGCCTAACGCGTCTAAAGAAATTAATTTTCACTCCAAAAAAAAATGGTTGCCTGTAAAGTCGGTTTTACGGGCGAAGATTTTACGTGACAACGTCTTTTTCTCGGTAGAATAGTTGAGTGGGAGAGAGACGCAAGGCATTCGGCGGGCCTCTCTCTCGTTCGGTGACTCATCGTAACGTTACCGAGCGTTACACTTTTTCATAAGTGACTCCCAGCCGCAACCTAATTTAAGACGTTGTCACGTCAAAAAACGGTTAGAAACTGTGATCAACCGCGTGCGAGCCGAGAGAGCGAAGCGAGGCGAGCACTACTTCCAAAGGCCAGGCGGTTAACTAAACGGCTAATTTAACCAGTTGGCTGCGGCTTATACATAACTACACAAGTAGCATTATTAGCTGGTGTTATATGATATAGCAGATTGAGTGGAGGGTGACAATTACAATATCATCATCAATGGCAGCCTTGTCCTCCCACAGCTGAGTGTAGACCTCTCCCTTTTATGCCATGCTTCCCTGGTCTCTGCTAGTTTTATCAAAGTCTTCCCCACGATCTTCTATAGGTCGTTCACCCACCGGCTATTGGTCTGCCAACGCACCTTCTACCGTTTCCCGGCACTGTGCTTGACAATTTTTACGAGTTTAATCAATCAATCAACTCAGCCTATCGCAGTCCACTGCTGAACAGAAGCCTCTCCCAGACTGCGCCACAACACCCTGTCCTCCGCCTTCCGCATCTAGTCTGTCCCAGCCACCGTTTTGAGGTCGACGGTCCATCTAGCCAAACGAGTTTAGTTGTGTTAGTTACGAGTTTAATATAGCCAAAGAAAATTCAGATTTTGATAACTTATACTACTGATTTTAGTATTACAAAACCGAATTATTACAAAGGAAAAAAATAATCGTTTAGAAAAGCCAAAATAGGGAGTATAATAAAACAAAAATCACTCAAAGTACTATCATATTTAAAAGTCATTATAACTGTCAATTATACTCGTACAAAAGAGTGTGTACAAAACTCCTAACTATCGTGAAATATAAAGAAAGTGAGCCGACAACGGAACTGAGATGTAGGTCAACACAATCTGTAGGTGCTGGAAGTACCTTTTTGTAGTGTTTGTTTATATCATAGATATCCGGAGATATGCCTTCACTGCATATTTGTTCAAGTTCAAGTGTCGCCACATTTTCCCCGCCTCGGAAACTCCCATAAAAACAAAAGAAATAGAAACGGCACACATTATCAAAAGGGGCGGCTTTTTTCGCACGCACACAAGAAAACAAGCGTAACACTTTTGTGATATCTTATTGCACACATGCTCAAAAGGGGCGGGCACTAGAAAGTATAGATAGAGTCACTGAATGCACACATGCAATACTAGCATCAGCTAGGGAAGATGGGTTAATAGAAATATTTGATCGATAAAAATATCGATAGAAATCAACTACAAAAAAGAGAAGTGTTTTTTGGTTAATTTAGGTGTTAAATTCTTAACCAAAAAATGTTTTTCCATCACACATTTTGTCTATTGGATAATATGATTATCCATCGGGTCTTGCTCAAACTGGTGAAAATCAATTGATGAGAAAATATTTGTACCGACAAATTGTCTAAGAGCTTTTGGAACTAGCAACGACTTTGTGAACTTTGAAGTAACTCGAAATTTATTTTTAGGTAAGACAATTTTCTTAATAACCCCCTTCCATCTTCCTACAAATTACTATTACATCCTCAGCACGCGTAGCATGAACACTGAATGATGAAGCAAGAGTAGACATATTGCTTTCTATACAAAGTGACATTTCTTTTCTTCATTTTTGACATACCGCCTAGAAATCCTTCTACAATCTGTCATTCTGTCTTTCGTTTCAAACGATCTTTGTCTAGGTCCTTTTATATGTAGACTATTTCAGAAGAAACTTTTCTAACCCAACTGTCAAAATCACATTGACAACTGACAGTTGTCTAAGAGATTTTGTCGCCACAGACTACAATATAATGCAGTAGAAAACTTTCTACTCGACGGCCACAAAGTATAAACGGTTATCTACAAAATCCCGTAACGACTGTCAAACGTCCACGAATCACAGCCGGAGCCAATGGCTTAACGTGCTTTCCGAGGCACGGAGGGGTCTCGGTATGTAAAGATAGTCACCCATCCATGGACCAACCGCGGCAAGCGTAGCTTAAACTGATCGATCAACCTGTGCGGCTTTTATTATTTAGCCACGGACCCCTCCTTATAATGTGACTTAATATCAATAAAAAATAAGAATCAAAAAGAAAAAAAAATCCTATGACAACAAAGAATTATTATCGTAAAAGAGTGAATTTCGTAAAAAGTGCAGTTGACTCTTTCTATTTTGCTGCCGTTGTACTGTCTACACCACAGACTAAGAAGAGAAGTAGTAAGTACCCTTGTCTACACGGAACGTCATCTTTGTCTACTATTCCGTCGACAAATCGGTGCTCAATGTGCTCATGCTACGCGTGCAGAGGGATAAACAAGACCATCTCTGTCTTTATGTTTAATAAATCGGTGATGGTGATTTATTTCGGTAGCTAGCAAAGCCGATACACAGATATCACACTTCAACTTCTTCCTCTTCTATCCATTTTTAATTTCTGGATCTTTTGGGAAACTGAAATAAAATGTATTAATTCTTGTAAAATAGGTTCCTAATATAATTTCGTATTTAGAAAAACTAACAATTATCGATATTCATATCTCAGCGCTACGCATCACTAGTGCATTATTTGACATGGGTCCGTTGCTAGGCAATTTTTTCATGTTATCTCAAAAATATTTCACAACGAAATATTGGTAAAATGCATAAATATTATAATTAGTCCAGTGATTTGTTACTTTCCGGTGGTAGGACACGCCACTAGTCTTAAGGTTTGTTGTGATTGCTATATTTTTGCAAATAAGGACGGAACAATTCGGCAGTTTGTAAAAATACGAAATAACACTACACGTTCCGATGCAAACATATGACAACGGTGTTTATCGACGCCACGCCCGTCGCGCATAGCAACATATGGTCAGGTTAAACTTAACCAGGCGACACGCGCCACACCTCCATGCCATATCCCTCGATATCCGTGGTTTATATAAAGATGCTGAGAAAGGCAGCGTTGAGTTTTTACAGCATTTTCAGGTGTATTGTGTTATAAAAGCGGTCGAGACTTTTCCAGTGCAGTATGTCTTTTGTAAAGAATTTTGCACATGTTTTTTGTAACCGAAAAGTTGGGCTGAATATTCCTTCATATGATGCTTGACCAATTGGTTCTTGACTCTTAAGAAAGTGTTAAGTGTAAACTAGTCTCCAAATTGTCATTACCAATAGAATTGAATGTTCTTATTACTGTATTTATTTATTTATTCACAAGGCAACTACAACAGGCAATAATCACAGTAAGTACAGGAGGTTCAAATTATAGGTTTCGACCTGACTATCACCCAAAGCGTATTATGTGTGCTTGAAGTATAAATAAATCCTACTAATATTATAAATGTGAAAGTTTGTGAAGATGTTTGGATGTTTGTCAATCAATCACGCGTAAACCGTTGAATAGATGTGAATGAAAATTGGCACATAGATAGACCATTTTCTGGATTAAAACATACACTTTTTATCCCGATATTCCTACGGGATCGAAACTTACGCGGGAAAAACCGCGGGGTGCTGCTAGTAGAATATAAATGAATGTCGTACTTTAGCATTAAAGTCCAGGACCAAATCATTGTGCGTAAAGCGGGGGACAAGAAAAAAAATATGCCACGATCCTCAGCGTTTAGAATCTTAAAGAACAAAATTACAATGACACGGGAAAAAATCTTACTCTGCTGACGCTGAAAACCAGTACTGTGGCTCTGTCTAGCATAGTGTCACAGCACTCACAGGATTATGCTGAGCGAAGGCCATTTTGCGTGGGTATGACGCATATTATCCCTTTTTTGCACTTAAATACCTAAGTTAATTTAAAAAATTCCTGTCTTCTTACTCACCTATCAAACAACAATGTAACCTCCAACTCAACAACAACAACAGAATCTCCTGTCCCATCCAGCTCTTTAAATCCGCACACGACAGCGCAGCATATTTCAAGCAAGTTTACGATTTGCCGCCGCCTCGTAAACACAGCGCAAGAGTTATGTCCTCAATGCACCATGCATCACCGTTCTGTTAACAGGTTTCTTTAATAAAAATATAGCTGCATCTGGTGGGTAAAGATCGTGTACGTCAGTGATTTAGCCTTGGGCGTGGTTCAGCAAAAGCCGTGGAAAATACACATATCATAAAATCACCGTTTGTGTGCACCCCCTGTGTGCAAGGCCGTCTTTAACCTATCGGAGGCCCTGGGCACATAAGGATCACGGGGCCCCTGTGTAGATAAGTGATAGTAAGAGAAACATACTAATATTTCATAACTGAGGGGCTACAAACTTATTGTAAATCGCACTGCAAATAACTTATTTTGTCATTGAATCGGGTACTAATATTGCGTAGAATGGATCGGTGGCTGCAAAGAATGTTTTTATGAGAGCCGGCCGGGCCCCTGAAGATCGCGGGGCCCTGGGCACTTGGCTAGAGTGCCCAATGGAAAAGAGGGGCCTGCCTGTAATTGGGGATGAGCGAGCGTATTCCCAAAAATCGGGCATAAATTCCAGAATCCAGACATGATAATACCAGCCTATCATTGCAGGGCAAAGGCTTCTTCTCATACAGAGAAGGCACGAGCATTGCTCACTACGCTTGCGCAAGACGGATTTGCGATTTTAGGTTTATATTAACTATAGGTACTAAGACCAGGTTGCCAATGTCAGTACCTAAAGTCCAAGATAAACTAAAAAGTACTTATGAATTGAAAAACTCACATTGGCACTGGCCCGGATTTGAACCTACATCCTCATGAATGAGATGCGAGGCCTTAACCGCTGGTCCATCACAATATCCAAACTCTAGACAGCTACTGAACATTTTCTAAAATGTTTCAGTAGCAGTCAGTATCGAATCTAGAACCTAATAAATTACTGAAGTTCTGCGGCAAACACACACCAAATATAATCATATATATTAGCTTCCTTAATAAAGTTAACTGCCGTGACTATGTCACACAATTAAACTCCACACTCCTGCTCGCCCCACAAATTTAATACACCTTCAAGATACAGAACTACCGGTGTGAGACCGTGTGAAGTGAATGTGTTAGTTTGAAGCGGTTGATGATTGCTTTCCATTGATCTTGTCGACGGTAAGGCTTGGTTCAACTCTGTGAGAATCTATTTGACATTGTGACGTAATAGTAGTAGATAATTGTGTGTTTATGTTACCTATGTTTATACTCAAATGCTATTATGATATTGTCTGCGTAGCTGTACTTGTGACGCTCGTGGGGGTATTTTAAAGCAAGAGGTATATAATCTAAGTGAAGGCCGAAGCCCGGAGTTTAGAAGTTATCGCCCGTGCCTCGGGAAGCATGTAGAGCTCAACTGTCACTTATGACACACGGTTACTTTTTCTATTGTTATCGAACTTAATAAACTTGCCTAACAGACTAGGGGGCTGTTGTTCCCGGTCGTGTCGGATTGCCGTCTCTTCGGACTACGAGGAAGAGTGGGTGCATCGGTGTCTGCGCATACGCTTGTGCACTATAATGTCTCCTTCGTAGATGGGCAATCTCCGCTGAGACTGCCTGCCATGGCCGAAATTCTGTCTGGAGGATTATAGGAGAAAGAAACAGTGGTATCTTTTGTTAGGAAAAAATTACAAAGATACCTAAAATTGCCAATTCGTTAAGCGTGGCTATACTGAATTTTCTTCTAAAATATCAAACCTAACCTAGACTTTTAATTGAACGTGTAGTTTATAGACAAGCATGTTAGGCATGATCTTAAAACCCAGACAAGTGGCAATTGCTTTCAAAGCGTTTCAAACTCAAACTCAAAGCATTTATTTCAATTAAACCAATTACAGGCACTTTTGAATTGTCAACCGTCGTATTTCTACAACGATTTTCCCAATCCAATACATTTTTGACTTTGTCGTAATCGTTATCACTGATAGACTGTCACATTGACTACAGTCCGGCCATCAAGATAATGTGTCCCTGAACCTGTCAGTGCGACAATTCTAGTAACGAATAAAGATCAAATTAGCAAAACACGTATTCGTTTGAAAGAAAGTGACTGGTGTCAAGGCCGCATTCTCTCGTCGGACAGTTTAGCTGATAATATTTATGTGTCATTATATCAGTACGCCAAACTTTAGACAACTTATTTTTACCGACTTCAAAAAAAGGAGGTTATCAATTCGATACGTATGTATGTAATATTATTGGAATTGCATTATATTCACATATGACAATCTACTAAGGCTTCCAAACAAATATACAAAATTTCATAGACGTATGTATGTATGTATGTATGTATGTATGTATGTATGTATGTTTGTCCACGCATTTCTCAGCAACTATTAATCGGATCGTGACCATTTTTTTTGTATTAGCTTACATTTACTTCAACTTAGGGAACAGTGCAAGTTTCATCAAAATCGGTTCAGTAATTTTCAAGATATGGACTAATACGTGTAAGTGTGACGGCCTGGCGTATTGATACGAGCTACGGGTGTAGTGTCAAAGGGAAAACATCTCAAAACCTTGGTCAAATTCTAGTGCAAAAACTAAAAATTACAAAATAAAAAGTAATTTAAAAAAATTAAACCGACTTCAAAAAGAAATCAACTCAAAATTATGAAATAACTTTAATTTCGGAAGTCGGTGGTAAAAAACTAAAATACAGATCCCAAGACACCGACTTCCGAAATTAAAGTTATTTCATAATTTTGAGTTGATTTCTTTTTGAAGTCGGTTTAATTTTTTACCTTTTCACCTCAATAAACCTAAAACAAAGTACCAATATAGACACATATTAGTACCCACACTGAAACCTAGATCCGTAGCACCTCGTGAAACTCGTAAAAATAAGTCAACTCGTAAAGCCGGCTGGAAACATGTAACTACCCACATTCATGATCTTTTACTCGTCAGTCTGCGGTTCGTAACTGTCCGTGGGGAGAAATAGATTCTTTGCAAACGAGTGTCGTGGAAACTGACAGGCACAGTTGACTTCGCAAACAGAAATAGTTTCATAAGTCGTATAGATGGAGAAAAAGAATCATAGTAATGTGTTTAGTATTACGTAGTTGATACATGTTAGTAAACTGTATCTATATAACGACGACCCCAAGCAATAAGTTGGTAATCGTAAAACTCAAATTTTACAGGAGAAATGTTTTTCTATTTTTAACACGCTTTTATGAGGTCGACCTGTATGTAACTAACTATGTAATGGAATCTAAGGTAACTAATTTAACCATCTTCCATGGGTCGTAGCGTAATGAAAATTGGCAGCTGCATGTAGAGGCCTCCCTCTCCCTTTTCCACACAATTCTGTCTTTTGCGAGTGCCGGCCAGTCCTTACGGTAGGAGTCAAGCTCGTCCCGCCATCTTCGTCTTGGCCTGCCGCGATGGCGTCTTGCGTTTAGTGGGACCCAATCAGTGGTTCTCTTAGTGTGTCGTCTAGGTTCAGCGCAATTCGGTTTTTCTTCACGATTTGTTTTAGCATTCAGGAGTTGCACTGGCAGGAAAAATTGTGGTGACATGTCTCATTTCCATTTCAAATCCTTCCCGTAAGCACAGAGATACATTCACCAACATTGTAAATACAACCCACCATCGTAAAAGTAACGGTCGGCAACAAAGTGTGGCAAGTAAAACTTTCCGCGACTTTACGATCGCTCAGCAGTAAAGTGCAACATTGATCCTGCTTAGAAGAGATTTTGTATCGTTAGGCTTGTCTGTGGTTTGTTCAAGGTAGGCATTTTTTTTAGTGACTTGTCCCTGCTCCGCACGGGTGAAAACTTCAAGATTCTTTGCTAAATACTAGTAAAATATCAATGATTTATTTACATAAACCTTCCGGAATAAATTCACTAAGTGATGGTGAATACATGATATACTTTAAGAGAACTAAGTACACACAAACAAACAAACAAACAGCCTAGACACGAGATGATACTTTTAAAGCCCCGCTACCAATGTTATGTAAGGCTAATAATAATACAATTGCATGAGCTAATCACAAACCCATACAAGAGAAAAAGAAACAAATGTCTACCTACTGCCTGCGATTTTGTCTACAAAGTCCATCCTTTTGTTTGAACTGCTCAGGGGATTACGAAAAATCCTTTCCTAGTGCAAAACTTCACTGTCAAGAAACTAATCTTCCGAATTTAGACAAACTTGGCAGCCTAGGAGCAAACAATAATGTCAACATTATAGTGTGTATTTAAAAGCAAAATAAGTAAATGTCATCATTATTTGTCTAGCCTTTTCCCAACTATGTCGGGGTCTGCTTACAAACTGGATGTAGCTGAATACTAGGATTTTACATGTAGCAACTGCCCACCCGGGAAGCAAGCTTCGTATTTTATAAAATATAAGAACGTTTGCAATCTAATCTCAATCTGTAAAAAATACATCAAATTTTTCCAAGTTTTAACATTGATTGTCGCTGAGATGACATTGCGACTAGATTTTGAACGTTTTTAATTACGGGGATTGACCTTCAGACCTTGACAAAGCAGTTACTAAATAACACGATTATCCTTTACACCATCCTTAAACCACATAATATAAACATGGGGAAATTATACTTTAAGGTCGTAACCAATTTTTCCTCAATCTCAAAAAAAATGAGAATCATAATGATAATGTGTTTCTGTGTAAAAAACACCAACTACCGGCGGATGACGTCATAGGAGACGCGTCTATCATAAATCATACGCAGGTCATTATTGGTTGAATCCGGGTAAACCACTAAATAGGTAGGAAACAAAAGGTTCATTAGGGAAGCCTCCTGTTTTCTGTAAGCGCTTTTTTCTTGTATTTTGACACATAGATAAATAAACAAATGGTGATTATTTCATAATAATATGGCAAAATAACCACAGCTAACAATCAGTTTTTATAGTATGGTGATTATGACAAAGTTTTTAGTTAACCCATTGTAAAAATATAAAAGGAAATTCATATTATTTATTTATTTCATACTATAAGCGGCTTTATACCATAGGCGGACTTAATGCCATAGGCATTTTATTATCAGACCTAATTCCTAAACCAGACTATAAAAATAGAGACTATATATAATTAAGTAGGATGAAATAAAAACGTGATATATTAATATCCGGAAGAGGACTTTGTCTAATCTGTGACAAACATAACAATGATTATAATTATTTACATGATTTAAAAAAAAAGCTATCAGTCTTAGTCAGTAGTTAGTTAGTCTAATATGTACAAGTATAAAAAAAAGGACGGAAAATAATCAAAGGGCATCATAAAGGCGCAGTGGTTAAGCGATTAACTGCTGCGCTGCGTGTCGCGGGTTCGATTCCCGCACGGAACAAATATTTGTATGACCTTCAAGTAGTTGTTCCGGGTCTGGCTGTTTGTGTATGTGAGTTTAAATGTTTGTAAACGCACCCACAATACAGGAGAAATTCCTAGTGAGGGGCAACGTTTTAAAAAAAAAAAAAACAAAGGTTGATATTGTGATTTAGGTACCTACATGTTATAACTTAGTTTTTAATTTCAAGTATAGATCATAGAACTATTATTACTTAGTACTTTAACTCAGTGGTATTCTTGATTTCTTGTAAATGGAAATTCTGAATATTTTTTTGTATCGATATACAGTGTAATCGTATTAGTTGATATGATAGATTTAGTAACAAAAGAGCTCTGATTTATGATGTGTTGAGCCATGGTGAGGCTCAACACATCATGAGACTCATGAGTCATGAGTCTCGTTATCTCGTGATAGTATGAAGTTTGTTTGGTTATTGTCGGTGCCAAACTATTTCACGTTTGCGATAGTATATAAAAAGTGTGAAAATAGTATCCTGTTTTAACCGACTTCAAAAATAAGGCGGTTCTCAATTCGACTGAATTTTTTGAAGTGAAAACTTCTTTAGGCGCGTTAGGCATTTTTCGTGATGGGAAAAAGCCATTGAACTCGCGCCACTGTTACCGTAAGCTACACCGCGCGTGTTTTGTTTAAAAAAATACCCGCTTCGTATGTGTTCGGCTGTCCTCGGGATGTGCTCGGTTTTAATGTATATCCGATATGTCAGTGAGTGATGGCATAGTATTCTGTTTGTGTTTTGTTTTCACTTCTGTCGGCACTCCCGGAGTGTTTTTTTTTCGTATCTATGTTACGCGATATCTTCGGCAATTGTGGATCGATTTCGAAAATGATTTTATAGCACTCTGTGACCTAAACCCGCAGTTAAGTCACGTTTATCTGTGACTTAAGTTGTCAATTTTTACACAGAAAAACTTGATTTAAGTGTGGGTTTAGTTCGCACATGCTATAAGATAGTGTACGATATGTGTGACTCAAGTAGTATTAATGCACGGCGTTTAGCACTCACGCTACAAAAAAAGTTTATTGCACAACACAAGCAATTCTGTACTTAAATCATAGAATTTATTTCAATTAAAACAATTACAGGCACTTCTATATTATCAAGAAGTCGGTCAGTCAGAATATTGAAGCCCATTCTAAAACGTAGTAGGTTCCTATGGAGAAGAACGGGCAAGAAACGCCATGGATATATCTTTTGAATCAAAATATTGTTATAAAGCTACTACGGAAATTGACAGTTTTTTCTGTCAATAATAAAACACAAGCAAGAACGCAAAATATAAACATTATAATTATTAAGTAAGGAAAATATTACGAAGTGTTGCTACGCCGTAGCTCACTGATGTGTGCTACGGCGTAGAGACGAGTCGATCCTCTCCGCAGCTACGGCGTAGCAAACGAATAAACAAATTATATTATTCGCTACGTGTCGTTTCATATTATTCGACTGGTTCATGTCAATCAATCTACCTAGCCTTTTCCCAACTATAGTCGGCTTCCAGTCTAACCGAATGCAGTTGAATACCCTGTATTTTACATGGAGCTACTAGCTACTGCCTATCTGACCTCCACCCACAACCTAGACAACAATCCTCTACAATAATCTTTGGTAAGACTGGTTGTCAGGCTTTCGGACTTCTGACGACCCGTAACGACTGTCAAAGATCTACGAACCAGCCGGCCGGGACCAACGGCTTGGTATGTAAAGATAGTCACCCATCCAACGACCAATCGCGGCAAGCATAGCTTAACCTGATCGTTCGACCCGTGCAGCTTTATTACTTAGCCAAAAGCCCCTATTTGACTGGTTTATGTATCAGGCTTATATCCCTACATGGATGGTTTATTGAAGTAGGTAAATAAAAGTTTTTAAAATAACAGATAATCCCTCAAAAAGAACGTTTGGTAGTTAAATGGACTGGAATCCAAATAATGTTTGAAAAATCCTGTAATATTTTTGTTCGGCATATTTTTAATAATGTAGGTAGTATTGGTAAAAATATGCCCAACAGAAATAGTATTTCGCATTCAAAATGTTTTATATTAAAAGTGTCGTTTTAAAGTGCTGCCGATTTTTATTTAAACTGTTTTCGGCCACCTCTTTAATTTTTTTAATGTTCCCTGATAGTCATTTCATAGCTATCGTTCTTAAATCACCATTTATCTGCCTGCTAGTCTTTTCTCAACTATGGTCGGCCTCCACTCTCACCGGTTGCAGCTGAATACCAGTATTTTACATGGAGCGACTGCCTATCTGACCTCTCAACACGATACCCCTTGGTAAGACACGTTGTCAGACTTTCGGGCTTCTGACTAACCGAACAACCCCATTACTTCTAATTTATTAGCCAAATAACAATCAAAACTCCATTCCCTGTTACAGTAGTACGCGGTTCTCACCTAAACTCTTAGAACAAAGTATAAAATATAAGATTGGTAAGCGACAAACTTTGTAACAGACGCAACCTGCTCTGTTCTATAGAAAGCTTTTTGTAGGGTTGCCAGATACAAATTAAATCATTTAATTTAGTTTTTAGATATTTCCTGCAATAATACCCAAGGAAAACTATTCAAAATATTCAAAATGAACACACAAATAAAGTTTACGGATTTGCACTCGGCTGATCGGGTATGGATGCAAATTGTAACACATCTACCTGTATGCCCAGAATTAGGATATTTTTGTCACACTTTTAATATCCTAAGGGATAATTTAGAAACAGTTTAATAGGTCATCATGATCAGCCTATAATGTCCCACTGCTGGGACACAGGCCTCCTCTCTGTGAGAGGGAGTGGGCCGTAATCCACCACGCGGGCCCAGTGCGGGTTGGTAGATGTCACATGGCTTTGAATTTTTGGTTTTGAGAGCAGCAGTGATGAAATAAAAGACACAAAGTAAAGCGCCTGCCTTAGATCGAACCCGCGACCCGTAAGTCGGTCGACCGATACCACTGGGCCAACATTGCTCCTTTATTAGGTACCTAATTTATATCACTTGTGTAAAAAAATGAGAAATAATTAAAACCGTGATTTATAAGACCTTATTTATTGACCTTAATTTATATAACTTGCGTTAAAAAAATATGAGAAATCATTAAAACCTTGATTATTATACTGATTTATACCACAGGCCTCAAACATTATACCTAAAACAATTGTAAAACAACACTTATTCTACACCTATTGAAAAAGATACCTACTATCTACAGTCATTCACGAAAAACACACAGACAGTTTAATTAAAGAGAAGAAAAACCCATGAATATAACACAACTTTAATCATCAAAGCATTATTATTTTTCCCAACTTCGCCAACCCGTTCCACAACTTTGAAAAACTTCGCAAAAGTTGTAAAAAGTATAATTATGTTCACGAATTTTTTTTTTTGCTACAAAACATATTTGGGAAGTTTTTGAGTTGGCAACCCTAACGCCAGTTGTAACCGGTTGAAACCAGTTTCAAGTGACACTTCTAAGTTTTACTGCAAGCGTGCGAGCTCGCGAAAAAGTTACAAAATTACGAGATTTTCATTCTTATGCAAAAACTTAGGTTTTCAATTTTATTATTGTATGGATGTGTTTTGTTAGACTGTATGTCTTTATGAGGAAATAAATATTTTTATACCTAGTGCATGGTTAATTCGAGAAAAGGTTAGTTAAAAACAAAAGGGTGGAAGTGGGCAAAGGGGAACATAAGAAACGTCAGACACTACATGCACGGTTGTAATTGATCGTTTCCTATAGCGAAGAGCCGGCAAGTTACACACGGTTACTCTTTTACAAAAATGGTATTTTACAATATTTCCAAATTATAGTGATAATAGATGCAGGGACAGTTAGAAACTACTTGATTTGTTTTTATAATGAATTTGACGGTCCTTCTTTTTTTTTCGCTAAAATCACATAGGATTTGACGATCGCCACAGTAAAGAATAATCGGTAAACCGAGCCAAAAGATATGTCTCAAGACTGTTGACTAAGTTTCAATTTGGGGACGCTAAGTCCTTAGTTTCAATTTTAATCCTTAGTTTCAACAGACATTTTAATTATTAATAGAGCAACATCTACACTTTCTTTTACAAGTCCACAGATTCAAAAGAAGTAGATACAGGGTCACAACCTAACAAACCATTCGCCAATTAGTTATTATCAAACTAGCAGTGCCCGCGGTTTCATCAACATAACTGTCGATCCCGTGGGAATATCGGGATAAAAACTATCCTATGTCCTTTCTCGGGACTCAAACTATCTCTATACAAAATTTCATCTAAATCGGTTCAGAGGTTTAAGTGTGAAGAGGTAACAGACACAGACAGATAGACACACTTTCGCATTTATGATATTAGTATGGATTACTAACGTGTTGCCCTATTACCATAAAGCACATTCCCTTTCATTAGGTACTACTTTCTCTGTTCAGTTCCCTATGGTACACATGTTCCACTATGGAACACAATTTTCACTTAAACCATCCGTATTTCTATAAGCTTTCACTTCACTATATTAAAGGTACCAAATAACTATGTTACACAATGGGTGTTGCCATCAATTAAGATCTTATTGCTAATGTAATAGGGTTCAAACTTAATCGTTTTATGTGTGTAATAGAATTTGCTCGAAATGTGAGTAGGTAGCAATAATTCTTCAATTAACTGAGCCTCTGGGGCGTGGAGGGCGGCTGGTGTAAGGTATAAGTGGGAAACTATTTTGAATGGTTACAGCCTCCCGGCCTTCCCAATTTTACTACTAGTGCATCTGGGGAAGCACTACTTAGTCATTTCTAATTTAAAAGTAACATCATTAGTGCAAAGCGTACTCTTAAACATTTGTCTTTTCAATGTTGTCCCAAAAATCGCCACCAAATTGGTAAATTATGTACCTATTTGATGTTTGAAGAGCAGCAAGCTAAACATTAAAAATGGGTGTTAAAATTCCAAAAACATTATTTTAATTCAATACAGAACACGATAATATAGTTTACTTAGCTCTGAATTGTTAAGAACTTGGTCAGCCGAGACTAGTTGCTATTGGTATAACAATCAAAGATACATCTGAGAGAGAACTTTTTACTTGTCCCACCTCCGTTTTGCTCAGCCTACGTCATCATCAACGCACCACGATCCTTACACCGCTCCGCTTATAAACTTACACCAACCACTAATACATCAACGGTAACGCGCAAATCAGTCCTGAGCTAGCGATTTATGACTCCCCCTCTAGGGCGAGGGGAGATGGTGCACGATTACTTGTAAATTCTAAACAGCCTTTAAATTGGTGTACAAAGGTGACAGGATAGTTGATGCAGTTGAGGAGATAGTGTTCTGTTTCTCGGTAAGGGTTTAATTGATGGTGTTTTGTTTTTCATCGTAATACAAAGCCTTGTAAGAGACATCGGGAATGGTGAACCTCGTATGCCTCAGGCTGTATGAATGAGGGGTGCTAACCGTGAGCATCTGTCGCTGCTAATAATTTTATTGGCTAATAAAATAGCATAAGCATAATCAGCCTATAATGTTCCCACTGCTGGGACACAGGCCTCCTCTCTGTGAGAGGAGTGGGCCGTAATCCACCACGCGGGCCCAGTGCGGGTTGGTACTATGTAACAAATGCATTCAAAGAAATTACTATGGATTTTATCTGCATCAGTTTTCTAGTATTTTGAGAAAATTCAAGTGTATCATGGGAAAACACTATTTGCAAAAACATAATTAGAAAGAAAGAAAGAAAAATTGGCTAAGTGCAAGTCGGACTCGCACACGAAGAGTTCCGTACCACAAGGAAAAACGCCGAAAACCACCTTTGTTGTATGGGAGCCCCCCTTAAATATTTATTGTAGTATTTATTTTGTGTGTTAGTATTAGTTGTTATAGCGGCAACAGAAATACATCATCTGTGAAAATTTCAACTGTCTAGCTATCACGGTTCATGAGATACAGCCTACTGACAGACGGACAGACGGACAGTGGAGTCTTAGTAATAGGGTCCCGTTTTTACCCTTTGGGTACGGAACCCTAAAAAGTATTTATTGCGACTCGAACAAGAAGATCACAAACTAAACACAGTCAAAAATAAAAAACAAGAAAAAATTACGTTATTAATTACCCTTTCTTTCGCGCAGTCGAGTAACAAGGTCAACTCAGCCCTCCCTTTACTCTTTGGTAGCGGGGTCTAGATTAAATCAAGTTAATGGCTTGTGACAAAATAATCCCCTGTTCGTTAAGTTACTGCGATCACTAATCAATCAACCCAACGTGGTAATTAGGGTTCCGTACCAAAATGGCAAAACGGAACCCTTATGGTGAGACTCAGTCTGTCTGTCTGTCTGTCACAGCTGGATATCTAAAGAACGACTAATGCTATCAACTTAAAATTTGGAACAGTTTCAGATGACGTTTGCCCAACTATTTTGCAAATAAGAAATAAATAATAATATACATATTTTTTTTTGCAACAAGGACTGAAAGGGATTCTAAAAAATTCGAAGTAGGGCTACTAGAGCATGTGGGGTATCATATGAAAGAGCGCAGTTTGCACATTCTCAAACACTTTTTGTTTTTTTTCAGACCACACAGTTTTCGACTTTTGATGAAAAATGTAAAAAAAAATACCTTATCTCCGAAATTTGCAAAGAGAAAAATCTGATATAATTCTATGATATAAGTTTATGTAAGGATTACAGGAAAAATAAAACGATGTCTCTAAATAGCACACTTTTTCAGAAATCATCAACAAAAGTTACAATAGTTCCACTATCGGTCAAGAGACGGCGCTGACCTAAAACTGCAATATTCTATTCCCCAGTGCGCAGTGTTAAAATTCTCTAACGAATATAGGCGTCGCTGATGAGAATTTAAAAACATAATATGTTTTTTTCATTATAATTGCGACTATATTGAAATGGTGTAAAATACTGGTATTCAGCTGCATCCGGGTAGACTGAAAGCCGACCCCAACATAGTTGGGAAAAGGCTAGGCTGATGATGATTGAAACGTTTGTTCCAAAGGAAGTTACATACTACCTCATTTAAAACTTTAAAGAACCTACTGACTTTTTCTAAACAAAACATTTAATTTAATATTTTTCTCCCAAAACCCTAGTTAGAGGGAAAAACTCATTGAGAACTTTTTGAAAATTGTTCAGGATCTAAATATTTTTGAGACTCCTAAATTTATATAATTGGACATCGAAATTAACGGGCGGCCGTCGCTAACAGGGGGGGAATTAGTCTAGAATTAATTAAAACCGTCCTACTTTTCAGTCTAAAAACAAGAAATATTAATTTCTAGGTCGTCCAACCGCACTATATTGTGACCGCTTTTGTCTGTGAAGGTTATAATTTAGTAGGTTAGAAATGAAATTGATGTAATTTATTTAAGCCCGGTACGTTCAAATCGAATAAAATAACGTAATAAGTACCTAGCTGTAGAGCCAGGAGGGTTTTTAAATTATGCAGGGCGTAACGTTGATAGCTGAGTAGGAGCGGCGTGACGAGAGAACACCGAAAATATCTTTAAAAAGTTTCTGCTAGGAGTCCCGTGGTCAGGAGTCCACTTTCAGATTTCAAAAGAGGGCCAAAAATAAAGTGATCTTCAGAGCCGTTGATTTTGGTATGATCGTGTCCGCCGCACACAATCATACCAAAATCAATCGGGCAATGACTTAAATAGGCAAATATGATGAAGAAATTGTGGGCTTTCCCTAAATCTGATGACTTTGAAAACTCAGATTTGAACAATTTTTAATAGGATAGGTAGGTATTCAGGGCGAATTAAAATTCATAGTGTTCATAACCGGCCTATTCTGAAAATGATCGCCACAATAATCAATGAAGAAATCCTGTCGCTACTTATTTACTGGCCACATTTTCAGTACTGTGTGTGTCTGTTGGAGCTGAAAATTTAATTTCATTTATCTTCAGGCTATAGTCTTTTGCTAAATAAAGGCATCTACAACCTTGCTGCTTTCATTATCTAAATATTAAACTAAATTCTACGGCCAACCTAAGCTCAGATACCACACAACTTCATGCTCAGAATCCTTCAAATACCTCTACTCCACCTCCAAAGCAGCCCCAGGCATAAACAAACCATTGACAATTCCCTAATTTTCCCAAACACACATTCCCAGAAAACTGCATGTTTTTCCTCACAATAAAACGATAAGGCAGACCTATAATAAAACTCTATATTCGCACAAAATGTTGCAATACTCACGGAATAGTGCAAAAAGGGTTAAACCGTGCAACATGGTATAAATTATGCTGTGAAAAATACACAGAAGACTTGAGATCCGACGGGACTTAAGCGCGACTTATCTTTGGGACACACGGGCATAGAAACGGGATGTCTGAATTCGAAGATGGTTCGAATTGTTGCGTGAAGATCACCATTTCGCGTGTCCCGCGAGAAATGGTGATGGTGGTTGGTGGTGGTGGTGTATCGCGTTTCCCTTTCATGTACTGCTATAGTTCCAATTACTGTTAAATTGTGACTTTCGTAGACATGTTCGTATTTTGTGCTATATTACTCGCTTCTCGCCGGCGGCGATGCGACAGGTGCCTAGCATAGCAATTTAAATAAAACTGGCGAAATGTAGGTGTACTACTATGCATAAGGCGCACATCTACCTAACCTTTCGGGAGATACAGGCTGTATATTAGGCCCATTTCATTCTGCAACCATTCTTCCAGTACCATGAACCGGCAGGTCAATACAATAGTCAATAGCCTCATATATACCTACTTAAGGTCGATCCCAACAAACAAATACCAAGCTAGCAATCGCTAATGCTGCGTTCATGTATTCTGCGAACTGCTATCGACGTGTTGATTAGCTTTAGATTGCGTTTTGAATCGCTATTAAGTACCCGGAATGCCTGGAGTATAGCCAGTGTTTATTAATCCGAAAGTCAACACGTTTGCCTCGTTGGTATACTGGTCGTTGAGCACGGGGTCCAGGGTTTGATTCCCAGGATGGATAAATTGTTACTAGATTTTTTCATCAGGAATTTCTCATTAGTAGCTTTGAGTCTGGATCTGTGTTACGTTATGCAAGTTCACTAAAATACTGCCGAGTTTCCACACAAATTCCCGTAGCGAGCGGTCTTTTATTACATAAACTACACAAAAAGACTTTATCTCCTTGTACTATCAAAAATAATAGTTTTACAAACTATCTCAGTCTATCCTCCCTGGCCGTATGTCCCCGTTATCTCAACAGTACCCTGGCAGCCCCCGGCAGCCCCCGGCCGGTACTTACTCGCGGAATAACATTTTTGATTGTCATCCCCTTTCTTTCTTTCATTCTTTCTTTTATCAACCCTTTGGCTATCGCGATGTAGATGAGGTTTTTTACAAAAATGCTAAGTGGACGGTATTAGAGGTTGTTATCAAGGATTGTGGCAAGATTTTTATGTTCGTGTTATGTTTATTTTGTGGGGAGTGTTTTGTTTATATGTGTTTGTTTGTTGTTTGTGTTTTCGAGATATAACAGTGGGACGCAGTGATTGTATGATAAATTTTAGGCATTTTTGGATGTTGTTCTTTAAGTTAAAACATGAATATTTTTCATTATGAAGTTGTAGAGGTTAAACAAAATAGGCATAATTTTTGCTAGCGGAATTGTTTTTATGAAAATTCCTTTTTTTTATTGTTTTTTATTTAAAAAAATACTCAAAAATACCTGCCTGTCAATTATTGTACACCGTATTTATATCAATGAACCAAACTACTAATTAATTTTATTTAATTGTTACAGGTACTAACCATCATAAAAGCTAGCATCAGGATCCAGCCAAAATCGACTATCAAGTAACCCAGAGAAATAAAAAAAACTTTCGGTATACTCTGTATACATCTCTACATCTGCTGAACCCTTCTGGCAATATACAAACATTATTTTATGCAATTTATGCATAAATAATTAAAAACTGTAACCCGACTACGGAAAAATTAAAGTTTTCTAAAATGTATAAATAATGTGATACACATATTTATAATTTGCTCGTCAAGACCTTTATTTTGATACCAAACATGCTATGATTTTATCTCAATGTATTTTTTTCGAGGTCAGCTTACGTGTAAAGTCCAAAACCACATTAAATTTAGGCAGAATTTATATCGGTTCAGTAGTTCAGGCTCTGCGGTGGAACACACACGTAAATGCAAACATACTTACATACATTCATAAATAGACTGCTATAAAATCATAACCCTTCCTTTTGGCTTTGCCGTAGTCAGGTAATAAAAGCACTTCCTAGAAACCAACTCGTCCTTCCTTATATAAGGTACTTTAAAACTCAAGCTCTTAAAAGACCAGGGAGGCATAAAGCCTGAGGTTAGCATTCATTTATCTTGATGGTTACAAAATGGCCGGCGTATAATGCAGCCTCTCATATTTGCATCCCTGAAAGTGCCTCGTAATGTTTCAGCTGAAGAACTAGGCTTTTAGCTATAGAGTTACTGAACGTTTTTTGTTGGAAGTAGTCACTGAAAATGACCTCAAAGTACTTAAGAAATAACGCCAGGTGAAAAAAGAACTTTAAAATTAAAATGTCAGTAAACTGTTTGAAAAATTTGTAAGTTGAGAGCTCACACTTATGTTTCTATTTGATGTTACGTAAGATATTCCCCAATATTTATAAACATTTCTATAATAATTAAGAGACGTTAAAAAAAAATGTTTATCAGTCACGTATCGATTATATGATTTTGGAAGTTATGACACAATTTAATCAAACTCAAACACAAAGCATTTATTTCAATTAAACCAATTAGCTGTCAAAGACAGTACTCGCTGAGCGACTCTCGCTTGGCGTAAATATAAGTATTTTATTTAACTAATATTATGTAATAATAGATGATAGCCACACTATCGAATTAGATCTAAGATCAGTAAAGGTAAATAAATCTATACTAATATTATAAAGAGATGGTTTGTAAGTTTGTATGTAGGGGTAATGTCTGGAACTACCATAGCCCAATTCTTGAGGAAGGTTATAGGCTATTTTACTTCACGCTACGACATTTAGGATCCGAGCAAAAGGAAAAACAAACGTCTGAAACAACGCTAAGCGAAAACGAAGTAGTAGCACGTGGGTGAGCGATGGGATGCGAAGTAGTAGCACGTGGGTGAGCGATGGGATGCGACGCGATGGGTCGGGGACCGAAATTTCACGCGGACGAAGTCGCAGGCAGAAGCTAGTAAATCACACTAATATTATAAAGACGAAAGTTTGTGAGGGGGTGAGTTTGTGTGTGTATGTTTATATGTTTGTTACTTCTTCACGCTCGAACGGCTGTACCAATTTTGATAAAATTTGGTACGGAGGTAGCTGACACCCTGGATTAACATATAGGCTATTTTCCCGATATTCCCACGGGATCAAAACTTATGCGGGTGAAACCGCGGGGCGCAGCTAGTAGATAATAAATTAATAGATAATAAATTAAATAAGTGCCTAAGCGGTTAAAACAAGGGCTGATTTCAAATCAGCCTTTAATTACAGTAATTAGAAAACCCAATCTATCCCAAAATAACTATAGAGATCCTACAAGTGTAATTATTACTGGCTGTTAATTAGTGATAACCAATTACCGGAAAATTCTCTGTTAAATTAATAGTCAGCACTTAATTCTGTCGTATTGTGATAAGGATTATATCGATAAAGTTAAATCAGGAATTTAATTTAATTGAATTCATTTCTGTCTGTATTGTTCTTTCATTGATTTATTTTATTGAGTGAAAATGTTTTTAATTGGTTGATGAATGATTGCTACCAAATACAATGTGTCTTCAGTACAATACCTACTTGAACTGGTGACCTGACTTACAGGTTTTGTAAAAAACCTAGTTTAGGCACTAGTCTTCCACAAATTATGTACAGAATTGTATCTGTAGACTAATTTCACTTTAACTTGTGGTAAGTAAAATATAATGTATTCTGTTCTATTCCATCCTTGCTAAATAGCAGTTGATGTGAAGTGAGGCTGACAAGTGCCTGCCAAAAGTGCGACGGCCGTAGTACTCCAGCGTCGTCACTCGTCGACATTCTGTCAAATGCACAATACAATGATTTGTTGCTCGGCCAGTCAAAAGGCAAAGCCGTTGGGATGTTGCCCTATAAAAATATATATTCTATACCAGACTATTAAACTATTGCGACGTAAAATCCAAATATTATTTTGTATAAATAAAGCCTAGTCCCGCTGTCAAATGCAGAACACTTAAAAAACCCAGTCAGATAACATGGGAACTGGCTTTCAAAGCTTCCTGAATGATGGCTTTTAGTAACTAAATAGAAAAAATTGGAGCGGATTTTGAGCCATTAAGTCTTGGGTTTGATCCCAAAGCATTAATGGGCTTTTCCATTCGTTTCTCAAAAGCAGACTGGAGTCTGATTTGTGCACGTTTATAGGCATGAGGAACAGGGTGTAAAGTTTACTCTTTTTTTTTTTCATGGTCTGGCAGTTTGAGTAATTTATGTGGCCTACCCAAATGTCCTTTCTTTGGTATTGTTCGTCGAATCGTTGAGCTCCTTAAGTCTTGAGTTGAGCTGCACGATTTTTGACAAATGCGTGCACTGACTGGATAGGTCCTCTTAATCTGTGTGGTTCTTTCCTCAAAAGACCACCTCAGACATCGATCTACATGGTCTTCATATCTTCATACCAAGATTATGTCTGGACTTTAAAAGAGACTGTGACCTCTGAGTTTGTTTCGGCCTTTCTTCTCAGAGTAGTCAGATAGGAAACGGCGACTTCATCTAGTTTAAAAAAAAAACATGATTGACGTGTAAAAGTGTTTGTACAAACCTACTTACAAAAAAATAAAATCATTTCATTTCATCCTCCATAAAAACGGGAGGATCCTCCGACCAGATCGGTGTCATATCTGGTGGGCCCGGCGATTGATGTTGGGACGTTATGAATATGCTAGTTGCGCGGTAAACTCTGCTTGCGCGATGTAGGATTTCGCGTGACATCAGTATGATGCGTAGTTCGTATGTGGAGGTGCATATGCCGCCACACACGTATGAAGACAATAGAACCGCCTTCTAATATGTGGGAACTGTAGTAAAATGTTTTATACCCACCTCTGTCTAGCCCTTTGGGGAATACAGGCGTTATGTTTTGTTAAAGTGATAAATTAAAGCTTAAAATAAAAATTCAGCCAAGTCTAGTTGACAAGTTGATACGTAATAAATCAAGGCCTAGAACAGATGCTGCTTAAAACAGTCTAAAGTTAAAAACTTTTCAAGTAGTTTGTTCCGAATTGGCTGCTATTAAAACAAGGCGAAATTTTCTTAGGTTTATTTGACTGGTCAAGCTCCGCGTGTACGCTTTGTAGCACGATATAATAGAAAATCAATTGTGTCTCATTAGCGGAGCTTGACTGTGACCTCTGTCATGACATAATACGTATACCTATTAATTATTTATATGTTTTTATAAGTAGGTAAGTAATTATTTATTTTTACTAAAAGACTTAGCCTAGGTAACATCAGTGTTAGTTCAATAAGGGATGGGAATGGCTATTACATTTGAGAAGACTCCTACCCTTCAAACTAGGAAAATCCTGTATATTGAAGGACAGTGTAGGTACTTAGGGATTGACATAATTATGTATATGATGTTTTTGTGTTTATGTTTTTTTTTTTTTGTTTTTGTTGCCATCGTGAGCAAAAACTGGATGAGGCTGGCACAGAAGCCTGGTTATTGGCACAAGAAAAGAGAGGTCTATGCCCACTAGTGGGCGAAGTTGGGCTGTGAATGATGATGATGATGATGTATATTTACGCGGTTTTGTAATACAAATTGCACACACAAAAAGATTATATAGATGAAAATAACACCATTATATCTAAAATATCTGCATAGCTTTTTCCATTTTAACTATGATGGGGTCGGCCTCCAGTCTCACCAGACGCAGCCGAATACCAGTATTTTACATGGAGCAACTGCTTATCTGACCTCCACAACCCAGTTACTGGGTAATACGATACCCCTTGCTAAGACTACTATACCCCTTGGGTGACTGAAAGTAACAAAAAAAATACCTACCTCATAACCAGTAAAATAATACCTATCAAACAAAAATAATTACTTAACTACAATTCTTTCTCATTATTCAATGATTTTACGGTGTTGTAATAGTACCTACTTATGTAAAGATATCAAAACGTTTTTTTTTTTTTACTTTTTCTAAACAAGGCGACATTCATTTTATATTGTGGGCGTAAAAGAAAGTCTCTCATTAATTTTGAACAAAAGTAAATTATCAATTTAGTTCAAAGGTCACAGAGTTTTCAGGAAACGTGTTTTTGAAGTGAAAACTTCGTTAGGATCGTTGGGCATTTTTTGAAATGGGAAAAAACCATTGAACTCACGCCACTGTTACCGTAAGCGATACCGCGCGTGTTTTGTTTAAAAGACGATTAAAAAATACCCGCTACGGATGTGTTCGGCTGTCCTCGGAATGTACTCGGTCTTAATGTATATCCGGAGTGCCACTGTTTTTTTAACCTTTAATGCTGAACATTAAGCTTCCCCCACAATCACTAAACAGCCTATAGTATAATGTTCCCAGTGCTGGTGCACAGGCCTCCTCTCTGAGAGAGTGGGCCTTATACACCACGCTGGCCCAGTGTTGGTGGATGTCACATGTCTTTAAATTTAGTGGTGGATGCCCAACGCGCCTAAAGAAGTTTTGAATTAAAAAATAAATAAATAAGAGGGTAATCAGTGTTGGTCTAGACCAACACCGTTTGTTCTTTTCGTCCATCTTCAAGCACCCATTGCGTGGGGACTTATACCCAGCGGTCATTGTGCATTCAGCTGGTGTCATATTCAATTACGTTTAAAAAATTATATCAGTTATGTACTTAATGACAAGCCAACTTCTTAATAAGGTAAATAAACCACAGCGTTCTAATCTTATCCCTTGAACTTACCTTCATCACACAACGTAACTTAGAATCTAATCCTTACTTAAATACAAGGACTCATTAAAGCCTTCAAAGTTATGTTTACCAAAGTCAGGTAAGAAATAACTGTTAGTCAGTCGGCGTACTAGCATCAGCTGAAACTTTGAAGGATTACGAAATAGGATTTGTGATAAGATGTTATAGATAAATATACATTTATTAGGTGATCGAATCAAAAATGAAGAGATTCGTAGGAGAACCAAGGTAACCGACATAGCCCGAAGAATTACCAAACCTAAGTGGCAGTGGGCAGGGCACATTGCTCGCAGAACAGATGGCCGATAGGGCCGAAAGAAGTGGCGACCGCGTACCGGAAGACGAAGCGTTGGAAGGCCTCCCGACAAGGTGGAGCGTAGACCTAGTGAAAGCTGCAGGAATCCGCTGAATGCGAGAAGCACAGAAACCCTTCGAGAAATACACGCGTGATATTACTAGTTCCTAAGCTCAGCATTATGCTATTAATAACCGGGTAGAACAATAGATTTTCTATTGAGAATTTCCAAATGGGAATATCTATTCCCACCAAAAACATTTTCATGTAAAATGTTGCCATATGGCTCGCACTGTCAAAAAGTTATCAGATCTCATGTGTTCACAAACTCTAAAGCTTAGTCAAAATATGAGGCTTATCCGTTTCGCTTTTCCGGCTTTTGATCCGGCCTGCAAAACTTTTCAAATCGCGCTTGAAAAAGGATATTAATTCTCAGTTCACGCCAAATTAGCATACTTCCAGGTAGATTCTAACTTAGCCCAAAAAACTGAAACTTTCATGATAGATGTTGTCCACTGCTTGTTTTGCACACCCTTTTCATAAGATTGCAGTGTCTACAAGTAATGTATAAGAAAATGTTGTAAGTCACAATTTTATAGCAACTCACTCGTCTATTATCTACCTCATAGGTACCTATAGCCTGTGGCTTCATTAGTGATCTATGGTTTGGCCCGAACCTTTCCAAAGGTTGCCCATCCCTACTATAGAACATCCTAGGAAATCGTATGAGGAAGTAAACTAAAGCAGTTATTAAACAGATTGAACTGTGTAGTTCGGAAATTATTCGATCGGTTTTCGGATCTCAAACTGTAAGCCTTCGCTTCAGCGGATTATAAACTAGACTTGGTTAAGTCTGTTATAATCTGTGTGTTATAGTACTTCAGTTAAAGTCTAGACTGTTTTCTTTTAGTAAGAATTGGATTAGGCTCTTGGTTTAGTGGCCGCAAGGTTGGATTCCCAGATCAAACAGGGTTATTGGGTTTTTTCTTAGGGAATTTCAAAGTGCACCTTGGAGAATACAGTTGTGACCGATTGATGGCAATTCCATAATCATAGCATAATCAGCCTATAATTTTCCCACTGCTGGGACACAGGCCTCCTCTCTGTGAAACGGAGTAGGCCGTAATCCATCACGCGGGCCCAGTGCGGGTTGGTAGATGTCACATCTCTTCGAATTTTTGGTTCTCGAACATGCCGGCTTCTTCAAGATGTTTTCCTTCACCGTTTGATAGCAGTGGTGATGAAATAGGCTCGCCCCTATTACATGGGACGTAGGGTAACATATCTCTGTCTACCACCGTTCGGGGAATACTAACAGGCGCAACGTTATGTATATTTCAGTCTGGAGCCTAGGTTTGTAAACGGTTGATGACAATAGGCCCCTATTGTAAAGGACTTAAACATAAGTGGCGAAATGCGGATATACCAGCCGACCTATACTGTAAAAATCTCACCGTGACATTTATGGTGAGTTTGAAGTGAGCTGTCACTCCATTTGATGCTTGGCATCGCTAGGGATTGACAGCTGTCACTTCACCTAAGTTTTCACGGTGAGAATTTTACAGAATCGGCTGACAGGCCTAACCTTTCGGAAGCAATCGGCGTGATGCTATAACACCACTAAATTGAAAGTTTTCCTTCCGTAGTATTATACTATCAATGAATAACCTCACAACAAGGTCAGTATAATTCTTCAAAACGGTTTCCTTAATAAAGTACGTAACATTTATCAAGTCAATCTCATTTAAAAGATGTTCACGTCTTCTGAAGGAAGTTGTACTACTAAGATGCTATTTATACGCAAGGGGGGGGGGGGGGTAAAGCGGGGGTAAGGGGGGGGGCTGGTGAATTTGCAGCCTCAGTTTACGAGATTACGTTTTGAGTATACAGCCGAAAGACTGGGATGCTACACAGATGTAGATGGTTTGTGGAAGGTGTAACTTGAAATACAGACTTGTATTGAACCAATATTACACCAGGGACGAGATTAAGTCTTTGTGTAGTGGCAGTTATATCTGTAGTTTATGTAATGCAATCTGTATATATTAAATGGACTGGGAAAGGAAATTCAACGACGAAAACACGACGAATGCCAAGATGAAATACTAAACACTATTCTCCATACAAGGTGGAGTTAAGTTATGCCAAACTATAGGGTCGAAAAATGTATGATTGTCACTTTATTAATAAACGGTTAATTGTATTTGATAAGCCTTGTGGTAAAATAGAAATAAAAACCGAAGACCAGGACTATAACGACAGCAGAGTACCTTTGATACATAGGATATTTTCATAGTGGCTGAACTATTGACATTGGCAACCAAAACACACGCTTAAACTTCACCATGACAATCCAACTACGCTCATCTACCACTACACACCACGCTGCCTCTTCCAGTAACCCCCATATCTATCCCAAAAGCGCTAAGTATGTAGGTATACGGCTGAGTTTATTAAATTTTAGACACTTCTTCACCCGCCATTGTTGAAACTTTCACGGGATTATGTGCTTGTAATAAACTAAGTTCTTATAACATGCCATGTATCGAAATCTGAAGAGGTTTCTGCACGTTTCTGAAATGTTCATTATTGGCTTACGTAAAACTTTGTTGGAAAGGAGAATGTCTAAAAATAAACTGAGAAATAACGTGGTTTTGGAAAGGCTGATTAACATAAAAAAACTGGCCAAGTGCGAGTCGGACACGCACATGAAGGGTTCCGTACCACAAGGCAAAAACGCCGAAAAAAACACGCTTGTTGTATGGGAGCCCCCTTTAAATAATTATTTTATTTTAATTTTATTATTTAATAATAGAGTATAAATACAACTGAGTATTTTGTGAATACTTCAAGTGCCTACTTGTTGCTATTATTGATATCGAGCAAAAAAATCGCGTTTGTTGTATGAGAGCCCCCCTTAAATATTTATTTTATTTTGTTTTTAGTATTTGTTGTTATAGCGGCAACAAAAATACATAATTTGTGAAAATTTGAACTGTCTAGCTACCGCGGTTCTTAAGATACAGCCTGGTGACAGACAGACGGACGGACGGACAGACAGCGAAGTCTTAGTAATAGGGTTCCGTTTTTACCCTTTGGGTACGGAACCCTAATTAACTAACACGTTGTCAAATCTCTGTATCTACTGCTCTACAAGGATTTTATGGCCCTCGGCTGGCGTCAACAAGGGGACGATGTCTACTTGGTACAGACTAGCACATCAAGCTACCCAAAACTGTCAAATTTTCCCAATCAACTTTGAACCTAATGCTTTAGCGATAAAGTTGAAAATCTATTAAAGAAATTTGACAGATTGAAGTAGTCTGTACCTTAAAGTAAATTGTCACATTTCATTTTCACGACAGGTGGTGTCGAAGCAGAAAATGTATATAAGAAATCTGTACAATTTTCGCATTGCCAGAATGCCGCCAGTCACCTGTCACCTGTCACCTGGTGCCTATTGGCTTTACCTATTAAATAAGCCCCAGTATATGTCACTCTATAATTTTGAAATCACATGATAGTGTCATACTACATATTTTGGTTTTAACCATTTATGAAAAGTGATATGATGACGTGTCAACTGAATTTGAACATTTTTTTTATGTACGAGAATTGGTTTTCAGACCATCGTCGTGTTAACGGGGCCTATGAATAAAAGAAAGTACAACGAACGAGCTTTTCAGTCATCAAATAATCCGGTTTATAGGAAATACTTACGTGCTGATAATTTTAATGGGACATGAGACATTCACTATATGTTGGGTCAGCTATACATCGGCAAACCTCTTAGTACTCCAGGTGACTATAGACGGCGATAACCACTCTACATTAGCTGGGCCGTTTGCCAAACTATTGCGTATAGACAATAGGGCATTGTGTTGCATTAGCCAGAGAACAGGCAATATTGCTCTATTATCTACTGTGACTCAAACGACAGAAATGCTTTGTTTGTTTAAATCATGATGAAGAAGAACATCATCATCGTCGGCCTAGCAGTTTCCCAACTATGTTGGGGTCGGCTCGCAGCTGAATACATGGAGCAACTGCTTATTTAAATTCTACAACCCGGGGTATACCTAAGGTAAGATGACAGTTAGGTAGTCGTAAACAAACCAAAATTAACGATGAAAAATCTTTTTCAAATTGGAATACCAATAATAAAAGTCAAAGTCTTTAGAAAGCACTTTTGAACTTCAATATACATATTTACTAGAAAGTAAAACTGATTCTAGTCGCCCCTTCTAAAAGGTAGTTCCGTATGGAGAAGAATAGGCATGAACCTCCATAGTTACCTACTCTTAAAGCTCCGCCTTAGTCGGGTAGAAAAAGTATACAATTTAAAGTAACTACTAGGTACTACACTGTAGTGACGTCACTGACCGTAACTACGACACTTAACTGGCTACAAAGAGGCTACTTGCATATGCATCAGAGTCTATCGATCCTGACAACGTATGTAACTAGACACACTGTCATTCTTGCAGCTTGAAAACAATTGCCTGCTGTTTTGATATATTTTTATAAGACAAGAGAAGGTTCTTATTGCAAGTGTTTATAATAATCATTGTCTTGCCCTATCTCAATGTATCATATGTTATGTTTCCATAATTCTCTATTTAGTCATCATCTCAGTTATTCACCCCTTTTCTAGCCATATCATATTTCACACAGTCTATATATCGTTTATTTAATTTTCATCTTCCCGTACTCTTAGACGCATAAAAGTTCGTACTCAAAACTTTCCTCATGTGTTTATAATCGAATATTTTATATAGGTTGGGTTTGGAAAATCAGTGGCTGGGTATAAGCGAAATGTTAATTAAAGCCACCTTGATCACATGATATCGTGTTTGATGGCATCGCAAGTCACAACTAAGTGTAGGAGCAATGTTTTGCCTTCAAATATTCTTTCATTTTCAAGCTCAAATATTACTACTGAATTACAGTAAAGGAAAACAATGTGAGAATATCTAAACTGAAATCCTGACAGTCTAAAATCTGAAAATAACATAATACAGGTAGTTATAGATGTTTTTTTTATGTTAACTTTTTCAAACTATTAATCAAACTTAATCAGTCTAATTTACCTGCTAAACTAGACAAAAGTTGAAAATAAATAACTTTTCATCCCAAACTTCATAACTCAACACAATTATTTAACTTTAAACTCAACGTAGTAGTAGTGACTTCAGGGACCTAAAAACACACAACATGTTATATGAACGTCCCATCATAACTCTGTTTATTTATCATATACCAGTCGTGTTTGTGGGGTAGGCAGACACCGATAGTCATTAACTTAAGTAAATATTGTTTCAAACCGACTTGCGGAAGGTTTTCCGATGTATGTGGAGGAAAATAGGTCACGAGTTTATGTACAAAATATTTTTTGGGTAAGTATTATTTGACTGCGTCTGTTGCAGTGATTTTAAAGATAGGTATTGAAGTCGGGTTTTCTTTACAGTGTCAGACTTTTTTTGTTTCGAAAATCATGTTAATTTGAGGGTCTCGGTATGTGAAGATGGTCACCCATCCACAGACCAACCGCGGCAAGCGTAGCTTAACCTGATCGATCGACCTGTGCGGCTGTTATTATTTAGCCACGGGCCCCTCTAGCACCGTATAAATATACGTAATTATATTTTCCAAACGGGGTCGAAGCAACGCTGTTTGACGTAAGAAATATGCGTGGAGGCAGTAGGTACTTCCGTGGACGAGCTCCTTCACAGGAAACTGCTAACATTTCTAGCTTCAGTTTTCATTTCGTCACGTCCACTCTATTGTTGACAACGTTCTTCAGAAACTATTGTACTACTAGTGGTGTTGTTTATTGTCGCGTCGCCATCTTGGATTGTCGTGCGTCTGACTTTTTGTTACCGGATTAAGGCCAGGGGATGATTGATTAATGTTTGTACGTAAAAAGAATGTTCTGGGGTTTGTTTGTGTTGAAGATTTATTATAAGTAGATCGGTACACCGTGGCCTAGAGTCAATAATGCTGTATCACTGTTCTTGACCAAGATATGCATTAGCATCAACATAATCAGCCTACTGCTCCTACTGCTGGGACATAGATCTCATCTCTTCGAGAGGGAGTGATCAGATAATTAAGTATATATTCTGTTCGGTCTGTTTATATTTTATACAAGCAGTGCCCCGCGGTTTCACCCGCATAAGTTTCGATCGCGTTCGAATATCGGGTTAAAAATATTCTATGCGTTATTCTGATGTACAAGCTATATTACTGTAAAGTTATATCAAAATGGGTCCAGCCGTTTGTGCGTGAAGAAGTAACAAATATACAAACATTCTCACAAACTTTCGCCTTTATAATAGGTATTAGTGTGATATATACTGAAAGATTTCTATATCACCATCCAAATTTTTACAGGGTGTTCTACCCATGAATATAAACAACTTTCACTATGGGACCAACTTTGAAATGACGAAAAAAAATCAGCTGTTTAATATAAAAGTTCAATACCAAAATGTATGAAACAACTAATTTCTTTTTCGTGATTTCAGAGTTGGTCCTAGAGTGAAAGTTGTTCGTATTCATGGGTAGGACACCCTGTAAAAATTTGGATGGTGATAAAAAAAATTCCTGTAATATAAACAAACCAAGATCATTATGAGTGATCGTAAAATGTTGTTGTTTACGTATCATGCTTTATATCTGGCGAAATATGGGTGTACTTAATTTGCACGTCCCCCTACCTCTTTGAGCATTTTCTGTTAAGGTCATAAGTTCATAAGTGGGCGAGTTGTTGCAAATCCACTAGACGCACCCGTATAGTCAAAAATGGTGCTTACTGTCGTCAAACCAAAAAAAGCGTTGTTTCAAATGACAATTACAAATTTATGGCCTTGCCGTACGTCAAATAATAACGAGTAGGTACGTAATCGTTATTATTTGACGTACGCATGTTACGCTAACCAACCGCTTGAAACAACCGGCCCTGAAAGTGAGTGTTATTATTAACTAAATAACAAGCAGTAAAACATAAGAATCTGGCTTACCTCTCCTTACAACACCCACGAGAATAAAGCCGCTACCTTTTCCTCCTCACGGTCAATCTCAGCCCCCAACTAGTTGCACTACCTCTGTAGTGTTCACCACTCGTCACGCTCGGCACGCTGGGCACGGTTGGCACGCTACGTGTGTCGTATATACGTGACCATATCGCTTTGATTCTAACACGGTGTCATTCTGTTAGACGATGCAAGTGACAAGCCGCACTAATGTTGTAAAGATTGACTGTTTGTCGCTTTTTTGCCAGGGGAGTGGTGAAATGGTAAAGTGGTTTTGGTGATTGTTGTTATCCTAACTTCGCAGATGATGGTGATTCTATTTCCATTTGTCTCTTAGTACCTACTCCAAGCGTTCTAGACATGTTATAGTGAAATTAATTAAAAATAGCTTTAATTGATTTCAAGTTGTTTAAATCAATTGATGACCTAGAGACACTGCTTTAAACGTTTTACCTAACGACACAGCACATAATACTAATCCAAATATGTTCAACAAGCGTTTTTTTTTAAGCACTAAAAACCCCCAAACAAAATAAACACCGCTCCATGCGAATCGCGTCGCATTTTTCCGTCAGTTTCGACAAATTGACGTTAAAGCGCGTCACATGACGTCACATAACGTCAGGAGTCGTTAGTGCACCGTCGTTTAACTTGTTCATGTCGATCTGATAGATTTTTAGACTATAAACGGTTGAAAATCGTTTTAAATTGTGATGGATGTGAATTTTTGCTGCGTTTTCCTGTGGGTGGAAGCTGTTGAACTAACATTTTGTTGAATATTTATGAGTACTAGCTTGAGGGGCCCGTGGCTAAATAATAACAGCCGCACAGGTAGATCGATTAGGTTAAGCTACGCTTGCCGCGGTTGGTCTTTGGATGGGTGACCATCTTTACATACCGTGACCCCTCCGTGCCTCGGAAAGCACGTTAGGCCGTTAGTCCCGGCTGTCATTCGTGGTTTTTGACAGTTGTTACGGGTAGTCAGAAGCTCGAAAATCTGACAACCAGTCTTACCAAGGGGTATCGTATTACCCAGTAACTGGATTGAGGACGTCAGATAGGCAGTCGCTCCATGTAAAATACTGGTATTCAACTGCATCCGGTTAGACTGGAAGCCGACCCCAACATAGTTGGGAAAAGGCTAGGCAGATGATGATGATGGTTGATGACTTGTGTAATAGAAGATATAGTTAGCATAATCAGCCTATAATGTTCCCACTGCTGGGACACAGGCCTCTTCTCATTAAGGGGAGTGGGCTTTAATCTACCACATGGGCTCAGTGCGGATTGGTAGATGTCACATGTGTTCAAATTTATATTATTTCATAGAAGAGAAATGAGACAATAATAATAATAATAATAACCCCACCGCCGTATCTCTACGTTGATGTCGTGGTGGGGCTTGCGCGCTCCGAACTCTAGGCCTGTGCCGGAAGAGTTTACTTTGCCGGAACAGGTCTAATGTGAGGAGCCAGACCAAGAGGGATACAGAAACCCGCAGGGCAGCATGTGGCGAGCTGTTGGGCAGTAGCGACCCCACGGACCCTATCTCCCGGGAGAAGTCTTGTTCCTCACCTCTGGCTTGCCTTTATTGGCCGGCTGGAGTGAACAATGACGAGGAACAGAGCTCCCACCTCATTCTTGCCTTTATTGGCCGGCTTGAGTGGAGATTCGCAAGAGCAAACGTGCTCGGAGGAAGGAAGTATTCCAGTAAGATGCTGGTAGGGATCTTGACCGTACTTCCGGGATTGTCCTGATAGCCGTGGAATACCTCTCCACTCCTCATAAGCACCTCAGGACGTGTTGCCCCCTTGTCGCTACGTCACTATGTGCTAGCGACCGTTTTCGGGGGCCCATTATTGAGTGTGCAAGTCACCCCCTGCTATTTTATCTGTGTATATATAAAGCATTGATCAGGCAGGGGTCATAGTTTTACCATAGTTCCTGGAAACCGGTCCACTTTAGCCACTCAAACCAATAGTCCAACTTTTTATTTTTCCATATCCTGCAATAGTCCTACACCAACCGGGGGTTGTCCTTGGGTGCACTTGCATAGTGAATACAGGGATAACCGTCGGTTGGTGCCTCATTTCATTAAAAATCTCTAACGGGCCTCTGCGAGTTGGCTTCGGCCCCTCGTACGCCTTCCAAAGGACCGGGACCCCATGGTCCCGAGATATGTTAAAATATAAAAATAATAATAATAATAATCGTTTATTTCAGGCATTAGCACCCATAAAATTAAAATTGAAAACTTACACTAAAAATAAAATAAAATAAAACTTATACTAAATACATAAACATTAAAATTTCACACCAGAGAAGCCAAAACGAAAGAGGTACAATTATTTTGTCTCCCTCAGTACATGCACCGCATGAAACACAACTTTTACAATAGCATTTTTACTTGCTACCACACGTGAAAAGAACGACGCCCTGAGCTTCCTCATGAGCGCAAAGAAGTCGGTAACTCCGCTCTCAGCAAACATCTCAGTCGCACTACACCGCCAGGGCAGGTTGAGCATGACCCGAAACGCGTTATTATATTGTACACGAAGAGTGTTGTATGCACTCTTCGTGAACTTGTACCAAAGTTGACTGGTGTAGAACGACTGACAGTAAGCCTGGAACAGGGTTACCTTAACTTGCTTCGAGCAATGGAAGAACCAACTTTTTTTTCCATTCTTCCCTAACTTCGACAATCTGATCGACTTTCCGATACAAATTATACATAATTACTTACAGATACATAATCTCGTGCCTTTTTTCCAAAGGGGTAGGCAGAAACTACAGAACGCCACCTGCTACGATCCTTACATACTCCTTTTGCTTCCATTACGTTCTTACATCTGGTCACACACGCACGCCGGTTCTGAGTTCTACGCACCTGACCTGTCCGAAAAACATCACCAATAAGGTCACTTGTGTCCTTCTAGGGAAACAGATTATATTTCCCGTTATTCATAATCTTCATTTTACTGATACAATTCACTCTATGAAAATGACAATGCAAGCGCATTGCAGCAAAGTCTAATCGTTTCAAGTGTCAGTTTTGTCACGAGAATCCAATTTGAGCAATGCAAAGTCATACTACCAATTCATTGCTGTCACTTCAAATTATATCATACGCAAACGACACAAAGTTTAAAATTCAACTTGTACCAAAATATATCCGTCTCTTAGACTTCCAATAGACCAGCACAAAAATAGCCTTCATCTGTCAATACCGATTACTAGCTAAAAACAAGTCAGACATGTTCTAAACTTTGGCCGCCATTTTTGACTACATCTATGTTACTGCTACAGTTCACATTGTTACTGAAACTTTCATGTACTAGTAGTTATTCGGGGAAGCGACTGCACACGACACGGTCGGTTGTTGCACGAAAATACTTTTTTGGAATTTGAAAATTTTTAAGCGGATACAAGGGAAACAGGAATTTGGTGGGAGGTAGGTTAGGTTTCGAAATAGTTTGTTGTTGGTTGCATCCGTGGATGACGGAAACTTTTTAATGTTGTGTAAAATTGACACCGTGATAAACTTTTAGAATAATGTCGAAACATGTTTTACCTACGTGTTCCCTCGTGTACCGACGTCAATTTAATGTTAGTAAATAATCCATTGACTGCTTCATTTTGCCCTGGGTTCTGTAAATAAATTAGGCAAAGTGTTATTTGATTTTTCGTGCCCGGTTGATGGCAATGGCTGGCTGGCTGGATAGCTGGCTTACATGGGACTTAGACATAACTGGCGAAATGAGGGTGTACCATGTACTGGTACACCTCTGCCTTGGTTAGGCAAAAGAGGGGAAAAGAGGTATGATGTTGTGTTACGACATAAAATTATAGTGAATCTAAAGAACGATGATGAAAAGTTAACGATTGGGTATAGAGAAAACTGTTACCAACAAAATTAAGTATGAATTAGCTATTTATATGACCCATAGTTGAAGAAACTTAAACAAAGATGGCAGCCACTTCCAGCAAGCCTGTTAGCTTCTAAATCACTCCCTCCGTTCTCTCCTTTCTTTCTTAAACAATTCTTTACTTCCAGCTGAAACATATTTCTTAGTCGCATTATATTCTCAAAGTCAAGAGTACCAGCTATTATTAGAAGTAGCTATTTCCTTACAACATATCATAGAGACGGGCCAATCTGTGTGAGATATCACCCACTCAAGGGAATAGTCGCGCGGAGTGGCGATTTGTCGCGTTTTTTGTCGCATCGTCGTGGAACCGAGATATAAATTATGTTGGTTGTTGTAATGCGTTTTTCGGTACAGTTTTGAGTTTATTTCTCGTTGAGTTATTGTGTGGGACGGCTGTTATTGGTTGGTGCGGGGTCTGTGCGGTATATTTCATGTATGTTCATATTTCATATTTTATTTCTCTGGCGATATGAGTAGGTAAGGGGGACCGAATAAGCAAGGTGGTTTTTCTGCTGTATGTACTTAAAGGGTCTTATAAACTGCTTCAAGTGAGATATTGCTGTAACTTGGTAGATACATAATATTGTTAGGAGTCTATTACAAAATATTTTTATACGTTTGGCATTATGTAATTGAGACAGCGGGGTAATTGCGTAACACACTATCAGTAGCAATGGGTTTCATTTTGACAGTTCAACAACATTCATTTCTTTTTTTAAGCGGTTGAGCAGACACATTTTTCGAACATATGAAGCAATGGATTCGCAATATCCTTTAAAATTATTCAGATTGAGATTGATAGTGTGTTACGCAATTAGAGTGCCTGGTCTTTGCACGATTTAAATCAACAGTAAGTATTGCTTATCGTCTGACGGGGATCATAATGCAATTTGTCATTTTGACACTCCGATTTGCTGGAGCACTAACTGCCATTTTGACAAGCGCTGTAATTTGTTGAATATCATATTTTGTAATAGAACTCAACAGTTTTTCCGGAAAACACTCGAGTTTGCCGAAAAATACAATGCCATTTTGCACTAAATATTGATATTCCTTCTATTTGACCTGATCCTTATAAAATCCAACCCGCACTGGGCCCACGTGATGGATTACGGCCCACTCCCTCTCACAGAGAGGAAGCCTGTGTCCCAGCAGTGGGAACGTTATAGGCTGATCATGTATGTGTTATAAAATCACTAAAAACTTATTGCCTATTATTTAACTAGTGACCGGCCCCTGTTTCGCAAGATTTTTACGACTTGTCAAAACATCCAGATTTCAGGGGGCCTAAAAAGGCCACTTTGGCAGAATCATAAAAGGATAACATAATGGGCAGTTAACTGTTAAGTTAATCGTATCAAATCCCATTGGTAAAGCATTTTCAGTTTTTTTTTGTCTGTACTAAAATACCAACCAATCCAATCCAAATCCAATCCCAATCTCATTAATTATACCTACGTAGTGCAGCGAAAAAAAGAAAAACACGGACTGTCTTCGCCATATTATGATTCATAGTGTTATCCTTTTATGATTCTCTAAAGTGGCCTTTTTATTCTCGCTGTTAACGTTTAATACACAAATAAACTTTCGCGAATAAAGTCTCTAAATAATGGTGAAAACCACATTAAAATCCATTGCGTAGTTTAGAAGAACCCGGTCACAAAGACACGAAAAGGGATATTAATTTATAATATATACCAATAAATTCAAGCAAATTTAGCCACTGATTCAAAAACACCTCTATATTTATACCTACGGCTCCGTATATTTCCCCTAAGATCTAACAAACCAGCTCAGGTAGCAATTTGTAAGAGAACCAGTACTAATCCCAAATGGGATATTAATTTGATAGCACTTGAGATAGATTCATAGATATATAATATTTAATCCTTTAGTTCAGCCGGTGTGAATGTATTAGTTTTCGTGATAGTTTGAAACTCGTTCGTTTATTAATATTAGGTGCGGGTGGGAAAGTTTATGAGATGATATTGAGAGGATAGGAAAGTGGATATTGCTTCGTAAATATGAATATCCTGATATTTCTAATTTAAGGTAAACTTTATTAACTTCTTTATTCTGTTGTGTTAACGTGATATCTAAATGAAAGAAAGAAATAAATGAAAATAGCTCATGTTGGGGCAAAAGATAAGCCTTTTTGTTTAACGTCATTTGGCCCAGCCCTTATTGAAATTTATTAAGGGTCCACGTACCATATCGTCTTCTTCAAATCTGACCCCATATTCTGTGGTCACCTGGTTCTAGTCGTTAACATCTTTCATATAATATAACCATCATTTCTTCGGTCTTTCTTTGGTTTTGCAATAAACGTTTTTTGTTTTATTCCTCTACTCTTACAACCATTCTCATGTTCTTTATTCCTCCGCATTACATGGCCATATCATGAAAACTGATAACCACGCTACTCCTCGGTCACTTACAATGAAGCAAAGTGGGACTGCATGGTTGCGGAGGTCAAATAGGCAGTCGCTCCATGTAAAATACTGGTATTCAGCTGCATCCGGTTAGGCTGGAAGCCGACCCCAACATTGTTGGGAAAAGATTACTCTGATGTTGATGGAGGGTAAGGCATAATAGAATTTCCCAAATCTGTCACGCCAACGATATCCCTTCACTTCAGCGAAAGATAACAAAGAAACTGCACACAACACACTGATTACCCATCACATGCAAGAACTGTCTTTAACTTACAACAAGCACGTTTGCTTAAGCACAAACATTAAGTATAACATATGACAACATTTAAGTCTTCCGTAACTTGGTGCCATAACTTAACACTAACGTAGCAGCGACTTGGCAAGTGCGTTCGGTACGAGCTTACCCCGACATTTGCATGATGTTACAAAATGTTATTTATGCTTGTCCGGGGTTGGGTTAAATGTTTGGGATTGAGGTAATATGTTGAGTGACGTCCTTCTTGAGAGTTTGCAGAAGAGAATAGTCTTGTTTTAGTTTTTATGTGCCAATGGGATCCTGTTACCAAAGGTCCGCTGTGTCTGTCATGGGGCTGTATCTTTTGAACCGTAATATATAGACACTTGAAATTTTCCCAGAGTGTGTAGAAACGAGTTTTTTTCGGCATTCTTAGAATATACTATTAAATATTTTACGAAACCCTTTGTCTGCGAGTCCAGTCGAGTACAGTCGTGTACGTGTATGTGATATAACAGCTGATGTACCTTATTATCAAGGGCAATACTCCAGCCCCGGGTTTCCGTATACACCCCTAGACAATTTGGGACACTTGTTTTCGAGAAGTCTTGTCATAGACTTCTAGAAAACATGTCGTGTGTGAAACATGTATCATAAATGTTTTGACGTTGCTACAGACATGTCTGTAACAACTTTTTGACTTGGGTTCTAGCAAGTTTTGGATACAACTAGTATTTACAACTTGTTAGACACTGACTGTAATTATACAAATAAACGAAACTATGTAGTAGACACAACAAGTTACCTAAAGTTAGTTAGTTAGTTTTAATTTACCTTGTTGTAAACGCGAGGTAATAACACATCATAACGACACCTCTGGATTGCTTTCACCGCTCTTTAGAATAATGATTTTATTTCTGTAAGTAGGTTTGTACAAACACTTTTGCACGTCAAAAATAAATTATTTTTAAAACATATTTTACAAAAAAAAAAAAACCAAAGACACCGACTTCCGTAATTAAACTTATTGTTCACTCTGTAGTATATTTTTGGAAGTCACTTGTTTTTTTTTTTTTTTGTAAAAAAGTTTTGAAAATAATTTAAAGTTTTTATTTTTCACTTTTTAGTTGTACCTACCCCACACAAAATCGTATAACACTACTTGCTATGTAAATACCAGTGACTGGAAGTCATTATAACATCATCAATATATTTATGATAAGTGGAAAAAATACATGTTAATGTACAAACTGCTCAAGCAAAGTTTATAAAATGTAAATATGTATTTATGGGACCACCCCTGATTTTTTAAATCGATCCACAATTGCCAATTGCCTATGCGATATCTATATATACATACAAAAAAAATCATACAATCAAATTGAGTACCTCCTCCTTTTTGAAGTCTGTTAATTATGTAAAGATAGCAACAATGCATCCCATGACAATTCCACTAAGCCACCACCGAAAAGTCATTGGACAGCAAACTACGCAATTTCATTTACTTGAATTTTTACCAGCAATTTTGGTTTGAAAACCAAACTACTAAACCGTTTTTGATGAAATTTCTACGGGACCAATCTAACAGAAACATCCCAAATAAAAAAATCTTCCTCCCTCCTTTCAAATAAAAAAAAGAATTTTGCAAATCGTCTTATAAATAACGGAGTTCTGAGGTAACAAATATAAAAAAAAATATATACAATTCAACCGAATCGAGAACCTCCTTCTTCTGTTGAAGTCGGTTAAAAAGTCCATGATCCACAAGCTGTCCTACCGAAGGAAATCTATTAATCACCTACACTGCCGGATGCCAAACTCATCAGCGTAATGATACGTCCAAAGAAATATATATGAACATGAACTATCGCTAGTTTTGAGTGATGACATTTTTTTGTCTTTGAGGCTGTAGGTAATAAATTGTCTTTTCAATGATAAATGACACACATAATCAGCCTATAATGTTCCCACTGCTGGGACAGAGGCCTCCTCTCTTCGAGAGAGTCACATGTCTTCGAATTTTTGGTTCTAGGACATTCCGGTTTCCTCACGATGATTTCCTTCACCGTTTTGAGAGCAGTGGTGATGATATTATGTACAAAAAGTAAAGTGCCTGTCTGGGTTCGAACCCACGACCTACAACTTGTAAGTCGGGGCCGTTACCACCACTACTCCACTGCCTAATGGTAAGTGGTCATCACCGACTATTAACATTCAGAGGCTCCTTCATAAGTTCACCACTATTACATGGAACTTGAACTTATCGAAATATCTGATCTAATACAGATATGATTTTTTTTCCCGATGGGAAATCATCAAACAACCCCTCCCGCTCTGGGTGGAGCGGAAGGGAGTGTCAGACTCTTACTGACTAAAACCCACCCGTGTTCTTTCCTTAGCCCTTTATGTTCCGGGCCAGCGGTAACCCTTTCGGACAATCCCGCTGACCCGGCAGGCTTCGGCCCTAAGAGGCCCCTTCCTCGATGCTGACATCTCTTTGAGACGCGCGTGGAACACGTACGCGCCGTCCGGCACGGGCCTGGTCCTGATCGGACGGTGAGCTACCCATTACTCTCCGCCCGCAGGCCCGCGCAATACAGGTATGATGTTATATCTAACAAGCAGGCAGTTCACCTGAATGTAAGTGTTCACCGCCTGTACATCATGAGATTTGCTCTTCTAGAGGCTCAAACCTATTAAATTATTTGCGACCAAACATGATGCAAAGCTGTAGACATCTGGTGTGCTCTATAAGTCAGCCTATCTTTGAAGTAAAACAAGGATTATCAAAGTAACAACAGCATTAAAACTAATACGCGCAATCAAAATTAAAACAAATCGCCGTTATTAATCACCAGACTTGAGCTATCAATCAGCACCCAAGACAGTGCGCATCACAACTAAGTCTTCGCTCGTTTCAGCGCCGCAGTTAGCAACAACTCGTATTAATCATAACACTTCTTTAGCTTAGCCTTAGGAATTTGTTGAGGCCACGAAATTAGCGAGTAAGTGGTGATATGTAAATATTTTGGGGGGTTGAACTGATCGACACGTTCAGGGAATACATCTGGTTCTGAAGTTTCAACTGGTTGACTGACTGGATTGCAATTCGTTTGTACTACATACACATATTAAACACACGTCTTTTCCCCTTGGAAGTATAGAAGCCACCTGCTACGATCATTTTATACTCCTTTTGCTTCGTTTACGTTCATACATCTGGTCATACACGTCGGTTGCAAGTACTACGCACCTGACCTGACCTGAACACCACCAATAAGGTCACTATATGTCCTTCTTGGGCGACCCCTCCCGGCGATTCCACTCACATCTGCCTTGTACAGACGGCAGCACATCAAGCTACCCTAAACTGTAAAATTTTCCCAATCAACTTTAAACCTTATGCTTTAGCGATAACGTTGAAAATCTATTAAAGAAATTTGACAGATTGTAGTAGCTTGGTGTGTTGGCGTCTGTACAGATACCTTTTGTTAAGGCCTTTCGGCCTTGATTACCTATATGCTTACTTCTTAAAATAAGCTGCTGAGATAAGCAACTGTTTTGGCAATGTGAAAAAGAATATTTTTAACCCCCGACGCAAAAACGACGGGGTGTTATAAGTTTGACGTGTCTGTGTGTGTGTGTGTGTGTGTGTGTGTGTGTATGTGTGTGTGTGTGTGTCTGTCTGTGGCATCGTAGCTCCCGAACGGATGAACCGATTTTGATTTAGTTTTTTTTGTTTGAAAGGTGTATTAGTCGGGAGTGTTCTTAGCTATGTTTGATGAAAATCGGTCCAAGATGGCCGCCGCTACAAAATGGCGGATAACATATTTTTTCACAATTCCCTCAATATGGGTATCAAATGAAAGGGCTTCAATAGTAGAATACTATACACTATAACAAATTTCAAATCCAAGATGGCCGCCACAACAAAGTGGCGAATTAAATTTTTTTTCTCAACTCCCTCAATATGGATATCAAATGAAAGGGCTTGACAAGTAGAATACTATACACTATTAAAAATTTCAAATCCAAGATGGCCGCCACCACAAAATTGCGAATTACATTTTTTTTTCACAACTCCTTCAATATAGGTATCAAATGCAAGGGCTTGACAAGTAGAATAATGTACACTATATTGAAAGGGAATGAGGAATATTAACTACCTAACGAAATGAAAACTAAAAACTTGAAAAATATAATAAAACAAAAAAATCTGTTTAGTCTTAAAAATTATTCTTCAACTATAAATTAATCAATATTTTTTGACGGATATAAAACCTGATTGAACACCAAATTACCAGAATCTTAAAACGGAAGAAAATAAAAGAAGTGAAATACAAAAATTAAGGAGTCCCTACAAAAAGCATGAAATAAAAAATTAAATTAAAAATTTAAAAAACCCCCGACAAAAATAAAATTAAGGAATCCCTACAAAAAGTATGAAATAAAAAAAAAATCTTATGGAAGTCGGGGGACCTCAGAATAGAAGCTGTTCCACAGAACGGTCCCCCGACTTCCATAAGATTTTTTTTTTATTTCATACTTTTTGTAGGGATTCCTTAATTTTATTTTTGTCGGGGGTTTTTTAAATTTTTAATTTAATTTTTTATTGAGTTACTGCCTTAGTCTCCTTGAAAAAATTAAATTAAAAATTTAAAAAACCCCCGACAAATGTAATTCGCCACTTTGTTGTGGCGGCCATCTTGGATTTGAAATTTGTTATAGTGTATAGTATTCTACTATTGAAGCCCTTTCATTTGATACCCATATTGAGGAGATTGTGAAAAAATATGTTATCCACCATTTTGTAGCGGCGTCCATCTTGGACCGATTTTCATCAAACATAGCTAAGAACACTCCCGACTAATACACCTTTCAAACAAAAAAAACTAAATCAAAATCGGTTCATCCGTTCGGGAGCTACGATGCCACAGACAGACACACACACACACTTTTAACTTTAACTTTTAAAGCCTTTTCCATCCCGCTAACTTCACAGCCTCCTCCCTAAAGATGCAAAGAACAGATTTATGTTCCGAGATTAGCAGCAAATTAAAAAGTTCCGAGAACTCAGCACTCGGAAGTGAAAAAGTTTTGAAACGTTTGATAAAAGTATTTCTGTGTTTATTTATGGCACAGAACGAACGGGTGGCCTTTTTTTAATAAATTTATGTAGGAGTTCCAGTACGTAGTAACAGATAAGAATTTTCCATTAACTTATGCAATTTAAGACTGAATATTACGTAACTGTCCAGGACCATATTCAGTTACAAACTTCATGACCTTGCTAGATTCGTATTTAGTTCCCAAACTTTTTGGAACGAAGTTCCTTAACGTGGCTTCTGGTAGGAGTTGACTGGTAGATATCCCCAAGTAAAAAAAAATACCGGCCCAGTGCAAGTCGGACTCGCACACGAAGGGTTCCGTACCTCAAGGCATAAAACGCTGAAAAAACCTTTCTTCTATACCCCTTTAAATTTTAACTTCATTTTATTTTTATTATTTGTTGTACAGAAATACATCATCTGTGTGCTGTGACAGCACTAGTATTTCAATGGAGGTCCGTACACGACGCAACCAATCACAAACTATACGTAGCTGTGTTCATAATCTCAGATAATTTACATCCCATCAGTTATCTACTTTAGCGAAATGTATTCTAAGTTGATTTTTGATTGACCGTTTGTAAAAAAAAGGTTTTTAGTTGCAATGTTTGAACTTTATTGACATTCAGTTTGTTGTACCATAACTTGAAAACTATCTCAAATTCTTAATTCAAATATAGTTAATAACGCGTTAGTAAGTCGTGTCGCGTAAACTACGTGTGTTATACGACCCTCACATACTCCTTTTACTTCGTCCAAATTCATACATAGTGACCTGATAAAATGGCTACAAGGACCCATTTCGGTTGACAGCATATTGCTCTTGATCCAAATCTCCATGGAAATGGTTCTTTTACCATGCATTATCACCATCCTATGGGATATTTTTTTTTTCATATACCAAATTGGACCATTCTCCCGAACATTATCGTTAAGTACGATAATGGAAGAAAGATGTGCGTTACGTCATCAGTGACGTCATCGGTTTTGTCGCGCGTAGGGATCAGAAGTGTCGATGTTTTGACATCCGGTGATTTATGTTTGGGAAATTAATTTTTGAGCGAAATAATAATAATAATAGTTTATTTCAAAAATGGGATTGCAAAGTTTACAAAAGTTGTAGGTATATAATTTATAGGTTTAACTATACAATAAAGACGGGTGAAGTACCTACTGTTCTCCTAGATAGGCTAGAATTTAGCCTGTCTTGAGGAGGGACAGTGCCGGTCCCCTGATTGGCGGATTATTATATAAATATTGTGTTATAAGATAATAATATCAGCCAAAATTAAAATCATAAACACAATCAAATTCACAATCAATGTCAAAATTAAAAACAAAATCAAAACCAAATTAACATCAAACCAAAAATTATAAACAGTATTAAGATTAAACTCAAGAACAATACGAAAATCAAATTTAAAATTTAAAATTACATTATTTTTATAATTATATTTTATTTTATTATCATTTATACAAGACATAACTGGGGTGTGTGCGTCTGTGTAGGTGCATTGTGTGAAGTATGTACCTATGTGTGTGCATGTGAGTGTGTGCGTGAAATGTATTTCCGGCAGTCAGATTATCGTTGTTTTTTTTACAATTTGTACCTTTTAGTACCATTCTGAATATTTTGCTGATAGTTGTTTATATTCAGTTTTACACACCGGACAATACTTCACTCAATTAGGAAATTGAGTCAAAAATTTATCTCAGCATGTTCCGTAAATATTAATCATCATTTCAGCAGAAAGACGTCCACTGCTGGACATAGGCCTCCCACAAGCATTGCCACATCGCCCGGCTCTGTATTTCTCGCATCCGGCGGATTCCTGCGGCCTTCCCATGTCACCGGTTCACCTTGTGGCAAGCTTTCTAAAAGGCGTAAATATTAATATTAAAACAATGTTACCAGTATTGGTTTCAATAATAAGGAATATTTATTGAACACGATAAGATAACATATCGATACTTCTGCTGTCATCATTTCGATATTTTAATGAAGATAGACGTTCATGAACAAAACAGTTATAAAATAAATTAAGTACGGGAATTCAAAACGCCTAAATTTCTCCCACAAAATCTACTAACATTGTTTCAACTGTTTACCCAATACATTCGTTTGGTAATAGATTATGTGCGTAATACCAGTTGACATTTGAAATAAATGGTCGCAGATAACAAGTTTATGTCAAACTGCTGTGTTATCATAATCTGTGACGTACGGATGTCGATAGATAGGGATGGGAAATTATTGTCATAGACACGTGTCGCGTGGTAAGTGCAGTTATCGATAGTTTGCTGTTGGGTTAGTTTATGTTAATGGAAACTAAAGTATTTATACATAACATCATGTCTTTCATTCCCAAAAAGGTAAGCAGCGTTGTAAAGTACACTCAGCGCCTCGCGGTTTCACTCGCATAAGTGTCGATCCCGCGGGAATAACGGGATAAAACCTATCTTATGTCCTTTCCCGAGACTCAAACTATCTCTATACCAAATTTCATCTAAATCGGTTCAGTGGTTTAAGCGTGAAGCGGTAATAGACAGACAGACACACTTTCGCATTTATAATATTACTAGCTGCGCCCCGCGGTTTCACCCGCGTAAATGTCGATCTCGTGGGAATATCGGGATAAAAAGTAGCCTATGTTAATCCAGGGTGTCAGCTACCTCCATACCAAATTTTATCAAAATTGGTCCAGCCGTTTGAGCGTGAAGAAGTAACAAACATATAAACACAGCCCCACACTCACACACTCACAAACTTTCGCCTTTATAATATTAGTGTGATAGTATAGATTTACATTTTACCAGTTATTTTATTTATTGCAATGTAATAAGAGCTGCTATTTAAAATAGAATAATGATTTGAGAACAAGTAGATAAAGGTGTCTGTTCTTTTGCTGCCCACGAGATCCGCAGGAGGACCAGTAACCGACATAGCCTGAATAATTGCGAGTAATGATGGGTTCATTACTCGCAATTATTCAGGCTATGTCATAAGGTGGACCGATGATCTTGTGAAGGCCGCAGGAATCCGCTGGATGCGAGAAGCACAGAACCGGTTGAAGTCGAGGTGCTTGGGGGAGGCCTATGTCCAGCAATGAACGTCTTTCGGCTGAATTGGTGGTTATGACGATGCTGCCCACGAAGGCAGGATGACTTTCTAAAAATCTTTAGTATAAGCCTAAACAATGGTAACATTTCCATTTAACGTCCAGATTTTTTTAGTTTTTATGTTTTTATATCCTCTATGAATTTATTTTGTTACTAGCTTCCACCCGCGGCTTCGCCCGCGAAGTACGTCGATAAAAACTACACTATGTCCTTCCCCGGGATGCAATCTATCTCTATACCAAATTTTATCGAAATACGTTCAGTGGTTTAGACGTGAAAAGGTAACATACAGACAGACAGAGTCACTTTCGAATTTATAATATTAGTATGGATTATCTTTTTTTTCTACACAAACCGAGTACAGTCCAGCCTCCGCATACCCCATCCCTCATCCTACGCCCATTGTTCTGTAAGTGGTAATCCATGTCCTTTTACCTAAAACGGCCTAAATAAAAATACATTGTATTAAAACATTGTATTTTGAGGTCAATGGGACATTTTCGCTTAGCAGATCTACTTAATGTTTAACGTTTTAAAAGTGATTGTTATGAGGGGGAAAAATAACATTACATCACGCCTGTAGTCCCTAAAGGGTGGGGCAGAGGTGTACCTGTAGTACACCCACATTTCGCCAGTTATGTTTAAGTCCCATGTAACAGGGAGAGAGCCTATTGCCGTCATCCGGACACAAATCCAGACTCGGGGCTGCTACTGAGAAATTCCTGATGGAAAACCCCAATAACACTTTGCACGACCCGGGAATCGAAGCGCTTCCATCCGCTAGACCAACGAGGCTTACAAAGAGAAAAATAAATAATACCTAATGATAAAAATAAATCTTTTCTTTAATAATGCTAGTGACGAATTATATGTATACAACATTATTTTTAGTATTTTTATGTAAAGAATCTATGTAGAAAATTTCAAAACTGTATCATGAAAAATCGCATAGTTATAAGCTGGTTGTCCGTACAAAAACATGCTTACCCGCGCCGCTCGCGCCGCGCCCTCTTGCACTCATTGATAATAGTACCTAGGTACCTAACCGTTCGGCGCGGCGATTGGATAACCTACTTGTTATCTTGTTAATTTTGTATTTTGTGTTTCACGAACTGTGTCCAAATAAACTTTTTCTTTCTTTCTTTCTTTCTTACTTAGTGTCGCTCGGTGTCAAACTTGTAACCTTGTTTAAATATTTTTGGGACAAAATATAACATAGGGTAAAAAATTATTGGAATCGATTCAGTTACTTATTCTGAACAAACTATATTCAGGTTTCGCTTATATACTAAAAATAACGTTGTATGAAATGGCATGAATATTTACTTTGTAAAGTATTGTATTATTTTGATTATTGTGAGGACTATGTGGGCCATTGTTTTTCTCTGTTTTTTTAACCCACGATGGAAACTGAGGGGGGTGTTATAATTTTTTGGCAGTTTGAATTATTTATATGGCCTACCTGAATGACCTTTCTTTGGTATTGTTCATCGAATCTTTGAGCTCCTAAAGTTCTTAGTTGAGCTGCATGATTACTGACAAATGAGTGAGCTGACCGGGCAGATCCACTCAATCTGTGTGGTTCTTTCTACAAATGACCATTTCCGACACCAATCTACATGGTCTTCACATGATCTGACTAAGATTGTGCCTGGACTTTAAAAGAGACTGAGACCTCGGCCTTTCTTCTCAAAATATGATTGACGTGCAAAAAACAACTTGTTTGTACAAACCTACTTACAGAAACAAAATCATTTATCATTAAAATGAGCCAGATGTTATTCTCTAGAATTCTAAGAAAAATAAAATTCCATTTATGTTGAATTACAATGATTGATCGATGCCCTAAACAGGTTAATATGGAAATATTTGAACCTGTACATTATTATTAATATTATAAAGAGATGAAATTTGTGAGTAGGGGTTAGCCTTCGAAAGTAACGATACGATTCCGAAAACTCTTTCATTAATGTAAACCTACAGTATCGCTAAGTATCATAGGATATTTGATGTTCAGAAAAAAATTACGCGGACTTAGTCACGGGCAGAATCTAGTAGAAAATCAATCAATAATATCATTTTATTTCCATTACATTTCCTAGCTTTGACTACAACCAGATCACCCAGACATCTCATCATCTGCCTAGCCTTTTCCCAACTATGTTGGGGTCGGCTTCCAGTCTAACCGGATACAGCTGAATACCAGTATTTTACATGGAGCGACTGCCTATCTGACCTCCACAACCCAGTTACTGGGTAATACGATACCCCTTGGTAAGACTGGTTGTCAGACTTTCGCGCTTCTGACTACCCGTAACGACTGTCAAAGATCTACGAATGACAGCCGGGACCAACGGCTTAACGTGCTTGCACGGAGGGGTCTCGGTTCTTATGTAGGTAAAGATCACCCGTCATCTATTCGTATTTAATAGTTAACTGAATTCAAAGCGGCGTTTCCAAGTTAAACTAAAAAGTTGACACAAAGAGCGACAGAAGAGTCGTTTGACTACTTGTTGTAAGTGGAGAGGTTTCAAGCAATGATCCGGAAAATCGACGACAAAGAGTAAAAATAAAATGCACTGTAAAACATTTACTGGGGCGTTTTGTACTGGTATTATAATAATGCATTCTTTTTATGAGGGTAAATGGTAATGGTAATATGTCTTACCATATAAACATAGACACTTATTCGACGTATGTCTTACGTCATAAAAATGACATCATTCATTTATTATGACATTTATGATACACGTTGAACAAAGTGTCAAATTCCATAAAAAATGTTGTTTGAACAGATAAAATGTAGCGTGCACGTACACGTGCGCATACTTATTTAAATTAAAGTGACCAAAAATACCCAGTTTAATTCAGATACTGATACTTAATAAAACCACCCAGTAATATGTAGGGGGTTTAAAAAAAATTAAAGGGTGTACACTAAAGAAAAAACTTCAAAAAGATAAGATTAAAATACAATATCAATAAGAAAAGCTACCTGACGTATTTCAGCTAGAATAGAAGTATATTATCTTTTACCCAAACATACATTGAAAAGGCAATGCGTTGTAAATTTTGAAGCATACGAAATGCATTCCGCTGAGCGGTTCGATCCCGTTCATTCCGTTCATTCGTAGGAACCACACGAAATATTAACCTATTTTGCTGAAGATGCAGACTCGACTGAAATGTTTCTGTATCTATCGGTTCGCTATTTTATTTGTTTTGGAGTAAAAGATAAATGTTGAAATAAATAATAATACCTAAAGAAATAAAAGCAGTATCTGCTTTTATTTCTATATTTGTAACTTAACTCTAAATGGATGCTTATTTTACTTGAAAAATAACATAAGTAATAATTTATTTTCATTAATTTTAATTTGTTAAAGATGTTAGTATAGATTAAGTCAGGATACGCGCATTTAACGCATTCGGTTAGATATCCTGTAACATGTAGGTAAGTAGGTGTATAGAAAAAAAAACAGTGGCACTCCGGGAGTGCCGACAGAAGTGAAAACTTGAACAATTACGTGTGTATAAGGATCAAAATGTCGCAGAATAACCACAATACATTTCAGCACATTTTAACAATTTAGTGCACTAGTTATATTTATTGAAGTGATAACGTCTTTAGGCGCGTTGGGCATTTTTTGAGATGGTAAAAAACCATGGAACTCGCGCCACTGTTACTGTAAGTGACACCGTGCGTATTTTGTTTATAAGAAGATTAAAAAAATACCCGCTTCGGATGTGTTCGACTGTCCTCGGGATGTACTCGGTTTTAATGTATATCCGATATGTCAGTGAGTGATGGCAAAGTATTCTGTTTGTGTTTTGTTCGCACTTCTGTCGGCACTCCCGGAGTGCCACTGTTTTCCTGTTTTTATTTCATACTTCAGGCACACAAATGTACAGAGGCGGAAATATTCCAAAGGGTGCTTGCACAAAGAAGTGGGTTCCCGGTAAAGATCAGTCGGTACCGATCGGTGCAAATGAAATAGTCCCACGTTAATTTATGCGCTCACACATAAAGAAACAGGAAAAACATGTAATCGTTTCCTTCCGAAGCTCAACCTGCAGAGACCTGTACCGGGAGTCGGGACCGAAAACCCGCTTCTTAATGTAAACATCTAAAGGGATTTTCTACCTGTCAACCTTTGGGCGATGTAGAGACAAACAGTAGCAGGTGCAATAACGAAAATTATGGATTAAAAAATAATTTAAACATAAAAAAATACATAAACCTATCTATTCAAAACTATGAATATAACCTAACTACCTTAAAATCCATACTAATATTATAGATTCGAAAGTAACTCTGTCTATCTGTCTATCTGTATGTTACCTTTTCACGTCTAAACCACTGAAAGGATTTCGATAAAATTTGGTAGAAAGATAGATTGCATCGCGGGGAAGGACATAGGATAGTTTTTATCTCTTATCACTTAAAATTACACAACAAGTCTTTCAACCACCAAAAACAGAACACTTAAACACAAAAGCCTCACTATGAAAACTACAACAATTACAAAATGCTAACTAATTACCACTACACAGTTGAGGTGGAAGCGCGTATTAAGTAACTATGTACGAGTATGTTGCACAGCAGCGCAGGAGCTTGTGTTATTAGAGCTCGTGTAAACATGCGAGCGAGTTGTTACATGGTACTGTGGGGGCAGCAGATAGGCGATTAGGGGGTATTTTGTTCTTTTTAATTGCTTGTGAAATGACACGCAAAGCGAGAAATGTTTAAATTATTAAAAAATAGGTATTTCACACGCTTGTATTCATAAACGGAACCCTTGTAGTCTGTCACTTTATAGTTCAATGTGAAGACAGAAAATCTTTTTAGAACTTCTTAAAAATAAATGCCGTTTGAGTAGTGGGGGCAATTTGGGGGGGTGAATTTTTTTGAAATGCTACTAAGTTACACAGATGCATGATTCGTATATTAATTTTAAGTAGAGAATAGTTACATTCATAAGAGACAGCAATGTCTACATACGATGAATTAATAAACCTTTAAAAACACCTATTCACTAAGTATTAGACTACTTTTAAAAAGTTATAACCAAAAACGGTATTGTTTACTTGAAAATAACATCAATCATTTATGATCTCTGTCATTAATTTAAAAACTTTCTAAACAGATTTCGCAAACACAATTTAGTAGCCTGATAATCCCACCTTCTTTTAAAAACAAATTCTTTTCAAACCCGAAATGTAGACGATTCAAAGAGTACTAACTGCCTAGTCTTTATTGTCTATACCTAGCCTTAATTGTGGAAATTTTGACTAAAGCTAAGACTATTGACAGCCGCTACATTGACTTTTTAAAGGAAATCAAAGCCTTCAAACTTTTACTGTCATTCTTGATGCCTTTCAGAAGTTATTATTATATTTCTAAAGGTTACCCTTGTAGAAAAAATTACAAGATAAAATTACCCTTTTTGTCAAAACTTTAGGGTACCTACCTACTCAAATTAAGCTAAATTATCGAGTTTAGATTTGGAAGTAATAATTGTTTTTGAACTAATAATTAAATTATATTGTGAAGCCGACAATATATTTTCAATCGCTTAGTCGAAATTGACCATGATTGTGGTTGTTAATTATACCTGACATAGGTAACGGTATTACGATCAAATAATAATATGGAAATTCATTAACATCAGAGTCAGGTAAAAGAAACGTGACTACTAAACTAAACTACACTCAAATAACGTAAGATTGAAAAAACCATTGAACTCGCGCCACTGCACTGTTACCGTAAGCGACACCGCGCGTGTTTTGTTTATAAGACGATTAAAAAAATAACCGCTTCGGATGTGTTCGGCTGTCCTCGGGATGTACTCGGTTTTAATGTATATCCGATATGTCAGTGAGTGATGGCAAAGTATTCTTTTTGTGTTTTATTTTCACTTCTGTCGGCACTCCCGGAGTGCCACTGTTTTTTTTTCTCCTTTTTTTCGAAATCAACTATCACACTAACGCTATAGAACTAAATCTTACGGCCAGTTTCCATGGAGCGGTTCCAAAAGTGTCCATGGAGTTTCTTGCCCGTTCTTCTCCATAGGAACCAACTACTTTAGAATAGGCAACTAGATTCATCTTTCTGACTGACCGACTCCTTGATAATTCAAAAGTGCCTGTAATTGGTTTAATTTAAATAAATGCTTTGAGTTTGAGTCAATACTTTTCTGGTTGCTGTGTTAACACAGCAACCAGAAAAGTGCTGTGTTAACACAGCAACCAGAAAAGTATTGCCTAACAGATAAATTTCAATAAGAAAAGCATTTGTATTATTATTGATCTGTTAGATAAGTTAACGGAAGCTTATTCGTGGATGGTGAAACTGGCGGTCAAAAGGTTAAAGGCCTTTAACCTTTTGACCGCCACAGTCATGTATAAATGACATCAAAATGTGCCCAGCACGCCATGGTTCGACTACATGACAGACGCCGAGGGCACGTTTTTGATTTTTTGACGTGTGTCATTTTCTATTCCATTAAAATCCGCTCTCTCCACATCTCCGCTTACCTTCCCGCTTATTTCACAGCCCCATCTAAACAAACATGAGGACAAATGAGTAAAGTTTTCTAATAAAAAACCCTCACAACGCGTGAACATTATGATTTAAACTTTTTTCTGTCTAACTGAGCTACCATGAGCTCATCTGATCATTACCCCGTTACCTCTGCGTTTACCCTTAGGGATATTGTTAGGGTAAATTTCGGATAAAAGAGTTGGAACCTGATTACTTTTGGGGAGGATGTTTCATGAAACTTTTCGTTGTCAATAAGGTAGAAAGTTTTCCTACTGAGATTGTTAATTATTTGTTTAAAATATTCGTGACAAAATAATTTACTAAAAGTGCCTTGATGTCTTCATTAGGTATATTTTTCTTTCTTTTTAACATCACTTTCTTAAGTTTTCACCTTTTCATATCTTTAAATATCAGATTGAAAACTTTTCTTTTATTGTCAGTAAAGTGGTACTTTAGCAAACGAGCTTCCCCTTACTTTACCCCAAAAGGAGGGTAAAAGATAACTGCAATACTTTTGGTTCGCAGTAAATAATATTTCAACAAGCGGGTTGGGGTGCCAAATCGCCAGCAACTCCGCAAATTAGCCGCATATTTATGTAGCGGTGAAACTTTTAATGTTGCGTGTAATGTACGCTTGCCAGGCATTTTGCTGCGTGTATGAATTCATTGTTGTTCCGTTACTTAGTTGGTAGTTTCTGTTTTTGGCTCAAGATAGTTTGGTGAATGATTTTATTGTTTTGGGCGGTTTTCTTAAGATGGTATTTTTCTGTTGTTTCATGGTAGATTATTTTGCTGTGAATTAGCGTTTTTATGTTGGTCATCTGGAAAATTGTAGGTACTGTGTAAAAATAGGAGGTTGGACTGGTTGAGAATAACTAAAAACAATAGCTTGTTGGTTAATTAATAGCTTTATAAAGGGACATTCTATAAAAAACAAGAATCATAAAAGTTTTGATTATTAATACCTCTATTAACTGTTTCTTTTGATAATAGAGTACCTATATTGCTTTAGGGAAAGTAAAAAAATAATTTAGACAGCTATGAAAATTGATTTACTACAAGAAAATAGAATTGAAGAAGAACAAGAAGAAAATAAAGATGACTGAATAACAAAACAAGAGCGAGTCGGACTCGCGCACCGAGGGTTCCGTACCATCACATGTTTTTAAATTTTCACCGGCGAGCTACTTACTAGATCTCGTTCAAACCAATTTTCGGTGGAAGTTTACATGATAATGTATATCAGATATTTTTTTTATTTTTATCATTCTCTTATTTCAGAAGTTTTTTTTTTTTCACCACTTTGGAAGTGTCTCTCGCGCAAACTATTCAGTTTAGAAAAAAATGATATCAGAAACCTCAATATAATTTTTGAAGAACTATCCATAGATACCCCACACGTATGGGTTTGATGAATTTTTTTTTTATTAGTTTTAGTGCTAAGTATGGGGAACTCCCAAAATTTATTGTTTTTTTTTTATTTTTGTGTGAAAATCTTAATGCGGTTCACAGAATACATCTACTTACCAAGTTTCAACAGTATAGTTCTCATAGTTTCGGAAAAAAGTGACTGTGACGTACGGACGGACAGACAGACAGACAGACATGATGAATTCATAAGGGTTCCGTTTTTTGCCATTTGGCTACGGAACCCTAAAAACCTTGTGAACCTCACCCAAACACAGAAATAATAAAACAAAATCACCTCCCAAATTCTCCTACAACCATCCTTAACTCGAACCAATCATAACACTTTGAAGTAATACAATAACTGGCATTTCACGTTAACAGGCGAAAATCTAACAATTCCCAGAAAATACGCTCCCATAATGAATTCAAAATGGATCCAAACAAGTTTAGTTAATTTCGTTTTGCCAAATTGAAATTGTTACCGAAGATGACATTTTAAATTGTTTCGTAACGAGACTTCTAATTATATCTGGCGTACTTTTATTGTCAGTTCATGGTATTATGAAAAGGGTAAGTAGTAGATTTGGGGAAATGTGTCGGTAATGTGTAGACGATGTTATGATTGTTTTTGGTGTAGATGGAAGATTGTTGATTGGTTTGAGTTGAAGGTAGAAATGAATATGCATAAAATCATGTGCAAAAGCTCATTTTTAGATTAAGATGTATTTAATTGCGCAGAATCGCCTTTACCAAAACGTGGTCATCGTATAAGTGGTTCAGCAGCTTCAATATAATCCCGAATATAGCGTTCGTGGTGGAAGTGGTATGACAGTGGCTCTCCTGACATCATCTGTCATTAGAAGACAGCCGCCACGCACGCTGACACTCTGCTAAAGTGACAGTTACCAACCAGTGTCACCCTTATCCGATCTCTTCAGTGATTCCACTAACTTCGTTACAAAACTAGACGGCGCCACTTGCTGCGTCGTCATAATTGTAAATAAAGTAAACTAGTTTTTTTTTTCTTTAATAAATAAGTAAGTACTTGTATCATAGGTTCAAAATGCAATGCAAAACAAAAATTCACATTGACAAACTGATTAACGCTGTAGGTACAAAAAATCATACATACACCAGAAAAACTTAAACATACGAAACTAAGAAGGAAGGGCGCTTGCTTTCAAGCGACAGATGACAAATTTCACACGAGTTGCCACTACAAAAGAAAAAAATACAAAATCCCCACCATAAAATATGTTTTTACTAAAATTCGAAAACACTTAAACAGCCAAGTTATTCCAAGGGACCCCATTCATAACAGGAACAGTAACCTTTTAAAAACTATGACAATAAAAAAAGATATATTTCTCTAAAAGTTGGGCGATAAACGTGTACCATGTAATTGGCCGACAATTTATGTGGCATTCGTATTACACTTCGGGATTCTTCGGGCGGAATCGGAAAGTTACGAATTGAGTCCTTATTCGATGATAGAAGTTTGTTGCAGTTAAATTGACTGTTTTATACGTTTTTTGGCAATAATAAGATTGTTTTGGCTACATTAAGCTTTCATATTTTCGTCTAATGTTGCAAGAAAAACGTTCTCTGTCTTAATTAGGTATGAACAGCCCTTTAGCAAAACATTTTCTTAGAAAAATAAATTCATGTCTGGAAATAAGAACTCGAGACCAGACTCGGCAAACTTTGGCTAATTTTAGCCACCTACCTCCCTTAAACATACGTAACATCACGCCTGTAATAAAGGGTTAGGCAGAGTTGAACATATTGCCAGACTAGCTGCGCCCCGCGGTTTTACCCGCATAAATTTCGATCCCGAAGGAGTATCGGGATAAAAAGTAGCTTATATGTTAATCCAGGGTGTCAGCTATCTCCATACAAAATTTCATCAAAATTGGTCCAGCTGTTTGAGCGTGAAGAAGTAACAAACATATAAACACACACACACACCCCCCCCACACACTCACACACGAATAAACTTTCGCCTTTATAATATTAGTGTGATAAGTATTTTTAGTTCCATTTATTAAAATTAGACTGAGAATCAGCACTTTTTGAACTTCAAAAGCTACATAATCCTCCAAAACGCCAGCCCTTCACAGGACACAAATCTAGAGTTGGAGCTGCAACTAAAAGATTGCCAATGGAAAAACCCTATAACACTGCTTGACCAGGGGATCGAACCTTGGACCTTAAGCTTAGCAATCATTATTACGACTATTACAGTCCGTTTTACGTCTGACATCAGCAACCTAACGAAGATCGCAATGATTCTGACAGACTTGTCAATGGCAGCAACCCAAAACCAACCTTATTAGAATGAGAATAAAGATTACTCAAACTCAAAGCATTTATTTCAATTAAATCATGTACAGGCACTTTTGAAATGTAAGGGGTCAAGGGGTCGGACAGTCAGAAAGTTGAAGCTAGTTGCCCATTTCAAAACGTAGATCTCTATAGAGAAGAACAGGCAAGAAACTCCATGGACACTCTTTTAATCAAATTATTACAAAATCCTGGGTACATTATTCTTGTTGCTTCTTTATGTGAGAACAATGTAAAAAAGACACAAATTAAGAAATAATTCAAGATATAAGATTAAAAAAAACCGGGCAAGAGCGAATCTGACTCGCGTACCGAGGGTTCCGTACCACCATAATTATGTTTTTAAATTTTCACCGGCGAGCTACATAGAAGATCTCGTTCAAACCAATTTTCGGTGGAAGTTTACATGGTAATGTACATCATATATTTTTTTTAGTTTTATCATTCTCTTATTTTAGAAGTTACAGTGGGGGGACACACATTTTACCACTTTGGAAGTATCTCTCGCGCAAACTATTCAGTTTAGAAAAAAATTATATTAGAAACCTCAATATCATTTTTGAAGACCTATCCATAGATACCCCACACGTATGGGTTTGATGAAAAAAAAAATTTGAGATTCAGTTCTAAGTATGGGGAGCCCCCATAATTTATTGTTTTTTTCAATTTTTTTGGGAAAATCTTAATGCGGTTCACAGAATACATCTACTTACCAAGTTTCAACAGTGTAGTTCTTATAGTTTCGGAAAAAAGTGGCTGTGACATACGGACCGATAGACGGACAGACAGACATGACGAATCCATAAGGGGTCCGTTTTTGCCATTTGGCTACGGAACCCTAAAAATAAGCCTTGGCAGTTAAGAGATGATCACGGCGGCGGCGCCCGTTCACGAACATGACGCGTGGATCAGCACCATCCAGCTCAACCATTTTGTAGGGAACTGTGACAAACCACAGTTGCTATTGCTGCTTTTGTACAGTGATGCAAAATAACTGTGAAAGGTTTGTAGACCAAGGAGACAGTCCTGTATACACAGAGTACATAATGTACACTACTGTCTTAATGAAAGACCTCACGATAAAATGTAACAGAAATAACGTTATTACGCATTCCCTTAGTGCTTGGCCAGACAGGCGGCGCGGGCGCTGGGCGGGCGCGGCGCGGCGTACTCCAACATAAGAACTTCATTTGAGTGTCCATAGTGGGCACGCGGGCGCGGTGAACGGCACGCTGTTCGGCGCGGAAAGCGCGCGGGCAACTCACGCGATAGCTCGTTTATACAAGTGGCCGCACGGGGACCGGGGTTCTCGAAACTAGTTCGAGATTTTTTCTAGTAAAAATATGTCTTCTTCATCCATAATATATTTTGACAAGCACTAAACACAACACGCAAAACGCAGCCGCGCTCGACTGCGGACAGGCAGACCATACGCGTTCCCGCATCCGCGCCGCTGCCCGCCCCGCGCTGCCAGTCTGGCCAAGCACGTAAATTTAAGAACAACTTTTATTACATTTTCGGAGTCAGCTCGTATAAAAATAAAGTTCATTACATTCTTGTGAGGGCCTTAAATCTTCCAACCACGTTAATAACAATTAATAAGCTCTCAATATAAATTAATATTACTTATTTATTCATAGGCTTTCTAGATGAAAGTAATTTTGAATACGAAATTGACTTTCATTATTTATATTATATACAGTTCTAGTACTTTGCCCGCGACTTCGTCCGCATGGATTTCATATTTTCCCCTACAAAGTTCCACTCCCCTTAAACGGTAGTTTTCAAAACTGTAACGAATTTCAATAAAATTTGGCAAGAAGACAGATGGCACCCTAGTAGCACGTTCCCGTGGGATAATTTTCGACTTCCACGCGGGCGAAGCCGCGGGTAAAAACTAGTATGTAGTAATAATTAGTGGTTACACATTGATAGAATATTATGAAACAAAGATGAATTACAATTAAATGAATTCTTGTCGATGTATCTTTTTGAGGCTAACTGTACCAATGTCATAGATTTTTTTTTCGGCGGTAGGGCTAACTCCCTCGGTTTGCGACCACCCTCCCACCGGAGTCCAGCGTCAAGCAGCCTGCGGTGTTTCGTCGATGCGTGGGAGTTCCAGTGCCTTAGGCATCTTCTGGGCACGCTCGTTCCATCATAGACCTCATCCATCGCTTACAATCAGGCGTGATCGAGGTCAAGAGCGGGCCCATTCAGCAATAAAAAAAATTTCTGTATCTTATATTTCAGTTTCCCGGAAACGTTCGAAGTCAACGTCAACATTTTCAAGACCAACTCACCTTCTCAAAAATGCACGTCCCATTTAAATCTCATCTTCTTATTCATCAATTCTTTTATTTCCATTGTCAAACATCGAAACAGCCCATTAAAATCAAAATAAGAAAAAAACATCTGTAAAGGCATTCAAAAGGTCTTAACGCAATTTTATCTCTAAAAAAATATTTTGCCAAGACCCCCAAAATTATTCTTTTCAGCTTGGACCCGAAATAATAAGCTTTTGTTAAACAGTCAACAATGCTCACAAAGGTGTTAATTTAAGAATACAGCCATTTGTTAAAACGGAATTACAATTCTAAATCTGTCGTCCTATAAAGATATTACGGTTGTAATCTGTAATTCAAAGACCTTTATGAATGTTGTAATTTAACTCTTAAGGGATTGCAGGATTCGGTTTAAATTTGTAATTAGGTGAAGATTTTAGTGTTATACAATGTAATAGGCTGGGAGTTAGGGTCTGGTCACACGGTCCGGCTAATGGGTACCCGGTTTCAAAAGGCCCAGCATCTACAACGCTACACAAAAGTAACGTGTTACAAACTCAAATTACTAATGGGTAGCCAGAATGTCACAGCACTAGTATTTCAATGGCGATCTGTAAGATATTACTTACTAACAGCCCGTTCACACATAGTCTCCCTATTTCCGGTACCCGTTTTAACAGATAAGACAAAAAATTATGCTTTGTTTTACTGTATGCTGAATACTGTGTCATATATTATGTGATGTCGCTCATACAACTCCATACGCCATCGATGAAAAAAACGGATCTGATAAAACGGAGACCATATTGTGTGAACGGGCTGAAACGCGTCATTAACTATTTTGTGATTGGTTCATTCGTGTGCCTAAGTAAGGGAATGAGTAAGTGTGTGTGTAGATTTATCGTATTTTTACATACATACACTCATGCCTTATTCCCATCGGAGCAATCCGAAACTACAGAACGCCACCTACTACGATCCTTACATATTCCTTTTGCTTCGTTTACGTTCATACATCTGGTCATACACAGGTTGCGAATACTACCCACTCGACGTTTCTGAAGAACATCACCAATAATGCCACTATAATAATATGTCCTTCTAGAGCCCCTCCCCCTCCCACTGTTTCCATTCATATCTGCCTCGTAAATTTCTTATGTTAGTTTTAATTTGTTCAAATATGTTCCTTGCATGCGGTACTGTGCCGAACGTTTACGTGTACGTTTTTTCTTTCTTTCTAGTGTATATAAGCTTTCACACGTATCAGCACGATTTTCCCGGCTTATACATTCTCACCGGGTAACCGGTACAGGGGGTACCGAGTATCCGGCAACTAGATCGTGTGAAAGGGGGCTAAAGGGGTCGGTGTTCTTGCTAGCTAGCGTGTATGGGAAGAGGTGGAAGCCAAATGAATTTGTAAGAATTGGAGTAGGTTTTTGTATGTTCTGTATTTACAGGGTGTCAAATGGAAGAAGGATACAGCAATACATTTTATGTTTTAGATGCGTAAAGTAAAATTATGAATGAAGTTAATGTTCTTTTTCATACTGTAGAAGGTGTAGAAATGGTATTTCAATAATTGCTAAAAAAAATTTGAATCAAATTGTACATAATGAAAAGTCAGAGAATTTAATTGATAAGCAAATTACAACTTAAATTGTCCGTATATTCAAATCACAACATTTTTTGACAGTTGTATGAAATGGTTATAACACGGCCAATTGACGTAGGGTTTCAATTAATTTCAATGACAGTACAACTAAAGGGTGTAATACCATACCTACTATACTGTTAGTAACTAAAACTAACCATATTGAGACCTCATGAATCGGGAATTATACCATAAAACTTTCACGATCGAAAGATCTTTCCTCCATAGACACAAAAATCTGTATGAACACCCAAGATAACTTCAAAACGGTTTGCATGTTCCACAGTTTACAAAGTATAAAACGTTGAAGCTTGAACAAGAGTTTTTATGACGCTAAACCGTCGGGGAGGGGGTTGGCAGAGCTGCTGGATTATGGCGCATTTTTCTCGCAACAAAATTAGCAGTTGTTCCGCTGGAGACTTAAGCTTTAGGTTGTGGGCTTGGTACAAGCGGAGGCGGGAGCGGATTCTGACTTAAATTATGTCTTTTAAGAGGTTTTCAAAATGTTGAAGTTGTGTGTATGTTTGTAAAGGGTTATCTCTGGTAATACATAACCTATGATAACAATTATTTCACTGATAGAAAGCTACACTATTTCCAAATAGTTTTTTGTGCCAGAATTATGCATAGGTACCTATAGTAAGTTATATTTTTTTACGATTTGAAGAACAGGAAAGAGACTTCCTTATGTTTTTGGGAAAGGAAGGATCCTCCGACCAGACGGGCTTTGCGTACTGTGGGATACCACAAGGTTGTCGTCAGGCTGTTGCACATACACTAATCTCGTGGAAAACTCTGTTTGCGCAATGTAGGATTTGCGTGACGTCAAGTGTTATGCGGAGTTCGTATATGGCGTTATAGGTGCCACCATAAATGATATCAAATTATGATGACTTTTATGCGGATTAAAATAAACTACTCACTTAGAAAATCCATAAGTGAACGCAGTAGTTCGCGAGAGAGATGCTGTTGCTCAAATTACTCACATAACTGTTACATAATTTATATACTTGTAGTACATTAACAAGAAGTGAAAGAGTGATTCTTGGAACTAGTATATTGTCAACTGTAAATGATACAATTCTTTAAAACTGTATCGTCTAGATTATTGCGCATTCCGCGTCAACTGGACAAAGTACAGTCGGAGAAAAGATGTCGTTTTAAATTATCTCAGAGTGTTCTCATTTGTAGCATTTGTGGAAGAATTTCGAGATATTAGGTTCTAGAACTTTCGGATACAATTTCGTTTATAAAACACGTTTTTATAGAGTTTTCGGCAATAGAGTCAGGCATATAATTTATAAAATATCATACTATTTTTTTTTATTCCCACCACCTTTTATATATTATGGGAAAATCTTAGTGTACTATAATAGTGACACCTCTGGCTCACCCACCCATCGGGGAATATAGGCGTGATGCTAAGTTATGTTATTACTTTCAGAAACAGACTTCTGTAATGCTACCTAATAACATATCCCTCTTTCCTACACGGAGTATCCTATACTCCGTGTAGGAACGCTTTGACACAAACATTAAGGATTAAAACCTACAGAGCAGTTAACGCCGAAAAACCATCTCAAAAATTCACTCTCAACAAAATGTTTCCGTCTTTACCCGCCATGCACCACACACTCTGCTACCCTTGTAACCTAGCACACGTGTTCGCGCGAGCAATATTAGGATTATGCAACTAATAAACAGCTTCCTAGGAAAAATAACAAAAAACAAATGCTGAAGCAAAATATTCTTCACAGTAGACTATGTAAAGTATTTTTCATAAGTTCCATTCATACAGGCGTGTTCTGTTAGCGGAGAAAAGAAAAAAAGAAACTCCTTTTATTCATGTTTTCCTGGTACTTTATCCTGAAGTCTCTATCGCGGAGTAACAAAAATGTTGTTAGAGAAATGCATTACCTAGTCTATTTGCGCTATGTGATTTCTTTCCGAGAAATTTACAACTTTTTTTGTAAAAGGCCATCAAAAGGTTGTTATTATTAAAAAGATATCTAGGTTTTGCCCGCGGATTCGCCTTTCCGGTGGATGTCGGAAAAGATTCCACGGGAACTTACTACCGTAATTTAAAGTAGTGTTAGTCTAGATTATAAATATTATCTGTGTGCCAAATTTCATTCAAATTCGTTTAGCCGTTGTTGCGCCAATCCGGAACATATATCTAGATAAGCAGACTAACAGACAAACGGACAAAAAATCTAGAAACTATATTTTCGGCATTAGACTTATTCCCCACACTTCGCTGCAATTACATTTTTTCAAAAATATTCAAATGTAAAATCAGTAGTAGTCAGTAAAGTAATATTATGTATGTTGATTGAAAATAAATATTGTATATGAAAATATATAAAGAAATAATATAATATCCCTAATATAACGGTGACTGCATCCGTAATATTCGGAATGATAAATTACTAGCTTCTGCCCGCGACATCGTCCGCGTGAAATTTCACCCTCCCCCATTCACCCTCTTAGGGGTGGAATTTAGAAAAACCCTACCTTAATGGATACCTACTTTTCACAAAGAACACACTCTCCAAATTTCATGTCTTTAGGACCAGCGGTTTAGGCTGTGCGTTGATATATCAGTCAGTCAGGACTTTGAATTTGATAAATTATAATATAGATTTCTTTCTATATCAGTAAGTAAATTAAAAGATGAATAAAATTATTAAGACGCTGAGTTTTAGATACTCCAAGGCGTGTTTTATGAGTTGGTACTCATAAGTTGGCGGTTTAAAACCTAAGCCTTTTCAATTTCAAGCGTACTTTGTTATTGCATGGACATTATCGTGAAGAAACGTAGACCCAAAATTGCCGCCGACACACAGAGAGCAAGACTGGCGATCAAAATACTTGTACGTTCTCTCCGAAAGAAGAATTCTTTGCCTGTGCTGAAGCTAATGAAGTATTTGAGTAATAAACGTACTGCCAACTTACAAAAACGCTGCAATCCTTTTATCCAAGCCACACAACCACACACAAACAAACATACCATAAACAAAGTCTTCTATTACAATATATCGTCTAAAAATCCAACAAATGGTTCGAAATACAAATAAACGAGTGTTAAACAAAGCGCACTATTTAATTGAACCAGATTGAACCGGATCGGGCCGGATTGTAGCGCGGAAAACCGGTTGATACCAGGATTATTCGGAATACTGAGCAACGGTTAAAAGGTTTTAAATATTTTGTTTTTTTTTGTTTGGAAGATTTAAAAAGAAAATGTACGATGCTTGTGTACGAGAGAAATTTAATCATCTTGCTATTTCTTAGCTATATTGGCGTGGCTAGCTGACATATGGCAAAAAACTCGTAATGTTTACTTTGCGTATCTACTATTGTATAGAATCAAGTTCTTCTATGTGAACAGACGGCTGTGGTGCTGGGGAGTTTGTTGCGCCACTTCTGCTTCCCAGCGAAAGCACTAGGATATGGTGAAAGGCGGGCGTTTTGGTAGTTTTGGGGGACTGTCATATGTAATTTTGACGTCCGCAAAGTGCTGATCCTAAGCCTAATTATTCAAACTCAAACTCAAATCATTTATTTCAATTAAACCTTGTACAGGCACTTTTGAATTGTCAAAATTAAATAGTCTGTCAGTTAGTCAGAAAGTTGAAGCTAGTTGCCCATTCCAAAGCGTAGATCTCTATGGAGAAGAACGGGCAAGAAACTCCATGGACACTCTTTTAAATCAAGATATTACGCTGAAGACCGGAAGAAGTGGAGGAGCATCGCGAGGGCTACTTTGGCCAAAGAAAATGCAGAATCTTCAACCACGACTAAGGAGGAGGATTACAAAATCCTGGGTACATTATTTTTGTTGATTCCACATGTGAGAACAATGTAAAAAAGACAGAAATGAAGAAACAATTCAAGACATAAGATTAAAAATAAGCCTTGGCAGTTAAGAGATGACCAGTCTCAACCGACGGCGCCCGTTCACGAACATGACGCGTGGATCAGCACCATCCAGCTCAACCATTTTGTAGGGAACCGAATGATCCAACACACGCGCCACCATCGGTGAGACATTTAAGTGAGCATGATTGTAAACTTGTTCAATACCCTATTTCTATAATTAGAATTAAAGAACTAGCTGCGCCCCGCGGTTTCACCCGCGTAAATGTTGATCCCGCGGAAAGATCGGGATAAAAAGTAGCCTATATGTTAATCCAGGGTGTCAGCTACCTCCATACAAAATTTTATCAAAATTGGTTCAGCCGTTTGAGCGCACACACCCTCACACACTCACAAACTTTCGCCTCTATAATATTAGTGTGATTAGAGATCAATTCCCGTAATTGAAAATGTTCATAATCTAGTCGCAATCTCATCTCGACGATAATCAGTAACAGAAACTTGTCAAACATTTAGAGGAGGAATTTGAGACAGATTGAGACTGAGATTAAAATGCCATTCTTAAAAATGGGACATTGCCCTTAAACGGGTGCCATTTTCGATAAATCCGAAGAAGTAAGGAATTAGATTCGTTGAAAGTCGATTTTGTGATGAAATGACCAGGTGCCGCTCAAAAGATTTGTTAGGGATTACAATAGGCAACCACTGACATAACATCACGTCTTGTTTCCCAGTAGTTTTGGGCTGAAGTGAACCTCTAGTACACACACCTTTAGCCAGTTATGTTCAAGTTCCATATAGGGGCGACCCTATTGCCATTAACTGGGCACAAATCCAGACTCTGGGCTACTACTGAGATATTCCAGATAGAAAAACCCAATAACAATTTGGCCGACCTGGGAATCGAACCCAGAACCTCATGCTTGGCAGTAGCGCTTGCAATCACTAGACATACGAGGCTGTACGCAACACTAGTTGTTTCAAACTAGGAGTCGATCATTAATTACTTCATCATGTGCCTAGCCTTTTCCCAACTATGTTGGGGTCAGCTTCCAGTCTAACCGGATGCTGCTGAATACCAGCATTTTACATGGAGCGACTCCCTACCAGCCCTCCACAACCCATTTACCTACTGGGTAATACAAAACCCCTTGCTAAGACTGGTTGTCAGACTTTCGGGCTTCTGACGTAACGACTTTCAAAGATCCACGAATGACAATCGGGACCAACGGCTTATTGTGCTTTCCGAGGCACAGAGGAGTCACGGTATGTAAAAATGGTGACCCTTCCACAGACCAACCGCGGCAAGCGTAGCTTAACCTGATTGAAGTGAAAACGTCTTTAGGCGCATTGGGCATTTTTTAAGATGGAACAAAATCATTGAACTCGCGACACTGTTACCGTACCCGACACTGCGCCAGATTCGGATGTGTTTAGCTGTCCTCGGGATGTACTCGGTTTTAAATTTAATGTATATGCGATATGTCAGTGAGTGATGGCAAAGTATTCTGTTTGTGTTTTCGAAACGATTAAAAAAATACACACGTGATTGTTCCAGTTTTCACTTCTGTCGGCACTCGCGGAGTGCCACTTTTTTTTTAATTAATTAGCCCCGCAATAATATTACCTGTGCCCTTGTTATTTAACCACTATTATTATTACATCAAAGCCTTGTGTTCAGCAGTATGTAGACGTTAACATGTAAAACGCCTGAATTTAATTTACATGTAATTATTTAAGCTTTAGTCTACACAATTTACTCAACGAAATTACAATGAGTCTAGTTATAAGGCGGTACGAACCAATTATTCGTAGATCTTTGACAATCGTTAAGGGTAGGCAGAAGCCCGAAATTCTGACAACCAGTTTTTCCAAAGGGTGTCGTGTTACCCAGTAACTGGGTTGTGGAGGATAGACAAGCAGTCGCTCCATGGTAACATGCTGGTATTCAGCTGGTATTCATTTTGGTTATAGGACATGCCGGTTTCCTCACGATGTTTTCCTTCACCAGAGAGCAGTGGTGATGAAATAATTTACATAAAGTAAAGCGCCTGTCTGGGTTCGAACCTACGACCTACAACTCGTAAGTCGCGGCCGTTACCACTGGGCCACTGCTATTAACTTAAATATTACTGGCGAAATGTGGGTGTGCTTAGGTACAACTCTGCTTATGCCTTCGGTGAATACAGGCGTGATGTTATGTTTATGTTTGAGTATTTGGTCATGACAGTGACTTCTAAGCCTAAGCCATTACAAAAAGTTTATAGTACCCTTGTTTCGGATAAAAGTTTTGAATCGGTTTTACAATACAGATGCTGATCTTCTCATGTCGGCTGAAAGGGTTCGGATCAGTGTGGGTCAATTGGGTCAGTGGGTCAGAAATATGGAATATATAGACGTACTTATGAGATACTAGCTGCGCCCCGCGGTTTCACCCGCGTAAATGTCGATCCTGTAGGAATATCGTGATAAAAAGTAGCCTTTAAGTTAATCCAGGGTGTCAGCTACCTCCATACAAAATTTTATCAAAATTCGTCCGGCCGTTTGAGCTAAAAGAAGTAAAAAACATATAAACACACACACACACTCACAAACTTTCGCCTTTATAATATTAGTGTGATTTGTGGACTAACATAATATAGTTAGATTTTTTTTTATTAGTGTTTTAATACGGAAATTTAACGAACACCTACTGTATTATTAATAGCCAACCATACAACCATTGTAACTATTTACTTTTGACAGGACCTTGATTTCATAGCTCTAAGGGTGTTTTTTGTAAATCTAGTTGTTTCGGTACAAAATTATAATCATTATGTTTCTCATGCCCCGCGCAATGGTACTGATTTTTTCAAACTAAAACCAGTCTTAGATTATGTCACAACGCTTATCAACAACGCTACTACAAAACAAACAATATAATAATAGTGTTATTCTTTTAAACTCAAACTCAAATCATTTATTTCAATTAAACCTTGTACAGGCACTTTTGAATTGTCAAAATTAAATAGTCTGTCAGTTAGTCAGAAAGTTGAAGCTAGTTACCCATTCCAAAGCGTAGATCTCTATGGAGAAGAACGGGCAAGAAACTCCATGGACACTCTTTTAAATCAAGATATTACAAAATCCTGGGTACATTATTCTTACATTATATGTGAGAACAATGTAAAAAAGACAGAAATGAAGAAACAATTCAAGACATAAGATTAAAAATAAGCCTTGGCAGTTAAGAGATGACCAGTCTCAACCGACGGCGCCCGTTCACGAACATGACGCGTGGATCAGCACCATCCAGCTCAACCATTTTGTAGGGAACCGAATGATCCAACACACGCGCCACCATCGGTGAGACATTTAAGTGAGCATGACACGTTCTCAACTGCCATGCTATTTCAAGTCAACATCAAAAAATCATAATATTAATTTAATCAACTTTTACCTGATCTTTTCGCAGCATAATTACAGGGATACAAAATTAATGCATGCATTACGCAATTACACTTACACACACACCCCGACTCATCAAAAATCTGAATCTCATATATAAACAATTTTCCCGAAGTATCAATCGAATGCCTGCCAGCGTCCTGCTAATTAAGCCAATTAAGAACAAAGGGCTTAACATCATTATTTACAAACTTTCAATTCTGTTGACTTTTCATTAAAACAATAAACAGTCGTTTAAAATCCGGACTGAATATGAAAATCATTGACGGACACCCAAATTGTGTAACACACTCATAAGGATAATCAGTATACTTTTGGCAATATAATATTTATGTTTTTTTTTTTTGTCTTTTATTATCGTTGGCTAAATTAAAATAACACTCATTATGATAGAGTTACGTAATAAACTGGTGGAGCTGGGACTGTGCTATGTCCATCAGAGGATTTCACGAGTTATTTTCCAATTAAAAACCCTGTAAACTGGCCGTTGGTTTCCGCTATGCTACCGAAATACAAACTCAAATTTATTTATTTGTACACATAGGTGAAATGTAGTGGTGCATGATGGATTAAATAAAATATACCTATTAAACATTCAGTAAAGTTCTATACTTGAATAGTCATAGATACAGAGAGTTACATTATCACAAATAGAATTTTGGGCAGTAAGTTACATAAATAAACTCCAGAATGAATGACAATTGCTACAAAAAAGGCTGTTTCTTGAAAATAGGACAATTTATAATAAAATTCGATAGCTATATTGATGTTTTAAATAATTATGATTTAGTAATTATTTTATCATAACTGCCGCGTAATGATTTTTTACCAATATACAACGTTAACCAGCGCTACAATTTGCAGAAACCGTAAAAAGAATATTGTGGGCTACATTGAAGGTATAGAGGTATGAGGAACAGGGTGTAAAGTTCACTCATACTCTATAGAAAAGGGAGGATCCTCCGACCAGACGGGTGTTGTATCTGGCGGGTAACTGCCCGATGTTTCATGTCGGGCCGTTGTATCTATGCTAGTTGCGCGTTAAACTCTGCTTGCGAGATGCAGGATTTTGCGTGACGTCAATATTCTGAGTGGTACCTCTTTCCAACACGACAGAAGGAAGGCACCCAACTATCTATTACGTATTTTCAAACCACAATTATTCTAAACTGTCTTTTGTTTTCCCCCACAGATCACGCCTCAGCAATAGTAGGCACGACCGCTCGACTCCGCTGTCGCATCGATGGCCGCTCCTGCGGTGCCATGCACAGCATCAAATGGTACAAGTCTGAGTCCCGGCTGTATGTGTACTCCATCTCTGGGAACACGCCTATTGATCAGCCGGAGGGACCTATGAAGGATAGGTGAGTTCGCTTTTGATTTAAAAAAATAGCTTATTTATTTCGGTTGATTTGGTTTGATTTTGGGTTTTTATTTGGTAACAGGTTTTTTACATAATTGGATAAATGACATATTATGTAGGTACAAAAAGACAGCAAGTTGTTACGTTTTCTATCGTGTTTGAAACTTAGGGCACTCTTGTAAAATTGCAAGAAAAATTACCACGTTACGCTAAGTTTTCACTAAAAAGATAGCACGACATAAAAGTTGCTTATTGTCTTGTTCCTTTAAGATATTTTTTTTCCATCCCTTTGAGTAAAACAACCAGAAGGATGAAGATGAAACTACATGCACTTAATAGAACAAACAATTATATTTTCCTGAAGTTTTCTTAGTATAGGTTTCCTATTATAACGCTTAGTTATTACTTAGTACGAAAAATTTAAACGCTATTATACTGCTAACTATTTACACTATGTATTATGTAATTTCAATGATAGACTAAATAACTATACAAATTAATAAAATAACTAAAGTTCCCTTTGCCCTCGAAGAACGCCCTTATGATAAGTTTTAACACCCTTAAACACAAGAAGCCCTTATTCAGTATTTTAACAGGATTTTTAAGTGAAAACTTTAGGCGTGTTGGGCATTGTTTGAAATAGGAAAAAACCATTGAACTCGCGCCACTGTTACCGTAAGCGACACCTCACGTGTTTTGTTTAGACGATTCAAAAAATACCCGCTTCGGATGTGTTCGGCTGTCCTCGGGATATACTCGGTTTTAACGTATATCCGATATGTCAGTGAGTGACGTTTGCATTCTGTTTGTGTTTTGTTTTCACTTCTGTCGGCACTCCCGGAGTGCCGCTGTTTTTTTTTATTGGAATCAATTTGATATTTGAGCTACTCGCATTTGAATGTTCAGTCAGGGAGTATTGTTCAATAGATTGTCACACTTATCATACGATTAAAGAATGACAGTTGTGGTTTGAATATACGGACAATTTAAATTGATAGTCAGTGCGCTAAACCATCAATTTGGCTGAATGTACATAAGCAAAATCAAAAGTCATTTATTCTAACTAGGCTGAGAATTAGCACTTTTTGAACATCAACATTTCATAAGACAGTCCTCACAAACGCCCGCCCTTCACCACTTCCAAGTGCTTTACTTGGGAAGAAGTGGCGCAACAAACATCCCAAACGCACAGCTGTCTGATCAATTAGAAAAACTTGAATGTATACAATAGTATGCAAAGTAATTTACATTACGATTATGTTTGTCTTCATTGAAAAGTAATGATACGAACAAATAATAAGTTATTTAAAACGTCGTAGGTTCGAACCCAGACAGGCGCTTTACTTTGTGTAAATTATATCATCACCACTACTCTCAAAATGGTGAAGGAAAACATCGTGAGGAAACCGGCATATCCTAGAACCAAAAATTCGAAGACATGTGACATCTACCAACCCGCACTGGGCCCGCGTGGTGGATTACGGCCCACTCTCTCTCACAGAGAGGAGGCCTGTGTCCCAGCAGTGGGAACATTATAAACTGATTCTGATGAGACTACTTATGGGCTTTTGGCAAACCTTTATTGGTTTCCCAACTCAACATTTTCTCAACAATCATTTAAGAACCTTTCAACCCAAGAATACTACCCTCACCAACAAAATTTCATAACATACCAAGACTTCACAGAAATAAAACAATACAAGAAAATTTTTCTCACAAAATGCGCCAAGACAGAGACGTATCGTCGTGTCATTGCGCACAATAGCCGGTAAGTGCGGCCGTTATGAACAATGGCCACCGTGACGTCATCAGCTCTTTACTTGAGCTGTTTATTTTGTGCTTACCTATTTAAGTTTGTGCGGCGTTTTGAGTTTATTATTGTAGGGTTTTGATCTTGTGGATATAAACAACAGATTTACTAATAGACAGATAATGTATACAACAGAATACCGTACGACATTACACTATGAAAATAACTATAGTAAACTAAACGGGCTGTCTCTGAATCACTTAAATCATGAATTTTCCTAACGGCATATGCTGCAGAGCTAAGCTTTTTTGACAATTTATCTATATGGGGGCCTCATTGAAGCTTGGCATCCAACGTTATGCCTAAGAATACTGTGGTATCTTCGGGTTTCAACTCTTCATCCTTAATGAGAACACTAGTTTCTACTTGTCTAACGTGAGGTATCGTAAACTTAATACATTTCGTTTTTTTTTCGTTAAGAAGTAGGTTATTGACATTAAACCAGTTAACTACTTTTGCAAGGGCGTTATTTACGTTGTCAGGAACCAGCTGCTGACGTTTGAGTTTAAATTAAAGTGAAGTGTCATCTGCAAACAATACTGTATCATGTTTATCCTTTATGAGGTAAGGCAAGTCATTTATATAAATAATAAATAAAAATGGGCCGAGAATTGAGCCCTGGGGGACCCCCATTCTTACTGCAGATCCTGACCTCTTTCCGGTAACATCAACTCTCTGAATCCTATCACTCAAGTAAGAAATAAGAAGATCCAGAAAGGCGTTCCGGATTCCGTAGTGGCATGGCAGTGGCGATTGTAGGCATTTCAAGCACCTACTAAATAAAACACGAAACTTGAACCCTGCCCTGTCACTTATTATGCCCGTAATTCCATACATTTATTACACAAATCACTAACACCATTTAAAATTAAAGATATCCGAACTATAAGTAACAGCTGATCGCATTAATATTTCAACATGATTTCAACAAATTGGTCTAGACACCCTTTCTGCTGTCCACCAATTCACATACGTATAAAGATAGCCAACACATTTCAATTTCGACCCTATATAAATAAACATAAGGTGCTTACAAAGTGCATGTTAAATTTGCTGAATCGACTTTCGAACTGGACATACGTAATTATCTTTACTGACTGTCATTGTGATTTTAAACCTTATGTCTACGTAAGGTTTCACTTAATTTACCTATTCGACATTGGTAGTAAATCAATACTCCCAATTTCAGTCCTTATTTTCATATGCGTAAGGTGCATGTAAAGCGTTGATAAGGTTTCATCGATAAACATTTCCTTGTAGCCAGCACACTCGAGTCTAGACCTTATTTGTATGTCTTTAACTTACAAATGAAGTGCAAATTGGTTGGTTGATCGTATTCACTGTAAAACTAATTGAATTCACAATGAGCTCAAAATGGCGGAGTTATTACGTGTCGAAGTCAATTTTAAATCATTAAATTGGTTTTGATGTTCGCGAACAGGATTTGTTTTTATATTTCTGTGAAAGAGAGAAATGACAGGTTTAAACATAAAAGTTCTGCAAATTAAATTTTTATGTCGCAATACATAAAAGCCTCGAAAAAGTTTAATTTTTTATTTTATCAAGTACCTGGTATTTGCTGACAGGCCTACGCTGTCCTCCCATACCTACTGTAATTTGAAAACATTGTAAATGACAATTATTTTTAAAAAGATTAACCGTGGAGTTTCTTGCCGGTTCTTCTCCATAGGAAACGACCAATTGGAACCGTGCACCTAGCTTCTGACGTTTCATTAGTGCCCATGTGAAATAAAATATTTTGATTTTGCTTCGTTTCTTATAAACAGGCTAGCAACAAAAGCCTTCAATGTCTCATAAGGGTTAGGCAGAGGTTTACTCGATATCCGTGGGTTTACTTATAGTACACCCACATTTTGCCAGTTACCTCTAAGTCTAATACCTAGGGGGCGAGTCTATTGCCAGAAATCGGACACACAGGGCTGCTGAGAAATTCCAGATGGAAAAACCCAATTAAAGTTTACCCGACCCGGTTTAATCGAACCATTTTTTTTCCTTTCGAAACCTTCAAAAGGCACCCGATCGGTCGGGGACTGTGGGATTTTTACCTCACTAAAACCACCCCGGTGATCACCATCAGCACATAGGGGTGGTCCCGGTTCCTCTTAAAAGACCAATTCCGGAACCCCCCTGTGCAACCTAGGACCTCATGCTCAGCAGTAGCGCTTGCGGCCACTAGACCAACGGAGCAGACCCTGTAATATTACTCTTTCATCCATACATTATGTTTAAACTAGAACAGCAATACTGTCAAGATAAATACCCGGACGAGTTCATTCACAACTAATCCAGTACTGTACTCTCAACTCTTTAATTTACCCTAAACATATTACCAACATCTTACATCTCAAAATTACTGGGTACAGTCTCCACCCAACCTTGCAATTTCTCACCCATTTCCTTAATCTATCGCATAAATTAATTCCAACAAAAACTCCTTGAGATAAAATACTCATTCATCAGAATGAGTGAACGAACGAATGATTAATTCCCCCTTTTATACTGAAAGAAAATCTTGAAAGAGATTAATCAGAAGGCAATAAGAATTGCCGGTATATCGACACGTAATCCGGTCGATCGAAAAAGATGGGACACTGAGCTTTAGGGCGAGGTCACAGTAGTAGCGAACGGCGACATATTATTTTCAGCTTTTGGTAGTAATTAAATAAAAATTACGTACGACAAGGAAATACTTATTGTCATTACACTGTTATTAACCCCGATAAGTAACTTTAATAAAATACAGGGGCGCTCAGATGGTATCGGCGATCTACCTCAAAGTAAAAAATAAATAATTTATTTTGGACTAACACTTGCAGACATTTTATAATCCCACCAAACTGCGTAACCCTTTGTCGGCGTATTAAAAACATCGAAGTAGATACAGATAGCATTTAAATGAACAGTAAGAATAATATCATCGTTGCATTCAAATCTTAAGGTCGGTTCAGACCAGTAAACAGAGAAAGAGCATTCTTTTGTTGGCCTCACCGAGAGGAGGCCTGTGTCCCAGCAGTGGGAACATTATAAGCTGATTATGGTATGGTATTATGTGCTTAGCCTTTTCCCAACTACATAGTTTGGGGCCGGCTTCCAATTTAACCGGAAGCATCCAAAAACCAGTATTTTACAAACTCACCTCTATACGAAAAATTCACTAGAAACATACTACGATTGAAATCGCTCTCGCTCGTCTCAAGCAGTGTAACCCCACCTTACATAGGATTTATTAACGAGTGATAATGGAATCTGTGCTCAATGTTTACGTCATTTCACATTTTGCACGACTGGGTTCAGGCTCAGGCGCACGGTAAAAAGGGGTTACCTTTTCACGGCAAAGCAATCGAAATACTATGAATTATATATTTGAGAGGCCATTTGGTGTCTGGACGTTTGTAATTTGATTGGTTGTTAATTTTACATTGAAAAAGTCTAGGCATGATAAAACGTGTTTTTTTTTTGTTTTCGATTGAGGGAGCAATGGTGGCCCAGTGATAACGGCCCCGCCTATTTAGGTACTTTAGTTTGAATAAATAATTTCATCACCACTGCTCTAGAAAGTACGCTAAGCGCAAACGGGCAGGCGACGCGATGCGACGGGGTGGGTCAGGGACACCAAAAATTCCACGCGAACGAAGTCGCGGACAGAAGCTAGTCCTATGCTTTAAAGTTCTCTATTTCAATTTTGAATCCCTTAAGCTAAGGCCGCCAAATATCGTCCGGAATTTACCATCTAATGACGTCACTGAATCGTTAAATGATAAATGATTTTATTTCTATAAGTAGGTTTGTACATACACGTCAATCATATTTTAAAAACGAGATGAGGTCGGCGTTTCCTATCTGACTACTCTGAGAAGAAAGGCCGAAACAAACTCAGAGGGCACAGTCTCTTTAAGTCCAGACATAATCTTGGTCAGATCATGTAGAAGCCCATGTAGATTAGTATCTGAAATGGTCTTTTGAGGAAAGAACCACACAGATCCACCTGGTCCTGGATGGACCTGTCCAGTCAGTGTACGCATTTGTCAGTTATCATGCAGCGCAACTCAAAACTTAAAGAGCTGAAAGATTCTACGAACAATACCAAAGAATGAATATTTATAATAATAAAACGTCTATTTCAGAAACGAAAACAAAACGAAACGAAACGTTAATTTGGGTAGGCCGCAAAAATTACTCAAACTGCCAAACCATGACTAAAACTATTTGAGAAAAAATAAAGACAAAAGAAAATTAACCCACATAGTCTTTACATTCACAATCATTAAAATAATATAATACTATACAAAATATTTCAATCATTATTTCGTTATTAATGAAAGTAAGTTGGTGTGTAAAGAGCATTTTTGACACCGTAAAGTCAAACCCCGCTGCCATCATTTTTAGGGTTCCGTACCCAAAGGGTAAAAAAATGGGATCCTATTACTAAGACTTCGCTGGCTGTCCGTCCGTCTGTCTGTCACCAGGCATCTCAAGAACCGCGATAGCTAGACAGTTGAAATTTTCACAAATTATGTATTTCTGTTGCCGCTATAACAACAAATACAAAAAAAACAAAATAAAATAAATATTTAAGCGCACTTGACCAGTTTTTATGACAGCCGTCAGTGCAGCCGTTATGAAGCGGCCACCGCTATTTTAGAAAACCGTAACTTCACTATGGTAAATATGGCCCAAGTAAATATTTTATCATAATAACAGCATTTAATTATTCCACTTTCAAGCGAAGAGACTATTGATCACCGCTTGCTCCCCGCTTGTAGATGTTTTCGTTAACAACTTATTAATTCAATATCAATATGGAATTATAAAACCCACTTAGTCTCAAGGGTTTTAACCTGAAACCTAGTACGCATTTTAATTAGGACTTTAATAAAAGCAAAAATCCAGAACCAGTACTGGTACTGAGAAATTCGTGACGAAAAAACAGATCAACACACTACCCGACCTGAAATCAACCTAGACCCTCGCGTTGAGTAGTAACTCTTACGACTATTAGACTACCGAGATAGCATATTGCCTATCCTCATTAATTAAATCCCAAGTCGCCTTATTACGCTAAGAATTTTACATTCCACCTTTTAAACCAAGATGGCGGCCATATCATAATAATTCAGCCAGTCACCTTGCCGCCTCAGCAATGTGATAGAACAGTAATAAACATGCATACCATACGTACCATTTTCGCAGCCTTACGTGACGTCACACCGAGCACGTAGCATATTAATACTACGGCGTAGCTGTCGCTGCTACGGCGTAGGTCTTGCTACTACTCTTACTCTCGCCGTAGCACTAAGGTTAAATAATTTGACTCAATAATTATAGAAGTCTCGATAGTTCGCCGATTGCTTTACCAACTTTTAATAAGGCTTTGAGGACAAAAAGGATTTTTATATACTTAATCATGTTATAATTTGGTAGACGTTGTCTCATAAATATGTAGAGGCAGACTATTACGCACTTTTATTAAATTCTGTTGAAGGCTTTTATCTAGATATATCTATGTTGTAACATTGTTTTTGACTGATCTAAGGTTAAAAGGTGACATTTCGACCGTGGGGTGTTAAATATATTTTATTGTGAGATATAAAATTTATAAATATTTATGAGAAATTTTGAAGTGCATATTAATGGATTACTCAACAAAGATGGATAGCTATTTGTCTAGATTTTTATTTTTATTGTAATGCCTTACTGGTTGAGAAATATAATTTTATTATGGCCATTGCCAGGTGGACTTAAAAGTTTGGAAAAAAAACGATTTTGAGTGTAAGTTCAGTTCACATTACATCTAATCAAAGTACACAAAACACTTCAAATGATCATATAAAACAAAAAACCAACACACTTTACCATCATAAAAAATATAGCCAGCCACTTCTCCAAAAAAAAATAAGGGAATCTAATAAAAAAGCCTGTCTTTGTGGAGTAAAAAGACAACCTCTACAACTGACATTTACCGTAAAATACAGATGCCATAATGGGGGAAAATCCACGACTCCTGAAATTTTAATATAGCCTGCAACGTTCACGGGAACACGGCTGACAACCTTTGTGAAATTAATAAATCTTTGTCGTTACTGGTTTGTGTCTTGACTTTGTGATGTTAGGGAGGTAAGCAGGAAATGTGGTCGATGTTTTATTAGGAGTTTGAGACGATTGATCTACTACATATTCTTTACATATTGTAGGCGACAGATCTGGCAACCCCGTTGCTAAGAGCTTGTTGTTGTTGGTTAAATGAAATGATTTGAAATGATTGAAATGATTTGAAATGATTTTATTTTTTTGTAAGTAGGTTTGTACAAACACTTTTACACATCAATCATGTTTTTTTTTTAAACTAGATGAAGTCGGCGTTTCCTATCTGACTACTCTGAGAAGAAAGGCCGAAACAAACTCAGAGGTCACAGTCTCTTTTAAAGTCCAGACATAATCTTGGTCAGGTTATATGAAGACCATGTAGATCGATGTCTGAGGTGGTCTTTTGAGGAAAGAACCACACAGATTGAGCCTGTCCAGTCAGTGCACGCATTTGTCAAAAATCATGCAGCTCAACTCAAGACTTAAGGAGCTCAACGATTCAACGAACAATACCAAAGAAAGGACATTTGGGTAGGCCACATAAATTACTCAAACTGCCAGACCATGAAAAAAAAAAAACAGAACAGAGAGAATAATAAAAAAATATATATAAGTATGTAAAATGACCCACATCGTCTTCACATTCACAATGAAAAAATAATATAATACTTTACAAAGTAAGCAAATGTCATTGTTTAAAAAAAAAAAAAAAAATAATATTAATCAATGTCAATGTGTATATAAAAAAGAAAAAAAATCATTCAAAATGCAGAAATTGGAAGCAGCTCAATCCCAAGCCTTTTTGTCCTCAATATAATCTTTAACGGTATAAAAGGCTTTCTGGCACAACTTACGTTTAATGAAAGATTTGAATTTATTAAGGCTTAGATCTTGAACGTGGCTTGGTAGTTTATTGTAAAAGCGTATACATTGGCATCTGAACGAGCCACCTATTTTCTTGAGCCTGGTTGTAGGTACAACATATTTGTGTTTGTTTCTAGTATTTATATTATGGATATCACTGTATTTTTTAAACAATTTTATATTTTTATGGGCATATAAAAGATTTTCATAAATGTACTGAGAAGGCACAGTCATTACATTAATCTCTTTAAATTTGTCTCTGAGAGAGTGTCTCGGACTTAATTTATAAATTGATCGAACAGCTCGCTTCTGCAAAACAAAGATAGTCTGAATATCGGCGGCATTTCCCCACAATAGAATACCGTACGACATTACACTATGAAAATAGCTAAAGTACACTAAACGAGCAGTCTCTATATCAGTTAAATTTCGAATTTTTCTAACAGCGTATGCTGCAGAACTTAGCTTTTTGGACAATTTATCTATATGTGGACCCCACTGAAGCTTAGCATCCAAAGTCATGCCCAAGAATACTGTGTTGTCTTCAGGATTCAATTCCTCGCCCTTTATCAACACATTAGTTTTCACCTGCCTTACGTGGGGTAGCGTAAACTTAATGCATTTGGTTTTCTTCTCGTTTAGAAGCAAATTATTAACATTGAACCAGTGGACTACTTTCGAGATCGCGCTATTTACATCGTCAGTAACCAACTGCTGACGTTTAAGTTTAAACAAAAGAGAAGTGTCATCTGCAAACAACACTATATCATGATGATCCTTTATGAGGTACGGCAAGTCATTAATATAAATGAGAAACAAGAAAGGACCAAGAATTGAGCCCTGTGGGACTCCCATTGTTACTATAGATCCGGGTGATCTTTTTCCATTAACGTCAACGCTCTGAATCCTTTTACTCAAGTATGAAATAAGAAGATCCAGAGCAGTGTTTCGGATCCCGTAGTGGCGGAGTTTCCTGATTAACGTTTCGTGAAGAACGCAATCGAATGCCTTGGACAAATCACAAAAGATGCCCAAGGCATCGCATTTATCTTCCCATGCATTATAAATATGTCCTAATAGTTCAACGCCGGCATCAGTAGTTGAACGACCCCTTGTAAAACCAAACTGTTTGCTATGTAATAATTTATGTTTATTAAAAAATCTTTGCATTTGGTCTAAAATTAATTTCTCAAAAATTTTACTAAAGGTAGGTAGTACAGAAATAGGTCTATAATTTGTGGGGTCTGATGTACTACCTGATTTAAACAAAGGTATTATTTTACTATTTTTCATAAGGTCAGGAAACTCCCCATTGTCAATACAACTATTAAAGATAATAGCTAGAGTAGGCGCTACAATGTCAATAATAGACTTGGCTACTTCTACAGAATTACCCAACAGATCTGCAGTCTTTTTTACATTTAAAGTGTGAAAGGTTTTAATTATATCTCTACAGGTAATATATTCAAAATGAAATTCCGAATCGCAACCATTAACATTTTCTTTAAGCAAAGACTCAGCAACAGAAGGTGATGAGTTTAGTGATTTAGTAGTTGAAACGGGAATATCTGAAAAGAAATTTTCAAATGCCTCGGCGACTTGTGCGTCTGATTTTATTATGTTGTCATTAATAGACAGGCTGTAGTCAGTATTTCGGTTACTAGATCTTCCCGTTTCACTATTAATAATATTCCAAGTCGTTTTAATTACATTACTGCTGTTTTTAATCTTTGAACCCAAATAACGTGACTTGGCCATATAACAAACTTTTTTAAATAATTTTGAATAATTTCTAACATACAAATTAAATTCATCAGTGTTAATATAAGTCCTTTCATTGTACAGTTCATAAAGCCGTGTTCTACTTTTATGAATACCAATGGTAGCCCAATCACTGAACGATGCATTACTATTAACCGAAATAGTCTTGGGAATAAAGGTGGAATCAAATTGTTTACAGTATACATTAAAAAAATTATCATAAAGATGATTAGGATCAGCATGAATAGACAAAACTGGTAATTTATCAATGAGTTTAACTTTAAAAGCCTCCAAGCGACTTGCAGTTTTGGGGTTAACAGTGATATCCTTTTTAGCCACTTTTTTGTTTTGATTTTGAATAGTAATCCTTTGCCCGCAATGATCAGAATCTAGTAAAGTTATAATTTCTTTGTGGCTTGGTATAATATCTGTATATATATTATCTAGGCATGTGGCACTAGTAGGGGTTATTCTTGTGGGCTCCAAAAATAGGTTTAGAAGATTGTAGGACTGAAACAGACTTAAAATTTTACTACAAGAACCTGAGTTTTCTAATAAATTGACATTAAAATCACCGCAAATGATAACGGACTTGTTTGAGTTACAAATCCTGTGTAACACTTCATCCATTACCTTTTCAAAGCAGTCATACAATCCTGAAGGGGGTCTATACACACTTAATACAATAGAGTGCTCCAATTCTACACAGGCAATTTCAACCGTACGCTCAACTGATAGGCTCACAATATCTATACGATCTTTAAATTTGAGCTGGTTACTTACTAAAATTAATGAGCCACCATGTATAGCATTTGTTCTGCTAAACGAACTACCAACCTGGTGATTATTAAAATTGAACAAGAACTGGTGGCTTTTCAGCCAATGTTCTGTTATACAAAGTATGTCAATACTATTAAAATTCATAAATAATTCTACTTCTAATTCTTTGTTCATAAATCCTTGAATATTTTGATGCACTAGGTTGATACTATTGACTGATTTTAAGCTTTTTTTGCGTACATTATAGCTAGAGGTTGCCTCTATTGTCTTAATTTCTAATTTAAATTATTAGCAATGTCATTAATAGTGACCAAATTATTGGCAGAATTATTTATAATGTCATTGCATTGCTCAAAAGAAGCAAGTTGTTTAGCCAAATTTTTGGCTGTAATAGAAAAAAAATAAGATAGCGACACAGCTATCTGTCTTTTATAATAGTCAGAAAGATAGTACATAACAATGTTATATCTATCTTTTGTCAAATAGAAATTATTACTAACATAATTGTTAATATCAACTAAATGGAACATGTTATTATTAAATGTCAAGTTATGCATTGTCATATTCAATTCAAATCTTAAGCTATTTTCTTCCTGTGGCAAACTGTTACTATAAGGGAATGTAAACAATACAACTTTTCTTAAACTAAGGTTGCATAATGTTCTATGATACTGGAGCAGTTCTCCTTTGTTTACATTTCCCCTATTACCCATAAAAATTAATAAAGTTGTATCCTGGGTAAAGTTACATTTAATAATTTTTTTCATAATATGAAACAAAGAACAACCAGGCATACAGTAATTTATTATTGAGTGTCCCGGATATTCAGCTGTTAACAAGTGTCCTAAGTCCTTACCGATCTCATCACAAAATAACACAATATCATTATTTAAAGTTTGTTTACACTGTTTATACGAACTATTAGTAGAAGGAATTATCAAATCAACACAGGGCTGCACTAAGGTGGTATTGCAAGTTGTCAATGAATGGTCCGGTGTGACATTGGTTGGTGTTTGACAATGCTCACAGTTGTTTTTTTGTGAGTTTACCAGCTCATTCATTGCCAACACATATTCCCTCATTAGGTCTTCAGAGGTATTATATTTGTTGGTCATTGAACTAAGTTTCTCCTGTAGATGGTCAAGTTCAGATTGCAAGGTCTCTGTGTCAATGTTGTACTTCCTAGTACTCTGCTCCAAATTATAAGAATACATGTCTAATTGTTTAATTAAATTCAACCTTTCTCTATTCAATTTAACGTTTTTGATAAAGAACTTTTGTCTTTTTACCATTTTTACTGCTTACTACCCTCACTGATTTATATGATTTTGATTCATTATCAGCTGTCAAATCCATAGTGTATGTGGGGTTTATGGTAGAAACCATTGACGGGGCAATAGGCATCAACTCATTGAACAGACTTTGGTTCAGCGAGGCGGTGATGTTAAGATTGGTCGTCTCAAGTTGTGTTATTTGACTTTGAGCCTCATGTAGCTGCTGTTGTAATAAATGTTTTTGACTAAGAGCTTGTTCATACTCTGTGCTACACTGGCTGAACCCGTCCACAACAAGTTGAAGTCTATCCCGTTCTTCTATGGCATCAGTGTATTGATTATATATCTGAGCCATTTCAATTTTTAACTTCCTATTCTTTTCATGGGCATCAAAGAGCACCCTTTCATTGTCATCTATTTCCTTAATTAGTTGGTCACAGGACTCCTTTGACGCCTTTAAGGCGCTCAAAGCCTCATTGAGTTTGGACTCTCCGAGGCGAGCACGGGCGCTGCGAGTCATAATCATGATTAAAACTAGTAAGGAAGCGACAAGATATTAGAAGAGAGAAGGTAGTTGTGGCAGCAGTAGAGAAGATGATTAGTTTAAAAGGAAAAATGAAATTTAGATGTAATTCTAAGGAGTTCTGTCACCAAACCAATGCAAGGTTATGTTTACGTTCAAAGGTCATTGGCATCAATAAAAAGCCTTACTAAAATGAACAAACTAATTGCTGGTTAAATTGTAGTACGTAAACAAACTAATAGCAAGTAAAATATAGAGTATTGTACCTGATATCAAGATGACAATGCAAAATTCACTTACGCCGGTAACTGTCATCGGTTTACATAGAAATATTTACACTTAATTTGCACTAGCTATTTGAATCTAACACAATATACACATTATTATCCTATTTACTTGAGGAGTAGTTGGAAATAGGCCTAAAAAACAACGAAATTAAATATTTAAGATTAAAATTACAAGAACAAATTTTTAACAGCTGTTAGCTGTAGTGTTGCCACAGGAAAAAAAAAAAAAAAAAAAAAAAAAAAAAAGGTTGGCTAGCGACCGGAAGGCTTGCGTGTTTTTACAAGCTTTTATTTACCTTCTTCTTAATATTGTTAATTATAAGACTCTTGTGATCTATATCTCTATTTATTACACTCAATTGCATCTTACCTGCCTTTAATTTGGTGCTTAACATATATTATAAATTAAAGTAGTTTTTCGTGTGTCCGTCTGTGACGGATTTTGTTGCAGTTACCACAAATGTCTGTGAGAGGGTGTGGTCTAAAATACACCACACGGGCCCAGTGCTTGTTAGTGGATGTCACAGGTCTTCGTTTTTTTGTGGATCTAGGACTTGCCGGTTACCTTACAATGTTTTCATTCACAGAGTTGAGAGCAGAGGTGATGAAATATTTTACACAAAGTAAAGCGCCTCTCTGGGTTCGAATTTACGACCTACAACTCACACCACTACTCATAAACTGTTCACTTACTTTAAATTGTTGATCCAGTACTGTGTTATCATACCTCTGTCAGCACACCTAGACAACTAACTCCATTACCATCCCAACGAAAATTATCCTAAGGACACAATCAAAATCGACTAACACGATCTAAATTCTAAACTCTCTGGTTCTATGCTAAACCGTCAAGTTCTTAGTTAACGAGTCTGCATCGGTAACAGTTTAATAAGCTTATTTTAACTCCGGCGGCTGTTGCAAAGCTTTCTCTACTTAACGTTGTTACTACAGAATTAACTGTGGGATTGTCAGTTAGTTAATTAGCAGGGAGGACTATGTATTGTAGTGTTTTAATTTAGGTCACGAAATAAATCCTAAAGGTACATTATACAACGTTATTTTTAGTATATTGCGAAACCTGAATATAATTTGTTCAGAATAAGTAACTGAAACGATTCCAATAATTTTTGCCCTATGTTATATTTTGTCCCAAAAATATTTAAAAAAGGTTAAAAGTTGGACACCGAGCGACACTAACTAGGTTATCCAATCTCCGCGCCGAAAGGTTAGGTACCTAGGTACTATTATCAATGAGCGCAAGACGGCGCGGGTGAGCATTTTTTTGTACGGACAAACAGATAACTTGATTTTTCATGATACAATTTTGAAATTTTGTACATAGATTCTTTACATAAAAATATTAGACACGTGTTTCGGTTTTCGCATATACTAAAAATAATGTTGTATAACTGTTCGGTATAAGCCTATTAGCTAGCTGATTACCCAAAACTTATACCTGGGTGAAGTTTCGGTTTTGGTTTCAGGGTCTCAAGACCAGCGGAGTAATTGCGTAACACACTAACAGAACTCGAAACAAAGGCTTTTATATTGACAGTTCAATAACATTCATTGCGCTATTTACGTTGTTGAGCAGACAAATGTTTCGAACATATGTAGCAATGAATTAGCAATATCCTTCAAAGTGATTCAGATTACGTACATCTCGCAATTTGGGTGCAGAATCCGAGATCGAATCAGAGATTACATGTGATTTTGAAAAGGCTTGCTGAACCGTTACTGTTTCAGATAGAGGAAGGCCCATAAAGACAGAAGTCTATGGCCATCTTTTAAGCAATAACCCAGCTAGTGAAAACTCAGGAAGACTAAAGAACAAGATAAAAAAAAAAGTGAAAAAAAACCGGTCAAGTGCGAGTCGGACTAGCGCACTAGTTTATCACGGGATGAAAAAAAAAATGTAACTAAAAATTATGGTTTTCGGATTTTTCCCTTTACTTGTGCTACATGACCTTGCTTCTTGCCAAATTTTATGATTCTATGTCAACGGGAAGTACCCTATACATTTTGATTCCCTTGATAGTATCGAAATATACGTTTTTTGCGGCATAAACGTTAACTTAGAAGTTTGATTTTTTACAGCTTCTAGGGACTGTAAACCTGAGTTCTCGAGATAAATGGTATTGACAGACAGACGGACAACGTTTTTTCCTTTGAGATACGGAACCCTACAAATAAAGAAAGAAAGAGGAAAAAGAAAGAATATAAAGAAGAAGAAAATTCTATCTATCTCTATCAGCAAGAAGTATTTTAATTGAATGTAATAACTTTAAACAATGCGATTGTGCCGGCCAATTAAACTTTTTTGCAAAATGTAGATACAGCACCTGTCGGTCTGCGCGGTGATCTGCTGTAACAAATACCTCTCCTCACAATCAAATAAGAAAGTACCAGGTTCTGAATGAAGCCATAAGCACACCCAACAATAACAGCCAGTCTTAATTGGACGTAGTTCGGTGGCGCCTAATTAGCACATTCTACCGCGAAGTTGAGGCTGTTTGACTCGAAATAATTACAGTTTAAACCTTAAAGTTGCACCGGATACGGATATCGCGCTTACTGATCATTTTATAACGTTTTTAGGAGGATTAGAGGAACAGTTATTATGAAATTAAGAAAGGCTTCGCGCAGGATGCTGGCTTAAAGTGTTTGGTGCAGTTTGGGATGGTATTGTTGTTGTAATTTTGGAGTAGGTACCCTCCAAAATTTCTCGGAATTTTGTTAAGGAAATGCTTCCTGAGGAAACGTTAGAGTGGCTTGAAAATTTTCTTATCTAGAATAGTGAGAATCGTGGGAATGTTTTGATCTTTTGTTTAATTTCACATTGTAATGCACTATGCTACTTTCCATCTGCATTCAAACGTGTTAGTAAATAACAGCTACTTTTTATGGTTCCGTACCCAAAGGGTAAAAACGGAACCCTATTACTAAGACTACGCTGTCCGTCCGTCCGTCTGTCTGTCACCAGGCTGTATCTCAAGAACCGCGATAGCTAGACAGTTGAAATTTTCACAAATTATGTATTTCTGTTGCCGCTATAACAACAAATACTAAAAACAAAATAAAATAAACATTTATGGGGGGCTCCTATACAACAAACGTGTTTTTTTTCTGCGTTTTTGCCTTGTGGTACGGAACCCTTCGTGTGCGAGTCCGACTCGCACTTGGCCAGTTTTTTAATTTATAAAGTGTCCACTTTACGAATTTACCTATTAACATTTTACCTAATATTTGGAATATTACCTTTCATAAAAACGGATATTTAACAATAGATTGTTGGATAAATTATCACCAATTTACTGAAAGCACATCATACCAGATTTACATTTGCATTACTTAGCTAAACAGTGAGTTCAGTTAAAGTAGCAAGTTATGTGTCCAAAAGTGACAGTTTTTATTACAAGCTTTTATTTAACTTGCAATGTTTGTATGTATGTCCGGTCAAATCTTGCAACTGAATTATTAAACAGATAACCTCCATCGATTGAGATATGTTGCATACACGTTTAGTTTGGTTGACAATGCGTGTTTAGCTAAGTGACGTCATTCTAAATCCAATATGGCGGACGGCCTAAGAAGGCGGACTAGTTATTTTTTGTGCACTCCCATGATATAGATATCTAATGAAAGGATTTGCTGAGAAGTATACGAATAAATAAAAAGTAATTTAAAAAAATTAAACCGACTTCAAAAAGAAATTAACTCAAAATTATGAAATAACTTTAATTTCGGGAGTCGGTGTCTTGGGATCTGTATTTTAGTTTTATGCCACCGACTTCCGAAATTAAAGTTATTTCATAATTTTGAGTTAATTTCTTTTTGAAGTCGGTTTAATTTTTTTAAATTACTTTTTATTTCGTAATTTTTAGTTTTTGCACTAGTATTTGACCAAGGTTTTGAGATGTTTTCCCTTTGACACTACACCCGTAGCTCTTATCAATAAGCCAGGCCGTCACACTTACACGTATTAGTCCATATCTTGAAAATTACTGAATCGATCTTGATGAAACTTGCACTGTTCCCTAAGTTGAAGAAAATGTAAGCCAATAGAAAAAAAAAGTAATTTAAAAAATTAAACCGACTTCAAAAATAAATTAACTCAAAATTATGAAATAACTTTAATTTCGGAAGTCGGTGTCTTGGGATCTGTATTTTTTAGTTTTATGCCACCGACTTCCGAAATTAAAGTTATTTCATAATTTTGAGTTAATTTCTTTTTGAAGTCGGTTTAATTTTTTTAAATTACTTTTTATTTCGTAATTTTTAGTTTTTGCGCTAGTATTTGACCAAGATTTTGAGATGTTTTCCCTTTGACACTACACCCGTAGCTCTTATCAATAAGCCAGGCCGTCACACTTACACGTATTAGTCCATATCTTGAAAATTACTGAATCGATCTTGATGAAACTTGCACTGTTCCCTAAGTTGAAGAAAATGTAAGCCAATAAAAAAAATGGTCACGATCCGATTAATAGTTCCGGAGATATGGGTGGACAAACATACATACATACATACATACATACATACATACATACATACATACGTCTATGAAATTTTGTATATTTGTTTGGAAGCCCTAATAGATCATCATATTATTATGTGAATATAATGCAATTCCAATAATATTACATACATACGTATCGAATTGATAACCTCCTTTTTTGAAGTCGGTAAAAATGGTCACGATCCGATTAATAGTTCCGGAGATATGCGTGGACAAACATACATACATACATACATACATACATACATACATACATACATACGTCTATGAAATTTTGTATATTTGTTTGGAAGCCCTAATAGATCATCATATGTGAATATAATGCAATTCCAATAATATTACATACATACGTATCGAATTGATAACCTCCTTTTTTTTGAAGTCGGTAAAAATAAATTAATAGTACAGAAACATTTTTTTTAAGCTTGCTTTTATTTATATGCTCTAAACAGAAGAATATAAACTTTAAATTGAATCAAACCCATCAATTTATTACATTACACAATTTATGTGGCATAATGCTTGTCGCGAGATTTACTTGCTTCTCGTTGCGTATCTAATGCAAATGTAAATCAGCCTAAGGATCCTTTACAACTACAAACACTCCAAAATCTTCTTTCTCTGCAAAAACAACAAACCCCATACATCACTCCACTGTCACTTTTAATCCAAAACGACTCACCCAACTTGATTAGTTCGAAACTGAACCAAGCTTAAGCACCGGTGTATAAATCTGCTGTAAATCCGTTTTGGAGCTCGCTAGCCTACCCACTACTTCCACCCTTGTACGTTGATTTGTACCGGTCGTTAAGCGTTTTTGGAGCGTAATGGCAGTTGCATGTAGGTCATACTGATTTCGGGTTTTGAATGGGATGGGTTTAAGTGGTATTAATGTAATATTTATAGGTATGTGTATTTGTAGAATTTATTACGCGGTTTTTATAATATAAAGTTTTTACAAGAAATAGCAGAATTTTGACTTCTACTAAATACAACTCTTTAATTCATTCATAAATTCACTGATAGACAACGCACTGCCTAAACTGCTGAGACTAAAAAGCTTAAAAAATTGCATGAGTTCCTTATTATAATATAATTTTTTGGGCAATTCATCATGTTTACCGATGGGAACTCCCATCTGGCACACGGCTTGTAAAGACGCCTAAGACGTTAAAGAGTTCTCTGTATACCTGTATAAACAACTAGGGATAGGTATTTAATGTTCTTTCTCCTATACTATAGCAACCAGGTACTCATTCTTATACCCAGAGTTATTTCTCAAACCAATTTTTGAACATAAAATTCTTCATAAAACAGCGAAACAACAGTAATTACATTACTTACCCCATAAACGTCAAGAGTATGAAATATTAAATAAACATAAATCTTAACTAACATAGCTTCAGTTATGCATAAAAACTGCATAAGCCACCATTTTTATTACTACGAGTTTTACGACCACATAAATATGAACCGCTTTGCGTCGGTTCGAACTAGTTTTGACCGGATACAACCGGTTATAGCCGGAGTGGTGCCAGATTCAATATCGCGATTTGAGGTGAGCTATTAAGGGTGGCAGCATCATGTGTAAAATATTTGTGACAGTTGGCAGGTCGAAGTTTTGTAGAGAACTGCTTTGTTGTTCCAGTGTAACGATGGTTCAGTTCCGGAATCTAATAGGCTGTGGCTCTCTCTAGAAAACTTATATTGGAGAATTTAGTATCCCAAGCTTATTTTTAAATTTTATTGCCTTTACTTTATGTAGGTATTTAATTTCATCACCACTGCTCTCAAAACGGTGAAGGAAAACATCGTGAGGAAACCGGTATGTCCTAGAACCTTTGAAAAGTTTGAAGAAATGTGACATCGACCAACCCGCACTGGAACCGCATGGTGGGTTATGGCCCACTCCCTCTCACAGAGAGGAGGCCTGTATCCCAGCAGTGGGAATGTTAGCTGAATTTGCTATGCTTATACTTATGCGTAGCTTATTAAACAAAGGACCGAAACTAAACAGAATGACGACGAGAATAATTAAATGCTATGTTGCGACAAGAATAAAGCTCGACCCCCTGTTATCAACATTTAGGAGTTGATAATCTAAATATCTCGTGAATAAGGGCGTTATTAACGTGGGTTAATGTGTTATTAACCCACGTTAATAACAACCTTATTCTTATTGCCTTTTTTTAAATGATGGCATAAAAAAACAGCATCCTATTTTTAGTCCAAAACAGTATTGCCATATTATAAATTAAGTTAATAATACAATCACAATTTGGCAACACCAGAGGGCCGAAATTGGAACTAATTTACATATTCCATGCACAATATTTCGTTCATTCACTTTAATGGGCAGTTGGAAAACTATGCCATGTTTAAATTAACTCATTGGCACATACCCACATAGGTCAAACTTACTATCTTCATTACTATATAATATTACCAGCATTACTACACATGTAACGCATGATACACATGTGTAACAAATAAATGCATCTTTATCTTTACTGCTCCACTGCAGGACAAAGGCATCTTCTCATACAGAGAGAACTGTCAAATTTTCCCAATTAACTTTGAACCTTATGCTTTAGCGATAAAGATGAAAATCTATTAAAGAAATTTAAATTTGTAGATTGTATTAACTTGATGTGCTCGCGTCTGTACGACCATTGATCACCACGCATGGTCAAGACGGAATGCCGGCTATACTCGTAAATCCAGGTTTCCTCAAGATGCTTCCCATCACCGAGGTCTGAGTAATGTCCAAGATTAACTCAGAAAGAGTTTGAACATATGAATTGAAAAAGTAACATTGGTACTTGCCCGGATTTGAACCCACGACCTCGTGCAAGAGAGGCGAGGCCTCAACCACTGGGTCATCACGACATTCATGTTTTAATACCATCAAACCATTTTTCCAGAAATTACAGATGACCCACAAGTGCAGCGTGGTAATTGCAAAACACACACAATACCAATGTATTCACTTTGACAATTCAAAAAGTTTCATTGCGTTATTTACGTTGTCGAGCAGACGGTTTTTTCAAGTATATGACGCAATGGATTGCGTATTTTCATCCAGATCCTACAGATTGTGATAGAAAAGTATGTTAAGCAATTGAGTAGCTGGTAAGTGAAAACCTCTGTGAACGGCAACTGTAATACTTCTTAGAACATGCTCTTTGACGTATTCTAGTCCTTATAGCTCCTAAATAAGGAATAACAATATGAGAGAGTTCCAATGCCTGGTCTTTTCCCATACAGCAGGAATGACCATTGATCACTCCAGGTTTCTTGAAAATATTTTTCTTCGGAAGCAATTTTACTGATGTTTGAAATAATTTTTAACCCCCGACAAAAACAGAGGGGTGTTATATGTTTAACGTGTGTATCTGTGTGTCTATCTGCGCCATCTTAGCTCCCAAACGGCTAAAAAACCTATATAATATAAAACGGTTATTTAATATTTGAAGTGAAAACTTCTTTAGGTGCGTTGGGAATTTTTTGAGATGGGAAAAAACCATTGATCTCACGACACTGTTACCGTAACCGACACCTCTGTTTAAAATTTTGGCCAATATAAAGACATCAACGCGCGGTACATTTTCTTTGGGAAGAATGACCTTCAAACATATTTATAAAATTACTACTTATGCTTTTTCAAGTTTTCACTTCTGTCGGCACTCCTGGAGTCCCGCTGTTTTTTTTTGTTTGAAAGGATACTTGATCGAGAATGTTCTTAGTTATGATTCAAGAAAATCGGTTCGGCCGTTTGAAGATTATTAGCTCTTTTCTAGTTGATGACAGAAATAACACTTTTCGTTATAAAAAGTACACTAGGAACTGACAGGGTTTAAACCTGCAATTTTGTCCTAAATTCTCCAGCCCACAACATTGCAAACAAGGATTTGTAACATTAAAATCGCATACTGCCGAAAATAGGCTTCCCTATTGCCCCAATTACAGCATCATGCAGTGCCTCGCTTGTCCGTTATTTCGGCAGAGTGTAGGACAACGCTCAATTAGCTGCTACACTGACGGTATTTGCGACGGCGAATTTTCGATTCGAGCCTACGGTGCTCGAATGTTTGCTTTTTAATGAGATGCTTCCATACTGCTTTTGTATATAATTATGTATCAAAATAATTTGAGAGACTATAAACTGAATATAGAAGGAATCGAGTTAGTTAAAATCAAGTTTTTCTGGATTTTTTTTTATCTTCTGGAAGTTAATTATTACTGATTTATGAGGCCATAAATGGTACGGCGGTATTGTAATTGTAACTGACCGCGTTATATAATGTAACGTCAATAATATACTTAAGGTTATAAATTGTGCTTTGATCAAGATACAACTTGATACTGACCTGCAAATTACAAAAAACGTAAGAAAATTTTAATTTCGCGGTCTACCACTGCGCTTTCACCTTAAAGTTGTTATTTGTTGTTTGTTTGTTTGTTGTTGTATTTGTTATATGGGCAAATCAATGACAAACAAAATAGTAGGTAAACTGTGTAAAGGACTTTTTGCTCTATCATCATCTGCCTAGCCTTTTCCCAACTATGTTGGGGTCGGCTTTCAGTCTAACCGGATGCAGCTGAATACCAGTATTTTACATGGAGCGACTGCCTATCTGACCTCCACAACCCAGTTACTGAGTAATACGATACCCCTTGGTAAGACTGGTTGTCAGACTTTCAGGCTTGTGATTACCCGTAACGACTGTAAAAGATCCACGAATGACAGCCGGGACCAACGGCTTAACGTGCTTTCCGAGGCACGGAGGACTTTTTGCTCTATGTATGAACCAAATACCTAACTCATACAAAAAAACAAAACGGTTCAAAAACAAGATATGAAACGGATAAACGAATGAACGAGCTCTACAAAACGGATAAACTTCATGTAAGAAACTCCAGAAATCGGCTGTCAACGATGTAAATGATCTCGTCCTTCCTCAGGCCGTGCGAAATTATCGATACTTTGAGAATCGCTGTCATAACCGATGTTTGTTTAACATCACCAATACAGTTTGCAAATGGGTCAGTGTATGTCATGTCATATGCGTTGATTTAGCAAAATGTGCTAATTATGCATCCATTTTGGTCAATATTCTAACCAATATTTTGCATGAGAATATTTTGCTTTTGCGCTCTCATGCTATCCATATTTTTATAACTGCACTAATAAAGTAATACAAATATACTTAAAATAAAAGAGTGACAAGAGCAGAGCGAGGGTCCTGGGTTCGATCCCTGGGCCTGGCAAAGCGTTATTGGGGTTTGCCTTTAAGAAATTTCCAGTAGCTCGGAGGCTGGATTTGTACCCAGTTAATGGCAATAGCCTCATTCCCCGATGGTCTCTCTCTGTGAGAGGGAAAGAGGATTTATTAAAATATTATATTTAATTCCCTATAAAAATCCATATTAATATTGTAAATGCGAATGTGTCTGTCTGTCTGTTACTTCTTCACGCTTAAACCGCTGAACCGATTTAGATGAAATTTGGTACAGATATAGTTTTAGTCCCGGGAAAGGACATTGTTAGGCACCAAATTAAAACCAAGGTAAGGTGCAAGAGGGTATAATAAAATTAAATAAAGATCACAAGAATAGCTTATAAAAAGGTAAGAAACACGCAAGCCGCCCGGTCGCTAGCCAACCAACAATAACAAGACCCTAGCAACCGGGTTGCCAGATCTGTCGCCAACAGACATAGGATAGTTTTCATCCTGATATTCCCACGGGATCGACACTTATGCTTGACAAACACATAGGTATTAGTCTGTTAGAACTATTTCGCCAGTTAGGTAATAAGTCAGTGTGCATACACACGAGTGGCACGTTGTCGACGGTTGCAGATGCCTCTGTCGTCGACGCGTGTCGCTCGTGTCTATGGACACTCAGACTTCTTACATAACTGGTGTAAAAATGGCGTACATAATGTATGTATATTATGTACCTACGATTTACTATAATTATCTCAATATTCTCTGCAGAAATGCTACAGAGCAAAATTACACACGTTTATGTTCTACTACTCCAGACACGAATACAATTTCTGAATATGTACCACGAGAGCTGCAGTAATTACTATAAATACAGGATAACTCCTGCGGATATCGAGTACCTAAACAGGAATTGTACCGATAGAGGAGAATTTGTATTGTTTCAGTTAGTACCTACTTGGCTATGAAACTTGAATTATCTGAATCTAGCTTTTAACTGCAGTTTCGTGCGAAAAAGCGTTCTGTCCCTCAATGCGACTATCTCTCTGAGACTGTCTCTGGAGAGAGAGAAGAGAATAGAATAGAATACCTACTCTTTATTATGTACATCATATAAATTACAGACATTCATTAATTTGACTAGCCTTTTCCCAACTATGTTGAGGTCGGCTTCCAGTCTAACCGGATGCAGCTAAATACCAGTATTTTACATAGAGCGACTGCCTATCTGACTTCTACAACCCACTTACTGAGTAATACGATACCCCTTCGTAAGACTGGTTGTCAAAAAATTAAAAAATAAATTTTACAAAGGGTGACACAATGGGCGATCTTATCGCTAAGAGCGATCTTTTTAAGACAACAAGGATGGAAGAAGGGGAAAAAGGGGAAGGAGAGACAAATAATGTAGGTAGTCTAAGGTGAAAAGAGTTAGTTTTCATGGTTTTTGATTGTGCTGAAGCCAATTAGTGAAGTTGAAATAAATATCAAAGACGGCTGCTGCAAAAATTTTCAAATTTTTCGTCATGGGTGTCGTTTTTATGGTTTTCGATGGTGCTAAAGGCGATAGCAAGGTCAAAATTAAAATCCAAGATGATGAAAACTTTACGAGTGCTTCTAAAGACATACTAGATGGCTCTGTATTAAAAATGCGTATTCAATTCACAGTTTCTCTCTCCCTCTATCTTTCGTTATTACGAGTGTGTATGCGTGCTAGTATCGCGTAAGGAACTTCATTCCTAGCGGGGGTCACCCTACCGCAGACGTTTTCTTTGGTACAAAAAGAAGTCTATGTCACGATCCCTAAACTATATATAAGCATTAAAAACATCATGTCGCTAGTTCGATAGTAGACGTTGCAACAGAACAACGTATTTCAAAGTAAATCTCATTGTATAATTTACTGAATCATATATTTTTTATTTATTGCTTTTGCCTGTAACTTCGCTCGCATTTATGCGGGAAATTATGCCACGGGAAAGTACTACCGGGATATAAGTATTAATCCAGGTTATAAACTATCTGTGTGTCAAATGTCATCCAAATTAGTTCAGCCGTTATTGCGTGATTGAGTAGCAAACATTTATAGTATTAGCAGAATTTATAAGGGATTTAACTCATAATGTACTATGCAATCCTACGATCTAAAATAACTGAAATACTTAAGTCTACAGAGCTATGATTGAAATTCTTTAGAAATTGGGATCCTTTGGAAGTCAAATGTGGAAAACATTCCTAATGTGAATGAAATGCTCGCAATTTAATATCGAAGTGATATTAAATACGTATTTAAGATTTGATGGCTTTCAGAAAATAGTGATGCAGTTTGAATCATTTTCTGTTTTTATAGCGGTGATTTTCATTCTTAGGACCATGTTTTCGTAAATGAGGGGCTCGTGGCTAAATGCACAGGCCACGAAGAAGGTTAATCATTACCATCATTACATTTCGACCTCACCTTCCGCGACCACATTTTGCCACGGTAGCTAAGAAATCCTACCAATACGAAAGTTGGGTTTTGTTTCGCGTAATTGCCGCGGTTCTCGCTCCGCACATGCTCATCATCATAGGCCTAGCCTTTTTCAAACTATAGCATGTGCGGCAAGAGGTATCGTATTACTTAGTAACTGGGTTGTGAAGGTCAGATCGGCAGTCGGTCAATGTAAAATACTGGTATTCAGCTGCATCCGGTTCCACTGGAAGCCGAACCCAACATAGTTGGGAAAAGGCTAGGCAGATGATGATGTTGTTGTAAATAAGGACCAGTATATTATCAACACTGTCAGCTTCTACGTGTTATATGTATCACTACTCAATAATAATATTTATAAAACAGACGATCATAAAAATTAGACAACTTAATAAATTTCAAAAAAAGAAGCAACAAAAATAAACATTTTGCTGAAAAGTTGCGTTCATACCAAGGTTCATACGGCCGTTCCGGCTTAAAACCACCTCAAACCGGAATTCGCTGGTTAAAACCAGTATTTTCCGGCCAGCCGCCCCGTGCATTGGGGTCAAAGGGTTAATATTATTATTTACTTATGGCGGACAAAATGATTTTGGTCCTTTTTTCCAAGGAAAAATGTTTATACAAGCTTTGGTCTTTTTGAAGTTTAAAGATTGAATAACATGAGATGTTGGTTTTTTTGTAAAAGTCATCGTTTATGTCCTTTGATCCATGATCCATTTAACACACAAGGTTGAAAGTGGCTTGATAAATTTAAGGACTGCATTTAAATTATTACTGCTATCAGTTTTTTTAATAAAAATGTGGTGTCCGAAAAATGGGCTTCATAAAACACTGTGCGACGTTGAGTTAAATACTCGTATAAGGCAATACATGTAACATTGGTTCAATAAAATGAAAAAAAATCAACTCAAAAAATTTACACTGAACACGAAGGTAGAGCAGGTGACCTGGTAACAGCCCAAACTTATGATCATGGGTTCGAACGCAGGCAGGTACTTTATTTTGTCTAGTTTATTTCATCATCACTGCTCTCAAAACGGTGAAGGAAAATATCGTGAGGAAACTAAATGTTTTAGAACTAAAAATTCAAAAACATGTGAGGTACACCAACCTACACTGGGCCCGCGTGGTGGATTACTCCCTCTCACAGAGTCTTGTGTCCCAGCAGTCGGAACTTGTGCTCATTATGCTACAAAGGCGAATATTTGACTTAGACATTACGCTTGGCGATCGCTGTATGCTAATATCAATGGGTACTTTGTAACATTTCCTTACATTCTACAATAGGCAACATAATAGAGGACATCGTAATAACGTCATATCTTCAAGTATCTTTCTCCGACTACAAAATATACTGCAATGAAAATTGCATTCCGCCTTGTAGGTCGACATTCTTTAGTCAGTATTTCATATTTGAAACAGAAACGGGAAGGACAAACAGTAATAGGGGGAGTATTGCATTTTTTGTGCTTATTGATATTGTGAGTTATCTATACATTTGAATGTACTAAAGATAAATGATCTTTGTTATGTATGTACCATCCGTACTCGATGTTTCGCATATTATTATTATACATCAATACTTAACTTTGTATGTCAGTCTGTCTGCCTGTTATCTACTTACGCTGTAGCGTCTGAACGGATTTCGAAGAAATTTGACACGCAGGTAGACCCATGATCTGGGTAAGGACATAGGATATATTTTATCCCGGTTGTACGTTCCCGTGCGATAATTTCCAACTTAAACGCGGGTAAGGGTATGGGCTAAAACTAGTAAACAAACATATAAGGAGATCTTTGTCACTCACAAAACTCACAAAAAAACACAACAACAACATTTGTTTGCACGGCGTCAATGGCGTCGACTAACGGCCGTCACAAAACATTTGATAAACCACCGCCGTTCTGTAGATAGAGGTAGATAACTAATGACGACATGCCATCCTTGTTACATCCTTTACACTTTGTGCGTGTTAGAACAGGATAAATATATGTTAGAATTTTTGTTTTGTTTTTTGAAACCGTACGGGTTAGTGGGCGGTTAACGGTGTTTTGACCGGTAACCCGTATGGGTTAGCTCGCGGTTAAGGGGAGCTCGTCTGGAGAAATACTACCATCTTACTTATTTCTGTCACCAAGTTGCTAGCCTGAAATCTAAAATCAATACACTCTGATAGTGACGTCACATACGTCACTATCAGAGTGTATTGATTTTAGATTGTGTGTAAAGTGTCATTGAATTTTTCCATCTAGAATTTTTCAGTAGCTGCCTAGGGTTCGTGCCAGTGTTGCATAGAACTTCAACATAACTGACGAAATGTGAATATTCTCCTATAGAATATTCCCCAAAGACTCGCCAAAGAAGTGTAGGCGGGTCTTTGGGGAATACAGAGGTACTGTTGTGTTGTTTGATTACCCTCATTAACACAATATCCTCATTATCTAAAACTTCCTCCCAAATCCCGTAAATAGCAACCATTTTAGCTGATTTCCATCCCAAAATTGTCAGCTCCGCGAATAGGTAACTCTTGCAAAGCGATAAGCAATGTTCTGGAATGTTGCCAGTACACTGCAACGGAATAAATCTTTGGCCACTATTTATGCCAAACGTGTTTTCAAGCTGAGCTTTGGCACTAATTGTTAATCTTGTCAATTATAAATCGTCCATTAAGGTTAATGGGAATTAACTAGAGAACTTTCGTGGGATTGCGAAGTTGGTAGGAAGGACAGCGAGTTTACTTTAGAAAATCTCTGTTATTGTGTAAACAATGGTAGCAGAGTGCAATTTTCTGCGTATTGATAAAAGGAAATTACTTATTGTGTCGGTTTCTTAATTTTACTCATTCTTGAGTAACGGGCCTAATTTGTACTGCAGTTATTGATTTTATTTTTTAAATTATTTAGTAATACCTAATACTTAGGCCTGTTTGCATCACAAATCATTGTCAACTGGTAATTTAGTCACGTTTAGCGCTGAACGAATTTAAAAAATAATATGTTTTAACGCTAAGCCTATTTAGTGATTTGTGGTGCAAGTTATGTATGTATTTGTTATATTATTTGTTTTAAAATTACATAGGATTAATTACATAGAAACTGAAAGTATTACTCTATTAGGTCAGAGTACCTCATTAATTTCAGTTTCTTGCAATAATACAGCCGTTGTATATTCGATTTATATTGTAAATTAGGATTTAGTATTTACATAAATATTTTTATCTAGTCTTTGATACTACGACTGATGCTGACTTTTTACAAGGACCGAGTTTCTCAACTCCAGTTTTCCTAATATCCCATGCTACCTCTGATTTTTCCGGTCAAACCATTCGTTCTTTCCTTTCAAGATATTCTGGACATCAATAAAACGCTAAAAGGGTCGGTTTAAATCGTTCTCAAACAAATAATATCGGTTATTCTGGTCTCGTCCAAACTGTTTGGTCGACACGGAGTGTTTATTGTCGCTCTAAGGGTGGGGCTAAATAAATTTGAGCGAGGTGCCAGTTATAAGACGATGCAGGCATGAATTTTGAGTGGGTGAGCCGAAAATATTTTTGTATTTTATGGTAATTTTTGGTGGAGAAAACATCTGGAGGGCGAACTTGAGTATGCCAGGTGAGGTGAAAAATATTCCTTTGTTAATATCATAAGGGAATAATGCTAGGAAGGCGCAGTGGTGGCTCAGTGGTAACGGCCCAACTTACGAGCAGTAGGTCGTGGGTTCGAATCCAGACAGGCGCTTTACTTCGTAAATAATTTCATCACAACTGCTCTCAAAACGGTGAAGGAAAATGACATGTCTTGGCACCAAAAATTTGGAGACATGTGACATCCGCCAAGCGCACTGGGCCCACATGCATTATGGCCCACTCCCTCTCACAGAGAGGAGGCCTGTGTCCTAACAGTGGGAACATTGTAAGCTGATTTAGTATGCTGAATTTATAATCTGTCTGTAGGATTAAAAAGGTGGAAAGGAGTAACAACATAAAACCGCAAATGATTTCTGCTGAAGTATGAGTCTACACTAATTCATACTTCCATACTATCCACACTAATATTATAAATGAGACAGTTTAGTTACCTTTTGACGGATTTCAACATTTGGCATTCCGGTAGACCATGACCTGGGTTAGGACATAGGATACTTTTGATCCTGGTAGTATGTCCTCGTGGGATAATTTCCGACGTCCACGTGGGCCACGGGTAAAACTACTGAAATTAATTGCAATTAACTACTATTGTGAGCGACCGCAATGTCGCTCACAATGGGCCTTATAAGAAGGCTAAAATTCACCCAAAGGGCAATGGAGAGGGCTATGCTTGGAGTTTCCCTGCGTGATCGAATCAGGAATGAGGAGATCCGCAGGAGAACCAAGGTAACCGACATAGCCCGCAGAATTGCCAAACTTAAGTGGCAGTGGGTGGGGCACATTGCTCGCAGAACAGATGGCCGATGGGGCTGAAGGGTTCTGGAGTGGCGACCACGTACCGGAAGACGTAGCGTTGGAAGGCCTCCCACAAGGTGGACCGACGACCTTGTGAAGGCCGCAGGAACCCGTTGGATGCGAGAAGCACAGAACCGGTCGAAGTGGAAGTGCTTGGGGGAGGCCTATGTCCAGCAGTGGACGTCTTTTGGCTGAAATGATGATGATGATGAACTACTATTGACTGCATAACTTCGTTTTATCTTTTACAGCTATATATAAAAAAACACCAGTAGGTAATAATAATTTTATATTACATGATTTAGTACAAAATAAAAATTAAAAATTAATGTGTTCTTGTATTTAACACAATAATTTCTGTTTCACAGTTCTGAGCTTAACACAGGAACCAGGTAAAGTATTTTGCCACGTACTCCTTATGACTGTTAATTTAGTTAAGCTTATTGTTATTATTTTATTCGCTCAATGTGTTATAGACTTTATAAATATCCCACATAAGATTTGTTCTTGTGTGTTTTATTAGTATTCAATGTTAACAGTGGTTAAGAACATTTTATTTTTATTTTGCTTTAAGTGGAATTCGTATTTCTCATTGGTCTAGTGATCGCTAGCACTACACCTGAGTATAGGGGTCCTCGGTGGAGTCCGCAGGTTGGGCAAAATGTTTTTGTCAGAAATTTTTCAATAGCAGCCCGGTGGTTGGATCTCTGCCCGGTAAATAACAATGACCCCCTTACGTGGGACTTAAATATAAATGATACAATGGATGTATGAACTGAATCTCGCTGCCTTTCCCTTCGCTGAATACAGGCGTGATGTTATGGTATGTAAGTAGAATTCTAGGTAAATTTACAAATACGATAACTTTCAAATACACCAAACTAACGATGGCAATTTCCTAGAAATACACGAACGTAATAGGAAATTCCAAAATGCTGAGTGAATGCGATGTGTTTGATTTATTCGATAAAGCAACATTTATGTTGCAAAATGTTACGTGTATGCATTTGTTAGTATACGATGCTGTATTGATGTTTACATAGTTTATTTCATATAGCACATTTTTGCAAGTTTCGTATTACGCAGTAACTGGGTTGTGGAGGTCAGATAGGCAGTCGCTCCATGTAAAACACTGGTACTCAGCTGCATCCGGTTAGACTGGAAGCCGACCCCAACATAGTTGGAAAAAGGCTAGTTAATTGATGATGGTGATGATTTCAAATATGTACCTATGTTCCGAAACATATTTCAGTTTTTTGGTAAATTATATTTATCTTTGTAAATTGGGTCAGAAAAATACAAAAAAAATAATAATAGTAAAATATTTATGGCCCACGCACAATGGTCCACTGAAGGACTAAGTGCGGAAACCAAACCCATAACATAGAACATAGAATTATGTTTTAAAACCAGATGAGTTCGGTGTTTCCTACCTGACCTACTCTGAGAAGAAAGACCGAAATAAATCAGAGGTGACAGTCTCTTTTATAGCCCAGATAATTATAATCTTAGCCGTATGAGGACCATGCAGATAAGTGTCGGAAATCATATTTTTTATTTTTTTTATATCTAGTATAATAAAAAAATGTGTGGCTGACCCCCGGCAGGAACAAAGTTCAAAATAAAAATTCAAGATGACGGCTGCGAAAATTAAAAAATGACGAAATATTTGATAATGTTCGCAGCTGCCACCTTGGATTTTCATTTTAACCTCACTCTTGGCATAATTTTATTTACGATTTAATACATTTATTCCTCAAAAAGAATACAATGCACTTAACATGGGAAATACAACTTAATGTTAAAATGGTCCATGGATTACTTAATATTTAGACTGTTTTTTTTTGTCACGAGCCAAATAACCTTACACCACCCCTTAAATGTCGTAGCCAGACAATCACAATCAATACCCGCCGGCTATATCCAAAATAATGAAGTCTATGCAGGCCAAGCCAATGAGCCCAAATACCGAGCCTAAATAAATAGTCCATCGTCACAGGAATACTGAAGAGTATTGCTTCCAAGAGTCGCGTCGACAGTTTTTCATCACTGACATATTGATATTGCGGTGTTGTATGAGGAGTTTATGTTACAGGATTCATTGATTTCCCAAAAAATACTAAACGAAAAGGAATTAAAACAGATTTGGTCCTTTGACCCGAAAATTGAAATGTCTATAAATTGTTTAAGGGGTAAATAAGACAACCAGCTTTCAACACAAACTTATAAAGTAATGGAATAAGCTGATTTGGCAGTTAAATGGCGGAAAATGGTAAAGTGACATTAGGATCTGACTTGGAAACAGAGAGGCCATCTTTAATAAACTAATGACGTTAATTTAATTTGGAACACAGATAGTTTATAGCCTGGGTTAGCTCCTAGATTATCTTTTATCCTGGTAAATGACATGGCTTAACGACTTTCGGACATCCAAAGATAGTAACTGGGTATATAATTTTGCACAGAAGGAATAGTCCTCTTAGAACATATGAAATCCTAGTCCCTTTGTTATCGACAGAAGAATAAAAATATAATTTACCAAAACGTCAAGCTTCACGCCGATAACCAAAGTTTAATAGCATAAAAACCCATTCTATACAAGTATACATGCATAATTTAAGGACACACCATCTCACTGATAAAAAAGATGATAATAATAATCTTTGCAAACCTCCGGATAGTTCCACATCAAGTATGTAAATCCCTTATTGAAATATTAACCAAGTTGATATAAAAAGTTCTAATATATTCAATGGGAAAACTTTGCAGCGCCGAAGAACCGTAGTTTTGTCGCAACTTTAAATTATTTGAGTTTTTTAATGCTGTTTTTTTGTTCGTGTATTAAGGAATTGTATTGATTTTGTAAGGAAGGAGTGTCTGAGATTATGTCTCCATTTTATAATACAGATTGACTTAGCATTTTTTTCTAATTAGTAATACCTGAGTATATGCATTCAATTATTTCTCGAGTATAATTTTATGAAATGACTGATACTTCGATCACTTTTATTTTTGAAGTGAAAACTTCTTTAGCCGCGTTGGGCATTTTTTAAGATGGGAAATAACAATTGAACTCGCGTCACTGTTACTGTAAGCGACACCGCGCATGTTTTGTTTATAAGATTATTAAAAAAATACACACGTAATTGTTCAAGTTTTCACTTCTGTCGGCACTCCCGGAGTGCCACTTTTTTGATTTTGTTAACTATGCGTATCCATGAAAGTCAGCCTATTGCATGAAGCATGATTTTTTGGTAAATTTATCTGCTTATTTTTTTTTATCTTACTGATCACTTTAAGCAATAAGACCGTCCATTGTGTCACTCTACATTTTCACATAAAAAAAATACATTTAAAACTGAAATTATTATAGTGTACAGACGCCAGCATATCAAGCTACCCGAAACTGTAAAATTTTCCCAATCAACTTTGAACCTTATGCTTTAGCCATAAAGTTGCAAAATCTATGAAATAAATTTGACAGATTGTAGTAGCTTGATGTGCAGTCTGTACATGATCCAAAACATAATTGTCATCACACCTGTAATCCCGATGGGTTAAGTAGACACACACACATTTCGCCAGTTATATATACATATATGTCTAAGTCCCATGTAATAGGGGGCGAGCCTATTACCATCAACCGGCTATAAATCTAGATTTATAGCATATTTTATGTAGGAATTACTCAGAAGCAGCCCGGAGTCCAGACTCACACACACACATAGATACTCAGACTACATATTAATTATAGAGTAGAAACCTTTATATCTTACTTCCAAAATCATCTGTACTTAAAAGCTCTATTGACTTTCATACCAAAATACGTATCACATCCACACCAAAATCTTTCCACAAGTCCTCATAACCCATTCTCATAAGAAACCCATTAGAGCCTACTATACAATCGGCACGTGCGGCCCGGAGGACCAGAATGGGCAACAGGACCAAAATACAACAGTATCGCATTAACATCTATATATTTATACGATGTTTGGGTCAACCGATATTGAAAGCCTACGAATATATTGACCAAGTTTCTTTTTTGTATTATTTTCTATAGTTCACTTTTTTTTTGTACATGGATTCACGCTTAGGATTTTTGTGTTACCTGCTTAATATTTTTAACGCGTTCATATAAGCAACACAAGGTGGAATGTAATACAATTATAAATCGTACGCATAGGCTGTGGAGGTCCTATGGCAGTTTCTCCATGTAAAATACTGGTATTCAGCTGTGTAGCGGTATCTACCATGCCACATGCGAACAACGCGTCATACTGACTTTACGCAAAATTTTGCATCTCGCAAGCAGAGTTTACCGCGCAACTAGTATAATTATATACAACGGCCCGACATAAATCATCGGTCAGTTGCCCGCCAGACACAACACCCGTCTGGTCGGAGGATCCTCCCTTTGCTATGGAGTATGAGACCAACCCCAATATAGGGGATAAGGGTATGGGAAAAGGCTAATCAGATGATGACGAAGCATAATTCACATCATTATCTGCAGCCAGACTTCACACACATAAAATAATTATAATTATTTTTCTGCATCATATTAGACTGAAAGCAAGCGCTAACATCACTAGAAACACACTAGACAGAAGGGAAACTCTAGAAAGGTGACTCTAGTCTCTAGTGGGTATTATGACCTCGTAGAACTTAAATAACATCAGAAAATAAACACGCTCAGTCATTTTACAAGCGGACATTTATTTAAACATTGTCCAAGGAGGCCCAAAAGGGATTCCATAAATCCTAATGCCCAGTTATAGCCTTTGGGGTAATATTATCTCGTTATATGACTTGATATGTGTTTACTGAACACGATTGGGATATTTGTTGTTTTCGGTCCTTCGAGGCGGGATACACAAAGGAATATTTTTGAGGTCACTGGGATTATATTTATCGTTCGCCTTCGGTTTAACGTAGGTGATACTGCAATGATACTGTTATAATATGTTGCTGTAGTTTCTATTTAACCGGTGTGCATGTATGACCAGATGTATTCAAGTAATCGACGCAAAAGATGTATATGAGTGGAGTTCTGTAGTTCCTGCTTATCCCTAAGGAGAAAAAAGGCGTGATTTTATGTTTGTAGTATGTTGGTAAGTTTAGTGATACTTTTCTGGAGCGTAACTTTGAAATTATTTATTTTGTATTATTTATTAATTTCCAAAATACTTTACCGTTACAGTTGGTTTTAGCCACTCATTAAGCATAATCTGCCTATAATGTTCCCTCTGCTGAGACACGGGCCTCCTCTTTGTGAGAGGGAGTGGGCCGTAATCCACCATTCGGGCCAAATGTGGGTTAATAAATGTTACATGTCTTCGAATTTTTGGTTCTAGGACATGCCGGTTTCATCATGATGTTTTCCTTTACCGTTTTGAGAATAAACTTTTTAAATAGGAAACTTTTTAACATTTTCCTTCTTTATTTGTCAACAATGACATTGTGTGATTTCACCCCAACAGTCACAAACCCCGACTTTTGTGTCACGTTCTACTTTTATGTATTTCTGTTTCCTGCCAAATATGTGAGGCCTTGAATTATGTATGTTTGTGGCTATTGTCCGAATTCGGACAGAAAGACCCGCGGTTGTGCCGAGGGGATTGCTAATTTTTTAAGGCCATATTTTCTTGTTATGAGTGAAGTTAACTTTATAGCTTATTATATTTATTTGTATACTAGCTGCGCCCCGCGGTTTCACCCGCATAAGTGTCGATCCCGTGGGAATATCGGGATAAAAATCTATATGTTGATCCAGGGTGTCAGCTACCTTTATACAAAATGTTATCAAAATTGGGCCAGCCGTTTGAGCGTGACGAAGTAACAAACATATAAACATACTCACAAACTTTCGCCTTTATAAGTGTGAATATTGTATAGAATCAAAGTTTTTCTATCTTTGCAGACAGCTGCGCCGGGAGTTTATTGCGCCACTTCTTCTTGCTAGCTAAAGTACTGACGCCAGCACATCAGGCTACTACAATATGTCAAATATCTTGAATAAATTTTCAACTTTATCGCTAAAGCATAAGGTTCAAAGTTGATTGAGAAAATTTGACAGTTTCGAGTAGCTTGATGTGCTGGCGTTTGTACTAGGAATTGATATGTTGAAGGGCGGGTGGGTGGTATTTTGTAATTTTTACGTTTACTACGGCTTGTGCTGATTCTCAGCCTAATTTGAATATGCCTTTTGATTTTGATTTTATATAAATCTGTCGCATTGACAATGGCTGTGGATTTAAATAATTAAAATCAGATACCATGCAACATAATAGGCTATTCGATTATTATGCACGATATATTACGACAAACAGAATTGAAACAGTAATTGTTGTTATTAGCACATAATAATAACACATAACTGGTCACAATCGCTACTGAAGAGCATGAAGTATTGGGTTCGATTCGCAGGTCGGTCAAAGTGTTATTGGGTTTTTACCCGACTACGGCGAAGCAAAAAGCGTTATGATTTTGACCGGTATGTATGTATGTTCATTTGTTCCATCATTTCATCATCACTACAAAAGTAGGTACTAATTATAATTTGATAAATGAGGTATCGTTAGAAGGGTTTTGACTGTCCGTTAGTTATAGGCTATGTAAAGTCACACTAAATTCAACATGGCGCCCTCGAAAGGACATGAAGTAATGAATTTAAAAATAAATATTCTGGCATGGTGCCTTGTGGGGTATCAAATGAAGGGGCTTATGGAGGTATATGTATACCTCTGTCTAAACCTTCGGGGAAGCAGTCGAGATGTTATGTATGTGTTAATAATACATAATGTACAGACACCAGCACATCAAGCAACCCTAAACTGTCAAATTTTCCCTATCAACTTTGAACCTTATGCTTTAGCGATAAAGTTGAAAATCTAATAAATAAATTTGATAGATTGTAGTAGTTCGATGTACTGTATGTACACATTATGCTTGACGAATTTTCAATCCACCTTTACGAAAACCGTACAGGAAAAGGGGTTGCCTAATGTAGCCGTTAACCACATAAAGGGTCTAATTTTCACCGGCACCCATACCTGTCAAACCGGAACGCAACAATGCTGTTTAGAGGCAGAAATTGGTATACCCAAACTTACCGTATAGTTGGTGCGTTTTATAAAGGTAATAGAGGTAATTGCTCTAACAATAAACTGTGTGTAAAATGTTAGCCACGTTACTATATCGAATATAGACTTTGTCTTTACTCAAGCTTATTAAGTTCGGGAACAAAAGAAAAATTAATCGTGTCTCATTAGTGACAATTGAGCTCATTTGAAATGAAAAATGAATGAATCTGTCAATAATGAGGGTGAGTCAAGGACCGGTATTGTTATGGTGTAACGCACCAATCATAGTACAGTCAACTGTATATCATTAGTAACACATGCACTAAGAAAACCAGCCTTACAGCTACAACCTGAAGGCGCTGTCAATGTCAATTTGGTACCATGCGGTTGACTGTATATTTTCTGACGAACCCCTTTTAAAAGGAGCTCTATTATCTGGCGTATATGAAATTGTCACACTTGCTAACAATAATAGGAAATGGTATACCACTCACGTACTTTACTAGCCCATACAACATCATTGCGATCGCAATCTAGTTCAGACCAAGCCTAATAACATAAACAGGTAATAATTCAGGCAGATAATCTTAATGAGATCGTACACCTACATATCACAGCAGCACTGAAGCTATAAACACGTGATAACATCTCGTTTTAGCTGCGAGGTATGTATGTTCCTATGTATGTCTGACTGATCGTCATTAGTTAAGGGGTCAATCACAATCTGATTCATTTTGAAGGATATTGCTTCATTTGTTTGAATTTCTTTTCTGCTCAACAACGTAAATAACGTAATGAATGTTGATGAACTGTAAAAATGAAAGTCATTCCTGCTGACAGATTGTTACGTAATTACCCCGCAGTTACTGATAGATGTCAAGCGATTGGCTGTTGGTTTTTAGGGTTCCGTACCAAAATGGTAAAAACGGAACCCTTATGGTGAGACTAAGTCTGTCTGTCTGTCTCTCTGTCTGTCACAGCTGGATATCTCAAGAACTGCTAAATCTATCAACTTGAAATTTGGAATAGTTTTAGATGACGTTTGCCCAACTATTTTGCCAATAAGAAATAAATAAAATAAAAATATGTGTATATTTCTTGCAAACTGAAAGGGGGTCTGAAAAATTCGAAATGGGTCTACTAGGGCATGTGCGGTATCACATGAAAGAGCGCAGTTTGCACATTCTCAAACATTTTTTTTTATTTAGATTGCATAGTTTTTGACTTTTGATGAAAAATGTAAAAAAAAAATACCCCCCTTATCTCCGATGTTTGCAAAGAGAAATATCTGAAATTATTCTATGTGATAGAAGTTTATGTAAAGATTACAGGAAAAATAAAAAGAAGTCTCTAAATAGCACACTTTTTCAGAAATCATCAACAAAAGTTACATTAGTTCCACTATCGGTCAAGAGATGGCGCTGACATATTCTAATTCTACACCACATGCAGTGCACGGTGTTAAAATTCTTTGATGAATTTAGGCCTTTCCGATGAAAATTTAAAAACATATGATGGTACGGAACCCTCGGTGCGCGAATCCGACTCTATTTTTACCGCCGTGATTAGAGAGAGGACTACCAGATAAATTGGAAAAGTTTTTAACATAAAAAATAATAATAATAGGAACCTAAACATACTCTTTCTTAAAATGTTAATATAAAAAATAATTGAATCGGCTCAGTTTTCGAGAAGAAAAAAGGGGAATACGAAACGTCGATCTGGTCAAAATTTTTGTTATAATTTCGGTCTGAGCGGCAGCTGTCATCACACACTACGGGGGCAGACTTGAGGTAAGGCGACGGCAATAGTTACTTTCTTCAAATACCTATTTTTCAAATTCCTCGCAGGCCCCATACCCTCTTAATAGCTTTTGTTACTTATTACATCCTTCATAGGCGTTATAAGATAGGAGAAAGACATTTCAAAGGACCGGATAGCAATTTAGAAAGTTAAGATTGTCAGGTAAAAGTTTTGGTCTTAAGGTACGCACGACGACACATTAAGCTGTACATTTCCAGTTTTAGCTGATAGCATATACTGAAAATGTTTAGCTGAATATGTCGTGCGTACAGCACATAAGAGGAAGTATGCTGAAATTTAAAAAGGTGTACTTCCAAGGTGGCTTAATAAAAAGTAAAAATAAGATATCCTGACTCAAGCAATAAATCTTTTTTTCATGATTATAGGTAGTAGATTTTTGATGATTATAGGTCGAAGTACTCGTCCGCATCGCTGTCATCCGGAAACGTGCCCAGAGGACTGCAATGCTAATTCTTTGGCCAAAGAACAAGCCAGCCCTCTGGTCCCGCGAAGGCAAAATATCCAAACAATAAATACAACAGGCGAGAGAATTTGGCATTTTACCAGGCAAACGATTTTGGATTAGAATAATTATCTTCAAAGTCATGAGATTTTGAAGCGACATGGAGCGACTGCCTATCTGTCCTCCACAACTCAGTAAGTGGGTAATACGACACCCCTTAGTAAGCCTGATTGTCAGACTTTTTTTCGGGCTTCTGACTATCCGTAATGATTGTCAAAGATCTTCGAATGACAGCTGTGACCAACAGGTTAACGTGCTTTTTTTTAGAGGGGTCTCAAAATGTAATGGATGGTCCATCCCATCGATGAACCGACCGCGGCAAGCGTAGCTTTACCTAAATAGTATTAACTATAGAAATGGCCACATCTATTTTTAGACCACCCACATTGTAGAATGCAATCACCGCGTACAGTCAACAACACGTTAAGCGTTAAGAGTACTTTGTCCGACAAAGTGGCAATCTCACGAGATTCAACGACGATTGTGTTGATAACTGTACAGGTAAGCCTTAGCTAGTGGACATATTTTAGTGTTTACGACCATTTTTTATCCGTAAAAAAAGTAGGAAGTTATGTGGCATAAAAGATTTTTGGTGTCGTCGGTCATGCGTATGGAAACAACAAAAAACATTTCGTCATAGATTTAAAGCTAGATCAGAGATCGCACTTTGAGTTTGCTGAATAAAGTTAACATTAATAAACGTTATGCGTAATCAAAATGTGCATATTTGTTTAAGCTAATGTGAGGAAGTGTTTTATACGAACAAGAACATTAATCACATTAAAATAATGTCTATATTCGCATGCTGTATCTATAGAGTGGTCTATGATGCAAATACCGTTAAAAATACTGGAATTCTGTTTGTATTTGGTCACAAATCCACGACTTAAAATTGTTCAATACATAAAATTAAATTCATGTAAATAAGCGTCCTATTGTTAGCGACACAATTGGGTGTTAAGCCCGCTCTCGTGTCGTGTCCGTTACGTGTGTGCTAAATTAACTGCTACCAAAAAATACAGATAGTACAGAAGGCAATCTACTTACAAAGTGCGCTCGAGCAACGCACACATAGACACCGCTCACGTACACGTTATCTCGGAATGGTTGGGATTAGTGCGAGCGCGAGTGTAGGTGTAGTGTAGGGATTTTCGATAGTGAAAATTTACAAATGTAAAATTTCATAATATGTTTTTGTTCTGTAAAGTTTTTGTATTGTGATACTATGTTTATTGTTTTCTTTTAATATTGTAGAATAAGCTCAACAATAAATCAAACAACTAGATACGAGGGCCACTACCGCGATAGTTTTTTGTGCATAAGCCAAAGTTGACAACCCTAGCGGTCGCGCTAGGGTACTTCACTTTTCATACCTACGCTCGGCGAAGTGAAGTACATACATGTGATTGCCTTCTGTACTATCTGTATTTTGTGCTGCTACCTTGTCCGGACAATCGAAGTGCAATTAGATGCCCCGGTATGTAGCGTTAGCAATGTAGTGTGCCAAATTCATTTCATAATACACACCTTTAACCTGTTGAATACTGTAATTACATAAACAATTAAAAAGCCATTGTGTCTCGCGTGGATCACGTTCGAAGGGTTAATCCCCGATGGTTAAGGTAGAGGTGTACTTATAGTAGGTACACTCATATTTCGCATTATGTTTTGGTACCATGAAATAAGGGGCGAGTCTACCGTCAACAGGGCTCAAATCCAGGGTCTGGGCTGGTACTGAGAAATTTCTCATGGAAAAACCCAATAACACTTTACCCGACCTGAAAATAAACCCAAGAAAGAGACCATTATCTATTGAATTGAATTTGATAAATTATTTTGATATTGCTGAAATGTTCTAGATATACCTTACGGGGAAAATGTGTTGTTTTGTAACCTAATGGCTGAATCATCATAAGGCAGTCTTTAATAACTTGACACACAGAAGTAGAAACTCTCTCTGCACGAAGTAATACCTAGTACTATTATAATTACAAAACTTTCGTCCCAACTATCTGCGAACGGTACCTGCAATTGATACATCCACACGCCAGATACGGCTAATTGAGGGTAGGCAAAGAAAAATCGATTACATCCCCCATTTGGGGGTAATTTAGATCCTTTATACGGAGTTCTGCGCCGTAATACTGGCTAGTTGAAAGTCATTGGATTATAGAGCTGTCGGTTTCGAATTTCGAACGAAGCCGCCATATTTGAAGTTCTTTGTGGTGGGAGTGAGGTGAAATGAATGTTTGGACGCTTTTGTTGGTGGCTGCACGTTGTGTTGTGTGCAGTTTTGACGAATGCGGGTTAGGATGGGGTAAAATTCTGGTGCTCTAGCTGGGCCATTTTGGTTTGAATTGAAGCTGGGAATGATATATTTGGGGACAGCTACGAGATGGGCGACTAAAAATGTACTAGCAGACTATAGACACAATACAAATTATTGAATAAAGTATGTGATGGAACGGTTTACGTACCTACTGATAAAAAAGGATATGATTAACCATTCTGGCATTAAAGCATGATATGTTGTTTAATCGTGCCCAAGAAGTAGCATTAGCAGTTTCTTAAACTGTTCTAGTAAAAACATGCTTAAGTTAATTTTGGTTTTATGTCAATCAAGCAACGGGTTGTGTTGTTATTTCTATTTGCACCTAAAGTTATCACAGACGTGATAAAATGCAGCCATGCTTCGCCACATGTCACACGAAAGCGTGCAACTTTTCACGTCAGAATGCAATTCCATAACAATTAATGACAGCTTATTACCCTTACCTCGTAGTACATACGTAAGTAAACGAGCAGTTCAGATTACCACACGCAAAACAAACATTAATATTTAATATTTATTGCTCATATTATGGTAATTACCAGAATTATTTACAAGGAAGAAATGGTTGAAGTTTAGTAGGTTTTATTTGTTGTTGATTGTATTTAGTCGTATTATATTTTGTAGACTGAAGAAGCAGGCCTATAGACCTTATTGTGTGCGAGAAGTTTAAGTAAATAAATAAATAAAAGAAGAAGTGTTTGGAAGTGTGAAAAAGGCAGGCTTTGTACAGCATTAGGACAATAAAGGTTAGTTATATAGATGTTGTAAATATTATCTTCCGAAGAATTATCTAAGACGTTCTCCGAAAGTAGTAAAAAAAAACATTAGTCGGAGAGGATTTAACAGTATTTAGACTGGATCGATCAAACATGCACGTATTTTTTTGTGGATCTCGTTAAAGCCAAAAAAAATCATCGCTAACAGATGAAACAATGCTATGCAACATAATTATTATTTGCTTCATATTATACAAAAAAATAACTTTAATTCCGGAAGTCGGTGTCTTTGGATTTGTATTTTAGTTTTTTGCCACCGACTTCCGAAATTAAAGTTATTTTCTCATGTAAAGTTCACAAAATGTATCGTCGAAAATCATTCGCTTACTGGCTAGTTTAGGTATGAAAGGCAAGCTCCTGAAATGCATAAATTGTGGTCAATCTCTTTGTGAAGAGGGATGAATGCATAGTATCTGTTTGTTAAATGAACAGTGGTCATGTGGAGTAGAGGTTTAAAAGTAGTGATTGAGCTTACTCAAATAGTTTTGCGAGTGTGGGCAGCCATTTGTAGGTGATTATAAGCTATGGTGAAATAGTTGAGGATATATACAGTTGACGGGAGAGACCTTTGCCCAGCAGTGGAGGCAACAAAGATTAATAAAAAAAAAGAATTTATAATCTACTACTTAGCAGCGCCCCGCAGTTTCACTTGCATAAGTGTCGATCCCGTGGAAATATCGTGATGAAAACTATCCTATATCCTTTCCCGGGACTCAAAGTATCTCTATATCAATTTTCATCTAAATCGGTTCAGCGGTTTAAGCGTGAAGAGGTAACAGACAGACACACTTTCGTATTTATAATATTAAGTATGAATTTCATTCTTGTGTTAGTTCCATTTCGAGACACCAAAATAAATGACAATCTACAGCTTGCCCTACTGACTTTTGCTATAGAATTTCTCATGGCAATGTCTTCGCATGGAGCTATAGATCACCCACGTGACTACCTGTTTCTATGAAAACCTGTTACACCTATTAATTTCATTAAAAAAAAACAAAAATACCTTATATTTACAGAAAATTCAACCACACCGATATTCTCCCCTAATTCGTGGAAAAATATAACCATATTCCAAATATAACACGAAAAACTCGTGTCCCTGCCGGTGGCTTACCGCTTTTTCCAAGTTGGTAACACGTCGACAATAGCAAATCCTTTAATCCTGGCTCTATGGAGTTCGGGATCGTAGTTCGGAACTCGAAGCCTGGGTTAAACCGATACGTGACTTGGTCGGGGCGCCGTCGTCGCGTGCTCGCCTCGGAAGGTGTAAATGACCCTGTTTTTACCGACTTCAAAAAAACGGAGGTTATCAATTCGACACGTATGTATGTAATATTATTGGATTTGCATTATATTCACATATGACAATCTATTATGGCTTCCAAACAAATATACCAAATTTTATAGACGTATTTAAGTATGTATGTATGTATATGTGTGTGTATGTATGTATGTTTGTCCACGCATATTTTTTTTTTGGTGGTCGGTGGCAAAAACTAAAATACAGATCCCAAGACACCAACTTCCGAAATTAAAGTTATTTCATAATTTTGAGTTAATTTCTTTTTGAAGTCGGTTTAATTTTTTTAAATTACTTTTTTTTCTTTCTTTGTGTTGTACTGTGTAGGTTTGATAATAAGCTCACTATTCTTATGAATGGATTTAATTGTCATCATCATCTGCCCGTCTTTTCTATCTTGGGATTGGCTTCTAGTCTAACCGTTTGCATCTGCATACCAGTATTTTACATGGAGCGACTGACTATCTGACTTCAAAAACCCCTTACCGGTTCCGTACCCAAAGGGTAAAAACGGCCCCTATTACTAAGACTCCACTGTTCGTCTGTCTATCTATCTGTCACCAGGCTGTATCGCATGAACAATGGTAGCTATACAGTTGAAATTTTCACAGATGATGTATTTCTGTTGCCGCCATAACAACAAATACTAAAAACAGAATAAAATAAATATTAAAGGGGGCTCTCATACAACAAACGTGTTTTTTCGGCGTTTTTGCCTTGTGGTGCGGAACCCTTCGTGTGCGAGTCCGACTCGCACTTGGCCAGTTTTTTTTTAAATAATATGACGTGTAAAAGTGATTCCGTTATTCTATTTACAGAATAAACAATTTCATTTCATTTAGTGACATAAATAATTGCAGCTAGGGTTGCCACCGTTAAAAACCCACAGTACCTTCTAACATCAGTTCTATTGTATCGCAGAAATAAAATTAAAACGGTTGTAACATGCAATACAATCATTTATAATGCTCATTCCATTGTTGGTATGTTAATTAGTAATATTTTACGTAGCGTTAAACACGATGATTTTATTAAAATAGATTTTATCAACGTGATTGTGTGACTAATGGACATTAGGAATGTCAAACTCTGTGCCGAATTTTCAAGGTCTGAGCAAGACTCCGTTAATTAACTCTGCGTGTTAGTTACGTAACACGCTATCAGTAGCAATGACATTCATTTTGACAGTTCAACAACATTCATTGCGTTATTTACGTTGTTGAGGAGACGAATTGATATCCAGACTCCGTACTGTTGGATGATTCCTGATGAAAAGCTAAATAAGACGGCCTCTTCTTCAGCAGTCGCCGCACATGCGATCATTAGGCCAACGAAATTGACACTACTAATTTCAGTCTATAAAAAAGTACTCTGTGACTACTAAAAACTATAATTTCATGCCATAGTGAAAAAAAATTGCGGCAAGTGTTGGGGTAAGCTGTGGGTTCGACTGCAAAAACCTGTCACTTTATCCAACTATAATAATTTCACAAGAGAAATTCATGCAAAAATGTTTTCTCAAAAGCCCTTAAAAATTTTAAACGAAAATCCAAATCTAAATTACAAAACCACTAGACCGCGGACGACAAATCTCAAAAATTGTAATAAAAATTACTTAGTTTGTAAACTTAATTAAATCTCTTATCAAGCTGTATCGAGATAAGGGGAAAGTTGAAATTAAATTACAGTCCCCTGGTTTAAGGAGACCTGGTGGAATGGATCTTTCTTTATCTGTGTGATTAATATGAATTTTTGGGAAGACATTTCTTATTTCGTATAGGTATGTATCGTAAATGCAATTTTCTGGTCCTCTATATATACGGTTTGGTCCTTCTATACAGATCAGGTTGCATTTCAAGATTGCAATAAACAGATGTTTGTTTGACAAAATAATTATGTTCTATAATTATGTTGTTTTTACCGACTTCAAAAAAAAGGAGGTCATCAATTCGACACGTATGTATGTAATATTTTTGGAACTGCATTATATTCACATATGACAATCTAGTAGGGCTTCCAAACAAATATACAAAATTTTATAGATGGATGTATAAAATTTGTCCACGCATTTCTCCGCAACTATTAATCGGATTAAGACCATTTTTTTAATTGGCTTACATTTACTTAAACTTAGGGAACAGTGCAAGTTTCATCAAAATCGATTCAGTAGTTTTCAAGATATGGACTAATACGTGTAAATTGTGACGGCCTGGCTTATTGATAAACAAAAAAAAAACAAAACTATTACCTACTTATTACAAACAAATATTCCAGTTTATACTTAAAACTAAAAATTACGAAATAAAAAAGTAATTTTAAAAATTAAATCGACTTCAATAAGAAATTAACTCAAAATTATGAATACTTTATTTTCGGAAGTCGGTGGCAAAAAACTAAAACTAAAATATTATTATTTCCTAATTTTGAGTTAACTTCTTTTTCAAGTCGGTTTAATTTTTTTAAATTACCTACTTTTTTATTTAAAGTAGGTATAGTGTGTTAAGTAACACAAAAATATTCTGAACATTTAGTGTACCTACTTATAACATACGTATACAACATAAAGGTAATATTAATAATGCAGTAACTACGTTTAATAATTCATCAAATCTATCCAATTTTAAAACCCCCACAGGAAATGTGAAGTATAAAATTTTAATAATAACTCCCAGAAATATTCACATTCAATCGAACAAAATCGTGATAATATACTTAATTGAATAATTCCCTAAGACTCTCCTCTAACAATTCCATTAATTCCCCCATCTTCCCCCAATTACCCCGGGGGGGTGTAAAAGAATATTCGACAGGATTCCGTTCCGAACTAACTCCGACTCGAATTATGAGTAATCTCGGATATTTAGCTGAGACACTTGGCTATGTGTTACACCGAAGTGTCCAGGAAAGTAGAGCTTTATTAGTCCCAAATTATAAATTATAGTTTTAGCTTCACATAAAATTTTAACTTACGAGTATGGTTGGTATACAATAACTTAATATTATGGTTTTAAGTGAGATGTGAGTAAACCTTTCTTTTCTTCTCGTTTTTTGTGTACTTACCTACAATTAAATTTGCAAACAAGTAAGTTTACAAGTGGCTACATACTGTCTAGTTTACGAAAAAAAACATTCAAATGCCTCAAAGGCATCATAAAAATGTATGTTAAAATGTGCTTGTATAACCAGATGTATGAATGTAAACGAAGCAAATGGAGTTTTTAAGAATCGTAGCAGGTGGCATAATGTGTATGTTAAAATGTAAAGAATATTGGTCGAATGGATGTATTAAACACTCTCCTCCTCCTTGCGCCGGTTTCCCAAGGCTGGGTGGGTATTTTGACCACGTCATCGTTTCAAGACATTTGTTTTGATGAGATTCGTCCACCTACTTCCAGAAACATGCGGCTGCCGAGGCCTAGGCGCTTAATAGGAATTGAAAATAAGCTTATTAAATCGGCTACAGCAACATTTAAGGAATAAACAGTAAACCTTAACTGCGTTTGTATAGGTTCCTGCTATTTCTGGCATGAATAGGATTAACAATGTCTAAACAAAAATATAAGAACGCTGCACCAAGATAAACACATTTTTCTATCTTCATTCCGTTCTGTAAAAGAAATCCAATTTCCGTCGCAAGTCTCCTCCACTTTGGCCAGTTTCTCAGTGATTACAGCGTAGAAGATTATTTTTACAAGAATTCCCTTAGCTCTATAAAATAAAATACTTGTTACGCTTCGGTGTAAGCAGCAGCCAGAACAATACAGTTGAAAGAAGCAACTTAGCAACGACGAATTAAAAACTTTTTGATTTTTTGTGTCTCTTACAGCGGACGACAGTGTTTTGTATACTGTAGTCCTCCTGGTAGCTATGATTAAAAGTCACCCTTTGTTTAAAGCTGAGAAACACTTTGGTAAAATTTTGAGTACTTGGAACTGGACATAGGAAAGTAATCAAGAAAATTGTTTATTAGAATACATTTTTAATGAATCGAAAATGATCTGGAAATGGTTGAATACGAAACAGGGGCCCGTGGCCAAATAATAACAGCCTCCGGGTTGATCGATCCGGTTAAGCTACGCTTGCCACGGTTGGTCCGTGGACGGGTGACCATCTGTTACATACCGAGACTCCTCCGTGCCTCGGAACGTTGGTCCCGGTTGTCATTCGTGGATCTTTGACAGTCGTTACGAGTATTCAGAAGCCCAACAGTCTGACAATCAGTCTTACCAAGGGATAATATTGTATTACCCAATAACTGGGTCCACAACCCAGTTATTGGGTTGTGGAGTTTGGATAGGCAGTCGCTCCTTGCAAAATACTGGTATTCAGTTGCATCCCGTTAGAATGGAAGCCGACCCCAATATGGATGGGAAAAGGCTAGGCATCTGCCTATCCTTTTCGCATCCATGTTGGGGTCACGTTTTCCCATGATGGTTGAACACGAAACTCAAAGAGCATTACCAGGAACCACCTAAAAGCTCCGTATACCTCGTCGATTTCTGTAAATCCATTTGCCTTTTCTTAGTTTCCAGTTACCACTCAGCAAAATTTCATGAAAATGGAGATTTGTGATATCCCATACAGTCGGTCGATTCTGTAAAAATCTCACCGTGAAAACTTAGGTGATGTGAGTTTGTTTTTGCTAGGAATTGACACTATTGACAGCTCACTCCACACTCACTTCACCTAAGTTTTCACGGTGAGATGGTTACAGAATAGCACCGCTGGTCAGCCGCACCGTTATTAGTCTTGACACACAACCCGCGGACAGGCTGGCAAGTTTGACTTTGACTATCCATACTAATATTATACATGCGAGTATGTCTGTTACCTCTTCACGCTTAAACCGCTGAACCGATTTAGATGAAATTTGGTATAGGTAGAGATAGTTTTATTCCCGGGATAGGACATAGGATAGTTTTTATCCCGATATTCCCACGAGATTGTGATCATCCCACTTATGCAGGTGAAACCGCGGGGCGCAGTTAGTTCATATATATGTATGTATAATTAGCATAGTTTTAAACAATCTGAATCTTGCTACTTGAATTTTTTGAAGTGAAAACTTCTTTAGGCGCGTTGGGATTTTTTTGAGATGGGACAAAACCATTGCACTCGCGCCACTGTTACCGTAAGCGACACCGTGCTTATTTTGTTTATAAGACGATTAAAAAGATACCCGCTTCGGATGTGTTCGGCTGTCCTCGGGTTGTATTCGGTTTTAATGTATATCCGATATGTCAGTGAATGATGCCAAAGTATTCTGTTGTGTTTTGTTTTCACTTCTGTCGGCACTCCCGGAGTGCCATTGTTTTTTTTATGCAGAAGCGTTGGCGTACGAATCTAGGTACTTATGTAAGTATCGATGACTTCATGGGCAATAAAACTACTCGTATATAATATATAGTTCTGTTTATAGCTAAACACTTGGTCCCATATCCAACAACGCTTAAAGACTAATAAGCCAATTTCCAACCTGGAATAGTTTCTTGTGGAGAGAAATTCAATTACACATCTACCTTAACTGGTCTTCGAAGCTAAAAAAGCTGGTCTTAGCTAGGTAATAAGGATATTAGCATGCCTAGAACGTCCCTAGTATACCTGAAGTGGTCCTTAAGGAGATAAGCCCTAATTCATAGCCTTAATTTCTCCCAGATCAGCATGCAAATGTAGGTGCCCTTAAAAAGTTAGCCACATCAATATGCCGATGACGTCACCAAATTACACCTACCCTCATTATGCGAACTGTAATCATGAACATAATAGCATACGTGACGATAGCAACAACTTTGTTCTTGAACAAAAGTCAAGGTAAAATCACTTTTATGTTGAAGAGTTAGAGTTGAAGCAAGGTGTATAACTTAAGATTGTTTTTGAGGGACATGACATGCAGTACCAATATATCTTGAGCTCTAATATTAAACATGGATTATATGTATATAGGTCAAGTTATATTGGTCAAGTGAACGCGGATCATATAGCTACGAATATACTAAATCATAATAAAACTCGACTTTTATTGTTATGCTGTTTTATCCCGCGGTTTTACCCGTTCCGATCTCAATAAATATTTGGTTTGTTTTACTGGGAACTATGTTCCGTTTAATATCAAAGGTTATTTGTCTTTTATTAGGTACAACGGTGGAAAACCCCGTTGTTTGAGAAAAACGGTCGAAGTAAAATATATTGATGTCCGTGTTGATGTTTTCTGATAGTTGTATTGGTATTAAATTGGACGTAAAGGCCGTTTTTATCGCGTTGTTAACATGCATACGAGTACGTACGTTTATAGCCAGGAGGTTTTTTTTAGAATAACAGTGACTGCCAGGCATTTTCTTCTTTAGAATGTACTTATTCAGGTACTACCTACTTAGTTTGTAGACATCCTCATAGCATAAATCAAAGGTAATTTCAGTGCTGGTTGTCTCGCTCATTTTAATAGGCTAACTGAATAGTGACTGAAATATCAACGAATTTCTACATCCCAAATGTAGTTTTTTTCTTGTTCCTTCAGGACTATATCTGGGGGCCTAAAAAGGCCACTTTGGCAGAATCATAAAAGGATAACATTATGAATCATAATATGATGAAGACAGTCCGTGTTCTTCTTTTTTTCGCTGCCCTATGTAGGTATAATCAATGAGATTGGGATTGGATTTGGATTGGATTTATTGGTATTTTAGTACAGACAAAAAAAAATAATTGAAAGATCCTTCACCAATGGAATTTGATACGATTAACTTAACAGTTAACTGTCCATTATAATTCATAATGTTATTCTTTTATGATTCTGCCAAAGTGGCCTTTTTATTCTCCCAGGTCACCAGTCCATGACAGTTTTTAAGCTGGCCAAAACCTAAATAACTAGCCATAAAAGATAACAACAGCAACAGATTAAATTGAACGGGATTTCGAAAACCTTGAGATTTATAACCTCCAGTTCCAGCATCCCGAAAACAAAAAACCCTTCACCACTATTACATCCAAAAACAACCAATCACATGAGGTTGATTTCCAAAATGGCCGACAAAAAACAGACCACTTGCAATTGGAAGGGGATAAATCACCTCTCTGACACACATTCGGTACATATCTTAGAGCCGGAGTAAAATTCACAATGGACGAGGGATAACCTGACTATAATTCATCCCCTCCCAATATTAGGGGGGATAGGATTTACATACCACATTTCATTCGGCCTACCCATCGGATGGTTGATTTATGCCGCGTCTCCCCTGGTCTTGAGTTGTGTGGTCCAAGTTTTGGTTGACAGCGATTCTTACTGGATTTTTATTTGCATGCTATTTTGTAAAATATCGAACTAACTGTTTTTCGTTGTGTTGTGCTGTCTTTCTGTCTTTTGTTGTGAAAAAAAGATTTAAGCACCAATTATTTGCCTTTATACGGATTCCAAAGCTTGCGTTTAGCAATATAATATTTACAATACTAACACATGTAAAATACTGGTATTTAGCTGCATCATGTTAGACTGGAAGTCAACCCCAAAATAGACGGGAAAGACTTCCCGATATTAATCTTTGCAGTCACTTTCAAACATGCGGGCAAGACCTGGACTTACCTATTGCTCTACTCGCAATGAGCAACCGGGATAAATATCTGTCAGACAAAAGACCATTGCATAGCATTATCAGCCTAAACGTTCCCACTGCTGGGAAACAGGCCTCCTCTGTGTGAGAGGGAGTGAAACGTAATGCACCACGGGAGCCCAGTGCGGGTTTGTGGATGCCTGTGCGGATTGATAGATTAGATGCCTATAAAAATGCACTGCAGTGAAAATATTATAGGGTTGTATTATTACTATTAACAATTTGGTCCTTATATCCGCTGCCTCTTACAACTCCCACCACGAGTGACTCCCGACATTTGCGGTGGACCGACGAATAAATTTTATTTTTTCTCGCCGCGCGACGCGCTGTTCGATTGTGGTCTGATTTATGTCATATCAGATGGATTTGTAATTGGACGATGCGCTCGCGTTTACCTTCCTTTTTGTGGAAGAGGTGATTTACAGGGCGTGGATTTTATGTACCATTTGAATATGCTTGTTGAGCATATTTATATAAGAAAGTTTTTCACTGAAACTCAAAGCATTTATTTCAATTTAAACCAATTCTAGGCTCTTATTAAATGTGTACTCCATGACTCTAAACCTTCTAGCCTTACAATATGGATTACATAGACTGACATACATAAATCACGTCATCAAAAAAATCCCTATACATTACTTCGCGTGACAACGTATAGCGGAAACCTTACGTATTTAATTTATAATGAATGAATTGCTCATTAATAAAATATCAGAGGCGCTATCGCTGTTACCGAGTAATTTACATACTTTCACGTCATACTATTCGCGTTCAAACACGTTTTTCGTTGTCGGGTTATGAAAATGAGGTGACTAAGTGGTGGATTTGTTAAAGATATTAAGAAAACTTTGCATAAGCTAAGGTGGTAGAAAAATATTTAAATTATCATAGCTTGAAGTTAGCGGTTTGATTTCAAAATCTAGGCTTTTAGATTTTTCTGTGCCATAAATAATGCTTACTTCATTCCACTTTAACGCCATGTTTAGAATACATAAATCTTTTTAAAATACAGGATTATTCATAATCCAATATAAAATATACGTATTTATTAAATCTTTGTTGGCTAGGTTTTTAATTATTAATGGCAGAATAAATGAGCTAACCTAATACGTAAAGCAGTTTTTCATTAGGGGATTTATTTATAGACGTTGCCTGAAGTTAAGTTTCATACATTTTTTATTTATGTTCAAACGTCTCTAGAGTTTAATCAAAACGCTAAATGTCAGCACCTTAATTGCGTAACACACTATTACTATCAATATGAATCATTTTGAAGCATTTTGCTAATCTATTGCTCCATATGTTCAAAAAATGTGTTTGCTCAACAACGTAAATAACGCAATGGATGTTGTTCAACTGTCAAAATGAAACCCATTGCTACTGATAGTGTGTTGCACAATTACCCTGCAGGAAATACTTCCATGTTCATGCCGCTTGAAACATAAATGTAGGTGATTACGACACATGACTTATTATTATTTTTTTTTTTTAAACCTGTTTTTTCCCAGTGCTGGGCAATACCTTAATCAGCCTATAATGTTCCCACTGCTGGGACACAGGCCTCCTCTCAATGAGAGGGAGTGGGCCGTAATCCACCACGCGGGCCCAGTGCGGGTTGGCGGATGTCACATGTCTTCGAATTTTTGGTTCTAGGACATGTCGGTTTCCTCACGATGTTTTCCTTCACCGTTTTGAGAGCAGTGGTGATGAAATAATTTACACAAAGTAAAGCGCCTGTCTGGGTTCGAAACTACGACCTACAAACTCGTAAGTCGCGGCCGATACCACTGTGCCACCACTGCTCTCACTGCTGGGCAATGGACCCCCCATATTTTCCCAGTTTTCTTTATGGTCTGTCTTTTCCGTCCAAACATTATGGTAAAAAATCTAGGTTCGTCAATAGTAGTAGTAAATCGTCAATTAAGTCTTAGTCACTACCCAAACAACATCCGTACACAAACAATAATTCAACCTGACAACCATCTGGTACATTTGACCAGAATCCGAATACCTACACAGCATCCCTTACACTAGGGGTGTGCAATAACTCACATTTTCACCCCTACGACTAAACGCCATGAGCCTTGCATAAATTATAACTGTCTCCTATGATGGGTTTAAGTAGTTGGAGTTTGGGTAGTTTTGCCTGTAACGTCGTAGAGGGAAATCTATGAATTTTGTTGGCCGTGCTAGATTTTAAGTGAGCTGTTGGCATGTAGTTCTTGTGAAAAAATAACTCTTTATTAAAGCTGCTGGGAGCCGTAGAAGGCTTATTAAGTCTAGACCTCCGTCCTTCAGCTTGATTATGAATCTTTTCTTTGATTGTAAAGGTAATATTTTTGTGTCTGCTTTTTCTTTCTTTTTAATATAATATTACTTGTTTCCACCCGCGGCTTCGCCCGCGAGGTATGTCGATAAACACTATCCTATATAAGGATATAGGATAGAGAGAAAGTGGGATGCAATCTATCTCTCTGCCAAATTTTATCGAAATCCGTTCAGTGGTTTAGGCGTGAAAAGGAGAGGCATACAGACAGACAGACAGAAAGACAGACAGATAGACAGAGTTACTTTCGAATTTATAATATTAGTATGGATGGTTACTATGCGGCCTAACATTAGTTCTAAGGTCAGACCTAAGTCTGTTCACTCACATCGACGTTCCCAACTTGAGTGTCGACATTTTAATGGCATTCACCAACACTAGCCACAGAAATCCGCTGGATGCGGGAAGCAGCACAGAACCGGTTGAATTAGCGGTGCTTGGGGGAGGCCTATGTCCAGCAGTAGACGTCCTTCAGCTGAAATAAACATGATGATGACCAATACTGGCCACAACTTTGTTTACTAGCTAACATTTTACCTCTGCATGAACAATTCTCATATAATCTATGACTAATAGGTTCTCGTTAAAGCATTTGTCCTGGGAATACTAGCTACCTTCTCTTCGAACATTACTGTGTTCCGGGTTGAAGGACTCGCGCAAACATTGCAAAAAATTTCATGAAGCTTTTAAACTGGTAACAAGCAATTGTTACAATTTTCCTCCAAAATACCGCCATGTTTTCTACGCCAAAATGCTCAAAAAACATACTCGTAACATCAAGTCTGTTTTCCCCGAGCGGTTATTCAGATGTGTACCTACCTATAGTACACCCACACCTTCGCCAGTTATGTTTACTTAATTAGCCTATTATAATGTTCCCACTGCTGGGACACAGGCCTCGTCTCGGTAAGAAGGAGCGGGCCGTAACCATGCGGGCCCAGTGCGGGTTGGTATATGTCACATGTCTTCGAATTTTTGATTTTTTTTTTCCTTCACCATTTTGAGAGCAGTGGTGATGAAATAATTTACACAAAGTAAAACGCCTTCTTTAAGCGAACGTATGACTTACAACTCGTAAGTCGCGGCCGGCACTGAGCCACCACCGCTGTCACAGTTATTTTTAAGTCCCATGTAATAGGTGCTAGCCTTGTGGTGTATATCAACCCGGTACAAATCCAAACTTTGGGCTGCTACCGAGAAATTCCTGATGGAAAATCCCAATAATACTTTGTCCGATCTGGGAATAGAATCCAGAGCCTCATGCTCAGCAGTACCGCTTGCGACCATTAGGCCAGTGAGACAGTTTGCCCAAAAAACTGTAACAAAAACCAAGTGCCCCAAAGTTTTTGCTCTATAAGTCGTGGAGATAGAGCGACCTCATTGTCATATTTGTTCAGACCTGTTTGCACCGGGGGAGCGCAATTCTTAAAGAGATAATCCTTGGATAAAGCCTCTTATTTATATTGGTGGGCTTTAAAACAAGCGGCGGGTTTGTGTTGGGGTGAATGTTTCGAGTTGCTAGGTTGCCGGGTGGCTGAAAATGCAAAGGTTTTGGTTTTGAGGGTGGGAAGTCAAGTGTTCTTATTGTCTTTGTTTATGCTGTCAAGGCTTAATGCTGGTTATGATACCACCAGAGCTGGGGCTCTGTCTTGCGTAGGGTCGCAGCATAATGCTGAGCGATAGCCGTTTTGCGTGGATGTGACGCATGTTTCCCCCAACCCTTTCTTATTTTTTTTTGTGTTTATGTTCTTTATTGCATCATGTTTACCGCAAATACGTATTTTCTTTCTTTCTTTTCTTCCTATTAATAGGTCACTAAACAACATAACATCACGCCTGTATTCCTCGCAGTTAGGCAAAGGTGTACATAAACATAGAACCCGGGTTCCGTTAGTTATATTTAAGGGCCATGTATTAAGGGGCGAACCTATTTTCATAAACCGGGCACAAATGCAGATTCTGGACAGCCATTGAGATGTTATCATTTAGGACCGGCTGGTTTTCATTGACAAAAAAATAAAGATCCTATGACCCCCACTTTTGCTGAAATAACCTTTCTATGTATTATTCCTTTGCTAGTTAATACACGTGGCATGTTCTTTGACGAAAACACACTTATTATTTTTACTCTACCCCGTTTCATTCTTACAAATTCTTTTTAAATACCACCATAACACACAATTCACGTCTAGCGTAGCCGTTCGTCGAACGTTCACGTTTTGAGCATAATCGCGACGTAAACGCAGTGATCACGCAATTTTAGTCTGTTTCGATACTATCATATCTAAAACCAACGTTATTATGCGAAGACACCAATCTTGGTAGAATGGTGATCACGAAATACTGTTATAAACCTAAAAAAAGTCGAAACACGACCCTGATATAGCCATACCTTCGTATGCCACACAATTTCTAATCATCCTAAATATTAAATCCTCTTCCAAAATATTCCCGCCAATTTAGAGCCCTCCACTCCAGTCTAATCTCGACAGACAGCGCGTGATAAGTGCCCGCTGGCAAATCCTTAAAAATTACGACACCGTGTCCTCGCACAGCGGTTTTGTCATATTAGTGTAGTGCCGCGGCGATATATTTTGGCTTACACAGAATTTTGTTGGAAAACCAAGCGTTCATTAGGAAGATTTTTTAGAGAGATTGTTCGCGAAAAAAATGGGGAAGTGATGTATTTTTTTAGGTTATGCGAAGGATCGTTACGACGACACATTTTGATGTCTGTTACTGTTTTTGTATGCTTAAGGCTTGTCAAAATAGTTAAGAATGCCTTCAATGTATATCCAACTTCTTTTTGAATATCTACTATCTGATACTTATTTTCTTCACGATCACATTTTTTTGGTCCTAAGGTACGCAGTTTTAATACAGACGAAAAGTGAGGCCTATGAGCTAAAAGAAAACGACTAGGGACCAAAAATAAGCCTACCTTCGAGACCCAGACGGGTCTGACAGGTATAATAAACGTAGGTACATAACAGTTTATTAGGTTTACGTGTTAGGAGTCGAACCTATCGGCACAAAATGAAATTGGTCCTCTAATTTTAGTACGCATTTAAATTGACAATTAAGATCTTTATGGAAGTAATTAGGGCTTTATGAAGGCATTTATTTTTATTGGTCCTTAGGTAATTACACGTTTTAAAAACGGCAAAGGCTAATTTGTTGGTTAATTTGACCCAAACAATTTAAAACTGTAGAATTAAGCTAGCATTTATCTCATTGTACGACATCTCAGTGTAACAGTGGTGAAGGTTCCATACAACTCGATTCCTACCGGCTTCCCTTTGAAAAATGGCACAGTCAGTATTCTATAGACAAATAATATAATCATATTAAAGATATCTACTCCGGCTTACCGCTTACAAAAATTGACCCTTCGCTACTGCAGTGTAAGGCATTACGTGGATTCTATCTCCGTAAAAACTGGGATGAAATGAGCTGTCATTTCATCTCCACATTTATTAGGCACGCGGCCAAAGTGTGGGACTCTCTGCCAGCGTCTGTGTGGCTTCCACGTATGGCCCGTCAGCCTTCAAAGCAAGAGTGAATAGGTATCTTCTGGGCTCGCTCGTTCCATCATAGACCTCACTACATCATACTATACTACACTCGTATGCGTTAGGTTTTAGTGTAATTATAATGTTGTATGTATTTATATGGGCCTTGATGCCTGAAATAAATGGATAAATAAATAAATAGACATCATCACTTACCACCAGGCGAGATCGAGGCCAAGGAGGGATTGACACTATTGACACTTCATCTTGGTTTTCACGCTGATATTTTTACGGAATAGATCTCGGCTTGACTAGAAGCCTAGGCGACTAATAAGTCTGATGTGATAGATTGGCTGGACTCCTCATGTTGGTCGTGTTTCCCGAAAGTCGTGATAGATTGTCTGGATTCCTCATGTTGGTCGTGTTTCCCGAAAGTCTTATCTATTATGTAGTGTTAAAAAAAGTCGTTTCTATGTGACCTCGTTATTATTCTAAACTGCGCAATCGATTTTGCTGTGGTTTTCGCTATTATTTTGAGAATTTATTCAGGAAGGTTTATATTTATATTACTTACATTCATTTTAAGTTATCTTTACTAGCTTTTGTATTTGAATGTTCTGTGGTCTGAATATTACAGGTTTATAATTAAAGATTTTTAATAAATCCGTCCTAACCTACGGTGCTCAGACCTGGAGTCGCAAAAGTTCCGCCTTGGAGTTTGCCAAAGAGCGATGGAACGCAGCATTCTGGGTGTTAAAAAGACAGGACAAAATTCGGAACACCACGCTGCGTTCCAAAACGGGCATACTGGATGTAGGAAAGAAGGCTGCCAGGCTCAAATGGGATTGGGCGGGTCACATTAGCCGTATGCACGATAACCGCTGGGCAAAAATCTCCACACAATGGGTGCCTGAAGATGGACGGCGCCGCCGAGGCCGGCCCAGAAAGAGATGGCGAGATGACCTGGACGCGTACCGCGAGGGCTGGTTCGAGGTGGCGCGGGAAAAGAGTTCCTGAAAGGATTTGGGGGAGGCCTTTGCCCAGCAGTGGGACAGAATAGGCTAGCAAAAAAAAAAAAACCATCTTAGATATCTCTATTAATAATAAAGCTGAAGAGTTTGTTTGAACGCGCTAATCTCTGAAACTACCAGTCGGATTTGACATTTTTTTTTTGCATTTGATAGCCCATTCCTTGAGGGGAGGCTATGACTTATATAAGCTTTTTAACATTAGTCTCTAGAGGACTCTTAGGAGCCGAGCAAAAGAAAAAAGTAAGAAAGAACGTTAAGCAAAAACGAAGTACCTAATAGTGCTGGCTGGTGATACGATACGACGGGGTGGATCGGTGGAACAACAAATGTTACGCGGATGAAGTCGCGGGCAAAAGCTAGTTAAACTTATAATCAAGAAATCGTCGTAAAAACCGTGCGAAGCAGGGGCCGCTCACTAGTTCTATAATAAAAGCATTTAGAATATTAGTAAAACTTCCTATCCGTCGCAGTTTCAAAATTGCAACTCGTTTTAAACAAAACCGCAAACCTCCAACTTTACCTTAAGCAAAAACAACCTAAGAATGATATTTATCGTTATTCCCAGTAATGCTTTAAGAAAATAAAATTTTAAGCTAATACCGTTTATTGGCGAAGTTTCCCCGAGCTTAGCCGGATTATCCTTTATTCCTATTTTTATCTGGGCTTTGGGCCAACAATCGCGTTTTGTATATCACTCGTGTATTTTTCTGCCTCTTACACTTAGGAGTTCACAATGGATTTAGATTGTGAATACCCTGCTTGCTGTTGTGGAATGATTTTATTTCTTGGTAGGTTTGGACATGTGAAAGAATTCGCCAACCAATTTTTTTGGTTGGTGTGAAAGAATTAAGAATGAAAAATCCATTGAATTATTAGTATCGATCAATCCAAACTAATATTATAAATTCGAAAGTAACTCTGTCTGTCTGTCTGTATGTTACCTTTTCACGCCTAAAGCACTAAACGGATTTCTATAAAATTTGCCAAAACAATAGATTGCATCCCGGGAAGGACATAGGATAGTTTTTATTCCTATATTCCGACGGGATCGACACTTATGCGGGTGAATACACGGGGCGCTGCTAGTCAATTATATTTTACTTTAATTACCTTAACCTGGTTTTTTTATCGGTAAAAATAACTTATATTTATTACAATGAGCTGGACTCTTTTAATAAATATTGTTCCTTGGCAGCTCTTGACAGATGTGGAATGCGAGTAAGGCGGGCCCTTGCCCAGAAGTACAATATTAATGACTAATAAAAGAAAAAAAAATTGATCAAAGATTTTTTTCCTTTAGCGATAAAGTTGAAAATCTATTAAAGAAATTTGACAGATTGTAGTAACTTGATGTGCTGGCGTCTGTACCTACCTACCTCTAAAGAAGTGTGTTTTATTTATGAACAGTAATGCATAAATACAATATTAAATTAGGTACTATACAATTATTAACTATTTACCTAAAAAGAAAATGTAAAGTTAGTACCTACCGGATATCTATGGTACCTACATTACATTCTGGCTTCTAAGTGAATTATTTCAAAAGTACCATTTGTTTTTAAGAAATAATAACATTCATCCAAAACATTTTATAATAAAGAGAATGGGGTTATTCTAACCCTAAATAAGGCTGTAGATAAATGAAATTCTACTGCGTATTTCAAAACATTCACGGGACGTTGCAACTTATACTCATGAAAAATGACACATATATTTTTTATTTCCCAAATCCACAAAGACATTTATGTCCATCCAATCATGGGGATTGGACCACAGCACCCTCGGGCCGAAGGACTGGAAGGATATGACGTCATCAATCATAATTCCGGCAGGATATGAGCGGGCAATTTAGATAATGCCCACAACTGAAGACTGGGAGCCGTTAATTTGAATTTAAGCCGATTTAAATTGGAGTTTGATAACTCTTTGTGTGAATGAGAAAATTTACCAAATTTGATTTCATTTTAGAAACATTTTACTTTAGTTTCTTAATCAGCTTTCTGAGTGACAATTTTTTTCACCACAACAGACGATAGTATAAAATTTCTTGCAAAAATTGTTAACAATTATGAAAACTACCAAACTGACCAATCTAGGTTTGATTCCCAAGAATGTTTCAGTAGCCACAAGTAGCCTTTTTATTTGTGCCCGGATAATTTCAATAGCCGATTACAGATCTGTTTTTTGTAATATCTCGTTATTATCATGATCTGGTCTCGGATATTCTCCAGTTTTGTTCTGTTAATTGGTGAAATGTACGTGTAATTTACGGTGTCCCCTTGTTTCGCAGACATAAATTTCATAGAATTTCGTTTCACAGACAATGTTTCATATAATATTTGGTCCTTGTATTTTTATTTTTGTTTCAAAGACTATTTACTTGAACGAACATATTTCACAGAAACACAATACAATGAATTTTTAATCACATTTTTTTATTTAGTAAACTTATCAAACAGTAGAATAATTTTTAAGTTTAACTATTGTTTGTTCGATGTATTTTTCCATGGTATTTGAATTAATTATACAAATAATGGTTTCTACAAGCGATCTCGGGACTTGGGACACCCCGACTTGGGTTAGGTTAGGTTTCTTTAAACCCTGTAGACAGAAATAGACTACGTCTTATTATTATTCCGTCGACTGCCTACGTCTTATTATTATTGCTTGTTAACCAACTTAGACCCGCCACGTGATCTTCCCGAATTGTAACGCTTAGAAACTTTCACTCGATAAAATGTTTTTCTTGGTAATAAGTTTTATATTAACTAAACAATATGAGGATAAAGAATATTTGATTTGTTATTCTAAGATATGATTATTCTAACATTAAACTTTATGTGAAACAAAAATCATATATTTAAATATCTTCAAAGTAAGTATTCTGCGTATTGATTATTCTATGAAACGAAAATATGAGAAAATTTTTATGTGAAACGAAATTCTATAATCTATTAGCTATAAAAAAACGTACAACCGTCCTCTACCTACCTTCGCTAAATACAATCGTGGTGTTATGTTAGTATGGCTGACCAACATCATCATCATCTGCCTAGCCATTTCTCCACTATGTTAGGGTCGGCTTGCAGTCTAACCTGATGCAGCTGAATACCAGTATTTTACATGGAGCGACTGCCTATCTGACGTCAACAGCCCAGTTACTGGGTAATAAAATACCCCTTAATATTATAAATGGCGAAGGTATAGCTATCTGTCTGTTTCCTTTTGACGCCTTAACAGCTGAACGAATTTCGATGAAATTTGGCACATGGATAGACCAGGATAATTTTTGTCCCGGTAGCACGTTCCCATTGAATAATTTCCGAACTGTACGCGGGCGAAGCCGCGTCCAAAAGCTAGTTTAGTATATTTTCAATCATATCATATTCACTGCGTCAGCACCATAGCGGTCAGTAACGTGAAGAATGTCACGTTCAGCAGCAGCAGTAAAGTGTTTACGACCTCACACTCATTTGAAGAATCCGGCGCGGGGCGTAATGAAACGCGGAACTGAAACGAGTTCGTAGAATATTTGATTATGTGGGTAGTTATATGTTTCATATAATATATAGAGTGGCAATAAGTCAGCTGGTCCTGCCAGCAAAGATAGCTATGGTCATTAACACAGCAATACATAATTTTAGGATAACTGATGCGTTGCTTACACTTGGTTTAAATTCTGAAACAATGAATTTTGGCGAATAAACATATTCCTTCTGATAAAATGTAACTAAGATCATGCAGACACCCTTACTAAGGAGTTATTTGAGATTTTGTCATCCATCATCATCATCATCTGCCTAGCCTGTCCCCAACTATGTTGGGGTTGGCTTCCAGTCTAGCCGGATGCAGCAGAATACCAGTATAAAGTTGATTTGATTTCAGATATTTCCATCCATTAAAGTCAAATTCTTAAGTAATGAAGATTTCATACTTATATCCACTCAATATAGTTAGACAGAAATGTCGAGAGATAAGTATAGTTTACCCACATTCCGATAGTTACGTTATATCCACTCAAAGCCATGCAATTTTAATTAAACCATGATTTATAACTAAGCCTGTATTTAGAACACAGGCCTTAAAGACCAAGTTAATATCTCAAAGCATACCTACCTGGCACCTCTAAAATGCATCAGCTGTTTCGTAAACCATTTTGAAGATAGGGGTGCAAACTTGCACTATCTCATTACCATGGTTTATTGCCAGTTTTATGGGCCGCATAAATAAACCCCGTCTAGGAAGGTGCCTGAGGTATCACCCTCAATGTTTGTATACTTATGGGAAATGTTATGGTGGCAGACATTTTTATGATGACGTTTGTGTTTTGACGTGACAACGTCTTAAATTAGGTTGCGGCTGGGAGTCACTTATGAAAAAGTGTAACGCTCGGTAACGTTACGATGAGTCACCGAACGAGAGAGAGGCCCGCCGAATGCCTTGCGTCTCTCTCCCACTCAACTATCATTCAATTCCTTGTTCCTATTGTGCAATTTAATTATATTCATATCAATAAATATTCTACCGAGAAAAAGACGTTGTCACGTAAAATCTTCGCCCGTAAAACCGACTTTACAGGCAACCATTTTTGAAGTGAAAACTTTTGTAGGGCATTTTTTGAGATGGGAAAAAACCACTGTTACCGTAAGCGACAACCCGCGTCTTTTGTTTATAAGACGATTAAAAAAATACCCGCTCCGGATATGTTCGGCTGTTCTCGGGATGTACTCGATCCGTTAAGTCAGTGAGTGATGGCAAAGTATTCTGTGTTTTGTTTTCACTTCTGTCGGCACTCCCGGAGTGCCACTGTTTTTAGGGTTCCGTAGCCAAATGGCAAAAACAGAACCCTTATGGATTCGTCATGTCTGTCTGTCTGTCTGTCCGTCTGTCCGTCCGTATGTCACAGCCACTTTTTTCCGAAACTATAAGAATTACACTGTTGAAACTTGGTAAGTAGATGTATTCTGTGAACCGCATTCAGATTTTCACAAAAAAATTGAAAAAAAAACAATAAATTTTGGGGGTTCCCCATACTTAGAACTGAAACTCAAATTTGTTTTATCATCAAACCCATACGTGTGGGGTATCTATGGATAGGTTTTCAAAAATGATATTGAGGTTTCTAATATAATTTTTTTCTAAACTGAACAGTTTGCGCGAGAGACGCTTCCAAAGTGGTAAAATGTGTCCCCCTCCCCCTGTAACTTCTAAAATAACAGAATGATAAAATTAAAAAAAATATATGATGTACATTACCATGTAAACTTCCACCGAAAATTGGTTTGAACGAGATCTACTAAGTAATAATTTGATATAAAACTGTACCTTTGGGACCAATCAATTTTCTAACTACATAATTGGCGCATTCTATTTGTTGTAGGAAATATTTTCTTGTTCCTTTTCTAAATCTACTGCTTTATTATATAGAGTAAAGAAAACATTAACATGTATGCATGTTATTCAATAGTTAATAGGAAAGTAGAATACTTTTCCAGGAAAATATTTTAGTAAATTATTAGCCGTGTCATGCATAAGGGTCCCCTAAAATGACATAACATATGAGCATGTACAGAAATATCATAAGCATTTGTTAATAAATAACAATTTATTCATGAAACAAACTGACAGGTCACCACAAATCAAAACTAACCTACATATTCAAATGCATTCTATTCTAGTTTCCCAAACCTACCACTCAATTACCAACTTTATCACCCCTAATAACAGAGTTTGAATTAATAAAGCAAATACGCTCACGTGAACCTAAAACATTCCATTCAAAATTAAACCTTCTATCTTTAATCATAGTGCAGAGATTTCCTTGAGGGGTAAGGCAATGTCTTCAGTAAGGTTATGGTGTCGTAAAGAGTATCGCCCTTGGCCCCAAAACTACTTGATTTTATATTTCCATAAGGGATGATATGTTCCCTTTATGGTGCATGACGATAGCACTGTTTAAGGGAAAGTGTTATGAAGGGAAGGAATTTGTCATTTGAGCCCATATTTTATGATGGGTGACAGAATTGTCAAGATAAGAGACGTGAGTTGTATATGAGGAAGAAAAGTCGTGAAGAATGTTATAAGGATGAATGTGAAAGAAAGGAAACAATTGATAATGGAGATTAATGGAAGAAGACATGGTGCGAGAACACAAATAAATAGGGATTATTACAGGAATACGAAGATGAAGACTTGAATGGTGCAAGAAAGAAAATACCAATAAAGTTGACGCAGCATTGAACTAAAAACTGGCCAAGTGCGAGTCCGCGTACCACAAGGCAAAAACGCAGAAAAAACACGTTTTGTGTACGGGAGCCCCCCTTAAATATTTATTTTATTCTGTTTTTAGTATTTGTTGTTATAGCGGCAACAGAAATACATCATCTGTGAAAATTTCAACTGTATAACTATCACGGTTCATGAGATACAGCCTGGTGACAGACGGACAGACGGACAGCGGAGTCTTAGTAATAGGGTCCCATTTTACCGTTTGGGTACGGAACCCTAAAAAGTATTACTTTTATAAGCCTGTAACATTAACTCCCTGCAAAGGAAAGGCCGCTGCTCATACAAAGTCAAAACGAGGATTGACTAACACTCTTCCCCTTTTTTCGTGTTCTTACGAGTTATGTGCGAAAAGAATATAATTATTGCATGTTATACAAAGATAAATCAGCAATGTTACCGGTTACCTGACAACTAGTCAGGTCAACTAGTAACTAGTCAGTAGCACCGGATGTAGGAATGTATTGTTACTTGTCAAGACTCTTTTCAATTCCGGCATCGCATTCTAATCTATCAACATATTATTATTATTTTAAGAATGTTAGCTTTTTAAATTATGTAAATATAAACCCTGTATCATTCTCTAAGTTACCAACATTTTTAACACTGATTGTCGCTTCATGGTCTGTGTTGAGATGAGATTGAGACTCGATTTTAAACGTTATATTTTTATACGATAATTGACCTTCTAGACTCTTCCTTAAACTTTTCTTTCTTCTCCATGAGATCTTAAAAGACAACAGCAACCACGCTAGGCTTAACTTTTGCAATGTGAAATTATTGAGCCATAAAGTAAGATTACATCGAATAGATAGCTTCATCTCAAAACAATGCTACCAACATCCCACCCTTAAGCGATTCGGTTAACCGTTTATGAGCAGCTCAACGTTTATATAGCTTAAATATTTCAAGCTATATCTTAGCATGAAGCTCAATTTAGTACGTCATAAAGTGTGAGTCATGTCTCACAGTGTTGTTGGTGTGTGAGTTGTGTATGTGTGTGAGTAGTTGTGTATTCATGTCTTAAACTGTCAATTTTACCTGGGTATGGTGAGCTGACTGGCTAAATGTGGATGGCAAACTAAAGAGAGAGGAATACTAAAGAAACGTTGGATGGACACAAAGTCCAAAGAAAAAGGAAAGAGGGTGACTACCGAGATGACGACTTAAAGAGAAGTCTACGAGAGAATGATGATGAGAATGGTGATATGACTGGCTAAAGATGTTCTCAAAATATTTGAAAGTATGTGTTTATTAGGAATCACTTTGACGCTCAGCCTGACGATACATAAAGCCACACTACCAACTCGCTGACTAGATAACAAGCTCTTCAAGTAACAAGACATTGGCTACCCGTAGGTGAAGAAGAAAAACGTCTCACATTGTTTTAATGCAGAGGTATCAAATCTGAGAAAAAACTGGCCAAGTGCGAGTCGGACTCGCACACGATGGGATCCGTACCACAAGGCAAAAATATAAATATAAAATATAGCGCCAATAGAAATACATCATCTGTGAAAATTTCAACTGTCTAGCTATGTTCATGAGATTTTTTTATTGACGTGACAACGTCTTAAATTAGGTTGCGGCTGGGAGTCACTTATGAAAAAGTGTAACGCTCGGTAACGTTACGATGAGTCACCGAACGAGAGAGAGAAAGACGTTGTCACGTAAAATCTTCGCCCGTAAAACCGACTTTACAGGCAACCATTTTTTTATTTATTACTCAATGGGCCCGCTCTTGACCCCAATCACGCCTGATACAGCCTGGTGACAGACGGACGGTGGAGTCTTAGTAATAGGTCCCGTTTTTACCCTTTGGGTACGGAACCCTAAAAACGATGCGTGTGTTGTGTGATGTGTGTGTTGTAGATTTTAGAAACTTAAGTCGAGATTTGCTCATAATTTATTTCTTGATCCTAAGTTACGTCAAATAGGTTTTGATAACAACCAAAAGCGCCTCTCTGTCTGCTATGAAAGAACCTACAATCATCAAAACATTCACCCAGCCGATGTTATCATAGGTCTTTCTTTTGAATTCTGAGCAACTTACTATTGGAGAGTGCATTACAACAATAACATTTCTCAAAGGACTCAAAACCCGCATGCAACCACAAACCACTACTGCGACCGCGCTCCCGTAAGGACATAAAAAGAAAATAACAGTAGTTTACCACACATCCCACGTTTTGCGGACATTAAGATTTAGCTCTAACGAGAAAAATGCTATAAACCGCCACCATAGTATAAAAATTCTATGGATCACGGAAATTATTTCCGCTCGTAATATTATTTTAGTGCTTTCCATAAAACTGTGGCGAGCCAATATATGAGTCGCTATTAATCTGTCTTTACGCACTTTTATTTGTTCTGGGGGAAGCAGCAATTTAAGATTGGTGGAGGTGCACTGTTGTTATACCCGTTTAAAGAAGACTAGGTGTTGCCTGTGACGTATGCATGGTTGTTCGTAAAACATTAACAACCTCATAAGTAAAGTCAAAGTCACTTCAATTATTTCAAATAGGCACATTAAAGGCACTTTTGAACGTCAAAAATTACAACTAAATAGAATTTATTCTAGTCGCCCATTCCAAAAGGTAGTTTTCGTATGGAGAAGAATGGACAAGAAACTCCACCGTTACTCTTTTAAAACGTTTTACAAGGTCTTGTATACATGATATAATTATATGTGAACACGATGCACCTATAATAAAATTAGTCTACCACAAAAGGTAAAAATAATTAAAAATTAAGCAATGACTGGTAAATTAATTATGTGATAGATACCTACATGGTGCTCACATATTTACAAATTATTTAAAAAAAATGTAAAAGTAGATGATTTACATAGAAGTCATTGTACTCATCATTATGAACACCTTTTACTATGGGACCAAACTTGTAATCGCGAAAAAGAAATCAGCTGTTCCCTACATTTATGTTCGTATAACTCGTCAAAATGTAGGGAACAGCTGATTTTTTTCGCGTTTTCTAGTTTGGTCCCATAGTAAAAGTTGTTCATAATGATGAGTACAATGACCTCTTAAGAGGTTGTTAATGTTTTACCAATAACCCTGTATAAGATGTATTAGAAAAGTAGCCCATATCCTTCTCCAGCTCCCAGGCTACCTATCTGTCCAAAACAACTATCGGTTCACTAGTTTCTGCGCGAAAAGGTAGCAGACAGATTTACTTTCGCGATTATCTATATACGATTATCTTCTATCTGTCCTAAGATTAAAGAGATTAAAGCTGAAGAATTTGTTTGTCGCCTACAAACAAAAAAACAATCTAAAACGAATCTCTGGAACTACCAGTCGGATTTGAAAAGGTATTTTTGTACTTGATAGCCTAATTCTTGAGAAAGGCTATAGGCTAACATCACGCTAGGATCCTTCGGGCAAAAAGAAAAAGTCAGAAAGAATGCTAGGCGAAAACGAAGTAATAGCGCGGGCAGGCGATGCGATGCGACGGGGTGGGTCGGGGAACAAGAAATTTCACGCTGACGAAATTGCGGGTCGAAGCTAGTTTAATGGTACGTCTCAACGCCAAATTATTTAATTACTATACAAGCCTATCTGGAAACAGGACGCAATATGCGTAGTGACCACAATAGGCAGGACGGGCTGGTGACCGCAATCCAATCGTCTCGCACCGATTACTGTTGTACATCATCGGAAACTAGCACAATACCGGACCGAAAGACCAACATTTTGCATTATTTTGGTCTTTCGGTACTTACATTTTGACTGAGTAGGATAATGGAGGGGTTTTTGACATACCTACACGGTATGTCAAAAACAAAAGACCATTAAAATTGTAAGGATCGAGGAGGGGGGGGGGGGGTGGAGCGGGGGTTCAGGGGATCAGACCGGAATAACTCTTAATTTTTACATAATATCAAAATTGACACAAAATGATTTGATAAAGTGCTTTAAAGGTCGTTATAATATTATACTAGCTTCTGCACCGCGTCACAGCGCATACTTTTTTAATCCGACTGGTAGTTTCAGAGCAAAAAAAAACAAACGAATTCTTCAGCATTGTTATTAGTTAAATATTAGTATTTATATAGATTAGCTCAGAGTCAATTTTCTTTAAATTTAACTACAGTTCTGATTTCTTGAATCCTCGAAAGTGTCTTTCAACCAATTTAGTTCTGTAACGTTCTACAGAACAGACAAATTTGATCGTCTACATACAATATTCCACGTGACCAGTATTGCATATCGGAGAACCATGACTGCGCAAGATGATATTGAGCACAAAGAGCCGTCTAAAGGTCATAACGTTGCAGTGTTGATACCATTGTACGGTGCTATACCTGACATATTTAAAAGTCATGACTTTAAGAACCAAGTTCCAGTTTAAGAATACAAGTTTTTGGTGCACCTCCCCTAGTCGTTATTCCAAATCAGACTACTGACTGGCCCCGTGCCCCGTTGGTCTCGTGGTCGCAAGCGCAACTAATGAGCGTGGGGTCCTGGGTTCGATTTCCGATTTGGCAAAAGTGTTATTGGGGTTTTCCATTAGGAATTTCTAAGTATTTTTTTTTTATTCCTGTGTAGCGGTATCAACAACGCTACATGCAAACAACGCCTCATACTACGTCACGCAAATCCTACATCGCGCAAGCAGAGTTTACCGCGCAATTGGCATAGATACAACGGCCCCGACATGAATCATTGGGCAGTTGCCCGCCAGACACAACACCCGTCTGGTCGGAGGATCCTCCCTTTTCTATTTTTCTTTTCTTTTTTTTTTCTTTTTTTTTCTTTTCTTTTTTTTTTTTGGTCCGAATGGGCACGCTCTTGACTTCGATCACGCCTGATGGAAAGCGATGGATGAGGTCTATGATGTAACGAGCGCGCCCAGAAGATGCCTAAGGCACTGGAACTCCCACGCATCGATGAAACACAGCAGGCTTCTTGACGCCACACTCCGGTGGGAGGGTGGTCGCAAACCAGGCAGGCGTTAGCCCTATCACCGCAAGTGAAGAATTGGCCAGTCAAATAAGGTGTTGGGTGTGACTGTCCAGGATGCGCCGAGCGCTCGATTCAGTTGAGTAACTGGCGGAACAAACTGCGCTACACAAGGAGGCTTCTTTAGTAACAGCCCGGAGTTTAGAAGTTGGCGATGTAATACCTCCGTGCCTTGGAAAGTACGTTATGCCGTTGGACCTGCGCCTGATCTTTCTCCGGTCGCTTCGTATTGTGTGCCGTCCCATCGGACCATGAGAGTGAGGGAAGAGAGAGTGCACCTGTGTCTACGCACACACCTTATGCACTATAATATCTTCCGCACCGAAAGCTAGTCTCAGTTAAGATCGGCGCCATGGCCGAAATATGGTCTAGAAGACTATATAATGACTGGCAGAGTGAGAATTAGACCATTCAAAGTGTACCTAAGCTGCAGTATGGCGCAAACTGTCGAATAAGTACGAGATAATATAAAAGTTCACAAGATATATAATAAAGAACAAACAAAACTTCACAAGAAACATTCCGACGACTCAACAAAGATTGCCCTACACACATTCAAACTTCCTTAACCTTGAAAGAAATATCTTTTAATACTGTAAAAACCATAACTGGCGTTAAAGAATGATTCCTACCCTCATATTACCGCTCCTAAAGACATTATAAAGTTCACCAAAGCTCCGCAAATGGACTCCCCGACATACACCTTTTGTAAAAAAAAAAAGCATTGTTGCCAACAGTGTATTTAAAATTACCCCGGAAAGGATGGCCTGTAATTGTTCTTTATTTTGCGACGTGATTTTTTAATGGAATTTGTGGGAGTTTAAATTGTATTTTTTATTGCAGTGGTAAAATCGCAACTGCGAGGTAAAATATTTTATTTTTATATTGTTGAGAGAATAATTTAAAATTCTACATATTGTGAAAAACTAAAATTAAGGCGATTTTAAACGCAAAGGTAATGCGGATGCCAGATTTTTTTTGACGTGACAACGTCTTAAATTAGGTTGCGGCTGGGAGTCACTTATGAAAAAGTGTAACGCTCGGTAACGTTACGATGAGTCACCGAACGAGAGAGAGGCCCGCCGAATGCCTTGCGTCTCTCTCCCACTCAACTATTCTACCGAGAAAAAGACGTTGTCACGTAAAATCTTCGCCCGTAAAACCGACTTTACAGGCAACCATTTTTTATAGTAACTATTTAGTTGAGCATAAACCATACCGTATATTATTCTTTTGAGTCTGTATCGAAAATTTAATTTAAAAAATTAAAACCGGTCAAGTCCGAGTCGGACTCGCACACCGAGGGTTCCGTACGTAGAAGTGTAAATAGCTTATAACAGGTTTTTTTTTTTATTTGACTACAAATTTACGGTTTTCGGATTTTTTTCTATAATTGTGCTGCATGAAATTATTTCTTGCCAAACATGGTTCTAGGTCAACGGGAAGTACATTTATAGGTTTTGATTCCCTTGTGAGTGTTGAAATTTTCGGCATAAACGCCCGTATCTTTTGATTGCGTTGACTTAGAAGTTTGATTTTTCATTGCTTTAAGGGATTGCAGCCTTCAACTTAATAACTCCACGCGTTCCTGAGAAAAAGGGTCTTGACAGACGGACAACGAAGTGTTCTTATAAAGGTTTCGTTTTCCCTTTTGAGGTACAATTGTACTGAGCCCTAATAAGTCCCAACTGAAACTGGTTTGCGCCTGAAATCACGAGAATTACGTACATGGTCTAAAACGCAATACGAGTATTTACATGCTACTCTGACTGTCTATCCATTCGTGCAGTTAGGTATCATTCTAGGACCACCTGTCCCGTTTAACTACGTGTTTTTTTAAACAGTTGTATTGTAGTACTCAGGGACGTCACATAAATAAATCAATAATCAATAATAATTATGTTTTGACATTCTGTCAGTCAAAATATGACATTTAAGAACATTTCAGTTATGTTGACATATGCTAAGATAAATAATATAATATAAGCTGGTTAATTAAAGTGATTGACTGATTATTCTTTAAGTTCGTCCCTGAATCAAATCAAATGAAAAAGTTTATTTGTTAGAATATTGTGGTACAGACGCCAGCACATCAAGCTACTAATCTATAATTGTTTTTTAAATAGATTTTCAACTTTGTAGCTAAAGCCTAAGGTTCAATGTTGATTGGGAAAATTTTACAGTTTCGGGTAGCTTGATGTACCTAGTGTCTTTACAAAAGATGTTACAATATTGGTTCCAGCAAATCCTGCCATAATATGGCGTACAAATATTTCTATAAAAAAAAAAACAAAGCCTATGCGGCAATTATTCCGCCAACTATTATCCAACATGCGAAGCGAACCAATGCGTGTTTCCATTTTATCACAAGTTTTTTTTATAAAACAATACCCAGTCATCCACCCAGAACTCTTAAGCTGGCAACCCCATCTCAATATTACAGCCAATAGTTTTCTCGAACGGCACCGTTCCGCTCCGATGGCGCACGAAATCGCCCGAAGGCTCACGATGGCGCACGAAAGCACCCGATAATTTCCATCTACGCTATAGGCTTATGTTTTGTTTACACTGTAGCAAAGTGAAACATTTTGGTATGTTTGGGTAAAGTTGTAAATAGTTATTGCTGTAGGAATGTGGGATTATTACTTTGTTATAATGATAGTTCTTCAAGGCATTTGATGAGGTTTGGCTAAGAAGTAAAGTAATTGAAATCTTGTGAGACCAACGCTTAATAAAGTATGCTTAGAAGCAGTTCTAACATTTAATAATAAGACAGAATTATGTCTCTAATCACGACCACCCGTGACACCACCACCACCACCACCTTTGGTATCCCTACTTTTAACATCTCTTGCATGCTGACAATTTGTGTTGTATGTATAGTACTCGTGTTTGAGAAAATAAATGATTATCTTATCTTGTCTTACCATTAATTATGAAGGCAGTTTATTGGTTTTTCAACCAACAAGGATTATGTCACGAGCCACAAGCATTCTGTATGTATAGGTACATACATGTTATGTAGTAATAAGTCCCATCGGACTATGAGAGTGAGGGAAGAGGGAGTGCACCTGTGTCTGCGCACATACTTCTACATTATATCTTCCGCGCCGAAGGCTGGTCTGAGCTGAGATTGGCCACCGTGACCGAAATACGATCTGGAGGACTATATAATAATGTAGTTAAGCATATGTAAACAGAATAATCAATTGCAAGGCAATCATTGGATTGAAGTTCTGAAATAATTACACCTGTCAGATATCAAATACACAAAGACGATTGGTTAAATTGGTCGTGCATACTGAATTGGAGCAGAATTGCAAACATAGAGAACCTATAATAACTGTCAGTAGATAGGTACCAAATTGCAGTAAGGATATTCTAAAAACACATCAAAATTACATAAGACAGTCGCCGAGAGCGCCCGCTCTTCACCACTTTCTAGTGGTTTATCTGGGAAGAAGTGGCGCAATAAACTCCCCAGCAGCACAGTTGTCTGTTCAGTTAGAAAAACTTGATTCTATCAGTCAGCTCGCAGCGCAAACCTCGAATTATGGCTTTTTCAAAACTGTTTCCGACCACATTTCCTCTTAAGTATCAATATTTTGCTTCAGGTTTTCACTAAATTCATCTAACTGCCAAATTCTCAACCTAACTAACAATTTAAACACCCAAATGAGTGAAAATGTCACGAACATAAACAAAGCCACAAGGCGGGTGATGTAAGCGTGTGTCTGTGGCGCTGTAACAAACTGTGTGCTGAGCTGAATGATGGCACTAGCTAGCGAATTTATGTATTATATGCTTGTGTGGGAGTGGGTAGAGAGGCTTGTAAGGTGAGAAGGAGTTTTTAGACATAGTATCAGTTCAGTATGCTTTATTTATATAATTTAAAAAAATAAAAGCCTTTGAGTAAGTATAATAGTGTGAACAAGTATATAATAAAAAGAGGGGAAAATAACCATAGGGCAACAAAAATAAGTTTTATTAATACTATCCACTTTTGTTTCGAAGGCCCACACGTTCGTAGCTACGAGAGCTACGCCGAAACAATGCGCCAACTTGATGTAAAACTATACATTAAAGACGGAAATTATTTGTTAATTGTCCACCAACTTAAATTGTCCGGATATTCAAAGCTCAACGGTCATTCTTTGACAGTTGTATGAAATGGCTGTGACACGGTTAATTGACGTAGGGTGTATTCGCTTGACAGTTAATTTCCCTGGCTGTATTACTATATGGTAGTGTGGGGGGGGTGGGTAGAGTTGCAAATAAGGTGTGAATGAGTTCATGGATGTAGGGATAGGTTTTATATCAGACACAGTCAGACTCAAAAAGGTGTATGTATCGACAAGAATGCATTTGATGGTCTACAATGTCTGTTCTTTAATATACTGGATCATTGTGTAGCCACAATAAGCACTCAATCTACACATACATTTACAATAATTATTGTCGATTCATGCATTTTTGAAGAGAAAACTTCATTAGGCGCCATTTTTTGAGATGGGAAAAAATCATTGAACTCGCGACACTGTTACCGTAACCGACACCGCGCGTGTTTTGTTTATAAGACGATTCAAAAATACGTACGTATTTGTTTAAGTTTTCACTTCTGTCGGCACTCCCGGAGTGCCACTGTTTTTTTTTTGAGGCAGACTGTACATTGGGCTTTAATGTTACTTGCAAAACATGGAAATCCAGGCGTGATGTTTTTTTACGAGTCTGCTATGTTGTTTGAAGCTTTCTGCTAGAGATTTTGCGCTAAAAGCTAGTAGCTAGTGAAAATGGTGCTCACAAAAAAACACTTTCGATTCAAATTAGAAGCGAGCTACGCCGTAGCCCGGCGCGTTGCTACAGCGTAGCTCTCGTACGAACTACTACGAACTACTACTACTACGAACGTGTGGGCCTCCAAAAGAAAAGTTGATAGTTTTTAGGGTTCTGTACCCAAAGGGTAAAAACGGAACCCTATTACAAAGACTTCGCTGTCCGTCCGTCCGTCCGTCCGTCCGTCCGTCCGTCCGTCCGTCCGTCCGTCCGTCCGTCCCGATAGTGGAATAGCTAAGTAAGGCTGTTTTTCTGTCTGCCCTATCCTTTTGAAGCATTTTTTTTCTCTACTTTTAACACGAACTATTGAGAAAATGGAGTTCTACACACTTCGAAATCGAATATAAAGATAGATATGCATGTGTTTGTTGTCCAGATTGGCTTAAAATTTGAACAAATTAGCTTAAGATTTAACGAAATTAACCAACTTTGAGGGAATAACTAAATAGAATAGAATAGATAGGTTGTAACTTAGACTATGAAGGAGTACCTATTCATTTTTAGAGTTTCGTACCCAAAGGGTAAAAACGGGACCCTATTACTATGACTCCACTGTCCGTCTGTCCGTCTGTCACCAGGCTGTATCTCAAGAACCGCGGCAGCTAGATAGTTGAAATTTTCACAGATGATGTATTTCTGTTGCCGCTATAACAACAAATACTAAAAACAAAATAAAATAAATATTTAAGGGGGGCTCCCATACAACAAACGTGTTTTTTTCGGCGTTTTTGCCGTCTGTCTGTCACCAGGCTGTATCTCAAGAACCGCGGTAGCTAGACAGTTGAAATTTTCACAGATGATGTATTTCTGTTGCCGCTATAACAACAAATACTAAAAACAAAGTAAAATAAATATTTAAGGGGGGCTCCCATACAACAAACGTGTTTTTTCGGCGTTTTTGCCTTGTGGTACGGAACCCTTCGTGTGCGAGTCCGACTCGTACTTGGCCAGTTTTTTTTTTTCTTGTCATATACTGCACGTATCTTCTACTTAAATTTAATCACAGCCTAAACCACAGTGGTCTAGAAGCATGAAATTATACACAAGATCGAAATCTTGTGTATAATTTCATGCTCTAGACTCAGAAAGGTATTTTCGAAAATGCATCCTCTAAAGGTATTAAATAGGTTATACATTTTTTTTAAGGAGATTCACGGCTTGTACTTTTTATAAACTCACGCCATTTTTCCATTGGCGTAGGCAGAAACTACAAAGCCCTGTATTGTTTTACACATACTCAACATTTCCATCAAAAAATAAATTTAACCAACTTATGCCTCGTATAATCCCTACTTACCTCCTAAAACATAAGAAGCGCGGCAGTCTGTGGCTGCTAACAAACTATGCTGTCAGTCAGACCGATGCTGCGGTCTGGCGAGCGAGCAGAACACCTGCCCATCCCGGATTTAGCGCCGACATTTTACATTACATTTTGGGGGCCATTTTAGATTTTGGTGTAGGAGGCTGCGATTGGTTGGTTAGACGGAGTAATTAGGTACAGTCACAAGCACTAATATGAACACCGTGAGTAACTTTTAAAAGTTATTTCCTTCTACTGTACCTATTGATTTTAATTTTGTGTTGTTACGGACGATAATAATAGGAGTTCAAAAATACTATTTCGGAACTCCAGGAACATTAAAATCCAAATTTCTGGCTATTCAAAATATTCCTAATGGGCAATAAATCGAATACAACTTGGCCCGACCCGGGAATTGAACACATGACGTTCAGCAAGTCCGTTTGCGATCACTAATAATTTTCATTGTTTTAATTACCGGCCATCTGTTCTGCGAGCAGATCTCTTCATTTCTGATTCGATCACACAGGGAAACTTCAAATATAGCCCTCTTCAAATAAGGTCCATTGTGAGCGACCACGTTCCACGTGTCACTGTTGTGACATACTTCCATGGAAAAAAAAACTCCTACCACAGACCAAAAAAAAAAACAACCCGCAATATTAACCCGCTGAACTACAACGCCACAATATAAAATACTCGTTGAAAGTCCATCGAGAGTATATTAAAATAGTTAATGGTTACCATTACCAGTTGCTCGTAACTGCTGGTTAAACAATAAGCTGTGGTTAAAACTAACGGTTGGTTAGTGCGTTGTTATGAAAGTTGTTTTTATTGAAGAGTAAAATGGATTAGTTTTGTGTTAGGGAAATGGGTTGCCTGTGGGAGCCATTAGAGTTGCTATAAAATTGTGCATTACCAATTAGAAAGTTATCAGTAATGAGATTCCCGTGTTAAGTTAGTTGTGTTCAAGTGTACTTGATTAAAAATAGCCAGTTATCAATCAACATCTGTGAGTCTCAATCAATTGACTGATTATTAATGTTAATTTTGTTATAGGATACTGGGTATAATTTTACTGTGATAGTTTGTCATTTAATTATTAACGAAAATTTTATTACTAAATTATATTATAATCATAATCATAAAGTTTATTTGTGAAACATAGGTCATACATATAAAATAGTACGCTATGTTTTGCCTTAAGACATACAAATATGTCAACAAAAACACAACATGCAATTTAAATATGCAAAAAAAATGTCAATAATAAAAAGAAACATTCTATTATTCACAAAAAAATTACAGTAGTTGTAATTTCGTATACCTACCTATTTGATATTTGTACGCCGTTAACGGCCAAACATAGAGGTCTCTGTACCTGTTATATTTCAAACACCTATTTTTACACCTATGTTGAACAAATTACAAACTTTGACGTTGACTTTCTATTCACCTTAAAATGCTACTAATCAGAAAACTACAAATCGGAAATAAAGACGCCATCTTGTTTTTTTAATTCAATTTCTGTGACAATTTCACAAATTTTAACCAACAATGCCCCCTGTAAATGTCATTCAGGCACCAAAAGATCCATATAGCACTCTAAATAACTCACTTTTCCCATATACTAGCCCACAGACCCAGCCACTATAAAAGCCTAGAAAATACCTCCAGTCTAGACATTAGCTTCCCACTAATGAATATTGGCTATACCACTCTATTACCATAAACTCAGCTCATCCCCTTAAAAGCACCATAAACTAGCTGTCTTTAAGTTTTAAAATAAACCGACTTTAAAAGAAAGTTAGTTCCGTGTTTATGAGTTCAGGTTTTAATAAAGTTTTAAAAAGAATTTTATGTCCGTATTAGAAAATGAAGTAAACTATTCAAGGTATCTATAATATTTTCATACTTCATTATTTTCTTTAAAAGTTTGTTAGTCTCATCATCATCATCATCATCATCATTTCAGCCAAAAGACGTCCACTGCTGGACATAGGCCTCCCCCAAGCACTTCCACTTCGACCGGTTCTGTGCTTCTCGCATCCAACGGGTTCCTGTTAGTCTCATGCTTGAAAATTATGTACCAACTTTTTGGGGATCGGTTCCAGCCTAACCGGATGCAATTAAAAACCAGTATTTTACGTACAGCGAATGCCTATCTGACCTCTACAACCCAGTTATTGGGTAACACAAGACCCCTTGGTAAGACTTGCGGGTTTCTAACGACCTGTAACGACTGTCAAAGATCTACGAGTGACAGCCGGGATTAACAAGTTAAGTCATAAATGACTGCATACTTTCAGAAACCCAATATATATTTTTAACGTAGTTACATAATTGATTTTCTTACACAACTTATCATCACGCCTGTATTCCTCGAGGGGTTTCGCAGAGGTGTACCTATAGAACACCGACATATCGGAAGGAGTGTTTAAGTCCCATGTAATATAAAGCCTATTGCCATTAACCGGGCACAAATCCGGACTCCCAGGAAGAGCCGACAGCTAGACAGCAACTGAGAAATTCCAGATAAACAACCCAATAACACTTTGCCCGACCAGGGAATTGAACCTTAAGCTCAGAAGTAGCGCTTGCGACCACTAAACCAACGAGGCAGTCCAACTAATTTGAATGTAGTTACATAATTTACTAGCAGCGCCCCTCGGTTTCACCCGCATAAGTTTCGATCCAGTGGCAATATCTGGAAAAAAACTATTATGTATCCTTCCCTTTTCCGGGACTTAAACTATCTCTATACCAAATTTCATCTAAATCGCTTAAGCGGCTTAAGCGTGAAGAGGTAACAGACAGACAGACACACTTTTGCATTTCTAATATTAGTATGGATTTTGTTACTGGCGGTCCAAAGAGCATCATAGAATACATGGTTTCATTAAACTATCGTAGAAACCTTTGTCAATCCAAAACCTAACTTAACAATAAAATCATGACCAAGTTAGAGTCAACACCGAACAATTTAAATGTAACAGCATAAATTATTCAAAGTACAGTCAGCCACACAGGTGTAGCATTAGTTTCGCGTATTGTTGGGGGAACAATGCAAAGTTTGTTGCTGCTACAGTTGCCGGCATTGTGTGACGTACTGTACTATTGTGATGTAATAACCAGGATTAGTGAAGCAATTTATAATGCAATTTGTCAAGTCTGGGCTCACATTTAAGTAAAAATAGTGTTGAGGTTAAGCTATATATGCCGCGGTCAATTCGAGGATGGATTTTTTTAACACTTAAAAATCGCATACACGAGCAATTTATTTTATTTCTCATTTTAGGTGTTGTTTTTTATTTATATCTAATCGTATGCTGCACTAGTTGACGTCATCACGTCACCGCCCGCTGTCGCTGACTCTGTGGCTTCCCGGGACTCAAGCTATATTTATGCCGATGTCCGATCTCCTTTCATCTAAATCAGTTCAGCGGTTTAAGCGTGAAAAGGTAACAGACAGACACACTTTCGCATTTATAATTTTAGTATGGATGATAGAATCGCTCCAAACAATTCTAAACTCCGCATTTATAGGTAAACGAGTGAACAATACAGAGACCAGGATATCCAACAATTAAAAGGGTCTGAAATGGGCCGGCGTGGCGTTGGCGTCGACAAATTAACCAGGCGTCGGCAAAGGAAGCCATTTTTTTTAGTTCCACTCTATTTTCTACAGGTACAGGCCAATTTATTTGTGTAATTTATTGTCTAAGATTGAAAAATTGGATTAAACTGTGTTATCTGTCCGTGGATGGTCACCGTTTGTTGTTCAAGTAAATCTTCCGCAGTCGTTTTGGGGTGATGTCAGTCTGTTTTGTTTAGTGTAGTTGTAAATTGTAGAATGTTTTTTTTTTATTTTTATTTAGCACAACAATAAAACTATGCGTCGCACTGCTGGGCGGATCTATACAATTTTTCTCACTGAGTGATTTAACGCAAGTGTCAAAATCATAAAACTTTTTAATGTCCGCTGCTAGATTTTGGGTTCTGCAATAAGTTTCTACATCGAATAAATCACAAATAATTATTTTAATTCAACAAACTATAATGTGAATTAAAGAGTTTCTTGCACCACTTCGGCTACGATGTTTTACAACATAATATAGGGTTGGGATATTGGTTGTTATTTTATCTATGTACCAACAATCGCAAAGAAATAATTGATTTGATTTTGAGGGGTTGTCTCACACAAATTCGGCATAAATTACTAATTAACTATTAGTAGGTATAGATAACTAACTATTTACACTAGGTACTAAGTTAAATGACTAGACAAATAAATACAAAAACAAAAGGACACTTAGGCGTCGAAGTACTCGTCCGCATCGCTGTCATCTGGTAACGTGCCCAGAAGACTGGCAGCATTGCCACGTTGAATGGCAATGCTAATTACCTATTTTGCCAAAGCATGACCGAACGACTCTAATTAATTTGATATTGAATGGTTTCTAATTGGGACCCTGGCTCTGGATTGACAGATAGGCAAATTTTGCCCATATTTGCCAATCTGTCAACCCAGTAGTTGTCTCTGTATTCTGAGCAATTTTAGAACCTGGCATAGACATATAAAACCAATCCTGCTTCATTATTCTCACATCGGATTGTATATCCAAGCACGTTGCGTCATCACTACAGCTATATGGTTGATTAGTGGCGGCTCTATAACGTAATTAGTCTAGAACCAGCTGCCTTTCAACGAGGCTGTGGCTATTTTCAGAAACGCACAAATTGGGTTTATTTTCATTGGGTATTCGTCTATAAGTTATAGCTACGCGAGTTCTAATGACACAATTTTTTACCCGTATATGGCGAAGCTTAAAAGAACGTATATTACTTCGAGTTTTATCAACACACATACTTAAACTCATGCCTTCTTCCCATAACAGAAACTACGATCCTTACATACTCCTATTTCTTTGTTTACGTTCATACATCTGGTCATACACGCACGCCGGTTGTGACTACCACGCACTTGACCTTACTTAAGAACATCACCAAAAAGGTCACTAAAATATAAATGTCCTCCTACGGCGTCCGTCCCGGTGTATATTATTATCATTTTATCAACATTTGACTCAATTTCTTTATCTTAACTATTGAATGCTTTCTTCTTACATACATATGTTTCCGTAGCTATAATGCACCTTAAAGTGACTGATACAGTATGAGACTTAATAGCAACTTGAGATTGAGTTATTGTAGGTATCTTAAAAGTGAGTTGTTTAATAATAAAGCATCTCAGGACATGTTGCCCCTTTATCGCTACGTCACTTTGAGCTAGCGGCAGTTTCCAGGGGCCCATTATTGAGTATAGCCCTTCCATTTTATCTGTGTATAGTCTATAAAACATAGTGAGGCAGGGGCCATAGCCTTTCCATAGTTCTAGGTACTGGTCCACTTTTGCCACCCAAACCCCATAGTTCAACATGTCTTTTTAGTCCTGCACGAACCAGAGGTGGCCCTTGGGTACACTTGTCTAGTGCGATTATCGTCGGTTGGTGCCTCATTCCATCAAAAACGTGTAACGGGCCTCTGCAAGCTGGCTTCGGGCCCTCGTACGCCTTCCAAATCCGTGACCTTACACTTGCGTCTGGGACCGGGTCTCCAGGTATGTCAAATCATAAATTTATATAAAATATATAATAATATATTTTCTAAATACATTACTATAATAGGAACAGAATCAAAGCTAAAATAGATATTGTATTTTTCTGTGTAGTTACCTGCAGTAGCTATAAATCTTCAACTAAATATAACTCCATACTTAGTAGGTATCATAAATGAAATAAATTCCAAAAATAACTTCATGAAATATTTGGTGTAAACATAATTTTCTTGATATTTGGTAGGAACATTTTACTTTACAAAATGGAAGTTACCATACTTGGAAAATGTTTAGGAATTTATCAATTTACCCCCTTACTATTAAACGTTGTATAGCGTCTATATAGGTTCACAACGCTTTGTCTTCTTCTTTCGAAAGTCAAATTACTGACGACTGAAAGACAGAAATCGGTCTGTAACTATTCATCTGATATAATACGTTTATTAGTAAGGGGACAATGTTCGTTACTACCGACTAGCTACGACTGTCTACGATCTCTTTTCAAGTCAATAATTTTGTTCAACGATACTATTCTGTTATTGTTACCTTATTTATATTTCCTGTGTAAGTATTTACTTTTATATGTTTACATAGGCTTAGTATTAGGTAATAATGTACCTACTAATGTGCTTTTTCTCAGAGTTGATATTTATTTATATACCAATTTTATTTAAAAATGTATTACCCCAATTTAAATTAAATGTAAAGTGATGGCCTGAAGCACAGGTTTGAATAAACCTAGTTCGGGTGGGTCGCTACATGACACTCTAATTTCGAACCATCATGTAATAAAAAATATTTTAGTGTTAGTTTATTTTTAGGCACTATATTTGTATGAGAAATTTGTTACTCTTTGCTAAATGTAAACCTTTTGTATACCTACGTTTTTTTTATTAAATAAATTATTATTTATTTGACTCTGTTTTCGTATTTGCTTTGTATATTATTCTGAAGAGTACTAAGGTTACTAAAACTTTACAATTTTGTTTAGCGTCACTTCGTCTAAACATTATAGCGTTGTTAGTCGTTTAAAGTATTATTTACCCAGGGGAGACAGCTAGATACTCTCGACACAATTGAAACAATTCTACTTGGAAGGGTTAATAGGAAACCCATATGGCCAGCAATCCATTTAAAAACAAAACAGTACACCACTCCGACATCCCGAAAAAAACTCCATACCTACTACCCGAAATTCATCTCAACTAAAAACCAATTCTGCCCGAAAGTCCCATCGCACAGAGCTATCAATCTATCAGACAGTCCACTTAATTAAAGACTGTACTAAGAACTTGCAGTATCACCGAACTCCCATTAGCCGAAGGATTTTCGGCGAAAAAACGTAAACAGTTACTTCGTTTTCGATGCCCAATGAAGTTTCCAGATTCCCTTTTTTTCGTTCGTGACTCGCTGTTTTAGGAAAAGGGGGTAATGAGATTTTTGTGCTTAATTTGTATTGTTAGCTTTTGCTTGCGGTTATTCTTCTATCGTGGAGGTCGAATAGGCAGTCGCTCTACGTAAAATACTGGTATTCAGCTGCATCCGGTTAGACTGGAAGCCTAGGCAGGCAGAAGTCTAGGCAGCAAAAGGCTAGCCTAGGCATGCAGAAGTCTAGGCAGCAAAAGGCTAGCCTAGACAGGCAGAAGTCTAGGCAGCAAAAAGCAGAAGTCTAGGCAGCAAAAAGTAGACCTCTAGGCTGCAAAAAGCAGAAGTCTAGGCAGCAAACGGCTAGGCAGATGATGAGTTAGGTATTCATAACTTCACAAGGACCAACGTTACTTTTTCTGCAACACACCTGCATATAATTTCCATGAGAATACTCGCAATGAGAAAAAAGGAAATAAATCACACTCGTCTATTTGTCATTCGTACGAGAAGAAGATTTTACCCTGTAATTTTCAGACGATTTCATAACACTGATTGTAACATCACAATTCTCTTTGCCCACAGAGTAACAATATCCTACTCAAAGAACGTGACGTACGCCGAGCTGGTCATCAACGACGTAAAGCCAGAAGACGAAGGCGTGTACCGCTGCGAGATCACCTACCTGCAAGTTGGGGAGGACTGCAACACTGTGCAGATCACCGATTTCCATACTTACAGTAAGTACCTAGTATTATTTTTTAGGTTATAGACACAACTTGAAGATTCTATATAAAAATAAATACTTATTTGTATTTCCAACGAGTAGAATACATAAGAATCTTTAATGAAAACTGAGCTTGAACGATAAAAAACTCAGCCAGTCTTCTACTGTTACAATGTTCGTCGTTATACCTATTACATTCTTGCTCTCTTTACTTGCACTAGTTAACTTGATACGGTATGTTTATCTCACGAAGCAATGCGCGCTTTACTTCATCTGCCTAGCCTTTTCCCAACTATGTTGGGGTCGGCTTCCAGTCCAACTGGATTCAGCGGAATACCAGTATTTTACATGGAGCGACAGCCTATCTGACCTCCACAACCCAGTTACTGGGTAATACGATACCCCTTGGTAAGACTGGTTGTTAGACTTTCGAGCTTCTGACTACCCGTAACGACTGTCAAAGATCCACGACTGACAGCCGGGACCAACGGCTTAACGTGCTATCCGAGGTATGGAGGGGTCTCGGTATGTAAAGATGGTCACCCATCCACAGACCAACCGCGGCAAGCGTAGCTTAACCTGATAGATCGACCTGTGCGGCTGTTATTATTTAGCCACGGGCCCCTCAATGCGCGCTTTACTTGTGGTAAGCAAGTGTACAAACAGGTTATGAATGTGTGCGTAAAGAGGAGTATCGTCAGCGCATAACACACACACGCACACACTTCTAACTTTGTCATTATCTTGGTTGGACGGTACCGAAAGCTCCTGCGCTTACACAATATTGACAGCGTGTTTGTATACTTGTGAACAACAAGTAAAGCACGCCTCGCTTAGTGAGATAAAAATACTACAGAATGTTAGATTTTCTTTATTATTAGTTCCCACATTGAGCGCTGTTAGATTTGTTTAAAAAAAAAGTTATTAAAAAAAATAAAAAACCCGACTGCGGTAAAAAACAAGTTAAAAGAACTGAAAAGCTAAAAACAAGCCCATTTTAAATTAAATAAAAGTTGGAAGCAGGCGGGACCCATACCATTTTGTTATTATATTTTCAAATTCAAATGGGTCCCGCCTGCTTCCAACTTTTATTTAATTTAAAATGGGCTTGTTTTTAGCTTTTCAGTTCTTTTAACTTGTTTTTTACCGCAGTCAGGTTTTTTATTTTTTTTAATAACTTTTTTTATTTCCAGCTTTTTAGTTCCCAGGTGTTTGGTCTGTATAGTGCTTCAAAGGAACATACAAACATACATACATACATAGGCTGATGAACACATTACCACTCCTTTGCGTTGCGCAGTCGGGTAAAAATATAGGTTCTTATGCATTGAAGTTTTTCAAAGAAACAATGCAAAAGAGACACCCGTAAGTAACCAATCATAAATTTTGAGCAAACTTCTTCTTCTAAAATCTCAAGCCATTTCATTCTCTCCCATTTTCTTTGTTCCGGCAAACTATAGGTAACTTCTAATATTAAGTGTTCAGTAGGACCGTGTTGTAAGTAAGTGGACGACATATCACGCTCATAAGTTGTGTCAACATGACAGCCAATCAGACGGGCGGATGGTGAACTAGTGATGGGAAAGTGTCGATATTTGTTGGTCGAGCGGTCGAGTAAATATCGACACGAATTTAAAATGTTCCGCAATGTTGTGAGTGAACATTTCTATAAACAGTCGAGTAATAAATCTCATTCATTTTATTCAGATTTGACAGACCCCATCGAGATTCATGGAATTTCATAAAGAAAAATGTTCTTTTATAAACCCTTTTGTTCCACTTGCTAAAAAAGTTACTATTAAGTTATAATAATTTGCAAAATTTATACATATTTTTCCAGTATTTAAACTGCAGAAACATGCAAACTTATGAAGACAACAAAGGAATAAAAACCCTTCTACAAGTTATAAATCTCCCAACTTGTTAAATATCAAAAGGGTTAAATTTGGACCTCTTGTTTGTAACGTCAATAAAATACGTGGGTCAACGACAGACTGATATATTCACAAACGTAAACTAACTACCCACCACCATACAATTATGAGTACCGACCGATGTTACATCTCTCCTCATCAAGTCTACTAATCCAACCGATACATCTTAAACTAAGTAACTAACAATGTAATAGATAACTATAAAACTAATGTGGCTCATTATTGCCAGCTTGTCTAGCACGGTTGAACGCACGCAGTGCGCGAGCAGACGCGCCCAGTGGGGGTGGAGATACCGACGACGAAAGCCGTTCTGGTGGAACCGGCGGCGTCGACTTTGACTCTTCCAGCGGCGTGTCCTTAGTATCCCCATCCCCGCTGGATGCGTCCTCAAATATCTCACCTTCGGCCCCGCTATCGACCCCCGGTTGGGCTGCCCCGGAGCCCTTAGGCTCTGCTACGACCACGTCACTCATGCGTGATAACGAGTACCTATTTTTGCCTGCTGAAATAATTTGGTCGGCATGTCTACGCCACTCAACCCCGTTACCTACACTAACTTTGTATGAAACTGGCCCTGTTTTCTTTATTACTGTGGCTTCGGTCCACTTGTCCCCCCTCGCCGTGTAATCGCGAGCAATTACTGCATCCCCAACCCGGAATTCTGTATCAGCCCCCGAAGCACGGGTGACCTGACGCTCTTGCTTCGCGCGCACCGCTGCGGCTACATCCGGCCGTAGCGCATCCAGTCGGCTACGCAAGCGCCGACCCTGGAGCGCCACTGCTGGCGAGACACCTGTCGTTGCGTGTTCACAATTCCGATACTGGAAAAGAAATCTACTTAGGGCGACTGTCACGTCCTGGCCTTCGTACATCGCTCTCTTTATTGCCTTTTTTACGGTTTTAACTGCGTTCTCAGCCGCGCCATTCCCCTGGGGTCTATACGGTGCCGAAGTTGTATGTCTAATACAGTTACATTCACAATATGCTTTAAACTCTTGAGAAGTGAACGGCGGGCCGTTGTCAGTCACGAGCTGCGATGGTAAACCGAAACGTGCAAATGTACTTCTAAATACTTTAATAGTAGAAGCTGCATTCGTGCCGCGCATCGGCAGGGCCTCTATCCATTTGGAATGTGCGTCTACTATTATAAGATATCGTACGCCGCCGCAGTCTGCAAAATCAGCGTGTACGCGTTGCCACGGGTGCAGCGGGAACTCCCAGGGATGCAGCTGCGCCCGCGGCGGCGCGTCCTGCACAGTGCGGCACGCAGCGCACGACCTACACACTTCTTCAATGTCCTGATCTAAACTCGCCCAGTAAATGTAGCTCCGCGATAAAGTTTTCATTTTGTTCATACCTAGATGGCCCTCGTGAACTTCTTTTAATATTTTATTTTGTAGCACGTGAGGGACCACTATCCTATATTTATAAATTACACATCCTTGATCTACTAGAAAATCATTTTTCCTAGCAAAAAAAGGTTTTTCCGCATCGCAGCTCGGTGCTGTCGGCCAACCGAATAGTACGTAACCTTTAATTTTACTCAATAATGGATCGCGCTCCGTTTCTTTTGCGATATCTTTAAAACAAATAGGCAGCGACTCCTCTATAAGATTTAAATAATCTATCGAGTCGACGAAGCGACCTTCCCGAGCTAACGGTAATCGTGATAACGCATCAGCCGGACCGTTGTCCACCGATCGCACGAATTCTATGTCGAAATCATATGCAGCCAAGCGTGCCGCCCATCTTTGTAAACGACTGGCAGCCGTCTGTGGGATTCCCCCCTTGGCCCCAAAAATATGAGTCAGAGGTTGGTGATCAGTGCGTAGCGTAAAACGCCTTCCGTACAAATATTGGTGATGTTTCGTTACACCAAACAGAATAGCCAGCGCCTCTTTATCGAGCTGGCTGTAGTTCCGCTCGGGCGCACTAAGAGTGCGCGACACGCAGCTGACTGGCCGCTCACTCCCGTCCGAGTAGCGGTGCGCCAGCACGGCGCCCAGTCCGTACGCGCTGCTGTCCACCGACAACACCAGGTCGCGCCCCTCCTCGTAATGTGCTAATACACGTTCGCTCAGGAGAGATCGCTTTGCCTCCACGAAAGCATTATCACACTTGGAGTCCCATTCCCAGCGGCTATTTTTTTTTAACAAATTGTGTAATGGTTGTAATAGAGTACTCAAACTAGGAATAAATCGCCCGTAGTAATTCACCATCCCCAAGAAACTTTTCAGTTGTGATACGTTCTCTGGTTTAGGCGCGCTGGAAATGGCTTCCAATTTTTCTGTATCCGGTCGCAAACCTTCCTTATTAATAATAAAACCTAGATATTTCACACTATCTTGCATAAATCTACATTTACTTAATTTAACAGTAAGTCCCATTTGACGTAACCTATCGAGTACAGCTCTCAGATTTTTCATGTGATCAAGCGTGTTGGACCCCGTCACACAAATATCGTCTAAAAATACTACACACCCTGGCACCCCGCGCAGCGTCTCCTCCATAATTTTTTGAAATTTTTCCGGTATAACAGACAGGCCGTAAGGCGTACGCCTATACACAAAAGTACCCATATGCGTCGTTATGGCTGTGTAGGGTTGCGAGTCGTCCGACAACAGACACTGTTCATAAGCATGTTTCAGATCAATTTTTGTGAATTTATCTCCCCCACTAAGATTTGCGAATAACTCTTCGATACGCGGCAACGGATAATAATCTCTTTTTAACTTTGGATTGATGGTTATCTTATAATCCCCACAAATGCGTATGTCCCCATTTTGTTTTACAACGGGTACTATTGGAGTTCCATAGTCTGAGTAGTCAACACGGTAGATGGAGCCGTCAGCCTCGAGACGTTCCAGCTCCCGTTCGACACGTGCGCGCAGTGCCAGCGGCATGGGTCTCGCTCGCACATAAACTGGTTGCTTATCGGACAGCTGTAGTCGTATTGATTGTTTGCATGTACCTAACTTATCGCAAAATACTTCTGGGAATTCCTTACATAATTTGTTTACTATTTCATCATCTATGATTTCATTGAGGTTTATTTGTGTTATCTTTAAAGCGCGCAACCACTCTCGTCCTAACAAGGGTCGCGCCCCACCCTTAATAATGTATAATCGTAGCGACTTAGCTTTAAATTCGCCCAGACAAACGTCTACCTCAATGTAACCGAGTGATTCTATTCTTGAACCTGAGTAACAACGTAAAACTAAGTTATCCGGTTCCATCTTTTTATGCGAAAAGCTACCTTTGTACATAACCTCACTTATTGCTGATATACGACTTCCTGTGTCCACTTCACATTCCATATTAATGTTATCAACAGACAGTTTAATAAAAAATGGTTTGTTACCTCGAGCTGCCACATTTAAGTTGAACATACCATCCTCTGATTCGTCACTCACATAGTTATGCCGACCACCACTACCGCGCACTTGTTTGCACATCACTTTTAGGTGTCCTTTTTGACCGCACTCATCACAACTGTAATTTTTAAACCGACACCTCTCGGCCGGATGCGCCTTGCCACAGCGCCAGCAGGCCCGCGCGCCGTCCGCGCCTGCCGCGCCTGCCGCGCCTGTTGCTGCCGCTGTTCCGTCGCCTGCGCCGCTGCCGAGCGCCCGTTGCGGCCCGCGCGGGCGCGTTCGTCCGCCGCGCGCGTAATGCAGGCCTTCGCCCGCCTCGCCGCCGCCTGCTGGCTTTACCGAGTCCGCCGTCGCCGTCGCTGTGGTACCGCTCACCTCCGCATGCTTCTCCGCTGCCTCTAAAGCCAGCGCAAGCTCCACTGCCTCTTTGTACTGTACTTTTTTTTCCGCGAAGATTCTCGATCGCATTACGTCACTTGTCAGCCCGGACACGAACTGATCGCGCAAATTTTCTTCAAGCGTCGAACATGACTTGCACTTTCCGAAACTGCACGTAGACGCCAGGTGTTTCAATGCCTGTAGGTATTCCGTAAGGGACTCGCCCGAACGCTGCCGGCGTAACCTAAACACGTGGCGTTCGGCGATCTCCGATCGTTGTGGTTCTAAATGTTCCGTTACCAATTTCACTAGTTCGTCATATGTTTTGTCTTCCGGAAAACTTGGTGAACACAAATCGCACATAAGCGCATACGTTTCTTCCCCCACGACCGTTATTAACATAGGTACTTTCAATTCATCGTCGATTTCGTTAAGCCGTACGTACTGATTTATCCGACGAATATAAGCCGGCCACTGTTTCGAGCTTAAATTAAAGGGTTCAATTTTACCAATAGGCATCTTGACACACGCGAAACCGAAACGAAACCTCGGAAATTAAAAAAGAAATTGTACAAATCCCGTTCTCGTCGCCAATGTAACGTCAATAAAATACGTGGGTCAACGACAGACTGATATATTCACAAACGTAAACTAACTACCCACCACCATACAGTTATGAGTACCGACCGATGTTACATCGTTGATCTATGTCGGAAGTCTACTTGTCAGGTTGTCAGATAAAACCCAAAAGTTATCTGATTCTATGCATTTTCATTATAAACTTAGAGTTTTTAGTTCTAAGATTTTTTTAAACAAGAAAACATTAAGTACATATTTCTGCACTTTTTTATTTCTTAATAACACAAACAAAACATTACTGTTAATATAATAGGAGAATTTAATGCAATAAACGTAAATTAAAATAATTAACGATCCCAAACTTTGATAATGGTGTCCATTTTGGCAATCGAAAACTTTGTTTAACTGTTATTAATTGATAAATGTGCCCGCAATCAATTTTTATTATGGTTTGTAAACAAACAATTTATTAACTTGGAAAATGAATTGATAAATTGAGTTTAAACCCCATCCTTAGTGTGACGTGATTAAAGGGGATATCAGGATCATAATTACATTATAAATTGATATAATAGGTACCAACTTACATAGAAAATCAATCTTAATACCAAACCATCATCATAATCTTCCTGCTCTTGTCCCGTGTTATTTGGTCGGCGCAACACGTTTTCTTCCGCCAATTACCCCCGTCAGCTGTCAAGCTATCATTCAATCTTAATAACCAACTAATTCCTTTTAAATTAATAATAATTTTGCAGTGCATTACCAGTTATTACGACTTACCATCGTGCCTATATTTTTTGCAGGAATAGGAAGTAAGTACGAACATTTTGTCAATTATGTTCTAACAGGACGCAACCCAGACAACCGTCCCGAAAATAAATCAATAAAAATAAACTATCGACACATCCCATCCCTACTAGCGTTAGGTTCTCTAGGATATTGCGTTTGTCTTGCCTCGGGCCAAGCGATTCACTGAGGTGCCACACACTCCATCCCTGTCTAACACACTTTACCAAACATATTGCATCCCTCTCCCTCGTAACAGCATACGTCTTTTCTATGAAACAAATGGATGTACGATATTTTATTAGATACTTTTCTGTCGACGTTAGGTTTTTCCGAAGATTACTGGATATTTTCTCTTCTATTATTATGGAAAGGTAATGTTTTCTGTGAAGTCGGTAAATAGAGGATATGCCGGAAATTAGGTAAGTGGATACACTCGCAGAGTGTAACCGGACGACGAACGATTCCTTGAAAGCTTTATAGGATCAAAATACCCTCATCGAGTGGCTATTCAGGTACCTCCGGTGCATTCTGGGTTGTCAGTCCCGCTTTCATCTTGCGGATTGGCTAATATATTTATTTTGATAGTACTTTCAATGCAAATTCATTAAAGCTATATGTATCTTCTTCTTTTTCTCGCGTCGGTGATTCATATTTTGTCCTAACAGTATGTTACAAGTCCACCAGGACAATTTTGGCACTTAATAATAAATGATTTATTTTCTGTAAGTAGGTTTGTACAAACACTTTTACACGTCAATCATATTTTTTTTAAACTAGATGAGGTCGGCGTTTCCTATCTGACTAATATAATCTTTGAATAAACTATTACATAAATTATGTATTAAAGAGGATAAAAATATATTATATTATACGGGATAAATTTCTTATGCTAAATTAACTAACAAACTATTAAAATAAAAATATAATAAAATAACCTAAATAAAACGATTAATAATCTAAAATGAGCAACAGACTGAGGTTTTCGACAACATAGAATTCAATTGACATAAAATTAAATTAAAAATTTAAAAAACCCCCGATATAAATTTAGAATCCCTACGAAAAAGCATGAAATAAAAAAAAATATTAAAAAAAATCTTATGGAAGTCGGGGGACCGTTCTGTGGAACACCTTCTATTCTGAGGTCCCCCGACTTCCATAAGATATTTTTTTTTTTATATATATATATATTTTTTGTATTCTACTATTGAAGCCCTTTCATTTGATACCCATATTGAGGGAATTGTGAAAAAATATGTTATCCGCCATTTTGTAGCGGCGGCCATCTTGGACCGATTTTCATCAAACATAGCTAAGAACACTCCCGACTAATACACCTTTCCAACAAAAAGAACTAAAACAAAATCGGTTCATCCGTTCGGGAGCTACGATGCCACAGACAGACACACCCCCACACACCCCCCCACACACACACACACACACAGACACGTCAAACTTATAACACGCCGTCGTTTTTGCGTCGGGGGTTAAAAATAAAAATCGTCATAATCCCTCAACGGGATCCTCCTTCAGCGGGGCTATACATGTCTCTCTGCGAGACCACCACACACTCGACTGCCATGTGAAAACCATAAGGCGTCGACAAATTCCTCCTCATCGCTGTCGACTGGTAATGTACCCAAGTGAGTCGCGGCATTGCCACGTTTTTGAATTAGTAAAATATCAATATTAAAATATTTTCAAAATTTATATTATTTGTGATGCACGCTTGATGGGATATAAGATGTTGAGGTGTACTAAAAAACTAGCCAAGTGCGAGTCGGACTGGCACACGAAGGGTTCCGTACCACAAGGCAAAAACGCCGAAAAAAAACACGTTTGTTGTATGGGAGCCCCCCTTAAATATTTATTTTATTCTGTTTTTCGTATTTGTTGTTATAGCGGCAACAGAAATACATCGTCTGTGAAAATTTCAACTGTCTAGCTATCGCGGTTCTTGAGATACAGCCTGGTGACAGACAGACGGACGGACGGACAGACAGCGAAGTCTTAGTAATAGGGTCCCGTTTTTACCCTTTGGGTACGGAACCCTAAAAAGGTAACCAAAACTTTACCGGTCATAAGGTTGACCATTTCTGGTCTCCAATGCTTGTATGCAAAGCTTGTATGCAAAAATCCCGGAAAACAGCTAGTGTTGACTAAACGAAAACAAAATATCCTCCATTCTTCGCCGACTATGTAAATATCAAACCGATGTATTTGCAAACAAATAGGATAATGGTTGTTGATTTTTCGGCGGATCTTGTATTTGGCCACAAAATATGAAGTTCATGTTATTGTTAACATGGAATTATTTTCTTCTTTTTAGGGTTCCCTACCAAAATGGTAAAAAGGAACCCTTATGGTGAGACTAAGTCTGTCTGTCTGTCTGTCACAGCTGGATATCTTAAGAACTACTAATGCTATCAACTTGAAATAGTTTCAGATGACGTTTGCCCAACTATTTTGCAAATTAGAAAGAAATAAAAATATAATATGTACATTTTTTGCAACAGGGACTGAAAGGGGGTCTGAAAAATTCGAAGTGGGGCTACTAGGGCATGTGGAGTATCATATGAAAGAATGCAGTTTGCACATTCTCAAACAATTTTTTTTTTTTTAGGCCGCATAGTTTTCGACTCTTGATGAAACATGTAAAACAAAAATACCGTCCCCCCCTTATCTCCGAAGTTTGCAAAGAGAAAAGTCTGAAATAATAAAACGAAGACTCTAAATAGCACACTTTCTCAGAAATCATCAACAAAAGTTACATTAGTTCCACTATCAGTCAAGAGATGGCGCTGACATAAAATTGCAATATGCTACACCGCAGTGCACAGTGTTAAAATTCCCTGACGAATAAAGGCCTCGCCGATGAAAATTTAAAAACATAGGATGGTACGGAACCCTCGGTGCGCGAGTCCGACTCGCTCTTGTTTAAACTATGCATCTAGTGCTATAAAACACAATTCGAAAACGAACTAATAATTTATTTTAAAGTAAATCTTCTCGTTGGTCTAGTGGTCCCAAGCACTATTGTTGAGCCCCTGGGTTCAATTCCCAGGTCGGGTAAACGGTTTGCTCATCAACAGGGGATGACCCCTATTACATGAGAATGAAACTGTGTTGGTTTAGTTACTATATTATGTAGGTGCACCCCTGCAGAGATAAACAACCGTGATATTATGTTAAATGTTAACAGATTCACACTTTGACAAATTTTGAATGCATATTAGCGAATAACACTTCAGAATAAATATAAAAAAAAATCTGTTTAATTAAAGAACAGACACTGAAAGAGGTTTTCATTAGGGTAACAGTTGTACGGTTCGATCAAAAAATCAGGTCAAGCTACGCATGTCGCGGTCGATCCGTGGATGGGTGACCATTTTTATATATATTATCCAGACCCCTCCGTGGCTCGGAAATCATGTTAAGCCGTTGGACCAGGCTGTCATTCGTGGATCTTTGACAGTAGGTACTGGTGGTCAGAAGCCCGAAAGTCTGACAACCATTCTTACCAAGGGGTATCGTATTGCCCAGTCACTGGGTTGTGGAGGTCAGGTAGGCAGTCGCTCTATGTAATATACTGGTATTCAGCTGCATCCAGTTAGACTGGAAGCTGACCCCAACATAGTTGGAAAAAGGCAAGGGAGATGACTGAAAGAGATTTTCATTGAAATATTTTTTTATTACATGCTATAAAATTAAAAACTGCAATGAACTTCTAAAGGTCATGAATATTCAATAAACAAATTATGAACTAAGAACCTTTCGAATTTGCATACAAATGCGATTTCAGATTCCGATCACTATTGTTGGTTTTAATTAAAAAAATAATGGCCAATGAAGCCTGATATTTGGCGACCCGATAGTGGAATAGCTAAGTAAGGCTGTTTTTCTGTCTGCCCTAAGGGTCAAAGGTTCAATATCCTTTTGAAGCATTTTTTTTCTCTCCTTTTGACCCGAACTATTGAGAAAATGGAGTTCTACACACTTCGAAATCGAATATAAAGACAGATATGCATGTGTTTGTTGTCCAGATTGGCTTAAAATTTGAACAAATTAGCACGAAATTAACCAACTTTGAGGGAATAACTAAATAGAATAGAATAGATAGGTTGTAACTTAGACTATGAAGGAGTACCTATTCATTTTTAGAGTTTCGTACCCAAAGGGTAAAAACGGGACCCTATTACTATGACTCCACTGTCCGTCTGTCCGTCTGTCACCAGGCTGTATCTCATGAACCATGACAGCTAGAACGTTGAAATTTTCACAGATGATGTATTTCTGTTGCCGCTATAACAAAAAAAATCCTAATAAAAACGGAATAAAATAAATGTTTAAGGGGGGCTCCCAAGCAACAAACGCGTTTTTTTCGGTGTTTTTGCCTAGTGGTACGGAACCCTTCGTGTGCGAGTCCGACTCGCACTTGGCCAGTTTTTGTATTTGTCTGTGGAGGCTTGTAATTAGCAATCTGTATAATATACAAAATTCAAAGTCCTGACTGATTGAGATATTAACGCACAGCCTGAACCGCTGGTCCTAGAGACATGAAATTTGGAGGGTGTGTTCTTTGTAAATAGTAGGTATCCATTAAGAAAAGGTTTTTCGGAATTCCACCCCTAAGAGAGTGAATGGGGAGAGGGCGAAATTTCACGCGGACGAACTCGCGGGCGGACGCTAGTCTAGTTAAATGTTATTAGTCTGTAAAAGTTTAAAAAAAATATGTTCGGGGCTGACGAAATATAGTTTTAGTATAGGTTACCTATAGGTGATTTAGAGAATACAGGCGTGAAGTTATATTTGGAAAAAAGCCGCTCGCCTCAGCTGCCGAGCCCATCAGAACATGATTCAGCGAGGGTAGATGCCGAACGGAGTTTGTCGATCGGCACGAGCCAGGTGAAAACCGATTAGGTGTATTAATTGCTTCGGGTCGGCTTTCTTGTACAACAAATACTGCCGAATCCACTGTGCCGACCCGAACAAGCAAAAAATGATTAGCCAGTCTGCAACATAATAATTTTTTGTGCAAATCATTTTTTGTTGTTTCATAGTGTTCCATTTCCTTGAACCAAAACCCTATAAAAAAGTACCTACAAAGAAAAATGTTATGATGAAAATATTTTGCTTTGTACTTTTTTTGAATGTTTAAGAACTGTCAGACTGTTCTATTTTCTATACTACTATTTACCTTTTAGATATTTATTTTTTAATTCCAACAAAATAAATCGTATTTTCTGATATCCCCTCGAGGGACGCAGGCACTTTGAAGATACATGAGAACCAGAATTAACCCTACACTTACTGTCCTCCTTTTTAATTCGGAGCGTAACACTCAAACGCCGCCGGCCATGTAAGGGTTGCTAAAGAGGGCGATGGGTCGAAAAGACCCGCCGGCGGTTCGCTAAAATCTTTGAAATCGTACAGCGTTAATTTGTAATGTATTAAATGCCTTTGAAATACTTATTTCTGCCACCCAACAACATTGCTTTCGTCCTGTCTAAGAGGTATGGTAAAGGTTCTTTAATCCTTTATGGCATACTTGCTTCCGCCCGCGACTTCGCCCGCAAGATATGTCCATAAAAATTATCCAATGTCCTTCCCCGGAACGCAATCTATCTCTCTGCCAAATTTTATCGAAATCCGTTCAGTGGTTTAGGCGTGAAAAGGTAACATACAGACAGACAGACCGAGTTACTTTCGAGAATTTATAATATTAGTATGGATGATTAAAGCTAAGTGACGTTTAAACGTCAAAATGTATGTTTAAACAGTCTTTGATCACTACGTAACTTCAAGCTACGTTTATGAATAAGGGGGACAATGATCAGCTATTATTATAAACGTAAACCACCAAATTACCACCAAAAACCACCAAATTTGGTCGTGAAAACCTGGGTTTTCAAGACCAAATATGGTTTTGCAAGTCATCAGAAAGCTCAAAAAATGATAAAAGATAGTCTGGGTCGCATGTATATTATATTAGAACAGCTACAGGAACGTGAAACCTCATTAATTGTAAATATCCTAAACTAATATTGGCTTTATTTAATGAAGTGAAAAATATTTTTCCTTTGTTTTTTCGACGGCTGAATGTTGTAATTTCAAAGACGTGATTTTAATTAGTGTTTAGTTCTTTGAAGAATCATTACATTAAATATTAAGATTGTTTGATTCGGCTTATTTCTTTGAGTAAGATTGGTAGAAAGTTTTAATTCTGTAAAATAATCTTACCCATTCAAAAGATTTTCCGAGAATTTGGTAAGTCATCAATTTCTTGGAAAGCCTAATGATTTATATTTTTATTTGGGTTGTAAAAAATGTACCTATTCTGTATCTTTCGTTAATTAATAATTATTTTAAACATTTATTTTATTGTTACGAGCTTGGTGTTCGTGACAATAAAAACTGCCGATTTAATAATCAAAAACTACACTTTAATTAACAATACTAATTACAACTTTAAACACACAAATAACAAAACACAATTGCACTACTGATCACTTATATGTATATTCACTTGGATGACTGATCACTTGGATGTATCCCGTTGTATAGCTTATCCAATTCTAACCCGAGTCGTGGCCCATAACGGCCTTATATAGTGCATCAGATAGTTCTTGAACCTTCTACTGCAGAAACATCTAGAATGTTCGAGTACATACCGGCCCCGACTGACCAGATGTCGATAGTTCTAGGAAGTTCTAGCATCAAAATTTCTAGAAGGATCTTGACTCTAGTAGTTCTGCTACTCGATACTAGATGGCGTTAGTGGTAACTAATGTCACCATGTACCAGGCATTAATTGTGGCACGCATCATTATTAAAAATCCACTCGTTAATCTATCCACAATTATTAATACCACATAATTATTAATAATAATTAATATGAATCGTTGGCAAAATAATGCATGTGTAATACTTAATTTGCTCAAATGTGTCATATTTAACATACCACTCATCACTTTCTGGTGGAAACAAAAGGACTTGGTAATTTTATTGACATCAAATGTACTTAAATAGAATAAACGTTAAACATTTCACATTAACACGACAAAAAAACAAACAAAACCAAAATTAAAATTGATTACACAACAACACTGAATATTTTAAATTACGCCAAATATTTTCTTAAACCATTTTCAATTAAAGCATTTATTAACACGTCGAGCACATTACAAACACATGGCAGGGCCAAAAACCTCTAAGATAAATCACCAATTTATATTACAGGGCAATTTCGTAAAATTTCCTCTAAAGGGTACATAATGGTATAAATATCAACCTGCAGAGAATGGCCTAAAATGGTCTTGCTTTTATTGTGAAAAGGATTACGGTGGGTTGAATCGACCCCCAGTAGTTTGAAGTGTGACATGAACAATGGAGGGTTATAATAAAATTCGGCTTAGGTTGCGTATCACAGATTGAGAATGAGTAGAAGCGACACATTCTCAAATGCATACGGTCTCGAGGCGTATTATCCCAGAGCGGTATCCTAATCCCTTAGTCTCTATTTGTCAAACAAACATCAAATTTGACAAGTCTTTGACTTTGATTGTCAAGGAGTTCAGATTCGGAACGCTAGATTTTGAACGTTTTTAATTGCGCAAGCTTTCAGGTCAATCACCGCACTGAATTATCGACGAAATTGACAATCCTATTTTTATGTTATCGCATGGCAAACCAACCGATTGCGTACCAGCTGATATACAAAGTAGTCACCACCGCCTACACACAGCAATATCAGACGCATTACAAAAGCGTTGCTGTCAATGAGCTTGTAATTTTATCGGTACCCTTTTACCCTTCAAACCGGAATACAGCAACGCTGCTTGACGGCAGACCTATCTCTGACCATAACTATAGTAGTTAGTTTACTAGGACGAGCTCCTTCATAAAGAGCTCTTTAACTACTAAAGAAAGTACCTAGAGTGCAACAACGATCTTTTGGCACCTGAATGGCATTGATATTGAGGCGTTGTTGGTTAACATTTGTAAAACTGTCACAGATATTGTACGGAAAAATCAACGTGGTGGCGTTAGTTTCCATTTTAAACCTTGTACGTGAGTGTCACTTCTTGATTTTCTTATTCAATGGTCCTGTCTGGTATATATCAATTTTGTATGTGGCGACGAAGGGTTTATATTTTCGTGTAAAAATTAGTAGAATAAGGGTTATGTCGTCATAAAATATCGTGTGAAGCGCTGCCAGCCATTTTAAAGTATAATGAGCTGTCAATGTACAAGTTTTACATAACACAGGCATTTTTATAACCACTTACGATTTAAATATTGAAGGGTTATCAAGGAACGGAGTACTTACGGTGCGTGACGTCACTCGTGGAAGCTCTTTTTTGCCCTTGTGTTTTAAAGTATTATCACAAATACCATAAAGGTACTTCGTGGGTAGGTACTTCACTTTCATTTTGCTAGTAGCTTAATTTATTTAGTACCATTGGATTTTCTGTACTTTCTTCTATGCATACTTAGGTGATGTTATCTCAATATTGAGTTACTTTCTAAATTAGAATAAACTAGCATTCAATAAAAAATGGAAAAAATATGATATTCATATTAAATATGAAAAGTATGTAATTATTTAATCAATTAATGTTACCTTCAATCGGCTGAAACACAGGATTACCTAGTTCAGGCACAAATCATGGGTGAACTTGACATAGATTTAAGAAAAACTGTATTTAACGTTAGTCCTTATATTTTTGAATAGATTTTGTCGTTATTATTAATCTTTTTTCAGGTCAGCTTCACAATCTGTCGCCAGTCATACTTAATTTTAACTTTTCTCGTACATGATAATATGAAAATCCTTATTTCATCCCATCACTTAACACATTTCCATAATATGATAAATGATGAATAAGTACTTCACGTTTGCATATTACTTTTAAACTTTCTCCCACACTTGCCGTTGATAACTCAAACAAAATAATCTCAAATTATTTCACCCACACAAAATTGTACCGCAATAAAAATAAAATTTAAGAAAGAAAAATAAAGAGACGAATATTTTTTCAAACCAAATTACCACTTGCTAAAAGATTGAGTCTGAATAAAAGCATAAGAAGCACGAACCAAAGGCATGTTTTCTTTACCTACAAGTAATCCGTAAAAGGACATATTTTTAAAGGGAATAGGTAGCTGTTTTTAATCCTCGTCCACTTTCAACGCAACTTTTTGATGCTGTTGCCTTTCGACGATGGCTTTTAAGACCGTACGACGCGACGGTTCGGTTTAAAATTAGAAAAAAACTGGCCAAGTGCCAGTCGGACTCGCACACGAAGGGTTCCGTACCACCAGGCAAAAACGCCTAAAAAAGACACGTTTGTTGTATGGGAGCCCCCTTAAATATTTATTTTATTCTGTTTTTAGTATGTGTTGTTATAGCGGCAACAGAAATACATCATCTGTGAAAATTTCAACTGTCTAGCTATCACGGTTCATGAGATACAGCCTAGTGACCGACAGACGGACAGTGGAGTCTTAGTAGTAGGGTCCCGTTTTTACCCTTTGGGTACGGAACACGAAAAAGGGAAAACCCTACATACTACCGAATGTTTAGGAATCAGTAAAACGACTGACTGTTGTTTTATTGTTGCAGACGTAATTGCAGAGCCGACCTTAGGTTCGATCCCCGGTCATAATTTTCAGGCCAGGATTTGAAATTATAGCCTCTACCTACCCTTTCGTACCCAAAGGTGTTAGTCATAACATCACACCTGCCCATCCCACCATTTGAGATATTTACCTTTTGAACGCCATTGTCACATATACGTGACAAGCAAGCGCGTGCCCTGTACGCCAGTTGTGTATCGCCTATCCTATTACGAGCGACACAAATATGTGACAAAAAATGCACTTTATCACGAAATAATCAATTAAATCATTACTTTTGTGTGTTTTTATTTGTATACCTTAAATATTTAAAATTGTGGCTTGGCGTGGAGGGCACGCGCGTGCTTTTATGCTCTGGCGTTCAAAAGGTTAATATCAAAGTTAATATTTTACTGTTGTATCCAGCAAAAATAAAATTAAATACTACTGTTAGCGTGCAATTAAGTACTATCTAGGTATCAATATAATTTCTACTAGTCGCCCACGACACGACAAATCGTCCTCCATAAAAGCACCGTACAAGTTTATTCAGAAAATATTGGTAGAAGCTGAAAGGCTCCGCGGCATTCGGGCGGTGAATTAAAATGTCGCTGACTGCATACCTGGGAGACTGTTAGACGTTCACATTCATCACTAACCTGCATAGGAGGTACGACTAGCTAACTTTATTGCTGGACCCCTTATAAAAATACCGTGCGATTTGCGCTAGTCTGTTAAAAGTTGCTACTGTTATTTTTTCTCTCCACACTGTTCAATTGACAGTTTTATAGAAAAGTAGCTCTTGCCCGCGGCTTCACCTACGTTGATGTCGGGAGTTATGCCACATTAGTCGGGACCTTACCGCCGGTTTTAATTTATGACACGGGACCTTACCGCCGGAATAAAATTATGCCACGGGACCTTACTGCCGGAATAAAATTATACCACGGGACCTTACCGCCGGAATAAAATTATGCCACGGGACCTTACTGCCAGAATAAAATTATGTCACGGGATCTTACCGCCAGAATAAAATTATGCCACGGGACCTTACCACCGGAATAAAATTATGCCACGGGACCTTAGCACCGGAATAAAATTATGCCACGGGACCTTACCATCGAAATAAAAAATATGTCCGAGTCAAGATCATTGTCTACCTGTGTGCCCAACATCGAAATTCGTTCTGCCGTTGAGGCGTGAAAAGGTAACAGACGACTTACTTTTGCATTTATCTAATACTAGCTTCCGCCCGCTGCTTCGCCCGCGAGGTATGTCGATAAAAACTATCCTATGTCCTTCCCCGGGATGCAATCTATCTCTCTGCCAAATTTTATCGAAATCCGTTCAGTGTTTTAGGCGTGAAAAGGTAACATACAGACAGACACAGAGTTACTTTCGAATTTATAATATTATAGTAAACATGGATGGATAATTTTATTGCTGATTCATCAGAGTTAATTCTGTAAAATTTTCTACAAACCTTACTAAAGAACCATAACAATAAAATAGCATAATCAGCCTATAATGTTCCAACTTCTGGGACACAGGCTTCCTCTCTGAGAGAGGGAAGTCGTAATCCACCACGCGGCCCAGTGCGGGTTGGTTGGACGTCACATGTCTTCGAATGTTTGGTTCTAGGACATGCCGGTTTCCTCACGATGTTTACCTTTGCTGTTTTGGGAGCCGTTGTGATGAAATAATTTACACAAAGCAAAGCACCTGTGTGGGTTCAAACCACAGAAATGATGTAATCTTTCTTGTATCTATGGTTCAAACCCACGAGCTATAAACTTGTAAGCCGCGGCTGTTACGACTGGGCCACCACTCACTTTTATAATTGAGAACTAAACAACCATAATGTTGTTATCAGTAAGTTAATTAACCGCACCAAAAATAAATTAACTTAATTAATCCCCAGATAACAGTGTACCGTGTCAAAACACTGTCTAAATTACAGTGAGTGTATTTAACACTTTCATTAGGCCGCGGCGAAATCAAAGGGATTGTAAACCTTTGATGTTGCCGCTCAGCTTTGTTGCGTAGACAACGGGTTGATGATGCATGGCCTTATTGCGACCTTGTTGCCATATAATGAAGTCTCATTAAGTAGGTAACAACCTTAGTCACAGGTTGAGTGTTGTTTCAAGTGATGGTAGTTCTAGGTTGAGCAATTTCTGCCGTATTGCTAAAGTCATTAGGTGCAAATCTAATTCTGGTCGTTTATTCATTGAAATGTCTTGCTGGTGTCCATTTGGTAGGGTGTATTATATTACTGCCTTCTTGGTCTAAGAGTCACAAGCGTGACTGCTGTGTGCAGCTCTGGGTTCGATCCCCAGATCAAGTGTTATAAGTTTTTTCGTCAAGACTTTCTCAGAGAGAAATTCATAAGACAAATTCTAGTCTATGACAATTACCACTAACTGGGAACTGGGCACCAATCAAGACTGGAGTCTTAATTTGTGCCCAGCTAAAAGTAATAGACTCGCCCCGTATTAATTTTATTTATTTATTTTCTTTGAAAGACTTACAGATAAACAAAACAGATTTTGAGCGCGGGGTTCGATCCCCAGATCGAGCTAATAAGAGTTTTTCATTTGGAATTTCTCCTTAGCAGCTCGGAGTTTGTGTTGATGTCCGGTTAATGGTAAATGGTTATCTTTATTTTCATTAGATGATTTGTAGCTAAACAAAACAGAACCAAAATAACAAGTGACTGTCAGCCAATTACAAGTCTTCACTAATAATTTAAAAAAAATGAAATCGCCGAAAAAACTGAAAAGCTAAAAAATAATAAACCTTTTTAGGGTTCCGTACCCAAAGGGTAAAAACGGAACCCTATTACTAAGACTTCGCTGTCTGTCCGTCCGTCCGTCCGTCCGTCTGTCTGTCACCAGGCTGTATCTCAAGAAGCGCGATAGCTAGACAGTTGTAATTTTCACAAATTATGTATTTCTGTTGCCGCTATAACAACAAATACTAAAAACCAAATAAAATAAATATTTAAGGGGGGCTCCCATACAACAAACGCGATTTTTTTGCCCTTTTTTGCTCGATATCAATAATGGCTACAGGTAGGCACTTGAAATATTCACAAAATACTAAATTGTATTTTTACTTTAATAATAAAATTAAAATAAAATAAATATTTAAGGGGGGCTCCCATACAACAAACGTGTTTTTTTCGGCGTTTTTGCCTTGCGGTACGGAACCGTTCGTGTGCGAGTCCGACTCGCACTTGGCCAGTTTTTTATTTAACCTTAATAACTAAGTTCTTAAACTAATGTAAGTATACCTAAGTAATTTTGAGTCAGCGCCAAACATTCAATGAACAAAGATCACTAAATTACCTTAAATTTAAAGAAAAAATATTTTTAATTAATTTGCTTGTTTGGCGCCGACTCAAAATCCTCCTCCGTTTTTTTTCGTCGGTTAAAAAACAGAATGAGAGTTAATTACTTGGGACTTTTAAACATAAATGGCAAAATGCGTAAAAACTTTTTTTACGAGGAATACAAGCGTCATGTAATGCTTGTATGTACATTGTATATACATGGCCTTCTTGCGACCATGTTACCTTTTAATGAAGTCTTATTATCTTATTATATTATTATTATATAGAATATTAAGTAGGTAGGTAACAACCTTAGTCAAAAGTTGGCGGTTATTTTAAGTGGTGTTAGTTAGCTATATTGAGCAATTATTACCGTATTGCGAAAGGCATTAAGTGCAAATCTAAACCTTGTTGTTTGCTCGTTGAAATGTCTTAGGTACTCGTAGTGGTCTGATCAATATATCTCACTACCTCGTTGGTTTAGTAGTCTCTTGGGTTCGATTCCCACGGTCAGGCTATGTCAAAGAATTGTTTTGTTAGGAATTTCTCAGTTGCAGCCCGGAGTTAGGATTTGTGCCCGGTTGATAGCAATAGGCTCGCCCTTTATTACATGGGACTTGACTTAAACATGATTGGTGAAATACGAGGGTATAGTCAGTCTCAAAAAGATGTTTACATCAACAAGAATTCATTTCATTGTGTACAATCTTTGTTCCATAACATTGTATCAATGTAGCTATAAATGGGCTGACTGTAATAATTCTGCCTTCCCCTTTGAGGAATACAAGCCTAAAGTTATGTTTGTGATTGAGTATAAATCCCAGGCCATATGCAAAACTTAGATTGCCTACACGTTTGAGCAGTGACTGAACGATTGGCTTGCAGGTTGCGGGTCGCAGGTTCCACGGTAATCCCGCACGAAACAAATATTTGCATGGCCTACAGGCTACAGGTAGTTGAACTGAATCCAGTCGACTGTGTATTTGAGATTTGTATTTGAATATGTTCCTGCAATAAGGGAGAAATCGTTGAGAGAGACAACGTGGGTCAATTTGGCCGATGAAACTTAACAAGTTTAGCATATCTAAAGATGAGTTTGGCTCAAGAACCGTCAGTGTCATAATTGTTTACAGCAACCCAGATACCTACCCTCCGTGAGACGGTCAGTAACACCGAAGCGTTGCTGGCCTTCCTTGAGGAGCTGAGGTGGATCGAATAATCGATTTTCCCACCCGTACATAAAATACGCACATTGACGTGGAGGTCGGACACCAGCTCGTATTATCATAATTATTGTGGAATACTTGACACTGACAGGTCTAGAACGCGGTTAAGATGTGCTGAATGCGTTTAGTTTCATCGGTGAAATTGACCATAGATCTAAACTTATATTGGAAAGAGGTAAAAATGTCATACAGTATCTGGGTTGTGAAGTTCGGATAGGCAGTTGTTTCATGTAAAATACTAGTATTCAGCTGAATACTGTTAGACTGGAAGCCGACCTAAACATAGTTGGGAAAACGGTAAAGATGATGATAGTAAAGTTGTTTGTATGTTTGTAAAAGGTATTACTGATTGGTTTAAAATTATTTTACTGATAGAAAGCTACACTGTTCCCGTGTGACGGAAGATACTTTTATACCAGAAAAATGCACGGTTCCTGTGTAAATCTTCATCCGGGTGAAAAACCCCGAGGCGTAGCTGGTGTTTTACAGTGGATTTCTTTTATTTCTTGAAACGTTACCGCGTTGGCTCGAGAAAAGGAATCAAGTAAAACCCAATGAAATACAGCCACACAAGATACTTACAACAAAATATAAACCTAGCACCAATTCCTCATCACGCCAAAAACAAGACATATTATACGCAAAAACAAACACACAACACTTTACCCGACTGCGCGGAGGAAGGAAATGTCCTACATATCACGCCTGTACGGAGAAAAATGCACTTTTAGCCGCTCGATTTATTCGCCGTATACACTATACATTGCCGGTTGGCTGTGTCCAGGAAACTCTTCGCCGGAACACGAGCTACAATGGTTATGATACATTGTATTTCGCACGATAGCGCTAAAGTGATTCAGGGAGTTGCGGGATGGATTTATAGCGGATGGGAGCTGTTATTATTTTACATTTTATTATTTATTTTTGGTGATTTCAGTTTTGTGTTAATGACGTGATTGTCTGGAGGTTCAAAGACTGTTTCTTAAGCAAAAGAGCTCGCTTCTGACATGACCTGCCAATATGACACATAGTAGGTAGATGTCTCACACATAGTAGGTAGATCACTTCATTGTCTGTTTGTCTGTCCGTCTGTCAAGACCCTTTTTCTCAGGAACGCGTGGAGTTATCAAGTTGAAATTAATATCAAATACTCTAGGCTGCAATGCCTTGAAGCAGTGAGAAAATAAAACTTTTACGTCAACGCAATCAAAAGACACGGGCGTTTGTATTCTATTTATCGCATATTTTGACACTCGCAAGGGAATCAAAACTCACGGGTACTTCCCGTTGACCTAGAATCATAAAATTTGGCAAGAAGCAAGGTCATGTAACACAAAAAAGGAAAAAATCCGAAAACCGTAAATTTGTAATTGCATTTTTTTTTAAATCCCGTGTTTAACTATTTACATACACATAAATTTGTACGGAACCCTGGGTGCGCGAGTCTGACTCGCTGTTGACCGGTTTTTTTTTTAATAACCGACGAACTATTTCACTCTGGGGTTCTAGAATCATATATTATATTATACTTATGCTGAATTCATGGTCACAGTTTGCGCACTAGTTAAAATTTTTCATGTATAGAAAACTATTATTTTTTACGAATTTGCTGTGTTTATTTTATGTTCTGCAATATTTTTATATTATGGCGATAATTTTTGAGTTATACTTCGGTTCTGATATAATTTGAGTGGCGAGAATATAAAATTTTAGTATGTGAAGAATTGCGAGCGTTATTCTACAGAAATATAACTGGAAATGAAACGAGAAGCGAGAAGCACAGAACCGGTTGGGGAAGGCCTATGTCCAGCAGAGGATGTCTTTCGGCTGAAATGATGATAATGATGATGATGAATCCAAGCAGAATCTCGACACACCATAAAATGGATGTAAAAAGACACATAGCGAAGCCGAGAATCACTTATTCTCCCAGTCATTATAACATAATACTCAAACACTGTTTTTGGGGGAGAGCCTTGTTATCTGTGCGACAGGTTTTCCTAGTGCAGATATCAGTCTGCCACAAAGAATGTATCAGATTTTATAATTCTCATATTTTTAAGGCGCCTTTGTAGAAGAGAAATAATTTATTTATTAAAATTATATGTTTTTATGTCGTTTGTCCTTCACCCAGACTTGTAGTTATAAATAAAACCTAAAGTTTCTGTGATTCCATCGGAACCATACAATTATACTAGGAAAATACTGTAGCCAATATTATTACCAAAATATCTGAAAACATCGTTAAAGGCCATCCAAATTAAAACTAAAAGCCTTTTTTTTTTTTTTTGCATGGGAAATCATCAAATGACCCTCCCGCTCTGGGTGGAGCGGAAGGGAGTGTCAGATTCTTACTGACTAAAACCCACCAGGGTTCCTTCCTTAGCCCTTTATGTTCCGGGGTAGCGGTAACCCTTTACACCAACTACGAGCCAACTAAGAGCCTTTACGCGACCATTCCTTCTAAAAAAATATCATCTGCTCTTCAATTCCTCCCATTTCTCAGCATCACATAACACAACTTCCTACGTATACGGCTGCCTCACGTACAAAACACATAACTCTCACACCTACGTACATAAGAGACATTTGTCTCATAAAATATTCGTGTCTCTACAAGAAACTATGCAGACATCTTGAATTTCTACATATTATGTTTTTAGTATTACGTAAGTGGAACTGGAAATGGATTTTCTGGGTGTCTTGTCATATCTGATGGTTTGAGTTTAATCATGAGATGTTTATGTGGGCCTTGGCGCAGCTGAATTTTGTGAAAGACAAGAAGTGTTTGTACTTTTGGAGGTTTTTTTACCGACTTCGGTTATGACAAGCCCAAAAGGAGATCATTTTTTTCGGATGGTTTAAGGACCTGTATTTTCGTTTTCGAACCAGCGGAAGATTTGTAAATTTTGACGTTTAAAAGTACTTTATATGTGCCTATTTGAAAGAAATGGTTTGACTTTGACTTTTTGAAAACTAAAACATTTTGTATCAAGTTGTTACGTACTGTGACTTTCAATTACATTTTATTTCCTAAGATAATTTTGTCCTTCACTGTGTAAGACAATATCGTTAGAAAACTTGGACCTAAAAACTATACCACAACCCGACTTCTGTTAATGATGTTACCTATATTTTGATTGAATAGACTGTTAATGGAGTTTCTTGTCTGTTATTCTCCATAGAAACCTACTACGCTTTGGAATGGGCAAACTAGCTTCATCTTTCTGACTTACCGACCCCTTGTTGACCCAAAAGTTCCTGTAATTACCATTTGAAATAAAAGTTTTGAGTTTGAATTTTGTAATTCGCTAGATTCAAACTAAATATCTCTTTAGCATAAGGACTCCTAGGGTTGTAACTACAAAACTATCGACAATGATCCAAAACCATCCCATCCCTAGGTCAGAGGTCTGAAACCACAACGCAATTGGTGCTATAACAGAGGCTCTTGTAACAACGGGACCCCATTACACCTTCACGACCCTGTTTCACAACGGTTTGAATATAAAGGACATTATTGGGTAGGCAGAGTGTATATGTAACTTGTCTGTTAATTTTTGGTAGATTTCTTGAAATAGTGATGATAAGTGATTCTCAAAACGGTGAAGGAAAACATCGTGAGGAAACCGGCATATCCTAGAACCAGAAATCCGAAGACATGTGACATCTATCAACCTACACTGGGCCCACAATATTTTTTTTGATAAATATATGGAATAGGATTTTAACATTTTGGTAAATACTTTTTGACTCTTTGGTCTTGTATCGTGTAAAAGGATTACACGATTCAATGAATTTTTCTCGATACAAAAAAAATGCAATGTTAAATCTATTTTTTTTACTTTTTTCGACATCACGGCGTAACGTTTAAGAGGTATTTAATGGAATTTACTTTAAAACATAGAGAATTATCATATCAAAGTTTACTTAAAGTAGTTTTACATTTTATTTATTTATTTTATTAAAAAAGGAGTAAATTCGTTTTGGCACATACATACGTCGTTTTATTCCGAGCGCACGCATATTATAACCATCACTCATCTTTTGCGTTTCAAAAGTAATTGCATCACTTTCGCTCGCTTATTAGATTTTCGAGGATTTTAAATTTTTGAGGTAGCTAGCGCCTTAAAGTTAGTAATAGTTTCCTAATACATAGTCAGATATTTGACATGCAAAACATTACAGTATAATTATGTCCAATATGCGTTGTTTCAATTTTAGTTTCGAGTTCTTAAATAAACTTTCACAGTTTGTTTGAGTAGCAGAGACGACGATCTAAGAGCCACTGTTTTTCTACTTGGTGTTTACAGCAGTAGCTGACAGACATAAACCGAAACGAAGCAGAACCGTTTCGTTTTAAAAATAAGAATTTGGGTATCAAACGAAAACAGCCAATGAAAAGTAACTACTCCTTCCCACATTATGTCCAAAAACTTTACCAAATAGCCGTAGCCCGCAGGCTATAGGCTAAAATGTGAAGTATTCATAGCCGCAGTGACGTCACGGGCCAGTAATAGAGGTACCGTCATTACATGCGAGGTGGCGTTATGAGCGTCATCAGACGCGGTTGCTACGTATACGAGTAGTGATGGAAAATGAGGCTGGTCAATATCGACAGTTTTGACATGGGAATAGAGAATAGCGTTTTTGTGTTTGGATTGATTATTACCGCTAAATTCAAAGCAGGTCCTTAAGAATACGCTGTTCAAGCCAACTTACAAAACTGTTATTATTAAAAACTAGCTGTTCCCCGCGGTGTCACACGCTGCGCGGCTTCTAAGGGTCGTAGCGTGATGTTATATAGCCTATAGCCTTCCTCGATAAATTATTAATTAAAGATTAATATTACGATACATATTTAACGTAGTTTTTTTTTCTTCAGACTATTTAATAATTATTTTGAACACAAAATCGGTTATTGTGATTAAACCATGATAGCTAGATATATGTTCTCGCGGACTTTTTTGTAGGTCTTAATGGGCTCTACAAACCCGTAGTACATCATTTTGTTCTATTGTCAATAGTTTTTGCAGCGCACGCAAAAATAGGTTTTCGATTTTACACCTTGTGTTACAAAATAGCAATTTTATTACGGATCCCTAATTTTGAAAAATAAAGAATATAGCCTATAGCCTTCCTCGATAAATGGACTACCCAACACTAAAAGAATCATTCAAATCGGACCAGTAGTTCCAGAGATTAGCGCGTTCAAACAAACAAACAAACTCTGCAGCTTTATAATATTATATATTAGTATATAGATTAGTATAGATTAAAGTCACTTTTTGTTAATGTCTATGAGACCGTGGTGTTCTTCTAAACAACGCAATGGATTTTGTTGCGGTTTTGACCATCATTTAGAGAATTTATTCAGAAAGGTTTATGTGTATAAATGAATATAAAATAAACCTAGATGTTTGGTCAAGTTGTTTGTGTATCGTTTGTCCTACCCTTAAGAGGAAATGGGCATTCACAACGTCATCCAGTAAGCTAAACATTTTAATTCAAGATCAAGAACGTAATCAGGCCCTTAATTATTTACCTGCCGTATTTTGTAATTACCTTAACCTGTATGAAACTCCATTAACGAATAGGAGTATCTATAAAAGGACTACGAGACACGTGTATACTACACAGGTCGACTATATTCTACACGTATTGTATATGCTTATATTGTTCTATAATCCAAAAATAGCAATCTAAATTACAAAACAATATTTGAAAGAAAACATAACATGAACCAAATACGTAAAATTAAATTTGCTATAATATCATGAAAGTTCGCAAATACTAAACTAAATAGGAAAAAAAAAATTTTAATTCGTCCCCGAGGGCGAAATAACATGTCCCAAACGATGTGTTTAGAAAATAAACAAAATTGTGCCCGAATTGTTCGAATAATATCAGCTATTCCGAATGATTTTATAGTATAATAATGCTTAATGCCTATAGTATAATACTTATCCGTTTTGTGGTAAACCAATCACTGGTTTATGCTAATTTTGATTTTATTTCCAATTGCTGCCAATAAGCTTATTAGCCGATTTAATTGAATGTGAATCTGTAATATGTTATAAGCGTGAATTTATTAAGTACTATAAATTAACCCTAATATCGTTTTTACCACATAAATCATCTTTAATCAGCTTCTATTTGTCTCCTTAACCCAATCTGTGGTATTATAATTATAATAATTGCAATAATTTCAGTTTTCTTTTTTGACAGTACTAATTATTTACGATCTCAATTTAATAGTGTAAACTAAACAAACGTAAAATAAATGCAAAATCTCAAAAATCTATCGATATATCAATACACAATCGCGTCCCATCCCTACAGAATCGAAAGGGTCCTACTACACTCATTTCACGTGACATTACTCGAGTTGACCCGTCTATGGTCGTTGTAGAATGTCCGGTGTTTCAAGTTGTAGGCGGTAGCGGGAGCGGGGTTGTAAAGGATGATCCAAGTTTTAATTGTAAGTCATCAAAGTTAATTCATAGGTGTAGGGTTGAAACAGTTAAGATTACAGTTACACAAGGGTATTAAGATCCTTTATGAGTGTCAATTCGTATTTCTGGGGGCTCTGGACAGTCAACCCTGCTGGAAAACGGCAAAAAGGTTGGCAGTATTTTTTTTACTGTAGCCGGAGTAGGAGCTAATTTTAAACGGAGAGTCCGTTTAAAATTAGCTCCTACTCCGTTTCACGAAATAAGTCTCGCAGACGCCGCTCTACAGGCATACGATGGAGACATAAATCTTTATTTTTAGGGTTCCGTACCCAAAGGTTAAAAACGGGACCCTATTACTAAGAGTCCAGTGTCCGTCTGTCTGTCTGTCACCAGGCTGTATCTCATGAACCGTGATATTTAAGGGGGGCTCCCATACAACAAATGTGTTTTTTTCGGCATTTTTGCCTTGTGGTACGGAACCCTTCGTGTACGAGTCCGACTAGCACTTGGCCAGTTTTTTTATTTATCTTAACATGGTTTATTACAGGCACTCGTTAGTAAAATGCAATCTTACATAGTAAAAGAAGTCTGAGGTAGGAGGGTTGTTGTAAGAATGTTGCTAACTATATGATAAAAATTAGTTCATCTTATTGCCGCGGGACTTATTTCGTGAGACGCACTCTACACTGCTACCAGGATCTTCTGGCGTTCGAATGACATCGACAGGGGGGCGCTAGCTTGGGAAATATTTGTGCAATTGTTTTTTGTGTTTTTCACAAGATTGCGGCGTTAGTTCTGATTTTGACCACGCCTCAAAGGATCCTTTTACAACTTTGTCTAGTATTTCTACATGTTATTGTTAGTTCTAAAAATAATTACTTTTCACAAGAATCAGTCCCAATAATTTGTTTTTTAAGAATGGATCAATAAGGCCCGTAACGTAACGAGTTTAAAGCAATTTGATTGATTGAAACTAGTTTTAATTGCTTGAGTCTTGAGTAAGGTTCTGTAATACGGCGTTTAGTGTATAATCTTAACCAGCTTGTAAGAAATTTACACTTTGCTAGGCCAAGAAATAAATCGCGAATGTTCCTCGCTTCCGCTTATAACTTAAGCCCCATCATTACACGAATATTCGACAATCATTGGTCCAAAGCGCGGGCATTTTTTACAAATGCCCCGGATTTTGCCCAGGGGATAAAAATGGTCCACTTTTCATCGTCGTTTCACCCGTAAATGTGGGTCCTGTGTAAGCTCGGCATGATGTGGGTGATAATACCCATGGATATGATGGGACATTGCTGTTATAGTGTGAATGGGAGTTTAGTTCATGTTTTTATTGTGGCACTAAAAACACTTACAGTCAAAGTATTCTCGTTTGTTTTTATTTTGGGGCAAGCAGAAGGTGGAAGGAAGTGTCATTGTATAAGCAATAAAGCGAGCTACGATGATGGGAAAATCAAAAATGTATTCGATGGACTTAGGCATACCGCAAAGCTGACATGTCAGTCCTGTTGAAAGTCCTTGTAGAAATACAAACGCTACTTGTCTAGATCAAATTAAAATTATGTACTAAATTCAAAGTCAATAGAAAAGGAGCAGCCATTTCTGAAATCCAAATATGTAAATTATAACATTTTTATGAATATTGTCAGCAAGTAATGTTCCCACTGGTGGGACACAGGCCTCCTGTCTGTGAGAGGGAGTGGGCCGTAATCCACCACGCGGCTCCAGTGCTATTTGTTAGATGTCACATGTCTTCGAATTTTTGGTTCTACGACATGGCTGGTTTCCTCGCGATGTTTGTCTTCACCGTTTTGAGAACAGTGTTTTTATGAATGTGATGAGAATATTACAGGTTTTAGAATTGGCAAGAAGTCTATTAAAAAGTTTGTTGCCCATTCTACAGCGCAAGCTCCTAGAATGCCCCTAATTGTATTTTCTAAAAGGACAATTATTTATTCTTATTACTCTTGAATCTTTTGTTAAACGAACATAAAATACCCATTCAAAATATTCCACAAACCATAAAATAAGCCACTTAAAATCTCCAAACCTATAAACTTACGAATTTAACTGCAAAAATCAATCTAAATTAAAGTAACATAGAAGGAATTCAGCGGCCATTAGTCAAGATTACTAGCCTGCAAAGATAAGCGCTCACTATGTCTGGAAAGAGTTATTTTGTGGAATAAAGCGTTCATTTTGAACCATTTGTCGGGCGATCACGATGTATGAACGGCTTATGATATTATTTGACGGTAAATTCTTATTGAACGTTTAGATTTGGGGAAAAATCTCTAACAAAGATCTATTTTTGTTTGTCGAGGAAAGTTTTCGTTTAAAACTGGTCATTGCTCCATTTATCACCGTTTACAATGACAAACAGACAGTTGAAACAACCTATACAGTTTTATTACACTGAAGAATGAATCGGTATGCTTGCAAACTGATAATCTTAGCCAATAGTGATGTATCTGGTACTACGTAGATACCGATATCATGATAGGAAACTAGAGAATTAGAATTAGTAGTACAGCTCTTTTTGTAGGAAGTCTTCTGGGTAAATATTACACTGCCATACCTATTTGTATGTCCTGTTAACACTGTAATTTGAAAACGTTGTAAAAGCCAATTAGTTTTAAAAGAGTAACCGTTTAGTTTCATGCCGGCTCTCCTTCATAGAAAACAACCAATTGAAACCGTGCACCTAGCTTCTGACGTTTCATAAGTGCCAGTGTAGATTCATATGAAATAAAATATTTTGATTTTGAATACTGTCGTCAAGCAGTGTTGCTGAGTTTCACTTTAAATTTTAAGGATAACAGTGTAATTACAAGAACATGCGACATTTAAGTTTTACCATGCGATAGCAACACACCTTCGGTATTGCAGTTATTTAGAATCAGCGGTGACCACTAACCTAAAAGTAAACTGCTTACTTAAGCTCTGGCCAAACGAAAGTGAATCCCGCCCGGGATGCGGGATAATATTCGCTCGTCCCAATTGTGTCAAATAACTTGTATCGGAGTGTTCTAACTGGCGCGAATATAGTCGCGTGACTTTCTAAGCATTAAAACAATCGACTCATGCGTCCCGCGCGGTACTCACCTCAGAAATAAAATAAGAGAGCAGTCAATAAGGGTCATTATTGATAACAGCATACTCTTAATATACTCATACTCATCTCCAATTTCCCAACGGTGATTAGATACAATCAATGCAAAACAGAAACTTCGCCAAACATCGTGTACATTCGTATACATTCGGGGACAGTCGTAATTTCTCGGGAACTGTCACAACATTTCGAAAGATAAAGTTAAGTTAAAGTTTCTCATTCGGAACTCATTAGCTGCACATGCTTATAGTTTACGAACATGTAGGAACAAATGTGTTGGTATGAACATGTGGACTTTGGGTTGTAATTTTGTACTGATGGTGAATCCATTTTTGGTAGAGATATCCCTAATACAAGAACTAAAACATAACCGGTGTAATGTGGGTGTACTATCGGGTACACCTCTGCTTAACCCGTCAGGGATTATAGGCGAGATGATAATTATGTTCTGTTAGGAACCAGAAATAAGACATAAGCAATTGTTGTACTTTGAAAATTCCTATGTAAAGCATTGTACAGCAATAGGCTATAAATGAATGACAGTGTTTTGAACACAGATATACATACACATAGATAACGCAAGAGCAACTACTTCGCCTGCCAAAAATCGCACCAGTTTACGTTCAAAAATCGCAAGCCGCCACTTTCTTACGATTTTTGAACGTAAACTGGTGCGATTTTTGGCACGTCGTGATACTTGCGTTATCTAGGTCTATCTGTGGTTTTAAACTTAGAGCTAATAATGCAAGCTTGGGTTAAAAGTATTGTTAATGGGAGTATTGTTTTCAAAATTATAGTGGTCTGCAAAAAAGTAGCTCTATGGACTCTGACCCCAATGATGAATGAATGAATGATGATGAATTCGTGAAGTCGTGAGGAAAGGTATGAATGTGGATGGATATAAAAGTATTGAAAAAAACAGTGGCATTTCGGAAGTGCCGACAGAAGTGAAAACAAAACACAAACAGAATACTTTGCCATTAAAACCGAGTACATCCCGAGGACAGCCGAACACATCCGAAGCGAGTATTTTTTTAATCGTCTTATAAAAAAATCACGCGCGGTGTCGCTTATTTTTTCCCCATCTCAAAAAATTTCCAACGCGTCTGAAGAAGTTTTCACTTCAAAAAAACAATGGATGGACTGTGTGAACGATGATATGGCTAGAGACTACTTACATGATGATAAATAGACAAGTATAGAGGATGTAGACATGCTGCGCCGATCCCAAATACATGAGCTATTCCATTCTGATCCCCTGAACCACCCTTCCACCCCTCTCCTCAATCCCCTGCTTGTTCGTCTTCTGTTTTAATTTCTGTCTTATCCACTATAAACTGTCTCATTCCGGTTTGATCCGCTTTTTCATTTGTTTTTGATCCTGAAGGATCGTCAGCAACATTGAGATAACGGCAAGAGAATGAATGATGATGAGTTCACCAGATACTCAACAGAATCGGTGCCAATAGAACCAGTAACATCAATCGTAAACTCAACACCTACCTATAAATCTTTCAAACCTGGAACTACCCAATTTATCAAGTGAAACCAAATCGATTTGTAATATACCGTGGCCTCTAAAAGTCAGTTGACATTTTCCACTTCAGCTGTGATACACCAAATTATGATTTAAAATTCTAGTGATCCAAGTGTTTGAACTAGTAAAAGGTTTTTAATGACTAATACCTTTGACTTATCATAAAAAATTCGACCAACTTTTGGAAGCCACTGTACATAGCGATCACGTGGCGTCCTCGTGACGCGTCCTTCTCTCTCTCGTGTCGCATTCGCCTCGATACTTTGGACAGTAGTCATGAGAACTATTTGTCTTACAATATTCAATCGTAATTCGTAGATGTGACGCATACTTTCTGCCAAATTGTTATTTATTTATTTTTTTTTTTTTATGCGTCATGTTCGCCGCAAATAAACGTTTTTTCTTTCTTTCTTTTTCTTTCTTTCAATCAGATGTATTAATTGTTTCGTTTTCTCAGAAAATGAGAAAAACTTGCGAAGTGAGATTTGTACGCCTTTATTTTTTAAGTGATCACTTCTTTAGGCGCGTTGGGTATTTTTTGTTATGTATTATTATTATTAAGTGTTCAGTACCTTATAAGTACCTAAGTGCACCGCTGAACAATATTTTATTTTTGCCGTTACATCTAGAGGTTTCTTTCTAGATTAGACCGTCGCAAGCGATAACGCTGGCAAGACCCAGTAAAAAAATTGCTTAGAAAAGTTTGTTTGTACTACTGTGCTCTCAGCTTTATGGAGGATTTTTTTAGGTATCTATCCTGTGACTGTTACTAAAAACGACTGATGTTATTTTGATTAGTTTACGTTCACTAGATTATCCTACATTACAACAGTAAAAGATAGATAGCAATCTTTTCCATCTTAGTCGATAGGAATCCAAATGTCTTAAAAAATATGAGTTCTGGTGTATCAGTAGTACCCTTCTATGTTTCAGTTGAAATGCGGGCCTAGATAGTGTTCTTATATAGTTTTTATTATAGCTTGAACAGCAGTTAAATTTTCATAATTATGCTTTTAATAACAATCGACAAACCCGCTGACGCAATAATGTCAGCCCCAAAAATACAAAATCAAAATGCACAATTCGCAATAAACGTGAAACCGTAATTTAAATCGCGTTAACCCGGAACTAAGCAGAACGGGACAAACACCGGAATAAATTCGCGCTGAATCGGGAAAATTCCCTTTAAAATAAATATCATTTCGGAAAACTATACCGTTTTGAACATCGACAGTTTTGTACAAACGAAACACCAGAACGAAATATAAAACAGTTTGGGACCAACGCTTTCGCTGGAAACCAGCCAGGGTTAAATAAATATGTATAAACCACAGAGTGCAGAGAAGACACTGCTAGAGGTGGCATCGTGGAAACTTTCCATACAGACCAAGCGAGTCACCATTTAGTGTGCATACACACGAGCAGCACACGTAATGGTACATAACAAACATAAACCTGTATTAAGACTGTACGCATAAATAAAAATAAAAAAAAGCATAGGCAACTGCAGCCGTCGACGTTCTTATACGGCTGTCGTCGACAAGGTGCCACTCGTGTATTTGAGTTCGGTGCCCAAATACACGAGCAGCACGTTGTCGTAGGTTTGCACTCAACGCACTTTCGACGCCACAAATCTTATTAGAACTGCCGTATCTAGACGCTGCCAGCCATTCTGTGCTCTATGGTATAAACCACAGTTGAATTATACTCGTTGGTAAAAAAGGTGGAAAATCTTTCTTTTTTCGCCAAGTGAAAATTTGAGGGGACCGGATTTTTTGCTGATTTTGAAAAGATAATGTTTTGTTTAATCAGCTGGTTTTGGTTTTTCTTTTTTAAAGGCAACTAAAGGAAAAGAGTATTTTGTGGTAGGAGGGTAGGTTACCCTTTCTTTGTGAGAACACAAAATGTTTTGCATTGCTAGCAAATATGGTTTGCCTTAAATAATGTGAGGGCAAGGAAAAAATGTGCTTTTATTTGGTTCTTAGCTTACTTGAGTTCTTAAGCCGAGATCTATAATCACAGCTTAGCACGTGCATTTACGTAAAATGTTCCCGTCTCTATCTTGTACTTGAAGTTTGACAGTGGTGCGACAGTGAGAGGAATAACAAGAAGAGGAGGAGGAGGCATTAAGTCGGCCTTTGTACCTTTTTGTGCGAAAAGTTTAAATAAATAAATAACGTTTAGCCAATGTACGTACTAATTAACATTTATCGATCTCGGATTCATATTAAAACTTTAGTTTGAGAAATGTTTTATTACAAAACTCACTAAGGCACCTAGTTTCAAAAATATGTAATATAAAAATTAAATTAAATATCCTCATGATTTTAACAATTGATACGGGTTACTATTATAATGACTGATACAAGATAGTGTTGCCAACTAGTAAGTGTCTATAGTGCCAACAATTTTATCAACATTCGTCTTATGTCGTTTTATACTACTGGGGTGGTAGATTAAATTTTGTGTTGATGAAAAATTATTTCACTTGTCTGACATTTTCATTCGGCCTTGGAAATAATTTATTGCACCAATGGCACTTAAAATAGATTTTTGTCACCATTGCTGTGTTATGTTTAAAACCAAATAGGCACAGCGCACCGGTAGAATTGCAGGCACAAAACGTTTCTTCGTAAAGTACACACAATAACTCAAGTATTGCATTTTAGCTACGCCGTAGCAGTCGTAGGCGTCGTAGCTGTCACTGCTACGCATGCTACGGTGGCGTAGGAAGTAATCGATTCGCTACGCGTTTTCTCTTGAATTTTATAGTGACGTGCATTTTGTCTTTTACTCGGCTGTGGCCCAAAAAACATACCGCATTTTTTTTAAATACCTTAGTTTAGTTTTTAGTATTGTGTGACTCACATATCCACATCTTCTTCTGACCCCAACAGTATGTTTGTGGATGGCTATAAGATTAGGGAAAGACAAAAAGAAACAATGAATTGACTGTAAAACAGATGATATTATGGCTAGAAAGGAGGTGACTGATATGACGATTAATTGAGAAGAATGGAAGAAGTAGACATGATGCGCCGAACACAAATCAATTGGCATAAGGAAAAGAACATGATTTAGGTTTAATTATAACAATGTTGTGAGAAAAAAAAGATTATCCCATTTCAAACGATACTGACCTACTCCAACTTGAAACTAAACTCCAAAAATAGACAAAAAACATCTCCATACTTAATGAAAGCTATTCTCAAACTAAGCACGAGCAATTTAAGGAAGCTAAGAGGAAATAATTTAAGCAACACGCGTTGTTCGTTTCCCGATAGAAAACTTCGTCCAAAGAATTTAGAAAGTTTGCCTTTAATTAAATCCGGGAAAAAGAAAATGTCGAGAACAATATATTAGTTAGTTTCATGTAACACTGTTAGCTGATCAGACAGTCGGAAAACAAACGAAATTGTTTAAACATGCATTTTTTTTTTTTTTTTTTTGTGGATTATTTTTTTTACCAGGATAGGAGTTGTTGCTTGTTTATGATTTGCGATGTTTTGTCTTATGATGGCTATAAATAAAATGTGAAACGTAACATAAAACAAACTGACAGAATACGAAATACCACGCTGCGCTCCAAAACGGGGATCCTAGACGTAGGCAAACAGGCTGCCAAGCTGACATGGGATTGAGCGGGTTACGTCGGCCGCATGCTGTGACCGCTGGGCAACTGTCCCTACACGGTGGGTATCTAAGGATGGCGCCACCGAGGCTGGCCCAGGACGAAGTAGTGAGACGACCTAGACACGTATCGCAAGGGTCAAGTCAAATCGTTTGTTTCAAATAGGCACATTAAAGACACTTTCCAACGTCAAAAATTACAGTAAAATTTAATTGATTCTAGTCGCCTCTTCCAAAAGGTAGTGTTCGTAAGAATGGGCAAGAAACTTCACCGTTACTCTTTTAAAATGTTTTACAAGGTTTTGTATACATAATATAAAATTATATGTGAAGACGATGCACCTAGAATAAAATTAGTCTACCACAAAAGGTAAAAAGAATTAAAAATGAGGCAATGGCGCCGATTCCCTTGTTCACCAACTCAACTAAATTTAAGTTCAGTGCATCTTTTTCTTTCTATTTCATTAAGAAAAGGACAGAAAATAAATATTAGTTTAGTCCTGTCAAATTAGTCAGCGCCTGACGTAAATTCATAAATTGACGTATTTTTAATGACCATTTTTTAAATCTCGTCTAAATTGTCTATGGAGTATCTTAATTTGACAGGACTAAACTAATATTTATCTTCTGTCCTTTTCATAATTAAATAGAAAGAAAAAGATGCATGAACTTAAATTTAGTTTAGTTTGTAAACAACAGAATCGGTGCCAATAACAGGTAAATCAATTATGTGATAGATACATGGTGCTCACATATTTACAAATAGGTATTGTAAAAGTAGATGATTTTCCTAGAATTATAACAAGTGTGTGAGTTACTGTAGTCACAGATTGTAAAAAGGATGCCTGGAAGGATTTGGGGGAGACCTTTGCTCAGCAGTGGGACAGAGTAGATTAAGTAAAAACATAAAATCTCTAAAAGGCGTATTCGTATTCGTTTGAACGTGTGTTGAAACGAATAAATGCCTTCCCATAACATCTAGACAAATTCGTGTCAAGTTGTGTTACATTATTATGTTATACTAGCTTTTGCCCGCGACTTCGTCCGCGTGAAATTTCATCCTCCCCGCGTTCACCCTCTTAGGGGTTGAATTTCGAAAAATCCTTCCTTATACCTTGTCTACATTATATAGGGAACCTCTGTGCAAAATTTCAGCATCCTAGGCCCAAGGGTTTGGGCAGGGCGTTGATGAGTCAGTGAATCAGTCAGTCAGGACTTTTCTTTTTATTTATATAGATAGATAGATTGCATATTCATATTTGGAAGCCATGTTCGTTCCACCTCTAAAAGCTTAGTTTATACATTGATTGAAGTTCCCTTATCAATAAACGCGGAGTAAAGTTATACCTACACCTCGTAAAACGTACTTATAGTAGTTCTGAAGTTTATACTAATACTAACTTTACTCCCGTTTATTAACAAGAGGGGCTAAGGTTTAATTCCCTGTATTTGCATAAGTGCCTAGCTTTACTTTAGATATAATGAAAACAGCAATTTATCGATGAACCTAGCCCAAACTTTTGAACTCAAGACCAGTGGCAATCTGTTGTATCCCCAGTGTGGGCAGTGTTAATTGATAAATTGATAACAAAAGAAAATACACAATACTACTAAACGAAATACTTTTCACTAATAGTAGCCCCTTATCTATCTTCGTTATCTTTCTATTATTATTTTTTGGTAATTTTGTAGGCAACTGGTAAACGAAATAAATAAACAGTGGCACTCCGGGAGTGCCGACAGAAGTGAAAACAAAACACAAACAGAATACTTTGCCATCACTCACTGACATATCGGATATACATTAAAACCGAGTACATCCCGAAGATGCGAGAAGCACGGAACCGGTCGAAGTGGAGATGCTTGGGGGAGGCCAGTCTCCAGCAGTGGACGTCTTTCGGCTGAAATTATGATGACATCCCGAGGACAGGAACACATCCGAAGCGGGTATTTTTTTAAAGGACAGCCAAAGCGGGTATTTTTTTAATCGTCATAAAAACAAAACACGCGCGGTGTCGCTTACGGTAACAGTGGCGCGAGTTCAATGGTTTTTTCCCATCTAAAAAAATGCCCAACGCGCCTAAAGAAGTTTTCACTTTAAAAACTTATATCCTCGTGATTATAAATTTCTAATATTTCGTTTTTATATTACCTACAACGTGTGTTTTCCGTCCTGTCGTGACATTGAGTGATACAGTAGATATTAGTAATATCCCAGAAGTGTTGTAACTCCACATATTTTGATATGTTTTTCTCCGCCATATTCAATCCACACAAAACAATTTCCTCGAATAAATCACCAACTCCGTACACAATTAATATTAGAGTGTCCATGTCCATATTTTTGGCTTTCGTCCAGAAAGTTTTGTGCAAAGCAGCGGCTTCAGCGCTTCAAGCCAACAGATAATCACTGCGAACCAACGTCTTGGCAGAAGTCGCGACTTTATCTTTGGCGATTTTCAGTTTTGCTGTGATACGGCTTAAAATATTGTCTCAGCTAACTGATTTTTGGATTCACTTTGAAACAGAAACTTCTTAATTTACACTGATTTGGAAACTTTAGTAAAAATATTCTGTGGGTAGCTGTAACTTGATTGGGTGACTAAAACTTACAAGGAAAGAAAGAGAAGTTGATTTATTGCTAAAGAAACACGTGCATACAAAAAGATAATTTAGCTCGAGTAAATTATACAACAACACAAACAGATTTAATTGCAAACGTTGTCATATACCCGGGTTCCAGTCAATTCTAAAACGGATTAAGCCGTCGATCCCAGGCCTCCCAATTTATACCTATGATAGTAATTGTAATTGCTTATATACTGAACCCACAAAGCCTGACATCCGGAATCAACTAAGAATGGATTAACCTTGTAGGTAGAATAAAAACAATTTAGAATCTTTCAAACAACCAAATTGGGAGACATTTATTTCTTCATCCAAACATAATATTAATTCTTAAAATTTAGGTATAGAAATCTATTCCAAAATTTTAAGAATTAATATTATGTTTTCACCATCATATTTCAAAGAATTTATTGCGGAAGGCTTATGAGTTACAATAAATAACACTAATAAAAAATAAACCCCGATAATTTGTCAGGTTGTAAAAGCCCTGCGACCCAGGGGCGGGTTTCTGGTTTAAAATAGAACACAAAATAAATATAACATACCATTTGAAACACAGTCAAAGGCAACGAAAATACCAACAAAAAAACAAAATAAACACGCAATTTTATCTCTTAATTAGCCCCAAATCCTAAATACCAGTTCAAATGAGCCCGACACAGCGTTCAAAGAACAAATCTACAAAAGACTGAAACTTACAAAAGCAAAGTTTATAATAAACCAACACTAGTGAAACATTCCCAAACTGTAATTAGGAAAGCTACAGTTAGAGGCAAAGTTGTATCTTTACAGTTTTTAATTATGAACGAACAGTTTATTCAAGTTTTGTTGACTGAAAGGCGATTGAACTGGTATTTGTGTTGGACTTCATTATAAAAGTAGGTACTTACGTATTTTGGTAGCTTCGTCTCGTTTATTTATGAAGTCATTTTGGAGCGTGAACGCGCAGTAAAGGGTGATATTCATTTATTATTAACTAGCTTTTGCCCGCGACTTCGTCCGCGTGAAATTTCATCCTCCCCGCATTCACCCTCTTAGGGGTTGAATTTCGAAAAATCCTTCCTTATTCCTTGTCTACATTATAAAGGGAACCTCTGTGAAAAATTTCAGCTTTCTAGGTCCAAGGGTTTGGGCTGGGCGTTGATGAGTCAGTCAATCAGTCAGTCAGGACTTTTCTTTTTATTTATATAATATATAGATAGATAAACAAAATGCAATGCAATGTCAAAATACTTCAGGTACCTACACAAAATACATGTACAGAGGCGGACTTAATGTCAGAGGCATTTTCTATCAGTCAACCTTTAAACGATGCAGAGACAAAATTACAGTAGTTAGCGCAAAAACGAAAATTGAGGAATAAATTTTATTCCAATGTTAAGATATACATAATTATCTATAAATAATATAAATATATCTAACTATTTATAAATATAAACAGAAATAAATAGGTACACTAGTTTACTAAAACAAATGATACTGCCTTTTAAAGAATGTGCTATGTGAGTGTAACACATATCTCTACCTTCGCTTCGAGAATTTAGGCGTGATGCATGTTGTGCCTTAGGACGCATCTGCGTCAGGATCTTTGCAACACAGCATTGCAAACATCTTGCAATGTTGTAATACCAGCCTATTACTGTTCCACTGCAGAGCAAAGGCTTCTTCTCGTACCGAGAAAGCACGAGCATTGATTACCACGCTTGCTCCAGACGAGTTGGTGATTTCAGACTTATATCCATAATATTAATAAAAATTAATATTATAAATGCGAAAGTGTCTGTCTGTTACCTCTTTACGTTTAAACTGCTGAACCGATTTAGATAAAATTTGGTATAGAGATAGTTTTAGTCCCGAGAAAGGACATAGGATAGTTTTTATCCCGATATTACCACGGGATCGACACTTATGCGGGTGAAACCGCGGGGCGCTGCTAGTTAACTAAAAGCCCAGGTTTCCTCATGATGTTTTTCTTAACCAATTCAGTCTTGCAATGTTGCAACGGAATAATTTATAGAATAACTTTTGCGCTGCAGCGCTGAACTTCTTCGTGTGCAATTTTGTATGGTCAAATGTTTTCAAATTACCAGAACTTTCTTCAGGGACTATTTGCTTGTCTTATATTACATAGGGCTTGTCCACTCTAAAATGACGCCCCCTATTACCACATTTACCGTAGTGTACCTACGTATACTTAAGTAGTGGGGCGCGTCATTTCAGTGTGGACAAGCTATACTACTGTTTGTCTCTGCATCACCCAAAAGTTGACTGGTAGAAAATGCCTATGGCATTAAGTCCGCCTCTGAACATTTATGTGCTTGAAGTACCTATTAAATAAATAAATAAATACAATTTCAAAATCACCCAATTGTATGATTTGATGATAAAGGAAGTCTACTTAAGAGGAACGGTTTTCTTTTGATAGTCTAGTTATCATCATCATCTGTCTAGCCATTTCCCAACTACGTATGTTGGTGTCTTTTCCAGGGCTTCCAGTCTAACCGAAATGCAACTGAATACCAGTATTTTACATGGAGTGAATGTTTATCTGAACTCCACAGCCCAGTTACTAGGTAATACGATACCCCTTGGTAAAAGTCGAATAGATAAGTTGGTAAATCTACTTATCAACATTCTAGAAAATACTATAAAAATGTGATTGAAGCAATTACGAATTACATTTTCCATCATCTTGGCTTCCTTTTAAGGCAGGAAGCCACAAAAGCGCGAAAAAACGTCTCCAATATACCGCAGCTATTAATTTTACTTGAAAACCTTTTCATAAATTTACTAAATCCAAACCTCGATATTTTCTTTTGAGGAGAATTTTTCATTTCATAAATGCTTTCGGGTCGCAAGTAGTGGGTAGACCGATGCGCTGCAAATAGGGAACGGATGGAAATACTGATACATAATTATGTCGTAGGCGCTTTGAGAGTTGGAATCATCTCATTATAGGGTTAGACAATTTTAAGGTTGACGATACGACTTCGAGTGTGGATGACGACTGCATTTAAATTAGTAACAGGAACATTTAGGATTGATTTACTTGGTGGTCTGCTTTTTGGTGGTTGTTTGAGTAAATAAAGTCGCCTATGATACTATTGTGAATGCAAGCCAGAAAATACAAATTTAAACTATTTAATGACCCGGACGTAAACGTAACACATTGAGGTTTTGAAAAGAAAGATGACTATACAAAGTCATTTTTTTTTTATTTGTCCTATTCTTACGACCGGGTACAGTGGAGTAATTGTGTAATACACTATCAGTAGCAATGGCTTTTATTTTAGACAGCTCAACAACATCAATTGCGTTAGGTATTTACGTTGTTGAGGACACAAATTTTTCGAACATAATATATGAAGCAATGGATTAGCAACAAGTTTACTTTAAAATGATTCAGATTCTGATTCAAAATATGTTACGCAATTACGAAAGACAAAAACTAAGAGGAAGATCAGAAAGATAGAATTAATTAACTTGTAGACAGACAACTTCAAAGATATCTTATTTCCATTCTGTAAAAATCGTATCGTCCCCGTCTCGTCACATCTCATCTGCAATAACGATCTCGGATCGAAAGTATTTCATAAATAACGAGAAGCTACCGCGATGCACTACCGATACTAGTTTGACGTCATTAAAATGAATTAATAGACTGCGCAGTTGTATAAGTGATCGGAATGTTTTACTTCGAAGAGATTCTGTAATAGTATGCGCGTTTGATGTGAGTTTGCAATTATTCTGTGATCTTCGTGTCTACGTTTTTCTTGCCTGTTTACTGTTTTTAATTATTTGGAGATGGCAGATGGAGAAGAGTTTGTAGGTCGTAAGTGCGAACCCAGACAGGCGCTTTACTTTGTGTAAATTATTTCATCACCACTCACAAAACGGTAAAGGAAAACATCGTGAGGAAACCGGCATGTTCTACCACCAAAAATTCGAAGACATGCGTTATCTACCAACCCGCACTTGGCCCGCTTGGTGGATTACGGCCCACTCTCTCTCACAGAGAGGAGGCCTGTGTAACAGTGGGAACATTATAGGCTGATTATGCTATGCACCCTTGTCAAAGTCGATCGAGCGTCAAAAGATCGCTGTAGCAGATCCAAGTTCCTAACAAACGAGCAATTTGGCAAAGAAATGTTTATATTGACACTACTATCAATGAAATCTCTCAAAAATTACTAATCCCTTTAAAAAAACTTTTTTTACAAATAAAACAATACAAAGTGAAAAATAACTTTAATTTCGGAAGTCGGTTAGGTCGGTATCCAATAAAAATCCAATAGATAGAGAAAATCGTGGACATACAAACAATACATACATATGGATCGAATACAGAACCTCCTGTTTTGAAGTCGGTTAAAAAGCCCAGAATCTAAAGACAAATTAGAACCCTGCTCACTGCTCAAAGAGAAAGTGCCGTGAAAATGAAAGTTAAGTCCGAAAATCTTTCAATTTTTATCAAAGACTTAACAAAATCAAATGTAAAAAGCCATTAAGAACTCCAAAAAGTTTTTTATTAAAATCTTTGTAAAAAAAAAAGTGTTCTCGAACATTATGAAATTATTTCAAACGCCGAGTCTTTAATACCTATTACGTATATTGGAATTGGAAAATTTCACGTGAAAAACGAACAAATCTAGCAAAAGTTTTCAGACAATGGAAGCAATGTGGACAGAGATTTTTTTCTATTTTAATATCTTTTGTTGTAGTTTTGGAGTTTTTCGGTGAAATAGATTAGTTCTTGTGAAATAAAATATAGTTCAAATCGTTTAAAATATTCTTTTTTCATCTTTGCGCAAATTATTTCTATAAAAGATAAATAATAATACCAGCCTATTATCGTCCCACTGCTGGGCTCTCTCTTCTCATACAGAGAAGGCACGAGGCACGCAACAAATAAGAACTTATAATGTACCTATGTTTTACAATGTATAAATGATTATGATTATGATGATTATGATTATGAGGATTGATCAACGCGCTTGCTCAAGACGGATTGGTGAATTCAGACATATATTAACTGTAAGTTCAGGTTTCCTCACTATGTCAGTAATGTCCAACATAAAGTCAAAAAAGATAAAAACACAAAACTATATTAAGAATAAAGGTAACGTTACCATAGTAATATAAATTCTAGATTCAAACTTAATGTTGACCCGACTACGGCGAAGCAAAAGGAGGGTTATGATTTTGACCGGTATGTATGTATGTATGTTCATCTTTTCCCTCATAACTTCTAAACTGCTTGTCATAATTGGACAAATGGGGTATCGTTGGAAGCGTCTTATTCGTCCGCTATATCTACACAAATTATAAACAAAAGTCGCTCTTCATGTTTGCATGTGGGACCGCGCTGTGCTTGTGAATTTTGAAGCGGTTTTCACCATTATTTAGAAAGTTTATTCCAGAAGGTTTATGTGTCATTATCATCATCTACCTAGCCTTTTCCCAACTATGTTGGGGTCAGCTTCCAGTCTAACCGGATGCAGCTGAGTACCATTATTTTACATGGAGCGACTTCCTATCTGACCTCCAAGACCCAGTTACTGGGTAATACGAAACCCCTTGGTAAGACTGGTTGTCCGACTTTTGGGCTTCTGACTGTCAAAAGGTCAGAAGGTTTATGATTTTAATAAAGGAATCTCCGTTTTTGTCCAGTCGTAAAAACAGTGCTACGCAGTTGCTAGAATCTTGATATATAAAAATACGGGAACGTTTCAAGTTTTAAATTATTTACCCTTTAAATTCACAGCTTGAGCTAAGTTATGGCTTCCTAGAAACTGTTTTCTTGATAAAAATTCAAGATATATATTACTGTTTAGATTTGCCAATGGCATAATACGATGCATTGTCGGCTTGCCACTGACAGCCAGAGCTGTGCCAAACCGGTGTAGGGGTGGGACAGAAATTGTCGATAATGTTCTGGTTTTTTTTAATCTTTTGTTAGTCACAAAATATTTGCGAATGTGATTTTAGTTATATTCACTTAGTTGTTTATGAATGCTATGCGTTAAAAATGATGATGACAGTTTTTTACCATTACAATTTGAAGATTAATTTAAAATCACTTTATCTTGAAGTACTAGTAACTAACAATAAACACAATTTGATGAGATTACAAAAGGTTTAAAACTTGTACTTAAATATTAAATCCAAGTTGAACTTAAATTCACACGTCGCTACTTTTCAACAGTTTAAAAACACCCAAATAAATTCTGCTCACTACAACACAAATCCCGGCAAGCATCGATAAATAACTGAATATCGATAACCAGTCCCGCCTACCGCATTAGCGGAGTGCAAGACATGGCGATAGGCCAACGCGATACCCTGAGTTATCGATACAAACGCCACAGCACTAATGTGTTTGTGATCCTGAGGTACAAATTTATTTGTTGTGAATGAAGTATGTTTGTATTTTTGTTCATTGTTTGGTTTTAATTACCACAGTCTACCCGTGGAGATGCTGTGTTTACAAATATATTTTCTTTAAGTATTATAAGAGTCATCATTGTCATCATCTATGTGAAAAGAGGTCTTTGCTCTGCAGCAGTGGGACAATGTATACCTATTGGCTAGTGTATACATTGTCCCACTGCCACTGTCACTGCCACTGGATTTTTTTATTTTTTGAGCTATTGCTTAAAAAATAAAAAAATACAAAAAAAAAACAACCGAAATCCAAAAAAGACAATAGAAAGCGAAAAATAACTTTAATTTCGGAAGTCGGTGTCGTTGGGTTCGCATTTTCGTCGTTTTCCACAGACTTCCGAAATTAAAGTACACCATAACTTGAGTATCATTTACTAAACTCTTCATATCATCCCCCATTACACAATTTTTTAGGGCTTCGTACCCAAAGGGTAAAAACGGAACCCTATTACTAAGACTTCGCTGTCTGTCCGTCCGTCCGTCTGTCTGTCACCAGGCTGTATCTCAAGAACCGCGATAGCTAAACAGTTGAAATTTTCACAAATTATGTATTTCTGTTGCCGCTATAACAACAAATACTAAAAGCAAAATAAAATAAAAATTCAAGGCTCCCATACAACAAACGTGTTTTTTTTTTTCGGTGTTTTTGCCTTGTGGTACGGAACCCTTCGTGTGCGAGTCCGACTCGCACTTGGGCAGTTTTTTAGCCTATTATGTGTCCAACTACTGATCAAAGGCCTCCCCTTTTTCCTTCCAAACGTCTCTATCTTGTGCGATCTCTGGCCTTGTTGGCCCTGCAAACATTACGCACTTATCCCACAAAAACCCTCTCCAAACTTACAACCAATCCAAAATTCCCTTCACCTGCTGTACAGTGTACAATAAAGTCTCGTACATTCCGTAAAATTCCGTCTCTCCGCTACATAGCGGAGCTGCAAACATCTATTCCTTTATAATAATATATCCTGGGAATATTTGTGCTCTTCCTAAACAGGCTGCTATGTCGCTGGCGGATGACGTCACGACTCACGCTTCACATTATTGAATTTCAGAATAGTTTTCGGGTGAGAATTTTGTGTGGATGTATTTTTTGGTGAATGTTGTTAAAAGATGTGTACATGAAATACATGGTTACCTGTTATTCTTGTCTGCAAGAGTCTCATGGCAGCACAAAGGGCTATTCTCAAATATAAAATTGGTATATATTAAATTGGTTGAAATGACATTGAAATAACTTCTTCGTTTGTTTAAAAGATCCTGACTAGCGCCCTTATTGCATACACTATCAATCACAATAAATTTGAAGCATGTTGCTAACCCATCACGCTAATATTATAAAGGCGAAAGTTTGTGAGTGTGTGTGTATATGTTTGTTACTACTTCACGCTTAAACGGCTGAACCAATTTTGATAAAATTTTGTATGAAGGTAGCTGACACTCTGGATTAACATTATAGGCTACTATTTATCCCGATGTTCCCACGGGATCGACATTTACGCGGGTGAAACCGCGGGGCGCAGCTAGTTTCTTCATATGTTCGAAAAAATTGTCTGGTCAACAACGTAATGAATGTTGTTGAACTGTCAAAATGAAAGCCACTGCTACTGTCAGTATGTTACGCAATTAGCCCACTGTACAGTAATATGCTCCAGATTTTTTAACGGTGTTACCTTTACCTGATTGTTTTTCGCCTAAACACCAAGATGTTTATATTACGAATCTCATAATCTAAGTTAAAATATCGTATGAGCCTGTAATTTCATACCTTTCCGCAAATGGAACTCAACATTACTTGCCGACAAAACGAAATAGCTACAATGGTAGTTGGTGAAAACCCGGACAAACTCGTATTTTATGGAGCTTTACTACTGACCCATACATACATATACTAACCTAATAGAAATTGGTATCAATGCCAGCTGTTACCTAAATTCGTGTTTCACAGTCATACCAAATTAAAAGATGACATCAGTTAACTACACTGTGTATGAGTTCATACAAAATCGTATAGGTACAACGTGTTCACAAATTCGCGGCATTTATTAGCTATACAGGGTGGGCTGCCGCATCGCGATAGTATCGCATTTGAATATAACCTGCATTGTTTTGTATCTGGCATACTAGATGTGACTGTGCTTATAGTTTTGGTAGGCAAAAGATATTCTATACCTACAAGAACTTTTTTACAAAAACAACAACCGACTTCGAAAAGATTTTTGTTGATTTTTCAAAAACCGCTTGTCCAATTTCGATAAAAGTAGGAGGGAAGTATACCCTTTCCAACAAAAAAAAGAATTTTTCAAATCGGTTGGCAAGCGACGGAGATAAGCGCGAACAAAAAAAAAAAATACAAACATCCGAATTGAGAACCTCCTCCTTTTTTTAGAAGTCGGTTAAAAATTTAGCAAAGTCAGAAAAATCATGTCATCTCGCAAAATTAACTACATTAAGGTCTTATTACTAGTGACGCGCAGAATATGCACTTGGTGCTTGAAAACTAGGTCAGTTTTTCTAGCCTTTTATATACACAAGAACTAAAGACTTGGCTATTTAAACGCTCCAGAAAATATAACCACTGTCTACTTTTTGTTGCAAAGCTACATCATAAATATTGAAGCCAAAAACCCTAAAAAACATTAGATATAGTTAAGAGCAAATAAGTTTTAAAGCATTACCTTATAGAAGTAGGAACAAGGTGTAAAGTTCACTCATTCCCCATAGAAAAGGGAGGATCCTCCGACCAGACGGGTGTTTTGTTTTCAAATGACCCCTCCCGCTCTGCGTGGAGCGGAAGGAAGTGTCAGACTCTTACTGACCCACCCGTGTTCCTTCCTTAGCCCTTTATGTTCCGGGCCAGCAGTAACCCTTTCGGACAATCCCGCTGAGCTGGCAGGCTTCAGCCTTAACCCCTTCCTGCCCGGCCCTGGTGCAAGCCATGGTCCGGGGCGAGAGGGAGTGGGAGGCAGTCACCTCCTTCTGCGAAGCAGTCATGCTAGCGAAGGAGGTGGCGGGACGGCTCAGGGAGAGAGCCTCCCGTCTCAGCCGCCGCGGGAGACGCTCCGGGCGTCGGGAGCCGCGCGACGACTCCCGGCCACCGCAGGCGCGGGCCTGCGGGCGGAGAGTAATGGGTAGCTCACCGCCCGATCAGGACCAGGCCCGTGCCGGACGGCGCGTACGTGTTCCACGCGCGCCTCAAAGAGATGTCAGCATCGAGGAAGATTGACTGTTGAGTACTATCAACATCTTGTAAAAACTCATTCTACATTTCCTTCATGCACACCTTTCCATTTTTTATCCAGGACATATCCAGTGACTAAACCTCCACCCGCCGTTAATTCAACAGTGTAACAGCATCAAGCACTGATTATGTTCACTTATATCGCTTTAATACGCTCGATGTGTGCATTTTACTGGCACCGTGGTAAGGGTGCGCTCACACGGGCAATTCTCAGCAATAGGCTATTTGACAATGTAAAAAATAAGGTCATAATTATTGACACTCGTATAGATTATCGCTTTTAAAATCGATTTGCATTAATTTTACTACAAAACAATGTATTATTTATTAAAAAAATCCCGAAAAAACTTCATCTTTTTAAATCTGGCGCCACGTAATCGAAAACGGTCTGGATTGGCTGAACTTATGATGACGTCATGATATAGTCAATTTCTGTCTATCGTTGACAGAACAGATGACTTTTGTCTAGTATCTCGACCGTTTCAACGTTTGTTAACGTGTATTGTGACGTCACGACGCCATATTGTTAAAGATAGCGTTTTGGCGGCTTATTTAAACAGTACATTTTTATTTACTATTTTCTAAAAGAAATACATTATGCAATTTGAAGTAATGGGTTTTTGTGGGCTCGTTAGACACCATTAAATAATCTGAGATGTTTATCAGAAACCAGTCAAATAGCCTATTATTGCTAGGCAACAGTTGCCGGAGGTAGTGCAGCAACCTAATTTAATTTTAAATAATCACTTAAATTGTTTATCCCTTCATCTTTCTGTCCTTGTCCCATGATAGTTGTGGTCGGCGCAACACATTTTTTTCTACTATTCTCCTCTGTCAATTGCTTCTTATTTCGTATGGAATTTAAATGTATAATGAAAATCAATTGTGTCTCATTAGTCAATAGTTCAAGACTTGATAGGTTAAGTTGTTTCAAATCCACTCATTCTGGTATTGTGGTATCTCTAGCAACGATATTGCTATATGTAGTATAACAGACGTGTTTGAACGAGTTCTACAATGTATATTGTAGAACTGATATTTTTTTGAGTCCTTGTTGAAGCACTGTCCGTCCACGTCCCGGGCACCGCCCTGATATGTGCGGATAGACCTTTAAGCCGTCTTTAATATCTCTCCTACTTTTTTGTGTCCGACAGGGGTCCACAATCATCATGTCTTCGTGAACCTTACCATGTCGAATTCAATAAATTTATTGAATACTAGCTGCGCCCCGCGGTTTCACCCGCGTAAATGTCGATCCCGTGGTAATATCGGGATAAAAAGTATATTTTAATCCAGGGTGTCAGCTACCTCCATACAAAATTTTGACAAAATTGGTCCAGCTGTTTGAGCGTGAAGAAGTAACAAACATATAAACACACACACACACCCCCCCACACATACACTCACAAACTTTCGCCTTTATAATATTAGTGTGATTGAGTATGTTGGCATCGCAGTCTAAGCTTGATGTGGTCGTGATGTCACATTTGACAAACATTGTCCAGATTTGAGGAATTAAAGTTCTCCGTTTACGCGCACCTTTAGCACGGCTGACTGTGGCTATTTATATGGTGACATGGACAATTTGCATGTTCACGGACGTGAGAACGTATCTGTTGGTTGTGGTCGCTGGTTTTAATGTAGCAGGATTATTTTAGAACTAAACAATACAATGTTTTATATGTAATTCTGGTATAAGGAAACATTGTACGTTATTCTCTAAATATTACTTTGTTTGAGAGGTGTTGAGGTTCAAATCGGCGATGATTTGCTTTCAAATGGAATGTGTTTGATTGAATTGTGGTTTGTTTCCAAGTCGTCAAGGTATTTGAAGTTTTTAATTTTGTTTGACATAAAATACTACGTGGCTCCGACAAAGTATAGGTCACTTCTTCACACAAACGTTCATAAAATGCAACTGAAGGTACTTAGTCGGTTAATAAGATGGGCATATCATATCAGCCTAAAATGTTTCCACTGCTGGGATACAGATCTCCTCTCGGTGAGAAGGAGTTGGCCGTATTCACCACGCGGGCTCAGTGCGGGTTTGTAGAGGTCATTTGTTTTCGAATCTTTGGTTGTAGAACATGCCGGTTTCCTCACGATATTTTCCAGTTTCTTTCACCGTTCTGAGGGCATAGCAGCATACTCCTTTAACTGATGATCACTCGTCTACTTAATATTATAAATGTGAAATTTTGTGAAGATGTTTGGATATTTCTTACTCAATCACTTGTAAACCGTTGAACAGATTTGGATGAAAATTGGCACATAGATAGACCAATTCCTGGATTAACAACACAGGGTATTTTTTATTCCGATATTCTCACGGGATCGAAACTTACTCGGGTGATACCGCGGGGCGCTGCTAGTCAACACTAATTATTTGTCCCTTCGACCATTCACTGTAACAGTAATTTGCAAGCCCATTTTCAGCAATAGACATTAACGGAATAATTGTACTAAAAGTTTCCCTACCAAAAAGTAACATCTCTTCACGCCTTTACAATACAACAAATTACCTATAAAACAGGTTATCTAAACATCAGCGAATACATTACCATCTAAATACCTTCACAACTTTAGTTGGGATTAATTGAAGCATTTTAAGCGAATAATTTATTCAGTTTAAGCATTTAAGTTCTAGCTCTTAATGTTTTAAAATTAATTCGGGATTATTACGGCTGGTTGCTTAAGATAAGTGCAGCTTAGTTAAAAGTCAAAAGAGTATAAAGACATTACCCTCTTTCTGAGGCAATCGGGTAAAAAAAGGTCACTAATGTGACAACTTGAAGAGAAATGCGAGGAGCTTTTTTTTTATTTTTGCGGATGGGAAATCATCAAATGACCCCTCCCGCTCTGGGTGGAGCGGAAGGGAGTGTCAGACTGTTACTGGCTAAAACCCACCCGTGTTCCTTCCTTAGCCCTTTATGTTCCGGGCCAGCAGTAACCCTTTCGGACAATCCCGCTGAAACGGCAGGCTTCGGCCCTAAGGGGCCCCTTTAATTTATGCTGTCATCTCTTTGAGGAGCAGATGAAACACGTACGCGCTGTCCGGCACGGGCCTGGTCCTGATCGGACAGTGAGCTACTACTACTAGGATTTCGTAATTTCCATAAGTTTTTCTAAAACCCCGTCGGTCGGGTGGACGGCTTTTTTAAAAAAATATTTTAAAAGGTAGTTTTTGAGAATTAATCGCATCGCTAGCCCGTGATTTTACTTCGTTTTCGCTTGGCGTTCGAGTGGGAATATTACAGGCAGATTATATTTTTACCCTTTTTCCCATGATTTATTTACCATGATGTATGTCAACATACATCGTGCAGTATAAATATTGAATAAACTAGCTTCTGCCCGCGACTTCGTACGCGGATCCTGTTGCTTATGCCAGCGACAACGGCTCGTCAAAATCGAAGATATGAATCTTCTGATGTCGAATTCTAAGAGCCCGGGGACTGGAAAACAACGGGATGCGCGAGACGATTCGAGACGTCATTTTCAGGCAATAATGAACCAATAAGGTGGTAAACTTGGCCTTGCACTTTGAATGTTGGCATAAATGGGCCTTCTGAAATCTGTTTCGCAACAAAAGATGTCATTTGAAAGGTATTATTATACGAACGAAAGACTGCAGGCAGATGCTGGATGCGTCAAGCTGAAGACAGGGCGCTATATGGCGCTCATTAGGGGAGGCCTATTTCCAGCAGTGGACTGCTATAGGCTGATGATGATGATGATGATGATTGTACGAACGTATGTTGTCCAAGAAATGTTTTGACTGTGGATGGTCACCGATTAGCAGTGATCTTAATATTTCTGGAGGATTTTGTAATATTTCAATATATACTTTCCCACCTGAGCAACACATACCGTTTGTTTCTTTTTGCCATTTAACAGCTTCACAAAAAGTAAAATTTTTAACCATACCGCCGATGGCGGAATATGTGGCGTAGTCAATCATAGGAGTATACCTACGTAAATGCACTCCGTTCCTTATCAACCCAAGGAAGGTCGCCATGCCCTACGGCTCATCTTGAGACACATCCGATTCTTCAGATGATATCGACATTCTGTTCAGAGAATGTCGAAGTCGATCAGAATTCAAACGTTAGTTGCGGTCTTCTTAATCTGTCTCTTCATGCCGTACTCCAGCAATTCTTTCTTTCTCACTTTCTAACTGATTATGAATATTTTGTTGTGTGTGTGTTCGGGACAATGTATGATAACCTCACGTTCATCACTCATTTCAAAAGACCTGTTAGTAGATGTGCGAATACGCTGAGAACTCAAGCGTGATTCTGTATCGGTAAACGTTTCCGATTCGCGAGACAATGCATGTCGCTCACGATCAGCGGACAGTCGCGCATCACGTTCCGCACTTGTCTCTAGAGACCTAGAAGCAGATGCGTAGATACGCTGAGAACTCAAGCGCAATTCTCTATCCGTGAACGTCTCCGACTCGCGAGATAATGCATGACGTTCACGATCAGCGCTCAGTCGCGCATCATATTCTTCACTGTGGTCTCTAGAGATCTGGATGTAGATGCGTAAATACGCTGAGAACGCAGGCGTGCTTCGCGATCCGAAGAGGTTTCCACGGAGCGAGTTGCAGCCTGATGTTCTCGAACAGCATCAAGTCTCTCCTGACGCTCTTCGATAGATTCTTGGGATCTTATGATCCTCAATCTTTTAGCTCCGTTGGAACATTGGGAAAGATTTGACCTCTTTCTAGGCATGGTTATAGTTTTATTGTGAAGATACCTGATCAATTAAAATCTAAGTGACTGCTCCCCTACCAAGGGTGCCCAGACACGGGGTCGTCTGGCGCCCATGTGCTGGTTTGGTCCCTGGGGTGGTCACGGCGTGCTATGTGTTCTGGTGCGCCGGTGATGGGGAGTACTCCCCAGAGGAGGGTACGGTGACGGACAGCCGCGGCGGGTTCACGGATGAGTGCTAACGCGTGCCCATGTTCCCGCCGTAAGCGGCAGAGGAGGACACCGTGGAGTTTTAGTGGGTTAGAGTCCCACATAACTGCACTATCTCCCCGTGGTAGTGCAGAATGCATGAGCATTAAAAAAATAAATGGGAGTTTTGGCCAGTAGAGTCAAATTTTTAAATGATATACCATCGTCATCGAAAATCAGTCCTAAACTGAAAATTGTGAAATTAGTGATAGCTTTGATTTCCACAGCAGATGTTTCTGATTTTCTATTCATATAAGTCAACAGGAAATGCCTATCAGACCGAATAACTTTTACTAAGACGTCATTCCTATATGTGTTATGGTGTAGCTGGGCTCTTGGAGTTCCCCATCAGGTGTTCCAGATCTTCAAATTTATTCTCTCAGCAGAAAATGCTCATCACGTGGAACAATTTTTGCTATGGTACCATTTTTGTATCTCTTATAGTTAAGCTGATCTGTTTCGGTTCTGCATCAGGTGTTCAAGTTTCAAAGATAAATTATAGCCTATATGTTGCCCAGACATAATACCTATACAACAAAAAAAAAATCATTCAAATCCGTCCAGTAGTTCCGAAGATCGGACGCGCAGGCGCGAGGCGTGTACGTACTCTGATAGAATAATACCGCCGTGATTCTTTAAATTGACATAACTTTTTTATTTATGAACCGATTGACATGAAATAAACACTAAATGTTAAGTGAAGCTTACTACAATATATTAGTGAAAACCGCATCTAAATCTAATAGGCCGTTTCTGATATTAGCGTGCACAAACAAACAGACAAACAGACAAACCGACAAACCGACAAACAGACAAACCGACAAACAGACAAACAGACAAAAAAAAATTAATTACAGTTTCGGGTTCGGCATCGATATAATAACAACCCCTGCTACTTTTTTTTTATATATTTCCATTGTACAGACACCACTTTTCTACAAATTTATTATATGTATAGATAAGAGAACTTTAATAAATAAAATAATTTCGGGAATATCTCGTGACCTAGAAACCTCTTGAAATGGCATCGGTCAAGTATTTGAACATGTCAGGAATCTGTAAAATATGCACTGAAGTATTCGCTAAAACTACAGCTGCTCTAAACCTACACAGTGTATAGTTTTACCTGATAATTAGAAATTATGATACAATGAATTATGAAAAAGACAACATCCGATTGATTAATTTCCAGAGATCCTTTAAAATAAATATTGTTTTTCCCTAACTGTTTTTAGTATAGTCGGCTTTTTATTTACTTTATCCTTAGCTTGAATTGTCTTAAAATTAAAAGGACTATTTTTCTATGTGATAGACAGTTTCATCTCTTGTGAAGTTTCAATTGCATGGGAATTGTTGTCAAAAGAGGTAAAACAAACAGTGTGGTCAATTATTATCTTGTTTGACAATCAATCAATCTTCCTAGGCTTTTCTTGACTTTGGGGTCTGCTTCCAGTAGGTATGCAGCCACCCAGTTACTGGGTAACACGATACCCCTTGCTAAGACTGGTTGTTAGAACTTTGGGCTTCTGACTACGCGTAACGACTGTCAAAGATCTACGACAGCAAACAAAAACATCCCAAAAATTGCAGTATTCACCTGTCCAAACTACAGCCGGGCAGTTTCCAAGGTACGGTGAGGTTTCGACATGTAATGGCTGGTCACCGTTATAATTTAGCCACGAGCCCCTCATTATCTTGTCCGAAAATAAAGAAGATTTATTATTTAGAAGGTCGTGACACACGTGACTGTCCCGTCTCGTTGACATGTCATTGTAGCGCCACAAACAAATAAACATCAAATAATAATAACATTAATTTCGGCTTGTTTAATGAAAATATACTATACTACCTGCGCCCCGCGGTTTCACCAGCGTAAATGTCGTTCCCGTGGAAAATATCGGGATAAAAAGTAGCCTATAAGTATGTTAATCCAGGGTGTCCTCCATACAAAATGTTATCAAAATTGATCCAGCCGTTTGAGCGTGAAGAAGTAACAAACATAACACACACACTCATAAACTTTCGCCTTTATAATATTAGTGTGATTAGAACCCGCCCCGGTTTAGCGCAGTCGCGATTAACATCTAAATTTGGTATTCTGTTCACAACACGTCTTGCACAAGTTCTGAGCAGTAGGTAACCTAACAAAAATTTCTAGGCTTGCATGAATTCAATGATGGTATTTAATTAGTATTATTAAGTAATTATTTTAAGTACTACCTTGTGTGTTGTGTTACATAATAGAAAACCTACCTACATCTGGAACAATGTATCTTTAAAATGATGAAAGAATTTTTCAAATATGAGCTTTGGTTCCGGAGATAACCTGCCACATATACACGAATTCACGATATTCGCTCTCCCTCTTTATTAAAGTTGGATTTTGTGGTTCATTCACGTCAAATAAGAACGCGTACCATTCATTTCAAAACCCGCTCAAACGAACACTCATACATGAATACGTCTGAAGACCAAGCTATGGTACAGTTCGCAAAGTTAGAACGAGGCAGTAGGACACTAATTTATTCGTACACAAACCATGTGTTTGGCACTAAGCCGCTAGCTCATTGCGATGTTCCCATTTGGGGTAGATCATACAGATAGCGAACAGCGATTATTGGGCGTGATTGCTGAAACATATAAACCGATAGAATAAAAAACTGGCCAAGTGCGAAGGGTTCCGTACCACAAGGCAAAAACGCCGAAAAAAACACGTTTGTTGTATAGGAACCCCCCTTAAATACTTATTTTACTTTGTTTTTTGTATTTGTGTTATAGCGGCAACAGAAATAGATAATTTGTGAAAATTTCAACTGTCTAGCTATCGCCGTTCTTGATATACAGCCTGGTGACGGAGCGACGGACAGACAGCGAAGTCTTAGTAATAGGGTCAGGTTTTTACCCTTTGGGTACTGAACCCTAAAAATTGACAAATTTGTTTTTTTTATTTAATGCAAAGGTTGCGAACCCCTGAATGTATGTTTACAAAATGTATAGCTTCTCGTGACGGGTACTTTAGTTTTTATGTGTTCAACCAATACACGCAAAATTCTAACATCTACAGAATGAAATGACATAACCTCTTTTTCGGGAAGCAAGCGATCAACTCGCCTATGACATCCGCTCTTTCATACGCTTTCCGCTCACAATATGACCTCATCCTCCTGCCCCAATTCCAACCACGTTATACCCACGAACACGGCTATCGCTGTAAGAAGATACTTAATGGTCACATTAATTACACATGAAAACGCTACAGCTAACTTGTTTTATTAAATCTGGCCCATTCAGCTGGGTTGGACAATTTTTTTTAAGATGGCTTATTGTGTAGCTTATTTTTTTTCCATTCTTTAATTATGTTTTATGCAATATAAAACATAATTAACTAATGTATTTTTTTCACTACACTTGGCTTGCTCTCTATTTCATAATAGTGGATTAACCACTAAGGGAATAAAACAATGTCGCAGGCGCTATTTTGAATGACACAACAACCGGTAATTTTGTTCGTCGACGGCGACTAAAACCTATGAACACATGACATTAGAGACTATAACACACAAAATAACAACAAGTTTTTATAGCCCCCTCAGCCAGCATCCATATTAAACCCAGCTCCAAACTTAGCCGTACATTGCGGGGGTAGTATCACAAAGCTGAACCCTACAAACATGATCCGCCAGTAATTTAGATAATAGTTTTGAGTTGCAAACTCACACACAATAATTCAAGAGACCGAAGTCCATTTAATGAAAACAGAAGTTGTGGTGGGGCTAACAAGTTGGAGGGAGCGGGTGGAGAAGTAAAACGGTGGATTCAAGTTGCTTGAATTTTGTTAGGTTAGAGATAAGTTGATAAGGTTCAAAATAGCAATGATACTTTGCAGCCGCACAGGTCGATCGATCAGGTTAGGCTATGCTTGCCGCGGTGGGTCTGTGGATGGGTGACCATCTTTACATACCGAGACCCCTCCGTGCCTCGGAAAGCACGTTAAGCCGTTGATCCCGGCTGTCATTCATGGATCTTTGGCAGTCGTTACGGGTAGTCAGAAGCCCGAAAGTCTGACAACCAGTTTTACCAAGGGGTATCGTATTATCCAGTAACTGGGTTGTGGAGGTCAGATAGGCAGTCGGTCCATGTAAATTACTGGTATTTAGCTGCATCTGGTTAGACTGGAAGCTGACCCCAACATAGTTGGGAAAGGGCTAGGCAGATAATGGCTTTGATATTTCATACTTTTATTAATGTGCTTTTCTTGAGGATTTTGTTCTAGTTGCTTAAAAATGCAAATGGTTGTTCTGGGAACTTTTACGGCTGTCATTCTTTACCGAACCGGAGAGCTATCATTAGTCCATTTAATTTACTGTAATTTGAAGGTTTTGTCTGTGAAAAATTTATAATACAAATAAAATGACGAACGTAACCAACTATCGAATATATTTTATAACTGATTTAATATAAACAGTTGCAAACATTTCACAAAATAATGTTATTTTAACGTACTGACGTCGGTGCTGCCAAATCTTGAAACTTTAAACGTCAACCCTTAGCTAAAAACAGAACTATTTGTTTAACCACAATTTTATTTACTACATAATGTCATTCTTCAATATTTTTCTTGTAACTTCAGCTTACTAAATCGTGGCTCTCCTAACCCGAACGTAAGTCTCCCGTTTCGAAGACGCAGCACGGTTCTCTGTTCGTTATTGCTCTAACTTGTGCAACCATGTTGCCCGGTTGCCCCGCCGAATATAGCTCGATTTAATTAAGTATGCTTCCTATCTTGGATACAAATCTCGCTTCCTTATGATTCTGTTTGTTGAGTCCAGTTGAGGAAGATTTTGTATTATTTTTTTACATTTTATTACAGAGCTATTTTGGTTGCTTTATTTCATTAACTCTGAAGTTTTACATCATTTAGTACGTCAGTCTTATTTGTTATTTTTCTCGCTAAAATAATTTTTGAGTTTGGGTAGTACGATACCCCTTGGTAAGACTGGTTGTCAGACTTTCGGGCTTCTGACTACCCGTAACGACTGTCAAAGATCCACGAATGACAGCCGGGACCAACGGCTTAACGTGCTTTCCGAGGCACGGAGGGGTCTCGGTATGTAAAGATGGTCACCCATCCACAGACCAACCGCGGCAACTGTAGCTTAACCTGATCGATCGAACTGTGCGGCTGTTATTATTTAGCCACGGGCCCCTCACCAAGGACCTGCAGTTAACTGTACTTTTTAAAAACTCCAGTTATGAAAACTCATAAAATAAGCGCGAATAGCTTCCAAACTCGTTTAAAAACACGTATAAAAAAACCTTTGTCACCTTTATCATTGCTCTCCACTCAGCACGATGATGCCCCCAGCAGCAATGTTTGTCTTTACAAAATTATACCATAAAAGCCTCCATAACCAAAGTTAATTAAAACCCCTGAATCTGACACGAGTTAATGAAAATCCAGCTTTAATTCAGGCGAATTGCTTAAAAAACTTAATTATCCGATTACAGAGACCCCTTGTCAAGGGTTTGACAAGTTAGCACCTTATTAAATGTTCGTATGATATGGGGTAATAATGTTACGCTGGAATTTTTTTTATTATGTTGGTATACTGGTTTTAATATGGCGTCTGTTTTTTAATGTTGGTGTTTTTCCGTGCGGAGATTGGCTTTTTGTTTTGAGAAATACGACGGACTTTTCAAATTCAATTAGTTGGCAAAACTTCACAGAGAGTATGGGTATCAGTTGAAACACATTAAACTTATCACAAAATTGGCGATGCATGATGTACTATTCTATTCCAAAAGTTTCCGATGAAAGTGAAAACAAATCCTGTTTAGGTTGTTAAATCACAAAATAAACCACAAATGTCAAAGGAAAAACTATTTAAGGTGATTCACAATTAAAATTTCAGGTTTAAGTAATTAAATAACCAAAACGAAGCACTCAATTTGTAAGTAGCACTACAAATTGACTTCTTTGCCACTTTTTGAATTGACCATAGGTACACACCGTCTTCTGCCTGCCCCTTTGATAAATACAGGCGTGATGATATAAACAATATTGTTCCCGCCATCTTGTTCAAAGCTCTCCATACAATCCTGCTAACAGACGTTAATTCCCACCGCGTTGAGGATAATAACGGTCAAGTGGGAGTCTTGACTTACCGGATTATACCAGGGAATTAGGAATATTTTAGATGGTATAGTTATAGACGTTACAGTGGGGTGATAATAATATGGTTAACTTGCGAAAGACATTTAGGTGGATTGAGTTAGCGTAAAATTACATTACCTACTCGTAGATAGGTTTAACATTTCTGAGAAAAGATGACATAACTCTTTATTATCATAAACAATAGTTATAACGGTTATTTTGTTTCAACAAATGACCATTGAAAGGTTTTTAATGTGTGGAATTTAAGAGACTTTGACCTCTGAGTTTATTTCGGTGTTTTTTTAGAGTAGTTGACTAGGAACACCGACCTCATCACAAAAAAATGACGTGTAAAACAGACTCCCACAGTTTATTAGATATTACTGAACATTTTCCTATGCTTTAATTATATACCGTCCTAAGAGGAAATGGTCATAATCATCACGATTGACATGGTATTACCCATTCTCTTGACCTATTTTTTTAACCATAAAAAGATTAACCACTTGTGTGGGAAACAATAACAGACTTAAACAACCAAGAGCCTATTTTAGTTGCAAAACTGTATTCACTAGTGAAGCGATCGGCTTATGCTGCGAACCCTTACTAAACTCCATACGTGCATCGACTCGGAATATTGGCAAAGTTTGGTATTGTCAAAAGGTGGAAGCTAAAGGATTAAGGACGAACATTTTCCTTCTCCGAAACAAGTATTGGTAGAACAAAAGCTTGTATTGAAAAATATTCATTCATTCTTGTAAAGTATCCAGGGAGTTTCTTGCCTGTTCTTCTCCATAGGAACCTATTACGCTTTGGAATGGGCAACTAGCTTCATCTTTCTGACTGACAATTCAAAAGTGCGTGTAAATAATTAGATAAAATAAATGCTTTGAGTTTGATTTTGAGAGGCTGTCTTTTGTGTGGTTCTGGTTGAAAGCTTACCTGATAAGCGTAAGGTCCTAAGTTTGATTCCCAAGTTTGGTGAAGTGTTATTGGGTTTTTCCATCAGGAATTTCTCGGTACCAGCCCCGGCTCGGATTTGTGCTTGGTTGATGACAATAGACTTTAACATAACTGGCTAAACGTAGGACCTACAATCTACTAACTTTATCTACTTAACTTTTCGGGGATTTCAAGCGTGATGTTATGTTATTAATCTTTCTTTGAAAACTGTTTTCAATGCAGTTTCGAATGAAATTTTAATGCCTCTTTTATGTTGGTTAACGAAATATATTTTCCATTAATTCATTACTTTCACTGTTTGGCTTCATGAAATCCGGTACACATCGTTGATTTAATGCTATTACAGCACTCGTGATATTAAATATATATTATTTATGCTATAAATAATTCTGTGTTATATATAGCCCATACTACATACTTTTTATTTTTTTATTTCATTAAAGTTCATAGAATTAGTTATTAGTTACTATATTGAAATAAAAAAATAAAAAGTATGTAGTATGGGCTATATCTATTACAGAATTATTCATAGAATTAGTTATTAGAGTTTCTGTTTTACGCACATTATTCATGAACAGAAAAAATCACAAACCTCTTTAAAGAGGTTTCCTATCTATAAAGACAATTCGTCACTATTCCGATTTTTTTTTCATATCTAGCAGTATACGTTGTAATGTAGTAATGTGAATAATTTGGTCATTGTTAACAAAGCATGCAAGTGTAATTAGTATTTAGAGTTAATTTTAGAGTAAAATTAGGGTCGTGCTATTAAATTTGAGTTTGCCGATTACAAAAGTAAGAAAAACTGCATAAAACTAAATGTACCACAGCTTACCAGGGTTTCATTGGACTTTCAAATGAAGACTAAACTTATGTAAAAATTAATCCTTATTCATAAATATTCAGAATGACGTACTTAAACAAGCAAATGACACTTAAAAGTACCTCATACCCTGCAATGTCTCTAAATTAATCAAAGACAAAACAGTACCTACCCTTCAAATTGCATTAAACAAAACTTTCAAACCAATATGGCTACCGAACAGCGATAAAGAACTCATTAAATTGCCATAGAAACTTGTAACAGATTGTTACAAGCATAAAGCGTTCCTCAAGGTAATATACTTGGACCCTTACTGTTACATACACTAATATTGGAAAGTTATGTGAAGTTTCCTTAACTTTGATTACGAAGATGGCTGCTAATATTAATATGGTGTTAGTATGTACAGCTAGAGTTGGCAATAGTGATTTGTTTGGTAATTAATAATGTTGATGATTTGATAAGTAATTATTATTTGCTTTTATTATTTTAAACTATGAAAAATCGTATACTGCTAGATATGAAAAAAAAATCGGAATAGTGACGAATTGTCTTTATAGATAGGAAACCTCTTTAAAGAGGTTTGTGATTTTTTCTGTTCATGAATAATGTGCGTAAAACAGAAACTCTAATAACTAATTCTATGAATAATTCTGTAATAGATATAGCCCATACTACATACTTTTTTTTTTTTTTCATTAAAGTTCATAGAATTAGTTATTAGTTACTATATTGAAATAAAAAAATAAAAAGTATGTAGTATGGGCTATATCTATTACAGAATTATTCATAGAATTAGTTATTAGAGTTTCTGTTTTACGCACATTATTCATGAACAGAAAAAATCACAAACCTCTTTAAAGAGGTTTCCTATCTATAAAGACAATTCGTCACTATTCCGATTTTTTTTTCATATCTAGCAGTATACGATTTTTCATAGTTTAAAATAATAAAAGCAAATAATAATTACTTATCAAATCATCAACATTATTAATTACCAAACAAATCACTATTGCCAACTCTAGCTGTACATACTAACACCATATTAATATTAGCAGCCATCTTCGTAATCAAAGTTAAGGAAACTTCACATAACTTTCCAATATTAGTGTATGTAACAGTAAGGGTCCAAGTATATTACCTTGAGGAACGCTTTATGCTTGTAACAATCTGTTACAAGTTTCTATGGCAATTTAATGAGTTCTTTATCGCTGTTCGGTAGCCATATTGGTTTGAAAGTTTTGTTTAATGCAATTTGAAGGGTAGGTACTGTTTTGTCTTTGATTAATTTAGAGACATTGCAGGGTATGAGGTACTTTTAAGTGTCATTTGCTTGTTTAAGTACGTCATTCTGAATATTTATGAATAAGGATTAATTTTTACATAAGTTTAGTCTTCATTTGAAAGTCCAATGAAACCCTGGTAAGCTGTAGTACATTTAGTTTTATGCAGTTTTTCTTACTTTTGTAATCGGCAAACTCAAATTTAATAGCACGACCCTAATTGTACTCTAAAATTAACTCTAAATACTAATTACACTTGCATGCTTTGTTAACAATGACCAAATTATTCACATTACCAGCCTATTAGTGCCAGCCAGTATAATGTTCCTATTGTTGGGACACAGGCCTATTGGTGGACTTGACCGGTATTCTCACGATGTTTTTCTTCACTGTTTTGAGAGTAGTTGTAATTAACTAATTTACACAAATTAAAGTACCTGACTGGGTTCAAACCAACGACCTGCAACTCGTAAGTCGCGGCCGTGACCACTGGACCACCACTGCTCTAAAATCTAAAATTATTCACAGCAAATAACATCAACTCGAGTTCCCAATTTGTGTATAAACAACGACTCGAAGCCTCCATTGACTTCCAACTCCAACAAAAAATTCTTAGCGGCCTCATAAAAGCTTATCTCTTCCTCAATGACGCTTTTAAGGCCATCTGGTGCCAATAACCATTCGGCTTCCTAAAAAACTGGGACATTACCATTAGGTTCTGTCATTAACCTTTATTTTCATGAAAAATCTATAGATCCTACATTATGATTGTTTAATCAGTATTGGGGAGGAAGAATGTCATTATTACCATCATCGAGGTTGTTCTGCATAAGTGGTACTTGATTGGCTTCGTTAGTCTGCTGTAGAGCTTAGTATTCTGGGTTAGATTCCCGGGTTAGTCGGAGTGGTTTTGGGTTATTGCAGTTGGTTGTTCTTAGTAACATGTACTCTCGCTGTGCCCTGTTCGTGGAAATAGACTTGCCCACTCTTACATGGATATTATAATACAAAAACGTAACATTTCAAAATCTGCCTACCCCTTTCAGAGAATACAAGCGTGATCTTATGTCATAAATCATCATGAGTAAGAAAATTGTACCAAAAAAATGTTGGTGAAAAGACTAAGATTTTTTGATCCAATCTAACTAAGGCCATTCAGTATAACAACAACTAGGTGAGCATGAATAAATTAATAATTCAATCATAGGTAGTACCGATCCAGCCATTTAATGTTTGATTCAGTAATTAAATATTAACTGAAATTTTCAGCTTCACAAATAATTCAACACCTCGATGGTTAAATAATTATAAATTAACAAATTGGTACAAAGTATACTAGGTTTCAGAATTCCGACAAATTACAGCAACATAAATAATTTTAACTTTGAATCAATAAAATAATGCATTTAATTAATTCAAACCATAATTCTATATCTAAGATTTTCAAACGATTGAAAGATATGAAACTATGTTTTTATTAAAAAGTACGTTTAACGCTAAATTCATTTAATGATTTGTGGTGCAAGCAGGCCTGTTTGTTTTTCTATTGTAATAGACAAACAGAATGCTAGCAAAAAGTGTCAAAAATACAATATTGCTTATAGCTTATTGTTAGATAAAATCGCTTATAGCGATAAAACCGTCATTAGTTTTGCATCACAACTACTCAAATGATGTACAATAAAAAATATCTATCAATCTACATGAAGCTAGTTGCCTATTCCAAAGAGTAGTCGGTTGCTAAAGAGAAAAATGGGCAGGAAACTACAAGGACACTCTTTTAAATCAGAATATTCTTACTACAGAGTATTGAAAATGTATAAAATATGTATTCAACATGTTGTCTTGTTACACCTAATGCTATGTTCACATGCACGCGCGGCATGCAGCCCGCCCCAGGTCGGCGAACATTCAAGCTGTTCACACGCACGCCGTCGTGTCAGTCAGCACGCCCGGTTCGCGGCATTCACGTTTACAGGCGCGTTTTCGGGCTCGGGCGTACCGTTTACACGCTCGTGAATGTGAATGTGCACGTTGAATGTCGAGTTGAACGCGCGCGTGTGAACATAGCATAAAACAAGTTGTAAAGACTAGTTGTTTCCAAAACTTGTAGAAACTTGTCAAAAAGATACACAAAACATGTCAACAGCGGCGTGCCGCTTTAATGGCGACATTAATTTAACACACGTATGGTTTCGCGTTTTCGGTCTATGAACAGACATTTAATTTAATTAAAAGTAATTATATATTTATTCGTTTACAATTTTTTAAAATAGCATCTTGGAGTAACCTGTACTTAAAGAACTCTAGCGCAATCAATGAAATTAAAACGAATAATGTGCAAAGAGTAGGCGAATTGAAGCAGTGCGAGAGAGCCCTATGTCGGCGAGCGACGCAGTCGGTAGTTTTCAAATTACGAATTATTTTATGTTGTTATAATTTATATGATTATTGGCCACTATTTTGTATTAAATTAATTTCGTCATTGTAGCAGCACGTCGTACGTATATGATACTAGCTGCTGCCCGCAGCATCGACAGCGAGGTATGTCAATAAAAACTATCTTATGTCCTTCCCCGGGATACAATCTATCTCTCTGTCAATTTTTATCGAAATCCGTTCACTGGTTTAGGCGTGAAAAGGTAACATACAGACAGACAGAGTTACTTTCGAATTTATAATATTAGTATGGATTTATGTTTTATACACAACATGATTTCGACAATTAGTCTTTGCCGAAACTAATTGAATAAAAGAATCACCACTTGTTTTTTGGGTTAGTTAACGTGAAGGATATTTTTTCTTTTTCATTAAAAACCTTTTGTTTATTACCTCCCAAACTTCCTTCAACCTAATTAAAATTTCCAACGAAAAATTTCGGCAAAATCATCTCCCAGCGGAATATCACCCGTCGGACATACATTGGCTGAACAAAAGTTTGTAGCGTCGCGTTTATCCGTAATTAGGGAGAGACGTTACAGGCACATGGCGTGCCGAATTTATGACGACCCCTAAGTAAGGAAGATGGTGGATTTAATATATGGGCCACGGTTTCAACAAGTTGTGGCAGCTATGGGTACTGTTGTGGTTGCTTGAAGGTTGTGGTAGATTGAGTGTGGTATTGGTGATTATTCTTCCATTAGATGGTTTCAGCAGTGCGATTCTGTAACCATCTCACCGTGAAAACTTAGGTGAAGTGAGCGTGGAGTGAGCTGTCAATAGTGTCAATTCCTAGCAAAAACAAACCCACTTCACTTAAGTTTTCACGGTGAGATTTTTACAGAATCGACCGGCTGTTGTGTAAGCGTAGTGATCAATGCTCACAGTAATTTGGAAATATTGTAAAAGTCAATTATTTGTAAAAGAGTAACCGTGGAGTTTCCTACCGGCTCTTCTCCGTTTATCTTCCTCTTCTCAGGAAACGAAACTACCAGTTGGAACCGTGCACCTATCTTCTGACATTTTGATTCTAATATTTTGATCCGATTTACTCGTGCCTTCTCTGTCTGACAAGAGACCTTTGCCCTGTGTGGGACAATAATCGGCTGATGCATTATTATTATTTTAGATTGTTTTATCAGCAGGGTAATTGCGTAACACACTATCAGTAGCAATGGGTTTCATTTTGACAGTTCAGCAACATTCATTGCGTTATTTACGTTGTTGAGCAGACACAGTTTTCGTACATTAGGAGCAATGGATTAGCAATATGCTTCAAAATGATACAAATTGAGAGTGTGTTACACAATTAGGTTTAATTGTTATTGTTGGCTTCGGCGTTGACAAAGAGTGCTTCAACGTTTAAATATGCTAACAACCATTCCAGGATTTAGTGAAGACCTGTCTGTGTTAAGGAGAATTATTTGTTTAAGAAAATAACTGAAAGTACCGTAATTTGAAGCCGTAAGTAGACGTTTCTTTTTCATGAATACGCTGAAAGAAAGAAAGAAAATACTTTCATTAAGCACAGACTAAACGCACACAACATTTCCTGCATATAAAAACGCCGAACTCTAAACTCACTCAATAGTTCTCTACGATGGTTATAAATCATTTATTGAAATTGTTTCAACAGTATATACCAAATAGCCCTCCTAATAAAAGAAACAAGTTTATTCTGCCCATTAAAGCGAACCCTGATACACACGAATACGAGAAGCAAATCCAATTATATTATTACATCTCTTAAATCGTGGAAAGCGACTAAAATATCTAATTCTATTTATCAGTATTTTTGATCACCAATTCTCCGGGATGAGCATTTTGAACAGTTATTCGTATTCACTATTTTATCCCAGCAAAAGAATTTCAGTTCGAAACATATATACGTAATCTAAAAAACTGTATCATGCATTTTCGAATCGATTTCACAAACATTTTATTTTACTTCGGGCAATACTGAAATGTGAATCTGTTGCCAGACCAAAATAAACTCTGTCTGCGATAAAATAAAACTCAAATGGAATTGTAACACATTGCTCCTGTTTTCGACGTGCATCCAACCACTATAACTCACTTTGGAACTTGACAAAAGTTGAAATTTTATCGTAAACTCGAAATATTTCCAAAACTTATACGAATATCGGAACTTGAGTGATTTACTGTACAACTTGAGAATATAAATGAGAGCGCCGGTGTACAGTCGGAGGCGCAGTTTACGAATTGCCAATTCCAATGAATATTACAGCAGTTTTTTGTGATAAATCTGTGTAAATAAATTTTCAACAACAATCTGCATTTTTTAATAAAAATTCTGTTTCTGCTGGCCTTTCTCGGTGAAAAAAGTATCAAATTGATAGAACCTGATAAAGCTATCTATTTTTAATAAATTGTATTATTACTAAACGTTTAATTATGCTAACATTCAGAAATCACAAAGAATGAAGGTATAATTTTAAACGAAGAACATAATAATAAATAACTGAAAGCCACATAATTTTAAAACCGTCAAAACGCCCAAATAATTAAATTCCAACCACTCTAAATCACTGAAATCAAAACTAGCCTCGCAAATGCTAATGAAACGCGTCATGAACAATTGGACAAAATAACAATTAAACATACCGCCGAGTAATAGCTCCCCTCATAAACGCTCCCTAACTGACAGATGTCAACGCTGTCAGTTTTCCCGCCAATTTTACTGTCATGGCGTTGAGGTGTTTTCATTGTGTGATGGTTTATTTATGCGGAAATAGTTTAGGTGAGTATTTTAGGATTATGTTCAGGTTTGTTTAGTAGTTTTTATTTGTGATATAATATAACACAGACTTTTAATACAATGACAGTGCCACCTGGATACTACCACTATACAGGGTTATTGGTAAAACATTAACAACCTCTTAAGCGGTCATTGTACGCATCATTATGAACAACTTTTAATATTGGATCAAACTTGAAATCGCAAAAAAAATCTGCTGTTTAGTACATTTTGACGAGTTATGCGAGCATAAATGTAGGGAACAGCTGATTTTTTTTTTCGCGATTTCAGGTTTGGTCCCATAGTAAAAGTTGTTCATAATGATGAGTGCAATGACCTCTTAAGAGGTTGTTAATGTTTTACCAATAACCCTGTATAGTAGGAAAACACGCCAGCATAAACAACATGCGGTGTTACTTACCTAGCATTATCAGATAATAATAATTATGTTGTATTACTTCATTTGTCATCATTATACTATTTTCAATTCACTGCTTTCTAATAAAAGTTATTCGTTCTTAAATAGATCATTGAAATAGTTGCATTTGACTTAACATGGACGGACACTTCATAACCTCAACAGGGTAACAGTTGCTAGGAGAACGTCTTCATTCGTTTAAGTCACCTGTAACAGAGTAATCTGTTTCACTTGTTTTCTTTTATATAGAATAAGTTGTAATTTGCCCACGCCTGAGCAAAGACATCCATCAAAGCTCTAACTATTGTAATAATCTTCATCAAAACCGGGCATTATTGGTTACTGTGCTAACAGCAATATTGTGGCTTATTTAGACAACTTGTGACGAAGGCTTGACGGGTTTATCGTCAAATTTATATTATTAATATCTGACTTAGTACGGACACCTTTATTAATTGTTTATCCCCTGTTCTAACATGAGAATAAAAGTGTATATAAGTAGCTTAGTGGCTATTTGACGTGTTTTTTTTTTAAATTTAATTTCTTCTTGCCATGTTTATTCTTATAACTAAGCAGTATTGATAAAGAAAGGAGAAAAAATCAGTTATCACTCACACCTGCTACACAAACTAACAAAAGACAGTCACAAAAAATATCCGTCTAATATTGCGTATCTGTCAAAATTCCCGCGCTAATTCCCAAACTGTCATGGCGCCGCAATACCCGTCAAAAGTGACGTGTTTATTTTATTAACAAGGTGACAAGGGCAGGGCAAAGGTAATAAGATATTATTTTTAATGCTATTTTCTTCTTGGACGACGTTATTTTGATTTTGGGGAAATAATTGAAGGAGGCTTTTAGAACTTTTTCATGGATCATAGATAAAAATTAGTTTGAGATAAGGACAATTCATGTTTTTATAATTAGGTAAGGTTTATGTTAGGAAAATGGCGTAAAGAAATTTAAGATTAAGAAGTTAGTACAGAAATAAATGTTTTCAAATTTTTGAATAGCATGCTTTTATCAAGAAAGAGAGAATTCGGTTATTCTCAGTGCGATAAGGTGAATGGGTAGTGGTAGACCGCGAATTCTTATGTTTTTTGCAATTTGCAGGTCAGTTTCAGGTTGTATCTTGATCAAAATATGATTCGCGACAATTACAAATACATATTTAGAGAATTATAATCATTAGAATCATTAATACATCTTTTTTCTCTAAGTTAGATTTCTACCATAAGCACTTTTCCTTATGAGATTGGTTCTTAAGGTACAAATCTGACTTAGAGAGATATATGCCTAACCCATCGGGGAAACAAGCATGACGTCATGTTGGTGTTATGTTTTTCAGGAAAAACAATAAATCCAAACACACGATTCCATGAAAACTCAGAAGCCAAACATACAATTCAATCAAAATAATATACAAACACTTCAGCAAAATATCTTTTGAAAAGATTAGAAAATAAAAGCTAGGTACTTTTATTTTCTAATCTTTTAAGAGAAAATCTTTTAATAAAATTAAATTGTTATTTACTGAAGGAAAGCGTTTACTACAAATAAAAATAAGTTAAAAACGAACGCTTTTCAAACAGTTCCTCAATTTGCCCTATTACTCTTTGAAGTATAGTGTAGTGTTTATTGTGTTATACATGTATCGATAAATAATATTGGAACATTAAAGAAATTCACGCTGTAAGGCTGTACCTACTACTACCATCTATCCACCTGCGATCGACGTTTTTTTGCCATGTTGACAAAAAACTGGCCAAGTGCGAGTCAGACTCGCACACGAAGGGTTCCGTACCACAAGGCAAAAACGCCGAAAAGTTTTTTGTATGGGAGCCTCCCTTAAATATTTATTTTATTTTAATTTTATTATTAAAGTAAAAATACAACTGAGTATTTTGTGAATATTTCAAGTGCCTACCTGTTGCCATTTTTGATATCGAGCACAAAAGGGCAAAAAAATCACGTTTGTTGTATGGGAGCCCCCCTTAAATATTTATTTTATTTTGTTTTTAGTATTTGTTGTTATAGTGGCAACAGAAATAAATTCAACTGTCTAGCTACCGCGGTTCTTGAGATACAGCCTGGTGACAGACAGACGGACGGACGGACGGCGAAGTCTTAGTAATAGGGTTCCGTTTTTACCCTTTGGGTACGGAACCCTAAAAACGATCTCACCTGTCATTTTAGTCTAGCTAATATAGCATAGCATTCATTAAAATCAATCAATCAATCAATCAAACTTTATTTGTGAACATAGGTAGATATATACATAAAAGGTCTTAAATATACATATTATTGTAGTAGAGCTCTACCAGCCCTACCCTATGTTCTACCAATAAAATTAGTGTACTATTTACTATTTGTAAATTTTTGTGTCATATCATTAAAAAAAATCCAAATTATACAGTACTTAAAAAGTAAGTTAAGTTAAATAAATGTCAATTAAATGAATAAATGAATAAATGTCAAATAAATTAAATTTTACATGGATGTCAAAGAAAGGTAATATTACTTATAGGAATTGTATCATAGTTTGTCATTTAAAAAATCTTCAATAGAATAATACGTCTTGTCAATTAAAAACAAAAAAAAGAACCTTAAAAATTTACTAAATACTAAAACCTTTATCTCCAACGACCTGCCATAACAAGTCATAACATCATTATTGACATTTCCGATTTTCAAACCGCAGAACTGCAAACAACTTTATCAGTTCAACATTTCATTTTAACTAACGAACTTCACGTGCCACCAAAAGATATAACGAGGTGCAACCAAATTATCGATAACCGCAACTTCGAGCGGACATTTACGAAGTTTATCGATAACTATGTATCGACATTTCCCACCACTAGGAGGCGACAGATAAGCATCAGTTGCACAAAGTTAATTAAAAGTCAGTCTGTTTTAAATTAATTAGAAATGATACAAGTGTGTTCTAACAATTGTTAGAGTATTGTTGGAAAAGGTTTTAAAAGTGGATTTTCTTTCCATTTAGCAATGAAAGCTATTGTGAGTGCATTTTGGAGTTTTATTTTTGTTTTGTGCTGTGTAATCAGTTGTTTTGTTAGTTTCAAAGTAGTTTTTGAGATTTAATTGAGGGTAAACTTGCCCAATGCTTGGTTTTGTACACCTTGTTGTAGGTCCGCTCAATCTGTGTGGTTCTTTCTTCAAAAGACCATTTCAGACACCAATCTACATGGTCTTCACACGATCTGACCAAGATTTTTGTCTGAACTTTAAAAGAGACTGTGACTTCTGAGTTTGTTTCGGCCTTTCTTCTCAGAATAGTCAGATAGGAAACGCCGACCTCATCTAGTTTAAAAAAATATGATTGACGTGTAAAAGTGTTTGTACAAACCTACTTACAGAAATAAAATCATTTAAGTATCATAAAAAAAAGTTAAAGTTTTCTAAGTGTGGTGGTTAAAATATTTAGGAATTTATTTTGGCAATTGGCTTATCTTTTTATTATGTCATGAGTTATTCCGGTCAATAGGCCGTCATAAATAAACTATTTTTAAACTCATGAGTGAGTGTAATTTGATTTTGTTTCATTATTTACATCCATTGACGCAAAATAAAAAAAAAATGCGTTTTTTTTATATTTATTCATTAATAATATGAATATGCAACGAAGAATATGCAGGACATACAGGGCAGTAGAACCAATAATTATTAAATTATTCCTTGCAATGGAAGACTATATTTTATTAAAACTAAAGTGGTGCATTCATGATGCGACAAATCTTGAACATTAACATACCTACCTCGACAATTTGTCTGTCGGTATGTATGTCGCAATGTCTTTGAAACAAGATGGCGGTATATTTCTTATGCACATTAGCCGTACCTATTATTTCTCGCAAGGAGATTAGATTGTGAATTCTTGAGCGCATGTAATGTTTGGAGACATGGAATCCATTTGTTTACGACATCATTTGATTCCTCTTTCATTTTTTTATCATTCTTGATTTTCGGAATAATAATATGTAACGTTGTATTTCCTGATAACTATAACCCGGGCTACGTAGTATAAAACAAAGTCTGACCGTTGAGATCTTCACCATACAATGGATTTTGATGCAATTTTTATCATCATTTAGAGCACATAAACGAGACAAAACGTGCATGCAAGGATTGTAGTTGTAATTTCTGCCTATCCCCATAGAAAGAAAGCGTGAGTTTATGTATTTAGACCATTCATTCCGGAAGATTTATGTGTATAACATAATTATGAAGAATAGAAATCTTGAAGTCTTAGTGTAATTATAAGAATGAGTGTCTTATACGCCATGATGTGTATGCAGTCCAATTAAATTACTACTTCAGAAAGACGGCAAAACGTTTCTTTAAACAACTATGCAGCAGAGTCACTATTGAGTAATACTACAGTTTGCAATTTCCAATTATTTGGAAGTTGAATTGGTTCTAAATATTGAAGTGAAGATCTTAGATATTGGTTTCCAGTCAGCGTCGAATGCAATTTAGTCCAGAATGGGAATATTATGTTTAGGTATTTCATAGCTTCTTCAATATCGGCATTTTGCCAGTAATAATAATTGAGAAATCACGTCATATATCTGCGGGGTGGCTTTAATTTTGACAGTTCAACAACATTCATTGCGTTATTTACGTTGCTAAGCAAACACATTTTTCGAACATATGAATCAATGTATTAGCAATATTCTTCAAAATGATTCAGATTGTGATTGTCATATAGTGTGTTATGCAGTTAGGGTACTGGAGAAGTTCTTTATATAATTATTTATTTTGCTTTTTAGATATTACATTTTTCTATATAAGAGCATTATTTACAATTAATAGTATCCACTAATAAAAATAAGAAAATAAAAATACCCAGAAGTGGAAACAAAACACAAACAGAATACTTTACCGTCACTCACTGACATATCGGATTTAAAACCCAGTAGGTACATCCCGAGGACAGCCGAACACATCCGAATGTAGCGCGATGTCGGTAACAGTGTCGCGAGTTCAATGGTTAATCCCATCTCAAAAAATGCTCAACGCGCCTAAAGTTTTCACTTAAAAAAACAACTTCAGTTTTAAAGCTCATGTATTGTGCAGGAAACTTTCTTCATTTAATTTTGTTACCCTAGAAACCGACCCCGATAAACACCGAAAAAATACTACCAAAATGATTATTCCTTCATGCCACTCGAACCCGAAATGCATTGTCACGTGAAAAAGTAAAATTTCAATAAACACGTTGACCTGTTTTCGTGACAAAAGTCGACTAATGAACAGGCAGCTTTACAGACTTACATGTACAGTCGGGTACAACAGTGGGAGACAATCAGCTAACATTATTACGTCATACGATTGGTTTTGTACAGGTGAACACTGAAGTTTTTGGGAAAAAAAAACATGTTTTTCTTTGCTGTCATTTGACAGTCGTTACGGATAGTCAGAATTAAAAAGTCTGACAACCAGTCTTACCAAGTGTTATCGCTTTACCCAGTAACTGGGTTGTGGAGGTCTGACAGGCAGTCGCTCCATTACCTACTATCCGGTTAGACTGGAAATCGACTCCAATATAAAAAAAAATATATAAAAAACACTTGAATACAATATTGAAAATTCCATTACCGAAAAATTGAGTCTTTCCTTACTCTTCATTTCATATAAAATATAAAAGTGTCATCATTTTATTTCTTCTCGAAAACTGTTCCACGAGTTCTGATAAAATGAATAATGAAGTAATATTTGTACTGTACAATATTTTCACCTTGTTTGACTACGTGCGACTGCGTGATAAGTGAGCTAATGAGAAATCGAAATAATTTACTTTTCGGTAGCGAACTTCTTTATTAAACTGATTACAGAATGGGGTAGTCAGAGATGTTCACTTCTGAAAATATTTTGTCAAGTGTTTGACGGTTGATTTCCTTATTGCTTGGTTTAAGATTTTTCATGTCAAATTAACTGTCAAGACTTATTTTGATGTCTTTTAAGAGTGGGTTGGAAAAAAATTGCTTCAGTAAGAACTGGGTTAATAGCCTCACCCCCTATTACTTCAGTATAGACGCCAGCACATCAGGCTAGGACAATCTGTCAAATTTCTTTAATAGATTTTCAACTTTATCACTAAAGCATAAGGTTCAAAGTTGATTGGGAAAATTTGACAGTGTCGGGTAGCTTGATGTGCTGACGCACGCCTCTGTGGATACATTTAAGCAATACAATTGTTACGTTCAATGACTGTTATTCCCACGAATGTTATTGTGTTTTGGTGGTTATTCCGGATTTTAAACTAGACACGTGGACGCAAAGGCACTGCCGTTTTCACCAAATTAGTTCGTCCTAAACCAACTAGATGGCGCCACACATTCTACCCTCAATTTATTATTCAATGTGACGGTTGCCCCGATTATTTTCCGTGGTAAGTGATGAATCGGGTACATATGTTTGAAAAGCCCATTAGTGTGGCGGACCCTTGGGCTCAAATTAACGGCTTTCCCGTTTCTCTATTCCATTCAAAGGGATTTTTGTGCGGACGCTTACATATTCGTAGAACAGAAATAATTTTGTTTTTATTGGGTAGTATATATATATTATACCTATATATTTTTGTTGTAATATTTTTTGCTCGAGTTTTACTAGATGATCTCATCGAGTAAAAATCAAGCAAAAAAACCTCATTCTTTGTTTGCAAAAACAATGAATAAGTATTATGTTTCTCACCGGAATTATGTTTATTGAACATTAGAAATACTGTCTGAAAATTCCATTGCGAAAGTGTGTGCATAGTGTCTAATAGTCGTGGAAAACTGCTGTTTTTTGACAATACACAATAAGAATCCTGACCGCCATTTGCCAAGTACTTTAAAACGTAAACTAACATCTAATTCTTCTTTGTCCACAGTAAAACCGAAATCAGTGGAAGTGGTGACAGGCGACGGGAAGACCCTGGCTGATGGAGCAGTATTCGGACCCTTGCTGGAGAGGGCCAAGGTCAACATCAGCTGTACCGTGAAGGAGGGCAAGCCGCAACCAAAGGTCGTGTGGTACTTCAGGAAGAACCGGGGCGATGATATGAGGGAGCTGAATGGTAAGTGGCATATCAGTATATTTTTAACGTCTAAGAAGAACCACTCTTTTTATTTACGTCGCGTCTGCAACAATGGCTATCATTGACGTTTCCCTAGGTTCTCATTATCATCAACAGATGAATAAGAAGCATAGAACTGTGCACGTATGTTCTAAATATACATGACGAGGTTTTCTATCCAACTAATAAATTTAAAGACAAATCAATTATTTTTTCTTTACGTGGTTTTCACTGCAAGGCGACACGTTTCAGATGCATCTGAGATGCGTTGACAACCCAGAGACAAAGCTTAAATATATCATGTGCCTGTATTACGGCTTGCAGAGGTCTGTGATTCTTGATGAATATAGGATCCGTGAAGTATTCAAGAGTCTAATGTACAGACGCCAGCACATCAAGCTACTACTATCTGTCAAATTTCTTTAATAGATTTTCAACTTTATCGCTAAAGCATAAGGTTTAAAGTTGATTGGGAAAATTTGACAGTTTCGGGTAGGTTGATGTGCTGGCGTCTGTACAAGCATCTTTTCGGTCAGGTGGCAACGTCAAGCGTATCCATGCTAAAGATGAACCCCTCGGAGTAAAGGGGCATTCTGCAGTATCTCCAAAGTTATCTACATACGAGGTTTAAGTTTGGCATAATACTCCGCGTTTATTAATTACTTGCCCCGAGTGGTAAACGAATGACTATTTAAATATAAGTACATTACTCACATAATTTAGTATCAAAATGAATTTGAGTCAGATACAGCCAGTATATTCAAATTATTAGCCAATAGTCTATCAGCAACCACTAAATCTAATCTAGTCGACCAACCAAAGCTCAGCTATCGCAACCACAATCAAAATACAAAATCGTGTCCCAAAATCTATAATTTCGTTGTACGTACTCACAAATTAATCTGCCTCAGTTATCAGCTAAATTAGAGCAAAATTGAGGCCCTTGTCGAGATTTGTGGTCAATCGTAGGCATTAAATCAAAACGTATCCGGCCCGGTCCGATTCAGGTGGTTTTGACCGGTCCGGTCCGTATAGATTTGTTGCGGTTTTAAATGTGGGAGGTGAATAGGAAAGAGGTGTTCTTGTTTCTGTGCTTCAGGCTTGTGCAGGTATATAATTTTGGTGACAATGGCCGAGTAACTTGAAATTCAAATCTGTGTTGATGCGTGATTGTACGTCCAACATACATATTATTATAACAATTTAGAAACCTAAACGATGTCATTACAAAACGGGTTCTTCTTCTTGACATTTATTGCGGATGAATTTTTCGACGCTATATTTTAGTATGTGAATAGTTTTAGTTATGTTAGGATATATTGTTGTTATTTGTATTAACTAATTAGGAATTAGTTGTTATTTTCTACATAATATTTTATTTCTAAATAGGTAAATCACTCGTTATTGCGAACACCTTAAAGTTATTATTACTATTTAATAGGCAAAGACTCGGTTTTAAAGTTAGTTGAACTTGAAAATTGTCGGAATAAAGTCTGAAGTAAAAAAAAAAGTGGCACTCCGGGAATGCGACAGAAGTGAAAACTTGAACAATTACGTGTGTATTTTTTTAATCGTCTTATAAACAAAACACAAACAGAATACTTTGCCATCACTCACTGACATATCGGATATACATTAAAACCGAGTACATCCCGAGGACAGGGGAACACATCCGAATGTAGCGCGGTGTCGGTTACGGTAACAGTGTCGCGAGTTCAATGGTTTTTTCCCATCTCAAAAAATGCCCAACGCACCTAAAGAAGTTTTCACTTCAAAAATGGCTCGTTGGTTAAAACCATGTCAAAAGAAAAACCTTGTTTAGTAATAAAATCGAAATAGTCCAGCTGATCCAATAGGATTTCTTCCAAAAGTAAACATAAAAAAAATATTATAAGGTAACTCTTAGATTTTATTAAAACTTATAAGATTAATAATGATTAGAGAAGGGCCAACTAGTCGCCGACTAGCCGGGAAAGCCGACTATTCGGCATCGTTTGTAGTCGGCGACTAGTCAGCGACTATTCGGCAAAATAGATTATAATCGGCGCATAACAAATGAAATAAAACAACTAATTTGTACTTGTTTTATAATTTCTGAACATTACATAAAGTAGGTATATATAAAGTTAGTCTTTACAATAATTAAGTCAGTAATTAAGCTAACTTAACATCATTAATCAACGAAATATGGCACATACATAACCAAATATGGTAAGGATTGATAAGTATTAATTAAGTAACAAAACAACATGGAAATGGTAAACAAGTATTCATTAAGGCAGATGTTTAGTGTTCCATAATTTATGTACACACAGTAAAATACATAGGGATATGACATAATTATAATTTGAGTACAAAGGTACTGCTTACTGTAACTTTCTTACTAAACACTCTTAAATCACAAGTTCACTCGGCATAACGTAAAGGTTTTAAAAATACATTGAAAAATCACATCTCTCCCAAAAAGTTAGCCCGAAAACCGAATTCAACAGATCTCTAAAGAATCCAGCCAGCGTTTTGTATTCAAATCTTGTACCAGCATAACCACAAAGCAAACGGTTTAAACGCTTGCCGGTAGCGGATTCGATTCCCGAGCCGTATATATTTATTGTTTGGATGGCAACTCTGAATGCAAAACAGTATTGACTGTTTTTTTTTTGTCTATTTCTAGGTCAGGTTTTTGAGTTGAGTTGAGTTGGTTTGGTTTTTTGGTTTACTTGAAGATACTTTAATACGTGATCTACGTAAAACTAGGAAAATTTAATGTTTATCAAATTATCTACCAATTTAATCCCTCTCAAATCATTACGGTGTAGCGGTATCTACAACAACGCCACATGCGAACACCGCGTCGTACTGGCGTCACGCAAAATCCTGCATCTCACAAGCAGAGTTTACCACGCAACTAGCATAGATACAATGGCCCGACATGAATCATCGGGCAGTTGCCCGCCAGACACAACACCCGTCTGGTTGGAAGATCCTCTCTTTTCTATAGAGTATGAGTGAACTTTGCCCTGTTCCTCATACCTCTATAACGGCAAATTGACGTAGTGTCGCAATTTGTTATACAATTAATTTCCCTCACTGGACCTACCCTGGCAAATGAGCTCAGCTTATCTTATGGTAGGTCAATAGACGATAGACATGGTCTTGAAGGAATGAGAGTTAAAATATTGATATGATCATCTCAATGTGTTAATAAAATTGTGAGCCAATTGGTAATTGCTTCTCTTATTTAGCACCTTAATTGCGTAACACACTATCAATCACGATCCGAATCATTTTGAAGGATATTGCATAAGTTTAAAAAAGTTGTGTGCTTCTGAATTGAACTAAATGATGCTTAGAACGTATGATTCAAATCCTACTCCTACTAATCACACTAATATTATAAAGGCGAAAGTTTGTGAGCGTTTGTATGTTTGTTACTTCTTTACGCACAAACGGCTGGACCAATTTTGATAAAAAATGGAATCGAGGTAGCTGACACCCTGGATTACTACATAGGCTACTTTTTATCCCGATATTCCCACGGGATCGAAACTTATACGGGTGAAACCGCGGGGCGCAGCTTGTGTTAATTAAATGCCTTCATTTGTGTCTTGGCTTATTTGAGACCTCAAACGAGTTATACCCGACTTCTTCCCTCCAACTTCATCATCTGCCTAGCCTTTTCCTAACTACTTTGGTGTCGCCTTCTAGTCTAGCTGAATGCTGCAGCTGAATACCAGTATTTTACATGGAGCGTCTGTTTGAATCCAGGCAGGCGCTTTTGAGTAAATAATTACATCACCACTGCTCTCAAAACGGTGAACGAAAACATCGTGAAGAAACCGGCTTGTCCTAGAACCAGAAATTCGAAGACAAGTGACATCTACCAACCCGCACTGGGCCCGCGTGGTACATTTGGCCCACTCTCTCTCGAAGTGAGGAGGCTTGTGTCCCAGCAGTGGGAGCATTATAGGCTGACAGGGATCAACTGTCACTGAATATTGGTATTCAGCTGCATCCGGTTAGACTGGAAGCCGACCCCAACATCGTTGGGAAAAGGCTAGGCAGATGATGAGGAACCGACTGTCTCTCTGACCTCCACAAGCCAGTAACCCTCCAACACTAAAGTTTCATGTGACATTATTATTTTATGATAATACACAAAACTAAATAACTGAAAGAGTTCACCTTTATATAGATATTAGATACGCCTACGAGTACATCCACCTTTTTCCCTCAAGCATGAACTCGCGATGTGACAATCCAATTGATTCTATAGACATTTGAAATGAAATCAATTTATTCCCGGCACTCCACAGATTGGACTGAAATACTTGGACTGAAAATATCTAGGATTAAATATTTCCGCCTAGAATCGCGGAGTGGAACTGACGGAATTGACAGATGAGGCTAACAATAGGGGCTGAAGAATCAAAGTTTAGGTAGTAAAATAGAAATAGATTTTTTGACCTCATTTTTGAAACGGTGCTCTAAATAAATGTTCCAATGGGATCAGGATAAGCTGTGCTTCCCATGGTCAGTTCTAGGATGGGTTACCATTATTTAGGTGTAGTTTGCAAATAATTGGTTATTAAATTCATCATCATCATTCTTTTCTTGCCCTTATCCCAATTTATTGCCACACTAGCAGCGTCCTGCGGTTTCACCCGCGTAAGTTTTGATCCCGTGGGAATAACGGGATTAAAACTATCCCAGGTCCTTTCTCGGGACTTAAACTATCTCTATACCAAGTGTGAAGAGGTAACAGACAGACAGACAGACTTTCGCATTTATAATATTAGTACTCGTATGGATTAAACCCATCAAGTAAAACCCCGTCGTCTTTTGAGATTCAAATAAAAATAATTTCTAAAAATATAGTTCCTTAATTATTCTTGCATATAAAATAGTCTTAAAAATAACTAAAGCAAATCTTCTGTCTTAAAAATTCAGATAGGGTAAACTTCAGGTTCTCATACAAAGTTTTCTTACACCATTACCACAATTACCTAATCGATTAGTAATTAATAAAAAATTAGTGTAATACTTACAATAATTTTTTAAAGTCACAAGTTCCCTCCTTCGAGGTATTCCACTCAGAGCACTGATTTCAACCGCACCTGGACGAACCGCACCTGAGCACTTCCACTAACCGCACTGAGACAAAATTCACTACCACTAACCGCACTGAAACAAAATTTTGTTCAAAGTGCTCAGGTGCGGTTCGTCCAAGTGCAGTTCCAATCAGTGCTCTGATTGGAATACCCCACAAGTTCTTCTATGCCAGGTTGACTGATTAACTCGGTGTTTGAGAAGGGGAATGAAAAATCCCAGAGCACCATAGCATGGCATTTCCTTTCAGATATACCTACTACTACTGTTAGCCAGCATCATCCCACTTATGGGCAAAGGCCTCTCCGCGCGACTTTCAGCTTTATCGATCCAGGGCTAAAGTGGATTCCAGCTAGCCAGATATACCCAGCCAGCTCAAAATACCCCCAACTCTATTACCCCTAGCTCTTTTCTCTAAACCTTGATGATACTATCAACCATCAGAATCGAGCACAATATGCCCCACTTCAGAATTCCGCAGCTATCTCTGAAACCATTTGTATGCGGAACCCGGCGCAGAGTGATAAATTACACAGCTTGGCACGTGAGCTCTATGATGCATTCATATCGAGTTTTTAGGGTTCCGTGGTTATTTGGTTAAATGATTTTTTAAAGGTTTAATGTGGGAATGAAAGGGGACAAGGGTAGGTTACATTTTTATCAAGGACACGGCCGGAATTTGCACAGGGCTGTGCTCTAACAAAAATATTCATGACATAACGTAAATAACGTAATGGATGTTGTTGAACTGTCAAAATAAAAGCCATTCCTACTGGTTTTAGGTTACGCAATTATCGCGCTGTATGTAAAAGGTCGATAATTTTTAATGTTTCTCTCTCGTTGGTACGAAACTCTTTTAGCTCATGTCGCGGTAAAAATCTTATCAAAAAGTTTGTTAGGTAGAGGTAGTAGGGCTAATTTTACTCATATTCCTGACGAATATAGAATGATACTTAATACTATTCAAGTATCTGATGATGCGGGGTAAGTTTTCTTACATACGGAACCAATAAATACGGTTCGTGCTTGACTGCTCAATGGATACGTGTCTTATCCAACTCGTTTACGGTATTAGCGGAGAATTTGATACTTTAATGTAAATTATTGCAGACAGGAATGACATTTACATACATAATACTGGTGTACAAGCAGTTAGCGTTATAATTAACAACTGGAACTATGGTAAAGACGCCAGCACATTAAGCTACCCGAAACTGTAAAATTTTCCCAATCAACTTTGAATCTTATGCATTAGCGATAAAGTTGAAAATCTATTAAATAAATTTGACAGATTGAATTAGTTTGATGTGCTGGCGTCTATACTTGAAGATAACTGGCAAAATCTAGGTGTAATATAGATAGGTATACCTCTGCCTAACCCTTCGGAGAAATAGGTACAGACGTGATGTTATGATATGAACTAATGTCAATTCAAACTTGATGTTTCAAATTCATATTATTTCAAGTTAAACAAATATCAACTTTATTTTAATGGTAATTAAGTTGATTTCAAAATGACTAGCACTATTGAAAACGTTATAAAAATGTTTGAAGTTGTAGCGTAAACTGAACTTTATTGTGTAGGATATAAAGTAATTTTTCCATAGCCTCGTATATGTTTACATTTTTGGCAATCCGGCTTGAGCTAGCGTGGTGATCAATGCCCGGGCTTTCTCTGTAGGTATGAGAAGGGGCTTATGCCCAGCAGTGGGACTATACTAGGCTGATATAATTATTATTAACGTTACATGTGAAAATAATGAGGAGAGGGGCCCGTGGCTAAGTAATTACAGCCGCACAGGTCCATCGATCAGTTTAAGCTACGCTTGCCTCGGTTGGTCTGTGGATGGGTGACCATCTTTACATGCCGTGACCCCTCCGTGCCTCGGAAAGCACGTTAAGCCGTTGGTCCCGGCTGTTATTTGTGGATCTTCGACAGTCGTTACGGGTCGTCCTTTGAGTAAAATTTGCTGTCTTCAGTATTTAGAGTACTTTCCCTCCAGGTACGCTTTGAAAAATCCACCCTGTACATGTCATAGTAGATCATAACATATTGTAATTTCACCTAATAAGATAAACAGTAACATACCAAGGGACACCCGTAGGACATTATCAACTTAGATTAGATTAAACTATCCCAAAAGTCTGGACTGGTTTCAAATTGGGTTCCATTGAGTTCAATATTCCACTGGGGACTTGAATTATCTGTATATACTTTTTGTGTCGTGCCTTTTGTTTTGGAAAGAAATAAAGAACCCTTGAGGCATACTAGGGACTACTAAGGGGGGGTGCGGGGGAAGGGCAGCGGGATTGTCCGAAATGGTTACCGCTGGCCCGGAACATAAAGGGCTAAGGAAGGAACACGGGTGGGTTTTAGTCAGTAAGAGTCTGACACTCCCTTCCGCTCCACCCAGAGCGGGAGGGGTAATTTAATGATTTCCCATCCACAAAAAAAGGCATACTTTATCCATTAAAAACAATACATAGATATACAATTGCAGCCAAGCGGTGTCAAGCTAAGGTGCATTGAAGAATTGAAGACACCGTAGCCGGTGTCTTCAATTAAGAAGAATCATCAAAATTCCTATAAAATGCCGGAGATGGAGTACATTTATGCATATAACTTTGTACATAAGAATAATTACCTAATGTATTATATACTAAAACCTTCCTGAAAGTATGTAGATCTCGTTAATGAAAGAAACGTCAAATTGGTTCATAAGTTTTTGAGAAAATCGCGGACATACAAACATACATACATACATGCCTATATACCCCATACGGGTCGAATACAGATCCTCTTTTTTGAAGTCGGTTAGAAAAGAAAGAAAAATGCGTTTGTTGGCATTACAGCAAAATAAATATACCTTAAAACTATAGAAACAGAAAACAAATATTATGCTGCCAAAAGGGCTTCAGCTCAGCATAATATCAGATGACAACACAAGGTGTACAACCTGACGCTGATTTTCTGCTGCAGCTCACGAGTGCTATACGCTGGAATAACAAACACATTTTCACTTTGGAATTTGTTTTGAGGGTTTTCAAACTGATTAGTGTGCGCAACTCCACGTCATAACTTCTAAATATTTAATCGGGTTTGTTAACTATTGCATATAACCATGAATTGGCTTCGAAATTAATTGCCCCCATTCTACAGTGAACAGTTAATCCGGTTAAGGATATAAGGTATTTATCATCATCTTCAGCTGGCTAGCCTTTTCCCAACTACGTTAGCTACGGACAGCTTCCAGTCTAACTGGATGCATCTGAATACCAGTATTTTACATGGATCGACTGCCTATCTGACCTCCAAAACCCAGAATATTTTTTTTCCAAGCCTCTAACGTTGCTGCTAATCTAACATGAAAATAAGGAATTATTTTCCTGGACAGTCCTCTAGATTCGTAGTTGAAAATGGCAGTTAATATTTTACTCACGATATAAAAGTCAGATGATTTGTTACGACATTCAAGGCTCCTCACCTCTCCGCCAAATCACGTCCCCTCTTTTTGAAAACCTCGTATTGATAATCACCATCACCAATTTCAAAGCTATCGTTAATAGAACCAAATTCATTACATAGCCTTTACCTTATCGGGTCAATATTCCACTCGGGTCGACCCAACATATAGGTATTCAGAATTAAATAAATCGAAACCCATTCGTAGTAACAGACAAGCTCAGATATTCATAGAAAACGTTTGGAATATAGTCGCTACATCTACGGAATATATTAGCTCTACTAGTGTAGAAAATAAAGGAATTTCAACCCTACTAAGATATGGTACAGTTTTAAATTGAATGGAACGGGGTGTAGTTTAGAAAAATCATTTTGAGATATTAGGTATTTTGTCCCGATGTGGTCTTGTTATCTGGTTACAATTGGATGAATAAATAAAGTAAGGGTGAACAATTGAACTGAATTGACAGGAAGATAAGATATTGCTTTTGGCTACTGCTGAGCATGAGGTTCTGGGTTCGACTCCCAGGTCGGGTAAAATTTTATTGGGTTTTCGATTAGGAATTTCTCAGTAGCACCTCAGAGTCTGGATTCGTGTCCAGTTGATGGCATTAAGCAGTGGTTGCCAAGTGGCAACAGCCGCGAGTTACGAATTGTAGGTCTCGTTAGAGAGTATTATGTTCTGTGGTTGTAGGTCGTAGGTTCGAATCCAAACAGATGTTTTACTTTGCGTAAATTATTTCATCACCACTGCTCTCAAAACGGTGAAGGGAAACATTGTGAGGACACCGGCATGTCCTAGAACCAAACATTCGAAGACATGTGACATCTGCCAACCCGCACTGGGCCCACGTGATGGATTACGGCCCACTCCCTCTCACCGAAAGGAGGCCTGTGTCCCAGCAGTGGGAACATTATAGGCTGATTATGAAGATGATGGTGGCCTTAGAGTCACATAACTGGCGAAATTTAACATTAATGATATAACTAATATTTTTGTAAAAATACAATTTAAAAGAGTGTCCATGGAGTTTCTTTCCCGTTCTTCTCCATAGGTACCTACGCTTTGGAATAGGCAACTAGCTTCATATTTTCTGACTGACTGACTTCTTGACAATTCAAAAATTAAATTAAAAATTTAAAAAAACCCCCGACAAAAATAAAATTAAGGAATCCCTACAAAAAGCATGAAATAAAAAAATAAATTTGAAAAAATCTTATGGAAGTCGGGGGACCGTTCTGTGGAACACCTTCTATTCTGCTTCTGAGGTCCCCCGACTTCCATAAGATTTTTTCAAATTTATTTTTTTATTTCATGCTTTTTGTAGGGATTCCTTAATTTTATTTTTGTCGGGGGTTTTTTTAAATTTTTTATTTAATTTTTTATTTCATGCTTTTTGTAGGGACTCCTTAATTTTTGTATTTCATTTCTTTTATTTTCTTCCGTTTTAAGATTCTGGTAATTTGGTGTTTAATCAGATTTTTTATCCGTCAAAAAATATTGATTAATTTATAGTTGAAGAATAATTTTTAAGACTAAACAGATTTTTTTGTTTTATTATATTTTTCAAGTTTTTAGTTTTCATTTCGTTAGGTAGTTAATATTCCTCATTCCCTTTCAATATAGTGTAAATTATTCTACTTGTCAAGCCCTTGCATTTGATACCTATATTGACGGAGTTGTGAAAAAAAAAAAACGTAATTCGCCATTTTGTGGTGGCGGCCATCTTGGATTTGAAATTTTTAATAGTGTATAGTATTCTACTAGTCAAGCCCTTTCATTTGATACCCATATTGAGGGAGTTGAGAAAAAAAAATGTAATTCGCCACTTTGTTGTGGCGGCCATCTTGGATTCAAAATTTGTTATAGTGTATAGTATTCTACTATTGAAGCCCTTTCATTTGATACCCATATTGAGGAAATTGTGAAAAAATATGTTATCCGCCATTTTGTAGCGGCGGCCATCTTGGACCGATTTTCATCAAACATAGCTAAGAACACTCCCGATTAATACACCTTTCAAACAAAAAAAACTAAATCAAAATCGGTTCATCCGTTCGGGAGCTACGATGCCACAGACAGACACACACACACACACACACACACACAGACACGTCAAACTTATAACACCCCGTCGTTTTTGCGTCGGGGGTTAAAAAGTGCCTGTAAATGGTTTAATTGAAATAAATGCTTTGAGTTGGAGTTTGATTAATTTAAATGAACAGAGATGGCGATTCTTGGGACAGGTCAATGATAGTAATTGACGTCTTTTTACTGAAGATACTGATGATTCTTAGAGGAAGCCTATAATCAGTGAACAGTCACTGAGGCTTTTGACTAATATACCGATAACAGCTGATTATAGAATTTTTCAACGCCTTTGATCACATTTTTTTTGTATTGCCATTTCAATCACTAAATCAAAATTCTATTGACGACCACGCAAAAAAAAAACCTTCGAATCCTCAAAAAAGAACAAATAATATTTCTACACAAACAAAAAAGGGTCTGAATCCCAAAATAAAAAGTCTAGCCCAATCGTTTCCAATCTAGTCAGCTATTGGAATGGGTCCCCACAGAGTGATATCAGTAAATCTGTACTAACACATACATACATACGAACGTATACGAACGACGTGTTCCGAATCGTTAGTCGTATCAATTGTCATGGGATAAACTGACGTCAGTGACCCGTCACTCACCGTTTAACTGGACTGAAAAGCTGTAAAGTAAAACTTGTATTCATAAACTTGAAAACTGGAGTATTCAATACCTACTCTCTTTTAAATATTTTCATAACTTACCATGAGTTATTAAAATGACTGCCTATTCACTTCTCACATAAAAGCTTGCGATTGCATATGCTTTAAGTTGTTGTCAGTACTTATACAGGGATTATGTACTCGGTACTCGTGTTCAGGGTGGCAGGGACATCAACACCCAACCTGTTACCATGGGTTCAGTACATGCTTCTGGAACCCCCTGCGTTGAAATTTTTTGTCATCGTAATCACCCTATAATGTTCCCACTGCTGGGACACAGGCCTCCTCTCTGAGAGAGGGAGTGGGCCGTAATCCACCACGCGGGCCGAGTGTGGGTTGGTAGATGTCACATGTCTTCGAATTTTTGGTTCTAGGACATGCCGGTTTCCTTACGATGTGTTCCTTCACCGTTTTGAGAGCAGTGGTGATGAAATAATTTACACAAAGTAAAGCGCCTGTCTGGGTCCAAACCTACGACCTACAACTCGTAAGTTGCGGCCGATGCCACTGGGCCACCACTGCTCTTTGATTTTTGTCGATTATTATAAAAAAATCTGCTGTTTCCTACAAAAATTCACCTACGCGGTCAAAATGGATGATGAATCAAAAGCTCAGACTGCAGCCAAGAAGCTGGGCATCCTAAATAAGGTGAAGCGATACTTCACATCAGGACAGCTTTTAAGTCTGTACAAAGCACAGGTCCGTTCCTGTATGGAGTATTGCAGCCACTTGTGGGATGGCTCAGCAAAATACCAGCTTGCTGCACTTGACTCGGTGGAACGCAGAGCTAAAAGGCTTATAGGCGACGAGACGTTGGTTGCTACGCTCCACAGCCTAGCTCATCGGCGTAATGTTGCTTGCCTGTCGGTCTTCTACAGATTGTACTTCGGAGAGTGTGCGCAGGAGCTCCATGACCTGATCCCACCATCGCCCTTCTACCACCGGACAACAAGACGTACTGCAGCGTACCATCCGCACTTGGTTGATATCCCCACGAGTCGTACTAAGCGCTTCTCCTCCACTTTTATTATGCGCACAGCCAAAGTGTGGAACTCTCTGCCGGCATCTGTGTTCCCCCCCACATTTAACCCGTCTGCCTTCAAAGCAAGAGTGAACAGGCATCTTCTGGGCACGCTCGTTCCATCATAGACCTCATCTATCGCTTACCATCAGGCGTGATCGGGGTCAAGAGCGGGCCCATTTAGTAATAAAAAAAAAAAAAAAAAAAAATGAATTGATGATATATCAATTTGTTTTTTTTTTTAATTTAGTAACCGTACATATTTTATGATATAGTTGACTGACACGGACATATACCATTTGGGAATTAAAGGTATTATTATACAGCTATCTATCAAAGCTAAGGATTTTTTCTATATTACAAAACTAAAAGAAGAAGATGTAATTATTTTTGCCCATCCTAAAGTTGTCCGGCAGAAATCACTGTCTGCGATAAGACGGCCTATTGTTCACTCATTTCATCTTTGTTTCTATTTTATCTATCTACAGTGTTCGTTACTCCGTAGACCCCAATCTATCTATTCAATTCAGGTCAATCAATAAAACCGGTTACAACATCAATTCTAAGCACGATTTCAAGTAGTATCTCTTAGCTGCAATTGTTACTTTTCTTACTTCATTAAGCATTAATGTTCTTTTATTTTTGTACCTCTACTTTAGGTACACGAAGTTTCTATTTTCATCAAATTATTTTTTTCATCCATTTTATACAATGTGAACACACCAATACGATAATAAATGAAAACTCTGGCAATCTATATATCTATACATATAATAAATTTGTAGAAAAGTGGTGTCTGTACAATGGAAATATATAAAAAAAAAGTAGCAGGGGTTGTTATTATATCGATGCCGAACCCGAAATTGTAATTAATATTTTTTTTGTCTGTTTGTCGGTTTGTCTGTTTGTCTGTTTGTCTGTTTGTCTGTTTGTCTGTTTGTTTGTGCACGCTAATATCAGAAACGGCTTATTCGATTTAGATGCGGTTTTCACTAATATATTGTAGTAGGCTTCACTTAACATTTAGGGTTTATTTCATGTCAATCGGTTCATAAATAAAAAAGTTATGTCAATTTAAAGAATCACGGCGAACATTTGTTAAGGTATTCTATCAGAGTACGTACACGCCTCGGGCCTGCGCGTCCGATCTTCGGAACTGCTGGACGGATTTGAATGATTTTTTTTTTTGTTGTATAGTTATTATGGCTGGACAACATTCAGGCTATAATGTTTCTTGGAAACTTGAACACCTGATGCAGAACCGAAACAGACCAGCTTAACTATAAGAGATACAAAAATGGTACCATAGCAAAAATTGTTCCACGTGATGAGGATTTTCTGCTGAGAGAATAAATTTGAAGATCTGGAACACCTGATGGGGAACTCCAAGAGCCCAGCTACACCATAACACATATAGGAATGACGTCTTAGTAAAAGTTATTCGGTCTGATGGGCATTTCCTGTTGACTTATAAAAATCGAAGATCAGAAACATCTGATGTGGAAATCTAAGCTATCACTAATTTCACCTCCACGCGGTGAAGGCGGTAACAGTTTAGGACTGATTTTCGATGACGATGGTATATCATTGAAAATTTGACTCTACTGGCCAAAACTCCCATTTATTTTTTTTTAACGTGAAGAAATGCTCATGCATTCTGCACTACCACGGGGAGATAGTGCAGTTATGTGGGACTCTAACCCACTAAAACTCCACTGTGTCCTCCTCTGCCGCTTACGGCGGGAACATGGGCACGCGTTAGCACTCATCCGTGAACCCGCCGCGGCTGTCCGTCACCGGACCCTCCGCTGGGGAATACTCCCCATCACCGGCGCACCAGAACACATAGCACGCCGTGACCACCCCAGGGACCAAACCAGCACATGGGCCAGACGATCCCGTGTCTGGGCACACTTGGTAGGGGAGCAGTCACTTAGATTTTAATTGATCAGGTATCTTCATAATAAAACTATAACCATGCCTAGAAAGAGGTCAAATCTTTCCCAATGTTCCAAAGGAGCTAAAAGATTGAGGATCATAAGATCCCAAGAATCTACCGAAGAGCGTCAGGAGAGACTTGATGCTGTTTGAGAACATCAGGCTGCAACTCGCTCCGTGGAAACCTCTTCGGATCACGAAGCACGCCTGCGTTCTCAGCGTATTTACGCATCTACATCCAGATCTCTAGAGACCAGTGAAGAATATGATGCGCGACTGACCGCTGATACGGTGAGATTATCATACATTGTTCCGAACACGCACACAACAAAATATTCATAATCAGAAAGTGAGAAAGAAATAATTGCTGGAGTACGGCATGAAGAGACAGATTAAGAAGAGCGCAACGAACGTTTGTTTGAATTCTGATCGACTTCGACATTCTCTGAACAGAATGTCGATATCATCTGAAGAATCGGATGTGTCTCAAGATATAGCCGTAGGGCATGGCGACCTTACTTGGGTTGATAAGGAACGGAGTGCATTTACGTATACTCCTATGATTGACTACGCCACATTTCCGCCATCGCAGGTATGGTTAAAAATTTTACTTTTTGTGAAGCTGTTAAATAGCAAAAAGAAACAAACGGTATGTGTTGCTATATTGAAATATTACAAAATCCTCCAGAAATATTAAGATCACTGCTAATCGGTGACCATCACAGTCAAAACATTTCTTGGACAACATACGTTCGTACAATAATGCCTTTCAAATGACATCTTTTGTTGCGAAACATATTTCAGAAGGCCCATTTATGCCAACATTCAAAGTGCAAGGCCAAGTTTACCACCCTATTGGGTCATTATTGCCTGAAAATGACGTCTCGCGCATCCCGTTGTTATCCAGTCCCCGGGTTCTTAGAATTCGACATCAGACGTTTCAGATCTTCGATTTTGACTACCCCGTTGTCGCTGGCATAAGCAACAGGATCCGCGTACGAAGTCGCGGGCAGAAGCTAGTAAGTAATACATATACATATAGAGTTTTTTGGAACTATCAAATAAATCCTAGCATCGAAATTAAAAAAAAAACAGTAGCACTCCGGGAGTGCCGACAGAAGTGAAAACAAAACACAAACAGAATACTTTGCCATCACTCACTGACATATCGGATATACATTAAAACCGAGTACATCCCGAGGACAGCCGAATACATCCGAAGCGGGTATTTTTTTAATCGTCTTATAAACAACACACGCGCGGTGTCGCCTACGGTAACAGTGGCGCGAGTTCAATTCTAGTGACTAAACTATTAGATATATTGGATTGAATTTTTGTATGCAGACTGTGAACGGCATTAGATATACGCAGTTTAATCTTTTGTCATAGTGTCGTCTCCACCTTGTGGGGTCCGTGGCTAAATAATAACAGCCGCACAGGTCGATCGATCAGGTTAAGCTACACTTGCCGCGGTTGATCTGTAGATGGGTGACCATCTTTACATACCGAGGTCCCTCCGTGCCTCGGAAAGCACGTTAAGCCGTTGGTCCCGGCTGTCATTCGTGAATCTTTGACAGTCGTTACGGGTAGTCAGAAGCCCGAAAGTCTGACAACTAGTCTTACCAAGGAGTATCGTATTACCCAGTAACTGGGTTGTGGAGGTCAGATAGGCAGTCGCTCCATGTAAAATACTGGTATTCAGCTGCATCTGGTTAGACTGGAAGCCGACCCCAACATTGTCGGGAAAAGGCTAGGCAGATTGATGAATGTCGTCTCCAACTTGTAATGTATAAGCTTACAATGTATTACTTAAATATTGCAGTTCCTATTTACTTCGCTCTTCTAATGTGAAGGACTAATGTATGTTTCTGTGAGTATCTTAGTGCTATCATGTTCCGGGTCGTTAGCTGTACCATCAGTCTGTTGTCATGGGACCTCATCATTCATGGTTTTCATTTATCTTCAGCAAAACTAGAATGGTTTGTTGTGATATTGTTTTGAAGATTTGATCCTAGTTTATTTATCAGGCTAGATACTTTGCTGTAAAATTTTATGGGAGGATGGATTGAGTAAGATGATTTGGCTAAAAAAGGGGGTGACTGAGATGACGAAATATTGTAAAACATTTTAAAAGAGTAACGGTGGAGTTTCTTGCCCATTCTTCTCCATACGAAAACTACCTTTTGGAATGGGCGACTAGAATCAATTCTATTTAGTTGTAATTTTTGACGTTCAAAAGTGCTTTTTATGTGCCTATTTCAAATAAATGCTGTGACTTTGACGAGTAATAAAGAAGTATGGAAGAAGAAGACTGCGCCGACCCCAAATAAATTGAGATAAGGGCGAATGGTCGAAAGGGGGAGAATGGTGATACCTAATGATGGAAGTTTATAGGAGTATGTATTTTTTTTTTGTATATCGTTTGTTAAATCTGGGCATACTAATTTTTGAAGTAAAAACTTCTTTCTAGGCGCGTTGGGCATTTTTTGAGATGGGAAAAAATCATTGAACTCGCGCCACTGTTACCGTAACCGACACCGCGCTACGTTTGGATGTGTTCGGCTGTCCTCGGAATGTACTCGGTTTTAATGTATATCCGATATGTCAGTGAGTGATGGCAAAGTATTCTGTTTGTGTTTTGTTTATAAGACGATTCAAGAAATACACACGTAATTGTTCAAGTTTTCACTTCTGTCGGCACTCCCAGAGAGCCACTGTTTTTTTTTTTAACTGCTTCGTGTAAGGCTTCATATTTTAAAAATCCCTATAATTTTCTTTCTTATTATTAAAATTCATTCTGTTTAGTAATTAAACAAACTTTGTTTTTTTTTTATAAAACTGAATTATATTTGGACTTTAACGTCATTACACAATCGCGTTGCGCGCGCGGTCGTAGTAGCTTGCGGAGTAATGGCCGGCGCGGCGCTCGGCGTGGGCTGCGCTCGCGTTGACGCCCCTCGTCCCTCTCCTTCACCTCGCTCGCCCTAGTGCAGGGGCGCGTACATCCTCCGGGACCTTGAAAGGGTGGCTTTCAATTTTCTGCTCATTATTCAGTGACATCCGTTGCATTATTGGTGGCCGGGAGTATGCACATTTTGTTGACAGCCCTCCTTAGCGTGCCCTTTGATGTATAAACGTCGACAACTCTGCTGATTCCATCTTTCCCAGGATATAAATGGGTGATGCGGCCAAGTTTCCATTGTAGTGGGGGAAGATTTTCTTCTTTGAGGATCACTAGATCGCCCACACGAAGCTCGTGTTGCCTCGTCTTCCACTTGGTGCGCTGTTGAAGTTCGGCAACGAACTCCCGGCGCCATCTCTCCCAGAATTGTTGTCTCAGTTGCTCAATATACTGATATCGGTTGGGGTATTTGCAGGTGATAGGCAACGATGGTACCGAGGCGAGAGGTCGCCCTATAAGAAAGTGCCCTGGGGTCAGCGGAGAGGGATCGGTAGGATCGGATGAAAGAGGAGTAAGGGGGCGAGAATTTAAAATCGCTTCTATTTGTGTGAATAGTGTGGCGAGCTCCTCGAATGTCAGGGAAGCATTTCCCGCTACACGCTTAAAATGGTGCTTTGCGGATTTAACGCCCGCCTCCCATATACCTCCAAAGTGAGGTGAATATGCGGGGCTAAACACGAACTTTATGCCTTCGTTATTGGCGTAATTAATAGCCGACTCACGACTGGACCTGAGTATTCTGCGTATCTCATTGTTCGCGCCCCTGAAATTGGTACCATTGTCGCAATATATAACATTAGGTTTACCTCTACGAGAGACGAACCTTCGCAAAGACAAAATGAAAGCATCAGTGCTCATATCGCTGACTAATTCTAAATGAATCGCTTTGGACGAGAGGCATACAAACAAACATAGGTAGCATTTTGAAATACGATTGCCTTTACCCTTTCGGCTAGAGATCATAAACGGACCAGCAAAATCAACACCACACGAGTAGAAAGGAAACATGGAGTAGCTTCTTTCGGCAGGTAAGTTTCCCATTAAAGGTTGTATGGTCTTCCCACGTAGGCGAATACAAACTATACACTGCTTTGTCGTGCTACGCGCTAAGTGTCTGCCACCTATAGGCCAAAATCGTTCTCTTATTGAGGCTAGAAGATGTTGAGGACCAGCGTGAAATAGGCGTTCATGTTCGTACCTTAGTATTAATTTAGTTAAATGATGCTTTGCATCTAAAATAATGGGGTGTTTTTTATCATAGGCGAAGTCAGAGTTTTGAATGCGACCCCCAACGCTTAATATGCCATCTGAATCAATAAATGGATTCAGCGGCAATAATTTTGACTTACGATTAAGAGTTTTATTATTCCTGATCAATTTAATTTCCTCTGGATAGCTTTCTAACTGACTTAACTTAACTAGCATAAGCAAAGAGTCATCTAATTCCTTAGTATCTAATGGACCATTAATTTTTGCATCTTTATTTTTGCAGTAATTTAGGAAACGTTGGACATATACATATATTCTCTTTAATCTATTTAAATTAGAATGTTTCTCAAATTGAATTATTTTGTTTGTTACAACAACATGACATTCGATGGTGTGCGAGTTTTTAACTTCAGGTAAAATGTTAGGGATTTGTGTGTGTGTTTGTGTAGGCCAACATGATGGGTCATTAGCGAGGAACGAAGGCCCTTCCCACCAGAGGAGACAGGACTGCAACTGCTTAGGAGTCACACCTCTAGACGCAATATCTGCAGGGTTTTGATCTGTGGGAACATGACAGAAGGTGAATCCAATTGTAAGTTGATTGATTTCATTCACTCGATTACACACAAATATTTTAAGATCCCTGGGAGGGGTATTCACCCACCCTAGCACAACCATTGAATCAGTCCATATAAATTTACGATTGATATTACAATTTAATGATTCTAATACCTTTGAACATAAACGTGCACCTAACAAGAAGCCACATAACTCCAATCGGGGTATAGTAGTTGGGTTCATAGGTGCAACTCGTGCCTTAGCACACAGCAACCTGACTGTAACTTTCTGATCATGATTTACAGAACGCAGGTAAATACAGGCTGCATAGGCCTGTTGAGAGGCATCCACAAAACAATGTAATTCTATATTACTGGGTGTATCACACAGAACTCGCCTTGTAATACGAATGTTGGTCAAATTAGAAAATTCCTTTAAGAGGTTAGCCCAGTTTTTACAAAATTCAGCTGGTACTGGATCATCCCAGTCTAGCTTAGAGGACCATAATTGTTGAAGTAAAATCTTAGCTACTATAGTGCAGGGACACAATAATCCTAAGGGATCAAAAACCTTGGAAACAGTAGAAATTATTGACCTTTTAGTAATATGAGTAGAAGGCTCTAGGTCTGTAGAGAATTGCAGCATATCAGCCTTGGGACACCAATTGAGACCTAATACACTGGATTCTTTATTGAAATCAATAGGTTTTAAAGAATCACATTCATCATCAAATAATTGAGGGCAGTTTGTGCGAAATTTCCTTAAGGGTAGGCATGCAGAATTAAGTGTGTTCACAACTTCATGATATATGTGTTTTAGCCCTTCTATAGTTTCTGACCCTGTATTTAAGTCATCTGCATAGAAATCGTTTCGAATTACACAAGCAATAGACTCATCCTTACATTCATATGCCAATTGTAAGAGACATCGAGTACTTAGAAATGGTGCAGAGGCAGTGCCATAAGTAAGTGTATTGAGTTGTAAAACATCTATCGATTGAGACTTATCATTACGCCACAGAATAAGCTGCAGATGGCGCTGCTGTTGCCCGACTTCAATTTGCCGGTACATTTTCTCGATGTCGGCTGTGAGAATGAATTTATGCCTGCGAAATCGCAATAAAATAGAGATTAAATCACTCTGCACTACTGGACCAATCATTTGAATTTGGTTAAGTGATTTGCCAGAGCTAGTTTTAGAAGAGGCATTGAACACTACGCGGAGCTTTGTGGTTTCGCTCTTTTCACGGATTACTGCGTGATGAGGCATGTAGTATCCAAATTTTGGCCTATTTATTTTAGTTAAATGCCCTAAATTTTCATATTCATCTATAAATGCCTTGTAATTGGCCTTTAAATCAGGATATTTTATGAATTTTCTTTCTAAACTCTCAAAACATTTTTTAGCGACATAGTAAGAGTCCCCAAGAGCCTTTTCAGGCGACTCCTTTATAGGCATTAACACAGAAAATCTTCCATTCGTTAAGCGAGATACGTTTTGTACAAATTGATCCTCACACAGTTGCTCTTCGATGGAATAAGTTTTAGTGGCAGGTAAGTCATCAATTTTCCAAAATTTTTCTAGTGAGTCCTTTATCTCCTGAGTAAAATTACAATAAACCTTTGAAGCGGACTGACTACCTTGTATGGGGCCACTTATGAGCCATCCGAGCATAGACTCCTGTAGAACCGGTTTATTGCTGCCCAGCTTAATTAAATTAGAGCCAACTATATCCCAATACACATCTGCTCCTAAGAGGATATCGACCTCAGCCGGGGAAAAATAGTTAGGATCAGCTAGAGTAATATTTCCAGGTAATTTTAGATGCTCAGTATTAATAGTAGAATTTGGTAAGATTCCTGTTATTCGAGGTACTACTAGACACCTAACATTTAATTCGAATGGCATACATCTAGATTTAATTTTAATATAACAACTTTCAGTAATATTACATGTAGCGTTATTGATCCCACAAACATTCACTGAACCACCGGGGTTGATAACTAGCCCTATCTTCCTTCTTAATTTGTCTGTAATAAATGACGATTGACTACCTGTGTCCAGCAGCGCACGGGCTGTATACGTCTTATTATTTATTACAATTTGGACTAGTGCCGTACATAACAAAACCTGTTCATTGGATGCCACAGACAGTGACACAGGTAAAGAGGAAGATGTAGAGGGTTGTTCAGTTTCAGTAGAAGATATAGGGTTGCCTTTCATTGTAATATGTATTAATGTGTTGTGTTTCTTTCTGCATTGGCGACATACAGCTCTCAGCTGACATTGAAAAGCATTGTGACCATTATGCAAGCAATTCTTACACAACTTTAATTTATTAACTACATGTAGTCGCTCATCTACATTCATATTTTTAAATTTTGCACATTCATGCAAATGATGATTTTCATCGCACAAAACACAACAATTCTTGCTTTCTTTCTTGTCAATGGACACAGTTAGACTTTTAGATTGGGTGATTACCCTAGGTTTATAATCCACCTGTTTGTCAGAACGACTGTTATTAAAATAGGCAGTCTCGAGTATGTCAGCTCGACTGCGCAGGAAGGAATGAAATTCACTAAGTGAAGGTAAATCTGCAAGATTGCATTTGTATTCTTCCCATTTTCTACTCGTGTGAATGTCTAGTTTTGCTGAGACCATAAAAATTATAAGAACATCCCACATGTTAGTAGGCTGGCCAAGAGTGTCAAGAGCCCGCAGATGTTTTGACACATGGTCAACGATAAACCGCAGTGATTTATAGGATTCCCGTTGAATCGTCTCTATGTTAAGTAATGCCTTCAAGTGATTATTTATTAATAGGTTTTTATTATCAAATCTCTGACATAACAAATCCCATGCAACCTTATAATTGTTTGAACTAAACTCTATTGACTTAATAACAACAGCTGCACTTCCTTCAAGCGCAGACCGTAGATAGTGGAATTTATTAATTGGTGCGATACTTTCATTGCCATCAATTACTGACTGAAATGTGTCTTTAAATTCCAACCAGTTTAAGTAATTCCCATCAAATGTAGGAAGTTTGATTGTGGGTAATTTTATGGCATTAAATGAATGACAGCTATTAATAGATGCATGATCACTATTTTCTTTATCACAACTTTCTTTCTCAGCCTTTTTCTGGGGAGAATTATATAAGGTATCTTGGCTCCTTGCTATTAAACTAATAAACTGGTTTTCCAAACTATCTCTTTCTTTAATTTGCTCTGTACTATCAGAATGCAATAAATCTATTTTGTTTTGAATAGCCTCAAACTCTTCCATGAGCGATTGAATTTTATTCAATTTTAATTCTAATTCTTTGTATTGAATATTAGATATTTCTTTTAAACGAATTAAATTATTTAAATAATCTGCAAATCTTGTTACCCGTCCTTTAATAATACCGCGCTGTTTGACTAAGTTAGTTATTTCTACCTTGAGCTCTGCTTCATTCATTTTGATAGATTAAAATAGTCACCAATAACACAGGCTAACAAACAACAAAACAATAAAATATGCACTCAAACCCGTTTGAAGAGCAGAGAAGCTCAGGTCCAGTCGCTCGCGCTGGTGCAATAGCACGACGCGGTGCTCAGGGCAGCTCGCGCCGAGCAGACAGCTTAGGCCAGCAGCGCGCACGTGGCGGCGCACGCGACGGAACCGGGCGGGCGGCGGCGGCGATACCGAGACCGATGCGCTCCACTTCAGGGAGGTACGCTGGAATAGTCGGCATATGGCATTGAACTAACAGTAGCTAACGTTGCCTTTGTTGTAGTTACAGGATACAGGCATGAATAGGTTATTTAGGCACCCTATGTGCTGAATTAATAAACATAGAACGAAGTTAGGTAGGCTAGCCAGTAGGTAGGTGAAATGCGTGCATAAAGCGTGGGCACGTGCTTGTATTTTGAGCTTGATTAGATAATTAAATCCAACGCTGAGACGCACGTGCTTGTATTTTGTGCCTATACACCATTGAAAGCTAGCATAAACAATAAACCCAACACTCGAGTAGCAAGTCGGCCATTACACACAATGCGAGAACAAAGGATCGAGAGAATTGGTTAGGTAAGATAGGTTTATGAAAAGGTTAGGAACAGGGCTTACTCTCCTTGGGCTAGACCTCTGGTTCACGATGTCCTCAAAGGCTCCCGAAGCAGCAACAGCCAATCCTTTTCTTCACTCGTCCGGTGGCTCGCTGGGTAAGTATTGGTAAATGGCGGCTGCCACGTGTGACGCCCGCAAACTCGACGCGTTTTCTTGATTGTGAGATGATTAAGTCCTGTCACGGTCGCCACTTTTGTTTAGTAATTAAACAAACTTTGTTTTTTTTTATAAAACTGAATTATATTTGGACTTTAACGTCATTACACAATCGCGTTGCGCGCGCGGTCGTAGTAGCTTGCGGAGTAATGGCCGGCGCGGCGCTCGGCGTGGGCTGCGCTCGCGTTGACGCCCCTCGTCCCTCTCCTTCACCTCGCTCGCCATTTGTTTAGTAATTAAACAAACTTTGTTTTTTTTTTATAAAACTGAATTATATTTGGACTTTAACGTCATTACACAATCGCGTTGCGCGCGCGGTCGTAGTAGCTTGCGGAGTAATGGCCGGCGCGGCGCTCGGCGTGGGCTGCGCTCGCGTTGACGCCCCTCGTCCCTCTCCTTCACCTCGCTCGCCCTAGTGCAGGGGCGCGTACACATTCTTTCCGCACCCATTTCCTGTACAAAATTCCTTCGATGACAAGCTAGTAAGACAATTTTGTTCAATAGACAGCCGACGAGAATACACAATGAGGTGCCTTCTGTACCCACCTGCCCGGGACTATGATGTCATCGAGGTAAAAGAAAATATATTTGATGTTCAATGTGGAGCAATGTTTTTACGAGTGTTTTTCCAATATTATTGTGAAGTTATACGAGTCGCAGGCTTGGATTGGTTTATACAAAATCTATCTAGTAAAAATCTTAAATTTCCTCATTGACAGACAACGCATAACCTAAATCGCTAGGGCTACAAGCATTTTGCACAAGAGTTCTTTACGTTATAACGGAAATGAACACTTAGGAAGGATTAAAAAGAAACATATAAAGGGGTTCAATAAGGGATAAATCACAGCATCAGCATCAGCATCTTACTATCACCATCATCATCTTACCAGCGCTGGGGTCTGTCTCGTATAGGGTCTTAGCATTATGCTGAGCGATGGCCGTTTTGCGGAGATGTGACGCATACTTTCTCCCAAATTGTTATTTTGTTTTTTTTTGTTTGTGTTTTTTTTAAGTGTCATATTTTCCGCAAATAAAAGTATTTTATTTCTTTCTTCTTCTTTCTTACTTCATAAATCGAAAATCATATAAAATACAATCATTTACCTTAAATAACATCCACGATTTTCAAATGACACCATCGTCGCCGACAAAGCCGCGGCTGTAATAATTTGTGCTCAGAAAATTTCCCAAGCTATTCGGAAAGCCTCCAATCTTGGCTTGGAATGCTCGCAAACCTTCCAGCTGGGAAGGCTACGATTCCGGATATTAAGGTTGAAATCCCACGTTATCCGGATAAAATAATGATTTGGATATTCTGATTTTATCTTAGGTGGCCTGTTCTTAGGGACTTTTAATCGATAATAAAATTGTTGTAGGTAAACTTGTAGAAATTATCCTAAGTGTGACATTTGAAAGACATCTAATGAAGTTGTTACAGTATATTTTTGGCGGATTATAATTATAATAACAACGAAATTATAATAACCAGATGTATGAACGTAAGCGAAGCAAAAGAAGTATGTAAGGATCGTAGCAGGTGAAGTTCTAGTTTCTCCCTACCGCCATGGGAAGAAAGCAGGACTAATTATTATTATGTATGCACAATTGATTTTAACTTTTTACGACAGTTTTTAATTAACTTATTTATAAAGCAATTGCTGAATGTTATATAACTTTATTGAATGCAGAAATTAGTGAAAGGAAATGGTTTCGATAATATTAATATGACAAGTAATTAAATATTAAAATATGCACCCACTATATGAAGCATTTAATAAACACAGCTGACAACAAAACAAGCTCTCTGCAGCAATCCTTCATGAATGAAAAATAAATCTGTTTCTCAACTCCACGTGCCCAAAGCATTCTCTTTTGAGTTCAAGACGATATTTTATATAAAGTTCTGTTTGAAGATAAATATTGTGAAGCCTAAGTGAGGCGTCAAAGAGCATCAGGAGAGCTATATCTCACTGTCGAACTGCCAGACGGTCAAGATGTCGGTACATTAAACAAACATTTTTCAAAGTTCAGCGAGATCAGTCCGGAGGATTTTATAAACTGTTTCTTTGTTGGCAATGCAAATATACAACTGTAACAGTAGAATGTATAAAAGATCTTAATGTTGATAGAGAACAAAAGAAACATATCACGAAAATAAATGTATCACGATATATTCATAACAAACTAATATTGCTGATACGTTGCGAAATATTGAAGTTATATAAAATAATGACTATTGTTCTTGTTCAGGTAACTGTTTATCTCTTTGTAAGCTCACTCTATGATTCGTTCTAATAATATTTTTATCCTTCTGAAGCACTTAATATATAACTCTAATAATAGCTTCGTCTTCGATTTCTGTGGCTATCTTTAATATTCGTACCTACACTGCGTTCTTTATTCAGTATCCAAACATGTAAACAAATGTGTGTTTTTGGATAAATAACTTTAATACCCACATAAAAAGTTCAGTTTGCGCTCCAACTTTTTATGAGTCTTGTCCTTTTTTGCCATTCTGAAATCAACTTGTTATTGTAGTTGTATATTATTTGCTTACGTGTAGGCATGACGTCAATTAGAAACAAGGGCTTGAACATGCAATATATTAATTTTGAGTACATAATTGTGTCGGTCGTCCTTTATTATAAGATATTTAGTAATATATTTCTAATGATAAATTAAGCATTTATCGTTCCTTCATTGACCTACTTTCCTTTACCTACAAATCCACATCTTTAAACTCACAAACTCCACAACTTTCTCTGCACACACAATTTTCTCTTCTATCTTCAACATCAAAACTCCTTTAATTAAGAAACCTGGAACTAACACCAAACTTGCTTACACAAAATTACCCATCTTCCACGAAATCACTAGCCCCAGGTTCTAAGACTACCTACTGGTTGCTGGTTTCGCCACCAAAAGTAACCACCGCTAATACTTTGGTTGAACTTCGGCATTCCTTTCCTTAAAGTTTCCGGTGCACTTTGCTACGGAATCTGCCTTTGGGAATAGCGTTCCTTTGTTTCTTGCTGGTCTATTTTTAATTCTTTATTGAAAGTGGAAAGGTATTGGAAGGATTTGTGGGTTTTGCTTTGAGTGAATATTTTTTGAGCATTTGTTTATTTTATTTAACCATTTATATATACAAATACAAACAGTCCTGACGAAAATAACAGAAAATACGTGCAAAGGTGATGCTTAAGTCTAAAAAAATCTCTTTCGGCATTCCTGCTATAGGAATGTCGATAAAAATAGATGTACACAACGTTTGTAATAGTAGAAGAGAAAATAAAATGTATAAAATTAATAACAATTCACATATTTAAATAAAACAAATAATAATGACAATACACTTACACTAGCTTCTGCCCGCGACTTCGTCTGCGTGAAATTTTACCCTCCCCCCAGAGGAATTTCGAGAAACCCTTTCTTAGTGGACACCTACTCTTCACAATGAACACAACCTCCGAATTTCATGTCTCTAGGACCAGCGGTTTAGGCTGTGCGTTGATATATCAGTCAGTCAGGACTTTGAATTTTATATATATAGATAAATTGAATACATTTATACCATAATTGGTGTTGTAGGAATATCTAAACGTAAAGTGACTGTGATGTTTTCTGAACAGACAAGCCACGTGCTCGATGGGACTTTCCAACACTCGGCAAAACTGTTAAACGTTCACACAAACTTTCATCCCCTATTTTCTTATGCTTCCTTAGTGCTCACGGAAACTAACGGTTTAGTCTGTGCATTACCTGCCAGTGAAGCCTTATATTAGAAATCAAGTAAAGAATATTCAGTATATAGGTAGTGTGTTGAATTAGATTTTGATTTTTCAGTAAACTATTTCTTTGTGTTGCCTTTATTAATAGATTACCTCCGTTAATCAATGTATATGTATGGACGCCTCTGATAATAATAGATTCCTATTATTCGGAATTTTTCTGTGGTGCCCAAATAATGACAGATTCAGTAGAATAACTGGATGCCCCGGCTTCAAAACTGTATCAATTTTGAAGCCGAGGCACTGGAACTGTATCTGTCGATATTTCATAGAATAATAGAAAAGAAACACTATTCTCACAGCTATCAGACTAAAGGCAAAAACGGTATTCGAATATTTTCCGACCAATCAACTTTATCGAGGAAAAAACCTCAAACCGGCTGGCTTGTACCAAAAGGAGAGAAAACAAACACTATCACGGTTGATACCGAAAAACGATAAGAACAGGCATCGAGGCGGAGCTTTAGGGCTGGCGCAGACCAGGCTAAGCGGAGCACAGTGAAATCATAACTTGCAAATAAATGCCATGGATCATCTTCTTCATTTCAACCAAAAAATGTCCACTGTTCGACAGAGACCTGCCCCACGCACCGCTACTTCGACCGGTTCAGTGCTTCTTATCCAGCAGATTTCACCAGCCTTTACCAGGTCATCGGTCCACTTTGTGGGAGGCCTTTCAACGTTACGTCTCCCGGTACGCGGACGCCACTCCAGAAACTTTCGGCCCTATCGGCCATCTGTTCTGCGAGCAATGTGCCCTGACCACTGCCACACTGCAAACTGTCATATCATGCATAATTAATTTTTAAAGAAAGAAAAATTACGTCATTAATCATCACGCTTGCTCAAGATGGATTAGCGATTTTAGACTTATATATTTATAAGTCCAGGTTTCCTCACGATGTTTCCTTTACCGATGTCAGTGAAGTCTAAGATAAACTTAGAAAGTACATAATTATGATTTTATAAAGTCACATACGTACTTGCCCAGATTTAGATCCACAAGCTCGTGCATGGGAGGCGAGGGCTTAACCACTGGGCCATCACGACATTCACTGCAATATCAACCTTGCACTGATTGAAATTTAAGTTGAAAATAAATAAAAATTCAATAGTCGAAGAGCAGCATAGGTACGCGATTAAGGTTATTTATTTCCGACTTTATTTTCAGAAATCCAATATTGAAGTTTGTTTGGCATAAAAACCTAGCTTCGCCAGGTCTGCGCCAGCCCTTACAGTCAAAATTATTGGTAGTTTATTTCCAAACGATTTGAGAATGGCAAAACAACGTAAAGAATAATATATAGGTAGAGAGTGTCAGTTGCAGAATCTTGGAAATATGAAATTTTAATGCTCTGCCGTGCAAAAGTTTTGAGATACGACTGTAAATATAGCTCTGTCGTAACTTACTGTCTTGTTCAAAGTTATTTGGAAGATTGTAAATTTGTTATCGTAATATTGTGCTTCCGGATACTTTGTTCTCGATATGCTCTTGCTCCTGTAACATCATGTATGAACCTATCTACTGTATAAACTTGTTACCAATTTATAAGTTGCAATATTCTATTCGCCCGAACCCTAAAAATTGCTATGCGTACCTGGCCATGGTTTTCAAACAGCTGTTCTATCAACGAATATAAAACGGTTTTGGCATTTGTATCAGTTATTTATTTTAGAAGAGGTATGCTCTCTGATTTTTCCACCACTCACTGCACACTGCTCTGAAAACGGTGAAGGAAAACATTCTCGGGAAACCAGCATGTCGTAGAATATATATAAATTGATAGTAGGTACAGTACGCACGTCAGAGGGTAAAAATCCCATGGTTAAAAGTTCAGATCAATGGCGGTTGTCAAAAAACCGTTTAGATTTCGACTTGACAAGCTCATTTGTGTTGGTATGGACAGTAGCTTTCAAACTGTTTTGAGAGCAAGGTTGAAGTCACGTTGTGTTTCATTAAATGGTTTGACAGGAGTCAGTGTAGTTTTGGATGTGTTATAATTAATCGGTTTACGGACATTGACTGTCGCTACCCAGCGCAGGGCACGCCGCGATAGCGGCGATAAGACCCCTCTTTAAGGAGTGGCTAGAGAGGCGCCACGGCGCCCTCACCTACCGCCTGACGCAGGTCCTCACCGGACACGGAAGTTTCGGGAGGTTCCTGCACATCATCAGGCGGGAGGAAACGCCCGGGTGTCACCATTGCTAGGATCGCTCAGAGGACACGGTGGAGCACACGGTGGAGGTCTGCCCCGCTTGTGCGGAGCACCGCCGTGTCCTCGTAGAGGCGATTGGCAGCGGCGGCAACCTCTCGCGTCCGGCCCTGGTGCAAGCCATGGTCCGGGGCGAGAGGGAGTGGGAGGTAGTCACCTCCTTCTGCGAAGCAGTCATGCTAGCAAAGGAGGTGGCGGGATGGCTCATGGAGAGAGCCTCCCGTCCCAGCTACCGTGGGAGACGCTCCGGGCGTCGGGAGCCGCGTGACGACTCCCGGCCACCGTAGGCGCGGGCCTGCGGGCGGAGAGTAATGGGTAGCTGGGTTTTAGTCAGTAAGAGTCTGACACTCCCTTCCGCTCCACCCAGAGCGGGAGGGGTCATTTGATGATTTCCCATCCGAAAAAAAAAAGGGTCGATATGGTTTTAACCAAGACAATGGCTAAAAATTTAGTTATTGTCTCGAAAACATAATTTACAATACCTTTTTACGACATGGCAGTGCTACTTGTATTGGGTGTGCACCTTGATGTATCGCTGCCGGCCGTAGTCGAGTCGACGGCAGCGAAGAGTCCTGGGACGCGGTGGTTTCCTTCTGCGAAACGGTCGTCTCGCAGAAGGAGGCTGTGGAAAGGGAGAGGGAGATCTCATCCACTCACCCGGCCCGCAGTAGGCGCATCGGGCGTCGGCGGAGGGCGTACAACGCCCTCTTCCAGCCCCCCTAAACGGGTCCAGGGGCGACGAATTCGGGGACGTCTGTCACCGCCAACACATCAGGACTTGAGCTGGCGGCGCGTAGTGTTCCACGCGCGCCCCTCTTTGACGTCACCAGTCGGGGGTTGCGGAAGGATCGTACGGTCCCGCAACCCCCGACGTAGGTGTGAGACGGAACACTGGGTTGATTTTTAGTCAGTAAGAGCCTGACAGACCTCACCGCCCGTTCCAGGGCGGCGGACATCCATGAAGATTTTCCACCCCGGAAACAAAAAAAAAGGGTGTGCACCTGCCGAACCTATACTCAATAAATCAACAGCCCGTCTTGAGGTGTGTGTTGAAGCGTTATCATGGTAAAGAAATTTAAAAAAATTCGAGAAAAAAGGCAAAAAAACTATGAAAGTATGATAATTATGATCTTAAAACCTTATGTCACTAAGAAAATGCTTCTCTGTTAACAATGTTATAAAGGTTGCTTGCCCCTCGAAAGAGCTCCTACATAAAGTTGCCCGTGTGTGTGTTTGTTTCGGCCTTTCTTCTCAGAGTAGTCAGATAGGAAACGACGACTTCATCTAGTTTAAAAAATAAAAACATGATTGACGTGTAAAAGTGTTTGTACAAACCTACTTACAAAAATAAATTCATTTATCATTGCAATCTTTATCACTCAGAACACCACATCACATAATATTATCTTACATTATCCTCACTTTTTATTTGAAATTCTTTTAGCGCCACTAATCAACCAACAATCGAAAGCGATTAACATTATATTATGTAATCATTACTTTTTCAAATAACACAGGCAGAAGTGACTGTGATAGTCATCTTAAAGGTAAGCCTGCATGACGTGATTATTCACATAATAATGTTATAAACACAATAATTATGTTTTCGTTAGTACTATAAAGCGCCAATAGATGTCATTACGTGTATCCAACTTACGTAATGAAAGTTGTTGTAGAATACATTAAATTGATTATATCTTTTGATACAGTGAAGCGATTGCGATGAAACCAAAACTAACTACTACTCCGAGTTCTACACTATATTTGAGTATAAAAATTTACCATATTGGTTTGGTACTTTTTACGTTGAACGTGTTCAAATCAAATTTTGTCACATCCAAACAGACAAACAGACAAACCGACAAACAGACAAACAGACAAAAATTCTAAAAATTGATGAAATGGCATCTGTTGGTTATCCTATAACACCCCAACTATTTTTTTTTTTAATATTTTCAATGTACAGAAACGCCTCGTCTACAAATTTATTATATGTATAGATTATACGCCTATGGGGGATTAGCGTCCCACAAAGTGTTATGTTTTTTATTGTTATGGTCGACCCACAGCACTAAGAGTGCAATATTGTTTCCAAGGTCATACATTCATGAAACTTTGAGCACCGCTATCGGAACCAATCAACGGGCCGTCAACCACGCGATATGGACCGGTAGCGTATCGTTAACCAATCCCATGAAAGCTGACGACCGATTTGAAATATAAAAAAAAAAAAATTACATTGCAATCACAAACGCGTGATCAGATTACAAACTGTTCCTTTTTTGTCTATGCTTTGATAGAAAGCTTTGATGTATGGCGAGGATTTTTCCGATTCCAATTTTGAAAGCTGCTAGTAAAAATAATGGTGGTACAGTAAATATTTCATCCGGATGAAATATTGATGATGGATTTGGTTTTAGGCGGTTTGTGTCTCTGGTTTTGGGACTGTTTTTACCGACTTCAAAAAAAGGAGGTTATCAATTCGATACGTATGTATGTAATATTATTGGATTTGCATTATATTCACATATGATGATCTATTAGGGCTTCCAAACAAATATACAAAATTTCATAGACGTATGTATGTATGTATGTATGTATGTATGTATGTATGTATGTATGTTTGTCCACGCATATCTCCGGAACTATTAATCGGATCGTGACCATTTTTTTTTTATTGGCTTACATTTTCTTCAACTTAGGGAACAGTGCAAGTTTCATCAAGATCGATTCAGTAATTTTCAAGATATGGACTAATACGTGTAAGTGTGACGGCCTGGCTTATTGATAAGAGCTACGGGTGTAGTGTCAAAGGGAAAACATCTCAAAACCTTGGTCAAATACTAGTGCAAAAACTAAAAATTACGAAATAAAAAGTAATTTAAAAAAATTAAACCGACTTCAAAAAGAAATTAACTCAAAATTATGAAATAACTTTAATTTCGGAAGTCGGTGGCATAAAACTAAAATACAGATCCCAAGACACCGACTTCCGAAATTAAAGTTATTTCATAATTTTGAGTTAATTTCTTTTTGAAGTCGGTTTAATTTTTTTAAATTACTTTTTTTAGTCTGTCGGTTTATTATTTTTTGTGTTTGCTTTTGGCTTGCAGACATATTGAAAAGATTGGTTGTGTACTGTTATTAATTAATGTGGTTTGGTGCAATAGAAGTCTTATTTTATACCATAAATAAACAAAAACAAAAAACTCAATAAAAACAACGGATCTCTCTACCTACTGCTACATAAAAAAGTCCTAATCAGGCTTATATTATGTATTATATGCGAAAGTATTGTGTGTTATATGTGTGTTTGTTACTCAATCACACAAAAACGGCTGAACGGATCGTTATGAAACTTGTCAGATGGGACCTGACCTTGCCTGGGACCTGGAGAAGGACGTAGCTACTTTTCATCCTGGATTGCAGATGAAGTCACGGGCGACAGCTAGACAAATAATTCGACAAAACGCTCTCAACTGCTACATAAAAAACTCCAAATCATAAATTATTCAACACAACACGATAAAAAAACATTGAAAACAAAACTATAAAACTCCCATAAACCAACTCGTGCAAACAGATTAATTATAAACAAGTTAATTATTAAATTTAATTGGCATTTGACCGTAACGTGCCTGCGTAACTATAAAACTGAAAGTTCCACTCCAGGGGTCGAGTTTAATTAAAATTTCTAAATTAAAACGCCAATAGTTTGTCACCCCTGTTTTGAGAGTTTGTTGGCGGAACGTTCAGAAAAACATGTGAGAGTAAAAATATACTTGTTTTGTTTAGGTGAGTCATTACAAGTCATGATCCCGATGAGATTCTCATCTCCTGTTTCTCTTTAGGGTGTGAATTTTCAAAAAGCCTTCCTTATTGCTCGCTTTCTTTATAGGTACAGACATCAAAGTTACCTGAAACTTAAATTTTCCCATGAAAATCTATTAAAGAAATTCGACAGATTGTAATAGCTTGATGTGCTGGCGTTTGTACAGGGGACTTTTGTGCTAAATTTCAGGCTTCTGGACCCAGTGGTTTAGGCTCTGCGTTCTGTCAGTAAGTGAATTAAAGATTTTTAATAAGTACCGACTCATTTCTATGATATTTAATAGGTACGAAATAATAAGGTTCGTTTCTTAAGAAAAAAATGGCCGGTTACTGACCAAAAACTAAGCTATTTAATTTTTTTAATTCAATTATGAAACAGTTTTTAGGGTTCCGTACCCAAAGGGTACAAACCGGGACCTTCTCTTCACCAGTCCTAGTCGTTACATCTCCACACCTATATGAAATAGAAACGAAAAACTGAAGATAGTTTTCAAAAAGAGGTCTAACCTAGAGACAAAAAGCATTTGATAGTTTCTCATTCCAAATCTAAAAACTTCTCCAATTAAAATACTATGCGGAGAAACGTTAGCCGAGACAACGCTATACAAAACACTTATGCAAGAGAGAGACGAAGATAATGAAATAGTTGCAGAAGTTGGCACATTGCGCGATTTAATTAAGCATTTTAATTCATTTTAATTAAAGTTTGTTGAGCGTGATTTCCCTTGTCGCTGTGTTTGTTTCTGAATCAAACGATCGGTGTGTCTGTCGGGAACATAGGAAGCAATATTTGTAGGTTAAGCGTTTTGAAGTGTAGGTAAGGTTAGATAAAAACAGAAGAAGAACTAGCAGGGGATCGAGGAGGGGGGGGGGGTTTAGGGGATCAGATCGGAATAACTCGGAAATATGTATATGGGTTTAAGTTTATGACAATGCTTGACTCTTACTTCAGTATATATAGTGGAAGAATAAGAAGGAGCATATTACGCAAACAGTTCTCTGCATAATATTTGTAGATAACTACACCAACCAGTCTTACCAAGAGGTATCGTGTTACCCTGCAACTGGGTTGTGGAGGTCAGATAGACAGTCGCTCCATGTACAAATACTGGTATTCAGCTCCATCCGGATAGACGGGTAGCCGACCACAACATACCTACATACTTGGGGAAAAGCTAGGCAGATGATGATCACTCTAAGAATAGATAGAGAAGAGTTGTAGATAACTCTAAGAATAGAATCTGATATTAAAGAGAAGGATATATTGCGCTAAAGATGAACGGTAAGATGTCGAATCGAAAAAACCGCTGAGATGTCGAATGAAAGAGATGCATGGAAAAGACATACCATGCTTAATAAGCTGAGCCAAAACTGAAAATCAAAGCATTTTTTTAGTTTAACCATTTACAGACACTTGGGTTGTCAAGGAGTCGGTCAGTCAGAAACATGAAACTATTGCCCATTCCAAAGCGAAATTCATGGGTACGCTTACGCAAATGCCTTACTTTTTCCAAATGTCATTGCCTGCATTCATGCACCAAATACATAAAAATAATTCAAGCAATTTCAGTATAAAAACATAAAAGCGACGCGATTGTTAAAATAAAGCCCTCCCATATTAAAATTATCATACAAATATGTATAACACAGCGAGTTTTAATTAAACACACGACTAGTGATTTCCCCTGTCGCTGTGGCTAGTTCATACCGCTGTGTTGTTCAACTTGAATTCTTGGCACCCTGTATATAGCTATTGTATAAGTAATAATATATGGTACAAAATGGGGACGAGATGTCATACTGAAATGTACAGCGAAAGATAAAGGTAAAGGACGATGTGTTGGGAAAGATAAAAGATGTATAGTTTAACAGGGGTTGTAATCAGCCTAGATAACATTCCCACTGCTGGGACACAAGCTTCCTCTCTGTGAGAGGGTGTAGTGGTAAATATGTACGGACTATATATTTGCTGATCGCTGAAACAACTATTTGATCTGTAAGAAAGTGAAAAACAACAGCCATGTTTATAAAAAACTGGCCAAGTGCGAATCGCACACGAAAGGACCCGTACCACAAGGCAAAAACGCCGAAAAAAACAAGTTTGTTGTATAGGAGCCCCCCTTAAATATTTGTTTTATTCTGTTTTTATTATTTTTTGTTATAGCGGCAACAGAAATACATCATCTGTGAAAATTTCAACTGTCTAGCTGTCACGGTTCATGAGATACAGCCTGGTGATAGACGGACAGTGGAGTCTTAGTAATAGGGTCCCATTTTTACCCTTTGGTTACGGAACCCTAAAAATAAAATAAAACGTTATGCTAATCATATCATAGCCTGATAAAGTTCACAACTGAGAGAGTGGCCATAATCCACTACGCGGGCCCAGGGTAGGTCGGTAACAAGGGTTAGTTTTCTACTCACATATATTAGAAAAAAAATTAATTGAAATGGTTTATCTAAAGTTATGAATGAACGAGGCAGTTTTTAAGGCTCATTCATTTGAGAACTGCATAACATACGTTAATAATGGATATAACATACGTTAATAATGGATATAACATACGTTAATAATGGATATAACATACGTTAATAATGGATATAACATACGTTAATAATTGGATATAACATACGTTAATAATGGATATAACATACGTTAATAATGGATATAACATACGTTAATAATTGGATATAACATACGTTGATAATGGATGGCCTACAGTAATGTAATAACGGTTTATGTCATGACTGTATTTTCTTCTCAACTTACCTGCTGGAGTGTTTATGGTCTATATTTTATTCTTCTAATATTAATCGATACTGTCCCACTGCTGCTGAAAAGGTCTTCCCCTGTTTTCCCGATTCATGTTTGCCTGCTACCTTTTTCGTGCAATCAATCAAGAAAGAGTCTAGGTCGTCGCGCCAGCGTTTCAAAATATTTATCATTTAATTTTTGGTTTCATAAAAAAGAAGAAAATAAGCCATGTCTTCTGTCTATTGTCTTTTTACGGACATCAAGTAACGGCGGTATGTGAGCATGAGTGGGGATCAATGTTCGTTCCTTTATCTTCTTAAGACGAGACCTTTGCCTTGCAGTGAAACACTTGAAAGATTCACCATACATACAACAACATCAGCTATTAGGCCAAGACCTTCCTGTTACTGACGGACCGACGAAACGATTTGACAAAAGGAACCTTCCGTTTTTGCCACTAACATCCCAAAAAGGCCGGCTTCACTACAAATAAAAACAAAATATACTTCAGTAACTGAAAAACTGAAACGTCGGGAATGTTTGAAAACTTTCTACCATTATAAACAGTTGGAACTAATTAAAATGGCCGTCTCATGGGCTGAAGAAATGGGAACAGTCGCGAAACAGCCCAGTATTTAGGTCACTGGATCATTTTAGTATTTATTTTTTTAACAAATGAGTAGGTATTGATTTCGTTTCTTTCTTTACTGTGTTTTTGCAACGAAATTGGGATTGTGAGAAAAAAAAACTGTTATGTGTGTTGTGCTACAGATGTGGGCTGTTTACTTTGACGTTGAACTAGTTAGTATTGCAAGCGCAATTGCTGAACGTGGGGTAGTTGGTTCGATTCCCAGGTCTGGGTAAAGTGTGGTCGGTGATTTCCCATCGGGGAATTTTTAGTAACAGTACAAAGTCTGGATTCATCATCATCATCGTTTCAGCTGAAAGACGTCCACTGCTGGACATAGGCCTCCCCCAAGCACCTCCACTTCGACCGGTTTTACGCTTCTCGCATCCAACGGGTTCCTGCGGGCTTCACAAGGTCGTCGGTCCACCTTGTGGAAGGCCTTCCAACGCTACGTCTTCCGGTACGCTGTCGCCACTCCGGAACCCTTTGACCCCATTGGCCATCTGTTCTGAGAGCAATGTGCCCTGCCCACTTCCACTTAAGTTTGGCAATTCTTCGGGCTATGTCGGTTACCTTGGTTCTCCTGCGGATCTCTTCATTTCTGATTCGTTCACGCAGGGAAATTCCAAGCATAGACCTCTTCATTGATCTTTGGGTGACTTTCAGCCTTCTTATAAGGCCAATTGTGAGCGACCACGTTTCAGTGCCATATGTCATCGCTGGCAACACGCACTGATCAAAGACTTTCGTCTTTAGACACTGCGAAAACAGTGCAAAGTCTGGATTCATGACCAGCTAATTGCAATAGGCTCACCCGCAATAACATGGAACTAAACATAAATGGCTAAAAGGAAGCGTAGGATCTATATTCCTTTACCCTTTCGGGAAAAACATGCATGATGTTGTAACATGATGATGTCAGAGCTGCCACTGGAAATTATACTTTAAAGTACTGTTTGCTTTTCCAATGCATTCACTCCCCTTGCAAACTAGTTGTTCTCTACACTACAGTGTCAGCTATACTAGCTCACAAGGAATCTTAGTTCTACACAGTTCCAAGATTAACAATACATGCAAGGAAACTGGCAACTAACCTAAACACTGGTTCCAATAAAACATCCCAGAATGGACGACGTAGTCGCATAAGTGTTGGTCCAATAATAACTGGGGGCTAAACAAACCAGGGTCTAAGTTTACGAGGGGGCTAAAATCTAGCCAAGTCGTTGTCAAGTGGGATTTGGCGTAAGGCATGGGCTGTAGCGGGCTTAAAAGTTAATGTGAGTCTATGTTAATTAAGACTGTTACATACTACGAGTTTTGTACTGACACCGCGCGTGTTTTGTTTATAAGAAACTTACATACAAAAAGCCTGGAACAACTTTAAACTGTCTGTACCATGTGTATACAGGGTTAGTGGTAAAAAATTAACAACCTACGAGAGCGAGCGAGAAGAGCTCGAATATCGAAATATTTTACACCGTAACTCTGAATTCATAAACGTAGGGAACAGCTGTTTTTTTTTCCGCGATTTCAGGTTCGGTCCCATGGTAAAAGTTGTTCATAATGATGAGAACAATGACCTCTTAAGAGGTTGTTAATGTTTTACCAATAACCCTGTATAAATATTAATTTACTCCACTCGGGAATCCGCAAACCTGTGACTACGCAGCCACTACGCCAAGTATTCACGTGTTTGCAAGAGATAAGCATTCATCTTTTCTTAGCCCGCTCCACTATCGCTTATTCCCCACAACCCTCCAACTTGTATTACCACAGGAATCTAGTGACAAAGCCGCTGTGCACCAACTCAATTACATACTAAGTGCGCTTCCACTAACATGATATTTACACACTGTCAAACTATTTGTACGTCAGTGTATAAGGAACTGACTTGTGGTCGCAAGCTAAACTGCTGAACATGAGGTCCTGGGTTCGATTCCGAAGTCGAGCAAAGTGTTGTTGGTGTTTTCTATCAGGAATTTCTCAGTAGCAGCCCGGAGTCTTTGACCAGTGCGTGTTGCCAGTGATGACTTATGACACTGAAACGTGGGCGCTCACAATGGGCCTTATAAGAAGGCGTTGGAAGGCCTCCCACAAGGTGGTCCGATGACCTTGTGAAAGCCGCAGGAACCCGTTGGATGCGAGAGGCGAAGAACCGGTTGAAGTGGAGGTGCTTGGGGGAGGCCTATGTCCAGCAGTGGACGTCTTCCGGTTGAAATGATGATGATGATGAGCCCGGAGTCTGGATTAGTGTCCGGTTGATGGCAATAGGCTCGCCCCCTATTACATGGGACTTAAACATAACTGGCGAAATGTGGGTGTACTACAGTACCTCTCTGCCTAACCCTGCTGGGATTACAGGCGTGATGTTATGTGTACTAATCGTGTCTTAGTGATGCTCTCAAAACGATGAAGGAAAATATTGTGCGGAAACTGGTATGTCCGAGAACTAAACATTCGAAGTGATGTGACATCCACCAACCCGCACTGGGCCCGCGTGGTAAATTACAGACCTCTTCCTCACACAGAGAGGGCCAGCAGTGGGAACATTTTATGCTGATTAAATGCTTCATCATCTGCCCAGCCTTTTCCCAACTATGTTGGGTCTATTTATACAAGCTAACACCAGTTTGTTTTTCGAAGATGATAAATGATTCCGAGTAAGAAAATAATGTTGTTGTAAAATATTGCGCTTTATGTAGGTAGAACTACGGGAAATATGAATTATGTTGAAAATATTTTTCGTTATGAAAACAATTTTTTTTATTTTTGTTCTGCGATGGATTCATTCAGTGAAAGAACTGGGATAACAGTTATTCTCTGTGTTCTTTATTTTTTAAATTATCTCTAGGTATTTTTCTAGACATTTAAATAATAATTATTATTTTTCTAGGTAGGTTAGGGTAGGTTTTTCTAGGTAAATTTTTAGGTAAGTATAAATATTTTGATTATTTTATAACTTAAAATGTTTAGTGTATTTTTTTTTATTTTTGCCACTGCTGGGCAAAGGACTCTCAAGTCCTTCCAGGGACTCTTTTCTTTTCCATTTTAATTATTTTAAATGGCAAAATTAGTCTGTTTATTATTTAAACTAAGTTTTAACGAATGAATTCTGACGAAAGATGGTAGAGTAAGGATGGTAGAGTAATATTTCAAATTAACACCCTACGTCAATCAGTCGCGTAATAAATACAACAGCCAAAGGTAGTCAATTTAATAATTAATTTCCCTGACCAGTAAATATTAATTTCTGAAAAGGTACGCTTGCCACGTCTAGTTGTTTTTGCAATCTAAATAGTCCGGTATCATTGTAATTAGTATAACTCAATTACCACTCCTGAGCTTCCAAACCACTAATTACTTTCGCCCCAAACCTAACATTTCACACTCGCCCACTATCACTTCACAACCACTAATAACTCTCAAAGAAAAATCACCGTTCCCGCCAATTCCATCTCAAAAGCAATCGCTTAAATCGTAAGTACTTTCCACAAATTTCACGTTCATTTGTTTCCGAAAATTCTGGAAAGTTGTGCTTCCGAACTCAAGGGAACTCAAGCCCCAGAAAATAAGAGAAAAATCAATCACAATAAGTTGGTAGAACTTGGTACTTAAGGGCCTGACTCAGTTTAAACGTTGGGAAAAGGACTGGCTGAGTTTTTGTCGGATGGCTGTATGCGATAACTGGCAAGTTAAAGTTTTGAAGAAGGAAAGTTTTTTTTATTTGATGTTCGAATACTTCGCGCTTGTTTTTTTTTTTGCATTATTGAGGGTATTGTAATTGGGACAGTATTTTTGGGCATAGAAAATTAATAAAGGAGAAAAAGTTATTTCAGGATACTTCCTTTTATTATATCGAAATTGTGTTTTACAAGATTATAGAAATTTAAACAGCGGCAGCCAATGTGCCCGAAAAAAAAAATTATCATCATCAGCCCACAGCAGTCCACTGCTGGACATAAGCCTTTCCTATTGCATGCCATTTAACTCGATTTTCGGCAACTCTCATCCAGCTGCTACCAGCCATCCTGCCAAGATCGTCGGTCCACTTAGACTGAGGGCGTCCGACCAAAAAAAAAATGCACGAAATAAATTACTTACCAATTTTTGTAACAAATTGTTTTAAGGTTTTGCCCGTCATGCATTATAACTTCCGTCTCTAAAATTAATAAATGAAAACAAATAAGTGAAGCCGCCTTTACACTTTCTCAAACTACCAAAAAGGTATTTTAAAATCGCCACACTTCTCAAGAACGCATTCTTCTCCATTCAACCCAGACGTAATAAAACAAAAATTCTCTCCAAACAGTTTCCTTAAAAGACTATATTATGTTTATTAGACTCGTATAATATATTGACCAATAAAAATGGTAATTTCGCGGACAAAATGAAATTAAACTGAGGGGCTATGTACCAAGAGATTATCTACCACGATGAGCAATTTGATATATTAGAACAGTTTAATTTATGACTCGCGCAACGTAAAATGATTCTTAAATCTGCTTATTCATCTTTTAATTTTTGGGAGGATTATTGTATCGCGCGCTGGAGGGAAATATAAATGAAGAAACCATGACTTTATGTTGTAGCCAGATTTTAAACAAAGATGAAGATTATGAGTTGAAATATGTAGTGATAATTTTTGCTTGATCTTGTTTTTGGATTGATTTTTATTGCAATCTATCATTCTTACAGCAATACGTTTGGTATTAGTACCGGGTTTGTACGGAAGCTGTCCAGTGACTGATCCGTTTATTATTACAGCCTCTTAAATAGGGTCTTGAGGAATCTTTTTTTTAGTGAAGTTTAGTTTTTGATCTTGCTCTGTATGCGAAGAGAAAAATGCGGAATTTTAGTCACACCCGTTGCCGCCGAAATGTTTAATATAGACATCTTACTTAGACAGGACTACACTTACTATGTATTTATTACATAATATGATCTTGACCGCAGTGTCACTAAATAATCATCCATGGTTTTACATAATGTGCATGAATACAAGATATTTAACCGTGATTTAACAAACATTTTCACAAACTTTCACTTGTTTAAATACCGGAATAACGATATCATAACGATCAAAATGAAAACTTACCAACATTCTATTGAAACTTTTTTTTGCATCCGAACCATCTATATCTGAAGATACCAACATTTTTCTTTAACTGAACTCAATAGGTCTTTCCTACATAACATGGTCCTCACTTGAACTAGTGTGCGCTCCATTGGTCCGTACCGTCACACTTATACGGCCAGGGGAAAGGATTTCTGTGTCTTCAACTGAAGGCAAGGTTTTTTATTTCGGCTCCTAGGTTCCTCGGAAATACGGGGTTACATAAGCACAGCTGCAGGTACTTACATTGGTAATAGTGGAGATACGGTGATTTAACATTTAGTCCAACGTTTTTCTAAGTCATTTTAACATAGTTATTGCTATTTAGTATAGGTACAAACAAGCAGCCTACCTGCATCAACTGTTAAACAAAGTTGTAAATACCTTAGGTATTCTTAATTAAGTACACGATAATAGTTAAAAATTGCCAGTGTAGTAGAAAAACGTTTTTAAACGTTTTGCCTGTAGGTACATACATATTGTGCGTGATGGCATGAAACATAATCAGCCTATAATGTTCCCACTACTGGGACACAGGCCTCCTCTCTGTGAGATGGGGTGGGCCTTAATCCACCACGCGGGCCGGGTTGGTAGATGTCACATGTCTTCAAATGTTTGATTCTAGGACATGCCGGTTTCCTCACGATGTTTTCCTTCACCGTTTTGAGAGCAGTGGTGATGAAATAAAACGTCTGTCTGAGTTCGAACCTACAACTCGTAAGTCGCGGCCGTTACTACTATGCCATCACTGGTCCCATCTGGCATTAATGCTTAAAGAATTATTATTATTGTCACTAAGCACAAGGTTTCCAATTGTAATCACAACAAGACGTGTCTTCTAGAGTAACTGCAATTTAATGCATTATCGGCACCTTTGGCTTTCGGAAATGTCTCACTTGGACAAGTCACTTCGTCGAAAACTACTTAATGGCCTGAAATCGCTGAAATGGGAACATGAACATGTGAGCCAGCATAGGCAAGCATGATCATTTTTGCTAGTTCCTTTTCTGTATGAATGCTTTTGCCCAACATCTTCTTCGACACCCCGACTTGACCCACTTCCATAGGACTCTCTTTTCTTGTGTGAAAGGCGGGCGTTTTGGGAGACTGTCTTATGTAATTTTGACGTTCGAAAAGTGCTGATTCTTAGCCTAGTTTGCATAGAAGACTTTTTGATTTTGATTTTATGCCAATCAACTTTTGCCCATAGGTGGGTGGGTTACGATTTACAACACCCTAGAATGGAAAATTGTGCCCTTTTCTTTACCGAAAACTAGAGTTACTTTTAAACCAATTATTTTCAGAGGCCTTCTCAAAAAGCGACTATAAATAAATTAGCGATCGCCAAACATTATGGAAGCACGCATCGAACACAATTCTCAATTAGGCCTCGCTTCCAAAAACGGCTATTAATTTGTGTTGCCAGCTATAAATTCTAGTTAACCCACACACTGCCGTAGTTTCGGCTTTCCTGTTTTTTTTAAAGTGGTAGTTGATTTCTTTTGCGGGCTGAATAGGAATGGGTATTTATAACGAAGGCTGTGGGAAAGAAATGTGCTTGTTTCAAGTACTCTTTTTCGGAATAGTTTTTTTTTGTGCTGGCTTATAGATTGAAGTAATTGAGGTGCTATTTTCGGCTCGTTTTTCGTTTAAAATATTTTTAAGTAAACGAGAATGTAAAAGAGTTTATGGTTGTATGATCCCAAAAGCGGATTCAATGCAGTAGGTAGTAACAAAAAATTAAGTCTCATGTTCTTTTAATTTTTACGTGCCCTTTTCAATCCTTCTCATGGAGGTTTTTAATAAGCTGATTTAATTGGATTGCAAGCACTGCAAATCAATCACAACAGTTCACAATAAAATTAACATGTACAATCCGCAAGGGTTATCTTGAGACCCGAGCGGCCCTGCCCGACCCCCGCGCTGTTACCTCTCTCGCCTACGACGCGTCAAGTCTCACGTTAACTCTTGCAGGTTGTATACTTACTAATCAGACTTTCAAAAACCAGGGTAGTCCCAACCCAACCGTACTTATGATGCACTTAATTCCGGGACTAATTAGTCCAAACCCAAATTACAAATTACGAATATAATTAAACGAAATGTAAGCATCCCTACATCAAAAATATCTCTCTCAATTTTCCACAGGAACTTTTAGTACAGGTATAGTCGCCCTCGTTATTTCTTTACCACTTTTGACAACAATTTCTAGTAAATTGAAACTTCACTAAGTTTGAATCTAACCAACTCTCACTTAGACAAATAGAACATGTCGTTTTATGACGTGCAAGTGATATTCAAACTTAAAAAAATGAACAAAATCCGAATTATTTTATTTTACATAAATCTATAGGTACTTATGAAACGTCAGAAACTAGGTGCACGATTCTACTTTGTCGTTTCCTATGGAACAGAGCCGGTAAGAAACTCCACAGTTACTCTTTTTAAAATAATTGGTTTTTACAATATTTTCAAATTTCACTGTCAATAGGTATGGGAGGACAGTGTAGTCCTGTCAACAAGTACATACTATGTAGATACTGGTATGCGTAAGTTCATAATAACCCTAGATATATTATCATTCACACCCATAATTAATGCAAATATCCACTTTATTTTGTATCTAATGGTATTGATAATTACGTTATTTTTTGGTGAATGCTGCGAATACTTGAATCGGCATACATACTGGCACGGCACTTATATTTGATTATTGTATTCTTTTAATTCTTTGTATGTATTGTTATTAGTGTACCAAATAAATAAACAAATCGTAGCAGCTATGAGTTTACAAGGCCATATTAGGGTGGTCTAGGAATTTCGAGGTCGACTATACCCATAGCACAGGTACTTTTAGCTAACGGTTTTTGATACATATTTCATGAGAGCGATCCGTTCACCAGATGGTGAAGTTTTCACTTCATTGCGTTGGATTTTGTTACACCTGACGGGATGGGTACACGGTTCAATTGAAACGATTTATTTTTAGTTTCAAGGATTGAGATCGTTGAATTAGGGCTTTGGATAACGTTGTGTTATGTTATATTTTAGGCGGTAGGTATAGAGATTTTCGATATAGTAAGAAAAGGAAGGTGTTTTTTTTTGTGGAAAAGGCTAGAATTACATAGGCTTCTGCCCGCGTGTCTTGTTATCCCGATCCACCCCGTCGCATCGCATCACCTGCCCGCGCTATTACGTCGTTTACGCTTAGCGATCTTTCTGCTCGACTTCTAAGAGTCGTAGCGTGATGCTTTCTCAAGAATTGGGCTACCAAATCACAGTAATATTATAAAGGCGGAAGTTTGTGAGTGTGGGTGTGTGTTTATTCACGCTCAAACGGCTGGACCAATTTTGATAAAATTTGATGACACCATGGATTAACACATAGGATACTTTTTATCCCGATATTCCCACGGGATCAACATTTACGCGGGTGAAACCGCTGGGCGCAGCTTGTACAAAATAACGTCACTAAATCAAGTAAAATTTCCTTAAAGCTACACATAAATTACTACCGATTCTAACGAAAACCATCTGTTTTTCTTGTAAACCCTAAACAATTCGACATCGGTAACAAAGCATTCATCTCGAATATATTGCGGGGAAAAAATACCTGTTTACCTGTAACCGGCCATCCGTGAAGCACATTTCATATTTTCAGAAACCACCCCCCCCCGCCTGGTGTCCAAATACCTTCCCATTTGGTGTAATAAACGGGTCTTTTGTGCCCGTATCAATACAGGGTTAAAATACGAGTGGTATCTATCACAATGATGTATGGACGGTGGTGGGTTATTTTTTATTTATTTTGCAATTATGGATAGCTGTGAGTAAATTGGGAAATAGGAAATAGTTTTCGGCCTTGGTTCTTGAGTATAATAGCTACATACATAAGTTGCGTGTTCACCTAGTGGGAATTTTAAATGTGACTATGCGAAGTCAGCAAATTGACACCCTACGTTCGTTGATTTTTTTTATTTGTGATTTGATTATACAGACATTTTAAGTTGTTAGTGAATTTTGCTAAACAATTAATTTACCAATATGACGTTTTGAAAGTATAAAACCTTGTCCAATAGTAGTTTTAATATGACACATCAAAAGGCCAGGTGTGTAATACTCGCCGGCGGCCGGCCAGTTGTATGATGATGTATGTACAGTCAACAAAGGAGTTAAGTATACAGGAGCGTCGGATATAGTTGAAGTTTACTAAGAAACCGATGGATGTTCTGGACTGAAATTTAATTTAATAAATGAGCTGTTTGTTTTCTATTAATACACTAAAATTTTATTCGAGAATATCCATCGGTTTCTTAGTAAACTTCAACAATATCCGACGCTCCTGTATACTTAACTCTTTTGTTGACTGTACATACTACGTAAACGAAGCAAAAGGAGTATGTAAGGATCTTAAAAGGTGGCGTTCTGTAGTTTCGAGAAGAAGGCGTGAGATTATTAAGAGGAAATGCTGTCGGGGAGACTTTTGAAAAAGCCTTATAAGTCATAATTCGAGGTTTCGCTCTCGCCTATTTCCTCTCCAATATTGGACCAATTTAAAAGATATTTCATAAACGGAACGAGAAGGATATATACTATGTCCCTATGTTTTTCTTTTTCATTAATAGTTGTCAAAGGAAATTGCCCATTTCTTTACTGACCGCCGTTGCGCATCAAACAATTCTGTATGATGACGCTCTACAAATCAAACATTTTCTAAACCTCAATCTACCAGAATAATGTCTGAGCTCTAGTACGGACGAACAGTAATTTTTCACTGCCCTTCAAGTAAAATAGCAAAATAAACTTATTTCTCTTCATTACAGTTCCCGAGATAATAATAACAAACATCTTTCAGACAGATTTCATTTCAGCGATCAACAATAGAAACATTATTAATAAACTAGGTTCTGCCCGCGGCTTTGCTTGTGTGGAGGTCGGAAATTAGGGGTATTCCTCGAAACGCACCAACTTTGAAACGCACCAAAAGTACTTCTCGAATTTTTTTTATTAATATTAATAAAAATATTATAATTTTATTCCTCGTAATGCATCAACGATGAACCATAGAGAAGAGCATGAAGGATTCGTAATCAATGATATTGATAGACGTTTCATTTAGTGCGTTTCAAAAGTTGGTGCGTTTCGAGGAATACCCCGGAAATTATACCACAGAAACTCACTACCGGGATAAAAATATTCTATGTCCTAGTGCAAGTCATGGTTTACCTGTGTGCCAAATTTCATTGAAATCCGTTCAACCGTTAAGGCGAAATGCTATCGTAGTCACGTAGGTTTCGAGGGGGTGAAGCAGACGCGGACGGGTAAACGGCGCGCGGGGCCCCGCGCTCTGCCGCACTCGGCCGGCAAGCTATAGTCCGACCGCTGTAAGCGCGACCCTCTCTCGTGAACCAAAATACTTCTGCAGTGGGTCGCACATACGGCGGTCGGACTGTAGCGACAAGTAGCAGTTTTAGTTGGTACTAGTTGCACAGTAGGTATTTAAAGTACATAATATAATACATAATACTGTAATTAGGTAATTATAATATTATTTTATATTTATTTATAGCACCATATTATATCTATCTACTTACGAATACTGGCCTTCTTATAATAAAATAACTACTTATGAGTTCCTTTATCAAACCCAATTAGTTCGCTGTTTGAAAATGAATGGGTACTAACTAAGTATGAGCACAAAATACAGATGGTACAGAAGGCAATCACATGCGTGTACTTCAATTTTCATACCTACGCTCGGCGGTCGCGCTAGGGTTGTCAACTTTGACTTATACACAAAAAACTATCGTGGTAGTGACACTCGTATCTAGTTATTTGATTTATTGTTTGAGCTTCTTCTACAATATTAAAACAAAACAATAAACATAGTATTGCAATACAAAAAGTTTACAGAACCAAAAACATAATAAAATTTGACATTTGTCAATTTTCACTGTCGAAAACCCCTAATAACTTCAAAACGGATTACCCTATTTACACAATTTATTTTGCCCTATCCGTTTTAGATCTAAACCTATCAAATAACACTAAAAACAACACAATATCTACACAAACAAAAAATCGTGTTTTCAACTTACGTAATAATTGGTGGCGTGAATTTACCTTACAAAAAAGTTACTTCGTTTATACTAATTCAAAATAGGTAACTATTATAAAAATCGGGCTTGCTCCATTTTTCCACTTCACAGACGCGTGTCTCAAGCGGATGGCACCCGCGCTCGCACTACTCCCAACCACTCCGAGATAACGTGTCCGTGAGCGGTGTCTATGTGTGCGTTGCTCGAGCGCACTTTGTACGTAGATTGCCTATCTGTATTTTGTGGTATGAGAGATAGAATCCAAACCGGTTTTACCAAAAACCGGTTCTTACACAGGATATTTTTTTTACCACTACCTAAATTTTCATAGGGTGTCCTACCCATGAATATGAACAACTTTCACTATGGGACCAAATCTGACATCACGAAAAAAAATCCGCTGTTTCTTACAAAAATTCAATACATACATACTCGACCAAAATGTATGAATCAGATTTTTTTCGTGATTTCAGGGTCCCATAGTAAAAGTTGTTCATATTCATGGGTAGAACACCCTGTGAAAATTTGGGTGTTGATAAAAAAATTACTCTGTAGAAATGAAAAAACAGGTAAGTATAACAGCTTTTGTATTATTATAAAAAAAAAACGCTTTTCTGTTTCTAATAACAATAACAATAAAAAATAACAGCTTTTGTATTATTATAAAAAAAAAATAGTTTTTGATTAAAAAAATGTACCACGTCAACAATTCTGCGACCGGTGATTTCTTTGACAGACTTTGTCTCACACTAATTTTCCACTTGATAGGGCAGGTCTTCTTGGGCGCTGAAACATTTGAAATAAAAAAGCGTATAAATGTAAAATTACTCAATAAAAGCCCCGATTACCTACTCTTTTTTATTACTTTAAATTATTCTCCATCGTATCAGATTTCTAAACGTAAAATACCATGTTTATAACTCAATCACAACTTTCCTATCAACTGTTAAAGAAAGGCCTTGCAATCACCATACTTTAGCAGGTAAAGATCCTTTTAAATATTTTTTTATTTATTCAAATATTTTTTTCGTCGATAAAATTAAGCTATGTTTCCCTCATTTCGTTATGTGCACATTATGAAGACTCACACTGTATTACATTAGCATAAACAAAATTACAATTTCACTGTAGAGTAAACTTACTCGGCAATATCATCACAGGTGGTGTGATTGACAGCGACTGAAGGTTCACATGTGCCGCATCGGATATTTCTGGTAGCTGTTGTAGTGAGACCATTCCTGTACCGTCAGTATCCAGTAGTTTTTCATGGGTGCTGAAATTATGGAAATATTTATACAATACAAGAAAAACATAATATACCATGAAATTAACCTATTCACTTCAACAACTAACTTCATAGTGGTGGTGCGTTTTCGCTACATGCTGGGTAACTTGTAACCTACTTATAAGAATAAAGTCTACCCTCAATGTGCCAAAATAAATATAAGTAATAAAAAAATACACGTGACGTGATAAGAACCGGTTTTTAACTAGAATCGGTTTTCTTGAAGTTCCATTCCCAATATACTATAAAAATACCGCCAAAAACGGATTTTTGATAAAAACCGGTTTTTAGTCGTATTCATGACGTCATCTCTACATAAAATTCAAAGTCCTGACTGACTTATCAACGCACAGCCTAAACCGTTGGTCCTAGAGACAAGAAATTTGGGTGTGTTCTTTGTGAAGAGTAGGTATCCACTAAGAAAGGGTTTTTCGAAATTCCACCCCTAAGAGGGTGAATGAGGGAGGGTGAAATTTTACGCGGACGAAGTCGCGGGCGGAAGCTAGTAAGTAATGAAAAATACACGTGACGTGTTAAGAACCGGTTTTTAAAGAACCGGTTTTCTTGAAGTTTCATTCCCAATATACTATAAAAAGACCGCCAAAAAACGTTTTTGATAAAAACCGGTTTTTAGTCCTATTGATGACCTCTAACATACAAATTATACCTACGCGTTTTTTTTTTTTGATATCCGATAAATATAGTGGGTCATTGTACTCATCATTATGAGCAACTTTTACTACAGGACCAAACCCGAAATCGCGAAAAAAAAATTGGTATTCCCTACATTTTGACGAGTTATGCGAATATAAAATATAACAGCTGATTTCTTTTTCGCGATTTTAGGTTTGGTCCCATAGTAGTTGTTCATAATGATGAGTACAATGACCCCCTAGAGTTATGGGATAAAAAAAAACACTTTGTATTTTCAAAGGCTTTCTCTAGTACACACTGTACACAGGGTTAAATTAAATTAGCTAGCGAAACTCCGCAGACGTGGCGGGTATACTAATATAAGTAGATAAGTAAGCAAACTTACTCAAAAAACTTGGGTGATACTGATTGAAGTTATACTACTGCCCCATCAGATGTTTATCATTCAGAGTTAGTACGTCAATATCAAAATTGGTAATTTTTGGGATAATAAATAAAAAACTTACCTATTCAAGTTTAACAATTTCAGCTTCTTGAGCTTCAGTCCTGAATATTTTTTATTTTTATTTACCATTTTTGCGACTAAGGTATCACTTTACACTTCAATGTTCGCTTGAATAGTTGGCGACAACGGGCGCAATAAAGTTGTACACGGGTGCTCTCTAAGACGCGCTGCGGCCGACTGACGGACTGCGGGAGCGGTGGGATGTCCGTCCTGCGCGCACGCTTTTTATAAATATTTCTTTTTAAAATTCTATTTGCTCTGTTACATTAAAATAAACCCATAATCCCCTAATATATTTAATGGTGAACGTATAGACGAAATTTTATTGAAATTGCTTTAATTACAATCGAATAAAACTGGTTTTTCTCATAAAAAAGGCTAATTTTGAGGAAACTTTGCGATTTTTTTGTATCGAGTCAAATTATGTCAATCGTGTTTTGGCCCCCATAATTCACTAAAGAAAATCTTCAATTTTAATAATCATGAAAAAAAATTTGGTAAATTTGTAGTTTTTGAGGACAAAAATTGGTTTTGCGTGCAGGCGAAATGCGTCAAAACATCTTCTTTGTGACGCATTTCGCCTTAAGGCGTGAAATGGTAACTGGCAGGCAGACAGACAAACAGACAGCGTTACTTTCGCATTTAATTATACTACAGGCTCTGCCCCGTGGTTTCCCCATAAGTCTCGATCCCGTAAGAATATCGGGATAAAAAATATCCTATGCCCTAAATTAGGTTATGGTCTATCATGTACCAAAATTACATCGAAATCCGTTCAGCCGTTTTACCGTGACAGTGTGTCAAACAAATTCACTTTCGCATTTATACTACTCGTACAATTATTAGTTAGGATTAGAATAGGTAATGTATAGTATGGATCCAGACTAAAACTCAAACAATGCCGTACAAAAAGCAAACTACTGAAATCTTAGCTTGTTTCAGCACTTTTCAGGCTGGAAACTAGGCGTTCTGAAACTTCGCTGAATATCTGTTTGCAGATCGTTAAGGAATTTAGAAGCTAGATATTGTTTTAGTTCAAATATATATGGCTTGTTTCTGCAACGATTTTAGACCGTGTTTTGTTTCAAATAAGTATTTTAACTTTTTGATTTCGAACTCTATGATTACGTGATGGCCCAGTACTGAGGGTCTCGCCTCTCACGCACGAGGCTGTGGGTTAAAATTCGGGCAAGTGCTATTATGACTTTATCAATTCACTAGCTGCGCCCCGCGGTTTCACCCGCGTAAATGTCGATCCCGTGGGAATATCGGGATAAAAAGTAGCCTATATGTTAATCCAGGGTGTCAGCTACCTCCATACAAAAGTTTATCAAAATTGGTCCAGCCGTTTGAGCGTGAAGAAGTAACAAACATATAAACACACACACACCCCCACAAACTTTCGTCTTTATAATATTACTAGCTGCGCCCCGCGGTTCCACCCGCGTAAATGTGGATCCCGTGGGAATATCGGGATAAAGAGTAGCCTATATGTTAATCCAGGGTGTCAGCTACCTCCATACAAAATTTCATCAAAATTGGTCCAGCCGTTTGAGCGTGAAGAAGTAACAAACATATAAACACACACACACACACTCACAAACTTTCGCCTTTATAATATTAGTGTGATTATACGTATATAATATATTGTGATATACAACTCTCTTGGACAATCTTGGACACCACTGACATCGGTGAAAGAAAACATCGTGAAGAAACGTGAACATAACATAATTTTACTAATCTAAGTCTGATTTCACGCGTACGAAGTCGCGGGTTGACTCTAGTTTGTTATAATTATGCAGAAGACTGAATTATTTCCATCTCTTTCTTGTTCTGTCTTCAAAAAGACAAATTGTATTTCTCTCTTACTCCAGCTGCTGCAAAACCGAATTGCAGCTAATATGTACCTTTAAAAAACCCAGAAAAACCAGTGACATTTTTTAACCGAAAACTCGGTATATCGTATCCAGCCGGCCTGTTTGATCGGAATGGGCAGGTGCTATAAATCTTCAGAGTGTTCCCGTCCTGTGGCCGACATTTATTTTGTTTTGTGTGCTACTGGAAGTACTGGATTTTAATCACTGAGTGAAAATTTTCGACGATTTTCGTCCTTTATTGGGACAATAGAGGGGGTTAAAGCGTTTCAGGTTTTTTTGGAGGAGAATTTAAATTGTTTGAATCAAAGGCCATATTTTTTGGACGACGTTCTTTAACGGAGCTTGCGGTAGGAGTAAACTTGGAGAAATCGTCACGTAACGAAAATGCGCGTGCTCCATGCGACTTTTTATTACACATAATAGAGAGAGAGAGAGATAGTTTTCATGGTTCTCAAGAGTGCTGAAGCCGATAGTGAGGTCAAAATGAAAATCCAAGATCGCAGCTGCAAAAATGTAAAAATTTTTCGTCATGGGTATCGTTTTCATGGTTTTCGAGGGAGCTGAAGCCGATAGTGAGGTCAAAATGAAAATCCATGGCGGCTGCGAATAATAAAAAAATTTTGCAGCTGCCAAGTTGGATTTTCATTTTGAACTTCGTTTCTGCCAGGGGTCCCCCTTTTTAGGGTTCCGTACCTTAAAAGGAAAATGGAACCCTTATAATATTAAGATCACTTGGTTGTCCGTTTGTCTGTCAGTCAGGCTGCAATCCCTTGAAGCAGTGAAAAAATCAAACTTCTAAGTCAACGCAATCAAAAATGCGTCCGGTTATGTTCCGAAATCAAAATCTATAGGGTACTTCCCGTTGACCTAGAATCGTGAAATTTGGTAAGAAGCAATTTCATGTAGCACAAGTAAAGGAAAAAATCCGAAAACCGTAAATTTGCAAATCGGTTCAGCGGTTTGAGCGTGAAGAAGTAACAGACAGACAGACTTTCGCATTTATAACTGTATCTATCTATCAAATGTTCACTAAATCCAACGCTAATATTATTGAACGTAAACTCGAAAGCAATACCAATACACTCGTCAATAAACGGGTTAGTAGCAAAGAGCTTCGTCTTGAGATTCCCCCGGTTAGCTGGTAAATTAAGAGCTGAGCGAGCCGTGGATAAGGCACGCATACTAAGGAGGGATTACTCTGTGGTTAGACTAGCTGAGAATAAAAGTGGAATATCGGCTAACGTTGTGATTACGAAAATTTATTAAGCTACCAAATACTCTGTATCTGGACACACAGGAGATCCACTCCTTTGCAATAGGTACAAAATATATTGTGAGGAGTAACCACAGATATAATAGACCTAGATTACGCTAGTATCATGATCTGCGTGAAAACCAAGCATGCCATTTTTTTGATTACACTCCCTTCCGCTCCGGAAGGGAGGGAGTGTCAGACTCTTACTGACTAAAACCCACCTGTGTTCCTTCCTTAGCCCTTTATGTTCCGGGGTAGTGGTAACCCTTTCGGACAATCCCGCTGAATCTTCAGCACTTCTACCCACATTTTGCCAACACCAACGTAACCTAATATTAATATTTTATTCTATCCCTTGTCCACAGGAGAGACAATAACCCCAGATAACTCCACCATTACCAGGGTACTGCCTCTCACGGTGACTCGCGAGGAATTGGGGGGTGAACTGACCTGTGTGGTGAGCTCCGCCGCACTGGATGCTGATATTGTGAAGAAGATCAAGCTGGATGTTAGAGGTATGTAGATGATGAAAATAAAATAAACAAATTGGATCAAGGCGAGACTGCTGAGGCAGGATGTCCTGGGTTTGATTCCCGGGTTGGACCAAATGGTCATGTTTTTACCCGACTGCGGCGAAGCCCAAAAGGAGGGTTATGTGTTTGACCTGTATGTATGTATGTATGTCCGTTTCTTTGTTCCCTCGTAACTTCTAAACGAATGAACGGATTTGGATAAATTATACGTCTTTAGATTTGTCTTGGTAGCGCGAGTGTCACTGGCTACATTAAAAACAAAGTAAAATGGCGGATTTAGGGTGCCATATTGTGGAGTTCGAATTTTTTTTTCTTCTAATACCATCGAGTGAAATATCAAAATTAAGGGTTTTAAACGGTGATTACAAAAATATATACAACTTATATGGTTAAAAGTAATTCGAAGTGACAAATCGTAAAAAACACGTTAAATAAAATAATTTTTTTTTTTTTTTTTTCCGCCTGCTTCCAACTTTTATTTAATTTAAAATGGGCTTGTTTTTAGCTTTTCAGTTTTTTTAAACTAATTTTTTTTACCGCTGTCGGGTTTTTTAGTTTTTTTAATGACTTGTTAGAACCTATGTTAGCCCGTATATTATAGCTAGCGACATGATACAAATATACATGGCGGATTTTTTACCGTTGTAGCTACAGGAAAACGTTTTTAGGTCTGCCATTAACTTTCTGAGTAATTGCTAATTGTTTCTGAGTAAGTGCTAACGGTTTCTGAGCAATTGCTAACTGTTTCTGAACAATTGCTAACTGTTTCTGAGTAATTGTTAACTGTTTCTGAGTAATTGTTAACTGTTTCTGAGTAATTGCTAAATGTTTCTGAGTAATTGTTAACTGTTTCTGAGTAATTGCTAACTGCATACACAGATTTTGTAAAAGTGGTACAATCAACTAGAAAAATGTAAATTCTACTGTTTTATTGTGATGTTCCCAATCTATTAACAGTTTCGTAAACGAATAATGCCCCACGCTCTTACAGAACATTTTCGAATTCAAATTAGACCGATTTAAAATGTTCCGTAGAAACAGATTTCCAGTTAGCTTTTTTTAAATAAGACATTTCGAAAATGTTCTTAAATAACTATTTAGACCTTTGTATTCTGCTTATGCGTATGAAGTTTCATTAAAATTGACTCATTAGTTTCGAAAAACAAGGGTTTGAAAGTTTGTACGAAAAGCCGTACGAGTAAATTCAACATAAATAATAAAAACTTAATTTTATTTGTCATTTTAGTAAGTTTAATTGTAATTGATTACCAAGTCATTTATTAAGTTGCAACATTATAATTAAGCTTAACATTTTTGATGTATAGCAACACTCTCTCTCTGCATTCATGCTTCCAACCGGCAAGTCGATTTTTTCTACTTTTGTAATTTTATAAAAGTAATAAATTCAACCTACTTTCCACGCATGAGTTTTTATTGTAAACAAATTAAAAATCAGAGTTTAGTAGGAGTTGGTTTTTTTCTCACAAAATCTCACAAATAGTATAAGATCGTACCCAGACGTAGCGTCACACACGAGTGCACACATCGCGCGGGGTGTGAATTCAATACGCCAGCGTTTAACGCGCGTGAATTTTATTGGAATTTTCAACAGATAGTCGCTTCATTGCGTTTAGTATGTAGGTACCTTCTTTACTTATATTGACCGTTTTTGGTAGTTAATCCATACTAATATTATAAATGCGAAAGTGTGTCTGTCTGCCTGTCTGTTACCTCTTCACGCTTAAACCGCTGAACCGATTTAGATGAAATTTGGTATAGAGATAGTTTGTGTCCCGGGAAAGGACATGGGATATTCCCACGGTATCAACACTTATGCGGGTGAAACCGCGGGGCGCTGCTAGAGAATTATAGAGCTAGTTCATTGTACTGAATGAGCCTATTTTGGAAAACATATTCAGGGTGCCAGGGTCATCAGAGCGCAATATATTACCATTACCACCAGCGTAGAAATAATTCGTTGGTGATCAAAAAAATCTGCTCTTTCATATTCCTAGAAAACCGTAATACCTATGCGCTCAAAATGTATACGGAAAAATTTCAACCCAATGGGGGTTGAAATTTTTTCAGGATCTACCTACTGAATCTATTGTAACGCGTACAATTTCAGAGCCAGACATGCTCAGTCGAAAATGACACATTCCAAACGCGCGTCAATCAAAAACCGCTCCATCTGCTCCTTTTCTTACATTCCCAATACTAAGCCATCAAAGTTTCAACTCAAATGCCATTCAAACCAGCCCAAGAGACATACTTTTATTCAAATCCAAAGAAAGTTGTGTCAAAGTTAGCACAAGTTGGAACTGCGGTGAATCATGTTAAAATTATATGGCAACTTACCCCCGAGTGGCTGGGGGTGATTAGAATATTAGGCAAACGTTGGGTAGATACGAAACGAGGGTAGGTTAGTTGTTTTAGTGATGTTTTTCGAGAGTTCTTATGGTTGCTCCTTTGGTACGAAAATACCATAGATTGATTAGGGGTGACAGAATACTAGCTTCTGCCCGCGACTTCGTCCGCGTGAAATTTCTTGCTACCCCGATCCAACCCGTCGTATCGCATCGGCTGCACGCCCTTACTTCGTTTTCACTTATCGTTCTCTCTTTATTTTTTGGTTCTTTTGTCTAGGCTCCTAAGGGTTCTAACGTGATGTTAAATCACATAGAGCCTTCACAAATATTTTTTTTAATCTGACTGGTAGTTCCAGACATAAGCGCGTTCAAACAAAAAAACTCTTCAGCATTATTTATTAGTATAGGTACCGATAGATAAAATGTTGTAGGGGTGGCCAAGTGGTAACGGCCGCGACTTACGAGTTGTAGGTCGCAGGTTCGTACCCAGACAGGCGCTTTTTTTTTTTTGTTAGCCTAGTTTGTGTCCCACTGCTGGGCAAAGGCCTCCCCTTTTTCCTTCCAAACCTCCCTGTCGGCGCTTTACTTTGTGTAAATTATTTCATCACCACTGCTCTCAAAAAACGGTAAAGGAAACATCATGAGAAAACCGGCATGTCCTAGAACCAAAAATTCAAGAGATGTGACATCTACCAACCCGCACAGGCCCCGCGTGGTGGATTACGGCCCACTCTCTCTCACAGAGAGGAGGCCCGTGTGCCCAGCAGTGGGAACATTATAGGCTGATTATGTATAGTATAAGTGTGTAACAGTTCCACTTATGAGCTCTAATATTATTATGAAAGTAAAGACCTATTAATTATCATAATATAAGAATCGGTAGGTATTGATCATCAATTCATCATGCTTGATCAATAGTGAGTTAGTGCTGTCAAACTGAAAGAACCGATTTTGTAAATTTAGTTTATTTATTTTGAATTATTAATTTGTTCACAAAAAATAAATTATTTTAATATTTATGTCCTCTTTATTTCAATTTCAATAAAGTAAGAAGACGAAACAACGTTTTTTCAAATGGTGTTATAGTAATTTAATAGTATTATGCGAACGAAGTACATACCTCAGGTCCTTCCAAAAAACTAATAATTCTTTCCGAAAAACTCAATAGCTATTACACCTTAAAATTAGCTTGAATTTTTCTAGCAACCGCCATCTTACAGCGTTCTCTGTATAATTGAGCACATTAATAAAACGGTATCAGCAGACTAAATGAAAATTTATTCCTTCGCGAAATTAAACACGAAAAAGTTAACGAATTAGAGTCCAAGGGCTTATACGATTTAGATGTTTTGGATGAAATTTAGTGGAGCTGGGTTTAATCGTTTTTGAACAAAGAGTCTGTGGGAGAATTAGTTTTATTTTTGTTGCAATTTTAAATTACCACTGAGTTCTTGTAGTGTAGTTATCACAAAATATTAATCACACTAATATTATAAAGGCGAAAGTTTGTGAGTGGGGGTGTGTGTGTGTGTTTATATGTTTGTTACATCTTCACGTTCAAACGGCTGGACCAATTTTGATAAAATTTGGTATGAACATAAAGGTTACTTTTTATCCCGATATTCCCACGGGATCGATATTTACGCGGGTGAAACCGCGGGGGGCAGCTAGTCGTAACATAAAATCACGACTGTTTTGTCCAAAGGGTTACCTTTGGGGTAGCTATGTTATGTTTATGTCACATTAAATTGTGAGTAAGCCTATTGCCATTTACCGCATGAATCCATACTTAAGTCTGCAAAAACCTATAAACTATGCTCAAATCGAAGATTGAACCAAGAAACAATCATCAGCAGTTATTTGCAACCAGTAGACTCATAAAGTATGTTGGGTATACAGATATTTTCCCAGAAATACAACCTCTAATTAGCTAAAAATTACAATAAAAAAATTGTCAAAAACATACTTTAATCCGTCATTAACCAATGATCACATAGTTGTAATTTTACAGATTAGATAACTACAAAACATACGGCTATAGATAGCTCATTCACACTTGTCCAATTAAGACCAAACCCTATTACCTAATCTCGAACAAGTCTATAGAACCCAAAACATGTACTCATTCCCAACATATCACGTACTTTGTACCCTCAGAATCAAGGGACCTGTTTTGGTACAAACCCGGTCTAGTTGTCCAATGGTTGTTTGGCAAAGTTGTTTATTAATTGACAATTTATTGGCTAATACACTGTTATTGGAAAGGGCGGAGGGATGTAGGGATGTTAGGGCGGTTCGTAAGTTTGTTAAAGAGTTAGGGTGTAGGCACACTGAGATAGTAATGAAGCTATTTTGCTGTGAAAATGCCATTTTTCCGAAGAAAAAGTCCAGAAAGGTAGAAGCAGCCTAAAGCCGGGATTTGTGCCCGGTTGATGGTAATAGGCCCCTAATACATGGGACTTAAACATAACTGGCGAAATGTGGGAAAAGAAAAAAAATACGTTTACTTGCGGCAAACATGACGCATCAAAAAAACACAAACAAAAAAAAACAGAATAACAATTTGGGAGAAAACATTCGTCACATCCACGCAAAACGGCCATCGCTCAGCATAATGCTAAGACCCTATACGAGACAGAGCTGGTTTTCAGCGACAGCCAGCGTTGACGTGATGACGTAAGCCAGGGCAAGGGTGTACTATACGTACACTTCTGCCTAACCCTTTGTGAAAACAGGTGTGATGTTATGTTCATGTTATGTAAAAATCATAATGAATTGAATTGAATACGTTCAAAATAAAAAAGAATCCTCATAACAGATGTGAGTGTCAAGTGTCCATAAGTCACTTCACGTTTTTGCTATACGTTTCTTCATCAAATGCAATCAGAAAAACATCTTAGTAGGTACCAAATTCTCCAACATTTTTGTTAAAACTAAAACTACCCTCAAATTACTCTAAAGCAATTAGCCCCCTCCCACACCCACAAAACACAACACCCTATATTTTACATGTAAGGCTACATTGAACCATCGCTTAACTAACTTCGGCACTACACTGGCGAGCAATTTTCAGAGCCCAGCCGATAAATTGCGAGACCATATAGCTAATAAGTGGCAAGATAGTGTACTGTAGTGTTGGGATGAGTGATGTCGATAAATATAGTAATTAGTGTTGATTGCTTAAATTGAAAAAAAAATTGGTAATTATAAGCTTAAATGAAGATCATAATCATCGTCTTAGACAAAAAACATTTACTGTTAGATCCGCTGAGCTGAGGCTGCCTGCGAGTTGCGCGCTTGTATAAAAATAAACACAGAAACTTTAAACCATATCAATCAATAAAATTGTCAATAAATCTTCCCGACATAATTACTTTAATGAAACTACTATAAATAAACCAAAAAGATTAAATTCTTGCGGGTCAAATCACAAAAGCGGCTTATATCACAGACCTAATTTCCCCAATCGCTTTTACTTATCACAATAAAAAATAGGGATAAAATCAAGGCCGAAATCTCACAAAAAATGGTCTAAATCTTAATCCTTAGATCCCTGGACACAGCTATCCACAATAATTTGGTTAAGTAATGCGTTTCTAGAACGTCGGTACCGCAACTTGACGTTTAAGATCCTTGCCTGTCATCCCTACGTCTTGTGGCCTCTAAGCGGCCAGATTATGTCCCTTACTATATTTATTAGTTGTAGAACGGTAGTGTTTTGGAGGCCAATGTAGGATAGTTCAGCTTAGTGAATCTTTTAGTTTTATTATGTTAGTAACAAAATCTTGTTTTATAGGTAAAACGTTTTCAAGATATTTATTTACGCGAAAAATTCCATTCATACTACAATCAGTTTGTAACCTGTGATCTCAATAATACAAAAATGAATCACATAAGTCAGAAGTTTCATTGATAACGTCATATATTACATTAACATTTTTTTTTGATTTTAAACTAGAATACTGCAAAAAGCTAACAGCTACAATATTTTTGGCGTAATAATTGATAAAATAATAAAGTCTTAAACGACTGTAATATTTTTCTTTTTTCTAACCACATCGATATCGATATCTCCACATCACTTGAGGTAATGGGGTCGGGAATTTTACCACCTTGCAATATTGGGGTTCGATAGGATCTCAGGGGTGGGTTGGCCAATGTTGGACACCACACGAATATGTATGTACGAATATTTGAGTTGTAGCGAGTAATGAGTGTTGGGATTGTGGAGAAGTTACTAGACGATGATTGAGTTCGTTGTTTGATTTTACTATAATTGGTTCCAGTGATTTAGGTAAATCTGGGCTATGAAAATGATGTAGGTATACATTTTCATCTGTCGTAAAATAGATGAAACTTAAAAAATTTAAACACGCAATAGAATAATAGATTTTAACAAAAACTTTTAAGCCAAAACTATACAATGCAAATAACATGTTCAATTGTTCAGGCGTTATAGTATAAGTTTTTTTACATATACCTAATAATATTGTGACTATCAGATACCTCCATACTTATAAAAACATAACACTTCCTTTATTAGACGTGTAAAAATCCACTCCATTAAAACGATATGATTATAAAAATCCCATACACTGCAGTTCCAAGGAAAAACTTAAAACATTTTCCTCCACGAGCTCGCACATTCTTCACAAAGTTATCCCGCCTCCAGAATACTTATTAGCAGTATCCTTGCTAATTATGCCACGTAAATTACCCTTCCGCGAGAAATAGGGTAATAGTGCGCACGATGGAAAGGCTACCTGTTACTTTAGAGGTGCTAGGTTTAAAAATGGAACACTTGGGAAAGAATTTTGGTCGTGGCAACTCTATTTTAAGTCTTTGTTGTAATGGTGTAATTGTGTCTTCCTATGCTTTGTGTATGATGTAGGTAGTTAATATCGCGTTCTGAAGTTCGAAACGCATTGTTTTTATAATGAATCTCATTAAGACTCTTAATAAGTTAGTATTTTGTAAAGATACAAGTACTACATTTCTGCGGTTAGCCCTTGGATGGGTGAGTATCATAACCCCTACGTGCCTTAGAAAGCACGTTAAGCCGTTGGTCTCGGCTGTCATTAGTGGATCTATCACAGTCGTTACGGGTCGTCAGAAACCCGAAAGTCCGACAACCAGTCTTACCAAGGGGTATCGTAGGTATTACTCAGCAACTGAGTTGTGAAGGTCAGATAGGCAGTCGCTCCTTGTAAAATATTGGTATTCAGCTGCACCTGGTTAGACTGGAAGCCAACCTCAACATAGTTGGGAAAAGGCTAGGCAGATGAAGACTTACTACCTATACTATTGCTGGATGCGGAAAGCACAGAACCGGTCGAAGTGGCGGTACTTGAGGGAGGCCTATGTCCAGCAGTGGACGTCAAAGTTTGATTTTTTCACTGCTTCAAGGGATTGCATTTAATATTAAATTCAACTTGATAACTCCACGCGTTCCTGAGAAAAAGGGTCTTGACTGACGGACTGACAGACAGAAGTGATCTTATAAGGGTCCCGGTTTTTCTTTCGAGGTACGGAACCCTAAAAACAGGTAAAACAATACTTAACTAGACGCATACCCCAAATCTCCTATTTCCCAGTCAACCTGCGACATAATATAGGATTAGGCCCCTAATATACACCAATTTGTCGTCAGTCTAATAGATTCCTCCTAGAGACTATCGGCCTCACTTCATATGTTACAGACTGAAGCGGGAAAAGTAATCTTAGTTGCTCTTTGATTTTTTAGATTGTAATATATGTATAGTGGTAACGACCGCGACTAAGGGTCAGTTCACACCGAGACGCGACGCGACGCGCAGTTTTCAAGATAGAAATACAATTACAGACCTTATCTACTACACAAAAAGGTACACGATTCAGTGAGCTACGCCGCGCGGCGGCGGCACTGCGCTGCGTAGCTCGACGTAGTAGGTAGACCCTGAATTATGTACCTTTTAGTGTAGTAGATAAGGTCTGTAATTGTATTTCTATCTTGAAAACTGCGCGTCGCGTCGCGTCTCGGTGTGAACTGACCCTTATGAGTTGTAGGTCGTAGATTCGGACCCACACAGGCACTTAACTTTGTTTAAATTATTTCATCACCACTGCTCTCAAAACGGTGAAGGATAACATCGTAAGGAAACTGGCATGTCCAAAAAACTCGAAGATAAATGTGACATCTACCAACCCGCACTGGGCCCGCGTGGTGGATTATAGCCCACTCCCTATTATAGAAAGAGGAGGCCTGTGTCCCAGCAGTGGGAACATTATAGGCTGATTATGCTAAATCTCTTTTACTGATGAGATTTTTGTTATTTATTTAAACTGATATTATAAAGAGAAAAGATTTGATTTTATGTGTTTGTTTGTTACGCTTTTACGCTAAAACTGCTAAACGGATTATGAAATTTGGCACATGACCTGCATTAGGACATAGGATATTTTTTATCCTAATATTCTCACGGGATTGAGACATGCGGGTGAAACCGCGGGGCGCAGATAGTTTTATAATACTAGCAGCGCCCCGTGGTTTCACCCGCATAAGTGTCGATCCCGTGGGAATATCGGGATAAAAACTAACCTACCTGTATGTTCTTACCTGGGACTCAAACTATCTCTATACCAAATTTTATCTAAATCGGTTTAGCGATTTAAGCGTGATATTATAAATGCGAAAGAATATTAGTATGGATTGATTACATCATCATCTGCCTAGCCTTTTCCCAACTATGTTGGGGTCGGCTTCCAGTCTAACCGGATGCAGCTGAATACCAGTATTTTACATGGAGCGACTGCCTATCTGACCTCAACAACCCAGTTACTGGGTAATACGATACCCCTTGGTAAGACTGGTTGTCAGACTTTTGGGCTTCTGACTACCCGTAACGACTGTCAAAGATCCACAAATGACAGCCGGGACCAACGGCTTAACGTGCTTTCCGAGGCACGGCCATCTTTACATACCGTGACCCCTTCACGGTATGTAAAGATGGTCACCCATCCACAGACCAACCGCGGCAAGCGTAGCTTAACCTGATCGATCCACCTGTGCGGCTGTAATTATTTAGCCACGGGCCCCTCCGGATTGATTACATATCAACTTCGATCAATAATAGTACTAGATGAATGATTAGGAACAAAAATAAGTCGCTAAAGTGGCCACGTTTGCACACAGATAAACATTTATATTTCTTACTACGAACTATAGAAAAAAGTTTAATAATATTAACAACTTCAGATTATTATAAACCTTAACACTCTAACATAAAGTTTAATTACGATTGCAAATGATTAATATTTAAGTCCTTCTGTCATCGAAGCAATAAATTTAAAATGTCACTTGAAAATAAAAAGTCATTTTTATAATAAGTACAAAAATATTTATTCTAAAATGAAACTTAACGTCTAAGCAATAAGGTTAAAAACATTTTGTTGACAATTTCGTACTTACTCGAATTTGGAACTAGACGTAGCTCTTGGAATTACGTTTCAATGCATCAATGTTTGTTAGAGTAGTTGGCGCGTTGTCGCAAACATTGGCCAAACAATCATAATATTTGCTAATTGATTTATATTTACTATTTAATTGTGTTACTATTTTATGAAAAACATTTAATGATAAAAACTTATCGAAAAAAAGATATTCCTTCCAAAATCTTGGTGTTACGGTGGTTATTTACACAACTTTTGAACGCGCATTGAGGCATTTTGACGTTTTAACATTGGCTATGATTGGACCATACTAATTTGAAATAAGAGCACAAAAGTATTCGTGCTCGTATTTTTCGGGCCGTTTTTGAAGCGCTTATCGGGGATCTAGTACTATTATTGATCGAAGCATATCAATGTTAGTTAAGTATTACTTCGAACACATTCAGTTTGCTCTATAACATTCAGGGTACGGCAAAAATAAAGGCACAAACCTTTATTCTCCGCCCAATTTCACGTTCAATATTCTTCTCACAGAATACGATGAGGTATAATTAACCTTTGAGGTACCGAAAGGTATTTCTTGTCTTTCAATAACACTATATTATGTCACGTTGCTGATTGGTGATCACAGTCAATGAGAGGGACGGTAATTGGTACGCTCCCCTATTAGTTTGGTATCTATTACTGATATGGAAGGCGTGCTAGTTTTGTCAAAGTAATAAAAGATACTATTGTGGAAATGAAAGTATCTTTTACTTATATTTCGTCAAAAGATGATAGTGTTGTAGCTGTAAGTTTTCAGATCGCAAATACATTGCGAATCATAATAAAATTTAAAGCTCATGTTTTTGGCATACATAATTTTGTAATTGCAAAAGACAGCCACGCCAGCAATCGTTTTTCCATGAAATTCTATGTGCTTTTAAAAAACTATATTTAGGTATTATCATTGAACAGATTAGCACATCAACCTACTACAATCTGTCAAATTTCTTTAATAGATTTTCAACTTTATCACTAAAGCATAAGGTTCAAAGTAGATTGGGAAAATTTGACAGTTTCGGGTAGGTTGATGTGCTGGCGTTTGTAACTTTATACTTACCAAGCCTGACTATTTGTGTTACTTCAAATGAAATTCTGATCTGAATAAATAAAACATTCACTTATAGAAAAGAAAATACAGGCGAATTAAACTACATAAAAACTTAGGGTACTACAAAAGTTGGTCCTTTTACTCCCGAAGGACCAATCGCATCTGAGGACGAACGATGAACCAAATTTAATACTCTCCTTATATAGTTTAAGGGTTTGTGCACGGAACAGGCGTTTTTGGATCATCATCGACATTTTAATAATCACCGCTAAACGTAGACCTTCCAATGACAATCAATAGAAAATTGACATCATCACACATCAAAAAAAACAGTGGTACTCCGGGAGTGCCGACAGAGTGAAAACAAAACACAAACAGAATACTTTGCCATCACTCACTGATATATCGGATATACATTAAAACCGAATACATCCCGAAGACAGCCGAACACATCCGAAGCGGGTATTTTTTTAATCGTCTTATAAACAAAACACGCGCGGTGTCGCTTACGGTAACAGTGGCGCGAGTTCAATGGTTTTTTCCCATATCAAAAAATGCCCAACGCGCCTAAAGAAGTTTTCACTTCAAAAACTATAGAAAAGCGTTCACACATAAACCCGCTAAACGCTCCGCTATCTCATAAACACAGCCTAAACCATAAACGAAGACACTGATCAAGCATATTTTTTACAACCGCCAAAAATTGGATAGATCGGTGTGAAGATACGATCTCAGGATTATTTGCTATAGGAGGTAGAGCCTTCAAAATAGTTGGCAGTAAAAATGCTGGCTTGAAAAAATAACTTCATTCTCTGTGAGAGCAAAGGCAGCAGAATTTATTTTTAAAATTGAAATTTAATTTTGTTAGATCTAAAATCAATTTGTTATAACTGTATTTTCTGATCTTTTTTGCTGAGTTAGTTCGCGAATCATAAAAGTCGTATAATATCGTTAGTGCATTCATGAATGTAATATCTATTAATATTGCTTACTCGTTTATCGAGAGTATATAATACTCTTAATACACGAGTAAGCAATATTTAAATTGCCAAATTCAGTCAGAAAATTCATAGAGAGTGTTTATGACAACTTATAGCTTTTTACATTGATAAACTTGCATTTAACCACTATTTTACTAAATAATAAAATACAATGTCTTGTAATAATTGTAATGCAACAAGCATTTATATTAGCATAAGCATAGCATAATCCGCCTATAAATTTCGCACTGCTGGGACACAGGCCTCCTCTCGGTGAGAGGAAGTGTGCCGTAATCCACCACGCGGGCCCATTGCGGGTTGGTAGATGTCACATCTTCGATTTTTCGGTTATAGGACATGCCGCACGTATGTGCCGCATGTTGTATCTGTATTATTACACGTTATTGTCACTTATACCATAAACTTTTACGAGGAATCCAAGCATAGTTGATTGTGTTTACTACGAAATAAAAATATTAACTTCCTTCCTTCAAAACGGAGGTTTTTTCACGATCATAAACCATAGAATATTATAATCCCAAACAATTATTAACCATTATTTATTTCCCTCTTCCAGTACCACCAAACAAGACAGTAATCTCCGGAGTAAAGGATCACGCCACACAAGGAACTCTGCTGACCCTCACCTGTACAGCATCAGGTGCCAAGCCAGCAGCCAAGATTGAGTGGTACAATGGTACACAGAGACTGAACCCGGAGGACCAGAATATTCACGTGAGTAGTCTTGATCATGTTATAGCAGTAATCTACTGATAGTATAGCTACACGACATGAAAGCTCAGACAGTGCACAGCCTAAGGCTTATAGGCTATTTAGGGCTCGACCGACCGCGCTGATTATCGGTCGTGACCGAGCGTTTAGTGCTTAGCTGACGGTAAGCTGTTTTTTTACATTTCTATGGTAAACTATGTAGTCTTCTCACAAGAGAGGTCACGAGAGATATTGCGTATGCGCGTACGGTCGGGCGCTCAGTCAGTGTCGCACTAAATGCCCGCATATACCGACATAGCGCTTCAGTCGACCGACATACCAATGACGAGCTTGACCGACGGTCCTCATCAGCGCGACGTGCATAACAATTCATCAGCGCTGCACTGTAGTTGTTCATAAGTTTTCATTAATATGACTAACGTTCTACCGATATCAGCGCTGACCGTCTACACTAAATCCAGCCTAAACACTAAACTGTAGACAGAAAATAGTGTATAACAAATGTTGGTCCATGGAGGCAATACGATCCCCTTACGACACCGTTGGACACTTTAGGAATTCGTCACTTCGTTACTTGTATATTGATGTTACTCATCACATTTTTGACGTTGTTATTTGTTGATCTTTATTCTCATGTTAATAAGTTTGCTGTTGAGTTGCTGCCACTGACAAATCTGTCAAAATTATTATTGTGATCTTTATTCTCGTTAGTTGCTGTTATCAGAGGTAAAATTACTTTAAACGACCTGTATAAATTAGTTTCTTACATCTCTTTGGCATCTTATAATCTGACAACATTCTAAGCTCTATGGATGGTTTTGGTGACTCCACCTTTATAAAAATAATTTGTGTGATTTCATTCTTGAGCGGGTTATGCGATAGTAGAAATTAAGGTTGAGTGTCAAAAACATTGTGTTTCAAGCTTCGACCTCAGTGAGGTGATATTTGTTCAGCAGAATCTAGCAGCTGAAAATAGACGAGGCATTGTTACTTTGGCTAAACACTCGGCATATTGAGGTACTATACCGTATTTTAACACAACACCTTGTATTATGGCACGATGGAACGTGAAAAAATGGTGCAAATATGGGCATGTTGGTTTAACGTGGTAGCACTATATATATATATAATGTTCCCACTGCTGGGACACAGGCCTTCTCTTGGTGAGAGGGAGTGGACCATAATTGACCACACGGGACCAGTGCGGGTTGGTAGATGTCACATATCTTCGAGATTTTTGGTTAAGGACATGCCAGTTTCCTCACGATGTTTTCCTTCGCCGTTTTGAGAGCAGTGGTGATGAAATAATTTTAGCATAAAGTAAAGCGCCTGTCTGGGTTCGAACCTACGATCTAACTCGTAAGTCGCGGCCGTTACCACTTGGCCACCACTGCTCCACATGACGTTTAGTTAGACGTATAGTTTACATGAACCAAAATAACAACAACCTCGACACGAGACTCAGAAACCGATCATTACTTACTACCATATATTACCAAGGACCATATATTATAATTAATACTATTACAAATCGAACTACATTTCCACAAAAAGTACAAAAACAGGTGAATCTCGAGATTGTTTACAGGAAGATCTGAATAAGGACTTCAAGCTCAGGAAACACGGTGGATGTCAAAATTCCGGTAATAACCAGGGAACCAGGGGAGGGGAGCTAGGGTTGCCACAATTAGGAGGAAATGCAAATTCATTTAATTTGTTTGACGCTTTGGAAGACAGTTGAGATTGAAAGGGAAGTCATTTATGTTATTAGGAAGTCATTCGGGTTCGTGGTTTTGGTGGAGTGGTTTATTTAGGGTAAAGATCAAACGAGAGCTTCTAATGTGAAAATTATCACAAGTTTTTGTATAACAAAGCAACTTGAAATGACGGTGGATAAAATATTTTAAATTAATTTGAATGATATTATTTGGGTCAAACAAATTTAGAAGAATATGTAAGTTTAACAAATTTAGAAGAATATGTAATTTATACCTCACTTTTGAGAGGGAGTGGGCCGTGAGAGCAGTGATGGCCAAGTGGTAACGGCCGCGACTTACGAGTTGTAGGTCGTAGGTTCGAACCCAGACAGGCGCTTTACTTTGTGTAAATTATTTCATCCCCACTGCTCTCAAAAACGGTGAAGGAAAACATCGTGAGGAAACCGGCATGTCCTAGAACCAAAAATTCGAAGACATGTGACATCTACCAATCCGCACTGGGCCCGCGTGGTGGATTACGGCCCACTCCCTCTCACCGAGAGGAGGCCTGTGTCCCAGCAGTGGGAACGTTATAGGCTGATTATAGTTATGGATTATGGGCCGTTTAACCCACCACGCGGGTCCAGTACGGGTTGGTAGATGCCACATATCCTCGAATTTTTGGTTCTAGGACATGCCGGTTTCCTCACGATGTTTTCCTTCACCGTTTTGAGAGCAGTTGTTACGAAATAAATTACAAAAAGTAACACTTCTGGCTGGGTATGAACCCACGACGTACAGACGCCAGCACATTAAGCTACCCGAAAATGTAAAATTTTCCCAATCAATCTTGAACCTTATGCTTTAGTGATAAAGTTCAAAATCTATTAAAGAAATTTGATAGATTGTAGTAGCTTGATGTGCTGACGTCTGTACAACTCATAAGTCGGGGTCGTTTCTACTGGGCCACCACTGCTCTCATCTTCTCAAGAAGAAGAAAAATCTGAACGATTATAATTACATTTAGCATTTGCAAATTATGTACCCTATTAAATTATTTAAGTCTTTAGCTTTCTCTAAAGTATAATAATATAATTAATTAATGGGCTAGCTACAAGATTCGATATAGTTAAGTGTCTTCGTTTCAAGCTCTTACTGACTAAGGTACTTGGACTCGTTCGTCTAGTGGTTACTTGCGCTACTGCTAAACATCAGGCCGTGAGTTCGATTCTCGAGTCGGGTGTAGTATTATTGGGTCTGTCTATCCCGGAGTCTAGATTTGTGCCCGGTTGATGCCAATAGGCTCGCCTCTTGTTCATCATCATCATCATCATTTCAGCCGAAAGACGTCCACTGCTGGACATAGGCCTCCCCCAAGCACCTCCACTTCGACCGGTTCTGCGCTTCTCGCATCCGAAGGGTTGTCGGACCACCTTGTGGGAGCCCTTCCAACACTACGTCTACGCCTCCTGTTACATGGGACTTAAACATAACTGGCGAAATGTGAGTGTACTATAGATGCACCTCTTCTTAACCCTTTAGGGCATTCAGACGTGACGTTATTTCAACATTTTTGGTAGATACGTATACCTACAGGAACACCCGTGCAGACATAACTATTTAAATTACCCAGCGTTCATACATCTGCCAACATTTATCTTCCACAAATAAAAACCTGGGACCACCTCATAAATAATAATTGGCCACATTTTCACAATTTGACAACCCCAAACTCGCTCACAATATGCTCAAGCCGTGCCGTATTGCAAGCAAATAGCGAACGTGAGTTAGTTTAAATTCGGTAATGAAGAGATATTCGTGCCGAAGTGACAACCCTGGTACTGAGGAAATGAAACATTATTTGTTTATGGTATATGCTTTAGGTACCTACTTGAATAGTAATAATGTGTCATGGTGCTGGAGGTGTGTTTGTTTGAGATTTATGTTCTTTTTGCACCGAGATGTACGTGTTTTCATGTTTTTACTTAGTCTTAAAAGCAACTTGCTTTCGGTAATACCATATTATTTTCCTTAAATTTAACTAAAATAAACTTACAATGTTTTTATAAATACAATTTTTTTGGATTTTGTTACAACAAAATAAAAACTACCGTAAATGTGAAGGTGTAAAATGAGTCAAAAAAAAATTCCGCGCGGTTCAATTATTTTAAGCAATCTTTTAAAACTTCCTAAATTATCCTACTAATATTATTATATGTATTGTTCGTCGAATCGTTGAGCTCCTTCAGTTATGAGTTGAGCTTCATGATTACTGACAATACTTATATGGATTATTGAAAGTTAGTGAAAAGCAGAATTAATATCAGCTTTCAACCACCCTTTACTCAATTTAACTTAACTTTACCGTACCCACTATAACAACCTACAATTCTATTCCAAAACACTGCGTGAAAGTACTTCACAGAATCCCCTATTTTGCCTTTTTCCGAAAAACTTTCAGTAACTGAAAACTGAATTGAATTCGTTTCAGCAAATCCTGAAAACTCGTAAACTTATTGACGACGGTACCTATGCTCGGTGGTTTATAAAGTAAAACAAGCATTGGGAAAGCCTAATTAATTTTCCTGTCTGTGCAAATATTTTGGGAAGATGGTGGAGTACGAATGCGGTGTAGAGCGCTGTCAAAACTATTAATTTATATTTGTAGATAGTTAGATAGTTTTATGAGGGGCCCGTGGCTAAATAATAACAGCCGCACAAGGTCGGTCGAACTGGTTAAGCTACGCTTGCCGCGGTTGGTCTGTGGATGGGTGACGTTAAGCCGTTGGTCCCGGCTGTCATTCGTGGATCTTTGACAGTATTTACGGGTAGTCAGAAGCCCGAAAGTCTGACAACCAGTCTTAACAAGGGGTATCGTATTACCCTGTTACTGAGTTGTGGAGGTCAGATAGGCAGTCGCTCCATGTAAAATACTGCTATTCAGCTGCATCCCGTTAGACTGGAAGCCGACCCCAACAAAGTTGGGAAAAGGCTAGGCAGATGATGTAGTTAATTTTATGAAATTGACGGCATAAGACGTTGACTGATATTGAACCCACCTGCGTTGAAATCTATCGACGGTTATCCATACTAATATTATAAATTCGAAAGTAACTCTATCTGTCTGTCTGTATGTTACCTTTTCACGCCTAAACCACTGAACGGATTTCGATAAAATTTGGCAGAGGGATAGATTGCATCCCGGGGAAGGACATAGGATAGTTTCTAACCCGATATTCCCACGGGATCGACGCTTATGCGGGTTAAATTCGCAGGGCGCTTCTAGTTGTTAAATACATTAGCTCTGCCATACATTTTGGCCGCGTAGGTATTGCACTTTTCTATGAAACATCGGATTTTGTTTTTGATAACGGACAAAAAATATCTGCTCTACCTATCGGTCTAGAATCGTGTGTTGAATTCATGGTTACAGTTTACTCACTGGTTAAAAATGTATCCTGTATATAAGGTTTGGCATATTTATTTGTAAACAGAAAGTAAGTTACATTACCAAATAATTAATTATTTAAAACGTCATGCCAAATCTATACCCATATTCTTCTAAAAGAAAATTTATCTAAGAATATGCCACTATCATCAACTCAATTCTTTCAATAAAATTACTTTAGGATACTTTTAGCAGTCAAGAATTAGCTGAAACTCCATTGTTATTACTACTTTTCTGTTAACCTGTGACCTCCTCTAATTGATACTCAAGGACGATACCTGAGTAGCTGTTGTTTGTTCAGGAAACGGAAATGGTACTCAATTTCGTTAAGGAAGCTGTTTTTGGCGAGATCTTCCTTAAAAAGGGCTCGTCAGCTTATTTCGACGCTGATCTTGCAACGGATAAATAGATACGTTATTATTTTGTTGTTTTTATACGAAGGTATTTAATACGATTCCGTTTTAGATATTGGAATGATCCGGGATGAAAAATGTCGTGATGTTGAGAGGTTTTTAAAGTGGGTCAAGTCATATTAAGTTTCAGCACAATTTTTTTACGACCACGTAGCGTTGGAAGGCCGCCCACAAGGGTCCGACGACCTTGTAAAGGCCGCAGGAACCCGTTGGATGCGAGAAGCACAGAACCGGTCGAAGTGGAGGTGCTTGGGGGTGGCCTATGTCCAGCAGTGGACGCCTTTCGGCTGAAATGATGATGATGATGATGACAATTATTTTGTAGACTGATCTAGTTGTTCGCTGCTGGGGGGTTTGTTGCGCCACTTCTTCCCAGCGAAACCACTAAGAAGTGGTGAAGGGAGGTCATTTTTACCGACTTCAAAAAAAGGAGGTTATCAATTCGATACGTATGTATGTAATATTATTGGAATTGCATTATATTCACATATGATGATCTATTAGGGCTTCCAAACAAATATACAAAATTTCATAGACGTATGTATGTATGTATGTATGTATGTTTGTCCACGCATATCTCCGGAACTATCAATCGGATCGTGACCATTTTTTTTTATTGGCTTACATTTTCTTCAACTTAGGGAACAGTGCAAGTTTCATCAAGATCGATTCAGTAATTTTCAAGATATGGACTAATACGTGTAAGTGTGACGGCCTGGCTTATTGATAAGAGCTACGGGTGTAGTGTCAAAGGGAAAACATCTTAAAACCTTGGTCAAATACTAGTGCAAAAACTAAAAATTACGAAATAAAAAGTAATTTAAAAAAATTAAACCGACTTCAAAAAGAAATTACCTCAAAATTATGAAATAACTTTAATTTCGGAAGTCGGTGGCATAAAACTAAAATACAGATCCCAAGACACCGACTTCCGAAATTAAAGTTATTTCATAATTTTGAGTTAATTTCTTTTTGAAGTCGGTTTAATTTTTTTAAATTAATTTTTTTGGTGGACTGTCTTATGTAATTTTGACGCTCGAAAAGTGCTGATTCTCAGCTTAACTTGAATAGATGACTTTTGATTTTGCTACTTGACAGTGATTTAGGCTGCCTCGTTAGTCTAGTACTTGCAAGCATGACTACTAAGCGTGAGGTCCTGGCTTTAAGCCCTGGGTCGGGTATAGGGTTGCCAGGCGTCCGGATAAAGCCGGACACGTTGCGTGTCCGGCCAAATCAAACGGTGTCCGGCCTATCCGGTTTTTATTAGGCTTTTTGAATTTATTATTGTATTAAAATTTAAAAAGATTTTAAGGTTAATAAACGTTGTGTTTTAATTTTTATTTTTCATTGCACATTGCAATAGTAGTTACTGCTAAATTACCAATTAATGTAATGAATATTGAAAAATTACTTAATAATAAAAAAGACTGATTCATTCAATTTGATTGTGGTTGATTTAATTAAAATTTTAAGAGATATTATGGTAAATGATAAAAAAAACCTTGTTTTACTTTTTATTTTTATTAATTGTCTTGATAAACTAAGACTATATTATTTAAAAAATAAAAGCTTGTAAAAATTAACGGTGTCCGGCTTTTTTACCCAAATATCCGGGTAAACTAGCTGGTCGTCCGGCTTTTCGGTTTTAAGACCTGGCAACCCTAGTCGGGTATTATAACCGGGTTTCATCAGGAAATTCTCGGTCTTAGCACCGGAATCTGAATTTGCACCTTGTTACCTAATGACTTTAGGGTTGCCCCTCTTCATATTGATTGAGCCTTCGTTGACCAGAAAAAAAAACTGGCCAAGTGCGAATAGGACTTCGTGATGATTTCGTGTGCGAGTAGGACTCGCACACGAAGGGTTCCGTACCACAAGGCAAAAACGCCGAGAAAAACACGTTTGTTTTATGGGAGCCCCCCTTAAATATTTATTTTATTTTGTTTTTAGGGTTCCGTACCCAAAGGGTAAAAACGGAACCCTATTACTAAGACTTCGCTGTCTGTCCGTCCGTCTGTCTGTCACCAGGCAGTATTTCAAGAACCGCGGTAGCTAGACAGTTGAAATTTTCACAAATTATGTATTTCTGTTGCCGCTATAACAACAAATACTGATGATTTCCGAGAGCAAAATGCTCAAGTTACCTACTTTAAAAAATTCCTAAATCGCTATAGGTTTACCTATAAAATTTTGAGGGTTTCCCTCGATTTCCATGGGATCCTCTCATCAGATTCCAACTTGATGATAATGGGTCCACAATGGACGGAGAAATCGGTGAAAATACATTTAAAAAAAACATACATAATGTTGAACATATAACCTCCTCCTTTTTGGAAGTCGGTTAAAAATCCATAGGTACTAATATTATTAATTCGAAAGTAACTCTGTCTGTCTGTCTGTCTGTATGTTACCTTTTCACGCCTAAACCACTGAACGGATTTAGATAAAAGTTGGCAGAGAGATAGATTGCATCCCGGAGAAGGACATAGGATAGTTTTTATTGGCATACCTCGCGGGCATAGCCACGGGCGGTAGCTAGTCATAAATAAAACACATCGTCATTTTCTAAATTGTTTATATAATTTGCTCCCACAAGCCTGCACCGCCCCGCCAGAGCTATACTATCCCAAGCTATATATCTTTTGTTGTAATTTCAAATAGCTGAGGAACAAAATTTTCGCAGTGACTGCCCACCTGCCACCGCTACCGGACTTGGAATACTAAATGGAGTGGAGTCGTTTTGAAATATTATATTTCTTTGTGCTTTATTTTATTTATTTTTTGAAGTAACGTTTAAAAATTTTGTGAAACTAAATTCCTGGCTATTAATGTCAAGCGAGTACAAGGTTATGTTGGTCCTAAAAAAAATACAAGTGAACTAATATTCTCAACAAAAGCTCCTTATTTTGTCATACATCCATTTAATGTTAATGCTCATCCTTTTCTACTGTCAATATGAGCAGAAGCAGCGAATTCGTTGTTAAAAGATAGCCTGCCTATTTTGGGTTGCTTTTAATGTACCTACTTATGTAAGTTTCGTCACTCGTGAGCCCTTTCAATGCAATTAATTGTCTTTTACTACCTATCCTAAAATCGCCCAACTTGCCCGCGACTTCGGCCGCGTGAAACTCGTTCCACCGACCGACCCCGTCGCATCGTATCACTTGCCCGCACTATTACTTCGTTTTCGCTTAGTGTCTTACTGACTTTTTTTATTTTTTGCCCGGCTCCTAAGGCTCCTAGCGTGATACTTAATAGCCTATAGACTTCCTCAAAAAGGCTCACCACCATCCATCACCACCATCATCAGCCTATAGCAGTCCACTGCTGGACATAGGCCTCCCCTAATGAGCGCCATAGCGCCCTGTCTTCAGCTTGCAGCAGCAGCTTCAAAAAGGCTCAAATATGCAAAAAAAAAATTTCAATTCCAACTGGTAGTTCCAGAGATTATCGCATTCAAACAAACAAATTCTCTAGCTTTATTATTAGTTTAGATGCCTATTTTTGAATTAGTAACTACTCACATAAAAGAAAAACTTAAAATAATAAAACATTTTATCGAAAAAGAACCCATTAAGAAATTAAACTCGTTGCTTAACCCAACAAAAATAAATCAACATTTGAATTCCAGTAACAATTTCAGACGCACATAACGTCTTGTTTGTAGTAATTAAAGTTGTCGCCTCGTTCACAGCGACAGGTAAGTAAAGTGTCTAGGTGTAACATTGTAATTTAGTATTTAAACTTAACGTTTTACACCTAAATGTCGTAACATTTTCACTTAAGACGGTAAAGATGTGTTGGATAAACTTTGGCGTGACGTATTTCACGAGTTATTTTACTTAATGTTACCATTATTTACTGAGCTTTGAAAGCTGTAAAACGTCTTGATGATGCGGAGTAGGTTATAGGTTCAAAACCGGGCAGCACCGTGAAAATAAAACAGTGTGGCTGTTAACAAACTTTGTGAAGAAACCTAAATTGTATTCAGAAATAACTTTCTAAAAGGTAAGAAAGAGCGGTAAGCAATGCTCGTTTTTTCTCTGTAACAAAAGATGCCTTTACTTTGCAATTTCTAGTCTAAATTCATCCATGAAATTTTCAAATCAAGGGCCTATTGATAATCTGGAAAACTAACAAGCTTATTAAAAAAAAAAACAAACGAAGTCGACTCCACCGCAATCCTTTCCAACCAAGGTGGCCACTCCAATAATTCAAATTCAATAATTCCTACAAATGAAACGCCTCCGCTCGCGTCTCCAACAGTTTTATATTTCTACGTCGAGAGAAAGCTTCGAAACTTTCTACCTTTTTCTGCCCTCACAGTTTGGAATGGAAGAAATGTTTTCCAAGTTGATTTTAGAAACTGACTATTGTTTTTTGGTGAATTCCTAGAAGTTTATACAGCCCTGGTAGTATAGAAAATATTTTAGTAATAATTTTCTTGCTTTATCTATGAAATAATATCATGATTGGTTTAGCTGGATTCGTAGAACTATGGGCCAGAATATTATACAAACTCGATTGCAAAAAAAATGGTAAAATAGTATTAGATTATGAACCGGCAAACAATTTAACTCTTAAATATTATTTGTTTTTATACTATTCATATACTTAATGCTTCGACATCTTCAAGAATCTCCGGTTAGTTTGTTTTTGCTCCTTTCATGAAAACTGAAGCCTACCCTTTCACTTTGGATAAATTGATCCCAAACTCAGAAAATTACAATAGGTGTAATATGGCTGAGCTTTAATATATGTTAACACCTATGATGTATTTACCCATAAATGCAAAATAAATGTATATTCTATCCTATAGAATACAATAATAATACAATTTCTCCCGAGAATTTTAGTACCCTCTGCGTCTCTTCCAAAAGGGCTATAAGTATGTATAGCCTGTAAGCTGTATAGCTTATATTACCTACAAACATATAATTATGAGAGCCTTGCATAAGTGAGCACGTATGTGGATGTTCGCGATTATTAATTAAACATGTGCAGGAAATGAGCACGTGTTGAACATTTACAATTTGTTTCATCGTTACCTACCCTCCGTTTGTGGAGATCGGCTTGTAACTAGATGTGACTGTTTTTCAGTATTTTCTGTGTACTTAATTACTGTTTCGTGAACTTTTTCTTTTAGTCAGATACTTGGCTGTAATAAACCCTAGAGTAGTGCCGATTGGTACTCGGTTGCCTCTAGGCAATCCCATTGCAAATCTTCCTGAATAGCTACCTTTTCACTTCGGCATAGTCAGCCTCCAACTGCTGGGAAAGAATAATCCTCTCTGTAAGAAGGAGTGGGCTATAATCCACCACGCGGCTCCGTTGCGGGCTGATGGATGTATTCACATGTCATCGAATTTTTGGTTCTATGAGATGCCGGTTTCCTCACGATGTTTTCCTACAACGTTTTGAGAGCAGTGGTGATGAAATTAAATACACAAAGTAAAGTAGCCTGGGTTCTAACTCACTCACTCTCGGTAAGTCGGGGTCGATGCCACTGAACCACCACAGCTCCCTCTGACATCACAGCTCCCTCGACATGAACTCGTATTTTTACCGACTTTACAAAAAGGAGGAGGTACTATGTTCGGCTTTTTTTTTTTTTTTTTTGTATGTTTGTTCATCGAATACTCCGCCAATTGTCGACGGATTTTCAAAATTCTTTTTTTGTTCGAAAGTAGATAGTTCTGAGGTGGTCCCATTGTCACCAAGTTAGGATCTGATGATGGGATCTTAGAGAAATCGAGGGCAACCCTCAAATTTTATAGGCTCACTTATTGTTTTTCGCATATTTTATGAAGTATCTTGTGTATTTGTGTATGGTTGTCACCATCTCAGGTAGCTGGGCTGATGATGGAAGGTAAAACTCCTTAACAGTAAGAAGTTACTCGAACAGGCAAGGACTGTTTTAGTAAATTGTTTTGATGTTTGATAGGGCATTTGCCACATTTGGTCTCATGATCATCAAGTCATGACCTGATGCTACCTAACTCCTCGACAACTAACAGCAGATATATCGTGTTTAGGCTCATTGAAAAGGGCTCGATGTGTGGATAAACGTACTGTTACTGAGGAACACCGAAGACCTGATGCTGAAGCCAGGAGCATCAGAAAAAGTACAAACCTTGAAATTACAGCACCGTAGTCGTGTTTGGGCTCATTTTAAACAGGACTAATTTTATGTTCAATGCAATGTTGACATAAGTTTGGCCTGATGCTGCAGCCAGGATTATCAGCATCTAATCTAAAAACTAATAAAAGGAGAACTCCTCAACAATTAAGGTCCGTGCATCGAGAAAAGGAATATTTTATAAAAAGTCGATGGGCAAGTTGACATTAGGCTATTGTAACTTAGATAAATTATAAATAGACCCACTAAAAAGCGAGAAATAAAAACTTTTTAACAAAAAAAAAACCGACTTCAAAAAAAAACACTACAAACTGAAAAATAACTTTAATTTCGGAAGTCGGTGGCAAAAACTAAAATACTGATCCCTAAGACACCGACTTCCGAAATTAAAGTTATTTTTCAGTTTGTAGTGTTTTTTTTTGAAGTCGGTTTTTTTTTTGTTAAAAAGTTTTTGTATATTTTGTTCTGACAAGAGAAAAAAAGGTGGTTATAAATAGTGTGTTCCAGTGTGTCCAGTGTCTTCAACTTAATTAAATGATATACGCCTTAGATAAATTAATCTTGCCTCTGCCCTTTTCAGGATAGTCTCTTAAACATTTCATCCCAATTAACAACTAAACCACTTCACTATTTAATCACACAAAAATGCCCGAAAAAAGATGAAAAACTTTTAAAACACAATCCTGCTGATCGCTCCCCGTCTGTGGGATTGATGATAAAATAATACGGGAAGGTACCGGTTTTTACGTTAAACCGACGTTGACAGTGAGAAATGGCCAGATTAATTTCTTCCCCGTTTATTTGTTGGAGTTACAAAGTCGCTTAGTTAGTTGAAAAATTTTCGAGTCGTTTTTTGGGAGGTGAAAAAATAAGCTGGGGAAGGAAACGGGAGGAATTTTTTTTTATTTGTTTTCTTTGCTAAAAGAAAATTTTGGGACTGAAATCTGGAAATGTCTGTTAGTAAACGATAACATAAAAGTAACTGAAAGGTCTTATCGACGTCTCAGAGATGGTAGTGGTGTCAGACTTTATGCGAAAAGCAGAAAACCGGGTGATGGGACTTAAATCGGGTAAAGCTTTTATCCTGTAAACTATAATAATCAGCCTATAATGTTCCCACTGCTGGGACACAGGCCTCCTCTCGGTGAGAGGGAGTGGGCTGTGATATGCCGCGCGGGCCCAGTGTGGGTTGGTAGATGTCACATCTTCGAATTTTAAATTTTAGGACATGCCGATGCCGATGCCGGTTTCCTCACGATGTTTTCCTTCACTGTTTTGAGAGCAGCGGTGATGAAATAATTTACAATAAAAAGTAATTTAAAAAAAATAAACCGACTTCAAAAAGAAATTAACTCAAAAATTATGAAATAACTTTAATTTCGGAAGTCGGTGTTTTGGGATCTGTATTTTAGTTTTAGTTTTTTTTTGCCACCGACTTCCGAAATTAAAGTTATTTCATAATTTTGAGTTAATTTCTTTTTGAAGTCGGTTTAATTTTTTTAAATTACTTTTTATTTGGTAATTTTTAGTTGTTGCCCTAGAATTTGACCAACGTTTTGAGATGTTTTCCCTTCACCCATAGCTCGTATCAATAAGCCAGGCCGTCACACTTTCAAGTCTTAGTCCATATCTTGAAAAATACTGCATCGATTTTGATGAAATTTGCATTGTTCCCTAAGTTGAAGTAAATGTAAGCCGATAAAAAAAGAATGGTCACGATCCGATTAATAATTATACATACATACATACGTCTATAAAATTTTGTATATTTGTTTGGAAGCCCTAATAGATTGTCATATGTGAATATAATGCAATTCCAATAATATTACATACATACGTGTCGAATTGATAACCTCCTTTTTTTTGAAGTCGGTAAAAAGTAAAGCGCCTGTCTGGATTTCGAATAAAATTAATTTAGTTAATAGAAGACATTCTATTAACTAAATTAAATTTTTACACAAGAGCACATTATTGGATTTTCAACGCTCGACTCAGCAGATGCACACCTTTCACTGCAATGGATTGATATGAATGATTGAAAGGCTTATATTTAGCAGTTGACATATAAACCTATATACAACCTCGTACAAACGACTACTGACGTATCCTACATCGCTTATCAGAGTTCTCTGTGACAGCCAGCCTGACAACAACCATTGGCCAGTAGCCCATCAGACACTACACCCCTCGGGTCGGAAGATCCTCCCCTATCATTGTAGACGAGGTACTTTCCACCCTGTTCCTCCTACCACTAAAAACTAATATAACAAAAACACTTGAAAATGCAAATATTTCAAACAATACATTTCAGGATAAAAAGGCCTTTTGCCGAGTTAAATCGGGGCTCATCAGATCTATTTACATCTAACTACCTAACGACGAACACAATGGATGTACGATGTCGTAATTTTGAAAGCCTGCAATAGTACGGACAGCTATAGTAATGCCTTCGTCACAAAAAATACGAGAAACGAGCAATTCTCTCGATTTTAGCACAATAGTCTCGGTGTTTGGTCCAAGTTGTACACGGAAAGCGATTGTATTGAAAGGCTTTGTCTACAATGCGAGTTTTTCAATTGATTAAATCTCTTGGACAAAAAATGGTACATACTTCTGTTTTGTTGTTATGGAAGGGGACTATTTGTACCTACTTAGTTTTTAGGGTTCCGTACCCAAAGGGTAAAAACGGGACCCTATTACTAAGACTCCACTGACCGTCTGTCCGTCACCAGGCTGTATCTCATGAAGCGTGATAGCAAGACAGTTAAAATTTTCATAGATGATGTTATGTGGCCGCTTTATCAACAAATAATAGAAATAAAATAAAGTCAAAATTTGAAGGGATATAAAATAAAGGTTTTTTTCTGCGTTTTATATCTTGTAGTACGGAACCCTTCGTGTGCGAGTCCGACTCATTTTTTTTCGGCTGGTTTTTTTTTGTGTTATTTTTTTTGTAAAATTACAAACAACGGTAACTTATTAGTTGTATGAATTCACTATCAACAATACTTTCAGGTGTTAACCATCACTTTCTATAGGTGTGCTGCAGCTCCTGGTAGCTTTGTTTCCCATCCATCACCTGAAAAATAAATATTATCCCGGCAAAACTACAAATTAAATTTGTTTATCAAACATGACAATATAATTGTTTTGTTCACATTTTGACCAGTATTCTAATAGTTTTGAATACAACTTGTCTTCACAACTTGTATTCGATGTAAACAATAAAATTAAATTAAAAATTTAAAAAACCCCCGACAAAAATAAAATTAAGGAATCCCTACAAAAAGCATGAAATAAAAAATAAATTTAAAAAAATCTTATGGAAGTCGGGGGCCCGTTCTGTGGAAAACCTTCTATTCTGAGGTCCCCCGACTTCCATAAGATTTTTTTAAATTTATTTTTTATTTCATGCTTTTTGTAGGGATTCCTTAATTTTATTTTTGTCGGAGGTTTTTTAAATTTTTAATTTAATTTTTTATTTCATGCTTTTTGTAGGGACTCCTTAATTTTTTGTATTTCATTTCTTTTATTTTCTTCCGTTTTATAAGATTCTGGTAATTTGGTGTTTAATCAGGTTTTTTATACGTCAAAAAATATTGATTAATTTATAGTTGAAGAATAATTTTTAGGACTAAACAGATTTTTTGTTTTGTTATATTTTTCAAGTTTTTAGTTTTCATTTCGTTAGGTATTTAATATTCCTCATTCCCTTTCAATATAGTGTACATTATTCTACTTGTCAAGCCCTTGCATTTGATACCTATATTGAAGGAGTTGTTAAAAAAATGTAATTCGCCATTTTGTGGTGGCGGCCATCTTGGATTTGAAAATTTTAATAGTGTATAGTATTCTACTAGTCAAGCCCTTTCATTTGATATCCATATTGAGGGAGTTGAGAAAAAAAAATGCAATTCGCCCCTTTGTTGTGGCGGCCATCTTGGATTTCAAATTTGTTATAGTGTACAGTATTCTACTATTGAAGCCCTTTCATTTGATACCCATATTGAGGGAATTGTGAAAAAATATGTTATCCGCCATTTTGTAGCGGCGGCCATCTTGGACCGATTTTCATCAAACATAGCTAAGAACACTCCCGACTAATACACCTTTCAAACAAAAAAAACTAAATCAAAATTGGTTCATCCGTTCGGGAGCTACGATGCCACAGACAGACACACACACACACACACACACACACACACACACACACACACACAGACACGTCAAACTTATAACACCCCGTCGTTTTTGCGTCGGGGGTTAAAAAGATTAAGGAATCCCTACAAAAAGCATGAAATAAAAAAATAAATTTGAAAAAATCTTATGGAAGTCGGGGGACCGTTCTGTGGAACACCTATTCTGCTTCTGAGGTCCCCCGACTTCCATAAGATTTTTTCAAATTTATTTTTTTATTTCATGCTTTTTGTAGGGATTCCTTAATTTTATTTTTGTCGGGGGTTTTTTAAATTTTTAATTTAATTTTTTATTTCATGCTTTTTGTAGGGACTCCTTAATTTTTGTATTTCATTTCTTTTATTTTCTTCCGTTTTAAGATTCTGGTAATTTGGTGTTTAATCAGATTTTTTATCCGTCAAAAAATATTGATTAATTTATAGTTGAAGAATAATTTTTAAGACTAAACAGATTTTTTTGTTTTATTATATTTTTCAAGTTTTTAGTTTTCATTTCGTTAGGTAGTTAATATTCCTCATTCCCTTTCAATATAGTGTAAATTATTCTACTTGTCAAGCCCTTGCATTTGATACCTATATTGAAGGAGTTGTGAAAAAAAATGTAATTCGCCATTTTGTGGTGGCGGCCATCTTGGATTTGAAATTTTTAATAGTGTATAGTATTCTACTAGTCAAGCCCTTTCATTTGATACCCATATTGAGGGAATTGTGAAAAAATATGTTATCCGCCATTTTGTAGCGGCGGCCATCTTGGACCGATTTTCATCAAACATAGCTAAGAACACTCCCGACTAATACACCTTTCAAACAAAAAAAACTAAATCAAAATCGGTTCATCCCTTCGGGAGCTACGATGCCACAGACAGACACACACACACACACACACACACACACACACACACACACACACACACACACACACAGACACGTCAAACTTATAACACCCCGTCGTTTTTGCGTCGGGGGTTAAAAACAGTGAACACAAATTGTGTAGAATGGGTTCATATACGAGTTCGAATGACTATTTACATATCTAAATAGTTTAGTGTAAGCGCGAGTTTAGAATTTATCCCGCTGTAAGCTCATACTTTACGCCACATCCTAACACGGACAAGCAGAGAGTAAACGAAAGAATGAGTAACGCGGCGCAGTTTCTAAGATGTCGTCTATTAAAATAATTGCACAAAAGTTTACGCAGTAAACTATATGCTGTTATCTCTTGCAGCTAGGGATGGGAATGTGTCGATAGAGTTCCAATGTCGGTTTATTAACCCCCGACGCAAAAACGACGGGGTGTTATAAGTTTGACGTGTCTGTGTGTGTGTGTGTGTGTGTGTGTGTGTGTGTGTGTGTCTGTCTGTGGCATCGTAGCTCCCGAACGGATGAACCAATTTTGATTTAGTTTTTTTTGTTTGAAAGGTGTATTAGTCGGGAGTGTTCTTAGCTATGTTTGATGAAAATCGGTCCAAGATGGCCGCCGCTACAAAATGGCGGATAACATATTTTTTCACAATTCCCTCAATATGGGTATCAAATGAAAGGGCTTCAATAGTAGAATACTATACACTATAACAAATTTTGAATCCAAGATGGCCGCCTCAACAAAGTGGCGAATTACATTTTTTTTTCTCAACTCCCTCAATACGGGTATCAAATGAAAGGGCTTGACTAGTAGAATACTATACACTATAAAAAATTTCAAATCCAAGATGGCCGCCACCACAAAATGGCGAATTACACTTTTTTTCACAACTCCTTCAATATAGGTATCAAATGCAACGGCTTGACAAGTAGAATAATTTACACTATATTGAAAGGAAATGAGGAATATTAACTACCTAACGAAATAAAAACTAAAAACTTGAAAAATATAATAAAACAAAAAAATCTGTTTAGTCTTAAAAATTATTCTTCAACTATAAATTAATCAATAATTTTTTGAAATTTGAAATACAAAAATTAAGGAGTCCCTACAAAAAGCATGAAATAAAAAATTAAATTAAAAATTTAAAAAACCCCCGACAAAAATAAAATTAAGGAATCCCTACAAAAAGCATGAAATAAAAAAATAAATTTGAAAAAATCTTATGGAAGTCGGGGGACCTCAGAAGCAGAATAGGTAGGTGTTCCACAGAACGGTCCCCCGACTTCCATAAGATTTTTTCAAATTTATTTTTTTATTTCATGCTTTTTGTAGGGATTCCTTAATTTTATTTTTGTCGGGGGTTTTTTAAATTTTTAATTTTTTTATGTTTATTTTTGTTTGTTGGTCTAGTTGTTGCAAGCGCTACTGCTGGGCATGAGATCCTGGGTTCAATTCCCCGGCATCCCGGAGTCTGGATTTCTGCCTGCTTGTTGGCAATAGGCTAGCCCCTAGTATATGGGACTTAAACATAATTCTCTTGTGTGATTGGCACGCTGCAATCTAAATCCATGTTATTAAACTAACAAATATTAGCATACCTAGTAAACGTTGGAAAAAAATACAGACCGTACAGCCACGAGCATAAGTATGTATACACATAACTTTATTCAAAGACGATTTTCTCCTTTAGTTTTGAATGAAATTTTATGTTATTACGAACAAAGTATTTTCGAACCCTTAAGTTTGTGTAAAGTGTCGTATTTCAACGTTCCATTCGTTATTTCAAGAAAAAATCGCAATTGAATGTTGCCAAGTGTTGACATATTAATACTCGTGACTAACACAACAACAACAACTGTGACACCTGACAACTGTGTGTCTGTGTGTGTGACAACTATGACTGTGTGTGTGTGTGTCTGTGTGTAACTATGACATCAAAAAATAAGTGAAATAAACTGACCTTTTCAATAAAAACCATAACTTAATAGCTATCTAACCTTAACCAAATAACGACTAATATTTGTAACATGAATAATAGTAACCCTCATATCTCCTTTCATCGCAATATAATGCAAAAACAAGTTTGAACATTTTATCGATGTTTTTACAACGTTATTAGGGTCTTACCCTTAGGCACTAAAATATTATTGCCCGTTTACTTTGCAAAGGCCATATTTTATATAACAACCTTTGAAAAGAACCTTCCCGATCTCATTACGTTTTGTTTGTACTGTTTTTATATCAGAGTATAATAAAATCCACGTAATGGATTTGATGGAAAAGATTTTGAATCTTTATGTTGGAGCATGGATTATTTGCACAAAAGTGAATCGATTTTGCTTTAAATATTAATAACTACATCAGCTTCGTTACAATGGGCCACATTAGAAAGCTGAAAATCACCTAAATGGCAATGGAGAGGGCTATGTTTGGAGAAATGAAGAGATCCGCAGGAGAACCAAGGTAACCAACATAGCCCGAATAATTGCCGAACTTAAATGGCAGTGGGCAGGGCACATTGCTCGCAGAACAGATGGCCGATGGGGCCGAATGGTTCTGGAGTGGCGACCGCGTACCGAAAGACGTAGCGTTGGAAGGCCTCCCACAAGGTGGACCGATGACCATGTAAAGGCCGCAGGAATCCGCTGGATGCGGGAACCGGTCGACGTGGTGGTGCTTGGAGGAGGCCTATGTCCAGCAGTAAACGTCTTTTGGCTGAAATAATGATGATGATCAGCTTATAAACAACTAGCAGCGCCCCGTGGTTTCACCCGCATAAGTGTCGATCCCGTTCGAAAGACACGTGGCGCCATCTATTATCATAATAACGTTATTGTTGTTTTCCTCGGGAACAGCACTTTTTTTCGAGATGAAAGATGGCTGTGTCCGTTTCTGTACACCTGACAATGTATATGCGAAATTTCAGGATGATCGGTTCAGTGGTTTAGGCGTGAAAAGGTAACAAACAAACTTACTTTCACATTTATAATATTAGTTAGGATAGTCTCACTTTAGTATGGACCTCTTCTCATACAAAAAAGGGGAAAGTACGCTCAGCAACAAAAGTCGAATAACACTTCGGTTTTTTTATTCTCAGTTATTGAGCAAAATATTTGTTCAAAATTACATTGTACTTCTTCTTTCACAACCATTCAGTTGCTTTTGTTGCTTTTTATTTAACTTTAAAAAATGAAAGATTATTCTTTTCTTCTTCAAGATTTCTTGCAAAATAAGTCATTGGTAACAAAAGGATATTATAAAAGCATTGTTTTAGTTAGGTACCTTGTTTTTGTCAACTTCTTGTCCATAGAGCTTCGATGGCAAAACGTTCAAACACCTGTCAATGTTTCTAACAAACTACTTTTAATTTCGATCGTAATTTACATTTACATTATAACTATCTTCATACAAGACACAGGTACAAAGCATTTGGTTTTAAGCAATTTTAAACATCGATATCGATAACTCCCAAAGGCACATCACTATTTTTAATTTGATCACATTGTGCAGCGGACAACAAAGGAGGTTTTCTTTCACTTTAACGCTCATTTGACTTCAACCCAGGACCATGAATCGTTGTATCTTTTTAACTTTTTCTTTTAACTTTGCAACTTTGTCAAGCCCTCGATAAGAATTGCGCTTGCAAAAATATTATGTTGGTTCTTCAAGGAGTGATGTTTTCGTTAGAGTTACAAAGGCGTGGAAGGCTCTTTTATTTAGATTTAGTATCATTATAAAATGCTAGGGAGCAGTGGTGGCCCAGTGGTCACGGACACGGCTTACGAGTTGTAGGTCGTAGGTTCGAACCCAGACAGGCGCTTTACTTTGTGTAAATTATTTCATCACCACTGCTCTCAAAACGGTGAAGGAAAACATCGTGAGGAAACCGGCATGTCCTAGAACCAAAAATTCGAAGACATGTGACATCCACCAACCCGCACTGGGCCCGCGTGGTGGATTACGGCCCACTCCCTCTCATTGAGAGGAGGCCTGTGTCCCAGCAGTGGGAACATTATAGGCTGATTATGGTATGGTTATGGTAATAAAATGCTATAGGGTCAATGGTCCGTTCACGTAAACGTTTTAACATCACTAATGATAAGAAGGGACGATTTCAATGTTATAGCATAACAACATGCCTTTTTTCCTCAAAGAGGCAGCGGTGATTAGTATTTCCTCTATTTCGCGAGTTATACTTAACTAGCTACTGCCCTCGACTTAGATAATTTGCGTAGAACGGGTATAAAAAGTATCATATGTGTTAATCCAGGTTATACTCGTGAACATCAGTGTGCCTTTCATCCAAATCCGTTCACTCGCTTTTGCGTAATTGTGTAACAAACATCTAAACATAAAAACTTTCACATTTTATTTGTAGAAAGTAAGAGATATGATATGAGTAGGATTAAAGTCACATAGAGGGCGAGCCTGCAAATTCAGACTACCAGACGGCTTCAAGCTACTGAAAATTGACTTATTCCACATTGGGCACCCGCTTAAATGGCACCTGAGCGAATGCTGCTCAACCTGGCCCAATCGAACCCAGAATCTAAAGCTTATCAGTCACGGTCATGACAACTAGGCCAATAACACTTCCACCATTTTTTATTTATGATCATAGTACACCCATCATTCATTCCACCTCATTCATTACTCATCGTCATACATTTAACCCCGTGCAAAATTCTAAGCTACAGAATTTAATAATAAAGCATATATCCTTGCCTCTCGCATTAGGAGACATCAATCGACCTATAGGCACGTACGTATATCGTGGCATTCTTAATTAAAACATCGCACCACGAAGGAAAATTGAATTTTGCAAGAATAAGGCTCACAAGGAAGTTGTGGGGCTAGATGTGGCTTCAGTATTTTAACCACTGACGTAAAACGAGGGGTGTTAGAAGCGTTTGGTGTCTATGTGTCTGTTTTATATTATTGTAGCTCCTAAATGAATGTACTGGCGATGCTGTTTGCAGAGCAGACCGATTACACTAGTCTGGTTTAATCAGGAGAGTTGTAGCCAATTTTATTTATAGGAATCAATCATATTAGGCGTTTTAAAATCCTCTGCTATAAAAACAGTCTATATAAATTAGGTAAACAACGTCTATTTACATAAGTTTGTAAAGTACAAAGATTAGTGACAGACTTGTTGGTCCTGTGGTCGCAAGCGTGACTACTGGTTGTGGGTCCTGAGTACAATATCCAGGTTGGTCATTATGGCGGCTTCCGTCAGAAATTTCTCCAAAGTAGCCTGTAATTGTCTGGATTTGTACCCCCTTAATGGCCACAGGCTCGCACCCCATACAATATGGGACTTTAACATAACTTATGGAACTATCCCTAATCTATGGACCCCTCTTTTTCAACTAAACTCAACTCAAAACATTTATTTCAATTAAACCTTACAGTACAGGCACTTTTGAATTGTCAAAATTAAATAGTCTGTCAGTTAGTCAGAAAGTTGAAGCTAGTTGCCCATTCCAAAACGTAGATCTCTATGGAGAATAACTTTACTATCCCTATAGGGACAAGAGCTGTAATATGTGTACTGCAGCCACTTCCGGGCATCCTACATCATTGTAGGACTAATGGTGAAGGGAATTAGGTCGCACTTCGCCATTTTTCATTCTGTCACCACGGGAGTTCTTTCACACGCCTCGGAAAATTATGGGCGCCGATACCGTACGGTGATGCAGGTACATGTAGGTACTGTACGTAGGTAGGTGCGTACTTTAACTCCACATAATACCAAACCTCATAACACCTAACCCTCGTTTCGAAGTGCCTGATCAAGGCTTTGTCAGTAAATTAGCTGTCAAATCGCTTATTTGTGGTTTGTTGTGTGTGATTGCGGTGCGTTGATCGCAACGAAATAATTACAGGTGAATGAATTAGTTGGCATTACGTACATTTGACAACAGAAGACAAAGATTTTTGGAAACCCTGCCATTTTTCTAACAATAGGTAACTTGTAAAAAACTGGCCAAGTGCGAGTCGGACTCTCACACGAAGGGTTCCGTCCCACAAGCCAAAAACACCGAAAAAAAACACGTTTGTTGTATGTTAGCCCCCCTTAAATATTTATTTTATTTTGTTTTTAGTATTTGTTGTTATATCGGCAACAGAAATACATCATTTGTGAAAATTTCAACTGTCTAGCTATCGCGGTTCTTGAGATACAGCCTGGTGACTGACAGACGGACGGACGGACAGACAGCGAAGTCTTAGTAATAGGGTCCCGTTTTTACCCTTTGGGTACGGAACCCTAAGTAAGCAATGACAGGTAAATCAATTATGTGATAGATACATGGTGCTGCTCACATATGTATTTACAAATTATTAAAAAAAATGTAAAAGTAGATGATTTTCCTGTAATTTTAACAAGTGTGCGTTTTTACCCTTTGGGTACGGAACCCTAAAAAGTAAAAGAAATAGTTAAAAGCGAATAGAAGAACTTCTGACATATCAGTCAAACAACTCTTCCTGCATCTGTAGATACCTCTCCGAAATCCGATAAAAAATTAAAATAAAACCAACAACAGCCCGAGTGTTTTTGGCTCAATACTGGAGCCGTCCAATTATCCCTAGATTTCACTCCAACATCCTAACCCAACATTTCAAACCAAACTAAAACCCTTTCATCACTTTTCAACAAAATGAAAAACGTAACAAAAACCCCACTACAACTATGTACTCGTATTTATAATAGCTACCTTCGTACGTAAACTCCGGTACACCTGTGCTATACATAATTAATTGTTTTAATTCTCGTGTTCCGGCTCACACGGACTTAACGCCAACGTACATGTTTCGCGGCTTATAGTAAGTGTAGGTGAATAGTTTCCATGCGAATGTATTGATCTGAAGCGCTGCAGCAGTTAGATGGTCAGTGACCATTCTTTATAAAGCACTAGCAATAAAAATAAACTTATTGCATAAGTGTCGATCCCGTGGGTATATCGGGATAAAAACTATCCTATGTCGAAGGACACCCGCACTAGGCCTGCATGGTGGATTACGGCCCACTCCCTCTCCACAGAGTAAGCCTGTGCTCCAGCAGTGGGAACATTATAGGCTGGTTATGAAATATTTTAAAACATCGGATCATTTATGCCACGTTTCAAAGTGTTACGATTCTACAGACAAAAAATGCTCCAATCTTAAAAACTCCATCAATACATAAGAATCAATTTATCTTTTAAAATCCCAAAGTGAATTTGAAAAGCAATAATATTATTTCCACAGTAATAATAGGTATGTCAATGCATTGGCAAAATAGAATATAATATAACAACACAACAACATAAAAATAACAACAACACATAAACAACAAACAAACACATAAAAATTTACAACAATTTGTAACGACTTCTCATCAAAGCCCTTAGCTTAATTGCAAACTTTATTACATAAAACACAACCTTTTTTTGAAGGGTAGATATTGTTGTTAATTTTATAATAAACAATGTTCAGTGTTCTATAAAAACGTTTGCGTAAAGGGATATACCCTTGGGTGCCACGTTTATAATAAATGGGTGCCTTTCACACACAGGTGACTACAAATGGCTTTTGATAATAAATGCCTTTTAATGTTGCCAGGATATTTTATGTAATGAGACAAAAATAGAGTCCTGTTTTTTCATATGGTACAAAATAGAACCGAATATAATAATTAGGTATATGAAACAAAGGGGCGAAAAAGGAAAAACATGTGGGGCGACCAAGAAATACCATGAGTATGTGGGGCGAACCTTGTAAGGCCAATACGGAACGAATTGTAGCGGTATCTACAACGCCACATGCGAACAACGTGTCATACTGACGTCACGCAAATCCTGCATCGCGCAAGCAGAGTTTACCGCGCAACTAGCATAGATACAAAACGGCCCGACATGAATCATCGTGCAGATGGCCGATGGGGCCGAAAGGTTCTGGAGTGGCGACCGCGTACCGAAAGACGTAGACGTAGACGTAAGGCCTCCCACAAGTTGGTCCGATGACCTTGTAAAGGCCGCAGGAACCCGTTGGATGCGAGAAGCACAGAACCGGTCGAAGTGGTGCTTTATGTCCAGCAGTGAACGTCTTTCGGCTGAAATGATGATGATGAGGCCCCTCAGGATGCAGCAGACGTATAACTTACATTAATTAAGTATTGTCAGTCGGAGGCTATTCTAATATTCTACTTGCTGCTAAATAAAGCTTTCTCAAAACTCTCAAAAGGCTAGGCAGATAATATTTTATGAAAATAATAAATATTTTCGTAATATTATATCATCTGCCTAGCCTTTTCCCAACCATAATGAGGTCGGCGTCTAACAGGATGTACCAGTATTTTACATGAAGCGACCCTATCTGACCTCCACAACCCAGTTACTGGGTAACATGATACCCTTGGTAAGACTGGTTGTCAGACTTTATGATAGCCGGGATTAACTACTTAACGTGCTTTCCGAGGCACAAAGGGATCTCGGTATGTAATAAATGGTTACCCAGTCACGTACCGACCTCAGCAAGCGTTGCGTAACCTTGAAGATCTGAGGGTTGATCTTCAAGGTTACGGTTAAGGTTATTGTTCTTTTATTATTTAGCCACGAGCGAGAAATTTTCGCTAGATTCTTGGCTCAAAAGTATGGCTTTGCAGAACGTTATTTATTAAATATTAAAATCCTATTAGGGTCCATGTTAAACATTCTCAATGTAAACAGTGGAGCCAAAACAATCGCGACACGATGTAAAAAGTCTTTAATGTTCAGTCTAACTACGGTAATCCGATTATAACGTAGTGATGGGACAGAGACTGCACTTTTATCGATAGATTAATAATCGGTATTACAACAGCAATTATTTTAGTAAGATGCCATATTTTATGTCGCTTTCAGTACCTACTTAATTATTACAATGATTTTGATGTTAATTTTTCTTTTTCGTAAATGATGTGTGAAATCACACTAATATTATAAAGGCGAAAGTTTGCGACTGTGTGTGTGTGTGTTTTTATATGTTTGTTACTTCTCCACGCTCAAACGGCTGGACCAATTTTGATAAAATTTTGTATGGAGATAGCTGACACTCTAGATTAACATATAGGTTACTTTTTATCCTGATATTCCGACGGAATCGACATTTACGCGGGTGAAACCGCGGGGCGCAGCTAGTATTCATATAAACCCATAAATCTAATTATTTCTCTCGGCCTTATTTTTTCGGTTGTTATGCATGTGATGCGGAGGTGTGAAGAAAACGTTGTGTGGAAAGTTTTTTTTGAATGAATGCGAATGACTGTAAAATTAGAGCAAGAACAACGACACTATGGTCTGTATGAAAGATGATGTGGTTATAAAGGTGGTGACTGCCAAGATGACGATTAGTATTAGACAAGTAGGTATGGAAGAAACGGACATGTTGCGCCGACCCCAAATAAATTAACTTATGGAGAATAATAATTTCTCTAGCTAAGTAAAAAATATGTAGCGTCAAAAATGTGAAATGTTTCCCCAAAATATTGTTAGCTATCTTAACTTTTTAACAAGAAAAAAAATACTAGGTACAAAATTCTCACTTCATAGTTTTTACAGCTCCTTATCCATTTCGCTTGCCCGTCATACGCCAACATGAAATATTTATCGGCAGCGCTGAAAAATTGTGTTTACGTTTACAGAGTCACAAGTAAGCTGAAATGGCTGACAAAATTTCTTATATAAGGTGATCTAGTACATTATTATATATTATGAATTCTCGTCATGTCCTGGGCCTAGGATTTTTCTTGTATCGTGAATATTGCTTGTCTAACAAAATATATTCATAACTGTAAAACTCAGTGTCAGTTTATCGGATCGTAGATCAAACGCCTCACGAAACCTCACTTTTGACCACTAATGACTGTAATAATCTACCATTCGCAAAATGACATCTGGTACTATACTTCTATACTTATTACTTATTTACTTAGGTATATAATATTATAAAGAGGTAAAGTTTGTGAGGTTGTAGCGGGTAATCTCTGGATCTACGGAACCGATTTTGAAAATTATTTTACCAATAGAAAGCCACATTATTTGTGAGTGTCATAAGCATATTATTATTATTTATATAAATGGATATCTTAGAATATAATCAGAGATTTAAAAAGCGGGGACGGAGCGGCTGGCGGATTAGCTAGTACATACATACATAAACTCAACCCTTCTTCCAATGAAGGTGTAGGCAGAAACTACAGAACGATCCGTTCATATTCCTTTTGCTTCATTTACATCTGAAAGTATTTTATATTAAAAGAGCAGTCAAAGAATCATCATTAAAATTGGTACATTTTTTTTCCACGTTCTTTCCTTACTATTGCTGTTTTATAAATAAGTTTATCGATAAATCCCAGTAGGATTTGTGCATCACATCACTATCCCAGCAAAAACCCTCAAAGTGAATATTCCAACCAATTAAAGGCTTAAGTGAAAAAAATTCGGGAAAAAAAACGTAACGAAAAGTATAATCTGCACTTATAATTCCTCTTTGTGAAACTCGTTGAAAATCATACAGATGTACAATAAGCAAATAAAAAGAAAGTTATTAAAAACTCGAAATTAACATGAAAATTAGGTAGCAGTAACATTTTCTGTATTGAGTGGAGTTTGAGTAAAAAGAAAAGAGAAACGAGTTTGGTTCCAGGTAATTAAGAGTTTTTCTAACAATTTTGGCAGTGCCACTTCAGCTTGTTGCAGATTGCGCTCCTAGCACACGTACCTACAGCGTGTACCAATAATTTGTGGTCATATTTAATGTGTATCAGAAAGGGACCTACTCGACCCAAATGTATGAAATGGTGTGGCCATTATATACGTTTGGGTCGAGTAGGTATTGAAGTTTTGTATCGGACAGCTTATAATTTTTTGCAATTACGATGTTGGTCCCATGGAGAAAGTTCTTCAGTTTGATGGTCATATTTCTGATAGACGCTGTATAAAATGCCATTTCTACGTCGCCAGTGTTTTGTTTATGGCATGTAATGAAATTTAAGCAACAAATGACTTAAATCGTCTAAACACGAGACGACGTTTAGACAATGCAACTTTTATTGTTGCTTCAACTTATGGTGTCACACAGGCAACAAAATCGCTTCAATGTACGTGAATTTGAATCCTGAAAACAGTTTGTAGCTTAGTAAAAGAACCTTTATATTGATAGAACTACGTATAGAGGCTGGCGCTAGTACCTGCTAATGCATAATAAATTATGCTAAGCATTGTCTGCAACGGATATTATGTAGTCAACGTTAACTATATCATCATCTGTCTAGCCTTTCTCAACTATGCATGTTGGGGTCGGCTTCCAATCTAACTGGATGCAGCTGATACTATAAATCTGTCCTCCAAAACACAGTTACTGGGTAACACGATAGCCTGTTAACTAGGTACTTATATCAAACAAAATTATCGAGACAAAAAAGTTATATTTTTCTTGAAATTCTTGACTTCCACAACCAGTCTAATTTAAAGGAATAGTATAATTTAGACTCGCTTGGAACGTTTATAAAGTTTATTTTCACATTGCTCAAAGGCTACGTCCTAGAAAAGCAAATAGTGTTACCAGTTATACTATTATTCTTATGTAGATAGTACCCATCCACTAGATATAATCTTTTGGTCCCCTTTACGACTCCCAGAGGACGAGATAGGGTGACAATTTCTTAGTAAGAGATCTTGTGGTACAAACATGTAGCATAGTATTGCTATCTATGTGTATTATGCGGCAAATACATATGTACAGACGCCAGCTACTACAATCTGTCAAATTTCTTTAATAAATTTTCAACTTTATTGTTAAAGCATAAGGTTCAAAGTTAATTGGGAAAATTTGACAGTTTCGGTTAGCATGATATGCTGGCGTCTGTACATCTTCTAGGCTGATTTTCATCCGTTTCTAGTTGAAATTGAAGCTTAATGCATTGACTGCCACCGCGGTCACCGGTGACCGCGAACAATAGATTTTCTATTGTGTCTGTGGTCTGGCGGTCAACGTTAATACAGTCAGGGATATTAATTGTTTATGAAATTGACACTACGTCAATTTGCCCTGATAAGGCCATTTCATACAACTGTCAAAGAATGACAGTTATGATTCGAATATACAGACAATTTAAGTCAGTGGTAAAGATAAGCCACTAATTTCCCTAACTTTACAATGTGATCAAATCTCAATTCAAACTGATTAATCTACTGACACATTAGTTATTCACTTAAACTTAAAAGCTAACAAGATTTTCTGGAGTTTTACTTGATAACTTGATTGATGTATGTCTTACTCTATGATTAAGCTAGCATCGATCGGTGCGAATAAAACTATAAGAAAAATCTTATAAGACTCTTTTAATTTCGGAACACCTGCCACATTGCCGCTTCATTTTCATATTTCCCTCTTACTACAAAATTATTCAAAAGTTACCAACGAAAAAAGTCTCAACTACATAAAAAAACAAAAAAAAGGCAGCCTTTGACTCTTCAGCGGCAAAAATTGAAGCGTCCCCACTTTCTTAATGCAACGAATACGAAATAAGGCAAAAAAAAATCGAACATGGCCGCTTCCCGCCTTTTTCGCGTACACCATTTATCGTTCGCGGAGGCGCGTTCGTTTCGTGTTCACTGACATTACGTTACTTTTGCCAAAACTGCTGCAACTGACGTTTTATCTTTATGATTGAGCTTGTGACTTTTGAACGTGTAATTGAGTTGCTCATAGCCTTTTATGTGCTACAGAAGCTTTTTAAATTGTGTACCTGTTTTATTTTCGGAGATGAAAATTGTAAGCTTTTTGTAATAAGTTAAGCCTGGTCTTACACGTTACATATTTTTAGCTTATGAAAATGTTTTTAACATTTTAAACCCTAAAAGTATTACGCCATTCTTCATTAATTTGAAATGTTGTAAATATCACAACATTTTAAAATTAATATCTACGCAAGAGTGAATGCTGAGATTACGTACTTACTTACGGATTAAGTTAATCCTAATTGAAGTTACTACCAATATATTCTTTTTTAATAACTTGACACGATCAACTTTCATATTCAAGATCATTTTATATATTGAGAAAAATTAATTGAATTGTATTAAGTTTTTAACCGACTTCCAAAAAGGAGGAGGTTATTTATGTTCGACTATAAATGTCTTTCACCTTGATTACTCGAACACGGCTGGACCGATTCCAATTTTTTTTTTGTTTGAAAGTGTATACTCTCGAGGTGGTCCCATTATCATCAAGTTGGAATCTGATGAGAGGATCCCATGGAAATCGAGGGAAACCCTCAAATTTTATAGGCAAACCTATTGCGATTTGGGTATTTTTTAAAGTATCTTGAGCATTTACTGCATCATTTGGTAAAGTGGAGCTGATGATGAAGACCACAGATGGCCATCGGAACTACTCAATGACAAATATTTCACGGGTTGCGATTCGATTACTTTAATATGGTTGCTAAGCAATTTATGCTCGTCACAATGCGTATGGTGAGTGGTTGTTGAGGGTTTCTCCTGGTTCTTACTAGGAGAACTCCTCAACAATTAACCTCCCTGCATCGGGAAAAGCAATATTTTGTAACATGTGATGAGCAGTTGCCATTAGGCTATTGTAACTTAGATAAATTAAACTGACCCACTGAAAAGTGAAAAAAAACTATTTACAAAAAAAAAACAACCGACTTCCAAAAAAACACTACAAATTGAAAAATATCTTTAATTTCGGAAGTCGGTATCTGGAAACAAAGACACCATACACTTCAGAAATACTCCAGTCTCTTGGGTACATTATCAGTCGACAGAGATGCGTATGAGTTTTTCGACGCTATTTTCTAGTTTCTGTATAGTTTTAGTTAAGTTAGAATTTAATTTTGTTATTTTTACCTGTCTAAATAAAGTGTACTTCCGAAATTAAAGTTATTTTTTTGGAAGTCGGTTGTTTTTTCTACCTAAGTTCGTCTAAGAAGTGTTTGTTAGGTCGTAATGCTTATAACTTTATTAATTACATAAATTCACATCACATCGGCAAAGTCAAATCAGACTAGATTTGTTAAATGGATGTCAATATTTTCATCATAAATATTTATAAATAAAATGTGGTAATACATTAGTGAATTTTCATTGCATAAAGTGAACGCGCTCTGAAAAGAGTCTGCATAAAAGCTATTTTCATTAGGTAGGTACTTTGATCTCCACTATTTTATTTCATCACTTCGAATTAATTAAAAGAATATTTTAGGTTTAACATCAAAAGAGACTAATAGAACATTTGCTGGGACTTTTAGATTAGAATTCTTAAAATTCCTTAGTGTTTTAAAAGCGGTATTAAAATTGAATGAATTTTACTACATTAAATCTGTATCTTTAATCTATACATAACGTGTATAGAAATTACTTGCTATTTAGGTACTTTGCATAAAAACTTTAAACTTACTGCTGGCTGCCTAGTTGGTCTATTGGTTGTAAAGCTATTGCTGAGCGTGAGGTCCTGGATTCGATTCTCAAGTCGGGCAAAGTGTTTCTCTATAAGAGGAAGGGAACCGTAATCCACCACACAGGCCCAGTGGTGGTGGGTGTTACATGTCTTCGAGTTTTTGGGTGTAGAACATTCCAGTTTTCTCTCGGTGGATATGTGTATGTTATAAGATTTTTTTTAGTCTAGCCATAGATACTAATTGTAAAATTTTCTTTTGTTTCATATCGGACAAAGCAGCAAAGAGAAGATGAAAAGGTAAGTTCCATATTATTTTTATATTATTAACTAAGTTTTCTTTAGAATTTAGTCAAGAACCTAGCTTCACTTAAATTTTATTTTCATGCTAATTTAGCGATAAGAGGAGCAGAACAAGATAGTCATTAAGAATCTTTTGAATCTGAGGAAGTATGAATTGAAAATCAATCCACTATTCAAGAAGTTTTCTATTCAAGAGAAATAAGATTTTGTTCCGTCCATGAAAGATAACTTAAAGAAACGACTATAAAATTAGATTCGATTTCATGAAATGGAATATTATGGTTCTCTAACAGCTTATATTTTTATAATGGCCACTTTTTTTAAGTGGCCCACTCCCTCTCATTGAGAGGAGGCCTGTGTCCCAGCAGTGGGAACATTATAGGCTGATTATGATGATGATTATATTTTTATTTAACTTGTTTTTTGTGTATGTTATGTGATAAGGATGAATGTGGAAAATGTCGTGAGGAATGTTTTGAGCATGAACGTCGATGGTTATAAGCACGTTATAAGAGTAAGAGAAGACTAAAGAAACAATCGATAAACAGTGTGGATGATAATATGGTTAGAAAGGGGAAGAGATTTCTTATGAAATAAGCATCACCTTTGTACCTATTTTTCTGTTCTGTTTTACTTGTCTGTTTATATGTGTGTACATAAATGGTTAAATAAATAAATAATAAATAAATAAATAAATAACGATGAATAGAGAAGTATGGAAGAAAAATACATGTTGCGTCGACCTCAAATAAATTGGGATACGGACAGGATAATGATGATGAAGCTTGTTTTTTTTTATTAACCAGCATGGCCACTTAAGGAATACTTAATTGTCAAGTGTACACCAAGTGTACTTAAGAGAAAGTGCTCGAAACGTCAACGGTACACCAAGTGTACACGACAGTGTTATTCTTAAAACAATGACTTCACGTGCTGCACCCATTCAACTACTCCGACGCGTAGTGTTTCGACAGGTAGGCGGGTCAACATGTGAGAGGTTAAAACGTGCATAATACCATCATGAAAATTACTCTAGTAGCCATAGATTTTTACAAAATTGCAACCCAAAACCTAAAGCGTAGAAATTCAACCATGTAGCTACTACGCCAATCAAAAGACATTACTAGTGTAGAAAATGGAAGCTGTCGTAACTTCACGACATCACAAATACCTAAGACACACTAAAACATCAGCAATCAAATTGTAGAAACCAACACACAACAGACCAGAACCTCACAAAAAATACAAGCTACAAAACAACACATGACAACATAACAAAACATAAGTAACTTAAAGAAATAAAGTTTTAAATATAATGAGCTAACAACAAAAAGACTCGTACGACGATTACCGCCGCTACAACCCTAAGTGTTATTTTCTATGCATATTTAATTAATAAGCATTTAAATTGCAAATGTAAAACGGGATAACTCGAAGAGTTAGTTTTCATAGAAGAGACGTTAGGGATTTTCGGAATTCATGCTGAGATTTATAATTTACTGGAATGTACAAGTTGGACGATATTAATAAGCGTAGATAGATAAATAATAATAATAATATTTTTTTATTTCGAGCAACAAGACTCATAGTGTTAGTAACAATATACTTACAAACTATGTTAGTGATACACTTCCAAAGACAAAACCAAAAACAGAAAACAGATTGTGATATCACTGCTGCACGGTGACAGGCCCAGCCGAAACCTTGCAGCAATGGTTCACAAACACACAATCAAGCCTGCTTGCTATCGTAGACAGGATGCTGTTGGCACTGCCCCGCACCCTACTGACCAAGGATGCACACCGCTTCCGCATCACCGTGTAGAAACAATCCACGTGAGCTTCAGCGAACATCCCTGATGCGCTGCAGTACCGGGGCAACCCCATCAACACCCTGAATGCATTATTGTATTGGACGCGAAGGGCGCCGTGGATAGATGGAAAGAATATTCTTCAGTGTAGACCATTACAAATTACAAGGTAGCACTTTCGAGAGTAGATGGACGGACGACTTATAGAAGGTGACTGGGACAGACTGGATGCGGAAGGTGTGTGTGGCGCAGCCTTGGAGAGGCTTATGTCCAGCAGAGGATTGCGATAGGCTGAGTTGATTGATTGACTTTTGAGAGTTACGTAGGATATCACAAGCGGCCTTATCGCTAAAACGATCTTTTACAGATAACCTTTCGATGGGCTTGATAAAGAAGGAGAAATTATACGATTGATATAAGCTTAAGATGCATTAGAATAGCCTCCACTAGAGGCAACACTAACTAATATTATAAATGTGAAAGTGAGTTTGTATGTTACGCTTTCACGCTAAAACGGCTGAATGGATTTGGATGAAAATTGGCACACGGGTAGACCATGACCTGGGTTAGGACTTAGAATTTTATCTCGGTAGTAAGTTTCCGTGGGATAATACCCAATCTTTGACTTTTTCCATTAGGAATTTCTTAGTAACAGCTCGAATTTTGGAAGTTGGCGGTGTGATACCCCCGTGCTTTGTTTGGCTTTGTTATATTTTCGTCCCTATCTTGTACTTGGAGTTTGACAGTTGTGTGACAGTGACAGGAATAATGTTCATGTTCTTAGTTCTTGTCGATAGGACAGAAACAGAAGTATGAGGGTTGTCAGCTAACTTGTGGTATACCGCGGGCTCGTGATTGTGCATTCTTGAATTCAATGACAGGCATTTTTATTAAATTATACAGGGTGAAATTGAAAACATGCGACAAACCGAAATGGGAGATTGTACTCATCATAATGAACAACTTTTACTAAGGGACCAACGCTGCAATCGCGAAAAAAAAATCAGCTGTTCCCTACATTTTATGTTCGCCTATCTCGTCAAAATGTTCGGTTTGTCGCATGTATTCAATTTCAACCTGTATACTGTTACGATTCGTGATTTTTAGTAGCCATTATCAGATAAATAATAGGTCTTATTTTAGAGGATAATCTATGTTGACAGGATATTATCAGTGACCTTGTAATTATAATTATATTGAACATCTGATAATCTTTTTTTTTTAAGTCTAATCCAGTAACAAAGATAGTGTTATCAATGCTCGGAACTAAATCATAATCATGACATAATTCTGGGCGTCGTGAATCGGGAGCCGATTCCCGGCTACTATATAGGCGCGGGCTTGCGGACGGCGAGCAATGGGTAGCTCTGAGCGGAGCGGGAGAAGTTATTTGATAATTTCCCACCCAAAAAAAAACCATGACATAATTTTGTAGGTACATGATTAAAAGCAATCAGATTCGCAATCGCTCCATGTAAAATACTGGTAATCTGCTGCACCCAGTGAGACTGGAAGCCAACCCCGACATAGTTGGGAAAGGCTAGACAGTCTGTTGACATGACTAAAAGCAAGCACTAAAACCTTGTAAACACTTGAGAAAGGATATTATAATGTCACAAACATTCTCAGCTGTTTCATTTCTCTAGCTCTTTGGCTTTTTTATCCCTTAAACTTCCTCTAACCAGTATTATGAGCGAACTTGAAAGCAAATGCAATTTTTTCTTACAACCACGACCTAAGCCACTTCAAGCCACTTTATATCCAAACTAAACTTTACACAAAGACGCTCTGTCACTTTGAAATTGTCGCCGGGGTGAGGTGAATTTAAAATATTACTGCCTTTTACTCCTACAGTAATTATGTTACAGCCCTTTTTATGAACCATAAGTAAAATTAACATTATAACTATATTCAGGGTTCTATGAGAATCATGAGCTTCTGTTTATAGGTAATACTATTTTAAGATTTTTAGTGAGCTGTATAAATTATGAATAATAAAGCTGGCAAGTTTAATATTCATAATAGAATCTATCTGTCTCTATAATTTGAGATGAACAAGAGGTCTTTGGCTTAAGTCTCTTTCAATTACTTGCTGGATGATTAACCACAACCTTATTTAGATACCAAATAGTATTAAAGATTCACCCCCTTACTAATAAATGTATTATATCAGATGAATAGCTACACACCGATTTCTCTCTTTCAGTCTTCAGTAATTTGACTTTCAAAAGAAGAAGACAAGGCGTTGTGTAACTATACAGACGCTATACAACGTTTATTAGTAAGGGGGTAAATCTTTAATGATGAAGTCTCCTATTAAAACGCTTTTAGTGACATCAGAATACTTTGAAGCTGCACTGAGCTTTCCATAGATACCACATCAGTATATTACTACGTGGTGCACCTTGACGTGGCGTACGGGAAGACACTGCCTGCGGCCGATAACGTTTAAAGGAGAGCTCACCCTAACAGATGTAATTTGTAACTTTGGAATAAGTCCTGGCGTTTCATCAAATCCCTATTCATTCACAGGATGGCACCACATTTGAAACCAACTCAAACTTCACCTTTGAGGCGAGTCGCTTTGAGAACGGAAAGAAATTCCACTGCCTAGCTTCCAATGAAGTGACTGTGGAAACTAAGGATCAACCAATGCATTCTAGCATGGAGCTCGAGATTTGGTGTATGTATTTACATGATTACTCATTGTATTATTACTACTAGGTTGTGATAAAAAGACAATTATTTTATTGTAGGATTGTACAGTCACGAGCATAAGTCTGTATACACTGGGCTTTATTTAAAGACGATTTTCTCCTTCAGTTTTCAATGAAATTTTTTGTTATTACGAAAAAAGTATTTTCGAACCCATAGGTTTGCGTAAAGTGTCGTATTTCAACGTTGCATTCGATATTTCACGAAAAAATTGCAATTGAAAGTTGCCAAGTGTTGACATTATTAGTGCTCGTGACTACAAGTTTTAATTACAGCTACACTAATGCAGCCTTTAGCAAGGAACTGTCGATCATTATATTTTCAATTTTACTGACAAAAACAATCGTTTTTATATTCTTAAAAAATCAACCTGAACTTTTTATTTTAAATATATATTGATCCGGCTTTTATTATGAATTTTATTTATACTTTTAATACGGCATTTCCAGATCCTCCAATCGTCCGAGTAGATCCGAAGAATATAACAGTCGTGGAAGGATCAAAATTACTTCTCAAATGTGAATACGAAAGCAATCCTTCATCATTGAACAGCGTTATTTGGTAAGCCATTATATTAATCATAATTAGCCTACAACGTTCCCACTGCTGGGACTCGGGCCTCCTCTGTGAGAGTGAGTGGACCGTAATGCACTACGCGGGCCCAGTACGGGTTGGTGGATGTCACGTCATGTCCTCGAATTTTAAACTCACTTCTTCAAATGAAGTGTCTTTCTTTACCGTATATCTTAATTTATTGGTAGCATTATCGAAATTATAAATTGTTGACAGTTATTAATCTAAGTAATTTTCGACAGTAATTAATTATGCCACTTCAGATAGTGTTTCATATTATTTCCGGTAAAGATTTACTAATTAACACCTAGGGCTTAATTACTAGTCCTTAGGTTATTAGTTTCAGTAAATCGAATACCATTTGATTAAAGATCTCATCAAAGTCAAGCGGTAATTAAATTATATTTACTTTGTGACTAGTTAAATGTCTGACTTCCATTTAAATTATTCTATTGAGTCTTTCGAGACATATGCGGTGCATAAAGAGTTGAAATTCTTAACTGGTATCCAATAGTATCGCAAATTTTTCCATTTAAGTTTTGTATGTTCTACAGCTAGGTAAAGGTCATCTTGAAGTCTAATCAATTATTTAAGTATCCATTTTCATTCTCCTTTTTAGGTTTCCGTCCCCAAGGGGTCCCAACAGAATCCTGTAACAAAGCCTGAATGCCTGTCTGTCACAGAGCTGTATTTTTTGTAACTGTAACAGGAACCGGTTGTTTTTTGTATGGAATGCCTGCTCCTAGATATGACCTCTGTCCTGTCAAATAATAAAAAGAGGGTAAACTATTAACTTGATACCGGTGCGGAAAACTCACCACGCGAGTTCGGCTTGCACTCGATAGATTTTACAAAGATTTTTCTCACTCCATCCCATTTTACATTGCAGGTACCGAAACGGCGAGCGCGTACCAGTTCATAACACGACTCACTACGAAGGCGGCAACATTGACCAGCACTCCCTCATCATCTTGGATGCTAATGGTGACGACATGGGCAACTACACCTGTGTGCTCAGCAACGCTGTCGGGAATGGGACAAGCGAAGATAGTATTGATGTTAATGTGCTGTGTAAGTTTATGTTCTTTGTTATTTAGCTCTGGTTTTACTTATCCCTGAGGATTTTTGAGTGTTTGAAGGTTTTACATAAAATCTATGAAGTCTATCAATTTAGTTTTTCTCTTGATTCGATTCATGTTTTAGTGCTTAGTTTTTTTTTTCGGTTCCTTTGTTACTACTTATCCAAATTATTTCCTTAAATCTGCCTGCGAACCTCGACGCACAATCAAAGATGTATCTTAAAATAATCAAACGTAATAGTTTAATTATTATAAGTAATCTTAAATTGAAAAGCATAATTTTGGAATTGTGTCTGCCAAATAAATTACTTACAGTTTTTTTTTTTATCACGTGCTAATTTAATTTTGTATTCAATTAAACTTAGGTTATTTTTAAGGTACGTCTCTGCGAGTGAAAGTAATTAATAATAATCACCAATTACTAAATTCCAGTCAAACCCCAAGTCCGCCTCACCATGAGTTCTCCCAGCCCCATCTTGGAGACAGACCACAAGAACGTGACCCTGACGTGTGAGGTGGTGTCGGGAAACCCACCAATACTGGATGAAGTCATCTGGTTCCTGGATGGAGAGGTGCTGAAACATCTGCCGGAATGCAACGATACTGAGGGTGACGGTAAGGCAGAATTTCAGTCTAAAATAGTCTAACAAAACGATAATGCATCAAGTAATAGTCTCTTTCTTACTATCATGAAAATAGTAAGACAGCGCTCTATAATGTAATTTTAAACCTGTGCAGAAAACCTATGCAATGAAGTGGATCCCTCGATGCTGTTACTCCAAGACACGACAAAGAGTTTCCATGGAAACTATTCCTGCAAAGGCAAGAACTACGCAGGTTGGGGCAACGTGAGCGCCAAGACTGAGCTGATTGTCAATTGTAAGTAAACCTCATACTACTTTAATCGCATTTGAATGTCTACTATCGGACAATTTTCGAGATTCCTCCTCTTTCTAGAAGTTGGAAAAAGCTGGAGCAAGAAATACCTAGTTGCATTTAACTGTCCAAGAAATGAAAATCTAATATTTTTGGTAAAAAATAAGATTGAGTATCAGTAAGCTGATTTTCGATAATAATACAAATAGTTGAGACAGTAGCGTCTAGTCCACAATGCCGATAATTAAATTGCATAAAAGCCGGCGTAAAAAATATATATTTAAAAAACCCTGTTTTAAGGTCTGTAGAGGCTCATTTAGATTAACATTAAATACAGTGTTGAAAATTGACTGACTATTCTAAATTACGATTAATTTAATTTCAGATCCACCTGGACCTGCTAAGCTGACGTACTCTCCGTGGCGCGTCGTGAAGGGCAAGAGTTTGGTGCTCAGTTGTAGCATCAAGGAGCGGGGACGACCTGAAGCTCATAGGTAACCTTCATAAATAGACCAGATATGACTATTTATTCCATAAGTGCTTAGACTGTTATGAAGTACAGAACTGTGTGGCGTCGAAGTACTACTACTTAGAATACTTACTACGTAGAATACTTTTGAATCACTTCGACGCCACACAGTTCTGACGCGAACTCCGTTAATTAGTACTGAATTTCTGACTTTGATCATCTACTTTTGCTGTTGACTGTACAAGGTACACCTATTTGACCATAGATAGACATTCACATTATGGTCCTTCAAGATACTTATATTCAAAGAAAAACTCTTTCGTCTGTCAAAAGTTTTAAGTTGATTAACAAAAAATTTACGAAGATACGAATGATTCAGTCTTCTAGAAGACAGTCATAAAGTTAAAACACTTCATAATTTTGTTTATCGACGATCTTTATGTTGTCCGTCCCCAGGTTCCGCTGGACGCGCGGCGGGCGCGCGGTGAGCGACATCGTGTCCCAGAACTGGACCATCGACCCGGTGACTCTGGACCACCGCACGAACTTCTCGTGTTGGGGGATCAACGCGGGCGGCGGCGGCGAGCCCGCGCACACCTCCATAGACGTGCTGGGTGAGGCGCGCGTGTACTGTGACGTTTACATCGGTTTCCTAAAAGCCTGGTCAAGCCTGCAGCCACATAGTAGCTGTGCCCCGCGGTTTCACCCGCGTTAATTTGAGGAAAAAACCTAACTTTAACCGTTTTTGCAGCGTACACAACGGAAGCTCTCAAAAGGAATATTTTTTCCCGATTTTGCAAAATTTTTCATTGATGCTCCGCTCCTACTAGGCGTAGCGTGATGTAATATAGCCTATAGCCTTCTTGGATAAATTAACTATTTAACACAAAAATATTTTTTCATTTCGAACCAGTAGTTCCTGAGATTAGCGCGTTCAACCAAACAAACAATAAACTCTTCAGCTTTATAACATTATTAATTTATTAGTATAGATTGGTAGTCAGTGTTAGGTAAATCTACTATCAATGTTAAATGACATGATAACTGATAATTGGTTCAAGGAATATAACTAATCAAATGACCTGCCAAAAGATTGAAGATGAGCGCTATAAATAATAATTATGTGAAATATTTAACAATTTTATATCGCCACTTTATTTACTGAACTTAGAGGGAGAAAGTTATTCCTCCCGTAGCAATGTTTACTGTTGCAATCTTAATTTTCTGCATTTTTCTATTTCAGCTCCGCCAAGCTTTAAATATGCGATGAACCACTACAGCGGTGCTTTATACAAATCACAGGTGAGTTTACAAATATGCTCTTACAAAAATTACACTACAGGTAGTCCAAGCCAGATTGGGTGTGACGGACAGAGCAAACACGATACTTACTATTTTAATTTGGGACTGCATCAATGCTTCACCATTATTGCTGTCGCTCTTCTTTCGGTTGCGGTGAAAAATTGAGCCGTGGTCTGTAGATATCAAGGCCTGAGTCTGTAAATCCCTGTAACTGGCATCCAACTATGTATGGAGTGTCGTCGTTGAATCGAGCTTCTGAGAAGCGTCTTCGTTCATCGCTGATGCTGAAAGTGTCGTGACTGCTATGGTCTTAAAAAATGTATTTTGTATATCAACTGCAGTCGTCCTTGTAATTGCTTCACCACTCGAAAAGGTTAAAATGTCACTGGCTCGTCATAAAACAACAAGACCTATTTGTCTATGACACAGTTAAATAGTTTCAACCTTTCTGAAGTTTCAGTTCACTGGGAAATATAGTCAAAACTGGTAAAGCAATTACGTGATCGACTATTACATATGTGTCATCTTGTGCATACATCATCACCATCATTCTCTTGCCCTTAAGTACTTTTATATTGGTCGTCATCTCGGTAGTCACCCCCTTTTTAACGTGAATACGCCTTTAAAATTGCTTCCGTAGTGGGAGGCAAGTAAAAAAAAACGAATGATAACAAAATCTGGGGATAAAGTTTGGTGTTGCAGCTTCATATCTATCATCTCCATCCTAAATTTAATTACACCATTGGATAGTTAAAGGATCAAAGAATTCGTTACGCCAAGTGAGGACGACGACGCATCGCGCGCGGTGGAGGGGGAAGCGCCGCCATTTTTAATTATCATCTTTCGCACAGTTCAACCATCGTGTATTTGTCTTCTCCTACTCTTACAGCCGTCTTGTGAATTCAAGATGCCTAATCCATTATATCTTCAATTCTTTTCAGAACATATCTCTATCGTGCACGGTGGAATGTGCTCCGCTATGCAGCGTTCAATGGCTGAAAGATGGATTCGTTATAGACCCTGAGAAAACTGACAGATATTACGTGGTGGAGAGGAAGATTGAACCTCAAGTTAATAGAAATGACTTTGAAGCTACTGAGTCTACTTTGGTAAGTGTTGCTACGATTAATGATAATAACCATAGGCATTGCACTTCAAAAGACAGCGTCGAGCAGTAAAAACAAAATCAACTTTATTTACACACACGTAAAGTTGATATTTGTTGAATCGCGTATTTTCGTGCCCCGTGCATAAGAGTGTGACGTACCTACAGTTTATTTTCTAGAAAAAAAAGATACGGCGTAAATGTCGCAAAAGATAACCAAGTTATAATTTCATCAGACGGACTTACAGATTTCTTCTGATTTTTTTTTACAACATAAAGCGGATCCGTTTATCAAGTTTAGTGATTATGACCATGATCCCTCCACTATCTTTGATTTTGGCTCACCAGCTCGAGTTCATGTTCTACAGTAGGTATTTAACTAAACACACACTGTGTGTATAAATATAATGCAATGCAGGAATGGACCTTGAGTTACTTGATTTTCTTTAACTAATCTTGACAATAGATAGACATAGAACCTTCTATAGATGAAAAATAGTAGGTATAAACTTTTACTTTTGTTTATCTTCTAGCACTGGAACATGTCCGCATGGCCGTCACACGCCCTCGACCGAGCTGCCGATACTGCCAGCTACACCTGCAGATCTTCAAGAAACTTGGCAGGACCACCAGTCAATAGCACCACTAAGTTTGCTGTAGAATGTGAGTGTCTTCTTCTTAATAAACACAATAGTTCCTTGTGTAGCGAACGTGAGCACTTAGGAAGGATTGAAGGAGTTACATAGGGAATGAAACTTTTTATGGAAATTCGTCATATTCACCGATGGGAAATCCCATTGGGCACACGGTACGGTTGTTTTTAATTAATGACCTACCTAGAACTTCTATTTGGAATTTTTAATTTGTGGAACAACAATCTCAATGTGATACAAGACAAAGTTCAAATTCCATTGCAACCAAAATATTGTTAGGACCTTCTATTACAAATGGTCATTTAAATATCAACTTAGATAACATAACGCAATCCATACTGATATTATAGATTCGAAAGTAACTCTGTCTGTTTGTCTGTCTGTATGTTACCTTTTCACGCCTAAACCACTGAACGGATTTCGATAAAATTTGACATAGAGATAGATTGCATCCCGAGGAAGGACGTAGGATAGTTTTTAATGACATGTCTCGCGGGCGAAGCCACGGGCGGAAACTAGTAGTTGATAAATGAGTGAGTGGCAATGAAATGTAAATAACCTAAGATTCTGACTTCAAGTATTCAGCCTATCGCAGTCCACTGTTGGACATAGGCCTCTCAATTTGCTACAACACGATTCATCGCCTTCCACATCTTATTTATCGTCCCTTTTTTAAGAACGATTAATTTAGCACTACAATTACAAGAACTCAAAGCGATTTTTTTTTGCAGATGAACCAGAGAACGTCAGGGTAGACCCTGAAAAAGTAAGCGTGACCGAGAATGAAATACCGGCTAAAGTTGTGTGTTCCGCCAGGTAAGATACAAAAAAAAAACTTTTATTTTCTGACACAGATAGCAAGAAACAATTAAGACGAATGAAAAATTTAGAGAACATTAGTAGAACTTTTGTCTTTGACATATCTCGGGACCCTGGAGTCCTGGACCTTTGGAAGGCATATCAGGGGCCGAAGCCAAGTCGCAGAGGCTCCATAAACAATTTTAAATAATAAGGAGGCACGAAGTGACTATGAATTATTAGTTCAATATTGTTCATCTAAAACTAGTTTTCTAGACATCTCCCTACTGTATCATCATCTAGCCTAACCTTTTCTCATCTATGTTAGGATCAGCTTCCAGTGTAATGGGTTGCAGCAGAATACCAGAGTGACTGCCTATTTGATCTCCACAAACCAGTTATTGGGTAACACGATACCTACCCTGTCTCCGCACTGTGTATGGAATGAAACAATGAAATCTTTCACTAACTTCACCATTACGTTTACAGAGGTTTCCCCATGCCCTCGTACGCGTGGCGACGCTTGCACCCCGGCAAGGCAACCGCCAAGGAACACGGCAACAATTCCCTGATACTCTCATCTTCTAACACATTGCTATTGGGACCCGTTCAGAGGAAGGATGGAGGCAACTACACGTGTGAGGCGTACAATAGACACGGATCTGTTAACACTTCTGTATTTCTGGATGTTTGGTGTAAGTAATTATAATCATTTAAATAATGTTTGTCTCTCATATCCATAATTTCAACATGAATTATGTTACAAATGTTTAAAAATATGTTTTAAAGAGTGTCTATTTCATTTCTTGCCCGTTCTTCTCCATGTTACGTTCTGGAACTAGCTTTATATTTCTAACTGATCGACTCCTAGACAATTCAAAAGTGCCTGTAATTGCTTTAATTTAAATAAATTCTGAATAATTTAAAGTTTTTTTTACTTAAGTCAGACTATTGATTTTGTTAATCAAGGTCTTATTTGAAAAATAACGATTATCTGCTATAAGTTAGTAGTCTACTGTTCTGTTAAAATATGCAACATAACAATATACAAAGTAGATTTAAAATAATGTAAGCTGAGTAGAAATCAAACTGCACTATAAGGCTAAACAGTTTTGGTTTACCGCAAGAAAGCATATTAGGGCCAATTTTGTCATTACTATAATTCTATTATTTTTCACACTTTGAGTCTCGTGACGAATATTCATTGATAACATTGCCAAATGTTTCCTTACAGTTGTTCCTGAATGCGGCATTAAACAGACCGAAATTAAAGGAGCTCAAACACTTGTCTGCACTGCACACGCTAATCCAACAACGGTAAATATGTTTAATGAAAATTATGAAACCTCCTTCTGCGCAGTTGTTGTTACTTAGTTCATTTGTATAATGCTGTTATCCCTCATTTTGGAAGAAAACTGTCAGTAATTTAACTATTTCAACAATGAAATAATGGTTTCGGAATTCCTTTAAAATCTTTCGGATTGTGATTGAAAGTGTGTTACGCAATTAGGATGTGGGTGAAATGTGGATTAATTATTAGGTACAGCTCTGCCTAACCCTTTGGGGAATACAGATTTGTGGTTTTCTTATTCACTGACCTTCTGACAAATACAATTAAATGATTGGAAATATTTAATTGCTCCTCTTTATATATATTGACCTTCTAATGATATAGTAATACGCTTTTTTAATAAGTATGCTTTTTTTAACTTTCCGGCCTTTTGTCAGGCCGCAGTAACCAATAAAAAATGTCCTAATACATCCGGGTTGGTCGCAATTAATTGGCTATTAAGTATTTTAGAACAACAAAGTGGGAATTATTTGAGGCTCATAGAAAAGGCCACATTTATTTTATTAGAGTGTACGTTCATATTTTTTACGAGGGAATTGTTTGGTATATAAGCCTTAAACTTTCCACCAGGTCTCTTTCACCTGGAAACTGAAGAACGATAACGACAGCCTGACAGACGAGGTGATCTATCAGTCAGGACCTCAGAGCTTCCTCGTTCTTAGCACCAGTGTCGATGTGTACAGAACCTACCTTTGCTATGCCAACAACACTGTGGGCATGTCCCGTGCCTGCGAGCGTGATGTTATGGGTGAGTTCATTTTTTTTATACCTAAAGTACCTATATACACACAAGTATAGGTTAAACATTTGAGGGACTTTAAAGACCATGTATAGTCAACAAAGGAGTTAAGTATACAGGAGCGTCGGATATAGTTGAAGTTTACTAAGAAACCGATGGATATTCTCGAATAAAATTTTAGTTTATTAATAGAAAACAAACAGCTCATTTATTAAATTAAATTTCAGTCCAGAACATCCATCGGTTTCTTAGTAAACTTCAACTATATCCGACGCTCCTGTATACTCAACTCCTTTGTTGACTGTACATACTGTTTCAGGCTAAATATTCCACACTTGTGATTTATAAGCACAAACAACTTTTGATATTATGAAAAAAAATCATCAACTTTACATTAATATATCGTATTATTAAGAGCCTGTGTTGTTCCACTGCAGGGCAAAGTCCTTCCATCCCTCTTTCCACTTTTCCCGGTCTACTGCGATTATTTAGTTGAATATTATTATGATGACGATTGATTATTATTTTTAAGAATATCTGGCAACCTACTTTTTACCTATGGTTTTGGAGTTGACATAGAATATTAAACCTATCGTTTTGAGTAGATTTTTTTTCTAAACCAATCCAAGACGTTTCAAAATTTCAATCATTGTTTACATTATATTTGGAATAGTTCCGCCATGAAATTGGTTCATTAAATCTGGTCAACAAAATAATGAGGTCAGTAAGTACAAATTTCTTGAATTTTTCCTAGAGCACGTCTGCAAGACGAAAATTAAACCAGTTTGTATTTGCTCTGAAATGTTTAAGCCGTACCTTGAGTGAAGTAGTTGCACTTGCTGCTCACCACGGCTATGTTTCCCTTTTTCCCAGGTATGAGCAGCTACTCTGGGGGAACTCGACAAACGTTAATGAAGCCTTCCTAGTTCAGAAAAATGGCTAAGAGCAGGCTATATTGTTACAAAAATAATTATAAAAGATACTAAGTCGTTTTAAATTTTTACATTTAACATGTTTAAATATTTTACATTTTTTATTGCCTTGGCAATAAATCCAATTATTTGACCACTAAATTCTAAATTCAACGTATTTGATTTGATGAAGGAACCCTAGGAAGTTATTTAGACACTGCTGTCTTAAAAGATTTTACTTTTTTACAACTGCTAAACAGTTGTATCATTCTATTTGTTATTGAATTTATCCGTTACATATTCGTCTATAGTGTGAGTGTGTGTGTATAACTTTTATTAATTAAGAATTGTTTTAATTTATTTTAAAATAAATTGGTTTGGTTTTCTTGTTTTATGTTTTCCGGTAATTTATTATATATTTTTATTAACATATCATAATATAGACTAGAAGAGTGCAGTTTAAGGACTTATAAGACGATAATGAACCATGTTTTAAAGCAAATAAATATATTTTATTCTATTCTGTAGTAAATAAATTTTTCTGGTTTGCAGCCAACTTGGAAAGTTTCGGTAAGTTCAGCGGTAATTTGGGTTTCAGCAATACTACAGCATTTGATAAAATGGCGTTAATTGTTTATTTAAAATATTTGAATAAGTAGGTATTAACTATTTTTAAGAGACAATTAAGAATCTACAGACGCCAGCACATCAAGCTACTACAATCTGTCAAATTTCTTTAATAGATTTTCAACTTTATCGCTAAAGCATAAGGTTCAAAGTTGATTGGAAAAATTTGATAGTTTCGGGTAGCTTGATGTGCAGTCTGTACATATCTGCTAGTAGTAGCTTTTATTTAATTAACATGTTTCATTCGTATTTACGGTTCAAAATTTTATCAATTTATGATTATTTGAAACTTTTAAAAAATACAAAATTATTATTTAACTGCACAGCATAATAGCTTAAAGGGAATTGAAGCACACTGGTTTTTGTGTTTTTACTCATCTTTAGAAAATATTTTGGAGAAACACAAAATCAATCTCCCCTTGTTTCATAATTCATCAATGATTAAAATACATATATTAGGACAATATTCCATCGATTTTTTTTTACTATGTTTGGTACATTAGGTGTGTCTCACTGCTGAGCAACTCTTACTATGACTTTTAAATGCTCACGGTTGTTTGCTGTTGTTCCAATATTATTATTAACTTTTAGCCATATCACTTCACGTAACTCGTCTCACTATCTCTTTCCATCTATGGGCGTTCCAAAAATATCTGATGAAAGCGTTAAGATAACCTTTTCTGAAAAAAAAAAATACGCAATCACTCAATAAAGAAAATTTGTTCCTCATCTATATCTGATCCATTTGTTTACATTTTCATCAGATATTTTTGGAACGAACTACTAGTTCTAATCTGTTAGCGACAGTCCTTCTAAATCAAATCATCTTAAACTGTTTTTCTATCCCCAGGTACAAAAGTGTGGTGGCGTGACCAACAGAAGCTGATGCTCATTGGGGGCATAGCGCTCGCCATATTGGTGATCACCGTGATCCTGTGCATCATCATTATCTGCATCTGCCGCCGAATGAGGGCCAAGTCCAAATGTAAGTCATCCCCCTTTTCTGCTGTAGTTGGTCTGTGTGACAGGTTGTATCAGAATTTTAGGAATGTAGCTTTTAAGTAAATTGGAGATCAAAATTAAAATATTTGCACGTAGTATACGCAAAATAAGAAGATAATTCACCGATAATACTTAATAAGTAAGCCTGTAGGGCACAATTTTATGGGTTCCGTTATTTTCTTTCCATTAAAAAAAACATTCTGGTTCGTAATTTTCAAACATATACATTTGTAAAATAAGTATATTTGGGAAAGTTCAGTGCTGGGATAAAACCGTACCTACGAAACAAATTCTGCGACATTTTGTTAATTTAATAGATATATGATTACAGTAATAAAAATCCGGCAATTTGATTCATACGGTATTATCCCAGCGTCGAACTTACCCCAACATACTATAAAGCATTTAATGACTCTATTAATAAAAAAGGATATTACGTACGGAAATAATTTAAATTTTCGACTGCAACGTGTCATATAGACTGATGTTGATTTTGGCTTGAATTTTCTTTTTAGTGTTGTATTTTATATTATGTCGTCTGTAATATAAACATCTAAATGTTGAGTAACTAATACATGTTTTTAAATATCGTCTTTATCTCATTCGAGCATTGTAACAAAAAATCAATGTTTTTCATAATTTTTATAATACTTTATAAACTCATCTGTAATCTTTTTAAAAAATTTCTCATTAAAAATACGCATTTTCATCGTCATGTAACATTAATCAAATGTTACTCACATTTTTGCAATTTTTGTTTTTTTTTGTTTTGCAAAAACTAACGTTTATTTTTTTCTTCATCCTATCTTTCCCGGATGCTGCTACTAAACACAACATCGTCAACTAACATACAAACATAGACAATAATCCGGTCGAATTAGAGGAACGTGAGAAGTAAGTTTTCTTTTCTTGTTTTTTTATTATTTTTATCTCTCTAGAATGTCTAGTACTAGTCATTGTATACATCTCTACCTATAGATTTATTTTTTTCGATCTTAGGTATTGTTAGAAAGTTTTTTTTTAATTAATTCATTTTCTCACTTGATTTAGCTGTATTTTTTATTGTCTGAAAACTTTCTAACAATAGAAAGTACCCATTTTTTTATAGAATTACAAAAATCCTGAAAGTTAGATTCCTAAATAAATGATATTTTATTTAAAACCAAAATATAGTCTGTAGTGTTAGTTCTTTGAGACAAAAACATTTTTAGCTATTTTTATTTCATCACACATAATTATTTTATTTTATTATATTTTTTTACGTATACCCCTTTCTATATTTTACTATATCTCATGCGTTACTAATACCTTTTACAAGAAAAGAAAAAACACATTTTATATATTGTTTATGTAGTAAATAAATAATGAAAATTTTGCAGCTACGCCATTGGTCCGAGCAGATTCATGGCATACGTTATCAATGCCTCCTTCAAGGTCGCCCGTAGTTGTGCCTATGACGAGGTCATATCATTACGACTAGAAGGTCAAGGTCAGACGATCCCAAGGTCAAAGAGTTTGAGTTTGAGTGAAGCGCTATAATATTGTATGCTTGGACCAACGGCTGATAGTTTTGGTTTAAGTCTTTGAGCGCTAAAATGTACTGACAGTAATAATATTAATGGTTTGACAGTAATTAATAGGGCAATCTGGAAACTCTTTTCTATGGTGGCTTTTAAATTATTTATTTTTTTAATTGCAATAATAAAACTAGCTGTCGAATCATTCAAATTAATTCAGCTACAGTTTAGCTGCTAAGTTGGGCTTGTAAATAGAAAAAAAAAATAGAAGCATGTTTTTATTTTATACTCCTGACAAAATAACACTGGTTTTCAAAAATATATTTATTATCATATTATTATTATTGTGTACTATTATTAACAATCATTAATGTGTAGGTTCCTAACCGCACTAACCCCGGACGTTCTCAGATTGACCACAATTAATACTTCAGGTACATTTTTAATAAAAAATGTTTAAAAAATGATATCACTTTTCAAAATTTTTATTTTAGTTGGAGGATGCTTTCTTATTATTTAAATGCTGTTTGGCTAGTTTTTTTGGATATTTGGCGTAAAGTGTGACCACTGTAGAAATATTTCGAGTAGTCGATAAAAATTATTTGTACCAGTATTTTTTGAGTGATGCATGATAAAAACGAGATTTAGAAAGCATTCTTCTTGGTACTTCACTATTTTTTGTATATCTTTTATCTAAGTACTGTTTATGTAGGTAGTTTATTTATAGTACATTTTTATTTATTTATTTTGGTTTGACTATTTTTATTTTTTTTTGTAAAAGCGTTATTTACATTTTTATTCTATTTTCCGTGCGATTAGGATTAGTTCTCGTTATAAAACATCACGAGTACCTAGGTAAAATTCGACAATATTTTAACGTATTGAACCTCAGAAAACATTTACACATTCCTTAGTTTGACACATACACCCACCGCATGTACATAATCATTATTTTTATTTCTTTTTATTTTCAAATTCAGTCCGGATGGTAGCTGTATTAATGAGGTTTCGATCGCGCAGTCAATTATATCACAAGCTTTGCCTGCCTTATCGCCTCGTTTAAACCTATCATTCAGCCCAAAAACATGTGATAGAACAAGACTAGTCGATTCACAAAGCTACCCACACAACCTAGAAATGAACAAAATGGAAGACAATCAAGCTGCGCCAGGAAACACCACCCAAACAGAATCGAATCATGAGATTGAGCTACAAACACCGAAACCCGAACCTAAAGCTGATGGCAATAAAGTTCAAACTGTTGTAACACCAAGCAAGTGGCCTTTAAAACCCGGAGTTTTAGTGCATGTGAACTCAAACCATACTCTAAGTCCCAAAAATCAAGCAAGATTACAAGCAGCAACAGCGGCTGAAGAATCTAATTTGGGACTTCTAGAAAGAAATAAAAGTGAAGATAAGTCACCGCCGAAGGTTGAATACTCAAAGAAAAGTGGAAAACCAAGACAAAATGTTGTGACGGGCATTTTCAAAAATTTCCGCCGAAAGAGCGAAGATTCGGACGACGATAGTGGAAAATATAAGAAAATTAATAAAAGTAACAAGAGGGCAATGTCACTAGTGAATATGAATAAACCGGGTTATGTTGTGCAAAAGAATCGACTCAGATCTTTGTTTCAAAGCGAAAAACCTAACATTATTGTTACTGAAGGAGGTAGTTGTTATTTTTAACATTATAATTCTTTTTTTAGATAGATAATGAGTGTGACAATATTTCAAATAATTTCTTACGTTGTTTATGAACGATATTCTCGTCCTTATATTTCTTAGGACTATTAAACTTTTACATAAGCCTATTATATATTATGTTTTGTCGGCATTATTGAATCACACATTATCACCAAACACTACACTAATATCACAACATTCCAAATGTTCTTCATTTTAGTAATTATCTTTGCTTTTAACATTACATTGCTTAGCATGAGTTTTTACGACTACTGTAGAGCAACAATCATTATTTAAAAAAAAACACAAATTTAAACTATTTTGGTGTATCCTCCTTTATGTTATTTTAATTGAGTTAATTTTAAAAAAATCATAATATATAAAGAGAGCTCAACAAAATAGTAACAATTTTAATTTAAGAACCTCGCTTTTGCTTCACTAGAATGTTTTATGCTTTGACGCTTAAAGCATGATTTTGTTTTGCAATGTTTTTCAATGTGAGCATGTTTTTAGTTGTGTCGTTCAAAAGACCTGATAGGATTGTCACAACTAGTGCCAAAGTTAAGCCCTTTACTGATGAAGAACCGAGAAATACCAGAAAACGAAAGAAACCAGGTGACAGTGAGTAGAGCATGCTTTTTTTCGCTTGTTTGATGTGTGTCTGTGATTTTTTTCTTTTTACATAAGATAATAAAAGCCAGTAAACTTTAGCAAGTAAATTTTATTAATAAACAAAAAAAAATAAATGAGTAAAACTTAATAACATATTCTAATTCTACAAATGTAAAAATGAATTGATAATTGAGCAATAACTTCAACTGCATAATTTTAACATTACAAAAACCAACTTCGTGAACATGTTTCACGATCTAGTTTCACGAAACCCATACATTATATTCTGCTTCAATAGTTCTCATTGTGTTCTTATTTCTACAGGCCCACCTTCGAATGGCGTAGATAATGCAGCAAACGGCAACCTTGGAGCGGACAACCCGGGTCTCTACGAGAACCTGCCGTTCCATGGACTACAACAACCCCCGAATAAGGTATGTTTGGTGATCATTTTGAAAATGATACTGTAGTATGACAAGAATCTAGTTTGGTCTTTCAGTAATGCTAATACAACAATTCTAAAAAAGACGTTTGGACAACACAGAAAGAGCTAAGCAAAGCTTGTGTTGATATTAATATAATACATTTTTTTAAATAATAGAGACAATAGTTCAACAACTCAAAAAAAAACCGGTCAAGTGCGAATCGGACTCGCACACGAAGGGTTCCGTACCACAAGGCATAAAAAGCCGAAAAAAACGTTTCTTTTATACCCCTTTATTGTTTACTTTATTTTATTGTTATTATTTGTTGTTATGGCGGCAACAGAAAAACATCATCTGTGAAAATTTCAACTGTCTAGCTATCACGGTTCTTGAGATACAGCCTGGAGACAGACAGACAGACGGATAGTGGAGTCTTAGTAATATCTCTTATACAATCTTAGTCTTAGTGGTCTCGTTTTTACCCTTTGGGTACGGAACCCTAAAAACCACAGACGAGAAGTTGATTTGACTTTCATAATTTTATAATTTTATACATGTCCATCCGTTTTTAATAGAGCAAAATATTGCCGAAAGACTATTGTGTATTACCCCATATAATAAAACTACCAAAACTTACAAATTAACTTTTATGTTATGCTATTGTTTTGCTTAAATTATAATTATAATTTGCATTTTTGTTTTTGTTTCATGTTTTATTAATTTGCATGTAAAGCCTGTCCAAGCTATACAACCTAGGGTTATTGAAACCAACCCTAAAACGTCGAAAGGAATTGCAGCGTTACAGAAACAACTGACTACTAACCCATCGTTTACACCAAGACTCGTTTGCCCACCATTCGTTCAAAATGCTATAGGATATCCCATGGCTTCAAACTCGCAGTACTCCTATGGAATACCAGTACTATCTCCGATACAACAAATGTATCCATTACATCAAACGGTTTTACTAAACCCTTACTTACCACAAATGCAAACCACATTCTTAAAACAATTCCCAACGATTGATGAAGAAATCCCTGAAGGGGATAAAAGAAAATTTTCCTCACTAAACACGAGGGTGCATAGAAAACCACCGCAGTTCCAATCAATGAGAATAGTAAGGAAACGCAATATCGAAAGATTTTATCCTAACACGGAATACGGAGAGAATTTCAACGAAATCAATAATAATAAGAATTCCACACCAGTTACTGAAGATACAATCTATGTGAATTGTCCATCTTTACTCAGAGTCAAATCTAATATCAGTGGAGTAGAACAATTTGAAAACCTAACAGATTCTATTCAAGTGTGTGATGAGACTGATCTAAATAAATCTACTACTTCTTTAAATAGACCTGTACCAGCCCCTCGGACTAAAATATCACCGTTCGTTTCACCTTCTAAAAGTGATCACGTTTACGTCAATCTCTCCATGCCTTTGATTAATACAAAATTTTCCAAATCCATTGATACTATCGACGCCCCAGTACGGCCAACTAAATCCGCTGAAGATATATCCAAAACAAAATTTGAAATCTTTAAGACTGAGGAACAAGATGACAGTGACGAAGAAAAGGACACTGAAGAAACCATAGCTGATCTCTCTAAACCAAATATCATAGGTGCAACTCCTAAAAGGAATCTATCTGTAATTTTACCATCTACTTCACTAGTTAAGTCAGTCGTGAAGCAATTGAACGATGAAGGAATAAACAAGGTTGGGTTACCAAAGAAGCAAGTGATTCCACCAAATAAAACGTTACAAATACCAAAGCTGACGGAGAAACCGGTACCAAAACGCTCAGTAGTTAAACGTAGTCACTCAGTACAAAGTAGTATCACAGTGGACAGTGATAACGGTCAGGTATAACGCTTATTATCTTTAATTTTCTGTTTTATGTTCCTTCTGGCTAACGTGTGTGATCTAATCACTAACAAACTAATTTCCTTTTCAGAATACTAACATACTCCAACAACAGTACATGCAAAAACGTAATCACTTCACAAACTTAAGCAACAAAGGGAAGAACAAGAAAAACTTTCAAATACCACTACAAAAACATCATAGCTTTTGTTATTTCCAACCCATAAGAGTCGATAAAAGAATCCCTGTTGATCAGGAGAGGTCGTACAACAACACAATAGGACCTCTCATTTACCAGCCTTCAGAAGCACAGTACTACACAAAAACATTAAACAGGACGAGAGAAAAGAACAGTCAAAAACTAAACCGTTTGAAAAAATCTGAAAGCTTAAGAGAAAAACTATCATGTGTAGGAGTCTATGATAATTATCAAAAACCTGACTACCCAGAGCCTGAATATAATGAATCAGAAAGAAAATCATACTTGCAATTGCTAAAAGGCAACTACATATCAAATTCAACAAAAAACTTAGGACCCGAAAATTTCACATCGAACTATTCGGGTCCGAAAGACGATAAGCCTAAACAAAAAAAGTTAGTGTACGCTGATTTAGCATTAGGAAACCATAATATGAAGTTTAAAAACACTGTCAATTCTAATAGACATTTGTATGATACGTATACAGTAGGTTCAGATAGTGCTAACAAAGATACTAACTCTAGTTATAATAAGAATATGTCTAGTACTACTCAGAGAAAAAGTGGTCACACGCAACCTAGAAGTGACTATGCTACTCTGAAATTCAATGAGATCGATGTCTGAGAGGTGAGTTTCATCTAAATCTTATAATAATGATAAGTTTTAAGGCTGATTCTGAAGCTTCTATTTTAAAACCTAATTCTCGCTTCTACGTATTAGAATGAACCGATAATGTTTTAGTTCATTGAGCTTTGATTTAAATTCAGATTCTGCCTTCAAACTGAGCAATAGTTTATTTCTATTGCTGTCCGAATTCGGAGGTGTCATCTCTTTTCACTCTATAAAACATCCAATTACTATGAAATAGATTCTAAAACAAAGCTTTAAAGCAAAAGATATTAATTTTATTTTTTTACCAGTCAAGATTTTATAAAATAATTGCATAAAATCTTGTATAAAAATCATAAAACAAATATTTTGATGGTAATATGTGCCTAAGTGGAATTCTATCTACGTTTACAGCATGATTTTTCCGACACATCATTTAAAAAGCCTGATAATAAATTGCCTATTGAAGTACCTATTTAAAATAAAATAGAATACTCATACATTTACATAATTATTCATTGGCTATATTAAAAATGCAGTTATAATATTAAAATGCTTTCTAATTTAAACTGACTGCAGAAATTGACTACAACATAATTAATTCCGGCCTCATTTTAGCATTGAAGCTACTTGGTTGTCAACGACTTTTGATATTATAAAATATGGTCCAATATCCATGAGTTCGAAAGCTGTCCAATATTAAAGCGATATCTTTTCGATAACTTTTTGAGCTCAAACTTTTTTAAATCCAATTATCTAATTCCCATGTAAATGTTTGAGATCCCAATGAGCATGTATTCGCAATGTTGTGACGTTTTTATATTTTCTTCTAGGAACGCTTTACCAAGAGTGACACGTACATTTTTTAAAAATAAGGTAATCTTTTTTTCAAAATTCATTCCGGATTCATTTCGCTTTTTTAGTTCATCGCTTTCTAATATTCGCATTACTTAAATTTACTAATTGTTGGTAATCTCAAATTTATAAATGAATGGCAACTAATTATCAAATAATACTGGGCTTTTTATTTAATCACTTATAAAATAAAACATGAAATAAATACAATCTGAAAAAAGATCGTAGCTTTGCACTTAACACATATTACCATTGTATTTTATGTATGTTTTTCTATATAATATGTTTACTCATATAAAAAAAAGAAAAATCTGCACTCTTAAAAATTTACCTTTTTTTTTTCTCAGCCGTTCAGACCCGAAGACCAATTCATTTATGCAGATGCTGACCTCAAAGACTATGGGCCTATTAATTACAAAGCAGCATCGATCTACGCTCAAATGAAAAAAGTGAAAGAACAACAAAAATTACAGGAAATATACGATAAAGAAGACATGCTGTGATTACGATTTGGTTGTCAAAGAAATAAACTTTTACCTATTTTTTTTTTGTTATTGTTGTGATGAGGTATTGCGCGTTTTCAGTGGATTAATGATGTAACTAGTTTTAAATGATTGGAAATAATGTTAAAAATACTCGAATTGCCAAAAAAAGGATATTTGGTGCTTAAAGGAAAACCAGTTGACATTTTACATCCTTATTTCGCATAATTATTTGTTTATTATTTAAGCAACGAATCTTGTCGCATTTGTATCGTTTTCGTATTAAATAATTTAAATTGTTGACTTGTCATTAATTAAATGTATTTTTTTCGTCACTTACTGAGTTTAAAAATCCCATTTTGTACTTCTTTATTTCTTCGTGTTTTGTAAATCTTTGCACAACCAAGTGATCAAAGTCGAAAATAGTAAGAAAAAATATAATGAATAAAAACTATTGCTGGAGATATCCTGTATTTGTACATTTTAGAAGGTTGTCGTAAAAATTGTAAATAAAAATAGATTTCTTATATAAATGTAACTACCGAAAGATCTAGTTGTCAGTTTAGTATGAATTTTGTGCTAAATGAACTTTGTTTTAAGCTGAATATTTTAGTAAATAAACTAGGTATTTTTCAAATATTTTTGGACAGTTCCCTAAATAAATGAATGCGCAATCTACTATTTTAAAACATTTAAAATATAAATAATTAATTAAACGTGCTTAAAAACAGTTTCAGATAAAAATATATTTTTAAAAGTCCAAGTTAAAGGCAATGTTACCTGCATACGTACTTTTTAATATTATGTATTTTATTTCAAAAGTTACCGAGTTTCACGTCCGCCAACTATGACGTATCTGTAATGGTCAAAATTACATGAAATTAACCAACACATGAAAATAACAAGACAACTGGAATTCGTTTTATCAAAGTAATTCAGTGGTCGTCATTATTTTCAGATTATGTCGCATGAAAATGCACGCACCTTTATCGATAAAGGTGCGTGCGGGCCGAGTTTCACGCATCGTTCGAACGATGCGTGAAAAGTACATATGTACATCATTAATTTAAATCCGCTTTTATCGTAAACAGTGCTCATCTGCTTATTACATAATAAATATGAGCGTGGTTATTACTGTGCATTTTTTATTCATTTACCAATAAAAATCGACACAGTAGAAAAACATTTTTGATGTTTTTAACTTTGCCTGTTACTTGGACAGTGTTTGTTAAAATTCTGTTGAATGGAAACTAGCTCTTATTTTAAACAGGGTATTCAGTTGAATCATGAATGTAATCATTATGTCAAATATTTTTAATTAAGAAGTCTACTTATTCTAGCAAATCTACCCAGTTTAGTATCATTTCTATTATCAGAGAAAGCAGTAATGAAAATAGCCAATTACTAGTCTAATCTTTTTTGTAGCTCAAATATCCATGATTGTAAGCCTGAAGGTTACTTTTTACTATATTTTATTTTGAGCTACAAAATGGATTCTCAAAACAGCACAGCAAAGCTTCAAGTAGGTTGACAACACATAGAGATTTTAATATCCGTCCAAGCGGGAATGTCTACAAAGATTAGTTGATTTTTAGCTAAAAACCGTATCTTTGTAAATTTTAGTGTAAATTACATTTATCGTGTAAAAATATTAGTCGAAAGACCTAAGACTATCCAAAGATAGATGAATTAGGGAGTGTATTTTCACGAAAATTGTGCAATCGTGCGAAATTGCATGATCGAGTAGATGTGTTCACAAAATAATGTTAAACAATGGCCCGTAGCGCAATCGGCATTTATATTTTTTATTTTATTTCTCACCGATTTTTGTACGATTTATTACAACGAATTACATTTTTTTTTTAATGTTTAGTTACAATTTAGTGACATTTTGTATTTTTAAACCTATCTTTAACATCGCTTTTTAATAACATTGTTGATGTAAATTGTGATAATAGTCTGAAATGTGAAACTTATTGGTTCTGATAAAACAAAGGTTTTTCCTTTTTTTAAAGGCGCCTTTAAAGCTTCAACCTAAGTTTTTAACCACTCTACAATCGTGATTAAAAAAAACTTTGTGAGACTAAAACAATTTTTCGTACTTAAATAAGTTTAACTGTCGTACTAATGTAAATATAAACAGGGAGAAAAAATTACAAAATATCGGCGGAATAATTTTCCAATATTCGAAAAAATATCAATATTTTTCCCTTTTACTTTTTGTAAGATTTTTTTTTGTTTGGGAAATAATACTTAATTTGTATTTTTCGCCGATATTTTTCTATTTTTTCTAAATAAATAAAGCACTAGAAATGCGCTCTATGTGAGTGCTGTGACAAGAGCGGAATTTATTTCACTATTTTAACAATATTTAAGTAATAAGTGGGTTTTTTAAGTTATATTATTGCTGTATAGTTTTTCGATGAGCAATATTATAGACTTATTAACATGTTGTGCAAACGTAGGTAATAAATATTTTGCTAACTAAATCTAATTAAACACCAGAGTTCATAAGAATCAACCTAATTAGTGAAACCGAGGGCGGTAAACAAATGAATGATTTTATATTATCTGGTCTATTTTTCACTCATTAATTAATAGTAATATTAAAACCTTCCACACTTTTTACACCGGAAACTAGCTTTGGTATATTACATATTTATTAAGAAATTTCTTTAATAAAAAAAAAAATTGTTTTAGTGCAACGTCAAAAATATTTTAATGAATTTAAATTCCAAATAATAGTGAAATAATTCCGCCATGTCGCGACAACGTATAGAAACAAAATATTAATAAAGGTATTAGATGAGGTTTTGTACATACAAACTTGTTATAATATTTCGAAATAGTGTTATTAAATTAATTTATGGATTTTTAACCGTCGTTTTATTTGGTTGCGTAACTTTATCTATGACTCCGCCCTGAGCACAGTACCTACTTACAACGCTACAAGATTATTTAGGCACGTCCCGAAAATCGGAACTAAGGCTGAAGCCACACGGTGCAGTGCGGCGCCGCACCGCACCGTGTGGAACCGCACCAGACTGGCGATTACACGGGCAGTGCGGCGCCGCAACGTCCTTACGGCGGCGTCATGGTGACGAAAAAAGTGTTGGCTTGCCCATCTCTACTACAGTCTGTACAGACGCCAGCACATCAAGCTACTACAATCTGTCAAATTTCTTTAATAGATTTTCGACTTTATCGCTAAAGCATAAGGTTCAAAGTTGGTTGGGAAAATATGACAGTTTCGGGCAGCTTGACGTGGTGGCGTCTGTATAAAATGAATAAGCGTGCGCCCTTCCCTCTGCCGCACAAACAACTGAGCCGTGCAAGCCCGGCGCGGCGGCGCGGCGGCGCGGCGCCGCACTGCTTACACCCCGCATCGTCTCAAGTCCGATGTGCGTACGGTGCGGAGCTGGAGCGCACCGGAGCCTGCCGTGTGGCCCATTCATTTTTATATGTAGGAAACCGCAGCGGCACCACTCAGGCGCGTCGCAGCCGCACCGCATCGTGTGAAACGGCTCTCGTCTTGTTTTGTCAACAGTGACATTTTCATAAATGTTTACCATCAACGCCCCCCTGTCTATGTCATTAGACACTAAAATGCCCTTGTACTCTAGGTGTAAACTACCACGGTGAAAAATTCACACTAGTGCGAATTTCCGTCTTTTGCAAATCGCCTCAATTGTGCGATTGTCTCGCAGAATTGGTAGTTGTAAACTGTTACATTTTTACGGACAACTATGAGATGAGAATCATGAGCGCTAAAGTCAAACGGCATTAATCTTATAATAGGCAAATGGAAGCGATCAGCCATAGCGATTATAAGTTGTATGGAATGTTATAACACCATACCTAAGTCAATGCCAGTGAATCAGAAGTTCGTCGGACACTCGTACAGACATCAAATTTCATCCAGGTAGGCAGGTGAGTTCGTTTGATTCTCAATTATAGTGGTAAGGTGGCATGAACTACACCGTGGTGTGATATGAATCATGAAGGAGGTATTAGGGTGGGAAAAACGATCAAATTATAAATAGAAACAAAGACATAAAGTTTATTTTGAAGAGAAAAACATAGCATATGGTGATGTTCACGAATACTTTTACTAAAGTCGGTCAGTGGGTCGTCTTAGGGCGGATGAAATTTTTCATTCGAGCCAACATTTTGAAAATATAGAGAGTTTTATATAAATAAAATAAAATAACATTCGGAGGCCCATAATTCGGAAACAGTGCGTCCTAGGGCCATGTTTCTCAGAACCTAAATAGTTTCTATGGTCAAGGTTAACCTGACACTGCTATAAAATTGGGCTTTCTGGTACGTACGGCTACATATCAAGCTATAATTAACCAGTAGGTATAAGCTGACTTCTGAATGTACGAAAAACCTATTCAGTGCGAGGTCAGCTAAAACTGGAAATGTAGATATACGAGTAGCTTGATGTGTCACCGTGTAGGTAAACACCTTTTTTTTTGGGTGTGAAATTATCAAAAATCTTCTCCCGCTCTTGTGCGTTGTATTAATTATAAGTAGATTAAATCGTCACTTAGGTATGTTAACATCTGAAGATTCAAATGCTAAATTAAATGAAACAACAAGATTTTTAGCTATCATTTTCATATTTTACTTTATTCTTCTTCTTCTTACAAAATCATTAATTTCTTACTCTTAATTATATTGTATACTTACATTAATAGTATTTACAGTTTTTTTCTTTAAATTTAAAATATTTACAAACTTTTATTATCACAGCTTATTTTTGAAACAAACGTCTCCATTTTTCAGTATTTAGTTTTTAATCGAGTGTGAATCATTCCTGGATTACTAAATGTACCTATACAATTATGTGCTAAATTGATTTTACAAAAATAACTTTGCATCTTTTATCTAAATTGTCTTGTTTATGTTGCTAAAAATAGTTTGTTTAAGACTTTAAATGATTCACCACTCTCACGGCTGGGCAAAGGTTGCTAATTAAATCAATCCAATAAATAATAATTAGTGTTTTGTGCAGTGACCACACGGATATGATACTAAACAACATAATAATTAGCATTTCTAGACTTATTTACTAAATAAAATGGCTCATGCTTCAACTATGCTAAGTAATATCACAGTGTATGTATAGACTGTGGTAATATTATGTAATCTGGTCAACAACAAATTATACTTTGAAGAAATTTATTTAAATATACATTGTAGATACGGTTACCGTTATACTTAGCTAGGCACAGATATTTTTTCTTATTGTTTTCTGAAATGTGTTTTTTCTGATAAAAAAAAATATTAAATTATTTTTGTTAAAATTTAAAATATTATTTGTCACATCCCATCGCCCATCGTGTTTTCTAAAATTATTTTCATTGGAAAAGTTATTGATGCTGATATGTGTAGCAAATATCGTACAAAAGTGTATAATTTTGTATTTTAAAGGTATTTTCTATCATTGAGTTTGTGTATTAAATGCTTACTGTAAAATATACCTAACTTATATACTATAATTATGTACATCTTTTGTTATAAAAAAATAACTACTTTTAAATGTATAATTAAAATACATACTTACTGTTTTATGTAAAAACATTCGGTAAGACTGACACAGTTTTTTAGGAAAACAGGACATTTTGAGATTTTTTGAGACCAGCTATGAAACGTTATACCTAAGGTCATAATTGTTATCTAACTAATACATAGTTATATTTTACAAAAATGCAAATACAATTTTGCCATTGGAAGTAACAGTACCTAAGTGTAAAAAACTTTTTTAGTTGTTTACCTAGAAATATTTTTTTTCTTATAAACTTTCATAGACGATCTCATTATTAACCTTTCCTTAAAAAATACTTCTTGAGACTGTAATAAATTTAAAAAGAAGTCATTAATTAGTAGAGATCTTGCCACTACTTAATTTAAATTCAAAATGGCTTCTTATTTCAATCAAAATTCAAAAGTCAGTCATTCCAACAATACACACACCCGAATTTTCAAACGACACTCAAGATAAGAACGTTCATTTAAGTTTTTCTGTCTATCAACGTAACAGTGACAAATTTTTCTGTCTGTCAAAGTTACAGTGACAAGTTTTTCTGTCTGTAAAAGTTACAGTGACAAGTTTTTCTGTCTGTAAAAGTTACAGTGACAAGTTTTTCTGTCTGTCAAAGTTACAGTGACATGTTGTTCTGCCTATCAAAGTGATAGTGACATGTCTTTTTGCCTATCAAAGTAATAGTGTCATGTTTTTCTGTTTATCAAAGTAAAAGGAAGAGTTTGTGACTTAACAGTGCCTTATAGCTGACTTGTGTTTGACATTTCGGTCAATATTTACAAACTTAAAGCCTAATTTAAAAATACTTAAATCCTATTGGTAGATCAGTAAAAGTCATACTGTCCTCGGCCAAAGTACACATAATCGGAACACCATTTCCTAGCTTGGAGGTCTGTTGAGCAGCATGCTGGATAGGCGAGTTTTGATTTTGTTAGCTTAGCACATCTTTGGCAGAGGTCTAAAAGCTCATCCTGTAACATAGAAAAAGAATTTGTTAGGTTGTTATGTTACTCTATTACACATAAACAGCTGAACGGATTTGTGCGATTTTGGCGCCTATCTTGACTGGGACACTTTTATATGAGAAGGGGTTTTCTTAGGTTACGAATGAAACTGCGGGTTTCCACTAGTTGGTGATATTTCCATGATCAACGAAATATTGGTGAAAATCGGTAAAAAAAGGGTAAATACTCAAAGAAATCTACAATTCATAGGTTCGCATGGTCTAAGAAAATCGGAATACAGGTTTGAAATTGTGTACCCGCACAGTAAGCAAGAGTTTTAGTGCACAGCACCTACTTTTTACGATTTAATTAAAATATTCCATGAAGTATGAAGAAAAAACACAATCTACTGATTACTTTACTATTTTAGCACAAATTGAACTAACAAACGGATAAGAATTAACCTAATTATTGAGCAAGCTCGTTTATCTTTTATCACCCAAATTAATGAAATGAAATGTGTGCAAAATTGAGCAAAAAAGCGAATCATACGGCTTAAGACCTCTAACCATTTGACCCTAAGAAATGATATGTATGATTGGACTTGAAATTAGCGCAGCAGTAGCATGTAGATTTCGGCTAAGTCTGTTTTAAATGGTATTTATACTGAGCTTTCAGATATGTGAAAAAGAAAGAAAAAATAATCATCATTCTGCACAATCAAAACGCACATTACAAAAAAGACATAAAATACACACAAACAAGCCAAAAACCTCGTACTCAACAATTAAAAGTTTAAGGTATGACAATGGCGCCGATTCTGTTTGTTCACAAACTAAACTAAAATTAAGTTCATGCATCTTTTTCTTTCTATTTCATTAAGAAAAGGACAGAAGATAAATATTTGTACCTATAGTCTTGACAATAAACCTATGCCTGAAAAGAAGACTGAAAATCTTCTTAAGTACTTACATCTGTATGACATTCAGCAGACTCCGTAAAGACGCCGCTGGCGGGCGCAAGCCATGGGGGTCGCGCGTTCGATTCCCGGATGAGTACCGCCAGGCACAGCACCAGTAGGACACAGGCTATGGAGTAGTTCTGTGGACAAAGAGAATCAGAATTAGACTACAAAATAAAGCGTTATTCGGAGAAAAGTCGCTAGTGACTGTATTAGGTATACCTACCTGTGTAGCAAACAGAACCTTAATTTAAATTAACATTGGTTCTTTACTTATGGTTTTTATTTTATTTTATTATTTTTGGGCAACATACAGCTAATTGATACGGTGTTCTTAAATAATATGAAATAGAATGCCATTTACAAGTATCCACTGATAAACACTAAAATTAAAAACGAGAAAAAAAGGTCGGTACAAAATACCTATAACATAAATTAGGAAATAAATAGTACAACCAAACGAACTAACAGACAAACAACAACAAACTAAACTATAGCCGTCTTTTATTATTAGGCAAAGTAGAAAGAGCAGAAGATGAACGAGTCGAAAGAAGAATCGTTGGCAACATCCACTAGATGTCAAACGATTAATGATAAAAAAGTTAGAATTGCTTAACCCACTTTCAAATACAATCCGAAAAGAATTGAGGGAAATTCATTGCTTTATGTTTGAAAAATTCGTCTGCACAACAACACGTAATTAACAGAATTAATGTTGTTGAACTGTCAAAACGAATGGCCATTTGGCCAATGAAAACTGCCATTGTAAGTGCCTATTTAAAGCTATAACCTGCTTTGTCAAGTTCAGGGCCTAAAAAGGCCACTTTGGCAGAATCATAAAATGATAATAATGGACAGTTAACTGTTAAGTTAATCATATCAAATCCCATTAGTGAAGCATTTTTCAGTTTTTTTTTTTGTCTGTGCTAAAATACCAATCAATCCAATTCAAATCCAATCCCAATCTCTTTGATTGTACCTACATAGTGCAGCGAAAAAAAAAAAGAAAAACACGGACTGTCTTCGCCATATTATAATTCATAATGTTATCCTTTTATGATTCTCCAAAGTGGCCCCCAGATAGTACCTTTAACCTGTGATTATATAGTAATCAAAATCGATGTATAAAGTTTGGTAGGTATAGATCACAGTAGATTGCTTTCATTAAATTTGTAAATAGGTAGGATTTAAACATATGCGTCAATACAAAAAATCAAAATCTAATACAAAATCATGATTTAAAATAAAAAAAATATTAATGAAAGTTGAACTGCCATATTTCAAACCACCTGTAGTAAAGTAGTATCTACTAATGAGGAAAATCTCCAAAGTGGTAAGGCACTGACAACAATTATAATCAGCAAATGATTGCACCATGCTCACACCATGCGATAACCCGTAGAATAGGAACCGCACTGTTTTGTAATAGTACAATAAACTTATCTTAAACAATAATTTATTACAATCACATAAATAAACATCGATAATTAATAATGATAAAAAGCTACTTGGAAAATAGGGCATTTGTGTTTGTTAGTCTAATATAGGTTATTTCAATCGATCATGGGTCATGACTTCACGTAAACACGTTTGGTACATACCAGGATGAAAACCAGGTCAAGATTTGAATAATGACTTTGTAATGATTGCGGTCAAAGGGCATTTTGTGGAACTAACATCCCGAAGATGCTCGCGATCGCGGTCGATATCTCTACACCTGAATGTCGATACTCGCTATTTCAGCTTGGATGGAGGTGCGAACACGTCGGTTCAGTTGGACCTGAAAGCTCAATTGCTCAGTCCTGTGTTTGTGCTGTTCTTTACCTACTCCAGAAGAACGAGTTGAGCCGCACAGCACTTTTTTGTATTCAAATGAGATACGATGCAGTCGTAATGTGCGCTTAGCTTCATCCAATCGAAAATAATGACAGAAAAAAAAATGACGTTCCGAAACATGCCACACGACATTTTACAATGACAACAACGCAATGCTGAAACTGAACGCGGAGGTAACGCTTAAGGGAGGTTTCTGTTATGTATAAGGCGGGAGATAACGCCAGGGAGTCACCATTGTGTGGATCCGGAGGACGCGGTGGAGGTCTGCCCGGCTTGGGCAGAGCACCGCCGCGTCCTCACGTCGGCGATCGGCGGCGGCGATCTCTCGCGTCCGGCCCTGGTCCATGGTACGGAGCGAGAGTGCATGGGAAGTCGCCTACCTCCTTCTGCGAAGCAGAAATGCTTGCGAAGGAGAAGGCAGAGCGCGTGAGGGAGAGACAATCTTTGCGCCCTCACGCCGCTTGTCGCTTCAGGAGACGACCTGAATATCGGGAGTCGAGAGCAGAGTAGGCCACCGTAGGCCCGGGCCGACGACGGCGCGTTGTGTTCCACGCACGCCTCGTAGAGATGTCAGCACTAACTGACGGGGTACACTAGGGCTGATGCCTGCCAGGGCCGCGGGTTGTTTGAAGGAGTTACCGTGGCCCTGGCACAGGCAACTCAATTAACACGGGTGGGTTTTAAGTCAGTAAAAGTCTGACACGCCCTCCCGCTCCGCCCAGAGTGGGAGAAGTTTTTTGATAATTTCCCACACAAAAAAAGAACTATTATCTACCAGTGTAACAATATCCTTATAATATAGTAAACAAGATAACAATCAAAATAAACAAAGTAGTACTATTGTAACCCAATTGACAAAAGTAGTTGTCCATTCTGATAACAAGGGCTTAATAGCCATTAATCATGATAAGAACGAAGCTGGGTCCATTGCTGATTAAAATAGTACTATTGGGAAGATAAAACCTAGTTTGCAAGAGTAGTATAAGTACATATTGTTTTGATCGACACAGATTTGGAATCTGGTACAAGGAAAATGTGTTTGAAAACTTCGATTGACTGGTTTGTAGGGACAAAGGTCGATGGTTTAAAGTTTGGTACATACAGAGGTAGATCTTCTCTTGGGACAGGCATAAGGCGCTTAATTTTTGATGATTGTAAAGCGAGAATGATTAATTTGTTGATTTTTGTGGTTGTGAGTTGAGCGTTAGTTTGGCTAGCACACTGGGAACAATTTGAGGACTTTACAGTAGCAAGTAAGCATTCAATGATTGGAACCTTTTTCTGAGAGTATGTAAGGTAGGTACAGATCTCCCAGCGAATGTATGTGCTTCAGCAATCATCGTCTTTTCTCGGAAATGCGAATGCGCGATGATGAGATCTAATATAGAGCTGTTATAACCATGGAAATACTTGGAACTATTTTGTATTACCATGCCATTACCAAGAGAAAGTTGCATACTAACGCGCAATGACAGGTGCACGAGTACGAGACTACGACAAAGCACGGCATTACAAAACTTAGAAACTTTCTTTGTATCTGATTCTGTTCTCAATTCGGAAACACGAAGATTAGCGCATACATTTTCTGGTTTAACTGTAATTGGCGGACGACAAGCGCCTTGCCATCATTGGCGTCATCATCATCTGCCTAGCCTTTTCCCAACTATGTTGGGGTCGGCTTCCAGTCTAACCGTAACATCATTGGCGTAATCCATCATAGTTTCTTTAGCCTTTGTTTTCATGACTTTCCTCACAACTTCCTCATTCCTCTGCGTCACAGGCGCCACTTTTAGACTTCTTGCTTATTTCATAATCTATCCAACAATTGGATCTTAGCACTCTCATCTGAGCAGCGCACAATTGCCTTTAATAATGAATTAAAGTCAAGAATTTCTGTGACCTAACAGTGTTTTTGTCGTAGACAGAGTACCTAAACTAGAGACTGCTGTATAGCTTCTTTTTCATTCGCACAAGAAAAAATATGCGGTCGAATTGAGAAACCTCCTCTTTTTTTGAAGTCGGTTTAAGAGAAATATATTGACGTCACTAGCAAAGAGACAGAGTAAGAATATTTCTGTCCCTTACTGCGTGTCGGCTAAGCACATTAATGTGCACAATAAGTTTGACGTTTATGAAGGAATTATAAAATAATACACCGTGATTAAACGGAAAATAAGATCTTTTTCGTGCATAATTCAATAATTGAATTCATTCAATTGCGCAACTGTGAAAATGGTAAGGTGCAGTGTAATAAGCTGTAAAAATGATAGTATGATGAAGATTGCCGGATTTTTTTGTCCCTTTCGGTGACACGCATACCATGAGTCTATAGATTACTCTGTCTATGGTTTTTTGTTTGATGCAACAAGGATTAATACTCGGTGAAAATGTTTAAGATCAATTTTGACTTTTTAGGTACCTATTCATTTTCTAATCACTTAGTGTGTTTTACTCCCATGAAACAAACACATTTATCCAGCTACATGCATTTATTTAAATTAAACCATTTACAGGCACTTTTGAATTGTCTAAGAGTCGGTTAGTTAATCAGAAAGTTAAAGCAGGTTTCCTATTCCAAAACGAAGAACATGCTAGAAACTCCGTGTTCACTCTTTCCGTGTACAATCTTATATATTTTAGTAAAAAACATCCTCCTGACTTTGTGGCCTAGTTAAAACACATAATTATAAATAAACTATTGGGAATATCGGGATAAAAAGTGCCTACCCTATTAATTCAAGGTGTCCGCTACCTCCATACAAAATTTTACAAAAATTGGTCCTGCCGTTTGAGCGTGAAGTAACAAACATTAAACACACACATACAAACTTTCGCCTTTATAATAATATTGTGATATATAAAAATAAATATTAAAGACCGCTCCGTCTGAGTTAATAGTTAAAAATAATACGTATGTAGTTTGATTAGCCGGGTCAGTTAAGGTCTGTTAATTTATCTATTCTCGCAAATTGCTAATTAAAGGTAAAAAAACACATTTGATAACCACAAACAAAACCGCCTACATAGCAACAACGCAAAAACAACATTAAATGTGTTTTTTCTTATCTAGGAGGGTTAAATATGTATAGATCGTCATTATTTATAGCTTGACATGATTATGTAAGCGTTTTATTACGGAAAACCAATGATCGTTACTTTGGGGTGTATTTTAATAGTATCCAAGGAGTACTTATAGTCCTTTCACAGTTATTTTGCCTACTATTTTGAATAAGGTACACTGTTAAAGTCACAGTGATCTTAATTCTCCTTGTTTTATGGTTGCTGTTAGGTTGCCGCCACTGACAAGTCTGTCAAAATCACAGTGGGTTGCTGCTGGCAGGAGAAAAATAACTGGGAACGGATTGTAGCTACCTGAAATACTTCAAACACAACCGAAGGCTAATTCTCGTAATTTCAAACGTTCAAAATCTAGTCGCAGATACTAATGTCAAAAATGTAGGGAAATTAGAGGTATTTTTGACAGATTGAGACTGAGATCAGACTGTGAACGTTCTCAAAATTATGAGAATTGCCTTAAGCCATGATACAACCATAGATGAACCTCCAAGCTACCTTGTTGACTGGCTGATATTATATTAGGGCAACAAGAGCTCATCATCATCATCTGCCTAGCCTTTTCCCAACTATGTTGGGGTCGGCTTCCAGTCTAACCGGATGCAGCTGAATACTAGAATATTTTACATGAACCGACTGCCTATCTGACCTCCACAACCCAGTTATTGGGTAATACGATACCCCTTGGTAAGACTGCTTGTCAGACTTTCGGGCTTCTGACTACCCGTAACCCGACTGTCAAAGATCCACAAATGACAGCCGGGACCAACGGCTTAACACGTGCTTTCCGAGGCACGTGCTTACAAGAGCTTTAGTATTCTTAATTTAAGTTTGTGTGTGCTGATTGAAGAGATGACCGTTGTTTTCTTAGAAAAAAAAAACATTTTTAACTCGTAGGTTCTTATTTAAATCAAACACTCGTAGGACACTGAATAAGTTTATATTTGCCGAGTGACACGCACAATACACGTGGAATGGAATTTATTATCGTTTTTACAGTACACATAATCAGACATTACTCTCTCAATCGAGCCAATTGCCTCGTGCGGCGCGCGTTCCGCCGACCAGTGTTGCCACTAGACGCCGCGGGGTTCTCACATGCGGCGACGCGGGAATTTGAAAAATCGCGCGTTTGGTTACACATTCTTTTTCCGCCGTTTATGGAAGTGTTGTTATAGATATCTACATAGGTTTTGCGACTATCAATCCGTCCGCTAAACTTGGTGATCATAGCAACTTCTCATTTGGCCATTTCGTGTAAGGCATGATATTTTGATAGTTTTTTAAAGGTAAAAAAAACAAAATCATTGAAATAGATGGTTTTTTTGGCCTTTCTCCCAACCAACCGTCCGGTTATCGCTAACAGGCTAATCATTTCAATCTAATAGTAGGTAAGTAATCAAATATCGATGTTTTCACTCCATACAATAATAGGTAGGTACCTACCTATATTTGGGACTATCTGCTTCGTCAATCGTTTAGTATCTAGGTAGGTATAATAAATAGTTCATATTGTCAGTCGATTTGACGAGGGTAGTGAAAGAAATTTTTGTAGCCTTGGAAAAACTCGTGACAGCAATGCATCATTTGAATATTGTAAGGGCCTTAGTACACCTCCGCAGAGAAAATAATGATGAGAGAACTGCTTTACGAAATACGCTAATAAAAATTACTAATTTATTTCGCGATTCGAGTAGCGGAACGTTATGAGAAATTAGTTGAATATTGTAGCAATCAGACCAAAATGTCGTCGCTTTCGACTTAGTAAATACGCTATAGGCCTGCCTACTTCAGACCTCTTAGATTAGTTTTCCCGTAAAATCAACATCCATTTTAGAAAAAAAATTAAGGTAATTAAAAAGAAAGGTTACGTTTCTGCTATTTGGGTACGGCGGCACCCCAAAAATCTTCATTCTACATCCTTCTTTCCTATTAGCAAAAAACTATAAAGGTAAGTACAACTATAAAGTCAGAGAGCTGGGCTGACACTGTAAAATGTACCGGATTTACCTACCTAAATTACCTAGTGGGTACAGTTAAGTATCGCTACTCTTATTGAATATAGGTAGGTAATATACAAGCCAAAATTGTATCTCATCGGAAACGAATGTTTTTTGTGATTATTATGTTTCTTATCATTAAAAAATCGCTAATCATCACACATTGTTACTCTTTCAGTGTTCCGTAACATTATCGTCATTAGGTAAACCGGTTCAGGCTGGATTTAACCGACGACTCTGATAGTCTTATCTTTTGGCTAACATTAGGTACCTTAGATTCATGCTCGATTTACAGGATCTGATGTCATTCGCCACGTGTTGATGATCGTGAAGACTAATTGAGCATTATTCAAATTCAACCAACAACCAACCTAACTTTCAACTTGAATTTCACGCAGTTCGCAGAGCTGAATTTAAGTCAAACATATTATTTTAACCTTTTCAAAACCCAAGCAAAAGAAGAACCCTGCAATTGCCGAAAGAAGAGCATTGATCACTACGGTTGTGTTGATGATTTCTGATCAACGACTTCAGAATGACGATCTTTTCCTTCAAGGAAAAAAAAATTAAAGTAGAATTTGTAATCGTAGGTACCTATCATTAACAATAAGATGCTCCTCTTATTTCAAAGTCGGTTAAAACCAGTTTATCTAAATATATACTGTATTCTGTGTTTCCAATAATATTGTTGTTTTTATATTGGTAATTAAAATTGTTAATTAAATCAATGAATTTAATTAGTTCATTAATTTAATGAATATTGGACCAGGTATTTACTTAAAATAACAGGTAGACTGATAAAAGTAAACCTGCTTCGTCGATGAGGCGTGGTACCTATAAACGTAAGTGGGGCGGAGTCCGGCGTAGGCGCAGGTCTGATAGTTATCAGACCTGCGCCTACGCCGGAACTTCAGCAATCTCAAACAAAACGGTAAAAAAAATCCCGCCCATCGACACGCCTCACCGTAGCTCCGCCCACTTCGTGCGTTGCTAATTGGCATTGAATGCACACACCACGTGCTGGGTCAAAGGGAATATACGTGATAATACACAGTAGGTATATTGATACCTACTTAACGTTTTTTATGGTAATCTAAGTTCTAAAATAATGCATTATTTGCAATGCTGTTTTTAGAAACATGATATTAATCCTTATCCAAATAAATACGTTATTCATCACAAGTATTTAATTTTGAATAAAATTGCCCTTGACACCATTTGTTTTCAATTAATATCTTCGGAGATATCATAGTTTTAAAATAACTCCGCAAGGCGGCCGGTTCTCTTTTGGAAACCGAAAAGACAATACTATAATTCAAAACTTTCCTTCTAAACAATAGTTATTTGTGCAACAAGAGAGCAAAGTCGTTTTTTGCTGCGAGTGCTGATTTTGAATCCTGAGCAAGCGAAGGATTCAAAGATTGAATCACGAGCGTAGCGAGTGATTCTAAAGGTGAATCCTGAGTGTGGCGAGGGATTCAAAAGCACGAGATGCAAAAAACTTTGCTCTCGTGTAACACATATAACTTTTCACTTCAGCAGCGAGAACACTTTGTAAGGCGTGTTCGAAAAAAAAGCACCCATGATATTTTATTATTCAAAATATATTACGTATAAATATCAGTTTTATTTGCAGTGAATACTTATTTTCGTTTAAATAAAAATCCAATAAATTACATTAAAAGATATAATTATCTTTTAGCAAAATTTCTTTAGTTATTACGAAATTCCGAACGTGTTTGTCTTTGAGGTCGAATTCAAAATCGGAACTTCAAAAGGGCTGGTCTTTGTCTCTCTCTCTTTCTAATGGCGAGAAAGAGATAGAGTGTGAATGTTTTGAATTGTATGATTAACCCAAGGCTGAATAAGATTCGCGGCTTTCAGAAAAAAATAATTAAAAAGTTACTTGGTCTCACTCAGTGAGCAAAATCGCATTTTGCTCACTGATTTCAGGCAGCAAAACCTACATGTTTGAGCTACTGAAGTGAAAAAGCTTTTGTTTTTGTTTTCGATGTAGAGGACCTTAAAAGAATAGGTATTTAAAATTGCGCAGACAAAAACAACACATGTTTGGATTAAGATAACATGCCAGTAGTCTGTTATTATGAACTGTCGCTAACAGCCATTCTGAACACAGCATGGTAATGATCAAAGTAAGATACCACTTTTTATCTACAAACTTCAAACTTTTAAATGTAAACAAGAATAAATTATTATTTAACATTCGATAATTTACTAAATAATTGCTCTAACATAGATTCCGTCTCTGTGTCGGATTCAACCACATGTGACCTTGACAACTGCATTCCATCCAATATTAAACCCTCTGACTCACTCAAAATTCTTGATCAAAATATTAGAAGTGTCTCAAAAAATATATCAGGCCTACACACGGTACTAGCTAGGACTAAAGTAGCTTGGGATATAGTTACCCTAACGGAATGTTGGCTGCCCAACACTCACACTATCCCTGACTTATCAGGTTACAACTCTTTCTCATCCAAGAACAATAATACTCAGAATGAGGGAGTAGTGACCTATGTACACACATACCTCAACGTTTCTGTACATGAACCCCTTTTTCAGATGCAAACTGTCTCCTGATAGAAGTAGATCACAACACTAGTACTAGCAAATTACCGCCCTCGAAGCTACAAAGACATTACCAACTTTCTAAATTCCTTAAACATGACTTTAACTAGTATCGCACACTTTAATAACATCATAATCACCGGTGATATAAATATAAATATCAGTGACCAATGCCGTGATTCTAGTAAGTATAACTACTGACTAAAACCCACCGTGTTCCTTCCTTAGCCTTTTATGTTCCGGGCCAGCGGTAACCCTTTCGGACAATCCCGCTGACCCGGCAGGCTTCGGCCCTAAGGGGCGGGCCTCCTCGATGCTGAAATCTCTTTGAGGCGCGCGTGGAACATGTACGCGTACGTCTCCCGCGGCGGCTGGGACGGGAGGCTCTCTCCCTCATCCGGCCCGCCACCTCCTTCGCTAGCATGACTGCTTCGCAGAAGGAGGTAACTGCCTCCCACTTCCTCTCGCCCCGGACCATGGCTTACACCAGGGCCGGACGCGAGAGGTCGCCGCCGCTGCCGATCGCCTCTACGAGGACACGGCGGTGCTCCGCTCAAGCGGAGCAGACCTCCACCGTGTGCTCCACCGTGTCCTCTGGGCGATCCTGGCAATGGTGACACCCGGGCGTTTCCTCCCGCCTGATGATGTGCAGGAACCTTCCGAAACTTCCGTGTCCGGTGAGGACCTGCGTCAGGCGGTAGGTGACGGAGCCGCGCGCCGTGGCGCCTCTCTAGCCACTCCTCAAAGAGGGGTCTTATCGCCGCTATCGCGGCGTGTTCTGCGCTGGGTTGTGACAGTCGCTCTTTCCATGCCGCCATGAGATCGCGCCGGAGATCCGTCCACTCCGCAGCGATTTGCCGCGGAAGCGGATCTCCCCCCCGGCGTAGTGCCTCCGCGCGCCACTCATACAAGCGCGCGAGGACTATCGCCTCCAGATCCCATGGTGACAGTCCGGCAATGAGGCTTGCCACCTCGCCCGAGATTGTGCGGTAGCCCCGGATGATCCTTACAAGGCAAGAGCCGCTTGAAGGCGGCCCCGGTCCGTTCCAGTTTGGGGGCCAAACGTCGGAAATGCTCGACGAACTTCTACCGGCTGTCGAGGACGAGACCCAGGTACTTCATCGTTGTCTCGACGCCGATGTGATCCCCTCCCACCGTTAGTTGGGATCCCGATGGTGGCGCGTTCCGGGGCCCATGAAACGACATGGCCTCGGACTTGTGCAATGCCACCTCGAGACCCTACTGCCGGATTCTATCCACGACTATCGCAACCCCGCGTGTCATCGCGTCGGCCGCCGCCTGATGCGACCTCCTCTGCGCCAGGACCAGCGTGTCGTCAGCGTAGCAAATTACGCTGACGCCATCAGGGAGGTCAGCCTGCAGCGCCCAGTCGTAGCCGATGTCCCACAGGAACGGCCCCACAACCGATCCCTGCGGGACACCGCACGACATCTCTCGCTGGTTCCACTCCCCATCGCGACCGGGGTAGATGACGGCTCTGTCCGTCAGATACGCCTTGACTGTTCGACGGAGGTAGGGCGGCACCCGGTGATAGCGGAGTGCCTCCACAATGCAGCTCCAGGGCAAGGTGTTGAACGCGTTGGCGATGTCGAGTGACACCACCACGACGACCCCACCCCGGGACACCGCGTCCCCCTTCGTGAGGGCTCTCACGCGCATGATGGCGTCCACCGTCAAGCGCCCCTTGCGGAAACCAAACTGGTTGTCCGCAAGATCCGGCCCCGTCCTCACCAGGTGCCCGACGAGGCGGCCCACAATCACTATTTCAAAGAGCTTGCCGACCTCGTCGCAGAACGATGGGCCGTTATGCGGACGGAGAGTCCGCAGGGCGCCCTGGCTTCCGAATGAGGACCAGCTTCCCCGTCTTCCAAAGAAGTGGAAACCAATAAGGATAAGGGTAAGGATATTCACCATCTTTCAGGCTCTATGATTGTTCTGAAAGCCATGTAATACCTCTCCACTCCTCAAGCACCTCAGGGCAATATGTCCTGAGGTACTTGAGGAGTGGAGAGGTATTACATGGCTTTGCATGGTTTTCATATTGCCCCCTTTTCCAGTGGCCCATTATTGAGTGTGCAAGTCACCCCCTGCCAGTTTATTCATGTATATATAAAACATTGATCAGGCAGGGGCCATAGTTCTTGGGAACCAGTCCACTTTAGCCACCCAAACCCATAGTCAAACTTTTTATTTTTCCATATCCTGCAATAGTCCTACACCAACCGGGGGTTATCCTTGGGTGTACTCGCAAAGTGCATACAGGGATAACCGTCGGCTGGTGCCGCATTCCTTTAAAATTTACTAAGGGGAATCTGCGAGTAGCTCTTAGGCCTTCCAAAGGCCCGGTCTTTTGGAAGGCGTTAGAGAGGCCGAAGTCCCGAGATGTAAAAACATAAAAATAAATAATAATGAAGTTTATTCATTAAAAAGTAAAAATACAATGTGACGGATTCGGTGAGCCACAAACTAAGCGTCGCTTGTATCTTGTGGCAAACAAAAAAAAAATATTTTCAGCAACAAGATAATTAATTACAAAGTATAGGAAATAAAAATTCAACTCACCGACATCACTTTAACTGCCATTATTCCAAAATCGGGAACCACAAAACACAAAATACTCCGTTCCAAAAAAATACCAGGTTCTCAAAATATTTATTCCAAAAGTATCAGGTACGCAAAAAATAATTCCAAAAAATATTTTGTCCGCAAAATAATGAGTGGAAAAAATACCAGTTTATTTATAAAAGGAGGTGCGGATAGCAGCAAGGTTTTAAGCAAAATGATAAGTGCAAACGGTGATTGTTGACTAAATCGTATATTTATGTAAGTGTGTATGTTTTATACATCGGAAACATTGCGGCGGCGCGTGCTGTAGCTGTGATATAGATAATTAATTTTAGGGGCCCTTATCGGAATTGGAAAACGCTACTGAAATATAATGTTGCTGTTACGTCAGTTTTACCTATTTCGTTTTGATAATAAATGGGCTTGGGAATATTTCCATGAATATTATAAAGTACAAAATGGAAGATAATTCAAAATATTTTTAGTTCATAGTGGTACCTAGTTAATATTGATAGTAAAAAGCCTCCAACTGAATCATTAATTCGTCTGGTCTTTTTTAATAGTGGTCAAGTGGATCTGAAACCTGGAATATTTGAAAGGAAATTCCTAATCTATTGGTACATAATGTTTGAAAAATGTATCTGCTCGACGCGCGACAACATAAATAACGGAACGAATGTTGGCTAATTGTCAAAATGAAAGGCATTGCTATTGTTTGTGTGTTACGCAATTACCCCACTGGCTTTGTGCTGAAATCGCTAACTCTTCAGGATCTATCGTAACGCTACAGCGTGCGCCAATCTTTACATATCTCAGCGTCCTGTCTTATAGTCTAAAGGTCATCCCGGTAGTAGATTAATCATTGTTAATTTGTAGTATGTAATTAACTAAGTATCGGAAGGCCAATAACGTAATTAAAACGTTCAAAACCAAGTCGCAATTTCATCTCAGCGACAATCAAAGCCAAAAACATGTGAAAATGGAGGTAAATTACAGTCATTTTTGACAGATTAATATGAACTTTCTCAAAAATACGGCTATTGACCCTCTGCGTGGATATAAAATGTATAGATTCTGCGTATGCCTAATGAGAATTAGTAATCTAAGACTTGATAATCTGGAACTATATAATGTAGTCGGGTACCTAATACTTTTCAAAGAAATCGTACACTGACAGCTGGTGATAGATCATGATCATGATTGAGGCAAGCTATCAACTGAGGCCAGACAAAAAGTTTGCATACGCGAAGGAAATAGAGAAAGTATACTTCGTCCCGTTTACTCTTAATTGCTTCGTTTGTCTAATAAGTGTGTCCTTTTCTCATTATTGTTATTATTTAGTGACTTGTCTATTGCTCAAACTCTGTCTATAGCTGTACCTACAAGGATCTTTTCGAAATTCTAAACTAACGTCGCCATATTGCACAAAACAATTGCACAAAATGTTTACTAACAGCGCCCCCCTGTCAACGTCATTCATTTAAATACCTTTATTAATACATTTTATTTTCGAACAATTATCTTTTTTTTTATTCTTTTTTTATTATTACATAATGCACACTTGCTTTTCCAAGTCACTTTTGACATTGGCAGAATAGTCGACAGCGGCTTTACTTGCCATAATTAAAAATAGAATAGAATAGAACAACACGGACTCTTAACGTTAGTAACAATTCACTTAAAAGCTATGTTAGTAATATTTTCATAAAAAATTATAACTAATAAACAATTAGGTACGTTCCTATTAGCATGTACAATCATGCAGCTGGCTCAAAAAGTGAAGGATAGGGTAATCTAGTTTGATAGCAATGACAACCAGGAGACTGTTACCTATATGTTATACATAGTCATCGTATAAATACTAGAAGGGCATAAAGTGCTCTAAGTCATAATGTAACCTGAGCACAGGTGACAGATAAACAGTAGACTTTGTTTTTGTTTATTTAGTTATTGTTGATTAGTCTTGTAATTTAATATAATGAGGTTCCGTTATCTTTATGTGAAACGTGTTGTAGACTTTGTCCGTTTAAAATTAAAACATATTTATGGGGAGTTATCGGACATGGAACTTTCAATTTTGTTTTTATTTTAATTTGTCTATTGCTAAGCAAATATCAAAGCCCCATCTTTGAAATTAGAATGACCAGGTATTTGCTACAGGTGACATCTTTAACATTGTGTAATCGGGTTTTTCGAGATTCTTCTATTTTAGCTCCCCGAGTAATATAATCCCCGATAATTTTGAATTATCATCTTAGATGGGTTTATTAAAGAGGATAAAAATATAGTCACTGAATAAACTTGTTAATCTTATACAAAATTAACTAACAAACTATTAAACTAAAAATATAATAACCTAACCGAACTAAAAAATACTAACTAAACTAAAAAACGGCGTTGAAAAATTACTCCGCATCGCTGTCGAATGATAATGTACCCCAGAGACTGGTGACATGCGGCATTACCACATTGTATGCCATTACTTAGCCTCTGGCCAAGGTAAAAGCCAGCCCTTGGGTCATCTTATATTGATCAAATTCATATACAAAACATTTTAATAAGTACGTATGGGCCGATTTTTCAATCTTCAGATAACTTTTACAGCTTTTGTATAGATAGTAGGTATGTCGAACCACCATATTTCTTCTTCAGATAAAAGTCATCTGACGATTGATAAATTGGCCCTTAGTTATAATCAGAATAATCTACATTTGTGTATCACTACATTTGCTAATGAAATTCGCATTTGATATGGAACCATTACTTCGCATTTCCCACTCACCACTAACCACTTTTTATAACAATACGTCACTATCACTAAGGGGCTCGTGGTTTTATTGCTACCGGAAAAAAAAATATCGTCATCACATCATTGAAGTTGCGTTTCAATAATGACGATTTTTTTTTTCCAAAAGTCTGGCTATTCTTAGTTAAGGTTATCGAAACACGTGAGTGTCGCGCGGAGGTCACGTGCCGTGCTCTGGGTTAGAACTCGGCTATATCATCACACGGTCCAGTGAACGGATGATGTGGTTATAGCATAATAATTAAGATTGTTACAATTATTATCTAATCATTTTACGTGTATGTACTGTACTGCCCCGTTGGTCTTGTGGTCGTAAGCGCGACTGCGGAGTGTGGGGTCTTGGGTTCGATTCCCAGGTCGAGCAAAGTGTTATTGGGTTTTAACACTTAACATCAACAGCCCGGAATTTGGAAGTTGGCGGTGTGATACCCCCGTGCCTCGAAAAGCACGTTACGCCGTTGTTCGTTGATCCTGCGCCTGATCTCTCTCCGGTCGTGTCAGATTGCGTGCCGTCTCATTGGACTATGAGAGTGAAGGAAGAGAGAGGGCACTTGTGTCTGCGCACACACTTTTCACCATAATATCCGCGCCGAAAGCTATCCTCCGTTGAGATTGGCCGCCACGGCCGAAATACGGTCGAAATACGGTCTTTGAGCACTATTACCTATTACTACATTCACCATGTAATAAACATTAACCTTTTCTACAAGAGTTAACCTCAACTCAAAAGTAACCCTATCAATAGGTAATTTAAAAAATATAAAGACTAGATTTTTCAATAAGATTTTTCATCATTTTCTTGGGATTGAGCTGCTCGCGCTGCTATGCCTTTTTTAGGATTCCGTTGCCAAATGGCAAAAACAGAACCCTTATGGATTCCTCATGTCTGTCTGTCTGTCCGTCCGTATGTCACAGCCACTTTTTTCCGAAACTATAAGAGCTACACTGTTGAAACTTGGTAAGTAGATGTATTCTGTGAACCGCATTAAGATTTTCACAAAAAAAATAGAAAAAAAACAATAAATTATGTGGGTTCCCCATACTTAGAACTGAAATTCAAAAATGTTTTTTTCATCAAACCCATACGTGTGGGGTATTTATGGATAGGTCTTCAAAAATGATATTGAGGTTTCTAATGTAATTTTTTTCTAAACTGAATAGTTTGCGCGAGAGACACTTCCAAAGTGGTAAAATGTGTGTGTCCCCAAATAAGAGAATGATAAAACTAAAAAAAATATATGTTGTACATTATCATGTAAACTTCCACGGAAAATTGGTTTGAACGAGATCTAGTAAGTAGCTCGCCGGTGAAAATTTAAAAACATGATGGTACGGAACCCTCGGTGCACGAGTCCGACTCGCTCTTGCCCGGTTTTTTTTTCTCGGATGGGAAATCATCCCTCCCGCTCTGGGTGGAGCGGAAGGGAGTGTCAGACTCTTACTGACCCACCCGTGTTCCTTCCTTAGCCCTTTATGTTCCGGGCCAGCGGTAACCCTTTCGGACAATCCCGCTGGCGCTGCTAAGCCTTGTGATAAAACCAAAAATCTTGACATTTTAATTATCATGCAAAATCAAAATTATACACCACTTTATTGAACATCACACTAGGTAGGTATATATCACACTAATATTATAAAGGCGAAAGTTTGTGAGCGTGTGTTTATATGTTTGTTACTTCTTCACGCTCAAACGGCTGGACCAATTTTGATAAAATTTTGTATGGAGGTAGCTGACTGACACCCTGGATTAACATATAGGCTACTTTTTATCGCAATATTCCCACGGGATCGACACCTATGCGGGTGAAACCGCGGGGCGCAGCTAGTTGATGAATATTTTATAAAAAAAAGACAGGAATAGTTACCTACTGTGAATGTGAGGATTTTGTGGGACATTTTTTTTCTTTCTCTGTTAGCCACTCACGGGTACGCCGCCATAAACTAACGCAACCTAAAATACGCCACAATGACAAATTGGATAAAACTCACGTAACATAAAACTGTGACAGCAAGCCCCTCAGTATTTATTTTTTTGTAATTTTGTCACATGTTGGTCTAACAGTGTGAATACTTTATGTAGCCTACACAAATATCTATCCTTTCTTTGGTATTGTTCGTCGAGTCGTTGAGTTTCTAAAGTTCTGAGTTGAGCTGCACGATTACTAACAAATGCTTGGACTGACTGGACAGGTCCACTCAAATCTGTGTGGTACTTTCCTCAAAAGATCATTTCAGACTTCAATCTACATGGTCTTCACATGATCTGACTAATATTATGTCTGGACTTTAAAAAGAGCTTGTTTCGGCCTTTCTTCTCAGAGTAGTCAGATAGGATTGCCGATCTCATCGAACTTTTTTTTTTAATAATATGACGTGTTATGTGATTCCGATATCCTATTAATAGAGTAAATGATTTCATTTAATTTCTATGTGCCGCGCCCCTCTTCAAAGCATCCTGATTGGCTAATATTTTCAATACGTCATCCACGTGCCTTTGGCTCGTGCCGACACAAAAACAAAAACAAAACTAGACAATAGTATGCACGCTGTGCGCATTACTTTGTGCACTCACAGCCACGTCATCATGTAGCAATAACGATTATTATTTCAAGATCCTAATTAATTTAAACCACAGGTTCTGGGGTCAAGTTTGTAATTGAGGTTATCGAAAGAAAATTGTGATTTATCATGTACACACTGATAGTATTGATTATAATGTTTCGTCTCTAATGTTTTCTTCGTGGTTAAGTAAATTTTACGTATCATTTAAGTTTTCAATAAGTAGATTTGCCTGGTATTTTAGGCATTGTGACACCAAGTAAGTATTGCCTATTAAAATACCAGGTTTTTAGCTCAGTAAACCTGTTACGTGAATATTTCAGTATGGTTCCTTATAAAAAAAACAATAACATCATTGTGTATTTTCCATTATTGAGGGCATAATAGTTATTTGTTATACAAGAGTGCAAAGTTGCTTTTTAACCGCGTGCTCAATTTTGATGACCGAGCAAGCGAAGGATTCTAAAATTGAATCACGAGCGCAGCGAGTGATTCAAAAATTAGAATCCTGAGCGTTAGCGAGGGAATCAAAAGAGCACGAGGTGAAAAATCTTTGGACTCGAGTGCAACACGTAACTTTTCATCCCACCTCAGCGAGGAAATGACTAAATGCAAAAAAAAACATTTACAATCACAAGATACTTTTATTTCACTTTAGGTATTAACTACTACATTATGATAGGTAAGTATTACAGAATAATCTTTAAATTATAACAAATAATAATTAGGTATAATTAAGAAAAATTGAAAGTAACGTTGCTACAGTTACTTAAGTTGAGTATAATATTTTTGTTAGTTATGTACTGTAATGTTAGTGTTGGTGACTTGTGTACTGTTTTTCGGTAAACTATCTGTCATACATAGTAGTTGTACCGATTCATCGGATTCCCTTGGCGTAAATGTTGGCGAGAGAGGGCGAAGGTTAGGTGTTTCGTAACGACTCATTTTTGATGTAGAAGGGCCAGTCCAAGGATCTGACTGAGGCTCTTTCAGTGTAATGGCTCCTACAATGCCTTTACATATTTTAGACTTATTTTGGATAGAATCCTCTATGTATCCCTCTACAACCGCATTGGACTTCCAGCCTCCATGGCGCTTAAGGGACAGGAGATCAGCTCCTGAATCGGCCAAAAGTGTGGCTGAAGTTCGTCGGAAACAATGACCCGTGTACAAAAGGGGTTCTGGAAGTTCAAGAAATGTTGCTATTTCTCGTGGGATACTGCCAATTTTATTAGCACCCATAGGCTGTCTAACACACTTTCCGTTGCGATATTGTAGAAAAAATCGATTGATTGGAGTGTTAGGCGGGCTTAAGGCTTGATATTTCTCAACAATTGTTAGGTATTCCTTGCGAATGACGAAGTTGCGGTCTCTTTTTGTCTTTGTATTGGGTAAATTAATTAATAGTAAGTCATCTGAATGTTTCTCAATGTTTTTGACATTAAGTTGTGTTAGTTCATTAGTTCGACATGCTCCGTTTATTCCAATAATAAGAACAACCTGTAACGTAAAGAGTATTGTAGTAGATAAATTAATAAAATTGATATGCATGCATAATTATGCCTATCAAAATCTACTAAGTACGTATTAGATTATGTTAAGTAGTTGATTAATATAGGTACTTATACTTAAGTAGATACTGAATGTCCAACTGACTTACTTTTGTCGCCAAACATACGGAATCAGGTGCTTCGTTAAGAAACTTTTCAATTTCAGATGCTGTTAAAACCTTCGATTTTTTTGGTTGATGACCTAATGAGGCTCTTTTTAAAAATGCCACTAATTTAGGATAGGTGTCGATATGTATGTCTTTTTTCATCTTTATTGTTGCTTTTAGCATTGAATACGTACTCCATAGAGTGCTTGATTTCTTGGTTTCGGATAATTCAATAAAATATGCCAGCAAAACGTTTTCTGAGAAAGTTTTGGCTCCTAGCTTGTCGCCACGTGTTAAACATATCGTAGGTACTGTTTCAAATACTTCTCGCGTGATTGTTGAGGGAGAAAGCTCATTTGCGCATTATTAACAGTTTCAGTCAATTCTGTTGGCGTCAAATAAACTTCCTCGTCACTAGAACCACTCATATTACTTATTTTGGGTTTTTCACTTGTTTTCAAGTTTCTTGTTTTTAACCGGTTATAACAATATGACGTGAAAAGAAAATGAAGCGCGCAAAGCAAATTAGAAAAAAAGTACACCAAGAAGTCTGAGTTTTTAACAAATTAAAAAAGGTTGTATGATAAATTCGGCACCATGGAGGGAGAAGTAAATAGGTTTAATGATGTTTTGAATTCACAAATTTAGTGCACACGATGTTCTAAATTCAATTTACTTTATCCTCTAGCGGATAAAAACGGCTTTTGCACTCAGATATCGAAGAGCAAAAATACTCTTTCCGAGATGGGGGGATGAAAAATTAGATTATTCAATAGGGGATAAAGCAGTGACTTAAGACGAGGTTTTCCAGGCCTTTGAATCGTTATCTCCGCCTCCACCAAATGCAGCGCGACGTATTTATTCACGATGTGCCCCCGACGCGACGTAGGCCGCCGACCATTTCGCGAAAAATCCATGCCATATTTGCAGTTGATCAGCTGAATTAGTTTTCCTGAGGTTCAATCCCGTTTTTCAGTGATTACTCGGCGATGCGGAGCTGCGGAGTGAAGAATCTTTACTATCTTGGAATCGGCGTGATGAGCAACAACTATTGAAAACAATTCATACTATTTATTATGTTTAACATCCGACGCTATATACATAATATCGCCGATTTCGTGATCTGAATACCTGGTGTCAGGAAAAAGGTGGTTATATTTCTTATATGTATGGTGCTATATTGAATCCCGGTCGTAACAAAGGATTCTAGTGCTCCCGAGTGAAGCGAGGGAGAGTTAAGACTAGAAACTGAGTGCAGCGAGGGATTCAAGCCAAAGCCGAAGACACCTTTATTCCCATGGAGAATACTCTACTTTTCACGCCTTCTGCGAGGTAATAATGAGCAATTCGATTTTTGAATATTTTTTTATATGCTATCCCCCTTACTAATAAACGTTGTACTTATAGCGTCTGTATAGTTACACAACGCTTTGTCTTCTTTCGAATGATTTATTTAATGAAAATCATGACACTTGAGGCCAATTCTAACTCAAGGAGTTGTATTGCTGATTCTATAGTTCTGTAAAGTCATATTTGTTACGGTCACGAATCATATTTTAATTACAATATACAACCTGACACTGACCTGCATCTTGCAAAAAACGTAAGAAAATTTGAATTTCACGGGATATCTACTTTATCGCATCCCCTTTAAAAACATAACTGGCGAACTTGTGGTGCACTGAACAGTGTACTACACTTTCAGGGAATTCAGGCGAGATGTATTTTTCCTTTTTCAAACCCTTCTGGTCACGAGGAACTCGGATATACCGTGTATTCCTGGCGGGACGAATGGGAATTGGTTATTTTTTTCCCGATCGTCCCACTGGTTTTGTTGGTGGGACGAACGGGAATAAATTATAATTTTTTTTTGAGTCCCATTGGTCCCACCAAATAATTTTTGACTGGTTGTTTAGTGATAAAAAAAAAACAAATGTTAAAATAAAAATCAGTAATTTATTATGGAACACAAAAATCACAGAATCAACTTTACGTACTTAGGTATCAAAATACACTTAGGCTTAAAAATTAACACTACTGATAAATGGATAAATATAACAATTATTTATATCGATGGCTAGACTTTGATAAATGAGAATCGTGATAACAATATAATTCTAATATCGTTTTCGGGGGAAATTTTGTGACGTTTTTATTATATTATATGTTTTCCTACCTATAAATTTTCCTTACACATTTATAGAGGAATTACCGACATAGAAGCAGAGTAAGCAAACTGAAGTGGCAGTGGGCTGGCCATGTTTGTCGAAGGACCGATGGCAGGTGGAGCAGACGAGTCCTGGAGTGGAGACCGCGTATTGGCAAGCGTAGTGTGGGACGCCCCCCAACTAGATGGACGGACGACGTAAAGAAGGTGGCTGGGGTAGACTGGATGCGGAAGGCGGAGGACAGGGTGCTGTGGCGCAGTCTGGGAGAGGCCTATGTCCAGCAGTGGACTGCAATAGGCTGAATTGAATGGCAATAGGATCGTCCATTATTACATGAGACTTTGACAAAAGTAGCGAAAGGAGGGTAGGTACTCTACAGGGAAGCACCTGTCTTCACCTTCCTGCTTCCGTGCTAAGTTTTTGTATCACACTAATATTATAAAGGCGAAAGTTTGTGGGGTGTGTGGGGGTGTGTGTGTGTTACTTCTTCACGCTCAAACGGCTGGACCAATTTTGATAAAATTTTGTATAGAGGTAGCAGACACCCTGGATTAAAATATAGGCTTTTACTTTTTATCCCGATATTCCCACGGGATCGAAACTTATGCGGGTGAAACCGCGGGGCGCAGCTAGTTATTAATATAAACAATAGTACAGAACAGGTCCGTAAATGATAGTAAATAATAATATCTACATCGTCTCGACATTATGACGTTAGCGTATTATTATCGTAACATACTGGAATGGGCGTGTTCGTATCGTTACGGATCAGTTGCTTATCACTCGGTTATCACTACAGTCAGCTACCGTGTGTAAGAGTTGAGATGTTCAGGGTTGACATGTGAGAAAATTCTGAATCTGACATCTATGCTGTATTTTCTGTTGGGAATGGGGATAAGCGGGGCTGAATTTTATGGGTACACTAGCATTTCGTTATACGCTTGATCCTAATCGTAGCCCCGCAGCCCAATGCCAGCAACGCTTACCCGACAACAGTTTACCCGACCCTGGTATCAAACCTATTATTCTTAAGCAGGCTCGCTTGGACTACTAGCCCAACAAAACAAACAGGCACACTATCAGGCCACCGTAGGCACGAGCCTGCGGGCGGAGAGTAATGGATAGCTCACCGTCCGATCAGGACCAGCGGGGCGGGGCGGTTTCATTTTGACAGTTCAACAACATTCATTGCGTTATTTACGTGTGGAACAGACAAATTGCTAATTAATAACATTTTTGAGTCCACGTTTTTGCAATATTTGCTGGAAGTACCAGAGCGTGCCATTTTCATGGCATCCCTAGATTAGGTGAATGACAACGCGTCGTCTTTCATACTGACATTGTAACACTACGTTGCAACATAGTGTTACAATGTCACTATGAAAGCAAAAGCAGTGTCATTCTGTTAAATCTCAATACCGATAGTAAATATACTACGCACTACGCGATAATACGCAATTAGGGTGCAGGCCCGTGCCAGACGGGGCGTACGTGTTCCACGCGCGCCTCAAAGAGATGTCAGCAACGAGGAGGGGCCCCCTTAGGACTGAAGCCTGCCGGGTCAGCGGGATTGTCCGAAAGGGTTACCGCTAGCCCGGAACATAAAGGGCTAAAGAAGGAAAAGGGGTGAAAAAAAAAAAAAACACTGTATCTACATTTTGTAGAATCAATTTGGTACATATGCACATAGGTAAGTATTTGAAGCTTTGAGAGGGACATTCAGCTTAGAGCAGAGTCATCATCATCATCATCAGCCTTTAATGTTCCCACTACTGGGACACTGGCCTCCTCTCAATGAGAGGGAGTGGGCCGTAATCCACCACGCGGGCCCAGTGCGGGTTGGTGGATGTCACAGGTCTTCGAATTTTTGGTTCTAGGACATGCCGGTTTCCTCACGATGTTTTCCTTCACCGTTTTGAGAGCTTCTGGTTTTTACACTGACACTTCGAATGTCTACCGAAGTCATCATCTGCCTAGCCTTTTCCCAACTATGTTAGGGTCGGCTTCCAGTCTAACCGGATGCAGCTGAATACCAGTATTTTACATGGAGCGACTGCCTGACCTCCACAACCCAGTTACTGAGTAATACGATACCCCTTGGTAAGACTGGTTGTCAGACTTTCGGGCGTCTGACTACCCGTAACGACTGTTAAAGATCCACGAAAGACAGCCGGGACCAACGACTTAACGTGCTTTCCGAGGCACGGAGGGGTCACGCGGTATGTAAAGATGGTCACCCATCCACAAACCAACCGCGGCAAGCGTAGCTTAATCTGATTGATCGACCTGTGCGGCTGTTATTATTTAGCCACGGGCCCCTACCGAAGTGATTGTGAATGCCTACCGAAGTGATTTCAAAAATAGAAATAGCCATGATCATCTGACGGTCAATTCTCGTACTTAACGGCGCAATCTTTTATTAGAGACAATCAATGTCAAAAACTTGTGAAAAATTTAGGGGAAAAAAAGGGAAGCATTAAATCCAATGTTTTTAGAGGGAGCGATGTGTACGAGATGCGCGCGCGTAAAAAATCGCGCTTGTGTGCACGCGCCCTTAGTGTTTGGCCAGAATGGGGAGCGGGCGCGAGGCGGGCGTGGGGCGAGCGCGGCGCGGCGAACTCAAACATATTATGAACTTCTTTTGAGTGTCCATAGTGGGCACGCGGGCGCGGCGAGCAGCGCGGACTGCACGGCGCGGGGAGCGCGCACGCAACTCACGCCATAGCTCGTTCATACAAGTGGCCGCACTGTTTGGTTTGTTACACGCTGTTATCATTCATGAATCGTCATTGTTTCGTTTGGGAACCTTGGACCGTGTCAGTGTCACCGAACGACGAAAATGTGTCCATGAAATGTGATCACGTTGTATTAGGTTCAGTTCACACCGAGACGCGACGCGACGCGCAGTTTTCAAGATATAAATACAATTACAGACCTTATCTACTACACAAAATGGTACACGATTCAGTGAGCTACGCCGCGCTGCGTAGCTCGACGTAGTAGGTAGACACTGAATTGTGTACCTTTTAGTGTAGTAGATAAGGTCTGTAATTGTATTTCTATCTTGAAAACTGCGCGTCGCGTCGCGTCTCGGTGTGAACTGACCCTTAGAGAAAACCGACTAATACTTAAGGGTCAGCGATAAAAGTCGATGAACACTGCTATTAATAATTGACGTAAAATTGTTCGACACATTGTATTTCAGCATCACACTAATATTATAAAGGCGTAAGTTTGTGAGTGTGTGTGTGAAGGGACCAACGCTGCAATCGGGAAAAAAAAATCTGCTGTTCCCTAAATTTTATGTTCGCCTAACTCGTCAAAATGTAGGGAACAGCTGATTTTTTTTCCCGATTGCGGCGTTGGTCCCTTAGTAAAAGTTGTTCATAATGATGAGTACAATCTCCCATTTCGGTTTGTCGCATGTATTCAATTTCACCCTGTATGTTCGACTTTATATGTTTTTTTTTTATGTATGTTCACCGATTACTCGAAAACGGCTGGACCGATTCCAAAAAATATTTTTTTGTTTGAAAGGGTATACTCTCGAGGTGGTCCCATTATCATCAAGTTGAAATCTGATGAGAGGATCCCATGGAAATCAAGGGAAACCCTCAAATTTTATAGGCAAAACTATAGTGATTTGGGTATTTTTTAAAGTAACTTGAGCATTTGCTCTCGGAAATCATCATTTGGTAAAGTGGAGCTGATGATGAAGACCACAGATGGCCATCGGAACTACTCAATGACAAATATTTCACGGGTTGCAATTCGATTACTTTATTAAGGTTGCTAAGCAATTTATGCTCGTCACAATGCGTATGGTGAGTGGTTGTTGAGGAGTTCTCCTGGTTCGTACCAGGAGAACTCCTCAAGAATCAACGTCCCAGCATCGGGAAAAGTAGTAATATTTTGTAACATGTCTTTTTACAAAAAAATACAACCGACTTCCAAAAAAAACACTACAAATTGAAGTCGGTGTCTTTGGTTCCGCATTTTATTTTATTGACACCGACTTCCGAAATTAAAGTTATTTTTCAATTTGTAGTGTTTTTTTGGAAGTCGGTTATTTTTTTTTGTAAATAGTTTTTATCAATACCTAGGCTGCAGGTGCTCCGCTTGCAATAACCAACCAATATTGCCACTTCCTATACTTGCAATAGGTATTTAGACCTCAATTTCTTAAACAAAACAAAAGTATAACAAAGTAACTTTATTTACTAGCAAATTCACTTCTCGTTCGATAAGGAATGTAGTTCAACCGAATGATATTATAAGTGTGGTTCAACCCGACATTACCCTTGTATTAGCTTTGGTGGCGTTAACCTGGCGTTAACCTCGGGTTAAATGACTGGTTATTGCCCTAGTAAACAATAGTTATATTTAGGTTAATCATATTTTTACAGACTTCAAAAAAAAAGAGGTTATCAATTCGACACGTATGTATGGAATTGTATTATATTCACATATGACAATCTATTAGGGCTTCCAAACAAATATACAAAATTTTAAAGACGTATGTATGTATGTATGTTTGTCCACGCATATCTCTGTAACTATTAATCGGATCGTGACCATTCTTTTTTTATTGGCTTACATTTACTTCAACTTAGGGAACAGTGCAAGTTTCATCAAAATCGGTTCAGTAATTTTCAAGATATGGACTAATACGTGTAAGTGTGACGGCCTGGCGTATTGATACGAGCTACGGGTGTAGTGTCAAAGGGAAAACATCTCAAAACCTTGGTCAAATTCTAGTGCAACAACTAAAAATTACGAAATAAACAGTAATTAAAAAAAATTAAACTGACTTCAAAAAGAAATTAACTCAAAATCACGCAAAAAAATAAATACAAAAAAAAAAAAAAAAAACGGAATAATAGTAGATTATGCACCGAGGGGCTAAAGTTGTGTCTTATGTCACGGGCGTCATATTGAATCTCGAGCGCAATGAAGGATTCGGGATTTAACTCACGAGCGAAGCGAGGGAGTTAATACAAGAATCCTGAATGCAGCGAGGGATTCAAGCTAGCCCAAGGCAAAGACACCTTTAGCCCAGAGGAGGATACTCTACTTTTTACACCTACTGTGAGAAAATAATAGCCATAGTACGAAAAACAAAGTATTTATTAAATAAACAAACAGAAGAATAACATATTTGTTGATAAATTTAAAGTTTAAATGCCAAAAGTTCGCGCCTTTATTGTGTCTACCAATAAGTAGCCAAGACACGATCAATTCGATTTTCAAATAAAAAGTAATTTAAAAAAATTAAACCGACTTCAAAAAGAAATTAACTCAAAATTATGAAATAACTTTAATTTCGGAAGTCGGTGTCTTGGGATCTGTATTTTAGTTTTATGCCACCGACTTCCGAAATTAAAGTTATTTCATAATTTTGAGTTAATTTCTTTTTGAAGTCGGTTTAATTTTTTTAAATTACTTTTTATTTCGTAATTTTTAGTTTTTGCACTATAATTTGACCAAGGTTTTGAGATGTTTTCCCTTTGACATTACACCCGTAGCTCGTATCAACAAGCCAGGCCGTTACACTTACACGTATTAGTCCATATCTTGAAAATTACTGAATCGATCTTGATGAAACTTGCACTGTTCCCTAAGTTGAAGTAAATGTAAGCCAATAAAAAAAAAATTGTCACGATCCGATTAATAGTTCCGGAGATATGCGTGGACAAACATACATACATACATACATACATACATACATACATACATACGTCTATAAAATTTTGTATATTTGTTTGGAAGCCCTAATAGATCATCATATGTGAATATAATGCAATTCCAATAATATTACATACATACGTATCGAATTGATAACCTCCGTTTTTTTGAAGTCGGTAAAAAAAAAGTCTCTTCCACGGTTTTGTCGTGTGTGTCTATTGATATCACTCTCATGGAAGTGGCGTTTGTGTAAACTAAGCTTTATACAGGGCTGGTAGAATGGTTTTGGATGATTGGCTGTATGCATTTTGAATTTAGAACGTCATTGGAAAAAAAAATAGAGTATTTTTGATAAAATGTGATAAATCGACTGTAGTATAGATAGGTTTTATTAGTTATTTACAAAATCCACACCAATCTTTCCACAGTTTACATAAAATAAATTAACTAATGTTACAGCCAATTACTATTACGGTATTACGGCGCGGTACGGTATTTGTTATTATTAATGCCAGTTTTAATGTTATTCCATTCCTTTTAAAAAATGGTTCGTAGTTATCTAATTATTCTTACAATATTATGTCTTCGAAAACATGGCAACGATATGAAGAAGCAGTCGTTATGATTTTGTAGGAAATCGAGAATATCATCCACGCGTAGTAAGGGTATCGAGAATAGCTTTCCTCTTTCTGGCACCAAAGGGTGTTTGTTAGTACTATACTGCCAATTTAGCTGAGCGTGTGAGATTCCAAATTCAAATCACATTATTGACCAGCGGGTCATAATGAAATCCAGTACAACATTATTGACCGGCTGAGCCCCCGGCCACTAATGACTCACTTTAGGTTAAGGTTGCTTGACATATAATTTAACATTTTCGAGCAGGTGGTGTGAAAATACTTTTTCTTTCTTTCTTTCAAAATTATGAAATAACTTTAATTTCGGAAGTCGGTGGCAAAAAACTAAAACTAGAATACAGATCCCAAGACACCGACTTCCGAAATTAAAGTTAATTCAAAATTTAGAGTTAAATCCTTTTTGAAGTCGGTTTAATTTTTTTAAATTACTTTTTATTTGTTGATGTTTTGTTGTGACAAAACAAACAACCTGTCTAGCCTTTTCTCAAGTAAGCTTTGGTCGGCTTCCAGTCTAACCAGATGCAGCTGAATACTACTTAGTATTTTATTGGAAGCGACTGCATATCTGACCTCCACAACCCAGTTACTGGGTAACATGATACCCCATTTTTTTTTTACCGACTTCAAAAAAAGGAGGTTATCAATTCGATACGTATGTATGTAATATTATTGGATTTGCATTATATTCACATATGATGATCTATTAGGGCTTCCAAACAAATATACAAAATTTCATAGACGTATGTATGTATGTATGTATGTATGTATGTATGTTTGTCCACGCATATCTCCGGAAATATTAATCGGATCGTGACCATTTTTTTTTTATTGGCTTACATTTTCTTCAACTTAGGGAACAGTGCAAGTTTCATCAAGATCGATTCAGTAATTTTCAAGATATGGACTAATACGTGTAAGTGTGACGGCCTGGCTTATTGATAAGAGCTACGGGTGTAGTGTCAAAGGGAAAACATCTCAAAACCTTGGTCAAATACTAGTGCAAAAACTAAAAATTACGAAATAAAAAGTAATTTAAAAAAATTAAACCGACTTCAAAAAGAAATTAACTCAAAATTATGAAATAATTTTAATTTCGGAAGTCGGTGGCATAAAACTAAAATACAGATCCCAAGACACCGACTTCCGAAATTAAAATTATTTCATAATTTTGAGTTAATTTCTTTTTGAAGTCGGTTTAATTTTTTTAAATTACTTTCTCCATATCCTTTCGGCCCCATCGGCCATCTGTTCTGCGAGCAATGTGCGGGCTGACCACTGCCACTTAAGTCTGGCAAATAAGTTATAGTTACAGTTACAGTTAGTTATAGTTTGGCACTTAAGTTTCGGAAATGAAACTATTGTGTTCTGGGTTCGAGCTCTGAGTGGGGCCATAGCTACTTATTGGGTATTTCTTTTAAGAATTCTCAGTAATCAGTTTTCGAAGAACATGGGGCTTAAATATAAGGGGGGAGATGTTAGACGTATTTATACTAATCACTCAGTCTATGTCAGCTTGCTATGTGTCTGCCGAGCCTTTCGAACTCGCCTGCACCGAAAGATTGACAAACAAATAACTAAAATAAAACACCTACCTACCTACAATTTTTTTTTTTTTTTTATAAGAGACTTTGTTTTATCGCACGACTTTCATCGTGTAACGGCAAACAACCTTGATTTTTATTCGTAACGTCAAATAGCGATAACCTCCTTAGCAACTAACGGCTCGTCACGCAGCGGCCGCTGCTGGTTCGGGTGCGGGTGAGTAACGAAACGATTATAACACTGGTGAGGCAATATCATTTATCGCGTAATCCTTTTATCTTTTTGCCAAATAATGCTTATCGTGTAACGTCCAGAAATAAACCCTTATTCGTGTGTGTTTTCTGCGTCGTCACGCTACGCGTGCTGTGAGTAGGGTTTTTACGGTTTTATTGTTAAGCTGACCTAAGCAGGTACCTAAATCATGATAGTGGTATTCACGTCTGAATTTCAGTGTAAGTAATTGACGCACAAATATAATTTCATTGATGATATTTTTTTGTAATTGATGCAATGGCCTTTTGAAATGCGTGGGACCTTATTAGAGGCAAAATAAGTGCGCAAGTTGCAAAATGTACAATTTTACATCGGGCACACACCGTGACATCAGTTCCGCTACCTACCTTGGTTATCATCATCTGTCAAGCCTTTTACTAGTACCTATGTTGAGATCGGCTTCCAGTCTAACCTTTTTCGAGCTCGTTTTGGTCGCTGTTGCATCCTTCATTCTCTAAATTTTATGCATATGTCGACAAAGCAACGTCTATTTCTGTGTGAATATTTTGAAGTACCTAAACCCACGGAATAGATAAATAAGGTATTCCGTGCCTAAACCTAACAAATGCGAGACGGGGTGTAAAAAACTTTTTTCTGAAGCGGCTAGCGGCGGGTCAGGTGTATTCAAATATAAGTAATCAAATCACAGCACATTTCCCTGTATTAGGTATATAAACGTTGTGTATAATCAACAGATGTTTAAATTCGTTAAAAATATATGGCTAAAAAGTCTGTATTCAATACCTACCTTACTTGTTAGACTACGAAAAACACGCCTACAAAATAATATAATTAGGTTTCCGTATTCAAAGGGTAAAAACGGGACCCTATTACTAAGACTCCACTGTCCGTCTGTCTGTCACCAGGCTGTATCTCATGAATCGTGATAGCTAGACAGTTGAAATTTTTACAGATGATGTATTTCTGTTGCCGCTATAACAACAAATACTAAAAACAGAATAAAATAAATATTTAAGGGGGGCTCCATACAACCAACGTGTTTTTTCGGCGTTTTTGCCTTGTGGTATGGAACCCTTCGTGGGCGAGTCCGACTCGCACTTGGCCAGTTTTTAATTAACTACCTAATTAAGTATAGAAGCAAATTATTACATTTATAATTAGGGTTCCGTACCAAAATGGTAAAAACGGAACCCTTAATGGTGAGACTAAGTCTGTCTGTCACAGCTGGATATATCAAGAACTACTATGCTAATAGAAATTTGGAATAGTTTTAGATGACGTTTGCTCAACTATTTTGCAAATAAGAAAGAAATAAAAATATATGCATTGACATATATATTACTAGCGTAAGGACCGGGCTAACCGCGCGACTAAATGGCACCAACGTGCTGGCCCTAAAATGACGGTCTTAGGGCCAACGAGACTCAGTTGACAGTGGTGCGCGCGAAGGAGAGAGAGAGAGATGGCGTTACTTTTGCTTGTATGAAGAACGTCTATGTAAAATGTTCAGATGGGCGTATCCTTACTTTTGAAATCATTGAATATAAATGTATATTTTTTGCAACAGGGTCTGAAAAATTCGAAGTGGGTCTACTAGGGCATGTGGGGTATCATATGAAAGAGCGCAGTTTGCACATTCTCAAACATTTTTCTTTTTTTTTTAGGCCGCATAGTTTTCGACTTTTGATGAAAAATATAAAAAAAAATACCGTTCCCCCCCTTATCTCCGAAGTTTGCAAAGAGAAAAATCTGAAATGATTCTGTGTGATAGAAGTTTATGTAAACATTACAGGAAAAATAAAACGAAGTCTTTAAATAGCACCCTTTTTCAGAAATCATCAACAAAAGTTACATTAGTTCCACTATCGGTCAAGAGATGGCGCTGACATAAAACTTCAATATTCTACACCGCAGTACACAGTGTTAAAATTCTGTGACGAATATAGGCCTCTCCGATGAAAATTTAAAAACATATGATGATACGGAACCCTCGGTGCGCGAGTCCGACTCGCTCTTGCCCGGTTTTTTTAATCATAATTATGTTGACTAACCCGTGTGTCCGTGTGATAATTTGAGTTCACATGTTCGAAAACAAGAGAAAATAATAAAGTAGATTTTTGTAAAATACCTGATAAAGATGTTTATATTCATGTGTTGTTGTTTTAAATTTTCCTCATAGAGGACAATGACCAAATATCTAATTATGTAGATCGGGTCAGGTTCAGGTTCGGATCAAAATCTATGCCTCAGTAAGTTCTTATGTAAGGTAGACACGGGACTAGGGCGTGCAAACCAGGTTTTCCGGTCAAAATTTTTTTTTCACGATTTCAGGTTTGGTCCCCTAATAAAAGTTGTTCATAATGATGAGTACAATGACCCCTGAAGGGGTCCAGAACGACTTAAATTTAAACGTGTATAATGCAGGGCATCAAATATATCCGAACGCAACCTATGCTGACATATCTGATAGGTACTATTACAAACTTATTGCAGCTGCTAAAATATAAGTACAAGGACTCTGATACCATCCCCGTAGGGATGGTATCGTCATCATCTGACGCTGAAGTTGTAGCTGATGAGCTAACACTTCAAGAGCAGCTTGATAAGGAATTGGATATATGCAGGAAAACCCCAAAGAATCAGTTGATATCGACTTCGCAGGGTTTGTCAAGGTAGAGCAAGCCATGTATGAAAGCGGAGGGCATCGGGGTGTGTATCTCACAGAAGCTTACGACTATTTGATGTGTGGACTAACAACAAGTGTGGAGAGTGAGAGGGCCTTTTGCAACAAAATAAGAAGTACACTTTCTGATAAAATGTTACCATAATCAGCCTATAATGTTCCCACTGCTGGGACACAGGCCTCCTCTCAATAAGAGGGAGTGGGCCATAATCCACCATGCGGGCCCAGTGCGGGTTGGTGGATGTCACATGTCTTCGAATTTTTGGTTCTAGGACATGCGGTTTCCTCACGATGTTTTCCTTCACCGTTTTGAGAGCAGTGGTGATGAAATAATTTACACAAAGTAAAGCGCCTGTCTGGGTTCGAACCTACGACCTACAACTCGTACGTAAGTCATGTCCGTGACCACTGGGCCACCACTGCTCTCGATAAAATGTTAGATGCACTCTTAAGAACACATTATCAAGAACAGCGGTTTCTTGGAAAAAAAATATTATTGTTTATTTAAATTAGTATACGGTACACAGTTGATTTGAACTCGATAAATAGTCAAATATGAATTCTTTAATAATGTTGATAGTAGTTCGTAATAATTACATAATTTATGCTAATACCTATTTAAAATAATAATAATAATGTACATTTATATGAAAAAAATAATAATAATAGTTCGTAATTAAAGAGCTCAAGATTCAAGAAATTGAGACGTAGGTATAGTAATTGTGGTTGTGTTTAGTGTTTTAAGATGATGAATGTGTTTCATATGTTTAATAGTACATTATGATACATGTGTGCTATGTTGATCATTATGCACGAGGCGATATTATCGCGCGAGCCGCAGGCAAGAGCGATAAGAAAGCCGAGTGTATATTGATTAATGCACACGCGTTTCATACGACGTTTTTCAACACACTTGCGAGGAAAAAAAACAGACTTGTATTGTTAAATATTAACTTGTATGGAAAATGGCGCGCTGGTTTTGTTGTCCCGCGCGCCGTGCTAGCCAGGCAGCCAGCACTAGCGATGCGCGCGCAACATTGACTCATTTTAAATATATTTATCTATGGCACAGACAAAACCGATACAGCCTATAGAAAAAATATAATAAACACAAACCTGAAAATTGCAAAAAACCTAAGAATTTCGCGGTCTACCACTGCGTATTCACCTTAAATTGTCTGTGGTCCCCTGCGAGTTCATTTTGCGACCAAGGCCAATACAGACTATTTAAAAAACAATTGAAATATAGCCCGCGGATTTTTTCTTTCGGCATGAAGTCTCTTTGGGCGCTTTCCGAATTAGCTATAATCGCTCACATCACAGCGCTCACATCATCTCCATGGACGTAATATTACGTCCATGCATCATCTCACATGCGTTCCGATTTAGATATTACTATTATGACTGCTGAGAGCTGGCAACAATTCGGAACACTCGTGAACGCGCTCACATGACAGTGCTTACACAATGTAAAAAAGATATTATTACAGTATTTCTTTGTATAAACACCACATTTCTTCTTCAGTTCTTCTTCTTTGGTTATGTGGCGGCTGTCAGCCAGAAGCACAATTTCAAAAATGCCACGTTAGTTTAATTTAAAGATGATGCAACTCAAAACAAAACACACACTGACACAACCTCATACACACACTGTCATTTTTGACAGCGCTCACGGTGATATTATTCTAGGGCATGGTCGGCATTATCGCAAGATGGCGAATGTCATGACGTCATCTATGACGATTCACGGGACATCGTTATCGTTATCGCGCTCACGCTAATTCGGTTATTTCCCAATTCGGAACACATCGATTATTTCCCAATTCGGAACGCAGGGTTTGATGAGATTAAAAAAGCGCGCGTCTCCGACTAGTAAAAAATAGTTATCTGTGGTATTACAGAACATGTGGATTAAAGTAAAGAAAAAGCACGCGTTCGTAATACACTCCATTATGGACCTAAAAGCGGTTCAATAGGAGTCACTTTACGAGCAAGTGTGTTGAAAAATATATTATTCTTAATAACAGAATTGTTAGGTACCTACTAAAGGTAGGTACCACAAACTTACTTGTTGTTGATTTGATCTCAGTTAGTTAATCTTTTTATTTATTTTAAGTTCATGTTACTTAACCAAACTAATAATGTGGTCTACTCAAGGTCTACTTGATATTGGTAGGCATTGATTGGTTTTCAGAAGAATAAAGAAAACAAATCGTCAATACTGGACTCATCCTTTTACAGCGGATAGATTTATTAAGGCTTTCTTTCATCAGAAATACAATGATCTTCAGCTATATAAATCCCAAAAAATTATATGGCTATTTATTATAGAATGAAAATTCAAGCATTTGAAAGATTACTGACAATGTTCCACGTCTAGCCTCGTTTCGTATTGAGACTCCAGTGGATGTTTATTCTCGAAATAACAGAATACGAATGGGCGCCGCCGGCCGGCCCGAGTGCACGATTTTTCTGTCGCAGTGCGCGCGGGACCATACAATTCCATACAGTTACTTTCGCGATAATAGCGTCGCGCGCGAGCAAACGCAGCAAATTGTGACAAATCACAATTGCACTGCCACATGCCGTAATATTGTACTCATCCTTTTACAGCGGATAGCGAATAGTGCTTATCTGTAAAAGGATGAGTCTAATATTGTAATTTTTTTTTATTTGTACCTAATCCTTGGTGAGACTGAACAATGACCAACGATTTTTTTATCGCAGTGCGTGCACTGTACTTTCTGCGATATTTTACAGCGCGATTCTAAAATCGTGGTGCGCGCCAGGCCTTACGGACACGCTAGCGAGTTTTGGCTGTGCAAACTCATGGTAGAGCTACTGATATAAACAACGCTATTAACGAGACGATTCGAGAACTCGCACTTTAAAATTGGAATCGTCTGTGTAAACAAAACATTCTATTTCGAGTTGTCGAATCACAGTTCAACAAAATCGTCTGCTGACTCTCGCATGACAACCGCATGCACGTTTTTTTGCGGTCATGCATGTTATGTGCTATGATAATCGTCTGACGTTTCTCGCCTACGAGTCTCGCTACAATCCTGTCTCACGACGGGCGAGAAACTCTCCTTTATTTCAAAGAAGATTTCTCAAAGTAACACATCCTAGTATTTTTAACCGTCCGACCCTTCGTGTGCGAGTCCGACTCGCACTTGGCCAGTTTTTTTTTCTTTTTGTTCGACTCCTTAGGGCCGTAGCGTGGTGGACTATCAAATTGATATAAAAAAAAAATTCAAATCCAACTGGTTGTTTCAGAGGTTAGCGCGTTCAAACAAACAAACTGAAAAACAAACTCTTTAGCTTTATTATTAGTATAATTATATAGATTTTAGAAGCATTGCTAACATGTCTTTTTTTTGTATTTTTTGAGAACCTATATTTAAACCTAAACCTAACGACTCAAATCCCAAGGAGACAATTTCACGATTCGGTGATATCAGCTGCCATGTGATCGTGAAATTGTAAAATATGGTAATTAGGTATCTACATAATTACGATATTTTTAACAAACAAAATAGCGGGTGAATGATAAGGAAGAATGACAAAGTCCGTCTGTCAATCTCCGGGTGCACATACTTAACCTCATCATGATATTGACTCATTTGACTTATCTTGTAGGAAGTTCTTTATCGATGTCTTGATATAACCTATCGATAATTTGGAGACAACATCATTAAAATAAAATCACGCCTGTATCCCGGGCGAAGGGGTAGGCAGATAGTCACCTCTTTCTGCGAAGCAGTCATGCTAGCGAAGGAGGTGGCGGGACGGCTCAGGGAGAGAGCCTCCCGTCCCAGCCACCGCGAGACGCTCCGGGCGTCGGGAGCCGCGTGACGACTCCCGGCCACCGTAGGCGCGGGCCTGCGGGCGGAGAGTAATGTTTAGCTCACCGTCCGATCAGCCCATCGATTCTGTAAAAATCTCACCGTGAAAACTTAGATGAAGTGAGTTTGTTTTTGCTTGGAATTGACACTATTGACAGCTCACTCCACGCTCACTTCATCTAAGTTTTCACGGTGAGATTTTTACAGAATAGCACCGAGGACCAGGCCCGTGCCGGACGGCGCGTACGTGTTCCACGCGCGTCTCAAAGAGATGTCAGCATCGAGGAAGGGGCCTCTTAGGGCCGAAGCCTGCCGGGTCAGCGGGATTGTCCGAAAGGGTTACCGCTGGCCCGGAACATAAAGGGCTAAGGAAGGAACACGGGTGGGTTTTAGTCAGTAAGAGTCTGACACTCCCTTCCGCTCCACCCAGAGCGGGAGGGGTCATTTGATGATTTCCCATCCACAAAAAAAAAAAACCGTATATGTTTGCCTTTAAATTATTGTTTACAAATCGTGTGAGTTTCTCGATCTTGCTAGACGGCGGTGTTGATATACTTACTGTCTGACATTAACTTATCATTTTTAATCTTGGCCTTCATGCATGGTAATGATTATTATTATGTTTGGTTGACTTTGTATAGCTGTCGTGTCACCAGAGGTCATCAGAGGCCTCTTCCGAATTCCGCCATACATAAACCCGTGGGCCCGAACGTGCGGAGTGAATGTGACGTAGATAAGTAGGTACCTAAATTGAAAATAATTGTTTCGCACAATATTTACTTAGTTTTTAGGGTTCCATACCAAAATGGTAAAACGGAACCCTTATGGTGAGACTCAGTCTGTCTGTCTGTCTGTCACAGCTGGATAGGTATCTGCAGAACTACTAATGCTATCAACTTGAAATTTGGAACAGTTTTAGATGACGTTTGCTTAATTATTTTGCAAATAAGAAAGAAAAATAAAAATAGGTATATGTATAGGTATTTTTTGCAACAGGGACTGAAAGGGGGTCTGAAAAATTCGAAGTCGGGTACTAGGGCATGTGGGGTATCATATGAAAGAGCGCAGTTTGCACATTCTCAAACATTTTTTCTTTTTTTTAGGCCTCATAGGCTAACGAAAAAAAATACGTTTCTGTCATGCGTTCATTCTAGGGCCTCGGGATCTCCGCGTACCGCTTTCATTTTACCTTATATCCTTTTCAGGGGGCCTAAAAAGGCCACTTTGGCAGAATCATAATAGGATAACATTATGTAGGTAGGTACCTACAAGGATCATTTTGGCCCACGGAGAAAATCTGAAGTAACGCCGCCATCTTGATTTTTAACACAATGTTTATTTCATTCAAGAGTCAACAGATCTTTGTCTTGTAGCACTTTAACTTATATTTAGATTTAAACCGCTATTTTCTTCTTTCTCATGAGCGTCCGTGGAAATAACCAGAGCATCATAAAACAGGTGCGCTTGACCCGCAGTCTGTGACATGTTTGTAGTTATTGTTGTTGTTATCAAATAAACTACGTGTTAATAATAAATGAACTACGGTTAATTGCGTTGATAGCCAGCTATTTATGGAGGGAGTATTTATTTGTGATGATTGGTGGCTATTTTTAGGTGCGTGTCTGGGTAAGCAGAAAATAGGTACCTACCTACTTTTCTTGAGTTTCCTAAAAAGTCTAAATTACACCCGAATTGCACACTTTCAATCACAATCCGAATGATTTTGAAGAAAATTGCTAATCCATTGCTTTCGTTTGCTCAACAACGCAATGAATGTTGTTGAACTGTCAAAATGAAAGGCATTGCCTTCGTAGGTAACTGTGTTACGCTGAGAAAATTCGACTGCTGAGTTTGGGAATGCGGTTTTGGGTTCGATCTTAGTCGAACCAGTCAGTTCGGTCAGGCAGTTTTAATAAGTTCTTCCACTACGTCATTCTCAGTAGCAGCTTGGATTCGTGATTTCGTGAGACCTACTTAAATGTGGTAAAGTGTGGGTGTTTGTATATAACCTATTTATGTATTTGTGTAAGTACCTAGTTTTATTAGCTTTTTTAATTTTTATCATTGTTCTTCTCAACCAAAGCACCTGCCATCCAATCTCTTCACCACCCTTGGTTGACTGGTAGAGTATGCCTAAGGCATTATGTCCGCCTTTGTACCTTTTTTTGTGCGAAAAGTTTAAATAAATAAATAAATAAGAAGGAGTAAGCAAAGGCGCATATGCCTACTCCTTCAGAGATAACAAGAGTGATACAAATTTGTACCAACGAGCTAGGTGTACCTAAAAGCGTTGGTGCCTATAGATTAGGTACTGCTAGAGGGCATTCGTGAGCAGTCAATGTTACGCGGGTTGACATGAAAACATGTGTTTATGATGTGATAGGTATCCATATCAACCTACGAAAGTTCACTTGAATTCGGTAATTATGACGAAATTACGTTTGAATGTTTCGTAAGTATTATGAAACTAGCTGTTGCCCGCGACTTCGTCCGCGTGGAATTTAACAAAAAGTTATTGTTCAGTTCGCAGAGTTTACGATAGGTTATTAATTCTGTATTTCGCGTATAGAAATACCTATGCTAATTTTAATGAAATTCTTCTATTTTATGAATCGATATTTTGTTTTTGTACATATTTCTCCATTTACCTGGTTCTTTTTTTTTCGTTTAAATTATTATATTTAGTTGTTCGTATTAGCTTTTTGAAAAAAAAATTCTTAAACAATATTCGGTGTACGATTTTCTTGGGCTAAAACAACAACACTACCTACTGGCATTCTCGCACGTGAACGTGCCACGTATAGTTGCCCATGGGTAAAGCAACCCTTAGTTAAATCTATGCTAGCTTTGCTTAACGTTTGCCCTTGTGACTTGTTTATTGTCATAGCAAAACTGACATTGATAGGGAATTATAATCTTTTGAATTGAAATGGAAAATTCGACGGTGCACGGTGTTATAGGAATCCGTGGTATAAATACAATCTCACCTTTTCCGCATCCGGATATTATACGACCTTCTATAACGTTTCTTTGCAACGACACTACTCGCAACCTAGCCTAGTACCATTGCAAAGTTCCGGTGGGTTTAAATAACGGAGTAGTATGATGGGCACGCCAATCTTAAGTTCTAGTTTGTGAGGGGTTAGACCAGGCACAATAATTATACTATTCTATTATATATATGTATTCAAAACGGTAAAGGAAAACATCGTGAGGAAACCGGCATGTCCTAGAACCAAAAATTCGAAGACATGTGGCATCTGCCAACCCGCACTGGGCCCGCGTGGTGGAATACGGCCCACTCCCTCTCACCGAGAGGAGGCCAGTGTCCCAGCAGTGGGAACATTATAGGCTGATTATGGTAAGTTGTATTCCCATTCACTCGCTCTTGCATCCTATGTCGGCGGAGCCCGGGCTCTTATTTCTGTGTTAGCATCAGCTATCTGCCAGTAAAAGCCCCTTAAAAATCGGTTTCAGAGATTACCCGGAACCGAACATACAGACAGACAGACACAAATTGTAATAAATGTTATTTTGGTATAATATATTATGTACCGTATACATCCATATGCATTTAGTAAAAAGCAGTAACTTTAATATTACAAATTGGAGTATCTACCTACCTACTCCAATTTTATTTATTTGTATAGGTACATAGGTAATTACCGTGTACAGTCATCATCTTCCTGCCCTTACCCCATGTTACTTGGGGTCGGCGCAACACGTTTTCTATGCAACATGATGAGTAAAAAATTAATAGTTTAAAAAAAACTAGAAAAACACGCTTTTATAAATGCACGTAAAAACAAAAAACTAATCGTTGTCAAAGTTCATTACAAGACTTTTATAAGAAATCCAAAAAGGCTATGATACGATTTTCCATCATGAAGTTCCAGTTCATATCTTCCGGCTCCATCATCAGATCAGTTCCACAGTACCATATTATTGTATTGTCATCAGAACTACATACTTACAGCTGCCAATTTTCATTACGCTACGACCCTTGGAAGATGGTTAAATTAGTTACCTTAGAGTCCATTACATAGTTAGTTACATACAGGTCGACCTAATAAAAGCGTGTTAAAATATGTACCGGGTAGGTACAGTCACGAGCAATAATATGTCAACACTTGGCAACTTTCAATTGCGATTTTTTCACGAAACAACGTTGAAATACGACACTTTATATATAAACCTATTGGTTCGAAAATACTATGTTTATATAAAATTTTATTCAAAAACTAGCTTCTGCCCGCGACTTCGTACGCGGATCCTGTTGGTTATGCCAGCGACAACGGGGTAGTCAAAATCGAAGATCTGAAACGTCTGATGTCGAATTCTAAGAACCCGGGGACTGGATAACAACGGGATGCGCGAGACGATTCGAGACGTCATTTTCAGGCAATAATGAACCAATAGGGTGGTAAACTTGGCCTTGCAATGTTGGCATAAATGGGCCTTCTGAAATCTGTTTCGCAACAAAAGATGTCATTTGAAAGGCATTATTGTACGAACGTATGTTGTCCAAGAAATGTTTTGACTGTGATGGTCACCGATTAGCAGTGATCTTAATATTTCTGGAGGATTTTGTAATATTTCAATATGTACTTTGCCACCTGAGCAACACATACCGTTTGTTTCTTTTCGCTATTTAACAGCTTCACAGAAAGTAAAATTTTTAACCATACCTCCGATGGCGGAATATGTGGCGTAGTCAATCATAGGAGTATACGTAAATGCACTCCGTTCCTTATCAACCCAAGGAAGGTCGCCATGCCCTACGGCTATATCTTGAGACACATCCGATTCTTCAGATGATATCGACATTCTGTTCAGAGAATGTCGAAGTCGATCAGAATTCAAACGTTCGTTGCGCTCTTCTTAATCTGTCTCTTCATGCCGTACTCCAGCAATTCTTTCTTTCTCACTTTCTGATTATGAATATTTTGTTGTGTGCGTGTTCGGAACAATGTATGATAATCTCACCGTATCAGCGGTCAGTCGCGCATCATATTCTTCACTGGTCTCTAGAGATCTGGATGTAGATGCGTAAATACGCTGAGAACGCAGGCGTGCTTCGCGATCCGAAGAGGTTTCCACGGAGCGAGTTGCAGTCTGATGTTCTCAAACAGCATCAAGTCTCTCCTGACGCTCTTCGGTAGATTCTTGGGATCTTATGATCCTCAATCTTTTAGCTCCTTTGGAACATTGGGAAAGATTTGACCTCTTTCTAGGCATGGTTATAGTTTTATTATGAAGATACCTGATCAATTACAATCTAAGTGACTGCTCCCCTACCAAGGGTGCCCAGACACGGGATCGTCTGGCCCATGTGCTGGTTTGGTCCCTGGGGTGGTCACGGCGTGCTATGTGTTCTGGTGCGCCGGTGATGGGGAGTACTCCCCAGCGGAGGGTCCGGTGACGGACAGCCGCGGCGGGTTCACGGATGAGTGCTAACGCGTGCCCATGTTCCCGCCGTAAGCGGCAGAGGAGGACACAGTGGAGTTTTAGTGGGTTAGAGTCCCACATAACTGCACTATCTCCCCGTGGTAGTGCAGAATGCATGAGCATTACTTCACGTAAAAAAAAATAAATGGGAGTTTTGGCCAGTAGAGTCAAATTTTCAATAATATACCATCGTCATCGAAAATCAGTCCTAAACTGTTACCGCCTTCACCGCGTGGAGGTGAAATTAGTGATAGCTTAGATTTCCACATCAGATGTTTCTGATCTTCGATTTTTATAAGTCAACAGGAAATGCCCATCAGACCGAATAACTTTTACTAAGACGTCATTCCTATATGTGTTATGGTGTAGCTGGGCTCTTGGAGTTCCCCATCAGGTGTTCCAGATCTTCAAATTTATTCTCTCAGCAGAAAATCCTCATCACGTGGAACAATTTTTGCTATGGTACCATTTTTGTATCTCTTATAGTTAAGCTGGTCTGTTTCGGTTCTGCATCAGGTGTTCAAGTTTCCAAGAAACATTATAGCCTGAATGTTGTCCAGCCATAATAACTATACAACAAAAAAAAAATCATTCAAATCCGTCCAGTAGTTCCGAAGATCGGACGCGCAGGCCCGAGGCGTGTACGTACTCTGATAGAATACCTTAACAAATGTTCGCCGTGATTCTTTAAATTGACATAACTTTTTTATTTATGAACCGATTGACATGAAATAAACAATAAATGTTAAGTGAAGCCTACTACAATATATTAGTGAAAACCGCATCTAAATCGAATAAGCCGTTTCTGATATTAGCGTGCACAAACAAACAGACAAACAGACAAACCGACAAACAGACAAAAAAAAAATTAATTACAATTTCGGGTTCGGCATCGATATGATAACAACCCCTGCTACTTTTTTTTAATATATTTCCATTGTACAGACACCACTTTTCTACAAATTTATTATATGTAAATAGATAGAAGATAGAGGAGAAAATCGCCTTTGAATAAAGCAAAGTGTATACATACTTTTGCTCGTGACTGTATACATCCTTATGCATTTAGTAAAAAGCGGTTATTTTAATAGATATTACCAACAAACTCCAATTTCATTTATTTGTATAGATTCACGGTTTCTACGAACGTTATGTAAGAAACAAAATACATGCCTAATTATTAATAATTCATTATCATTTAATTGGGTATTTACCCAATTAAGTTAAAATATTTAAGTAGGTACGTGGGGGAAGTATGCCCAAAATTTCATACCTATATGGACAAAATGACACAACCGGGCTTTTTTCAAAATTGGCGGGCTACAATCAGGGCCGGATTAACCATGTCGGGCCCTTAGGCAATGCAATTCTCGGGGCCCCTTTTAAGCCGTTTGAAGATCATCAGCTCTTCTAAAGTTGATGAAGGGATGGGAGTAATGGCATCAGCAGCGTCACCGGACTGATGCTTAACTCCTCAGGAACTTACAGTAAAAGATTTGTATCTGGGCTCATCAAAATGGTCTTAACGAATATGATACAGATACGAGATGAACTGAAGCTGGCCGTTTCGTTACTACAAGAACTATTGTATAACAGAAAAGTAATGAACAGTGAATACATTTTTCACCTTACGCCCATGTGATGGTAGCGAAACGGCCAAGCCACATATTTTGACTAAGGTGTGGAGTTTGTGAAGTTAGGGCGTGTAGAGTCAGAAGCTTGGCTCTACATGAGATCTGATAACTTTTTCGCAGTGCGAGCCATATGTGGTCTCGTCTTGGCAACATTTTACATGAAAATGTTTATGGTGGGATTTCACATCTTTTTACCCGACTGCGCAACGTCAAGGAGTGGTAATGTGTTCATCAGTATGTATGTATGTATGTTCCTTTGAAGCACTATACAGACCAAACGCCTGGGTTGATTTTTATGATTCACACGTCAATCGATTCCTCTTAGTCCGGCGAGTATCACTAAAGACATGACGTTAGTGAAAATTCAATATGGCGACTACTATGTATGTATGTATGTATATCTCTTTGGCACGATCTGTAGCCTAAACGGCTTGATCGATTTCAGCTTGAGAGGTGCCGTTAGATTCGTCTTAATTGTGCGAGTGACACTGGGCAAAACCTATTGAGTGGGGTATCAAATTAAAGGGCTTTAAAAGACGATTACAAAAATATAAACAACTTATATGGTTAAAAGTAATTCGAAGTGACAAATCGTAAAAACACGTACCAAGAACTAAATCGTCAGCGAAATATTTCACATTTAATTTTATACTTAAACTAAAAAGCTGGAAATAAAAAAAGTTATTAAAAAAAATAAAAAACCCGACTGCGGTAAAAAACAAGATAAAAGAACTGAAAAGCTAAAAACAAGCCCATTTTAAATTAAATAAAAGTTGGAAACAGGCGGGACCCATTTGAATTTGAAAATATAATAAAAAATGGTATGGGTCCCGCCTGCTTCCAACTTTTTGACTAATTACGAAATTAAACGCCTAATTAGCATTAGGCGTTTAATTCCGTAATTAGTCACCCGGAATTGTTTGAGAATTGAGATAAAATTTATAATTTGTTGACACCGGAATTTCCTCAGTAAAAAATATAGGCTACTGGTAATAATTACCAGTAATTAGTGTCCGAAACGATTGTACTCATCATAACAACCAACTTTACCAAAGTAACGATTTCTTTTTTAATTTCGGCGCTTCTTTCTTTTAGGCGCTTCTTAATCAATTTAATAGTTATACCCTACAGGTCGTAAAGTTAACTCTGTTCACGACTAGACTTCGTGTTTGGTTAGACAAAAAGATTTTAGTAAAAACATTCATTGTTTTTATTTTTATTTATCTTAGCTTGACTTGACTCCATGCAATAAAAATAAACATTGCGCCGATTATTTTATCATTCTGGTAAATAGCTTAGTTCAAGCGGATGTGGAGTTATTTTCCCAGAGGTTGCTTAACCTTTTGACCGCCACACGTCAAAAAATCAAAAACGTGCCCTCAGCGTCAAAGTATGTCATGTAGTCGAACCGTTGGTTGGTTTGTCATCTATACATGACCGTGGCGGTAAAAAGGTTAAATGTAAATCTTTTGCACACGACATACAGAGAGTTTTTTTATCTGTCTGTCGTTCTCTGGATCTCCATTCCATCATCATCTATCTAGCCTCGTCCCAACTATGTTGGGGTCGACTTCCAACCGGGTGCAGCTGAAAACCAGAAGGTATTCATGCATGGAGCGACTGCCTATCTGACCTTCCCAACCCTGAAGTTACTGAGTAACACGATACCTCAGAGACAAAGACTGGTTGTCATGACGGTTTCGAGCTTCTTACTACCCGTATCGACTGTCAAAGATCTACTGCTTAACGTGCTTTCCGATTCACGGGGGATCTCAGTTTGTAATGGATCTCACCCATTCTCAGACCAACCACGGCAAGCGATGCTTACCCTGAATTTATTAACCACGAGCCCTTCTGCTGTTAAGTGTGTCCATTAACCTTTTGAACGCCAGAGCATAAACGCACGCGCGTGCCCTCCACGCCAAGCCACAATTTTAAATATTTAAGGTATACAAATAAAAACACACAAAAGTAATGATTTAATTGTTTAAGTATTTCGTAATAAAGTGCACCGCATTTTTGTCACATATTTGTGTCGCTGGCGCACAGGACACGCGCTTGCTTGTCACGTATATGTGACAATGGCGTTCAAAAGGTTAATAATTTGCTAACGCAGACCGAGTTATAAATAGTCACAACCATCAATCTAGCATAATCATCTCCTGTAATAGATTGTTATTTACCTACTATTAGGTGTTTGACCGTCTGTCTGTCTGGGTGTAAACGACTGGCTATCAGTCACAAGGTAGGTACGTGGGGGTTCAAGGCTCCCAGATTTATTTCTTTATTGAGATACAATTATAAACTTTCCCGAGTTTCAGTTTATCGACACATTACGGATGGGCACCTAATATAAGACTGAAAGTTCGGCGAGCATCGCTTGCAACTCTTTTTAAATTAATAATAATAATAATGCCCCATTATTCGGAATTATTTTTGTTTTTAGGGTTCCGTACCTCAAAAGGAAGAAACGGAACCCTTAACCACTTTGTGTCTGTCTGTCCATCCGTCTGTCACAGCCAATTTGCTCCGAATCTAACGGCCCGATTATGTTGAACCAAACACAAACGTGTAACGTACCTAAATAAATGTATTTTGAATATGGGTGTAATGTTTGGGGGGCAAATAGAAACTTTAAAAAAAAGTTTCGCAAACTATACCGTGTGACATATCAAATGCTTACCTGTGAGGATCTCAAATATATTTTTTTCATAATTTTAAAGTAAATTCCATTAAAGTTATTTAAGAAAATAGACAAAAATTTACCATCCCCCCGCGGCCCTTATTTCCGAAAATACTAAACATAAAATAAAAAAATAAAAAAACAAAAATACTTCTATACCTATAGATTACAGGAAAACCTATAAGAAGTCTGTGGTCTTAAAACAACATGGTAAATCTCTCAATATTGTGCGTACAAACTTACATTTTCAGTTATTCCAACTGAAAATGTAAGTTTGTACGCACAATATTGAGAGATTTACCATGTATGGGAGAACATGTTTTTCAACTACAATGTTAAGTTTTTTCTTGGGATAAATTCATTCCAACTACGGAACCCTTCATTGTGCGTGGTCCGACATGCACTTGGCCGGTTTTTTTACAGATATTCAAGTTAGAGTCCCACAATTCAGCATGCCTCTTGGCAAAGGCCTCCTCTAGCAATTTCCATTGTATTCTGTCACGAGACACTCTCCTCCAGTTAGGATCCGCGCTGTTTGTTACCTACCATATAATTATCAGGGCAAAATGACGTCACGTAATTTGCATTGTAGCCGTTAGGTAAGCACGACGAACTTTCGTCACGTAATTTCGGCTGGTGTGTTGCTACATTGAGTGACTAGTTGGTCTGGCTAGTGGTAGCGACTAGTAGCAAGTACCTACGACTTCTAAGCATGGGATTCGATCTCCGGGTCGCGCGAAGTATTATTAGGCCTTATTATCAGGAAAATACGAAGAAAAAGTTCAAATATTTAATAATTAATATTGAATCAAATTGACATAATAATTATATTAAGTCTTTTAAAGCAGGTAGGTAACTAATGCTATTTTCAATAGCACTTTAACTTCTTGTTGTACGTATGTATGTTTCAGGATAATAAATCAACATTGTTTAATGTAGAATTTTAGTGATATAAGTTTTTTTTTTTTTAAACGTTGCCCCACACTAGGAATTTCTCCTGTATTGTGGGTGCGTTTACAAACATACACAAACAGCCAGACCCGGAACAACTACTTGTAGGTCATACAAATATTTGTTCCGTGCGGGAATCGAACCCGCGACACGCAGCGCAGCAGTCAATCGCTTAACCACTGCGCCAACCGTGTCGTCAAAGTCGTTTATTGACGAGAAAAAAAAGGGTTTTATAGGGTGTACCAATTAATAGGACTTTTGCGACTTTTGTAATTTTAATTAATTACCTTTTAAATACCGAACCCTAGAAAAACTACAACTAGCGACATCATACGGCACGAACCGCAACTAACATCGCTATTGAACTGCGCAGTTCTACTGTTACGGGATAGATGGCGCCGTAGTCAGTAGATCGATCATTTTCCGGTACACAAAATTGCGAACATTAGATTTTTCTTTTCTTCACGTCGAATCCATCGGTGGACGACTGTTGAACGTCCATACCAGAATTGGCTGGAACATAATTTTGAGAAAACTTATAAATATCACAAAACTATATTCCAGTCCAGCCTGAGTAAACGATCGGGTGTCTTCGACGATCTTCGGGCGTCTTCGGCTTTCCTCGGTAGAGTTTACTGAAAAAAATTACGGTACTGTACACCAAGACGCTTTGCAGTCGTGGTCAAAAACTACTACGTCGAGCTACGCAGCGCGGCGCAGCTCACTGAATCCTGTACCTTTTTGTGTAGTAGATAAGGTCTGTAATTGTATTTCTATCTTGAAAACTGCGCGTCGCGTCGCGTCTCGGTGTGAACTGACCCTTAGTGTATTACGCAATTAGGGTGAAGTTTTACTTCCTCCGGCTAACTTATCCATACTCATATTATAAAACTCATATTCGAAAGTCTGTCTGTATGTTGCCTTTTCACGCCTAAACCACTGAACGGATTTCGATAAAATTTGGCAGAGAAATAGATTGCATTCCGGGGAAGGACATAGGATAGTTTTTATCGACATACCTCGAGGGGGAAGCCGCGGGCGGAAGCTAGTTTTTAATAAATATAGAATCTGTACAACAGACAAGTCAACCACCACCAAAATCCCTCCTATAAATAAAACTCGTAGGTACATAACACACGAAGTCAGTTATTTTATTATCACGTCTGCTTATAATAATGCGGCGCCAGTTCTAGCAGCCATGTTTGGTCTATGGTCATCATTTCCCGCATGTACGTCTTGTCTCCTGTGCTCTGTACGCTCGCGAACATTACCCTGGAATTAGAGAATACGTTTTTATCACTATGAAAATAATTTCGGCAAATCGCTCTGTAATCGCGGGTGTCGTCGGAGGACTTATTATGTTGTTAGCTTTTGCCCGCGTGTAGATCGAAAATTATCCCAGAAGCCAGAATAAAAAAAAACAGTGGCAAACCGGGAGTGCCGACAGAAGTGAAAACAAAACACAAACAGAATACTTCGCTATCACTCACTGACATATCGGATATACATGAAAACCGAGTACAATAACGTTATTATAACAATAGATGGCGCCACGTGTCTTTCGAATCAAAAACAGGAAAACGTCTGCCGGGTCAGCTAGTAATATCATAAATGCTAAAGGAGTATGTTGGTTTGTCCTTCTTTTACACACCAACGCAACGGAGAAACAGATCCACGTGATTTTTTGCATAGAGATTATATTAGGTACTAACAGCGCCCCTCGGTTTCATCCGCATAAGTGTCGATCCCGTGGGAATATCGGGATAAAAATTATCCTATGTCCTGTCCCGGGACTTAAACTATCTCTATACCAAATTTCATGTAAATCGGTTCAGCGGTTTAAGCGTGAAGAGGTAACATACAGACAAACAGACAGACACAGTTTCGCATTTATAATATTAATAGTATAATCATCATCATCATCTGCCTAGCCTTTTCCCAACTATGTTGGGGGCGGCTTCCAGTCTAACCGGAAGAACCGCCTATTCCTTGGAAAACCGTGCGTTTTTCAAGGAATAGGGCGTGGGTAAAAGCTAGCAATAATGTTTACCACTTAGGTTGCTGTACTCTGAACAGACAACTGTCAGGACTGATGTGTAGCGTGGCGCCTCGTATGCCGCTGTACGCTGAGCTTGTGTTCAAGTATGCGGCCTGGGGGAAGTAGCCGGATAGGACGCATTTCATTATTCGTTCTGTTTTACCTGAAATAGTTAATAATATTTATTAAAATACACATAGTTAGTTAGTTACATTAGTGTTCATAGTGCTAGCCCAGGCTCCATACATTTTTGGAACAACTCCTTTCAAATTTTGTTTGGACTATGTTAGTAAAAACGTTAAAAATAGGTAAAAAAATTCTTTTTTAGTTACCTAAACCTAAATCAATGCCATCAAAGACTTTGTCTTCCATTTGGAATTTTCTTTTTATTAGCTTCTCTAAGCTATCTCGAACTTCACATGCCTGAAAATGACAGAAAATACAATTTCAGGATTGTACAGGTAAAAACGAAATTAATTATTATTTAAAAACTATTTAATAATTATTTCTCCGTACATGGAATAAGGGCTGTTAAAAGGGGATTTTCGACTTTATTAAGCCTTATTAAGCAAAGCTTTATATTTTATGAACAAAACAATAATAATTTTATTTTTTGTCCATTGCCCCATCTTTCTGATGAATTAAACACTCAACATAAGTTTAAAGCAATCTAACAGATAAGTAAACCGGAACTTATTCGGACATGGTCGAACAGACTGTCTTACCTTTTCCATAACCTTATAGTTAACATAATACTTCTGGCACCATTGCTTGCACACTTTCGCATTCCTCTTCTCATCTTGAGAAGTCTTCTGTTTTAGGTACGCATCCATTATGTTTAGATACATTATTATGTCGCCTTCTGCTACCTGAAACATGTAAATACGTATTTGTTTAGTACGGCTGGACGCTAATATAGTATGGCCGGTTAACCCCTTAAGCGTCCCTGTACACCAAGAGTACATAAGAGAAAGTGCTCAACGGTACACCAAGTACACTTGTCATTGTTCTATTGTCATTGTGAAAATAATGACTTCACTGCGTCCATTCAACTACTTCGACACCTGAGGTCTGTCGACAGGTAAGCGAGCAAACGTGTGAGAGGTTAACCCTTCGTTAATTAAACATGAGAGAACATTTAATGAGAGCAGTGGTGGCCTAGTGGTGACGGCCGCGACTTACGAGTTGCAGGTCGTAGGTTCGAACCCAGACAGGCGCTTTTTTTTTTTTTTTGTTTGTTTAGCCTATACTGTCCCACTGCTGGGCAAAGGCCTCCCCCAAGTCCTTCCAGGAACTCCAGGCGCATTACTTTGTGTAAATTATTTCATCACCACTGCTCTCAAAACGGTGAAGGAAAACATCGTGAGGAAACCGGCATGTCTTAGAACCAAAAAATCGAAGACATGTGACATCTGCCAACCCGCACTGGGCCCGCGTGGTGGATTACGGCCCACTCCCTCTCACATAGAGGAGGCCCGTGTCCCAGCAGTGGGAACATTATAGGCTGATTATGTAATTAAACATACTGTTTGATTAGTGTCATATTAATACAGTGCGATTGAAATAATTGGGAATCTCTGTACAGTCTTTTATATCTACGCCAGTTTTCAAATTCTTTCCATTATCAAGTCAGGACATATAATACCTTTAGTATCTACGGCACTAAGCAGACTATTGTATAGAAAACTATATTGAATTGCTTGATAACAAAGATCAAAATAGCACACACCTTTGAAGTAGAGTTGACATCAACTTAAAACCTTAATCGCCTGGCCTTTTTTATAAATGTATTTTTTTTTTTATTTACTAGTTGACTTCGTACCGCCTCGCCTCCGAATCAATAAGAAAGAATGTCTGAAAAAATTGATTATTTTCATAATTTTTTTTTGTAATTTTTTTAATAGTTATTCTGCTATTCGAGTCGGAGACAATTCCAACAAATCAAAGATCATAAAAATCGGTCCAGCCGTTCTTGAGTTATAAATGGTGTAACTAACCCGACTTTGTTTTATTTCTATAGAAGATTTCAAGATTTTTTTGTCTGTCAATGTCACATTTCTAATGTAATGTAAAAAAGATTGCTGAATGTCATTCTGCGGTATTGAAATTTCAACTAATAATAATTACCTCAAAATTATTCCTCCTGCTAATCTTAGCGTTAACACTCTCTTGTCCACCGCTGGGCTTAAGGAACACGTTGTCCACTTGTAACATGGCGGCTATTGAGAGAGCTTCGTCTATGCAGCCCCATTCACCTGGAAACGTAAACAAATTCAATTTAATTATCATAAAGAAAAACTATACAAACTGGCACATAGCAGTTGCTACTTGGTAATCGTACTTTTCCACAAGAAACTGTAGGTACTGCTACTTAAAAAGATTACTTTAATGATTCTTATTTATGACCGGTTGTTGACAATAGGCTCCCCCTCTATTACATAGGACTAAGGCTAAGCGCGCACCACGCAATTTAATTGTTGCGGAAAATAATCGCTAATCTGTAAACAATACCAATATACTAGAGTTCGCACACTGCGGTAAATAATCGCTTGAAAAAATTTATTAGCCGTCGGGAATTTATTTCGCATGTACAGTCAACAAAAGAGATAAGTATGCAGGATCGTCGGATATAGTTGAAGAACCCGATAAGAAACCGATGGAACCGAAAACAAACAGCTCATTCATCAAATTAAATTTCAGTACGTACGGGCGTACGTGTTCCACGCGCGCCTCAAAGAGATGTCAGCATCGAGGAGGGGCCCCATAGGGCCGAAGCCTGCCGGGTCAGCGGGATTGTCCGAAAGGGTTACCGCTGGCCCGGAACATAAAGGGCTAAGGAAGGAACACGGGTGGGTTTTAGTCAGTAAGAGTCTGACACTCCCTTCCGCTCCACCCAGAGCGGGAAGGGTCATTTGATGATATCCCATCGTGAAAAAAAAAAAAAAGACAAGTCGTCAGGACACCATTCAGGAGACCATTCTGATACTATTGTAATAGCAGACTTGTAGCCCTGTGTTTAATGTTACCTTTGGACATTGACTCGGCACTCGGCCTGGCTTACGCGCGGCCCAGTTAAAAGAATGATTCGGTTGCATCTCACACGCATAGGACACATAGAATTTGTATAATAGTGTGTGTCAAGAAAAAGTAGTATATAAGCAGAACATTTTTGTAAATAAATCAGATTTGAATTTTATATTCTTGTCTCATTACCCCTCACTGTGGCCAAGACACCTTTAGCCATCTCTGATCAGTCTTGTGAGTCTGCTTGACTGGCAGTGAGTTTACCCTTCCCGAACCTGGAATTCCTGTCTACTATCCGTCTGTAACCTTAGGTCGCATGGTGCAGACATCCTGAACTTATTTATATATTTTCACACCACCTGCTCGAAAATGTCAAATTATATGTCAAGCAACCTTAACCTAAAGTGAGTCATTAGTGGCCGGGGGCACAGCCGGTCAATAATGTTGTACTGGATTTCATTATGACCCGCTGGTCAATAATGTGATTTGAATTTGGAATCTCAGATGCTCAGCTAAATTGGCAGTATAGTACTAACAAACACCCTTTGGAGCCAGAAAGAGGAAAGCTATTCTCGATACCCTTACTACGCGTGGATGATATTCTCGATTTCCTACAAAATCATAACGACTGATACTTCATATCGTTGCCATGTTTTCGAAGACATAATATTGTAAGAATAATTAGATAACTACGAACCATTTTTTAAAAGGAATGGAATAACATTAAAACTGGCATTAATAATAACAAATACCGTACCGCGCCGTAATACCGTAATAGTAATTGGCTGTAACATTAGTTAATTTAAGTAAACTGCGCAAAGATTGCTGTGGATTTTGTGAATAAATAAATAAATAATAAAACCTATCTATACTACAGTCGATTTATCACATTTTATCAAAAATACTCTATTTTCACGAGCGTCTCCAATGACGTTCTAAATTCAAAATGCATACAGCCAATCATCCAAAACCATTCTACCAGCCCTGTATAAAGCTTGTTTACACAAACGCCACGTACATGAGAGTGATATCAATAGACACACACGACAAAACCGTAGAAGAGACTTTTAAAAAAAAATCTAATTGATCGTGTCTTGGCTACTTATTGGTAGACGCAATAAAGGCGCGAACTTTTGGCATTTAAACTTTAAATTTATCAACAAAGTATTATAAAATGTCGAGTGATGAAAGTGATTGTACTCCTGAATTCATTACAACCGAAGCTAATAATATTTCCAATGATTTACTGCCGGAAAAGTCAAAGGAAACTTATATAAAAGCCTACGACAATTTCCAAAAATGGAAAAGTACGAAAGGCGTCAAGTCCATTTCGGAACCAGTTCTATTTTGTTTTTCGTACTATGGCTATTATTTTCTCACAGTAGGTGTAAAAAGTAAAGTATCCTCCTCTGGGCTAAATGTGTCTTTGCCTTGGGCTAGCTTGAATCCCTCGCTGCATTCAGGATTCTTGTATTAACTCCCTCGCTTCGCTCGTGAGTTAAATCCCGAATCCTTCATTGCGCTCGAGATTCAATATGACGCCCGTGACATAAGACACAACTTTAACCCCTCGGTGCATAATCTACTATTATTTATCACACACTAGGTATATGATAGGTTAGGGCTGTAGGGCTTATAGGGCTTAGAGTCGTAGGGACTGTTAGGCTTGTAGGTCTTAGTAGGTTCCTTTAACTTATCATAAAATTCCATGTACCGTCACTCACACCCTTGACAGTATTGCGGCCTTACGTGACTCCTGTTAAGGGTGGATGTACACCCTGGATATGATCTTCAATTTCCGTTCCTTTTCTCGTGGAAGAAGTCTGTACCCTGCTGTTGACCGATTATATTATAGACTGTAACTGTAATGTAATGTATATCAATATAAATTATTCACTAACCACTATTACACAGCATGGCCGCACACATAGGTTTGAGCGGCAACTCGGCCACTATTTCTCCTACAGACGTCAATTCTCCCAGTTTGTCTATGATCTTCAATGCGTAGAGAGTTTCTAGACCAGAGAGAATGCTCTTTGCTGGCGGGGGAGTGGGGAACGTGAATCTGTAAAATAAAAACATAATTATATTTGAATTTGTTTAATATGGTATGATTAATAAATAAAATTTAAGTACAATTTATAAGAACAAAACTAAAAAAAAAATTGTATTATTCTCATTTCAGCAATATAAAAACTGGCCAAGTGCGAGTCGGACTCGCACACGAAGGGTTCCGTACCACAAGGCAAAAACGCCGAAAAAAACATGTTTGTTGTATGGGAGGGGAGCCCCCCTTAAATATTTATTTTATTTTGTTTTTAGTATTTGTTGTTATAGCGGCAACAGAAATACATAATTTGTGAAAATTTCAACTGTCTAGCTATCGCGGTTCTTGAGATACAGCCTGGTGACTGGTGACTGACCTGGTGGTATTTGTATGTATGAGCAAGAAATAACAATAATTACCTGAGCAAGTTATGTATGCCCAAAGCTTTTAGCTGCAGCAGCATCCCAGAGAGATCACTTCTACACATCTCGGGAGGGACTGAAGGCGGCAGTTTATCATACTCAGCTTCTGTGTACAATCTGAAAATAAAAAAAAAACAAGAGAATGCTGATCAAGGTAAAACACACACACACACACCCCCACACACACACACACTGAGTAAAAGATTGTGCTTGATTTGTTGAAAGTGAAGAGGTTTTGGGGATTTTCTTTAGTAGCAGCCCGAGTACGTCGGAACTCGGAACCGAAAATTCTTAAACATGTTTAAGTCACCTTAAAGATGTTTTTAATTTGACAATTGAGGTTAATTTTATAACCTTAATTTTCCTAGATTTTTCAATTACAATCTATACTTAATGTTATTCAAACATGTGATGTGTAGCGGTATCTACAACGCCACATGCGAACAACGCGTCATACTGACGTCACGCAAAATCCTGCATCGCGCAAGCAGAGTTTACCGCGCAACTAGCATAGATACGACGGTCCGACATGAATCATCGGGCAGTTGCCCGCCTGACATAACACCCGTCTGGTCGGAGGATCCTCCCTTTTCTATAGAGTATGAGTGAACTTTACACCCAGTTCCTCATACCTCTATAGATGAATACAGATAAATGTGTCACTAATTTCCTTAAATGAGTGATTGCGTTAGAATTTAACCTGAAAAGGGTTTGTTTACACTTTCATCAGATACTTTTGGAACAGACCATACATAATTAAGTAACTTATTTTTTAGCTACCTATAGCACTTCCCGCGACTAGTCCTGCCCGCCCGACCTGCTCGTTGCGTCGCATTGTTCTTAGAGATACAAGTCACTGTTAAACTCTCTACTCCAACTGAAGGGTCGAAGAAAGGTAGCTTATGGAAACCGCTGTCTATTACTGAAATATTACACAAAAATAAATAACGTTTATTATTAATTTTAAATGATTTTATTTCTGTAAGTAGGTTTGCACAAACTCTTTGACATTTCAAACATATTTAAAAAAAAAAACTAGATGAGGTCGGTGTTTCCTATCTGACATAGGATAATAAAAAATTTATCCCGATATTTCCACGAGATCGACACTTATGCGGGTGAAACCGCAGGCCCTGCTAGTATAAAATAAATTCGGATTATTTACACCATTTATAACTCAAGAACAGCTGGAACGATGATTATTATCTTTGATCTGTAGGATTCGTCTTCGCCCCGAAAAGCAGAATAAATATTTAAACATGGAAAAAAAATCAAGAAAAAAAAATTATAATGAAAATAATTCATTTTCTCATACATTGATTCTGAGTCGGTGTGAAGTTCGCCAGGGCCTGCAGTCTCGACATAGATAGCAATCGCTTTACGACCGAATTCGGTCGCAAAGTCCTATCGATCCGGATTTAGCGATATTTGGTAGTCTCGACTCTCAAAGTTATCGATTGTCATCGGTATCTTACCGAAGTTTGTCGCAAAATTTACGATTTTCGTAATGTTTACGAATATATTTTGCGAGCATTTTTGACAGATGTAGAGACTTGCGTTTGTCGTAAGGATCGTTAAGGCTAGCGATTATTGTCGGTATTATTTTGCGATCGGTAGTTTGCGACAACGTCGCTATCTATGTCGAGACTGCAGGCCCAGGTCAGCTAGTTCCTACAAATGTATATTAATTTTAATAAGACCTACCATAAACAACTCCCGGTATAGTGACACTGGTTTCAGCCACATTAGTAGCTAGCACAACTTTCCTCACATTATCCTCAGTCCTCTGAAACACTTTTATTTGTTTATAATGAGGTAAACTGCCGTACATAGGTACAGGGAGCATGTTGGCAGCTTTGATACCGCTGGGGAAGTGGGTTCGAGTCCTGTTTGTGTCGTTGTTTACGTCCGCGTAGGCTCGAAGGGTTTCTAAGGCGGTTTGGATTTCTTCCTGTAAATAAATATGGTGTTTTAGTGACAAATATAAAATTACAGATAAAAATATCTTTGGGCCATAGAAATACATTTAATTTGGTCCCTACAAGGCACACAAGCCTTTAACATAGACAATCAACCCAAAATAAAAATCATGTTTGGTCTCATCAACTCTGGGTTTGAGTTTATCCTGTTTATATTTTTTAAACCTACTTAAACCAGTGTTCATAATCCCATCGCCACTTAATCAGTTATCTACTTTAGTGAAATGTATTCTAAGTTGATTTTTGAGTGACCATTTGTAGCAAAAAAGTCCTAATAAGTTTTTGTCTGCAATGGAATTTGAACGTTGTTGAGTATGGCATTCAGTTTGTTGTTCCATAACTTGAAAATTATCTCAAATTCTTAATTCAAGTATAATTTGGTTGTTTTAAATATTTATCCAAGTTGGTAACTACTTGACCACTGCAAACCAATTCTATATTTTGGTACTTATTTTCCTACATGCGTGTAGATTATAAATGATTTATTTACTGTAAGTAGGTTTGTACAAACATTATTACATGTCAAACATTTTTTTTTAAACTAGATGAGGTCGGCTTTTCCTGACTATTCTGAGAAGAAAGGCCGAAAAAAAACTCAGAGGTCAGATCATGTGAAGACCATAATGTAGATTGGTGTCTGAAATGGTATTTTGAGGAAAGAACCACACAGATTGAGCGGACCTGTCTAGTCAGTGCACGCATTTGTCAAAAATCGTTCAGCTAAACGCAGAACTTGAGGAGCTCAACGATTCGACAAACAATACCAACGAAAGGACATTTGGGTAGGCCGCGTAAATTACTCAAACTGCCAGATCATGATTAAACTAAGAAGGAAAAAAGAAATGACCCATAAATGTTTTATATTTATTCAACTTGATAGCGCTGGTATTTCTCTCAGTAATCTGTTGGAAAACACTGAACCATATTCAGACAGGGTTTATTGTATATTTTCCTACACGCGTAGTATGACCACCAAAGAAACGGGTTTTGTCGGCGGAAGACAGGGTAAAGTTTTGAACAAAGCTAAAATGATGAATAATCGATTAAGTACTTATGTGAAACTTACTTGTGACGTTAGAAACGCTAGTATATCACCAAAAGGTTCGTTCTCATGTATTTTGATCACCGTCTCCACTGTAGCGTTCACATAGTCCGGAACAGGCTCTAAAATAATTATACTAAAAATTAATTAATTTCTATTACGATCAAGTTAATTTCCAAATGAATCAATAGATGGCGCTAGTACATACAAGTTTAACATAAATATCTATACAAAATAAATGTAGGTAAGTTTGTACTTATGTAGCCATAACATAATTGTTTTGAAAAAGGACTTATTCGGAGGTTGTGAAACTGAACACGGCATTTCATGTCCAATAAAAAAACTATTCTAGAAAATCGTAATTTTATGTGAACAGCTGATTATATGGGGTCACGCCGGGTGCGCGCCTTGAGAGTGTGATTTTATAAACATTTTTTTTGCATCTTTTGGATGCTGACACCCATTTTCTCTGTGTAGTTTCTCCTTTATACAGTTATTTTTTACGAATGCATAAAGTTTTAATAAATAAGTAAATAAATAGAAGCTTTCCCTTACCTTCACTATAAAACACGTCAATAGGATGCGTCCTGCCTTCCATAGACATTATAGTAGAAGTGCTAGATCTGACCGACTTCCTATCAGTCAGGTTGAAAAAGTCTCGAAGAAACTCGGCGTCCATTGTCGCTGACGATACTACCAGTTTGAGGTTCTTGCGTTTCTGGAAAGATATAATAGGTATTACGAAGACAGGACAAAAACCACAATGGTGGAATGATTGCAGGCGCTTGTGAGGCGGATTGTAGGTTCGTTTCCTGCATAGGTCAGGTTATTATAGACTGGAAAGATGGAGGACGTACATTTTTGTCTTGACAGTATTGGTGAATGATTATTACTTACAAGTTTATAAAAATACCTTTATAATTTTCTTCAGCAGCCCCATCAATACATCTGTCATCTGTGTTCGTTCATGGACCTGAAATTCATCAAAAGTGTTTTAATTGCAATAACAATCGTTAATTGTGTTTTATCAGCAAGTTGTTGTGAAACCCGTTACAAATTGCCTCAAATGATAATAAAATAACTGGGGAACGAAACCAGATTCTACTGGCAGACACAAAAAATAACCATGCAGTCCTTTTATTTCAGCTTATATATTGTGAGTTTTTCAATTTATATGTACTTTCTGACTTTATATTGGATCACTCAGACATCGGTGAAGGAAAATATCAGAAGGAAACCTGGACTTTTAGTTAATATACAAGTCTGTTAGCGCCAGGCCGTCTTGAACAAGCATGGTGATGGATGCTCGTCCCTTCTCTGTATAAGAAGAGGCTTTAGCCCAGCAGTGGGACAGTAAGACTGGTATTGTTTAAACAACAAAATACTGACCTCATCGAGAACTATGCAGGAATATTGCATCAGTAGTGGGGACGCGAACATCTCTCGTAACAAAACGCCTTCTGTCATGAACTGAAACAAATAATATTTATTCAATCATAAAGCATACAAGATTTAAATATTTCGTTTTAATTTCTTAACCTATGTGGCAAAATGTGGCTATGTGCACCTCAGCTTAGCCCATCGCAGTAACAGGCGTCGTGTGATGATATTAATTTCTTAAAAACTGGCCAAGTGCGAGTCGGACTCGCACATGAAGGGTTCCGTACCACAAGGCAAAAACGCCGAAAAAACACGTTTGTTGTATGGGAGCCCCTCTTAAATATTTATTTTATTTTAATTTTATTATTTATTATTAAAGTAAAAATACATGAGTATTTTGTGAATATTTCAAGTGCCTACCTGTTGCCATTATTGATATCGAGCAAAAAAGGGCAAAAAAATCGCGTTTGTTGTATGGGAGCCCCCCTTAAAGATTTATTTTATTTTGTTTTTAGTATTTGTTGTTATAGCGGCAACAGAAATACATCATCTGTGAAAATTTCAACTGTCTAGCTACCGCGGTTCTTGAGATACAGCCTGGTGACAGAGAGACGGACGGACGGACAGCGAAGTCTTAGTAATAAGGTTCCGTTTTTACCCTTTGGGTACGGAACCCTAAAAACGACACTTATTGAAGCTCAGCCTCATTAGTGCGTTGCGTCGTCGTCGCCGCGTCGCAGCGTCGACTCAATACTAACTAATGATTAATTAAATTATGAAAATATAATTATTATTTCAATTAAGTAAATTAGTCAATAATGTCTAATTTATTCGTCATTATTATTCTCCAAAGTGGCCTTTTTAGGTCCCCAGTTACATAGACGTAGGTAGGTACTGGAATGACCCAACATCTCAATTGCTAGTTTGCAGGTGGTTTTAAAGATAATACAAACATGGAACATAACTTAGCAATGCAATTCGTGAAGGAAGGACAAAATTTATTAAAATTAGAAGGATATAAGTTTCATTAATAATACAGTTCTATATTACTGCTGTACCAGAATACGACCATAGACTCTAGGTACCTAAGTTTACCTCGTTTTGTTTGCTAAAATAAATCTGCATAGCCTTTTCGCAACTATTTTGGGTTGGCTTCCAGTCTAACTGGATGCAGCTAAGTACCAGTATTTTACATGGATCGACTGCCTATCTGACCTCTACAACCCAATTACTGGGTAATACGATACCCCTTGGTAAGACTGGTTGTCAGACTTTCGCGCTTCTGACGACCCGTAGCGACTGTGAAAGATCCACGAATGACAGCCGGGTCCAACGGCTTAACGTGCTTTCCGAGGCACGAGGGGTCTCGTTATGTAAAGATGGTGGACCCATCCACAGACCAACCGCGGCAAGCGTAGCTTAACCTGATCGACCTATGCGGCTGTTATTATTTAGCCACGGGCCCCTTGGCCCTGTATTCTACAATATTGAAACATATCTAAATACAGAAGACCTTTTCATTTTAATTTGTAACACAATAACGTGGTTGTCAGACTTTTGGGCTTTTGTTTGTAAATAAACAAAGCATGAGTTTTCGGATCTATTATAGGTATGTATATTCAAATCTTAGTTTCTACTTTGGTACTCACAACTATCCCAGTGCCAGTCCCCCTACAGCTGGTATTAGCAGCAGCATACCCCACTTGCTCGCCAATAGCTTCGCCCCGCTCCTCTGCCACGCGGCACGCTAGCGACACGGCTGCGGCGACGCGCGGCTGTGTCACGCACACTTTGTGGCCTATCTCGTGCAGGTACTAGAAACAAGAGAAAAAGGTTTTCAATTAAATACAATAACAAATTATGAAATATAACCAACCAAATATGGGTATACCTATACATACAGGTGTACTTCGCGGAATATTTCGAAAGGGTTACCGCTGGCCCGGAACATAAAGGGCTAAGGAAGGAACACGGGTGGGTTTTACTCACTACGAGTCTGACACTCCCTTCCGCTCCACCCAGAGCGGGAGGGGTCATTTGATGATTTCCCATCCGAAAATTAAAAAAAAAGCCCTCGCGCAGAACAGGAGTGATGTTATGTGTTGAGTAATAAAATAACTGATGTATTCGATGTTCGAGGAAAGGTAGTCAAAAGGAAGTACAAAGGTCTGACAAATAGTACTGACTAAAAAACCCCCAGAATCCCAAATTTATCCAAATTCCCCCGAATTTATGAGCTACCTATATTTGGAGCAGGAAATAACACCGAGATGAGATAATAACTCGGCTTGATATTGTTTCATATACCTACCAAAAAGTCGGTTAAGTAGTCCATCGCTCTTTTTCCTAATAACCAGACGTTCTCTCGACCGCGTTTCGAGTTTTTTCATGAAACCAATACCATATCTGATGGTTTAGAAATTGGCCGTCTTCCAATAGTTTTCTTTATTTCACGTTAGCTAGCATCGGCAGTTTTATATTGATAATGTTTGTGGTTGTGAAACAATATAGACTGCAGGATGTGGAAACAGGAAATTGTTAAGGATATAGGTACAATTTTGTGTACATTTATGGTAAGCTTGAACACTGTTCCTTTTCCTATGCCTTTTCCTATGTTAGGTTCGGCTTCCAGTCTAACAGGATGCAGCTGAATACCAGTATTTTACATGAAGCGGCTGCCTATCAAACCTCCAAAACCTAATGCAGGGTAGCACGATACCTATTATAAAGAACTTTGGGATCTTTTCTGAAACTCGCCGCAACTCACTTTTCAGAGGATTCCTCGTGACAATTTGGATAGTTTTGTGAACTTATAGATTGCATACGCGTTCTTCATATTATAATGAACACAATGCAATGTTTAAATAAGAAATAAAATGTATTCTAGTCAGATTAGCTCAAGTCTCAGCCAAGAGAAAGCGTAAAGATTAACAAGTAAGATAACAAGCTAAACATTTATAATAGAAATTTTAACTTGGGAAAGAGGCGAAAACATATTAAATAGCTTTAAGTCAGAAGCAGACTGCGACAAAAGGCACTAGTGAATAGGTATCATGCTTGAAAGCAATAAGTTGTTCCCCTAAGTTGTGCAGGCAGATACCTACACTGCCGCCCTAAGTACTGCTGGCAAGAACGCTGTAGACATGCTCCCTTACTCGGCTTTACAATGCCTACGGGAAAGGGGCGGGTTCTCCTGTCGGACACCACTCAACGTAATGTTGATTTATTCTCTGTTTTCTAGTCCGCACGGAAACTAGCTTACCGGTCGGCTGGTTGCGGCTTCTTCATTTGTTGTACAGGGACTAGATAAGGCTAAAGCTAAAAGCATTGCTATCCCGTACTTGAGGCTAAAAAAAGAAAGAGATGAAAGTACCTATACTTGGCAAGTTAGGTTGAGTTAAAACTTCTGGACAGCCTTGCAAGATACCACAGGATGCGTAGTATAAAACTATAAAAGCCTGAAATAATCCAAAGGCATAGTCACCAGCTTTGTACTTGCATGTCAACTATTTCGAACTCTTTCATAATTTCTCTACAAGAACGAAATAGAAATATTTTCATTTAATAGATTACCAATCAGTTAAATATCAGCCTAAAATTGCCCTATTGTGAAATTTGGCATTGCCATGGAGCAATTTTGATGAATTTTTAATGTGGAGACATACGGAGCACAAACGAGCATTGGCAATCAGGCTTGCTGTCTCGTAAATCATGACTAACATCAATCTCTTTCATATTCCATATAAAAGACAGAGACGAAAATAACTTTAATTTAGTAACGTCCTACAGAATGGCTCCATTGTTACTTTAACACAATCTTCCTAACCTTTTTCTTTCAGCAGGTTTTGGCACGTCGCCAGACCGTTTATCTAGTGTTTAGGAGATACGGAGCAGCTGGCAGCTTGTCAGACAAAGTGCAACTTAATCAAGTTGGAGACAGCCTTGTTTTAAGTGCACTTACTTAATGTGTAGTGGTTTGTGACAAAGAAGAGATTACAGATTAAAGCCGAAGCCTGCAGATGAGATGGCGTAAAAGGCTTCTAAGAGATTAGGTCAGAGATGAGAAAGAGAGAGTCTGAAGAAAATGTACTGCGATCATCATTGCTAAGAATGTTGAGGTCATCCATTGTCTTGTCCTTATCGCAATTTATTTGGGGTTGGAGCAATATGTCTTTTTCTTCCATATTTCTCTATTAGTCATCATCTCGGCAGGTACCCCCTTTCTAGCCATATTATCTTTCACAGAGTCCATCCATCGGTTTTTTTTTCGTTGCGGTTATGGAGGCTAAAAATAGTCTTCTGTTTGCCCAGCGTGATGGGTAGAGAAAGAAGATGTAGACCATTGAAATTAGATACGTGACGAAAGGACGACGATAAGGGATGGATACTTCACTTTTCGGGGAGGCCTAAGTATCTTGATGAAAGTTATTAGTTTTGAGGTTTTGTCCCTAATCCAGGGCTGATTTCTCAAAAAACTTAGGTAATGCTGAGACTGATACACAGACACTAGAAATATCTTAACCAATTTTGTAACCGCCACAATGATTTAAGGCTCCCGCAGACTGACGCGACGCGACTCTCGTGGAACAATTTCTATGAAAAATTCATGAAAATTGTTCTACCAGTCTGCGGCAGCCTTTAATCAAAATAGAAGTTGTTAAATCATCATTTCAGCCAAAAGACGTCCACTGCTGGACATAGGCCTCCCCCAAGAACTTCCACTTCGACCGGTTCAATAAAACAATCTAACTAGCGTATCAGAGTTCAGAGCCAAGTTCTCAAGTTACGCCACCTCTGACGTCGCATAGCGATAAAAATTCATCCAATAAAAAGACTGCATCCCAATTACCGACAATAGAGATTGGTTTAAATTCTTGCGCAGAAAAATATTCATGATTTTATTTTATTTTATATACCTGAACCTCCCCAGTGAGTGGGGAGGTTGAAGGACATATTATGTCCTTCTAGGGCTTATGTCCGGAAGGAAGTCCTTATGTCCGGAAGGACATATTATGTCCTTCTAGGGCTATATCTACTTCTAGGGCTTTATTATGTCCTTCTAGGCTTCTAGGCGTACCTTGTAGGTGCATACCTTTTGTTAATCGCCTTTCATTCAACTTCTCAACATGGTCGCAAAATACGCGCATTGACGTGGAGTTGCGGACACCAGCCCGTATTACCTATGTCCAAACCACAATATAAGCATACTGTTTTTAAATTCTCTAACGAATATAGGCCTCGCCCTTCCCGTGGTCGTTAGCTTTGTACATAGGTATTAGTACAGCGGCATGCGACCACGGGAAGGTACTTTCTTGTTTCATCCTTTTCAGTAGTCAAATTTTAGTTTTTAAACTTATTTTTTTTAGTAACCACAAACATACACACACAGCGTGTTTACACATGGTAACCACAAGTAAAGCGCGTGTCCCTTCATGAGATAAAAATACTACATAAAGAAGTCTATGTAAATATTATAATTTATACTTACTTATTAATATAATATTATAGAGGTAAAATTTGTGAGTTTGTGTGTAGGGACCTAGCGGGTAATCTTCAGAACTACTGATCCGTTTCCGAAATTTCTTTCACTAATGGGAAGCTTGAGGATATATTTTACATTAAAAAAATGGTTGCCTGTAAAGCCAACAACGTGTGACAACGTCTTTTTCTCGGTAGAATAGTTGAGTGGGAGAGAGACGCAAGGCATTCGGCGGGCCTCTCTCTCGTTCGGTGACTCATCGTAACGTTACCGAGCGTTACACTTTTTCATAAGTGACTCCCAGCCGCAACCTAATTTAAGACGTTGTCACGTCAATAAGAAATTTCACGCAGACGACGTCACAGACAGGAACTACATATTAAGTGATAAATAATAACATTGTGGCAAAACCACTCGTAGGTATGGCCTATAGCCATCTTTACGATTTATATCATGGGTTCATGACAAACTAGTTAGGTACCTACTAAATATGGAGGATGCTAGTCTAGGTTTATATTTAGCTGTGCGGTCTCAGCCTGATACGGCGAGAAAATCCTGTCTGTCTGCATTGCTCTGCTTGCTGCTTGCTATTTAAAGAAATTGTAGGTTGTTGGTTGGTGGGTAGGTACGGGTATGGATAGATGTGATGATAGTCTGTTACTTTGGCAATCAAAAGATAAAAGATCAAAGAAAATTGTTTGTTGTTAATCGAACGACAGATTCACAGGGCTGTGAAAAGGTATATCTGTCACAACAGCGGGGTAAAAATTGCGTAACACACTAGCAGTAGCAATGGCTTTATATTTGACAGCTCAACAACATGCATTGCGTTATTTACGTTGTTGATCAGTCAAATTTTTCGAACATGAGAAGCAATGGATTATAAATAACCTTCAAAATGATTCAGATTGTGACTGATAGTGTGTTACGCAATTAGGGTGCAGTTTCAAACAGTGTATTATGGTGTACCAGCACTATTTATATAGTGATAGTCGTAACCAATGGGGGTTAATCGTGACTAGAATAATCTAAACTAGGCATGTGCACGGTCTTAGGACAAAAAAGCAGGCCCATCATCTGCCTAGCCTTTTCCCAACCATGTTGGCGTTGGCTTCCAGTCTAACTGGATGCAGCTGAATACCAGTATTTTACATGGAGCGACTGCCTATCTGACCTCCATAACCCCCAACCCCTTGATAAGACTGGTTGTCAGACTTTCAGGCTTCTGACTACCCGTAACGACTGTCAAAGATCCACGAATGTCAGCCGGGACCAAGCGAGGCACGGAGGGGTCACGGTATGTAAAGATGGTCACCCATCCACAGACCAACCGCGGCAAGCGTAGCTTAACCTGATCTATCGACCTGTGCGGCTGTTATTATTCAGCAATAAAAATAAAAAAGTTTTTGAAGGTATTATCAAAGTACCTACATTATTCCACCATCAATCAAACTGGCCAACTAAGATAGTACCTACGTGCATTACATTAATGGACATGCTACAATCAATATCAAATAATTACTATCAGCAATACATCGGTGACCTTAAGGTCAGTAATAGTATCTAACATGTCATTGTGTATTTATTGATCCATTGATGGTAGCTGCATGAATTGTGAATGAATACGTAGATAATGCATTAAAAGCACACTATGTAGACAAGTACCTATAATTATAAGTTGATTATTATGTCGTCGTAGATAAAAATGCCTGACTTAATGCTGGTCCTACTCCACAGGAACTTGGTCTCACTAGTTAAAATTTCAATATTTGGAAGAGATGCTTCCCTTTTTTTTAACCGACTTTAAAAAGGAGGAGGTTCTCAATTCGACTGTAAGATGTTTTTAGGGTTCCGTACCAAAATGGTAAAAACGGAACCCTTATGGTGGGACTAAGTCTGTCTGTCTGTCACAGCTGGCTGGATATCTCAAGAACTACTAATGCTATCAACTTGAAATTTGGAATAGTTTTAGATGACGTTTGCCCAACTATTTTGCAAATAAGAAAGGAATAAAAATATATGTATATTTTTTGCAACATGGACTGAATTTTTCGGATCCCCTGGTCCGAAAAATTCGAAGTGGGGCTACTAGGGCATGTGGGGTATCATACGAAAGAGCTCAGTTTGCACATTCTCAAACATTTTTTCTTTTTTTTTAGGCCGCATAGTTTTCGACTTTTGATGAAAAATTTAAAAAAAAATACCGTTCCCCCCCCTTATCTCCGAAGTTTGCAAAGAGAAAAATCTGAAATTATTCTTTGTGATAGAAGTTTATGTAAAGATTACAGGAAAAATAAAACGAAGTCCCTAAATAGCACACTTTTTCAGAAATCATCATCAAAAGTTACATTAGTTCCACTATCGGTCAAGAGATGGCGCTGACATAAATCTGCAATATTCTACACCGCAGTGCAGTGTTAAAATCCTCTGATGAATATAGGCCTCACCGATGAAAATTTAAAAACATATGATGGTACGGAACCCTCGGTGCGCGAGTCCGACTTGCTCTTGTCCGGTTTTTTTTTGTATGTTTGTTACGCGATATCTCCGGCAATTTGTAAATCGATTTCAAAAAATTTTATTGGATAGGGTTATGCCTCAGGGGTGGTCCCATATAAACCTATGCTTGGGCAGTTTTTGAGTTAGCTTCAATAATACGTATTTTTGTCACTTAAGTAGTTTATATTGATGATATATGATAAAAACGTGAAAAGTGCAGTAACCCTACTACTTCGTCACGTCAATTTATAATACTCTCACCGCTTGCCCACTACCTATTGTCATAGTAGCGTGATGATAAGCAAACCGTGTAGTTCATCTGTAATCATTTCATGAACAATACTAATTTAATCAATCATAATGCATTAGGGGGTACTTACGTAAAATCGTATGATAATATTTGTTACGTAGGTAAATATGTATATTATATAAGTGGACATAGATCCTGACTACTGCTTTCACAAATATCTACAAATCTGGAAATTATATCTAGCAAACATTTATTCCCCGAAGAGTTAAGCAGACGTAGGTACTTACCTACCTTTTTTTGGTACTTAAACATATGAAATGAAACGAATGAACGTATGAAATGTGGGTGTAGGTACTTACCTACACCCACATTTCACCAGTTATGTTTAAGTACCAAGTAATAGGGTCACAAAACTCACAAATCTACACTCCGGGCAGCTGCTGAGAAATTCTTGTTTTTCTGATTAATTATTATTTGCTTTTATATAAAAATGGTTTCAGAGGAAACCGACTGACTGATCGAGAGGCAGACTGTGGAGTGATCCAACCAGAATCCTAGTGAAAGGTGCACCATCCAGCATTTTGAAAATTAGTCCTGCCACAATGGTCGATGGTTAGGTACTTAATTAATTTTAATATTATGCGAAAGTAACTCTGTCTGTTACCTTTTCACGCCATAACGGCTGAACAGATTTCAACTAAACTTGGCACACAGATAGACCTCGTCCTGGGTTAGGACAAAGGATATTTTTATCTCGGTAGTACAGTTCCCATGGCATAACTTCCGGGCTCCAGGCGGGCGAAGCCGCGGGCTAAAGATACTAAATACTAAGACAATAAGTCACTTACCCCGCAGGGACAACGAAATGGTCCAAATGCCAAAGTATGTAGGTACCTACTTTTACTTTAACTAGGATAAAACAAAATAGCGCTAACAATAGTAAACATTTTTTTAGCACGTGATGATTACTGATGATCCACGGAATAGAAAAAATTCTACTCCGTGTGATGATCTATGTTACCATTACCCGCAGGGACAACGAAATGGTCCAAATGCCAAAGTATGTAGGTAGTAGGTAGGTACTCAATACTCAATACTTTATTGCATTCCATAATGTGTACATAATGTTAGTTGGTATTTAAAAAAAATATCGAATCAATTATGGACCCTGTCGGGCACAGCAAAGTTAATTTTAATAGGAAAAGCGCCTTCATCCTCTATGAAGGCGCTTTTTGATATAGAAAAATAAATTTATATTAAATTAAAATAGTATCATTATATAGTTTCATTTGCTTTTATGGTATTTATATTTTATATAAGTAAGTATTTGGTTTTAAGTTTTATTTATATTGCACGATTCACATTATTAACACTATAAATTATAATAAACTAAATATTTACAATTTTATTGAGTCTTGTAGAATGTATGTGCACTGTTTAGCATACAATAATTTTTACCGACTTCAAAAAAAAGGAGGTTATCAATTCGATACGTATGTATGTAATATTATTGGAATTGCATTATATTCACATATGATGATCTATTAGGGCTTCCAAACAAATATACAAAATTTCATAGACGTATGTATGTATGTATGTATGTATGTATGTATGTATGCATGTATGTATGTATGTATGTATGTTTGTCCACGCATATCTCCGGAACTATTAATCGGATCGTGACCATTTTTTTTTTATTGGCTTACATTTTCTTCAACTTAGGGAACAGTGCAAGTTTCATCAAGATCGATTCAGTAATTTTCAAGATATGGACTAATACGTGTAAGTGTGACGGCCTGGCTTATTGATAAGAGCTACGGGTGTAGTGTCAAAGGGAAAACATCTCAAAACCTTGGTCAAATACTAGTGCAAAAACTAAAAATTACGAAATAAAAAGTAATTTAAAAAAATTAAACCGACTTCAAAAAGAAATTAACTCAAAATTATGAAATAACTTTAATTTCGGAAGTCGGTGGCATAAAACTAAAATACAGATCCCAAGACACCGACTTCCGAAATTAAAGTTATTTCATAATTTTGAGTTAATTTCTTTTTGAAGTCGGTTTAATTTTTTTAAATTACTTTTTTTAAATTAACGGTACCTACCTACTTACTTTGGCACATACTTTGTTTTATATTTGTTTCAACAAAATAACGCTAACAATAGTAAACTTTTCTTTTAGCACGTGATGATCTTTATTACTATATCAACAACGTAATTTATAATTAGGTATAATCTCATTATTTTTATAGCGATGACCTTTTTATCGCGTTCAAGGTAGAATCGAAGTTGAGGTCGACTCATGACTTCATGAGTTACTGGTAATATTTTCTTGTTTAGTTAAGTTTTTTATTTGAAATGGGTTACCTAGTATATTTTATTGTACCGAGCCACACGTTCGTGACTGCACGTAAATCGTCAATGCTTGAAGAATAATAAAAACTTGTAAAAAAAAAATTTTTTACTTGTGGCAATGTAAATAACAGTGACAGTAGATTATTATTATAACATCACTAGCTTCTGCCCGCGACTTCGTCCGCGTGAAATTTCACCCTCTCCCCATTCACCCCCTTAGGGGTTGAATTTCGAAAAATCCTTCCTTATTCCTTGTCTACATTATAAAGGGCACCTCTGTGCAAAATTTCAGCTTTCTAGGTCTAAGGGTTTGGGCTGGGCGTTGATGAGTCAGTCAATCAGTCAGTCAGGACTTTTCTTTTTATTTATATAGATTAACATGCAAAGTGGGAAAAATAAGTATTAATGAAGCTGACTCAAAAACGACGTATCAGAACTTGACCCCAATCTGGAAGTTTTCAGACGAAGTTCTGAGTTCGTCTCCTTTTCTGAAGGCTGTAAAATAAGAATAACGATCTATTATATAACCAGCGCCCTAATTGCGTAGGTAAAGGCAAAACAAAAGAAGTTGCAAGACGCACCGAAAATGCCTGGAGGAGCTATTAGACCATGAAAGACCTAATGAAGGGTGATCTTCCTTTGTCCCTTAAGAGAAGATTCATTGACGTGTGCATACTTCCCATCCTCACATATGGTGGTCAAACATGGTCTTTGACAAATCAGCAGAGGTTCACGCTCGAGGTTTGCCAGAGGGCTATGGAACGGAGTATTCTGGGTATTCAAACTAACAGATCGGGTTCCACCCGTTCCATCACAAAGATAACTGATGTCACTTGGAAAGATGCCACGCTAAAATGGAACTGGTCTGGACACATCGGTCGCTTGTCAGGCGAACAATGGGCCAAACTTACGACCCAATGGGTCCCTCTTAATGGCAAGCGACATCGTGGCAAGTCCAGACAGAGATGGCGTTATGAGCTGGACTCCTTCAATAGAACTGGTCCTTAGCCACTTTGAACAGAGAGAAGTGGAAAGAGAGTAGGGAGGTCTTCGCCCTGTAGTGGGACATCACACGCTAATTAATAATAATGACCAACGCCACTAATCCTAATCAAAATTAATGTGCTTTTCAATCTATCTAAGTACTAATAGTTGTTGTAATTATAGAGTTGACAGAGATTTAAAAAGTGTGAAATTAATTTTGGGAACCTGTAGTAGGTAATTGCGTAACACACTTACAATGGCAATGCTTTTCATTGTGACAGTTTAAGAACATAAAGCCGGATTCATACTACTACTGTGTTGTATCGTGTCGTGACGCCTTCTGACGCAGTGTTAGCCAGTCAAAACTCGTTGTAATTTGACGTAGTCCTGAACAGATTCGTTTGATTGATGTACAGACGCCAGCAGGTCAACCTACCCGAAACTGTCAGATTTTCCCATTCAACCTTGAACCTTATGCTTTAGCAATAAAGTCGAAAATCTATTAAAGAAATCTGACAGATTGTAGTAACTTGATGTGCTGGCGTCTGTACCTATCCCGAGTCACGACACAACACGACACAGTGTGGCTTTAGTGTCATTTATGTTGTTGAGCAGACAAATTTGTCAAACCAATGAAGCAATTGATTAGGAATTCCGTTCAAAAGCCTTTGGATTGCTATTGTTTTACGCAATTGAAGAGCTGGAATTAGTCCTTCATCTAATACCTGAATTTACGCAGAATAATTTCTACGTAAAACAAAACCATTATAAGGTGCTTATAGCGAGCAGCTTATCAGCCGGAAGTGGTAACAGTTACTGCAGAACGCACCACCTACTTGTGAGTCGTGTTAAAGTGTTGTAGATATTGCAAGTATTGCATAATAATATGCCTTTACTTTTGTCCTAGCTGAGTAGAGCATCGCGCTTAAAGAAAGCGGTCACATAATTAGTAGCCAACGAGTTAATTCCTCCGTAGATCTTTGGCAGTCGTTAAGGGTAGGCAGAAGCCCAATTCTGACAATGTTACCCAGTCAGTGGGTTGTGGAGGTCATATAGGCAGACGCGCCGTGTAAAATACTAGTATTAAGCTGCATTCGGTTAGACTGGAAGCCTAGCATAGGAAAAGACCAGGCAGATTGAAGTTAATTAGACAATTGTCATTCACGACGTCCGCAAATATTTGACGGATCGGAACGGTGATGTTGCTGTACCTGAGTTGGTATGGTATGGGCTGTGCATTACACTGAATTTTTCTAAATGTCTTGTCTGGCTTATAATGCTACCGCCATAAGGAAGAGTTGGGTGCATGATGCATATTTGTAGCAGCACATAATATGTGCTGCTACACAATAAGGAACTCTAGTGAAAAATTTCATGCTTTTTAACCGACTTCAAAAAAAGGAGGAGGTTTCTCAATTCGACCGTATATTTTTTTTTTTTTTTTTTTTTTATGTGTGTTCGCGGATAACTTCGTCGTTTATGAACCAATTTTGATTATTCTTTTTTTGTTGGAAAGGAGATATGCCAAGGGTGGTACCATGATAAGGAAACCAGGATCTGATGATGGCATCCCAGTGAAACCGAGGGGAACATTCGAAAATCGTAGGAGCGACTAGTGCGTTTGTTAATTTTTTCGTTAAGTATTTTAAAGCACTACAATTTAATGAAGGCCTGGAGTCGATCTGATGATGGAGCCGAAAGACAGTCGAGGGGACTCCTCAACGATTTACAGCAGTTACCTTGTGTTTGGGCTTGATTAATTTGTATTGATGTGAACTTTACACCTAGATGGGTTGTGACTGTCATTAGGGGTCTGATGATGAAGACGAAGGACAGTTAAGGGAACTCCTCAACAGTTTACAGTAGCTACCTTGTGTTTGGAATTAATTAATTTATATTTATGAGAACTGTAATGGCAAAGGAAAAACTTTGCACCCATATGGGTTATAAGTGCCATTACAGGTCTGATGATGGAGACCATAGACAGTCGAGGGAATTCCTCAACGATTTACAGCAGTTACCTTTTGTTGGGCTTACTTCTTACGGTTCAATACGCCAAAATGTTCAGGTCGTACAAAAATAATACCTACCTAATTAAGATTGTAGTTTTACATAGGACGACCACTACCTACTAGTCATGCTGATGCGTCAATTTGAAACCGAATTTAAGTTGCGTAATCGCGTCATTTTTCGTCGTGTGGCCTACTCAATAATTAAAGTAACTTGAGCATTTGCTCTCGGAAATCATCATTTGGTAAAGTGGAGCTGATGATGAAGACCACAGATGGCCATCGGAACTACTCAATGACAAATATTTCACGGGTTGCGATTCGATTACTTTAATATGGTTGCTAAGCAATTTATGCTCGTTACAATGCGTATGGTGAAGTGGAGCTGATGGTGACTTCTCAATCAGCTCCAGTTCTCCTGGTTCTTACTAGGAGAACTCCTCAACAATTAACGTCCCTGCATCGGGAAAAGCAATATTTTGTAAAAGGTGATGATCCGTTGATATTAGGCTATTGTAACTTAAATAAATTACAAACTGACCCACTAAAAAGTGAAAAATAAAAACTTTTACAAAAAAAACAACCGACTTCCAAAAAACACTATAAAGTTAAAAATAACTTTAATTTCGGAAGTCGGTGGCAAAAAACTAAAATACAAATCCAAAGACACCGACTTCCGAAATTAAAGTTATTTTTAACTTTATAGTGTTTTTTGGAAGTCGGTTGTTTTTTTTGTAAAAGTTTTTAGAGCCAGAGGTTTAGTCTGCGTTGTCTGTCCGTAAACTTCGATCAATAATAGTACTAGATGAATGATTAGGAACAAAAATAAGTCGCTAAAGTGGCCACGTTTGCACACAGATAAACATTTATACTTCTTACTACGAACTATAGAAAAAAGTTTAATAATATTAACAACTTCAGACTATTATAAACCTTAACACTCTTAACATAAAGTTTAATTACGATTGCAAATGATTAATATTTAAGTCCTTCTGTCATCGAAGCAATAAATTTAAAATGTCACTTGAAAATAAAAAGTCATTTTCATAATAAGTACAAAAATATTTATTCTAAAATGAAACTTAACGACTAAGCAATAAGGTTAAAAACATTTTGTTGACAATTTCGTACTTACTCGAATTTGGAACTAGACGTAGTTCTTGGAATTACATTTCAATGCTTCAATGTTTGTTAGAATAGTTGGCGCGTTGTCGCAAACATTGGCCAACAATCATAATATTTGCTAATTGATTTATATTTACTATTTAACTGTGTTACTATTTTATGAAAAACATTTAATGATAAAAACTTACGGAAAAAAAGATATTCCTTCCAAAATCTTGGTGTTACGGTGGTTATTTACACAACTTTTGAACGCGCACTGAGCCATTTTGACGTCTTAATATTGGCTATGATTGGACCATACTAATTTGAAATAAGAGCACAAAAGTATTCGTGCTCGTATTTTTCGGGCCGTTTTTGAAGCGCTTATCGGGCATCTAGTACTATTATTGATCGAAGTCCGTAAATTCAAGATTTTTATTAAGTAAGTAGGTAATATGTCAGTTTGGCGGATTCCAATTTGATTATGTCAACCGTAGTCCCATAGTAGCTGCAAAGACCACAAAGGCAGCCCTCAAAGCTTCGTGTGGGAAGTGGTTGATTCTTGGTTTTGCCATCGAGACCGAGGTCGCGAGGCTCATAGCGCCAACCTCCCAGCTAGGTCAAAGGCTTTCTTATTGTGTAATGTACAGTAGGAGGTAGGTAGGTTTGTGTATACTGAGATTTTCCTGTGTTATTGCTCCACATTACAGAGCAATGCACTTGATGTTGATAACAGCAATGCAATGCACTTGTGGGTGGTAAGTATCAGTATCAATAGATATCGAAGAATTGGTACTTTCAGTACATTATATTATAGTCATCTGCAGTTCCTTAGACTATTATAGTCTTTGCCTGACTATATCGTTTTTTCGAGGTAGTCTTTTACCCTTTTAGCCCTTGGTCATAAAGACCCTACTAGATACTCAATTATTTATTGCATTCCACAATGTGTACTTAGGTGGTGACTTAACATTAAATGAGAACGTTATATACAATTTGAAGTACTACGTCAGAACGACAGGCAGCGTTGTCTTCTTTTTTCTGCTAAAATCGACAGTGATCTCCAATCCATCTGAGAAGCGAGTGGTCATTAGGCTGACCATGTTTGTTCGATGCCGATATCCCTGGTCAGCGAGATTGTCCGAAAGGGTTACCGCTGGCCCGGGACATAAAGAGCTAAGGAAGGAACGGGGGTGGGGTTTAGTCAGTAAGAGTCTGATACTCCCTTCCGCTCCGCCCAGAGTGGGAGGAGTCATTTGATGATTTCCAAAAAAAAAATGCCGATATCCCTATAGGTACTTACTTATAATATACTAGGAGCGCCCCGCTGTTTCACCCGAATAAGTTTCGATCCCGTGGGAATATCGGGATAAAAAGTCCCTAAATCCTATGTGTTAATCCAGGAAATGGACTATCTATGTGCCAATTTCCATCCAAATCTGTCCAACGATTTACGCGTGATTGAGTAACAAACATCCAAACATCTTCACAAATTTTCACATTATTTTATAATATTAGTAGGATATATAGTAGGACTAGCTTACACCCGCGACTTGGCCCGCGAGGTATGTCGATAAAAACTATCCTATTTCCTTCCCCGGGATCCATCTCTCTACCAAATTTTATCGAAATCCGTTCAGTGCTTTAGGCGTGAAAAGGTAACATACAGACAGAGTTACTTTCGAATTTTTAATATTAGTATGGATTTGACAACATCAGTACATGTAGATCAGTTGGAGTTCGGTCTTTTGCACCTAATTACTTAAACTGCAGGGTAATTGCGCAACCCACTATCAATTGCAATGTCTTTCAATTTGACAATTCGATAACATTCATTGCGTTATTTACGTTGTCAAGCAGAAGAATTTTTCAAACATATGAAGCAATGAATAAGGTTTGTGTGTTACGCAACTGGGGTGCTGAAAAGAGAAGTATAAGACAGTTGAGAAAAGACTAGACTAATCGAACAAATTGCATTTTGCTAAGTGAGAAACTATAGTCTAGTTGCGATACCTATTATTTTCCGTAGCATGTGTAAAATACCTGGTTATTTGTCTTACGATTAAAAAAATCCCCTTGAACAATGTGCAACATCCGACAGCCCGGGAATAACACGAAACCTGACATTTGACCATCATCGTCATAAAAGGTCAGTAAAGTCCTCGCGATTTTCCTGTACGTACCATGGTACCGTGATTACCAACCAGAGAGACACAATCTGTGACCTATCCGCCCACAATCAGTTAGAGCAGATACTGCTATCAAAATGAACGGTTTATCTGCTATGAACGGTATACTGCAGTGCAGTAATTTACAGGATGTAATTTACTTGTGTATTTTATTGGCACGCTGCACCGCTGTTTGTTTAGCAGTTTTTAACGTTGAGTAATGTTTTACGTGAAGAATCTGAGACAACTACCTACCTATCTTCTTGCGAGTACTTATCAGTTTGGAACATGGATCCACGAGGGACACAATGGCTCTTTAATTGTTTCTGTAATTACGGCATTCAACCGGTTAAACCATCATAATTGACAAAGGATAATTCATATTATTTGTGCTTATGATTAAGCACTTTTGACTTATTTAGACACGTGGCGGAGGTACTTATTACCGAACCTCGCTAATACGGGCATTAAATTTATAAGAATTTTGAACTTTAGTCATTTTAACCGACTTCTAAAAAGGAGGAGGTTCTCAATTCGGATGTTTATATATTTTTGTATGTATGTTCAGGCACATACAGGGTTATTGGTAAAACATTAAGAACCTCTTAAGAGGTCATGTACCTACTCATCATTATGAACAACTTTTACTATGGAACCAAACCGGAAATCGTGAAAAAAAAAATGCTGTTTCTATATTTTGACGAATTCGTCAAAGTGTATTTTCTACACCTTGACGAATTCGTCAAAATATAGAAACAGCAGATTTTTTTTTAAACTAAAAAAAAAATTCGTAGGGAACACAGATTTTTTTTTATAAATATTATATGTACCTATACCTGTTTATACATCTGAATTGAGAACCTCTTCCTTTTTAAAAGTCGGTTAAAAAGTGAAAATAAAAACTTTTTTACAAAAAAAAAAACAACCGACCTAAAAAAAACACTACAAAGTGAAAAATAACTTTAATTTCGGAATTCGGTGTCAAAAAACGAAAATGTGGAACCAACGACACTGACTTCCGAAATTAAAGTTATTTTTCACTTTGTAGTTTTTTTTTTTATTGTAAAAAAGTTTTATTGTTCATAGTAAGAAGAACTCATCTGGCAAAGAATTAGTCACGGTTATTCTGGCTAGTGTCGTAAAATGCAACTAAACTATGGGAGTAACTAGGGTTGTCAAATATATACAGCATATATCCGAAAGGCTACACCTAACTGAACAATTTTCCCAACATAGGTACCACCAAACTGAACAAATTTCTCCATGGAACCACCATCGTAATCGTGAAAAAAATATCAACTGTCCCATACATGTGGGTCGAGTAAGTATTAAAGTTTTGTATGAAACAGTTGAAAATTTTAAATATGACCACTCCTGTCCGATACTTGCTAAGTCATCCATTCATACGTTATGCATTTAAAAATATTTATTGAACTGCGAGTCAGTAAAAAAAATGGTTGCCTGTAAAGTCGGTTTTACGGGCGAAGATTTTACGTGACAACGTCTTTTTCTCGGTAGAATAGTTGAGTGGGAGAGAGACGCAAGGCATTCGGCGGGCCTCTCTCTCGTTCGGTGACTCATCGTAACGTTACCGAGCGTTACACTTTTTCATAAGTGACTCCCAGCCGCAACCTAATTTAAGACGTTGTCACGTCAAAAAAACAACTCATTAGTCATCATGATGCAAGGCTATAAGCATCCCGTTTTATAAATAAAAAATAACATCATTATTTTACATAATAATAAATTGTTGTACAGACGCCAGCACATCAAGCTACTACAATCTGTCAAATTTATTTAATAGATTTTCAACTTTACCGCTAAATTATAAGGTTCAAAATCGATTGGGAAAATTTGACAGTTTCGGGTAGCTTTATGTGTGGCGTCTGTACCTACTCATAAGTAAGGAAAAAAAAGAAAAAATCTGAATGTTCATAACACGACGTATTTATTCTGTTTGTCGACGATAAAGTACAATAAAATCTAAAACTAAACAATGTTTGCAGGCACATTTCAGTTGTCCCCTAAAATATCTCACTCACAACAATATAAATAAACATCTTATCAACATTTTAAAAACAACCTTAATATAAGTATACTACCCGCATTTTAAACAAATAATCACAGATAAGTATAAACAATTCATTACAATAATATGGCTGACATTTAAGATATGATGGCTTTTTTAAATAATTTAATATGAATTAGCAACAAACTTTTAAGACCCAATTAAGTTTTTTATTCTCACAAAGACGAATTCTTATAAAATATACTGTGGAAACTTAACAAATTGAATTAGAACTTGGAACACAAACACCAGAATCAATTTCAACAGCTTCAAAATAATTAAGTCTATTGGCAGCCCTAATTTGTTTGTTCTATGCCCTAACTCAAGCTTGCCTTAACAATAGCCACTTATACCCCCTTAGAATTAAGAACTCAAACAACAAAAGAGGCTTACTAACTTTAAAATAAACGAATAAAAAGAATTACATATTTTACAATGGCGGCTTGTGACGTCATCCAGACGAAAGCTGTTGCCAGCACCATTTTTCTTAGAACCTGTGATTTATAGCTCAAAACGATATTGGATTCGAAATCCATTTCAAATAACTTATTACTTAGTTTTTGATATGCTTCTAGAAAACTCTTTAGTTTCAAAGGAAAATGAGCCTTAAAAGGTCGTTGCTAATCGTCACCATTACCTCAAAGCAAATGCACACTGCTGCGGGAAACAGAGCAACATTTACATAATTCTAAAACTACCCTTACAAAAATACATCAACATTTGACATTCAAAATGTACTTTATATTATAGTGCAGGCATATCTACAATATCGCAACCAACAAATCCTTACACCGAAATCAGTCGAAAATCTAGCGATTACATTTGTATTCTATTTGCCAGAATAGTTGGCACGAGTCCCAATCACAAGGCATCTTTCTTCACTTATCAATATTAAATTAATATTCATACAAACGCCTCAGACCTTACGAACTAAGGTTTAGGTTAAGGTTAAGGTTTGATCTTTGTAGAAAAGATAGGATCCTTTATCTTTCGTGCGTTTGTATTCACAATCTGAATCATTTTGAATAATATTGCTAATTCATTGCTTTTTATGTTCGAAAAATTTGTCTGCTTAACAACGTAAATAACGCAATGAATGTTGTTGAACTGTCAAGATTAAAACCTTCGCTGCTGATACTGTGTTACGTAATCTCCCCGCTGTTCCATCTCCCTTTCAAGGATTGACTTCGCCTTGCTATATTTGATAAACCAAGAATTTGGGACACAAGGAAAAATAAACGGTGTAACCACATAGGAACATCGCGCATTTTTTTTTCTACTAATGGTTTGAGGTTTATATTCACATGAATTCTACTTAACTGTTTAACGTTTTCGTTCAATATAAACTCCTTTATGTCTTTCTAAGTTAATTAAAACACGATTCTTTCAGAATTGTTTGCTTCAACACTCATTGAACCTCAGGTTTGTTTGAAGATAATTGATTGCTATGTCCATGGCGTTTGTATGATAATATGATTATACACACTCGTCTACCATATCATTATACTATACTATAATACTTCAACACGCAATGTAACCAGGCGACATTATGAATAAAACCTCCGACTATAGAATTAAGGGACATGTGTCTTTTTCAAATTACAGACTGTTGCAAATAGCACACACGTGTCAGTAAATACAGACATTTCACACGCGTTTGTTAAATTCAACACGTTCTTTTTTGAGTCAAATACAGTTTTAAGTGTTATATTTTAAGGTCAGTGTATAAATATAAACAAAAGTTTTTAAAGAGCTAAAGATTTATGAAAGGCTTACGACTGCGTAAAATTTGGAGAGACTTAGTCTCTGCTTTAGACTCCAAAGCAACAGTCATAGATATATATTAATTACATATAATCACGCCTGTATCCTCCAAAGTGTGCGGTAGAGGTGTACTTATAGTAAACCCACATTTCGCCAGTTATGTTTAAGTACCATGTAACAGGAGGCGAGTCTTCTACCATCAACCGGGCACAAATCCAGACTCCGGGCTGCTACTGAGAAATTCCAGATGGAAAACCCAATAACATTGCCCGACCCGGGAACCTCATGCTCTGCAGTAGAGCTTGCGGCCACTACACAAACGAAGCAATAAAGGTATTAATTTTCGTTCATAAATGGAAATTTACGCCACAGTGAAGCAAAAATAATGTCCTCTTCGACACGTGTCCCTCATTTCCACAATCTAAGTATAAATCTATTTACTGTATTGGACCTGACACGTGTTGGTAGCACGCCAGTGACTTACATAGTAGAATGTTTCGTTAGATCACGAAATGCAGTTCTGGACGTTCAAGGACGTTTGTTACTGTAATGTGGGGCAATGTTTCTTGAACATGTTTCTGGCACGAAATGTTTTGGGCTTCCGAATTCCGAATATTTATGACTCTTAGAGCGTAGAACTGAGAATGTACTTTTTGTAGATTTGAGGGTGCGTTTACAATCGGAATTTTCAAGACAGTATAGTAGCTGGGTCCTTTATTGCACTCGCGTTTTTTTTTCGACTCCCAGAAGGCAAAAATCGTTTGAACTTCGTGACAAATGGCAAGCTCTCCTTCTGTTAAGTTTTGACGGCCCTAGATTCACTTCGGAGATCCCATAAAGATGGCTAAAGTTCTCACCGAATTTAGAGCTCAAAATAAGTATACATCCTATAGGGTTGCCCAAGTTCTCACAAAAACTCGAGTGACACAATAAAGAATTCTTAGTAATGAATGGTTCATTTATAATCAAAGGGTTCACACTTAGAGCCTCCTGTCCCAGCCGCCGCGGGAGACGCTCCGGGCGTCGCGCGTCGGGAGCCGCGGGACTACTCCCGGTCACCGTAAGCGCGGGCCTGCGGACGGAGAGTAATGGGTAGCTCACCGTCCGATCAGGACCAGGCCCGTGCCGGACGGCGCGTACGTGTTCCGCGCGCGCCTCAAAGAGATGTCAGTATAAATTAGGGCCGAAGCCTGCCGGGTCAGCGGGATTTTCCGAAAGGGTTACCGCTGACCCGGAACATATACATAGCCCGGGCTAAGGAAGGAACACGGGTGGATGTTAGTCAGTAAGAGTCTGACACTCCCTTCCGCTCCACCCAGAGCGGGAGGGGAGGAATGAATGATTTCCCACCCCAAAAAAAAGGGTTCACACTTGTAGTATCAACACTACACATGCATGCTATGGCGATGTTGTAGTGCCATTTGTTGCCGTTGTAAGAACAAAACATAATTATGTCACAGGCACAGTTTATTTATTAACGTTTCCTTATAGGTTCCCCGATACGGTTTCTGTTTAGCGATAAAATTATGTGAAGTATTTTTTTTTTTATACATGCATGTCAATTGTATTCAATGTCCAGCACATCATTGCTTGTAAATAATGTTTAAATAGAATCGTCTAATGAAGAACAAATCCAAATAAGATCATTTTTTTTAATAGGTCTGAAACATTGCCTAAAAACTATAACTTCTTAAACATTGCATAAAGTAATGATAAGGTCTGCTTAAATCATCTATTTTTTATACATAATAATAATATTTTTTTTTGATCCCAATGATCGACAATTATGGATTTAGCAGATTACGAACTTTTAGCAAATTGACAATGGGATCGTGTTGGAATGACGAATTTATAAAAAATAGCAGACTTGGGCCCGCCCCAGTGCTCTTGATCGCAGCTTCCGGCCAGACGCGAGCCGCAGGCGCATTATCAGAAAACATTTTAATTCTATGCATATTTATTAATATTAAAGTGATAAAACTGTTTACATTCGGAAAGGCAATGTAAATATTTGATAAGTTTGGTAGGTGTAGTTGGGATATTCGAATTTGATTTTGTCAATACGAAACGGTAGTTTTTGAGTAACGATAAGCCTAAGTACTAGTTTAGCACTTTCCTTTTATTTTCGCAATAATATTGTCCATATTTTTTGGTATTGTCACGATCCTTAAATGTTATGTTATGCTTTGGGTAATGGTTTTATTGCAGAATAAATAAAATGTATTAATTAATTATTTTCCCTTCGGTAACGCTATGTTTTTACGATGACACGACAGTTCCAGACAACGATGGTGAGACGGACTATCGAACTATACCGATTTCGTTACCAAGGATTGGTCCACTACATCTCAAAACCATAAGAAATTGAAAAGTTAGAAGAGTTGTTCAGCATCGGGACACTTTTAGGGCCTAACTCAAAAGTACGTCATGTACTTATACTATGTTACGAGCTACGTGGTAAAAAGTGACTTTACCTACCACTTCGCATTCACAGCCACTCAGAGCTAATCTCATAAGTATAAACAAACAAATGCGAGTCGGACTCGCACACGAAGGGTTCCGTACCACAAGGCAAAAACACCGAAAAAAAACGCGTTGTTGTATGGGAGCACCCTTAAATATTTATTTTATTTTGTTTTTAGTATTTGTTGTTATAGCGGCAACAGAAATACATAATTTGTGAAAATTTCAACTGTCTAGCTATCGCGGTTCTTGTGATACAGTCTGGTGACAGACAAACGGACGGACAGACAGCAAAGTCTTAGTAATAGGGTCCCGTTTTTACCCTTTGGGTACGGAACCCGGAACCTAAAAAGCATTACTGATCTCACAAGGTATGCGTAAGATTATGGTAGAATCTTAGCGGGGTATTCCCTCTGGGGCTTGGAGGCTCGCAAGGAATGTTGTAGTAAGGAGGATGTAGTATTTTTATTATTTATTTAAGCTTGTTTTGTATCCGATGGATAAAGTTTGAGGGTCTTGCATTTTGTATTGGATGGACGGAGGTTGCTTGGGGAGCCTATTAAGAAATAACTGGGATCAGGAAACATCCTGATCCCAGTTATTTCTATAGAAAACTGTAAAAGTTGGAGTTAGAAACGAAGACGTTTTAGTCATACAGATTCAAACGGGTTAGAGTATCTTCAAATAGACCTTCACACACATCAAATAGATCATAATAACAGTTACAAGTAACAGGTATAAGTTTGGGAAGAGGAAACAGTGCAATGCAACAGCATTCCTCCAAGCAACACATCTCTGTTAGTTATGAGAAACTGGCATCCAAATAAAATGAAAGTATAGGCGCACAAAGCGCAGCATACCACATAAACCTCAACCACCCTCAACACACGAGCTTTACAAACCTGTCCACCTTTTTTTTTTTTTTTTTTTTTTTTACGTGGAGAAATGCTCATGCATTCTGCACTACCACGGGGAGATAGTGCAGTTATGTGGGACTCTAACCCACTAAAACTCCACGGTGTCCTCCTCTGCCGCTTATGGCGGGAACACGGGCACGCGTTAGCACTCATCCGTGAACCCGCCGCGGCTGTCCGTTACCGGACCCTCCTCCGGGGAGTACTCCCCATCACAGGCGCACCAGAACACATAGCACGCCGTGACCACCCCAGGGACCAAACCAGCACATGGGCGCCAGACGACCCCGTCTCTGCCACCCTTGGTCCCCCTGCGACGGGTCAGGTCATTGGCCCCGCCGCCTGCCAATTTTCGGCCGCAGAGGATAGGGAGAGTGGCCAACGTCATACCAACACTCCTCTTCCCCTGCGGCCCCACCGCGTCCGCCATCGAACGGTGGCGACCCCGTCAAGGCCGCGGAAGGTAGGGAGAACGGCGCACCGTAATACCGGCACTCCTCTCCCGCCGCGGCCTCCAACCCTCAGCCGCGATGCCTCCGGTACGACATCGCGGCCCGCCTCAGTTGCGATGTCGCCCAAGCGGCACCGCAACCTACATATTGGCCGCTACGTCGTCGGCTTGTCGGCAAAAGCCCTGACGAGCGGCCCCTCCTCGGGTTCCTCTTCGCTTCACCGTTGGTGTCCAAGCCACGGCTACTGAGCCCCCCCGCCTCGACAATGCGGGAACCCACCGGGGGGGAAACCTGTCCACCTAACCCAACACCGGTCCTCGAAATAATAATGCTAGAAGCAACTCACAATCTGCTGCGTGGCCACAGTCCAAAATTTCAGAAGTGACCTCAAGGGCAGGAGAATCCCGGAACATAAAGGGCTAAGGAAGGAACACGGGTGGGTTTTAGTCAGTAAGAGTCTGACACTCCCTTCCGCCTCCACCCAGAGCGGAAGGGATCATTTGATGATTTATAAAATTCATAAAAAAAAAAGGCAGGAGAATTATGAATAGATAGGTATTTGAACTCTCGAGTCTCCTATTCAACAAAAGTCCTCTAAACCTCAAAAACGCAACGTCGTCAACAACGAAGCCTACTCGACTCGCTGGGTTCGTTTCAACCCGACCGACCATATAATTTTCCAAGCTCACAAATGCCGTGTAAATTACTGGATCAATTCTGATAATGAGGCAATATATCGATTGGAGTCAGTCTGGTGTCGTATACGTTGTTATATAATTTTCAGTGAAACACGGTATTGTAGTAAGTATGGGTTGTGCGGTATTGGTTCCATGAAGCAAGGTTCCAATGAATGTTTTAAAAAACTTTTATTATTCTATTTCTCGCTTTTTAGTGGGTCTGTTTATAATTTATCTAAGTTACTATGGCATAGTGTCCATTTGCTCAACGAATTTTTCCAAATTTTTCTTTTTAATCGAATCGCAAAACCGTGAAATATTTATCATTGAGTAGTTCCGATGGCCATCTCTGGTCTTCATCATGAGCTCCACTTTACCAAATGATGATTTCCGAAAGCAAATGCTCAAGATACTTTAAAAATACCCAAATCGGTATAGGTTTGCCTATAAAATTTGAGGGTTTCCCTCGATTTCCATGGAATCCTCTCATCAGATTCCAACTTGATGACAATGGGACCACCTCGGGAGTATACCCATTCAAACAAAGAAACAAAAATTAAATAGGTCCACAATTGACGGAGAAAGCGGTGAACATATATAAAGTCGAACATATAACCTCCTCCTTTTTGAAAATCGGTTAAAGAATGTAGTTGTCCTAACTCAAATCAGCTAAAAAATGAGATAGGACTTTTAGTCATGCGTGCGAGCGACGATATAACATCGAAATAACTTTGAAGTTTTGAACATTAAGAGTAAAGACGATAACGTTCATGCACGAGAAACTAGGATTTCAAAGTCACGTGAGATTATGAACACACAAAACATTTCTTCGACCAAGGCCAAGAAGTTATTTAAATACCAAAACGAGTTATTGATCTAAACCAGGCGATATTTTTGCAGGTGTATCACGTCATGGCGAAATTAACTGCAAAAACATTGAACTGATAATGTCTAAGAAAGATGAAGAAAAATAAATGGCAGCTTCTAATCTATGTAATTCAAAAGGCATAACTGTGACTCAATGCCCTGAAAAAAAATCGAGATAAGAACCATGACAAACCTTGCAAACATAAAAAGCATGAATCATCTTAATCTTCAAGTTTCCATGGATTTAAACTTTTTACACTGCTAATAGAACTCTTGCAATATCTGTATTACTGACCACTTCTAAATGGAGGCAGTTGCACAAATTCTAGAGGTCTAAAAAATGCTCCTGTCTATTAAATCGATGACATATGTCGCTAAAATGGTCTCAGGTCACAATCCTGACAATTAGACCAATTATAAGCTAAGGATGACTAACAAAATTGATTGACAAACTGCAAATGGATTCTTTGATATGTCTGCACTTTTTAAAGTAAGCTCAAGCTGATTTTGATTTAGATCGTGAAGAGAGTGAGAAAGGCAAGGCGAAGGAGCGTCTAAGATAGGCAACGCAAAACATGGAATAGAACTGTCTTGATTGGCTCTCAACCAAGTCTTATTCAGCACTAGTAGCGCCCCGCAGTTTCACTCGCGTAAGTGTCGATCCCGTGGGAATATCGGGAAAAAAACTATCCTATGTCCTTCTCCGGGATGCAATCTATCTCTCTGCAAAATTTTATCGAAATCCGTTCAGTGGTTTAAGCGTGAAAAGGTAACATACAAACAGACAGACAGAGTTACTTTCGAATTTATATATATTCAGCATAAACCATTAGAAAATGGAAAACAAATAGTTACGGGCAGCCTATCTGCGCGTGCCATTAGCGAAAGAGTAAAAGCCGACGTCCCAAAAAAGGCGTCCAATTTATAAAACTGACTTAACAGATTAAGTCTCAAAATTATGAAGCACTGGTCAAGTCAGGGTCGACAAGACGATAAAAGTAACGTAACTTGGCAACATGCCAACGGATTTTGGCAGGAGAGAATTCGAGGCATTGGGAAACCAGGCTCAAGTAACAACTGTACAGGTCGATTTTAACTGGGTTTGAGGAGCTAATTCGTATATGGAAAATAATCCAGTTGGAATTAAATGTTATTTTGTAGCTGCTGTTATTTTAAATAGCACTCAGGAATGTGGAAGCCTTGAAAATTGAGAGACAATGTCCCGTGGAAAAACTTGAGAATGGCTGAACGAATTGTTGGTTTGGTGGTTTAATATTTTAGTGTCTATAAGTTTAACGAGATATTGATAATAACTTGTGTCTGTGTGAAGCATCTCAATTTGGTCTAGGGAGATACTAACATAATAAGATATTTAATAACCAGGCCGTCTACAAAGACAAAGCATTGTGTTTTTATCTTTCAATTTGTATTCCGAAAAGATTAATAAATGTCGTTATTCAGACACAGTAAACAGTTAAATTAAAACCATACAATTCCTCAGATATCTATTCAAAAGAAACTATAAAACTGATCAATATCAGTTACGCCTTTTACTGAAGATGATCATATAGCGTGCAAGCCTGGATAAAATAAATAAACATGAAAAAATATAAGTAACATAACTTTTATAGCTGCACCGTGCAATAAAAAAAGGTTTTAATTTCTACTTCCTACACTGGTTTAGTAAATTTAGAAGATGTACTCAGAATATTTTTATGGCAATTTACAATGCAATCTGTGTAACTCCAAACACGTTACCACGTACTTAAGAATGATTTCCACCAAACGGCTAGCATCGCATCGAATCGGAATCTTTAAACGATATTAAATCGTGTACACAGTATTTAAAGTCTATATTATCAAGCTGCGCACAGCAGCTATAGACGGGAACATGTCTAATCAAGACACGAGCTAAGTAGCGCTTATAGACCACGACCTGAGTCTGCAATCAAGTGCCCGCACGGGAGACGATACGAAAATACTTGCAGCACACCCTGATTAGGTATCCCTCATACCAAACTGGGAACTAATGGGCAATTGTATAGCACATCACTTCTGCTTAGCATAATCAACCTATAATGTTTCCACTGCTGGGACACGGGCCTCCTCTCTGTGAGAGGGAGTGGGCCATAATCCACCAAGCGGGCCCAATGCGGGTTGGTATATGTCACATGTCTTCGAATTTTTGGTTCTACGACATGCCGGTTTCCTCACTATGTTTTCCTTCACCGTTTTGAGAGCAGTGGTGATGAAATAATTTACTCAAAGTAAAGCGCTTAACTTGAACCTTCTGGACTATTATGAAGAAATGTGTCTGACTATGAAAAAATGTGTCTGAAAATATCCTAATCGTCAAGCCTACCATAGTAACTCATTTAAATGTAATAAGGATACAGCTGCAGAAACTGAACTTTTGGGAATAATAACGACTTCTGCTGGAAACATGAGTAGTACAGGCAGGGTGACCTTATTAGAGGCCGGGACTTTTTGCTGAAGATCTTGAGGACACATTAGTTCGCTATAAGTAGTGTCAACGCTCGATAATACTTGGAATTGTCCACGCATCGACCATCGTATGAGGAAAGTATTAAATAAACATATTTGTAAAAGAAAAAATTGAAATCGAAGAATAAATAATAATTATTATTACAACATAATTTAATGTTAATGGCGAGATTTAAATAAATCACTCGATAGACTGTAATACTATGATCATTGTGTTGCCAATGCAAGGTACGATGAGACTGCTGAAGAAAGTCAAAATATTAATGTGATAACAATCATGAACTCTGAAGGAATGACTGAATAGACAGGCGCATTACAAAAAGTAGGGTTTTATAGAAGTTTAGAAGTATTAATAAACAGGACCCCACAGATCTGAAGGCGGACATCTCGTATAGGGCCACCATGACGAGCCACAATGACTCACGATTCAACTCTCCTTAAGGAAGTACAGCTTTAGTAAGTAGTAGTATTGTAGTTTAATAAAAGCCGCATAAACGTCTCATAACTAAAGTAAGGTTAGTGCTCTCTTATTTCATTATTATGAAAAGGAGAAGGACAAAGCATATAAACTAAGTATTGAAGAAGAGGGAAAAACTACTCTAGTAAAAATCTTATTGTTCAATGAGAAAACATATATATAAAAACTCATAAATGTTTTACGACTATAATATAATATGCCGTTGATGGCTTTATTTTATTTCGATTCAGTACTAGAGAATATTATCAACACTTACATAAAAGAGAATTGTAAGGTTAATCCTAGGAGCTTATCTTGAAACCTTACCACCTTTATGTTGGGAGAAGCCGTACAAACTATTAGACGACGAGACGCTTCAATGTGATGAGATGTTTTCAAATAGCGTCTATAATATTGTAGGATCGATTGCTACATTAAGATAAAATGTTAGTCTGGACTTCTGGAGTTCAAAAGACTTAGAAATATAAGAGTTTCAGTAGTATGATACTTGTCACTACAGTCTCTTACTTTGTAATTCTTATGATACTAGCTTCCGCCCGCGGCTTCGCCCGCGAGGTATGTCGATAAAAACTATCCTATGTCCTGCCCCGGGATGCAGTCTATCTCTCTGCCAAATTTTATCGAAATCCGTTCAGTGGTTTAGGCGTGAAAAGGTAACACAGACAGACAGAGTTACTTTCGAATTTATAATATTGGTAGTCATAATTATGAGAAAAGCTCATGCTATGCATGGGTAAAAAAACTGGCCAAGTGCGAGTCGGACTCGCTCACGATTGGTTGCGAACCACAAGGCAAAAACGCCGAAAAAAACTCATTTTTTGTATGGGAGCCCTTAAATATTTATTTTATTCTGTTTTTAGTATTTGTTGTTATAGCGGCAACAGAAATATATCATCTGTGAAAATTTCAATTGTCTAGCTATCACGGTTCATGAGATACAGCCTGGCGACAGTCCCGTTTTACCCTTTGGGTACGAAACCCTAAACACACAGTCAGAAAGGAGGCAGCGAAACTGACTGCCAAGAAACTTAGTAATCATTTCAGCGATCAACCACAACAAATTTTAGCCACGTGAAAAAAACCACCTGAATCATGCCAAGGCCAAGGGCGCGCCAAAAAAATTAGTTCAAAACAAGCTTGCACAAAAAAAATCCTCAAACGGCCATCGATCAACGTTGAATGATCGCATGGTCTTCACCATGCGACCATTCAACGTTGATCGATATCTAACCGTTATTACTTCATTACAAGAACAAGGCTACATCCCACGCCGGTTTTTATTATAAATATCTCAATGGAGCTATCATTAAATTGGAGTAAGTTCGGGACCTTGGTTAGCACAAGTCCAGGTGGCTTATGAATGATTTGTATTCGTCATAGTTTGGGCGGTGATTCAGACGGGTATCATCATCATCTGCCTAACCTTTACCCCGACTATGCTGAGATCGTCTTCCAGTTTAGCTGGTTGCAGCTAAAGACCAGTATTTTATATGGAGTAACTGCCTTTCTGATCTCAGCACCAACCCAGTTACTGGGTAACAACAGGTAAGACTGGTTGTCAGAGTGTTGTGGATGTGTAATATTGGTTGAGGTTGTTGATTCAGACAGGGATATGAAAAAAAAAATGCCAATGAGCGTTGGGAAAGAATGGCCATATATATGTATACGTGTGTGTGTCCTTCAACAGAAGACAGCTAAAGGCTGATGATGATATAGCTAATCTTTGAACGCCATCTTTGCCTAAGAACCTGTCGAATTTTTTCGCCAGGTCAACGACCCTTCGAATCCTTAGATGTTACGCAATCATGAAACGAGTCGACGTAACCAAAAGTACGAATATAGAACTGCCATCATAAAACAGCATTTTCATTGATATTGCTCCTGAAAACCCGTTACATTTACGTATTCTATGCTTTTCGCCTTATTGAATTGCAGATGAAAATGGCTAAAGGTAACAGAACCAATGTTTTTGAGTTCAATACTGGCGGAATGCAAATGTTTGTGTTTTTAGTCTTTTGAAGCACGTGATAAATGTGGTTACTGGAAGAACATTATTGATAATCATTGTTCTGCTGATTTTTTCTTAGTAACTAGGTGCTATAAGAGCTTGGTAGAAGACAGGAGTAGACGTAATGACTTAAGTCACTCCACAGTCCCGGGTGCCGGGTTGAAATCAACATTTTGGATTTGACTGCTTCTGTTTTTAATTTTCAGCCTGATTTTCCCATTGCCACGTATTATGGCCGGTTTCCATTAAAGCGAAAAAAGTTAAGTACCTTGAACCACAAATATTATCGTGATCGTCCACGGCATCACGATAACACAGTCAAGTAATATTTATGGGCATATATATGAACATGCTTAAGTATACGGAAGACGAAGCGTTGGAAGGCCTCCCACAAGGTGGACCGACGACCTTGTGAAGGCCGCAGGAACCCGTTGGATGCGAGAAGCACAGAACCGGTCGAAGTGGAAGTGCTTGGGGGAGGCCTATGTCCAGCAGTGGACGTCTTTCGGCTGAAATGATGATGATGATGATGCTTATAAATTTCCGTCCACATTTCGTGCACGTATTTCCTCCATACATTTACTTTCCTACCGGGGACGTCCATATCGGACGACGGACGGTGTATCGTCACGTTAGAATTTATAAAAGCGCAAAAAAAGAAATGTATTTTATTTATCTACTCTCTGCTTAGTTTCAATGAATTACAATAACCTTTTGATATTCGCGAGACAAGACAATCTTCAGCGCTTTCGAGGTAATCGGCCTATAAACTATATCTTTTTATGTTTTTCATCTATCCTTTTCAACGAGTTTAACAAATACTTCAGCTTCAAGTTCATACATGACGTAGGCTATCATAGAACCACAAGAGCATCAAGTTATCAACACGAGTGAGCCTGTTGAGAGTTATCTAAAGTAGGTATTCACAGACAACAAACTATTACCCAATAGGGTAACATTAACTCAGGGTCGAATTAACTACAACCTAGTTAATTACCCTTTCAGGGAAATTAAAGGAGAACCGGCAGGGTAATTGCGTAACACACTATCAGTAGCAATGGGTTTCATTTTGACAGTTCAACAGCATTCATTGCGTCATTTACCTTGTTGAGCAGACACATTTTTCGAACTTATGTAGCAATGGATTAGCAATATGCTTCAAAATTATTCAAATTGGGAGTAATAGTGTGTTACGCAATTAGGGTGCTGTATTACTGGTAGTCACAATGGTAGTTAATGTAGAGGACGATTAAGTTGCTGCTACAAATTGCCTTACCCTATTAACATTGTGGGATCTGCAAAGAAGCCATTTTGCAAAAATGTTAATACTTTAAGTACTTACATAATTATTTTAATAGATGACATTAATCAGGCTTCGATAAGATTATTTTTATGGGCATCCAACGTAGTTTTTTTAGCAGAATCAATACACTCATTATTTTAAATACAGTTGATATTTTGAGAATTAAAATTGATTAACCAAAATAACAACTTGATGCGAGGAGCATAGAACCAACCGTTCGAAGTGGCGATGCTTTCCTTTACAGCAGTGGACGTCTTTCGGCTGAAATAATGGTAATTTTGAAAGGAACAGAAAGTCTATTTCATTTTATCAGGCTATGGCCACTGTTCAGCCCACGATTGTTTTCTTTCACACAGGAAGACGTCAGCAACTCTTTTAGACTTTAGAAACATCATATTTTATCCAATAATTTAGGAGTGTGTGTGAGCCAATCACAAAATAATAGACACTGCTTGAACTTTGTTTGACGATAACACGTAAACGAAATCGTCAGTATTGAAAATTAATAAACGTTCAAAAAATTTGTATGCAACGCAATAACGCATAGTTGACCAGTTTTAAAAATCCTTGCTATTGTGAATTCTTAAACGGTATCTTTGGTTTTTCGACACGTATCGAAACCTTAAAAAAACGCACAAAGATCTGAATAAGTCATTGAACGATCTTTCAAGGTTCTTCGACCATTGTCAAAAATACAAACAAGAACCTTGCCACAGAATATCCAACCAGCTAGGTCAAATACAAAGTATAATATATTTTTGGTAGAAGGGCCAGCTCAGACGTCATTAATATAGCTGCAATGACACCTCAATTACAATCAACAAACATCAACCAATCTTAGTCGACGTAAGACAACGAAAGAATAAATTTAAAGTTTCAGAAACCAAACATTCGCTTTGAGATTTTCACCGTTATTACCGACTTCAAAAAAAAGGAGGTTATCAATTCGATACGTATGTATGTAATATTATTGGAATTGCATTATATTCACATATGATGATCTATTAGGGCTTCCAAACAAATATACAAAATTTCATAGACGTATGTATGTATGTATGTATGTATGTATGTATGTATGTATGTATGTATGTTTGTCCACGCATATCTCCGGAAGTATTAATCGGATCGTGACCATTTTTTTTATTGGCTTACATTTTCTTCAACTTAGGGAACAGTGCAAGTTTCATCAAGATCGATTCAGTAATTTTCAAGATATGGACTAATACGTGTAAGTGTGACGGCCTGGCTTATTGATAAGACCTACGGGTGTAGTGTCAAAGGGAAAACATCTCAAAACCTTGGTCAAATACTAGTGCAAAAACTAAAAATTACGAAATAAAAAGTAATTTAAAAAAAATTAAACCGACTTCAAAAAGAAATTAACTCAAAATTATGAAATAACTTTAATTTCGGAAGTCGGTGGCATAAAACTAAAATACAGATCCCAAGACACCGACTTCCGAAATTAAAGTTATTTCATAATTTTGATTTAATTTCTTTTTGAAGTCGGTTTAATTTTTTTAAATTACTTTTTATTTTCTAAATAACAGAGGTATACAGGCAATGCAATCAAATCGAAGCAACATTGATAGACACATACAAGCTAATACGAATTTAATGGAGCAATCAATGAGAGTGAACACTGATAATAGACAACTGCCAACGTGATTACATTCGAATTAAAGTAGACACGTTTATGATAGAGAAGTATAAACTAATGCAAGTCTATTGGATTGCAGCTGTAAAGTTATTTCAGGACGAAAACACGATAGCGCCCCGGATATCTATTATAGCGCCTATACCAATGTTATGGGTGCTTTGAAGGAAACCCCACGAGATACTCAAGTGCACCCTGGGCTGTTAGTCCAGCTATCAAACTTTTCGAATGTGTAATGTGCATCGTGGGCGTTTGACACTTTCAGGCGGGCAGACCCATAGAAAATTATAATATATTCGATCATACGACTACCTATATAATATTACACGTTTAAATAATAATATAATCTATATAAATATAAAATAAATATTTAAGAGTGGCTCCCATACAGCAAACGCGATTTTTTTGCCCTTTTTTGCTCGATATCAATAATGGCAACAGGTAGGGACTTGAAATATTCACAAAATACTCAGTTGTATTTTTACTTTAATAATAAATAATAAAATTAAAATAAAATAAATATTTAAGGGGGGCTACCATACAACAAACGTGTTTTTGCCTTGTGGTACGGAACCCTTCGTGTGCGAGTCCGACTCGCTCTTGCCCTGTTTTTTTATGTCCAGCTTTGTTAGTTGTGAGTGCTGTAGGTTTCGTTATTCGAAACGCGAAACCAATCGCTTGACTAACAACCAATATTATAAACATAATACGATATTTAAGCAACCCGAATCTAAAAGCTATAAGTATAAAGTGGCCATTCTTTTATGAAGCGCGCGACCACGGTAATGTTACCTAACGTAGCGCGACTGAGCGTTCGAACGTGTTCATAAATATTTTACGTTTTCCTATGTTGTGTATTCTTTTACAAAATGCATTGCATGATCTAACAATAGTGATTCACTCAGTGAATGCGCGGGAAAATCACCAATGTTTATGCACTTTGTTGAACTTTGACTTTATTATTGTAGTTAAAAAACTGGCCAAGTGCGAGTCGGACTCGCACATGAAGGGTTCCGTATCAAAAAAATCCGTATATAAAAAAAAACACGTTTTGTTGTATGGGAACCCCCTTAAATATTTATTTTATTCAGTTTTTAGTATTTGTTATTATAGCGGCAACAGAAATACACCATCTGTGATCATTTCAACTGTCTAGCTATCACGGTTCATGAGATACAGCCTGGTGACAGACTGACAGACAGACAGACGGACAGTGGAGTCTTAGTAATAGGCTCCCGTTTTTACCCTTTGGGTACGGAACTCTAAAAATGACGCAACTGCCAGAATGGTTTAGTGGGCGCAAACATGGCTACCTACTGAGCTTGCTTTTGTGTTCGGCACCCAAGTCGGAAATGTTTTTAGTATTTTTCTTGTGTAAATAAATAAATATAAAAATATAAAATAAATATCTACCTAAATAAATAAATTCTTTATTGGCATCAAAAACAAAGTGAAGCCCTGCCTGACTCCTGCGCTAGGTAAAAGCACCTGTGTTACAGGAGCCAGTTTAGTGTGTTTTAATGCACAGTTTACGCGTTTAAAAAAAATGGCAGATTTAACCGAATAATTGAGTTAGTAATGTAGTTACATGGACAATGGCAAAAGGGGCCTCCCTTTTTTCTTTCACAGTCGGTAAAGTTTGTTTATATAACAAACACCTCTGCCAAGTAACCCTTCGGGGAATAGCGAGATGAATCAATTTAAAATAAACAATGGAATAAAATAAACCATCTTATTCAAATGACCTAGGTATGCCAATTTATGTGTGTAGGTAAAGTTTGTTCAAATAAGTACCTACCTACATGGAAAGTTTCTACTTCGACGAAATTAAGTGTGTGTTATATTCTGAAACTTTGTGTTCGTGTAACTCATTAGTCATTAGATTTAATTTAATGCGGGCCACTCGACTTATCATCACGCATACCCAACCCATAGCCATACACCGTCAAGTTTACTGGACGCGGCTTCAAGTCCGCTGCAAACTTGACGGTGAACGTGATCGTGAGTGGCCCGCATAACTGCGTCAATTTGGCGGGAGATTTTTCAAAATGGCTACTTCTCAGTACATGGGTTAAAAATAAAATAATTCTAGCTAGTTATAGGAGAAGGTAGACCGTACTTATTTAAAATGGATCAATGATTTACTAGTTTAAGATAAGAGTACCTTTAGTAATCTCTCGTTTAAATTTTTCGGTAAGAATTACTAGACAACATTTTTAAAGTACCTATTATTGGGATTTTATTTAATAAGTTGATCAAGCATTCGACCTTTACGAAAGTTGAAAAACTAATTACTATGTCCATATGCACTGCAGGAGTTTGCTGTATTGATCAATACTTTTTTAAGTTGAGTAATGGAACTATTTTTGAATCTGTTTTGTTGGTCGCTAGGTAGTGAGTTAGGGAATTCGATGGTATGCATACCTCAAAAATTGAGATTTTAGAGTTAGCTCTCTTTAGATCTAGGTGTGCGAAATGATATAACAGAAGAGCACCTTTTCATAACATATCAATGTCAAGGAAATAATCATCGCCCATCTACACCGTTCAACACATAAGCTCTTATGTTATCAATAAGGTATTCTGAAGTACCTACAGCTACTACTAAACCCAAATATCCAACATAATGTACAGTTTTCAAGAACCACCAGGTTTTATCACAAAATACTGCCAAGGACAGCACATGGAGGTAGCTATGAGGATTCATTATCCTCCAAACGGCTGACGCAAAGAAAAACTTACCAGATTTAAACATTATCTCTCGCCTAAAAACATCGTATTCAGTACAATAATAATTTTCTAAAAGATTTTGATAGATATCTATGTACCTATTCCAAGCTAAGGATGATAGTAACATTTGTCCCGAAAACAGACCAATGACTTGAGCTATCTTCTGGAAAGTCACTTTAGTTTTGTACGATATCCCAATGTCGGCATTATGGTCCTTTTCTATGTCTTCTGTGGAGTTTATTTCTTTTAATTGGTGGTAGGGAAGGGTGCTTACTGGCGTGTTCTTATATCCACGTCTCGGAGGATTGTTCCGCAAGTACAAAGTTATCCCAATCATCATCGCAATAACGCCAAGTAAATCACAAATCCCGTCGACCCAGTAGCCCAAAGTTCCAACGTCTGATCTCTCTCCTTTTATATGCTTTCTCTCTCTGGCTACATGGCCATCCAGATCATCCAAAAACATTCGTATTTGGAACAGAACTATGGCTACTCTCCTCGCCGCTAAATTCGGGCAGGTCAACAGTTTCGCGCCAATAAGTGAAACGAAGACGTGGAAGACGGATATCATGTTCGGTGTTATGAGGAGCATGTTCTCAGAAATGCCTAGACCTACATCCATGATCGCACACAAAGGCCCATAAATATAGTGATTGATATGGTCCACCATTAGTGCTTTCACCGTAGGATGACATAACGGGTTTATGGTACAAGGAACCCATGTTACTTCCTGGTAATTCGACAGTTTTCTCGTTTCTTTAATCGTAGAAGTTTCTTGTGTGACATTAGATTCTACGTCGAAGAAATCTATTTTATAGTTCTGTATCCTTAGAAATAAAAACGTGTCCATACAAATGCAGTACAGAACAATAACTAGAAGTAGACTTGTCAGTATTTTACTAGCTTGAGATGACGGCCACATCATTTTTGCAAGAGTACATGAACCGAGTCAAACCGCAGTATTTTGTAGGTACCACAGCGTGGGCAACGCAAACCCCCGCACGTAGTTCCAAAAAATAATCACACAAACTTCACGATTACAATCTCGTATTGAAATCGGTTTAACTTTGTACTAAAAACACTGTTTACACTTGTCATAGCAGCGCAATCTCTTTCGGAGCCCACTAATCACTTTTGAAAACACTTCAATCCCAAAGAATTGTTTTTTCGCGGTAAAATCGATGCATACACAATAGTTCTCGGTTCGTGTGTTATCAAAACAGTCCCGTTGTAAGTTACAAGTTGCTGATATGTTACCATAACAGTGTTTGACCACACTTGCTTTGTTTAACAGTTCGATTCATGAATGTATCGTATTTATTTTTATCGTTGATCGACAATACAGTTCGCGTCCCGTTCAATAGAACTGTGACATGCATAAGCAACAAGACGCCACGTTCGACTGAAAAGGTAAAGAGCGAGCGAAGCGAATGCTGGAGGGAGTAGGGACAGGGTCTGGGGGCGGCTGGGGTAGCCATCCTCGGTTTACAAATTCCTTTGTAAACATTTTTGTGGTATTTATTTTAAAAAAGCAGCCGAGATGAAACGGCTGATGCAATTAGATATTTTATTTTAGCACGTAGATTTACGTTTGATTAAAAATGTGATGTAACCATTCACTGTATGTTATCGCGTTAATAAACATTTGCTTGCTTAAAATTACATAAAATTGCAGGAAAATTTATTACCTACCTAGAATCATGAAATTGATTGAATGATTGGTTTTTTCTTCAAGCAAATAATATTTACGAGAATTAGTTAAGTACATATGTATTAAAAATCCGCAGAAACTATTATAGTGAAAACTTTAATTTCTTTGCATACCTACCTATTTAAAATAATGTTAGTCAATATCAACTTGGCCAAATATTTTATTTTTCCGCAATCGGAGGAAAATTCTATATTCTAGCAACACTTAATTAATGCGGGAGAAGCATGTGCAATGTTTGGTGCAATGTTTCCAAACGACCGTAGCGCCGCCGCCGGCCGCGCCGTTTCCCGCCAAAAGTTAAGTCAAATGAGAAAAGAAAAGCGATTTAGCGAGTTCATTCAAACGATTTTTTTATCACTAAACCGCTAAATAAACTTAACAATTGTTAAATAAAGGTATTGTACTTTTTTGGGTTCCGTACCCAAAGGGTAAAAACGGGACCCTATTACTAAGACTTCGCTGTCTGTCCGTCCGTCCGTCTGTCACCCTCACCAGGCTGTATCTCAAGAACCGCGATAGCTAGACAGTTGAAATTTTCACAAATTATGTATTTTTTTTACTTTAGGTGGCCCATTGCACCTACAAGTGTTTAGTGGGAATACTGGGAATCATCCGGAATTCTCTTCGCCTTATCGTATGCTCATTTTTTTGAAGTCGGTGCAACATGTCAACTTCCATAGGTACTTCTCTAGTCGATGTCCCTGTCACCCCGTATAATATCTATCTAATATTACTTACAGGATTATTTTTAACCCCATGTGATAAATGCTCCTATCCTAACGTTATCGATACTAACATCCATCTACATCTATAGGTAAGTTCCTCAATCAGTACTGCTAGGTACTGACACACGCTACAGTAAAATCATCGAAAAAAATAAAAACTTCATATTTTTTCCTTCTCTGTATGAAATTACACCTTTGCCCTATCTGATGTCATAGCAAAACAAAAGAATACGCCACTCTGAAAACAAGTAAATCCTAATTAATGTGATGCCTACTACGATAAGCTTTATTTAAAAATAATGAATTTTTCCTTATTAAAGATCACGTTACGAGTTGGGAATCACGTGTCCTTAATCACTTCATTGTTACAAAAAATCGGCATCTACACCAAAAATATTGATTACTCTAAGTCTATGGCTGTTCCCCATTTATGGTTTCCATTTTTTTTAAGAGGGCTTTAATTATGATTGGTTTAGACATTAGACCGGGTCCTAATATATATAAGCGAGCACCACGCGAATAACGCGCCCTCTACGCGTACGCGTTCGGGTTTGCCGAACGCTCTCTATTGGGACACAGGGTTTTAATTTGAAGTTGATCCCATAATAGTAACAGTTTTTAATATTCATGAGTAGGTACTTTTACCCCATGGAATGAATCATTATTCAAAGAAAGCCAGTAGTTAAACTAATGACCGTTTAAAGCAATGCTTAATTTAAGGAATTTACGTCAGTCTAATAAAAGTTAATCTCTTGCTTTCCTCCTCAATTAAGCCAGGCATACGTCTTATCAATGAGAATCGTCTTTATGCTCGTGATAGACGTGGCTCGTGCTCGTCGCTTGTGGAAGTGCCACTGCTACGAGCGACTCGAGCTAGCAAATTTTTGAGCTAGTAGCACCCCCACTGCCGCAGTGGGGGTGCTACTAGCTCAAAAAATTGAACTTCCTATTAAACAATCCTTACTAGCTTACTAGCCTAGAAATGAAGCTAATTCTGTAGACACGATGCCAGAGTTACTAGCTTGCTAGATTACTATCCTGGCTTGACAAACTAGCCTCGTGTATCTCTGGCATTATTTTGAAGTGCCTATGTCCAGCATGCCCAAACATGGCAAACAGCTTCTCCATCAACCTTGCCGATTGGCTAATGAACACAGAACAGATAAAAGTTTTGTGAAATGAACATCGAATCGACGAAACAAAAGATAACGCCTACATAACTTTACCAGAAATTTATTTCTGTATATTATTGCTATTCGTAAAGGAATAGGCGTTTGAAAACACTAAGCAAAATGTTATCAACCCAACAAAATTTAAAGCCTTTTATCTTAAAGAAAACAATTATAAAGAACTCACCTGAGGCACCTGCGTAGACTTCCCACATCCCGTCTCCCCTATCAGCACCAACGTTTGATGCCGCTCCAACAGATACAAGATATGGTTACGATACTGAAACACTGGTAACTTCTGCCGTTGAGATTGAAACGGTAGATGGTGATACCGGTTGTAAACAAATGAAGTACGTGAATCACTGTCTATGGTCAACGCAGAGTCTACGTTAGGGTTTACCAGTGTTTCAATGACACCATCTTTGTTTCTCATTGGGTAGAGGGTCTCTTCTCCTATAACAAATGTGAGGAAATTAATTTTATTAAGGTATTCTATGATATTAATTTTTAAATGTATTAAGAACTAGCAGTGCCCTGCGGTTTCACCCGCATAAGTGTCGATTCCGTGGGAATATTGGGACAAAAAGTATCCTATGTGTTATTCTGATGTATAAGCTATATTACTGTAGTTTCATAAAAATCCGTTCAGTAGTTTTTGTGTGAAGAAGTAACAAACATACAAACACTCACAAGCTTTTGCATTTATAATATTAGTGTGATGTTGGCCGTTTCCTATTTGGTTTTATAAATACAATAACAATTTTTTTTTAACTATTCCAGAATTCAATGGTTTTGAGTTTAGTGAGACCAAACACCAACTGTCAATTACCTAGTTACTTTTTGTAAATGTGTTAAGGAAAGACAATTAACAATCAAAATCAAACTGCCAATGATAGAGAACCTAGTAGTTTCTTTTGTGTTACTGTGTTTGAAGCATAATTATGTAATCTACAGAATATTTATTGCATAAACAGCAAAGAATATGGCTAGCTAGGGTGTCATCAATTATCTTGTTTGTGACTATCCGAGTCTGCTAGTACGCTCATAACTTGCTTGTCCACTATTTATGCAAAGACACTGCCTCCTCAGATACAGGATCTTCCTAGTTTAGGAGTCAGGGCTCAAATTCTGTATTGACTGTACTTTACCCATCTCTTGTACACTATTCCTGTTTGTTAATTTCTCTGTCCCCTAGTGACTATAATGTGTATTTTAATAGGTGTCAAACTTGTATTGTGCTAATACTATTATTACTTATTATCAAGTAAAGGAGATATTTGATCATTTGACATCTTGCTGTTTTACTCTAAAATTTTAAGTGTAGGTAAGTAAAGGAAGTTCTTTTTAACCAATTTACAAAATAAATACTTACCATATATAAATCCCTTTCCATGACCTAAAACGGAGCTAAGGATTTTTTTGATATTGTAGAAGATGCCTTCATTCAGTAGCTTTGTTCCATAGGCGTCTCTTTGTTTGATGGAATAGAGTACTTCTTGTCAATAAAAGGGACACCATAATGTAGGTCTAAGTAAGTATCAAGAATGAAGGAAAAGGTTGGATGGTGTGGTATGGTATGCTTAAAACAGAGATTTATTTATCCATCAATATCTTTGCTATGTAATCATTGTTAGAAGAAAAGTCGGCAGCAAGAATTCTGATCTTCAAAATAACTTTTGTAGAAATACCGGTATTATTAAAGGCCCGGATTACGAATTTTAGGATAAATACATCTTGGCTATCAACCTAAATTAAACGGAATAAAAGAATTTATCCTAAATTGATGCCTTTTAAATGTTTGAGCAGGTTTTCAGACACTCCGTATAAGAATTAGAAGCCCATGCGGTGTAGTTTATTTAATTAGCCTATTAAAAAAGGTAAATTACCTGGCTTGATAAACCTCGGTCTTTGCCCCAACATGTTTAAAATGAAAATACAACACTTTTCACTCAACTTTATCAGTATTAATTATTGTTACATATTTACACAGTTCTTATATTTATTTACGTTATGAAATTCATGCATGAGTGTTCTCCATTCATTAATTGCTTGCAATAATTAATCACGCACGCACGATAGTCGATAATTCATTCATTGTTATTACTGTGTTTCAGGTATCTGATAGTGATATTAATGCTGAAATATTCAAAACAATTCGGTCTTTGGCTAATTCTTGTGAAAAAGCGAACTAGAAGAATAAGGGTGCGTAAAATCTTAAATATATTTTAGCCGGAACGCGTTCCTATAATCAATAAGTTGACAGTGACAACTGACAAATAGGTATGAGCGTTATTTCACGTCACTAGTTACAATAACTGCTTATGGGGCATATAACCGAATCACTAGTTTCGAGTCACACATAAACTAGTGATTTTTGTAACTAGTTACATTACCAATGCAGTGATCGAATGAAAAGCGAGACACGAAACAAAAGTACGTTGCGAGTCGTTTCTACATGGTTACTACTCTGTGCCTGTGTGCCTACTTCTTTGTACTGACCGGCAAAGCGAGCCGAGACTTCCCGAAATCACGAGTGATGACACGATGAAATCCGAACATGCACACACCAAGTCGCCAACTACGAAAATGACGCGTATAATTTTCATACGTATTACTTAGGACTTAGAGATTAATTTAGATTGGTCATTATTTTTAACCTTCGACGGGCGGCGTACGAACACAAATTTGAAATTGTATTAGTATTTGTTTATGATTACTTTGACAAGTAAACCTTGTTTAGTTCGTTGGTGAATATTGCACAAGTATGTACCTATGTATGTTGCATTTATTGTGAAAGTGACTTCCATGCATGTTTTCGTAATATTTTTGAATAAATTGTGAATAGTGTAGTACGTATAAAAAAAACTGTGAATAAATAACTTTTTCGTCATGTCTCGATGCAATTCGAGTGTCCTGTGGAAGTTCTTCCAAAAACTACGTAATGAAAAAAAAGCAAAAAAAAAAACAAAACAAAAATACAAAAAAAAAAAAATGCAACAAGTGTGGTGAATTATATAGCTTCAAATCCTCAACCGCCAATTTAAAAACGCATTTGAAGAGGAAACATCTCGTATTACGTTATAGCATTAATGATGTAACTGCTTAAGGTAACTACAAAAACTAATTCGTTCAAAAAACCTACAGCTTGTGACATGTAACGATTACGTAGGTAACCATATAAATGTTCGTTTCGCAAATACTTCGGTAACACCATTTTGAATCACTGAATAGAATATGACAAATAACTAGTTACAAAAATCACTAGTTTTCAAAACAGGTAAATGTCCGTTTCGCAAATACTTCGGTAACACCATTTTGAATCACTGAATAGAATATGACAAATAACTAGTTACAAAAATCACTAGTTTTCAAAACAGGTTACGCCTTTAAAGTAACTAGTTACGTTACGTTTCGCGAAAATCACGTAACGACCCATACCTACTGACAAATAAAGTTGCGTTCAAAAATCATGTTTTTTTTTCTGACTTGTTGTTTTAGTTTTCGTCTCTACTTCTTTCCTCAGCGTTCTCTACTTCCTACTCTTTACGATAGATGCCGCTGAGAGCAAATAATTTTATAAAACGATTATTTTTATTGATTTCTAATCTATACATATAAATCTCTAGACGAGGCGTTTCTGTACATTGAAAATATTTAAAAAAAAAAATAGGTGGGGTGTTACAGGATAACCAAGAGATGACATTTCATAATTTTTTTGAATTTTTGTGTTTGGATGTGACAGATTTTTTATTTGAACAGGATCAACGTAAAAAGTACAAAACCAATATGGTTCATTTTTATATACTATATATACTCAAATATAGTGTAGAACTCGGAGTAGTGATTAGTCTTTGATTCATCGCAATCGCTTCAGTCTATCAAAAGATATAATCAATTAAAACATTCTATAACAACTTTTTATTGCAATAAGTGGAAACACGTAACGACATCTATTGGCGCGATATAGTACTAACGAAAACATATTGTGATCTTTAAAATATTATTATGTGTATTATTAACTCTGATACATAAGTCTGTGTTATTTAAAAAAGTAATAATAATGATTATAATCTATAAATATAAAAGAAAGTCGTGTTAGTATTATTATAATACTATTTATAACTAAATACTATTTATAACTCAAGAACGGCTAGGGTAGGGTAGGAGTAGGGTAGAGTAGTGTAGGAGTAGGGTAAAGGGTAGAGCACCACGCGAACGAAGTAGCGCCGGGCAGCTAGAAATAATTTGTATGGGAAAACAATGTTTGAGGGTCAGCTAGTATGAAATAAGTAAGAATAAAGGCGATGTCATCCAATCTTTCTGTTCATCATGCCCAAACCAGCACTTCCTACATGTTCCTACATTTACCTACGTTATTTCCCTTATGTACAGAGCTTCGGAAGTTATGCTCACAATTACAAGAGTATTTTCCCCTAATCGTATCTAATCATGTAGCTATTGGTAGCTACTACTCATCACTTGGAGTCGGCTTCCAGATAAATCCAGGTGTGGCAAAAAGTGTGTAGGTACAGTCAACAGCAAAAGTAGATGATCAAAATCAGAAATTCAATACTAATGAACGGAGTTCGCGTCAGAACTGTGTGGCGTCGAAGTACTACTACCTAGAATACTTACTACGTAGAATACTTTTGAATCACTTCGACTCCACACAGTTCTGACGCAAACTCCGTTCACTAATATTGAATTTCTGACTTTGATCATCTACTTTTGCTGTTGACTGTACATACTATAAAAAGCTAACAGTCATAAAATAATAATAATATGTACAAGTATATAGAAAGGAGGGGAAATAATCAAAGGCATCAAAAAATTCGTCCACATCATCGCTATATCAACAGGAAACGTGCCCAAAAGGCTGGCAGCATTGCCACGTTGTACAGTCAACAGCAAAAGTAGATGATTAAAATCAGAAATTTAATACTAATTAACGGAGTTCGCGTCAGAACTGTGTGGCAGACCTGTTGCTGCTGTTGTTGTTGTTTGAGCTGTGTGCAGAGACTGTGTGGCTGTGTGGCAGAGTTCTGACGCGAACTCCGTTCATTAATATTGAATTTCTGATTTTGATCATCTACTTTTGCTGTTGACTGTACCTACCTATGACAATGCTGATTCTTTAACCAAAAAAAACTGGCCAAGTGCGTGTCGGGCCACGCAGAGTGTAGGGTTCCGTAATAGCCCGTTATCACAATGTAGTACGATTCTGTTGTTCTTTATTCTGATATAAAAAAAAAAAATTAACATACCTATTTTGTTTTTCAATAGAAGTCTTTACCCGTTATAAACAAGCAACTACTTCATCTTAGTCACTTTACAGGATTAATGCTAAGGATTTTGTATTTGGTACAAAATTATCCAACACCCAAGTTCAACGACTATTACTGCTAAACTAATAAAGGTATCTTAACCGCTATAATTTTCCTTTAAAGTTCATGAAATGCACTGTCATTGTGAATTTTTCCTGATTTTTCAAGCCCGCAGTTTAGGTTTTAGAGGAGGGGGGACGCCCTACCTGGAACAAAAATTTGCACTTTAAACTTTAATATTTCGTAAATGGAGCATAAATCGAAAAATAATTTTAGCAACCCCCAAGTCATTTTAGAAGACCTATTCAACGATACCCCACACGATGGGGTAGACGACGAAAATAATATTCATCCCCACTGCACATGTAGGGGAGCTACCCTTAAAAAAAATATTTTCCAAAAATTTATTTTACCACTTTGTCGGCGTAATTAATACACCATACCATACCATAATCAGCCTATAATGTTCCCACTGCTGGGACACTGGCCTCCTCTCAGTGAGAGGGAGTGGGCCGTAATCCACCACGCGGGCCCAGTGCGGGTTGGCAGATGTCACATGTACAATTAATACACACTCCTACAAAATTACAGCTTTCTAGTACTAACGGTCTCTTAGCAAAACCTCCGACAGACAGACGGACGGACATGACGAAACTATAAGGGTTCCTTGTAGGTTCTACGGAACCCTAAAAAAACCGGCCAGCCCTCGGTCACGTGAAGAGTCGACCATCTGCATAGTGGCTTCGCGGTTCGATGCTGGATTGGCGACGAACAACATGTGGGTTCGAAAATACAATCCACATAATATCAATTTATTTTTTTACTAGCTTCTGCCCGCGACTTCGTCTGCGTGAAATTTCACCCTCTTAGGGGTGGAATTTCGAAAAACCCTTTCTTAGTGGATACCTACTCTTCACAAAGAACACACCCTCCAAATTTCATGTCTCTAGGAGCATCGGTTTAGACTGTGCGTTGATATATCAACAATCAGTCAGTCAGTCAGTTTACAATTTTGGAACATTATTTTGTAAATAGTAATACCTAAAAAACTTACTACTTTTTAACCGACTTCAAAAAAGAAGGAGGTTTCTCAATTCGACCGTATATTATTTTTTTTTTTTTTTTTTTAATGTGTGTTCGCGGATAACTTTGTCGTTTATTAACCGATTTTGATTATTCTTTTTTTGTTGGAAAGGAGATATGCCAAGGGTGGTCCCATGATAAGAAAACCAGGATCTGATGATGGCATCCCAGTGAAATCGAGGGGAACATTCGAAAATCGTAGGAGCGACTAGTGCGTTTGTTAATTTTTTCATTAGGTATTTTAAAGCACTACAATTTAATGAAGGCCTGGAGTCGATCTGATGATGAAGCCGAAAGACAGTCGAGGGAACTCCTTAACGGTTTACAGCAGTTACCTTGTGTTTGGGCTTGATTAATTTGTATTGATGAGAACTTTACACCTACATGGTTGTGACTGTCATTCGGGGTCTGATGATGAAGACGAAGGACAGTTAAGGGAACTCCTCAACAGTTTACAGTAGCTACCTTATGTTTGGACGATTTACAGCAGTTTTTGTTGGGCTTACTTCATACGGTTCAATATGCCAAAGTGTTCGTACAATAATAATACCTAATTAAGATTGTAGTTTTACATAGGACGACCACTACCTACTAGTCATGCTGATGCGTCAATTTGAAACCGAATTTAAGTTGAGTAATCGCGTCATTTCTAGCAATGCTCTTTCGTCGTGTGGCCTACTCAATAATTAAAGTAACTTGAGCATTTGCTCTCGGAAATCATCATTTGGTAAAGTGGAGCTGATGATGAAGACCACAGATAGCCATCGGAACTACTCAATGACAAATATTTCACGGGTTGCGATTCGGTTACTTTAATATGGTTGCTAAGCAGTTTATGCTCGTTACAATGCGTATGGTGAGTGGTTGTTGAGGAGTTCTCCTGGCTCTTACCAGGAGAACTCCTCAACAATAAACGTCCCAGCATCGGGAAAAGCAATATTTTGTAACATGTGATGAGCAGTTGACATTAGGCTATTGTAACTTAGATAAAAAAGCTTGTAATTACAAACTGACCCACTAAAAAGTGAAAAATAAAAACTTTTTACAAAAAAAAAACAACCGACTTCCAAAAAATACACTACAAATTGAGAAATAACTTTAATTTCGGAAGTCGGTGTCATTAAACGAAAATGCGGAACCAAAGACACCGACTTCCGAAATTAAAGTTATTTCTCAATTTGTAGTGTATTTTTTGGAAGTCGGTTGTTTTTTTTTTGTAAAAAGTTTTTAAAATGTAACGTTTAAACGTCATTCTGTTTGTTTGGCGGTAAAATACTTTGTGACTGACGTTTGCCCCTGGTGGGGCGAGCAAGTTAATAAAAAATTAAATTGAAAATTTAAAAAACCCCCGACAAAAATAAAATTAAGGAATCCCTACAAAAAGCATGAAATAAAAAAATAAATTTGAAAAAATCTTATGGAAGTCGGGGGACCGTTCTGTGGAACACCTTCTATTCTGTTTCTGAGGTCCCCCGACTTCCATAAGATTTTTTCAAATTTATTTTTTTATTTCATGCTTTTTGTAGGGATTCCTTAATTTTATTTTTGTCGGGGGTTTTTTAAATTTTCAATTTAATTTTTTATTTCATCCTTTTTGTAGGGACTCCTTAATTTTTGTATTTCATTTCTTTTATTTTCTTCCGTTTTAAGATTCTGGTAATTTGGTGTTTAATCAGATTTTTTATCCGTCAAAAAATATTGATTAATTTATAGTTGAAGAATAATTTTTAAGACAACAGATTTTTTTGTTTTATTATATTTTTCAAGTTTTTAGTTTTCATTTCGTTAGGTAGTTAATATTCCTCATTTCCTTTCAATATAGTGTAAATTATTCTACTTGTCAAGCCCTTGCATTTGATACCTATATTGAAGGAGTTGTGAAAAAAAATGGTTGCCTGTAAAGTCGGTTTTACGGGCGAAGATTTTACGTGACAACGTCTTTTTCTCGGTAGAATAGTTGAGTGGGAGAGAGACGCAAGGCATTCGGCGGGCCTCTCTCTCGTTCGGTGACTCATCGTAACGTTACCGAGCGTTACACTTTTTCATAAGTGACTCCCAGCCGCAACCTAATTTAAGACGTTGTCACGTCAAAAAATGTAATTCACCATTTTGTGGTGGCGGCCATCTTGGATTTGAAATTTTTAATAGTGTATAGTATTCTACTAGTCAAGCCCTTTCATTTGATACCCATATTGAGGGAGTTGAAAAAAAATAAAATTAATTCGCCACTTTGTTGTGGCGGCCATCTTGGATTCAAAATTTGTTATAGTGTATAGTATTCTACTATTGAAGCCCTTTCATTTGATACCCATATTGAGGGAATTGTGAAAAAATATGTTATCCGCCATTTTGTAGCGGCGGCCATCTTGGACCGATTTTCATCAAACATAGCTAAGAACACTCCCGACTAATACACCTTTCAAACAAAAAAAACTAAATCAAAATCGGTTCATCCGTTCGGGAGCTACGATGCCACAGACAGACACACACACACACACACACACACACACACACACACACACACAGACACGTCAAACTTATAACACCCCGTCGTTTTTGCGTCGGGGGTTAAAAAGGCGCAACTCGAGCGCGGAGCTCACTTTTGCTGCCGATTTTGAAGAAGAAACATTGTGAGTAAAACCTGTCTGTTTGATTAAAAAATTATTGCATTAAGTAGTTTGCTTGTTTTTATTTTACTGAAATCCTTAAGTTTGCCTGATAGATCAAATGTAAAATCCATTGTAAGCTATAGCAGAGCCGACGACTTGAATAAGGTCGCGGTTCTGCGTATTTTTAAAAATAACTGCCCTGTCTCAAATCCGACATATATATATATATATAAGATTTGTCTTCATTTAAGATCTCTACAATATTTCTTGCATTATTAAAAAAACCGGGCAAGAGCGAGTCGGACTCGCGCACCGAGGGTTGGCTGTGACATACGAACGGACAGACGGACAGACATGACGAATCCATTGGGGTTCCGTTTCTGCCATTTGGCTACGGAACCCTAATACCATAACCATAATCAGCCTATAATGTTCCCACTGCTGGGACACAGGCCTCCTCTCGGTGAGAGGGAGTGGGCCGTAATCCACCACGCCGGCCCAGTGCGGGTTGGTAGATGTCACATGTCTTCGAATTTTTTGGTTCTAGGACATGCCGGTTTCCTCACGATGAACGATGAGATGACGGAACCCTAATATTTACACTCAACTTGAAAGTAACTGTAGCAACGTTACTTTCAATTAAGTATATTTGTTATCATTTAAAGATTATTCTGTAATACTTACCTACCTATCATTATGTAATGTTTTTTTTTGCATTTAGTAATTTCCTCGCTGAGGTGGGATGGGATGAAAAGTTACGTGTTGCACTCGAGTACAAAGATTTTTCACCTCGTGCTCTTTTGATTCCCTCGCTAACGCTCAGGATTTTAATTTTAGAATCCTTCGCTTGTTCTGTAAAAATTGAGCACGCGGTTAAAAAGCAACTTTGCACTCTTGTATAACAAATAACTATTGTATTCTCATTCGCTCGCTCTTGCATCCAATGTCGACGCGCGGGGCTCCTATTTCTGTGAAAAGTAAGTAACCTAACAAAACCGAACCTCGGGGTGCCCTTCGCACGCTCTTGCATCTTACGTCTTCTATCGACCGACCGCAACCATGCAATGTAATTAAAAAAGTAGGTAATTACCTATCTAAGTAAAACCATGTAGGTAGGTACTTAATTCCCAAAAAAAATAATGTAGGTACTTATTTCCCAAAAAAAATATTTTTGTCTAAGTATATATTTTTTCATATCAAAAATCATTTGACTAAATGTTTATTGTCTAAAGATTGTTTGCTGTAATAAATGCCTAAATGACATTATCCATGATAATATTCTACCAAGTAAAAATTTGACCAAATGAAAATGTGCGTACTAAAATCATTCCAAACATTGCATTGGTATAAAAAAAGGTTGCTAAAATTTGTTGGGGTAGTGAAATTTTGGCAAAATAAAACTACATATTTTGTCCTAAAGTTTATTTTTTAATAAAAACAAAAGTTTGACTTCTTCTACTTCTGAGGCCTAAGTTGAGCATTGTTGTTGTGAAGGGGATCCTGTTTCTGATTTGCTCGTGCAATATAGGTTTGATGTATCGTTTTTGTTTGATGCGAAACTCCTGGATTCATCTCGATGTGCCTATAATGTACCGGTGGGACATCAATAAACTTATTTACCTCCTTATTAGATAGTTGGTCAGGGTGCACCCCTTTAACTTCTAATAAATTTGGGAAGTATTTCGCTTCGTTCATTCTATTCAGCTGCAATATTTCTTCAGGTGAAATGTCCGAGTTTAGACCGTGGACATAAGTAATCTGATCATTTAAACTCAAGTTTTGCTCGTCCAGAATCTTTGCTTGCACTAAATCTCCGTCATTGAAAGTCAATTTCAATATTTCTTCTTTAGGATAACCTTGTAGGTTTGGCGAAACTTCTGTTACGTTAGAAATTACTATCAGTTCTTGTAACAGTTTCATGGGATCGGCATTCAAATTCGGGTTCTCAAGTAACAACGACTTCATGTTTGATATAAAACTCAATATGGGGAGTCTATATTTCACATAATATACAGGTTGGTAAATAAGTGGTTTCTCATGTTTCAGCATGTACGTTAGTTCAACGACACCTAATTCACGTTGACCTACTTCTAAAATGTTTAGAATTTTGTTTACTAAATCGGTATTAGATCCTTGGTCTGGAGTTAAAAGTCCTTGACCGTCTAGCCACTTGAAAATCGACATGAAGTCGTGGTCAGGAATTTGTTGCCCACTATCCACTGCTTGATATCCACCATCAGGACTTCGGTACTCATTAGTGTGATCTTGATTTGTTTCCTCAAGTTTAAGTTTTAAATTGGGTGGTGTAGAATCCCGATTTGGTAAGCCTACATTGTTGTTTGTTGTCTCAAGCCATTCAACTATGTTACCATGCAATCCTCCTTGATTCAAAAGACTTAATACATCCATCACAAGTTTTGGATTGGACTGTTTAAATGGTGCTAATTGGAAGAACAATGTCTTCACTTGGTTGTCTTCTAGTTGTCCAGTGACCTCGTTAGTCAGAAGATTAATTATGGTTTCTATAAGTTCTGGAGTCAATAACCTATTACTGTTTAGGAAAAGCAAAATTTCCAAAAACCTCGAATTTAAAACACCAGGTGCATTCTCTTCTAGCAAATTCAGAAGAATATTTGCATGTTTAGGATACCGCAACAAGTTGTTCAATAAGAAGTGTATAATATCAATACGTCTAGTATCTAATATTCCATTTTCAGGATACAAGAACGACAATATGAAATCTAAATGTTTTGGATTCAAATTCCTACTTTTGGTCAACAAGAAATGTATAATATCAATAGGTCTACGATCCGTATGTCCATTTACATAAGGCTTCAAAAGTGCAAATAATCCATTTAATTGGTTTGGACTGATTCCCATTTCATTCCACCTGGATAAATTATCGATGATGTCAACTTCTATGGGATTATTTTGGTTTGGTTTCAGAAGTTTGAGTAAAATATCCACATAATCTGGATGCAGCAAGTTATTTTGAGATAAATGTATCAACTTAAGTATTATATCACCTATGTTGGCATCCAAGTTTCCTTCTTTGAATGGTCTCAAAAGCGACAGTATATATTCGACATGATTTTCGTTTGGTCGCTTTTTATACAGGTTCAGTATAATTTCGACTATTCTGGAATCCAGATTACCGGTATGATCTGGTATCAAGTGAGACAGCAAGTGCTCTGTGACTCTGTCACCCCATGGCCAGTCTCGATTTCTTTGGGAATCGAGCAGCATTAAGAATATATCATTGAACCTAGGAATGTTATGCTGTTTATGAGCACTCAAAAGAGTTAACAGGAATTTGAAAATCCTCGGGTGGAAATTATTTTGGTTTTCTTCCAAAATATTCATGAGACGATCAAACAAGTTTCCATTGTCGAATTGATCACTTTTTTGCAAAAGTTTTATCAGAATATTTATAGTTTCTTCTGGCTGCATTTGTGTAACCTCTTCTATGGTCTCGTGTATGGTTTTGTGAATTTCTGGCATATCAATAGATTGGATTTGTGGAATTATAATGTCCTGAATTTGTGGCGTATTGTATTCATGAGTTTGAGTTATATGATACTCATGAACTTTGGGAACATTATATTCATGGCTTTGTGTTATAGTAAATTCATTAATTTGAGGCACATTATATTCATGATTTTGTGTAATACTATATTCCTGAACTTTGGGCAGGTTCAATTCAGGTTTAACGAATTCCTGAGCTTGTGGGACGTTATATTCATTAATACTAAATTCATTCATTTGAGGCACATTATATTCATGATTTTGTGTAATACTATATTCCTGAACTTTGGGCAGGTTCAATTCAGGTTTAACTAATTCCTGAGCTTGTGGAACGTCATATTTATGAATATTATACTCGTGAATTTGAGTATTTTGAGGAATATCATACTCATGAATTTGTGGGATATTATATTCGGGGGGAGGTATATCTCCGAGCGGCATCACCGGCATATCACCGTAACGATCACTTTTCGGAGTAATATCTTGATTCGGTTTATGTTTGTCTACTTGGTCCAATATTGAAGCTATCAAGGATTTTAGATCTGGTCTTCGATCGAGATGACCTGTGGGACGATCTTCTGGTTGGTGGGCGGCGAAATTATATAGATAATCCCGACATTGTGGATGCTCCTCTAATTCCATATACGCAGTATATGCTATTTCAATCAACTTCTCTAGAGCTTCTCTGCAATGAGGTTCCTTCACGCTAGGGAGTTCATATTTCAAAATTAAATTAGTTCTCGCCTCAGATCTTGGTTTATCCAGCATTTGGAATATTGCTTTAGAATCTAATGGGTACAGCGGTTTCTTAACAGCGTTTTCCTCAATAGTTTCGTGATCTGACATTCTGTTTAATTCTTGATCGAGTTTTTCTATAATGTTATTTATATCTGAAGGCATTTGGCTTACGTATTCAAGTGCCGCCTTTATCATTTTGTGCACCATTGAGGGGGTGAAGCATATGGTTTTTTCTGTATATTCTGTATTTTCTTCAACGTATTGGACGGGTCGTGGTACCTAAGTGAACAATAATTTGATTACCTGATATATTATATTATTATTTTGATTTATATTTTGATTGCCTGTATTCTCCGAAGGGAGAGGTGTACATACCTATTTGTACATCCACATTTCACCAGCTTTGTTTAAGTCCCATGCAATAGCTTAGGGGGTAAGCCTTTTACTATCAACCGGGCACACATCCACACTCCGGGCTGCTACTAAGAAATTGCTGATGGAAAAATCCGATAACACTTTGCCTGACCTGGGAATCGAACCAATGATCTCATGATCTATGAAGGTCACTTTAAAATTGCTAGATAGTTGTCAAAGCGGCTTACACGTTTCTCTCTTCGGCTTACTCTTCTCCGTTTACTCGCTCCGCTAAAATGGACAGCTAACATACCACCTTCAAAGAGAGAGGACCTGAGCCCATTGGTCTTTTCTTTCCTAAGGATTCATCATTATCATCATCATATCAGCCGAAAGACGTCCACTGCTGGACATAGGCCTCCCCCAAGCACCTCCACTTCGACCGGTTCTGCACTTCTCGCATCCAACGGGTTCCTGCGGCCTTCACTAGGTCGTCGGACCACCTTGTGGGAGGCCTTCCAACACTACGTCTTCCGGTACGCGGTCGCCACTCCAGAACCTTTCGGCCCCATCGGCCATCTGTTCTGCGAGCAATGTGCCCTGCCCACTGCCACTTAAGTTTGGCAATTCTTCGGGCTATGTCGGTTACCTTGGTTCTCCTGCGGATCTCCTCATTCCTGATTCGATCACGCAGGGAAACTCCAAGCATAGCCCTCTCCATTGCCCTTTGGGTAACTTTTAGCCTTCTTATAAGGCCCATTGTGAGCGACCACGTTTCAGTGCCATAAGTCATCACTGGCAACACGCACTGGTCAAAGACTTTCGTCTTGAGACACTGCGGTATGTGAGACGAGAAGATATTGCGTAGCTTCCCGAACGCTGCCCAGCCGAGTCGGATTCGACGATTGACCTCTTTCTCGAAGTTAGACCTACCTAACTGGACAGTTTGTCCCAGGTAAACATACTCGTCCACGACTTCGAGTGTAGCGTCTCCGATCTTTATGAGAGTGGGTGTTACATGGGAATTTAACATTACCTTCGTTTTGTCCATGTTCTTTTTAAGACCCACTCTTTCTGAGGCTCTACTGAGGTCATCGAGCATTGTACTGAGGTCCTCCATAGTCTCAGCCATGACTACGATATCGTCGGCAAACCGAAGGTGTACGAGTACATAACACTCGCCATTGATGCCAGCCCCTTTCCAGTCCAGAACCTTAAAGACGTCCTCCACTGCAGCGGTGAACAGTTTCGGAAAAATAACGTCTCCCTTTCTCACACCTCGCTGCAGAGGGATAGGTTTCGAGGTCTGATCCTGGAGTCGGACTGACATAGTGGCGTTTCGTACAGACACTTCAGCACCTCGATGTACCGATAGTCGATCTGGCACCGTTGAAGAGACTGCAGTACAGCCCATGTCTCGATCGAATCAAAGGCTTTCTCGTAGTCCACAAACGCTAAGCAGAGAGGCAGGTTATACTCTTCGGTCTTCTGTATAACCTGTCGCAGCGTATGTATGTGGTCTACGGTGCTAAAGCCTTTACGGAATCCGGCTTGTTCGGGAGGCTGGAAGTCGTCAAACCTGCGCGCGAGACGGTTCGTGATGACTCTCAAAAACAGCTTGTAGACATGGCTCAGAAGTGAGATGGGCCTATCATTCTTAAGAAGGGCATTGTTGCCCTTCTTAAAGAAAAGTATCACCACACCTCTGTTCCATGCCTGTGGTGTTCTACCCTCGAGTATGACGGAATCAAACAGCCTCTGAAGGGCCTTCAGAACGGGTTTTCCGCCGGCCTTCAGCAGCTCGGCCGTAATTCCGTCATCACCCGGCGCCTTGTTGTTTTTGAGCTGCTTCAGAGCCATCCTAATCTCGTACAGGCTGACGTCCGGGATGTCTTCGGTATAGCGTCGGGTCAATCTAGCTCTTGGGTCGTTTGCCAGATTCGTAACGGGGTTACTTGTTGACGTGTATAACTGTCCATAGAATCTCTCGATCTCTCTCAACAGCTCAGGTTTGGTCAGGTTTGTTTTTCCTACGGATTAGGTAACTAAAATAAAACCTGGCACCGTATTAAATCAAACTTACTTGTAAATTTTGACCCTCATCAGACACAAATTCCACGTCGAAGCTCTTAGTTTCTATACGGGACTGAGGGTTCATCGAATGCACGGGGTTTCCCCTTATTATGCCATGTGCCGGATATCCATAATGACCCTGAAAGCACGAAACATATTATCTACTCTTCCTGACTTGTTTTGACCTGGTTCACCACCTACACCCATAAAACACCTACGTCCAAAAACATTATAAAGGGAAAAATAACTTTAATTTTGGAAGTCGGTGTCTTTGGGTGGTGTTTTTGGATTTGTATTTTAGTTTTTTACCTATCTATTGTATATATTTTAGTTTTTTATATATATTACCTATATACTGAAATTAAAGTTATTTTTCACTTTATAGTGTTTTATGGAAGTCGGTTGTTTTTTTTTATAAAAAAGTTTTTATTTTTAATTTTTAGTGGGTCAGTTTGTAATTTATCTACAATAGCCTAATGTCAACTACTCATCACCTTTTACAAAATATTGCTTTTCCCGATGCAGAATCAGAATCAGAAATATTTATTTGCCAACAATGTAGGTACAGGTTTGAGATGGTACAGAATACAATGTTTCCGCTACATTCTACCTTACGGCGTGCAAAGGCATTAGTTAACATCTGGGGGCACGGGAGTGCCCCCGCCAAGACGAGCCATGCGAAGCGCAAGGGCACTACCTACCTTTTCTCGAAGCACTTCGTCGTATTTTTGAACCTTCTTAACTTGGGTTTAGATTATACCAGATAAACAAAATTTTCGGGATATGATGTCAGTGGTTGACTTATTAAACCTATCAAGTTTCAATTGCATAGCTCTTATACTTTAGATTTTATTGATATCTAAAATACCCCGATTTCGTCACTGATTCACTGACTCACTGATGATGCTCCATTATATTCTTAAGGTTCTTCCTGAAGTCCTAGAAAGCTGAAATTTGGTATGTAAGCTAGTAATAGTACACAAACAACAAAAAAAATCTATAACTTGGAATTTTTACCCTCCAACCCATTAAACTAGGGGATGTAAGTTTGTACGAGACTTCCGCTTTTGATGCTAGAGTTCTTAAAATTGATATAGGGACTCCTTGTTATAAATAATAAAATACGTATTTCAGGATTTTCAGTAAATAACTCCCTAAAAATTTTTATTTTATTTCATAAGCAACTTTCAAAAAGATGTGAAATTCCACCAAAAACATTTTCATGTAAAATTTTGCCAAGACGAGACCACATATGGCTCGCACTGCCAAAAAGTTATCAGATCTCATGTAGAGCCAAGCTTCTAACTATAAACGCCCTAACTTCACAAACTCTACACCATAGTCAAAATATGAGGCTTGACCGTTTGACCCTCTCAGTCCCTATTGCAAGAAATATAGTTATATTTTTATTTATTTCTTATTTGCAAAATAGTTGGGCAAACGTCATCTAAAACTATTCCAAATTTTTAGTTGATAGCATTAGTAGTTCTTGAGATATCCGGCTGTGACAGACAGACAGACTTAATCTCACCATAAGGGTTCCGTTTTTACTATTTTGGTACTGAACCCTAAAAATACCTACTACATAATTGTGTACTGAACTATGCTGTATCATTTAAGATTTCAAGAAGTATGTAATTGGTAGATCGCACAGGGTGTCGTCAGTATTCAGTAGAGCTCTGTATTTTGTGGTCTAACCAAGTTGGCCACCCCTGATCTATACAAATAGATCCATCTCGTTACTTGATATACCTACCAGCAGGGTAATTGCGTAGGTAACACACTATCAGTAGCAATGGCTTTCATTTTGCCAGTTTAACAAAATTCATTGCGTTATTTTCCTTTGTTGAGCAGACAAAATTTCCAAACATAATATAAATCAGTGGATTAGCAATGTGGGGTTAAGGTGAATGGGTAGTGGTAGACCGCGAAATTCAAATTTTCTTACGTTTTTTGCAATTTGCAGGTCAGTGTCAGGTTGTATCTTGATCAAAATATGATTCGCGACATTAATAGGTATTTAGAGAATTATAATAATTAGAATCATTAAGACATCTTTCTAAGTTATATTTCTACCATTAACACTTTTCCATAAGAGATTGGTGGTTGGACCGGCAAATTGCAAAAAACGTAAGAAAATTTGAATTTCGCGGTCTCAACTACCACTCTCCCTCTCACCGAGAGGAGGCCTGTGCCCCAGCAGTGGGAACATTATAGGCTGATTATGCTAGTCTCAATTACCAATTCACCTTAAAAGTATTCCGATTACGATTCATCGTGCGTTACGCAAGTAGGGTGCAGAAGTTAGAATCCTAACAAAAACTGAAACTCTCCACCAATAGATCCAAGAATTTAAAACTCAAATCAGCCTTGATAACAATACTGCCTTACGTCACATCACACGATTATGTGCTTTGGATCTAGGTATGTGAGAAACCATCGAAAGAAACCGGGTAAGGTTAGATACGCTTCAATCTGATTTGTCAAAGTTTATCGAACAATGCATTTTCCCACTAACGCAATCCTATTGTTTCGCGGCAACAACAATACAGTTAAAGATTATATCATAATCTACGCATTAGCAAAATCTGTCGCCAATAATTTATTACATACTTACCTAAATTAAAGGAACACGATTTTATGGGAGAAATGGAAACTATTAAAATAAATGTAATGCCAATGTCCAATATTCACGGTCAATTCGAAACGGTTGCTGGTTGAATTTCATGCTTTTACAGTGAAATGAAGGTACGAGTTTGTGCAAGTGAAAGTGATATCACTGTTGTAGATGTTCATGACATTAAAGATTTTCAATGTCTCAAGTCCATCTTGGATGTAAAGGTCAATGAACCACCGTTACTTGTAAACAAAGATTACGTGGTCTAACACGGACAATATGAAATAAAATCTGATTGCATTAAGACGAATGGGCCAGAATCGTCTCACAGTGGGTGCCTGGAGGCGGCGTTGTCACTGAGGCAGGCCTAAGAACCGCTGGCATGATGATTTGGACTCGTTCTTGACCGATTGTACGGAGAAGGCACAACAAAAGAAAACTGGAAAAGTATGGGGAGACCTTTGTCCAGTAATAAAAGTCATTTGAAAATGGAGGAAAGGTAATTCTAAGCAAACAATATTATTATTGACAATAATGATACACAGGTTTCAATAGAAGATTGACTGCATGACACACCATAAGGTGTAGCTTCAATGAATAAAAACAACGAAGCAGTAAAATGATGTTACAGAAGAAGGTAGCAGTTCCATTATAGATCCAGAATTTGGTCGAGTTTAATTATTATTAACACTTTTTAATAAAGTTTAAGCAAATACAAGTCTGGCAATGTTTTAGAAACACGCTGGCTAAGATTGACTAATATATCTAGTCCAGATCAAATAACATGGCAGCAAAATCAGCAATGAATTGAAATCTTCAAAGAACTCAGGCTTGCACCAGTTGCACCTATAAAGCTAAGGTTTCCTAAGTGCTTGACCAGACTGGCAGCGCGGGGCGGAGAGCGGCGCGTGTGCGGGAACGCGCGCGGTCTGCCTGTCCGCAGTGGAGCGCGGCTTCGTTCTGAGTGTTGTCGTATCCAGTAACTGTTTGTCAAAATATAATCCCACCAAAAACATTTTCATGTAAAATGTTGCCAAGACGAGACCACATAATGGAGTTTACTACAAGAACTATTGTATAACAAAAAAGTAATGAACAGTGAATAAATTTTTCACCTTACGGCCCATGTGATGGTAGCGAAACGGCCAAGCCACATATTTTGACTGTGTAGAGTTTGTGAAGTTAGGGCGTGTAGAGTCAGAGGCTTGGCTCTACATGAGATCTGATAACTTTTTGACAGTGCGAGCCATATGTGGTCTCGTCTTGGCAACATTTTACATGAAAATGTTTTTGGCGGGATTTCACATCTTTTTGAAAGTTGCTTATGAAAAAAAAATTTTTTTTTGGGGTTATTTACTGAAAATCCTGAAATACGTATTTAATTATTTATAACAAGGAGTCCCTATATCAATTTTCAGAACTCTAGCATCAAAATTTGCGGAAGTCTCGTACAAACTTCCATCCCCTATTTTAAGGGGTTGGAGGGTAAAAGTTCCAAGTTTTAGAGTTTTTTTGTTGTTTGTGTACATACCAAATTTCAGCTTTCTAGGACTTCAGGAAGACCCTTAGAATATTGATGATCATCAGTGAGTCAGTGACGAAATCGGGGTGTTTTAGATATCAATAAAATCTAAAGTATAAGAGCTATGCAATTGAAACTTTATAGGTTTAATAAGTCAACCACTGACATCATATCCCGAAAATTTTGTTTATCTGGTATAATCCAAACCCAAGTTATGAAGGTTCAAAAATACGACGAAGTGCTTCGAGATTCAAGAAAAGGTAGGTAGTGCCCTTGCGCTTCGCTTCGCTCGTCTTGGCGGGAGCACTCCCGTGCCCCCAGATTTGGATGAAGAAGACTTATTTTTACTAGAAAAAAGCTCGAACTAGTTTGAGAAACCCGGTCCCCGCGCGGGCCGTCCGCGCCCTCACTGCGGCCACTTGTATGAACGATCTATGGCGTGAGTTGCCCGCGCACTCCCCGCGCCGAGCAGCCCGCGCCGCTCACCGCGCCCGCATGCCCACTACACTACACTCAAATGAAGTTGGTATGTTTGAGTACGCCGCGCCGCGCCCGCCCCGCGCCCGCATTTGCAGTCTGGCCAAGCACTAAGACTGTGGTGGCCGCCACATAGGCATAAAATATGATACAGCTGTTTTTATGAGTGTTGTTGGGTGCTGCGAAGTTTAAAATTAAATCTTGAACGGCATTTTCAGCTTTCGTTATTAATAGCACTTCTAAATTGGACAAAATTTCGGCGCACTAAACATGAACCAATCAGAAATCAATATGCTAATGACTCATCTATTGTAGTTGCAAGCCTCACATTCCATAATGATGACGTCATGTTTTATTGCACTGAGCCTCAATTTGCCAAAAGTTCTAGGAACATAATCGAGTATTATTTTATTAGTATTATTCCTAAAGTCACATATTGTAAGGTCATGTTCAAGATTCTGCTAAATTAAAATATCATACACTGAGTGTTGGGTGCTGCAATGTTTAAAATTAAACTTATCTTGAACGTCATTTTCAGATTTCATTGTCAGTAAGTCTTTTAAAATGGAAACAAAATATTTTTTTTTTCTAATCTTTGATCGCCCGTAGCTCGAAAAGCCGCAGGGATACAAATGATACAATAACATTTATTTGTCATTTCTGTTTGAGAATGACGTGTTCTTGAATACCTACTAAGTTTTATTTTGACCCACGCACGCATTACATATACAAAAAAAACACAAAATATTTTTTTTCTCGGAAATAGTAAGTTTTTTTAAAAAACGCTACTAAAAAAAGTTGTTTGTAATCAAAAGAGGAATACGTAAAAAAAAAATCAACTCAAAATATACACACTGACTCACATCGATTCCTATGTCCATAGTTTTGCCAAAGTGGACCAGTGTGCGGCAAGGCGAAGCACGCCTCCAAGGGTTAGGCGGGAGGTGTAGCTAAAGTCTATTCAAATTTATGTTTCAACTTCATGTTACTTCAAGTTAAACAAATATCAACTTTATTTTAATGGTACTCGTAATTAAGTTGATTAATTAAGTGACTAAACAAACAAACAAACATTATTATAAGTTTTTCAATAGTGAAAAAGTTATATAAATGTTTGAAATTGTAGCGTAAACTGAACTTTATTTTGTAGGAATTATAGTTATTTTTCCATAAACTCATATTTGTTTACATTTTTGGCAAATAAATCATCAACCGGGCATAAATCCGGACTAAGAGCTGCATCCAACAAAATTCTGATAAAACAACCTTTCTCTCTCTGATATTTCAAATAAAATTTCTCCCTTTTAATTTTTGGTTGGGTTGATTTTGGAAAATCGTTTAGCTATTAGTTGATCGAAGCAAGAAGTAAAATCCTCCCCTAAAAACTGGATTTCCTCTTTTCACCCAGTTAAGGTATGCTTTTCGAAAAATCCATTTCTGGTGTTAATATGACTAAAAGGTTTGCTTACCACTCTTCATTTGCAGAATGCGACAACACTTGCAACGCAATGTGCCCAATGTTTTGGAAATAGACAAAGATATTTCTAATATTAGTGCAAACTAAGTAGATAATAATATATGTTCAACATAACTTACCCCAGGACCAGTGATGTTGGAAAACGTGGTGGCACCACGAAAAAGCCAATGTGCAGTAGAACGTTAGTTGGCGATTGAGAATATGGTTATACCCATGCCGTATTTTGACTTGTTAGAACCATATTTGACAAAGTGCAAGAAAGAGATAAAACTACTCAGGCCATAATTCCAAAAAGGGATGGTGTTAGGTATATCCATTTTTAGAAGGGTGGCTTTTAAAATACGGCCCCAAGTTTTTGAGGCGGATACAGAAATTGCGAGGCATGAGCAGCGCACGGCGCTCATCGCATGATTCGCAATGTGCGGACGTTTATACGTGCATGCACGTAGGTACTTACATGGCCTCACCACGAATATGAACGTGCATACATTGCGAATCATGCGATGAACGCCGTGCGCTGCACTTGCCTCGCAATGTCTGTATCCGCCTTTAGATGTACATAAAGCAGTGAGATGAATAAAACAAGTGGCTGTAGTGATGAAGCTGCTTACCTCTACCACTTTAGGTGGCGTTTCGGTATATTTTGGCAATACTTGAAGATGAGCCGAATTGAATGGTGATGCGGGAGGAAAGCTTGTGTCTAAATCTATCTGATCTTGGCACACACAAATTTTGTTTTGACAATCACCCGTTCTGGCCGTCTTCATTGAGTCTTCCAACTTCAAATAATAATGAATGTATGTGCAATTGATAAATTAAGATTTGCCTTCTAAGATTGAGAGAGATTCCAAGGCAAATAATAAGTTGCCATGCATCAGATGGAAGTTATACGTGGATATACCACTGTCTCATCATCATCATTCTCTTGCCCTTATCCCCATTTATTTGGGGTCGGCGCAACATGTCTTTTTGGATATATACCACTGAGGCACTGACTATGACAAACATATTATTAAATGTAAACATAATACTGCGATTAATAACTATATCTGGTAAGCGTGATAAAATATAGCTGGCTGACCCTAAAGTCATTGGCCTTCTGAATCACATGCAATTAATCCTAAATGCCTTTTTTGGTAAACTTGACGATGATTTGAGTTCAACAGAGGCAGTGGTAGAAATGATGTTTGTAAAAATTCAATATGTCTAAAAGTTAGAAGGGAATGAAGGCTAAACAAGCAAGCTAAGCTCAACTTATCATGAAGCATCTGTGCTCCTCTTAAAGAGCCTGTATTTTAGATATATCCACAATTTTATTCTTAATTACAAATGATTTATTTACTAAAGCATTATCCATCACAGATATTTAAATTTATGGAATAATGAGTAATGCATCAGTGCTCGTCCTGAGGAGCCTGTTAATATTGTATTCACAATATCTGCTTCAGAATAACAGATTATCTAGAATATATGAGTAGCTTGATTCTCGCGCGAGCTGTGATGTCCTTCCAAATATGACTGAAAACGATAGTCCTCTTATCCGTTATATCCAAAACGATATGGCTCCTGGAGGCAGTGATAATAAGTGTACATAAATCGAAAGAGTTTTGTATTATTTGTATAGGACCCTGAAAGTAAGGCCAAGGTGGACCTTGTCAGGAACCATGTCGCTTAGCGGTAAATGATCGTCGCACTTTTTAATGTTTATAAATATTTTAAAAAAACTTACCCGCTGATTTCCCGTTACTAAGCTAAAGAAAAAAAAACTATACACTAGGCGCAAAATCATTATGGCGTATCGGAACCTCAAGTAGCGTCTGCAAAATATATTGAAATATACACAGTATATAATTGATTGATATGTCACATTATATACCATGAAATCGAAAACAATAATTGAATGATTAAACGTAATTCTAGTATGTATAATATCGACGACCTGTTCTGCATATAGTACACGATTGAATGCTATATTAGAATATATAATGTTATGTTTTCAATGATTTGCCGATTTAGGAGAAGTAGTGTTATACGTGTTTCGATTTCTAAAAACTGTTCGTTAGTCAATAGGCCGAACCGTTATTTAGAAATGGCCGTATTTTTTTGAAGAAGGCGGTACTGGTGGAACTAAGGGTGCATAATCAACTTGTTGAAACTGCGTATATTTTCAATTAACGTCTCGACATTGCAGCAATCTGCCTCATACTGTATTAAGAATTGATCGATCATAATCAAGTTATACGTTTTTCAATTTTCGAAGCAATGTTGTTTTAATTATCACATACCATACCTATTACCTACTTTGCGTAAAGTAGTAAAAAGTATACCGGAAAAAGGAATTTCTTTCTATCAAAAATATAACTTTACATGTAAGGTTCCTGTAACAGCCGTGAACTTCATCAGACTGATATAACGTTGGCGATTTTGATCCATGCAAAATAAAGATAACAGAACCAGTGACTGGTCTCACTCATTTTCGTTGACTAGTGCACTATATAAGTCGTTAATGATGAAAATCGGTCTAGTTCTTCTATAACTTAGAGGTCAATGCTGTTCTGCCACATCTGTAATAAATCGAATAGATACTTTTACTACAATTAAAAAGATAAATAACACGAGTATTTGAATCAAATCAAATCAAGTAATTGGTTTTAAATTATAAATACAATTTACCTGGACCTAAGATGATACCATGCGGTACACCTTCCGAAATATAGCCTAACTATTGAATCAAGATTAAAAATTGGCCAATATTATGGTAAAGACAACTAAAACATGGTTTTAATAAAAGTAAGACATTGATTGTTGATTATAATTATGTTGAGAAAGCATAGGGTAAGTAGGATATCAATATCAACAGAGTTAAAAGCTTTACTTCGATCTTACAATACGGGTGTGAAAGTTTTATATTTTGCGCTCATTTCGTCTGGTCTGGCATATCTAGCCAATTATTCCTTTTTGTTTTTCAAAAGAATCTTTTCAACTGGATTCGAGGGTATTCAGAAACTGTAAATGTTTTTTGGCTTCGTTGAAGTTTTTTACCCATTACATTAATTTGTCTCAACTCATGATTTAATGCAATAGCAAATTGCATTGGTCTATTAATACGTTTATTGATATATTTTGTAGTTAATGTAGGTAGTTATTACTCGTATAATAATAATTGCATGACCAACCAGTAATTTGTAATATTGTAATAAATATTAAACATGAATCGAATAATATTTTCTATTATGTATTTTAATAAGGCATTACTCGTGTAATGGAATCAATTACATTTTGACAATGTCTAATATTGGAAATGGTAAATGTTTTATTTAAGTAGCTGACCGCACAAATGGCAACACTGGCTTGTATGGAGTTACTAGTCCTATTAGGTGGCGTCATCGAGTATGAACCACCTGATAGGATTGGCAACTCCATACAAGCCAGTGTTGCTATTTGTACGGACACTGATTGGCTACCCCATTTTAGTTTAGATGGTTTAGGTAGTTTACAAGGTCAACTATGTAACGGTTTAGAAAGTTGGTTAGCAACATAAAACATGGATTAAAACAATAATAATGATAAGTAGTATTGTTTGTATTCCAGCATCATTGTCATTTGCCTAGCCTTTTCCCTAAACTGTGTTGGGGTCGACTTCCAGTCTAATAAGCGGAAGCAGCTGAACCAGTATTTTGCATGGAGCGTTTGTATTTCAGCATGAAAAACCAACATTCCAAGTTTACATACGCAGAGTGCTTGGGGAGGAAAAGGGTGGCAGAAAAGGAAAAAGGAGATAAAAAATCAAACTAGAGCAATTGCGAAAAAAAAGAGAAAGATATAATAAAAAAAATAATAATAAAGGTGAAATCGTACCTTTGAGTGAAATGCCACCGCGTGCTCACAGAGTGCAGTTAAGCTTATGATCATGATGATGATAGAGGAAGTGATTTTTTTTTTTTTATTTAAGTATAGCCTGAAGAATTAACAAGACAGAAAAGTAAGAAAGTATTATTTGGTCGATTGTAATTTTTATTAAATTTCTATTTTTTTTTACCTATTATTTATTTATAATTTCTATTAGATATGTTATTGTTTTATTAAAACATTTATTTACTATAAAAAAAGTTTTTATTGTTATTGTATTATTTGGTGTAGTTTTAATAGATTTTTTAATTTTGGTGTTAGATATCAATTTTGGTGTCTTACCAATTTTGGTGTCAACAATAATTATATTAGAAGCTGTCAGGATTAAATTAATGTCTCTTACATTTTATGTAACTGGATACATTTCTTGCATATCAACTTCTTATATTCATTAAACATTCAAAAACTAAAATGTCCACCAAAATTAGGCAAATTCACCCTATCTAGGCAGGTTACGTATTTATCAGCAGATTATGGTGTTTCAAAATCCGTGACGCATCGGCCTACGGTGATATCTTCGACATTTCCAAGACCTAAATGTGTTTAGAATACTTTGGTTTATAATTTTAGCTCTCAGTTTTCAAGCAAATCTACGAACTATGGACACTCTAGAAAGTAATCGTTATTTTACATAAAAGTGGTTTTTGAGAGATCATGAATTCGTTTCATTTATATGTGTGGGCCAAAAAGAAGATGGCGCAGGAATAAATAGAATACTCAGTAGGTATATTTATGGTATTCCACAATATGAACTTCGGTGGTAGCTTTAACAACGACATGATTTTTGTGGTCCCTGCCAGGCAAAGCAAACTAGGAGAGAGGAAAGAGCTAGAAATAGCAGTTAGGTACTCACTTTCTTAATTTTTCAGCAAACATGTGGTTTTTTGACTCTGTTTTAAACCCAAATGGTGCTTTAGTCTTATTCTTCACCTTGGGATAAAAACCCACCATTTTGAACTTATCTTCAAGCTTCTCTTAGACTACAGATTTGATATTATAGTTACTTAGCTCTACTTTGACAAAACTAAAAAATCTCTAATGGAATCATTCTCTGTGTTATACCTAAAATAGACAGAAAAACATTTGACCCTTTACTGCAAAATTATAATGAAAAGTGGAAACCCAGAACAAACAAAGGAACATCGGACCTTAACCTGAAAGATGTGGTCCTGTCAAATTAAACACATCAATCTTATATTTACAATTATATTTTCTATAAAATTTGAAATATATGCATATTTTTCAAAGATTGATGCTATAAAATAAAATTATACACATTCGTAATAAATAGTTCATGCCGACATAGATATCTAGAGAAGAATACAAATTATATTTAGGATATTTTTAAATAGGATACTGATACAATATTAGAACTTATAATAACCATATTTATAATTACCTTCTTAGTACTCGTGTTTATAATACGATTATTAAGAAGGTAATCAATGATAAAATAATGATATAATACAATTTTTGAAAATACTGCAAATAGTAAGTCTAAATATCAAGAGTTGCTTAAAACGCTATTAAATATAATAGGTAATAGTTCATACAATGGTCATTTGTGAATCATAATATAACAATATAACATAGATATATAGATAGATAGTTAAACGATACTTTAACGTCCCGATCTTCTCAAAACGGGTAAAATAACATCATACATATTCTTAGCAAAATTAGTGTGATGTGTCTGACATCCCTTTCCTTCTGCCGAATAAACTGCAGTATACAGTTTACGTATCAAATCAGCTACAGTACTAGCATCATACCCTTTCTCACTTAGAAACAATATAACTTGCGTTAGCATTTCGACCTTATTGTCACGGATGATAAGGTTCTCTTGTTTTTCAATGAAACTTTTGTAATGTAAATATTTTTGTAGGATATGTATTATAGCATTTGCATCTGGCTCAGCTTCGACTCCAGCTATGCTTAGAACTATGCCAGCGTTGGGTGTTTTATAACTTTCAATAACGTTATTAGTTACATAGTTTTCTAGATTTTCCGGTACTTCTTCCAACACATCATCATATGTAGAGGTGGCAAACTTATCTTGCAGACCATACTGCGAACTGAATGTTTGATCGAAAAGTTCTGGAGCAAACTTATGTTGTAGAAGCTCTTCTTTTTCCATGAAGTTCAGAACATAGTTCGGGAATTGCCATGATCCCAAAAATGAAAATATTCCAGGGTTTTGGAGAATATTGAAATTAAAGTTATTCTTGTAGAGAACTAATATAAGTTCATGCAACCATCTTTGCCGGATTAAATTGTAAACGTAGGTTTCTAATGGGTGTCGATTTTCTCTCTGTGTATTATAAAATATCTTTTCATACCATTCGATGCTACCTTCGGTTTCCTCTAAATGTTCTGCCACTACCAGTATTATATTGATAATTTTCCTCAAATTCATCAATTCTTGGTTGTCGTTGACATCAGGTTTATCACTATTTGCTTTTATTGTTTTGATAACTGCATCATGCAGTTTCAATAAATTGTCTTTAGTAAACAGCCGATAGGTTGGAGCTAATTTTCGTTTTAAGTGTTTAAGATAATTAAGTCCTGTTGGTTGGTTCCCGTGAAGATGCGCGATAAGACTTGGGTGTGCAACATGTATTTTATGTCCGTAAGGGTGAGAATACACGAGTAAGTTATCTTCAATTTTTGTTGGTCTACCATTAACAGGTGTTTGTATGTGAACGGGATATATGTCTGTGTCTTCTTCATAATCAGATGTTGGATTATTATATTCATTTGGTAAATTCGTATATTCAGAATGAGATGAAGCCTTAGAAATAAAACCAGGATGCTTCTGTGTTTGTCCACCGTAAAGAGGGATCGGTTCATCATAGCCATGCACTACATTTGCATGTTCTGGATAATGGTTAACTTTCGTAATCAGACCGGGATGTCTGTCTGTGTGTTGTCCATAATCAGGTATTGGATTATTATAATCATTTGGTAGATTTGTATATTCGGCATCAGCTGAAGCCTTAGACATGAAACCAGGATACTTGTTTGTTTGTCCACCGTAAACAGGGCTCGGTTCATCATTGTCATCCACTACATTTGTATATTCAGAATTCGATGAAGCTGATGAAGTAATGAAAGTTGGTTGCTGGTGTGTTTGTCCACCATAAACAGGTTCATCATATTCATCCGGTAAATTTGTATGTGCAGAGCTAGATGAAGCTGTAGAAATCAAACCGGGATGTTTGTGTGTTTCTACACCATAAGCTGGGCTCGGCTCATCATAGTCATGGGGAAAATTTGTATATGCAGAACTAGATGAAGCTGTAGAAATCAAACCGGGATGTTTGTGTGTTTCTCCACCATAAACTGGGCTCGACTCATCATAGTCATACGGTAAATTTGTATATGCAGAACTAGATGAAGCTGTAGAAATCAAACCGGGATGTTTGTGTATTTCTCTACCATAAACTGGGCTCGACTCATCATAGTCATACGGTAAATTTGTATATGCAGAACTAGATGAAGCTGTAGAAATCAAATCGGGATGTTTGTGTATTTCTCTACCATAAACTGGGCTCGACTCATCATAGTCATCCGGTAAATTATTATATTCAGAATAGTATGAATCCTTAGAAATTGCACCTGGATGCAAGATTGTTTGTTGGATACGATTTAAATTGATGTTGGGATTATACGGATTAGGTTCTGTATCCCCAATATCAGGGTTAACATCACTGGTGCCTGCACTGGCCGGAGATACAGGCTCAGTGTTGCCTAGGTTTATCAATGATTCGAACTGGGTTGAAGGAACATTCGTAAGCAGAACTGTAGGATATGAACCTACTTCTGGAACTTGCGGTACCTCATTTTCTTGATCTGAATTAGTTTGAGAATTTGAAGGAAGTGTATTTGGTTGTAAAAGCGCAGCCTTGTGATTTTTTTCTGGTTCATGTCCAACTAAATATTTAGGTTGATTATCATCTTGGGTTATTTCAGAAAGAAGATCAGATGGATTTACTTCATTACTTGTATCGTAAGTTGATGTGTGTGTATTTTTTGTTTGACTACTAATATCACCGCTCGGTTTTGATAAGCTGAATTGTGATTCATAATAGCTTGGATAGGGCTGATTAGCGTACACAATTTCGTTTCCACCATTAGAAGTAGACAGACCATACAATCTTGTTTCGAGATTAGCATTAGGTTGTCTAGACTTCACTTTAACGATATTGCCTGAGGTTGGTATCTCATATAAAGATGTCTCTGGATTTATAACATATGTGTATATATGATATGGTTTTTTGACTCCATGTTTAACACTGTGTACTGTGGCACTCATAGGTTGATTTGGATGTAAAAGAATTTTACCGCCATGAGTTAGGACACTAGGATAACTGGATTGATACAATGTTTTTGGTGAATGGCCAACTTTATTTTCAATAGTCCAGTTAGGATCTGCTCTATTTTTAACTTTCCGGGGTAGTTTTTTAGTTTCTCTATCTACAATGGTCCAGGGTAAGGTATTACTATGTTCAATAATAAATGGCTGATGATCAGTTGTTTTATCTTCGATATGCCACGGAAGGTTATGAGTCGTTTTATCTTCAATATGCCACGGCATTATATTATCAACCAATTTTGATTCAATGGTCAACGGCTGATCATCTAGATGTTCGTCTATGCCTGCCGAATCAGGAATTGTTTGGTATGATTTAGGATCTTCTTGAACATCGTTTTCATGAGGGACGTGAGTCGGCGTTGGTGTAGAAGAGCGAACATTAAACCCGTCTGGTACCACGTTTAAGTTATTTGGAACTAATAATTGGTTTAGTAGAATATTTGAGGGTTGATTAGTAACTGCCACTTGATTTGGCCCAGGATCATTAGACGTTTTGACCCAATCATCTCCGTTGTCTGAATCATCTATTTGTCGTCTTTCTATGTTTTTAAGTTTTAAATTGTCGCTTGCCTCCTGGCTCTCGGTTTCTGAAACATACGTATCATTTAAATCCAACTGAGGCTTAGAGCGTTTTTTACCACATTTTCTCAAACATTCTTCGTCATAGTCTCCTGTTACATCTGTTTGAGATTGCGATTCATTTGTATTACTTTTTTTTACTTCGACAAAAGGTATTTGAAGAATATCAATTATACTATCAATCATCGATTCAACCGGTTTTTGCGATTGTGCAGCTTCATACAAATTCGTAAATATATTTAATAACAGAGATAGTTTCTCTATTTTTATCAACAATTCATCATCATCCGATATTCTATCTATATTTAGTTTTATTAGCTTCCAAAAACTCTCTAGATTTTGAACAGAGCTTTCTTGCACTGCAATAAACTTTGTGAGGATCAAATGTTCAAGTTTATCCCCAACATCGTTTTTGAAGGTTTGTGTTGTATTTTCTACAGTTATTACGGTACCGTTTTGTAATTTTTCGCTGGAATTATATACATTAACTTCATTGGTGGTGACACTACTGTTGACGTTAGTAAAATTAGCAATAGGTTCAACTTGAAGATTACGTATGTCATCAGGGCCCAAGTTTTGTTCCGTGTTTACTGATCCCTGAAAAGAAGAAATATATCACGATCTCAAGAATTCTACTTAGGTGGAGTGCATCCGGAACGCGATATAATCATAGAAACTTAATACGTATGTATTTTATTATGAGACGATCCACAGTCCAACACATAATTATATCGATAAAATTTTTAGCCTAACCGATCAACGATAACTATTCCTTTTTTAAACTTACCGTTGATTCAGCTTGAACAACTTGAACATCAGTAAAATCCGAACGTAGGTTCACTGTATTATTGTTAACATCTGCATTATTTTCATTGGTTTGGTTGTTTGCCACTTCGGTTTTCTTTTCACTGACTTGATGTTGAGTCGCTGTATCAGCATTCATACTTTTAGAATAAAGGCTATGATTCATACGAAGCGTAGTTTGAGATGTTTCCGTGCTATTGGTTACATTGTTTGGGTTGAAATCGTTTGGTACTACGTAATATTTGGATATTGTGTGAGTGGCGCCATCTTTCTTTACTACGCTGCGGTCACCTGCTATTAGCTTTAAAGGGACTGCTTCCTGTGAAGAAGATGATTTTTTTATTTGTGATGTTTAGTGTTTGTTGGAGGGAAATCCTAAATTACTCTAGGGCAGTGTGGTTAACGCACACTCATTAGATTTGTTGGGTAGCTAGCATAATAAATAGGTACTTAATCAATTTAGGATGTCGTAGTTATGCATATAAGTAATCAATGATAGATATAGGTATGTCGTCATTCATTATGCCACAAACTTATCTGATCCGGTATTTTGGCGAGTCCACTTGCTCGAAAGACCATTTGCGCTGCGTATGCAGATTTGCGCTAGTGTCCTCCTGCTACTCCCCTTTACGGCTCTCATAGTAAGAACCTAGTATAATCAACTTAGGTATATCGTTCCGACTGCTGGGACACAGAGGCCTTCTCTCTGTGGGAGGGAGTGGGCCTTAAGCAATGATATAAAGGAAAGATACGCTACGTTCATATACTGAGCGACGTTCTGTATTGTTGCGTTGTTATTACAAAGTACTTAGGTAGGTACTGCGATCGTTAATAAGGGAACGTATGACACAGAAAGAGATAGCTACCTGTAGTTTGTTGCTCGCTGCTATTAGCGGACTAAATGAAACTACAACAATTGTCTGAATTTGTCTGCAACAAGTTGCGCCCGCTAGTGCCATATCTACCTCTTTAATATAATATCATTGGCCATAAACCACCACGTGGGCCCAGTGCGGGTTGGTGGATGTAACTACGTAGATGCGTAGTATAGTATAGTTCGCGTCAAATAACTTTGCCGCTCTGAAGTAGGCAACAAGTCACTGCGCAGTAGTTAATCCTATGAATACAACAGCAGCGCGCATGGCGCGGATTGGCGCGGCTAGGAAAGAGCCTAGCTTCAGAGCGGCAAAGTTATTTGACGCGAACTTCTTTTCTCTTTCTTTCTTTTTCTTTTTTTGAAAAAAACGTTGCCCCACACTAGGAATTTCTCCTGTATTGTGGGTGCGTTTACAAACATTTATTCTCACATACACAAACAGCCAGACCCGGAACAACTACTTGTAGGTCATACAAATATTTGTTCCGTGCGGGAATCGAACCCGCGACACGCAGCGCAGCAGTCAATCGCTTAACCACTGCGCCAACCGTGCCGTGCCGTCAACTGTACTTAAGTCATCATCTGCCAAGCCTTTTCTCAACTAGGTACATATATGTTGGGGTCCAGTAAGTATTTAGTTACTAGATAACACGGTAAGACAGGTTGTTAGAGTTTCGAGCTTCTCACTATTATTTATTAACTAGCTGACCCGGCAGGAACCCGTTGGATGCGAGAAGCACAGAACCGGTCGAAGTGGAAGTGCTTGGGGGAGGCCTATGTCCAGCAGTGGACGTCTTTCGGCTGAAATGATGATGATGATGATGACCCGGCAAACGTTGTTTAGCCATATAAATTATTTCTAGCTGCCCGGCGCTATCGTTCGCGTGGTGTCCTACCCCTTACCCTACCCCACCCCTACCCTACTTCTACCCTACTCCTATAAGTAAATAAAAGTATTAAATACTATGTCCGTCTAAAACCGTATAAAAAGTATCCTATGTCCGCCTCCTGGTTCTAAGCTACCTCCCCACCAATTTTCAGCCAAATCGGTTTAGCCGTTCTTGAGTTATAAATAGTGTAACTAACACGAGTTTCTTTTATATTTTTATAGATAAGAATCATTATCATTACTTTTTTAAACAACACAGACATAAGTATATCAGAGTTAGTCAGGTAGGAGTAGTGTAGGATTAGGGTAGGAGTAGGTTAGGAGTAGGATAGGGTAAGGGGTTGGACACCACGCGAACGATAGCGCCGGGCAGCTAGAAATAATTTATAAGGCAAAACAACGTTTGCCGGGTCAGCTAGTCTAAACTAATATTATAAAGCTGCAGAGTTTGTTTGTTTGTTTGTTTGAACGCGCTAATCTCTGGAACTACTGGTCCGATTTGAATGATTCTTTTAGTGTTGGGTAGTCCATTTATCGAGGAAGGCTATAGGCTATATAACATCACGCTACGACCCTTAGGAGCCGCGCAGCGTGTGATACCGCGGGGAACAGCTAGTACTAATAATAAAGCTGAAGAGTTTGTTTGTTTGAACGCGCTAATCTTTGAAACTACCGGTCAGACTTGAAAAAATCTTTTTGCATTTGATAGCCCAATTCTTGAGGAAGGCTATAGGCTATTTAATATCACCCTATGACTATTAGGAACCGAGCAAAAATAAAAAAAGTCAGAATGAACGCTAAGCGAATACGAAGTGTTGCGGCGGGGCGGGCGGTTTACAAGAAATGTCACGCGGACGAAGTCGCGGGCATAAGCTAGTGTTTAAATAAAAGATCACAACATGTTTTCTTTAGTACTATAACGTCTCAATAGATGTCGTTACGTGTTTCCACTTATTGCAACAAAAAGTTGTTATAGAATGCTTTATTTATATTGATTATATCTTTTGATAGACTGAAGCGATTGCGATGAAAGACTAATCACTACTCCGAGTTCTACACTATATCTATATACATATAATAAGACAGTAAAAAAACTGTGTTTGTACATTGAATATATTTAAAAAAAAATAACTGAGGGGGGTTTAGAAACAGTAATAGAGCACGAATCCAAAAAAAAATGTTTGTCTGTCTGTTTGTTTGTACACGCTAATCTTCGGAACTACTGGACGGATTTGAATGATTTTTTTTTTTTGTATAGGTATTATGTCTGGGCAACATATAGGCTATAATTTATCTTGGAAACTTGAACACTTGATGCAGAACCGCAACAGACCAGCTAAACTATAAGAGATACAAAAACGGTACCATAGCAAAAATTGTTCCACGTGATGAGCATTTTCTGCTGAGAGAATAAATTTGAAGATCTGGAACACCTGATGTGGAACTCCAAGAGCCCAGCTACATCATAACACATATAGGAATGACGTCTTAGCAAAAGTTGTTCGGTCTGATGGGCATTTCCTCTTGACTTATAAAAACTGGCCAAGTGCGAGTCGGACTCGCACACGAAGGGTTCCGTACCACAAGGCAAAAACGCCGAAAAAAACACGTTTATTGTATGGGAGCCCCCCTTAAATATTTATTTTATTTTGTTTTTAGTATTTGTTGTTATAGCGGCAACAGAAATACATCATCTGTGAAAATTTCAACTATCTAGCTACCGCGGTTCTTGAGATACAGCCTGGTGACAGACAGACGGCAAAAACGCCGAAAAAACACGTTTGTTGTATGGGAGCCCCCCTTAAATATTTATTTTATTTTGTTTTTAGTATTTGTTGTTATAGCGGCAACAGAAATACATCATCTGTGAAAATTTCAACTGTCTAGCTACCGCAGTTCTTGAGATACAGCCTGGCGACAGACAGACGGCAAAAACGCCGAAAAAAACACGTTTTTTTGTATGGGAGCCCCCCTTAAATATTTATTTTATTTTGTTTTTAGTATTTGTTGTTATAGCGGCAACAGAAATACATCATCTGTGAAAATTTCAACTGTCTAGCTACCGCGGTTCTTGAGATACAGCCTGGCGACAGACAGACGGCAAAATGCGGGAATATGGGCACGCGTTAGCACTCATCCGTGAACCCGCCGCGGCTGTCCGTCACCGGACCCTCCTCTGGGGAGTACTCCCCATCACCGGCGCACCAGAACACATAGCACGCCGTGACCACCCCAGGGACCAAACCAGCACATGGGCGCCAGACGACCCCGTGTCTGGGCACCCTTAGTAGGGGAGCAGTCACTTAGATTTTAATTGATCAGGTATCTTCTTCGCAATAAAACTATAACCATGCCTAGAAAACGGTCAAATCTTTTCCAATGTTCCAAAGGAGCTAAAAGATTGCGGATCATAAGATCCCAAGAATCTACCGAAGAGCGTCAGGAGAGACTTGATGCTGTTCGAGAACATCAGGCTGCAACTCGCTCCGTGGAAACCTCTTCGGATCGCGAAGCACGCCTGCGTTCTCAGCGTATTTACGCATCTACATCCAGGTCTCTAGAGACCAGTGAAGAATATGATGCGCGACTGACCGCTGATCGTGAGCGTCATGCATTGTCTCGCGAGTCGGAGACGTTCACGGATAAAGAATTGCGCTTGAGTTCCAAGCGTATCTACGCATCGACTTTTAGGTCTCCAGAGACAAGTCGGGAACGTGATGTGCGACTGACCGCTGATCGTAAATGTCACGCATTATCTCGCGAGTCGGAGACGTTCACAGATAGAGAATTGCGCTTGAGTTCTCAGCATATCTACGCATCTGCTTCTAGGTCTCTAGAGACAAGTGCGGAACGTGATGCGCGACTGTCCGCTGATCGTGAGCGACATGCATTGTCTCGCGAATCGGCAACGTTTACCGATACAGAATCACGCTTGAGTTCTCAGCGTATTCGCACATCTACTATCAGGTCTTTTGAAACAAGTGATGAACGTGAGATTATCATACATTGTCCCGAACACGCACACAACAAAATACTCATACCTAATCAGTTAGAAAGTGAGAAAGAAAGAATTGCTGCCGTACTCCAGCAGCCGTGAAGGGACAGATTAAGGGGAGGCGCAACGAACGTTGGAATTCTGATCGACTTCGACATTCTCTGAACAGAATGTCGATATCATCTGAAGAATCGGATGTGTCTCAAGATATAGCCGTAGGGCATGGCGACCTTCCTTGGGTTGATAAGGAACAGAGTGCATTTACGTATACTCCTATGATTGACTACGCCACATATTCCGCCATCGGAGGTATGGTTCAAAATTGTACTTTTTGTGAAGCTGTTAAATGGCAAAAAGAAACAAACGGTATGTGTTGCTCAGGTGGGAAAGTACATATTGAAATATTACAAAATCCTCCAGAAATATTAAGATCACTGCTAATCAGTGACCATCCACAGTCAAAACATTTCTTGGATAACATACGTTCGTACAATAATGCCTTTCAAATCGTATGTTCCCAGTCGCCCCCGCGGGGATTGCCACCGACATCTTTTGGTGCAGAACAGATTTCAGAAGGCCCATTTATGCCAACATTCAAAGTGCAAGGCCAAGTTTACCACCTTATTGGTTCATTATTGTCTGAAAATGACGTCTCGCGCATCCCGTTGTCTTTCAGTCCCTGGGCTCTTAGAATTCGACATCAGACGTTTCAGATCTCCGATTTTGACGACCCCGTTGTCGCTGGCATAAGCAACAGGATCCGCGTACGAAGTCGCGGGCAGAAGCTAGTTTGAGTATAAAAATGAACCATATTGGTTTGGTACTTTTTACATTGAACCTGTTCAAATAAAAAATCTGTCACATCCAAACAGACAAACAGCCAAAAATTCCAAAAATTTATGAAATGGCATCTGTTGGTTATCCTTTAACACCCCATAAATTTTTTTTTTTATAATTTCAATGTTCAGAAACGCCTCGTCTACAGATTTATTATATTTACTAGCTGTGCCCGCGACTTCGTTCGCGTGGATGTCGGAACACAATAATGTGTCGCTTAGGAAAGGTGTAAAAGGAAAATCTTCCGATCTTGTCTGGTAACGCTTTCCTTGCCTGGGGTTCTCAACCATAGCCCTTTCGACTGCACAGCAGTCACTGCGTCTTCAGGGTTCATAATGACAATGCGACGAAGTGTCACTTTGATTTTTGAGGATAAATAAAAATGAAAGCGCCTGCTCGAGGCTGATTGTCTGACCAAATAGCCATATTATGTCCATTTACCATAAGATACCTTGAGGGTCGATATGGTGCATTTCCGACGTTTGGCCCCCAAACTGGAACGTGTCGGGGCCGCCATGGGATCTGGAGGCGATAGTCCTCGCGCGCCTGTATGAGTGGCGCGCGGAAGCATTACGCCGGGGGGAAGATCCGCTTCCGCGGCAAATCGGTGCGGAGCGGACAGATCTCCGGCGCGATCTCATGGCGGCATGGAAAGAGCGACTGTCGCTACCCAGCGCAGGGCACGCCGCGATAGCGGCGATAAGACCCCTCTTTAAGGAGTGGCTAGAGAGGCGCCACGGCGCCCTCACCTACCGCCTGACGCAGGTCCTCACTGGACACGGAAGTTTCGGGAGGTTCCTGCACATCATCAGGCGGGAGGAAACGCCCGGGTGTCACCATTGCTAGGATCGCTCAGAGGACACGGTGGAGCACACGGTGGAGGTCTGCCCCGCTTGTGCGGAGCACCGCCGTGTCCTCGTAGAGGCGATTGGCAGCGGCGGCGACCTCTCGCGTCCGGCCCTGGTGCAAGCCATGGTCCGGGGCGAGAGGGAGTGGGAGGCAGTCACCTCCTTCTGCGAAGCAGTCATGCTAGCAAAGGAGGTGGCGGGATGGCTCATGGAGAGAGCCTCCCGTCCCAGCCACCGTGGGAGACGCTCCGGGTGTCGGGAGCCGCGTGACGACTCCCGGCCACCGTAGGCGCGGGCCTGCGGGCGGAGAGTAATGGGTAGCTGGGTTTTAGTCAGTAAGAGTCTGACACTCCCTTCCGCTCCACCCAGAGCGGGAGGGGTCATTTGATGATTTCCCATCCGAAAAAAAAAAGGGTCGATATGGTTTTAACCAAGACAATGGCTAAAAATTTAGTTATTGTCTCGAAAACATAATTTACAATACCTTTTTACGACATGGCAGTGCTACTTGTATTGGGTGTGCACCTTGACGTATCGCTGCCGGCCGTAGTCGAGTCGACGGCAGCGAAGAGTCCTGGGACGCGGTGGTTTCCTTCTGCGAAACGGTCGTCTCGCAGAAGGAGGCTGTGGAAAGGGAGAGGGAGATCTCATCCACTCACCCGGCCCGCAGTAGGCGCATCGGGCGTCGGCGGAGGGCGTACAACGCCCTCTTCCAGCCCCCCTAAACGGGTCCAGGGGCGACGAATTCGGGGACGTCTGTCACCGCCAACACATCAGGACTTGAGCTGGCGGCGCGTAGTGTTCCACGCGCGCCCCTCTTTGACGTCACCAGTCGGGGGTTGCGGAAGGATCGTACGGTCCCGCAACCCCCGGCGTAGGTGTGAGACGGAACACTGGGGTGATTTTTAGTCAGTAAGAGCCTGACAGACCTCGCCGCCCGCCCCAGGGCGGCGAACATCCATGAAGATTTTCCACCCCGGAAACAAAAAAAAAGGGTGTGCATCTGCCGAACCTATACTCAATAAATCAACAGCCCGTCTGGAGGTGTGCGTTGAAGCATTATCATGGTAAAGAAATTTTAAAAAATTCGAGAAAAAAGGCAAAAACTATGAAAGTATGATATGATCTTAAAACCTTATGTCACTAAGAAATGCTTCTCTGTTAACAATGTTAGAAAGGTTGCTTGCCCCTCGAAAGAGCTCTTAAATAAAGTTGCCCGTGTGTGTGTTTGTTTCGGCCTTTCTTCTCAGAGTAGTCAGATAGGAAACGCCGACTTCATCTAGTTTAAAAAAAAACATGATTGACGTGTAAAAGTGTTTGTACAAACCTACTTACAAAAATAAAATCATTTATCATTTATCATTGCAATCTTTATCACTCAGAACACCACATCATATAATATTATCTTACATTATCCTCACTTTTTATTTGAAATTCTTTTAGCGCCACCAACATTATGTAATCATTATCATTACTTTTTCAAATAACACAGGCAGAAGTGACTGTGATAGTCATCTTATAGGTAAGCCTGCATGACGTGATTATTCACATAATAATGTTATAAACACAATAATTATGTTTTCGTTAGTACTATAAAGCGCCAATAGATGTCATTACGTGTATCCAACTTACGTAATGAAAGTTGTTGTAGAATACATTAAATTGATTATATCTTTTGATACAGTGAAGCGATTGCGATGAAACCAAAACTAACTACTACTCCGAGTTCTACACTATATTTGAGTATAAAAATTTACCATATTGGTTTGGTACTTTTTACGTTGAACGTGTTCAAATCAAATTTTGTCACATCCAAACAGACAAACAGACAAACCGACAAACAGACAAACAGACAAAAATTCTAAAAATTGATGAAATGGCATCTGTTGGTTATCCTATAACACCCCAACTATTTTTTTTTTTAATATTTTCATTGTACAGAAACGCCTCGTCTACAGATTTATTATATGTATAGATTATTATTTATTAATAAGTAAGTAGGTACCTATTACAATAATTTCTTAAACTTACCGATATTAGAAAAAGTAACAAGTTAATGCACAAACTTAATATTTTCTTCATAGTGCACTTAATGATTGCACATTGCTGGGATCTAGCTTCTAACAAGATCGTGCTACGATCGACTGTGGCCTATTTATTAAGAAAATATATGATGCAGACAAATTATGTGGAGCGTGGCCTGAAAAAGACTAAAGATTACAGATGTGGCAGTTTAATTTAAACATTCAAGTACCCTGGAGACAGCATTTTGCCAAACTTGCCACCAATCAATATAAAAACTCGAGTTGAATGATTGGCTGTTGTTTTTATAGTCAGCCTATCGATGCAGTTACTGGTTTTAGTCACAGTTTTGGGAAACGCATCTGATAACTGCTATAAAGTAGTTATATTTACAGATAGCAAGAGTGCTTTACAACATGTGGCTCGATGCGCCTCTGGTTGCAGAGGTGCATCGATAGCCTATGACATTCTTAAGCTAATTCATTGCTACAACAAAAATGACATTAGAATTATCTTGCAATGGGTTCCAGCGCACATAGGGTTACGGGGCAACGAGGAGGCTGACAGACTGTCGAACCTGGCGGTTGAGACGGGCAATGTTACCTCATATATGCCCGATTACTGGGAATATTTCTCCAGGTTTAAGAGTGTGTGTTTCGACAATTAGAAAGAATACTTCAATGAAATATCCAAAGAAAAAGGTATTTGGTATAAAGTCATACACGACGAGCCTCCTCGTGAACCCTGGTTTGATGATAAATGTTTAACTAGGAGTTATGTTAAGTTAGCGATGAGACTTCGTTCTGGCCACTTTCCATCGGCAAAGGCTACATCGCCTAATTGTGAGACATGTGATAAAGTTGAAGATGTGCAGCATTTGCTAATGGAATGTGCTAAGAACAGGGATGAAAGGGAATCTTTGGCTAGGGAGTTTAAATTAAATATGTGGGATGTTGGACTCATCCAAAATATTTTGGCATACCCTAAATCAGAAAGGACTAAACGCATAATTTGTGGCTTAATCCAGAAGTCTAGGCAGTGATTCTCTTTTCTATTTTCATAGTATGTACCTATGTATAGTGGTGGTGGTATAGTAGTGTAGGAAAATATAGTATAATTATAGATGTATAGTTGTGTGTAAATAGAGTATAAGGTACAATGGGGTTGACGTATCCGTGTGGATAAAAACCCCTTATTAATAAAGAAAAAAAAAAAAAAAAAACTGCTTGCCACACCTTGTGCTGTCGAGCTGTCGCCCTTTTGTACCTACTCCTGGCTTACCTACAGTGGATATACCTAGGTACTTACAGCGCCATGTGAGCGTAATTGTTTAGTTCCAAATATACTCACAATGGCTACCTACATAAACTGTTCTTTGGAATAAGCAACAATAAGTCGTATAGATATTATAAGAATAGAGAAGAGGAGTTCTGCATATTATTTGACTTACTCTTTGACCATTATACACATTTTTAATGATCTCAGGAAAGTTTGAAAATGCGATAAATTGGCGTTACTTATTCTAATACTAGATTATTCACTAATGGGATAAAGCAGTGTCTTAGTGTCGCGGACGCTATTTTGAATCCTGAGTGTAGTGAGGGATTCAAGCTCACCCAAGTCGAAGACACCTTTATCCTCGCGGAGAACACTCTACTTTTCGCTCCTACTGCGACGTAATAAAAAACAATTAGACTACCTATCGAATTAGTAATTTGTGAAACTGTTAAATAACCGGGGAATACTAATATTCAAAATAGCACCCGCAACAATAAGACTACTTTATCCCCTTAGTGAATAATCTACTATTAAACTGTCATAATTACCAATAACTAAAAAACAAATCTCATAATTATAAGGCACTAACTTCTGCCCGCGACTTCGTCCACGTGAAATTTCTTGTTTTAGCATAAAATATGTATAGCCTATGACACTCGGCAATACTGTAGCTCCCCATACATGAAAGAATTCGGAATCGGATCAGTAGGTAGTCCCGAAGATTACCCTCTACATACAAACTCACAAATTGTACCCCTATTTACCGACTTAAAAAAAAAAGGAGGTTATCAATTCGACACGTATGTATGTAATATTATTGGAATTGCATTATATTCACATATGACAATCTATTAAGGTTTCCAAACAAATATACAAAATTTTATAGACGTATGTATGTATGTATGTTTGTCCACGCATATCTCCACAACTATTAATCGGATCGTGACCATTTTTTTGTATTGGCTTACATTTACTTCAACTTAGGGAACAGTGCAAGTTTCATCAAAATCGATTCAGGAATTTACAAGATATGGACTAATACGTGTGACGGCCTGGCTTATTGATACGAGCTACTACGGGTGTATCTCAAAACCTTGGTCAAATTCTAGTGCAATATTTAAAACAAAACTATTACCTACTTATTACAAAAAAATATTCCAGTTTTTACTTTTAAAACTAAAAATTACGAAATAAAAAAGTAATTTAAAAAAATTAAACCGACTTCAAAAAGAAATGAACTCAAAATTATGAAATAACTTTAATTTCGGAAGTCGGTGTCTTGGGATCTGTATTTTAGTTTTAGTTTTTTGCCACCGACTTCGAAATTAAAGTTAAGCATTTCATAATTTTGAGTTTATTTCTTTTTGAAGTCGGTTTATTTTTTTAAAATTACATTTTTATAATATTAGTGTAGATTAACAACAACAAAAAAAAAAATAACAAAAGCCAAACAAATCACTTGACATGATATTTGACTGAATTATTAATAATTTTATGCTTTCAGAAACCGGAGGTTAGTCAATCTTGCGCATCCTGGACTGCCATCTCCACTACGAACAGCAGAAAAAAAAGAACAAAGTAAAATGGTGTTGCCGGTTTCGGATGGTAAGTATGTCTTCCTGATAATCATCTAAATAAGTATTTCTAAGACATTTTACTGCTATGTTGGCCATATTTCGAACTCCATCGAACCATTTAATACAAATTTAATTCGTATTCAAACGAGGTAATATATGCAAAATATGTGATAACAAGGTAATATTATAGTTGGTCCAACATTGGCTATAATGCCAATGATTTCAAAAGTAAGGATACGCCCGTTTGAACATTTTACATAGAAGTTCTTCGTTCGAAGTTCGCGCGCACCACTGTCAACTGAGTCGCGTTGGCCCTAAAACCGTCATTTTAGGGCCAGCGCGTTGGTGCCATTTAGTCGCGCCGTTAGCCCGGTCCTTACGCTAGTAATATATATGTCAATGTATAATGCAGACCAATATTTACAAATGGCTGAATCGGCACATGTCGCTAAAATATCTTCCATGGTCTTATTTTATTATTGACCATTAAAATAGTCTAACTTGTTTCAATAATGCATTATTTCTGCTTTATTTTGATAGCAAATCTGTGCCAATTTAGTACGTAAGTACCATTATTACGTAGATATAAACGTATCTGGTATATAAAGTAGAAAATGGATTAAGCAATACACGCTTAAAAAAATGGATTTTAAAATAGGTAATAAAATGCCAATTTGTAAATAACATTATTATAATAATATATTCAATTAATAATTGCACGTAAGAACCAATACACAAGAATAACAAATAAATACAAAATTATCCTTATAATTATTAATCACAATTGCTCACGGTTGCCCAGTTCTGGGCAACCAATATTATTACCAATTAAAAAAATAATTTTTGCTCAACAACAATTATTGTAATACATAAAACACTATTTAAGTATCTAGAATTGAAAATAGTAAAATTCTAAATCTAGCATTTTATGGCTTTTCCATTAATTTCGATTACAATAATTTAAGCTAAGGTTCAAGGCAGTCACAGTCATAAAAAGAGTGAGCGAAACAACACGATACTTACTCAGTAAATTTTTTTTAGAAATCCCGTACTAAATATTTATCGTCATACTCGCCCGTTTGATGATCGCAACTGTCAAAGTCTTTACGAATACGGTTGGTTAAAATATCAGTTAATTTGATACTTTATGTCGTTTTCCCAACAGTGGGATATTTCAATTCCTGTTATTTTATGTTAAAAAGGATATCTATCACAATAGTACGTAATAATATATTGCAGGTGTTTGCCCAGCAGTGGGCTATTAATAAAAAAATCCATACACGGGTGGTATTACATTTTCTTAATAATTAATTTTGGTACAGTGTAGGGTCAAAAAAGACTTCGAAAGAATAACAATTTCGCATCTTTTGCCTACACTTTTTATGTAACAAAAATACTGCTTTTTATCATAGAGCAACCATTAATATAATATTCACATTAGTTAACTATCATAAAAATGTAATTAAGGAGTTTGAAACATAATTTTATTAGAAATTAGCTTTTGCCTGCGGCTTCGCTCGCGTTAATTTAAAATTTGACAATCAATTCGAACGACACGTGGCGCCATCTATTATCATAATAACGTTATTGTTGTTTTCCTCGGGAACAGCACTGTTTTCGGGATGAAAGGTACCCTATGTCCGTTTCTGTGCACCTGACAATGTATGTGCAAAATTTCAGGATGATCGGTTCAGTTAGTTTAGGCGTGAAAAGGTAACAAACAAACTTACTTTCGCATTTATAATATTAGTTAGGATGGTCAAAGATAAAATTGTGCTCTAGAACACTCTCTCACATTGTTATCTCTTTCATGCTCCGTTTCAACTTTTATGTTCCGTTTCAACTTTTTCATTAGAAAATTCTCAGTAGCATTCTGGATTCTGGTTTGAGGCCTAATTGGTAATAGGCTTGCCCTCTATTATAAGGGCCTTATACCACGGCGTGTAAAATATGTGTTGAACGAGAGAGTCAAATTGAATTAGCTAGTGAAACTCCACGATTGTTTTTTGTTTCGTCGTCATTAGATATTGATACTCCATAATCAGCGTATAATGTTCCCACTGCTGGGACACAGGCCTCCTCTCGGTGAGAGGGAGTGGGCCGTAATCCACCACGCGGGCCTAGTGCGGATTGGCAGATGTCACATGTCTTCGAATTTTTGGTTCTAGGACATGCCGGTTTCCTCACGATGTTTTCCTTCACCGTTTTGAGAGCAGTGGTGATGAAATAATTTACACAAAGTAAAGCGCCTGTCTGGGTTCGAACCTACGACCTACAACTCGTAAGTCGCGGCCATTACCACTTGGCCACCACTGCTCTATTATTATATTTATATTGATACTCATCACATGAGAATTACCGAGAATCGAGTTGAATGGCGTGCGGTTGGAGAGGCCTATGTCCAGCAGTGGACTGCTATAAGCTGATGATGAACCCATCACATCTGCAAAGTTTTGCTAGCTATTTTTATTTGACCTTATATTATACTCCTTTGCCTATCAGGCTCTGGTTAAAGGCTTTACTACCTGACTGGTATTTTCACCCGACACTGTACCAAAACTCCTATAGAACCAGGTTAGACGACATTGCTGGTAAAGATCTCTATCCAGTAGCCGTCAGGGTCTTGGATGAAGGCCAGACCCTTCATCTTACCGTCGTTGGGGCGTTTGATAAACTTGACACCTTGTTGCTCGAATCTGGAATGTTAGGGTGATGGGGTCAGAAGAGTTATGTCATATAGTAGTTACATTTACATGGTACAGTTAAACCAGAAAAGGTATGCACTTCGGTAATCTTCGCGTTTCCGATTTAGTACGAACGAGACACTGCTGCACACCACAGAAGCAAAGCTTTTAAGTTTTTCACTGCCGCGGTTTTTAGTAGTTTACGCCTGACAGGTAACCTACTCCGGTTGCAGGTTGTCATCTTTCTTTTCTTTGTTAGGGAATTGCCTAGAATTGTTAATCTAGAATGTTTTAATCATGGTAATAGAAAATAACTTCCATCATTCCAAATAATGTATACTAATATTATAAAGAGGTAAAAGTTTGTTTCTATGTAGGGGGTAATCTCCGGAGCTAATGACCTAATTCTCAAAAAAAGTAATTTAAAAAAATTAAACCGACTTCAAAAAGAAATGAACTCAAAATTATGAAATAACTTTAATTTCGGAAGTCGGTGTCTTGGGATCTGTATTTTAGTTTATAGTTTTTTGCCACCGACTTCCGAAATTAAAGTTATTTCATAATTTTGAGTTCATTTCTTTTTGAAGTCGGTTTAATTTTTTTAAACTACTTTTTATTTGGTAATTTTTAGTTGTTGCACTAGAATTTGACCAAGGTTTTGAGATGTTTTCGCTTTGACACTACACCCGTAGCTCGTATCAATAAGCCAGGCCGTCACACTTTCACGTCTTAGTCCATATCTTGAAAATTACTGAATCGATTTTGATGAAACTTGCACTGTTCCCTAAGTTGAAGTAAATGTAAGCCAATAAAAAAAGAATGGTCACGATCCGATTAATAGTTACAGAGATATGCGTGGACAAACATACATACATACGTCTATAAAATTTTGTATATTTGTTTGGAAGCCCTAATAGATTGTCATATGTGAATATAATGCAATTCCAATAATATTACATACATACGTATTGAATTGATAACCTCCTGTTTTTTGAAGTCGGTAAAAACCCATAGATGGCGTTGTGCAAATACGTAATTTTTCTGAATCGCGGTGTTAACTTTGTCCGCGGATTGATGACCATCTCGATTTATTATTTCAAAGCTTTCATAGTTGTAGGTAATTGGGTGATATCATATTGTTAACCTTTTGAACGCCAGAGCATAAACGCACGCGCGTGCCCTCCACGCCAAGCCACAATTTTAAATATTTAAGGTATACAAATAAAAACACACAAAAGTAATGATTTAATTGTTTATTTCGTGATAAAGTGTACCGCATTTTTTGTCACATATTTGTGTCGCTCGTAATAGGATAGGCGACACATGACTGGCGTACAGGGCACGCGCTTGCTTGTCACGTATATGTGACAATGGCGTTCAAAAGGTTAAAACAGTTGGATGTCTTTCTATTGAATTCTATCGGTTGTTTGGTATCATAAATACTTCATTCGTTCTCCTCTTCATAATTCTGTTGTACGGTTGTTCCTAAACTATCTCAAGTTGAGTAATTGAGTTGATGTAATCTAAATCTATATTACTTATAATACAGCTGAAGAGTTTATTTATTTGAACGCGCTAATCTCTGGAAGTACCTGTCAGTATCAGTTGAAAAGTTCTTTTTGCATTTGATAGCCCAATTCTTGAGGAAGGCTATAGGCTATTTAACATCACGCTACGACTCTTCAGAGCCGAGCAGAAAGAACACTAAGCGAAAACGAAGTAATAAAAAAACTGGCAAAGTGCGAGTCGGACTCGCACACGAAAGGTTCCGTACCACAAGGCAAAACATCGAAAAAAACACGTTTGTTGTATGATTAATTTTAATTTTTTTTTAGTACCTATTTGTTGTAATAGCGGCAACCGAAATACATAATTTGTGAAAATTTCAACTGTCTAGCTATCGCGGTTCTTGAGATACAGCCTGGTGACAGACAGACGGACGGACAGACAGCGAAGTCTTAGTAATAGGGTCCCGTTTTTACCCTTATACGATACGCAACCCTAAAAACCACGCGGAGCAAGTCGCGGGCAGAAGTTAGTAGTTATATACAATAAATATGTGTTACATACCTGGCACAAGCCTCATCCACATTCCTCACGAGTATGCCAATGTGTCCGAATCCGCGCGGGTCTGAGTTGCCGTTGTGGTAGCTCGAGTCGTCACTCTCTGTGCCCCAGTTGCTGGAAATTTATTAAATTGTTTGAGTGTCAGGTCTAAATGTAATTGTTTGGCCTAGGACAAGCAAAATAAGGCCGTGTCCTGATATATGCGATCGATAAGTGACAAACTCGAACGAATGAAGTCGTGTTAGTAGAAAAGGTTCCCCTTGAAAAGCTCTTTTCATTGGTGTATAGTATGGCTATTGGGGTCCAAGAATTCCTTATCTTCGGTGCCAAGTGCGGTGGTTCAGTGGTAAGTTGTGACCCTTTTAAGTCATTCACTTCGTACTGACCAACAATTGGCAAAAGTCGCATTAGTAGCAAACATTCTCCTTGAAAACTCTTTGTTGGAATTTAGTTTAACGCTATTGGGGGATGCAGCGGGATTAACATTCTGTCCGGCCCACCTACTCTTAAAAACATTGTTCCTAAAACGGCAGCTACGAGGCAAATGTTTTAAAATATCCATTTATAGGCTTAAAAGATTGATGTTTGCAAGGCACAGAATTAATTAAAGTTAATTAATTGACGAAATACCATAATTTCATTACTTTATTACTCACATTTAAAGCTCTGTAGCTCCTTACATACTAACAATCAAGCAAAATCGTCAGAGTTAGAGATCTTATAGAAGTCAGACCATAGAAAATATATATTATGTATTGCCCAGTAACTGGACAGAAATCAGGTGGCAGATAAAAATTCTTGTTCAATACAGATTTATCAAAAGTATAAGAACAATTTTGCACATTTACTCACTAAGTCAACTCCAGGGTGGCCTTCCTGGTCATAGCCCAAGCAGTTCTTGTGGCCTCGTCTGAGGGTATCTCCCCAGCATTCTCATAGCCCATGAAGAACAATGAGAACTTCATCTCAGGGAAGTGCAGCTGCTTCAGTAATGTCATGCCCAGGACTCCGGTGTAGAATGGAATGGACTTGCGAGGGTCTTTTATACGGTACATTGTTTGTTGGAACATGAAGTCCTGGAAATGTTTTAAAGAGTTTTTAAGAAAAGGTTCATTGGTTTACTAGTGTGTGCTTTACCTGTGCTGTGGTTGTGGGTAAAGTGTTATAAATATGTTTTCTGTGGTGTAGAAAGGGATGGGCTTGATAAGCTTTATTTATTTAAAGTCAACTGAATGTTTGAATGCATAGTTTATACATTGTTGCCATTGATCACTGATCTAGTTTAGTTTAAACCTCTGTGACAGACGGACAGAAAACTGATCTTATAAAGGTTCCATTCTGCCTCTGAATGTTGGAACCCTAATAATTACTGTTTTAAATTTCATCAACAGCTTTGGTGTCCACAAAACTGACAACTCAACCCAACACAACAAGACATACAATCTATTGATAATGTAATTTCTGTGTCAAAGCAATAATCATAAATTGAATAATGTATAGGTATTGATTAAGTCTTGATTGTTATATATTTTTAAGTCACAGGTCACTGATAAGTAGGAATGAAGTAATTATTACAAAATAATGGTTTAAGATAACCACTTGTTAAGTTTTTAATGAAACTCATTTGGAAATTAATGGTTGATTAAGAGATGAATGGAAAATACCTCGGTGTTTACCTAACATTTTGAACAAAAGTCAAACAGGTTGCATCTTCTGCTTCTTGCTACTATAAAATATGGTTCTAAAGGAATTAGCCAAAATTTTTCAGATAGATTATCACATTGCAGTTTGTAGCAGGAGTAATTTTGCCTGCTAGGTCTCCTATTACAACACCTACCTTATTGATAAATGCAAGGTAAGAGTAAAACCAGTATTTCAGATTTACATGAGACACAATGGCTTTTTAATTGTTTCTGTAATTATGGCATTCAACCGGTTAAGTTTGTCATAGTTTTACCTTGCATTTATTAATAACGGGCTAGAGTATAAATACTACTGCATGGTTTATTTTTTGTTTGTAACAAAATTACTTACAGGTATTTTGACCAAGAAAAATATATTGTTTGGGATGTTTGCGTTGCCAGCGCAGTAAATTGGCTATAGTTGACCTTGCTAGCAACTTGTAGTTTAGAAAACTTTTTCTACTATTAAAGTGTGAACATTAAATATTTAACAAAACTATTGATTTTTTTAAACATCATATTAAGACTGATATTTCGTCTAGCATTTTCTAATATTTAAAATTTTGATAAACCAATGTACCTAATATTACTGTCATGATAGCGTTATAAATCAGAATTATTTATCTATCAAGTACTTATTATCAGCAAAAACTCAACACGTCAGATAGCAAAACTTTAAAAAATCTATGAAAGTTTAAAGAATACCTACCCTGGTCGAAGGATCAGGGGTCTGGCAGAGAGCCTCGATCTCTTGCGGCGAAATTCCTTCGTGGGCCATCGTTCTACTATGGAAAAAACATATATTTACTTAGTCTTGTTAAAATCTAACCTAGAAACACCGACCTTTGATTTCGTTTCGGTAACAAATATGCATTAGATGATTTTTTTTAACCATGGCATAAAATAAGACATTAGAAGTAATACTTACATTTTTTGTAGCTAAATCTCGTAATAAAACTTCGAAAATGATTAAAATAAGTTGAATAGCACCCACAGAACATAAACCAAACTACAAAATCCAGTCCAGTTGACGTTTTGTTTGACGTTCAGTGTTGCCAGATGACCGTCTCGCGTTCTCCCCAAACCTTCCCCGAAATCCCCCCAAAATTCGGGTTTTGAAAAAAAAACCCCCCTCAAATGACAAACATTTTTTTTTTATCAATTTAAACAATTGATTTAAAAAAAAATGTTTGTTTCATTTTCTTTTTAATTAAAATTAATTTTCTTAGGATTAATGAAAGATACATTTTTATACTATTTTAGCAATAGTTTCCATTACCGAATCAGCCTCTTCACCCGCGTCGTTTGCAGTTCCGTATATTTTTTCTGAATTAAATCTGTTTAGCATCTTTGAACTAGGTTTAAAATGAACAAATCCTTCTAGCAATGTATATCTCTCAAGATTGATTCGGCAGTGTGAAAGGCCAATCTGTTTCGAAGTTTGTCGTTATTAATAGCTACTTGAGAGAAGGCTCTTTCCACAAATGCGTTAGAAAAAGGCAACGCCAAAATTCCTAATGCCAATTCGCTAACATGTCCGTAAGTTCTATCACCGACTGCATTTTTTGTGTGCTTTCACAGATTAGTTAGTGGTTTGATCGCATTGATTCGATTGATGCATTCTGATAATATATTTTTTTATCATCACTGCTAGCCGCAGCTTTGCCCAGATTAGTTATGGTAGTAAAAAAACCCCCTAATCCCCCCACACCTAGTTTTCTCCCTCCAAATATCCCCCATAACTATAAAAAACCCCCAAATTTGGGGGGATTCCCCCCAATCTGGCATCACTGTTGACGTTGTTGTCTACTTGTCTGTGTTGTTGACGTTCTGCCAGCCAAAAATGTAGTCCAGCAAAGTAGTTTTTAATTTCCTGATTAAAATTGTAAATAATAATCAGCTTTTTGCCGTTGCTGTAAGGTCGATATTTGGGATTTCGTGAATAGTTAGGCAGTTATGTTTTAATTATTTTTGAACGATTTGCTTTATACGGAGAGAGGAAACATAGGAGAACAGAAAATCATGGTTTACTAAAAACTCTGTTTTATTTATAAATCAGTTACTCCAAAGATAAAACTTTTCATACAAATATCTAAGTTCTTGCATCCACACAATATCTCTTTCTACAGATGTTTTCAAGCATTCGTATGCTGAGACCATTCTTACACTTTTATCATCTAAAAAAATATCTCCAATAACACTTAAATAATCCCCTTCTGTAAAGTTTATTGTTTTTTTTGCAATGCGGTCTAACAGCGTAGACATAATATTAACGTTGTCATTGCCTGATATCGTCGCTACAGAAAAACCATAATATAAATCTTTCAAAATGGCCGGTGATGTATTTATATTACTTTTTGTGCTATCATAATAAATTTGCACTGATCCCGTAGGGTCGGAGAGCTCCATATTCGTTGCGCTGCTTGTTGTATTGTAAATAGACGTAATTACGCCATGTATCATGATATTCTTGAATGTCAGTCCGAATAATTCGTAAATGTATCTGTTTTCTGTATTTTTGGCGCGAAATATATCTTGAATATAAAGTTTCATAGGACTTTGTTGAAAGTTATTCATTGTGAGTCTTTTAAACACTGTTCACGTAACATACACTAGTCAGTCTATAAAGTTTTATTCACTCGTAACACACACTTTATACAATGAAGAATGGTTTCGGTTTGTTTTGTTTACAAATTATTTGATGTTGAGTTGACTTGACAGACCTCACGAATTCACGATACGTCATACAAATTGATTGACGTTTATTCATTCGTTCAAAAAGTTTAGAAGAATGAGCGAAAAATGATTGCGCCTCGATAATATTTTGTTAGATTTTTTCAAATAATACGTTTAAATGTCGTATCATGAAAAGTAAGATTAGAATGAGAGTTTAGTTAGTTAAGAGATTTCAAACTAAAGCATTAGAATATCTGCCATCTAACGGATTCTTAAAATTAATGTGAGTTTGTCTCATTTCTTTAGAATTCACCGAGGGTTCTGTACCATCATAATTATTATGTTTTTAAATTTTCATCGGCAAGGCCTATATTCGATAGTTAGATAATTTTAACACTGTGCACTGCGGTGTAGAATATTGAAATTTTATGTCAGCGCCATCTCTTGACCGATAGTGGAACTAGTGTAATTATTGATGATTTCTGAAAAAGTGTGCTTTTAGAGACATCGTTTTATTTTTCCTGTAATCTTTACATAAACTTCTATCACATAGAATTATTTCAGATTTTTCTCTTTGCAAACTTTGGAGATAAGGGGGAACAGTATTTTTTTTGACATTTTTCATCAAAAGTCGAAAACTATGCGGCGTAAAAAAAAATGTTTGAGAATGTGCCCCAATTCGAAATTTTCAGACCGCCTTTCAGTCGCTGTTGCAAAAAATATACATAATATACATATTTTTATTTCTTTCTTATTTGCAAAATAGTTGGGCAAATGTCATCTTAAATTATTCCAAATTTCAAGTTGATGGTACCATTAGTAGTTCTTGAGATATCCAGCTGTGACAGACAGACGGACTGCAGTCTCACCATAAGGGTTCCGTTTTACCATTTTGGTACGGAACCCTAAAAAGGAACTTAATCCTACCTGCTTATCTTAAAAATGAACATACAGATCTTGTATCTCTTGTATCTTATAAAAGAATTAAAAAATAATGACTAAAGAAAAATAATTGAGGAAAACCACAGACAAGAGCTTGTGTCAATACAACAGGAGCTATGACGTAGGGAAGTCAATTAAATCCTTCTCCCCCCACTTCCGTGATCTCGGTTGTTTTGAAAATAATTGGCTACAAGCATCAGCCAATGCGAATACAACGGGTATTCGACGACCGACTGGCTTGTTTCAACTGAGAGAGAAAATCAAGTGTCTGTGTCTGATAATATTATCTTTCAGTAAATTCTGGTACAAATTGTGAGTTCTTGGAGAGAATAGCCTACAGTTAGGTATTAATCTGTTCATTTGGTTTGTGGAGTGGATAATTGTAGATACCTACCTGAGTACTTAGCTTTAAAGAATGCGGAGTGGTGCATTTAGATTATTTTTCAATCCATCCAGAGTGATTTAAACTTCTAAAATATATGAGAGAGTTTAAATCGCATTTTCCTCGTTTTCCCGGAATGTCATGGTCCGTCTTCTGGTACCTATTATGGGATCCTGTACCTTTTGAACTTACTGTAAGTATTTCTGAGAACGGTTTTGTTGTTGTTTCTGAACGAGCGACTTCGCTTAATCCACTTCTAACAGACAGCATTTCTCAGTAGCCGGCTATTTGAGCATCTTTTGTACAAACTTGGGGACTCAACTGTTCTTCCCCAAATAGTGAAAGTAGTTTACATAAGATTTAAATAGGTTTTTCAATACATTAATTGACTTGTTCTACAATATAATGTAAACAACTTCAGTACCTAGTGTAGTAAAATTAATAAATAGATGCTTCGAAAACAAAAGAGTTTAAAGTCACCCCCTGTGAAAGAAGGGTTGCCACCCTGCAGGATTACATCGATTTTATTTTATTACTCCTACAAGTTCGAAGTGGATAGGTAGGTAGGTATACTGAAAAACTCATTTACTAAATCCCTACTTTTAAAATAATTTTGTTTAGACAGAAATAGTTTTTTTCGAATGATTTATGTACATACAACATTACCTGCATTCATAGCAAATAAAGTTCTGCAGTGCGATTCTGTAACCATCTCACCGTGAAAACTTAGGTGAAGTGAGCGTGGAGTGAGCTGTCAATAGTGTCAATTCCTAGCAAAAACAAACTCACTTCACCTACGTTTTCACGGTGAGATTTTTACAGAATCGACCGGCTGATTCTGATTCTGAAAACTTTGAGTATTAACCAGAATTTTCAATCTTTTAATGGGTAAAGAAACAGCCAAGAGTAATACGAAATCCCGTACGCCGAAAAAACTCGATAAAACAAAATCCTCTGTTTCTTCAAAAATCAAGAGATCGCAGAACCTCGGAAACCAGACACTTTTAATAACGTCACGTCAAAATTTTCCAACTACTCACATAATACATTTAGTTCAGTTAGGTATCAACCCTAACTAGAGGTGCCACCCGACGCGGCAATTATGCAAACTGCGCCCGTCTGCGCTCGCTTATTTGTAGTGTTTTCCCCGGCGAATAGAGGTGGGACATATCGATGGATAATTGAGACGTAATTGATTTTGGATTGGTTAACATGGTTATGTTCATCGTGTGGCCGGGATGTGGATGGCGGTAACCGTGTTTTTTTAATGTTATTGGAAATTTTCGTGCGTTTATGAATAGCGTTTGGATATATTAATGTTATGAATCTAAACAGCTGTTGTATTTTTTGTTTAAGACGGAGATGGTATGTTTGTCTCGTTATCAAGGCATATTTTAATTACTGCGGGCGTACTATGGGTAGTGTTGGTTATTGCGCAATAGAGAAACCGTTTACAGTACAAATCAGATTACAATTTTACGAACACAATCACACTATCGAATCACACACTGTAGATTATACACTCAACTACGGAACGCACGACAGTTTCTGAGCACATGTCCGTACGATGTCCAATGGTCAAGTCTGCCGCTTCACCTTGAAGCTCGCTCTCCTCGACCCCCCCACGGACTCAGACTAGACTCTATCCAGCGCCACCAAATGGCGCTGACGTTCCGAATAGTCAAACGAAAGACGTATTTCCGACATATATAATTTTACCTAAGCTATTACAAGAGTTGTGATAAAAATGGATTGATTTTTGTAAATAAAGGTAGATAATTTATTGGCAAGGATGATAATAATAACTATGAATTATGGTGTAGGAATAATTATGTGAAAATGGTAGGTACGGTTATACTCTTGTTCAAAGAATGGTCTTCATTACATGCAAGGACTGATTATTAGGGTATAGAGAATTACTTATAGATTACACTCATCCGCCATTATACCCTTTCGTACATATATCGTATTGTACGTAGGTAGATCTACGCGAAACACAATGGTCTTTTAATTTTTTCTCTACGGTTACGGCAATTGGTTAAAAGAAGCTGGCAATGTTAATGAAAACATGTTAGTTTGAAAGTAGGTAGTGACTTTGACAGGTTAGTTCAAAAGTCATCAATAGCAAAAAACAACTAAATCAAAGATAGATTTAGTAAAGAAGCAGAGTCCAATGCTGTAACGTAAACAAACGATAAATAAATCTTACCTTACCACATAAAACAGCCAATATCGATACTTCGGCAATTATTTTCCAAAACCATCGACATTGTCCCATCCCTAGCCACTCTCATCATCGATGCGTCTATAGCGGGAGCGTCGCATTCGAATCGTCTGCTTTTGCCCTTCTCTATCGAGCTTATCGACAGCCTTATTAAAGAACACTGTTTTTGTTTTACACAAAACAGCTTATTAAATACTTAAAAGTTTCATAATGGGATCATGTTTTTTTACTCTGTGGTGGGTTTTTTTCAGTATTATGCGGGTCGGTAGGTACTTTAAGGCTTTGAACAAGTTACCGGAACCCGGAAATTTAAAGAGATGGTAGAGGGAATTTATTTACCATGGACAGTTTGGAGAAACCATTAGGTGATATTCATTAATAAACTGCATAAACCCGTCGCGTCGGTCTACTGCAATACTTTATCAAATTATTATGAATGTGCTAATTATACAGGGTTATTGGTAAAACATTAACAACCTCTTAAGAGGTCATTGTACTTACTCATCATTATGAACAACTTTTACTATGGGACCAAACCTGAAATCGCGAAAGACTGAAATTTCAATTGATTAATGAGCTGTTTGTTTTCTATTAATAAAATTAAATTTATCCGAGAACATCCATCGGTTTCTTTATCTTCAACTATATCCGACGATCCTGCATACTTATTTCTTTTGTTGACTGTAGGTACAGACGCCAGCACATCAAGTTACTACAATCTGTCAAATTTCTTTAATAGATTTTCGACTTTATTGCTAAAGCATAAGGTTCAAGGTTGATTGGGAAAATCTGACAGTTTCGGGTAGGTTGACTTGCTGGCGTCTGTACATAGTATAATTCAAGTCACTTAACGTATCTGCCTGTGTGACCGCTTTGTTCTTATACTACGCAACGGATTCTGATGCGGTTTTCAACCATCTAGAGAATTAATTCCGGAAGGTTTCTATATACTTAACTTGCATATAATACAGAAATAGCGATGTTTTGTAAAGTACCAAAAACCGTGCGAAGCAGGGTCGGGTCGCTAGTGTTTCATAAAAATAACTGCGCGTGTAACCACTGCCTATCCCTTCAGTAAATACACGCGTTATTATTGACGAAAAACCTGGTAACAAAATAAAAGATAGGTCCTAATTCTTTATCAAAGAATGGAAACTCGTTGAAAGTAAAGTAATACCGGATAGTATCCATAAAACGGATCCCTTGAATACCTAACTCCATTTTAGTACTTTTAAATCCGTAGGCTATAATTTTCCGCGCTCTGATCTGAATGGAAATGAGGATATATTATGTACCTACAGTACCTATGAAAGTACTGGTGGTTCGAAGGTTCTAGATCTGCGGCGTCTGTTCTGTAAAAACCTCACCGTGAAAACTTGAGTAAATTGAGTTGATTGACTAACACGTACTGGTCTACCTAATTGCGAAATAAACTAACATCAGCCGGTCGATTCTTTAAGAATCTCACCGTGAAAACTTAGGTGAAGTGAGTTTGTTTTTGCTAGGAATTTACAGTATTAACAGCTCAGTCCACGAGTAGAGAGGCTAATGGCTAAATAATAACAGCCGCACGGGTCGATTGATCAGGTTAAGCTACGCTTGCCGCGGTTGGTCCGTGGATGGGTGACCATCTTTACATATCAAGACCTCTCCGTGCCTCGGAAAGCACGTTAAGCCATTGGTCCCGGCTGTCATTTGTGGATCTTTGACAGTCGTTACGGGTAGTCAGAAGCCCGAAAGTCTGACAACCAGTCTTACCAAGGGGTATCGTATTACCCAGTAACTGGGTTGTGGAGGTCAGATAGGCAGTCGCTCCATGTAAAATAATGGTATTCAGCTGCATCCGGTTAGACTGGAAGCCGACCCCGACATAGTTGGGAAAAGGCTAGGCAGATGATGATGACAGCTCAGTCCACGCTCGCTTCACCTAAGTTTTCACGGTGAGATTTTTACAGAATAGCACCGCTGCAATGGCTTTTACTTTGACAGTTTAACAACATTCATTGCGGTATTTACGTTGTTGAGCAGACAAAGTTTTCGAACATATGAAGCAATGAATTAGCAATATCCTTAAAAATGATTCAGATTGTGATTGAAAGTGTGTTACGCAATTAGGGTGCTGATGTTAGGGATTGATACTATTGATAGCAGGTGAGATTTTTACAGAATATACCAGCTGTTAACTTCAAGGTCACTTCACCTAAGCCCGGTGAGATTTTTACAGAATAGACCGCCGTATTGTTAAAGACTAAGTGACGAGTTCAAATCTACACATGCACGAAAACTTCCTTGCACAACATTTTAGTGCCTTCTCAGAAGGGTAAGGGATAAATTGTAGGTAAGCAGTCCGGGACTTGGAAATCTAAAAGTCTTGTGTAGTCTTGTATCGATAAATGGTGAAACATGCGGCCAGCAAGCGTCATGATCAAAGCAAATTTATTTTCTGTCTGAATCGACTCCAGGCGGTACATTCAGTAAAAAACCTCATGGGGAAAATTGAGCTGTCATTCCATCATAAGCTAGGGATTGACAATATTGACAACTTAGTTCAAGATTTCTTCACCTAAGTTTTCACGCGGAGATTTTTACAGAATATCGGCAGATGTGTAATCTGCAAATTCTATTCGAACTTCTCTTGCAGGTATAGCTTTATAGTTAATGTAAAATAGGTACGTCTCCAACAAAAGGTATTCTGTACGTATACTATGGCCGAAAGAGGCTTCCATCTACACATTGAGGCCAAAGACATTGATCACCAGGCCACCATTACATTACTACGGCCAAAATACCAACCCTTTCTCATTAATACTCGCAGTTTCATTCTGTGTTTCTTTTACCGCACTGGGACCAAAGTAGAACGACCTTAATCACCATTACATTTCGACACTGCCTACAGTATGCAAACATTTGCCAGCAATAATAATTAGCTTTAATATAATAAAACAAAAGTACTAATTCCGGTAATGCAAGCCACTGTGCGTTAAAGAGTGTAGAAATACAATTTTGCACAAGTTACAGATGTAACATGATCAGAACTCGTTGATTCAGTATGTTAATGAAATCAACGATTTCAGAACGGTTTTACCTACAATACGGTTCTTTGCCATGTTCACAGAAGGACTACCAGTCTATTCTGTAAAAATCTCACCGTGAAAATTTGGTAAAGTGAGTTGTCTTACGCAGGGGTTTGACATTATTGACAGCTCACGTCAACGAGATTTTTACAGCGTAGATCAGAGGGGCAATTCCCGTATTTTTAGGAGCGTTCGCATTCTTATCTCAGTCACAATCTGTCAAAAATACATCTAATTTTCCAACATTTTTGACATTGGTTGTCGCTGAGATGAGATTGCGACTAGATTTTGAACGTTTTTAATTACGAGAATTGGCCTTCAAGTGTTCTAGACAGAAGGTACTATAGCTTCATACTGTACTTTTGCTGTACTTAATGCCAATAAACGCATTTTTCTTTCTTTCATACCAGTGTCTGTGTTATGTAAGTTGTGGTTGTGTCTAAGATTGATTGTGTCTGGTAAGACATTCAATATTTCATTGCATTCTTGGTAGCATCAGATACTCTGTTCTAAGAGAACTTTCTCGTTTATAGATTGCCTGAATCTGAGCAATGTGGTGAACAAATTTTCAGCTTAAAAATTAACTGCCTACCTAGTTATGATGACAGTATCTAAGATACTTGGCTAGTGGACGTATCTTGCTATTTGCAAAAAACAACTACTGCAATAAACTTTTTGTATTTTTTTCGTTATCCTCTATGAGGAGCATATGCCATGCCATTTGGTGATTGGTGATAATATTTAAAAAATATTTTTGCCGTGCTTTCGGATAATATAATTTAGATACATGCGAGATCTACATTTATTATGACAAAGACTTTGGGTTAATGCTTTGTATGTGTTTCACGGATATCGATGTGTTTAGTTGGTAAGCCTTTATATATAATATAAATATTTGCCAGCCAACGAGGTACTAGTGAGGCTGACTGCACAGGGTGTGACTATTTTAATTATCGAGTGATGCTTCTGTATCAACTTTGCAAAATTTACAAGTAACAGTTATTGTGCTCTCCCATTTAAGAAATGAACTGAATCGCGGGCGTTTTGTTTCATTGTTAAAATAAGTGTTTGTTTCATACAAATTCAACAGTCAACCGGTTTTTTGACCAAAGTTATAGGTGCATTTGGGTACTGTTATGTTAGTTATAACTTAACTAGTTTATTCTAGAATTTGGTCGAAATAGGGCTTCTTGGTGAGGACAGACAGGTGGCTGGGACGAATGGTTGCAGAAGGCGAAAGACAGGGATTGTGGCGCAGCCCGAGAGAGTCCTAGGTCCAGCAGTGGACTGCGGTAGGCTGATTTGATTGATAGCTTCTTGTGAAATTGCTAGTCTAGAGGACTTGTGTTGCAAATTGAAGGGTTGCGGCGAAATAACAGACAGGCACATGAGTTGTTACAACTACATTATTATCACTATGTTGCATAGTTTGGCATCGCTTTGATAAGGTAGAGGCGTATTACTACAAGCAATTAACGATGGGTCATAGGGGTGAGGCTTTGCGAGAATTTCGTTATAGAAACTAGGAACCCACGCTCTTACGTCACGCTTGCGACAAGTAGACCAACGGGGCAGAACATTTACTATTTTGAGCTGAATTTTATAAAGCTAACGGCACATTACAACCGCATCGGGTCGCAGCGTATCGTCTCATAATTCCAAATAAAAAAAATAAAAAGCCGACCGTAACTAAAAAGTTGTCATTGTTGCCACCAGCTGCATCAGATTGCTTGCAAGGTGAGCTTATTTTTACCGACATCAAAAAAAAGGAGGCAATTCGACACGTAATGTATGTAATATTATTGGAACTGCGTTATATTCACATAATTATGACAATCTATTAGGGCTTCCAAACAAATATATAAAATTTTATAGATGTATGTATAAATGTTTGTCCACGCATTTCTCCGCAACTATTAATCGGATCGTGACCATTTTTTTTTTTCCGTACCAAAATGGTAAAACGGAACCCTTATGGTGGGACTCAGTTTGTCTGTCTGTCTGTCACAGCTGGATATCTCAAGAACTACTAATGCTATAAACTTGAAATTTGGAATAGTTTTAGATGACATTTGCCCAACTATTTTGCACATAAGAAAGAAATAAAAATAAATGTATATTTTTTGCAACAGGGACTGAACGGGGGTCTGTAAAATTCGAAGTGGGGCTACTAGGGCATGTGGGGTAGCATATGAAAGAGCGCAGTATGCACATTCCAAAAAATTTTTTTTTGTTTTTTTAGGAAGCATAGTTTTCGACTTTTCATGAAAAATGTAAAAAATCCCCCCCTTATCTCCGAAGTTTGCGAAGAGAAAAATCTGAAATTATTCTATGTGATAGAAGTTTATGTAAAGATTACAGGAAAAACAAAACGAAGTCTCTAAATAACACACTTTTTCAGAAATCGTTAACAAAAGTTACATTAGTTCCACTATCAGTCAAGAGATGTCGCAACAAAATCAGAAAAATATATGATATTCTTCAGGATTTAAGTTAAGTAGATAGTGTGTTGGAAACATAATACAACTAATTTGATACGATAGAAAAAAATCATGAAGATACCTCTAAAAACTTTCTTTTTACAATAAAAATCATACTAATATGTATACATAAAATCATTATGATTTTTTGTCAGATTATTCTACAAGCAACATAATAAAACACTAGTGTTTTCATTTTTTAGTCCAAACAATAGAGTTCTTGTAAATAAATAATTGCTTCATATTTTGCAATATATTACCAGCGTTGTGTCATCGCGCTTCTCTTTCTTTTCTATGCAGTCCGACAAAGACCGCGGTTTAGGTCTTGTAGTCCCCGTCGATAGATAGTTCATACAAAATGTACAAAAGCCTTCGAATGACATTCTTGCGCAGTCAGCCACGATGACATGTAGTTTTGTCAATAATTTTACCATACCGCAAACACCACGAGTCAGTGTTTATTTTGTAGTTACATTATAATTATTAATTATGTCATAATTGTTAAATAAAGCAAATAATTTGTGTAAACAGTAGAAACTTATTTGCATTAATGGTAATTAAGCAATGGTTCATTCATGAGCACAGGGGCTTGAAACGTTTTGACGATCGCGTGAAGTTTTAATAAATATTTTATGATTGTTAAGCGTTGAGCAATATTAACTCATGACCTGGAGCAATGAGGTTTACATTTTATGAGCTTTTGTTTTTAGAGCTCTGCTTCAGCGCGGCGCAGGGTAACCTTTACCAGAAGTGGTCATCGTATTTGTAGTTCAGCAGCATCAATATCATCAGGATTGTGCCGGTATATAGCAGTTCGTCGTGGACGTGGTAGCACAGTGGCTCCCTAGAAATACTAGGATACTACATCCTAGAAGACAACCGCCACGCAACCATCGAAGCGGCGCTCTGTTAGAGTGACTCTCTTATCCGGTGGTTCCTTGTATCAAGACTAGACGGCGCCACTTGCTACGCCTCGCGCCGTCAAACATAAGTCTTAGGGCTGATCGACCCCAACATAGTTGGGAAAAGAGATATCTACCTAGCCTTTCCCCCGACTGTGTTAGGGTCGGTTTCCAGTCTAACCAGATTCAGCTGAATACCAATATTTTACATAGAGCGATTGCCTATCTGATCTCCACAACGACAACCCAGTTGCTGGATAACACGACACCCCTTGGTAAGACTGGTTGTTAGACTTCTTCGTTCGTTCAACCGCATTCCTTAACAAGATTTAAATTGCAGATTGTTTGTCAAGGGAGCAAACAACTATTTTGAATGCGAGAGTGTTTCTTTTAATCCAGAGCGGAGCGATGGATTCAAAGTAACTAACACTTACTTATTTATTCATAGAGGGTGATAAAAAGTAGAGTGTCCACCTCGGGAGCTACACTATTTTAAGCTCGAGTGACGTACTTTGAATCCCTTGCTGCGCTCAGGTTTCTACTTTAGAACCCCTCGCCTTCAAAATAGTTGTTAGCTCCCTTGGCAAACAATCTAGTAATATTGACGTGTTAATTATCATTCATAATGGAAACTCTGCTCAGCAAGTTAGCGAATCGAATACGATATCTTCGTGAATTTATTTTGCCAAAGGCAGCACGACATAAGGTAACCATTTACCAAGAAATTTTTAATCGTGAAAAATTTTCCTTCACCGAGAACATGGGAAAACATACTCCTAATAATTATTTCCTTTTTTTCTCCAATGTTACCATGTAAGGCAGTCTTGGAGCGCATCTTTGGCATCGCGCCAGGCCCGACTCAGCCGAACGAGGCATGCACTACTGGCCTAGTGATGCGCCAATTATCGATAATTTTCATCGATAACGAACGTGACTCTGATTTTAGGTTAAGATATCGTTGAAGGTGTGGTTTTAATTTTAGGGATGGGAGTTTTGTTGTGGTGTTGTTTGATAATCATTTTGACGAATTTTTCGGCAAATTTTACTGTATCGTAGATAACTGAAGACAGAGTATTTCTGTAAGATTCTAAGTTTAAAATTTTCGACTTAGGAAATCATGCCGTTTTTAACGGATTTAAAGTTTAATTGCATTTGATCCTTACAGTTCAATGATAATCATTAATTTACCTAAAATCAATTACGTTATTCGAAGGCATATAGTTAATTAACTATAAGCCGTAGGTAGTAGACAAAATGATAACTCGCGCCTTTCATAATTCCGTTTAAGATTTAGTCGCAATACGTGACATTAGCAAGCGAGCTGTACTTGCTGCACAACTGTTGTGATGAACGTACTCCCCTCACAGTTAAGCTTTATTAAAAGGAACTACAATTATTAATGATGAGTACGTATTATAACCCGTCACGTAACATCGACATCATAATTAGCAACCTCATCGATCAACCAACACATCCCTATAAGAATCGTTGTCAATAATCGGCTAGGTACAGACCGCAGCCTTATCTTCCCGTATACTTGCTACTCTTATGTTCAAGCTTACTCCTTGCTGGCCCAGCAGACATCCAGGCTCTGTTTTAAATTCAAGGAGTGTACCGACTCAAATGCTTCCTTTAAAGTTTGAGGAGTTTCTTTACAACCGTATTGGCGATAGCATTCAGTCAATTGAGGAGTATTTTATTTTTGGTGGTGGGAATTTTCGAGGTTACGCTGAATTTTCATGAGACTTGTGTCTGGCACGAACACGCAGACTAAACGTAACGTATTTATGTTACGTTATATTTCGTAAAACACTCAATGTACTATGAACATAGTTTTAAGACAGGTTACCTCAGCCTTTTTTTTTAATTCTTTTTATCGTGGAGAAATGCTCATGCATTCTGCACTACCACGGGGAGATAGTGCAGTTATGTGGGACTCTAACGTACTAAAACTCCACGGTGTCCTCCTCTGCCGCTTACGGCGGGAACACGGGCACGCGTTAGCACTCATCCGTGAACCCGTCGCGGCTGTCCGTCACCGGACCCTCCTCTGGGGAGTACTCCCCATCACCGGCGAACCAGAACACATAGCACACCGTGACCACCCCAGGAACCAAACCAGCACATGGGTGCCAGACGACCCCGTGTCTGGGCACCCTTGGTCCCCCTGCGACGGATCAGGTCATTGGCCCCACATAATCAGCCTACAATGTTCCCACTGCTGGAACACAGGCCTCCTCTCTGTGAGAGGGAGTGGGCCGTAGTCCACCACGCGGGCCCAGTGCGGCTTGGTAGATGTCACGTGTCTTCGAATTTTTGGTTCTAAGACATGCCGGTTTCCTCACGATGTTTTCCTTCACTGTTTTGAGAGCAGTAGTGATGATATAATTTACACAAAGTAAGGCGCCGGCCGGTCTGGGTTCGAACCTCACCACCCCATTGGCCCCGCTGCCTGCCAATTTTCGGCCGTAGAGGATAGGGAGAGCGGCCAACGTCATACCAACACTCCTCCTCCCCTGCGGCCTCACCGCGTCCGCCATCAGACGGTGGCGACCCCTTCAAGCCCGCGGAAGGTAAGGAGAGACGCGCATCGCGGCTCACCTCAGTTGCCATGTCGCCCAAGCGGCACCGCAACTTACTTGTTGGCCGCTACGTCATCGGCTCACTGACAAAAGCCCTGACGAGCGTCCCTTCCTCGGGTTCCTCTTCGCTTCACCGTGGATGACCAAGCCACGGTTATTGAGCCCCCCCGCCTCAACAATGCGGGAACCCCCCGGGGGGGGGGGGAGTATATTTCAGCCTAGCCTAACCCTTCGGGCATTACAGGAGTGATGTAATGTTACGTGTTTTAAGACTTTATTCATATAACTGCTGAACGAGTCGATTGTAGGTTAAGCTACGATGGCCGTGGTTGGTTCGTGGATGGCTGACCATCTATTGCATACCGAGACCGTCCGTGCCTCGGAAAGCACGATAAGGTGCTGCCACACTACTGTTTAAAAATGTTTACTAACTTTACCTAACATGGAAACCTTTCTGATTTCTGAAAACCTTTTTGATTAATTGTATTAATTAGATCACAATGTTAGAAAATGTTTGTAAACATTTTATAACAGCAGTATGGGAGCACCATTAAGCCGTTGGTAGATGATCTTTGATAGTCTGTACCTACGGGTCGTCAGAAGCCCGAAAGTCAGACAACCAGTCTTACCAAGGGGTCTCTTATTACTCAGTAACTGAGTTGCGCTCCATGTAAAATACTGGTATCCAGCTGCATCCGGTTAGACTGGAAGCCGACCCCAACATAGTTGGGAAAAGGCTGGGCAGATTGATTGATCGGGTGATACGAATTGTGGTTGTCGAAAATTTAAACCAAAATGCTATAGGATCAAAGAAATATATTTAAGTATCTTAGATATTTTCGATTTAAAAATAGTTCGAATTTACGTGACGCGAGTTAGGGCCTCTGCTTGATGATGTTTGCTCTATTTACCAGATAATGTTAAAATTCGAACATGATTTGACTGTTGTCTGTAAGTTAATTTAACAGAAAATTATCTTTAGGTATGGTGATACAGGCCATTAAAATTGCTGAAGTATTTCATCCATACATATAAAGCATAGGTGTGAGCATAAGAGAGATTTAGAAGGACCTAGGTCGTCGGAGTGAGGAAACCGGCATGTCCTAGAACCAAAAATTCGAAGACATGTGACATTTCCCCGCACGAGGCCCGCGTGGTGGATTACGACCCACTCCCTCTCACAGAGAGGCCCGTGTCCTAGCAGTGGGAACATTATAGGCTGATTATGTATGTTATGTAGGTCTTCGGCAATAGTCGATCTGAAGTTAAAATTGTTACTTACCAATAGGCCCCTGCAACACCGAAATATTTCCCATAAAAAAATGGGAAATAAAGAAATGTTTTTTTTTGTGGTTGTTTGCTTTTGCATATTTTTAATGTATTTAAAATACATTTAAAAAGAACGTAAACTAATTTATTTGAAAACGCAGAGCAAAAACTTACAAACACCAACCTTTACTCAACTCTTAAAACTTAAGTGAGCTTTGAAACTCGTAATTATTTTCAAACAGTAACTCTATCCTTCTGTAAACAAGCACACAGTTACTTCGTAACTTGAACATAGGAATATAAGTTGAAATTACCGTAACATCGTTAACTCAACAGTTATCTAACTTGAACTCAGAACGTAGCCTTGAGGTAATTTTACCTTTGGGACTCACGGTTTGAGAGAACTGAAAACATGTTTTTTAACCGAGTTCAAAAAAGGCGGTTCTGTATTCGACCCATATATATGTACGTTTATATTTCCGCGATTGTAGGTATATATATTGTATTCTTATGTTCGAAGTTATATATATAAATGTACTGCATCTCCGGCATTTCTATGAACATTTTGATGATTCTTCTATCGATGAGTCTGTGTATTCAATTCTTCAATGCACTAGTGTTAATTGAATTTTTGGTAGGTACAACTAAAATGTGAAAAATTTAATCTTTTTTACAAATAACAACCGACTTCAAAAAAAAACAGTACAAAGTGATGAATAACTTAAATTTCGGAAGTCGGTGTCAAAAAACGAAAATGCGGAACCAACGACACCGAGTTCCGAAACTAATGTTATTAAATACTTTTTTTGAGATTATTTTTACAATAATTCGGTTGGTATAATGTATTGTGATGAAAGTAGCAGTCGATCTGATCATCATTCTCTTGCCCCTAACATGTATTTTTCTTCCATATTTACATTAGTTGTCATAGTAGTCAACCCCTTTCTACCCATATCATCTTTCAGACAGTCCATCGATCGTTTCTTCGGCCTTCCCCTACTCTTACAACCATCGACATTCATACTAACCGGGTACCTAATTTCTGTCATTGAACATAGGCACTTTGTTCGACGACACTACTTTTCGCCTCGCTGCTTCCCTACGTCTAGGCACTCCTTGCTGTTCTCCCCATCGCTGTCACTGTGGCGAAGATGTCAACAGCCTCGGACACCACGGCCTGTCTTGCAGCCGAAGTGCGGGTCGCTTAGCGCGGCACGCGAATATTAATGACATCATCCGACGAGCTCTTGTCACCGTCGGCGTTCCAGCTGTATTAGAACCCAATGGCTTGGCACGCGACGATGGCAAGAGACCGGACGGTATGTCTTTATTTCCATGGAAGGTGGGTAGGCCTTTAGTGTGGGACGCTACGTGTGTCGATACTCTTGCGCCATCCCATCTTCCTGGCTCGGCATGCTGTGCTGGCGCTGCTGCTGCGGCTGCGGAAAACCTCAAGCGGCGAAAATATAATAACCTCATCGGAAACTATATTTTCGAGCCGTTTGGGGTTGAAACCCTCGGGCCGTGGGGTCCGAGTGCTCATGGTCTTTTTAAAGAAATTTCGAAACGGCTCGTTGACACTTCCCGTGACCCAAGGGCTGGCTTTTATCTTGGCCAGAGGCTAAGCATCGCCATACAACGTGGTAATGCCGCCAGTCTCTTGGGTACATTACCAGTCGACAGCGATGCGGATGAATTTTTCGACGCTATTTTTTAGTTTCTGTATAGTTTTAGTTAAGTTAGAATTTAATTTTGTTATTTTTATTTTCTGTTCGAATAGAATAGACATTAAAACCAGAATACGAAGAAGAAAAAAAAAATCAATTAATCAATCATTTATTTTGTTAAACACAGGTTTTCTCGCTGTTCTCTCGCCATTTTGTCCACCTGTATACACCGACATCCTAAATATTTCCGTTATTAGGAGTCTTGTATGTACTACAACTTCGAAGTTGTCTGCTGACTGATGAACGAGCGCTTACTTAACTGCCTACCTTCTGTTTGCTAACGTCGGTTGTAATGTCAGGTATTAGCTGAGTTAATGTTCTACAAGCCTTTACCTTTTGTGTTCGAATTCACAAAGATGAAATACTGCAATGTGCAGTGAATTATTAAATAAATAATGACACAGCTGTCGAAAAAAAAATAAAGGGTCAAAAATTAAAATAGTCATTAAACTTTAACTTGTTTTTAATATACAAAAATAAATTATAATATACATCTTAATAACTAATTACAAACTACCGAACTAGCAAAAATATGTGCTATAAGAATCGAGGGCACGTTTCTTTTTCAGCTTAATAAAGTTATATAAGTGTTAACAATGGTCGAATAAGAGATCAATAAACGTTTTTGATAACTATAGTACTGTGAACGATAACTCGAAACGATTATAGCACACGCAAGGGAAAAATGCTCTAAAGTCGAGATGACTACTTTAATGTGACATATTGTTTGCATTTTCGAGTCATTAACATAGCTATTATTTAACTAAAAATCGAGTTTCAAAGCTTATTTGTTCAATTTGCTTGGATTTGTATATGTCAAGTATTTATTAATTTTGTTAATATAGTGATCTGACAAGACTGGTTTATTACCTAAAGTTATTTGGTGTTTCAAATTCGCGATGGTTGATAATAAATAACTTCTGGGAGTTGAAGGCGATGGGGTTGAAAACAAGAAAGGAGTAGGAGTTGCAGATACAATATTCTTAATATTAGTATACAGATTATGAATAGGCTTTTTCGGAGTAATAGCAACAATGTTTTCTGGTGTCACAGCATATACGGGTCTAACAGTCGATATTACTGGCAATGCAGCATCTCGACGGCCATTCGCATTCGTCACAAATACATCTTTCAGCTCATCATAAGATGGTCTTACTTGGCCCTGTGCTTGTGTATTCTGGTTATTGTGAAACGTAGAGAATTTACTTTTATGAGGTTCGTATACCTGATCTAGTTCTGAAGAATAATCCACTATTTCTTTCGAAAAATCATCTTCGTCAGAGAACTTGTAATCGTCTTTTGCTCTTTCTAATTTATCCTTACCTTCAAGATGCGTGTCATAATGTTCCAAGTAATCCTTATTATTATCTGATAAGCCAGCTAATGTACGATCATTGATATTAGCTCCTGTAGTGACTACATATGCACTTTTAGTTGGATACACATTAAAATATTGGACATTATCATTTTTGTTTCCATAATCATTGATATTTTCAAAATGTTTCTGTTCATAATTATTAGGAATAATAGTTTTGTAAGACGTTGGAATTGGTTGAACCGGACGGTGTGAAATTTCTTCATTTTCAAATGAATCTTGATGGACTACATGGTCATTTTGACCATAATTATGTTTATATGTGGTTGGCAATACATTATTTTGAAATTCTTTATCGATACTATTGTCCTGGTTATGATGTTCATCGTATCTGACATCAGCTTTGTATCCGTTTTCGTCAGCGGTGTAGGAAACTATCTGCATTCTTCCATCGGGGAGTCGGACTCTGTACTCGCCATTGGTAGCTTTTCCAACACTCTTTTGGGAGTGAGAGAAGTCGTCGCCAGTTTTGTGGTCCTTTACTGCGTAGGAGAAAGCGTAGTTGTCACCCTGTGGAAAAAAATACAGAAAATAGAATTCTACGAGGTATTTATGGCTAGTTTTTTAAATGTGAGGAGTATTGATGATTACAGATTACAAGGGTAGCTCTAATTTATTAATGATCAAATATGAGGAGATAATATGCTTACGTGGTTATTATCATTGTTATAGTCATGTTCATCCCCATTGGCTTTACTATTATAAAACTGCTCAGGTGAATCCTGAAATAAAAAAATACATGAATCGATTTATTATCAACTTATTTTGTCTGGTTGTTAATAGCACATAAGAATTGGGTGTCAATATCATTAGATTCGACAATATATTTGCCAATTATAAGCTCAACTAGATTAGATTCAAGAAATCGAGGAATAAAAACAGAAATAGATCCCAACCGTATATTTATAGGGGTCGGCCTTCGGAGCTGTATTCTGTTGTTTTTGAACCTTGTTGTACTCGTACAGTGGTTTTACTACACGTAGCTGTAAACAAGCGCATAATTAATTAGTACCTACAATAATAATATTTTTTCTCCTCCCATCCCAAACGTAAGTCTCTTTTCAGGGTTATTAGTTGGTTATACTACGATAAACACTTTAGTATATTTGTTTGTGGCTGAAAAGACGATAAAGTAATTTTTATATATAGACATTTTGATAGGAATGAATATATAAAATGAATTAATGATCATATAATTTCATTAAGCACACGATCACGCAACATTTTAATACAAAACGGATTAATAACGACTGAAGTCAAGTTATATAGCCAAGCTTAATGTTTTTAAACGACTTTCATATAATTTTTGACGTGACAACGTCTTAAATTAGGTTGCGGCTGGGAGTCACTTATGAAAAAGTGTAACGCTCGGTAACGTTACGATGAGTCACCGAACGAGAGAGAGGCCCGCCGTCAAAGACGTTGTCACGTAAAATCTTCGCCCGTAAAACCGACTTTACAGGCAACCATTTTTTTTAACAGCAAAATGTCCCAGTCATGTTGTAATAAATCTTCTTCTACTTCTCGTTTTCAAGGCAATGATACTTCCATTAAATAAGCATCCGTAGCTTTTGCTACTTAGACGATTTGTGAAGCCCATACCGATATTAGCCAAGAAGAATCATAACAAAATCAACAAAAAACATAAACACAACTACAGATTAATCACCGATAACCAGCGGCGGGCAAACGTTTACAATGATCCTCAATGTGATCCTCGGATAAACAAACACACCTGTTCTTGTCCACAGCCACAATAGGGGCCATAATCAATCACCGGCCTTATGCTAGTGAATAGAGAAAAAATAATATCACGAATTCATTTTGTTTGGTGTCCATGACAGTAGCGAATTTGTTATACAGCTTATCTCAGAAATGTGTGATCAAAACTGTAATATAAATTTATTAAGGATAAATAATCAGCTTCATACATTTGGGTCGAGAAAGTATTTATGTTTTGTATGGGACAGCTGAAAATTTGACAACTTCCTCCATGTGGCATGTTGGCCACATGGAGAAAGTTGTTTAGTTTGATTGTATGTTCCAAAATCAAAAGTCATTTATTCAAATTAGGCTGAGAACAAGCACTTTTCGAACGTCAAAATAACATAAGTCAGATAACACATCCTTAAAATTAAATATGGCCACACATTTCTGATACACGCTGTATACAGATTAAGCGTATTAAAAATACTTGGGTCTTCTTGTGTTTGTAGGCGCATGATTGATGAGGGGTTATAAGGGGGATCGGGGGGTGGATGGTAGATGCGTAAAACACTTGCATTGCCAATGAAATTGACATTCAAATATTTACTGCATTATTTACGTTGTTGAGATGAAGCAATGGATTAGGAATTTCCTTCAAAATCCTTCACATTATGATTGAAAGTGTGTTACGCAATAATTGGGCGGGTCCGGGGTTCGATTCCGAGGTTGACCACAGTGTTATTAAATTTTTCCATCAGGATTTTGCAGTAGCAGGCTAACAACACCGAGTCTGGAGTTCTGCCTGATTAAAGACCAAAGCTTATGGCAATAAATTATTGATTTGATTTGTCGATAATTTATGGACATCCAGATTTGAAAAGAAAGAAACGTGGCAATGATGATGATAATGAGAAAAATATATGGCATGTTATGATACTGCTGATGATAGAATAATTAGCCAAAAACCTGTGGCTTGGCTTCTCTGCCGGAGTTGTAAAAAGGATTCTTCTCTCTCCCTCCATTTCTTCCAAAATTATGTGGATTCCTCGCATTGCTCTTAAAGTTTTGATCATTGTCTTGATATTTGACACTCAGCATCACACTGCGACGTGTTGATAAACCTATAATTTGCTCAATCTCTTCCGTTTCTTCCGCACTGAGCCGATGCCATGCATTGCCATCTGAGCTCTTATCAAGACTCTGTAACGGTCTTATTTGGATATCTCTGTTATTATTAAACCGTGCGAAATGTCTTCTTTGCACTTTTTTACTGTCGGGATAATATTCTAGGTATTCTGAGGTGTCTGATTCTAGCTGTTCTTTTCTTCCGGTAGTCTTTTACAAAAAGGAAAATTAAGTTTTTTTTTTTGCTTTTTTGCTAAACGCTGGTTTGTACGCTTTTGTTCCGATATTTTTTTGTGTGTTTGTTATGTATCGACATCGATGTGATAGCTTTTTCTTACCTTTAAGTATCCCACTGCAGGGCAAAGACTTCTCATTCCTCTTTCCTTTGGGGCCAATCTCTAGAAACGCGTTCATCCCGCCATCTCCTTCTGGGTCTGACGCGCTATTTGTTTACAGCCATTTGGGTTCCACTGGGATATTTTGGGATCAGCTTCCAGTCTTACCTAGCCTGCTTTTAGCTTTGTTTCGACTTGATAATCTATTATTTTTTTAAATACCGGAACAAGAGCGTATCGATACATAAAACACTTTCGATAGTCTAGTACTCTAGTCCATATTAATTTTATTTGTTCAGTTTAGAAACTCACATACAGTTTTTTGAAATCAAAATCAAAGTTGTTGTCTTCCTCATTGAACTCATTTTCATAATCATTGCCACCACTGGCGTTATAATCGACCTTTTTGCTCATTACGGATGCATGTAACACCTTGAATTGTTTTGCCTTGTCATCATTATTGAGTATAGGTTTATTTCCCATTGGTCCTTCTTCAGGCTAATGTAAAGATAATATCATTATTTTTCGATCTTTAAATATATAGATTTTGACTGCCTCATTGGCTTAGTGGTCGGAAGCGTGACTGCTGAGCACGTGGTCCTAGGTTCGATTCACCAGTCGGAAAAAATTTTGTTGTATTTTTTCATCAGAAATTTCTCTAGGGATATAATCTCAGCCTGGAGTCTGGATTTAAGCCCAGCTGATAGCATAAGCTTATTATATTTCCCTGACTGTATATACTTAAACTTATTTGAAGCTGGACATTTTTATAACGAAAAAGGAAAGTTTACTATTTAGGTAATTAATTAACTGTAAAGTTAATCGTTTCAAATCCCATTGCTTAAGGATTTTTCAGTTTTTTTTTTAGTCTGTGCTAAAATACCAATCAATCCAATCAAATCCAATCCCAAACTCTTTGATTATACCTACGTAGTGCAGCGAAAAAAGGAAAAACACGGACATTATTCGCCATATTTTGATTCATAATGAAATGCCAAAGTGGCCTTTTTATGCCCCCTGGTTCCTTTTTAGTAGCGTCGTGAACAACGGGCCTAACAAATACGAGCAAAAAGGTTTTAAACCGCTTTCGATGTAAAGGAAACTAGACCGGAAATTTTGCAATAACTTAAGATACCTAAACCTCGACTGCCTCGTTAGAGTAGTGGGTGTGGGTTTGATACCAAAGAAATGTTATAGAGTTTTTGTATTAGGAATTTTTCAGTAGCAGCCCCGTGAGTGGATTTTCCGACAAAATGTCTACTATACACTTCTACCGGTCTGCCGTCAAGAAGTATGAAAGTTATTTTATTGGCAATACTAAAAAAATCTACACTTCATAATCGCGTTTCTTGTGGCCCGTCGCGGGGACTAGATCTGCTAAGAAAAGTTGGCGAGTCACCGTAAGAAAAGAACAAGCAAATGTGAGGCGGCCCAAATGTCTACTGGACTGTTCTTAGACGTCATTGAATGGAAAATATTCTGTAGACTTCGGTTCTAAAGAAAGTTGACGTATAAAAGTGTTCATAAAATATTTTTTTAAACAAGCTTTTTATGAAGTATCAAGTAAAACGTACGTCACGTAAGAAAAGAACTTTAATATGGCTTATCTTTAAGTGTAAGAAGTATGTTCACGCTTCAAGCTTTTAAAAGCAAGCTTCCTGTGGCCCCTATAGGTAGAGACATAAATATGAATAGAAGGGCTGACATCTCATGGAGTAATCGGCCTCCTTACGATAAAATTGAGGGATTCTTACCCCACCAATAGTTACCAACTATTTCACTGCACTTAGGACAAAATTACATGACATCTCACTTTTTGTCTAACATTAACATGTAATAAGAGTTAACCCCAAGAACTCCTTACCTCATAATCCTTATAAAAATTCTCCTTCCTATTCTGGACAGGCCTTCCAACGTCAGCATAATCCAGCTTGGACTCATAATCATACACTGGAGCCACTGTAGCCAGGGTATAACTATACGGCTCATAGTTTTTTCCCCTGGCCAGATAATTAGGTCTGTAGGTGACCTGGTGGTATTGTGATTGGGCTGCGAGGCTGTTGTTTGGGTTCAGCTCACTTCTGGCTATGGATTCGCTGAGTGGTCGGGATGTCACAATGAGTGGCGTTGGTGGCGGTGGTGGTGCGTCGTTCGGGAATAGTATGGGGCCTTTTCTGGAAAAGAAAGTAAACACATTTATTTATTACTGGACTAAGAGGACCACATTAATATTACTGGACTAAAGGCACACGATATGTTCTGCAAAATGTAAATAAAAGAAGTGTTTTACGTTGTAAGGGATTAGCAGGTAGTATGAAGGGTTATTTCATTTTGTGGTTTCTGCTTATTCTTATAGACAAAAGGCTTGTTTTGTGTTAATTTTTAGTTTCTTAGATGCTCTTAGTTATATACCTATCTATCTGCAGGTTGAATTAGCCGAATACTATCGGAGTGATGTGCCGCCGATCTTAGAGAGAAAATTAAAAAGCATGTATTGAACCATGGCATATAATCGAACCTTAAATAATTACTATTTGATTACTTGAAAATATGAATGGGCACTTTAATATGATAATTATGCCTCTTTTTGCGAGCCTATAAAGCTCCAATTTTTTAAAACCTAAAATACTAAATAGCTAATTAACTGCGACACAAGTTGTACTGCCGCTTGGCAGCCGAAATAACTATGGTGGTGGTTCCTTCTCCGATATACTATTTTACGTGCATTTGTCTGCTTTGATGATCAAGTAGTCGCAAACGGCACTGTGTGTATGATCCCTAAGTTAGGCAAGGTGATAAGGGTCTTTCGAATAAAAATTGTCAGTAGCCTCCCGGACTCTGGATTTGTGTCCCATTAATTACGTGGTGAACTAGCGAAATTTGGGTCAAATGAGTCAACTAACCCCTCTTGTTAACCCTTCGACAAAAATCGGGCAAGAGCGAGTCGGACTCGCGCACCGAGGGTTCCGTACCATCATGTTTTAAATTTTCATCCACGAGGCCTATATTCATCAGAGAATTTTAACACTGTGTACTACGATGTAGAATATTGCAGTTTTATGTCAGCGCCATCTCTTGACCGATAGTGGAACTAATGTAACTTTAATTGATGATTTCTGAAAAAGTGCTGTGCTATTTAGAGACTTCGTTTTATTTTTCCTGTAATCTTTACATAAACTTCTATCACATAGAATAATTTCAGATTTTTCTCTTTGCAAACATCGGAGATAAGGGGAGAACGGTATTTTGTTTACATTTTTCATCAAAAGTCGAAAACTATGCGGCCTAAAAAAAAAGAAAAAATGTTTGAGAATGTGAAAACTGTGCTCTGTCATATGATACCCCACATGCCCTAGTAGCCCCACTTCGAATTTTTCAGACCCCCTTTCAGCCCCTGTTGCAAAAAATATACATACATTTTTATTTCTTTCTTATTTGAAAAATAGTTGGGCAAACGTTATCTAAAACTATTCCAAATTTCAAGTTGATAGCATTAGGAGTTCTTGAGATATCCAGCTGTGACAGACAGACAGAATTAGTCTCACCATAAGGGTTCCGTTTTTACTATTTTGGTACAGAACTCTAAAAAGAGGGGGGAAAACGAAATCATCGGTAGGTACATAACTACTAATCGCCTCGACTTTTCCCCCGTAACATTACAACCTATTGCCAGGAGATAACTACAAGAAAATAATTGCAGACTAATGTGAAATCAATACTGCAGCTATCTGTTTGAAACCGTTGCGCGATGGCTTTAACTGTTCGATTTAAACTTGGAGAGTTAACGCTAACGACTTCTTATGGTTGCTCCCTGTTATAATTCTGGGTTCATTTGTGGAAAAGTGTGTGAGATTAATGAAAAATCCATTAGTGTAGTATGAGAATGGAAAAATAAATACCGACAAGTTTATTTATTGCTTATGATCACAGAGAGCATATTTTCATAATTTGGAAGGTAAATATTATTATATGGTATTTTAGCACAGACAAACAAATAACTGAAAAATCCTTCACCAATGGGATTTAATACGATTAACCTAACAGTTAACAGTCCATTATGATTCATAATGTTATCCTTTTATGATTCTGTCAAAGTGGCCTTTTTAGGCCTATTATTTCTACCCCTTATTTTTTTGAACCCGTATCCTACTTTACACCTAAAGACCTAAAGTATTTTCAAAGGACAAGGTATCCATTACCATCCTACGATTAGGAAATAGAAACGTCTGTTTGGGATTGGAATTGGTTAGGTACTGAGCCCGGTTGGGTACTGAAACCGAGTGTCGAATGTAGAGAATATACATATTATTGTTTTCAAGTAATTGTCTATTCATAAATTATGTGCATAGATACATATATTTGCTTTTCTTTGTTCTACTGTTTCTCATCTTGCTGCGTAGGGTAGGCAGGGCACTTTGCTCGCAGAACAGATGGCCGATGGGGCCGAAAGGTTCTGGAGGAACGACCGCGTACCGGAAGACGTAGCGTTGGAAGGCCTCCCACAAGGTGGTCCGACGACCTTGTGAAGGCCGCAGGAACCCGTTGGATGCGAGAAGCGCAGAACCGGTCGAAGTGGAGGTGCTTGGGGGAGGCCTATGTCCAACAGTGGACGTCTTTCGGCTGAAATGATGATGATGATGAGGGTAGGCTCCTGGGTTTTTTCCCGTGGCAAAGTTTATGTTCACGAGTTCATCAGGGATGTTCGCGATGCCACGCACTGACTGTTTCCACGCTGCTATGAGTAAGAGGTGTGCGTCCCTGGTGCGCCGGGTGCGGGCCAGCCCCAATGCCATCCTGGTAATGATCGTGGATAGGTTGGACTGCCCTTATGTCCGGCATGGATGTGGCAGGCATGTTGCTGTTCCAACGTCAACGACCACACATGCCGGTTAGAAATCATTGAATGCCGGTTAGAAAATTATAATTATTGTATTTTATTTATTTTTTGATGACTGTGATTTAATTAAATTTATTTTTTTCCTAAATTTGACTGTGTATTGTTCTTGAAATTGTGTGGCTAATATGAGTCCATTGTAACGTGATGATGAATAAATAACAAAAAGTGTTATTGGGTTAATAAGCAAATTCTCAGTTACAGCTCAGAGCCTAGATAAGTGCTCTAGGACTCGCCCCACCATAAATGGCGAAATGTGAGTATATAATACCTACTCTATACACCTCTGTCTACTTCTTCGAGGCATATTAGGTGTAATGTTATGTAAATAACTAATCAAGGTAACAACCTAGACAGGCCCTTCGCTTAGGCAAAGTGTTAGAACAATAGCAGTCGTAGTTTTTATACACCGCGGTGGGAATATATACAGTTATACTATAATACAAATTGTTGTAATCAAATTAATTCCAAACACAGTCTTATGTTGTGAGAATGCAGAGGTCAAGAGATCTTTCACTCTCATCTTTCACTTACTAACAACAACTACTAAATAACATAGAACACTTACTTGGCTTGCTTATGTTGGACAAACTGGACTGCATTGAACGGGGCTTGATATGGTCTGGATGAGTAGTTGGGCTGCAAATTGACCTGGGTCCTTACTCCTGGCAGAATGAGGAGCAGGAAAACCAACATGGCGCAGACTTATGTAGTTATCTGGAATAAGAGAAGAGAATATAATTAATGCTACAATCAGTTAAATACACAATCATGTCATTCTAATGTAGTTGCAAGCGCGAATGGTGAGCACGAGGTCTTAGCATTCAGTAGTATTAGATTCAATCCTGGCAGAGAGATAGATTGCATCCCGGGGAAGGACATAGGATAGTTTTTATCCCGATATTCCCACGGGATCGACACTTATTCGGGTGAAACCGCGGGCCGCTGCTAGTAAGACATAATAATGAATACAGCTTCTCCTAAGTTATGCCTACCTACAAATTAATAACATTACTTCGATCGTTAATAGTATCAAACTTGCACAACGGACACCATTCTAATTTTCACATGGTTAACTATCATTGTTAGGTTAGTTTTTATAATTGAGTTATTGAATGGATTACGTTAGGCGTGATAAACTAATTAAATTGCGATTAGGGCGTGTGAAATTGAGTTAATTTAAACTGACAGCAAGTCATTATCTAAAGAGTGGTGTTATCACCATAATATGAAAAAGGAAAATTAGAGGCAAAACGAAAAAGAGGTAGCATGTGCATAGCATAATCAGCCAATAACGTTCCCACTGTTGGGACACATGCCTCCTCTCTGTGAGATAGAGTGGGCTATAATCCACCACGCGAGCCCAGTGCTAATTGGCAGATGTCACTTGTGTATACATGGCAAAATTTGCTACCTAAAGTGAGCTGTCAATATTGGCAATCCCTATCATCAGATGGAATGTCAACTCACTTTATCTAAGTTTTCTCGGTGAGATTTTTACAGTTACAGAATATACCTGCTGGAACTTAACTAGGCTTTTAGTAATTAAGAACCCACCCTAACGAGGGTCTAAATAGACCTTGTGTTTCGAATGAAAGGTTTTCCGTCTAAAATGAGGCAAGAAACAAATGAATGCGTTTAGTTTAGAGCGAACTATTCCATTTTAAACCGATTTCATTCAGTTTCAGACCTTCTCATCGATTTTTATCTTTTCAGCTACCTGCTTCCTATTATCCCATTAGGTTGAACTTTTAAACACCCTTGTATTTCTGTTGTTTATACAAAACTTTGGTGGCCTAATACCTATGTCACCAAAGCTTTCTATAAACATCAAAATTAAAAGTGTGTATCATAGCTAATCTATTGAAGGAAGATTATCCAATGTTTATAAGTTATATGTCCATATTGCAAAACTTTCATGAATGTGTTAATATAATTTTCGAACCAACTAGAGAATAGCGAACAGTCGATGAAGACCATCGGAGAGAGAAGTGAAACTCATAAGCTCCATTTACACGATGTAAGTTTCTTGATTCATCATCTGCCTAGCCTTATCCCAACTATGTTGGGGTTGGCTTCCAGTCTAACCGGATGCAGCTGAATATCAGTATTTTACATGGAGCGACTGCTTATCTGACCTCCACAACCCAGTTACTGGGTAATACCACTTGTCAGATATTCGGGCTACTGACAACCCGCAACGACTGTCAAAGATCCACGAATGACAGCCGGGACCAACGGCTTAACGTGCTTTCCGAATCACGGAGGGGTCTTGGTATGTAAAGATGGTCACCAATCCACGGACCAACCGCGGCAAGGGCAGGCCCAAAGGAAAATCTTCAATCTTAGATTAGATTTAAACAGTAGTAAATCATGTTCAAATTGGAAAAAAAGTATATGGCAGGAAACTTCATTATAAATGTGAGGGTCGACCCAGACGAAAACACGATACGATAAAATTTTCTCGATAGAAAACCATCACAAAGTTACCTCTAATTTTCATCTAATTTGGTTTGCATTCTATTTTGGTGCATATTACTGAACCACAAATTAGACAAATAATAACACTCATTATAACCTAGCGATGACCCAAGGGATTTTTTAAAATAATGTCTATTTTAAAAGATAATCGAATAAAAAGCATTTGGCGCTTACTACATTTTTAATCCGCGAGATACGCTGTCTTCCGTCTCGCGTGACACGAGCTTGAGGCATCAGTTTGTTTCACCAGTCAGTACCCACAGAGTACTTTGATAAGACTAGTAATAGAGACCAATCTTGTTCCGTGGAACAGGTTATAAGAAACTAGCGCCACCTGATATTCATAGTTAGAACTACACCTAGGTACCTTTTTTTTATACCGGTATGCTTATAGCTAGGTATTTTTAGTTTATCATTTCAGGGATTGATAAATGAAATACAGTGTTATTTAGCTAATCATGTTTTTATTTATTATTTATTTGATCGCCAACAGAGGCTACAAGTTTGACAAGGACAAACGCATTAAAATAAATCACAATACAATACACGAAAGACAATACACAACCACTCATAAAATTACTTTCTGGTCACAAATATGGATTAGTCGGAGGAACTTTTGCTCAATTTAATGACAAACGCACAACGTTACACAGAAAGATCACAAAAATATCGCTAAAAAACCAACGTAGTTATCAGACATTTGTATTGGGGATACCAATTTATTGATAGTAAAACCACCAAAGAAATTCTACCACCATCAATGAATGTTTCCAAAATATTGGTGAAAATGATCGCTTGAAATATTGATCGAATTGAAAATATTGATCGAAAAATAATGAAATGTCATACTTTGCGATAAATGTAAATAAAACCGTTGACTTATTTTAAAATATTTTTTGGATACACAAAACCGAAGTCAAATAAAAATATACTATTTTAGTAGTAATGAGCTACAGATGTATCAAAGTTGCGATTGGTTGCAATTATTTTTAGAGCCATCTATTCGAATTAATAGTGAACTTGCTTCAGAACTGCCATCTTGTGATCATATTTGTTGTATCCGAGCAATTATAATCCGACAAAATTAAAAAACACATTCAAACTTATGTTGTACAGATACAACTTAATACTTCCTGATTTTGTATCATTGTACCCACTGCTGTCCCCAGTTTTTTGTACTAAGATTGAGTACCCTGTCAGTACCCCTCGCTCTGTTGAGACGGGAAGTCTATGACAATTTTCTCCGCGCCTAGCAACTATTATTATTATCGACATTTTGTTGAATAATAAATGGGAAACAAAAAAATACAATGAAAAAGCGAGAACTTAAACACTTGAAGACTAAAATGATTGCTAATTGCCGAAGTCGAAGGTTTGTTTTTATATCAAGGTACTTATGCGTATAGTATACGCAAAATAAACAGATGATTTGACCGCTCGATATGATCGTTTATTGTTTTCGTGCGAAATTATATAATTTAGCTAGAATTTATTTTTGATAATATGTGAGTGTTGTCCACGCTTCCTCACTAAAATTAGAAATACGAAAGAATTACAATATCCCTCCTTCTCGACCCGTCTCTTTCTTTGTTTGTTACTTTTTTACAACTAGTCGAGTGAGGTATTAAAACAAAGAATATAAGATTCTTCCAAAAACTCGCTTGTTTTAGGTATCAGTTCCCGGAAAAGGATATTAATCGAGTGATCGAGTTTGTTGATGGTTCTATCGGTAGTACCATTGAGGTCGAAAACAATTTTAAACCACCACCCTGAGGTACACCGGCAGAAGTATAACAACAAGAAGAACACGTCTGTTCTATGCATATACGTTGCCGGCGGCCATACAGGTAACTACGAAGCGAGCGAAGCATGCCAAGCAGGATATCGAAATTGACGATATTGAACGCATTGCTTAAATCCAATAAGCAAAGAATCGTCAGATTTCCTCCCCATGCCTAAGCGTATGTCATTAGTAACGTTCACTAGCGTACAGTAGCGGTGCTGTGACCAGCAGGGCTAACATGCGCAAGTCGACATAGCTCATAAACGAGATGACAAAAGTTGTCGTTCTCGATTCGTTTGTCACTTTTCCTAACATGCGCACCACGCTCGAGAAGATATCTCGTCGTGACTTCGCCTTCTCGACGCGAGATAACCGATGTTGCTATTGCATGAAAACATACCATAATATAATTTAGTAACGCCGGTTTCATTCATTTCATTCGGTCTATTTATTGGTGGGAATTGCGTGAACGCTGCCATATTTGTGAACGCGACGATACAATTGTCTCTTTGACATTTTGGTCAATTCAAAATTGGTTTTTGTTTGTTGTGGTACTTGTGGTTCGCGCCAAATATTTTCAAAACAATTTGAAATTGTGGAATTGTTACAAAGAAGATGGCTTTGGCATCAAAGAAATTGTAAGTATTAGATAAAAATCCCGTCACAGATGCATATTAGTTTATTAGCACCTCTATATTCAATGTTGTATAGATTGACTTACAAAACAAACCGTGTGAAGAATAGATTTTTCTACGAGTTATAAGATTATGTATTCATAATATCATGTTACATTAATAATCTCGATGAAATGTACTAACTGTAATGTAGAACATAAACACACTATGCCATACATAAATCAACATTGAATGTTGACTATTCATCAAGTACAAAATTCTGTCATTGCTGTGAAACATTATTCGTAATACCAACGAAAGTTAACTTGTCATGTGTGTACTGTAAAATAATATCATATCATATATTGCATTCATGTAGTTTACAAGTTGTTACAAATAAATAGGTTTCATAAATAATAAATAGGCTTTGTAATTCGCCAGAGGAACTGGAACTCGTTATCCCGTAAGTCGAATGGGTTGCAGACATCGCGAATGACCTTCCTCTGTATTTTTCTAGCTTCCCTCTCCGATACACAGTTAATAGATAATTATAGTACGGCACCGCCATTATACTTAAATTGTTTAAGTTCACAGACAGAATTCTGTTACCCCTTTTCAGTTTTTTCTGTTTGTCGCGGTTTCTCGTCTACGAAAACCATCGACGAGAAACTTGTCATAGGAAAATGTCAAAATTCGACAACATTTAGCGCGCATGTTAGAGCCTGACGACAAAAACAGGTTTGACAGAACGACATGACTTCTATGTCAGAACGACACGACCTAAAAGTGTCGCCATGTTAGCTCCCATCGAAAAACAGACATATGTCGTCTCAGCACGAGATAATGCGTCGACAAAATCTTGTCGACTTGCGCATGTTAGCCCTGCTGGACGAAATCCGGATGTGAAAATATTCAGCAGACTATTCTTGCAAAGAAATGCACTAAGCTGATTGTGAACAAGGTGTTCAAGGACTTTGGAGAGGAAAGGCAAGATGGAAGTAGGTCGGTATTCTGAAAAGGAAGCAAGATTAGATTTTTTGGGTAAAGCAGTGGATTTTGGCTCTTTCCGCATCGGAAGACACTTGACACTACACCCGTAGCTCGTATCAATACGCCAGGCCGTCACACTTACACTTATTAGTCCATATCTTGAAAATTACTGAACCGATTTTGATGAAACTTGCACTGTTCGCTAAGTTGAAGTAAATGTAAGCTAATACAAAAAAAATGGTCACGATCCGGTTAATAGTTGCTGAGAAATGCGTGGACAAACATACTATACATACATACGTCTATGAAATTTTGTATATTTGTTTGGAAGCCTTAGTAGATTGTCATAATGTGAATATAATGCAATTCCAATAATATTACATACATACGTATCGAATTGATAACCTCCTTTTTTTTGAAGTCGGTAATAATATGTATCTAAGAATCGATGCTTGGCGTGATTTTAACTTCCATGGATTTATGAAATTTCCAGACTTTACCTAGATCTCTGTTTTCAAGTGATGTGTGGTTATGGCGGCGTTGGGAATCTCTACCGGTGGGTATTATTGTTATTGCAGCGATTGTGAGCATCCACAAGGACGGTTTGACGAAGAGGGCCGATACTTCAATTTTGTTTTAGTTTCAGCTTTCTTATGCATGATGCTTGTAATATCGTCGCAGATGCTTGATTTTTACTGCATAAATTGAGCGTGAACATCGTATAGCTGATTGTCTGTCAGCAGATTGACTTTTTCATCCATTGAATCGACACTGAATAAAGGACCCGACGAAAAATAAATTCAAAAACAATCATTGTGATGATTATAAGATATTTCTTATCACTGTGTTTGATTTGCTTTTATACCTTTTGGATTTTTTATCACCTATTTTATCACTTCTAATTTTTTATGGTGGAATGGAGTATACAGAACTTTTATTTCTCAACATACAAACACAAAATAGGATTGCATTGTATATATTTCACAAGTAAAGACATTCTTATTAAAAACTTGAACTTTAAAAGTCTGTAAAAAAAATGTCTGACGACACAGAGGCCTAAAACATGTTTTGCTAGATTGCTTACACATTACTTTAATTAAATATAATAAAAATGAATTCGTTTATCATTCAATTTGGCCATAAATAAGTAGTTTAGTTAAAACTTTGGGAATTTTCGAAAAAAATCTTAAGAAATTGGTAAAAAAAAAGTGGTAAGACTTCGTCTAAGACAACCATGGCTTAAATGGTTCTGAATTGCCTGTACTATCTTCGCCTTAAAGCTTTGCACCCATCTTCCAATCACCCTGTATAATAACGAAATTAAAAGGAAAACTATCACGGCTAAGTAGGCTTTACAAGTTTACGAATAATAGTCGACCAACTTACATGTATGGGAGAACATGATTTTCAACTATAATGTTAAGTTTGTTCTTGGTTAAATTCATTTCAACTACGGAACTCTTCATTGTGCGTGGTCCGACACGCACTTGGCCAATTTTTATCTGAATATCCTGCATATACTACGCAAACGCACTGCACTTGAAGTTTAGTGTACAGAGTTTCGTTGCGCGCGTCGTCACGCCACCCGCGGTTGTTATTTGCACTAATGCGGGGGTTGGGAGACGCGCGGGTGAAATCAGATTTTATCCTGTCATTGGGCCCTGATCGATCGACCCGTGCAGTTGTTATTGCTTTGCCACAAGCCCCTCAGTAAGTTTCTTGATTGTGGCATACAATAAAATTGTAGCAACAGATGACTTACGACGTCTACACATTTATTTATTTAATTAATTATTTAATTAATTAATTATGGCACTCCAACGACTTATTCACTATTACATTTTTTCGGGTACTGTAACAATTGAACTTAAAATGTAGAGTGAATTTGTCACTTAAAGGTGTGCACAGCACTTATGTATTTCAAGTTTTATAATTTTACATAGATTAAGTACATGGAAACAAAATTGAAAACTAAAAAAAAAAGAAAAGAAATAACTAAATCTATTTTGTTGCTCTCTAAATGATAATAATAATATCAATGACAAATAATAACACATCGTTTATATGGTGCAACTATTATTGTTACTTTCATAATGAAAGACTAATTTACTCTTTGGTGTTTAAAGAGAGGCCTCGTTCACAAAAGGCTCTAATCATTTTCATTTTCGATGAGTGTATCTCCATTGCACAAAACAACGCAATGCTACTTATTATAGGTTCGATAACTCATCGTATATTTGTAACGGTTACCTACTTCCCACAGCTTGCGTGGTGTGATAATATCTCTTACGGCATGTTTTCTTTTCATTCTTAGTAATAGATGGATTTATTAGCTTTGTGGGATCTTCTGATTAAGATAGGATAGGTTATAGGTCTAGAGGATGATGAAACTTGATGGTTTTATAGAGGTGTGCCAAAGAAATTAACCTAAAATACGCCTGTTCACATATAATTTTTATTATGTATACAAGACCTTGTAAAACATTTTAAAAGAGTAACGGTGGAGTTTCTTGCCCATTCTTCTCCATACGAAATCTACCTTTTCGAATGGGCGACTAGAATCATTTCTATTTAGTTTTTTTTGACGTTCAAAAGTGCCTTTAATGTGCCTATTTGAAATAAATGATTTGACTTTGACTTTGCCTCACAGATGAAATGATCTTTCAGAATCCGAGGATCAGATAAAACTAATTCACAATCGCAAAACCGAATTATACAACATAACATCATGACTGCAACCCCCAAAGGTTCAGGCACAGGTGTACCAGTAGTACACCCATATTTCGCCAGTTATGTTTAAGTCCCATGTAATAGGGGGCAACGGGCAAGCCTATTGCCTTGAATCGTGCCTCGGAAAGCACGTAAAGCCGTTGGTTCTGCGCCTGAACTCTCCCCGGTCGTGTCGGATTGCAGTCCCATCGGACTATGAGAGTAAAGGAACAGAGAGTGCACCTGTGTTTGCGTACACACTTGTGCACTATAATATCTCCTGCGTACCTGGCTAATCTCCATTGAGATTGGCCACCGTGACCGAAAACGGTCGGGGAGGCTATTGAACCGGGCACAAGTCCAGGCTCCGGGCTGTTAGTGACAAATTCCTGATAAAAACTCAATAATAATCTAATCATAGTAGGTATGCATAAACGTTTAGATGGTTTAGAATTTGTTTATAGAAATATTTTAACGACGTCATATAGTGAAGACCATATCGCAACTCCATATTGATATGACAGCGAAAACCAAGTTCAATAGACTAGTGGATCCGAAGATCTATTTAAATAAGTCAGGAAGTAGTAAGGTGTAAAAATCATTGCAGTTGCCTCGCTTATAAGTTCAACTGTTAAATGAGCAATAAGCACTTAATAAATCTTTAAACCTCTTTCAAACCTCTTTCACGGGAGCTATTAGAGCATTTATTTTAAAAACGATTTGTGAAATAAAAGAGAATAAAGGGTGTGGTCTTGCTTACGTATTGTGGTAGTTCGAAGTTGCAAGTTATTGTTTTTCAGTAAAGAAAGGTTATGCGGGACTAGCTGTTTCCCGCGACTTCGTTTGCGATCCAGGATGAAAAGTAGCCTAGGTATGTCCTTCTGCTAGGCCTAGGTGTTTCCAGATCCCAGGCTATCTAGTTGTAGAACTTCAACACGATCAGTTCAGTGGTGGCGTGAGAAGGCAACATACAGACAGACAGACCCACAGACAGACCAGAAGACCGAGTTACTTCGTATTTATATTTTTAGTTCGGAATGTAGAAAGACTTTCGAACTCCGGTTTAGTTGATGAATTGCAGCGTCTCAGATCTATGTACCTACTTATATCGTTGCAGGAATATCTACTTAATTAAAAACATTTCTTAAGCTTTGGAGTTGCATTGAGAGAATTTACAGGCTAATCAAAAATGTTTAACTAAGAGATTTTCTTCGCGTCGCCAATTTGAGTAAAACAAGACAAAATCGAACTAAATTCAGTCTGGCACAAATACATACTCCGCACATAACCTTTCCTCTCTGCTATACAGCTGTAGTCGGGTAAAAAGGTTTACGATCATCCGCCAACAACAAAATAACCCTTAATCTATCATCTTGCAAAAAAACCGTACCTATATTTCTTTCATTCATCAAAAATCTCAACAATGGCCACGCATGCAAATGGCGGCAGTTCGCACGGAGCGCGGGAAACAATCGGTTGCCATGACAACGGCATTATGGCGGATTTGTGACGCGGTCACACGCCGCGTTGAATCAAGATAACTACGCATTGTTTTAGATTGATTGGGCCAAAGTAATTATTGACAGGGCTTATTTTTAGGCTTAGCTGCTCTTTGTTTATTATGACACAGCAAAATATTAATTTCTATGTGAGATATCCCTTAGAAACGATCAGAGATGTAATTAGGCAGAAAGTGTTATAAATGCACTAATACCCGATGTTTGAATTGCATTACTTAAGGTGGAAACCCAAACAAATTTCGATGCAAAAAAGGTATAAATAAATTGTGAATTATGCGGGGGATATTGAAGGAATCACCTAATAAAGTTCGCAACTTCAAATTCCCAATTCAGAAACCGGGTTTACATAAGTTGACTTGGGGCGAGCAGGAATCGGAAACACACCTAGGACTCGGAAAGGTGACAATGACAGCTAGGAAACGGTATGGTTAGATGAGGTCGTCGGAATAGTTTTGAATGTGTATTCTCCTGGCAACATTTAAAAGCATACCGTAGTGTATGTCGTAATCGGGCCCAAGTCGGCTATTTTTTTTATAAATTCGTCATTCCAACACGAACCCATTGTCATTTTGCTAAAAGTTCGTAATCTGCTAAATTCATAATGGTCGATCATTGGTCGGTCAATGGCACAGAACTTAAATATAGATAACTCGTAACGAATTAAAAGCAATGACTGCACAATGTCGTTCTAATGGTAGGTCACTGACCAAAGGAACTGTGAAAATTTTAGCAGATTACTGCCTAAGTCAATAATTCATTTGTCATTATGTACGAGATTACGGTTCTATGCCATTTTTTTCAATGGAGTGTCAGTGGTTGACCGTTGGAAAGTCATAATGACGCCATTATATTAGTAGATTACCAAACTTGTCAAAATCAACAACTATGAAATCAATGATAGACTATTCTGACACTATTGTAATAGCAGACTTGAGGCCGTTTGTAGTAGGGTGGATTACAACTGTTTACACAGTGTATCTTAATAGGCTGACAGAAAAAAGATTTAACAACCAAAAACAGTACGTTCATTCCCCGTGACACAAAAAAATCGCCTGTAGCTGTCGTTTGAGGTACTGCTTTTCTTTTTTTTTTAAGTAAGTGTAAATACTTAGGTAATTAAATAGTATAGTCATAGAAATAAGACGTATTCGACATTGGGCACCCGCTTAAATGGCACCTGAGTGAATGCACTTGACACACAGCGGTACATTTACTCAGGTGCCATTTAAGCGGATGCCCAATGTGGAATACGTCAGAAATAAAACTAAAAGATTCGGCTTCACTCCGTGACTGTACTAATGATGAAATTGGACAGTGGGTCCAGTCGACTTATTCAAAATGTGATTAGGTTGAGTGATCCCGTGGGTCCAGTTCGCGTGGGTCCAGTTGACCAAAAACTCGTAATAGGGTATTTTCGTATTTGATTGAAAACTTTGCCTATGTCCAACACGCTAATTGCGTAACACACTAATAATCACAATCTGTATAACTTTGAAGGATATTGCTAATCCAGTGCTTTCGTGCCATTTTCGAAAAAATTGTCTGCTCAACAACGTAAATAACGCAATGAATGTTGTTGGACTGTCAAAATGCAAGCCATTCCTACTGTTAACCTGTACTTCCAAAATAATACATTTGTGTGAAAGACGAGTTCACCAGGAGGGGCACGGAGATAAGTAGTACCAATTCAACTATAGTCTGTTCCAAAAGTATCTTATAAAAGTGTAAACAAACCCTGTTAAGCCTTAGGTGAAGTGAGTTTGTTTTTGATAGGAATTGACACTATTGACAGCTCACTCCACGCTCACTTCACCTAAGTTTTCACGGTGAGATTTTTACAGAATAGCACCGCAGGTTAAATTTTTAAGCAGTCACTTATGTACTAAAGGGAATAAGTGCCTATAACTAGCCACTTTTCCAATAATTATTGTTTGGAATAACATTCTTCAATTGTAATAAAAAAAATCAACGACTAAAATTTAGGTTAAGTATAAAATTAACCTCAATTATTTTCAAATGAAAAACATTAGAATGATGTTAACTTTGGTGATTTAAAATTATAATTCCTGGTTTATGTATTTAAATACCTAATCAAATCAAAGGACTCAATTTGTAAGCGGCACTACAAATTGACATCCACAGGTAAGTTTTCTGATCCATTTGTTTACATTTTCGTCAGGTACTTTTAGAACAAAATACAAAGCTCTATGTAAAATACTGATACCCAACCGCACCTGGTTACACTAAAAGCCGACCACAACATAGTTGGTTAAATAAGCCACGTGGTTTTATAAATTAAACCTGTCTAAACCATACTCTTTAGTAAAAGCTAAACGAAATAAATTACTACAAATAAATCTGGATCTAAGTTTAAAAGTGGAGATCGGGGAGTTGTGTTTTGTTAAATAAACGGCTGTAAAGGATGACTCAAGCATGCCTAGGCTGTGTTTCAATTCGACCTTATTTATCAGTTTCAACTTTTATAGAAGCAAAAGAATGATATTATTTAGTTTCAACTTTTATAGAAGCAAAAGAACTGATGCCGATTCTGTTGTTCACAAACTAAACTAAATTTAAGTTCAGTGCATCTTTTTCTTTCTATTTCATTAAGAAAAGGACAGAAGATAAATATTAGTTTAGTCCTGTCAAATTAGTCAGCGCCTGACGTAAATTGACGTATTTTTAGTACTTAGCCAATTTTTTATTCTCGTCTAAACTTGTCTATGGAGTATCTTAATTTGACAAGACTGACGTGGACCGGGTTAACGTGCTTTCCGGGGCACGAAGGGGTGTCGATGTAATGGATGGTCACTGGTCACCCATCCACGAACCGACTGCGGTAAACGTAGCTTAACCTGATCGATCGACCTGTGCGGCTGTTAATCGGTTAACCTATCAATTAATAATATATATTATTATCTAATAGGAAGACCTTTGTCTAGTAGACATTGGTTTATAATGGCAGTATGTAGGATAGTAGGATTGGAACCTATTACGCTTTGAAATGGCAACTAGCTTCATCTTTCAGATTGACCAACTCTCCTTGGCAATTCATAAGTGCCTGGAATTGGTTTCATTGAAATAAATGCTTTGAGTTTGAGTTTGTGCTGGTGATGAACCTTCCATCTTGTCAAACGTCCATTGTTAAACTTGGCTCCTTCGTAGACAACTAACTGATTAAGGATCTTGATAGAATATTTTCATTTGACAGCTCGCTGACATATTGGTAATTGCAGAACCTTATAACCAGATGCTACTGCTTTAAAACATTTTACGAAACAGGATAATTTGGGTTTCCTTCACCAATAACCACACAAAAAGCTAAACTCGTAATAAAACTGGCATTCCTACAACATTTATGAGCTGAGTGAACATCCTGTGTATATCGTAAAACAAACACGCTGTATAGGCCTCGAGGGTGCTATCGTTTTGTTTGGTACACACATTTATAGCTCGTGGTTCGAAGGTGAACAAAACGGCCTTTTAAGGACTGAGTTGCGGGTTCGAAACCTGGTTACCTTATATTAATTGCAGGAGCTATATGTAACTGTTTTACACTATTACTTTAACAACATAATCACAGTTACTTTTTTCATTTTCATTCTCGTTTCACCACTTCACGACTTATTGTTTGTCATTATTTCGTAACTTTTACAAGGCATCAAATAAACTGACACAGAATACCTAAATTTATTTTCAGTATTTCATAAAGTCAAACGTTTTAGGCTTGATAAAAGCCAAATACAAAAAGTATTTGTTTGCCTAACAACCAATGTTTTCCTGTCTGCTAATAACAACAAGATCCAATCACTAAACCCTTTTTAACACTTTGCGGGAACACTTAACGCCCGTCGACGTAATAACAATAAAACTTCTATTGTCTCTCGTTCAGTGCCCTTATAATCTATTTGACCTTTAGTTGTAGCACTTATTGAGAGACTAGCTGCGCCCCGTGGGAATATCGGGATAAAAAGTAGCCTATATCACAGATTACTGAATAGTTACTACGTAACCTATATGTTAATCCAGGGTGTCAGCTACCTCCATACAAAATTTCATCAAAATTGGTTCAGCCGTTTGAGCGGAGCGTGAAGAAGTAACAAACATATAAACACACACACACACCCCCCCACTCACCCCCTCACAAACTTTCGCCTTTATAATATTAGTGTGATCATAAATAGACAATTTCGTTACTGACACGGTCTTAGCTAAGGAATTGAAATAAATATTTAGTAATAAGGAAAATCATAAAAGCGTTCTTCCTCTCTCCTACTTATCTAAAATTTTGCTGTGCCTGACAGGGTCCATAAATGTTTTTATTGATTAAAACCTACCACCTGTATGTGTAAATTATGATTTGCAATAATAATTAATTGAATTGAATTGAATTAATAGTAGATTATGCACCGAGGGGCTAAAGTTGTGTCTTATGTCACGGGCGTCATATTGAATCTCGAGCGCAATGAAGGATTCGGGATTTAACTCACGAGCGAAGCGAGGGAGTTAATACAAGAATCCTGAATGCCGCGAGGGATTCAAGCTAGCCCAAGGCAAAGACACCTTTAGCCCAGAGGAGGATACTCTACTTTTTACACCTACTGTGAGAAAATAATAGCCATAGTACGAAAAACAAAGTATTTAATAAATAAACAAACAGTAAGAATAACATAGGAGCTTCATTTAAAAAAGTTTCAACATTCATAGGTGTGAAAACTTTCGATTTCTTTGATTGGTGGCCTTCCGATTTCCTCTTTAGAAATGCTAATAGCTTAGCGTGTCTTGATGTCTATATTGTGTTTCATGCTTATTGTTGACCTAAGCATTGAATAAGTACACCATTAGGCTACTTAACTTCTGAGTACAAGATAAATGCTGAAAATACACTAATAGAACTGGTTCCCAAATGGACTTGACGCCTTTCGTACTTTTCCATTTTTGGAAATCGTCGTAGGCTTATATATAAGTTTCCTTTGACTTTTCCAGCAGTAAAGCATTGGAAATATTATTAGCTTCGGTTGTAAATGAATTCAGGAGTACAATCACTTTCATCACTCGACATTTTATAATACTTTGTTGATAAATTTAAAGTTTAAATGCCAAAAGTTCGCGCCTTTATTGCGTCTACCAATAAGTAGCCAAGACACGATCAATTCGATTTTCAAAAAAAAAGTCTCATCTACGGTTTTGTCGTGTGTGTCTATTGATATCATTCTCATGGAAGTGGCGTTTGTGTAAACTAAGCTTTATACAGGGCTGGTAGAATAGTTTTGGATGATTGGCTGTATGCATTTCGAAATTAGAACGTCATTGGAGACGCTCGTGAAAATAGAGTATTTTTTATAAAATGTGATAAATCGACTGTAGTATAGATAGGTTTTACTATTTATTTATTTATTCACAAAATCCACAGCAATCTTTGCGCAGTTTACTTAAAATAAATTAACTAATGTTACAGCCAATTACTATTAGGTACGGTATTACGGCGCGGTACAGTATTTGTTATTATTAATGCCAGTTTTAATGTTATTCCATTCCTTTTAAAAAATGGTTCGTAGTTATCTAATTATTCTTACAATATTATGTCTTCGAAAACATGGCAACGGTATGAAGAAGCAGTCATTATGATTTTGTAGGAAATCGAGAATATCATCCACGCGTAGTAAGGGTATCGAGAATAGCTTTCCTCTTTCTGGCACCAAAGCAAAGTGTAAAGTAACTATGTATATAGGAACCAAAGAGTGTTTGTTAGTACTATACTGCCAATTTAGCTGAGCATGTGAGATTCCAAATTCAAATCACATTATTGACCAGCGGGTCATAATGAAATCCAGTACAACATTATTGACCGGCTGTGCCCCCGGCCACTAATGACTCACTTTAGGTTAAGGTTGCTTGACATATAATTTGACATTTTCGAGCAGGTGGTGTGAAAAACATTATACTCATCTGCCTATTTCAAAACACAAATATAAGAATCAATCAACACAAAAAATAATAAAAATATACAAAATTTAAACAAAGTACTAAAATGAAACACTAACTAACAAATAAACACTCACTTTTCACTACATAACCAAATAAAAAGCATAAAATAAGAGGGTAGGTACAAGTGTACAGCGGGCGGGTTGGCAGGGAAATGGCGGTGGCGGTGCAGTGTTCAGTGTTCAGTGTTATTTATTAGTAAAGCGTGGTTCATACCTAGGCCAGGAGATAGGGCCCCTGGATAGGTGGATAGTACAAAAAAACAACACTGAAAAAAGAAAAAAATAAATACTACTGTAAAAATAATACTGAAAGTTACTTCTTATAATAAAGAAAACCTCTTCATTTCACGACATTCAATAAGTGTCTGAGCTCTGACTTTTATTAAAATGTCAACAGTGCACAAGTGAAATTAGTAAAATTCCTGTACATAGTACAAAGGTGGACTTATGAGTTCTCACGTGACGTGGAGATAAAACATGACAGGTACAATAAGACAGAATAAAAAATTTGTGTAAGATATTCAAAGATCGAGGACGACGAGGAGGGGCCCCCTTAGGGCTGAAGCCTGCCGGGTCAGCGGGATTGTCCGAAAGGGTTACCGCTGGCCCGGAACATAAAGGGCTAAGGAAGGAACACGGGTGGGTTTTAGTCAGTAAGAGTCTGACATTCCCTTCCGCTCCACCCAGAGCGGGAGGGGTCATTTGATGATTTACAATCCGCAAAAAAAAAAAAACAAAGATAAGTGAGACCTTAATAAAGATCACTTGATAATTAACAAATAACCCTTGTTTAGACGTAATTACTAACATTCAAGTCTTTTGTTTAACATACGTGCAAAAAAAATAAAACAAAATACCATAGATATCCGCAAAATACTATAAATATACGTTTAGTTAAAATCATAGTAATGAGAAATTGTCATTATGTTCCAATCTGAAGGCTATCTACATGAACAAAGACTGCTCTGAAAAGTCAGATAAATCCTGAAATAAAGGGGAGTAGAGATGGTTTTCTTCACTGTTATTTTAATTTTGAGGAATTGGAAATTAATTTAGATTATTCAGTTCAAGCACCAAAGCATTTTAATTTCTGCGTTTTTACATCTATATTTTATTACAAACAAAGTTTTTAGTTAAACATATTTAAAAAACTTACCAATTAAACGGATAGAAGGACTCACAGGAAAACAATAGTCTTTTCTTATCACATGCCACAAACACTAATCAAAACACATAAAAAATATGTCAAAATTAAGAAACTTCTAATTTTAAAGAAACCTTTTGTGTTGATAAAATTAAACACAATATTTAAAAAAAAAACAACCAAAAAGTAAATCAGAAAGTTATATGGCAAAGACCAATTTCTAAATCGAATTTCAAAACAAAATTTTATGAGTGCCGAATTAATAATGACAAAAGTCAATTATTAATTATTTAATAATATAATACAAGTGTAAAGGAGCCTTGTTAGTGGGAAAATGACGGTAGCGCAGCGTTCACTGTTATTTATTACTAAAGCGTGGCTCAAATGTAGGCCAGGAGATAGCTAGATGGCACGGATTTATCTAATTTTCAACTTCGCACTATTATTTTGCAGTGGTAGAAAAGTGATTTATGTTAATAGCGACTAGAATGCTCATTTTACACTACGTTTTTCTGAAATAAATTAGATTAGTAGCGTAATCTGTATAATCAAGATATTATAATTATTTTGTATGCAATTATACATTCAGAATTACCTAGAACTTTAAAAAAAATTAGCAGTCAATGAAATCTTCGAAATTACGTCATGTCTTCGAGTGCTAACGACACTCATGATAATTCATAAATAAAAAGTAAACACTACAAAAATTTACTTAACTATTAAATAAAGGATCGACTTGGTACAATGTTTTTGGCAAAAACTGTTGCGTTTTATGCAATATTTATATTGCTATAAACATGGCAGTTTATTATTTTATATTCGAATAAAAACAAAGTGTGAAGGTTTTACGCAATTTTTTGTTTATGGTGTTACATTTGCATGCATTGAAAGTACTATTTTAAATAAAAATATTGAAAATATCGTTGAAAAACTGCAATATTTTGATTTAATAGGTGCAAGAAAAAAGGATAAATAAATAAAAAAAAAAGTTTGTATCAAATTATTAATCTGTTTAGCCAGAAAATGACAGTATATTAAGTACTATAAAATAAAATAAAAAAACAGAAAAACTATTTTCACTGTTTTAAGGAATATCTCTTTTTCATTAATTTTGATTTAAAATGTTAGTTTTGATTTTCATACTCGTTGCGGGTAGTCAGAAGTCAACCAGCCATACCAAGGGGTATTGGTACCCAGTAACTGGGTTGTGCAGGTCAGATAGGCAGTCGCCCCATGTAAAATACTGGTACTCAGCTAGATCCGGTCAGACTGGAAGTCAACTGCAACATAGTTGGGTAAAGGCTAGGCAGATGATGATTTGAAAACATTATAATTATTTAAAATATATATATAGGACTGGTAATTAGTGACCGATACTTAAACACGTGATTTTACTCATCATTATGAACAACTTTTACTATGGGACCAAACCTGAAATCGCGAAAAAAAAATCAGCTGTTCCCTACATTTATGTTCGTCTAACTCGTCAAAATGTAGAGAACAGCTGTTTTTTTTTCACGATTTCAGGTTTGGTCCCGTAGTAAAAGTTGTTCATAATGATGAGTAAAGTCACGTGTTTAAGTATCGGTCACTAATTACCAGTCACCCGATATATTAATTACTATTTAACTTCTATTTTGCTTAACCTTTCGCACCCTCACACCACAAACACATAACTAACAATTCCACCAGCCGAGCTCCTGAACTACAGAAAGTAAAGTTCCTTATTATAAGTTGGAACCTTATCGCATAGCATGGCGGACCATTGTTCGTTCTGACTTTGTGGTCGAGAGTTCGAAAGTTAGTTTGACAGAGTACCAAGTGCCTATCTGCTATATTAGCACAATGAGATGGGACGCTGTAGGCTTTGTAAGGCGTGTTTGTAATAAAATTAATTGTATCTTATTAAGAAGTTATTAATTTTTCGGTTTATTTGATTTAGTTTCGATAATGATATTGCGTTTTTTCCTATGGGTATGTAACCTAAGATAAACTCACGGCCTTTTCCTATGGGGGTAGGCATAAGTTACTATCTTAGTATCGTAGTATGATGGTACAGTCAGGGAAATTAATTGTTTATCAAATCGATCATACAACAACTGTCAAAAAACAAAAAAGTCGAGAGGTGTCGTGGGGCACCCGGTTGGAACGAAGTTCCTTTCTCTGTATATTATGTATTGAATAACTTGACTATCCCGTTGGTCTCGTGGTCGCAAGCGCGACTGCTGTGCATGGGGTCCTGGGTTTGATTCCCAGGTCGGGCAAAGTGTTATTGGGTTTTTCCATTAGGAATTTCTCAGTAGCAGCTCGGAGTTTGGAAGTTGGTGGACATCCCCTTGCCTCAGAAAGCACGTGAAGCCGTTGGTCCTACGCCTGATCTGTCCCCGATCGTGTCGGATTGTCGTCCCATCGGACTATGAGAGTAAAGGAACAGAGAGTGCACCTGTGTTTGCGAACACTCTTGTGCATTATAATATCTCCTGCGAACCTGGCTAATCTTCGTTGAGATTGGCCATCGTGACTGAAATCGGTCAGGGTATTCTTATTATTATTAAATAACAGGCAAAATTAAATAAATTTAGTTTGAGAGTAGGTACCTAATTAAATACACAACACAAGGCGAAAAAACCGAAAAAAAACACGTTTATTGTATGGGAGCCTCCCTTAAATATTTGTTTTATTTTGTTTTTAGTATTTGCTGTTATAGCGGCAACAGAAATACATAATTTGTGAAAATTTCAACTGTCTAGCTATCGCGGTTCTTGAGATACAGCCTGGTGACCGACAGACGGACGGACGGACAGACAGCGAAGTCTTGGTAATAGGGTCCCGTTTTTACCCTTTGGTTACGGAACCCTAAAAAAAAGCAGATTTCAGAATTAAAGCAGATACTATAGCAAAACTGTTGTGCCGGTCATAATGTTGCAAAGGTGGCCCAGTGGTAACAGCGCAGACTTACGAGTAATAATATCATCACCACTACTCTCAAAACGGTGAAGGAAAACATCGTGTGGAAACCGGCTTGTCCCAGAACCAAAAACATTCGTAGACGTGTGATATCTACCAACCGCACACAGCCCACTCCCTCTCGAGAAGAAGAGGTCTGTGTCCCAGCAGTGGGAACATTCTAAGCTGATGAAGATTATGTTTAAAATGGTACACTGTCTTCGGTTTAGCTCTCATTAACCAAGTGTGAAGAGTAGGTATAACGTGAGATAAAGAACTTCTTTCCAACATTAGTGATTCGAATATACGGACAATTTAAGTAAGTTGTTTGCCAATTTGATAAGCAATTAATTTCCGTGGATTTATTAATAAGGGCGATTTTTTTTCCAAATTCTGTCCAAGGGAAGAGTAAGCACTATTTTGAGATGTAATTTTTAGGAAAAAAAAAACGTCTGTCACAAATGTTTGCCTGAGTTAGAAAGAAATAATGAAAAATGCGTTTATTGGCATTACAGCAAGAAGAAGAAGAAGAAGAAGAAGAAGAAAGAAGTCCAGGCAGCACATCCTTTTGGACGACACGACGTGACGTAATAGGTTTATCAAATTTTGCGTTATTGGTACAAACATGATCTTTTGCATGCTCAGTCATGGCTCTTAGCTTTAAAAGTCTCGTCTACGTTTTAAATCTTGCAATAATAGGTATTTATACAGAAATATTAAACTTAGGCACGACGGCTTTGACGGCACGGTTGGCGCAGTAGGTAAGCGATTGACTGCTGCGCTGTGTGTCGCGGGTTCGATTCCCGCACGGTACCTACAAATATTTGTATGACCTACAAGCAGTTGTTCCGGGTCTGGCTGTAATGTGAATTTAAATGTTTGTAAGCGCACCCACAATACAGGAGAAATTCCTAGTGTGGGGCAACGTTAAAAAAAAGGAAAAAAAATAAATCTCAACAAGCAGTAGGTAAGTTTAAAAGCAAAAGGAGTAGGTAAGACGTTTTCACTTCACAAAATCGGTAGCTCATTCAATTGTTCAATTGACAGAAGCCAATCATCACATAACCACTATTATAGTTATCAATAATTTGTCAAATCTTTCTCTAGAAGACTTCAAAGTTGACGTTTCGTTTGTATAAAAAGCGGAAGTAAGTCTTGGGTCACGACTGTCTGTCACGAACACTGACTCAATAACCTAATTTTATCAATAGAGACAAGCAGTTATTTAATATTCGGTTTAGGGTACTGTGAGTGAATGCTAAAATCCATAATAATAAGGCATGCATCTGGCGAAATGTTAGTGTACTATAGGTACAAAGTCAAAGTCAAATCATTTATTTCAAATAGGCACAATAAAGGCACTTTTGAACGTCAAAAAAAAACTAAATAGAAATGATTCTAGTCGCCCATTCCAAAAGGTAGTTTTCGTATGGAGAAGAATGGGCAAGAAACTCCACCGTTACTCTTTTAAAATGTTTTATAAGGTCTTGTATACATAAAATAATTATATGTGAACACGATGCACCCATAATAAAATTAGTCTACCACAAAAGGTAAAAAGAATTAAAAATTAAGCAATGACAGGTAAATCAAATAAGTGATAGATACATGGTGCTCACATATTTACAAATTATTTAAAAAAAAATGCAAAAGTAGTTGATTTTTCTAGAATTTTAACAAGTGTGTGAGCCACTGTAGTCGCAGATTGTAAAATGAAATAAAATAAGATGTCATAATAAAAAAAAAACACCTCTGCCTAACCCTTCGGGGACTATAGGCGTGATGTTGTGTACTCCAAATTATTACTATTTTGATTTCCTAAAAATATTAATTGATCGTCTAATACAGGGGCAAATTCAATTAGCTTATAGGCTCCTTCAAACAGGCGCGACATGCAATATAATCGCGCGCGATTTTATCGCGTGTCGCGCCTGTTTGTAGGAGCCTAGCGAAATTTAGCAGACGGGATGGATATCGATATCTGAACACGATAAAACAGAAAAATAAATTAATTCGACGATGTTTTTACTGGGGTCATCGACCGCAGTTAGTATAGTCACTTGAAATATCACTGTAAGAAATCCGTTATTTTTCGTGTGAATTTCACAGACTTTTTTTCAGTGTTTTATTTTGTTTTATCGTGTTTAGATATTAATCTAAACATGATAAAACAAAATAAAACACTTCCTCAACTCATAATTTAATTAACAACACTACAAACGGTCGTTGACGCCCCAAAAACGCATCACGCCAGAAGAGTTTCGCTAGTTAATTTTATTTGACCTTGTATAATGAATTTGCCTCTTTTTGTGACCCTAAAATAATTCCCATTTGTTGTCCTAAAAATATTGAATAGTCAAGTTCTTACCTTACCTGGGGGCCTAAAAAGGCCACTTTGGCAGAATCATAAAAGGATAACATTATGAATCATAATATGGCGAAGACAGTCCGTGTTTTTCTTTTTTTTGCTGCACTACGTAGTTATAATCAAAGAGATTGGGATTGAATTTAGAAAACATAACTGAAATATCCTTTACCAATGGGATTTGATACGATTACCATAGCGGTTAACTGTCTATTATGATTCACAATGTTATCCTTTTATGATTCTGCCAAAGTGGCCTTTTTAGGCCCCCTGTTTGTTCAGGGTGCCCTAGCTTACTTACCTACTACGAGCAACTTTGAGAAAAAGCCAGAAAGTTAATAAAAGGCTTAAGTATTTATTTAAAAAAAGGTCTTATTAGAAGGTCTGGAAGGTCAATAAGCTTTTTGAGGCACATTGATTTAATAAAGGGTAAGTACATCATTGGAAGATCAATAAGTTTTGAGAGGATCATTTAAATATTTTATCCTAATAATAACAGTCTGGAACTGCGGTTCCATTGCGTAACAGACCACAATCCCAATGCTATTATTTTAGACAATCTTCATTGCGTTATTTACGTTGTCAAGGAGACGATTTTTTCAAACCATCATAGAACTCATACATCGCTTTCTATCAGGCGTGACCGAGGGCAATAGCAGGCCCATTTAGCACCAGGCCCGTGCCGGACGACGCGTACGTGTATGCGCGCCTCAAAGAGATGTCAGCATCGAGGAGGGGCCCCATAGGGCCGAAGCCTGCCGGGTCAGCGGGATTGCCCGGAACATAAAGGGCTAAGGTAGGAACACGGGTGGGTTTTAGTCAGTAAGAGTCTGACACTCCCTTCCGCTCCACCCAGAGCGGGAGGGGTCATTTGATGATTTCCCATCCACAAAAAAAAAGGCCCTTTTAGCCGTAAAAAAAAACATATAAAGCAATGGATTATGAATTTCGTTCAAGATCCTTCTGATTGGGATGGAAAGTGTGTTACGAAATTAGGGTGTTCATCTACTGCTGGATAAAGGTGTCTGTCATAGGAGGAACGAGAACGTTTCACAACGATTGATTATAATATCCTATGTTTTGGCAAATTCGGATCAAGTTTTCATACGGTATTTCCTTTATCTTAAATCTGATTTTTTAATATTCATATTTATTAATTAATAACGATGAACATTTTTATGGAATACTAACAGCGCCCCGCGGTTTCACCTGCATAAGTTTCGATCCCGTGGGAATATCGGGATAAAAGTATCCTATGTGTTAATCCTGATTATACATTATCTGTTTGCCAAATTTCATTCAAATCCGTTCAGTAGTTTTAGCGTGAAGAAGTGAAATGTTTATTACATACAAATACACTCACAAACTTTCGCCTTTATAATATTAATGTGATAATAAATTTTGTCGATGGAAAAATACATACTATGTGTCATAACTCTTAAAACTATATGCTGCCAGTATCGATCCCCAAGTGAACTGAATACTGGTCTGAAAAATTAAACGAGGAAAATGTCGTGAGGAAAGTATAGCTGGATGGCTATAAGATTATGGGAAGACCAAAGAAAAGATGGTTGGACTGTGTAAAAGATGATATGGTTAGAAAGGGGGTGACAACCAAGGTGACGAAATAGAGAAGAACGGAAGAGAAATACTTGTTGCGCTGACCCTAAATAAATTGTGGTAATGACAGGAATGATTACTGAAAAACTGAACGAACCTATCACAACATTATCTAGGTATCACACATAGGTACGTACAATGTTATCAAAACTTTGTTTATCATAGTTTAATTTAAACTATTCAATGTTGTGTGATTTGTTCCCATAAAGATTGATTCAGTTTCTGATAGTCAAAACATTATTACATCATCCTCTTCTAGTTCATTTATTAAATAAAAGGTGTTGGTTTGTAAAACAAAGAAAATTAATTAGTTTGAAATTGATAACACACACTGAGCAAAAATTAAGAAAATGAGAAGATGCCATTGTCCAGCGACAGCAAACCGATGCTATAATAGACTTAATTATGACAGACGTATGATTACTCTTATGACAATAAGAGCAAGAATCATCATCATTATTTCAGCCCAAAGACGTCCACTGCTGGACATAGGCCTCCCCTAAGCATCGCCAATTTGACTGGTTTGTGCTTCTCGCATCCAGAGGATTCCTGCAGTCTTCACAAGGTCATCGGTCCACCTTGTGGCCTTCCAACGCTACGTCTTTCGGTACGCGGTCTCCTTTTCAGAACCATCTTTGGGCTATGTCGAATATAATAAGAGCTATCATGCATATTAATCAGCAATTTAATGTTGAAAGCAACTATAAGTAAGTAGGTAGCTAATAATGACCCAATATAAAACGGGCTAATGTGTCAGATATGAATATTTTGGCAATATCCCAATTTTAAGTTGCATCTAAAAAGTCGTAAAGAAAACCTACTTAACATCTAGTAATATTTAGAGAATCTCATCTTAGTTTTAGTGACTATTTAAATATCTTTTTCGTCCTTGTCGAACTTCATTTAACAATCAGGGAAATTCATTACGCGAAATACCCCTGCGTCAATTTGCGGCGTATATAACGCCAAAGAATACAACTGTCAAAGAATGACTTAGAAATCGATTTGCTTGACATTTAATTTGTCTAAGTTTACCTAGATTCATCATCATCTTCCTGTCATTGTCCCATGTTACGTCAGGTGGTGTGGACAGTCGGGCTGGTCCACAAATTCAAGGTCTCGGTTCAAAGGCTCGGAGTCTCTTTGAAGGATAAAATTAGGAATGAAATTATCCGGGAAAGAACCGGAGCTACCGACATAGCTTGCAGAGTTGCATGCAGAGTTGTGGCAGTGGGCTGGCCATGTCTGTCGAAGGACCGATGGCCGGTGGAGCAGACGAGTCCTGGAGTGGAGACCGCGTATCGGCAAGCGTAGTGTGGGACGCCCTCCAGCTAGGTGGACGGACGACCTAAAGAAGGTGGCTGGGGTAGACTGGATGCGGAAGGCGGAGGACAGGGTGCTGTGGCGCAATCTGGGAGAGGCTTATGTCCAGCAGTGGACTGCGATAGGATGAGTTGATTGACGTCGGGTGGGTGCAACGCGTTTGCTTTTTCCATTATGCCCTGTCCACCGTGACACATTACTTTACCTAGATTATAAGTGATCTAATATGTGGTCTTCTATAATTTGAAGCGCACGCTAGTATTTGTCCTCATTCTTGTATACTTGCATTTGCAATTGTGTAGCCTCTGTTGGAGATACAATAATATTATTATGTAAATAAATAAAATTACGGTAACCAATCATGTTGTACACTGCCATAAAACTCTAAAATTCATTAAATTAGCAGTATTTTCAGAAACCAGATGCAACACTTATACCTACTTAAAACCAAATTAAACAAAATTAACTCAACATTTCCTAATTTCTACGGAACCGTGAACAGGGAAGTATGCAAACAAAGACAAGAATAGAATCCAAAGATTGATCAACGCATTTTGTTTTTGATGTGCCTACTTCCGGTACACAACGGATATTGCGAACTGTTCCTTTAATAAATTAGAGGGTGGTCCAAAGTTCTGAGGGGTTGCAAGGGGGTGAAATCTGGGGGGGTGAAAGGGTTAATTATGTTTTGTAACGGGGTTTAATAGTATCTTTTTACGGGTGTTGTTCAATCTTATCTGATGATGTTGGGATGTACCTTTTTGAACCCCTTTAAGGAAGGGGTTTTCATAATTTCTTGCTGGCGATTCAGTTTAGTGTTTGATTAGATTGGTCTGCTTTTTCAGTTAATTGAATGTTATTGATTATTTTCTTATGACACAGTATGTTGTGTAGTCTTCAGGGACCACTTGTATGGCGAATGCGCCGGTTTCAGGTACTATTAATTAATCATTTATGCCCGTTTTCACTAACCTAATAAAGGGAATACCTAACTTAATGGCATAATCTAAAAATAAACAAAATCGCTCGTTATACTGTAAGTTACATAACCATACCATAATCAGCCTATAATGTTCCCACTGCTGGGACTCTGGCCTCCTCTCAATGAGAGGGAGTGGGCCGTAATCCACCACGCGGGCCCAGTGCGGGTTGGTGGATGTTATATGTCTTCGATTTTTTGATTCTAGGACATGCCGGTTTCCTCACGATGTTTTCCTTCACCGTTTTGAGAGCAGTGGTGATGAAATAATTTACACAAAGTAAAGCGCCTGACTGGATTCGAACCTACGACCTACAACTCGTAAGTCGTGTGTCCGTGACCACTGGGCCACCTGCTGTAAGTTACATAATTACAACTAAATTCGTACTTACTAGTGCTTCCACAGAACATTATCTGTTCTGTGAGTGCTACACTTACATAGCTCAAACGCTCTTCTATGTTAACTGACGCTATATCATAGATACCCCTCCTCAATTTCAACGTCAGTTGACACTTTGCGGGACACTTAACGCCCCTCGACGTAATAACAATAAAACGTCTATTGTGACTCGTTCAATGTCCTTCAATGTGTAAGGATGAAATACAATTACTCAAAGTAATCGTATTGTTGCATGCTTAAGGCAATCAATTCCATGATAACGTCCTTAACAGGAGGATGTTCGGAGCCCTAGAGCATGGGAAATATTGCCCAAATCATTGTAATGTCAAACGGAGGTTAATGATGATGATGATGATGGACGGATGGTAATGATTTTGGCAGACAGAAGACGAATTCTCGCTACCTGAACCTTAGTGATAATAACCATTATTATATGCAGATTGAAGAGCGTTGACACAAGTGAAGTTTGAAGGTCGACGATTCGATTCCATTATCGACATCGATGTCAAAAAAAGTACCAAATAACAAGAACTTTTTTACAAAAAAACAACAACCGACTTCGAAAAGATTTTTCTTGATTTTTCAAAAAACCGCTTGTCAGATTTCGATAAAATTTTCATGGGACCCTTTCCAACAAATTTTTTTTTCAAATCGATTGGCGAGCGACGGAGATAAGCGCGTACAAACATAAAAAAAAAAATACAAACATCCGAATTGACGACGACGACGTTCAAAATGAAAATCCATGATGGCGACTGCGAAAATTTCAAAATCAAACTTTCATCATGAAATTTAGCCTAGTTTCCTCTCTACACATAGCTAAGATAACTCGATCGTTAGCTCATCGACGTCCATAGATCTCTATTAAGCGTTTGGCTGCCGACCAAAACCGACACTCTCGCACTTATTACGTGCTTTCACTTGTATATTCTAAGTATAGTAAGTATGTACAATGATGCTTTTTTTTTTTTTTTTTTTTTTCGGATGGGAAATCATCAAATGACCCCTCCCGCTCTGGGTGGAGCGGAAGGGAGTGTCAGACTCTTACTGACTAAAACCCACCCGTGTTCCTTCCTTAGCCCTTTATGTTCCGGGCCAGCGGTAACCCTTTCGGACAATCCCGCTGACCCGGCAGGCTTCGGCCCTATGGGGCCCCTCCTCGATGCTGACATCTCTTTGAGGCGCGCGTGGAACACGTACGCGCCGTCCGGCACGGGCCTGGTCCTGATCGGGCGGTGAGCTACCCATTACTCTCCGCCCGCAGGCCCGCGCCTACGGTGGCCGGGAGTCGTCGCGCGGCTCCCGACGCCCGGAGCGTCTCCCGCGGCGGCTGGGACGGGAGGCTCTCTCTCTGAGTCGTCCCGCCACCTCCTTCGCTAGCATGACTGCTTCGGAGAAGGAGGTGACTGCCTCCCACTCCCTCTCGCCCCGGACCATGGCTTGCACCAGGGCCGGGCGCGAGAGGTCGCCGCCGCTGCCGATCGCCTCTACGAGGACACGGCGGTGCTCCGCCCAAGCGGGGCAGACCTCCACCGTGTGCTCCACCGTGTCTTCTGGGCGATCCTGGCAATGGTGACACCCGGGCCGACCAAAACCGACACTCTCGCACTTATTACGTGCTTTCACTTGTACATTCTAAGTATAGTAAGTATGTACAATGATGCTTGCATATAGACGCAGGTTCCTGGTTAAAACAAGTCGGTATTCATATTCATTTATTGTATTCCTTAAAACAGACTTTACAACTAGGTACAAAAATATACCTTGTAAAAGGACAAACCTAAAATAAACAAAAATTACAAAAAACAAAATTAAAACTATTGATAATATTTAAAAAATCTAGGTATTTAAATTAATTTAACAATAAAATAAGCTCATGCTCAGGCCCCCAAGATGCAGGCGCTGTCTATATTTTAGACAACTGTTCAAATATCTATGTTCAGTAAGCATACATTATAATTATTTTGAAAAATAATTATAATTTAATTATTAATTATTGTGAATGGGTGACCATCTTTAAATATAGAGACCCTCCGTGCCTCGGAAAGCACGTTAAGCCGTTGGTCCCATCTGTCATTCGTTGATCTTTGACAGTCATTACGGGTAGTCAAAAGCCCAAGTCTGACAACTAGTCTTACCAAGCGGTATTGTATTACCCAGTAACTGGGTTGTGGAGGTCAGATAGGCAGTCGTTCCATGTAAAATACTGGTATTCAGCTGCATCCGGTTAGACTGGAAGCTGGCCCCAACATAGTTGAGAAAAGGCTAGGCAGATGATGATGTATCTATTTTGTTTACTACCATTTTGCCGACATTTCAATACTCCGTTCCGTAGTGTAAATTTGTAGTAGGTCTTATATGGTCATTATGGACCCTGTCTGGCACCGCAAAGTAGGAGTACCGATCAGTGTGGGTGAAATAGATCCTTTCTTAGCGGATGCCTACGTCATAACATTTACCTGCATGCCAAATTTCAGCCCGATCACTCCAGTGGTTTGGGCTGTGCGTTGATAGATCACTATGTCAGTTAGTCACCTTTGAGTTTTGTATTTAGATACATGAATTAATAGGTAAGTATTTATAATAAAGATGTTAATGAGAAAAGATGATTTGTGAAAAACGATAAAATTTATGGAAAATTGAGAAGTTATACGCTTCTAAAGTTTTTTTTCTATGCTTGTCACGCAAAACGGTGTGGCTTGAAGTTACTACTTATGGCTTTTATGTCTTGTGATGTCAATCTCACATTTTCAGGTTTTCAACCCGAAACCTGAAGAGCAAACAGCGACTACGTAAACACAACCTAACGCCTGAAAGAAAGGTCACATTTCATACTCTTGGGACACGGTGATATTTATGTAACAGCCGCTTTAAACCTCGTTTAAGCGAACGTAAACACAGATAATATTTAAATTATTGTTTATCCATTATTATATGGTGTGCGGAATTGGAGTTACTGGATGTGCCTTTCATTTGAGTTATTTTGTCAACAGATTTTTCTTTAACCTTTGCAAGAGAGGATAGGAATATGTAGTTATTTTACATCCAGCTTCGGTTTAAATGGTGACAATCAGTGGCGGTGGTTAGCTTTTGAACACACACTTTAAACTACAATGAGATATTTCAAATAGGTATCTTTGCAGTGGAAACAACATAAAACATCTGACGTCTGTAATCCCCGAAGATTAGGCAGAGGTGTACCTGTAGTAGGTACACCCACATTTTGCCAGTTACAACATAATCATGGATTTCAGAAAGTCTCTGGGTAGAGAAGGCCTGCCTCTGTCATTATAGATGTTCCCATACGGCGGTGGTGGCTTTTTAACATCAAATGGCCTATCTGCTTACCATACCATACCATAATCAGCCTATAATGTTCCCACTGCTGGGACACAGGCCTCCTCTCGGTGAGAGGGAGTGGGCCGTAATCCACCACGCGGGCCCAGTGCGGGTTGGTAGATGTCACATGTCTTCGAATTTTTTGGTTCTAGGACATGCCGGTTTCCTCACGATGTTTTCCTTCACTGTTTTGAGAGCAGTGGTGATGAAATAATTTACACAAAGTAAAGCGCCTGTCTGGGTTCGAACCTACGACCTACAACTCGTAAGCCGAGGCCTATCTGCTTGTTACATTCTAAAAAAAAAATAAGTGTCAAATTTGTCGATTTAGGTCTCCATTTTCCCACTATTTCGTTAATAAGCCGCGTTTCTACCTCTAGTAAACCTTAGCTGCGTCCATGCGTGTCTTTCTCTAATTAGTAATCTAAGACTTCTAACCACATCCAGTAGGTACCCCTACATCCATACACATATAGTTATGCGGGAGCACGTGTTGCTAAACTGACTAACTCGACAGTCGCCGCTCCGTATTTTTGTGTTCATAACTTCAACATGTTGTAACTCCAACATGTCGTAACTTCAGAGTTGTGACCAGAAACATGTTATGTGGGATTTTAAATAAAAAGAGAATCGGGGAATCTGTGGGGTATCATTCATTTATGCCCGGTACAGATTGGTGAAACGTAACACGAAATATAAATTCGCCTAATTATTGTGTTACATTTCAAAGAGATGGCGGGATGAGCTGGACTCCTTCTTAAAGGATTGGCCTACGATCGCAGTAGACCGGGAAAAGTGGAAAGAGGGAATCCCGGTCTTTGCCCTGCAGTGGGACCACAGAAAAAAACAGGTCTGTTGTATGGGAACCTCCCTTTTTTATTCTGCTTTTAGTATTTGTTGTTATAGCGGCAACAGAAATACATCATCTGTGCAAATTTCAACTGTCTAACTATCACGGTTCATGAGGTACAGCCTGGTGACAGACAGACAGCGGAGTCTTAGTAATAGGGTCCAGTTTTACCCTTTTGGGTACGGAACCCTAAAAACGTAGCAGGGGGACTAAAAAGGCCACTTTGGCAGAATCATAAAAGGATAACATAAAGGACAGTTAACCTTTAAGTTAATCGTATCAAATCCCATTGTTGAAGCATTTTTAAGTTTTTTTTTTGTCTGTGCTAAAATACCAATCAATCCGATCCAAATCCAATCCTAACCTCTTTGATTATACCTACGTAGCCCAGCGAAAAAAAGAAAAACACGGACTGTCTTCGCCATATTACGATTCATAATGTTATCCTTTTATGATTCTCCTAAGTGGCCTTTTTAGGCCCCCTGTACTGAATCCTGCAGCGTACTTGTGATTTTCTTTCCTGTAGTCTTGATTTTTTTTTCCAAAGAGTTAAACAGAAATAATCACTTTCACATTAAACACATCATCATCGTCATTACTTTCGGTTCAGCAAAGATATTTATGAAAGTATTTAAAAAACAGCTAATTTGACACCAATAGAACCTTCTTAAATAAGCCTTCTTAAACCCTGTGTATAGGGAAAACTTGGCGCAGCTTGTACTCCTGAACAAAAAAGGTATACAACCGAGATATAAGCCGCTCACCTATGAACGCTTACGGTACAACTTTAAGCCCAGACAAATCCTTTGAAACAGCCTTATTCCGGTAGATGAAGGAACGAAGTAGGGACTTATTAACTTTTACAGGGGATATAGTGTGTTTTTATTGACTTGTTAGACCGGTCATGGATGGCATATCCCGGTCAAAACGGGGAGGATGTGTTTCTTACTTTGTTTGTCCAGGCATGGGGTCATAACCTGGTCAAAAGGGGGAGGATATAACGCGAAGCTATTTCAAACCCCCCCCGCCACAATCCCCGCGCTTCTGGTTGAAACGCCTCTCGTTCCCGTCCTCCAATGAGAGCGAGTCGAAGCTGCTAGAAAATTCTAGAAGTTTCCTTTAAAAACATTAGACGCGAAAATACACTGTAGTCCGGGATGAATATTATAATAACTACAAACGCAAATAGATTAGTTATTGCTCTGTTGATGAATGATTCAGCATCATTAAGCCTAGTTTTTTCAAACTATGTATGTAGGAGCCGGCTTCCGGTCCATCCGGATGCAGCTGAATAACATGTAAGTGTGAATAGCAACAGTAGTGTCGATGAATGATTGCGATGATAAAAATTAATATGTGCCCGAAGACTGTAAGCAGTGGCGAAGGTTCCATACAAGTCGATTCCTACCGGCTTCCCTTTGAAAAATGGCACAGTCAGAGACAAATAATATAATCATATTAGAGACATCTACTCCGGCTTCAGTGGTAACGACCGCGACTTACGAGATATAGGTCGTAAGTTCGAACCCTGACAGGCGCTTTACTTTGTGTAAATTATTTCATCACCACTGCTCTCAAAACGGTGAAAGAAAACATCGTGAGGAAACGAGGCATGTCCTAGAACCGTGCCTAGAACCAAAAATTCGAAGACATGTGACATCTACCAACCCGCACTGGGCCCGCGTGGTGGATTACGGCCCACTCCCTCACAGAGAGGAGGCCTGTGTCCCAGCAGTGGGAACGGTATAGGCTGATTATGTATGTATGTATGTACTCCGGCTTACCTCTTACAAAAATTGACCCTTCGCTACTGCTGTAGAGTGGAACTTTTTTTTTTTTTACTTACGTCGACAATGCTGTGAAAATACCACCAGCCTATATTGTCCCACAGCATAGCAGACCTCTTCCCGTAAAGAGAGGGCATGAGCATGGATCACAACGATTGCTCAAGCCAGGTTGACGATTTATATATTAACCATAAGTCCAGAGCGGGGTAAATGTGTTCAACAACATTCATTGCGTTGTTTACTTTGTTGAGCAGGCACATTTTTCGAACATATGAAGCAATGGATTAGCAAGAAGCCTCCTCGTGTAGCGCAGTATGTTCCGCGAGTTACTCAACTGAACCGAGCGTTCGGCGCATCTTGGACAGTCACACCCAACACCTTATTTGACTGACTAATTCTTCCCTGGTTTGCGACCACCCTAATTATTCAGATTGTGATTGAACGTTTGTTATGCATTTAGGGTGCTGGTTTCCTCATGATGGTTTCCTTCTCGGATGTCAGTGATGTCCAAGATAAACTTAGATGCTGTGATATTAGAGATAATTTTTTTGACCTTATAATAAATTTATTAAAAGGTCAAAAAATAGCATAACTTTATTTTATTGATAGAAGTCGGAAAATCCTAAAACCTTTGTTTTCCTGGAAAAAATGCTTTGTGATATGATATTTTTCTGACAAAAATTCCTTTGTTCGATTTGTCGTTCAGAAATATGCTCAATACCTAGATATATTAATATTGTTTTCTTGAAAAACCTTCAACAAGAAATATGTTTTAATGGCACATTTTGGAGGATTTAAGTACCTACTTAGACCGTCAAAAGAGTCTGCACGAGTAATGTTACAGAAGAAAAGTCTGGGAAATAATTGGTTTACCAAATTGGCTACAAACTTATCTTTGATTCTTTTACGCAATTTTTATCACAATTAATTTCTGGGATATAAAATAGTAAATTATTACCTATTCAACTCCTAACTATTTATCAACGTACGTAAGTTGTATAATAGTCAAATCACAACCGTTATTATTTTAAAGTTGTATGAAATGACCAAAAAAAAAATGGAAATGGATGGATGGATAAATAGAATGGTAATAAGTACTTACGAAAAAATTTACTGCTAAAAACAGGTATTCAATGAACAATTAACAGTACCTACTAAAAGTTAATGCCATAACCACTAGGATTGGCAGAGAAATGGTGATTTGTTTTTCTATAAGCAATATACAGACAGAAGAAAACTCTGCCCTTCTCTGGAGTCCGTTCACAGTTATTTTATTTACCTCTGAGTTTGCATCACTGTCCAAATCACAGTAATCTTTATTCTCATTCTCATAAGGTTACTGTTGGATTGCTGCCACTGACAGATCTGTCAAAATCATTGTGATCTTTATTCTCATTCTCATAAGGTTACTGTTGGATTGCTGCCACTGACAGATCTGTCAAAATCATTGTGATCTTTATTCTCGTCACAATAAGGTTGCTGTTAGGTTGCCGTTGTCAGTTGTAAAATAACTGAACGGACTACTCCCACAATTCAGAGAGAGCGGTTTTTATTTTTCTTACAGCCAAACAACAAGAAATAGTTCTACGGTCCTTTTAAACACGCGAAACAAATTTACACTCACCAAAAAGCCAACAATTTCCATAAAAAACAGAATCATCTCAACATCTCCAGAATACGTCCTCGCCTGAAACAAGCCTGGCATATAAACTCAAGGACGAACTTTAATATATGCATTTTGCACCCTCAGTGCACTATACACGAACACACGAACAGACATGCATACATGCATAACATACATGCATGCTTTCATGTAAAATGTATGGATATTTATGCATAGAACCGCACTGTACACTTTTAGCAAATTGCGAATCAATGTTTTATGTTTTTGATGACATACGACGTCGATTTGTTTGTTCTGTGTAAGTCTGTAAATCCATACATGACTCATAATGCTCATTTGATCGTTTAGAAAACCTTATATTGGTTAGTTTTTATGAACTAGAATTAAACTAAGTACTTTGAATAAAAGAGCCATTTTCAACAGGGTTCCTCCTATGGGGGAAAAGAATCTATAAAAAAAATTACTCAATAAATTGATTTTTTCACAAGCTACAATGTTTTCAGGTTTCACACTTGATTGACGAGACATTTTTTAGTAATATTTTGTTTTTTTCGTTTCTACTGCATTAAATCAATTTTTGAAAAGTACGGAATTAATCTCCATTATATCTATACACAGTGGTATATAAATTAAGTAGGTTCTGTGTATTAGCAGGAGTATAACAATAGAAACAGTTGTAGAAAGGAGGCAAAAATTTTTTTTCGATCGTAAAGCACTCTTTGTCTTTAGTGCTTCGCGTTATGAGTCATTGCGAAAGTAACTACGAGTACATACATCAGTCTGTTACCTTTTGAACGGATTTGGATGTTTGGCACACGGATAGACCATAAACCTGGGATAGGAGATTGTTTTTACCGGTAGTTCGTTCCGATGGGATAATTCCGACCCCAATGCAAACGAAGCCGCGGGCAAAAACTAGTTGAATCATCCCTCAAAGGAATGGATTGGGGAACTTCAACAAGTTTATATGGGAAAATACGAAATCCACGTATCTACTCGAAGTACGTCGAAGTCACAAGTAAAGCTCTATTTTCTAATATTTTCCAAGTTATTGATTAAAAGCTAGTCACTCTATTTAATTTAATGATCAACAACCAGTAAGTCTTAAACATACCGAAAGATCTTACTATGTAACACAGGAACGCTACAAAGAGATTAGTTAGCAAGGATTACGAGTTAAAGACCGCACGACAAGGTTCGGAGCAGATTATTCGATCAACAAACATAGAGAAACCCTTATTAGTGTATTGACGAGCCAATTAGAGGAGGTTGCAGACTGATAATCCTGCTTAAAGTGGAGACCTAACAAGGTTACGTTTGTTTATTTAAATGTGGTTTCTTGAACGATGGTCTGTTGTAGAGATATTTAAAAAACAGTGGCACTCCGGGAGTGCCGACAGAAGTGAAAACAAAACACAAAAAGAATACTTTGCCATCACTCACTGACATATCGGATATACATTAAAACCGAGTACATCCCGAGGACAGCCGAACACATCCGAAGCGGGTATTTTTTTAATCGTCTTATAAACAAAACACGCGTGGTGTCGCTTACGGTAACAGTGGCGCGAGTTAGGCAGGATACAAAAGTCTAAAAAGTTAGTATTTTTAGACCTTTGTATCCTGCTTATGCGTATGAAGTTTCATTAAAATCGGTTCATTCATTTCGAAAAATAAGGGCTTGAAAGTTTGTATAAAATGCCGCACGGCGTAAACGCTCTTAACTAAATATCTATTTAAAATAGTTTGAGTCCAATTATAGAATCTAAAAAAAGCTTCAAAATGTCAAACGAAATATTTTATTCAAAAAACAGCCATATTCGCTGGTATGCTGGTATGGTGAACTACGCCGTAGCATAGTGTGAGCTACGCCGTAGCACAGTTTGACCTACGCCGTAGCACTCTCCATTCGTCTTACGAATTTTCGATCAGGTCACGTGTCCTGACGCGAGTTTAACATTTTTTACCCATTACAAAAAAAGTGTACAACGCCGCAAAAGAAGTTTTCACTTCAAAAAATACTGTAAAGGCTGATTTACATTTTCATAAGTTAAGAAGCGAGTTAAGTCCCTTGACGTCAATACGTGATATTTCACTATGAAAATCCGTCACTTTTGGACTGACGTTTGGACTTTGGACACTTATCTAATTTACTATTTGAACTTAACTGGATAAAGAGGTATGAGGAACAGGGTGTAAAGTTCGTTCATCCTCCATAGAAAAGGGAGGATCCTCCGACCACACGGGAGTTGTAACTGCCCGACGATTGATGTCGCACGGTAAACTCTGCTTGCGCGATGCAGGATTTTTGCGTGACGTCGGTGTGGTGCGTAGTTCGTATGTGGCTATGTATATACAGCCACATCGTTACATAACTAATGCAAATCTTTAGGGAAATCTCGAAACGGCTGTTTGACGCTTCCCGTGACCGAAGGGCTTTTACCTTGGCCAGAGGCTATGCATTGATACACAACGTGGTAATGCCGCCAGTCTCTTGGGTACTTTACCAGTCGACAGCGATGCGGATGAATTTTTCGACGCCATATTTCAATTTGTGAATAGTTTTAGTTTAGTATCAGTAATTAGGTATTAGTTGTTATTTTAAATTAAATGTATATGCAAATGCAACCAGTCTTACCAAGGGGTTTCGTATTCAGCTGCATCCGGTTAGATTGGAAGCAGACTCCAACATAGTTGGGAAAAGGCTAGGCAGATGATGATGCAAATGCAAATTATCCATATGAGAGCGTAGTATCGTAGGCTGCACGTCAGTGGTAACGACACCAGTTTAAGGTGTGTTTATTATATTGAAACTCCGTACTACGTTAGGTCAGGTCAAGGTCAAAGTGTTACCACTGACGTGCGATCGACTGAAAGTAGTTCATCATAAATAATTCTGTCATCTGGCAGCTCTAGCTGGGCTCTAGTTTTAAGGGTATGGCAATAGTAGGCACGTTAGGTATACGCGGTATACGCATATGTTGGGAAATGATATTGGCCTTGGCACAACTTCACTAGGACTTTTAAATAAGGAATGCGGCAAGGGACGTTATGAAAAATAACTAAGTGAGGTCGAATGTCACCAATGAAACTAAATGCGATTAGCACTTACAACCTGCGTCATTATTGTTGTGGAATATTGACACTGACAGCTCTTAACGAGGTTTAGAGATGCTAATCACGTGCAGTTCGTTCAAATATCGAATTATTTTTATATAAGTGGCGAGAAGTGATTCCGATTAGGTGGGCCATATTTAGGAAAATTATATAAATAAGCCGAAATAGGCGTCCTCAATTCTATTTAATCCGATCCGCCCCGTCTCTTAAGCCGTGGCTCGTACCCCACAGGGGGGTGCCCTTAACGTGTAGCCGCTTAGTTTTTAAGTTTTTTAAGCCCTGGCTGGAGGCTTTCATTTATTGAGTCACCCACTTGCAAGCACGGTTAAGCAGCCGACAACTTTCTAGGTCGACCTGTGAGATGCTTTAAAAAAAAAACTTGCAGCGCCCCGCGGTTTCACCCGCGTGAGGTTCGATCCCATGGGAATATCGGGATAAAAACTATCCTAAGTCCTTTCCCGGAACTCAAACTATCTCTATACCTCATCTAAATTGGTTTAGCGGTTTAAGCGTGAAGCGTGACAGACAGACAGACACACTTTCGCATTTATAATATTAGTATGGATTAAAAAAGTCCTCAATTCTTTTCGCGAGTCGCATTTAAGGTGCCAGATGGATCATATCAAGACCAAGTGCTGAAAACGAACCCACAGCCTTTATATAAAAAATCCGATTAGTTAGTTAAACTGATCATTCATATCAAATTCCAAACCCGCTACTGCACAGAAACTTCGCACCACCAAACCAGCTAACTTAATGAGTGGCCTATGTCCAGCAGTCTATGATAGGCCTAATAGAATTAGCTGGTGAATCCGGCCAGTCTTGGGCTTTATATTATGTTGACAAGTCAGATTCCTGCCGACGTTCCATGTTAGACGCTTCTCTTTACTTTGTTATAGGGATGGGACAGTGTCGATAGATTTAGAGAAGAGGAAATCATTATAATACTTTTGATTAGAATATTTGTATGCCACATAAAACCCGCAAGAGTTGAGACCCGAGCGGCCTCTCCCGACCCCCGCGCTGTTAGGTAGGTTAGGTTATATATCAATAAAACCTCACACAAGAATCTTTATTCATTCAGCAATCAAAATCACTTCTATGAAACCTCTAACTATGTAGTATCTTTATGTATACATTCTAATATAACATTACATAATCAACCTATACTGTTCCCACTACTGTTGGTAATGTTCCCACTACTGCTACATCTCGGTGAGAGGGAGCGGCCGTAATCCACCACACGGGCCTAATGCAGGTTGGTATAAGTTGCCACATGTCTTCGAATTTTTGGTTCTAGGACATTTCGTCACTATGTTTTCCTGCAATGGTGATGTTATAATTTACACAAAGTAAAGCGCCTGTCTGGGTTTGAACCTATGACCTGCAACTCGTAAGTCGCAACAGTTACCACTGGGCCACCACTGCTTACATTCTACTTTACTAAAACGCTACTCAAACATCTATATGTTTCTATCGACATTCCCCCATCCCCAACCCGTTTGCTCTGCAAACCGCATTTTGTGGAAGTCGCTTGTCGGTTCCCGAAATTAGATTTGCTCTCCAAGCTGTAATACTGATTAAAACCATTTTCGTTCGGCTTGCTTCCCGTCTTGAAACATTTTTCAATAGTTTCACATGATAGTTTGCTCTGGTTTTAAAATGGGGCAAGTTTTTTTACTCTTGTATGTTCTAAGTCTTCTTTCGTGTCAGCAGGAATTATAAACGAATAGCTCATGCTGTGGTGAAAGGGGTAGCTAGTCAGCAAGGTGGGGCTGTTTGAAAAGTAATATCGACAAATCATAATCCCGTGACTTGACATTTACTTAGAGCTTGAGATTTGTGCCCGGTTGATGGCAATAGACTCGCCCCCACGGATATCGCTTGCCACTTATCATATGGGACTAAGGGCTGATTTTACCAAAGTCAGATAATATTTTATCCGTGCAATAAAATTGACGTCTGACAGTTCTAGTATGGAAAAACTGTCAAAAATTCAAAATTTATTCTCAAGATAGGACTTCTTCCAGGTTTAAAAGTTTGGTAGAATGACTGGCGCAATGTGGGTGTATTAAAGGTCTCTCTGTCTAACCCTTTGGAGAAAACAGGCATGATGCTAAGTATGTAGTTTGAGGTGCTACTATCCTGAATCATTTTGATATAGCTACAGTACGACGCACTGCGCATACATACAACTAAACCAAAATGTAATAGAATTGTTGGATTTCCAAGTTCTTTAGGAACGTTACGACATCCGCAATATTTATTCCGTTTCGTGGTAATAGTACATGAACCGCGGGGTAGTTGCGTAACATGCTAACAGTTGCAATGCCTTTTATAATAATTTGACAACTTTTATTGCGTTATTCACGTTATCGAGCAGACGAATTTTTCAAACATATTATGAAGCAATGGACTAGGAATTGGAAAGTGTGTTTCAGTATTTTTATCTCATGTAGCGACACGCGCTTTACTTATTTCTTTATTTATTACCAGGTGTACAAACACGCTGCGAATGTGAGTGTAAGCGCAGGAGCTCTCGGTACCGTACGAGACAATGACGAAGTCGGAATCGTGTGTGTGTGTGTTATGTTCTGACGCTACTCGTCTTCACGCACACGATCACATCTTGTTTGTACACTAAGTTACCACAAGAAAAGCGCTTCGTGAGATAATATGCAATTGGTGTGCCGGTCGCCATGTTACCTTCATGCTATTAAAATACCTGCTTAATTCGTCTCAAATTTTTTCGTTAAATATCTCGAAAAAATTTGAGACGAATTAAGTAAGCAAATATTTGCACAAACAAAAAAAAAAACACAGTTAAATAATGATAATGACATTTTACACACCACACGATGCATCTTGGTTGGGTCTGTGGTTGACATCAAACAAAGACCTGAGAAAAAAATGTATAAGTACCCCAAAAAATAAATTATTTTATTTTTGGATTGTTGTTTTCTTACTATTTGCTGTACTCTGGACGCTTTTAACGCGTACGTGTTTTTTACATCGTTCTCACATAATTATAAATTCAACATTAATGATGAAACTAATATTTTTGTAAAAATATAATTTAAAAGAGTGTCCATGGAGTTTCTTGCTCGTTCTTCTTCATAGGTACCTACGCTTTGGAATGGGCAACTAGCTTCATATTTTCTGACTGACCGACTTCTTGACAATTCAAAAGTGCCTGTAAATGGTCTAATTGAAATAAATGCTTTGAGTTTGAGTTTAATAATAATGAAAAGAAATTTCTTAAGAAATAAGCAGTACCATAGAGTACACAATACATATGTCGTATCTATAACTATTTTACTGTGTGTACATAAATAATAAAAAATAAATAAACAATAATAATTTACTTGGAATAAAAATGGAATAGGTGTTTTCCTCTTCCGCTAAAAAGCTGAAAGCCTTCGCAAAAAACTCCTACGCGCTAATCCCAAGATAAAGCCTCCCACTCATCATTTCTAAGCTCGTCTAATTCTTTCCGTATCATTTAATGTGTACAATAGAATTAGGAATGTGATGAATAGCCCGCATTAACACATCCTTACATAGAAGAGGCTATTGTCTTTAGTTTCATAGAGTTATGTTCATGAATTAAGGTTTAGGATTATGTCATACTTACTTATCTGACCGGGGCATATCATCATCATCTGCCCAGCCTTTTCCCAAATATGTTGACGTTGGCTCCCTGCTAAATGACAGAAATTTTCATGATGAACTACTTTCAGTTGACCGCAAGTCAGTGGTAACACTTTGACCGTGAACTGGCCTAGCGTAGTACGGAGTTTCAATAGAATAAAAGGCCATCTTAGACTGGTGTCTTTACCACTGACGTGTAGCTTACGATACTATGCTCTCATATGGCTGATTTGCATTTGCATCATCTGCCTAGCCTTTTCCTTTTTGAAGTTGTTCCTTTTTGAAGAGTTGAGGTCGGCTTCCAATCTAACCGGATGCAGCTGAAAACCGGTATTTTACATAGAGCGACTGCCTGCTTGCCCTTCTCAACCCAGATACTGGGTAACACAATATCTTTTAGTAAGACTAGTTTTACAAGAACTGTGCGGCTGCTACTTAGCCACGAGCCCCTCATTCTCTTTACCTTTTGTAGTAGGTATAGTACGAGTAATTTAATTCTAGTTGCATCATCTTCACATAATATTGTAAAACATTTTCAGGAGCGGTGGTATCTTTTGGAAGCGGCAACTACATAGAATCAGTTCTATTTCTTGTAAATTTCGACGTTCAAAAGTGCCTTTTATGTGCCTATCCATACTAATATTATAAATTTTACTGTATGTTACCTATTCATGCCTAAACCACTTAACGGATTTCGATAAAATTTGGCAGAGAGATATTGCATTCCGGGGAAGGACTTACGATAGTTTTTATGCCAATATGTTTGTGTTTTGTGTCTTGTAGACTAAACAAAACATTATGTCTGTACACCCTGAAAGGTTTTCCAGATGTATTTAGCAGGTACAACACCATTTTGCTAGCTAGTAGGTACCTGTGGAGACTATTTTAATGTCAAAGTTAAATAATGTATTTCAAACTAGCAGCGCCCCGCGGTTTCACCTGCTTAAGTGTCGATCCCGTTCGAAAGACACGTGGCGCCATCTATTATCATAATAAAGTTAGATATTGTTGTTTTCCTCGGGAACAGCACTTTTTTTCGGGATGATTAAAGGTTTAATACCCTATGTCCGTTTCTGAACACCGGACAACGTACCTATATGCAAAACAGGATGATCGGTTCAGTGGTTTAGGCGTGAAAAGGCAACAAACAAACAAACTTACTTTCACATTCATAATATTAGTTAGGATGAGGGTTAAAAAAATGTTGTTTGACCATTCCAACGTCTGTAATTTAATCAACTTTTTTAATCAAGTGGCTTCTTAATTTCATATTTTTGGGTACTGCAGGTCTGCATATATGTTTTGGTTAGGTAGATTAGACCTTCAAGATTCTGAATGTATGAAACGGCCACTAAATAAGTTTTCTTAACATAGGAATTTTGGAATTAAATAATTTAGAAACAAAATCGATTTAGTTTTAATCGACTTTGTAACCATATACCTAAAAGACTAGTACGCGGTCATAGTGAGGTAAAACTAACAATATTCAGCAATATAACTCAACAAACTGAACACCAAAACAAAACAAATTAAACTTTACAAACACTCCAACCTGTTCTGTTGTCGGTACTTGGCAACAAAGGTGCAATGACGTCACACAAATATTTGTTCGTTAGACTTCGGACACTGGATACTGATCATTTTGTACATAGTCCTCTGTTTATAGTACTGACGAACCTACCAGTTTATTTATTAGTAAAGGCTGAAAATATTAGGTAAGTATTGAAAGTTTTTTGCAGGAAGTTTAGTACATTTTGGATGGTCAAGTTTTCTAAAGTTACTAAAACAATTACCTGATAGCATGCTAAATTACCTATCAAATACAATAAGTGAAGCTACTAGTTGCAACCTTTGTCACATTGTTCAATACAAAAGGAATTAAAACATAATCTAATAACAATAAAAAAAAAAATGTTCATGTGTGTCCACGTAAAGTAGGCATGGGCACTTTTCCGTTTGCAGTATTTCGAAGCATTCTGATAGATCGACTATAAAAGTCCTTCAATTTCATTTCATCAGCATGTAGCAGTTCACTGCTGGGCCACAGGCCTCCAGTCACGCCTAATTGTAGCTCGATCTTCGGTAACTTTGACTCCAGTCACACTACGAAGATTGTCGCTCCACCCCGCGTACCCGCATTCTCCTTTCTTTCAATCAGTCACTTCAAATTTGCAGTCACTTGCGCGCGCAGCCGCCGCACAGCCGCCGCGCAGCCGCTGCGTGGCGGCAGTGCGGTGAAGGCGCGAAATAATTCGTGTCATAAAAACGCGCCCTAAAGGCCATCGGTTCTACTGTTCTATGGGCAGCCTATTTCCCTGTCAGCTAGCTAATTTTGTTATTAAATCGATTACTGATAATAATCTGCCTAGCCTTTTCCATACTATGTTGGGGTCAGCTTCCAGTCTAACCGGACGCAGCTGAATATCAGTATTTTACATGGAGCGACTGCCTATTTAACTTCTATAGCCCAGTTATTTGGCCCTTAGTTCCTAAGACTGGTTGTCAGCCTTTCGGGTTCCCCGTAATTACTACCAACGATCTACGAATGACGGATGGGACTTTACAGGGCTTAACGTGCTTTTCGAGGCGTGGAGGAGTCTCGATATTTTATGGTCACCCATCCGTGGACTGACCTCGACAAGCGTAGCTTAAATTTTGATCGGCTTGTGCGGCTGTTGTTATAAAGTCACGTCGTGTCAACTACACAGTTTAATTAAACTAGTTATTAAACACAGTTTAATTAAACTAGTTAACAACCTAGTTTAATTAAACTAGTTATTAAACAGGTGACCTAAGAACGTAATATTCAGGAAACCTAAAGCTCTGCTTACCCCATGAAGAAGCGTCGACATACGTGTGTGGTAGACATTAACAAAGTGTGTACATAATATCAAAAGACACAAATTACGTACTGCACACCCCGGTTTATTACAGCGTCGTAATGAGATAGAACTGTGAAGGCTGTTGAGTCGAAGAGATGGGAATTTAATAAAGATTTTTTTGTAAGTATATTATAGTAGGGGTTTGTCTTAGAAAGTCTTGGAGGGCCAAAGTGTTGACAGATCGCTTCTTCAGTATCAGGTTGTGAATTCAATGTTAGGCTACCTAGATCCATACTAATATTATAAATTCGAAAATAACTCTGTCTGTCTGTCTGTATGTTACCTTTTCACGCCTAAACCACTGTACGGTTTTCGCTAAAAGGCAGAGAGATATATCGCATCCCGGGGAAGGATATAGGATAGTTTTTATTGACATACCTCGGGGGCGAAGCCGCGGGCGGAAACTAGTCTTCTTAATATATCTCGCGTAAACAGCCTACATTATTTCATTCAGTTGGACCTCCGAGAGTCTCGCAATAATAGATAATTGCATGTGCCTCATTCATTAGTCGAGGCTTGTTACGTAGCCTACCTCATGACGTCTCACTGGGTACAAGCCTTTTGTCACTTTTCCTTCCAAGTTTTTCTGTCTTTCTTACATTAGTAACTGTACCGCGCTTTCTCAGTCCACATTCGATAAAAAATAAATAAATTCTTCCTAAATAAACTCTAACAACATGATTACATCCTCTCCACCCCCTGTCCTGTTCTACGCAATGCGCACATGCCGGCTATCAGTCATGATTCACACAAACTCCCCACTCTTTGCCGCTGTTAATTAAGAACAGTGCACTGTTTACATGTCTAGCCTCACCTGAGATGTGTTGGGAAGCGTGTACTAAGTGGACCATGATGGCCGTTGGAATGGGTAGCGAAGAAGTTAATTATAATTATGTCTAATCATTTTAGCATCTTTTCATAGATATATAGACCTACCCTTCAAATCATAAATGCTTGAGAGGGTAACCCGCAATAACCACCACATTTAGCAATCGTATTGGTGATACACCTATTTATTTATTCTTGATTGATTTATGACATTGCGGCCGACCACGTTATTGCTTTACCACTTTTCACTACAATTCCTAGTAAATTAAATCTTTACTAAGTTTGAAACCAATGATATTATAAAGGAAAGATACGCTACGTTCATACTGAGTGACGTTCTGTATTGTTGCGTTGTTATTACAAAGACTTACAACTCTAATTGCGATAGATAAAAACGGAGCGTGTGACACAGTAAGAGATAGCAACAATGAAATTACAACAATTGTCTGAATTTGTCTGCAACAATTTGCGCGCGCTAGACCTATATCTACCTCTTTAATATAATTATCATTGGTTGAAACTAAGTATCTTGCTATCACGTAGACAGATACACCTTGTCGTCTTATAACGTTCAAGCGACTTTCAACCTTAGGGCGGTAAAGCAATACGACTATCTATCATTCTTCCAACAATGGTACGATCGTTTTGAAATATTTAAGAACACTAAAATCACACAAATATCTAGGTGCTTTTATGAAATAAGGAATTAGACAGAAATATTTTTTTTCTATTAATGATAAGATTGATAAGTCAGCAAACAGGCGATTCGAAGACATGTGACATCTGCCAACCCGCACTGGGCCCGCGTGGTGGATTACGGCCCAGTCCCTCTCACCGAGAGGTAAGTACCTGTCTCCCAGCAGTGGAAACATTATAGACTGATCATGCATTATTATACTTATTGTCACACTAGCTTCCGCCCGCGGTTTCGCCTGCGAGGTATGTCGATAAAAAACTATCCTATGTCCTTCCCCGGGATGCAGTCTATCTCTCTACCAAATTTTATCGAAATCCGTTCAGTGGTTTAGGCGTGAAAAGGTATCATACAGACGGACAGAGTTACTTTCGAATTTATAATATTAGTATGGATGTGCCTGTTAAGGGCACCTATCTTCTACAATTTATTGGTATATAGTAACGCACCTACACGTCAGAATTAAGACCCTCTCTGGCACTTTACTACTACTATTAAAAGACGAGCGTAAGTAGACTATTAAACTTGTTTACGGCATATAAAAATGTGATCAATATTAATCATAATTATCCCCTCTTACAATCCAAATCGCATCACCGTCCACCAGACACGCTCCGTCAAGTCCCCCCAACTATAGCATTTATCTCTTTAAACATAGCCCCAAATTGCAATATCGCTTTCAGCTTTTACAATAGCATTGTCTCTCTGTACCTACTAAGCTATATTGCTCTATAAAGCCGCAATTTGAATTGTAATGTGCAAGCGGTCAAAATGACTGCCTCTCTGCGGTAGGACGGAGTGTACCACAACGAATGCCAACACGATTTTGATAAAGGATCGTATGTTTAAGCTATTGGCTATTTGGTGGCTGTATGGTGGTGGGATGGAGGTTTGAGGAGCTGGTTGTAAGGCTAAAGGTTGAGGGTATACAATCTGTCACTGTCATACTACCATTTGTCGAGCCTTTTAAAAATTACTTCGGGATATAACTGGATGCAGCTGAATACCAGTATTATACATGGAGCGACTGCCTATCTGAGATCCTCAACCCACAGTAACTGGGTAACACATTTCATAACGCGAACTAAACTAATTGCAGAATCAGAAATGATTGATATTTAATTAACATCATCTGCCTAACCTTTTCCCAACTATGTTGGAGTCGGCTTCTAGTCTAACCGGATGCAGCTGAATTATTGATATTTAATTATTATATGATATTTTACAAATATTGAATCTCCTTTAAATCCATCGAAAGGTTGTCTTAAAAAATCGCGTTTAGTGATAAGGCCGCGCACTGTGTCATTTATCATTTTTATTACATTTATATCTATATGAAATTTGTACGGTGTACATAATAAAGAATACTCTATTTAACAAAGCTCAGGTGCGTCCGTTATTTTAATTTAATTTCAGTTGAATGTAATTATAATTTAAAACACAGAAAGTAATTTTACGAGGCTGTTTGTTCTAAGAATAACAATGTATGGTACCAGAGCTCCTGTCTATTTCGTGCATATCCAATTAATTTCGGACTCGACTGGAGCATAGCATACCTCTTCCTCATGTGTCTAACCGAACACCCACCATTCCGAAAATGGACACTATTCCCCGAATACCACTCTAGCCTATCCAGAACCCTTGACGTTAAAACAAGCCGTACTCACAGCACAAAACTAGTCCATTCTCTACAACGAAACAAATAATTCAAGACTATTTCAATATTCCTACAGAACCCATTTCAATTATCCTCGAGTCGTGGCACACTAGTGGCCCTCTAAGTGAAATAGCTTGTACTTTCAAAACTTTTGTTTCGTTACCGTATAGTCGGGTAGTTTCATTTTATAAATAATTGATTAGCATTTGACTGGAAAAGACTATGATGTGTTGCGAGGGTAAAAGGGTGGGGTGGTCTAACAATAAACTATGATTACTGACTGACTGACTGAAAGTTCAGCATTTCATAAATTGTTTACTTTTATCTTTTTAAACGACTACAAAAAAGAGGAGGTTTGGAATTCGTCAGTATTCTTAGGGGGCCTGGTGACCTGACATACAGGTTTTGTAAAAAACTTAGTTTAGGCACCAGTCTTCCACAAATTAATTACCTATGAATTTGTGTCTGTAGACTATTATTTACTATCTGTAAATTGTGGTAAGAAATAAATAAATTATTGTTATTATTATAGTATTTTTTCTTACGTCAACAATTCTCTCAGAATACAATAATTTGATGATTTATTCCCCTCCAAAATTCCAAACTTTAATTAAAAACCGTGCTACCATAGCACTATAATATTGGCAGAGTTACCAACCTCGGCACTAATTTAAAAACACAGAGAAAAATAAAGAGAACTTTTTTTAAAAGTATTTTGTATACATTTTTGACAAGTTTTTTAAACAACTAATCTTTAGAACTTGTTTTAGGTGTACACGATAATCGAAAACAGTAGACACGACATATTACAGACCATACATATTATTATACTCCATGTCGCAGAGTTGCGCGTGCTAAGTCCCCAGTACCACGTACTCTGGCCGCACTTAATGATCTCTTGGACTCTAACCCAACAAACGATCTGTTTGCAGACGAATGGACGAAGATTTTGTCGGCATGTCAGAAGTAATGTGAGAGGGATTTATGAAAGTGTTGTTAACTTTTTACTTGATGATTTTATCTTTCATGTGTATAAACTCGTACAAACTGTCTATAATTTCTCTAATTAATTAAAAAAATAAATAAATAGAATACATGTTTTATACCTTGGTGTAAACGCAGGAATTAGAAAGTAGAAGCTAGTTGCATGTATAGATAGAAAATAAGTAAAGGCCAATTCACGTAGTTGAAAAACGTTCAAATTTAGGTCTCAAAAACTTAAGGGTTTTTTTGACAGATTGAGACTGAGAATAGAATGCGAACGTTCTTAAAAATACGGGAATTACCCCACTGAGCTTCTAGACCCCATTTCACCTGTCCGTAATATTACAATTTTCCCTCCGATCCTCATTGTCCAATAAAATGGCGCCGGAGAATATAAATCTCGTTGCAATAAGAGGTGTAGACCCTCTCCTACGGGGAATCAAGAAAAAAACATTTTAAGAAACAAATTGCTGGCTCTTTGTCTAGTTTAGTGATGTGAGTGATTACGGGATGCGATGTCGATGAAAGGAATAGAGGTGGGGTATGTTTAATAGTGATTTCGCATGCAGGACGTGTGTGTGTGTTCGAATTTCAGAATATTTATACACTCACCGGCAGTAAAAGTCTACTTTAAACTGTGTTAATGTAAAATTATGCACTTAAACCAACTAGAGATGCTACTTGCAATCTATTCTCATTAAAAAATCGGAAAGATTAAGTTTAGTTTATTCACGAATTTTTGTTTAGGACTTGGGCCACATTTACTGCCGGTGTATTAAAATTTAAGCTATTCGTGCCTAGTAGACAGGGCTAGGTAATCAAAACTGTTCGAAATGAATAGCAAGTCAACAGACGAACTTTAGGTGAGTTTTTGAACAAAATTTCAAAGTCAGCCTGTGGTGTGGCGTTTTATTGAAATGCAAAGTTCACTGACTGGTTTAAGCTGTCATGCTTAAGCATGATTACATCGTGACATAAAATAAACGTGCTATAATGCAATCTTAAAGCTGTTAAAGAGTAATCCCGTAAGTGAAGAAGAAACAAACATATTCATTAATCAGTCTCATGAACTAAAGTGACAAAACACTGACGTTATTTACATTTATATCTGTAATTTCTACGTATGTAGAGTATCCTATCTATAATTTAGTTTTTTTAGGTCGATAAAAAATACCTGCCTCTATCTATACCACCCCATCACTACACAGGTATCCGCCGTAGTACTTACAAATGATCGTCATCTATCCACGCCAGTCAACACAGTTAGTGTTGGGGTCAGCAGAGGAGCGGGTAGTGAGGGTCATTTGATCGACGTTAATAGGACGGCTCGTTGGTGGTCGCGGTTTTTGGTGGGAAGAGACGGTTGGAAAATTTTGTGTAAAGGGCTTTTAGCCTGCACGGCTGCACCCCAATTGCGTATCGTAATACACTATAAATCACAATCTGAATGATTTTGAAGGATATTGCTAATCCATCCTCAATCAACTCAGCCTATCGCAGTCCACTGCTGGACATAGGCCTCTCCCAGACTGCGCCACAGCACCCTGTCCTCCGCCTTCCGTATCCAGTCTACCCCAGCCACCTTCTTTAGGTCGTCCGTCCATCTAGCTGGGGGGCGTCCCACACTACGCTTGCCGATACGCGGTCTCCACTCCAGGACTCGTCTGCTCCACCGGCCATCGGTCCTTCGACAGACATGGCCAGCCCACTGCCACTTCAGTTTGCTTACTCTGCAAGCTATGTCGGTAACTCCGGTTCTTTTCCGGATAATTTCATTCCTGATTTTATCCTTCAAAGAGACTCCGAGCATAGCTCGCTCCATAGCGCGCTGAGCGACCTTGAATTTGTGGACCAGCCCGACCGTCAGTGTCCACGTAATCCATCTTACTTCCTACATAAAACCAAGTCTGGTTAGTTACACCATTTTTAATTCAACAACGGCTGGACCGTTTTTTATGATCTTTGAATTGTGGGTTTTGTTTTCACCCTGATTAGCAGAATAACTATGTAAACATGGGAAAAGTTCACGGGAAAAAATAAAAATAGATAATTCATTTTCTCATACATTTTGCATTGATTCTGAGGCCGCACGAAATCCGCGAGGTCAGCTAGTAATATTATAAACGCGAAAGTTTGTGAGGACGAAAGATGGAAGGTTTGGTCCTTATTCACGCAAAAACTCCTGAATAGATTTGGATGAAATTTGGCACACAGATATATATAAAATTGAAAGTTCTGACTGACTAATATATCAACCCACGCGCGTTTTTTTTTTCTTTTATTTCTTTCACAGCCCAAACCGCTGGTCCTAGAGACATGAAATTCGGAGGGTGTTCTTTGTGAAGAGTAGGTATCCATTAAGAAAGGGTTTTTCGAAATTCCACCCGTAAGAGGGTGAATGGGGAGGGTGAAATTTCACCACCACTGCTCTCAAAATGATGAAGAAAAACATCGTGAGGAAACCGGCATGTCCTAGAACCAAAAATTTGAAGACATGTGACTTCCACCGTCCACCGCTGGGCCCGCGTGGTAGATTATGACCCACTTCCTCTGACAGAAAGAGGCAGACTGTTTAGCAGTGGGGACATTACACACTGATTATACAGGGTTATTGGTAAAACATTAACAACCTCTTAAGAGGTCATTGTACTCATCATTATGAACAACTTTTACTATGGGAACAAACCTGAAATAGCGAAAAAAAAATCTGCTATTCCCTACATTTTGACGAGTTAATACGAACATAAATGTAGGGAACAGCTGATTTTTTTTTTCGCGATATAGATTTTAAAACACCCTAAGTAATTCCTGATGACATGACTTATGAGGGTCGAAAAAGTATAAAATCAGCATTTTGTTTCAATACAAATAAGACCTACGTTCATTGGGTAGTGGTAAGACAGACGTGAATGAAGTATGGGAGTGGTTTTATAAGGAACGATCGCGATACGACTGCGGTACGATTACTATCGGCTAGTGTAGTAGAGCTTTGACTTGGTTAAAGTATTGGTAATCATCATCATCTGCCTAGCCTTTTCCCAATTATATTGGGGTCAGCTTCCAGTCTAACCGGATGCAGCTGAATACCAGTATTTTACATGGAGCGACTGCCTATCTGACCTCCACAACCCCCTTACTGGGTAATACGATACCCCTTGGTAAGACTGGTTGTCAGACTTTCGGGCTTCTGACTACCCGTAACGGCTTAACGTGCTTTCCGAGGCACGGAGGGGTCACGGTATGTAAAGATGGTCACCCATCCACAGACTAACCGCGGCAAGCGTAGCATAACCTGATCGATCGATCCGTGCGGCTGTTATTATTTAGCCACGGGCCCCTCTGGTTAAAGTATTGGTAATCAAAAACATTTATGTTTAGAAAAATATTATAACTTTCAAAATATTTTACGCGACTATTTACACTACGTACAAAATGAAATGACCAACTAACTATACAAATAAAAACAAAAATAAAAGAACACTAAGGGCGCATTCTACAAACTTTTATTCCTAGAATAAATCTTATCCTGAGAATAAATTTTGAATTTTTGACAGTTTTACCATAGGTACTAGAACTGTCAGACGTCAATTTTTACCACGAATAAAAGCTATCTGACTTTGGTAAAACCAGCCCCTAAGGTGTCGAAGTACCTACTGAAGACTGGCAGTATTGCCACGTATTTAGAAAATAGAATAGAATATTGTTTCGAATAGAATATTGATATTATTTATTATTTGTTTTGAATAGAATATTGTTCTAACACACTTATTTGTGACGTTTTACATCTACTAATCAAAAATGTTTTGTCTTTTTTAGCATGGGGATCCATGGATGCCACCACTACAAACACTGATCAATAGTTGTGTAACAGTTTACATTCATCATCTTCAATTATCTTCTCATACCTTGACATTGGCAAAATCATCGAATGTTACCGATGGAGCCAGAACCTCAAAAAATAGAATAGAAAAGCTATCTGACTTTGGTAAAACCAGCCCCTAAGGTGTCGAAGTACCTACTGAAGACTGGCAGTATTGCCAGAAAATAGAATAGAATATTGGTTTTTGTTGCTGCAGGTGGTTATCAAAATAATAAAGTTGCAACAAATGAAAAAAAAACTACAACATATCCACTGATGGAACACAATAATACAGAAATAAATAAAAATAATATTCTGACAGATGGATAGGAACAGAATGATTTTTAATAGCTAATCATTCGCGGGAACCACATAACAAAAACAAACTTGTCTTTATTTTTTGTATTATTTATTGTAGTATTTAAATGATGAAAATAATCTACTACAGTTTTACTAATCGGCGTAGCGCGTAGCCGGTCTACATTGTGCTACGAAAGCGTAGCCGGCGTAATTAACATATCAGTGCAGTGATATAAAGATGTCACAAGTTGCATTAGTATCGTCACACACGATAAAACTGAAACTGAACTAGTCCTTTTTAGGGTTCCGTACCAACATGGTAAAAAGGAAACCTTATAGTGAGACTCTGTCTGTCTGTCACAGCTGGATATCTCAAGAACTACTAATGCTATCAACTTGAAATTTAGAATAGTTTTAGATGACGTTTGCCCAACTATTTTGCAAATTTAGAAAGAAAAAAAGTAATTTAAAAAAATTAAACCGACTTCAAAAAGAAATCAACTCAAAATTATGAAATAACTTTAATTTCGGAAGTCGGTGGCAAAAAACTAAAACACAGATCCCAAGACACCGACTTCCGAAATTAAAGTTATTTCATAATTTTGAGTTGATTTCTTTTTGAAGTCGGTTTAATTTTTTATCCTGGATAATTGTAATTAAAAATGTATTTTTCACTTTGTAGTCTTTTTTGGAAGTCGGTTTGCTTTTTTTTTGTAAAAAAGTCTTTATTTTTCACTTTTAACTTGTAGGTACTTACCCCACACAATTTCGTATAAGTAACACAAATAAAAAAACAACATAGTCGAATTGACAACCTCCTCCTTTTTGAAGTCGGTTAAAAGTAGTACTTCTCCAGGTAACAGGCTAACCATCTCAAAGTCTATAACGATCTGTGACGTGGAACGGTAGGTAACAGAGGGACATGAAAGTTGCTTTCGAAGGCTTTGGAAAGGAATTATTATAAAATGGCGTTCACAAAGGCGTTCCTACCTAGAAGCACCCAACAAACATTTCCTCGAACGCGACAAAATAAAAATACACCTTCTAGAACTACTTTACCTGCAGCAGGCTCAAAGGGTTATTTCGTGGATTATTTGATGATATATTACGATATAAAAAAAGCTTGCTGTCAGGCGTCTGTACAACTAAAAAGTGAAACGACTTCAAAAAAACACTACAAAGTAAAAAATTACTTTATTAAAAATTTCGGAAGTCGGTGTCGTTGGTTCCGCAAATTTTCGTTTTTTGACAACACAATGGATCTCACAACTTTTTACGGTAGAAGGACTGAGTTGCGAGGCTTGTTTTTTTTTACAAGTTATGTTTTTGATGGCATTTAAGTAGAACATTCCCAATTCGGATTGAAGTCGGGATCTTTAATTCGGATTCGGATCGGATGTTGTGCGATTTTTGTACCACTTCGCATGTATGAATGGAAATAGCTAGTACCGATTTTTGGTTGTTTGAATAATAATTAGAATAGGTAGCCGTTTTTATTTCTGGTGTCTTCTTGTCTTAACATGTTCTCTCATGTTCATTGTTGCTGAATTTCTAAATCATACGCCCTACATATGCTGGCAAAAACGGTAGACCCTTCTGCTGTACTTGCTGCATACCATGGCTACGTGGGATCCTTGATAAAGTATGGTATTATAATATGGGGTCATTCCACGAATAAGGACATTGCATTCAAGGCGCAAAAGCGGTGTATTAGGGGTATGTTTAATATCAACCAGACTTATAGCTGCAAGCCAAATATAATATTTTACCATTGCCGTTTGTCTACATTTATGAGGTTGCTAGCTTCGTAAGAACTAACAAACATATTTTTGATAACTACAGAAGTAAGCGGCATATTGATGAAATTTGTTGCAAATCTAACAAGACGGCCTTATATACCAGAAGCATTCTCAGTATGGCACCGCGTATATACCTACAAGCACTTACCAAAGTCTCTAGTATAGACTTTGGTAAGTAATTTCTTCATCCATCATCGATGGATGAAGTTTCTAGTATTAAACTTCATCCATCGATGAATTTAATAAAAAGTAATTTAAAAAAATTAAACCGACTTCAAAAAGAAATTAACTCAAAATTATGAAATAACTTTAATTTCGGAAGTCGGTGTCTTGGGATCTGTATTTTAGTTTTATGCCACCGACTTCCGAAATTAAAGTTATTTCATAATTTTGAGTTAATTTCTTTTTGAAGTCGGTTTAATTTTTTTAAATTACTTTTTATTTCGTAATTTTTAGTTTTTGCACTAGTATTTGACCAAGGTTTTGAGATGTTTTCCCTTTGACACTACACCCGTAGCTCTTATCAATAAGCCAGGCCGTCACACTTACACGTATTAGTCCATATCTTGAAAATTACTGAATCGATCTTGATGAAACTTGCACTGTTCCCTAAGTTGAAGAAAATGTAAGCCAATAAAAAAAAAATTGTCACGATCCGATTAATAGTTCCGGAGATATGCGTGGACAAACATACATACATACATACATACATACATACAAACATACATACGTCTATGAAATTTTGTATATTTGTTTGGAAGCCCTAATAGATCATCATATGTGAATATAATGCAATTCCAATAATATTACATACATACGTATCGAATTGATAACCTCCTTTTTTTTGAAGTCGGTAAAAAGCTTGCTGTCAGGCGTCTGTACAACTAAAAAGTGAAACGACTTCAAAAAAACACTACAAAGTAAAAAATTACTTTATTAAAAATTTCGGAAGTCGGTGTCGTTGGTTCCGCAAATTTTCGTTTTTTGACAACACAATGGATCTCACAACTTTTTACGGTAGAAGGACTGAGTTGCGAGGCTTGTTTTTTTTTACAAGTTATGTTTTTGATGGCATTTAAGTAGAACATTCCCAATTCGGATTGAAGTCGGGATCTTTAATTCGGATTCGGATCGGATGTTGTGCGATTTTTGTACCACTTCGCATGTATGAATGGAAATAGCTAGTACCGATTTTTGGTTGTTTGAATAATAATTAGAATAGGTAGCCGTTTTTATTTCTGGTGTCTTCTTGTCTTAACATGTTCTCTCATGTTCATTGTTGCTGAATTTCTAAATCATACGCCCTACATATGCTGGCAAAAACGGTAGACCCTTCTGCTGTACTTGCTGCATACCATGGCTACGTGGGATCCTTGATAAAGTATGGTATTATAATATGGGGTCATTCCACGAATAAGGACATTGCATTCAAGGCGCAAAAGCGGTGTATTAGGGGTATGTTTAATATCAACCAGACTTATAGCTGCAAGCCAAATATAATATTTTACCATTGCCGTTTGTCTACATTTATGAGGTTGCTAGCTTCGTAAGAACTAACAAACATATTTTTGATAACTACAGAAGTAAGCGGCATATTGATGAAATTTGTTGCAAATCTAACAAGACGGCCTTATATACCAGAAGCATTCTCAGTATGGCACCGCGTATATACCTACAAGCACTTACCAAAGTCTCTAGTATAGACTTTGGTAAGTAATTTCTTCATCCATCATCGATGGATGAAGTTTCTAGTATTAAACTTCATCCATCGATGAATTTAATAAAAAGTAATTTAAAAAAATTAAACCGACTTCAAAAAGAAATTAACTCAAAATTATGAAATAACTTTAATTTCGGAAGTCGGTGTCTTGGGATCTGTATTTTAGTTTTATGCCACCGACTTCCGAAATTAAAGTTATTTCATAATTTTGAGTTAATTTCTTTTTGAAGTCGGTTTAATTTTTTTAAATTACTTTTTATTTCGTAATTTTTAGTTTTTGCACTAGTATTTGACCAAGGTTTTGAGATGTTTTCCCTTTGACACTACACCCGTAGCTCTTATCAATAAGCCAGGCCGTCACACTTACACGTATTAGTCCATATCTTGAAAATTACTGAATCGATCTTGATGAAACTTGCACTGTTCCCTAAGTTGAAGAAAATGTAAGCCAATAAAAAAAAAATTGTCACGATCCGATTAATAGTTCCGGAGATATGCGTGGACAAACATACATACATACATACATACATACATACAAACATACATACGTCTATGAAATTTTGTATATTTGTTTGGAAGCCCTAATAGATCATCATATGTGAATATAATGCAATTCCAATAATATTACATACATACGTATCGAATTGATAACCTCCTTTTTTTTGAAGTCGGTAATAAAAATATATGTATATTTTTTGAAACAGGGACTGAAAGGGGGTCTGAAAAATTCGGAGTAGGGCTACTAGGGCATGTGGGGTACCTATATATTTGAAAGAGCGCAGTTTGCACATTCTCAAACATTTTTTCTTTTTTTTTAGGCCGCATAGTTTTCGACTTTTGATAAAAAAATTAAAAAAAATACCGCCCCCCGCCCCCTTATCTCCGAAGTTTGCAAAGAGAAAAATCTGAAATGATTCTTTGTGATAGAAGTTTATGTAAAGATTACAGGAAAAATAAAACGAAGTCTCTAAATAGCACACTTTTTCAGAAATCATCAACAAAAGTTACACTAGTTCCACTATCGGTCAAGAAATGGCGCTAACATAAAACTGCAATATTCTACACCGCACTGCACAGTCAGTGTTAAAATTCTCTGACGAATATAGACCTCGCCGATGAAAATTTAAAAGCATAATATGATGGTACGGAACCCTCGGTGCGCGAGTCCGACTCGCTCTTGCCCGGTTTTTTTAGTTACGGTAGGTACTCCACACAAATTTGTGTACCATTACTAACACATTGAAGGACAGTGAACGAGACACAATAGAAGTTTTATTGTTATTACGTCGTCCCGCAAGTGTTAACATGCTATGTGACAACATAGTAATGAAGCTATAGCTAGAGGTATGAGGAACAGGGTGTAAAGTTCACTCATACTCAGATATAGAAAAGGGAGGATCCTCCGACCAGATGGGTGTCGTGTCTGGCGGGCAACTGCCCGATGATTCATGTCGGGCCGTTGTATCTATGCTAGTTGCGCGGTGCACTCTGCTTGCGCGATGCAGGATTTGCGTGACGTCAGTATGACGCGTTGTTCGCATGTGGCGTTGTAGATACCGCTACAAAGGTAACTCATACTCAAGGAAAGTTAATACAATTTACAAGGGACCATCGCACGTGTTTTTTCTACCAAATAAAAAAGAATCACGTAAATCGGCCCAGTAATCTCGGCGGAATCGGTGTACATATTGTATGGAAAATAAAACTCGCCAATTGCATAACTGCCTACTTTTTAGGGTTCCGTACCTCAAAAGGAAAAACGGGACCCTTATAAGATCACTTCGTTGTCCGTCTGTCCGTCGGCCAAGACCCCTTTTCTCAGAAGCGCGTGGAGTAATCAAGTTGAAAATACTCAGGGCTGCAATCCTTTGAAGCAGTGAAAAAAAAAATAAACTTCTAAGTCAACACAATCAAAAGATACGGGCGTTTATGTTCCGGAATCAAAGCCTATATAACAGGGTACTTCCCGTTGACCTAGAATAATGAAATTTGGCCAGAAGCAATGTAATGTAGCACAAGTAAAGGAAGAAATCCTATAACCGAAAATTTGTAGTTATATTACAAAAAAAAATCCCGTGATAAACTATTTACATACCTTTTATACGGAACACTCGGTGCGCGAGCCCGACTCACAACTGACCGGTTTTTTTAAAAGTAAAGTATAAAAGGAAATATCACATAAACAGTCTGGTGAGATGCATAAAAATTTGCAGTTTTACTGATATTTATGTTTATCAAAGAACACCTAAAACCCGAATGAACCGCTTGGTATAAAGGGGCTCCAAACATTAGGCAGATTAAAATTGCTTTTTTTGCTGACAGGACCTGATGCCTCCTATTTTGATAACATTATTGTTCACATGTTCTCCTAATTCGGTTTTTTCATCCCTCAGAGGGGATGTAAATATGTCTGCCAGTTATTTATGTGGCTTAAGTGATATATATTTAAAGGTAATGCTTCTACTTTACGGGTTTTTCTTAAATTATGATGTCATGTTACTAAATTATTCTACAACAGGATAAGGAAGAAATTGTGGAAAATTCGCGTCTGATTTAGACATTTACGATAACTTATTTGCCTTTTGTCGAATCGAATTTGATGTATCAACATCAAACTCGATTCGACAAAGACGAATGAGTACTCCGATATTTTTGCTTAGAAAGTATTTTTTTGTGCGTCAAAATATGATAATATAATATAGGTATAATGAATAATGATATAAATAATGTAACCCTGTGTCGTCCCAGCAGTGGGGACATTATAGGTTGATTATGATGATGATGAAGTTTATTTTTTACCCGCGACGGTACGGAGACTATCGTTTGGGGTGAGAGGATGTGTGTGCAAACCAATGTTGCCATTTATCTCCAAAACTACTAGACCGATTTTGATGCGGTTTTCAGTGATCGGTTTGGATTTGATTGGTGCATGTTCTTAGATAGGGTGTTATGGTGACAACTCACCAGGGGCGCTGCAGTAACATTTGTTTGTACAAACCAATGTTGCCATTTATCTCCAAAACTACTAGTCCGATTTTGATGCGATTTTCATAACTTTTCTTCTATTTATGTGTATAATAAACCTATGCTCTTTAAAAAGTTTGAAATAAAAAACAAAATTAAAATTTTTGAAAAAACCCACGACGGTTAAATGTAATTGGAAAAGGATAAAATAATTAAAAAACCCCCGACTTTAAGAATTTATGTAACGAGACTAAAATAGATAAATTCATATGGCAGTCGGGGGACCTCAAATAGAATGTGTTCCACAGAACCGCGGTCAGGGAAAAAATCAAGACACACTACCGCACTACGTTAAGTCTCCGTGATATAGCCCTTTCATACAGCTGTCAAAGAAAAACAGAATAAAATAAATATATAAGGGGGGCTCCCATACATCAAACGTGTTTTTTTCGGCGTTTTTGCCTTGTGGTACGGAGCCCTTCAAGTGCGAGTCCGACTCGCACTTGGCCAGTTTTTACATATACATGTAAATATTATTTTAAGTAGGTATGTTAGCTTACATATTATGTAAATATTATCTTGTTTGAAAAAATCGATTAATTTCCCTAACTGTGTGTTTACGAGTTACGACCCGGATCAACGACACAGAAAAAACTTAAAGGATAATATAATGGTTTTTAAAATGCAAAATGAACAGAATAGGTAACTCAACTGTGACTCTGTGAGAGCTCACAGAGTCACAGATTCACAATACATAAGAAATCTGAAGGGGGAAAAGTTTTTAAACGAAAATACACTCCCAGTTGTGATTTACCACTCTACATTTTTGCTAACTCAGCACATTACTTAGCCTGCTGGTCCTGCTTACCCTACAATACTGATTAAGGGTAGCCGGTACAGCAATAATTTTATATTAAACGGACAATTTCTATGCGCAGAGGATACCCGAATTTTATGGACGAAGATAATGTATCGAATATGCTTAAATATTTATAAATTATGGGCTATGTATGTATATCACGGCTTTGCAAGGACGGTTTGTAAAAGAAACGATGATCAAACTAATTTTATGGGTCAAATTTGCATATTTTTGTAGTTTAAGTATCGCCAGATTCCTTCTTTAAGGCAATTGGTTTGTGGGCTTTCCAAATACAGGGTGTAACTATGAACTCAGCACAGGATTCTAGGGTAGACATTTTTCGTCAGTTATCAAAAAAAGAAACTGCTATTTCGTTGAGATTTATTCCGGTCGGATCCCCTGAACCTCCCACCCTGGAATTCCCCCCCCCCCTGGAACCCCTGCTAGTTATTCTTCTGTCTTATCCACTTCTCTGTCTTATCCACTACAAACTTTCTCATTCCGGTCTGATCCTCTTTTTCCTTTGTTTTTACTCCGGACGGACCCCCCCCCCTACCAGAAATGTGCACCTACGCGGTCAAAATATGTGAAACAATTTTTTTTTTATAGCAGCCGACGTAAAATTTCAACGCAAGTTCAGAATCATGTAGTGACCCTGTATAGCCCAGCTCGGGTAATTATCGGTTTCTATATTCCACTATATCCGACTCAGCTGGGCAGCGTTCGGGAAGCTACGCAATATCTTCTCATCTCACATACCGCAGTGTCTCAAGACGAAACTCTTTGACCAGTGCGTGTTGCCAGTAATGACTTGTGGCACTGAAACGTGGTCGCTCACAATGGGCCTTATAAGAAGGCTAAAAGTCACCCAAAGGGCAATGGAGAGGGCTATGCTTAGAGTTTCCATGCGTGATTGAATCAAGAATGAGGAGATCCGCAGGAGAACCAAGGTAACCGACATAGCCCGAAGAATTACCAAACTTAAGTGGCAGGGCACATTGCTCGCAGAACAGATGGCCGATGGGGCCGAAAGGTTCTGGAGTGGCGACCGCGTACCGGAAGACGTAGCGTTGGAAGGCCTCCCACAAGGTGGTCCGACGACTTGTGAAGGCCGCAGGAACCCGTTGGATGCGAGAAGCGCAGAACCGGTCGAAGTGGAGGTGCATGGGGGAGGCCTATGTCCAGCAGTGGACTTCTTTCGGCTGAAATGATGATGATGATGATATTCCACTAAAGGTAGTTGGTTGGTGGTAGTTAACACTGCGACTATTAGCTACTTATTTAAGCTATTGGGTTTCCTACCTTTAAAAAAATGCGATAATTATTGTTATTTTTCAAACAGCCTAAAGGCGACTGACCTAATTTGTACACTAATAAAAGAAACTTACAATAATCTATAGTAGATATTATAGTATAACAAAGTCGCTTTTCACGTGTCTGTGTACCGCTTAGTTCTCCTGAACTGCACAACAGATGGATGCGGTTTTCACTAACATTTAGAGTGTTTATTCTAGAAAGTTTTACGTATAAACTATTACAAAATAATAAAGAAATCTCAATGTTTTATCAAGTCGTAATACCGTGCGAAGCAGGGTCTGGGCAGTAAATAATAAACAAAACACTGTTAACAATTACAGAACCAATTGTTTTGTACCTACATAATGTTTTCTGGCTTCCTTTCCTGCGAAAAAAATGCTAGAATAACGAAAACAAAATAATTTTATACCAAATCACCAATCAGCCTTTAGGTATCATTATAAACCATCTATTAACTTTTCAAACCCAAAATCATGAAAATATATTTCATAATAAAAAAAAATCCACCATATTTATAATTTCTGTCAAAAAACGTGAAGAATTTAGAAATAAATAACTCGAGGCGAGAGTTCGCCGTTCACTAGAATAATAAGGTCACTAGTGTTGAGGCGTGTTCGGCTTCCGGGTTTCGTCGTCGGCTACAAAAATATTTTTTGTAATAGGTATTATTCCTCGTTCTACCAGAATATATTATATGTATATAGGTCGGAGCAGAAAGGTTAAGAGTCAGCTGGCCGTAGTGAAGTATCGTTCTTAAAGATTTAATTTCAGGAATATTACAGGTTTCAATTTGAACTCTTATTAAGACAAGGCATTAGGAGTTTTCTAAATTAACTAGACGTCTATTAAGCGTAGCTACTTACTTTCAGCTACGGTATTCCATAACATGAAACCATCATCATAAACAAGTCTAATAATAGTGTATTTTTATTTGAACTTTACACTATGAAATTAGTTTAAAAAGTTATCCCTTTATTTAATCAAACCACAAGGGCAGTGATACGATTTTGATGATTGTGGCTATTATGTGTATTTAGTTGTAGTTTTTACAAACTTTTACACTAATTTCTTACCCGAGAAAAAAGTTGGTAGTCATCGTCTTACCTATTTTATAATTCGTTACATACCTAGTCAAATATAATGTGTATCGTTTAATAGGTACGCGTCACGTCAATGCGCGTATTTAGCGTACGGTATGTGTACGTGTATCGTATACTAGTAATAATAGTTTCGTGTAGGTATTACTAGCGGAAACCCCTAAAGTAATGGTTATTAGTTGACCCTAAAAATATTGAATGTTTAATACATGAATCGAACATCTAGATCGAAATCAATCACTCAACCGCTGAGCCAACCGAATCATCAATTGCAAGAAAAAATCCGACAATTTTTCTTTGTCACATCGATTGCTGAATGTTCTAACACAAAAAAAATGCTGTTTATTTCATTGTAACTTCATTTCCAATTACACAAATACAGGTCACAGATTCCGCAATACCAGAAATCATTTATCAGAACAAAATGAAACCAAGTCCACGTGCTATCTTAGCACTCGATTAGTTCCTTTCACCAGCTGAACAATAGGCGAGAAACGATAGGGGGACAAACCATTCGCACTAAATAAATAGGTACAGAAGGCCGACTTCATGCAACGAGCAAAGACGACACACACATAACTCATAGATATGCTTCACGTACAGCAAGTGCAGCGGCTGTCTATTTCTGAAACAGGTACAGGTTACAGGTACGTTTTCTGTGGATGCCAATTTATTGTGCCACTTAGGTACAAATCGAGTGCTTTGCTTTGATTATTAAAATACTTAAGCCCGAAATTCTAATTTGAAATTGCTTATGTTTTTGTTTGATGATAAAATTGTGGTTAGTTTTATAACTTCAATTGTCATTAATAATTTTTCAATAACAATTTAATAATGTTATTAAAACAATCATTTTTTGGAATAAGTTTTGAGGTATACCTAAAGTTGAAACCTTCCAAAACCAAATACAGATGAATTTGTTACCAACACTTTAGTGTATGTTTGCGTAAGTAACCTGAATTTACATTTTCATCAGACACTTTTAACAGACTATATGTGTATATTTGTGCGTGTGCATGCATGTGTTAGCTCGTTGCATGTAACCAGCCTTCTGTTTATATCTACATATTTCGTGCCATTCGGCCTTCGGCCTCCCGCCCATCCTTAATTACGTTTTTCCGCAAAATAACTCAGTCGCTAATTGCAAGGCTTTGAAACTTCATTAGTACGCAAAATGAATTTTTATTTCTCCTTTATTTTTATACATCAGTATGGTTAATAGGTTTACATTTTACAATGTGGTGGTCCCTTATTTTAATGATTGGTTTTTTAAGTGAGGAATTTGATTTGGCCACCTTTGTTTTTGTGGGTACCTACATAATGTTAGTAGATTGGGGTGATTTTTTGATGATGAAATATCTCAGTAACTAGGTGACTGAACGTGACAAACGAAACTCCCGTTGTGTTGCTGAAATAGTAGTAATCACACCGCCGGGGTATGATTACTACTATTTCAACAACACAACGGGATTTTCCTAACGCGTTGTTACTCGTAGTAGTGAAGGCAGTGTTGAAATATAGGTACCAATTAGCATTTTGTTTGGCGGCAGGTATAGGAGGGCTCTTGGGATGAACACTTAGTGGGTACTAATATTATTCTGCTTACTAAGAGTACCATATTCATCGATCAAACAACGATAACGATTAGATAATTACAATGGTTTCAGTGTAATTTTTCAATGAATTTGTTCCATTTGTATCTTTTCGTCGCTTGTCAACTTACAATTTTACTAAGTACCTAAGTGAGTAATAAATATTTAATAACCTCCCATCTGAAGACCCCATAATAATCATAAAAGTAAACCTTAATGTAGACTGAATCCTAAACCACGTACTCTCGTAACAAATAATAAGAAGAGCAATAAATAGTAATCCGCGACCGCTGCGGACCGAATGGACCGATCGCATCGAATTATAACAACTAACTAACTAACATCCCGGATTATGTAGTTAGCGGGTTCTGAGTTATAGGGGTTGCCAGTTAAGAACAAGAATTTTCTTTTGAAATAGTTTTTATTGAAATTTAACGTTAAAATTACATAAGACAGTCTCCCAAAATGCACTTGAACACTTCCTAGTGCTTCAGCTGTGGAAAAAGAAGTGGCGCAACAAACTCCCCAGTATGGTACATTGGAATCTTCATTTAGTTGTTAATTTGAAAATTAAACGTAGGTCACTAGATATTTGCACAACCTGAGAGCCTAAAAATGTATGAACCACTGTCTAAGAGTTTAGTATTTAACATAAGCTTTACCATCATCGTTATTTCTGATAGAATGTCACTTTGCCTAGGTGCCCTGATGTTAAACTGTTGTGGATAAATAAGTTTCAATACTTCTTCGATTAGTCTATTTAGCTATCATTTCTTTAAAATCTGAAATACTGAAATGTTACTTAGTGATAAAAATGGTTGGTACTTGTTGTAGTTTCCGACTCTTCCAATGTGACATCATTTGTCAAACATCAAAGGGGCAATTCTCGTAATTTGAAGAACGTTCACAGTCTGATCTCAGTCTCAATCTGTCAAAAATACCTCTCAAATCCATACATTTTTGACAAGTTTTGACTTTGAATGTCGCTGTAATGAGATTGCGACTAGATTTTGAACGTTTTTAGTTACGGGAATTGGTCTTCAGGTCTTCTGTCTGTATTGTATGTAAAGTCTATTCAAACGTATGTTTCAAATTAATATTATTTCAAGTTAAAAAAATATCAACATTATTTTAATTGTCATTAAGTTGATTTCAGAGTGACTAGCACCATTGAAATGAAAAAGTTATATAAATGCTTGAAGTTGTAGCCTAAACTGAGCTTTATTGTGTTGGATTTAAAGTAATTTTTCCTTAAACTCATATTTGTTTACAGATTAGTTTGCTTAGGATAGGACTTAGTTTACAGTTTATTTCTGGATCACAATTAACAAAGACTAATCTCGTAGATATTTTTATTTTTCGCAAACTGTTATATTCCTCGTCGATACTCATTCCCTTCATTTTCAAAAAGTGCACTTCTTTTAGTGCCATCTCTGTGAGTTCAATTTGATTTAAAATCAGCATTCCAATACAACGATGCAATGCTGCCATCATTTTGGGCACTTTTTGTGTTGATAGCAATGACGAATTTTTGGATGCCCTATTATTTTTCCCCTCTTTTACACATATTACGTATTATTTTAAGACTGTTTCATAATGCTCATCGTTTATTTGAACATTTTCCTTAAATATGGGGAAAAATATTTGACATGGCAACTCCAAAACTTAGTCGCAGAGAAGTTGGCAGAAAATAATTCCTTCACTGTAGTTTTATTAGCGGGGCGTGCCTAATGGTGGTGAACGTTTGGTACCGAAGAGGGTAGGTAGAGGTCTAAAGTTGATAAATGTATTTACTTAGTCTCTTCAATACTTGAAAAATCGCGATTGTTTTTTTTTGTTGTAATCATCGTAATTGTAATCAGCCTACTTTGTTCCCACTGCTGGGACACAGGCCTCTGTGTGGAGGGGTTTGTTTATTGGCACCTTGTGTTTTCTTATTTCTTAGTTATAATTTACTAATATTCTTTGTTATTATTTAATTGTGCTTTTGTGTGTTGTGCTATTTCTTTTGTGTGCACTAAATAAATGACTTATTTGTCTATCTATCTTTATACTACTAGCAACGATGCAAATTCTGTTTAAAACTCAAAGTTGATTTGTCATTAGAAATGAAATAATGGAATTAAACGCAAGTGTTTCCGAGTCGCTCGAAGGGTTCGGTACCACATGGTAAAAACGCCGAAAAAAACACGTTTGTTGTATGGGAGCCCCCCTTAAATATTTATTTTACTCTGTTTTTGGTATTTGTTGTTATAGCGGCAACAGAAATACATCATCCGTGAAAATTTCAACAGTCTAGCTATCAGTGACAGACGGACAGTGGAGTTTTAGTAATAGTGTCCCGTTTTTACCCTTTGGTTAAGGAACCCTAAAAAATCAGTAAAAATACTGATTTTTAAATCCGTCGTTGGCATTCGTATTTTATTAACATACTTTTAAGTTGTTGATCGGAAAAATGAAAAACAAGCTTACCTGACATAGAGTATTCCTGACATGGTGAGTAGGTATGCACCTAGTAGATGCATTGCCATTCAAGACAAACAAAAATACAGAGACAAAGCTAAAATGTTTTATTTTCCTGTATTATAGGTATTGGTAATCCCTGGTGGCCACATGATTCCGAAAACTTTTCATACCATTATTGATCACAGTTTGCGGCAAATCGATTTAAGTTATTCCGGTCTGATCCCGTGAGCCCCTCCCCCTGGATCCCCTGCTAGTTATTCTTCTGCTTTAATCTCTGTCTTATCTACTATAAACTTTCTCATTCCAGTCTGATCCCGTTTCCCTTTTGTTTTCATTCCGGACGGATCCCCCTATCAGATTGTTGGGACAGTGAGCAACAAAATATACATACAGGGTTTATTGAAACACATTTGTGTGTAAATAACTTTATCACGATATGAACAAATAGATGTAATACGTGGACTAAGTTATAAAGCATTGCCTTTAAGCTCAGCCAATACACCATCATAGCTTACTCGTAGCTCCGTCATACGTTGACATACATAGTCAAACAAGTGCACATCAAAGAGTTCGTTACGAGCGTGTTTATATAGAGCACGTGATGTGCATTACTATAAGGTCTAATATCAGGCCTATATTCCTCAAAGGGATAGGAAGAAGTATCTAGTTAGTACACTTCTTCCTATCCCTTAGTGGTATTAGTATACTAAAATCATAATCGCATGTTATAGAGCAGGGGTGGCCAACCGGTCGATCGCGAATTCGCGACTATTGGTCCAGTCGATCGCGGCAAGGTAAAAAATATTTCCAACTAGCTTCTGCCCGCTACTTCGTCCGCGGATCCTGTTGGTTATGCCAGCGACAACGGGGTAGTCAAAATCGAAGATCTGAAACGTCTGATGTCGAATTCTAAGAACCCGGGGACTGGATAACAACGGGATGCGCGAGACGATTCGAGACGTCATTTTCAGGCAATAATGAACCAATAGGGTGGTAAACTTGGCCTTGCACTTTGAATGTTGGCATAAATGGGCCTTCTGAAATCTGTTTCGCAACAAAAGATGTCATTTGAAAGGCATTATTGTACGAACGTATGTTGTCCAAGAAATGTTTTGACTGTGATGGTCACCGATTAGCAGTGATCTTAATATTTCTGGAGGATTTTGTAATATTTCAATATGTACTTTCCCACCTGAGCAACACATACCGTTTGTTTCTTTTTGCTATTTAACAGCTTCACAAAAAGTAAAATTTTTAACCATACCTCCGATGGCGGAATATGTGGCGTAGTCAATCATAGGAGTATACGTAAATGCACTCCGTTCCTTATCAACCCAAGGAAGGTCGCCATGCCCTACGGCTATATCTTGAGACACATCCGATTCTTCAGATGATATCGACATTCTGTTCAGAGAATGTCGAAGTCGATCAGAATTCAAACGTTCGTTGCGCTCTTCTTAATCTGTCTCTTCATGCCGTACTCCAGCAATTCTTTCTTTCTCACTTTCTGATTATGAATATTTTGTTGTGTGCGTGTTCGGAACAATATATGATAATCTCACCGTATCAGCGGTCAGTCGCGCATCATATTCTTCACTGGTCTCTAGAGATCTGAACGTAGATGCGTAAATACGCTGAGAACGCAGGCGTGCTTCGCGATCCGAAGAGGTTTCCACGGAGCGAGTTGCAGCCTGATGTTCTCAAACAGCATCAAGTCTCTCCTGACGCTCTTCGGTAGATTCTTGGGATCTTATGATCCTCAATCTTTTAGCTCCTTTGGAACATTGGGAAAGATTTGACCTCTTTCTAGGCATGGTTATAGTTTTATTATGAAGATATCTGATCAATTAAAATCTAAGTGACTGCTCCCCTACCAAGGGTGCCCAGACACGGGATCGTCTGGCCCATGTGCTGGTTTGGTCCCTGGGGTGGTCACGGCGTGCTATGTGTTCTGGTGCGCCGGTGATGGGGAGTACTCCCCAGCGGAGGGTCCGGTGACGGACAGCCGCGGCGGGTTCACGGATGAGTGCTAACGCGTGCCCATGTTCCCGCCGTAAGCGGCAGAGGAGGACACAGTGGAGTTTTAGTGGGTTAGAGTCCCACATAACTGCACTATCGCCCCGTGGTAGTGCAGAATGCATGAGCATTTCTTCACGTTAAAAAAAATAAATGGGAGTTTTGGCCAGTAGAGTCAAATTTTTAATGATATACCATCGTCATCGAAAATCAGTCCTAAACTGTTACCGCCTTCACCGCGTGGAGGTGAAATTAGTGATAGCTTAGATTTCCACATCAGATGTTTCTGATCTTCGATTTTTATAAGTCAACAGGAAATGCCCATCAGACCGAATAACTTTTACTAAGACGTCATTCCTATATGTGTTACGGTGTAGCTGGGCTCTTGGAGTTTCCCATCAGGTGTTCCAGATCTTCAAATTTATTCTCTCAGCAGAAAATCCTCATCACGTGGAACAATTTTTACTATAGTACCATTTTTGTATCTCTTATAGTTAAGCTGGTCTGTTTCGGTTCTGCATCAGGTGTTCAAGTTTCCAAGAAAAATTATAGCCTGAATGTTGTCCAGCCATAATAACTATACAACAAAAAAAAAATCATTCAAATCCGTCCAGTAGTTCCGAAGATCGGACGCGCAGGCCCGAGGCGTGTACGTACTCTGATAGAATACCTTAACAAATGTTCGCCGTGATTCTTTAAATTGACATAACTTTTTTATTTATGAACCGATTGACATGAAATAAACACTAAATGTTAAGTGAAGCCTACTACAATATATTAGTGAAAACCGCATCTAAATCGAATAAGCCGTTTCTGATATTAGCGTGCACAAACAAACAGACAAACAGACAAACCGACAAACAGACAAAAAAATAATTAATTACAATTTCGGGTTCGGCATCGATATAATAACAACCCCTGCTACTTTTTTTTTTTTTATATATTTCCATTGTACAGACACCACTTTTCTACAAATTTATTATATGTATAGACTACAAACCAGATTTTGCTAATCTAGCAAAAGATGCTCAAACGCAATGCTCACATTTATATAAATAAGTAGTTACTAAGAATCATTTTCAGTTTTATATTTCCCTCTTATCATTATAGTAATCTGCAATCTGCTAAAATTTTGACAGTTCCTTTGATCGGTGACCTACCTATTAGAACGTCATTGTGCAGTCATTGCTTTTAATTCGTTACGAGTATCGTATATGTTCTGTGCCATTGACCGACCAATGATCGACCATTATGAATTTAGCAGATTACGGACTTTTAGCAAAATGACAATGGGATCGTGTTGGAATGACGAATTTATAAAAATAGCGGACTGCGGCCCCTGATCTATATCTAGATCTACCTCTCCAAGGCACCATGCAATTATGACTAACCAAAAGGGTTCACCAGAGCCATTGCTTCAAACGGTCAAATATGTTTATTTAACCCATCTTCAAAGACCGCTGATTACTTCTAATTAATCGACCTTATTTATTTACTTAGCACCCTCTTCCTTATTTCAATTAAAGCAAGTAAACAAAAACACGGCCCAACCCTTCAGGAATCTTTTGAAAAGGTAGGTACTTTCAGTAAAATAAAATAGAAAAGTAACGCATGAATCTTTTTATAGGACTCGCCACAAGGACATCCACACACGGATTCAATATACTTTTGAACGTTGCCTTGCTGACCAATCAGTTAGCTGTACTGACAACTTTTTAGCTTTTTTAGAGATCCGTGCCAAAATGGTAAAACGGAACCCTTATGGTGTTACTAAGTCTGCCTGTCTGTCTGTCTGTCACAGCTGGATATCTCAAGAACTACTAATGCTATCAACTTGAAATTTGGAATAGTTTTATATGACGTTTGCCCAACTATTTTGCAAATAAGAAAGAAATAAAAATATAAGTATATTTTTTACAACAGGGACTGAAAGGGGGTCTGAAAAATTCGAAGTAGGGCTACTAGGGCACGTGGGGTATCATAAGAAAGAACGCAGTTTGCACATTCTCGACCATTTTTCCTTTTTTTTTTTTAGGCTCCGTAGTTTACGACTTTTGGGGGGTTCCGTACCATCATAATTATATTTTTAAATTTTCACCGGCGAGCTACTTACTAGATCTCTTTCAAACCAATTTTCAGTGGAAGTTTACATGATAATGTATGTACATCTTATATTTTTTTTAGTTTTATCATTCTTTTATTTTAGAAGTTACAGGGGGGGACACACACACATTTTACCACTTTGGAAGTGTCTCTCGCGCAAACTATTCAGTTTAGAAAAAAATGATATTAGAAACCTCAATATCATTTTTGAAGACCTATTCATAGATACTCCACACGTAGGGCTTGATGAAAAAAAAAATTGAGTTTCAGGTCTTAAGTATGGGGAACCCCCAAAATTTATTGTTTTTTTTTCTATTTTTGTGTGAAAATCAAAGACCGCTTTCACATTTAGACGACTTTAGCAGCGCGACTGACGCGCGACCGTCGCCCAGTCAGAATTTCATATTATAAACAGAAGCGTGCGTGAAGGTTTCTGCTTCTGCCGCGCTACTGTTGCGCTGCTAACGTTCTAATGTGAAAGCGGCCTTAATGCGGTTCACAGAATACATCTACTTACCAAGTTTCAACAGTACCTATAGTTCTTATAGTTTCGGAAGAAAGTAGCTGTGACATACGGACGGACAGACAGACAGACATGACGAATCCATAAAAATGTCCATCAGTCTAGCTTAGTTCTAGCAACGCTATCGCTTCGCCAACATTTCTCACAAGACCTTCACTTCGCTCTCGCATTACCCCAGTTACAAAACAACAAAATCTGTATGCTTTTATGAACGTTTTGTTATAGACATAAGCAGGTTATATTTGACCAGGATGTGTCGTTAAGTCTTGTTTGCGCGTACATTTCGCTATTATGCGCAGTTTATTAGCATGTATTTATGTATCGACACGTTTCTTATGGATGCTTAGGGTGCTTGGTAATGCAAGCTAGATGTTTTTGTGGGCCTCATGTTACTTATTGAGAGGTGTAGGATATTTTGGTGATAGCAAAGAAGTTAAGTCAAAGCAAATAACTGTTTTAAGGTGAATGGGTAGTGGTAGACCGCGAAATTCTTTTCTTACGTTTTTTGCAATTTGCAGGTCAGTGTCAGGTTGTATCTTGATAAAAATATGATTCACAGGTAAACACAACAATAACAGGTACATATTTTATGAATGTAAAAGATGCTTGGAATGCATATGGCGACCGCGTAGGTACCGGAAGACGTAGCATTGGAAGGCCTCTCACAAGGTGGTCCGACGACCTTGTGAAGGCCGCAGGAACCCGTTGGATGCGAGAAGCACAGATCCGGTCAAAGTGGAGGTGCTTGGGGGAGGCCTATGTCCAGCAGTGGACGTCTTTCGACTGAAATGATGATGAAAAGATGCTTTTGCCTTACAGTAGGACGGTTACAGTCTGATATTATACTTCGGTTACTACTTTACGTGAAAGCACTCCGGTTCACTCGGTAACCTAGATCCAGTGCCATAATATCAGAAGTGAGTGATATTTCAGAGTGGCACTTACAAGCGGGAACAAAGGAGAATTTAATTTTTTTTTCAACCACCTTCGCAGAACTAATGTGGGGTGCGGAAGTGTGGAGGCGGATTTCATTAGAAAGTATTTTGAATTACAGTTTTGTCTAGCATTTTTACAAAGTGACTTACCTATGTAATAATTTAAGATTTTAGTAACAAAACGAAGACAATACAACTTAATTTTCATTGGCAAGTTGTCATATTATATGGGGCTTCCGACTGTTTATATTATTATGCGCTTACACACACATTTACAGTGTGTAAACACAATTATAGCGCGTGTCGCTTCATGAGATAAAAACACTATAACAGGATTATTACATCAGACTTTTTAGTTTTTCTCTCGGTTACGTCAATGCAATCATAATCATTTCAGCCGAAAGACGTCCACTGCTGGACCTAGGCCTCCCCCAAGCACCTCCACTTCGACCGGTTCTGTGCTTCTTACATCCAACAGGTTCTTGCGGCCTTCACAAGGTCGTCGGACCACCTTGAGGAAGGCCTTCCAACGCTACGTCTTCCGGTACGCGGTCGCCACTCCAGAACCTTTCGGCCCCATCGTCCATCTGTTCTGCGAGCAATGTACCCTGCCCACTGCCACTCAATGCGATCAATACAATAATGGCGGAAACATACGTGTCGTGGCGTGTCGTGACGCCTTCTGACGCAGTGTTAGCCAATCAAAACTCGTTGTAATTTGACATAGTCCTGAACAGATTCGTTTGATTGGTGTATCCCGAGTCACGACACAACACGACACAGTAATGTGTCTCTGGCCCAATACATTTAAACTCACCTAGGTACTTCTTGTAAGAGGCACAGTCTACCTAAACATTAGGTTGTCTGTCAGTCATTTTCGTCACGAAATAGCCCTATGCGACGTCCACTTGTATAGTGACTGGCCCATTGATACCCGGGCACTACAGTGTGCCAACAATCTATACACATACATGCAGTATGCAAATATGCTTGTTTGTTTGTTAGTCTATTCTATGAACGTTGTATTGAACGTTTCTATTTGAATGCGTAGGCAGGACTTGGAGTCACGTTCGGAGTTCTGTTAGCTTTCAATATACCTACGTAGGTAAGCTGATTAACAATCAAGGCGGTCTATGAGATGAAAAAAAACAGTGGTACTCCGGGAGGGCCGACTGAAGTGAAAACTTGAACAATTACGTGTGTATTTCTTGAATCCATACTTAATATTATAAATTCGAAAATAACTGTCTGTCTGTATGTTACCTTTCACGCCTAAACCACTGAAAGATTTCGATAAAATTTGGCAGAGAGATAGATTGCATCCCGTGGAAGGACATAGGATAGTTTTAATCCCAATATTCCCACGGGATCGACACTTATGCGGGTGAAACCGCGGGGCGCTGCTAGTAACTTATATTTGTTTCATAATAATCATTGGCCCTTATCCCAATTTATTTGGGGTCAGCACAATTTTTTTTTCATACTTGATTAAGTATTTAAAAAGGTTGTCTCCATTATATACAACACAGTACCCAAGATGTCTGCGAAGGTGTTGGGCCGCCCTCCTCATATTATTAAAACCTTTTCTTTAAACTAATGCAAGTTTGATACTACACATGTTACTTGTATGATTTATGTAACATAACATGCACCTGTATTCTTAAAAGGGATATGCCTTCTGCATATCCCTTTTAAGAATCTTAATGAAAAAAAGCAATTACATTTTCCTGACCTCGTTCATTCTAGAGTTCCATAGGTATTTCTTGAATAGATTTTTCTTAATAAAAAAAAATAATAATAAAAGACCTTGAGCGTTCGATATTAATGGTGGGTAATAACACCAATAAACGGCCTCTACCAAAATATTATAGGTTCTTATAAAAACCTAGATGGGTGAAGTTACCAGTTAACCACCATGTTGAGATTTATAATCATGTTTTCTTGTGTTATAGCAATTAATAATGTCTTGTCATCTGGGCATTATCCAGATAATATAATTATTCACCGTGTTCTTCACTTTATCCATAAACATTGTCAAACGCTTCTATAGCTTTTACAAATTAAATCTGAACAAAGGAAGTAGTAGGTACTTAAAAAGGCTTCGTTACAACGATATATTGTAATTTCATTTAATGAAATTTAATTGAGCTTTATAGTAAGAAAGGGTCTTTAGAGCGTTTACGCCGTACGGCATTTCATACAAACTTTCAAGCCCTTATTGTTCGAAACGAATGCACCGATTCTAATGAAACTTTACATGCACAAGCAGGATACAATGGTCTAAAAAGTTAGAGAACATTTTCGAAAAATAGTGTTACAGCCAAATTAGACCGATTTTAAATTTTCCATACAAACAGAGATTTCCAGTTATCTTTTTTTAAATAAGACATTTCAAAAATGTTCTCAACTAACTTTTTAGACCTTTGTATCCTGCTTATGTGTATGAAGTTTCATTAAAATCGGTTCATTCATTTCGAAAAATAAGGGCTTGAAAGTTTGTATGAAATGCCGTACGGCGTAAACGCTCTTCACTTATTTTTTGACAAGTTTCAGCCCACCAAATCTTATGAATGAAAATACGTCGTTGCCAATTTGGGTAAAGAGGCATCCATATCGGGTGATTTACGTCAAGGTTTGTATGAAAATTAACAAAAAATAAGAATTCATTAATGTATCCATAATGAAAAATGCTTATATCCGTGGTCTGAACTTCTGGTCGAAGTTTATGTATATTGTTAGGAACCCGGTGTATAATTAGAAAAACTGATCAAAAAAATAAAAATAGTCTTGGGATTTGATTTCAAATAATTTTATTACCATGTAAGTAATAATAATCAATACTTCTCAGAGGAGTAAGTATGTAAGGATCGTAGCAGGTTCTTTAGTTTATGCTCCCATTGGAATAAGGCGTGAGTTTTACTACCCACACAATTTAAATAAATGGTGTTGAGATCGAATTTCCTAAATCTGTGTCTAACTCTTTGGATACAGGCGCAATGTTTTTTTTTTTTATTTTATTTTTTTTATTACTAAATGGCCCGCTCTTGACCCCGATCACGCCTGATGGTAAGCGATAGATGAGGTCTATGATGGAACGAACTTCCACATTATTCACCCACGGAAAGTCGTTTCCCTACCAAGAGAACAGTAACTAAAGAGAATAATACATAATATACAATAACTAGGCTTAATCTTCCTTAGTACCAATTAGTTCTATTACTAATTAGTAAGAATACTCGAGTGTTTTGGTAATTAGTAAAATACTTATCCAAGTGTTGTTCTAGTTTTCACTGTGACGTTTCTAGTGAATTAGAACATAGTGTTTATAAGTAATTTTGTGGAGAATAATTTTGGTTAATTTATTATTTTAATTTTATTTTCAATAAAATTGTATAGTAGGTACTAAGCTGTTGGTCCCAGGTATCATTCGTAGATCTTTAAAAGTCGTTACGTAGTTAGAAGCTGGAAGTCTGACAACCAGTCCTATCAAGGGGTACTGTGTTACCCAGTAACTGGGTTGTGGAGGATAAATAGGTAGTCGCTCCATGTAAAACAATACTGCTATCAACTGCATCCAGTTAGATTGAAAGCTGACCCCAACATAGTTGGGAACAGGCTGGATAGATCATGGTTATATAGTAGATGCCAGTTTCAACAATTATATTGTTTTAGATATTACACAAACATTGCTTATACAGGGTTATTGGCAAAACATTAGCCGAGCTGCTATTGACAATTTCATTGAAAACTTAAAAACGCTTTGTCGTGTGACAAACATTGACACTATTGACAGCTCACTTCAAGCTTACTTCACTTCAGTTTTCACGGTGAGATTTTTACAGAATAGCACCGCGGATCGGTAGGTGTCCACGCTCAATAATCGTGATAGCTGAGTACTACCATACTTTTACCATAAAATTCAAAACTACGTGCAGGGCAGGCGTCGCCGTGAGCAACATCTAGTTTTTTTTAAACAAATAAAAGCCTTTTCTAGTCAACAAACAGCGAGTTATTATTTTTATGTTTTGTTTGTGTATTGTTAGTTGTTTTCGAATGAAATAACTATTTTTCTTTTTATTCTATTTTATGCGCAGCCGGGACAAGTTGAGGTTTTTTGAGTAGGAATATTAATTGTTTTAGCGTGTTATAACTTGTTAATAAAAACTATTAATGTAATGTAGGTATGTGTGAACATTTTTGGTAAACTCTAGTTGATACATTATATAAATGGATACCTGAAGTAATATTTCAAAGTCTTCTTCTCAAGCAGAGAAGGCAGAGCATTGTTTGATAAACTACTTAATATATTTTTTTAAACGTGGTAAACCTGTGAATCACAAATAACAGTGTAAACACCTTTATAGGTGTTGGCCAAGTTACAAGCCCTCAAACTGGTACCTATTTAAGATGTCACCAGGCATTTTTTTTAAATCTCTGCAATATTTTCTTTTCCCATTTTCACAAATCGTTTCTTTGTCTTTAGCCAATGCGCTACACATTAATTTTCACCTTGCAAGAGCGCACGGAACATAAAAACTAAATAACCTTTTAATTCAATTTGTGTAGTGAGGCCGATAATTACACCACTCGCCCTAGCCAACGGTGTGGTACAAGTTAGATGCGGTACCGGGTTAATCGTTTTGGTTCATTAAACGTAATGTAATTTGTAACCTGTAAGGTTTCTGTGTTTTTTTCTTTGAAAGGGTCACCATTCGACATGCTTAGAAGGAGAAAGGATGTAAATAAAAATATTATATAATGGAATTAAGGGCTGATTTTTCCAACGCCGCATAATTTTATGGGAGGAATAATTTTGAATTTTTGACAATTGTTCCATACAAAAACTGTCAGACATCAATTAATATTTGGCGAATAAAAATTATCTTTCGATTGAAAAATCAGCCCTACGTGTAAAGTAAAAACTGGCCAAGTGCGAGTCGGACTCGCACACGAAGGGTTCAGTACCACGCATGCACCACATAAAGCACTTACACCAACGCCGACCCATAAATATTCCGTAAACCCGCGACATCTTATGCCTCCTACCACATAAATAGTTGCATAGCTTAGATGCAATTTGGACCGCGGACCCACTCAAGTATGGTATACCGCGCCGTCGCGCATTTAATAGGATTTTGGGGGCTTTTACCCTACTCTATGTAGGTATAGTATGTGTTTATAATGTTGGCTTGTTAGTTCCTGGCTTTTTTTTTGGGGAGTTGGACTGCTGTAGCCAGAATGGTGAAGGTTGTAGTGTGGTAGAAAAAACTGTAGGTACAGTCAACAGCAAAAGTAGATGATCAAAATCAGAAATTCAATACTAATGAAAGGAGTTCGCTTCAGAACTCTGCCACACAGCCACACAGTCTCTGCACACAGCTCAACAACAACAGCTCTGCCACACAGTTCTGACGCGAACTCCGTTAATTAGTATTGAATTTCTGATTTTGATCATCTACTTTTGCTGTTGACTGTACAGTCAACAAAAGAGATAAGTATGCAGGATCGTCGGATATAGTTGAAGTTTAGTAAGAAACTATATTTATTACTAGCTTCTGCCCGCGACTTCGTACGCGGATCCTGTTGGTTATGCCAGCGACAACGGGGTAGTCAAAATCGAAGATCTGAAACGTCTGATGTCGAATTCTAAGAACCCGGGGACTGGATAACAACGGGATGCGCGAGACGATTCGAGACGTCATTTTCAGGCAATAATGAACCAATAGGGTGGTAAACTTGGCCTTGCACTTTGAATGTTGGCATAAATGGGCCTTCTGAAATCTATTTCGCAACAAAAGATGTCATTTGAAAGGCATTATTGTACGAACGTATGTTGTCCAAGAAATGTTTTGACTGTGATGGTCACCGATTAGCATTGATCTTAATATTTCTGGAGGATTTTGTAATATTTCAATATGTACTTTCCCACCTGAGCAACACATACCGTTTGTTTCTTTTTGCTATTTAACAGCTTCACAAAAAGTAAAATTTTTAACCATACCTCCGATGGCGGAATATGTGGCGTAGTCAATCATAGGAGTATATGTAAATGCAGTCCGTTCCTTATCAACCCAAGGAAGGTCGCCATGCCCTACGGCTATATCTTGAGACACATCCGATTCTTCAGATGATATCGACATTCTGTTCAGAGAATGTCAAAGTCGATCAGAATTCAAACGTTCGTTGCGCTCTTCTTAATCTGTCTCTTCATGCCGTACTCCAGCAATTCTTTCTTTCTCACTTTCTGATTATGAATATTTTGTTGTGTGCGTGTTCGGAACAATGTATGATAATCTCACCGTATCAGCGGTCAGTCGCGCATCATATTCTTCACTGGTCTCTAGAGATCTGGATGTAGATGCGTAAATACGCTGAGAACGCAGGCGTGCTTCGCGATCCGAAGAGGTTTCCACGGAGCGAGTTGCAGCCTGATGTTCTCAAACAGCATCAAGTCTCTCCTGACGCTCTTCGGTAGATTCTTGGGATCTTATGATCCTCAATCTTTTAGCTCCTTTGGAACATTGGGAAAGATTTGACCTCTTTCTAGGCATGGTTATAGTTTTATTATGAAGAAGATACCTGATCAATTAAAATCTAAGTGACTGCTCCCCTACCAAGGGTGCCCAGACACGGGATCGTCTGGCCCATGTGCTGGTTTGGTCCCTGGGGTGGTCACGGCGTGCTATGTGTTCTGGTGCGCCGGTGATGGGGAGTACTCCCCAGCGGAGGGTCCGGTGACGGACAGCCGCGGCGGGTTCACGGATGAGTGCTAACGCGTGCCCATGTTCCCGCCGTAAGCGGCAGAGGAGGACACAGTGGAGTTTTAGTGGGTTAGAGTCCCACATAACTGCACTATCTCCCCGTGGTAGTGCAGAATGCATGAGCATTTCTTCACGTTAAAAAAAAATGAATGGGAGTTTTGGCCAGTAGAGTCAAATTTTCAATGATATACCATCGTCATCCAAAATCAGTCCTAAACTGTTACCGCCTTCACCGCGTGGAGGTGAAATTAGTGATAGCTTAGATTTCCACATCAGATGTTTCTGATCTTCGATTTTTATAAGTCAACAGGAAATGCCCATCAGACCGAATAACTTTTACTAAGACGTCATTCCTATATGTGTTATGGTGTAGCTGGGCTCTTGGAGTTCCCCATCAGGTGTTCCAGATCTTCAAATTTATTCTCTCAGCAGAAAATCCTCATCACGTGGAACAATTTTTGCTATGGTACCATTTTTGTATCTCTTATAGTTAAGCTGGTCTGTTTCGGTTCTGCATCAGGTGTTCAAGTTTCCAAGAAACATTATAGCCTGAATGTTGTCCAGCCATAATAACTATACAACAAAAAAAAAAATCATTCAAATCCGTCCAGTAGTTCCGAAGATCGGACGCGCAGGCCCGAGGCGTGTACGTACTCTGATAGAATACCTTAACAAATGTTCGCCGTGATTCTTTAAATTGACATAACTTTTTTATTTATGAACCGATTGACATGAAATAAACACTAAATGTTAAGTGAAACCTACTACAATATATTAGTGAAAACCGCATCTAAATCGAATAAGCCGTTTCTGATATTAGCGTGCACAAACAAACAGACAAACAGACAAACCGACAAACAGACAAACCGACAAACAGACAAACAGACAAAAAAAAATTAATTACAATTTCGGGTTCGGCATCGATATAATAACAACCCCTGCTACTTTTTTTTTATATATTTCCATTGTACAGACACCACTTTTCTACAAATTTATTATATGTATAGACTAGAAAACAAACAGCTTATATATCAAATTAAATTTTATTCGAAAACACCCATCGGTTTCTTACTAAACTTCGATTCTGCATACTTATCTTTATATTTTCGCATAACATTATTTACGCATAACAGCTTAAGCATATTTTTTTTAAGCATAATTTCTCAAATCATAATAATGATTAAGCATAACATTCTAAAGCATAAATTTAGCATGCTGCATGTTTTATTTCTAACGTCGACGTCAGGTCGACGGAGCCTCTCTGCGCGGGGCTCCTATTTCTGTCTGCAGGGTTTAAAGGAACCTAACCAAACCGAACCTCCCCTTCGCTCTTGCATCCTACGTCGCCAAAATAGTTATGCCAAAGTATATTAGGAAAAAGAACATTATGCGAAAAGAAGGGATCCCAAATATTGAGCTTAATGGAACTTTCATGTTAATGGAAGACTGAAAAAAAATATATCTGAAATCTATACTAGTGAGCAATTAATTTGATACTCTATATTACTAGCTTCTGCCCGCGACTTCGTCCGCGTGAAATTTCTTATTCAACCGACCTGCTCCGTCGCATCGCATCGCCCGTCCGCGGTATAACTTCGCGTTCTTTCTGACTTTTTTCTTTTTGCTCGGTTCCTGAGGGTCCTAGCGTGATGTAAAATAGCCTATACCCTTCCTCAAGAATTAAGCTAACAAATGCAATTTTGTTTTCAAATCCGACTGGTGTATCTGGAGATAATCGCGTTTAAACAAACAAACTCTATATTATAGATACAGATAAGTACAGTCTTGACTCTTTTTTTTTTTTTTTCGGATGGGTAATCATCAAATGACCCCTCCCGCTCTGGGTGGAGCGGAAGGGAGTGTCACACTCTTACTGACTAAAACCCACCCATGTTCCTTCCTTAGCCCGTTATGTTCCGGGGTAGCGGTAACCCTTTCGGACAATCCCGCTGACCCGGCAACAATCCCGCTGACCCGGCACAATCCCGCTGACCCGGCACAATCCCGCTGACCCGGCACAATCCCGCTGACCCGGCAAGTCTTGACTCTGCAGTGGTGACCATATATTGTGGAGCTTCGTTATATACTCCTTATAGTACACACATCAAAAGTGTCTAGGGATCAACATATATTTTTGCAATAACTTTTCTCCTGATTGATATTAATTAAAATTTTCTTTAAGGATTCATCAAATAAAGTGTTTTCGTTTGTCACAGTAACGATAAACCAAGTCACCTTTGCATTAATAAAGAAATTTGCCATTTTCCTAATAAAGGGATTTTTGACATTTGAACCACTAACACAAAAGTTCGAAAAAAAGACTGAAATAACAGTTTTCTTTAAAATTTTATTGGGTAACTTAAACAATTAATAATCTGTGTTTCTACCGCGAACACTAACAACACAAGAACATCGGTTTGGCATACTCAAAATGAGTTCATCCAAATCACGCTGTGGAATGGCCGCCCATGTTCGTTGCAACAACAAAAAAAGGTCTTCTTGCGACTGGATACCCTCCATATTCGGCAGAGCTCTTCTCTGTAGCATATCCCATGCATGCTCAATCGGGTTCAAGTCTGGCGACTGAGCAGGCCAGGGCAGGACATTGATGTTAGCTGCGGCGAGAGTCTGTCTTACAACTCTTGCGGTGTGCGGTCGTGCATTATCATGCATTAACTGAAATAAGGGACCGATTTGCACTTGTAGAGGAACGATGACGTCTGATACAATCGTCTCAGCATAAATTTGAGCGTTGAGGTTGCCTCTGATCCAAATCAACTCAGTTCTTCCGCCGATCCAAATACCCGCCCATACCATGATGGTTCCACTACTATAAGGATGGACTTCCTGGCAGGATTTTAATCGCTGTTGGCGTCCAGGGGTTCTCCAGTGTCGTATACGTCTTGTATCCGGTCTCATACCAAAACGAGACTCATCAGAAAAGCACACGAAACGCCATTGTTCTTCTGCCCAATTTCTGTGTTCAAGAGCCCATTGATATCGAATCCTACGATTGTGCATTGCTATAGGTGGTACCCGTAGCGGTCTTCGGGAATGAAGGTTCACTTCATGCAAGCGGTTTCTGACTGTTTGGTCGCTAATTAAGTTCCCTGAAGAGTGATGAAGCCTCACGGCTAACATCATGGCGGTTATTGTTGGAGCTCTTCGAGTTAAGATTTGAATGTATCGGTCTTGTCTCCGTGTGGTGCAGCGATACCGTCCTCCATGGCGCTTAGCCACGGTACCAGTGCTTCGGTAACGTGTCCAAAGTCGACTGATAACACTCTGACTTGTATTCAGAGCTAAAGCCACAGTACGTTGCCGGGAACCAGCTTCTATCATTCCCACGGCTCTGAGCATTTCTTCCCTGCTTAAATGACGTCGCCGCTCCATAATAACGTTGGTTTTAATCAGTAGTAGGGAAACAGTAGCACTAAAAATGTCTTCAATGCGTTGTATGTTTTTATAGGGAAAATATTGACAGCTGATTTTCATCTTTTACTCGAATTTGATTCACAGTTCCTGATTCAAATTATGAAATGCACCAAAAAGGATCCATATAAATTTATAAAATCATAAATTTATTACAAAGCCACATCTCAATCTCAAGAAATCCGCATAAAAATGCTTGATCCCTAGACACTTTTGATGTGTGTATAATACGACCGACGTAACTTGGCGAGCCTGAACATAGGCACTAAGAACTTTCGCGCATGTTCTCTCACTCGCACTCGCCTCATGTCACCATTTGGTTCCTAAAAAATCTTACTGCGCAGCCTTCTGCGCAAAGTTCAGGCCCGGCGAGTTACGTCGGTCGTATTGTAACTGACTGAAAATTGATCCATTTACACACACTCTCAATTGGCATTATACTCCTTGGGGAATAAAAAGGCCACTTTGGCAGAATCATAAAAGGATGACATTATGAATTATCCTAATATTGCGAAGACAGTCCGTGTTTAAATTTTTTTTTCGCTGCACTAATAATCAAAGAGATTGGAATTGGGTTTGGATTGGATTGATTGGTATTTTAACACAGACAAAAAAAAAACTGAAAAATCCTTCACTAATGGGATTTGATACGATTAACTTAACAGTTAATTGTCCATTATAATTCGTAATTTTATCCTTTTATGACTCTGCCAGTGGCCTTTTTAGGCCCCCTTATAGTAACACTGTAAACGGGTCAATTTTAAAATGGGAATACAAAAACAACGAAAATTAATGCAATCATTAGGTAATTATAGTTTATTTAGATTCTAACTTAAATAATAAGATTCAAACCTACCTATTTGTTTATATTAGTAATAGACTGTACGTGTACACTGACTGACTGTGTTCTGTGTGGGGGTGTGTGTGTGTGTGTGTGGGAAAAGGCTGGCAGATGGTGGAGAGCGATAGACTGTACCTGCTTAGCAATCAAAATCAAAAACATTCAGCTAATCCAACAAACCTGTATTCATTCCACGGTAATATCCTTCCTTTCTTCTATTATACTACTGTTATCCGATGAAACAAGATAACAAATAAAGAATTATATTCATGAAAGCGAATGGTTGCGCGCACTCACGGGTAATGTCGACTAACAACGTTTTTTTTTATTATCGCCCGTACTTTTTACGCCAATAACCATTTGCTAAACGATAATAAGGGTATGGCCATTGAGTGGGAGACGAGCGGAGAGGTGGCGTAAGCCTGGACTGATCTGCGGGGTGATTGCGTAACACACTATCAGCAGCAGTGACATACATTTTGACATTTCAACAACATTCATTGCGTTATTTAAATTGCCAGTCTTCTGGACACGTTTACTTCGACGCCTAAGTGTCCTTTGTTTTTGTATTCATTTGTATAGTAAGTTAGTTAGTCAATTAATTTAGTATCTAGTGTAAATAGTTTGTATTAGTCTGATAAATAAAACTTATTAAATAAATTCTGTGCTTCTCGCATCCAACGGGTTCCTGCGGCCTTCACAAGGTCGCCGGTCCACCTTGTGGGAGGCCTTCTAACACTACGTCTTTCGGTACGCGGTCACCACTCCAGAACCTTTCAGCCCCATTGGCCGAACCGGTCCAAGTGGAGGTGCTTGGAGGAGGCCTATGTCCAGCAGTGGACGTCTTTCGGCTGAAATAATGATGATGATGAAATAAATTGAACGGCACGGTTGGCGCAGTGGTTAAGCGATTGACTGCTGCGCTGCGTGTCGCGGGTTCGATTCCCGCACGGAACAAATATTTGTATGACCACAAGTAGATGTTCCGGGTCTGGCTGTTTGTGTACGTGAATTTAAATGTTTGTAAACGCACTCACAATACAGGAGAAATTCCTAGTGGGGCAACGTTTTTTTAAAAAAAAAAAAAATCTATCGTAGTTGTTAAGTAGACACATTTTTCGAACTTAAAAGAAGCAATGGATTAGAATTCCTTCAAAATGATTGTGATTGATAATAAAATTTGTTACGCAATTAGTGTGTTGATGCATTCGCACCTATTAAGGCAATTATTAAGGGAGAGTTAAATAAAAATATTGTTATACCTAAGTAAATTCTGAATATTTTTTAGTCAAACCTGAATAAACCTGTACAGTTGAAAATGGTTAAATAAAAATGATAACAATAGCTTGTTTCAAAGCCCACATTTTAATACAACGTGTGTAAGTACTAAGTACCTAATATTTCGCCATAAAAAACACCGTCTGGAATTACCAAAGAAAAATCAAGTGAAATTCTTTGTACGGTTTATAAAAACCTTTTGCAGCTTATAGTTTTCCTAGAAATAACTACAAAGTAAGAAGTTTTTAAAACTTATCAAGAATACTGTGTATTTGCTTGTGTTGTGGCCGTCAAAAACTGGGTATAATCCAGCTTACAGGCATAAAAAAACGTAGGTTAGTGGTTTCTTTTTACCCGATTGCGAGAGAAAACGGAAGGTAATGAGCTTCACATACAATATTTGTTGCATAGTGAGATAGCTTTTTTACCTTGTTGGCTTTAACAATAGAATTTAATTATAACATAAACTTTTAAATTGTCTTAACTAAGAATGTGCGTATATGAGGTAGCTTATGTAGGTACAGACACCCATCAAGCTACCCGAAACTGTCAAAGTTTCCCATTCAACCTTGAAACTTATGCTTTAGCGATAAAGTTGAAAATCTATTAAAGAAATTTGACAGATTGTAGTAGCTTGATGTGCTGGCGTCTGTACAATCAATATAGGTAATGAATAGGTTTCACTAAATTAGTTGTAATTGAAAACATTTAAATACCTACGAAAAAACTTTCAGCTAGGTTTTCAATGATTGGCTAAAATATGCAAGCGACGTTAGTTTCCAAAAATATAATCAAATATGAGTCATTGGAAAAAATACTTTAGCATCCTATACATAAAGTTCAGTTTGAGCTACAACTTAATTTTTTTCATGACATTTTCAATGGCAGTCATTCTAAAATCAACATTATTTACACGAACACAAAGTTGATATTTTGTTTAAGTCTACTAAAAACAACGATTTCAATAGACCGTAGCTACTGACTGAAGTATCGTTATTCCTGAAATCTATATATATAAAAGAAGAAACTGACTGACTGAATGAATGACTGACTGACTGACTGACTGACATATCAACGTACAGCCGAAACTACTGGGTCTAGGAATGTGAAATTTTGCACACGGCTTCCTTTTAAAATGTAGGGGAGCACTAAGAAGGGGTTTTTGGAAATTCAACCTTTAAGGGGGTGACATACAAACGAAATCCCCCCTGATTTCGTTTGTATGAAAAATCTTATTCCTTGAGTTAATAAACTTGAAACTTGGCACGAATACTTATATAAGTAAATTATTAAGTTTGGCATTTTTTGTTTTTATTAACTACCCCCTAAAGGGGGATTGGGGGGTGTCAAAGTTTGTATGGAAGAATTTTAACGGGCTGTCCGATTAACTCGAAACTCAGTATTTATACTTAAGACTAAAAACAGAGGATAACGTGTATCAGGGTTTTTCGAAAATGTACCCCTAACGGGGTGAAAAGGGGTAGTTAATTTTACAGGGGAGGATTTTACTGCGTGACTTGATTTACTCGAAAATTGGTATAAATAATCTTTGAGTCAAGTAATGAACACATCACAAACTATTTTTCGAAATTCCACCCCTGTGGGGGTGAAAAGCGGGTTCTTTTTCACCAGTGGTTCGCAGAGCACTGGCTCCAGCGAAAGAGCCAAAATGGTCTCCGACACATGACCCTTTGCACGACAACATCCTTGTGCCACAAAGGCAGAAAAGCCGAAACAGTTTTTTAAAGTGTGTCGTCAACTCACTGGTGAACCATGACAAGAAAGACTGAAGCTGTGGCGAGACAGTCCTTCCTTACCCAAACCGTTCGTCCCACCCGCTGAAGATCTCCCACCTGGACATGAGTAACCTTGGGTAACCTGGAAGTCTTTAAACAGACTCCGGACGCAGGTTAGCTGAAGTAAAGAAAACCTGTTCAGGTGGAGATTCATAGACGACTCCGCCTTGGAGTGTAAATGTGGTGCTGTTCCACAAACGATGGGACACTTAATATCGTGTCCTGCATGTCCTGTCAGCTGCACGTTATAGAAACTGGTGGACGCTGGTAATGGCGCCAAACAAAAAGCCGAATTCTGGGCCGAGTCCATTTAGATTGCTATCGACACGCTAAGAAGAAAAAGGGGTGGATTTTACTGCTTGCTTCCATTAACTCGAAAATGAGTAGGTATCGGTCTTTGAGTCAAGTTATGGACACTTAATCCCAAACGATTTTTAAAAAATCTACCCCTGTTGGGGTGAAAAGCGAGGATCCTGTTTATTTGAAAAATCTGATTCCTTTGATCTACAAACTTAAAAATTGGCCTGAATACTTATTAATCTAAATAAATGATAAAGATCATAAACATACATATTCGAAATTTTTAGAGGAAAGTACGAAATACACGCGGACGAAGTCGCGGGCAAAGTGCTAGTCTTTTATAATGCATTACATAATTACAAATTAATTCGGGTGTCTACTAATCCTATTTTCCTTAAAAACCTTGAATACTAAAAAGCAATTAGGACTAACTTCCTAAAACTCGAAAGCCGTTTGAATTAAAATCTTATTATTTTATCCAATAATTAAGTTGCCTTCGTATATTCTGGTCTGACGTTGATTATGTCTATTTTTTTTCCTTTCAGAGCGACCATTACAAGTGATACAATGGAATTCCCTTGATGAGGGTTGCAGAGAAACGAAGAATGAAGGCGGCAAAGTTAAGTAAACTGTAGGTAGATACTGGCATTTGGCGTATTGGCCCAAATATTCACGTTAATTACACAATACAAAATATACTCGATTCCTTTTCCAATAAAGTACTTTTTTAGTTAGCGAAATGATGCCAAAGTTTGCACAAATACGCCAAGCGTAGTGCCGAAAAGCCGGCCGTAAGAAAGATTCATTTGATCATAGCATGGTATGCAGTAGCGTAGCAATATGGCGTAGCAGAGTTTGGTAGCCATCTAGCGTAGCAATGTGTCGTAGCAACTATGTAGCGGAGCGGTGTCTAAACCCTGATCAAGCACTCGTGCATGAGTGTCGTTAGTGTCAGACACTCTGAGATGAGTTTCACGTGTGTCAGACAGACAATGAATCAAAACAATGCTGCTTCGCGGCCGGTATATATATTTTTTAATTTTTATAATACATATTTAGTGCCACAAATTAGACATTAATACCTTCCTTCCTTCTTTCATCCTATCACTCTGTCTTCTCACAGAACCACAAACTATGATGGTAACTTTGAACAAAAGTTATTTCAAGAAGTTTATCTCTTATCGATTTCACTCAACATCTCTGCTCACCCCGAACAATAGGAAACACACGACATAACACAAGACCCCTCATCATTCCAATTTTATGTTTTCCAATCGAAACACTGAACTCAATTCACGTTTATAGAGGAACTCTTCATAAAAAACTCTATGACCTTTATTTTATAGCACAGGGTATGAATAAGACAAGCTTCTGTACAAATCTCACCGTGAAAACATAGTTGAAGTGAGCTTGAAGTTAGCTGTTATTCCACCTGATTGTCACTAATGTCCTCAAGTTGTTTACAAAATAGATCGGAACGTGTAGATCCTAACTGTGAACACAATGGGATGGAGATAGCTTTTGCAAAATTTTAATGACTGCCACTGACATACTCTTATTAACGGTTGAGCTAGGGACCCGATGATTGGCACCACTGGAGTGCAAGTCCTGTAATTTGAATGCAAGTACTTTATTATATGGTAAATACGTACGGTAAGGCTTCTCTCAGGTATCTCCCGCTGTTTTTTATTAAATCTACTGAATATGGAACAAACATCAACATAAAAATGTACTAACAAATGCCAAACGCTTTTCAACTGCTGTGTTTGGTTAACCGAAAAATCAACACACAATCAGATTACCTGACTTAAGGCTTGTATTCATGCCAACGACCTTGTGCATTTGGGCGGAGCTAACTACCTCTCTCCGCGCCACTCCGCCACCCGCATGCACCCGCATGCCAACGCGTTGCCTAGCAACACGAGGCGCCCCGCACTGAATTCGTGGACGAGTGCGGGGATGATATAGACACGGACTTTAAACGATCGCATTTTTAATTTATTATATTAAAAAATATACATGTTTTTAAAAAGTAACAAAACCAAATCATTTTCGTTTGTATTGCAAAGCACTAGATATTTTTTTTATATTCTTTTGATAAAAAATGAAGGAGTAAAATGGTTTCACCTCAACGATTTGGAGGTGATTTGGTGGTTTTTTTTCTTAATAGGTGATATCGATAGAAAAATTATGGCTAAACCAAATTACGATTCATATCATGTAGATTACCAAATAAAATGGCATATGCTGGAGAAGAATGACTATGCGAAGAAATTTAAAGAGCGAGTGGTGGATAAAATGATATATATGGGAGACATGAATGATCGAAGTGTAAATGAATGCTGGAATGAAATGGCAGGGCATATTAGGAGTGCAGCGAAAGATATTTTGGGAGAGATGAAAGGAAAGGGTACGATAGATAAGGATACATGGTGGTGGTCGACAGAAATACAGAACGTGTTGCAGGATAAAAAGAGAAAGTTCAAAGAATGGCAGAGTGTTGAAGATGAGAATGTTAGTTTGAAAGCAGAAAAAAAGAGTGAGTATGATGCTCTAAAGAAAAAAGCCAAGAAAGCTGTGGCCATAGCAAGAGCAAAAGCCCAGGACAAGCTTTATGACACACTGGATAATCCAGCAGGTCAAAAACATCTCTACCGGCTTGCTAGAGCTAGAGAGAGAAAGACGAGGGATATTTGTCAGATAAAGTGTATAAAGGATGAAACTGGAATAGTTCTTTCGGATGCTGAGAAAATTAAGGATAGGTGGAAGAGCTATTTCGAGAGACTGATGAATGAGGAGAATGACTGGAGTGGTGTGCTTGAGAATAAACCAGTAAATGAGGGATTAGTGAGAATGATTAGTATGGATGAAGTGAGAATAGCAGTAAATGGGATGAAGAATGGTAAAGCAATAGGTCCGGATGGAATACCAGTTGAAGTATGGAAGTTACTACGGGTAGATGGATGGACGTGGTTAGCTTTATTCTTCAATAAGTTGTTGCTGGAAGAAGCCATACCTGACGAATGGTGTAACAGTTCGCTGGTGCCCATCTTTAAAAACAAAGGTGATGTGCTGGAGTGCAACAACTATAGAGGAATAAAGCTAATGTCACATAGTATGAAGGCTTGGGAGAAAGTTATTGAAAGGCGACTGCGAGAAGAGACTGAAATTTCGCAAACCCAATTCGGTTTTATGCCTGGTCGAGGAACAACAGATGCCATCTTTGCCATCCGCCAGCTGTGCGAGAAATACAGAAGTGCGCATAAAAACTTGCACATGGTATTTGTTGACCTCGAAAAGGCATACGACAGAGTGCCTCGTGAAGTTTTGTGGTGGGCGCTGAAGGAGAAAGGTGTGCCAGGGAAGTATGTGCAGTTGATTAGAGCGATGTACAGTCGATGCAGTACCCAAGTCCGGTCTACAGTGGGCACTACTGGCAGCTTCGATGTGGCTGTCGGCTTGCACCAGGGTTCAGCACTCAGCCCGTACCTCTTCGTGCTGATAATGGATTCTCTTACATCGGATATCCAAGAAGAGGCTCCCTGGTGTATGCTGTTCGCCGATGACATTGTGCTGGTTGCCGAGAACGGCCTAGAGGTCCAGAGCAGATTGGAGGTGTGGTGGGAAAGACTCGAGACCGTTGGCCTGAGAGTAAGTCGGACCAAAACCGAGTACCTGTTTTGCGACTTTGGAGGTCTCTCCAGTCCTGTGCCCATATCTCTCGCCGGAACGCCCTTACCGATCTGCTCCGACTTTCGGTACCTCGGGTCGCTTGTCCAAGGAGATGGCGAAGTAGACCGAGACGTAACGCACCGGATCAACTCAGGATGGATGAAATGGCGACAGGTCACAGGAAAAACTTGCGACCCACGGATGCCCCTCAAGTTAAAGGGGAAAATTTATAAGTCCGTGATAAGGCCTGTCGTACTGTATGGGTCTGAATGCTGGGCCGTGAAGAAGACGGATGAAAAAAGATTGCATGCAGCGGAAATGAGAATGTTGAGATGGATGTGTGGAGTGACGAGAATGGATAAAGTAAGAAATGAGTATATAAGAGGAAGTTTGAAAGTGGCGCCAGTAACAGAAAAGTTGAAAGGAAATCGTTTGTCTTGGTATGGGCATGTGATGAGAAGGGACGAAACGCATGTGACTAAAAGAGTGATCGATATACATGTTGATGGATGGAGAGGGAGAGGAAGGCCGAAGAAAAGATGGATGGATTGTGTGAGGAATGATATGAAAGAGAAGGGAGTGAATGATAGCGTGACGGTTGACAGGGGCGAATGGAAGAAGAAAACGTGTTGCGCCGACCCCAAGTAAACATGGGATAAGGGCAGGAAGATGATGATGATGATCATGTAGATTACCAACTATTTTTTCAGATGTAATTTCTCTGTAAGTTCCGGAGAAAAGCTACTTCATCTGCACGCTGTTTTTAAGCTTTTTTCGAAAGAGTAGCCTTAAGTTAAATTTTGACACGTCGATTTTTGTTCAAAGAAACGGATGTTTTAAGACTGTTTTAAAAGTTGAAGAAATGATAAAAGTTGCATCGTCTAAACACATTTTACAATGCAAGACATTTGTTACTTCATTTATTTTATGCTATAGTATAGGCAAAACATTAGCATCTTGTAAATGGGGCTTCAGTCTAAACTAGGAATAAACACGGGCATAACCACTCTTCTATGCACTAGATCAATGAACTGGATACCTTGTATCATTCAGACCCTGCCCCTATGATTTGTTTTATGACCTATGACCATGACATCGACATGGTTTATAATCAAGCGCACGGTTTGTTCTATGACGTCATAAAATTATACTTTTTATCACTTAGGGGATCAGCAGATGGTTGAAAAAGTTTTTAGAGTTCTACCAGATAAGGTTTATTCTTGAGACATGTCGAAAAATAATTCTATAATCTATACTAATAATAAAGCTGAAGAGTTTGTTTGTTTGAACGCGATAATCTCTAGAACTACCGGTCAGATTTGAAAAAATCTTTTTGCATTTGATAGCCCAATTCTTGAGGAAGGCTATAGGCTATTTTATATCACGTTATGACCCTTAGGAGCCGAGCAAAAAGAAAAAAAGTCAGAATGAAATTCAAAAAAGCTGATCGTAAACCGAACATTTATCTGCAAATAGTAACAATTACGTGTGTCAAATTCATATAGCAAAGCCACGTATACAGCTTATGGCTAGAAAGTAGTCCGGACATCCTCAAGCATGTGAGTAATGCTATAATATATATCTGCCCCTAATTTAGCGAGTATAGTCATCTGTCAATCCGTCAGACAGTCCAACTAAGTAGGAAATGATGCTTAGAAACGCCGGAAAATGTAATAATATTTTCTCACGGAAGGGGAAGGAAAATTATTGCGAGTTCATTTATCTGCCTCATTTTAGCCTATATTCGAGAAAAACTAAATACTTATGTTTACTTCACTTATATCAATAGTCATTACATTCTACATTGATTTGATTGTAGTGTTCTCACAACTTTCTTACCCTGTGTCATAACTGAAAACGACTGTCGCGCGAATACGCGATAACGCGATCTTTTCTATGATTTATGCCGAAAATACGCGTCTTAATTGGTCGCGCGAATATGTCATATTCATGTAAACCGCGTGTACCTATACTTTTCTTTAAGTAATGGGGCGCTTCGACTTATTTTTGCAATGGACCAATTGTTAAGGTACAGTCACGAGCACTAATATGTCAACACTTGGCAACTTTCAATTGCGATTTTTTTCGTGAAATGACGAATGCAACGTTGAAATACGACAATTTACATAAACCTATAGGTTCGAAAATTTTATGTTCGTAATAACATAAAATTTCATTCAAAAATAAAGGAGAAAATTGCCTTTGAATAAAGCCAAGTGTATACATACTTATGCTCGTGACTGTAAACATTGTGGAAGAGCCTAATAAATATACAACCGTAACGATAGCTTTCCATTATATTTTCTTTATTTATTTTCTTTAAGTGGCCTTAAAGAAAAATATACATACATAATCAGCCTATAATGTTCCCACTGCTGGGACACAGGCCTCCTCTTGGTGAGAGGTAGTGGGCCGTAATCCACCACGCGGGCCCAGTGCGGGTTGGCAGATGTCACATGTCTTCGAATTTTTGGTTCTAGGACATGCCGGTTTCCTCACGATGTTTTCCTTCACCGTTTTGAGAGCAGTGGTGATGAAATAATTTACACAAAGTAAAGCGCCTGTCTGGGTTCGAAGCTACGACCTGCAACTCGTAAGTCGCGGCCGTTACCACTTGGCCACCACTGCTCCTAAGAAAAATATATTATTTCCTTACTACTTAAACAACCGCATCCAAACTATAAACGACAGGCGACACTCGCCATTCATTAACTCAAGAACGGTTTAATTCTCTTCTGAACAAGGTAATGAGACGTGCTACTCCGAGCGAACACTTTTAATTTTATACCTTCACTAGCTTTTGCTACCGACTGTACCTCCCCCCAGCCGTGGGTGGTTTCTTCGGACGGTGGAAGAAAATTCTTGATTTTTCATTTCTGAAAAATAATATAAGTACAGTGTGAAACTCAAGCTCAAAATGCATAAAATATGATAAGATAAGATAATTATACCTATTTATTTGTCAAAAACACGTGTCGGTTTACAATCAGTTGGAACGATTACAAAATAAAAAGTAATTTAAAAAAATTAAACCGACTTCAAAAAGAAATCAACTCAAAATTATGAAATAACTTTAATTTCGGAAGTCGGTGTCTTGGGATCTGTATTTTAGTTTTTTGCCACCGACTTCCGAAATTAAAGTTATTTCATAATTTTGAGTTGATTTCTTTTTGAAGTCGGTTTAATTTTTTTAAATTACTTTTTATTTTGTAATTTTTAGTTTTTCCACTAGAATTTGACCAAGGTTTTGAGATGTTTTCCCTTTGACACTACACCCGTAGCTCGTATCAATACGCCAGGCCGTCACACTTACACGTATTAGTCCATATCTTGAAAATTACTGAACCGATTTTGATGAAACTTGCACTGTTCCCTAAGTTGAAGTAAATGTAAGCTAATACAAAAAAAATGGTCACGATCCGATTAATAGTTGCTGAGAAATGCGTGGACAAACATACATACATACATACATACATACATACATACATACATACATACATACATACATACGTCTATGAAATTTTGTATATTTGTTTGGAAGCCTTAGTAGATTGTCATATGTGAATATAATGCAATTCCAATAATATTACATACATACGTATCGAATTGATAACCTCCTTTTTTTGAAGTCGGTAAAAAAGAAGCAGCAGCAGCAGTAGTAGCATTTATTTCAATTACACCAACACACACACACACACACACTTTTGAATTATTGTCAAGGAGTCAGTCAGTCAGAAAGATGAAGTTAATTGCCCATTCCAAAGCGTAGTAGGTTCGTATGGAGAAGAATGGGCAAGTGTGTTAGGTTAAATGAAGCACATACTTGAAGGTAGTACAGTAATCATGAAAATGAACATGAAATCGTGGAAACAAACTGATTCTCCCTACATTTATATGTATATATTCGCAGAACTCTACAAAATAAATGGAACGGCACATCTTTTTTACTGCCTAAGTGTCCCTTCCCCTCATTACCAGGTAATGATGATGGTAGACATAGGCTTCCACCCAAGGATTGCAAGTGTGTTTGTACGATCACTGAACATCACGCTATGGTAGGTACATTTCAACGATTTCATACCATTTTATCTATGTTTCTCTACGATGTTTTCATACTTTTCATGCACCGCAAGTCAGAGGTATTCAAGATTATCACTGGATGCGTTCAGTCTTCTTCCAATCCAGGATACTTTTTTTGCTCAAATGATGAAATTTGATAAATAAAAAGACATTTATTCTATCTATTTTACGATCCTTAAACATTGGATTGGAAAATCGCTAGAAATAACGTGTTTTTTTTATAAATGTATTTACTGAGCTGAAAATATGTATTTCAGGAACCATCAAAACAAACATTAACAACAAAACAAAAAGATGTAACTAAACCAACTGAGATTTTCAGAGTTACTAACCAGTTCCAAGAAATCAAAAATATCTGTTACAAACGAAGAACCAAATAAATAAAACAAAAGACAACTGGAAATCGCCCGTCCATTCAAAAGCAAGATAAGGCACCTGTCCCACCGCCCGCGATTAACGAGCAGCGAGTAAAGCTAGCCACAAAAAATCGGTCAAGTACGAGTCGGACTCGCGCACCGAGCCCGAGGGTTCCGTACAAATTTGTAGGTATGTAACTACTTTACGGTTTTCGGAATTTTTCCTTTATTTGTGCTACATGACATTGCTTCTTGCCAAATTTTATGATTCTAGGTCAACGGGAAGTACCCGGTTTGATTCCCTTGCGAGTCTCAAAATATGTGGCATAAACGGAACATAAACCTGTATCTTTTGATTGCATTGGCTTAGAAGTTTGACTTTTTCATTGCTTTTAGGAATTGCAGCCCTGAGTATTTGACATTAATTTCAACTTGATAACTATACGCGTTCCAGAGAAAAAGGGTCCCGACAGACGGACAACGAAATGATCTTATAAGGGTTCCATTTTTCTTTTTGAGGTACGGAACACTAAAAACGAGTTGTATATAAATTACTCACTGGTATGCGTATGTACAGTCAACAAAGGAGTTAAGTATACAGGAGCGTCGGATATAGTTGAAATTTACTAAGAAACCAATGGATGTTCTGGACTGTAATTTAATAAATGAGCTGTTTGTTTTCTAATAATAAACTAAAATTTTATTCGAGAATATCCATCGGGTTCTTAGTAAACTTCAACAATATCCGACGCTCCTGTATACTTAACTCCTTTGTTGACTGTACCAAGCGTGAGACTCTCGGCGAGTGTTCTACCCGCCAAGCGAGCATCGCCGAGCCGAACTATTTTGTCGCAGCGACAAACGAGTGGGTGGACAGTCTATTTACATATTACAATTATCTCTTTGACGTCCACGGGTCCTAGAATCTCTCATACGTTTCTTGAGCGAGAAAACTGTTGATAGCTAGTCGCTTCCTCGCGACAGTGGGACCAGTGCTCTAAAGTAAGTTAAAATGGATGTCGTAAGCAACTGACTGTGAACGTTAAGTGTGACAGCTCTGTAGATATATTGTTACTTGTCTGCATCATGAGTGGGCATTTTTATGTGGTGACTTGTTTTAAGAGGTAAGTATTAATATACCTCGTTGGTATAGAGTGGGTTGCAAGCGCTGAAGGACGGGGCTAATTCCCGAAGCAAGCAAAGTGATATTGGGTTATTTCATTTGGAATTTCCTAGTAGCCTGGATTTCTGCACGGTTACACTGCGACCCAGTGCGGGATGTCACATGTCTTCGAATTTTCGGTTCTAGGACATGCCGGTTTCCTCACGCTGTTTTCCTTCACCGTTTTGAGAGCAGTACTGTAGTGATGCAATTATACAATGCTGTTTGGTGCAGTGGTGGCCCAGTGCCGGGACGTGAAGAGCGTAGACGGGCTGCATTTTTTCCATACAAACGTATTCCCCTATTCTCTTCCTGGATAATGCCTCTAGAGTAATCATTTTTATTTCTAAAAATCTAGGTCTATTGAAGGCATGCCCCTGTCACTTTTTTTTTCAAAAAAATTATTACAAAAATAAGTATGATTTTCCGAAAACCTAAAAAAATGCCCCGTTTTTACCTACGTAATCAGACGACTACCAAAGAAAATTGAAACGTTTTTAAGATAAAAACAAATAATATGGGCATAGATCTATTCTTCCTTTTAAACTTTGATACCAAAAATATTTTAATCGGCTTAGGTTTCGAGGAGAAAACAGGGGAATACGAAACGTCGATCGGTCATGGTTTTTTCTAGGTAAAATCGCTCTGGGCTGCAGTTGTCCCTATCGCACTCTACGAGGGGAGGGGAGAGAGAGAGAGACGGCAATAGTTTCTTTAAATACCTATTTCTCAATTCTCGCGCAGCCCGTCTACGCTCTTAAGGTCGTGGGTTCGATCCCAAACAGGCTCTTTATTTTATGTATTGCCATCAACCGCGCTCAAATCCAGACTCCGGGCTCAAAAGCAAGTCATATCAAAAACCTTTATCACTACATAAAGCGTACATAAAGTTAGTAATAGGAGCATAAGTACTAAGAAGAGAGAAATCCTAGCTTTATTGCAAACGGCACTGAAATAGGAATACCTAAGTCTTTAGCTGCTATAGAACTCGCACCGGGATAGAGATGAAAATACCTCTGTTCACATCGAATAGTTCCTTTTCAGGGGTATTTTTAATACCTATAGTCTGTTCCAAAATTGTTTGATTAACATGTAAACAAATGGATAACTGTTAATTTATAGTGCCACTTACAAATTGAGTGCATGGATTTGGTTACATGAATACTAATTTTAAATCATCTTAAAGAGGTTTTTCATATATGATAATTGACGTTAATTTTATATGTTGTTTTTTACCAATTAACATAATTATACAAAACCTTGTATATTTGTGAATTAAATCACAATACTATTTCATTGGATTGGAGCAGTGGTGGCCAAGTGGTAACGGCCGCGACTTACGAGTTGTAGGTCGTAGGTTCGAACCCAGACAGGCGCTTTACTTTGTGTAAATTATTTCATCACCACTGCTCTCAAAACGGTGAAGGAAAACATCGTGAGGAAACCGGCATGTCCTAGAATCAAAAAATTCGAATACATGTGACATCTGCCAATCCGCACTGGGCCCGCGTGGTGGATTACGGCCCACTCCCTCTTACCGAGAGGAGGCCTGTGTCCCAGCAGTGGGAACATTATAGGCTGATTATAGTACTATTTCATTAGTATTGGTTGGTTGTTTTTAATTTACTTGAAACGTAACAGGTAAGCACAAATGACATTTTTATTTATATAAGTAACTCCGTTTTTACGAGTACAATGTCATTCTCACCCCACCTGCTCGAAGAACAGGGACACAAAACTTTTCACTTGCCAATCTTATCACGGGGAGGAAGAAAATCCGAAATTTTTGGGCAAAAACTTCCCAAGTCACCGGATGAAGACACTTGGGCAACTTTTTTAATTTCACTAGTGAACATAATCTGTGGACATCATCAATCTGCGGGTGACATGTTAGTGGCTTCGGGGAGGTTTTTTGTATAGTTTTATAGAGTAGTGTTTGTTGTGTTTTGTTTTTAGTAAAGTTGGGGTGAGTTGTTGTGTTTGTGTGGTGGCGAAAACTTGTGTGGCGCAAGTTAAATAATACATAATCAGCATGTGGGCCTACTGTGGGTTGGTGGTGGCTTGAAATTTTCGGTTCTACGACATGGCCATTTCTACACAATATATGCCTTAACTGTTTTGAGAGCACTGGTGTTGGAATAAATGACACAAAGTAAATTGCTTGCCTGGGAGCAAGTGCGAGTCGGACTCGCACACGAAGGGCTCCGTAGGTACCACAAGGCAAACACGCCGAAAAAAAACTCGTTTGTTGTATGGGAGCCCCCCTTAAATATTTATTTTATTCAGTTTTTAGTATTTGGTGTTATAGCGGCAACAAAAATACAATATCATCTGTGAAAACAACTGTCTAGATATCGCGGTTCTTGAGATACAGCCTGGTGACAGACAGACGGACGGACAGACAGCGAAGTCTTAGTAATAGGGTCCCGTTTTTACCCTTTGGGTACAGAACCCTAAAAAGAACTCCATAAGTCAGAGATTCATTTGTGTTCTGTATAATCCTATAAACTTCATCATCATCATCATTTCAGCCAAAACACGTCCACTGCTGGACATAGGCCTCCCCCAAGCACCTCCAGTTCGACCGGTTCTGTGCTTCTCGCATCCAACGGGCCATATCAAAAACTATATAATGCATACTTAGCTTATTATCAACTTACTCTATGATATCAGTATTTCCCCATTCGCAGGAATCTATAGGTAAACCTTAGTAAAATATATAAGAGAAGTCGATATTCCGCATGGAAAGAAATAAAAAATACGAGACCAAAATATCTTACAATCAGCTGTAAAAACTTCTTAACCCTAATTGCTCCAAATTCCTACCAAACGAAGTCCTATCAATAAAACTAGAAGACGCCGCTGCAAAAGCAAAAAGTTAACTCGCTGACCTATATTATACAAGTAGGTACCTACGCTGGACATCATACTATCGATGAAAAAACGAAGACGTTTGATTTTCGCCATTTTGGCGCTGATTACAACGTGAGCGTCCGTGGAACTAATATTTTTGATATGAGTTTTACAAAATGTGCATACTTCCTCTCATGATAAAAATGTTCTAAATATCTCGTAGTAAACACAAAATACACAAAAAAGTCTTGTTCCACGATTTAGATCTAAATCAAAAACAACACGACGACCGTTTGCAACAGTGTAATTATCAATTTTACGTGTAGTCCTAAGACGCTCGAAACCCCGGTTTGAATCGGCACAAAAAACAACCGTCATTTCATATAGTATACTAGCTTCCACCCGCGGCTTCGCCCGCGAGGTATGTCGATAAAAACTATTCTATATCCCTCCCCGGGATGCAATCTATCTTTATGCCAAATTTTATCGAAATCCGTTCAGTGGTTTAGGCGTGAAAAGGTAACATGCAGACAGAGTTACTTTCTAATTTATAATATTAGTATGGATTTAGTCCAGCGTACTTGTTTATTAGATCCCGCAAAAAAAATCTGTAACCTAACCTGTACAAAAAATATTTTTAAACACAAACTTGTTAATGATGTAATAAAAAAATATAACCTACCCTCTAACCGTGTTTTTCTGTGGTGACGTCATTATAGAACTGATTGATGCTTCCACAGGAAATGTTATGTAGGGCGACCATGAATTGAGAGCGGGAACTTAAAGAAATCAGGTGAATTGATTCTTGCATAGGCATTTATTTATATTTGTTTTAAGCTGACTCATGTTTGAATGACCAACATAACATCAATAGTGTATTTCCCGAAGGAGTAAGCTGTAAGATGTAATAGAATACCCTCATTTTGCTAGTTATCCACCCAAACGTCCCGCACCCCGCGGTTACGTCATCTGTTACGCCTACCATAAAAAGGTATGTACCGTATTTTATTTTTCTTCCGGACAGCCCTAGTGCTCGGTTAAGCGGCGTAGATATGTTGCGGACGAGGAAGGACACAAAGTAATAACAACTCTCAATCGCGGCGATTAAGTGCAATTTAGCTTGCGGGTTGGCGAGAAGTGATTTTGTAGGTATTATAAAAGCGGCTTTCTTCAAGATCAAAGGAGTCGGCCTTCTGTACTAAGTACTATTAGTTATTCTGTGGTTATGGGAAGTCTCATGTAATAGGGGCTTAGAATATTGTCATCAACCGAGCACGAATGGTTAATTATAATTATTTTATTTCTGTAACGTGGATTAAAAAAAAAAATACAAAGAGATAAAAACAACCTTTTAGTTGTACCTACGCCACACAAATTCTTAAAACACTACTTGCTATGTAAATATCAATGACAGGGAATAATTAAAACATCATCACTATAAACTAAGTGGAAAAACCGGGCAAGAGCGAGTCGGACTCGCGCACCGAGGGTTCCGTAACATCATGTTTTTTAATTTTCATCGGCGAGGCCTATACTCGTTAGAGAACTTTAACACTGTGCACTGCGGTGTAGAATATTGCAGTTTTATGTCAGCGCCACCTATTGACCGATAGTGGAACTAATTTAACTTTTGTTGATGATTTCGGAAAAAGTGTTTTTCAGACCCCCTTTCAGTCCCTGTTGCAATAAATATACATATATTTTTATTAAGTTTTTATTTCCAAAATAGTTGGGTAAACGTCATCTAAAACTATTCCAAATTTCAAGTTGATAGCATTAGAATTCTTGAAATATCCAGCTGTGACAGACAGACAGACAGTCTCACCATAAGGGTTCCGCTTTACCATTTTGGTACGGAACCCTAAAAATGAGTAATATTAAATCTAACTTATAAACTGCCCAAGCAAAGTTAATGAAATTTATATGGGACCACCCCTGAGGGATACCTTATCCATTAACCACTCAATCCCGGCGTGGTACGATATCGGTCCATTACAATAGAAAATCAATTGTGTCTCATTAGCGGAGATAAAGGGATTAAAAAAAAAAAAAAAACGGTTAAAAAGAATTTTATTTGACGGAGTTATGTCCGAACAAACATAAAAAAAAATGTAAACATCCAAATTGAGAACGTCCTCCTTTTTTGAAGTCGGATAAAAACACTTTTACAAGTCAAAAAGAAATAATTAAATAAAAAAACTGGCCAAGTACGAGTCGGACTCGCACACGAAGGGTTCCGTACCACAAGGCAAAAACGCCGAAAAAAACACGCTTAAATATTTATGTTATTTTGTTTTTAGTATTTGTTGTTATAGCGGCAACAGAAATACATAATTTGTGAAAATTTCAACTGTCTAGCTACCGCGGTTCTTGAGATACAGCCTTTTGACAGACAGACGGACGGACGGACAGCGAAGTCTTAGTAATAGGGTTCCGTTTTTACCCTTTGGGTACGGAACCCTAAAAACGAGGTCGGTGTTTCCTACCTAACTATTATAAGAGAAGAAACACCAAAATAAACTCAAAGCTTACAGTATACGTAGCATGGTCATTAGTGGAAATTAGTGTTTGAAATGGTATTTTGAGAAAACTTAAAAATATGTAAGGTCAATGTGGGCAAATCCGTCTACGGGGCTATTCCGTATGCATGCATTTACTACTCATTCCAGAATAGTTACGCTGTTACTGATTCGGTAGATAAAACAGGATCACTTTTTAGTTCTAACTATGATTCGTAGATGGAGTAACGTTGTCTACAAGAGTAAAAAAAAATGTTTGAAATTTAGTTGTGCTCCGAACGCGGAACTCAAGTGTTGCGTGCTGACGTTTCTTATAAGGTAAATATTAAATTTTACAAGTTACGACTTTCTGAGTACGCATATCATGTAGTTTAATAAGTGTTTCAACGGATTTTTCTATTTGTTTTGAATAAAAACCAGTAGATACAGAAATAATTGTTTTAAAAAATATGTAATCTCAAAATGGTCAAGTGGGAAAATCCGTCTAATATCAAAGGGGCTAAATCGTCATATACCGGAATTACCCCATTGCAGATATTGCCAACCTTTTTCATCCTTCATTTTTGTTTTTACTGTCGACCAGAAAGATTTGTGTTATACCTACTATTGTTATTTTTCTCTAGAACTTATAAATAGATTTGGTGGCATAAGTTTATAAAGTCAATTGATAACTAACACTAAAAAGTATTCGCACATTAAAATACCGCTGCTACCCGTTTACCCGTGACAATGGCGCTCACAACATAGTGCCGAAATGTCTAAAACTCGGAATAAATAAAAAATATGATAATTATCCGTTCCTGCTTTAGTTCTAACTAATACTAAGTAGATTTGGCCTATGGTCACATATAATGTTTATTAATATTATTTTTTGTTTGTTTTCAGTTTTCTCATGATTACTAATTATCAGTAATCATGGTGAAAAATTATAAAAGAAAAACAGCAAAGGGTTCGAAAGCCATTTATTTTCGAAAAACCATTTATTTTCGGAAACTGATTTTTATTTAAGTACATTTAAATTAGTTTTTAAACCGTTTCAAACTTCTTGAAAAGGTTTAAAATCCCTGGTTATAAAAATAGGCCGGATTAGCCCCCAAAAAAGATTTTAGGGAATAAAACGTAAATTAAACCGTATTTTTATGACGTTACAAAATATTTTTCTTCAACATGTGCTTTTACTTGTTTACAAATTGCATACTTTGATATAACGGCGTTATTCTAGGAAAATTTGCTACTAGATGGATTTGCCCCAATCATCGGGAAAATCCGTCTAACGACCGTTTTTTAAAAAATCATTTTTAGTTAAATATGGAGGGATGTTCTGTTGTTTCGAATGAATGTATATTATAGACAACAAAATTCTTTATCGCTTACAACCATCAAATTTATATTAAAGTAGTTAAGTGTACCAGTTATAGTCAACCAACTTCAACTTTCAAAAATATATGACGGATTTGCCCACATTGACCTTACACCGGATATTGAACCAGCAGTCCAATTTGAAGTTCATAAAGTACATATTTTAAAACCATTTTACCATTTTTTTTATTTTTTTGTTTGAAATCCTGAGACTAGAGATGCAGATGCATTCTACCAGTTTCTGTGACAAATCTTTTACTGTTCAAGCAGTACGGTTATGGAATGACTTGCCCGTGTCCGTAAGGCGTGCTCAAACTTTGTCCACTTTTAAAATTATGGTTAAAAAGCACTTCCTTTCTCCTTAAACATCATCATTATATTTTCTTTGCTCCTGTTTCATGTTTATTATTGTATGTATATATTTATTTTGATTAGTATAATATACTTTATGTATGTATTTATTGTATTATGTAAATGGTACACCACAGACTACCTACAGTATTTGTCTGTCCTTCCCCTTTTTAATCCATCCAAAGGTTGTCTTTAAAAGATCGCTTTTAGCGATAAGACCGCCCATTGTGTCACCCTTTGTACAGTTTCTATAATCATGTCTGTAATTTATATGGTGTACACACGGATATCTATGGGTGTACATAATAAAGAGATTCTATTCTGTTTTGTAGTCATTTCAGAAAGTATGGCCACCGCATCAGAAAAATATAGGTATATATCGGAAAAGTAAAGTGAGTGTAGAACTGCCTACAGGCTCTTGAGTTGTCGGCACACGCGTGAACTGAGAGCCGTCTGAACTAGAAGATGTAGCTTGTAAGAAGCTGCATTCTATGAGATATTAGGTAAGGCTGTCCACAAACTGTCAAGTTACTAATCAGTCTCAGTCACACACGTCTTCGCCGTCCCTCGAAAAACTCGTAAAGCTGTTGCACAAGGATGTCATTCGTCGATACTTACGGGTAATCAGACGCCCAAAAATTTGATAACCAGTCTTACCAAGGGGTATCGTGGTACCCAATAACTGGGTTGTGGAGGTCAGATGGACAGTCGCTCTATGTAAAATATTGGTATTCAGCTGCATCCGGTTAGACTGAAAGCCGATTAGCCGACACAGTTTGGGTAACATGATATCCCTTGGCTTGTCAGACTTTTGGGGATTCCGACTATCTGTAACGATTGTCAAAGATCTATGAATGACAGCCGTCACTAACCGCTTAACGCGCTTTCCAAAGCACGGACTGGTCTCGGTGTGTAATGGATGGTCACCAATCCACGAACGTCAGGAAGCATTGCTTAACATTAATGATAGGCCCGTGCGGCTGTTATTATTTAGTCATGAGCCCCTCGTGTATTATTATTATAATGTTAGTAAGATATGAATCAGCAGTGGTGGCCCAGTGGTAACAGCCGCGACTTACGAGTTGTAGGTCGTAGGTTCGAACCCAGACAGGCGCTTTACTTTGTGTAAATTATTTCATCACCACTGCTCTCAAAACGGTGAAGGAAAACATTTTGAGGAAACCGGCATTTCCTAGAACCAAAAATTCGAAGACATGTGACATCTACCAACTCGCACTGGGCCCGCGTGGTGGATTACAGCCCACTCCCTCTCACCGAGAGGAGGCCTGTGTCCCAGCAGTGGAAACGTTAAAGGCTGATTATGTGTAAGATCATGATAAGGATCTATTATCAAGCTAACACTAACTTCAAACCAATTTGAGCATGTGTAGCACGCCTACGTTTGCGTTTGACGTTCGCTTAAGTACTTTAGTTAAGTTTAAGAGTAATTAGTTACAGATTCTAGGCAGTCTATAAGTTGCGCTAGGATACTTAGCTACTTATAGTTTAATGCCTTTTCATCTTGTATATTAGAAGGAGCAAGGTTAAGGGCTAAAGTTTTGGAAGGTGGATGAAATGTAAATGGGCTAATATTTGTTTATGGCGAAGATAAATGGATGTGGGCAGAAAACTCGGATTTACTGATATTTGGATTTTTTTAGTTTGTTTGTTTGCCTGTAAAATCCTATGTCCTAAATATTCGTTGTGCACAAACATTTTTAATGCTACACAATATCTAATATTTATATGTATATATAACTAGGGGGGTCCGTAACTAAATAATAACAGCCGCACAGGTCGATCGATCGGGTTAAGCTACGCTTGCCGCGGTTGGTCTGTGGATGGGTGACCATCTTTACATACCAAGACCCCTTTACTTATAGGAGTAGGGTAGGAGTAGTGTAGGACTAGGGTAGGAATCGTCATAAAAACAAAACACTTGCGGTGTCGCTTACGGTAACAGTGGAGCGAGTTCAATGGTTTTTTCCCATCTCAAAAAATGCCAACGCGCCTAAAGAAGTAGTTTTCACTTCAAAAATAAAGAAATATCCAATTTAGTGCAGTCGTTCGGAAGTACGCGTACATCCATTTCAGCGATTAATTTTTATATATTATTATCTATAGATGTTTTACATGTAATATTTTTGCCCACGTGCTCACGTGCTCGTTAGTCTAGTGTTTGCAAGCGCTCCTGCTGAGCATGAGGGCCTGAGTTCGATCCCCAGGTCGGGCAAAGTGTTATTGGGTTTTTCTATCAGGAATTGCTTAGTAGCAGCCCTGAGTCTGGAATTCGGCCTGGGTGGTGGTAATAGGCTCACCCCCTATTATATGGGACGTTTAAACATAACTGGCGATGTACAGTCACCAAAGGAGATAAGTAACCAGGCTCGTCGGATGCCGTTAAAGTTTAATAAGAAACCGATGGATGTTTATGAATAAAATTTAATTTAATTAATAGAAAACATGATCAAATTAAAAATTCGAAAACATCAATCGGTTTCTTACTAAACTTCAACTATATCCGACAACCCTGGTTACTTATCTCCTTTGGTGACTGTATACTATTGGTACACCTCTGCCTAAACCCTTCGGGGATTACTGAAACTTTAATTCAGCTGACAAGCTACCTACCTACCTACATTCCCCATACCCTATTCTGACGCATAAAAAAACAAAATTCAATTTAGCAGTTGCGCCTTCCACCCACAACAACAAACCGACACCTACTGACCTAGCTACACCACAGATAACAGAATGTCACTCCATAACTGTCCCGCTGCATTCGAAGCTAAAAATCAATCAAACACGTCAGAATAGTGTTGAACAGGACAGCGTGACACGCCGTGATAACGCGTCACGGTTCACAGAGAAACTATCTGTGTGGTGTGGTATTGCATGTTATACGTATTTTTTTGAAGTGAAAAATTCTTTAGAGATTACATCCATCTCATACGTATTAATAATGCATACTTTCTAGGTCCCTCATGTACTACAAAACCTCTATGCTTAATAAATTTATTATATTATCATTAAACATTGAGAATTTCCAAATTAATAATAACCAAGTATTATATCAATACTTGGTTATTTATTTGGAAATTCTCAGTAGCAGACGGGATTTTTGGGTAGTAGTTAGTAATATTATTAATACTTGGTCCAATCCAGTGATCGAATCCGGAATTTGATGATCATAGCAACTGCATCCGTGTAAAGATAATGTGAGATAGAAACAATAGTATGAGCGTTAGTGAAAGGGTAACCATTTATTCTAACCAGCGTGAAAAAGTCTGAATGCAGTTGAAGCAGACAAGGGAAAACCTTTTTAGAACACAAAAAAAAAAAAAAACATTCATATCCAAATATCATAACGTGATTGCAGTCAATTAAAAGTCAATGCATCACATCAAATAGCAGGCACATTGATCGTATCACTCTCGATAGCGTGACACCTCGTTATCGCGATATGCTGGGTACAAGCTCTAGGTACCACTAGCTGAGGTACCTATTACGTGTTAAGAGAATAGTTGCTGGAGAGTTGCTGTGCAGTTGGTGGTTGAGAGAACCTATGTCGCAGCATCAGCACCTCGTATACAGACAGCAACTTTTAGACAGTACGCAGCGTTTAGTACATGAAGTAGCACGTCAATAGTAACAAATAGTTGACCTTGAACCGTCTTTACTTCTTTGCAGTACAAGCGGTTTAATCAAGGATACTATAAATTACTGTGTACTGTACCATGTACTGCGATAGTATCCTTATGCGTGTACAAAAACAGTATTGTCACAGTTGGGGTCTTATTCTATTGAAATTCCGAACGACCGACGCTAGGCCACCTTGCAGTCAAAGTGTTAACATGTCTAACCAAAGATATAAACAAATAAAAAACCGGCCAAGTGCGTGTCGGGTCACGCACAGTGTAGGGTTCCGTAGTAGCCCGTTATCACAATGTAGTATGATTCTGTTGTTCATTATTCTAAATAAAAAAAAATAAAAAAATACTTTGTCGGCGTAATTGATAGCTTTCTAAGCTGTAATTTTGTAGGAGTGCCCTACAAAATTACAGCTTAGAAAGCTGTAATTTTTGTACTAACGGTCTCTTAGCAAAACCTCGGACAGACAGACAGACGGACATGACGAAACTATAAGCGATCCTTGTAGGAACTACGGAACCCTAAAAATCATTCAATCTTATGGGAAAACCCTAATCACAAAAACAAGAAAAAATGTCGTATTAAATAAAAAAGTGGCGCTACTGTTGCGCGACATCACATCGACAATAAACTTCGTATCTCATACGTAATACCCCAGTTCAATCGTATCTATAGAAGCATTGTCAATGTATCACGCAGACATATTCAACTCGTAATATTATTGAGGAGGCATTGAAAGGGTAAGCAGAGTTGCAGCTAGTGCGGTTAATTGGTATTCGATGTGAAGGACTAAGATGGCGGGGATTGAGAGCAAATGCGAGTTCGTCTGAAGGATTTCACGTGCCAAGTAGATTGAAGATGTACCTACTTTTTTAGGCGTGTGTTAGTGTATAGTATAGTGCCTGTTTTAGTAATAAAGAGTTGTTAGCGAAAGTGATGGGTTTGCGAAACGTTGGCTTTAGTTATAAGTAGGAAACCGGGATTCGATTGTCAGTTTTTATTTTTGTCGCCTAATGGTTAGACCACCTGTCTCAGACCCAGAGGTCAGGTTCAATTCCCAGGGGGGCACAACATTGGTGGTAGGGCTTGTTTTAAATCCGCCTAGCGAGCTACCACCATCCATACTAATATTATAAATTCGAAAGTAACTATGTCTGTCTGTATGTTACCTTTTCACGCCTAAACCACTGAACGGATTTCGATAAAATTTGGCAGAGATATAGATTGCATCCCGGGGAAGGACATAGGATAGTTTTTATCGACATACCTCGCGGGCGAAGCCGCGGGCGGAAGCTAGTCTCATATAAATCTGTCGCCAAAACAACAATGTCAACAGTTTTGTCTTATTTCAGCAGTTAGAGGTAAGATAGCCAGTTCCTCTGTGGTTGAGGATTCCGGGTGAAGCTTGCTTCCACCTTCGGCCTGATTATCAGATAGACGAAGGCCAAGAGCTCCAACGTTGTCGTTAAAAAAAATTGTTGTCAACAGACAGTGATCTAGCGTACCAATGCCTATAGAGGTATGAGGAACAGGGTGTAAAGTTCACTCATACTCTATAGAAAAGAGAGGATCCTCCGACCAGACGGGTGTTGTGTCTGGCGGGCAACTGCCCGATGATTCATGTCGGGCCGTTGTATCTATGCTAGTTGCGCGGTAAACTCTGCTTGCGCGATGCAGGATATTGCGTGACGTCAGTATGACGCGTAGTTCGCATGGATACCGCTACATGCTTGTTGCTGATCTGAATAAGGAGGACGTTATCTTCATCATAATCAAGATCAGAATGTAGGCCAGTTTACTTCCATGTCTTGTAGGTACTAATGTTGACGGTACCATACTACGCTCATTGATTATTTATAAGACCCATCTTGACGTTAGATTAGAATATGACAGTTCACATTACCGCGAGTAATAAATAAAAACTGGCCAAGTGCGAGTCGGACTCGCACACGAAGGGTTCCGTACCACAAGGCAAAAACGCCGAAAACACACGTTTTGTTGTATGAGAGCCCCCCTTAAATATTTATTTTATTCTGTTTTTAGTATTAGTTGTTATAGCGGCAACAGAATTATACATCATCTGTGAAATTTTCAACTGTCTAGCTGTCACGGTTCATGAGATACAACCTGGCGACAGACGGACATACGGACAGTGGTGTCTTAGTAATAGGGTCCCGTTTTTGCCCTTTGGGTACGGACCCCTAAAACAATAAAAAAATAATTAACCCAAAATAATGTCTCAGAAAGTAGGTAAAGTATCACTGACGATAACAAAATATAAATAAAAAAAAAATATATAAAAAAAATAAATATAAAAAAAATATATATATATAAATATATATAAAAAAAATATAATCTGAAGAAAATAATAATAATATGATCTGAATCTGAATATTTTTTGTTTGTAATTAAGACTGGTGGTCAACATGACTCAAAAACAGTTTAAATTTCAAAATGGCTATTGGCATACCAGCGAGGTGCGATGCTCTCTGAAATTAAAAGTATCACTGGCAGATACAACTACAAGGATCTTTTGACGCCAGAAAAATTAGAACCCTCTAAATTTTTCAATACAATTTTACAAATGTTCACCAACAACGCCTCCCTGTCAATGTCATTCAAATGCCAAAGGATAGTCTGTTGTAGACTGGGGCCGTATTACGAAGTATTAATGCCATCGTGATTCCAGTGCGAAAAAAGGATGGTGCTATCGGTCATGTATAGCTCCGTCTCTCTCTGTACCTGCTGTTCCTCTATTTTCGAAATGATAACCTTATTCTTTGCAAATTGCTCCTCTTAAACCCCAGACCATTCCTTTTTCATCAGCCCCATTTAGTCCACGACAATCAAATTGCCACGTTTAATCACCGCGCGCACAAATGGTCATTGGACATAATTCCCTCGCAGACCACATCATTAACATGGGCAAAGCAAACAGGAAGGGGCGGGCTTTGTGGGACGCTGAGCGGGAACGTGGCGGAATGTGTGGCTTTACTGTATGGGGTACGCTGCTTTAGGATACAGGGTTTATTTTCAAAGACCAGACAAAAGGGTGTGGTACAGACCATAAAACTGAACAACTTTCTCCATGGGACCAATATCGTAATCGCGAGAAATTTATCAACTGCCCCATACAAAACTTCAATACATAGGTACTCGAGCTAACCGTATGGGATGGCTGAATTTTTATTCGGGATTACAATGTTCGTCCCATGGACAAAATTGTTCAGTTTCACACCCTTAAATTTGGCTGGTCTTTGAGGACTAACCCTGTATAACGACTGCGTATCCGTGTCCGTATGTTGGTCTGGAGTTCGCAAGCAGTGGTCTGGAATACAGGCGTCATAAATGTAAGTTAACCAAGGTAACCGACATAGCCCGAAGAATTGCCAAACTTAACTGGCAGTGGGCAGGGCACATTGCTCGCAGAACAGATGGCCGATGGGGCCGAAAGGTTCTGGAGTGGCGACCGCGTACCGGAAGACGTAGCGTTGGAAGGCCTCCCACAAGGTGGTCCGACGACCTTGTAAAGGCCGCAGGAACCCGTTGGATGCGAGAAGCGCAGAACCTGTCGAAGTGGAGGTGCTTGGGGGAGGCCTATGTCCAGCAGTGGACGTCTTTCGGCTGATATGATGATGATGATGATGATGAAAATTAAATGATAGTTAATTATTGTAAAACGCAGAAGTTTTGAGGCTGAAATAATATCACAACAACCTCGACTGACTGACTGCCTAGTTGGTCTACTGCTGAGCATGATGAGTTTCTGGTCCTGTGTTTGATTCTCAGATCGGGTAAAGTGTTATTGGGTTTTTCCATTCTCAGTAGCAGCCCGAAGTCCCGATCTGTGCTCGGTTGATGGCAACAGGCTTGCACCGTATTACATGGGACTTAAATATTACTGGCGAAATGTGGGTGTGCTATAGGTACACCTCAGCTTATGAACGTAAATGGAGCTAAAGAAGTGTTTAAGGATCATACCAGGGGCCTAAAAAGGACACTTTGGCAGAATCATGAAAGGATAACATAATGGACAGTTAACCGTTAAGTTAATCGTATCAAATCCCAGTGAAACATTTTCAGTATTTTTTTGTCTGTGCCAAAATATTGATCAATCCGATCCAAATCCAATCCCAATCTCTTTGGTTATACCTACGTAGTGCAGCGAAAAAAAGAAAAACACGGACTGTCTTCGCCATATTACTATTCATAATGTTATCCTTTTATGATTCTCCAAAGTGGCCTTTTTAGGCCCCCAGGATTCTGTAATTTCTAGTAAAGAAGGCGTACATTTATGTATGTGTAATTGTGTATTTAAGAAATAACAACAAAATTAAAGTGCCAGTAGTTAGACAACACTAGGAACTATCGACTGCTTAGCGATCATCCATAGCACGGTTTCCGCTCCGCTGGTGTCATAGCATTGCCTTAATGAACTAATACAATATCGTTTACAAATGACTCTATACAAAGCCTATTGGCAATAATTGCATTGACGTCACACAGCCGTGTCCGACAATAGATTGGAAATTGTGGTTATTACTTTATTTAAAGTGAAATAAGTAGTATAGTAGTACCTACCTATGATATGAACATTGATGCGCCAACCGTACCTAACCATGAACTCAGCATAATTTGATTTTAGACCCCCCCCCTACCGTAGACATTTTTCGTCAGTTATCTAAAAAAAAAACTGGCCAAGTGCAAGTCGGACTCGCACACGAAGGGTTCCGTACCATGGGCAAAAACGCCGAAAAAAACACGTTTGTTGTATGGGAGCCCCCCTTAAATATTTATTTTATTTTGTTTTTAGTAGGTATTTGTTGTTATAGCGGCAACAGAAATACATCATCTGTGAAAATTTCAACTGTCTAGCTATCGCGGTTCTTGAGATACAGCCTGGTGACAGACAGACTGACGGACGGACAGACAACGAAGTCTTAGTAATAGGGCCCGTTTTTACCCTTTGGGTACGGAACCCTAAAAAAACGCGTTTTCATAGAAAAGTGCAATAATAGTAATAATAAACCATTTATTTTCAGGTAACAAAGACCCATAGATACATACCTTAACCTAAGTATACATAATAATATAGTAACAATTTTGTTAGGAAATACAACTTAATAATAATGTTAGTATCACTTACTTGGACTAAGCCGCGCAATACCTACGCGGTAAAAAAAGTATGGATCAGCTACTTTTTAAAGGGTTCAGTATCAGGTACTGAATTCATGGTTGATGTCCCTGCCACCCTGTAGATATAATAATATACACACGTGCGATTTTTTACCGCAACGATTTTTTATCGCACACTTGATTTTCAACTCTCGGTGTTAGGCCGAGCATTGAAAATCCAACAGCGTGCATCCCAGCGCGACAAAAGAGCACTGTCACACACATATACCCAAATCTAACGAACACACTACGGCGTCGTGAACAAGTAAAGGCTCCTACAAACAGGCGCGACACGCGACGCGATCGCGCGCAACACAAAGGTACCGCAAGTCGCGCAACGAGCGGTGTCTTTGTGTCATGCGCGATTATATCGCGTGTCGCGCCTGTTTGTAGGAGCCTTAACGCGGCACGGCGCGGCGCGGGCACCGGGAGGCAACACACCATCACGGCATTGCATCGTCCGACACGACCGCGCTCGAACATACCTTTTGATTAAAGTACTAGTTGCTATAATAATTGTGAACCACCTATTAAATCTTTTTATAATACAGTCCGCTTGCATTACTTCCACCTGGGCTAAGACAAGCACATTGTTGGATTTTTAACTCTCGGTGATCAGCAGTGCGTTGAAAATCCAGTACGAGGGCTAATAGTGTAGACAACAACATCCAGTCCAATCCAGCGCTGGAGTCAACGAACTAGATCCAGCGGCTGGAACATTACTTACCGGTCAATCGAGACAAACATTACCTACAGGTCATAATACCAATACCTACCATTAGATTATAATGTTAGACAGGAGATTAGATCGGTCGTCAATCCGATTGGCTCAGGTATTGTAGCTAAGCTGATGTCATTGACTCAGAGAATGACGATTAACTGTGGCGTGGTGTGTGGTGCGATTATCTTATGATTATTCTACGGTGATTGTGTTACGAGTTTCACACAACGGGCTATTTTTAGGGTTACGTACCTCAAAAGGAAAGACGGAACCTTTAAAACGGAACCTTTATAAGATCACTTGTCAGTCCGTCAGTCAAGACCCTTTTTCTCAGGAACGCGTGGAGTTATCAAGTTGAAATTAATATCAAATATCTACTCAAGGCTGCAAAAAAAAAGCAAACCTCTAAGTCAACGCAATCAAAACATACGGGCGTGTTATGTTCCGAAATCAAAACTTATTGTGTACTTTTCGTTGACATAGAATCATGAAGTTTGGCAAGAAGCCATGTCATGTAGCACAAGTAAAGGAAAAAATCCGAAAACCGTAAATTTGTAGTTACATTACAAAAAAAAAATAATTTTAACTCTATCATAGGTTGTATCTACAAATTTGTACGGAGCCCTCGGTCCGCGAGTCCGACTCGCACTTGACCGGTTTTTTTTCACACAGACACACACACAAATACACACACACGCACCTACACATCACATCTGATATTGCCAGAATTACCGACATTGGCAGTTAAAAAAAAAAAGCTTAGTGATGTTTAGAAAACGCTTACCAAACAATTGTAAATCTGCATTATTTAAATAAAATTGGGCGATTTTGAGTTGATTCATTATGTTTTGCGAAGGTATTCGTCACATTTTCAACGATAAACGTGTGAATACGTTCATAGGAATTTTATTTACAAGAAAAAAATGATTCTTCAAAAATCACGATCAGGAATAATTATGATAATTACGTCCGTTTTATGTAGGTATGTTTGAATAATAATATGCTTATTAAATATCTTTATTTTAACACAAAATCTATTCTAAACGTCCAAATTCACAAACGAATACAGTCGACTCCATTCCAAACTAACTTTTACGAAACATAACAATATTTCCGAACGCGAACTGTCGAGTCGTCTGGACGGTTTAAAACAAAACAATAACAAACTCAAGTAAATACAAATAATTCTCGATATTCAGACGGGCATGAGTCGCGGGTATTTTTGACAAACTTTAAACTAACTATGGCAGGGTTGGCAGTTATGTAGCATACAATATATTTTTGAAGTGAAAACTTCTTTAGCGGCGTTGTACACTTTTTTTGTAATGGGTAAAAAATGTTAAACTCGCGTCAGGACACGTGACCTGATCGAAAATTCGTAAGACGGATGGAGAGTGCTACGGCGTAGGTCAAACTGTGCTACGGCGTAGCTCACACTATGCTACGGCGTAGTTCACCATACCAGCATACTAGCGAATATGGCTGTTTTTTGAATAAAATATTTCGTTTGACATTTTGATGCTTTTTTTAGATTCTATAATTAGACTCAAACTATTTTATACAAACTTTCAAGCTCTTATTTTTCGAAATGAATGAACCGATTTTAATGAAACTTCATACGCATAAGCAGGATACAAAGGTCTAAAAATACTAAATTTTTAGACTTTTGTATCCTGCCTAACTCGCGCCACTGTTACCGTAAGCGACACTACGCGTGTTTTGTTTATAAGACGATTAAAAAAAATACCCGCTTCGGATGTGTTCGGCTGTCCTCGGGATGTACTCGGTTTTAATGTATATCCGATATGTCAGTGAGTGATGGCAAAGTATTCTTTTTGTGTTTTGTTTTCACTTCTGTCGGCACTCCCGGAGTGCCACTGTTTTTTTTTTTTTACTATTTTTCATAGGGCTAAGTCAAACTTAAAATATTTTAAATAAGGTCTTTCACAGATAGATGTTGGAATTGTCCAGTTATAGTCTGTCAGTCAGACAATCTAGCCATGATGGCGTACTATTGGTTGATTTTCCTGGTACGAAGCCTGATAGACTCGTAATATGGCCTGATGCTGTAGGTACTGCAATAATTAGCTGTTTGCAATATAGTGACTATAAAAGGTACAGTTTGTGAATGGTGTTTTGTAATTTTCTTACGTTTTAAAAGTGAAAGTTAGCAGACTGATTTGAACTAAAAACTTATATTATGTTTATTTTGTGTGCGTCTTATACCGAAAGGTTAGTGGCGCTGAATCGGACTGAGAACACAAGTGAAAGAATTCGTAAAACAAGTGTTTTTTCAAACACTTTCCATTTCTGTCTACCCACTTGAATTTGTCGAAACATTTTTATGGACCCATAAACATGTAAAGAACAATGTTTAGTGCTTCACATCACAAATGCTTACTTAATTTATTCTTAGACAAAATTCTAAATTAACTTAGGGTGGGCCCTATTTTGTTTTGAGTAGTTTATCTTCGGTTTTGATGGAAACGCCCAACACCGGTTTCTACCTAACCAATTTGTTTATGTATTATTACTATAAATAGTAGTACATTATGACACATGTGCGCTATGTTGATCATTGCACCCGAGGCGGTATTATTCGCGCGAGCCGTAGGGAGTGCGATAGGGAAGCCGAGTGTGTAATGAAGACATGAACTCATGACATGAAGTCTCTTTGATGAGATTAAAAAAGCGCACATCTCCGACTAGTAAATTGCGGTAACATAAAGTAAAAAGCACGCGTGTTTAATACAATACATTATGGACCTGAAAGCGGTTAATTAAGAGCCACTTTACGAGTGTGTTGAAAAGATTGTTTCATTATATTTTTCAGCTCTATCTTTTTCTAATAGGGCCAATTATATCCTCAAAAACGAATTTTATTTAGATAGATTTTGGAAATCGTCTAGCAAAGTGTCAACCCTACAAACAAAATACGGTCCACAACAGCTAAACAGCCAGCAACATGTCACGAAACATTCGCGACGTCGCACTCGCGACATACACTCACAGACTACTTGTTTGTGACTCACAGAATATGGGGAAATATTATCTACTGTTTTATTTTTTAGAGGAATGTTACCTTCTGAATATAAGCATAATTTCAATTTATTTATTATCAAGTATCATGATGACTCACTTGTTAGTAAATAACTTATCCTATGGTAGTAATTATTAATTTTTACATCCTAAACAAAACAAATTCAATTCCTATATACACAAAAGCGGCAGTACTGTCCGACGCCTCACCGCGGCTGCACCATTTCATGGGAAATAGCGCAGCAGCGATTCACGTACGGACAGTCCAACCTGCTCGAAATTAGCGACAGGATACTGTTGCTGCTGCCCTACACCCCACGCACCAGGGACGCACAGCGTTTACGCATTGTGGCAAAGAAACAGTCCACATGTGCGTCCGCGAACATTCCTGATGCACTGCAGTAGCGGGGCAGCCTCAACAGCACCCTGAACGCGTTGTTGTATTGCACGCGGAGGGCACCGTACGACTTTTGAGTATATCTAGCCCACAGGCTACTCGTGTAAAACGTCGCGTCGTGCAGTACGCTCAAGTATAATCATAATCACCAGAATTTCAAAATGGTCTTATTCTCCATGACACAATGAACGAATCCGCGTGAAATGAACACGAGATTGGCGAGATTAGCTAACGAATTGACGTGGTTTCAAAGTAAGGATTTGTTAAGTGGTCATAGTGAATTAGGGCCCTGATTGGAAGTAACAGGTATCTTGTGTTCTACTCATCATCTGCCTGCCTTTTTCCAACTATGTTGGCGTCGGCTTCCAGTCTAACGGGATGCAGTAGGATACCAGTATCTTAGTTTCTGTATTTTGTCTTGTGGCCTCCTAATAGATACATTGTTGAGTTACACTACATTGCATTGTTGATACATTGTTGTTTGTGTTGAATGTTAGTTGTGGCCTTTTTCTTTATGACGGCAGTATTGGAAGCCTGAGTTCTGCAGCTTAACCAAGACTGTAGTAGGTACTTTAAATCACAGCAATAGTAAGTTCACAAAAAATACCAGTTTTCACAATCCCGTCACGATGATTTATGGGTACCAAAGCACCATTGTCAGTAGTATGGCTCGCTTTGTTCCGTCCGTTTTATAACGGTTTGAGTAATGGCTCCCGCTGGCTGTAAAATATCACGACAGCCTTAACTTATGGCGTTCTCACATATGCACTAGGTTTTAAATACTTCGGGTTAATGCTTGGATTTTGAAGAATGTTATAGAGTATTCTCTTCTCGGATTTATTCATAAACTAGCAGCGCCCCGCGGTTTCACCCGCGTAAGTGTCGATCCCGTGGGAATATCAGGATAAAAAGTATCCTATGGTCTTTTTCTGGGACTCAAATTATCTCTATACCTACCAAATTTCATCGACATCGGTTCAGCGGTTTAAGCGTGAAGAGGTAACAGACAGGTAAGTAATATATGATATAATTACAAAAAACCTCTTATATTTACAAGATATAACAACTGAACCTATAATTTTTTTGATGTAATTATTAGTTATTGTAATAAACGATTGATATAATTTTAAAGTAACCAATTTCTATAAGCGTATCAGACAATGAATATAAAATCGTTTGATATACTTAGAAGACTATTAAATACTTTTTTCAGGCGGCCAAAGAAGCGCTCCTTCAACGATTGCTTCATGTCAGTAACATTGATCCCTAACGCTTCCGACATACCCAAATACTTATAGGTTTCGGATGCGGAGAGGGCTCGAAGGTTTGTGGAATCCGAGAGTTGGGTTATTTATATTATTTATATTTTATATTATTATCTATTATACACCCAAATTTCTAAGGTAATTTTTAAGGTTTTGTGATCGACGGAGATTGGTAGTTATGTTTGAAGTAAGCTATTTCAATTCGATGATCACGAAAACGAAAAGCCACCTATAAAATAGTACCACAATAATTTTCATTACGTATTCTAAAAGTAGCCTCGACACAATACAAATAACTTCCCCCTTTCGCTTTGTCAACTGGAGGGCTGAGTGCATCATTATGTTAAACGACGACTTATTTTCCGCGGATTAAGGCCGGATTACACGAATGTCCGTCACTTTAACACGGAAGTAGCCGAGTGTTATTAATTTTAACAGTTATTTACAAGTAACAATAGGGAAATAACGGTGACTTTGACAGATATGCTGTACTTAAGTAATTGTTGACATTTATAATAATTTTGGCTTTTATTTGGATAATCCTGTGTTATGTGTAAATCAATCTGCTTAGCGTTTTTCCAACTAAGTTGCGATCAGTGTATTATTCGATATAGTAGTATTTTACATGGAGTGACTGGCTATCTGCTCAACCTAAGATCCAAATTCAGATCTTTGAACACCCACAATTGAACAATACAGTAACATTACACAAATAAACTACAAAACACTCAAACTAACTACACCGTATTTTAATTCGATTGCCAATAAAATATCGCATGAATAAATACTTTAGCGAACAAAAAATAACTGTTACGAGTATAAAATTACTATGACAATGATCACTGTTCCGTTGCTTCAACGGCACCGTTCCGTGTTCAAACATTAATTAAGAGGTGCTGCACACATCTCTAGTTATAGTGGCGTTAGCTTCGATATTTTTGTACAATCGTTCCGTATATTTTAGTCAGCTGGATAAAAATTGATTTACTTAGTAAGGTTGTTTCTTTTATTACTTCTACTACTGTTTTGATTACAAGAACTAATAGTGACAGTTTAGGTTAGATCATTATAGCAGGTAAGACCTTGCTTTTATAGTGAGTTTCTGTTAGACTACTGTAGCGTATCTTCAACGCCACATGCGAACAACGCGTCATACTGACGTCACGCAAAATCCTGCATCTCGCAATCAGAGTTTACCGCGCAACTAGCATAGATATCTCTATACTACCCTCCTCTATACTACTAACAGAAACAAGCTCAAGGTAAAAACTCGTATCACTTAGGAACCCAGAAGAATTGCCAAACTTAAGTGGCAGTGGTTGAGTGGCGAATGCGTACTGGAAGACGTAGCGTTGAAAGGCCTATCACAAGGTGGACCGACGACCTTGTAAAGGCCGCAGGAATCCGCTGGATGCGGGAAGCATAAAGCCAGTCAATGTGGCGGTCCTTGAGGGAGGCCTATGTCCAGCAGTGGACGTCTTTCGGTTGAAATGATGAATGATGACTATGATACAACTTAACCTGAGAATCAGCCATTTTTTTAATCAAAATTTACAAATGCCAGTTCATTTAATAAAGAGGATGGATAACAGCCTCTTTTTATTAATAACTAGCTGACTCGACAGACAACACAAACGTACAAAAATCCAATAGAAATAAGCAAGTTCAGTTTTTCCCGAATTTAAACATTTTCCGAGACATTTTTTCTTTTCCTTATAACCTAATTCGGACTATTACGAACATTTTGTAGAAAAAAAATTGCCAAATAGGTCCGGTCTTTCTCAAGTGATGCGGTTACCAACGAACAGCATTTAATTTTTATTAATAAAGATATAGATGAAGATAGAGTAAAACAACTTAAGATTACATACATAATTATTGGTATATAACACAATCAATCCGTTAACCGATAATTGCAATGTGTCTTGATTCCTTCACAACTATATTTTGTAGAAAGTTATAAGCTTGTCTTTGTTATCGTTGGTTTTTCATGTTTCAATACAACTAGATTCAAATTCAAGCCTGAAGTTTTAAAACAAAATGCATTTTATTCGACAATACATGTAAATGCAAATGCAAGTGCCCCATAACCCATATTTCCATATTTCCGGTCCAAATATCAAGATAAAGTGAATTCAAGCTGTTGTGAACTGGGTCATTATAATAGAATTACATTGTCGTGCAATAGAAGTATCCCAGCGAATGCTGTGTTAGTTTAACTTTTGGCTTTTGGCTACTACTGTTCAATTGTTTTTGGGAAGAGAGAACAGGCTATTATTATACAGTTTCCGAAAATATTACTGTCCCACTGCAGGGGAAAGGCCTCTTCTCATACAGAGAAGGCACGAACATTAATAACCACGCTTGCTCAAGTTCGCGATTTCAGACTTAAGTAAGACTATCAGTCCAGTCTATAAGTCCAGGTTTCCTCACGATGTTTTCCTACACCGATGTCAGTAATGTCCAAGATAAACTCAGAAAGTACATAATTATGAATTAAATAAGTGATATAAGCACCTGCCCGGATTTGAACCTCGTGCATGAGAGGCGACGCCTTAACCACTGGGCCATCCACACAAGGGACCTTTTAGCAACTAGGTATTTATTACTCTGATCCAATTTTTATCAAATGTCTATTTTGGTATCCCAATCTGTTTCATTCATGATTAATTCACACATTTAGTGACTAGACATGTGTCGTAGGTGTATCTAGGATTGTGGGTAGTATGATATTTTTGTAAGTATATAGGAATACAGGATATATAAGTTGTAAGAAATTACTGTTCCGTGAATTTATGTTAAGTCGTGTTATCTTCGTTTTATCGTAACTGTGTCAGGTATCTGATATAGCTGTTTTCCATAAATATATTAAGCTTTCATTTCAGCTCAGTTTTAGAATTCAGTGCCTTTCGTTATTCCATCATGTAACCACACTTTCATCAACTTTCACGGTAACCCACCTATGTAAAAATGCAAAAAATGTTTTCCGTCAAATAAAAAATGTATACCTACTAACTTTAAAACAAAGCTGCGGGACCCCAAACCTCGCAGTTTTGTCTCAGCGGTAATGAATTTTTAAATCTGAGTTGTTCAAGAATGGTACAAGATTAGAGTAAAAATGAATACTGGCGCCCAAGCAGGGACTCTCACCATATATTGTAATAAAAACGTATTTATAACCTTTGAAAGACGTAGTACTTTAAGTTACGTTAGAATAAAACTGTTAATAAGGTCGAATTTTATATCAGGTGAGGGCAGATTTTTAATGGCGCCCAGCACGGGACTTTTTTAAATCGGTACCTTTAAATGTTTTGTTTAGAGACAATCTAAATTATAATACAAAACACTCCTCAATGTGTAAACTGTCTGTCTGTGTCTGTGCGTATCCGTGTCTGTGTACTTACTACTCACAAGCCTAGATACCTTTTGTATAGGCTACGGTGGGTAGAAAGAATATGCTTTATTGTAACATTGTACCCCAAAATTTTACAAACCTCATTAAGTTATTTATAAGACTTTGCTTTATTATTAACTAAATAAGATAGATAAGCAAAGTCATACATTGTCGGTTTTAGTAAATTTTATACAAGCCTAGCTATTGCTACTAAACACGTAAAACATGTTACTTATTTACAACTGTTCAGGCATAAAGTAAAAACATGAGGTTTTTATTTTATACCTGAAAATTTTCCAAGTTCATCTATTTTTTATAGGATCTATTTTTACCGCCAGGAAAACCAACTTTTCTTATCAAGTATTCCTTACAATTTAGGTTTAAAGTTCTAAGTTAAACAGTACCTTAACACAAAAGTCAAACGTTTGACGCCACAACTTAGAGAAGATGAATAAGTATGAATTTTAAAATTTAAATTGGATAAGATATGCAAATTTTTTGATTTAAACTAAGCTAGTTGGGGCTGACTCACACAATGCAGTGAGATTTGTAATTAAAATAGTTTGAAGTTGAGCTTTTGGCCTTCTTTTGTGGCACGAATGCTTGTTAATATTTACGGGACGAATGTGGTTATAGTGTTGGTATGAAACAGACTTCAGTCCACAGTCTTTTTGTGAAAGTTTGTGGCGTACAAAAATTTTGTGAAGAGTAAGTAAATACATGCATTGTTTGAAATAGATTGCATTACTTTTTGTGGTTCTTTGTTGTCCAATTTTACAAACAAAACCATTTGTCTACTCATGTGGACAAACCACTGCACCGCGAATACCAACATAACTGGCGAAATGTGGGTAGGTATACTATTATTGGGCACATTTCTGTTTCACCCTTTGGGTAATAAAAGCGTGGTGTTATGTCATGTTATCTAATTGAATTATTTGTATGATACAGAAAGAAAAATATATTAAGCAATTTATGTTTAAATCAATACACTCGAACATCTTTGCACTAGATATCTCAACACTCAATTAAGCCACTTCCCCAACACACCAACAGATGGCGTTAAAATAAACTATTAAAATAAACCTTTAGCACGCGTGAGTTCGGATTCGGACGCAAACTACAGAGAAACTGGAACGACGGGCTTCGCCCAGTCCCAGCAAGAGTTTGACTGTGAATTTTATAATTTCACTTTGAAATTTGTTGAAATGTATCTTTCAAGTTACCGCCGAGATATCGTGTAAGATGTCTTGGATGAATAACTGGAGATGAAAACGTTTTTCGCGGAGTTTTGGCGTCCATTCAAGCGGGGAATTCTGTTTTGGATGGTTTTTGTTTTCGTCTTATGAAAATGTTAAAATTTGTCTAAGCGATATTTATTTTTATAAACGAACGCTTCAGTCATGAACCCATTTCAGTCTTTAAAATAATAAAAGCATCCATCGATCACTTTAATTACTGAATTATTCTTTTAAAAACAGCTTTAAAATGAACAAACTTAATAAAAATATTCCGTCGCTCTTTTTTGCTATGAACACATAATAAAATCCATTACAAGTACCGTCGAATACAAATTTTATAACTACGAAATAACAAATTTAAAAAATAAACCAAAAAATTGGTATCAATCAAAAACCAACGAATCAATCTTCAGTTGGACAAAAATAATACTGGATTGTTACATATTGCTCTATTCGAGTATTGTCGACGATAGAATCGTTATTTAACGGGAGTCGTATATAATGAAAATATTTAGGTTTAAAAAAAATGGTATGGTTGCTAAATTATAGATAATAATTACCCATCTCTCCACTAGTCCAATGCTTACTCTAGGATGCATATCCGGTAGGCTCTTAAATCCTTACCTATCCTACGGGCACGTCTTCCCTACCATTACCGCGCCCCCCGGTCTATTCCTTGATATGCAATGGTCGCTGTAGCACCATGAACATGAGGCTACAGGAGCTAGTGCGAATCTTGGGGTTCATTCGATTAATCGAGTCTGGTTTAACCACGCTGGGATCGGTGCAATTCATTCATTCATTCATTCATGGTTGCTAAATTAACAGTGACCTTAATCCACCTACTAAGAATTTTACATATGTCGAAAATATAATTATTTACTTTCACCGCTTCAGGTTAAATGTAAGAGTTAGTTTTGGTGTAGATATACACAACATTGAATGTTAGATGCTGGATACCGAACGCCTGCCAATTAGTCTCCTGCACACGTTTACACCAAGGGTATTGCCGATGTGTTAGTGATCTTAAATCATATCCATCCACTTCCAAGTTAACTCAATTGCCTGTAATTTCACCGACATGCATACCTACCCACTGGAACAACAAAGCTGATTTGAATTAGAAACAGGTGTTCCTTCCCCGGTCGAGCACTTTCATTACGAAAAATACTTTTTTATTCCAAAAGCGGGTGCCACCGCGGCCACAGCTAGTAAATACATCAAAAACAATTTCTCACTTGCATGTACAAAATATAAAAACATTACTCAATTTTATTCGCGACCGTACCTACCGAAACAGTAATAATTATATTTTCTGCTCCGTTGATGTTGTGTTATTACCTGTTGAAATAATTATAATGCCATTCTGATTGTTATTTATTATACTTGTGGTAAATAAAATATGACTATGGTACGGTATACCAGCGGTATGGTACCTATACCTACCAGTTAATTACCTTTCTCTCTTCGTGGAAATCTTAATGACGTCCTACGTTCCTTTTTCCATATCGCGGCTGATGGCTGTTGGGGCATACATTTTATTGAGTGGAGAACTCAATAAAATGTATGCCCCAACAGCCATCAGCCGTTTAGTTAAATAATGGATTTCATCCACATCTGAAGAACAATAAAGCCTGAAAAAAAACTTGTGCGGTCGGGGGACCTCAACCCCTGACGGATATACGTCGAATACGAAAGAACGAAAGTAATATTATTTTCAAATAACACTTTGCGTTTTGACTGTACTGGACTGACGGACGCAGAGCGACTAATAGTTAAATATGAAGGTCAACGAGAGTAGTGCGATCGATTTAAAAAAAAAAAACTTTCGAATTCAATAGGCTCATAAACGGACGCTACGCGTAGCGGACGTGGTGCGACTTCGTCCTGACTGGAAAGTACTTAAGCGATACTCGCACGCTTAGAAACTTGTAGGTATATAAAGAAAGAGAGATAGAGATAAAGTGTGAATTTAATACAGCGCCATCTAGTATAAGTTTTAGAAGTTCTAATAAAATTGTTCCCATCTTGGATTTTCATTTTGACCTCACTATCGGCTTAAGCACCCTAAAAAACTATGAAAACGACACTCATGATGAAACATTTAAAAATTCACACAGCCGCCATCTTGGATTTTCATTTTGACTTCATTATTGGCTTCAGCCTCCTTGAAAACCATGAAAACTAGACTAAACTTTAAAGAACTTCGTTCCAAAAAACGTTAAAACCTAGTCGCAATTTGTGACAGATAGAGACCGTGATTAGAATGCAAATGTTTTTAATATAAGAAATTTTCCGCTCTGTTTAGGTGGCCCTCTGTTTAGACTGAAAGCCTACTTAAACATAGTTCGTGAAAAAAGCATTGGAGACTGCCAAAACCTAATTCCGAAAATTACCGAAAAAGCCCTTAGTATACAACAAAAAACCGGTAAACAATAATGACTTTTTTCATACCACATTACACTGAGATTCTTTCCCTTTTATCAAAAGTAGCCTTTATAAAAAAACTTGAACATTTTCGAGCAAAAACTCTTTGGTAAAACATCTTGAGGCCACTTGACCTTGGTAAAGGAATTCTTTTGAAAGTTAAGTTACACCTAGTTGGATGGTCAAAGGAGTTTGTCTGTTTATAAATTTATTACAATGTTTTTAAAAACAATTTTAGTTCAAAGGCGGTGTTGTAAAAATCCTCTTTGAAGGGGTCGCCTTGGAAACCACGTTGAGCCGTCGTCGCCGCGTCGGTTTCGGCTGTCATTCGTAGACCTATAACAATCGTTACGGCACACTGCTACTAAAAATTTTGGCGCTTGAATGATTTTGACAGGGGGCGCTGTTGGTAAACATTTGTTTACTTAATTGTTTTGTAAATTAATGTCACTTGAAATATATAAAAAAAAAGAAGCGGTGTTAGTCCTTAGTAGGTACCTACCGATTTACGCCACAATAACTTTATAGCACTGTAGTCAGAAGCCTGAAATCTAGACAAGTGACAACCAGTCTTACCAAGGGGTATCGTGTTACCCAGTAACTGGGTTGTAGAGGTCAGATAGCCAGTAGGTCCATGTAAAATATTGGTATTCAGCTGCATCCGGTATATAGACTGGGCGGGCGACCCCAATTTATTCCGCTTTCTGCATTGTTGTGTTTCATTTTTATGGCAATAATATGTAGTTTGTTAAATTGTAGGTACAGGACCCTTTTCATCTGTATCATAGACAATTCTCTAGCTAGATGTTTCAAGTTAGTGTCAATTACTTTCTGTCCTCCCTGAACAGAAAGTAATTGATTGTTTTACATTAAAACTGAAAAAACTACTACGAAATAGACAAAATATTTTCACATGATTCTATTATAGGTAGTTTATTTTTTATGATAATTATCACTAGCAGACCCGGTGAACTTCGTACCACCTCATGATTAATAAATGAAATCAGTAACCAGTAGTAGTATCGTTTTTAAGATATCATCAAAAAAACCGTTCCATACAAAATGTATGAGAAAATGAATTAACTTTATTATAATTTTATTCGTAATTTTTTCCCATGTGTGTTAATAGTTATTTTGTTATTCGGGGCGGAGACAAATACAACAAATGAAAGATCATAAAATCAGTCCAGCCGTTCTTGAGTTTTATTATAAATGGTGTAACTGACCCGACTTTGTTTTATTTATATAAAATGTAGCCTGTAATATACTGTTGATCTATGACTACATGAATGTGTCAAATAATCCTTCGATCGATTCAGTTCTTTAGGCTGCCCGAGCTTACAAACTATCTCACACCTCAGTCCACCGTAGGATACAATAAGTCACATTTTTGTTTGCCATACATTATAAACTGCAGTATTTCTTCTAATCACACATAAAACACATTAACTTTACCATTCATTCTAAGTTAAACAGTTCTACATTAAGAATAGTCAAATCGAATTGTGGCGTCCGTTGGGCCACAAAGTAGACTGAATTATGCCGCCATTTTGAGCCAAAGAAGCGACAAGCCGGATAAAGCCAGTCGTAACCGGCTCTAAAATCGACCGGAATCGTAGGTCGGGAACGTGGAACGGTCTGAAAACCGTTATTGGCTAATTTATTTTAAAGCGAACCTTTTTTTTTTTGTTCAACTAGATATACCGTTTACATACATTTGTTTAGTACACACAATAAAAATTTGCACCTAAAAAAACAATTAAATGTAACTACATAAGTACTTAACATGAATTTATATAAAATAGAAGGTGCATAAGGTGCAATTATAGGTATGAAAAGAAACAGGATGAAAGTGGCACTAAATTCATGACATACGCGTATGTCATGAATTAAGTGACGACGAGCAGGCGAGGTAAATGCGCAAATATTGGTTCTAGTGATGAAAGCTCTATAGGTACAACTCTGTTTAACCGCTCTGGGATTATAGGCGAGATGTTTTGTTATCTTCTTTGCTTCAGAAGCGGTCTATTTTCTCTGCATCCACATTTCGCCAAATTGTACTTTCTCGTAGTAGGAAACTTTTTTATTTAGCTTGTTTGTTTAAGGGATTTTTGTATACGTATGCGAAAATGTCAATCCCATCGTGCTTTTACAAATTTAACTTAGTCTGATAGAAAAAACCGGTCAAGTGCGAGACGGACTCGCGCACCGAGGGTTTCGTACAAATTTGTAGGTATGTAGGTAAATAGTTTATCACGGGAAAAAAATTGTAATGTAACCACAAAACGGTTTTCTCATTGTTTTCTGTACTTGTGCTACATGCTTGCTTTTTGCCAAATTTCATGATTCTAGGTCAACGGGAAGTACCCTATAAATTTGGATACCCTTAAGTGTCGATATTATACGTTTTTGCAGCATAAACGGCCGTATCTTATTGTTACGTTAACATATAAGTTCGATTTTTTCAAAAAGGACTGTAGAACTGGGTATAATTTTTAATTTCAACTCGATACCTCCACACGTTGCCGAGATAAAGGGTCTTGACAGACAGACAGATGGACAACAAAGGTATGATCCTATAAGGGTTCCATTTTTTCCTTTAGGGGTACGGAACCCTTAAAATAACAAATCTTAGTCATACAAAACCAAAATAACATAATCTAATTTCATATCTAATAAAAAAGGATAGGTACTTGTAATATTTTTTTCTGAACAGGGAACTTTGTGTGACTGTTTAGTATATCATGGTTTGTTACGACACGTACGACCAATTTTCCGTCTTAACGTTTATATCCCTCGATTAACAGAGCGTTTCTAGGACAAGACGAAATTAAACGGAAACATTGCATTTAATGCTTATTGCTATTGTAAGCTTTTATCCATAACTACTAGGCTAAAGCTTTCTCAATTTGATTTCCAGTCTGAATATATTACTATAGAGATATGAACTAAATAATGAAATCATTTTGTCAGCTACAGAACCGTTACAAATCACACAAATATTATAAAGGCGAAAGTTTGTGTGTGTTTTTAAGTTTGTTACTTCTTCACGCTCAAACGGCTGGACCAATTTTGATAAAATTTTGCATAGAAAAAGCTGACACCCAGGATTAACATAATTAAAGGCTACTTTTTATCTCGATATTCCCACGGGATCGACACTTATGCGGGTGAAACCGCGGGGCGCAGCTAGTAAGATAATAATTCTTGGAAATCTTCGAGTTTCTAAACGTTGGTTAGTACAGGTTAAGATTTCTAAAAAAATACTTCTTCTACTTCACTCACAAAGCGTTCTTGGTGACACTAATATTATAAAGGCGAAGTTTGTGAGTGTGTGTGTTTATATGTTTGTTACTTCTTCACGCTCAAACGGCTGGACCAATTTTGATCAAATTTTGTATAAAAATACTTGTTCTACTTCACTCACAAAGCGTTCTTGGTACACAAGATAGGCACCATTAACCGGGCACAAAATATGAAGACTTCAGGCTGCTACTGAGAATTTCTTAGTTCAAAAATTCAATATCACTTTGTCTTACCTTGGAAACGAACCCAGGAGTGCCCAGGACCCAAAGATTGCAACCACTAGAACGACGAAATGAAATAATAAAAAAAAAAATTGTAAATAGGGTATCGGAATCAGATTAATTTCAATTAAATAATTTACAGGCACTTTTGAATTGTCCAGAAGTCGGTCAGTCAGAAAATATGAAGCTAGTTGTCACGCCATATTATAAAAAAAATAAGCTAGATGAGGTCGGCGTTTCCTATCGGATTTTCTGAGGAGAAAGGCCGAAACAAACTCAGAGGTCACATTCTCTTTTATAGTCCAGACATAATCTTGGTCAGATCACGTGATTACCATGTAGACGAGGTAGTCAATGTACCCACGTTACACGTTACCCACATTACACGTGATTTAAACATAACTAAGTGAAATGTTGATGTAATATACACCTTTGCCTAACCCTTCGAGAATGACAAGTGTAACGTTATAATATTATGTTACGTTAATTATCTAATTAATTAAGTATACAATTATCTAATTAATTATTTTTTTTACTATGTAATTATATTTAATTAGGTAGTTAACTATTAATTATTTAATTAATTATAATTAATTAAGTATCAAATAAATTATTATTAATTATACACTTTTGCCTAACCCTTCGAGAATGACAAGTGTAACGTTATAATATTATGATGTAATAGTGACAGCGTAATTCTCGATTTGCTTTAAAAATTCAACCAATTATTAATCACACATGTCAAATCCGATCCAGGCTCCCGGTCTACCGTTTTAAAGCGACCGCGGCACATAAATCAGGAACACTTTTCTACCCCCGACCACCCTTATATATTTGCAATTGGCCTGCGATAAATTTGAACCAAATTAACACTCCAAGCTATATTCGATGAGATTTAATACGATTTTTATGTACATACCCTCCCGTTTCAGCTGCTAAGAATTTTAAATTAACGGATTTTTTCATTAGCAATGGCGGATTATGGAGATTTTCTTTTTTTGACTTAGGTACTTGGTGCCTGCCTACTCGCATGGGATGAAGGCGTGGGTTTATTCAATTCAATTTTTATTATCAAGTATCACGATGACTCACTTGTTAGTAAAAAAATGGTTGCCTGTAAAGTCGGTTTTACGGGCGAAGATTTTACGTGACAACGTCTTTTTCTCGGTAGAATAGTTGAGTGGGAGAGAGACGCAAGGCATTCGGCGGGCCTCTCTCTCGTTCGGTGACTCATCGTAACGTTACCGAGCGTTACACTTTTTCATAAGTGACTCCCAGCCGCAACCTAATTTAAGACGTTGTCACGTCAAAAACTTATTCTATGTTAGTAATTATTCATTAATTAGCTCGTTGTACGGAGTTGACCTTATGCATGTAGTTGGTGCCTTTACTTTTGCGTGTGTTTGTTTCACAGCAGGACTATTAAAGTAAAAACAAATTCAATCTAAATCATTTTATTACAAATAGGCCATTAAAAGGAACTTTTGTACGGCGAAAACAAGAAAATAGAATTGATTCTATTTGCTCCTTCCAAAAGGTGAAAAATTGGAAAGAAAGTCAAATAGCTACTCTTTACCTCTCTCTCTTCTCCCTCTTAGTTTTTTTTTTAAAGTGGGCAGAAATGATATTACTATTACAACCCAATAGGAAGATTTTCCCGTCCTAAATGATGGAATTAGAGCAACGTGGATAGGCAGAGTCCCTCACTATGATAATGCCGTACCAACACTACAGTAACGAATCCAACTGTCCAGGGGACAATTAAGGCAATTTCCCCTTTGTTCATCCCATTTTCAGCTAACGTTCATGAGCTGATATTATGAAAGAATCAACACGTAAAATGCGCTTGCTTTACATTACTATTATGTGATTCCATAACATTAAAAACCTTCTCCTGAAAATAAGCTATTTTGATGCACCACGATTGAATTTGACTCATTGGGTAACACATTTTCAATCACAATCCGAAGGATTTTGGAAGAAATTCCTAATTCATTGCTTTGTATGTTTAAAAAATACATCTGCTCGACAATATTAATAACGCAATGAATGTTGTAGAACCGTCAAAATAAATGCCATTGCCATTGTAAATGTGTAATGCAAGTACCCCGCAGAAACTCTTTTGTTACACATTGTGCTTTTTACACTCTCCCAATTAAAATACATACCTACCTTTTTCATTCCCAAACCAAATAAACAACCTCGTCAAAGTTTGTTTGAAAAGTGTAACCCTTCAATGTCCATGTTTGAACAGGGTAGCCCCCTGGTAGTAAGACATGGCAGGGTAATTCACACACTCATAATAAATTCTGCACATGTCCGCTCCGAGGTCACTTAAATGGCATCCACTACCACTGAATAGTACAGAAGGTTGACTCCATACATCGAGCGAAAACGTACACGTGGGTACCATGTTGGCTAGATATACAGGGTTATTGGTAAAACATTAACAACCTTTACAATGACCTCTTAAGAGGTTGTTAATGTTTTACCAATAACCCTGTATACACATAATATATGTAGACTTAGAACTTACTGTCCAGCGGTTTTCAGATTGTTTTTTGTGGCCTGTACAAATATCCTGCATATCTGGCGTCCGTGACCTCTAAGTTTGTTTCGGCATCTCTTCTCAGTGATCAGTCAGATAGGAAATATTGGCGCCATCTACTTTTTAGAATGAATACTAAAAATTCACATGTAAAAGTCTCTTAAACTCTACTACATCATTTTATTTCACACTAGCTTCTGCCCGCGACTTCGTCCGCGTGAAATTTCTTGTACCCCCACCCCGTCGCAACACTTCGTATTCGCTTAGCGTTCATTGTGACTTTTTTCTTTTTGCTCGGCTCCTAAGGATCATAGCGTGATATTAAATAGCCTATAGCCTTTCTCAAGAATTGGGCTATCAAATGCAAAAAGATTTTTTCAAATCTGACCGGCAGTTCCAGAGATTATCGCGTTCAAACAAACAAACTCTTCAGCTTTATTATTAGTATAATAATTATATAGACATGCTTCACGTAGGTACTGCGAGTGCAAGTGCACTCGCCACTGTTACTCCTTTGAGATCGCCGCACGTACGCATCGATGTGTGCCTGCGACTGTTTTAGCTCGTTGTACGGAGTTGACCTTCTGTACTATTCTGTGCTGTTACTTGAAGAATATTATGCACTGCTGGATAGATGTTTAGTTTCAGAGTAATATTGACCTAGATTCTGTAAGGGATCATAGTACCTACATTTGTAGGTGAAACAAAAAAAAGATCTGAAAACGTAATGTGCACATGAAAGGAATGTCATGTTTGGATGTTCAAAATTCAAAGGAAAATTATACATTTTTAAGATTGTATAATCTTCCAAACTGGACTTTCCTTTTATGTGCACAACTGCACAGTCACATAACGTTTTCCGATCTTTTTCTTGTTCAGAATGTTTAGTACTAAAGGTATAGAGCCAAATTATCAGTATTTTTAACAACCCCACACGATTTATGAACCCCTAAAAGATCAGAATGATCTCAGACCCTAAATAAATAAAATAAGTAATAAGAACAGGTGACACTGTACCTTAAAAAAGGTACACTTTTAATGTACGTGGGTAGCATTATAATCGTAGCTATATTACTGGGCCGAGTCCTCTAAAGTACGATCAAATACACGTCAGTGAACTGCGAAAAACGCCCTTAGAAGAAGAAGAAGAATGTCAAATTATACCCTGAAAGTGAGGTTGACCGAGAAATAAGTGGGGGTTCATATACAATGGATGCACTTTACGTGGGTTTGAAGGTGTCTCCTGTAAAGCACAATTACATTGCAGGAGGCGTTTGAGGTTCATGTGAATCATTCAAGTGAGAACTCGCCATAGACACAGTTATAGGCCCTCTACGGTTATAGGGCTATTATACTACTATATACTATTTATACGTATTCGATCGCAGTAAACTTCAATTTGTACTTGAAACTGTAAGAACACCGTCTGGAGACAATATTGGGAACCATTATTATTCCTTACAAATTGACGTGAGTGATCGTTATCGTTTATGCAATCGAAGGCCAATTACACGTTCTAAAAAATAAATAAAATTCAGGACACAATCTTATAGTCAGCGACAGTCAATGTTAAAACCTTGTCAATTAGATAAAGAGGTATTTTTGACAGATTGAGACAAATTAGAATGCGAGCGTTTTTAAATAATACGGGATTGGTTCCGTCGTGAAAATAAACTTTATAGTAGAAAAATTTTAAACTAAGTAAAGCCAAAAAACCAAGACCAGAATGCCCAAAAATCAGTATTGTATTTTTAAAACATTCTTATATAAACCAAAATTGGTATCCATAAAAAAGAAACCTAGGTACCAAATACCGTATGCAAAGCGCCTTCCTATCAGCAATATAGTGTGAATAGGCACTAAATCAGACGAAATATAAAAGGCTTCAGACGTCCAGTGCTAAACAGGGACCTTTTTAGACCTGTGCGACAAAATATGACCTTGGAGAATAGCAAACGAATGAGTAGGTAGGTCCTTTAGGTTCAACGATAATAACGTGGGATGTGTAAAGGATTCATTTTTGAAAAACTGGCCAAGTACGAGTCGGACTCGCACACGAAGGGTACCCATACCACAAGGCAAAACCGCCGAAAAAAACACGTTTGTTGTATGGGAGCCCCCCTTAAGTATTTATTTTATTCTGTTTTTAATATTTGTTGTTATAACGGCAACAGAAATACATCATCTGTGAAAACTTCAACTGTCTAGCTATTACGGTTCATGAGATGCCTGGCGACAGACGGACAGTGGAGTCTTAGTAATAGGGTCCCGTTTTTACCCTTTGGGTAAGGAACCCTAAAAAAGGAAATCTTCGTTTACTGGCGCTTGAATGACATTGAGGCGGGTATTACATCTCTGCCGCGAAACCACAGTAGGTCCGCCATGACTTGTCCGTTGGACGACAACCGTGAAGCGAAACTGCCTGGTCTAACGCATAGATTTTGTTATCATTCTATCTGTTTCCCTTGTCATTTCGCCGATCTGTTCCTCAGCTCTCATCCCGCTATTAGATGCTGCGTTTGTTTCGAACGTATCTTTCGCAGAATTCAATAAATGATTCCCCATTTCCCAAAAAATTTTATGAGAAATGTATGGTAAAAGAAGACATGCTGCACTGACCCTAAATTAATTGGGATAAGGGCTGGAATGCGAAAACCGTGTTATTCTTTTTCCTCATCGTTTATTAGGTACCCAGTATTCGTAACAGGCTGTCAGCCCTGGGTGCTTTAACTGTCTAAATCACGTTCATTTTGAATAGTTTTAGTTTGAAAAGCAAACTGTTTTTATAACCCAAGAAAAAGTCTTAAAAAATGTAGCGTAGGAATTTAAAAAATAAATTATCTTCTAAGAAAAACTCTGGTGAACGTGTCGTATGAAAACGTAAACTTTTTCTGTCTCTTAGATCCTAAGTTATGTAAAGAGCAATATCTTTAAAAATGAATATTTTATATAAATCAAGGTTACACTGAAAAAACGTATGCTTGAGAAGCATGAATTATTTAAAGAAGGATATAAAATCCCCTACTACGCAAGAGAAATGATGAATGATTATACTCGAGAGCTTATTTGGTTACTCAAATATTTATTGCATGAATTTATGTCGCAACACAGTTATTTTAATACTGAAATAACTAAATAATGATGAAATAACTGTCAAAATTTCAACATTATTCCTTGATTACCTATATCAATGTTATCAGGGGGCCTAAAAAGGCCACTTTGGCAGAATCATAAAAGGATAACATAATGGACAGTTAACCGTTAAGTTAATCGTATCAAATCTCATTGGTGAAGCATTTTTCAGTTTTTTTATTTGTCTGTTCTAAAATACCAATCAATCCGATCCAAATCCAATCCCAATATCTTTGATTATATATACCTACGTAGTGCAGCGAAAAAAAAAACCCGGACTGTCTTCGCCACATTACGATTCATAATATTATCCTATAATGATTCTCCAAAGTAGCCTTTTTAGGCCCCCAGATGATTGAAAAATCAGCCCTAAGTTATTTAAAATTACTTTTATAGCAATTACAAACTTACTAAATTAAATTAACAGGTTATATAATTTGTGCATAGCTACATATAAGCCTTTTGACGTGACAACGTCTTAAATTAGGTTGCGGCTGGGAGTCACTTATGAAAAAGTGTAACGCTCGGTAACGTTACGTTCTTATTTTCATTTAATTCCTTGTTCCTATTGTGCAATTTAATTATATTCATATCAATAAATATTCTACCGAGAAAAAGACGTTGTCACGTAAAATCTTCGCCCGTAAAACCGACTTTACAGGCAACCATTTTTGTAACATACATAATGCTTTTATAATAAGCCATTAATGTCTCACTGCTGGGCAAAGGGCTCCCTACTCTCCGTCCACCTCTCTCTCTCCAGAGCTGCCAATTAAAGAAACGCAATTAATACATGAATGCGAATATGATAATATTATTAATTAATTTAATATTTTATTTATTTATTATTATTTTTAATATTTTATTTATTTTTATTTTATTTTATTTCATTTATGTAGATTATAAAATCAAATTAGGTACTTTACACCACCCAAAGAAAGTTAAGTGTCTTTGCTTGCATCATATCATAATCTTTATGTAGATATTTATGTTTTATTTGTCCGTTAATAAATAAATATGTAGCTTTTATCTCCTAGTAACATTTGACACTAGTAGTGGTTTAAATTTATTTTGGACATTGCAAGTGTTACCGAGTCGTTATGACGACGCGAAGCACTCATTGTAAGTAGTTGGTAATCGTACGACAACCTCCGTTTATATTGCGTGATCAAATCACGTATGGTTTATTTTTTCCAGTATTTTACATGGACCGACTACCTATTTGACCTCCATAACCCAGTTTCTGGGTAACACAATACCTCTTGGTAAGGACAGGTTGTCAGACTTTCGGGCTGCTGACTACCCGTAACGACTGTCAAAGAGGCACGAAGGGGTCTCGGTATGAAATGGATGGTCACCCATCTACGAACCAACCTCTGCATGGGCAGCTTAACCCGATTGATCGACCCATACAGCTGTTATTTCTAAGGCACGGGCCCGTCTCGTTCTTTTCTTTCTAAGAATTACTTTATCATTTGCTTAGAACTTATCTACATTACAAGATAGTTTTTCAAAGAAGTTCTCCTAGTCTTACCTAAATAAACTATCTCGTTATACAAAACTAACTTTTTCCCGTGGCTTCGACTGTGTGAATGTCGGTAAATATTCCACGGGAACGTACTACCAAGATTAAAATTACCCTATGTGATAATCCAGGTTATAAACTACCTATCTGTGTGCCAAATTTCATCCAAATTCATTCAGCCGTTTTTAAGCCATTCTGGAACATACATACATCCAAACAAAAATTATACACGACTATTTTATTAAATGATGTTAAGAAAATTCTCGTAACGCATAATATAACTTCTATTTAGAAGAGATATGTTCTGTTAAACGTATTTTATGATTCAGAGAAAAGCTTTATGGTACCAAAACTGCTTATCCCAAACATAAAATTAACCAAAAAGATATACTTACACAAAAGGAAATGGGACACCTCTCACCCCAAAAACATACATCACTAACTTTTAAAAACCCATAAACCACAAATTACATTCTTAACACCAAAATGTTAACATCCCACAATCCCGCAAAAAGAATTCCGCTATCAGTTTGACATCGTTTATTCCCGGGATTTATAAAAGACAGAACGATAGAAAACGAATTCAAAAATTTGAATTTCATGAACGCATTCGCCTCCTTTTGACATTAGAACGTGGATTTCCATGTTCAAACGTATTTCCACGTAGAAATGCGGGCGTGGAGTGCTCTCTTAGTCGAGCAAGTAATTTGTTTTTAATTGGTCAGCCTGGCTTTTGAAAATTTTAAAATTAAAAATTACGTGTGCGGGATTAAAAATGTCTGTTGATGGTGACGGGTTAACGTTTTACGGCTTTTTTATGGTGTTGGATAAAATGGCTATGAAACTTGTTGTTTGTTTTAATACGTTCAGATAGGTTCCCGTTAATTTATCTGGCAGATGGCAGATAAGTCACAAATTCTGTTAATTATTTATTTTATCTGGAATTTTATGTATATTCAGACAGTAAAACCAGCCCTAAGTTTGATAACTTGATTGGTATGAGTGGCTGGCCCTTTTGTTCAGTACCATGTTTCAATTGAGGGTAAATTCACATACCTAGTACAATAATTGGGTTACACTAGGCCCCTTGTCCACGATGCTACTCAAAAGTAACCAGTTCCAAACTCAATCACCAATGAATAATGTACTGACCGCCATTTAAATACTAGTGCTGTGACATTCTGGCTATTCATTAGAGATTTAAGTTTACAAAACGTTACGTTTATGTCAGGCGCTTTAATTTGTGTAAATTATTTCATCACCACTGCTCTCAAAACGGCGAAGGAAACCTCATGAGGAAATTGGCACGTCCTAGAACCAAAAATTCTAAGACATGTGACATCTACCAACCCGCACTGAGCCCGCTTGGTAGATTACGGCTCACTCCCTCTCACAGAGAGGAGGCCTGTGTCCAAGCAGTGGGAATATTATAGGCTGATATTATGCTATAGGTTTGAGCAGCGTCGTGGTCATGGCTGAGACTATGGAGGACCTCAGTACAATACTCGATGATCTCAGTAGAGCCTCCGAAAGAGTGGGTCTTAAAATGAACATGGACAAAACGAAGGTCATGTCAAATGCCCATATAACACCCACTCTCATAAAGATCGGAGACGCTACACTCGAAGTCGTGGACGAGTATGTTTGTTTACCTAGGACAAACTGTCCAGTTAGGTAGGTCCAACTTCAAGAAAGAGGTCAATCGTCGAATCCGACTCGGCTGGGCAGCGTTCGGGAAGCTACGCAATATCTTCTCGTCCCACATACCGCAGTGTCTCAAGACGAAAATCTTTGACCAGTGCGTGTTGCCAGTGATGACATATGGCACTGAAACGTGTTCGCTCACAATGGACCTTATTAGAAGGCTAAAAGTCACCCAAAGGACAATGAAGAGGGCTATGCTTGTAGTTTCCCTGCGTAATCTAATCAGAAATGAGGAGATCCGCAGAAGTACCAAGGTAACCGACATATCCCGAATAATTGCTAAATTTAAGTGGCAGTGGGCAGGGCACATTGCTTGCAGAACAGATGGCCGATGGGGCCGAAAGGTTCTGGAGTGGCGACCGCGTACCGGAAGACGTAGCGTTGGAAGGCCTCCCATAAAGTGGACTGACGACCTTGTGAAGGCTGCAGGAACCTGTTGGATGCGAGAAGCACAGAACCGGTCGAAGTGGAGGTGCTTGGGGGATGTATGTATGTCCAGTAGTGGATGTCTTTCGGCTGAAATGATAGATCTGATCGTAAGTTTAATGCAGGGACAATAAAAACCACTGTGTTGCAAAATTAGAGGTAAAATAACTGTGAAAGGACTGCAATCACTGAGTAGAATACACGTTTTACGACTTTAAACTCTAAAAATCTTGTTAGAAAACGAGTTTTAACTTTACTCCAAGCCCAAATCTTAAAGTTCTGATTACAAAATTGACGACTCAGGCTCGGGTTTAACGACAGTTTTCGTAATTAGAACTTTAACTTTGTCGGAATAAAGTTTGAAATAAAAAAAAAATGGCTTGATGGTTTTAACCTAGGTCTAGAATTTTTTTTTTTATATATTGAAAATTCTTAATTGCTTCCATCTGAAAGGTGTCAGGAAAGCATTCTCTCGGTGGCTGGAATAAAGTTGATACCTCTGCTGTCAACTAATCCTTGAAACCACACACCCCTCTTCAATCAAACGGCATTATTTCATAAAAATATCATTAGCATAATGGCGGGCACCGGGGGAGATAAAAACTAAGGAGCCAACGAAACAGTGGATAATATCACAGGCTCTAGACTGCGGGCAACACACAAATGAGAATTTTATGACATGTCCGCGTTCGATCTTATGGAAAGAGGTTTTAAAATAATAATAAAAACAATAATTTAGTAGACATAGCTGTGGGCCCGGTGCTGAGGAACGATATTTAAATTAATTTGAAAAATTAATAAAAAATTAGTTTGATTGTAGTAATTTTTTAATTTATAATTCATTTTGATTGTGGTTTTTTTATTTTTTTATTTTGTTTGTAATTTTGGTTTTGATTTTAATATTTATTTTAACTTTGTTTTAATATTAATGATTTTAATTTTATTTTATTTTAATTCTAATTTAATTTTTGTTCTTTTTTTAATTTATTTTAGATATAATACGTGTACTAACATAGTTTTAGAATATTGCTATCTACTAACAAAATATGGATTATTATTATTTATTTATTTATTTAAGGATTACCAACGAGATACATTACAATTATCTTTTACCATTATAGAACTTGTATAATATACATTATCCTGTAATGCACACTCAATTACAGGTAACCACAGCTTACATATTATTGTCCGAAATAAACGTTTTGATTGATTTAAAACTCAAACTCAAATCATTTATTTCAATTAAACCTTGTACAGGCACTTTTGAATTGTCAAAATTAAATCGTCTGTCAGTTAGTCAGAAAGTTGAAGCTAGTTGCCCATTCCAAAGCGTAGATCTGTATGGATTTGATTGAATAATTTAATTTCATCCGGAAAAATCCGTATGTTAAATTGATATCGCCAATAAAGCGGCACGTTGTAGATACTATGATGCTAGTTAAATTATTGGCACAATAGAAATTTCAATGGCTTTAACCAGTTGAATGCCGTTCAAAGGCCATTGTGTCTCACGTGGATCCACGTTCAAAGAGTTAAGGAATCGTTTTGAAAAATGGCATGGCGTTAAGGTGCGATCAAGTGTTATAACGCATTGCTGCACAGCTATGGTAGAGACGCCAGCACATCAAGCTACTACAATCTGTAAAATTTTTCTTTAATAGATTTTCAACTTTATCGCTAAAGCATAAGGTTCAAAGTTGATTGGGAAAATTTGACAGTTTCGGATAGCTTAATGTGCTGGCGTCTGAACATATAAATATAATAGTACCAACCAGCCTATATTGTCCCACTGCAAGGCCTCTTCTCACACAGAAAAGGTCATTGACCATCAGGTCAATGACCTTTTCTGTCGTTTGCTCAGGGCGTATTGGCGATTTTAGACTTTTTCCTCACCATGGGTAACCTTTGTAAAAATCTGTTTCACTTTCCTTAGAGTAAGCATTAAAATAAAATAAAAGTCAATACAATTGAAAGTAAAATACAAAAATCCACTTCCACACTAACCGCGCCGTATATTTTCGCGTTGACCGCAACAGAGTATTATTAAAACATTATTTACGTAGGAGAAATGTATTTTTGACTACGCAATGTTCCCGGGTTCGTTTGCATTTCGGCCTAAAACTTTCGACTGTGTTCATGTGCCAAGTTAGCAAAATAGTAAAAATATGAATATCTTTTATGAATTCTGTCTGTTATTAGTGTTGTTACATTTGAAAAGTGCCATACACAGCGGCTGATTGTACTCCTTGGTCTGCTGTACAATTTGCCGAACAGTATGGATGTGGTCTACGGTACTGAAGCCTTTTCGAAAACGGGCTTGTTCTGGCGGCTGGAACTCGTCAAGTCTCCTGGCGAGACGGTTCGTGACGACCCTAGAGAACAGCTTGTATACATTGCTCAGAAGTAAGACGGGTATAGTTCTTCAGCAAGGATTCGTCACCTTTTTTGAAGAGCAGAACCACCGCACCTCTGCTCCACGCCTCTGGAGTTGTAGCCTCTTGGACGACGGAGTTAAAGAGACTCACTAGCTCTCTCAGGACTGGAGCCCGCCCGCTTTAAGGAGCTCTATCGTTATTCTATCATCCCCAGGTGACTTGTTGTTCTTTAGCTGCTCGAGGGCCGCCCTAATAATGTAGTGGTGCATTAATACTTATACTAGCAGTAGTTTAGTACCAAAAGGTAGGGTCAGATATAATTGGCTCTGATTGAGAATCATTCTAATATTTAAAATGGCTGAGAAAATATTTTTTAATATTTTTTGAAGTGAAAACTTCTTTAGTCGCGTTGGAATTTTTTTGAGATGGGAAAAATCCATTGAACTCGCGCCACTGTTACCGTAAGTGACACCGCGTGTATTTCGTTTATAAGACGATTAAAAAAATACCCGTTTCGGATGTTTTCGACTGTCCTCGGGATGTACTCGGTTTTAATGTATATCAGATATGTCAGTGAGTGATGGCAAAATACTGCCGGTCGATTCTGTAAAAATCTCACCGTGAAAACTTAGGTGAAGTGAGTTTATTTTTGCTAGGAATTGACACTATTGACAGATCACTGCACGCTCACTTCACCTAAGTTCTCACGGTGAGATTTTTACAGAATAGCACCGCTGTACACTGTTTGTATTTTGTTTTCACTTCTGTCGGCACTCCCGGAGTGCCACTGTTTTTAATTTAGGTTTGGCTGAGAAAATAAAGATTTATATAATCAGCCTATATTGTTTTTCTACTGCTGGGACACAGGCTTACTCTATTTTTACTTCTGACTCAGTTTATCTTCTAGACACAGTACAGCCGGTCGGTTCTGTAAAAATCTCACCGTGAAAACTTAGGTGATGTGAGTTTGTTTTTGCTAGGAATTGACACTATTGACAGCTCCCTCCACGCTCACTTCACCTAAGTTTTCACGGTGAGATGGTTACAGAATCGCACTGCAGTACTAAACAATTTGATACAACTTCAAGTCAGGACAAGGTGTGATGTTTGACGGACTGAAGTCCCCACAGTGCGAGTTACTAACTTGTTATAACTTATGTTATGCCTGGTCTACGGTAATAGTGGCCTGTCTACTTACTCGTATGTTATAACTAAATTGTCGCCTGAACTCCACTTGCGTTTACACTTTACATGGTCGTCTGCCTACGTATGCATACATTCATGTGTCCTTAAGCAGATGTCAGACGCTTCACTCTATATTTTTAGGGTTCCGTACCTCAAAAGGAAAAACGGAACTCTTAGAAGATCACTTCGTTGCCCGTCTGTCCATCGGTCAAGACCCTTTTTCTCAGGAACGCATGTAGTTATCAAGTTGTTATTTTTTTCAGTGCTTCAAGGGATTGCAGCCTTAGCAAACCCTTGAAGCACTTAACAGAACCAAACTTCTAAGACAACACAATCAAAAGATACGGGCATTTATGTTCCGGAATCAAAACCTATAGGGTACTTCCCGTTGACCTAGAATCATGAAATTTGGCAAGAAGCAATTCAAGCCAGCAAATCAAGTTACTACAATCTGTCAAATTTCTTTAATAGATTTTCAACTTTATCGCTAAAGCATTAGGTTCAAAGTTGATTGGGAAAATTTGACAGTTTCGGGTAGCTTGATGTGCTGGCGTCTGTACCACAAATAAAGGAAAATCCGAAAACCGTAAATTTGTAGACCTTATATTACAAAAAAAAAAATCCCGCGTGATAAACTATTTACAACATACCTTCAAAGTACGGAACCATCGGTGCGCGAGTCCGACTCGCTCTTGACTGGTTTTTGTATTTCATTCGCCATCTTTCACCCGAAGTAAAAAGTCTGAACACAAAATGAAGGTACAAAATGAATTTATTAGTGAACCGATCCAACGATGTTGGAATTTGGCACTCAGTATCCTACCGAATGATCGAAAAAAAAAACCGGGGTAGAGCGAGTCGGACTCGCGCACCGAGGGTTCCGTACTATCATATGTTTTTAAGCCATTGGTCCTGCGCCTGATCTCTCTCCGGTCGTGTCGGATTGCCGTCCCATCGGACAATGAGAGTGAGGGAAGAGGGAGTGCACCTGTGTCTGCGCGCACACTTGTGCACTATAATATCTCCCGCGCCGAAGGCTAGTCTCCGTTGAGATTGGCCGCCGTGGCCGAAATACGGTCTGGAGGACTTTATTTATTTATGTTTTTAAATTTTCATCGGCGAGGCCTATATCCATCAGAGAATTTTAACACTGTGCACTGCGGTGTAGAATATTGCAGTTTTAGGTCAGCGCCATCTGTTGACCGAGTGGAACTAGTGTAACTTTTGTTGATGATTTCTGAAAAAGTGTGCTATTTAGAGACATGATTTAATTTTTTCTGTAATCTTTACATAAACTTCTATCACATAGAATAATTTCAGATTTTTCTCTTTGCAAACTTCGGAGATAAAGGGGGGGGGGGGGGGGACGGTATTTTTTTTACATTTTACATCAAAGTCGAAAAGTATGCAGTCGAAAAAAAAAATATTTAAGAATGTACAAACTGCGCTCTTTCATATGATACCCCACATGCCCTAGTAGCCCCACTTCGAATTTTTCAGACCCCCTTTCAGTCCCTGTTGTAAGAAATATACATATATTTTCATTTATTTCTTATTTGCAAAACGTCATCTGAAACTATTTCAAATTTCAAGTTGATAGCGTTAGTAGTTCTTGAGATATCCAGCTGTGACAGACAGACAGACTTAGTCTCACCATAAGGGTTCCGTTTTTACCATTTTGGTACGCAACCCTCAAAAGATGGAGGAATACGTGTTACATATAAGGAACTCTTGAGCCATGCCTTTAGACCACCGGTTAAAGCTGTGTGTTGTCTGTCATTGAATTTATTCATCTTTTCAGCCGAAAGACGCACCTCCACTTCGACCGGTTCTGTGCTTCTCGCATCCAACGGGTTCCTGCGGCCTTCACAAGATCGTCGGACCACCTTGTGGGAGGCCTTCCAACGCTACGTCTTCGTGAATTTATTATTTTTATTAAATAGATTTCAATCCTGCAACTTACATCACGACCTAAACCGTCACCACTGGAAAAGCCTGTATGTAAGCATCTCACAATGACAAATGGACTAAGACTAAGATCTTATAACCCAATTCCAATCATCTCCAACTTTGACTCTTGAAACCGTAACTTTGGGCTCAAAGGCCACCACCCGCATACTATCAGACCCATTATATTAATCAATACGAAACTATGATAAACAGGAAATGGCCATAGAAGGTAGAATAAACTGTTGATTGAAGTTCCGGTGGGCCTGTGGGCTGGAGGGCCGGATATTGCGAGCCGACAAAGGGGGGATAACTGAAACTTTGCTTTCAGTACTTGTTTCTTAAAGATAAAGGTGGATGGTTGACCTCAATAGCAGTGGCTAGGGAGGATAGAAGGTTGGGTTTTTTTTTTTTAAGACTACTGTAATTTGGACTTTGACTTTGTCTAATAAGAAAACTGTCTTTTGCTTTGGGGTTGAGGTGAATCAAAGAAGCCTACACTTTTACTAACTACTAACACAATAGTTGAGTAACTACTTACACAAGAGTTACTTAAATCATTTTGATGATTGTAAAGTGTAAACAAACCCTGTACAGGTTAAATTTTAACACAACTACAACTTACTAAAGGGAATTAGCAACACATTCGGACACACACACACAACACACATACACAACACACACACCCCACTTGATTCACATACATTTTTATTGTATTTAGGTTTCAACCGTAGATGTTTCTACGGCTTATGTAACTCACCACTTATATATTTTTTAATTCGTATTACATTGTTACATTGGGATTGAAAATTAACCTCAATTGTCAAATTAAAAACCTCTTTAAGATGATTTAAAAGTAGAATTTCAGGTTTAAGTAGGTATTATATGATTGGTTTATCACACTAATATAATAATATCTATGTGCCAATTTTCATCCAAATCTGTTCAACGGTTTACGCGTGATTGAGTAACAAACATCCAAACATTTTCACATTTATAATATTAGTAGGATTAAATATTTTGAATTAGAATTTGACAAAGGGGGATGTATGCCTGAGTTGTATCAATTTGACTTTCTGTATCTATTTCCGTGTTGTAACTTTGAGATCATTCTTTGTCGGGCACAGTGTTCGGATTGTGTTCTTTTTTCTGAGTAATGGGTTTGTTCGAGTATTTACTTCGTACCTCGTACTTCAGTCTACGTTTTTTTTTAGTTTATAAATGCGAAGAAGTTAGTGTCTGTGGTTTTCAGTGAAGTAATAACAGCCGCACGGTTTGATCGAAGGTTAAGCTGCTTTTGCCGCGGTCTATTCGTGGATGGGTGACCCCTCCGTGTCTCGGAAAGCACGTTACGCCGTTGGTCCCGGCTGTCATTCGTAGACCTTTGACAGACGTTACGGGTAGTCAGAAGCCCAAGTCTGATAAACAGTCTTGCCAAAGTCAACAAGCCTTATCTTATTACCAAGTAACTGTGTTGTGGACGTCAGATAGGCAGTCAAAATACTGGTATTTAGCTGCATCCGGTTAGACTGGAAGCCAACCCCAACATAGTTAAGAAAATGCTAGGTAGATTGATTTGTCTACTTTTTTTATCCAGAATACCGGTGACATATATATGTGAAAACATCGTAAGGAAACCTGGACTTAATGATCTGAGATCGCTATATCAACCTAACCGCTTTCTGTCAAAGAATTCGCTGACTTGGAGTTACTTAATTAAATTAATATGTCGTGAAACCTGGAGTCAAGTACCCAGAATCTTAAGAAAGGGTGATAATCAATGCTCCATTCTTCTCTATATGAGACGAAAGGCTTTATTCTTCAATGGGCGGTCCCACTAAATCTTATTATAAAAATCTGAAATCTGTAAATAAACCCTATTACCTACAGATAACAAGCTGTTACAGGTTGCAGTATTTCTATGCCGAAACAGCTGTATTTCTGGTGCAAAATGAGTGAAGGTAAAAAAAATCTTATCAATGTGTCTAGTCTTTAGGATGTGATAAGACATAGCTGAGCTATACCTTGCTAATTATAATTGTAAGAATTGGAAAGGGTCTTCGGTATTTGCCCTAAAGGTAGGTACAATCATAACTCATTATTTTTGCTCAAATCTTAGCCACTATCTCAACTAGACTTTCAAAAACGAAACCTGAACCGATATTTATCAATACGTTTAGCGACTCTTACTAAATCCTCATAAAATTGAATATTGGGATCTTTGGCCGCTATATCGAGCTCAAGTGCACTCAAACGATATTCCTATCTTATAATACTCGAGATGAAAATAGATGCTTAGGTGAAATATTTTTGGCAATATCTGGAGCCTTTATTGCCTACGTTTTATGTTAGGAAAATTTTGAAATGTGAGCATTTTGTGTAGATTTATTGGTCTTTATTATTTCTTATGAGCTAAAAATTGTCAGGACTTTTTATTCACTAGAATAGTTTTCAATTATACTATTGAATTGATTGTTCTTTAAACATTAAATGTCTCGATCTTAGTACTATTAAGTAAATCAATTTAATTGGGGTCCCACTGCACCCAACTGTAGCTAATCTTAGGTAGTAAATTTAATGTTCTGTGTCTCATAATGTTAATTACTTTGCTTATCTACTATTGTATAGAGTCAAGTATTTTCTGACTGAACAGACAGCTGTGCTGCTGGGGAGTTTGTTGCGCCACTTCTTCTTCCCAGCGAAAGGAACTAGTGAAGGGCGGGCGTTTTGGGGGACTGTCTTTTGTAATTTTGACGTTCGAAAAGTGCTGATTCTCTGTCTAATTTGAATAGATGAGTTAGGTAATAGGTAATAAGGGCTGGTGTCCGCAACTCAACGTCAATACACGTATTTTGCATATGGGACAAATAAATGACTTTTGATTTGATTTGATTAGGCGAAACCAATGTTAAATCAATGTTTTTTATTATTCTTTTTGAAGACAAATCTACATCTTTCATCTTTATCAAATACATCATATTAAACAGTATTCGTTTAATAATATAACCATTTTATATGAATAAAATGAAAACATTTATTGGTTAAACACAGATAGGTACACATATTGGTCTTCAGTAACAATTCAGTTGAATATGATTAAATTAATATAAAATATATTATGATTCCATAGAAATACCTACTTACTTTTTATGAAGGTGCTTGGGGAGGCCTATGTCCAGCAGTGGACGTCTTTCGGCTGAAATGATGATGATGAAAAAAACCTAAAACTCGACTAATGAAAAGGATGAAACAAGAATTACTTTCCCGTGATAGCATGTCGCTGGACTAACATACTTACTTATTCCCTCTAAAGGGCGCCATATTAAATTTATTGTGACGTCACATATCCTATAACTAGCGGACGGTCAAGACGCTTCTAACAATACCTCATTTGTCAAATTATTATAAGTACTTTTGAAGATAAGAGGGAACAGATGAACATACCATACATACCGGTCAAAATCATAACCCTCCTTTTTGCTTCGCCGTAGTTGGGTATCTATAAATAAATAAACTTAAAATTGGCACTCCAAATACGAATAAAGTTTCATAAAGATTCTTCAATCATCTCAAAATAGATACTAAAAATAAAGTTATAGACTACTCAAAAACCCTAATATCGTAGTCCTATAAGTCAAAAGAACTACTTACAAGTGGGGTCGCGCCGTACCCCGGTCGAGTGCAGTGCTAACTGATATTCCATACGATTAAACCCGGGGGCCCTGTCGTTTTTCGAACGGTTTAACATTATTGACCCTTAAATTGTCTGGATAACTTGGTACGAGAATTTGGGAATAGTTTATTTAATTAATGGAACAGCGGTAGTTGCATTTGTTCATGACAAATTGACCAGCAAATGCAACAGAAGTGTAGATGGGCCTTCCTTCCCCTTTTTTTTTTTTTTACGGATGGGAAATCATCAAATGACCCCTCCCACTCTGGGTGGAGCGGAAGGGAGTGTCAGACTCTTACTGACTAAAATCCACCCGTGTACCTTCCTTAGCCCTTTATGTTCCGGGCCAGCGGTAACCCTTTCGGCCAATACCGCTGACCCGGCAGGCTTCGGCCCTATGGGGCCCCTCCTCGATGCTGACATCTCTTTGAGGCGCGCGTGGAACACGTACGCGCCGTCCGGCACGGGCCTGGTCCTGATCGGACGGTGAGCTACCCATTACTCTCCGCCCGCAGGCCCGCGCCTACGGTGGCCGGGAGTCGTCGCGCGGCTCCCGACGCCCGGAGCGTCTCCCGCGGCGGATGGGACGGGAGGCTCTCTCCCTGAGCCGTCCCGCCACCTCCTTCGCTAGCATGACTGCTTCGCAGAAGGAGGTGACTGCCTCCCACTCCCTCTCGCCCCGGACCATGGCTTGCACCAGGGCCGGGCGCGAGAGGTCGCCGCCGCTGCCGATCGCCTCTACGAGGACACGGCGGTGCTCCGCCCAAGCGGGGCAGACCGCCACCGTGTGCTCCACCGTGTCCTCTGGGCGATCCTGGCAATGGTGACACCCGGGCGTTTCCTCCCGCCTGATGATGTGCAGGAACCTCCCGAAACTTCCGTGTCCGGTGAGGACCTGCGTCAGGCGGTAGGTGAGGGCGCCGTGGCGCCTCTCTAGCCACTCCTCAAAGAGGGGTCTTATCGCCGCTATCGCGGCGTGCCCTGGCCCGCCTACCCTTAGCTACGGTAGCGGTCAAAGGCACCGGTGAGGCAGAAGGCCGCAGGAATTCGCTGAATGCGGGAAGCGCGGAACCGGTCGAAGTGGCGGTGCTTGGGGGAGGCCTATGTCCTGCAGTGGACGTCTTTCGGCTGAAATGATGATAATGAATGCATGTTCCGACGTAGCATTATTTAAAACTCTAATTTTAAGCTTGGATGTTCGATGTTGACACATGAATGCCTATTAAAATTAAGTTTCTGTTAGAATAGCAGATATTCTTAGTAGGTAGATACTTGGTAATCACTTGGTATATTTTTTGGTAATATTTTAATACCTCCAACCAAATAAAATTCCACAATTCCTGTACCGCGAAACGAGTCAGAAACCTCCCAACGATATTATTAAAATAGCAATACAATGAACAATGAACATTGTAGTTTTTACCAGAATTTACGATATTAACTTATGAACTATTCTGAATGGAATCAATCGGGAGTAAATGAACTACAAATATGTATGTTATGATCCTCGCTTTATTTGATCGTAAATTTCAATAACGATGGGATTGAAATTTGATTTGAAGATATTGCGCACTCGGGGGTTTCGATGTGTGTAGTTATGGAGAAGTTTAAACTATGGCTGTCTGGTTGAGTTAACTGGACATTTTGGAGTACGTAGGTAAGTGCTGAGGACGACAAAACCCAAAAACCTAGGGGCGCTTTGTAAATGGGTAGTCTCAACAAATAATGATAATGGTGTCAAAATAATATGGGACTTTGACGGCAGACTTTCTGAACACCACGTACTCTCTGTAGGGACCACAAACACCAATCAAAGAGTATAGTATAATCACCATTACTATATCGCCTGATAAATGTATAGTTGGTATTTCTAACAGAGCTTTAATTAAAAGAGTGTTTCAAATGTGAATTCGACGGTATCTTACTGTTCAAGAATTATAATAAAGATAAGACCCCAAAAAGACATTACAGAACAGGACTCCAATAACAATAAAACATTTTCGAAACCTCAGTCAACTTACACAGGCGATCAATAAACTCACAATAGCTTTTCATTTCCAACGATTTAAAAGAAAATATTATTTTCTGAGTACCTTCGGTGCAGTGTGCGATTTCCCAGGCGGTGCTTGAGACCCTTTTAGACAAAGGCTTTCCTGGCGGCCGTTGCCTGTCTGGGGCCTTGAAAACATACGTATTTGTAGTTGATAATATAATTAATTTAATGTGTCTGGGCCTTTGTAGTTTGGGTCAGCATATGGCGCGGTAGTTTCAGATTAGATGTGAAATTAGTGGTCTTATTAGGCCAATCGTTCACGACGCTACTGGAAAGTAACGTGTTAGAAACTTCATCTAAAATGAGTAGCCAGAATTACACAGCACTAGTACTTCAATGGCGACGAATGACGATGATTTATGGAAAGTGGTTTTTACCGCTATATTACAAAGTAATCTTGATATAAGAAGCGAATAGCCATGCTTCTTTCTGTCAAACTATATACTTACCTGTAGGTACTATTGGGACAGACTACAGTAACCAGTACTATAGTATGTTCTAAAAGTATCTGATGAAAGTGTAAAGAAACCAGGGTGGGGTTTGTTTACAAAATTAGAATTTCTTATTTAAGTATTAAATTAATCAAATCAAATTGTAAATGAATCTACAAATTGGTATCCATATGTACGTTTTTAGGTTTCCGTATCCAAAAGGTAAAAACGGGGTAAAACCCTATTACTAAGACTTCACTGTCTGTCTGTCTGTCATCAGGCTGTATCTCATGAACCGTGACAGCTAGACAGTTGAAATTTTCACAGATTATGTATTTCTGTTGCCGCTATAACAACAAATACTAAAAACAGAATAAAATAAATATTTAAGGGGGCTCCCATACAACAAACGTGTTTTTTTCGGCGTTTTTGCCTTGTGGTACGGAACCCTTCGTGTGCGAGTCCGACTCGGACTTGGCCAGTTTTTTTTAATGCATTTGTTCACATTTTCATTAGATACTTTTGCAACAGACGCGACGGCAGTTTAATTCTTCTCCTGTCAACGATCGAGATTAGATAACCTAGATAACAGACCTCTTATCTATTCCGTGTTATATGCACTAACTTCATGAGAGCCCATACCGCAGTAAAAAATAGATACCTACTAGTCATCAGTCACATTTCCATTAAACGTTAAAGTCCAAAACACAGACCCCTATATCTCCAGCTCACCTTGTCTCAAAGAGTAAATGCAAATTATTCAAATGTACCTACCTACCTAAAACGTAATAGTTTCTTTTAATTCGTAAAAACGCTTCGTTAAACATGATCGTGTATTTAATTGTAATTGTATTTTGAGGTTAAACAGGGCACTTTACTGAGCGGGCAAAGAAAAATTGTGCACATAAAGTAAAGTGCTTTTGTAGATAATTCTCTGATTAAAGTAATTTATTTTAAGAGCATTGACGCCGTACGGCATTTCATACAAACTTTCAAGCTCTTGTTTTTCGAAATGAATGAACCGATTTTAATGAATCTTCATACGCAAAAGCATACAAAGGTTATCAAAAGCATCAAAAGGATACAAAGGTCTAAAAAGTTACTTAAGAACATTTTCGAAAAATACAGCCAAAATATTAAATGGTCCATAGGTACAGAGATATCCAGATATCTTTTTTTAAATGAGTTTATTTTTTAAATTTTTTTTTAGGTATGCATACACACGTCACGTTGCAGTATAAAACTGGTTTACATCCGTCACCTCACACATCAGGTCCAGTTGAAAACCAGCGTCAGGCACTAGATGTCTGGCATTTTTGCTGAACTGAGCCTTTTTGGCTCAGGCGTGAGGCATACTTTCTTGCTAATTTCTTAAATCGGACTTTTACCTTTTATTTGTTTTTATCTGATGTATTGTGTGTCTTTTAGTATGTGCTAAATAACTGTATTTTCTTCTTTCTTTCTTTTAAAAGTGTAGCGGTATCTACAACGCCACATGCGAACAACGCGCCATACTGACGTCACGCAAATCCTGCATCGCGCAAGCAGAGTTTACCGCGCAACTCTAGCATAGATACAACGGTCCGACATGAATCATCGGGCAGTTGCACGCCAGACACAACACCCGTCTGGTCGGAGGATCGTCCCTTTTCTATGGAGGTTGAGTGAACTTTACACCCTGTTCCTCATACCTCTATAAAAGCAAACAATGTATAAAATCGACCAAGTGCGATTCAAAAATGCATACTGAGGTTTTCCAATCCAAACTGTGCTTAGGATTCCATGCAACCAAAACTTTAATTAATTGTTTAGATTATTTCTATTATGTAACACCCCGTCGTTTTTGCGTCGGGGGTTAAAAATAGTTATTCATGAAGATGGTTTAGTCAAATTTTGCATTGAACAGCTTAATATGCTGCAGTTTAAGGATCCTTAGTAAATTGATATTAAATAGGAACTTAGACAACTAGGCATCCTCCTTGTGTGCTTATAACAACATAATTATCTTGATCGAAAGCCTATCCTCTTTCTGCATAGCAAGCCTAAAACATACAATGTATGGAATTCAAATCCAGGCCACCACAGAATAAGAAAAGAAAATATTAGTAGAATAAGCAAAAATACAAAAGAGAAACATTTACAGACCTGTCGTTTTTGTAACGATTGCACATTACAAGGAAATGGTATAAAAAATAATACTCAATTTTCTGGTACGACACCATTATAACTTTTATTATATACTTATTTATTATATACTTAGGTAACTACTTCAAGGTTAGTAAAGTAGGGTGTTTGCCTTATTTTCATTTACAATAGTCGTACCTATAAGTATAAGTTGCAAAAAACATTAAGATACTCACATACATACTCATGTACACTGACATGCGTTCGCTCACCATCGCACATACACACACACCCCCACACACACACACACACCCCCACCCCCACACACACACCCCCACATACGTGCGCAATCACACGCTCGCTTCGCTTCTTTTTAGGGTTCCGTAGTTCCTACAAGGAATCCTTATAGTTTCGTCATGTCCGTCCATCTGTCTGTCTGTCTGTCGGAGGTTTTGCTAAGATACCGTTAGTACTAGAAAGCTGTAATTTTGTAGGAGTGTGTATATCAATTACTCCGACAAAGTGGTAAAATATAATTTTGAAAAAATATATTTTTTTAGGGTAGCTCCCCTACATGTGAAGTGGAGATGAATATTTTTTCGTCGTCTACCCCATCGTGTGGGGTATCGTTGGATAGGACTTGGGGGTTGCTAAAATGGTTTTTCGATTTAATGCTCCATTTACGAAATATTGAACTTTAAAGTAAAAATTTTAGTCCCCCTCCTCTAAAACCTATAAACTGCTGGCTTGAAAAATCTGGAAAAATTCACAATGATAGTGCATTTCATGAACTTTAAAGGAAAATAATAGCGGTTAAGATAACTTTATCAATTTAGCAGGAATAGTCGTTGAACTTGGGTGTTGGATAATTTTGTACCAAATACAAAATCCTTAGCATTAATCCTTTAAAGTGACTAAGATTAAGTAGTTGCTTGTTTATAACGGGTAAGTAAAGACTTGCATTGAAAAAAAAAAAATATAAAAAAAAAAAAAATTATATTCATTATTATTAACAACAGAATCGTACTACATTGTGATAATGGGCCACGCACAGTGTAAGGTTCCGTAGTAGCCTACGGAACCTTACACAGTGCGTGGCCCGACACGCACTTGGCCGGTTTTTATTGTTTAGTTTTACTGTTTCAATACCTGTAAAAATTGAAATGTGTATTGATGTAAGGCGGAGGACACTGATTCCTGTAACACAGGTTCGCCTAGCACAGGAGTCAGGGGTTTCACATGTAGGTATGTATGGTTGTAATATTTTTATGTCAATAAAGTTTATTATTATTTACCTACTAAAGGTTTGTGGCTAAATAATAATATCCGCGCGGATCGATCTTCAAGGTATTGCAACGCTTGCCGAGGTCCGTCCGTGGATGGATAACTATCCATTACATACCGAGACCCCTCCGTGTCTCGGTCCCGGCTGTCAAATTATTGATCTTTGACAGTCGCATGTACCCTGGTTCCCCATTGATTGAAAACAACCGTTCATAAGGATCTGTAACCCCCCGCATATTCCTTTAATTTAAAGTGATTTTCCCGCATTTATAGTCCACCGCGCGACCAATAGGAACTATAAGTAGGTACCTCCTTTTATCGAATTAGACTACTTATATATACTACTTACATAATTATAATATATATAGGTAGTCCCAACTGATTACATGAGTAACAAAGCGTGGGCAAAAGGGAATGAATAATTATGATCAGGGATGCACTAAGAAATGGCGCAAAAGCCTCTTTTACGTCTCGCTACTGACGTTAATGATATTTTCTCGAGGCTTGATGAGCTTTCAAACGGATGGTGTTATGTAATATGTTGTAGGTAATGAAACAAGTAATATTTTGAATGGAATTAATAAAACCACTGGGTATATAAGTATGATATTTTGCACAAGAGTTCCTTATGGAACGAAAGTGAGCACTGAGTAAGGAATTCCCCAAATGGATTAAGAAGGGGATTAAAGTTTGTATGGAAGTTCGTAATTTTTTGCCGATGGGAATGCCATCGGGCACTCGGATTGTATTATAATATAAGCCTAATTAAATTACTTGTCACAATTGTCTATCTATATAGTTTGTAATGTCCCACTGCTGGGCAAAGGTCCCTCTTCCTATAATTGCATAATAATATAAAAAAACTGGCCGAGTGCGAGTCGGACTCGCACTTTTGCCTTGTGGTATGGAACCCTTCGTGTCCCGTACCACAAGGCAAAAACGCCGAAAAAACACGTTTGTTGCATGGGTGCCCCCTTTAAATATTTATTTTATTCTGTTTTTATTTGTATTTGTTGTTATAGCGGCAACAGAAATACATCATCTGTGTAAATTTCAACTGTCTAGCTATCACGGTTCATGAGATACAGCCTGGTGTCAGACGGACAGTGGAGTCTTAGTAATAGGGTCCCGTTTTTACCCTTTGGGTACGGAACCCTAAAAATCATCATCATAATCCTGCACCCATACCAATTTATTTGGGTTCAGCTCAGCATGAAAATCTATATATATCTATACATATAATAAATTTGTAGAAAAGTGGTGTCTGTACAATGGAAATATATAAAAAAAAAGTAGCAGGGGTTGTTATTATATCGATGCCGAACCCGAAATTGTAATTAATTTTTTTTTTGTCTGTTTGTCTGTTTGTCGGTTTGTCTGTTTGTCTGTTTGTCGGTTTGTCTGTTTGTCTGTTTGTCTGTTTGTTTGTGCACGCTAATATCAGAAACGGCTTATTCGATTTAAATGCGGTTTTCACTAATATATTGTAGTAGGCTTCACTTAACATTTAGTGTTTATTTCATGTCAATCGGTTCATAAATAAAAAAGTTATGTCAATTTAAAGAATCACGGCGAACATTTGTTAAGGTATTCTATCAGAGTACGTACACGCCTCGGGCCTGCGCGTCCGATCTTCGGAACTACTGGACGGATTTGAATGATTTTTTTTTTGTTGTAAGTATAGTTATTATGGCTGGACAACATTCAGGCTATAATGTTTCTTGGAAACTTGAACACCTGATGCAGAACCGAAACAGACCAGCTTAACTATAAGAGATACAAAAATGGTACCATAGCAAAAATTGTTCCACGTGATGAGGATTTTCTGCTGAGAGAATAAATTTGAAGATCTGGAACACCTGATGGGGAACTCCAAGAGCCCAGCTACACCATAACACATATAGGAATGACGTCTTAGTAAAAGTTATTCGGTCTGATGGGCATTTCCTGTTGACTTATAAAAATCGAAGATTAGAAACATCTGATGTGGAAATCTAAGCTATCACTAATTTCACCTCCACGCGGTGAAGGCGGTAACAGTTTAGGACTGATTTTCGATGACGATGGTATATCATTGAAAATTTGACTCTACTGGCCAAAACTCCCATTTATTTTTTTTTAACGTGAAGAAATGCTCATGCATTCTGCACTACCACGGGGAGATAGTGTAGTTATGTGGGACTCTAACCCACTAAAACTCCACTGTGTCCTCCTCTGCCGCTTACGGCGGGAACATGGGCACGCGTTAGCACTCATCCGTGAACCCGCCGCGGCTGTCCGTCACCGGACCCTCCGCTGGGGAGTACTCCCCATCACCGGCGCACCAGAACACATAGCACGCCGTGACCACCCCAGGGACCAAACCAGCACATGGGCCAGACGATCCCGTGTCTGGGCACACTTGGTAGGGGAGCAGTCACTTAGATTTTAATTGATCAGGTATCTTCATAATAAAACTATAACCATGCCTAGAAAGAGGTCAAATCTTTCCCAATGTTCCAAAGGAGCTAAAAGATTGAGGATCATAAGATCCCAAGAATCTACCGAAGAGCGTCAGGAGAGACTTGATGCTGTTTGAGAACATCAGGCTGCAACTCGCTCCGTGGAAACCTCTTCGGATCACGAAGCACGCCTGCGTTCTCAGCGTATTTACGCATCTACATCCAGTTCTCTAGAGACCAGTGAAGAATATGATGCGCGACTGACCGCTGATACGGTGAGATTATCATACATTGTTCCGAACACGCACACAACAAAATATTCATAATCAGAAAGTGAGAAACAAAGAATTGCTGGAGTACGGCATGAAGAGACAGATTAAGAAGACCGCAACGAACGTTTGAATTCTGATCGACTTCGACATTCTCTGAACAGAATGTCGATATCATCTGAAGAATCGGATGTGTCTCAAGATATAGCCGTAGGGCATGGCGACCTTCCTTGGGTTGATAAGGAACGGAGTGCATTTACGTATACTCCTATGATTGACTACGCCACATATTCCGCCATCGGAGGTATGGTTAAAAATTTTACTTTTTGTGAAGCTGTTAAATAGCAAAAAGAAACAAACGGTATGTGTTGCTCAGGTGGGAAAGTACATATTGAAATATTATAAAACCCTCCAGAAATATTAAGATCACTGCTAATCGGTGACCATTACAGTCAAAACATTTCTTGGACAACATACGTTCGTACAATACTGCCTTTCAAATGACATCTTTTGTTGCGAAACAGATTTCAGAAGGCCCATTTGTGCCAACATTCAAAGTGCAAGGCCAAGTTTACCACCCTATTGGTTCATTAATGCCTGAAAATGACGTCTCGAATCGTCTCGCGCATCCCGTTGTTATCCAGTCCCCGGGTTCTTAGAATTCGACATCAGACGTTTCAGATCTTCGATTTTGATTACCCCGTTGTCGCTGGTATAACCAACAGGATCCGCGTACGAAGTCGCGGGCAGAAGCTAGTACATATAATAAATTTGTAGAAAAGTGGTGTCTGTACAATGGAAATATATAAAAAAAAAGTAGCAGGGGTTGTTATTATATCGATGCCGAACCCGAAATTGTAATTAATTTTTTTTTTGTCTGTTTGTCTGTTTGTCTGTTTGTCTGTTTGTTTGTGCACGCTAATATCAGAAACGGCTTATTCGATTTAGATGCGGTTTTCACTAATATATTGTAGTAGGCTTCACTTAACATTTAGTGTTTATTTCATGTCAATCGGTTCATAAATAAAAAAGTTATGTCAATTTAAAGAATCACGGCGAACATTTGTTAAGGTATTCTATCAGAGTACGTACACGCCTCGGGCCTGCGCGTCCGATCTTCGGAACTACTGGACGGATTTGAATGATTTTTTTTTTGTTGCATAGTTATTATGGCTGGACAACATTCAGGCTATAATGTTTCTTGGAAACTTGAACACCTGATGCAGAACCGAAACAGACCAGCTTAACTATAAGAGATACAAAAATGGTACCATAGCAAAAATTGTTCCACGTGATGAGGATTTTCTGCTGAGAGAATAAATTTGAAGATCTGGAACACCTGATGGGGAACTCCAAGAGCCCAGCTACACCATAACACATATAGGAATGACGTCTTAGTAAAAGTTATTCGGTCTGATGGGCATTTCCTGTTGACTTATAAAAATCGAAGATCAGAAACATCTGATGTGGAAATCTAAGCTATCACTAATTTCACCTCCACGCGGTGAAGGCGGTAACAGTTTAGGACTGATTTTCGATGACGATGGTATATCATTGAAAATTTGACTTTACTGGCCAAAACTACCATATTTTTTTTTTTAACGTGAAGAAATGCTCATGCATTCTGCACTACCACGGGGAGATAGTGCAGTTATGTGGGACTCTAACCCACTAAAACTCCACTGTGTCCTCCTCTGCCGCTTACGGCGGGAACATGGGCACGCGTTAGCACTCATCCGTGAACCCGCCGCGGCTGTCCGTCACCGGACCCTCCGCTGGGGAGTACTCCCCATCACCGGCGCACCAGAACACATAGCACGCCGTGACCACCCCAGGGACCAAACCAGCACATGGGCCAGACGATCCCGTGTCTGGGCACCCTTGGTAGGGGAGCAGTCACTTAGAGTTTAATTGATCAGGTATCTTCATAATAAAACTATAACCATGCCTAGAAAGAGGTCAAATCTTTCCCAATGTTCCAAAGGAGCTAAAAGATTGAGGATCATAAGATCCCAAGAATCTACCGAAGAGCGTCAGGAGAGACTTGATGCTGTTTGAGAACATCAGGCTGCAACTCGCTCCGTGGAAACCTCTTTGGATCGCGAAGCACGCCTGCGTTCTCAGCGTATTTACGCATCTACATCCAGATCTCTAGAGACCAGTGAAGAATATGATGCGCGACTGACCGCTGATACGGTGAGATTATCATACATTGGTCCGAACAAGCACACAACAAAATATTCATAGTCAGAAAGTGAGAAAGAAAGAATTGCTGGAGTACGGCATGAAGAGACAGATTAAGAAGAGCGCAACGAACGTTTGAATTCTGATCGACTTCGACATTCTCTGAACAGAATGTCGATATCATCTGAAGAATCGGATGTGTCTCAAGATATAGCCGTAGGGCATGGCGACCTTCCTTGGGTTGATAAGGAACGGAGTGCATTTACGTATACTCCTATGATTGACTACGCCACATATTCCGCCATCGGAGGTATGGTTAAAAATTTTACTTTTTGTGAAGCTGTTAAATAGCAAAAAGAAACAAACGGTATGTGTTGCTCAGGTGGGAAAGTACATATTGAAATATTACAAAATCCTCCAGAAAGATTAAGATCACTGCTAATCGGTGACCATCACAGTCAAAACATTTCTTGGACAACATACGTTCGTACAATAATGCCTTTCAAATGACATCTTTTGTTGCGAAACAGATTTCAGAAGGCCCATTTATGCCAACATTCAAAGTGCAAGGCCAAGTTTACCACCCTATTGGTTCATTATTGCCTGAAAATTACGTCTCGAATCGTCTCGCGCATCCCGTTGTTATCCAGTCCCCGGGTTCTTAGAATTCGACATCAGACGTTTCAGATCTTCGATATTGACTACCCCGTTGTCGCTGGCATAACCAACAGGATCCGCGTACGAAGTCGCGGGCAGAAGCTAGTTATGAATATAAATGATAGATAGATGACATAATAAATAATAAAAATCTTTAGTTATACAAAAACCTTCAACAATGCTTAAAAACTAGGTCGCATGATTTCAGTGAATAAAGATCATACAGATAGAGTAAACCCTGACTCCGAAACTAGGAGATGTGTATCCTGTAACTTAGGAGTCAGTCACGTGTTTATTTATTGCATAAAATACAACTGAGTGTTTTAAACAGGCTACTTTTTCAAGTCTTGAATTTATTTTAAGGGTTAGGTTGCAGTATTAGTTGTGTGGGCAATATGGGCATGTGATGCGAAGGAATGTGGGAAATGTCGTGAGGGTTGGCTATAAGAGTGGGGGAAGACCAAAGCAACGATTGATGGACTGTCTGAAAGATGATATAGCTAGAATGAGACTACTCAGATGAAGACTAATAGAGAAGTGTGGAAGAATAACTAGCAGGGGTGGATCCCCTGCTAGTTATTCTTCCACACTTCTCTCGGGGGATCGAAATAACTCGAAAAAGACATGTTGTGCCAACCCCAATTCAATTGGGTTAAGGGCAAGAGAATGATTATGAAGCCATCTCAGTATTAGTATCTAGCCATATCGTCCCTATAACAGTTGTGGAAATGATTTCAATTTATTTTGTGCACAAGGTACAAGTGAAATTTATTTCAATCCGATTTTTTATGCACAATACAAACAAACAACTAATCCTACATCCTGAAAGCATTGCCTACAAATCGTAACTTCAAAAGAGTACTATTTAATCTGTTGTTAAATCCCATGTCAACATAAATGATTGGTTTTTGTTATTCGGTGCAACAATCACAAACGGTAACATGATAGTATTGAAAGCAGATTTATGAAGTACACTGGATTATTTGAGTACATGGATAATGTCCTGCAAGTACTCAAAAGTGTCCAATGTTGTGTGTGTGTCTTGGATGTGGGGGTGTGTGTGTGTGGGGGTGTGTGTGTTGTGTGTGTGTTGGTGTTGTGTGTGGTGTAATCATTCATCATTTTGGTAGTTATGTTCAAGTCCAATTTACCTAATAGTGACGACTGACGAGTCTAATGGGGAACAAATCCAGACTCCGGGCTGCTACTGAGGAATTCCTGCATAGTGTAGCATAGCAATGTTCAAAAGTTTAGAGACTGATTTGCATTAAAAAAAAGTCTCCACGAGTACGGTCAGCAACAAAAGTCGATTAACACTCCAGTTTTTTAATCTCAGTTATTGAGCAAAATATTTATTCAAAATTGCAGCAGAAGTACAATGCAATTTTGAACAAATATTTTGCTCAATACTTGAGCTTAAATTACCTGAAGTGTTAATATTTCAGGACATAAGACAGTTTTTATCCCGAGGGATCGAAAATTACCCGGCTGAAACCGCGGGGCGCTGCTAGTAAATATATATATATAGCTACAACGTCTGTCATTATATAAATAGCGCATTATTTAAATGAATTTCTGGCATTCGCCATCTCACTTAACACCATCCAACTGTAACCGACTGTATCTGTACAAATTAATTCTGTTACTTACTTCCACCTTGAGCACAATCGTCGCCCCTGCTCTCTGGACGAGCATTTAACATATTTAATGAGTTAATGCAATGAGCATAAAGATGGACTGTGCTCGCTTTATTAACACATTGAACTTTGTCGGAAATGACCGGAAATAATCGATTTTTAATTGTGTTTGCTGCATGAAGCTTAATGTGTTAAGGATCAAAGCAATAATGTACTTTAATTTCTCTATAAAAAAATGTATTTTTAAGGGAACCAAGTATTCGTATTTTGCTCTTTAATGGGATCAGTAGTGGTAACAGCCGCGACTTACGACTTTGCGTCGTAGGTTCCAACCCAGACGAACGCTTTACTTTGTGTAAATTATTTCGTCACCACTGCAAGACATGTGACATCTACCAACCGGCTCATGTGGTGGATTCCAGCCCACTCCCTCTCACCGAGAGGAGACCCCCACTCGTGCTCTTTTATACACATAAAAATACCCTAGGTAGAACGATTGATGGTCTGAATATTAGAGATTATTCACAACCTCTTTGTTTTGATTGAATAAACTACTACTCAGATCATCATCATCATCTGCCTAGCCTTTTCTCAACTATGTTGGGGTCGGCTTCCAGTCTAACCGGATGCAGCTGAATAACAGTATTTTACATGGAGCGACTGCCTATTTGACCTCCTCAACCCAGTACTGGGTAATACGACACCCCTTGGTAAGACTGGTTGTCAGACTTTCGGGCTTCTGACTACCCGTAACGACTGTCAAAGATCCACGAATACAGCCGGGACCAACGGCTTAACGTGCTTTCCGAGGCACGGTCACGATATGTAAAGATGGTCACCCATACTACTACTTAGATACAAGTATCTAAGTAGGAGTATCAACAGGAGTCTACTTTTACGACAAGTCGTAAAAGTAGACTCCTGTTGCAACGGATATGGTCCAAACTCTCACTTACCAGTTCGACGATTTTGCTGTTGAGCGTTTCCCGTTTTTTTATCGTGCTGGTAAATGAGTCAATTTACTCATCGAAATCCCTTTGACATCTTTCTCTGCATGAAATTGAAAAAAATGCGTAGTCTTTTACTGGTTGATATGATTAGAGTACATGACTGATATGGTGGATATGACTCTGGAGTTTCTTTGGAGGATGAAACCAGAAATTAAATTATCCGGAAAAGAACCGGAGTTACCGACATAGCTTGCAGAGTAGGTAAGCTGAAGTGGCAGTGGGCTGGCCATGTTTGTCGAAGGACCGATGGCAGGTGGAGCAGACGAGTCCTGAAGTGGACACCGCGTATCCGTAAGCGTAGCGTGGGAGGCCAGATGAACTGACAACTTTAAGAAAGTGGCTGGGACAGACTGGGTGCGGATGGCGGAGGACAGGGTGTTGTGGCGCAGTCTGGGAGAGGCTTATGTCCAGCAGTGGACTGTGATAGGCTGAGTTGATGATTGGTTTACTCTTACACATTCAAACTATTGACGCTCATAAACTATATACGTTTATGACCTATTCTTTCAGGCAGAAAACATTCCTACCAAGTACAAATTAACACCAAACGCTAAAAATACAGCCCCCAAAAAATCGTTTGTTGAATTGAAAACAACCTTTTCAAGTAATAAAATGAATGGCCGAGGCATCCGTTTATCCATACCATTCATACTGCTGGAACTCATAAAATTTAATTACTCCATATAAAAACACAGTTAAACCCGGTATGTTAACGATAGAGCCGGTTGCTGTTAAAATAACCTACTTATGGAACGTCACGGTTAACTGTTGGTATTGGGATGAACAGTCTAGTTTTTGGCGGTCATAGATGAACAGTTTGGCGGCGATTTGTTTATGAACTGTAGGTACATACAATAGATGGATACTAGCGGTGAAACTTGGCACATACTTCCACTTCTTTTACTTTTTAAAAATTCATTGTCGTTTGTTATTGTAGCGGTATCTACAACGCCACATGCGAACAACCCGTCATACTGACGTCACGCAAATCCTGCATCGCGCAGGCAGAGTTTACCGCGCAACTAGCATAGATACCTACAACGGCCCGACATGATTCATCGGGCAGTTGCCCGCCAGAAACACCCATCTGGTCGGAGGATCCTCCCTTTTCTATAGAGTATGAGTGAACTTTACACCCTGTTCCTCATACCTCTATATTATCAATTTGAATTGATGTTTTACGTTTTTTTTTGGGATTTTGTCTTTTGTACGATAATTTTGCCCACAAAACGATAATTTTGACGTAGGAACTCGATAGTGTGAACATTTGGAGTTGGCAATACTGGGCGTCAGCCAGTGGGCAGTGGCACTGCATTATATTACTTATCTCTAAGTAGTCTGTGTATCTCTAAGTAGTCTGTGCATTTATGCATTATATCTTAGTTCTTACTTTAAGCATTATAATATTTATTGTAGTCTTTGGGCAGTGGTGGGCAGTGAGGCACAGACTAAGAAGAGAAGTACCCTTCAGCCCTTCAGTGAGATGAGTTTCAGTCTATCAAAAAGTACTCTGTGGTCAGCTTCGATCAATATTGATCGAAGGTGGTCACGGTCAGTGACCGTTTGATCACAGAGTACTTTTTGATTGCGTTTGATAGAAATCGCAAGCGAACGGGTATATTTATTATTGTATCAATTTGTCTCCAATCTATGCAGTTATTACTTATTATTGTTAGGAAGAAGTTTGCAAGCGTTACTCAGACTGGCTGGTATGGAAGATGACGGATGTTAAAATATGTTGTTAGGAACATGACGTGTCTTTTTCTATACTTCACTTCTGTATTGGTGTCACAAATAAACACAAGATAAATATTCTATGTGCTGATTATTATTTTACTCTTGGTGGACCACAGAGTACTTTGATAAGGTGGACCTTCACCAATTATAACATCATTTATACAGTCCACTTAGTTTAATTGAAGAGCCTTAACACCAACCTAAACATTGGTCCTTCCACCGGTAAAGAAGATTCGTCCTATGTACTTACCGAGAAAAAACTGCAAAAGTCAGCGGCGCAGACTTTGACCCGAGACATGTGTGCCTATCTTGTTCATGTGGCATCGCTGTTTTTGAAAAGAAAATATTCTGGAGTCCAATGGAATAATTATTCAGAGAAGAGGGCGTGTCGTGAGTTCGTTCCAATTTTTCCATTATTCCACACTTCTGTGCGTTATTGCATTAGTCTTTTAAATCCAATTCAACTACATTCCCTTTATTTGAGTTTACATGGTAATGTACATCATATATATTTTTTTTTTGTTTTATCATTCTCTTATTTTAGAAGTTACGTGTGTCCCTGTAACTTCTAAAATAAGAGAATGATAAAACTTCCACCGAAAATTGGTTTGAATGAGATCTAGTAAGTAGCTCGCCGGTGAAAATTCAAAAACATATGATGGTACGGAACCCTCGGTGCGCGAGTCCGACTCGCTCTTGCCCGATTTTTAATTAGTTTGACTGCCATCTCGCAATAGGGAAAGACGAACAATGAAAGTATGCACATAGACTTTAAGAATGCAAGTTGGCAATGAATAGGCGTACACGCACACACTCTCAGCTCTCAGCTAGTTAGCTGCTAACTGTCCCGCGTGCTATATTCGAGGGCTAGGAGGTGGCTAGGGTGACCCCATTGGCTGCCGCCATAAGCGTAGCGCTTTGGGCCTCTTCTTCCACCATTTGCGGCCTCTCGATGGCCGCTTGAGGCCGGCGCGCGGTGGCCGTGATGGTGGCAGTCTCCACTCGCTTGTTCCGGATCTCTGCCTGGAACACGGGGCTTTGCATTACACGCGGGGTGCGGGCCACCGCAGTTTATGCAGGTGGCCGGCTCCTCGCGCGGGCGCTCGCAGTCGCGTGCCGCGTGCTCACCTCCACATCGGACACAAGCGAGCGGTCGGTGACTGCGGTGGCGAGCTGTGGCTGAATTTTTGGCACCTATGGCACTGGGCCGTGCCACGTTTGCCCCGCCAAGCCTCTATCTTGACACCCCGCATGTACTTATTGATGTGGTGTCAAAGATAGCCCGGACGTCGTGCGTCTTCTTTAGTATGGCGTGAAATACACAGCCGGGTCTTCCTTGTGCACCCTTGATGTGGCGCATTTGCCATATAATGCATTTTTTTTTCGAGGAAGTCTTTAGATACTACTATGTAGTGTAATTAATTAAGTCCTCTCTTATTAGTTCTGATGATGACTCCAGTAATAATAATAATAATCACCCCCTGCTATTTTATCTGTGTATATATAAAGCATTGATCAGGCAGGGGTCATAGTTTTACCATAGTTCCTGGAAACCGGTCCACTTTAGCCACCCAAACCAATAGTCCAACTTTTTATTTTTCCATATCCTGCAATAGTCCTACACCAACCGGGGGTTATCCTTGGGTGCACTTGCATAGTGCATACAGGGATAATCGTCGGTTGGTGCCTCATTTCATTGAACATCTCTAACGGGCCTCTGCGAGTTGGCTTCGGCCCCTCGTACGCCTTCCAAAGGACCGGGACCCCAAGGTCCCGAGATAATATGTTAAAATAATAATAATATTCCACAACTATCACACAACGCCGTCTAGTCTCAAGCTAAGCAGAGCTTGTGTTATGAGTACAAGACAGTGAAGATGAGAAGCCACAAAAACAAGGAGTTGCACAAGTAAACGGCAAGGCTGCCACCACAAAAAAAAACACAGGACTCTCCAGACTCTGATAGCTCTGAGGGTGAAAAACCTAAAACACAAGTAAGTTAGAACTATGAAAATAACTTTTCTTGGTAATCTAACATTTATGATGTGAACTTGTGAAGGAATCACCATGATTTTATACTTTACTTATTCGTCACTACCTCTTAATACAATTAAAAATTAAATAAATTAGAAAGGAAATTGAGATCAAATTGCTAATAAAGGTTTTGTTTTTAGATCAAGCCCAACCTAGCAGCTACTCCAGCTAAAAAGGCAGAATCATCAGATGATAGTGACAGTAGTGAAGACAATGCCACATCTATACCAAAAAAACAACCAGTGAAACCAAGTGTCAGCTACACTTGGTTTCACTGGTTGTTTTTTTGGTTTTTTTGGAACCACCTGCTCCAAAGAAAGCTGCACCTACACCTGCGAAGACTCCAGTTAAACCAGCACCAGCCAAGAAACAAGAGTCTTCTTCTGATGACAGTGACGATGAACCACCTGCTCCAAAGAAAGCTGCCCCTACTACTTTACTTATTCGTCACTACCTCTGAATACAATTAAAAATTAAATAAATTAGAGAGGAAATTGAGATCAAATTGCTAATAAAGGTTTTGTTTTTAGGTCAAGCCCAACCTAGCAGCTACTCCAGCTAAAAAGGCAGAATCATCAGATGATAGTGACAGTAGTGAAGATAATGCCACGCCAACAATGCCATGTGGTTTCACTGGTTGTTTTTTTGGTTTAGATGTGAATATAAACCAAAAAAACAACCAGTGAAACCAAGTGTAGCTGCACCCAAAATTGTTAAGAAGGAAAATACGTCGTCATCCGATGATGACAGCAGTGAAGATGAGAAACCTAAACCTCATCAGAAGACTTCAGCAAAGGCACCTGCTCCAAAAGTAGCTCAAAAAAAAAGGCTGACTCATCAGATAGCGATGACAGCAGTGAAGATGAAAAACCTAAGTCTGCTGCAAAACCTGCACCTAAACCTCAAGCTAAGGCTACACCAGCCAAGAAACAAGAGTCTTCTTCTGATGACAGTGACGGTGAACCACCTGCTCCAAAGAAAGCTGCACCTACACCTGCAAAGACTCCAGTTAAACCAGCACCAGCCAAGAAACAAGAGTCTTCTTCTGATGACAGTGACGATGAACCACCTGCTCCAAAGAAAAGTTAGCTTAAAGTAATGTAGTTTTAAACACCACTCAATCAGATGCTAGTACAACACCAAACATTGTCTTAATTCTATTAAACTATGTTCCAGGCTGAAAACGGATTCCAACCAGGGAAAAAGAGGAAAGTATCAGGAGGAGATTCAGGTGCACCTGCCAAGAAGCCCTACAATAATTTTGTAAAGGTAAACATTCAAATTAAATTATAATAAGTACCCACAGGCTAGTTGGATTGATAGTTATCACTGGTTTGCTGGATAAGTGGCTGAGGATCTCAGCTCTATGACTTGCAACTGGAGAGGCCTTTATCAGTGAGTGGACTGGTACAGGATAAGGAAATTAAAATCGTACCCTAATAAATTGTTTGTGTTGCATCTATTGAAATCAGGTCTATATAAATAATTTATGAGTATTATATTTTGTGAATCTCCCAAGAGTGTTATGGGTACCATTGGGAAGTCCCAGATGCCGCATGCATCTGCATGGAAGTCCAAAAATAAAAGTTCCAAAGCGTATATGTCAGACAAAATAAAAACGCTTATAAAAATTCAACAAAATGTCAATGTCACATATGTCAACAAGTAAGTTACAGTCCTACCAACACAGAGTACTTTGATAAGACTAGTAATAGAGACCAATCTTGTTCCGTGGAACAGGTCATAAGAAACTAGCGCCACCTGATATTCATAGTTAGAACTACACCTAGGTACCTTTTTTTTATACCGGTATGCTTATAGCTAGGTATTTTTAGTTTATCATTTCAGGGATTGATAAATGAAATACAGTGTTATTTAGCTAATCATGTTTTTATTTATTATTTATTTGATCGCCAACAGAGGCTACAAGTTTGACAAGGACAAACACATTAAAATAAATCACAATACAATACACGAAAGACAATACACAACCACTCATAAAATTACTTTCTGGTCACAAATATGGATTAGTCGGAGGAACTTTTGCTCAATTTAATGACGAACGCACAACGTTACACAGAAAGATCACAAAAATATCGCTAAAAAACCAACGTAGTTATCAGACATTTGTATTGGGGATACCAATTTATTGATAGTAAAACCACCAAAGAAATTCTACCACCACCATCAATGAATGTTTGCAAAATATTGGTGAAAATTATTGCAATATGTAATAATTATTGATCGAAAAATAATGAAATGTCATACTTTGCGATAAATGTAAATAAAACCGTTGACTTATTTTAAAATATTTTTTGGATACACAAAACCGAAGTCAAATAAAAATATACTATTTTAGTAGTAATGAGCTACAGATGTATCAAAGTTGCGATTGGTTGCAATTATTTTTAGAGCCATCTATTCGAATTAATAGTGAACTTGCTTCAGAACTGCCATCTTGTGATCATATTTGTTGTATCCGAGCAATTATAATCCGACAAAATTAAAAATCACATTCAAACTTATGTTGTACAGATACAACTTAATACTTCCTGATTTTGTATCATTGTACCCACTGCTGTCCCCAGTTTTTTGTACTAAGATTGAGTACCCTGCCTACCAACTTATCGTGAACTGAAAGAGGAGTGACAAGTAAGTTACAGTCCTACCAACTTATCGTGAACTGAAAGAGGAGTGACAAGTAAGTTACAGTCCTACCAACTTATCGGTGAACTGAAAGAGGACGGCACCGTCAATTCAGGGTTGCTAATTAATATAAGGTGCCCAAAATTTAGTAAGTTTTCAAGAAGGAAATTTCACATTAGACATAATCGTTTAATAACAATTACAGTTTTTACAAATTAAAAACAATGATACCTATATAAAAATAATAAAACAACATGACGGCCGTAGTTCCAATTTTCGCCATTTCACAGATAAGTTGGTAGGAGTGTAATGTCACAGTGTATTATGTAAGTGTTTCTCATCCAAAACTCCGCGTTTTATTCTGTATTCCTGTGCTTGTATCAGATACCTCTATATTTGCTTCTATCTAGCTATCTATTATGTCGTAGTCTAATGTGTTGTGGGCACGTGTGCGCACAGGAAGTAATAAAAAGTAAAAACACTCCTGTGATTCGTAATACATTCCGTCTGTGGTCATAGGTGAACAGTTTGACAGGACAACAGCGTGTGCCTACAATCGGAACTTCTTGTTAGGGTTCCGTACCAAAATGGTAAAAACGGAACCCTTATGGTGAGACTGTCTGACTGTCTGTCTGTCTGTCTGTCACTGCTGGATATCTCAAGAACTACTAATGCTATCAACTTGAAATTTGGAATAGTTTTAGATGACGTTTGCCCAACTATTTTGCAAATAAGAAAGAAATAAAAATATTTGTATATTTTTTGCAACAGGGACTGAAAGGGGGTCTGAATAATTCGAAGTGGGGCTACTAGGGCATGTGGGGTATCATAAGAAAGAGCGCAGTTTGCACATTCTCAAACATTTTTTATTTTTTTTGTAGGCCGCATAGTTTTTGACTTTTGATGAAAAATGTAAAAAGTTTATAAAAAAAAAAGTTTACAAAAATGTAAAGATTATAAGAAAAAAAAAAAAGTGAAGTAAAAAAGCAAGCACAAGTAGTGAATAGCACACTTTTTCAGAAATCATCAACAAAAGTTACATTCGGTCCACTATCGGTCAAGAGATGGCGCTGACACAAATCTGCAATATTCTACACCGCAGTGCACAGTGTTAAAATTCTCTGATGAATAGGTATAGGCGTCGCCGTTGAAAATTTAAACACATATTATGGCATAGATGGTACGGAACCCTCGGTGCGCGAGTCCGACTCGCTCTTGCCCGGTTTTTTTCATTACAATTTCTGTGAAAATTTCACAAATGTTTATCAACAACGCCGTAATTCAGGCGCCAAAAGATCCTTGTAGTACTCTAATAACATACTACTTCAGTTTGCCTCAAACATTCGAGAAAAATACGGCCAAGGCCATTACAAATCAATTAATTTCCTCAAACAGCATTTTCAATGATGCTTTCAATGTCCTGTAACGAGCTTCATAGAAAAATCTCAAGGCCTCTCAATTATATGGAGTTTAAACGCTTAGGATTAATTATTTGAGGAGTGAAGAGTATCGGAGCCATTTTGTAAGCCGCCATTTTGAAAAGTCTCATTCAATCAGTGTGACTGTCAAATTAGGAGACTGTTCGTGTATTGAAGATACGTAATTATACATTTTGTAGGATTTTTACCGACTTCAAAAAAAAGGAGGTCATCAATTCGACACGTATGTTTGTACCTAATATTATCACATATGACAATCTATTGGGGCTTCCAAACAAGCATACCAAATTTTATAGACGTATGTATGTATATATATAGGTATGTATGTTTGTCCACGCATTTCTCCGCAACTATTAATCGGATAGTGACCATTTTTTTTAATTGGCTTACATTTACTTCAACTTAGGGAACAGTGCAAGTTTCATCAAAATCGATTCAGTAATTTTCAAGATAATGGTCATATGGACTTATACGTGTAAGTGTGACGGCCTGGCTTATTGATACGAGCTACGGGTGTAGTGTCAAAGGGAAAACATCTCAAAACCTTGGTCAAACTCTAGTGCAAAAACTAAAAATTATGAAATAATAAGTAATTAAAAAAATTAAACCGACTTCAAAAAGAAATTAACTCAAAATTATGAAATAACTTTAATTTCGGAAGTTGGTGTCTTATGATCTGTATTTTAGTTTTAGTTTTTTGGCATCGACTTCCGAAATTAAAATTATTTCATAATTTTGAGTTCATTTCTTTTTGAAGACGGTTTCATCATCATCATCATTTCAGCCGAAAGACGTCTACTGCTGGACATAGGCCTTCCCCAAGCACCTCCACTTCGACCGGTTCTGTGCTTCTCGCATCCAGCGGGTACCTGCGGCCTTCACAAGGCCGTCGGTCCACCTGGTGGGAGGCCTTCCAACGCTACGTCTTTCGGTACGCGTTCCAGAACCTTTCGGTCTCATCGGCCATCTGTTCTGCGAGCAATGTGCCCTGCCCACGACGAAAGTCTTTGACCAGTGCGTGTTGCCAGTGATGACTTATGGCACTGAAACATGGTCGCTCACAATGGGCCTTATAAGAAGGCTAAAAGTCACCCAAAGGGCAATCAATGGAGAGGGCTATGCTTGGAGTTTCCCTGCGTGATCGAATCAGGAATGAGGAGATCCGTAGGAGAACCAAGGTAACCGACATAGCCCGAAGAATTGCCAAACTTAAGTGGCAGTGGGCAGAACACATTGCTCGCAGAACAGTAGTCGGTTTAATTTATTTTTAAATTACTTTCTTATTTCGTAATTTTTAGTTTTAAGTAAAACTTTGACACTACACCCGTAGCTCGTATCAATAAGCCAGGCCGCCACACTTAAACGTATTACTCCGTATCTTGAAAATTACTGAATCTCGGACTCGGACAGACAGACAGACGGACATGACGAAACTATAAGGGTTCCTTGTAGGAACTACGGAACCCTAAAAAACCAATTCTTCGCTTATCCTAGGAATCCAACCTGAAACCAAAGTTCTCGACAGGCGTCTGACAGCTCATAAACACGGTTTATATTTGCGCTGATCGCGATCAATTTTATTGATGCAATTCGCCCTTAATCTTAGCTAAAATCAAAACAAGATAAAACTATAATCTTGCCTACACATCACATCTTATCCACAACCAGAAAGGATAGCCTAAAAACCGGCTACCAGTGAGCACAAATAAAGGTCTGTAATAAGCGTAGTCTGAAAATATTTTCGTTTATAGCAAATATAGGGAATGTAAAAAAGCTGACCTTAGCAGGGGACCTCATATTGTTTCACATAAAGAACTTGTGACGGAATCTAAACTAAGCTTTTGTGGAGCGTTAGCAGAAAAAGTAGCGGAAGACTTTTTTGTTAAAAGGTGTTTTTTGACGTGACAACGTCTTAAATTAGGTTGCGGCTGGGAGTCACTTATGAAAAAGTGTAACGCTCGGTAACGTTACGATGAGTCACCGAACGAGAGAGAGGCCCGCCGAATGCCTTGCGTCTCTCTCCCACTCAACTATCATTCAATTCCTTGTTCCTATTGTGCAATTTAATTATATTCATATCAATAAATATTCTACCGAGAAAAAGACGTTGTCACGTAAAATCTTCGCCCGTAAAACCGACTTTACAGGCAACCATTTTTTTTACAAATAAAATCATAGTGTGATTTTCGGTGAGGCAGGTTTCAAATATACAGGCAGGACGGGCAGGCAGGCAGGCAGGCAGGCAGGCATGCAGGCAGGTTACATATGTGTTCAAAAATCTAGCCATTGGGTTCACGCTATTTCACTTTCAATAAATAATACATTACTTACTATTACTAGAATTGTTAGAATAAGCAAAGCGTTTGTCAATGTAAAGCATCAAATCTTTATGTCAAAAAAATGTAGATGAAGGGTAGATAAAAATAACAACTAGAAATAATAAGGTAGAAATAATAACGGACTTTTTTTGCAAACGAACCATTTTGTTTTGATTTAATATATTCATGATGTAAGTATCTACATAATGTACTCCTACACGTTTTAAAACACTACTTAAACAAAATAAAATAGGTACATTAAAATGTTTAAAAAAATATCCGAATTTTATATTACATTTTTCTGCTAACCTTCCCCGTATTTCATCACAGATAGGTAGGGAGGAATGGGCCGAGCCGAATGCCCAACGTTTATTGGATGCGAAACCCGCACAGACAGGAATCATATTTTATTGGTTCGAAATAATAATATTATGATAAATATTGTAGCTTCTTTTATTTTATACTTTACGTATGTTTTATGCTGGGAGTCAAAAAGTTTTTTGTGGCTTTTAATACTGTACGCCTCTTTTTGTGAGTGTTGTAAAAGGCAAGGGATTTGTCTGTTTTATTACTCCGTAGCGAAGTTTATAACTTTTTGATACACACAAACTTTGCCCAGCATTTTTGGGACTGGTTGACCAATCATTAAGCTCTTATGCTCTGCTGAACTCATCATCTACCAGTCTAACCGGACAGCTGAATACCAGTATTTTACATGGAGCGACTGCCTATCTGACCTCCACAACCCAATTACTGGGTAATACGATACCCCTTGGTAAGACTGGTTGTCAGACTTTTGGGCTTCTGACTACCCGTACCTAACGACTGTCAAAGATCCACGAATGACAGAATCAGAATCAGAATCAGAATTAATTTATTTCTCTAGTTTTAAAATAGCATGACACTTAAACAAATCTCATTTTACAAAAAGGTACGTGTTTCATTATGTCCACGAATGACAGCCGGGACTAACAACTTAACGTGCTTTCCAAGACACGAAGGGGTCACGGTATGTAAAGATGGTCACCCATCCACCGACCAACAGCGGCAAGCGTAGCTTAACCTTCCGATTGACCTGTGCGACTGTTATTATTGAGCCACGGGCCCCTCAACGTAGGTGAGCACTAAGGAAGGACTTTAGAAAATTTTGAAAGAGGTTTAATAGGGGATGAAAGTTTGTGTGCGATGGGAAGTCCTATCAGGCACGCAGTATGTATCATGTACATAATTATTTTCATGACACATGCTATATGAGAATTGTCTCAAATAACTCGTACGTAGTTGAGAATAGTAAGATCGATTAGCTTTTAGCGATAAGACCGCCCATTGTGTCACCCTTTGTACAGTTTCTATGTTTATGTCTGTAATTTATAATGGTGTACCTACATAATAAAGAGTATTCTATTCTAATAATTTTTACATAGGGAAATACAAGCACAAACTAGTACGCTGCTTGCCCTACAAGGAAACAGCATCATAATAAAGATTGGGGTACGAATGACTTATTTGTTGTTCTCAGATAAATCTTATATAAATCTTGATTTGTTTGCCGTAAATATAAGAAAAGTGGAGGAAACACGATAATACGATAACTTTGACGTTTCGGGGTCGTGGCGGCTAAATATAGGAACCTCACTCTCTTTGGAAACAATACCTTTATAAGTGTCGGTACTTAAGTACGTCAGGTAAGTACATCCTGGGCAAACATCCTATATGCCTTGCTGACTGAATAATTCTTATCACCAATGGCTATCATGGTATCATGTGAAGGGCCGAAGCCTGCCGGGTCAGCGGGATTGTCCGAAAGGGTTACCGCTGTCCCGGAACATAAAGGGCTAAGGAAGGAACACGGGTGGGTTTTAGTCAGTAAGAGTCTGACACTCCCTTCCGCTCCACCCAGAGCGGGACCCCCTTTGATGAATTCCCATCCGCAAAAAAAAAGCCTTGCTGACTGAATGATTCTTATCACCATGGCAAAATGTATTGAAGCTCATGCTGATACAAGAGAAGTACAAGACAACATAAGTTCTCCTGTAGTCATTCTATAATACATGAGCCTATGTTAATTTTACCTTTTTTGGTCAATTTATGCTTGGTGACTTACCAACGGATATCGAGTTACCTAGTAACTGGGTTCTGGAGATCAGATCGCAGATAAGCAGTCGCTCCGTAATACACTGGTATTCACTGGTATCTGGTTGCATCTGGTTAGACTGGAAGCCGGCCTCAACATAGTTGGGAAAAGGCAGGCAGATGATGATGAAGGAGTTACTACTGCACAACATAAAAATGATTCATCCATATCTGAATGATCTATAATAAGAAGCCTCTTAGCCTCCTTGACCTCTTTATGGTCACAACCTTCACTTTCTCCAAACTATAAATTCAACCTTTAAAAACTAATTTTTCACCTCGCAATAAATTCATACCTCAAAAACCAGGCACTTAATACGAACCTAAACGAAAAATTCCGCAAAAATTTTCAATATTCATCAGGTGTCGATTTGTATCGCGGTTCACCGCGTACGGAACGCTAATATCTGCTACAGGGTTTAGCTTTTAGGCAAGTTGGAGTTAAAAGGCACTATTAAACGTGTTGTATGGTACCTAGGTGTTTGTTCTCAGGTTATAGTGGGGAACGAGTTTAGGTGTTTCAGTTTTTTAATGGAATTACTAGTGTAGGGACGTAGAAATGGTTCAGTGTTTTGTTTTTCCTTAGGTAGTTTTAGCTATTGTTTTGAATTAAATAGTAGATTGTTATACAAGGGGCTAAAATTACCTTATACACGAGGTAGTTTTACTCCCGAGATTTAGCGAAGGAGTATATAGAAACCGAGTTATAATGGGGTTTTAGCGCCGTGTGTTACACTCTACTTTTCACTACGATTGCGAGAAAATAAAATAATCCAATATAATATTAAATTATTCTACATAAGAATAAAGACTTTTTCGTTTTTGTAGGCTCGTTGGTAACAGACAAAAATAAAACTTTTGCTGCCCCTAGAGGAAGATATATGCTATTTGTTCCTCGCTTTTTGAGCAAGAGGAGTGAAATATATTTTCATATAACATATATTCAAAAAGAGCTAGTGTATTCTTCGTAAACAGGGACTAAAATAGCGCTTTAATCCATAGGGACTAAAAAATATTTGAATTTGGAATGTGAATATTGTTAGTAAAAGTTCCAAGAACTGTGTGATGTCGAAGTACTACTTAGAATACTTACTACATAGAATACTTTTGAATCACTTCTACGCCACACAGTTCTGACGCGAACTACGTTCATTAGTATTGAATTTCTGTCTTTGATCATCTACTTTTGCTGTTGACTGTACCTAATATTCTTATTCATAAGTTGCACTTACTTATTTTTTCATAAAGGGTGATAAAAAGTAGAGTGTCCACCTCGGGAGCAACACTATTTTAAGCTCGAGTGACATATTTAAAGAAACACTCTCGCCTTCTAAATAGTTGTTTGCACCCCTGGGCAAACAATTCAACAATCTACTATTTTGTAAAGGAAGCTGTAATTAAAACGTAAGGTTGACCCGAAAATTACCTCTCCTCACCTCTCCAGCTTGTGGGTTCTAAATTGTATTCTTCGATCGCAATTTTCTCATGACTATCTCCCATTAGAGGAGGCCAAAGAGTGTTGGATTAAAGAGAACGTTTGTCATCCACATCACATACTGCGTTCTAATATTTAAGAAAGAATGCAATGGTGTCCTTTTTGCTCCACTATTTTCGTACGTGCTACAGAAAATTTAACTTTCCAGGTATTGCAAACTGGGCTGACCTTGAAGGTTATCGTCTTCGGCGGGATAAGCCCTTTCTCCAATTCCTCTCTGTGGCCTCGTTTAACAACGTGATAACCAACGAAGACCTACTATCTCGACTTGCAAACAAATTTTAATAAAATAATTCAATAGATAAACGTTTATTCTATTATTTCTTTATAAAACTCACCTCAATCCATATGTTGAGCTATAAAACAAGCGGGGAGGTATAAACGCGAGCTCCACCCGCTATCGTTCCGTGTAGCTACCATTAACATATCAATATGGCACTGAACTTATACGTATTGCTGGCGGTGGCGCAAGTTAGGAGCGGAAGCAATTTAATGATAGAAATATATTGTTTAAGAAAAAAAAAAATCTTCTTTGAGCACCGATTTAGATAAATACATAGATAAACCGTTTATTTAGTGCGCACAAAAGACATAGCACAACACATAAAAACAATTAAATGATAAAAAAAAAACACCGTCGAATTGAGAACCTCCTCCTTTTTTGAAGTCGCTTAAAAATAACATGAATATAAAAACAAGGTGCCAAAATAAAAAAATAAAACATAGAAATCCTTCCTTCCTTGATTTCTTGGCCGCTTCATACGTAATAACGTAGACTTTATTTTTATCGGTTGTTGGGATATTTTGCTCGCTGCATTAAGTCCATATATTAGTGCACGTACATGACCGAACATTCTTTAGACATTAGAACCGTTTGTTAAGAGAGATCGTTTTTTTTTTTGTCAACCTTCTCCGACCAATCATCTAGTTCCTGGATGAAACATTTACGGTGCCACTAGTCGATATGTTTTCACTGTTTGACATTGAGCACCCAAAGTTAAACATGATATCGTTTTAACTTATTATTAATTGTGTCTGTACGGAAATAGAAAAGTAAAATAAAAACCATTAAAAAGTTATGAGCCAACAAAGATTTGTTTTTCTTGCTATTTTTAACGTAATTTTGGGTGTAAATAAGTAATAAAAGAACTGTAAAATCTTCAAATCCAAACGTACCGACAAAGCTCAGTTATCGAAGAGTTCAATAAACTTTATTTTTAATTGATTTATGCAGTGGTTTTTCATAAAACTCGATTTTCCAAAGCACTTTTCGGTTTTTTATTCGGAACGGTGTTTCTGTGCGTGAGAACTAGACGTTGTGCCTGTAAACTAGCGTCTAACTGCTCATCACTGATACTAGCTCTGTCAGACACGAAGTCAGGTGAGACAGCGTGCTTTTTGGCCATGACCACCAGTGAGTTCGAGCTCGCGACTAGTTTACTCTCGGTGTAATTGTTTTCAATCAATCAATTCAGCTCAGTCCACTGCAGGACTTAGGCCTCTCTCAGATGAGCCCCAACACCCCGTCATCCGCCATCCGTATACCCTTGTCTATCCCAGTTGTTGTAAAAACCAACAAATAGATGTAACAAGAAGATGAACAATGACTTATTTAAACTTTTATAACAAACAATAATCACCAATCCAAGCGTAAGTATGAAAAAACTGCAGTTTGCTATGTTTTTTACACAAAAAAAGAGATCAATAATCTGAATGGAGCAATGGACGACGCCTGCTCAATATTATTCCTCCTACACATCCAAGCTGGAAATCCTTTCATAGATTCCCGACGTAATCTATTACATCAGCAAATAATGGATTGAAAATTTGAGCTCTTCACTGAATAAACTGAAAGGGGTGTTATCTAAATTAGTGCTTTGGGGCCGTAGTTTTAAGTTTATCGATTAAGATATTACTCTGGCATTTATCCAACTTAGTAACTTAATATTTTACTATGCGAAAACTTAGCTAAAAATAAATCTCAATTCAGCTAAAGAGGCATTTTTGGGTGTCGTTAAATATGATAAAAAGAACTAATTGCAGAAGATATTATTATCCGTTAAATGCTGGGGTAGTTTCGGGAGATAGCCAAGCGGTTGGTCGACTCTTCACGTGACTAGAGGGCTAGCCTAGTTTTAGGCCAAAAAATCAGCATTGCCATATCAATGCTGTCAGCCTTTAGGGCACTATACCTACCGATTGACAACGATGTGCTCAATGAACACCTGCCCTTTTTTTAAATACATATACAATAATATATTTTTAGTGTTATATTGTATTACTTAGATATAGCACAGCTAAATCTCTATCTTTTGCCAAGTCTTAAAAAAAAATAATGCGCTGGTTATTTATACTCTTCGCACGTCGAGTATACATACACCATGTGTACCGATAACAATAAAATTTCTATTGTGTCTGCTAATTAGACGCGCGACGGGTTAAAGTTGAATAAAAGATCTCAAACTCAAACTCAAAGCATTTATTTCAATTAAACCATTTACAGGCACTTTTGAATCGTCAAGAAGTCGGTCAGTCAGAAAATATGAAGCTAGTTGCCCATTCCAAAGCGTAGGTACCTATGGAGAAGGTCTCTAGCGCACCCATTTTCCGCTCATAACTTGCAGCACACGTCACAGAGATCTGCATTTGACGGTAGACCTGTATTTAGCATATTAGGCACGGATTTACACTTCCGAATTAACACGAGTAATTCCCGTGGCTTTCTGAAATTATAATTCTCCATTTTCAGATTCTGACCTGAAGCGTGTTTCGTGCGATTTATATAGTTTGTGTGAAGGATTACCTGTTTGTGCGGGCTTCGGGTTCTGAAAGCTTCTGGTAATAACTATAATGATAGTAATAAAGTATTGTTGGTGTAGTGGTCGCAAGCACTACTGCTAAGCATGAGATCCTGGGTTCAATTCCCAGGTCGGGCAAAGTTTCATTGGTTTTTTCATCAGGAATTTCTCAGTAACAGCCTGGAGTCTGGATTTGTGCCAGGTTGATTACTATAGGCTCACCCCCTATTAAATGAGACATAAGCATATGTCATAGGTGGTCTGTCTTACCCTTTTGGGGATTACAGGCGTGATGTCATGTAATTATAGTAATAGTATGCAATAATTTCTACACTAATAAGAAGTAGATGGAATTTTCCTTCTGCTTTTCATAAGTTTCATTTGCATTTGAACCACGTAAAAAATTGATGCGGTGAAAACTCATCTAACTGAAACGTTATAAAAATTATAAATATTCCTTGTCATTTGTAAGATATTCTTCTTCAACATTGATTAATGATGGTCTGATGTTCTTGAACCGGAGATCCCTACTTGCTAATTAAAAGGGGTACTTGAAGGTATTCTCCTAAAAATATATTCGGACATGAATATTAAATGTATTTCTCATTATAATAACAGAGGTAAGGTTAGAGAATGAGCTTACCGAGTTTTCAGATTTCGTAAAGTGAAGTGTATGCATAGGTAGCTAGGACATAAGCATAGTGTGGCATGTGTATTATACATCAGAAATTTCTTTGTAATTAATTAATTGAACTCTAGCTACCATTTCAAGAAGGCGATAATTAACAATATAACTAAACTGTTCTACAGTTTCATTCTAAGCAGTCTACGCGTGTAGCGCCACGCTACAACGTAGCTCGCACTGTACTACGGCGTAGCAACGCTGTGCTACGAAATTGTAGATGTCTACAAAAACGTATGGAACGTTTTGGAAGCTTGATCAATGTGTCAAAAATACATAATCTGCCTAAAATGTTACCACTGCTGGGACTCAGGCCTCCTCTCTGTGAGAGGGAGTGTGTCGTAATCCACTAAACTGGATCGAGCTACATCAATTTAACTATAGTGAAAGTCCTGTGGTCCTGAATTTGTGCGTGTATCCAAAATACCATCTGTATTTTGTCATTTCTGCTAAGGGTATGTAATTAAAAGATCGTTTTAACATATACGCTTTAATTCAATTTTATGCTGATTACACAAATGAGCTTTATGTAAGTACGTAATATCAAAGTCACATTTTTTTTTGGAATTACAGAACAATTTACAACCTTATTTATTTATCGATTGGGCTTATTTTACAATGATCGCTGAAGATGAAGTTATCGTTATCTGAAATATGGTTTCACCAACTTGTTTTTATTCATATTAAAACCTTTTTTCTTAGGTAAACAAGTCGGTGAAACCTATAAGATTAATAATAATTATATTTAACAATATTAAATTATTAGAAAATACTTTTTTTTCAAAGATGTGGGTCGGTCGGTCAAATATATATTTAAATATTGGAAACAAAAATATAATTATGTAGATAACTTTAATGAATAGCCACATCTTTTTCATAATTATTAAACTGACGATTATTACCGAAGTTTTAACATTGACTTGTTTAATTAATTAATTATTTTTAATTATCTTAATCATATTGACAATATGTTTTGAACATTCGATTAGCACTTACCGCTAGATGACAAGCTCATATTTTTTTAAATAAAATTAAGAAAAAACAGCAACAATAATTTGCAACGAAATAACTATGTAAAACATTTTTTTACAAGAGGCCTTCATTATGAAAAGAAATTATTGAAACTTCGAGAGAGGGAAAAAATAAATTAAATGTAAAAAAAAACACTACACTTATTTTTTATTAAAATTGATTAAAACGCTAAGCCTCGGTGTTTTAATGATCATAATATTCAAGAAATGTAATGAAAAGAATGCACTTATTACTAAAAAGTTCGTTTTTATATTCTTTATACTAAATTGGCAATATTTAAAGTGATATTTTATTCTCAAAATGGCGTAAAAGTATAAGGCACGGTTTTAATATTTTACTAAATTTACTTAAATGTAGAAGGACGTCAACCCAGCTAATATTTATCATCTAAATGGTTATTTACTCGCGAAAAAAAGATCTGCTTTGGCACTTTTTCAGTTCATTATACATTTTGTAAAAAAAACACGACAAAACAAAAGGTTATCTTTCCTCGATTGATATGTTTTAATAATTGGAATTTTCATGTAAAAAAGGAAAATAAAGGAAATAAAAGGAACTAAAATAAAACAAAAAAAATATTATTAGGATTTTTATTTTTATTCGAAATGTAACAATAGACTTTTTTTGTAAATATAAAATCGTATTTCGTCATTGGATGGACTCTCAAATTTGGAGAACTTATGAAAAGGAATTGACAGTCAGTCGAAACTTTAGAGAAAATCATTGCAATTGTTACAACTTCGATGTAAAGAAAATATAATAGAAAATAATTAAGTATCTTAATAACTTAAGTTTAAAATTAATAAAACTTTGGCATGTGTATTATGACCGATTAAATTTTGGGGCTGAAATGCTATTAATGTAAAAAATACAATTATGTAGGTACATATATTATTTACATAGAATCAAGATGGACATAAATTAAAATTAATTGAACTTATTTTTATTGTCAGTTCGCGCTTTGAGTATTATTATTTTTTCTTATTTACATCGTAAAAATGCAGAGAAAAAGTAACTTACGAGTAAAAATTTACAAAATAATAATTAAAACTGTAAATATGTATACAGTTAATCTTTGTAAAAAATTACAATTTACAGTTTATAAATGACAGTCGTTCAATATTTGACACATTACATAATGGGGTCTTTTATAATAGTTTAGTATTTAATTGAAAAGTTTTAAAACGCAATTTCAGAAAAAAAAAATGTAAACGTACAAAAAAGTAAGTAAATTTAAGTACAAAATGTAATTTAAAAAATATCTCCAAAGTAATGAGAAAAAATCGCCAGGAACAACTTTTTAAGTTTCGAAAACCATTTCTAACAATGAAAATGTATTTAACACTTTCTAGAGAACAATTTTAAGTAAAAAACGATGACAGGATAAAATTCAAAATTTTTCCCGATTTAATAATTTCTTGTTTTTTTCAAAAATCGTATTTTTATAACAATCATAATTATCTTAAAAACTTAATTACGAGAGATCCTTTTATGGAATCAATAAAAATTTGGATTCGCATTTAAGTAATTTGTTCGACAATTTGTGGAGGTTTTTAACTACCAAACTGAAAAAACCTTTTCCATAATTTAGTCACATCATTTTCACAGTTTTATTAAAACTATCAGAAAACAAGTTCACGCATCAAATGTGACTTTTTTCTTAAAGTTATAGTTTTATAGTAACACCTAAGTTAATTTTCTTTAAAATCTAGCGAATTCAATCAAATCAATAAATCACCAAATTGTCGAACAATACAAGATCCAGCCTTTAAACAAAAATGAAAAAGAATAAAATCGTACATTTACCATCTAAATGTATTACCTAAAATGATTTTACAATTGGACATTGAAAAAATCATATTTTTTTGTTCGCCTATGTCATTTGGACGTATTACCTATTACAATATGATAAGTCAGTCGAACATTTTAATACAACCTGACTAGCCCAAATTCTAATTTAGGCAATGTTGTCATATCTATCTACGCAATGGACACTAATCGTTTGAAAGTTCGTTCATGTATCACATTCAATTATTTTAAATCTATCTACAATTTTATCTAGTCCATTTATTTACACTTCACTTCAAAGTTTACACTCATAGCCGACTTTACACTTTAAGTTTGTCACTTTACACTTTTAGTTTGTCACTTGACGTTTTTAGTTTGTCACTTAGTGTTTTTTTTTCAGTTTAGACGACGTGTGTTTCACTTCTTTTGTTGAATGATTCGTCGATTGTGACGTTTTGTTTTTTGTTTTCTTTTTTGATGGTCCCGTATTGTGGGACGTCAGAAGTGAGGTTCTGAACAGTGAGTATCTGATTGGAGTTTTGCGGCGTGCTCGATGATATGGGGCTACCGTATTGGTTGCCATATTTGTGACGTGATGGGTCCTTTAGGATTGACTGGGGCTGCTTCGGCGCTGGAGTTTGGACTAGGTGCTGTAAACAAAAGAGGTCTGTTAGAAAGAGTTGGGACATACGCTAATAGTGGCAATTAACGATTTTCTAGTTTAATTGCTATAAGAAAAGTACGGTTTCAATGACTTTATTATAAGTTATCTAGATATTTTATAATACTTATTTTAAGATTATTCTATTTTCAAAAGCTTTGTCAAATATATGATTGCTTTTATAAGCCGAAAGCTTAAATCAGTTTCGGTTCGAAATCGAAAATAACAAAATTTACTAAATAGTCCATTTCAGTTAAGCCCAATATAAATTGAATCACGTATTTTCTTACGGCATTTACACAATTACGTTCTGGGCGTAAAATGACAAAGTTTTAGCAAAAAGTTGGAGTTGGATTTTCGAATCCATTGTAAAGTTGTTGGAGATTGGAATTTCAAAGCTTTAGCAATGGAGAGAGAATTTGTTGTTAATTAATCTTAAATTATGACATCGTTCATGCGTAACTGGTTATGTAAAAGTATTGTAAGCGAGACGAAATACGTTCAAAAGGATCAAAGGAGCTTATTGGAGTAATTCTGGGTATTTTATCTTTGTTTGTTTATTTGTAGTAACTTGTCATAAACAGAACTGGGTTTTTATTTGTATTTTCAGGTGTCTATTTACTCTCGTTTACACAACAATTAGGGCTTCTATACCATGATCAATTACCAAAAAAAAAAAAAAACGTAAAATTTTCTCAAATTTTGCCTAGTAGTTGATTAACATGAAAAGCTAAGGTTGAATTTTTTTTTGCTGGTTTCAGCCCTACCTTTAAAAAAATTGATAAAATAACCAATTAACCTAGACCTACAATACCAAGTTGAAAAAGTATTAGTTACAATTTAAAAGTTACAAGTTTTTTTTTTCACATTTGATCAAGCTGCTATTCAAATCTAAAGGAGTAGCTCCTATACCAATATCATCTTCAGAGCGTACCTACAATAGGTCATTGTGTCCGCCAGGCAAAGGGCTATCCGTTGGCTATCTGTCACAATTTATCTTCTAGCTAAGGGATTCTAGGTCATAAGATAGACCTATTTGTTACAATTTGTATGGTAGATTGTATGCAGTAAGAGGTCGTTAGGGTGAGTCCTGTCTAGTGAAAAAGGGGTTCAGAAGAAAAAAAAACCAGTCAAATGGGAGTCGGACTCGCGCACCGAGGGTTTCGTATGCTATGCTAGGTAGCTATGTAACTACAAATTTACGATTTTCGGATATTTTAATTTATTTGTGCTACATGACATCACATCACATCATGACATCTTATACCTGTACCTACATTCATAGCAAATAAAGTTCTGATTCTGATTCTGACATTGCTTCTTGCCAAACTTCATGATTCTCTAGATCAACGGAAACTACCTATAAATACCCTATAAACTTTGATTCCCTTGAGAGTGTCGAAATATACATTTTTTGCGGCATAAACGACGGTATTTTATTATTCATAGAAGTTTTATTTTTTTACAGCTTCAAGGGACTGTAGACCTGAGTATAATTTCAACTCCATACCTCCACGCGTTCGCGAGATAAAGGGTTTTGACAGACAGACAGACATACAGACGGACAACAAAGTGATCCTATAAGGGTTCCGTTTTTCCTTTTGAGGTACGGAACCTCGTCTTCGACTTTCTAAGACGAAATTTATAAATAATTAGAGTGATCTATCAAAGTAAGTGTTTACAAATATCGAGGTTTATAAATACTGTGGATTTTTCTCAAAAGAAGGTAAGTAAAGAAACATAATAGTAGAATATAAAGTTTATTACAGAAAATTAAAGTTATCGTACAATCACAGATTCGAGCGAATTTGACAGTATTTCCCATGATTTTTTTAACAGAATCCTAACTAGCCACGTGGCTTGCAAAATTACTCTAGCTAAACCAAATATAGGTACTTCCTACTCGTCCCTATTGCAAGATCATGGGGTTTGAACTCAAACTCGTTCGAATCACTAAACTTATCGGCAATACGGGGAGTGAACTTCAATGCACTGTGGAGGTAAATTATTTCTATTGTATATCATCTGCCTAGCCTTTTCCCAACTATGTTAGAGTCGGCTTCCAGTCTAACCGGATGCAGCTGAATACCAGTATTTTACATGAAGCGACTGCCTATCTGACCTCCACAACCCAGTTACCTACTGGGTAATACGATACCCCTTGGTAAGACTGGTTGTCAGACTTTCGGGTTTCTGACGACCCGTAACGACTGTCAAAGATCCACGAATGACAGTCGGGACCAACGGCTTAACGTGCTATCCGAGGTACGGAGGGGTCTCGGTATGTAAAGATGGTCACCCATCCACGGACCAACCGCGGCAAGCGTAGCTTAACCTGATCGATCGAACCGTGCGGCTGTTACTACTTAGCCACAAGTCCCTCCTTAAATAAAATTATTTCTATTATATATAATATATCAGTCTCACCTGTCCACAAGTCCCTTGGTGCAGCACGGTGACGTCAGGCGGCGGCACGGCGGCCATCTTGTCGAGTCTCTGGCGCCTCAGTGTGCCCCCGGCCGATTGTCTGTCTAAAGGTAGAATTCTTTATTGTTTAATGTATCTGAGCTCTTTTACAACTAATTGGTTCTTGGTTACACTGAACTGTGTAAAGGTAGAATCTAATGTTGTTTTGGATAAAAAAGGTTTGTGACTAAATTAAAATTGGTTACAGGGATGTCTTTAACAAAAAATAATTCTGAGATTACTGTAAGGTACTACTCAATATTTTCATGAAATTAGGGAACATAATTATAATGTTAAGAGACAGAGGTCTCTTTTAAAGTCCAGACATAATCCTGGTCAGATCAAGTGAGGACTATGTAGATTAGTATCCGAGATGGCCTATTCAGTTAAGAACTACACAGATTTAAGTGGACCTGTCCACTGTCCAGTCAGTGTACGCATTTGTCAATAATTGTGCAGCTCAACTCAGAACTTAAGCGCTCAACGACTCAATGTTGAGACCCTGACCTTGGGAATTTTATCTAGCCAATAATCACACTAATATTATAAAGGCGAAAGTTTGTGGGTGTGTTTGTATGTTTGTTACTTCTTCACGCAAAAACTACTGAACAGATTTGAATAAAATTTGGCACACGGATAGTTTATAACCAGGATTAACACATAGGACTTTTTATCCCGAAATTCTAACGGGATCAAAACTTATGCGGGTGAAACCATGGGGTACGCTAGCATACTATGAAAGCATCATCGGAACTTACCATCAAGCGCATAACTGTGTGGTGGGCTCGCCATGTGAGAGGGCGAGCCTGCGGGCAGGCCGCCGTTCATCAGGTGAGGTTTAGGAAGAGGCTGGCCGCCATACTGCTGCGGGGGAGTCGGCGTGCGGCCTTGTTGCTAAGGGAAGAATATTCTTGGTTAATGATAGGTCAAAATGATGTCATAATCGGCCAGAGTCCGAAGTAACGCTGTCATAAATGTGGGAAAAAATGATGAGAAGATTTGGGAAATCAATGTATTGTATGTAAGGTAGGATAAATCTATCAATAAAATCAGTTTGTGGCAGTGTAGACTTCAATTTGGAGGGGCATTTCTGACACAGTTGTCAAGACGACTTGAGTCGTCTGTATTAGCCGAGGAACTTCCTTTAAATATACTCAAAATATAAGTGTAAGCATTCACCTGGCATGGCTCGTGTCTTGAGTTCATGGCATGAGCTTATATATTGCTTAGCATGTTGCAATAGAAATGAGAAAGAAACAAGAAGAAGACAACTTGCTTCGTTGATTTTAACATCAGAACCACAATAATTGTATAATACACCTCTGCCGTAGGTACCTACCCTTCTAGGAATTAAATCGTTGTGTTACACATAAAAACAACATGACACCTGTTAAGAAGAACGGATCACTAAAATTAAAATGAATAAACAACAATTTGAATTTCAAGTGTCTTACCTGCTGCAAATATTCCCCAATCAGTGGCGGGTATGACAAGTACCTATCCGACGCCATGTTGTAATATGAGCCGTCCAATGGCGGCATCGGACTTGGAGCCGGCACGTAGTTGTTCTTGCCTGGTGACGAAAATAAAAAGAGAAATGTATTACTATTAAAAGAATGAGATCTAATGATGTGTCAAGTAACACTTGCAGATGCTGAAACTTGATAAGACGTCATTATCATGTATGTAAATCAGGAGGATTTATATAAAATTTGGTGAAGAATATCAAATAAGTAGCATATCATCCTGTTAAGGATTAGCTGTGTTACCTATAAATTGTGCATTACAAGTTAACGTAGCATATACATATTATTATTTTACAGAATATAATTGTAATGTTTCTCTCGTTGGTAATCCTTAAAATAAATAATTAGAATTACCATTTAAGGGTTTCAGTTTAGACAGTAGCCTAGATATCAAATAAAAAGAATAAAAACTGTCCCATGGTAATTTGAATGTTGTTGAACTGTCAAAATCAAAGCCATTGCTACGCAGTTACCCCGCTGTTAGTCCCCACAATGTTTAATTGTCTATTATTGTATAAAAACTCAATTACATACCCATATGTATGTATACCTATTCATAAATGAACATGAAAGCTATTCATCTACTCACCAGCACTTCTTCCCAGCGTACTGTGCCCACTAATATCCTTATGTCTATGAGGATGCGGCAGAGTCCTGGCATGGTCTCCATCGTAGACCGCGTAGTTAGGAGGAGGGTAGTCTAGCGGGGGTGGGATGACGAGGCCCTGGTCATCCATTAGGAACGCATCTGTTGTCTGTAGGGGAGGAAATTGCGGTTAGTTTCATGACAGAAATAATGGTTTTTGAAAGAACAATAAAAGTAGAATTTGACTACACGACCCAGATTAATTTAAATTATGGAATTTCGAATGTCTGACTTAGAATGTCCCTCGTTATTCTCCATTAACGAAACTTAGAATAAATATTTCTTAACAACCGTCAATATTGACATATACATGACATATACGTATACCAAAAACCCTTACCTGACTCAACATATGCCTAGTTGGCATCGACGGAACCTCCGGTATCGGCGGCGGCTGCCTATCATCCTGTCCCTCATCCTGAGAGTAAGTCTCCGACTTCTCAGAGACGGAACTGAGGGTCTCTCCCGTCATCGTGTCATTGTATGATGATGGTGCGTACATCTCTATTGTTGCTGATTTTGATGCTTGGCCGGCTTGTTCTATGAAAAGTTATAGAGATTTGAAGAAAATGATGGATATGAGAAAGTTATAGATTTAAATGAAGCTACTGAGCCTAGACAAGTGGAAATCGCTTTCAAAGCGTTTCGTTTTTCCACAGTGACTTTCAATAGGATTAACATAAACTGTTCGTTAAGTCAGTCCCATACATTTTTGTTTTTTCCATTATTGTTATCGATGATAGAATGTCACTCTGTCTAAGTCCTCTGATATAATTTTACCGTTTCACAAAGTCCTGTTAATTAGGTATCGCAATTTGAACCTTATATTTAACGTCATAATGGTAACAAGACTGGACTTTGTGAAATAGATTAACACTATGAAATGAGTAAGTCATTTTGACCTGGAAAACATCTAAATCTAATCAAAATAGAAGTAGTATTTAATCGATAAGCAAAATGATTAGTCCTATCTAACAAAAGGCAATTGTATCAACGATTCAAGGAATTCATGGTTTCTGAAACTGAATATTAAGGGCTAAAATAAAAAGGCTGCGCTTATTTTGGCGGACCAGAGAGTAAATTTATATAACCACAAACAAGAGTAATTGCAAGAAATTCAATTTAATTCATAAAAGCAAATGTTGATACAAGAAAAGAAAATAATACGAGCAAATACAACAATAATTACAAAGGAATGGCTGCTCGTTAAGGCATCGAACCGTACGATAATGACCTAACCATATTAGGTATTGATGTAATTGAAAACTTGCTCTTGCTCCAAGTAAAATATCAAGGATTGCTTTGGTTTTCATTGAATCAATATTATTACTTTTTTAGTTACCCGGGTAATACTACTCCTTGGTAAGACTGGTTGTTAGACTTTCGGGCTTCTTTAGAAATTTATTGTATCGATATATGATTGAATGATTGGAATGATTTTATTTTTTGTAAGTAGGTTTGTACAAACACTTTTACACGTCAATCATGTTTTTTTTTTAAACTAGATGAAGTCGGCGTTTCCTATCTGACTACTCTGAGAAGAAAGGCCGAAACAAACTCAGAGGTCACAGTCTCTTTTAAAGTCCAGACATAATCTTGGTCAGGTTATATGAAGACCATGTAGATCGATGTCTGAGGTGGTCTTTTGAGGAAAGAACCACACAGATTGAGAGGGCCTGTCCAGTCAGTGCACGCATTTGTCAAAAATCGTGCAGCTCAACTCAAGACTTATAGTTACGAGCAAAGAATTTAATTAAAATCATGGGCAACAGTAGCCATTTTCTTTCTGCTACCATAATATTTCTGAGAGTAGGTACTAATTGGTTTGCCAGTTTCTTTGTAAACTCTAGTTTATGTAAATAACCCCAAAAATAACCTTAGAATTAACGAGTAAAATATTTGTCAAGAAATGTAAGTACCTTACATGAAGTTATTAATTTACAAGAAGGGTTGTGTTCTAACAACGACAAATTAATTACTTAAAATGAGCAGAATTTTGCTGAAAATATTATAATTATACAGTACGAATTTATAGACATTTTGTCCTTTAGGGAGCAGATTAAGCCTAGAGCCAGTGAAATATATTTTTGTTACACTTCATAGGTCACGTAATAACCGCAATGCTTGAACAAGTTCATAATTAAATTACCTACTCATGAGAATTTTAACATACAAAATATATATAAATATTTTTCAACTGTCTTTACGAGTACCTTTCCAGTGAAAACATCATCATCATCAGCTCAGTTGATATATATGGCAAAACATAAATACATTTACGAAAAATTCATCAGTGATAAAAATAAAACAGATGGAGATGATAAATTTAAAACAGTGCATCTACATACAAACGACATCAAAATCAAACTAACAGTAAAAGCGAAAATGAAACAAAAAACTTACCTTTCAATCGTCTAGAACGTCTTTTCAATACAAAACAAGCAACTAAGGCAGCGTTTATTAACACTAATACGACTCCAGTGATTGACACGTAAATAACTACAGATTTGGACACATCAGCTGTTTCTACGAATTCTGTTGACACAACATTCAGCTCGCCTACTTCTGAAGAAGCTTTAAAAGAAGAGAAAATAAAAATAATTAGCAAAAATAAAAAAAAGCAAAAAATAAAATAAGATGAATTTGGTTTTGTGTCAGTAAATGTTGAAAAAAAAACATTAATTTCGTTAGGTTTGTCCATTTGCAATACAAGATGTAAAATTCTTTTTTTGTAAAAATAAATATAAAATGGGAACGCCAGCCGTCCAATTTTATTTCAGTCTATACAAAGATAACAGTAAAATAATAATTCAACATTTCAAGAAATTTTTGACAAATTTAATCTAAAAATCTTCATCTATCTTAGCTATGATTATTGTTAAATTCTTATTATCATGAGTTAAGCCAACGAAACAGTCAAATAAACCAATTTTGTTTAGCAGTACACTGCCGTCACTTCAAACTGAAAAATATACTTTCTCTAATAAAATTCAAGAACGAGTTACTATTTGAGTGAACTTTTCATGTCGCCCTTGACTCTAATATAATTTTCACGGTCGCTCTTTGTAACTGAAAGCTTCAGAGCCTTCATTTCAGTAGGTATGCTTTTAATGTACCATTGGAGTACTGCCTCACGCTAAAAATTGTGAAATTTTTTGTTTTATGTTTTAGCGTGAAATGGGAATTGCTTTTAGTGAAATTCTAGAAAATTTATCATTTTTTACGTGGAAAATAGTAAATTAAGAATGTTTTGAAACGCGTTAAAGAATACATATTGTGTGTTTAGCATATGTATTTTATAAGCAATGTAAAGTAAAATAAAAACACTAAATAATTTAAAATTAAAACAACTTTACCAAAATATCAAAACTGCATTGTAATATTCAAAAATACAGACACAAAACCAAAATCATAACAAAAGTCTTAAAACTAACATCCAAAAAAAATATAGATTCAAACGCGAACCCAAACCTCGAATCCTTTTATTGGTCCTTTTATGAAGACAGAATCCGATCAGCAATACATTTAGCAGTATCAAAGCTGTTCCTACTATTGTACCAGTTATTATGAAAACTCCTGGTACATTGTAGTTGTATTCTTCAGAGGAAGACTGTATTGATGAGGGGATCATGTCTGAGCAGCGTGGAAAGATTTGGTTTGGATTAGGCTGAGTATAGTACCTTGTGAATCTAAGTGAATTGGTTTGACTAGACTTATTGGTATTTGGTATTCGAACTCATGGCAATAAACTAGCAGTATATATATATATATATACTGTGTATAAACATTATGTGACTCCATTAATTAGAATTTTGACACAAGACATGTTTGACAATTTCAAATATAATTTGAATTTATTATTACGCATTGCTGGGTGCCAAAGGCCTGTCTGTATATACATATCACCTTAATATCTTGTCATAAAAGGCATTTATTTTCTTCTTTGTGTAAAAATAATTAAAATACAAATTGTATTGTGAACTTACTTAGCGTAGTAACTTTGGTGTCATCTGGTCTGTATTTGCTTTGGCCAATTTTGTTGATAGCCATGACGGAGAATACGTAGTCAGTGTTTCGTTCTAGACCACCGATCGTGAATTTTGTGGCGTTTCTAGGTACCACATCTTCGTATTTGTAAGATTCTTCGAAGATTCTCCTGCAAAAATCAGTTTGGTTAATATTCCGAGCTATAGTTTAATTTGTCCGTTTTTGAGGTCAATGTTTTAGTACACTTATATAAAACTCGTAGATTCTGTTTCAATGTTTACAATAAAATTATTCTGGAATTTTTTTTTTAGATTGAGGTAAAAAAAAAGTTACACGAGAAATTCTCTAGTTTCACTTAAGTATATATAGTTTTTGATTTAAGTATTATGAAATGATATATTATGATAGCGTGACGGTTGACAGGGGAGAATGGAAGAAGAAAACGTGTTGCGCCGACCCCAAGTAACATGGGACAAGGGCAGGAAGATGATGATTTAAGTATTATGAAAAACTGATGTAATACGAAAAACTTATTAGTTATCACAAAATGGTTTATGATTCAGAAAAACTTACCTGTATCGTATCCTAAACCAAGACTGCAGTCCGCCATCGAACCCGGGCACCCATTGTAACGTCACGGTGTTATGGGTCACATTCGTCATCATCAGTGATATCACTTGATCTGAAACAAAGATGAGAAAGGTTTAAAGGATGGATTATGGCCGAGGCAACAGAAGTTAAGACAACCATGACAGTTCATAACTTATTTGAGGCACGGAAGAGATGGCATCATCTCTTCCGTGCCTCAAATAAGTTATATATAAATTAGAATTTATTATAAATTAAGTTAGTATATATAAATGCATATTTATAATTGTCATCTGGTCATATAATATGATCCAAGATACAGACTAAAATGTCTAGTTTGGGGCTCACTGGCAAATATTATTATATTGTAACCTAGCTGTAGGTAATATTTCACTAAGGTCGTCTCAACTTGCTGTCGTCTGCCTGCTATAAGGACCTGGACAGTAAAATATTTTCTGTTCCTATCTATTTATCTACTTAATTAACTATAGTTTACGATCTGCGCTAGTAGTAACTTGTTATTGTCCACAGTCTCTAAAGGTTTATAAAAAATCTAGCTCAAATTAACAAATTTGTCCAGTGACCAGGTTACCAAGAATGCAGGCTGTGCCTAGTTGGGGCCCACTTTCATATCTGTTAGTTATATTAATATCAGTCAGTCTTCGTTAATTTTATCCTTGAAACAATGTGAGAATATTAACAATTTATTCATCAACCATATCCTTTGTTTAGAATATTACCTGGGGCACTAGTAATATCCAGCTTAACAGACGTCGTGGAGAATCCCAAGTCGTTCCTCGCTCCACACTCATACGAGCCGTAGTCTGAGGAGCTGACGTCACTGATGAGAAGCACCGAAGTGTAGGTGATGGGATCAAGCTTGTGGTACTCTGCAAAGTACTTGGTAGAGGTGTTGACGGGTAGTTTGGCTCCATTCTTAGACCAGGTGAAGTTCGGTGCGGGGGCTGACTTGCATCTGGAAGAAATAGGGGGTTAGTATGGCGGCATAAGTAGACTGTGTATCCAGCAGTAGACTACTCATCATCTGCCTAGCCTTATCCCAACTATGTTGGGGTCGGCTTCGAGTCTAACCGGATGCAGCTGAATACCAGTATTTTGCATGGAGCGACTGCCTATCTGACCTCCACAACCCAGTTACTGGGTAATACGATACCCCTTGTCCCTTGAGCAGTGGACTACTGTTGGCTGATAATGTCGATGTTTGCAATGTTGGAATATGTATAGATTTAATTGATATTGACTTGGATAGAACATTATTACACTAGTGTGAATCTGGGCGTACCGGTGTCCGTGAGCCACAAATATTTATATTGCCTATAGATAATTGTTTTACGCCTGGGTGAATCTGCATGTGGGATAAGTGCCTCTCAACATAACCAAGATGCAAAACAAAGTCCTAACGTGGGACTACGATTTTCAAAATCATCAAAACAAATTCTAAGTAGGTACCACTACCACACATTTTGTTTTTGTTTTAGAATTAAAAGATTCTTTCAAAACGGTGATAAATAAATTGGATGTGACGTTGAAAGTGTAATTATTCGAATCTTAGCTGTGTCTCTGGTATACCCACCTAAAGCACAAATCACATTCATCATCATTACACACCATAGCAATAAAGCTCGATTTAAGCTCAAAATTATTACCATATCAATTACATTTTAAATCGTTTTGATCCTCTAAGACAGTATTAGGCACAGGTGTACTAAATCTAACTGCCTGACTAATCCTTAGTTAGTTAAATCGTAATTCTAACGAGCAATTCATGATTGATGAGTAATTATATTCAGTATCATCCTTGTTGAAGATTACTAGTGATCTTGTCTGAATCTAGTGATCCTATTAACCCCTCTTGCTGCTAATACGGTTGTGCTGCAAGTTAAGCCTGGTGGATGCGGCTGGCACAGGAGAGAGGGGATTGGCACAAGCAAAGAGAGGCCCATGTGCAGCAGACCTACTGTTTAGTACTTTGTCATTAAAAGACAATGGACATTTTCTTTTTGTCGTAGCGGTGGCAGCCATTACGCAATCTTAATCAGGTTTAAAAAAGTATGTGATACACAGTGTAGAGAGAACTTAAACCTAGAGACCAGGCTAGTTGAAAACCTTCCCATTCATATATCTTTCCCTCTGACAGTTCCCGTCCTATTTAATCGTAATAACTCAGTCTCATACTCCCCCCACCACCTTTTTTACTGTTCCTTATATTCAAAATCTTTTCCTTCTTAAGATATGCAGATTTTATTTATTTTTATCATTGGAACACCACATCTATCTACCTACTTATTAAGATACACAAAATAAATAAAAACTTGCCAATGTGCGAGTCTGCACGAAGGGTTCCGTACCACAAGGCAAAAACACTGAAAAAAAAACACGTTTGTTGTACGGGAGCCCCCCTTAAATATTTATTTTATTTTGTTTTTAGTATTTGTTGTTATAGCGGCAACAAAAATACATAATTTGTGAAAAATTCAACTGTCTAGCTATCGCGGTTCTTGAGATACAGCCTGTTGACAGACAGACGGACGGACGGACAGACGGACGGACAGACAGCGAAGTCTTAGTAATAGAGTCCCGTTTTTACCCTTTGGGTACGGAACCCTAAAAATGATATTGTAAGCACGCACGCCAAATCCAAATTTATTTTACACGTGTAGGTAGGTATGCCTGTAGTAACATTTTCAGATTCTTCTTCTTAGCGCATGGATGGGAAAAATGTTTAAATTATTTTTGGCCCAAAATTCAGCTGCACCAACTTCGCTCACTGACGCAGAGTAGGTATTTCAATCTTTTCAGATAACAACAGTGAAAATACAAATTAATAGTTTTTGGAAAACTACGCAACGTTAATAATCCTCTTTATAATATAACTTTTTGCGACATAATTGCCACTAGCCCCGGCATCAGACTAAAAAACCAGACTGGACTGTTTCAAAGAAATTCCAAATAAATGACAATTTGCCAGATCCGTGATTTTAAACACTTTGCACCCACGACCCACGCTTACAAGTCGCCACGAGGGAACGGCGTGAGGCGTAACGCGCGCGTGAGGGAGCGTTCTCTCTTGACTTTTTATATATGCTATAGTTTTGCAAAAAACCTTGTGTATGAAAGTCATACATGATATGTGTGTATCATTGAAGGGCTCAAATCTATTAGTACCTTCATTACCTAGTAGTAAAATATCACTTACTTGCAAGTCAACCTCCCAACCTGTCCCACATTCGAAGCCGACTTCATCAGACTTGGAGAGCTATCGAGCTCTGGTTTGAATTTCACCACCAACATAACGTCTTGCCTCGATTCACTTCCAATACCATTGTCCACCACACATTGGAAGTTCCCTACATCTTCCCTGGTGGCTTGTTTTATGACTAAAGTACTGGTCATGTTTCGAGGTTCGAATGTTACTTGGTTTGGGTTGATTTTGTACCCTTTTCGCTCCCAGCGTATGTTGTCGGCTGTTAACGGGTTGCCTGAAATTAAATATTTGTTGAAAGGTGGTTTCCTTGTTGAGTAGCTGTCAATGGGAATAATAAATTAAACAAAACGATATTTTATCAGTGTGTGTTCTTAAAATAAGTGAATTGTGCTATTTTTTTATGAATTTGCATTCGAATTTCAATGTTTGCATTTGTGAAAGAATTTTTTACTTTCATGTAATCATTATAAGTAGGTTTTTCCATAATTTGTACTAGATTGTACTTTTGTATTACCCGATGGGAATATGAAAAAGTTTAGAAAAGCAATAGCAAGGATTTAGGAAGTTTTTCGAGAAAACTGTCTTGTATTTCTTCAAATTGACCACGCCAATAATAATAATACAACCAACTCACCATTCGCTGTGCAAGAGATTGAAGCATCTTGATTAGGACTCAGGACTTCAAGTTGTGTCATAGACTTTATACTCGCCGGATCTGCAATAAAACTCTCATTTAGTTTCATTTATTTCTTATAGGTTGATATTTCATATTGAACATTACCTCTCTTATTTACCTTCGATAAATGAATACAATATAAAGAAAAATACCTACTCAGACGAAATAGGACATGTCTCAAAGTCCTCGATTGAAGACAGAAATCTCCAATATGTACATTGTGACCTCGTTACGAATCAATTTGGTCCACAACTAGATATGAACAAAATAATAATTCATTATTATGCCCTCAACGATATCAAACAAAAAGACGTTCATAAAAACCTAAGTCCTACAATCAAATCGACACAAAGAACAACTTAGTACCAGCATCCACAAGGTATATTAAATCAAGACAAACCCAGTTCGCTCTCACAATTTAATAAACTACATAAAATGTTCTACTTCTACAAAGTATTCAATTTACTACAGAGGAAGACCGCTTAAACGAATTAACTATAGAAGAAAGATGCAATTAACCTGTGGAACCTTTCTCTAAGCGACGGGGTTCCAAAATTACTTCCAATTTGTTATAATATATATATTTTGTTTATCGAATCTCGAAGCGACGTGCGCTTTTCATGTGATACAAACACAATGTGAATGTGTGTGTAAGTGAAGTGAAGTAGCCCTCGGCACCGTCCGAGACAATGGCGAATTCGGTTCCAAGTTTGATCGGCACATTGACAATAGTTGATCAATAATTCCGTATATATAGCTATGAAGTTTAATGTTGACGGTATTATAGAGCTATCATTATGTTTTGGAGGTAGCACAGGGCTTAGTTACGTCAAAGTTGTATTAAATGTTCGATATAATGTCATTTTCCGCTTCGTGCCATATTTTGTAAGAGGCTTTGGGTGACATTTTAGCAGCAGTGTATTATATTTTGAACTAGCTTTTGGTCGCCGCTTCACCTGCCGGATGTCGGAAATATCCTACGGGAACGTACTACCGGGATTAAAAGTACGCTATGTTGTAATCCTTGTTCTTACTATCTGTATCTTTCATCTGAATCCGTTCAGCCGTTTTTGACAAACTGACAAAAATACTAAAAACTATATTTTCGGTATCAGAGTTTTTCCCACACCTCGCAGCAACTACTTTTTTTTCACAAATATTGAAAGTACTGTTTTGAATTTGTTACTATTTCATTATAAGTATAGATGATGTAACATAGGATAAACTTGGGTTAAGCATCAATTATTCCCTTTAAAGCTAGTAACATAATATATTCGCGGCCGTAAATATAGCATAATTATGGAGTTTGAGAAAACGTCTGGCTTTATAGAGCGTCGTCTTTGCGAGAGAATATTGTTTTTGGCTAATATTAAGATTATTCAACACTCTAGTTTATGAACCCAACAAAAGTAATTACTTAAGGGATAAATAATTCTTAGCATTAAATACTTACAATGTACAGATACGCTGATATTAGCAACAACCGCTCCTTGAGAGTTCACAGCTTCACATGTGTAGATGCCTGCATCATGTCGTGTCAGCTTTGTCATGTTCAGCATACTGCCTTCTGATATTATCCTGTCGTCTAGGGGAAAAAAGTGAAAAATAATTACTCGACCACTTTTAGTACTACAATGTCATCTAGGTAGATGAAAAACTATTTTGATTAATTTGTCCGTAAAAGATTTTCATAGATAAAATGTTTTTGTTTGTAAATTGCATAATATAACGATTATGATTTGGAGTTTTAGATAGCAAAAAAATACTTGTTTGTCAGTGATAGGTATTTGATGATATCCATGAACTAAATCCACATTGTTGTTCCACTTTAAAGGAACTGTTTAAATAATAATTTCCCTCACATTTTCGCCCTTTACGTTCATTGTTAGGTAATAGCCCGCATGCATACATGTTAGACAAATAGCCGTTTATTCATTTTCCAAACTGTTTTAACCATAATTCTCTCAATATTCATATTAATACTCATTAGATCTATTTGCATCTCATCTTTGTTATAAAGATTCTTATTTTTCTTTTTATCATCTTTCAGTGTCCAATTACCAGTTATCCATTTATTGTTCTATTTGTAGAACCTAAAAGTATATACTAATTTACATATCAACCACATTTATGCGGAAACGACGATAATGATTGGCCACAACTATTTGTTTAAACTAAATACCACACCGAAAGTAGTATTATTTTAGAGGATTAATAATAATATTGTTAATCACAAAACAAACTCTCATTGGCTATCAATTGGGTTAATGATGCTTGATTAAAAGCTAAATACACATGATTGTGTGCTAGAATTAAATAATTTGGCTTGCGTGTTTTTGAATGTTACAGTAATTAGACTTAGTAGCTTTTGAAACTATTTGCGTACTGGTAATTGATCTGTTGTAGTTTGTTAGAAAGTTAAATAAAAAAAGTGTCAGATTTTATGTTTTAAAAGTAGGCCTTCTATGGATATAGCAATTAGTGGTTTATGAAACGTTTAGTTAATTACAAGGAATTCTCATTAGAACTGTCCGAATTCTTAGCTAGAAGAGGAAAAAAAAAAAATTTTAATTACTTCTCCAAATTACATTTTTCTGTTAGTCTTTTTTAAATGATTCTGGTTCCAAGAACTAAGATGTTTAACTGAAAAAATCTCATTATTTAGCTTTGTAATAAAATCAGTTTCTAGGACTATGTGCCCATAACGAAGTATTTTTAAAATAACTAAATTACGTTATGTTGTTAGTTAAAAATACAAACGAATCACGAATAAGCGAACGAATTCAGGACAAATCTGTTCTGTAAGATTTGAACTGCCAGAACACTTTCTGTAAACCTGTCTCAAGTATTTTAAAGGTAAAGAGTTTACATTTCTATCATTATCATCTTTACAAAACTTTATTATTTTTGTAAAACTTACTTCCAGTACTGTAAGAAGACTGCGTGATAGGCAGTCCATCCTTGGTCCAGGTATATGTGATGCTTCCAGGATTGCCATCAGCTCGTAACACTATAATAAGTGGCTCATTTTCTACTCCAACTGTCGTGTAGGGTGTAGTCTCATCGAATATTGGCGCGTCTAGAAATAATAGTTTTAGTTAGTTGGTTGAACAAAATTCAAAGTGTGCTCGACATAGTGAAGCATCTTGCGCCACGATTGTCCAAATTATTATGACGAGAAGCAGTATATTCTACAGGTTGGAAAATAAACGCAATGGACTAGTCCTGTGACGGTCATTCAAACGAAAGGTTATATTGGATTGACCAATTGATCACGTTCTATCATCACTGATAAATTTTCCTTTAGTCTACGGTCATCATGAATATTAACATAAGGGCAACCCCCAAAAATATCAAACTGCAATCAATAATCCCGCACACAAACATAATTATTATAACAGTGACGATTGTATTTTAAGGATAGCTGTAAAAGTCACGACAATCCTATCTAATATTATAAATGCGAAAGTAAGTTTGCTTGGTTTGTTTGTTACCTTTTCACGCTTAAACCACTGAACCAATCGTCCTTAAATTTTGCATATACGTTGTCTGTTGTACATTGTGTGTACAAGATTTCTTTCGAATCAAAACAGGACAACGTTTGTCGGGTCAGCTAGTATATTTATATAACCTTCTTCCAACTTCGGAATTTAGTATCTAACTATATTTACGCCCAGCACATTAAAAGTTACAGAAAATTCTTCTTCCCAATACTTACATAAAACTTTAAGCGGCAGCGCATCGTGGACACTCCTCTGTAACGCTTCGTTCATAGCCTGACAGGTATATACGGCACCGTTCAGTTCCTTGGTAATAGAGAGTTTTAGTTCTATCGTGGACACTGTCCCTCCGTGGAGGCCTTTCGTCTTCTTTGGTGGTAGGCCTGGAAATGAAGAAGAGGTTGTAACTTCTGGAACTAGTCTTGGGTTATAATCTCTCTCTCTCTCGTCTCTCCTCTCCTCGAGTGGTTGTTACTACATGTATTTACGATTAAATCATGGATTATCGAACAGATTCTAAAACGCAGCTTATTTGATTTACTTTTAATTCTCATGCTATTTTTTTTCACGAAGAAGTGAAATAAAGCGTTGAAAAGTTTATTGAACGTCTTAAGGTTAAGTCTCATTTAAATTTTTGAGTGAAAATAAACGATGTAAAAAAAAAATACGCAAGTTGGCGACACTTTCCGCAAACGGTAATTTAAGAAGTTGTAGAATTATAGACAAATACAAGAATCATTTGACTTATTTTGAACGACACATTGCTCTAATTTGAACCGGTTCTTAGATGGACCCTCAGGAAAAGTTGGCTAAAATTTAAATACTGAAACAAAATACTAGAAAGTGACAGACCATTCCAGTAACTCTGCTAGCTACATATTGACGACTTACTAGTCCGACGCAGCCATGTAGCGGAATCGATTTGTTACGCACGGCTAAATCACGAATGTGTATAGACAAGGGATTTACATGCAAAACAGTGTGAACAGAGTCCTGTAATTCGCTTTGTGCCAATAAGACTAATAATTTATCAAATAAGTTTATTCGTGATTTTGCCGTGACCCTCACTTCTTTTCATAAGTGTTGGGTCTGTGATACCTACCAAATAAGTAAAAAATAATACTACATTTAACTTTTTCTTGCAGATAGGTTAACCTAAATAGAAATTTAAAATTGAAGACAACAAATGGTAGGATATGGCCAAAATAAAATTTAAATCGGCTTTAAATCGGTTAAAAAAAAATGTTATACAGAGAAACAATAAAAAATTTGGTACGACATATGCTATGCCAAAACCCAAATACCCTCCTCCCTCCCGGGCTCCTGCCCGTGTCCCAATTTATTTGGGCTCTGGTTAGAGATCTAAATGGCAAAACAACTGTTAGTTCCTCCTTCCACTCACCTTGCACTGGTATTCCATCTCGCCACCACGACAGTGTCGCAGGCGGGTTACTGCTGGCCGCGTCACAGAAGAGAGTGGCTTCGATTCCTACTTTGAGCTCTTCTGGTTCCACTCGCACTTTCACTGCTTCGGGAGCGACTGTTCAAACAAAGTTACTTTAAACAGCTGTTTTGACAAACTCGGGATGGGTTTTTGCATAAAACTGAGATCGTGTTCTTTAATCCTAATATTATCTACTTACTACACATGGAGTGAGATCTGCAATTGGGCTGCTTTTGGTAGGTATGTTACTAAGCTCAATTGAACGTTGATTTTGGTATATTTAACACAAAATAAAGCTCATTTAGTTTTCTTTTATTATGTTTACACTACTTTACTTTCAGGCTTTCAGGTGCATTGCCAAAGTTATTGGAATAAATAAAATAGTAGCTTAGTTTCGGTTTAAACATTTGGAAATTCATCAAATATAGAATTAGATTCTGAAGATAAACATACAGGATTTATGTACAGTATTTGAAAACTTTAAACTACGTGGTTGGCAAAGTTTTCACTACTTATATGCTAGTCAAAGACAGCGTAAACCCAATTTGTAGGAGTACAAAATCAGCTGTAATCTTTAGTCGGTCCTAAGTAAACATTCGATACGAATTCTCTTGAATATTAAGGAGTTAATATATATTTTGCAATGTCCCTTACGGTAGGTTCTTCAGTTATTTCATTTACTATTTAGGGAACCAATTAACCCCTGGTTTCTGAAATCCTATTCAATTCACTCAGTGATTTGATTGGCTGTTGTCATTTCAGCCAGCCCCATTTCACAGCAAATTGACTGCAAAGAGACTTGGTCAATGATAAGCGGGGTAATTGCGTAACACACTAAAATGGATATGGATATCGATCGCATTTCATTTTAACAATTCAGCCACGTTCTTTGCGTTATTTATGTTGTTGAGCCGACAAATTTTTCAAACCTATGAAATAATTGATTAGGAATTTCCTTCAGAGCCCTCGGATTGCGATTGAAAGTGTATTACGCAATCAGGTTGCAGGATTCGGACACCAGATCGCTTTCAAAGTGGTTTGTATTTGCAACGACTTTCAACGGGATTGAAATTAGCTTTTCGGTAGCTTATCAGTCAGTCCCATACAATTTAGACTTTTTCATTGTCTCGGCCTTAGTTAAGCCATAATTGTTTCGTTGCGAAAAAAGGATGGTGCTATTCGCCCTGTATAGCTCCAAATCTGTTCCATCCTAGAACAATGATCTCTCTAACACCTCACAGAACCTTAGGGCTATGAAATGAATTAGATAAACTTACAATAAACATTCAGTGTAACAGTTTCAAACAGCGGTATCTCAGTAGCGCTGTTGGTCGCCTCACATCTGTACTGAGCTTGGTTGTCAGTCACGTTCGTCAGTATCGAGATCTCGGCAGACACTGAACGCTCACTCGTTTTTGTTACTGAGTGGATCTGAAAAAGAAGAATAATGTGAGTTGTTGAAGATATTTTGTGGAGAAAATTTTTTTTGAAGTCTCATGGTTACTTCTAATCAACGCTTAGCAGATGGAAAGGTGATCGCTGTCATACTGATATTGATATAACTGTTTGATATAAAAAAACAGTAGGACGCTGCCCCCTAACTTCTTGAAGTAACTCCTGTGAGCTGCCCATCCTCTTGTCGAAATCTTTGGTCGCATTTCACTACATCTTGAGTATGCCATCTAAATTCATACTAAAAACTTTCCTCATCACATATCCCTCATTCCTTTGCATTACATGACCCATACCTATTACCTCTTATTACTTCTCGACCACGGAAGCCACTTTCCACCACCTCTAACATTCTCATTTAGTTCATCATATAACGAAATAGACCAGTCGATATTCGCTTCGCACTAGCATTTTGCAATATTAATATTTTTGGACCTAAATAATTTCGCTTTCATATCGGAACGGTTCGGAAGCTTTCATTGTTTCACTGTTAAGAATAGTTTAGTGGACTGGAATGATTCGATATCGATACTCGAATGAAACGTATCAATATTGTAATAACTATTTCTTTTGTTCAATAAATTCCACTCGACTATCTTGTTGGTATGGGCAATTTGATAATAGCTTACATCATACTGTATTTGGATAGTAAAATGGCACATCTAACTACATATATGTCACAGTAACATGCTGAGATATTCCTTTGACCTCCTGGCTTTTTTGTTTTACGTTATACGGGGTATCAGACCGGAATAACTCGTATTTTTATGTCACGAAGCGACGCGAGCTTTACACACATTCACAGCGCGTTTATACACTTGGTTACCACAAGTAAAGCGCCCGTTGCTTCGTGAGACAAAAGTACAGTACTGTTGTTTTCATTGTTTTTTTTTGTGTTATATCATTGCAAGTCTCAATCAATACTTTTTCTTTTTTTCTTTCTAGTTTTAGAACAAGTATTACTTTGTAGAGTGTCGTTCCTGTCACTCATACCAGTGTAACAGTCTCTTTCTAAAACTCGATGTGATACTCGTATACTACCTCTATTATAGGCAACACATTAATGATTTTAGTACCTATCAATTAATCGTATCGCATACGCGAACACGACCCACTGGTTGCAGGTTTAAAACAATGCACGACGAAGTGATCAGTGTCGCGGTTGTAGTAACAAAGTGGGTCGGTGGGCTTAGAATTCTCGCTCACGGGGCGACCATGACCGCGAAATGGATGGTCGGTATTAAAGCTCCCTCCCACAACCAACATTTCTGACTAACCAATCTTTCCACACCGATATCAGCTTTTCTCTGATAATTTGTGCCTACTTGAAAGCAGTAGAACTTACCTTTTTATCATTCTTAAACCACGTAAGTGTAGCCAAAGGGTTGCCTCCCGAAGATAAACACGACAACCTCTGAACGGTACCAGCAGACAGGGTGGTTCCAGGGACGTATCCAGTGATCATAGGTGCTGTTGGAGGGTCTGAAACAAAAGAGGGAGAAGTTATAGGGGTTACCCATCACTTTTTAAGCTGGGGTGGTGGTTGACTTAACTTTTGGTTCAATAAGAGATTTGTTACAAGTTTTTTTTAAGGTAGAATGCTACGATAAAATTGTACGATATTTATTTAGTAAGGATAAGTAGTTAAAATTTAAAGTATTATAGCTGAATTTAACAAACGTTTCGACGACGACGATCCAAAGATTTTTTTGGTGACTAACTAAAACTTTGCTATCATAATAATCATATCGACAAAGTTGTTACCAGTTTATCGGAAAAACAAAAAGTACAATTTTCTCCACTCTAGCTTAGTAATAATTGATTACTACGCTACAGTAGACCATACTACAACTGATGAACCAGTATGGCTTCGATCAAAATTATCCTTACTTTACTCCATTAACCACAACCACAAATTAGCCTCCCTTTTAAATTACGCAAATTAAAGGCCCGAGGCTTACCGCTTGAGTGGTCACCCATCAAAACATAGGCCTCATTCGTTCAACTTAACCCCCAAGATCGAAAACACAATTAAAGGAGGATCTGTTTCATTGCCCTGTCATTCCTTTGCCTTAATTATGTAGTTAATAATCATTAATTATCAGTATGAAATGACAGGCTGGGAGTGAGTAGGAGTTGGTTGTACACTTGCGGTTTTGCAATTGAGTCGTGCGATTTTTACGTCATTTTCTAGTCAGTTTTTAAGCTCTAAACTTATATTTGTTTGTTTAATTATCGAAACTATTGCTTCGTAAGTCAGCATCAGTTTTTGTTTGATTTTGCCGACCATATTTTTTTAAATTAAAAATGAATGCTTAAAAGCACAAAACATTTTTATAAATACATAAAAATACTTTTCATCCTGAAACATAATAGTGAAATACATTTTTACAATAATTTAAAAGCAATGACCAGAATAATGAAAAAAAAACATAATTTCAGGTAAGTATTGTTTTTGACACGACCAATAAATCTAATTTTGATAACTCAGTCGCGAGTCAGTAACTAACCGTGCAATTATAAATTATAAGGAAGGGTCTAGTCACGGAACGGTGATTAAAATAATGGGCACAGCCCTAGTTTAGGGATGTTTCTAATTGGATACCATGTACGTGTTTGTATAACATTGTAATTATATTGTGAGCTCCGCTGAGTTATTAGAATTAGGAAAATGGCAATATTTCCGCGTAGGTAAGAAGGTATGGTGAACAATGTCCAAATTTTGTTGCAGTGCAAAATAATGTATGCGTATGTGGTTTTGCAACGAATGGCGGCGTAAAGGAAAATGCCAATAACCCATTTATTATATTTTTGTTAGTTCCTAACACTGCATAGTAACATAATCCATACTAATATTATACATTCGAAAGTAACTCTGTTTGTCTGTCTGTCTGTCTGTATGTTACCTTTTCACGCCTAAATCACTGAACGGATTTCGATAAAATTTGGCAGAGAGATAAGCATCCCGGGGAAGGACATAGGATAGTTTTTATCGACATACCTAGCGGGCGAAACCGTGGGCAGAAGCTAGTACTGTATAAACTGGATACTTAGTTTAAATTAAATTATGGGGAAAACCGCATCTAAATCCGTTGCTTAGTTAAGAAGAATAACGCGGTCACAGATACGAAAAGCGACTTGAAGTAATATTATAATATGCATAGATTCATCTAACACTCAGTGCGTATGCGGCGCTCCTGAACAGATTATGTTCCATCTGTAGTGTCCCCAAAGTCCGTTCACCTGCATCATTGACGATCTGAACAATGCCTCTGATGACGTAATAAATATCGCCACCAACTAGACCCAAAAATGTAAGAAACTTAGAGTAACACGTGTACCATCGAAACGAAAATAAGAAGATTCAAAAACCCAAATATCCTTAATACGAATCAAGTCGAACACAAAAACCTTCAACCAAGTACGTAACCAGCCGAAATAACTAGAGATTTACCCAATAAATAACCGTTCGCCGTATCAGATAGCGGTTACGGTGATATTCTCGTCACGTGCCCACTGCAATCAGGATTCATGCAACAACCTTGCTGGAATATACGGGAAGAAAGTTGGGGCGGGACCGAAACGATTTTCTCTGCGTGACCTTGGATTAGAACTGGAGATAACTATTGTATTTGTTGAGGTGTGTGGGTTATTTATAAGTAACGAATAATAAAATGTATCATAGGACCAATTTAAATGTACTGGCAAATATTATCATTGTAACTCCTAAGATTGCAGCATTTCATATTTCACATAAAACAATTATCAGTAGATTTGAATAATCCTCGAGTTAGACTTGCATTAGCCTGAAAAGAGCGTTAACTGGCCTTTATTATATCATACTTTAATTTGTATGTGTTTTGCTTGACTTCTACATCTAACTTCACGCAAAATATGCTCCAGGATCAGTATATAACTCATTCGGGTGTCGATTTAAGCTAAATCTGGCGTCATGCTATAGGTGGACATTGATTAAATCTATGTATTATCCATACTTGCGTTTTCATTCAAAAGTACGCGTGCAAAAAAAAGTATAACGCGTTCAAAGCGCAGCTTCACCTCTCAAACTTGATACCCGTATGTTTACAAGCACTCACAAAAACTCGCGATCCTAATTTGCTCTCGCTCGTAAGCTGTTTCACGATACTCTATATTAACAAGAAAACTGTCAGAGACTAAAACAGCGGACATTGAGAACTTTCAGTATTTTTCAGTCGCAGAATAGTACCTACAGAAGGTCGGCTGCGTACTACGAACGACAACGCACGCAACACGCCTTATACGTACAGCGAGTGCAAGCGCACTCGCGACCGTCATTTGTTTCAGATTGTCATATACATACGCGTCTATGTGTGCGTGCGCCTCGTTTTATGGATCCGAAATTCTTTCTGTACCTTATTTGAAGACTGAAACAAAGAATAGGTATTTTTGTGCTTATTCTGTGTTTCAGTCTTCAAAGTTCTTTGACCTCGATGCTGAACAAGTATTATTTTAAATTTAAGAGACTCGAATTTTGAACGTGTAAATTAAATGCAGTAAAGTTTTCAGGAGGTACCTACTATTCTGATCACGTTTAAAAATAATTGAGGCGTAGAAGCAGGTAGAAATATGATTTGTTAAAATTATTCTGAATTAACTACAACTGTAAAATCTTAATGAAAAAAAAAATGCAGTGGTATTCTCTGTATTTTTTCTGAAAACGTTTAAAAGTTTAAGACATGAACAGTTTTATTCTTACTCATGAAAACTTGAAAAGCATATGTTACTACTATTTCATTTGCAATGATTAGATATTAATTTGATTATACTCAGTACAACTCATTTTAATGAAAGGCCAAATAGTGAGTTCCTCAGATTTTAGTTAGAGTGAGACCTATCAATATTATACGTATCTTTATGTTTCTGAGGAGTAATTGGTTAGTTAATACCTTCCTAAACACGCTGTATTGTTCTAACCATAGATATCCGTGGTTCTAACTAACCTTTATGTACGCATATTCTAATTACTCATAGTTATTTTCTTTTATCATCATCTTCCTGCCCTTATCCCATGTTACTTGGGGTCGGCGCAACACGGTTTCTTCATCCATTCTCCCCTGTCAACCGTCACGCTATCATTCACTCCCTTCTCTTTCATATCATTCCTCACACAATCCATCCATCTTTTCTTCGGCCTTCCTCTCCCTCTCCATCCATCAACATGTATATTCATCACTCTTTTAGTCGCATGCGTTTCGGCCCTTCTCATCACATGCCCATACCAAGCCAAACGATTTCCTTTCAACTTTTCTGTCACTGGCGCCACTTTAAAACTTCCTCTTAAAAACTATTTCTTACTTTATCCATTCTCGTCACTCCACACATCCATCTCAACATTCTCATCTCCGCTGCATGCAATCATTTTTCATCCGTCTTCTTCACGGCCCAGCATTCAGACCCATAAAGTTACGACAGACCTTATTACGGACTTGTAGAGTTATTTTCTTTTATATCATTCGTAATATTTTTTTATACCGTGTTTTATAGCCTCATATTTAAAAATGTAACATAAATGTGTAAAGTAAATTAAAGGAAATAATAATTTTAATATTTACGTTATCCACCAACCCACACTGGGCCCGCGTGGTGGAATATGGCCCACTCCCACACAGAGAGGAGGCTTGTGTTGTGTCCCAGCAGTGGCAATATTTTAGGCTGATTATTATTATTAATATTTATATTATACCTACTAATCTCTGTATTTTTTGTTGTTCTAAAAGAGCCTTTATGATGAAAATCAAAACAGTCCACAAGTAGGTACCTAATCCACGATCCCATTACTTCCTAGCACATAACTCTACAAGTTAAACCATCATAAAGGCAATAATATAACTGTTAATAAATAAGCAAGAAATCGTACAAAACATAAGTAACAGCATTCCAGGATGATTAATGTTTTTACATACATATATACCACTGATGCAATAGAGATGTATAGGTATATTATGTATGTCATTAGATAGGATTGAGGAAGTGGGTGCATGACCGTTGTTTCGTTTGTGCGCATGTTTTTTTGAGATTGGATACTGATGGGCTGATTTTGATGTGATTGATCAAGTTTTGGATTCAGAAATATTATTAGTAAATACTGCGCGTTTGGTTTAAGATAAAAAAGGGTCATCTTGTTCTTCTTTTCGTATAAACGGTAGATATACATTTATATTTTACTGTTTGGGGCTAGGCCATAAAGTCTGTTTTTGTGGGTGTAAACGTCATTATGAGATAAGAAAATGGGTATAAAATGAGAACGTATGTTTTTATTTCATGAAAGACTTCTCATTAAGAAAGGGAATGAGGTTTGGTCATCACACTTGCTCATTGCAGGTTTTTTCATACAAATCAATAAATGCAGTTTTCCTTTGCATCAATACAGCTAAGTTTTAAAATAATTTCCGTAACTGAAAAAGGTATTTGTAACACAACTTTTTGATAACTAAAAAAACAAAATTCATAGTTGGTACCTATTATGTAAGTGCTCAATATAAAACCAACTTCAACCACAAGTGAACCCATGTTCCACCACTAGTATATAATACACATTATCATTATTATGTATATTTCCTTCAATACGAACTAATGCGTTCACTATATTGTGACTTGAATATGTAACTCACAACATGACTACACTAAGTAATACCGTCATTTTTATTCAACCTAGTTTCTTGGCCTATTTTATATGAAGGTACGGTTTCCTAAGCTTTATAACGTGGCATAACGCATGTATTCCCAGAAGGGAATGATGATCCTATGGTCCATCATCACTATCATCACAATTTCAGTCGAAAGACGTTGTCTGCTTGACATAGAGCCTTCCAAACTATAGTTAGACCTGTATTTACTTCGCGGATCCCCATGTAATAGGAAGATTTCGAGTTCAGGTAGCTACTGAGAATTTCGTAATAGAAATGCCAATAATACTTTGTACGGTTCGGGTATCGAACCTAGGACCACAGGTTTAGCAGCCGCACTTGCAAGTAATTCAACAAATTATCACACTAATATTATAAAGGCGAAAGTTTGTGAGTGTGTGTGTGGGGGGGTGTTGGGGGTGTGTTTATATGTTTGTTACTTCTTCACGCTCAAACGGCTAGACCAATTTGGAGAATTGAAAATTTTGTATGGAGGTAGCTGACACCCTGGATTAACATATAGGCTACTTTTTATCCCGAAATTCCCACATTTACGCGGGTGAAACCGCGGGGCGCAGCTAGTACATAATATATCTAACACATACATACACATATTATGCATAATTTTAACCGGAGCAGTGAGTAAAGATGCCTTTTTATGTGTCTTAGATTTGCGTCTGTAAATGCAACCTTGATTCAAGATAAAATACAGGTAAAAATAGAAATTTTCCTAATTTCCGTTTCTCTTATAAAATCTCTCAACTCAGCTTATCCCATAAAAAAATCATACATTATGTTGTCACAATCACCGTATCCTCCATGAACCGTCTTCACAACTTCAATCGGGCATCAAACCAGCTCCCTGTCATGTTATCGAGACCATTAATCATTGAGATAACAGGGGTATCCTCGAAGGAATCAGTCGATATGACGGATGGGTTGTACTCTGATATTGATAAATATTTCATTACTTATGGTTATTAGCTTTAATCATATAATGATATAAATAAGGTAGAACTCAGGTGTGGAGAGGAATTTATGGTTTGAAATCGTTAACGCGTCGTGAATATGGAAGTGTTTCGATCAATGCTTGTTCTTTCTCTCTATGAGAAAAGTTCTTTGGAATATTATGATAATTACCGACGTAACTAGGCGGTCCTGAACTTCGCGCAGAAGGCTGCGCACGAATGTTTTTTAAGAACCAAATGTTGGCATGAGGCGAGTGTGAGTAAGAGAACGAGTTACGTCGGTCGTATTGTGCAGCCTGATATCATTATATACCTATACATAACATACATAATCAGCCTATAATGTTCCCACTGCTGGGACACAGGCCTCCTCTAGGTGAGAGGGAGTGGGCCGTAATCCACCACGCGGGCCCAGTGCGGGTTGGCAGATGTCATATGTCTTCGAATTTTTGGTTCTAGGACATGCCGGTTTCCTCACGATGTTTTCCTTCACCGTTTTGAGAGCAGTGATGATTGGTTAAAAACAAATGACAGTCGGTTTGCATACAACACTGATAAGTAACGTCAACATATTTAGGAAAAGATAGCTAAAATTCTATAAGCCAGACTCTGTTAAAGAAATTACCATTTAATTTTGTTGCTGTTTTTGACTACATACACACACCAGCTTGTATCTAAACTTCAATTGCTGAACATAGTGATTACATTCACCATTAAAAGGACGAGTTATTCCGGTCTGATACCCTGAACCCCCCCCCCCCCCCCACCTCGATCCCCTGCTTGATCGTCTTCTGTTTTAATCTTTGTCTTATCCACATTATGTAAGTTTACTCTTTTGGACAGGTAAGTACAGTCAAAAGAAATTAAAAGTTTCATGATTTAAAAATTAAATATAGTTTTTTTTTATGTCTCATGCGTGCTCGATGGGATTTGAGGCCACGGCAATACATAGATAATATTTCCCAGAATCCACAAGTATTAAACACGAAACGGGAATAAAACAAACCACAGTAATACTACTTATTTAAATACAGCTTACAGCGCACTTTATCCTGAAACTTTACAGCTCAAAGCTCCATAAAAAAAATCTATAAAAACCAGCTTTTAAAAACCCATATAACGCTTTTTTATCTGCAAAATATAAACACGAATGGCACACAACAAAGTACATTAAAACGCAAAATTTCAGGGCTGCCCTGCAACAATTATAGCCACACTTGTGACTAGGGATGTCACCGCAGCTAACAGTTGAGCAATTAATTCGTGCGATGTCCACAGTCTCATTACTTTAATGAGGGAAACGTGCTGGACGGAGCACCCCTACATATAAGGCGGTACACACAACGATTTAATTTAAGTAATGGATTTTTTTAGTGCTGAGATTAGATGATGTATTCTGCTTTTTTATGTGTGTGTTTACGTAGATTTTGTATGTTAACTTTTTTAGCTTTGTATGTTGATAAGGGAAAACTAACTAAATAGAGTAATATCATATTGATTAATTATGCAAATTGAATCTTCTATTTAGTAAAGATACTCAGACTATATATTTTTTATCTAAGCTAGTGTGTTTCCAGCCTATTGTCAATATTTCAAAGTGGTTGTTGTGGACTCATTAGAATGATAAAGTGACCTTCTTGGTGATGTTCTTCAGAAAGGTCAGGTGGTAGTACTCGAAACCGGTGTGCGTGTATAACCAGAACCCTCATTGCGTAACACACTATCAATCTGAATCAATTTGAAGGATATTGCTAACCCATTGCTTCATATGTTCGAAAAATGTGTCTGCTCAACAACGTAAACAACGTAATGAATGTTGTTGAACTGTCAAAATGAAAGCCATTGCTACTGATAGTGTGTTACGCAATTACCCCACAGTTGTATGAACGTAAACGAAGCAAAAGGAGTATAATAAGGATCGAAGCAGGTGGTGTTCTGTTGTTTCTCCTTACCCCCATGGGCAGAAAGCATGAGTTTATGTCATTAGTATTAAAGAGCCTCCACGAACGACGGTCGATATTAAGTGTTCGTCTAGCACATAGGTACTTGATAGTCAGCTTCGCTACCGACTTGCTGACTAGCTAATCTTTAATCACGTAAGAGCTGAGTATTCTTATACTAACTATTTACACTATGTACTAAATTAAACGACCAACTATATAAATAAATATAAAAACAAAAGCACACAGGCTTCGAAGTACCTACTCGTCCGCATTCTCGCTCTGTATGTATATTATTCGAGTACAAAGTCATTTTGAATATTTAATATTTTTCAGGTGATATACTGGTCAAAAGCGAGTATGAAGTATTTATTCGGAGTAGTTACGAACGTTTTTTTTTTAATATAAAATATGCAACATTACTCTATTATATTGTTAACAGTGCTGTGTCGTATCATGCTGATTTTAACCAACGCAGTAGACAAAGGTACCTACTCTTATCCACGCCCATTTAAACCCATGAAGTATTTAGTCCTACTGCCGTTTGCAGGTAAGGGGTGCATTCAAAGAGCCTTCACAATTTACATACTTTTATGTCTAATTTAATGCTAATTCCTGGACTGTATATTAAGTAATATTTGATAAAAACATTACTTATTCATTCATTCAGCACAACATGGCCAGAGATCGCATAAGACATCGCAGGTTTACAAGAAAAAAGGGTGGCCTTTGTCTAGCATATAGCACAAAAAAAAATAATTAAAAACACTACCCATTTATGCACTTCGCCGCGGTCAGATATAAAGAAAAACAAGGCAGATCCCCCTTCGAGGTTCTTTTTCCATTATGAATTTATAAATTGAAGCGCCATACAACTTTAAAATTTAAAATGGGGGACATTTTAACTTTTGAGATGTAACAGTCAATTCAAAATTTTAAATAAGTACCATTTGTAACAAAAACCCAATAACCAGAATTTTACAGACAATATTAATTATAATAAGCCTCATAATCAAATAAGATTCCTTCAAAACCGACACGATTCTATTCAACCCGGCATGAAAACGCAAATGTATACAAAAAGCGTGTATGTGTGTACAAGACGGAGCAAAAAGGGGGTATTATCATAGTCCCCCAAGAAAGGGGGTCAGTAAACAACATGTGAAAAGGTTTTTGCATCGTCACCTTGGCAGTGGCCTAAAAATGTTAGGCTTAAGTTTAGGTCTGAAGCGAAAAGCTGAATGTACTTTGAATAAGACCTATTTTTAGGTCTTTCTCATTTACTGTGTTGTCAGCAAGAACATCTTTTGAAAGTCAATCATTTAGATTTTTCAAACTACTTAGTGCCGTTTCTTGAAGTGAAAGAAATATTGAGGGATTTATTACGAGTTCGAATTTTCACGAAAATGACAAAGTGGCTTGAAAACCACAAAGCAAAAGGTCATCGGTTAATGAGCGTCCAGTTTTCCCGTAACTACAGTGAGACACAAATACATTGTATGGATTTTGAAGCATTTTGTTCCGTTTCAATAGTAAAACGGAACAAAATAGTTCGTGATAATAGTACATAGTAATGTACTATCATTAACACACTAGTGCAAAGTGCCAAATGTCTAGTTTTAATCTCATATTAAGATAAACGTTATCAGCATACGTAAATCTGTTTCCTGGCCCCATCTCAAGTTTATGCTGGCCAGTGGACCACTGATACATTCTGCTAATCTGTTGGACAGTGGGTTAAATGCACAGACGAAGCGGGGTAAAAAAATGGGGGATTAAAATAAAAGAAAAATTGAGTTTAATAACTAGGTGGGATTGTAAATGAGTTGCAAAAGGCGAAAGATAGGATATTTTTGGAGACTTAACAAAAATATTACAGTTTTGTTTACTGGATTTATGACGGAATCAGTAGCCAAATAGTTCTATTTAAACTAGGTATTTTTGCACGCTTTTTTAAACCTCATAATCTTTAATAGTTTCAACCCACCACATATTTCAAAACCGCTGTCCCCCAATACAACTTAAAAAATCGCAGTCCCCCAGTTAATAAAAACCGCTGTCCCCATCCCTTTACACCAGCTCCTTAAGAAATGATTAATGTAGGGTAGATAACAACTTGGCTACTACGCTCAGCATATGTTTGAATGAAACACAAGATTTGTATAGGAATGTTTGTTTAAGGGGTGGACCTTGAAAGACCTGGCTTTTGAGCCAATTTTGGAAGGTGAATTATATTTGCTCAGTCAAAAAGGTATGGGTACGGGTATGGTCTGTATTAGTTTTTGGTTTTTAGCAGTTATTGAGGGGTCATTGCACAAAAAAGTCAGCTGCTCCCAAAATGTCGTCGAGTTATGCGAACATAAATGTATGGAGCAGCTGATTTTTATTCGTGATGTCAGGGTTCGTCCTATAATAAAAGTTGTTTATAATGATGAGCACGATGTTTTCAAATAAAATATATATAAAGGAACGAGCATTGATCACCACGCTTGCTTGATTACTGGGGGTTTCAGACTTTTAACGATATTTTCAGTCATTATGTGGTATATTTGAAATGAACAAGGATCAATATAACCTACCAAAGAATTGAGTATTAACATGAAATGAAAGGTGACAACTATAGTTTTAAACATTTCATTATCCTGAAATTCTACCAATTTTAGACCTTATAGATCTACCAACCCGCACTGGCCCCGCGTGGTGGATTACGGCCCATTCTTTCTCAGAGAGGAAGCCTGTGTCCCAGCAGTGGGAACGTTATAGGCTGATTGTGCGATTAAACTTAATAGATATTGAAGTTAAAAAAAACCGGTCAAGAGCGAGTCGGACTCACGCACCGAAGGCTCCGTACAAATTTGTAGGTATGTAAATAGTTTTAATTTATGTTTTTTGTAATATAACTAAAAATTTACGGTTTTCCGAATTTTTTCTTTACTTGTGCTACATGATATTCCTTCTTGCAAAATTTCATGATTCTAGGTCAACGGGAAGTACCCTAAAGGTTTTGATTTTGGAACGTATACGTTTGATTGATTGACTTAGAGTTTGATTTTTTTCACTGCTTTAACGGATTGCAGCCTTGAGTATTTGATTAGTATGTAGTATTAATTGACTGCCCCGTTGGTCTCGTGGTCGCAAGCGTGACTGCTGAGCGTGGGGTCCCGGGTTCGATTCCCGGGTCGGGCAAAGTGTTATTGAGTTTTTCCATTAGGAATTTCTTAGTAGCAGCCCGGAGTTTGGAAGTTGGCGGTGTGATACCCCCGTGCCTCGGAAAGCACGTTAAGCCGTTGGTCCTGCGCCTGATCTCTCTCCGGTCGTGTCGGATTGCCGTCCCATCGGACAATGAGAGTGAGGGAAGAGGGAGTGCACCTGTGTCTGCGCGCACACTTGTGCACTATAATATCTCCCGCGCCGAATGCTAGTCTCCGTTGAGATTGGCCGCCGTGGCCGAAATACGGTCTGGAGGACTTTTATTTATTTAGTATTAATTTCAACTTGACAACTCTACGCGTTCCTAAGAAAAAGCGTCTTGACTGACGGACAGACAGACGGACAACGAAGTGATCTTATAAGGGTTCCGTATTTCCTTTTGATTAAATGATTTTATGTTTTGTAAGTAAGTTTGCACAAACACTTTTACACGTCAATCATATTTTTTTAAACTAGATGAGGTCGGCGTTTCCTATTTGACTGCTCTAAGAAGAAAGGCCGAAACAAATTCAGAGGTCACAGTCTCTTTTAAAATCCAGACATAATCTTGGTCAGGTTATATGAAGACCATGTAGATCAATTTTGAGGTACTGCGGTGCTATTCTGTAAAAATCTCACCGTGAAAACTTAGGTGAAGTGAGCGTGGAGTGAGCTGTCAATAGTGTCAATTCCTAGCAAAAACCAACTCACTTCACCTAAGTTTTTAAGGTGAGATTTTTACAGAATCGACCGGCAGAACCCTAAAAATTATAATAGGAATACTAAAATAGTGCTAATTACTATCTGGAAAGACGCCAGTAATTAAATAATCATTAATTCAGCTTTCCTTTCACAGGCTAATTGTCAACAGCACAAAATAAATAATAAAGTGTAGTAATTATAGCAAAGAAAGGGACTCCGTATTCCTTTTGATCTCTACAATTGCTTTATACAATTAGTGGGGACTAATTCAAATTACAATTATTCGTCCTAAATACTGGTCGTAGATAATGACGTAATGTAATTGTAGGCGTAAACTAAAAACAACAAGAATGAATATTAGGCTTTGTTGAAAGATGAGGAGGTATGAGCTAAGTATGGTATGATATGATGCGGATGTTATGTAGGATCACTCAATGCAACTAAGTTTGAAATTCCAATCTTTATTGTATTATTGGAAAAACAGTATTACCGATCCTGTTTTTTCAAGGTCATTTTTGTAATTTTGACGTCCATAAAATGACTTTTGACTTGGAATAGAGATTGTTTTTTTTTTCTCCATGAATCCCATTAACAATTTTGGTCAGCTTTTAAAAAACAAGATGTAGTGTAGATGGCTAGTGTAGTCATTTTGTTTTGCTGTTAGATTTCAGTAACTGCAACTGTCATCTCATCCCTTACCACTTCAGTAAACCTAGATCGATGAATACACGTAAATATGGAGCTTAATACATGACACATAAAATAACCCATTCATCCTACAAAACTCAAGGCCAGAAAGTTCTTGTTAAACACCCAAACACCTCTAGGCGAACCTATTCACTCGCACTAAAAACGCAGCCATTTCATTTGACGGCGCGACCTGACCTCAAATCCAACATGGCGGCCGAATTAAACATTCAAAAGCCACACTAGCGTTATGTTAATGACGAACGTAAAATAACAGCTTTAGAAATGTGACAAAAAGGTATGTTTATTAGGTATGTAGTTGCCTAGGGGAAGAGCCTATATCAACTTAGGTTAGGTAAATAGATCTTTGAACTTTACATCTACTGCATAACATCAAGGCTGTATTACCCACAGGGTTAGACAGAGGTGTAACTATAATCATAATCAGCCTATAATCTTCCCACTGCTAGGACACAGGCCTCCTCTCGGTGAGAGGGAGTGGGCCGTAATCCACACGCGGGCCCAGTGCGGGTTGGCAGATATCACATTTCTTCGATGTTTTGGTTCTACGACATGCCGGTTTCCTCACGACGTTTTCCTTCACCGTTTTGAGAGCAGTGGTGTTGAAATAATTTACACAAAGTAAAGCGCCTGTCTGGGTTCGAACTTACGACCTACAACTCGTAAGTTGCGGCCGTTACCACTTGGCCACCACTGCCCTGGTGTAACTATAGTACACCCAAATTTCACTAGTTATGTTTAAGTCCCATGTAACAGGAGTGTAAGCCTTGCCTTCAACCGGCCACACAAGACTACGGGCTACTACTGAGAAATTCCAGATGGAAAAGGTACAGGCGCTTGTGGGTGTAAATCTCGCATAACTTTTCTTTTCAATCTTAGTCGATTGAAAGCTTAAAATAAAGATGGATAGGTAGATAAACAAAAGACGATTTTGATCTTTTATCAGAAAATCTGCTTTCAAATTTTATGTCAGTAGCCTAAATATTTGGTTATGAAAGTCTGGGAGGTAAGTTTTGTATGAATAGCTCAATCAAATTAAGCACATAAAAGGCACTTTTCAACGTCAAAATATAACTACATTCACTCACTTCCACTGTTATGTCTGTAATTTATAAGGTGTACATAATAAAATGTATTCTATTTATGTCAATAGGTCACGGAATGGACCTAAGTATTTTATTTAAATCGCACGAGCTCAAGCCTACTTCAGAATTTTGTGTATAATTCAAAATACACTTAGCAAAAGTCCTACAACTTTTTCCCAATTTTAAACCAAACACACACATATCGTCCCCCATTTCCCCCATCCCGCAAAAACCTGGTGCGCAAACTTTAAACCACTAAAAAAACGACGGCATAAATCCGTTTCTAGTAAGAGATGGCAAATAAAACCGGGTAAGAGAGAAAGAGACAGCACCAGCAGTTTAAAAAGCTGTTTAATCCGACCTAGGGTTTATCGCGTTAGGCTGACGGAAAAAATACAGGGTGTAATGAATTTACAGTCTAGGGTTCCGTTCAGTAAGCCAGATTTAAGATCGATTGGTTCCCGACACTGATTTTTTGTCTCATTCCGCTCAGTTAAAGTGAGAAAAATAAATATAGTGGTTTTTTACTTCTGTCTGTATACTATTGTGTTTATCATAGATTATTTATGTATGTTATTAGATACAGTGTTGTTTTAACCCTTTTATTTCATTTGTCGTTTGGCACTCGAAATGTTCTCCCAAAAAATTCGTTAAAACTTTATTTTTCAAGCAGATTAAGATTATTAACAAGCAAATGCCTATTTTGTCATTTTGGGTAATTTTTCGCAGACATAATAGATAGAAATCTAAGATTTGTTACACAAACAATATTGTAACAAATGTGGGTGTCATAAATAGGTACACTTCTGTCGAACCCATATATAGCGCCTATATTGTATAGCCATATATTGTAGCGCGGTTTGTACAGTTGTGCGCAAAGGTAAACTATTAAAACTAAAACAAAAGTAATTCATCATACTCACCCACCTTCCAAAAGCCCAATATATTATGTATGTATCCAAAACTACCACAATGGATTACACAATTTCCCTACCGAACCCCGAAACGCCGGCAGCGGCCGTGACGTCAGCTGCGTTTCCGGTTCCGCAAATATTATGATAATTCGCACAGACCGGACGGTTTGTCCGTTGTTTATATAGCAATAGTTTTATCATTTTATGTATAACTAGCGGCCCGCCCCGGCTTCGCACGGGTAGATAAAATAAGATATTATAAGGACTTTTCGGCGTTACTATTGCATATTTTAACATGGAAAAGTAGTTATTGTGACATACCTGTAATAGTTAGACATATGGTATCGCGGACTTTTTTATAGATATTGATGTCCTCTATAAAACTGTAGTACATCACTTTGATCTATTGTCAATAATTTACGGAGCGTACTTGATATAAGCTTTTTTATTGGTATTTTTTCACAACTTGGGCTACAGTATCGAACTTTTCATACGGATCCCTTACTTTTTGAAATTATTCTATCGCCTTTGTTCATCAAGGATAATGTAGGATTCTAATGGTGAAAGAATTTTTCAAATTGGTTCAGTAGTTTCGGAGCCTATTCAATTCAAACAAACAAATATTTCCTCTTTATGATATTAGTGTAGACTAGCGTCCCGCCCCGGCTTCGCATAGTTTTTACGACTTGACAAAACTGATGTTATGTCATAAACATACAAAAAGACATATCGATAGATTTCTTTATTAGTCAAATACTAATGTATTCTGAATAAATTCATCATCTGCCTAGCCTTTTCCCAACTATGTTGGGGTTGGCTTCCAGTCTAACCGGATGAAGCTGAATACCATTATTTTACATGGAGTGACTGCCGACCTGACCTCCACAACCCAGTTACTGGGTAATACGATACCCCTTGGTAAGACTGGTTGTCAGATTTTCGGGCTTCTGATGACCCGTAACGACGGTCAAAGATCCACGAATGACAGCCGGGACCAACGGCTTTACGTGCTTTCCGTGGCACGGAGGGGTCTTGGTATGTGAAGATGGTCACCCATCCACGTACCAACCGCGGCATGCGTAGCTTAACCTGATCGATCGACCCGTGCAGCTCTTATTACTTAGCCTCTCTGAATAAATTATAGAACAAAAATGCACATAAACCTTCCCGAATAAATTTTGTAAATGATGATGAAAACTGGATCTAAATCCGTTGCGCAGCACAACATGTTCGCACAAACAGACTCGAAAATAGACTTTATTTTATAACTAGCAGCGCCCCGCAGTTTCACCCGCATAAGTGTCGATATCTCGGGATAAAAACTATTCTATGTCCTTCCCAGGGATGCAATCTATCTCTCTGTCAAATTTTATCGAAATCCGTTCAGTGGTTTAGGCAGGCGTGAAAAGGTAACATACAGACAGACAGAGTTACTTTCGAATTTATAATATTAGTATGGATATGTATGCATGCATACAGATAAATTCTATAGTTGGATGGATTCCATGGCTTGATAGTTTCACAGTTCACTGGGTTTGTTATGTCAATGGGTCAAAGGAATTTGTTGTTATTTTATTTTCTGTGTTACCACGTATTACTTTTACACACGTTAAAGCATTTTTGGAATACCATAACATATCTTCTTACTATTTCCATAGATAACTTGAGTTATCAACAACATGACATCAACCCTGTACCTATTTCCCAAAGGTATATTTTTATGACGTATATTTAAGTATTTGTTACAACCAAATTACATAAATAAAAAATAATAAAAAAATGTTTATTTCAATTACAAAGGGCATTTCGATACATGTTATTGGAGATCACTTTTTAAGCAAGGAATTGCTAGTGTTAGGAGACTCCGCGTTTACGCTTTTTACTATCTTAAGCAATTGAAATGTAGACAATGCAAACATGCAAAACTAAAAATGGTAACTTCAAATAAATAACATAATGTATCATCTTTTTTCTCCAAAGGCAGAAGTGTACCTGTAGGACACTTACAATTCTACATCTAAGTTTAAGACTCTTGTTATAGGAGGCGAACCTATATAGCTGAAATTTATAATTTATCAATGTGCACCATATACTCCTGATAGTACGTAATCCTACTTCCTACTATCCTACTAATATTTTAAACGCGAGTTTGTGAGGATGGATGGACGGATGATTTTACTCTTTCACGCAAAAACTACAGAACGGAATTAAGTGAAATTTGGCACAGAGCTAGTTTAGAACCAGGATTAATACATAGGATAGTTTTATCCCGATATTCCCACGGGATCGAGACATATGCAGGTGAAACTGCGGGGAGCAGCTAGTAATTAATCCCCTCGTCTGTTAGGAAAGCTTATTAGATTCGGTAACAATAGAAAAAGTAATTGTATCTCATCAGTGACAGTTGAGCTCCTATACCTATTCGATAGGTAGCAAAAAGAGCATAGTAAAACATTTTAACCCCCATTTTAGGATACAAGGTCTATAGCACAGATCGCCTACAACCACATACGATTTACAAAGCACCCAGCTTGACCACAAGGGATACTAAGGGGTCTTACCCCCGACTAGAAATGATTTAAAGGGTAATCTTAGTTACCACGAGTACGTAAGGGTTAGACCACAACTGATGGAGGGGCTGTTCTGTGTGGCAGTTGTATTACCCGTGGTCAAGTTTTGATTCGAGTTTTTATGGTTTTAAGATGGAATTGTAGTGTTATGAGGTTTTAATGAAAATGGGCTACTAATCTTTCTAAAATGTTTTGAAATACGAATGAAAGAAGCCATTTTGGATTGTGAGTAGTGCCGCTACAAATTTTAAGATCTTGTTTATGTGGTTATTTTTGACTAATTATGGCGCTGATTTTAAAACTTCGCAACCAATGTTTTATTGGAGACAGGTTAAAAAAGAATCACGTAAGTCGAGTAAATCATTGTACCTATACCTACAAATAAAAAAGCACTCCTTAAAAACATGTTTAGAAGTCGATATAGGACCAACATCTGTATACAAAATATCAACTAACCCAAACACACACACACACTCCACAGTGAAGCTTCCAATAAGTAAACAAATTCAAAAAAATCCTCAATATCATGCGCATTGCACTAACTTAAACAGCTGTTTACGAGTACCTAGCGCCACCTAGCGGACGCCACGGGCAACAGCGTCACGGGCAGCGACGACGTGGAAGACGGCGCGTGGAGGGGGCAACCCCGCACTCCGACTTTTTCTTCACTCGGTTAAAATACATATATTCACGGCGACCGAGTACACACATACAACAACTATTGTAAATTTATAAATAATTAAATTTAACCGTTCTTCAACATCGGGCCTTTCAATAAGAACTAACATCCTCATCACGACGATTGACCACCTCCTGCACATAATTTGGTCCTACGAGCCGGAGCTACGAGTTCTACGAGACTAGCAGCAACGAAGAAGATCCGAGAAGATCACCATCTGCAGTTAACGGTCAGGTCATTCAAATTATTCCTTCCCAATTCCGTGCTGAGTTTGTGCTAACGTTGTCTTATTTCTCGAAATTCCGGTGTTCGCAACGAGTGTGTATCTAAGTTTAATTAACTACATCGGTACATTCTAAATTGTAAGTACTTGATTTTTGTCTCTCGCAACCACCATAATGACGAAAAAGAGGCATTCGCTCATAGACACAGAAAGCAATGAAGATATTATTCGGGATTTAGTGAAAAAACGCGGTTCCTTAAAAGGCAAATTTACTTTGTTTACAAAATTTGTTCAATTACTAGACGGTTCTAATCCAACAGAAATTCAGAAAACAGAATTACAGGAGCGCTTGCAAAAGATAGAAGTGTTGTTTGATCAGTTTTGTAGCACTCAAGATGAAATAGATTTGTACGTTGCGGGTAGTCAGATTGATAACGAATTGCAAGAAAGGGAATGTTTTGAAAATCAATATTATGCTATTGTGGCTAAATCTAAGTGTATCTTAAAAGAAAATCCCACAGTTCAAAGCGATAATAATAATTGTAAATCACACGCACACGGTATCAAACTACCTACAATTACTTTGCCGAACTTCGATGGTTCTTATGATCAGTGGCTTGAGTTCCGAGATACCTTTTTATCAATCGTTCACAATAGTAATACTCTAGACAATATTCAGAAATTTCACTATTTGCGTTCAGTTCTATCGGGAAATGCACTACAGGTCATTAAAGCTTTGGAATTTTCCGCACAAAATTACGTCGTTGCTTGGGATTTACTGGAGAATAGATACAACAATAGCCGTCTACTAGTTCATAATCACGTTAAGGCGTTATTTACTGTTCAGGCAATTAATAAAGAGTCAGCTACTCAAATACGCAAACTCATGGATGCTATTTGGCGTAATCTTCGTGCATTAAAAACATTAGACGAACCCACCGACACGTGGGATACGTTAATTATTTATCTAATCGTCACAAAGTTAGATTCGTCGACTGAGCGCGAATGGGAACTTTTCAAAGGTACCCTCGCAAACGCGTCATCCAATAAAAAAACATCGTTGTCTGACTTAATGACCTTCCTTAAGGACCGCGCGGATTTTCTAGAAACGGTTGAACCGTCTCATAGCAAACAAAGAGATAGTACTCAGAATAATCACACTAAAAATTCGCCGTCAATAAAAACACATAGTCATGTTTCAACTCGGAAAGATGGAAAGAAATCGGCTAATCACACAAAATCGCCACGTTACAAGTGCAATATGTGCAGTTCGAATCATCCTATTTATTCGTGCGAGGAGTTCCTTATTTTATCGTCTAAAGATAAATTAAAATTAATCGAAGAAAAGAATCTTTGCCGTAACTGTTTACGTGCCGATCACGCAATAACTGATTGTTGGTTCGGGCCGTGCAAGCACTGTAACAAAAAACACAATACATTAATACATAGTGAATTCGTTGACACTAACGAATCGTCTACTGTTTCACACACAGCACAAATAGTGGCTCAGCCAGAGTCCACTACGGGAATCACACACACAAACATCTCTCACACCGCATCTCACACGTCTCACACGCCTTACAAAGTCGATAATAATATTGATACGCGCTATTTTTATGATCAAGTATTATTATCAACTGCATTAGTGGAGATTGCGGATGAGAAAAATAAATATCACACTACCCGCGCTCTTCTCGATAACGGAAGCCAGCATTGTTTCATAACCGAAAAGCTTTGTAAAACCCTCAACATTCCAACGATACAGTCCACTATGCAAGTCATTGGGGTAGGCAACTCCATGACACAATCCACACAATTATGTAAAATAAAATTAAGATCCAAAGCAAGCTCATACAATACACACATTAATTGCTTAGTTTTGTCGCAAATCACCGCACAATTGCCATCACTGGGCATCGATCATAACATTGAAATTCCTAATAACATACAACTTGCTGATCCCGACTTTCATTCAAGTAATGAAATTAACTTATTAATAGGCGCCGACAAGTTCTGGGATTTGCTAAATGAGGGTCTAATACGTTTACCTAAGGGTCCTTATTTGCAAAACACTAAGCTTGGTTGGGTTATCTCGGGTTCAATACAAAACCAACTAAAACGAAGTTTAAACAATAATCGAACACAATGTAATTTCACACAATCATTGGATGCGGAACTTAAACGTTTTTGGGAACTCGAAGAAATTACTTGTAATAAAACAATTTACACAAAAGACGAACTCGCATGCGAAAATCTTTTTAAAGACACCACTTTACGTGACGATAAAGGCCGTTTTTCTGTACGTATTCCGCTGAGCGAATCAGCTGACGAGCTGCGCGATACATTTTCAATGGCCGAGAACCGGTTTTTGGCACTCGAACGCAAGCTAATACGAAGCGCGCCGAGTTATAGACAGATGTATTGCAATTTTATGAAAGAATATTTAAGTTTAGGACACATGAGCCGTATTACTGAATATTCGCCGCCTTACTATTTTTTACCGCATCACGGTGTCTATAGAGAGCACAGTTCGACCACAAAACTTAGAGTGGTGTTCGATGCGAGTGCTAAGTCTACGTCGGGCAAGTCTTTAAATGACATACAGTTTATTGGTCCGACTTTACAGAATGACATATTCGCCATTTTACTTCGGTTTCGGCAATTTAAATACGTCGCATGTGCCGACATCGAAAAAATGTATCGTCAGATATTAATTCAGCCAGATCAAAGACAATTACAATTAATCCTTTGGAGGGAGAAGCCGTCCGAACCCCTTGGCATATATCAACTAAACACCGTCACCTATGGGACGGCATCCGCACCTTATTTAAGCATTCGATGCCTAAAACAACTCGCATTGGAATGCAAGGATGACGTCATTTCACAAGTCATTAGCGATGATATGTACGTAGATGATCTAATAACGGGAAATCAGGATTATCAAAAATTATTGGAGATATGTAGTGGTGTTTCTAAAGTTCTGGAATCGGCTTGTTTTCCGTTGAGAAAGTGGATCTTTAATACGAAACCTTCCCAAACTCAACGTGAGTCTACCTTTAAAGAATTATCGCTAGGAGACTCGTGTCACACCAAAACGTTGGGATTGGGGTGGTTTAATTCTTCGGATGAACTGTATTTTAGTACTAAATGCGATCATAATGTAACTTGTGCCAGCAAGCGTAACATTCTTTCCACTATAGCGCAAATATACGACCCTTTAGGTCTGCTCACCCCGACGATAGTTATTGCAAAAATCATCCTTCAAAAACTGTGGTTAGCTAAGATAGATTGGGATGATTCAGTCCCTAAGCCGATTTTGTTAGAGTGGCAGAATTTTGTTAATAAATTGCAATATTTACAATATTTACGTATACCTCGTTACGTAATAGGAGATAACGCGCACACAGTTGAACTCCACATTTTTTGTGATGCATCACAAGACGCGTACGGGGCATGTGCGTATCTACGTAGCTATACAGATGCAATGATAACAGCGCGGTTGTTATGTGCAAAGAGTAAAGTGGCACCGGTGAAACCGGTCTCCATTCCGCGCTTAGAATTGTGCGGCGCGGTAGTAGGCGCGAGACTATACAAAAAGATTATTAGCTCGTTACGATTAACCTTTAATAATGTATATTTCTGGTCAGATTCTACAGTAGTATTAGGATGGCTTAAGATGTCACCGAATCAATTAAAGCCATTCGTGCAAAACCGTGTTGTGGAAGTGAACGAACTAACGGGTGACAAAGTGTGGCTTCACGTAAATGGCAAACAAAACCCAGCTGACTTACTATCGCGCGGAATGCAATTGGATTTGTTAAACTCGTCTGATCTGTGGTGGCGCGGACCGCCATTCTTACACGTTCATGGAATGGACGGTAAACATAATAACAATTATAATATTAACTACGACGAATTACCAGAATTAAAATCAACAAAAATCGCATTGGTGAATCAAACAATGCCAAGTTCTTTTCCTTTCGAAAGGTTCTCTAATTTTAATCGTATGCTACGGGTGATGGCCTACATTATACGTTTTGCAAATAACTGTCGACATAAAATAAATTCACAACGCCTCACAGGTAGTCTGTCGGTTGATGAATTAAATATTTCAAAAAGAATTTTAACGCGTATAGCGCAGCAAGAGTCCTTTCCAACAATTTATGACAACATAACAAGTAAACAACCTATAAAGTGTCCTCGTAATATTTCTAATTTGAACATATTCTTAGACGAGCACAACATAATCAGAGTAGGGGGTAGATTAGAAAATTCCGAATCATTCTCATTTGACAAAAAGCATCCTATGTTGTTGTGCGGTCGACATAGATTCACACGTCTTTTATTTGAATGTAATCACAGGGTGTTATTACATGCGGGGCCCCAACTGTTACTCGCTACGATAAGGGAAGCTTGGTGGCCTCTCAAAGGGCGGAACTTGGCCAAACAAGTAGTGCATACCTGTGTGAAATGTGTTCGTATGAAAGCTAAGCCTTTAAATATTCAGATGGGTAATTTACCACCCGAAAGATTGGAACCCGGGTATCCATTCATGTACTGTGGTGTCGATTATGCTGGACCATTGTTTATGTTGAACCGTTCGGGACGGGGGGCAAAGTTAATAAAATGCTACCTATGTTTGTTCGTGTGTTTTACAACGCGTGCTGTACACTTGGAGTTGGTCACAAATCTCACGACTGAAGCATACATATTGGCATTAAAACGCTTTATTTCCAGACGAGGTAAACCATTGCAGATCTATTCCGATAACGGTACAACATTCGTAGGGGCGCTAAAGGAATTTGCTAAATTCCTCGTAGATAAAGAGAGTGACCTCCGGGATTATACTGCTAACAACTTAATTAAATTCACGTTCATTCCGCCCTATTCGCCCCATTTTGGCGGGTTGTGGGAGGCAGGCATCAAGTCCTGCAAATTTCATTTAACTCGTGTAGTAGGGAATGCACACTTGACTTACGAGGAATTAAGTACCGTGTTGGCACAAATCGAGGCTGTCCTCAACTCCCGACCAATGTTCCCTATGTCATCCGACTCCTATGACTTTCTCCCTCTAACTCCGGCTCATTTCCTGATTGGCCGACCGTACACTGCACCCGCCAGTCAAGACTTGACCACAACGGCTACGCACTGTCTTCGTCGTTACGATCGTGTGGAACAAATGCGCCAGAACTTCTGGAGTCGATGGTCCAAGGAATATGTTTCTGAACTCCAGAAAAGAACAAAATGGCAGACCAACCAGGACACTCTTGTTCCTAACACCCTTGTGCTCGTGAAGGAAGACAATCTACCTCCCCTCAAGTGGCGCCTAGGCCGGGTCTTACAGACATTCCCGGGCAAGGATGGCATAGCTCGCGTTGCAAACATAAAGACAGCGGCGGGTACAATCAAGCGGTCATTCTCGAAGATATGCCCACTCCCGCTCCCTGATGAAGATACCGCGACATCTGCTTCATTGGAACCAGGTGCTTCCAAGGCCGGGGGCATGTTTACGAGTACCTAGCGCCACCTAGCGGACGCCACGGGCAACAGCGTCACGGGCAGCGACGACGTGGAAGACGGCGCGTGGAGGGGGCAACCCCGCACTCCGACTTTTTCTTCACTCGGTTAAAATACATATATTCACGGCGACCGAGTACACACATACAACAACTATTGTAAATTTATAAATAATTAAATTTAACCGTTCTTCAACATCGGGCCTTTCAATAAGAACTAACATCCTCATCACGACGATTGACCACCTCCTGCACAACAGCAATAATTCAAACATTCCACAAAAAAAAACAACATGGCGCCCAAACGCTACAAAATATTGAAAGAATTTAAAACCTCAAACTCGTACATGTGTTAGGCAAAAGGAATTGGAGAAATTCTCTGAAAAAGAAATGCTGAAACGTTGGCCGCTGCATTTTACAAAATATTTCAGTTTCCTGCAGTAAGTAGAGCGTTATATTTCCAAATTATTTTAGTGAAGGGCTTTCCGTTTTAGTGAAGGCGTTTTAAGGGTTGATTTGTGAAGAAAATGAAGTTTATTGTGTGAGTATTTTGTAGATGTAAGATTGTAAAGTATTGTGGGATAGGCAGTAGTGTCTGAAACGATACCATGTTGTAAAGGCAATGCAATTCCTGAAATATATAATGTAGTATGATGATGATAGTGCATGATTATGGGCTTATCCTATTATTTCTAAAAGATCGTCTAAAATATAAGCCACCGATATTTTTCTATCTATATTTTTTTTTGTCTTACCAAGGAGTATCGTGTTACTCAGTAACCGGATTGTGGAGGTCAGATAGGCAGTCGCTCCATGTAAAATACTGGTATTCAGCTGCACCCGGTTAGACTGGAAGCCGACCCCTACATAGTTGGGAAAAGGCTAGGCAGATGATGATGATGATTTTTCTATCTACAAGTAAATGCTTTTGCCTGAGGCTATCTATACAGGGTGACACGGGTTTCGACGCACAAACTATATCCACGAATTGAGAACATGAGTTAAAAAAAAAAATCTGCTTTACGGGAATATAATGATGTACCGAATCCATTCGATGTCCTTGTTTCCATGTATAATTATTTTCATACTTATTTTGCCATTCGTTTCTGTACCTACAATAGAAGTGGTTACGTTATAAGCTAAGTTTTCTTACAGAACGATTAATTATTAAAGCAAGAATTATTGCAAAAGTTACTTAGTATCGACGATTTTATAAGAAAAACTGAATATTTTTTGCTATAAATCTTGAGCACACTATTTCTCACAAACAACCATTACAAGAACCAAGTAAACTTAATATTTAAAAGGCGCACACTACTCCGAAATATGTCCTTCGTTCGTACACCCCGTATTTAATATACAGGGTGGTTCAAGATAACGCCACAACACGTTGTGAGTAGCACTACGATTTCAAGTCACGTTTCCTAAGGGTTTCGAGTCGACGGAGTTATTATAAAGTCAAATAGACTCCTGATTAAGTTACCATGTGTGGGAAAAATGTCGGAAAATATGTGGGTAGGGATGTAATTATTGTTGTGTAGTGGGGGTGGTGATTGGTGATGATGGTAAAGAGTTGTGGGGTGAAAGTTTTATGTTAATGCTTGGTAGTCACGAGCCATGCCAATATATGCCAACACTTGGCAACTTTCAATTGCGATTTTTTTACGAAATAACGAATGCAAAGTTAAAATACGACACTTTACATAAACCTATAGGTTCGAAAATACTATGTTCGTAATAAAATAAAATTTCATTCAAAAATAAAGGAGAAAATCGCCTTTGAATAAAGCCAAGTGTATACATACTTATGCTCGTGACTGTACGTGACTGTTCATACAAACTTTAAACCACAGATTTAAATCGTTAGATTAGCCCTCACTGCACTAAATCGCGCAAAAAAGTGTCCAAATGCAGAAGAATTCGCTCACACAATAATAGTGGTGTTTCCATGACAATCAAGTCAAGTCTCTGTGATATTGTGTAAGTTAGGTGTCAAAACTAAACAGAAACGCGACCATCTTTTGACACGGTAGGGCGAATCTACGATTTCAATCTTTGCTTTAAGCAAAATGTTTAGAAGTGTCTTGTGAAATTTCCTCGCGTTAAAATAGTAATTCCGATCCGGCACTGGTCGCGACTACCGTTTTTTGTTAAGCCACTCTCTACTTTTTTAGCCCTCTCTAGCGTCGGTTTGACAAACATACAGGCAGTTTGGTGAGAATCAAACACGCGGCCCACCTACTGATAAGTGGTTTCCGCTGCCTATGTTCATAGCATAACATCACGCCTGTAATCCCCGAAGGGTGGGCAGAGATATACTGAAGCTACACCCACATTTCGCCAGTTATGTTTAAGTCCCATGTAATAGGGGGCGAGCCTATTGCCATCAACCGGGCCCAAATCCAGTCTCCGGGCTTATGATCGTCTACCTCATCACACAGTCTCAGAGTATTGCAGGTGCGTAGGCATCCCTGAGACAAAGCTAAAATATCTCATGTGTCTGTAATTACACCGACCTCTTTCAAGCCTGAACAGAGCAACGCTCCTTGCTTCAAAAAAGCATGGCAGCACTAATTTCCTGGACGAGTTCCTACACAAAGAGCTGCACTATGAAAATTCCTAGCTTAAAAAATTGCAAAGACAATTTCTATTTAGATTTCGCAACTAGCATACCGTGACAAGGTGGTAAGCCCTAGCTTACCACCTGCACCTTCTACCACTCCAGTTCATAATAGTCCAGGAGCTTCTAATAGCTCAAGGAGTGACAGTTAATCCGTAGTCGAGGAGTTGCGTTATAAATTATTCTCTTTATTTGGCTCTTCAAGTTTAGTTCATGTTGTAATTCCACGAAATACTCAATGTTTAATAAATATAAAATTTGATGGTTACTTGTTGTTTGTGAGACTGGCAGGTAATAAGTTTACTGAAGAGGCTTTCAAATTGAGAAAGGAAATTTCCATAATCGGTTGGCGGACGAAGTGAAATTGCAGTGTGTTGTGATTAGTACTCGTATATAGGAGGACGCTAGTACCCATCCTTTGTGTCAACTCCTAGTTAGCGAGTCAATTTTATATTATAAATGCCCAATATTCTATTTTGGTCAATTCTTTGAAAAAAAAGGCTCTTTCAAGATGGTTCTTTGTTACAGTCACTTTAAAATACATGAATCCAAAGTACCTACACGAATTCAACTTTTACGAATAATATAGTTTTAAAGTTTAATTACAAAAAATATGTTTTTTTTTATGTAATAGGCAGATATAAAACATAATTAAGTACGTCAAATGACACTTATCATCTGCCTAGTCTTTTCTCAACTATGTTGGTATCAGCTTCCAGTCTAACCAGATGCAGCTGAATATCAGTATTTTACATGAAGCGACTGCCTATCTGACCTCCACAACCCAGTTACACGATAGTCCATGGTAAGACGTGACTGTACCACAAATGATACTGCATTGTCAAGAGTCCCAAAACAAGCCAAGACAAAACAAATGAAAACGTTTAGTTTTCAAACTTCCAATTCTAATTTTAAAACAACCCATATTTTTTAAGATGGCGCCAACTTAGTTCATACAAATAAGTTGCTGACACATTTCGTATTAGAACTTCGGAAAATCTTGTTAACCTTATGGTATATCACGATATATTTTTCGTGCATATCAATATGCTCCGGCCCGATTCTGTTCATGACAGCTCTCTAATCAAATAGGTATTTGATGGAAAATTCTTCGTGTTTACTTAAGCCATGAATTATCATATTTTGTAGGGTAATGGTTTTATCGATTTCTGTTGTAGGTAGGTTGACGGGAAAAGTATTATTGGTTTTGATGACGTGTTTGGTGATCAGGAATAAACGCATTCATTCGTTTTTCCAAAATAAATAAATCACCTCTGAAACAAATGTGTTTTCATAACTAAACACCATGTTTTTTTAAAAGCAGTACCTACCTTTAATGATCAGTGCTTTATTAGTAAAAATACAACGGTTATCGTCTTTCTATCTCAATATTAAAAAAAAATAATCTTTTGAAATGTCTGCATCGCAAAATGAACATGTCAATACAATGTTTAAGTCTCTATTTTCTAGATATTAGGGTGGACATTATTTTTATAAAAAGTAATCTGTCATTTTGAAATCTTGTTATTTTTGCATTATATTTTTTTCTTTTTTTGACACCTGATAAATTTGCAATACTGTGCCTTGTTTTTTTTCTCGAAAATATTATTTTTTTCTAAACAGTTACTTAGCGATTCTATTTTATTGGAAGTTCATCAAAATAATGACGTAATCGTAACGTAAAATTTATTTTTTTATCAACATAATAAAACCCTAAAACCAAAAATAAATAAAAATGGTAACACTTCAATTCCATCATGTTTTAAGTGCGATACTAAAATAGTGATAGAAAAAGTAAAAACCAAAATACTTACATAGAACATTGATGGTATGTGTAGCGACGACGTTCTCAGTGAGTTGTCCGTTGATGCCGTGACAGACGACGACGATGGACCTCTTGTTGGGTTCCACAACCACCGTGATGTTTGAGGTCGTGATCCAGCCACCTGAGAAGAATAGCAAAAAGAGTTGAAAAAGTGGTCGAAAGCTTCAACTAATGACGATACCTACGGTTAGTACGGACTGGGTAGAGAGACCACTACCAGTGTTGCTGACAATTCACATCCACGATATAAGCTATTGTCATAGCCATCGCAAAAATAGTTCGATAAAAATAATGTCTGAATGAATAAATGTTTTTTTTGTGTCATTCAAGTTTCAATTATGAATTGAATGACGAATTAAGATGACTAGGTATATCTCAGGATGTAATTCTATCAAAAGAAATGTATTTTAACTAATAATAGAAACGATATTGTTTTCTTCATATTACTTTCTTTCAAAACCCTATACTGAATCAATTTAATTTGAAACATTTTTTTTTATTATTACCTTTTTAACGTCCGTCATATATTTCATCAAATCTTTCTATAAAACGAAAAATGCCTTGAAAGGCTTCATATTTTAAATTATCAAATAGCTGTATCGGCGTTCGTATCAACCTTCGGCGATTCAATCTATTCCTCTTTGTAGTCGAGGTCTTGTTCAAGAAATCTAGGCCAAGGTTTCGCTAACTGCAGTCCTTGAACATACGGTTTCAGCGATCGTTTGACATTGCCAAATTACGATAGTTATACTTCCTTGAAACTTAAATTATGTATTTGCCCAATTTTCGTATAGAACTATATGGGAATACTTTTTGTGTGAAAGAATGACAAATAGATAGACCACCTAATTTAAATTGATGAACACCAATTATAAATTGGTATTTACATGTTAACAGATGCAGCGGCCTTACGGTCAAATACCGGAACGCAACTGATGTCGCTTTTAAATCTCAGGCTGTCTCTGTCTTGTCACTTAGGGCAGGTTAAAGTGCTATTTCTATATGCAAGTCTTTTCACATATTTCTTTCACTATTAATTGCTTACGAAAAAACAATAAACAATACACATTTACCTTCAGGCGATATAATAGTTCTGTTACTAGCTTCCTTATGATGCTTCCCTAGTACCAGCCACTTGATATCTGCTGCTGGGTTTGAGGGAGCTGTGCTGCAAGTCAGAGGCACTGGATCTCCAACCCTGGCTTCTGAAGGTCCGGAGATTGTGACGTGTGATGGGGCAACTGAAAGAGAAAAAAGAGTTGGTAATTTGATATTGAGACGGAGAAGTATGGAAGAAAAAACTCATGTTGGGCCGACCGAAAAATTGGGATAAGGGCAAGAGAATGATAATGGTATTTATTTATTTATTTATGTAAATCTTACCTACAACTACCATTCATGTCATTTGATAAGAATGACATGAACGTTTAGAGAAGCCTTGAATGAGTCAAGGGTTCTTTATTCAAATGGTCGATAAATAAATGACGACGTATGAAATGTTAAATCAGGAAAGATAAGTGTTTAATTGAAAAGACTAAAGTCCAGCAGTGGACTACTATAGCCCGATGATAATAATGATGATATAACTACATATATTATTATACAGGCACAGAGCCAAACAGACACAGATTTCAATAATACCTAAGATTACCCCGAAGTATGAAGAAACTCCCCTCAATACTAGCGATTTAGTTAATATATTGACAAAAGATAGTCACATTATGCATTGAATTTTAACAGCAGAGCCTGACACTGAATAAATTAGATAGCAAATTCTAAAGCATAGCAATTTAATGCATCACTAATATCGTACTAAGCTACGTAACCACGGTATCATGCGAAATTTATTACATTTTGAAAGCCTGCATGTTGGCGTAGAGAGTCGAAAGCCTATGTAAAATCAATCGCTGTAGAAATCTGATTTATTTAGAAGATTGATTTGATTTTTATGAGCAGATGATGTATATTTTGGGAGGAGCAACAATTATTTTATTCTTTTTGCATTTTGTGTAGCAAATTAATGTTGTTATTTGAATTTCCCATTATAAAACGGAATTTGATCTATCATAATTAGAATTAATTAATGAATACAAATATTCTGTTAGCTTAATTGACTGAAACAAACAGTTCGTAACATCACTATGATAAATAAACTATGTAATTAGAAATCTCATTAATTTGAATTACCTGCTCTGCTAACTAACAAATTAACTGTCATGTTTCATATTCTATTTGAATTATTACATTGTTTGTCACGGCTACTTTTCTAGATTTCTTTAATAAGCCCTAAATATAGTCTGTTGCTTATACTCTTAAACGTAATAAATCCCTGTCTCATCTAGTAGTAACCTTCAGAATCTTCATGTCATCGACCTTAAAATGATTGGACCGAAAAAAGGAGCATTTAATTTTGATAATTTGAAATTTTCTGCTGCATAATTAAAAAATTAGTCTGATAACGCGTAAGTTAGAACAAAGTATGCAATTTAATCGACATTAGTAAAAGTCACCTACAAATGTATGAGCAGAATTTAAAATATTATAGTTAGGTATATCTTTGTCTAAGGTTGTCTCAAGGGTGACGGGACACCTACACAGTATCAAACTTGAATTATATTACTTAAAGTGGCTAGATTTTTATTTCAAGTGTAATTTTACGGTGGTTAAAAATTGATGAAATTCTAATGGATGGTTTAAATAAAATACATAATGAAATGAAAGATAAATTTATAAATGTATAGCTGATGACGTTGTTATAATACAAGACTGAAAAGGTTATGGAGAGGTTTCTGTTACTGAGAGTAATTATCTAATAATGCGAAGAATTTTTGAGCAGTATTATTTATGGTCAACAATTATTAGGTACTTTAATTTACATATTTAATTCAAACTAGCGAGAGTATTTATTGTTGTATAAGTGGTTCAGCCAATAATGAAATACTTAAATTTGCCACAACAAAAACAATGAATAATAGATTCCTATTACAAACTATTAGTATTACTAACGACCTTTTCAGTACAAACTACTTAAAAATATTACATTTCAAAAAAGAAAATTCCAATTTCAGTGTACATTTCGAGATGGGAGCGATAGAAGTAAGAGTTTAACGTAAAAATACGTTTGGCAAACTTCTGGGGGGCGTCAATGGAGTCGGAACAAATTAAAACTTTGCCCTCTTCGTATAAATGTCAAATAAATTTGAATGTCGCTGTGGGAGTTGGTGATTTATGCTTGTATCATTGAGCTGTTTCGTTTAGGGAGTTGGTAAAACGTGAGGCGATTACAATTGTTTAATATAGGGACAGAACTTGACGTAAACATTTTGACTATGATATTTTAATCTGATAATCAGCTTAAAACTCTTTGATTAGAACGCTGGGAAGCGCTTAATTAAAAAAAAAACTTGAGATTTCTTTAAAGATATTTCTTTTAAGCATAAAGTCTAAAGTTAAAAGCTAAAGTATTTTCTAGTAATTGCTTGCGTTTGATATGACCCTTTATGAAACTGACAACAAATAAGATATTCTTACAACTTTACGTTTTAAAATTGTATTTGCAGTTGAACATGTTTCATACAAAATGCATGTCGGGTAAGTCTCTCTAGTTTTTACATAGTTAGCGGCGCCAAAATGGTTGCCAACCCCTAGAAGCTTAAATAATATACGAGTAACTTCCAGTTAACAGCGGCAAAAGGAAAACAAATGTTGCTATAAGTTTGGCTTTACATGCAGGCTTTAGAATAAACAAAATGGTTGTTTTATTTACCTTCAAATTTTAAACTGTCGTAATAAAAGTGGATTACAATAACTTCTTAAATGTCTCTACTGAAACCTAAACGAACTATAAAAGCTTTGTAGACGTGCAAGCACCTAGGTTAAATTGTATTATTATAGATCAATATTGTGATCAATAATGATACAGAACTTCACTCTAATTTTACTAAAGATATATCTTACATAAGCCATCATCATCTGCCTAGCCTTTTCCCAACTATGTTGGGATCGGCTTCCAGTCTGACCGGATGCAGCTGAATACCAGTATTTTACATGGAGCGACTGCCTATCTGACCTCCACAACCCAATTACTGGGTAATACGATACCCCTTGATAAGACTGGTTGTCAGACTTCCGGGCTTCTGACTACCCGTAACGACTGTCAATGATCCACGAATGAGAGCTCCGACCAACGGCTTAACGTGCTTTCCGAGGCACGGAGGGGTCACGGTATGTAAAGATGGTCACCCATCCACAGACCAACCGCGGCAAGCGTAGCTTAACCTGATCGATCGACCTATGCGGCTGTTATTATTTAGCCACGGGCCCCTATTACATAAGCCAATGAACATTAATAAACCTAACTAATTAATTAGAGTATCGGTCGATTAGGATTCTAACGGCCCTTTAACAAGGCCACCAAAAGTCAATTAAGTATCACTCACGCCTTTATCTCTTAAGGGGTAAGCAAAACCCAATTAACACTAATTAGTTTGGGTATAAGTAGATAGTAATCCCTAAATCTGCGTGGATTTAGACAGCGGGTTTCGTCATGTTCATGTCGGGTATCAAAACTTTGGTCAGTACGGACGGTAATGCGTAATAAAAATGTTTAAGGTTTATAAAACTCAAGCTGGTAGTAAAAGAAGTAGTTAAACATGTAGTTTTAATGAGAACATGCTACATAATAAGAAAAAATATAATTATTTACATGGACGACCTTATAATTTATGGCACGTCATTATGCATTATTTATAACCTGGGTTTAATAAAGTTCCTAAAGCGAGAGTGAGAGAGAGAGAGTGAGAGTGTGTAAAGAGTATTCTATTCTATTCTAATACAATTAGGCTTCTCTTAGTACTACAGAACAGAATGAATGAATAAAGTTATGAAATCCATACTAATATTATAAATGCGAAAGTGTGTCTGTCTGTTGCCTCTTCATGCTTAAACCGCTGAACCGATTTAGATGAAATTTTGTACAGACATAGTTTGAGTCCCGGGAAAGGACATAGGATAGTCTTTATTGCGATATTCCCACGGAATCGGCACTTATGCGGGTAAAACCGCGGGGCGCTGCTAGTAATATTATAATTTGCAACGTTACATGAATACCAATGTACCTATTACTATCAAAGTAAATCTCATTTGCATCAGCATTTACCTCACTAAACCAAAAAAAACAAAGCCTTTTCCATCATTTATTATTACCAAGTCAGCGACATCATACAACCAAAGATCTCCAAATCGATCTTTAACTTCAAGTCTTTGACAAGTCAAGCAAATGTGTTTTGTACAGAAAAAACTGGGCCCTCCACGGTTGGACGATCACATCAGACTACCTGCCTGTTCTTTGTAAATAAACAATAAGACGGGATTTAGGGGATACTTGTTTGAGACGTGGGCCAAGTTAGAAGAATTTTTGGGAGAGAAAAATTATAAGTACGCAATATGGCAGGAAAAACATATAATACGAAGGTGTACAAATGTATAATAATCTACCGGCAGATATTAGGAGCACATCTCCTTTTAAGATATTCAAATCTAAACTCAAGCAGTACGTCACTAACAATACAAAACTATTAAGTTAACGACTTATGCTAGTCGTACACACAAAATGCGACATCACACCTACCAACATAAAAAAAAACTATTAGCTACTGGACTACCTTACCTTAGTTATGTATTTATTCGCTAAGTGAACAATGTATGTTCTTTTAGAATAAATAAAGAATCTTTAAACCCAAGTCAAGATTACATAGGTCATAGACATTCCAAATAGATTTCATATTGAATGTGTTAGTTTATAAGAATAAAAATAAATATTGCAGATAAATTAATTTAAAGTAATAAGATTGCATATTTTAAAGTGACGCTAAGTAATAATTTGTCACTTGAATTAACAGCGTCTGTGATTGACTTAAATCAATGAGAAGCTAATGGAATTATTGGAAATATTGAATATGCTATTATAACGTAGCATTGTTTTGATCTATCCACGAATCAAACTCATCCTTACGAAAAGCCACATACTAGCTTTTTAGATTTTAAACAACGAAAATTAGATCAATTTCTAAAAAGTATTCCATTCATCGCTTGCACCACACAAGATCGAAATTACTGCGCTTTTTGACTACTCTGTTCCTGATAGAGTTATATTATCAAAGGATTCGTTGCTCTTAGGGGATAGACTGGGGTTGCTGAATGTTATTCGTTTTGATATCGAAGTCCTTCGCTAGGATAAAGAGTCAATCTGTGAGAGATGATGCTGCGAAATTCGGTAAGCTAAGATGGGTTATATTTTTGTTATTTTGTGACAAATAAGAATGGGCTTTGGAAATGGTGGACGAAAATATGATTGTAGGTAACAACAGAGAAGAAGATTATCTGAATTTAAAGACGATTTTAGTTACATATTGCGAGACTCAAATGTAACCCATTACTTTTTGAACGAGTAGCCAATGTAATAAGCAACCAAGGATTGTTGTTTCTATTATAATTAAGGAATTTGTCTATCGAATAATATTGTAATTATGATTCAGAATTAATTTAACAAAAGCATTCCGTTCTAAATGAAATTCTAAAACTATAAACACAAAGATTCCAAAATTATACAAGAAAATACCTGAACAAATACTCCATTACCAGTCTCAAGTTATTATTAGTTGCATAATATTCCTCGATAGAAGTGCTGATTATAAAGCATTACTCCAAATAATCCCAGTACTTAGTCGACTTACAAAATAAATTTGAAGTCCACAAAATGTCGGAAATTTTCATCAGTTCAAAATCTTATTGTTCGTTCATTTTCTGTATTTATTACTTTGCGATACAATCTAATTGCTTTGAAGTTGTTCCTGTTTATTTCCCAAAGGGATTTCGGTCTTTGATGCTTTCCTATTCAAAATGCGATCGGTACCTCTACCTCTTATTGGATTCTGACAAATATTGTATAAGTTTATAAGTTTCAGTTCCCTTTGAATACCTTTATGATGTACTGTTTTGGTTTAAGCTTATTAAGTAACGAACTTATGAGTTTTTATAGGAATTGTGAGTATAGAGGTAAGTTTTAGATGTAGTTTTTTATTGTCATCTCTTTATCCGTCTATAGCAGCACTGCATATAAAGGCAATTCAGTGGCTAGCAATTGGAGAGCCATTTCATCCATTACTGCGATTGTAATCACCTTCCTATTTAAGTTACGAACTTAACAATGGTTAACAAGAAATTTGCATCAAAAGCAAAATATAAACGTAATTAATAATTATTGATACTACAGTCTTTTTCTCAGTTCATTATATTAAATTGAATAGTGCTTGTAGAATCTCTGTGTTGTTAATTAAGCTTTTACATAAAAAGTAAGTCCACAGTTCAGAGAAAAGTAAAATAAAGACAGTGAGTAGATAATTGTGCAAGAATACGTAACGACTGCTAAACCTACAATGGCCTCAATTCACTACATTAATTCTCTTTTCTATGCTATTTCTTTCTTTTCAGCTATTTATTTCTACTGCTTAACCCGATAGGAGAAGATTTAAAAATATATACTCACATAAGACAGTCAGGTCTATCTCAGCTTTCAAAGTGTTGCTGATCATCACATTCTTAGCTTCACAGGTGTACCGTGCCTTATTGTCTGACGCATCAGCCTTGAAAGACAGCACGTTTTCTGACATCCTTCCACTGGTTCTGTAACAAGAAGAAACATGCTGGATTACTAAGATTTTCGATAATCTTCATTAATCAATTATGATTATTTAACACATAGTGAAATCTCCATCATCCTCATCATCATCATTTCAGCTGAAAGACGTCCACTGCTGGACATAGGCCTCCCCCAAGCACCTCCACTTCAACCGGTTCTGCGCTTCTCGCATCCAACGGGTTCCTGCGGCCTTCACAAGGTCGTCGGACCACCTTGTGGGAAGCCTATTACCAAAAGACGAAATCTCCATGTAAAATTCAAAATATTCAGCTGCATCCGCTAGACGGAAAGCCGACCCTGACATAGTCGGGAAAGGCTACGCAGATGATAATGATTTTTACCCGTAAGTAAGTGTAACAGAAGAAGTGCACCATAAGAGTTTTATTAATCGAAGAGACTTAAATACTTCTAATACACTATAACCTTTTCAAAATGGCGTCATTATTTTCGTAAAGGTCGGTCTAATAAGAGAGCAGGAGAATAATAATAACTGTACCTTCATTTTCGAGATACACATTTCTCATTAAAGAGAAAATTAAGGTATACCTACCTATAACTGTACCTTTAATTTCAAAGTTACCTATCCCTTCATTTTCGAGATACACATTTCTAATTAAACAAATTAATAAGCAAAGACTAGGGTGTATAACGTCTTTTGGTTAAAAGATTAATGATTATATTATTTAATCTTATTTTTTTTATGATCTCTTCATAGACTAATTAATTCGTCTCAACGTCACTGTTTTTGATTTTAGTTACTTCAGCTAAATAAAAACCTTCTGTTTAACCTTCCTTGTTTATATAAACACCTATTCGAACAAAAAAAAAATCTTTTATATCCTTAGATCTCCAGATTAAATTTCTGGTATACCTTTATTAACTACATTTATACTTTCATCTAAATTTTGGTCTTATTGTTATTATCTTTGACAACTAGAGATATCAACACAACATAATAACAGGTTTATCTTTTATACTGTTATTATCTGTCGTTTAGTTATTTATTTTGCAAATAAAATCAGTACAGTTGATTAATGAGTTTGTATGTCAGTTTCATATGATGCATATCTCAATGATACATAACTGGCGAAAGGGTGTACTATAGGTACACCTCTTCTTAACCCTTCGAGGACAACAGCCGTGATGTTATGTTTTTTCTCAATAATGTTAGTTTTATAACCATTCATCTAATGCAATTGCTACAATATGGCGGTATTTTTAAAGTAGATGCCGACATCAAAAAAAATATTTCCAAAAACCAAAACCTGATGATGATTAAATGAAATGGTGATTAAATGAAATGGGGATGAAATGCAGTGGTGATGAAAATTTTACCATAAACATGGTTATGAAAACCAAATCTTTTAACTCAAAGCCCTTTATCTTTAGTCAAAACAACTTTATAGTAAATCGATTTCTAAAACCATGTCCACTAAAATTTTCACTACAAACAAATTCAAAAATATTGATAAAACATTTTAAGGGTAGCTCAAACAGCCATCTTGGGAAAATGCCAAGAACAAGGAATCCATAATAGATTTTTTATGAAACAAACCATTATCCGGTAGAGAGGATCTCGTATTAATATTGAAATTCATGGTCCGTCAGTCTTCCCACGGTTATAGAGTAGATTAAGGAGAAGATAAGATTCCTGTAGCCGTCTCTTTCTAGTGTAATATACTTTAAATACTGTAGAAAGAGATGTCAGATTACTTTGTGTTAAATCTGAAACTCGTTGGGGGGATTTCTTTGATGGGACGGGTAGACTTTTCGGCTGTATTTAAAACAGCTGTCAGATAAGATGGTCAAAAGTACGATAGTACAAAAACCTACTCTAATTGTTTGCCCATAGAGATTTATTTCAAGTAGAGTAGTTTTCATTACGTTGGCAGAACAACTGGCGACCCATTTGATTTTGAAGTAGTTATCGCCACTTAAAGACATCTGCATTGCGTTTTTCAAAGCCAACCTTAAGCTTTGGTTTACTAAGAAAGCGGTAATGGTCACACAATAACGGCCATGTAAACACAGAGCGTTTCTTGACACCAAATTCCTGATTATCATGACGGTCTTTATAACGCTTTCCTAGGATTACACGTTTTTATATATAAATATAAAAACGTGTAATCTAAACTAATATTACACAAAGAGTTTTTTTAATTTTTTTGTATAAATAAATAAATCATTAATTGGCATAAAAAAATGTATACAATGTAAACAAAGTGAAGCCCTGACTCCTGCGATAGGTAACAACAGCAATACACAGGTTACAGGAATCAATATATTATGTTTGTTTGTTACGCCTTCACGCTAAAACGGCTGCACGGGCTGGCATGAAATTTGGCACATGGGTAGAGCATGACCCGGATTACGGACGTAATATACTTTTTATTCCGATATTCTTACGGGATCGAGAATTATGTTAGTGAAACCGGAGGGCGCAGCTAGTATTCTATGATTATTTTCAATTCTTGAGGGAATAGGTACCTATCTAGGTTATTTCTGGGCAAACGATTCCAGCAACTATAAAAAAATAATCATCTCCTTTACCTTACGAAACAAGTAAAATCCAAGTCTGTCATATAGTCAGGGAAATTAATTGTTAAACAAATTGACACCCTACGTCAATTTATCGTGTCATGCTATGCATGTAATGTGTGCCGTTTCGTACAACTGTCAAAAATTATAATTATGATTTTAATATCGTTCCGTACAATTTAAGTTTCCTTGACTTTAAACACATAATGTTTCAATTCACGAACACTTGAAACTGTCATATAGCAAGAATGCTAGCTAAACTGTAAGAATTGGTAAAAATAATCCGATCCCACTCTTCACTATAATAACCCCATTTCATCCACAAATACTATTATTTATAACATCGAAACGAGAAGAGAAACAAGTTAATTCCGTAAAATCTTCTTTACATCGAAAACCTTCACAAGGAGTACCAACAACTTGGAAAACAATATCACAGGCCGGAAGTTTGGCTTATCTCCGCTCTTCTCCCCTTTTGAGTTCGCGCTTTTGAATTTTTAATTGCATTTTTACTTTTTAGTTTAACAAGGGATTATATTCATGGTTATTAGGGTTATTTTTTATGCTCTATTTTAGTTTTACAAACAAGCATTTTTATAATGACGACAATGAATTCTGCTTACTTCATAATCTTAGTGTAGTGGCCTCTAAGACTCCGTATTTAATCCCCACCTCTTTCCTCCCGTTTAAAAACACACACACACCTACATCACAAAACACAAACTTAGAAACTGTAATACTTCACACACTTCGTTAGCACACGATTTCACCTTAAACCTTTATAGTCCTAAGCAGTCTCTATTAAAAATGCTGTACCTATTCTTTCTGTTTCATAATAATACAGGTTACCATGTAACTAGCTAGGTCGCCAGATTGAATTCTGTAATTTGTTACTCTTTTAGTTTTACGATTGATCCCTAATTTTTAACCGACTTCCAAAAAGAAGGAGGTTATAATGTTCGACTTTATGTATGTTTTTTTTTATGTATGTTCACCGATTTCTCCGTCAATTGTGGACCTATTCTAATTTTTTTTTTTGAAATGTGGCGAGGTGTTCCCATTGTCATCAAGTTGGAATCTCATCTGAGGATCCCATGGAAACCCATTATGTTGCCACATCAAAGTGAAGTAGGTACTAAAGGTACTATAGCGCAAGTCAAGGCCAGACAAACTCTTATTTTAATGCAAATAATGTGGTTGGCACGCTGGAGTGCGTCAACACTTATTGTTGAGTGTCACAGCATAACAAATATTTCCGTCTACGCATGATAACGCAAAATATAGGTAATTATGACGTGATGCATCACGTCATAATTACCTATATTTTGCGCAGCAGTATTATAATACTGCTGTTACAGAATGGTTTTCACACTTAATTTGTAGCAAATATGTACTATTACATTAAAATACTGCAAAGAATTATATTCATCATCATTCTGCCTAGCCTTTTCTTTTTTTTCATGTTAGGGTTGACTTCCAGTCTGACTGGATGCACCTGAATACCAGTATTTTACATTGTTCGACTGCCTATCTGACCTCCACAACCCAGTTACTTGGTAACACGATACCCTTTAGCAAGACTGGTTCTCGGACTTTCGGGCTTCTGATTACCCGTAACGACCGTCAAAGATCTATAAATGACAGCCACGACCAACAGCTTGATGTGCTTTCCGAGGCACGGAGGGGTCTCGGTATGTAATGAATGTTCACCCATTCACGGTCCGACCTCGGCAAGCATTTTCTGACCTTGAAGATCGGCCTGTGCGGCTGTGATTATTTAGCTACTACTACTATTATTTTTCATTTGTTATTTTTTACTATAATTAAAATGATATAGCACTCTGAAAAACAAAGCAGAATAGTCTTACGCACTAATAATTTCCCTAGCGGTATTACTTTCCCGGTCATGCTCCTTTTCAAAGAGCTCTACTACAACCAGGTAAATTTTAAATGTTTGACAACAGAATCTTCATCATAACACACGTAAATAGGCTGAGCCTTTATTTATTCAAATGAAAATTATTATTTTCCGTACTCACAGCAATGCTAGGAAGGCAAACGTAGGTTAATAGAATTGGTAATTGGGTAAACATTCAAATAATTTTATGCATTACGTAAAATACTCTATCGCCTTACCAATATTTATCTATAGGCTCTCGGTATAGGCGTAAATGGAACTGCCCCATACAAATAACTATGACTAAATATTAAATCGTGATTCTCTAATCATAAACCACCCGACTGATATTAAACTCAAATAATACAAATTCTAATTAGTGCGCACGGCGACGTTATAATCATTCAATCATTTCTGATTAATTACTAACTTTGAATTTGATTGCAGAATATTATAATAGAAGTTTTGACAAATGTATAATTATTGTATTCATTAATAAAATTCGTTGCCTTTAATTTAGTGTCTAGTAGTCTAAATTAAAATATTACTAAGGCCTTAGAAATATTTTAATTTATCCTAAAGCCTAGTCTGACTAAATGCAGTGAGCAAACGTAATAATCAATGCTCATTCTTTGCTCTCTCTGCATTTAATAAATTTCAATCAAATACATTATTTAAATTTCTCTGAATGTCTACTTGATGGGAATATTTAATCAAATGGTCTAAGAAATCAGTTAGATCTTGGCCGCAAGAAAAATAGAAAGCAATCTTTTATGGAGAAAACAGGTATATTTAAACATAATAGGCGGTAGGTACAAGAAAAGAACACCAGATGCTTTCCGTCTTTCGTTCCCTTACACAAACATACGTTATGTAGTCATACATTTTATATTACATCACAGACAGGAGCATAAAAACGCAAAAAAATAAACAAAATGAGGAAAAACAACTCACTCTAAAAATATTTACGAAAAAAATCCGCGCAAAAAATAAGAAAAAACAAGCTTGAAAACAAACTTCCCGCTCAGGTATTCAAAACTAAAAACACTGCGAAAGTTGCAAAAAACCGCTTATCCACATCCTTCCAAAGTCTATATTTTATTTTCTATAAATATTGTTGAAGCACCTCGAACTCTGCCGACCCCAGTTTCAAACTTCGCCCGCTCCCGAGATGAATAATTTCCTCTTCGGAATTCTTGGGATGTTTAAATTTTAAAGCGTTTGGAGTACCTACTGAGTAACACAGTCTTAGAGTGACGAATTTTAAATTCTATCATTTTTGGTATCTTTACACCTGTTTGGTTTTGGCAGGAATTTACATGTATAAACACCTTTTTCACACACTCTAAAGGATTACCTCGTCTTTCAGTATTTTACCAATTTTAGTCCATTAAAATCCACGGTTCCTTACAATATTTTTCTTCACTGAAAACCATATTTTAGCAAGTACAGACATCACTGAGAAAGACATTTACATCACGTTTTAAACCCGGAACATGGTGCTCAAAAAACCGTTCCATCGTCATTTCTTAAATAATTCATTCCACCATTGAATAATTCAATACGAAATTGAACAAAACATCGTAGAACATCCAATAGACCGCATCATTCTTGTTATGGCACCTAACACCATGGACCCATTTTCCCATGGACAGAAACCCATAACCCGATCCCGTGGGATACTTTGATGACCACAGATCGTTTTTATTACAAACAACAGTAGTTTTGGGTTTCAATTTGGTGGGTGGACGCGGGTTTTGTGAGCTAAAGGTGGCAGTGTCCTTTACTATTTAAAATGATTTTTGGAGAATATTGCCAATGTTTGGTTTGCTTCTTTTATGAGGATTTTATTAAATTGTTTTTTTTTGCAATTTAAATACAACAATAACTTGTGTAGTAAGTTAGTTAGTCATTTAATTTATTATCTAGTGTTAATAGTTAGTTTACTATTACTTAGTTACATTTTCTCTAAATAAAAAAAAAATGATTGGTAGAAATCCAATATAAAATTGATAAAAAAATATTCCGTCGTTTACAAAAACTACTCTGGGTAAGTAGTTTTTATATACATTGAAGGGTTTTTTGATTAATTTTGTATTGGACGCGACAAAATAATTATTACAACCTCTACAAAACACAAGAATAATAAAATGGTAAAGGTAACTCCAAAACCTTCTGTCACCTAACACCAAACGTTCCTTATTCCTCCTGTAGGGTAGTTACACAAATTGTCTAACATCCCGTTCAACAATCAAAGGGTCGTGACACCAACACTTGTCAGCAACCGGTTGCTGTACTAATTGTGACAACGACTGCTACCAATCACCCGTGCATTCACATGGGCTAATTATTTTGTGCGTGGTGTGAGCTGTGGGAGGTAGCGATTTAAAATATTTTATTTTTAGGCTTATTTTTATTCAATTGTATGCCTAATTTATTTTTCTCTAGATTTTTAAAGCCAGAGTATGTAAGCAATTGTGATTGGTTAGCTAAATTAACAACAGCCAAAAAAAAATAACTTGACGACATATTTTGTTTGGCAGCAGATTTGATTGAGTAGACTTTAAGAATTCGTGGGTTTATAAATGTAAAGTCAGAGATATATTTGCTAACCAATTTGACTACCAACCTATATTGTCTGTATATTCAAATCACAATAGTCATTCAATACCAGTTGTATGAAATGTCTACTGTGTTTATTTGTTTATACATTAACTTCCTTTCCACATAAACCTTCGTTATTACCTTGTCTAATTAAATATTTACCTTTATAAAGTAGCTTATTATAAATGGTAGAACAAGAAGAGTCTAAACGTGCGTAAATTAGCCCCGGCATTGGCGAGCATTTGTCGCTTTGGCGACAAACATACTTTTAATACTTTCCCGGAATGCCTTCTAAAGCTCGTCGATACAAAGAGAAGAAGAAAACTGACAAAAAAAGACAAAAATAGAAGAGAAATAAGAAAAGAGAAACAGAAGAAAAAAAAGAGAATAAGAAAGAGAGCATCTACCAAGCCGCACCGGGCCCGCGTGCTGGGTTACGGCCCACTCCCTCTCACAGAGAGGAGGCCTGTGTCCCAGCAGTGGGAATATTATAGGTTGATTATGTATGTATGTAAGAAAGAGACAATAGCTTTGACCATACACCTTCCTCAAAAGAAAGCGGCTACCCACCACACACTACTTATAACACTTCAAACAAAATCAAGGAGCCTCATTCACAAGATCCCATCAGTTCCCACGCCGCGACTCTCTGAACCGTGACCCTGCATTCTAATAGATTTATTGGTGCAAGACTTTTTACATAAAAGTGCAGGGGATTCTAATTACTTGTGAGTGATCTTAATTATTATTGTTTAATTAGGAGATAATTATTTGGGAAGGTATGCCATTTTATAGGGGAATGATGGGAAGGTTTTGAGAGTTTCATTTTTTTCCCAACTAATATTTTGGAACATATGTATAGTCGCATTAGATACTTACAGGTAGCGAAGTCCGACAGTCTGACAACCAGTCTTACAGCGTAGTGTAAAAAAAAATGTAAAAATCGTTTATTTTAACATTAAAAATAAAATGTGGAGATAGCGTTGGTCCCAAACTAGGCACAACCTGTATGTTAGGTAGTGACGTGGAATCGTGTTACCCAGTATCTGGGTTGTAGAGCTGATTTAGGCAGTCGCTCCATGTAATATAGGTACTGGAATTTAGCTGCATCCTGTTAGACTGGAAGCCGACCCTAACATACATAGGTAGGAAACGCTAAGCAGATGATGATGAGTCTTGTAGCAAAACCCAAAACGAATTAAAATTCTGTAAAGACATTTTAATGTCATCTCCACACCCTTTTCAGAAATAACTAGAACGAGGTCAGGTTCACGAGGTGCAGCCGAGTGTATGAAACTACATATTTGGAAAATTCAATAACGCAGATTAATAGTGAATTTAGTAGCCAAATTAATAAGTAATTCTCACTAGCATATTATAACAAGCCTTTGAGTTTTAAACAATAGATGATTGATCGACGAGATTATAATCAATCATATTGCGTTTAACCCTTGATAACGTCGACCTATAATTAACCTATTGGAGGGTACCTAAAGATTTATTCTCATACAGAAGAGCATTGATCACCACGTTAGCTCACTGCGTGTTAACGATTTCAGACTTTTAAGTTCGTTTTTTCATACAATACAGGCTGGCAAGGTCGGCCTGCAATCTGTAACCATGGATTAAGTACATGATTCTGAACCCTCGTGCGTTAAAATTTTTCGTCGGTCGTACGGCATTTCATACAAACTTTCAAGCCCTTGTTTTTCGAAATGAATGAACCGATTTTAACGAAACTTCATACGCATAATACAAAGGTCTAAAAAGTTACTTCAGGACATTTTCGAAATTTCTTATTTAAAAAAAGATAACTGGTAATCTCTGTTTCTATGGAAAATTTAAAATCCTTCAGTGATTTTTAAGTAACTTTTTAGACCTTTGTATCCTGCAGTGATGAAAAAAATTTGCTGCATACATTTTGACCATGTAGGTGTCACTTTTCAATGATACAGCTATTTTTTTTTGATAACTAACGAAAAATTGGGACAAATGTTTAGTTATCAGTAATACATAAGCAATAGGATGCTGCATATGGCATGATTGTACATGACTTTTATTGAATGGCGCAAAGTTCTACAGAGTTTCTGCCATTGTCCTCTCTACGCTAGGGGGAATCATGTGATGAATTCTTGGTTACAGTCAATATCCCTGCCACTCTGTACTTTCCTTAAGACTATGACCTTCTCAGTTTACATAAAAGCATGAATATTTCAGTCTTGAAAGCAAAAAGAAGCTAGATCGATTGTCAAACCAGACAGCTATGAAAGAAAAATAAAAATCACATTGGCGCGAATCCAAGTTTCATTCAACAACTGCATTTTATACGCTATCTTTTTATAAAAACAAACAAAAACCGATCTTTTATATGGCTGGTCATCTAAAAAGAATGGCGTGACAGGTTTGACATTTTTATCTTTAAAAGATAAAAAATTGAAAGCGAATCAGTCTGTTTCAGACTATCTGTCCTTTTAACTTGAGCCGTCTTAATAAATATCGAAGGTCGTTTCGTAGAAAACGTTTTTATTATTATTTTATAAAAACGTCTTGAGAAATTCAGTTGTAAAAAAGAATCTTTCAATAGTAAGGCTTAAGCAGTCAACTATAAATATCATTTCTAAAGATTTTTGAAAAATAATAAATTCGAAATACATTGACTGCCTCGTTGGTCTAGTGGTCGCAAGCGGAGCTGAGCTTGAGGTTCTGGGTTCGATTCCCGGATTAGGCAAATTGTTATTGGGTTTTCCCATTTGGTATTTCTCAGTAGCAGCCCTGAGTCTGGACTTGTGCCCAATTAAACATATCTGGCGAAATGTGATTTTACTAATAGGTGCACATCTGTCCAGCCTTTCGGGGTATACAGCATGATATTATGTGTCTAAATACATACATTCCACAGCAGAAAACTTTCCAGAATAGCGCCACACACGTATACCCACTATTTATTTACCCAACTATCTATTGAGCTCTCAATAACGGACACGTCTTCGAAAAGCCCTAGTTAAACATCCCGTTCCTTCCATTCAAAACATTTTTGACCCGTGTGGTAATTCGGCTCTTTTCTATGAAAATACGGACTTCGAAAAAGGGTCCGATTCGACCTACATGTTTTCGATTGGTGTTGAGAAGTTGAATCTACTGTGTTTATTTTGTCCTTCTTTTTGGCATAGGGTCTGTAAGATATTGCTGTTCTATGCATGACCTTATTCGACTTGGAATCGACACCAATTATAAGAACTAGGTGCACTGAACTGTCGTTTGTATCAAAAGGAATTCAATCAATTGTGTGCAACAAAGGTACCTCATTGAAGCGCGATGTTCATACCACTTACAGCTGACAATGGCAAACAGTGAAGCAATTAGAGCAACCTAGAGCAATTATTGCTCAGTACGCTTCTAGTCACAACTATTGACTTCTTGTATCGTTCATAATACATAAGAATCTTGCCTTAAGAATCGTTTCTTCGTTAGTCTGGTCGTCGCTACTGCTGAGCACAAGATCTTGGATTCGATTCCCAGATCGGGAAAAGTGTTGTAGCGGTATCTACAACGCCACATGAGAACAATGCGTCATACTGACGTCACGCAAAATCCTGCATCTCGCAAGCAGAGTTTACCGCGCATCTAGCATAGATACAACGGCCCGCCATGAATCATCGGGCAGTTGCCCGCCAGACACAACACCCGTCTGGTCAGAGAATCCTCCCTTTTTTATAGAGTATGTATTACCGACTGCTTAGGCTGCAAGTTGGATTTCTATATTTTAACAGAAAAACACAGCCATCCGGCTCGAAGAACCACTATTACCGACTGCTTATGCTGTCATTATAATATTTCTATACCGAACGGCTGTGTTTTTCTGTTTAAATATAGAAACCCAACCTGCAGACTAAGCAGTCGGTAATAGTATGAGTGAACTTTACACCCATCTATAGTGTTATTGGGTTTTTCTACTTGGAATTTCTCAGTAGCAGCCCGCAGTCTTGCCGTGTTTCGGATTTGTGCGATCGCAATCAGCTCGCCCCCTATTACATGGGGCTTACATAACTGGCGAAATGTGAGTGTACTATAGGTACATCTCTCCCTTTCCCTTTGAGGATTATAGGCGTGATGGTATATCGTTTAAAAAGCTAACAACAATTTTGATCGATCGTGCGAATCGAACTTTTTGCTAGACTGAAATACAATAGCCTATGTAAATCCCATTTCGACCCACATCTGAGGCTGAATACCAAGGTCGAACAAAACAAAATTGGGTTCACCTGTTACAAAGTTTTCAGTTGCAGGCTTGGCCTATATCACTTTGAAACCAAATATGTGGATACTGTCACCTAAATAAGGGTTGCGATAAGATACCTTAAGCTTTTGGGAATAGGGGTGGCAATCGTTTCAACTTGTGATAATATACTGCTGGCTAAGGGTCATTAGAATTGATTTTGCTTATGTCATCAACCTTGGGAGATGGCTTGGTGATCGTCTTTTGTCGTTATAAATAGTCTACTGCGGTGCTATTCTGTAAAAACCTCACCGTGAAAATTTAGGTGAAGGGAGCGTGGAGTGAGCTGTCAATAGTGTCAATTCCTAGCAAAAAACAAACTCACTTCACCAAAGTTTTCACGGTGAGATTTTTACAAAATCGACCGGCTGGTCTTACTTAGAAATGCAGTTCCGTCAAAACCTGTCATTTTCACCAGTATTTGACATTAAGGTGTCACGCTCTAAATTTAAACGGCCGTTATTGTGTGACCGTTGGTCGCTTTTTAAGGAAACTAAAGCTTTAGTCGAGTTATAAGATGTGTGCCAATAGCATTGACAGCCAGTAAGCTGTAAGCTGTCGCAATTTCGCAAACAATTATTATTGACCTACAGTGGCCACAGTTAATATCTATATTGTTGATATTACTACTTACTCATATACTTAATTACTACTACTTACTTGTTTATTATTTGTCATTGATATTATTATTATCATTTAGAGAGCAACAAAATAGATTTAGTTATGTTACTAGTTATTTCTTTTCTTTTTTTTTAGTTCTCAATTTTGTTTTCATGTAGATTAGTTTTTTTTTAACCTATATGTACTTAATCTATGTAAAATTATAAAACTTGAAATATATAAGTGCTGTGCACACCTTTAAGTGACAAATTCACTCTAGATTTTAAGTTCAATTGTAACAGTACCCGTAAAAATGTAATAGTTATTCACTATTACATTTTTACGGGTACTCGTAGTCGTTGGAGTGCCATAATTAAATAAATAAATAAATAAGATAGGTACCCAAGGTCGTAAAGGATCTACTAAAAGCCCCGGCCCCATAAAATATAGGTATATATATTTTTTGTGAATTCAAAGGTTTTATTAAAAAAAAAGAATAATATGTAAAAGCAATGGTACAGACAGAGAAAGGCGTTGTTATTAATCTCTATATAAAGCATTGAGATATCTTTTAGTTATTATGACTGAAATAAATCAAACTGAACGTGTAGAAGACGTTGCAAGTACTGGAGTGGGTGGGGCGAGTTGTAGGCGGTAGCGTTTTGAGATTTCATAGCAATTTTACAGCAATATTAAATTTTCCTACTCTATTTATGATAAAATTATGCGAACACCAAGCAGAGCAAAAAAAAGCAAAGCCAGAAAAAAGCAATGTCAGTGTTATCACTGACTTTTGATATAAACTAGAGCAAATGCCACCACAAACGAAACGAAACAAAAATCAATCTATCGACTAGTTAACTTACTATGTCAAACAAAGAATTCGAATATTTAATTATAATCACCACACCTCACAACAGCCGGTCGATTGTGTAAAAATCTTACCGTGAAAATTTAGGTGAAGTGAGTTTGTTTTTGCTAGGAATTGACACTATTGACAGCTCACTCCACGCTCACTTCACCTAAGTTTTCACGGTGAGATTTTTACAGAATAGCACCGCTGGACTGGTGATTGCCTTTGTCTTTTAACCAGACAGGAGGATACTGTTACCTATATAAGTAACCAATTGTCAAATTCTCTTAGTTGTCAAGACACCAACGAGAAGAACTAAAAATAGTCCCTATTTCCCAAGAACAACAATTCTAGACTTATTCTTCTTCTAGCCTAGACTAGACAAAAAAACACCAGCTTAAATCAAAGAACTCTAAAACCTTACAGCCCATAATCGGTTCACACAAAACGAACCAAGCGTAAAAGTGTAAAAGAAGCAAAAAAAAAAGCGCTACCGCTTCTAAATTCCGCTGCATTTTATAAATTTCTCTCTAAATTTTTCGAGGCGTTATTTATAACTTAATCTCGAAGCTCGGTAAATGTTTTAAGCGCTAACTGCTAAAGATATATCTTTTTAAGATCCAGTGAAATGTCCTTTTATTCGTTGGAGACTAGGCTTTATGGGACTTTTATTTCCAAAGTAGTAGTGTGGAAGTAGCACTATTTGTAACTTGAAGTTGGTTACCAAGGAGTTTTTAATCCGATATTCTTCATTGGTATCTACGTGAAGAGTGGGCGTTTCGGGGGCTGTGTTTTGACTGGGCTGTTACTCAACCTAATTTAAATTGTATCTATTATTGATTTAGGATATAACTGACGGCACGGTTGGCGCAGTGGTTAAGCGATTGACTGCTGCGCTGCGTGTCGCGGGTTCGATTCCCGCACGGAACAAATATTTGTATGACCTACAAGTAGTTGTTCCGGGTCTGGCTGTTTGTGTACGTGAATTTAAATGTATGTAAACGCACCCACAATACAGGAGAAATTCCTAGTGTGGGGCAATGTTTAAAAAAAAAAAAACTTCTACTTTTTGACCTTATTGACAATTGAAGGGCCTGATGGTGCTCGAATGAAATTGACAAGGCGTCATTGTTGGTTAACAATGGATTGAAATCGTATTGAAAAAATAAGATGACGGCGTTAGTTCCGATTTCGGCCACGCGCCAAAAGATCCTGTGCCGTAATAATATACATAATTAGTTTTTTTTTTATTCTGGAGTCACATCGACACTATTTATTACAAGTAAATATTATGTAAGTTTTTAGTCTTAAAAAATACTAGTCCTGTCTAACTGCAGACAAAAATTAAAAAAATAAAATGTTTAAGCTTTTTAACTTGACTTCAAACGATGTTTTCTACAAAATTAGTACTTAGCTCAGTATTTTCCACTAAGTTTATTCTCAGTGTTTTAAGGTAGCACCTTTTGAAGAAAATGGAAAGAACAAAATATTTCTTGTCGGAACTACAGGGTTCCTGAAAGCACACTTTTCTGTAAAGAACTGTGGAGCTGGATGGAACTTGAAATGTGTAGGGCTTTAGCGTTTGAACTCAAGTTGCCAGAAACATCTGCTATAAAGAACAAAATCTTGTAAACCGACTTTACAGAAGGAAAATACTGATGGTTAAACAAGAGCACGGACATTTTTTTCTACAATAAGTCTTTGTACAACAGAGTGCGGGTTCAAAATCTTCTAACAACTTAAATTGACTTCGTATTATCTATGTAAGTGATCATAAGACACTAAATACCAAGGCTAAACGAAAATATAGTGAGGAAACCAGGATTTCATAGTCAGAAACCGCTAATTTGCCGCCAGCAAATGTAGTAATGCTTCTCTGTGACTTCACTAGTTTGAAGAATCGAGCTAAGCTTTAAAAATCTCCGAAAAAGTCGCTATCAAACATAGAAATAAATGTAAACAACATATCACATATGATCTTTGACTGGCGACCGGTGCGTGCACATAGGGATTAGTTGCATAGATCTCGAGAAAAACCTCTGTGACAGCCGACAAAAGGATCACATAGTTAGTCCCGTTTTTCTTTTTAAGGTACCCAACCTAATAACATTACATTTAACTTAAAAACACTATTATTTCCCCATAAAGCTTCAAAAAAACTCTAACCAAAAAATACAAAAAGATACCTTTCGCCAAAGTCACACGTTATACTCGAGATGCGGGTATCCATTAATCAATCTATCGTTAAGACGCTTCACGTTTTTACGTCGCGACAAGGTTACGTCGAGAGGGTCTTGAGTTGTCCTAAAGTGTTATCAAGTGACGTATCTGGAACAACTTTTGGGTGTTAAAGTTGATAGAAAGTGGTATAGTTGTGTTGATTGTTTTTTAAATATTGGCAGATGAGGGGTTTCTTGTGAGATAAAGTAATTTTTTTGTGATAAAAGGCGTTTTAGTAATCATCGAAGTTTTTGAAAAAGAATGAATATCAACAGTAGGTATAGGCTGCCCTTTTACTGGTATACTTACAATATTATAAACGTGAAAGTTTGTGAGGAAGGATGGATGTTTGTTCCTCCTTCCACGCAAAAACGACTAAATGGATTTGTTTGAAATTTGGCAAACAGATAGTTCATAACCAGGATTAACACATAGAATACCTAAAGCGATATTCCCACGGGATTGAAACTTATGAGGGTGAAACCGCGGGGCGCTGCTAGTAAGTTATAATATTTTATGTTGTTTTCGTCAATAATGCAAAGAATCGAATCTAGCTTTTGCTAGCTATTGAGCTAAGTATTATTTACTACAAATCTTTAAAAAATATAATATCGCAGTAATTTAATTCATAAATTGAACAATCATTGTCAAATTCAATGTCCATTGCTTCATTTACGAACTAGAGGACCATGTAAGTAGTAAGTATAGCACCAATGGACAATAGACAGTCGTTAACAGCGGCTATTACATACAGGCTACATGAGGGCCTGCCGATGGCCATTTTAGTGGCCCGCAATGAGCTAGAAATAGCATCGCAGTTGATTATAGGCCTGTAATAGTTTGTTAATTTGTAATGTGTTTCATTACGTTCTTGTGTTCTTAGTAAGGAGAGACTGTTGGTAGGTTGAAATCGTTTGAAGGTTTAATTGTTATTGGTTTGAACCCTATACGGACAAATGTTTAGAGTAGTAATTACTGTTGTCACAAAAAAAAATTACCACCCTTTGGTTTCCTTTCAGTTGTTTTACAGTACTTAGATACTGTATTAAAACTTATTATAAATGCAAAAGTAAATCTGTGTGTCGATTACCTTTTCAAGGCTGAAACAATGATCTGGGACCTGGAAAAGGACATAAATGCTACTTTTCGATTTGGATCGCAGACGAAGTCGCGAGCAACAGCTAGTACCTAAGTAATAACAGGAACTGAAATCCTCAATATCTTCATTTTGTCATTCAGCATGATGATTTTCTCTACTATGCCTGCCTTGTCACTCTCTAAGCGAGACAACCGATTTAATTTTATGTCAACAACAACACTACCAACTAAATCTTCCTGTTCAAAAACCAATCCAAAATCTCACCTAGACATCACCTGACAGGCTCACAAAGAAAATCAAAACTATGAGAAGCGATTACGTCTGAGACGGTTTCTCGGTTTCTCGAGTATTTCAACATCGACTCTGGTGTAGGGTTACAAAGGAAAATGGCTGACGTGAAACTCGAGCAGGCGGGGGTTAAGTAATAAGAGCGGAGACTGTTTTTATTCAGGAAGTTTTTGGCTGGATTTCTCTTTTATATTGAGTTCGTATCGAAGTATTGGATTGTTGAAGGTTCGTTGGCAGTACCTTGTATGAGTGCAGTTTGATGTGATGTCTTTTTATAACAGAAGGTGGATAATCTATACTTAATATTATAGAAGTAAAGTTTGTGAGGTTGTAGGAGGTAATCTTCGTAACTACTGATTCGATCCCGAAAATTCTTTCACTAATGAAAAGCTACATTATCCCTGAATATCATAGGCTATGTTTTATGTTAAAACGAGAAACTTCACGCGAACGAAGTGGCGGGGAGACGCTAGTATTACATAAATGTTTTATTGAATAGTCAGATACCAATGCTCGCAAAGGAAGAGGTATATATTTACGTGAAATGTGTCGTTTTAAGATAAAGTTGTTTGTATGCATACTGTTGTAAAATATAAAACTAACATGCAAAGCAAATAACAGTGAAGATAATCTAATTTCACGATCATAGAAAAGTCAAGAATGTACGGGACTGTCATAAGCTTACATAAATCCTGTTGAAAGTAATTTTGGAACGAAGTTCTGTGGTAAACTGGTAGAAATCGTCATCTATCGAACAAGCAATAAGCCCCTTCATGCGACTTTTTCTGTCTCTCTATCAGTTTTTTATATATGTAAAGAGAGAAAAAGATTGAAGAACGTTTTCATGGTTTTCGAGAGTGCTGAAGCTAATAGTGAGGTCAAAATGAAAATCTAGGATGGTGACAACTTTATGAGAGCTTCAAAAACTTATACTAGATGGCTCTGCTATTAAAGACGTGTATTAAAATCACACCTTTTTTTTGCCGCTCTGGGTGGAGCGGAAGGGAGTGTCAGACTCTTACTGACTTAAACCCATCCGTGTTCCTTCCTTAGCCCTTTATGTTCCGGGCCAGCGGTAACCCTTTCGGACAATCTCGCTGACCCGGCAGGCTTCAGCCCTAAGGGGCCCCTTCCTTGATGCTGACATCTTCAAATTCACACCTTCTCTCTCTCTCTGGGTATTTATGTTATATACGAGCATGTAGCGTGTAGCGTGTTAAATGCGAGTGTTGCGTAAGGACGACCACGCGTTCAGCGAGTAACTTTTTTTGGCGATTGTTTCCAATGAATAATGTTTTAAATGTGCGTTTTATTTGTGCAAATTAATTCATTTTTCTTTCTTAGTTCTTTTATAACTTGCACCACACACACGCGTCATCTCAAAGTCTATTATCTTACTACTTTCGGTGTAATACCGCGATACTGCGCCGCCTCAAAGGATGCCAACTGTACATAGAGGCACAGTTATGTTATATATAAGTGGTAATTCAGCTTAAAGTGAGGTAAATAAAGTGATGTGTGGTGATGCCCTAGTTTTAATATTGAGTGTTTTGTTTTTATAATAATAAAAACTAGCCAAAGTACCACAAGGCAAAAACGCCGAAAAAAACACGTTTGTTGTATGGGAGCCCCCCTTAAATATTTATTTTATTCTGTGTTTAGTATTTGTTGTTACAGCGGCAACAGAAATACCTACATCATCTGTGAAAATTTCAACGGTCTAGCTATCAATTCATGAGATACAGCCTGGTGACAGACGGACAGATGGACAGTGGAGCCTTAGTAATAGGGCCCCGTTTTTACCCTTTGGATACGGAACCATAAAAACATCAGACTGTAGTAACTGGGTTGTGGAGGTCAGATAGGCAGTCGCTTCATGTAAAATACTGGCGTTCAGCTCCGTCCGGTTAGACTGGAAGTTGAAACCAATGTAGTTGGGAAAAGGCTAGGCAGATGATGATGATGATGATGACTAAGTGGTGAGGAGGCAGACTGTGCCTGTACGTCTCTGCCTACCCCTTTGGTCAATATAAAGGCGATGAATATCTGGAACTGTATCACTGCTGGGTTTAAGCCTCTTTTCATACACATATAAATAGGATTGATGGCATTCATTTGACGTTCAAAAGTGCCTTTAATGTGCCTATTTGAAATAAATGATTTGACTTTGACTTTGATGACCATGACGTACAGGATTTTAATAACATTTTTATGTACAGTCAACAAAAGAGAAGTATGCAAGATCGTCGGATATAGTTGAGGTTTAATAAGAAGCCGATGGATGTTGTCGACTGAAATTTTATTTGATAAATGAGCTGTTTGTTTTCTATTAATAAAATAAAATTTGATTCGAGAACATCCACCGGTTTCTTACTAATCTTCAACTATATCCGACGATCCTGCATACTTATCTCTTTTGTTGACTGTACATACATAGAATCTTAAAATAATTAAGATAATTCAAAATACATCTGAAAATGTCACATTAGTTCTTGCTAGGTTTTGAATCTGCAGTTAAAAGTTTAAGATTGAAAATCTTCAGGATTCTTTTAGAATTTTCCGCCATACCTAATGATTTTCTTATATTCCTAAAATATAATAATTTATCGTTTAGTGAAATAAGAATGTTATACGCCATATTGTGCTGACTACACCAGATCCATCTTTCCTTTATTTAGATTTTCTTTCCTGACCTTTTACTTGAAAGGTTTCCTAAAGGTGAAAGTTCACCTTCGTACTATTTATAAACGGAGATAACGAAAAGTTTTCCAAAGACTGATTAGATCTCTAATCGGTTAATCTGTTGTCAAAATATCCTGTTAGCAGTTTTGATTGGTCGACCAAAATAAAAACCATCAATATTTCTATTGACATGATGTGATTCTACAACATAGGTACTAGATTTTCAATAAACACACGTGATTATCACTGATATAGTATTTTATCTCACGAGCCGACGCGCGCTTTATCAAGTGTACTAACACGCTGTGAATGTGTGCGTGACGACGAGTAGCGTCGGCACATAACACACACACTTCCGACTTCACCATTTTCTCGGACGGTACCGAGAGCTCCTGCGCTTACACACACATTCACAGCGTGTTTGTAGACTAGGTAACCGCTGCTTCGTGAGATAAAAATACTGTAATCGGTCAGTTAAATAATTAGAAATCCAACATTAATTTATTTACCAATAACCGTTAATAAAATATAGAAATCCAAAATTTTATGTTATAATTTTACGAAACACTAGAAAAAGCATTATGTCAGATAATAACTACCATGAAGCAGTAAAAACAGAATCTATAAGATGCAAAATAGGCTGATAATTCAGCTATCACGACGTTCAGACAGGAGCCGACAGAATGATAAATAGGCCGAGATTAGGAACGGCGTAAGGCCGGCTTGAGGGCAAGTCAGTGAGGTCTTTCCAAATTTCATTACGGACTGAAGAATTTTTTTGAAATATGGCCCATGTTTTTAGATTGGAATAAAGTTTTTTGAGATAGGGAAAAAATATGACTACTTTGGATAAAGAGGAGTTATGAATTTAACAGAATGTGTGTGTGAGATCGTTTTCTTTCTCTTATTATCTAAATTGGTGTATAAATTTGAATGAATAGTATAGAAAATTCAATAGCACTGAATTTCACTACGGAAAATAATAAAACTCCTACAGGGGAACAATACTGCTATCGTCTAAAGATTGAACTCAAAAACATAATTGACGTTGGTTTACCTACGTCATCAAAAATATAATTTAGCATCCTTCACAAAAATATTGAATAAACAAATAAAAACAATTGTTCAACGATCCACGACCAACATCTAATAAAATGCCCAAAACATATTTTCAATATAACTAGCGTAGTGACGCGCAACACGTAATATTTATCGACAGTCGATACTATTGTACCAACTAACAATAGACTTGTGACATTTTTACGACGTCACGGAACGTACAAAGTATATTTTGGCTTAAGAAACTTTTCGACTTTAATAAATATTGGTTTATGGGCTGTAAGACATTGTTGTTTTTAGATTAAAAAGAATTTTCAATGCTAGCTTTGGTATGTTCCGTATGTTATATTGTAAATAAATAAATATAGGAAATATTTTTATTAGTTCTGGCAAGGGAAAAATCATTTGTTATTACGTTAAAACAACTTAGATGTTACAATGAGGCAAGACGACCTCCTGTCTGCTAGCCTTCCCCTTATTTTATATAGAGCGACTGCCTATCTGACCTCCACAACCAGTTACTGGGTAATATTTGAATTACTACTCCTGTCTGCTAAGAACAACAAACTGTAATCACCAATCATTTTACCAACATTGGTAAATACCTTTCGTGTTAATAAGCAAGACTACAGGATTTGTTATTCTTAATAGAATTTATTAATATAATAATAATATGATCATTATAAAATGCCAAATTACGAACTATCGCGGTATATTCTAATTAAACCGGCCATTCATTAATTTCTCGGAAAAGTAAAAACACAAGCGCTCATTAAACCTAATTCTGTGTTATCTTGTATCAAACTCCAATTAAAATACGTAACTAATAGCACATTAAAATATTCTAATTAATAAAGGAATTATTTAGTTTCGCTTACAATTTTTTATTCACATATCTAATGAATTATCGCCCAGTGATTTTCTGCGCGGGCTGAAACGTCTCACGTGCCTGTAAATTGCCAACTCACATCACTTTCAAATTGAAATAGTTACGACAGTAGAATTATTTATTTGACATAAAAAGTACCTACACAGATACAAGATCACACTTAATTTAGTAATGCGCAATTTCGTAAAGATAAATTGAAGTAGTACAATTAATTTTGAGGATAAGAAACGTAGGGAAGAAAGTAAAACGGGTTGAAATTAATTAAATACAAAGAAAGGGAGTATCTATTTATGAGCCAGGCGTGGGCTTTTTGTGATTAGCTTCTTCTTAGCGTGTCGATAGCAATCTAAATACCGTCTGCCCAGAATTTGGCTACGAGTTTGGCACCTTCAGTAACGTCCGTCTATCGTGCAGACAACAGGATCCACTGGACACGAAATATCGTGTCAAGCTACTGAATAAAGGAGCTTTTTCTCAGAATTGTAAGAACTCCTAATATTATTGAACGAAAACAAAAACTCAGTGCATGGTATTTACAAAACGTATTTGTGTCACATATCGTACCATCCGCATCCCTACGCAACTCAGAATTCAAATAAACATAAAAAAGACTGTACACATACTTTTTCCTTTCAACCAATCTATTCGCTCTGTTTACCCAATAAATTCAAATAACAATAGTCGATATATTCACATCACTACGGACAAACATTATTATTCGTTAGTACCTTGTTTATATATGGATAATATTATTTATGCTTTGTATTCACGAAATTTTCTTTCTATAGCGAAGTCCTACGGGAGAATGGAAACTAAGCATATTGAATTACTCAACTGTCCTAGTGATGACGTTATGTGTGTTGTTGTACTCCCAAAGATAGGGTTGAGCTCATCGAATATCTATGGTTGAGCTACACAATTACTGATTCTTGTGTGCCTAATGTCAGGATAGGTCTATATAAGTAATGTATGGTGATAAACTGACGTAATTTCCAATTTCATAAAAAAAAAAACCGCCCTTTTCTGCTACGACATAAGGGCCAACAAATTTACATTATTTATTGTTAGATGTACAGACGCCAGCACATCAATTTACTACAATCTGTCAGATTTCTTTAATAGATTATCAACTTTATCGCTAAATTATAAGGTTCACAGTTGATTGGGAAAACTTGACAGTTTCGGGTAGCTTGATGTGCTGTGCTTGGTAGCTTGATTGGTAATTGCATTACCAACACTAATTCATGTGAATTGTAAGGAAACTATTCTGTAAAAATCACAGTTAAAACTTAAGTGAGCTTGCAGTAAGCTGTAAATAGTATCAATCCCTAACCCGAGGGCCACGAAATGCGACGCTCCAAGCGAATTCGATTTGCGCTGCAAGCGTCAGCGTCGAGCGTCAAAAACAAATGTATGACTATTATCTACAAGGCCACAAAGTAGCGCTGCAAGCAGCAGCGGAATTTGCTACGAGCGAATTTGCACGAGCGTTGGATGATCCGACGCGCGTTTTTTTATGAGCATCGAAAACAATTGTATGAGAAAATTTGACAGCGACATTTTCACTTGTAATGTCGACGCGTGCTCACTCTTTACTCACAGAGCATGCAACCTTTTTCTGTACTGAACTGATTCATCCCCCCACCGACGTACACGCTACAGGCGAATACTTGAAGTTCGTGGCCTTGCTTTTGACGCTTAGAAATGACGCTTGTAGCGAATTGACGCCTCAAGCGTGGCGTTATTTTCGTGGCCGAGGCATAACATCAGGTGGATTGACAATTCACTTCACCTAAGTTTTCATGGTGTGATTTTTACGAAATCGACTGACTGAACTAGGTTAGAAATAACCACCACACAAGCAAAGTAATAAATTTTCGTTCCATCCTTCTCAGAAAAAAACCCTTTGCCCCACACTGTTACAATTACACCCCACTATTATTATTCGTAAAAACGTCTGCTTACACCCTTTTAGCAAAACATGCTCCATAATATTTCCTGTACATATTGTATATTCTACACACGTCTCTTTGTGCCAAGCTTCTTATATTAACGCCAATAATATGCATACAATTTTCAAGAGTTTTCTTTCCCAGGAAATATGGCGTCGTATTTTGCGTTGCTCTTAGCCTTGTGGTTAGAATAGGCTATAAGGCTATAAGTTATGGGGGTAGGGTGGGGAAAGGTTGTTTAAGGGGTCAATAGTTTTGTTATATTGGTTTTGTAATGCTGTGAAGAAAATGCTTTGAAATCATACATAACATCACGACTCACTGTATTCGCCGAAAGGATAGACAGAGGTGTACCTATAGTACACCAAGAAAGAAGAAAGAAAGAAATAATTTATTTTGCAATTAATGTGGGTAGGTACAATATAAGATGTCCATGACCAACATTTGGCAAGTTATGTTTAAGTCCCATGTAACAGAGGGGGAGGCTATTGTCATCAATCGGCTGCACATTTAGACTCCAGGATCCTACGGAGAATTTTTTGATAGAAAAACTCGATTAACACTGTACCCGACCTGGGATCGAACCCAGGACCTCATGGTCAGCAGTAGCGTTTGCGACCACTAGATCAACGAGGCTCTGAAATCTACTCTAGCATTTTGAAAAAAATTTCTGTTTTTTTATTGCATGAATTTCAAAAGAAATGTAGATCTATGCCATTCCAGGGACAAATTTGAAAAGACTCATTTGCCTGTAACTAAACCGGCACCCACACCCTTCAAAAATTTTTCATTTCATTTTATTTGGTTGGTTGACTCTTCACGTGGCCAAAGGGCTGGCCTATTTTTAGCCCAAAGAATAAGCATTGCCATCCAACGTGGTAATGCTGCCAGCCTTTTGGGCACTTATGCCATTGACAGCGATGCGGACGAATTTTTTGATGCCCAATGAGCTCCTGTCTTTTTCTTTTCCTTTTTTTTATATACTTGTATATACTATATAATATGTATATTTTAGTGCTAAATTGTAAATATATAAATAAAAGTAATTTATTCAAATTAGGCTCAGAATAAACACTTTTCGAACGTCAAAATTACAAAAGACATTCCCCCAATACGCCCGCCGTTCACCACTTCCTAGTGCTTTCGCTGGGAAGAAGAAGTGGTGCAACCAACTCCCCAGACAAACCGGAACTCGGCAACGCTACTTGGCGGTAGATATAGGGTGACGATCTCCTTCACAAAGAGCCCTAAAGTGACATTCACGTACTATACAGACTTTTCGGTACTCTTTCTGGACACCCAACAAAAGCTTAAGGCGGGAAGGTACCAAATAAAGCCAGTACACATGATTGAACACGTTTCTTACGTGTCTAGACAAGTTTTTCATGAACTCAGCCAAATCTGTAGATAATATAAAATCCTGTCACCTTTTTGCTGACAATATTTGCAAAGAAATATGAGGAGACATGATGTGTATACACTACCTTACGAACGAGGCTGGAATACTAATTCTTGAAGTAAATAACCTTTTTGAGAACCAGAAAGGTGTGTTGCTAACGTCTATGGCAATTTATTATAATTCTCTGAAAATCAGAAAGGTTCTCGTGGTAACTTATATGATAACGTTATAAATAAGTCTTTGAGCTGTGTAGGTATATTTTTGTTGGTATACAGGGTTATTGGTAAAACATTAACATCCTCTAAAGAGGTACTCATCATTATGAACAACTTTTACTATGGGACCAAATCTGAAATCGCGAAAAAAAAATCAGTCGTTCCCTACACTTTGACGAGTTATGCGAACATAAATGTAGGGAACAGCTGATTTTTCTTCGCGATTTCTGGTTTGGTTTGATTTCTGGTTTGGTTGGACATAAAATGTTAACACTAACTTATACCTATGTATCTATTGAAAACCATGATGCACTCTTAGGGCGCGTACACATATAACGTCCGTTTTTATTACAGGATCCTTTTTAACGGATCTTATCTGGTCTGTTTTTCTTTATTACTGGATCCGGAATACTGTATTATGTGTGAACTCGCTTATACAACTACATACGCTAATAATATACACGTTTTAACGGACCTGTAAAACGGACGTTAAATGTGAACGCGCCCTTACTCTTCATCGGCTTAGCCTTATTCGAACTACATAAGTTAAGGTCGGTCACCACTGTTGCCAGTTTATTCGGATGCAGCTGAATACCAGTTTATTACATGGAGTGACTGCCTATCTGACCTCCACAGCCCAGTTACAGGGTAACACGACACCTCTTGGTAAGACTGGTTGTCAGACTTTCGGGCTGACAGCCGGGACGAATGCGGGGCGTCTCGATAAGTACCTAATAGATGGTCACCCATCCACGGGCTGCCCATGTCAAGCGTTGCTTAACCTTGACGATCGATCTGTGCGGCTTATTATAATTTAGTTACGAACCCCACCATCCAAAAAATCTCCAAGGGTGGGTAGTCTAGTCATCGACTCTAAATTTTACCACTATCTGAAAAACATGACACCCTTAAATTGGCAGAGTGAAGCCAGCTGGACGTTGATAAAAACTAAATTTGTTAGCGAGTATACTGAAAATTTACTCACGGTGGCAAAAACAAAATTTTGATGAATGATTGTTCTGCCAATTAAAGTAAACTAACAAATTGACGTCTTTCACAAAACATCTCTAAAATCGTCACGTGTGAATAAAGTTACTACTGCCTATCCCCCTTTCCAAAGCAAAAATAAACTTTTCCTGTACAAGCTCCGTATACATCCCTTATGTCCTGACTTTACTACGAAACTAATAAATAAACGGCTTTTCTCTCATAAAAGGTAAATGAATAAAGAAAATTTTCTCATAAATTCTTCGGACTAAATAAATCGACAGACTACACTTTAAGTCAGGTAAAAAGTGAAGGGAATAAGTAAAATATATTATTATCGAGGTAGGGCCACTTTTTAGCACTAGTGTTGGGATTGATTATCGATAAAACGGATAGGGCTATTTTCCGCTAGGTTTGCGAAATGCGTTTCGTATTCAATTGTTATTAGGGAATTGATTTGTTCCGTTTCAAAGCTTTAAATGTATTAGACGGGTTCTCGATTTGTATTCGCTACCGGTTGAAAATATTGAAGTTTAAATTTTCTGCTGTGTAATGTTAAAGGAATTTCAATATTACAATGTTGCTTGTAAGGTATTGAACATGCGAAATGGGAATTCACAAGGCTTTAGTGGTTAAATGGTTTGATTAGATGGATGTGTTATGGTTCATCTTTTTGGTGTCGAACAATATTTATAGATACTACAATAGACGGAATACTACAATACACTGGATGGTTGGTCATTAGTGTAGATATTAAAAAGAAGCGGTGCCAGGACACTACCTTGAGGTAGGCCGTTTTTCTGCGCTCTCCAACGACTTCTTTCCGAGAGAAGGTGGACCTGAAACCGACGATTGTGGAGCAGTTCTCGGAGTATTCGGACAAAGTTCTGATCGCTTATCAATGTCTCCACCTTCCATAGCAATCATTTCAGGTTGACTGTGTCATAGGCAGTCATCCACAAAAACAGCGCCTGTGACCATTCCTATCTCGAAACCATCCTCAATGTGTTGATCAAGTTTGAGGGTCTGGTTGCAGCAAGACTTGACGGGTCTGAAACCAGCTTGCTCCGGGATTAACTTCGGGTCAATAACACTCGTTAGTCGGTTCAGCAGCATTCTCTCAAACAGTTTGTACGTATGGCAGAGCAGAGATATTGGACGAAAGTTTTTTGGATCGTCCGTTGCTTTACCTGGCTTCGGAATTGCTATGACCTTTAATTTTCTCTAGAGACGGGGTATTGAAGCTGATTCCAGATAGCTGTTTCACTGTTGGAACACAGAACAATAAGAGGTATCTAAGTTATTTCATGAAAATATCTGGAAATTAAACCGATATTTACTAACCTTCAGCCTATGTCAGAATAAAATTATAAAGATCCTTATAAGTTTGATCCTTTTTTTTTGCTATTTTCTGTTTGATGTATTCGACCATTCAAAATTATTGTGCTTTGAATTCGTTAGTGAGTAGGTACTGTAGTGCCTATGTGTGCTAGCCTTTAGCAATAAGGACTGGCTAGAAATATGATTCGATTCGTTGGTTTAAACATATGTCAAATATGATTATGATGGCGTTTGATTCTAGAAGCAGTGATATATATCTTAACCGCGAAGTTGTATCGTTGCCTTTTTATATTATAATTATTCTCCTAAAGTCTTAAAGTGGTCTTATTTGTATTATTTCCCCCTAAGTTCCACATTTGGTGGAGGCGCCGAACGAACCTACGCAATTCATCGTTTAATGGATTGATTTCAGATGAAGTAAATTTTCTATGTGCATGCCAAGCTGAGTTTATTTGACGGAAAAGTCAAGGATTATTTTATATGCGATCGCAGATTAAACTCCCCTTAGTTTAAATTTGCGTTGGAGTGAGTATAAAACAGGCGCAGAATCGTCGCCGGAAAAATAAAGCTAAGTGGTTAAAATATTATTTTTTGTAAAGAAAGCAAGATGTATGCGCTTTTCTCAGGATCTAATATGTGCCTGGAAAAATTTTTTGAACAATACAAAGCGATTGCCTCATATTATGGATGGCGTGAAAGTGATTGGGCATTGATAATGCAGGCTTATCTCCAAGAAGCAGCTCTGGTTTATTATAAGATGATATACCGCGAGGGTATGTCATTTGATGAGATATGCAATGTCTTTCGTGAAGATTATCCATTTCCGTGTAGATGTCACGAAGCATTATATAAAGCGAGGAAAGAGGAGATGTTAAAGGTTCCGTCAGAAGAATGCGGACAAAATAATGTTTTGAATGTTGATGATGATGCTTCTGTGTTATGTAGTGTAGAAGCAGATATTGAAGAAGATGAAGTCGAACGCAGCAGCCAAGAATGCAGTGAAGAGGTAGATGTTGAAGAAGTTGAAGACGAGCGCAGCAGCCAAGTATGCAGGCCCGCAGAGGCTGAGGAGGTGGTGGAAGTGTTCGAGTGCGAACACGAGGAAGAAATCGAGGAATCGGGTCAGTCCATTCCAGTTATAACTAATGTATCTAGCTATGTTTCAGAACCGAAGGAAGAGCAATTTGATCACGATGTGCAAACTGATATAATTAACATCGATGATGATCATTTTAATGAAAATAATTTATCAATAAATATTTCCGAAACAAAGGAAAATAACCATTTTACAAATGAAAAGGGTGATGCTCAAATGATCATGTTGTCAGTTGAGAATAGTAAAGTGGATGATGAAGTAGGGTTAGATGAAGATGTTTTTAAGTTGGATGTAAGTGGAGATGAAGACGTAGAGGTGAAAGACATTTCTGTGCATTTTAAAAGCTCTTTTAGTTCTTCTACAGATGCGGGCGCAGAAGATAATTGTATTAATCTGGTCATTAATAATGTTAAAACATTCCCAAGCATTCATCATGTAGTTATCCCTAAGTTTAATAAAAATAATTCTCATTATGCAACATCTAATATTAAAAAAGCACGCAAGAGAAAAGGATTCCAATATACTAGAAATGCTAGAACAAAATGTTCAATTTTAAAATGTTTTACAAATAGATATAAATTCATAAAAACATTTGCTAAAAACATAACTTTCCTTCTGACGCAGTCGGTTAAAAATAATGATCATTTGTCTAAGGATTTTTCATTTTTAAAACATATACATTTTAAATGGAAATGGAAGAATAAAGATAAAAACTTTCCATGTTAAAATTTAAATAAACCATTGTTTTTCCATTTATGTTTGATACGCGTCAGGTCACAGAGTAAATTTTGTTGACTATAACATTTGTTACTCTGTAATATTTGTTAAGCTATGATATTTGGTAGTCTGTGATATTTGTTGGTCTACGACATTCGTTACACTGTAACATTTGATAGGCTGTGATGTTAGATAGACTGTGACAGACTTTGACTTTTGATGTGTCATTTAGTTATTGTAAACATCAATAGAACATTATTTTAGTGAATATTGTGATAAAGTTATTAACATGTGTTTCTTATTTCATATGCTGGGAAGATACTTCGGACGCAGCTGGGAGCGTGAGGCTTGAGGTCTCACGGCTCCATGAAGCTTGAGGGATTGAAAAAAACTTCGTCTTCATTTTCTAAATTACATAGGCCATGTTTAGTGTGAGTGAACTCCAGAAAATAGTAATGCGCGTTATAGGAGGAAGAGGGTTGTATAAAAACTGTTGTCACTCTCTAGAGGGGGGAGTGATCAGCTTAAGTTGAAACCAACTTTGCTAACGGGGCATAGCCTTTGCAAAGTGTGTTGAGTTGACACATATGGTTCAGCTTGGGTTGGAGCACCCACAGTTTTTATAAATGGTATAGTTATTATAAACGCGGAGTATTTTTTGAATATAATGGAGTTCAGCCACTTATTAGATTTTTGAACACTGGCCTCATAACTTTTCATTCCCTCTGGCTGATATCGTCCGATGGAGTAAAAGGATCTGAAGTTAAGTTCAGTTAACACGGTAAGCCTCATCCAGGCCGATGTGAACTTTCACATCATTTGTTATCGAAGGAGGCCAAGTCACATCTTTTCCGCTCGTTTTGTTATGACGAGGTTCAAGCATGACAACGTTAGTTTGTGTTGATGCATTTTAGCACTCTTAAATGTAGACTTACCTGGCACTTAAGGGAGTGTTAGTTAAGTGTGTCGTTTGTCCTGACTTGAGCCCTGCTTTTAGAAAAAGCTGGACCTCACAGTGTTAACTTCGGGCGTTAGGTAGTTTTTTCCTTATAGGATTAATAATAGGTAGGAACGTTTAAATTTTCGAATCGTTAGAATTAAAGTCTTGTATTTTGATGCGAGCTAGGCCAATACTTTAATTCAAAGTGGGGCGTAGCTCGTGTAGTGCCTATGTGTGCTAGCCTTTAGCAATAAGGACTGGCTAGAAATATGATTCGATTCGTTGGTTTAAACATATGTCAAATATGATTATGATGGCGTTTGATTCTAGAAGCAGTGATATATATCTTAACCGCGAAGTTGTATCGTTGCCTTTTTATATTATAATTATTCTCCTAAAGTCTTAAAGTGGTCTTATTTGTATTATTTCCCCCTAAGTTCCACAGTACCTACGTAAAATTTTGAGTTATATAGAAATGGAAGGACGAGATTTTTCATAGAATCTTACGTAATAACGGCATGATTTATTTGAGATTTTTTTTTGTTAAATAGGTTCTAAATATCGTTGTTTTTTTTGGTTCGTGTAATTATGATAAGTCGTCATGGCTATGTAGTTACGCTAGCCACGGTTGGTCTATGGGTGTGTGAGCTTCTTTAGATACCGGGACGCATCCGTACCTCGGAAAGCACGCAGTTAGTCCCGACTTTCATTTTAATTGTGGATCTTTGACAGTAGTTACGGGTCGTCACAAGCCCGAAATTCTCACAACCAGTCTTACCAAGGGGGGGTTCGTCGTCCAGTATTACTCAGTTACTGGGTTGTAGAGGTCAGATATGGAGTCGGTCCTTGTAAAATACTGATATTCAGCTGCTTCCGGTTAGACTTGAAGCTGACCCCAACATAATTGGAAAAGGGTAAGCAGAATCTTTTTTTGTTGCTAAAAGTCAGGCAAGCCCGACTGAGAAAGAGACATTAAAATAAACATTCCTGATTTGGTGATATTTATTTTATTGAATTTGAATTTATTGAACCAACAACCAATTACTTTGGTATGTCGCCTAACGTGCAAATCACCGTAATAATCGCAATGAAGATATAAAATTATATTTATTTAACCATTTATGTACACACATAAACAGACAAGAAGAAAAGAACAGAAAAATCCGTACAAAGGAATACAAATACTTTTCCAAATACTTAAATATATAATTACCTAGTAATTAATCAAACACGTGATCGGGGTCAAGAGCGTAATAATAAAAAAAGTAATTTAAAAAAATTAAACCGACTTCAAAAAGAAATGAACTCAAAATTATGAAATAACTTTAATTTCGGAAGTCGGTGTCTTGGGATCTGTATTTTAGTTTTAGTTTTTTGCCACCGACTTCCGAAATTAAAGTTATTTCATAATTTTGAGTTCATTTCTTTTTGAAGTCGGTTTAATTTTTTTAAATTACTTTTTATTTCGTAATTTTTAGTTTTTGCACTAGAATTTGACCAAGGTTTTGAGATGTTTTTCCCTTTGACACTACACCCGTAGCTCGTATCAATACGCCAAGCCGTCACACTTACACGTATTAGTCCATATCTTGAAAATTACTGAACCGATTTTGATGAAACTTGCACTGTTCCCTAAGTTGAAGTAAATGTAAGCCAATAAAAAAAGAATGGTCACGATCCGATTAATAGTTGCTGAGAAATGCGTGGACAAACATACATACATACATACATACATACATACATACATACATACGTCTATGAAATTTTGTATATTTGTTTGGAAGCCTTAGTAGATTGTCATATGTGAATATAATGCAATTCCAATAATATTACATACATACGTATCGAATTGATAACCTCCTTTTTTTGAAGTCGGTAAAAAAAAACATCAAAAATTTTCAATTAATAATGTAAAACAACATAAATAGTTACAATAATAATTATCCTATTGTAAAATATGGCATAGAATAATCAAATAAAGTGTTGTTACTGAATATTTACTTATGTGTTTACAGAACTATCTCATTATGTCGGATTTCACTCTACTACAAACCCAATTATAGTTGGCAAACATTCTTATTGCCATCGGTTTGTATCGATGTCGATAGTTTAGCTTTAGTTTATTCTAATATAATTATCGATAGTTATTAGGAAGATTGTGGTACTGCACTAATCAGGGAAAAACTGTAAGAAAACAAAACGATATGAGAGTTTTAAACGGTTAATTAAGAAAAAAGTCTGTGAAATTAAGCTAGTATTTGTCGAAGGGAAAATAAAGACTTTATTAATTGTAGCGAAATGCTTTGCCGACTTAGGCCTCATTTATTAATATCCTATTACTATTTAATTCCCCGCCACAGGTAACTTCACTGTTAAAAATGCAAACACAACACAAAAAGCTACAACCTTAATCATTTGACCTGTATTTATGCCAATCGTATTTCGCGGAACACGCGGCAACGCAGTCCAATTTGAATTTAAATCACCGTATTTTTATTTGTTTATCGATGTGTGGCGCACCACTAGCGAGTGCAGTTAGTGAGGCCCATAAATCAGTTTCCGTCGCCTGTAGGCACGTCTTAATACAATTTTATAAGTGACGGGTACAAACAACGTGTACTTATCGATAAGATCTTGTCGATAGTTACAACGATGTAATTGGTTTTTGTTGATTCAGCTTCTGAGCAACATTTTCCTTGTCGGAAAATGTAATTTATTTCTGAAGCATAATGACCAAGGAAGTAGAGGAAAAAAAACTCTAAGTCAAATTGAACTTGTTAGGTTAAGCGAGTCATTCTATCATGACAAGATAATAATACTCGTATATGAAATACGTATAAAGATCGCGTAGGAAGGTGCTTTTTTGGTACAAAATCAGAAACTTAGAATTACGATACACATCAGAGAGAAAAAAACTAATCATGCATAACATTTCGCAAGACAGCACTAAATAAAATGAACAATACGTGATCTGATTCCCAAAAGCCAATTTTATATAACGATACTACTTTTGATGAATCCTTTTTTTGTTGGTAAAATATGAAGTGGGTAATTTCGTAACAAAAAAAAACCGCCCATTTACAATTTTATCGATAAGCCTGTCCCATCACTATACTTCAGCTTACATAAATCATGAGGACATACGCCCTATCTGTTGCCAGCTTAATACGATCCCCCAAATAGGGGTGGGGGGCTTTTTAGAGGCAAAAAGCTGAGTTTGCCAGTTTGCCTTGGTATTGTATACTTTATATTGGAAATCTAAGCGGCTGTTATTCAGCAGATTTTAAGGGAAAAAAAAAACGTCATGACAACTTTTTTTTGTTGTTTCATACTTTTTTTTTTGAACAAGGAAGTTTAAGGACTGGTTGTGAGCGATTACATTATACTGACGAATTTTTTAAAGCGAATTTTGATTGAGTTTTAAATTCTTTTGAAAACACTTTTTGGTCGCCATCCGGATACTTTTTAATACCGGTAAATAGAATGCGGTGGCTTTACGGACACAGCTAGTCATTGGATATAGTTCTGAATCCTAAACATATACTCTCATGCTTTAAATAACTTTTACAATATTTTACACCACTAACTATATACTAAGTCCTAAATTAAATGACTAACAACTAAGTGTGACTAACACACGAGAGACACGCTTCGACGACAGAGGCTACTGCAGCCGTAGACAACGTGCTGCTCGTGTATTTGAGTACGGTGATCAAATACACGAGCAACATGTTGTCGCGTTGAAGGCTGTCGCCGACACGCGTCGACTTTTGCAGTTGCCTCTATCGTCGACGCGTGTCCTTCTTGTGTGTGCACACTTAAGGTACTATTTGGAACCGAGCCGGCTTTTGCTGATTGCATGCAGTCGCTGCACGTGCTGTCGGTAGTTGCAGTTGGCAGCTCGGTTCAAAATAGTACTTTTAGGCATCGAAGTACTCGTCCGCATCACTGTTTTAAATAGGTACTTCAATATAATGTACTAATTAAATCTTAGACACCACTGACTCAAGTCGAAGAAAAACTTTATCAGGAAAGCTGAACTTGAATTATCTGTAATCACCAATACGCAATGAGCATGCGTGGTGATCAATGCTCGTTCCTTCCCTGTATTGAAAAGATGCCTTTCCCCTGCAATGGAAAATCTACAGGCTGATATTTTATTTATTTATTCAAAATCTGTATTAACAATAGCATACATAAAGTCTGCCAAACTGCATAACAGTTTGTTGGCAGTTGTTCTCATAGAAAACATTCAGGCAGGTACAGTCAACCACATATTCGTGGTAACATTTTGAAATGCACAGCACCTTTATGTCGTAGTAGTAAGGGTCATTTTCGTAGAGCGATGTGCGTTTGACTGTACTAGGTATATTAGATTTTTTGTAACACAAGAATACAGATGAAAACTAATATAAGCCATACATTTTTCGCTCGAAGACATTCGAAAAGCTTTCCACATTGATTTTCAGCCAACGGAAGCAAGTTCGATGTTCGCGTCACTGAATTTTTCAGTACGTTCATATAAATATTTATGTAAGCCACACTTTCGCACGGTTAGGTACTGAAAATGCCTTGAAAAAATCTGAAATAGACGCCTGATTTTTTAAAGTAGGTCTAGTTTTTTTTTTTTTTTTTGTAAATGTGAGTGGAAGTTTCGTCTTTGGGGAAAACCAAGGGTAAGACAGAGATTTACCTTTTAAATGGAATAGGTAAAAGAGTTTTCTAGTTTATAACTTTACCGTATCGTAAGCAAAATTCCAAACTTAGTTACACAGATTTTTTTTAGAATTTTATAAAAGGATATCTCTTAAATATATTGCTCTACCCAGGAATCGAATCTCATACATCAGCAGCCAGAAAACCAATAGAATGTAATATATTTCTAAGTAGATGGATATTACAAGCCATACTTAACGTTATATTTCAAAGAAAAATCCAATTTCAAGTATAAAATTAAGATTCATTTTCTACAAAAAAAAATCTAATTAAACTTAGCTGTAATTAGAATGTTCGCTCATTACATTTCATGTAATTAGATTCTTTCCAAAGGATCTAAAGATTTTAATTTAATGTCTTTTGAGGCTTTACTGTAACCCTTTTAATTTTAAATGAGAGAGTGTGGGTTTGCTTAAAAAAAAAACCGGGCAAGAGCGAGTCGGACTCGCGCACCGAGATGGTTACGTACCATCATGTTTTTAAATTTTCATCGGCGAGGCCTATATTCATCAGAGAATTTTAACACTGTGCACTGCGGTGTAGATATATTGCAATTTTATGTCAGCGCCATCTCTTGACCGATAGTGGAATTAATGTAACTTTTGTTGATGATTTCTGAAAAAGTGTGCTATTTAGAGACTTCATTTTATTTTTCCTGTAATCTTTACAGTTTTTAGGGTTCCGTTTTTATCATTTTGGTACGGAACCCTAAAAACCGCAAATATATTCAGTTAGGGTTAGGTGAACTCTGAACTGAGTTCACTGATTTTCTGATAGATCTGTGAAGGTAGCTAACAACTTTGTTGACTGGAGCTGTTCATAATATGTATCATAGCTTTTGGCGTTATGTCAGAGGCAATAATCATTTGCAAACTTAAATTGTCTATATATTCGAATTGCAACTGTCATTCTTTGACAGTTGTATGAAATGGCTATAAAACGGCAAATTGATGTAGTGTGTCGATTTCATAAGCAAGTATTTTCTCTGTTCGGCCTATTTATATTGGCTGTGTATTGTAGAGGGTGTGTAGCCCTACCTTTAGCGGTACTGGCTGGTTATAATTGCCGGTGTGTTCCATTCGAACGTTCAAGCATTGTCAATTAATATTCTAATATGGTTTTTTAGTGTAGTAGCAGTGCTAGAAATAACATGATACTGTAAAGTCGTTAATATATTTTATTCAAGTCAAAGCTTTTTAATTAAGTCTGAACCACCACAGTGCTCTGCTCGACTTGGATTTCTAGATCAACAAACGAGGTTATCCTTATCACTTTTAAGTAATCCGTAAACATCTGTAGCGGTAATCGGTATCTACAACGCCACATGCGAACTACGCGTCATACTGTCGTCACGAAAAATCCTACATCGCGCAAGCAGAGTTTACCGCGCAACTAGCATAGATACAACGGCCCGACATGAATCCTCGGGCAGTTGCCCGCCAGACACAACGCCCGTCTGGTCGGAGGATCCTCCCTTTTCTATGGAGGATGAGTGAACTTTACACCCTGTTCCTCATACCTCTATACATCAATAATTCTATTGTAGGTAATGAAGAAAATAAATCACTTACCGATAAGCCATCCGGATCTGCTCCCCGTTCTTGTACCAGATGAGTTGGGCCGGTGGGTTTCCACCTCGACTCCTGCAGACCAGCTCTAGGCTCTGTCCTCGACGTACCGTCTCGCCTTCAGCGTAACCTTCGATGTACGGGGCTCCGGGAGGATCTGAGGAAGATAAGCATAATAAGTTTTGAAACCCAGAAACAATACACAAACATTTATCATGTTGCGATTAGAACTTTTACATTATGGAAATTTCGCAGTAGCACCTCGGTGTCTGAACTTGTGCCCAGGTAGGGTTGCCAGATCTTAAAACCGAAAAGCCGGACAGACCAGCCAGTTTAGCCGGACATATGGGTAAAAAAGCCGGACGCCCTTATTTTTACCAACTTCAAAAAAAGGTTATCAATTCGACACGTATGTATGTAATATTAGTGGAATTGCATTATATTCACATATGACAATCTATTAGGGCTTCCAAACAAATATACAAAATTTTATAAACATATGTATGAATGTATGTTTGTCCACGCATATCTCCGCAACTATTAATCGGATCGTGACCATTTTTTTTTCATTGGCTTATATTCACTTCAACTTAGGGAACAGTGCCATGCAGTTTTACCAAAATCGATTCAGTAATTTTCAAGATATGAACTAATACGTGTAAGTGTGACGGCCTGGCTTATTGATACGAGCTACGGGTGCAGGTCAAACGGAAAACATCTCAAAACCTTGGTCAAATTCTAGTGCAATATTTACAACAACTTACAATTACCTATTTATTACAAACAAATATTCCAGTTTTTATTTAAAACTAAAACTTACGAAATAAAAAAGTAATTTAAAAAAAATAAACCGACTCCAAAAAGAAATTAACTCAAAATTATGAAATAACTTTAATTTCGGAAGTCGGTGGCAAAAACTGAAACTAAGATACATATCCCAAGACACCGAGTTCGGGACAAAAACTAGCCTATGTGTTAATCCAGGATGTCAGCTACCTCCATACAAAATTTTATCAAAATTGGTCCAGCCGTTTGAGCATGAAGAAGTAACAAACATATAAACACACCCCCCACACACACCCCGACACTCACACACTCACAAACTTTCGCCTTTATAATATTAGTGCGATAGTAATTATCATGAAAACTTGATTCCACGTAAATATTTGTTTTTTTTTTGTAGATGAGAGTGGTAAACAAAATATCTGATAATGATTAATGTGGAAAATGGGAGTGACGTCATGACGTACAGACGAGAACAAAAGTTTTACATTAAGTAATGTTATAAAGAGGTGAAATTGTTTGTTCATGATGTGTTTGTAAAGGGCAGGTGAACTCTGGAAGCACTGATCCGATTACTTTAATTCTTTCACTGACCGAAAGGTATTATTACAAACACGCGAATAAAGTCATGGGCAGAAAAGCTAGTGGCTTTTATAGTCAACTAGCTGTTCCCCGCGGTGTCACACGCTGCGCGGCTCCTAAGGGTCGTAGCGTGATGTTATATAGCCTATAGCCTTCCTCGATAAATGGATTACCCAACACTAAAAGAATCATTCAAATCGGACCAGTAGTTCCAGAGATTAGCGCGTTCAAACAAACAAACAAACAAACTCTGCAGCTTTATAATATTATAAGTATAGATATTAACGTAGATTCAAAGAATAATGTTTTGTTTTGATTGGAAATTGCAGCCTTTTCAGCTTAGAAAGAAAGAAAATACATTTATTTAGCACAGACTAAAATACACACAATACACCAGAGTCAGATAATAGTCGTAGGTACATTAGATAAAAATAAATAAAGATAAAATGAAAAGTGCAAAGTCCGATGTAAGAAATTAGCAGGAAAGTGTGGCTCACGGCTGCGCCAAAAAGGCCCAGCTTACACACGTATTGTCAATAAAAATACCTGTAAAAAAATTACAGCATGTAACTAAAACCACCATTTAAAATGTACTAAATACGCTTCTACAAAAACATGAAATTGTATTTTCGTGGAAAACAAAACTCGATTCAAATATTAGTTTGGCCTTCATTTCTAGGTATTTCCAAAATCACATTATGATGGAACAAAAGAGAAATCTAGACTTGATTATTTTCATTCAATTGTTAATTAACTGTTTTTCAATTTCAAATTCTGGCTAACACTTTGGCCATGTTAAGTCCTAAGAGTATTTCAGACAGAATAAGCTAAAATTACGTCAGTTCCGTAACAATTAAAGCATCAAATAAAACATAATGGACTAAAGATAAAAAAACGCATTTTAAAAAAACAGGTAAGTAGATAAAGTAAGAGAAAAAATAAAACAAAAATACTCAATGCTATCATCTTTCACTTTTCCCGACTGACATGCCACGCACACATTCTTTTTGTTTTAAAAATCCCATTTCGTAACAAAAGATGCTGAGAATGATCAAAAGAAAAAAAATATACTCATAAAGATTTTTTACCACAAAGAAACACTTTTCCGAACGAGTGTACGGGAAAATTGCCTTCGACGAGAGTTCATTAACCCCAAAAACGGGGTTCCCTAACATTATTAATAAGGGTTCCTTAAGAAAAATAATAAAACCATCCCTATCTTGGGGGTCATATCATTTGTTTGTGCGATTACGCTGTAAATCATTTTGTCTTAAAAATATAAATTTTCCCGCTGACTGGGTACGTATTTTTGGGTTAAATTTTGATAAATGACTTCGCAAGGTATGATTAATATTGTATTTTAGGAGAGCTCAGTGGAACTGAATCAGGGTATTATATTCCGTGAATAGACAACATTAATTATATTTAACACTAAACGTTGTTCGCCCCTTTGGTTTCTGATAAAGTGTAGACCTTTTCTCTCTTTCTATCGAAGTAAAATAAACTACCGAGCAAGAATAAACAGAAATAATAAGCACATAGCATACGCAAAATCAGCCTATGATATTCCCACTGCTGGGACACTGACCACCTCTCTGTGAGAGGGGAGATCTAGCATAAACATAATCGACTTATAATATTCCCACTGCTGGGACACAGGCCTCCTCTTTCTGAGAGGGAGGATCTAGCATAAGTTTAATCAGCCTATAATATTCCCACACAGGCCTTTTATCTGTGAGAGGGAGGATCGACTTCAACCTTTTATTTGTGAAGAAAGCAATGCCGTTGATATAAAATACTGCAATTTTAATGAAAAAAGATTACCCCTTTAGATACACGTACATAAGGTAGACTTTCAAATCCCTTCACTTCCACACTTAAAAAAGCTGTTACACAATTTGAATAATCCCACACTTCCCTCTAACTACCCCCAAAAAACTCTTAACCGTTGACATAAATAGCAAAACCTACTTTCAAGCCGAAATATCTTATTACAACATAACTATTACCTTCTCAAGTCACTATGAGGGTTAAAACCGATTTATTTTTATCACGGAACCCACGATATTTAAGCTTGAATAGTTTTATACCCTCTCTCGATTGGGGGGGTCAATTCATACGTTATGAGCCGTTGAGTATATAATATTATGATGGCCCCTATATTATGGGCAGTGTTTAGTGTATGAACCTGTATAGTGTTGCGTTCGTTTTTGGTCGATTTGATATAGATTGAATGGGGTTTGAACAATGGTGGAAGATAATTGTTTTCTATTAATAGAAAAAAGAGAGCCGTCAGTCAGATTTACTACTCACAACCAGTTCGTACGCGAAATATAGACAAAAGAACTCAGTGGACCCTGTTATCTTTAAACGACATAATAATAAATATGTTTAGAGTATTTTTGTCATTAATGTCAGTGCACGAAAACTACTTTGAAAAAAAAACTTAAAATTAAATGTCATTAAAAAAAAGAAGAGTCATCACATCATGTTCACGCTGAGACAAAAATGGTGACTTATAAATTGAGTTGTTATCAAAAATTGGTCGCTACTGTGTTCCCTAAAAAATGCGCACTAAGAAATCAACTTTAAAATTTTTTTAATTTTTTTTTCATTCTTTCTTTTCTTTTTTTCTTCAACTTTTCTAAAACCACCCCAAAGAAGATCAAACGCCGCGCCGGGTTAAAAGTTAGTAGGTATGCAAACGAAGTCACGGCCAAAAGCTACTGTATGTGTACACGAAAGGAATGTAGCAAAGTGACAATTAAAAGATGGAGTCTCAGATTCACCCCCCTCCGCCCCTCTGTACCATTCCATTCCCCTTAGAATAATTAAGTTCAGACGTAGGGATGATACAGTTTGTTAGCCTTGAGGAAATTCTTTCTACTATGACCGTTCATTGTATAGTGGTTATTTTGATGTCCTTGTCCATGTTTGGTAGTCGATGTTTTGATGGAAAGACGGCACGGTTGACGCAGTGGTTAAGCGATTGACTGCTGCGCTGCGTCTCGCGGGTTCGATTCCCGCACGGAACAAATATTTGTATGACCTACAAGTAGTTGTTTCGGGTCTGGCTGTTTGTGTATGTGAGTTTAAATGTTTTTAAACGCATCCACAATACAGGAGAAATTCCTAGTGTGGGGCAATGTTTTATAAAAAATAAAATAAAATAAAAATAAAAAAAGATGGAGAATGGAGAATGACTGAATTTATACGGGTTCTGAGTTTCAAGCAAGGAGGTAAAAAATGTTGAGTGTTGAAAGTTCAAATAATCCTATTGAAGGATATTTCATGAAATAGTCATTAAAATTTGAATTTCGCGGGCTGCCTAGCGTATTCCCCATAATCTATTCGAGAATCAGCATTTTGTGTAATTCATGGTAGTTCTTCCGATCTGTTGGTTTGTAAATGTGAGATTCTAGTCTGTAACCCAGTTATCCTACAAGAAAAATTCGGAATGCGAGGACACTTCTTCGAAACACGGCTTTAAAAGAACCTGTAAGTAGGAGTGCAAATGCCACTTTAAGCCTTAATAATTGCAGTAAGTAAATATAGCTAAAATAAAAATAAATTTCGCACAAAATTAACACCAACTCTCCAACTCTCAAACATCTTAGATTCGTTTACCCGCCAAACACCATAATCCTCCAACTTTCCGAACCTTTCCATGAAAATTCCACAACACCGTATTAATTCGTTTAAAACTTCCCCAATCCAATACGCTAACCCTATTCGCATGGCAAATCTCGCGTAGTACCTACGCGGTACGCGGTACGCAAGTAATACGCATGTCAAGTCTAGCGTTTGTAATTAAGAGGGCATTGTACCGAGAAACGACGAATTTGTTACTTGTAGGGCGCTTGTCACACCGAAGCGTATTTCTAATTGAGTTTCCGCTTTGAATTTTGCTGGAAAAGCGAGCAGTGTTGTTGAGATGTAAATTGTAGGAAACGTAGGAGATAAAATGCGAATTTGTCTTTGGTTGTTTCCTGATTTTTTTATGAGCGTTGTGTATGCATCCGGTTGGACTGAAAGGCGGGGAAGGCTAGGCAGAAGATGATGATGTTGTATTTTATTTAAAATTAATTTTCATTTGACATAGGCGACTTGTCTCTTGGGTTTCCTTTTAGAGTAGGTATTTTACTTTTTGTTCCCAACACACGTATGTAATTAAGTCTTTGTTGTTTCATCTAAAAGGTTTAAACACTCTTCATACGTCCAATGTCTAGAGAAATACCGAGCAGTCTATGGTATCTTATTTTTTTATACAATGAAACCAAAATTAAAACTCATCATAATCATTTCAACCGAAAGGCCTCCCCCAAGCGTCGCCACAAAATACAACTAGTAAAATAGAACAAAAGATAAAATACTTAACATTTTAATAGAAAACCTAAAGTGAGCCAGCTTATTCGAGCCACGATAAAAGTCAAATCGCTTCGCTCAATGTTATTGTTTCATTCCAATGTTAAAACACCTATTTGCAATGTCAATACATTCGATATAAGCTCGTAGGTTTCAAAGGTTGAAGGTTCAAAACCTGAGCAGAGGTAAATGACATTTGATCAATGATGATGTAAGAATAATAAGTGTTTTTAGTTTAATATCATCCATTACTAAGATTTATGGAATAATAACATTAGTAAGTTTTTATTGAATACTGTTGAACTTCTATCCAATGATATTATTTATGATGTTGATTTTTATAATGTAATTGAATCTTAGAGGAAAACTATGGGAAATCCTAAGCCTAGTAAAGGCTGTAATGTATATAAAGCTGCAGTTTGTTTGAACGCACTAATCTCTGGAGCTACTAGTAGGTTTTGAAAAATTAAGTTTGCATTTGATAGTCCAATTCTTGAGAATAGGCTATTTGAGATCACGCTAGGACTCTTAGGAGACGACCAAAAAGAAAAAGGTAAGAAAGGACGTTAAGCAAAAACTAAGTTGTATCGCAGGCAGGCGATGCGATGCGACGGGGTGGGTCGGGGGACAAGAAATTTCACGTGCACGAAGTTGCGGGGAGAAGCTATTCAAAATAAATTTATTCATATTGGAACTATCTATTGTAAAGAAAAAAGTAAAAAGCCTTAAGTTTATGATCTGACATCGCCAAGACGCATCATTGTTCGAATATAGTATGATAAGATTTATCACCATAACAGTATAACAATTACATTCCAATATTATTATGCTCGCGTCGGTGTGACACGCATCCATGCAAACACAATGTTACGCTGTAAAACTTCTGTCGTGTTCGGTATGTTTAACTTTTATTATAATTCGGATAAAATGGTTCATACTCGTCGTAAATTTGAAAGAACATGAGTACATATTAGGTGCTGCTGCGACTTACATGTTTGTGTGAAGAAGGAAAAGAAATAAAGAGAAGTTCTCCGAGGTATAACTTCTTTTTGTGGTGAGATTCGTAAATCTTTGACAGTCAACAATCGTCACGGACAGTCAGAAGACGCAAGCATCATGGTACCCAGTAATTGGGTTGTGAAGGTCAGATAGACAGTCACTCCATGTAAAATACTGGTATCCCCGGTTAGACTGGAAGCTGACCCCAACATAGTAGAGAAAAGGCTAGGCATATTGACTGAGGGGTGTTTAAAAGAGTTAATAGAGCAGAGAAAGAGTAGAGTTAATAGAGCAGAGAACACTTGCACTACGAAAATCATCCTTAATGCTACGGCATAAAGACGCTCTAAATGTCAATTTGTTACCGCTTATGTAGCAATTTGAAGAAATTTTAGAGACATGATGGGTAGATCCTGATTTCTAATCTGAATAAAATAAATTTGAATACTGCTTTTTCCTTGCAAAATGAAACCAGCCTGAGTTTCGTATCCTGACTTCCTCGGGTCGGTGTGTCGATCAAACATTAATATGCTCAACAAAAAAAAAAGGTTAAGAAAATACGTTTGATCTGTCCTGTTTTTTATTCAAGAAAAAACCTTCATCCAAAACCCTAAAAAATCCTCTTTAATTAGAAAAATAGCATGAGATGTGCGATAATTATAATCAAAATTTATAAAAGAGTACTGTTATTATATAAAATAAGTAGGTACAACGGTAAGGTTTTTCCTCTCCGTGATTGGCTCGGGGTTATTTTACTTCCCTGTCTATTCTCTTTGTGCAAAACGCCTTTGTTTTTGTGGGCATGTTGTTAATTTTTTTATTATTTTAGGTTAAACTTTTGTTGTTTTTTTTTTTAAATACTTCACCCTCTATAGCGTTTGTGATTGAGGTGGGGTGGTATCGATACAACCGGTTAATTTGTAGTATCGATGTTTTGAATAAATCAGGGATTTTATCGATATAGGAATAAATATTTATAAAAGTATATACATTTATGCAAACTATAAATGTCCAAAATGAAACTATTACACAGATGTAATATACGGTTAATATAATAACATAATTTATAAATGCCCATAAAATGATGCGTATTATTGACATCATAATTGAGTAAACTCTTGTAAAAAAAACTATACTGGACATGAAGTTCTTGAAAATCATATCTGACCTTCACATACCTACATCATCTTTGATTTATTAACCTCTCGACTCAGCCGCCATTTCCTACGTCTAGCAACAAAACTTTTTTCATCCATCAGTCTTCGAAATAAGATTTAAAAAGCTTTCGGCTTTTTAAACCTTAACCCTAAGATTAGATCCGACCTTTATCGAACCAAACTTATTTGATTTATTAATCTTGCCTTGTCCAGGGCTCAAAGAAAAGTATTTCCGACCACCATTATTTTAGAAGGGATTCCCGCTTAGTAAAGTAACGCCTTATTCAATCAATTAAGGTAGACTTTGCTTCAACAAAATAAAATACTCTGAACCAAAATTTAATTCCGAGTTTCAGTAAATCTTGTTACTTGCGGTAAGAAAGAAGCAGCCAAGTGCGAGTGGAACTTCCACGCGACGGGTTCCGTACCACCGTACAATCATTAACAGTATTTCCTAAAAACGCCGAAAACAGCGTTTCTTGTATGACCCCCTTTCATTTTTAACTTAATTTTTTGTTAGAGCATAGTAGTACACACTGAAAATTTCAAGTGTCTACCTATTACTGTTCAAAAGATACAAGCCCTGTGACAGATGGACGGACGGACAGACAGCGAAGCCTTAGTAATAATGTCCCGTAAGCAACCTTTGGGTACGGAACCCTAAAAAAAGATTTTATTTCCTTTAAGACTTTCTTGGGATTTATAAAATGTCGCCATGGATACTAAGGGGATTTAAAAAAGAAGAGAAAATTATTTGCTTTTCTTAGGCAGGTAGGTATTTTATTTTACCTATCTGAATGGAAAAACTATATTTAAATTTAAAGAAAAAACTCTCTTATTTATTTATTGCTAGCTCAATATTTCATATACTAGTTAAAAGAACAAAAGATTTCGATGCAAAATATTACCATTCCCTACTCTCTAATATTATTAAAAAAAAAATACTTCGAATGAAAATTGTAACACGTCACCAGACTGTTACTTTGAAATTGAGTCGACTAAAATAATCTAAATCTTAATTTAAAGTATCGACATCCTAACTGTCCCACCACTACGCTATGTAAACTGAGCATAGGGGAAAGAAAACAAAGTGCTCAATGTAATTTCACGTTGGAATTTAGCAAGCTCATAATGAAACACCATGTATATTAATAACGTAATTATTATACTTGAACGTTATAATAAAATTAATATTAAGAGTAAAAAGTGTTAATTATAGCTTCAGCTGCTTCACGATCTGCCTAGCCTTTTGCCCAACTAAGTTGGGGTCGGCATCTAGTCTAACCGGATGCAGTTGAATACCAGGATTTTACATGGAGCAACTGCCTGTTATATCTGACCTCCAAAACCCAGTTACTGTACCCAGTAACGGCTGTCAAAGTCTACAAATGACAAGCCGGCAACGCTATAACGTTCTTTCCGAGTCACGGAAAAGGTTTCGATATTATGTTATGGATGTTCACCCATCCACGAAACGAACTTAGCAAGCATTGCTTAACCTTCGATCGAACCGTGCGGCTGTTATTATTTAGACACGAACCCAACAGTTGCTTATTTATGACACACTAGTAGCGCCTCGCGGTTTCACCCGCATAAGTGTCGATTCCGTGGGAATATCGGGATAAAAACTATCGTAGGACATAGGATAGTTTTTATCCCGGGACTCAAACTATCTCTATACCCATCTAAATCGGTTCAGCGGTATAAGCGTGAAGAGGTAACAGACAGACAGCTGTCTGTTACTTCTTTTTTTTTTTTAATGGGTTTGCTCTTGACTCTAGTCTAGGTCAGAGTTGACAGAGACAAAGTCGACGATGGAGTGAGCTTACCCAGAAGAAGCCTGTTCACTCTTACTTTGAAGAGATTCGGGTTGTATGAGCTCGGAAACACAGACGCTGGTAAAGACATGGTCAAAACGTGCCCCACGTAAGACCCGCTTGCAGAACTTAGCGGCAGAATTAACCTCTTCACGTCTATACCGCCAACCGTGTGTCTGTACACACTTTCGCATTTATAATATTAGTATGGATTATTTCACAACTCTTTCCTGTGGAGGTAGGTACAATGGTATTTCCGAAGCAATTGCGTTGCATCATTCGTAACAACATAAGCATTAATAAAGCCGCAATCCACCACGCGGGCTCAGTGCAGTGCAGTGGTAGATGTCACATGTCTTCGAATTTTTGGTTTTAGGACATGCCGGTTTCCTCACGATGTTTTCCTTCACCGTTTTGAGAGCAATGGTGATGAAATAATTTACAAAAAGTTCAGTGCCCGCTTAGGTTCGAACCTATGAACTAAAATTCGTAAGTCGCAGCCGTTACCATTGCTCTACGGATTTGAAAATGTAAACTTGATCAGCCGGTCGATTCTGTAAAAATCTCATCGTGAAAACTTAGGTGAAGTGAGTTTGAATTGACACTATTGGAAGCTCACTCCACGCTCACTTCACCTATGTTTTCACGGTGAGATAGTTACAGAATCGCACTGCTGCACTGGATATTGGCATGAATTGACTTCAACTTTTGAGACTAAGTGTGGTTGCTGGCATCAAGTGAGGAAGCCCTTTTTCAACAGTAGATGCTGGAAAAAGAAAAATCAACAGACTGCGATGATCACTCTGTCTCTCAAGTCAAACTCTTTCTTTGGCCATGCATTGCGGCGACCATATTTATATATCCGTGGCGGCGACCAATTACCTCTAGAACGAAGGTGGAACAATGGAAGCGAGATCAAACAATGTTCATTTAATTTTGTTTGTTTTACACCTGCATATATAAAAACCTTTTTACCCCTCCAAAAGTCCCAGATTCATTCACTCCAAAAAATCAGCGTAAAAATAAAAAATTACAATAATAGAATCCAATCATAATTTTCCAACAAATTACATTTTTGCTGGGTAGGTCGGGGAAAGCAAACAGCCCACTCCAACGCAACGACACGCTACTGAAGCGGACACGGACTTAGAGCCATGAATTATTAATTTTCCATTTAAAGCGGCACTGGCAATGTTTGCTTTCCCCAATGTCCCCCTATTGACTTTATCGCTATTCGATGGTGGGGGAATTAATTGCGTTCGGAGTCGAAAATTTCGAGACTGATCACTGATCAATTTCGATTGTAGCTTTTAGGCCTTTGAGGAACGGAGATTTCTTTTAAAAGAAAAATAACGTTTTTAAGACTGAATTTCGAGATCGAGATATTGAAGGATTTGGTTCGCGTTTTAAACTTGAGACGGAATTTATTTTACGTAAGTGCGTAACGTTTATTCGCACATTTTCTTTCTAATCTGCGCCCCGATTGCGTAAAACACTTTATTTGGCAATCCGAAGGATTTTTAAAAAAACTCCTAATCCATTGCTTCATATGATTGAAAAATTCGTCTGCTTGACGACTTAAGTAACGCAATGAATGTTGTCGAATTGTCAAAAGATATTGCAATTGTGAGTGTGTTACGCAATGACCCCTCAGTTTGCATCAGAATTTACATTTATCATGAGTCTTTATATAATTATATAAAATTAGCAACCTAATAACAAATGTCACAAGAAATAAATGCAGCATGAAAGTACCAATGTACTCAGTGCAAGACTGCCAGAAATTCAGAAAATTCACAGCGAAGCACAGCAAAAGAAGATACAAAATAGTTCTTTAAATAGTAAATCAGACGGTCTGTTTTCCTTAGAGCTGCACAATGAAGAAATAAGAATTTCCCAAAGCAATTTCCAGTTCTAAAATTCGAAATTAAAGCTGGGGGAATAACAGAAGAAAACTTACATTCTCTATTCCGTTTTAGCCCAGTTTCCTCTATTTAAATTCTGGGTAAATTTGGGACGAAACTATTAAGAAAACATGTGCCAACTTGAGTTACACGAAGATGTTCAGATTTTCAACTTAATTTTGTTTTTAGGGTTCCGTACCTCAAAAGGAAAAACGTAACCCTTTTAAGATCACTTCGTTGTCCGTCGGTCAAGGCCCCTTTTATCAGGAACGAGTGGAGTTATCATGTTGAAATTAATATTATTAAATACTCAAGGCTGCAATCCCTTGAAGCAGTGAAAAAAATCAAACTACTAAGTCAACGCAATGAAAAGATACGGGCGTTTATGTTCCGGAATCAAAACCTATAGAGTACTTCACGTTGAACTAGAATCATGAAATTTGGCAAGAAGCAATGTCATGTAGCTCAAGTAAAGGAGAAAATTCGAAAACCGTAAATTTGTAGTTGCATACCTACAAATTTGTACGGAACCCCCGGTGCACGAGTCCGACTCACACTTGACCGGTTTTATAAAGTGGATAAAGTAAGCAAATACTTATTCCAACACCTTAAATACTTGGGAGTGCATTAAGTAGCCTCTAAGAGTGGCGATACTTTTATTTTGCGGATAAGTTGACCCCTATCCGGAAACGAAATAAGATGAAGCTGAAGAAGTTTTTTACGTGCAGCAAAATAACGTTGAATGCTAAATAAGTTTTCTCAGCTGATAACAACAATTATAAAAGATCATCAGAATTTTACTTCGATTTTTAATATTTTTTTTAGTTCAATTTTAGTTAGGTAGGTATTCATATTTTTTTTTTTTTTTTTCTTATCTGACTTCTCTGTGTCAATATTTATGCTCTGCACACAGCAAGAATCTTCGGTCAGAGAATAATCGTCTTCTTCGTTGTCCTTCTCATCGCTCTGGTTTTATAAAGTCTTCTTTCTTTGTCCAGGCGGTTTTCCTTTGGAATGCGCTCCCTCAGAATATCAGGACGGTAACCAATCAGTTCACATTTAAAATGAAAGCTCGAGAACACATTCACAAGAAGTTGGCAGATTCGTCTCAAGATTAAGTTGTTGCAGGTTTTTTTTTGTTTAACTCTCATAACTTTTTTTTTATTTTATTATATTTTGTTGTATGTATGTATCTAAGTATTTATTCTTATATTCTAGTTATTTTCTAAGTTGTTTTCTGTATTTGCACCTACTGTGTATTGTCTCTGCATCACCCTAAGGTAGACTGGTAGAAAATGCCCAAGGCATTAAGTCCGCCTTTGTACAGTTTTTACTTGTGCATAAAGATTAATAAATAAAAAAAATATTTTTTTTTTAGTTTGACTACCCATATTATTATCATGACGACTATTATAGAAGTATGGCAGAAAAAAAACATGTTGCGCCGACCCCAAATAAAATGGACAGAATAATGATGATATAATTTTTAGTCGATGTTTTCCCATTGCAGGAAAAAGGCAAATTGTATTGCAAATTAATACCGTGTTACTAAAACTCTTTAATCTACATTTAGGTGGTAAAAATATTTTATTTTGTAGCGCAACTGCCTATAGTGCACGGTCAGGCACTGCACATCCCTTGACAAGCGACTTCCAAAACAATAATAAATAACAAACAAACATCCTAACCTCACAACTAGATGGCGCTGCAAGTTAGTAACATGCTTCAATGTAAACGTTGAACTGGTGGCGGTCTCAATCGAACGGTTTATTAATAATTCATGTCCATCGAAGTCGTGTCGTGGCGAGAAAACAAACCGACGCCATTTGCGAATTTGTGAGACGATGTGGAAGTGTTGTTTTAGAGAGATCAGCTGACTTGACGTATTATTATAAGTTTAGCATAGAATTTTTAGGAATAGGTAGGTAGGTTAGCGTCTTTCCATTCAAAAGTCTATTGGTTTTTTTTTTTACCGACTTCATTAACCGACTTAAAAAAGGAGGTTCTCTAAGCGACCCGTATGTATGTAGGTATGTTTGAATGTCCACGATTTTCTCAAAAACTAATGAACCAATTTTGATAATTCTTCTATTAATGTGATCTACATACTTTCAGGAAGGTTTTAATATAATAAATTAGGTAATTATTCTTATGTACGAAGTTATATGCATAAATGTACTGCATCTCCAGCATTTCTATGCGAATTTTGATGATTCTTCTAGTCGGTGTCTTCAATTCTTCAATGCACTAGTGTTAATTGAATTTGTGTGGGGTAGGTACAACTAAAAAATTAAAAATAAACTTACTAGGTACCTTTTAAGTCGGTTGTTTTTTTTTTATAAAAAGGTTATTTTTAATCGATATTATGATGTCGTAATGATCATAATCGCAGTAAGAACCGTCTTACTATTTTTAATATAACTTTGGAACGTGATAAAATTGCCAAGTGTGGTTGCTATTGTAAAAACAAAAAAAAATCGAACAAGCTTATTTCTTTAAAATTTTTGTTTGATATATATATATTTACCTGACTGCAAAAGGTTTCTAGTTCTGCATTTTGTGTTAGAACATACAAAATTTTTTTTTTGTTAAAAATATATATCAACAACTTAAAATTGTCCAATCCATCACCTAAGTTCATGGTCCTCAACACTAGATGGCAGCACTGACTTAATCGAGTGCAACATTAATAATTCATGTCGCCCCGTCTCGTAGTCGTGTCGTGTCGTGGAAATAAACCTTTCGCTTACAATTTGTTTATAGTAGTCGTGTGTGGGGATCTTAACTTTCGCGTTGTTTTTGCTTATACGGAGGAGATTGAATAAAAATATGATCATACTGTTTGTTAAGTCTGAGAAAATAATTTTTTATCGACTTCTATTCTATTTTAGGGAACCCTTATACGATCACTTCGTTTTCCATCTGTCTGTCTGTCAAGACCCTTTATCTCGGGAACGCGTGGAGGTATCGAGTTGAAATTAAAACCATATACTCAGGGACCCTAGAAGCTGTGAAAAAATCAAAATTCTAAGTTAACGTAAAAGAAAAAAGATACGGCCGTTTATGCCGCAAAAAACGTATATTTCGACAAGGGAATCAAAATGTAGGTATATGGTACTTCCAGTTGAGCTAGAATCATGTTTGGCAAGAAGCAAGGTCATGTAGTACAAGTAAAGGAAAAAATCCGACAACCGTAAATTTGTAGTTACATTAAAAAAAACCCGTGCTATACTATTTACATACACACTCGCACTTGGCCGGTTTTTTTTATATGGCAAGCAAAGCCGATGTCAACCATTGTTATGATGTCTAAAGTGGATTGAAAAATGGTTGAAAAGTAAGTGTGTTTGATAAAGACTACTAACTTGAATTGTCCCGTAAATTCAAACCACAACTGTCATTCTTTGACAGTTGGATGAAATAACTATAACACGGCCTTACATAAGGCAGATTTTTCAATAATCTGATAAGTTAACTTTATTCGAGGAATAATTTTGAAATTTTGACAGTTGTTTCATACAAAAACTGTCAAACGTCAATCTTATTCTTCGAATAAAAGTTATCTGATGATGGAAAAATCAGCCCTTATTTGTGAAGTAAGATCAAAAATAAATATTTACTTATTATTATTGAATAACAAAAAAATGGTTGCCTGTAAAGTCGGTTTTACGGGCGAAGATTTTACGTGACAACGTCTTTCTCTCTCTCGTTCGGTGACTCATCGTAACGTTACCGAGCGTTACACTTTTTCATAAGTGACTCCCAGCCGCAACCTAATTTAAGACGTTGTCACGTCAAAAACGTTAAAAAACGTTATAGGCTGATTACGTTTACGTTACGTTACGCTACGTTACGTAACAAAAAACATCAACCTCCTTTTTGAGCTTCCTCGCAGTCAGGTTGGTAAAAATGAGATACTTAAAAAAGTTATTATTTAAAAACTACCCATCATATGAATCGTACCCAGTTCCTACGTCATATTTACTTCCAAAAGACAGTTAAACCCACAAACTCCAGTTAGTAAGTATATTTTGCCTCACAGCAGGAGAGCCCGTCCCAAATTGATGCGATTGTGATAGAAATATCATCTACGTGGGAGATGTAATGCTCTTATTATTGTCCCCATTACTTATGTGTCTGTTCGTTATGTAATAAATAATCCAATATTACATAGAAAAGGATATTGGGTGTAATATTGGTATTAATCAATATTTCAAAGGTATCTTTGAAAATAGTACTGTTTGTGGTGACTGGTTGTGTTGCTCTCTAAGGCAAAAGCAGATTAAACCGGAATGAGAAATGTTTATAGTGGATAAGACAGAGATAAGAACAGAAGACGAAAAAGCAGGGGATCGAGGAGGGGTTCAGAGATCAGACCGGAATTACTCGCATTTTCAAATAACATCACGCGTGCATTTACCCAAGGGTTAGGCGGGATAGTACAACCACATTTTCAAAAACTCCTGGCACAAGTGGCACGTATCCAGACTACGGGTTGGCACTAAGAAATTCCATAAGGATAAACCCGGTTACTCTTTTTCTAAGCTGGGGATCGAACCTAGGACGCTTAAACACGCATCCTTTAATTGCTTTTGCACTGCCGGGGCACAGGTTTCCTCTCTGTAAGAGAGAGTGGGAGAGACCCCCCCCCACACGCCACCCGGTGCTGATTGGTGGCTGTCAGAAATATCTTCAAATGGTTCAAGGACATGATGCACTTAAGTGTTATATTAATCATCAATACTTCAAGCCGTTGGTTTGGTTGGTTGTCAGTCGTAGATCTTTGACGTCGTTACGGGTAGTCAGATGCCCGAAAGTTGGACAATCACTCTTATGAAAGGGTATCGTGTTACCTACACAGAAACTAAGTTGTGGAGGTCAGATAGGCAGTCGCTCCATGTAAAATACTGGTGTTCAGCCGCATCCGGATAGATTGGAAGTCGACCCCAACATTGTTGGGAATAGGCTTGTCACATGATGACAAACCTAACGCAGGCTTGTTTCTAGGACATGTATAAAATTCTAAACTTAATAATACAGGGTTATTGGTAAAACATTAACAACCTCTTAAGAGGTCATTGTACTCATAACTGTGAACAACTTTTACTTTGGGACCAAATCTGAAATCGCGAAAAAAAATCAGCTGTTCCCTACATTTTGACGAGTTATACAAACATAAATGTAGGGAACAGCCCAATGACCTCTTAAGAGGTTGTTAATGTTTTACCAATAACCCTGTATATTGATCACTTACATAGTACGCTGAGCTGAACAGTGCTCCTCATAGGACTATCTCGTTGCAAAGCTTCGTGTCTGGCCTCGCAAGTGAAGTCGGCGTAATCATCGTCTGCTGTCGCTTTGAAGTGTACTCTGTGGACAAGAGGATAAAGTTTAGAATTAATTGCACGTAGGTAAGATAGGGAGATAAATTGTGAGATTACGTACAGCGGTGCTATTCTCTAAAAATCTCACCGTGAAAACTTAGGTGAAGTGAACGTAGAGTGAGCTGTCAATAGTGTCAATTCCTAGCAAAAACTAACTCACTTTACCTAAGTTTTCACGGTGAGATTTTTACAGAATCGACCGGCAGGAAGTCTTTATACTATCACTGCAGAATCTTACGAATAAGTAATAAGTCTCGTAGGCAGGTCTCATAGAAAGAGATAAACTACTTAATATTTGAATAAAAAAAACTCTCTAATCGTTTATTATCAACTGGTGAAGTCATTATACAGGGTAACTTATTTTCCATAATAACTCATTACACATTTATCGCACAATCAGGTACCTAAATGCTAAAACTCATATATCTAATGAAGCAAAGAGTAAAGGACATCTTCCACGCTATGATAACCACACTCAATAGTTGTAAATGTTCTAATCTTCCTATTAAGAGGACAGTCCCACAGAGATTCAGAGTTGAATCAGAAATTAATTTAGTGCTCGAGGTTTGGTCAATTATCTATTAATATAGGATTTTGTTAGTCTCTCTATCTTCGGTAAAATGTGCTTCATACTAGGGTAAGATGATTTTGTCAAAACGATCCAGGAGGTTTATATTTTTGTATTACGGGTTTAAAACCTGGTATTACCAGTACCCTAATTGCGTAACACACTATCAAAAACAATCTGAATTATTTTAAAGGGTATTGCTAATTCATTGCTTTTTATGTTCGATAAATGGTCTTCTCAACAACGTAAATAACGCAATGATTGTTGTTGAACTGTCAAATGAAAACCATTGCTATAAGTACTTAGGAAGTGTATTACACAAGGACCCTATTATATATATAACTGAAAATGCGACATATTTGTCAAAAACTAATAAAATTGACACAATGGTTAGTACTATTAAAATTATAAAAAATGTCGGATTTTCACCTGTCACCTGACGGTTTTGTATTGGTCCTAGAGAGATTGGAATATTGCAATGTTTATATAAGTTACGGTGTTGAAAATAACCTACTCAAAACTTCAAGAGAACTGAATTTCCTCCAAAAGACTTATATCAATGAATATGTAGGTATCTATATTATATATTCGTTTGTAAGTAAACGGCTCCAACAGATGTGAGCAACAGCCCCATAGCACAGAGTAATAATATGCAACGGCTGCGAGTCTTAGAAAATAATAACATGAACGTTGAAAATCCTTGTCTTTTTCCATTTCTAGGAGACTGAAAATATAAAGGAAAACAAGCTTGATTTTACAAATCAAATCAAATTATTTTATTTCACATAAGCCTACATGGGCACTTATGAAACGTCAGAAGCTAGGTGCACGGTTCCAATTGGTCGTTTCCTATGGAGAAGAGCCGGCCAGAAACTCCACGGTTACTCTTTTAAAAAAAAAAAAAATGCCATAATAAGTCTTATTGATTTGTATGTGTAACTTAGCAGTCTTGACTGATAACTTGTATGTGTGGTGCAAACTGTACTTAAATATAAGTTGGTTATCACACTAATATTTTAAAGACGAAAGTTTGTGAGTGTGTGTGGTTTGTTACTTCTTCACGCTCAAACGGCTGGACTAATTTTGATAAAATTTTGTATGGAGGCAGCTGACACCCTGGATTAACATATAGGCTACTTTTTTCCCGATATTCCAACGGGATCAACATTTACGCGGATGAAACCGCGTTGCGCAGCTAGTTAATAACTAAATTCGCAAACAAAGCCTTTTCTCAAGGGAGTTTTAACCCAAAATCTTAACCTAAACTTGTATCTGACATGTAACTTAGATACTTTCTATTTATGAAACAAGCGTGTGAAATATCTATGCGGAACCCGTTATTACAAAACGTGACTCCTAGCTAGATTCTAGTACAGATTCATGATACAGTAAATATGCTATGCATACTGTATGGTTCAGACCACCTTCTTTTAAGATGTGTGTGTGAAAAAGTAGGGCAGATGTATGTGGGATTGTTATGTGTGATTGTTAGGTTTTTAAGATAGAGCTATGTTTGGATTAAAAGTTCACAGCATAATAGAGATATTACCAAAATAAAAAATACTGAATTCCTCAGCCTACCAGTGCGGGTTGGTAGATGTCACATAATGTCTTCGAATTTTTGGTTCTAGGGCATGTCGGTTTCCTCACTATGTTTTCCTTCACCATTTTTGCGAGCAGTGTTGATAAAATTATTTAAACAAAGTAAAGCGCCTGGCTGGATTCGACTCACGACTTGTAAGTCTTTCGTCAGTGTGTTATGGATCACTATAGAAGCTTGTTGACAGACACATTTTGTAGCCGTAAATTCGAAGATATGTGACATCTACCAATCCACACCGGACACCTACCATTAGCTGTCAAAAAAAAAGACAGGACTATTAAAGATGAACTTTGACCCAAATTAATATGTAAGTACCTCACTGACATTTATTATCACATACTTAACACTGTTGACTCTTTTATATTACCGTAAAATACTTCCTTCTTGATAATAAAATAATATTGACAACCATGTTTGATCACGTGTCGGCTATTAACACGAACAATAATAAAATTAACGATGGCACACCTTGCACTGCAGCTTGAATTCTATGCTACGGGTCCAAGGTTCTAAACCAGATTGAAACAAATACCTATATTTTCTAAGACTTTCATAAAGTTGCGCAGGTAATTTTTACGAATGCATACATAGGTTTACTATTTACTCATTTACCTACTTCAATATGCAAAGCAACAACTGTAAATATTATTACTGATTTTGTTTATAGACACGACCAAGTAGAAATTCTTGGTCGGATTTTTATAGATAAATTAATGTTCAAAAAATGTCCTGCACTAAAACTGCAACATAGCCGCCACATTCACAGAAATTTTCCGTAAAACATCAAGCTATTGTGGCCACGCATTTAATTTCAGACGGGACATGTCCCGTAATTCCCTCGCTGTCACTTGCGCGACGTCCCGGATCCGGTTTAATCCGGTTATATCGGGTTAAATCTGCAATAATGCGGAATTTATTTCATTGCAGACTTTGTGACTCGCTTTTAATGGTAGTACACATGTTTAAAGAGAATAGGATTAGACGTAGTGTCTTTTGTTTTTGGAGTTGTTTGTTTGAAGACTTGCTCAACATTTTGACAGTATGTTTTATCCTGATTTTTGGGCTACAACAAGGACACAATAGCGATTAGTATTACGAGGACTAAAGGTTTGTTATAGGACTTAGGATACCTACTAGTAAGGACTTAGGATACAGGGTTATAGGCTATTTATTGTGCAATTTTTGTCATGATGTAAAGTCTACATAAAGACACAAATTGCATAACAAATAACCTACAATCCTGTATAATGTCAATTGCCGGACGATAACCTCTTCATAGTCAGTTATAATGAGCGATCTTGGCACGGCAAGCTTGCCAAGTGGATTGGTGATCGCAGTTTGATGTTATTATTATAACGTATTATGCACATCAGTGGTAGGTAATACTTTGAATCACGAAAACCGCCCTTATTGCTACGATATAAAGGCACTGTCAATGTTGTTGCCATGAACGTGTGGTTGACTTTAGGTAGGAACAGCCAGAGAAATTAACTTTGAAGCAAATTGATACCCACGTCACTTTGCTGTGTCAATGACAACTGAAATAAAATTGTGACAGGACGCCACTGAAGGTGCTCTACAACTCGTTACCAAAATTCTCGGTAGACTTTTTAATAATATAGATTGACATCGATACGCTAAGAAGAAGACTTCGTGATTCCAATTTACAGACAATTTAAGTTGGTAGTCAATTTGCTTAACAATTAATTTCACTGACTGTACATTCACTTGTGACATGTGTACTTATTACTACCAATTCCTATAAAACTACCTCAAATCGTAAACAAAACTAAAAATTTAAAACGTCATGCAATTAATAACTAAAAAAGTGCATTTCCCATTTTATTTACCACCAATACAAATAAAACGCGCTCAAAATAAATAAAAAACGGTGGCGTATCTGCCAACTCACCGTTTAACAAAAATTAAACGAATGATATAGCGTTAAAAAAAAAAATATGACGGGATACGGTCGTGGCTGAAACGGATATGTTTCGTGATTTTTTTTGTATCGAGGGTAGTTGTGATTATTTGCGAACGAGAAAATTGTGTTCTTCTAATTCTACAGCTTCGTCGAGTATGAGACGTTGCGTCGAGCGGTATGGGAGAGAGATCGCGTCAAATTTTTGACAAAACTCCCAGTAAATTGAAACTTCATTAAGGTTGAAACTATCTAGCTGACACATTGGTCTTAAAAGTAAACAGATCTTGCCGTTGTATTACGAGCAAGTGTCATTCAACCTTAGGGTGGTAAATCAATTTTGAGGTTGACTATACAATTTTTGTGGTGAAGGAAAAAGTATGTAAGTAGAATTCAAGAAAGAAAATGAAATGACTAAACTACTAACTAAAAACAGTTACTTTGTTGTCGAGTTTAGAACTGTGGCAAAAACTACACAGTTGCATACTGAGAAAAACGTGTTTGACCTATTTTATTCATACAAAAATAATACGGTTTCACAAAGAATTTCAGGAAACTTTCATACGTAGATATTGCATAATTTACAGCTGGTAATCAACCATTTTTGTCTGAGGGCAAAATCTCAGAAAAAGTTTACGATAAATGAATTTTAAATTGTGCTTTTATCTTTGAAAATTCTAAAACCACACTAAGTGTGGGGACACTCAATCGAAACCTACGTCTTATACTTAATTATTTTTGGCATAATTTTAGGTACAGTCACGAGCACTAATATGTCAACACTTGGCAACTTTCAATTACGATTTTTCCGTGAAATAACGAATGCAACGTTGAAATACGACACTTTACATAAACCTGTGGGTTCGAAAATGCTTTGTTCGTAATAACATAAAATTTCATTCAAAACTAAAGGAGAAAATCGTCTTTGAATAAAGCCAAGTGTATACATACTTATGCTCGTGACTGTACTACGTACAGTAGGTCATACTTCAGTGGTCAGTGATAATCGCTTCCACCTCGAGATGACCTAGCGTAATACGGAGTTTCAATAGAATAAGAGGCCAGATTATACTGGTTTTGTCACCACTGACGTACAGGCGCCAGCACATCAAGCTACCGGAAACTGTAAAATTTTTCCAATCAACCTTGAACCTTATGCTGTAGCGATAAAGTTGAAAATATATTAAAGAAATTTGACAGATTGTAGTAGCTTGATGTGCTGGCGTCTGTACCATCATTATTCACCTAGCCTTTATCCCGACTATATTATTGGGGTCGGCTTCCAGTCCTACCAGATGAAGCTGAATAGCAGTATTTTACATGAGTCGACTTCCTGACCTCTACAACCGAGTCATTGGGTGACACGATGGCCCCTTGGTAAGACTAGAAAAAAACTGGCCAAGTGCGAGTCGGACTCGCACACGAAGGGTTCCGTACCACAAGACAAAAACGTCGAAAAAAAACACGTTCGTTGTATGGGAGCCCCCTTAAATATTTATTTTATTCTGTTTTTAGTATTTGTTGTTATAGAGGCAACAAAATACATTAACTGTGAAAATTTCAACTGTCTAGCTATAACGGTTCATGAGATACAGCCTGGGGACAGACAGACGGACAGTGGAGATAGGGTCCCGTTTTTTACCCTTTGGTCCGTACCCTAAAAAAAGCATTTTTTTTTTTTAATAGCTTTTAAAAATTAACTAGCTTTGTCCTCAAATCACACACACTACACATTTCTTGTCCCACTTTATTGTAACGCTCACCCTAATTGCGTAACACACTATCAATCGGAATCTGAATCATTTTGAAGCAAATTGCTAATCCATTGCTTCATAAGTTCGAAAAATGTGTCTGCACACCCCTAAAATAACGCAATGAATGTTGTTGAACTGTCAAAATGAAACCGATTCCGATTGATAATGTGTTACGCAATTGCCCCGCAGGTTTATCTGAGCCTTCGAGAAGCCGACTCTGTAATAAATTTAGTGCATTTAGTCATTTTCAACTACTTACGTGACATTTCGCCGAGCAGGAAAGCCCGTACTAAAATTTTGGACTCTTTTTCGGTGAGCTGAATGTCAAGAGTAGTTTTAATTATTTTATGGAATACTTACATCGTATAATAGATGTTGCTTAAGACTATAGTCTGTTTCAAAAGTATCTAATGAAAGTGTTAACAAACCCTGTTCAAGTTAAATTCTCACGCAATCACTCACTAAAAGGGAGTTAGTATCATATTCATCTGTATTATGGATTCAACTTTATATTTCACTCTTCTTTCAACAGTTATTGTTTGAATAACATTCATAATCAGCCTAAAATGTTCCCACTGCTGGGATATAGGCCTCTTCTCTATCAGAGGGAGTGGGCCGTAAACCACCACGCGGGCCCAGTGCGGGTTGGTAGATATCATATGTCTTCGAATTCACAGTTCACAAAGTAAAGCGCCTGTCTGGGTTCGAACCCACGACCTACAACTCTTATGTTGCGGCCGTTACCCCTTGACCATCGCTGCTCCATATTTCTAGGTACGTGTTCTGATCAATTTGTTTACATTTTCATTAGCTAGTTTTCGAACAGATCATATGTTCGCAACACAGGTTCACACAACTGTGAAAGGATGGCAGTTGTGATTTGAATATACGGACAACAATTTAAGTTGGTAGTTAATTTGATAAACAATTAATTACCCCGACTTTAGCTTCTATGAATTATTATAGAATCTACACTATGTGCATTGTTTGTTAGTCGGAGAACTTTCCCAAAATCAGATACTTCGAAAAGGTCTACGATACGACTTCCACAAATTGTATTTGTGTTTCAACTAACATTTTGAAATCGAAACATAACTTGTATACAGTATGTCTTGTTATAACTTAGTACAGCCTACAACTCTCTCTTGTTGAAAACTTTTCAAAATTAAACAACTCCTGATGTTTGTTCAAACTGTTTCTAAAGTTGTTTACGTAAATTAAGGATACAAGTGAAAGTTGTTATTTGGAAATTGTTATTTGAGACATTTGTGTTTTCCAAATACAACTATTACGGCTGTTTTTCACATAGGTAGGTAGAGATGTAAGTAGTACACGCATATTTTGCCCGGAATTTCGTAAGTCCCATGGAATAAAGGACGAGCCTATCATATTACCATGAGAATTTCATCATGCTATAACACTTCGCTAACCCGGTCAAATTCAGTACTCCACGTTGAGCAGTTCGAGGGTTCTCTTTGTGCAAAAAATTAAAACCCATCCATAAATAGACCTTGGCAAGAACAGCTTAACCCGCCAGATTTATTGATACGTTTGCCTGCTATTTACCCATAAACCCCTCCTAAATTTACCCAGGTATATGTCCCCTTATCTTGAACCAGGGGTCCAACGTTAACAAAATTACGGATGGTATGATGTCAGTTAAACATTATACTAAAGGAATGGTTCCGTAGCTAAAACTAATTTGTTTCCGCGACAATCGCTGTCAAATTTTGACGCAGGTTAGGTTTGCGTCTAAGAGTATAATCTAATATACCTTAATTACAATGAATATAATAATGTAATTAGAATGCTTATTTTTTAACAGTATAAAACAAGGTTTTTTTGTATTTTTCTTACTCTCTTGTAATACTTAATTGATTGACGGGAGAAAATTGCAAATTATTAAGATGTTTTTTTTTCGTGATCGTAAATTGAATTAATTAAGAAAAGGGCAGGTCGGAATCTTGAGGTTTCCTTTGAAATATTTTGTAGATGATACCTAAATAATTAATTTTCAGCGTTAGCGACAAGCGTGGTACTAATACCGTAAACCTTTACTACAATAAATATTTTTGGGCATAATTATTTTCCTAAGCACTCCTGAAAACGGGTTATTGAATTTTAGTAGATATTGTATTTTAGGTCTTAAAGGTTGCTCAGCGCCCTATGGAGACGACAGCCGTCTTGGAGTTTCTTTGAAGGATAATATCAGAAATAAATTTATACGGAAACCGGAGTTAGTTAGTTATTATACTAAACATAGCTTTTTTTTTTTAATGTTGCCCCACACTAGTAATTTCTCTTGTATTGTAGGTGCGTTCACAAACATTTAAATTCACGTACCTACACAAACAGCCAGACCCGGGACAACTACTTGTAGGTCATACAAATATTTGTTCCGTGCGGGAATCGAACCCGCGACACGCAGCGCAGCAGTCAATCGCTTAACCACTGCGCCAACCGTGCCGTCTAAAAAGCTTGCAGAAATTGCAGAGTCAACAAACTGAAGTGATGACCGATGACCGGTGGAGCATGCAAAAGGCATAGAACCTAGCGTTGTTGCGTAGTCTGTGAGAGGGCTATGTCCAGCCACTGCTGGACATAGCTGGATATTGAGCAAAATATTTGTTCATAATTGCAGCAGAAGTACAATGCGATTTTGAACAAATATTTTGCACAATAACTGAGATAAAAAAACTGAAGTGTTAATCGACTTTCGTTGCTGACTGTACTAATAAACTAATAAAATAAGAAGGGGAAGTCACAATAGTCTTGATAAAATTCGAGTATTATCCTCATTTATCTATCAGAGAAATTGTCACTGAACCCTAAATTCCTTTCTAAGCTATTCTAGCCCCACCAACCAGTTCTGACGTCATAACTTTAACTACCAAGGAGTATAGCTGCGACTGCGACCAGTTTTTGTGGCATGTCCCTATTGCAACCAGTTGTCAATTACTTGTAAAGACTTGATGTGTTCCTGTCGTGTTCAGTTTTTTGTTTGTAACCCTTATGGAGGAAAAGCGGTATTTGTTTTTAGTTTTGTGCGTTTTAATCTAGCTTGAGTTCATATTGTGTGTTTATTCAACCAACACATTGGGAATCCGTGAAAGGAGGCTGTCTTTAAGAGCTGTCTTTTGTATAATGTTGTGTGTGTCTAGACTTACAGTCGGGTTTCGCCTGACACTTGAAGCCATTAGATGTGTTGGGCCTGGCGCCCACTATCGGCATCGGCACGGCTGAAGATTTTTATGCGACGAATAAAAATGTAACTTAATTGTATGACGATAAAATTTAAATTTCAATGATAATAATCATCGTAGGTGCAAAAATAAAGATAGGGTATCCGACATACCGTGTCATTGAAATTTAAATTTTATTGTCATACTATCAAGTTATATTTCTATTTGTCGCATAAAAATCCTCAGCCGTGCCGATGCCGATACTGGGCGCCGGGCCTAAATCATTGTTTATTGTTACATTTAATTGTTTTGTAAAAGTATCTACCTATGTATATGTATTTAAAATGAATAAATGAATGTACGTACCTAGATACTGTGGTGTATCTCATAGCCTTGGGGTTTCCATTAGGATTCTCCACCTCCTTGATTTCTTCCTTTGAAACTGCAACAAAAAAAAAATACAATCAATAATTACGACAAAATAACAAATCAATAAGGCCCATTGAATGGGCCTTATAAGAAGGCTGAAAGTCACCCAAAGGGCAATGGAGAGGGCTATGCTTGGAGTTTCCCTGCGTGATCGAATCAGGAATGAGGAGATCCGCAGGAAGACCAAGGTAACCGACATAGCCCAAATAATTGCCAAATTTAAGTGGCAGTCGGCAGCACATTGCTCGCAGAACAGATGGCCGATAAGGCCGAAAGGTTCTGGAGTGGCGACCGCGTACCGGAAGACGTAGCGTTGGAAGGCCTCCCACAAGGTGGTCCGACGACCTTTTGAAGGCCAAAGGAACCCGTTGGATGCGAGAAGCACAGAACCGGTCGAAGTGGAGGTGCTTGGGGAAGGCCTATGTCCAGTAGTGGACGTCTTTCGGCTGAAATGATGATGATGATGATGAACAAATCAATTAACCAACAAACATCATCATTATTTCATCACCACTGCATTCAAAACTGTGAAGGAAAACATCGTGATGAAACCGGCATGTCTTAGAACCAAAAATTCGAAGACATGTGACTTCTACCAACCCGCACGCGCAGTGGATTACGGCCGACTCCCTCTCACAGAGAGGAGGCCTGTGTCCCAGCAGTGGGAACATTATAGGCTGATTATGATAACACCAACACGCCTGTATTTTTCAAAGGGTAGTGCACATGTAGTGCATCTATTTAGTACATCCACATTTCACCAGTTATTTTTAAGTTCCATGTAACAGGGGTGAGCCTATTGCCATAAAGTGAGCACTAACCCAGACTCCCAGCTACTACTGAAAAATTCCAGATGGAAACACCAATAACACTGCCAAATCCGGGAACCAAACCCAGAAGCACATGCGCAGCAATTGGATATTAATTCAGAAGAAGTCTTTTGAGGAAAGCACTACTAATACCTAGATTTGAGTGGACCTGTCCAGTTAGTGCAAGCATTTGTCAGTAATCGCGTTGCTCAACTCAGACCTCAAAAATCATCATCATCATCATTAGCTTGATCCAACTAACAAGATGTAGTGGTGGCTTTGTCCAGCAGTAAGATAGTAACAGCAACGGATAAAAAAAAAACTGGCCAAGTGCGAGTTGGACTCGCACACGAAGGGTTCCGTACCACAAGGTAAAAACGCCGAAAAAAACACGTTTGTTGTATGGGAGCCCCTTAAATATTTATTTAATTTTAATTTTATTATAATTATTAAAGTACAACTGAGTACTTATTTTGTGAATATTTCAAGTGCCTACCTGTTGCCATTATTGATATCGGGCAAAAAAAAATAGCGTTTGTTGTATGAGAGCCCCCCTATATTTATTTTATTTTTGGTATTTGTTGTTATAGCGGCAACAGAAATACATAATTTGTGAAAATTTCAACTGTCTAACTATCGCGGTTCTTGAGATACAGCCTGGTGACGGACGGACAGACAGCGAAGTCTTAGTAATAGGGTCCCGTTTTTACCCTTTGGGTACGGAACTCCAAAAAAAGAAGAAGTTAATGGACTTGTTAATTCATCAACAACCCATTTAAACAGAGAGCCATTAACATTTTAAATAAACAAGACACAAAACAATGTTTAAAACAAACTACTAAACTGTAAAGGCCGTCCCAGACATTAACATAACTACATATTTTAAGCGAGCGCTTTATTCCGGCGTTGTTAAGGTGTGATCACACACTGGGGAACGCTTGTGCTTAATTTAAGCTATCTAGGTACTGACAGTGGCCCGCTGAGAATGTAGGGGGGTTGTGTTTGAGAAATAAAGTTTGGGATAACGTTGAGACTGTGTTTTAGGTTATAGTTTTCTGTATATGACTGGAAAATAGTCTGACATCTATTGCTTTAAAAGGACCTCATCCATCCATTGCTTTCCATCAGGCGTGATCGAGGTCAAGAATCTTTGAGCTCCTCAAGTTCTGAGTTGAGCTGCACGATTTTTGACAAATGCGTGCACTGATTGGACAGGTCCGCTCAATCTCTGTGTTCTTTCCTCAAAAGCCCATTTCAGACACCAATCCACATGGTCTTCACACGATCTGACCAAGATTTGGTCTGGACTTTGAAAGAGACTGTGACCTCTGAGTTTGTTTCGGCCTTTCTTCTCAGAATAGTCAGATAGGAAACGCCGACCTCATCTAGTTTAAAAAAATATAATTGACGTGTAAAAGTGTTTGTACAAACCTACTTACAGAAAATAAATCATTTATCATTAAGAGCGGACCCAATCAGCAATAAAAAGAGTAGGTATGATGGACAGTTTTTTCGAAATCTGACGGGAAAAGTAATCAGCCTAATTATAATCTTTCCACTGCTGGGGCACTCAGGACTCCTCTCTGTGATCGGGCGGGCCGAGTGCGAGCTAAAGAAAATATTTTCTGTATTTTTTCTATGGACTGATATCTGTTATTTTCTGTGATGCAGTCGATTTGCAAACAGGCAGATATTTTCCAGTGGCTCATAATTCTCTTGCCTGTATCAAAATTAATTTGGGGTCCTCACAGCATGTCTTGTCCTTCCATACTTCGCTATTATTCGTCATCCCAGTAGTCACCCTCATATCATATGTCAAAAGTCTTTCTTCTTCTTAATCTTCATCTTATATTTTGAATTGTTTCTTCATTTGTTTTTTTTTACATTGTTCTCACTTAAAGAAGCAACAAGAATAATGTACCCAGGATTTTGTAATATCTTGATTTAAAAGAGTGTCCATGGAGTTTCATGCCCGTTCTTCTCCATAGAGATGTACGTTTTGGAATGCGCAACTAGCTTCAACTTTCTGATTAAAAGACAGACTATTTAATTTTGACAATTCAAAAGTGCCTGTGCAAGGTTTAATTTAAATAAATGCTTTGAGTTTGAGAGCTTTGAGTTTGAGTTTCCAGTGGCTACCATTGCAATGCCTTTGAACAACATTGAAAAATCCTTCACGATAAAGTAGAAATGTCTCAAGTGCCTTTCATTCTCAACACACTCTTCGAACTTTCCCAGACAAATGCTTTCACGGACACCTTCACACTAAACACATCAACTTAAAACGTCTGTCAACCACTTTAAGAGGAAATGCGGGTGGTCTTTTCTCCATAGAAATGCTCTCGCCTGTTTTCTTTCTGGTTAATGACCCTTTCCGTTGGATGCGAGAAGCGCAGAACTGGTCGAAATGGAGGTGCTTGGGGGAGGCCTATGTCCAGCAGTGGACGTCTTTCGGCTGAAATGATGATGATGATGATGATGAATGACCCTTTAGCAATGATATTTTACAGAATAGTAAATATTAACTACTTGTATGTCCCTATGTCTTCCTTTTGATGATAGGTACATTATTTTTAATTAAAAGCACTAGAACCTCAAACAATGCCGATTCAAACCGCTGTCAACAAGGGCCTAGTATACAAATTTGACAACTAGGTATTCATGAAAAAGAAAAACATAGGGACACAGTATTATATACTTATTCAGTTTAAGAAATATCTTTTAAATTGGTCCAATATTTGAGGAGGAAATAGGCGAGTGCCAAACCTCGAATTATGACTTTTTACTTAGGCTTTTTCAAGTCTCTCCGACCGCATTGCCTCTTAATAGCACCACCAACAAAACTTACACCACAAGTGTTTCTTTATCAAACAATGAAAAGGAAAAGCAGAAATATCCCACTTGCCGTGTGTCCACAGCAACTCTGACGTCATAACGTAATGCGTCGCGATCTCCAGCGCGTGAATTTGTCGAAATGCCGCCATTTTGTGCAGAATAAAGTGCTCTGTTACGTTAATGTTCTGTTTATATGGTCTGTCGGGTATTAGTCGCTCATCGGGTGTGATGTAAAGAAATTTGTATAAATGGGAATGAAAAGAATGTGGAGTTGATGGACTCTCATTTGTGTGTAGTTTGTTGTGACATATGCAAAAGGGCGAGTGTATGAAAGTAAAATATTTATAAATAGTATGTACGTTTGTTTTCCTTTGATAAGTTTCAAACGTCACTAGTTTGTGAGATAGTTAACATGTTCCTTACTTTCTTCCAAATGAGCTAGGCAATAAATGAAATTGAATATTTCTAACGGTAAGAAATCAGCACATCATCAACATGGGTCAACTTTTCCCAAAATTCCGTCTACCTCGACATGATGATACGCACTTGTTTAATCCAAATTCCCGGATCATTGCCAAAAATAATTGATTCCCAATACATCCTATCACTACTGGTTCGGATCTCGAAAGCCAATTAAATCTCCCGTTTTAAAATCTGTCAACCCAGCTTCAGTGTGGTTGTAATGAAAATTGTCGGGCCAAGTTATCGAAAGTCAACGACGTGTATTGGACAGATCTGCTTCGACGGTATTAATTAGGGAATCTTTGGGAATATTTCCGAGTAAATTAATTATTGAAAATTTGTGAGCTTCAAGCACTCTTCGTTGAAATTTTCGTTCGCAGTAGTTGGCGATTTTTTAATTGTGCTACTGGATAATTAATTAAATTATCTTCGTTATTCTTGGATTTGTTGAAGGATTATTATTGGAATAAAAAGGACTTGTCATCATTAATGTTGTCAAATTAAAATGACGAAGTAATAAAATTTTTAATAGAGAATTTTCAGTAATGTTGAGATTCATTGTCATTGTTTATAACTGTAGTCCCTATATTGATCTACAGCATGGTAATCTAATAAAATACGCAGCTATTACAAAACAATATTCCTTTCCTACGTCGACTTCCTTTAACTTCTTTCTTGACCTAAATTCCCATACCATTCGCAACCAATAAATCTATATCCCAAACTTCATTCAAACTTACTACAAAAAAGTAATTCCTTCCCACAGACGAGACGTTTCAAATTCGTGTCTTCACATTTTTGTCTGCGAAATAAGTATTAATAAGTCTGAATGAGTCTCCATCTGCCATAAGCCCCGCTTTTGGGGCGACCACAAAAACTCCTTCCTCCAATAAATAGATGGTTTGAAAACCGCAAAACGCTTCCAAATGTCTTGGTTGTAGGCTTATGTTAAAAATGGGAGCGGTTACTGTTAAACATATTTGTATTGTCATTCAATAGTCCCTTATCCCGGTTTATTTGGAGTCGGCAAAACATGTCTTCTTCTATACTTTGTATTATCATTATATTGTGTTAGTGACTAGGATTATTATTATTGCAATTTGTTTGTGTTGTCGTTCGCCTGTTGTAATCTGTAGTCTGTCAATTGTTTCAGTAATCAGTTTAATATTGTAAACATTTTATCATTTGTCTTCTCCTGCATAATAAGTTGCATTTCAATATGACAGAACACACTTTTTATTAAACCAATGTTATCAGAGAATTTTTATATGTCATGCCCATATTTATCAGTAAGTTTGGTACACAGGGTGATTTTTTTTCGAGCTGTTAGGTAGGTTTTAAACTATAATTCCCTAGAGAATAAGGCTGAAAAATTACATAGTATCTTATGACCTGTAGACTAGAAATAAATATCACCCGGTATACTAATCTAAAATCTTATATGGAATGAATTGTGCTCTTTATCGCTTTAAATTTTTATTTTGAGGTACTACTATTTCTTACCGCTCTCGTCTATAACTCAGACAGTAAGTTGCCGAAACGAGCCTCCAGCATCGACCCTTTCATGGTTTCAGTATCTGTGTTATTGCTGCTATTATCTACAAATATATCTATATATCTTTCATCTTTGTATTGAGATATATTATTGGTATATGAATTGCTTTCCAGATAACATAAGATGAGGGATAAGTTTTACTCAGTATTCCTATGAGGTTAAATCTTTTCTTGTTATTTCTGGCCAGGATTAACTTTTTTGACGAATCAGATTAGCAGCTAGACGCGGAATGACATTCAGAGGAACTTGGAGAAGACCTGGTTGAGGCTCGCACAGAGCAGGGAAGCATGGCATAAAAGGGATGAGCCTTATACTCTGAAGTGGGTGGAATTAGGCTGCCAAGTGATGATGATGGTCATGCTGCCATCCCATCCCACCCCCATCGTCTAACTTCGAATTTTTTCAATTCCTTTGTTTCAATAAAAATAGTGTGTCCCTTCATTTCCATTGCTCTAAAATGATTTTTTTCACAAAGATCTTAGTAGGTACATTTTGATGTTAAATGTCCGTCACTCGTCATTAGCTTTCACTAAAATTACAAGCAACGCTTTTTACTTTTATTTATGATCGTATTCCCCCTTCTTGTATTTCACCAAAATATTCTTCTATTATCTCTTCATATATCCCGGCTACATTTGTTTTATTTTCCTCAATATATTAGCTGTGCTTTCCGCACACCATATCCCTACTATAGCCACATTATCCGCATCAGGCCACGAAAACCTCATCTGGCAATGTGGCCATGCTTTTCTTAGAGACATTTGTCATCATAATTTTATACGTTCTGTTTTGGTTACGACAAAAATCCATATTTAATAGATACCGAGGTACCTACTATAAATGTGAAAGTAACTATGTCTATATGTTTGTCAACCTTTCTGTTTATCTGTTACCTTTTCACGCTTTAACGGCTGAACGGATTCGGATGAAAATTGGCACACGGATAGAGTATGACCTGGGTTAAGACAAAGGATAACTTTTATCTTGGTATTATGATCTCGTGGGATAATTTTCGACGAAACGATTTTTGAATGAATCGTAAACAATCTTTTAACTACTGAATGATTGAGTCCTTAAATAACCTCCTTTTTTAAGTCGGTAAAAATAAACGGTTTTAGACCAATTAGTTTTCTAATATCAAAATCTCAGAATTACGATGTTTCTCAGAATTCAAGAATCTTGTTGAACTGAAAACGGTTACTTTGGTGTTTGAAAATTGTTTGCGAATGCTTACTATACCTACTGCCTACCAATGCGTTTTAAGGTCACCACACCATTAATATTGACTACGAATTAATGGTTTCGATCTCAGGTTGTGTTATAGGCAACATGAATTTCCCAATTACAGCCGTTTGTGCCCGGTGAATGGCTTGCAAACTTGCTTCCTATTACATGGGAGTTAAACATACCTACCGACATGGTGAAGTGTAGGTTTACACTACACTGTGTAACTTGTAAAGGACGTCAATGGGCAACCTGTTACCATGAACTCAGCTCATGATTCCTAGCGGCTGTAGAAAAATTTCGTCGTATAAAAAAAAAACCTACGCGATCAAAATTTATGGAACAGCTAGTTTTTTAACCGACGAAAAATGTTAAGGCAGGTCGGTCTAGCATCACGTACCTACTGAATTCATGGTAACGGTTTGCGTCAATGTTCCTGTACACCTCCGCCTCCCACTCCAAGGTATACACTCTTTATACCTAATTAAACTTTGCCAACTTAAATAGGGCACCCAAAACTCCACAAACAAATCCATAAAACCTTTCACCAACAAAAATCCAGCCCCCGAATCCTACCAATATCCCAATCGTAACTTCATAAAGCGAATAAGAAATCAAATTAAAAACTTCAATGATTTCCCGCTGTCAGATAAAAATGGCGGCACGGGAGGAAATCGGAAAAATTCAGATTTTTTTTTCGCCCTCAAATACCTCGGAATATGGAACGCTGTGGGGTCATGTCAATGTCACATGCGGTTATTACTCGCAGAGGCGCGGATATAACAAGCTAGTGACTAGATGTGACTTGAAATTGACTAGGTATGGGAGGCAGTTTTTAAAGACGTGCCGTGCCAGTGACTTTTGACTTAACTGATTAAGGGCGCATTCCACCAAACTGTTATACCTAGAACAAGTCTTATCCTGAGAATAAATTTTGAATTTTTGACAGTTTTTCCATACTAGAACTGTCAGACGTCAATTTTATTCCACGATTAAAAGATATCTGACTTTGGTAAAATCAGCCCGTAAAGTAATATAATTACATAAACTGACGCTTTTTTCCCAAGGGTATGCATACACTACAGAACGCCACCTGCTACGATCCTTACATACTCCTCTTACTTCTTTTACGTTCATAATAATAAAACACCAAATTATTATCGTTAATAAAGACAAGTCATGTTACTTCTTTAGTGTGATCTAACGTTTTTTTTTTTTAAACGTTTCCCCACACTAGGAATTTCTCCTGTATTGTGGGTGCGTTTACAAACATTTAAACTCACATACACAAACAGCTAGACCCGGAACAACTACTTGTAGGTCATACAAATATTTGTTCCGTGCGGGAATCGAACCCGCGACACGTAGCGCAGCAGTCAATCGCTTAACCACTGCGCCAACCGTGCCGTGCCGTTTATCGGTTTATCGTGATTAGCACAGTTCGAAACTATTGGACCTCGCATGACCAAACCAGTAATTATACCTACATCCAAAAATTTACGTTTTTTCCATAAGTTTTGTCACTATCAAACAAGGTTTGGCATATTTTTAAAACTACTCGTAGATCATATTTCAACACTAGCATAAAATAAAGGTACATGTAAGTGTGGTTTTCCTGCCAATTTAAACTCACTGTGTGAACTATGTCGGATTAATTAACAAAAATGCGATGAATTAAATGGAACTTAACACTTTCTGACTAATTGCAGTAATGGAAATTCTGTGTAATATTGCTATAGGAATACTTTTTACTTTTTTGTTTAGGTGTTTTACTTTTTATTTAAATATCATATACCTAGGTAAAGTTGTTAAGATTTAATTCGTACTTACATTTTAAATGGTTTTCGGCAAATTTATTCCCTTGACACATCAAGTGGCGCTAGCAAACCGAATCTCTAGTGATGCAACTAACGGATATTGACATCTAATATTTTATGCCACGAAACTCGCAGTTGCGTGTAGTGACGGGCGCCGAAATCGACTTTTTTTCATTAATATTTGTCAGTAAACTTAGGGTTTCACGTCAGTTCATTTAATTTTGCCTAATATGCGAAAAATTTGAGATGGATTATTTTATGGTGGTATGGTTTCATATTTTATAAAGTGTTTTATAAATAATGGAGGACCGTTGGTGTCAATCTTCCTCAAGCGCACTTTTTCTATTCTCAGTGAGTTGTTTGTTGGATTATTCATTTTTGATGGAATTTTTTAGGCAGGAATTATAACATATTTTCCTGTTTCGTGGGAAGCGCAAAATTATTTTTTTTTTTAATATTTTACTGGTATACCTACACACAAATTAACTGTTATTTTAAGTCAATGATTTACATATTTAAAAAAAAATTGTTGAAAATCAAAATCAAAAGTCATTTATTCAATTTATGCAGAACTGGCGTAACAAACTCTCCGGCAGCACAGCTGTCTGTTCAGTTAAAAAAATAATTTGCTTCTATATAATATTAGGTAGGTATGCAAAGTAGTTAATATTACGCATACCTACTATTATTATATTACTATTGTTATTTAAGCAAACTCGCAAAATATAGTTAAAAGATAGTTAAACTGTGTATTTTTAATAAACTTGCAAAATAATCTAACATAATATTAACCCTGAACAATCGATATATCCTATCGTAATATGCACATAACTATAGATAGGTATCACCCCATCACTACGTATCGAACCTCGTTAATAGCACAGTGCAATTGTTTACTAATTGAAATCGAAAACTTGTTTAATTAATGGCCGCACAGACGTAGCGATGAGCCAATTAGTGTTGGGCCACGGCCACCCAATTATGGAGTGGAGTACTTCATGAAATAAACTAATATTAAGTTGGTGTTATTGAGGGTACCTACTTTTGAAGTTGTGTATGGAAAATGAAAGTAGTCGCTGATATCGATATAGTGGTTAGTGAGAAAATTGTTTTGTTGAGCAGTCATAAAGTTTAAGGCTACGCCGACCGCGCAGTGGCGCTCTTATCGTTTGTTTGGTTATTTCTTTTATTTTAGTTTAAGTTTAGTTTAAGTTGTGCTCCACAAGATTATACGTTAATATTATTATAAACGGTAGTTTTACATTGTTTAGTTTTATTATAATTACTAAAACTGATAACAGTGGCCACTATTATCCGTTTTAGTGATTATAATAAAAGAAAACACCAAACAAACGATCAGGGCGCCACTGCGTGGTCGGCGTTTAGTCAGCGCCCTCTTAAAGAATTAATCGCGAATGTATGGGACGGCTGATTATGTTTTCGCGATTACGATGGAGAATGTTGTTCAGTTTGATGGTCTGTATCCCACCCTTAAATATGACTACATCTATCTGATACATGCTGTACACAGGCAGGGACATAGACGGGCAAACAAAACGCAAAATCTCAATGATTCTAGACCCTCTAGATATTTTTTGAGTTGTAGTTTTTTGTCGGTTACTAAAAAAACTCTGCGATTATATACATTTTGACCGCGTAGGTATATTGCACTATGACACAGCAGATTTTTTTTTATAACAGCAATTGAGCTACTACAATCTGTCAAATTTCTTTAATAGATTTTCAACTTTATCGCTGAAGTATTAGGTTCAAAGTTGATTGGAAAAATTTGACAGTTTTGGGTAGCTTGATGTGCTGGCGTCTGTACCTACTGAATCCATGGTAACAGGCTGCGAGTCGATATCCCCGCCACCCGTTGCCGACGTTACATAGATACCCCAACCTTGAACTCTAGTGTTGCAGTGGCTTCTGCCACTCGATAAACATTAAACCAATAAAGCTATCTTCCCTTAATCTTTCCCTACACATGGAATACAGATTGCAAATCCATGTAAACCATTATTTCTTTTCCCGAACATCGAAACAAAAAACAATAACATCCCGAAATCAAAAATCGGATACGATTTTCCGGGTCAGTAACTTCGGGCAGGGAAAAATATATCTTTGGGAAATCGCATATAGCTCGGATATATATCTATGTATACATGATCTGATATTAATTGGAAGCCTGGATGACTGACAAAGCGTTATTGGATTTTTTAAATCCTTGCACTGACGAATTGGATTAAAATTTTCGATATTTATTTGGCTGTTTTCGAGACATTTCAAAGTGGCTGTAGGTAAATTCCCCCATATTTATTTTGTCTGTTTGCTTTCTCGCTACGTGAAAGCGTTTTAGTACAAATATTGGAAACGAAAAGCGTTTTAATATACGCATAAAAGAAGCAATGTAACCAGAGATGTTGTATCTAATTACATAATATACTAGCTTCTGCCCGCGATTTCTTTCTCCCCCAACCCAATCCGTCGCATCGTATTGCCTGCCCACGTTACTACTTCGTTTTTGCTTAGCTTTCTGTTTGCTCGACTCCTAAGGGTCATAGCGTGATGTTAAATAGCTTTTCTAAAGAATTGGGCTATCAAATGCAAAAATAATTTTTCAAATTCGGAATAATAATAGTAATACCTACGTCTAAGACATCGCCTTTCACCCACTCAGTTTGAGTTTTTTTTTTGTAGGTAGGTACTTTGTCTTCCTTCTCGTTATGCCTGTAGTGTCATTCATTTAGTTGAAAGCCTTTTAATATTTTACTTAAGATATTGGGAGTTATAGGGTTGGGAGGGAACTAATCTCTTCGGACGAAGCAACTCGTATAATTTGGATAGAACTTCACTTCACTTCTAAGACCATTAAAAAAAATACCCGCTTCGGATGTGTTCGGCTGTCCTCGGGATGTACTCGGTTTTAATGTACATATATCCGATAAGTCAGTGAGTGATGACAAAGTACGGGTATTCTGTTTGTGTTCACTTCTGTCGGCACTCCCGGAGTGCCACTGTTTTTTACAAACATAACGGATAATGTCAACACACGAGATGACAGATGAACAAAGAGCCGTACATTAGGTATACTTTTGACAAATAACACGGCTACGTGTCAGGTTGTATCAATTATGAGTGCAGGTGTCTATACTTTTATCACAAATACACTACCGAAAAGCCTATGTAAAACTTATTGCCTGTCGTAGAAATACGAAACGTTATGAAAGCGATTGTCACTTGTATACGCCCTTTGGTGTAGTAAGTTAACTAAAAAAATATATGTACTCGTACAAGTGTCACTTATACACACATACTTAGTAAAATTCATGCCGTTTCCCCTTGATGGTAGGCAGAAACTATAGTCCGTCATATGCTTCGATCCTTATGTACTCCAGTTGCTTAGTCATAGGTACACACGCCATGGTTACAATAGGTGCTTGACCTTTTTGAAGGGCACCAACTACAAAACTTTCAGTAGTTTTGTAGTTCCCTTCAAAAGGTCAGATTATTAATAAGTCGATGAAAAAGGTAACCGTGAGGTTTCCATAGGAACACGGATATAACTTTCTAACTAAGCAACTGACTTCTTGACAATTCATATTTGTAGTTTTTATTTTAACCACCATTTACAAGCACTTTCAAATTATCAAGAGGGTGGTTAGTGAGAAAGATGAATCCAGTTGCCCATTCCTAAGGTTCCTATGGAGAAGAACGGGCAACAAACTACATGAAGATTCTTTTAAGTTATACTGATACCGTGGTTGTTATTGTTGTTGTTTGAAAGTGCTCCCAATCGTCTTTTTCTTCTACTTTATTTTCAAATTTCTTCAGTATTGCAAATTCACTCTAGATCGATAAAACAGCTACAGACCTGCATAGAATCGCAACACTACCACTAGGGACTGACCGCTCTCCAAGAAAGGTGTCGATGTGTCGACAGCATACCTCTTGCAAATCCTTTGGGAATACCATACCTTCCAATATGCTGCTGATGTAGTAGATAACTAGTTTTACGACGCTAGGGTAGAATGTAGCTTATTACTAGCAGATATTTTTATCGACGTATGATTTGTGAAGTCCAATTTTTATTTGCTGTCAAATCTCATTCTCTTCATCTATGTATATAAATTCAAAGTCCAGACTGATTGGTTTATATCAACGCACAGCATAAACCGCTGGTCCTAGAGACATGAAATTTGGAGGGTGTGTTCTTCGTGAAGAGTACGTATCCACTAAGAAAAGGTTTCTCAAAATTCCACCCCTAAGAGGCTGAATGGGGGGAGAGTGAAATTTCACTCGGACGAAGTCGCGGGCAGAAGCTAGTGTCATATTGAATTAGACCATTCATCATTCTCCTGCCCGTATCCCATTTTATTTATGGTTATTATTATTAAAATTCTCTATTAGTCGTCATCTCGGAGTCACCCCCTTTCTAGCCATAATTAACGTCTTTCACACAGTCCATCTATCTTTTTTTGGTTTACCCCTACTCTTATAGCCATCCAGATTCATACTTAAAACTTTCCTCATGACATTTTCGTCAAACCTCCGTATCACATGCCCATGACAACCGATTCCCACACAACTTTTCAGTCACCGGTGCCACTTTCAAACTTCCTCTTATGTACTCATTCTTTATTCAATCCATTCGCGTAACACCACAAACACCTAGCAGTCTCATCTCAGCTGCATGCAACCATTATCATGTGTTAATTATAAATGAGAAAAGATGCATACCAAAAAAAGATGGATGTATATAATCATCCTACAATACCTGGCAACCTACTATTGAATGGAATCTAACTGAATAGACAGCTATGCTGCTGGGTAGTTTGATGCGCCACTTCTTCCCAGCAAAAGCACTAGGAAGTGGTGAAGGGCGGGCGTTTTGGGGGACTGTCTTATGTAATTTTGACGTTCGAAAAGTGCTGATTCCGGGCCTAATTTAAATAAATGCCTTTTGAATTTGATACATCCTTAATTACATTACCACTTTTGAGAAAATTCTCAGTGAAAAAAAAATGAATCAATATGCATGAAACAATCTAACTACCTTGAAAAGCAAAAATAGACCGTAACGTTTTATGACTTGCAAGTGACATTGAGCCTAAAGGTATCAAACCGGACAACCTAGCACATAACCAAAGCGGATCAGAAGCTGCGATACGTCGACTTTTCTACGGCTAGGACCTTTAGTGTGGTAAAGCAATTACAGATCAGTTGTAGGTACACCAATCTTACATGAGAATATGTCAAGATATTTTCCAAGTATAAAACATTAATATCTTTAGTTGCTTACCTTTCTCCCCCTTGAGCTCCACGTTTCCTCTGAACCACACGATCCTGGCTGCAGGCTTGGCGTTCTTGACGAGACACTCCAGAGACACATCCTCCCCCTCTTTGACCTCCAGCTTCGAGTTGGGGGGATGGTTAGTGATTTCCACTGCAGTCGGGGGTGCTGTGAACAAAAAAAAAACAGGTTAATATAGTTAAATCCAGATTTATTCATCTGGAGAGGATGGTATCACGTAGTGGCCACGTAATGTCGTGCACCGCGAGGGTATTGCGGGACGATTTTCCCCCAAGACGTGCCAAAAACGTACCACATGAAGGGATTTTTTTTATAGTCGTCAGCGCTACACTCATGCGTGGTTATCAATGCTGATGCCTTCTCTGTATGAGACAAGGCTTTTAATGTACATGAGGAAAATAACAGCCAGATATTAGTCAAAAGGAAGTTTCTTCAATTTATTTCGAATTCAACCGTAAAGACAAAGATTTTCTTACTCCAAAGCACAGTAGGCTAAAAACACCAATAAATATTTCATTTCACCTGACTTTATCAGCCCCTAAATTATTAAATTAATTCAAATAGCATAAATTATTATTAATCATCAGCACCATTTTGAGGGTTGGTATTAAAAACCGAACATCGTAAATTAAAATATAATCCCAAGGGATGTCGAGAAAGTCATTCATTTTCGGCAAAAATTTGGCCTGATTTAAACATGAAAAATCAAAAAGCCGAAATATTAAATAAGCCTGTGATTTATTATAAATATCATATTAAACGCATTTGCGGGGTAATTGCGTAACACACTAAGTCCTGTATTACAGAACGTCACTCAATACTGAAGCATTATTAAAACTAGTTTCAACCAATCAAATGGCTTGAATCTAGTTTTAAGTAATGAGTGACGATCTGTAATACGGGTCTAACAATAGCAATAACTTTCATTTTTTCAACAGCATTCATTGCGTTATTTACGTTGTCAAGCAGACAAATTTTTCTAGCAATGGATTAGGTAAAAATATCCTTCAAAATAATTCAGATAGTGATCGAAAGTGTTTTACGCAATTAGATTGCTGGTTTAACTGGATAGAACACCAGTATAAACAGTTTGAATATAAAGATAAAACAAAAATAAAGGTACATTTTATATAATGATAAGTTATATTAGTAAAAAAATAGAATGATTTGAGTCAGGTCTGGGTTTGACAAACCAATCAATAAAATACATTTTAGATAAAACAAATGAAATGTAGGCAGGGACTTATAGAAAGCAGTTGTAGTTGACTGAAGGCTAAGATGGAAAACCGGGTGTTATATAGGGGAAATAAGGTAACCCATAATTTAGTATTCTCTTCTCGATCGTTCTCTCACTGCTGAGAATCGTGACGCGTCAACGGTCTTTCTCCATCTGTTACGATCAGTGGCCTGGTCATCGGTGGCAGCGCAGAGGTCTCTTTAACTGCATGTTTTGGGACACAGAGGGCAGGACAGGAAGTGGGGCATGGTTTCCGACATAACTCCACAACCACATCCTACTCGAGGGTTCCGTCGAGGCAGCCCCACTTTACCAGGTTGGAGTTACATCTTACCACTTATGTCCGGAGACGGTTCAGGGACTTCCAAGTTGGCTATGGATGGTGACACCCTGCCGGAAGATGCTCCTTTGGTGGTGACGCTGTGAAAAAGTTTTGGGCTAACAAGATCTAAAATACAGTCGTACCAGCGACACGAAGAACAAGAAGTGGCCTGGTCTGGTGGAGTGCGGCTCTGACGGGGGATATGTAATTGTTAAGATATTTGATCCGACCATCTTTTTGGGCTTCGACCTCTAGGTCTTTTGCCCTCTATATCTCCAGTCACCATTAGACGTGCCATGTTTTGGTACCTCTGCGCGCAATGTGGCCAAAGTATCTCACGACATAGAATTCAGTATTATTCAGCAATAAATATGCGCAGTTCATTGATACGTTTAATAAGTACGCAAATTCTTATAATAAATAGATTATATAAGTTTTCAGCACGTCAAAGGTAGCAAAAAAGTGTGGTCTGCAACAACCAAGGCTGTATAAATTTCTGCTGTAATAACCATTTTCCAAGCTACTAGCAATATCTAACGTAGAACCTCTAATTATCCAAGGAGAGACATCAAAGTCAGAAAGTTATTTTCTTGACTTTCACGGACTATTTTTCACGCTACGAAGAAGCGAAGTGAAGGAGAAGTGTGAAGTTGAATATTATAATGTAATTGTAACTGAACTCGCAGTGGAACCTGCCACAAACATTTCTAAACACAGGGGGATTGTTTCCGACTTAATTTCTAAGCTGAAGCGGATTTTATGTAATGCTTATGTTTAGTAGGCATTTAAATTCAAAGTCAAAATATTTCTATTGAAAGACACAGAGAGATAAGTAGGTATCAACATTTACAAGAAGAATTGAATCTAGATGCCCCTTATATAAGGAATTTTTCGCATGGAAAAAAAGTGGACAAGAAACTATTTTAATTTAAGATATTATAAAATATCTTATAAATTTTCACTCATTTTTATTCGGCCACGGATTCTTTGAGGGTATGTGATGATGGTGCTTGTTATTTAAGGGAGGGGGGGGGGGGTTGCCATAATCGCCACGCAGGTAGGCAATCGCAGTACGGAAAAAAAAAAATTAAAATTCATAGAGAACGCTGCTACCCAATCTCTAGAACTTTTTACGACACACACTGGAAAAAACAGCATGGTGCTTTCTTTTACATCCGCCACAACACGGAATGTCACAATAATCAAGCCTTGTTTAAGTCCAGTACAATTATTACAATACTTACATAGTTTCAAACAAACCCAGCTTTCCTTTGTTCCAAATGCTTTGGTACCTCGGTACCGAAACTCCACAAGAACCAAACAATTCAAGACCCTCAAATCCTTAGTAGGAACAGGCCACAGCCTGCCGAAACTCTCGGCACATAATGCCCGCTCCTCACTTATAACTTGCGGTCAGTAACCGGATATTGTTGTCTGACAAGCGACGCTGAACACAAAGGTGAGAACCTGGCTTTGTTGCGGTCTACGTGGCACTTTGTATTGGTTTTGTGTTGCCAGAAAAAATAAGGTAGATGAATATTTTGATTTTTCGGAAATAAAATTGAAGCCGTGAGACTGATGTCTATCACTTTTTCTGTATATTCAATACTAGCTGGGCCCTAGCACCAGCAGGGTTATTGCGTAACACACTATCAGTAGTAATAGGTTTCATTTTGACAGTAGAACAACATCCATTGCGTTATTTACGTTGTTGAGCAAATACATTTTTCGAACATATGGAGCAATAGATTAGCAATATCCTTGAAAATTATTCAAATTGATAGTAATAGTGTGTTACGCAATTAGGGTACAGGTTTAAAAAAAATTACAGTTATGATTGAGAAACGACTTATTAAACGGGAAACTCCTTTCTTTTAGCATTACCTAAGAATGCTTTGAAGGACATATTGGTGGTGTTCTTCAGAAAGTTCAGGTGTGTAGTGCTCGCAACCGGCGTGCGTGTACGACCAGATGTATGAACATAAACGAGGCAAAAGGAGTATGTAATGATCGTAGCAGGCGGGGTTCTGTAGTTTCTGCCTACCCCCATGAGAAGAAGGCGTGAATTTATGTATGTATGTTGTTTTGCTTGACGTTAGTGGAAACGGGCATTAGATTTAGTTCTCTTTCTTAGTTACTAGCTGCGGCCCGCGATTTCAGCCGCATAAGTTTTGATCCCGTGGGAATATCGGGATAAAAAGTGTACGTGCTAATAGTTATAAACTATCTGTGTGCCAAATTTCATCCAAATTCGTTCAGTAGTTTTTGCGTAAAACAGTAACAAACATCCATCCATCCATCCTCACAAACTTTCGCCACCAAAAAAATTATTTTGCTTAACTAATATGATATTAATTTCACCATTTTCCACCCAAAAAATTTCTTCGTTTACCCCTAAACATACCACAAAAACAAAAAAGCATCATCCCACCCCTAACCCACAAGACATGTACAAAACATTGCATCAATACTCCATGAATGGCTCTATTCTGTACAGCATGAAGGCTGCCGTTACCATAGCAACGGGCCGGGAGATTCTAACAATAAAATATGGATAAGATTATAGTGGGGGATATTATTCATAATATAGTAGTCTTTTCGGAAATGTATGCAGATGTGTGTGTATGATAGCGCTGGCGGGAAAATAGAGGATTTTTGTGAAATATTTCGTCCTAAAAATAGTAAAGAAATTGTGTATAGCTCAAAAATAAATTATCAAGTGGTCTCTGCAACACCGCCCACATGTGTGTGCCTACCCGTTCAGTGATTTTACTGCTTAGTTATTTATTAAATAACCCATTTAAATATTTGTTATGACTCATTTTTAGGGTTCCGTACCGAAAGGGTAAAAACGGGACCCTATAACTAAGACTTCGCTGTCTGTCTGTCCGTCCGTCTGTCTGTCAGCAGGCTGTATCTCAAGAACCGCGATAGCTAGACAGTTGAAATTTTCAAAAATTATGTATTTCTGTTGCCGCTATAACAACAAATACTGAAAACAAAATAAAATAAATATTTAAAGAGGGCTCCCATAAAACAAACGTGTTTTTTTTTTCGGTGTTTTTGCCTTGTGGTACGGAGTCCTTCGTATGCGAGTCCGACTCGCACTTGGCCAGTTTTTAACCGACTTCAAAAAAGAAGGAGGTTTCTCAATTCGACCGTATATTTTTTTTTTTTTTTTATGTGTGTTCGCGGATAACTTCGTCGTTTATGAACCGATTTTGATTATTCTTTTTTTTTTATTTAGTTTACTGCTCAGTTTTTACTGCCGAAAATGGATTTTGTCATTTTTGTTTTACCAAAACTTCAATAAACAACTGCCGCTTTAAATCAGGGCCATTAATCAATTCTAAAACTATAAATTTATTATTTTCTTCCATCGTCAAACTATACAACACCCTTTCTTACTGCCTTACTCACTTATCCATTTACCATTTGCGCTTCGTCTAAACATTGACTAAACTAACTCACTAACTATATTCGTTAGACCCTTTTACTTTCTTTCTTTCGTTCACAAACTTGGTGAGACGTTCGGAATAAGTGATGGGGAGACTGAAATTAGGGGCAAGTCGTCAGTTTGAACATCTTTATTCCTAATTAGGTGATGGTTTTATTATTAACTTTTTATGGTAAGGAGTGGATGATTAAGGCTTTTCTTGGTGTTGCTGTTAAGTCATTTCACGAGGGGTAGGTACCTTAAAATTAATTTTACTAGCTTCTGCCCGCGACTTCGTACACGATTACTACGTTTTTCGGCTCCTAAGGGCTTCTCTTGTAGCCTTCCCCAAGAATTGAGTACCTACTCAAATTCAAAAAATATTTTTCAAATACGCCTGGTACCTCCAAGATTAAACGTTTAAATAAACTCTTCAGCTTTATTATTAGTATTTAAGGTACTTACGTATCTTTTTGTTGGTAGTTTCTATAATGGCAAAAAGTGGTAACACAAATTCAGAGTTGCCATATTAAAAGTTAGTTATAAATAATAATGTTCATTAGTACAAACCACTCCTAGTTAAATAATTCACCAAAATTAATTAAAGCTTTAACGAGCCCCAGAAATAAACAAATAACCTCATAACTTCCCTCTTGGGTCTAAACAATACAAATCAGTTTACTCTGAAACAAGAAAACTCCTAAGAAGGCCTGTTTCTTCAGAAAATACATTTAAATAATTCTCTAATCCAATTCTGGTAGGAAAAGGGAAAAGAGAACCCTGAAAAAAAGTCGAGGAAACAAAAGGGTTCCGCTGATAGAAATGTGCCAGGTTAATAATGCAATTAGAAGTGCCGCTTGTACCACTAGGGTGGGGGCTTAATGACAAGCGGTAGCGTGATAGGTAAGTAGCAGCGTTTTGTTTTAATTTATTTTAGGCAGCTCAGAAAGTGTTTTTTTCTTAAAGGTTTTTTTTTAGGTTCTATTGGATGGGCTCCAATAGAACCTAAAGGTGAAGGAATCATCGTCCACAAAATTTTACACGGTGGTAAAGGATGCGCTGGACAGAAACCGGTGGAGACGGATCATCCGCTCCAGATGTAACTCCGAAGCTGACCACGATCCTCAGACATGAGGGACCGACTACAGAGAGGATGGGCTCTATATACTACAGACCAGAATTCATTTAAATGATTTAAAAAAAATACGAATTTGCTTCCCATAACCTTACAAGTCCTTAATACCTATAGCTTCGTATATATCCGAGATATAAACTCAGCTGTTTGAGTTTGGGTGTCGGAAATCAAAGTATTTATTTCAATTAAACCAATTACTGGCACTTTTGAATTGCCAAGGAGTCTGTCAGTTGGAACGATGAAAATAGAAGTAGGTTTATTAGGATTATTAAAATTACTGCAAAAAAGTTAGTGTCGTAGTTTTTGATGACGTCATTAGATACCTATTATACGATGAGAAAAGACGGGATTTTCTAACCGTTTTTCCGAATTTAAAATGTAGGAAAAACTGTAAAATAGAAGGGAAAGGGAAGCGTGTTGAAAGAAAGATGGGATGTCTTTCTTTCAACCCGCTTCCCGCTTCCACTGCACCCACACCCGCCTACTAAAAGCCACTTCTGACCGTGGGAAAAGGTAATTATTGACTTTTTCAACTTCCTTCCCTCCCTAGACGCCTGGCGAAAGTAGATAAGACCGGCCTAATTAAAACCCGGAGCTGTACTTCTTTTCAAGACTCTGACGTACCTACTCAAGGATAAAAGACCAAAAAATACTTTGGTCTTTTGTGGAAAGATGTATGATTAGTGATGACACACATAGGTTAATAAGTCTTTTTATTCAATTATCTTGCACTAGAGACCCGTCCCTGCTTCGCGCGGTTTTTACAAGTTGACAAATCATCTTCCGTTTCGTTCCGTTTTTCTTTACGTTTAAAATGAATGTATTATACTGGACAAGCTATATTAATATGTATCGATAAATGATATAGCTTTTTTAACATATTTTAAATGTTTCTCACATTTAAAAAAATGGTAAAAAAAGCTGTAGGCGTTGTAGACTCATTGATGCGTCGATTTGTTGACCATTTTCTCGCCCCCTATCACATGGGACTTAAACATAACTGGTGAAATGTGGGTACACCTCTGCCTGACCCTTCGGTAAAACAAAGCGTGATGTTAATGTCATAACATGTGTTAAAATTGCTGGCCCTTGCAGGGTTTCTATCAGATACCCTTTAAACTGTAATAGCTTTTTACCATATGAGAGCAATAAATTTGAAGGCAGATCGACAGAGAAACAGATAAGACACCTACCTCTAAAAGGATAAGGTTCCACAAACGGTCCCATTTTAACCGTTCAAGCACGGAACCTTAAAAATCACAAAGACCAATGAACAACTACAGACAAAGGACCAAAAAAAAAGTCCGTACCAAAAGACTAAGGCCAAAGGACAATGAAGGCTTGACCCACACTTAGGCACCTCATTTGGAGCTGTATTTGCTCGCGGTCACTATTTGAAGACCTATTGTGTAGCATGATTGCGGCCTGGCTTTGCTTCTAGTAATTTATTACACACTAGCTGCGCCCCACGGTTTCACCGGCATAAGTTTTGATCCTGTGGGAATATCGGGATAAAAAGTAGCCTATACGAGTACGTTAATCCAGGGAGTCAGCTACCTCCATACCAAATTTTATCAAAATTGGTCCAGCCGTTTGAGCGTGACGAAGTAACAAACATATAAATACACGCACACTGCACCCTCACTCACACACTCACAAACTTTCGCCTTTATAATATTAGTGTGATTTTACGCTTTTAGAGACTTTGTTGAAAGTAAATTATTTTAGGGGAAGAAGTAGGTAAGTATATTTCTTGAGCTTGGAATGTTCTTAGTGTAAAATTCGATTTTGGTTAGCCTATTATTTCGGTCTGGTATTTTTAAAGCTTATTTGGTTAAAACATTTTCTCCAGCTAGGTCATGCCAATTCCATCTTGTTTTAAATTATTGACGAACATTAACTTGTAAAAGTGTCTTAGAAGATCTATTTATAGAAATAAACATTTCGTTTCATTATATTGGTTATTTCAGCCCATAATAAAAATGACTACTGATCGACCGATATATGAGTTTTCGAAGTGGTATGAGAATATAATGGCTTCAAAGCGCGTTTTTTTTTCAAGAATTTATTCGTAGAACACTTATAAGAATTCACAATCAAGTACACATTGAAAGTTCACAATTATTTTATAAATAAATAACGAAACGGTTTCCACGAAATAATTAAAAAGCAAGACTAATAAATACTATATGCATAACCAATAGCAATTACTATGACACGAAATCAAACCCAAGAAATCCGCCATGACACTTCATTTGTTAATGAAAACACGAATCCTTTGAGTGAACCCTTGCAAGCTTGGAAACACAACCATTGACGCTGAGTGTATGAAAAATGTAACACTATTTTCTGTTGATCAAATGAATTACTGAAGTACTAATAACATTTTTATTTCAACTCGCTTCTACCCGCGGCTTCGTCCGCGTGGGTGTCAGTTATATTATAAAACATATCTATGGCACTCGACAGTAGTGTAGCTTAGTGAATTTTTTTTTTGTAATCGTTTCAGTCTTACCACTGTTATGTGTTACAAACAATCAACCATTTTACCTGGTTTTTGTGTAACTTTTATCTTGAATTCGTAATGAATTCGTGATAAATAATGAATTCGTTTTACTTTCTAAGTTTTTTCTATTTACAAAGCTAAGTGATTGCTCTGACTATTTTATAGTACACTAGCTTCTACCCGCGGCTTCGCCCGCGTGGATGTCGAAAATCATCCCACGGGAACGTGCTACCTGGACAAAAAGAAGCATATTCCTTCCCTAGGATGCCATCTACCTCCTTGCCAAATTTTATCGAAACCCGTTCAGTGGTTTAGTCGTTAAAAGGTAACATACAGACAGAGTTACTAGCAGCGCAGCTAGTAATATTATAAACTAGCAGCGCCCCGCGGTTTCACCCGCATAAGTGTCGATCCCGTGGGAATATCGGGATAAAATCCTATGTCCTTTCCCGGGACTCAAACTATCTCTATACCAAATTTCATCTAAATCTGTTCAGCGGTTAAAGCGTGAAGAGGTTCAGCGGGATTGTCCGAAAGGGTTACCGCTGGCCCGGATCATAAAGGGCTAAGGAAGGAACACGGGTGGGTTTTAGTCAGTAAGAGTCTGACACTCCCTTCCGGGAGGGGATGATCCTTTGATGATTTCCCAACCACAAAAAAAAAAACCGTGAAGAGGTGACAGACAGACACACTTTCGCATTTATAATATTAGTATGGAAGTATGGATTAGTATATAGTAGATATGGATTCGTATTGGATAGTGGGACCATGAAATCAATATCACACTCTTATCGATAGGACTGGCCCGCAATGGCTGAGGACAGACAGATGTAGGAAAAAGAGGCCTCTCTCTGCCCAGCAGTGGGACATTATGGGCTAAAAAGATACATTAGATCACTTTAACGTGGTAGAGGTTGGATGCCTTCATTTGCCTAAAAAGTGTTTTCGAGAGCTTTAAAATATTAAAATTTCCCTCAGCCTATGCTGTATTTTTCCACAAACATCATAGAAAAGCTTTTGATATTCACAAAACAAATATTAACTCCAAAAACCATTTCCGTTCGTGAAAAAATCGCCACTTTCGTTTCTGTTTTAATAAAACACGAATGCTCTATCAAAATTTTGGACAGAAACATGGTTGGTAGACTTTTAATAAACAACAGAGCATATATTGACACGCCTCAAAGGCACACGGCAGAACTGTGAGCTTCAAATGCGCTCCGTAAAACACAAAGGACAAAAAAAAACGAAATTTTAGGTCGAGAGTTTTTGTATAAATATGTTTTTAAGTCAGCATTTTCTGTGTGAGTTTCGGAGCTGTTGAAATTTTAATTGAGTAGGTTTTGAATGGTATTTGTTTTGAGGATTTGTGAGGGGATGAGGATCGGGATACCAGCATAACAACAACTGCCAGGTTAGTTAATACCATTATGTTTGCTGATGATCGTAAGGTCATCGATGGTCGTTGTCATTTTCGAGAAAAGTAATTAAATGTATTTGTACATGTGACATCCACCAACTCGCACTGGATACGCGTGGTGGATTGTAGACCTCTCACAGAGAGGAGGCCAGTGTCCCAGCAGTGGGAATATTATAGACTGATTATGCTATAATGCTGTATATTTACGACCTTTTCACGTCTACTTTGATCATGTTGTAGACACAGAAGAATAGTAATTTAAAGTGTTGTATATAGTTTATATATTATAATCCCAGTTATATATTATAATCCTAGTAGGTACGATAGGTAAGCTCGAAGTTATTCCGAGCCAATTTTAATTCCTCTTTTAACATTCTTTAAGTTTTTCTTTGAAATAATGCTTTTGACGTAATTACCACGAGACGTTAGTAAATTTATCGTAGACTAGAAAGTTAAAGGAGAAAAGGCCTTAAGGAAGAATATAATTAATAAATCATTTGCAGCCGTTTAAGGGATAATAAACTCATCATCTGCCTAGATTTTTTCCAACTATGTTGGTCGGCTTCCAGTATAACTGGATGCAGCTGGTCTAATTGAAATATAAGATTTGAAAACTTTGACTCTAGATATAGCCAAACCCCTAAATAAGTTCCAAGCACTTCATTCACAAAAGTACCTTGACTCGAATCGGCTGCCCCTTTTCCAAGCATCGAAATATACGTACATAACTACAAAATACGGCTACCCAACGCAGGAAGCCCAGAGATAAAAATCTGTATTGATAGAACCCCAGCATCGGTATAAGTGCCAACATTTAAGATTGGCCCGATATTTTGTGCTTTGTTAGAAACTTGCATACGACAAACTTAATAAAGCTGAAAAGGGTATTTTTAAAATTAAAATAGGCGGTTTGGAGTCTAATATTTATGATGTAATAAAGGCTAGTGGATTATAAGAATTTGTGGAAGTTATGGACATTAATGAACTGGGCAGCTGAGAATATTTTAAAGAGTTATTTTTTGTTGGTTTAAATGGTAATTGTTTTTTTCTAGGAAGCTTCAGTGAATTATGAATTGAATTGAATATACCTTGAAAGAAATCATAAGAGAGAGGTAGTCTTAGAAAGAATAACATTTGACGCCCAAATCATAATAATGAAACCGATAGTTTTTTACGATATTTAGAATTGGATAATGGTCTGAATCCATGAATATAGCTTCATCATTAAAGTTCAAGAGCTCGTTAAAAGCATACGACTTTTCCAAAGTGCTCCAGCAAGAAATCAGAAAATTCTTAGAAAGAAACGATACCTTACGATCAAGTTTAAAGAAGTCCAATCTTGATCTCTTCCTGAAACAAGTTTTCATCCATCTTCAGATGTTTACTTGCTCCGAAAATGCAAAGACAACCAAATTCAAAAAGACTCGAACATATTGTAATTTTTATCAAGAAAATCAACGCTGCTACCAGTCAGGAAGACCGTTTTCACAGAGTCCCGTGCCAAGTAACCCAAGATATGCATCAATGAAACAAAGATACTTGGCAGAGCACCAAGTAGGATTGTTTAATTTTTAGTTTTACTGTACCCTCGGATTTGGCTCGGTCTAAAGGAATATCGATTTTTTTGAGTTATATGTCCAAGATGGTCATACTCGCTTAGCTTTGTGGAGCGGGTTTGTAATGGAGATTAATGGGGATGCTGACAATGCTGGTGGAATGGCTGTCTGGGCACTGAGGGTAGATTATAGTGCTCTTAGACTTACATAGCTCTAGGAAATGTGAATGTACTACATTCGTGATATGCAGATTTAAATTTAATTAAAGGTCTAATATGGTTCTTATCAAGTTGAATTGCATCATTGTCAATGACAATTAGTGTCATCATAACTTTACATCTTTTAATATTGCTAAAACGGTCTTAGTAATGCTTCTTCTTCTTCTAGTGTCGATGATTCAAATTTTGTCCGACCAGTACTTAGCAATAATTTTTCAAAAGATGTAGGTGTTTAAATTTTCAATCTGAATTCGTTTACTATTACTTCTTTATAAAGTCACTAGCTGTTGCCCGCGACTTCGTCTACGATCTAGCATAAAAAGAAGCTGTCCTTAGCTTATCCAGGTCATGATCTGTGTGCCAAATTTCATCCAAATCCGTTCAGTAGATGGTACAATGTCCATGCTTAAGTGCTCACCTTCATTGAATAATCTCAATTCATCTAATATTACTTCTTTATGAAGTCATTAAGCATCATCAACTGTTGCACTTTGTCAACCTGAAATGTCATTCCTGAAATAAACCAAAAAGTGCAAAGTAAGCAAGTTTCCATCCATAACCCCGTCAGTTACTGTCCCGTCATTTTATAGCCGACAAAATTAATCGACATTAATGATTTAACCATCGTCATCATCAATAAAAATGACAGTCGTTTCATAATGACTTATGAGCTATGCATTTTAATATTTGGAAGCGCATAACGGCCACTGACAATGCAGTGGTGATAAATTTAATTTATTTTCCAGTGTTTTATGGGCATTTATTTTATGGTTTTTCAAAGTTTATGGGTTGGAGATTTTGACCTGAGGTTCTGAAATAGTATTTCTGGAAATTATTTATTGGACTATTACAAAAAAATCTTTTGTTGAACGGTTAAGTCCATCTTAACCGTTCAACAAAAGATTAATATACTTAATGATGTTTTTCCTCTGGAACACCATCTGTTAAAAGCTAATCTTCATCTATCAGAAACCCGACCGAGTGCCGGACGGCGATTCCATGATCCTAAAATATATAAACCTACTAGCTGACCCGGCAAACGTTGTTTTGCTCCTACACTACTCCTACCCTACTCCTACACTACTCCTACACTACTCCTACCCTACTTCTACCCTACCCCTACCCTACCCTACTCCTACCCTACTCCTACACTACTCCTACCCTACTCCTACACTACTCCTACCCTACTCCTACACTACTCCTACACTACTCCTACCCTACTTCTACCCTACTCCTACCCTACTCCTACCCTACTCCTACTATAAAAAAAAAAAAAAAAAAAAAAAAGTATCCTATGTCCGTCTCCTGGTCCTAAGCTACCTCCCTACCAATTTTCAGCCAAATCGGTTCAGCCGTTCTCGAGTTATAAGTGGTGTAACTAACAGACTTTCTTTTATATAATAGATTAAAATACTTATTTTTTTTACAATATATCATCACGGATAAAGTGGCCAAGACCACAGGATTTGGTGACAAAAAATCCAATAAATATTGCGAATAAAACTAAAATGATACGTAACAAACTCCTTCCCAATAAAACGCAATCAAACAAATTCTTCTCGACAAATCTGAGAATATTTCTCTAATATCTTTGGGAACAAGTCTCTTTGTTAGCCTCGTCCCCTGTCATTTCAAAATAACATCAAATTACTTGCTTATTGACAGGATGACAAGACGTTTGACAGGAAAACTTATTTTCTAAGAACTTTTAATTAATTTCAAAATTGTTACAGAACTTTTTGGGTTTGTTTGTGTGCAATGCCGGTCTGTTAATGAGAATAGGAAATAAATGTTAATTCGAGTTAATGAATTGTTTCTTTGATGATTTTCGTAAATATACCATAACCATACCATAATCAGCCTATAATGTTCCCACTGCTGGGATACAGGCCTCCTCTCGGTGAGAGGGAGTGGGCCGTAATCCACCACGCGAGCCCAGTGCGGATTGGCAGATGTCACATGTCTTCGAATTTTTGGTTCTAGGACATGCCGGTTTCCTCTCGTAAATATAGGTCAATGGAAATGTAACGTCGTTTCTGAGAAAAATAATTAATTGATTATTGTAAAGGTGGCTTACAATTACACTTGTCACACTAATATTATAAAGGCGAAAGTTTGTGGGGGTGTGGGGGTGTAGGGGTGTGTTTATATGTTTGTTACTTCTTCACGCTCAAATGGCTGGACCAAGTTTGATAAAATGTTGTATGGAGGTAGCTGACACCCTGGATTAACATATAGGCTACTTTTTCTCCCGATATTCCCACGGGATCGAAACTTATACGGGTGAAACCCCGCCCCGCAGCTAGTATTACATATTTTCTCAATAAATGTCTTCTACTAGCTTATTTTCTTGTTCTCCCGACAAAATGGGATGTATGGAACAGCAATTTTTTTTAAATAACTGAGTAAAAATTTCAGCGCAAGGGGATTGAGTGGCCTTTGAGTTAATTTTTTTCGACTCACGTTTGGTTGCGAACGCGTTAGAATTTTGTATGGGAAATTAGGTTTCTCCTAGTGACCACCAGGTGGCGCTTTAACTTTTTCCCATATAAAATTCTAACGCACTCGCAATCGAACGTGAGTAAAAAAAATTCACACTTAAGCCTCAGAATCATGTATTGAATCCATATCGTAACAAGTTGCTCGTCAATGTCATGCAGCCTGTATAGTGTGTATCATCATCATCATTTCAGCCAAAAGACGTCCACTGCTGGACATAGGCCTCCCCCAAGCACTTCCACTTCGACCGGTTCTGTGCTTAAAGTGTGTATATCCACACTCAATGTTTTAGGGCAAAAGTTTAGGTCTAATTCAACAAATACATTCGAGTAGTCTTGACCAACCGCACTGCGCACTCTGGCGTCTCTTTAGTCTCTCGACATGGCATTGGAAGGAATTGAGAAAATTCTCAGCATTTCGAAGCGTTGGTAATTGCGAATGAATTGTTAGATGTAGGTACTGTAGTTCCTATGTACAGAAAATGCTATGTTATCTATTGTTTATCCATCTGTGAAGTTTGTACCTATATGTATCAGCTGTTTCCTATGTGCTTGTAAGATTTAATAAAAACTATAGTAAATTCTGATCAGAATCTGTGAAACCCATTACGATATCTAAACAATTCAGTGGAAGGTAAATATACATTCACTACACATACTAATATAAATTATATACATTTCATAATAGTATTTATATTTAAATATACATACACATCCATACTAATATTATAAATTCGAAAGTAACTCTGTCTGTCTGTAGGTCACGCCTAAACCACTAAACGGATTTCGATAAAATTTGGCAGAGAGATAGATTGCATCCCGGGGAAGGACATAGGATAGTTTTTATCGACATATCTTGCGGGCGAAGCCGCGGGCGGAAGCAAGTACTAATATAAATATAGGTACATTATTTAGTAAAAATGGATTTGTCCGCTTAGAAATCCATTTTTAATTATACGAACACAAACCTACAAATAAACCTACCAGTTTTATCTTTAGAAAGCCTTGTCAAATTCAAAAGTTTCAGCTGTATTGTTGTGATTGATTTAGCAAAATAACAACAAACAAATAAGTTACTTGTCAGAAGCTTTGTCTAAACCGGGGCTTAGTCAGAAAAATAAATTTCCAAGTGTGTCCATCCCCTAACATCCCCCAATATATGAGCTTAGCTCTAAAAATCCGGATCAAAAGTTCACGACATAAGATTTTTCATTTCCTCCTCTAAGTTATGATATTAACAAATCATATATATTTCGTGCCTATCCGTTGGTCGTCCGTATTTGCTGGCTTTACTCCAAAACTGGCCATAACGAACGCATTCTGACTGCATTTGCTTGTGGCGTAATTTAAAAGCGGAAAGTTGTATATTTTAGTGTCTGCCTGTAAAATATAAATCATTTTTGTGAATGTATAATTTTGTAAGTTTTTGTACAAAAGGTTTGTTTGTATTGTTGTACCTACTGTGTGTTGCTGGGTTATTAGGCCAGTGGTTTTATCCTAATTTTTGCTTGAGATTTCAGACTATTTTATCGTAGGACCAGTGTAATAAAAGTTAGCCACTGAATCGAAATAAACACTCCTAAAGTACGGTTTACATTTTTGTAAGGCTACGTACGCACTGGCAGGTGGCTTGCTTAGCTTATAGAGGTATGAGGAACAGGGTGGAAAGTTCATTCAGACTCTATAGAAAAGGGAGGATCCTCCGACCAGACGGGAGTTGTGCCTGGCGGACAACCGCAAGATGATTCATGTCGGGCCGTTGTATGTATGCTAGTTGCGCGGTAACCTCTGCTTGCGGGATGCAGGATTTTGCGTGACGTCAGTATGACGCGTTGTTCTCTTGTGGCGTTGTAGATACCGCTACAAGCTCCTAGAGCCTAGCGAGTCACCTTACTTACGAGTAGTGAAGTGAAACAAACGCTCTAGAATGTTCGTAACCGGCCGCACTGCGCGCTTGGTACTTTAACTAGTCGTCTAGCGTGTTTCGAAGGATGATAAGTCACTAATTCAAGCAACGAAACCTGAAATTGCGTGGTTCTGATAAAATACAAAGGCTTGTATTTGAATGTTCCCCTATATTATTATTCCTAGAATGGTATCGCCATTTTTCCTACTGTTTTGTCCTGTGCAGCAAAGACCTTTCCTTTTTTCACTCTACCCAATCCTAAAGACCAATTTACGGGCGTCACGTTTATGACCATACATTCAGAGAATTCTTTGTGTGTGCAAACTCAAAGCATTTATTTCAATTAAACCATTTACAGGCACTTTTGAATTGTAAAGAAGTCGATTAATCAGAAAATATGAAGCTAGTTGCCCATTCCAAAGCGTAGGTACCTATGGAGAAGAAGGGGCAAGAAACTCAATGGACACTCTTTTAAATTATATTTTTACAAAAATATTAGTTACATCATTAATGTAGAATTTATAGTTAAATGTGAGAACGATGTAAAAAAGACGTACGCGTTAAAAGCGTCCTGATGTTGTTGGTGTTGTGTTGTTGGTGTACCAAATAAATAAATTAAAGTACTAGCATTACATAAATCGCGAACACCTTGTTTCTTGCACCATCGTCGGTTGACCTACGCCAAGTAATTTATATACTGTGGCGCGCCCCGTCTGAGGCAGACGTTATTCCCAAATAATTGGACGATCACACATAAGACACATGTCGTGTATTATATTTGTTGTGGAAAATTGATTATTTCGTGGAAAAAGTTTTTATGTCATTATTGATGAATTGAGTTTTTCAAACTGTGTACAGTCACGAGCACTAATATGTCAACACTTGGCAACTTACAATTGCGATTTTTTCACAAAATAACGAATGCAACGTTGAAATACGACACTTTACATAAACCTATGGCTTTGTAACGGCTTTGTATGGCAGTGGTAACGGCCGCGACTTAGGAGTTGTAGGTCGTAGGTTCGAACCCAGACAAGCGCTTTACTTTGTGTAAATTATTTCATCACCACTGCTCTCAAAACGGTGAAGGAAAACATCGTGAGGAAACCGGCATGTCCTAGAACCAAAAATTCGAAGACATGTGACATCTGCCAACCCGCACTGGGCCCGCGTGGTGGATTACGGCCCACTCCCTTTCACCGAGAGGAGGCCTGTGTCCCAGCAGTGGGAACATTATAGGCTGATTATGTATGGGTTCGAAAATACTACGTTCCTATTATAATAAAATTTCATTAAAAAATAAAGGAGAAAATCGCCTTTGATTATAGCCAAGTGTATATATACTTATGCTCGTGACTGTACCTAACCTAGGTAAATAATAAATTGTACACATGGTATGCTAAAACCATAAAATAAAGTTAAAGACCAAATAAATGATTATCTTATCTTATCTGAAGACAAATTATTGCCAGTCAAGCCGACTCATCCTAATTTAATTAAATAAGATAATAACCGTAGACAAGACTTTAGAACAAGTATTGCAGTTACTAGTCAAAACTTTACTGAGTTCTCTTAGCTTATATACTAGCTTAGCATAGTTTAAATTAAATATTAATATTTTATACAAATAAATTCTCGGAATTTACGTGAAAGCCAGTCGATATCTAGGTTCAGAACTAAGCAGTGACGCAGACAGACACGAGACACCACTTTGTTTTATAAAGGGAATATATTTTGTAAGACCTCAGACGCGGTACATTATTCCATATAAATACTTTAGCCTTTGAAAACGTAAACATCCTTTGTATCTAAGAAACAGTTTGGCATCGGGCAAAGCTTTCGACCCTTTCCCCGAATTGAGTATTTCTCCTCAACTCCCCATATTTAATTCTTATAATTTCGATAAAGTTGCTGATCTAGTTAATAGTTTAGCATATTCTTGGGAGTGGTCTTTGAGAATAGTCGTAATAAAATTAGCAGGTCTATCAAGCATTACAGGAAGACAGAAGCAGCAAGTTCATAATTAGCCTATAATGTTGCGACTGCTGAGACACAGGCCTCCTTTCTTCGAGAGGGAGTGGGCTGTAATCTACCACGCGGGCCCAGTGTGAGTTGGTAAATGTCACATGTCTTTGTAATTTTGGTTCTAGGAGGATGTCGGTTTCCTCACGATGTTTTACTTTACTGTTACGAGAGAAGTGGTGGTGAAATTATTTACACAAAGAAAAGTGTCGGCCTGGGTTCGGACCCGACCCGACCCGACCTACAACTCTGAAGTCGTGGGCCGTTACCACTGGGCCACCACTGCTATAAGTAGCGAATGCTGGCATAGAAATTAATATTTTATAGATAAACATCCAACATCAACATCACCTAACTATCCTTGTCAGGTAAGCTTCCAGTATGACCGGATGCTGTTGAATACCAGTATTTTACATGGAGCGACTGTCTGTCTGACTTCCACAACCCAGTTACTGGGTAACACGGTACCTCATATTAAAACTAATTGTCCGACTTTTGGGCTTCTGACTACCCGTAACGACTGTCAAAGATCCATGAATAAGTCTGGACTAACGGCTTTATACGTGATTTTACACCCTTCGTCAATTTTCCCTGTTATTGAAATGGCTATTTCAAACAACTATCGAAGAATCACAGTCGTGATTTGAACAATCTAAGTTGTGACAATCTAAAATAATTAATTCCCCCGACTTTAGCTTTGAATGATATAATCTACCCATGTTTTTATCTTCACTGGTATAAACTGTTTGCGTTATTTATTAGTCAAAGAACTTTCCTCAAATCAGATACTTCGAAAATGTCTACGATTACATAGAAATGAGTGACCCTTGGCAATATCAAGGGAGAGAAGAAAATGGCTATTCACTGCTGGGAAAGAAACAGCATGACATGATAGTATCTTTTATAAACTTAATCAAAAGCAATTTACAAAATAATCAACATTTAAAAACTGCACACTCAGAACAAAGTAAACCGTTCAGAAAACAATAAAAAAGTTAATAATTGAATGACAAAAATATTTCAAAAGTCGCCCCAGTAATTAAAAATGCTGGCATTAAGCAATCAAGAACAAAGGGGGTATAAAGGGGCGGAATAAAGGCTAGCACACACGAGCAATTAGGGGAAGCGTGCCAAATGTCACATTGAATGGTGAATGGCTTTATTTTATAGGAGACAGCGAGTCTGGATTACCCTTTAGAGTTGAATGATGTGTGATGTTTTAAGTGCCAGTTTTGGTTGGTGGGAGGTCAAACAATGGTTGTAGTTGGTCTATTGCTGGTTTAGGTAGAGCTTAGATAGACTTCTTTTCTTCTAATGGCACAATGGATATTGTGTGACACCCTTAAAAAAAAATTATGGGCAGAACTCACACTATTAACATGATTGTTATCTATTCTGTATAAAATTACAGAATATGTAACAATCAGATAATATCTGCCATTGGAATATGGCAGATATTATTTGATTGTTACATAACTGGACATAGACTCTCCCAATACAAGGATGTTGAGGTCTCGGTTTATTTTTTAATTATTTTATTTTTTGGATTGTCTTTTGTTACTATTTGCTGTACTCTGGACGCTTTTAACGCATGCGTCTTTTTTACATCGTTCTCGCTTAGAAATATAAATTCAACATTAATGATGTAACTAATATTGTTGTAAAAATATTGCCCGTTCTTCTCCATAGGTACCTATTACGCTTTGGAATGGGCAACTAGCTTCATATTTTCTGACTGACCTCTTGACAATTCAAAAGTGCCTGTAAATGGTTTAATTGAAATAAATGCTTTAAGTTTTGATGATGCTTTCGTTTGTCCTTATACTAAATCGCAAGAGTCGCATGAAAACGTTGCCCATTATCTACCTATCACTCCCGTAGGTATTCCGAAAACCAATTAATAAAATCAGTTGTCAATGTATGCCTAGTTTTATAATATCAGCTGCTTCTGCCCGCAACTTCGTCCGCGAAAAATTTCTTGTTATCCTATGACACTCGTCAATACTGCAGCTTCCCATTATTGAAAATATTAGTATACAAGTATAGATTCGACAGCAGAATTACTAATCAGGGACTTTACAAGACTTTTAAAATCTAGGCCAAGACCAAATCACCTATTTCAAGTAGACCTAGAGTTTTTCCTAATGAGCATATTCTACTGTGAACAGAGCTTAATATCATTAGAAAACACACCAGCTGGCCTTCATCCAATCAATGTTCAAAAGAATTTCCATTAATTAATTGATTTAATTAACATTTAAATACGCCACACCACTTCAAACTTGGGCCACATGTGCCTTCACGTTTACCAACTTTCCTTTACACTTCTCACAACCTTTATTAGTTACTTTATAGGGTTGGTATTCGTCTGGCTGAGTTCTTGCGATTGTGTATCATTTGTTCTGCAAGGCAATAGGATTCAATATGACACCATATGCTTTGTGATGACGATTTCATTGCTGGAATCAAATCCCAACACTTGGAGCAATTAGGGTTAAAACATTAATGTTGAATTGAAGTGTTTGTTTTATCGCGGGGGTTAGGTGAGGTTAGGGTTACAATCGTACATTAAACATATGTACAGTCAACAAAAGAGATAAGTCTGCAGGATCGTCGGATATAGTTGAAGTTTAGTAAGAAGTTGATAGAAGTTGTCGACTGAAATTCAATTTGATAAATGAGCTGTTTCGTTTTCTATTAATTAAATTAAATTTTATTCGAGAACATCCACCGGTTTCTTACTAAACTTCAACTAGGTATATGCGACGACCCTGCATGCTTATCTCTTTTTAACCCCCGACGCAAAAACGACGGGGTGTTATAAGTTTGACGTGTCTGTGTGTGTGTGTGTGTGTATGTGTGTGTGTGTGTGTGTGTGTGTGTGTGTGTCTGTCTGTGGCATCGTAGCTCCCGAACGGATGAACCGATTTTGATTTAGTTTTTTTTGTTTGAAAGGTGTATTAGTCGGGAGTGTTCTTAGCTATGTTTGATGAAAATCGGTCCAAGATGGCCGCCGCTACAAAATGGCGGATAACATATTTTTTCACAATTCCCTCAATATGGGTATCAAATGAAAGGGCTTCAATAGTAGAATACTATACACTATAACAAATTTCAAATCCAAGATGGCCGCCACAACAAAGTGGCAAATTACATTTTTTTTTCTCAACTCCCTCAATATGGATATCAAATGAAAGGGCTTGACTAGTAGAATACTATTACACTATTAAAAATTTCAAATCCAAGATGGCCGCCACCACAAAATGGCGAATTACATTTTTTTTTTCACAACTCCTTCAATATAGGTATCAAATGCAAGGGCTTGACAAGTAGAATAATGTACACTATACTTATTGAAAGGGAATGAGGAATATTAACTACATCGAAATGAAAACTAAAAACTTGAAAAATATAATCAAACAAAAAAAAAATCTGTTTAGTCTTAAAAATTATTCTTCAACTATAAATTACATACTTAATCAATATTTTTTGACGGATAAAAAACCTGATTAAACACCAAATTACCAGAATCTTAAAACGGAAGAAAATAAAAGAAATGAAATACAAAAATTAAGGAGTCCCTACAAAAAGCATGAAATAAAAAATTAAATTAAAAATTTAAAAAACCCCCGACAAAAATAAAATTAAGGAATCCCTACAAAAAGCATGAAATAAAAAAATCTTATGGAAGTCGGGGGACCTCAGAATAGAAGCTGTTCCACATGCAGAACGGTCCCCCCGACTTCCATAAGATTTTTTTATTTCATGCTTTTTGTAGGGATTCCTTAATTTTATTTTTGTCGGGGGTTTTTTAAATTTTTAATTTAATTTTTGTTGACTGTACACACACAAAAACTCACGAGTAACTCACATGAATGTGGATTTCAACCTGCAGTCTAATTGCGTAACACACTTTCAATGGTAACGCCTTCAGCATAATCAGCGTTTAATGTTGCCACTGCTGGGACACAGGCCCTCTCTGTGAGAGGGGTGGGTAAACCACCACGCGGGCCCAGTGGTGGGTGGGTAGATGTCACATGTCTTCGAATTTTTGGTTCTAGAACCGTTATTTTCCCGACAACATATTTTTTTTTGCCGGGTTTCTGACGGCCTGTAATGACTGTCAGAGTTCCACGAATGACAGCCGGGACTAACAGCTTAACGTGCTTTCCGAGGCACGGAGGGGTCTTTGTACGTAAAGATGGTCACCCATCTACGGACCGACCGCGGCAAGCGTAGCTTGACAAGCTTGAATGATAACACAAATTAATGTAATATATTTCTTGCATTGCCTGAAGGGTTAGACAGGTGTTTTCAACCAGTTCAGCTTTCAGCATGAATGAATTAAGCATAAATAAAAAAATACCTCTCTTCCTACCTTTTGACTACAAAAATCTGTAAAGTCCACAGTGATAAAAGTAAGTGAACAAGTAATAATAAAAATATCAACACTAGAGAACGTTCAAAACTCTTTGACAACACCCTCGACTTTGACGAAAAATACTCCTTTATTTGTCTCCACTCCCAGTAACGGAGCATAAAAACTCCACGGATTTTTCATTCGGAGAATGTTGCCAGTGTAAAAACTACAGTACGGCGATTTTTACTCCGAAAGTCATACTCATGTATAATATCCCTTTGTCTATATAAGCCCCTCGGGGTTGCCAGTTCTTTTTCAATTTCTTCAGCAGACTGTTTCGATCACAATTTCTGTTGACGACTCCCGAATTCCCAGTGGGTTGGTAGGGATGGGAAATGTATCGAAAATCCCGGGGTCACGGGAGAGTCCGGGATTTTGATTGATGAAATCGAATTTATCGAGGTTTTGAAATTATTACTGGAAAGTTAAAAACGAGTTATCGTACGCATGTCGTAATTAATTCTCGGTACAAGCATTGATGTTTAATACTGCAGTGTTGTGGGAATGGAAATAAAAAATCCTATCAGCTTGAAATTAAAAAACTTTAAGCGTAAATTCATTTCATTTTGTGAGTATTTTTGAATTTCCACGGACAACATGAAAACGTTTTAGTTTAACAGCTTTACATACATCGTTTTTTCCGTAATGTTTAACTTTATGAACTAATAATGATGTTAAATTCAGATAACAAGTTATAAAACAACCGTAAAGATAGTTTACAAAAAACACTTTGAACCCTGTAAAGCAGAATATCACTATTTCTGCACGAATAGACGACCATTTGACCACAACTACTAGCCAAATCTTCAAAGAATATGCAAGCAAAATATTGCAGGATAGACACAAAATACATAACATCGCTAATACTCCAGATTCCAGCTCTTTGGCTGTATCAACGAGGCTTCGGATAAATTGATGTGTTTCGGATACATTTTCTTTATTTCCGATTGATATTTGAATACAAATTCATGTATCCGTTTTTGTAAAAGATTATTTTGAACAAGATTTTCAGATTTTCGGTTCCATCCGTTTTACGAAACGCAGAAATATTTTCTTAATCTTTACGAAATTTTTACGAATCCTTATAATTAGTATTAATTTATCAGAAAAACCTAGTCATTTCGTTTTAATATAAAGTCAGGGAAATTTATTGTTAAACAAAATGGCTACCAACTGAATTGTCAGTTTATTTAAATGACAACTGAAATTCTTTTATACAAAATGACTAGTTTAACCATAGAAGAATTAAAAGAGCTCTCTTACTAAGCTAAGCAAGTTGCTTAAGTTGAACTCATGTCCTGTCACTTGTTAGTAAACACAGTTAACCATCGGTCTCTACCGATATGTGAATATTGAGGCAAGTTAGCTCTTAGCCCAAACAATATAGTGCGAAGGCTAAAACGAACCAAACCTTTTGAGTTAGGTAGTGTAAAAAGTGTAGAAATATTAGTGACAATGACACACATAAATAATGTGTTTATCTATATCATTTTATCAGACTATAAGAAAGTAAAACGGACTGGTGTAAAGTACAGACGCCAGTACATCAAGCTACTACAATCTGTCAAATTTCTTTGATAGTTTTTCAACTTTATCGCTACAGCATAAGGTTCAAGGTTGATTGGGAAAATTTAACAGTTTCGGGTAGCTTGATTTGCTGGCGTCGCGCGTCGTTACAATCAACACTATTCTAAATTTTCAAATACTAATCCCGTAAAAAAATAATTCAAATTCAAAATGTTTATTAGTCTTATATATGCTAGATTGTAATTAATTAAGTATTAAGAACCTGGTTCTTTTTAATAAAAGATAAACAAAAAAGTATGTTAACCGCTGAGCTAATACCACAAAAAATATATGTGTATAGAAATTGGAAATACCCAATAAAGGTAATTTTCTACGCGATCAGCACTAAAAACTACCCTTAAAATTCCAATCAATATCGAAATCAAATTGCTAGGCGTTCTACCGTGAGCCGAATAAAATTTATTCAACCAATAAATTACTAAGATAACAATTCTCTCTGTTTGTTTAATTTTATTCGGAATAATACAGCTTGGAAAGGTTTGAAACATTATGTATATGAGGTAGAATATTAATTGACCGACAAATCAAGGACTATTTATTACAAATTGCAGGAAAATAATAGTTTTATTTTTAGTAAAATTAAACTGGTGTTCTGAGAGGTTATTTCTTTTTCTTCCAACTATGATGCTGCTAAGTGAAAGGACTGGAGTTCGATTCTAGGCAGGGTCAAAGACTGACATGTTTTTTTTTTAATGTTTGTTTCAAGCGTCAGCTGAAAAACTCAAACTCATTTATTTCAATTAATCCAATTACAGGCAAGGAGCCGGTCAGTCAGAAAGAGGCAAGCTAGTTGCCTATTTCAAAGCGAAGTAGCTTTCTGTGGAGAAGAACGGGCAAGAAACTTTACCAAAGGGTATTGGTACACTGAACCGTTTTTGGATAAGCGACAATCGAATATTTGTTTCTAGTTCGTAGTTGCAACCAGGGAATTAAACGCAATTCCCTATTCTCGTCTTCAAATTGGGATATTAGGTCAATGAGACAATAAGTCAGTTTCGTATTGTATGGAACTCAAAACCATCAAGGGTAAGATATGAATAATAATAATAATAATGCTTTATTTCCAAGTTTACAATTTAGCAGAAAAACACTATGCAGAACAGACTATATAAACCTAAAAATTGTAAGAATAGCACTGAGTTTAAACCTCTGACACCCAAGCTAAGATTAAACTTGTGTTATGGGTGTCAGGGCTCTCTCTTTAATCGTTAACCAAGATAATATTAAACAAGATTCGGAGTTACATAGTGATTAGTGTCACTAGCGATTGCTGGAGCAAGCAGTATGGTTAGTTAAATACAAAAACAAAAGAAAAAAATAGAAGGTAAATTATAAAAACATAAAACTATAAAAATATAACTTCAAACTATATACTATAGCCATTCTCTGAGTGTGTATATGTGTGTGTGTATGGGGGTGTGTTTATGTGTGTGAGTGTGTGAATGTATGCGTATGTGTGTATGCGCGGGCCCACTGTGTATTATTTGCGCTTTTATGTGAATTATATTGTGAATTGCAAGAATAAAATAAACAGATTCTATTTAGAGTAATTTTTCTAATAGCTTTTCTGTCTCCTCATACGTAAGAGTTATGATCCATTTACTCGCTAGCTTTTTACACTCACATTTATTTTTTATTATAGATGACACAGTGTTTATTAAGATAATGGTCTTCTACTTTCCTACCCACCCCTTTGGAGAATTCAAGTGTGATAATGAAGATATTTAAGACAGATAGGACAATTAGATAATGAATTTTCATATGAATGACTACCTGATTTTGGTCTTTAAATCGATTATCTATTAGCCATATTTTTACTTTACAAAATGTACCTCAAAACTCCAACTTATTCTCCAAAAGAATTGCTTGATATTTATCTCGGAAAACAAGAAAGTTTTCCTTGAAAATACACCAAGAAGTTACCTCAGAGAAATTTATATGTACCGCAGTACCGTTTGATTATAATTATAAGAAGGAAATGTTTCTCATGCTACCATTGTTTTCAGTCATTAGGCAAAATAGTTGTAGAAATCCCACCATGATTACTCGGGAAAATTGAAGCGAAGGAATTTAGAGAATGAGCAGTTCATAACGAATATTGGAGACGTATATTGCATTTGCTTTTCTTTTTGACATCTCTGAGAACTTTTGTTAGGAGTGAAACTTCTTTTATTTAAATATCTTTTCCGTGGTCTAGGGTATAAGATATTTTTTTTTACCATCATTGTACAAATGACAAAAGCTTAATATTCCTTAATTAACTATGCTCGGTAGAAAAAGGATATTGATGTATTTTTTGCTTTTTAGGGTTCCGTACCCAAAGGTTAAAAACGGGACCCTATTACTAAGACTCTCCTTTTCGTCTGTCCGTCTGTCACCAGACTGTATCTCATGAACCGTGATAGCTAGACAGTTGAAATTTTCACAGATGATGTATTTCTGTTGCCGCTATAACAACAAATGCTAAAAGCAGAATATAATAAATATTTAAGGGGGCTCCCATACAACAAATGTTTTTGCCTTGTGGTACGGAACCCTTCGTGTGCGAGTCCGACTCGCACTTGGCCAGTTTTTTCTTTTACCCTGGCTCACAAATTGGGCTTTTTATATATAAATTAAATCAGAATCGTAACATCGAGTTTTGGGTGGTTAACGTTTTTAGGTAGGATCGTTTCAATGTCTTAGAAAAGGTAGTGAAGGTCATGTTTTAACTTAATTTTTATCCTTCAAAATACGAAATTCTTTTTCAGAAAAATGAAAACCATTGTTCGTATAAAGATATTAGTTTGTTTATTTTTTACAGTAACCAATTCTTACAGGTTACTGAACCTCGAGTGAATTTTTCTTTCTTAATGAAAAATTGGTTTATTTTCCACAGAAACACGTGCGTACAAAAATATAATTAACTCGAATAATAAAGAAATAAAAACAAAGTAGATCTTACTGCTCCATTAATGTATTTACAACTACTTATACCTAATATTGCAACATTTGTTTACATTAAACATAGTAACACTCACTTTTACATTGACATTCTTAATACATTAAGTCACCAGTACAGAGGGTTCTTTCCCCCTTATAATAGGTAAGAGACTGGCAGAAAAACCTATATAGAAGGTAGCAGGGACACGGGCACGGATCCTGTTACCTTGGATTCAGTACATGACACTGGATTTGCTTTGAAATTTTTCGTCTGACGAAAAACTCCATCCATACTCAAAACCTTCCTCACGATATTTCCCACATTCCTACGCATCACATGGCCATACATACCATGACAACAGGCCACCGGTACCACTTTCAGACTTCCATCAAAATTACAGTAATTCTATTTTAAAAGGAACAACCTTTTACACGTGGAGACAGACAAGTAATCTGAATATAGCATAGGTATAGTAGTCCAACGATTCAACATTATTTCCCAAAAGATAACTGGCATACAAAGATAATATGTTATTTCAGAGATGGGGTTGTCCCTAAAGAAAGGGATAAGGAAAACTGTTGACTGAAGAAAAAAGTAATAAATTGGTTTGAGTAGAAAAAGAAAATTGTATAATTTATGTTATTATTGTGAGAGTTCTGGGCTAATAACATTTATTTGAATCAATAAATCTACAAAGGGCAAATAGTCAAATGCGACGCTATTTTATGTCGTCGTTAAGTCTCATGCTGTCCCTGTCACTTTAATGTGTATTGTAGCAACAGAAATAGTTTTAAGACCGTCTTAAAGTTAAGTGCCATTTAAGTACCTACCTTTGGAGGTAAATTCATTATTGTTTATGAGCGTTTACGCCGTATGGCTTTTCATAGCCCCTGTTTTTCGAAATGAATGCATTGATTTTAATGAAACTTCATACGCATAAGCAGAATACAAAGGTCTAAAAAGTTACTTAAGAACATTTTCGAAATTTAAAAAAGCTTACTGGATATCTCTGTTTCTATGGAAAATTTAAAATCGGTCTAATTTGGCACTAACACTATTTTTCGAAAATGTTCTGACGTAACTTTTACTAGTTAATACTAGACACGCATATACTAAAAATAATGTTGTATATTACTTTGGTCCAGTAGATGACCACGTCGGTCGCGGTTTCAGTGTCGAGGGTCCTTTACGTCCTCAAATGTGCAGGAATTAATTATGACCGTACCAACATCTCTATGGACCTTACAAAGGTCGAGGAATTCGTCTAAAATTTTCAACACCCCTTAGAAGAGTTCTGTGGAATATTTCTGTAGTAATTAATAAGACGTAGCCTTCCTTGTTTTCATTCTCCGGTGTGATATATTGTCGTCTACCTTCGAGCTTTATTATTCAACGGGAGAGAGAAAAGCGGAGCTGAGAATGATGGCGTGATATTTGGTAAACTGATGCTTTTGAATGCATAGCGTCTTTTGTTTTCTTGTATCTCTAATTTAAGGGATTATCTCCCTTTATTATCCTTTGAACAGAAATGTAAATCATTTTCGCACACTTGACTAATACGTTCCGAGACTATTGGTAGCTATTTTAGTGAAGCAGATGCAGCGTGTCAATGAGAGCTGAGTTTGATAGACAACGATGGCAGATAAAATCATATCACCAAATACAACTTCCCGACACAATTTCTTCAACAATACCTACCTACCTATCTCTGCCTACCCTCAAAGTACACTAGCTACATACCCCTTTGTAAGGTCCTAAGTGAATCAATTTATCACTAGTGATATAAAACTGAGATATGATGCTAACATTTATAAACAGACGCGAAAAAGTAGATTTATAATACGTCTTTTGCAACAACGTATCATAACGGTACAAATGTAAGAAAAAGTATCGCGTTTCGTGGTGGTAACACGGGAGCAGAAAACGCGTTTAATAGGTTGTGCGCGTTTAGTAGTTTGTGAAGGAAAACATTTGTGAGGAAACCGGCTTGTCCTAGAACCAAATATTCGAAGACACCTACCCCCAGGGGTATGGCCAGGGGTATGGTGGGTCCGGAGTGGAATTCTTTAGTCACCCATTTAGACAGAACATTCTTAAAGTCAAAATCAAGCCATTTATTCAATTAGCAGAGACTCAGCACTTTTTGAACGTCAAAATTACCTACTTAAGACTGTCTCCCAAACGCTCGCTTTTCACCACTTCTTAGTGCTTTAGCTGGGAGTAGTTGCAATAAACTCCCTAGCATTATTATGATTTCCAGACGTAGGTATCATTATTCTACCTCTATCAATTTCCAGTCCTACCAGATGCGGCTGTACTAGTATTTTACACGATACCATACATTACGGCTTATTTTTGACTGGTAGGGCGCAGTAAAACAGAAAATAAGTCCAAATGAAAACCTATAAAAACGCAAATAAATTATTCCCTACTTACTTAAAAGTAATCAAGCTTCAAGCTTCCAAATTAAACAGATATCTACTAGAATTTTCCTCGTCAGTTCTAAGAAATAAATAAATTGACCTTTATCTTTTGTTACAATGAAATACTTATTATTACTCCTAAATATTATAGGTACCTTAATCATGTTTTCAAAGGGACAACTTGAGGTAATATTTCTTTGATATACATTATGAGAGGAGAGGATGAATGAAAGGCGACTAACAAAAGATATGTACCTACAGCCAGCACATCAAGCTACTACAATCTGTCAAATTTATTTAACAGATTTTCAACTTTATCGCTAAAGCTTAAGGTTCAAAGTTGATTGGGAAAATTTGACAGTTTCGGGTACCTTGATGTGCTGGCGTCTGTACCAGGCAGATGTGAATTGAAACGACGGAAACGCCCTAGAAGGACATCACTTGACCTTACTGGATTTGTTATTCATGATGGTCAGGTGCGTAGCACAGTCAACAGAAGAGATAAGTATGCAGGATTCTCGGATATTGTTGAAGTTTAGTAAGAAACCGATGGATGTTCTTGAATAAAATTTAATTTTGTTAATAGAAAACAATGACCTGGACGCGTACCGCGAGGGCTGGTTCGAGGCGGCGCAGGAAAAGAGTTCCTGGAAGGACTTGGGGGAGGCCTTTGCCCAGCAGTGGGACAGTATAGGCTGAATAAAAAAAAAATAAAAATAGAAAACAAACATCTCGTTTATCAAAATTAATTTCAGTCGACAACATCCATCGGTTTCTTACTATACTTCAACTATATCTATAAGTAAGGATCGATCGTAGCAGGTAGCATTCTGTAGTTTCTACCTACCCCCAACGAAAGAAGGTGTGAGGTTATATATGTATAATTTACCTACATATTGGGTACTGAAAACCTCGATAAAGTCGTGACCTTTGCCTGAGGAAACGGCCTCGGAAAAATTATTCGACAGGTATTTTAAGTTGGGCGATCTTTTGAATTAATTTTTCCTATCTTTGGTCGCAAACGGTCTTGGGGTAAAAGATAACACGGTAGTGCGTGAGAAAATTGACACTTGTTAGACTTATCATTTTCATTTCGAAATACAAAAGAGATTATGATTCTGGAAGACTCCGTCAGTCTGCGCAGTGGTAGCGCTTGCGACCACTAGAGCAACGGGCAGTCACTTCGTCATCTTCCAGGAAAATCTCAAATTCTTTCGATGCTTTCGCCAAGATTCACTCGACACTAAACTCATCATCATGCCTAGCCTTTTCCCAACTATGTTGGAGTCGGCTTCCAGTCTAACCGGATGCAGCTGAATAGGTACCAGTATTTTACATGGAGCGACTGCCTCTTTGACCTCCACAACCCAGTTACTGGGTAATACGATACTCCTTGGTAAGACCGGTTATCAGACTTTCTGGCTTCTGACGACCCGTAACGACCGTCAAAGATCCACGAATGACAGCCGGGACCAAAGGCTTAACGTGCTTTCCGAGGCACGGAGGGTATGTAAAGATGGTCACCCATCCACAGACCAATCGCGGCAAGCGTAGCTTAACCTGATCGATCGACCTGTGCGGATGTTATTCCATTACCATCACTTGACACTAAACTATTTCAAGAAAAAAGTTTTTATGTGAACCCTTACTAACAAAACCTGTAAGTTACTCGTAACTGCACACTTTAACCAGAAAACGCAGAGATAGCTCGTCTCGCAGTTAAATTCTCTAGTCTTGAGTTAATTCAAGTTTGCTAGATAAATTTCTGGAACTTTTGGAATCTATCGGTGGCTTCAATCGGTTCGAAGTGAAGTTAATTTGGTCGGGGAAGGGTGGCAATGTAGGTTGGTGATGCGGAGACATCCGTGAAGTTTTCCAATTTACCTACAATCTACATGATTGATTTCCTGTGAAGCTCTAAAGAATCATGAGAAGCGTCATTAATTGAAATTCAACACTCCCAAAGTTGTATATAATTATGTTTTACTTATGAACCGAACTTTGATTGATAGACCTTTCTATTTTTTTAACATGAGGCCACAAATAATAAAAAAACCGTAGATTAAGTAAAACTCAATATCAGCTCACTTCTAAATTCGTAAGAAAAGAAGCTATGTTTTTTTTTACTCTTATTTTCCCTAACTTGTTTAAATTACAGAATAACCTATTTATGATAGTCAAATTAAATGTTTGGTGAAATAAACCTACATTTACCGAAAATAGTTCAACAAAATAATTGCCAAGACTGTCCCAGTACCAATCAAAACCCTACCCACCCTACCACCCAAACTTTATATCTGAAGGCGTGCGATTCAAACGTTTTGCAAAATCTTCCAACTTCAATGGCGATCGGGTCTTCATTAATTAATTGGGCTAACTTCTGAAATAGGCTAGTTTTTGGGATGATGCTTATCAACGCTCAATTTGAGTGGTTTAACTTGCCAGTTTCGAAGATTCGGGTTGGCAGCATTCATTGGTATAGTTGAAATTGCGGTTGGGTTAGTTGTGATTGCAGATGTTGATAAAACTCTGGGGTGGCCGAGAGAAACCTACCTACTTTTTTGAAGTGGCACAGAGGAGGGTTCACTTGAAGATCTCAAAGCCTGAGGTGCTGAGAAGGGGGATAAAGTGAATGAAATGAAATTGTTTAATATGTAAATAGAATATCGGAATCACGACAAAGATCAAAACAAACTTAGAGGATTTCTTGAACTTGATCCATGAATCGATGAGAATTTTCACATACAACTAACAATCACAGTTTGTTCCTATTTGTTTAAAAAAACAGCATTAAAATCGTTAGGGAGTCAAATCATGATTAAAATTAGGTTTAACTGCCCAGAAAATCGGACACATTTATCTTTTCTTCATAACAATTATTCTTCTTTTTCTTTAGAATGTAATTTGAATAAATACATACTATAAGAAATGGTGGTGGCAATTAACTTAGCCAACACCAACATAGTTGAGACAAGGTTAGGCAGATGGCTATGCTGATGTAGTCATATCGTCAACGTCATCTGCCTCTTCTTTAATTTCTCCAGTAGGGTGCTTACCAAATGTAGGTAATTCACAATTACCCTACATTAGGTTGCTCTTAAGTTCTTATCCCACCCGTATTACCCAAAAATTTTAATGCGACTTTTTCTATTCACCTCAATACTTACATACAGACATAAAATCAGAAAGCCACCCATTATTTGGTCGGCAACCCGGCTGATTTATAAGATCCGAACGGTGAATATAGTAGGGTGGTCGCCAAGACCGAGCAATGTATGTGCGGGTATCTGATGGGAACCTAACATGTTTTGAAATACCCACTTATGTGGTTAAAAGACATTTGGGGTGATTTTATTTACATTTGGAAATGGGGTTAAGGTAGTACCCCAATGTACGTAACGTACGGTACGTAAGATGTACTTGTGAGGTTTGGATTCTTGGTTTCTAACTTCGCGTGTCAATTAAAATTTATTCTAGTCCAATCCTATTTGTATTTTTCATACTAATATTAAAATTATAAATGCGAAAGTATCTAACACTGTTTGTTAACTTTTCACGCATAAACCACTGAACAGATGGAAGCTTGGTACAAAAAATCATGAAATAACGAAAACGAAAAAAAAAATATGAAAAAAACAGCTAGTTAATATATAGTATACTACGTACCATAGATATAATATGAGTATATTTATATGCCAAATACAAATTATTTTGGCAGGACAGTTTTTGGATTAAAAATGAGTATACATAATTAATTTTAAAAATAGGATTCCTAGTCTAGGTAGGTACTATGCGGTTCAATATATTTTTTTCTGTTAATGGTTTTATATTTACCAAATAAATTACATACTATTTTTTAGGTATTCAAACTGATTAGAAAACCATAATTAGGTATTGTTTGTTTGGTAATGTACCAAACAAATAATACATCACGCTCAATTTCAAACTTATCTTGAAAATATCTAAAATCTGGTACTAAAACCTACTTACAATGATAAATAGGCTGATAGGTAGGTAATGGGCGAAGTTAGTAACTTAAATAACTTGGCAATCTTTAAAATTAGTTTTGAGCATGGAAAACTTATGATTTAAGCATATTTCATGATATTCAGGGAAAGCTATAATTTTTTTACAAATGTCTTCTTTTTTTTTTAATAAATAACAAAAATAGCGAAGAAGCAAAAAAAGTACAAATATATTATGAATTTACAATCATTTTTCAACTACGATCAATAAAATCTAATATTGTAAAAAAATCTGCAAAATCTAATTATTTTTAGGCCGTGACGTAAAAATGTTAAGGTGGTGATACAATAGCGTGCAGCAGCGCGTTTTTCTATACACTATATTCAAAGTCAAAGTCAAAGTCAAAGTCAAAGCATTTATTTCAAATAGGCACAACCAATCCATCAATCTATCAATCCATCACGCGAGCCCAATGCGGGTTGGCGGAAAAATTGGCTGAATTTGACATGTAGACAGTAGGTACCTAAATAAACAACTTAGCACTACACTGAAAAAAAAACTTACTACAGCACATTAAGGCGAAAGCGCCAGGGTAGCCCGCGAAATTCAATTTTTTTTTACAATTTGCTGGTCAGTATTAAGTTGTACGTTGATTAAAATATGATTCGCGGCCGTAACAAATATGTATTTACATAATTATAATCATTAAAGTCATCAACACAACTCTCTAAGACCATGTAATCCCCAAGAATGACTATTTCATGAAATCTTGACATTTGGGGATTATACTAACTTAAAAAGTTGTATTACTGATTGTAATGATTATAATTCTGTAAATACATATTTGTTACGACCGCGAATCATATTTTAATCAACGTACAACTTAATACTGACCAGCAAATTGCAAAAAACGTAAGAAAATTTGAATTTCGCGGGCCACGATAGCGCTTCCCCCTTAAAGCGATTTCATTACAAACTTACTGACTTTATACAGTAAGAAGAAATGTTTGTAAAACAGTAAAAGACAAAACAGTAACTTTTAATGATTGAACATACTATTTACTGAAAAAAACAACAAAAAAAAAAGGAAAACCACCATTACTGTAATGTAAGTAAATTTTAATGGTTTGAACGATATCACCAAATGAATAAATCAGTTAATTTTGTGACCTTTTAGCTTCTTAAAACGTTAAAGTTTACTGTCATGACGGTAACATTTTGCCTCAAGCTTTAACTGATTTTGGATCAGTAAAAATTACTGTTTTGAACGTTAGGCTCATATGGAACTGTTTAAAGCAGTTCAGATTAATGTTTATTCATTTTTATTTACTGCTTATTTCTTTCAGTGTACTGACGTCATTTTCATTATATGCGTGCGTTTTACATAGACAAACAATTTCGCAGATTTGAATACCCAGCACACATGGTGTTAAAAGTAGTTGTAGTTAGTTGCCTGCATAATTAACTTAACCGCTGGCTGTACGCAAAGGTATGAATTCGCTGCGCAACTTTTCCGTTGCGGCTCCGCGCCAATGTGTGCTCACCCTAAAGTGGGTAACTTTATAACTCGGGGTAAGAGAATGATTTATCAGTATGCCCTCGGGCCAGAAGCATGAAATCTTTTTGATAAAGGTACAATGGGTGCCTCAGGAACAGTACAATCGAAACTTGATGCGGCATTTCTTATTAGATAAGTAGGTATTTTTGTTCTGAGGTAGGCGTCATTTTGGAGGGCACCTCGCGCTGTCAATTGTTTTTTTTATTGAATAAAAATATTGCGTATCTTTGTGTTTTACCTGTTACCCGCTCTTATCTTATTTTGAAATTCTTCAGTTGATTTGGTACTTACCTGAAAAAAAGAAGAAATAATGAGCAACTTATGTATGTTAACAGGGTAATAAGAATCAAAATCATACGCAATGTCAATTGACATTACATTCAGCAAAAGTAGGTATAATCGCGATCAAAACAGGAAAGAAAAATTCGTACAATCTACGTTTTATGGTTGAACAAACGATGAAAAAAAAACATCTTACTTAATAATCCACCCTAATCTTTCTGTCTTTAAATAAAAAGTAAAAGTCGCCCGAGGAAACTCAATAAAAAATTAAAAATTCACCAAAAAAAGGAAAGTTAAATAAAGGTAACGCCACACTTGGGCTCAACTTAATAAAATTCGTGTTACATGTCTGCTTTTAAATGCTTTACAAAATTTAGTAAGTTGGCTACAGTGTTAAACTTTGGACATTAATCCACATAGAACGGTTCAAGTTTCTTACAACTAAAATAATGTACAGACGCCTCTGGAATATTTTATTTAATTAAATAAAAATTCTGTTTAATCTTCGGATGAAAATGGGCTCTTTTTTCTTTTACAGTGGCTCGTGTTTATGAAGCCATTGCGTTAATAAAAGATTTTTTATGACTATTTTTCTATAGTGTACAAGAAAGAAAGGAAACTTAAGCTGTAATTAGTAACAATTTCGTATTTTCATCAATATTGAGTGCGCCAGTGGCGAGTTTAATTCGTTACGTGACGTTAAAATCAATACTAGATATAGGTAAAATTTGTGAGTTGTATAAGTAGGGGGTAATTTTCGGAACTCCTGATCCGATTGAGATTTTTTTTTAACTAATGGGAAGCCAAATTATCCCTGAGTGTAATAGACTACTTAGTACTTATATATATATTTTTTTAATATAAGAAATCTACTCGTAGGCAAAGCCACGGGCGAAGCGCTAGTTGCAAAAAAAAGAGAATTTCTTTGCCACTTTCCTTCTATTTCACATAGTAACAATCTAAACGATTTTAAACGAAATTTTAAGAAGAACGTAGTTGAATAATATATATAGAAGGAAATAATTATAACGTTCTCTCCAAGAAACTTATAAAAACTTCAGGCACAGGCACAGTTATTTACATAAAACAACAAACAATACAGATTTACTTTTTCTTCTATCCAAAACGCTAAAAGGAAAATAGAAAACATGAAAATTAATAACTTCCCTAAGACTAGGACATTCTAGAAAGTTTTCAGAACCCTTTACGGCATTATCTTTGTAATAAAAAAGGAAATAAAAATGGCTGTAAACGTTTTATAGCTTTGAGCTCGCGATTCCTAAAATTAAATAATAAATTTATGTTTTACGAAAAGGTTGTTTGGGTTATTATTTTAGATAAGAATTTTAATGTTTAATACGAATGCCTAAGGTAATAAGGAACTCGAACGACTAAGATAAATAACACGTGTTAAAGGGAATTTGCATTTATTTTGATATCAAAATGCTGCACCATCTGGCACAAACCTATTTCCTGCTAAAATAAAAAAACATTTTAAAATATCAAACTTTTCTCATACTTACAAAAACAATTTCATCGGTATGTCATTATTTGGCTTTACGAAATACCAAAAACCTTTAATAAAAAACTTTTTAACAAAAAAAAAAACCGACTTCCAAAAAAAACACTACAAAGTGAAAAATAACTTTTATTTCGGAAGTCGGTGTCTTTGGATCTGTATTTTAGTTTTTTGCCACCGACTTCCGAAATAAAAGTTATTTTTCACTTTGTAGTGTTTTTTTTGGAAGTCGTTTTTTTTTTTTGTTAAAAAGTTTTTATTTCTCGCTTTTTAGTGTGTCTGTTTATAATGTATCTAAGTTACAATAGCCTAATGTCAACTTGCTCATCGCTTTTTACAAAATATTGCTTTTCCCGATGCAGAGACGTTAATTGTTGAGGAGTTCTCCTGGTATTCCACCATCAGCTCCATTTCACCATTCGCATTGTGACGAGCATAACTTGCTTAGCAACCATATTGAAGTAAGTAATCGAATCGCAAACCGGGAAATACTTATTATTGAGTAGTTCCGGTGGCCATCTGTGGTCTTCATCATTAGTTCCACTTCACCAAATGATGCTTTCCGAGAGCAAATGCACGAGTTTCTACAAAAAATACCCAAATCGCTATAGGTGTGCCTATAATACTTGAAGAGTTCCTTCGATTTCTCCAGGATCCCATCATCAGATCCTGACCTGATGACAATGGGACCACCTGGAAAGTATACCCTTTCAAACAAAAAAATAATTTTTGAAATCGGTCGAGCCGTCTCCGAGTAATCGGGGAACATACATAAAAAAAAAAATAAAAAAAAAAAAAAAAGGTTCCGACGAATTGAGAACCTCCTCCTTTTTGAAGTCGGTTAAAAACAATCAACATTACATAAAAAAAAACTCATTCCAAAATCCAAATCGTAAAGAAAATTTATATTCCCATAACACTTTTCTCCTCAACCGTACTCGTCCAACAAAAGTTTCCACACGGTAAAATTTATTGTTCCTATAATAAATCTTAAATATAAAATGCGGAGGTTCAGCCGGTATAAGACAGGCGGGTGAGTTTTATCACTTTTGTTATAGTCGTTTCGGGCTCTTATTAAAACTATTTTCGGCTATTAAAGTTCAGGAAACGCTTTTGGGTGTAAGTGTACTCGATTTTGCGATTGTGACGGGACGAAGTTATAGCTTGAAAATGAAATGACATTCTACTTTTGCAGTATGAACTTTGGAGTAAGTAAAGATCGTAGCAGGTGGGGTTCCGTAGTTTTTGCTTACCCTCATGGGAAGAGGGCGTGAGTTCACGTATGTATGTAATGACAATTGTATGATTTTGCTACTGACCTTAGCTAGCTTTTGGTTTCGGATTTAGCTAATCGTTGTGGGTGTTTGTGTGGGTGTATAATTGAAACCACCCACGACACAAAAAATCCTAGAATACTTCAAAAAACTTAATATTCTGCTTGCTCACACAAATTTCTTCACAAGGTTTTTTCATATTTTTTGAAATAATCATAATTCTTGGAAGCATCGAGCAACAAACATCGTCGTAATTTTTATTACAAAGAGTATACAAAGAGTATAGTAAAGTGTTTACTTACATAATTTAAAAAGCTAACAATTTTAAAATAATAATAATACCTATATAAAAAGGAGAGGAAAGGGCATCAAAAAATTAATATCTAAGGGCTTCAAAAAATTAATCCCCATCGCTGTCAACAGGAAACATGCCCAAAAGGCTGGCAGCATTGCCACGTTGTATGGCAATGCTGATTCTTTGTCCAAAAAACAGGCCAGCCCCCTGGTCACGTGAAGAGTCAACCAACCGCTTGGCTATGTCTCGAAATACTAAGTGGGCACTCGGACCCCATGGCCCTAGTTTTTCAACCCCCAAACGGCTCAAACAAAGGATGTGTACCTATTATTTTAACCAAAATGTTAGTTATACTAGCAACCCGACTGTTTCGCACGGGTGCATCAATGTACTGATGTGTGGACATATCAAAACATTGGGATTTCTGTATTGTATCTAAATCAAATATTATTGTATGTTACGTCTAGGTAAACCTTCCAAAATAAATGCTGGATGAGCTTCAAAATCCATTGTGAAGCTTAGATTTAAGCGGTAAGACAGACCAAACCGAAAGAGACTTTGTTTTATACTAAGTAGGGTGCATATTAAATAAAATCAAAATCGTTTATTTGCATAAAATATGGTAGATACAAAATTTGTGAGCCTATGATCCGCAAAAAATGAATTTTATGGTTTTCTCTGTAAAAATATGTATATTAGTACCTTATAATACCTATACTTCTAACACACTACAACTAAACCTCAGTATCCCCGTTTCCTGACTTCAGGCCCTATTAAAACTACGCCGCTATTAAAGTTTCCAGAGTCAACGGAGATGTTTGCCTAAATTCCCGTTTGTTAGTCCAAATTCGGGTAGGTACGGAGTTTGTTTGTAGTCCTGCTAGCTCCTTTGTGACACAGATTACTGATTCACGCGTTGTATTGTAGTTCTGTGGGTGCAGTTAGTTAAATAATTTTACTGGAAATCGATGCTCTGTGTTATTTTTTTTTTTTTTGTTATTTTTGAAGTGAAAACTTATTTAGGCGCGTTTGGCATTTTTTGAGATGGGAAAATACCATTGAACTCGCGCCTCTATTACCGTAAGCGACACCGCGCGTGTTTTGTATATAAGATGATTAAAAAAAAACACACGTAATTGTTCAAGTTTTCACTTCTGTCGGCGCTCCGGAGTGCCGTATTTTTTTTTTGAAGTCGGTTGTTTTTTTTTTGTAAAAAGTTTTTATCCAAAAATCACTACGTAAAGTATTAATAATTACGTTAGTATTATTAGTACCAATAATAAAAAATCTGGAAGATATCCCGTGAACCAATAATAATCATTATTCTATTCTCGTACGATATCTTGGGAGAGAAGTAGGTATTGAGAGTTGGCAAAGTAAAAAAAGGAAAGTTTTCTAAACAAACAGCTAAGTTGGAGATTGATGACTTCACCTCAGAGGGTACATGCAGAAAAGTTTGGCAAACACAGACGGCTGGCCGAACAGACCAACATGTTGGCTCCAACATTCGGAGCCACACGACCTAGCAACAATTACGAAATTAATATAATCCATACTAATATTATAAATGCGAAAATGTGTTTAACCAATTTAGATGAAATTTGGTATAGAGATAGAGTTAGTTTGTTTTTATCCCAATATTCCCACGGGATCGACTGTAATATTAAACTTACCTAAAATAAAGAAATCTTGATGTAGGTATCTACCTATATCAAGTCGAAACTGGGGTGAGTCACTTATTTACATACTAGCAGCGCCCCGCGGTTTCACCCGCATAAGTGTCGATCCCGTGGGAATATCGGAATTAAAAGTAGCCTATATGTTAATCCAGGGTGTCAGCTACCTCCATATTTTTTTTTATCAATATTGGTGCAGCCGTTTGAGCGTGAAGAAGTAGCAAACATATAAACACACCCCCACCCCCACACCCTCACACACACACTCACACAGTCACAAACTTTCGCCTTTATAATATTAGTGTTATAATGTGTGATGTTTCGATGAAGTACCTATTTACGAAATCGTCATTTGTTTATTTAAATTTTATTTGTGTAGAAATATCTCATGGAATTATTCATATATTATATAACATTAGCATTATTTATTGCCATTTTCTCAAGTACATGACGATAATGCAGCACTGTCCACTCCATAAAACATAAGCGTTCTTCTCACGTGACACTAACCGACTCTGTCTCTCCCAGTCCACTGCTGGACATAGGCCTCTACCCGGCTACGCCACGACACCGTCCTTCGCCTTCCGCATCAAGTATGTCCCAGCCACTTTCATAGTGTCCAAACACTATGCCGAAGGTACGCGACCGAAGTTGATTTTACGTGCCAACGTATTCGGCTGATATGACACACCAAAAGTGCTGAACTTACCATACCATAACCATAATCAGCCTATAATGTTCCCACTGCTGGGACACAGGCCTCCTCTCGGTGAGAGGGAGTGGGCCGTAATCCACCACGCGGGCCCAGTGCGGATTGGCAGATGTCACATGTCTTCGAATTTTTGGTTCTAGGACATGCCGGTTTCCTCACGATGTTTTCCTTCACCGTTTTGAGAGCAGTGGTGATGATATAATTTACACAAAGTAAAGCGCCTGTCTGGGTTCGAACCTACGACCTACAACTCGTAAGTCGCGGCCGTTACCACTTGGCCACCACTGCTCGTGACTGAAATTCAGTTGCGCACACGCGGGGCGCGGGCATGACTGCCTCCCGCTGCTTCCCGCCCCGGATCTTCTTCGACAATGTTAGCGCACAAGTGTGTGCGCTAACACAGGTGCACTTTCTGTTCCTTTACTCTCATAGACTTGGACGGCAATCCAACACGACCGGGGAGAGATCAGGCGCAGGACCAACGGCTTCACGTGCTCTCCGAGGCACGGGTGCTTCACATCACCAACTTCTAAACTCCGGGCTGCTATTGAGAAATTCTTGACGCAAAAGTACTCAATAACACTTTCTCCGACCCGGGAATCGAACCCCACCTTCAGCAGTAGCACTAGCGGTCGTAAGCGCTACTGCTGAGTATGAGGTCCTAGGATCGATTCCCGGGTCGGACAAAGTGTTATTGGGTTTTTCCATCTAGAACTTCTCAGTTTCAGCCAGGAGTCTGGATTTCGTGGCCGGTTGATGGCAATAGGCTCGCCCTCTGTAACATAGGGCTTCCATAAAAACTTCAACATAATAGACGAAATATGAGCGTACTCAGTACTAGGATAGGTACACTTCCCGGGGGGGTTCCGGAACGGGGGGGGGATCCGGAACGGGGGGGTTCCAGAACGGGGGGGTTCCGGAATTGGTATTTTAAGAGGAAACGGTACCTACCACCCCTATGTGCTGATGGTGATCACCGGGGTGTTTTAGTGAGTTAAAATCCCACACTCCCCGACCTCCCCTCCCCGGAGGTCGGGTGCCTTTTGAAGGTTTCCCCCCGACAAAAAAAAAAGATAAGTACACCTCTGCATAATCCTTCGGGGATATACAAGGTGGTGTTATGTTATGTGTTATGAAAGAACGCTACAGACCTGTCAGAATCACCCTTGACATTTGCATATTTTTTGCAGCTGCAATATTTTGTATAAGTAATAAAAAATTCTCAGTGTTGACACATTTTCAGGATACAGGTTGATATTCACCACACCGTTCATCAAACCGCATCGTCAAATGACTTTTCCATTTATGTATCACAGAATTTCAGCAGAAAACTGAAACGTTGTGATATCGTAACGAATCAATACAGCGTGAAAGGTTAAATGTGAACCTAGTGACGTCACACAGAGTTTGTCGTCATAAAGAGAAAAGTGGACGTGATTGAAAACTAAAGGTTCGTTGAATTACATGGTAACGTGTGATGTGTCATTTCAAACATACAGTTTCGCACAGAATATACAGAAATATCAACTGTCCCATACAAAAATTCCAAAAAACAGGGAAATTATACAGAAAATCCCAAGACCATTAGGTAGTAGATACAATCAACAGCAAAAGTAGATTATTAATCTAATAATCACAAAAACGAGGCACATTCATTATATTAGAGGTTCAATAATATTTTTAGGACAGCAAAAAGGAAAATAATTCAGGTTCGATTAAATACATGCCCTTATCAATAAAATTGCCATTTAAGCTAATTGCCTATTGAAATGACCAATTGACCACTCGTGTTAAACAAAATACTCCTACCTAATGACGTAATCAAGATCACTTTTTGTAACACGAGTAAAGGATCCATCGCATTATCACGTGATGATGCTATTAATTCTATAAAATTTGATTCAGCATGAATAATCCTCCGAAATAATCCGCCGTGAGTAACGAAAAAAATTTAAGAAGAAAATCTAAGTCGAGATTTGTGTGAAACTTGGGCCCCTCTCACAAATACTTTGTATCAACGAAGAATACCGATCAATCAATCAGTTCAGCTGATGTTGGTCTTCTAAAATAATATGTCGCAACTTTTTAACTTGGATTTCTGGTAACGAAGAAGGAAACTCATCGATGATTTTTTATCATTTGTTTTTGCAACCGTGTTCTATAGGGAAAAGAAGGTAACTTTTTACCTGAAAAAAGAGTCATTATATTTGAAAATAACTTGAATTTTTCTTTTCCCTTTTCTTTTACTTTTTCTATTATCTCAGACGTTTATTTAATTAATATTTACATAATTTAAAAAGCGGAAAAAGTTGAAATCCAAATCCCTGTAACAAATCAACATTCGGTCCTATAAATAAGGAATAATACAACAATTATTAATCTTCTTTTGACGGTTTTTTTTTCTAATAAAAAATCCCTATTGTTTAACAATTCTGAATTATTTTTATATTCTGAACCAAAATACTAATAAGGTCTTATAAACAATAAGTTTAAGTTCAGGCGCAGGACCAACGGTTTTACGTGCTTTCCGAGGCACGGGGGTATTAAACCGCCAACTTCCAAACTCCGGACTGTTACTAAGAAATTCCTTATGGAAAACCCAATAACACTTTGTCCGACCAGGGAATCGAACCCCTCAGCAGTCGCGCTTGCAATCACGAGACCAACGGGGCAGTCATGTAATGGATAGTGACCCATCTTCGAACCGACTGCGGCAAGCGTATCTTAACATTCGATCGACCCGTGTGGCCGTTATCATTTAGCCACAAATCCCTCATTACTCTTGCGATGAACGGCTAAATGTTTTTCAACAGATAGGTACAACACTACGGTACCCTGACAATATTTTAAGATTACAAAATGTTAGTAAATTACATCACCAACGTTCACAATTTATAAAGCTTAGTAAATTATAAGACCTTCATTGTTTGATACACGTATTACTAACAAGACGTGTCGACAGAGTCTTATGTCAAAAGGAATCATTTAGTGACTGTTAAGGAACCTACACGTGTAGAAATGAAGGCTTTTTGTATTTTGATATTGTGTTTTTTATGTGAGTGTGTGCATTTTTTTTAATAATACCTTAATGTGTTTGTACATTCTGAGTTGATCTCGGACACTACTGACATCAGTGAAGGGAAACATAATCAGCCTATAATGTTCCCACTGCTGGGACACAGGCCTTCTCTCTTCGTTATGCTGTAATCTACCACTAGATGTCACGTCATGTCTTCGAATTTTTGGTTCTAGGACGTGCCGGTTTCCTCACGATGTGATGAGAAGGAAAACATCGTAAGGAAACTGGAGAAAAGGCAGTAATATCTATTGCAGTCCCACTGCTGGGCAAAAGCCTCGTCTCACACAGAGAAGGAACGAGCATTGAACACCACGCTTGCTCAAGAGGGGTTGGCGATTTCAGACTTATATTAACTACTAGCTGCGCCCCGCGGTTTCACCCACGTAAATCTCGATACCGTAGGAATATCTGGATAAAAAGTAGCCTATATATTAATCCAGGGTGTCAGCTACCTCCATTCAAAATTTTATGAAAATTTGTCCAGCTGTTTGAGCGTGATGAAGTAACAAACATAAATACCTATACACACCCCCACACACTCACAAACGTTCGCCTTTATAATATTAGTGTGATAAGTCCAGGTTTCCTCACAATGTTTTCAGTGATGGCCAAGATAATCTCAGAAAGTACATAATAATATGAATTGAAAAAGTCACATTGGTACTTATCCAGATTTGAACCCACAACGTCGTGCTTGCGAGGCGAAGGCTTAAAATACTTTTTTATTCATATGTTTCAGGTCTTACTTTGGCAGAAGCTTTACTTCCAAAGGTTCTAACTACGGTGGATATTGTGCAAAACGGTCTGAAGGACCAATCTTGGAGTGAAGACGAAAGACCATGTTTGGACCAAACTATGTCAGTGTTGAACAATGTGCGGAATTACACCGTATGGGCACTTTGGAGTAAGTATTAGCTAGATTAAAAATAAAAATTAAAAAGGATATTTTTATTAACTGAACTGGCGATACACGGTGTGCCCCTGATACATGGTTTTTACGAATTGACAAAAAATCGGGATTTGGGGATCGTAATAAAATAATAATCATAATTTTTACGGACTTACTAATGAGCTTAAACTATAAAGCTTACTTTATACTCTGATAATGACGTATATTATTTTTGATGCACAAAAGAAGATTAATATTGTGCATCAAAAATAATACATGATGAAACATCAATCCTTTACAAATGATGTCACGTCATGTCGATTTTCCATTCATTAAACCTTACGCAAAAAATTAAAACTCATTTCCGCAATTTTCCAGTATGGAATTCCATGCAGCATCCAGTTGGTACATTTTACGGGTCTGAATACAGTTTGGGTAATTATGATCAATGTTTGAACGCACCTTCAATGTCTGCTGACCCCAAAATAGTCACTCAGTATTGTCTAGCTGACGTTAAATTGACTGGTGATAAAAATGAAAGGGGTTATCAAAATGTGCTGGGAGCTACTGGTCCTTATGTTGCAGTAAGTAGTTTATAAGTTAGTTTAAATGGTGAACGCAAGACACAATCCTCCTGCGAAATATCTAACGTTAATGATGATCATTAATTTTCCAAAATGGTGCCAAACAATATTTCACCGAGCATCTCTGAAGGGTTAGGCAGATGTGTACTACCCACCAAACAATCAAATAAATATTTAATATGCCAGATTTTGAACCAAGATGACATGCAAATTTTAAGACTCCACTATTCGGCGGTTCTCTTTCATAATTATTTACTTTTTACAGACTAAAACAAAAATAGGCAGAAATCTAAACAAAGTGATCTGGGGCACCTGCCTCCCATCCACCTGCAAGCCTGGTACCATATCGAGGATCATGAAGACGATATACCTAGCAAACCCTTTGACTCCATCAGTACCTGAGATTACCGTAAATTCCTGTCAAGTTGCTGGGGAGAAGACAGAATACAGTTTTGGATTATATGCTTTTATGTAAGTTGTAGTCCCCTACAAAACGCACTTTGTTTTTCCTATAGAGTAAAATGAGGCAAAATTCAAAGATGGACAGCAGCGTATTAAATCTGGGAAACTTTAAATAGACTCCGGAGTCCGGACTCAGGTAGGCCGAAGCAAAGAAAACTTGCTCAGGTGCCATTCACAGATGACTCCGCCCTGGAGTGTAAATGTTGTGCTGATCCACAAAAAATGAGGCACTTAATATCGTGTCTAGGGTGTCCTCTTGTCAATGTATGCAGGCTACAGAAGTTGATGGACACTACTGAACATGCCAAGCTCGTAGCCAAATTCTGGGCTGGTATATAGATTGACATCGACACGCGAAGTAAGAAGATGCGTATTCCTGTTTTCTTTTCTAACTTTAACTTATTAATCCAACTGCTAAACCAAAGACCAAAAAATTTGCCAATAAAGACCAATTATTTTTCATATCACGGTGTTGTGTGTTGCTTATTAAACAAAATAATAATATTACTATTCAATAATAAAACCCAGAACTAAAACAAATTGCTAAAATTCTCTTTATTTCATTATATTTCAGAGCACTAATAATCACATTATTAACTGCATCAATTCTTTCAACATACTATCTTCACCACTCAAACACAAAATCTGGCGGTAAGTCTTTTTAAGTACAGTTACTTAAGAACTTAAGTTTTTGTGATCTAATGAAGCAAATTCCCTCATGTAATTTATACTACTTAATGTAAGCAAAACTCTAATGGATCTAACAACACTTGAAGTTACTACATAACTTAAAACCACTGTAACTTGGGATCATAATTCTTCCCAAGGGTGAAAATGACTTAAATATCAAACCAAGTTGCTGTCTAAAGGCCTGAAGCCCAAATTCCATGAAAGGTATGATACACAGTGTCCGGAATAGTCCTTAGCCAAAAGACGTCCACTGCTGGGCATAGGTATCCCTTCCCTCTAAGTGTCGCCACTGTGATCTGTCTTGTACTTCTCGCATCCAAAATGATAATTCAATAGTCCACTATTTATATATCTATTTTTTATACAGAATTTGAAATAATCTCGTAGATGAGCTAGCCAAAACTTCTCCAGATGTGGTTTTACAGCCATTAAATACGGTTTATAGCCCTGTCTACTGACAGAGCCATAAATCGTATAGTTACTACTTAGTCACTTCAATGACAAAAACGTGCGGGTCAAAAGAGTGATCTTATTAGGCTACGTACACACTGAAAGGTGGCTTGCTTAGCGCGTAGAACCTAGTGACTTAACATGGTTCTATACAGGCTAGGCGACTAGCCAAACGCGCAGTGCGGCTCGTTCGTACTCGCAAGGTGACTCGCTAGGCTCTAGGCAAGCCGCCTGTCAGTGCGTACGTAGCCTAAAGTTTCCGTCTTAATTTTAAGGTTGGAAATCTCAGTCTACTTTTGATTTCAGTAATACATGGCATAATTGATTCGTTCTCTATGCCACGAAATTGGACATCATTGACAAAGAAATCAAACGAAGAGATAGGAATGCTGAACTTGTTAAAAGTGGGCCTTGCAACACTAGCAGTTAGCTGTCATACTGCTTTCTTTGAAGCTATGGGACCTATTAGCAATGGATTGTATTTTGATGATGTAAGCAAACTCGACATTCTTATAATAAATTGAATGCATCAAAACTGGTCTAATATTATAAAGAGGTCTTTGTAGTTTGTATGTAGGGGTAATCTTTGGAACTACTGATCCGATTCCGAAAATTCTTTCACTATTGGGAAGCAATACTTCTTTTGCTATAAGGAAAAAAAGAACCAATACAGTATTGTCGAGTGTTATAAGATATATTTTATGTTAAAATGAAATGACGAAACTTCTGCTTCCGAGAGCAGAAGCCAGTTACAAATGAAACTCTGTCAATTCATCAATCATCAATGATATAATGTTTTAAAAGGATCAGCCAAAGACAATGGACCACTTTTTAACTATTGCAGCTTGACATCATCTGCTGCGTCTCTAAAACAGTGACGATCGTGTATAAAGTTTTAAAGCTTCGTCACATGTTTTGAACTCTTCGCTTAGACCCTTTAATTTAAGCTCGATTGAGCAAATAACAAATCAGAGCCTGAAATTATGGCAAATATTGACTCCTTGTCTTAAATAACTAATTTATTATATTTCAGTTAATGTTGGAGGCTGAGAATCCTTTTCTAAATTCCGTGAAGCATATAGATTTACCAGTTGATAACTTTCTTATGGTGTCAGGACTGTTACTCGTTAAAGGTTTAATGGAGAAGAAGAAGAAACCTATAGTTGCATTGGCTAACCGATATTTTAGGTAAGAAAACCGAAAAAAAAACAAAATGGAAAAGGTTCGAAAACTAATAAATCAAGATAATCTAAATTGGAAAAACAGAACATTGGCTAAACAATATTTATAACTACATGCTACGTCGTTGCCAGAAATAAAGCTTCGAAATCATTTCGCCATGCTTGCTATGGTACCACTATAAAATCCTATAACGCACTGCTGGGACACAGGCCTCCTCTCTGTGAAAGAGGAGTGGGCCGTAATCCACCACGCTTACCCAGTGTGGGTTGGTGGATGTCACATGTCTTCGATTTTTATACAACGTAATATTCTAGAAATATTCGACCAATGAAAAATATAAAGAAGAAAATAACAAGTGGTTATTTTTGCAGACTCACAGCTTCATACGCAGTTGTAATGTTTTACGTGGCATCAGTATCTATGTATACGGGTGATGGTCCTATTTGGCAGAAGTTCGCTGGTAGAGAACAAAAAGCTTGCGCTGACCACTGGTGGCTTGGTCTTTTGATGCTCAATAACTATGTGAACAGTGAGAACATAGTGAGTATGCTTAAAGGAATATGTATGTATATAAATATCTATATCTAGCGTAAGTCCCGTGGGAATATCGGGATAAAACTATCCTATGTCCTACTACAATAAACTCTACAAGACTTATTTTGAAACCATTTTTTGAGATGGGAAAAACCATTGAACTCGGGACACTCTTACCGACACCGCACTACATTCGGATGTGTTCGGCTGTCCTCGGGATGTACTCGGTTTTAAATCCGATATGTCAGTGAGTGATGGCAAAGTATTTTGTTTGTGTTTTGTTTTTATTTCTGCCGGCACTCCCGGAGTGCCACTGTTTTTTTACCAAAAATGGTCCTTCTTGCCTATTATTGTCCCACTGCTGTGGACAACCCTCTTCTCATACAGAGAAGGCACGAGCATTAATCACCACGCATGCTCAAGACGGATTGGCGATGTCAGACTTTAGATCAGTCTGGAATCGTCTCAAAGAAGTAATATTAGATTTTTTGTGTGTTACGCTTTCACACTAAAACGGCTAAACGGATTTGGTTGGCACATGCGTAGACCTGGACCTGTAAAAGGCCATAGGCTACTTTTGATTCTGGATCGGAGAAGTCGTGAGCAACAGCTGGTATTAACTATAAGTCCACGTTTTCGTACGATGTTTTCAGAAAGTATTTATTTACTACCCTTTTTTATTTTTACATTTCAGTGTCTTATAGTAAGCTGGTATATACCGTGTGACTACCAGCTAGCTGTTATGGGGACCATATTGTATTTAATATGGCAGAAGGACAGGACTATGGGCCAAGTTGTAACTAGTATCACAGTAATATTAGCCTTATTGATACCTGGAGCTGTTACATACTGGAAAAAACTGCCTGGAATGATACTGTTCCATGATTTAGAGTAAGTTCAGTATTTATGTATAATATAAACTCTCACGTCTTCTTCCCGTGCGGGTAGGCAGAAAGTACAGGACGCCACCTGCTACGATCCTTACCTACTCCGTTTGTTCGCCTCGTTTTAATTCTTAATTGGTATTTTTAGTCTTGGTAACTAATGATCCTCTTTTTTTTATCGCAATTTTCAGAAAAATGCTCGACTTCAGGAAGAATGACGTGTACCTGGACACGTACATTCGCAGTCACAACCGTGCTGGCCCTTACCTTATAGGAATGGCTATGGGATACATCATGTCAGTTTATAAGCCTAGTAACCATAGGAATGTTATTTCTAAGGTATGTTGTTACTCTACTGTACATTAACCCCTCAAGCGTCAAGTGTACACCAAGTGTACACAAGAAAAAGTGCTCGAAACGTCAACGGTACACCAAGTGTACACAACAGTGTCATTGTCATTGTTAAAACAATGACTTCACTGCGCCAATTCAACTACACCGACGCGTGGGGCGTTTCGACAGGTAGGCGGGCAAACGTGTGCGAGGTTAATTCTGCCACCCCAATCCCATTTATTGGGGGTCGGCGAATTATTTATTAGTTGTCATCTCGGTAGTCACCCCCTTTCCAGCCATACCCTTTCTTTCACACAGTCCATCCATGTATTTACTTTCATAGGTACTCAAAATCTAACCGGATGCATCTAAATACATACTATATTACTTGAACCGCCTAGCTATCTGACCTCCACAACCCAGTTACTGGATATTACGATACCCTTTGGAAAGACTGTTGCCAAACTTTCGGACTTCTGACTAGCCGTAACCACTGTCAAAGGTCTACGAATGACAAACTTTTCGTTGACGGAGTTGTGATTTTTCAGGCCTAATTTAAACTAGAATGTACTCAATGATGACAGTAAATACCTATAGTTCTATTTACAACAAAATTAAATAAAGAAACGATCTATTTATACAACGATACGAAACCCCCAAATACATAACAAAGGGAAAATCTGAACAATAATTTTTGCGACCTTTAGAAATATTCCGACGTACGGTTTTCTATTATTGATAATAATATAGGCATTGTTATCTAATGTTTATCAAGGAGACTATCTTTCACACTTGTAATGTTACCAAAATAAAATTTCTTTTATATATTTCCCTTCAATAGAAAGGTAGGTACTATTTTAGACTGCCTCGTGGCGGTCTCGAGCGTGAGTTCGATAAACTCGATTACGTCGGCAAAATTCTAATTAGGTTTTTAGAAAGAATTTCACTGTGGCAGCCCCAAGGATTTGCGCCCGGTTACTGGTAATAGCCCCCATTTTACATGGGATTTAAACTATAACTGGCGAAATATGGGTGTACTTTATCACGTTACAGATCTGCCTACTCCATTTAGGATTAAAGGCACACTATCAAATAGAGTTTCTAGCCCGTTCTTCTCGGAACCTACTAGGCTGTCATTATTCCTATAATTACATGGGACCTAGCTTGACCTAGGTCAAGTAATTTTTGAAGTGAACACTTCTTTAGGCGTGTTGGATTTTTTTGAGATGGGAAAACACCATTGAACCCGCGCCACTGTTACCGTAAGCGACACCGCGCGTGTTTTGTTTATAAGACGATTAAAAAAATACCCGCTTCGGATATGTTCGGCTGTCCTCGGGAATTCGGGATGTATATCCGATATGGCAATGAAAGATGGCGAAGTATTCCGTTTGTGCTTTGTTTTTAACCCCCGACGCAAAAACGACGGGGTGTTATAAGTTTGACGTGTCTGTGTGTGTGTGTGTGTGTGTGTGGGGGTGTGTGTGTGTGTGTGTGTGTGTGTCTGTGGCATCGTAGCTCCCGAACGGATGAACCGATTTTGATTTAGTTTTTTTTGTTTGAAAGGTGTATTAGTCGGGAGTGTTCTTAGCTATGTTTGATGAAAATCGGTCCAAGATGGCCGCCGCTACAAAATGGCGGATAACATATTTTTTCACAATTCCCTCAATATGGGTATCAAATGAAAGGGCTTCAATAGTAGAATACTATACACTATAACAAATTTTGAATTCAAGATGGCCGCCACAACAAAGTGGCGAATTACATTTTTTTTTGCTCAACTCCCTCAATATGGGTATCAAAATGAAAGGGCTTGACTAGTAGAATACTATACACTAATAAAAATTTCAAATCCAAGATGGCCGCCACCACAAAATGGCGAATTACATTTTTTTTTCACAACTCCTTCAATATAGGTATCAAATGCAAGGGCTTGACAAGTAGAATAATTTACACTATATTGAAAGGGAATGAGGAATATTAACTACCTAACGAAATGAAAACTAAAAACTTGAAAAATATAATAAAACAAAAAAATCTGTTTAGTCTTAAAAATTATTCTTGAACTATAAATTAATCAATATTTTTTGACGGATAAAAAACCTGATTAAACACCAAATTACCAGAATCTTAAAACGGAAGAAAATAAAAGACATGAAATACAAAAATTAAGGAGTCCCTACAAAAAACATGAAATAAAAAATTAAATTTAAAATTTAAAAAACCCCCGACAAAAATAAAATTAAGGAATCCCTACAAAAAGCATGAAATAAAAAAATAAATTTGAAATAATCTTATGGAAGTCGGGGGACCTCAGAAGCAGAATAGAAGGTGTTCCACAGAACGGTCCCCCGACTTCCATAAGATTATTTCAAATTTATTTTTTTATTTCATGCTTTTTGTAGGGATTCCTTAATTTTATTTTTGTCGGGGGTTTTTTAAATTTTTCATTTAATTTTTCATTCTTTTCATATTTGTCTACCTTGTATTAACTGAGAGCCCTGACACCCATAACACAAGTTCAATCTTAGCTTGGGTGTCAGAGGTTTATAACTCTGTATAAACCTACAATTTATAAGACATTATAATAAATCAAGTGGTAAATGTAAATTGTTAAACTGGAAAATAAAGATTTTATTATTATTATTATTTATTATTCTGTCGGCACTCCCGGAGTGCCACTGTTTTTTTTTCTGAATTTAATATGTTGTATTTATTGTTGTTTCAGAATCTTTTGGTCCCTCTGTTCGCAGTAGCTAGTATTGTCACTTACAAAGTGTTGACAGAGCCCTTATCATGGGTTACTTTGGAGTATGACCATCTGAGTTCAGCTTTATATGCAGTTTACAGCAGAAACCTCTGGGCTTTGTGTACATGCATTACTATTGGTATTGTGGAGTACGGGGATATTGGTAAGACCTTTTTTGTTTGAAAAATCTGCTGGGTAAAACACTTCTCGAACGTCGAAATTACATAAGGCAGTCCCCCAAAACCGCCCTTTACCATCTAGTGCTTTAGCTAAGAAGAATAAGTGGCGCAACAATCTCCCCAGCAGCACAGCTGTCTGTTCATTCAGAAGAACTTGCTTCTATTCAATAGAAACAAAACAATAAATTAAATATTTTTTGGTCGAGTAGTGGCCAAAAGCTGCCTCATTAATTAATTTAAAAATGCTAAAGTTCGCAATATTTTTGGTAAAAAGGAAAAGAATAAGCAGATTAACAAGAATACAAAAACGATAAGAGCTTTCATCTTGTAAGAACGAGTTTTACAAAAATAGGTTATTTATGCCGGAGGAGAAAGATTATTGTCAGAATAAGGTTCATAAAGATTAGCCCCTCTTGGTTTGGATTGGTTCTTTAATAAAGATTGGTCTTTCTTTTTTGAGGGTGGGAAATCATCATGACCCCTCCCGCTCTGGAAGTGGGTGTCAGACTCTTACTGATGAAAACCCATCCATGTTCCTTCCTTAGCCCTTTATGTTCCGGGGTAGCGGTAACCATTTTGGACAATCCCGCTAGGGCCCCAAAATAGGAGTTCACAAAAAGGGGCGCAATCATAGATATAGATACACCTAGATAACGCAAGAGCAACTACTTCGCGTGCCAAAAATCGCACCAGCTTACGATAAGAAATCGTAAGCCGCCACTTTCGCGCTCAGTCCTGTGTACTGCTGGCTGGGTAAGCGTGAGCGAGAGCGCGAGCTTTTGACGTCATAGTAGGTAGTAAAAAAATGGCACGCTTGTGTTTCATACAGTTCGTGATACTTGCGTTATCTAGGTCTATCTATATCTGTGGGCGCAATCATTATATTAGTGTTCAATCATATTTTTAGGAGCGCCAAATGTGAATTATTTGTGGTCTGAATAAATACATGTCTTTATTAAAAGCATAATCATACGAATTTCTGTCGTTTCTGTTTCAGCCTCCGTACGAAAATTCACAAGCTGGCATGGTTTTACAGTACTTAGCCGACTCGCCTACGGAATCTATTTGACGCACTCAGTAATCTTACAACAAAATATGTATTCAAGGAGAAATTTACAACAAGTTGATTTGATATATTCCGAGGTTTGTATAGAACTTAATTTGGTTCTTTTTCTCAATAATATCCTGAGGGTGACCGGTTTCCTAAAGGTCCAGTTACTTGGTTATTTATTATTTCTAGGAGCACAAAATATGAAATAGTAGAGGTTCACAAAAATAAATTGGGATTATTTGAGGTTAGTTTAAATACATGACATTCTATTTCTTGCTCAGCGGTAGGTTACCTTTGTCAACTACAACCGATTGCGATTTGGACAGGCTTATCAAAAGGAAGAACACTTTTGATGTATAAATTCCAATTTCACATGTTACAAACTTTTTATAGCCTCCCCAGAGATGTGTCATACAAGACCAGGCGTGGCACAGAGGGGTTTCGGATTGGTCTTTTGAGAGGAAACGGGGCCCCTTCCTTCTCCCTTCATGTGCAGATGATGAACCCCGGTTGGTTTTAGTGAGGTGAAAAATCCCACACTCCCCGGTCTTATCCTCAAAGCCCCGGGCGCTTTTTAAAGGATTACCACCGTAAAAAAAAGCTATGTTACAAACTTAAACTTTTGACCGCCACACGTCAAAAAATCTAAAACGTGCCCTCGGTGTCAAAGTCTGTCATGTAGTGGAACCGTGGCGTGCTGGGACACATTTTGGTTTGTCATCTATATATTTGACTGTGGCAGTAAAAAGGTTAATGTGTAATTTTTTACAGGTTTTGCATAGCTTTGGGGTCATGATGATGTCTATAATATTTGCAACTCTGCTATGGCTGTTTGTGGAAGCTCCCCTGAATAACATCGTCAACCTATTCATCAATTCTGGGTAAGTGATGAGAAGACCAACTTTCTATGTTTATCATCATCTGTCTAACCTTTCCCAACTCTTGGATCGGCTGCCAGTATAACCGCTGCAGCAGAATTATAATCAGCCTATAATGTTCCCATTTTTGGGACATAGGCCTCCTCTCTTCGAGGGAGTGGGCTATAATCTACCACGCGGGCCCAGTGCGGGTTGGCAGCAGAATACTAGTATGTATTTTAAATGCGAGTCATCTAATCTACGTAATAATAGTATAAACGTATTATATCAAATGAATAGTTACACACCGATTTCTCTTTTAAGTCGTCAGTAATTTGACTTTCGAAAGAAGAAGACAAAGCGTTGTGTAAATATACTGATGCTATACATTTCATCACCACTGCTCTCAAAACGGTGAAGAAAAATATCGTGAGGAAACCAGCATGTTCTAGATCCAAAAATTCGAAGACGTGCAATCTATCAACCCACACTGGGCCCACGTGGTGGATCACGGCCCATTCCCTCTTACCAAGAGGAGGTCTGTGTCCAAGCAATGGGGACATTATAGGCCGATTATGCTTATGCATATTTTTTACAATATACTGAGACGTTATTTTAGTACAACGACATTCAAGTATTATTTATAAATATAATTAAATGTAAATAAAAAATTATTTACAGTTTGAAAAACCAGTCTCTGAACCAAAAGACCAAAGACGAATTGGAAAGAGGTTTTGAAGAAACAACTCCCAAAATAAAACGATCGTGATAAAAGAAAAACCGGGCAAGAGCGAATCGGATTCGCGCAACGAGGGTTCAGTACCATCATATGTTTTAAATTTTCATCGGCGAGGCATAGATTCATCAGAGAATTTTAACACTGTGCACTGCGGTGTAGAATATTGCAGATTTATGTCAGCGCCATCTCTTGACTGATAGTGGAACTAATGTAACTTTTGTTGATGATTTCTGAAAAAGTGTGCTATTTAGAGACTTCGTTTTATTTTTCCTGTAATCTTTCCATAAACTTCTATCACATAGAATAATTTCAGATTTTTCTCTCTGCAAACTTCGGAGATAAGGGGGGGTAACGGTAATTTTTTTTTTTTTCATCAAATGTCGAAAACTATGCGGCCTAAAAAAAAGAAATGTTTGAGAATGTGCAAACTGCGGTCTTTTATATGATACCCCCCACATGCCCTAGTAGCCCCACTTCGAATTTTTCAAAAAAATCAGTCCCTGTTGCAAAAAATATACATATTATATTTTTATTTCTTTCTTATTAGCAAAATAGTTGGGCAAACGTCATCTAAAACTATTCCAAAGTTCAAGTTGATAGCATTAGTAGTTCTTGAAATATCCAGCTGTGACAGACAGACAGAGTCTCAAGGGTATAAGGGTTCCGTTTTTACCATTTTGGTACGGAACAATAAAAACGCAAGTTTTAGAAACCATGAAAGTATATGATCGACTACAGTAAACAAAATCTGAAAAATATATGATATTCTTCAGGAAACATGCTAGGTAGATAGTGTGTTGAAAACATAATACACCAATTTGATACGATAGAAAAAAATCATGAATAAACCTCTTCGATCAATAATTATTGATCGAAGATAAACCTCTACAAACTTTCTTTTTACAATAAAAACCATACTAATATACATACAATCATTATGATTTTTTGTCAGATTATTCTACAAGCAACATACTGAAGAATCTATTGTTTGGACTAAAAATTTAAACACTAGTTGTTTAAATTTTTAGTCCAAACAATAGATTTTTTGTAAATAGTTAATTGCTTCAAATTTTGCAATAAATTACTAGCGTTGTCATCGCGCTTCTCTTTCTTTTAAAGACCGCGCTTTAGGTCATGTAGTCGCCTTAAGGTAATCACGAATAATAGTAACTTGTTATTGTAGCTTGGATAAGTTCTGTTATATATGTAAATACAGCTCATGATTGGCTCAAGTGGAAAACCCCAGTACAAGGGCAAGATCCATTTTTTTTTGTATTTTTACGAAATTACTCGTTCCGACTGTCTTTTGTTTTTTGGAATACCTAGGTTATGTTTCATGCTGACGCATATCGGATCAGTGGATGAAGGTCAAGGATATTTTTAACCTCCTCCTACTATATATGCGATTATATACTAAGGAGGAATATTATTTTTAATAAATAGGTAGTCTGGAACCTGGAGAAGGACATAGAAGGACATATAGGACTACTTTTTAGGATTATGTAGGTACCTCAAAAGGGAAAACCTCATAAGATCAGTTCGTTGTCCGTCTGTCAAGACCCTTTTTCTCATGAATGCGTGGAGTTATCAAGTTGAAATTAATATCAAATACTCAGGGCTGCAATCCCTTGAAGCAGTGAAAAAAACAATTTTCTAAGTCAACGGGTACCTACTTCCCGCTGACCAAGAATCATGAAAGTTGAGAAGAAACAATGTCATGTAGTACAAGTAACGGAAAAAATCCGAAAACTGTACCTACCTACCTAGGTGCGCGAGTCCGACTTGCACTCTTGATCAGGTTTTTTTTTTTTGTAATAGGAACAGAATACACGCTAAGTAGCGGGCCAACAGCTAGTTGTAATAAAAAATATATACGGTCGAATTGAGAAACCTCCTCCTTTTTTGAAGTCGGTTAAATAATTACCTACCGATAAGAACGGCCGACGATCTTGAAATGATGGCTGGGACAGACTGTATGCAGAATTAGAAGACCAGGGGATTGCACCGTAGCCTGAATGGGGCCTATGTCCAGCAGTGGACTACGATAGGCTGAGTTGATTGAACTTTTTTTTAATACTAGACATTTTTAATATTATCTAAAATAATTGTTTTTATATAATTTTAATTTGACATTATGACATATCTTTACAATAATTAACTGACTGAAGCATTTATTTTAACCATTTTTTATTACTTCATTATTATTAATTTTTTTTTACAGTTGACATTTTTTTAATTAAGTACCTATTATTTTTTTGCTGAATTCATTTTTAAATTATTATTACTTATTCATATTTGTACGCCGTCATCGGCAAAACATAGTGTACTATTTCAATATTAACACCTGTTTTTTTACACCACCTATGTTTTTACAAATAAAGAAACTTTGACTTTGACTTTGATTGAAGTTAAAGTTGCAAGTCTTGCAGGTACCAAGTTAGTCTTGCAGGTTCAGGTCAGGTCAGGATTTTATTAAAACGAAAGCTTTCAACCTTTGCTAATAACATTGAAGCGTAGTTTTTGAATCTCCTTAGTTGAAGGGCAAAGGAATTTTGTTAAAATGTACATTGTTTTTATTAGAATCTTTTTCAAAGAATCAGTCAGGCATTTCTGAAAGTTAGAACTTGTTAAAAAAAACAATCTGAATTAAGTTTCTTAGGTCTACAAAAAATAAGGCTTTAGATTTTGCTAAGCAATCCGGTGCTCTAGTTTGAAATAATAAAATTCATACAACAGGAAAAATATAATAAAAAAAAGTACCTATCTTACGAGCGTAACAATTATTTTGAATCCCACATCTTAAAGGTTAACAAAACGAAGAATGAACGTGCGTCAGACATTTTTCCAATAATAAGTTAAGTTGTAATTATTGTGTATTTAGTAGGGCAGTGAAAGAGTCAGTCCGGGAAGTACCCGCTACCTACACATTTTTTTTAGCTGCGCCCCGCGGTTTCACCCGCATAAGTTTTGATCCCGTGGGAATATCGGGATATAAAGTAGCCTATAATTATGTTAATGCAGGGCTACCTCCATACAAAATTTTATCAAAATTGGTTCAGCCGTTTGTGCGTGAAGAAGTAACAAACATAAAACACACACACACCCCCACACCCTCACACACTCACAAACTTTAGCCTTATATCACACATGCTTAGTCATACAAAAAATCATAGCAAACAGTACACGGTCTCAAACATCATTCAGTAGAAAAAAGTACAAGTTAACACAAGAAGCAGTAAATTAAACACACTACAAGTCTATTCCAAGAACAAATTATGGCAAATATAATATAAGATTTGAGGATCCAAATTATGGCAAATATAATATAAGATTCGAGGAACCAAATTACATAATAGTTTACCAAATGATATTAAAATGTCAAAATCTATAAACGTAAAAATATTTAGAAGAAACAGTTTTGTAAAACCTGTAACCTTTTAATTGTAAGTGATATTGGATATAACTAATTTAAATAGTCATTCTTCCCGATGTTGTACCTTTATTAACTAATAAGATTTTTGTTTTGTTTCTCTTGTAAGTGAATATTGTAAAATTATTTTAGAGAAACAAATTCTTGAAACCAAATCGCAAAAGAAATAATAACAAATAATTATGGTGAACGCAAGGACCAATTTTTTTGCCTAAAAGTAGGAGCATTATCAAATCAAGCTAAGTCATCTTAAATGTACCGAGTTAAAGTTAGCTAATCTTACTAATTAGGTATAATTATTAACTAGAGAAAGTTTAAGACTTAATCAAATTAACAATTTTGAACTTTATTTTGCGAGCTATCTTTGCTTAGAAATGTTCTCTTATACTTTCATATTAATTAAGTTTATTAGAAGGCATCTTTAACTAGTCGGATACAGTAAGGTACCTACATCCGCGTAACATGGTCATTTAGCCACGCTACCAATTGTCCTTGATAGCTGGCTAACACCAGGTAAGAAAAAACTGGCCAAGTGCGAGTCGGACTCGCACACGAAGGGTTCCGTACCACAGGGCAAAAACGCCGAAAAAAAACACGTTTGTTGTATGGGATGTAAATATTCATTTCATTTGGTTTTTAGTTTTTGTTGTTATAGCGGCAACAGAAATACATAATTTGTAAAAATTTCAACTGTCTAGCTATCGCGGTTCTTGAGATACAGCCTGGTGACAGACAGACAGACAGACAGACAGCTAAGTCTTAGTTATAGGGTTCCGTTTTTACCCTTTGGGTACGGAACCCTAAAAACGAGCGTCACTACACAAGTACTATAATTAGCTACTGGGCTCAAACAATATAAAAGCAAATACTATTGACACGAAAATAAGAAGAAGCACAGACTACTGAAGACTTGTTCTTTATTGTGTTTTGTCTCGTGAATCGCGAAAAAAAATCAGCGGTTCCCTACATTTATGTTCGTATAACTCGTCAAAATGTAGGGAACAGCTGATTTTTTTTCGCGATTTCAGGGGGTCTACTCCGAAGCGGTTAACCACCGTATCGGCCGAATGTTCGGTCATTTTCTACTACCTTTCATTTTCCTATATTGACTATAGGTCCCGACCAAACTGTGCCAATCCGAACCTTTTTAGAACCCTTACCCTTTTTTTACCTCTTTCTTTTTAAATTCGTAGTAGGACAACAATATTCGAATCAGAAAATGACCGAACATTCGGCCGACACGACAATCAACCACTTCGGAGTAGACCCCCTGGTTTGGTCCCTTAGTAAAAGTTATTCATAATGATGAGTACAATGACCTCTTAAGAGGTTGTTGGCGTTTTTCCAATAACCCTGTATAATCGCTCAGAACTAAATTATATAGTCAGATCAGAAAGACAGCCGTTCCTTGTAAAATACTGATATTCAGTTCCATTCAGTTAGACTGGAGGTCAACCCCAAGTTAGTTAGGAAAAGGCTAGGTAGTCGATAATGAATGATTTGCTAAAATCACTACTCTGCCCCCGACAGTTAAAAAGACGTATCTAACAAAAAGTAAATAAATGTTTTAATGAATGAAACGGGAAATCGTTTGCTGTCTTCGAGTAAATTAATATTTTACATACTAATCCCGTTTCATTCATTAAAACATTTATTTCTCCGTTTTTACTTTTTGTTAGATACGTCTTTTTAACTATCGGGAGCAGTATTGTTTCAATGGGCAGGTAAGTTAAGCAGACATGTGCCATCTACTAACTCGCACTGGACCCGCGTGGTGGATTACATTCCACTGCCTCTCACAGAGAGGAGGCCTCTGTCCCAGCAGTGGGAACGTTTTAGGCTGATTATGCTTATACAGATTCACATACATACTCAAAAAAGTTACACAGAATTGGTAAACAAACTCGTTTGTGACCGTAAATCGTCCTTTTACATAACTGGCGCTAAAAAAGCCAATGATTATTTACGAGAAATCTGTCTCTTAGCAATTTTATTATTTCTAATGTGACATTAAATTTTTCCATCACGTTTTTACTAGGAAACTACTGAACCGTTTTAGGTTAGTTCACGCCTATTGCCATCAACCAGGCACAAATCTAGACTCCGGGCTGCTACTGAGAAATTCCAGATGGAAATACCTAATAATATCTTTCCCGACCCGGGAATCGAACCCAGGAACCCTCATGCTCAGCAGACGAGGTTGCGACCACTACACCAAGGAGACAATACATCAATATTTTTGAATTTATAAGATGAAGCATGTACCTACTATAATTATGTCATAATAATGGAGAACTGTTTGTTCAGTCGGTTTTGTTTATATTTAAATATTTTTTTGTCAAATAATACACATATTTGTAGGATGTTAGCGTTTTTGTCTGTTTAGTGTTGTGAGTACAAGAATTGAACGAAGACGTTTTTTTTCCTGGTTGATTATTTTAAGAAACCATTAGGTTTATTTCTTAAACTATAGGTTTGCATTACCTTAGATTAAGGCAACGTAAAAGAGTTAGTATTTGTTATTCAATTAAAGATGTTATTTTTAGAGTTTCGTGAAAGTTTTAAAAGTAATTTTATAACTTCAATTAAATGGAGAAACGATGACAGGAAAAACAATAGCAAAACCTGTGATGACTTCGAAGTAAATATTAACAGTGAAGTGTTGCTAGTACAATATCGTATTATTAGTTTATTAAAATATAAAACAGATAGAACATGTTTAGGTTTTACAAGAAATTATAATGTTATTACGGAGCGATCAGCGAATAAAGGCACTGACACTATCATATTTTGTGCCTTTGGAACCTTAGCCAACCGTAATTCCGGAATGTGGCTTGAGCATAAAAAAATAGTTGGGCAAACGTCATCTATAACTATTCCAAATTTCAAGTTGATAGCATTAGTAGTTCTTGAGATATCCAGCTGTGACAGACAGACAGACTTAGTCTCACCATAAGGGTTCCGTTTTTACCATTTTGGTACGGAACCCTAAAAGGGGTTTGTCCTGACTCTGACGTCGATACATAGTATTCCTGTCGATATCAATTTAGCCTCTAAAAAGGCTTAAGTAAATGGCTTTTTTCTACTAGTGTGTACTGACCCCTTAAACCTTTATGTTGCTTAAGTTTTTTTTTTAATAAGAAGGTAATAGTATATTTCATTACAAGTGCGGAAAGGCTGTCATTGCAAAGAGTTCCGACAAATGTCTACCCGAGCCGAGGCGCAGCCGAAGGCGAGGGTTGACAGTCGGAACAAGTTGCAATGACGGTTCCGCAGGTGTACTGAACGACTATTTTTAATACAGTTGCGAAAAAATTAAGCAATTTAATAAAATAATAAAAACAATAAACTCTACTAACTAATAATTTTTTCTGGAAAATGGCGCCAACCTTAGAATATAAGCAGAGTTTTTTTTTCTTCACCCATTTTGGTAGGCAAAGGGAACTATCCATACAGCTTAGTCTTCAGTATATTTTTTTCTTGATATGAAATGAAAATGAAATTTAATGAGATGAAATGAAATGAAACCTAACCTAACTCATTCAATTAAATCATTAAATCTGATATTGAAATAAATTAGTAGCTTCTTTTTAGAAATATATGTATTCATATGAATCACAAAAACTCTTTAGTAAAAACTTCATGGTTGGTACAAATACGTATATTTCTAAAAAGAAGCTACTAATTTATTTCAATAACCGATTTAATTGAATGAGTTAGGTTAGGTTTCATTTCATTTCATCTCATTAAATTTCATTTTCATTTCATATCAATAAAAAAAATATACTGAAGACTAAGCTGTGTGGATAGTTCCCTTTGCCTACCAAAATGGGTGAAGAAAAAAAACTCTGCTTATATTCTACGGTTGGCGCCATTTTCCAGAAATTTTCTTTGCGAGTTTAGTTCTTTGTTGCACAAAATGAGTAATTTCGACCCTATTTTTTTTTAATTCACACCACCGGAACTCAGTATAATTGCACAAAATGCTTCGGAGAACATTTTACCGGAAAAGTCAAAAAGTCGTTACATATCCACATACGACTAATTTATTGCGTGGAGAGAAGAGAAAAAAGCAATATTGTGTTTTTATTATTTTATTAAATTGCTTCATTTTTTCGCAACTGTATTAAAAATAGTCGTTCAGTACACCTGCGGAACCGTCATTGCAACTTGTTCCGACTGTCAACCCTCGCCTTCGGCTGCGCCTCGGCTCGGGTAGACATTTGTCGGAACTCTTTGCAATGACAGCCTTTCCGCACTTGTAATGAAATATACTATTTTCAAACTAAACATAGTTTACATCCTAAACTAAAACTTAGTTTATAAAATAACCGTGTATACTTATAGAACCTACAAATTTAGTTTTGGAACGGAATAGAGTGACCGTCAGCAATATTTTTCTTGAAAAGGACAAGTTACAAAAAAAAAAAACTAGTTACTTCAATAAAACAGAAGGCCCAATTAATGAACATTTAAATTATCTATTTCCATATTGGCGGTGTTTAAACTAGTCCATCTAGATGATGATTTTCGTGTTTTAATTCGTTAAATCTCAATCATAGATCTCTATGGAGAAGAACGTATTATTATACGTTCTTCTCCATAGATAGGTAGGTATCTATGCTTTGGAATAGGCATCTAGCTTCAACTTTCTGACTAACTAACAGACTATTTAATTTTGACAACTCAAAAGTGCCTGTACAAGGTTTAATTGAAATAAATGATTTGAGTTTGAGAATATACAAGTTAATTATGAAAAAAAAAAGGCGTTGGAACCCGGCTGTTTATACAGGGTCCAATTAAAATAGGTGGACAAATTTTAACACAGCGCTCAGTTCGTCTAACCAAAGATATCCAAGCAAAAAAAAAAACTGATTAAAGTGATTTTATTTTGACCTAAAAATATAAAATTGCCGACACATTAGTGTATTTTCGTATATATACCATTGCGTACGTTACACATATTTTAGTTCCCAAGTAAAGGTGTAACAGATAGGACATCAAAAGTGTTAAATTAAAAAAGTGCAAAAATGAAGGTGACATGTATTGTCATTCAGATTGTTCTGGCCAGTTTTTTCAGTAAGTACTTACCATTCTACCTATTTGTTTTTCCTTATTTATAATTATTTATTTATGTGTGGTCAAAAATTAAAGCAAGAATTGAATAAAAATATTAATTTTAATGTTAGTTTGTTTATTGTATTTAAGATTTGTCAAAATATAAATAGAAAACTAGTATTAAAAATACACTAAGTAATAATATTGTTAAGTAAATAAATTTGAGTAATTTATGTAACAATCAAATTAAGAAAGAAAATAATAGTAATAAAAAAAATTGTTAATTGTAGTTGCAAAAATAATATCAAACAAAATATACATACAATTCATTATAGCGGAGAAATTTTTGGACAGTTATTAAAAATAAATCTGCGGTTTCTTAAAAAAGTGCGTTATCTACGCGGTAAAAATGTACCGAACAGCAAATTTTTACTCTCTACTTTTTATAATTTTTGCTGCTGCTTTGCTGTTTGCCTTTGCTGGGCAAAGGTATCCCTCATTCTTTTCCATTCATCTTTGTCAGTTGCCTGTTTCGCCAGATTAATGACGAGACTATGCCGCATGCCATCGCGCTAGCATTTCTTAGGCCTGCCTCGATGAGGCACGCCTGCCTCAGGGATCTATTTCATAAGCACGTAACCCGCAGTAACGGACAAAGTTACGGGCGCTTCCTATTCCGTACGACATACGGACAGTCGGACATTAGATTAGTTCGACATTGACATCGATTTGACAGTTGTCTTTACTCCTGATGTGTTTTTTTTTCACGTCAACGCCGGCTGTCGTATAGGGTCTTAGCATTATGCTGAGCGATGGCCGTTTAGTGTGGATGTGACGCATGTTTTCTCCTAGCTTTTTTTTTGTGTTGGTGGTTTTTTGATGCGTCATGTTTGCCGCAAATAAACGTATTGTCTTTCTTTCTTTCTATCTTTTTACTCTTCCGAAAAAGTTAATAAGTCGGGTGTTGGGTCAATTTTGAAGTATCAAACTACTTACGGTTCGTATCTTGACTTAGACAGTAGGCCCCCAGGCACCCACAGGGTGCCGAACCTGACCCAATTGTAATAAAATAACTTAGTATTTTGGCAAGGCCGCCTGCAACTGACCGAAAACTTGTTGCCTCTATCAAAATTTAAGCCTGGAAATGTAAATAATTTACATCAATCGGGTATGTGGGGCAGATTTAAAAAAAAAAACAAAATATTGTGCCGGGTACAGGGCAGTGACATTTATCTTTTGTTTTTAACCGACTTCAAAAAAGGAGGAGGTTTTTAATGATAGTTATCACTTGTCATTCAAGTTATCATTCCATTAATAAAATGCAAGTATTACGACAACGTAATGAATTATTTATTGAACTGTGACCTAGTCGAAATTAGCTGTATTATAGAAGTAACAACATAGCAAAATTATTTACAGTTTATCGTGAAACGTCACTATAATTTTTAGTTTCTAATTTAAAGTGTCATTATAACTTGTACTAAAGAAGGCCGCATACTGAAAAGTAAGTCTTAGAACTGACAGCCGGTCTGTAATAGGTCCACTCAAGTCTGTATGGGTCTATGCTCAAAAGACCATTCCAGACGTTTAAGTGAAATTTTTTTTTTAAAGGCTTTTATTAAGTTAAACTTTTTCAATTAGTGCTCATACACACGAGGGACACGCGTCGAGTAACGTCTGGGGAAAGCTCTTCAAGTCCGTCAACGAAGAAACGAGCCCATCCGAAAGCAGTTCTATACTTCGGAGTGAACCCTACTCACGATTAATTAACTTTTTCGGACGGGAAAACGCACATCGAAAAACTACCCCCGTTTTTCAATAGGCAACTCGTAAGCTTCGATATCGACGTCGTAGTCACTATTGTCTGTGGTTTTTTAGTCACTATTGTCTGTGGTTTTTCACTTTGTGGTTGGGGGATATGTGTTTTATTGCTCATTAAGTACCTACTTAATGTCGACGTATAATATAAAATGATAGATTATATATCTACTAAAAGTTTCATAATTTATAGGCTTTTAATTTTTAATGCGGTAGCTTTAAGAACGGTCCACTTGATAGAAGGTGACCTCGACCTATCGACATGTGCAAACAAGGAATTTCCCATGCGTTGTCATGATATTTGTGATAAAGTTGCAATGACGCACGTGCACTTGTGGAAGTAATTACACAACCCACACATTTTTCAACCGGAATAGGTTCAGCATTGCTATGTTTTACCGCAAAACAGCATTGGTTTGTGGTAGAAATAGGTAAAGGTGGGTTTGTTGTAGTTACAACAAACCACGAGGTACATGCGGTACCTCGTCCGGGGAAGTCCCCGGACGAGCTTGAACAATGTGTTTGTAACAGACTATCTCGTTGATGTAGGGGTCGTAAGCGCAAATGCTGAGTGTGGGGGTCCTGGGCCTCGTTCCCGGGTTGGGGTTAGTGTAATTTGATTATCCTATTAGGAAATTATCAGGATTCATACCAGAATATAAACACTATCCCCCTTACTAATAAACATTGTAATAGCGTCTGTATAGTTACACAACGCTTTGTCTTCTTCTTTCGAAAGTCAACTTACTATGATATCAGTGTGTAACTATTTATCTTATATAATACGTTTGATAATAAGGGCGTATATATATATTACTAGCTGCGCCCCGCGGTTTCACCCGCGTAAATGTCGATCCCGTGGAAATAACAAGATAAAAAGTAGCCCATATGTTAATCCAGGGTGTCAGCTACCTCCATACAAAATTTTATCAAAATTGGTTTTGGCGGTTTGAGCGTGAAGAAGTAACAAACATATAAACACACACACACACCCCCACAAACTTTCGCCTTTATAATATTAGTATGATAAAGGGTGGAATGTGGATATACTAGGTATACAACACCTCTGTCCATCACTTTGAAGATAAAGGTGTGAAATATTATGTAATGTTGATGTTTCAGGTACATCCTCAGCTGAATATATCACAAACAGCAGGAAGACAGAAGTAGACCTCGTCATAGAAGGGCTAAAAGATCTAGAATGGAGAAAAATTGAGAGACCTTGCATAGACCAGACACTATTAATATTGAACAATGTGAAGAATTACACTGTTTGGGCGGTTTGGAGTAAGTATAAGAACTTTAGTATGCATTATATAATCAGCCTATAATATTCCCATTGTCACATATACTCGTAACAGCAGATAAGAGCTTTAAAGATGTTTTATTGAAAGTACCACCAGATCATAATTATATGCACCCATATCAATTAGCATATTTGAATCTTCTAATCATACGAGTATCATATCATATTTATTTGCATTCCACAATGTTTAAAAAGATGTTGTTCACAATCATTTTCTTTCAGTATGGAATTCGATGCACCATCCAGTTGGTAGTTTCTACGGTTCCAAATATAGTTTCGGTAACTATGACCAATGTTTGAAAGCACCTTCCAATTTTGCTGAGCCTAAGATTGCCACGCAATATTGCTTATCTGATGTCAAAGTAACGGATAAAGAAGAGAAGGAATATGGCAGTGCTGATGTGTTTGGAAGGACTGAAGAGTTTTTAAATGTGAGTTATCAGCCTCCTGTTCTTGTCCCATGTTACTCGGCGTAACATGGTTTTCATCTTCCATTCTCCCCTGTCAAACATCACGCTATCATTCACTCCTATCATTCTTCTCCCTCTCCATCCATCAACATTTATGTTTATCACTCTTTTATTCACAGACGGACGAATATAAGCAACGTATGAGTGTGTGATGTGAATCGATAATTACGAAAACTGACGTACCTAAGACAAATAACTTCAAATTTTTTATTTGCTTCCAAAGGTAAAATCCAAAGAAGGCAGAAAGGCTGACACAATATCATGGGGTACTTGCTTACCTGCAGTGTGCAACCATGAATCGGTTTCGAAGATTCTGAAGACTATATACTTGGTGAATCCTATCACCCCTTTGGAACCTAATATCACTGTGGATTACTGTCAAAAAGCTGGAGTGAAGACTGAGTACAGCTTGAAGTTTTATGTGTTCATGTGAGTCAGTGTTTTGTTTTATTAATGGCAATAATTCATAGTTCAGCCAAATAGATTTAATTTGGTTGAATGTCACCATCATCCTCCTGTCCATATATACCAATTTATTTAGTATCGGCGCAACAATTTTTCTTCTTCCATACATCTCTATTAGCAGTCATCTCAGTAGTGACCTCCTTTCTAGCAATATCATCTTTTAAATAATCTATCCATTGTTTTTTAGGTATTTCTTTACACATATAACCATCTACATTCTTACCCAAAGATTTCGTCACTACCTTGTTTCTCATTCCTCAGTCATGCCCAAGTCATCGAATGATTCGCTATCTTGTTATACCATTCGATTTGGTTGTTTTTAACTTTTGGCAATATTACGCCATTACCAAGTCGATGGGACTTGATCTATGTTTATTATTATTCATCGCACGTGGAAAGATGTTGAAGTAGTTAGAAATACAAATATTGTCCGAAACATACTCATCTTTGCTTGTTCATGTACTAGATTCCTTCTTCTACGTATTTTTTTCTAAAATTCATAGAGCACTTGTGGTAACCCAGTGGTGTAATGGCCGTGAATTACGAGTAGATCGTGGGTTCGAATCCAGATAGGCATGCACTTCACTTAGTGCAATTTATTTCATCACCTCTCAAAACGGTAAAAGAAAACATCGTGAGGAAACCGGCATGTTCTAGAACCAAAAAAATCGAAGACATTTGTGCAATCTACCAACTTGCACTGGGCTTTGTGCATAAGGGCCCACTTTCTCTCACGGAGAGGGGGCCTGTGTACCAGCAGTGGAAACAATTTAGGCTGTTTATGATTTTCTCAAGATTATTATTATTCTTTTCAGATATACCATGATAGGACTAGTTGTGGCAGCTATAACATCGACAATCTATATACAATATGACAATACAGATTCGAGACGTAAGTAATTCTTAGAAACTATTATTATTTACTCAAATAATTAACATAACGAATTAATGATTATGTCGCATGATTACTGAAATGGTAAAATAATAATAATTTAATAAACATTAGAGGACTTTAACATATTATGATAATTGTTATTCCAGTGCTTGTTAAGATCTTCAGAATCGACGGTAGCAATTGTACTTATTTACTTAAAATAAAACGTTCAAATCAATAAATTTACCGATAACAATACGTATATAAATGAATATGAGGAATTACAAAAAAAAAACAATTAAGCATAAAGGAGCACATGATGATAAAAAAATACAGCTATTAGTAAGTCATTGCAATTAACTATCTTTTACCTCATTGTATTAGAGCATACGCCGTGAATTCTATACAACTCTCGGCAATCATTCTTATTTATACTATATAAGTTAATAGCGATGTTATAAGAGTTATATTGCAATAGCTTAATATTGGTTTCACGTTAAAAAAATGTATCGTGAATGTGCTCCTTAAAAGTTATGTATTATCTATACTGGAGATTAAACACGCAGTGACTAAACATGCCTTTACGAATAAAACTATAACATATTCGTGCCCAAATTTGACGCAACTCAGCGCAAGCTAGCTGTCACAGGGCACCGTATTTCGGCCATGGTGACCAATTTCAACAGAGAATAGCCTTCGGGGCGAGAGATATTATATAGTACAGAAGTGTGTGTGCAGACACAGGTGCACTCTCTCTCTTCCCTCACTCTGTACGACCGGAGAGAGATCAGGCGCAGGACCAACGGTTAATGTGTTACCCCCGTGTCTCGTATAATTATTAAACCGACATCTAAAATTTTAGACAACAATATTTTCTCTGTAGGTACTCGAGCGATTTTAATATAGACAATTTAACCCTGACAAAATATTATGAAACAAACAAAAACTAACAAATGTACAAGAAGGCTTTGAAGTAGATACTATTAAAATCTTGTTCTCAACAACGCTGCACTTAATCTAAACGAAGTCTGTTAGACCAAGTAGGAGCATAGAAAATAGTAGACCATACTTTCATGGAATATTATGTCTAAGCTCATTAAAATTGTTTACATAATTAAGCTTGCCTCTTTGGAGTTGTGGTTATAAAGATGCGTTCTGGGGTCGGGCAAAGAGAGAGTTCTATAATGGGTTTATCGTTCGGAAATTTTCAGTGGAAGCTTGGATTTTTTAAATATTTTAGCTCGTCTCCTATGAGACTTATTCTATCCAGCGAAATATCAGACATATACGTATATTTCGCGGTCCTATGCCTACCCTGAGCGTGATAATAATCTCATGTTTCTCCTTTACAGTGCGGAGAATAGCATACTCCTTCAGCCTCAAGAGAAACTGGTCTTCTTTCGTCAAGTTCTCGGATAATGAGATCCCAGTCCTTAATTTCACAAAGGCCATTGTTCTAAGCTTCACAACCTGTGTCCATGTTTTTGTGTTTATTGTCGTCGGTTCTATTAGTAATGGGCATGATTATGATCAAGTAGGTATCTATTGCGATTTTATTCATTTAAAATGTGGTTTTCGATTAAAGTATTTCAGAACATACTTTTATGCCTGTTGGTTTTTTATAAACAGGTTAACTTTTTTGGTTATAATTTTTATCGTCTTGACATTTTGGCGCTATTTTAATAGTCAGATCTTTTTTAGCTGAATGGTCTTAATGTCTAGGTTTAAACCGTTTTTTAAATAACATAGGCACTAGGCATTCGTCGCCCCATCCTAATATCTTAGATCAACTTGTAACAATATCTCACGTTTTAAGAAACATTAATGAAATAAATTATGTTTCACTCTTTCAGCTAATAAGTATAAAGAACACCACTCTCGGTAACACATTCCAGCACTTAGATCTTCCAGCAGTGGAGAACTTCTTTGTGATATCAGGACTACTTCTCATGAAAGGTCTGATGGAGAAGAAGAGAAGTCCCGTCATAACTTTAATACAGCGTTATGTGAGGTAAGGATACCTACGTGTTACCTATTTTTATTTCTTTTAACCTGATGATGAAAAGACAAATAGATCTGAGATAACTTTTTGAAAGACGGAAGGCGCAGTAGGTAAAACAAATCTAGTAGGTAATAAAGTTTGACTTTTATTCAGCTATTAATGTTTAAAATTGCCTACAAGTAGATGTTGTTGCTAATTCATCGTAATTTATTCATCATAAATCGGTCATATATAAAATTTGTAGATTATTTTCATAATTTTTTAACGACTTTGATAGAAAATGGGTTGACGATAAGACAATTATTACTGATAACTCGTTTAGCTACGTAATGCCGCCTAGGTTCCTAATATCATCCGATCTTAAATCAATTGATGTTTTTATCCAGATTAATAGGCTCCTTCGCAGTGCTAATATTCTACACAATAGCAGTATCCGAACATGTTGGTGATGGCCCATTGTGGAAACGCATCATCGGTAGAGAACAGAAGGCATGCTCCAAGACCTGGCTTGTAGGTCTACTGATGCTTGGAAACTACGTGGATAGTGAAAATATTGTAAGAAGTTTTTACCTTATCTTGTTTAGGTCTGTTTTGAAATTAACAGATCCATAAAAAAAGATGTTCAAAAGCTTCTGATAATCTGAAGCATAATACTGACCTTTCTTTGCGTTAATAATAACTGTATCTGTAGAAATATTGTAATCATTATCTTAACAAACTTGTAGAGGCATGAGGAACAGGGTGTAAAATACACACATCCTCCATAGAAAAGGGAGGGTCCTCCGACCAGACGGAGACGGGTGCCGTATCAGGTGGGCTACGATGATTGATATCGGGACGTTGTATATATGCTAGTTGCGCGGTAAATTCTGCTTGTGCGATGTAGGCTTTTTTGCATTCGTTTTTAACCGTATAAACAGAGGGATAGCGACCCGTGGATCCCAACTTTTTATCGTAAAATATCGTACTGAGCATCGCCCTGTGTACGGGGCTTTAGGTTTGTCTGGGTCTAGTATTTTTATTATACCTAGAAAAAAAGAAAGTAAACACCTATTCTATGTCAAACCCAAAGACTGTGTGTTTCCCAAGCCACCTTTATCAACTGCAAAAACCTATTAATTTAAGATATTATTCATTTCTTCGTCTAATTTAATTTCAGTGTCAACAAGTATCCTGGTATATCCCAGCAGACTACCACTTAGCTCTCATGGGTACAGCCCTATTCTGTCTCTGGCAATGGAATAAGCGTATTGGCAAAATTGTCACCACCATCGCTGTCGTCTTCTCGGTGGTGATAACTGGTATTACCACTTACACGAAAGGATTAAATGGAATCCTGCTCTACGATGTTGAGTAAGTTTTTTTTTTATCTACTTTTTGATCTGCTTCTAGTTTAGTTGCGTAGTTCCGTAGGCGTTTGTGATTGTCAAGGTTAAATTTAACTGGTTTATTTGCATTTTAATTGCAATAAGTTAGTGCATATATATAAACACAGATTAGTGTTAAATATTGTTTATGATTATTGTTACTAGTATACCTAATTCCTCTGACCAAGTCTCTTTGTGTGCGCTCGAAATGGGTTCTCATTTATATTTTGCAATTAACAATCAAGAAGTCTCGGATTCAATCCTCAATGGAATTTAGTCTAACTGAATGTAGCTGAATACCAATATTTTACATGGTGATTTTTTAAATGATAATTAAGGTTTTCACAAAAAACTTTAGTTAACGAAAGGTTTGAAAAGTAAAAATGGTAATTTCAATTGTTTTCTGATTTGCAACAAATCACTTCGAAGCCTTAATTAAATGCTATGGGAAAGTCATTAACGACTTCCGTAGCGTTGAAGCTTATAAAAATCCAATTTCCATTGATTGACGTTTTTACGTGAAGTTTTGATATAATGGGAACTCGACCATTATATTTGATTGAGGTTTGCATAGAAATCTTTATGAAATAATTTCTTGGAACTTATATTTTCATGTGTGCCTTCGAAACGTATATCACTGTGTTGTATCGGATATGGAATAATGTTTACCTTTGTTCCTCGTAATATTCAAGATAATATTTTCCTGTGACTCAAAAATTACCTTTCCCAAGGTTTTCTTGATTAATTTAAAATTCAGAATGTGACGGTTCCTTCATAACAGTTTTTTTGTCAAAAATTAAAAGTTAAAAGTTTAATTATTCCTCTGTTTACCTATATCTCTTAAGCCACTGACTTGTAAATCATGTTCGTCTTTACACAATCTATCTACAAAACCCTGTAATACTCTTAAACATCATTAGGTTGCTGCTGGAGACTTTGTTGCGCCACTTCTTCTTCCCAGCTAAAGCACTAGAAGTTTGTGAAGAGCGGGCGTTTTGGGTTAGGCGTGGTGGCTAGTTTGAATAAATGTTAATGCCTTTCGATTTTGATTATGTTCAGGAAGCTGATACACATCAGAGACAACCAGGTCTACCTAGACACCTACATGAAGAGTCATCATAGAGCTGGTTCTTACTTCCTCGGCATGGCCATGGGATATATCATCACAGTGTACAGGCCTGCTAAGTACAGAGGAGTTATTTCTAAGGTGAGCAACTATGCTAGTTGATAACCAGCCTGTATCGTCCCACTGCAGGGCAAAGACCTATCTCTCCCTTTTCCACATAACTCCGTCTTGTGCTAATGCGGGCCAGTCCTCCCGGTAGAAGTCAAGCTCATCCCGCCATCATCATCTTTGCTAGTTACAAGAGAAAAGACGATTTCTTTTAGGAATGTTTGAAAATAAAAATTGGATAGAATGCAAGTAATGTATTCTTGGAACAAAGGAGAGACCTTTATAAAGCTTTGGACTGCGATAACAAATAAATTATATATCGAAAGCCAGGAGTTGCGGACACCAGCCCCTATTATCTATTACCTAGTAACTAGAATAAGAAAAGACTTCTCAAAGCATAAGTTAAAGCATATTTTTTTAGACTCGATGCATTATTCCTTAATAAACTGGTCTACATACCATTAGATAAAATATCTAGTTCCTAATCATTCATTTTCCTAACATTCTAGGAGTGGTCTTACTTAGGCCTCGCAGCAGCCTTCATGCTAGGTCTCAAAGTGTTAACAGCGGCCTCAGCATGGTGCCTTGGAGAATACAATGCTTGGAACGCAGCAGTGTATGCGGCCCTCAACAGAAACTTATGGGCCTTGGCGACCTGTATTTGTATCGCGATTACAGAATATGGGGATGTCCGTAAGTAAATTTTTTATTTGTTTTGAAGATTCACTTATAATCGGTTAGCTTATCAAATGCCTCTTCTAATGCGAAAAAGAAACAAGCATTATTCATCATAATTGGTTACTGCGAGTTAGCCACTTAAAAGATAATAATTAGTATAGGTTTCCACACAATGATTTTTATCAATCGTAATTCAGTAGTGTCCGAGGTGGATATTATTTTTAAATTATTCTAATGTCACATTATCATTTGTCAGGATTTAAACCCGCAACCTGAAGTTTCAGAAACTGGTGTTTTGACCGTGGGTTCACCAGCACCCTAATTGCGCAACACACTATCAATCACAATCTGAATCATTTTGAAGGATATTGCTAATCCATTGCTTCTTATGTTCGAAAAATTTGTGTGCTCAACAAAGTAAATAATGCAATGCATGTTGTTGAACTATAAAAATGCAAGACATTGCTACTGATAGTGAGACGTAACTACCCCCCACAGGTCCCTCTTTTTAATAAGAACTGTTTTGCTAATCGCAAAGTCAGGAAATGCATGCTCAAATTACCCCGTTCTTAATCATATAGTTATTTGCTTTACGGGTAGGGAATTCTGCCAGGAAACTATGTTGGAACAGTTAATATTAGCTAAGTTAAGAATGGATAGCTATTCGCTTGAATAATTATAATACCCTAGCTAAGTCAACTTCTGACGGAAATTAGACAAAAGCTTGTACTGTATATTTAGAAATACATAAAAGCAGAAAACAAACTATTGAAAGACAATTAAATAATTGCTTTTCAGAGGAAAACCGAACACAAGTAAGTAATGGAATTAAAATAAATAATGATGTCTGGTCCGCCATTGATTAATCTTTGATAGAAGAAACACTGTTTATTTATTTTTAACAAGCAGCACCCAGCGGGTTCACCCGCATAAGTGTCGATCCCGTCGGAATATCGGAATAAAAGTATCCTATGTGTTATTCTGATGTATAAACTATACTAGCTGACCCGACTAACGTTGTCCTGTTTTTGACTCGAAAGAGACGTGGCGCCATCTATTATCATAATAACGTTATTGTTGTTTTCCTCGGGAACAACACTTTTTTTCGGGATGAAAGGTACACTTTGTCCGTTTCTGTACACCTGACAACGTATATGGAAAATTTTAGGATGATCGGTTCAGTGGTTTAGGCGTGAAAAGGTAACAAACATGAATGGATGTTTGTTACTTTTTCCAACCAACCACCCCTACAAACTTTCGCATTTATAATATTAGTAGAAAGTAGGATAGGATAGAAAGTAAGATAGGATTTCGCTTACAAAGATAGTGTGAGGTATGAAAAGTGTTTCGAGTAAGAGATTTAAACCTTTGTTTGATTCACGCATACAAGTAACGCATACATTCAGATATTTACTCGTGAAATTTAAATAAGTGCATATTTCCGTGATTCGTATTTATCTTATTCTATGTATTTTTTTGGTAAGTAATTTTGAATCGCTTTTAATGAAAATTCTGTTCTCAACCGTTCTTGTATACCGGCAACTATTTCAATATAATATATGAAATATTATTAAACAAACACTGTTCATCCATTGGTGCATTGGCTAAGCTTAAAGGCTTTCACATTTTCTCTGTGCAAAACAAATAGGTACTATTAAGCAGTTCCTATTTTGTTCTCTCTTTTACGTAATTGGAAGTTTCTAGACGTGTATTTCTGGTGTGTTTTGGATTCAATCAGCTCATAATCTGACAATAGCTCTATTCTAAAAGGCCGCCAATTTATTGCTATAACTATTAATAAGAAATCCGCATCCGGTTAGACTAGAAGCCAACCCCAACATATTTAGAAAAACGCTAGTCAGATGATGATGAAATATTAATAAGAAAATTGTGGTCTAAATTAATATCTTAACTTTCGACCAATAGGCTTCTAAACCCGTAACAATTTCAACAAACCTAATAAAGCTTAGTATTTAAATAAATGAAGGATATCAATAATTTAACGCAGTGAAATATGAAAGCGAAATGCCAGGAAATGCGTTGCTACAATTCCTTTAATCCCTTAAACTAAATATATTAATATACTCGTGCTTGGGGCATGTTGAACATAGCTTCTCTTTTTCTAATTTCCCGGGAGAATCCTTAGTTTTTCCCCGTCAAAATACTGGTATTATATTTTCATCTCAGTTCCAAGATATGACTGTTACTGTTTCATCAAAATCTACTTTCTCTGTGATGGAATAGTCTTTGGAAAATATTACTATTGTTTTTTCTTTCCAATGAAATTATCCGGAAAAGAACCGGAGTTACCGACAGAGCTTGCAGAGTAAGCAAACTGAAGTGGCAGTGGGCTGGCCATGTCTGTCGAAGGACCGATGGCGGTAAAGCAGACGAGTCCTGGAGTGGAGGCCACGTATCGGAAAGCGTAGTGTGGGACGCCCCCCTGCTAGATGGACGGACGACCTAAAGAAGGTAGCTGGGGTAGACTGGATGCGGAAGGCGGGGACAGGGTGCTGTGGCGCGGTCTGGGAGAGGTCTATGTCCAGCAGTGGACTGCGATAGGCTGAGTTGATTGATTGATTGACTGTTGTTTTTTCTTTCATGGCTGTATCTTCCGTCATTGGTTTAAACTCATCATCATCATTCTCCTGCCCTTATCCCAATTTATTTGGGGTTATTGTTTAAAATTATTCTTCTAATATACAGGGTCAAATTAAATTCACTAGCTAAACTTCACGGTTGTGGTGGGTATCGTTATCTAAACATGATTAAACAAAAAAAATATCTAATGTTTTTTTCTTTTAGGATTACCCCAAAAACTCATCAAAATAATTTATTTTTTGTTTTATCACGTTTAGATATCGATACCCATCACATTTTATTTTACCCTGTGGTTGTTGCATTTCATAAGCGCAAGATAACCGTTAAAATTTTAAGCTATATGACAGTCACACAAATGACACAATGTGCGCTCGTGATTTACATCAACTATACAGTTCGCGTCAAATAACTTTGCCGCTCTGAAGTTAGGCTTTTCGCTAGCCGCGCATGCGCGCTGCTGTTTTATTCATACGATTAACTACTGCGCAGTGATTTGTTGCCTACTTCAGAGCGGCAAAGTTATTTGACGCGAACTGTAGGTAAGTACCTTTGTTAGCCTCATACTGCTTATCTCACAAGACCCTTTCAAACTAGATGTCCGATAAAGAGTAAAGCAAAAACATTGCAATAAAAACGGAGCGACCTATATTCGTAAAAATAATGGTGTCACGCAAAAACCACAAAAAATAAATGACCGGGTTTCGACTATTTGGATATTCTGGCTAAGATACAGATCATTAATTGAGGTCAGAGAAAGATTAACGGCTTTAAAAATAATAAAGTATTCCCTTTTTAGGGTTCCGTAGTCAACAACGAACCCTTATAGTTTCGCCATGTCCGTCTGTCCGTCTGCTGCTTAGCTCTCTTCTTAGAGAATCTTAGTACTAGAAAGATATAATTTGGCATTGATATACATATTAATCACGCCGACAATGTGGTCAAATAAAACCTTGAAAAAAATAATTTTTAGGCTAGGTACTTCTATAAACGTAAAGTGGAAATGTTTTAGTTCTCGTCTACCCCATGGTGTGGGGTATCGTTGGATAGGTCTTTCAAAAATCCTTCATTGTGCGTGGTCCGACACGCACTTGTCCGGTTTTTTTTAATGCATTTTACGAAGTGTTACTGCAGTTTTCTTTCAAAAACACTCTAGTTGTAATTCCAACATTTGATTTTTGAATAATAACTGTGTTGACTTCGTCTATATCTAAAGGCATTTTAAATACGACAAATTCGTGTATAAATTAATTTATTTCATTGCAGAAAGCCTCAGAAACTTCATGTCCTGGCCTTTCTTCACGATACTCAGCCGTCTAGCATATGGAGTCTACATAACACATTCCCTTGTACTGGAGCGATTCCTTTTCTCGCAACGGAATCCATTGCAATATGACATGTTTAACCTGGTACGTATGTATTTATGATTGCCTAGTACCATCGAATAGTACCCACGAAAGGTCAGCCTCATACAGCGAGTCAAAACAGGTGCACACACACGTATAGCTGTACAAAAATCTTTTAGCGCGTGGCCAAAATCGGAACTGACGCCGCTATCTTGTTTTTCCAATACAGTAAACAAAACAATTGCACAAATGTTTACCAACAGCGCCCCCCTGTCAACGTCATTCAAGTGCCAAAAGATCTGTGTAGCATTGTACCTCCGATCTCAAACAAATGCCAGTCGCAGTGAAGCGTGCCTGTGTGCGTGCCTTTTCAATCGTTGTAGAGAGCTGACCTTCTGTACCTACCTATGTTGTGCTAGTACTAGGAATCTCACTTTCATAAAGTTATTTGTAAGTATGTTGGTTACTTTTGTAATTTCATTTTCTGTATTTTTCTTGGAACTGCACTACATTGAGACCCTAAGCTTTGGTTTCTAGTAACAGGTTCTATAAATGTTGTTTGACTAACATTCTTTGGGTTTTATTATTAGAAATTTTACTCTTTTAGTGCTTAATACCAAATGTGGCGTTTGAAGCGATAGTGAACGTCGCAAACCTTTTATGGCAACGCTCCCTAAAGAAGCCTATGTCAATCAGTGGCAGTGTATTGTTTAATTTCCGGCTCTTCTCTGTAGGAAACGACCAATAAGAACCCTAGCTTCTGACTTTCCGAAACGAAGGAAACGACCAATAAGAACCCTAGCTTCTGACTTGACTTTGATTTTACTTCACATAAACCTACATGGGCACTTATGAAACGTATTGTGAGTGTAAATATTTAAAAAAAGTTAAAAGTCGAAGTAAGAAAAATCAAGGCTTAGCATTCAATAGTGGACCATACCAAGAAACAAATTGTTAGGTATGATAATAATAATGACAAGACTATGGTAATCTACATATCTATAAGTCTGTCCAAATTAAATAACAATACACACACAGTCATATAGAAAAAGCTGGTATAGACTCACAAGAACATATCAATACCCAAGCTTTACCCCACTCTATAAATAATCTGGCCACCCCCAACACAGTACAGCTTGAACATACAAACTTCTTAATTGAATTCCAGATACTAAACGGTATAGGAATACTCCTACCGTCCGCACTTCTAGCGGTACTTCTGTGGCTGTTCGTCGAATCGCCGCTGAGCAACTTGGCTAATCTCATTCTAAGCCCTGTGTGAGTATGTTGGTAGTTAAATACTAATACTAATAGATTGTGGCGGGAAGATGTTATATATGTGTTGGCACAAGATGAAGATGCGAATGGTGGAGTATTTTGAGAAGATTAAGATCAAGATTTTGCTGTAGCAACGAATGATAGGCCGATAGATAGAACAAATCGTGGAGGGACCGAATGCTTTACTAGTTTTAATCTCAAAGTTCGTTTGATATAGTTTGAATGTCTTAAAAATGGGATTAGGCATTTTGATAGTCCTAAGAGTCGTTTTATTAACATTCTTGGGATTCGGAATAATTGGAATTAAATGGTATTTTTCTGGAGGAAATTCTTAAACACAATCTAGATAAGGAGTTATGTAGTAATACAAGTTCATCTACATTTACTTTTAACCACATATATATACAACAGTCGAAAACGAACTCCTTTCTTCCTTCTCCCACTTCACTACATTCAAACATCTTGAACAAATAAAATAACTAACAAAGGCGAACAAGCAACATACATGATTTTATTTCAACTTTAAACAAACTGTTTCCTTTACCGTTTCAGTAAGAAGCAGACGGCGAATGGAATTGAAAACAAAAAGGAAATCAACGGGCATACTAAGATTACAGACTTGAAATATACAAAGGCATTGTGATACGACAACAGATCTTTGATCTTGTTAATGAAGCAGACCTTGTGTTCTATGTAGGTTTTACCATTCTAGAACTTGATTTCTTAGTTAAAAAAATTTTAGAAAAAAATAAGCATAAAATTAGTTTGGTTTTAGCTATATTAATGTGATATGAATTCGAACAGGCGACTGAAAGTCTGGTGTAATCTCAAGTGCAAATATTAAAGCATGATTTTTTTAAGATAAGGAAGAATAAATTGCTTTTTACTACGTATTTATTAGGGCTTTCCTTTGTGTTTACAGAATGTAACAAAAATAACAAAACCACTCAACCAGTGAAGAAAGAAGAAAGCTTAATTAAGAATTTTAAGCGCCTAACAAAATTATATTAGCAAGCAATATGTAGCTTGCTATTCGAATGTAATACTTTTTTGACAGGCAAACTGTTCAGACGGCGACCACAACGTCAAGTCAAAAGTGTGTCTAATCATCTAATAAAACATAGATATTAAAGTGGCTAAAAACGTTATTTGCAAAACACACCCTTAGTGCATATATATAGATTTCGATATTTTGTAGTGTAGGTAGATACTTATCTACAAGAGGAGTATTAAAACAGCTTAAAGTCTGCCGACCCCATAGCGACATGAGGAAGTGAATCATACTTGTGATCCTATCGCAAATGTAATACACGAACGATTGACTAACCAACTGTAACATAACTCAACCGCCGCTGAAACTTTTAAGTCCACTACGATCCTAATTTATGTGGCTTCAATGAACATAGCTATACATACAAGTATAGGAAGTATTTTAAACTTAAATGTTGCTTTAGTTTCCAAATCATAATACAGAATATACTTCTGAGAAAAACGCATATTTTGAGTTATAATTTCGTTATATAACGGTGAAAGAAAACATCGTGAGGAAACCAGCATGTCCTAGACTGCATATGACATGGACCAATATGCACTGGGCCCGCATAGTGGATTACAGCCCACTCCCTCTGAACGAGAGGAGGCCTGTATCTCAGCTGTTGGAACATTATAGTCTGATCATGTTTTCTTTGTTGTAAGATGATTCACCTTTCTTGTATCTTTTGTATCACATAAACTAAGGGAAACATGAGCGACAACACTCTCACAAGATTCTATGAAATTCTCGACAAAGAAGGCAATTCCTTCCCCGCCCGTAGCGTGGCTGATGTAAAATACGATTGAGAGATTACGGTGAAGGGATGAGTAGCAACGACGCTGTCTGCAAATAACAACAAACTGAGATCACCGATCTACGACAAGCTTAGTAACTATTGCATTGTCTCCTGTGACTATTTATTGGGTAGTATTTATTGAAAATTCCTGTACCTAGGATAGAACCATTCAGGCCCAGTAGCGCCACTTATATAATTATAACTCTTTATCTATCTGGATAACCCCACAAAAAACCGGGCAAGAGCGAGTCGGACGCACCGAGGGTTCCGTACCATCATGTTTTTAAATTTTCACCGGCAAGCTACTTACTAGATCTCGTCTTTTACTCGTCAATCGTATTTTTTCTTTTTTAAACTAGATTAGGTCGGCCTTTCTTTCGAAGTATCTCTCGCGCAAACTATTCAGTTTAGAAAAAAATTATATTAGAAACCTCAATATAATTTTTGAAGACCTATCTATAGATACCCCACACGTAAGTATTTTGAGTTTCAGTTCTAAGTATGGGGAACCCCCATAATTTATTGTTTTTTTCCTATTTTTTTTGTGAAAATCTTAATGCAGTTCACAGAATACATCTACTTACCAAGTTTCAACAGTGTAGTTCTAATAGTTTCGGAAAAAAGTGTCTGTGACATACGGACGGACAGACAGACATGACGAATCCATAAGGGTTCCGTTTTTGCCGTTTGGCTACGAAACCCTAAAAATGGTTGTTAGCGCATAGTTTTTAATCAATCGGCGAATTTCTGAACAAAAAACCATGTCAGTCTTACCACTTCAGAAATGCATTGTAATATTTTTTTAATTATTTGTTCCTTTGTTGATTTAGTTACTTGATAGATAGTCAATATGCTGAGCGATGGCCGTTTTGCGTTGATGTCATGCAAATTTTCCCGCAACTTATATTTTTTTTTTTGTGTTCGTGTTCTTTCTCAGCGTCATGTTTACCGTAAATAAACGATTTTCATTCTTTTTTTTCTATATCAAACTTTTTACAAAAAACCTAGCCTAGGAAATTTATTAAATTTATTTTAGCTAGGAAATTTATTTAAAAATAAAACAAAAATCACGTACCTAAGTAAGTCAGATAAGTGGTTCTTAAGCCGTAAGCGGAATAACTGGTAAATAGACGGAGATAAGTAACGTTTTAGAATTTATGGAAGGAAATATTCTATCAAAAAGTACTCTGTGGAAATATACCGTCTATTCGTTTCATTACCATGGCAACGCTCCCATCTTTCTCGTATCCATGTGAAGCTAATTTCATCCACACAAACGATATCAGAATGTTTATTCAGTCGTGACCGCTGTTGAAGCCTAACAAATGTTTATATAGAATTCAATTCAACCTGATTCAATACCACGGCTGTTATTGGATTTAAAGGCGGGTAGGTACGATACGAGGGATATTAATCCTGTCACGAATGTTCCGATTACTAGAATTCAATACGAGTTTTATCGGTGTCACTGGTATCGGGTGTCTTAAGTATTGTTTGTTTTGATGACAAAGTAATTGAGAAGGCGGATTTCTAGTAAAAAGATAATAATCGATTTAGTTATGATTAATTTTAGATCCAGGGCGAAGAAAAGTAATTTGTTGTCTGGCTCTCCAACAAGAAGCTATATATACCTACGTTATTTAAAAGAAAAAGACATTGACAATCCAATCAATTCAGCAAGTGTTCCATTCTACAAAAGATAAACATAAACACAAGAAAATTCTACAATTACTTTCTAAAACAATACGGTAGCATTATCTTTTCAAACAACCATTTAACTTATATAGACGACATTCTAGTTTTATGTAACAGGCTAAAGGTGGGGCGCTCCAGGAATATGTGATTGCTTTCCTAGATTAGTTCCTAGAAGTAGGTTGTTCAAAATTATAGTATGCATAGAATCCCGAACTGGTACGGATAACGATTATACTGCTGGTGTATATCGGTTTATTGGTGTAACCGGGTTATGACCTAGTATTAGTAAACGGAGCTGCGAATCTTGGGGTCTCCGATTTGATCTTAACGAGGGCTTTGCTAGGAAACTTATCTAAGGTTTTATTTAGGTAAACCAATAAAAATGCCAAGGTTATTTTAATCATTAAACATTATTTTTATTGGTCGCCATTTTTAGTATGCCTAGTAACACAGATAATAAAAGTACATTAGATTTTGTTTTAAAATTTAGTAAAATTTAAAGATTTCACCTTTTCAATGATACTGATAATTTACTAGTTAGTCTTATCAGTTTCACATCTATAGTACCTAATGCTCTCAAAACGGAAAGGAAAACATTGTGAGGAGACGGCATGTCCTACAACCAATCATTCGAAGACATGTGACATCTACCAACCCGCACTGGGCCCGCGTGGTAGATTACAGCCCACTCCCTCTCATAGAGAGGTCTGTGTCCCAGCAGTGGGAACATATAAGCTGCTTATGCTTACAACTATACGTATGTTGATTTTAGTTTATGGTCCATCATCCCAGCCCTTAATGAGCTTTCCCGGGGGCAACGTATAATCAACACACTTGACTGGCAGATTGAATTGCATTATGCTATTAGTTGCTAAGTGGACGATGCTAAACTTTAATATACTCTGTCTGTTCGAAAATTTGGTTGGAAATTATCGTACAGCGATCGCCTATTTTGATTTTTTTCGATAAAAATTTGATAAGTTTTATCAAATTTTTATCGAAAATCAAAACAAAGTGATTTTCACTAAGATATAATAGAGGTTTGTAGGTTTGCGTATTTAACATTGTCTGATTCAATTTGACTTCAGGCTTAATCATAAATTTATGCGAAAGTACCTACTAGTAATTTCAGTAGATTCCTACAATTAATCATGACATTCGTCGTTATGTGATCTTCATAATTCATATTCACGTTAATTACCATTTCAATCAGCTGTAAATTATTATGCTGGATTTCAAATCCCCAAAATAGTAACACGAACGCGAACGATAAGAACCTATTTATTTTAACTGTATTCTATCCAAATATTTTCTTTACCATTTTCTCCTCCATTCATCTAAATTCGAAATATCCCAAATTCCCTAAAACAAATGATACCACGGAGCATCCGCGTTCATTTCGCATTATATCTCAAGATAAAGCCGCGCGTACACTGTCTCTTTGTCACGTTGACGGGGCTTGTCACGCAGACGAGAATTGTCACGTCACGATATTGGAATATTCAGACGTTGCTAATTAAAGCTCATGAAGATACAGCCTAATTAACTGGTCTGAAGTTTATCTAAGGAGTATTTATACTTGGCGAGTAAAATTTAAATTGGTAAAAGTTGGTTTTTCTTTCTTTTGTTTAAATGGAAAAAAGACTATTGTTAGCTCATTTCTTTTAATCTAAGCAGCATTTGTTTCTTTGTGGAAACTCTGTTTGTGGGTTTTTCCACGGTTATATCAAAGGCAAGATGTGATTATGGCTTAGCGAGTTTTCATTTGAATACGCTTTTTCTAGAAGACTATGTAACTTTTCTTGTGTCAGTTCATTTAGGTAATTATTTAATATAATGGATCTTCTTAATACAGCGACATAATTTGTATCGTAGGTTGAATTTCAATTAAATTAGGTATTACGTAGCGGCAAACCCCCTAATTTGTTCTCAACAAATAATAGATTTACATGTTTCGACACAACAGGCGTCATAACACCACCCTCAATTACTCCCATATCTAATACCAAACAATTTATGGAATAAAAACTTCTTGATTGTTCCAAAACTGTCACACATTATGAGAAACGGGATCCCTCTCATTTGTCCCATTCATCGTTGTACTTAGCCTTACCACAATTTTAAAGGCAGAAGAACCAGTTCTTCAACGCCTTTAAATGAGCTCACTTGTGCACTTACAACAAGTACCTGTTAGATACTGCTTTTTGTAGATATACTAATAATTCAGTAGTCGTTTTTCAAATGACTGCTATTTCAGAAACTTTTCTGCATAATCATCTTTGGCTTTATTTCGGCCTTTTCAGGCTATGCCAGATGTTACAGATATTTAAAGCTCGAAAACTTAATACTAAAATAACATTTTGTAACAACTGACAGGATTAACAGGAAGGCCCGAAGCTATATTGTAGCTTTAATTATTATTTGTTTCTTGTACTACTTACTTATGTTTTGTGACAATCCTAAGTGTTTTTACTTCTTTGTATCTGCCCAATTTTCACACTCAATATAGAGTGGTCCTTCTGCCCGCAATCATTGTGTCCTAAGCCTTACTTTATTACATGCTACGTATGTTTTCTGTTACGAGCGTTATTAATAGCTCTATGGGGAGAGTTATATTACAGGGTAGGCAGAATTCCAGGCACCTGTTGATTGAAGATGCTATCTTTGGTGTGGTAGGTAATGAAACAAAAAGATCATGGCTTGGGCATGGTTTTGTGCAGGAAATTATGTGCTTGGGACAGCGAGAAGGTAGAAGGTAGGTTATGATATTGTAAAAAAAAAAATGAATTTTTAAGGACATTACTGAAAGCTTCGCTAACTTATAGAAAGACAGACAAAACTTTACTCCTAGAATATTATAAGTTTTTCCTTAGAGGTTATTTTTTTAACTTCGTAGAGAAGTTGTTATAAAAATGGCTTTTAAACTAAATATAAAAAATAACTAGAAATTACAACGAGAATGGAAGTTTTTAATGAATCGACAATGGAAGGATATTGAGAAAATAGACGTTTTTAAATAAAACCCTTTGTATGAGAACCTTTTTAGTAGAATATAACTCAATTAAAAACAAAATCTTAATTTTTTTGTTATTTGACTACCTGACTACCTTTTTATCAATAGTCTGCAAATTTTCTTGATCTTTTGCGCAGTTAAATTATCTTGCGTCTGTTTCCGAGCTCAAACAACCCGAATCTTTTCAAAGTGAAAGTGAACAGGCTTCTTCTGGGTAAGCTCACTCCATCGTCGACTTTGTCTCTGTCACCTCTGACCTAGACTAGAGTCAAGAGCAAACCCATTTCATTTAAAAAAAAAACAGTGTCACTCCGGGAGTGCCGACAGAAGTCAAAAGAACAATTGCGTGTGTATTTTTTGAATCGTCTTATATACAAAACACAAATAGAATACTTTGCCATCACTCACTGACATTTCGGATATACATCCCGAGGACAGCCGAACACATCCGAATGTAGCGCGGTGTCGGTTACGGTAGCAGTGTCGCGAGTTCAATGGTCTTTTCCCATTTCAAAAAATGCCCAACGGCCTAAAGAAGTTTTCAATTCAAATATTATCAAAAATTATAACCAAGTTAAAACGAAGTCTGGTTATTGATTATAGAATAAATTGCTGAGTTCTATAAATAATACATCACAGGACGGTATAAGTTATTCGTCCTTGTTATTATTGATTTGTTTGTCAGTCGTAGTACAAGATTAGGTACCTTGAGATTTTTCCATTGGCGTATCTTTTTTCCAGGAGGGGCCTGGCCCCTAACTTTTTTTTTTTCGTTTTATCCTCTACTAGCATTTACCCGCGGCTGCGCCCGCCTGAATGCCGAAAATTGTCCCATATAAGCATTATTTGACAAGAGAAGAGTTAAAATCTTTGTTATTTGCGAGATGAAACTTTCTAGTACCCTTTTGTTACCCACGTCATATTCAGGCATGTTTCTAGTACCCTTTTGTTACTCACGTCATATTCAGGCATGTTTCTATTACCCTTTTGTTACTCACGTCATATTGAGGCATGTTTCTAGTACCCTTTTGTTACTCACGTCATATTCAGGCATGTTTCTAGTACCCTTTTGTTACTGACGTCATATTCAGGCATGTTTCTAGTACCCTTTTGTTACTCACGTCATATTCAGGCATGTTTCAACCAGAGTTAATAATAATAATAATTTACCTCCTTAAAATAAGGACTAGAATCTCACCTTGGTTCACACCCGTGAGATTCTGAAAATACCAGGTACTAACCTAACAAAAAAAAATTGAGATTTGAGCCTCCTTTTAAGCAGAAAATGCCTGTATTAGGAGACTCCGCTGTTTCAAAAACAAGAAGTGTAAACTATAAAAAACCGACTTCCAAAAAAAACACTACAAACTGAAAAATAACTTTAATTTCGGAAGTCGGTGTCTTAGGGATCAGTATTTTAGTTTTTGCCACCGACTTCCGAAATTAAAGTTATTTTTCAGTTTGTAGTGTTTTTTTTGGAAGTCGGTTTTTTTTTTGTTAAAAAGTTTTTATTTCTCGCTTTTTAGTGGGTCTATTTATAATTTATCTAAGTTACAATAGCCTAATGTCAACTTGCCCATCGCCTTTTTATAAAATATTCCTTTTCTCGATGCAGGGACGTTAATTGTTGAGGAGTTCTCCTTTTATTAGTTTTTAGATTAGATGCTGATAATCCTGGCTGCAGCATCAGGCCAGACTTATGTCAACATTGCATTGAACTTAAAATTAGTCCTGTTTAAAATGAGCCCAAACACGACTACGGTGCTGTAATTTAAAGGTTCGTACTTTTTCTGATGCTCCTGGCTTCAGCATCAGGTCTTCGGTGTTCCTCAGTAACAGTACGTTTATCCACACATCGAGCCCTTTTCAATGAGCCTAAACACGATATATCTGCTGTTAGTTGTCGAGGAGTTAGGTACTCTGCAGACTATCGTGACTGCAGAGACCAAATGTGGCAAATGCCCTATCAAACATCAAAACAATTACACTAAAAAACAGTCCTTGCCTGTTCGAGTAACTTCTTACTGTTAAGGAGTTGTACCTTCCATCATCAGCCCAGCTACCTGAGATGGTGACAACCATACACAAATACACAAGATACTTCATAAAATATGCGAAAAACAATAAGTGAGCCTATAAAATTTGAGGGTTGCCCTCGATTTCTCTAAGATCCCATCATCAGATCCTAACTTGGTGACAATGGGACCACCTCAGAACTATCTACTTTCGAACAAAAAAAGAATTTTGAAAATCCGTCGACAATTGGCGGCGTATTCGATGAACAAACATACAAAAAAAAAAAAAAAAAAAAAAAAAAAAAAAAAAAAACATACAAACACCCGAACATAGTACCTCCTCCTTTTTGTAAAGTCGGTAAAAATACAAGTACATAATCAAAAACAAGGTGATTTGAGTGAATGAGGGTGTGTGTGAGTTAATTAATTGAAAATTCTAATATATAATAAATACTATGGCTTCTGTCTGCCGTTCTTAGATAAAACTGGTTGCTATGGTTTCCGTCTACTCACAAAATCATGATTATTTTGCTATATTTATGCTAAATATGAATATTTTCTACAATATTATCAGTTTGATCAACATATTTTTAGCACAACACCCATCCTATTCGGGTTATCAGGCAACCAGTATCAGTTTCTATTATAATTAAATAAGACGTGGTTTGGTCCAAAAGAGAGGCGACAGCGATTTTATCAGCAAATAGTTCTATATGAGAAATGAGTCCAGTCAAAACTAATTTATTAAAATTAGGCGGAGACTCAGCACTTTTTGAAAGTCAAAATTACGTAAGAGAGTCCCCAAAACGCCCACCCTTCTTCACTTCCTAGTATTTTATCTGGAAAGAAGAGGTGCCACAAATATCCCAGTATGAGATTTGTATTTGTCTCCCAGATGTAGTAGAAGAATCCCTATGTGATAACACTACAAGCTAGTTAGTCAACATTTAGCAGAGTCGCTTACGCTTACCTATAATATCGTTACAAGAGCTGGAAAAGATTGAAGTGAAGATTGAAGATCGCAGCTAGAAATTTATCGTGACCAACAGCTAGATGACCAACTCAAAATTATGCTTTGATTTATTATTCCGCTGAAAGCTTAACAAATATTAGCTAAGACGGAGATATCTCATGAAAAAAACCCGTAGTTTTAACTTTCAGCGCATTGCCAAGAATTTTCCTTCCCAGTTTTTTACTTTGAACTTATTAACCACGTACATTTTTAAGCAGTTTTACCATCATTTAGAGCGCTCAAAGCAAAACTTTTTGAGTCTTTGCGAAGATATTTTAAGTTTGAAAACAGTAATGCAGTTTCACCAAAAGCTTCTTAAGTTTTTTTATGAAAAATAAATAAGATGTTTTTAATGACACGCTAAGACACGTAAAAAAAACCTCTCTCAAAATTGAAATCTCAACTTTATTAGCGCTTTATAACCTCTTCATATTTTATTTATCAAAAATCTTTCTAAATTTTGACAGCTCATGTCAAGCGCCATGTTGTATTTAGTTCATCAATTGGACGCTCATAACTCAACACTTGGTCCACATCATAAGGGTAGCTAATTTATTAGTGCCACACCCTGTTAAATAGTGACTTATTTATTTGAAATGGGAGTGTCTCTATATTGTGTGCTGGTAATTAAATGTACATTGAGATAACTATGTATGGGACATGGGTCGGAGATAGGTTGGCTTTTCATGGAGGCCATTTTAGCTGGACGATGGATGTATATAAGGCTGGTTAAGACAGCCTTTACAGCGTGTCTTAGAAATGTGTGGTCATATTAAGGGGACATGGCTTTGATGGCCGACATCGTAATCGCGAAAAAATAATCAACTGTCCCATAGATTTGGACTACTTTTGGATACTGGACAGTATTGAAGTTTTGTATGGGAATGCTGATTACTTTTTCGCGATTACGATAATCGTCCCATGGAGAAAGTGGTTCGGTTTGACGGTCTATTATACCACACCCTTAACCGTTCTTATCGGTACGTGGATCCACGCGAGACACAATGGCTTTTTAATTGTTTCTACCGGTTGAATAATATGACCACACATTTCCGATACGCAGTTTGTACATAATGTACTTACAAGGCGATAGTCGGCTGTATTATCTAGTGAACATTTCTGAGAGCCTCTAGATGCGAAGGTTTTCTTTCACAATTTATTTTTCTTGACTGTTTTTAATTTTCGTTTCTCGAGTACCTACAAGTTGAAAACAAACGAAGGAACAAATTCATTATTTAAATCGACTTCAGAACGTTTCAAATTAAAATGATTACAACGTTATTTGTTTTGGAGAATTTATGAACTTCCTTCCTTAATATTTTTTTTTAGGTTACCCTACACTGTCCCAGTGCTAAGCAAAGGCCTTCCCCAAATCGTTACAGGCATCTTTTTCTAGAGCCACCTCCTTAGTTGCGTAACACAGTATCAATCTCAATGTGAATAATTTTGAAGGATATTGCTAATCCATTGCTCCTTATGTTCGAAAAATGTGTCTGCTGAACAACGTACCTAAATAACGCAATGAATGTTGTTGAACTGTCAAAATGAAACCCATTGCTACTGATAGTGTGTTACGCAATTATAATTAACTGCTGTATTAATGTAAAAGATTTGACATTTTGATCTTGAATGTTACTAAAGGACGAATAGACATAAAATATCCGAAAAGCTCTGAAAAAACTCCGCCGCCCTACACGAGGAAGAAATAATATTCACCAAAGTAAACAGTTTTCATTTTTTTAACGAAAAAACTGCTAGGGGGAGCGTCGCTCTTATCTCGAGAGATAAGCGTGACAGAGACCCGACGTGACAAAAAAAAAGTGACAAAAAAATAGAGTCACGTCACAAAAATGAATCCGACATAATGTTTTTGGAGCTGAGTGTACTTACTCAAATATTAATGTCACACTGCTTTTAGCTGACTGTACGGTGGCGGTGTCAACATTTTCTTTTGTTCTTTTTTTTGAGATTTAATTAAGCAGGTAGGTACGTACTTTAGTCAATTGAGTTTTGGGTATAGAGTAAATGGTTTCTAAAGATAGAATGTTTCTATCTATACTAATAATAAAGCTGAAGATTTGTTTTTAGGGTCCCGTACCTCAAAAGGAAAAAACAGAACCCTTATAAATAGGATCACTTTGTTGTCCGTCTGTCTGTCAAGACCCTTTATCTCGGGAACGCCTGGAGGTATCGAGTTGAAATTAAAACCATATACTCAGGTCTGCGGTTTCTTGAAGCTGTGAAAAAATCAAACTTCTAAGTTAACGTAAAAGAAGATACGGCCGTTTATGCCGCAAAAAACGTATATATTTCAACACTCAAGGGAATCAAAATTTATAGGGTACTTCTTGTTGACCTAAAACTTTGAAATTTGCCTGGTAATAGGTATCGTCTTATACTACAAGTATAGGGAAAAATCTGAAAACTATACATTTGTAACTAAATAAATCATAAAAAATATAGTCTTTATTTAAAGGTCTGTCAAGCAAGACCTCTTTTCTCAGGAACGCGTAGGGTTATCAAGTTGAAATTAATATCAAATACTCAGGGCTGCAATCCCTTGAAGCAGTGAAAAATCAAACTTCTAAATCTACGCAATCAAAAGATAAGGGCGTTTATGTTTATGGCGCATATTTTGACACTCGCAAGGGAATCAAAACCTATAGGGTACTTCCCGTTGACCTAGAATCATGAAATTTTGCAAGAAGCAATGTCATGTAGCACAAGTAAAGGAAAACATCCGTAAACCGTAAATTTGTAGTTACATACAGCTACGCACGGAACCCTCGATGCGCGAGTTTGACTCGCACTTGACCGGTTATTTTTTGGTTTGAACGCGGTAATCTCCGGAACTACCAGTCGAATTTGTAAAATTCATTGCATTTGATAGTCCAATGCTTGAGGAAGGCTATTGACTCACAGCAAAAAGTTTCCCACAACAAGAAATTTCACTCGGACGATGTCGTGGGCAGAATCTAGTTTTCTTATAATTCTGTGATTCGGCCATTTTTTTTTGGCACAACCTTCGTATTTTTTGGCAATTATTGGTCAACAAATTAGGTCAGGATAAATTAGGATGATGAGGATATCTGGGTCTGGAAATGAGGACAAACTGGGTTTGTATTTATTATTAACGTTTTACCTAAAAAATAAGTCCTACCTAGGGCTTGAATTTACAAACAAGTACCTACCTAATTCAAACTTCAAAAAAGCCTGATCATTCCCATCATCTGCCTAGCCTCTTCCCAACTATGTTGGGGTCGGCTTCCAGTCTAACCAGATGGAGCTGAATATCATGTCATGTTACTAGGTAATACGATACCCCTTGGTAAGACTGGTTGTCAGACTTTCGGGCTACTGACGACCCGTAACGACTGTCAAAATTCCACGAATACCCGGGACCAACGGCTTAACGTGCTTTCCGAGGCACGAAGGGTCATGGTATGTAAAGATGGTGACACATGCACGGACCAACCGCGGTAAGGCTGATCGATCGACCTGTGCGCCTGTTATTACTTAGCCACATGCCCCTCATTATTCTGTGATAGCAAATACCACAGAAAGCATATGGAAGTAGAAGCTTTATTCGTATAACATAATCATCACGCCTAAATTCCCCAAAGGGGTAGACAGAGTTTTATTTAGCGAAAATTGCGTATTCCATAGGATCTATCCAGCCTTGCCTACAATCTTCCTTACCCTCACAGTCTCAGAATCCCTCCACCCACATACCAACTTCAAAACCGTGTAGATGTCCGAACTTGGTCTGCCCGTAAAGTTTGACAAACATGCATTAATTGCTGACCTACATGGTACTTTAATTAAATGTTCCGGAGTAGGTGCCGATTGTCGTGGTTTTAAGCCAGTTATCAAGTATTAGAGGGTAGTCTGGGTAGACTGAGAGTAGTTGGCTGGAGGCTGGGAATATGAATTTGGGTCACATGTATAATTTCAAGATGGATGACGGAACCAATATTTTTATTTAAAAGCGTGTTCATGGAGTTTCTTGCTCGTTCTTTTCCATGGAATGGGTCATTAGGTTTTTGTGTCTGACTGACCAACTACTAGATATGATTTTTCAATTACTTACCTGTAATTTAATAATGTTTTTGCTGCCGAAATGTGGGTGTATTTTAGCTACAATTCTGCCCAACCCTTCGAGAAACAAGGCGTGATTTTATGTTGTGTTAATATTTAAATAATTATTTAACAATTAAATTAATGATTTTTAGAAAAGTCTGAGAAATAAAGATGAAACCTTCTAAATACAGATGAAAAATTAATGATGAATGAATGATGATTGATTTACTGAGTGAATGCGTAAGAATTTAATCTAAACAGAATTTTTTACACCTCAGTCTTTTGGAACAGACCATACGTAAATTTTTGTAACGTGTTTTTTGATAGAGAGATCGTCGCATTCGATCGTTGTGGTGATGTTTAGGGGGCTTTGTCCAGCAGTGGACGTCTTTTAGCTAATGTGACGATTATTCTTTTGTAATTGTCAAGTTTAACAGCTGATATTAGGTATTGCCACTTTACCAGGATTGCTAAACTACGAAATATAAATACACAGCCCGACCTAGAAATCAAATTTGGATCGGATTTGCCGAATTAGCAAAATCTATTAGATACTCAGATCCTTTATTCCTTTTTTGTTTCCGTAGCTTTCCTAACCCTAGATTCTGTAAGTCATGCAATCTGTTAAGTGTCCAGAATAAACACAGTACCTTCTCATGTATAACTAGATATCCAATTTTTTATGCCAGACGATCTTAGCCAGACACTGTCATTTTATTACCTACTTCGTTTATTGAATTCACACATAAGAGCGTTTACGCCGTACGGCATTTTATACAAACTTTCAAGCCCTTATTTTTCGAAATGAATGAACCAATTTTAATGAAAGTTCACTTACTTCAGGTAACTTATTATACATTTTTATGGACATGAAAAAGGAACTATTGCAGTGCATTTTTAGTCGCAGTGTTTGTAAGTTGTCTATTGTAATGTCTTAAAATAATTTTCGTTTGTATGTATTTGTGTCTGTTTGTATTTCGCTTCGGGAATTACGGCCATAATGTAACTTTGCTCCATTTATTTGAACTAAGCAATTAAGGTCCAATAATAGAAACCCTTTTACCCTATTGTGATTACAATATTCTGTTTGTATATTATATTGTGCGGACTTACGCCCTAGGGATTAACGTTAGATCATAGTGTTGTGAAAATGTGAGACTGAAATAGGTTTTGTAATTTAATGGGGGCCGAAAGCCGAAACTATTATCTATTGATACGTCAAAATTTAAATATGTTAAGTAAACATAATTTTTAAAGAAATAATAACTAAGTTGGTATTACAAATATTGATCTAAAATTATTTTAAACAAAGTCCTAGTTAGTACGAAGAGCTAACGACTCATCAAATAAAGCAAGGATTTGTTCAAATTGCAACATTTATTTAAAATTTAAAACAAATAAACAATACAATGGACTCTATTAAAATTAATATTTAGTCAACACCTACTTCCATTTTATCCAAAATCCAAACCCAAATCATAGCACAACACTGGCATGTCATTCATTCAGTATAGCACATCGAAACCATATTTCACGTCAAGTCGAATGCCGAAAGGCCGAAACCGCATCCTCAGTACATCACTAGCCAACACAGTTTATATAAGATGAAAAGGGTTGGCGTAGGATTCAGTGCTGTCACTATTCATTTCTGTTGATATTTTGATCTTAATATTTTGGATTTAAACAGGTTTTGGTAAAGCCTCGGTATAATACAAAGGGAATCTAAAAATGCTGTCGGTTTTCTTTTTTTCTTTGTAGTTATCTATATAGGCATAGGTATGAAGGATTTTTCATTTCATAAAAGCATAATATTCGGTTATAAAATGGTTGAAGCAGATGGAAAAAAAAGTATTGAAATGCTGGTTCGCGGAAACTAATCTTAAAGCTTATTTCCAACAATTGTTTGAAATGATAAAGTGTCTCCTATGAATGAAACTGCGCATCGATAAAGCTTAACGTACCACTATATTATTATTTCACACAAAACTGCCATGCAAATAAAATAACACTATTAAACAACACTTCTGAAAAAACAAAAAAAAAGAGCGTACAGAATGACCCACCATTTTATCTCAATATCCATTATTTTCGGAATAACCCCGCGAACTGTCATAAAAACTCGGCAAACTCTGTAATCCTCGCATTTTAACCTTTGTAATACTAACGTACTGCCCCATGGGTCTATTTGACCCTTAAACTGTGGGGTTACTAACAGACTTGTTACAACTCGGTTTTTAGGGGGTTAGAACATGATGTACGGTGTTTTTTGTCTATCTGGGTAGATTTATCTGAAACATAATTTTTTCATAGGTTATCAAAAAAAAAAAAGCTGTTTCATAAAAAAGGGTAAAACCTAAGCGGTTAAAAAGTATAGCAAATTTTTCTTTAATGAGGTACCTTACGAAAAGTTTTAACTCGGGGGAGTTCATGTCCTGAATTCATGGTAACAGGCTGCGCGTCGAAGTCCCTATCACCCTTTAAAGGCGACGCAGTAATGCTCGCAAAGGAGGAGGCCGAGCCCATGAGGGAGAGGCAATATTTTGCGCCCTCACGCCCCTAGTCGCCGCAGGAGACGTCCTGGGCATCGGGAATTGTTTGCCGATTCCCGGCCACCGTAGGCGCGGGCTTGCGGACGACGAGCAATGGGCAGCTTGCCGTCCGTTAAGGACCAGGCCCGGGTCGACGACGGCGCGCTGTGTTCCACGCGCGCCTCAAAGAGGTGTCAGCACTAACTGACGGGGTCCGCTAGGGCCGATGCCTGCCAGGGTCGCGGGTTGTTCGAAAGAGATACCGTGGCCCCTGGCACAGGCAACTGAAGGAACACGTGTTGGTTTTAGTCAGTAAAAGTCTGTCCCGCTTCGCCCAGAGCGGAAGAAGTTATTTTGATAATTTCCCACCCAAAAAAAAAATCCAAAAGACGATGTTAACGACTTTTTACCAAACCAGCCAAATGACCAACCTACATGAAGAAACATAACTTCAACACTTCAAATTTTGCTCACCCCGTTAGCCTAAAAAGCGTATCTATAGTTGCCACGGTGCCGATTACATTAATTCCTTCCAACATATTCTCGAGAGCTTGGTAGGTATACCTATTATTAAATGGAATCTCTATGGTAGCACGCTCTTTAGGTAACCAAGTGGGCGCAAATTATGGGGCATTATGAACTTAGGATTATTATTTGTAAGTTCTTTATAGCTATGTTACAAAGGCTTAGGTTAGGCAAAGTACTGGTATTCAGTTACATCCGGTTAGATTTGAAGCCAACCCCGACATACAAGCAGTGGTGGCCCAGTGGTGTCTTTTTTCATTACCACTGCTGTCAAAACGGTGAAGGAAAACATCGTGAGGAAACCAGCATGTCCTAGAACCAAAAAAAATTAGAACTCATGTGACATCCACCAACCCGCACTGGGCCTGCGTGGTGGATTACGGCCTACTCCCTCTCATCGAGAGGAGGCCTTTGTTCCAGCAGTGGGAATTATGTTCTGTTTTGGAAGTGAAAACTTCTATAGGCGCGTTCGGCATTTTTTGAGATAGGAAAAAACCATTGAACTCGCGCCACTGTTACCGTAAGCGACACCGCGCGTGTTTTGTTTATAAGACGATTAAAAAATACCCGCTTCGGATGTGTTCGGCTGTCCTCGGAATGTACTCGGTTTTAATGTATATCCGATATGTCAGTGAGTGATGGCAAAGTATTCTGTTTGTTTTGTTTTCACTTCTATCGGCACTCCCGGAATGCAACTGTTTTTTTCAGTCCCCTATATAGGGGGACGAGCCTGTTGCTAATAACGGGGCCCAAATCTAGATACTGCTAATAAGAAATTCCTAATAGAGAAACCCAACAACAATGCTAGAGTTTTGGAACCGAAACCAGGACCTCACTATAAGCGTTATTCTCCATCATTCTCCTGCCTTCATCCCAATTTATAAGGGGTTGGCGCAACATGTATTTTGCTCCCAAACTTCTCATCATTTCGGTTTCCCCTTCCAAGCCATATTATCTTTCACACAGTCCATCTATCGTTTCTTTGGTCTTCCCCTACTCTTATAGCCATTGACATTCATACTAAAAGCTTTCCTCATGATATTTTCCATATTCGTCCGCATCACCCATACCATCACGATTTCCGCACGACTTTTTAGTCACTGGTGCCACTTTCAGACTAATTAGCATTCGTGACTACTTTACCTAAAACTAAAATATATTATGAGGAAAATTAATAACGTCAGATTTCTCGAAACCGCTTTTCTCGCTAGCTAAAGCGTTTTACGTCAGTTTTCAATCAAAGATTAAGAAATAATTAACCAAATCATATTAGATTAATTACTTCCTAATAAAAATCAATTGAATACCTCTTTCGTAAAAAAGGTTGCATGCCAAACGGCTTCTATGGTAGTTGCCGATGGCGATTCTAATCGATTGTCTTCGGCTCTCGATTGTACCGCATCGAATAGTAACGATTAGTTATCGTTTGAACTGTAACAGTTGGCACGTGTCTTCTTATTTAGTAAGACCATGGTATTGTTAGAAGCGGTTATTTTTTATAGGAGAGGTTAAAATATGGGATTTCATTTTAGGAAGCATAATTCGGTGTGGCAATCAGTAAAATGATTCTATCTCGAACTACCGCTCTCGTATAAGTTTCAACAGTAATTAATCTTTATGTCACTATTACTGGTAGATTACTATAGTATACCCACTATTACATTCCAACTAGTTTAATCAGAAGTTATTTCAACTGCAATTGGGTACCACTTTACCAAAAAATTAGAAGACGTCACTTCTGTCGGCACTCCCAGAGTGCCACTGTTTTTTTTTTCGACAGGAATTTCTCAGTAACAGCCCGAGGTGTAGACTTGTGCCCGGTTGATGGCAATATGCTCCTCTATTACATGGGACTTCAACTTAATACTGGCGAAATGGACACTACTGTTATGTTACTAAATCACACTAATACTATAAAGGTGAAAGTTTGTGAGTGTGTTTCTATGTTTGTTGCTTCTTCACGCAAAAACTACTGAAGGGATTTTGATGAAACTTTACATTAATATAGCTTATACATCAGAATAACACGTAGGATACTTTTTATCCGGATGTTCCTATGGGATCGAAACTTATGCGGGTGAAACCGCGGGGCGCAGCTAGTAAACAAATATAGATACACCTCTGCCTCACCTTTCGAGGAAACAACGCGTGATGTCAAGTGATATGTAATAATATTTTTTCAGTCCCGAAAAAGAATATCTAAACAAAACATTTTCACCCAAGAATCGAACCAGCGACCTCTCATCGTAACTTAGTAGACGATGAATCAAATATTTATAGAACGGCAAAAACCTTACCCTTTCTGATTGACTTGGCGCGAGGGCTGTTGGTTTAAGCTTTGATTTTCTTTGTTATTGTTGTTCTTGGGGGAAGGGGGAATGGGGTACAGTTGTTAATATCGTCTGTGTGATTGTTCCTATTTGTCTACACAGATGTTCCTTAAGGGGCTTACAGGACCTAAACATAAAAAACGCAAGCTTTAGAAACAATAAAAGTATATGATCGACTACTGTACAGGAAACAAAATCAGAAAAATATTTGATATTCTTTAGGATATATGCTAGGTAGATAATGTTTTGAAAACATAATACAACTAAGTTGATACAATAGAAAAAAATCATGAAGATACCCCTAAAAACGTTCTTTTTACAATAAAAACCATACTAATATACATACAATCATTCTGATTTTTTTGTCAGATTATTCTACAAGCAACATAATAAAATACTAGTGTTTTAATTTTTTTGTCCAAACAATAGATTTTTTGTAATTAAATAATTGCTTCATATTTTGCAATAAATTACTAGCGTTGTGTCAGCGCGTTTCGATTTCTTTTCTATGAAACGAAAAAACTCAGTAACAAATTCTATAATCTTAAGATTACCACTCAGCATTGCACTATGTACTTCAGCTTTTACAACAGATTAAAAATTACCATCCCTAAACAGATATAAAAGATAACTACGTCCCTAAAATGTGTTCAAAATTTCTGCTCGAATTTCCCCAAATTCGGCACCGAAAGTAGTCAAGAATTACACAATAATTGGTCTTGTATCTGGCAATAGGGAAAAATAAATTTACGCACTGAACAAAAGAGATAGCACAATACAAAAGTGTAAACGAGAGAAAGGGAGCGAGATAGGGTAGGTTTCAAATTGTCGCCATTGCAATATTCGAGATTAAAAGTAACGCCTCGCTTGGCAACAGAATTCCGTCGGACAGTCGCGAACAGAAGTGCTCTTTTTCGCGGCGGGTTTTTTTCTCTCCCCTTCTTCCTTTTTTCGACTTTTTTATTATTTTTCCGCGTAGGTAATTGGATTTTTTCAGGATGTACCGTTTGTCACGGCTAGTTGGACTATTTTATTGTTACCTGTTATCTGAATGACCATACGGCTGGCACACTGTGCCAAATTATAGGGTACCCAGTTAACTTGTTACTGTCTGAAATTGTTATTGCTAAGCCTTTACGTATTTTAATTGGAGAGTAACTAGTAAGCTGTTAAACTAAATAGGCACGCTAAATGCTTTCATGGTTTGTTTTGTTGTTATTTATATTTAAAAATGAAAGTCGCGTTTTGTGTGTTTGTGTGACCGCGTTGTTCTTCTAAACTAAACAACGAATTTTGATACGGTTTTCACCATCATTTAAAGAATTATTTATTCCGGAAGCTTTATGTGTATGAGACATTAATATTAGACTTCCATTTAACAAAGAAATCTCCATGCTTTGTCAAGTCGTGAAAACCGGGTGGGTCGCTTATCTAGCACGTAGGTATACAATCCAATTTTTTTATTCGAAATATCAAATAACGTTACCGAGTTCTCAACTATGAAACTCTTTTCGCTTGGACTGTAGCCAGGATCCAGAATTGTTTAACAGCACCTTTTGTACACTTATTAAAACTAGCCATTTGATCAATTATTTTATAACTTTTTAGTTCACCAAATAATCAGAACTATGCAATTTTTTTCGGTAACGGACTCCGTTAGGTAAAAATGTTGTATGTAAAATAAACACTTTGTAGAAATATTATTATACAAATACTAGCTTCTGCCTGCGATTTCGTTCGCGTGGAAGCCGTAGTCAATATAAGTACTAAAAAACCGCCCCATTTTTATAAAACTCTCTCGGTCCCCGACCCACCGCATCGCATCGCATCACCCACCCACGCTATTACTTAATTTTCACTTAGCGTTCTTACAAAAAGTCAGAAATCCTAAGGGTCATAGCGTGATGTTAAATAGCCTAAATAAATCTTCCTCAAGAATTGAGCTATCAAATGCTAAAAGAATCAAATTCAAATACCGACTGGAAGTTCCAGAGGTTAGCGCGTTCAAAAAAAAAAACTCTTCAGCTTTAATATGTTAGTACCTACCTATAGATTATGGTAAATCACAGCCCACTCCCTCTTGAGAGGAGGCCTGTGTCCCAACAGTGGGAACATTATAAGTAAAGTTACATCCATAAATCATATTTAATTAGTACGTATTCAGAGCATACTTGATACTTCAGCGTATCAAATAGTACGAAAGTTTCCCCATGTCAGTATAGTTTCTATACATTCAAGTTAGTTCTCAGCATTCCGTTCATTTGCAACTGAGTGTAACATTATTCAGTCAAACTGTTTCACTCCGTACCACCCTGGAAATGTCTAATTAGTTGTAACCCCTCTATCAATTTCCTTTATTGTAATATGTCGAGCAAGTACCGAGTGATTGGGGTTGGAATTTGAAGTGACGTAATAATATTAATGTGACGTCTATGAAATTATGATGTTTTGTTGTTCGTTTGACGTTTTATGGTAACATGGGTTTTTGTCGATGTTTCAAAATAGTTTTGACAACGTAATAAAAGAAAATAGTTTGATATAAGTAATTTTTACCTGTTTGTAGGGATTCTAAATCTGCAAAAGATGAGGTACTTACCTGTAACAAAAACAAAACATAATTAGATTTACATACAGTTTTCATTGAAGTACACAACGCAACACAGAATTAAAAAAAGACTCTTTTGTTTTATACATAGCCTTCAAAGATAAACAACTGTTATCATTTTAAAAAGGTACAAAAACATTGTTTGCTTTTTCTACCAATCAACCAAGGGCGGTGAAGAGATACGTGACATATTTTGACTCCAGTAGACACTGTTGAACTAAAATTGCTTCACCGTCAAACAGACAAATAATTTATTAGTTACTCATTACTTTGACAAGTAGTACACTACCTAAAAACACAAAACCCTGCAACAGAACCCCAGGCTTTGTAAGCCAATAAAAACTCGAACCCAAAAAAAAAAATCTTAAAAAACAAAAATGGCTGACAATTCACTTTTCTTCCCGCCTGTACTAACAAGCGTTCCAGATACATGGTAGACCATATCGTTGCCCTCAAACAGACACGCTGCCATTTGGAGACCACTACCTGAATTTCAGCCGTCTGTAGCAATTTTCTTTTGGTGGAATATTTTCGCGTGAAAAATTACCTTTTTTGGGGCGACGGGTATAAGTGCCTGTTGTGTCGCGGTTTGAGGGTAGCTGGAGATGTAGGTAGGTTGTTTTTTTGTTGGCAAAGGGTTTTTTTGGCAAATAAACTGTTCTAGATTGAAACTTCTCTCGATTGTAACAATTACGGAGTTGGTTAGGTCATCATTTGATTGCTGTCTATACAAAAAGAGGTTTTTATCTTAAAATAAATTAGGTGGGTAGACGCTAGCACATCAAGCTACTACAATTTGTCAAATTTCATTAATAGATTTTGAACTTTATCGCTAAAGCATAAGGTTCAGTGTTGTTTGGGATAATTTGACAGTTTCGGGTAGCTTGTTGTGCTGGCGTCTGTACATAAAATAAAATTATGCCTGTTTTCCCCAAGGGTACGCAGAGGTGTACTAAAATAGTTTTGAATATGATACAATAGAAGGTTATTATGTAGGAATGAATGTATGTAGGAATTTGAAACTTGGTAAGGAAGTCAGGTTGAATAAAACAGAATGTTATCTTCAACCAAGTCAACCAGAAGCCAGAAGTTAGGTTGAATAAAACAGAATGTTTAAATCAGATATTTTTAGCAACGTTTATAAATAAACAGTCTTAACAGTAATTAACAGATCTTTGACAGTCGTTACGGGTAGTCAGAAGCCCGAAAGTCTGACAACCAGTTTTACCAATGGGTATCGTATTACCCAGGAACTGGGTTGTGGAGGTCAGATAGGCAGTCGCTCCATGTAAAATACTAGTATTCATCTGCATCCGGTTAGACTGGAAGGCGACCCCAACATAGTTGGGAAAAGGCTAGGCAGATGATGAACGTTTATAAATAACTAGCTTCTGCCCGCGACTTCGTCCGCGTGAAATTTCTTGTACCCCCACCCGTCGCAACACTTTGTATTCGCTTTGCGTTCTTTTTGTCGTTTTTTTTTTCTTTTTAAAATTTTGTTCTGACTTTTTTTCTTTTTGCTCGGCTCCTAAGGGTCATAGCGTGATATTAAATAGCCTATAGCCTTCCTCAAGAATTGGGCTATCAAATGCAAAAAAAAATTTTCAAATCTGACCGGTAGTCACAGAGATTATCGCGTTCAAACAAACTCTTCAGCTTTATTATTAGAATAGAATAGATGGGGTAAGTTCTAGCTTACAATAATGTTCTTACAAAAAATCCTCAACGAATTTAGTGTTGCAATTGAAATATAATTTAGGATCACAAAAGAAAAAACATGTTCTCTATCTCCTTCAGCCTTAATACGCCATAAACCTCTTATTTCGAAATAAAACAAGTTCCCAACCATTATTTTTCGTACTAAACCATTATTTTTTGTATTTCATTAAAGTTAATAGTCCTTACTTCGTACAGAAGTTTCTCTGTGATAAAAAATCTTATTCGGAACGAAAAAAAGTATTTTACGAAACTATCATTTAGTTTTTAAGTGGATTGCGAGTAGTTGCTTTTTCCGAAAGTTTCTGAAAAGATCAAGTTTCGAAGTAAATTTTTTGATTTATAAAATGTTAAGATTCGCCTCGGTACAGTCGAAGTAAAAGTTTTTTTCTTGAAGTTTGTATTGTGTTAAAAGTTGTTTGGCATGACCGATTTTTTAATATTGGTACTTACTTTATGTTTGTTGTTGTGGGACTTGTTTAATATTTCTTTGTAATTTTGTCTGAAAAGTTATTTAAAATATCGAATCTAAATCCATACTAATATTATAAATTCGAAAGTAACTCTGTCTGTCTGTATGTTACCTTTTCACACCTAAACCACTGAACGGATTTCGATAAAATTTGGCAGAGAGATAGATTGCATCCCGGGGAAGGACATAGGATAGTTTTTATCGACGTACCTCGCGGGCGAAGCGGCGGGTGGAAGCTAGTAACATAATAAGTTTTGTCTTCGAAATTATCTACTAACAAAAATCTTAGCAAAAGTTCAGTACAGCCAAAAAAATCTCAAAAAACCATCGTCCATTATGGACTCAATAAAACATCGCACCGAAAACGGACCAAATCCTTTTTTTTATTAGAAACAAACATTCCCGCGATTTATAAGCAGCCATTTTTTACAAGGAGCGCTCGTATTTCGCGTCCCCAACCCAACTATTCAATGTCCAATGATTACAGCAACAAAAAGAAAAACTAACCGTAAAAGATAACTCTGTTTACGTAAAAGTAATAAAGATTACACACTCAGCCCATTTATAACGACAAAGTGGACAATATCGTTGCGTAAAAAAGGAAAAAAAAGGTATTTCTTTAGGCCTTTTCCGACGTTACAGACTGTATTGTGTCGACTTAACGAATGGTGAACGAGAATTGCCGAATCTAGCCGATTGGTGACGAAGTTAGTGTGATGCGAGTTTATTTATTGTTATGTGTTTTGTTCGTGATTGTACGGTTTGTTTTGGAAATTGTTAATAGGAAAACAAAATACGTAGCTGACAAGATCATCACTGTTGTTTTGTCTGATAATGACAATACATTGTGTGTCTCCATCTGTCATCGGTCCTTTGACCGACCGACCGATGGACCGATGAACCGACGACCATAAGAAGGATGCGGAAGGCGGAGGACATGGTGTTGTGGCGGTGCCTGAGAGAGGCCTATGTCCCGCAATGGAAAGAAAGAAATTCTATTTGCTCTGACATGTGTATACATACAGAATTAAAATAAAACATGCATGCAAGATCTTAGATTATAAGTGGCTCATGACATGTCTGCCATTTTTCATGGCGTGCAAATATTTTAGGTAGGTACAATTATAACGACTGAATCAATGATTTTTACACTTACTTATACATTATCAGTCACACATTCATATATTCAATTATTTACATTATCCAATTAATTATATTATCCAATTAATTACATTATCCAATTCATTACATTATCCAATTCATTACATTATCCAATTAATTATGGACTGCGATAGACTGAGTTAATTGACATCTATCACTACTGAGTTTCAATTAGAAATTAAACGGGCAATTCTCGTAATTTTAAGAACGTTTGCATTCTACAGCCCATTCACAGTTGTGTTACCTCTAATTTAAGAACGTTTGCATTCTACAGCCCATTCACAGTTGTGTTACCTCTGATTTAAGAACGTTTGCATTCTACAGCCCATTCACAGTTGTGTTACCTCTGATTTAAGAACGTTTGCATTCTACAGCCCATTCACAGTTGTGTTACCTCTAATTTAAGAACGTTTGCATTCTACAGCCCATTCACAGTTGTATTACCTCTGATTTAAGAACGTTTGCATTCTACAGCCCATTCACAGTTGTGTTACCTCTAATTTAAGAACGTTTGCATTCTACAGCCCATTCACAGTTGTATTACCTCTGATTTAAGAACGTTTGCATTCTACAGCCCATTCACAGTTGTGTTACCTCTTTAAGAACGTTTGCATTCTATAGCCCATTCACAGTTGTGTTACCTCTGATTTGCATTACTGCCAAAATCACAGTTATCTTTATTCTCGTTAAAATAAGGTTGTGGGTTGCTGCCACTGACAAGTCTGTCAAAATCACACAGTTATCTTTATTCTCGTTAAACTAAGGTTGCTTTTAAGTTGCTGTCAGTGACAAGTCTGTCAAAATAACAGTTATCTTTATTCTCGTTAAACTAAGGTTGCTTTTGGGTTGCTGCTGTCAAAGGTAAAATAACTGACAACGGAATTTAATCTCAGTATCAATCTGTCAAAAATAACTCTAATTTTCCTAAATATTTGACATGTTTTTGATATTGTTTGTCGCTGAGACGAGATTGCGACAAAATTTTGAATGTTTTAAATTCGGGGTGAAGCTTCAGATATAATTAACTACTAATTCCTACTTAGAAACTAGAATATTATTATAAGCCACTAACATCATAGATTTAAAACACAAAACTGATTGAAAACACCAATCACTCCAACTATAAAACACCAATCATTCCAATTTTAAAGCACCAATAATTCCGAGACACCTATTTTAAACTGGTCCTCGTTTGGGTCATTAGGACCAAAATACGGCCGAACTTAAACCAAAAGTTATGGTCCTACCTTCCTACCCATTATGTCTCGGCCTATTTCTACCCATTTGTGTTCCACCAGTTCGGATGTAAGGTACTACCCACGGTCCATTGGTGACATATTATTATTGGTAGAAGCTATTGTTTGCAAAAAATATAGAGGAGGGTAGTCTTATTTATATGTTGATTTTCTGGGCGTTATTGATATTGATTTGTGTATTATTATTTGGGGTTGTTTAGTATGTTGAAAAAACATGGTGATGCAAATATTACGTTACTAGCAGCGCCCCGCGGTTTCACCCGCATAAGTCTTGATCCCGTGGAAATATAGGGATAAAACGTATCCTATGTGGTAATCCTGGTTATAAACTATCTGTATGCCAAATTTCATCCAAATCCGTTCAGTAGTTTATGCGTGAAAGAGTAACAAACATCCATGCATCTATCCATCCTCACAAACTTTCACGTTATAGTCATTATTAGTAGGATTAGTAGGTAATTAGTAGGATTAGTAGGTAATTAGTAGGATTTAAACGCGTTATTAGTAGGATTAGTAGGATATAAAACATGATTCAGTATGTAGTCTTGATACAAAAAGACGAAGGGCCATGAACATGCCAACAGGACTATATTGCTAAACATTCATAAACTCACGCGTTCTGCCCATGGAGGCAGGCATAAACTACGAGAAGCTAACTAACAGAAGAACGTCACCTGCTACGATCCGATACGATCTGCTACGATACGAAGGGAGTATGTAAACTCCCTTTGTTTCGTTTACGTTCATACATCAGAGAGAGAGAGAGTATTCTATTCTATTATCATACACGCACGCCGGTTGCGAGTACTACGCATCTGACTTGACCTGAAGAACATCACTAATCATAAAAATTAAATAATAGTGTTTTTTTTTTAGGAAGGGTAAGACGGGACCCTATTACTAAGACTGCGCTGTCCGTCTGTCCGTCTGTCACCAGGCTATGGTCTCATGAACCGTGATAGTTAGACAGTTGAAATTTTCACAAACGATGTATTTCTGTTGCCGCTATAACAAATACTTAAAACAGAATAAAATAAATATTTAAGGGGCGCTCCCATACAACAAACGTGATTTTTTCGGCGTTTTTGCCTTGTGGTACGGAACCCTTCGTGTGCGAGTCCGACTCGCACTTGGCCAGTTTGTTTTATATACCATAATATAAGAACATCTGTAATCCTTGAAGGATGAGGTGGAGGTGTACCTATAATAATAATAATTATTATTATTGCGGTCCTAATAAATTCCTAGTTTTCGACACAACTCCAGAGTTTAAAGCCCTATAAATGGCAATACTAAAAGCCTATTACCATATGCTATTATCCAATATTTCATGAATCACAGTACTGCTCACCTACCCCTACGGGAAATATAGGTAGATACAAAATTGCCCATATTCTCCCAACCTTAGCATCTTCATTCTATTAGTAAATACATTACCCTCCTTTCAGCCGTAATCGAGTAGACATGGTGCTGCTCTCAAGTGTATTTTCCAATATCATTTGATGTGAACAGCTAAAACCATGTCTTCTATCGTAGGCAGTTATTTTTTATAGTTATAGCGTGATATGAGGCGTTTTGCCGCGGAGTTGCAGCAGTATGGCAGTTTGTGGGATATGTGGCAGTAGTTTACATGTAACCGGGTGAAATACCTTTTTATATGCTTGCAAGTTGGTTTCGTGACTTGCACTTAGGTGACTTTGCTTGACTTGTTACTAAATATTCGAACAACACTTTTTTTAAAGTGTTTTTGGTGCTACTATACATATTTTAGTGACAACATGACTCGTAACGGCAACTTCAAATGCAATTTTGTTTGAGAAGTCAGCCGTTTACCTTTTTTTTTATTGTCGGGGGAAACCTTCAAAAGGCACCCGACCTCTGGGGAGGGAGGTCGGGGACTGTGGGATTTTTACCTCACTAAAACCACCCCCGTGATGACCATCAGCACACAAGGGTGGTCCCGGTTCCTGTTAAAAGATCAATTCCAGAACCCCCCCGTGCAACGCCTGTAAGGCACATCCCTGGGGAGACTGTAAAAGTGACTTTGAGGTTTTTTCTACCAGCAAGAATGTTCGATGACCTTTGCGCAGTCAGACGTTGATTTTTGACGAAACAACACAGTGCGCATACTGACCTGAATCCATACTCCTACTTATATATTATACATGCGAAAATGATTCTTTCTGCCTGTTTGTACCTTTTCTACTCCATAACTGCTGAACGTATTTGATGAAATTTACATACGGATAGACTATGACCTGGGTTACGACATGGGACACTTTTTATACCGAAAGTACGGTCCCGTGGGATAATTTCCGACCGAGACACGGGCTAAGCCGCGGGAATAAGCCAGTGTATTTATAAGCCGAGACTATTCAATTAGGGAAACCTAATTGAATAGTCTCGGCTTATAAATACACTAAAAAAAAAACTGTTATGATTGTAAGGAACCGAAGTTGAACCGGCCTTCGTGTAGTTTTTGCCGACGAGGACACGTCATTTTAATCTAATAATCGAACAATAACATATCATTTATCAAGTATGTTAACCCCCAAAACCCTAACCCTATCACCCCCATTCCCTCCAAATTCAACCCCATTACAAAAAGGTACAAAACGCAATATGTAACTCATCCAACCACAATACCTCGGCCTCAAACAAATGAGCGCCATTACCACCTCGGAATCCTCTTAACGCGTATAAATAAATATAATTCGATGTTGCGAATATTCTGGAGTGTTTATTAGGCTATTTGAAAAATGTATGGGTTAATTAACGAAGATTTTGGCCTGTTAATAGCGTTTTGGAACGTAAATTCGGTGGTTTGCAATTTTATTTTGTATGACTATTTTATACAAAAATTATACGTCACTAGAGACTTACGAGTTGTAGGTCGTATGTTCGAACCCAGCCAGACGCATTACTTTGTGTAAATTATTTCATCACCACTGCTCTCAAAACGGTGAAGGAAAACATCGTGAGGAAACCTAGAACCAAAAATTCGAAGGCATGTGACATCTACCAACCCGCACTGGGCCCGCGTGGTGGATTATGGCCCACTCCCTCTCACAGAGAGTATGCGTGTGTCCCAGCAGTGGGAACATTTATAGGCTTATTATGGTATGGAAGTTAGATGTCTACCATAAGCACTTTTCCATAAGAGATTTGTTCTTATGGTACAAACCTAACTTAGAAAGATGTACCATTATGTTCACTTCAGCTCTTACCCTTGAACTGTGCCCACCCCAAAAGACCAATCCAATACGCAAATTGAAAGAAATTATCCTTTTCACTTCGGCCCATGCAATTTTCTTAATACATCCTCAGGGACAATAAAGTTGTAAAATAATGTATAACCACCATTTTCTTTTTATTCACAGTAATAAAAATAACCCTATCTCACCGGCTTTGTGTGACGTGTGAGGTTTTTGGCGCGAAATTTTAGGGTTACGCAGTTTTGAACGTGTTAATAAAAAGCTTAGGTTGGCTGGAAGCTGGATGAGATACATATCGTAAATGTATTACAATGTCGCGATGTCGAGAGGGGGAAATTTTTCTAAGCGACCATGATTGAGAGTATATTTGATTGGGGGATGTCATTTTTGACAGTCATGAGAATATTTGCGGGAATGACATTTAAATGTCAATTCACGATAGCTGGGGGCCTAAAAAGTCAACTTTGGCCGAATCATAGAAGGATGACATTATGAATCATATTATGGCGAAGACAGTCCGTGTTTTTCTTTTTTTCGCTGCACTACGTAGTTATAATCAAAGAGTCGGATTGATTGGTATTTCAGCACAGACAAAAAAAAAAACCGAAAATCCTTCACCAATGGGATTTGATACGATTAACTTAACAGTTAACTGTCCATTATGATTAATAATGTTATCCTTTTATGATTCTGCCAAAGTGGCCTTTTTAGGCCCCCTGAAGGCCAATTCTCGTAATTTAAAACGTTCAAAATGTAGTCGCAGTTTCAAACAAATGTCAAAAATTATCAAAAACGTAGGGAAATTAGAGGTATTTTGACAGATTGAGACTGACATCCGACTGTGAACGTTCTTAAAATTACGAGACTTGCCCCCCTGAAAATCTCATTCGAGACTTTTCAGGCGCCGCGTTTGCGACTACATCAGTCGAATTAGCCAATTTTGTAGTGGGACAAGCAAGCAAAAAATCCAGACTATTATTTTATAAATGCGAAAGTAACTCGGTCTGTTTGTCTGTTACACGCCTTAACGGCACAACGAATTTGGATGAAATTTGGCACACGACCTTGCCCTGGTTTAGAACATAGAATAATTTTAATCCTTGAAGTACGTTCCCGTAGGATAATTTCCGTCCTCTAGGCGGGTGAATCCGCCGGCAAAAGTGAACACTACAAACGAATCTCATTTTAAACTACACAACCATTATTCAAAACGTCGTATTCTCCCAATTTTTTTTGGGAAAAATTTCGCAGCTTCCCCAAAAATTCGTTCTTATTCCCATTTTTTCCCGTTAGTCCCTCACCCCCTTCGACCGTGATGAATGACATACGTTCAATGTGTAGCCTACAAATTTGCATAGGCATGTTTGTTTTGCACGGAATATATTGCCGTTTTACCTGGGTAATGGGGACTTTTACCCCTGACGGCATTTTTTGGATATTTTTTTTAATATACAGTTCGCCGAAACTCGACTGGGGTAAACGTATAATTAGATTTTTGTGTTTGGTGTAACTGAGTCGACAATTTAATTTGTTGGGTAATAGGATTAAATGCTGGGGTTTTTCAGTTAAAATATTTTCGGTTGAATAAAATTAGGGCCACTAAGCGGTGATAGGGTTATATTACAATAAAAGCTAATATGAAACTGAGGGTACGAAGCCTTTGTTATTGGTAATTTAGGGATTTACGATACCAAAAATATGCAATTTTTTTTTTTTTGCGAATGGGAAATCATCAAATGACCCCGCTCTGGGTGGATCGGAAGGGAGTGTCAGACTCTTACTGAGTAAAACCCACCCGTGTTCCTTCCTTAGCCCTTTATGTTCCGGGCCAGCGGTAACCCTTTCGGACAATCCCGCTGAACCGGCACAAAAACATGCTACTGTTTATATTTTCGAGCACCAACTCCGTATTATCGTTTTTGCATATTCTTTTCCACTAATGCAACATCATCATCTGCCCAGCCGTTTCCCAACTATCACTAACCTATCCGGGTACAGCTGAATGCCAGTTGGAAAGTCTGCCTATCTGACCTTCACAACACAGTTACTGGGTAACACTGCATAGAGAGAATATAGCTACACCATACCCCTTGACACAACTGGTTCTCAGACTTTCGGGTTTCTGTCTGACTACCCGTAACGACTGTCAAAGATCTACATATGACAGTCGGGACCTACGACTTATCGTGCTTAGTGTTACAACTGCAAAAATATTAGTATGCATTACAAAACCTACCTACGATAAGCGTCTAAGAGACCCATAGGCACCATAAAACGATCTCATAAATCCATGCCCTATGCTACCCTTTTACAACCCTAATTCGAGAAAAGACGAAAAATATTCAATTTTCCATAAAAAAAAAACATAACCTAATTCTTTTTACGACAACGGAAAGCGACTAGCTACAATTTTAACTCGGAAAGGGACAAAAAAGGAATTTAGGAAATGATCGTGTCGACTGAAAAACGTTGGTATGAATTATTACTGCGAAAGCACGGACGCCATATTGTTGGCAAAATGGTGAATTGAAATATTATATTCTTTAAATTACACCTGAGGAATGAACGGTTGTAAATGGCTGATTGTGGTCTAAGAAGATGATTTATTGAGTTGCATCTTTTTCGAACGCAATGTCTTTATCCGTCTGGTTGTGCGTTTGTGCACTTATTACTCGAGAATTACTGAACCGATTACCGTGCGTTTTTCTTATATTTAAAGAGACGTTTTCTGGCTATGTTTTGAAGAATATTTCATCGGCAAACGACATCGTGGCAGGCCCAGACGGAGATGGCGGGATGAGCTGGACTCCTTCAACAAGAACTGGTCCTTAGCAGCTTTGAACAGAGAGAAGTGGAAAGAGAGTAGGGAGGCGTTTGCACTGCAGTGAGACATCACAGGCTAATAATTATGGTGTCTCTACAGGCTGTCGTCTTGGCGATTCCGTGGTCTGTAAACGTCTACAACCTTTTGAAGAAAAAGTGGAGAAATCACGAGATAAACTTAATGTATTTGAGTGGTTGCCGGTAAATCCCTTGGGATGCTCCGTAGAAAATTGAACAATCATAACTGTACCTGAGGACTTTACAAAGCGTACCGGATTATTTTGCTGTGGCTTTTTAAATGGCGGTTAGAAAGGGAAGAAAGCATTTTGGTGACTTGAAAGGATTAAGCTACAAGGGATGAGTACTTTGAAGGTCCAGACGGGCCCTCCACAGCACACCTATATGTGGTGTATATTGAAAAACCTTTGACTTACAACTAATATATTTTTAAGAGAAGTTTACAGCTTCACCATCATTCTAGCACCCCTATTCTATTGAACAAAAACACCATATTAAAATATTTGAACGTTCAAATGGAACACATCCATCAATTATATCCAGCCTGTATTATCTAAAGCTAGGACTGCATAGCCAGCCTCTACAGTACCGTGTTAAAGAATTTCATCACGATTTCGGGAAAGTTTCAATTTGCTGTTATAACTGCCTCATTGCAAGTCCATTCACAGAGGAAAGAGCAGTGTGGTGAACACTGCTCATTCCTCTCGTCAGTTCCCGTCAGTCAAACTCAAACTCAAAGCATTTATTTCAATTAAACCATTTACAGGCGCTTTTGAATTGTCAAGAAGTCGGTCAGTCAGAAAATATGAAGCTAGTTGCCCATTCCAAAGCGTAGGTACCTATGGAGAAGAACGGGCAAGAAACTCCATGGACACTCTTTTAAATTATATTTTTACAAAAATATTAGTTACATCATTAATGTTGAATTTAAAAATATATGTGAGAACGATGTAAAAAAGACGTACACGTTAAAAGCGTCCAGAGTACAGCAAATAGCAAGAAAACGACAATCCAAAAATAAAAATAAGCCGAGGCAGCTAAGTGATGACCAGCCCCAACTGACGGCGCCCGTTCACGAACATGACGCATAGATCAGCACCATTCAACTCAACCATTATGAAGGGAGCTAAATGATCCAACATACACGCCAGTTCACGCTACATGTCAGAACATCAAGTGTAGGTTCTTCACGTAGTTTCCAAGCATACTTAAAAGAAAACCGGCCAAGTACTAGTCAAACTTGCACAGGAAGGGTTCTGCACCACAAGGCAAAAAATGCCGAAAAAAGAACAGGATTCTTGTATGGAGAGCTCGTGTAATGTTTATTTATTTTATTTTTATTATTTGTTATTGCGGCAGTGGAAATCTGAAAATACACGCTCTGTGAAAATTTCAACTGTCTACCTATGACGGTTCATGAGATACATGAGATATACAGACGGACAGACAGACAGCGGAGGCTAAGTAATAGGGTTTCGTTGGCATCCTTTGGGTACGTTACCCTAAAAAAATACCTAAAAATAAATTGAAAACATCACATAGGTTTACTAGTTTTGAAACCCGCTGAAGAATTGGTTACTTAAACCTCTAAGGTATATTCGAAACAACCAGTTTGACTTTACGTGTAAGATGAAATTCAGAATCTTAGACCTAAAATCTAGCCAATAAGAAGTAAGAACCAAGATTACACCGTTCGTACGAATTCTAAACAAAATATATGCCTTAAACAAGATACCAAGCTAAAATGCTTCAAATAAAAATGTATGCCTCTTATCAAATGCCATTTAGTTCCAAGATGGAGTACTAAAGCATATATCTATGAAATATGGTTAAAATATTTCAAAAATGTTTAATATATTACTACAACGTTGCACGTTGTATCAAGAAATTTATGTTACTTAAAATGTAGCGTTCGATAAAATATATAGGGCAAAATGTATGGGTAATAATGTATAGTGCTTAAGATATTGTATGGGGAAAAATACATAATGGGTTTATAGCCTAGGGGTAGGGCATAAAAATAGGGTTTAAAAACCTAGTAACTGACAGTTTTCAGTGTTAAGGAAGACATTGTAAGGAAACATGGACTTGTGGCTAATTTCCTGCACACAGTGAGCTAGCGTGGTGTTCAATACTCGTTCATTCTCTGTATGAGAACTATGATCAGGGGGCCTAAAATGGCCACTTTGGCAGAATCATAATAGGATAACATTAAGAATCATAATATGGCGAAGACAGTTCCGTGTTTTCCGTGTTTTTCTTTTTTTCGCTGCACTAAATACATAGGTATAATCAAAGAGATTAGTATTGGATTTGGATCGGATTGATTGGTATTTTAGCACAGACAAAAAAAAATAACTGAAAAATGCTTCACCAATAGGATTTGATACGATTAACTTATTAGTTAACTGTCCATTATGATTCATAATGTTATCCTTTTATGATTCTGCCATAGTGGTCTTTTTAGGCCCCTAGGCCTTTGCTGTGCAGTACCCACAGTGGCGAGCTAGTAATATTGTAAAATACAAAAACAAATGACAACGCGAAACAAATGAATCCTAACCAGTTTAGACTGGAAGTCAAACCTAACATCATAATTTATTATTCTGCCCAGCATGTACCCAACTATGTTGGGGTCGGCTTCCAGTCTAATAGGATGCAGCTTAATACCATACCATTTTATGGAGCGAATGCCTATCAGACTTCCATAATCCAGTTACCTATTATGTAACACGATACCCTATGGTAAAACTGGCTGTCAGACCTGCATATCTGACCTTCACAACCCAGTTACTGGGTAACACGAAAGCCCTTGGTAAGACTGGTTGGCAGACTTGCGGGTTTCTGGCGACCCGTTTCGTTTTATGACACCCACTGGCTGTGAAGAGCTGTCCTATTTATAGATTTCAACGAAGACCCAAAATAGGGAAAATGTTAATACCAATATTTATCTTCCAATAACTAAACTTGAATTACTTCAATACTTTATGTAAATCGAAGTTGTTTGCCGCCCACACAATAATCTTTGAAGTTTGTTACTTCCCCTCAATTCATATCTGATTCTATGCGCGTGTTGGAATATTAAATGTCACTTGATATCAAATTATTTTCGCATTAAGTGTTAATTTGTTTTGACTTTGTTACTAGAAGGACATACATAACATATATGTTATCAATAACTTTTACATCTTCTTCTTGTAAACTACGTATCGGGTTTAATTGCGGTTTCTCCCATCGTTTAGAGAATTTATTCCGGAACGTTTATGTTTATAAAACATTAATATTAAACTAACATTTAATAGGGAAATCTCGATCATGCCTTATGGAAAACGATCAATGAGGTCTATGGTGGAACGAGCGTGCCCAGAAGATGCCTAAGGCACTGGAACTCCCACGCATCGACGAAACACAGCAGGCTGCTTGACGCCGGACTCAGGTGGGAGGGTGGTCGCAAACCAGGAGGGCGTTAGCCCTACCACCGCCAGGGAAGAATTGGCCAGTCAAATAAGGTGTTGGGTGTGACCGTCCAGGATTCGCCGAGCGCTCGGTTCAGTTGAGTAACTGGCGGAACCAACTGCGCTACACAAGGAGGCTTCTTCATGCATCCCAAAAGTGTTTAGTCAAGTCGTAAAAACCGTGCAGAGCAGGGGCGTGTCCCGAATAACTCATAATTCATTCAAAAGCATTCCTTCCGTAGACTCACAATACTCAAAATTGTGTCTAGATTCCCTTAAATTGCTTTGACACTAGAGTTATTTACAACATAACATCACCTGGAATCCCCAAAAGGGTAAACAGTGGTCAATACCCAATACATCCATATTACAAATGTTTTTCTAGCAAAAAAAAGTATGATCACCACGCTTGGTAGATTTATTGGAGATTGATAACTCTCTATTTTTTCATTATCGTAATTTGCCCATCACCTCTTAAAATGAACAGCAGCTTCTTCTTCTTCTTACTCTTAAAATCCTCAAAATAGTGTTTACAGGAACAGCTTACCTACACTTTTTCGACTACAAAATCTACTACATTTACTGCTGAAACCATCATTAGTGAGCGAAAATATCCAAATTAAAAAGCGGAAAGAGATTTCCCCTGGGAAATGGAACGGAATTCGTCGGCGCGAGGTTTTTCCAAAACGCGGTAGCCCTAGAGGTTTTTAAACTGAATAGGTTTTTAGGGTAAAGCTACATTTGCAACCACCTCTGCTGGTTTCTGTAAGCCTAGTAAGATTCTTATCAGTAAATCTGCTAAGTAGGTTCTGCTTACCGCCAATGTAAAAAGTCAAAGCTTTATGTTCTAACTTTAAAATCATCACGCTTGTATTCACCGAAAGGATAAGCAGAGGTGTATTATTACCTATATTATATTTCGTCAGTCTCATATCTCTGCCGGGTCAGCGGGATTGTCCGAAAGGGTTACCGCTGGCCCGGAACATAAAGGGCTAAGGAAGGAACGCGGGTGGGTTTTAGTCAGTAAGAGTCTGACACTCCCTTCCGCTCCACCCAGAGCGGGAGGGGTCATTTGATGATTTCCCATCGAAAAAAAAAAAAAAAAAAAAAAAAAGTCTCATAATATCTCATTTTTTCCCAAGAGGGCTTGTGGCTAAGGAATAACAGCCGCACGGGTCGATTGTTCAGGTTAAGCTACGGTTGCCGCGGTTGGTCCGTGTGACCATCTTTACATACCAAGACCCTCCGTGCCTCGGAAAGCACGTTAAGCCGTTGGTCCCGGCTGTCATTCGTGGATCTTTGACATTCGTTACGGGTCGTCAGAAGCCCGAAAATCTGACAACCAGTCTTACCAAGGGGTATCGTATTACCGAGTAACTGGGTTGTGGAGGCCAGATAGGCAGTCGATCCCTATAAAATTCTGGTATTCAGTTGCATACGCTTAGACTGGAAGCCGACCCTAACATAGTTGGGAAAAGGCAAGGCATATGATGATGATGATGTTTATGTCTCATCTAATAGGAGGCGAGCCTATAGCCATCAACCGGATGGGTACCAATAGACTTTTGGCGGCTATTGAGAAATTCCTAATGGAAAACCATAATTACACACAACGATCCATCTGTAAGAATTATAGATGTCAATTCTCTAATTGTAGTTTAGTATCTGACAAAGAGACGCACCAATGTAGGTACGTTAATAATTAACCTTTTGACAACCACAGTCATGTATAGATGACAAACCAAAATGTGCCCAGCATACCACGGTTCGACTACATGACAGACTTTGACGCAGAGGGCACGTTTTTGATTTTTTGACGTGTGGCGGTCAAAAGGTTAAAGACATTCCCAAAAGTATATCCCGTTTTCCGTCCAAGAACCCGACCAAAAAGTGAAAATTTAAGGCGAAAGCGCCAGGGTTGCCCGCGAAATTAATTTTTTAATACAGTTGCTCAAAAAGTGGTGTATTGCAGGGACGTATAGCGTTCGGGATGTGGGCTATTACATAATAGTGCTTTTTTTTTACCTTTCCCGAACTCGTGCGTTCTCTTTCCCAACTGTCAAAATAATGTCTATTAAAAAGAAAAACCAACCATGAAGTTTTTACTAAAGAGTTTTTGTGATTCATACAAATACGTATATTTCTAAAAAGAAGCTACTAATTTATTTCAATATCAGATTTAATGATTTAATTGAATGAGTTAGGTTAGGTTTCATTTCATTTCATCTCATTAAATTTCATTTTCATTTCATATCAATAAAAAAAATATACTGAAGACTAAGCTGTATGGATAGTTCCCTTTGCCTACCAAAATGGGCGAAGAAAAAAAAAACTCTGCTTATATTCTACGGTTGGCGCCATTTTCCAGAAAAAAATATTAGTTAGTTCGAGTTTATTGTGCTTTTATTATTTTATTAAATTGCTTAATTTTTTCGCAACTGTATTAAAAATAGTCGTTCAGTACACCTGCGGAACCGTCATTGCAACTTGTTCCGACTGTCAACCCGCGCCTTCGGCTGCGCCTCGGCTCGGGTAGACATTTGTCGGAACTCTTTGCAATGACAGCCTTTCCGCACTTGTAATGAAATATACTATTTTTTTACGTATTTTGCAATTTGCTGGTCAGTATTAAGTTGTACGTTGATTAAAATATGATTCGCGGCCGTAACAAATATGTATTTACAGAATTATAATCATTAAAATCATCAACACAACTCTCCAAGACCATGTAATCCCCAAGAATGACTATTTCCTGAAATCTTGACATTTGGGGATTACATGGTCATAGAGAGTTGTGTTGATGACTTTAATGATTATAATTCTGTAAATACATATTTGTTAAGACCGCGAATCATATTTTAATCAACGTACAACTTAATACTGACTAGCAAATTGCAAAAAACGTAACAAAATTTGAATTTCGCGGGCCACCTTAGCGGTGATCACCTACACTTACATTAAAGCAAAACTATGAGGGAGAGAGAGAGACTCGCAAGCGGAATGAAACAACAATTTTGTCCAAGTACTACTCGTATCTAAAAAATGAATTCAGTAATGTTTCTTTTCCGTGAGACATTGTACACTATTCCTTCGGGAAATCTCTGAACTGTCTGTTAATATTTTGTCTATTTTTTTAGCTTTTACAAAACTGTTGGATGATAATGTATTGTGTTGCATAACATTAATACTATGATTATAGTCCCTGCAGACAGAAAGGTGCCCTGGAACGTGTCAATGACATAACGTGTCATAAAATACATAAATTTTTCCTTACATAATTATATCGCATGAATATTCTTTGGTATAGACTTTCTCCTTCCGTTCAAAATTTTATCGTATGTGTTTTTATGTATGTGGAATTGGTCATTATACTAAAGTATTGAGCATTAACATTTATCATTTTTATCATACGTATCCACTTCAACCCCATTTTTGGCTACAGTCCTAACACAGTTGTTTTACTTAAGACAACATCAACCTTATTGTAACGAGAATCACTGTGATTTTGACAAACTTGCAAGTGCCAGCAACCTTATTGACATGAAAATAAAGATTACTATGATTTTGACAGTGATACAATATCAAAGGTAAAAAAAAAACAGTGGCACTCCGGGAGTGCCGACAGAAGTGAAAACAAAACACAAACAGAATACATTGCCATCACTCACTGATATATCGGATATACATCAAAACTGAGTACATCCCAAGGACAGCCGAACGCATCCGAAGCGGGTATTTTGTGAATCGTCTTATAAACAAAACACGCGCGGTGTCGCTTACAGTAACAGTGGCGCAAGTTCAATGGTTTTTTCCCATCTTAAAAAATGCCCAACGCGCCTAAAGAAATTTTCACTTCAAAAGTATATGTGAAAGGTTTGTATTAAATTCCATGCAATAGGAATCATAGGTGGGCTGATAAACTAGTGACATCTGCAGGAATCTGCTGCATGCGGGAAGCATAGTACTGGTCATTGAGGTGACTCTTGGGTGAGGTGCTCTTGTCCAGCAGTGAGGACGATGATGTGGTACAAATCTAGATTCCAGATGACCGGATCGAACACAGACTTAATTTATTTAGGTATGTGAGACTCATTGTAAGATAGATGTACCAGTGCCTCAACACCGCTAGGAGGTTTCCGAAGTCGAATCCCAGAAAGGAGATAATGGCAACAGGGAAATCTTGTACTTACTTTTTAAACTAGTTTTTTTTACTTTAAAAATGCAGGTAAAGGTACCAGGCTCGCAGTAACGCAAGGAGTTCAAAGTAAAGAGGTGGCGCGTTCTAGTCAGCTGGGAAATCTAAGAACGACCCGTTACTCGTTAATGTTACAAATACGTTTGTTTCTATCTACTGTTTTATGTAGGAATTACATTTTGTTTTAGTGCTACTGCGAGGCAATTGTGTGATTAAGGCGATACGTAAAATGTGTCTAAAACAGACTTCAAAAAAAACTACAAAGTGAAAAATAACTTTAATTTCGAAAGTCGGTGTCTTTGGATCTGTATTTTAGTGTTTTGCCACCGATTTCCGAATATAAAGTTATTTTTCACTTTGTAGTTTTTTTTTAAGTCGTTTTTTTTGTTAAATTTTTTTTATTTATTTCGCTTTTTAATGGGTCTGCTTATAATTTATCTCGAGGAGTTCTCCTGGTATTTCACCATCAGCTCCATTTCACCATTCGCATTGTGACGAGCATAAATTGCCTAGCAACCATATTAAAGTAATCAAATCGCAACTCGTGAAATACTTATTATTGAGTAGGTAGTTCCGGTGGCCATATGTGGTCTTCATCATCAGTTCCACAAATGGTGCTTTCCGAGGGCAAATGCACGAGTTACTATAAAAAATATCCAGAGTACGGTCTTGGGCTCCATCCCCTGGTAGGGAAATGTGTCATTTGGTTTTCCTTCAGGAATTCCTCAGTAGCAGCCCGGAGTCTGGATTTGTGCCCAGTTGATGGCTCTAGGCTCGCGTCCTATTACATGGGACTTAAACATAACTAGACGAAATGTCGATGTTCCACTTCTGCCCATGCCTTTGGGGAAAACCTACATTCGTGGTATTATGATAAAACCATGTCATTCATCAACATCGATTAAGAAGCTACATCGTCAAAACGAATCTTCGAAAATGTATTCTTAGATTTCTTCTCCCCCCTAAGACTTGAAACATGATGAGCTTCAATAAATTAATTCTCAAGTGCAACAGTTAACTTACGGCATACAAAACGGGCTCGTGGGAGAAAACTTAGAACAATGCTACCATTGACTGCTTGGGACTATTTTAGAGATGAGAACATCGTACAGTCTCGAGTGAATTAATTGATTTCGTCATTAAACATAAGTCGACATATATGGTATGTATGGATCATCTTGACTTTATGACAGCTCCCATGGATGTCATAAAGACGTTAAAAAGCTATAACACCTCTGATTTTGCATCTCAGTGATCTTTATTCTCATTCTAATAGGGCTGCTGTTGGGTTGCTGCCACTGACAAGTCTGTCAAAATGTTCAAGGATCTTTTGGCGCCTGAATGACATTGACAAGGGGCGTTGTTGGTAAACATTTATGAAAGGACAATGCTCATGAATGTGTGGAATCCCGTACCATGCTGCATCAATGTCAAACTTTGTTTTTTATATATTACACTTATCTTAGAACTCCTACAAAAGTTATTTGTGTAAACGAAACCCGGGTTTCGGAGATTTTCAAAAACATCTAAATAATCCAAAAACTTGGTACTTTATTTTGTTTGACACGAACGGCCATATTATATTGTTCTAAAAAAACTGGCCAAGTGCGAGTCGGACTCGCACACGAAGGGTTCCGTACCACAAGGCAAAAACGCCGAAAAAAACACGTTTGTTGTATGGGAGCCCCCCTTAAATATTTATTTTATTTTGTTTTTAGTATTTTTTGTTATAGCGGCAACAGAAATACATAATTTGTGAAAATTTCAACTGTCTAGCTACCGTGGTTCGTGAGATACAGCCTGGTGACAGACAGACGGACGGACGGACGGACAGCGAAGTCTTAGTAATAGGGTTCCGTTTATACCCTTTGGGTACGGAACCCTAAAAACAGCCTATTCTATTCTAGTTATTTTTTATTAATGTGGAATCGACAAAGTATATTTTTTACACGTTTTTTGTAAGACATCATAGCACTTTCAAAATTCAAGGTCATATCATATCATTTGAAACGGAACGTCATGTAAAGGGATTAGAACAATATCAACACATTTTTACTTTAAATTAAATATCCTGTTCAAAAATTAAATCCCAGACGCGTAATGTAAAAATGTATGAAAATAATTACTACAATATTTTGATCTTGATGCATGAGACTTTTTGGTACGACTTTTGGTCATTCTCCTTTCACTGTTAGTGCGTATTGGCAAAACAAGATGGCGGCATTAGTTACGACTGTGACCACGCCAACTTTGTAGCGTTGTACGAGTATGTATGCCTAGTGCCAGAAAGCGATTGCTGTGCGATACTCCGGGATTCCATCTCTAGAACTGGCTAAGCACTATTGAGTACCTAACGACTTACCAACCCGTTGTTATCTAGTGTGTGATTGGTTGCGTCGTGTACTGACCGCCATTGAAATACTAGTGCTGTGACATTCTGGCTACTCATTGGTGATTAGAGTTTGTAACACATTACTTTTGAGTAGCGTAGATGATGGATCCAAGTATAATTGGGAAATTGTCAGTAGCAGCGTCAGGAGTAGGGTCCCGATTAATAGCCATAGATTTGCCCCTATTACATGAGACTTATAAAAAATCTGGTAAAATATAAATTTATTTATTTATTTATTAAACATACACACACTATCTTTACAGGATGACCCCAATACAGTAGTAAATGTAAGTAATAAAGACTTATGCTCACTCCTTTCGACAAAATCAGGCACAATCTTATGTAAAACAAACCACCAACAGCCAGTATTATCCAAACCACTCGACTAAAACCGCAATCGATTTAAAAGGCATTAAGTATCGAGTATCACTCGATACTAAGCCGATTGCTAGCTGAAAGGTTAATGCAAATCATGAGGCAACTTCTAACCTTTCGATTTGATTGTTTGTTCATATTTCCTTCGTATTTGCTGGGAAATTAAAAGGGTAAATGATGTTAGAAACTTGTATAGTTGGTTTTAAGTGTAGGAATGAGTGTTGAGTATGGTTGTTATGTAGATTTGATTAGTACTGGTTTCAGAATAGTGTTAGGACAGGTCTTTGAACAGATTTCTATGGTAAAATTGTGTGTTTCTTAATAGAGCCTGTATTACTGTTAGGGTTTGGCAGTGCGGGAGGTATATAGTGTATTACACTCATTTAGCGGCCATTATCGTATATTATAGCTAGCATTATTATTGTGATAAGCATAATCAGTCTGTAATGTTTCCACTGCTGGGACACAGGCCTCCTCTCGGTGAGATCCCCTCGCCGTACCACGCGGGCCCAGTGCGGGTTGGTAGATGTCACATTTCTTCCAATTTTTGGTTCCAGGACATGCCGGTTTCCTCATCGTGTTTTTCTTCACGGTTTTTGAAAGCAATGATGGTATAATAAATTACACAAAGTAAAGGACCTGGCTGGGTTCGAACCCACTACGTACAACTCGTAAGTCGGGTTATCACTGGGCTACCACTGCAACATTTGTAACAAACTAAGCACAAATCCATACTCTCTGGGCTTCTTAATGGAAAACCTTAAATATGCTGTCGAGTAAGTAATAAGAACTCCGTTCAAGTTCGATGTTAGTCGGGGAAACCTGAAGTAGGTAAGTACGCGAGTAAAACCGTAGGTAGATGGTAGGCAATACGCAATAAGCTAATCAAAGGATTTAAAAAAAATACATTATTTTCGATTCGAAGAAAAAGATTCGTGATTCGTGAGAAGGCTGGCCTATTTTTTGGCCAAAGAATCAGCATTGCCATATAACGTGGCAATGCTGCCAGCCTTTTGGGCACGTATTCTGTTGTCAGCGATGCAGACGAATTTTTTGATGCCCTTTGAATATTTCTCCTCCTTTTTATATACTTGTACATATTATTGGTATTATTTTAAGACTGGTAGCTTTTCCATTATGTAAACAGAACATAGTTCCAAAATACTTCGTGATTAAATAAATACCGATGAATAAGTTGCCATCAATTTTAAAACCTACAACAAATAAAAAAAAACATTAAACCTTATTCAAAAACACGTTTCCACTAGACATAACAGACTTCCTCCTACAAAAGATTGTCGCATATTTCCGCGTCAGAGATGTAAATAATGTATCTCCCATATCTTATAGTCTATTAATCTTCAGGATACCGAGACGGTTTTATTTACATGAGAAAGATGTTTTTGTGGCGTAGGCAGAGGTAGTGGTGAGTATGTAAATGAGATTTTTCTGAAATTATTTTATAATGTAGCAGCGCCCCGCGGTTTCACCCGCATAAGTTTTGATCCCATGGGAATATCGGGATAAAAAATAGCCTATATGTCAATCCAGGGAGTCAACTACTGGGCACGCCACAATCGCGGCGATAAGTCCCCTCTTTGAGGAGTGGCTAGAGAGGCGCCACGGCGTCCTCACCTTCCGCCTAACGCAGGTCCTCACCGGACACGGCTGCTTCGGGAGGTTCCTGTTCCGAATAAGGCGGGAGGAAACGCCCGGGTGTCACCATTGTGTGGATCGCCCGGAGGACACGGTGGAGCATACGGTGGAGATCTGCCCAGCTTGGGCAGAGCACCGCCGTGTCCTCACGGCGGCGATCGGCGGCGGCGATCTCTCGCGTCCGGCCCTAGTCCGGGCCATGGTTCGGAGCGAGAGTGCATGGGAGGCTATCGCCTCCTTCTGCGAAGCAGTGATGCTCGCGAAGGAGGAGGCGGAGCGCGTGAGGGAGAGGCAATCCTTGCGCCCTCACGCCCCCAGCCGCCGCAGGAGACGCCCCGGGCGTCGGGAGTCGATAGCCGATTCCCGGCCACCGTAGGCGCGGGCTTGCGGGCGGCGAGCAATGGGCAGCTCGCCGCCCGGTAAGGACCAGGCCCGGGTCGACGGCGCGTTGTGTTCCACGCGCGCCTCAAGGAGATGTCAGCACCAACTGACGGGGTCCGCTAGGGCCGATGCCCGCCAGGGTCGCGGGTTGTTCGAAAGAGATACCGTGGCCCCTGGCACAGGCAACTGAAGGAACACGGGTGGGTTTTAGTCAGTAAGAGTCTGACACTCCCTTCCGCTCCGCCCAGAGCGGGAGGGGTCATTTGATGATTTCCCACCCAAAAAAAAAAAAAAAAAAAAAAAAAAAAAAAAAAAAAAAGGGAGTCAACTACCTCCGTACAAAATTTTATCAAAATTGGTCCAGCCGTTTGAGCGTGAAGAAGTAACAAACATATAAGCACACACACACACTCACAAACTTTCGCCTTTATAATATTAGTGTGATGTAGGTGCCTCAGGGCCGATTTTACCAAAGCCTTCATCTTTTATCCGTGGAATGAAATTGACCTCTAACAGTTCTAGTATGTAAAAACCAGTCTACCAAGGGGTTTCGTATTACCCAGTAACTGGGTTGTGGAGGCCACATAGGCAGTCGCTCCGTGTAAAATAGTGGTACTCAGTTGCATTCGATTAGACTGGAAGCTGACCCCAACATAGTTGGGAAAAGGCTAGGCAGATGATGAGTTTTAGTATGGAAAAACGGTCAAAAATTAAAAAATTATTCTCAGGATAAGACATAATCTAGGCATAAAAGTTTGTTGGAATTCGCCCATAATGATAACAAACATAATGATGACATGATGTTCAAATATTTTGTAATTGTTGCTCGCAGTTTCATTCGTTTAGCAAAAAAATTGGTTCATATAATCAAATAAAAAGTAATTTAAAAAAATTAAACCGACTTCAAAATGAAATTAACTCAAAATTATGAAATAATTTTAATTTCGGAAGTCGGTGTCTTTGGGATCTGTATTTTAGTTTTAACGTTTTGCCACCGACTTCCGAAATTAAAATTATTTCATAATTTTGAGTTAATTTCTTTTTGAAGTCGGTTTAATTTTTTTAAATTACTTTTTTATTTCGTAATTTTTAGTTGTTGCCCTAGAATTTGACCAAGGTTTTGAGATGTTTTCCCATTGACACTACACCCGTACCTCGTATCAATAAGCCAGGCCGTCACACTTACACGTATTAGTCTATATCTTGAAGATTACTGAATCGATTTTGATGAAACTTGCACTGTTCCCTAAGTTGAAGTAAACGTAAGCCAATACAAAAAAAATGGTCACGATCCGATTAATAGTTTCGGAGATATGCGTGGACAAACATACATACATACATACATACGTCTATGAAAATTTGTATATTTGTTTGGAAGCCCTAATAGATTGTCATCTGTGAATATAATGCAATTCCAATAATATTACATACATACGTGTCGAATTGATAACCTCCTTTTTTTTGAAGTCGGTAAAAACTAACTTATATTTTAAAGGAAGACAAAATCTATCTGCATGCCAAAATATATCCAAATCAGTTCAGCCTGTTATGCGTGATAGTGTAACAAACACACATAATCACACACACATCGTAACATCACGCCTAGGTTCACCGAAGGGTTAGGCAGATGAGCACCTATAGTACATCCACATTTCGCTGGTTAGGCACATATCCAGACTCCGGGGTCCTACTAAGAAATTCCAGATGGAAAAACCCAATAACAGTTTATATCAATTTATTACATTATAGGCCGTTTCCACCAGAGACGTGCGAGGATGCGTAGCGAGGGATTCGTGTGAAACAAAACAATAGCGTAGTTAGCGTTGTTATTTTTACACACATTCCTTGCTACGTATCCTCGCTCATCTTTGGTGGAAACGCAACCTTACTGAGACGTTGCCTGAGGTAGCTGCGCGGTGCGGGAGGGGTGATAGTTGTCACAAGTTGACGAATCACTGAGCTCACGCATCACGTCACCACACCCCTCCCGCACCGCGCTGCTACCTCAGGCAATGTCACAGTTAAGACGTCGGCCTATAGCTTTGATTTATATCATATAGAAGCAATATTTTCTTCAATATGTCTACCTACATTAGTTCCAGTAGGTACTTATTAAAATCTGGTCCGTAACACTAAGATTAACTTAATAAATATGTGGGTAGGTGGAACATTTTCACACTAGCCGACGGCTCGACACATAACATATCTCCAGTGACACATTTACTACAATATACGAGCACGTTACCATTATTAGTTGGTTTTCTTACAGAATAAGAAAGTATTTTCAAGAAAAATCTATATAAGGAATGAAAGGAATGGAGTTATGTGAGGATCTGCGGGGAGGAATGAGAGAAATGTAATAATTGGCGGCTGTAATTGTAGGGCAAAAGCATATTCTCACGCGGAGGATAAAGGCCACGCTTTCTCAGATTTCAGAGCATTCAAATTTCCTCACGATGTTTTTGATAAAACGAGAAAAAAAAAACTGGCCAAGTGAAAACGCCGAGAAAAACACGTTTGTTGTATGGGAGCCCCCCCTAAATATTTATTTTATTCTGTTTTTAGTATTTGTTGTTATAGCGATAACAGAAATACATCATCTGTGAAATTGTCAACTGTCTAGCTATCACGGTTCATGAGATACAGCCTGGTGACAGACGGACAGACGGACAGTGGAGCCTTAGTAATAGGATCCCGTTTTTACCCTTTGGGTACGGAACCCTAAAAATGATAAACTTGTGGTTTGAACCTAAATGTTTAAAGGCTATGCAGACGTGTATGATACATTTATATCCCAAATAATTTGAGGCGAGCCTAATGCCTTTACTTGGGCACTAATCCAGATTAGAGACTGCAATTTTTTTTTTTTAAGAAGAATCCTGATAGGTACTCTTTTTTCAACCTGGGATTCGATAGTCTGACCTCCTGGTCAGAAGTCGCGCAAAAAACTGAAAGACGTTATGATTTAAAACAGATCTTACATAACCTACTGAAAGGCTTAACATTTTTGTCCGCGTCGAATAAAATCAACTGAGCCACTAAATAGCTTACCAACGAACCTTCATTAAACTTTACAAAGTATTCAAAGTTAAATTAATTATAACACAGTCTACTTTATGCGAGGAATAATTAATTTTAACATAAAAGGTCCTCCACCCCGGAGGTACCCATTCATCATCATAAACGGTGCTGAAATGATTTTTTCTTTGTTAATTTAGTAAAGACGTATTTTTTGGGAATACGGGAATTGTTATTTCGAAATTGTATTATTTACCTTACCAGGAGTTAGTTAATTGACTTCAAAAGCCTTTGAAGGTATATTTTGCCTATAATATTGTCTTATTATTTATCCATTTATTTCAGGCATCAAGGCCCAAATAAACACATACAATACAATAATAATTTAACTTAAAAATACTAACTATTAATTTAACTTAAATAATTATACAACATTATAATTACGCTAAAAATTACGCACACGAAGTGTCTGCGTCGTGTTTCGCTGACTGGTGTCATGTAGCCGGCCACGAAACCGGCGGTACACAACACCCTTCGGCCAGAACTCTTCCTTGAGGAACTTCTCGAGATGATGTGTCGGAACACGCACCACGAACGACTTGAAGTTCGTGTTGTGACGCGGCTCCAACTTCTCGACCTTCAAAGTCCAGTCGGTCTTCACACGCATGTACTCCACGATCTCTTCAACCTTCGTGGGTTCTTATCATCTGCCTAGCCTTTTCCCAACTATGTTGGGGTCAGCTTCCAGCTAACTGGAGAAAGCTGATTACCAGTATATTACATGGAGCGACAGCCTATCTGACTTCCACAACCGAGTTACTGGGTAATACCTACCGATACTCCTTTGGTAAGACCGCTTGACTTTCGGAGTTCTGAAGACCCGTAACGACTGTCAAAAGATCCACGAAAGCTAGCCGGGACCAACGGCTTTACTTGCTTTCCGAGGCTTGGGGGTCTTGGTATGTAAAGATGGTCACCCATCCACGGACCAACCGCGGCAAACGTAGCTTAACCTGACCGATCGACCAGTGAGGCTGTTGTTACTTAGCCCTATATTGTTATCTAAAGGGTGAAATGTTCTCCTATGGTAAGCTATGAAAGCAGAGAACAACAAAGCCGTTTCAGTAATTTGAAGGTGACAACGGCGGACTTGAAAAATGAGTTATAATAGTTTGAAACCAATTCACCAGGAAAAGACGTGCTAGACTAGTTTTTTATGTGTTTATTTTTCTTATTTTGGCACAAACACAAAAGACGACAGTCTTATGCGGTTAAAGAAAGAAAGAAATATTGTTTTATTGTCGCAGAAAAAAGATAAGTTAATTAACTCTAATTATGATACGTACCTACCCTTACCTGTACACTATGTTTTATTTAAACAAAAGGTATTGTTGTCCTAAGACAATGTTACGAATATTACGGACTGATTTATTAGTATAAATATGGCTAAGGATAGTATTTTTATCTCACTAAGCGGCGCGCGCTTTATTTGTGGCTACCAAGTGTCCATCGTTGTGAATGTGAGCGTGAAGACATACACACACGCACATATACACTTCCGACTTCTCCATTTTCTCAAACGGTACCGAGAGCTCCTACTCTAACACACATATTCAGCGTGTTTATACACTGTACCAACATATTACCATACAGTCCGCATGCATCCCCAAAATCGAATACAAAGGACACACTTTAGAAACAAAAAAACATCATCCAAACAATCTTCAAAACCATGTCTCAAGAAGTAACCAAAACTTCTCTCTTAAACCATTTCTTTATCTCGCATTTATTTGCTCAAAAACTCCCCCACCTTCAGTACTTATTACTTCAAAACGGGCACGTTCTAACAGGTTAATTCCGAACTTCGGTCTTGAATAAACCCGGCTAGAAGTTTCCATGTTAGCCATTGAGAGTGTAACGTAAAAAGTTTAAAACCTACACTACACCTAGACTGGGAAGTTTGTTGAAAGACCAAGTCTTGTTGTGTTTATTTTAGTTATTTTTTGCAGTGGAAAGTATGACGCAGTGTAATGTAATGATTATGACGCAGTTAAAAAGTGTGTTGAGAAGGAATCTTGGATTATCGTAGTTGAGTATCGTAACTGCAGTCAATTTGCGTACGTAATGAAATATTATTTGATTGCATAGGAAGAAACGTGAAGACAAAGCTATAGTTCTAAATAGACTCTAAAATCAAGTATTTTTATTGATTTAAAATAATAATATGTTGAATGGGTCGAGGATAATATAGCGTCATGATTGTATCTTGTGTGTGAAAGGTACGTACCCACTTATACTGTTAGAAGAATGGCTATTCATTTATCTACCTACAAAAACAGAGAAAAAGACTTCCTACGTATTGCTACGAATCTATCGTTTAAAATAGAATAATGCTCAAAAAGGAACCTCGATTCAAAATCTATTCGGTTTCTAATACATAACTTCGTATACTTCAGAGGGGCTTGTGACTAAGTAAAACAGCCACACGGGCCGACCGATCAGGTTAAGCTACGCTTGCTGCGGTTAGTCCATGGATATTCTATTCTATCCTTCCGTGCCTCGGAAAGAACGTCAAGCCGTTGGTCCCGGTTGTCATTCGTGGATCTTTGGCAATCGTTACGGGTCGTCACTGGCCCGAAAGTCTGACAACCAGTCTTAGCAACGGGTAACGTAGAAATTCCTGCTTGAACATCGTTCTTGGATACAAGCGTTAGTGTTTCACTATAGTTCCACCATCTTTCGTAATAAGATGTATCCTCATCCCCACATCACAGACTTCTGCGCTACGATAAATGTCCTTAAGATAACTTAAGTTACTAAACGCGAATAAGTTTAGCGAATCTAAATTGTTTCAAACTTCAAATACGAGCCAAAACTAAGTTTAAATTAACAGAGAACATGAGTGTTTAAACTCGAAACTGTAATAGTTCAGAATAGCAGCGTTTATTTTAGAGTTTTAGAGTATGCGCTGGATCATATTTTAGTTAGTTATTTGGTAGTTTAAATAGTGGGTTTTCAGGTTTATTATAAAGTTTATATTGACCTGTCGGTTACTGCTTCACGTGGGTTAGTCACCTGCAGTTTTAACATCTCACATAACTATAATTTCTGCTCACCTTTACAACCGAGTGAATTACGCGTGTTTTACGAGTGGGTACTAGTCATGCAACGGGCGTGGTTCGAACCCGCAACTTCTCGTAAGCCAATACGACACTTTTTTTTCATTTTTCATCAAAAGTCGTAAACTATGGAGCGTCCGATCAGGACCAGGCCCGTGCCGGACGGCGCGTACGTGTTCCACGCGCGCCTCAAAGAGATGTCAGCATCGAGGAGGGACCCCATAGGGCCGAAGCCTGCCGGGTCAGCGGGATTGTCCGAAAGGGTTACCGCTGGCCCGGAACATAAAGGGCTAAGGAAGGAACACGTGTGGGTTTTAGTCAGTAAGAGTCTGACACTCCCTTCCGCTCCACCCAGAGCGGGAGGGGTCATTTGATGATTTCAAATCCGCAAAAAAAAAAAATACGACACTGACCGCCCTAAGTCATGACTGTTTTTTCCACTATCTAACAGTTTATGACACACAGCATAGTAAACTCCTAGATTAAAATGATTGGGAAGCAAGGACCCTAATTACATAATACACATTTTGAAGGATATTGCTAATCCATTGCTTCATATGTTCGAAAAATTTGTCTGCTCAACAACGAATAAAACGCAATGAACGTTGAATGACTGTCAAAATGAAAGCCATTGCTACTGTCAGTGAGTAACTCAATTACCCCGCAGTTTAAGAGAAATAAAGACCATTTTCATGGCTTTTCTATCCCCCTTTTCAAAAAACAAATAAAACTTTCAAAAAACAGATCAGATGCATTTACTTCTCAAAATTCTACCGCAAAACACGGGAAAAATTCTCAAAAATACCTGCTTATACCAACAGAGCGGCTCACAAGGAAGTATAAACAAAATTTCACACAATAAAGATTCTGAAACTACTTTTAAAGTCATACTCGGTAGAAGATGTTCGGCGAACAGAGACAAGATGGCGGACAAGATGGTGGCAATAAAAACTTTCGTGTGAATGCTTGTATGGAATTTTTGATAGTTCTAGCTTTTGTTTCTTTGAATATTGATAAGGAAGAAAGAAAATGCATCGTGTGTCGTGTCAAGTTATGTTCTCCTATCTCCCATTAAACAAAGGTTTGTTTACACTTCAGGTAAAATTCTTACGATATCGCACACTAATAGGGCATATAGTAACATATTCATCTATATTTAGAAGGTTTTAAGTTTACTTAAATCTCAGCACTTTTTCCAACAATTATTGTTTTTGACTGCCAGACAAGAGATACAATAGAAAATCTATTGTTGGCGGACACCGTGTGTCCGCGGCGGCACTCAATGACTTAAAAAAACAATATTAAATAAATTGTCATTGAAAATCACACGGAATATTATCTATTCCGTGGAAAATCATACACGAAAATTGATCTTGAACATCATTAAGGTGATTTAAAATTATAATAAGACTAGGTAGGTAGCTAAGTTTAGTTTAATTAACCAAATTATCAAATCAAAGCACTCGATTTAAAAATGCCACGACAAATTGGCATTTACGCTCTACAGGTACCTTCTTTTTCTGATTCATTTGTTTGCATTTTCATCATACTTTTGGAACAGACCTACCCTTTCTGCTTAAACCCGAAGGATAAAAAGTCGCCATAACACAAGCAGGCTGTTTTATCTCCCTATGAAGGCTAGCTTATCAATATTTTACATGAGCTTATGCGAACACATCTCCCTTCCGATTGCAAATTTTATGCCTACGAGATTGTGCGAATACAACACACATTTGCGTGTTGAAGCGAGACAGACGTATGTGGCCAGAAAGAGAAGGGTATAAGTCTGCGGTAAAATTGTTCCCCAGAATCTGTAGTGCTAGGCTGGTTTAGATTTGCGGGGTTGCCATGGCAACGAGCGTATAGAGAAGGATGTTTTCTGAGAGAGGTTTCGAACCTGTACCAGCTATAAGCTGGTTGTGTGTTGTTTTGTTTATTTTGCTATTGTGAAAGGGATTATTTTCAGGGTATGAGCAGAAACAGTTTTTGTGTTCAAAAATCCAACATTCATACTGTGTTCACCATTTTTTTTAAACTGTGGTGATAAAAATACATTCTCAGGTAAATAATAAATACTTTTTTCCAGTCATTTAATATATCGGGCAATATTGAGTTACAGATAACCAAAGAGCATTTTTCATAACATAAAATCGGTCTTTAAAAAGACGCAGCCAAAAGTTTAAAATATTTACGAATTTTTTTTTAATAAATAACACGGGTTCAAATGCAATAAAAATGAGAGGTGACGCGTTGACAGGGTTGAACGTCGTTTTAATATAACTCGGCATGTTTATTGGCGTAGCAGGACGAGGGTTACCACTCCAAAGTTATACTTTTAAATGTTTATTTAGGGATAATTTTTCCATCGCCAAATTACTTTTATTCAATGACTAAAATTGACGTTTGACAGTTTGTATAAAATAACTGTAAAAAATTTCAAAATGATTCCTGGAATAAAGTTATTAGATGATTGAAAAAAAACCGGTCAAGTGCGAGTCGGACTCGCGGACCGAGGGCTCCGTAGTAGACCGTATATAAATATTTATAAAATTATTTATTTGTAATGTAACTTACTTTATGGTTTTCGGATTTTTTCCTTTAGATACTTATAAGGGTTCCGTTTTTCCTTTTGAGACGAGGAACTCTTAAAATCAGCCCTGTTTTAAATGTTAACTGTTTTAATGGTTGGTTTATTTAGTAAGTAACTCACGTCTTTTTTCCATGAGGGCAGGCAGAAACTACAGAATGCCACCTGCATACTCCTTTTGTTTCGTTTATGATTATTTAGTTGAGTTCAAAACGTGATTTATTCTTTTAAATAAATATATGTTCGATTAGGTATATATACATGGTGGTGTATAGAAGGAATGTCACCATAACAGGAAGGAATTTGATTTCGAAAATAGTCATACAAGAATATTTTAAGCTCGGTCAAAAGATTAACTGAACTAGCCTGAATTGTTTGCAGCGGATGCCCAGGATTCGCCCCGGACGTGTTTACCTACGTGTCCTTATAGCACGACGTCGTGATGGCTTTTGTATGAAAAAAAAACCTGTACAAATTACTACCCAATTGATTTGCAAGGAATAGGCACAGCTTTTTCGTATTTTTCTGCCGTATAACGTCATTTAAAAAATTTAGAGTTTAGTTCTCTATTTTAACCTAACTAGGTTTAGGTTAAAATAGAGAACTTAAACCTAACTTTTCTCTAACTTAACCATTTTTCCTAAATGTACTACATTCAATTTTAACTGCATCTTACCATACTTTAGATCCAACTTTATTCCCCAAAAACATATTACAAGAGACACAAAAAAATAGAAACTGTGTCCTGTGGAGCTTACAATGGTTCTGCAAGGCCATTCCGTGCAGTATCCTATGCCAAGAACCACAATAAAAACTATCAAGTTATATGCCAAAAAGCATTACTGGAACATGTTTCTTTTAAAACACAAAAAAGCAAAGGAATGTCCATATTAATCTTATGGTGAAGCTGTGTGGAATGTAAATGGAACGTTTTTTTTAAATCTTTTAAACTTTTTTGTAGTTCGAATAATTTTGTCTTTTGTATTTATTTTTAAAGGATTTGTTCGATTAGGGTTATTAGTATCTTTACTAACAGTTGTCTAGTGGGTAGTATAATCAAAGAAATTAATAAGTAAATTAACAACTGACGCCGATTAGCCACAGATGCATTTTTTATTTTTTTTTTTATTGCTAAAAGGGCCTGCTCTTGACCTCGGTCCCACCTGATGGAAAGCGATGGATGAGGTCTATGGTGGAACGAGCGTGCCCAGAAGATGCCTGTTCACTCTTGCTTTAAATGTTAAATGTGGATCACAGACGCCGGCAGAGAGTTCCACATTTTGGTTGTGCGCATAATAAACGTGGAGGAGGAGCGCAGAGTATGACTGGTCGGAATATCAACCAAGTGTGAATGATACGCTGTAGTAGGTACGACTGATATTCCGGTAGCAAAAGGGTAGTAAATTTTATACAACTGTCAAAGAATGACAGTTCTGATTTGAATATACGGACAATTTATATTGGCAGTCGAATTTGCTAAACAATTAATTTTCCTGGAGTTTCCATCAATATATTCGCCTTGCTTCTTTCATGTTTACGGAAACCTTGATAAGAGACATGCAGGCTTATTTCCTATTTCTTCAAAGCCGATCTTTTTTAGGGTTCCGTACCTAAAGGGTAAAAACGGAACCCTATTACTAAGACTTCGCTGTCTGTCTTTTTTGCTCGATATCAATAATGGCAACAGGTAGGCACTTGAAATATTCACAAAATAATCAGTTTTATTTTTACTTCAATAATAAATACTACAATTAAAATAAAATAAATATTTAAGGGGGGCTCCCATACAACAAACGTGTTCTTTTCTGCGTTTTTGCCTTGTGGTACGGAACCCTTCGTGTGCGAGTCCGACTCGCACTTGGCCAGTTTTTTTTTTCTTTTACCTTTCGCTTTATGAAAAGATAACCCGGTTACTGCTGCTGTTGACCGTAACTTGTGTTGGAATATTGCAGAAATGGTCGGTATTTTATTTTTAATGGATACTGAAGTTAGATAGGGTTAGTTTGCTTTATGTTCGAGTAAAGTTCAGATGTTTTCTTTTTTATTAAAGTAAACTGCTTAATATAAAAGCATGAAAGCGTTTTAGCTAGAAATCTATAGAGTTTGTTAGTTTGAACGCGTTAATCTTTGGAACTACTAGTCGGATTTGGAACATTCTTTTTGCATTTGCTAGTCCGATTCTAGAGAAAGGTTATAGGTCATATAATTAGGCTGCGATCCTTAGGAGCTGAACAAAAATATACAAACCTGGCCTAACCTTATTTTTTTTATATAGTGACTTTGCAATTGTTTTACCACCCTAAGATTGAATGTCACTTGAGTAGTTTAAAAACTGGCCAAGTGAAAGTCAGACTCGCACACGAAGGGTTCTGTACCACAAGGCAAAAACGCGAAAAAAACATGTTTATTGTATGGGAGCCCCCCTTAAATATTTATTTTATTCAGATTTTCGACGTCGGGGAACATGAAATTTCGCGCAGACAAAGTCGCGGACAGAAGGTAGTAGGTATGACATAAAATCAATATTATCAAACCAATGAATTAAGTCCTGCATCAGAATTCCACAAGAAATAAGACTGTCCTCTACAAAATTTGTCCCAACTCCCAAACCCAACCAAAATTTCTATAAATTCCACAATAACCAGTAATTATACATTTTATTACAACTTACAACCCTTATCAACATCACGTTTCTTAATGCTATCTCCAAAAAGGACAAGCTATAATATAAAATTCTTATCTCCTCTCTTTAACGATCAATTAACGATGTTATAACCCTCCGAATGACGCCGAAGGGGTCCGAAATGCCCCGAGTCCGTAACATTACGCGTAATTTCGAACTGGTACGTGTTACGTACTTTTTTGGCGTACGTGCGAATTGGTAGTGTTAAGTAGATTCTAAGGAGGCCTTGTTTGAATACGGGAGGTACTGTGAAGCTGAGTATTGGAGATAAAAGAAGGTTTTTAGAAGGCAGTACGCGTAAAATACTGATCACTAAGACTTTTTCAGGATTTTAGGTAGGTATTTTTATCTTCACAACATCTGGTTTTTTGAGGGGCCCGTGGCTAAATAATAACAGCCGCACAGTTCGATTCATCTGGTTAAGCTACGCTTGCCGCGGTTGGTCTGTGGATGGGTGACCATCTTTACATACCGAGACTCCTCCGTGTCTCGGAAAGCACGTTAAGCCGTTGGTCCCGGCTGTCATTCGTGGATCTTTGATAGTCGTTACGGGTAGTCAGAAGCCCGAAAGTCTAACAACCAGTCTTACTAAGGGGTATCGTTTTACCCAGTACCTAACTGGGTTGTGGAGGTCAGATAGGCAGTCGCTCCATATAAAATGCTGGTATTCAGCTGCATCCGGTTAGACTGGAAGCCGACCCCAACATAGTTGGGAAAAGGCTATGATCTGGTTTACTCAAATAAACACTGGGTCTGACAACCAGTCTAACCAAGGGTTATCGTGTTACACTGTAACTGGGTAGTGAAGGTCAGATAGGGATTCGGTCCATGTAAAATACTGGACTGGAAGTCGACCCTAACGTAGTTAGAAAGCGACTAGGCCGTTTGATTGAAATGAACACCGGAGCAAATTAAAATAAATGAATAGACGAAAGTAGTCATTTGCATTTGGTAAGCAGACTACCCAAATCTAAGTTATACTAAAATTTGAATAACCACCAAAAAATATCCATAAGTACTAATATTATAAATTCGAAAGTAACTCTGTCTGTCTGTCTGTATGTTACCATTTCACGCCTAAACCACAGGACAGATTTCGATAAAATTTGGCAGAGAGATAGATTGCATCCCGGAAAAGGACATACCTAGGTAGTTTTTATCCCAATATTCCCACGGGATCGACACTTATGCGGGTGAAACCGCGGGGCGCTGGTAGTATATTATATTTAAGGCATTTTGCCCTCGAAAAGACTCGGTAATACAAAGCCTGGGAAAAAGGATTTACACCCTGAAAGACGCCAAAACCGTTACACATAAAAACCATTATACAAAAACCCACTTACACATTTAAAACCTAAACCAATAAACACTGAAATTACGTATAATTCTCACCTTTTTCACTGAAGGTTTGGCAATAAAACGTTACTTTACATAATTATATTTTTGGGACCCGTCATGCATGTAAGGTCCAGGAAATATAGCGGCCTACGATTGGTTATTGAGCTTAGAGATGGCGAATTTGAATAAAAGGACGCCATAAAATAGTGGGGTATTATTGTGACTGGGATGGGTGGTATCGGTATCGATTCATAGTTGGAATTATATTTTGGAATGGTGAGCCTTTTTATTAGGGTTAAGTTTGGAAAAAAATTGTTTGATGTATTAATGGTTTTCAAAAATCGTTAAGGTCGTTCATTGTAAATGCATGTTAAAACAAAGTGGTTTGTTTTGCTCAATACTTTCAATTGTGTTAACTTTTTTTAATCGGTAATAACATAAAAAAGAAAAAGAAAAGTGGCACTCTAGGAGTGCTGACAGAAGTGAAAACAAAACACAAACAGAATACTTTGTCATCACTCACTGACATATCGGATAAACATTAAAACTGAGTACATCCCGAGGACAGCCGAAGCAGTACCGGTTATGGTAACAGTGGCGCGAGTTCAATAGTTTTTTCAACGCGCCTTAAGAAGTTTTCACTTCAAAAACTATACTTATTGTTTGGCAATCAAGTTACAGAAGTCAAGTAGAAAGATAGAAAATATTACCTATGCCAAGCTGAAATTCAACAAAAAAACCTAAACATTCCAGCACCAAACCATTATCATTTGCCTCCCACATAAAAAACAATACAGAACAATCAACCCTAAAAAGCATCGACATCTAACCCTTCCCTAACCCGAGCCTATCATCTTAACCCTCCATAAACCGGGCGGGGTACATCTGACCCCGGCCGGGTTAAACCATTCTTACATGACATATCTTAAGCGAAATTTTTGCGAACCTTACTTGATACAAGAGTTTGCGCTTACCGTTGTATTGGCTTTTCCAAATGGGGTATTTCTTTTGTTTTTTTTTTGGATTTGCAAGGTTGGAATTGCAATTAGAGTTGTTATATAAAATAACAGATAAGGTTCTGCGAAAAGTCGAGAGGGGTTAATTCAATGGGGTTGAAAGAAATAACGATCCATGCAAACTTGTCAACTTGTAAGGTATTTTAGTACAAGACGAGTTATTATAATTACAGTTATTATATTCATTTTGGATAATGCAAAATGTTGTACAGACGCCAGCACATCAAGCTACTACAATCTGTCAAATTTCTTCAATAGATTTTCAACTTTATCGCTACAGCATAAGGTTCAAGGTTGATTGGAAGAATTTGACAGTTTCGGGTAGCTTGATGTGCTGGCGTCTGTACAGGTAATTATCTAACTGCGTTGCATAAGCAAGTCCTCTATATCTACATTATGTACCAACTTTTAAGCAAATAAATTTATGTTATTTCAAGTAGCTTTACACGGGGTGGTAAGAAAAAAGTTTTGCCTACCTACTGTAGCATCGTCAATGCGACAAAACAGGAACTTTTAAACTCCACTTCCAAACCAGTGCACCCTCAAATCATCCACTCGATTCAATCATGAAAATGCCAGCCAAGCTATTCACAAAACACATGATACAGCTTACACCCCTCTGAATTTCCCAAAATCAGGCTACCCGTCCGCTATAAACGGCCCAATTCACACATACACCTGAAAATATTTCACACGTATTTTGGACCTGCAACCCTTGGGGTTGAAACCAATAAACTAAGCGGGGTGAAAATAATAAAAAATTCACATCAAATTGAATGTCAGCCCCTAGAAGGGGATGTTATTAGGAAATTTACGAGCACAAGCCGAGTACCATATTATGTTTTATAACCCCCTGTGTCATTGTGGGTAGGTTATATGGTAGCTATAAAATACATTATGCACGCGGTGTAGGGTTAAAAAGATTGAAACGTCACTTTTTGCTGTAATTGTTCGTAATAAGGGTTGAAATGTAACATCCCGTAATTTTAATCCCGGGAATATAAGAGAGGAGGTAATAAATATAGGCTGTGTCGCGACAAAACGCGATCGGGACGCGGATGGTGAGACTGAAACAAAATATGTTCGCGCCGTTAGGTATAAGTCCCGCTGGACACTAAAACCAACATTTAAATCAACTGAATAAATATTTAATCAGTTCTAGGTATATTTAAAATTTCCATAGGAAATTTGACATAACCCAACTGTTTAAATACCTAACCGGTGCGGTGGTTTGAATGTTGGTGAAGTCAGGCCTTAAGCTTCTAGTGACCGCCACAATCTGTGGTCGAAATTTTTTTATTACTTTTCCATGGCACCGTCCGCAATAAAGCTTTTGATTATTTCCAGTCTCTTTTGAATTTTAAAGTATTTGCTATTAATCGATGGCAACAATATTGAATTAGTTGAATTTGTTTTTATCCCTAAAAAGAAAAAAAAAATAGTCCTGAAAAAAATTAACCCTAAAAAAACAAATCTTTAAACCATTTTCTTAAATAAATAAACCCTTCTTTGCATTTGGGTTCAAAATCGATTATTGTGGCACCATTTTGTTAAGACGTACCGCAATGGACTACGGCGAGTTACAATTCATTAGTGTAATCAAAAAAAACCTCTGCAATAATATTTAGCTCTAAAAATGTATTAAATTTATTATAACGTCACAAGTACTTATAGCCCTTCGAATAATTTCTCAAAAGATTATCCAAAAAGACTTTTGTAGGCTTAGTTACTTTTAGATTAGTGTCAGATTTCTGCAGATAAACGAAACGATATTGTCGAACAATCAAAGTCACGATTCCGAAAAATGGATCTTCTTAATTCAGCTGTTTTGAACGTAAAAATGTTTTTCGTCGAAAAATTTTTGACTGTTATTTTTTCATTTTTGGGTTTCGTTAGAATACGTATGTTGATTTGTATAAAAAAATATATTTTAACAATGAATTTCACTAAACGAATGAACTAAAAGTGAAGTTTATTTAAAATTTTCACCAACACATTATCACTAATAATGGCTTTCATTTTGACAGTTCAACAACATTCATTGCGTTATGTACGTTGTTGAGCAGAAAAAAATTCCGAACTTATGAATCAATGGATTAGCAATATCCTTCAAAATGATTTAGATTGTGATTGATAGTCGGTTACGAAGCTAACTTATCTGTTAGATAATTTTATGCATAATTCTATCGAGTCCATTTTTTTCGCCCGACATTTTACTACTTTGACAGCAAACAATTTTCATTTATCGAAGGTCGACAAAGGGTGGGCAGAGCTCGTCTGTAAGCAAAGCACTCGAATGCATCTCGTTTGCTTTATCACAGGCATCACAAAGAGACGTTTGACATAGAAAACTGAGAGGCATAGTTAGTTATAGCCAAAAATATGAGGTATATCACACGGCGATACATCAAGCTGTAACTTTCTAGTTTTAGCTGACCTCGCACTGAATAGGGTTTTCGTACAATCAGAAGTCAGCTTATACTAGTCAATTCAAACTCAAACTCAAAGCATTTATTTCAATTAAACCAATTACAGGCACTTTTGAATTGTCAAGGGGCCCGTTCTTCTCCATAGGTACCTACGCTTTGGAATGGGCAACTAGCTTCATATATTCTGACTGACCGACTTCTTGACAATTCAAAAGTGCCTGTAAATGGTTTAATTGAAATAAATGCTTTGAGTTTTAGTTTGACAACTCATTTTCTTTACAAGGAAAATAATTTTTATTCGCTATGTCAGCCTATAAGTTAAGTCTAAAGGAACTCTCCTCAACAATGTTCCCTTTTCACAACAATTAAAAAAAGGTATCGCAGTAAAATGTTATTTGGTCATTATGTAGAGAAAATTGTGAAGTTTTTATGACATCATAAAGAAATGACAAAAGGGGATGAGCAGTAAAGTTAATGAATCAAGAAGTTGCTGATTAGTAGGTACCTTAGATGTTAATGTGTAAAAGTTTCTTGGGTAAAGATAATTAAAATTTTATACCTAGTAAGTACTTATGACTTTTCTAGAGTCACGGTAGACCCCAGGTAGGACCCTTGTAATTTATTAACCACTACCTTCGGTATGTAGATAAGATATATAGAAGTATAGATTGCATCCCGGGGAAGGCCCCGGGATGCAATCTATCTCTCTGCCAAATTTTATCGAAATCCATTCAGTGGTTGATGCGTGAAAAGGTAACATACAGACAGACAGAATTTATAATATTACTATGGATTTTTTAAACTACTGAAGTGACATTCAATCTTAGGACGGCAAAGTCGACTATAAAAAAAAAATTTACGTGGTTTTCCTATTTGATTTAGTTTCACAATCTCAATTTATTGCACACGATTTTCAGCCTTTTGTTCTTTACAAACAAGGTTCGTTTCACCATAAATAAACTTCAACCTATACACAAATTAGTTAAAAATATTGAAAGGTTCTATTTTGTTTTAGTTTCTCAATCTCAACTTATTGCAAACGATTTTCAACACTTCCTCCTTACCAACAAAGTTCAATTTACCCAAGAAGAAGAAAATTATCAATCTAAGTACTTACATATAACAGTCAGCGAAGCATTGGCTCTGATGACCTTATGCATCTGCGCGGGTCCGACCTGACACTGGTACTCAGCATCGTCTTCGAGTGAGGAGTTCACTATACGAAGATTGTAGACACCATGGCGACGGTCGCCGAACATCGTGTAGCGAGGGTAGCCGGGGATCACCGAGGAGAAACCTGGGAAAAGAAGAAAAAAAAATGAAAGTCAAAAACAAATGAATATACGTTGGGATCGAACAGTTTAAAATGGAAACAAAAAACAATCCTACATATATGTAGAATGTAGATGTTGGGAGGGACGCGGACGTTCTTTAGTTTCTGCTGTCTATAACTATGGACAAATGGTGTGAGTATAGTGTAATAAACATTGATCAGGCAGGGGTCATAGTTCTTCCATAGTTCTTGGTAACCAGTCCACTTTAGCCACCCAAGCTCATAGTCCAACTTTTGCTTTTCCATTTCCTGCGAAAGTCCTACACCAACCGGGGGTTATCCTTGGGTGCACTTGCATAGTGCATACAGGGATAATCATCGGCTGGTGCCGCATTTCATTAAAATTTCCTAAGGGGCCTCTGCGAGTTGGCTTCGGCCCCTCGTACGCTTTCCAAAGGACCGGGACCCCATGGTCCCGAGATATGTAAAATAAAATGTAATAATTATAGATTCCAGAGCGACTGCCTATCTGACCTCCACAACTCAGTTACTGGGTAATACAATACCCCTTGGTAAGACTGATTGTCAGACTTTCGGGCTTCTGACTACCCGTAACGACTGTCAAAGATCCACGAATGACAGCCGGGTCCAACGGCTTAACGTGCTTTCCGAGGCATGGAGGGGTCTCGGTATATAAAGGTCACCCATCCACAGAACAACCGCGGCAAGCGTATTCCCGGGACTCAAACTATCTCTATACCAAATTTCATCAAAATCTGTTCAACGGGCTACGCGTGATTGAGTAACAAACATCCAAACATCTTCACAAACTTTCACATTTATAATATTAAGTAGGAAAGTAGGATCAACTTAGTAGGAACAACAATGTAAAACAGATCTTTTAAAAATATCCAAATCTATCAAAACGACCTCCAATAAATTCCGAACCACAACAGCCAAAATTCAGAATACAATATCCCGAAAAAAAAAAAGAAATCGATTTCGCAAGAACAGCAATTACAGACCAAATTATTATGAGCACCGTGTCCATCTCTTGGCTACGGACGATCGTGGAATCGTTCCGATTCGCCTTTGATCCGTTAATTGGTAGAATGGCTACACCTATCCACACGCGATTGGGATGTTTAGATGTTCCCAGGTCAGTTTGAGTCACGGTTTTTTGGTTTTTGAAGAGGTCAGTGGATATCTATTATCATTTGTCTGGCCTTTTCCCAATGAAACTGCCCCAAAGATTCTAAGTAGGTATGTAGTAAAAAAACTATAAAACTGAAATTCCAAAAAAAATATCTTCTGTTCCCTACATTTTGTCGAGTTATGCGAACATTGCCGGCATGTCTTAGGAGCAAAAATTCGGTAGACATGTGACATCTACCAGCCAGCACTGGGCCCGCGTGGTAAATTACGGCCCATTGCCTCTCAGAGGGAGGAGGCCTGTATCCCAGCAGCGGGAACGTCAGAGGCTGTTTATGTTTGTGCGAATATTTAACGTATGGAGCAGCTGATTTTGTTATAAGGATTTAAAAGTTGTTTACAGGAGACTTAAACATAACTGGCGAAATGCGAGTGTTGGTAATATAAGTACAGTCACGAGCATAAGTATGTATACACTTGGCTTTATTCAAAGACGATTTTCTCCTTCAGTTTTGAATGAAATTATGGGTTCGAAAATACTTTGTTCATAATAATGAACAAAGTATTTTCGAACCCATAGGTTTGTGTAAAGTGTCGTATTTCAACGTTGCATTCGTTATTTCACGAAAAAATCACAATTGAAAGTTGCCAAGTGTTGACATATTAGCGCTAGTGACTGTACACCTCTGCCTAACCTTTCGGAGATTACAGGCGTGATGTTATGTTCTATGTTTGATTTTAACTTAAAACATAACATTACGCCTGTAATCTGGCCTAAAATGGCCTCTAAAGGATGATTTCCCAAACAGCTCGCATCGGAAAGGATACGAACTGATGAGGCGATAGCCGATCGCGTGCGGCAGCATGTCGACGCATACGTTCGGCTCCGTACCGTCGCGGTCGCTTGCGAACGTATCCGTTCCTGCGCCGTTCATTCCTACCGTGTTGACGTATTAAATTTTTTTTAAATGGGTTGAAGTTGACGCAATATTGTTGGCTATTGCATTAGGAGAAGAAGAAAATAATCATAAAAAAAACAGAAGAGAAACAGAAAAATTTGGACGACAGCCGAAAGAATTCGATCCGATACGGCGACAGGCGAACGGAGCCGATCGCATGTCGCGGTCAAGCTGCTGTCCGTGGCTTGGTAATATAGACTTTAAATTCTGTGTAAGTATACGACTTAATATCATTTAAAGATTGTAAAATCCGTTCCGATCCGATGCGATGCCGAGCCGTTTGGTGGAAATCATCCTTAAGAGTGACGACACTAAGTCCGACATTGTCTAGCTAGTCAGACTTTCTAATAACTTCACTGCTTGAAAACTTCTCATACAACTCACGCCGATAGCAAATTCAATTGCGTCAGCGCTCACTAAGTGACCCATTATACCATTCGCTTAATTGAATTCTAGTTACATTTTCAGGCAATTACGGGAACTCCCCCCTTCAGTCTGTAATCCGTTGCATCGAACTTAGACATAAAGCTGATAAATCCCATTGAACTCGATGTCATGGCATATAGATGCTGTGACCTATACGGCTGACGCAGTGTGTGGTTCAATATCTAAGCGACAGCGATTTTGGAATGTGGGACAAATCGCTGAAGAGAAATTATACACAAAAAGTTTTGATATCTTATTTTTGCAGGTTCGTCTAATTTTGAATCTTGTGGGAAAACCTTTAACCATGTGTTGTGCTTTTTTAGGTTTAACTAGTACGAAATAAAAAAACAGAACTGAGTAAAAAATGCTAAGCTGACCGCATTTTGGTGGAAGGACCGGACTTTCTACATGTTTCTAGAAAACTTTACAGATGTCACCAACTTTCATTAATTCATCAATAAAGAAAATCAACACGACGATATTGTTTTTTTTTTCAGATTTTAATTTGTGTTATTTTTTTAATTTGTTCACATTTCAATGCGTTTATTATGGTACTGTGCCAAATAAACATTTTTCTTTCTCTTATATGCAATCTATGAGACTACAGTCCGGCCGACCAGAGAATGCGTTCCTGACACCTGTCACTTTCATAAAAACGAATAAGTATGTGTTTTGCGAATTTGATATTTATTACTAGCAGCGCCCCACGGTTTCACCCGCATAAGTTTCGATCTCGTGGGAATATCGGCATAAAAACTATCCTATGTCCTTTCCCGGGACTCAAACTATCTCTATACCTAATTTAAATCGGTTCAGCGTTTAAGTGTGAAGAGGTAACAGACAGACAGATATACTTTCGAATTTATAATATTAGTATGGACTAGAATTGTCGCGCTGACAGGTGTCAGGGACGCATTCTCTCGACGGCCAGTCTGTAGATAAATTAGTTAGGACTAGAAAGTGGTGAGTTTTGGGGAACTGTCTTCTGTAATTTTGACGTTCGAAAAGTGCTGATTCTCAGTCTATAATTTGAATAAATGACTTTTAATATGATTGATTTTAACTCGAACCATACCACCTACCATTCCACAATGCATAACTATAATAGTCTTGAAATTGCAAACACATGACAAGCCACACTGGATCTAAAACAACATCTAGTACTAACATGTACATGAACTAAATATGATTCCTATAAGTGCTGTGACACTAAACGTACCTCTGCCATCCATTAGGAATATGAGGTTTTCTGTTCAGTCACGACTCTTGAGTAAATATTATGTGAACACACACATAGTGGAGTGCAAGCTAGTCTTCCTTTTTTATGAACTGTTGATAACTGTTTATGCATAATGAATTTTTTATTGTTTTCCATCTTTCTTCTTTTTTAATTTATTGCCATAAGCACATGTAAAGCCTTCATAATAATACAATTGATCAATACCTCGATATAGTCTTTCCTATAATGGTTTAGTTTTTTATATTCAACTTTGCAATATCACTTCTTGTACATGCAGTGACGGAATGAAAAGGTTAAGCACATTTCAGTCTGTTTTATAATTGCACCGTGTATGAAACTTATTATTTTTTCGTCCTGCACCCCAAAGTGCAATCCGAAGCATTTTGAAGGAAATTGCTAATCCATTGCTTCATATGTTTAAAAATTCATCTGCGTGACCACGTCAATGACTCAATGAATGTTCTTGAACTATCATAAAAACTTTTTTACAAAAAAAAAAAACCGACTTCCAAAAAAAAACACTACAAAGTGAAAAATAACTTTTATTTCGGAAGTCGGTGTCTTTGGATCTGTATTTTAGTTTTTTGCCACCGACTTCCGAAATAAAAGTTATTTTTCACTTTGTAGTGTTTTTTTTTGGAAGTCGGTTTTTTTTTTGTAAAAAAGTTTTTATTTCTCGCTTTTTAGTGTGTCTGTTTATAATGTATCTAAGTTACAATAGCCTAATGCCAACTTGCTCATCGCCTTTTACAAAATATTGCTTTTCCCGATGCAGGGACGTTAATTGTTGAGGAGTTCTCCTGGTATTCCACCATCAGCTCCATTTCACCATTCGCATTCATGACGAGCATAACTTGCTTAGCAACCATATTAAAGTAAGTAATCGAATCGCAAACCGGGAAATACTTATTATTAAGTAGTTCCGGTGGCCATTTGTGGTCTTCATCATCAGTTCCACTTCACCAAATGATGCTTTCAGAGAGCAAATGCACGAGTTACTATAAAAAATACCCAAATCGCTATAGGTGTGCCTATAATACTTGAAGAGTTCCTTCGATTTCTCCAGGATCCCATCATCAGATCCTGACCTGATGACAATGGGACCACCTGGAAAGTATACCCTTTCAAACAAAAAAATAATTTTTGAAATCGGTCAAGCCGTCTCCGAGTAATCGGGGAACATACATAAAAAAAAAAAGAAAAAAAAAAAGGTTCCGACGAATAGAGAACCTCCTCCTTTTTGAAGTCGGTTAAAAATGAAAGGCATTGCCACTATAAGTGTATTAGTTACCCCGCTGTATTTTAAAATTGTTGGACCTATTTATTCCGTTAGTACACACAAAGAAATTGGCACAAACCCTCCCCCTTTGCACTCAGCCTTTAGCATCCCTATCTAATCATGACAACATTGTATCCCATGACTCCGTGAGTCCCTGGCAGCTTACAAGGGCGGAATACGGCGACGTCTGCATAACGCTGATTTTCAATAGGCTTTCCCGATGAGTCCAATGCTATGGAACAACAGAGCTTGTGACCCATGCGACTACCGCAACGTACCGTGGTGCAAGGTGTGAGCGGATGAGTAAAATTTTTTGTGCGATTTTGGGTGAACGATGATTTCCCAAAGGCTTTTTTACAGGTTTTTTTTGTAACACAGCAAACCAATATGACATCTCGGTTTTTTTGGAAGTTAATACTGACTTAGGTCGATGAAATTATTCGATTTTTACAGACTTCACAAAAAGGAGGAGGTACTATGTTCGGGTGTTTGTGTTTTTTTTTTTTGTATGTTTGTTCATCGAATACTCCGCCAATTGTCGACGGATTTTCAAAATAGTTTTTTGTCCGAAAGTAGATAGTTCTGAGGTGGTCCCATTGTCACCAAGTTAGGATCTGATGATGGGATCTTAGAGAAATCGAGGGCAACCCTCAAATTTTATAGGCTCACTTATTGTTTTTCGCATATTTTATGAAGTATCTTGTGTATTTGTGTATGGTTGTCACCATCTCAGGTAGCTGGGCTGATGATGGAAGGTACAACTCCTTAACAGTAAGAAGTTACTCGAACAGACAAGGACTGTTTTAGTAAATTGTTTTGATGTTTGATAGGGCATTTGCCACATTTGGTCTCATGATTATCAAGTCATGACCTGATGCTGCAGTCAGGATAGTCTGCAGAGTACCTAACTCCTCGACAACTAACAGCAGATATATCGTGTTTAGGCTCATTGAAAAGGGCTCGATGTGTGGATAAACGTACTGTTACTGAGGAACACCGAAGACCTGATGCTGAAGCCAGGAGCATCAGAAAACGTACAAACCTTGAAATTACAGCACCGTAGTCGTGTTTGGGCTCATTTTAAACAGGACTAATTTTAAGTTCAATGCAACGTTGACATAAGTCTGGCCTGAAGCTGCAGCCAGGATTATCAGCATCTAATCTAAAAACTAATAAAAGGAGAACTCCTCAACAATTAACGTCCCTGCATCGAGAAAAGGAATATTTTATAAAAAGGCGATGGGCAAGTTGACATTAGGCTATTGTAACTTAGATAAATTATAAATAGACCCACTAAAAAGCGAGAAATAAAAACTTTTTAACAAAAAAAAAACCGACTTCCAAAAAAAACTACAAATTGAAAAATAACTTTAATTTCGGAAGTCGGTGGCAAAAACTAAAATATGATCCCTAGGACACCGACTTCCGAAATTAAAGTTATTTTTCAGTTTGTAGTTTTTTTTGGAAGTCGGTTTTTTTTAGTTAATATGTTCCATTCCTCCGTAAAGAATAACAGCTTTTTAGCTACATATATTCATTTTAGAACATGTTCTTATAACTTTAATGCAATGTTTAAGCATTAATATCGATGCATACACACCATCTGTATTTACGATACGGATTTTCTGAATTTCAAACTATATTAAATCAATAGCAACGACCACATCGCCAGTTAAGTTAAATACTTCTTTAAGCACAACAAAGCCAAATTCTTTCTATCAAACCTTATCTACAACAGATCGCTGCCGGCTATGACTTGGCCTACAGTAATTAGCATCACTTTATACCGTCACCTGACTGTGCCATCATTTCAACGTAACTGTGAATGCTCAGAGCAACCATGATACAGTTCACTATGCTCATTGAGATCAGAGAGTCAGTCAGTCAGTAAGTCAGAGCTTCTATGCATCAATTTCCGCCCCTTGTGAGCTGCAAGCGTGTTCAAAGGGGAGGACTTAGCAAATTAAACTGCCGCTTTGGTCTACTGGTCACAAGCGAGACAGCTGAATATCGGGCATCCGGTTCGAGCAAAGTTTTATTATGTATTTAATTATTCAAGCAGATTTTTTTTCTAGTCAACCTTTGTTGAGAGACAAACAGTGGTAGGGAGCCATTTTATTCAGATTTTTCAACAGAAAATCGTCAGAACTTGACTGAAGTCTGAATTTGTGTTATTACATGAGACTGATTACATAACTGGCGATGGGTGTAAATTCAGGGAAATGAAGTGTTTACTAAATTGATATTACATTGCTCGTTTATTCGAATCACAGCTGTCATTCTTTGACAGTTGTAGGTTATGGTGATAACACAACATTTTGACGAAGGGTATTTTGTTTGCGTAACAATTAATTTCTTTGACTTTCAATCTGTCTACCACTTTTGGTTATACAGGTATGATGTTTTGTTATGTCAGCAAATTTTATTAGTATGGAAGGTAGAACCAAGAATACTATTGCATCAACTGCTATTTATGCTTCATTCTTGCCACGGGAATAATATTCTTTCTTATTTTAGCTAGAGTTAAGCAGGTAAAGAAACAGTTTCACAAACTCCAATCAAAATCTTACTTCAATTGAAACACATCACGAAAACAATTAAGTATTTCGCTTTATCCCCAAATCGCTGTCGCTTATGCCTTGTACCACAGTAATTAGTCCACACTAGCAGCAAATCCTGTCACCTAGCAGTTCACATTCAATTGACTATGAATGTACATTCAGTGCATATACATTCACTCATTCACTCACTGCTTGTTGGGCGCAGAACCGAATGATTTGGAGTCACGGATTAGGTCTGAGCAAGATGGATTGATGCTGATGTGCATTGAGACTAAATGGACCTGACGCATCATTGGCGGCCTGGGTACCCGATAATAGTGACAGTTTAAGGTCGGACGGGGTGGTTTTATGCCAGTGAAACAAAAGCCCCCCGCGCTCACACGGTGTTAGACACACACCCACATATACTTATCACACTAATATTATAAAGGCGAAAGTTTGTGAGTGTGTGAGTGTGGGGTGTGGGGGTGTATTTATGTGTTTGTTACTTGTTCACGCTCAAACGGCTAGACCAATTTTGATAAAATTTTGTATGGAGGTAGCTGGCACCCTGGATTAACATATAGGCTACTTTTTATCCCGATATTCCTACGGGATCGACATTTACGCGGGTGAAACCGCGGGGCGCAGCTAATACAAAATATATTGTGACACTTGTTTTCGACAAGTCCTGTAAGAAACTTGTCAAAGACATGTCGTGTGTAAAACATGAAGCATACCCCTTATCGGAGCACTTGTGACTTGTGGCCCAGAGGTAACGGTAATAAATAATTTCACCGCTGCTCTCAAAACGGTGAAGGAATACATCGTGAGGAAAGGGGCATGTCCTTGAACCAAAAATTCGATCACGTGACATCTATCAACCCGCACTGTGCCCGCGTGTTGGATTACGGCCTGCTACTCTCACTGAGAGGAGGCCTGTAGCCCAGCAGTGGGAACATTATAGGCTGATTATTTATAACACACTAGCAGCGCCCCGCGGTTTCACCCGCATAAGTGTCTATCCCGTGAGAATATCGGGATAAAAACTATCATATGTCCTTCTCCGGGATGCAATCTATCTCTCCGCCAAATTTTATCGAAATCTGTTCAGTGGTTTAGGCATGAAAAGGTAACATACAGACAGATAGACAGACAGAGTTACTTTCCAATTTATAATATTAATACTAGCTTCCGCCCGCGGCTTCGCCCTCAAGGTATGTCGATAAAAACTATCCTATGTCCTTCACCGGGATGCAATCTATCTTTCTGCCAAATTTTATCGAAATCCGTTCAGTGGTTTAGGCGTGAAAAGGTAACATACAAACAGACAGACAGAGTTACTTTCGAATTTATAATATTAGTATGGATAGTAGATATGGATTATAAAAAAAAAAACAAATAACAATTTGGAAGAAAGTATGCGTCACATCTACGCAAAACGGGCCATCGCTCAGCATAATGCTAAGACCCATATTACAAGACGTATGACTATGAACATAAACGATCAAAATGAGTATGTAAGGTTAGCATGTGGCATTCTGTAGTTTCCGCCTACCCTCGCGTAGGAAGCAATCGTGAGTATATGTATATTAGCATGAAATTATAGAAAACAGCCTTTCTAATTAAAGCCCCAACCTACATTATATGTAATCTGGGATTATTCTAGAACCAAAAGATAATTAAGCCAATAAACCTTAGCCAGAAGATTTAATCCCAAACAATGGACGAAGTAGGTTTATAACAAATATCATTAACTAGCCTTAACGTTGATTATAATACGGAGTTTATAACTTAGCCTGAAGGACCTGTGGACGTATACGGCTCATTAATGGACGTACTTTTAATGACGGCTCGTTATATAGCTCTGTGAGAAGTTCGTGAAATAGGTATTAACCCGATAAAGACATTAGTAATACTAACAGTAGCGTAGACAGAGTAAACTATAGACTGCTGCATATCTTCTTTTTCATTCGCACAAGAAAAAGAGAAAATATTAAAGTCACTAGCAAAGAAAAGAGACAGAGTAAGAATATTGTTGTCCCTTACTGCGTGTCGGCTAAGCACATTAATGTGCAGAACAAGTTTGCCGGATTGTTTTGTCCCTTTCGGTGACACGGATACCATGAGCTGTGCCATGAGTCTATAGATTACTCTGTCTACGAACAGTAGTAATGGCTTTCATTTTGACAGTTCAACAACATTCAATGCGTCATAATATATGTACGTTGTTGAGCAGACAAATTTTTCGAACATGTGAAGCAATGGATTGGCAATATCCTTCAAAATCATTCAGATTATAATTGATCGTGTATTACGCATTTGGGGTTCTGTATATAGTGTATATTATACTTCCATAATTTTTTCAGTTTCACAAAAGTCATCATGTTTGAAAAATCCTGAAGGATTTTTCGTCAAAAATCTCTAACTTCCGGCTGGACTATGCTATCGGGTTTAGGATTGCAATTTTTAGGTAGCGGTCCGGATTTTGGATTTAACTCCAATAAATAATCCGCACGCTCAGTGGTCAAATTTGAACTACGAAAACCACCGTTATTGCTATGACATAAAGACGCTGTTAATGTCACATTGTTACTATGGATATGCATTGACTGAACATGGTATTCTAGTGTAGCGGTATCTACAACGCCACATGAGAACAACGCGTCATACTGACGTCACGCAAAATCCTGCATCTCGCAAGCAGAGTTTACCGCTTAACTAACATAGATACAACGGCCCGACAGGAATCCTCGGGCAGTTGCCCGCCAGAAACAACACCCGTCTGGTCGGAGGATCCTCCCTTTTCTATAGAGTATGAGTGAACTTTACACCCTGTTCCTCATACCTCTATAGTAGTACTGTTATCTGCTAGTTCATCATCATCACAGTCCGATTTTACCCACTGCTGAGCAAAGGCCTCCTTTTGCTTGTGCCAAGCCCGCTCCCCTGCTGGCCTCATCCAAAAGGCAATTGGCAAGCGCTTTCAAAGCGTTTCGTATTTCTAGAACGACTTTCAACATGATCGACATAAGCTATTCGGTAGCTTATGTCAATGCAATACTTATATGTATTTTCGGCTTTTGCATCATCTTTATAACTGAACTAGCTGCGCCCCACGGTTTCACACGCATAAGTTTCCATCCCGTAAGAACATCGGGATAAAAAGCCTAAATAGCTAGCCTATATGTTAATCCAGGGTGTCAGCTACCTCCATACCAAATTTTATCAAAATTGGTCCAGCCGTTTGAGCGTGAAGAAGTAACAAACATATGAACACACAATCATAAACTTTAGCCTTTATAATATTAGTGTGATGTATTTTTGTCTATGCATTCAACGGGGCAATTGCGTAACACGTTATCAATCGGAATCGGTTTCATTTTGACAGTTCAACAACATTCATTGCGTTATTTACGTGTTGAGCAGACAAATTTTTCAAACTTATGAAGCAATGGATTAGCAATTTGATTCAAAATAATTCAGATTCCGATTGGTAGTGTGTTACGCAATTACGGTGCTGGTTCTTTCTGTTATAACAACTACATATATCGTCCACATCTCGTCGTAAATTAAGGGAGTAGAATGTTTTCTTACCAAGTGCAAAACCATCCTTTGCCCACTGCACCTGTCCTGCTAAGTTGGCAACGGCGCATTCTAGGACTGCCTCTGCACCTTCATGCACCCTGAGACTTCGGGGGACAACCCTGAAGTATTGCTGCTGGAAAGCAGTCGCAACCACCAGTACTGTAACAAAAGAAATGTGGAGTTAGTCACTATTCAAAAATAAATACTTGGATTTATAATGTAACGTGTAAAAAATGGTTCTTGTGTGTTTAGGAACTGAGAACTATTTAAATCAGTTTGAATCATGCTCATTTTTTAGCACTTGTTTTTTAACGAAATTATCAAGGTTCATTCTTGCCATTTTGGATACTGAACCCTAAAAAATGATAAATTGAGATAATCAAGATGAATTTGTCATTTCATGTATTTGATTTTGTGTGTCTGACTATCTGCTTATCTGACATTTCGCGTATCTGGCTTTTGGCGACAGCGTTTAGTTATTATCTCGGAAACGTGACACTTTACAGGGTTTGGTCTTTTTATGTTTGCATTGATGTCAGCTATCGATTTATATAGGTTACATGCGAGGCCGCCATTTTGAAATAATATCAAAATGGCGCGGCAGTAGGTAGGTATGCTACGCTCCGAAAATCATCAATTCCCTTTTAAAAAGCAAGTAGGTAACATAATATTTTTGAACATTTTAATGTATTACTAGCTTTTGTCCGCGACTTTGTCCTCGTGAAATTTCACCCTCCCCCCCCCCATTCACCCTCTTAAAGGTGGAATTTCGAAAAACCCATTCTCAGTGGATACCTACTCTTCATAAAGAACATACCTTCCAAATTTCATGTCTAGGACCAGCGGTTTAGGCTGTGCGTTGATATATCAGTCAGGATTTTGAATTTTATATACATAGAGGGTTTATGTATTAGGTGATTACGTAGGTTTCGTATTAATCAGGCGCCTTTGGCGTTCAGGGTCACAGATTCAACTCTTGCATAGATACAAACGTCGAAATGGCTAACAGATGTTTATTTCGTATCTCATTACATTTTAATTAAATGTTTTTTTAAAGCCATGTGCGAGTTCCAATGATTAAATGGCGCTTTTAACAGCTGTCACCGTTGTCACATGTCAGTTGCTTTTAAAAATAGAACTTTTTATTTTTTGTAAACTCTTGAATCTTTCAGTTACAGAGGCTGTTTACGGAAGATTTTTTAAAATACTTTATTAAAAAGAAACAGGGTCCGTACGTACGCAATTTTAATGTAAGATAGAATTTTCTACGTGATGATTATTTTAACGCTCGTTTTGTACTTTACCTACAAAAGTCAGTTCCACTTTCTTAAACTATAGGGAAGTGGCGAAATTATAATGTTTCCAGTACAAAAAAGGAGACGAATTTATTAAGAAATAAAGAATACACGGAAAAGCTTTATAACTTTTCTGGAAAGAAAAGTTGGGCATTATCAATAACTAACCATATGATAACCAAAACTGGCCAAGTGCGAGTCGGACTCGCACACGAAGGGTTCCGTACTACAAGGCAAAAACGCCGAAAAAAACACGTTTGTTGTATGGGAGCCCCCTTAAATATTTATTTTATTCTGTTTTTAGTACCTATTTGTTGTTATAGCGGCAACAGAAATACATCATCTGTGAAAATTTCAAGTGTCTAGCTATCACGGTTCATGAGATACAGCCTGGTGACAGACGGACAGTGGAGTCTTAGTAATAGGACGGGACCCTATTACTAAGACTCCACTGTCCGTCTTTTTACCCTTTGGGTACGGAACCCTAAAAACCGTGCACTGTTATTTATTAAGTCACATTTGACGACCATAATAATGATGAATTGATTAAAATGAAATGATAATATTTATGTCTATAGATTGGTAAAAAAACCACTTTAACACTTCAAAAACAAATTAGTTTATAAATTGGTTAAAAAAACCACTTCAAAAACAAATTACGTTATACAACTAAATGAGTTCAGTGTTTCCTATCCGACTACTCTTAGAACAAAACACCGAAACAAAACCCATACCCTCATCCACTATAGCGTTGCTTTGATTGATAACCTTCAACCCGAAATAACCTCCAAGGTAAAGAGGGGATTATACCCTGTAAATGTATTGTCCTTAAGGCCAAAAACCTCTTCCCATACAAAGGAAACAACATGTCAACTAACCCCCAATATTGTTATTCATAATTATTATTGGGTAAGAACAAAAGAAACAATGGCGGTGTATTGGTTGCTAATACGAAACTGTCTGAAGTGGGCGTTGAGTTAGCGGCGAGACTAACTAGGGTTAGTGAACTCTGTAGGTGGCGTTGTAAGCGGGTAGCGGTGAGCGGAGAGAAAGCGATTTGGTGTGTGGTGCCAAATATTTGTTTTTACCCAACTGCGCCAGAAGGAGGGTTATGTTTTTCGAGTGTATGTATGTATATTTCTTTGGCACGCTGTGCAGCCTAAACGGCTTGTTCGATTTCAGCTTGAGAGGTGCCGTTATTGTTGGTGTTATTTTGAGAGAGACGTTACACTGTTCGCAACGACGTACGGTAAGTTTAGTAAAAAAACCGATGGACGTTTTCGAATGAAATTTAATTTAATTAATAGCAAACAGTTCATTTACCAAATTAAATTTCATTCGAAAACCCTGGTTACTTATCTCTTTTGGTTACTGTAAATTGTCGAGGCAATCAGAAAAGCATTCAATTGTCTTGGACAATGAATCAAAAAACAGGATTTAAAAACAGACATTTAGACAGGAAAAAATAATACGAAATATAAAAGTTTTTTTAGGGTTCTGAAATGATAGAGAACTAAAGAGTTTACTATGAGTTTTTTCTTAAAAGATACAAGTCTCTTTTGTGATGGTTTTGGGTGTCTTGTTTTCTATTTGAACCATCACCCATCTTAAGGTTGCCCTTGGTAAAGCGTCACAAATTGATCAATTTATGCAGAAGCCTTTAACCTTGAAACCTTTAACTGTCTCCAATAACATCGAAGATGTAAATCAGTTGTTAATTTGACACTGTCTCAAGTGGGTATTGAGTTTGTGGCGAGACAATATTGAGGTGGATGTACTTTATACGAGTAGGTCACAGTGCAAGCGGGTAGCGAAGGGTGGATAGAAAGCGATTTTGTGTGAGGTGCAAAATGAAAGAACCCATGTCCCTCTTTTTTCTTATGATTCTTTGAAGAAATTTTGTTTAGCGATAGGGTTGCCGTTTATACTCACCACGACATAATATCAAGTAATACATTTTCAGTATAATTAAGGGGATAACAGGACCTAAACGCAAAAAATAACTAAACTTTATTTTGTAGGAAATAACGTTATTTTTCCATAAACTCATATTTGGGTTACATTGTGTTACATTAGTTGGTTTTTTGTTGCGGAAAACAGTGATAGAATAAGCGCGTTGGTGTAAACACGCTCGCTTGGAATAAACGTAATAATTATACTACCGTCATAAAGAAAAAGGGCACAACCAAAATTTTTTTCCAAAATTGAGTTATATAGGTAGGTACATATTTGGAATCAGAAAAAAAAGGCGCATAATTATGCCAGTTTTTTTTACTCACTTTTGGAAAAAAAATGTAGTTGTGCAATTTTTCTTGATGACGGCAGTATAGCGTTGTATCATTTGAACGTACGCTATTCTCATTAGAGTACCTACCTACCTACATTTAAAAAAATGCCTCAGAAGCAAGAAATATTAAATCCTCATTCCTATATTTACCAAAAGAAACATAATATTATAATTGTGTTTACTGAGAGCTCTTTGCGTTTATAATTATTGTTTACATAAAACATTTCATGCTTAATGCCTAACTGAACATGCAAATTAAATTATGGATAAAACAAACATTTTCGCAGCTTCGTAAATAATTAAAATTCAATTTGCATTCGTTATTTCATTTGTATTAATACAAGTGTTAATTGAACTTTATTTTTTTAACCAAATGGACAATAATTTATCTATACTAATATTATTAGTATTATCTGTCTGTCTGTCTGTGTGTTACCTTTTCACGCCTAAACCACTAAACGAATTTCGATAAAATTTGGCAGAGAGATAGATCGCATCCCGGGGAAGGACATAGGATAGTTTTTATCCCGATATTCCCACGGAATCGACATTTATGCAGGTGAAACCGCGGGGCACTGCTAGTTTTAAATAATCCTACTTCTTACTCCTACTATATTAAAAGCGAAAGTTTGTGAGGATGGATCAATGGATGGATGGATGTTTGTTACCTTTTCACGCCTAAACAACTGAACAGATTTCGATAAAATTTGGCAGAGAGATAGATTGCATCCCGGGGAAGGACATAGGATACTTTTATCCCGATATTCCCACGGGATCGACACTTATGCGGGTGAAACCGCGGGACGCTGCTAGAAATTCTCTACACCTTAAATGTAGTACATTGAACCACCAATTTTTCAGTGTAAAAATATTTCCAAACATCAAAGCCGTTTAGAAGTAGTAGGGAATATTAGCCAAAAATAGCGTTTTGGTAAATATTTTTTTGAGGCAAAAGTATTAGCCATACGAAAAAAATCTTCAACTAAAATGATGTAAATGTAGGTACATGAATCTATAGCAAACATATATTTTTTACAGATCTGCTAACCAAGCCGTTAGTGAGAAGTAGGCTTCAAAAAGTGACCGTCTTACGCTACTAAACGAGAGTAAGGCCCTTAAAGGCATTTTTTTTACATTTACATGCAGGAACGGTCGAGGAGCGAAATCGTTAACTTTCATAGAAATTCCTGATTTTTTTTATAATTTTTTTTTTATAAATTATCATTTTCATACCTACTAAATCTTGACAGTAGTTGAGAAAAAAAAAGGAAAAATGACTGCCTCGTTGGTCGAGTGGAAGCCAGTGAGCCCCTCTTAAATTTATTATATTCTGTTTTTAGTATTTGTAGTAGTTATAGCAGCAGCAGAAATACATCATCATCATCATCTGTAAAAATTCCAACTGTCTAGCTGTCACGGTTCATGAGATACAGCCTGGTGACAGACGGACAAACGGGCAGTGGAGTCTTAGTAATAAGTCCCGTTTTTACCCTTTGGGTACGGAACCCTATAAATAACATTTTCATTCTTTAACTGTATTGTATGGTAGGTATCCTTTTTTTTAAATCGCTACCGCTCATGACTTACACTACCAAGTGGCCCTACGTCACCGGCTAAGAGCCACTCCACACTCGCGACTGCGACAAGTGCGTGAATTAACACGACAAGTCTGACATCTGTAACTACCATGTGTGGCGAGCGCTAATTCAAAACAATTGTTTCAGAAAATTTACATTTCCGTATTTTTTTGGTGCTAAAGTCCGTTCGTTGACTTTGACGAAATTTGATCATAGTCAAATGACTTGTGAAAGAAGACAATTTGACAAGTGCCTCATAAGGTAGGTAGTGTGATTGAGGCAATGTTGATAGTGTTGAAACAATTGGAGAGTAAAGAGGACGCGTGGTAACGCCTTTTTTGGAGTGTCAAGTAAAAATCTCTAAAATACTTGAATGTGTTACTTCTACTAGAGGTTATTGACTGTACCCTATTTATTTATTAGTGTAGATATGTTTTTAGTCTTATTTACATACAGACAGGAAGCCAACATCATAATCTGCCTAGCCTTTTCCCTACTACCTATGTTGGCGTCGGCTTCCAGTCTAACCGGATGCAGCTGAATACCAGTATTTTACATGGAGCGACTGCCTATCTGACCTCTACAACCCAGTTATTGGGTAATACGATACCCCTTGGTAAGACTGGTAGTCAGACTTTCGGGCTTCTGACGACCCGTAACGACTGTCAAAGATCCATGAATAACAGCCGGGACCAACGGCTTTACGTGCTTTCCGAGGCACGGAGGGGTCTAGACACGAAGCCGACATTGAACAAAAATGATTGATGTTAGATCAACCTTTTTCCAGAAGAACAATGGGCGCCCAGTGGTAACGACCGTGACTTACGACGAGTTGAAGGTCGTAGGTTCGAACCCAGATAGGCGTATTACTTTGTGAAAATTATTTCAGGACCACTGCTCTCAAAACGGTGAAGCAAAACATTGTGGGGAAACCAGCATGTCCTGGAACAAAAATTTTGAAGACATGTATCATCCGCTAACACGCACTGGGCCCGCGTGGAGAATAACAGAGAAAACCTGTGTCCCAACAGTGCGAATACTATAGGCTGATTATGCTTACCATAACCATACCATAATCAGCCTATAATGTTCCCACTGCTGGGACACTGGCCTCCTCTCAGTGAGAGGGAGTGGGCCGTAATCCACCACGCGGGCCCAGTGCGGGTTGGCAGATGTCACATGTCTTCGAATTTTTGGTGCTAGGACATGCCGGTTTCCTCACGATGTTTTCCTTCACCGTTTTGAGAGCAGTGGTGATGAAATAATTTACACAAAGTAAAGCGCCTGTCTGGGTTCGAACCTACGACCTACAACTCGTAAATCCCGGCCGTTACCACTTGGCCACCACTGCTCTGATTATGCTTATGCAATATATTTTGTAAGACCGAACTGTAACAAGCTATAGTCCCTAAGCTATCAAGCATGGTGATCACATCCAGTGACAAATTACTACCAAAAATAATTAACAATTATCGTCGAACCATACCCGACTTGTAATACATCCATTATCTTTATGTTTAATTGTATTTTCGTGTAAATTAACTAATCTCATACATATTAATGTAACGACAAAACTGTTTGCTTCGACTGAAGATCGTGCTTGATATGACACCCACCCTTTTAAACACAGTCTAATCGATGTCACGAAATCGTGACGAAAAAACTAATGGTCTGGTATACATAAGAACTCTTTAGCACCTACCTACGTGTTGTTTTTTCTATAACTAGATCATAGGACCAAAATGACATACCCAGAAGGCGTCGTAATAACCTTACGAGAGAAGATGGCTACGAGCTGGGCAAAACCAACAATCGGCCTAGCCTTTTCCCAACTATGTTGGGGTCGGCTTCCAGTCTAATCGGATTCAGTTGAATACCAGTATTTTACATGGAGCGACTGTCTATCTAACCTACACAACCCAGTTACTGGGTAACACGATACCATTGGTAAGACTGGCTACCAGACTTTCGGGCTTCTAACTACCCGTAACTACTGCACAAAGATCTACGAATGACACACGCAGTCAACGGCTATCCGACGCTCGGAGGGTTCTCGATATATAACGGATGGTCACCCATCCAAGAACCGACCGCGGCAAGCGTAGCTTAACCTTCAATAGACCCGTTCGGCTGTTACCATTTAGCAACGAGCTCCTTTAATAATACTATAGGACGAACTCGACAAATCCAACAAGCAATGGTCTTCAAATAGCTCTTCGGTGATATGACTGCAGGTGATGAGTAGCCTTTACCCAGCAGTATGGTGGTGAGAGCAGTGGTGGCCCAGTGGTAACGGACCCGACTTACAGAGTTGATGGTCGTGGGTTCGAACCCAGATAGGCGCTTTACTTTGTGTTAATTTATTTCATCACCATTGCTGTCAAAAACGATGAAGGAAAACATCGTGAGGAAACCGGCATGTCCTAGAACCAAAAATTCGAAGACATGTGACATCTACCAACCCGCACTGGGCCCGCGTGGTGGATTACGGCCCATTCCTTCTCACAGAGAGGAGGCCTGTGTCCCAGCAATGGGAACAGTATAGGCTGATTATGTATGGTGGTGAAGACACGGTGGTGAAGACTGACACTGTTAATTAAGCATGAAGGTTAAACATCACAGGACAATGAAAAATTATATTTATTTCTTGTACGAAACCGTACATTCCTCTAATGAGCTATGTAGATTTGTTTTTAAAAGAAATTTGGAGCAATATTACTAGTATGATTAGAAAGGCCGTCAATAATCTGAAACTGCACATCATCATATTATTAGTGATGGTGCCAATCGTAAGATTGGCAGAAAGATTATTTAAGAGACAAGAAGACCTTCCTCTTGACATCATCCCTTAGACACTTTTAACGTCACCCGCAATGGGAGAAATGATGGCATATTCTCAGGGAAAAACGTTCAACAACAGTTGGTTTTTAGGGTTCCGTACCCAAAGGGTAAAAACGGAACCCTATTACTAAGACTTCGCTGTCCGTCCGTCTGTCCGTCTGTCTGTCACCAGGCTGTATCTCAAGAACCGCGGTAGCTAGACAGTTGAATTCTGTTGCCGCTATAACAACAAATACTAAAAACAAAACAAAATAAATATTTAATCCTGCTCCCATACAACAAACGCGATTTTTTTGCCCTTTTTTGCTCGATATCAATAATGGCAACAGGTAGGCACTTGAAATATTCACAAAATACTCAGTTGTATTTTTACTTTAATAATAAATAATAAAATTAAAATAAAATAAATATTTTAGGGGGGCTCCCATACAACAAACGTGTTTTTTTCGGCGTTTTTGCCTTGTGGTACGGAACCCTTCGTGTGCGAGTCCGACTCGCACTTGGCCAGTTTTTTATGGAATTCTTAACCACAAGAAGGAAATTATTAATCCTACTGTATGAACTAACCAACAACCACTATCATTAAAGTACGGGAACCGAAATAATTATAGCAAGAACTTCAACAGAAAACCGATTTATAAAGATTTTATGCTTTATTACGTCTTAGTAAAGTGCATTATCGTAAGAAATGTTTTGAAAAGTAATCTATAGAAGAGTTATTAAGAAAGCATTTTAAACCTTAATGTGGGATATTAAAGTGTATTATTGGAAGTCTTGTTTTTATGTGTAGTTACGGAAATGTACAAGCAAACTAATTTGAACTTTTATGCTTGGTAATAAAGTAGGTTTTTAAAAGAAAAGTTATCTATAATTATGATGCAGTATAAAAATGCATATTAGTAGGGTTGTCGAACATTCGTACTGAAAAATACCAGATATTTTATGATATTTTTATAGTGGCACAAAGACTAACGTCTTAGTAAGAGGTACTGGTCTAGTGGTCATAAGGCTACTGAGATGAGATGACCTGGGTTCGATTCCCTGATCCGGCAAAGTGTTGTGTGCGCCCCGCGGTTTCACCCGCGTAAGTTTCAATAAAAACTATCCTATGTCCTTTCCCGGGACTCAAACTATCTCTATACCAAATTTCATCTTAATCGGTTCAGCGGTTTAAGCGTGAAGAAGTAACAGACAGACAGAAGACACACTTTCGTATTTAAATATTAGTATGGATTTTAAAACGCAAAAACCAATTAAATTATGCAATATTTTTGTATATACCTAAGTAAAAAGGAAACACAGATTGCTTTTCGAATATTTTATGAAGTACGAAATGTATTATCTCCTACGTTTTCATTATGAATGAACAAAACCCACATGCTCATTTAGAATTATCTAATTTCCATGTTACATTGACTTCGAGGTACGGGATTAGCATATTGCAATATTGTATTTAAATACTTACAATATATTGGGCAAAGCCAATACGAGAGTTTAGTGGGTTCTTCACCATAGGTATGAAAGTGGCTATAAGAGTAGGGGAAGACCAAAGAAACGATGGATGGATTGTGTGAAAGATAATATGGCTAGAAAGGGAGTGACTACCGAGATGACGACTAAAAGGGAAGTACCTACAGAGACCAGCACATCAAGCCACCTGAAACTATCAAATTGTCCCATTCAACTTTGAACCTTATGCTTTAGCGATAAAGTTGAATATCTATTAAAGAAATTTGACAGATGGTAGTAGCTTGATGTGATGGTGGTGTCTGTACATATGGAACAAGACAAATAAATTGGGAAAAGAGATGAGGTATCAAGATTTCAATGATTTAGAATAATTTAGATTCACCGCGAAAGGCGTCCGTTTTTGAGGGCTGTTTTTACTCGACTGCGTCAGATAGGGTGGGTTTTTAAATTGACGGTTTTTTTCTACAATGTGTCGGTTCATTGAAAGAAAGAAAGACAAAAGGTTTATTGTCACAGAAATAAAGCCCTGACTGACTGATATACGTACGCACAGCCTAAACCGCTGGTCCTAGAGACATGAAATTTGGAAGATGTGTTCTTTGTGAAGAGTGGGTATCGCTGAGAAAGGGTTTAACTAAATTCCACCCCTAAGAGGATGAATGGGGGGAGGGTCAAATTTCACGCCGACGAAGTCGCGGGCAGAAGCTAGTACAGTACATATTTTATAATAAAAATATAAGTTAATTCAAATAAAGTTATTTGAAAGAATTTTTATAGTGTTTTGTTTTCTACTTTATTAAGCAGTCGAATTTTCTGATTTTATACAACGCCTCTTTTAAGATTTGCTGACAACAAAGTAGTTTTTATTTTGTGCCTACTTTAGTTCTTTTTTTTTTTTTGTTTTTTTGAGTATGTTTAGTTTGTGATGTTCTTGTGAGAGTCCCAATAAATAATTTTTGCTTGTTTCTTTTCTAATCAGTTTTATCTATAGGAAGCTACTAACGTACCTAATTCATTCAAGTATTTTTCCCCTTTCACATCACTACCGAGCTATAAGATTTTTTTTTTTTAATATTTATTTAATCCTTAATGTTACAATTTTATTTTAACATAACACCTGCCAAACTGCAAAGCAATTTGTCGGCAGTAGTAGATATATAGATACAAAATTACTTGACATAAAATACACATGAAAAACGATTACTTCCATGCATTAGTTAACTTAAGAGCTTAAAGACATTATAAAAACCTGTTCCGATCCAATCTACCATGACTAATAAACTTCATAATACTAGGTCCTAGGCATTTCCTGGAACCTAGATTAGCATAGACAATTTAATCCTAGCACACGCGCATAAATTATAAAATACTAGCTTGCTGCTGCCCGCGACTTCGTATTTTGTATTTTTAACCCCCGACGCAAAAACGACGGGGTGTTATAAGTTTGACGTGTCTGTGTGTGTGTGTGTGTGTGTGTGTGTGTGTGTGTGTGTGTGTATGTGTGTGTGTGTGTGTCTGTCTGTGGCATCGTAGCTCCCGAACGGATGAACCGATTTTGATTTAGTTTTTTTTGTTTGAAAGAAGTATTAGTCGGGAGTGTTCTTAGCTATGTTTGATGAAAATCGGTCCAAGATGGCCGCCGCTACAAAATGGCGGATAACATATTTTTTCACAATTCCCTCAATATGGGTATCAAATGAAAGGGCTTCAATAGTAGAATACTATACACTATAACAAATTTTGAATCCAAGATGGCCGCCACAACAAAGTGGCGAATTACATTTTTTTTTCTCAACTCCCTCAATATGGGTATCAAATGAAAGGGCTTGACTAGTAGAATACTACACACTATTAAAAATTTCAAATCCAAGATGGCCGCCACCACAAAATGGCGAATTACATTTTTTTTTCACAACTCCTTCAATATAGGTATCAAATGCAAGGGCTTGACAAGTAGAATAATTTACACTATATAGAAAGGGAATGAGGAATATTAACTACCAAACGAAATGAAAACTAAAAACTTGAAAAATATAATAAAACAAAAAAATCTGTTTAGTCTTAAAAATTATTCTTCAACTATAAATTAATCAATATTTTTTGACGGATAAAAAATCTGATTAAACACCAAATTACCAGAATCTTAAAACGGAAGAAAAGAAATGAAATACAAAAATTAAGGAGTCCCTACAAAAAGCATGAAATAAAAAATTAAATTAAAAATTTAAAAAACCCCCGACAAAAATAAAATTAAGGAATCCCTACAAAAAGCAAGAAATAAAAAAATAAATTTGAAAAAATCTTATGGAAGTCGGGGGACCGTTCTGTGGAACACCTTCTGTTCTGCTTCTGAGGTCCCCCGACTTCCATAAGATTTTTTCAAATTTATTTTTTTATTTCTTGCTTTTTGTAGGGATTCCTTAATTTTATTTTTGTCGGGGGTTTTTTTTAAACGATTATCTAGGAAGTAAAGAAAGAAAGAAGAAATAAATAATTTATTTTGCAATGAATGTGGGTACAAAATAAGATGTAAGCTTTCTAAAAACGGTTCCTTACGGCATGCAAAAATGAAAAAAAAAAAGTATTTAAAGTAGCCTATGTCCATCTCTAGGTTTCAGGCTACCTATCTGTCAAATTTCGTAACCGTCGGTTCAGTGGTTAGAGCTAGAAAAAGATAAATCACCAGACACGAGTTACTATCGCATGTATAAGTATGGATAGTACAGAATTATCCATACTATAATATTAAAAATTCGAAAGTAGGTAACTCTGTCTGTCTGTATGTTACCTTTTCACGCCTAAACCACTGAACGGATTTCGATAAAATTTGGCAGAGAGATAGATTGTTTTTATCCCGATCGACACTTATGCGGGTGAAACCGCGGAGCGCTGCTAGTACTTTATATGTAGCCGTACATGGTAGCATTCTTGGAAAAATACTAGGATGAAAGCTTATTAGTGCATTCTTGGCGTTATTAAACTAGTAGGTATTACAGAACAGGTATTTTAGTACCTAGTATCGACAAAGTATTTTAGTACTTATCGATACTGTACTCATTAGTAGGTATCTATAGTAGTACAACTAGCTCGTAGGTTTAGTGATCGCAAGCTCTCGATCGCTGAGCGTTGGGTCCTAAGTTTCATACGCGAGCTGGGCAGTGTTATTAGGTTTTCCTTTAGGAAACTCTTAGTCTTATAGGACCTGTGCCCAGTAAATGGCACTGGCTAGCGATAATGGATGTATTTTCCAACTTTGCTTTCTCCGGCGAGAAATCTAAATACTACTCAGTTATCGACATTCTTTTCGTATGTAATGAGGCAGCCCTAGCTTATAAAATCGACCACTTATTTTAGACCGTTTACGATACAATTTTAAAACAAGGATGTCATGTAAACACAGTAATGTTTATATTTTTATGGATATAAGCGAATTATGGTTAAAACAAAGCCTTTAATAGCTCTAATTGAAGATTGATTATATTTTCACTACGTAAGGAAAGAATGATGTGGTAGTTAGTTACCTATATAAAATATCGACTGTCTTATTACAAACCGTGGCTTAAAGATACACAACGTAACATCACGCCTGGTTTCTCTAAAGGGTTTAGGCACAGGTGTACCTATAGTAGTAGGTACACCCACATTTCACCAGTTATGTTCAAGTCCCATGTAATAGGGGGCAAGCCTATTGCCATCAACCGGACACAAATCCAGGCTCCGGGCTACTAAGAATTCCAGACAGAAAATCCCAATAACACTTTGTCCGACCTGGGAATCGAACCTAGGACCTCACGCTCAGCAGAACCGCTTGCGACCAATAGACCAACGAGACAGTGGCTTATAGATATTCCGACGTTTAGACCGAGATATATAAACGTTACTTGATAATTTAAAACATAACTTTGAATAGACTTAAGCTGTAAATATGTGAAGTCCATGAAGAGGTCAGAGGATCAGGACCAGGGCCCGTGCCGGACGGCGCGGACGTGTTCCACGCGCGCCTCAAAGAGATGTCAGCATCGAGGAGGGGCCCCATAGGGCCGAACCCTGCCGGGTCAGCGGGATTGTCCGAAAGGGTTACCGCTGGCCCGGAACATAAAGGGCTAAGGAAGGAATACGGGTGGGTTTTGAGAGTCCCTTCCGCTCCACCCAGAGCGGGAGGGGTCATTTGATGATTTCCCATGCGCAAAAAAAAAAAAAAAAACTAAACTTCGATCAATAATAATAGTACGTTCAAAAAGATAGAAGTAGTTACATGGTTTGGTCAAGTTGAGAGGATGAGTGACACGTGCTTTGACAGACATGTTCCCATTTATCTTGCACTTATAGTTTGACAGTTGTGCGACAGAGAAACGAATAATGCTTGTCATTTGTCGAAGTTGTGGCTAAGATAATAACAGCCGCACGGGTCGATACATCAGGTTAAGCTACACTTGCCGCGGTTGGTCCGTGGATGGGTGACCATCTTTACATACCGAAACTCCTCCGTACCTCGGAAAGTACGTTAAGCCGTTGGTCCTGGCTGTCATTCGCGGATCTTTGACCGTCGTTACGGGTCGTCAGAAGCCCGAAAGTCTGACAACCAGTCTTACCACGGTTTCGTTCGTATTACCTAGTAACTGGGTTGTGGAGGTCAGATAGGCAGTCGCTCCATGTAAAATACTGGGTACTCAGCTGCATCCGGTTAGACTGGAAGCGGACCCCAATATAGTTGGGAAAAGGTTAGGCAGATAATTTGTCGAAGCTATTTTAATGTAACATATGATGTTACAATTAGCAAATACTCCGTCGTTTAAACACACCCGGTGCCCTAATTCCAGCAACCGAACATAGGCCTCCCGCAAAGACCAATTCGACTTTCGCTCCTGGGGGGATGTTATTGTCAAAATAAGCACACTTGGACGGATTTGGGGCTAAAAATAAACAAGTCTGTAGATCTTAGAATTGGGAAGATAGGTTGTTGACCTATTTTGTGACATGTGTGTTTTTGAGAAAACACAGTGTCCATAAAGTCAAAGTCAAAGTCAAAGCATTTATTTCAAATAGGCACATTAAAGGCACTTTTGAACGTCAAAAATTACGATAAATAAAATAGAATTGATTCTAGTCGCCCATTCGAAAGGGTAGTTTTCGTATGGAGAAGAACGGGCAAGAAACTCCACCGTTACTCTTTTAAAAAGTTTTACAATATTTTGCATACATTCATTATATAATAATAATATGTGCATAGAGTTTCATGCCCGTTCTTTTCCATGGAGTTATACGTTTTGGAATGCGGAACAAACTTCAACTTTCTGACTAACTGACGGACTCCTTGACAATTTCTAAAGTGCGTGTTTGTGGTTTAATTTAAAACTTGTACTTAGAAAACTTAGCACGTGCTTTTTCTAGGTATAGTAGACCAGCAGCACCCCGCGTTTCCAACCGCATAATTGCCAATCCCGTGGGAATATCGGTATAAAAAGTATCCTATGTGTTATTCTGATGTATAAGCTATATTACTGTAAAGTTTCATCAAAATCCGTTCAGTAGTTTTTGCGTGAAAGAGTAACAAACGTCCATCCATCCTCACAAACTTTCGCTTTTATAATATTACTAGCTGCGCCCCGCGGTTTCACCCGCATAAGTTTCGATCCCGTAGGAATATCGGGATAAAAGGTATCGGGATATAAGGTCCAGCCGTTTGAGCGTGAAGAAGAAACAAACATATAAACACACACACACAAACTTTCGCCTATCAGTTATCCTAACTGTCCTTTCCAAAGTCAAATAATTTATTTCAAACTAGCTTTATAAAAACTATCCTATGTCCTTCCCCAGGATGCAATCTATCTCTTTGCCAAATTTTATCGAAATCCGTTCAGTGGTTTAGGCGTAAAAAGGTAACATACAGACAGACAGACAGAGTTACTTTCGAATTTATAAATATTAGTATGCATAGTACAAAACAGCAATTTTAAACCTTTTGTTCTAACAAACAAACCACATTTCACCACATAACGTCCAATTATTAGAAAACTATTCTACAAAATGTGTGAGACTGATCATTAATTAATAGTTTTCCATTAATTGGCCTTTCAATTCGCTCATAACTTTCATTATAGAGGTTTTATTCACTACGCTTTGTGGGTCAATTTTCTAAGTGAAATATTTTATATGAGTTAGTCTGGAACTATTTTCAGTGATATTAGATTATTATTATCGACTAAGGAATGAATGATTTTATTTGACAGACTGTAGATATATATGTGCAAGAAGCACAGAACCGGTCGAAGTGGACGTCCTTCAGATGAAATGATGATGATGATACAAACAGCGGGGCAACTGCGTAACACATTATCAATCGGAATCGATTTCATTTTTTATTTTATTTTTTTTTCATTTTGACAGTACAACAACATTCATTGCGTTATTTACGTGTTGAGCAGACAAATTTTTCGAACTTATGAAGCAATGGATTAGCAATTTTCTTCAAAATTATTCAGATTCCGATTGATAGTGCGTTAAGGAATTAGGATGCTGAATAAGAACCTATTCAATACATAAAATCATCATAGACTGACTCCCAATCACCTAATCACACAGGTAGGTACAGTCAACAAAGGAGTTAAGTATACAGGAGCGTCGGATATAGTTGAAGTTTACTAAGAAACCGATGGATGTTCTGGACTGAAATTTAATTTAATAAATGAGCTGTTTGTTTTCTATTAATAAACTAAAATTTTATTCGAGAATATCCATCGGTTTCTTAGTAAACTTCAACAATATCCGACGCTCCTGTATACTTAACTCCTTTGTTGACTGTACATCAAAGGTATCAAAATAAAGGTAAAACTTTCCGTACAGCTTGCCAAGGAAAAGCCTCAGAAAAAATCCTCTCAAGCAAACTTGGAAATATTGGAGGAAACTAATCAGAGGGAAGTTCTTAACTCAATAATGGTAACATTCTGGGTATATTGATTTTTTTAAATGTGGCAAGACTGAGCTGGTTGAAGTGACCTGGTAAATATTTATAAATTGCATTATTATTCTATTGGAAACTCCGTTGGTTTAGTGGTTGTAAGTTAAACGGATTAACTTGGTCGTGGGTTCGGTTCCCAGGAATCTCAGGTCGGACTGTGATATTGGGATTTTTATCAGGATTTTTTCAGTGGAGTCTGGAGTCTTGATTTTTGCCCGGTTGATAACAATAGGCTTTTAAATGGTAGGTACTTATAATTTTTAAACAAGCAAAAAGTGGGCGTTTTATACCTGTGCCTACCTTTTTGAAATGTACAGGCGAGATGTTATGTTATTGAAAAAATACGGCATTTGATATGAAACCAGACAAATTATTTATTATCATTAAAAATCGTTTTCCGAAACGGATTTCCCATCAAAATTCCCTTACGGATCCCTTAAAAAATTTCGAAAAGCATACTCAAACTTAATGAGCATTTTTATCGTAAAGGACAATATATTTGAAGAGCCTGGAGGTACCTACTTTTCCAAACAGGAACGAGGTCACTTTCGAAAATGTACTGTTTAAAGATTAACCTAAACTGTAAAGGGAATGCTTTTTAGTGATAAGTAGAGAATTTTTAGAGTTACAAACTTTTGGGAAGTAAATCACCTGATAATATTGTTTGTGGCGTGAATAGTCGATACATTAGCTTACGTTCAAAGGATTCAATGTGGAATACTGATGTATTTTCTACCGATATACATATATATATTTTTTTTTTGATAATTTATTTAATGTTATTCAAAATACAGAGGTGTAACTTAAATCTAAACTCGCCAAACTTTTACCTTTGATGGCGATTTATTTTGTAGATCACACTAATAGGTATTATAAAGGCGAAAGTTTGTGTGTGTGTTTATATGTTTGTTACTTCTTTACGCTCAAACGGCTGGACCAATTTTGATAAAATTCGGGATGGAGGTAGCTGACATTCTGGCTTAACGTACAGGCTACTTTTTATCCCGATATTCCCATGGGATCGAAACTTATGCGGGTGAAACCGCGGGGCGCAGCTAGTGTTAATATAATAAGCCTTTTATATTATCTTAATAAACATCATAACAAACGCGAAAGTGTAACCCAACACCGAATCATTGTGTAAACGCCAGCACATTGTTTAAAAAACTGAATTGAACTGTCTTTAAACCATCTTCCGCCATCGATCTAAGTTTAAACTTAACTCCAACTTGTCTATAATACAGTAACTTGGCAAATTATTCACCCCATCCCCTTGTCTTAGTTATGCCACAGTATAACTAATAGTACCTACAGTAGTTATGCCAATATGTATTAATTAATTAATTAAGTTTAGTATGTTCATAAAGTTTCTGTTATTGATACAATGTTCGGCAAATTATTTATTGTTTGCAAAGTTTTAGTTTTGTGAAAGTGATTTTGTGTTAATATTAAGTTAAAATCAAGGTTGTGTACTTAATAAAAAGGCTCTCGTTAGGCAGTTGACGCCTTACCTCCATACCAAATTTTATCTAAATTGGTCCAGCCGTTTGAGCGTGAAGAAGAATCAAACATATAAACACACACTCACAAACTTTCGCCTTTATAATATTAGTGTGATGACAAAATATCAAGCTTGTATATTATACAGAGGTGTAAAGTTCACCCACATTATGCTAGTTATATTTAAGTCCTATACAAAGAAACTATGTAATACGTCACCGCGGGCCTGTTGCTACCGGGCACAAATCCAGACTCAGAGAGCAATCATGGCCCAGTTGGTAATGGTCCCGAATTACGAGTTGTAGGTCGCGCGTTCGAACCCAGGCGCTTTACTTTGTGTAAATTATTTCATCACTATTGCTCTCAAAATGGAGAAGGAAAACTTCGTGAGGATTCCGGCATGTCATAGAACTATGGAGGTATGAGGAACAGGGTGTAAAGTTCACTCATACTCTATAGAAAAGGGAGGATCCTTCGACCAGACGGGTGTTGTGTCTGGTGGGCAACTGCCCAATGATTCATGTCGGGCCGTTGTATCTATGCTAGTTGCGTGGTAAACTCTGCTTGCGAGATGCAGGATGTTGCATGACGTCAATATGACACGTTCGCATGTTGCATTGTCGATACCGCTACAGAACTAAAAATTCGAAGACATGCATACGTCATCTACCAACCTTCACTGGGCCCGAGTGGTAGAATACAGCCCACTCCCTCTCGAAGAGAGGAGGACTGTGTCACAGAAGTGGTTACGTTATAGAATGAGTATACATTAGTACAGATATTCGTATAGGTACTTTTCTGTATATAATATGGATAAGTCCTTACGTACGCTCCAATAATATCAAACAAAAGCCTGAATTCATATTCTCATTATCCCAGTTTCGGCGTGAATGTCCTTTTTGTCGTAAGCAAGATGGCCGCCATTCGATCACTGACGTCACGTGACGGCGATACAGGGTGTATTATTTATCATTCGTTCGTTCGCTCGCTCCTAATTCCTATATTAATGTTGCAGCCTGTAGCTATGGAGTGAGCTCGTATCGGCTCCTACGATCTGTTCTCGATAGTAAAACCGTGAAAATCCTGTTATTCGTATACATAATGAGCTTATAATGTTCCCACTGTTGGGAAACAAGCCTTCTCTCTTCGAGAGGGAGTGGGCTGTAATCCACCACGCGGGCCCAGTGAATGAAGATGTCGCATGTCTTCGAATTTTTAGGTCTATGACATGCCGGAATCCTCACGGAGTTTTCTTTCTCCGTGAACGGAAACTGTCCGTCTCGTTGTGTGTGTGTCTCTCTATAAATGTCATAGGTTACTAGAAGGTGGAGCTACGTTTAAAAAAAAATTATTAGCCAGGACTTGCCCACTGCAAAACAAAGGCCTTCCTCCCCTCCATCCGTTTCTTTATCTAGGACTATTTGGAACTGGCTGTATTGAAAAAAAATAAAGACACAAAGTTGCAAGTTGTTATCTGCAACCATGTTGGAAACTAGTCATTTTATTAATATTTAAATTCGGGCGATATAGAAATGAGTTTTTGAAAAACACAGCAATTCTTATGCGCGATTAAGTATAGCTGACTAGCAGCGCCCCACCGTTTCACCCGCATAAGTTTCGATCCCATGGGAAAATCGGGAAAAAAATCGGGGTACCCTATGTGGTAAGCCTAAATATAAACTATCTGTGTGCCAAATTTCATCCAAATCCGTTCAGTAGTTTTTGCGTGAAAGAGTAACAAACATCCATTCATCCCCACAAACGTCCGTGTTCATAATATTAGTAGGAACTTAGGAAGTAGGATAGGATACTAGCACATTAAAAAGACTGGCCAAGTGCGAGTCGGACTCGCACACGAAGGGTTCCGTACCACAAGGCTAAAACGCCGAAAAAAACACGTTTGTTGTATGGAACCCCCCTTAAATATTTATTTCATTCTGTTTGTAGTATTTGTTGGTAAAGCGGCAACAGAAATACATCATCTGTGAAAAATTCAACTGTCTAGCTGTCACGGTTCATGAGATACAGCGTGGTGACAGACAGACGGACGGTGGAGTCTTAGTAATAGGGTCCCGTTTTTACACTTTGGGTACGGAACCCTAAAAACCATAATCAAAGAAATAGTATAATAAAACTCATACCCAGACACAAGCCCCACCAGACGTCAAGAAACAGTTCTACCATGAGAATGAGAACAAAATAACAATGAAACTAACGTCATTAAAATTGTCAGCTCCATTGATAAAAACGTGCCATTCTTATAATTTTGCTCAGACGGTGATCTTTAAGATTATGTGCAGTCAGCAACTTCACATCAGTGGTAAAACTTGCACTACGAAAATCGCTCTTAATGTTACGGCATAAAGACGCTGTCAATGTCAATTTGTTGCCAGTATGTGCAGTTGACTGTACCTATTAGTTCATTGGTATAGCTAGCTATAAGTGGTTAATGACTGTTTCATAATAATTGTAATTTACTTGACGGCAAAAGTTAGAAAAAAAACTGGTCAAGTACGAGTCGGACTCGCACTGGGCCAGTTTTGGCAAAACACGTTTGTTTTATTGCCCCCCTTAAATATTTATTTTATTCTGTTTTTAGTATTTGTTGTTATAGCGGCAACAGAAATACATCATCTGTGAAAACTTCAACTGTCTAGCTGTCACGGTACATGAGATACAGCCTGGTGACAGACGGACAGTGGAGACTTAATAACAGCGTCTCGTTTTTACCCTTTGGGTACGGAACCCTAAAAATGGACGAAAGAAAGAAAGACAATGAACAACGACAATGTGAAGAACAATGAGATTTTAAAATAGGCGTTCAGGATGCAGCGACTTTCTAATCTATACTAATAATAAAGCTGAAGAGTTTGTTTGATAGTCCAATTCTTGAGGAAGGGTATTAAAAATAGGCTACAGTATAAAATTATAATTTGGTCACTAAACGTGTGGTTTTATTTTTTCTTTTTATATGCAATGTGCGTTTTGTTTTTCTTTCTTTTCTTTTTTTTTCTTTTTATTTCTGTATGAGACATACAATACGAAAATTCTAAGTGCCTGCCAATGCCGTCAAAACAAAGATTTAACCGAACGATTCACCCTACAAAAAATACTCGTGTTTCAATTTTGTTTTGACACCTCACACAATTCCGCTTCCTGCCATGGAAACGACATTTATACAGGATGTGTGAGCTCACTCGTCTCAGTACCGACCACGGATATCTATGGTACCGACACTTTTTGCTCGCCATTAGTATAGTGAGGGCCAAACTATCGATTTAAATCTTTGCGTCAAAAATATCTAAGTACGTTTATTTTACAACAATTCGTAGTAGGTCGTATTATAGGCTTTAACACAAGCATAATCAGCCAATAATGTTCCCACTGCTGGGATACTCCTCTCGGGGACAGGGAGTGGGCCGTAATCCGTCACGCGAGCCCAGTGGGGGTTAGTAGACACGCCGTTTCCTCACCATGTCTTCCTTCACCGTTTTGAGAGCAGTGGTGATGAAATAATTTACACGAAGTAAAACGCCTGTCTGGGCTTGAACCTATGACCTACGTAAGTCGCGGCCGTTACCACTGGGCCCCCACTGCTCTAATCCAAAACAAGCATAACTTGAAATTACTTGAAAGCCATTTTATTAGTTGTAAGTAATGCTTGATACTAGACTCACTAAAGGCATTTTCTTTCTTCCTTTCGGCGTTTAAAACCAACTATCAACAGCAAGAAGTATAAAAACAAAACACTAACACCCAAGCTTGTTGGCTTTCGACAACCCTTCGAGAAATTCTCACCGGCACCCTCACGTAGCAGATGGGACACAGGGTAATTCCCGATCCATCACTACCGTTTCGCCAGCCGCCATAATTGATCACATTATTTTTCCTGTTATTATTAATTGTTCCGTCTCTGTATTCAATCAAACAGCCTGTATATAGCGGAATCTTTTAGGACCGTTTTGGTGAAAGACTGATTGCTGGCTTTCAAGGGCTGTTGAGTGGAAAAAGGGCGTATATACTGTGATGATTGAGGGATATAGGGAAATGAGTATAATGTAGCAATCTTTTAAGATTGTGAATGGAAAATCCACTTTTTGGAACGCTAAAAAAAGAATAATAATATGTAGGTACAAGTAAATAAAAAGGATTTAATCAAAGGGCATCAAAATAAATATTTAGCAGTAAATTGGCTCAACGTGAGGGCCGGCTTACAAATCGGAATTAGTCGGTGAGATACCTAACTTGGAAGTAGACTTTACTTTTTGGGGACTAAGCTTTAAGGCTACGCCGACCGCCTAGTGGCGCCCTCATCGTTTGTTTGGTTATTTCTTTTATTTTAGAATGAAAATGTTTTATTATAATCACTAAAACGGATAATAGTGGTCACTATTTACCTACCGTTTTAGAGATTATAATAAAAATAAACAATGTAAAACTACCGTTTATAATAATAAGCACATTAAGTTAACGTGCTTATTTTCTGAATTTTCATTTTAAAATAAAAGAAATAACCAAACAAATGATGAGGGCGCCACAGAGCGGTCGGCGCCCTCTGAACCCTTTGATCGCCACACGTCAAAAAATCAAAAACGTGCCCTCAGCGTCAAAGTCTGTCATGTAGTCGAACCGTGGCATGCTGGGCACATTTTGGTTTGTCATCTATACATGACTGTGGTTGTCAAAAGGTGCGGTGAAAGAGCTCGTCTGGAAAAGCACTATACCGCCAAACAATAATGCTGTGTTTTGAAGAAAGTGAAATAAGAAATAACTAACGAATGAGAAAGTTTACCTGTATCAACATGCGTGTAATTGCGAAACACACTCAGGTACAATAGTAATGCCTTTCATTATGACAGTGCATTAGAGCCAGTGGTAATGGCCTCGACCTACGAGTCGTAGGTCGTGGGTTCGAGCCAAGGCAGGCGCTTTACTTTGTGTAAATAATTTCATCACCATTTACATTTTCATTCACCTTTCAGTACCTTTTTAGGGTTCCGTACCCAAAGGGTAAAAACGGAACCCTATTACTAAGACTTCGCTGTCCGTCCGTCCGTCCGTCCGTCCGTCCGTCTGTCACCAGGCTGTATCTCAAGAACCGCGGTAGCTAGACAGTTGAAATTTTCACAGATGATGTATTTCTGTTGCCGCTATAACAACAAATACTAAAAACAAAATAAAATAAATATTTAAGGGGGGCTCCCATACAACAAACCTGTTTTTTTCGGCGTTTTTGCCGTCTGTCTGTCACCAGGCTGTATCGCAAGAACCGCAGTAGCTAGACAGTTGAAATTTTCACAGATGATGTATTTCTGTTGCCGCTATAACAACAAATACTAAAAACAAAATAAAATAACAAACGTTCCCATACAACAAACGTGTTTTTTTCGGCGTTATTGCCTTGTGGTACGGAACCCTTCGTGTGCGAGTCCGACTCGCACCTGGCCAGTTTTTTTTTTCTCTGTGTGCGTGACATCACAGCGGGCTCTATCAGACAGAATACACTTATTTTTAAATGTCGCAGCATCATGCTGAAATTGGGGTCTTTTGGCCTCGTACAGGATTTTGTTTTTAACCAACTTCAAAAAGGAAGAGGTTCTCATTTCGACTGTTTTTTTTTTTGAGTTAGCTTCAATAATACGTATTTTTGTCACTTAGTTTATATTGATGATGTTATAATGACGCCCTGTAAAAATAACTTTAATTTCTGAAGTCAGTGTCAAACAACAAAAATGCGAACCCAACGACACTGACTTCCGAAATTAAAGTTATTTTTCACTTTGTAGTCTTTTTTGGAAGTGGGTTGTTTTTTTTTTTGCAAAAAACTTCGTTAAGTATTTTTATTTTACTTTTGTTTTTAGGTTCATACGAGTGTTTAGTTTAGTTTGTGATATCCCCAATAAATACTTTGTCTTTTTTTCTTAAACCATTTTTTTGAAGTGGGTTCATTTTTTTTTTTTTTTTTGTAAATAGCTTTTTTATTTTCATTATGCTTTTGTTTTTATGTTCATACGAATGTTTAGTTTAGTTTGTGATATTCCCAATAAATACTTTGTCTTTCTTTCTTAAACCTATTATTACATCCTGAGATGGGACATTATGTAAAGCTTAAAAGTACCCCGAAAATTATAAATCCACGGTAAATAATTAATTACATCTCCTACAAGAAAATTAACCTAAATTTTTCAATGTTTTTAATCACAAATATGTAATTAACTAAGGAAGTTTGATGCCGAAATTTCCATTTTGATACGAAAGGCGAAGTCAGTTTATTAAAATTAGTTGTTTACCGACCTTTTTGACCGGCAAATATTCGAATTACCCGGGTAGAGTGTATTTTGGTCGTGATAAGCCTCAGTTTAAAATATATTAAATTAATTTCTGGGAGCTAATGGAATAATTTTAAGGGATGGGAAATGTCGATAGGTATTCGATATGATAGGCAGGTGACGTGGTTAGTCAAATCTTTTAAGAGAATTTAAAGTAACGAGAGAATTAATGGGTTCTCTCTCACTTATTTGAAATTATATAAAAAGGGGCTCAAACAACATGTTAATGAAATGACAAAGCAGAAGCATATCTTGAATATGTAGATTTGGTTCCTTCGCAAGTTCTTTCAATTAAATAGTATCACGTTGCGTAATTCCTGTGCAATCAACTTCTAAATCAAATACCTATCAAAATACACAACCCACACAAAAATCAAACACAACCTCTTCCAAGCAAAAACTGTCAAAACTCGATATCTACAATTACGCAACTATCGATACATGTCCCATCCCTATCCGGGATTTGATTCGCTGTTCAGGGATCAAAGTGTTTGAGAATAAGGTCATGCCCTTCCCATATAGAGGCCGGGAATAGTCCGGGACGATTTTATTACCCCCACTGATCCCGGACTATTGGTATTGCTTCGATTTCAACCTATTTTCATGCCGATCGGGTTTTGATAGGATTTTTCGGATATTCGGATATTGTCATCTAGATTTTTGTGACAGACTTGCAATATAGATAGGATATTTAGGCGAGGATTTCTTTTGCTGAATAAGATTTGGGCCCGGTTAGAGAGAACAGGCTTACGCCCTTTGGGTTCAATGTGGGTACAAGATAATCAGCCTATGACGTTCCCACTGCTGGGATACAGGCCTCCTCTCCGTGAGAAGGATTGGGCCACCATAACCCACCACGCGGGCCTTGTACGGATAGGCGGATGTCACATGTCTTCGAATTTTTGGTTCTAGAACTAGCCGGTTTCCTCAAGATGTTTTCCTTCACCGTTTTGAGAGCAGTGGTGATGAAATTTGGCTACATCGTTATGAAACAACACGCCGCTACCCACCCCTAAAGGTAAATCCAAGCGTAATGTTATGTAATTACTTGAAGCGCGCCGCGCGTGCGAGCTGCACAATTTTGCGACGTCAGTATGATGCGTCATTCACGTGTGGCGGTGTACAGTTCACATCACTAAGTTTTGTGGTGAATTTTTCACAAAATATACCGGCTGATCTATTCGTTATTATTCATTCATCAGTCAGTCATGCCTTAGTATATAGGTACGTAGCTACCGCGGGCACTAATTAATTTACCAAACTTGGTTAATTACCTATTGCATTATTCCCTAATATTACAGTATTTCTTTACAAGTAAATTTTCAGCATTGGTTAAATAAGTTAAGACTCAGTCCCACCGTTTACCGAATTAGAATATTTTAATTTAAAGGGATCCCTCTTAACCATACTATTCACAGACCGTTACCCCCGTTATTCGTTCAGTACCTACCTACATAAATAAATTATATAAGCCAATACCGATTTCTAATCTAGACTAGAATCTAGTCAAATCCCTTGTTTAATTATTAGCTTAGGTCCCAGATTATTAAATTTCAGGCGAGATTTTAGACGCAACGGGTAATTTTAAGGCCGCCATTTTGAATTATTCATCAATATTATTATTAATAATGGTTGGCAAACTGAGAGATATTAATAAGGTCTACGTTTTTTTTCACGTTTATCTTTAATATCAACGCAGTCTAAACCGCTGTTCCGAGAGACAATAGGAGGGTGTGTTCTTTGTGAAGAGTAGGTATCCACTAAGAGGGTGAATGGAGGAGGGTGCAATTTCACGCGGACGAAGTCGCGGGCAGAAGCTAGTTTTTTTGTATTTTTGTCTCTATTATTCAGCTGAAGTGCCAGAAGGCGTAGCAGCAGACCCCGTAGAAGATGGCGGTACGAGCTGGGGAAAACGACCAGTGAGCCCTGGATCGAAAGAACTGGAAGTCAGGGGGAGCAGTGCGATGATGCAGGCTAACAGTAGGTAAATGTATTTTTCAGCCTTTATCAATTAAAATTACCAATGAAACTTAAAATATAGGTACCTACAGACGCCAGCACATTAAGCTACCCGAAACTGCAAAATTTTCCCAATCAACATTGAACCTTTAGCGATACAGTTGAAACTTACTATTAAAATAAGCTTGCTTGCTTAGCTCGAGTACGAGGCTTTTGACTACGTCGTGTATGTATATTTATCTTTTTTATTTTATTTTTCTACAAAGTCAAAGTCAAAGTCAAATCATTTATTTCAAATAGGCACATTAAAGGCACTTTTGAACGTCAAATAAAAAGTAATTTAAAAAAATTAAACCGACTTCAAAAAAAAGAAATCAACTCAAAATTATGAAATAACTTTAATTTCGGAAGTCGGTGTCTTGGGATCTGTATTTTAGTTTTTTGCCACCGACTTCCGAAATTAAAATTATTTCATAATTTTGAGTTGATTTCTTTTTTTTGAAGTCGGTTTAATTTTTTTAAATTACTTTTTATTTCGTAATTTTTAGTTTTTGCACTAGAATTTGACCAAGGTTTTGAGATGTTTTCCCTTTGACACTACACCCGTAGCTCGTATCAATATGCCAGGCCGTCACACTTACACGTATTAGTCCATATCTTGAAAATTATCGAACCGATTTTGATGAAACTTGCACTGTTCCCTAAGTTGAAGTAAATGTAAGCTAATACAAAAAAAATGGTCACGATCCGATTAATAGTTGCTGAGAAATGCGTGGACAAACATACATACATACATACATACATACATACAAACATACATACATACATACATACGTCTATGAAATTTTGTATATTTGTTTGGAAGCCTTAGTAGATTGTCATATGTGAATATAATGCAATTCCAATAATATTACATACATACGTATCGAATTGATAACCTCCTTTTTTTGAAGTCGGTAAAAAGAAACTAAATAGAAATGATTCTAGTCGCCCATTCCAAAAGGTAGTTTTCGTATAGAGAAGAATGGGCAAGAAACTCTACCGTTACTCTTTTAAAATGTTTTACAAGGTCTTGTATACATAATAAAAATTATATGTGAACACGATGCACCCATAATAAAATTAGTCTACCACAAAAGGTAAAAAGAATTAAAAATTAAGCAATGACAGGTAAATCAAATAAGTGATAGATACATGGTGCTCACATATTTACAAGTTATATGCAATGTGCTTCTCGCATCCAACGGGTTCCAAGTGGAAGTGCTTGGGGGAGGCCTATGTCCAGCAGTGGACGTCTTTCGGCTGAAATGATGATGATGATGCAATGTGCGTTTTGTTTGTGCAGAATAAACAGTTTTTCTTTCTTCTTTTTTTTTTTAGATTATTGTAACTAAAATACTTTGAAAGTTATTTCAATGTTTTGAGATTTCATATGCCTGTAATGTAATCAGAGCACGCCCACTTTTTATCGTTAAAAGTTGTTTTTTAACCCCCGACGCAAAAACGACGGGGTGTTATAAGTTTGACGTGTCTGTGTGTGTGTGTATGTGTGTGGGGGTGTGTGTGTGTGTGTGTCTGTCTGTGGCATCGTAGCTCCCGAACGGATGAACCGATTTTGATTTAGTTTTTTTTGTTTGAAAGGTGTATTAGTCGGGAGTGTTCTTAGCTATGTTTCATGAAAATCGGTCTAAGATGGCCGCCGCTACAAAATGGCGGATAACATATTTTTTCACAATTCTCTCAATATGGGTATCAAATGAAAGGGCTTCAATAGTAGAATACTATACACTATAACAAATTTCAAATCCAAGATGGCCGCCACAACAAAGTGGCGAATTACATTTTTTTTTCTCAACTCCCTCAATATGGATATCAAATGAAAGGGCTTGACTAGTAGAATAATGTACACTATACTTATTGAAAGGGAATGAGGAATATTAACTACCTAACGAAATGAAAACTAAAAACTTGAAAAATATAATCAAACAAAAAAAATCTGTTTAGTCTTAAAAATTATTCTTCAACTATAAATTACTTAATCAATATTTTTTGACGGATAAAAAACCTGATTAAACACCAAATTACCAGAATCTTAAAACGGAAGAAAATAAAAGAAATGAAATACAAAAATTAAGGAGTCCCTACAAAAAGCATGAAATAAAAAATTAAATTAAAAATTTAAAAAACCCCCGACAAAAATAAAATTAAGGAATCCCTACAAAAAGCATGAAATAAAAAAATCTTATGGAAGTCGGGGGACCTCAGAATAGAAGCTGTTCCACATGCAGAACGGTCCCCCGACTTCCATAAGATTTTTTTATTTCATGCTTTTTGTAGGGATTCCTTAATTTTATTTTTGTCGGGGGTTTTTTAAATTTTTAATTTAATTTTTTTTTAATTAGGTCATTAGTCACAACCAGTTGGAACATTTTCCAAATCTGTTAGTCCCGTTCACATAAGTAATTCAACAAATTAATTAACAAAGGCAATTTTTAAACAACATATTATTCGGCTTTTGATTCTAACAACAATATGTCACTCATAAGTCACAACCCTAACCTAAATAAACAAAACACAAATACACTTAAAAAATCACACAGCAAACAGTCGAGGGCACAGAAATAATAACTAGCCATACAAATTACAAAGCAGAGGTAACAAACGTAGTATTTTAATGAAAGTTTAATTGGTGGCCGGCCAGCCCTATAAATAATGGTGACCTACCTTGTTACGTAAGGGTTGTGTGTGCGGATATTCGGATATTTTCTGAGGTGAAGTAGAGAAATATTTTTTGGAGTATTAATAAGTAGGTTGAATGACGCTACCAATTTTTCCTTTGTCAAAAGTTGAACTTAAATATTGAAGGATTTTTTGATAGTCGAACTGAGCACAACCCACATGCACTTTTACAGCTATCTGAATCTGCACTATTCAGTTTACTTTTGCTTTGCTAGCTCTTTTTTTCTATTAGATTTCTTAACGCTTTGGTTTTTCATACACCGTCTATGCAATGTCAGTTATAACGTGCAGCTGTCGACTATTTCTGTGTTGTGCTCGTGATTATAGATGTATTTTTTTATATTTTTATTTTTGTATGCACGTGTTTGTGAGATAAATATACCGATTTTTCTTTCAATAAGTAGATAGACACAAATCTACGACGATAAAACACCAACTTAATCAATATTTCATTGAAAGCGTGTATTACACACATCCCAGCAAAGTCGGATAGGTTTCATGTTAAAATTCCACTACCCTCATGACAGAATTAAAATTAAATATTCATTACTTTATACCCTAGTACTTGGAACGAAACTTAGAAATTATCTCGCATATGACAAATATTCGTATTACCTACACAATCTCGTTTAATTTAACGCGCGACACATTATTATTACTGTTGGTTCAGGTTTGTGTTTGTTTGTAATTAAGTGTAGGTACCTACTAGTGTTTGGAGAACTCATGTCGCAAGGCACGAAGGCGGAACGAAGCCACAACAAACATACGTAGAGTATTGGATGGTATAGGTTGACATTTCGGATATACGGATATATAATACCTATTTGAGCTGTCAATTAATTTGAAACTGGGAGATGGGTGATTTAATTTCATACTCGAAGTTTCCTGGTAATATTCATTCGCCAGTGGTTAGTAAATTACTGATTTTGAGTCATTCGATGAAGTTTTCATTCCCTACAATAATTTGGAGCCACATCCAGCTACGCTTATCTGTGTTGAACGGGAACTGGTTTACTTTTATTATATTTGATGTTTGAGCCCGTGTATCAAGCGATCATTAAGCTTTTGTTTTTATCTACCCACAAAATAATTATTATACAAATGTCTAGTTTTTGTGAACCGCCCAACAATATTGACTTATGTTCTAATATAATATTCTTATGTCAGTGAATTATTGTATTCATATGAGAATTAAGTTATCTTAAACCTCATAATATAACAGTCTTAACATAATAGGTAATAGTAATAAGTAAAAGTATATAAAAAGGAGGAGAAATAATCAAACGGCATCAAAAAATTCGTCCGACTCGCTGTCAATAGGAAACGTGCCCAAAAGGCTGGCAGCATTGCCACGTTGTATGGCAATTCTTTCGCCAAAAAGCAAAATATATAAAGAAGTATTTCCGCAAAATATCCGATAAAAATATTTTCGAATAATTGTCCGCTTCGCAACATTCGCAACCCTATAAAAGCCCTACAGACGCGAACCCAATAAATACTAACTCCACAATAGAACTTTTATAAACGTGTGTGTATTTTTTATTTTATTTGAAAAGTCCTGTTAACATGGACCCAATAGCCAGCCATATTGCCAAGTTTTATAGAAAAATATAAAGCGTTGCTTTTTTATGTTTTATTTGAACACTTCAGACTGTAGAGAAAATTTTACATTTTTATATTAGAATGGCAATTTATTCTTTAGTAAAACATATACCTTTAAAGCTCTTGCAGACAGGCGGGACGCAACTCTAGTAAGACAATTTCTATGAAAACTTCATGAAAATTATTCTACTAGAGTCGTGTCACACGCCTAGTAGCTTTAGGCTTACATTTCACTAGGAAACTATGGTCGCGCAACCATAGTAGCGCTGACAGCAAAATATACACAGCTTTAAGGTGGGTATTTCACCAGGAGTGGTTCGGTTGTGCAACCAATCGTACATTTTTGTCAGTGCAACCATGGTTGCGTTGCCACTGTTGTCCTAATGAGATAGGGCCCTTAGACTGAAAACCAACTTCAATGTAATTATGAACCTATTTGGAAAAGGCAGATGATGATATTCCACTTGACACTTTTCAGGTAAAACGAGCTAAGTGCCATTGCAAAGTTGCAAGCAAAACCATTGATAAAGTACCTAAGCGCCCCATTGAAAATAATTCCGTTTACATAAGTAAGTAGTTTTATACTGATGGAATAATAAGCAGAGGATAAGATTTATATCAATGGAACTCAGTATTACTTCATAAATTGCTTTTAAGCTTAGGTAGTAAGAGATTTTAATAGTTTCAGAATTTGAAATGAAAATGGCAAAAAATGGCGCTTGTAATGTTTTATTTGGTCGTTGGTATTTCAGTCATCAGGATAGTTTTTGGCTTTATTGGATTCGCTTTCCTTTATCGTTGCCAGCAGAATATTTCAGAATTGCTGAAGAGAAAATTGTAGATTATTCTTGTTATAAAACAGATTCTCCCATTAAATTCCCTAAGGCTGTAATTACAGTTTGTAAGTCGCTTGCAAGCGACGCGACGCCGATGTCGCATGTAGGCCGCAAATCAATTAAACCGAACGGTATTGAAAATATGCACGATATATTTCTAATATGGAAGCTTGTTGTCGTAACTGCTACTGCCACAATCGAAGTTCTTTAAAATACTAAAAATGTCTTAGTGGTCATACAGTAAGCTGCAACGGTCGACGAGTGTCGGCTGCTGCCGTCGACACGCGTTGACGGTAGCTGTAGGCACTAGTCGACGGCTGCAGTTGCCTCTGACGCGTGTCGCTCATGACATTGTGTATGCACACTTAGGTATAGGCTTATTTTCTCGTAGCTTCCATATACCATAAAACATATCCTCATTTTTTTTTAATCGTTTTTTATCTATTCGGTCTTTCGGCAATAGTGTAGCTTTCTATCAATGAAAGAATGTTTGTAATCGGATCAGTACTTCCAGACACACACAAAATCAATCAATTTTACCTAGTACTTAATGGAATAATGTAAATAAAGTTAAGATTTTGCAAATACAAGGTTATAAAAAAAAGGAAAAACTTACCACAAAATACGACGATTAAATTCCTAATTTTGGCACACATTTTGATTTTTTTCTATCAACAGCACTGCACATAATTTAACTAATCAGTTGTGAGAATCACCTCAACATTTTGTCACTAAATCCGTTTTTACACTAGCACAGCACTATTTGTCACTACACTGTCACTAAAGTTACCACCGTTTTTTCACGTCACTTGGTCATTTCAGCCTATTGGATTAGTCCACAGTGATTCTGTAAAGAGAAAAACAAATATGTTAGTTAAAAATATTCTTCAGAAATGGATTCATTAAGCTAGATGTTGAATAAAATTATATAGAAGGTACAATAATCTTAGTATTTATACTTAGGTTACAAAGAGTAATTTTCCGTATAACAATATACAACATAAATAATAATTATTCTTTGCAAAACCTGATTTAACTAAACTAGAATATGAAACGCCATGCAGTATTTTGAAACTAATTCAAAAACATTATTAAAAAGGATAGTTGCTTGAAATCCTGAATATATAAACAAATAACCTCCATTTTTTTGTAGTCGGTAAAAAGCAAAACATGTTTCGCCAACATTACGAAAAAACTTAACGACACAAATATAAAAGCTGACATACATTTTTTTGCAAATATGGTAAAAAATCCGACCCGTTTTCAGCTTAACAAAAATATTAACACAAAAAAAGTTCTGACAGTTTATTTAGACATTTTAAACACCTTTTTTATTTGGAAAAGGCGTTTTTTTAAATGGGCTATAAAAGAGTAATGAAACATTAATATTGTAGATAAAAGGTTGAGCACGTCTGGGGTCATAGTTGTAAAAATTGACATAATATGCTACGGGTCCCGACGGGCTCGTAAAATATCATTGGACTAACCTTGGATTTTTTTGTGAGTCCGTATTTATTTATGATTAGGATTTGGTGTTTTTGAAGTAAGCGCCATAGATTTTATTGTGACAGGCTTTTATGATTAAACTAAAGTGTTTTTAACAAAAAAAACTGTCATCATTTAAATCAAGAAAATTTCTAAAAATGGATGCCAGTCATAGCCATTTATATAACCATTTATATAGCCATTAATCATGCGATTGATTAATAAAACCGGTCAAGTGCGAGTCGGACTCGCGCTCCGAGGGTTCCATACAAAGTAGGTAATATGTAAATAGTTTATCACGGGATTTTTGTTATGTAACTACAAATTTACGGTTTTCGGATTTTTTCCTTTACTTATGCTTCATGACCTTGCTTCTTGCCAAATTTCATGATTCTAGGTCAACGGGAAGTACCCTATAAATTTTGATTCCCTTGAGAGTATTGAAATATACGTTTTTTGCGTCATAAATGGCCGTATCTTTTTTTTACGATAACTTAAAAGTTTGACACAGCTTCAAGGGACTGTAAACCTGAGTATATGGTTTTAACTTAAACTCGATACCTGCACGCGTTCCCGAGATAAAGGGTCTTGACAGACAGACAGACGGACAACAAAGTAATCCCATAAGGGTTCTGTTTTTCCTTTTGAGGCAGGGAACCCTAAAAACTTACAAGATAGCAAAATATTTTATTCAAACACCTATAATGAAATCAAATAATGTAAAATAGGTTAAATATACTCGTAATAAAAGTGACATTTATATTCAAAAAACAAACATAAAAATCGCAACACAATTAAAACGCAGACTAACTTTTTTTATCTGTCTGCTTTTCATATACTATGGTGACATCATTTTCCAATATTAAATTATTGTATCATTGATTTATTGTATTGTATTTAAACTATTGAAAGTTGTTAAATTCTTAAACTTAAATCAGCTTTGAATTTAATTAAAATATTAAATTTTTAAGGAGTGCTTATATTATTTTTATTTGATGATGTTAGCTTTTTAAACTCTGGTGTGGCTTCCAATCTATAATAATTTAGTTTATATATTTTTTTAAATTTTGCTAATAAACTTGTAAGTTAGTTTTTTTAAGGTTTAAAATAAGTAAGCAATATTTATTCACTTCATCTAAAACAAACAAAAAAAAATATTTTTGTATGTTTCAGTAGGTACAGACGCCACACATCAAGCTACCGAACCTGTAAAATTTTCCCAATTTAGCGATAAAGTTGAAAATCTATTAAATAAAATTGATAGATTGTAGTAGCTTGATGTGCTGGCGTCTGTACCTACAATGACATAAGTACTTACTATCTTCATGAACCCTATATTTCAACCAAAAGATCCTAGGTCTAACAGTTTCTAAGTCTTTATGCATGAAATCATCTCACCAAAACAGTTTTCGAGGGAGCCGCTAGCCAGTGCCCACTCAAAAAAAAATCATTAAGTTAAAAAACTTGATTCTGCTTACGACACAACTTTACCCACGCTTAGCCTAGTTTAATTTTGATGTGAGGGTTAAGTTTTGAGCTGGTGGCGTTTGTGTGTTGTATTCGGAAAAAAAGCGATTGTATTATGTTTGTTGTTTGGCTCCACCTAACTGAGTTAAGTAATTACAATTAGATATTACGTACACAAGTACATATTTTTTAGTATTCATTAAAAAAAGGAAGGTCCTGAACTGTTATAATACTGCAATGTGAAAAAATTAGTTTTTTTGCAAATTAACTCTTTTCTTTTTTGTCACCTACGCCACAGCATCATGCCTATTGGAAGCATTTTTGTCACAGTCACAACGAGCAGCTGCCAACTATATATAGATCTGTTTTGTTTTCTTATTCCAATTATCATTCTTATCTTTTTACGTGCACCTTGTTTCTGCGACAAATAAACCTATTTTTCTTTCATTCTTTATTCCAAATACGTTTCATATTAGATCAGAGAAACATTGTTTGGCAACTGAAATATGCATGGAGTTATTATTTCCCTGAACGCCTTCACTCATGAAAGAGTATTAATTGCCAGTAATTATACTCTCGTAGTAGGTACCAATCCACTCAAAGCACATTGCTAATTACCCGTATATGATTGATTGCTACCCGTTTTATACCTGAAAGGATTTATTTAATTGTATAACTTATAATCTTATGAGCAGCTGATGATCATAAGTTTTTTGTTTCATTATGATTCAGAACTGATTGATGTATCGGACATATTTTATTTATGAAATACATTATGTATCTACCGGAGATTTTTTTATTTTAGAGAGGCCCGTGGCTAAGTAATAACAGCCGCACAGGTCGATCGATCAGGTTAAGCTACGCTTGCCGCGGTTGGTCTGTGGATGGGTGACCATCTTTACATACCGAGACCCCTCTTCGTGGACCTTTGACAGTCGTTACGGGTAGTCAGAAGCCCGAAAGTCTGACAACCAGTCTTACCAAGGGGTATATATTTAACTAGCTTCTGCCCGCGACTTCGTCCGCGTGAAATTTCACCCTCTTAGGGGTGGAATTTCGAAAAACCCTTTCTTAGTGGATACCTACTCTTCACAAAGAACACAGCCTCCAAATTTCATGTCTCTAGGAGCAGCGGTTTAGACTGTGCGTTGATATATCAACAATCAGTCAGTCAGTCAGTTTACCATTTTATATATATATAATAATATATAGAAGATAGTATTACCCAATAACTGGGTTGTGAAGGTCAGATAGGCAGTCGCTCCATGTAAAATACTGGTATTCAGCTGCATCCGGTTAGACTGGAAGCCGACATGACCCCAACATAGTTGGGAAAAGGCTAGGCAGATGATGATCTACTGGAGAATTATTTAATAAATGTTATTAAAACTGAAAAATTATACATTGATTTTATGTGGCGAAATAATAGATGGATAGGCATCTGCCTGTCCATCAATGTGCGTATTCATCATCAATGTGCTTATCTAGGCATAAAGTTTATTTTTATGGCTAAGAAAACTATTGCAGTCCATCATACAATAAATTCACAGAAGTGTGACTTTTCTTATTTTCACTACTAACTGAAAAAAAAATACTAATAAAATTGGCAATACTTACTATAGGATATTTTTATTTTATTTACGATACCCCATTTACCTACAGCAATACATTTTGCTTTGCTCCGTTCGATTCCCATGCAAAACAAACATTTGTATGATAACAGAGCGGTTTTCACTCTAATAGTGCATGTCCATGTGTAATTGCTTTCTGAAAACCACGAAAAGATTTTAACGTAGATCACATTAAGGTTTATAAGAGGCTAAGAATCTTCACAAAAAAAAAACATTGTTTTGTATTTAATACGTAATAATGACATTCCGCTGCCGCTTATGACTTGCCCCGCTTGTCTCAAGTCAGGTGTAGGCGGCATAATGTTTAGTGGAGACAATTATTTTGTCCGTCTGTCTGTTTGCGCTGCTTTTGTTAGCTTTCTGCGTGGACACGACAGCGACTGCCATTTTGATGTGAGAAAGTCTTTTAAGCAACTCAGTGTCATATACACTCTGTGAATATGGTTGAGTATTGAAATAACCCTCATCATCATCTGCCTAGCCTTTTCCCAACTATGTTGGGGTCGGCTTCCAGTCTAAGGGGATGCAGCTGAATTCCAATATTTTACATGGAGCGACGGCCTATCTGACCTCCACAACCCAGTTACTGGGAAATACGATACCCCTTGGTAAGACTGGTTATCAGACTTTCGGGCTTCTGACTACCCGTAACGACTGTCAAAGATCCACGAATGACAGCCGGGACCGACGGCTTAACGTGCTTACCGAGACACGGAGGGGTCTCGGTATGTAAAGATGGCCACCCATCCACAGATCAACCGCGGCAAGCGTAGCTTAACCTGATCAATCGACCTGTGCGGCTATTATTATTTAGCCAATGTTTTAGAGATGATCGTTTCACCGGATTGAGAGGTTTTCATCAGTGGTTGGAGTAGGAAGGTCCTGACTCCTGTTAGGCAGAGCTGTATCTATAGTAGGTACATCCCAATGAGATCTTTTATCTTTGGTACACCCACATTTCGCCAGTTATGTCCATGGGTTCCCGGGATATCCTTTTGCATAAAACTTTAAGACCTAATGTAACTCGGCATACTTTTGTTTTTCCTAATTATATTTTCGCATAACATTATTTACGCATTCACTTTTTTTAAGCATAATTCCTTTAATCATAATAATGATTTATTAATGAGCAGTGGTGGCCCAGTGGTAACGGCCGCGACTTACGAGTTGTAGGTCGTAGGTTCGACAGACAGGCGCTTTACTTTGTGTAAATTATTCTATCACCACAGCTCCCAAAACGGTGAAGGAAAACATCGTGAGGAAACCGGCATGTCCTAGAACCAAAAATTCGAAGACATGTGACATCTACCAAGCCGCACTGGGCCCGCGTTGTGGATTACGGCCGACTCCCTCTCACTGAGAGACTGTGTCCCAGCAGTGGGAACATTGTAGGCTGAATAAGTTATGTTTATGTTATGTAGTGAAAATAACAATCATGGGTACTTAGGTAACGGTATCTCTTACTGATCAAAAGTTTTTTTTTTAAGGTTGCTTTTTATCCGCAAGTAGAAAAAAAAAAAATATGCAGAAAAAAAATTTCAATAGCGTTATGATAGGTATGAGGTTCTTTTCCACTGGTTCGATTCCCATACAAAACAAATATTTGTTTTGACACGTGCTTCTTCCGGGTCTGAATGTTTGTGCAAGTAAGATTTCTGTCTCTAAACGCACCCACGTCACAAAAAAAATCATTAACAGTCATATTCGGCACTTTTTGACATGCATTTTTATTTTATTATTATAAGTATTTTTATTTTACTAATACTCCGTTACACCAGAAATATAAACGTTAAACGAGCACAAAAAGACATTTAAATCAAATTATATTGTGCATAGTTCATAAAACTATGGAGATTACACAAAGCAATAATATGCCACTAAAAGGTGTAAAAACAGTTTATTTGTTAATAAAATTATTATAAGTAGCACTAAAAGTGTCATTCTGGAACGTTGAATTTATTGTTGAGTTTCGTTATTAAATGCCGGTTTTCCTTACGATGTTTTCCTTCACCGTTTTGAGAGCAGTGGTGAAGAAATAATTTACACAAAGTAAAGCGCATGTCTGGGTTCGAACCTACGACCTACAACTCGTAAGTCGCGGCCGTTACCACTGGGTCACCACTGCTGACTATTTTCACTAAGTACAGACACCAGCACACCAAGTTACTACAATCTGTCAAAGTGCGTTAATTTAATAGATTTTCAACTTCATCGCTAAAAAATAAGGTTCAAAGTTGATTGGGAAAATTTGACAGTTTCGAATAGCTTGATATGCTGGCATCTTTAACAGGCGTTGCACAGAAGGGGCTTCTTGGGTAACGGTGCCCCTCCATAGTACAGATGGTGACCACCGGGGTGGTTTTAGTGAGGTTAAAATCCCACACTTCCAGGTTTTATCCCCAAAGACCAGGTGCCTTTTGTTTCCCCCCCGAGAACAAAAAAAAAAAAAGGTAAGTACCTACCTGAATTAATTATTATATTAATCAGAGTAATCATTTAAGTACATTTGTTTGCCTTGTTCTAAACTAAACGTCATGTGGCGCTTCCACTTACACATTCAAGCAAGTCAAAACGTCACACATCACATATCACTGTGACACGCATATGTACCTACTCTAAGCAACACTACTTGCGCCCACGACTCCGCCCGCGTGCAAACGGACAGTATTGTTGCCCAACTTCCGACGACCCGTGTCAAAGCGTGTCTACTTTCGATGTTAATTTAGTAGAATATTGTATTGCTAATAGACATTTTCATGGTTGAACATGCCGTTGAATGAGAATCGATCTGTTTTGTAGGAAAAAGGGAGGAGACCTGACTAGACTTTTTAAGATTTTACCTAGATTCTCTAGTAAATAGGTACTGTGTTTAAACCCACAAAACCTACACTATTGTAAAATGTGGAGAAGATGAAACGACTTCTTTTTCTTCTTTTCGTGTCGATGGTAGGTACACTCATTGTTTTTTTTGTTTTGTTTTTATATGTGTTGGGCCCAATAGGTGATCACGTTGATTGTGGCATCAAAAATACGACAATCCATACTAATATTATAAATTCGAAAGTAACTCTGTCAGTCTGTCTGTACGTTACCTTTTCACGCCTATACCACTGAACGGATTACGATAAAATTTGGCAGAGAGATAGATTGCATCCCAGGGAAGGACATAGGATAGGTTTTATCCCGATATTCCCACGAGATCGACACTTATGCGGGTGAAATCGCGGGGCGCTGCTAATTGGATATATTTGATTGAATTGGATACAGAATTGAGACGTTATTAGATATAAGCAGTTTAATTTTCTGTCGTAGAGTCGTCTCCACCTTGTATTTTGCCATTTAAATATTGACTCCAATCGGAGATCAAACACGCGACCCTCAGCTACAAAGCCAATCTAGCTTAGCTAAGTTTACCTATAAGGTAACTAAGTAGATGACATGCCAATCAAGTTGTCAGTGTCAGTTACAACCAAATGATAGTCTTCTAATAGCAAAAGGTAATCAAAATGAGCTCATAATTAAGGCTTTATAATCTTATCTTTTATCTAATCAACATGTTTATATGACAGTTTGGTGATTGCAGATCACTGTCATTAGAGAATCTTAAGCAAGATTCTGCCGATGTCATCATCTGCCTATTATAGCCTTTTCCCAACTATGTTCCAATCTAATCGGAGGCAGCTGAATACCAGTATTTTACATGGAGCGACTGCTTATCTGTTCTCCACAATCCAGTTACTGGGTAATACGATACCCCTTGGTGAGACTGGTTGTCTGACTACCCGTAACGACTGTCAAAGATCCACGAATGACAGCCGGGACCAACGGGTTAACGTGGTTTCCAAGACACCGAGTGGTCACGGTATGTAAGACGGTCACCCATCCACAGACTAACCGCGGCAAGCGTAGCTTAACCTGATCGATCGACCTGTGCGGCTGCTATTATTTTTCGCCACGTAAATCTTGGGGCAAGTGTGCTTGAAATAAACTGTAAACAATTCTCGTAATTTTAAGAACGTTCACAGTCTGATCTCAGTCTCAATCTGTCAAAAATACTTCTGATTTCCCTAAATTTCTGAAAAGTTTTTGACATTGATTGCCACTGAGATGAGATTGCGACTAGATTTTGAACGTTCCTAATTACGGGAATCGACCTTCATATAACAGTTGGAATGACAGCTCTCTTCGAGCATACTTCGCCTAATATTCACCGTGAGATTTTTATAGAATAGGTCGACAGATTCACTTACCATACAAAATAATCAGAAACAAAACACAAACGCCCCACAAATCATTTGTCTTATTAATAAAACAATATTGCCATTTCAATAAAAAGTGAGCGTAAAAAGATGTGTCAGTAAACGTAAAAAAAAGTATTAAAAAAAAAGTTTTACGCACATTCGCTCAGCAGATGTTTGACGTTCACACGACGTGAGTGAGTTTGTTTTAATGTCCTATAGGCTTTATATAAGTGCTAAGTGTGTGAGCTAAACCGGGAGTCGAAGTCACATAAAAGATGTTTGATTAAATTATTAATAACAACAGCCTGTAGAGGGCGAAGAAAAGGCCTTTTTTCGTAAAAAAAAAGTTAAAATCCTTATGCAATATATGTGCAGGGCAAAAAAAACAGTGGCACTCCGGGAGTGCCGACAGAAGTGAAGTGAATACTTTGCCATCACTCACTGACATTATCGGGTATACCTACATTAAAACCGAGTAGGTACATCCCGAGGATAGCCGAGCACATCCGAAGCGGGTATTTTTTGAATCATCATTATATAAACAAAACACGCGCGTTATCGCTTACGGTAATAGTGGCGCGAGTTCAAAGGTTTTTTTCCATCTCAAAAAATGCCATACACGCCTAAAGAAGTTTTCACTTCAAAAGATTTTCGTACAAGGAAGAGACTAGATCTTGCGATTTCAGGTTAAGGCCGTTTGTCCACCGCCACGTCAACGCGACGTCAACGAGATCGATATGACGGCCCGAAGTAGCGATACATACATTTACTATGGCCACGTGTAAGTCCTGTAAGTCCAGTTTTATAAGTCCTAATATGTTTGTAAACCTAGCTACGGACTACCATGAAATAAAATATTCTTTATTGCTAGTTAAGATTCTAGGCTAGAAATAAGCTGACATAATTCCTGTTAAGTAGGTACTTATATTTATTTAGTTTATCTTTACGGCACCCAAAAGCTAGTCAAGATTGGTTTATCTTTTACCGGGACAAAACAATACACACTCCAGAAACCCCTAAAAAACTTGTTTGAAAAACAATTTCCAACTACCCGCATTTTCTTTCAGGAAATATTCTAAAATAATATTTATTTTTACGTCCTCAAAACTTTCGGGGACATAATATCATGCCTAATTATCGTGAGAGGCCGAACATTTTTATGATCAAACTTATAAAAAAAAAAACTGTGTGCCATTTTATGTTCTCTACGTTAGAAAAAGTTTTTAATAATGCTTTCTATCGATTTCTTCGGAACGATGTTTTTAAGTAATTTTATCGTTTTTTTTTTAAGAGTCTTGGCGCTTGTTATAATATGTTTGCACTAAGGATATTATGACTGAAGTAAGTAGTTGTGCTTTTATGAAATTAGTTAGGTTGAGAAAGTACTCTTTTCTGCACCAAGCAGTAACTAACTGCAGTGTATTGATTTGAAGACATAAGATAGATATTTCGAAGGCATCTTCTTATTCACAGAAGGAATGTGTGCAGATATCCTCACCATATTTAATCACTAGCTTCTGCCCGCGACTTCGTCTGCCGGTCACCCGGTTAGGGGTGGAATTTTGAAAAACCCTTTCTTAGTGGATACCTATTCTTCAAAAAGAACACACCCTCCAAATTTCATGTCTCTATGACCAGCGGTTTAGGCTGTGCGTTGATTACCTTTATGTCGATTCCCGTGACGTCGACTTTTTGGAGTTTTCTCGATTTCATTCTCTCTATGTGCTCTCTGTATCGTGTGCGTCGAGCACATGGATTTTTGGAAAAATGTAGGTACAGAATATTTAACAATAATCTAGAACACCAATGACTTTCCTAGCCTTTCAAATTACACTCACAGCCTTGTTCCAGTAACAACATCCCAGAAAATAATTGATAATAAACATAGATAGGTACCCAAGATAAACAAGTATCTGTTTTCATATAACTTTGAGTTTTTTACAAAGAAATCACGCCATCTTGTTTTGGATTTACCGTCTATGTTGCGTGGTTGTTTTCATTTGATAGTAGCTGACCCTACTGGCTGGCAAATTTCAATAATTCATGAATGAATCTCATACAAAAAAGAACTTTCAGTTTTTCTCGAATTTAAATTTTTCGGAAAACTTTACCATCTCGGAGTCTTTGGAAAAACAAGCATTGATCACCACAGTGGCTCTCTTCGTGTTTGTGGTCTACGTTTTCACATTATACATATGTAAGTGTCTTCCTTCAATGTAAGACAGAAAACACAAAATCTTTGAAAGATACATAACATTTAGAAGGTCATTAACTACAGGTGCTTGCCCGATTATTTGATCGATTACCTATGGGTACCAACCCGCACTGGGCCCGCGTGGTAGATTTACAGCCAACTCCCTATTGAAGTGAGGAGGCCTGGTGTCCCAGCAGTGGCAACATTATAGACTTATTATACTACAAGTGCGTGATCGATAATTTGATGGCTAACAAGCCGACGGTCCATCTGATGGTAGATATGCGGTTACCGCCGTCAAAGACAATAGGCTATACCAGAGGCATCACCGACTTCATCCTTATGTTTCAACGGTACATCTATCTAGGAAAACATCGTGAGGAAACCGGCATGTCCAAGAACCAAAAATTCAAAGACATGTGACATCTGCCAACCCGCACTGCGTAGTGGATTACGGCCCACTCCCTCTCACCGAGAGTAGGCCTGTGTCCCAGTAATAGGAACTTTATAGGCTGATTATGTGTGTGTGTGTGTGTGGTACCTTCATCTATGTTGCGTATATACAATAGATGGCCTTGTTTATTGCGGTATCAAAGGTGTTGGTCAGATCGTCAAGAGATACTCTAGCAGATGGGACACACTCTGTTCACAGACTGATGCATTGGAATCACAGTGACGAAAAAAACACATCGATTTCGCACAAACAAAGGATTTTACCTCCGAACTACGTCTCCGAACTAAAAATATTAGGTTAGCATCTAAAGGTACATAAACAAGCGCCTTGCACTTCTGCCTACCCTATAAACCCACAATACAAACACTGTAGGTACGTTGGTCGGCCACATCTGTGCGCTAAATATGGGCACCACATTGCTACGTGGGAGACGAGTTCTACCGAGCGTTGCCGAGCGAGTATACAGGGTGATTTTATGAGGAGCATGATATATTTTGCGTATGTCGAAATAGGTCTTGGAAATGCAATTACAGGCTGGTGGAAAGTATGTGTTTTGTGAATGAAATGAAATGTGCATCATTAAATAATAAAATTGGTTTTATGTTTAAAGTGCTTTGAATGTGTTACAGCGATTGTAATTTGTAAATGCCGATAAATACCCACCGGAGAATGATAAATTTCGATGAAAATGCAGAAAATATATTAGTGCGTATAGATGTTTTTTTTTGTCTGAACTTTATGTAAACTCATCGCTATTTTTCTTAAAAAGTGATATCAATCCAGCGAAATTGTACGAAACACATCGCAAAATAAGTAATTTAATACTTAATGCTTTATTATATTTTTAAGGTTCCGTACCGCAAAAGGAAAAACGGAACCCTTATAAGATCACTTGGTTTTCCATCTGTCTGTCCGTCGGTCAAGACCCTTTTACTCAGGAATTCGTGGAGTTATCAAGTTGAAATTACTATGAAATACCCGAGTATTTGAGTTTGAGTTTTTCACTGATTTAAGGCAACCCCTTGAAGCAGTGAAAAAATCAAACTTCTAAGTCAACGCAATCAAAAGATGCCGCGTTTAAGTTCTGAAATCAAAACCTATAGACCCACCTCCCGTTAAGTTGACCTAGAATCATGAAATTTGGCAAGAAGCAATGTCACGTAGCAGAAGTAAAGGAAAAAATCCGAAAACCGTAAATTTGTAGTTACATTACAATTTTTTTTCCCGTTATAATCTATTTACATACCTACAAATTTGTACGGAACCCTCGGTACGTGAGTCCGACTCGCACTTGACCGGTTTTTTAGAAAGAATCCACTTGTCCCTAAAGATTCATTAGAAAACCAGCGTCAGACAGCATCAGCTGTCTGGCATTCATGCTGAAATGAACCTTTTTGGCACAGCCGTGAGGCGCCAACTGTTGTACTTAGTTAAAACATTATTTTCACTTTTTTATTTTGTGTTTTTTTTTTTTTGTATTTTGTGTTTCACGAATTGCGTCCAAATAAACGTTAATCTTTCTTATCCTAAACACAGAATATTTAAAAACTTTCGGCACATTCAATATTTGTTTTCTGTCTTCATCTAAATTGATGAGACGCGATCAATATTGGTAATTTGTCAAACTGAACGGGATTTCCATTGTGTGCTCAGCAATTAGGCAGTAGGCGACATCTGAATATTACTATAACTATATCAACTAGATAATTACAATTAGTTACACCACATAACTATGTCACACAAAGCCGAAGTCAATTACTTTGTTAATTTAAAACTAATTAATATTTTAACGTAAATCTTTGCTTCGTTGAATCTTAAAACTTTCGCTAACTTAGATGTCACTTAAGGGGACTACAGGACCAAAATGCAAAAAACGCAAGTATAAAAAAGGTTAAAAGTATATGATCGACTATAAAAAAATTATATGACATTATTCAGGATATAATTATAATAATAATTATGCTAGTTAGATAGTGTGTTGAAAACATAATACAACTAATTTGGTTCTATAGAAAAAATCATGAAGATACCTCTAAAATCTTTCTTTTCACAATAAAAACCATACTAATATACATACAATCATTCCGATTTTTTGTCAGATTATTCTACAAGCAAGTCATACTAAAGCTAGTATTATTTTTTTAGTCCAAACAATATATTTTTTGTAAAAAGATAATTGCTTCATATTTTGCAATACACTACAAGCATTGTGTCATCGCGCTTCTCTTTTACTTTTATGCAGTCCGACAGTTACCGCGCTTTAGGTCATGTAGTCCCCTTAAAAGAAAATTTTCATACATTTTATCACTAGATTTATCCCGCGGCTTCGCTCATGTGGAGGTCGGAAATTATCCTATGGGAACATACTATCCTATGTCCTAATCCAGGCCACAGTCTGCCTGTGTGCCAAATTTTATTCAAATCCGTTTAAGGCGTGAAAAGCAACAGACAGAGTTACTTTTACATTTATAATATAAATAATATAATAAATAATATTATAATTAAGAAAGTACCTAAAGTGAGTATGGATAATTTAATCTAAGTGGAAGACTTTTAGATCATAATTGGAAAAATTGGGTCTGGAAGTTCACTTATTACTTAAGTTATAAAAATCAAAATAAATATTTTAACAAACATTTTTTAATATAATACTTATCTACTTACAATTTTAATAACGTGTGCCTACGTACTTATCAAAGTCAAATATAATTAGATTATATTCGCTTTTTGCTCAAACATTATTAGAATTTTTCAATAATTAATATTTGAACAGTCTTATAATTTACTAGCTGCGCCCCGCGGCTTTACCCGCATAAGTTTCGATCCCGTGAGAATATCAGGATGAAAAGTATCGAATGTGTTAATCCTGGTTAAAAACTATGTGTGTGCCAAATTTCATCCAAATCCGTTCAGTAGTTATTGCGTGAAAGAGTAACAAACAACCATCCATCCGTCCATCCATTCTCAAAAACTTTCGCGTTTATGATACACTAGCTGTTCCCCGCGGTGTCACACGCTGCGCGGCTCCTAAGGGTCGTAGCGTGATGTTATATAGCCTATAGCCTTCCTCGATAAATAGACTACCCAACACTAAAAGAATCATTCAAATCGGACCAGTAGTTCCAGAGATTAGCGCGTTCAAACAAACAAACAAACTCTGCAGCTTTATAATATTAGTATAGATATTAAGTAGGACTAGTAGAAAGTAGGATGCATTTTTTGTGGACTTTTGCCAAAAATCGAGTACATAGAACATGCACTTTGCAGAACTTTGTGTGGCTTGTCAACGTATTTCAAAAACGGAGGGTTTTTTTGTTATTACTTGAACATAACAATATAATTATTATAAACGAACAAACTCCATGGTTTTGGAATAAATTTACCAACACGCAAATATATTTGCTATCTTCCAAAATTGCTGCACATAAACAAATTATTGGCCACTTAAACCACAATTTCGAGCTTAATGCGTTATCAGTTAAAACACACAATTTTAATAATACAATTAATTGAGTACGCGTTGATTTCTGTATTTCTCCGAATACACATTTGTTTTTAATATCCGACATGTTTTTTAGACACTTAAATGTCGATGTATGTAGTATGTAATCAAATCAAATCAAATAATTTATTTGCATAATATAAAAGGTACATTGTATTATAACCTACTGTGGTGTGCAAATTAATATATTAGGTACTAATAGCAACATTAAATAAACAGAATAAATTTTAAATTGAGTTACATAAAAAATAGAAATGTTAAATAAAATAAATGTCTTTATTTTACACAAGTCAGATCAAAATTTCAATAATTGTATGTATGTAGTATTATGTAAATAATACCTACCTAAGAAAAAATAGTTATATTCAAAAATCAATCATCAAAAGAGTTAACCGTCCTTCTGCCGTTTCATAAATGCCCATACAGGTTTATGTGAAATAGTGTTCTTTTTTATTAAAATTGCCCGAAACTCTACAGAAAACCATTGGAAAATTTTATTTTAAAGTTTTTTTTTCGAAATTTGGTACGTTTTTTAAACCCAAGATCAAAACCCACACCAATATTTCGAAACATCCTGTATATCTAAACAAGATAATATGACAGGCTAACGATAAAAATACAGCTTCAGTGACCAACGCGACACAACACACAAATATAGGCGCATGTCAGCACGTGGCACAAAACTACTTTTTAATTGGAAATTAATTTGTTGTGAGTTAAGAGATAATCTAACAGGAAATATACTGTCCCACTGTTGAGCAAATTGATTTAAAATAATATATAAAAAATTGAGGAAACAAAAAAAAATGGCTGCAAAAACCGGACAGTTTGGTAATATGAGATTTTTAACGATTGTTAGTTACGTTACACATCAACTAATATCATAAATGCGAAAATAAGTTGGTTTCTTTGTTAGCAGGAGTCAAGGCCTTCATACTCCAACCAACGATGAAAACATTCTCTCAATCCGGAGAAACGATCTTCTCTAAAACATTTAAGTATTTAATAATACAGGGTTTGTCTCTAAAACATTTAAGTATGTATTTAATAATACAGGCGGTTGGTCTGTGGATGGGTGGCCATCTTTATATACCGAGACCCCTCCGTGCCTCGGAAAGCATGTTAAGCCTTTGGTTCCGGCTGTCATTCGTGGATCTTTGACAGTTGTTACGGTTAGTCAGAAGCCCGAAAGTATGACAACCAGTCTTACCAAAGGGTATCGTATTACCCAGTAACTGGATTTGGAGGTCAGATAGGCAGTGGAGGATTCTAGTGCTTATAAAAATAATGTATCATCAAAAAGGAGAACATATAGGGACATAGAAGTAGTTAATATTTATTATTCTGTAAAAATACATGAAAGAAAACAGGCGAGAGCGTGTCTATGGAGAATAGACAACCCGCATTTTCTCTTAGCTGACTGACTGAATATTCTTACCAATACATAAGCATTTCTTATCTAGTTAGTTCGTTAAAATACGTAAGAAGAACTAGATTTCCAGAACGCCATGCTATACAGTAAATACCTAGAAAGTTCACCTAGGACTAACAACCTTATCTCAGAACTTGGAAGGCTAGAGCCAAGGCGAAGGGAACTGGTTGTGTAATTATATTCGTTAAGGACAAACTCTCACTGTGTACAGTCACGAGCAAAAGTATGTATACACTTGGCTTTATTCAAAGGCGATTTTCTCGAATGCAACGTTGAAATACGACACTTTACATATACCTATGGGTTCGAAAATACTATGTTCCTACTAATATAAAATTTCATTCAAAAATAAAGGAGAAAATCGCCTTTGAATAAAGCCAAGTGTATACATACTTTTGCTCGTGACTGTACGTGTACTAGTTTGTTGTATTAATTGTGAACGTTTTACGTGTGAGCAGAAGAAGAAAAGTTATCTCAACTCATATCTATAGTCCGACTTTTAATTAGCTGCAGTAAAATGACACTTCTTAGTAACTCATTTCGGACTGAGTTTAGAGATAATGCATGTCAAATACGTTTCGTTTGTAACACTATTCTGTACTAGAAAAACAAGATTTGGTTGATGGCCGCGAAAAAAAAAGACGCCAATTTCAGTCATTTAAGTAACACATAAGCTGTCATTTTACTTCAGCTAATTAAAAGTCCGACTATTATAGAACAAGCAACCTGGAAGATGAAAAGTGACAGGTTTTAGGCCTGTTTTAACGAAAAACTAATTAAGTAGGTACTTGATTAGAAAAAAAAACATCGCAAATGTGTAAATCCAAAAATAACTATATTATCTAAAGTCAAAAAACGTAAATGTAAAACAGTTTGACTACCAACTCAAATTGTCCGTATATTTAAATCACAGTTGTCATTCTTTAGCAGTAAAGTTGTATGAAATGGCTATAATATGGCCAATTGATTTCTCTGAAAGTATCTACAGAGTAAAATAGACCTATAGAGACTTAAAATCGGACCTGAATTACCTATCGAACCTAGTCTTTGATTAATTAACTCAATTTTATCATGAATGAATGAATGAATTATTTATTTAATTACAGTTACAGTTTCTTAACACTAATACATTTTCCCACAAAACTGCTTACGTTTTAACTGTGAGATCGAAGAGTCTCTATTACAGCAAACTTAATATCAATACATCTATAACCTACATAATACCTACACTTACATTGACTCCAATAAATATTTTTTAAGTTTACGTGCGAATTTTACTTTATTATCTTCTTGTCTGATGCCAGCAGGCAAAGTGTTCAATAAATAAGGAACATATCATACTTCATTATGTACAATTTTACATTCAAAGAGCATGTTTATGCTTTTATCATTATTACAGAAAAAGAAAAACCCAAAAAATCTATGTCGCCAACATTTTACATTAACAGAAGCATCATCCATACACTCATTGGATCCCCGATTAAACGAACATCAACAATTAAGAAGCTTCTCTCAAACCGACATAAAATCAACATTTAATAACAAACAAAACAACTTCACCATCCTGTTACAATAAAAAGCTCAACATGGGAACCAAACCTGCACTAATCTTTAAGTGGGAGGCACACCGGACGCGAAACTTGTATGTCTTCGAACTGGTTTCGAGCGGTGTGCACTGACTAGCTGGTTTTATTTTTATAGACACCCTTCTTTGACCATAGATGTTGTAGGTTTTACTTTGTTGGCCGTATTGAAAGTAAATATTGTAGAAGAATATCTTGTAGAAGTCTTACATGACTTCTCAAATTCAATATTTATGCTCTGCCTATGCTAAGAATCTTCGTTCCACTAACAATCGTCTTCTACGATGTCCTTCTCACCGTTCTGGCTTCATTCATTCTTCTTTCTTTATTAGTAGAGTATATTTTTAACCGACTTCAAAAAAGGAGGTTCTTTATTCGACCCGTATGTATGTATGTCCGCAATTGTCTCAAAAGCTAATGAACCTTTCAGAAGAATACTTTCAGAAAGGTTTTAGTACACAATTAATACATTAGGTAATTATTCTTATACAGTACGAAGTTATATGCATACGATTTTTTTCACTTAGTTTTATATTGATGTTTTTTTAGTGTTAATTGAATTTGTGTGGGGTAGGTACAACTAAAAAGTGAAAAATAAAAACTTTTTTGCAAAAAAAAACAATCGACTTCAAAAAAAAAGCACTAAAATTAAAGATATTTTTCACTTTGTAGTGTTTTTTATTTTTAAGTCGGTTGTTTTTTTTTTACATTGTAAGCACTCAGGTACAGGTTCAAAGGTACAGGGCAATTGAGAAAAATTGCCTCCAAATAATGCTAAGACTAATCGAAAGATACATACAACAAATAGAATAATACCCTACAAAAGACCTAAACGCGCACTACACCAACAGATAAAAAAAAATCTACTCCAAATTATGTTTTAAGGAAAAGTTATCAAAGACTTGGATTCCTAAAAAAAACATTGATTACATGAAAGAAAACTTGCACCGTGAGAAAACGTTGACGTGTACATCCTAATATTGATAAAACGCAGTAATTAATTATTATAGAGATCAATGTTCGTTCCAACTTTGTACAGACACCAGCACATGAAGCTACTACAATCTGTCAAATTTCTTTAATAGATTTTCAACTTTATCGCTAAAATATAAGGTTCAAAGTTGATTGGGAAAATTTTACAGTTTCGGGTAGCTTGATGTTAAAATACCTACATCTGTAAAAACACAATACAGCCACCTAAATCGGAATTGTTCTCAATCTATAATTTAATACGACATACCGTCTCACTGACAGATAGGGACAGGATGCATGTTATACTATACCAGCTTCTGCCCGCGACTTCGTCCGCGTGAAATCTCTTGTACCCCCACCCCGTCGCAACACTTCGTATTCGCTTAGCGTTCTTTTTTCTTTTTAAAATTTCATTCTGACTTTTTTTCTTTTTGCTCGGTTCCTAAGGGTCATAGCGCGATATTAAATAGCCTATAGCCTTCCTCAAGAATTGGGCTATCAAATGCAAAAAGGTTTTTTCAAATCTGACCGGTAGTTCCAGAGATTATCGCGTTCAAACGAACTAACTCTTCAGCTTTATTATTAAAATACATAGTTTTCATCTTTTACTATTTTCCAAACCATTTCAGAACTTTACAAACCACAAACTTAACATTCAATTCCATCCGAACACATCCATAAAATTTAATCGCACATGTCGTATTGACGATAATATTCTAATCCAGTACTGACAAATGGCAGAACGTTGGATAGCGGTGACGCCCCTAAAATTAATAGTTCGAACGTATAGAATGACGGGATTCAAATAGGTTTCCAATTTTATTGGGAGATCCGCAGGAATATTGCAAATTCAATATCCTGGCGTTATTAAAACGATTCGAGCTTTTATGGTATATTTATGGTATATTTCGAGTTTAGAAACAATGATGTGTGAAGGCTGATATGGCTAGGAAGGGTGTGATTACCAAGATAAGGACTAACAGAGAAGTGTGGAAGAAAAAGACATGTTGCGCCGATCCCAAATAAACTGGGATAAGGGCAGGAGAATCCATAATCACACTAATATTATAAAGGCGAAAGTTTGTGAGTGTGTGAGTGTGGGGGTGTGTTTATATGTTTGTTACTTCTTCACGCTCAAACGGCTGGACCAATTTTGATAAAATTTTGTATTGAGGTAGCTGACACCCTGGATTAACATATAGGCTACTTTTTATCCCGATATTCCCACGGGATCGACATTCACGCGGGTGAAACTGCGGGGCGCAGCTAGCAAGTATATAAATTAGTGATCTTAGTAATATTTTCAGCACATGATACATAAAGCAAATATCTATTTCCGAATAACTGAAACGCCATTTACGAGGTTGGTGCAATCCGTCATGACGTCGAGTTAAAATTTTATTTTTAATTTTACTCGTCGTGTGACACACGATGACACGATCGGAAATCGCGAAGTTTAAAAAATGTCGGTTATATTTTTTTTTCCTTTGGTTTATCGTTATTTTTTAATTGAGAATGTTTCAGTTTTTCAGGAAATGTATTCATTATGGAAAAATGTTGTGATGTTGGTAGATTTTCGTGAGATGAAATCACTTTGGTCGATCATTATAGGTTGGAACTCTGAAACTGACATTCTAATCAATCTACCTAGCTTTTTCACAACTTTGCTGGGGTCGGTTCCAGTCTAATCGAATGCAGCTGAATACCAGTATTTTACATGGAGTGACTGCCTACCTGACCACTACAACCCAGTAACTGGGTAACACGATACCCCTTGGTAAGTCTGGTTGTCAAACTTGGGCTTCGACTACTTTACATCTCTCTTTTGTACAGACATTTTATATTTTGCATGCACTTCAGTGTAATTTTCACATCTTAATGTAACTGGTTGCACAGTGGTAGCCCAGTGGTAACGGCCTCGACTTACGAGTTGTAGGTCGTAGGTTCGAACCCACACAGGCGCTTTACTTTGTGTCAATTATTTCAAAACGGTGAACGAAAACATCCTGACGAAACCAGCATGTTCTAGAACATAAAATTCGAAGACGTGTGACATCTACCAACCCGCACTGGGCCCGCGTGGTGGATTACAGCCCACTCCCTGTCACAGAGAGACCTGTGTCCCAGCAGTGGGAATATTACAGGCTGATTATGATAATGTAGCTAGTTAGGTACCTACTACGTCATATAACCTGGACTATGTATTTACACTCACGTTTTCTCATTTACATAAGTAAATAGGTGTGCTTTGAAAATTACCCTTCAAAAAGTAATGTCAAACCCGAAACGATAAGTGCACGAATCCTTGACACATGAACTTAAAAACATAATCCATACTAATATTATAAATTCGAAATTAACTCTGTCTGTATGTATATGTTATCTTTTCACGCCTAAACCACTAAACAGATTTCGATAAAATTTCGCAGAGAGATAGATTTGCATCCCGGGGAAGGACATAGCATAGTTTTCGGATATCTATGGTTTTTACCAACATACCTCGCGGGCGAAGCTGCGGGCGGAAGCTAGTATTTCAATATTATGCGACAGACAGTAAGTATGTTACGCATTCACTGCTGAACTACTGAACAATTTTTGATGAAGTTAGGAAGATCCAGAGCTAGACAGCTCACTATAAGATGCTGCTTAGTTAGATTCACGCGGCAAAAGATAGCTAGTTCAGTTTTTCTGCCAAAGAACCAAGATACAACAGTGGAACTAAAAACAAAACAAGTGCGAGTCGGACTCGCATACGAAGGGTTCCGTACCACAAGGCAAAAACGCCGAAAAAAACACGTTTGTTGTATGGGAGCCCCCTTAAATATTTATTTTATACTGTTTTTAGTATTTGTTGTTATAGCGGCAACAGAAATACCTACATCATCTGTGAAAATTTCAACTGTCTAGCTATCACGGTTCATGAGATACAGCCTGGTGACAGACAGACGGACAATGGAGTCTTAGTAATAGGGTCCCGTTTTTATTCTTTGGGTACGGAACCCAAAAAAATGGTTTGATACAAGTACCTACTCTTAGCCCGGTAGGTACTTCTCTTTAGTACAGTCAGAGAAATTAACTAACACTAAGTTTTTGAGTGTTATACATTTCATAATTGAATTGCAACTAGGTACAGTAATTGTGTTTCAACTATGTTTGACACCCATTTTGTATCACCCTCACAATGATTGACAACACCCGTATTTGCATAAGTAAATAAAACAGAGAGTAAGCGTGATGATCAATGCTCCTTCCTTCTGTAACCTGTACCTACTTTCTGTGCAAATAAAAATCTATTCTATTCTCTGTATGAGAATTGAGAAGTGGCCTTTTGCCCTGCAGTGGGACAAGAACAGGCTGGTAATAATATAAGTATTTATGTGTAGAATGCAAAAACAAATGACGGCGCATCTGGTTAGAATGAAAATCAACCCTATACACATGCCTGTAACTTGCACAAAAGTATGCAAGTAGCTTGCATGCCGTGTGCCATTACAACTTCTGATTGGTGAACATCATAATGGCATGCAAGCTGCTTGCAGACTTTTGTGCAAGTTACAGGCATGTGTATTTTATGCTTGACAGCATCATATTCTGCTTCGCCTCTAGCCTTCTACGTTGGGGTCGTCTTCCAGTCTAAACGGATGCAGATGTATACCAGTATTTCACATGAAACGACTGCCTATCTGACCTCCACAACCCAGCTAAGTACTGGGTAACACGATACCTCCCGGTAAGACTTTTGAAGTCAACCCTAACATAATATTATCGACTTTGAAAATGTCTAGGTTCATGATCGTATCACACATCTTTAGCCTAAAAGGGGACAGATAGTCTAGGGTTGAGACGGCTAATCTTGTTCAAAGGTTCAAAGATACAAGACACTTGAGTTGACAAAAGCCTTAGTGGCATTTTACTAGACTAGAGTCGAGAGTCGCCTACGCGAAAGTGGAATATAAACTGTTTTCCTAGACTTGTTTCATACCCTTTTCTGAATTATTTTATACAACAATGTGGGTAGGTAAGTACAAAAAATCTATCAGTGGTACCTAACATTAGGAATATAATAATAATATAATAATATAATAAAACGTAGAAGGTAGGTGTTAACGTATTTTTCCGCCGAACGTATCATTTTGTTTAACTGTGATAAAATTTTGTTTTATTTTCATTTTGTTTTAAATGTTCCGATTACTGGCCGACACTAAAATGTATGCTTTTGTTTTTTTTTCTTAACACCAGCACTACCAGCAGTGAAAATGAAACGCGCCTATCAATGTTCAAATGATTCCTGAAAAGCGTCACTTCGAACGAAAATTTTGAAAAACGAACAAAGAGGTTCAACGCCACATCCTAATCCACTTAAAAAAATATAATTAAACACTATCAAAATCCAGTTCCAAGCAAAAGAAGTATAAAACATAGGCTTACTCCCACGAAACCCGTATCGGCGGAAATCGGAACCGGTCCGCAGTCAAACCGTCCGGCAACCGGTTATGCACGATGATTTTCATTCATTCATTCATAAAAACACAGGGTAGCACACACTTCGGCACAATTTTTCACTGTAATCCGTAAACACTGGGTTCGGCGCCACAGGTGACCGCAACGCGGGGTATACGTGCGCTCTCGTTAGGCGCTGGATGCCGTCTGGCGGACAGGGCGTGCGCCGTACCAGCGGGGGGAAGGGAGGGGATGATCACTACAGCGTCCCGGGAGCTATCGCAGAGCGAGCGAGCCTGCGTGTTCGGGGCTGACGTTGCTACGCTGGGGCGGTTTTTGTTGCGTACAGATAATTTGGGGCTGAATTGCGTAGTGATTTCGCATTATCGTTTCGTTTTTCAAGAAAATCGATCTTATTATGGTATTAATTTTGATTGTAAACACCTAATTCGAATTTCGAATGAAAAGACCAATGTAAGGTTAAACGTATTGACATTTAGAACGTTCGAAATTTTGAATTGCGCAAATTCGAATTTTTCGTTCTTTTTAGTGATGTAGCGCGTTAGTAATGTCTGAAATGTGGTATCTGGTTTCTTTTTCAAACGGACCCGTTTCGGATTCCTGATTCTTGTTGCTCATGTACAAATTGTTCTGTTTGCGCCTTTCATCGTATCATGATGGATTACGAACAACTTCGGTGTGTTTCTTGTACGTTATGAATATAGTTATGTAGCTATTTATCGTTTTTTGCAGTTGTGGACATTGGACGACTGCAGCGATCTAAATGTTTGGTATTCTTTTGTCTTTTTGTTTCTGCTTCACTAGCTTTAATCGTCATTGTTTTAACATGAAACCGGCACTTTAAGACATAAGAAAAAGTCAAGATGGAGAGTCTATACATACCTAATTAATTAACTTCGAGATTTTAGCTTACCTTAGAAACACATTTAAATGTTTCTCTTTTTGTCAAAATCGATACTTAGCTGTTTCTGGTCTTTAGAATTCTTTCAAGGATTTCTTTTAAATCCTTAGGGATGGAGTGAGAAGGAAACTCAAGGACTCAGAAAAGCTGACTGGAGCAAGGCATTTGCAACACAAAATCATGTAGGTACAGTGGACTTTGGAGAAGCCAATACTTAGCACTGGACCACTGCACTGTAAGCTGTAGGTTGAAACTCAGCCTGTTTAATTGTACCACAAGGATGCTCGAAAACAGTGCTAAATACCTTTCATTCGAGTCCATCTCAACATAACTAACAAAGCTAGGTACAAACGCATGTACCTGTTTTCCATCGCAAAGCGTAACTAGTAGACCGTTCACAAATGACTCTTACTATTCCTTTCAATTGCTTTGTCGGAATAATTTCAGTTTACTCACCCCACGATGTGTAGGTTACTTACACTAATAATACTTTAACCGTCAAAATAATCTTTCTCTTGTCCTAATCCTAATTTATTTGGGGACGGTGCAACATGTCCTTTTTAGGGTTCCGTACCCAAAGGGTAAAAACGGGACCCTATTGCTAAGACACTGTCCGTCTGTCACCAGGCTGTATCTCAGGTACCGTGATAGCTAGACAGTTGAAATTTCACAGATGATGTAATTCTGTTGCCGCTATAACAACAAATACTAAAAACAGAATAAAATAAATATTTAAGGGGGGCTCCCATACAAAAAACGTGTTTTTTTTTCAGCGGTACCCTTCGTTAGGTAGTTTTTTCTATACTTCAATATTAGTTGTCATCTCGGTAGTCACCCCCTTTCTATCCTTTCTAGACCAACAATTATTTGTGAATGTGATGGCGGCACTGCCTGACGTAAGATGTCACAGCTGTCAAATCTGGGGAGTATGCACAGATCGAATCGTTGGTTTAATAGTTGTAGTACCTGGGTTTGATCCTTGGGATTTTCAAACAGGAATTTCGAGTCTGAATTAGTTCCTGTTGTATGTCTGTGCACAACTTAAAAATAACTAGCGAAATGAAGGTACATTTGCCTACCCATTTGTGGATTACTGGCATGATGTTAAGCAGTATAAAGATCCAAGCTAGAATTTATAGTCAGAATCAAGGCTTCAAGTATTTTGTAGCGTTACTCTACGAAACGCTGTTCCGTCAACTTATTGTTCTGTTTGATTTCTGTTAATGAATGGATTGCCCTTTCACCCGAAATCACAGCGGTGTGTATTGTAAAAGGCTTCAATCAATGAACTCGGTCTGCCGCTGTACAGTCACGAACACCAATATGTCAACACTTGGCAACTTTAAATTGCGATTTTTTCACGAAATAACGAATGCAACGTTGAAATACGACTTTACATACACCTATGGGTTCGAAAAATACTATGTTCCTACTAATATAAAATTTCATTCAAAAATAAAGGAGAAAATCGCCGTTGAATAAAGCCAAGAGTACACATACTTTTGCTCGTGACTGTACACTGCCGGATATAGGCCATTCCAAAGTTGGGGCATAACTCCGGTGTCGCCCAACTAGGAGGGACATTGCAACCAGTGTGTCCTAGCCGCTATCCTATTACGGTACGTATCCTTGCTTTAACAATTTTTGAAGAACTTTTACAACACCAAGACAATAAATAGCAAATATGTTTCAAGACACAAAAGGTCTCGAGACCAAGTCTTATTTTTTGTAAAGAATAAACTCCAAAAGTAAGTAAAATGACAATACGAGTTGGATCCAAAAATCGACCTTATTTGCTCAACTGTCGTTGTTAACACTGACAACAAAAATTCGTGGTGTAAATTGTCACAAATATTTCACAAGTCACAACATTAAGTATTGTATTTTTCCAAATTAATGACATCATCGTCATTGCCTAGCCTTTTCCCAACTATTTTTGGAGTTGGCTTCCAATCTAACCGAATGCAGCTGAATACCAGTATTTTACGTAGAACCCACAACCCACACGCAGGGGTATCGGGTTGTGGGCCTTTTTATTATTTTTATTTTTTTTACGTGGAGAAATGCTCATGCATTCTGCACTACCACGGGGAGATAGTGGGGACTCTAACCCACTAAAACTCCACGGTGTCCTCCTCTGCCGCTTATGGCGGGAACACGGGCACGCGTTAGCACTCATCCGTGAACCCGCCGCGGCTGTCCGTCACCGGACCCTCCTCCGGGGAGTACTCCCCATCACCGGCGCACCAGAACACATAGCACGCCGTGACCACCCCAGGGACCAAACCAGCACATGGGCGCCAGACGACCCCGTCTCTGCCACCCTTGATCATCGGGTTGTGGGCCTATCTGACCTCCACAACCAGATACCCGTTCGTAAAACTGGTTGTCGGATTTCGGGATTCTGACGACCCGTAACGACTGTCACAGATCCACGAATGACAGCTGTGACCAACATCTAAACGTGCTTTCCAAGGCACGGAAGGGTCTCGGTAAGTCAACATGGTGATCCATCCACGGACCAACTGTGACAAGCGTAGCTTAACCTAATCGACCCGTACAGCTGTTATTACTTAGCCCCGAGCCCCTCTTCTAAATTCCAAATTAATATCTCAAGAGATATTAAATGGACACTTACGTGAAAATTCTCAAGTAAAAGCTGTATATTAAATACGGTCCGAAGTGCTTCACTCAATTTTTTAAACAACCTTAGTCAATAATATGCCTGACGTTGATACACAAGAGCTGAAGCTTTTCCTGAGAAATAGTAAAAAAGCAAATGAGCTTTAATTAAAAGCTTCTCACAGACATTTGTTTAATTTTATAACCTATTTTTTTTTATGTAGCTACGTTTTCAGAGTAACTGGTCTTATTTAATACTAGCTTCTGCTTGCGACTTCGTCTGCGTGAAATTTCTTGTTCTTCTACCCACCCTGACGCATCGCATCGCCTGCCCGCACTATTGCTACGTTTTCGCCCTTCAAACAGGCGCGACACGCGATAAAATCGCGCGCGGCACAAAGGCACCCTAAGTTGTGTCGCGTGCGATTATATCGCGTGTCGTATATCTTTTCTCTCAAAACGGTGAAGGAAACATCGTGAGGAAACCGGCATATCCTAGAACCAAACATTCGAAAACATGTGACATCCACCAACCCGCACTGGGCTCGCGTGGAAGTTTATGGCCCCCTCCCTCTGACAGAAAGGAAGCCTGTGTCCCAGCAGTGGGAACATTATAGGCCGATTATGCTTACAATGCTGTCAAACCTCATTTTATGTCAATCGGTCGCTCTCTTTCAAATATGACTAAAAAGAGAGAGAGATAAGATTTAACAGCTAATTTACTCATCTAAGATTCGTGTCTTGTTCCCGTTCATAGAATAGGACGTTCAGTAAGTCGTACTTTGATGCCGGACTTATGTTATAACTTTATCTCATGTCCTCCCTTCGCCTCGCCAGCATGTTCATGGCTGACAGGACTACACGTCTAACTTTGTTAAGCAATGACCATAATATTAGCTCTAATTGCCAGCTTGTCCCAGTTGTAATTCTTGACGCGAGATGTAAATAGATAGACTAGATGAGATTTGTTTACCAGAGTAACATAGATGCAATGCAATGATGGCCCAAAAGAGATGCATTCGTGCTATGTTCAATTTGAAGTCGACTGACAGCTGTGTGCCATTATTTAAACAACACAAATTATTAACTCTACCATCTCTGTATATTTTTGAAATTGCGACATTTGTTAGGGTAAATCAATTTCTATTTCCACGACTAGCTGACACCTTCCCCCGTAACAGACGTGACAATAATCAACTTGTGTTCGCATACGTCAAAGACTGTATTTATGGGAAAAAGCGTTTTCTGTATGGCTCCTAAAATGTATTATAAAATACCAGTCATTTAAAGCACTGCCGGTAAATTTGTTAAAAATGAAGTACCTTTATTAATTTACTTTTTATTTTGTAATTTACTTTTTTATTTTCTTGTAATTACTATAAATTTGTACGCCTTACGGTGAAACATTTACGTACGAAATATTAATATTGAGACATCCTGCATGCTTTATTTGCATGTATTCGCAGGTTTTGAAAAAAAAAAAAGCAGTGCATGTGGCGGCGCTTGGCCGGCCTATGTCCAGCAATGGTCGTCTTTCGGCTGAAGTTATGATTATTAATGACATTCATATCGTTGATAGCAAATTACAGGGTAGCAAGGACATCGCCGCGGTAACCACGAATTCAGCACAAGATTCTTAACACCCCTGCGTAAATATTTTTGCTGTTATCAAAAATAAATCATGTTTCATAGAAAAGGTTAATTCCTACGCAGTCAAAAAGTATGGAACAGCAATTGTTTTTTTAATAACCTTCGAATAACTTCAACGCATGGAGCTTCAGAATCATGTACTGCATCCATGGTTATAGTTTGAGCGTAGAGGTCCCCACCACCCTTTAAACTAGCTAGACAATGGCGCCGATTCTGTTGTTCACAAACTAAACTAAATTTAAGTTCAGTGCATCTTTTTCTTTCTATTTCAAAAGGAAAAGGACAGAAGATAAATATTAGTTTAGTCCTGTCAAATTAGACAGCGCCTAACGTAAATTGACGTATTTTTAGTAGCCATGTTTTTAATCACGTCTAAACCTGTCTATGGAGTATCTTAATTTGACAGGACTAATCTAATATTTATCTTATGTCCTTTTCTTAATGAAATAGAAAGAAACAGATGCACTGAACTTAAATTTAAACTAAATTTAATTTAAGTTTGTGAAAAAGGGAATCGGCGCCAGTAGCTGAAATCTGCATACGCGATTTATTTGCCAAAAATGTAAGCAAATATGAGTTTATAGAAAAATAACTTTAAATCCTACACAATAAGGTTCAGTTTACGCTACAACTTCAAACATTTTTATAACTTTTTAATAGTGCAAGTCACTCTGAAATCAATTTAATTGCTATTAAAATAAAGTTGATATTTGTTTAACTTGCAACTAAGTAAAAGGGGCGTATAGCAATGAAATAAACAGCAGCATCGAACGTCTGACCCTTTCGACACGATCTTTGGCCCAAGTCTGACCCCACGTAATGTAAAAGATCCCTTGTTCTCTTACAAAAATCTACTTAAGATTCGGTAAAGAGCAAAATACTCCCAGACGATCGACTCGGCAAACAGTCAGTATTTACGATTTTTGCAATCATCTAAAATATTACAATAGGGAGGGGATCGCTGAATCCAGCGATACCACTAGACGTGATTGTCGATATCAATTCCATTTCATTAGTAACAATGGATAGTGTTTAACATTAGTGCTAATGACAATTAACCATGTTTTGGTTGATTGTAATGTATTCGTATTGACGTTTAAAACGTGTTTTAGTTTACGAAGTCTGATGGCAGGTACATGAAATTAAAGGTTGTGAATATACAATATACATAAGGTACAATCATTTTAATAAAGAGTCAAGAGACGTACTATACCATACCTTTGTAGGTACTACTGGTAAACTCGTTAAAAATAAATTTGGTCCACGTCCAATACCAATGTGTTACCCATTGTTAAATGTGGTGACATCTATTATCAAGCAAAAGTGTTTATGGACAGCCAGATAAGACAAACATCAACAATCGTTTGCGTACAAAAGCGAAATAACTACCATAAAAACAAAACCGGTTGCCACATTTTTACTTTTATCACCTATAAATAAATATCACAAATTTATATTACAAATCGGTACGAAAAAAGATTAATTTACTAAAACAGACGATAAACAATGTTTTGAACGTCAGTCAAGAAAAAACGTGGTAGCATCTTACTCTGATTTTTTGTTCTCACACAACCCGTTTCGCTTTTTTTTCGATACCAGTTTTTTTGGTATCGGATACCAAGTAATTTTGGCGCTGTCCCATCACTAATGAAGGACTTATTTGGTGCGTGTGAGAGTTGGATTTCGAACGTGTTTTTGTTGTTTAGTGATGTGATGAACTTGGTACTGGTATCCGACTGATGTCAAGTGGTATTTTGGTATATTTTTTGTTTTTTTAATGTTTGATGAACAGGTGTTTTCTGTGCTGGTAGTTTGGAGGTAATAATATCCTTACTGTATTTATGTGTCTTCTGTATGGGCCAGAAGGAAGATAATTACATAATTGAGGTGATTTGGCGTCTGTAAGTTATGAACTGTGAACGCCACATACCTGTCTACGTGATTATTTTTACTAACGCCTTTTTCCTCATACCTATAAGGTGAAAAGATTAATATATGGAATACTAGCAGCGCCCCGCGGTTCCACCCACGTAAGATTCGATCCCGTGGGAATATCGGGATAATAAGTATCCTATGTGTTAATCCAGGAAATGGTCTTTGTGCCAATTTTCATTCAAATCTGTTTGTGCCATTATTGAAATTCGAATGTGGGGTAGGTTACCTCTTTTTATTTATAACTAGATGAACTTCGGTATCGCCTCAGAATCAAAAAAGCCGATCCATACAAAATGTATGAGAAAATATTTTTTTTTCTTTGTGAATTTTTTTTTTTTTATTCTACTATTCGGGGCGGAGACAAATCCAACAAACCAAAGATCATAAAAATCAGTCCCTTGGTTCTTGAGCTATAAATGGTGTAACTAACCCATAACCCGACTTTCTTTTATATAAATAGATAGATATCATTAGTTAACAGCCGTTTTTAATCACTGCTTGCACTATAGGCTGACCGTTTAACTGAGACGTTGCCTGAGGTAGCTGTGAGGGGCGGGAGGGGTGATAGTTGTCACAAGTTGACGAATCACTAAGCTCTCGCATCACGTCACCACACCCCTCCCGCACCGCGCTGCTACCTCAGGCAACGTCTCAGTCAGTTAGTCATCATGTGGGTAGAAGGTTGAAGTAAAACATTTTTGTTAGGAAATTCAATTTTTTTACGCTTTTTGCCATTTTCAGGTCAGTGTTAGATTGTAGACATGTTGATTAAAATCTCATTCGTGACCGTAACAAAAATGTATTTTCAGAATTATACTTAACTAATCATAAGAATAACCAATACAACTCTCTAAGTTAAAAATGGCCTCAAATTAATGATTTAATTTATGTAATTCGGTTAGTGATAATTTTACGAGTTGTAGGTTGTTGGTTCGAACCGAGACAGGCGCTTTACTTTGTGTAAAATATTTCACCACCACTTGTCTCAAAACGGTGAAGGAAAACATCGTGAGGAAACCGGCATGTCCTAGAACCAAAAAAAAATCGAAGACATGTGACATCTACCAACGCGCACTGGGCTCGCGTGGTGGATTACGGCCCACTCTGTTACAGAGAGAAGGCCTGTGTCCCAGCAGTGGGAACATTATAGGCTGATTATGATTATGATGATGTTTTCTGTTTGCATTAATGTCAGCTATCGCTATAGGTTTAATTCGTGGCAGCCATTTTGAAAAAAAAACAGAATGGCGTGACAGTAGGTAGGTATGCCTCTGACCTTCAAAGCCCTTTGAATGTCGCAGGCTACTCTGACGCTTTCGTCATATACAACCATTATTTAAATGTCGAATGACATCAAAGTTATTAAAAAATATTAACGCATCAATCATGATAAACCCTAAAAATATTAGGCCTTTCCAAACAATTTTATAATCGAAACAGATTACATTTCAAAAATTAATGAAAGCCCCCGCTAGCTACGAAATTAGATTACATATTTCCATTTTTAACTTTTGACTGAAAACCTAATTTAAGTTTTGTGTAGTTTTCTGATAAGCCTGAAAAAGGTCTGAATTTCTGAATCCTAAAGCTCAGCGTAAAATTAAATTTTTAATAAATAAAAAACAGAAGTTAGTCCTTAAATATTTATTTTAGTACATGGAGGACTTACAGCTAATAGAAACAAACACAAAAGGAAACCATAGTCACCCGAAAGATTATTATTATTATTTTTATTATAAAAATATATTTTTAACTATTTATCTATTTGTAACTTTACCAATTTACCAAAAATTTTGCAAAATCAAAATATATGATTTCACAATTAAAACATACAGGGGCACTTATGAAACGTCAGAATTAGTCGTTTCCTATGGAGAAGAGACGGCAAGAAACTCCACGGTTACTCTTTAACAAATAATTGGCTTTTACAATCTTTCCAAATTACAGTGTTAATAGGTATTGAAGGACAGTGTAGGCCTGTCAATAAGTCCCACGTAGATACTAGGCAAAATTGAAAATGGTCAACAAATCTACGGTTTACAACAATGAACTAAGTCTACAAGGTCTCTCTTTCTTTTCCTATCTGCAAGACAAAGTCAGCAATAGTCTCGTCAGTACACGATAGATTCAAGGCCAATATTCTGCAAAAGATGTCATTTTCATTCACAAATATTAATCGCGTATATATTAATGGAGAATTAAGATAGAAAACCAATAAATTAATGCCACTCCCAAAAATTATAATTAAGAAGCTACCAAAACTATACTTATTGGTAGTCCTACGCATGTCATAAGAAAAGACAACATAACCTGACCTCTTCTATTTGTGAAAATATTCGAAAATCTAGGTCTGGTGATACTGGTCACTTATGCAAATGGTCCAATTTTCAAAGACCTCTGTTTGTAAGCATTGACTTGGCAGTGAAGGGTCACATTCAAATGGTGCCTAGTTAAGTCAATGCCCTCATTTAATACGTTTATGCAAATTTTGTCTTTAAACATGAATGGCTAAGGACTGTCAATAGTAATTCGATATTAAAATTAAACATTACTTCATAGTCTTAAGATTTTTTTTTATCGTGGGTGCGTTTCATGTAAATTACGCTTCTAAGCGGGTTGATATGGATAATGGATATTACCTATATCCCTTCAGATTGTTAACTTATGCAGTTAATGACGTTAACGCGTTAAAGAGCTATCAAACGTGCGAGCGACTTTTGGTTCGATTCCAGGGCTCGGAAGTTTGAACTGGATTTTGGGTTTATCTAAACTTCGCCATGATAACATTACCAAGACTTCCGACAATCTTTATTTGCTTCGTTTTAATTATAATCACTTGATTGATTTTCAATGATGAGAATGTAAGTACAGAAACATCTGGTATGTTAGCTCTTTTGCTAATATATGCATTATTCCGTTCATTCATTTACTTGCCATCCTATTATTATTATAAACGCGAAAGTATGATGGATGGATGTTTGTTACTCTTTCACGCAAAAACTACTGAACGGATTTTGATGAAATTTGGCAAACAGATAGCTCATAACCAGGATTAACACGTCGAATAACACGACTTTTCATTTCGATATTCCCACGGGATCGAAACTTATTCGGGAGAAACCGCGGGGCGCTATGCTTTTTTCTGATTTTGAGATGCAAGCTACCAATGCTTATATTATACTAGCTGCGCCCCACGGTTTCACTCGAATAAGTGTCGATCCCGTGGGAATATCGGTATAAAAACTACCCTATGTCCTTTCCCGGGATACAATCTATCTCTCTGTCATATTTTATCGAAATCCGTTCAGTGGTTTAGGCGTGAAAAGGTAACATACAGACAGACAGACAGTTACTTTTAAATTTATAATATTAATATGGATGCAACTTCATCATCATCAGAATTTCAACCATAATCCTTCCCTCTGCTTCAAATATCTTCTCATTCCAGTTGCGCTACTCTATACGAAAGGTAATCCATAGGAACAACTTTCCACCTCAAAATCCATTTAAGACCTGTCCAGGTGCACCAAGGCCGTTCAAACCTTGGCCACCCGGACTCTGAGTCAACTACTATCTACCGTCAGTTCCGTTAGCTCTCAATACTAAATAGATAATGGCTGATATTGATAATAACAACTAATGGTATAATGGTCTATTTGTTGTAGCCTTGGCAGGATCAACACCTGTGTATAGCGAATGTGTTGGTTGAAGTGAGAGGGTGTTGCGGACAGATTAGAGCCAGAAGTATAAGTTATTTGGTAGGTACTAGGTTCCGCCCGCGGCGCCATCTCATCACATGGGCGTAAGGTGAAAAATTTATTCACTGTTCATTACTTTTCTGTTATACAATAGTTCTTGTAGTAACGAAACGGCCAAGCATCATAATTATTTTGACTAAGGTGTAGAGTTTGTGAAGTTACGGCGTGTAGAGTTAGAAGCTTCTCTACATGAGATCTGATAACTTTTTGGCAGTGCGAGCCATATGTGGTCTCGTCTTGGCAACATTTTACATGAAAATGTTTTTGGTGGGATCCTTGTTTTTGGCTACTTAACAAACACAGTCCCCTTATTTGTTAAGTAGCCAAAAACAAGGATTTTTGTTCTAATAATATATTGCTGTACCATGAAGTTATTATAACATTTTAAATACTTGATACTTTTGCAACAGCTTCAGAAAACAGGCAAGACCTGGGTCAGTACTTCTAATAATCCATTTTCTTATAAAGCGAATTACTAAAGATCCAGTTAGCTGGAAAAAGATAGATAATATTACTTTCCCAGGCTCAGTATGCAGTTAGTACAACTTCTGCACTACACCTCTACAATATGCAGACAGATGACATTTCAATAGATTGGTGTTTGGTGAACGTTAGCTCGTCCTTCACGACGTTCCTCTTACCTATTTCGTTTGTCAATAGATATTTATCCTCTTCGTACGCAATACGCATATCTTACTATTTGCTAAGCGAAGTCGTGAGGATCGCACAACCTATGGCCTGTGGTTGCTGTACTGGTTCGTCCTTCTATGGGTGACCGATCTTTACAAATCGAAGCCAGTCGCATCTTAGAAAATAGGTATACTTACTTGTCTATGGGTTTTTGGGTTCTCACACCTATTGTAAAGTGTGTTCAAATCTTTGTTTCCATTTGACGTTATTTCCACTTAAACGATCATTAACTTTATATCAGTGTTAATTAAGTTGATTTCAGTTAATTAATGACTAGTAAGCATATATTATTTACATGTTTGGAAACTAAATTACGATCGCAGTTTACATGTGCATATAAATAGCCTCTACGAGTGGCTAGACTAAACGTTTTTAGCACACCTCAGACAGTCAGTCCACAGTCTGCCTCCGGATATCCTTGCTGACTGGCTGATGTAGCCCCAGGGCATGCGCTCTTCTCACAATTATAGTTGATGCCGGTTTATAGGCGATGGGTACAATTATACTCGTTAAAAGTAGTTGCAAGGCCGAAGCTCTGTGAACTAGTCTAATAAGAGTTACAAACAATTAATCCAATAGCCGCTAAAAGTTTTCTTAGCAGATGGACCGATAGTTTAATTTTTATGCAAATCGATTTTCAATAACATTCAGAAATATTTTTTAATAGGTAATCATATAGACTGGGTCGAATATTATTCTTTTAAAGTTGGTCAACGATTTTTTTTCAAAGCATCAGAATATACCTACACCTGAACGTGATCACATATCGCATCTTATGAGCTTTCCGGATTCCTCTAAAAACGCTACATCGAACGTCAACTAATATCCAACAACAAAAATATATTTCAAACTACCTTAAAACAAAACCACCAAAACTCAACAGACACAATTTAAACGATACATTTTTTGTTAGAGCAGGTATCTAAAGGCAAGCTGGGTAGCATTCCCGACACCTGCCCCGCCATTGGTGCACAACGAATGTATCAAAATGTTAATGACACGTTTCAACTAGGAGATAAATAACTACAGACAGAATATGCATTTTTGCAACAGTATCGATAATAGCGCTCAAGGTTATTTTATCGCGTGGCCAAAATCGGAATTAACGCCGCCATTTTAAATTTTGTTTTTTTTTTTTAGTAAAGTATCTCGTGGTTATAACAACAGCCGTGCGGGTCTATCTTCTAGGTTAAGCAACGCTTGCCGCGGTCGGTCCGCGGATAGGTGACCATCCATTACTTCTCGAGACCCCTTCGTGCATCGGAAAGCACGTTAAAGATGTCATCTCATTTTTGACAGCCGTTACGGGTAGTCAGAAACCCGAAAGTCTGACAACCAGTCTTAAAAATACTCATGATATTCAGCTGCATTAGGTTCGACTGGAAACCGACCCCAGCATACCTATGTAGTTGGGAAAAGGCTAAGCAGATGATGTGATCTTGTTTTTAGGGTTCCGTACCCAAAGGGTAAAAACGGAACCCTATTACTAAGACTTCGCAGTCTGTCCGTCCGTCCGTCCGTCTGTCTGTCACCAGGCTGTATCTGAAGAACCGCGGTAGCTAGACAGTTGAAATTTTCACAAATTATGTATATCTGTTGCCGCTTTATCAACAAATACTAAAAACAAAATAAAATAAATATTTAAGGGGGGCTCCCATACAACAAACGTGATTTTTTTCCCCTTTTTTTGCTCGATATCAATAATGGCAACAGGTAGGCACTTGTAATATTCACAAAATACTCAGTTGTATTTTTGCTTTAATAATAAATTAAAATAAAATAAATATTTGAGGGGGCTCCCATAAAAAAAACGTGTTTTTATCGGCGTTTTTGCCTTGTGGTACGGAACCCTTCATGTGCGAGTCCGACTCGCACTTGTTTTGGTTACGTTGGCTAATTGGATGAAAGTGGCTACTGTGGGCTGTTTACACCTGCAATTTTAAGAGGATTACCAGATGTCTTGAGGATCTTGCAACGCTAAAAATAGTCGCAGTACGTGAGCTATTATGTCGTCAGCACCTTTCAAACTGGAACGCAGTAATGTTGCTTGATAGCAAAAATACTCGTAGGAAGTGTGCTTGGTGTCATGTTGCCTTGGAAAAATTCTTTCCTCTTGTAAGAAGCCATATTATGCCTTCTTCCATACACACATTTAGCCTCTATTTATCTGGGTAGCATTCCCTCAAAAAAAAACCTTCTTAAATGGTCACCTTTACTATATAAGGAACTCTTTTGCATTTCATGCTCCTACCGCCCCGACCCTTGTTCGAGCCAGCCCGCGCCGCTGAGCCTGTTGTAAATTCGCCCCTAAATAATTCGATCCAGCCTGTCCCTTGCTGTCCTCCCTCACCAACGAAGTCCGTCGCATAGTTTCTAAGTTTCTTTTAAACCCTGGCTGGTCTTAATTTATTGCGGCAACCACAGGCAAGCCCGGTTAAGCTGCCGACAATCTCTTAGTCTGACCTGCGAGATGTCATTTATAAAAAAAAAGTGGCCAAGTGCGAGTCGGACTCGCACACGAAGGATTGCTTACCACAAGGCAAAAACGCCGAAAAAAATACGTTTGTTGTATGCGAGCCCCCCTTAAATATTTATTTTATTCTGTTTGTAGTATTTGTTGTTATAGCGGCAACAGAAATACATCATCTGTGAACATTTCAACTGTATATCTATCACGGTTCATGAGATACAGCCTGGTGACAGACAGACAGTGGAGCCTTAGTAATAGGGTCCTGTTTTTACCCTTTGGGTACGGAACCCTAAAGAAACGGCTTCTAGACTCACCGGCTTAGGCTGTGTGCTGTCTGTCAGTGAATGAATGAATAAATTTAAAAAAAATTATGAAGTAGATTTAAAGCCCAGAATGATTTTAATCAGCACAGATATTTTGAGTCAGCTTGCAGTATCCAGAAGCAGCTAAACATGAGTAGTTTAGACGAACCGACATTTACCTGACCTTAAAAACCCAATTACTGAGTATCTTTATGGGTCGATTCGCAGTTAGCAGTGCAAAGTCGAAGATAATTATAGCAAATTCACCTTTATCTCTGTCTGCGACCGTCTAATCAGCGCTGATCGATTGCAGATCGCAGGTAGCGACTTGCGTAGAATTCGCGCTAATTCACGCGTCTCTTTTTTCTCAATAGAAATGTGCTTTACGTTTAAATAGATAAGAATAGCTATGTTATATTTTAGATTAATGTCTCGCTGCGCTTCGACTCTGCGCTACTACGATCCTTAGAAAAGTTAGATTTTCTGAGAATTTGAATGTGATCCAGGACGGAAGGATCTTGGATCTTATTCTGCGAAATATGCCAGGATCTTGTAGCGCTTTATATAGAAAAATATCAAATGCATATTATAGTAGTTAGACGGTTTATCCGTAGTTTATGCATAAAATATAGGAGAAACTGATAACGTACTGCAGAGGCTATATGTGGAGGCCTACATTTAGTAAGACAGGCTGGATATAATTTGTTTGAATGTTCCATTCAAACATTCAAGCAGATGTCAAGTATTTTAATATGGTGTTTTTGTTCTATAGAGTCTAATTATAACGGCAATTCCTTCAAAACCGGCTTCTTTCACACCCCAAAACCAACGATCTCCCAAAACGAAAGTTTACATTCATAACAAGGTGTTCACTTGTTCGGTCAAACTGGTTGCTTGCGTGCGCGCAAGTTCCTAAGTCAGCCGGAAACTGATTAGCTTATCGGATAATATTACTCCAACCCAATTCCCATAGAATACTTCCGACGTGCGACTTGTAAGATACCTACTTAATTTTCCCAGGTTAATGAGAATCGCTATAGATCGTATATAGCTATAGGCCTATGTCCAGCAGTGGACGTCTTTTGGCTGAAATGATGATAGATCGTAAATCTTGCTGTTTTTGTTGACTAATTATTCGTTTCCTGTATTAATGCCGTAGATTGTGATTCACACCTCACCTGTCTAGTATTTTCTCGTTTCTGTCCATAATTAAAATTGCCTCTACAAGTGATGACGGGTAAGTCCGGGAAATTTAACGTTTATCAAATTAAAGAACAACTTAAATTGTCCGTATTTACTTACTAGCTGCGCCCTGCGGTTTCACCCGCATAAGTGTCGATCCCGTGGGAATATCGGGATAAAAAGTAGCCTATATGTTAATCCAGGGTGTCAGCTACCTCCATATAAAATTTTATCAAAATTGGTCCAGCCGTTTGAGCGTGAAGAAGTAACAAACATATAAACACACCCCCACACTCACACACTCACAAACTTTCGCCTTTATAAAGTGTGACTAGCTGACCCGACGAACTTCGTTCCACCTCAGAATCAATTCAATGTATGAGAAAATGAATTATCTTCATATTTTTTTTCGTGGTTTTTTTCCCATGTTTTCATAGTTATTCTGCTATTCGGGGCGGAGATAAATCCAACTATTCAAAGATCAGGTGGTCAGTGGGCAGGGCACATTGCTCGCAGAACAGATGGCCGATGGGGCCGAAGGGTTCTGGAGTGGCGACCACGTACCGGAAGACGTAGCGTTGGAAGGCCTCCCACAAGGTGGACCGACGACCTTGTGAAGGCCGCAGGAACCCGTTGGATGCGAGAAGCACAGAACCGGTCGAAGTGGAAGTGCTTGGGGGAGGCCTAAGTCCAGCAGTGGACGTCTTTTGGCTGAAATGATGATGATGATGATGATTCAAAGATCATAATATAAACTCGGTCCAGCCGTTCTTGAGTTATATGGTGTAACTAACCCGACTTTGTGTAATTAGGTCGAGATGAGAAAAAAAAGCAGATGTTCACAGATACCACATTTTTAACAGAGAGGCTTTCGTCTGTAGGTACGCAACAGGCCATTCATTAAGGAATGCCAATGATTTTAAGGCTTTCGGGCGTCTGACTACCTATGGGCCGTTGTTGACATATATACATATTTGTATGACAACCGGGAGCGACGAAGACCTTTTAAGCTCCCAGGGCCAATTATATCGTGATGTGTCAAAAATGGTCATCCATCCTCTGCCCAACCGCAGCTTGGGTAGCTTAACCTCGATTATCTTAAGCTAGAAGCTCTTTTAATCTATATTTTGTAGCAATTCAAACGCTAAGATTGTATCAACACCATCCCATCATTAAACAGTCCTATACGAAACTAGTTTCATTCATAATTTCTTCTTTTTAAGATCCGGTGTGGTAGTTAACCGACCTACATTTGTCTCTGTCGCACACATACGTGTTTCTACATGTCTGTCTCTCTCACGCTTTGCGCGGGAACTTAAGTGAGCTCCTAGAATCCGCCAAGTTTTTTATTTTGGCGTTTTTTTAGGGTTGCGTGTGAACTTCGGTAGCGAGGCTTTGTTTTGAAGTCAGTTTTTGATCCAACATGCACCTTAGTGATTGAAGTTTTAAATGCTTTTTAGTGTTTTCTCGTTTCTGAGTCAGTGAGTCTCGAATGGACAGGAATATCCCGATTTCTATTTCATCTTTCTTGTTGTCGATGATCAATAAAAGAGTTGTAGATATTTGTATTCTTGTACCTCATCATCATCATCGTTATCATTGTTGTTCCTTGTTCCACCAACTGGATATCACCTATCAGGGAAATAAGATACCAATACACTAATTTCTACCGTCAAACATTGCCGTGTAAGAAGTAGGTGTAATTACTAGGTCCATGAGTCCTCATTTTGTATTTCTGAATTAGAAAAAAAAACAGCAAATGCACGGATCACAGTAACTACGGTGGACTCTAAACGCCTGTGTATTACCAATTCTACCAGGAAAAACAATCTGTAACAGAAAAAATCCATATTAAATTCCGTAACAGAACCCACATGGCTTTGAATCTCGACTCCAATTTAATTTTCTTTTCATTGTAGTGTAGAACAAAAAGTACCTACATGTTTATGAGACATCCGGCAGATCGGTCTCTAGAGGAAATGAGCACGTAATAGTAAGGTGGGCTTGCCACGGAATGGATAGGTACAGAAGGCTAGCTCCACGCATAGCCACGTTCCACGAACAGCGAGTGACGGCGCAGTCACAACTAAAGTCCGACTTTTAATTTTCTGCATAAAATTACACTTCTTAATAACTCATTTCGGATTGAGTTTAGAGATATGCATGTCAAATAAGTTTCGAAAAACAAAATTTGGTTGATGGCCGAGAAAAAACAAAAAGACGCCAATTTCAGTCATTTAAGTAACACATAAACTGTAATTTTACTGCAGCTAATTAAAAGTCCGACTATAGAATTCGTTTGAGATCGATGTATGTACTGTCTGTTCTAAATGTATCTGATAAAATGGTACATAAAACCTGTTTAGGTTAAATTATCATGTAATCACTCAATTATAGGAATCAATATCACACAATTGTCAACAATTATTGTTTGAAAAGCATTATTAAATAAAAAAAAAATCAGCCATGAAAATTCGGATTATAAAATTTACCTCGAGTTCCAAACGAAAACCCTATTTAAGACGATTTAAAATTATAATTTCAGTTAATTTGCATTCAAAAAATCAAATCAAAGCAATCAATTTGTAAATAGTACAACAAAGGCTTCTACAGGTACATTTTCTGTTCCTTTTGTTTACGTTTTCATCAGATACTTTTGTAATAGACTATGCTTGCGTGCTCCTGTTTTCTTTCGTTGTAATGACCCGGCTTTCTGTAGCTATATTATAATATATATTCTGTGGTCTTACTTAGTTAATATTACAAGTTTCTTGCTCTCTGAGGTCAGTAGAGGTTTAAGTATTAATGTTGTAGTAACTTTAATGGTTGGCTTGAATGAATTGATGATTTGAGTTCCAATGTGAATGATTATTTCCGCTGACTGATTTGTCAATTCGTCTGTATTGATTGACTCTTGTTCTGAACTGTACTTTTGGACTTTTATGGTCTATAAAATTAAATACGTATCGGAGGAAAGCGTTAATCTGACATTTTTATGTGTCTGTGTATTTTCAGTGTACAGACGCCAGCACATCAAGTTACCACGATCTGTCAGATTTCTTTATTAGATTTTCGACTTTATTGCTAAAACATAAGGTTCAAGGTTGATTGGGAAAATCTGACAGTTTCGGGTAGGTTGACCTGCTGGCGTCTGTATATTAAAGAAAGTTTTTAAATTTTAAATATAAATCCTGGAATCCATCCATACTAATATTATAAATTCGAAAGTAACTCTGTCTGTCTGCTGTGTGTGTGTTACCTTTTCACGCCTAAACGAAGGACATAGGATAGTTTTTATCGACATACATCGCGGGCGAAGCCGCGGGCGGAAGCTAGTAAAAAATAAAATAATTATGTGTAGGTACAGACAATTAAAATGACACACATATAAAAGTAACTATTTAAATCAATCCAAAATAAAGGATAATTAATAAATAAATAGTTATTTAGTAAATTAAGTATGTATCTATGTACACCAAAAACCTACCTACCTAATTTTGAAAGTCAATATTTTTTCATTCATTTCAATTCGCCTTACAAAACTTCCACCCAACATTATAACTAAGCTAACCTTCACCCCAGTTGATCCTTAAACGACCACCTGTCTTGCTACCCTGCGTCCTAACCGAAAACACCCGTCACGTGATCGCGTGAGGACGCGATCGACGTGTTCATTTTTATGAATGACAAACTCGACCTGATTGATCGCGTGAGTACGGCCATACGCATTTAAAAGAGCGACCCTCTCTTACGTACGTTTTCAGTTAGGACGCGGCCTTAAACAATTTTTCTTTTCACCAACAAGGTTAGGAACTTGATTAGTAGGTACTTAAACCTAGGAAACCAAATGAAATAGAATAAGAAAGTATACAAAAAATACAATAAGCAGTATTCAAATGCAGTGCTAAACCATACTTAAATTTAGAATCTATACAACTAACCAGCCTAATATTGGACCTCCATTTATTTACTTTTCTTCAATTTCGATTCCAATAACAAAAATTCTACCCAACATTAAAACGAAGCTAACCTTCACCCCAGTTGCTCCTTAAGCGACCACCTGTCTTGTAACTCTAGTTAGTAGGTAGTCGCGTGTTACTTCAAGCGTGACCAGTATTCATTTGTGACTCACTGGCTTATAGGTCAAGAAGGCTCACGTCAGTAGAGTTCATAAACAGCCAGTTTTTTTCTGTACACTAAATCAGCCAGTCAATTCTGTAAAAATCTCACCCTGAAAACTTGGGTGAAGTGAGTTTGTTTTTGCTAGGAATTGACACTATTGACAGCTCACTCCACGCTCACTTCACTTAAGTTTTCACGGTGAGACTTTTACAGAATAGCACCGCTGTTATCATATCAAAATCAAAAGTCATTTATTCAAATTAGACTCAGAAACAGCACTTTTCGAACGTCAAAATTACATAAGACTATCCTCCAAAATGCCCGCCCGTCATCACTTCCTAGTGCTTTCGCTGAGAAGAAGAAGTGGAGCAACAAACTCCCGTTCGAGACACTCAACAAAACACACAAACACACAGAATAACTTGATTCTATACAATAGTAGGTAAACATGCAAAGTAATTAACATAATGAGACACAGAACATGTATGTTGTCGCATAATTTTTATCTTTCCTCCCTAGTAATATAATTGACAAACATAACATTATATCACGCCTCTAATCCCCGAAGAATTAGGCAGAGGTATACCTTAGAACCCCCTACCATTTCGCCATTATACTTAAGTCCCATGTAAGTCCATTAAGTAATTATGCTGTACCATGGAAAGCGGAGTCTCCTAACACAGGCATTGTTTGCTTAAAAGGAGGCTCCACATACTAAACCCTTTTTGTAAACAGAATCATTATTAAAACTCTATTATTATTTATTTATTACTAGCTTCCGCCCCCGGCTTCGCCCGCGATGTATGTCGATAAAAACTATCCTAAGTCCTTCCCCGGGATGCAATCTATCTCTCTGCCAAATCTTATCGAAATCCGTTCAGTGGTTTAGGCGTGAAAAGGTAACATTCAGACAGACAGAGTTACTTTCGAATTTATAATATTAGTATGGATGTAATGGGGGCGATCTTATTGCCATCAACAAGGCACAAATCCAGATTCCAGGCTGCTATCGAAATATCCCAGAACACAACTAAATGTTAAAACACAAAACAGAACTCTAAAACATTTCACCTTATTTTTCAGTGTTTTTAAAGAATATTACCGTAGGGACGAATGGAAGGAGGGAAGGACAAAGAACACAAAAGGCTATCCATACTAATATTATAAATGCGAAAGTGTGTCTGTCTGTCTGTTAGCTCTTCACGCTTAAGCCGCTGAACTGATTTAGATGAAATTTGGTATAGAGATAGTTTGAGTCCCGGGAAAGGACATAGTATAGTTTTTATCCTGATATTCCCAAGGGATCGAAACTTATGCGGGTGAAACCGCGGGGCGCTACTAATTAATAATAATTACTAGAAAACACTGAAAACGTGTGAGTATTCTAAACCTATCTATCTTGCTAACAGTAAATCAGTATAATTATGATCAGTAAGTAAGAGCTAAGACTAGTCTGCTGTCCTGCTGACAAACGCTACATGAATGTTGTGATGGAGTGACCAAAATAACAGCCACCAAACTTTGATTCTTAAAAGCATACCTTAAAGATAATCCGATAGGAAATTATGGATCTTAGATAAGATAAAATAAGATAGATAAGTTTTTATTTGCCTTAAACATAAAGTTGTTACAGTCAGGTATTAATCTAGTCCACAATGTTTTTTTTTTTTTTTTATTTAATAAAAAACGTTGCCCCACACTAGGAATTTCTCCTGTATTGTGGGTGGGTTTACAAACATTTAAATTCACGTACACAAACAGCCAGACCTGGAATAACTACTTGTAGGTCATACAAATATTTGTTCCGTGCGGGAATCGAACCCGCGACATGCAGCGCAGCAGCCAACCGTGCCGTCAAGTTACCGCCGTTTAGCTATGCAGGATAAATAATAATCAATTTCCAATGTCACTGATATAATAGTTTTATCTCAGCATTATCCGCAATGACAAAAGTCCATAAATTTATAGTTTATTGTTAAAAATAAATCTTTAATGTCATAAAACATTTATGTTGTTTCAGCCATTCCAATAATCTGTTTTTAAATAAATTAATATTATAAGGGGTGTCAGGTAATTAATGGATAACCTCTTAAGGGGTCATTGCGTTAATTATAATTTACGTACGACTTTTACTATGGGACCAAACATGAAATCGCGAAAGAAAATCACCTGTTCCCTACATTTATGTTCGCATAACTCGTCAAAATGTAGGAAACTGCAGATTATTTTTTCGCGATTTCAGGTTTGGTCCCATAGTAATAGTTGTTCATAATGATAAGTACAATGACCTCTGAAGATGTTATCCATTAATTACCGGACACCTTTTATAACAATTATTTTTATTTTAGATTTTTGTTATGAATGCGTATACACATGAATAAGAAACTTTTCGCATACTTGGCTGATTTAGGAGTATCCTGCATTTGTAATGCAGGATACTCCTAAATCGTCTGCATGGATCTCTATTTCGAGAGTTCATTTGATAGGTATTTTTGAACAATCCCTTATTATTATAAACATAATTACAGATTTCGTAAATGTAGAGTAAGGGAAGTGGTGCTTAGAAAGTCTGATTTGAAGATCTGCAGTTAAATCGTATGTTAGCTACAAGTTGTATGCCCGATGTTTCCCATCGGCAAAAATTACAAACTTCTATAAATTAACTTCCACATAACATTACTTCACACTTTGTTTTCCCGAAAGGACCTGACCCGTCGCAGGGGGACCAGGGGTGCCCAGACACGGGGTCGTCTGGCGCCCATGTGCTGGTTTGGTCCCTGGAGTGGTCACGGCGTGCTATGTGTTCTGGTGCGCCGGTGATGTACGGTGAGGAGTACTCCCCACAGGACGGTTCGGTGACGGACAGCCGCGGCGGGTTCACGGATGAGTGCTAACGCGTGCCCGTGTCCCTGCCGTAAACGGCAGAGGAGAGTCCCACATAACTGCACTATCTCCCCGTGGTAGTGCAGAATCCATGAGCATTTCTCCACGTTAAAAAAAAAAGTTTAACCCCTTCAGGGGATGAATTTTCAAAAATTCTTCCTTAGTGCTTCGCTACACATACATCTCAGGAACTCGTGTGCAAAACTTGCTTCTAGAACCAGCGGTTTAGGCTGTGAGGTCGTCTTTCAGTGAATTTAAGATTTTCGCTAATTGTTTGATTACGCTCACATATCGCGTTGGACATATGAATACAAATTTAGTCTTCAACACCTCCCCGAGCCAGAGGTACATCCAAGATTTGGATAACTTTTGAGCTTGCGAGTGCGACCACCAGACCAAAAAAACTGTTAATTAAACAAGCTTTTAATGTTCCAAGAAAATTAAAATCAATTTGTTATTTTCTTCCTCCCCCTATCCTTATAATTTGCCTGTCATATAACCATCCATACACCCAGCACCCTTCGATCCAACAACGATTTTATTCGCATCGCACTTACGTCGCCTCCTGAACCGTATCGAAGTGACTCAGTGCATGGGTCAGTGGCTCTATGACTGCCGTGGGAGGCAGTTTTTATAGCCTTTTGTTTGTAAAGGGGAACTTCTGGGTTTGGGCTTAAATTTGGAGTAAGATTCGTAATGGTATGGGTGTAGGATTTGGTGTTTTCTGTTGCAACATTTACCGGATCAATTAAATTCAAGAAGTCATCTACTCAAGGTGCAATAGTACACTGAACGAAATAAGCAGTAAATAAAAACGAAAAAACATTAATCTGAACTGCTTTTAAATGATTCCTTATTAGCCTAATGTTTAAAACTGTATTTTTTACTGATCCGAAAACAGTTAAAGCTTGAGGCAAAATGTTACCGTCATGACAGTAAGCTTTAACGTTTAAAGTAGCTGAAATGTCACATTGAAATTTTAATTTTTTTTTGTTGTGTTTTTCAGTACCTAAGTAGCATGTTCAATCATTAAAAGTTACTGTTTTGTTTTTTACTGTTTTACAAACATTTTTTCTTACTGTATAAAATCAGTAGTATGTTCAATCATTAAAAGTTACTGTTTTGTTTTTTACTGTTTTATAAACATTTCTTCTTACTGTACAAAGTCATGTGCTCTGTAGTAAGATTTTTTTTATTTCAGTGTATAAAATGCTGCCATTGTCAACAATGAACCTTAAAGAAAAAAAAAAACACACACTGGAATAATTTAAATTTTAATGTATTATAGTTGTTGTTGGTTTCGCTTTTAAACGTTTTTTTATAAAGAACTTTTCTACTGATGACTCTGGGTGTAATCAGTGCCGTAATTAGCCTTTTATGCGCCCGGTGCGAAATGCTATAAACGCGCCCTTTTTTTTTTGTGGATGGGAAATCATCAAATGACCCCCGCTCCCGCTCTTGGTGGAGCGGAAGTGAGTATCTCCCGCGGCGGCTGGGACGGGAGGCTTTCTCCCTGAGCCGTCCCGCCACCTCCTTTGAGCATGACTGCTTCCCAGAAGGAGGTGACTGCCTCTCGCCCCGGACCATGGCTTGCACCAAGGCCGGACGCGAGAGGTCGCCGCCGCTGCCGATCGCCTCTACGAGGACACGGCGGTCTTCCGCCCAAGCGGGGCAGACCTTCCACCGTGTGCTCCACCGTGTCCTCTGGGCGATCCTGGCAGTGGTGACACCCGGGCGTTTCCTCCTGCTTGATGTTCAGGAACCTCCAGAAACTTCTGTGTCCGGTGAGGACCTGCGTCAGGAGGTAGGTGAGGGCGCCGTGGTGCCTCTCTAGCCACTCCTCAAAGAGGGGTCTTATCGCCGCTATCGTGGCATGCCCTGCGCTGGGTTGCGACAGTCGCTCTTTCCATGTCGCCATGAGAATTGAGATCACGCCGGAGATCCGTCCGCTCCGCCGCGATTTGCCGCGGAAGCGGATTTTCCGTAGTGCGTAGTGCCTCCGCGCGCCACTCGTATAGGTCCGCGAGGACTATCGCCTCCAGATCCCATGGCGGCAGTCCGGCAAGGAGGCTTGCCGCCTCGCCCGAGATCGTGCGGTAGCCCCGGATAAGCCGGCTACCACCTTCTGTGAAGTGAAGTGGGCGGCTCGCCGCCGCAGTGAACGCGCCCACACTGGGGCCCCGTATAGGGCCATGGACCGCACGACCCCCTCGTAAAGCCTCCGGGAGGAGGCGTTTGGCCCCCTCAGGTTGGGCAAGAGCCGCTTGAAGGCGGCTCCGGCCCGTTCCATTTTGGGGGCCGAACGTCGCAAGTACTCGACGAAGTTCCACCGGCTGTCGAGGACGAGACACAGGTATTCCGCCGCTAGACGCCGATGTGAACCCCTCCTACCGTTAGTTGGGATCCCGATGGTGGCGCCTTCCGGGGTCCATGAAACGACATGGCCTCGGACTTGTGCAATGCCACCTCGAGACCCAACTGCCGGATCCTCTCCACGACTATCGCAACCCCGCGTGTCATCGCGTCGGCCGCCGCCTGATGCGACCTCCCGCTGCGCCAGGACCAGCGTGTCGTCAGCGTAGCAAACCACGCTGACGGCATCAGGGAGGTCGGCCCGTAGCACCCAGTCGTGGCCGATGTCCCACAGGAACGGCCCCAGAACCGATCCCTGCGGGACACTGCACGACATCTCTCGCCGGTTCCACTCCCCGTCGCGACAGGGGTAGATGACGGCTCTGTCCGTCAAATACGCCTCGACTATTCGACGGAGGTAGGTCGGCACCCGGTGATACCGGACTGCCTCCACAATGCAGCTCCAGGGCAGGGTGTTGAACGCGTTAACTTTTACGATTATTATTACGATCTCATCGTCTTTAATATTGATAATATTATTTATTTGTAAGAAGAATAAACGCGGACGACGCGAATCCACACGTATAAATAAATAAATAATAGGTATTGTTATCGGCCCAGGTCTGGTCATTTCTGCGCCCCTCCAGGGTCTGCGCCCTGTGCCTGGGCACCGCTGGCACCGCCCTAGTTACGGCACTGGGTGTAATAAAGGTACACGTTTGCCCACCCCTTTGGGGATTACAGGCGTAATGGTATATTTATTTTAACTCAAAAATAAATAAAAGACAATAAGATACTTTATAAAGTATCAGAGGGAAGTTTCCATTGGAGTAAGATTGCCTTAATATGGCGCAACTGGCCAACACTAAAGTAATTCAGTACGAATCAAACCATACTAATAGGTGTTAGTAGCTGCGCCCCGCGGTTTCACCCGCATAAGTATCGATCCCGTGGGAATATCGGGATAAAAACTATCCTTTTTCCTTCCCCGGGACGCAATCTATCACTGCCAAATTTTATAGAAAACCGTTTAGTGGTTTAGGCGTGATAAGGTAACATACAGACAGACAGAAAGAGCTACTTTCGAATTTATCACACTAATATTATAAAGGCGAAAGTTTGGGGGGGGGGGGGGGGGCTGGTGACAGACAGACGGACAGGGAAGTCTTAGTAATAGGATCGCGTTATTACCCTTTGGGTACGGAACCCTAGAAAGTAATATGTTTGGTGTTGTATTTTGCAATATGTTGCAATAGAAGAACCAAGATAACTTATAAACTCCACTTTCGAATTTTGTCATGGTTTTCTAGGAACTAAAGTTTAAATTGTAAGCAGTCTTCGTCATCAAATGGCTGACGCATAAACGTACCTATTTCAAAGATTCTCAGAATCATAGAATCTAAATCTATTTCCCATGAAGAAACTAGTCCCATTTACATTGTTATTGACATTTACATACGATTTGCATGTATGTTTGTTGGTATTTTTTCTCAAATTCACACCTCGGAAACTGGTCAAGCGTGAGTTTTGTTTACAGATGAACGGGTTTACTTCAACAATGTTTTTTTATTGATGGATAATAAATGTTTTATATTGGTTTGTATGGAAGTCGGAGTTTTCTCCCACGATTTTATGTTGTTTATTGAAAGTATCGTTATGGTGTCTATAAATGGTATCAATGTTATTAATAAGTTTATTGATAGATTGAAAGTGATTACAAAGAAAAAAACTGGCCAAGTGCGAGTCGGACTCGCACACGAAGGGTTCCGTACCACAAGGCAAAAAAAACAAGTTGTTGTATGGGACCCCCCTTAAATATTTATTTTATTTTGTTTTTAGTATTTGTTGTTATAGCGGCAACAGAAATACATCATCTGTGAACATTTCAACTGTCTAGCTACCGCGGTTCTTGAGATACAGCCTGGTGACAGACAGATGGACGGACGGACGGACAGCGAAGTCTTAGTAATAGGGTTCCGTTTTTACCCTTTGGGTACGGAACCCTAAAAATGAATTTTAATTAGTCGGTTTGCTTCTTTGTTTTACTTTGTTTTATGGTTCAATTAGAACACGCAGACTGAAGTGTTTAATTGTATATCTCGATGGAATCTTAACCGTGAAAATTCATGAGTAATGGAAGGTACAGACCAGCACATCAAGCTACTACAATCTGTCAAATTCATTTAATAGATTTTCAACTTAATCGCTAAAGCATAAGGTTCAAAGTTGATTGGGAAAATTTGACAGTTTCGGGTAGCTTAATGTGCTGCCGTCTGTACGTCCGGCAAATCCTCAGCAGTTAGTCCCTTTACCTTTTTGGCGAAGATGTTCACCAAGACAACAAAAGAGCAATACCAGTTATCACACACAATAGCATAATGTAAATTGTTTATGAATAAATTGAATCTTGAATTTTATGTCAATCAGTTATGTACAGTCAGATTTCTATAAGTGTATAATATGTATTGTACCTATAAGTGAGCATGAGTGAGTAGGTGTTTGTGGCTAAGAAATAACAGCCGCACGGGTCGCTATGCTTGCTGCGGTTGGTCCGTGGATGGGTGACCATCTTTACCTAAAAAGAACCCTCCGTGCCTCGGAAAGCACGTTAAGCTGTTGGTACCGGCTGTCATTCGTGGATCTTTGACAGTCGTTACGGGTCGTCAGAAGCCCGAAAGTCTGACAACCGGTCTTACCAAGGGGTATCGTATTACCCAGTAACTGGGTTGTGGAAGTCAGATAGGCAGTCGTTCTACGTAAAATACTCGTATCGCAGCTGCATCCGGTTAGACTGGAAGCCGACCCCAACATAGTTGGGAAAAGGCAAGGCAGATGATGATGACCTATAAGTAGCTGGTATGCTGTTGGTTCCATAACTGTACATGTTTCTCACCGTTTGTACAATGGATCCTTACCCTAAAGGATAAGGTTTAATTTGAAAACTCCAGAAACCAGGGACTTTGCTCTTAAACGACTACTTACGAGTACCTAAGTCGTTTATGCAAATTCTAGTCATAATAAACACCTAACCATCCGAACCTGCAATAAAGTCCCAGGTTCCGGTTGGACCCACTGACGATGCTACCATGTAATCACCATATACAAACAACTGCCAACCGGTCGTAAAGGTCACACATGCAACGAGTTGCTGTTTACATAATAACCAATAGACTTTACCACCATTTAAAATATGAATATTGATAGAGAAAATTTAATTTTGTCCACTGGATGCATTTTATTATTTTACGAACGAATTATTGAGGTTATGGAAAATATTTTGAAGGAAAATTTAAATTTTTTGTTGTTATTGAATCAAAGTTTTTTGTTTATTTTTTTTTATTTGGTGACAAACAAGTTGTTTTATAGAGTTTTCCCAACTATGTTACAGTCGGCTTACAGTTTAACCGGGTTCAGCTGAAGGCCAGTATTTTACATGGAGAACTACCTATCTGGCCTCGACAACCCAGCTAAGTACTAGCCTAAAGCTAGTCTCCATTGGGAATGGCTGAGATTCGCTACCACGACTGAATTTCCGTCTGGAGGACTATCACACTAATATTATAAAGGCGAAAGGTTGTGAGTGTGTGTGTGTGTTTATATGTTTGTTACTACTTCACGCTCAAACGGCTGGACCAATTTTGATAAAATTTTGTGTAGCTTTTTTGGGTAGCTGACACCCTGGATTAACATAATATAGGCTACTTTTATCCCGATATTCCCACGGGATCGACACTTATGCGGGTGAAACCGCAGGGCGCAGCTAGTTATTAATATGAAACAAATATTTTCCTTAAATATTGAGCTATACGATATTTTAACGGCTGTTTAAACTAAAAGGGTAGCCAGTAATTGATCATACTGCAAGTTTTATGAAAAAACTTTCGACATTATTGAGATTTATGAAGGTATTATGAAAAAAATATGGCACTTTTGGAGTTTAATAACATTGTAGAAAATAAAAATAATATAAATTTTCTAATCAAACGGCCATTTTTTGCCAATAAATCAACAATATCACAATCAAAGATAAGTGATGTCATTATGTCAATAATTATTAAAATGAGTAATAACATATGAAAAAATATATAATTCCTAATTCAATCAATCAACTCAGCCTATCGCAGTCCACTGCTGGACATAGGCATCTCCCAGGCTGCGCCACCACACTCTGTCCTCCGCCTTCCGCATCCAGTCTGCCCCAGCCACCTTCTTTAGGTCGTCCATCCATCTAGCTGGGGGGCGTCCCACACTACGCTTGCCGATACGTGGCCTCCACTCAGGACTTCTCTGCTCCACCGGCCATCGGTATTTCGACAAACATGGCCAGCCCACTGCCACTTCAGTTTGTTTACTTTGCAAGCTATGTCCGTAACTTCGGTCCTTTTCCGGATAATTTAATTCCTGATTTAATCCGTCAAAGAGACTCCGAGCACAGCTCGTTTCATAAACGCTGAGCCATCTCGAATTTGCGGACCTGCTCGTCATGACATCTGCCGTCAGTGTCCACGTTTCGACACCCTATGTCACCGTATGTAACTTCGTCAAGTCTTCTCACTGCCGATCCCGCAGTGTTTGAAGACTAAAGTCGTCAACGAGTGCGTCCTGCCCGTCATGACATTCCTAATTATGTAACTTCAAATAAAATGTATGTTCAAATAAATCTGAGAAATGGTCAACAAGCAGTGAGCAAGCGTGATGACCAATGGTCCTTGCTTCCCTGTATATATTGGGAAACAAAATTAAAACCACTAAGGCGCCTGGAAGATACGTGTTGCTGTAAAGTTTATTGCGCCACTTCTTCCCAGCTAAAGCTATAAGAGCTCTTACACACGAGCGGCATGTTCCCAACGGCAGAGGCAACTCGAAGTTGAAATGTTGACGGCTGCCGTCGACGCGTCAACGGAAGCCGTCGATGCGTCGACGGTTGCCGCCGACGCGCGTCGACGGCTGCAGTTACCTCTGCCGTTGGGAACATGCCGCTCGTGTGTAAGAGCTAAGACGACTGCCGCCGACGCGTCTACGTTGGGCGTCAACAGGAGTCGACGGCTGTAGTTGCCTGTGTTGACGTGTGTCGCTCGTCTGTCGGCACACGAAGTGGTGAAGGGCGGACGTTTCGTGGGCTTTCTTTAGATTACGTTCGACGTTCAAAAAGAATTGATTCTCAGCCTAATTTAAAATGAAATAAAAAATACTAATTTCAGAAGGCGATAAGCGTCTCTATTCTGGCGCAAATTACTTTTCTAATCTACTAAAAATCTAATGTCTAGTAATATGCGTCTACTGTGCCTATCACTATCATCATCATCATCAGCCTATAATGTTCCCACTACTGGGACACAGGCCTCCTCTCAATGAGAGGGAGTGGGCCGTAATCCACCACGCGGGCCCAGTGCGGGTTGGCCTATCACTATAAAAGTCGGCAATGAAAACCGGTTCAGAAACCCTTTAATTTCTGCAAAACAGACCAATTATTATGGATTGCCGCATTCTTTGACACAGGAAGCAGTAATAAGCGTTTTAACGTTTCATTAAGGGATTGTATCCCATGATGTTATCTTAGGAATGGTAGCAAACCGGATACCTAGATAATTAATTCTATGGTTATAGTTACATAGGTTCGGTATTGGCATTGGGAAATGGCTTCAGATTTCTTTCTTTTTTTTCTTTTTCTTTTTTTTTTTAAAAACGTTGTCCCACACTAGGAATTTCTCCTGTATTGTAGGTGCGTTTACAAACATTTAAACTCACATACACAAACAGCCAGACCCGGAACAACTATTTGTAGGTCATACAAATATTTGTTCCGTGCGGGAATCGAACCCGCGACACGCAGCGCAGCAGTCAATCGCTTAACGACTGCGCCAACCGTGCCGTCAATTTGTTGTTAAGGCGATCAAAGTGATTAAGTAAATCATTGCCGAGCTATACAATTTTTTTTTTGTTGCATTTGAGCCCACTCTTGACCTCAATGACGTCTGATGGAAAGCGATGGGTGAGGTATATGATGGAACGAGCGTGCCCAGAAGATGCCTAAGGCACTGGAACTCCCACGCCAGCAAGTTGCTTGACGCCGGATTCCGGTGGGAGGGTGGTTCAAACCAGGCGGGCGTTTGTCCTACCACCGCATGGGAAGAATTGGCCAGTCAAATAAGGTATTGGGTGTGACTGTCCAGGATGCGCCGAGCGCTCGGTTCAGTTGACTAACTGGAGGAACAAACTGCGCTACACGAGGAGGCTTCTTCATGCATCCCAAAAACTAAAGTATACTATGGACTGCAAAGGGAATAATTGTCCATTCAGACAATCGAATTAGACGTAACTTGCAAGAGACTTAGGAATGGCGTGAAATCTGAAGAAAGACGTAACTAGAATATCTGGTCATCATTATAATTTTACGAACATCTACATTGACATTTAAAAGCTTCATTTAATTCACATTGTTTCGTAATTTTCATTATGGGTCAAGGGAATGATACATACTGACATAAATATAATCACGCCTTTCTCCCCATGGGGGTATGCAGAAACTACAAAATGCATCCTTAAGAGGAAATGCGGGTGGTCGTTTCTCCATAGAAACGCTCTTGCACGCTCTTTGTACAGTTTCTATTTTTATGTCTGTAATTTATTTGGTGTACATAATAAAGAGTATTTCTATTCTATTCTATTCTCTTGCCTGTTTTCTTTCTGTAGCAATGATTTTTTACAAGCACTAGAACGTCCAAACATGATCAAACCGCCGCTGTCAACAGAGGCCTAATGTACAACTATTAATGAAAATTTAAAAACATAGGAACACAGTATAATATATCCTTCTTATTCAGTTTATGAAATATCTTTTAAATTGGTCCAATATTGGAGGAGGAAATAGGCGAGAGCCAAACCTGGAATTATGAGTTTTTACTTATGCTTTTTCAAAAGTATCTCCGACAGCATTTCCTCTTTTATTCTCCATCAAGAGAAATAAATATATCTTGTGAATATCAACAAGGACCTAAGTAAATGAAATAGAATTAAAAACAATATCTCAGCAGTTTTTATATACGGAACAACAGATAATAAATATCTACACTTTCTTTTATATAACTTCACCCACACTTCCTCCTCACCAATATTGGTTACGAAGTACGAATTTCAAAACCACATTCGAATTTTAAAAGAAAAAAAACATTGCTACTACCAACTGATCTTTTCTATATCCCTTTACTAAGAAAAAACTGAAATTCTCGCTATATTTCGAATCCATTGCAGGTTTTATTCTAGATGATGTTCTGTATGATAGTAGCGGAGAAGCAATGTATTGTAACTTAATTTGAAACTCGGTAGAATACAGACGTTATGTGTCGAAACATACCCAAAGGGAACAGGTGGCGAAATACACTGTCGGTCGAAGAAATTGAGACGAGACAAAAACTGTTTTAAGAATTATGAAAGGATTTTGTTGTATACCTAATACCACAGTAAGACTGTGCTAAGTGCGTACGGTGTGGGTGTTTATTTTCTTTCTAGGAATTCAGGACATTATGATTGCGTTTTCATAATACTAGGTTTTGAACTTTGGTGCTTAAAAATGTATATTGTTTGAGTTTTTCATTAAGTTGTTTGACATTGTTTTTCCCCAATTTATTATTATTAGCTTATCTACCCAAGCTTATTATTTTAATTTGTTCACTTTTGATTCTGGTTATTATTAAAAAAACTTAACAAAGCTAAATATTTCATATATTTTTATTTCTCGCTGTTCCATTCAGTCTCTCAATGCTCCATGATAGAAACATTCTTTCAACCCTCATGCCTCATACAAAAAGCCAAAATAAAACCCTTTCTACATGATACTTTTTTCACCGACAATTAAAAAGCCATTTGTTTGTCGTAGCGTGAATTTGATTAATTGGCAAAAAGGTTAGCGGGTGTACTCACCGAATTAATATGTTCATTAATTTATAATATGGAGTACAAACAGCTTCTGATTTACATTTAAATGAAATTCGATTAAATATGCCATTAAAAAAGGTTTTCTTTTCGCTGGAATTTTGTTATTTTGTAATTTATAAGAATATTCAATTTTGGTTGGGTATTTTTAACCGACTTCAAAAAAGGAGGAGGTTCGCAATTCGGATGTTTATATACATATATTTTTTATGTATGTTGGGGCATAACTCCGTCATAACATACAGACGGATTTGCAAAATTCTTTTTTTGTTCTTATGAGGTTTATTCCGAAATGATCCCAATAAATTTCGTAAAGATCTGATGATGAGTTTCGGAGACTGACAACGGAACTGTTCAATAAATTCCAGCAAATCAACCGCGATTGCTGCAACACTACTTACCACTATGAACAACTTTCACTATTTGACCAACCCTGAAATCGCGAAAAAAAAATCTGCTGTTCCCTACATTTTGACGAGTTATACGAACAGAAATGTAGGGAACAGCTGATATTTTTACGCGATTTCGATAAAAATTGTTCATAATGATGAGTACAATGACCTCTTAAGAGGTTGTTAATGTTTTACCAATAACCCTATAAAGTAGGTACCTGTTTTCTTATAAACTTTCTTAACCAACTGTTTCCCTTTTCCTGTCCGCCAGTGTACATGAGTCACGTCTCACCATTGTCGGCACCTGCGCTGCCGGCTGCTCCTTTAACTAAACCGTTGACTTGACGTTACGGCTTTGTTGTTTATAAACTGTTATTTATTATTTATTTATGGTTTTACTAGTCTGATCTGCCGTTGCTTTCATGTTGGTCCAATGTGCACGGGAATAGTTGTTGTTGTGGTGAAAAGGGTTGTCTTGGGAGTCGGTAATAGCTCAGTGGTTCAAGTGCCGACTGACGAGCTAGGGAGTCGTGAGTTCGATGCACACCTGTTGCACTATTGTGAAATTACTAAAGTGTGTCTTCTTAGTTCGAGTTAACAGAAATAAGTAATATTTAAAACTAGTAAGTCACTATATAGAAAACGCAGCTAATTATGACATTCAAATCATGTTGAATGTCATTCAAAGAAAGTTTAGCGAAGAAGGGGAATTCGAGTACCTACAATCTTCGTGGAATTTAAGAATATAAACTTATGGCTGGCGATGCGTTTAATCCATAGATATCCGTGGTTTAATCTAATAATTGTACTTGTTTTTCTCATATAGACTAGACCAGACCTGACCAGCACCCTCATTGCATAATACTTATTTTATCAATCACTATCTGAATCATTTTGAAGGATATTCCTAATCCATTTCTTCTTATGTTCAAAAATTTGTGTGCTCAACAACGTAATAACGCAATGAATGTTGTTGAACTGTCAAAATTATAGCCATTGCTACTGATAGTCTGTTACGCAATTACAAGTGACAAAAGCTTTCAAAGCATTTCGCATTTCTACAACCACTTTCAACGGGATTGACATAAGTCATGACTCTTATGTCACTCCAATACATTTTTAACTTCTCCATCATCGTTATCGATGGTAGAATGTCACTTTCTTTGGCCCTCTGATATTTATTTATTTATTTAATACTATCTTATTAACTATTTACAACTTTACTTTAACCAAATCTAAAAATAACAAAATTAAATCCTAAGTTAACTAAAACTATACAGAAACTAAAAAATAGCGTCGAAAAATTCATCCGCATCGCTGTCGACTGGTAATGTACCCAAGAGACTGGCGGCATTACCACGTTGTATGGCAATGCTTAGCCTCTGGTCAAGGTAAAAGCTAGCCCTTGGGTCACGGGAAGTAAAGCCCTCTGATTATTTTATTTTAAGTAACATAATCAACCTTTAATGTTCCCACTGCTGGGACACAAGCTTTCTCTCTGTGAGCGGGAGTGGGCCGTAATACACCACGCGGGCCAAGTGCGGCTTGGTAGATGTCATAATGTCTTCGATTTTTTTTCGTTCTAAGACATGCCGGTTTCCTCACGATGTTTTCCTTCACCGTTATGAGAGCAGTGGTGATGAAATAATTTACACAAAGTAAAGCGCCTGACTGGGTTCGAACCTACGACCTACAACTCGTAAGTCGCGGCCATTACAAGTGGGCCACCATCTTTAGTAAACCAATCATGAAATCCTTTAGCAATAAACAAGTAAAAGTTGGCAAATATATTTCATATCGCTCGCTGTGACCGACTTTCAGTAGGTAATAAAACGACATCTTGCAATGCATCGATAAATATACTCATAGTACGCTACATCAAGCGGGGAAATTAGATTTATATGTTGTGCGAGTCAGGTACCTACGTTATATTTGATGTAGTTTCCATTCTTTGTGAAAACTTGGAACTCGATAAAATGTTAGGTATTGCCCTATATGTATATGTATACAGGGTAATTCAGCACATGATTCTGAAGAATTTCAACGCGGCGTTGAAATTTTTCGTCGATTAGGTATATTATAATCGACGAAAAACACGCATACACTAGTGTATGCGTGTGTGCGTGCGTGTGTCTTGTTTGTTTTTTGCTTGTTATTTTTTTTTTAAATAATGTGTGTGTGTGTCTACACACATTATAATTATACACACACATACACACACACACACATTATTTTTATAAAAATTATAATGTAGGTAAGTTTTTTGGACAATAAATATTATTCCATTTTTTTTAGGTAAGTATATTATTATTCAACCAAAACATTCGAAGACATGTGACATCTACCAACCCGCACTGGGCCCGCGTGGTGGATTCGGCCCACTCCCTCTCACTGAGAGAAGGCCGGTGTCCCAGCAGTGGGAACGTTATAGGCTAATTATGCTATGCTCATGTATAATTATTATTATAGGTAGCCAGTTCTATGATCTTTCAATCTCACAAATATATATTTCACTACAACCTTCAGAGCCTAGCCCTTGTTTTCGCCCAATATTTTCTTAAAACCCTCATCTTGCTATGGTCATTAATCTGTGCCCTGTAACCCACGGGTTATTAAAACAACGCAGCCGTGGGATCGTCCCACACTGGGCCGCGGACTGTGACGACGGGCGTAGGGTTACGGAGATAGCCGCCCGATTGTGTACAGGTTGGGTCGAAAGTAACCCTTCTATGTGATGGTGGAATTCATTTATCTTTTATCCTTTCTTTCGATATTCTGATTACTTTTAGCCAAACTAGAAAGAAAGTACGTTTATTTGCGGTAACTATGACGCATAAAAAACAAGCACAAAAAAAGAACGAGTTAGGGGAAAATATGCGTCACTTTCAAGAAAAACGGCGATCGCTCAGCATAATGTTACGACACAATGCGAAATAGAGTTTCAGCGCTGATTTTCACCGGCAAAACATGCCATAATTTGCTGCCTTGGCTTCAGTAAAGGCTGTTATAAACATTGTTACTAACAGAACATATTAGAAAAAGTACAAAGAAGTGTTTAAAAAAAATATTTCTTCGAGGCAATAAATTAATTATTGTAAAATCCAATTTTATTGCTCAATTCATGCAGACAGCTTACAATCTGCCTTTATTGCGCAATACAACTGCGTTTTACAAAAAAAAAAATCATTTGTTCCTGTAGCGGGTTGAGCTGGACTCCTTCAATAAAAATTGGTCCTTGGCTGCTCTGGACAGAGAGAGATGGAAAGAGAGTAGTGAGGCCTTTGCCCAGCAGTGAGACATTAATGGCTAATAATAATAAAAATATAAGATACCATTAACACGGTTTAGGTCAGCGGCGAATGAGATTATTATAAAATAATCTCATTCAAATTAAATATTAATATAATTATTATATTAATAATATAATTATTATATTAATAATATAATTATTATATTAATAATATAATTATTATATTAATAATATAATCATTTTATGTTAATAATATAATTAAATATTTGTCAAATTTCAAATGAAGGACTTCACATAATCCTTTTTAAAAACTACTTGGTTAAGTTTGAAAATAGTATTCTGATTGAAATTATAAAAGGTCCCTTCACAAAAGCCACACCCTGTACAGTAACCTCAAGACACCGTGGGCTAGTCATCTGAACATCACGTTCACACGAGTAATTGTCCGATTGTTAGTAACTAGACCGATATGATGTAATTATAAATATAGTTAACGCATGTACTGAGGTCAGAAAGAAAATGAAACTAATATTTAACGCCATACAAAGTGGCAATGCTGCCAGCCTCTTGGGCATTTTTCCTATAGACAGCGATGCGGACGAATTTTTTTGATGCTCTTTTATTATTTTCCCTTCTTTTTATATACTTGTACATTATTATTTTAAGACTAAATTATATTTGATTGAAAATTATTATACCTTAAAAAATCTTCACAGTGCCTACAGCAAATTTTTTTTAAGTTGACTTTCAATCTAATTAGATTTCAATATTAGAATCAAAAGTCATTTAATCAAATGAGGCTTTACCACATCCTCGTGCTTTAGCTGGGAAAATGAAATGGCGCAACAAACTCCCCAGCAGCAGAAACACAAAATATTTATATCAGTATGTCATATATATCAATCCAGGGAACAATTTCAAAATTCTAGGCTAGACCAGTTGTCCGGCACTCAAAATTTAACGGTCCCTTCAAGACTTGGAAGGGTCAAGAATGGCGAAAGTTTCACGTACTGACAGACCGATCGACAAACGCGATTGTTTTAAAAATTTCGAAAAACCTAGATAGGTGGTTTAACCTTGAAAAATTACAATACATTCATAATCATCTGTCTAGCCTTGTCCCAACTATGTTAGGGTTGGCTTCCAGTCTAACCGGATGCAGCTGAATATCAGTATTTTACATGGAGCGACTGCTTATCTGACCTCCTCAACTCATTGACTGGGTAACACGACACCCCTTGGTAAGACTGGTTGTCAGACTTTCGGGCTTCTGACTACCCGTAACGACAGCCAAAGATCCAGGAATGACAGCCGGGACCAACGGCTTAACGTGCTTTCCGAGGCACGGAGGGGTCTCGGTATGTAAAGATCCATCCACAGACCAACCGCGGCATGCATAGCTTAACCTGATCGATCGACCTGTGGGGTTGTTATTATTTAGCCACGGGCCCTTTAATTGCACTACAATAAATTAGGAAAATAAATAAATCACATTCGTAAGCAGGAACTAACCAGGTTTCGAAAGTTTTCTTAGTACACCAACATATCTAAAATACAACACACACAGGCAACAATAATTACCTATAACAAAATAAGAAAACTACATTACACAAACTAGTTAATTCCGAAATAACCCACACAGTGTTTACCTGCCCAAAAAAACGCGAAGACCACTTGCCTTAATTAATAAATTTATGTCTGACAACACTGAGAAACTGCCATTACGGGCCCCATTAATTAATGCTTGCCATTTAGGGGATTTCCTTAGGGGTCGTAGGGGGTAAATGGGGCATAAAAATTGGGTATTTTCTTGTTAATTTAAGTGTTTATTTTTCTCAGATGATGTTCTGCTAAATTACTTGGATGTGTGCCTCGTTTGCGAACGGAGATTTTTGTTTTTATTTATTGCGTACCTTTTGAGGCCTCAAGTTTGAATGTTCTTTTTCTTTCCTTCTTTGTTGATTGTGGGGGTTGATTTCTGTTTAAATCCATGGTATAAAGAAAAGAAAGACAGAAAATATTTTATTTGGGACGCACATTTAAACAAAAAAAGAGCATTTAAAACTACCTTTTATTTGTTTATTATTATTAAAACTTTACCTATGCGCAAGTAGAAATAACCGTACAATGGAGAATTGTTTTGTTACGTACTTTAATTCTGTTTTTTTGTGGTCTGTCAACAGTAGGTACTGTAGAGATTATAGCCTATTTGGTGCTTTACATGCAACCTCCGCGAGTTATTGGCCAGAAATACGAGACAAACATTAACTCAGTTTAAGATTAGAAAACAATAGGCTTCAGATTTGGCTTACAAGTCAAGGGGCACATATAAAAATGTAAAAAAATTAAAGACAATAATAATTACTGTATTTAAAAGTGAATAGTCGTTATTATTCGTTAATCCTGGTACAGTCAGAAACTACTCGATGCTAACATAGGTACCTATTGGTGGAGGCGCCCGGTAGTATTTTAATGGTTTCAGCCCATTTTCAGCCCGATGCCTTTTCCAGGGCCACATCGACGAGGTCGACTCGCCACCTCTTCCTGGGTCAGCCTGCGGTCTCGGTATGTTACGGATATGGTCACCTATCTACGGACCGACATCGGCAAGCGTTGCTTAACTTGGCACATAGTTGCAACTAAGAATAGTTTCCTAACATTGCCTAAACTAGGAATCAACATGCAGCTTAGCAGCAGAACTTGCTATCACACCACAAGACATTTAACAAACTTAACACTTTTCACTGCAATATGAAAATAAGGACAAGAACAAACGATAAATATTCCAGCTCGAAACATATAACTCATTTGTAAGCAATATATTCGGGTTTAAACTTAATGTATGGAAAATGATTTATTATTACAATATGCTGCCTGAAATATTGTGTTACAACCTACGTTCAGTAGGCTTGCGGTTCTTTTAAAGAAAATAGCAGTATAGAAGTCGTTGCTGGTAGTCAGAAGCCCGAAAGTCTGATGGCCAGTCTTACCAAAGGATACCGTGTTACCCAGTTACTAGGTTGTGGAGGTCAGATAAGCAGTCGCTTCATTTAAAATACTGGGATTCAGCTGTGTCCGGTTAGACTGGAACCTGACCTCAACATAGTTGGGACAAGGCTAGGTAGATGATGATGTAGTGAAGAAGAAAGAAGCAATCCAATGGCTTAAAGCTAAGGTGCAATTATGGACCCTGTAGGGCACAGCAAAAAGTATAAAATTAATTATTAAAATAAAAATTAATTTAGGACACAAATTAAAAATATGCAATTTTAAAAATATGCTATTAGGCTATCAGGTATTATTAAGCTATTAATATGTTTGAGTTCGAATTCACTCTTAGCGCAACGATTTAGCCAAGTAAAACTTGGGATATTAGTTAAGGCTCCGCAAAAAGGCGCGACGCGATAGCGCGACGCAACACTTGTAGAACAATTTCTATGAAAACTTCAGTGAAATTAATGTACCAGAGTCGCGTCTCGCGTCACACCGTTGAGTCGGACTTGTCTGCGGAAGCCTTTACAGATTACATGCTTGAAAAAGTTTAATGAACAAAAGCTTGTCTACGATTTGAAAATGGATATATTGAAATGAAAATGCTATAAGTCTTGTTGTTGGTAATGCGTGTTGGTAATTTCAGATCATTTGTTCCCAGCAAGAAGCGAAGAAAGTAGATACAAAAATGCATTGTTCACCAACCAAGTTTGGAACCTAGGTCAACGATTTAAATTGCGTATCCGTTTCAACTTGGTCACACACAATGTTGCATGCTGCAATGGAAACGCCATAATATATATCCTTCTTTTCTGTATTTTCATTTTTCTCAAGACATACATTTGGTAAATATACAACGATTTTAATCTTTGAACTACTTAGGTAGGTAGTGTTTTAGAATCATAATTAGAGACTATGTTCCAATTCAAAATTACACAAGACCCCATCGGTAAAACAGCAACAAATCACAACCATTACATAAGATAATTACTTACCCTGAAAATAAACCTCTGGACCAAAAATAAAGGTAACTGAGAACATTGTGAGCGGCATATTGTTCATAAATCATTCGCTTTTAAAGCCTGAATACGTCGCTGGAAACGAGGCTCTTATTGTGAACGAAGTATAATTTATAGTTATATTTTAACACCCCTTTCTCTGAAGAGGGGTGAACAGAGAATGTTTAGCGGTTCTCTGTAGCCTACCATTCATTTAAAAGACGATTTAATGGCACAGAAGATAAGTTACTAGTTTGAAACTCAATAAGTATGGATATGAGTAGTTCTAGGTGAGTTTACAAATAAAATAGAATTGATTCAAGTCACCCCTTCCAAAAGATAGTTTCGTATGGAGAAGAATGGGCAAGAAACTCCACCGTTACTCTTTTAAAATGTTTTATAACATTTTGTATACATTAATTTTAAAATAATAATATGTAAATACATGTATATGAAAAAGTAAGCAAAATAATCATAGAATCATCAACAGAATTATAGAGGTATGAGGAAAAGGGTGTACAGTTCACTCATACTCTATAGGAAAAGGAGTGTTGTCTGGCGGGCAACTTGCCCAATGATTCATGTCGGGCCGTTTTATCTATGCTAGTTGCGCGGTAAACTCTGCTTGCGCGATGCAGGATTTTGCGTGACGTCAGTACGACGCGTTGTTCGCATGTGGCGTTGTAGATACCGCTACAGAATCATCATCATATTAGGTATATAATAAAATATATGTGAAGACGATGCACCTAGAATAAAATTACTATACCACAATAGGTGAAGATAAGCCCTGTAATCTGTCACCGGTAACATACAGTAAGCAAGCGAGGTGATCAATGCTCGTGCCTTCTCTGTATGAAAATTGAGAAGTGGCCTTTTGCCCTGCAATAGGATGCCGTATTATGACGGTATAATGCCATCATGATTCCAGTATAAGAGAGAGATGGAGCTACACATGACCGATAACAACATCCTTTTTCGGACCGGAATCATTATGGCATTAATACTTCGTAATAATGGCCCCAGCCTGGTAATATTACATATTCATCTGTCATTCATACATCACTTGAATATAAGTAATTAATAGCACTTGCTTTGTGACATGAATATCGACAATATTGTTACATATGAAATTGAGGGATTATTTTAATTGTTGAACAGTTTTGTAATAAATTGTGACGCCATAAAGCAGGCTGCTAATTAATTTTGTTATCGTTGATAATTTATTTTTAAAGTATGTTGTTTGGTGGCCTTTTCAGCCGTGGTTTTGGAAAGGGGTTTTATTTTGCTTACACATTACATAATAATATATAACTACCAATTACATAAATCAAAGTATTATATAACAAGTACTAACACAAAACATAAGCTAATAACAAAAATTAAATATTAATATTCTCACAAAAATGTAGGCACATAACCATTAAATTGGCGAATTTATTAGCGAACAGATCGCAGTCCGGGATGGCCTCCACGAGCTTATTATGTGTATATTAGAGGCGAACCTATTGCCATTTTAGTCATTGTCATATATCTAGGATCGAAATCAAAGTTATTTATTATTCAAATTAGGCTTCGAATCAGCATTTTTCGAAGGTCAAAATAACATAAGACAGTCCCCCAAAACGCCCACCCCTCACCACTTCCTTGTGCTGTCCCTGGAAAGTGGGGCAATAAAATACCCAATCCGGGAAGCTACTGAGAATTTCCTAATGCTCAAATCTGATTAATTCTGCGAACTATATCCACACAGACAAAAATATAAATAGGTAAGAGCTACCTTATTCTTATTACATTGTGTTATTTTCCTTAGCCCTACTAAACTTTTCCATTCCCTCTTATTTATCCTCAGATAATTAGCCAGTTATAACCGGATTATGACCGGTCGTAACTGGTTGGATCCTGTTACGTCCGCCCCGAACCGGTGAAGAAAGGTACGGAATTAAATGTTAATTACTTTGTACCTTTAAATTATATCATTGTAGATTATGGGAGCGATTATCACAGTCAGTCAGTACTTATTATGGTTATTAGTACTTATTATTATGAAGATAGAAGATAATTTCCGGTAAACATTTTGGAAGTTGTTGACAAGTTCGTTAATTGATTGATGAGCTTTAAGCGTTTTCAGTAGATATTTGATCTATTTTGTTTGTTTGACGAATTTGTTATTTCGATTTTGTTGAACATGGAATAGTCCTTTGGAAAAGTCAACGGTAGATCAATTTTCGTTAATAAGACAGTTTCTCTGACTGAACACTTTATTTATAACATCTTACTAAAACCTGTCACAATGGTATTTGGTTTGGATAAACATTACGGAACAACGGAAGAGAAATAAGATTTATTCCGGTCTGATCGGCGGGTGATGCGATGCGACGGGGTGGGTCGGGGAACAAGAAATTTCATGCAGACAAAGCCACGGGCAGAAGCTAGTTAGGTACTTATAAAGTGCCAAGTCTTGATACATGACTGGCAGCGAAGGCACTTCCTCCATATATGATGACAGACTAATTTCACTTTTAGGGGATCTTTTTGAGCACATCTCTTTCAAAGAAATGAGATCACTCTGGCTACTGTAGTCTGCATAGATTAATTTTACGAATTCATTAATTTGAAATAAATGATTTGACTTTGACTTTGAGACTGTAGAAAAATAAAACAACAGCTTCTTTTAAAATAAAATACAATTTTAATCCTTTTATCATCAGCTATCTGCCAGTGAAAGTCCCGTCAAAATCGGTCCAGCCGTTTCGGAGATTACCCGTTACAAACAGACAGAAAGATAAACATGAAAAATAAAATATTTTTTGTTAAAAGTACCCGTAAGTAGGTACTGTCATAATTATGCATTTAGTAAAAAGCTGTAATGTTGAAATTACAAACAGATACTTCAATTTTATTTATTTGTATATATGTATGTATATTGTAATAGATATAGGTAGGTAGGTTTTGATTTGTTAATGAGATATGACTTAATCCACGGTATAAATTCGCAATCATCTAAAAACGCTTGGACACTGAAATAATTTATTAATCCTCCACAATTCCCGGCCTATTTAACCGACACAGCCATTATAATAATCCCGCCCATTCAAATAATAGCATAAACAATTAATTTATTATTATTATTGTCCTAAACCTTGCAGTTAGTTCCATTAAAACGTAATAATTCAACTAATATCCATTTTACGGGTAGTTCGCTTATCGAAAACGCCCCGGGGAACACCGGTTAACCGGTTGGAACTGCATTAAACTGGTTTAATGTGGATTACAACCGGATATTGGTGTTCGGATGGATAGTTAGCATAATTGGGTACAGGTGTCGGGTGACAACTAAAGTTTTGAGTGACAGCAATGTTAATGGGGGTAGTTCGCTGATTTGTAATTGTAATGTTTGGAGGAATGTTTTATTAAACTGTATATTCAAGTTTGTGCGATGTTTGTTGATGATTTTAGAGCAAATTTATCAATCAGGTTAAGTTATGATATTTTCTTTTCATAAGTTTTATGTTAGTCCATAATCCAGAACTGCTCTTAACTAAATAAAAATCTGACAGCCTTTAACGTTCCCACTGCTGGGACACAGACCGCCTCTCTGCGAGAGGGAGTGGGCCGTAATACACCACGCAGACCCAGGGGTGGTTGGTAGGTCACATCTCTTCGAATTTTTGGTTCTAGGACATGCGAGTTTCCCCACAATGTTTTCCTACACCGTTTTGAGAGCAGTGGTGTTGAAATAATTTACACAAAGTAAAGCGCCTGCCTGGGTTCGAACCTACGACCTACAACTCGTAACTCGCAGCCATTACCACTGAGCCACCACTGCTCTAACTATCGGGAAATTAAATTTCCTCATCACCGCTACGTGTATTAGCAAAAACCTACGGTATTTGTTTATATCCTGTCGATGATAACCTCATATTACCTTTCCTTATACACCCAGTATTATATAGAAAGGCAATTACACATACACGTCGAGTTCCTGAGAGCGAACAGTCTATATTTATCTATGGACTACGAGGCGTCGTCGGTTACTCGGGACGTGGAACGGAAACCTGTTGTGTGGCTATTGGTAAATGGGAGATTTGATGGTGTTGGTTGTTGTAAAAATGTCAAGAGGTATCAATCTGTAGTGTGAGTTGGAAGCGAGTTGGTAATGTTCTAGCTCCTGAAGACCATCATCATCATCTGCCTAGCCTTTTCCCAACTATGTTGGGATCGGCTTCCAGTCTAACCAGATGCAGCTGAATAACAGTATTTTACATGGAGCGACTGCCTATCTGACCTCCACAACCCAGTTACTGGGTAATACGATACCCCTTGGTAAGACTGGTTGTCAGAGTTTCGGGCTTCTGACTACCCGTAACGACTGTCCAAAAGATCCACGAATGACAGCCAGAAATTCTTGCACTCGTAGCATATATATCCAGCATAGAAACGGGTTTTGTCGACGAAAGAATAGACAAAATGACAGATGGTGGAAAGATTTCTACCGTCTTAACCATGGCGACGAAGAGAAGAACTGTTTCTATTCGTCATTCATACTCATTGACATATTGAGCTTAAAGATCGTATTTTCTGTCAATGGAAAATCATCATAGACTCGGCATCTCCAATTGAGCGTAAAATGTCACCTCTTCAATTAACTATAGGTACCTCTACCTATACACGCGCTGGCATACAAGAACCTACTCACTTTCTAAAAGATATCTCTCTGTTTATAGTCCTCTCTTCCTGTCTCTTCATTAAGGGCCGAATATAATCTTAATGTTATTATCAATCATCTCTTCCGGACTCACTAAAGGTATATCAAACTTGAATTTTGTTGCAGGTGAACAAGAATTTTTGACATTTGTAACATCTACTAACATTTGTAAAATACTTGGTTAGCCACTGGTACTGTGTTTCTTTGTACCTTTATGATTTTTTTTGTCTTTTGTAAACCTTAAAGATTTATAGCTAGGTACGAGTAATGACAATAATTATGATAGTCAAATGCTTTTTATCTTCGGTCCATATTAAGGTTTAATTTATTAACTACTAAGAAAGTGATTGCAATAGGATGAAATCCGTTTTTTTAGGGTTCCGTAGCCAAATGGCAAAAACGGAACCCTTATGGATTCGTCATGTCATGTCCATGTCTCTCCGTCCGTATGTCACAGCCACTTTTTTCCGAAACTATAAGAACTACACTGTTGAAACTTGGTAAGTAGATAGTAGTATTCTGTGAACCGCATTAAGATTTTCACAAAAAAAATAGAAAAAAACAATAAATTATGGGGGTTCCCCATACTTAGAACTGAAACTCAAAAATGTTTTTTTCATCAAACCCGTACGTGTGTGGTGGGGTATCTATGGATAGGTCTTAAAAAATGATATTGAGGTTTCTAATATAATTTTTTTCTAAACTGAATAGTTTGCGCGAGAGACACTTCCAAAGTGGTAAAATCTGTGTGTCCCCCCTGTAACTTCTAAAATAAGAGAATGATAAAACTAAAAAAAATATATATTATGATGTACCTACATTATCATGTAAACTTCCACCGAAAATTGGTTTGAACGAGATCTAGTAAGCTCCCCGGTGAAAATTTAAAAACATATGATGGTACGGAACCCTCGGTGCGCGAGTCCGACTCGCTCTTGCCCGGTTTTTTTAATAATATAATTATTATCCTCATCATTCTCCTGCTGTTGCAGCACGTATTTTACGATAATTTTACTATCCTAAATAAATTCAGAATTCGACTCTTCACGTGACCAGAGGGCTGGCCTATTTTTTGACCAAAGAATCAGCATTGCCATACAACGTGACAATTCTGCCAGTTTTTTCGGCACGTTTCCTGTTGACAGCGATGCGGACGAATTTCTTGATGCCCTTTGATTATTTCCCCTATATACTTGTACATATTATTATTTTAAGACTTATTTTTTAAAATTCTGAATTTTAAAAAATTCTTTGATTAATTTCGAAACAAATCTTACAATCCACTAACCACATTATAACGAAGGCCACTTATAATGGCGCCTAAAAACCCAACTTAGGAACTTCTTCGTTTGCCCTACCTCTAAGTCTGCCTACCCCAGGCTCACATCTGTCCGGTCGCGATGCACCTGCGGCTGACGACCTGTTACTGTCGCTTTTTATAGCCAAACCGGTTTAGGCTGGTTTGGACCGGGTTATGCAAGATGGAGGCAGGAAGAAAATATAGTGCCAATAATTTTTTGTCGATGAGATTTGTTAGACTTTATTTATGTATAGTTAAATATAACCGTACATCACCAATTACATTAATTAACATAGAAACCATCATTACTTTGATAATAATAATTATTATCAAAAATAATCAAAATACACATCATAATTATTATGATGTGTATTTTATTAAAAAAACTAATACACAACAATGGACTCCTTTGCACTTTCTCTCACAGAATACCAGACATAATACGTTTAGATCTGATATTCGTTGCCTAATCTCATGTGTAGTAATACCATTTAACAAGAACATACTGTATGAATGAGCAGAGATAAAGAGTGTAGTAACAGTGGTCGTAGGTTTGAACCCGGCCAGGCGCTTTAATTTGTGTAATTTTTTTATCATCACTGCTCTAAAAATGTTGAAGGGAAACATCGTGAGGAAACTGGTATGTTTTCAAACCAAAAAATTCGAAGAAATGTGACATCTACCAACCCGCACTGGACCCGCGTTGTGGATTACGGCCCACTCTCACAGAGGGGAGGCCTGTGACCCAGCAGTGGGAACACTATAGGCTGAATACGCATAAAGGCTTTCAGAAACTGGAACGAAGAAGTATCAGTAGATAATTGTGTATTTTATTCTATTCTGTTTAAGAAATTTACAGCTAACTTATTACAGTGTTATACATACGTATATGTCACTATTGGAAACCGCTGCGACACCAAAAGGCTAGTAGATATGTTGTCAGCTCTTTGAGATACCGATGTTAGAAGAATAAAGAAGTTCGAGGGAACGAGGGGCGTGGTCAAGACAGCTGCATCAAGAGTGGGGATAGTTAGCGGAAACTGCATACGGCAAGGACCAATCGGTCTCTCTTGGATCGACAGCCGACGGTAACGGACGTCTCTCCGCCTCAGTATTGCGTTTCTCGATGCCAAGTGATTAGTATATTGCTTATTAATTCTTTCAGTACGTTAAGTTTTCTATAATAAGTTTTGCTTGATAAAATAATAAATACAGTTGATTGGTTGTGCGTATTTTTTTTAAGAGACCTGCTTCTGATGGATAATACCAGTCATAATGTCTCATATCCTATAGGTTCACCACACCACTCATAAGAACACCAACTATTTGAACATACAGTCCGTTATTGACCTATCAATTACTAATCCTTCCGATGAATGCCAAAAATAATATCACGAAACCCCCAATTAATTTCATCAATGATTGGCAACTTTCTTACCTCCTCAAGTTTCTAAACATTATCTGAAATTTCCTTTACTTTTATTCAGCTCCTAAAACGTACCTAAAACTTAAATATTCTACGCCTCTTCAATTTTGGTCCTACCGCAAGTCATTACCGTTTTTGTTTAGGCAAACCACACAATATTAAAGATACAGAAGGCCGGCTCTATACGAGCAAAACCAGGCGTATAGAGGTATGAGGAATAGGGTGTAAAGTGCACTCATCCTCCGACAAGACGGGTTTTGTGTCTGGTAGGCCCGACAATTGATGTCGGGACGTTGTAATGTTAGTTGGGCGGTAAACTTAGCTTGCGTGATGTCAGTGTGATGTAGTCCGCTTGTGGCGATGTAGATGTCGCCATAGGCGGACTCACACATAAACAGTCAAAAAGTCATCTTTTGCCTAGCTATTTCTCAACTATGTTGGGGTCGGTTTCCAGTCTAACTGAATGCAGCTACAACCCAGTGACTGGGTGACACGATATCCCTTGGTGAGATTGGTTGTCAAAATTTCGGGCTTCTGAATACCCGTAATGACTGTTAAAGATCTACAATTGACAGTAGGGGGGGGGGGGGGCAACGGTTTAACGTGCTATCCGAGCGGAGAGTTCTCGATGCGTAAAGGATGATTACCCATCCACGAACCGACCTTGGCAAACGTCGCTTAAAGCGCGCACTGCGATGCGATTTTTTAAATCGCATGCCCATGCGAATTAAAATCGCGAGCACTAATATAATTTTACAAGTGATTATTTACCGCAGCGCGTGGACTCTAGTATATTGGTATTGTTCACAGATTGCCGATTATTTTCCGTAACGATTATAGTTCGTGGTGCACGCTTAGCCTACCTTTCGATCGACCCGTAAGCCTGTTGTTATCGACCCGTAAGGGTGCCACACAGTCCAAAAGTATCTCAAACAAATGCCGGTCGCGAGTGCGCTTGCCCTCGCTGTACGTAAAGCACGTCTGCGTTGCGTGAGTTTTCGCTCGCTTGGACCTTCTGTATTTATATATTTTGCTTTGGAAAGCTATCTTCGACGTGACTAGCAGTTCAGCTTGTCAAACATTAAAGAACAATGAAGAAAAAATGTTTCTCTAATGTTTTGTGTTCCTTAAGTTTGTTAGGAGCGGCAAGATAAGTTTTTGGGTGGGTTGCCTAAAGTAATGTTTTATGTAGGCATAAGATTAGATGTCGTGGTGTCTCGAGAAAATTTAGGCACTGTAATTTTCAGAAACCAAGTGACATAAATTTGATATTTTCTAAATAAAATGCTGATTTTTCAACCGCCACAAAACTTTTATCTAAGTGTGCTTACACACCAGCGGTAGAGGCAACTGCAGCCGTCGATGCCCGTCGACGCCTGCCGTCGACACGTCTACGGCTTACGTCGACAACGCGTGCCGCTCGTGTATTTGAGTAAGGTGCTACACGAGCATAGTTGCTTTTGCCGTTGACGCGTGCCGCTTGCACGTATGAACACTAAAGAATAAATGTAGCGGTTTGACAGCTTTTGTATAGATAATATTTCGAACTGTCATATTTACTCTCCAAGCAACAGTTATCTAAATATATAAAAATCTGCTCAAAGGAATCTTAAACTGGGCTGACGCAAGGAAAATATCGTGAGGAAGTTACATTGTGATTAAGTAATACCTGCAATCACAATATTATCTTTTTTTACAATGATTACACAACATCGCAACTGCAACATTCATATTGCTTCCAAGGAACAAAAACAAACGTAAATAGAGACACTAATATTGTTAAATACTGACATTATATCGCTCATTTGGAGAAACTTCGACGTAAATGTTTTTTTTTCCCAAAAATTAGTTAAATATGACATAGCACTTAGACACGTATTTACGTTAGTAAAAACAAAGACGTAAAAAAAAAGTAAAGTAACAGTTACGTTGATGTTTCTCCAAATGAGTGATATAGTTGTTACAAACCTGAGTCTTTTATTATCTACGCAAATTCTAGTTGGCTAAGCTAAATAGTCTTCATCGCCTAAAAAACGGCGAATCAAAACACCATGAGGATCAAAACATGAAAGGATCAAAGCCATGTGACATCCATTAACCCGCACTGGGCTTGCGTGGTGGATTACGCTACACTCCTTCTCGTTAATAGGAGTCCTGTGTCCCAGCAATGGGAACATGCCAGTAATGCTATATGCAAGCTGACACTTAGGGCGAATTTCACTAAACCCAGAAATAGTCTTATCCTGAGAATAAATTTTGATTTTTTTGCAGTTTTTCCATACTGCATAGAACATAATAGACGTCAATTTTATTCCACGGATAAAAATTATCTGACTTTGGTGAAATCAGCCCTAAGTAAATTATGATATGGAACAATAGATATATCACTTTGACCGGTAATCCAACATCTTTAACTATCGATCCATGGTCACCATTTGTACCATTTGAATTAATTTCTTGCCTCCATCTTACATAACAAAGTCCCTAAGTGCATCGTAGACCGGACGCGACTCCGAACTATTTTTTTATTTCACCACATCACATTATCTTTGTATCTACTTTATTAACATTTTAACTAATAGTGAGAAACATTCTATTATTTGATACCTACCTGCATCTTTGTCTTATCAAAACTGGGGTAAGCAGTGTAGTTGACATTAAATAACGGTTTAATCTAGTTATGAAAATACACGGTGTACATCGAGCGCAAGCTGTCATCATAAATTAAATACATTGATGTGTGTGCGTATGTGCGTTTGATATGCCTGTGTGTGTGTGTGTGTGTGATGTGCCAGGGTGTGTGTGTGTATGTTTGCATGTGAACTATATAATAGGTCTATCTATTCATACACGAAATCTCATAAAGGGTCATTGTAATTATCATTACAAACAACTTTTACTATGGGACCAAACCTGATCCGCGAAAAAAAATCAGCTGTTCATTTCAATCATTTATCATCGCATAACTCGTTAAAATGTATGGAACAGCAGATTTTTTTTCGCGGATCAGGTCACGTGGTGAGGAATGAGCTTCCAGATGCCTGACCGCGAATATGAACGTCCACACATTGCGAATCATACCTCCCAACCAGTTACTGGGAACCCCTTGTTAAGACTGGTCGTCAGACTTTCGGGCTTCTGACGACCCGTAACGACTGTCAAAGATCCACGAATGACAGTTGAGATATTATTCTCAGCTGTCATTCGTGGATCTTTATACATAATAATAATCATAAAATAATGTTACCATTCTACATGATGAGACCCTCGTGAAAGCTGAGAAAGAGAAACAAATTAAATATCTTGACTTAGCACGAGGTTGTTGACATGTGGAATGTAAACTTGGCTGTCACTGTACCGACAGTCGTATCAACCAATGGCCTGATGGCCATAAGCCTCGATCAACATCTCTCGAGGCTCTTATTAGGCGGTTGGATCAAGAGCATTAGGGCCTCATTCAGAAGGCAGTACTCCTTGATACGGTTCGCATTGTGAGGAGGTTCCTGTCCCTGGAGCCCTAACTGGACTACAATTTTTTTTTAAGTTTTTATAAAATTATTTAAAAATGTATTTAATAAGTAAGAAGTAAAAAAATAAAAAGGTAAACGAAATTACCATACCATACCATAATCAGCCTATAATGTTCCCACTGCTGGGACACAGGCCTCCTCTCAATGAGAGGGAGTGACGAAATTATAATATATAAATTATCACTCGTTAATGTTATTTTATTACAAAACCATAATTCATAATATAAAATGAGCCTTTTAATAGTTACCACGGAAGCACATCAAAGGCATACCATTTTAAATTAATTAAAAACCAAAATATTAATTTTAAAACGTAATAAGCTTAAGCTTCAATTATAATCATAATTAAAGTCTGCTTTTATTTTAATTAAATTATAATGATAATGTGGAAACCACTGAGAGCGAGTTGATTTTAATGTGTACTATTTAAATATTAGATTAACCTCTCTGTCGCATATCATATATGCGTATGCGTAGTGTGCCTGTTTTCCTTGATGAGGTAGTCTGAGGTGGTACCATTTTGGTACGGAACCCTAATAAAACATTGATTTTACTTGTGACATAACTTCATGATGTTTTTGGAAGGCATCTAACTTTACGATGTGTTTAGGAAAAGGCTTAGTTGATTGATTTAAAACAAAATTAAACTCAATTCTGGCTTTTCACTCTCATACTATATGTCTATATAGCAGAGCCTTTTGAAGCTGTCTAAGTATGTCTCACGAGTTGATCGATCAACGTTAAGTAATACTTGCCGAGGTGGGTCTGTGAATGGGTGAGCATCCTCTTCCAACTGAGAATCCTCCGTTATGCCATGTTGGGCATAACGGAGGGTTCTCCGTTTGAAAATGACACGACGGTAGTTTTTCAAAGTTAGGACAGCGAGCTAGAACCATGGTATACTTTCTTGGCTTGCTATCCTGCCTTAGCACATTCTAGTGATGTTATCAAGATGCCAGGCAATTTTAAGCCAGGGTAGTCAGAAGCTCGGAAGTCCGGCAACCAGTACCAAGGGACCCCAGTAACCCCCAGTAACTGAATTGTAGGATAGGCAGTTGTTCCATGTTATTTTCTGGTTGTTAGCCCCGTTATCAGATTAGTTGCGAACAAATTTATTTGTATCACAGCATTAGCTATTATGAGCTCTGACCAGTCGATGTGGCGATGCGTAGGATAGACATAAGGCGTTGCTACACGACAGCCCTCGGCTAAGCTACGGATGTGTGTGTGTGTATGTGTGTGTGCTAGCTTCGTTTTGTATGAAAATGTAGTCCACTACGACCTACAGTCACGCTACACACGGATGCAGGGCTGGTAAACAAATGAGCCCCGCAGCTAACGTGACCGAATCGAACTTAGGAATTTCTCAGTAACGGCTCGGAGTTTGGGAAGTTGGCAGTGTGAAACCCCCGTGCCTCAGAAAGCACGCTAAGCCGTTGGTCCTGCGCCTGATCTCTCTCCGGTCGTGTCGGATGGCCGCCCCATCGGACTATGAAAGTGAGGGAAGAGTGAGTGCACCTGTGTCTGCGCACACACGCTTGCACTAGAATATCTCCCGCAGAGATGGCTAGTCAACGTTGAGATTGGCTGCCATGACCCAAGTTCGGTCTGAAGGACTCATTATTACTCGTATTATTACGTAGCAGTGGACGGTCAACTTTATGTCCAACAGTGGACGTATTTTAGTTGAAATGATGATGATGAGCTATTCTCTGTTTGTTACTACCACAGATAACGCAAGAGCAACTACTTCGCGTGCCAAAAATGGCACCAGCTTACGTTCAAAAATCGTAAGCAGTCACGCGCTCAGTCCTGTGTACTGCTGGCTGGGTAAGCGTGAGCGAGAACGCGAGCTAATGACGTCATAGTAGGTACGTAGTCAAAAAATGGCACGCTTGGTTTTCATACAGTTCGTGATACTTGCGTTATCTACGAGTAGATCTATCTGTATCTGTGGTTCCTACTGATAAGAGAGAAAAATCACTTTTATTGCACACTGAAAAAACAGAGATTTAATTACAAGCCCGAAAAGTAAAGAAAGACAAAAAACAGGCTAATTACTTGATTCATTAGGGGCGCTCACCCTTACAGAGGCCCTTTTTTTATATTTTATTTGGGCAAATATCTTTTGTTGCTGTTTAGCTGGTTTCAATGTAGGTGGATGACCCCGTAAGTGGAAATTCATCCTGATTTTCGTTGGTGAAAAGATTAATTAGGTAATTAATGATTTTTTTTTATTTATTTAGAGTAGATGTTACCGGGTGTTGGTGTTGTTGTACCCGGTTGATGTCAATAGACTTGCCCCCTATATTTACTATTTATTTTTATATACTTTATTGTACACCAAAAAATAAATAATAAAAAAAAAACCGGTCAGGTGACTCGGACTCGCGCACAGAGGGTTCCGTACTTTGTAGGTATGTAACTACAAATTTATGGTTTTCGGATTTTTTCCCTTAATTGTGCTACATGACATTGCTTCTTGCCAAATTTCATGATTCTAGGTCAACGGGAAATACCCTATAGGTTTTGATTCCCATGCGAGTGTCTAAGTATGCGGCATCAACGGAGAAGTTTGATTTTTTCACAGCTTCAAGGAGCCACAGACTTAAGTATATGGTTTTAATTTCAACTTGATACCTCTACGCGTTCTCGAGATAAAGGGTCTTGAGAGACAGACGGACGGACAACAAAGTGATCCTATAAGGTTTCCGTTTTTTCCTTTTGAGGTACGAAACCCTAAAATATATTTTTTAAATGTGTGTCTGTCTGTTTGTTCCGGCTAATCTCAGAAACGGCTGGACCGATTTTGACTAACTTTCACTGACAGATGTTAAAAGGAGCAAGTTACTTTTATTACCGACTTTACAAAAAGGAGGAGGTACTATGTTCGGGTGTTTGTATGTTTTTTTTTTTTTTGTATGTTTGTTCATCGAATACGCCGCCAATTGTCGACGGATTTTCAAAATTCTTTTTTTGTTCGAAAGTAGATAGTTCTGAGGTGGTCCCATTGTCACCAAGTTAGGATCTGATGATGGGATCTTAGAGAAATCGAGGGCAACCCTCAAATTTTATAGGCTCACTTATTGTTTTTCGCATATTTTATGAAGTATCTTGTGTATTTGTGTATGGTTGTCACCATCTCAGGTAGCTGGGCTGATGATGGAAGGTACAACTCCTTAACAGTCAGAAGTTACTCGAACAGGCAAGGACTGTTTTAGTAAATTGTTTTGATGTTTGATAGGGCATTTGCCACATTTGGTCTCATGATCATCAAGTCATGACCTGATGCTACCTAACTCCTCGACAACTAACAGCAGATATATCGTGTTTAGGCTCATTGAAAAGGGCTCGATGTGTGGATAAACGTACTGTTACTGAGGAACACCGAAGACCTGATGCTGGAGCCAGGAGCATCAGAAAAAGTACAAACCTTGAAATTACAGCACCGTAGTCGTGTTTGGGCTCATTTTAAGTTCAATGCAATGTTGACATAAGTCTGGCCTGATGCTGCAGCCAGGATTATCAGCATCTAATCTAAAAACTAATAAAAGTAGAACTCCTCAACAATTAACGTCCCTGCATCGAGAAAAGGAATATTTTATAAAAAGGCGATGGGCAAGTTGACGTTAGGCTATTGTAACTTAGATAAATTATAAACAGACCCACTAAAAAGCGAGAAATAAAAACTTTTTAACAAAAAAAAAAACCGACTTCCAAAAAAAACACTACAAACTGAAAAATAACTTTAATTTCGGAAGTCGGTGGCAAAAACTAAAATACTGATCCCTAAGACACCGACTTCCGAAATTAAAGTTATTTTTCAGTTTGTAGTGTTTTTTTTGGAAGTCGGTTTTTTTTTTTAGAAAAAGAAGTACAGAACTCCGACATCCACATAGGCGGTATTCACTCAATAAATACTTTCAATCGCAATCATTTCATTAAAATTTAAAACAACAACACTAAACGACACCATTTGTATATAAATAAAATCATATTGTTTCCTTTCTTCACAACAGAAAATGTAACTCTTTTAAAGCTGCCCGGTCCGTTTCGGAAACGGCGCAATAATACCGAGGCAAGATTCCAACTGGTTTATTGTGGTGTCATAAATAAAGCTAGGTCTTCCTTTGTAAGGGCGTGGGTATACTGGAGTCCAGTTTATTTAGGTTTAAAGGAAATTGCTGCAATCTAAGGTTTTCCTGTAACTAGAATTACACAAATCTCATAATGTATGCAAAATGGTCTATAAAATTGTAAATCCTGTGCGGAAACCGTATTTAGAAAATGTCATCTCTTTTTTGAAGTTGTAAGGATAATTCCGTTGTCTTTTAAGGTCTACAAATTATCCCACTAAAGAAAGAAAGAAAATAATTTATAAAAAAAAAAATAGGTACCTACCTAATTAAAAAAAAGAAAAAACAAATAAAAAAGAATATTTAAATTTAATAATTTATTTTTTATTTATTTTGATTTGATTTGACCTAATCAATCAAATATTTTTTTTGCGATAAGTGTTGGTACAATAACGGTCTTAACATATATTACAATATTATTATTATGGATCGTAGCATTATGCTGAGCGATGGCCGATTTGCGTGGATGTGACACATATTTTCCGCCAACATGTTCTTTTTAGTGTTTGTGTTCTTACCGCAAATAAACGAATTTTCTTTCAGTTAGGCTTACCTATAAAGCCACTCAACCACCAATTAATCACTTTTCTAAATGAGTACTCAAATACTCTTAATTAATGCTGAGAAGATCGGTGGTAGACCGGCAAACTACTTCAAATATGTAACAGTCGCGGTGATTCACTAATTGATTAATGTAACAAAGTAAGTAGGTAGGTACCTAAGTGAGCGTAGAAGCAATTAACGGTAGTTAGAAACTGTTGGCTCTTTCCCATCATGTGTTGTGGTACTGGTTGGCTTGTGGCTAAGTAATAACAGCCGCACGGGTCGGTCGATCAGGTTAAGCTTCGCTTGCCGCGGTTGGTCCGTGGTTGGGTGACCATCTTCTTCGTGCTCCGAGCTGTGTGCGAACGCGCATGTTTCATCATAGGTGTCGTTTTCGTGGTTTTCAAGGGTGCTGGGTGAAACCGATTGACACATGCTATTACAACCGTTTATGACGGGGATCGGAACTGTTTCTTTTAAACTAAATACAGGATATTTCGTAACACATCTAGCAAAACAGTAAGGCACCGACTAACTAGATTAGGAAACTTGCTTGTGCTTTAATCTGGTCCTAGTTTGGACAATAAATCTTAACTTTAACTCCATTATGATCATACCCTTACAAAAATAGTCCGCGACCAACTCGTATACTTTATATTATATCATTTCCTACACAGCATCGTTCCTAAGATTAATCTCGACTTACATCGATTTTGTTACGAAAATATTGGGTTTTTATTTTCTGTTAGATAAGAATAGGCTTCTTTCTTCCCACGGATCTTAAAGAGGTGGACGACTCGTGGCTAAGTACCAGCTGCTGCACTGGCCGTGGTCGGTTCGCGGATGGGTCGGACCATCTATTCCATATCGAGACCCCTCCGTACTTCGGGAAAAATATTAAGCCATCGGTCCCAGCTGTCATTCGTAGATCTTTGACAGTTGTTACGGTTAGTCAGAAGCCCGAAAGTCTGATAATCAGTCTTACGAAAGAGCATCCATTAACTTGGTTGTGGAGGTCAGATACGTTGTTGCCCTATGTTTAATGCTGCTACTTAGCTGCACCCGGTTAAACTGGAAGCCGACCCCAATGTAGTTGGGATAAGGCTAATCAGATGACAAAGAGATTCTTCTGAGGTCAAAACATTAGCCAGTCAGCTAGTTGATAACGGGACCGCCTCTCCAGGGAACGTCGGAAGTATAATAGAATGGAATACTTTTTATTATGTACACCACATAAATACTATTGTTTACTTATTATGAGTAGTGTGTTTGAATTTAAAAAGAAGAGTGAGGAATAATGTCGTGAGGAAGGTTTTGAGTTTGAATTTATGGGTGACCATAAAAGTAGGGGATGATCATGGAAACTATTGATCGGATAGTGTGGAGGATGATATAGAATAGACTAAAATTTATTCTTTATTGGAGTAACCAAGACTCAAACCAGATTGTTAGAAAAACTTACGAGTATGTTAGTAAGTACAGACACTAAACTAAAACACAAGAAATAACGGTTGGTCACCGTTGCGACATCCCATGAGAGACGGCACAACAGTGACCCACGTAGACACAGTCCAGGCGACTCGCAACCATGTTTAAGACACATTTGGAGCCGCCCCACATCCTGCGCACCAGGAAAGCGCACCTTTTACGCATTGTTGCGTAAAAGCAATCTACATGCGCATCTGCGAACATCCCTGACACAGAAACCACCAGTATCCTAAACGCATTGATATAGCTAGAAAGTGAGAGAATAAGACGACATATTGCTCAATAAATTAGGACATATGACAAATATTCGTATTACAGAATCTCGTTTAATTTAACGTGCGACACATTATTATTACTGTTGGTACAGGTTTGTGTTTGTTTGTAATTAAGTGTACTCATGTCGCAAGGCACGAAGGCGGAACGAAGGTTAAAGAATATTTCCAAAAGATCAATCACTATTTCTAAACGTGACGTTTTTGGTCTTATTGAAAATGGAACTACATGGTACAACAAACTAACTACTCGTACATTCGTTCAATGTTTCATAATACTTATTGATTAAAGTATAAAACACATCGCTCCAAAGGAAGTGGTTACATTTTTATTATCATTAGGGCTCGCAACTGGTTCACGGGCAGCAGTGGTTGTGGTACAAGGTATGGAGATGAGAGGTTTTACTTTGTAACTTGAACGTGATCGAGAGGGTAATGGACTTTGCAGCAGTTGGCAGGTTGCAATATGTATATTTATATACCTTTATTATTATATGGTATGTGTGTGTAACAGAATCAATCTTTTTAAATAAAATTTCATATTGAACCTTGTATAAGTAAAGTAATTTATGCGGCCTACCCAAATGTATTGTTTCCTTTCTCTGGTATTGTTCGTCGAATCGTTGAGCTCCCTAAGTTCTGAGTTGAGCTGCACGATTGCCCACAAATTTAATGCGTGCACTGACTGGACATAACCACTCAATCAGAATGGTTCTAAGACCATTTCAGATACCAATCTACATGGTCTTTACATGATCTGACAAAGATTATAAAGAGTTTGTGACCTCTGAGTTTGTTTCGGCCTTTCTTCTCAGAGTAGTCAGATAGGAAACCCCGACCTCATCTAGTTTTTAAAATATGCTTGACGTGAAAAAGTGTTTGTACAGATCTACTTACAAAAATAATTTTATTGTGTGTTGTTGGTATGATTTTTCGAGTGGCTGAGTGACTCTCCGCACGGATCAAATATTGATATAGCTTATTGGGAGCGGTTCTAGGCATGTGTTATTGAGATTTGTGTCTGTAACTCAGAACAACAACTTGAAACCTGTGACTTAGAAAAAGTGTAAAAGCTATTTTAAGTGAAAAGAAATCAATGACTTATGGGCTAAGTTTAAGTAGGGAAAACATCGTGAATTACTCTCAAATCAAAACAGTGAAATAAAACATCGCATGGAAACTGGCATGTCCTTAGAACCAAAACTCCCGCTCTGGGTGGAGCGGAAGGGAGTGTCTGCAGACTCTTACTGACTAAAACCCACCCGTTTTCCTTCCTTAGCCCTTTATGTTCCGGGCCAGCGGTAACCCTTTCGGAAAATCCTGCTGAATCCCACTCCCTCTTACCGAGAGAAGGCCTGTGTCCAAACAGTAGGTACATTATAGGCTGGTTATGACTTCGTGAGCAAACGTAGTGATCAATTCCTTCCTTCACAGCTACAGACAGTTAAATCTTTACAAAGAAAAGAACCTCAACCCTACCTTTGCTGTCAAGATCCCTTACATTTACCTATGAGTACCTGTATCTCTGCCTGTACCTGTGTACCTGCTCATTGAAGTATCCACAATAACACCGCTTATAACTTGCAGCTACTGTTAATGTTCAAACCGGTCTCGGTCGCCACGAGAATGGAGTAGTGAATGGAAAGGAAGCCAACGGTTTAGCGACGCGGGGTGCTGTTACACCGGAGTGTACTGTTGTGGAGGAAGAGGTCAATGATTTGGTGAAGACGTTCATATTTACACGCTGTTGCTAAAGATTAGCAAGGAAGAAAAATATAGAAGGACGCTAAATAAATTAGGAAAATGGCGGAAGCTCATCAAAATCATGACCTGAAACTCAAAAGGTGGCCTGGTACATTATGAGAATTGCTAATGCTTTGCTGAATTTATCTCAATTGCAAAGTCTGGCAAATGTAAACTCACTGTTATCGGGAATAAGGATTAGAATTGATCAGAACCAATGGTGTTTGTGAAAATAATGTATGGATATAAGGAGGATTATGGCTATAAATATTAATAGGTACGTAAATAAAAACCGGTCAAGTGCGAGTCGAACTCGCGCACCGAGGGTTCCGTACTTTGTAGGTATGTAAATACTTTATCACGGGTTTTTTTTAATGTACTTACAAATTTACGGTTTTCGGATTTTTTCCTTTACTTGTGCTTTATGATCTTGCTTCTTGCCAAATTTCATGATTCTAGGTCAACGGGAAGTACCCTATACATTTTGATTCTCATGAGTGTCGAAATATACGTTTTTGCGGTATAAACGGCCGTATCTTTTACTTTAACTTAGGTGCTTGATTTTTTCACAGCTTCAAGGGACTGTAGACTTGAGTATATGGTTTTAATTTCAACTCGATACCTCCACGTTCCGGAGATAAAGGGTATTGAGAGACAGACGGATGGACGGACGGACGGACAACAAAGTCATCCTGGGTTTCATTTTTTCCTTTTGAGGTACGGATCCCTTGATTGAAGTTATCAATTTAAAAGAACATCTGGTATTCTTCTATGCTTGTGCACTTACACTGTTATATTCCATTGAAGATAATGTAACTCCCAACTGACTTAAATGATTGTATGTTTTGTGTAATTGAACTAATTTCGTGCGTGATGCAATTTTTTATTTATTTTTTAGTTTATTTAAATATATTGTTAAAGAATAAATGACTAAGTTTGACAATATCTGACCTGATAAGACAAGAAAACACAAATGTTACGCTTCTGTGTAACTGCGTCCAACGTGAGATTCATTCACAAGCCGACGAGTTATAAATTAAGGTGTAGTGTGTATTACAATGTTCTTTTATTTTCTTATTTCTTGGAACTATCGACAAACAGGTTGTATAAATGTACACTACAAAATGGCTGCTCATTCCAAACAGTTTATGTCTATCATGATATGAGCTTTAATTTTGACAGCTCAACAACATTCATTGCGTTATTTACTTTGTTGAGCAGATTTTTTTTCAAACATATGAAGCATTTGATTTGCAATATCATTAGATATCAGTTTAATGACTACATGACAATAATAAAAACATTAAGAAGTACGAAAAATTTTATTTGGTACTTAACGGATTTTTATTAAACTTTACAGTAATATAGCTATACATCAGAATAGCACTAGGATACTTTTTATCCCGATATTCCCACGGGATCCACACTCATGCGGCTGAAACCGCGGGGCACTGCCAGTTAAACATAAACAGAAATCCTGGATAATCAGTGACAACCTTGTTCTAAATAAATTTATTAGCTTTGGAAGCCATCGAATAAGCTTATAACAATTTGATTAAATTAACGTTTTTTATGGATGGCACGAGATTGGAGTTATACGTCCCTTAACAAAGTACACGTGTTTCTTTCTATATGCTTCAGTGCCGAGGGGGAAAAGCTTACGATTAAATCCTACGCTTTTAGGGTTCCGTACCAAAATGGTAAAACGGAACCCTTATGGTGAGACTCAGTTTGTCTGACTGTCTGTCTGTCACAGCTGGATATCTCAAGATACTAATGCTATCAACTTGAAGTTTAGAATATTTTTAGATAACGTTTGCCCAACTATTTTGCAAATAAGAAAGAAATAAAAATATAAATGTATATTTTTTTGCAACAGAGACTGAAAGGGGAAGTCTGAAAAATTCGAAGTGGGGCTACTAGGCCTTGTGGGGTATCATATGAAAGAGCTCAGTTTGCACATTCTCAAACATTTTTCCTTTTTTTTAGGCCGCTTAGTTTTTGATGAAAAATTAAAAAAAAATACCGTTCCCCCCCCTTATCTCCGAAGTTGGGAAGAGAAAAATCTAAAATAATTCTACATATATGGTAGAAGTTTATGTAAAAATTACAGGGAAAATTTAAAAACATATGATGGTACGGAACCTTCGGTGCGCGAGTCCGACTCGCTCTTGCCCGCTTTTTTTATTTATCCTTTTGATAGATTCTTATTTTGTAAATGTGAGGACTTTGTAGGCCTTGGAGACTTTAGATCTGTAGACTATTTTTTATTTTATCAAGTACCTGGTACTTGTTGACAGGCCTACGCTGTCCTCCCATACCTACTGTAATTTAAAAACATTGTAAAAGCCAATTATTTTTAAAAAGAGTAACCGTGGAGTTTTTTGCCGGCTCTTCTCCATAGGAAATGACCAATTGGAACCGTGCACCTAGCTTCTGACGTTTCATAAGTGCCCAAGTAGGTTTATGTGAAATAAAATATTTTGATTCTGGTCCTGATCGTGATCGTCGTGGCAAGATCTTAAGAAGTTTAGCAACTGTTGCCGCGGTCTGAATGTGGTTGGGTGACCAATATTATTTTTCGTGAATGGCATTTGGTAGATTTGAAGACATGTGACATCTGCCAACCCGCACTGGGCCCGCGTGGTGGATTACGGCCCACTCTCTCTAACCGACAGGAGGCCTGTGTCCCAGCAGTGGGAAAATTATAGGCTGATTACGATGATAGGAAGATAATTTGTTTAAACATGTGCAACATAATCCATAGATTTGCACATTTATGTATGGAAAAAATTGCTGGTTCAACATGTTTTGCCATATTCGGCGTACAAAATAATTGTTTGTAGTATTTAGTTGGAATTATGAAACGAAATAATTAAATTATAGTCAATATAAAAATAGAGTAAAAAAAAAAAATAATTAAAACAATAAAATTAATAAAACTAAATACCTACCTACACATTTCTCCATTTAGTTCTTTTTTTTTCGTTTTTACATTTTTAGTTTTATTATCATTTATTTTTAGTTTTTCGTTATTTGTCTTTTAAAAACTCCGTAACATTCTATTATCCCTTACTAATTAACTTTTTTTTTTTATAATTGACATGTTCTTCTTCCCATACATCTCTCTCAGCCGTCACTGCTGAGATGTTGTTCACCCCTCTTTCTGGCCATACCCATTACTTACCATCCATACATTCTAGTTACAATCCTTTGTAGCATCTTTCACACAATCCATACACTGTTTCTTCAGTCGTCCTCTACTCGTAAACTCAAGTTAATGTCTCATTAGATTTAGAAGACATCTTCTAGCACCCGATAAACTTCTAACTTCCTCAATCAATAAACAAGCTTAAAGGTTTAAACTGAATACTTCACAAACTTTCCCTAAAGATTTATTAGTAGCAAATATCTTTAGTTTGAACCCCACAATAATTACTGTTGACCTTTCCTGATGACCGAGGTTGACCCAAATCAATAGAGGTTCACGTATCCCGGAACTACTTAATGTGTTACGGTAACGTTTACGTTACGTTAAATGATTGTAATTCCTGAAATGTAAACAAATGGATCAGAAAACGTACCTGTGGATGTAATAATTACAAATTACTCAATTTACCTTGATTTGATTTTGAATGGTTAAAGCCGAGATTCCAATTTGAATACCTTATTGAGGAAAATTTTCTCGGTATTCGTTGCTGATTTTTCAAGCACAATTTAATTACTGGGAAAAAATTAATTTAATTTATTATAAATAATAATGATTATGTGCTTTGCAAACAATAATTGTTGGGAAAAATGAGAATAAAAAAACCGGGCAAGAGCGAGTCCGACTCGCGCACCGAGGGTACCATCATAATATGTTTTTAAATTTTCATCGGCGAGGCCTATATTCATCAGAGAATTTTAACACTGTGCACTGCGTGCAGAATATTGCAGTTTTATGTCAGCGCATAATAAGACCGAGAAGAAGGCTTAAACGTAGTGCCGCGACCTGTCTGAACGTGGTGCTTACTTCGATTTATAATATTTATGCCTATATTATACCCATAAATCTATTTATGTCGGTTGCGCGATGCTCTACGCTCGTATGCATTTAAAACAAAATACATAATTACAACGTGGTAATGCTGCCAGCCTTTTGGGGACTTACTATTGACAGCGATGCGGACGAATTTTTTGATGCCCAATGAGCTCCTGTCTTTTTCTTTTCCTTTTTTTTTATATACTTGTATGTATATATATATGTATATTTATACATACAAGTATAGTATGTGTATATATATGTATATTTTAGTGTTAAATTGTAAAATAGTTAGTAATTAAACTGTAATAAATGATAATATATTTTTGTTTAAAATTTTCATACGTTTTTCTCAGTTGACGTTTCAAATTAAAAACAAAATATTGTCCAGCGGGTCATAATGGAAGAGGCCTATGTCCAGCAGTGAACGTATTTCGGTTGAAATGATGATGGTGATGGATCATAATGAAATTCAGTACAATTAATGCCCAGCTAGAGACTAGGGCTTAAATGACTTGCTTTAGGTTGGGTTTGCATGACATATATGGTTTGACGTTAGCGAGCAGATGGTGTGAAGAAATTAAAATAATATTATTACAACTTAGTACCCAACTTTAACATAATACATTAACAGCCTACATATTACATGGGTGGGTACAGTCAGTCTCAAAAAATTATGTAACAAGGACCAGAATTCATTTGTTTGTCTAGAATTTGTGTTCCATAATTCTGTGTAAATGTGGCTGGGACAGACTGAATGCAGAAGGCACAGGGCAGGGTGCTGTGGCAGCCTGGGAGAGGCAGCCTATGTTCAGCAGTGGACTGCGATAGGCTGTGTTGAGTATGTTGTTGTTGAATACTGTATCATTGTGTAGCTACAAATTTTTTTTTTTTCTTTTTTTTAAAACGTTGCCCCACACTAGGAATTTCTCCTGTATCGTGGGTGCGTTTACAAACATTTAAACTCACATACACAAACAGCCAGACCCGGAACAACTACTTGTAGGTCATACAAATATTTGTTCCGTGCGGGAATCGAACCCGCGACACGCAGCGCAGCAGTCAATCGCTTAACCACTGCGCCAACCGTGCCGTCAAAATCAAAGTCAAAGTCAAAAAATAAGCATTCAATGTGTAATAGTTTTGTGGCTACACATTGACACAATATTATAGAACTTAATATTGTCGACAATTATATTAATTAATGTCGATTAATTATTGTCGTGCATCAGAAATGTATGGTCATATTTAAGGGTCGTAAAGTCACATTGGCCGCATGCACAGTGACCCCTGGGACACAGTCAGCATAAGGTGAGTGCCTGAAGATGGACGGCACTAGAAAGGGATGTCTGGAAGGATTTGGGGAGGGCTTTGGTCAGCAGTGACAGTGTCAGCTAAATAATAAGATGTCCCATAAAACCTTCAATATATCTACTCGACCCAAATGTATGGGACAGCTGATAATTTTTTCGCGATTACGATGTTGGTCCCATGGAGAAAATTGTTCAGTTTGATCGTCTGTACCACACCCTTAAATATGACCATCTATTTCTGAAACACGCTGTAAGTAAATATATCTTTCGAGGCTGACGGTACATACTTATATACTTGTAAAAACAATTTAACAGTCTACAAGTATGTGATAAGACAATGGCTGCGGGCTCACTGTAGAAATAGGTTACTTGTGCACTGTCGAGCAACATCAACGGGACAGTCACTTTCTGATATTTCAGATCACGTTTGGAGCTACAAACCTACGTCTAAAAACACCTATGTACAGTCAACAAAGGAGTTAAGTATACAGGAGCGTCGGATATTGTTGAAGTTTACTAAGAAACCGATGGATATTCTCGAATCATTTTAGTTTATGAATAGAAAACAAACAGCTCATTTATTAAAATAAATTTCAGTCCAGAAGGTTTCTTAGTAAACTTCAACTATATCCGACGCTCCTGTATACTTAACTCCTTTGTTGACTGTACGTCTTAAAAGACGTAGGTTTTTTGAGGTAGTGTTTATCTCGTAGATAAACACTAAATGCTGGTGTTGTAAAAAGATGATTAGGGAAGTCAAACATCTGGAAAAACAGATCTAATGGTCTGAAATCGGAAACACGTTGCCGGTGAGGAAGCGTGGTGATCAATGCTTCTGGAAAATTGTTTTTAGCGCCCGTCCGGATTCTCTGAAAGACTATAGACAGATGTTCATATTTCAGATCTCTCTGTCTTTCTCTTTCTGTGGGTGTACGTACATGGTCACCAGTTATGTTTAGTTAAATTTATTAGGGGTGAGCCCATTGCCATGCTATTAATAAATTATTGAAGGAAAATCGTAACACTCTGCCCGACCTAAACCATTACCGTGTTATTATTTTGATAGTAACGTCATTATGTAAAAAACCCGAAACCTCGTAAGTCAACCAGAGAATACAACCAGTTTTACCAAGGGGTATCGTGTTAGCCAGTAACTGGGTTGCAGAAGGTCAGATAGTCGCTCCATGTAAAATACTGGTATTCAGCTACATCTGGTTAGACTGGAAGCCGATCCCAAAATAGTTGGGAAAAGGCAACGCAGATGATGAATTATAATAATAACACTTATCATCAATCCTAGGTATTACAAGGTTAGATACTTGCTACAGTGTTTTCTCTACGTTACTATAAACTAAAATAATTTTACTTCAGTATTATTTCCTCACTGCATCCCTCACCCTGGCCGACAGTGTACGACTCTTGTAATTAATTAAACTTGTATAAGTCGTGTGTTTGTTTGAGAGGCGCTCCCCGGCGCTAAGTCAACCAGATCCGAAGCAGCACTAATTACAGTGGCCTGCCAACTTCTGGGACACGAGCTTTGATGTAGGGAGGTTTCTTAAGGAAACTGGAGGTTCAGTAAGATTTAGAAGTTGATATTGTGTTATTCGATGGTCAAATTTTGTTAAAATGTATTAAAAAATATGATAAAAAAATTCGTGCTTCGAATTCCGCAAATGTGAAGAAACAGCTTCACACTGAACTCGGCAACTTGCTTAACCTCGTTGTTGGATTCTAGACCATAAGATGCTAATATAATACCCGTTGGATGCGAGAAGCACAGAACCGGTCGAAGTGGAGGTGCTTGGGGGAGGCCTATGTCCAGCAGTGGACGACTTTCGCCTGAAATGATGATGATGATGAAGTTGCTAATACTGGACAGACCGCATGCGGTAATAAGTGGACACCTCATCCACAGAATGACCTCGTCGAAGGTTGGTCAACCTTAAAGTTAGAACCACAGGTTGCTGGTAAGAGTGTTCAACCTGGATGCAGAAGACGGAGAACAGGGTGCTGTGGAGGCTACTTAGGAGAGGCCTACGTCCAGCGGTGGACTGTAATAGGCTGAGTTGACTGACTGACTCTGCTTAACTAACAATTCTGTGTATGTATGAGAGGCACTGCTCCGCTAAGTCAACCAGATCCGATGCAGCACTAATTACAGTGGCCTGCCAACTTCTGAGGACACGAGCTCTTTATTGGACTCCTTATTGGCTCTTTATTGGCGGATTTGACGGCACGGTTGGCGCAGTGGTTAAGCGATTGACTGCTGCGCTGCGTGTCGCGGGTTCGATTCCCGCACGGAACAAATATTTGTATGACCTAGAAGTAGTTGTTCCGGGTCTGGCTGTTTGTGTATGTGAGTTATGTGAGTTTAAATGTTTGTAAACGCACCCACAATACAGGAGAAATTCCTAGTGAGGGGCAACGTTTCTTATAATTTTTTTTTTTTTAAATTGGAGGAAGGTTTCTTAGGGAATCTGGAGTTTAAAACTGTTCGGAAAAACGGTCACCCAACCACAAACTGACTTTGGCAACTATTACCTAACCTCGTTGGATTCATAGTCATAATTGCCACTTCGTCACGAGCCCCAATCATCATAAAATATGTTAAGGTTCGTCCGCACATTTGTATCACAAATGATTTCGGCACAAGGAAACAGGATATGGGAATATCGGCACATCTTGCCAATTTTCAAATACCTATTTACAAAAAAATGTAGGTATATTTCAATATTACAAAGGGAATTTCGATACTTGAAAAGAACTAAAATCTTCAAAACCAAGTCCGTACCGACAAAGCTCAGTTATCGAAGAGTTCAATCATTTTTATTTCTAATTGATTTATGCAGTAGTTTTTTCATAAAACTCGATTTTCCGAAGCACTTTTCGAAAATTTGTATGCGCCTCTCACTTCGGAACGGTGTTTCTGTGCGTGAGAACTAGACGTTGTGCGTGTCACTGCTCATCACTGACACTAGCTCTGTCAGACACGACGCCAGGTGAGACAGCGTGCTTTTTGGCCATAGCCACCAGTGAGTTCGAGCTCGCGACTAGTTTACTCTTAAGGAATTGCTTGTGTTAGGAAAACATAATCGTAATACATTATTGCGACTTGTGCCTCCTAGTGAAAATGCGCCTTTACAGCAATTTGGCAATCGACTTGGTTGTCATTACCAGACAGGAGAATGCTGCCCATCCCCTTATCAATACAGGGATGATAATTAAATAAATAGCACTATAATAATAGGTACAACGGAAAGCTTAATTACCATCAATTATTATAATTGGTAGTGATGGCAATCAGTAGGTAATCATCATTATGTTACGTATCAATAACATTGGCAGGTAATTATTCCAGTGCAGGACAAAGAAAGACCATGATCCGGAGAAAGACATAGGATTACTTTTTATCCTGGATCGCAGACGAAGTCGCGGGAAACGGCTAGTCTTAAATAAAAGGTAGCGACATAAGTTTTCGCCATTCTTAAAGATAATGTCCACAAGACCATGTCATTTTATAATTTCCCTGAAAAAATAATAAGGATCGGCCGATGTCATCACCATCTGCCTAGCCTTTTCCCAACTCTGGTCGGCTTCCAGTCTAACCGGATGCAGCTGAATACCAGTATTTTACATAGAGCGACTGCCTATCTGACCTACACAACCCAGTTACTGGGTAATACGATGCCCCATAAGACTGGTTGTCAGACTTTCGAAGGATCGGCCGTTACATTCTGTAAAAAACTCTACGTGAAAATTTAGGTAAAGTGAGTTATCAATAGCATCAATTCCTAGCATCAGGGGGCCTATAAAGGTCACTTTGGCAGAATCATAAAAGGATAACATTATGAATCATAATATGGCGAAGACAGTCCGTGTTTTTCTTTTTTTCGCTGCACTACGTAGGTATAATCAAAGAGATTGGGATTGGATTGATTGGTATTTTAGCACAGACAAAAAAAAATATCTGAAAAATCCTTCACCAATTGGATTTGATACAATTAACTTTACAGTTAACTGTCCGTTATGATTAATTATGTTATCCTTTTATGATTCTGCCAAAGTGGCATTTTTAGGCCCCCGACTGGCATGACAGCTCACCTCAAGCTCACTTCACCTAAGTTTACACTGTGAAACTTTTACAGAATAGACCGGCTGTTTTAAACCTTCACGTCTAGACCAATTAACGTAGATGCAATTATAAAAGTGTTCCCGTGGTTAATATCAAAAATATCTCAACAGGCATGCGAATATTATTTTATACGACGTACTTTGAATTCATTAGTTGGTACTAATGTGGATACGCCGTAATAATATTAGCCTGCCTGCAATACTGAAGGCCATCAGCATCTGCCTAGCCTTTTTCTAACTACGTTGGGGTCAACTTCGAGTCAAAGCCCACGTTCGCACGAACGTAACGATATCGCGGCGGGATTTTTATCGCGCACTTGATTTTCAACCCTCGGTGTTAAGTCGAGCATTGAGAATCTAACAGAGCGCATTCCAGCGCGTCAAAAAATACACTGTTCGATTTTCAACTTTCGGCAGTAGGCAGTTTGTTGAAAATCCAGTGCGCGAAAAAAAATTGCCGCGGAGACATCACGCCCGTGCCTACCTGGGCTTATCGGTTGCAGCTGAATACAATAAGATAGAGGATGAACTTGTAGCGGAATCTTCAACGCCACATGAGAACAACGCGTCATACTGACGTCACGCAAAATCCTGCATCTCGCAAGCAGAGTTTACCGCGCAACTGGCATTGATACAACGGCCCGACATGAATCATTACGCAGTTACCCGCCAGACCCAACACCCGTCTGGTCAGAGGATCCTCCCTTTTCTATAGAGTATGAGTGAACTTTACACCCTGTTCCTCATACCTCTATAAACTGTCACGCTACAAGGCAAATACTTGTTCTTAAACAGAGAAGCATCGAGCATTGATCACCACAATTGCCCACTGTATGTTTAGTGTTCTTAAATTCATAAGTTCCAGTTTCCACGCAAATTGACGAATCAAAACTAACGAAAGACACAATACAAAGAGGTCGGTCGCTTTAAAAAACACAAAGCTAATTATTTAAAATAGTTACCTAATTTTTTTCAACATATTAAAAAATACAAATAAATCCTCAAAACAAATCCTTCTTTAACAGAATTCTATAGCAGGATTTAAAACGTGATTTTTACAACAGAAAGAATAAACCACAGTAGGTACCTATGTTATTTTTGAAATAGCTACATTTATAGGAAAAGCAAAATAAACGCAGTACAATACGAAACCGGATAATGTTTGTGTTTTATTTATATGTCAAAGCTTTTTTATGATCCGTTTGAGTACAACAAAAGGGACGAATACAGAATTATCTTATGAAAGAAATCTCAGATGTATGTTAAAGAATAAAGTGAACGCTTTCTGTGCGAATAAAAATATGTGGCGCAACTTGAACAAAACGTTTTGTAACGTACACACACCACACAGCAATAAAATTGTTAAAAGCCAAAAAAATCTTGATGTTAATATTTATGTATTTAAACTTCAAGTATAGTAATGGTGCCTTGCTGGTCGGTCTAAGGTTAAGCTACGGGATGGGTGACCATCCAATACATAGCGAGAAAGCACATTAAGCCGTTGGTCCCGGCTGTCATTCGTAGATCTTTGACAGTCGTTACGGTATAAGCCCAAAAGTCTGACAACCAGTTTTACCAAGGGATATTATGTTATCCAGTAACTGAGTTGTGGAGATCAGATAGGAAGTCGCGGAGTCTATGTAAAATACTTGTATTCAGCTGCAACCGGTTAGACTTGGAGCTGACTCCAACATAGTTGGGAAAAGGTTAGGCACATTGATTGTTAAATTGTGCTAACTACATAGGCGAACTTAATGCCACAGGCATTCTCTATCAGTCAACATTTGGGTTAAAAGGACAACATTATGAGGGGTGTACCAAAAAATAAAAAATTAACAAAATAAAGGAACATTTGTTTTTAGGGTTCCGTACCCAAAGGGTAAAAACAGGACCCCAATACTCAGACTCCACTGTCCGTCTGTCTGTCAGCAGGCTGTATCTCATGAACTGTGATAGCTAGACAGTTGAAATTTTCACAGATGCTGTATTTCTGTTGCCGCTATAACAACAAATACTAAAAACAGAATAAAATAAATATTAAAGGGTGCTCCCATACAACAAACGTGTTTTTTTCGGGATTTTTGCCTTGTGGTACCGAACCCTTCGTGTGTGAGTCCGACTCGCACTTGGCCAGTTTTTTTTATAGGAAGTTCTCAGTTAGCTGCAGTCTGGAGTCTTGATAGGTACCTAATTAAATATGCCCTGGTCTCTCTATAGGTTCGTTGTCTGTTACTTACATGAGACTTTCAAAATTAATTTGCAAAATATACTCACCTCTGCCTCTTCAAATATCAAGCGAGAGGGCTTCCAAAAATAGGTATTAGCTAACAACATATTTGAGTACGTATTTTGATGCTGTTTAAGTGTTCGCATTAAGTATCTAAGCTCCTCTATTTTGATTTCCGTAAAGCGTTCGACAGGGTTGACAATGACGTGCTCTTGATGAAATTGGAGGCGTCGGGTTTCTCGTCAGAGTTCCTGAACTTCTTCGCGGACTATCTGCGAGGCCGCAGGCAATTTGTTAGGCATGGTTGCTTTGAGTCCGAACCTTATAATACCCGCTCAGGCGTGAGTCAGGGATCCGTGCTTGGTCCATTGCTTTTCCTTATCATGATCAATGATCTTATAAATAAGGTTAAGTTTGCAAAATGCTTGCTCTACGCTGATGACTTGAAACTATTGGTTCGAATTGATACGGTCGCTGATTGCATACTCCTACAAAGGGACATTGATGCCATATATGAGTGGAGCATGGAGAATAAACTCTTTTTTAATCCCACAAAGTGTTACGTCATGACGTATGGTCGAAAACTTCAACCACTCCACTATAACTACAGATTGGGTGGTGAATTAATAGCTCGTGTCACTAAAATAAAGGACCTGGGCGTGACCTTTGACACTGCTCTGACATTTAGAGATCACATCTCCTCTCTTGCCAAGGAATCTTTTAGGCGCCTGGGTTTTGTTTTGAGAAATGCCCGTGATTTTCAGAACCCAAATGTAATTAAGCTTCTGTACACCACTTTGGTTCGTAGTAAACTTGAGGCTGGTGCCTGTATCTGGCATCCCTACACAGCGACTCAAACGTTAACGTTGGAAAAGGTACAAAAAACTTTCTTGAGATTCCTACATAAAAAAGCGTTTCACTTCTTCCCTTACATGTACCCTACTAATTACCTCCTAGGTATATTGGGCTTCAACTCGTTGGAGGTTAGACGTGGCTTTCAACAGCTCACAGTAGCCTGCAAAACTTTCAGAGGACGCATCGACAGTCCTGAACTCCACGATCTTTTCTGTAGGCTATTTGTTCCCGACAAATACATCGGACATCGCCAAAGCCGTCGACACAATCTGTTGGCACCGCCGTCATCTAAAACTGTCGCCAGAGCTGAGTCCCCTGTGTGTCGTACTCTAAGGATGCTTAATGCCCTCCTGGCCACCAATCCTGAATGTGATCTGTTTGCCGATGAATGGAGTAGAATTATGCGGGTATGTCTGATGTTTTGTGAGAAGAAGTATGCTAGGGTGTCCTCTATTGTTTTATGTTAGTATTTGAAATTTTGTATCTACCTTAGCTGTTTTTATTCTTATTTTATTTTATGTTAATTAATGTAATTGGTGTTACCGTTTTAATTAACAATAAACAATAAACAATAAGCACGTAACCATGTCTCGATTTTTTTAAGACACATTATTTTTTGAATTTTTAGAAAGAAAATTAAGAGAAAATTAAAATATGTTACAAAAAAAACATTAAAACGGAAAAGGAAAAAAATATATAATTAGATATTATTTAGTTAGACACACTAGCAGCTAATTAACTGGTACGTGTGTATCAAATAGCTTGGAGATATTGGTGTTCCAACACTTTCCGGGAGCCTATTCCATGCTGTTAAACATACACAAACATAAACTTCAGATTAAAAAATAATAACCGATCATGAATTTGACTTTTATGTATCTCTATTTTATTTAGATCGAAACTCCAAAAACATACATAGGTACATCTCCAACCAACACAAACATGGTCTTCAATAACACCCCATCGTTTTTGCGTGGGGGGTTAAAAAGCAGCCAATTATTCCCGCTACATTTTATGCGTAATCTTCCCCGTCGCATCCTCCAGTTCCCATCCTTTACGTCTCATTACCGACACTGCACTGGATAAAGGCAAACGGACTATTTTAATTGTTCCTTCATGCCCCATTAGGTCTCGGATCGGTTCGGAGCTTCAAAATGACCGTTCTACCCCAAATAGTGGGAAATTACGCTAATGTTACCTTTTATTATTAATTTGGGAGGGAATAGTGAGATGAAAAGTGGACGAGAAAGGGGAAGTTAGCTTGGTAATAGAATAGAATAGAAAACTTATAATACAGACAGGAGTCCATAATGTTAGTAATCATTTTACTTATCTTCTAGTGTTAATAGGTACAGACGCAGATCTATAGTCCGACTTTTAATTAGCTGCAGTAAAATGACACTTCTTAATAATCCATGGAGTTTCTTGCCCGTTCTTCTCCATAGAGATCTACATTTTGGAATGGGCAACTAGCTTCAACTTTCTGACTAACTGACAGACTATTTAATTTTGACAATTCAAAAGTGCCTGCACAAGGTTTAATTGAAATAAATGCTTTGAGTTTGAGTTTAACTCATTCCGGACTGAGTTTAGAGATATGCAAATGCATGTCAAATATGTTTCGTTTGTTACCTTCGATCAATAATTGTTACACTATTCTGTATTAAAAAAACAAGATTTGGTTGATGGCCGCCAAAAAACAAAAAAAGACGCCAATTTCAGTCATTTAAGTAACACATAAGCCGTCATTTTACTGCATCTAATTAAAAATCCGACTATACAATTAAATTTCAGCGTAGAGCTGCATCCACCTCCGCAACATAGGGGAATCCCGCCGATCTGCGAACAGAATAATTATACACAGTAATGTCTGACAGTTGGAGACAGGTATCTTTTCGTTGAATCTATGACATTTTGACAGTTCAACAATATTCATTGCGTTATTTACGTTGTTGAGCAGATAAATTTTTCGATAGTAAGAAGCAATGGATCAGCAATATCCTTCAAAATGATTCAGATTGTGATTGATAGTGTATACCGCAATTGGGGTGCTGTAGTCGTCACAACTGTTGCCAGCGTGTAGACGAACCCTCTGCCGCTACACATAATTAGACATGTCATTACTCTGTCACTAATGCCAACACCCTGTCACAATACATCCCGAACGTCATGTTCGGCCTCAGATTATGTAAATTTATTGTGGGTAATAGCTAGGAATCACGGTGTTTGTCGATGCGGTATTGTTGACAGAGTAAACTATAGACTGCTCATTCGCACAAGAAAAAGAGAAATTTACTAACGTCACTAGTAAAGAAAAGAGACAGACTAAGAATGTTTTTCTCCCCTTGTGTCCATTGTTAGTTGATTAAGTCTTAGCATGTAACTCTTATACAACCTGTGTGTATATCTTTGGATCAATAAAGTTATTATTATTATTTTATTATTATTTCTGTCCCTTATTACGTGTCGGCTAAGCACATCAATGTGCACAACAAGTTTGACGTTTATGAATGGAATAATAAATACTACACCGCGAATAAGATATTTTTCGTGCATAATTCAATAATAGTACATTTGCGCAACTGTGAAAATTTTAAGGTGCAGTGTAATAAGTTGTAAAAAAATGATAGTATGATGAAGATTGCCGGATTTTTTTGTCCCTTTCGGTGACACGCATACCATGAGTCTATAGATTACTCTGTCTACGATTGCAATAATTGCTAATAATTATAGGTATGGTGTTATTTCTGTGTGTTTTGGGTCGCAAAAATGCATGAAAACTCCCATCATCATTTGCCTAGCCTTTTCATAACTATGTTGGGGTCGGCTCCCAGTGTAACGAGATGCAGCTAGAAGTATTTTACATGGAGCGACTGCATAGCTCACCTCTGGTTGCCAGGCTTTTGACGACGCATAACGACTGTCGAAGATCTACGAATGACAGCCGGGACCAACGGCTTAACGTGCTTTCCGAGGCACGGACGAGTCTGGGTATGTAAAGATGATTACCCATCTATGAACCGACCGTGACAGGCGTAGCTCAAACTCAAACTCAAAGCATTTATTTCAATTAAACCAATTACAGGCACTTTTGAATTGTCAAGGGGTCGGTCAGTCAGAAAGATGAAGCTAGCTTAAACTGATCAATCGAACCGTACGGCTGTTACTGTTTAGCCACGAGCCCCCTTTTAAGAAAATCTTCATCCTGTATAATCTATCAAAATAACAACGCCCAGTCGCCCAAGAGAACACGATAAACGTAAAGCTAGGTTCATATTGCTGTGTCGGGGTGTGTCGGGGCGCGCCAGAACGCAATCGCTTACGTTCATTTACTATGCATAGATTCACATTAGTAATAATAATAATAATAACCACCGCCGTATCTCTACGTTGACGTCGTGGTGGGGCTTGGGCGCTCAGAACTCTAGGCCTGTGCCGGAAGGGTTTACTTTGCCGGAACAGGTCTAGAGTTAGGAGCCAGACCAAGAGAGATACAGAAATCCGCAGGGCAGCATGTGGCGAGCTGTTGGGCAGTAGCGACCCCACGGACCCTATCTCCAGGGAGAAGTCTTGTTCCTCACCTCTGGCTTGCCTTTATTGGCCGGCTGAAGTGAACAATGACGAGGAACAGAGCTCCCACCTCATTCTTGCCTTTATTGGCTGGCTTGAGTGGAGATTCGCAAGAGCAAACGTGCTCGGAGGAAGGAAGTATTCCAGTAAGATGCTGGTAGGGATCTTGACCGTACTTCCGGGATTGTCCTGATAGCCGTGGAATACCTCTCCACTCCTCATAATCACCTCAGGACATGTTGCCCCCTTGCCGCTACGACACTATGTGCTAGCGACCGTTTTCGGGGGCCCATTATTGAGTGTGCAAGTCACCCCCTGCCATTTAATCTGTGTAATTTATAGAGAACATCGGTCAGGCAGGGGCTATAGTTTTTCCATAATCTTAGATAACCAGTTCACTTTAGCCACCAAAACCCATAATCCAATATTTTTGTTTCCTTATTTTGCAATAGTCCTACACCAACCGGGGGTTGTCCTTGGGTGCACTTGTATAGTGCGAACAGGGATAATCGTCGGTTGGTGCCTCATTTCATTGAAAATCTCTAACGGGCCTCTGCGAGTTGGCTTCGGCCCCTCGTACGCCTTCCAAAGGACCGGGACCCCATGGTCCCGAGATATGTTAAAATATAAAAAAATAATAATAATAATAATATTCCACAACTATCACACAACGCCGTCTAGTCTCAAGCTAAGCAGAGCTTGTGTTATGAGTACTAGACAACTGATAAACATACTTATATATTTCTAAATACATACATATATAGATAAATTACACCCAGACACAGAACAAATGATCATGCTCATCACACAAACATTTGTCCTGGGTGGGAATCGAACCCACGACCTCCGGCATAGCAGTTATAGTCACTGTCAACCTACTAATGTGAATCTATGCATAGTAAATGAACGTAAGCGATTGCGTTCTGGCGCGCCCCGACACACCCCGACACAGCAATATGAACCTCCTCCTCCTTAGTCGTTCACTCTTGACAGAGTGGTCGTGGTTGAAGATTCTGCATTTTCTTTGGCCAAAGTAGCCCTCGCGATGCTCCTCCACTTCTTCCGGTCTTCAGCGTCTCGGAAACTCTGGACTATGGAGGTTTGTGTTGACGCTTTGATAAGGTCTGTCCAACGCGTAGGTGACCGACCGCGTGACCGCTTGCCTTCCACTTGTCCCTGGACAACGAGTCGCTCCATGGAGTGTTCGTTACGAACCACGTGGCCGAAATATTGGATAATTCGTGTTTGCACAGTCGACGATAATCTCTGCTTGACTTTTAGCTCCTCCAGGATCGAAACATTGGTCCTAAACGCTGTCCAGGGAATCCGCAGCAGTCGCCGCCAGCACCACATCTCCAGTGCATCGATTTTGCGTCGGTCTTTGAGGCGAACCGTCCACGTTTCTGCGCCGTACAGGAAAATCGGGAAGACTAGGCTTCTCATTAGGCGGACTTTTGTGGCTTTGGTAATATTACGGTTGCACCAGACTCTTTTAAGCTTGTCAACGGCAGATCGTGTGATAGCACATCTCCTTCGAATCTCGTCTTCACATCCTCCAGTGTTTGTGATAGTGGAACCGAGGTACACATAAGATTGGACAACCTCACAGTTGCCAACCATAGAGATGTCAGGATGGTTTAGTTCAGCTCGGTCCACGATCATCATCTTGGTCTTGTCTCTGTTGATCGTTAGTCCGAAGGAGAGGCTTGTTGTCTCTAGACGGGTCAGCAAGTGTTCCATGTCTTCTCTTGTTTGTGTGAGAAGAGTAGTGTCGTCGGCATATCTTAAGTTAGATATCTTCCGACCTCCCACTGAAATACCCTTGTCCCATTGATCCAGAACGATTCTCATAATACATTCCGTGTAGATGTTGAAAAGGAGTGGAGAGAGTATGCACCCCTGTCTGACACCAGCGTGCGTATGAAAGCTTTTCGAGTCAACGTCGTCTATCCGAACAGTCGCAGTTCCGTCCTCGTAAAGTCGGCGTATGAGACGAACTAGGTGGATAGGTACTCCCATTTGAATGAGTACGTCCCATAACTTATGCCATCTCACGGTGTCGAAGGCTTTGCGAAAGTCAACAAAGCATATGTAGAGTGGGATGTTAAACTCTCTAGACTTTTCAATTATTTGCCGAAGAATTAAAATTTGCTCTCTTGTTCCTCGACCCTTGACGAATCCCGCCTGCTCAATAGCTATTTCGGGATTCAGAAAAGCCCGTAGTCTGGTATTGATGATATGAAGGAGTACTTTGCTGGCGTGTGTAGTTAGGGATATAAGTCTGTAGTTACCACATTTCTTCGTTGATCCCTTTTTGTGCAGTGGTATGAACACGGAGTGTGCCCAGTCTCGAGGCCATTTCTCTGTCTCCCACACGCGGTTGCAGATGAAATGCATTATGTCAACTCCGTATTCACCCATAGCTTTAAAGACCTCTATTGGAATGGCATCAACACCTACAGCCTTATTCCTCCTCAGGTGCTCAAGTGCGGCTCGAACTTCACTTTCCAGGATTGGTGGTTCCATAGCATCCTGTGACAGTGTACTAATGTTACACGATGGTATTGTGCTGCTATCCTTGAAAAGTTGCGCGCAATATTCGCTCCACACTCCCACAATGTCCTTGATTTCTGTTACGGTCACTCCATTTACATCCTCAATGGCCCAGGTTTTCGGTTTGAATTGACGGGTTATGGTTCGAATCTTCTTAAATAAATCTTTAGATTCGTGGCGCTCTGCGTTCCTTTCTAATTCTAGGCATATGTTTTTGAGATGGTTATTACGATCCTTGCGCGTAGAGGATCGTATCTGTGTACCCACCAAATTCAATTCCTGGACAGATGCCCCCTTGACCCTCAACTCGCGACGGTGCTCTACTAGACGCCAGGTGTCGTCTGACATCCAGTGTTGATGTATGTCTTTCGTTCGAGTAGGTTGCGACGAGCGTATAGTATTCTTTATGTGCTCTTTTGCTGATTGCCAGAGTGAGTCGGGGTCGTCATCAAGGGCTAGTGACCTCCAGTTGCTATTATCTGCCGCCAGTTGGTTTCTGAAAGCCGTATGGTCTACTATTTCAAGCCTCTTGTTAATTTTACGAGGTATGGAGTTACGTAACTTAAGTTTGAGTTTACATACGAGAAGCTGGTGGTCAGATTGACAGTCGGCTCCGGGCAGTGTGTGTGCGTTCATAATTGAACTACGCCATCTAGATCTTATCAGTATGTAGTCAATCTGATTGCGGTGGTTACCATCAGGGGACGTCCAGGTGTACAGTCTTCTGCGGTGTTGCTGGAATACTGTATTCATAATGGTGAAGTTGTTGTCGGCTGCGAACTGGAGCAACCTCTCCCCTCTATCATTCCTTTGGCCGAGACCATAGTTGCCTACAATATTCCGCAAACCCATATCTAACCGTGTGTCACCCACTTTCGCATTAAAATCGCCAAGTATAATCATCAGTTCTCTACTTGGTATAGTTGCTATTGAAGATTCGATGTCATTGTAGAATCTTTCTACGTCTTCATCTTTCGCCGTGCTAGTGGGCGCATACACCTGTATGATATTAAGCGGGGTGGGACATGCATCGATCTTCATTGTGATAATTCTGTTGCTGACCGGATTATAACCTAAGACCGCTTTAGTCCATTGTTTGGGGATTGCAATGGCCACTCCAGCGAAGCTACTGGAGTCATCTCCTGAATAATAGATGGTGTGCTTATCCAAGTCTCGGTGGCCACTACTTTTCCAGTGAGTCTCGCTTAGACCCGTGATGGTGATGTCGCATCGCTGGAGCTCATTATCCAAGATGTGTAATTTACCCTCATCAAGGAGTCCTCGTACGTTCCAGGTGCCTATACGGGTGGTATTTCGTAATTGAAATTGCTTTCTTCCAGTCGCATGATTTCCGAGGGATGCCTGGTTGCCTACATTCCCTCGGCCGGTAGCCAATTTCACACTGCGAGTCCCGGTAAACCCACAGCGCCGGTCGCTACGCGGATTGCCAGGCAAACGTACTTCTCTATTGTGCTGCATTACATCATTCAACTCTCGTGGGAATTTATAATGTAGTAGTATCCCGTTGCTTTCTACATCGCGGTACTACAGACTCAATGTCCGCAGAAATCTGTAAGTGAACCTATTCCGAACATACGGTTCTTACGCTTCATCACAGTACTGATGGCTACCGCTGCCCTCCATCAGGATCCAGGTACAACGCCCCTGTGGCTTGCCTCCTCCGCTGGTTGGACCGTACCGACAACTGTTGTCTCCGCTCTTTCCACCGTTGAGGTCTTCACCCGTAACCCTGGGCACGGGCTCTGCGATATACCCCGCAGAACTGGGTCCCTGCTGAACTTCGCCATCTACACGCTCCGGCCTACTGAAGTGTGAGATGCCCACCCCCGCGACGAGGACGCGCCAAACAGGAATTGCTCAAGTGGAGCGCAGAAAAGATGGCTCTACTCTCCCAGGAGCCGGGTTAATGGACGTGTATGACTCCGCGTCCAACCTAGCTTCTATCTCTGGTCTGACAGTTACATAATTAAACACGTCATTACAACGTCACAGCCGTCAGCACCGTCGTAGTGACGTCACATTATCGTATGTCCGGTTAATTAATAACTTAGTTATAATTGTTATATGACACTTGACTGTGGAGTGGCAGATGTACATAATATACTATGTTATAAGTAGGGATTTCGATGATAATTTTGGGAGCGGCTGCAAATTAGAAATTCTGTCTTAAGTAACATTTATAAATAATTAGCTGACCCGACAGAAGATGTCCTATTTTTGATTCGAAAGACACGTGGCGCCATCTATTATCATAATAATGTTATTGTTGTTTTCCTCGGGAACAGCACTTTTTTCTTGATGAAAAGTACCCTAATGTCAGTTTCTGTACACCCGACAACGTGTGATGCAAAATTTCAGGATGATCGGTTCAGTGGTTTAGGCGTGAAAAGGTAACAAACAAAGTTACTTCCACATTTATAATATTAAGTTAGGATACTTTCTCGACTGTTAAGCAAAGCATTTAAATAAGACAAATAAACCTATTTTTCTTTCTAATTCCTGACTGTACCAAAAGGATGTTTAAATTAATTTGGTATGTAGGTATGTACAAACAGGTGTTTTAATGTGATTCGAACGATGTAACAATAGAGCTCTTTATGAAGTATGTATATCATCCGGGGCAGAACACATTAAATATTACAGTTTAATGTGCATACACACTAACAACACGCCTCAATGGTAGAGGCATCTGCAACCGTCCACGAGTGTCGACGGCAGCAAAAATATTTTTTAAAATCTAATACGTTCAAACAAACAAAATATAAGTACAAATCAATAAATAAAATCCACTCCCTCTGTGTGGGTCTTTGCTCAAAAGACCATTTCAGACGCCAATCTACATGGTCTTCACATGATCTGATAAGATTATGTCTGGACTTTAAAAGAGACTGTGACCTCTAAGTTTGTTTCGGACTTTCTTCTCAGAGTCAGATAGAAACGCCGACCTCATCTAGTTAAAAAAAATATAATTTTATTGACGTGTAAAAGTGTTTGTACAAACCTACTTACAGAAAATAAATCGTTTATCATATAATACAATCATTGATTATAACTTAAAACAAATAAATTAGAACAGGAATCACAACCACACAGAACACTGAAACAACATGGCGTCGCTTCAATATTGTGACAGGCTGTTGACATTCGCGACACAGTAATGACTTGCTAAGTTATGTGCATTCTCTATGACCCGGCGTGGCAGGGTTAGAACTTAGTTTTATAATATCGGGGGATGAACTGCATTATGTAATATGAAATTACGCCTGCATCCTCTCAAGGGTAAGCAGAGATTAACAACTGTCACTTTTTAAAATTAAATTGTTTTTTCTGTAAATCGGAATCACTTTTAGACGTCATATTACAAAAAAAAAAATAAGAGGGGCCCGTGGCTAAATAATAAGAGCCGCACAGGTCGATCGATCAGGTTAAGCTACGCTTGCCGCGGTTGGTCTGTGGATGGGTGACCATCTTTACATACCGTGACCCCTCCGCGCCTCGGAAAGCACGTTAAGCCGTCGCCGTCGGTTCCGGCTGTCATTCGTGGATCTTTGACAGTCGAATGAGAAGAAGCCCGTAAGTCTGACAACTAGTCTTACCAAGGGATATCGTATTACCCACTAACTGGGTTGTGGGGGTCAGATAGGCAGTCGCTCCATGTAAAATACTGGTATTCAGCTGCATCCGGTTAGACTGGCAGCCGACCTCAACATAGTTGGGAAAAGGCTAGGCAGATGATGATTATAAAAAAAATAAGCTAGATGAGGTAGGCGTTTCCTATCTGACTACTCTGAGAAGAAAGTCCGAAACTAACTCAGAGGTTACAGTCTCTTTTAAAGTCCAGACATAATCATATCAGATCATGTATAGACCATGTCGATGAATAAGTATTTGCACCAACGACAGCCCCATTTTATGTCCAGGAAAATCACTGTCCATTCCAAGGTTGCCTGGAAGAGATCGCAGAAAGCGATAAGGCCGCCCATTGTGTAGTGTTTGATGTATTTTTTCATGATTGTTATGTATTTTTGTAGTATATAATAAAGTGTATATAAATACTTTCATAGGTAAAAATTCACTTTAGCTAAATATGCATCCGAATATCCGATCTTCAGTTATGATATCCAAAGACTTATCAGGCTATTTTTAGCTTTTACGTTATAGCACGTGGGCGCAGTAAAACACAATATGTTAATGGCTACATAAAAATGTACAAACCGGTCAGTGAAGCCATCAATGTTTAATGCTCATTCATAAATCGTATGGTACCTTTGTTTTATTATCTATGAATACAGTATTGTCATGATTCCCAAATATTAATAAGACTAGCTTCTGCCCGCGACTTCGTCCGCGTATTTATTGCTCCCCTGACCCACCCCGTCTCATCGCATCGCTAGCCTACGCTATTACTTTCAGACTTTATTTTTAGGGTTTCGTACCCAAAGTACTAAGACTCAGCTGTCCGTCTGTCCTTCTGTCACTCGGCTGTATCTCATGAACCGTGATAGTTAGACAGTTGAAATTTTTACAGATGATGTATTTCTGTTGCCGCTGTAACAACAAATATTAAAAACAGAATAAAATAAATATTTAAGGGGGGCTCCCATACAACAAACGTGTTTTTTTCGGCGTTTTTGCCTTGTGGTGCGGAACTCTTCGTGTTCGAGTCCGACTCGCACTTGGCCAGTTTTTAGTGTTTGTTCGGCTCCTGTGGGTCCTAGGGTGATGTTAAGTAGCCTATAGCCTTCCTCAAGAATTGAACTATCAAATTAAAAAATATTTTTTCAAATTCGACTGGTGGTTCCTGAGATTATCGCGTTCAACCAAACAAACAAACTCTTCAGCTTTATATATATTGTTATAGGAAAGCTTTGTCTCCAAATTGTGATGACTGTGGAGTGGTTGATGATGTCTTTCATATTGTGATGGAGTGTGTCCGGAACGAAAATACTAGAATAAATGTTTTCGGACGATATAAAAGGTATGATATTGGCTTTTGTAATACCACAGTAAAGATATGAACAGTACGGAAACTACGTACTAACGTTCGACACGGCACACTCACACAGACGCGCGCATCTACGGTACCCCTAGCGATAGTCGCGGTGCTCTCAGTCACGGTTGCCGCTTAGGGGTACCGTAGATGCGCGCGTCTGTGTGAGTGTACCGTTTCGAACGTTAGTACGTAGTTTCCGTACTATTCATATCTTTACTGTGGTAATACCATCCTTAATTGTTCTTCCCGTTTCCGATAAGGCTAAACAATTGTACAAGTTAGTTATGAGATAAATCGTAATCAACAATTTTGTGTTTTTCTGCACTGGACGATGTGTTGCTAAGTGACAAAGCCCTATAAACAAAAAAAAGTGCGAGTGCACTCGCGACCGGCAATTGTTTGTTTGTCATACATACCTACGCGTCTATGTGTGCATGTTCCTGTTTTCATTCATCTTTACTTGTATATTTTCTGTACTTATCTATGAAAGTTGTGGTTGTAATCATTATAATCTTTAGATTACTATTAACGACACTCACGGGTGGTTTATTCTTCTAAAATTAGAAATCTTAATTTTGACCATCAATATGAACTTAGCAGGAATTTTAATGTACACATTAATGAATATAAATCTAGAAGAATAGGCATTAAGCAAAGGATAACGTGTTTTAAAATGTAATACCAAAAACTGGCCAAGTGCGAGTCGGACTCGCACACGAAGGGTTTCCGTACCACAAGGCAAAAACGCCGAAAAAAAAAGTTTGTTGTATGGGAGCCCCCCTTAAATATTTATTTTACTTTAATTTTATTACTTATTTATTATTAAAGTAAAAATACCACTGAGTATTTTGTGAATATTTCAAGTGCCTACCTGTTGCCATTATTGATATCGAGCAAAAAAGGGCAAAATAATCGCGTTTGTTGTATGGGAGCCCCCCTTAAATATTTATTTTATTTGGTGTTTAGTATTTGTTGTTATAGGGGCAACAGAAATACATAATTTGTGAAAATTTCAACTGTCTAGCTACCGCGGTTCTTGAGATACAGCCTGGTGACAGACAGACGGACGGTCGGACGGATGGACGGACGGACGGACGGACGGACGGACAGACAGCAAAGTCTTAGTAATAGGGTTCCGTTTTTACCCTTTGGGTACGGAACCCTAAAAATGGTTTAATAATGTATGTATGTGTGTTTATAATGTACCTATATGTGTCTTTATGTATTGTGTAAAGGTTATGTGTGTATGTACCTTGCCAACTAAACCGAATTCCACCTAATTCAGGTGCCATTTCGTTTTAAGGGTAACTAAAGACAAGGTAATACTAGAAGTGGCATCTATTAGAAAGGGGGCTCATGGCTACTTCCGAATGTCGGGCAGTCTAAGTGGCTAACTCTTATTTTAACCTTTTGACCGCCACAGTCATGTATAGATCATCATCATCATCATCTGCCTAGCCTTTTCCCAACTATGTTGGGGTCAGCTTCCAGTCTAACCGGGTGCAGCTGAATACCAGTATTTTACATGGAGCGACTGCCTATCTGACCTCCACAACCCAGTTACTGGGTAATACAATACCCCTTGCCTGGATTGGCTTTCGGGCTTCTGACCACCCGTAACAACTGCCAAAGATCCACGAATGACAGCCGGGACCAACGGCTTAACGTGCTTTCCGAGGCAGTCATGTATAGATGACAAACCAAAATGTGTCCAGCATGCCACGGTTCGCCTACATGACAGACTGACGCCGAGGGCACGTTTTTGATTTTCGACGTGTGGCGGTCAAAAGATTAAAAACTTGATGAAGTTTATGATCAGGAAATAACATTGTGCAATGGAACAAAATAGTATGCTGTCCTTGTCCTCCACATTGCTGGGAGATCGACGTGCATTCTGTTACCATGAATTCAGTACAATGACCACCGGAGTCAAGCAGCCTGCTGTGTTTCATCGATGCGTGGGAGTTCCAGTGCCTTAGGCATCTTCTGGGCACGCTCGTTCCATCATAGACCTCATCCATCGCTTTCCATCAGGCATATTCGAGGATAAGGTGGGCCCATTCAGCAATAAAAAAAAAACATGATTCCGAACACATCTGCGTAGAAATTGTGTTGGGTTATTAAAAAAAAAATGATGTTTTATGCATTTTGTCCACGCAGTTATTCCGCTTTTGTAGGAAACCGCAGTTTTTTTTTAAACTGACGAATTTAAACGCAGGGGCGTCCAGAATCACGTACTGAATCCGTGGTAACTGGTTGTGCCTCCATGTTCCTGTTACCCCGTTTTGCTGCCACGCTATTACGACCCTTAGGAGCCGAACAAAATAAAAAAAGTCAGATAGAAAGCTAAGAGAAAACGTCGCGGACAGAAGACAGTGAATATGTACAATCTACAGTAAAGAAATTAACATAAAATGACAGTTGGTAGAGACATATGGAAGGAAAAACGTACGACTCCCACACAAAATCAGCCTATAATGTTCCCACTGCGTGGACACAGGCTTCGAGTGGGCTGTAATCCACCACGCGGGCCCAGTTCGGGTTGGTAGATGACACAAATGTCTTCGTTTTTTTTTTTTTGGTTCTAGGCCATGCCGGTTTCCTCACGATGTTTTCCTTCACCGTTTTAAGAGCAATGTTGATGAAATATTTTACACAAGGTAAAGCGCTTGCCTGGGTTCAAACCTACGACCTACCTACCTACGTTACCACTGACGACACCCACGTTATCCCTAAATTAAATACGACTAAGTCTGGAAAAGACACATTGAAACAAAAGAACATTGAAACTATTTGCTAGCATTTCCATTTAAACTTACATCTTCACCAAAGTCCACTAAAACATTTCCGCACTACGGGCCGGTCAGGTTGCGGCCACTACTCCTTAAATTTAAACCGTGTGGGCCAGGTTACTTCGTTTATTTCCAACTAAATGGACTTTTTGGATCATCCATCCGTTTTAGAGGCAGTAATGTGGTCAGGTTTGTGGCCGATTTGTGGGTGTATGATGTATAGAGGTTGTGTTATTGTGTTTGGAGTGAGATATTGAGGAAATGGAAGTATTTTAATACATAACATCACGCCTGTAACCCCGGAAGGTTTAAGTAGGACACCCACATTTCGCCAGTTATGTTTAAGTCCCATGTGATAGGGGGCGAGTCTATTGCCATCATCTGGGCACAAATCCAGACTCCGGGATGCTACTGAGAAATTTGAGATCGAAAAACTCAATAACACTTTGCCCGACCCGGGAAACGAACCCAGGACCTCATATTCAGCAGTACCGCTTGCGACCACTGTCCAACTAGGCAGTCAAGAATTTCAATATTATTATGATTCTACTAGCAGTCCCCCGCGGTTTCACCCGCATAAGTGTCGATCCCGTGGGAATAGCGGGATAAAAACTAGGTATCCTATGTCCTTTCCCGGGACTCAAACTATCTCTTTACCAAATTTCATCTAAATGGGTTCAGCGGTTTAAGCGTGAAGAGGTAACAGACAGACAGACAGACACTCTTTCGCATTTATAATATTAGTATGAATACAGATACGGTAACTGAATTGTTTGTTCAGAAACGCTGAATTCTAACAACATGGTTAACGACATTGCATCGTCAACTATTTCTGTAAAAACCTCAATAACGGTTTTTTCGTGAAAAGAAACGGGACCTCTTGAGGCGATGTTTTTTTTCAGGACTGAAGATGTTACGAACAGTTCTGTTAATTCACATGATCAAAATATTTTGTTTCACACAAACTTACAAACGTCAGAAGCTATCTGACGTTTGTAAGTTAAGTTTGTGGTGCACGGATCCAATTGGTCGTTTCCTATATGGAGAAGAGCCGGCAAGAAACTCCACGGTTACTCTTTCAACTGTTACTCTTCAAGAATTAAATAATACATAGTTAAAACTATAGAATAAAACTAAAGTCTGATAAAAGCAGTGTGTACTCTTGTCTCTGCAAGAGCTCTCATACAGAGTAGAAACGAGCAATGATTATTATCTTAATTATTTCTCTCCCTACGATAATGTCCAAAATTATCATAAAGAGTAAATTTTATTATAAAATAGAAAAGTCCCCAAAAGCCAAGCTTGAACCCACAACCTCATACTCTAAAAGCCTTGCCCTTAACCTCGGGCCATCACGACAATTTAACTAAACACTCGTGCCGTATGCAAAACTTAATATATCAGTGGAAAGCGTTACACAGTTTTTAACGACATGAGTTATTATGCCCACTGCTGACCGGACGGCGTGGGCAGGAGGTCAGTGGTCAAGTGTGGCCTAGATGAGAAGAGAATGGCGTGTTGACACACAAGTTGCTAATATTTATGTTATTGGAAAAGAGTACTCTAATGGCCATTAACAGAGTTGCATCTTTTGGGGGAGGCGTATTTATAAAACCTGTCCTGTCACTGTTCAATTCCGTTCTGCCTTTCACAATGTACTTGTAGCGGTATCTACAACGCTACATGCGAACAACGCGTCATACTGACGTCGCGCAAAATCCTGCATCGCGCAAGCAGAGTTTACCGCGCAACTAGCATAGATACAACGGCCCGACAGCATTGGGCAGTTGCCCACCAGACACAATACCCGTCTGGTCGGAGGATCCTCCCTGTTCTAAAGAGTATGAGTGAACTTTACACCCTGTTCCTCATACCTCTATATACTGAACGCGACAGAAACAATGGAAAGAAAGAAAGAAAAAAGTTTATTTGACACAGTTCGTGAAACACAAAATACAAAAAAATTAACAAAATAAATAAAAACTATGTTACAACAACAATAGTGTGTGCCTCACGGCTGCGCCAAAAAGGTTCAATTCAGCATTAATGCCAGACAGATGCTGTCTGACGCTGGTTTTCGAATGAACCTTTAGGGAAAAGTGACGGGGAGTACACACAGTTTCAACATACCTAATACATACTTTTTATACCTACTTATAAATACATAAATAAACTAGTAATCAAGAACATATCATTACAAAAAGAAAAACGAAAACAACAGTCTCATCAAAACCTGTGTTCGTCGCGATCAATCTAAATGAGACAAATATTGCTCCGTGCACGATGCACTCAAAGCGCAACAGGCCTCCGAGCGCGACGGACACCTACATGTTATTAAGTTATGCGACAAGAAAAAAATGGGCTGTTTGAATAAAAGCAAATAGTCGTAACAATAATATATACTAAGATAATAAAAAATGACTCGGAAATAGTAAATGGAGATACATAATTAACCGGCTTGCACCCAGCTGGTTGATTATCTTTTGTTTAAGAGTACTGCCTTCTATTTTGAGGAATAAAGTCACAGTTACTCTGAAAAGTCTGTATCCTGGTAGACAAGCAGGATTTCCAGTTCCCTCTAAAACTCCTAAGTGGTCCGTTTTTACGGCCCACACAGATTTAGCTGCAGGCAAAATCTTTAATACTTGGACCAACCTCTATTCAATTTATAATTTATAGCTGCATCGTCGCTTATGACTTGCAGCACAAATAATTTATCAAGTTAGGTCTATGTAGGTGTGATTAAGTTACTAATAAGTAAGCTATTGCTTAACGTCACGTAATTATTACTTAACGATAGATAAAATATGTGAGGCGTGGATAGACTGTCTAGTTTCCTGCTTACCGTTTTGGGGTGAAAGTTAATTTATTTTTTTGATTAATAGAAATCATATATTTGCCAAAAATGTAGGTATACATATAAGTAATATGGTTATTTTGTGGAGAGTCCCAATACATTTTATCTTACGGCATGCAAAATTATTTAACATACACGAACAGAAGAGAGTGAAAAAAAATATAAAAAACATAATACAGACCTACAATAAACGATTTCAAATTTAACTTAAAATTCATTACTGTCCATAATACAAAGATGACAAAAATATAGAGATGTCAATAATAAGAATATCGACATTAATATAGTCAATAATAGAACAGAAACCTTTGGAATTACAAATTAATATGTCAACAAAATTAATTAATATATGAAGTATTTTTACTGAAAGTTTTGTCCTCTAAAAAATCTTTGATTGTGTAGTAGCACTTATCCAGTAACAATTTAGTTATCTGTTTTTTAAACATTTTGGTGGGTAACTCTTTGAGATCGTTGAGTGATTAACTTTGCTAATTCTTTCATTAAGTAATAGACAGATAATTAAAAATGCTAGACTGGTGCGAGTCAGACTAGCAACAGAATCGTCGTCGGTGTAATTCTTTTGACGTTTTGTAAAATACAATAAACTATTTTTTTTCGTTGGCGTGCGTGTATGCCCAGATGTATTCAGAACGTAAACGAGGCAAGAGGGGTTTGTAAGAATCGTAGCATATCTGCTGCAAAAGGGATAAGTAAGAATCGTAGCATATCTGCTGCAAAAGGGATAAGTAAGAATCGTAGCATATCTGCTGGAAAAGGGATACGTAAGAATCGTAGCATATCTGCTGCAAAAGGGGTAAGTAAGAATCGTAGCATATCTGCTGCAAAAGGGGTAAGTAAGAATCGTAGCATATCTGCTGCAAAAGGGGTAAGTAAGAATCGTAGCATATCTGCTGCAAAAGGGGTAAGTAAGAATCGTAGCATATCTGCTGCAAAAGGGATAAGTAAGAATCGTAACATATCTGCTGCAAAAGGGATAAGTAAGAATCGTAGCATATCTGCTGCAAAAGGGATAAATAAGAATCGTAGCATAACTGCTGCAAAAGGGATAAGTAAGAATCGTAACATATCTGCTGCAAAAGGGATAAGTAAGAATCGTATCATATCTGCTGCAAAAGGGGTATGTAAGAATCGTAGCATATCTGCTGCCTCGTTTACGTCGCTATCGCGTTCTGTAGTTTTTGCCTGAGGTATGTTAACTGCCTTCTTTGTCACCGTTTCCCTTTTGACTGTTTTACTTATTCAGTTTTAAAAACTTTACTGTTCCACCATTTTATGGCCATATTAATGTACATAACATAATGGAAATCAGAGTATCTTTTCATTTTTAATAGATAGTCTCGTTATTTATTTTAAGCCCATAGAAATTCAAGTCGCAGACTATAAAACCTTCTAAAGCCAATAAAAAGACAAAAGTATAATACATGATGCCATTAAAATTGATTGATTATCCTATTGTATGGTTAATGATGTCACAAGAAAGGAGATAGAAAGAAGTTCCACTGCACAACTAATCTGCCTACCCGTTTTCTAACTATTTTAGGGTTGGATTCCAGTCTAACCGAATGCAGGCGAGTATCGATTTTTTTAAATTGCTGAATTGGCCCGCTCTTGACCTCGATAACGCCTGATGAAAAGCGATGGATGTAGTCTATGATAAAACAAGCGTGCTCAGAAGATGCCTGTTCACTCTTGCTTTGAAGGCAGTCGACGAATTAAATGTGGAAGGGAAACACAGACGTTGGCAGAGAGTGCCACACTTTGGCATTCCACATTTTACAAGTTCTATTGACTACACCTCACGAAAATCAATGTACAGACGCCAGCACATTAAGCTACCCGAAACTGTAAAATTTTCCCAATCAACTTTGAACCTTATGCGTTAGCGATAAAGTTGAAAATCTATTTTAAAAAAATGACAGATTGTAGTAGCTTGATGTGCTGGCGTCTGTACCTACTCATACATTTGTCACAACTGAGCAAACCAGTACTGTTATACAACTATGCTTCATGACGATGTTTACGAGCTCTTAGCATGCGAAAATGCTTTATTCAAAGTCGGTTTCAAAAAGACTTTGGTCTCATAAGGTGTCATTTAGGTAAATGTGATTTTACAGCAATAAACAGAATGTTTTTTTGAATTTTTCCTTTCCCAGGTCGGACAAGGTCTGGAATTTCTCAGTACCGAAAGTGTGCGCTGTCGATAGCAATAGGGTCGCCCCCAGTTTCATATGACATAACTGGCGAATTGTGTGTGTAGTTACATCTTTTCCTAACGATGGATGGAGGGGTCCTGTTATGTCTACCTAAGTTGTTAGTGCATTAAAAGAGATTTCAGGTGGATTCCGGTCAGTCAGTACTGCTTTAAACTTACCGACTGGCCAATTCTCGGGCCTACGCGGGAGAAGTATAAGAAAAGTTTCTAAGTCTTTTAAAAGTGACACTTCTTTACTTTTTTGTGCAGTGGTCATGCTTTTTATGGTATTTTAAGAGAATTTTAAAATTCATAGTGAGTTTTTAAATACAATGACTAGTAGGTAATCGGCATAGATATTTAGTTTTTATGTGTTGTTATATTATTTTTATTTAAATATTTTAACATAATTATCTGAATGAAGTAGAATTATTAACATAGGTATTTTACTTAAAAACTATTATAATTAAGTATTAAATACATATTAAGGTTGATTTTAATGTTAATTTGGTGATTAATTTGTATTTTAATATTTTATTAGATCATTAAAATTGGTGGAATTTGGACGATTTTTACGAAATATAATACCTTTCAGAAAACACTTGATACGGTACGAAATCCCCACCTTACCTCACGAATCACTTTTGGATTTAGGCAAAAGTAACCTCCGCTTTTTTCTTTTTTTTTGTGCATTGGATCTCGCTGGTCAACCTAGGAGGTGGTCGGCTGCTTAACCGACATATATGCTGCTTTTATATCCTGTGCCAGCCAGGGTATAAAACTTATAAAAAAAACAGTTAAATTTAGAAGTTTAAAAACCCCAACACAAACAAAGACCTCATACAAGTAAAAAAAAAATATTCCTTTGCCCTTTAGGTTAAAATAAGTGGTAGGTAATATTTTGATCAAAGGATAGTCACGTCCGAAGATGGGTTGTGCAGGTCAGATAGGCAGTCACTTCATTTAAAATACAGGGGGCCTAAAAAGGCCACTTTGGCAGCATCATAAAAGGATAACATTATGAATCATAATATGGCGAAGACAGTCCGTGTTTTTCTTTTTTTCGCTGCACTACGTAGGTATAATCAAAGAGATTGGGATTGGATTTGGATTGGATTGATTGGTATTTTAGCACAGACAAAAAAAAATACTGAAAAATCCTTCACCAATGGGATTTGATACGATTAACTTAACAGTTAACTTGTCCATTATGATTCATAATGTTATCCTTTTATGATTCTGCCAGTGACCTTTTTAGGCCCCCTGGTATTCAGCTACATCTGCTTAGACTGTAAGCCGAACCCAACATATTATGTAGTTGGGAAATGGCTAAGCAGATGTTGCATAGTATAATGTTCTTCTAAATATGGTCAAGGTTTTTATACCCCAACTGTACCTCCGTCACTCTTTTAACAACCGTAACAGTTATGCAAAGACATAAAAACATAATGTCTAGACACACACATGCATAGATCACCTGTCTGTCGCCCACGGGTGCGCCTACGCTCCTAATTTTATTACGTTTAACCGCTGACCTTAGCTAACGAATCTGTCAAAAGACATATTTATGTTCTTAGGTACTTACCTGCTTTATCTGTGACCAAATAACAGTCGTTTTTAATGTCAATATGGAAGAAAATTTTTGTATATGCCTACAAAAACGCAAAATAAAATGTTGTCTGATGCAGTAGACGTAAAACCAACTAGCAATGTAACTTTTAACTTATTGTAAATAAGGTATACCTAAATTAAAATGAAAGCCGAGAGTTTGATCAAACTCTTGACATCGGGCGTTGGTCCACCGCCACCGTCACCTGGACGTCACTCGGGACGAGATGATGGTGTCGAAGTAGCGATATGTATATTTACTAAGTCCAAAGTTTTGGCGTGATAGACAAAACCAAAAACTGGGCGAATGGCGCCTTGTGATGTCAGTGTGTGGACAAGACCAAACGTGTTTTGTATTGCGGCTATTGGCCCGTCGCAATCTCCGAATTCTAGCGGTCGGGAAGAACTACTCGAAGTTTCGGCGGCCGGATGACGGCGCTCGGGTGACGGACGTGCGGTGGACACGCAACCATAGTAAATGACGTCCAGGTGACGGCGGCGGTAGACAAACGCCCTTAGAGCCAGTTTCTCTAACGAACTACCTATCTACGAACCGAACGCGGCTAGGACAAATACAACTTAGATCATTTAACCACAAATACAGAAAAATTATTAATAAACTCAACTCCGGAACAGGTATAGCAGAGGGTTGAAATTTTCCTTAATAAAAATATTTGTAAACGAAAATTATTTTAAAATATTCCAAGAAAATATATAAAAAGCAAATTTTAAATATTTGGCCACCCACTATGTTTATATTATATTTATAGTTTTTATTACACACATTTTGTTCGTCCATCTGTCGCTTATAAGCTATAAAACATTGAAGATATAAACGTGTTAGACATATGTGTCTGTTTGTGTGTTTTATCCATTATAAGAAACATAACTTTATTTCACTATTTGGTTTTGATTTCCTGTGGTATTTTGGGCGGGAGTTCGTGTATGAATTTTTTGAGGTTTTCCGTGAAAGCATTAGGTACTTTAATTTTTTTTTTCAATATTAGCAACGAGCCCCGCCGAGGCCGGCCAAGAAAGAGATGGCGAGATGACCAGGACACGTACCGCGAGGGTTTGTTAGAGGTTGCGCAGGAAAAGAGTTTAAGAAAATAAAAAATCCGACAGGCAGTAGGTACTTATGTTTTTTTAGTTCAATCTCAGATTTGATGCCACCAACTGCATCAGACTGCTTGAAAAGTGAGCTAGTTTTGAATCTTAGATGCAGTCGGGTTTTGATTTTGTCATTTTATTTTTATTTGAACGCTTGGTGTGTTATATTTTTGGAATCGTCTCCTCAAGTCCTTTATTTTGATACCCAACATGGTAATGGTACTAATTAATTTTTTCAAAACCTTACTTTGTCATCGTCTAAAATCCGCCATTTTGATTTTATAAAAACAAAACCTAGCCCATAACCTTCGCGCGATCCAAATGAGTACATTGACCCCTGCATTAAAATCCATCCAGCCGTTAGGATGCTTCGAGGGTATAAGGAATTCTACATACAAAGATACATATACTTATATGAACACATAATAACATAATCCTATCCTGTCACGTAGTCGGGTAAATAGTGTCATAACACTGCATATAACTAAGTATATATTCCCCGGTTGTAACAGTTAAATAAACTACTAATTCGATAATCGAATTGGTTTTTATTACCTCGCAGTAGGTGCGAAAAGTAGAGTATTCTCACCTCACTGCACTCAGAGTTAAACTCAGAGCTCCCTCGTTACGCTCGGGAACCCTTGCATCCTTCGTTGCGTTCAGGTTTCAAAATAGTGCCCGCGACATTAAGACACTACTTTATCCCCTTAGTGAATAATCTAATATTTTTTTCACACATCGCAGCTGAAGTGGAAAAATGTCAACTTACTTTTTATGTGTTTAGTAAGTAAACCTTAAAAGAACTTAATAGCTAAACAAAGAAACTTAAAGAACTATCAATAAGTCTGTTTGGAAAACAGCGGGAATCTTGTTAAATTATATTACTTCTAACACGCACACAATTAATCATAGACAAGAGTTGTGGGTGTCAACGATAACAATACAATAAAAATATGTAGTTTAAAAAAAACTAAATAAATAATGATAAAATAATTAAATTGCATTCAAAAACCGTGGACCACTTTTTTCATTGACAGGGGGGCGTTGATGGTAAAAGATTTGTTTAATTGTTACAAAAATTGTATTGACAAAACAAGATGGCGCCGTTATAGTTCCGATCTTGTCCTTACTCCAAAGAACCTTTTAGTGTTGCATGTAAGTACAGACGCCAGCACATCAAGCTACCCGAAACTGTCAAGTTATCCCAATCAACTTTGAACCTTATGCTTTAGCGATAACGTTGAAAATCTATTAAAGAAATTTGACAGATTATAGTAGCTTGATGTGCTGGCGTCTGTACAATCAGGGAAATTAATTGTTAAGCAGATACACACACGCACACCGCGTCAATTGGCTGCGTATTTCATACGAATCTTGTCTTCTTCATGTCTATGGCAATGGCACGTCAAATTTTGTTGGCCTAAAACTTTGCCACTTCTATGACGTCATCGGTGGCAGCGCTGAGGTCACTTTGGCTACATGTGTCAGGGCAGATAGGACAAGATAGGCTGTATAGTTTCTGACACAGCTCTACACCCACACCCTTCTACCGTTCTGTCGAGGTAGTCCCACTTTACGAGGTCCGACAAACACCTTCCCACTTTCTCATACGACTGTCAAATAACGACAGTTTGTGATTTGAATATACCGAACAATTTAATTTCATAGACAATTTGCTAACCAACCACTTTTCCTGAAAAACACTTTTCAAATTTTTTTTCACTTTTAATTTTTTTCTTTTTCACTCTATCTATGTTTATTTTGCTATAGCAAGAAGGACTTTTTAATACACTAGTTACGCAACTAAATACCATAATAAAGTGTCTAATTTAAATTACTCTTTCACTTGGTCTTAGTAAAGATACAGGCCGAGGGAACTCAACCTATCACGATTTAACAGGTTCTCTAATAAATATAAAACTTAAGTAACTCAGTTCAAAGGTTGTAACTGACGGCTGATTTACCTACCTCGTTAGGGTAATAGCGTGATGATACTGAGTTTTCACACCTTTGGGTGTTGTGAAAGTTACCAGTAGTGTTTATTTTCTAAACATCACTTCGAAATTCGAACGGGATAGCGGTACCTACAAAGACGACCAAGCAGGGGATCGAGGAGGGGGGTGGAGGGGGGTTCAGGGGATCAGAAGGAAATAAATCGTTCTTTTGGCCCGTGGGCAAAATCAGAACTAATGCCGCCATCTTGTTTTAACAATACATTTCACAAAACAATTGCACAATTGTTTACCAATAACGAACAACGTCGCTCGGGTCCCAAATGATCTTTGTAAATTTCAAGATCTTTGTGATCTTTGAAAATTGGAAGACATGCGACATCTGATCATCACGTGCCAACCCACCAACCCGCACTGGCCACGCGTGGTGGACGGCCCATTCCCTCTCACAGAGAGGAGGCCTGTGTCCCAGTAGTGGGGACATTATAGGCTGGTTTTGCTGAGATATTTGTAGCACTCTACCTCTTTAAAAACAAATGAAGACGCTTCTTCACGTCACTTGAGTAAGGTTCCAACTGAACTTTTAAACAATAGCACTACCGATTCAATTAAATAAAATGGTCGTTCCTTTTAAGGTCGTTACCTTTAAAAGAAGAGGCTTTTGCCTGCATTGGTATAATTACTGGCTGATTATAGTAATAAAGTTAAGCTACAATTAGGTACTGTTAGGTTTAATAGAAGTCTATCACGAATCATCCGGAAGCGTGGAAGTGTGGTAATTCTAATTATATATGGCGTTCCCATAGATGTAGTTGCTATAGTTGTTTATTGGCGCCATCCATAATATTATACCGGATGACATTTTTTACCGTATTAAAAAAAAATAGGTATGATGTGGTGAATGGATTAGAAGCTAATGACACAGATTTTATTTAATATCTTACAAAGAAATTCATCTAACAATAAATACTACACATTTGAAGTAAACTTTTCATACCAGAACAATAAAAAAGACATTTTGAAAATAAAAATCGATTACTACTTACCGAATTTCAAATCATACGCACCCCGCGTATGATTTGAAATGCGCGGAATATATCAATGAATTCGTAGCGCGATCCTATTCTTTACTTGAAAATATTCTCGTATATTGCTTTTTATTTGTTTCGAGACGATAGATAATGTCGTCCGGTATAATTATGTAGGTGTTTATGATTATTTTTAAAGGAAAGTAATTTTTTTTACTACCAGTTTAAATCTAAGATACTAGGTTGAACCCTTTTTCCTTACCATATTACCTTGAATCCCTAAATTACCAGAAGTAAAAAGAAAAACGACCATAAATTAAAACATTCTAAAACAGAACCCCCGAATTCCCAATTCAAAAACCTACAAAACGATAAACAAAAAAGTTACAAAGCATTTAACGCTTCGAGTAGTACAAATTCAAAAAAAGAACTGGGTAGGTCAAGGACCAAACGACCGGTAGCCGGGAACAGGTTGCGGGCCGAAGGTTCCCGAGGCCGTCCGAGTGACGCCGAATGGCGAAGACGCGTGTCTTGAACGTGGGACGAAGAAAACCGAGCGTTGACGTAAAAAACCGAACGGTAGTCGTGGGGAGCGTGGGATTCTTATACCTTTGTCTATGGAGTACTTATGTATTTTATGGGCCACCATAAAGTTGTGAAAGGGGAGCAAATGAGTGATAAGAAGCCATACGTTGTTTGTTTATGTTTAAACGAATATATTGTTTTGTCTGCGAATATTTCAATAGGTTAATAGGCCTTCTCAGGCCTCCTACCACAGAAACGATAACCATTTTATTACCTACTTCATTGCTAATCTGTTATTATTTCGATAAGATCGACTAACCTCGTTCTTCTCGGTTAGTTGAGACGCCTAGACAAAAAGTTAAAAACTGTCATCTCTTTCCATTGGCTTTTAGGTAATCCTCAAGGGTTCAAGGGAAGCCAACTGCTGCAACTGCAAGCATTTGCTTGCACTGACTGGACAGGTCCACTCAAATCTGTGTGTATAAATAGATAGATACTCGTAGTTGAAAAAGGTTACTTTCTCAACCGCTGTAAATATAAAAATAAAATTCATTTAGTTTAGGCAAAACCCATATAAACTAGTAACACAAAATGAAATAAGATTTCACAATACTACAACAGAATAGAATAAAATGTCAATGCAATTAAAATAAACGCTTTAAGGGGGAAGCGCTAAGGTGGCCCGCGAAATTCCAAATTTCTTACGTTTTTTGCAATTTGCTGGTCAGTATTAGGTTGTACGTTGATTAAAATATGATTCGCGGTTGTAACAAATATGTATTTACAGAATTATAATCATTAAAGTCATCAACACAACTCTCTAAGACCATGTAATCCCCAAATGTCAAGATTTCATGAAATAGTCATTCTTGGGGATTACATGGTCTTAGAGAGTTGTGTTGATGACTTTAATGATTATAATTCTTTAAATACATATTTGTTACGGCCGCGAATCATATTTTAATCAACGTACAACTTAATACTGACCAGCAAATTGCAAAAAACCTAAAAAAAATTGAATTTCGCGGGCTACCCTGGCGCTTTCGCCTTAATGACGGACGCTAGTGATGGCGCCACACACGTAGCCGAATTCTGGACCGAGTCCATTTCGATTGCCATCGACACACTACAAAGAAGAACGCTGTATCAACACTAGGCATTCATCATTTCCGCCGAAAGACGTTGACTGCTAGACATAGGCCTCCCCATATAAGCACCTCCACTTCAACCGGTTCTGTGCTTCTCGCATCCAACGGGTTCCTGCGGCCTTCACAAGTCGTCGGACCACCTTGTGGAAGGCGTTCCAACGCTACGTCTTCCAGTACGCGTCCGCCACTCCAGAACCTTTCGGCCCCATCGGCCATCTGTTCTGCGAGCAATGTGCCCTGCCCACTGCCACTTAAGTTTGGCAATTCCTCGGGCTATGTCGGTTACCATGGTTCTCCTGCGGATCTCCTCATTCCCTATTCGATCACCCAGGGAAACTCCAAGCATAGCCCTCTCCATTGCCCTTTGGGTGACTTTTAGCCCTCTTATAAGGCTCATTGTGAGCGACCACGTTAAACACTAGGCATTGTTATTCCGAAAATAAATTGCGTAGGAGTACAATCAAAATTGACATCAAATCCTGCAGTTCCCATAAGTCACGAGTCATAATTATTTACTTGATAAACCACACATGTGCACAAATCTTATTTTTATATTTTGTTTGCAGTACTGCAAATAAATCGTACTCGTCTTATAAACTGCCCTTTTAAAACCTTTACCAACTTATTTACACTCAGAAACAAACAAAAACAAACCTCATGTCTTCAAATTTAAGGTTCGATACAAGTGTAAGTTAAGCTTGTAAAAGTTACTGCAAATGGTTCTCACGCACGATGCAGGCTAAAAAGGGTAAGCGCTAATTGTAAATTTAAAGATTAATATAATAAACTTTGTTATTTATTGATTGTGGTGACGGTCTTGGACCAGTTTCCATGTCGCATGTTGTGATAGAAAGATAAAGAAAAAGGTAACTAATTTGTGTTACTACGTCATAAGATCAAGGATACCAAACATCTTGATGGGTCCTTCTGGTGGCAATTGATTGTGATGAAGTACAAGATAAAAGAAGAAGTATAAAATTTATATGTAGATATGGTTCTGTATGTAATTAAAAATTTACAGTTTTTGGATTTTTTCCTTTGCCTACATGACATTGCTTCTTGCCAAATTTCGTGATTCTAGGTGAACGGGAAGTTTTACCCTATAGGTTTTGATTTCGGAACATAAACGCCCTTAGATTTTGATTGCGTTGACTTAGAAGTTTGATTTTTTTTACTGCTTTAAGGGATTGCAGTCCTGAGTATTTGATATTAATTTCAACTTGATAACTCCACGCGTTCCTGAGAAAAAGGTTCTTGACAGATGATCAGACAGACGGAAAAGGAAGTGATCATTTATAGGGGTTCCGTTTTTCCTTTTGAGGTACGGAACCCTAAAAACCAAACAAACGATTCTGCTTTATTATTAGTATAGTAAGATAGTGATGTAACAACGATAGCCATTTTGCAATAATATTTTTGGTATTTTACTAACAAACCCCCCGTGCGACTGCCCCGTTGTTATCGTGGTTGCAAGCGCGACTGCTGAACGTGGGGTCCTGGATTCGATTCCCGGATCGGAGAAAGTATTATTGGGTTTTCCATTAGGAATTCCTTAGTAACAGCCCGGAGTTTGGAAGTTGGCGGTTTAATATCGCCGTGTCACCGGAAAGCATGTAAAGCCATCGGTCCTGCGCCTGATCTCTCCCCGGTCGTGTCGGATTGCCGTCCGGTCGGACTTCTCATAAGAGAGTAAAGGAACAGAGAGTGCACCTGTGTTTGCGCACACACTTGTGCACTATAATATCTCCTGCGTACCTGGCTAATATCCGTTGAGATTGGCCACCGTGACCGAAATCGGTCGGGAGGCTGTTATTTTACTAACAAGCAGATAGATTAAGGTGAATGGATAGTGATAGAAATTTCCCGGTTTCAACTACCCATTCGCCTGAGCGTTTACGCCGTACTGCATTTCATACAAACTTTCAAGCCCTTGTTTATCGAAATGAAAGAACCGATTTTAATGAAACTTCTTACGCTTTAACAGGATATAAAAGTCTAAAAAGTTACATTAAGAACATTTTAGAAAAATAGTGTTACAGCCAAATTAGACCGATTTTAAATTTTCTATGGAAACAGAGATTTCCAGTTATCTTTTTATAAATAAAACATTTCGAAAATTTTCTTGAGTAATTTTTTAGACCTTTGTATCCTGCTTAAGCGTATGAAATGCACCATTTTCATTTGACATTAAAGCTTAGGTCACAACATAAATTATAAATTACGCGTTAATATTATTATAATTAAAACTCGTAAAAGACATAAAATTAAGTCTCACAGTAACGAACTGACAACTTGTTTTTCTCCAAAGGCAACGTGCTGCAGGAGAGGTTTCATAATAAAAATATAATTACATAGATCTAGGTCTTCTTGCTTCGTTCGCGTATAGTTTTTATTTTCTTGTAAAAAGTAGGTGTTGGCTAACATAATTATAAGTTTTTCTAATCTGCATTCGAGATTTATTTGCCAAAAATAAACACAAATTTTATGGAAAAATAACTTTAAGTGCTACAAAATAAAGTTCAGTTTACGTTACAACTCAAGCATTTTTATAACTTAGTTACTGCGATGATATTATAATTATAACCTAAATGATATAGGTTTTCATTTTATGAACCTACCCGGTTACACAGTGCATTCACTCATCCAGTCAGTTACCATAGACTAAGTATTAATATCTAAATGACTGCAGAGGTCTCAAACATATATACAGAAGGTCTCAAATGAAATCAAATTATTTGCTTAAAGGAGGTAGGCGGGGGGGGGGGGGGTAGGTACAAATCTCATCATCTGTATAGCCTTTTCCCAACTATGTGGGGGTCTGCTTCCAGTCTAACCGGATGCAGCTGCATACCAGTGTTTTGCATGGAGCGAGCGGTGGAGCGGACGAGTCCTAGAGTGGAGACCGCGTATCAGCGCGACCAGCTAGATAGACGGATGACCTAAAGAAGGTAGCTGGGACAGACTGGATGCGGAAGGCGGAGGACAGGGTGTTGTGGCGCAGCCTGGGAGAGGCCTATGTCCAGCAGTGGACTGCGATGGGCTGAAATTGTACAGTCAATAAAAGAGATAAATATGCAGGATCGTCGGATAATCGTCGGAAATTTCAAGTTGATAACATTAGTAGTTCTTGAGATATCCAGCTGTGACAGGCAGACAGAGAGACTGAGTCTCACTATAAGGGTTCCGTTTTACCATTTTGGTACGGAACCTAAAAACAAAAATTAGAACCATGATATAGAAAAATTCTGGTACAAATACTACACACAGATGCGTACAGCACGAAGGTACTTTTTTTTAAGTCGGTTAATAACTATTTCATTCCATGAGTCTGGCATACTTAAGTGTCCAGTCTCTTTTAAATTTATTCTTTGTCCTCAGTGCGGAGCACTATGTAATCAACGGTGCGTCAGTAATTATCTAGTGAATGGGTGGACTCATTTTAACGCATATCTAATCGCACGTTCATTATGAGGAAAACAAGTAATATACCTACTGACCATAGCAATGACAAATAGGTACCTACCTAATATACTGATAAAGATCTCCAAATGATAGCCGGTATTTTCCAAGTCACGGAGGGGTCTCGATATGTAATTGATGGTCACCCATCCACAAACCGACCTCGGCAATCGTAGCTTAACCTTTCATAGGCCCGTGCGGCTTTTATTATATAACCACGACCCACAGTCTTTACATGATAACGGTCAATTTATTCAAGACTAGCTTCTGCCCGCGACTTCGTCCGCGTGAAATTTCTTGTTCCCCCAACCAACCTCGTCGCATCGCATCGTTTGCCACGCGCTATTACTTTATTTTCGTATAGCGTTATTTCTGACTTTCTTTCTTTTTGCTCGGCTCCTGAGGGTCGCAGCGTGATGGTAAATAGCCCATAACCTCCCATAAATATTAGGCTATAAAGTGCAAAAAGAATTATTCAAATCCGACTGGCAGTTCCAGAGATTAGCGCGTTCAAATGAATAAACAAAACTTCAGCTTTATTGCTTAGATAAGTATACAGAGTTATTGGAAAAACACCAACAACCTCAGAGGTCATTGTACTCATAATTATGAACAAACTTTACTATGGGACCAACCCTGAAATCACGAAACAAAATCAACTGTTCCCTACATTTTGATGAGTTATACGAACATAAATGTAGGGAACAGCTGATTTTTTTTCGCGATTTCATGTTTGGTCCCATAGTAAAAGTTGTTCATAATGATGAGTACAATGACCTCTTAAGAGTAATGTGATAACCTAATCGCCACCCTGTATAAGAAACAGCTGTTTTTTTGGGTTAGGGGTTGTTCGGCCCTCTATGGAACTGGGACCGCGGACCAGTTACCTCTTTTAAAAATTGATAATGGTTAACTGGGCCCACATCTCTTTTGCTTTCAATCAAGCGAAGCACATAATTTTTTTCTGATAATGTTCATAACGATGAGTACAATGACCTCTTAAGAGGTTGTTGGTGTTTTTCCAATAACCCTGTATATATGGCCGCAACGTCAAAATTTAAAAACATAAACGCATCACATTTCAAATTCTAATCCCGTTATAGATCACAAGAATCTAAAACTCCTATAATACGTAGGTCACCGCTGCTCAATCTACATGGATCATTATTCAACCTAGATTACGAAAATAGATAAAGATCTCGCGTCTGGATGACAAGCAGGTCGTCAATTTATATTTAGAGGTTCAAGTCTTATTATGTACTGTGACTTTGAAGGTTTGAACCTAGGTGTCATCTGGTCACAAGCAAAATATGAATAGGCAGGCGGGCGGTCTTGTAAATTTGTTATTTTTAGGGTTCCATAGGCGAATACCGTAGTATCTCAAAACGAAAGTCTTTGAACAGTGCGTGTTGCCAGTGATGACGTATGGCACTGAAACGTGGTCGCTCACAATTGGCCTTATTAGACGACTAAAAGTCACCCAAAGGCAATGGAGAGGGCTATGTTTTGAATCTCCCTGTGTGATCCGCAGGAGAACCAAGGTAACAGACATAGCCCGAAGAATTGCCAAAAGTGGCAGTGGGAAGGGCACATTGCTCGCAGAATAGATGGCCGATGAGGCCGAAAAGTTCTGGAGTGGCGACCGCGTGCCGGAAGATGTAGCGATGGATGACCTCCCAAATGACGACTTTGTGAATGCCGCAGGAACCCGTTGGACGCGAGAAGTACAGAACCGGTCGAAGTGGAGGTGCTTGGGGGAGGCCTATGTCCATCAGTGGACGTCTTTCGACTGAAATGATGATCGGCAAATGGCAAAAAAAGGAACCCTTATAATTTCATCATGGCTGTCCGTCCGTCCGGATGCTACACAGCCATTTTACTCGGAAACTATTTACCCTATATTGATGAAAAAACTATGTAATTATTCTGTGCACCTATAAATAATAATGGTGTTGTGAAAAAAAGTATTAGAGATGGCAATCTCCACACATGTAACCGTCGGGTATTGTTGGATCGCATTATTGAAAGGTTATGATGTTTCTAAGTAACTTTACTGTTTAACTCTATAGTTTTTTAGATACGAGTAGGTATGGGATATTTTTGTTTACAACCACAGAAACAACATAATAAACAACATTTTTTTTCGAGAAATACTATGAAATACAAACTCATTTTTATCTATACATATAATAAAACAGTAACGAAAGAAAAACTGTACATTGAGAATTTTCGAGAAAAAATAAGTGGCTTTTGTTAGAAAAACGTAACTGATGACAAAAAGTGACTTTTTAGAATTTTTGTCTGTTTGTCTGTTTGTCTGTTTGTCTGTGTGTATGGTACGGCTTCACGCCAAAACTACTGGATAGATTGAATTGAAATTCAGCAAAAATGTTCTTTGTAAACCAAGGAAGGCTTTAGGCTACATATTATCACGCCGTATGTTATGGGAGGTAAGCAATATTGATTTTAAAAGGTTTTGGTTCCTAATTGAATGCACAAAATAATTGAATGCCCAAAATGACATGTTATTTATTTAGTTAATAAAAATTTAACCCTGGAAACATAACAATCACGCTATTTTTATAAAGGAGCGGGGCAGTAATATTATAAATTGCAAGGGAACAGCTATTTCAACAATATGTCAACAGGGAATATAGCGGTATGGTCAGGCGACCGTTTACAGCTCTAAATGGTGCGAGTTCAAATCCCGTATTATTTTTTTTTTTAAATCGTAAAATTCTTTTTTTTTTAGTTTTTGCATTTTTTATGTGCATTAGGAACGATACTGTTATGAAATCTGAGAACTATACATGTCCTATCTAATTGTATGGGAAGTTTCACACCAATGTTACTAAACAGATTGATTGGTGGTACAACAAGCTACACTATCATAAAGTCAAGTCAAACTTTTGGTTCTAAGTTATATCTTACCAAGCACATTTGTTGTTTGTGGAGTTGACACTCCAAACGCAACAGCAACAGCGACAAAGGGAGATTGCTTTTTAATCGTGTGGGATGAATGCACTATGGCGAACAGAAAAGCAGTAGAGGCGGTAAACAGGACTTTGCAGGACATCCGCAGGAACCAGCAAATGATGGGTGGCGTTACAGTTCTGTTAAGCGGCCATTTCCGACAAACGCTGCCTGTGGTGACGCGAGGAATTAGGGCTGATGAGGTGAATGCTTTGTTGAAATGCTCTTTCTTATGGCCACATATTCATAGGTTGCGCTTAACGATGAATATGAGAGCACAGCTTGGAGGGAATGTACACGCCCAAGAATTTTCTGATGTTCTCTTAAAATTGGGTGAGGGAACGCTACCAGTAGACGGTGGCCAGGTGGTTCTACCTGAGATACTTGGGAGAGTGGTGTCCACCTTAGAAGATTTGATACGCCTGGTGTACGGGGACATCAATAGGATACCGCGCCAAGATAATTCTTGGGTGTGTGAACGAGCCATTTTAACACCCAGAAACGACCAACTTTCAGCGATCAATGAATGCATTCTCGCGGAAATTGAGGGAAATGAAGTGATCTACACTTCAATAAACACTGTTGTCGACCAAGATGACGCTACACATTACCCCGTAGAAATTCTGAATTTGCTCAGTGCAAGTAAACTACCAACGCACACCATTAAGCTAAAGGTCGGTGTCCCAAATATGCTTCTTCGGAATCTCACTCCGCCGAAACTGTGCAATGGGACCCGGCTCAAAGTTGTCTCGCTGCAGAGAAATATCATTGAGGCGGAAATTCTAACGGGTTGTGGTGTCGGCGAGACAGTGTTTATACCACGTATTACACCGATTCCCCACAATTATCCCTTTTTTTTTTCGGATGAGAAGTCATCAAATGACCCCTCCCGCTCTGGGTGAGCGGAAGGGAGTGTCAGACTCTTACTGACTAAAGCCCACCCGTGTTCCTTCCTTAGCCCTTTATGTTCCGGGCCAGCGGTAACCCTTTCGGACAATCTCGCTGACCCGGCAGGCTTCGGCCCTATGGGGCCCCTCCTCGATGCTGACATCTCTTTGAGGCGCGCGTGGAACACGTACGCGCCGTCCGGCACGGGCCTGGGCCTGATCGGACGGTGAGCTACCCATTACTCTACGCCCGCAGGCCCGCGCCTACGGTGGCCGGGAGTACTCCTGTGGCTCCCGACGCCCGGAGCGTCTCCCGCGGCGGCTGGGACGGGAGGCTCTCTCCCTCATCCATCCCGCCACCTCCTTCGCTAGCATGACTGCTTCGCAGAAGGAGGTGACTGCCTCCCACTCCCTCTCGCCCCGGACCATGGCTTGCACCAGGGCCGGACGCGAGAGGTCGCCGCCGCTGCCGATCGCCTCTACGGGGACACGGCGGTGCTCCGCCCAAGCGGGGCAGACCTCCACCGTGTGCTCCATCGTGTCTTCTGGACGATCCTGGCAATGGTGACACCCGGCCACAATTACCCCTTTCAATTCAAGCGCGTGCAGTTTCCTGTGAGCGTGTGCTTCGCAATGACAAGAAATAAGTCACAGGGGCAGACACTGAAGGCTACGGGTGTCGACCTCAGGATGAGCTGCATCTCACACGGACAACTGTACGTCGCTTGCTCCCGCGTCACCAGTCCTGACTCGCTGTACTTACATATTGAATGAGACCGAGGGAAAAACAACGAACGTTTTACACAGAAGTGTTACAGTAAATTATAACACTTCTGTTATTCGACGTCTCCTAAATTTCCTTATTAACCTGACGTCTCTTACCAGTAAATTAACTACATAACTTTCAAATTTTGAGTTTATTATGCCAAATAGTTTTTGAGGGATCTAAGCTATAGTACAGTATGAGACGCATCTTTTGAGTGTTTCTGTAAATCAACAAACTATCACTAATTTATTTTGGAAAATGGGACACCTGATGCAGAACCGCAACAGATCAGCTAAAGTATACAGATATAAAAATAGTGCCATAGCAAAAAATATTCCACGTGAAGAGCATTTTCTGCTGTGAGAATAAATTTGAAGATCTGGAACACCTGTTGTGGAACTCCAAAGCCCAGCGACACTATAACATATAGGAATGACGTCTTAGCAAAAGTTGTTTAGTCTGATGGGCATTTCCTGTTGACTTAAAAAAATGAAAGATCTGAAACGTCTCGAATCGTCTCGCGCATCACGCTGTTTTCCCGTCCCCGGGCTCTTAGAATTCAGACATCAGACGTTTCAGATATCTTCGATTTTGACGACCCCGTTGTCGCTGGCATAAGCAACAGGATCCGCGTACGAAGTCGCGGGCAGAAGCTAGTGGTTAATAAAATCAATACTTGTGCATGCGTAAATGTTCATACCGACTACGGAACCCTTCACTGTGCATGATCTGACACGCACTTAACCGTTTTATTTTTGTTATGTCATATTTCAATGAAATAACAATATGGTTAGTGTTCGAACTTACGACTTTTTCTAGCCAGTCCAAAACCTTAACCAATAACATAATGGCTGTACTTCTCGAAGGGGACAGCAGAAGTGTATATTTCGGCAGTTATGTTTATGTCTCATGTAATAGGGGGCGAGCTTATAAATCCAGACCAGGCTGCTACAGAGAAAGACTACTCTCCACTTACTGGGCACAAATCCTGACTCCAGGCTGCTTCTGACAAAGGCTACTTACCACTAACTGGGCACAAATCCCGACTCCAGGCTGCTACTGACGAAGACTACTCACCACTAACTGGGCACAAATCCAGACTCCAGGCTGCTACTGACAAAGACTACTTACCACTAACTGGGCACAAATCCCGACTCCAGGCTGCTTCTGATGAAGACTACTCGCCACTAACTAGGCAAAAATCCAGACTCCAGGCTGCTTCTGATAAAGACTACTCCCCACTAACTGGGCACAAATCCAGACTTCAAGCTGCTCCTGATGAAGACTACTCGCCACTAACTAGGCAAAAATCCAGACTCCAGGCTGCTTCTGATAAAGACTACTCCCCACTAACTGGGCACAAATCCCGACTCCAGGCTGCTTCTGATGAAGACTACTCGCCACTAACTAGGCAAAAATCCAGACTCCAGGCTGCTTCTGATAAAGACTACTCCCCACTAACTGGGCACAAATCCAGACTTCAAGCTGCTCCTGATGAAGACTACTCGCCACTAACTAGGCAAAAATCCAGACTCCAGGCTGCTTCTGATAAAGACTACTCCCCACTAACTGGGCACAAATCCCGACTCCAGGCTGCTTCTGATGAAGACTACTCGCCACTAACTAGGCAAAAATCCCGACTCCAGGCTGCTTCTGATGAAGACTACTCGCCACTAACTAGGCAAAAATCCAGACTCCAGGCTGCTTATGATAAAGACTACTCCCCACTAACTGGGCACAAATCCAGACTTCAAGCTGCTTCTGATGAAGACTACTCGCCACTAACTAGGCAAAAATCCAGACTCCAGGCTGCTTCTGATAAAGACTACTCCCCACTAACTGGGCACAAATCCCGACTCCAGGCTGCTTCTGATGAAGACTACTCGCCACTAACTAGGCAAAAATCCAGACTCCAGGCTGCTTCTGATAAAGACTACTCCCCACTAACTGGGCACAAATCCAGACTTCAAGCTGCTCCTGATGAAGACTACTCGCCACTAACTAGGCAAAAATCCAGACTCCAGGCTGCTACTGACAAAGACTACTCGCCACTAACTGGGCACAAATACTGACTCCAGGCTGCTTCTGACAAAGACTACTCACCACTAACTGGGCACAAATCCAGACTGCGGGCTGCTACTGATAAAGACTACTCGCCACTAACTGGGCATAAATCCAGACTCCAGGCTGCTACTGACAAAGACTACTTACCACTAACTGGGCACAAATCCCGACTCCAGGCTGCTACTGACAAAGATTACTCACCACTAACTGGGCACAAATCCCGACTCCAGGCTGCTACTGACAAAGACTACTCACCACTAACTGGGCATAAATCCAGACTCCAGGCTGCTACTGACAAAGATTACTCACCACTAACTGGGCACAAATCCCGACTCCAGGCTGCTATTGACAAAGACTACTCGCCACAAACGGCATAAATCCAGACTCCAGGCTGCTACTGACAAAGATTACTCACCACTAACTGGGCACAAATCCCGACTCCAGGCTGCTATTGACAAAGACTACTCGCCACAAACGGCATAAATCCAGACTCCAGGCTGCTACTGACAAAGACTATTCGCCACTAACTGTGCATAAATCCAGACTCCGGGCTGCTATTGAGAAAGTCCTTACTAACTGGGCACAAATCCAGACTCAAAAAGACTGAGAATGTACCAAATAACACTTGGTCCGACCTGGGTTTCGCACCCAGGATCCTAGGTCAGCATAACACAGTTACTGTAGAGCTGTTCTCATCTTGCCTAGCTTTTTCCCAGCTACGTTGAGGTCGGCTTTCAGACTAATCGCAAGCAGTTGTATACCAGTATTTTGGATTGGGTAACTACTTATCTGACCTCCACAACCTATACTGGAGAGCCGTAAAAATGTTTTATTCTTTCACTTAACGGTTTTAAACTCAACTCAGCCCCCAAAGCAACACTGTAAACATTTCGGAGCAACTTGAAACTCTTTTATTTAAACATAGTTTTAAACTTTAACTTGAACTATTTTTTGGTTGTACACATCTTTAAAATGTTTCGTGTAACTCTACTGAGCTCAACATTTGTTAGACTAGCTATGTTTCTTGTTTTATTTAGGAACTAGGCGTGCCTTGCGGGTTTGAATGTGTTCAGAGATATTATTTTTTCCACGGATATCGAATTTTTTCTGATAACTATGAAAGTTCTACTGGAAGTCGTATTTCAGGAAACCTACAATAATATGTTGTTTCGAATATGAAAACCAGAGAATATAGGCATCAGTGGCATTCTTTAGGTCCTCCGAGTTGCAGGTGAATGGGCACTTGTAAGCCACGCATGCTTTTTTTTTCATCCAGGAAGAAAACTCGCTGCCTCCTCTAGTTATCACACATTAGCAGTTTTGTGTAGGTCATCATTTCAGCCAAAAGACCACTCTTGGACATAGGCCTTCCCCAATCACCTCCACTTCGACCGGTGCTTCTAGCATCCAACGGGTTCCTGCGGCCTTCACAAGGTCGTCGGTCCACCTTGTGAGAGACCTTCCAACGCTACGTCTTCCGGTACGCGGTCGCCACTCCAGAACCTTTCAGCCCCATCGGCCATCTGTTCTGTGAGTAATGTGCCCTACCCACTGCCACTTAAGTTTGGCAATTCTTCGGACTATGTCGGTTACTTTGGTTCTCCTGCGGATCTCTTCATTTCTCATTCGATTACGCAGGGAAACTCCAAGCATAGCCCTCTTCATTGCCCTTTGGGTGACTTTTAGCCTTCTAATGGTCCTTACCATTGCGAGCGACCATGTTTCAGTGTCATAGGTCAACACTGGCAATACGCCATGGTCCCTAGTCACTTTATGTAGGTAGCTTAATAAAACAAAAGGACGAAAATAATACCTAGAGAAAGAAATAATATTTCCTCATTTTCCTGGAAGGATGTGAACCGTCTTAACAAAAGGCTTATCGCAGCTTACGTTATAAAGGCTATTTATACGTAATAAATCAATCAATGCTTGTAACCGTTTATTGATCCGCTAACGACTTGATTGCTTGATTTCCTGTGATAAGATTAGAACCTATGGTATTCGACCTTACTTAGGTGTAACAGGTATACTTAGATACTCATACCGTATGCTGTACAGAATATTTAATAAATAGTTTTTTTTGTAAATAGTTTCGTTGCGTACCTGCAGGTGAAAAAGTGTTAAAATGTTGTTTACACTGCTTCGCAGTTTGCGTAGATGTTGATCAATAGTATATTTCATTACAAGTGCGGAAAGGCTGTCATTGCAAAGAGTTCCGACAAATGTCTACCCGAGCCGAGGCGCAGCCGAAGGCGAGTGTTGACAGTCGGAACAAGTTGCAATGACGGTTCGCAGGTGTACTGAACGACTATTTTTAATACAGTTGCGAAAAAATGAAGCAATTTAATAAAATAATAAAAACACAATATTGCTTTTATCTCTTCTCTCCACGCAAAAAATTAGTCGTATGTGGATATGTAACGACTTTTTGACTTTTCCGGTAAAATTTTCTCCGAAGCATTTTGTGCAATTATACTGAGTTCCGGTGGTGTTAATTAAAAAAAAATAGGGTCGAAATTACTCATTTTGTGCAACAAACAACTAAACTCGCAAAGAAAATTTCTGGAAAATGGCGCCAACCGTAGAATATAAGCAGAGTTTTTTTTCTTCACCCATTTTGGTAGGCAAAGGGCTTAGTCTTCAGTATATTTTTTTTATTGATATAAGATGATAATGAAATTTAATGAGATGAAATGAAATGAAACCTAACCTAACTCATTCAATTAAATCATTAAATCTGATATTGAAATAAATTAATAGCTTCTTTTTAGAAATATACGTATTTGTATGAATCACAAAAACTCTTTAGTAAAAACTTCATGGTTGGTTTTTCTTTTTAATAGACATTATTTTGACAGTTGGGAAAGAGACATGCACGAGTTCGGGAAAGGTAAAAAAAAAGCACTAGTATGTAATAGCCTACATCCCGAACGCTATACGTCCCTGCAATACACCACTTTTTGAGCAACTGTATTAAAAAATATATTTTTGCGAACACTTTTTCATTAAATATGTTTTAAAGTGAAAACTTCTTTAGGCGCGTTAGGCATTTCTTGAGATGCGAAAAAACCATTGAACTCGCGCCACTGTTACCGTAAGCGACACCGCGCGTGTTTTGTTTATAAGACACATTAAAAAAATACCCACTTCGGATGTGTTCGGCTGTCCTCGGGATGTACTCGATTTTAATGTATATCCGATATGTCAGTGAGTGATGGCAAAGTATTCTGTATGTGTTTTGTTTTCACTTCTGTCGGCACTCCCGGAGTGCCACTGTTTTTTTTTTCACAACAGTACACTTTTCATGTCATCATCATTATTATCTTTGTTTGGAGTTAGGGCAGCATATCTTCTTCCTTCCACGATAGATGGACTGTTTGAAAGATAATATGGCTAGAACGTCTTTCTATCCATAATAATATCTCTTCCAGTTCATCCATTCTTTCTTTGTTTGGTCTCTTATAAGCATCCACATTCATACTTAAAACTCACGATATTATCCTCATTTCTCCGCATCACATGCCCATACTATGACCCTCTAACAGAGAGTAGGGATGTATCCTATTTGAGGGAAGATTATAAGCCACGGACCGTCCATTTTTTAAAAATTCCTCGAGCCTATTGTGTATTGTCATGGATGTCGTTTTCGTAGTTTTCGAGGATGCTAAAGCCTATATATGCTGAATATGTATCATTCAGAACGGCCGATGGACAAGACCAGTCCTGGAGTGGAGGTCGCGTATCGGCAAGCGTAGTGTGGGACGCCCATCCAACTACATGGACCGACGACTTTAAGAAGGTGGCTGGGACACACTGGATGCGGAAGGCGGAGGACAGGGTGTTGTGGCGCAGCCTGGGAGAGGCCTACGTCTAGTAGCTGTGTTGATTGCTGTATCATTCAGATCATTATTTGCAATTGTTTCCTTTTCCTTAATACTGCAAAACTTTTCTCGCATCAAAATACCAAAGAAAACATATCCCATATAAAGTTAATAGTCATAAATATGATATAAATCAATCAATGCCTATGATTGTTTTAATGTTTCCTTAATGCCGTGGTTTTATTGCCCACTGCGGCGAGCGGACGATAAAGCCTTAGGCCGGGAGTTGGGAAATTCTTTTCAGACTGTTTTTATGCATGAAAGGGAGTTTTTTGTTTTCTTTGTCAGTGTTTTTGTAGCGCTGTATTTCGGCCATTCAACTGTAAAGGAATGTGCACTGCCCGTCAAACTTTCTATTGCTTGCAAAAAAGTAGAAGTGCTGAGTTAGGACTTTAAACAGAAACTTTCAGAACCGTTTGTTTAGAAGGCACGTTGTATAATGAAAATTACACTGAAATTCTAGTTTTACAGCTCTGAACCTAATGAAATGATGATTTCTTTTTTGTGCCTATGAATGAATGAATGAATGAATTGCACCGATTCCAGGGTGGCTCCTTCCAATTTTTTGATGCCCTTTGATTCTTTCCTTTCCTTTTTACCGACTTTACAAAAAAAAGGAGGTACTATGTTCGGGTGTTTGTTTTTTTTTTTTTTTTTTTGTATGTTTGTACATCGAATACGCCGCCAATTGTCGACGGATTTTCAAAATTCTTTTTTTGTTAGAAAGTAGATAGTTCTGAGGTGGTCCCATTGTCACCAAGTTAGGATCTGATGATGGGATCTTAGAGAAATCGAGGGCAACCCTCAAATTTTATAGGCTCACTTATGGTTTTTCGCATATTTTATGAAGTATCTTGTGTATTTGTGTATGGTTGTCACCATCTCAGGTAGCTAGGCTGATGATGGAAGGTACAACTCCTTAACAGTAAGAAGTTACTCGAACAGGCAAGGACTGTTTTAGTAAATTGTTTTGATGTTTGATAGGGCATTTGCCACATTTGGTCATGACCTGATGCTGCAGTCAGGATAGTCTGCAGAGTACCTAACTCCTCGACAACTAACAGCAGATATATCGTGTTTAGGCTCATTGAAAAGGGCTCGATGTGTAGATAAACGTACTGTTACTGAGGAACACCGAAGACCTGATGCTGAAGCCAGGAGCATCAGAAAAAGTACAAACCTTTAAATTACAGCACCGTAGTCGTGTTTGGGCTCATTTTAAACAGGACTAATTTTTAAAGTTCAATGCAATGTTGACATAAGTCTGGCCTGATGCTGCAGCCAGGATTATCAGCATCTAATCTAAAAACTAATAAAAGGAGAACTCCTCAACAATTAACGTCCCTGCATCGAGAAAAGGAATATTTTATAAAAAGGCGATGGGCAAGTTGACATTAGGCTATTGTAACTTAGATAAATTATAAATAGACCCACTAAAAAGCGAGAAATAAAAAATTTTTAACAAAAAAAAAACTGACTTCCAAAAAAAACACTACAAACTGAAAAATAACTTTAATTTCGGAAGTCGGTGGCAAAAACTAAAATACTGATCCCTAAGACATATTGTACATATTCTTGTTAGTATTTTAATACTGTACATAAAGTAATGATCTAATTCTCCGGATAAATGTTATTTGCCATCGAATTATTAGTGTCTTCGTATATGAAACTAAGTACATATAATTATTATTTCAGTACAGTAGAACTAGCACTGATAAGGACAATAGCTTTCATTAAGAAAATTCTACAATACAGGTAATTTGTAAGGTAAATATAGGTAAATCAGGATTAAAGTTATCCGGAAAAGAACCGGAGTAATCGACATAGCTTGCAGAGTAAGCAAGCTCAAGTGGCAGTGGGCTGGCCATGTTTGTCGAAGGACCGATGGCCGGCGGAGCAGATGAGTGCAAGAGTAGAGACCGCGCATCGGCAAGCATAGTGTGGGACGCCTCCCAGCTAGATACTTAGTGTGTAATTTATTTCATCACCACTGCTCTCAAAAACGGGAATGATGAGGAAACCGGCATGTCCTAGAACCAAAAATTCGGAGACATTTGTGACATCAACCAACCCGCACTGGGCCCGTGTGGCGGAAAAGGCCTGTTTCCCAGCGATGGGAACGTTATAAGCTGATTATGCTATTATGCTAAGTTACCGAAAATCTTATGTCAATCCTGTTGAAATGCGAAACACTTTGAAAGCGATTGCCTCCTTGTTTAGTCCCTCATCTCTCCTCACAATGCTGTAGATATAAAATTAATTCCAACTCCTGGTATATCATCGACTATACACATTAACCGGTACATTCACGTCAATACCATTGTTCCATTTCTATCGCTAATCGGTTCTTCCAGCTCCTGAACGCTATTTGTTTAGGGATTACTTACTTTTACTCCTGGGTTCACTTGCTTAGAAGTGCTTTGTATCATCAATTTAAGTATATGACAAAGACTTTTGTTATAGGTATTCTGTATTTATTTCTTACTAGATGCGCCCCGTGGTTTCGCCTGCAGTCTTGCTTTCAGTCTCGATCCCGTACGAATATCACCTAAAAAGGCCACTTTGGCATAATCATAAAAGGATAACATTATGAATCATAATGGACAGTTAACTGTTAAGTTAATCGTAACAAATCCCACTGGTCAAGAATTTTTCAGTATTTTTTTTTTGTCTGTGCTAAAATACCAATTAATCCAATCCAAATCCAATCTCTTTGATTATACCTACGTAGTGCAGCAGAAAAAAAGAAAAACACGCACTGTCTTCGCCATATTATGATTCCTAATGTTATCCTTTTACGATTCTGCCAAAGTGGCCTTTTTAGGCCCCCAGGACAAAAATTATCCTATGTCCTAATCCCGCGGGGTAATTGCGTAACACACTAACAGTAGCAAAAGAAAGAAAGCCATTGCTACTGTTAGTGCACGCAATTACCACGAAGAACAGGGTTTGATTCCACTTTCATCAGATGCTTTCTTCAAATACTCAATCGTTTGACGAGCGCTGTGTGAGCTTGCGTTGTCGTGGTGCAGGATGATGCGTCGCTTTGAGTTAGATTTTCGAAGTTCGGCGATGACTTGTGGTAAACAAACTGTGGTATACCACTCTGCGTTAACCGTTCTACGATCTTCAAGTGCAATAGTTGCAACATGGCCGGTTTTTCCAACGAACGTGGCCACCATCTTCTTTGAAGTGCTTCGAGAACGAACAACTTTAGTCGGCTTTGGCTCGTCTTGAAAGACCCAGATTGTAGATTGTTGTTTGGATTCAGGATCGTAGGCATAGATCCAGGATTCGTCACCACTGATGATGTAGTAGACGTGATTTGACTCTCCTCGGTTGAACCTTTGCAGAGTTTTCTTACACCATCTGACGCGGGCCGCCTTGTGATCGTCGGAAAGCAGATGCGGTATCCAACGGCAAACTAGCTTTCTCACACCAAGCGCTTCATGCAAGATCTTCTGAATGGTTGTCCCTGAGATGCCTAATAGAGCCTCTATCTCTCGATACGTCACATGACGATCTTCGAGAATTAATTGTCTCACAGCAATGATGTTATCTTCAGTGAAGGCGAATTTTGGGCGTCCTTCGCGAGATTTGTCACTAACACTAGTATGTCCACGCTGGAATTCTAAATACCAGCGTTCGACAGTCCGCAGACATGGGACTTCATAACTGAACACAGATGTTAGCTCTTCAAAACACTGAAGCCGTGTCAGGCCTCTTCTAAAGTTGTAGAAAATTATTGCACGAACATTTTCCTTAGAAAAATTCATTTTCGTCCGTAACCTGACAGATTCCAATCGACGCTGTGACTAAACAATAGCATTAATCCTAATACTTTCAACTGTTTTGAGATTCAAAATTTAAACACATTCAAATATAGAACAGTTCCAAATTCAAAATTGCCGGGAAATATGGAAACGACAGAACTTAAAAGGCATGCCTAGTATGTAGGTACGACTTATTCAACTTTATTTTATCATACGTCCAGTGATCGGCAACAGTTTATGGCTTTTAACTTTTGTAACAAGTTTATAGTGATCGTTCGCCTAATCATTTTGCTAGATGATCAACCTAGGTACAAACTTAGAATTTACGGTAGTCAAACCATTGTTCCAACTTGAACATAGGTAAATAAGTTAGGAAGTTCTGTACTGTATGTACCTGTGCCTCTATTGTTGAAAGCACAAAGCAAGCAGTACTAAATACTAGCCTTGCGTCCAGTTTAATATGTATTTCTGTCCAGTTTCTACGAACATTTAGACAATGGTTCAAGCGAGATGGGTCAAGTTTCATGTCTATTTAGTAAACTTTAGAAGATACTTAGTCACTGTCATATAATAACAAAAAAAGTAATTTAAAAAAATTAAACCGACTTCAAAAAGAAATTAACTCAAAATTATGAAATAACTTTAATTTCGGAAGTCGGTGTCTTGGGATCTGTATTTTAGTTTTATGCCACCGACTTCCGAAATTAAAGTTATTTCATAATTTTGAGTTAATTTCTATTTGAAGTCGGTTTAATTTTTTTAAATTACTTTTTATTTCGTAATTTTTAGTTTTTGCACTAGTATTTGACCAAGGTTTTGAGATGTTTTCCCTTTGACACTACACCCGTAGCTCTTATCAATAAGCCAGGCCGTCACACTTACACGTATTAGTCCATATCTTGAAAATTACTGAATCGATCTTGATGAAACTTGCACTGTTCCCTAAGTTGAAGAAAATGTAAGCCAATAAAAAAAAATGGTCACGATCCGATTAATAGTTCCGGAGATATGCGTGGACAAACATACATACATACATACATACATACATGCATACATACATACATACATGCATACATACATACATACATACATACGTCTATGAAATTTTGTATATTTGTTTGGAAGCCCTAATAGATCATCATATGTGAATATAATGCAATTCCAATAATATTACATACATACGTATCGAATTGATAACCTCCTTTTTTTTGAAGTCGGTAAAAATAAGAGACTGATCTCAATTTTCATAAAACAAAATCATCATTGTTATTCTCCTTTATTTCAATAAATACATATAAATTACATTTTTAAATATTAGAATATAAAAGCATTTAAAAATATAAAAAAATCATTATTATTATTATTGTATCATTTGTATTTAAAACAAAACTAGAATTATGAAAAAATTTATGATGACTGCTCCGTTGGTCTCGTGTTTGCCAACGCTACAACTGAGAATGAGTTCCTGGATTCGATTTCCGGGTCAGGCAAAGTGTTATTTGGTTTTTCCATCTGGAGTTCCTCAGTAGGTAGCGTGTTCAGATCACGTCGGGTTCACCAGTATAGAGGTATGAGGAACAGGGTGTAAAGTTCACTCGCCCTCCATAAAAAAGGGAGGATCCTCAGACCAGACGGGTATTGTGTCTGGCGGGCAACTGCCCTATGATTTATATCGGGCCGTTGTATAATGCTAGTTGAGCGGTAAACTCTGCTTGCGAGATGTAGGATTTTGCGTGACGTCAGTATGACGCGTTGTTCACATGTGGCGTTGTAGATACCGCTACACAGTAGCACGGAGTCTAGATTTGAGCCTGGTCGAAGGCGATATGCTCGAGGTTTATAAAAGTGGGGGGTGGATGGGGGACCATTTCCAGGTCTAACAGTGTTACTGGTTTTTCATTCAGAATTTCTCAGCAGTAGCCCGGAGTCTGGATTAGTACCTGGTGAATAGTAATGGATTCATTCTGTATTTCAGGACACCACGAAATGGGGTGTACTGTAGGTGAACCTCAGACTACCCCTTCCAGGTATACAGTCTTGAGCCGCAGCGCTAGTAATATTTCATTAAGTACATTAATCAACCGTCTTAAAAAAAGGAGGAGGTTATGTGTTCGTCTGTATGTATATGTTTACGTTTGTTTATAGATATTTTCGTGAATTGTTGACCTATTTTGAAAATTCTTTGAACGAAGCTTGCGCGCAGTTCCCATATAAATTTTATTGAGTTTGCTCGGGTAGTTTTTGAGTTAGTGTCGATATGATGATGTAAATTATACTGACTACCATAACTAAAAATGTATAATAAAAACTTTTTTACAAAAATAAAACAACTGACTTCCGAAAAAAAAACACTCATCATCATCATCTGCCTTTTCCCAACTGTGTTGGGGTCGGCTTCCAGTCTAACCGGATGCAGCTGAATAGCAATTTTTTACATGGAGCAACTGCCTATCTGACCTCCACAGTCCAATTACTGGGTAATACAATACCCCTTGGTAAGACTGGTTGTCAGACTTTCGGGACTATCCGTAACGACTGTCAAAGATCCACGAATGACAGCCGGGACCAACGGCTTAACCTGCTTTCCGAGGCACGGAGGGGTCACGGTATGTAAAGATTTATTATACAAAAAAAAACAACCGACTTCCAAAAAAAGCACTCATCATCATCATCTGCCTAGCCTTTTCCCAACTATGTTGAGGTCGGCTTTCAGTCTAACCGGATGCTGTTGAATACCAGTATTTAAACAGCCTGTCTGACCTCCACGACCCAAATACTGGGTAACACGATACCCCTTGGTAAGACTGGTTGTCAGACTTTCGGGCGTCTGACTCCTCGTAACGACTGTCAAAGATTTACAAATGACAGTCGGTAAAAACAGTTTAACGTGCTTTCCGTGACACGAAAGTGTCTCAATATGTAAGGGATGGTCACCCAACCGCGGACTGATCTTGGAAAGAGTGGCTTAACCATTGATCGACCCGTGTTGCTATTATTATTTAGCCTATGAGCATTTTCATTACACTATTCATTTATTTATTTTGTCTCCCGTTCGTAATTACTTAATAACGACATTAAACCAGTGTTGAAGTTAAAAGAAAGGTGAAAATTATAAGGTTTTTAGTAGGTACTCAGTATTTATAGACTGCACAGAGTCAGAGAGGTAGAGCGAAACGGAACTGAACTAACTGCATGCGCAAGGGTTGTCACTGTAGAAAAAACGCAAGATTCAAGAGTCTTTATTTGTGGAAACATGAGTATACATACAGAGCTTGCAAGTTATCACAGTACAATATTAGATCAGTCATGTTTGGCCTTAGTGGAATACAAATATTTAAATGTCAGTAAATAACATATTAATTGGATAAATGAAAACAAAACAGTTAAATGTCAATTTTAAAAAGAAATAGTCATAAATACAATTACAATTAAAAAGTGTCTATTAAATTATTAGTTATAGCATTAATATGTTGGTTTATTATTATGATTATGTCAAAGATGCATTGATTTATTTATTTTATTTTAGGAAAGCTTACAGACTAATAACATTATAGTAACAAAAATATATAACTAAATTGCTAATGAAAAGCCTCCACAGATAGATACAAAAAAGAAATATATATATATGTATATATAATATAATTATGATAATATATATTTTGTTACATGATATTAAGTGTTTTCGTTAAGAAATTCTAGAATACTGTGTAATATAAGCTTTACCTTGAAGGAGTATCTTAAATTTATTTTTTAAACGCCTTTAGTATATTTTTATTTATTTGTTGGTATATTAGCAATTAGCATGTGCTATCTGACATCAATATGCCTAGCCTTTTCCCAACTATGTTGGGGTCGGCTTCCAGTCTAACCGGATGCAGCTGAATACCAGTATTTTACATGGAGCGACTGCCTATCTGACCTCCACAACCCAGTGACTGGGTAATACCTCTAATTAGACTGGTTGTCAGACTTTCAGTCTTCTAGTACTACCCGTTACGACTGTCAAAGATCCACGAATGGCAGCCGGGACCAACGGCTTAACGTGCTTTCCGAGACACGGAGGGGTCTTGGTATGTAAAGATGGTCATCCATCCACGGAACACCCACCCATTGATCGAACCGTGCGACTGTTATTACTTAGCCACAAGCCCCCTTCCATAAAATAATAACGGTATAATAAATTGATAGACTAGTCTACTTCGCGTCAGCCCTACTGTCGCCACTGCATTTATCCCTCAAAGCGTACGAGGGTAGTAGCGGACAAACCAGGTAAATAACGACATGTATTATATTATGTACACGACGCTACATAAAAGGATACATTTCAAGGCGATGGTTCACTTAGATGTTATTCTGCTTTGTATATTCCTTGTGTGCGAGAGTGCCTTGCTTTGAAGGGTTTATGGCTAGCCGTAGGAACGTAGATAGAGAAATTGTCACCTGTTTTCTGTAGTTTATAGCTTATAGTATCACGCGTGTATGCCTTTTTTTTTTTTTTGGTGTGCTGGGAAGTCCTCAAATGACCCCTCCCGCTCTGGGCGGAGCGGAAGGGAATGTCAGACTCTTACTGACTAATACCCACCCGTGTTCCTTCCGTAGCCCTTTATGTTCCGGGCCAGCGGTAACCCTTTCGGACAATCCCGCTGATACGCTTGTATGCAACGAGGAGAGCAGTGGAGGTCGAGTGGTATGGACCACGACTTACGAGTTGTAGATCGTGAGTAATGTTAGTTTGCTTACATCTGGCAGTTGCCCGCCAGACACAACACCCGTCTGGTCCCTTTTCTATGGAGGATGGTGAACTTTACACCCTGTTCCTCATACCTCTATGACGTATTAAAATTTGGTTTTTGTATTTCAGAAAATAGTCTTTAAACAGAATCTACACACCAATAAACGCTACACACATATCCCTTATCCAGTCTCCATTACATGAACGAAAGATATACTTTATAATAGTTTTATATGCTGTACCCCCGTAATGGGGTCATTTGTACCCCGTCTTGGGATAATCACGGTCAATTTGGTCACAATAATGTCGTTCAATTGATCAAGGTTCCCCGTGGTGCTTTATTAAATGGTACGGTGGTGTGTATGTGTTCATTTGTTTTATGGGGGTTTTGTGGTGTGTTGTACCTGGATGTTTGTCTGTGATGTGATGGCCTGTGAAGATACAGGAAAGAGTGAATTATTTATTTATTTATTAACACTTTATGCACAAGTAAAAGAAATACTGTACAAAGGCGGACTTAATGCCTGAGGCATTTTCTACCAGTCAACCTTAGGGTGATTTATTTATTTATTTATTTATTTATTTAAACTTTTCGCACAAAAAGGTACAAAGGCGGACTTAATGCCTTAGGCATTCTCTACCAGTCAACCAAGGGTGGTGAAGAGATTAAATGGTAGGTGCTTTGGTTGAGGGATAAATAGCTTGGAAATGACTATAAAATACAAGAATAAATACTAATACATAGATAGATACATACATACATATAAACAAAATCTTTGAGGAGAAACAAATTATCGGTAGAGGAGAAAACGAATCCAGCAAATCAGCGCTGAGATGTAACGGCCAACTTTTGACGGATATGTTCACGTGCCTTCACTTTAAAAGATAACCGACTGGTTGCCATCCTGATGTTCAGAGGGAGCGCATTCCAAAGAAAGACCGCTTGGACAAAGAAAGAAGACCGAATGAAGCCAGAACGGTGAGAAGGACATCGTAGAAGACGATTGTTAGTGGATCGAAGATTCTTAGCATGGGCAGAGCATAAATATTGAATTAACCCGTCTGCCTTCAAAGCAAGAGTGAACAGACATCTTCTGGGCACGCTCGTTCCATCATTAAGACGTCATTCATCGCTTTCCATCAGGAGTGATCGAGGTCAAGAGCAGGCCCATTCAGAAATTTAAAAAAAACCCGGCAAGAGCGAGTCGTACTCGCGCACCGAGGGTTCCGTACCATCATATGTTTTTAAATCAAAGAATTTTAAGACTGTGCACTGCGTTGTAGAATATTTCAATTTTATGTCAGCGCCATCTCTTGACCGATAGTGGAACTAATGTAACTTCTGTTAATGATTTCTGAAAAAGTGTGACATTTATAGACTTCGTTATATTTTTCCTGTAATCTTTACATAAACTTTAAATTTCAGATTTTTCTCTTTGCGGAGATAAGGGGAGGGAACGGTATTTTTTTTTACATTTTTCATCAAAAGTCGAAAACTAAGCGGCCTAAAAAAAAAGAAAAATGCTTGAGAATGTGCAAACTGCGCTCTTTCATATGATACCCCACATGCCCTAGTAAACCCACTTCGAATTTTTCAGACCCCTTTCAGTCCCTGTTGCAAAATATATACATATATTTTTATTTCTTTCTTATTTCCAAAATAGTTGGGCAAACGTCATCTAAAACTGTTCCAAGTTGATAGCATTAGTAGTTCTTGAGATATCCAGCTGTGACAGACAGACAGACAGAATTAGTCTCACCATAAGGGTTCCGTTTTTACCATTTTGGTACGGAACCCTAAAAAAAGGAGAAAAAGGTTTTAAACAAATAAAATTATCTGATTGATCCAGTTGATACAATGTAGATCTTGCTGGATTAGTACGGGACAATGCTACTGTTAGTGTGTTACGCATTACCCAGCTGGTTTTAAACAGTCAAATTCTTTAGTGTTCAAATAGCAATAGATACTGCAATTGTTATTTGACGTACTGGTTTTTTCTGTACGAGTTTTTTTACATAGCCAGTTTTTTTAGTTCAAAGATCAGCCAGTAAATAAATTTGGTCAAGGCATGTATATTAACTACTTAAAAAATGTTAAATAGAGGAAATAATAATGCGCTGGTTCTTGGTCCTTCGAGCCGGATGAGCCATCGTCTGCCAGCCAACCTTAAGTCGTCATTGAGTCACACCAGAAAACGGGTCTCGTCGGTTTGAGCCACAGATATCATCGGAAGAAGAGACTTGCACATTGTCTATTTAAGTTTCGTCTCTCGTGAAGAACTACTAATTTTCTATGTATATGTGTTTGTGTATTAACTATTCAATGCTAGGGACATTGGTCAGCATTGGACCTAAGCTTTAAACATGGGTGATGTCCAAGTAAGCGTCAGACTAGGTGGATGGCAGTGCAGTAAATTTGTGTGCGACTAACATGGGATAGCTCTCTCCTTCGAAGTTAGGGGTGGGATGATACGGGGGTGTGTAGTGTCGAGCATGTTGGGTTAGGTACGGGAGGAAATCTGGGTAAGATGTAGGTTAGCTATTCTAAATACATAGCATAAAGCATCATCAGCCTAAAGTGCTCCCGCTGCTGGAACGCAGGCCTCCTCTCTGTGACAGGAAGTGGGTCGTAATCCACCACGCGGGCTCAGTGGATGTTGTATGTCTTCGAATTTTTGGTTCTAGAAACTTTGGTAAACTGCCTGCCTAGATTCGAATCTACGATCTGCAACTCGTAATTCACTGGATCACCACTGCTCCTGTTTTGAATGATTTGGTTATTTAATTGGGTCGTTGAAATAATACTCGTAACAACCAAAGCATATTTGTGTAAGTTGACATGAGATAGGTAAAACTTTCAGGGACCAAAATTATTATGATTTTATTTTTATGACTTTTATGCACCTACATAAAAGTGTGATCATATCAGCCAAAAGACACTTGCTACTGCTGGACATAGGCTTCCTCCGGGCATCGCCACATTTTTTTTTTATGTGGGGTTTTGAAATAACTTCTCCCGCTCTGGGCGGAGCGAGAGGGCGTGAACCACCTTTGAACTCTTTGAAGTCGTTTTACATTGATATCTATGATATTCAATTTTCTAAAAACCTTTCGCAAACGGACAAAGATATGTTCACCATTAATGATTTTGTTGGATTGTAAATGGAATTTGTAAAGATCAAGAGAGTCCAGTTAGGAATGATAATACAGGGTGGCCGGAATATCGAGCTGCAACCTGTTACCATGGATTCAGACATTTTTCGTCTGTTTATTTATTTTATTTATTTATTTATTTATTTCGGGATAAAAAACAGGAGTACAATTAAATATTATAAAATTAACTACTAAATAAACAAAGTACTTATCATACTACCAACAACATTATCCACCTATTACTAATATGTTGATGCTACATGAGAAAAAAAAAATATAAACAGAGTAAATGAGTGCAAGATAAATGACTGAATGAATGCTTTTTAGTAACGATGTTTATGGGATAGAAAGAGAAGAAAAAAAGAAAAATAAAATAAATATACAAGGTGTAACAGAAACAAACGCAGGTCCTGAAAGTAGTTTGTTCATAATTGATTACTGAATAAATTTCGGTAACTTTTAAGATAAGTTTTTTTTTTAAATTATGTATTTTGCCATACTGATCGCCGATTGAGCCACAGAAAATTAAATCTTATGTCAAGGCAATAAGACTCAATTTTAAATGCATAAAGTAATGATAGGGTCAACACAATTTACTTAATAATAATAGTTAGCTTTAAATAAAAACTGTATTGATTATTGTATTATGCTTTTAACTCAATACTTTAATTGGGGTGTATGAGGTCCCGCGTTTATTATGCTACGCATCGTATACAAAAAAAAAATAATTAAATAAATACACCACTTAACAACTATAAAGCTAAGATAGAATCAACTACAGATTTTCTAAATTGATGTGCTGTTAGATTAAAAATATCAATGCTTTCGAATCCAGTGTTGTAGGAATCCACAAGTTGACGCAGAGGGGCGCGAAAGCCAGCGTTAGAGTTACAGACTTGCCTAATATTAATAGATAGTAAGCGGTATGGACGCGCTTGTCTACGCACAACTGTCCTCGGAACGATGTAACAAAGTTTATTTATTAAGTCTGAACAATCATATTTGTTATGGACAATACCATGTAGAAACATTGCTCCGAGAAGCAGTCTTCTGGATTCTAGGGTTAACAGTTTATAATTACCAAGCAACGCATCATACGATCCGTGGCTGTGATAGCATCTGTAATGCAGAGTTCTTAGGAATTTGCGTTGAACAGTCTCAATCGATTCAATGTATTTTGCGTAATAGGGATTCCATACGATAGTAGCAAACTCCAGACAAGGCCTAATCAGCGATATATATAAGTATCTATAGGTTGATGGACGCTTGAAATCTTTGCTGTTGCGCATAACAAAACCGTACATTTTAAGGGCTTTGTTGATAATGTTGTTTACATGGACATCGAAGTGAAGTTTCGAGTCTAGAATCACACCGAGGTCACGCAAAGAGTATACTTTTTTTAATTGTGTATTTAGCAAATGATAGTTATAAGTGTGCTGCTTTTTGTTTTTAGTGAATGTAATCGAATTGCATTTGGATAAGCTCAATGAGAGTTTGTTTAAGGTGCAGTAGTTAGACAGCCGATCCAAGTCACTTTGAAGCATCAAGCAGTCATCAATACTTTTTATAGTTTTGTAGACTTTCAAGTCATCCGCGTATAGTAAGAAGTTTGAATGATTAAAACAAGCGCTAATATCATTTATAAACAACGTAAATAATAAAGGGCCCAAAATTGAGCCCTGAGGAACCCCGGATGTGACGGTAATCAGCTCTGATTGAAATCCGTTTATAACAACTTTTTGAGTACGGTTTGTTATGTAAGAGGTGAACCATCTCAATAGATTACCGCGAATACCATTAAAGGCAATTTTGCGTAAAAGTAATTCGTGATCCACCCTGTCGAAAGCTTTTTGAAAGTCTGTATATACTGCATCAGTTTGAAAACGATTATCCATATTCTCAAAAACATAATCTACAAAAACCAGCAGATTTGTATATGTTTACGCGGAATAGGCTAAAATTACACAACAAATTAACTTGGTAGGTAGTAAAGTGGGACGTTGAAAGACCGCGTGGAGGCACAGAGAAAATCGATCTTTCTTATGGGTTACAGGGATGCACGGTACCTTTATTTCCTCGTCAGCAACTCCTCAGCTCGATCACAGCGGTTTTCACGCACAAACACCAAGTTTTTCAAGTTTTTTTAGGGAGCACAATGTTCTCGACACGAAAGTTTATAGCCAACGAAATAAAAAGTCTAGTGAATGTCCAATGACGGCTCACTTCCGCCGTACGTTCGCCATCTCGCTTCCACGAGTACGATAGGTTCCGTGCAAGGAAGGGATGGGAGATAGGGATGTATTACCAACCAAATAGTAATGTTGCCAAATAATAAAGTTTAATCTGCGATTTAAATTAGCGCAACCATCCCCCCGGGCTTGAAGCGATGCCTTCAAGAATTGAAGCTAATTTACGAAACTAAACTAAACGATAAACTAAGCAATAAACTATGTACCTAATTACTAATGTTAATCTAACCTAAAATGACGAAATTGCTCAATTATTGGTTAGGTAACGGACAAAGACGAACGACGGGGCGCAAGTAAGAGCCAGTCGTCGTCTTAACCCGAACGATGCGAGTGACTCCAGTGGAGTCAGGAAAAACTTCCTCCACGACACCCAATGGCCAGTGTAGTGGAGGCGAATTATCAGTTATAAGAATCACGACCGTACCGACAGCGACCGGATCAACCGGCGTGTTCCATTTGCGACGCGATTGCAAGGTGTGGAGGTAACCGCTCCTCCAGCGCTTCCAAAACGACTGTACCAGTCTATCTAACAATTCATGTCTAGCGATAGTAGTTCTCTCGTCTATTTCCTCGGCAGGCAAATATTTCAAAGGCGTGAGATTTAAAAAGTGCGCTGGAGTTAAAGCTAGCGGTTCCGAAGGATCACTAGAGAGTGTCCTGCAAAGAGGTCTAGTGTTCATTACCGATTCGACTTGGGTAAGAACGGTACTTAATTCTTCGAATGAGAGAATCGTGTCACCTATGACTCGATACAAGTGCGACTTTAGACTTTTAATGTTAGCCTCCCAATTGCCCCCAAAGTGACTAGCAGTCGGGACATTGAGTGACCAATCTATGCGACTCTCAGCTAGCATGTTACCAAATTCGGTATTATGGTATTTTGAACAAAGAAATTCGTGAAGTTCCGAAAGTTTGCGTTTAGCGCCTATGTAATTAGTCCCGTTATCCGAATAAATCCTACTCACCGGGCCACGCCTTGACAAGAACCGCTTGAAAGCACCCATAAAATTAGCTGTGCTAAGGTCACCAACGAGTTCAATGTGCACGGCGCGTGTAGTCATGCAGACGAACAGACAAACGTAGGCTTTGGTGGAACGAACACCTCGGCCGCGAGACATAGTAACCCTAAACGGTCCAGCATAGTCTGTGCCCGTGTGGACAAACGGCTTAGCGGATTGGACGACACGACAAGAGCGATGATCCGCCATTTCAGGGAAACTTGACTTAGGACGAAGGCGAAAGCAGGGAATGCACTTATGGATCCTATTCCTAATTAAATTACGGGCAGAAAGTATCCAATACCTCTGACGTAAGAGTGACATCAGAAGGTCGGGACCTGCGTGACAATTTAATTTATGATGGTATTCGACGAGCAAATTCAAAACGAGATCCTTGCTTGGAAGCAAAATGGGATATTTCCCTTCATAACTTAAATCCGAATTTCTTAAACGGCCTCCGACTCTAATGAGTCCGTCCTTGAGAAACGGCTTTAAGTGTCGTAAAGCTGGACTGCAATCCTTGCCTTCCCCGATTTTAGCAATCTCAGAGGAGAAATAAAAGCGTTGAAGCTCACGAAGAACGAGTAATTCAGCGAAGTCATAATCCGACGCTGACATGCGATGTCTAACAGGTAACAACCTGACAAAACGACAGACGTAAATTACTACTCGAAGTAATTTACTCCAAGACGAGATGCGATCTACTAAAGAAAGAATAGGAGATCTTTCATTTGCTACAGCGGATAGCAACGAAAGCTTCTTCTCTTCGGGTGCTTCAGGCACCGACGAAGGACTGAAAGGAACGACAGGCCACTGTGAGACGTCCAAACGGGCCCACGGAGGACCACTGAACCAAAGCGGGTGGTCAACAATTTGAGAAGGCGTGAGACCGCGTGACAGACAATCTGCAGGATTGTCCGTACCGGACACGTGATACAAATTTTGTGGCGACAAGTCACTTTGTATTTTCGACACTCTGTTGGCCACAAAGGTGTTCCACCGATGGGACGACGAATGTACCCAACAGAGCGCGACTGTCGAATCCGAAAATGCGAATATGTTACGAAAAACAATGCGGTGCTGACAAGCGACTATGACATTTTTTATAAGTTGAGCTAGCACAAGAATAGCACAAAGCTCCAGACGAGCGAGAGAAACGACTTTCTTAGGTGAGACCTTCGATTTAGCGGTTAACAAGCAAACGATATTGCCATCGCTATTTTGGACGTGGAAGTAAATCACTCCCCCGTATGCCTTCTCACTGGCGTCTGCGAAAGCCAAGATGGTGACCACACTATCTGCGACGATACCAACGTGACGTGGGATTTTTATATTACAGAGCAACGGGAGCTCTTCCTTGAAGCGAGTCCACAGCCTGACTATATCCTCAGGTGGGGTATCATCCCAGTCACAATCACGCAGCCAGAGCTGCTTGATTAGAAGTTTAGCGTACAGGACGACAGGTGCAACAAATCCCATGACGTCCCATAATTTAGCGACACACGATAATATTGTACGTTTAGTACAATTTTGCGCGGGAGTATTGACTCTCATGCTGAAGTGATCTGACGTAGGCGACCAACACAAGCCCAGTACTTTCTGCTGGTCGGACTCGTCGAATTCTTTGACAGCTAGCAGACGATGCGAGGGTGGAATAGAATCTAAAACGGCTTGGGAGTTACTGGTCCATTTAACCAATTCAAATTGACCAGCTTTCATGAGGCCTATCATCTCCGAGGCGGTAGAGATACCCTGGTCTTCCGTGAGGACGGAATGGACGAAATCATCCATATAAAACCCTGAAGTGACGATATTTTTAGCCTGAGGGTAGGAGCCACCCTCATCCTCTGCTAGCTGCCTAATAGTTCGCAGCGCATGGAAGGGGCTAGACTTAAGCCCGAAAACAACACGATTAAATTCATAAACCTGTAAAGGTTCTTGCGGGGAAAAGCGATACAAAATGCGTTGGAAACGCCGATCAGATTCTCGGATCCCAATGCTGAGAAACATCTGACGAATGTCTGCGGAGAGTGCAACCGAAAACAAACGAAAATCAACGATAATATTAAACAAACTCCCTTGCAGGTTTTGCCCACCGTACAAGAGGTCATTAAGCGAAATGCGGGAGGTAGTTTTGCAACTACCATCGAGAACGACACGAAGTTTGGTGGTGACCTTATCATCCCTGATCACCCCATGATGCGGAATAAAGTACGAAACTTCTGATGAATCAGAATTTGCAGGTGATATATAACCCTTTTCTAAGTATTCGAGGATGACGCTATCATACGCGACCTTTAATTGTGGAGAAGCTTGCATCTTCCTTTCCAAGCAGTGAAACCGACGTTCACTTGCTTGGCGTGAGTTACCAAGGGACTCGACATCACCCTTGAAAGGCAGAGCTACCATGTATCGACCGTCACTATCCCGAGTAGTGGTGCGTGTGTAAAATTCCTCACACTCCCTGTCGTCCGAGCTGACTACAGGGGGAACATCCACCTCCTCCAATTCCCAAAATTTCCGGACCGCAGAGTCCAGTGGGTCCGCGGTACAACAATATGAAACGGTCGAGTTGCTATCAACACGGACCGGAGCGTCACCTACTATAACATAGCCAAGGACAGTTTCTAAAGCAAGCGGTGATACATATGGCGGCTGTCCTTGAACCTTATTCGACAAGAGTAAGTGTGGATAAATCGAAGCACCGATCAATACTTGAATCGGGCCTGGAGAAAAATAGGTGTCGTCTGCCAACGGCAAGTTTTTGAAGTTAGACAAGAGTGAAGAATTAACCGTGGCAGTTGGTAAATGTTCAGTAATTTTATCTACTACCAAAGAGTCGACACTATAATTTATGTTACGATCGAAGCGAGAATGAAATTTAAATTCTACGGAACCCTGAATTGTTTTACTTGAACCACCTATTCCTTTCACGGCGGAACAAGTAGGTCGATTATTTATGTTCAAACCTAAGCGTTGACAACACTCACGTGTGATAAAGTTACTTTGCGAAGCGCTGTCTAATAATGCACGAACAATGTGTTTATTACCATGAGAATCCACGACAATAATACGCGCAGTTGCAATTAAAACCGTCGTGGGGCATCGAGACAAATGGTCAACCTCATTATTATTAGCTGATAACGCACACAGCGGCAGCGCGACGTCATCGCGAGCGGAGGCAGCGTTAGCGTCACTAGGTGCCGCATTGGCAGCGGTAGCAGACGCGGCTTGCCGGCCCCCAAAGCACAATAATGAATGGTGCTTTCGGTGGCACTTTCTACATCTAGAAGTTGACTCACACATGGAAACACGATGTCCACTACTTAAACAATCTATACATATAATAAAACAGTAACGAAAGAAAAACTGTACATTGAGAATTTTCGAGAAAAAATAAGTGGCTTTTGTTAGAAAAACGTAACTGATGACAAAAAGTGACTTTTTAGAATTTTTGTCTGTTTGTCTGTTTGTCTGTTTGTCTGTGTGTATGGTACGGCTTCACGCCAAAACTACTGGATAGATTGAATTGAAATTCAGCAAAAATGTTCTTTGTAAACCAAGGAAGGCTTTAGGCTACATATTATCACGCCGTATGTTATGGGAGGTAAGCAATATTGATTTTAAAAGGTTTTGGTTCCTAATTGAATGCACAAAATAATTGAATGCCCAAAATGACATGTTATTTATTTAGTTAATAAAAATTTAACCCTGGAAACATAACAATCACGCTATTTTTATAAAGGAGCGGGGCAGTAATATTATAAATTGCAAGGGAACAGCTATTTCAACAATATGTCAACAGGGAATATAGCGGTATGGTCAGGCGACCGTTTACAGCTCTAAATGGTGCGAGTTCAAATCCCGTATTATTTTTTTTTTTAAATCGTAAAATTCTTTTTTTTTTAGTTTTTGCATTTTTTATGTGCATTAGGAACGATACTGTTATGAAATCTGAGAACTATACATGTCCTATCTAATTGTATGGGAAGTTTCACACCAATGTTACTAAACAGATTGATTGGTGGTACAACAAGCTACACTATCATAAAGTCAAGTCAAACTTTTGGTTCTAAGTTATATCTTACCAAGCACATTTGTTGTTTGTGGAGTTGACACTCCAAACGCAACAGCAACAGCGACAAAGGGAGATTGCTTTTTAATCGTGTGGGATGAATGCACTATGGCGAACAGAAAAGCAGTAGAGGCGGTAAACAGGACTTTGCAGGACATCCGCAGGAACCAGCAAATGATGGGTGGCGTTACAGTTCTGTTAAGCGGCCATTTCCGACAAACGCTGCCTGTGGTGACGCGAGGAATTAGGGCTGATGAGGTGAATGCTTTGTTGAAATGCTCTTTCTTATGGCCACATATTCATAGGTTGCGCTTAACGATGAATATGAGAGCACAGCTTGGAGGGAATGTACACGCCCAAGAATTTTCTGATGTTCTCTTAAAATTGGGTGAGGGAACGCTACCAGTAGACGGTGGCCAGGTGGTTCTACCTGAGATACTTGGGAGAGTGGTGTCCACCTTAGAAGATTTGATACGCCTGGTGTACGGGGACATCAATAGGATACCGCGCCAAGATAATTCTTGGGTGTGTGAACGAGCCATTTTAACACCCAGAAACGACCAACTTTCAGCGATCAATGAATGCATTCTCGCGGAAATTGAGGGAAATGAAGTGATCTACACTTCAATAAACACTGTTGTCGACCAAGATGACGCTACACATTACCCCGTAGAAATTCTGAATTTGCTCAGTGCAAGTAAACTACCAACGCACACCATTAAGCTAAAGGTCGGTGTCCCAAATATGCTTCTTCGGAATCTCACTCCGCCGAAACTGTGCAATGGGACCCGGCTCAAAGTTGTCTCGCTGCAGAGAAATATCATTGAGGCGGAAATTCTAACGGGTTGTGGTGTCGGCGAGACAGTGTTTATACCACGTATTACACCGATTCCCCACAATTATCCCTTTTTTTTTTCGGATGAGAAGTCATCAAATGACCCCTCCCGCTCTGGGTGAGCGGAAGGGAGTGTCAGACTCTTACTGACTAAAGCCCACCCGTGTTCCTTCCTTAGCCCTTTATGTTCCGGGCCAGCGGTAACCCTTTCGGACAATCTCGCTGACCCGGCAGGCTTCGGCCCTATGGGGCCCCTCCTCGATGCTGACATCTCTTTGAGGCGCGCGTGGAACACGTACGCGCCGTCCGGCACGGGCCTGGGCCTGATCGGACGGTGAGCTACCCATTACTCTACGCCCGCAGGCCCGCGCCTACGGTGGCCGGGAGTACTCCTGTGGCTCCCGACGCCCGGAGCGTCTCCCGCGGCGGCTGGGACGGGAGGCTCTCTCCCTCATCCATCCCGCCACCTCCTTCGCTAGCATGACTGCTTCGCAGAAGGAGGTGACTGCCTCCCACTCCCTCTCGCCCCGGACCATGGCTTGCACCAGGGCCGGACGCGAGAGGTCGCCGCCGCTGCCGATCGCCTCTACGGGGACACGGCGGTGCTCCGCCCAAGCGGGGCAGACCTCCACCGTGTGCTCCATCGTGTCTTCTGGACGATCCTGGCAATGGTGACACCCGGCCACAATTACCCCTTTCAATTCAAGCGCGTGCAGTTTCCTGTGAGCGTGTGCTTCGCAATGACAAGAAATAAGTCACAGGGGCAGACACTGAAGGCTACGGGTGTCGACCTCAGGATGAGCTGCATCTCACACGGACAACTGTACGTCGCTTGCTCCCGCGTCACCAGTCCTGACTCGCTGTACTTACATATTGAATGAGACCGAGGGAAAAACAACGAACGTTTTACACAGAAGTGTTACAGTAAATTATAACACTTCTGTTATTCGACGTCTCCTAAATTTCCTTATTAACCTGACGTCTCTTACCAGTAAATTAACTACATAACTTTCAAATTTTGAGTTTATTATGCCAAATAGTTTTTGAGGGATCTAAGCTATAGTACAGTATGAGACGCATCTTTTGAGTGTTTCTGTAAATCAACAAACTATCACTAATTTATTTTGGAAAATGGGACACCTGATGCAGAACCGCAACAGATCAGCTAAAGTATACAGATATAAAAATAGTGCCATAGCAAAAAATATTCCACGTGAAGAGCATTTTCTGCTGTGAGAATAAATTTGAAGATCTGGAACACCTGTTGTGGAACTCCAAAGCCCAGCGACACTATAACATATAGGAATGACGTCTTAGCAAAAGTTGTTTAGTCTGATGGGCATTTCCTGTTGACTTAAAAAAATGAAAGATCTGAAACGTCTCGAATCGTCTCGCGCATCACGCTGTTTTCCCGTCCCCGGGCTCTTAGAATTCAGACATCAGACGTTTCAGATATCTTCGATTTTGACGACCCCGTTGTCGCTGGCATAAGCAACAGGATCCGCGTACGAAGTCGCGGGCAGAAGCTAGTTTATACATAAATTGTTAGACTTTACGAAGTTAAAACGCTGATCCGGGTTATAACTATTAAATATCCTACATTTATAAATGTAATCATGTTGCTCACTGCATAGACTACATGTAGTTTTCTCGGGACCAGAGGTGCTGGCGTACGACGGTAGACTTACGTTCGAGTGGTTTCTTGTTATTGGTGACCCTAGCAACAGATGATGAAGTACGTTCTAACATTTTTATATGGTCACGAACGAAACAATCCAAATCAGAAAAGGATGGAATTTCGAAACTATTAGATCTTAGTTGATAATTAGTTTCGAAGGCACGCACAGTATCTTGGTCGAGTTTCTTAATAGCAATATGTAACAAAATGAAATCAGCGAGGTCATTGACCTTTGTGTTTTTTAAAGCGGCTACAGACGACGAGAATTTATCGAGGAATGATTCTAAATTATTTGGGGTTCCAGTCGAAATAGATTTAAATTCAAATAATTGATCTAAGTATGAAGTTGCGGACTGACGCTTATCTTCATACCTTTTACAAAGCCTTTTACCTTTTATGCAGGGGTTCACCTTCCGAGAGTCCTGGCCATGTTCTTCACAATGTGCATGAATCACTCCTATTTACCACATGATTTAATGAAAACGATCGTAGTGCCCATTGTGAAGAATAGGACTGGTGATATCTCGGATAAGGGGAACTACCGCCCCATATCTCTGGCAACTGCGATTGCTAAGGTGCTGGACGGTTTGCTTGATTCCAAATTGGATAAATATATAAAACTACATGACGCTCAGTTCGGGTTTCGGCCCGGGCTATCCACTGAAAGCGCAATCCTAAGTCTCAAGCATACTGTCCAGTACTATACTGACCGTAAGACACCGGTGTATGCCTGTTTCCTTGACCTCTCCAAGGCATTTGATCTCGTGTCGTACGATGTGCTTTGGAGAAAGTTGAGGAATGGGGGTGTACCGGTGGCTGTGCTCAACATTTTGAAATATTGGTATGGAAACCAAACCAATTTTGTGAGGTGGGCTAATACACTCTCGGAAGCATACAGGCTGGAGAGCGGGGTAAGACAGGGAGGACTGACCTCTCCCAAGCTCTTCAACATGTACGTTAACGAACTCATTGTCGAGCTCAGTAGCAAGCGCGTCGGTTGCTCGGTAGATGGCGTTTGCATCAACAATATAAGCTACGCGGATGATATGGTGCTGCTGAGCCCGACGGCGGGGGGTCTCGGAGAGTTATTAAAGGTGTGTGAGGCCTATGCTGGTGAACATGGCCTTTTATATAATGTACTGAAGAGTGAATACATGGTCTTTAGGGCCGCCGGTGGATGTTCTGATCACTCTCACAATATTACCCTAAATGGCTTGAGCATAAATCGTGTCGTGAAGTTTAAATATCTGGGACATTTCCTTACCGACGGCCTTCAGGACGATGTAGACATTGAGAGGGAGCGTAGGGCTCTGGCGGTCAGAGGTAATATGCTGGCCCGCAGATTCTCCCGTTGTTCTGAACAAGTAAAAATTACGCTTTTTAAGGCATATTGTCAGAGCTTCTACACTGGAAGTCTGTGGGTCTGTCACACCAAAAGATCACTAGATGCCCTTCGCGTCCAGTATAATAATATCTTCAGGATGATGTTGGGGCTGCCACGTTTCTGTAGTGCATCGGGGATGTTCGCGTTGTTTCGCACTGATGGCTTCCATGCCATCATTCGCAAGAGGACGGTATCCTTGATCTGCAGAATGCGTGGCAGCCGCAACATAATCTTGAAGACTGTGGCTGACAGGGTTTCATCTCCGCTGTGGAGGTCCCTTATTAAATCGGTCATTTAATTACAATTTTAATTTTAATTTGCATTTAATTTTTGTTATTGATTTTAATTTTGATTTTAATTTTGATTTTAATTTTGACTCTTATTCATTTTAATCATTTTAATCCTCATTTTAATTGTAAGTTATTGTCATTTATGTAATATTGTTATTTATAATGTACCTACCTATGGATCTTTGATATCTGAATTAAAAATATTTTATTTTTTATTTATTTAAAGCAAATCGAAAATAAGGGGGTAATTATCAGCTGATGGATTTATTCCAGCACATATTGAACGAGCCTTGCCTGTTAATTTTCCTATCAAATAATATAACCTCTCACAGTCTGTCAGAGAAACATTATTATGCACTGCGTTTTTATAACTAGCGATAAACAATGGCCAATTTCTATGGTCTCCGTTAAATTCGGGAATTTCGATAGGAGGTAGTCGAGGCGACCTTTTGACCTCATTACGAGATTGAATTAGCAGTTTTTCTTCTGCTCGCTTTACACGGCCCAAAAGGTCTTCGAATGAAGAAAGCGCCTGATAGGAAACAGCGCAGTCAGGCTTTAATTTGAGCTCATGGGTAACAATTTCGTCCAATACGTTTTCGAAGTCTACACGCAATGAATCCACTGTTTTAATGTCACAGAGGAAGGACTCCTTATCGAATCCTTCTAAGTCGATTCTTTTTGCCTGATCAGAGATGGTTTGCATGCGAGCAAATATCCGATCGCGTTTCGATATTAATCTTTTTAGAGTTGCGTCCGCCATATTAGCGGCTTACGACTAACTAAATAAATAACTAAATATTTACGACAAGTAGGTAGTTCCGGAAGTACTGTGAACCGATTACACTCCACAAATTACAATAAATGATTTTGTGAACGCACGAATATGTTGTATTCAACAGAACAATTACAAGTTATGCGGTTCGATCGCAATTTGTTACCTACCTACGATGTTTGTTACGTTCCTGGGTCACGAAACGAAATAATGTGCCTAACTAACGTATTTGTTAGGTTTGCGGTTGCGAAAATCTAACTTACTTGCTAGATTACGACGATACGACACAACGAGACGATACGATACAACGAGACGATACGATACTTTAGCGGGGTTTACGAGAATTAACGATAATTAACCTAACTGACCGGCGCGTGCGCGCGGCGCGGTTACAATTGCGAGATTTGCGACAAATTGACCCAGGATAGGGGAATGGTTGGCTATTCACTGATTCCAGATGGAATCCGGCTCGAAAAGGACCAAATGTTTACGCGGAATAGGCTAAAATTACACAACAAATTAACTTGGTAGGTAGTAAAGTGGGACGTTGAAAGACCGCGTGGAGGCACAGAGAAAATCGATCTTTCTTATGGGTTACAGGGATGCACGGTACCTTTATTTCCTCGTCAGCAACTCCTCAGCTCGATCACAGCGGTTTTCACGCACAAACACCAAGTTTTTCAAGTTTTTTTAGGGAGCACAATGTTCTCGACACGAAAGTTTATAGCCAACGAAATAAAAAGTCTAGTGAATGTCCAATGACGGCTCACTTCCGCCGTACGTTCGCCATCTCGCTTCCACGAGTACGATAGGTTCCGTGCAAGGAAGGGATGGGAGATAGGGATGTATTACCAACCAAATAGTAATGTTGCCAAATAATAAAGTTTAATCTGCGATTTAAATTAGCGCAACCAGTATACGTAGATCTTTGTTGGACGAATCCGTGCTGTTCTCTGATTATAGCCTTGTGTAAAGTAGGATAAATTTCGTTATAAACCAGTCTCTCAAAAAGCTTCGACAAGGCGGACAGAATCGAGATCGGACGGTAGTTCTCTACGTCATCCCTTGATCCTTTTTTAAAGACGGGGGTTAGATGAGCCATTTTCCATACATCGGGAAAAACGGATTCGCTGATACATTTATTGAACAGCAAATGTAGGGGTTCACATAAGTGATTGGCAACACTTTTGAGAAACAAAGGAGGGATACCATCAGGACCAGGTCCTTTTGAAGGGTCTAAAGACTTTAGCTCCTTATAAACTTTAGAAGGCTCGATATAAATATTGTTGATAATATCACTATTATCATGAAATCCAGGAGGCGGTTCCCATTTGTGGACATCAAGTGCTGACGGCTCATACACTGATTGAAAATAGTTCGAGAATAGTTTGCAAATATCACGTGGATCACTACTGGAAGTATTTTTATATTTAACATTGGATGGAATTTCTGACTTATTTCGTTTACTAGCCACATAGCCCCAGAAGTGTTTGAGATTTTTGTTTACATTTTGTTCAACAGTTTCTATGTAGTTAGAGTAACGTAGGTAACATTCTTTGTTGAATCTGCGACGAAATAGGGAAAATTGCTCATAGTCAGATATATTATTGTACACTTTCCACTTGGTCCAAGCGTTGTTCTTATCTATACATATAATAAAACAGTAACGAAAGAAAAACTGTACATTGAGAATTTTCGAGAAAAAATAAGTGGCTTTTGTTAGAAAAACGTAACTGATGACAAAAAGTGACTTTTTAGAATTTTTGTCTGTTTGTCTGTTTGTCTGTTTGTCTGTGTGTATGGTACGGCTTCACGCCAAAACTACTGGATAGATTGAATTGAAATTCAGCAAAAATGTTCTTTGTAAACCAAGGAAGGCTTTAGGCTACATATTATCACGCCGTATGTTATGGGAGGTAAGCAATATTGATTTTAAAAGGTTTTGGTTCCTAATTGAATGCACAAAATAATTGAATGCCCAAAATGACATGTTATTTATTTAGTTAATAAAAATTTAACCCTGGAAACATAACAATCACGCTATTTTTATAAAGGAGCGGGGCAGTAATATTATAAATTGCAAGGGAACAGCTATTTCAACAATATGTCAACAGGGAATATAGCGGTATGGTCAGGCGACCGTTTACAGCTCTAAATGGTGCGAGTTCAAATCCCGTATTATTTTTTTTTTTAAATCGTAAAATTCTTTTTTTTTTAGTTTTTGCATTTTTTATGTGCATTAGGAACGATACTGTTATGAAATCTGAGAACTATACATGTCCTATCTAATTGTATGGGAAGTTTCACACCAATGTTACTAAACAGATTGATTGGTGGTACAACAAGCTACACTATCATAAAGTCAAGTCAAACTTTTGGTTCTAAGTTATATCTTACCAAGCACATTTGTTGTTTGTGGAGTTGACACTCCAAACGCAACAGCAACAGCGACAAAGGGAGATTGCTTTTTAATCGTGTGGGATGAATGCACTATGGCGAACAGAAAAGCAGTAGAGGCGGTAAACAGGACTTTGCAGGACATCCGCAGGAACCAGCAAATGATGGGTGGCGTTACAGTTCTGTTAAGCGGCCATTTCCGACAAACGCTGCCTGTGGTGACGCGAGGAATTAGGGCTGATGAGGTGAATGCTTTGTTGAAATGCTCTTTCTTATGGCCACATATTCATAGGTTGCGCTTAACGATGAATATGAGAGCACAGCTTGGAGGGAATGTACACGCCCAAGAATTTTCTGATGTTCTCTTAAAATTGGGTGAGGGAACGCTACCAGTAGACGGTGGCCAGGTGGTTCTACCTGAGATACTTGGGAGAGTGGTGTCCACCTTAGAAGATTTGATACGCCTGGTGTACGGGGACATCAATAGGATACCGCGCCAAGATAATTCTTGGGTGTGTGAACGAGCCATTTTAACACCCAGAAACGACCAACTTTCAGCGATCAATGAATGCATTCTCGCGGAAATTGAGGGAAATGAAGTGATCTACACTTCAATAAACACTGTTGTCGACCAAGATGACGCTACACATTACCCCGTAGAAATTCTGAATTTGCTCAGTGCAAGTAAACTACCAACGCACACCATTAAGCTAAAGGTCGGTGTCCCAAATATGCTTCTTCGGAATCTCACTCCGCCGAAACTGTGCAATGGGACCCGGCTCAAAGTTGTCTCGCTGCAGAGAAATATCATTGAGGCGGAAATTCTAACGGGTTGTGGTGTCGGCGAGACAGTGTTTATACCACGTATTACACCGATTCCCCACAATTATCCCTTTTTTTTTTCGGATGAGAAGTCATCAAATGACCCCTCCCGCTCTGGGTGAGCGGAAGGGAGTGTCAGACTCTTACTGACTAAAGCCCACCCGTGTTCCTTCCTTAGCCCTTTATGTTCCGGGCCAGCGGTAACCCTTTCGGACAATCTCGCTGACCCGGCAGGCTTCGGCCCTATGGGGCCCCTCCTCGATGCTGACATCTCTTTGAGGCGCGCGTGGAACACGTACGCGCCGTCCGGCACGGGCCTGGGCCTGATCGGACGGTGAGCTACCCATTACTCTACGCCCGCAGGCCCGCGCCTACGGTGGCCGGGAGTACTCCTGTGGCTCCCGACGCCCGGAGCGTCTCCCGCGGCGGCTGGGACGGGAGGCTCTCTCCCTCATCCATCCCGCCACCTCCTTCGCTAGCATGACTGCTTCGCAGAAGGAGGTGACTGCCTCCCACTCCCTCTCGCCCCGGACCATGGCTTGCACCAGGGCCGGACGCGAGAGGTCGCCGCCGCTGCCGATCGCCTCTACGGGGACACGGCGGTGCTCCGCCCAAGCGGGGCAGACCTCCACCGTGTGCTCCATCGTGTCTTCTGGACGATCCTGGCAATGGTGACACCCGGCCACAATTACCCCTTTCAATTCAAGCGCGTGCAGTTTCCTGTGAGCGTGTGCTTCGCAATGACAAGAAATAAGTCACAGGGGCAGACACTGAAGGCTACGGGTGTCGACCTCAGGATGAGCTGCATCTCACACGGACAACTGTACGTCGCTTGCTCCCGCGTCACCAGTCCTGACTCGCTGTACTTACATATTGAATGAGACCGAGGGAAAAACAACGAACGTTTTACACAGAAGTGTTACAGTAAATTATAACACTTCTGTTATTCGACGTCTCCTAAATTTCCTTATTAACCTGACGTCTCTTACCAGTAAATTAACTACATAACTTTCAAATTTTGAGTTTATTATGCCAAATAGTTTTTGAGGGATCTAAGCTATAGTACAGTATGAGACGCATCTTTTGAGTGTTTCTGTAAATCAACAAACTATCACTAATTTATTTTGGAAAATGGGACACCTGATGCAGAACCGCAACAGATCAGCTAAAGTATACAGATATAAAAATAGTGCCATAGCAAAAAATATTCCACGTGAAGAGCATTTTCTGCTGTGAGAATAAATTTGAAGATCTGGAACACCTGTTGTGGAACTCCAAAGCCCAGCGACACTATAACATATAGGAATGACGTCTTAGCAAAAGTTGTTTAGTCTGATGGGCATTTCCTGTTGACTTAAAAAAATGAAAGATCTGAAACGTCTCGAATCGTCTCGCGCATCACGCTGTTTTCCCGTCCCCGGGCTCTTAGAATTCAGACATCAGACGTTTCAGATATCTTCGATTTTGACGACCCCGTTGTCGCTGGCATAAGCAACAGGATCCGCGTACGAAGTCGCGGGCAGAAGCTAGTTTTTGAATAATCTTATAAGGGGTCGAGTAAACCAAATGGGGAATTTAGAAGTTCTATATGATTTTTGGGGGACGTGTTTTCTAATGATACCAAACAAGCTATTATAAAATGTGTTTACAGACTCCTGTGCTGGTAGATTTTTAAGCAAGCTGTTCCAGTCAATTTCAGATAAATCAGCCTTTATAAGATCGTAATTGCACTTGTTATAATTAAATTTGATGATTGGGCAATGTTTTCGCGAGTATTTCAGGTAAGGGGAAGTCACAGCACAGTAAGGAGGGTGATGTAGGTCAACGGGTACTAAATAATCGCTCGGTTGGTAAACATGGCAGTGTTCATTGGAGATCAGTAAATCCAATGTTCGGTTGTTAGCGTTCGTAAAATTATGATATTGCATAGCGCTAAATTCAGCGATGAAATTTTCTAGATATCTGCAACTAAAAGACTGAGCCACACGGGGCTGGTCACATGCATCACCGTTACAGGAAGACCAGTCCAAGGTCGGTAAATTGAAATCTCCGACTATGTAAAAACAATGTGTCATGGGATTACTTAAAATTGACGAAAGCATGTCCAAATATGCAGAATAGATGTTGTCTGGTGTGTTCGGTGGTATATACACTGCGCTGATAAAGTGTCGTTTCGCACGGTCACGACTAGGCATTTGTATAAGTAGATGTTCTATGTGGGTGTGCAAAGTGTTGACTATTATATTGGTGAAATATATGGGTTGAAGTGTTCGTAAGATGGCAACAAGAACACCTCCACCCTCGCGTTTACCAGTGGCCGCGCGATCTCGGTCGCAACGAAAGACGCTATAGCGTTCATCTATAACCTCACAATCTGCTATATCCGGTATAAGCCATGTCTCCGTCAACACAATGATGTCGTATGAATTACTTAAGATATTCATATAAATTGTCTGAAGTTTGCCACGTATGCCCCTACAATTCTGATAGTAAATAGTAAGTGTATCTGCCATTGAGATGGACATAAGTTATGACATAATTGCTAAGAGCTATAGAATTTGCAATAATATTTAGAGATGCTGCCACTAAACCTGGTGTAACAAATAAAAGATGAGTAAAACAAAGACATAATTGAAGGTAATACGTATTAAGCTCGCATGAACTTAGATTGTATAACAAAGGAAAGTTTGTGTAGTTGATTTTTGTTATAAGAGGATGCATAATACAATTAGTTACATTAATAGGACTGTAAAATATGTTAAGCATTGTGTTGTGTAGTAGTATCATCGGCGATTTTAAATTTTTGAAAATCTTTAATGTTTCGTATAGCAAATATTGTTGAGATGTCAGTCCTGCGTACAAGAATCGTAGAATGCTTAACCCAACAATGCTTAAACTTGTGTTTATTAGCCTCAAGGCGACATTCGCGAAACCACAGCTTTTTCTTCAATGTTAGGTGCTCGTTAACGTATATGGTATGTGGAGTACCTGTTATGCCGATCTGGTCGGATTTCAATCCCTTGGCCAAGCGGTAGGCACTTAATACATTGTCACGAAAAGGCACCGAGGAGAACCTAACCACAATATTTTTGGGTCTTTCTTTATTCAAAGTTTTCTGGGGTACGCGATGTATAGAAATAATATCGTTTTGAGTAATCGGAAATTTAATTTTTTCCCCAATTGATGCAACAAGAGTGATCAGGTTCTCGCCCCGCCTCTCCGGGACATTACACACTTCAATATTACAAGCTCTGGCTTGCTGTTCCAAAGTGTCGATTTTAGCCTCAAGCTCAGCAACTAGTCCATCAGTACGCTCCGCAGAGGTGAAGCAGCCTTCAAGCGTGGAGATCTTCTTCATGACATCGTCGCATTGATTGGTGGTAAACTGAAGCGAAACTTCCAAGGAGTCGACGCGTTGAGTCAAGTCCTTGTTCCTTCCGTCCAGGGCTATCATCTGCCGCTTGAAGGCCTCCTGTTCAGCACGCAGAACGGTGATGTCATTACGAATTTCTGTAGAGTGCGCGGTGAGAAGTTCTAAGTCGCTTTTCATACCAGCAATGCTGGAGTTGATAGCGGTCAGGCTGGAGTCAACATTGCTTCGAAAGGACTGCAGGGTCGATCTTAGCTCGGAAGCAAGTGCATTTAAATTGTCAGTAAACACGCATTCTGGATGTTTACGTTTCCTGCATGTAACTCCCGGATCGGCCTCTGACGTTGTAGTCCTTAAATCGGGGCTGGAGCTCGTTTTGTTAGGCGAGTGAAACATCGTTACCTATTATTCTTATTAGTTCAAGTCTTGAGGGGCACACAATTCGCAAACAGCTCAGTAATAAAGGCCCTCCCACCGGTATGGAACAAATATATTTTTTTACACCAATAAGTGCACACTAATAAAAGCCCTGGCAAACAAAGTCGGCGTGTTGGCGAGTTCGCGAGAAGAACGTCGCAAGCGCCGTGTAATGCGGGGCGCTTACGCGTTTAATCACAACGCACATATATCAGGGTACTGACGGTAGGCAGGATTATTTTTAAAGTTAATTTGGTCTATATTTCTAGAACTATGCACTGAAACACTGGATTATTGTCACAAGTATATGTCAGCTAGCACCTTCTAAAAGGCTTACACTTTCAATGGCACTTTTGATTAGTTTATGCACTGATTTTTAATACTATAGTGGAGCAACAACAAGTAGCAGTTACACGCACAACGTGCAAAAAAGTAATTGTTATAAAAAGAAGTCTGTTCCATACATTTTGACCGGGAAGGTAAATAATTAAATAAATAAAATAAATAAATTATTTATTTCACCAAAAGCCATTTCATTACAATATCCAAAGACAAAAGAGCGTAAAGGTATTGCACTTTTCCAAAAAACAAGATTTTTAGGGTTCCGTACCCAAAGGGTAAAAACGGGACCCTATTACTCCGCTGTCCGTCTGTCACCAGGCTGTATCGCATGAACCGTGATAGCTAGACAGTTGAAATTTTCAAAATTAATCTTTAAGGGGGCTCCCATACAACAAACGTGTTTTTTTCGGCGTTTTTGCCTTGTGGTACGGAACCCTTCGTGTGCGAGTCCGACTAGCAATTGCCCAGTTTTTTTTTTCGATAAGAAGTTTATGCACTGGGGATCTAGAATCATACCTTTACCAGCCAAAACCAACACAACATGCTCGACTGAACCTCCTCCCGTGTCCACCTCAAATATCCCACTACTCGGATTAAATAATAGTAAAATGCTTGCCAACTGGTAATCCTGCGCTTTGCCAAGAGCCTGCGTTGCGCCGGGACATAATTAATTCGTAAATTGTGAGCTCACTGAACAAAACTTATCGTTTGTTAATTAAAAATTGTTTAGGTTACATGTGGTGACGGGTGGGACAAAACGTCACGACACAATTTATTGTATTTGGTGATGAAATGAAATTAATGATGCAAAATATTGCCATCACACTTCACACTAATATTATAAAAGCGAAAGTTTGTGAGTGTGTGGGGGTGTGTTTATATGTTTGTTACTTCTTCACGCTCAAACGGCTAGACCAATTTTGATAAAATTTTGTATGGACATAGCTAACACCCTGGATTAACATATAGGCTACTTTTAATCCCGATATTCCTACGGGATCGACATTTACGCGGGTGAATACGCGGGGCGCAGCTAGTAACAAATATAAGTGAAGTTTGTCGTGAAAGGTAACTTTGTATTGAACAGTTATCTTTGTAGGTGTAATAATGTAGGAAGGTATACTTCTGATTTCCCCTTTGGGAAATACAACTTGATTTTATGTTGTACTACCTGCGCCCCGCGGTGTCACCCGCGTAAATTATCTACAGACCAATAATCACGAATCCTCATAAGCCCAACGCAATAAACAAAGCGAACTGAAAAACCAAAACGCAACGAGCTGAGAACTTCATTTTCATGAAAATTAAAACAATGTTCATCTCCCACGTATCTTCAAAGGAAGGAAAAGATGAAAAAGGGATCTAATATCCATCCTCCATACAGTTGTTCATTTGAAGCCCTTGGCTACAGCTTTGTCGCAAGATTTCTTTTTATAAACTGGCTACTGCGAGTAGGACACGCGCAGTAGAGGTTCTGTATAACGAAAACGATTACAGTTTATCTTGTTTAATCATTTCCTTTTAGTAGAGTTTTAAATATATGTTGTAGTTTCACTTAAAAGTGTTACTTACTGTTTTTTAAAAAATTATAATACAAGCCATACCATGTAATTAGTAATGTATACTTTGTAAGTCCCTCATGTACCTACTACAAAACCTTTATGTATCTTAATAAATTAATAAATAAATAATTATTATTTATTTTATTTAAAAAAAAAAAAATTTCTGGAAATCCATTACATACATCAATATACATTAATATGTATATATGTAGCATATCTAGAAATATTTACAAAAAAAAAAATGGTTGCCTGTAAAGTCGGTTTTACGGGCGAAGATTTTACGTGACAACGTCTTTTTCTCGGTAATTAAATTAAAAGGTTCGGTGACTCATCGTAACGTTACCGAGCGTTACACTTTTTCATAAGTGACTCCCAGCCGCAACCTAATTTAAGACGTTGTCACGTCAAAAAATAACAAGAGCTCTGAATTTGATTTTTTTTATTATTTGCTTGATATTGGCCATGGAATATTAGTTAGAATTTTACGCAATTAAGCTTGCTATTACGGTTCTAAAGATAAAACAGGCACAAACAAAGACAGTGCGGTGTAGGCTTATTTATAGAGTCCCATTAGCAACCTTTGTCTAAGGAACCCTAAAAAGGCAACTGCGTAGAGTCTACATTTTAAACTAGGTTATTTTTCCATCTCTTCTTTCTAGTTTGCCTAGAATAAGGGTGGGTACGCGTTTGTGATTTGATAGACATTTTTAGGACACAATACATGTTTTTCGCAATTGTCAGCAGTTTATTTTTGTTTTATTGCTCGGGCTGGTTCGTGATCTGCAAAATCACTACTTACAAGTAACATTACCACAAGTAAGACTCGGGTTTTGGCAATCAATAAACAATGAGCACTGAATTCGGGACCTTTAGTTGGGTGATATAAAAACGTGCCTACAACATTGAAAATCAACAGTGTGCAGCATCATGCTGAGTGGAAGCCTGCTTGTCGCAGTCACGCGAGTTTTTTTTTTTTTGTTTTTGACCTCTGCTCACCCCATTTCCACCCGAGGTGAACAAAGTCGGCGCTGTCCGTGCCCGCATGACCGTTTGTTATGTACTAACTCGTTTTTGTTTTACATACACTACCGCTTGTGTGACGGACGATTATTCGTTGCTTCATCCTGCGAGGTGAATTCATTAGGCGAGTATTTTTTGGTGTCTATCAACTGGGAATTGTAATAGAGTTGTCGATTTTCATTTTGTGTAAATTATTTCGTCACCACTGCTCTCAAAACGGTGAAGGAAAACATCGTGAGGAAACCGGCATGTCCTAGAACCAAAAATTCGAAGACATGTGACATCTACCAACCCACACTGGGCCCCCGTGGTGGATTACAGCCCACTCCCTCTCACATAGAGGAGGCCTGTGTCCCAGCAGTAGGAACATTATAGGCCGATTACGAACCACATTTGATTAGCCTTTTCCCAACTATGTTGTGGTCGGCTTCCAGTCTAATTGGATGAAAATGAATACTAGTATTTTACATGGAGCGACTGCCTATCTGACCTCCACCGCCTAGTTACTGGGTACTGTTCTGAACTAATGACATAAAAAATATATTGACTGACAACATTCACTGATTGCGATTTAGAAGAAAACTCGAAACATTGTTCTGTCAGGTTTTTATGCAGCCAAAATGATGTCAGATATTTTCGATCACAACGAAGTATCTGTACATTCTTCTGAATTTAATTAAGTAGGAACTGACATGTCCGTTGATATTTCATTGACACATATTTTTGAAGCTGATGCAGTATTCTATTATTTTAGCGTCATCAGATAATTTTGGTGTTCCTTCGATGTCATATATTTGTGTTGCCACTTGTATTTACCTCTCACAAATGATCACATATTGAAATTATATTATGTGATCATTTATTAATGTCATTTAGTAATGTCAATTAATGGATGAATCATGAAATCAGATATTTTTGTCGGCCTGTCCATAGTGATATAATTATTTATGGTCGTGACTGTACTTACGTCCGGCGCACCCTGCAGGGTAATTGCATAACGCACTTAGAACAGCAATGCTTTTCATTTTGACAATTCAACAATATTCATTGCGTTATTTACGTTATCGAGCAGATTTTTTTTCGAACATATGAAGCAATGAATTAGCAATATCCTTCAAAATGATTCAGATTGTGATTGATAGTAAGTTTCGCAATAATTGGGGTGCTGCTCTTGGCCTCGATTACGCCTGATGGAAAGCGATGGATGAGCTCTATAATGGAACAGGCGTGCTCCGAAGATGCATGTTCACTCTTGCTTTTATTCCGTTCTTGCCAAATCGAAAGAAAACTGAAATGGATATTATTAAATATCGGCACTGATTTAGAACGGCAGTTATTTATTGTAGTTTTTACAAGATGCATGTTTAATAACATGTTCGGCAGTAAAATCTGAGCCGTAAAGTAAATTAGAATGAGTCATAACAAATATTTAAATATGTAATTAAATAAATAATTTATGTAGAATGTGGGAGTGTGGGGCAAATAAAATGCTTAGATAAACATTCTAAATGGTTTAATAAAACTTATTTCCTCTAACCGTGTGTCTCCCGTAACGTTCCCTTCCCAAAACTGTCTTCCGCCATCGCTCTACTCTACTCCCTCTCACAGTCGTTCCTTCTCTCTCTCATGCGTTACGTTCCATTCCTCATAATAATACATTCACTCTTACATTAAAAACACTCATCCTACATTCGGCCATCCTGCTCCCATATCTGTCCCCAGATATGCTTACTCTCCAGACATGCCACTCTTACAAGCCTCATTCACACACCAGCTATCCACCTTCACTGCACTGACATTATTTCACAAATTCACCATACCTTATCTTAAACAATCTAGCTACTAACAAAGTTTACACAGAAAAACTAAATTATAACATTGTACCATACTATATGATAGAATATAAATTCTGGTAAATACACAAAATATGTACCCTTAAGAACTTAAAAAAAAAACTTATTACATCTTAAGAACTATTTACTTAACGTAACAATACTATTGTATCAACTTGCAAAATCATAACAGAAAAAAAAAAATAACAGTTGAGTTAGCACTAAAACTTATTATTTTAATTACAAAAATAACCTTGTACTATCCAAACTCAAAGTATCACATAGCAGTATATAACATATAACCTGGTATTCGTAAGGATACTGAGCAGTGCTATTTAGGTACAGCTAACTATACACACACACATGACTCCTTTAACAAAAGATAAATAAAAAGTAAAATAACAAACAAACACTATCATTCATTCATCCTTACCTGGCCATTTTTTCATGTTATCTGCTGAACTAGATGTTCTCTTTGGCCCTTCTGTGGTATCATACAATTTTTCAACTTCGTATCTGTCATTTCTCTTGACCTTAGTAATCCTATAAGGTCCAAGGAATTTAGGTTTCACTTTTAGACCTGGGCCGAACTGAGTCCTCTTGATTGCAACTAAATCATCCAGCTCATACGATGAACTAGACTTTCGCTTCTCATTATAAGTCTTCTTATTCTCATCTTGTACTTTTTGAATTTGTTGCTTGGCTTTCAGCCTCACATTCTCTCTATTTTCATCATAACTGTTGATAACTTCTTGCTGCAATAGGGTAACTATACCAATATCTTCTTTACACCTCATCTTTGTTCCAATCAGTAATTGGAATGGAGTGGTGTCTATAGATCTCTGGTAGGTACTGTTAATGGCTCTCTGGACACGACTCACATGCTTGTACCACAAAGACTTATCTTCTATACACAGTTTGGTCAGCATAGGTATTAATATACGATGAACTCTCTCTACCTGTCCATTTCCTCGAGGCACTCCAGTAGTAATCTTGATGTGCTGGATATCTTCTTCTTTACAATACTCTTCAAATTCCCCACTGGTGAAAGATGTGCCTCTGTCTGTTATGATCCTAGTAGGGTTACCAAAAACCTGCTGATGAAATCTTAATTTATTTAACGCTTCTGTACTTGTTGTAGACTTGGTAGGAAAAAGCCATGTAAACTTCGTAAACGCATCAATCATGGTAAGTATATAGTTATATTGTTTTCTTGTTTCAGTAAATGGTCCTACATGATCTAAATGCAATGTATGCAGAGGTATTCCTTCTTTATCTATAGGGTTCAAAAAGCCCTCCTGTTTTCCTTCTTTTCTTGTTGCTAATAAACAAGGTATGCAACTTAAGACTACTTCCTCTATTCTTTTATCCATGTTTCTTATGTAGTAATCTTTTCCTATAGCTTCTTTCATCTTTCTTATTGAAAAGTGACCATTTAGGTGCACTCTCTTTATTATTTCTTTCTCCATAATCTTCGGAACTACTAATCGTTTCTCTTCACCTTTGTACAAAATACCATTATCAATCCAGAAGTCACGATACTGACCCTCTTTCAAAATCAGCTGTCTGATGGCATTGAGTTCTTCGTCTGTTTCCTGTCCTTGTCTTATCTCATCTTGAAGGCTCACCACCGCAACAAATGGGTTTCTGCTGAGAGCATCTACGTGTTGCATCCTACCGCCAACTCGGTGTTCGATCTCATAATCGTACTCACCTAGCATGAATGCCCATCTAGCCACTTTTGGTGTCAAATCCTTCTTCTTTAACGTCTGTTCAAAAGCTTTACAATCTGTAACGATTTTAAAAGGGATTCCATATAAATAATGTCTGAACTTCTTGACAGCTTCCACAACAGCAAGCGCTTCCAGCTCGTAGCTCGAGTATTTACTTTCAGCATCGTTCGTCTTATGACTCATGTAATGCACAGGATGCAGCTCTCCATCTGGATGCAATTGCAGTAATATTGCAGCCAAAGCATGACTGGATGCATCGGTGTGTAACTCCGTTGGTAAGTTGGGGTTGTAGATTTTCAATACTGGATCACTGGTCAGCTTTTCCTTCAATGAATTGAACGCACATTGTTCTTCGTCTTTAAATTTAAATGCAACATCCTTTTTTAATAAATTTGTCAATGGTCTAGCAATCTTAGCATAATCTCTGATGTATTTTCTGAAATAGGATGTTAGGCCAACGAAACTCATAACTTGTTTAACATTTCTAGGTTCAGGGTACCTTGAGACAGCTTGCACTTTTTCTGGGCTTGGTCTAACTTCACCATTCTTGATCAAATGACCCAGATACTCAATCTCACGGCTAATCAATTTCACCTTTTTCCAGTTTATTTCAAGACCATGTTGTGACGCTACTTCTAACACCTGCGAAAGTCTCTCTAAAGCCTGAATTTCTGTTTCCGCTGGAATCACAATATCATCAATAAATATCGCCATAATTCTTTTTGCTATCAATTCTCTGAAAATAATGGAGACAAATCTCATAAAATATTTAGGCGATATGGACAGACCAAAAGGAGCACGCAGAAATTCGAACTGCCCATGATGTGTTATAAAAGAAGTATACTGCACTGACTCCTTGCTTACCCTAAGATGGAAAAATCCATTTTTAAGGTCCAACACGCTAAATATTTTTGCATCTCTTAAATTATCAATCAAGTCATCAATGATTGGCAACGGGAATTCATCTTTTACAATCTTCTTATTTAATAAGCGATAATCCACACAAATTCGGGTAGACCCATCCTTCTTTTTCACAAGTACCAATGGACTGGAATACTCTGAAAAACTCAGCTGTATTATTCCATTTTGCAACCATTCATCTATTTGTTGTTCTACTACCTTCTGCTCCATGTGTGATATCCTTCGTGGTCGCTGAGCTACTGGCACATCATCTTTCAGCACTATCTTCATCTCGATTGGGGCATCTCTCGTCTGAACAGGCTTGTAGCCATCCACCAGGCGCTCAACTTCCGTCTTTATGCTAGGATTGGAGATATGACCTGTAACATCCACATCTCTTACACAACAGTTCACCCTAGACAACCATTCGTCATCTTGTGACAACAATAACACTGCACCCTCACGAACTACCATCACAACATTTTGCAAAAATTCCTGCCCAATAATAAGTTTGTAGGGCATGGACCCTTTAGGTACAATATGAAATATGACATCTGAATAACTCTTGCGGTCTATTTGTATACATAACATAATCTTTCCGCTCGATCTTACTTTCGACAGTCCAAGTCCAGATAGCATCGTATTATCATTATTACACGGCACATTTAACTCGTTCCACAGGTCCTCGCATATAAGATTTACATCACTGCCCGTATCTACCAACGCATTTATTACTTTACCACTTATTTCTACGAATTTCATCGCCCTATTATATCGGTCATTCGGTTTGTTTACAATCTGCATGACATCTACGTCAACGTCGTCAACCGTCATCTTATAATTACTCTCTTCATCATGGCCGTCCGATCCATCTTCGGGTGCCGTCGTAATCCCGAACATAGCCGAATGTTTCTTCGTACCGGCGGCGGCATCAGACTGCTTTACCGACGAGCGCACTTGCGGTGACTGTTGATTGGTCGATCCGGCCAGTCTTGGCTGTTTTACCGACGTTGCTGTCCCGACCGAATTTCCGCTGCTTCCTGCCGCTGCGCTCGGACTTGTACATTTGGAACTAATATGGCCGAATTGGTTACATTTGAAACATTTTAACCCGTTTCGGCATACGCTTGCTTTATGATTTTTCTCCCCACAGTTGTAGCACGACTGGCCAGTACCTGACGCAGAAGCTAGTCTTACAGGTCGTTCGGCGTACTGCTTAGCAGCTTTTTTCTTCATACTTTCATACAACAGTAACTTTTCTTTCAATGCCGGATACGTCGATGCGCCATAAAGTATAGCCTTATTAGTTTCCAGGTCTGAAATTCCGTCTATAATATATAGGATGGCGACGTAGTCGGGGAATTTAGCTCGCTTCCCCATTTCTTTCATTATTAGCATATATTGATAATAGGATTCGTCTTTGTGTTTCTTACGTGCCGCCATCATCTCGTGCATTTCTTTGGTGTTCGCAGCGTCCGGGAATTCCTTCAACACGGCTGCCTTTAGTTCTTCGTAAGTTTTGTGCACTTTTTCCGTCTTCAGCCACAGCCCTGCTGTTCCCGTCAATGACCTACGAGCAATGATAAGCCGTTGCTGCGCAGACCATCCAAATATCTCCGCGTTGTCATCGATATCTTGAGCCCATTTTGTGGATGCATAGGAATGGTCTTCACCACTGAACTGAGCCACTTCAAACATGTTGAAAAATGCGTCTTTGCTGTCCGCCATACCCATCGTCATCTGAGTATCGGGAATTTCTCTGGGAACGTTTTCTAATAGCGTCTTTCGTCTTCAACTAACGTCTTTCGTCTTCAACTAACGTCTTCCGTCCTTGTAATGCGTCTTCGTCGTTATTGTTCGTCGTTTTCCACTGGTTTTTCACCCTTTGATGCGATCGTCTTTTTTTTATTTCGTTTTTTCAAACCACATGCCCGCAATCCCGGACGAGCCCCCAAAATGTAGAATGTGGGAGTGTGGGGCAAATAAAATGCTTAGATAAACATTCTAAATGGTTTAATAAAACTTATTTCCTCTAACCGTGTGTCTCCCGTAACGTTCCCTTCCCAAAACTGTCTTCCGCCATCGCTCTACTCTACTCCCTCTCACAGTCGTTCCTTCTCTCTCTCATGCGTTACGTTCCATTCCTCATAATAATACATTCACTCTTACATTAAAAACACTCATCCTACATTTAATTAGTCGGTAAGAAATCTAACTTGGAAATAGCCAACGCCGGCCGCTGCCGCGGCACCGCTCGCTTCGCTCAGTCGGCTCGCTCGCGGTTGCCGTTGGTCTTCAAATCCCTTGCTAAGACTGGTTGTCAGACTTTCGGGCTTCTGACGATCCTTAAGCTACACGCCTGCCACGGCTAGTCCGTGGACGGATGACCATTTTTAATTATATACCTACCGAGACCTCCGTGTCTCGGAAAGCACGTTAAGTCGTTGGTCCCGGCTGTCATTCGTGATCTTTGACAGTAGTTACGGGTAGTCAGAAGCGTGAAAGTCTGGCAACCAGTCTTTGTAAAGGGTATTGTCGTCACCCAGTAACTGGTTTGTGAAGAGTCAGATAGGCAGTCGCTCCACGTAAAATACTGGTATTCAGCTGCATCGGGATATACTGGAAGCCAACCCCAAAAACAGTTGGTAAAAGGCTAGGCAGAATCAATTTTAAAATCTTACTACATATTCCCCTAAACTACGTTTCCTCGCCTATTTAATTTATAGTTACAGTCATTTGTTTTAAGCCCTGTAACCTCGAGAGAAGAAGACAAATGACTGCGTTGTCGTTCAACCTTTATTATTTTCGGGGGTGGACACAGCAATATTTCGTGTCCGGAATTGATGAGGTGAGAGTTAAAAGTTACAGGCAGGAAAGAAAAGATGGAAAAATTTAAATAGTTTTGTTGCTTTTTTGGGCTAGTATAGGTTTTCTTGCCGAGTATAGTTGGTCTCTGCTGTCAGAGTATAGTTGGTCTCGGCTATCAGAGTATAGTTGGTCTCAGCTATCAGAGTATAAGTTGGTCTCGGCTATCAGAGTATAGTTGGTCTCGGCTATTAGAGTATAGTTGGTCTCGGCTATCAGAGTATAGTTGGTCTCGGCTATCAGAGTACCTATAGTTGGTCTCGGCTATTATTTGTAAATCTTTGAGAGTCATTTTTTCTTTTCTTTTTTCCTTTTTTTTTACAAAACGTTTCCCCACACTAGGAATTTCTCCTGTATTGTAGGTGCGTTTACAAACATTTAAACTCACATACACAAACAGCCAGACCCGGAACAACTACTTGTAGATCATACAAATATTTATTCCGTGCAGGAATCGAACCCGCGACACGCAGCGCAGCAGTCAATCGCTTAACCACTGCGCCAACCGTGCCGTCAAAGTCGTTACTGGTATTCAGGCTCCCGAAAGTCTGACTACCTGTCTTACCAACGGATATTGTATTAAATATAGTAACTGAGTTGTGGAGCTCAGATAGGCACTCACTCCATAATGTAAATTACTGATGTTCAGCTGCTCGGTTGGACTAAAAGCTGATTCCAAAATAGTTAGGAATAGGCTAGGCCGCTGAAATTTTGTATTTTTTACCGACTTCAAAAAAAAGGAGGTTATCAATTCGATACGTATGTATGTAATATTATTGGAATTGCATTATATTCACATATGACAATCTACTAAGGCTTCCAAACAAATATACAAAATTTCATAGACGTATGTATGTATGTATGTATGTTTGTCCACGCATTTCTCAGCAACTATTAATCGGATCGTGATTTTTTTTTGTATTAGCTTACATTTACTTCAACTTAGGGAACAGTGCTAGTTTCATCAAAATCGGTTCAGTAATTGTCAAGATATGGACTAATACGTGTAAGTGTGACGGCGGCGTATTGATACGAGCTACGGGTGTAGTGTCAAAGGGAAAACATCTCAAAACCTTGGTCAAATTCTAGTGCAAAAACTAAAAATTACGAAATAAAAAGTAATTTAAAAAAATTAAACCGACTTCAAAAAGAAATCAACTCAAAATTATGAAATAATTTTAATTTCGGAAGTCGGTGGCAAAAAACTAAAAGACAGATCCCAAGACACCGACTTCCGAAATTAAAATTATTTCATAATTTTGAGTTGATTTCTTTTTGAAGTCGGTTAAATTTTTTTAAATTACTTTTTTTTAATTTTTAAACTAGGTTCTTCCCGCGTCTTCGTTCGCGAGAAAGTCGTAAGACACCACAATAAAATATCTCCAATAGACTAACCTTTTCGCTCGTTTTACAATTTGCGGTAAACTAAAGAAGAATACGAACAAATGTCAATATTGCTCATCCCCCATAGCAAATAGCGTGATAGTCGGTGACAGAAAACGAAAATGCGGAACCAACGACACCGACTTCCGAAATTTAAGTTATTTCGGTATCGTTAAAATATTTTGAAGGAGATTGTTTTTTTTTTTTTTCAAAAATACTCTATTATAAATGTACAGTTTCGACTTCGTTACGATATTATTATATGTGTAAGTGTAGATAAAACAAGGTTGTTATTTAAAAAAATAAAGTTACAAAATACTCGGTACGAAACACCTAAAATTAATGCAGATTGTGAAACAAATTAATGTATTTTTTAAATTGGGTGTTTTATTAGTATAAAGAATCGTTGGTAGCTGAATATAAAATAGAGATAACATTATTCCTTCAAAATGATTCAGATCGTGATAAAAAGTGTGTGTGGCACAATTAGGTAGCTGGGTTCGATCTCGGATCAGACAGAGTGTCAAGGGATAATTGTATTAGGTAGTTCTTAGTAGCAGCCCGCTATCTATAGGCCGACCGCTTAACTGAGACGCTGCGCGGTGCGGGAGGGGTGACAGTTGCCGAATCACTGAGCTCTCGCATCACGTCGCCACACCCCTCCCGCACCGCGCTGCTACCTCAGACAAGGGGGCCTAAAAAGGCCACTTTGGCAGAATCATAAACGTATTTTGCATTTTTTCGTTGCAAGAGATTGGGGTTGGATTTGGATTGGTATTTAAGCACAGACAAAAAAAAAATAACTGACAAATCCTTCACCAATGAGATTTGATACGATTAACTTAACAGTTAACTGTCTATTATGATTTATAATGATTTGATGAATTCCTTTTATGATTCTGCAAAAGTGGCCTTTTTAGGCCCCCTGGTCTCAGTTAAGCCATTCATCTCACCCTATGCACGACTACATCCTTGTGCCACAAAGGCTGAAAAGCCAAAACAGTTTTTTAAAGTGTGTCGTCCCGCTCACTGGCGAACGATCACAAGAAAGATTTAAGCTGTGGCGAGCCGGTGCTTCCTTACCCAAACCATTTGTTACCTTGGGTAGCCTGGAAGTCTTTAAACCGACTCCGGACCCAGTTTGCCCGAACGAAGCAAGGAAAACCTGTCCAGGAGCTTCATAGTCGACTCCGCTTTTGAGTGTAAATGTGGTGCTGTTCCACAGAAAATGGGACACGTCCTCCGTGTCCTGTCAGCTGCACGTTACAGGAAGTGATGGACGCTGGTGATGGCACCAAGTAGACGAATTCTGGGCAGAGTCCATTTAGATTGCTGTCGACTCGCTAAGAAGTTAAGCGGTCGACCTATACATTTATGCGGTTGATGGCAACCGTCCCACCCTGTTTACCACAGGACAAAAACATAACTGACGAAATATGTGCGCACTTCTGCCAACCCCTTCGGGTAACACAAGCACACTGTTATGTTATGTTAAAACAATCTAATAATACTTTAGAATTACCCTCACAGATATACATATACCTAGATAACGCAAGTATCACGATCTGTATGAAAACTAAGCGTGCCATTTTTTGACTAACTACTATGACGTCACAAGCACTATTATGAGCGGTTCTGCACTACATCCGACCCGAATCGAAGAAATGCCGGTCCGAAATGACCATAGTCCTATTTGTATGAGGGGTTGCGCACTAGACCCAAACTCTATCCGCCCGAATTTAGAACATTCCCAATTCGGATTAAAGTCGGATCTTTAATTCGGATTCGGATCGGATGTAGTGCTGAACCGCTCTTAGTGATGGGAAAATCAAATCGATTCAAAGACGCCGCCGCGTGCGGTACCCGTCTCGCCCCACCTCCGGGGCCTAGCGCCAGCGCTCACGCTCACCCAGCCAGCAGTACTACTGCCGGTCGATTCTGTAAAAATCTCACCGTGAAAACTTGGGTGAAGTGAGTTTGTTTTTGCTAGGAATTGACACTATTGACAGCTCACTCCACGCTCACTTCACCTAAGTTTTCACGGTGAGATTTTTACAGAATAGTAGTAGAAGTGAGAGTGGTGGCTTGCTCTTGCGTTATCTAGGTAAATCTATATCTGTGATTACCATCAACATTGTCAGTCTACCCTCGCCTTAAGTCGAAACTATGTGAAATTCCCTAAGAAACTAAGTTAACGCAGTACCTTACCCTTTGATCCATGTTTCAAATATTTTATGGTACGACGCTTATCGCGGTCGCTAAGTCATTGTAATAGTTTTGAGGTTAAACTACTGGGATTGAGGTCGGGGAGTTTATGGATCAAGTGTTTAAAACGTTATGACGTAGAAAAATGCGTTAGCGACTGCTGGGTACGGAGTTCTGGGTTAGATACCCGGGTTGGGCAAAGTGTTATTGTTGTGTGTTGAATTGTTGTTGTTTGGGAAATTCCCAGCCCCTAGTTTAGATTTGTACCCGGACTCACCCGCTATTACATCAAACTAATAATTGGCAAAAATAGGTGTATCACCAATCATCAAGCGTAATATAGCAACTCAATCTATATCCCCACAGTGTAAATCCAAAATAATTTATTGTACATTTAAGGATCCCTAAAAGTCAAGCCCGTGGTTCCGCAGTGTCAGATAAATAGCCGCAATCGAGCCCTAAAGATTAGGGGATGTTAAAACGCGCTTAGGTGTAGCTTTGGTCACCATTTGCATAATTACAGGAAACTGGGATGCATTCGTACGAATAAATAAGATTGGGTCCTTCATTTAGAGTAGTTCTGTATTAAACATTTGGGGTAAGCAGCCTAAAAGAGGCTTTATCTAAAAGTATTTATTCAAAGTTTTATGAACAACTTTTACTATGGGACCAAAACCTGATATCGCGAAAAAAAATCAGCTGTTCCGGAACATTTATGTTCGTATAACTTGTCAAAAATTTAGGGACAGCTGATTTTTTTTTCGCGATTTCAAGTTTGGTCCCATAGTAGAAGTTGTTCATAATGATGAGTTAACAACAAATAACCCTGTAGATCTATATCGATAAAAATGTAGTTATTTTTCCACTCTGTTATGGCATCTTATTTATTGTTTCGATTGTTTGTTTGTTGTCATTTGCCAGTATTGTAACATTTACGCAGTGTAGCCTTTCGTCCCTAGCCCTGACATTAATCTGAAGTCTGTTTTTTTGTACTGAGAGTTTTGTTTATGCGGAATAAACAATTTTTCTTTTTTCTAAATATTATTAAAGAAAGTTGATTTGATGATACTTTTTTGGGATCAATGGCCGCTGGTAATGTAGCTTTACTTAAAGTATAAGTTAAGAAAATCAGTTTTTTAACCGACTTCAAAAAAAGGAGGAGGTTATCAGTTCGTCGCGTATTTTATTTTTATGTATTCACAGCGGTTACTCCGTCAATTGTGGACCGATTTTGTTTTTATCTTATTACGTTCAGATACCTATCGATACTGATTACATATGTGGAGTTTCGCTAACTTATTTAATTTGACCCCGTATAGTTCGAGAAATAATCAACTTAAAGAATCAAAAAAAAATTTGCTTCTCCATAAAAATCGACGCTAAGAGCCTGATTACATTTTTTACAAAACCAAAACTTTCCGGCCTAAAAGTTAGATAAGTTGCGTACCTTCTCTGCCGAGCCCCCTTACTCCTCATAGTTAAAAGTTGATCTCTTTAATAATGCAGTGAAACAAATTTTGAATATGGATGCGGAATTTAAGAGTTTGTTTTCTTAGATTAAGTATTTTGGATGCTGAAATGGCTTGAGCTGCTGGAAGCGCCATGCTGGTCTGCTAAAAGAATTATTAAACGTTTTTCACAAACTTGCGAGTTCAAACCCTGGTTGACCTAATCTAGCTTTTCCAAATCTACAAGTCAGCAAATCTACAAGTCAGCAAGTTTATAATCTGCTTTTATAGTACACTAGCAGCGCCCCGCGTTTTCACCCGCGTAAGTTTCGATCCCGTGGGAATATCGGGATAAAATGGTCTATCTATGTGCCAATTTTCATCCAAATCTGTTCAACGGTTTACGCGTGATTGAGTAACAAACATCCAAACATCTTCACAAACTTTCACACTTATAATATTAGTAGGATTACGATAGGCTATTATACTTAAGTCACGCTTATCTGAGTAAAAATAGACTACTTAAGCCACAGAAAAACGTGACTTAAGTGTGGGTTTAGGTAACAACACAGGTCTATAAAAGTTATTTTGAACCCTGTTTTCGGTGAGGAAACATTTTGAGAACAGGCTCACTGAAAGAAATAAGCAGTAAATAAAAATGTTTTAAACAGTTCCTTATGAGCCTAACGTTCAAAACATTATTTTTTACTGATCCGAAAACAGTTAAAGCTTGAGGCAAAATGTTACCGTCGTGTTTTAAGTAGCTAAAAGGTCACAAAATTAACTGTTTTATTAATTTGGTGATATCGTTCAAACCATTGAAATTTACTTACATTACAGTAATGGTGGTTTTCCTTTTATTTGTAGTTTTTTTTTTTCAGTAAATAGTATGTTCAATCATTAAAAGTTATTGTTTTGTCTTTTACAAACATTTCTTCTTACTGTATAAAGTAATTAATGAAATCGCTTTAATGTGCTGTAAGTAAGAAATTATTTTTTTCAGTGCAATTTTCTTCAGAACCCGGACCGGATAGGAAATTATCATAGCCTACAGACAATAAAAAGATCAAGGTGTTCAGAATCAGAATCAGAATCAGAACTTTACTTTTTTCTTTATTTTTTTTTTTTCTTTATTTTTTTTTTTTTTTTTACTTTTTTTTTTCTTTTTTTGGTCACAATTATGTAACTCTTAATTATTACTTAATTATTTATTCTTTGACTTACTTACTTAATTGTACCTTAGCTTTAAGCCATTGTAACACCTCTACAACAACATAGAATGCAAATAAATATATGAATACTAGCTTCCGCCCGCGGCTTCGCCCACGAGGTATGTAGATAAAAACTATTCTATGTCTTTTCCCGGGATGCAATCTATCTCTCTGCCAAATTTTATCGAAATCCGTTCAGTGGTTTAGGCGTGAAAAGGTAACATACAGACAGACAGAGTTACTTTCAAATTTATAATATTAGTTTGGATGAATAGTATGAATACCTATGTAAACTATCTTATTTGCACTGCTTGTAAGAAAAAAGTTCGCCCGATACCAGCCTAGTTGACAAACCAACCTTCCTGGTTGACCCTTTTCACTACATGACCTGTTCTTTAATCTCGTGTCTACACGACCTAAATACTACAAAGTCGTCCCAAGAAAAAAACACGTGCGAAGACCCATCCAGTATCCCTAAATCTGAAGCCAAGCAAGTTTATGCTTCTCCAAGTTAAACAGGTGTAAAGTTTTACCGACTTCGACTTCAACTTCAGAGTCGGTTTCACTGGAAGCCGTTCATGCTTCATTTCACCTTAAGTTGGGGATTCGAATGCGAGTTGTGTATTTTATTTTTTCTGTGTTGTAAATAGTTTATCTACTTCGTTCATCTTGTTAGTGCAGTACATATGTACCTAGGCTATTTAAAGTATGTTCGAAAAGTATCCGATCTCAATTACCCCGAAGATTACAAAGACTAACTAAATACTATGATTGTTGGCCACAAGCTTTTTTATTTTTTTTATGGTTTCTCTCTTACCATTTCAAAAACGGTCACCCATCCACAAACTGTCCGTAACAATCGTTGCTTAACCTCACAGATAGACCATCACAATAGCCACAGACTTTGCATACGTAATACATTTGTATAGTAGAGAACGGTCAGCATATACATCATAAAGCGCTAAATAATTTGTAGTACATTGCGGCTGCTGCCCGTTCCGCGACGTAGATCGATGGCTCTCTGAACTGTTATATAATAATTAATGCTACAAGCTAGCAAAGTGTTGCTTGTAGGTGTGATGATGTAAATACTAGGTTGTAGGTTTAAAACTTAAGTGGCAGTGGGCAGGGCACATTGCTCGCAGAACAGATGGCCGATGGGGCCGAAAAGTTCTGGAGTGGCGACCGCGTACTGGAAGACGTAGCGTTGGAAGGCCTCCCACAAGGTAGTCCGACAACCTTGTGAAGGCTGCAGGAACCTGTTGAATGCGAGAAGCGCAAGACCGGTCGAAGTGGAGGTGCTCGGGGGAGGCCTATGTCTAGCAGTGGACGTCTTCCGGCTGAAATGATGATGATGATGAGGTTTAAAACCTAGGCAAAATTAATAAAAATTGGGCTGAAAATGATGATGATGAGGTTTAAAACCTAGGCAAAATTAATAAAAATTGGGCTGAAAATGATGATGATGATGATGAGGTTTAAAACCTAGGCAAAATTAATAAAAATTGGGCTGAAAATGATGATGATGATGATGAGGTTTAAAACCTAGGCAAAATTAATAAAAATTGGGCTGAAAATGATGATGATGAGGTTTAAAACCTAGGCAAAATTAATAAAAATTGGGCTGAAAATGATGATGATGATGATGAGGTTTAAAACCTAGGCAAAATTAATAAAAATTGGGCTGAAAATGATGATGATGATGATGAGGTTTAAAACCTAGGCAAAATTAATAAAAATTGGGCTGAAAACTAGAACCCTAATTGTGTAACACACAATCATAATCTGAATCACTTTGAAGGATATTGCTAATTCATTGCTTCATATGTTAAAAAAATGTTTCTGCTCAACAACGTAAATAGCGCAATGAATGCTGATGAACTGTTAAAATAAAACTCATTGCTACTGATAGTGCGTTACGCAGTTACCCCGCAGAAGTACGAGTGAGACGGCTGTCAAACTAGAGCTGCGGTCCCACTCGCTCCACAAACCACATGACGTCAATTGTACAAACGCCAGAACATCAAGCTACTACAATCTGTCAAATTTTCTTCAATAGATTATAAACTTTATCGCTTAAGCATAAGGTTCAAAGTTGATTGGGAAAATTTGACAGTTTTGGGTAGCTTGATGTGGTGGCGTCTGTACAGTGAAATCAAACAACTATACGCAATTTAAACCCAACTGTGACGGAACTTAAAAGGAGAGTAATGTTTTTCGTTGGTAAATATGTCTGTAAAGGCTGGCCAGCTGCAAAAAGTTCCAGAAAAAGTATCCTGTGTCTTCTATCTATCTATCCAGGTCATGGTCTACCCATGTGCCAAATTTCATCCAAATCCGTTCAGCAATTTTAGCGAGAAAGCGTAACATACAAACATGCAAAAAATCAAATCTTTTCTCTTTATAATATTAAGTTTAGTTAAGTAGGTACTTTGTTTGTTAACTGAGGACTACCTTAGAACGAAAACAGCATTACCATACAACGTGGCAATGCTGCCAGCCTTTTGGGCACGTTTCCTGTTGACAGCGATGCGGACAAATTTTTTGATACCGTTTGATTATTTCCCCTCCTTTTTATATACTTGTACATATTATTACTATTCTTTTTTTTAGCCTTTTAAATGATGTAAATAAGGAAACCTGGCATATTATGACTAAATAATTTAATCACGTGCTAACGATCAGGTTATTCGGGTTTTCAAACTCATCCGAAGACCGACCGGATAAGTTCGTGACCAGCTCATAACTTAGGGCTATGGCTAAACATACTGAAATAAATAAAGAAAGAAAAAGTATTTATCGTGACTCGCACAGGAAGTACCTACACAAACTAAATAGTAATATAGAAAAAGAACTGGCTGTCATTCGTAGATCTTTGACAGTTGTTACTGGTCGTCAGAAGCCCGAAAGTCTGACAACCAGTCTTACCAACGGGGTATCTTGTTACCCAGTAACTGGATTGTGAAAGTCAGATAGGCAGTCGCTCCATGTAAAATACAGGTATTCAGCTGCATCCCGTCAGACCGGAAGCCAACCCCTACAAAAAAAAAAATTGTTGGGAAAAGTCTAGGCTGATTGATTGACAAAATAAATATAGAAAAATAAAAAAACTGTATATATTTTTTTTAAAGTCCTGCTTGCTAAGAGTGTAACACATTACAGTAGGAATGGCTTTCATTGTGACAGTTCAACAACATTCATTGCGTCATTTACGTTGTTCAGTAGACAATTTTTTCGAGCATATGAAGCAATGGATTAGCAATATCCTTCATAATGATTTAAATTATGATTGAATGTGTGTTACTCGAACAAGGTGATGTACGAGGCCTGTATCTCAGCATGATGCTGTGACATTTAAAAATTAACTAGTTTTTTCCACTGCTTCACCCGCGTGGGGAAATTATCCCAAAGTAACGTACTACCGCAAATAAAAGAAGACTATCTGTTAATGCAGATTATAAACTATCTGTGTGTCAAATTTCATTCAAATCCGTTCTGCCGTTTTTGCGAACAGACGAACAGACAAACGGTAAAAATTCTAAAACTATATTTTCAAATCCAACAAACTCAGCTCACTGCTTTAATCCATACTAGCTTCTGTCCGCCACTTCATCTGCGTAAAATTTCTTGTTCCTCAGACCCACCTCGTCGCATCGCATCGCCTACCCGCGCTGTCACTTCGTTTTCGCTTGACGACCTTTCTGACGTTTTTTTTATTTTCCCTCAGCTCCTAAGGGTCATAGCGTGATGTTAAACAGCCTATAGCCTTCCCCGAGAATTTGGCTATCAAATGCGACTGGTAATTCTAGAAATAAGGGCTTGTATACAAAACTGCGAATCGGTGCGATGCGAATTCGCAACGCAGAAAACTGCAACACGAATTGCTGCGATGCGACGTCGCATCGCAGTTTTGTGTACAAGCCTTTAGCGCGTTCAAACACACAAACAAACTCTTCAGCTTTATTATCATTGTAGATATAGAAGATATAGACACAAAATTAAAGAAAAAAATAAATGTCACCGTGACAATTTGCCCGCAGAAAAAAAATGTTCTGGCTAAGTAGGTACTAAACTCGTTAGTTAACTCTAAATGCCAGTGAGAACAGCCTTAAATACTCTTAATAAGGCACTTAGGGCGATTTAAGGTGTTAAAGCAAGATCTAATACTAATAATTAGGAAATCCCGTCTTATTTTTCTTTTAATAAGGTGTCTTCAGAGCTGACAATAAGTACCTATAACATGATTATTATTCTAAATATCACGTATAGGTACATAGAAAAATAAAAAAACTGGCCAAGTGCGAGTCGGACTCGCACACGAAGGGTTCCGTACCACAAGGCAAAAACGCCGAAAAAAACACGTTTGTTGTATGGGAGCCCCCCTTAAATATTTATTTTATTTTAATTTTATTATTTATTATTAAAGTAAAAATACAACTGAGTATTTTGTGAATATTTCAAGTGCCCTGTTGCCATTATTGATATCGAGCAAAAAAGGGCAAAAAATCGCGTTTGTTGTATGGGAGCCCCCCTTGAATATTTATTTTATTTTGTTTTTAGTATTTGTTGTTATAGTGGCAACAGAAATACATAATTTGTGAAAATTGCAACTGTCTAGCTACTGCGGTTTTTGAGATACAGCCTGGTGACAGACAGACGGATGGACGGACGGACGGACGGACAGACAGCGAAGTCTTAGTAATAGGGTTCCGTTTTTACCCTTTGGGTACGGAACCCTAAAAAAGCAGCAAGTGCTAGCCGGAATTGCACACGAAGGGTCCCGTCCTACCGTATAATTTTTAACACAATTTTTTTTTTAAATACTTTAATAAATAACACATTTCTACGGATATAAGTAACGTGTTCTTTTATTAACGTATTTTTAATTTAATTGGAATGAAGTTCTTTAACGGAGCTAGTTGTAGGAGTAAACTTGGAGAAATCGTCTCGTAACGAAAAAGCGTTATGCCCCCTTCATGCGACTTATTATTACATTTATTAGAGAGATTCAGAGAGACAGATAGATAGTTTTCACAGTTTTCAAGGGTGCCGAAGCCGATACTGAGGTCAAAATGAAAATCCAAGATGGCGGTTAAAAATGTTTTCAAATTTCTCTTCATGGGTATCGTTTTCATGGTTTTCAAGGATGCTGAAGTCGATAGTGAGGTCAAAATGAAAATCCAATATGGCAGCTGCGAATATTTTCAAATTTTTGCAGCCACTATCTTGGATTTTCATTTTGAACTTCGTTCCTGGTGGTGGTCCCCCGACCCCACGCGTATTTTTTTATTATTTGATGTTACAGCGGCTATGAAATTGAAGACAGTTGAGTGACCGCACTACCACACTCTGTGAAAATTTCAAGACGGACGGACGGACGGACAGCAGAGCCTCGCTAATAGGCACCCTTTGTGTACGAAACCTTAAAAAGAATGGAGAGTCATAATAATATTATTTTTATAGTGTATGTGTGTGAGGGTGTGTGTATGTGTATGTGTGTGTAGGGTGTGTGCGTGTGTGTGTGTGTTAACATTTTTTTATTCTAAGCAGCCTGTCATTAATCCCTTTGTTCATAAACGTTGCCTAAAGTTAAGTAGTGATTGGCGACTGTTTAACCATACATCATCGTTTATAAATAAACCCCTTAGAATCGGCAAGGATTATATCAAAACACCTTTTGTTAGTCGTGACCAGGCCGTCCCGAGTAACACGAACAAACAAATTAAGCATTGCCCTTACTTACTGATTGATAAAGATTTTATAGTGTCTCCTTCCCGATAACCCCTCCCTTATATCTTTTATATTCAAGAACCTGCATTCAAGAAACTTCGCCAGCGAAAGGGTTAAAAATACAAACTTAATTTTGCAGCTCCGAAAACATTTCCCCAAACAAAGCTGAACTTTAAACTGTTTTCGTAAACGCACTCATAAGTTTGTTTTGCTCAATTTTTTACGTACAGCCTTTCTTCTGGTTGAAAAGCGATTGCGTTACGCGAAATTAGACTTTGTTGAATTGAGATAAGCGTCACTAAACTTAACATCTATCACCACAGAAAAATCAACCTTATATGCCTAGCAATAAGGTTGATTTTCGCATATTCCATGTTAATATTGTTGTTTTTTTCGCTCAAAGTTTACCCATTGTCTCCAAAGTGTTAGCGTATACAAAATCGTCGGTAAGTCTATATTTGAAGTTTCAACTACTTTCCTGTTATTTTGTTGTTAAATTGGTTGGTAAAACAATTTTATCGAAGTGACATAGCACTGAGTTTCCTAAAGCTCATTTCAGTGCAAAATAATGATTTAATAGTTTTTATGGTAGGTAACGGTTTTAGGAAAAGGGTATATACGAGGATAGACAGGTATTGCAAAAGTTTAAGGGGTTTACAGGACCTAAACGCAAAAACGCAAGTTTTAGAAATAATAAAAGTATATGATCGACTACAGTAAACAAAATCAGAAAAATATATGATATTCTTCAGGATATTATGCTAGGTAGATAGTGTGTTGAAAACATAATACAACTAATTTGATACGATAGAAAAAGATCATGAAGATACCTCTAAAAACTTTCTTTTAACAATAAAAACCATAATTTATTATAACAATCATTATGATTTTTTGGCAGCAACATACTAAATCACTAGTGTTTTAAATTTTTAGTCCATCAATAGATTTTTTGTAAATAGATAATTACTTCATATTTTGCAATAAATTACCAGCGTCGTGTCATCACGCTTCTCTTTCTTTTCTATGCAGCCCGACAAAGACCGCGCTTTAGGTCATGTAGTCGCCTCAAGACCAAAACCTTCTTGGGATAACAGTAAAGAAGAAAAAAAACGCGTGCCGTCGGAAACGGAGTTTCTTCAGTGATATTGGCACGCACACACACTCGTAGCTATATAATAGAAAGAGACAGAAAAATAAAGTGTGAAATTAACCCCATAAGCTCCGCTAATGAGACACAATTGATTTTCTACTGTTTCGTGACCCATCGGTCACCCGCGAAGCTTTACCGGTTATTACGCGTTTTTTATACAGAGCCATCTAGTAAGGACAGCTTTTTAGAAGCTTTCATAAAGTGGTCGCCATTTTGAATTTTCATTTTGACCTCTCTATCGGCGCCCCGCGGTTTCACCCGGATAAGTTTCGATCCCGTGGGAATATCGGAATAAAAACTATACTATGTCCTTTCCCGGGACTCAAAGTATAAATCTATACAAAATTTCAACTAAATCGGTTCAGCGGTTTAAGCGTGAAGAGGTAACAAACAGACACTTTCGCATTTATAATATTAAAAGTATGGATATAGTATCATACATAGTATAGTATAGCTTTCTTGAAAAATTTATGTTACACAATACGTAAAAAATCACTCCATTTCTTATGGGAGGCCAATTTCCATTGTTTCCCATATCATGGAAGTAAGGTAGACTATAATTAAAAATGGACATTTAGTTAATAACACATATTTGTACTTTCCCAGTAGCTGCCGCGCCGCTGGGAATTTTCGCCAGCGGCCGACGTATTGTATTCTTTGGTAATTTCGCAGATATCAAAGTTGTGGGTGCACTGAAAGATGCGATATGTTTGCTATAACAGCTTCTACTACAGGGGCCTTAAAGCGCCACTTTGGCAGAATCATAAAAGGATAACATTATGAACATAATGGACAGTTAACTGTTAAGTTAATCGTATCAAATCCCATTGGTGAAGGATATTTCAGTTATTTTTTTCGTCTGTGCTAAAATACGAAATCAATCCAATCCAAATCCAATCCCAATCTCTTTGATTATACCTACGTAGTGCAGTAAAAAAAAAACACGGACTATCTTCGCCATATTATAATGAATTTTAGACTGGGTCTTTTAGAATAGGACTGCTTACCGTCGTTTCGTGAACTTTGAAAAATATTGTCCAAGCCAGCAACTGAAAGACAAGAAAATACCATATATTTATTTATTGAAACTTTATACACAAGTTTATGCAAGATACTGTACAAAGGCGGACTTAATGCCTGAGGCATTTTCTACCAGTGTACCTTAGGATGATGCAGAGACAAAACATGGCATGTGCAACGGAATAGATCATTCTAAAATAACTATGAAATAACATTATATTACGCCTTTATTCTTCGATTGGTAGGCAGAGGTGTGCCCTTAGGCTGAGGCCAAACGAGCGTAAAATGAGTCGCGGAATTCAAGCTGCATTCGGTTTCATACTAAAGTCCTGTTTGTACCACACGGTGACGCAAAATGAGTTGTCTGCTGACTCGCGCGCGTTATTTCAACCGAATTGCGCTTGGGGTGAGGGAGGGTAGCGAGGCAACCGTCAGTTAAGTTACAGAATGCGGCTGAAGTTACGTCCGTCCATCTGGCAGCCTAACCGAATTTCAGTTGAACGTAAATTGCGATACACAAAATACGCGACTCACAGCTCAAAAAAATCCGCTCGTTTGGCCTCAGCCACATTTCGGCAGTTATGTTTAAGTCCCATATAAAATGGGGCGAGCCTATTACCATCAACCAGGCACAGATCCACGTTTTGCGCTGCTACTGAGAAATTCCAAATGTAAAAACCCTAAAACATTTGTCCAACCCGAGAACCGAACTCAGGACCTCATGATCAGCAGTAGCGTTTTCGACCACTTGATCAAGGAGGCAGTCCATACAGTATTCATATAGTTCACAGTGTACAGTGTAGTGTATACATATTTTTTTTTATTGCAGAATGGGCCCGGTCTTTACCACGATCACGCCTGATGGAAAGCGATGGATGAGGTCTATGATGGAACGAGCGTGCCCAGATGATGCCTATAAAGGCACTGGAACTCCCACGAATCGACGAAACAGCAGGCTGTTTGACGCCGGACTCCGGTGGGAGAGTGGTCGCTAACCAGACGGGCGCGGGCGTTAGCCCTACCACCGCAAGGGAAGAATTGGCCAGTCAAATGAGGTGTTGGGTGTGACTGTCCAGGATGCGCTGAGCACTCGGTTCAGTTGAGTAACTGGCGGAACAAACTGCGCTACACGAGGAGGCTTCTTCATGCAACCTAAAATATTGTTTAAGCAGTAGATACAGACTTATAAACAAAATAAACATAGCCAGGAGAAATAACTATCGGTTGAGGAGGCAACGAATCCAGCAAAAATTCACTCGCCTCGCTTGCCTACACATACAACACAAGCGTTAATACTCTCTATTGTATTTCATACTTTTGTTTTGACATGGGAACCTTCCTAATGGGCGAGCCGTAACGTTCCTATCGTCATAGACAATAACAGGTTTATACTATATCTTCTTGAACTTAGTCAGCCAGCCGATATCATATTACGTGTGTGCAAAAGGTTTTTGTTAAAGATATTATTTTGACATAACAGCACCCTTGTAATCCCCTAACGGCTCGACAGAGCCCTATAGGTGAGTATACACTGGAGCATTTTCTCGAGCATTTTCATGTACTGTAACGTTCTTACGAATGGTAAAATACAGGCAAAAGCTTTGTTTCCAAAAGCATTTCCATGTACTATAACGTTTTTGCGAATATATTAAATCATTTCATCTGTAAGGTATACAAAACAAATCGTTCAGAACAAACGACATCCGTGTCTATAAACATTTTTATTTACGAACATCACGCCTACAAATCCCCGAAGGGGTGCGCAGAGGTGTAACCGACATTTCACCAGTGACGTAGACACAAAAAAAACAAGTTTTAGAAACAATAAAAGTATATGATCGACTATAGTAAACAAAACCAGAAAAATATATGATATTCTTCAGGATAATTATATGCTAGGTGCGTTGAAAACATAATACCTACAACTAATTTGATATGATAGAAAAAATCATGAAGATACCTCTAAAAACTTTCTTTTAACAATAAAAACCATACTAATATACCTACAATCATTCTGATTTTTTGTCAGATTATTCTACAAGCAACATACTAAAATGTTTTAATTTTTTAGTACAAACAATAGATTTTTTGTAAATAGATAATTGCTTCATATTTTGCAATAAATAACCAGCGTTGTGTCATCGAGCTTCTCTTTCTTTTCTATGCAGTCCGACAGTGACCGCGCTTTAGTTCATGTAATCGCCATGACCAAAGCCTTCTTGGGATAACAATAAAGAAAAAAAAAACGCGTGCCGTCGGAACCGGAGTTTCTTCCTTATGTCCCATATTACATGGGACATAAGGTGTCCCATTGCCTTCAACCGGGCACAAATCCAGACTCCGGGCTGTGTGGTGTGAGTGACTGATGGTCTACTTCAGTTTTCTTTGAGAGATCTTAATAAACTCGCCACCTTATGTAAAGCACAGAAAAGCTGTAACAATAATTAAGCAAGAAACGCCTTCAAAGAAAACCTATTACCTCTGGCTATCCCGTTTGTGCAATAGCGTTAGTGTCGTGGATTATAGAAATGTGGATAAGATAGTTTTTGTCCTTTGAATGAATTATTTATGGCTGTGTGCTTGTGTAATGATTTTTTCTTATCCATGGTTTAGAACCTTTCATCTTCTTGACTTGTAGCTCTGTCTAACTGTCTGTCTTTTATCACGTCTGAACGGCTGAACGGATTTCAATGAAAGCTGGCATACAGGTAGACCATAACGTGGATTAGGACATAAGTCAAAAGCCAAACCCCCACGCGGGCGAAGCCGCGGGAAAAAGCTAGTAGCCATAATTATATCTATTGGAAGTCGTCTACAGAATCAGTCAATACAATTTTTTTTTTCAAAACTTAGATCTGTTTAGATGTTTTTTTAACATAAACATAAATAATAATTTGTTGAGCAGAAATTGTTCAACGCATTTTTAAAATACCATATCCAACACTTCTATAATCCGTGGCTCAAGCTAAACCGGGGTGCACACATTTAATTATTCTCCGGGTGAAATTATTTGACGCTTACCCCGAGAACAAACGGTACCCGGAATTTAGTTCCAGCCTTAAATTTGAAAAATTTTTAGAGCTCTTTTTAAAAAAAGCTGTTGTTTCTTATGTGAAGGCTAGATGGGGTGTTAATTTTAGGAAATGTGCGATTTAGTTTTTGCTCTTTCTAGTTTTTTTTTTACTATAGAGCGTTGTTGGTAAGAATTTTGGTTTTCTGAAATTTATATTTTCGTATGGAAGTTACAGACTGGGCAGATTTGGCCATTTGATAACTTTTCATACCGGTGTGCAATGCATGCGCAGCGCACGGCGCTCATAGCATGATTTGCAATGTGTGGACGTTCATATTCGTAGTGAGGCATGTGGAAGCACATGCCTCACCACGGCCACATAAAAACGGGACCCCATTACTAAGACTCCACGTCTTAGTAATGGGGTCCCGTTTTTACCCTTTGGATACGGAGCCCTAAAAATATCAATGACCCACATTACTGTGAATGCAGAAGTAAAAGATTTAAATAGTACAGCAGATCTTCGAATTCATAAAAAAAAATAATCAACTGGAACTTGGAGCAAGATGGCAGAAGCGAGAAAAATCGTGATAAAATAGTTAAAAGAACTAATAATTCCAACCTACAACTTAATTTACTTTACGAACAAAAGTGCAAACATATCAGGAATGCACCAGAAAATTGTCCAAAGGTATGGACGCACGAGAAAAAAGTAATAAAATAGCACACCACGCGGACTTGCAATAAAATAATTGTAAATTCTTCGAAGTAACGTTAGCAAATAAAACTTGGCGGGTATGATTTTTTCTGTATGTATATGTATGTCCTATTGTGTCAGTGATTTATTTTTCATAATTATTTAATACGTCATTCTTTCTAAATAGTTACCATAAGCTTGTCATGAGTTTCGACTGGCTCGAAGGTTTAGTTTCGGGCTAAAGTTAGATTTTGTTTTGTAATAAGTCTGAAAACATTTATTTCAATTAAACTATTTTAAATTGCCAATGAGTCGGTCAGTTAGAAAAATGAAGCTGGTTCCTATTTCAAAGTATAGTAGGTTCTACACAAATGCATACGAATTGGTGTCAAAATATCCCCCAATATTCTTCTTCGTGTCGCTGGCACGACTGAGGTTTATATCTTGTAGGCCGAAAACTTTTCCACTTCCACGGCGTCGTCAGTGGCAGCGGAGAGGTCATTTTGACTGCATGTTGACTGCACTTTTTAATGAATTGCAGTAAATCCACCCCTTTGGTACAAAAATTTATGATTTAGCACCACTATACGATAGGAAAGTAGATATAGAGATATAGACAGCGTATGTAAAAGTAATAGAAAAAATAAAATACATAAAATCAAAAACAATTCACTTAATAAAAGATGTACTTATGTAAATGGAGATGTTATGTCTCACCAATTTCAAACGTAAAATGGAAAAACAAATATTATTTATTTTTATTCATATCCGTCTGTTATGTTTATGATATTTATGCTCATAAATAGCTTAAAGGAAAAAGTGTGTGCCATTTTCTGAGAAATTTTATTTAGGTAGGTACTTCCCGGGGTTCTAAAGAAAACCGAGATAACCGTGATACTCTTAACAAAAATAAATAAGTATGCAAACCATTTTCTCATTCTGTGAGAGTCACAGAATGAGAGAAATGAAGAATTGCCGTTCAAGAATAAAAGAAATATCTGTTCTGTTTTATATTTGTTCAAAAACTTTGAATTGAGCATTTCGGTTGTTTATTCTGCTGTCGGTACACGCAAACACTGAGATATAAAGGTGAGTTTAGACGTAACAGTCCTGATTTTGTAACTTGTTAACTAAAAATAGTAAAGAAAATAATAATTGGAAATAGTTTTCTTCACATTTTTAGAAGAACTTTATTCAGTTTCACCCTTTTCAAATGTAGATTCAGGGAAATTAATGTTCAAGCAAATTGGCTACTAATTTAAATTGTCCGTATATTCGAATTACAACTGTCATACATTTGTATAGAATGGCTTTAATACGGCAAATGGACGTAGGGTGTCAATTTGCTTAACAATACATTTTCCTGACTTTACAATGAATATTTCACCCTTACCACACTACGTTAACTCCTGTACATAGTAAGTATTCTACGCCTGTAATGTGCCCACTGTTGGAACACAGGCCTCCTCTGTGTGACAGGGAGTGGGCTGAACCTGTAATCCACCACGCGGGCCCAGTGCGGGTTGGTAGATGTCACATGTCTTCGAATTTTCGAAAATTCCTGCACAGATAAGGCACAGCTAGTATTAAATAAAGCATTATAATGTGCGCACCCTAAGACAGTGTTACGGATTGCTCCTACAAAGGATGAGATAATCATGTCAAAGTGGAGAAATTCCTCGCATGCTCGCTAGCATTTAGCTTAGGTAGACTGTAGGCAGACAATGTTTATTGTTGAATTTACTAAGTTATTTTGGTTCAAATTATCGTTAATATTGATAAGAAATGAGCTCACCATAAAACTTTGAAAATAATCCGTACTAATATATATTTTTTTTTTTATCTTTATTTAAAGAGCTTTGTCGTAGATCGACAATGTCGCTCTATACGTTCTCATTATATATGTCGTGGATAGATGGCAACACAGTACAGTGAACAGCGCCATCTAACAATTTGATTGGTAAACGAAGAATCATGTGATCGGAAACGCAAGCGAGCCCTACTGCTTGGACACGATCGTCGGTGGAGGGGATGCCGCGAGGACTGGTGGAGAGACCGAGTGGTGCGACAGTCAGTCTACAGTCGACCGTCGAGCTCGGACAGTCTCGGCAATCGCTCAATACCAACGCACGTGTTTGTTTCCGACGCACGTGTGCGTTTCGGTTGTAAATAGCTAGTTTATTAAAGTTACTGTGAATTCAAATAATCTTTTCGTTCGAGTACCCACTGAAGTGCCCACAACTATCTAAACTATGTCGGATCGTGAAGAAGACCCGATGTATCGCATCTCGGCCACCCGCTGATGCGACATCAGAACTGGGATAAACTCGAGCTGAAAAAATTATGGAGAATTGAGCGATGACGTCATGGTGCGATATTTCTTTGCCTGGATTTCACCTGGATAAGGACAAAGTCACTTCACACTCTAAGAATCGAGGCAAGCAGCCTCGCAGCCGCCAGTGAAACCCTTCGTGTGCTGCAAGTGAGAAACCAGGACATATCGCGGCCCTGCACGAGCAGTGGCAGCAAGCGGATGGTGGTCAATGTGTTGGATGTAGTGAAGGGCGAGTGGACGTCACACAACTACCCTCAGGCACGTTACAAAATAAAGGTGAGCTGTATTGTTTTGTTTACAATTCTGGTGCTGAATGCAAGTTAGTAAAAGCGAGTTGTGCAGCCAAATTAAGTGGCAAACTAGTTAATAACGTTGTTGCGTTGACTGGTATTGGTCAAACGCGTGTATTCAGCACAGAACAAATCCTATGTAGCGTTTCGATTAGCGACCATCAACTTGAGATTCTACCCGACATTTACTTGCAAAGTAATATTATGATAGGGCAAAGGCTATAACAACATTTTCGGTTGGCGATTTCGTGTTATTAGAAAACGAAGAGCAAAATTAGATTATAAGATGTAACGTTACACGTTATTTCTATTAATTATTGTTTAACAAAAATAACTCGTTTGCTCAAATAACGGGCAACATTACAATTATAATGGATCTTGAAGGAATTACAGTGGCAACACTCCAGCTACGTCCTGATTGGCTATGTTCTCCTTCCACCAAAATATTGCTAGAACTATCCAACCTCGGGCTATATAAAACCCGGGAGCTCATTTGACGGGAACGCGGCTGAAGAAACCATTATCTAAAAACTTCACCACAGTTATTTGTTGAAGTACTAACTTTTTATAACTACTATGTAATAATACCTAAGTGTTGTGAAAAAACCCCAGACGGGCGAGTGTCGCAAACATCTATTTCTTCGCCGCTTATAGTTGTTCCAACTCTCTTTATAACTTAAATAACAACGTTTTAATTAGAATCCTTTGTAAATTAGAATTGTTCTATCAGTGTTCTTACGCGTACCACGGTTAACTTAGATCTACCTACAGCTCACTTTTCTAAGCGTTCATAATGTAACCGTTATCCGTACTGGTACCTATCAATTCTCTTTGTTATAATAACTTCTTAAGCGGCCTACAATCTTGTTATCTTATTTCTATTAACCATGTATCCAGCGGAGGATGACCAGATCTGTTCGTAGCGTAGGTTTAAAAGTGAAAAGAAAGTCTATAATTTTTCTTCACCTACCTACACTTTTGGATGTCATTCTTTACTTTCCTTTATTCATGTGTTTCTATTGTAACGCACCACCTGGGCTGCCGCATCTCGATAACCAGTGGATGCCAGCTCACTGCTGTCCACCGTAGACAACTCAGACTACGGTTGTGGGGATGTGTCAGTCGGTCGCGTGTGTCCGGACATCACCTCAACGGACAAACCGACTGGTTACAGGGTTTTTTTTCTTCCTTCCTTCCACCTTTCTGCCTGCCTACTTCGCTTCTGCACCTGCACCTGCACAGACGTACGTGTCTACGTGCGCTGTTGAAGGCTTGAGGCCCGGAGGCGGTTACTAATACTGCCACCGCCGTCGCCGCAGGGGAGCGGCTGGATGACCCTGCCGCGGCGCTACGGGACCCTGGACATCTACCTCCAGTTCCCGCTACCTACGTCTGGAGGCTCAGCAGGGCAGTAGTGTTCTTAGACGGTTATAACCATGTTAGATCGGAAGTTCAGAGGTCCGTTTCTGGTAGATGATTTCGCTATGATTAGATAATCAAAGTTTGTTTACATAGCTCTGGTTGATGATTTTCGCTTTCATTAGATAAAATCAAAGTTTGTTTACATGGCTCTGGTCATTGGATGTTATTGCTACGATTAATCAAAGTTTGTTTAGTTAAATTAGAGGTATAGTTTAAAAACAATAAGAAGAGGATTAAAGTTTCTGATTTCAAAAGTTAGTAGTTCTTCTCCATAGAGATCTACGCTTTGGAATGGGCGACTGGCTTCAACTTTCTGATTGACTGACAGACTATTTAATTTTGATAATTCAAAAGTACCTGCACAAGGTTTGATTGAAATGGATAATTTGAGTTTGAGTTTTAGAGGCCGTAAATGGTCAGAATTGGCCGAGTGGAACATGCACTGCTTTTGAATTTTTGGTTACAGGTTAACACACAAGAACGTGTGCAACAGGATGGCAGTGCCCCACAGCATCTGTTTTCGATGCGGCAACACCAGACATTTTGCTTCGAGATGTCCACGAAGCAATGATGTAGGCGCCAGTATGGTGGGGCCCCAGGCGGTTTCGGGCTAGCGCTTGCAGCAGCGGCTAGTAGCGAGTGATACGGTTCAAGTTTGCTATGTCAGCAATCCGAGTAGTGTACCTACTGATGAATACTGGGTGAGTCATATCCATTTTACGATTCTGGCGTCGAATGCTCTATCATCAAAGATTGTGTTGCGTCAAAGTGTATTGGCTTAGCTTAGTGACAACTGATGATGAGTTGACTGATATTCACTTAGATGAGATAGTAGACCACGTGACACAGGGTCTTGGAGAAATGCAATTACGATAACATTCGATTTGTCTAAAGTAAAGTTAGTAAGTTCGCTTTTAATGATTGTTTTACGAGTAAAGGCGCTTGACTCAGCGAGCCTAAGAATACCCTCATGATCGTGTGAGAAGGATACCCGATCACCAAGTTACTCGAGAATTAGATGTCATAGTTAATGACAGTGGTAGTGAGACCACCTTTGATTAAGAATGGCTTGTACACTCAAACTCAAAACTTAAGACCAAACCTCATGAGTAACATGTGGCGATGGGTCTATAAGAAATCGTTGGTGCGATTTCTGTCTGTGTTGGTGCACAGAGCCCCACATGTGTTGTAGCATATGTGGTGGCAGATGTCTTAAGAGTCGTTGGTGCGATTCTTTTCTGTGTTGGTGCACAGAGCCCCACATGTGTTGTAGCATATGTGGCGGCAGATATCTTAAGAGTCGTTGGTGTGATTCTTTTCTGTGTTGGTGCACAGAGCCCCTCATTTGTTGTAGCATATGTGGTGGCAGATATCTTAAGAGTCGTTGGTGCGATTCTTTTCTGTGTTGGTGCACAGAGCCCCTCATGTGTTGTAGCATATGTGGCGGCAGATATCTTAAGAGTCGTTGGTGCGATTCTTTTCTGTGTTGGTGCACAGAGCCCCTCATGTGTTGTAGCATATGTGGCGGTAGATATGTAAAGAGTCGTTGGTGCGATTCTGGTCTGTGTTGGTGCACAGATTACAATGAAAGTTTCACGAGTTGAGTATACATTGCCTATGAGTTTGATTTCGGTAAATTATAACTGATTTGTTACAATTTTGATGGTTTAACTTGTTGATCGGTCGAGTCCTGTCTGTGTTGGTGCACAGAGCGCTTCATGTGTTGTAGCACATATTGCGCTAGTTTTCTTTTTCTGAGAATCAATGGATCGAGTCCTGTCTGTGTTGGTGCACAGAGCGCCCCATGTGTTGTAGCACATATTGCGCTAGTTTTCTTTTTCTGAGAATCAATCGGTCGAGTCCAGTCTGTGTTGGTGCACAGAGCGCTTCATGTGTTGTAGCACATATTGAGCTAGTTTTCTTTTACTGAGAATCAATGGGTCGAGTCCTGTCTGTGTTGGTGCACAGAGCGCTTCATGTGTTGTAGCACATATTGCGCTAGTTTTCTTTTTCTGAGAATCAATGGGTCGATTCTAGTCTGTGTTGGTGCACAGAGCGCCTCATGTGTAGTGAGCACATGTGGTGACTAGTCTCAACCGCACCTTATGTGCAGTAGCTTATGTGACAACTGATCTAGTAATAATCATTGGTGTGATTCTGGACTGTGTTTTTGCACAGATTTTGGTAAATAGTAACTGATTCGTTACAATTTTGATTTTCTTTGGTTCAACTTACTGATCGAACCTTTTCTAATGATTAATGTTGGGGGTGCGAAACCTTGACAACAAGGCATTGTAAATGAAGACTAGAGAAATTAAAGTAACAATGAGATAGATTTACCTGAGTTATTAGGTATTGGCAGGACAGGCCGAGTTACCTTAGTTATTAGGTAATGGCAGGATAGCCGAGTTACCTTAGATATTTGGCAGGATAGCCGAGCTTGTTTACTCTGTGAGTATATTTGGTCCGCAGGTACTACACCCGAGGACGGGTGCTAGTCAGGGATGGCCGTGTCGTGGATAGATGGCAACACAGTACAGTGAACAGCGCCATCTAACAATTTGATTGGTAAACGAAGAATCATGTGATCGGAAACGCAAGCGAGCCCTACTGCTTGGACACGATCGTCGGTGGAGGGGATGCCGCGAGGACTGGTGGAGAGACCGAGTGGTGCGACAGTCAGTCTACAGTCGACCGTCGAGCTCGGACAGTCTCGGCAATCGCTCAATACCAACGCACGTGTTTGTTTCCGACGCACGTGTGCGTTTCGGTTGTAAATAGCTAGTTTATTAAAGTTACTGTGAATTCAAATAATCTTTTCGTTCGAGTACCCACTGAAGTGCCCACAACTATCTAAACTATGTCGGATCGTGAAGAAGACCCGATGTATCGCATCTCGGCCACCCGCTGATGCGACATATACATAAACCAAAAAAAAAACATCAAACAAAAACAAGGGAAAACAATCAAATGAGCTTGAGATTGCAACAATCAACGTCTCAACCTCAAGCCCAAATTGACCAGCTTGTACAGCGCCATAGCTGCCCTCGACATCGGAACAGCTAAGGCGCTGTTACATCCACCCACCGTCCGAATTTTAGGATATTTGTATAAAATTTCTATTCTAAGTGACTCGTTCCGGACACATTCCATCAAGATATGATAAAGGTCTTCAACTGTATTGCATTCTGTGCAGTTCGGTGACTCAATTTTACCCATTAAATGAGCAAATTTATTATGTGGAATGTTTCCGGAGCGTAGTCTCAACGCTGTGACCAAACTGAACCTATTCAAACTGTTGCCAATCCAGGGACAATATAAAGGCTGTGGTTGTATGGTCTTATACCATATACCCACCTCTCTCGATCTTTCATCGAAGTATTCTTTCCATGCTGAGAAGCATCTGTTTTTGACTAACGATACACACTCTGTGAAGAAAGGGAGAGATGGGGTTACGGCGCCGTCTATCGCAGCTTCTTTAGCTTGGGCGTCTGCTCTTTCGTTCCCTTCAATTCCTGTCACAGCTGGATATCTCAAGAACTACTAATATTCGCCTGGTCGGAGGATCCTCCATTTTCTATGGAGGATGAGTGAACTTTACACCCTGTTCCTCATACCTCTAATACTGGGATCGTTCCAGGTCAGGCAAAGTGATATTGGATTTATTCTATTAAGATTTTTTTTAGTAACTAACAGGCCGGAGTTTGGAAGATGGCGCTGTGATACCCCCGTGTCTCGGTGCGCAGGCTCAGCTATTAGTCCTAAAATACCGTACAAACAGCGACTATTTGCCTAAAATACTGTAAAAAAATGGTAGTGAAAATAAACAGAGAATGCGAAAGCCTTAAAAATAGGCAATAGGCAATAATTGTTCCTTCTCTAAGCATGTGACTAGCGATACATTATATATTTTTATGTAACTAAGAAAATAATATGTACCTACTTATATTGAGACCAATAAAAGGTCATAATCAGCCTGTAATGTTCCCACTGCTGGGACACAGGCCTCCTCTCTGTGGCCGTGATCCACCACGCGGGCCCAGTGCGGGTTGGTAGATATCACAAGTCTTCGAATTTTTGGTTCTAGGAGATGCCGGTTTTATCACGATGTATTCCTTCACCGTAAATAGGTGAAGGTAGGTAGGTGTTTCTTTTTAATCAGCCTTACTAACAGACAGAAGAACGATGCGTTTTTCAGTCCCTTATATTTTATTACTTATGTTGATGGATGGAAAGGGAGAGGAAGGCCGAAGAAAAGATGGATGGATTGTGTGAGGAATTATACGAAAGAGAAGGGAGTGAATGATAGCGTGACGATTGACAGGGGAGAATGGATGAAGAAAACGTGTTGTGCCGACCCCAAGTAACATGGGTTATGGGCAGGAAGATGATATTTTATTACTTAAATAAAAAGTAATTTAAAAAAATTCAACCGACTTCAAAAAGAAATGAACTCAAAATTATGAAATAACTTTAATTTCGGAAGTCGGTGTCTTGGGATCTGTATTTTAGTATTAGTTTTTTGCCACCGACTTCCGAAATTAAAGTTATTTCATAATTTTGAGTTCATTTCTTTTTGAAGTCGGTTGAATTTTTTTAAATTACTTTTTATTTGGTAATTTTTAGTTGTTGCACTAGAATTTGACCAAGGTTTTGAGATGTTTTCGCTTTGACGCTACACCCGTAGCTCGTATCAATAAGCCAGGCCGTCACACTTTCACGTCTTAGTCCATATCTTGAAAATTACTGAATCGATTTTGATAAAACTTGCACTGTTCCCTAAGTTGAAGTAAATGTAAGCCAATAAAAAAAGAATGGTCACGATCCGATTAATAGTTACGAAGATATGCGTGGACAAACATACATACATACATACATACGTCTATAAAATTTTGTATATTTGTTTGGAAGCCCTAATAGATTATCATAAGTGAATATAATACAATTCCAATAATATTACATACATACGTATCGAATTGATAACCTCCTTTTTTTTGAAGTCGGTAAAAAAGTGTATCTAGCGCAAACCCAAAAAAAACAGTCATTTTGGCTAAACATTTAGAATAGATCAAGACAAACAGACCGGGACATAGAGATTCATAAAATGAAATGACACCTCACACAGTATAACACAACAGTGGTACATTACAACCCGTCATAATTCCATACGCATGTATAGTCAAACTTTTTGACGCGTTTTAAGCCGCAAACTACCCGAGACAGCTAATATCCCTATTGTAGGGGTGAAGTATCTATGTGTGGCTGAGTAGGTACCTGAAGTTTTGCGCATCTGCTCGCAGGTATCAAAGCTGGTGCAACTAGCAAGTTATTTCATATACGTATAGGTAAGTAGAAGTGATGCTGAAGGCATAGATTATGTTGGGGTAAAGAGGGGATGTTTTTTTTATTTATGTAGGAATATCCTATGTGTTAATCCTGGTTATAAACTATCTGTGTGCCGAATTTCATGCAAATCCGTTCAGCCGTTTGCGCGTGAAGAAGGTACAAACATACACTTTCACAAACTTTCGCTTTTATAATATTAGTGTGATGAGTATTCTTTTTTGTTAAACTACTGTAGTGATAATAACTTTTCATGCGTTGATGTAGATAGGATGGGACTGACATCGGACACGTACACGTATGTCAGTGATTGTAACGGGGCTAGGCGATGGCTTGATCATTGTCTCTGTACAGAATCATCTCTGAAAACAGTTCGTAGTGTTAGTGTTAAGTATGATGTTATGTGGTCGGATCATTACCCATTGTTGATCGAATGCGATCTTAATATAATTAGGCCGAAAGTGAAGCATAGTATGACCTTTGACAACTTAGTTGTGTGGGGAGAAAGAAGCTCAGATGCTACCTACACCTACAGGCAAGAATGTCATCGGCGATTGCGAAATATTGACTTCCCTCGCGTACTGTCTGATTGTTGTGATCGCATGTGTAGTGATTCAGACCACAATCTAATAATTGATTGCCTGTATCGGGATGTGGTAGCCGCTCTAAGGGAGGCCGCCATTGTTAGCAGGGAGACACGAGTCATTGGTAGGAGGCCGAAGCGCGTGGTGGGTTGGAATAAGCACGTCAGCGGGGCACACTCGTACGCTAGGCTTAAGTTTAATGAATGGCTTAATTGTGGCAAACCTACGTCTGGCGTGATTTATAAGGAAATGTGTGACACTCGTAAGATCTTTAAATCCAAATTAAAGTGGTGCCAGAATCACCAAGACCAAATCCAGATGGACATCCTAGCCGAGTTGCACACTAAAAAAGACTTTCGGGGCTTCTGGAAGTCGACAAAAAAGCACAACCTTAGGCCTGGTTTGCCGGTGAGCGTCATGGCGTGTCTGCTGAAAGGGATATTGCCAATGTTTTCAAATCTCAGTTTTGTATCGAGCCAAGCAGTAGTCCACCCTGTGAGGTGGTCGATGCTGAGTTACAGTGTACTGTCCTGGAACCAACAGTTAAGTTCTCAGCCGCGGACATAGCTAAGACCATAGGGTGTATGACCAGGGGTAAGTCTCCAGGACATGACGGACTCAGCATCGAGCACCTACAGCGAAATTCGTTCAAAGTATGGATTGAATCCTCTTGTACCCGCAGCCGCAGGTTAGCAACTGAATCTCAAGCTTACCTTATCAAGCCGTCAAAACAGCGGAGCAATTGCGTAACACACTATCAGTAGCAATGGCAGTTTGACAGTGCAACAACATTCATTGCGTTATTTACGTTGTTGAGCAGACAAAATTTTCCAATTTAAGAAGCATGGATTAGCAATGTCCGTCAAAATGATTCAAATTGAGATTGACAGTTTGACGCAATGAGGGTTTTCTGAAATGACGCATGACGTTCGCTAGGTGGCAGCACTGACACGTCAGATCCAAGCATCTGTCAATGAGCCTATATTTTCTTTAGTCATGACTGAATGATGAACGAATGAATGAATCGAATGATGAATGTCATCATATATTTTATATTGATTAGACCTCTTGTCAAAGTGGTGCCAACTGGTGTCGTAAATTTTCACGAAAACCCTCATTAATCATCAATATTGAGAATCGATTAAAACCTTACTTAAATCTAGTTTCAAATTCCGAACACAAAGCAAACAGTCCTCACAGAGGCTGAACACAAAACCTTCCTCCACCACTCTCCCTGCCTACCCTACATAATCTTCACGACTGCTCTTCCTCAAACAAAACGGAATTCCGTTGCAGACGGACGCTAGTTTAAGGAAGGAGCTACTAGTACAAAGGGGTGAGAATTAACCCCCACTGTTTGCGAAGTACCCACACAACCTGTACACCCTGTATATACAGCGAACTGTGAACAACCTGTATAGTGTAGGTAGTGGAACATCCTGTGTAGTCTCAAGTGAAAATGTTTGAGTGTTGCTAGTATTTTTGAATAATGTGCGAAATGGGGCTGTATTTAATGTAACATCACGCCTGCATTTTCTAAAGGCGTAGACAGAGATGTTTACCAATGCTGGGACACAGGCCTCCTCTCTGTGAGAGGAAGTGGGCTGTAATCCACCACGCGGGCCCAGTGCTGCTTGGTAGATGTCACATGTCTTCGAATTTTTGTTGCTAGGACATGCCGGTTTCCTCACGATGTTTTCCTTCACCGTTTTGAGAGCAGTGGTAATGGAATAATTTACACAAAGTAAAGCGCCTGTCTGGGTTCGAACCTACGACCTACAACTCGTAAGTCGCGGCTGTTACCACTGTTCCACCACTGCTCTCACAGGTAGGTAGGTACTGTAAGTGCAGTCTATTTAGCCTAACCTTATATAAAGGCTGGTTAAAATTTAGCGCGGGTTCCATTCGAACATTCAAGGAAGCTTAGAACGAGGTGTCAAATATTGTATTAGGTTTTTTTGACAGGAATGTATAACGTTATTCTATCAATATAAATTTAAAGAAATCCGGTGGAAAATATCGGTGTTTAAATAATTTGGAGGGCTCATCAAGTACAGTCAACAAAAGAGATAAGTAAGCAGGACCGTCGGATATAGTTGAAGTTTACTAAGAAACCGATGGATGTTTTCGACTGAAATTTAATTTGATAAAAGAGCTGTTGGTTTTCTATTAATAAAATTTAATTTTATTCGAAAATATCCATCGGTTTCTTACTAAACCTCAACTGTATGCGACAATCCTGCATACTCATCTCTTTTGGTGACTGTATGTACATCCTTCACAGTACACCGACATTTTTGGTATTGTTCGTCGAATCGTTGAGCTCCTCAAGTTCTGAGTTGAGCTGCACGATTTTTGACAAATGCGTGCACTGATTGGACAGGTCCGCTCAATCTGTGTGGTTCTTTCCTCAAAAGACCATTTCAGACACCAATCTACATGGTCTTCACACGATCTGACCAAGATTTTGTCTGGACTTTAAAAGAGACTGTGACTTCTGACTTTGTTTCGGCCTTTCTTCTCAGAATAGTCAGTTAGGAAACGCCGACCTCATCTAGTTTAAAAAAAAATATGATTGACGTGTAAAAGTGTTTGTACAAACCTACTTACAGAAATAAAAATCATTTATCATTTATCATTTCGCCAGTTATCAATCAAAAATGTGAATTTTTTGACTACACTTACTTTCTCAGATAATTGTCTCAAAACTGTCAGAGATAATGTAGAATGATGATAGAATCTTAGAAACTTGGGTATTAAAACATAGCTAATATATACCTAATTCGTTTACAGTTACTTTACCTGAGTTTGCATCGGTGTCAAAATCACAGTGATCTTTATTGCCCTTGCAATCAAACTCAAACTCAAAGCATTTGTTTCAATTAAACCATGTACAGGCACTTTTGAATTGTCAAAATTAAATAGTCTGTCAGTTACTCAGAAAGTTGCAGCTAGTTGCCCATTCCAAAACGCAGATCTCTATGGAGAAGAATGGGCAAGAAACTCCATGGATACTCTTTTAAATTAAGATAATTTACAAAATCCTGGGTACATTATTCTTGATACTTCTATATGTGAGAACAATACGGTTGATGTTGTGTTGTTGCCTACAGCCTTGTCAAATTCAAACACAGCTTTATTATCGTTACAATAAGGTTCCTATTGCGTTGCTGCTGTCAAAGGTAAAATAAATGTGAAAGGACTTATTTATATCTACCATGCTATAAACATCAGCCAGTCAATAAGGTGCATTTTAAAGTATTGTTATTTGAAATAAAACTGGCGATAACAATTCGAAGTTCATTATAGATACGTGCTCATTAACAATCATTAGTAGATGCGTACTTAGTAAATGATATACCTAATACTAATGTATAATATGCAAATCTTTAGATTCATAAAGGCATAATAAAGGTAGCTGTGCAAGGAAGAAGGTAAGAGCGATTTAATAAAAAAAATTAAAGCTATTTCTAGTTATTCGGTTCGGTGGGGCCCGTGGCTAAATAATAACAGCCGCACAGGTCGATCGATCAGGTTAAGCTACGTTTGCCGCGGTTGATCTGTGGATGGGTGACCATCTTTACATACCGAGACCCCTCCGTGCCTCGGAAAGCACGTTAAGCCGTTGGTCCCGGCTGTTGTTATCCACCAGTCTTACCAAGGGGTATCGCATTACCCAGTAACTGGGTTGTGGAGGTCCCTAAAAAGCATGATTAATTTAAAAAATAAATTGTAAAAAAGATTAATAAACCGCCTATGATCTTATGCCACATACTTACGGCTTACTTGAGAGGTAGCAAACTATAGGTAATTGATACCCATTTCATATCGGTTGAATAAATAATTACCTAAGTCGTACTAAGATGTTCTAAGAAGTGCTGAATACCTATCTACACTAACGTCCTAAGTAGAACCTCATTGCTAATGAAACTGTTTACTTCATAACATCACGCCTGTACATCCCGAAGGGTTAGGCAAAAGTGTATAGTACAACTACATTTTGTAATTTATTTCTAGGAAATCTCGTGAGGAAAGTTTTTAGTAGGGGAAGACCAAAGAAAGGATGGATGGAATGGAAAGGTGATATGGCTAGAAAGGGGGTGACTACCGAGATGACGATTTACCAACACATAATCAGCCTATAATGTTCCCACTGCTGGGACTCAGGCTTCCTCTCTTCGAGAGGGAGTGGGATGTAATCCACCACGCGAGCCCGGTGTGGGTTGGTAGATGTCACATGTCTTCGAATTTTTAGTTCCACGACATGTCGGATTCTTCATGATGTTTTCCACCACCGTTTGAGAGCAGTGGTGATGAAGTTATTTACACAAAGTAAAGTGCCTACAACTCGTAAGTCAGGGCTCTCACTGGGTCAACACTGTACTTACTTCTACTCATCACCTATCTACCCTTTTCCTATCCTATGTTAGGATCGACTTCCAGTCTAACTGGATGCAGCTGAATACCAGTATTTTACTGACTGACTCCTGAGATGATGACTAATAGAGGATTATGGAAGAAGAAGTGCTTGTAAACGAGACGGTTTTCCGCCGGGTCTAGACACGGTTTTAAACCGTGTCTACGTTCGGTCGTCAGTTAGGTATGACACTATGGAGGTTTGAACAAGCTTAGCCGGCACCTGCCCGGCGCCGGCCCGGGTAGGTGCCGCGCAGATTTTGTGGATGTCGGAAATCATTCCACGGAAACGTGCTACCGGGACAAAAAGCAGCCTATGTCCTTTCCTAGGATGCCATCTATGTCCTTGCCAAATTTTATAGAAATACGATCAGTGGTTTAGGCGTGACAAGGTAACATACTGACAGACAGACAGATAGAGTTACTTTCGAATTTATAATATTATATAAGTATGGATATTAGTAAGTATAGATAAGTAGTATGAATTAGCTTTGGCTTCTCAACACCTCACATATACCTCGTCGGAAAATACAGCTATGATGTTACCTATATAGTGGTTTCAAATTAGCTCTTTTAATCTAGCGCTGACTATATAGCGACGAGCCTTTTTTCCAGCTAAATAATCAACCTGAATGGGCATAAATTAGTTCCAGTAGCATGCATAGAATTACTATTACTTTATAGGTACGGTCAGGGAAATTAAATGTTAAGCAAATTGATCAATCAACTCAGCCTGTCGTAGTCCACTGGAGATAAGCCTCTCCCAGGCTGCCCTACAGCACCATGTCCTCCACCTTCCGCATCCAGTCCATCCCAGTCACCTTTCAGCGGGATTGTCCGAAAGGGTTACCGCTGGCCCGGAACATAAAGGGCTAAGGAAGGAACATGGGTGGGTTTTAGTCAGTAAGAGTCTCACACACCTTCCGCTCCACCCAGAGCGGGAGGGGGTCGTCGGTCAATCTAGCTGGGGGGCGTACCACACTACGCTTCGATACGCGGTCTCTTTGACTCGTCTGCTCCACCGGCCATCGGTCCTTCGACAAACATGGCCAGCCCACTGCCACTTCAGTTTGCTTACTCTAAGCTATGTCGGTAACTCCGGTTCTTTTCCGGATAAATTCATTCCTGATTTTATCCATCAAAAAAAATTTGCAAGCAAATTGGTACACTACGTGAATTTTCCGAGTTATTTTAGCCGTTCCATTAAAATTGTCAAAGAGCCAATTTAAGTTGATAGTCAATTTGGTAAACAATTAATTTCCCTGATTTTACTATATCATTTTTCCCGATCAGGAAGAAATTCCTGCGAAAGGGCGAGGCGGCCATGTGCCGATAAAAATTCTTCATTAATGATAAAAGGGTTTATATGCTGCATAGCTGGATATACCTGTTATACTTTTACGTTAATAAAAATTAGTTACTGACTCGATGGTGTAGTGGTTACAAGCCCAATTATTGCAGAGCTCCTGGGTTCGATTCCCAGGTCGAGCAAATAATAAATAATAATTATTATTTTTTTAGTCCATAGTGTTACACTCATACATATAAACTATATTAAATTCTAAACAGATAAAAACCCAAAATAAAACTGTGATTAATTAGATTTAAATATTCTAAAACTAGTAAAAAATAAAAAAAATGACAAAAAATTATAAAAATGTCAGAATCGTATAAAAAAAAGTCAAATACAAAATTTTAAAATGTCATTAAAATTGCAAAATGTTCATCAGGAATTTCTGTTTCGTGAGCAGTGGTAGGTCGTAGGTTCGAACCCAGACAGGCGCTCTACTTTGTGTAACTTATTCCATCACCACTGCTCTTAAAAACGGTGAAAGAAAACATCGTGAGGAAACCGGCATGTTCTAAAACCAAAAATTCGAAGACATGTGACATCTACCAACCCGCACTGGGCCCGCGTGGTAGATTACGGCCCACTCCCTCTCACAGAGAGGAGGCCTGTGTCCCAGCAGTGGGAACAGTATAGGCTGATTATGACTAGCTCGCTTTAGGCCGAACTGCTGAGGTCCTGGGTTCGATTCCCAGGTTAAGCAAAGTGATCATCAGGAATTTCTTAGTATCAGCCCGGTGTCTGGATTCGTGCCCCGTTTGATGGTAATAGGCTCTCTGGCTATTGCATGGGACTTTAACTTAGCTAGCACTATTGCTAGCTATGTTCATAATAAGTCCAGAGAGTTTTAGTCATGTTCAGGAGTAGTAGGAGGGGCCCGTGGCCAAATAATAACAGCAGCTGCACAGGTCGAATCTTTGCCGCGGTTGGTCTGTGGATAAGTGACCATCTTTACATACCATGACCCCTCCGTGCGTCGTTACAGGTAGTCAGAAGCCCGACAACCAGTCTTACCAAGGGGTATCGTATTACCCAGTAACTGGGTTGTGGAGGTCAGATAGGCAGTCGCTCCATGTAAAATACTGGTAAACAGCTGCATCCGGTTAGACTGGAAGCCGACCCCAACATAGTTGGGAAAAGGCTAGGCAGATGATGAGTTTTAGTCAATGTTCAGATATTATACCAATCATATCTGCGGAGTTTCACTAACTGGTTTAATTTTACCTTGTATTTTAGCTCACTTCTGCCTTCCGTTTTAGGAAATAAAGTCTGCTACTGTACAAACAACAAATGACTGCAAATATCTTCCAACAAAACATAATAACTTAAGTTTTTATTCATTTCACACCTTGCATCCATACCATTTCATTTCTTACCTTAAACTTAAACTGATAAGGCTTAAAATCCCATGGTAAAGTGTACAGGGTTGGTCTAAGTAGTACTTTGACATTTAAGGCAGATGTCAGGTAATGTTATGGGCGTTTTTAAAAACATGGTAATGGTTATCTTCATTCTCTTCAAGACACAGGCTAAGATGGTATGCATCTGCATAATGTAATTATTATTATGTCTAGTTAAGGCGGAGGCCATACTGAGGCGAATCCCGCGCGGCACGCAGGACGCGAGTACGAGCGTCGATTGTTTTAATGATTACGTCACGCGCCTATTCGCGCGAGTTTGAACACCTAATCTGTATTCGCGATTTATTTGCCAAAAATGTAAACAATATGAGTTTTTGGAAAAATAACTTTAAATCCTACACAATAAAGTTCAGTTTACGCTACAACTTCAAACATTTTTATAACTTTTTCAATAGTGCTAGTCACTGTAATCAACTTAATTACACTTAAAATAAAATTGATATTTGTTTAACTTGAAATAATATTATAGACTTTACATACAAGTAAGTTGACAAATTTTGTACCGCATCCCCCGCGGGATTCGCTTACGTTAGGCCAGAGCTGTAAATGTTACCTTGCTGGACAAGTGGTTTCAAGGGCGACTGCTGAGCGAAGAGTCCTGCCTTTGATCCTCGGTTATTGAGTTTTAGAGCCGCGACATACGATTTGTTACTGGTCGTTTGTAAACCCGGGCAGACACTTTATGTAAATCGTTTCCTCGCAACTGCTTCCAAAACGGTGAAGGAAAACATCATGAGGAAACCACGCATATCCTACGAACGAAAATTCGAACATATGTGATATTCACCAACCCGCATTGGGCTCATGTGGTGGATTACGAGCGGGAGTGCGCCGTTCTCTCGTGTAAACTCAAATTTTTGTTTCCATAACTAAAAATTCTCACTAACGTTGCCCGCCATTACAAGCGGTGATGGTGGCGTGAGATTTTCCATTTTGGCACAAAGATATTTTCTTTCACTGAGTTTTTATGTTTATTATATCGATGAGTTATTATTTCGACCTGCTAATTATTCGAACTCGGCCGCAGTGCCATTTAAAAGCTTTTTGTAAAATAAAACAGTAATAATTGCAACCATGTTTTAATTAGCCTTCTCCTGACCAGAACGAATCAAATAGTGCTGTCCGTCACTAGTAGTGATGTACTATAGCCCGCGCGGAACTAGTTGACCGCGCCTTGGGTGGGGACGGGGGTGAGGGCGGCGGGTTTGCCTATTGTTCGCAACGCACGTACAAAGCGCCCCCGCCCCTCCGTCCTACCGCTCACATACCTAAGGCGCGGCCAACTGTTCCGCGCGGACTTCTTACAATGCACTGTATGCCTATGCATATACCGGCGTGATTCCGACCGCTAGACCAACGGGGCAGTGGATACTGGACAGTTATTTTTCACCTCCGCTCCGCTCCGCTCAGTTCAGCTCAGCTCTACTCCACAACTAGCCTTAACACAGAGAATTCCGGAGCATTTACTTGAAAATTAATTGGATTTTTACCACCCTTTGTTATTGTCAAGAGTCCATCTTTTTTTTCAGTTTAATTAAGTTCTCTAAGACGAGGGTATGTCTGTAAAGAGAGTATTTTTTCAGCTGTTTCTTTATTTCTGATTCTTGGAGAATTCTACCGAGTAACTGAGGAATTTTTCGTCTTGGATTCGTGTTTTCTATTTTTGCTTAGCGGTTTTTTTTTTATTTTGTACCTAAATTATTAAAAAAACAAAAGTTTTTTTTTTTGTTAAAATAAAACCTTGCTTCACAATAAGATGTCTCCGGCGGGGTAATTGCGTAACACTCTATCAGTAGCGAAAGGCTTTCATTTTGACAATTCAACAACATTCATTGCGTTATTTACGTTGTTGATCAAACCAATTTTACTAATGTATGGAGCAATGGATTAGAAATTTCCTTAAAAATTATTGAATTTGTGATTGATAGTGTGTTACGGAATAAGGGTTCTGTTCCGGGATAACTATTATGTTTACTATATTTCTATTTGATATAATTTTTATATACCTACCTATATACAGTCTGTATTTTGTAGACAGGGCAGGCACTGCGGAGGCTATGAAATGATACAACGCTATAATTATTACGTTTATTCCAAGCGAGCGTGTTTACATCAACGCGCCTAATCTATCACTGATTTTTCGAAACAAAAACCCAACTAGAAATCATTTGAAAGCTCATTGTAAATTCGCTTGGTTGTTCGAATGCAATCAGAGTTATTGTTCTGCCAGCCTGCACTATATAAGGTCGACTTTTGCAGACAACCTTTACAGTACCCATGAACATGTTCGAAGGACACTGAAGCTTGTTGACGGACACATTTTTCCTACGGCGGCGCGGAAAGAATCCGTGTGATGTACATACAAAGGCCCATATTATTATGATTTAATTTTCAGTAAAGTGACAAAAGAATGAGCTGTTCTCATCCTGCTCGTGCCAATAGCAGCCTTCAAAACGTAAACCACAATTATAACACACCTGTAGGTAAGGTCACCAGAACAAGTCATCCTGACAATTTTAACGAGGATATAACTACCTGAAAAAAAAACCTTATCATTTCACTGTCAACACCAGGTGTAAGCTGGATCCTTATTAAGCCTAGGTATACCTAGGAAATGTCCTAGGTACCTATCTCATCTTAGTACCAGGTGATGTTGTAAGAACTAATTAGGTTTTTGTAGCGTTTAACGGTACTTTAGATGCTAGGTGTGGTGTGGTGCGTGGCATGAGCGCTAGCGATCTGAAGGGCAATTCTCGTAATTTTAAGAATGTTCACAGTCTGATCTCAGTCTCAATCTGTCAAAAATACCTCTAATTTCCATACATTTTTGACAAGTTTGACATTGATTGTCGCTGAGATGAGATTGCGAATAGATTTTGAACGTTTTTATTTACGGGAATTGGCCTTCAGGTTTTAAACATAGACATTATGGTCAGGCAAACTATATTGATACCCTAAGTCAATTTGTCAATAGCCATTTCATTGTCAAAGAATGACAGGTTTGAAGATTTAATTTAGGTAAGGTGGTAGTCAATTTGCTTAAAAATAAATTACCTAAGCCATTTCGCTTGTCATATAGCGGTTATAAGGGGCTCGTGGCTAAATAATAAAGTCGCACGGATCAATTGAAGGTACCATCCATTACCTTCATACTGAGACCCCGCCGTGCCTCAGAAAGCACGTTATGCTAATTGATGTGGCTGTCATTCGTAGATCTTTCATAGTAGTCATAAGCCCAAAAGTCTGACAACCAGTCTTAATAAGGGGTATCGTGTTACCCAGTTGTGGAGGTCAGATAGATTGTATTATATTAATTAAAAACCTTCCGGAGATTGCTGGTGAAAACTGTATCAAAATCTGTCGCGCAATTAAGAAGAACAACATGGTCACATACGCTATACACTCACGTATTGCGACACACGCAATATGAGCTCGTTGAGATGCAGCCTCCTGGCACGCGACGCGGACAGGTGCACGGCGCGTGCGGCGTTAAGGGGAAGCTCTTCATAGACGAATGTTTTTTTAAGGGATAGTTTTTTTATATCGTTAAAAAATGTTAAGGATTGAAAAAAAAAGTATATAATATGTCTTCTTACTAAATTATTTGTTTTCCATTCTTGCATTTCTTTTGTTTGACTTTGTATTCATATTTAGTTGGCTTTCACTTACATAAGAAATAAAATTATTCAAGCCTACTTGCCCGAAAGATCGAATCGAATCGAAAAGATCAAAACGGTAAAGGAAAACATCGTGAGGAAACCGGCATGTCTTAGGACCAAAAATTTGAAGACATGTGCCATCCACCAACCCGCACTGGGCCGGCGTGGTGGACTACAGCCCACTCCCTCTCACAGTGAAGATGCCTGTGTCCCAGCAGTGGGAACATTATAGGCTGATGCTATGAGACATAACCCTTTATTTACCGCCATAGGCCCTAAGCATCCCTTACCACAAAGATCACTTGACCCCCCCTTAACCTACCAGTAACTAATAGTAGTAATTATAAAGCTCAACAGGTGAAGAGCAAAGAATTAATACCTTTTTACTGCTCACCTGATACACCTGTCGCAAGGTGGGGATAGCACCTGCAGTTGTATTTGTGTCATTTGAAGAAATGAGAGTCAGCCAGCGAATTAGGTTTGGAATTGGCAATATCAAGGCTATATTCGAAGATAAAAGCAAAGACAGATTGAAATAAGTTTGAGTTTGGACACTCTTTTGAATAAAAATATTGGTTACAGCCATAGATATCCGAGAGATATGCCTTCACTCTATATTGATTCATGATAAAATAAATGATAAATGATTTTATTTCTGCAAGTAGGTTTGTACAAACACTTTTACACGTCAATCATATTTTTTTTAAACTAGATGAGGTCGGCGTTTCCTAACTGACGTTCGAGTTCAAATGTCGCCACCTTTTTCCCACTCCTGAAATATACAAAAACAAAAGAAATGAATACGGCCCACTCGATATTTTTTTGGCACACAAATGGCAAGAAATTAGGCGTAACACTTTTGTGCTATCTTATTGTACACATGCTCAAAAGGGGGGGCACTAGAAATTATAGATACAGTCACTGAATGCACACATGCAACTCTGCACTGCGTAACAAACTGTCAATCTAAATCAGAATCATTTTTAAAGATATTGCTAATCCATTGCTTCATATGTTCGAAAAATGTGTCTACTCAACAACGTAAATAAGGCAATGAATGTTGTTGAACTGACAAAACCCAATGTTTGATCGGACATGTGCCACGCCTCCATGACATATCCCTCGATATCCGTGATTACAACATTCGTGTTGAAATTATACTTGTGAGAACTATGTAGTTAAACGTGCACGTTAAAAGTGTCCACAGCATAGCGTGGCAGCTGAGAGATGACAGTTCCTACTGGCGGCGCCCGTTCACGAACATGACGACGTATGGATCAGCACCATTCAGCTCAACCATTTTGAAGGGAACGAAATTATCCAACCCACATGCCACCCTCACCACTATAAGCGAGACATGTGAGTGAGTGAGCATGACATACTTGACTTGGCTCGCGAGGTTGTCATGGCATTCATATCTCACCAATAACGGAATTCCCATGGTGAAAGGGTCTTCGGGGTCCTTATCTATTTTTACCTTCAAGTTGCTTCTGAGAATTTCCTAGTAGAAAAACCTAGGCTTTTTTTGTATATTGGCACCTTGTATTTTCTTCATGTTCATGTAATGTGTTATCATTAAATTTTATGTGTTGTGCTATTTATTTGTGTGAACTAATTAAATTATTTATTTATCTATCTAATAAAATATTTCCCGAACCCAGCATCGAACGTAGGACCTTGACACTCCGTAGATTCAAACAGTAGACCATCGAGGCATTCAATTCAATTTAAGTTTATTTTTAACCGACTTCAAAAAAGGAGGAGGTTCTCAATTCGGTTCGATTCAAAATAACTCCGTCATGATTATTTAGACGGATTTATAAAATTCTTTTTTTGTTCGAAAGAGGTTTAAATTCCGAAATGGTCCCATTTAAATTTCGTAAAGATCTGATGAATTTCGGAGACAGACAGCGGTACTCTTCAACAAATGGCAGCCAATCAACCGCGATTGCTGCTTTCGCATATGTTACATTGTTTACACAATCACACGACATAACATCACGCCTGTACCCTCTAAAGGGGTACGCAGATGTGTTCAATAGCTTCCTGTCACTGATATTCACATAGCAAGTAACTAGTGTTGTATGAATTTGTGTGGGGTACAACATAAAAATTGAAAATTAAAAACTTTTTCCAAAAAAACGGTTGTTTTTTCTTTTGTAAAAAAGTTTTTTGAGTATTTTTGTCGATAGGCATTTATGAGAAGGCACTACAACATCCTGGAAACATAACCCACACATTTAACCTGTCTGCCTTCAAAGCAAGAGTGAACAGGCATCTTCTGGGCACGCTCGTTCCACCATAGACCTCATCTACCGCTTTCCATCAGGCGTGATCGAGGTCAAGAGCAAACCCATTTAGCATCATCACACTAATATTATAAAGGCGAAAGTTTGTGAGTGTGTGTGTGAGTGTGGGGGTGTGTGTGTGTGTTTATATGTTTGTTACTTCTTCACGCTCAAACGGCTGGACCAATTTTGATAAAATTTTGTATGGAGGTAGCTGACATCCTGGATTAACATATAGGCTACTTTTTATCCCGATATTCCCACGGGATCGACATTTACGCGGGTGAAACCGCGGGGCGCAGCTAGTAAAATGTAAAATTTTAAAAAGTAGCAATAATTATACCCCTTACATTGGTGTAGTATTATAGTTACGGGTCAGAAGCTCACAAGTCTGACAACCAGTCTTGTCAAGGGGTATCGTGTTACCCAGTATCTGGGTTGTGGAGGTCAGATAGACAGTCGCTCCATGTAAAATACTTCAGCTGCACCCGGTGAGACTGGAAGCCGAAAGCCGAGGTAGATGGATTGTTGGAGTAGTACCTATACACCTCTGCTCACCTCCTCGGAAAGTACAGGCGTCATTTTATGTTATGGTAACCAGCACTCCAAATGCGTAACACATTATCTTTCACAATCTGAATCATTTTGAAGGATATTGCTAATCCATTGTTTCATATGTTCGAAAAATGTGTCTGCCCAAAAACTTAAGGAACGCAATGAATGTTGCTGAACTGTCAAAATAAAGCCTTTCCTAGTGAGAGCGTGTTACGCAATAACCCCGCTGGCTATTTGTATCTATTCCTTTCTTAGAGAACTTTCTGTCCGGTTAAACAATTGAAGTCTTTGAACTCAACACCCCATAGAGGTATAGTCCGATGTAGTGTGACAAATTCACAATAGGTTCACAGTTCGATGCCTAGCTAGTGACTTATTGTTCTTAATAGGGAAAGTGACTAAGCATAGCGCTTTTTGTCATGTCATGGTGTCGTGGGTTGAGACTTGATTTAAAGTTTATGTAATCACTAGCTGACCGGGCGAACTTCGTACCACCTACATGTATGAGGAAATGAATTATCTTCATTTTTTTTTTGCGAATTTTTCCCCTGTTTCAATAGTTATTCTGCTATTCGGGACGGAGACAAATCCAACAAAATGAAACATCATAAAAATCGACCCATAAAAGGATAACATAATGGACAGTTAACCGTTAGGTTAATCGTATCAAATCCCATTGGTGAAGCATTTTTCAGTTCTTTTTTTTGTCTGTGCTAAAATACCAACCAATCCGATCCAAATCCAATCCCAATCTCTTTGGTTATACCTACGTAGTGCAGCGAAAAAAAGAAAAACACGGACTGTCTTCGCCATATTACGATTCATAATGTTATCCTTTTATGATTCTCCAAAGTGGCATTTTTGTACAAATAATGTACAATGTTTGTTTTGTAAACATCATACAAAAATACAAATACAAAAAAATACAAATACAAAATGTTTATTTCATGTTATTCATGTATCTATCACATAATTAATGTGTACAAAATATTGTAAAACTTTTTAACGATGTAGTTTCTTGCCTATTCTTATTCTTCTCCATGCGGAACTACCTTTTGGAAGGGGCGACATTTTAGTGCTATCGTTTTGGTGTTTCGTGGTATCATTTTGATGTTTTGTGGAATCACTTCGTCCGACCCGGGAATTAAAGGCAATGAAAAAAGTGTCATCCATTATTTTATCCACATTTATTGAAAATCCGAAAATTCCCACGCTAGTCCGACCGGATCCGGTTTCAGGTAATAATGACGCTCCTACAATATGAGGTCGCATTCCAGTTGTCCGGTACCGTCCGGCATTTGACAGATTTTTAAAAGTATGTCGGATTGACTCGTTGTTAAGAGCTATGAATTTTAGAGTAAGTGAAAATCCCACCAAAAAATTTTCATGTAAAATGTTGCCAAGACGAGACCACATATGGCTCGCACTGCCAAAAAGTTATCAGATCTCATGTAGAGCCAAGCTTCTAACTCTACACGCCCTAACTTCACAAACTCTACACCTTAGTCAAAATATGAGGCTTGGCCGTTTCGTTACTACAAGAACTATTTGGCGGCTTTGATGGCACGTTTGGCGCAGTGGTTAAGCGATTGACTGCTGCGCTGCGTGTCGCGGGTTATATTCCCGCACGGAACAAATATTTGTATGACCTACAAGTAGTTGTTACGGGTCTGGCTGTTTGTGTATGTGACGCACCCACAATACAGGAGAAAGTCCTAGTGTGGGGCAATGTTTAAAAAAAAAAAAAGAAATTGTATAACAGAAAAGTAATGAACAGTGAATAAATTTTTCACCTTACGCCCATGTGATGGTAGCGAAACGGCCAAGCCAAATATTTTGACTAAATTTTGTAATAAATAGGCAAGTAGAGTAAAATAACCCTCGTATTAATACGAAAACGGAGAAGTGACTTCGTATTATAAGATTAAAGAAGGGTAAAACCAAAATACACAATAATATGGAGTAACGTTAAATCTATATCCACTAAATTCAACTCCAATTTGATCGCAGCTCCGGATAACCCGGATGCAATTCACCAAAATCGTTGGAAATTGAAATTTTCAGAATTCCCTTTGACATCCAGCGGATGTGACGGAGTAGAAATAATAAAATGGCTCAGTATAACATTAGGTATTTATTTTCATATACTTATTGCGTTATTTACTTTTTACGTCCCTATCGCCTTCTCATGGTTTACAGGTTTAAAACCTAGGTTTGAAACCTGCCGATCTGTTTTGTTAAAATCTCACCGTGGAATGTAAACATAATAAAAAGTAATTTAAAAAAATTAAACCGACTTCAAAAAGAAATTAACTCAAAATTATGAAATAACTTTAATTTCGGAAGTCGGTGTCTTGGGATCTGTATTTTAGTCTTATGCCACCGACTTCCGAAATTAAAGTTATTTCATAATTTTGAGTTAATTTCTTTTTGAAGTCGGTTTAATTTTTTTAAATTACTTTTTATTTCGTAATTTTTAGTTTTTGCACTAGTATTTGACCAAGGTTTTGAGATGTTTTCCCTTTGACACTACACCCGTAGCTCTTATCAATAAGCCAGGCCGTCACACTTACACGTATTAGTCCATATCTTGAAAATTACTGAATCGATCTTGATGAAACTTGCACTGTTCCCTAAGTTGAAGAAAATGTAAGCCAATAAAAAAAATGGTCACGATCCGATTAATAGTTCCGGAGATATGCGTGGACAAACATACATACATACATACATACATACATGCATACATACATACATACGTCTATGAAAATTTGTATATTTGTTTGGAAGCCCTAATAGATCATCATATGTGAATATAATGCAATTCCAATAATATTACATACATACGTATCGAATTGATAACCTCCTTTTTTTTGAAGTCGGTAAAAAGTACATATGAACTGAAAACGTCACATTGGCCCAGATTTGAACCCAGAACCTAGTAGTGCATGAGAGGTGACGCCTAGACCACTCAGCCATCACGACAGTCACGTTTCTTATTTAATTCACCTAAATTCAACTGTGTTAAAATCTATTTTAAGCACAGGAAACATGTTTTTTCCTGTGTGAAACCGAAACAATATACAGCATCGAGCAACAAAATTGCCAGGAATAAAATCGAATCAAAATATTTCATTTCACATAAACCTACATGGGCACTTATGAAACGTCAGAAGCTAGGTGCACGGTTCCAATTGGTCGTTTCCTATGGAGCCGGCAAACCACGGTACTATTTTAAAAATACATTGTTTTAGGTACAATGTTTTCATGGTCTGTCAACAAGTACCAGGTACTTAACAAATAGAAAATAGTTTACAAATCTACAGTCTACAAAACTTACAAGATTCTCACATTCACAAAATATAAAATAAATATACATACTTTGCATGTTTTATGTCATAAACATGCAAAATATGTATATTTATTTTAGATTTTTTTACAAATATAAATATTATTTATATTTGCATAAAACATGATATATAAAGTTGTTTTGAAAATACATTATAGAGCATACTTACATGTTTCTTGGTTACATACAAAATATTTTCCGTCAACAAATTCTTCTAAGCTGTAAAAAATATGAGTATTTAACACGGATATCTATGGTATTTAACCATTTTCATCATGATTATAGCAACCGATCATTCTATCTTTAACAGCCAGTAGAGCTGCTACAGTGCCTTATCTGTTAAAAAACTCACCCTGTATACATCTAGTCGTAGATAACTAGTAGGTACATTCGTTCGGAATTCCTCGGAGTTATTCGGTCTTAGCTCAAAGATATTGCATTCCGGAGCGAATCGACTGTTTCTGTGCTACGCTCACGCTTCCCTTTTACAGGGTAGGTAGAGTTATAACGATTTTTTATTAATTTCATTCACTGGGTATCTAACTTTTGCAGAAAAAAGATTTTTACTTTATTGATAAAAATATTTCCGACGAGGGGATCGTGGCTAAATAATAACAGCCGCACGGTCGATTGATCAGATTAAGCTACGCTTGCCGCGGTCGATCCGTGGATGGGTGACCATCATACATATCATACATACCCCTCCATCCCTCGGAAAACACGTTAAGCCGTTGGTCCCGGCTGTCGTTGTTGGAGCTTTGACAGTCGTTACGGGTCGTCAGAAGCCCGAAAATCTGACAAGAAATCTTACCAAAGGGTATCGTGTTACCCAGTAACTGGGTTGTGGAGGTCAGATAGGCAGTCGTTACGTGTAAAGTACTGGTATTCAGCTGCGTCCGGTTAGACTGGAAGCCGACCCCAACATAGTTGGGAAAAGCCTAGGCAGATTGATTGATTTCTATTCAACATTTATAAGATTTAATAATCAGCCTATAATGTTCCCACAGCTGGGACACAGGTCTCCTCTCGGTGAAAGGAAGTGGGCCGTAATCCACCACGCGGGCCCAGTGCGGGTTGGTAGTTGTCACATGTTTTCGAATTTTTGGTTCCAGGACATGCTGGTTTTCTCACTGGCCTACTTACTGGGTACTACGGTACCCCTTGGCAAGACTGGTTGTCAAATTTCCGGGCTTCTGACTACCCATCATGACTGTCAAAGACCTACAAAAGACAGCCCGAACCAACTGCTTCTCCTCCTTTCGGTCCTTTCCGAGACACAGAGGGGTTTATAGGTAATATATGGTCACCCATCCACGGAACGACCTCGGCAAGCGTTGCTTAACCTTTGAAGAGCAACCCGTACTGCTATTAGCCACCTAGATTGCTAAATAGAGGGTCAAAGTTCTAATATCATTGCAAACTATTAAGTACACAATTTTCAAAGTCACAGACTAAGAACGCTGCCTGGACCCACAAAGCAAAATTGTTACCAAAAATATGTCTATGGCGAAGCACATCAACCTATTTAATAGGCCGACCGCTTAACTGTGACGTTGCCTGAGTTAGCTGCGCGGTGCGGGAGGGGTGATAGTTGTCACAAGTTGACGAATCACTGAGCTCACGCATCACGTCACCACATCCCTCCCGCACCGCGCTGCTACCTCAGGCAACGTCTTAGTTAAGCAATCGGCCTATAGTATTTTGGAATTTCATAAATACATAGTTCTGTCGCCGCTGAAAGTTTCACTCGTAACTGTAGTAACTAGTGGAACTCGATACAAACCCATTTTTAGCATGTTCGCGTCAAAGTTTCTGGCGGCTCTGAAGTGCGATACTCGCTGCGCAGTGCCTCACCCCTCAACCCCGCTGACCTATGAATTTGTTACTGCGCAGCGACTCGCCGCATGTTCCGAACCGACATTTTGGAGTTTATTTATAAAGTTAAGTAATGACTAACGGAATTAATTAATGACCTTTAAGCAACATTTATTTATAGGTTAACCCCAAAGTTTGAATCGGGCTGTATCTATCATCAATTAATAATGGTAGTATAGTAATTTTATTCTAGGTACTTACTAACTTAACGCTGCCAGCTTTTTGGGCACGTTTCCTGTTGACAGCGATGCGGACGAATTTTTTGATGCCCTTTGATTATTTCCCCTCCTTTTTTATACTTTTACATATTATTATTATTTTAAGACTATTAGCTTATTAAATTATGTTTTACTAGGTAGGTACTAATATCGTTTTGATCATGATTCCAAACCCCCTACAATTTTTCCCCTAGCGTAGAAACTTCACGTCGGTTACAAAAAAAATGTGCTGTTACATAGAAAAGTGCAATATCTACGAGGCCAAAATAATTATATGGAATAGCTACTTTCTTTTAAATAACTGACAAAAATGTTCAACCGAGGGGGTTTCAGAATCCCCCCCCCCCCCCGGATTGAAAATTTTTGCCAGTTATTTAAAAAAAAGGCTTGCCAGGATCGCGGGTTGTTCGAAAGAGATACCGTGGCTCCTGGCACAGGCAACTGAAGGAACACGGGTGGGTTTTAGTCAGTAATAGTCTGACACTCCCTTCCGCTCCGCCCAGAGCGGGAGGGGTCATTTGATGATTTCCCACCCAAAAAAAAAGAAGGGGGTTTCAGAATCATGTTCAAAATCCATGGCTACAGTTTGCGCGTCGATGTTCCCTGCCACCCTGTACTATCGAGAATTAGATCGGGCTCACAGATTATGAGTCATTAAATTATGAGAATCGTTCGAGAAACAACAGTAGCATTAAAACGTGTCACATTTTGACCTGACGCTCAGCATTGTTTAGTATTCAAATACTGTGTTGTAATAATGCGCAATAACAATTCTTAGTTTTATATTACAGTAATATGAAACGGTGATACTTACACACCTACTAAAAACGGAGAAGGGAAACATTGTAAAGAAATCTAATCCTTTCATCATGGTCATTCATTATCGAAGTAGATTAGCGTTTTGTGTGTTGTAAGCGTATATATAAGTTTAAGTAGTAGTTATCTATACATGCATACTTACAGTCCACTATGTTCCCCAGTCACAGTAAGACTCACTGAGACTCAACTGTTGACTGTAACTGTGACTGACTCTGTGACTGTTGTGTGTGTTGTTACTTACTGTTGTTGTTGTTGTACTTGTTGCTGTTGTTGTGTAGTTGCTTACTTGTTGTTGTTGTTACTTACTTACTTGTTGTTGTTACTGTTGTTGTTGTGTACACGTTGTTTTCTTTAAAAAAATCACGGTATACAAAAAAGCCGGGCAAGAGTTCCGTACCATCATGTTTATAAATTTTCACCGGCGACGCCTATATTCGTCAGAGAATTTTAACACTGCACTGCGGTGTAGAATATTGCAGATTTATGTCAGCGCCATCTCTTGACCGATAGTGGAACTAATGTAACTTTTGTTGATGATTTCTGAAAAAGTGTGGTATTTAGAGACTTCGTTTTATTTTTCCTGTAATCTTTACATAAACTTCTATCACATAGAATTATTTCTGATTTTTCTCTTTACAAACTTCGGAGATAAGGGGGGGGGAACTGTATTTTTTTTACATTTTTTCATCTAAAGTCGGAAAAAGCGGCCTAAAAAAAAGAAAAATTGTTTGAGAATGTGCAATCTGCGTTCTTTCATATATATGATACCCCCACATCCCATAGTAGCTCCACTTCGAATTTTTCAGACCCCCTTTCAGTCCCTGTTGCAAAAAATATACCTACATATACATATTTTAATTTCTTTCTTATTTGGAAAATAATTGGGCAAACGTCATCTAAAACTATTCCAAATTTCAAGTTGATAGCATAAGTAGTTCTTGAGATATCCAGCTGTGACAGAGAGACAGACAGACAGACAGACTTAGTCTCAACATAAGGGTTCCGTTTTTACCATTTTGGTACGGAACCCTAAAAACAGCTTATTCAATTAATTTAAAAGCCCAATAATAATAAAACCGCGTCGTAAATTCATAACACAATCCTACCGGAAGTGCGTCACGCGACACGTGACGTCACGGGAAATCCTACCGGAAGTTACGTCATAAAGGCTTAAACGTCGGTGGAAAAAATTACGCGCGTTTTTTGGCGGGATACGACTGACTTCCGGATCCGACCCCTTTACAAGGGAAGGTGTTGAATTGTTAGAGATTTGTATTTCCGTATTAAGGTATCCATCCATACGGACAAAGTTATTTATCTAGCCTTGCCTTTTCCTAACTATGTTGGGGTCGGCTTCCAGTCTAACCGGATGCAGCTGAATACCAGTATTTTACATGGAGCGACTGCCAAATGTGACCCCCACAACCCATTTTAACATTAAAATATTCATGTCACAAACCTTGACAAACCTTTATAATAAAATCATCCTGATTATGAGGGGAAACGCATGAAATCATTCGTGATACAGCCTGCAGCTACACTACGCTATAATACAAGCAAATAAGCCAGCGTTGTTCACAATTTGTGGCGTCTTTGATCACAAACATTGGTATTTGTATCTAACGAAATGATTATAAAGTTTGTTAAAGTTAAGATAGAAGGGTGTATAGTCTTGATTTTAAGGTGGGAAATATTTTTGGGATGATTTAGCATTGGTTGAGGTTCTGCTTTTTAGGGTTCTGTACCCAAAGGGTGCCAACGGGACCCTATTATTAAGCCTCCGCTGTCCGTCCGTCCAGCCGTTCGCCCGTCTATCTGTAAGCGGGCCGTATCTCATGAACCGTAATAGGTAGACATTTGAAATTTTCTTTACACCTTCTGTGAATGATGACTTCTACATTAATTGCATTTGAATAAATAAAGTCCTTTATTTATACAAGTGTAACAAGGAAAAGCCACGATCGGTAACTCATCATCCGCCTAGCCTTTTCCCAACTATGTTGGAGTTGGCTTCCAGTCTAACCGGATGCAGCTGAATACCAGTATTTTACATGGAGCGACTGCCTATCTGACCTCCACAACCCAGTGACTGGGTAATACAATACCCCATGGTAAGTTTTGTTGTTAGAGTTTCGGGCATCTGACCACCCGTAACGCCTGTCAAAGACCGAGAACCATACATACCAAGACCCCTCCGTGTACAAAAAACACGTTAAGCAGTTGATCCTGACTGACATTCGTGGATCTTCATCTTTACGTCAGGAGCCCAAAAGTCTGACAACTAGTGTTACCAAAGGTTAAGTATTACCCAGTAAATAGGTTGTGGAGGTCAGATAGGCAGTCGCTCTATGTAAAATACTTGTACTCAGCTGCATCCGGTTAGACTAGGAGACGACACCAACGTAGGTAGAATAAGGCAGGCAGATAATGATGATCACAGTCATGTATTTACTAACGACTCAAAAGGAAGAAGAAGAACGAGTCTGCCTACCTTCTTGGGCAAAAGTGCATGTCGTTATGTTTAAGCGTGTTTAAAAAACATCTTCTAAATGATATTCTTATGACTTATATTCAAGCACAAGAGTCTTCGAATAATTATTCTAATTGTTATGTTATTGTTATGTCTATAATATGGTTTTTAAATAAGAATGAAGGCATTAAACAGCTGTTTTATAAACATTTTCCAAACTTCATTAGGTACTTATTCACATTATTTGAGGAATGATAAAATATAAAATTTGGTATAATAATAGTAATTAATTATTCACTAAGGAGATAAAGTGGCGTATTTTGTCACGGGTGCTAGTTTGAATCTCGAACGTAACGAAGGAATCAAGAGCTGCCGAGCGCACCGAGGTAGCTAGCTCCTGACTGAAACGAGGGCAGCGATGGATGAGAGCAGTGATGGCCCAGTGGTAATAAGAGTGGTAGGTCGTAGGTCCGAACCCAGACGGGCACTTTGCTTTGTGTAAATTATTTCATCACCACTGTTCTCAAATTTAAATCACATTATTGGCTAGTGGAAGCGGCTCATAATGAAAATCAGCACAATTTTATAGGCCGGCGAGAGCCTAGGACTTTAATGACTTGCTTAAGGTAAGGTTTGCATGACATTTATCTTATAGTACAGTGGCATCGGTAGTTTTCACTGATAAAAGCATTTTCAGAGATTACTATAAACAAACAATATTTATATTAGTAAACACAATTAACTATTTTAATTTAGATGCGAAACAGCTGTTCAGCTTTCGTGTATAAGTAACGCCATCTATAAACAAAAGTGGAATCTAAAAGGCAAGATCAATAATAATAGGTACGATGCGGGCCGCTGGATGACGCTTTACTAGGTAACAGTCAGGAAAGAGTTCTTTAGTCAATCGACAGATGCCTCTTATTAGGAGAGAATACTGATAAAATACTGGTAGAAGAACCGATGACCGTTGGGGTAGACGTGTTCTTGAGTGGAGACCGCGAATCGGCAAACGTAAGGTAGGACAACCTTACGATAGGCAGAGCGACGATCTTCGCAGGGTGGCTGGTAGCAGTTGGATGAGAGTTGCGGAGAATCGAGCTTAATGGCGTGCAATTTATTTATTTATTTATTTATTAACTCAACATCACTATCTTTACAGGAATTCAGGATTCAGTATTTTTTAAGATATAGACTTATACGTGTAAGTGTGACGGCCTGGCTTATTAATACGAGCTACGGGTGTAGTGTCAAAGGGAAAACATCTCAAAACCTTGGTCAAATTCTAGTGCAAAAACTAAAAATTACGAAATAAAAAAGTATGTAATAATTTTCATATCGGAAGTCGGTGTCTTTGGGATCTGCATTTTATAGTTTTAGTTTTTTGCCACCGACTTCCGATATCAAAGTTATTTCATACTTTTGAGTTTATTTCTTTTTGAAGTCGGTTTAATTTTTTTAATTATTTTTTTTTGAGTAAATTTCTTTTTGAAGTCGATTTAATTTCTTTAAATTACTTTTTTATTTTTCTTATGTTTTTCTGCAATCAGTCCCTGGGCTATGAGCAGATTTATTGTTGGATTTGATGGTGCAGAGTGGTTTCTCCAGCGAGATTTCCCTCATAGGTAATATTCCATGGCAGCATGTCCTACTTCACATTGGCAAGGTCCACCACAGCTAACCTTTTCAGCCGCTTTTTATGATCCGGCTTAGTGAGCGCTTTCGCCAAAGGATTTGGATGATTCTGAAGGCGTGCTCTGTAGCGTTCTGTCCAGTTTTTCACTTCCTGATGCATATAAATAAAAATTAATCGCCGAAATGTATATACGCGCCTAACTTCCAAACGGGTGCACCAAACTGGATAGTTATTTTTTGGTTTTGTTCGGTATTGCCAGGACAAGGTTTGTATGAAAGAAAATTTCGGCAATTCTTAAAAAAAAATGCACCCGTGCGAAGGTGGGGAGGGCCGCTAGTTGCTTATTAAATATTATTTAGATCCAAATACACTACAAATCACCAAATTCGTTTAACGCTAAATACATTCTGTCTCTGTAATCTTCAAAAGATTGACAAAACAGGACGAAGTTTTATATTGGTTTAGCGCTGTTTAGTGATTTGGGTTGCAAGAGGACGACTTATGGCCGATTCCAATAATTTACGGACTGTTATTGGTTAAAATGTAGGTATTTGCTTCATTATTGGTAGATATACAAGTCTTTAACAATAAGGAAGCAAAGACCTCATAGCTTCGCATATTAGACCCTCCCATATAGAAGTTGCAATCACAGGTAAAATTAGCGAATCTATTTAGATGCCTTTGGCAATAAAAAATGCTACCATTGTTTATAGGAACCGAGCATATTTTGTGAGTTTCACAACAAGCTTCATCAACATCGTAACGGAACCCTAAAACAAGATGGCGGAAGCAAACATCAATATCAACATTCTACCTCCCTATAGGTACCTACTCGAATACAATCATCGCTCCATAAAAAGTCGTAAAAAATGTATTCACTCCAACTAAAAAATAAGGTATGAAAAAAATGGCTGCCCCAGCCTCCCTTATAAATCAATTTCGAGATAAATTGTAGAATCAAAGTCAATAATCTGGAGTTATGAGATAACTTTACGATAGGACTGATCGTAAATAAAAAAATAGAGCCAAAAGTGGCTAAATTTGAAAAAGTTTTGCGGTTTGTCATTGCGCCCTAGAGGGCAGTTGGTCGACGATATGGAAAATAGTATTATGAGCTATGTGTTTTTGCGGTGCTTGGCGTAACTTATGCCAATGAGTCTATGTTTGTTCCGGACTGCTTCTTCTGCCCGCGACTTCGTCCGCGTGAAATTTCACCCTCTCAGGGGTAGAATTACGAAAAGCCCTTTCTTTCTCTTCACAGAGAACACTCCCTCGCAAATTTCATGTCCCTGACCAGTAGTTTAGGCTGTGCGTTGATATATCAGTCAATCAGGACTTTGAATTTTACATATTTAGATAGGTGACTGTCCCGTTGGTTTTGTGGTGGTCAAGCACGACTGCTGAGAGTGGGTCCTAGGTTCGATTCTCTGGTCGGGCAAAGTATTATTGGGTTTTCCCATTAAGAATTTCTTAGTAACACCCCGGAGTCTGGATTTGTGCCCGGCTGATTGAATTTTATTTATTTATTGAATTAGAATTACATAATTTATAAAACTTATAATCTTAAAATAATAATATGTACAAGTACAATGTACATTTACTGAAAAAGGAGGGGAAATAATCAAAGGGCATCCTGTTCTATCTAATCTTCTTTGTCCCAACTCAGACGGCAAAAAACAATTTCCTATACAAAACCTACCCATTAAAATAACATCGTAACCTCATTAATTCCCCTACAATTCCACCGTTGACCCTCAAAGACTCGTGAACAATATCTGCCTTCAATTCTTGGCACATTGCCAGCTCACAAGAATCCAATCATTCGGTTTCTAACGCTCAGTAATCAATCGCTAATACATTCAGCTAAAGATGCTACACACGTAAATGCTAGATAGACAATCTGCATTTTTTGTCACTTCTTAGCAGGTAATACAGGGTTAAATTAAATTAGCAAGTGACACTTGGCAGACAGGATGAGTATATTCTAAACACGATAAAACAAAAAAAGAAATTAATTTGACGATATTTTTTTTGTGGGGTAACCGATCACAGAGTGTGAGTCACTTGAAATCGCGACAAAAAAAATCAGCTGTTCCCTACATTTATGTTCGTATAACTCGTCAAAATGTAGGGATCAGCTGTTTTTTTTTTTTCGCGATTTCAGGTTTTGTCCCATAGTAAAAGTTGTTCATAATGATGTATTACCAATAACCCTGTATATTTTTTTATTTTATTTTGAATAATTTTGTGCAAGCATGCTTGAGCGTCTGTGTATAATGATTGCATAAAGTCGGGCTTGTATTCGCAGAAGGCCTAGAGGTGTTACAAGTACAAACATACATTTCATTTCATCAGAGGCCGAGCCTGTTATTGCCATGCCAATCGGGCATCAATCGAGAATCGAAAAATTTGATGACGAAAAAACCCAGTAACACTTCGACTGATCTGGGAATCATACCTAGATCCAGCTAAATGACTCTTGCGAACACTTTCTATATTAAATAAGAAATCAATCATGGTTTGTCAAACTCAAAGCTAGTGTGTCACCCAAAGGACATCGGAAAGTAGTGAATGGACGAAAAAAAAATCGGTATACAATCCGGCAATTTAATTTCAATTAGCAAATGGCATTTCCAGTGGAAAAGGTTTATGGTTCGCTAATTTCGTCGCATCCGAGTAATGGAATTGGAAAAAAAATCATTGACACTACATTTTCGTTGACTAAATCTTAATTTTTTTTAGGTTGGTTGATAATTTTGGGGATTGGGCGAAGGTCAGTTACGTTATTTTTAGAAGGGTTTGAATGTAATGTGATTTCAAGCCTAACAGTTGTTCCTATGGATTAATGTTGCTTTTTGTAGTACTGAGAAAACATAATTATAAGAAAAGTGACTGAATATTATATCGCTTATACCTAAAATAAGTTGTAAAATCTACGTATTTTTGTACCAAATTTGCCAAAAAGTAGAATATATTATAGAAAATAGTTAACAAAACCTGTCATACCATGTCATGTCACATAGCTTGCAGAGTAAGCAAGCTGAAGTGGCAGTAGGCTGGCCACGTTTGTCGAAAGACCGATGGCCGGTGGAGCAGACGAGTCCTGGAATGGAGACCACGTATCGGCAAGCGTAGTGTGGGACGCCCCCCAGCTAGATGGAGCGACGACCTTAAAAAGGTGCCTGCGACAGATTGATGCAAAAGGCGCGGAGGACAGAGGGCTGTGGCGCAGCCTATTCCAGCAGTGGTCCGAAATAGGCCGAGTTGATTGAATACATGTCTAAAACAACGCCAATAGGAACTTACATGTTTTATACACGATATACTCATCATCATTATTATTTCAGCCGAAAGACGTCCACTGCTAGACATAGGCCTCCCCCAAGCACCTCCACTTCGACCGGTTCTGTGCTTCAAGCATCCAACGGGTTCCTGCGGCCTTCACAAGGTCATCGGTCCACCTTGTGGGAGGACTTCAAACGCTACGTCTTCCGGTACGCGGTCGCCAATCCAGAACCTTTCAGCCCCATCGACCATCTGTTCTGCGAGCAATATGCCCTGCCCACAGTGCCCACTGCCACTTAAGTTTGGCGATTCTTCAGGCTATGTCGATTACCTTGGTTCTCCTGCGGATCTCCTTATTTCTGGTTCGATCACGCAGAGAAACTCCAAGCATAGTCGTCTCCAGTGACCTTTGCGTGACTTTTAGCCTTTTAATAACGCCCATTGTGAGCGGCCACATTTCAGTGCCATATGTCATCACAGGCAACACGCACTGGTCAATGTCGGACGAGAAGATATTGCGCAGCTTCCCGAACGCTGCCCAGCCGAGTCGGATTGGACGATTGACCTCTTTCTCGAAGTTGGACCTACCTAACTGGACATTTTGTACTAGAACATACTCGTCCACGACTTCGAGTGTAGCATCTCCGATCTTCATGAGAGTGGGTGTTACATGGGAATTTGACATACCCATACATACAAGTATTACACCTTGTAAATGTGTGAACGTGGAGTTGGCGAACAACCTTCTTACATAACTAATTACCTCTTAATTCTACCGCAGTCCACTGCTTACCATAAGCCTCTCCAGGACAACAAGCTTGCCTTCATCAAATCGTTACTCCATACTATGACAATATTCAAGCAGATGCGACAAAATATCATTGTTTTGTCGATGCACCGGTAACTAGTAACGTATTCGATTTGAACCACACAATTATGCGCATAATAAATGTTTTGTTTCCAATACCATTAACATCCATTTTCCCTCTTTTGAAACTTGCAAGGGGTGATACGAAAATATTAGTTTTAGGAACTCTATTCCTAAAGATTAAACATGCTTATAAAAATTGCCGGTATTACAGAAACAATTAAAAAGCCATTGTATCTCGCGTGGATCCACGTTGGATACGAAGGGTTAAGGCTAAGGATATCATCAACTTACAATCTTTTAAACTAAAGCCGATCATGGGTGTTGAAATGAATGAAATTTCGGAAATCATCATGCTTGGCAAAAGGAATTTACCTAGTTTGTGGTTTTTCACGTAGCAACTAGGTACGTTAAGAAAAAGCAGCATCAGAGTTGAAAAGAATACTAAAAATTACCAACGCAAGGTGAACAGTCAGCAGAGCACCACTACCTTCTCATATTATTTCTTATCCCAATTTGCGTTTTGCGTAGATGTGACGCATAATATTTTCCCCCAATTTTTTTGTTTTTTTTTTGTTTGTGTTCTTTTTTTGCGTCATATTCACTGCTAATAAATGTATTTTCTTTCTTTCTGTTCTTTATCTCTATCGTCTCAGCATTCATCCCCTTCCTAGCCATATCATCTTTCACACAATACATCCATCGTTTCCTTGGACTTTCTCTACTCCTTAACACACTACTGTAGCAGGTAGTGTTACACAGACAGGTTTGGACGGAGTACTTATCAAAATTTGACGACACCCAAGTATATCAAGTATTGATCAAGATATAAACTGGAAGGAACACGTAAATAACGTCAGTGGTAGAATTAATAAATTCGTTTAGGCCTTGAAGCAAGTCAAAAATGTAACAAACATAAAAACTGCAATTATATCTTACCATGCATATGTTGAATCATTACTACGCTATGGTCTTATAATGTGGGGTAATAGCACTGATCTAAATAGAGCGTTCATCGCTCAAAAGAAGTGCCTAAGATCAATTTATGAACGTCAGCCGGACGATACATGTCGGCCAATATTTAAAAAACTTGGTTTGTTACCGCTTCCATCTCTCTATATCTACGAAATATGTGTGTTTGTGACCAAGAATAAACAATTATTTAAGACGGCAAGCGATGTATGTCCTCGGAGCAGACGTGATCCTTATGGACTGGTTTTAAATGATTTACCAAAGCTATCCAAATATAATAAAAGCTGTCTAGCGATGTGTGTGCGCATTTATAATAAAATACCAAACAATTTTAAACTATTAAATGTAAGATTATTTAAAAACAAATTGTACAAATGGCTAAATGAATGTAGCTTTTATAGTTTGAAAGAATTTATGGATAAAAAATATTGACATTATAATTTTATTGACATTAAATACCCTGTAACATTAAATTTTTGCATGCTATGTTCTATCTTAGCTAAACATGTTTGTTCCACTCTGACCTATGCTTAACACCATTGTATACCATGTTTTACGCAAATAAATTATTTTATTATTATTATATTATTATCAAAGTATCATCATTCGTAGATGCTTTTTCACTCCCAACCTTGCAGACATTCCACAAAAAAAGAAGAATAAGCTCAATTTTTCGCTTTGTTCAGCATATGCTATGACGTCACATGTCATGACATAAAGCGTAAAGCTTGATGACCGGATTCCGGAACATTGATGGGGTCGATAAACGCACATTCGTATACGGACACCTAATCAAAGCATGAAAACGGATTCATCTCTGATATTACATAGCGTATGTCGGGTAGGGCTGTCAGAAAATGGATTGTTTGTTTTTCTATGTAATTTTATATTCTCAAAACAAACATTACAAAATTATTAATGATTTCTCCCGCTTGCCATCATAAAAATGTAAGATCTTTTGCTGTTGGTCTCTTTTTGGATCTCAACCGTTGAAAAATTAAAATTTGATTTATAACAATAGAAATTCAATTGTGTCTCATTAGCCACAATTGAGCTACTACTCAATTTTTACAAACTCTCATAAAGTTGTCGCCATCTTGAATTTTCAGTTTGACCTTACTATTGGCTTCAGCACCTTCGAAAACCACGAAAACGACACGACACCCATGACGAAACATTAAAAAAAATCGCAGTTGGAATCTTGGATTTTCATTATGACTTCACTATCGGCTTTAGAACCCTCGAAAACCATGAAAACTATCTCTCTCTCTTTCTCTCTTTGTCTATTAGTTATAATAGAAAGAGAGGGAGAAAGTACATAACGCTTTTTCGTTTCTCCTACCGCAAGCCGCGTCAAAAAACTTTGTTCCAAAAACGTTAAACACCATATACTTCTCATAATTCATGTATTGTCTCGACAGCCCTATGTGGGATTCGGCGGCCATATTGCTACAATTCCAGCATGGAGACGTTCACAAATATTATTATTACAATTTGTTGTGTTTTTATGAATCTCGCGTCGCACGAGAGCACGGAACTCGGATATAACGCTGCTTTCAATTACGAAAGAATTTTCCTGCGTAAGCTTTTTAGGTTCAGATGTGTAGGTACGTATGTATGTATGTCTCTTTTATAAGTAGATGTTATGTTTATATAGCTATGGAAGATATTGGGGGAATGAGAGGCTTGTCAACAATTAGACTAATCATGGCATAAAAAATATTCGAAAGAAACTTGCCCAAGCCAGGAACATCTGGTAATGGCGTAACACATTAACATTTGCAATGGCTTTCGTTTTGACAGTTCAGCAACATACATTGCATTATTAACGTTGTTGAGCAGATAAACTTTTCGAACGTATGAAGCAATATTCTTCAAAATGATTCTGATTGTGATTGATAGTGTGATACGCTACTATGATTATTAATTCAAAAACATTTTGTGACATTCAATACGGCAATCGTTAAATAAATAATGTTGGTAGATGACAGCGATGCGGACGAGTACTTCGACGTCAATTATCCTTTTGTTTTAGTATCTATTTCTATAGTTAGTTAGTTTTAGTACCTAGTGTACATAGTTACTTGTGATAAATATTGTAAACGATATCATCATCATCATTTCAGCCGAAAGACGGCCTTCCCCAAGCACCTCCACTTCGACCGGTTCTGTGCTTCTCGCATCCAACGGGTTCCTGCGGCCTTCACAAGGTCGTCGGACCACCTTGTGGGAGGCCTTCCAACGCTACGTTTTCCGTTACGCGATAGCCACTCCAGAGCCTTTCGGCCCCACGGCCATCTGTTCTGCGAGCAATGTGCCCTGCCCACTGCCACTTTAGTTTGGAAATTCTTCGGGCTATGTCGGTAACCTTGGTTCTCCTGCATCTGTCCTCGTTTCTGATTCGATCACGCAGGGAAACTCCAAGCATAGCCCTCTCCATTGCCCTTTGGGTAACCTTCTTATAAGGCACTTTGTGAGCAACCACGTTTCAATGCCATAAGTCATCACTGGCAACACGCACTGGTCAAAGACTTTCGTAAACGATACATTTTCATATACAGGATACATTTTAACCAGTGCGCAAACTCGCAAACCATGAATTCAGCATAATTTCATGATTATGTAGAATTTTTCGTCGATTATCTGAAGGGCCAATTCCCGTTATTAAAAACATTCAAAACCCAGTCCCAATCTCATCTCAGCGACAGTCAAAAAAAAATGTAGGGAAATTAGAGGTCTTTTTAACATATTGAGACTAAGACAGTGATGGCGTAATATAAAATATAACGTAACGTAATAATATAACGTTGGTTGAGCTTCTTCACATTGAAGGAGGGCCCCCATCCCTTCAATTTGTCACGGGCCCCAACCGGTATAGTTACGCCACTGACTAAGACCAGACTGTGAACTTTCTTAAAATTACTAGAATTGCCCCCTCTGTACCTACTTACTCGCCAACTACGCACACCCAGGAAATATTGTGTTACACTGTTACCTACACAATGATAATTTATTATCTTTTTGGGATGTGTCCTTAAGGGCGAATACCCAATCCCCCGGGGGCCTGGCTTTTATTCGCCCTTAAGGATCAGGGCTCAGCAACGTGTTTGATGTAACTTGATCGTCGCAGCCTTGGCCCGGAGGCTTGTATTCAGTACACGACAATGACAACTGGGTACGTACAGACGGCACATCAAGCTACCCGAAACTGTCAAATTTTCCCAATCAACTTTGAACGTTAGTCTTTAGCGACAAAGTTGAAAATCTATTAAAGAATTTTGACAGATAGTAGTAGCTTGATGTGCTGGTCTGTAAATAAGAAAATAAATAATGTCTAAGTAGGTACTCGGTATACCATGTGGGGACCACAATACGACAATAAAAGAAAACACTACTAATGCTAGGAGTATTTTGAAATGGCCAAAAACCTAAAAAAAAAAACTAAAGCTAAACCATACATACGTGAGCTTATTAGTTATTGAGGTTATGAGCAAATTGTGTTACAAAGAATAACAGCGCGGTGACAGGTTGAGCTGCACAAATAAATAGAACGCACGTAATCGCTAGAACATGGAGGATATGAAGATAAAGTATCTTTGTTAAAAAATATTGCGAGATTGCATGCGTTTTTTTTCCGGACTTCAAAAAAAAGGAGGTTATCAATTCGACACGTATGTATGTAATATTATTGGAACTGCATAATATTCACATATGACAATCTAATATGACTTCCAAACAAATATACAAAGACGTATGTATGTATGTTTGTCCACGCATTTCTCCGCAACTATTAATCGGATCGTGACTATTTTTTTTATTGGCTTACATTTACTTCAACTTAGGAAACAGTGCAAGTTTCATCAAAATCGATTCAGTAATTTTCAAGATATGGACTAATAGTGTGACGGCCTGGCTTATTAATACGAGCTACGGGTGTAGTGTCAAAGGGAAAACGTCTCAAAACCTTGGTTAAATTATCGTTCAAAAACTAAAAATTACGAAATAAAAAAGAAATTTAAGTAAAAAAATTAAACCGACTTCAAAAAGAAATTAACTCAAAATTATGAAACAACTTTAATTTCGGAAGTCGGTGGCAAAAAACTATAACTATAAAATACAGATCCTACCTAAAATCACACCTCAAGTTTGCGCAACCTCCAATAGACTCCTACTTCATCGAACCGCCATCACGATACGGCTAGCCCTTTCACTAAGACCGCGAAACGACAAACTTAATATCGAACGCTCTCAACACCTCTCAATCTAAAGGATGTCTAACCTACCCAACCGATAGCCTAAAGGATGCCCAGATAAACTTATAACAAAGGTTCCAAAACCTGTAGTGTCTGACACCTCTCTCCCTTGAATTTGTATGTATATATACATATATATTATAAGTATATACTATATTAAATAGTATGTATGTGTATATAACCTATTTATGTATTTGTGTACCTAGTTTTATTAGCTTTTTTAATTTTTATCATTGTTCTTCTCAACCAAAGCACCTGCCATCCAATCTCTTCACCACCCTTGGTTGACTGGTAGAGAATGCCTAAGGCATTAAGTCCGCCTTTGTACCTTTTTTGTGCGAAAAGTTAAAATAAATAAATAAATTTGAAGGCTTGAATGTGTAGTCCACAGGCAAATGAACAAAGTTCCAGTCCCATCTCCCTGATAATTGTAGTTCATCTGTGCAGGGTTTTAGTATGTTTAGAAAATTAGAAGTACTTGCACGATTGTTACGTACAAGATGGGGCAAAAGTAATGTCATAATGTGAAATGAACATTTATTTTGAAAATGAAAAGCTGTTTTCACGGAAAGTTTATTTAAAAGTGTTAAATTGAAAAAAATTATATCGGTCAAATAACTACCTCCTGAGTAGATGCACTTTGTGCTCGTTTTACGGCATTTTTAACTGTTGCTCGGAAAACATCACTGTCTCTAAATGGGTGATTTCTTCTTTAATGTTGGCTTTTTCAAGACTTATTATAAGGTTTGCGGTTTGTATATATTAAAATACAATATTTCAAAAAGCCCCAAAGGAAGGAGTCTGAGTGCCGTCAGAACTGGCAATCTGGCCAACCGACAAATCGCCAAAACGGCAGATCGCACGGCCCGGAAATTGGTGTTTCAATATCTCCATCGTTGTCTGAGCTGTGTCAATCGCTCCATTGCATTGTCGACTAATTCTCTATCTGCCTATAACATAAGTCTCAAACCCCAATGACATTGTTTTTGCCTCACCTTGTAGAGTTGTATGTCACTGCAATTTTGGCGAATACTAGCTTCTACGATACAGGCTTCTTGCCTAGTTGTTTGGCGTTGACGCGGAGATAAATAATGGCCAGTTTTAGAGAGGCTTTTTCATGTTAATATCGAAAAGATAATTTTTATGTACCTAATAGTTGCTTCTAAATATAAACAAACAAATCGTCGGCTTATTGAAAGAACTCATTAACTGCAAAAAAATCACTAACTTGACGACGAAATTGAAGATGCTATGATCATAGAAACTATCGTATTATAGAGGTATGAGGAACAGGGCGTAAAGTTCATTCATACTCTATTTATAAGGGAGGATCCTCCGGCCAGACGAGTGTTGTGTCTGGCGGGCAACTGCCCCAATGATTCATGTCGGGCCGTTGTTTCTGTGCTAGTTGCGCGGTAAACTCTGCTTGCGAGATGCAGGATTTTGCGTGACGTCAGTATGACGTGTTGTTCTCATGTGGTGTTGTAGATACCGCTACAGTATCATTCATCAATTGGATATATTTCACCTATTGATGATTGTTGCAGCGTGGAACCAAGCATGAGGACCATGGCTTTTTAGTAACTAGTTTTTTTTTATTGGTCCTATTGATAACCATTATGTCTCAAACGGAGAATTATGGACATGTATATTCCCCCCATTCTCACAATGGTGCTTAAACCTGGTCGTTGACACTTCAGCGGAGGTCCAAGCTCGAGGTTTGCCAGCGAGCCATGGAGCGCAGTATCCTGGGGGTTCCAATTTCTGACCATATAAGGAACACAACACTGCGCGCCAAAACCAAGATCACGGACGTTACTCAGAAGTAGTAGGCCAGACATTTCTACAGCATGTCAGATGACAAATGGGCTAAGAGAACCACCGATTGGGTCCCACTAAACGCACGACGCCATCGCGGCAGGCCGAGACGAAGATGGCAGGATGAGCTTGGCTCCTACCGAAAGGACTGACCGACTAGTAAAAGACAGAATAATTGTGTGGAAACGGGAGAAGGAGGCGTTTGCCCTGCAGTGGCACGATACAGGCTAGTTAGATAGATTGATATCCACTAAACCAATTTTCCCTTACCTACACACTAAATTCATGACCTGGATACTTTCACTCTATCTAGCTATATCAAAATAAAACCTGCATGCACCAAACACTAACCAGCTACTCGTCACATGACGTCATTGCACAGCACTCGTTTATTTTTACAGTTTGCAGCGCGATCGGGAGCGTTTAATTGTCCCAGCGCGTGACGTCACGACTAGCGTAGTGTGGAGCTGACGAATTTATGGTCAGCTGCGGCCTTTTTGGGAAGAATGTGTGAATATGGTTGTTTATGGTTGGGGGAGGTGATGTGCTAACTGTGTGACGTCTGCGGCGTTAGTGAAGTAAAGTGAGAGGCGGTTGAAATAAAATGCATGTTCTATTTTTGAAGGGCTGCAGAAGTGATTTTTTTTAACTACTCAAAAAAATTTTTTGGTGTTGTTCCGTGCCTCGGAAAGCACGTTAAGTCGTTGGTCCCGGCTGTCATTCGGGATCTCTGACACTCTGTGTGGGTTACTGGGTAATACGATACCCCTTTGTAAAACTGGTTGTCAGACGTTCGTGCTTCTGACGACCCGTAACGACACTGTCAAAGATCCATGGTATGACAGCCGGGACCAACGGCTTAACGTGCTTTCCAAGGCACGGAGGGGTCTTGGTATGTAAAGATGGTAACCCATCCACGGACCAACCGCGGCAAGCGTAGCTTAGCCCGATCGATCGAACCGTGCAGCTGTTATTTCTTAGCCAAAAAATTACATTCCAATAAACCAATTTAATTAATTTGAATAAATCTTTCAATTACAGCTTATCCACCTTATCCTGCCTTGTCCCCACTATTGGGAATTCAAATAATTTCGTGAAAACAATAGTCCCTGCTCTATAGTAACAATGTTACCGGTTTTTTGCCGTATCGACGAAAATGCAATCAAAATGTATTTTCGGCACGAATTAACTTGGTGACTCTATTTTTATTTTTTTTTTATTTTATAATTGTAAAATACAGTTTTCGTTGTCACAGTTCGTAACATTTGGGGATTAATTTTGAGTATTATCGTCTGGCCCAGGAAGAGGAAGAGTTGAATCGAGGTAGCTCTAAGAAAGGATGCCTGGAAGGAATTGGGGGAGGCCTTTACTGTGCAGTGGCTCAGAGTAGGGTAACTTTTTTTTTAATGTATCGTCATAATAACTGGTATGGTTGCTGTGTGGTTACTGGTGTAATCACAGACACATGAGACATTTCAGCTTTGTCTATAATCAGCCTATAACGTTCCCACTTCTGGGACACAGGCCTCCTCTCAGTGAGAGGGAGTAGGCCGTAAACCACCACGCGAGCCCAGTGCGGGTTTGTAGATGTCACATGTCTTCAAATTTTTGGTTCTAGGATATTCTGGTTTCCTCACGCTGTTTTCTTTCACCGTTTTGAGAGCAGTGGTGATGAAATAATTTGCACAAAGTAAACGGCCTGTCTGGGTTCGAACCTACGACCTACAACTCGTAAGTCGCGGCCGTTACCACTGGGCTACCACTACTCACATCCCTTTGTCTTTAAGAAGGTAATATTAATTAATTTGCATACTATAGTATAAAAACTGGCCAAGTGCGAGTCGGACTCGCACACGAAGGGTTCCGTACCACAAGGCAAAAACACCGAAAAAAAACACGTTTTTTGTATGGGAGCCCCCCTTAAATATTTATTTTATTTTGTTTTTAGTATTTGTTGTTATAATAGCCACCCCGACCGTTTTCGGTCACGGTGGCCAATCTCAATGGAGATTAGCCAGGTACGCAGGAGATATTATAGTGCACAAGTGTGTGCGCAAACACAGGTGCACTCTCTGTTCCTTTACTCTCATAGTCCGATGGGACGGCAATCCAACACGACCGGGGAGAGTTCAGGCGCAGGACCAACGGCTTTACGCGCTTTCCGAGGCACGGGGGTATTAAACCGCCAACTTCCAAACTTCGGACTGTTACTAAGAAATTCCTAATGGAAAACCCAATAACACTTTGTCCGACCCGGGAATCGAACCCAGGACCCCACGCTCAGCAGTCGCGCTTGCAACCACGAGACCAACGGGGCAGTCAGTTGTTATAGCGGGGCAATAGAAATACATAATTTGCGAAAATTTCAACTGCCTAGCTATCGCGGTTCTTGAGATACAGCCTGGTGACAGACAGACGGACGGACGGACAGACAGCGAAGTCTTAGTAATAGGGTCCCGTTTTTACCCTTTTCGGATGGGAAATCATCAAATGATCCCTCCCGCTCTGGGTGGAGCGGAAGGGACTGTCAGACTCTTACTGACTAAAACCCACCCGTGTTCCTTCCTTAGCCCTTAATGTTCCGGGCCAGCGGTAACCCTTTCGGACAATCCCGCTGCCCCGGCAGGCTTTGGCCCTTGTGGGCCCCTTCTCTGTTGCTGACATCTCTTTGAGGCGCGCGTGGAACACGTACGCGCTGTAATGACTTTTAATTTTGATTTTATATCTTATTTTATATCACTTACCATCAAAAAAAATCCGAAAATCTGAAATAGCGAAAAAAAATCAGCTGTTCCCTACATTTATGTTCGTATAACTCGTCAAAATGTAGGGAACAGCTGATTTTTGTTCGCGATTTCAGGTTTGGTCCCATAGTAAAAGTTAATCCTAATGATGAGTACAATGACCTCTTAAGAGATTGTTAATGTTTTATCAATAACCCTGTATAAAAGCAAAATCAACCTACACTCAACTTAGGGTTCCGCATAAAAGAAACAAAATCGCATACCAAACACTTTCACTTGCAAGGCAGTAAATTAAAAAGTAAAAAATTCATATGAGACTCTCTGCAAGGCGGAGGGCGTTAGAAATGATTTAGATATTTATGAGTACTGAATCCCGTGTGCTATTACTGTTACTTTTAAGATACTTACTGTATTATTTTATGTGGTAAAGCTCCTTGTAAAAGTATAATTACTTTTGTATTGTATATATTTCTACTGCCTAGTAACGTCGGCGTCGCTGTGTTCCGATTTGAAGTTCTAGCTAGTCTATTAAATTAGAGCCAGGAATTTGAGATAATTTTCAAGTTATGGAACAACAAACTGAATGTCATGCTCAACAAAGTTCAAATTTCATTGCAACCAAAAACTCATTAGGACCTTTTTGTTACAAATGGTCACTCAAAATTCAACTCTGAATACATTTTTCTAAAGTAGATAACTGATTAAGTGGCGATGGAATGTAATTGTCACACTGCTTTAGTGTAATTACAGGTACATGAGGCATTTCAGGCTTTTCTCTCCGATGGCCACGCACTGTGATGCTTCTGGTATTGCATCCGGTCGTCAAAATTTAGGTGAAGTGAGCTAGAAGTGACCTGTCTTCCTACCAGACGCTAGGAAATGTAAGGATTGACAGCTCACTTCAAACTCACTTCACTTAAGTTTATGCTAATGTGCTTTTCACAGAATGGCACTACAGCCAATATATTCTGTAAAAATCTATCCCCCTTACTAATAAACGTTGTATAGCGTCTGTATAGTTACACAACGCTTTGTCTTCTTCTTTCGAAAGTCAAATTACTGACGACTGAAAGACAGAAATCGGTGTGTAACTATTCATCTGATATAATACGTTTATTAGTAAGGGGGTAACAGTTAAAAACTTAGTTGAAGTGAGCTGTCAATGTCTAGCATCATCATCTGCCTTTTCCCAACTATGTTGGGGTCGGCTTCCAGTCTAACCGGATGCAGTTGAATACCAGTAGTTTACATAGAGCGACTGCCTATCTTACCTTACCTTACCTTACTAGTTATTGGGTAATACGATACCCCTTGGTAAGACTGGTTGTCAAACTTTCGGGCTTCTGACGACCCATAACGACTGTCAAAGATGCACGAATGACAGCCGGGACCAACGGCTTAACGTGCTTGCCGAGACAGGGATAGGTCTTGGTATATAAAGATGCTCACCCATCCACGAACCAAACGTGGCAAGCGTAGCTTAACCTGATCGATCGAATGGTGCAGCTGATAATACTTAGAGTGTCAATGTGCATCAGGTGAAATGACAGGTCACTTCAAGCTCCGAAAAGATAAAGGCTATATAGAGGCACCGGTGGCCACTTACCATCAGGAGGCTTTTGGCTCCTTTGCCATTCAATAACAAAAAACAACCGGTCAAGAGCGAGTCGGACTGGCGCACCGAGCGTTCCGTATTGTGAAACGTGAAATGTTTTTAAATTTTCATTCGTCTGAGAATTTTAACAATACGGTGTAGAATATTTCAGTTTTAGATCAGCGCCATCTCTTGACCGATAGTGTAACTAATGTTGATGATTCCTGAAAAAGTGTGCTATTTAGAGACTTCGTTTTATTTTTCTTGTAATCTTTAAACATAAACTTCTATCACATAGAGTATTTCAGATTTTTGACGTGACAACGTCTTAAATTAGGTTGCGGCTGGGAGTCACTTATGAAAAAGTGTAACGCTCGGTAACGTTACGATGAGTCACCGAACGAGAGAGAGAAAGACGTTGTCACGTAAAATCTTCGCCCGTAAAACCGACTTTACAGGCAACCATTTTTTTTTTTTTCATTTTTCATCAAATATCGAAAACTATCCGGCCTAAAAAAGAAAAAATGTTTGAGAAGGTGCAAACAGCGCTCTTTCATATGATCCCCACATCCCACGGATATATTCCTAGTGTGGGGACACATTAAGAAAAAAAAAAAAACTTTCTATTTTTTTGTCTGTCTCACTTCTGGGCAAAATGTCACATCCCCTAGTAGAATTTTTCTGAACCCCTTTCAGTCCCGATTGTAAAAAAAATATATATTTTTATTTCTTTCTTATTTGCAAAATAGTTGGGCAAACGTCACTTAAAACTATTCCAAATTTCAAGTTGATAGCATTAGTAGTTCTTGAGATATTCAGCTGTGACAGACGGACAGAGAGACTGAGTCGCACCATAAGAGTTCCTTTTTATCATTTTGGTCCGGAACCCTAAAACGATAGTTACCCAGGCAAGTCAGAATACCGATTTGTTTAAAAGTCAAGAAGACAATGTAAAGAAATTGACTTTATAAAACTCACCGTAAACTGAAAAGCTAAACAGAGCATTAAGCACTACAATGTATCTGGACGTGCATCGTGTGTTTTCTATGTTTCTTGTTCTTTATCATCCTTCTCAAGACACAAAGTAAGAAAATTTTAATACCATCTCTAAACCCCTTACTAATAAACGTTGTATATCGCCTGTATAGTTACACAACGCTTTGTCTTCTTCTTTTCGAAAATAAAATTACTGACGACTGAAAGAGAGAAGTCGGTGTGTAACTATTCATTTGATATACATTTATGTACCTAATACGTTTATTAGTAAGGGGGTATGTTTCTAAACACTATACTAAAGTTTTGTTTTATCGCGACTATCATACATAGTCAGTCCTACCTTCAAATCTGTCGAATCTGTATAAAATCCGTACTGTCAAGCTACTACAATCTCTCAAATTTCTTTTAATAGATTTTCAACTTTATCGCTAAATCATTAGGTTCAAAGTTGATTGGGAAAATTTGACAGTTTCGGGTAACTTGATGTGCTGACGTCTGTACAGTGTGTGGCTGTTACGGCCTCAATATCGATCACCTACTATTAGTGACAACCAAAGCGAGGTACGATTTCAGTATTTCTTGACACGACATTTCAACAGTATTTTTAACCGAGTTCAAAAAGGAGGAGGTTCTCAATTCGACTATGTTGTTTTTTTTGTATGTTTGTTTTTTTTAATGGATAGGGTATGCCTCAGGATGCGCCCCATTGTTACTCGGGACCCCTTTTAATTAACCCCTCTTCAACAAAAATTACAAAAGGGTTAAAAAATAACAAAATCTAATTTAACTTAATACAACATTTAACCCCCAATGGGGGGTGAAAGTGAAACCCTGCACGAATCCCATAGGGGTTGGGAGGGGTAGACGTATTAGTGAAATTCCGTTAGGGGGCGAGGTTGTCGACTTTCCGAAGGTTTAATGGGCTAAATATCTTGAGCCCAGATAATTCGGAGATAGGAGGGTTAGCAGAAAAAATTAATGTATTTTTATTTTATTGCTTTTATAGGTTTTTTATAATGAGAAGTGACGGAACTAGCTTAACTTGATCGCCTATTTGTCTATCATTACTTCGAAATTAACGTAAAGTTCTTTGTCATAGGAGTCAAGTCAGAGACGAAGAAGAAATGTCTCATGCACCAGTATTTTTTCTAGCATCCAATAAATCTCAAACTAGAGAAGACTGAGCTGATATTTCCACTTAACCCCAACATAAACTTTTGAGCGCTATATAATAGTTGTTTATTGTAGTTTTGGTAAGTACAAAATGCATGTTTATTTACAAGTTCGGCAGTAAAAACTGAGCAGTAAACTACATAAAAATGAGTCATAACAAATATTTAAATGGGTAATTAAATAAATATTAACTAATAAAATGGCTTAACGGACAGTTACGGGTGTGCAGTTAACAAATGGAATTAGTCAGTAAGAAATCTAACTTGGAAGTAGCGCTCGCTCAGCTTAGACCGCTTCTACTGGAAAACACATAGTTTCCTTACCATTTTTCCAGAATATTTTTCCGTAAAATAACAAACTCAAGCTTTTCCTGCTAACCGTACATCGTTTGCTAAAGTATTAGTAAAGATTGTGCGTAAGTCGCGCCATTTGCCGAGAAGCGCGCAATCGACGATACACATACAAACCTACTGATTGTTGATTATTGTACCCGTGGAAGGCGATGGGTGCTATGCGACAACCAAGGTAAACCTGTGTCTTTGTATATTATTGTAAGATTAATACATAGCTCTTGTAATGATGGGTATGTCAATTTAAATGTTTGTAAACGCACCCACAATACAGGAGAATTTACTAGTGTAGGGCAACGTTTAAAAAAAAAAAAAAAAAAACAATATGCCAATATCCAGCCGGAGCCGGTCGATTCTGTAAAAATCTCACCGTGAAAACTTTGGTGAAGTGAGTTTGTTTTTGCTAGGAATTGACACTATTGACAGCTCAAAAATCAATTAATTGAGTCATTTTTTTTAATAGATTCGTTTCACCCATAGGAGGAACCCTATTGAAAGCGGCTATTTTATTCAAAGTAGTTTAATTATAATTAATAAAAAACTCGTCGTGCACTTTTGGATTTTCCAAATTTTTTAACATCATTACAAACTGTGACCTCAGCTACGCGTTAATCGTTGGTCAGGACCTTAGACTTCAACCCCGAACACAGCAGCGCTTGGAAGCCCAAAAGTCTGACAACCAGTCTTACCCTGAGGGTATCGGTATTGTGTTACTCAGTGACTGGGTTGTGGAAGTCAGGCAGTCGCTTCATGTAAAATACTGGAAGCCGACTCCAACATAGTTGAAAAGAGGCTAGGCAAATGGATTGATTGGTATTACTTCCCCGGAAGACCTTCTTCGCGAAAACCTCAACTACTATTAAAACAATATTCAGTTTTAATAGTAGTTGAGGACCCTTTCCTATAACAATATCTAATCAAAGCAACCGGCCGTAACGTCCGGACCAACCGAATTACTGAAACTTAATGACGACTCTACTAATAAATAATTCATGTTCCGCCATCTTGTTTGTGTCTCTGATGGGTAGGCAGACTTGCAGCTGGTGTCGACCGCTTTTGTTTCAGGACTTATGGCTTTAAGACGGTTAGGAGGCTTTGTGAGATAATTAGGGTTTAAGACTTACCTATATTGTTTGAAATGTCTTCCCTATAAGGTTACACTAGTCAGTCATTCTAAGGCTGTATGGGGTTAACTGCACTGTTTGACAGTGTACAAGTACATTAAAAATGATGTCTACTTGTCTCGTCATTATCTAGCACTGTACGGACAAATAAATTAAAAAAAAAACCGGTCAAGTGCGAGTCACACTGGCGCACCAAGGGTAGTGTACAAAGTAGGTGTGTAACTATTTTGGATTTTTTCCTTTACTACATGACATTGCTTCTTGCCAAGTTTCATGATTCTAGGTCAACGGAAAGTTATAGGTTTTGATTCCCGTGCGAGTGTCAAAATATGCGGTATAAACGGAACATAAACACCCGTATCTTTTGATTGCGTTGACTTAGAAATATGATGTTTTCACTGCTTAAAGGGATTGCAGCCTTGAGTATTTGATATCAATTTCAACTTGATAACTTTACGCGTTTCTGAGAAAAAGGGTCTTGACGGACGGACAACGAAGTGAATAAGGGTACGGAACCCTAAAAATGGTTCGAAAGTTATGAGCGTCGAAACATTCATATTTTAACGCATCTGTGGGCGTAAATAAATAACTCCCGGTGTATAAAAATGGAAGAATTGTTACTGTTCAGGGATAGATAAAATATTCAAGAATTTAAATATTTTAATTTTGAATAAATGCATGCGGTAGTGTGCTTACAAAAAAAGCTTTTAGCTGGTTTTCTTACAAAAGGAGCAAGCATTGTCAGTCCTCATGAACAAGTATATCCAGAGTATACACATATCTAATGCCAACACGAAAGTAGAAATGTTCACTGTAAAATATAAATTATACAATTTTATATATATTTAATATTAATATTATAAGTCTATACGTGAGGATTTGTAATTGGCTTTCGGGTGACTATGGTTACCTTTTGTATTTGTTTGTATTAGCTGTAAGTACTCCATGTACTAAAATAAATAAATAAATAAAAAGAACACAAATACGGCTAATTATTGAGTAAACTACCACGGTTAACAGACCATACCTGTTCCAAAAGAAGTAGATGAAAATGTAAACAAATGGATCAGAAAACTTATGTGTGAGGGACTATGGGGGAGGCAAATTTGTAATGCGACTTACAAACTTGCTTTGATTATTTTGATATCAAAGAACTGAATTTGAACACTCATGCCCGAAATTCTAATTTTAAATCATCTTTTTTTTTTTTTTGTTTGCGGATGGGAAATCATCAAATGACCCCCTCCCGCTCTGGGTGGAGCGGAAGGGAGTGTCAGACTCTTACTGACTAAAACCCACCCGTGTTCCTTCCTTAGCCCTTTATGTTCCGGGCCAGCGGTAACCCTTTCGGACAATCCCGCTGACCCGGCAGGTTCCGGCCCTATGGGGCCCCTCCTCGATGCTGACATCTCTTTGAGGCGCGCGTGGAACACGTACGCGTCGTCCGGCACGGGCCTGGTCCTGATCGGACGGTGAGCTACCCATTCCTCTCCGCCCGCAGGCCCGCGCCTACGGTGGCCTACCGTGGGTACATATGAATGTGTTCATAAATTCGCTTGATTGCTTAAGAATTTACACTGTCATCATGCTTTTATCAGATACTTTTGGAATGAACTACATCTTCTTAAATATTTGTATTATAACGGTTAGCGTATATTGTCCCACGGCTGGGCAAAGGCCTCTTCCAAATCCTTCCAGGAACTCTTTTCCCGGACCACCTCGAAAATTCATATATTTACGACTACATGAAAATACCACTTTTATACAGATGAAAAAGCACATGCACACGTATACGCGCGTTTTAGAAAAATCTAAAACATTACCACAGACCAATACAATAGACCAACGGGCCAATGTTGAACAAACACTCCTTTATACCTCTAAAACTCCACAGGAAACATACATACCCAACACTACCTAAAATACACATATCGGCATCGACTCACCACCGCCCGGCACAGAGCAGGAGATAAATACACAACATCTCATATGCGAGCTCTCAACGCATAATGGCGGAGTTTATAAAATTCTCTTTCAGAGGTCAAGTCAATTTGAACTGGTGCTGTTAAACCAATAAACTGGTTACATCCGGTTTCACGGATACCGCAGGTGGGCCAAGTTAAGGCATATAGCTGGTTTAATATTTGGAATTACTTAAGGGTAGAGCTGAACATTCACTCAAAATCAAGTTGTAAGACCACTTAATGTCAATGTCACGGCTAATAGCCGAAGTGCGGCTACAGCTAGTTTTAGCCGGGTACAACTAGGTGCAGCCGGCCACATGCGGTTCGTGTGTACTTCGGGAGGCGACGTAGGATGCACGAGCGAGCGAAGGGCACCCCGAGGTTAGGTTTGGTTAAAACTAGGTGTGGCCGCACTTCGGATATTAGCCGTAGCATCAACATCAGATAGTATGCGTGTTTCTCAAATCTTTCTAGCTAGAGTTACGTCAATTACAAAGGTGAAAGATATTTCAAACTTGATCCAACAGGGGTTTTTGAGACAATAGCTCACTTAGATACGAATAAAAAGTGACTGATTTTGTTGCCTACCTACAAAGGAGCAGATTGATATTCTGTAGCATAGAGGAGAAAAAAAAGAACTACCTATTAGTGGCTTGGAGATTTTAGAGACTATAATGTACCAAATGATAATTCAATTAAAGCCTTGCTGCTTTTAACTTTTCGTGGGAAAATAAAACCGTGAGGCACTGGTTATCTGGCAATGCAGTTCTTCTAAGACTGTTTCTCGTGACCACTTTTGAAGACTAATAATTCCCGTTATTAAAAACGTTCGAAATCTAGTCGCATCCTCATCTTGGTGACAATTATATGTCCAAAATGCAGGTAAACGCTCTAAAATAATTATTTTTGACAGCTTGTGACTGAGATTAAAATGTTCTTAAAATTACCGGAGTCGCCCATCTGATTATTTAACAGATATCACATTTGAAAGAGCCTCCAGACATTTCAAAACAGTTTTTGAGATCATATGTCATAAAATACAAACATTATCGCGTTCCCGCTCCCGCTCTCCACTTTACACCTCGCCCCCACCGCACAGGGAGTGATTGGATATGAAAGTTTAATGCTTTTGTAGTGCAGCCGCCCAATCACTTACACCGGATAACCAACTGATTAATACATCAATCGTTAACTATGTGATCGTCATATGAACGCGATTCATATGGAAGGGATTTTTGTGATTTGATATGGAAGAGGATTGTATTTTTATGTCATCATCTGCCTAGCCTTTTCCCAACTATGTTGGGGTCGGCTTCCATTCTAACCGGATGCAGCTGAATACCAGTATTTTACATGGAGCGACTGCCTATCTGAGCTCCACAGCCCAGTTACTGGGTAATACGATACCCCTTGGTAAGACTGGTAGTCAGACTTTCGGGCTTCTGACTACCCGTAACGACTGTCAAAGATCAGCTTCATAAAAAATGCATTTATGAAAGTGTACACGGTGCTTACAAAAAAACATTTTTATAATGTTTGTCTGTCTGTCTGGTTGTTCCGCCTAATCTCCGAAACGTCTGGACTAGATTGTAGAACAATGTGTAATTTTGTCTATTCTTCCGTCAACAAAACGTTGTCATGCTACTCGTGCAGTAGTCCGCTTAACGTCAGGCGAAGCAAATTCTATGAGACTAGACAGTAAAACAGCGTTACTTTAAAAATATCTATATAAATTTTGATACTTTCCCAGCCCTGACAAGTTATGAAAGGTCCCAGAACGCCCTTATTAGCACTTTTATCTCCCGTTTTTATTGCAACCCATTCAACATTCATTTATATCGTTCAAAAAAGCGTTGATTACACCATAAACCATTGCAGAAAGACCTTTAAATATTCTAATAATTCCGTTACCGTGATCTCCATTCAATTGCTAAGCATATGGAATTCGGCCGGCACTTCTGAAATGAAAATCTTTTGTTAACTCTATTACGTGTCGGTAATTAGTTGCTATGAGTTGCTTTTGGTAAAACATTTTTATTTATTTCTTTAATTACGAAAGACGGTATTATGCCTTGTTTAGGATGGCAACTGTAGGTACCTGCGTTTCTTCTCTTGTTGCCAAAAACAATTTTGAAATGTTTGTGATTGATTGGCTGTAGAAATAGGTTAATACTGATCTGCGTAACTTATCATAACAATAGGAATGACGAAAGATTTTGAATACCTCTTCCGTAATGTATGTACACATTTACTATTTACAAAAAATCCTTTATTTCGGTAATAAATTAAAGTTTAACGAAGTTTAAAGCGATTTTTCTAATATTTTTCCAACAGCGCGCGAAAACAGTTCTGTTTGCAGTTTTGTTTACACTAACAAAATTATCAGCATTGCCATCCAATGTGGTAATGCTGCCAGCCTATTGTGCACGTATACCATTGACAGTGATGCACACGAATTTTCTGATGCACAATGAGCTCCTGCGTTTTTCTTTATTTCTTTGTTATAAACTTGTACATAATTATATACATATTTTAGTGTTAGCTTGTGTATTGTCATCATGGCTTTTTGAAAATTATCGTGTTATGGATTTGTGAACACCCTTTCCAGGACTCTTTTGATAACATTGATTGATGAACGGTTGTGAAAAGCTATGCTGTACGATTTCTTTCACAAGGAGTCTTTTCTACGTAATAGTGCTACAATATCTGGAGGGATTCCTTTAGGAGCGTTTGAAAGTAAAACAATGACTCAAATCTTTTTGAACTTTCAGTTGGTAACGAAAATAATCCGTTTATAAGCCCTGAAAACTAGGCACAAAAAAAGTAATTTAAAAAAATTAAACCGACTTCAAAAAGAAATGAACTCAAAATTATGAAATAACTTTAATTTCGGAAGTCGGTGTCTTGGGATCTGTATTTTAGTTTTAGTTTTTTGCCACCGACTTCCGAAATTAAAGTTATTTCATAATTTTGAGTTCATTTCTTTTTGAAGTCGGTTTAATTTTTTTAAATTACTTTTTATTTGGTAATTTTTAGTTGTTGCACTAGAATTTGACCAAGGTTTTGAGATGTTTTCGCTTTGACACTACACCCGTAGCTCGTATCAATAAGCCAGGCCGTCACACTTTCACGTCTTAGTCCATATCTTGAAAATTACTGAATCGATTTTGATGAAACTTGCACTGTTCCCTAAGTTGAAGTAAATGTAAGCCAATAAAAAAAGAATGGTCACGATCCGATTAATAGTTACGGAGATATGCGTGGACAAACATACATACATACATACATACATACATACATACATACGTCTATAAAATTTTGTATATTTGTTTGGAAGCCCTAATAGATTGTCATATGTGAATATAATGCAATTCCAATAATATTACATACATACGTATCGAATTGATAACCTCCTTTTTTTTGAAGTCGGTAAAAACGTACAAAATGCTAGAAACTATTTTAAAATCCACATTTTAACAATCGGCATTTGTCAAAGTGAATTTTTACAGTTGGTCAACCGCGCGTGCTTACTATGCAACATTCCATTCTGTGTGACCGTTCATAATGGAAAAAATATATATTATTTTGTGACCTATTTTTTGGCCAAAGAATCAGCATTGCCATGCAACGTAGCAATGCTAAAAGCGATACGGATGAATTTTTTGATGCTTTTTGATACCTTTCCCTTTTCCTTTCCTTCCTTTTCTTTTTCCGTTTTTTCCTTTCCTTTACCTTTTATATACTTGTACATATTATTATTATTATTATTTTAAGACTGTTAGCGTTTTAAATTATGTAAAGACATTAAATTAATTAATGTATTATTTTGTTTGTAAAAGTATTATAAAAGTGAAGACCTACTCTTTAGTTTTATAATTTTCATGAAAAATATCAATGATTTGCTTCAGCCCGCTACTTCGTCCGCGTGAAATTTCACTCTCTTAGGGGTGGAATTTGGGGTGGGTTACAGCTACCCCGGAACATAAAGGGAGGATTAACACGGGTGGGTTTTAGTCAGTAAGAGTCCTGGTCCTGACACTCCCTTCCGCTCCACCCAGAGTGGGAGGGGTCATTTGATGATTTCCCATCCAAAGGGTGGAATTTCAAAAAACCCTTTCTTAGTAGATTTCTACTCTTCACAAAGAACGCTCCCTCTAAATTTCAGGGTTCCCACCCCGTCGCATCGCATCGCCTGCCTGCGCTATTACTTTGTTTGCGCTTAGCGTTCTTTCTGACTTTTTTTTTTTTTTGCTCGGCTCCTTTGGATCTCAGTGCGATGTTAAATAGCCTTTCAAATCCGACCGGTAGTTGGACTGATTCAACTACTTGTAATAAATTATTATAAGCCGCTATGTACTAATTTTCCAGTCTTCTACTATTTTGGGCCAATCCTTTAAAAGGAGTCCCATCCCATCATCTTTTTCTGGGCCTGCCGCGTTATCCTGTCCTGGCCTTTGCTCGGCGGTGGCTGGTCCCTAAGAAGTATTTATTACCCATTGCTGAGTGCTCCGACATGCTACAACTTAACAAAAATAATATTATCTAGATAATTTTTCTAACTATCGCCTTCATGGCACCGCAAATAACAAATAGCACCAAAAGATTTAACCTCCAATACCTCTTGCTATCACCCCGCCCCGCTGTCGCCATGACACGTAATACCGCGATACCCGCCACCCCAGGTGGGAACTAATATCGCGCCAATTTTAATTACGCACACTTCAAACAATGGAACTGAGCAGGGGGTGGAGACTTCCAATGTGATTGTAATTATTGTTTAAAATTTTTAAAGCATTAAAATAAAAGGTAATAAAAAAAATGGCCAAGTGCGAGGAGGACTCGCACACGAAGGGTTCCGTACCACAAGGCAAAAACGCTGAAAAAACACGTTTGTTGTATGGGAGGGCCCATTAAATATTTATTTTATTCTGTTTTTAGTATTTGTTGTTATAGCGGCAACAGAAATACATCACCTGTGAAAATTTTAACTGACTAGCTAACACGGTTCATGGGATACAGCTAGTGACAGACAGACGTACAGTGGAGTCTTAGTAATAGGGTCCCGTTTTTACCCTTTGGGTACGGAACCCTAAAAAGATGATATTTCCAGGGTAGTACAGAAGTTGGATGAGAGTAGCCGAAGTTTGAGTTAAATGGCGTGTGATTGGAGAGGCCGTAGACTGCTATTGGCTGATGAACAAACAACAACAACACAACACCAACAACTTCTACTACTACTACAACTTTGTTTACAAAGTTATAAAACTAATAAGCCGAAAAATCAGACGTGGCAAGATTATTGGCATAACTTTCTACCATTAGACCTATTCTTGCCTCGCAACATGCTGTACATACTTATTCTCGTTTTAAGGGTACATTAGTACATTCATTTGAAATCAATGACACAATGGCTTTCAATTTGTTTTTGAGAAATTAGTACAATACAATTATGATTGAATGGTGACTGTACAACGTGCCACTACAACGGCGACATTAATATAACACACTCGGATGGATTTTAATCACACTAATATTATAAAGGCAAAAGTTTATGAGTGTGTGTGTTTATTACGGTTGTATCGGCATTACAAAATAAGTTACCTGTAATTGAAAATCATGGAAAACTGAAACAAAAAAACAGTAACTGTCATCAAAATTACAGTAATTAAAAAAAATCAAATGGTATAATAGCATGTCAATCAGCCAGTGATTCATTATTATAGAAGTCGTCAATTGTGTAATAACTGTTTTCAATTACTATTATAAAAATAATATTTGAAAAGACGACTCCACCCTCTCTGTCCAACCACCGAATGTCTATCGGATCCCGGCTATAATTCGAGCTGAAAATTCACCGAAGCCAATAAAACTCAGAGCCGTTGGCCTTTAGCCAACCAACTAATAGCCCAGGATCTGGGCTATTGTACCCCATAATGAGATTTCAAACAATCTATAGCCCTTTGATTGTGAACGCTGAAAACTTATATGGATTTAAAGTTCTGTAGTCTATTATTCTATTATCTGTGGTTCTCTTTATGGTCTAGGATTTAGTTGGAGTATATTATGGTTCCGATAGGTAGCTTACAAGCGCTTATTATTGTAGTGCTCTGATCTTAAATTACAATTTAATGCATAAAAAAACCAAATTGGTTAAAACCAATTGTAAAATAGGTTAGGTATTTTGGTGAAAAAAAAATTAACTACGTATTCTACATTACAGTGTTTTAAACATACCTACACATTTTTTTTTGTTAAATCCTTATGCGGTGAAAGTAGGTACTTACATTTATTAAAAATAAAGAGATTAAAAAAAATTAAGTAACATTCTAGCCCTGCGACCGTTCTTTAGGGATCCGTATCTCAAAAGTTAAAACGGAAGTCGGAACCCTTATAAGATCACTTCTTTGTCCGTTTGTCTGTCCGTCTGTCAAGACCCTTATTCTTAATATCAAATTCTCAGGGCTGCAATCCCTTGAAGCGGTGAAAAAGCAAACTTTTAGGTCAACGCAATCAAAAGATACGGCCGTTTTTGTTTCGTTTACGCAGCATATCTTAACACTCGCAAGGGAATCAAAACCTATAGGGTACTTTCCGTTGATCTAGAATCATGAAATTTGGCAAGAAGGAATGGTATGCAGCACAAGTAAAGAAAAAAAATGGTTGCCTGTAAAGTCGGTTTTACGGGCGAAGATTTTACGTGACAACGTCTTTTTCTCGGTAGAATATTTATTGATATGAATATAATTAAATTGCACAATAGGAACAAGGAATTGAATGATAGTTGAGTGGGAGAGAGACGCAAGGCATTCGGCGGGCCTCTCTCTCGTTCGGTGACTCATCGTAACGTTACCGAGCGTTACACTTTTTCATAAGTGACTCCCAGCCGCAACCTAATTTAAGACGTTGTCACGTCAAAATCCAAAACCGTGAGTTTGTAGTTACATTACAAAAAAAATCCCGCTATAAACTATTTACATAGGTACCTACAAGAATGTGAACGGAACCCTCGGTGCGCAAGTCTGACTCGCACTTGACCGGTTTTTTTACTTTTAGTATTGGATAAACTTAATTTGTGATTATTTGGTAACGTAACAAAACCATAAAGTTTGTGTTGTTGGTACCATTGCCCCGCGCGTGTTTAGTGACTTAGGTATTATCAAGGGTTATTATTTCGTGCCAATAATTACGCTATTTATTTGTTTTTCAGATTCTACGACTCATCACTCATCACTCGGTTTACCCCACACACAGTACCCATTCCATAAATTTACACCGAGATCCCCGTGAGCGTCACGAACATGCTTATTCCATCCGATCACCGGTTGTTTTCTTCTCGATTTCAGGGACATACGTGACCTAAAGCGCGGTCACTTTCGGACTGCATAGAAAAGAAAGAGAAGCGCGATGACACAACGCTGGTAATTTATTGCAAAATATGAAGCAATTATTTAATTACTAAAAATTTATTGTTTGGACTAAAAAATTAAAACATTCGTGTTTTAGTATGTTACTTCTAGAATAATCTGACAAAAAATCACAATGATTGTATGTATGGTTTTTAATTGTAAAAGAAAGTTTTTAGAGATATCTACATGATTTTTTTCTAGTGTATCAAATTACTTGTATTATGTTTTCAACGCACTATCTAACTAGCATATATCCTGAAGAATATCACATATTGTTGTAATTTTGTTTACTGTAGTCGATCATTTACTTTTATTGTTTCTAAACTTGCGTTTTTTGCGTTTAGGTCCTTTAACAATAGTATGACTCTCACAATGCATTAATATATAATCTTATGATACAAACTGTCAATTATTCGCCTGTGGTTTCGGTTGTCACAACGTTTACCACTACCGTTACTGAATTCAGGCGGAATATCAATTTCTTTTAAACTAGCACTACATAATTCACTATATAAATCTATTTGTTCGAGGTTTCTCTCCCCCCATTTTATTTTATGACATTCAAAATTTTCTTGCAAAATCCTTGGTTTTGCATTATTTTTAATACATTTAATAATGAGTGGCAAGTTTTCAGACCACACCGGATCATACTTCATGTGTGTATCGACTATAGTTTGAAAAGCCGACTCAGTTACAACACAGTGGTCTAACAATCATAGCGCCCCAATATTATTATTATCAGCCATTTCTGTCCCACTGCAGGGCAAAGGCCTCCCTTCCCTCCTTCGACTAATCCCTTTCCAGTGCTATTAAACGCCCCATTAGCGTCACTTATAGAACTATATGTGTCAGACAATACACCTAAATTAATGATATCGGCACATTTCCAATCCAAATCGTTACAAAAATTTAAAAGCTCATAATAAAATTGCTCACCCGGGTGGGCGTTGAAGTCACCGAGCATGTAACATTCAATACCTAAACATTCTGGTTCATCATGATCATCTGTTCCTCCCTTCCAGACCCTGAGGAGAGGTTCATTTGAGGACGCTGGCTGAAAAGAGCCGAAACAATATGCAATTACACGGCAATGGCTAAGATTAATACTCCTTCAAGACAACTGATTTCATAATAGCCGGATGAGAGAACGTTTGGAGGTGGTAAAGTTAATTAAAACTAGAGGCAATATTCTTAAATCTCGTTGATTACACAAGTAACTATTTAATTATTTAATTTATTGAAGTGAAAACTTCTTTAGGCACGTTGGACACTTTTTGAGATGGGACAAAAACAATTGAACTCCCGCCACTCCGCGCGTGTTTTGTTTATAAGACGATCCAAAAAGTACCCGCTTCGGATGTGTTCGGCTGTCCTCGGGATGTACTCGGTTTTAATGTAATCCGATATGTCAGTGAGTGATGGCAAAGTATGATGACGATGTTTGTGTTTTGTTTTCACTTCTGTCGACCCTGGCACTCCCGGGGTGCACTGTTTTTTTTTATACTTTTGCCAATACGTAGTGGCGTGTAAATCCAATTGTTGTTGTATTTTGGCTTTTGTGCAGCATCAGGCCTTTCGTACACAATACGGTGTCCTTCAATTTTGTATGGATCACTATGATGGAAGCTTGTTGACGAACACGTTTTTATACGGCGCGGTTTATACGCCGTACCGTACGCCGTGTACAGACGCCAGCACATCAAGGTACCCGAAACTGTCAAAATTTCCCACTCAACTTTGAACCTTATGCTTTAGCGATGAAGTTGAAAATCTATTGAAGAAATTTGACAGATTGTAGTAGCTTGATGTGCTGGCGCCTGTACAAAAGGCCTTAGGACAGTAAAAAGCTAGCACGTTTTCGGAGAAAAACCTTGCGCAACCTTTGATTATCGATAAGCAGAAAAAAGTTATTAAAAAAAATAAAAAACCCGACTGCGGTAAAAAACTTAAGTTAAAAGAACTGAAAAGCTAAAATCAAGCCCATTTTAAATTAAATAAAAGTTGGAAGCAGGCGGGACCCATTTGAATTTGAAAATAGAATAAAAATGGTATGTGTAAGAGGAATCGATTGACGTTTGAATCATAAAAATCGGCCCAGGCGTTTGGTCTGTATAGTGCTTCAAAGGAACATACAAACACTTACATAGGCTGATGAACACATTACCACTCCTTTGCGTCGCGCAGTCGGGTAAAAAACGTAGCAAGCTTGCGTATCTATAGTTTATATAAAGAGGCTCTTTCCTTCTTTATCAGAATTTCAGAACATTTTACGTAGGTATACAACAAGTCCCAGTCTGTTGCCGCGCTTCGGCAAACATACAGTAGGACGCCCTCAGGCTATATGTAGAGACGATTTTAGCAGGGTGGTTGGTAGCAGCTGGATGAGGGTTGCCGTGAATCGAGCTGAACGGCGTGCACTTGTTACTTCACACATATCTCATTTTATTCTATTTTTTTCCGTACCTGTTTGTGACATCACAGCCGGCCTCATCAGAATACCAGCGCTGCGACACTTATATATTTATGATAATTTTGTTTTAACTTTTTATGTAAAGAGTACTTAAGTTTAGTTTATTTTGTTTTATTAAGTAGTTTTTTTTTTTAGTAAGTGATATTCCTGTGCGAGTCCCAATAAATACTTTTTCTTTCTTTCTTTCAATTGGAGAGGATGAAACTGTTTTCTTTAACCATGGCGTAAAAAAGTATTTTAACATCGAAATTTAAAAAATCCGTGAATTCAGAAAAAAAAAAATTATTCTTGGCACTTAACTTTGGAAATGCACCATACCACAAACTATAAAATAACTCCAAAAAAATCTTCATAATAAAACAGGTATAAATTACCACATCAACCCCTAACATCTTCTTTCACCAACTTCCCCAAAAGATCCAGCACAATTCCGGCCGTCATTTGCAGCCGTCCCTTTGCCAACACAATAAGGTTCACAATCGCGTAATTTCTCCCCATTGTTGTGCGACTAAGTTATTTATGCTCTTAGTTAATAGACGCCTCTGTTGAGTTTCTCCTTTGTCTTAAAACACTGCTTTTGGCTTGATGGATGCTGTTTCTTTAATCTTACGGTTTGTCTTTAGATACATGTTTGATGTGAAAGGTCTTATGACTCTTCATAAATATTAATAAAAATTCATAAAATATAGCATTGTAGCCGTATCTACAAACGCCACATACGAACTACGCGTCATAGTGACGTCACACAAAATCCTGCATCGCGCAAGCAAAGTTTACCGCGCAACTAGCATATATACAAGGGCCCGACATAATCACCCGTCTGGTCAGAGGATCCTCCCTTTTCTATGGAGGATGAGTGAACTTTACACCCTGTTCCTCGTACCTCTATAGCATAATCAGCCTATAATGTTCCCACTTCAGGACTATTATCTTCGAGAGGGAGTGTACCACGCGGGCCCAGTGTGGGTTGGTAGATGTCACAGTCTCAGAATTATTGGTCTATAACATGCCGGTTTCCTCACGATGTTTTTCTTCACCGTTTTGAGAGCAGTGGTGATGAAATTATTTACATAAAGTAAGGCGGCCAACTGGGTTTAAACCTACGACCTACAACTCGTAAGTCGGGGCCGTTACCACTGGGCCACCCCTGCTCTCGAAAATACAACAATCCTCTTCATTTCGTCATTAAAATGACGCATCTTACTGAGTTGTATAGTCTGCTCCAAAACGTGATGAAAATGTAAATAAATGGATCAAAAACGCCTCGCTAATATGTACCTACAAATAGAAAGCTTTGATTTTGATTATTTGAATAATTAATCTCGAAATTCTAATTTTAAATCACCTTAAGGATGACATTTGACAATTATTCAGGGTAATTTTAAATTAATTAATTTTAAAATTGAAGTTTTAACCTCAATTTTCGTCAATGATTTTTGAGTTACAATTTAATCATATTATTCAAACAATGTTTGTTGGAAAAGCAATGAGATATAAAGTTGAAACCTTCTAAACACAAGATGGGTGACAAGACGGGCAATTCTTGTAATTTTAAGAACGTTCACAATCTGATCTCAGTCTCAATCTGTCAAAAATACCTCTAATTTCTCTACATTATTGACAAGTTTTTGGTTTTTGACATTTGTTTGTCGCCGAGATGAGACTGCGACTAGATTTTGAACGTTTTAAATTACGGAAATTGGCCTCTAGATCACCATCCAGAGTGTTTATATGAGTTCTCGTTATGTAAAGATGTATGTACCGAGACCTCTCCGTGCGTCGGAAAGTGCCGCGCCGACTGGCATTCGCGGATCTTTGACAGTCGTTACGGGTAGTCAGAAGCTCGAAAATCTGATAACCACTCTTACCAAGGGGTATCGTATTACTTAGTAACTGGGTTGTAAAGATCAGATAGGCAGTCAAACTGGGTACTCAGCTGCATCCAGTTAAACTAGAAGCCGACCCCAATATAGTTGGAAAAAGGCTAGGCAGATGATGAATAACTAAAAATATTGGTATGCAACCGCATCTGTAAAGAGTGAAGAACAATTAACTGCCAAAAGGTCCTGTTTTAAAAGCTTTGTCTTTGATAAACAGGTCATCAATTCGTCTTAGTATTCACCCCTTTCGAGCCAACTAATCGTTAACAGAACCATTCTGCCTTCTCTTTGGTTTTCTTCTATTTTCAAAGCTTCAAACTCAAAACTTTTCTCGTGATTAATAAACAGTAGTTCTATAGAGGTGTGGGGTAAAGTTCACTCATCCTCCATTAGAAAAGGGAGGATCCTCCGACCAGATGGGTGTTGTGTCTGGTGGGCAGCAGCCCGGCGATTAATGTCGGAACATTCTAGTTGCGTGGCAAACTCTGCTTGCGCGATGCAGGATTTTGCGTGACGTCAGTGAGATGCGTAGTTCGCATGTAAATGCCGCCACAGTTCTGCCCACTGGCCGCTAATGCGGCAGCTGCGATAGACCTAAGATCAGGCAAAGTTTTTCTTAATAATTTCTCAGTCCGGAGTCTGGATTCTTGCCTAACTGCTGCCAATAGGCTATATAATAGGCTATTGGGCCATATTAGACTATTCATCTCTGCCCCTTAGGGGAGTACAGGCGTGTTATTATGGTATGTTATATTGCAAACAACCCTAATAACCTCTCATGATTGTGGCGAAAACGGTACTCATCATCTGCTTTGTCTTTTCCCAACTATGTTGGGGTCGGCTTCTAGTCCAATCGAATGAACCTGAGTACCAGTAGGTAATTTTACATGGGACGACTGCATATCTGACCTCCACAACCCAATTCCTGGGTAACACGATATCTCTTGGTAAGGGTGGTTGCCAGATTTACGGGCTTCTGACTGATCGTAACGACTGTCAAAGATCCGCAAATGAAAGCCGGGACTAACGACTAAACTTGCTTTTCGAGACACGGAGCGGTCTTGATATATAATGCATGGTCACCTATCTACGAACCGACCTAGACAAGCGTTGCTTAACCTGATCGATCGGCTGTTATTCGTTAATAGTTCTTGTGGTAGGTAGTAGTTTGTTGTGTTAGTGGTCGTTGTTGGGTGTTAGCTACGACCCCAGCGGCCCCTTGTCGAATACGATAGGTCCTATAGTTTCTAATATCTCATAATGAACTGCTCGTAGCATGATTAAGATAAATACTAGGTACATTCTGACTTTAAGGCTGCGTTTATCTTTCATTCGAGGAGCGTACGGAAAGAAAATATTACTTCCTCGCTGTTGCAGGGAAACTTTATTGTTACTAAGTGAAACTATTTGATAGAATGGTGGGAATGAAACGTAATATGAAACCTTCTTGAAGTTCTTCATAATTAAAATTATTATACCTAACCCTTTCTAGACTACAGGTGTGATTCACCGTTTCAGCTTCAGTTTCAGTGTATCCATCATAAGGCAGTCTTCGGTAGCAGCCCGGACTCTGGATTTATGCCTGGTCAAAAGCTAAAGGCTCGCCCCTCTTCTACGAAATTAAAACATAATTGGCAAAATGCAGTAAGCATTATCAGCCTATAATGTGCTGGGATACCGGTCTCCTCTCGGTGAGAGGGAGTGAGCCGTAATCCACCACACGGGCCCAGTGTGGGTTCGTAGATGTCACACGTATTCGCATTTTTGGTTATATGACATGCTGGTTACCTCACGATGTTTTCGTTCACCGTTTTGAGAGCAGTGGTGATGTAATAATTTACACAAAGTAAAGCGCCTGGGTTCGAACCTACGATCTACAACTCGTAAGTCACGGCGGTTAGCACTGGGCCACCACTGCTCTGAAATGAAATTTATTTGCAAGAATTGTAGTACATTACAGATAGTCGGTTTTTTTAAAGTTTCTGAATCAATTCGCTAAAACTAGCATGCAAAATCATTGATTACATGAAATAAATAAAAAAAACTAAGGTCTAATGTAGGTACAATTTATGTATACCTTTTTTGATAAAGCAAGCGTGATTTTTTTACATCGAGCATTCGTGCGTTCGATTGAGAGTCACACAAATATTTGTTTTTGCTTTTTCTTTTTACAAAACCCGACCAAGTCCGAGTCGCACACGAATTTAAGAGTGCCACAAGGCAAAAAATACCGAAAAAAAAAGTTTCTTGTATGGATAAAAATCAAAGGAAGTCCTTCTTCCTTTGATTTTTATAACCTTAAAATTTTACTTATATTATTTGTTGTTATAGCGGCCATAGAAATACACACTCTGTGAAAATTTCGACTGTGTACGTATTACGGTTCATGAGAACGTTCACGGACGGACAGCGGAGCCCTATAAAATAACACCACAGCTCAGCCGTTAACTCTTAACTAACAGACTAACAAACAAACTAACACTACTAGCGCGACTTCAGACTCCAACAAAGAAAGAAAAGAAAGAAATATCGACACGTTACAAAGAAAACTAACTCCATCTAACATAAACCAATACAAAGTAAAACTGCAAGGACTCAATCAGAATAAAACAGAACTCATTTCGACCAATGAGGACAAAGTTCTGATCAAAGTTCAGAATCGGACTATTTGTAAAATTACTAGCCCGAGGCGAAGAGATAGGGACTGGGTTTTTGTTGAAACTTTCTGATCTCAAGTTCGGTCATTGCATTTCGATTTCAAAGGCGTTTGAGATTGGTTTAATTATTTTTCTTCAAGGTTTTAGTGAAGGGGGATTAGAGTTTAAGGACAATCGGGTTTTGACTTGTTTGCATTGGAAAATGTTTATTTGATTTAAAACATCTGATTCTTATTTAAACTGAAACTCAAAGTCTTTATTTCAATTAAACTATTTACAGGCACTTTTGAATTGTCAAGGAGTCGGTCTGTCAGGAAGCTAGTTGCCCATTCCAAAGCGTATTCACATTTCACACACACTCACACTCACTCACTAACTTTCGCCTTTATAATATTAGTGTGATATTATAGTGTGATGTGATTCTATTACAAGTCTTTCAGACATTGTCTTTCAATACATACATACATACATAATCCTCCTCCTTTTTTGAGAGCGAGTGGGCCGTAATCCACCACGCGGGCCAGTAGTGGTAACGGCCCCGACTTACGAGTTGTCATTCAATAGCACTTATTCAAATCAAAATCAGCATAGGTATATACACAAAATAAACAAGTCCGAGTCGGACTCGCACGAAGGGTTCCGTACCACAAGGCAAAAACGCAGAAAAAAACACGTTTGTTGTATGGGAGCCCCCCTTAAATATTTATTTTATTTTGTTTTTAGTATTTGTTGTTATAGCGGCAACAGAAATACATAATTTGTGAAAATTTCAACTGTCTAGCTATCGCGGTTCTTGAGATACAGCCTGGTGACAGACAGACGGACGGACGGACAGCGAAGTCTTAGTAATAGGGTTCCGTTTTTACCCTTTGGGTACGGAACCCTAAAAACAACGTGTGTACGTGTTTAATTTATTATGTGTACTGTTATAATGTGTTAATGTTTAGTCTGATATGAGTAGTGTTAATTAAGATTCTGTAACGAACAATACTAGATTGACAGGAGCAACATAGAATCCCTTTGTTGATCGTATATCAAGAACTCTGGACCCTTTTTCTTAGAACCGACTGTTGACCGATTGTTTGAGTTGTGTTGATTTGAAAAAGACAGTTTCTTAGAAGCCTTAAAGGCTTCAAATCGCTTCTATCAACGACTTTAGTAATTACACTTGAACTAGTTACAAAAACCACCTTAGCTGCTACGAAATAAAGGTGGACCATGGACGTGCAGATGACTGTACCTACTAAAGTGGATAACCTTTTCAAAATCAATGGTATTATTTTTATCAAGGTACTTTTTTTACCATTTATGGACACACAGACAAGATGAAAGTAGCTGAAAAATATTAACTTCCAGCACACCTGCAAATCCTGCAATAGGACAGTAGATGAAGAAATGTAGACAGCGTGTGTAAGAGTAAAAGAGAAAATAAAATACATAATATCAAAAATAATTTACTAAATAAGACAAATAATATGAGAATATACTTAACATAGGTACATACATACTTTTAAAATAAATATCACTAGAATAATAATTATAATGTAATTAAAATAATAAATACATACGCAACTATGACGAAGTGGAAGGATAGTGTTCTTTCGCTCTTAATTAAAAAAGTTTAATAAAAAAAAAAAGTATTTTTTCCCTAACTCTTATCTTAGACATTCGAACTAGGATACAGCCGCATAGATTTGATTTCCACCGTTTTCCTTTCCCACGATCGCCTCTAACACCCAAAAAAGAAAAACAAACCGAAGCAGATAAAATAAGCAGTAATTCGCCAAGTTTCCCGATTCTGACCGCTATCTGCAACCCAACTCGTCGACTCAGCGATAGGGAACAGGAAAAGGGATTCCTATGAAATATAATCAAAGTTTTTGGGTAGAATTAGTTTTGTTAACTTATAATTTGATATTACCTTACTATGAGGTTAGGGAAGAATGGGTTTCTGGGTGTGATGTGTTTTGTTTATCTAGTCCATAGGTTCTGTAGCGGTATCTACAACGCCACATGCGAACAACGCGTCATACTGACGTCACGCAAATCCTGCATCGCGCAAGCAGAGTTTACCGCGCAACTAGCATAGATACAACGGCCCGACATGAATCATCGGGCAGTTGCCCACCAGAATCAACAACCGTCTGGTCGGAGGATCCTCCCTTTTCCATGGAGGTTGAGTGAACTTTACACCCTGTTCCTCATACCTCTATACTGGTGACCCCGACGTGATCTGAACACGCAACCTTCTGAAACCTTCCTCATACCTCTATAGTTCTCAACCTTATTTTGCCCACCGTCCCACTTAGGGAATTGTTTTTTTCTAGTGTCCCCCAATTTTTTTAACTTACCATCTGTGGTGAATCTGAAACAGCTATTGCTACGATTATATTTTAACGTGTTATAATATATAGTCCTAAGATAGGATATATAATTTTCTCTGGAACGCCCACGAGGAGGCGTTATCGCCCATCTATAAACCAGTCCATGTTGGAGTTTTAGCAAGTTCGTTCCCACATGTAATATCAATGACGTAAGCATTTTTTTTATTTAAAAGATTGTCCATGAAGTTTTATGCTCGTTCTTTTCCATAGGAAACAACGTGTTTCGGAACGGGCAAATAGCTCCATCTTTCTTACCGACCAACTCCTTTATTGGTTTCGTTGCAAGTTGCAATATATTATTTTAGTTAAAGTTAAAGCACCATTAACCAAATTGGGATAACAGTCTTAGTTTAGTAGTCTGTAGATGTCCTAATAAAACAGTTATTTGGCATTTCTAATTGGTATCCTTAGATCAAACAGCACTATTTGAAGGGTCATTTCGTCACTTAGGTACGTATCATACCGCGTAAACGAAAGTTGGCCATGTGACGATTTATACTTCATTGGATAGATTTTGTCGGCGCGCCTCGAATGATGTCAAATAAAAATCAAAATTATCCAATCGCAGCGAATAGTTCTGGCATTGCGCAAATTGTTTGTTGTGTCACAACCGCATAAATCGGCAGTCCGCCGTACTATCTCGAGTTGAAGTGTAACCCCCTTTATAGTTACTTTACTCTTTGAGTGTAACCGCGTAGCAGACTAAAGCCGGATTCATACTATTGTGTCGTGTCGTGTCGTGACGCCTTCTGTTCTGACGCAGTGTTAGCCAATCAAAACTCGTTGTAATTTGACGTACTCCTGAACAGATTCGTTTGATTGGTGTACCCCGAGTCACGACACAACACGACACAGTAATGTGTCTGTGGCTTTACGCTGAGTTCCGTAAACAGTTTTTTGTCTCTCTTGAAAACTAATCATACTTATTTAACTTGCGCGGTATTGTTACCTAAGCGACGATTTATAATGATGATGCCAGTCAAGATTAGCTAGTCAGCATGGTTTGTGACTGCCCAGGGAGCGCCAGAGATAGGTACTCTTTTCATCATCAACCTACGCCTTTTCCCAACTATGGAAGGGTAGGTTTCCAGTCTAACCAGGTGTAGCTGAATAGCCTCAGTAACTGAGTAACACGATAACCCTTGGTAAGAATGGTTATCAAACTTTCGAGCTTCTGGCGACTGCTAGCTGTGAGTATGAATTTAAAATCATATTCCCGCACAAACTCAAACGATTAAGTTCAATGCCATTCAAAGTTCATTCAAATTCATTCGTTCTTTCATTCACGACCAATATGAATCGTGCATGTGCTTGAATAGATGCCAGGCAAATCACTTTTTGATAAAATCCTCTCGGCCGTGCTCCGACATAGTGGGTATGCATTTTCAAACTCTTTGCGGATCGGTAAAACACGGGTTCCGTACTCTTCTATTTGCGGTACAATACTCGTAGGTGGGATTATTCTAAAAGGTGTATGGATAAAAGGTGGAAGGAAAACGGGGATCGTTGCTGTGTTTTGCGAAGATAATTATTATTTATATTTAGTAATCTATAGAGGTACTGGGTATGAGGAATTGCCACAAGAAGAGAGAGGCCAGTGCTCAGCAGTGGGTAAAGTCGAGCTGTGGCGAATACGAAGCCAAGGTGGTTCTAATGATATATACATTTTACCAAAAAGTGAGCTTTCAAAAAAAGAAAATAATAGGCTATTTGACAATGTAAAAAATAAGGTCATAATTATTGACACTTGTATAGATTATCGCTTTTAAAATCGATTTGCATTAATTTTACTACAAAACAATGTATTATTTATAAAATAATCCCGAAAACACTTCATCTTTTTAAATCTGGCGCCACGTAATCGAAAACGGTCTGGATTGGCTGAACTTAAGATGACGTCATGTTCTAGTAAATTTCTGTCTATCGTTGACAGAACGATGACTTTTGTCTAGTATCTCGACCGTTTCAACGTTTGTTTACGTCAATCGTGACGTCACGACGCCATATTGTTAAAGATAGCGTTTTGGTGGCTTATTTAAACAGTACATTTTTATTTACTATTTTTTAAAAGAAATACATTATGCAATTTGAAGTAATAGGTTTTTGTGGGCTCGTTAGATACCATTAAATAATCTGAGATGTTTATCAGAAACCAGTCAAATAGCCTATTGTAAACATTCAATGTGTTTTTATTTATGTTCTAATATACTCGGTCTATATTGCTGTCATTCTTGTATCTTTGACAGTCGTTGCGGGTCGTCAGAAGCCCGAAAGTCTGACAACCAATCTTACCAAGGGGTATCGTATTACTTAGTAATTGGGTTGTGGAGGTCAGATAGGCAGTCGCTCCATGTAAAACACTGGTAGTCAGCTGCATCCGGTTAGACTGGAAGCCAACCCCTACATAGTTGGGAAAAAGCTCGGCCTCCATTGAAAACCCCTGTACATAATAATATTAGGTATTTCGGAAGTCATGGGAGTCTTTGATTTACGAAGAGTTACACTATCCACCTCCTGACTCCATCATCAGATCAGCTCCAAGATTCCAAATTATAGTTTTGTCTACCGAATTACGTCTACATACAAAGTTTCATTTCCATACGACAATAAATAGAAGTACTAGGTTAAAATTGACCTCTAAGTTTTTTTACAAGTGAAGCTAATAAAAGCGTGTAAAAAATACATTTAACTAACAAGCTTATTTAAACAAACAACAAACATAAATATTAAGAAGTCGGTTAACAAAATGAAGGTTCTATTTTCATATCAAACATTTTCGCACAATAATAATATGTAGCTTTAAATATACATCAAAGGATATAAGGCTACCCTACAATATTGCAGGCACAACACAAGTAGCAATCTACGCGCTACGTCACAGCCGGCCGGTTATCGGTGACCGGAAATGACCGGTCAAGCCATAGAGTACGTATAACATGATGTATATTGTTTATGGTTGAGGCAATTTATTTATTATCTATGGTGAGGTCAAGTGGGGGTGAGTTATGGGGTTGAGTTCAAGTGTTTGGTAGATTATGTTTTACTTTATGGTGTTAAAGTTAAGATGGGACGTTAATAATGTTTGTATTTACCTGCCTATTTCTCTACGAGATAGCAGAGATTTATTACACTTTCATTATGGCAGTTCAACCGGACCTAATACAGTTATCAGAATGCAAGTCCAGACTCTAGGCTGCTACTGAGCAGTTAAAAACCCAAAAACTCTTTTCCCGAAATGGGAATGTATCCCAGGACCATGCTCAGAGTTAAACTTTTGACAACTAGACCAGGCAGTTATTTTCGGAAAATCCCATTGAACACTTAATAAAACAATACACAGTGACCAGAGGGCTAGCCTATTTTTAGCCCAAAGAATAAGCATTGCCATCCAACGTGGTAATGCTGCCAGCCTTTTGGGCACTTATGCCATTGACAGCGATGTGGACAAATTTTTTGATGCCCAATGAGCTCGTCTTTTGCTTTACCTTTTTTGTATATATACTTGTATACACTATTTAATATGTATATTTTAGTGTTAAATTGTAAAATAGTAACATTATAAACTTACTGAATAAATTATATTGATAGGAAAAAGAAAAGAAAGATACACAGATCAACAAACATGAATCATAAATATTCCCATACCCCTTTCAACAAGTTGTAACATTGTCAACAATTCAAACGCATGTTGTTTCACTTCAGCGTCGGTCGTTATTTGCCGCTTCACATTCAGAGTATAATTGAAGAGGTATAACACCATGGTATAGACAGACAGGCTACTTGAAATATGTTCTATGCTGGTTGTTATGTTTTTTAGACTAGACATCTGGGCCCTAATTCAATATGACCACTCGAAGATTCCTTACTTTGAAATCATGTCAATTAATTAGCTAATCATGCCCACTTCGCGTTCATTTTGCGCGGTTTCGTTCATTGGGTCATAGATAATAACAATTCCAATACAGATATTCAAACGTCATATGGCATTCTTGTCACACGGTCCTCGACGACAATTTCCAATCCCTTTGGCTTTTCTGTCACTGACGCTATTTTATTAAACCTTATACCTACTCATTCTCATTCTTATAGACACACGGGCAGCCCAAAATTAATACTGTGAATCAAATAAGTCTCTAGGCCCTAAGACCCGATCAAGATATATGCAAAAAGTTCCAACCAAGTGCAAATATGGTATATAGGTATTCCTGCAAACGATGGGGCATGATTCAAGCGCGAATACCTACCGCTTCCTAAATAGGTTTTTTTATAATGATTGGTCGAAACTCGTGGTCACCATCGGCATCTCATAGCAAAATAAAAATCATGAAATCATAATTTCAAGTTGCAAAAGGGTTTTCACCCCGTGATTGGCTACTTAAAATTAAATTTATTTTAATTACAATTATTTACCGGAGACCCCAATTCATGACAGTTTGTGAAATTTTAAAGATGCCTTGTAAATTAACAAAACTACGTCAAATATATTTTATACATTCATAGCTACGAGAACAGTCTCATTCATTGGCATGCACGTCACAGTCGGTCGAACAAGCGAAACAATTATTTCTCTCGCATCAACCACTGTTGTATGACCGTTGTTGTATGGACGAGTAAAGATTCATACACACTGCTGTTCAACAGACTAGTTGGTAATTCACTCTTATGGGTAAGATCATCATCATCTGCCTAGCCTTTTCCCAACTATGTTGGGGTCGGCTTCCAGTATAACCGGATGCAGCTGAATACCAGTATTTTACATGGAGCGACTGCCTATCTGACCTCTTCAACCCAGTTACTGGGTAATACGATACCCCACCGATTACCGATTATGGGTAAGATAAGATAAGATATTTATTTTACAAATATGGGTACAAACACGGTGACTTAAAAAAATATAATTAGCAACAGCCATATTTTAACCAGAAGACAAAAGTACAAAATTCGGTAAGGTGCCTAAGATTTGATGCTTGAAGTCTCTCGGTGACCTGGAATGTGTTTTAGCGTTGCATGCTTGTCTAAGTCATTGTATGATTATGGACACTGTAAACTGTCTATAAATTGTGAACTGTACCATACTGCTTTTATTACAACGTATGCATGTATTTAGGGGCTTTGCCTGAAATGTATGGGCCAACTGGTGCCTTTTTTTTTTTTGATGGAACACTAACGCCACCTTTTTAGATTTGTAGAGTACTTCCATACAAACAATAGTTACTATCACAGTTCAGCTCTAAAGTACATCCGTCTCGAGTTATGCGCCCTGATCTATGACGCGTATTTAATTAGGAAAACTGAAAATATGAGTTACCTTTAATGGTCCTATACTATTTATTTCATAGTACAAACTCTATTGGACTCAAGTTTCATATTGGCGTAAGTGGCATAGTGTGATATCAAGTTACACTTCACCGTAACAATGTCATGAGCTTTATTAACAAAGGGGCCATATTTTTTTTCGATAGGTTATAAATCTATCCATATCAAACCGTCAAATTTTGAACGAACTTACCGATAGGCTTCACAATCTGTCCAATTTTATTAGCCGTAAAATTGTGAACCGTCTCTTATTTATCGGTGTTGGCCACGGATATATGGTGTTCGCGGTATACGAATTGGTCGCAGTAACTAAGCCAGGGTAACAGGGTACCCCGACCAAATGGGTTAGGTTAGGTTAGAGCAGTGACCAAGCGCGCGCGAGCCGAGCGAGTGAAGCAAGCCGAGCGAGTGAAGCGAGCGGTGCCGTAGCAGCAGGCGGTTTCCAAGTTGGTCGCAGTTATTTGAAAGTTATTTGTTATGCGCAAGGTACGATCCGTTGAATGCAAGTTAGATATCAGTTCACAATTTATTGGTTTACCTTTGGTGTAAAAAGAAACCAACCAATGAGTATTTCTATTCTATTCTATTCCTTTTTAAGTACTATTTCCTTTGTTAGATTTAATTTGTAAAAGCTATAGAGGCGTTTGACAAAGTTTATGGATAACGTGAAGAACACGGTGTATAACAGTTATTATAAATCCTCAAACTAAGAGCCCTGTTATTCAAAACCCCATTAAAGTCAAAAGACCAATGTTGAAAGTTGAACCATGTAGCCACGCCCTAACCTCGCACTGTACGTGTATACAACATTGTTTTCTGTGAAGCACAGTCCCTGTGTATAATTGTTTATTGCCTGTACGCCTGGTAATTGTCGCGTATATGTAAATTTTCGAGCATGGGTTTTGGTGCGAAAGGCTGGAAATCTATACAAAACAATATCGTGTCGTAACTGAGTATATTATGTTGGAGAACATCAACTACTGTACTATCAACAACTGATGTAAAGATATTGTATGTTGTACGTGTCCTTATAGGGTGGCAGTCTGTTCACAAGCAACTCACCTCTGATTTTGCATCACTGACCAAACCACAGTGATCTTTATTCTCATTCATAAATAAATAACGGACTGTTGAGGTGTAACAAAGAAGATTTTTTGATAAGTCAACCCTCTCTCTGAAAGTCACAGGTAAGGTATGTATTTTTTGTGATAAGTCTTTACAACCTTTAAAATCAAATTTTATTTGTTGTTAAATTTAAATCACATCACACTAATATTTTTATTTTTACGTTTTGTTACTTCTTCACGCTCAAACGGATGCACCAATTTTGATAAAGTTTTGTATGGAGGTAGCTGACACCCTGGATTAACATATAGGCTACTTTTTATCCCGATATTCCCACGGGATCGACATTTACGCGGGTGAAACCGCGGGGCGCAGCTAGAATTCTCATAAACCTATATATTTGTGTGTGTTTTCTAAACCTTAAAATAAGATCCAGAAGTAGTCTAAAATTGCCATTCATTAAGTTTTTCAAGAGTGGCGTGCAAGGACTGGGAGACGAAGTGTCGGTCGTCCGGCGATGAGATGGGCGGACGACATTGTTACCATCACGGGTAAAACTTGGGTGAGGCTGGCCCATGAGCGTGGGGATTGGCACAATAAAAGAGAGGCCTATGGGCACATGAAAAGAGAGGCCTATGGGCACATGAAAAGAGAGGCCAGGCACATGTAGAGAGAGTGGGTGAAGTCGGGCTATGGATGGTGATCACCACCATGATGATGTTGTTCAAATCTCGGGTCTGAAAATATCATGTGCCTGTGATTGGTTTCCCGAAGTAACAACAACGGGTCTATCAGCAGACTACGCTGAATAGGCTAATGATATTTTAAGTAAAAAAACAGATAGTTTACCTCACTAAAACCACCCCAGTGGCCATCTGGTCATGGAAGGGGGCAATAGTACCTTTCAAAAGACCACTCCGAAACCCCATCTGTGCAACGCCTGGTAGGGCACATACCTGGGGAACCTATAGAGGGGGAACTCCCCAAAATCGAGTGCAAGGTAGCACGTGGCCATTGTGCGCCGCCTTCCCCGATATCACTTAATAGTTTACCTACCCAAAATTCGATCTTCAAAAACGGCACAATGTCACACTATTAGATGACACGTGTAAGTAGGACGGCATGTCATAATTATCGGGAGCGAAGAAGAGACAAGACGATATGCAACTTGGCTAGTCAGCCAAGTTGCATATCGTCTTGTCTCTTCTTCCAAGTTTTGACATGCCACTTGCGGAGTGCGTATACTATCCCCCCCTCCTTTTAATACTTATAATATCATTGGAATAGGCTTTCGGGAAAACATCGTGGCGAAACCGGCATGTCCTAGAACCAAAAATTCGAAGACTTGTGACATCACTGGGCCCGCGTGGTGGATTTCGGCCCACTCCTACTCACAGAAACGCCTCCTGTCTGAGAGTGAGTGGGCCGTGATCCACCGTGTTCCAATGTGCCCCAGCAGTGGGACCATTATATAGGCTGATATTGTTATGTTATGTAGGCTTTCAGGAACTGGAAACAAAACCACCTTTCGTCCTGATATTTTTCTTGAGAGTGCATAGAGTGCATGCACTAGTAATGTCTATTTACTTCCATAGTGTTAATATAACCCTAAACTATGTACCACCTATAAATTCAAATCACAATGTACCACAAACGTGCCTACACGTGCAGATACCTGAATTCTAAACTACAGGCACAGTCAACGAGTTCGATGACGTCACGCCACTAAATTATCGGTTACGATTCATTCGGGCGACGCCGAAATTTACGGGTTGCGAAGTAACCTGTTCGTCATTTTGTGTGAAAGTATACGGGAGGAAAATTTGGGAGGGAATGATTGAGAAATTAGTTTATATGACAAAGTATGAATTAAAAACATATTGAGACTTCTGAGGGTCACAAAATAATCAATCTTAAATCTGGAAATCTATGTATACTAATATTATAAAGAGATAAAGTTTGTAAGTTTGTATGTAGTGGTTAATCTCTGGAACTACCAGTCGCATTTGAAAAAATCTTTTTGTATTTGATAGCCTAATTCTTGGGGAAGGCTATAGGCTATTTAACATCACGCTATGACTCTTAGGAGCCGAGCAAAAAGTAAAAACTCAGAAAGAACGCTAAGCAAAAACGAAGTAATAGCGCGGGCAGGCGATGAGATGCGACGGGGTGTGTCGGGGGAACAAGAAATTTCACACGGACGAAGTCGCAGGTAGAAGCTAGTGTGTCATAATGTGCCTATATAGGCTACATTTCCGCCGCTAAGCAAGACTGCTGTGTTTAAAATAGTCGGAAAAACTACAGGCTGCTAAATGATGAATGACTGCTCATCTTTTGCTAGAGCCACCAACCCTTACCGTATGCGTCTAGGTTATCTTGCCACCTCTTCCTGGTCCAGAACAATTACATTTTTTTTTAAGTTATGCAATATTTTATTAGATTAATTTCTGTAAGTCGTCTAAAGACAACATTACACATACGTCAATGTAAATTATGTTCTTTTTTTTAACTTAAATTTCATTTCGTGTCCATCGGTCTGTGAGAAGAAATACCAGAACCAACTCACAGTTGAAAACGGACAATTTGTCAACTGTTCCGCGCACGATACACATCCGTAACAAAGATCATATAGTTTCCGAACAATTTTGTGCCACATAAGCGGATTTGCCGATAGCTCATGTTCCCAGCTCTAATATAAGTAATTGCTTTTCACTATCGATCCAACTTCATACAATAAGACTGTTAGATATTGTGTGGTTGGGTACATTCGTTATCTGTGCATACAAGGGTAATTTTCTAATCTGTATCTGAGCTCGTTTGTTGCAAAGTGGAAGGAGTTTTGGGAGATGATAGCTTATTTATTTTCTTTTACAGGTACATAACAAAGACACGTGTAGATGCTTTGAAACGTTTCGCTGTTGCGTAGCCGTAGGGTTTAAAATACCTATTAACAAATTAAAAATGTGACTACCGTTTACTAACAGAATGTCGTAGCCTCGTAGCAGATGGTTACGGCGTAGAGGCAATGGTCTACGTGGTTAGATAGGCAATTCTGGTAATTTACGAAAGTTCACAGTCTGATCTCAGCCTTAATCTGTCGAAAATACTTCTAATATCCCTACATTTTTGGCAAGTTTTTTACATTGATTGTCGCTGAGATGAGATTGCGACTAGATTTTGAACGTTTTTAATTACGGGAATTGGCCTTCAGAACTCAGTCTCAATCTGTCAAAAATACCTGTAATTTCCATACATTTTTGACATCGATCGTCGCTGTGATGATTAAGACTATATTTTGAAAGCTTTAAATTACAGGAATTGGCCTTCAGATCTACGACATGGAAAGTTGGAACCAATTATATTGAAGAATTGGTGATATTTTTATATGATAAATTAAATAAGCATGTATCTTGTATCCGTAATCAGTGCTAACAAATTAGGAGATTAATAATGTTCAAGCCGTCCACGCGACTGGCATGCATTTACGGAAAGAGACATGAATAAAAAGTCATTTTCTACAATTAAAGTAAAAGTGCCAATAAAACATTATTCAAGTATTTACAACATAAAAACAATATAATTCGTCATAAAACACGAAACTATAAATATTTAACCTCCTTAAAACATAAACATGAATAAAAGAATATGCCAGCTGGCAACCCTGTGAAAGCGAGTAGTTTTAAATCGCAGAATACCATTTTTAAATTTCATTTTTATACGGCAACACTCGCTTTAGCTGTGTTCAAATTTGTAATTCGAATTTGCACCGAATCGCAAACAGTTTTTAACGGTTTTTCTTTTAATCCATGTTCTGTATTTAAAATTATGTTCTGTTTGCTTTGATAATGAGTTGGCTGCATATACCTTTGAGTTAGATTGCTTTTGTTTTAGTAACTTAATTAGGTCTTGGTTTTATTATTCTTCTTTTATATATAGGAGACGTTCCTCATCTATTCTGTGTAATTATATACAGGGTGATTGGAAGATGGGTGCAAAGCTTTAAGGCGAAGATAGTACAGACAATTTAGAACCATTTAAGCCATGGTTGTCTTAGACGAAGTCTTACTACTTTTTTTTTACCAATTTCTTAAGATTTTTTTCAAAAATTCCTAAAGTTTTAACTAAACTATTTATTTATGGCCAAATTGAATGATAAACGAATTCATTTTTATTGTATTCAATTAAAGTAATGTGTAAGCAATCTAGCAAAACATGTGTTAGGCCTCTGTGTCGTTAGACATTTTTTTTACAGATATTTAAAATTCATAACAAATTTTAAAATTTATAAATACTTTTTGTAAACCTTATTTTAAAAATCACGGAGCGTGCTTTTTTTGTTCAAACCTTTTTGAAAACATGCTTGATAATCGCTCTTTCTTTTGAGGTAACATTTACGCAGATATCTTACAAATTATTGAAATTAGGACCTAAAAACCAATTTAAGGGAGAAATTTTAAATTTTAGGCAGTCTAAATAAAACAACATTTGAATTAAATTTATTTATGTTTCATGGTCAAAATGTTGTCCGTGATTCCTAATACAAGCACGGCTCCGTCTTCTCACTTCTATTGTTGTTATTTTCAACATCATGTCTCCAGCTTCATTGTTTCAAACTCTGAATTCATTCTCTCTGTCAGTTCTTCTCTCGTGTTTATTTCAACATTCGTATACACCAGCTCCTTGGCCCGGCCCCACACGAAAAAGTCCAGCAGGGTCAGATCTGGTGAGCGAGCGGGCCAAGGGATGGGTCCATCTCTGCCAATCCAGCTGTCAGGAAAGCAATTATTTAAGTGTTCCCCATGTGTTGTGTGGGTTATGAAAGTTTGTAATGCCCTCCCTAGAAAATTTGCTTTCATCCGTTCACAAGATTGATTTAAAATTAAAGTTTTCTAGGGAGGGCATTAAAACCTTTCATAACCTTCATGAATGTGCCGCCAAAGACAACAATTCACATTTTAAGAAGCAGGTGTCGTTTCAGAGGAAATTCTGGAGGCTGGAGTAATTTGCAGGACGTTGATTGGGCCCCACTTCTTACCGGAGACTTTCAATGGTGAAAATGATTTTCACTTTCTACAAGTGGATTTACCAGAGCTGATAGAGGAAACCGGTGTCCCGATATTCGCAAGAGACAGTACAGTCATCTTTCAGCAAGACGGCTGTCCAACGCATTGGATGTTAAATGTAAGGGAACACTTAAATAATTGTTTTCCTGACAGCTGGATTGGCAGAGATGGACCCATCCCTTGGCCCGCTCGCTCACCAGATCTGACCCTGCTGGACTTTTTCGTGTGGGGCCGGGCCAAGGAGCTAGTGTATACGAATGTTGAAATAAACACGAGAGAAGAACTGATAGAGAGAATGAATTCAGAGTTTGAAACAATGAAGCTGGAGATGATGTTGAAAATAACAACAACAGAAGTGAGAAGACGGAGCCGTGCTTGTATTAGGAATCACGGACAACATTTTGACCATGAAACATAAATAAATTTAATTCAAATGTTGTTTTATTTAGACTGCCTAAAATTTAAAATTTCTCCCTTAAATTGGTTTTTAGGTCCTAATTTCAATAATTTGTAAGATATCTGCGTAAATGTTACCTCAAAAGAAAGAGCGATTATCAAGCATGTTTTTAAAAAGGTTTGAACAAAAAAAGCACGCTCCGTGATTTTTAAAATAAGGTTTACAAAAAGTATTTATAAATTTTAAAATTTGTTATGAACTTTAAATATCTGTAAAAAAAATGTCTAACGACACAGAGGCCTAAAACATGTTTTGCTAGATTGCTTACACATTACTTTAATTAAATACAATAAAAATGAATTCGTTTATCATTCAATTTGGCCATAAATAAGTAGTTTAGTTAAAACTTTGGGATTTTTCGAAAAAAATCTTAAGAAATTGGTAAAAAAAAAGTGGAAAGACTTCGTCTAAGACAACCATGGCTTAAATGGTTCTGAATTGCCTGTACTATCATCGCCTTAAAGCTTTGCACCCATCTTCCAATCACCCTGTATAATAATATAATAATATTCCACAACTATCACACAACGCCGTCTAGTCTCAAGCTAAGCAGAGCTTGTGTTATGAGTACTAGACAACTGATAAACATACTTATATATTTCTAAATACATACATATATAGATAAATTACACCCAGACACAGAACAAATGATCATGCTCATCACACAAACATTTGTCCTGGGTGGGAATCGAACCCACGACCTCCGGCATAGCAGTCATAGTCACTGACCACTAGACCAACAGGCCAGTCTGTTACAATTACTCCTGTACCGGGACGAATTTTTTTAATTGCTTTGTGCGCCCCGCTCTTAACCTCGATTCAACAAAAACAAAGCTCATACAGGAACTCAAGGATATCAACAACACAATCGTGAGATTGTGTAGTTCATATCCCTGACTAGGCAGATGGTGACATCTGCCTAGCCTTTTCACAACTATGTTGGGGTCGGCTTCCAGTCTAACCGGATGCAGCTGAATGCCAGTATTTTACATGGAGCGACTGCCTATCTGACCTCCACAACCCAGTTACTGGGTAATACGATACCCCTTGGTAAGACTGGTTGTCAGACTTTCGGGCTTCTGACTTCCCGTAACGACTGTCAAAGATCCACAAATGACAGCCTGGACCAACGGCTTAACGGAGGGGTCAAGGTATGTAAAGATGGTCACCCATCCACAAACCAACCGTAGCAAGCGTAGCTTAACCTGATCGAACGACCTGTGCGGCTGTTATTATTTAGCCACGGGCCCCTCAACTACACAACCTGTTACCATGAATGCAGTACAATAGTTCTGAACCTCCCTTCGTTAAATTTTTCGTCGGTCATCATGTCGTGAATCCATTGAACAGGCCATGGCGCAGAAACCAGTTGCTTACTCATTATTATTATTTACTAGCTGACCCGGTGAAGTTCACACCGCCTTAGAATCACTAAGGACGAATCTATGAGAAAATGAATTATCTTCATTATTTTTTTTTCTTTGCCTTTTTTCCATGCCTTAATAGTTATTCTGCTATTCGGGGCGAAGACAAATCCAACAAATCAAAGATCACAAAAATCGGTTCAGGCCGTTCTTGAGTTATAAATGGTGTAACTAACCCGACTTTGTTATGTATATAGATTTACTAGCTGACCCGGCAAACGTTGTTTTGCTCCTACACTACTCCTACCCAACTCCTACCCTACTCCCACACTACTCCTACCCTACTCCTACACTACTCCTACCCTACTTCTACCCTACTCCTACCCTACTCCTACCCTACTCCTACACTACTCCTACCCTACTCCTACACTACTCCTACCCTACTCCTACACTACTCCTACACTACTCCTACCCTACTTCTACCCTACCCCTACCCTACCCTACTCCTACCCTACTCCTACACTACTCCTACCCTACTCCTACACTACTCCTACCCTACTCCTACACTACTCCTACACTACTCCTACCCTACTTCTACCCTACTCCTACCCTACTCCTACCCTACTCCTACTATAAAAAAAATAAATAAATAAATAAATAAAAAAAAAAGTATCCTATGTCCGTCTCCTGGCTCTAAGCTACCTCCCCACCAAATTTCAGCCAAATCGGTTCAGCCGTTCTCGAGTTATAAGTGGTGTAACTAACACGACTTTCTTTTATATATATAGATTTAGGAGTTTCCAGTAGTCGCGTACTAAAAACTAAACCACTTCGCAAGTTTTCCCAGTGTCAGCGTCAAACGCCATTCACAAGTTAAAACGCGATCGCATTATTTGCAAATTGTAATTGCCAGATGTTGCTAAACCATAACATAAATTACGCTTGTATTCCTAAAGGGGCTATAAATATAGGGCTATTGTACAGGATGACAAGGACGCGCAGACTGTATCCATGAACTCAGCACATGAATTTAGACCCCCTAGGGTAGAAAATATGACCACATTTTTTTTGTTTTCCCAAACCCCATACTTATGACGGTCGTCGCCTTGAAATGATCAGTAAGTCAAGGCCTTTTAAATGAGATATGTCTCAAGTCTGTTGACTAAGTTTCAATTTTGGGGACGCTAAATCCCATCGTACTTTCTGGTCTGTTCAAAATCATGTATTCCTTAAACTTGAAGTCTTCACTTTGTTAAAGACAGTGTCTTGTTTGTCTTATGTATAGTCTGTCAGTTTATCAGGAGCCTATACAAGTCTACTGCCGGTCGATTCTGTAAAAATCTCACCGTGAAAACTTAGGTGAAGTGAGTTTGTTTTTGCTAGGACACTATTGACAGCTCACTCCACGCTCACTTCACCTAAGTTTTCACGGTGAGATTTTTACAGAATAGCATCGCTGGACACAGTTTTCTCCCAAGATACGCCATAATACACGATTCTACACTTTCTTTGTTCATGAGTCTGCGGCGTTTCAGGTAATATTAAAAAATAATCACAATAAAGAGGTATGAGGAACGGGGTGTTGATGTAGTGAATGGTAGCCGGTTGCGCGTCGCTGTCCTTGCCACCCTAAAAAATTTATAATGGATGGGTCATCAAGCTGGCTACTTGTCACTCGGCAATAGGCATAAGTTACCGTGGAAAACCTTAAATAGAATTCGTACCAAAGCAGGCCACAGCAAGGACAACCTCCACAAGTGGGGGTTCATGGAAGGCACTGACCTCCGATGTGTATGCGGTGTCTCTCCACAGACAATGGCTCACCTCCTATCTTGCACCGCATGCCCTGTCACCTGCACACGTGAGGACCTAATGGTTGGCTCGATGCTGAATTTTGGGCCAAACAAATTTAAGAAAAAAACTATATTTTTGCCGACACGCTAAAAAGAAGACTCGGCAATTTCATATCATCAATCTTGTATTTAAATGGTACAAGTAAACGCTGTCAGTTGGTCCCGAGACAGCTCATAATGGCCTATAAATCCAACATTAGAATTGAGAAGCTATTAGTTCGTAAACTAAAACGAATTTAAGTAACACTTTGTTTTGTCAAGTGCATGATTGACTTTTTTATTATTTTTACTTCAGCAATGGAAAATTGAGAAAAGCGATCTTAAAGTTACCTCTAAATTTTTATTTTTATTTTTTTTTCCGTCTACAAAATGAAGCTTAGTTGGGCATTTCGATATGTGCACATTATGAAGACTCGCACTGTATAGCTATTGACAGGCCACAAATCCAGACTCAAGGCTTCCCAGGCAGTGAAACTAAAGAAACATTCCAACGTCTGACATTGTTTTGATCACTTTCGTTAGACCAAAACATTGACAGTACCCGACATACATGTGGTTTAAGTACTAGAGGCGAAAGTTGAACAATTTCATTCGGTAGCCGGTTGCGGCCGTCAAGTAGACACTCGTAAACGTACGAAATATCCTGCACATGTCAAATGCTGTCAGTTGTATTGCTGTGTCCATTGTCAAACGAAAAATATAAACAACTATTTTTAACTTTATCGGAAAGCAGATACCGAGATGTAACTTTGCGATCTCAATTTTTTTTTTTTTTTTTTTTTTTTTTTTTTTTTTTTTTTTAACGTTGCCCCACACTAGGAATTTCTCCTGTATTGTGGGTGCGTTTACAAACATTTAAACTCACATACACAAACAGCCAGACCCGGAACAACTACTTGTAGGTCATACAAATATTTGTTCCGTGCGGGAATCGAATCCGCGACACGCAGCGCAGCAGTCAATCGCTTAACCACTGCGCCAACCGTGCCGTCAAAACTTGTTACGCACAGGTAGGTATAAGACTGCTTTGTTGAGTAAAAGTGTTTGTGGTATGGCACCGGCTATTTTTAACCACATTCCTAATTCCATAAAAGAGGAACCAGTAACAACTTTCAAAAAGAAACTAACTGTACTTCTATTAAATAAATGTTACTACTCCGTATCGGATTTTCTAGCTGATAAATTTTAGTTGTGTATCAATGTTTGTATGGTTCATGATAAACTGCATCAATGCTTGCATGCCAAAATGGTAGAATGTACAAGGATACTCTAATATTACTGTAACCACCCACTTTAATAAGACTGTCGTACCGTTCGAGCATTGGAAACAGACTCAACCCAAAAGAAAGCGAATCTCATGAAAATAAAAGGTCGCGGCGGCAGTTTTATGTTAGTTTTACTTCACCCCCGTTACGCTGGGGTTGTTTCACCCCCAGGCGAGCGTCAAGTGTGTTTGATTCTATTATTGACCCCATGATTTTTTGGTACGTTTGATAGATTGTGTGGGCCAGAAGTCGGTACCCCTATTTGTTACGGTGACATGTTTGTTACAGAAATGGCTTAGGAAGAAACCCAGACTTCTTGCGTGACTGAAATGTGATTCGATATTATTTTCTGCTAGCGACAGACCCTACGCTTTCTGTGCTGGATTTAAGTTAAATATAAATGACATGAACCTTCCGAAATAAATTGTTAAAAACAGCATCAATATAAAATCGGTATAGATTTGGTTTACGTATATTAAATACTAGCTTCTGCCCGCGACTTCGTCCGAGTGTTTCTTGTTTCCCCCGTCGCATCGTATCGCCTGCCCACGCCATCACTTCGTTTAAGCTTAGTGTGCTTGCTGGCTTTTTTTTTCCTTTTTCTTCGGCTCCTAAGGGTCATAGCGAGATGTGAGCGTATCCCAGTTCTTGATGAAATAGCCTTCCTCAAGAAATGCGGCTATCAAATGCAAAATATTTTTTTTTAATTTGACTGGTAATTCCAGAGATTAGCGCGTTCAAATAAAAAAAAACTAAACAAACTCTTCAGTTTTATTATTGGTATAGATAATAACGAAAGGAACACAGACAGACCCGAAAAGTGACTTTGTTTAATACTATTTACTATAGCTATGGATATAGAAGAAATAAAGCATACAATAAGATTATTATTACAACATACGAACCTTCTGAAAGCACGTTTTAACCAATGATAGATCTATGCAAGGTCACAGAAAGATAGCTACGCCGTAGACACAATTGGTGCTACGGCGTAGCAATTATCGCTACGACATCTACACGAGCTACGCTACCGAAGATAACCAAACCCTGGACTACGTCATTTTAACAAAGGCTTTGTCACTAACTGTGATTTTTGCTGTAGGTATTGTGGGTGCGTTTCTAGGCAAAAATCCCATAGAAAAAACACACTTGAAACCAACTTTTTGTAGGCTACACAAATATTTTTTCGGCGCGGGTATTAGACGACCTTGGAACAAAAGCTTACCCATTTTTATAAAGTAGGTAAGTAACTATTTTTCTGCTACATCAACTCAACAGATAACCAGACACAACAAGAAAAGTTGCGCCACTATCGCCCAACAGAAACACTTCATGATAAATTAGCTCCGTAATTAAGAAAAATTTTAAAACTTCGCTCTCCTTCGTGTCATTAATCTTGAATAAGAAAAGGGGGGTGGTGTTGAGAAAATATGAATTTATGATCTCCCCCCTTTCCCCCTTAATGATTTAAACATTTTTGGAGAGATTTTTAATCGTAAGTTTATTATTTTGATGGAGTTATAATTGTTTTAATGGAACAACAATGACAGGTTGACTGATGACTTTGGAATCGTCGGTAAGTTTGCTGTTTCGATATTTAAATGACCGTAATTAGTGTTTATGTTAACGGATAAGTGTGCAATCCGACATTCTATACAATTCCTAGGAAATGTGTACAATTCCTAAAATAGATAGGAAATCTATGATATATTTTTTAATATGCACTTTTCCTAGGAAATCTATACATTTCCTAAATAGCAATCGGAAATCTTAAAAATTCTATATGTTGTGCTACTAGACGACGTGGATGCAAGAGCGAGCGAAGGGCACCCCGAGGTTCGGTTTGGTTAGGTTCCTTTAAACCCTGCAGACAGAAATAAGAGCACCGCGCAGCGGTGCTCCGTCGACCTGACGTCGACGTCGACGACGACATCGTTAGAAATAAAACATGCATTATGCTAAATTTATGCTTTAGAATGTTATGCTTAATCATTACTATGATTACAAACGTGTTTTATTTCTTTTAGTCACAAAAAGCATTACTTTTTATATATTTCCTAGTATTATCTTGGAATTGCATACGATTCCTAGGAAATACATACATTTCACAGGAAATGTGTGTATTAAAGAATCTTTGAAAGATTATTTTACACGTTTCCTAAGTAGGGCTCGGAATTGCATAAATATTTCCTAGGAATTGTGTAAAAATCCTAGGTTTCATACATTTCCGGTAACATTTAGGTATATTTAAAGTCCCCGTCACGAGAATCTATACATTTTGTAAATAAAAAGCTTCTACTGAGTTACGTAGCGACAATTCAATCAACAAAAAATGATCCCAAATTCAATCTACTCAAAGTAATTACTTGTATGTGTGTGGTGCAAACTGTTAATATAAGTTGGTTATTCTTCTTTTTATTCTTCTTTCTCTTTACATAGTATAAAACAAAGTCGCTCCCGCTCCCTGTTACCTTAGATCTTTTAAACTACGCAATAGATTTTAATGCAGTTTTCAGAAATATATAGAGTGATTCAAGAGAAAGGTTTATATGTATAAAGTCGAGAAATTCAAAGATTTGTAATGAGATGTCGTAACAAACATATTTTTGTGCGCTTACATTGCAAACGCTAAACCTTACGAGATAGATCAAATTAATGTACTAAGGAATTGTATACCTTAAAAATATCGATAAAAAAAGTCCGAGATGGTATATGTTTATCTCCTAGGGATAACCCACAGTAACGATTTATATTTATACATTTTACAAAAAAAATATAGGTTTTTTACCAAGCTATTTTAAACAATACAGTATTATTCCTTATCCAATTAAATACATTAAATACGTTGTGCATTTCATGGAGATCAAAATTGCCCTGGGCATTACAATTGTACTGAATTTCATTATGTCATTAATGTGATTTGAATCTGGAACGTCAACTGAGAAAATCGCAAAAAAAATCTGCTGTTTAGTACAATACGACTGACGTAACTTGGTGGGCCTGAACATAGGCACTAAGAACTTTCGCGCATGTTCTCTCACTCGCACTCGCCTCATGTCACCATTTGGTTCCTAAAAAATCTTACTGCGCAGCCTTCTGCGCAAAGTTCAGGCCCGCAAAAATTACGTCGGTCGTATTGTACATTTTGACGAGTTATGCGAGCATAAATGTAGGGACAACTGTTTTTTTTTTCGCGATTTTATCTTGGTTTCCATAGTAAAAGCTGTTCATAATGATGAGTACAACGACTCCAAGAGGTTTTGCGCGTTTAACGCCAAAACCTTGCCTTGTATAACCTAGCTAGGATGCCAGATTCAATTCTGTTAATTGTTACTCTCTTTTCGATTTATCCCAAAATTCTAGCATTATATTTATTGTAACAGACAGTATCACAGTTTTGTTTAAATAAATAAATGATAGTTTACTCCTTATTACCATAAAACCTATTCAAATATCACACCAAAACAGATTGCAAAACTTGTTGACTCGGCTACCTTTAAACGCCTACAAGCGAATATCGCAGACAGCCCTGCCAACCCCCCAAGGAAATAAGCGCGAAGGATCGAGATAAGCATTCCCTGATCACCAGAGTGTAAGGTACCCAATATCGAACTTATTGGAGTACCTATCTCTTTGTTATTTCGCTTAAAATCGTTTGCGATCAAATATTTAAAGTGTTTGACTTTTGTGAAGATGCTGGGGTTGCGAAAGAGGTGTGCTGATTTTGGAAAATTGGCCGTTATTACAGTCTTTTCAAAGGTAGTTTACCCCTGACTGCATCGCTGTCGAAACCACAGTGATCTTTATGGTCGTTACAATAAGGTTGAGGTTACTACTGTCAGTGGTAAACTGAGAATGGACTGTACCTACTTAGTCTTATTCGATTACTCCTAGCTTGCCTGTAGTGAAACATTAAAATAACAAGTCTTATTATTATTATGAGCCTGTGTCGTCCCACTGCAGGGCAAAGGCCTCCCCCCTTCCCTCTTTCCACTTTTCTCGGTCTACTGCGATTGTGGGCCAATCCTATATGAAGGAGTCCAGCTCTTCCCGCCATCTCTTTCTAGGCCTGCCGCACAGTCGTTTCCTGCCATTGGGGATCCACTTATTGGTGGCTTTTGCATATTGCTGCTCCGTTAAACAAGTCTTGTTAGCCCATACAAAAAACAATATAGTTTAGGCTAATAAAGAATAATCTGAGTCTGTGTAGAGTATCAGTAAAGAAGAGGTTTTGTTAATAACTAAAATATTATTTCAAAGGATTGTGCTGTAGCTTATTGGAGTCATTATATCAAAAAAATATGCTGTAGTTTATTTATATCAAAAAAAAAAAATTAAATTAAATTAAAATTTATCATGTTTTATAACCCGTATTGTTACAATAACATCATCACCACTGCTCTCAAAACGGTGAAGGAAAACATCGTGAGGAAACCTAAAAGTCTTAGAACCAAAAATTCGAAGACATGTGACATCTACCAACACGCACTGGGCCCTTCCCCCTCTCACCGAGAGTAGGCCTGTGTCCCAGCAGTGGGAACATTATAGGCTGATTATCATTATGTACAGACGCCAGCACATCAAGCTACTACAATCTGTCAAATTTCTTTAATAGATTTTCAACATTATCGCTACAGCATGAGGTTCAAGGTTGATTGGGAAAATTTGACAGTTTCGGGACACATAAAATAGTCTTTATTATTTTTAAACTTTTTGTCAGCTTTTAATTAGCTTATAAAATATGTATTAATTTCTCTTTAAATAACAGATACTTACAGGAACTATAATATTGGTGTAGAGGTATCTACAACGCCTATGCGAACTACGCGTCATACTGACGTCACGCAAAATCCTGCATCTCGCAAGCAGAGGTTACCGCGCAACTAGCATATTATGTACAACGGCCCAATATGAATCAGCGGGCAGATTGGAGCCAGTCACGACACCCGTCTGGTCGGAAGATCCTCCCTTTTCTATGGAGAATGAGTGAACTATACACCCCGTTCCTCATACCTCTTCATTGTGATTGTTTTTTAATATTACCTGAAACGCCGCAGACTCATGAACAAAGAAAGTGCAGAACCGTGTATTATGGCATATCTTGGGAGAAAACTGTCTCCAGCAGACTTGTATAGGCTCCTGATAAACTGACAGACTTATACCTAAGACAAACAAGACACTGTCTTTAACAAAGTGAAGTCTTCTAGTTTAAAGAATAGTTTTCTTGGCTATAAGATCACGTTCAGATGAGTTCGCGTTTATACTGGTCATACTCGTAAAAAAGACGCAACGACATACGATCGTCTATAAAGTGCGCGGTACACTGTAGAGGAGGAACAGTAATGCAAGTTGTGTAAGTCGTCTGACCATTAGCCGTTTACGAAAATATTATTACAAGAAACGCCTATTCGTGGTGTTTTTATTATTTCAGATACAACGTAAAAGCTCGGGTCATTGGGCCCGAGTGCGCATCTAGAAAGGTCTAAGGAAATTTCTGTTCGACACTTCACGTGACCAGACGACTGGCTTGTTCTTTGGCCAAAGAATGAGCATTGCCATTCAACGTGGCAATTGGGCCCAGTGCGGGTTGGTGGACGTCACATGTTTTTGATTTTTTGGTAAAATCTAGAAACTACTAAAAACGCATCAAATATTGCTCATGTTATTTTACTGTTTCTAAAATGGGTACCTAGAATTTAGTTTTGTAAGTTATAGGGCCACTTTTATGAAAAAGATTTACGGCTCACGCAGACGAGCGCGACGCGACGCTCGCAGAACAATTTCTATGAAAACTTTATGGAAATTTCACTACCTACCAAAATCGCGTCACACCGTCGTGTCGCGCCTGTTTGCCTTTGTGATTCGTTAGTAATGTAGCTTTCTTTTATAGCCTAGTTGTCAGTGAATATGAGAAACACTCAAAAAATTAAACCTATTACTTTGTAAATAAACTTTTTAACGCCTCAAGATGACCGTTGCCTTACTGGCTCCCAAGTGACTGTGTACAAAGAACATCGGAACATGAAAATTTGATGATCACCCACGGCGGCCATAATACCTTTTGTAATAAAACCGGGTGATGTCAGCCCTTTTGTCCTTTACATTTTAAGATATTTGCAGTTTTGCTTAGCGATCTGGGACTTGGGAAGTTGCGAGTTTAAGAATAAAAGGTAGGGCCTCAGTTTCGACGATTACATTATTTTATACGTACCTATACGTGGTACAGTCAACAGCAAAAGTAGATGATCAAAATCAGAAATTCAATACTAATGAACGGAGTTCGCGTCAGAACTGTGTGGCGTCGAAGTGATTCAAAAGTATTCTATGTAGTAAGTATTCTAAGTAGTAGTACTTCGACGCCACACAGTTCTGACGCGAACTCCGTTCATTAGTATTGAATTTCTGATTTTGATCATCTACTTTTGCTGTTGACTGTACCCGTTATATGTTAGTGTAAAAGCCCATATATTGTTATTGGTGTATTTACCCGTATGACCTGGTGAATGTAAGGATTTTATAAAAAAAACTGGCCAAGTGCGTGTTTGGACCACGCACAATGAAGGGTTCCGTAGTTGGAATGAATTTATCCCAAGAACATACTTAGCATTGTAGTTGAAAAACATGTTCTCCAAGAAAGAAAGAAAGAAAAATGTTTATTTAGACACAGTTCGTGAATCACAAAATTAACATACTTAATAAAAATTATTAATAGTGTGTGCCTCACGGCTGCGCCAAAAAGGTTCCTTTTAGCATGAATGCCAGACAGATGCTGTCTGACGCTGGTTTTCTAATGAACCTTTAGGAAAAAGTGACGGGGAGTACACACATTTTCAACATACCTAATACATACTTTTTATACTTATAAATAAATAAATAAACTAGTAATCAAGATTCCGATTATCGCGGGCAGAAGCTAGTACCTCTTACAATATAATTACACTATCTGAAAACAATGTAAGAGAACACCACTTGGGCAGTTACAAACTTGGATTTATAGCGTCATCACATACCTACATACTCGCACCGCAAATGGCTAAATGCATTTAAGGCTAAACATATTACGACAACATTCTCTGTCAACTTCAAATGATTGACAGAATCAGAACGATATTTTAGATTCGTGCAGCGCGTGTTTAATGATTAAGGGCCTAAGTTTGGAGAAGAAGCAAGAAATTCTCATCCTAATTCATGTGAATACAGAGGCTAGAGTTTACATGTGAATTTCATGGCTGTAATGAATGGGGGCGCCATAAATTAGAACTGCAGACCTCTGCAGTGTAGGTGTGTGGAAAGCCTGAGGTATTGTGGAAGCTATGCTTTAGCGCGAGAGCAGTTAGGTGACCCCGACTTACGAGTTGTAGGTCAAAAATTAAAATCAAAAGTCATTTATTTAAACTAGGCTGAGAATCAGCACTTTTCGAACGTCAAAATAACATAAGACGGTCCCCCAAAACGCCCGCCCTTCACCACTTCCTAGTGCTTTCGCTGGGAAGAAGAAATGGCACAACAAACTGTTTACAACAAAACAATTTATATATACTAATGTTAGCTTGTATATTTTCCTTATTTAAAAATATGATAGATTAGCTTAGCTCTAAAAATACTGGAATACACAACCAAACCACACATCGAAGAGCAGAGTGTGGGGATTAGACTGTGTTAGTCAAATGTATAGAGAGCTCACGTGCGCACACTTTTTGTGGACTAACAGCAGTAGAGATAGGCTCTTTTCAAACCTGTGGCGCATTTTAGAGGGTGGATGGATTGGATTGAACTGGATTTTAGTTTTTTACCGACTTCAAAAAAAAGGAAGTTATCAATTCGATACGTATGTATGTAATAATATTGGAATTGCATTATATTCACATATGACAATCTACTAAGGCTTCCAAACAAATATACAAAATTTCATAGACGTATGTATGTATGTATGTTTGTCCACGCATTTCTCAGCAACTATTAATCTGATCGTGACCATTTTTTTTGTATTAGCTTACATTTACTTCAACTTAGGGAACAGTGCAAGTTTCATCAAAATCGGTTCAGTAATTTTCAAGTATGGACTAATACGTGTAAGTGTGACGGCCTGGCGTATTGATACGAGCTACGGGTGTAGTGTCAAAGGGAAAACATCTCAAAACCTTGGTCAAATTCTAGTGCAAAAACTAAAAATTACGAAATAAAAAGTAATTTAAAAAAATTAAACCGACTTCAAAAAGAAATCAACTCAAAATTATGAAATAACTTTAATTTCGGAAGTCGGTGGCAAAAAACTAAAATACAGATCCCAAGACACCGACTTCCGAAATTAAAGTTATTTCATAATTTTGAGTTGATTTCTTTTTAAAGTCGGTTTAATTTTTTTAAATTACTTTTTTTAGTGCGTATTGTTTTATCGGGTTATTATGGTCTGGAGGTTTTCAGAACCAAGTTGGTTGGTTGGTTGTTTTGAACCGGGGGAGTAGCAATGTAACTTAACCTAATTTTTTCCTAAGTTAATGAAAGAAACTTCTAAATCACTTTAATAGAAAGTACACCTATTTATTTTCTTAGTTTGTGGAAACTTGTATATGGCCACTGTTAGCGTTAGTTGTAAATTATTTACATTGACAGTAAGGTTTCTGAAGAATAAATAAATCACACTAATAATTTAAAGGCGAAAGTTTGTGAGTGTGTATGTGGGGGTGTGAGGGTGTGTTTATATGTTTATTACTTCTTCACGCTCAAACGGCTTGACCAATTTTGATAAAATTGTGTATGGAGGTAGCTGACACCCTGGATTAACATATAAGCTACTTTTTATCCCGATATTACCAGTACCAACTTGCCTATTTCACTATATTACTAACAGAAATATTGCGGAACGATGTACAGTCAACAAAGGAGATAAGTATACAGGAGCGTCGGATATAGTTGAAGTTTACTAAGAAACCGATGGATGTTCTGGACTGAAATTTAATTGAATAAATGAGCTGATTGTTTTCTATTTATAAAATTAAATTTTATTCGAGAACATCCATCGGTTTCTTAGTAAACTTCAGCTAAATCCGACGCTCCTGTATACTTATCTCCTTTGTTGACTGTACACTATACAGGGTTATTGGTAAAACATTAACAACCTTGCAGGACTGGATTACTAACATCATAAACAACAACTTTTGTTTTATGACTTTTTACAAAACATAATACATTCAAAAACAAACCTTTAAGATTTCGTTGTTCTATCTAACCCCCGCTACCCTCCGCTGAATTTTGTACTAGACGCGGCAGTTTGTTTACCTAAGTAGCAAGTAGCGCTTTCTTTTGCTTCGCATAGAGTTCGTAACAAAAAATCGAATATTTTTTTTATGAAATTCTGATGAATTGAAATCTGATGAATAAATAAAAATCAAGAACAAAAGTTGTTATTATGGTTTATGATGTTAGTAGATAATTTATAGTCCTTAGAACCGATAACCCTGTATAGAAGTGACAAGACAGCTATACCAATTTGCAATAACCGAGTTTTATATGACTAAGTCCACAAGTAACAAACGTTTCCGTAAGGTGACTATTCCTACTACCTGTGCCTACTAGCCTATTCCACTATCCGCCAGTAATTTAGTGACAGCAATATTGCGTGAGTCTTGAAGTTAAATCGATGTACGGAGGCAGTTAGTTAGGCGGGGCCTAATGTCCGTTTTATTGGTGTCCACTACGTGCCAGGTTGTGGGACAGGAAGTGACGTGGAGTAGGTTAGGGCTACAGTTTTTGGGGAATATGATAGTTTATTTCATTTGGAGATAAATACTCTTTCCTTACAGGTTCTTCTTTTGTTTTGGCTTTCTTAACCAACCTACCCCGTCGCATTGCATCGTCCGTCCGTGGTATTATTTCATTTTCGCTTAGCGTTATTTCTGCCTTTTTTCTTTTTGCTCGGCTGCTAAGGGTCCTAGCGTGAGTTTTATTAAATGTAAATAGTTAGTCATGTAAGGTAAAGAGTTATATTATTTGTTGTTAGGTATGTTAGGTTAGACAAGTTATTTTTTAAGTTGATAACTACACTGTCCATTAGGGTAAGGCTTGTAATGATAGGTAGTTGTAAGGATGATAAATAAATAAATGTTAACCTATAACCTTCCTCAAGAATTTCGCTATCAAATGCAAAAAGATTTTTTCAAATCAGACCGGTAGTTCCAGAGGTTAGCGCGTTCAAACAAACAAACTCTTCTCTTCTTTCTTCTTCTTTATTAACTAGCTGTGCCCCGCGGTTTCACCCGCGTAAATGTCGATCCCGTGGGAACATCGGGATAAAAAGTAGCTTATATATTAATCCAGGGTGTCAGATACCTCCATACAAAATTTTATCAAAATTGGTCCAGCCGTTTGAGCGTGAAGAAGTAACACACACACACATACACGCCCACACAAACACTCACACACTCACAAAGATTCGCCTTTATAATATTAGTGTGATTTGATTTATTCCGGTCTGATCCCCTGAACCCCCCTCCACCCCCACCCCCTCCTCGATCCCCTGCCAGTTCGTCTTCTGTTTTAATTAAACTTTTCGCACAAAAAGGTACAAAGGCGGACTTAATGCCTTAGGCATTCATGTTCCTAAACACAACAGATGACAGACAAGTTATTTACATGGCGCAAACTTTTTTAACAGTCTGTAAAATGAGTAGCCGCGTTAACATGGTCCACCATCATAAACTTTTAAACACACAGCGACTCCACACACGTCTCTACTCCTCTAGGCGTGAGTCGTACGTACGGCGCCCTGGCATGAGATATTGAGTCTAACACATCACCTGGCGATACTTTATACCGTAACAACTATTATGTGCCTTTATTTACTTTGTTTCACGTGATGGCACGAGTTATACGAGAATAGATGATGTGGTAAAATTACTCCACGCTTGCCGAGGTCGGTCCGAGGATGGGTGGCTATACATTACATATCGAGACCCCTCCCTGCCTTGAAAAGCAAAGTTGGTTCCGGTCCCTGTAAAAGAAGGCTGTCATTTGCAGATTTTTGACAGTTGTTGCGGGTAGTCAGAAGCCCGAAAGTTTGACAACCAGTCTTACCAAGGGGTATCGTGTTACCCAACTGGGTTATAGAGGACAGATAGGCAGTCGCTCCATGTAGAATACTAGTATTCAGATGCATTCGGTTAGACTGAAAGTTGACCCCAAGATTGTTGCGTAAAGGCTAGGCAGATGATGGGGTGAAGTGGTGAAATTGTTGGCCAGTCAGTGAGGTAATCTAAATAGACAGGAAACAATGCTACTTATCCCCTTGAGGACACGTACTTGTAGAAAAAGAAGTATATTGTTAGCTAATACACTTGAAATACTAATGAAATTCAAAGTAAACCATTCACATTAGTAATCCCCATAATATATACTGCAATAATCCATTTTTAACGGAACCTATTCCTGTTTTCTCAATAATACCAAGATTTCTCGAGAACACAATATAGACAGTCGCTTTGTATTGGTTATAATAACTAGGGATGGGAAGCGATGCACGCTTCGATATCGATAAAAATAATAACTGTTGATAATGTCAAAATGCATTTTGACGTTACAAGTTAGTCTCGAAGTTTGAAAGGTCCATCTAGCTCTGACTTACTTATATCTATATATATAAAATGGTAAACTGACTGACTGACTGATTGTTGATATATCAATGCACAGTCTAAACCGCTGCTCCTAGAGACATGAAATTTGGAGGGTGTGTTCTTTGTGAAGAGTAGGTATCCACTAAGAAAGGGTTTTTCGAAATTCCACCCCTAAGAGGGTGAAATTTCACGCGGACGAAGTCGCGGGCAGAAGCTAGTAATATTATAAACTAGGGGCCTGTCCTTGCTTCGCACGGTGTTTAAAAACATCTATTTTCTTTTCAACCAACATAATATACATAGGTATCATATTAAAGTATTATAAACAAAAACCTTCCGAAATAAATACTAAACGATGGTGAAACCCGCATCAAAATCCATTGCGTAGTTTAACAAAAACTGGACAAGTGCGAGTCGGACTCGCACACGAAGGGTTCCGTACCACAAGGCAAAAACGCCGAAAAAAACACGTTTGTTGTATGGGAGCCCCCTTAAATATTTATTTTATTATTAAAGTAAAAAAAAACTTAGTATTTTGTGAATATTTCAAGTGCCTACCTGTTGCCATTATTGATATCGAGCAAAAAAGGGCAAAAAAATCGTGTTTGTTGTAAAGGAGCCCCCCTTTTTTTTTTTTTTTTGCGGATGGGAAATCATCAAATGACCCTTCCCGCTCTGGGTGGAGCGGAAGGGAGTGTCAGACTCTTACTGACTAAAACCCACCCGTGTTCCTTCTTTGGCCCTTTATGTTCCGGGCCAGCGGTAACCCTTTCGGACAATCCCGCTGACCCGGCAGGCTTCGGCCCTATGGGGCCCCTCCTCGATGCTGACATCTCTTTGAGGCGCGCGTGGAACACGTACGCGCCGTCCGGCACGGGCCTGGTCCTGATCGGACGGTGAGCTACCCATTACTCTCCGCCCGCAGGCCCGCGCCTACGGTCCCCCCCTTAAATATTTATTTTCTTTTGTTTTTAGTATGATTTGTTATAGCGAGCGGCAACAGAAATACATAATTTGTGAAGATTTCACCTGTCTAGCTATCGCGGTTCTTGGTGACAGACAGACGGACGGACGGACAGACAGCGAAGTCTTAGTAATAGGGTCCCGTTTTTACCCTTTGGGTACGGAACCCTAAAAAGCGACTTTCATTTAGAATACGTACGTAAAAATTCTCGCAAAACGGTGAAGGAAAACATCGTGAAGAAACAGGCGTGCGTGTCCTAGAACCGAAAATTTTGAAGACATGTGACATCTACCAACCCGCACTGCGCCCGCGTGGTGCATTACGGCCCACTCCCTCTCACAGAGAGGAGGCCTGTGTCTCAGCAGTGGGAACATTATAGGCAGATTATGCTATAAATGTGTCAAAGTAAGCTAGTCTTTCTCCCGTAGGAAAACAATTTCAGATAGCTATTATTACCGATTATATCGGGTATAAAAAATTATAATGGGTCATTTTAATGATTTGATTTTGTTTTGACATAGCAAATGGGTGTTATAAACGCTTATTTAATCATTCTAATAAGCAAGTTGTTGTTGCATTAACTATTGATTTGCAATTCGAATCACATCACCACGTAAATGGCAATTGCTAAACATGTTATTACAAACAGTTGGTGCATCACGCTTGGTAGACGAATTCGCGTTTTCAATATTTGATTCCTTGTTACCTCTCGTCATAATATCAAGAAAAATTACAGGTCCGAAGCCCAATTACGGTAATTGGAAACGTTCTCTTCGTTAAACAACGTTCGCTCTTAGCGACCATCAAAATGAATGAAAACTGGAGCTGTTTTTGACAGATTGAGACTGAGATTAGAATGTGAACGTATTTAAAATATGGGAATTGAGGTACACTTGTGATGACGTAACCTTGGGACGCGGGACACCCAACCGGCTATGAAGGATTTTTGGTAAGTATTATTGCACAAAGCTATACTCCCAGGAGGCTTGCACTACTAGACAGTTATAAGTATACCATTACTCCACCCTCGAGGGATAAAACTCAAAGAATGAGGATACCGAAACTTTATAAAAATATAAACTATCTTTTTTTTCTACATTTTATAGACACTTTAATCCCCAAGCAATCTATAATAATAAAGTCAAAGTCAAATAATTTAGTTCAAATAGGCATATAGCTTTTGAATGTCAACATTTACATGAAAATAGAACTGATGATAATTATTCTTTATTGGAACAGGAACACATTTTACAATTGGATTGTGTACAAAAATAGCTATTGTACAGACGCCAGCACATCAAGCTACTACAATCTGTCAAATTTCTTTTCAACTTTATCGCTAAAACATAAGGTTCAATGTTGATTAGGAAAATTTGACAGTTTCGGGTAGCTTGAAGTACTGGCGTCTGTACATTAGTAGGCAACTATGACGCACCTACCTCCAAGACGAAGAAGACGAAGACGAAGACGACAGCGTTCCAGGTGCAAGCACAGACATAATCAGCCTATAATGTCCTCACTGCTGGGACACAGGCCTCGTTTCTTTGAGAGGGACACAGTGGCCCAGTGCGAGTTGGTAGATGTCACATGTCTTCGAACATTTGGTTCTAGGACATGCCGGTTTCCTCACGATGTTTTCCTTCACCGTTATGAGAGCAGTGGTGATGAAATAATTTACACAAAGTAAAGCGCCTGTCTGGGTCGAACCTAAGACCTGCAACTCGTAAGTCGCGGCCGTTACCACTGGGCCACCACTGCTCTCAAGCGAAAGAACAGGAGGAATAAAAAAGAAAAAAAAAAACAATAACAAATAAGGATTAAAAACTTAAGAACAGAAATCTGTTTATCGACACATCCCCATCCCTAGTTAAACTAGCGGCAGAGGATACAGGATTAAAAAGGAAAACCCTGCTACAATAAAGAACGGTGGTTGACTGTTAAAGATAGTGATACAGTGGGAAGAAAGTTTTTGTTATTAGCCGACTCTGACAAGAGGGTGTTATGGTTTTGTGTATGTGTGTTTGTGTGTGTTGTTTTAAGTGATGGTGGGGTGACACAAAGGAGTGTCTGGGATGTGAATGAATGTTTTTAGTTCTGTGTAAATGTTTTGGAATGGCATGACTAGTTTTGGCTTCAAACGGAGCAGACAAATTCAAGGGCTGTTCACGTTTAAACTTGACTTATTGCAAGTTAAACTGCCTCCCGTAAGACATATTATTAAAATAAAATATTAGAAATATTTTTTTTATGTTTTTTATAAAAATATTTAACAATGTAAATATTTTGTATGAAAATGTATTAAAGGAAAAAATATTACAAATAACAAAACTTAAAAGACTGGGCTACGGTATAAAATCTAAAAATGAAACAACCCTGTCTGAATACATATTAGTTTGTTTGGTTTTAGCCTACATCGCTTTCCCATGCGACCGCCACAGATATTTTATAAGTTGATGGCATGTATGATGAGATAAACAATATTTATTTATTTATTTTAGTACATGGAGGACTTACAGATGTTATATAAATTAATAATCTTACTAAAATATTTCATACTATGGGTAACTAGCTTCCGCGCCGCCGCATAGGTGGAGCCGTTCGGGGTCAAGGGGCCCGAGTGCGCGTCTCCTGTTCTCGCCGACTGGTCGACACTTCACGTGACTTCTGGCTCCATCTTTGGCCAATGAATTAGCATTGCCATTCAACGTGGCAATGCTGCCAGTCTTCTGGGCACGTTTCCGGACGACAGCGATGGACAAGAACTTCGACGCATAAGTGTCAAAAAACAAAAACAAAAATCCGTTCAGTGGTTTAGGCGTGAAAAGGTAATACACAGACAGACAGAGTTACTTTCGAATTTATAATATTAGTATGGATTCGTTTTGAACCCATTGTATACCAATCAGAATTAAGGTTCACATGTGAAGTACAAAGTTGATTCTAGTAACAACTCTCACCGTTTCTACAGCACAACAGTAGTTACCTATTTATTGCAGTGCATTGTACAGTAATCTTAAAAACAAAACAGATTTATTTATTTATTTAAACTTTTCGCACAAAAAGGTACAAAGGCGGACTTAATGCCTTAGACATTCTCTACCAGTCAACCAAGGGTGGTGAAGAGATTAAATGGTAGGTGCTTTGGTTGAGAAGAACAATGAAATAAATTAAAAAAAAAATACTATTAAAACTAGGTACACAAATACATAAATAGGTTATATACACATACATACTATTTATTCTAATATATACTTATAATATATATATATATATATATATATATACATACAAATTCAAGGGAGAGAGGTGTTGAGATGACTCTACGCTTTGTTTAGACTCCTATGTTTTAAAGAGAAAGTTAGGATTTAAAGGATAATTAGCAAGTAACAAGGGCCAATTCCCGTAATTAAAAACGTTCAAAATCTAGTCGCAATCTCATCTCAGCGACAATCAATGTCAAACACTTGTCAAAAACGTAGGGAAATTAGAGGTATTTTTGACAGATTGAGACTGAGATCAGACTGTGAACGTTCTTAAAATTACGAGAATTGTCCCTAAGTTTTTTATCTCCCCCTCTCACAGAGGAGGCCTGTGTCCCAGCAGTGGGATCAGTATAGGCTGTTAATGATTTTTTTTTGTAGAATTGTTAAGAATGTCTAAACACCAGTGTAAATAGCAGTTATTACTCGACTGACGACATCACTTCTATTTACCTACTAAATTTCAATCTTCCTAGCCTCATCCCAACTATGATGGGGTCGGATTCCAGTCTAACCGGATGCAGCTGAATACCAGTGTCTTACATCGTGCGACTGCCTATCTGACCTCCCGATAACAAGATAACACGGTACCCCGTGGCAGGAGTGGTTGTCAGACTTTCGGGCTTATGACTACACGTAACGACTGTCAATGATCTACGAATGACAGCCGGAACCAACGGCTTAACGTGCTTTCCGAGGCACGGAGGGGTCTCGATATGTAATGGATGGTCACCCATCCACGGACCAACCTAGGCAAGGGTTGCTTAACCTTGAAGATCGACCCGTGCGACTGGTATTATTTAGCCACGAGCACCTACGTATCAAGGGGTATCGTATTACCCAGTAACTGGGTTGCGGAATTCAGATAGGCAGTCGCTCCATGTAAAATACTGGTATTCAGCTGCATCCGGTTAGACTGGATGCCGACTCCAACATAGTTGAGAAAAGGCTAGGCAGATGATGATGAGCCCCTCCCTACGAGCACGTACTACATTATCCTTCGTCGTGCATCAGCCATCCTCCGCTCTCAGAGGCCCATCAAGGCTAAGAAGCCTAAAGCAGCGGCCGCTAAGACCGAATAACTTTTGTATGTAAGCTTTTGTACATTTACAATTAATAAATTAATTACAATAACATTATTCACGCCATAACTATTCATGGCACACCTAAGCAATATCCTAGTGATGTGACAAACGAGCAATAATTTGTAAGTATCGATACATCGTAGTGCGGCGCTCATATCGATTTATGAGCTGTCATTAATCGATACTCTGATACTGATTTGTCGATGGTTGAGATTGCAGAATTAATATCGATGGTAGGAATATGTTAGATGTCACGATATGGTTGTCTGTGGTACGTTGTCACCTACGAAATAGATGGGAGTGTGTGACAATGAGATATTGAATTAATTCATCTTATTATTGATTACGTAGAAATGATTAACGTAGCAAAAACCAGTTTTGTGTTTTCTGTAATTAAACGTCATTTCGAATGGTGTCAAGAGACTTTCATCAGATACTTTTGGAACAGACAGTATCTGTTCCAAAAGTGTTCAGCGGTACTATTCTGTAAAAGTCTCACCGTGATATGTTAGGTGAAGTGAGCTTAAAGTGAGCTGTCATTTCACCTCATGCTAGGGATTGACACTATTGACAGCTCACTTTTAGCTCACTTCACCTATGTTTTCACGGTGAGATAAATTATAGGGAATTTAGTAACACATTCATCTGTATTTAGAAGGTTTCAACTTTATCCAACACTTATCTTCCATATCAATCTATCTTCTTCTATCTATTCTATCTATCTTCTTATATATATACATATAATAAATTTGTAGAAAAGTGGTGTCTGTACAATGGAAATATATAAAAAAAAAGTAGCAGGGGTTGTTATTATATCGATGCCGAACCCGAAATTGTAATTAATTTTTTTTTTGTCTGTTTGTCTGTTTGTCTGTTTGTCTGTTTGTCTGTTTGTTTGTGCACGCTAATATCAGAAACGGCTTATTCGATTTAGATGCGGTTTTCACTAATATATTGTAGTAGGCTTAACTTAACATTTAGTGTTTATTTCATGTCAATCGGTTCATAAATAAAAAAGTTATGTCAATTTAAAGAATCACGGCGAACATTTGTTAAGGTATTCTATCAGAGTACGTACACGCCTCGGGCCTGCACGTCCGATCTTCGGAACTACTGGACGGATTTGAATGATTTTTTTTTTGTTATATAGTTATTATATGTCTGAACAACATTCAGGCTATAATTTTTCTTGGAAACTTGAACACCTGATGCAGAACCGAAACAGACCAGCTTAACTATAAGAGATACAAAAATGGTACCATAGCAAAAATTGTTCCACGTGATGAGGATTTTCTGCTGAGAGAATAAATTTGAAGATCTGGAACACCTGATGGGGAACTCCAAGAGCCCAGGTACACCATAACACTTAAAGGAATGACGTCTTAGTAAAAGTTATTCGGTCTGATGGGCATTTCCTGTTGACTTATAAAAATCGAAGATCAGAAACATCTGATGTGGATATCATTGAAAATTTGACTCTACTGGCCAAAACTCCCATTTTTTTTTTTTTAACGTGAAGATATGCTCATGCATTCTGCACTACCACGGGGAAATAGTGCAGTTATGTGGGACTCTAACCCACTAAAACTCCACTGTGTCCTCCTCTGCCGCTTACGGCGGGAACATGGGCACGCGTTAGCACTCATCCGTGAACCCGCCGCGGCTGTCCGTCATCGGACCCTCGGCTGGGGAGTACTCCCCATCACCGGCGCACCAGAACACGTAGCACGCCGTGACCACCCCAGGGACCAAACCAGCACATGGGCGCCAGACGATCCCGTGTCTGGGCACCCTTGGTAGGGGAGCAGTCACTTAGATTTTAATTGATCAGGTATCTTCATAATAAAACTATAACCATGCCTAGAAAGAGGTCAAATCTTTCCCAATGTTCCAAAGGAGCTAAAAGATTGAGGATCATAAGATCCCAAGAATGTGCCGAAGAGCGTCAGGACTGTTTGAGAACATCAGGCTGCAACTCGCTCCGTGGAAACCTCTTCGGATCGCGAAGCACGCCTGCGTTCTCAGCGTATTTACGCATCTACATCCAGATCTCTAGCGATCAGTGAAGAATATGATGCGCGACTGACCGCTGATACGATGAGATTATCATACATTGTTCCGAACACGCACACAACAAAATATTCATAATCAGAAAGTGAGAAAGAAAGAATTGCTGGAGTACGGCATGAAGAGACAGATTAAGAAGAGCGCAACGAACGTTTGAATTCTGATCGACTTCGACATTCTCTGAACAGAATGTCGATATCATCTGAAGAATCGGATGTGTCTCAAGATATAGCCGTAGGGCATGGCGACCTTCCTTGGGTTGATAAGGAACGGAGTGCATTTACGTATACTCCTATGATTGACTACGCCACATATTAATGTAAAACTTTGTTTAGGGGGCCTGGTGACCTGACATACAGGTTTTGTAAAAAACTTAGTTTAGGCACCAGTCTTCCACAAATTAATTATGAATTTGTGTCTGTAGACTATTATTTACTATCTGTAATTTGTGGTAAAAAAATTAAATAAATAAATTATTATTATCTCCTTTATTCAATTCAATTCTTATAAATTATTATCGATATAAAAATTCTTATATCTTATTATTATTATATTCCGCCATCGGAGGTATGGTTAAAAATTTTTCTTTTTGTGAAGCTGTTAAATAGCTAAAAGAAACAAACGGTATGTGTTGCTCAGGTGGGAAAGTACATATTGAAATATTACAAAATCCTCCAGAAATATTAAGATCACTGCTAATCGGTGACCATCACAGTCAAAACATTTCTTGGACAACATACGTTCGTACAATACCTAATGCCTTTCAAATGACATCTTTTGTTGCGAAACAGATTTCAGAAGGCCCATTTATGCCAACATTCAAAGTGCAAGGCCAAGTTTACCACCCTATTGGTTCATTATTGCCTGAAAATGACGTCTCGAATCGTCTCGCGGATCCCGTTGTTATCCAGTCCCCGGGTTCTTAGAATTCGACATCAGACGTTTCAGATCTTCGATTTTGACTACCCCGTTGTCGCTGGCATAAGCAACAGGATCCGCGTACGAAGTCGCGGGCAGAAGCTAGTACATATAATAAATCTGTAGACAAGGCGTTTCTGTACATCGAAAATATAAAAAAATAATAGTTGGGGTGTTAAAGGATAACCAACAGATGCCATTTCATAAATTTTTGTCTGTTTGGATGTGAGATATTTTCTATTTGAACAGGTTCAACGTAAAAAGTACCAAACCAATATGGTTAATTTTTATACTCAAATAATTATGGTGAGAACTCGATTTCCCATAACTTTGCACTCTTTGCGACTTCGCCTTCCGCGCGTTGCCCAAAACACGGCTACACAAAGGGCACCTTAGCACCTAGGCTGTAAGAGATAGAGCTAGAGGGTCCTGTTTTTTCAAAATGGAGCCTAACTCAATACCCCGAGGGCTTATTTTAAATGGTTTGATATCGCATTAAGTTTTCGAAATATAGACGATTTTATCACAATAGACATGAAAAAATGCGATTTTTTTAACATTTTCCAAAAAGTTCTTTGACATTTGCAAAAAATTTTTTCACTATCTTGTAGCTCTTATCAATACGCATTTTTTGAGATCTCAACCATTCACGTAGCCTTAAAACTCACGAAGCCCTAGCCAAATCTCACTATTTCGTAAAATAGGAAAGGAGAGGACCTTTATCCGGACATTTTCAATGCTAAAATTAACAACAAAACAACGACGTAAGTACATATTTCTCATTCAACGTCAGCCAATTAGTATTTCCAACGAATGACTGCCTGTTTTTTTCCGCTAAAATATATAGGTTTGTTTAGAAAAATCACAATAAAAACATCTCTGGAACAATTAAGCGTGGAGTTTACGAAGCGCTGAAATATTGCGCGCAAACTTTGGGGGCGTTAAAAAGTTTTCGTTTTAGGGTACCCCGTACTAACTGAACCTGTGTTTTGATATATGGACAATGGATATGTGAGTTTTAACGTGAGTTGTCACCCTCGCCATTCTTTTTCGAATTGCGTTTTAAAGATTTTTTAGAAACATAAAATTTCTCTCATCGCTTAGCTCTTGTAGCGGGGTAATTGCGTAACACACTACCAGTAGCAATAGCTTTCGTTTTGACAGTTCAATAACATTCATTGCGTTATTTACGTTGTTGAGTAAACAAATTGATCGAACACGGATTAGTAATATCCTTCAAAATGATTCAGATTGAGATTGATAGTGTGTCATTACGCAATAAGTATAATTATGGTATCTCATAGGTACTGTTTGCTTGTTTTTATTGCATGATGTGGTATCCTATAATTGAGGGAGCACATAGATTTTTATTTTTGTCCATTATAATATAGCATGTAAGGTATATTCTTTGTTGGAGATCCTAATAAAATAAAATAAAAAGGGTGCAGGTTACATTATACTGCGATAAAACTAGTAGCCAAGTGAGGCTGATCGTGGAACCTATCCGGCCTGTATTTTCATGCTGCTGAAATAAAATCTCTTTTTTAAAGCTGTCATTTCAAATCTCATTCAAAATGAAACAATACGAAAGCGAACTCATTTGTTTTTTTTTAAACTTCTTTGGCGGTGATTCCATTATTGGACGAGAATTGAGAGTGAAAGGGGTTTGAAGATGTTTTTATGGAGCTTTGCCATACTTATTGTCGCCTCATTTTGATATTTTTTCTTAAAACAGCGGCCACGTATGAAACCTTTTAAAAAAACCGGGCAAGAGCTAGTCGGACTCGCGCACCGAGGGTTCCGTACCATCATATGTTTTTAAATTTTCACCAGCGAGCTACTTACTAGATCTCGTTCAAACCAATTTCCGGTGGAAGTTTACATGATAATGTACATCATATATTTTTTTTTAATTTATATATTTTTTTCAAGAATTGGGCTATCAAATGCAATAAGATTTTTTCAAATCTGACCGGTAGTTCCAGAGATTATCGCGTTCAAACAAACAAACTCTTCAGCTTTATTATTAGTAAATAGATACGAAAAAAAACTTACATTATTCCATTCAATTCTCGATCACAACTCGCTCCAAAATTTAATAGTAAGAGCCCCCACATTAAAACCCAACCGCGGGTGTTATGAGCCCCCAATATGGTTTTCACAAATCGCTTGTCTGTCTGTCTACACAACAAGTTAATCCCTGTTTAAGGACGAGTTTCACGACAAGTTTTTCACAATTTTGTTTTGATAAATTGACGCATTCGCTGTCGCGTTTGGGGATCGTAAAACCACTAATGAGATTTGCGTGTGAGCGAGAGTTTGTTTGATAATTCAGTGTTTCTGTTGTTATAATTAATTGTAAGATGAGTGTGATTATTCAGTTGTTTTATTGGGAGGGATAATATCAGCCTCTATCATTCGTTATTTATGTCTTAACTAGCTGTACTCGTGACTTCATTGTTTACTAAGTGTGAATAGGTATACACGAGCAACACGCGTCGACGACAGAGGTAACTACAACCGTCGACGCGTGTCGGTCGTGTCACACGTAGTTAGTTGTTTGGCACACCTTAGTTTAGCCCCGATACATAATATTATTATTATATAATTAATGTATGCAAAATATTGTAAAACATTTTAAAAGAGGAGTGTGGAGGTGGAGTTTCTTGCCCATTCTTCTCCATACGAAAACTACCTTTGGGAATGGGCGACTAGAATCAATTCTATTTTGTTGTAATTTTTGACGTTCAAAAGTGCCTTTTATGTGCCTATTTGAAATAAATTATTTGACTTTGACTTTGACTTTGATACCATCTTGCTGACTGGCTATGTTTTTTTTACAGCATGAGCTAGATAGATAGCTTAGCTTTTTATTTATGTGGTGCGTATTGATACGAAATAAAAAGAAGAATTGCGAAGATGAATAAATATGACTATTTCAAATCAATCACTCATAATAAATTAATCTAGAATTCGGCCATTTTTCTTAGAAATCTAAAACAAGTACAAAGATATGTTGATTAATAACTTAAGTTTATTTCAACAAACAAATATCGAAGCTGTCAGAGTAAAGTAATTAAATGATAGATACGATTAACTTATTGCGTTGTTTGTATTTTATTTTATTTAATATTCATTAATTTCTCTTGTTTTTACTTTCTTTCATATAATAATAATATTTATTTGCAAAAAAACACGGTATTAAAGGATGTTACAATACAAGATGAGACCAAACATGTTTTGCTTAATATTAAAGCATGCAAATAATTAGCTCTTGTTCAATGAAATTCGTTAGAAAATTATTAGGACATAATACAGAAAAGCAAAACAAATTTTACTCTTCTCTTATAGTAAAACAAATAAATACTTACCTACTTAAATAAAAAATATTAAAAAAAAAACAATTTATTTATGATAACCGACGAAAAATTTCTATGGGTCTCGAATCATGTGCTGATCCTGCATCTCGCAAGCAGAGATTACCGCGCAACTAGCATAGATACAACGGCCCGACATGATTCATCGGGCAGTTGCCCGGCAGACACAACACCCGTCTGGCCGGAGGATCCTCCCTTTTCTACAGAGTATGAGTGAACTTTACACCCTGTTCCTCATACCTCTATAATATAATATACAATATGTAACATAATATAATAAACGCAAGACCTCATATTAGAGTATTAAGTTAAGCATAATACAATGACCAAAACTTATGTGTATTAAAGCTGTTATTATTAAGAAAATGTGTGTTGACCCTAGCATGACTTCTTTATTAATTTAAATTGAGTCTTATTACCTGGAAATAAGATTTAATTTTCTTTGGTTCAAATTTGGTCATTATGGCAAAATACATAATTTTTGAAAAAAATACCTGTATTAAAAGTTACTGAAATCGATTCAGTAGTAAGTTATAAACAAACTACTTTCAGGACTTGCGCTTATTCACCTGTTACACCTTGTATAGGTAGTAAAAAATAGCAGATAAAAGAAAATTACACCTCCATAAAGACTAGTGAAAAACACTCTTCATTTTATGAAGTCGGTTAAAAATTGAATGTGAAATGTTTTTTCTTGCATTTTTATTTCCCATTGTCAAAGTAACAAACAGAAAACCGAATACCACTGACAACAGAAAATAAAATAAAAGCACAATTTGAAACCGTCCAGAAATTTTAGAAGCAACACACATACATACATACATACCTACCCACTAGATACAATTATTCGTCTACCTACCACTAACTATATACATATTACGAAAGGGTGAGAGAGATGGACATAGAAAATGTTACAGGATAGAAAGAGACAGAGGATGTCGTAGTTTCATATTGTCCTCATCTCAATATTGAGATTAAAAGTGACGCTTGGCTTGGCGCAAATTATTAGACGTAGGGTCAGCAAAAACGGGTGATGTTAATATTATCATGTTATTACGTGGGTAGTTTTGTTTTCTGGTAGTGCAAAAAGAGGGTAGTCGGTAATTTGTAATGGGGAGGGATGTAATATGGGCTAATGAGATTTGTTAGACAAATCTTTAGTTGTCTCTAAATCCTAATCCTAACTAGTTAATATTATAAATGCGAAAGTAAATTTGTTTGTTTGTTACCTTTTCACGCCTTAACCACTGAACCGATCATCCTGAAATTTTGGATATACGTTGTCAGGTGTACAGAAACATCCTCCAGTCAAAATATGTGGCTTGGCCGTTTCGCTACCATCACATGGGCGTAAGGTGAAAAATGTATTCACTGTTCATTCCTTTTCTGTTATACAATAGTTCTTGTAGTAACGAAACGGCCAAGGCTCATATTTTGACTAAGGTAGTGTAGAGTTTGTGAAGTTAGGGCGTGTAGAGTTAGAAGCTTGGCTCTACATGAGATCTTATAACTTTTTGGCAGTGCGAGCCATTATGTGGTCTTGTCTTGTCAACATTTTACATGAAAATGTTTTTAGTGGGTAAAAATGTTTGAAGTTGTAGCGTAAACTGAACTTTATTGTGTAGGAATTAAAGTTATTTTTCCATTAATTCATATTTGTTTACATTTTTGGACGAATGCACGGTAGGTAGGTACTTGAATTTGGCCAAAAGTTTAAAGAATTACGTAACAAACTATCACAAGCTGAATTATTTTGAAGGATATTGCTAATCCATTGCTTCATATTCTTGAAAAATTTGTCTGCTCAACAACGTAAATAACGCAATGAATGGTGTTGAACTGTCAAAATGAAAACCATTGCTACTGTTAATGTTATTGAAGTGAAAACTTCTTTAGGCGCGTTGGGCATTTATTGAAATGGGAAAAAAACCATTGAACTCGCGACACAGTTACTGTAAGCGACACCGCACTTGTTTAGTTTATAAGACGATTAAAAAAATACCCGCTTTGGATGTGTTGGGCTATCCTCGGGATATACTTGGTTTTAATGTAGGTATATCCGATATGTCAGTGAGTGATGGCGAAGTATTCTGTTTGTGTTTTGTTTTCACTTCTGTCGGCACTCCCGGAGTGCCACTGGTTTTTTTTTTTATTTATTAAGGTACACCAACAGCTTCTATGTAATATATCTTAAGTACTAGATCACAATAGTCTCGGTCTTACACTTATGTTATGTGCTACGCAATAACCCCGCAGGAAACTTCAGAAACAACAGTCGCTACTACTGAGTGCAATAACACTCTTATAGTCCTGTAGATTTAAGAAAATATATTGAGCTCCGTTACTTAAAAGTTCCACCCCACGGGACAAAACCATACACACTTGAAATGGGAAAGAAGGAACTCAGACACTCAACCACTCAATAATATTTAAACATTAATTCCCCTGCTTCTGCTGACGCTACCGAGTCAGAGCTCACTTCACTGAAACGTAGCACTGCAGGCGACGTTTTTGCGCACCGTACCTCTGACACAGACACTGAGACACCTTTTTATGTAAAGACGGAGACAAGATATACTAAATTACTAGATAAGGTTTTGTTATACACAAATTAAGGATTAGATTTTCAACTAGAAAAACTAAACCTTAATTTGCTTTTTAGGGTTCCGTAGCCAAATGGCAAAAACGGAACTCTTATGGATTTGTCATGTCTGTCTGTCTGTCCGTCCGTATGTCACAGCCACTTTTTTCCGAAACTATAAGAACTACACTGTTGAAACTTGGTAAGTAGATGTATTCTGTGAACCGCATTAAGATTTTCACAAAAAAATAGAAAAAAACAATAAATTATGGGGGTTCCCCATACTTAGAAACTCAATTTTTTTTTTCATGAAACCTTTACGTGTGTGGTATCTATGGATAGGTCTTCAAAAATTATATTGAGGTTTCTATATCATTTTTTTCTAAACTGAATAGTTTGCGCGAGAGACACTTCCAAAGTGGTAAAATGTGTGTCCCCCCCCTGTAACTTCTAAAATAAGAGAATAATAAAACTAAAAAAAATATATGATGTACATTATCATGTAAACTTCCACCGAAATTTGGTTTGAACGAGATCTAGTAAGTAGCTCGCCGGTGAAAATTTAAAAACATATGATGGTACGGAACCCTCGGTGCGCGAGTCCGACTCGCTCTTGCCCGGTTTTTCTTCTTGTAGTACTAGTAGAAATTACCTTAGAAATGATATCATTTTGAGGAGATTAGTATGCAGCTAGAAATTATGGACACCTCTACAGCTTGAATGAAGAAACTAGTGTTGTTCTTAAGGATTCAAACAAAAAGTTGTCATGTGCCGTAACATTCTTTCAAATATGGGCAATGCTTGGAGTTTCTTTGAAGGATAAAATCATGTATGAATTTACCCAGAAAAGAACCAGAATAACCGACATAACTTGCAAAGTAAGCACACTGAAGTGGCAGTGGGCTGGTCATGTTTGTCGTAGGACTGATGGCCGGTGGAGCAGAAGAGTCTAAGAGTGTAGACCACGTATCGGCAAGCGTAGCGTGGGACGCCCCCCAGCTAGATGGACCAACGACCTGGCTAGGTCAGGGTGTTGTGGCGCGGCCTGATAGAGGCCTATGTCCAGCAAAGGACTTAGGAGGCTTACTTCATTGATCCTTTCAAAACAACAAAGCGGTACGATCATTTGTAAAATGTCTAAATTAGGAAAGTTATTGGAAAATATAGCGGGTTAAAATTAGCCCACAGGATCGTACTACCTAGATAAAAAATATCCTATGTCCTAACCCAGGTCATCGTCTATCCGTATGCCGAATTTGATCGAAATCCGTTTAGCCTTTAAGTCGTGAAATGGTAATAGACGGAGTTACTTTAAAATCCGCTAAGGTAGCCCTCGAAAATTAAATTTGCTTAGGTTTTTTTTGCAATTTGCAGATCAGTGTCAGGTTGTAGGTATGTTGATTAAAACATGATTCGCGACCGTAACAAATATGGCTTTACAGAATTATAATCCTTAGAATCAGCGATACAACTATTGGCCTTAAATGGATTGCATGAGATTTGTATTGATGTTGTATTGATGATGTTTATGGTTATAATTGATGAATGGTTATAAATGATGAGAGTTGTATTGATGATGTTTATGGTTATAATTCTATAGATAATATTTGTTACGGCCCGAATCATATTTAGATCAACATACAACCAGATACTGACCTGTAAATTGCGAAAAACGTAAGAAAATGTTTATTTCGCTTCTACTCTGACCGCTTGATGTACCGTTTTTAAATAACTGATATTAAGATAAGCTCAGCCGTGAGGCGCATACTATTGTTTGTAGTTTAAAACATTATTTTCACCTTTTTATTTTTTTTAATTTTGTATTTTGTGATTCACGAACTGTGTCCAAATAAACGTTTTCTTTCTATAATTCAAGAATAGACATACCCAAGCTGTCTCATCCAGTGAACGAAAGATCTGTCTCACATTGGAACACCGAGAATACGTCTTTCTTTGCCTCTGTTTGACTATTTACTAGCTTTGAATACAACTGTTGTTAATATCATTCTGCGCACTCTGTTCACTGTGTCAATATTTTACTTTTTATGTATATACAACCCCTGCCGATTTCGGCTACGGTGACTGCTATTGTTTCCGACAACTATAGGTTACGGGCGTGGGCTCTGATGTGGCTAACGTAACCTATCTTCACTGTAAAGGTATGTGCACAGTGCAGATAGGTTAGAATGCCATTGTGGTAATGGTATTGTATGTTGGAGGGTGGCTTACTCTTGAGGTGATCTCCTGGTGTCGAGATCTCTCCTTCGCTGATCTTAAAAGTCAACACTTTGTTTTACCAAACGCTTCCAAACAGGTATATCCTTTGCCAACTCCTCCCAACGAGAGGGATCAATATTGCATATCTTCATACCTTCTGAACATCTTTGAATCTGAGGAACTGGCCGCCTTGTTTCCGCTTGCCTTCTTTGAGTTCAGAAAAGAAGATTCACTTAGCTATCCTCTCGTCAGGCATCCTCACAACATGTCCAGACCAGCGCACCTGACGACGTATTCGGTAGACCTCAATTCCGCAGACATCAGCCCTTCGCAGTACATACGTTAACTTTTTATGGAAGTATTATAGGGGCAACTCCGCTGATAGGTACATTGTAAGGACAGTCACATCAGTTTCGAATGATACATCTTATCATCATCTGCGTAGCTTTTTCCCCAACTATGTTGTGTTCGTTTTCCAGTCTAACGGAATGCAGCTAAATACCAGTATTTTACATGGAGCGACTGCCAATCAGACCTCCTCCACAACCTAGTTACTAGGGGAATACCTACTTGAGTGCGAAAGCCGTATCATCGAACTTTGTTTCTTCGAAAACCTTTCAACGTAATCTCTATACCTACAGCGACGCGTTGTTAAATCGACGTCTTGTTACTAAGACAAGAAAAACTAGTTGTCGACTTTCAGGCTTCTGACCCGTAACGACTGTCACATATCTACTAACTACAGTCGGAGCCAACGGCTCAACATGATTTCCGAAGGACGGAGGGGTTGATTGATATATCTACAATTTAATATTAGTTCTAATACATAAGTCTTTAGCTATCACTTCGGAGTATCATGCGAATCTATCTCATTAACCGTTGATTTCTTTCTCCAAAGATTGTCTGTGAATCTGTCATGGTGATGTTTTTTTTTTGCCAAATAAGTTGATAAGTCAGAGAGAGCAGTGGTGGCCAAGTGGTGATGGCCGCGACTTATGAGTCGTAGGTCGTAGGTTCGAACCCAGACCGGCGCTTTACTTTCTGTAAATTATATCATCACCACTGCTCTCAAAACGGTGAAGGAAAACATCGTGAGGAAACCGGCATGTCCTAGAACCAAAAATTAGAAGACACAATTATGTGACATCTACCAACCCGCACTGGGCCTGCGTGGTGGATTATATATCGAGTAATCTTAATCCGACACTGATAATCAGCCTATAATGTTCCCACTGCTTGGACACAGGCCTCCTCTCGGTGAGATCCCAGCCTGCACCCTGAGTCTTCATCTAAGTATTTCCAAGCAATTAATTTCCTTACGATTACCATCACAGGACATTTAACTGGTATACATACCTAATGTCCTTAAAACCGCAGTTACCGGACAACCAATGGTGCGTTGTTGCGGAATCCGTTAGGTAACTAATACATAGTTAATACAGTGAAGTCTAGTTAGTCTAATTGGCTTCCAATCGGGCCTCAACGTCCAATAATCTAGATTCTGAGCCTGTCCTAATTACATAAGTACTGCAGGATTCGGGAATTGTATGCAGAAGGTTCAAACACTGGAATAAACTGGGTCTTACTTCAATGAGAGTCAAAATGGCGGGTGTGCCTTAACTAATCGAATCCTTCCATTTACCAAAAAAATTTACCTAAATTGTACTATTTAGTACTTAGGTTTAAAAAAAATTTACCTTCTTCAGAACGAAATTATTTCGAAATTAAGGTACACCCGCCATGTTGACGTCAAGATGGCGGGTGTTCTATAGTATTTTATTATATAACCATTACTCATAAAATATAATTACACCAAAAAAATGTACCTAAAATGTACTATTTAGTATCTAGGTTTAAAACAATTGTATCCGCCATATTGATGTACATCAGAACGTTCAGACTGCCGAGGTTACATTGTCACCCTATTTCAGTCGCTATCCGCCAATTTGTGACAGAACATCACAAATTATTTGGCTGGCATCTTTATGCGTCACAAAATCGTCACTAAAAACTGGAGTAGCAGCCAGCTCCCTACCTCGGTAGGCTGAACTTAGGGTATATGTGTTCTGTGGGCTGAACGTTCTGATGTATGTACATCAATATGGCGGGTGTACCTTAATTTTTATACAATTTCGTTCTGAAGAAGGTACAATTGTTTAGTATAATTTTTTACATGTTTTTTGAAAGATCTTGATGCATGAGACTTTTTGGTACGACTTTTGGTCATTCTCCTTTGTGTGATATTCTGTATCCGGAATTGGTTTTCTAACCGTACCTACCTGTCTATTTCTGATCCCCGAATCCCGATTCCCGAGAGGCCGGAATTTTATTTCTTATCGGAGCTTATAAGTGGTAATTACGTTATCTTGAAATCGATCACTGGTCTTAAAAATACGACCTTTTCTGTTACAACAAAGGTTGGAAAAGTGTCTGTTTCAGCATATTTCAGTAATAAAACTCTTGAACGTAGCACATCAAGCTACCCGAAACTGCCAAATTTTCCCAATCAAATTTGAACCTTAACCGGTTCAAATTTGATTGGGAAAATTTGGCAGTCGTCTTTACTCACATTTAATTGCCATGGGTATGCTAAGTAATAAGAGCCGCACGGGTCGATCGATCAGGTTAAGCTACGCTTGCCGCGGTTGGTCCGTGGATGGGTGACCATCTTTACGTACCGAGACCCCTCAGAGCCTCGGAAAGCACGTTAATCCGTTGGTCCCGGCTGTCATTCGGGGATCTTTGACAGCCGTTACGGGTCGTCAGAAGGCCGAAAGTCTGACAACCAGTCTTACCAAGGGACATCGTATTACCCAGTAACTAGGTTGTGGCGGCCAGATAGGCTAGAATAGAATAGAATACTCTTTATTATGTACACCATATAAATTACAGACATAAAAATAGAAACAATACAAAGGGTGACACAATGGGCGGTCTTATCGCTAAAAGCGATCTTTTAAAGACAACCTTTGGATGGCTAGCCATATCATCTAACTCGAAATCCATACATCTTTTCTTTGGTTTTCTCCTACTCCTACTGGCTCATTTATGTATACACTGGCTTTTGCCCGCGACTTCGTCGGAGTGAAATTTCACCCCCCTCCCATCATTCACCCTCTTAGGGGTAGAATTTCGAAAAACCCTTTCTTATTGGATACCTACTCTTCACAAAGAACACACCCTCAAAATTTCATGTCCCTGTCCAGCGGTTTAGGCTGTGCGTTAATATATCAGTCAGTCAGGACTTTGAATTTTATATAGATAGATTTAAACTACAAATATATATAACTAGTAATATTAACTGCAATCTATCTCTCTGCCAAATTTTTTCGAAATCCGTCCAGTGATTTAGGCGTGATGAAAAGGTAACATACAGACAGACAGACAGACAAAGTTACTTTCGAATTTATAATATTAGTATGGATTAAAGTTTTTGTTTGTAATATCAAAACAACAGCTTTTTAAATAAGCTTGCTAAATACTTAAGACAGTATATACCTACGGTAACTTATAACAAAAAAAACAAATTTTCAAATTTTTGTCTCCCCGTGTCTTTTTGTTCAAGCTAATCTCCGAAACGGGTGGACGTAGGTTACTTTTTATCAACATATAACGCAGGCGAAGCCACGGACATAAGCTAGTACTCTAGTTAAAAAAATAGCCAGTCAACAAGGGGATACCCAGCTCGGCTACACCAATAAAAACATAAATTCCCCTCCCAAAGTTTAGCCGTAAATTCTTTTAAACCTCTTTTAATTCTTCCGCACAAAGTTTATAGATGTTGCCCATCGTAATATATCCGGCCTTACATTAAAGGTATTGGCTTATGGGGCGCGTAGACTGTGGTCACGTTTGAGCCATTAGAGGAAAAAGTTCCGTAGGTGATTCACAGTCATATAGGTAGACTAGCTTCTGCCCGCGACTCCGTTCGCGTGGAAGTCGTAAGATAGACACAATGCCTAAACTAAAATAACTCTCCTTTTGGGCTTCGCCGCAGTCGCGTAATAACAGCCAGATTTTTATAAAACTCCCCGTCGCTATTACTTTGTTTGCGCTTAGCATTCTTTCTGACTTTTTAACCGACGAAAAAACGGAGGAGGTCCTCCTAATTTTTTTTTTTGTTTTTGCTCTGCTCCTAAGGGACGTGATTAAATAGCCTATATAAGGATATAAAAAAAAAAAACAAAAAAAAAAAAAAAAAAAATTTGATAGCCCAATTCTTAAGGAAGGCCTTAAGAATTGGGCTATCAAATGCAAAAAGAATTTGTCAAATACGACTGGTAGTTCCATAGATTAACGCGTTCAAACTAACTCTTCAGTCAATTACTTATTAGTATAGAACAATACTAGCTGTTCCCCGCGGTGTCACACGCTGCGCGGCTCCTAAGGGTCGTAGCGTGATGTTATATTATCATTCAAATCGGACCAGTAGTTCCAGAGATTAGCGCGTTCAAACAAACAAACACACAAACAAACTCTGCAGCTTTATAATATTAGTATAGAGTATAGATTGGTCATATTTAACGGTGGGGTAGAAACCATCAAACGCAAAAACCTTCTCCATGAGACCGACATCGTAATCGCAAAAACCCGTCCCATACATTTAGGTCAAGTAGATTTTGAAGTTTTTTAAAGGACTGTTAATAATTGTTACGCGATTTTGATGAAAGAGCGCAGGTCGTTGGCTGTTCGATGTACCATGCTTCCGGACGATTCTGTAAAAATCTCACCGTGGAAACTTAGGTGAAGTGAGTTTGTTTTTGCTAGGAATTGACACTATTGACAGCTCACTCCACGCTCACTTCACCTAAGTTTTCACGGTTAGATTTTTACAGAATAGCACCGCAGGGTTCGAAGATATGCACGTTGTACAAATCAAGTTAAACTCACTCTTTTCAAAGCTTTCTGTCAGTCTTTCTACACGTGCAGTCTTTGGACCCGTCATGCAGAGGACATACAGCGATCTGCGTGTCCAATATAATAACGCGTTTAGGATATTGTTAGGGCTGTCGTGGCGTTGTTATTGCACAATGTTTGCGGAAGCGCGCACAGACGATTTTACGCCATTATAAGAAAAATTGGCCAAGTGCGAGTCGGACTCGCACACGAAGGTTACGTACCACAAGGCAAAAACGCGGAAAAAAACACGTTTGTTTTATGGGTTAAGCCTCTTGAGTTAAGCTAAGCTTGCCACGATTGGTCTGTGGATGGGTGACCATCTTTACATACCGTGGGCGTGACCCCTCCGTGCCTCGGAAAGCACGTTAAGCCGTTGGTCCCCGCTGTCATTCGAAGATCTTTGACAGTCGTTACGGGTAGTTAGAAGCCCGAAAGTCTGACAACCAGTCTTACCGAGGGGTATCGTATTACCCAGTAACTGGGTTGTGGAGGTCAGATAGGCAGTCGCTTCATGTAAAATACTGGTATTCAGCTGCATCCGGTTAGACTGGAAGCTGACCTTAACATAGTAGGGAAATGGCTAGGCATATTGATTGATAGATTTCGATCGACGATCCCCATTCTATGTGACTTCTCCATTCGGTGCCAGCGACACGACAAGAAGAAGGGCGACGATGTTGATGATACAGTCCCCAACATACCTATACGTATAAAAGTCATTTAGCAACGATCGTCAATTACTTATTGTAGAACTAGACAATGGTTGCAAACCTAATGAGTCGAAACTGCGGACTGCACAATGAGCGTGTGATTTATAGTGTCGCGGTGCAAGTTGGAGTGCTGGACGTATTGAGAAATGACTATCAAATCTAAATCAGTTATTTACATATCAAAAATGTGGTAGGTAAACACAGGACCGGTTCTGCTTCTCGCATCTAGCGGATTCCTGCGGCCTACGCAAGGTTATCGCTCCATCTTGGCCTTCCAACGCTACGTCTTTCGGTACGAGGTGGCCAGTTCCGAACCTTTTGCCCCAACGGCCATTTGTTTTGTAAGAGACGTTACATATCAACTCATTCGTTACCCAAGCTGATTCAGTTCACTGTCAATGACATAGGGTTTGCAGAGCTATAATTTCTGAGATATCGTAGTTGTAGTGAACGCGAAGAAATCACGCTATTCCGGCCGGCCACAGTGACAGTTGCGCCGTATCGGTGCGAAAGAGACGTAACGGTTGAGTAGATATTTTGCAATAAATTACCAGCGTTGTGTCATCGCGCTTCTCTTTCTTTTCTACGCAGTCCGACAGTGACCGCGCTTTAGGTCATGTAGTCCCCTTAAGTTTACTTAACTATCCCCGCAGCGTACGGCAGAGGTGACTGAACACAACATTTCACCAGTTGTGTTTAAGTCCTATGTAATTGGGAGCGAGCCTATTGCGATCAACCGAGCACAAATCCAGACTCCAAGCTGCTACTGATTAATAATTATTCCTGATGAAAAACCCAGTAACACTTTTGTTATTGGGTTTTACGAGGTCCGGGGTGCGATTCCCAGGTCTTGTAAATATCCGTCCTGGGAATTGAAGATCTCGTGCTCAACAGTAGCGCTTGCGTCCACTAAACCCATGAGGCAGTCTGTTAACATGTTGCTAACCTAAAAATATACGACAAAATGAATGATTTTTATTCTTAATACAGATAGCAAAAAGATAAATATTGAACAAAACCTACGCAAATGTGACCTGAAATGAGAAATGTTACCGAGAAAGGCTAATTTTACATGTTGAAAAGGCGCGAATTTCGCGGAAATTCCTTTTAACATTGGAAAATACCGTTCGGCGATATTAAAATGTGTTATTTTATTTTATTTAAATTCTGATATTAGAATGAATAAGGATTCGAAACTCTTACAGAAGGCCACAAGTCAGTGATATTTCATACAACTGTCAAAAAATGACAGTTGTAATTTGAATAAATGCGGACAGTTTAAGTCGGTAGAAACGAAACGCTCGGGTCATGTGGCCCGAGTGCGCGTCTCCTTTTAAGGAAATTTCTCGCTAACTGGTCGACACTTCAAGTGACCAGAGGGCTGGGTCAAAGTATTAGCATTGCCATTCAACGTGGCAATGCTGCCAGTCTTCTGGGCACGTTTCCGGATGACAGCAATGCGGACGAGTACTTCGACGCCTAAGTGTCCTTTTGTTTTTATTTGTATAGTGAGCTAGTTAGTCATTTAATTTAGTACCTAGTGTAAATAGTGAGTTATGTATACATATGCAATAAATTTCAGTTGGTAGTCAATTTGCTTAACAATTAATTCCCCTGGCTGTCCAGGATATTAAACCACAATATCGAGCGAAAGAAATCAACTTTTACTACCACAACATAAAGCATAGTAAGATAGTAAAATCTAGACTTTCATAAAACAGTCTTATTTCATACTTGCACAGCAGCACAAAGCTTAATAGGTGGAAGTGCTATGTGCGCACATTTGCGATCTGTTTGACTGCAACATAGTTTGTTTGCGCTTTGTCCGAATTCACATCTTACAGATACTTTAATTAGTTTTGAAAATACGGAAAATATCCTCCTGCAGTCTGTCGGAGAGATTTTCAATGTATTTTTAGTTTAATTACAGAATGTTGAGCTCTTTGCGGTGAGAAAATAAAAAATGGAAAAAATGGGGGTGTACATTTTATAAGTCAATGTAAAGGTATAAGGCTGCCTTTCCACCAGAGATGACCGAGGATGCGTAGCGAGGGATGTGTAAAACCAACCAATAGCATCGCTTCATTTTTATAGCTTGAACTAAGTAAGCGTTGGTATTGGTTAGTTTCACACACATCCCTCGCTACGCATCCTCGCTCATCTCTGGTGGAAAGGCAGCCTAAGAGGAAAAAATCTCTTTGTGTGGTTCTTGTAAAAGAATAAACTAGTACTTCATCGCCCGAAGATGTCGTCAAGACTTATTTTATACACAAAATCACGTCTGAATTCCTCTATGGGATAGACAGTAGGTACTTATAGTATGCTTAGATTTCGCCTGTAATGTTTAGTCTTAGGTTATAAGTAGAGATGAGCCTATTGCCATAGACCGAGCAGAATTCATGAATCCAGGTTGCATATGGGTCTAAACAACTGCAACGTCGCAGTTTGGATGCAGTTGACTTAACTGCTTCGAAACCTAGTTATGTCAACTGCGATGTTGCAGCTGGCATGCAGTTCAAATGCACTCCGTCTCTTTAGACCCTTAGGGTTCAAACGGAAAAGCTCAAAAAACAGTTTGTCCGACGAGGGGATCGAACCATGGACCCCAGGCCCAGTAGTCCCAACTGTGACAACTATACCAACGAGCCAATTAGTACCCTAATTGCATAACATAGTTTCAATCACAATCCGTGAGTTTTGAAGGATACTTCTAATCCATTGCTTCATAGGTTCAATCAATTCGTCTGCTCAATAACGTAAATAAGGCAATGGACGTGGCGGAACTGTCAAAATGAAAGCAAAATAAGTATGTTACGTAATTACCCGTTGGTCTTTTAAATGTTATTGTTATTTTGGTAAACCAATAACAATAGCTAACTTCAGATTTAACATCAGACAAACAAAGATTTCATCAAGCTTTAGAAAACTTATGGTTTTTAAACCTGAAACCTCGGCTTAACAAACGCAGCAACCTCCATTAATCATAAATTGAAAACAATAGCATGCGATCGCCATAACAAACGATGTGATCGGGTGAGCAGGCGAGGCGAGCTACTGACGCTAGTTGTATCACCGTGCTACTGCCAGCGTTGAGTTATAGTAGCTGGCAAGAGTTCCCATCGCGCAATTTATATTGTGAGGCGAGTGCTACTATTGGTTTTCGGGTTATTGAAATTTTATTTCTCATACGTTGATAAACAGACAAAACTTGCTTAGATTTTTTTTATACCTAGATGCTGCAGAATGAGCAGCGGTATCCCAGTGGCAACGACCGCGACTTACGAATACTTACGGTCGTGGATTCGAAACCAGGCATGCGCTTTACTTCGTGTAAATAATTTCATCACCACTGCTCTCATAACGGTGTAGGAAAACATCGTCAGGAAACCGGCATGTCCTAGAGCCAAAGTACGAAGAAATGTGACATCTACCAATCCGCACAGGGCCCGCATGATGGATAACGGCCCACTCTCTCAAGGAGAGGGTTATTATGAGCAGGAAAATATTTTGAAGACCTTATAGAGATATGAAGAACAGGGTGTAAAGTTCCCTCAGCCTCTATAGAAAAGCGAGGATTCTCTGACCAGACGGGTGTTGTGTCGTTTGGCATCTGCCCGACGATATTGTCGGGACGTTGTATATGCTAATTGCGCGGTAAACTCTGCTTGCGCGATGCAGGACTTTGCGTGACGTCAGTGTGATGTAGATGCCGCGACAACCTAAACTCAGATGTAGATAAAGAGAGTGAAATAGATGAGACTGTAAGAGCGCTGAAAGGGACGAAAGTTGAGAAAGCTGCTAGGTATGACAGAGTCGGAGGCGAGGCGAGCTACTGACGCTAGTTGTATCATCGTACTAGTGCCAGTAAGAGTTCCCATCGCGCTAGTTAGATTGTGAGGCGAGTGCTACTATCGGTTTTCAGATTCTTGAATTTTTATTTCTCATACGATTTTGTACGTTGAAAAATGAACATACCTACTATTTATTTACATAACCCGCTTAAAACACGTTTACAAAATAGATTTGGTTGAGTCATGAAGCAATGAGTTCAGGTAATGAATATTGAATTTAACAGTTATTGATTGGTAACTAAAAAGGGTCAAAACAAAAAATGTTTTCAAAGTGTTGATCAGAGAAGCAATTCCTCTTTTAACAAAGTCGAATGGTGGCATTCTACAGTACGTTCACAGTTATTTCCACCTTATTGAAACAAGAATAAAAATCACAATGATTTTGACAGATCTCTCAATGTTAGCATCCAACAGCAACCTTATTAGAATTAGGGCTGATTTTCCAACGTCAGATAATTTTATCCGAGGAATAATTTTGAATTTTTGACCATTCTTCCATACAGAAACTGTCAGACGTCAATTTTATTTCCACGAATAAAAATTATCTGTCGATTGAAAAATCAGCCCTTAGACTTAAAGGTTAATGTGATTTGGACAGTGATTCAAAATCAGAGGTAAAATAACTTTGAAAGGACTGAGTCTCAATCTGTCAAAAATACAGAGGTATGAGGAACAGGGTGTAAAGTTCACTCATAATCTATAGAAAAGGGAGGATCCTCCGACCAGACGTGTTGTGTCTGGCGGGCAACTGCCCGATGATTCATGTCGGGCCGTTTTATCTATGCTAGTTGCGAGGTAAACTTTCCTTGTGAGATGCAGGAATTTGCGTGACGTCAGTATGACGCGTTTTTCTCATGTGGCGTTGTAGATACCGCTACAAATGTTTGACATTGATTGTCGCTGAGATGAGATTGCGAATAGCTTTTGAACGTTTTTAATTACGAGTTTTCTGTTGAGAATAATTAACGCATTTTCTCTAAGCTTTTCATTAAAGTATTTCCTTCTATCCTTTCCTCGTTTTCAACAGAATAGCCCCAAAACATTTAATTTTATTGCCACTCCACACTGCTTTTATCTGTTTAAAAAAAACAGGTTCTTAAAAAGCTACCACTCTAATCTATTAAAGTTACAGACAGCTCTGTAAAATGTTCTCATCCTTCACATCCACGTGAACAAATAGTAAAATCAAAATCAGATTGTGAAATTTTCCTCACTTTTAACTCTTCGACGTGGAATCGATTTATTTTGACGTAATCGAGCGATATCTCTCGCTGATATTATACTTCTCGATCAAACTGGCGAAGTTTTGCATACAACGACTGTGTTCCTGGGTAATAGGATTTGTGAAACTATTTTCATTTGTTTGGAGAAGCTCGATTTTCTTTCCTTTTTGCTGTACTTACGGTACGATTGTTTTAAATCTTATTGGTTGGTAATGGTATGTGGCCATCGCCGCATATCAATACCTTACTATCAAAACTAGTTAGGTATTGGTAGGTATGCCTCCACGCATGGATGCGCTTGGGTGTTTTCACATCATACACGAAAAATGAACCGACTTTTTACCGTTGTAATTTCATCTCTTCTTATTAAGTACTTATACATGTTATCCAGTTCCATATAACTTTCATTTTGCTTGGGCTCACCATCTGCCTAGCTTTTTCCCAACTAAGTTGGGGTCGGCTTCCAGTCGAACCGGATGCAGCTGAATACCAGTATTTTACATGGAGCGACTGCCTGTCTGACCTCCACAACCAAGTTACTAGGTAATACGATACCCCTTAATTGGTTGTCAAACTTTCGGGCTTCTGACGACCCGTAACGACTGTCAAAGATCCACGAATAACAGCTGGGACCAACGGCTTAACGTGCTATCCAAAGCGGAGGGGTTTTGGTATGTAAAGATGGTCACCCATCCACGGACCAACGGCGGCAAGCATAGCTTAACCTGATCGATCGATCCGTGCAGCTGCTATTACTTGGCCACATGCCCAGAAATGTTGCTTCACATATTTGATACGGCGAAATCGTTGTAAGCTGTTGACGTTTCGGCGTTCTGGATCTGTGGATGACGCAGCATGATTAGGGAACGACCAAGAAGGAAGTGTGCCCAGGTGAAGGAGCGAGGTCGAAAGGGTCGTTCGACAGTGGAGGTAAGGGCCTTGAATTTCAAAATAGCCTCAACTTAAATTAAACAAGTACTTGGCCATCTCTTCGAAGGGTAGGTTTGTTAAACCCAAAATGTGTCGTAGATGATGTTTATTGGCCTTAACTACAGACTTCCATAGGCCTATTAACCAACCAAAAAACTGGCCAAGTGCGAGTCGGACTCGCACACGAAGGGTTCCGTACCACAAGGCAAAAACGCCGAAAAAAACACGTTTGTTGTATGGGAGCCCCCCTTCAATATTTATTTTATTCTGTTTTTAGTATTTGTTGTTATAACGGCAACAGAAATACATCATCTGTGAAAATTTCAACTGTCTAGCTATCACGGTTCATGAGACATGAACATGATAAACAACAACAGTTCTGAGTTGAGCTGCACGGTTACTGACAAATGCGTGCACTGACTGGACAGGTCCGCTCAATCTGTGTGGTTCTTTCCTCAAAAGACCATTTCAGACACTAATCTACATGGTCCTCAAAGATTATGTCCGGATTTTTTATATACACATTGACATTGATGAATTTTATTTAGACAATGACATGAATATTTACTTTGTAAGTAATTTTTATTATTTTTTTTTATTTAATTATTGTGAATGTGAGGACTATGTGGGTCATTTCTTTTTTCCTTCTTAGTTTTAATCATGATCTGGCAGTTTGAGTAGTTTATGCGGCCTACCCAAATGTCCTGTCTTTGGTATTGTTCGTCGAATCGTTGAGCTCCTCAAGTTCTGAGTTGAGCTGCACGATTTTTGACAAATGCGTGCACTGATTGGACAGGTCCGCTCAATCTGTGTGGTTCTTTCCTCAAAAGACCATTTCAGACACCAATCTACATGGTCTTCACACGATCTGACCAAGATTTTGTCTGGACTTTAAAAGAGACTGTGACTTCTGAGTTTGTTTCGGCCTTTCTTCTCAGAATAGTCAGTTAGGAAACGCCGACCTCATCTAGTTTAAAAAAAAAATATGATTGACGTGTAAAAGTGTTTGTACAAACCTACTTACAGAAATAAAATCATTTATCATTTATTTATCATTTAACATAACATGCCTGGTGACAGACAGACAGACGGACAGTCTTAGTAATAGGGTCCGGTTTTTACCCTTTGGGTACGGAACCCTAAAAAGGGTTTAGAGTTAGTGCTGAATTCATGGTTTCAGTTTGCGCGTCGATATAAAACGAACGTCTGTATAAAACGAAAGGCATCGCAGGTTACAGCGAAACCATCACAAATACAAAACTCCTTAAAATTATTCAATTATATGATTTACGGAAATAGCTCAGAAAGCCTGAGAGCTCTATTCCACCGTAAGGGATAACTATAAATCTTGAGAAAAAAAAAACCTATTCGGCCAACTATCACACCGTAGTGTAACATTTTGCAACATAACAATCAGACTATACTGTTCCCACTACTGGGACAGGCCTCCACACAGGGAGTGGGCCGTAATCCACCACGCGGGCCCAGTCCGGGTTTGTGGATACGTGATGGTTCTTGGACAAGCTGGTGTTCTCAATGTAGTAACATATTATTTTCCTGTAAATTTTTAACAAAATGAAGCAAGCTTGTCATGTCAAACAAATTGTGACATGCAATCCTGCTGGTATTTTCCGGGGTTGAAATGATCCCCAGAGGTTTGAATATGAAGGGAAATAAAACAAACATGCACGCGATGTTTGGCGTTAGCCGAAGGCTGTGACGCAATGGCACTACATCAAGTCATTTGACATAAAATTTATGTGCCGTGCGAAATGTCAAGCGATTTTGAAACATGTGCTGTGAAAATAGGTATTAACTGTCACCTTGATTTGCCATGCCCATAAACTATTCTACAAATGATTAAGGTGTGAGGTAGTTTACCTCCATATACCTACTCCTTGCACTTATACACACACTACTGCTGCACTTATACTCCGAAAATATTTTTGATTTCATTGAGAATCTCTGTGAACACCATCTATGCCAGATATAAGACAGAGGGATTACGATCATAAGTCACTATAATACACAAAAACTACTATCCCATTACACGACAGCCTAAAAACAGTCCCACAGCCCCAAAAAACCCTATACATCACCCACCACTTATGACGAGCATGCAAATGTGACGTCTTTCATACGTCACACGCCACACCGCGCCCCAATATGTACGCCAACAAAAAACATTGCGTAGTATATTAAATCAAGTAAATCGCGTTACAGGTAGGGATTTATATCGCACGAGCATCGCTAGCTAAATTGCTGTTATACGCCTGCTTGGACTGTGGTACGGTAGGGTGTGAATGAGGACAAAAAAAAAATTGATTTTATTTTTGTTTTTTTCGAACATTCTATTCCCCAATTGCGTAACACGCTTTCAGTGTCAACACGCACACACTATTAATCCATTGTTTCTTAAGTTACTAGGGATTTGTATTAAATGTGTACGCAATTATCGCAGGGTATTTAACCACCACCACCCGCGGGAAGTATTTTTTTTTAGCTTAATTGATTTTAATTGAACGCAATGTCTTTCATTTTGACAGTTCATCCACGTCCATTGTGTTAGTTACGTTGTTGAGCAGACGAATTTTTCAAACCTATGAAGCAATGGATTAGCAACATCCTTCAAAATGATTCAGATTGTGATTGATACTGAAAGGATTAAGGCAATTTAATCATTTTATCAGCATCGGCTTACCGGGACGTCTACTGTAAATCGTGTAGAGATTATGCTCAACTAACGTTGTGCTACGCTCGGTCATCGCTGTCGCTTGCATTCGGTGTTTAGTTTAACTACTTAACGCGGCCTGCGCAATGACACGCCAATTTCAATGCATTAAGTCTACTTGATCAAAACCCCCTCTAAACTGTCATATTGCAACTGACTTTTAGTTAGACTGCATAAAGGCCCTTAAAACCCAATTGATTTTAGATACCTAAGGTAGGTAGGCTTTGGAAGGCTCAATTGAAAGGCTTAATTTTTTCAGGAAAACCGTTATTTTTTTTATTTCAAACAATTATAGTATTATATCTAAAACAGTGCGTACGATTGATCTTTTAGCGAAGATACGTACCTACCTACTAGTAAAAAAATCTAATAAAATATCTAATATTTTCGTCCACATCACCCCACGTAACACCCCACTGTGCATCCGTAATACTACACATTTGTCAGAGGGTGAAATTCCCCGAAAAAATGGCGACCCACCGAATGAAAGCGATGTGAAAAGCGCGCCTATTACGCGAAAAAAAATAAACAGCACATAGAGTTATGAGATTATTTTTAATAAAGTATTAATGCCGCGTTCTCTGAATTTTTGTTGGGAATAAAATATGTGAATGCTGAGCTTGGAAAGGCAGCTAATTATGGCAATATACTTGGGTAATACTTAACCTATTTTTCGTCAGCTAAAAGCTGGGGTAACACAAGGAAGGACGCCCCTTGACCTCCTGATGTGAGGGGAAAACAAAAGACAGCACGTAGGTACTGTAGAGATTATAGCCTTTTTGGTGCTTACATGCAACCTCTGCGAGTCCGTTATAAATAGATGGCACGTAAACGAGACAAACATTAATTTATAGGTATAAAGAAGATGAGAAAAAACAGTAGACGTCAGATTTGGTTGACAAGCCAAGACAGATGTAATTAGAAAAATAAAAACTTTTTTACAAAAAAAAAACAACCGACTTCCAAAAAACACTATAAAGTGAAAAATAACTTTAATTTCGGAAGTCGGTGACTTTGGATTAGTATTTTAGTTTTTTGCCACCGAAAAAGTTTTTATTTTTCACTTTTTAGTGGGTTAGTTTGTAATTTATCTAAGTGTTAGCAACACCGAGTGAAGCTACATCGAGTGCTGGCTGGCGGTGAAGTTTTTGAAGGAATCAACTTCCATAGAGTATAGAAAACTTCCCGCCATTATTATTTTTCTCATGCCGCGAAAACGCGTTTGATTTTGTGTACTGTAATTACTTTCGAATTAGTATATGTTTGCATAAATAGTTAATACGTGTTTTAAGCACCCTCCATATAGAAATAGTTAATATCAGAAGTGTGCATAAAACTTCTCGCGCCCGAAAAGTAAAGTTGAACTAAATAATGGGTAAAACTGGTAAAAGACGCTTATGTAAGCGTAAACACAGGGCAAAGCGCGCTCGTAAATCATCTAGTAGTAGCAATACGAGTTCTAATAGTAGCGGTACAAGAACACCCCCGCTGGCATCTCGCAAAGGGATAAAGGTATTTATGGCAAAAGATACCGGAACTGTGAGTACAATTTTGCATAATATGATACCGGATTTTGACCCCTTGAACGTTAATATTACTTCTTGGTTAAACGTGATAGAATCGTATGCTTCAACATTTTCCTGGACGGATAGTATAATACGCTATCAGGCACTAAATAAGCTCAAAGGCTCTGCTAAAATCTGGTACGAGTCTATATTGCGTAATGATCACATTTGGACTACTTGGCTGTGGAAGGATTGGAAGGAAAATAGAAGAGAAATATGTTTGACCTACTTAAGGAAATAGTCGACCGGAAACCTGTGGAAAATCAACCGCTTTATGACTTCTTTTTTGAACAAAAATCGAAAATTGATAGTCTCTGCTTAAATTTTACTGAAAATGACGTAATCTCGATAATATTAGGAAATATCGGCGATAATAACATAACAGCGTCCGTTGAGGCTAGCAACTTTAAATTATGCGATAGTTTAGCTGGATTTTTGCACAGCCGCGTTTATACAGCAAAAATCGTTAAACAAATGGATAACCACAGCAACACTCGTGATAATGTTAAGGTTCCATGTCAAGTTCAAAGATCTGTTTCCCAAACGTCAACGGCAAATACGACTAATCTAACCCCAAGTCATCATAAACCCATAGAGTGTTATAATTGCGGCGGCAATCACAAACGATTTCAATGTTTGATAAAATGTGAATGTTGCGGTAAAAAAGGTCACTCGGAAACTTCATGTTTTCACAAAAAGAATTAAAAAAGTGACTAAGTTGCGTAAAAGAGCGGACGAAAATATAAAGAATAGAAGAAAAAAAAAAAAAGAAAAATTACTGCCTACTTTTAAAAGCCCATTCCAAGTAACGAAATGCCTGGATAAAGATGAAATCAAAGACCGCGGGGCAGTGAAAGAAGTTGTAGATTGTATAATGGGGTGGCCGTTGCTGAGAACATTAAACCCTGGATTATAATTGATAACTGGTGTGTTGATTGATGCTGCATCATTAGTAGGTACAAAATGGCGTGTTGGCAAGGTAAAAAAAAAAAATATATATATATATATAATGTAGTTCTGTGTTGGGAAAAGGCTAGGCAGATGATGATATAATATTTCATTTAACTTGACATAGATAGATACGTCAATAATTCTTGTTTTGTATAATGTTCAGTTTCTGCTCAAGTTGATTACATTCAATTGATAATGGAAAAAAAAAAAAAAGAAATGTTATACCTAGTCACTTGCCAGAATCGAGGTGGTGAGCTGAAACAGTTACTGCCTAAGACTAAAGGAGTGAAATGGACCAGGCATCACCTTGGATTAAGGAAGTGAGCTATTTCTTGCCAGAATCGAGGTGGTGAGCTGAAACAGTTACTGCCTAAGACTAAAGGAGTGAAATGGACCAGGCATCACCTTGGATTAAGGAAGTGAGCTAAAATGACAGTAGCAAAGAGGTTGTCTAAGCTTGAAGACTACCTACTTCTAAAGGGGCTTTGTTTTGAGCTCTGTAATATAAGAGCTATGGTAGATTCATGAATGAGATTACCAGTTGCAGAGTAGGGTAGAGTTCCTAAGCCTAAAGGAACAGAAACGATGTAAATCCTGCAACTGGAGTTCTATTAGTACCTATTATGAATCATGATTGGCCGAAGCATTATTGTTTCATATTTAAGAACACTACCTACCTAACATAAAGTGTGTGCTTTCAGATACGTGTTTAGCTATGCTAAGTAAGACAGATTTGTATGGCGTGCCTGAGGACATGCACGGCGCAGGAGGGCCGTGTTAGCAACACCGAGTGAAGCTACATCGAGTGCTGGCTGGCGGTGAAGTTTTTGAAGGAATCAACTTCCATAGAGTATAGAAAACTTCCCGCCATTATTATTTTTCTCATGCCGCGAAAACGCGTTTGATTTTGTGTACTGTAATTACTTTCGAATTAGTATATGTTTGCATAAATAGTTAATACGTGTTTTAAGCACCCTCCATATAGAAATAGTTAATATAAGTTAAAATAGCCTAATGTCAACTGCTCATCACCTTTTACAAAATATTGCTTTTCCCGATGCAGGGACGTTAATTGTTGAGGAGTTCTCCTGGTAAGAACCAGGAGAACTTCTCAACAACCACTTACCATACGGATTGTGACGAGGATAAATCGTTTAGCAACCATAGTAAAGTAATCGAATCGCAACCCGTGAAATATTTGTCATTGAGTAGTTCCGATGGCCATCTGTGGTCTTCATCATCAGCTCCACTTTACCAAATGATGATTTTCGAGAACAAATGCTCAAGTTACTTTAAAAAATACCCAAATCGCTATAGCTTTGCCTATAAAATTTGAGGGTTTCCCTCGATTTCCATGGGATCCTCTCATCAGATTCCAACCTGATGATAATGGAACCACCTCGAGAGTATACACTTTCGAACAAAAAAAGAATTTTGAAAATCGGTCCACAATTGGCGGAGTAATCGCGTAACAAACACAAAAAAAAAAAAAAAAAACATACCGTCGAATAGAGAACCTCCTCCTTTTTTGAAGTCGGTTAATTAATTAGGTACACGTGGAACGGTTACAGTCATGCTCTGTGGGTATCTAGGAATAATTACTGGACTTATACGACACATAACATACATACATTGGCAGTCGCTCCATGTAAAATACACTGGTATTCAGCTGCATTCAGTCGACTGGAAGCAGACCCCAACATAGTTGGGAAAAGGCTAGGCAGATGATGATGACTCAGTAGCAATGGGTTTCATTTTGACAGTTCAACAACATTAATTGCGTATTTTTCGAACATATGAAACAATAGGTATCCTTCAAAATGATTCAGATTGAGAATCTCAATTTGAATACAAAAGTGGAGGTGGAGGGCAACTTTTGAAAATGATCCTTCGTCGAACGACGAACGATCCTTTTCAAAAGTTTTTAGGTTAGGAAGGCACAAGTTTTGGCTATTAACGTTTTCAATAACAAATATATCCCACCAAAAACATTTTCATGTAAAATGTTGCCAAGACGAGACCACATATGGCTCGCACTGCCAAAAAGTTATCAGATCTTATGTAGAGCCAAGCTTCTAACTCTACACGCCCTAACTTCACAAACTTTACACCTTAGTCAAAATATGAGGCTTGGCCGTTTCGTTACTACAAAAACTATTGTATAACAGAAAAGTAATGAACAGTGAATAAACATTTTCACCTTACGCCCATGTGATGGTAGCGTAGGGATATTTTAGATATCAATAAAATCTAAAGTATAAGAGCTATGCAATTGAAACTTTATAGGTTTAATAAGTCAACCACTGACATCATATCCCGAAAATTTTGTTTATCTGGTATAATCCAAACCCAAGTTATGAAGGTTCAAAAATACGACGAAGTGCTTCGAGAAAAGGTAGGTGGTGCCCTTGCGCTTCGCTTGGCTCGTCTTGGCGGGGGCACTCCCGTGCCCCCAGATAGGAAGGTAGGTATAATAATACCTCGTTGAATGTAGTTGTTTTGAATAAAGTTAGGTGTCTTATGTATTCTGTCGTATTTATTGAAATTCTATGTTGCATATTTTGGCTACTTTGGTGCATATTTCGAGCATTTATGATGCATGTATAATTCGACCATTTTCAGTTGCTTAAGATCCGGTATCCAACAACAAATAGGTACATCAATAAAACACGACTCCTTTTTATTTTTCCAAATATAAAAGCACTGACACAATTATATTCTCCACTATATAATCCGTTAAAAACAAAAATTAAACTACATTTTCCACTCACTTAGTCCCATTAAAACGAACTTTTACTCAAAGTACACTAGCGCCACAGTCGCTAAGCAAACTATTAACACAAAAGGAACTAACAAAAAACTCTAATTACAATCCTTAGTCGCACGACAAAAAATACACCAGAGACAACCAGGTAATACTTTACTTTACCTTTTGATAAAAGTCCACAAACAAAAGAGTAAAAAAAAACTTTCAAAGACTTAACAATCAACGGAGGAGGCTGCCTAGTTGATTGCCTGTGCCTTCACTTTAACGAACTTAAAAAAAGAAGGAAAACACAAAACAGTGAGGCAAAGGCATCGCAACTTCTGCCTCTTGATTGTTGGACAACAAGTGAGAATCAAAATGGCGGCAAGTCCGAAATGAGTCTCGAATTATACATGCGTAACGTCTGCTGAATTGAAACTGTGTACAAAAGTTGAAAAAAAAGCGGGAATAAAACCCGCGAAAAAAGTCCTTTGCTTTGTTTAAGCGGCGATCATATTTAAGTATGATAAACAGTTTTTTTACAAAAGAGATTCACGAATTGGGATAAAAGAAAAATGTAGTGTATTAGCGCTTGTTAGCAAGCACAAGTTGAAGATTCATGTTTTATTTTTGCATTTTTATTGCCTTCGTTATGTTGGTGGACAGTATTGTAATTTGTACCAACATCATGACAGAAATAAAGATGGACTGCCGCGTAGGTGTAACTAGTATACCTAAAAGGTAGGTACTTACCTTTTGGCCACTAGCAGGCTACACAGTTATACTACCTAGGTCGCTAGAAGGACTTCTCGTAAGTTCGATTCATTCTCGGATCGGGCAAAGTGCTTATTGAGATTTTCAGCAGCAGCACGGAGTTTGACTTTGGGCCCTGTTTATAGCAATAGTCTTTCCCTATTATATGGGACTTGTAACGCAACAGCAACAGAGTACCTATCAGAGTAACTGGGCTTGCAACAGAGTACTTATCTGGGTACACCTAGTTACCTACTTTACTCTTTGGTCTACACCTTGCGGCGCACGGTGCACAGATTACTGATATGTAGCAAGTTCGGCGGTCCGGGAGGAAGGGAATTGATGATGCATCTCTAAGTAGGTATCAAGTCAGACTAACGCACCGTGACATAATATCATAGCCATAGAAACTTAAGTAAGTAGGTAGGTACTTGATATGCTCGCGGTAAAATAAAAGTCCAGATAGGTATTCACAACTTGTAACTTCGTAGAAAGAGAAATGCGGAAAATATTAAAAGAAAGTTATTCAAGTTACAAGAACGTTCAAAGTTTGAAAGTTGTTACACCTGCATTCCGAAAATAAAAACGCGGGAAAATGCGCCATCTTGTTGTGAACATTAATAAGGCTATGGAGCAATTTGTACTTTGAAAGCAAATAATCTGACACTGCTTTTCGTATAGAAGCAAAAAAAATTTTTTTTCGCTTTTTTAAAAAATACTTATAGAAAATCTATATTTTTGTTTAATATGAAACCAACAATAGGTATTAGGCCAAAGAAAGGGCCGTTCAAAAGCGCGCTGGGTTGACGATATCGTTAAAGTCGTGGGAAACACCTGGATGCATTGACATATATATTACTAGCGTGAGAGACGCACGGAACCGGGAAGTAAGTCAGAAGAAAGGAGAAGTCTATACCCAGCAAGTGAGTGATTCCGGGCTGAAATAATGATGAGAAAACCAGTATATGACCTGACCTTTAAACTTTTGCGCCACACATCAAAAACGTGCCTTCGGCGTCAAAGTCTGTCATGTAGTCGAACCGTAGTGTGCTGGGCACATTTTGGTTTGTCATCTATACATGACTGTGGCGGTAAAAATGTTAAAAACCAAAAATTCTATGATAATTATGTGAAATCCATCAATCCGCATTATATAATGGTCAATCAATGGTGCTTATTGAGTAAGAATTACCGCCATTACCGCCCGCTCCCCCTCACAGAGATAATGCCCGAGTCCCAGCAGTGGGAGTATTATGAACTAATTCTGTAATTAAAATTAAAGGAGGCCTGTCACTTGACGACTGCCACAGTAATCACATTGTCACGCTTACATCTCTCCAAAAAAAAAAATATAACAAAACTTGACGAGTATTTCAGCATTTTCAGCGGAGCGGATTCGGAAATAGGGGAGGACAGTTATAAACAAAAAAAAAAAATGAAAGCCAGGGGAAGCTCGACAAATAAATAGGTGGGGGGAATAAAGTAATTTGTCTTTGCCGGCCCCACTTGCGCGACTGAGGTGACTGTGGAGTTGAGGTAAAATAGCCTGAAAACACTTTTTTTTTTTGCCATAGCTTAAGCCATGACCGAACCGTAAATTCTGATTTGTAATCTGATAGGCAATCCGAATAAAATAAAAACTTAGTAATTGCAATACATAATTACAGGCACTTTTGAATTTTCAAGGTGTCAGTCAGTCAGCAAGATGAAGCTAGTAGCCCATTACAAAGCATAGTAGTCCTATACATGCCAGACCTGCCAGTGTTGTAAAGCAAATTGCTTTATGGTTAAGAAATGAGGTGAAGGTGCAATTCGTGAGAAATATTTGTGTTTCATGAAAATAATAGGGAGCGAACCTATAGCCCCCGCGCAAAAAGCCACTGGCCTTTTGAAAACCTTGACTATCACATTAATATAATTATAATCACACTAATATTATAAAGGCGAAAGTTTGTGGGGGTGTGTGTGTGTGTTTATATGTTTGTTACTTCTTCACGCTCAAACGTCTGGACCAATTTTGATAAAATTTGGTATGGAGGTAGCTGACACCCTGGACTAATATATAGGCTACTTTTTATCTCGAAATTCCCACGGGATCGAAACTTATTCGGGTGAAACCGCAGGGCGCAGCTAGTCTAATAATAAAGCTGAAGAGTTCATTTGTTTGTTTGGACGCGCTAATCTCTGGAACTACCGTTCGGATTTGAAAAAATATTTTTGCATTGATAGCCCAATTCTTGAATCACGCTATGGCCTTCAGGAACCGAGCCTAAAGAAATATGTCAGAAAGGACGCTAATATAAAAACCCAGTTAGTACCTACTTTACACGACCTAATGATCAACACCAGCATCTCCAGCAGATGCCATTGCGACGACTAGAACAACAAGGCAGACAGCAACTAGGTACAGTCAACAAAACAGATAAGTGGGCAGGATCGTCGGATATAGTTGAAGAAACCGATGGATGTTGTCAACTGAAATTTAGTTTGATAATGGAACTGTTTGTTTTCTATTAATTTTATTTTATTTTATTCGCGAACATCGATCGGTTTCTTACTAAACTTCAACTATATCCGACGATCCTGATGCATACTTATCTCTTTTTTTGCTGACTGTACATACCTTCCTATTGTATTTTTCTGAAAAAATACCAACCTCCATAAATTACCAAGAAAATGTGCCAACTCCAAAGTTCTTTCCCAGCCGACACGGTAACAAATGATTCCATCCATTGTGAAATTATTAATTAATTCCTTTAGACAAAAATACAAAACTCTGTAGCAGAAGGAAAGCCAACAAAACGATCATATCCCGTCATCTGTCGAGAATTAACTTGATTATAATAAACAATTGATTAATGTAGCTGTATTCTGCTGTTTTGTTGGCAATTTTGTGCTAAAAATTTAAGAAAAGTATCATTAGGTAGGTACTTTATTAATGTTAGCTTCATTACTTAATTATTTAGGTATATCTTCAGAATATTTGTTTAGTAAAAATAGTGCTTAAAAACTATGTTAGTGTGCATACACACGAATTAATTCTATAACAAATGTTCCAAGCGCCGTTGAATCATCTTGCATCTGTGCGTGCCTCCATGAACATGGCGGACGCGCTGCAACTTCAGCAGCATCCTGAATGCGTTATTGTATTGGACCCGCAGAGCATTCACAGACTTAATCTTTTTTGTATTTGTGTTCTTTCTTTGGGTCGCGTAAACGTATTTTCTTACGTTATTTCTGTATGCTGTCCACAGGCTACTGCAGCAAAATGACTGACAAAAGGACTGTATACTAGGAGGTTATATATCGGGACCCCTCCGTGTCTCGGAAGGCACGTTAAGCCGTTGGGACGGTCCCGGTCGGTTGTAAGTAATTCCTAGATCTTAGACAGTCGTTACGGGTAAACACCAGCTTTGAGTCTGCTGACCTGTAATTACCACTTAAAACTAATATGGTTATTACTGGTCATCATCATCGTCATCATTCGAAAAGACGTTCACTCTTAAAATAGAATGTAATATTTATTTATTTTCATTAAAATATCTACCTACCAATAAACAAGCAAATCTACTTATTGATCCCGTGCGATCTCAGCCTTACACTCGATACCCGTCGGCCGCCTGTGGTAGAACTCGTTAGCACAATCAAGTGCCCTAAACTTCGCAGTTTGGAAGCGGTGGTGACGGAGGGTTGACGGTTGCTAGCATGGCAATTAAAAGGACGATAGATTGGTATGAAGGGATGTGTGTACTTAGGTTTAGACGTATTGAGCCATCAGTGTGGGCATCAAAATCAAATGTAAGTAGCTACTTTCTGAGCGGCTCGTGGCTAAATAATAACAGTCGCACGGGTCCATCTGTTCGTGGATGGGTAACCATCCATTAGGTACCTGTATGTCGAGACCCCTCCTGGCCCCTCCGTGTCTCGGAAGGCAAAGACGGTCCCGGCGTCCCGGCTGTCATTTCTAGAACTTTGACAGTTGTCACGGCCCGTCATTGCCCCCTCCATGCGATATAGTGAGGTCAAAATGAAAATCAATGATAGCGGCTGCAAAAATTATCAAAATTTTCGTCAACGGTATCGTTTTCATGGTTTTCGAGGGGGCTGAAGCCGATAGTAAGGTCAAAATAATGAAAATCCAAGACGAAAGGCTGCAAAACTTTTAAAATTTTTCTTCATGGGTGTCTTTTTAATGGTTTTCTAGGGTGCTGAAGAAGCCAATACTGAGGTCAAAATGGAAATCCAAGATGGCGACTGCGAATATTTTAAAATTTTTCGATATTTTCTAATTTTCGCAGCCGCCATCTTGGATTTTCATTTACTAACTATAATATACAATGTATTTAAAAAATATGAATGAAATTGAAGGCCATTTACAAGTTTCCCATGAGGACAGATAAAATACTATAGGTACATAAATTAGAAAATAAATAGTATCTACACGATAGACTTATATAGTTAGTAGCGGCCCTAGGGCGATGCGAGCAGTTCGATGACACCGGGCGCCGTCATGGGGGGACGCTGAAATCAACCGAAATGGTACCACCAGGCACCAGTCAACGAATAGTTACTGATAGTAACTATTTGATGACCGATGATAGTAACTTACTATAAAGCGCGGACGCGGAGTAGGTATCGACCGAGTCGCGACGACGGTCATTTGGGCGCGCAAACGGAGCGGGCAGCGCGAAAAAGTCCATCTTGGAAAAAGCTTGTGCTGATTTGCAAATCAGTTTGACAGGGGCGCCACATTAACATTTAGCACCACCTAAAAAAAATTCTAGGGCTGCCGCTTGAGTTATACAAACCAATAATAAAATCCATCCAAAGGTTGTCTTTAAAAGATCGCTTTTAGCGATAAGACCGCCCACAGTTTCTATAATTATGTCTGTAATTTATATGGTGTACATAATAAAGAGTATTCTATTCTATTCTATTCTAATATGCTCGTGATTGTAGCCTACGTTCGAAAAGTATTTAAGTAGGCACCTACAATTTGTAGGTACAATACTTCTCGAACGCCCCATTAGGTACGAAGCTCGATCTTCACCAAAAAGATGAAACGCTCCTATCAAAAGCAAATAACCCGATACTACCAAATGATTAGCTTCAGCTTCGGCAGAATTTCCTTTTAATAACTTACCTGAACAAATAGTAGGTGTAGGTATGTATGTATCTTTCAAACGTTTTTTCCTCCAAAAACTCTATCGTACCTAAATGTAATTATTGACTCTGAGTGGCTGGGGTTCGGTCACAATACAGAAACGTCTTAGAAAGTCCACTGTATGAATCTTGTGTAAAACATACTGAAAAAAAAAATTACTCAAACTCAAAGTACCTATTTATTTTAAATCAACTAATTAAGTACCTAGTTGATTGAGTTGACCAGGCACTTTTGAATTGTCAAGGGGTCGGTCAGTTCAGCGGGATTGTCCGAAAGGGTTACCGCTGGCCCGGAACATAAAGGGCTGAGGAAGGAACACGGGTGGGTTTTAGTCAGTAAGAGTCTGACACTCCCTTCCGCTCCACCCAGAACGGGAGGGGTCATTTGATGATTTCCCATACTGAAATAAAAAAGGGGGTCGGTCAGTCAGAAATATGAACCTAAAAATAATAATAATAACCCCATCGCCGTATCTCTACGTTGATGTCGTGGTGGGGCTTCCGCGCTCCGAACTCTAGGCCTATGCCGGAAGAGTTTACTTTGCCGGAACAGGTCTAGGGTGAGGAGCCAGACCAAGAGAGATACAGAAACCCGCAGGGCAGCATGGGGCGAGCTGTTGGGCAGTCGCGACCCCACGGACCCTATCTCCTGGGCGAAGTCTTGTTCCTGGAGTGAACAATGACGAGGAAGTGAGCTCCCACCTCATTCTTGCCTTTATTGGCCGGCTTCAGTGGAGATTCGCAAGAGCAAACGTGCTCGGAGGAAGGAATTATTCCAGTAAGATGCTGGTAGGATCTTGACCGTACTTCCGGGATTGTCCTGATAGCCGTGGAATATCTCCCCACTCCTCATAAACACCTCAGGACATGTTGCCCCCTTGTCGCTACGTCACTATGTGCTAGCGACCGATTCCGGGGGCCCATTATTGAGTGTGCAAGTCACCCCCTTCCATTTTATCCGTGTATATATAAAACATTGATCAGGCAGGGGTCATAGTTCTTCATAACTAGTCCACTTTAGCCACCCAAACCCATAGTCCAACTTTTTATTTTTCCATATCCTGCAATAATCCTACACCAACCGAGTGTTATCCTTGGGTGCACTTGCATAATGCAGACAGGAATAATCGTCGGTTGGTGCCGCAAATCATTAAAATTTCCTGAGGAGCCTCTGCGAGTTGGCTTCGGCCCCTCGTACGCCTTCCAAAGGACATGGTCCCGAGACAATTATGTAAAATAATAATAATATAATAAAATGAAACCGACAGGTTACTGGTGACAGGACTGGAATCTCACAATTTTGTAAGTTTTTTTTAAAATACATTGCAGCATGTCGTGAAAATGTGAAAGTTATGTAATTTTTATACAAAAAGATGTCGCATTGTAGTTAGATAAAAGAGGCCGTCTACGGCAATCATCAATTTATCTGCCGAGCACAAGGGTTAGTCTGCAGTCAGCACCCATAGGCAATCGAAATCCCTCATGAACAACTTTGTTTCAACTAACACTTCTGTTCTTCACAATCTAGTGTCCATCGACTAAGGTTCCCTGCTCTTAGCAGTAGATAAGGTACTTGAGTGCCTCAATAAAATATTTATTGGAATTAAATATGGCGTCCTCCGGCAAATTAGAGGTCCCTTATAATGTAAGGAGCCAGTTAGTACCGATTCACTTGATAGAAGGTCAGCATCGATTGACTTTTTGTTGGAGTTTTGAATAGAATCGAAGGAACATGCTTTTTTGTTTGGTATACCTACCCACAATATCGTGATTTATTTTTAAAACGTCTAAAACAATACGAGTGATAGATAGTAAAAGTTCAGTAGTTATAGTGGTTAAAAGTTAGTTTTTTACACGCACAATGGTCCACTGAAGGACTAAGTGCGGAAACCAAACCCATAACATAGAACATAGTAAAAGTTCAATAGGGCTGCAGCATGCTTTGTGCCCTAAATAGTTAATCGATGAGCAGCAACCTACTTCTGTAAAACGCTTTCAATCACAGCGGAGCCCTCTTACATATTGGTACTGAGCCCGCATCATTTTTTTTTTTGTTTTCTTATATATACTATGGCATCTCGCAGTTCAACCTATGAGGTTGTCGTCTGAACCGGGATTGTCTGTGGATGCACAGAGCACTTTTAATGTGCCTCAATAAATTAAGGCCTCCAGCAAGGGCGAGCGCGCATCGCTGGCGCAGTGAAATATTTATAGTACTTAGGTACCTATTTGGGTATTTTTTACAGTAACTCAAGCATTTGCTCTAGGAAACCACAATTTGGTGAAGTGGAACTGATGAAGAAGACCACAGATGGCCAACGGAACTACTTAACAATAAGTATTTCGATTTCGACTTAATAATAAGGGTTGCGATTCGATTACTTTATTATGGTTGCTAAGCAATTTATGCTCGTCACAATGCGAATGGTGAAATGGAGCTGATGGTGGAATACTAGGAGAAGTCCTCAACCATTAACGTCCCTGCATCGGGAAAAGCAATATTTTGTAAAAGGCGTTGGGCAAGTTGACATTAGGCTATTGTAACTTAGACACTATAAACAGACCCACTTAAAAGCGAGAAATAAAAACTTTTTAACAAAAAAAAACCGACTTCCAAAAAAACACTACAAAGTGAAAAATAACTTTAATTTCGGAAGTCGGTGGCAAAAACTAAAATAGGTACAGATCCAAAGACACCGACTTCCGAAATTAAAGTTATTTTTCACTTTGTAGTGTTTTTTTGGAAGTCGGTTTTTTTTTATATTATACTCTAGGGGTTGCAGCCAAAAGACTACATCAAGTCGGGGGTGCCCGAATCAGTTTTAGAACAGATTCGACCTATTCAAACCATAAAACCCAGTGGTGGACAACGAGAATAATTTTGCAAAGTTGTTTCGCTGTCCCACAGTGGTGGCCAAACAAGTGGACATCGGGAATAATCGCGAGTCCGACCTCGAGCTTCGCGCTGCTCAGTTGGCCGAGCATTAGGCCTAATTCGGCTGCCAAGGAGTAATGAACTATGTCGTCAGCAAAGCGGCGATCAGATAATCTTCTCTCGCCTATAACGATGCCCATGTCTCTCCTCGCTATTGAAATTAGTTAAGAGCAGGGAAACGAAAACCACCATATTCCTTAAAATGATTTTTATTGAGGTATAAATAAATGTTTTCTTGTATAATAAAAGGTATATTGGGTGCTCTTAAAACTAAAATTAAATAATGGATGTCCGTCTGTATCATTGATTTACATTTTCAGGTAACTTTTGTAAAACGCTAAAATATAACCAGGTTTATTTTAAGAATGTTTAAACACCATCATTATGATTTGTCCACACATATCAGGGTTATGACAGATCGTTTTTTTTTTGTAAAAAAATTTTTTTGAAGAGAATTAATTTTTTTCTGAAACTGTCCATTTTAATTAATTGAATGTGATCTTGCATTGTACTGATTATACTAACATCAGACAGACAACTCAATAAGTGGCGGATTAACCTGGGTTCCTATCGATAAACTTGTAACTATAGTAACTCTTTTTTCAAGCAGCTACAATTCCTAGAAGAACCATGTATGTTATCCAAACATGCAGTATTACAACCAACCTACCCTATTTTTAACCCCCGACGCAAAAACGACGGTGTGTTATAAGTTTGACGTGTCTGTGTGTGTGTGTCTGTCTGTGGCATCGTAGCTCCCGAACGGATGAACCGATTTTGATTTTGTTTTTTTTTTATCATTATTGATAGGCTCGCGTTTTCCCACTATCTCACCTGCGAGGTTATTGCGTAACACACTATCAGTAGCAATGGCTTTTTTTTTTTGTGGTTGGGAAATCCGCTCTGGGCGGAGCGGAAGGGAGTGTCAGACTCTTACTGACTAAACCCCACCCGTGTTCCTTCCTTAGCCCTTTATGTACCAGGCCAGCGGTAACCCTTTCGGACAATCCCGCTGACCCGGACAATCCCGCTGACCCGGGGACAATCCCGCTGACCCGGTGTAGCAATGGCTTATAATTTGATTGAAAGTTAATTAAGCGATTAGGGTGCTGATGGCAAGCGATGACGTAGTCTATGATGGTATACGTTTGTCTAGCTCAACTTGAAGAGATTCCAATTATTGTCTTACCAAACTAATCCGCCACAATAATAGCTCAAAAATTATGCTAGAATATTCTAGATCTTATTCTCATTAACCTAAGGCTGTATTTCCAATTCAGGCGGTAAAGGAATGTTCTTCATGATGGCAAATCGTTTTAAAGCGTCGTATTTTCCTCTTAGAGCTTCTACTTCATCGCGAATTCTGTTGTTTTCGTCCTGCATTAGTTCCATGTCTTGCCACTCCTGAAAGTTGAGGGAAATTAATAAGAGATGGCGTTAGTTGTTGTTGGGTTGGGATAATAGACAGCGCTAGTTGCGTTGGTATTAGAAAGTGTTAGAAGACGGCGCATCTTTTAATAGAAATTCCAAGCTTTTAATTCTTTTCTCTTTTTTCCGGACCATTCAGTGATAAGAAGAAAAATACGAAAGCATAAAAACTGATGTTGCATAAAAAGCGGCCAAGTGCGAGTCTGACTCGAACACGGAGGGTTTCGTACCACAAGACAAAAACGCCGATTGTATGACCCCTTTAAATTTTAACTTTATTTGTTATTATAGCGGCAATAGAAATACACACTCAAAATTTCAACTGTATACCTATTACGGTTCATGAGATACAGGCCGCTGACAGACGGACGGACAGCGGAGGCTTACTAATAGGGTACAGGACCTATTGGGTACGGAATCCTAAAAATGAGGGTCTTAACCCTCCTTGGGTTAAAGTTAGACACTAATTTTATCCATTTTTCTTCAAGTCGGTTAACAATCTGCATATAAAGGTCATGTCAAATATCAGTGAAGATTTATTTAATATTGTTTGTTTAAATGTGCCTTTTCCGACCTCAAAACGTTTCATTTCACAATAACGATGGTGGCATTGAGGAATGTTTCGCAAAACCAGCCTATAATGTTCCTACTGCTGGGACGCAACAGCACATCAAGCTACTACAATCTGTCAAATTTCTTTAATAGATTTTCAACTTTATTGCTAAGGTTCAAAGTTGATTGGGAAAATTTTACGGTTTCGGGTAGCTTGTTGTGCTGGCGTCTATACCAACCACGCGGGCCCAGTGCGGGTTGGTAGATGTCACATGAATGAGGAATGTTTGTATTTTTGTTCATACCTGACTTTTCTCAGTCTCCAGCTCATCTTTCTGCTCTATTCGTTTGATGCGGCACGAGGCGGCGTAGCCACGGTTCTTTAGCGTTCTACGACGCTGTTTCATTCTGGAATAATAAATAACCAATCGTTAATAAACAAATCATTATTATTCCTAAGATCAAAATGACCGTATTTATTAAGTTTATCATCAAGTAACTCTGTCTGTCTGTATGTTACCTTTTCACGACTAAACCACTGAACGGATTTCGATAAAATTTGGCAGAGAGATAGATTGCATCCCGGGAAAGGACATAGGATAGTTTTTATCGACATACCTCGCTGGCGAAGCCGCGGGCGGAAGCTAGTCAGCCTATAATATTCCCACTGCTGGGACACAGGCCTCCACTATTCGAGAGGAAGTGGGCTGTAATCTACCATGCGGGCCCAGTGCGTGTTAGTAGGTGTCACATGTCTTCGGTTTTTTTGGTTCTAGGACATGCCGGTTTCCTCACGATGTTTTCCTTCACCGTTTTGAGAGCAGTGGTGATGGAATTATTTACACAAAGTAAAGCGCCTGGGTGCAAACCCACGACCTACAACTCATAAGTCGGGGAAGACAGACTCAGATGGCTTGAACCGACAGGGGGATTACAACTATCAGTATTGACGAGACTGACGGGAGTAGGGGATGAATGGCGAGGTAAACTTACCTAACAATCTGATCCCTGGTCAACCCCCTCATCTTCAGCTGCCTGTTGAGGTCCCTGACAGAGATGGAGACCAGCTCGTCATCACTGATCTCCGCGCAAGGCGTAGGCGACAAGGGAGCCTGGAACAAAGGATTATGAAATAATTGCATTTGATGTTTTTGACGGAGTTACAATGCTGCGTGAATACGCGACAGCCAAACCTTGAATTACGACTTTTTACTTAGGCTTTTTCAATAGTCTCTCTGACCGCATTTCCTTCATTGAACTACGTGTGATGCCCTAAGCCCTAGCTGACATCATAGCTTTGTACCCCAAAGTAAACTTTTCTAAGGAGGGATACTCCTTGAAGACGATGCACCTAGAGAATCATCAGCAGATGCAACATTTTTTTTAAGTAATTTATTAAAAGGCTCACCTCATCATCCCAATTAATATCCATGGCTCTTCCCTGTTTATCAACCAAAAAATTAAATATTACAATTAAATAAAGAGTAAAAAAATCCATCAAAAACACACTGTCTGTCTCAAACAACGACTAAGGAATGAGCCAAAAAATTATATGCAACCATTACGAAGAGAATTTCACAAGTCATCATGATGAGATAAATTCTAAATGTACGTATTAAAATTATCTTGTTTTGTGACCAATAGTGTCTTCGGAAAGTCAACTATTGTTTAAAATTATCATTGATTTGTAAACGGAAGATAAATAGGGAAAGGTGCTATTTTTACCTCTATTCTCTATTTTTACTTCATAGTTTTATTGCGTCTATAATTGCATTTAAAAAAATTATTGCCGTCTGACCTATTTGTTTGGGGACGCCCGAGAGTCCCCAGACATTAGCTTATAAAACCGTCGTGTTGTCACTTAGTCTTGAAACCAAAGCCACACATCAAAAAATCTCAATGACATAAAATTGTGGACAATCTATCTTTGAGGACGTGCTGGTTTGCTAACGAACCAAAAAATTCGAATACATGTGACATCTACCAACCCGTACTGGGCCCGCGTGGTAGATTGCAGCCCACTGCCTTTCGAGAGAGGATGCCTGTGTCCCAGCAGTGGGAACATTATAGGCTGATTATCCCTATGTTATTTATCTTCGAGGAATAGACCCTTGGCTGCGTCTAGTGGTCGCCATCCACTGCTTGAATGCTGTCACTAGTAGTCGGGAATTTTTAAAGGAGTCATAGCTAGCCATAACTTGGAAGTAGCAATTCGAGTAGAAAGTTCAGTTTTAATACAGAAAAAACCCTTTAAACGAGTGTGCGATGGGATTAAGTCGTGGAAAACCAGTCTACTGAGAATACAAACATGCTGGAGATAAACGCAAGTCAAGAGAAGTTTTACTAAGATTTCTATTGAACAGAGATACTGGGTGGCAGCCACATCGACACGCAACCCGTTACCATGGATTCAGTAAGTACAGACGCCAGCACATCAAGCTACCGGAAACTGTCAGATTTCCCAATCAAATTTGAACCTTATGCTATAGCGTTAAAGTTGAAAATCTATTAAAGAAATTTGGCAGATTATAGTACCTTCATGTGCTGTAATAAATATTAGGGGGGCTCCCATACAACAAACGTATTTTTTGCGGTGTTTTTGCCTTGTGGTACGGAACCCTTCGTGTGCGAGTCCGACTCGCACTTGGCCAGTTTTTTTTTTTATTCCTGCAGTACCTATGCGGGTGAAATTGCAGGACGCAGCTAGAATAAGGCCTTTCCGAATTAGCTATAATCGCTCACAGCGCTCACATCATCTCACATGCGTTCCAATTTAGATATTACGATTATGACAGCTGAGAGGAACGTGAACGCGCTCACAGTGCTTACTCAATGTAAAAACGATATTATTAGAGTATTTCTTTGTATAAACACCACATTTTTAGGGTTCCGTAGCCAAATGGCAAAAACGGAACCCTTATGGATTCGTCATGTCTGTCTGTCTGTCCGTCCGTATTTCACAGCCACTTTTTTCCGAAACTATATGAACTATACTGTTGAAACTTGGTAAGTAGATGTTTTCTGTGAACCGCATTAAGATTTTCACAAAAAAATAGAAAAAAAACGATAAATTTTGGAGGTTCCCCATACTTAGAACTGAAACTCAAAAATTTTTTTTTCATCAAACCCATACGTGTGGGGTATGTATGAATAGGTCTTCAAAAATGATATTGAGGTTTCTAATATCATTTTTTTCTAAACTGAATAGTTTGCGCGAGAGACACTTCCAAAGTGGTAAAATGTTAACCTTTAACTTCTAAAATAAGAGAGTGATAAAACTAAAAAAAATATATGATGTACATTACCATGTAAACTTCCACCGAAAATTGGTTTGAACGAGATCTAGTAAGTAGCTCGCCGGTGAAAATTTAAAAACATATGATGGTACGGAACCCTCGGTGCGCGAGTCCGACTCGCTCTTGCCCGTTTTTTTTTCTTTGGTTAGGTGGCGACTATGAGCCAGAAGCACAATTTCGAAAATGCCACGTTAGTTTAATTTTATGATAAGAAGATGCAAAACAAAACACACACTGACACATCCTCACACACACACTGTCATTTTTGACAGTGCTCACGGTGATATTATTCTAGGGCATAGTCGGCGTTATCGCAAGATGGCGCATGTCATGACGTCATCTATGACGATTCACGGGACATCGTTATCGCGCTCACGCTAATTTGGTACGGGTTTAAGACTTTAAGCACGCTCACATCGATTATTTCCCATCTCGGAACGCAGGGTTAGATAAATAAAGTTGCTAGTTATGATTTCTATAAGATAAGAAATTCTTAATGGCATGAATGGCTCAGACTGGTTAGACTTAGAATCAGCACATTTTGAACAGCAAAAGTACATGAGACTTCCACAAAACGCCTGCCCTTCACCACTTCATAGTGCTTCAGCTGGGAAGAAGTGGCGCAACAAACTCACCAGTAGCACAGATGTTTGTTCAGTTACAAGAACTGTGATTCAGCAACTTCATGGACTTTTATGCCCTGGATTGGATAAGATAGGGTGTCTTGGAAAGAATCATACCAATTGGCTCCTGGCCCATTTACTGGCACAAATAATTAAGACTCTGGGTTGATACTAAGAATTTTCATCCAACTTAGAAGAGTTAAAGGAAAGATTTTATATACTTAACAACATTAACACAGTTTGCAACATGGTACTTAATTGCATTTTACATAGTTAGCCAAAATAATAATGGTAAATCACTATCCTTTTGTTTTTAAACCCAGTCATAATCTAAATTGAATATCATTACTAGCAATTCTAAGATCAGAAAAAAGAAAAATTCTGTGTCAAACTCTTCACGGTCCGCAAGAGATTGATCTTACTGTGAATATAAATTGAAAATTCTGTAGTCTGCCTACAATTGATTACAATTTAAGCCTCATTCATTGATGCTGTAAAAAGGTATGAAAATCACTTTATCTGGGGCGTCACACATGAACTTTTGTAGGTTACTTGGTTCATTTACCACTTATACAGCATTAAATTGTAGTCTTTGTTTACCACCCTGCGAAAATGACGCTTTGGGAATAGAAATGTAATTCCATGTTTAAATCTTGAAATTCGATTGATAGGACAGTAAACCTCTTCCTTCCACGACTTGTGAAATACGAAGGCAACGAAGGCCAAGGACAAATCTAATTCTACATCAAGTTAACGACGTAATGCCAAAACATAGTTTATTTACACTGTTAACTTCTGAAACTGCTCATTTACATATCAATAGGACTTCGACTTACCATTACTACTGGTTTCCTTCCTCCCAACTCCTTTAGATCATGAGGCATAGTAAGTTTTTGATGAAATTGTTAGAATAACGGGAGACCCCGTTACAGCCTAGTTTCTACAATGAGTTGCACTTTCACACTCTCAATTGCAACAGCAACAGACGTAATATTGATAATATTACACAAATAATTACAGGATACAGGTATTTTCTGGAATATTTACGATAAAAAAAATAAACAATGGCACAAATCCTAGTTTCGCAGAAAATCACACACACAGAAAATATTACAATAGTGTTGTGCCTGCGTTAGTTAGTTCGAATAGTTTGTTTATTTTAGAAGTCACTATTTCCTACTTTTCACTGAGAAATTATAAAATCAAATACAACTTATGTATTGGAGTGTTTAACAAAATAAATTCAGTCGTGTGAAGAATTTATCATCTAGAGCATTCAAAATTTTGGCTTTTGCTTTTTTGTTACGTGTAATCCTGACGTCAAAAATTACAAGGAAAACATTGTTTTTTTTTTTTTCTTATTAGTCTGTGGTTGATTGACGACTTCGAGAAGAAGGAAAAAGCAAGCAGACGCATTTAATTATCGTTTTCCAGTTTTATATTAGTGCAAAATGGCTAAAAGAAAGAATAAGCCGTTGATAGACTCGGACTCCAGCAGCGAGTGCTCAGATTTGGACTCAGTGAGTTAATTTTCTTTAAAAACCTTAGGTTATAAGTTCACGTCCGTACGTAACGATTTTGACGGCATTCTTCATTAATTTGACTGCGTAAATAGGCCAAGATCAATGTTCCTTCGTTCTAAATTGATCTTTTGCGCAATAACATGAAAAACAAGTGTATGTAACATGTTTTAGCATCCAAAATATCCCTACAAAATTGTCCCCTATCTTTTTCTTAGAAAACGTCGTTGTTTACGTTACAGCTTTATTAAATGGCTTCTGTTGCGTGAGTCATGTAAAAATGAATGAAAGTCAACATTCCCACCTTTATTTTTGGGATAATTTACTACAAAATTTAAATTAAATTGAAATAGGTTTAGAACAGATGTTTTAGAACTTTTTTCAATGTTATGGCTGATAAAAAAAGTTTCGATCTCGTTAGGGCGCTGTTGCTTAGTTATTCAGCCAAGAAATGTCCAATGGTTATATAATTTTGGGCCTAGACTTTCTCTTTTGATCATTCAACTGATGTATTATTCAATTTTATAGCTTAATCTTCCATTAAAATGTCTTTTTAGTATGCATATTATTAGTTTCAAAGATAAATAATGTCAACTCAATTTTTTTACTATTCATTCAAAACATTACTTATCAAAATACATAAGATAAGAGAATTTAGCCTCTTATATGTTTTTATGAGTGCACATGACCCAAATAACCTACCACACCTCTATCCTGTAAATCCATTGACATCTATAGCTGTTAAAAATTTGTTTTTGTGAAATAAAAATAATTATGCTATCATAAGATGAGTCATGAAAATACGAAAGATTAATGTTTTAAAAGAGGATGTGATTAATTAAATATTGTTCATACTATTTTTTTTTTAACAAAACAATATTTTTAGTAAACAGGTGAAAACTGATTTTTCTGTACGTTTGTGTAATAAAGATGGCATTTAACTCATTGCCTATTGTAACACCTTATATAGCTTTCTAATACAACAAAGAGTAATCCATCTTGTCGAGAATGTCTGTAACCTGAAGTTGCCAGTTTTATGCATCTTTATGACCTGACACGACCCAACAAACAAATCTTAATACTGCTCACTGCATTGATGATCTAATTAGTAAAATATTATGCAGTTCTTTCTATGTATCACTCTGCTAGTTCCTCATAATATTGTGATCTGACCAAGATAATGACTGGACTACACATGTGACTGTGATTATGAGGAACCTGCTAGTTCCTCATAATATTGTGATCTGACCAAGATAATGACTGGACTACACATGAGACTGTGAGCTCCGAGTTTGTTTAGGTGATTATCTCACCTAGTATTAATATACAGGGTGAATTTTTCAAGTGGGCGTGGATGGCCAAATCCGAAACTATGCAGAATAGCGAAAAGTACTGAAAGGAGTTGTGTGCTCGATTTTGATGAAAACTAAAACTGCATCATTGGATTTTTAAAAAATCAATATTTCTAGCCAGGAATCGAAATCGTTGATTTTTACTTAAAAAACACACACTGTATTATTACACCACTCTATAGTGTCCCTAATAAGGATCAAGTTCTGGGAAGTAATGACATACGGCAAACTCCAGTCAGTCACACTGAAACGTTGCTGACTTGCAAAATTTTTACCCATGGCAACTCACAGAGAAGAAGAAAGTATAAATAAGATTATCTGCAATTTTTTAAACAAAATACATTTAAAGAAATTACAGCATTTTTATCTCACGAAGTGACGCGCGCTTTGCTTTTGGTAAACATGTGTACAAACACGCTATGAATGCGTGTGTGACGATGAGTAATGTCAGCACGTAACACAAAAACGCACACATACCCATGCTTCTGACTTCGCCATTGTCTCGAAGAGCTTCCTGCGGTTACACACACATTCACAGAGTGCTTGTACACTTGGTACTCATAAGTAAGATAAAAATACTGTAATTTTTTTAAATGTATTTTGTTTAAAAAATTGCAGATAATAGAGAAGCTAATTTTATTTATACTTTCTTCTTCTCTGTGAGTTGCCATGGGTAAAAATTTTGCAAGTCAGCAATGTGTCAGTGTGACTGGAGTATTATTGCAATAGACTTCAACGTAACTGAATTTTCTTTTTTCTTTTTAAATGTTTGCATATCTATGATTTGCTGGTCAAAATAAACATTTTTTATTATTATTTACAGCAATTCCTGAATTTAGCAAAGAAAAAAAAGAAAACTGGGGATTCCCCACCACCATCAAAATCTAAAAGATCTGGGTCAGGATCTGACAGTGAATCAGACTGGGACGACGATGATAATAAGAAGAATAACTGTAAGTGGCTAGTAAAGGCCATTTTGGTCCTATTTACAGGTGTATATAATACCAGTTAGAGTCATTTTCCTCTGAGAATTGTCAGTTTTCTGCCAACCTTTTGATTCTCATTCCAACTATGTTTGGACCCATCATTTGTTTTCAGTAAATCTTCTTAACATGATGATTTGTCCACTTAATATTTTTTATCTCACGAAGCAACTCGCGCTTTACTTGTGGTAACCAAGTGTAATAACACGCTGTGTGTGTGTGTGTGTGTGAATAGAGTACAATCAGCATATACACACACACTTCCGACTTCGTCATTGTCTCGGACGGCAGTGACGGCACTAAGCTGAGAGCTTTTGGTCTTACACACACATTCACAGTGTATTTGTACACTTGGTTACCACAAGAAAAGAGCGCTCGTAGTTTTAGGCAGATGATTATACAACTTATAATTTATTATTATGATTATTCAGGGTGTCCCGTAAGTCGACGTCTTATCCCGTAAGTCCCGTATTACCTATTACCTACCCAATTCCGGCTTGACGTCGACTTACGGGACACCCTGTATAACTGGTCCATAAATGTTATGGTCTTATAATAAATCCTTAATAGTATTCAGCAGCACTCAGTTAGTCAGGATGCAGACCCCAACATGGTTCGAATAAGATTATGTAGGCATAGCATAATCAGTAAAGGCTGATAATGCTTCCTGTTGCTGAGACATGTCTTCGAATCTTGAGAATTTTTGGTTCTAGGACATGCCGGTTTCCTCAAAATGTTTTAGTCAGATGATCACTAATAAATCCTTCCTATTTCCAGCAAAATCCTCATCATCATCAGGCTCAGATTCTGAAAGTGATGCCAGAAGTGACACTTCGAAAAAGAAAGAACCAGCTCCAGCTAGCAGAAAGACTTCTTCAGACCATTCAGATGACAACCGGAAGAGACCGGAGCCCAAAAAGACAGAAACTAGAAGAAGTACTGATAGTGCGGGGTCCACAAAGAAGAAGGAGACATATAGTGAACCTGAAGAAGGTATGCTAATTAGCTTAATCTATCGCACTTCACTGCTGGACAAACGCCTCTTCTAGAGGAGTATTAAATTCGTGGCGCGGAAGTGCCTTCAAAGCCGTCAGTTTCTATTCGTCATTTGTCTTCGAGCGAGTAAACGGTGACGCTTGGTTTGTATGGAAAGTGTTCACAATACCACCTTTAGAGCAGCGGGCGGTGTCGCACTCAAGTATGTTCTATAATAGAGGGGGTTTCCGCTCTTAGTCCTTCAGGTGGATTAGGTCCACCTGGAGGACTAAATGCTAAATATGATCTTACAATACTGAGTCTGACGTTACAATTTTTTTTTCTTTTATTTTTCGCAGGCGAAGTATCATCACATTCATCAGACAATGATTCAATTGATTCTGAAGAGGAATTTGATGATGGGTGAGTACGTTATCGCCAGTTGTCGTGTGGTTACACAACAAACGTGGTAGATTTTTCAATCTGTGAAACTAGTTTATCACTGTGCCATTCAGAAACTGACATGGTTGACATGAACTGAAGCTTTAACTAAGTATTCACATACTGACCCTGTAGATTTTGCAATCAGCTGGTTGCTGGAAGCACCAACCAATCATTTCAGCCAAAAGGCATCAACTGACTTCCATGATAATGATTGAATTGACAGTTACCTACAGAAGTTACTAAACATCAGGAATACAATATACCATCTGGTAGTTACATCTAAATAAATAAATATTTATTTATTTAAAACTTCAAGCACAGAAATGAATACAGGCGGACTTACCATAGGCATTTAAAGATTAACAGTTTTTAACAATAAAACTCGCCCTTTTTCACCCAGATACGATGAGAACCTCATGGGAGATGAAGAGGACAGAGCTCGTCTGGCCGCCATGTCCGAGAAAGAGAGGGAACAAGAGATCTTCAAACGTATCGAGAGGAGGGATCTTATGAAGACCAGGTAAGGACTCAAAAATTTATTTCTGGCCTGAATAAGTGTGTTTTTACGTAGCAGGTGTCCAGGTGCAATGGAAGTAGGCATATTCTGAGCTATTATGATGTAGGATTTTGGTCACAACCTACATAATTGCAGCAGATTTTGGAGTGTAAAGCAAGCAAGTGAGGTAAAAATGTCTTGAGCTATGATTTGCAGGTCGAGATATAGATATATAGATAGCAGAACGGAGCTTATGTCCGAACGGGGAATGGGGTTTTTGCACAGAGTTGCCATCAATCTAAGCAAGACGTATGTCCCGAGTTGTCATAGTCCTACTCGGGCCCTATTTCTCATGATACCAAAGTCTTATCAAACTAGAAGAGGGAAAGAAAACATATTTATTCTGCACATATAAAGCTCACCCACACGGGAAGAAGCTAAGTCTATGTAGTTTCTCTCATGTAGCTATCGCGTCTTTTCATACTACATGAGCGAAGCTAAACGAACTTACCTTCGTTCCCAGTGTGGCCTGCGCTTCAGACGTACATTAAAATGCAAAGTCTATGTCCCTGACTGCCGATGTGTAACTCATCCCTCCCTCGTCCATTTTCTCTATCATAATTGAAACTTTGACACAACACAGATGGGAAATAGAACGCAAACTACGTTTAGCGCGACGCTCCGCAGCCGAAAGGTCGGCGTCACCGGGAGAAATACAAAGAAGAAGGGAAGCGAGACGAAGGAGGCGAGCGCTGAGGGAACAGAGGCAGAGAGAGAGGGAGAGGGAACGACAGGAGAAGAGAGGTGAGTGATAGAGATATCAGATACATTTCGTTGATAGTCCAACCGATTTTTCTTTGCCGATTAAAAGCTAGGAACTATTTGCTGATACAACCTTGAACTGTTACTCTTGTGCGCTTAACTGGTTAAATGCCGTAATTACAGAAACAATTTAAAAGTTATGGTGTCTCGCGTGGATCCACGTTCCGCCAAAAGGTTAAAGGCTGTTTGGCGTAATTTTTTAGGGTTCCGTACCCAAAGGGTAAAAACGGGACCCTATTACTAAGACTTCGCTGTCTGTCCGTCCGTCCGTCTGTGTAACCAGGCTGTATCTCAAGAACCGCGATAGCTACACAGTTGAAATTTTCACAAATTGTGTATTTCTGTTGCCGCTATAACAACAAATACTAAAAATAAAATAAATATTTAAGTGGGGCTCCCATGCAACAAACGCGATTTTTTGCCCTTTTTTGCTCGATATCAATAATGGCAACGGGTAGTCACTTGAAATATTCACAAAATACTCGGTTGTATTTTTATTTTAATAATAAAATAAAAATAACGGGGGGCTCCCATACAACAAACGTGTTTTTTTGGCGTTTTTGCCTTGTGGTACGGAACCCTTCGTGTGCGAGTCCGACTCGCACTTGGCCAGTTTTTTTTTTTTTTTTTTTTTTTTTTTTCAATTTACGAGTCCAGAGATTAAAGAATGACCCAGTTGAGCGGTATAGTTAGAGTATCGTTCAACATTATTGTATGAAACTGAATACGTATCACACCTTCAGCTACTAATATTCAGCGACATATTTTACGCCGTGACACGCCCATTTAGCCTCTCTATTTCGAAGCCGTCTTGCATTGAGTATTTATGATAATTGTGTTGCTAATAATATTGTATTAATTAACAGAAGCGGAAGCAGAGCGGCCTGAACCTAAAGAGCCTGAAAAGGAGAAGGAACAGGCGCCTCCAAGTCCTGGGGAAATCATGGATGACCCTAAGGACGCAGGTGAGAATATAGGTAAAAACCTTTTTTTTTTATTGCATCTGTTACTCTACAATCACTTGACATTAAATAGACTAAGGGCTGATTTTTCAATCATCTGTTATCTAAATTCGAGGAATAATTTTGAAATTTTGACAGTTGTTTCATAGAAAAACTGTCAAAAGTCAATTTTATTCGTCGAATAAAAGTTATCTAGCGATGGAAAAATGAGCCGTAAAAATTAAATAAAATATTAATTAAGGATTACACATTGATAAAGAAGGGGTTCGTGTTTGACCAGCAGAGTAATTTCGTAACAGACTATCAGTAGCAATGGGTTTCATTTTGACAGTTTAGCAACATTGCGTTTTTAGGGTTCCGTACCCAAAGGGTAAAAACGGAACCCTATTACTAAGACTTCGCTGTCCGTCCGTCCGTCTGTCTGTCACCAGGCTGTATCTCATGAACCGTGATAGCTAGACAGTTGGTTGCCGCTATAACAACAAATACTAAAAACAATATAATAAATATTTAAGGGGGGCTCCCATACAACACACGTGTTTTTTTCGGCGTTTTTGCCTTGTGGTACGGAAACTCATTCATGTGCGAGTCCGACTCGCACTTGGCCAGTTTTTTTTTTACACTAACTAAACTATCCTATATCCTTTCCCGGGACTCAAATATACCATATTTCATCTAAATCGATTCAGGTAACAGACAGACAGACACACTTTCTCATTTATAATATTAGTATGGATTATTATTTCGAAAGTAACGTTACGTTCAAAGCTGCGTTAGCATCGCGTTTACGCAGCGTATGAAGCTCAGTTATGCTCGGTTCCTAGAAACAAAAACGAATCGTTTTGCTTACCAGTGGTAGCATTTTTTATTGCCAACTGGGCATGTAAATAGATTCGTAGGTTAATTTTACCTGTGATAGCTACTTCCATATGGACGGGTCTACTATACAAAGTAATGAGGTCTTTGCTTCATTATTGGTAAAGTTACAATAGTCTTGGTTTTAACCAATAACGGTCCGAAAATATAGGAATCCGCCATTAATGGGCAAAGTAAAGGGTGCCTTAAGGCTACTCTTTCGAAAAAAGCTTAAAAACAGCGTACAGATGAAGCAGCTTTTCTCCGGAACTTACAGAGAAATTACATCTGAAAAAATAGTTGGTAATTTACATGATATGAATCGTAATTTGGTTTAGCCATAATTTTTCTATCGATATCACCTATTAAGAAAAAAAACCACCAAATCACCTCCAAATCGTTGAGATGAAACCGTTTTACTCCTTCATTTTTTATCAAAAGAATATAAAAAAAATATCTAGTGCTTTGCAATACAAACGAAAATGATTTGGTTTTGTTACTTTTTAAAAACATGTATATTTTTTAATATAATAAATTAAAAATGCGATCGTTTAAAGTCAGTGTCTATATCATCCCCGCACTCGTCCACGAATTCAGTGCGGGGCGCCTCGTGTTGCTAGGCAACGCGTTGGCATGCGGGTGCATGCGGGTGGCGGAGTGGCGCGGAGAGGGGTAGTTAGCTCCGCCCAAATGCACAAGGTCGTTGGCATGAATATAAGCCTTAAATCAATTTATCCGTTTTTCTCCCTTCCAGACCCCTCGGAACGTTCAGCCTCCCCCCTATTTGGCGCTAAAACGGAGCGCAAACGTAACGTGGATGACAAACGACAGAACGCGATGGCCCTCTTACGAGCACAGAGGGATGCCAAGGCGAGCAGAGTGGAAAAACATATGCAGAAGAGGCGGCTTGAGGAGGAGACTAATAAGGATAAAGATGATGATGATGTGAGTATAAACTTTGTGTTATATCCTTCATGCTAGGTAAGGATACTTTTTAATGTGAAATTGTTGGGAAAACATATGGAAATCGGCGGGTAATTTCGTAACACACTCACAGTAGGAGTAAAAACTTTTTAAATAATAAACGCGTAATAGACAAAAAAGTCTACCTGCCCCCGCTACGCAACCAACACACCAACAACAGTCCTAGGAATTAAACATGTCAGTCCTATGCACCGCCTTTGGCTCGTCGTCGTTAATACCTTCGCGTTCCATAGCAACACGGCATGGTTACCAATCTTTCAAAATTTGTGACTGTGGCGGCATCTACATCGTCATATGCGAACTACACATCAGACTGGCGTTACGCAAAATCATTCATCGCACAAGCAGAGTTTACTGCGCGAGAAGCTTATATAAAGAACAAAACTACAGCATACCATTACAAAAATCACATACAAAATGCAGTTATTTATTATGTTCTGCCCTTGCTGTAACCTTGAAGGTCAAGGTCATCGCTTGTTCTCAGCACGCTGATGCTGAGATCTGCGGCTCTAGCAGGCCGAGCGTCAAGTTGAAATATTTTTAAAGCAAAAAAGAAGACATAAAAATAAACAAACGTTTACCTAAGTAGATACATATTCACGCCTTTTTCCTATTGGGGTAGGCAGAAACTACAGAACGCCACCTGCTACGATCCTTACATACTCCTTTTATTTTTATCATTTTAGATTATTAATATAAATTTCACAACCTAACTCACGTGTACATTAATGATAGTTTCGCGATAACCCGACTAATTTCAAACTAAAACGGAATCGTTATTCATGAAAACAACGTCAAAATAAACACCATACGCATCACAGACACATACCATCACAAGAATCACCCACAAAAAGCAGTTATTTATTATATTCTGCCCTTGTTGTAACCTCGAAGGTCAAGGTCAAGGTCACCGCTTGTTCTCAGGACGCTGACGCCGAGATCATGGGTGGCTCTAGCAAACAGAGCGTCAAGCTGAAAGCGTCAGATATCTATTCTGATGATTCTGGCTCCGATTCTGATGATAACAAGTCTCAAGGTAAGTGTTTTAATTATTTAAGTGAAGCAACACATCTGCCGAAATTATGCGACGGGAAGTTCAGCGTGTTTACACCTGCTGTAATGACACTTCAGACCGAAATTACCTTGCATGGTTTTTTTATAGAAAACGAATAAGAGAAGTGGCGGTCCAGTGGTAACGGCCCCGAGTTACGATTAGTAGGTCATGAGTTCGAACCCAGACAGGCATTTTACTGGTGTGTAAATAATTTCATCACCACTCCTCTCAAAACGGTGAAGGAAAACATCGTGAAGAAACCGGCATGTCCTAGAACCAAAAATTCGAAGACATGTGACATTTCGCAACCCGCACTGGGCCCGCGTGGTAGATTACAGCCCACTCCCTCTCGAAGAGAGGAGGCCTGTGTTCTTGCAGTGGGAACATTATAGGCTGATTATGTTATAAGCACACGGAATTTCCTTCGCTTAATTTTCGGCAGGCGTGCCGCTACTTTTAAATTTAGGGTGAAGGAAAACATCGTGGGGAAACTGGAGAGACCATGATTATACAAGAAATTTGAAGACATGTGACATCCACCAACTTGCACTGGGCCTGCTTGGTGGATTATGGCCACTTATGGCCCGCTCCCTCTTATAGAGAGGAGGCCTGTGTCCCAGCAGTTGTAGGAACATTGTAGGAAGGTTTTCGCAGTACCTAAGGAGTTATTTATGCTCTTGGTAGCTAGCGAGTTCGATCTTCGCACTGAAAAATGTTGTGACCTACAAATGATTACTAAAAATTATGACTGAAAATAATAAGTACTTATGTGGTATTTCAAATACCATTATTTTGGAATATTTAACGGGGTCAATTTTTTTTCTATTCATAAACACTTTTTTCCGAAACATTTTAATTTTGGGCAGTCAGAATATTATTTTCTCTCTGCCTCTAAAAATATAATATTTAACTCAGTATAGTCACTTAAACTCAGCTGGAACTAACTGACTCCTCTCTTCAGGTCGTCGCAGTTCCTCAAGTTCCTCATCATCAGGAGGAGAGGAAGTAGTGAAAAAGCGAGAGCGTGAAGAAGTAGAGATCAAATATGCAGACACCAAGGAACAGATCAACAAACTTAGACTTAGCAGGTAAATGTGTTTTTTATTGTTATGTATATGTCGCAGCCAACTGGTGTAATTAGCCGCTTAGTTAACCGCCTAGCCTATTAACTAGACGGCTGCCGATCAAGTAACGGCCTGAATGATATTCAATTATTATGTAGTTTAGGTGGGAACTGTAACCAATCACGCGCTAGCCGAATTGGTCGCAGTAACTAAGCCAGGACACCCCGACTAAATGGGTTATGTTAGGTTGAGAACTGTGATCAACCGCATGCGGGCCGAGAGAGCGAAGCGAGGCGAGCACTACTGCCAAAGGCCAGGCGGTTAACTAAACGGCTAATTTAACCAGTTGGCTGCGACGTATACATTTTTTGTACCTACTATTTAATTTTGTTAAAAAGCTAAATTCGGCGATAACATCATGAACCTCAAGCCTCATTTGCGTGGTGTGATTTACTTGCTTATCGCATACCATAAGTTCAAGTAACAACAAAAGTGGCACCATTTAAACAGTGTTTAGTTCTACAAATGACTTGCATTGCGCAACTCATTTGTTGCTTTAATTTTATTGTATGCCAGAGGCAATAAACTTGCATCGTGCATCATCTGCCTAGCCTTTTCCCAAGTATGTTGGGGTCGGCTTCCAGTCTAACCGGGTGCAGCTGAGTACCAGTATTTACATGGAGCAACTACCTATCTGACCTCCACAACCCAGTTACTGGGTACTTTTTTAGCTATATTATCTTTATCACTGAATGCCTCGCTTCTACATTTATATTAATGTATCCAGGTTTAAACTGGAGCGTTTGGTGCATCTGCCGTTCTTCGCGCGCGTCGTCAACGGATGCTTCGTCAGGATCGGCATCGGGAACAATAATGGGAATCCAGTTTATAGGGTGAGTATTATAAATAAGTTTTTTTAGGGTTCCGTACCTCAAAAGGAAAAAACGGAACCCTTATAGGATCACTTTGTTGTCCGTCTGTCTGTCTGTCAAGACCCTTTATCTCGGCACCTTGTGGAGGTATCGAGTTGGAATTAAAACCATATACTCAGGTCTACAGTCTCTTGAAGCTGTGTAAAAATCAAACTTCTAAGTTAACGCAACAAAAAGATACAGCCGTTTATACCGCAAAAAAATTATATTTCGACACTCAAGGGAATCAAATTTTTTAGGGTACTTCCCGTTGACCTAGAATCATGAAATTTGGCAAGAAGCAATGTCATGAAGCACAAGTAAAAGAAATGAAAAAGAATTTGAATGCAGTGCTATTTTTTCGAAAATTATCGACTATGATTATAGCCAAGAAATAGCATTTCGTATTATATTCTTTCTTCAAAACCAAACAGCCCCAAAGAATCCACCAAAAAATACCGCCACATTAATAAATCAACTATTTATTCACAGGTAGCAGAAATCATAGACGTGTATGAAACGGCGAAAGTATATAATTTAGGAAACACTCGAACGAATAAGGGACTGAAGTTGAGGCACGGCACACAAGATAGGGTGTTCCGATTGGAGTTTGTTAGTAATCAGGTGAGTTCTTACTGTTTAGCATAGCATGCATAATCAGCCTATAACAGGGATGGCGAACCAAATGGCACGTATGATTTGGGCACGGCATCATTTCAGGAATATGCGTACCTAAGTCATCTAGTTTGCAACAGCAGAAGACGCACTAATTTGTCATTTAATTTAAATAAATATAATACTGCATTACTCCTTCACCGCCCGCGGGTTGTCCTTAGGTGCACTTGCATAGTGCGAACACGACACGAACAGCGTCGGTTGGTGTCTCGTTTAATTAAAAACGTCTAACGGGCCTCTGCGAGTTGGTTTCTTCCCCTCGTACGCCTTCTAAGGGTGCGTTTCCACTGAAGCGGAGCTGGGCGGAGCGTAGCGGAGACGTGCAGGAATCGTCAAATCACAGACGAGACGAGAAAGAAAGAAAGAAAGAAAAACTGTTTATTCTGCACCAACAAAACGCACATTGCATATAAAAAGAAAAAATAAAATATTAAACAAACAAATTAAAAGATAAATATACACACACGACGTAATCAAATGCCTCGTACTCAAGCTTAAAAAACAAAAAAATGTTGACAATTTTGCTTGATGTCAGGGCCAGGGACCAAAGACAACACACATTATTTTATTACTTGACATTGACAATTCGATGAGAAAGACACAAGACGAGTGACGCGATGAGGATTTCAACCATTGTGAGTGGTCGATTCCTGCACGTCTCCGCTCCGCCTCGCTCCGCCCCGCTCCGCCCCGCCCAGCGATTAATAATACGAAAGTATGTATTTAGCTTTTTTCCAATAATCACTAAGCCATGATTGTTTGTTGGCACGTCATGGCCTTGGAACAATGGCACGTAGTATAGAGGTTCGCCATCCCTGGCCTATAATGTTCTCACTGCTGGGACACAGGCCTCCTCTGTGAGGGAGTGGGCCGTAGTCCACGACGCGGGTTGGTTTGAACTATTAATTTGTGTAAATAAGTTATACAGGGCCCTTTTAACATAGATACTACAAACAATCTTAAAAGGCCTAATAGTGGTTTAATAAATACAGTTTCACTAATTCATATTTCAATAGAAATTCTATTTTCACAGGAATTCACCGAAAGCGAATTCCAGAAATGGAACAAAGCAATAAAGGACGCGAATAAGAAACCACCGACCATGGAGTTTGTTAGGAATAAGATACAAGAAGTTAAAGAAGCGCTTATGTATGAATTTAAGGTAAGACCAAACATTTATTGTACTTCTCATACTGTTGTATATAAGTCTGTTAGAAAAGTATGTGACGAAAGTGTAAACAATCGCTGTTCATGTTTTTGACTGCTTATGAGTTGACAATTGACATAAACGCTTGTGATAACCCGAATAGTTTCGAAACCAAATGGAGCTGCTTTTCTAAATTCGCATCATCTCCTACTCTTATCCCAAATTTATTTGGGGTCGGCGCAACATGATTTTCCAAATACGTATGTTTTTAATAATACATTTGAGACTCTTTTTGAGTTTGAATTTAATCGGGCTCTGGTTTTCACTATGCCATCGCATTGCTGGGCAAAAATTAAATTCTATAAAGTATATTTTTAAAATGCATGTTTATGTATCTAATGAAAATAATTCAATATTTCAAGAATACCTTTTTCAGGAAGAAGATGTAGAGAAGATAGTCGCTGAAAAGGACCGCTTCAGATCTCACCCGACCAACTACGCGATGAAGAAAACACAACTCATGAAGGAACGAGATGTCGCGCAATTGAGGTAAATATCACAAAGTTAAAGACAACTAGCTTCCGCCCGCGGCTTCGCCCGCGAGGTATGTCGATAAAAACTATCCTATGTCCTTCCCCGGGATGCAATCTGTCTCTTTGCCAAAGGTTATCGAAATCCGTTCAGTTGTTTAGGCGTGAAAAGGTAACATACAGACAGATAGACAAAGTTACTTTCGAATTTATAATATTAGTATGGATAAATCTAAATCTGCCTAGCCTTTTCCCAACTATGTTGAGATCGGCTTCCAGTCTAACTGGATGCTGCTGAATACGAGGATTTTTCATGGAGCGACTACCTATCTGACCTCCACAACCCAGTTACTGGGTAAAACGATACTCCTTGGTAAGACTTGTTGTCAGACTTTTGGACTTACTGCCCGTTACGACCGTCAACGATCTACGAATGGCAGCCGGGACCAACGACTTGAAAATGCTTTCCCTTGAGGGGTCTCGATATGTAATGGATGCTCATCCATCCACGAACCGACCGCGGCGAGCGTAGTTTATCCTTCGACCGACCCGTGCGGCTGTTATTATTTAGCTACGAGCCTCCCCCCCCTTATACAGCCTGGTATGCTATCGCAAAAACCACTTATTTGAAACACATTATTTATTATTCACATCATCCTTTTATTAGATTTTGCTACTACTTAATATATTTTATACTCACCAATTTAACCTTTTCAGGGGCGACGACGAGACAGTACTAGAACTAAATGCAAAAATCCAAGAGTTGGAAGAACGCGCAAATCAATTAGACAAGACTCGGACGTCGTCCATACAGAGCATCTCTTACATCAACAACAGGAACCGGAAGCTTAACGTGGAGACTGCCGAGAAAGCCATCATGGAAGAAGTAAGTCATTTAATAATAATCATCATTTCAGCCGAAAGACGTCCACTGCTGGACATCGGCCTCGCCCAAGCACCTCCACTTCGACCGGTTCTGTGCTTCTCGCATCCAACGGGTTCCTGCGGCCTTCATATAGTCGTCACTTTAGATTCATTCCACACCAATTAATGTAACAATATTTATTTTAAAGGTAAAAGCGATGAAAGGCAAGAAAACAGATGACCCGTTCACGAGGCGGCATACCAAACCTGTGATGAACTTCAAATGTGGAGGAAGTAAACCTTCGGTAAGTTATTTTAGCACTTGAAATGTTCATATCCCTTCCAAAAACTTTTTAAACGTGTATCCATATTTCCATCGATTTTACAGATTTTTTCGATTATCTTATTTCATTACGCCTTCGTTGAAATTACATTATTTGTCCGAACCTTTCTAATATTAGTCATCATCCCTAATGTAGTGAATTTGTCAGGCTTTCAGACTTTGTCTATTATTGGATACTAGCAGCGCTCCGCGGTTTTACCTGCTTAAGGGTCGATCCCGTGGGAATATCGGGATAAAACTATCCTATGTCCTTTCCCGGGACTCAAACTATCTCTATATTAAAATTCATCTAAATCGGTTCAGCGATTTAAGCGTGAAGAGGTAACAGACAGACAGACAGACACACTTTCGCATATATAATATAATAGTATGGATTGTATTAAGAATTTAACCTGTTTATTCATCTTCTTCAGGACATAATGAGAACCGAAGAAGAAATAGCCGAAATATTAAAAATTAAAGAAGAAGAGGAGCAAGCACTTAAAGAACACAAAGAGCGGGAAAGACTTGTAAGTATATCGTACTGTTACGTCAGCGTCGTATTGTAGCGACATACTTGTGGCGCCATCTACATCGCCACATGCGAACTACGCACACCACACTGACGTCACGCAAAATCCTGCATCGCGCAAGCAGAGTTTACCACGCGATTAACATCTAAACCACTTCCCAACATCAATCCCTGGGCAGTAGCCCACCAGACACAACACCCGTCTGGTCGGAGGATCCTCCCTTTTCTATGGAGGATGAGTAAACTATACACCCTGTTCCTCATACCTCTATGTACTTGCCGACGGTACGTCGCGTCACGCGGCGGCGGCGGCCAAATGTACACACAGCTTCAACGACTAAGTACTCAGCAACAGACATGCAAGTTCAAATTCGATATAGCTGAATAACAGCTTTTTGTGTTTTTACAAAAATATTTAAAATAATGATTATATCGGCAAGCAACGATACAGAAGAACATTTAATTAAGGTTTGTGTTAAAAATGGCCTAATGAAAAGTTTAAAAAAAAAACCTTTTTTGAAAGTTGGTTAAAAAGATGTTATGTTACACGGCACGGTGTCTTTACGGTACGGCGTAAAAACCGCGTCGTAGAAAAAACGTGTCGGTAAACAAGCTTCCATAGTGATCCATAACACTGACGACCGTGCCTACACACGGCGAATAAACCGTAGTTTTTCACGGCAAGAATAACGTGTGTTTACAAAGGGCCTAAGGTGTATCTTTTATGTTCTACAGCAACAAATTCAAGATGAAGAGAAAGCTAAGAGGGATAAGCCGGCTGCGAACGACACTAGTTTATACTCTCTACACGACTTCGATATCAACATAGAATTGGATCTGCCTATTACCAGTGAGTATATTTCCATAATAATACGCTGGAGCTCTGTCTCATATAGGGTCTTAGCATTATGCTGAACGATGGCCGTTTTGCGTAGATGTGACGCATGTTTTCTCCTAAATTGTTATTTTGTTTGTTTTTTAGAGTTCCGTACCCAAAGGGTTGAACGGGACCCTATTACTAAGACTCCGCTTTCCGTCTGTCATCAGGCTGTATCTCATGAACCATGATAGCTAGACAGTTGAAATTTTCACAGATGATGTATTTCTGTTGCCGCTATAACAACAAATACTATAAACAGCATAAAATAAATATTTAGGGGGGCTCCCATACAACAAACGTGTTTTTTTCGGCGTTTTTGCCTCGTGGTATGGAACCCTTCGTGTGCGAGTCCGACTCGCACTTGGCCAGTTTTTATTTGTTTTTGTGTTCTTTATCTGCGTCATGTTTACCGCAAATACCCATGACTTATGCCCATACCCATGTTTTACCTTTCTTTCTTTTCTGTAGCTGCTACTACTTGATGCCCTAAGCGATCCACGCCTGTGGGTTGCTGGAAGGAATACGTCAAATTATAAGTCACCTTGATAATGACATCTCCCGGCGACAAAACACGCGGGTTTTCAAACAACCTTGCCTTTCATGTGCTAGCAAATGTTTTTCAGTGCTGTTTATGGTGTCCCTCGAGACGTGATGCCCTAAGCATTTGCTTAGAGGCTAATCCGGAACTGGGTAGCTGCCCTTACGACGTCATCCTAAAAAAAAATCCCTGTGTGATGTTCCCAATACTAGTAAACCTACATTTATTTCCAGAATCAGTATCAAGCCAACCGAAGCAGGTGACAACGAAAGTGAAAGAGACCGGGCCCAAGCGCTCTCTCAACTTAGAAGAGTACAAGAAGCGCCACGGACTCATATGAGTGTTGTTTACGTACAGACAGACTGAGTGCATGTGATCTAGCGTCCGGAGTATTGGTGGAATAGTGTTTTTCAAAGTGAAAAAGTGAAATTTTGCGTTTTTGTGATGGTTTTGGTGAATTGCAATCGTTGTTGTGTTTTTGGTAAATATTCTACACACATGTCACAATATTTAAGGTAAAATTTGTGGTACAATAAGAGCTTTCGCATCGAACACAGGCCTTAATCCTTGTAAAGCTTTGATTCCCTATTAAAGCTGTTCCATCTGTCATTTTCCCCAGTATTTGACATTATGGCGTAAGAAACACACTGTATTTGTACAGCCGTTACAGTGTTCACCGTTTTCTTAGGAAATCAATGCTTAAGCGGCGTTAACGTTGTGTTAACGCCTCGTCAACGTGATGTCAGTGGTGTTATCTCTGATTTTGCATCACTGTCAAGATCATAGTGATCTTTATGGTCTTTGTAATAAGGTTGTTGTTGGGTTGCTGCCACTGACAAGTCTGTCAAAATCAGTGATCTTTATTTTCGTGGCAATAAGGTTGCTATTAAGTTGCTGCTGTCAGAGGTTAAATAACTTTGAAGGGACTGTGCGCGACGTTTAATGCAAATCCGCAGTGTTTTGGCGATATTGAAATGTTTGTCACGTGTAGGTAATACATATATAAGATTTGTATTTGACTAGTGTGAAATTGTTAACAGTTTATGCTCGCAACTGCATGAAATTCTCATTCTCATGGTAGCGTTGCGATATACTTGCGCAAGTGAAGTCTGTGTGACACCGAATAGCTTGGTTACTTGTGCTAATTCACCCCACACTCACGTTAATGTATACTTGTGCAAGTCCAATTTTGCGCAAGTATATCGTAACTGGTGTGACCTGCATTAAATAAAGTTATTACCTATATGATGATTGCCAATTGAGGTGATTACACCATTTACCATAAGGTAAATGAACTAATATAAGCAATAAATACATGTTTGCTATCTACCGAAATGCGGACGATGTTTTAACTTTAAATTGGTATTTATAATCATAAAAAAATGTAGCTAAATTGTTAAGATCACCAGAGAAATAATGATGTAATTATTTGTATTTTTTCTAATTAATATTTTAATGTGATTTTGATATTTGCACATTGAGCTCCTGCGCTTACACACATATTCACAGTGTTTGTATACTTGGTAACCACAAGTAAACCGCTCGTCGCATCGTGAAATAAAAATACTGTACCTGTGTGACAGTCTCTTTCTAAACCCCCATTTACACGATGCCACTTTCTTGTCTGGCATACAATTGAAGCAACAAACGACTTGCATCGTCTAAAAACTGTTTAGGGGCAGTTCATTTATTTCGTAATGCAATTTTAACCACTTTCTAACCTCCCTCCTCCCGCCACTTGGATGAACGTACGTAAGAATAATATCTACCAAAATTGCAAAGAAAAAATTTGTGATCTTACGTAAGATCAATCTAAACCCCTTTCACCCCCATGTAAGACTTGTTCGGACCCTCCTTCAAATCTATGTTACGCAATAAACGAACGGCCACCCTTTAAACGGTGAAAATTTTACTGCTACTCCAACTCTTGGTACGCCACAAGCAATTAAATCGCAACGTGTAAAGCTGGATTCATACTACTATGTCGTGTCGTGTCGTGACGCCTCCTGACGCAGTGTTAGCCAATCAAAACTCGTTGTAATTTGGCGTAGTACTGAATAGATTCGTTTGATTGGTGTATCCCGAGTCACGACACAACACGACACAGTAATGTGTCTGTGGCTTTAAACAGGTCTTAAAGCTTGATGTCTCATTTACGCCCAAGTTTTCTGATACTACTCACAAAACTGACGTAAATGAGAAATCTAAACTATTAAAAAAGTGTGACGAGATTGCTCATAAAATAAATTGATGTAATATTGCCACAACTCGATTATAAAATTGTAATCAACAAGTTTCTGCAAAAACAATGTGAAACCAATACTCCCGGACAAATATTAATTAATAATTAATGTATGATAAATAATACTGTTTTTTAATATTAAAACCAGATATGCTATGCTTAATTTTACCCAGAAGGTACAGTCAATATGATAAATAAAATAGTTTTCTCTTTTTGTAAATTAATCCGTATAAAAACGTGTTTATGCCTGGCGTTGGTCCACTGTAAGCGCGTATACGCGACGCAAACGACGTAGTTTTCGATACATAGAAATACGCTCAGTGCAAAGACACTTCTTGTAATCATAAAATCAATGTATAACCTGTTAGAACCATTATTATTTCGATGCGAGAAAGAGAAACAAGCTATACAGGATGAATGATAGATCCTTAGATTTGCTCTCACCGTACTTGGGTCACGCGAAAGTGTCTGAGAAGAGTGACCTCACATCCCACGTGAAACAATGAAAATATGAATTTTATTATGAGTGAGCGAGACAATACTATTTAAATGTCACTGTCAAATAAAAAGGAACGTGACCATCTTTTGACACGGTCGGGCGGATCTAACGATTTCAATCTTTGAGATAAATAGCACTCTCTTTTTCGCAACGAAACATTTACGACACTTCAAAATAAGTCTCCAGTTCTGCCCAACCCACAGAAACAAAATAGAAGTTCTTCTCCTAAAAAACTTGCCTTACAATCTTATCCCTTCAATATAATCAGTAGTCAAACGCTAGGTCCTCATATTAAAACAGCTGAAATAATAATCTATTTTGACTATAATTGGGTAAAAGTTAAGTTTCGCGTATAGAAAGTACCTAAATGGAATATAGAGTGCAGAAAACTTAAAACGGACAATTCTCACAGGATGTATGTGAGAACTTACAAACCTGGGGGGCCTACTTTCTAAGTCCTTTAATGAAGATACGGTCTCGAAAATAGTCCCGATACTTCGGAATGAACCCTACTCCCGAATAATTAACGTTTTCGACCGTGAAAAACCACATCGGGAGTAAGGACAACTGTCATTCATTCTTAGTTTGGACCCCAAACTAATCTTATGTCCGTAGGTGGCGTAGAAAACGCCCGTCACTTCGACTGAAACTCCGTATACCGCGCTTAGAGAGTAGACCTCGTACTGTTTTCTACTAGTTTAATGGCAGTTGTAGTCTGTAATATACTGATATTCAGTCTGGTTAAAATCTAAAGGGTGATTTGTGTCATACTATTCAAGGATTTGCAAGAAAAGTCCTATTAACTTTTACACTCTATATTTTGGACCACGGACGGATAAGCAAATGGTGTGATCATGACACATTTTTAACTCAAAATAAACTTACATCATTTGAAAACTGCAAAGAAAGGACATTATGTGTTGTATTGAAACAAAAGCGGCCGAAATACATCATTAGCCGGAGTTCAGATGATGGTATTGAAACGCGCTTATACTGTTTAATGTTGTTTTACAGGAAGTCTATAGATGACGAACTAGTTTGCTTTTCAACGTTACAGGTAAAGTTCTTTGGAATTCACATTACGCGTGTGTTTTATACGACCATTTGTGTTTGGCCTTAAAAATGTATTTCGAATTTATAAGCAGTAGAATGGTATAATTATATCGTGAAAAGAGTTAAATGTTAGCGTGCGCATTCCATTTGTTACATTATTTGTGTCTTAGGACGCGACGCGCGCTTTACTTGTGTTAACCGAGTGTACAAACACGCTGTGAATGTGTTCGTGAAGACGAGTAGTTAGCACGTAACACACACTCGACTAGTACAGAACCGGTCGAAGTGGAGGTGCTTGTGGGAGACCTATGTCCAGCAATGGACGTCTTTCGGCTGAAATGATGATACACACACACGACACACACTCGACTTCGCCATTGTCTCGCACGGAGAGCATACACACACATTCACAGCGTGATGAAAGTGAAGTTGCCACAATCAAAGCGCGCGCCGCTTCGTGAGAGATAAAAATACAATATTCCTCCGTGATACAGTACAAAGCCTTAAATATACCATCGAGATAAAGAAAAACTGTCTTTGTCTCGCGTCGCCTCAGTCGCTCACACGTCTGTGACAGGAGGTACTTTTCTAAACCTCGATGTGTTATGTTAACGCCTCGTACTGTACGTAGACTTAGGATTAAAAATAATTAATTACCTCCAATACGGCGGATGCCTGTTAGCCTTAATTATTCTAAGTAGTTGTTATTACTTATTTATTATTGTTCCTGTTCTTGTTAGGACGCTGGGATGACATACACAGCCATCCTATGTTGGTGTTTGCTGATAGATATTAAATAGATATCGACCGTTGAAAGGCAAAATTAACTAAGGGCGAACTCCACCAAACTTTTATAGATAGAATAAGTCTTATATACTGAGAATAAATTTTTAATTTTTGCAGTTTTTCCATACTGGAACTGTCAGACGTAAATTTTATTCCAGTGATAAAAAATATCTGACTTTGGTAAAATCAGCCATAAGCGACATAAGGCTAACTTTACAGGAGAACAGTTTAAATTTTAAATTTTCAGAAAAAAAAACATATAAATTCTTTGTTTTGGAAATCTTTATCATCTTTTTTTTCTATTAATGTCTCACTGCTGGGCAAAGGCCTGTAAGGCTGTATAGAGCTGCCAAGGTCCAATCTTTATTAAAAGAGTCCAGCTCATCCCGCCATCTCCGTCTGGGCCTGCCGCGATTTCGTTTGCCATTAAGCGGGACCCACTGGGTCGTAAGTTTGGCCCATTGATTTTATCATCTGAATCAGAATTTATAATGTTATTTTTTCTGCAAGGTTTAACTTTAAACTGTTCTCCTGTAAAGTTAGCCGGTTTATTCCCGGTCGTCCCCACTGAGCTCGAATGGAAAAAAAAAGTTTCCGTGAAATCTCCAATCCCCATTATTGCATTTTGACTCTCGGTCTATAGCGGAACGAGTGGAAAATAAAAAACGGAACGAGACTTTCTTCCCACTCGTGCCCAGTGGGGACGACGGGGCGGGGACAACCGGGAATAAACCAGTTAGCCCTATGTCGCTTAGTCAATTTTACCTTTCAAAAATGCTTGGTGTGTGAAAAATATTGACATTGCCACATCCAGTCTAGAAAGACTCTGGGTAAAAATGACTGTATGAAAACGTTTCAGCGTACTAATTAAAAAACAGTGTTTTAGTATTCCTTTTTACTGTATATCATTTAAATTCAAGTTGCAAAAGCAATAAAAATGTATTTAAATAAACGATAAAAAAAGTAGCCTCGTTTAAAGACTAGGCTTATGATTGCATACGCCGTGTGCAAAAGTTACGGAAATGAACTAAAAATATGTAGTTCTCGAATAGATTATGTCGGTTTCATTCGTAAACGTGTATTTTGCCCCTAAATTAGAATAATACCCAATAGGCAAAATAGTTTTCATACCTTTTTAAAACTACGCCAATACGTAATACGCAGACCCGTAATTTTAAACATAGCACTAATTTTGTACTTGTTCACACCACGACTTTCAAGCTCTGCGCTTAATTTCTTCCATATAATACGACACGGAACTACGTATTCCGAATTGGCGTAGTCCACAGTACCTTGAAATACGACGACTCGTATTAATTTGTACCGTTGTAATAGTACTTTTATTTATTTGACTATGAACAAAAAGATAATGGTTAATACTTAATTCATTGTAAATGACAAAGCTCAAAGGCTTGAATAAAATTTGATAAACGATTACTTTTGTTTTAATTATAATACATATTGTCACGCTTTTACCCCCATGGGGGTGGGCAGAAAATATAAAAGGCCTCTTTGAAGTGGCCTACCAATCACTATTACTATTCTACAGGGTTTTTTAATTTAAAAAAGTTGTTTAAAAAGGAAATTATTTATTATCACAATATTCACATAACAAAATACATACAGGGGATTACATAAATTTACCTCAGTGTGTTCAAAGCTTTGAACACACTTATTTCTAAACAATAAGAATATATATATTACAGTTAATTAAGTAACATTGGATATGTTACATATTAAAGGGGTTTATTTATAATCATTTCTTAAAGTTAAAGTAATGATTAACGTGTGTTCCAATAATGATAGTCCGAGACCCGCTGGTCTTTTCTGTAAAAATATCACCGTGCAAACTTAGATGAAGTCTTGGCGATTAACACACTGCAGCGCGCAACGCCGCGGTAGGCGGTGAAGCGGATCTCATGTCGCATTGGTCTCTAATAAATACGTAGATGCCTAACACACGTACACCGCCTGGCCGCGCAGTTGAGCGGTGCTTTCACCGCTACCGCCCCTCCACGCGGAGACCAATGCGACATGAGATCCGCTTCACCGTCTACCGCGGCGGTGCGCGGTGCAGTGTGTTAATCGCCTAAGTGAGCTCTCTCTCATTCCACCAGATGCTAGGGATCGCTAGGGCCACTATTGACAGCTCATTTTACCTAAGTTTGCACAGTGAGATTTTTACAGAATGGATCGGCTGGTTTCTGAAAACCCGATTAAGGACGAATTTCACCAATAAAACTAATCGCGATCAGCGCGTTCAAGGGCTGTCAGTGTCATCATTGTTGTAGAATTTTGACACTGACAGTTCTTGAACGCAGCAGTGATCGCGATCAGTTTTATTGGTGAATCTGATAATCTGCTGTCAAATCTGACGTAAGTACATAAGTATATATCTACTCGTGTAAAAATCTATTATAAGTAATACCTTAGTTTTAAGTCCGAACTCAAGAACGATGCTCAGGCATGAATCTTCATTTAGAATCTCGATTTAAATCCACCTTTCCACACACCTAATTTTAAATCAAGATTTATGACTGAGTATCATTCTGTATTCTAGCCGTCTTAATACAAAACGATTTCTAACTTTAGTTCAAGCTCAAAACTTTGAGTTATTGTAATTTAAATTTTATTTCTACGGACTTAAAGTTTTTAATACAATGCTGACTTTAGAATCGGGGCTAAATTGGACAATTTTCTATTAAGAACTTTACCTGAGTCGGAATAAAGTTGAAAATATAATAACTGGCTCTAACGTTGAAGCTTGAACGAAAGTTAGAAGTCGTTTGTAATAAGACGGATTTTTGAACTATTATTCGACTATGTTTTGTAAAAACAGCTAATGCGGTCATTCTTTTTACGCTCAATACAAAATTATATTTTTTAAACCTAAATCAATACACACCTTTAGTTAACAGCAAGATCAAATCGCTATTAATGAATTAATTAAATTATCTGGGTTGTTATATTGGTATTTCATTGTTATATTGTAAAGCCACATAAATTCATGGCCAAAAAAGTTGCACAACGTTGTTGCAGTAACATTATTTTATGTTGTTAAAAACATGTTACATAAACATACTACCTTATACTTGCGGTCTTACTAGCGACGTGCTTATCACAACACAAAACATGTTGCAGCAACAATTTTGTACAACAATTTCGTACAACTTTTGTCCTACCATGAATAGTAGTACCTATTACTTACAGTCAAGAAACCTGAAATAACAATATACGTTAAATACTTAAAATATTAATTAATAAATAGAGAATTAATATGTTTTTCTAGAAAAATGTGTGGACATTACATGGTTTGAAAAATATTAATTTATACAGTTACTTAACTGAGTAATTATTTAAATCGAGTTATTATAAATCACATTGATCACTATCGAAATTAAAAAAGAATTCAAAATACTCGTATTTTCAGAAAATCTACTGAATCGTTTTTTTTTTTCACAATATCGCCATGCAATTTTAATTTAATTTTAACACCGCTAGACTTTCTTAAAGAAATTGACATTTTTCTAAGACAATCTAGAATTTTAGATAAATAACAACAAATTAAAATTGAGTCGCAATATTCTGAAAAAAATTGGCTGACCGAAAATATTTTTTATGTTTTATAATTTTGATAAGTACTATAAGTATAAACTTTTTGTTTAGTTATTATAATAATTGGATTTGGATAATTTTCCTGTACCGTAGAGGTATCCTAGCAAAATTAAAAAATATATATATATTTCTACAGTATCAAAACAAGAATAGTTTTTCAGATGTAAATTGCAGGGCGAACACTTTAACTATGAGAAATAGAGAAAAACTAGCCAAAAATGATGAGAAAACTAAAATCGCTTTTTTTTTAGGGGCACTATTTTTCTCCGAAAATCAACCCGATGTTTTGTGCAAAAGAATACCATCCTGTATCATGCTACTGATTGGCAACGTTGCTGATAACATAGATCAAAAGCTAAAATACAAAGTTATTTCATGTAGGTAGGTAATTTTATAGTGAATACCAATTTTACTTAGAATTTTCATACATAGGTATCCTATGTCAATAAAATCATTGTTAAAAAACCTTCAGATTTGAAAATAAGAAATAACAATGATTTGTAGTCAGCTAATAAAGTGTATGAAAATTGTAAAAAAATACGATTTGCTTTGATTTTCCACACAATATTACTTTCTCTTGCACGATATTGATCCTTATCAGAAAAACTGTAAATTTGTGTCATACACGGTGGTATTTTTTTGTAGAAAAGGTCGGGTTTATGGTTATTCAAGTGTTTTTTTTTTTTTTTTTAATGAACAGTGTTATTTTCCATTACAAGTTGTACTAATTAAGATCATTGGTGTCATTCAGGGAGTGTAATTATTTACTCAGGAATATGAAGAAGTTATACTAAGAGACTTAAAAAAATAGCGAAAAATATTCCTATCTGTTTCATACATAAATACTTTGATTGAGATTGTATTTTTGTGTGAAACTGATATTTTTTTCGATATTTAGAAGTTGGTCCCATAGTAAAAGTTGTTAATATTCATGAGCCGTTTACCGCCGTAATCCTTACGGCGGTAAATGATTTTAATTATTTACACCTAAAGTCATGAATTAATTACTCCTTTGACCACTTTTTTCTATTTATTTGCGTTCTTGGTTTCGTTCTGCATGCCTATCTCAAAACTCAAAACATTTTAATTAAGCTATATTTCACACTAGTGTGTAATATTCTACAATTCTAATCTAATATTAACACGGAGTAATTTGGAAATTTCAAAATTATTCTGTGATGTTGAGGTCCCTATTTTCCTAAATAACATTACTCAGCAAAATTAAAAAACTATTTAGTTCTGCAGTAAAAAAGACAAGTTTTTGAGATGGGAATGCAGGGCGAAAACTTTAACTATGAGAAATAGAGAAAACTTGCCATAGAAATTATTTTATTTTAGAGAAAATTAAAACTGCTTATTTTTTTCCGAAAAAACACCTTGATTCCCTCCGGAAATCGAACACAATGTTTTGTGCAAAAAGAATACCATTCCGTATCACGCCACTGATTGACAAAGTTGCTGATATGGACCAAAAACTACAAAATAATTAAAATAAATACCAATTTTTCGTAGAATTTTCATTCATGTCCTTTGTCGTAAAATCATTGATAGAGAAACTTTCACTGTTGAAAATTAGAAATAACGATGATTTCAAGTCAGTTAATAAAACGTATGAAAATTGTCAACAAAGAGACTCATTTACTTTGATTTTCCACACAATATTACTTTCATTTGCACTTTTGTCCTTGTCAGTAAAACTATAAAAAAGTGCAATACAGAATGGTATTTTTTTGTGGAAAAAATAGGTTCGTTTTCTGGCTACACCATTAAACAAGTGCTTTTTCAAAAGAAAAAATAAACAATGTTATTTTTCCATTACATGTTGTACTAATTAAAATCATTGGTATCTTTCAGGGAGTGTAATTATTTACTCAGGAATATGAAGAAGTTATACTAAGAGACTTAAAAAAATAGCGAAAAAAAATCCCATCTGTTTCATACATAAATACTTTGATTGAGATTCTATTTTTGTGTGAAACAGTTGATGTTTTTTCGATATTTGGAAGTTGGTCCCATTGTAAAAGTTATTAATATTCATGAGCCGTTTACCGCCGTAAGGATGCAAATGATTTTAATTGCTTACACCTAGTCATGAATTAATGACTCCTTTGACCACTTTTCTCTATTTCTTTGCGTTCCTGGTTTCGTTCTGCATGCCAATCTCAGAAACTCAAAACATTTTAATTAAGCTATATTTCACACTAGTGTGTGTGTAATATTCTATAATTCTAATCTAATACCTTCTTATCTACAGGACCATTAACACGGAGTAATTTGGAAATTTCAGCATTATTCTGTGATGTTGAGGTGCCTATTATCCTAAATAACATTAGTCAAAAAAATTAAAAAACTATTTTAGTTCTACAGTAAACAAGGCAAGTTTTTGAGATGGGAATGCAGGGCGATAACTTTAACTATGAAAAATGGAGAAAACTTGCCAAAGAAATTATTTTATTTTAGAAAAAATTAAAACAGCTTATTTTTTTTCCGAAAAACACCTTGATTCCCTCCGGAAATCGAACACGACGTTTTGTGCAAAAAGAATACCATTTCGTTTCACGCCACTGATTGACAAAGTTGCTGATATGGACCAAAAACTACAAAATAATTATTATATGGCTAATTAAAGTAAATACCAATTTTTCGTAGAATTTTCATACATATCCTTTGTCGTAAAATCATTGATAGAGAAACTTTCACTGTTGAAAATTAGAAATAACGATGATTTCTAGTCAGTTAATAAAACGTATGAAAATTGTCAACAAAGAGACTCATTTACTTTGATTTTCCACACAATATTACTTTCATTTGCACGATTTTGTCCTTGGCAGTAAAACTATAAAAAAGTGCAATACAGAATGGTATTTTTTTGTCGAAAAAATAGGTTCGTTTTCTGGCTAAACCATTAAACAAGTGCTTTTTCAAAAGAAAAAATAAACAATGTCATTTTTCCATTACATGTTGTACTAATTAAAATCATTGGTATCTTTCAGGGAATGTAATTAATTACTCATGAATATGAAGAAGTTTTACTAGGAAACCCATAAACAACAGCGAAAAAACCTAAAAATACTTTGATTGAGATTGTATTTTGTATGAAAGATCAGATTATTTTTTCGATATTTCGAAGTTGGTCCCATAGTAAAAGTTGTGAATATTCATGAACCGTTTACCGCCGTAAGGATGCAAATGATTTTAATTGCTTAGGTACACCTAAAGTCATGAATTAATGACTCCTTTGACCACTTTTCTCTATTTCTTTGCGTTCCTGGTTTCGTTCTGCATGCCAATCTCAGAAACTCAAAACATTTTAATTAAGCTACATTTCACACTAGTGTGTGTGTAATATTCTATAATTCTAATCTAATACCTTGCTATCTACAGGACCATTAACACGAAGCAATTTGGAAATTTCAGCATTATTCTGTGATGTTGAGGTGCCTATTATCCTAAATAACATTACTCAGCAAAATTAAAAAACTATTTAGTTGTGCAGTAAAAAAGACAAGTTTTTGAGATGGAAATGCAGGTCGAAAACATTAACTATGAGAAATAGAGAAAACTTGCCAAAGAAATTATTTTATTTTAGAGAAAATTAAAACTGCTTATTTTTTTCCGAAAAAACACCTTGATTCCCTCCGGAAATCGAACACGACGTTTTGTGCAAAAAGAATACCATTCCGTATCACGCCAATGATTGACAAAGTTGCTGATATGGACCAAAAACTACAAAATAATTATTATGTAGCTAATTAAAGTAAATACCAATTTTTCGTAGAATTTTCATACATGTCCTTTGTCGTAAAATCATTGATAGAGAAACTTTCACTGTTGAAAATTAGAAATAACGATGATTTCAAGTCAGTTAATAAAACTGTATGAAAATTGTCAACAAAGAGACTCATTTACTTTGATTTTCCACACAATATTACTTTCATTTGCACGATTTTGTCCTTGTCAGTAAAACTATAAAAAAGTGCAATACAGAATGATATTTTTTTGTGGAAAAAATAGGATCGTTTTCTGGCTACACCATTAAACAAGTGCTTTTTCAAAAGAATAAATAAACAATGTTATTTTTCCATTACATGTTGTACTAATTAAAATCATTGGTATCTTTCAGGGAGTATAATTATTTACTCAGGAATATGAAGAAGTTATACTAAGAGACTTAAAAAAATAGCAAAAAAAATCCCATCTGTTTCATACCTAAATACTATGATTGAGATTATTTTGTGTGAAACAGTTAATTAAACAGTTGGTCCCGTAGTAAAAGTTCTTAATATTCATGAGAACTGTCACCCCCCCTTAGGATGCAAATCATTTTAATTACTTACAGCTACAGTCAAGAAGTAATAATTCTCTTGGTCACTTTTCTCTATTTCTTTGCATTGCTGTTTTCATTCTGCATGCTAATCTCAAAAACTCAAAGATTTGAATTACGTTATATTTCACAGATAGTAAGATTCGTAATAAATGTGTGCAATATTTCATAATTATAATCTAATTCCTCCCTATCTACAGGACTATTAACACGGAGCAATTAAATTGCCCGTTGAATGCAATAAATTAAAAGCAAATTCAAAACTTCGCATTTGAAACACTGTCACTTGCGTATTTGCTCAGATATTGGCGTTATTTGGATAATACAAAATATGTAGGTATTCGAATATAATTTAATTTTCTATTAGCGAAACAACTCAATAAACAAATACGCCAAGTGCCAATGTCTGCATTAAATGGTGCAAATTGTATTATTGCTTAAACTTTTAGCATTAATTTAACAGCCTCATTAAACGAAACAATTTGGTTACCCGGTAAATGCAATAATTGAAAGCCCTATTAAAAATCTACCATCTCAACACTGTTTAGAAGCTACAACTTTTATGATTAGGTACTACAAACTACAACTTAGTGCATTTAACAGGCAAATAAATTGCTTAATGTAGACTTTAGTTGTCCGTTGAATGTAATAATTATAAGCATTTTTAAAATGTGTACCATTGAACCACTGTTATGGTACAACTTTTAAAATTGCTTCGATTTGTTGCGTTGAAAAGGCAATCCAGTTACTCGTGTTAATACTGCTTTAAAACTAAATCGAATTTGCATTTGTCTATCAAAACTTAAAATTAATAAACTTACAAATACTAGGAGCTCTTCAAACCCTTCAAAATGAAGAACTGTCTCTTCTCCGTCTTCATGCGTGATGATTTCAACACATTCACACTTCACACAGTTTTCAGCAAGTAGAAATGTTCATGTAGCATCACCATTTTGTCACAATCTTCAACACCATACTTATAATATGGTTTCCCACAATTTCGGCACAGCGCATGCCGCTCCGTCATTTAAATCGAATATAACCGGCTATCTTCTTTAGCCTACGCTGGGGTTATACTAATTCTTTCTTCTCAAACCTAGAGTACCTCTTGGCTTCTAGGTACAACAGTTTTTGACTTTCAAGTCAATACAAATGATCATAATACAACTGGGCAAAATTCCAGTTGGAATATAAAATTCCTAGCCTGGCAGTAGATCGAAATCGTATGTGGTCATCTCCCAATTCAATTGGTCTTGCAAAGAGATCAACATTTTCTCTTTGCGAGGTCTAAGCTCATCCGTAATAGTATGGTCTTCATTATCGTGTAGCTCCTTCATTTCCAGGGTTGTCAGCTGACTGGCTTTATCAGCCATCATAATCAGTTCTTCGAAATCAAGCAGTGCCTTTATCATGTCAGAAGTGGCCAGCATAATTAGATCCTTAAACACGTTAAGAATTCTTCCATCGGGGGTTCCTAAATCTCTGGACCCGTCAAGATATTTCTCATTTGATATTCCGTCTTCATTATTGGCCATGTTCTTATTAAAATCTTGATTTATCATTGTAAAGGTGTTAAGGTCTTCAGACGGACACTCTCCAGCTCCAGCAGAACAGTTACAGGATATGCCTGAACCATTCATCTTGACGAAATTGCAGTTTCGTATGTTAACAAAGTCGAATACTGTTCCAGTTGCCATTTTATTGTTCTTCTTTAGTAGAGTTGAACAGCTGTAACAATATGAAAATAATTTTAGTTAAAATCATACATTAGCGAGGACAATATAGACAAGCAATGGTAAAGGACAGACTTGTCAGATCAAGGGAAAGGGAGGCCTTTGTCCAGCAATGGGACATTACAGGCTAAATAGATTGATAGAAAATAAAAAAAAATAATTAGGGACTGATTGGAGTGAATGATAACTGAAATACGACAGGCTACAGAAGAGAATGAAAGATGTAATCATTTGCGCCGCCCCGGCAACTAACATGCGCAGAAGTGCAAATAGGTCCACGTTTCGCCAGTTACGTTTAAGTTCCATGTAACAGGGGCGAGCCTACAGCCATCAACCGGGCACAAATCCAGACTCCGGGCTGCTACTGAGAACTGTTAGAAGAACCCGATAACACTATGCCCAACCTGGTAATCGAACCTTGAACCTCCTGCTTAGCAGTAGCACTTGCGTCCAGTAGACCAACTAGGCAGTTCCCTGCCCGACTCCCCTGCCCAACTGTTATGTAACTAACATGGGATATGGCATAAGATTTTATTTTTAAATAATTTAAGTTATAATTTTTAAATAATTTAAGTTATGGAAGGAGGCAACCCAACCCCGAGTTTAACGCAAGCACACATCTAGCGAAGGAGCATGACGAACTTGCTGCCCCGGTTGCTCAAGCAAGAACGCTATGATCAACTGTTGAGGTCGCTATAGTTCGTTTTTGTTATCCCAGAGACTAATCTGACATTTAAGTCTTTTGTGTTTGCGTTTTTTTAGTACTTATAGAAGTTTGACATTACACCTGTCAGATTAGTCTTTGAGATTAAAAAAACAAACTTTAGCTAAGCACATACCTATTGCAATACAACTACTCATTAAAAAAATATTTTGTAATGAGTAAATTATATCAATTAATGAAAATGAAATAAAATAAATTGACCAAAAATTGACAATTATTATACGAACTCATCGGTTTATCCTTATGTGACGCAATCTTATCAAAACAAATAAAAGAGTTATCTTATCATAATCACTACCTACCTACTTTAAAAATACGAATTATTGAAGGCAGACGAGATATGGAATGTAACAAAACAACACTAAAAATATATGCTACTTATTTCCATACTTTACGAAAGTGTGTCTGTCTTCACGCTTAAACCGCTGAACCGATTTAGATGAAATTTGGTATAGAGATAGTTTGAGTCCCGGGAAAGGACATAGGATAGTTTTTATCTCGATATTCCCACGGGATCGAAACTTATTCAGGTGAAACCGCGGGGCGCTGCTAATTTTAGATAAAGCATATTTTATGAACAAATAACATCACGCCTGCATTCCCCGTAGGGTTAGGCAGAGGTGTGATAGAACACCCACATTTCGTCAGTTATGTTAAAGTCCCATGTAATAGTGAACAAGCTTGTTAAACTTTTATATACCATCATTGTATCGAATAGGGTTGCAGGGGTGAATTGGGACGAAACTTGAAAATGGATTCAACATTGAAAAACCTAATATAGTTTGTTGCCAACAAGTACAATTAATCATAAAATTATACATAATTCAGTAAACACATTAGGAGTCCTTTTTGGCTACAAACTTTATTATTTCAATCTTAAAGTCCCTTTTTTAATGTTTTGCCCCAATTCACCCCTGCATCCCTATTCACCAAGTTTTACGGTAAGTACCTCATTAAAAAAATCTTGACTTTAGACAAAAATTGCACCACACGGTTAGCTATTTATATAGGTTTACAACTTTACATCGAATTTTCCTTGTAACATATTTTCGTTCAAAAACATAATTAGGTAACTAACTATATTAAATCAAGCAAATTAATTTTAAAAATTGTTACTTACACAAGATATTATGAAAAGAACTATTTCCAAAAACTTTTCACTCAAAAACTTTTAAAGAAAATGAATCACGAGCACTTTAAAACTCAGAATTGAACAACCGTTTTCAGTGTTGCTTCTTCGGGTCTCAATAAAAAACTGAATGATTTACCAAAAGGCCGTTCCCTTTTTATTTGATTGAAGTGAAGCTAACTTCAGCTTGAATAACTAGGGTGTCCATGTTATGAATTTCAGGAGATACATACTCACAGGCCATGATGCAACAGCGGGGTAATTGCTTATCACACTAACAGTAGCAATAGCTTTCATTTTGGCCGTTAACAACATTCATTGCGTTATTTACGTTGCTGAACAGATACATTTTTCGAACATATGAATAAATGGATTAGCAATATCCTTCAAAATGATTCAGATTGTGATTGATACTGTGAAACGCAATTAGGTTGCAGGTCTAAGTAAATTCTCGCCTTTTTTTCATGGGTTTAAGCAGAACAGAACACCACCTGCTACAATTCTATACCTACTTCTACATTCAGAAGTCTTGATTTTTTATAATAAGTAGCAAGTATTTATTTAGGATCTCCAACGAAAGAAAATTATATAATACATGACACATAAATATACAGGGAACTTCAGGTATTAAGTAGGTGTACTCCTTCACATAATAGGAGACCACAGCATGCACAATAAAGTGTACCTACAACTAACTTTTGAGCACTTCGTGAAAAAAGTTGGTTCAAAGACGTCCCACTATACCTAATAGTGTGTGAAAGGTTTAGATGGCAGGCGCGGCGTTAGTTAATTTTATCTGTGATATGGGGACTTGGGGATCGGTCAATTGACGTTGTTATCACCCAAAATGATGGTTATTATCCGGATGATAATGTAGTTCAAAAAAAGTTACGAAAAGCTAAATGCGTAACAAAGATTGAGCTCTGGCGTGTCATAATCGAAGACATTTGACATCTACCAACCCGCACTGGGCCCGCGTGGTAGATTACAGCCCACTCCTTCTCGAAGAGAGGAAGCCTGTGTCCCAGCAGTGGACACACTACAGGCTGATTATGTTATGTATGTCATAATATTTTCGTGCAAAACAGATCAAACTCATTGAAATATTATCCTGAATTTTGTCCTTTACAATATGGTTACAGTACACAACTTCATACCAAACTAATACAGATAACAAAAATGATGCAATTTAATACATCATTTTGCTACAAATTCCCTGAAAAATGATTCAGAAGTGAATTATTTTCATCAAAATATTATGTCATAGAGTGAATGAAGTGGAATTATAATGACTAATGCAATTAATATAATTCTTTACATAATAACACTTGATGTAATTTTCATGTTCATCCCGCAAAGAAAAACATGAAAATTTCTTCTGATGGTTCAAATTTGAAATATTACACTACACATTACATTTGTGCACTTGAAACGTCAGAAGCTAGGTGCACGGTTCCAATTGGTCGTTTTCTGCGGAGAAGAGTCTGAAGAAACTCCACGGTTACTCTTTTAAACATAGGTAATCATCAACTGATATTTACAGCTGACTGCCCTGGGTGCCCCGAATATATATTGAACGTACAATCAACAATGTATGTACCTATGTATTGTATGTAATGAATGACACTCGTGAAGGCTAAATCACTTCAGAACGACTGGACCGTGTTGGCTAATCTTCTTTTTCTTTTAAATGTTCGCTAAAGTCCGAACAAGGTTTTTAGGGAAAGAAAAAATGTAAAAAGTGCCCGGAAAATTCGGGGAAAACTGAACATCCTTTTTTTCTTTAGGTTTTTTTATGATTTATTGAATTAACTAGGTACTTATTATCTTTGTGTGGAAATCGGTTGTTGTGGTATGAGCATATATGTGATGCGGAGGATTATGGAAACGCCGTGAGTGATGTATGTATTTATTATTTGGGTAATATATGTATAAATATCTGTGTATCTATTTTACTGTATTGCATCATCACCATCATCATCATCATTTCAGCCGAAAGACGTCCACTGCTGGACATAGGCCTCCCCCAAACATCTCCACTTCGACAGGTTCTGTGCTTCTCGCATCCAACGGGTTCCTGCGGCCTTCACAAGGTCGTCGGACCACCTTGTGTCTTCCGCTACGCGGTCGCCACTCCAGAACCTTTCGGCCCCATCGGCCATCTGTTCTGCGAGCAATGTGCCCTGCCCACTGCCACTTAAGTTTGGCAATTCTTCTGGCTATGTCGGTTACCTTGGTTCTGCTGCGGATCTCCTCATTCCTGATTCGAGCACGCAGGGAAACTCCAAGCATAGCCCTCTCCATTGCCCTTTGGGTGACTTGGGCCCTTTGGGTGTATTGTACGGACGCCAGCAGGTCAACCTACCCGAAACTGTCAGATTTTCCCAATCAACCTTGAACCTTATGCTTTAGCAATAAAGTCGAAAATCTATTAAAGAAATCTGACAAATTGTAGTAACTTGATGTGCTGGCGTCTGTACTATAATAATTTGCACCAACGACAGCCCCATTTTATGTCCAGGAAAATCATTGTCAATTCCAAAGTTGCGCAGAAAGCGATAAGGCCGCCCATTGTAGGTATATTTTGTTGCTTGATATATTTTTTGTTATGTATTTTAAATTATACTGACGTATTTGCGGGCATAGGGGTTTTGCAGGCAAATGGTGTAAAAACGGATTCCTTTTATTTTGTATGGCTAACTGCTCATTCCTCATGTCATACTTCACGAAAAGCATTTGTCGTTATTAAAAGTTGCCCTCATTATAAATTTTATTAATTTTTTATTTGATATTAATAACCAACTTACCTATATTTACAGTTTGCACCACATACAACTATCGGTCAATACTAATAATTACACATACAATCATAAAATTAGTTAAATTACATAAAATTTGATGAAATTAAATAATAGGTACATAATGATGAAATTAATAAATTTAGTGTCAGTAAAAATATTTAGATAGCCAAGCCATTGATTAAAAAACTAAAAGATGAGAACATTACCTATATGAATATGATGACCTCAAGTATAAGTAACATATTTTGTTTTCGCTTGAGTACCTACCTACACATAAAAATGCAAAAGGATGGATGGATGCGTCATTCGAAAATAATCAAATAAAGTTACACGTAGTTTTGAATAGTTTTCTTTGTGAGTATCGCCATGATTTCGCTGTATGTCCGAACATAGCCAACAAATGGACAATACGTTACGTATTACCATAAAAAAATTGTATTTACTCTGGTATTACGTAGACTCTATGTAGAATTCCTCTATGTGCCTGCCCCGCTAGACACATGGTCGTACGCGCGACTGTTGAGCGTCGAGTCCTGGGTTCAATTCTCACGTCGCGTCGGGCAAAGTATTATTGGCATTTTCTAAGGAATTTCTCTGTAGCAGCCCGGAGTCTGGATTTTTGTCCGGTTGACGGCAATGTAGTGGACGTCATATCGTAACTTGCATGATCTCATGATGATCGCATGATCTCATTTTTTGGTTGATTGGAGTTGGAGCGGCTACATTGTTCTATTCGTGATTCTTTACATTTTGTTGCCTTTCAAAATGGTTATATTTTGAGATCCAACTAGCATAGAGGTTAGTGAAAAATTTAAAGAATCACGAATAGAGGGATGTAGTTGTCTTAATAACTCAAATCAGCTAAAAAATGAGATAGGACTTTTAGTCATGCGAGCGAGTGACGATATGGCTGAACCGGTAGGGCTTCTAAAAAGTTACTTTAAAAAGCGCCCTCTGTGCTCTTTCAGCTTCGATCAAGTAGCTCTTTCCAACCAGTGCGTTTATTTATTTCATGTCGTGCAATAATGGACTACTTTAGTCACAAGTGTCGAAATCTACTACACAGTATTATGATATTATTACCGTGTCTACTATCTGATAATTGTCGTCATCGTCAACAAATGAGACATACCTACACTCATAATTTGTATAATCCAATTACACTAACATAATAAACGAGGAAAATCGTCTGCAATAGGTAAACCACAGTTTAGTCACTCTCTTTTCAGAAAATATTATTGTGTGTGGTTAGGTATTTAGGTGATAGCTGTTAATCGCTTCAAGTCTGAAACGTTACATCATTTTCTATGATAACAGTCTGATGTAAAATGTTTTACAATTTCTATATTTTCAGGAGAAACAATGTGATGCAACTGTGTTGTAAACTTGAGATTCTTTTTGTACAGGAATAAGAGGGGCTCGTGGCTAAGCAATAACAGCCGCTCGGTTCGTGGAAGGGTGACCATATTTAGGAACATACCGAGACCCCTCCGTGCCTTGGAAAGTATGTTAAGTCGTTGGTGCCGGCTGTCATTCGTAGATCTTTGACAGTCGTTACGGGTAGTCAGAAGCCTGAAAGTCTGACAGCCAGTTTTACCAAGGAGTAGGTATCGTGTTATCCTGTAACAGCTAGGTTGTGTTGCTCTATGTGAAATACTGGTTTTCAGGTGTATCGGGTTAGACTGAAAGCAGACGTCAAACGTAGCTGGGACAAGGCTGGGTAGATGTGAAGGTTTGCTCATTTGTTTTTATCTGATGTACGAGTATTGTGTGTATTTTAGTCTGCGCTAAATAAATGTGTTTTCTTTTTTCTTTCTTGTAATTATGTTATGTACTATGTTACTTTTAATTGTTACCTAAGCTGTACCTGTTGCCGTCACACCTACACGTATTAGTACATATCTTGAAAATTACTGAATCGATTTTGATGAAGTTTGCACTGTTCCCTAAGTTGAAGTAAATGTAAACCAATAAAAAAAATGGTCACGATCCGATTAATAGTTGCGGAGAAATGCGTGGACAAACTATACATACATACATACGTGTCGAATTGATAAACTCCTTTTTTTTGAAGTCGGTAAAAAATATTTGTTCTAGTTCTGTGACTGTCTGTAACCGTTTCAAACATTAAATTAATTTGTGGTCCAATAAATGCGATTTTAATTGTTACAGATAACGCAATCCACGAGGACGCGCCCCACTCTTCTTACTAATCGCTAATTCGCTAGTACCTAGTTGTCGCTAGTTAATTATTTTCCGCTAGTGTTTTAGTTTTGTCGACAGCGACACACAGTACCTAAGTATATCGACAAAACTAAAACACGATAAGGAAGAAGAGTGGGGCGCGTCTTTGTGGATTGCGCTATCTCCTAACTGGTGATAACGTATACAGGTGAATTTTCCAAGTGGGCGTGGATGGCCAAATCCGAAACTATGAGGAATAGCGAAAAGTATTCAAAGGAGTCGCGGGCTCGATTTTGATGAAAACTAAAACTGCATCATTGGATTTTTGAAAAATCAAAATTTCCAACCAGGAATCGAACCCGTTGATTTTGAAACACACTATAATTATTACACCATTCGATAGTGTCACTGATAAGGATCGAATTCTGGGAAGTTGTATGACATAGTAATACGGAAACTAAAGAAAAGAGCTCATTTTTAACAAAATACTTTTTTATTTTTCTTACCTATGTTACCTACTTAATAAACCTTAGCTGATTAATTGTTCAAAATGATGACCATTGTTTTCAATACATAGATGGATTCGACGTCTCAAGGATTCTACTGCATTCAAAATTTGAATTTAGAACATAATGTTGTGAAGGTGACTGCGCTGCGGGTATTTAAGCATAATTTCGAACAAGTTACAGGTAATGTCTGTCGGTATGAATACTTTAAAAATAATAAGAAGCAGTTTATTAAATCCAACATTTTCCTTATGTTTCGATCCGATTATTATTTGTAAAGTTATAAAAATAAACAAAAACAATAGATATCAAACGTTTTATTATAACATGTTTATAAAAAAAAATCTTACAAAAAATATTGGTATCGTGCAAAATGCAATACAGACTACAGAATCTTTCGTGCAGAGCATTTAAAAGTTGGCAATGTTGCAAATAGTTTTCAAATACTTCATAATTAATCATCATCATCATCATTTCAGCCGAAAGACGTCCACTGCTGGACATAGGCCTCCCCCAAGCACCTCCACTTGGACCGGTGTTGTGCTTCTCGCATCCAACGGGTTCCTGCGGCCTTCACGAGGTCGTCGGACCGCCTTGTGGGAAATTAAATTATGAAATAGCCTTTTTACACCTAAAACTGTTACAAAACCTGCTCCAGTGTCATTTTTGGAATTTGTAATCAATATGTTAGTGCAACGTAGAGCGATATTTCATTTCGTTTAGTAATATTGAATACTAGCTTCTGCCCGCGACTTCAACCGCGTGAAATTTCTTGTTCCCCGACGAACCCCGTCGCATCGCATCGCCTGCTCGCGCTATTACTGTGTTCTTTCTTACTTTTTAGGGATCCGTACCTCAAAAGGAAAACGGAACCTAACCTAAGCAGCGAAATATTTGACATCTATTTGCAACGTCGTTGCTAACCTTTTAGCAATGCACAGCCCTCGGGCACCTGCCCCACCGCCGCGCCGCCGCGCCGCCGTCGCGCCTATGAGGAAGCGACTAAATACTCTATCAACGATTTTCTCAGTCTAGAAACGTGCAAAAGATTGTAGGTTCCGTGTAAGTAAAAGAGATAGGTATATTAATAGTTGATTAATCATTGTTGACACCGCCAGCGAGTAGATACTCGTTCATCGCAGCGACAAGAGCTATCAAAGAGAGTCCTCGCTCAGCGACACTCGCTTGGCGGGCAGAACACTAGAAACTCACGCTTGGTATGTACTTACAGACGAGACGCCTCCGCCGTCTCCGTCGTGCACTCGTTGCTCGTCAACTCGTTAAACACGATATACACGGTTTGAAACCAGTCTACAAACCAAGGTGACCTTGAAGTTGTTATTGTTGCGAGATGCCTGCTACACGGTTTAAAACCAACATTTTCTTCTGCCACTGGTTTGCAACGCAGGCCTTTCTACCAAGGACGTTTAAAGGTCATACGAAATTGGTTTCAAACCACTGTCTACACTGTTTTAAAGTTAGATTTGAAACCACCGTTTTAAACCGTGTAGATCGTGTTTTCGTGGCTAGTTGTACTCGCTTCTTGTTGTTCGGCGGTGAGACAGGTGCTTCAGGAGATGACACTTTGTTGTGCAATGTGCTGTTATTCCGTTACACGTCAGTGTCGCATCCAGGGTGGTGTGAGTCAACCTCGTAAATACCATCTTTGTAGTGTACATCTGCAGTTTCCTCGAGCATGTCAATCAGTTTGTCAGTGCTACGGTTTGACACGTGCGCAGGACTCTCTGGGTAGTCCGGTCGCTTGTCATACTCCTCATTCTTCTGCTTATGCCGTGACGGCAGCACCAACACCCCCACGGCCATCTAAGAAAGAAAGATTTATATTTTTAACGCTACAGTGTTACTTTAGCGCGAGGACAGATGTGGAACTAACGCCATCTTGATTTTGGAATATATATTATACTAGCTTCCGCTCGCGGCTTCGCCCGCGAGGTATGTCAATAAAAACTATCCTAGTCCTTCCCCGGGATGCAATCTATCTCTCTGCCAAATTTTATCTAAATCCGTTCAGTGGTTTAGGCGTGAAAAGGTAACATACAGACAGACAGAGTTACTTTCGAATTTATACTCGTAATATTAGTATGGATAGGGTGTTTGGAAGTTGGATACAAAGCTTTAGGGCCCGATAGTTGATACCATTTAGAGCATTTTGAGCCATAGGTTAGGTAGGTACATGTCTTATACAAAGTATGTTTTTTTTATTTTTTTCCGAGATAAAGTTGGTAAGTATCTTATTTTTGACTAAATGTAGTTACAAATAAAAAAAAACATACTTCGTCTAATACATTTATGGCTCAAAATGCTGTAAATTGTGTCAACTATCACTCCCTTAAAGCTTTGCACTCGGCTTCCAAACACTCTGTATTTCAAGGGACATTTAAAACAATTGCGTAAATGTTTACCAACAGCGCCCCCTGTCAATGTTATCTTGCGCGGTGCGCCCAAATATCCTTGTATGGGGTTTGGCGCGTGGCCAAAATCGGTACTAACGCCGCCATCTTGTTTTGTCAATACGCAATGACAGATGACAGTGACAATTTCACAAATGTTTACCAACAATACCTCGCTGTCAATGTCATTCAGGCGCCTTTAGCACTCGTAAACGAATAAACATAAAATTACCTCTTTCTTAGTGGGTACTTCTTCTTCAGTTTGGTCAAGAATAGCTTTCCTGCGTTGCAGATCTGTGATGTTCTGGTGGAAGTACTCCGATTTGTGTCGCTCCCGGACGAACATGCAGTAAGCTATCCATATGACAACTAGGGCTGCCTGCAAAAAAAAATATCTTACTAAGGAGTTTTAGCCCACGTTCGCACGCGGGTTTTTATAGCGCACTGGATTTTGAACTCTCGGTGTTGAGCCGAGCATTGAGAATCCAACAGAGCGCATCCCAGCACCTCAAAAAACATACTATTGGATTTCCAACTTTCGGCGATAAGCAGTAGAAAATCCAGTGTGCAATAATATCCGGTGGCGGTGCAGGTGGAGACGATTGCGTTCTGTAGTTACTGCCCCATGGGAGTTTATGTATGTCACAAAAATCAATTTTATTTCAATGGTATTTAAATTGATTTCAGAGTGATAACCACTATTGAAAAGTTATAAAATTTTTTGATGTTGTAGCGTAAACTGAACTTTATTGAGTAGGATTTAAAGTTATTTTTCCATAAACTCATATTTGTTTATATTTTTGGCAAATATATCGCGAATGCAGATTATTCTCCGTAGCAGCTCGTAGTCTGGATTTGTCGATGACAAAACGCTCGCCCCCTATTACATGGGACTTACATAACATAACTAACAAAAACATAACTGGGAACACAACAACGCAATATAACTGGAAAATGTGGGTGTACCTACTATCGGTATACCTACATGTAAGCATAGTCAGTCCTTCGTATTCATATTCATTTATTCATATTCGGCGATATCAAGCGTCATGTTATGTTATGTAATTAAAAAAAATCTTCTTAAATTACGTTGAATACTCATCCTCTTGCACAACATTATCGACCCAATGATAATAAAGATATGATATTTAATTTACATTTTAACACGTTATTGCAAATCAATACAGAAAATACCGTTTTTACAGAGAAATATAATATTCTTAATCAACTCACCAGAACGAGGGCGACGACAAAGCCGAAGATATAGGCACTCATTTTTATTGAAAATAATATATTTTGCGTCGTTTATAGTCAGACGGTTGTACCAAACGAGGTTGAATTGGAACAGCTACAGCGAGCGCCGCCGTCGCTCTCAATTAATGCCACTTTGAACTTGTGGCTCTTGTAGTCTGATGATGTCACTAGAATTTATTGAAAGATCACGAACCAAACAGTTATTTACTACGACACACACGACTTTGGTGTAGAAAGGATCGAGGCAAACAGAGTCTCACAAGCAAGTCCAACGTCTCGTGCGCGTGAGTCGTTCGGGATTTACCTAAATGAGATTTTCCTGCAACCGATCATCGATGACGCTGTGATAGCTGCGTAGGTACCTACATACTTATGCAAATGATTGTTAAGCGTTCAATATAGGATTGTACAATTTTCTTTGTGAGTAGGTTTTAATAGTCAACAAATGGATCAATACATGACGTATTACGTAGACTCTGTTGTGGTTGTATTTCTCTGTGTAATATGTATGTCTATGTGTGACTGTCCCGTTATTCTCGTGGTCGTAAGCGCAACTGTTGAGTGTAGAGTCCTGGGTTCGATTCTCAGGTCAGCTTCCAGTCTAACCAAATGCTGCATACTAGTATTTTACATGGTGCGCCTGCCTATGATGAGGCACCCAGCTAGTTCAGCTACTGGGTACTCTTTAGTAAAACTGGTGGTCACACTTTCGGGCTTCTGACTAACTGTAATTACTGTCAAAGATCTACTAATAACAGCCCTGACCAACGGCTTAACGTGCTTTCCGATGCTTATGTAATCGATGTGCACCCATCCAAGGACCGACCTCGGCAAGCGTTGCTTAACCTTGAACACCGACCCGTTTGCCGACTGTTATTACTTAGCCACGAGTTATTTATTTATTTATTATTACTTACGTAATAAACAACGACACTGCGGTGAAGGTCGTTCTGCATGGTACCTATAAGAGGTACCTAAATATAGCAAGCAACCAGTAATAAAATTAAATGAAGATCAAGTGATATTAAGATGACCTGCCGTGTGGCCCCGAGTCCTAACCGAAAGTGACCGTCGTCGCGAATACGCAATTGTTTATATTTATAAATCTATACATATCTATACTATAGGTAGGTATAGCTTTTTAATAAATGCATATTTATTTAATAACATTTTTTGAAGTGAAAACTTCTTTATGCGCGTTGGCATCGAGCTTTATTAGTGATCGATGCGCGTTGGGCATTTTTTGGGATGGGAAAAAACCATTGAACTCGCGCCACTGTTACCGTAAGCGACACCACGCGTGTTTTGTTTAAAAGACGATTAAAATAATACCCGCTTCGAATGTGTTCGGCTGTTCTCGGGATGTACTCGGTTTTAATGTATATCCGATTATGTGAGTGAGTGACGGCAAATTATTCTGTTTGTGTTTTTTAACTTCTGTCGGCACTCCCGGAGTGCCACTGTTTTTTTTTTTATATTTTGTCTTTCTGTCTGTCTGTTTGTTCCGGCTAATATCAGAAACAGCTGGACCGATTTTGTCGGGACTTTTAATGGCAGATAGCTGATGTTCTATGGAGTAATTTGGGCTTAGGGTACTTACTTCTATTTTAGAAAAAGAATTAGGGTTCCGCGCAAAAAAATGAAAACCATGAAATCTAATTTGTTTGTCGACAGGCACGTGAATGAAACTGCGGGCAACAGCTAGATGTACGAGTACATGAATAAAATTATGACGTACAAACGCGACTCGATCGCCCGAGTACCTACGTCATATTCATAACCTGTATGGCTGTATCCTAAGCACAAGGTACTGACACATGAGTAGACAAACGGTAGTACTGACGCGCAAATAAGCAATGACCTTGACTTTTAATATGACGTACCTACAGTAGGCCGCAAGTCAGTAGTAACACTGTGACCTTGAGGATGATCCAGCGTAGTAGGAGCGTGGGGATTCAAAGACGACTCCGCCTTGGAGTGTAAATGTGGTGCTGTTCCACAAACGATGGGACACGAGCGTGTGCTGCGTGTCCTGTCAGCTGCACGTTACAGGAACTGACCCACTAAGGAGAAGAAGAATAAATAAATGAGCTCCCATTGCCGTCTGCGGTCTGCATGCCGTCGCCCGTGGAACCTTAAGGGCCTGTGTACACCACGTTTTTTAAAAGCGCCGTTGACGCGCGTTTTAGATACGCGCGTCGACGGCGCGCTTTTATCCTATAGAAGGTCTACAGGCTGCGTCTGACTCGCGTGCGTATCGCGTCTGTATCGATACAAACGCGCGTCAACGGCGCGTTTAAAAACGTGGTGTACACAGGCCCTTAGGTATAAGTTACTGGCAGAAGCAAGCAAATTCGTCATACATAATTATATTTTATAATAATTAAGTAGGTACAGACGCCAGCACATCAAGTTACTACAATCTGTCAGATTTCTTTAATAGATTTTCGACTTTATTGCTAAAGCATAAGGTTCAAGGTTGATTGGGAAAATCTGACAGTTTCGGGTAGGTTGACCTGCTGGCGTCTGTACAAGCTGTACGCCCTATGGGATTTCCCATCACCAAAGATGACGAACTTGAATACAAACTTTCATCCCTTATTTATCCCCTCTAGGGGATGAATTTTCAAATACCCTACCTTAGTGCTCACCTACGTCACAATAAGAACTCTTGTGCATGATTTCAAACTTCTAGACCCAGCGATTCAGGCTTTTATTAAATAAACTAGCTTCTGCCCGCGACTTCGTCCGCGTGAAATTTCTTGCTCCCCTGATCCACCCCGTCGCATCGCATCGCCTGCCCAAGCTTTTACTTCATTTTCGCTTACCGTTCTTTCTCACTTTTTTGTTTTTTCTCGGCTCCTCAGGGTCCAAGTGTGATATTGAATAGCCTATAGGCTTTCTCAAGAATTGGGTTATCAAATTAAAAAATATTTTTTCCAATCCGACCTCAAACAAACAAACGCGGTCTGTCTGTCTGTCACAGCTGGATATCTCAAGAACTACTAATGCTATCAACTTCAAACAAACAAAAAACAAAAAAAAAAGAGAGAGATAGATTGCATCCCGGGATTACATACGATAGTTTTTATCCCGATATTTCCACGGGATCAAAACTTATGCGGGTGAAACCGCAGGGCGCCGCTAGTCATACAATATGCCAATTCAGTAAGGTCAATTGGACTGGATCTCCAGCATTTTGCTGACCTTAGTTACATTACTACAATGTGTAGATGACAACGCAACAATAAATGAAATCACTGACCATACTAATGCTAGGAGTATTTTTAACCGACTTCAAAAAAGGAGGAAGTTATCAATTCGGATGTTTAGATATTATTTTTTTAAGAAAAAGAAAGAAAATACGTTTATTTGCGGCAAACATGACGCATAAAAATAAAAAAAACACAAACAAAAAAAAAACAAAAAATACGATTTGGGGGATTTGATTTGGTATTTTTTTTTTTTTTTTTTTAATATATTCGGGCATATAACTCCGTCTTTTTTAGACGGATTTGCAAAATATTTTTTTTGTTGGATAAGGTATACATCAGGCCGGGGTGGTCCCATCTAAATATGATTAACTTTGCTTTATCACGTTTAGATACCCACCGATACCCATCTCGTTTGCAGTTTCGCTAGCTAATTTAATTTGACCCTGTACTGTCATTAGATATAAAAAAGTTTAAATAATTTATTGTCGTATTCGTCCAGTCTTGCACACGAACCTACCTGCCATATCTGTCCTCATAATTAGTATGTGTGGTGCAAACTGTTAATATAAGTTGGTTAATAAAAAACTAGCTTTAAAAGGTCTACTCCTTTAGACTTCTAGATAAAGCTGAATCCCTTCTGTGCCAATTAACATTGTTCAACAATGGCGCCGATTCTGTTGTTCACAAACTAAACTAAATTTAAGTGCAGGCATCTTTTTCCTTCTATTTCATTAAGACAAGGACAGAAGATAAATATTAGTTTAGTCCTGTCAAATTAATCAGCGCCTGGCGTGAATTGACGTATTTTTAGTAGTCAATTTTTTAATCTCGTCTAAAGTTGTCTATGGAGTATCTTAATTTGACAGGACTAAACTAATATTTATCTTCTGTCCTTTTCTTAATGAAATAGAAAGAAAAGGATGCATGAACTTAAATTTAGTTTAGTTTGTGAACAACAGAATCGGCGCCAATATCTGATGCAATCCAGTACCATCTGATTAAATCTTACGAAAGTACTAGATTCGTCATTTAACTGCGTCTACATCTTAAACTAATTCATTCGCTAACAGAAAACGCACAGCCTAAACAAGGTCATGGTAAGGTCTAGAATTTTTTTTTGCACAGGAGTTCCAAAGCGAATTATGGAAGGATTTGGAACACGGCTTGTCTCCTGATTAAATCTGCTTTAAAACGAACAGTAGCTCTCCGTGACATTGCTATTTCAATATCAGCGGATCTCGATAGTGCACTTTCCGTAGCGGACACACGGCTTGGCTCCTAATAAATAAAACTTCAAATCAAGTAGTAGATCTGCGTAACATTGCTATGTATGTCAAACATGTACGGGTCTCGATAGTGCAACGTCTTCACTCTTCTCATCTAGTTTTTAAGACTTTGCATATGTTTTGATGCCTGTGTGCATGGTGCAAAGTAGTATTTAATAGTAGTCTATGGTGCAAAGATTGTCATTGCACTCGAGAGGGGAACCTAAGGCGAGCGTGGCCCCCGAAGGGTTACATGACCTAAAGCGCGGTCACTGTGACATGATTTTTGTCTATCGTATAGTGTGTTGAAAACATAATACAACTAATTTGATACGATAGACAAAACTCATGAAGATAGTCTAAAAACTTTATTTTTACAATAAAAACCATACTAATATACATGCAATCATTCTGATTTTTTTTCAGATTATTCTACAAGCAACATACCTACTAAAACAATAGTGTTTTAATTTTTTAGTCCAAACAATAGATTCTTGTAATTAAATAAGTAATTGCTTTTTATTTTGCAATAAATTACCAGCGTTGTGTCATCGCGCTTCTCTTTCTTTTCAGTGACCGCGCTTTAGGTCATGTAAGCCCCTGTGCGAACGTGCCCTTATGCGCAGCAACGGGGAGACACGGGCCCGCAACCCCGCGCTAGCCGACAGTGTACGAACTGCACGAAGCTCCCGCTCACAAAAGTTTTGATTGTATTTTTTATATTTACTTAATTTACCTGCTTGGGAAATCATCAAATGACCCTACCCGCTCTGGGTGGAGCGGAAGGGAGTGTCAGAGTCTTACTGCCTAAAACCCACCCGTGTTCCTTCCTTAGCCCTTTATGTTCCGGGCCAGCGGTAACCCTTTCGGACAATCCCGCTGACCCGGCAGGGTTCGGCTCTATGGGGCCCCTTCTCGATGCTGACATCTCTTTGAGGCGCGCGTGGAACACGTACGCGCCGTCCGGCACGGGCCTGGTCCTGATCGGACGCTCCATAGTTTTCGACTTTTAATGAAAAATTAAAAAAAAAATACCGTTATCTCCGAAGTTTGCAAAGAGAAAAATCTGAAATAATTCTATGTGATAGAAGTTTATGTAAAGATTACAGGAAAAATAAAACGAAATCTCTAAATAGCACAATTTTTCAGAAATCATCAACAAAAAGTTACATTAATTCCACTATCGGTTAAGAGATGGCGCTCACATAAAACTGCAATATTCTACACCGCAGTGCATAGTGTTAAAATTCTCTGACGAATATAGGCCTCGCCGATGAAAAAAAAGTTAAAAACATGATGGTACGGAACCCTCGGTGCACGAGTCCGAGTCTCTTGACCGGTTTGTTTTAACTTGCCTAAATCTTGTTGCATATATGTTTGATTACTTACTTTAAACTTTTAGTGATTATTCCAAATATCTATTGCAACAATCAAGCCGATAAGTTCGATTCGAGGTTGTCGGGCATAGTGTTACTGGCTAGCCAGTAACACTAAAAAGTTTTCTTGGGAAGAATGTCCCCAAGTTTTTCCCAAGAAAACTTTTCGAGACCCGAGGATCAACTGAGGAAGTAAGGACCCTAGACTCAATCAAATAGCAACATGGCGACAAGTGACAGGTGACAATCAGACTTCTTTCTTTCATTCATACATTTTCTACTTGATTAAATTGCACGTAACAAAACGCCTGTATTCCCCGAGGGGCTAAGCAGAGGAGTACTTATAGTAGGTACACCCACATTTCGCCAATTATGTTGAAGCCCATGTAATAGGGGGCGGTCCTATGGTCATCAACCGGGCACAAGTCCAGACTCAGGTCTGCTATTGAGGAATTCCTGATGGATATAGATATGGCCATAGTACAGATCATTGGAATTTGTGTATTGTGTTAAAGAGGTATGAGGAACAGTGTGTAAAGTTCACTCATACTCTATAGAAAAGGGAGGATCCTCCGACCAGACGGGTGTTGTGTCTGGCGGGCTACTGCCCGATGATTCATGTCGGGCCGTTGTATCTATGCTAGTTGCGCGGTAAACTCTGCTTGCGCGATGCAGGATTTTGCGTGACGTCAATATGACGCGTTGTTCGCATGTTGCGTTGTAGATACCGCTACAGTGTTGACAGTTGTGAACAAAAACCAAACAAAGGAGAAAAAAAAAATTTAATAATCAAAAATATTAACATTTTGGAGATTCTTTCCAAACATCATCAAGAACTGCACATTTATTGGGAAACCAGAGTCAAAATCAGAACACAGTAAGAGGTAATGAGGATAGGACCTTATCAGTATCGATATCACGGACATCCACGTTTGAATTAACGTAAAAACCAAAATCAATGACCTCTGAAGAAAGAACAGTCTTGTTCAGGGCACCAGCATCTAACACCTTATTGATGTCAATAGACCAGAAATGATGATCCTTATACATTTCTTCGTAGTTCACAGCCACGGATCCGGATAAACTGGCAACGTAATCCACCTGGAACTTCATAGAGCCTTTGGTCGCATACAGTTCAGCAATCACGGCCTGCTTTGGATGCAAAAGAATTTCCAATCCAGTTTCGGAACCAACAGTCACTTTCTGGGACTTCATGATGTTTTCGCCCCATTTGGCGTTGAAAGCAAAAGTGGCCTTCCCAGACACAGCCATAGCTTTTATGTCGAAGCCGTATTTGATTTCCTGAGTCGCAGAGACCTCGCCGTTTCGCTCCCAAGTCGATGAAACTGTATCCTCGACATTTTGCCGCATGTATGCCTTAAAACTGGCTGGTTTCGTGCTTGTGTTGTTGAAAACTTCACTGTAAACTAAATACGGATGGAAGTTTACTGATAGAATCTTGGCTTTAACAGGCTTAAGAATTCTGGAGACCTGCTTCCAATGGTTCGTGGTGTACAGATCGCCCCAAGGTGTCGGACTCCTTAGGAAAACATCATCAGGTTTGGCACCGAAGGTTGTGTTCACAGCTGCCTTTAAGGTCTCGTCTGTCAGTTGGAAGGTCTGTATTTCCTGGTCGCTGATTATGTCTTCGTTTCTTCCGGAGATGTTGAGCTTTTGTTGGGACTTGTTATCGGATGCTGTGATGTCGATTTCGATTCTGGCCAGTGCCAGGACTGGAAGTACTAGGAGGAGTGCGAAGGACTTCATGTTTGTACCAATTTGTTCTGTAAATAAAAATCATGTTAGCTTTTTTGACGTGACAACGTCTTAAATTAGGTTGCGGCTGGGAGTCACTTATGAAAAAGTGTAACGCTCGGTAACGTTACGATGAGTCACCGAACGAGAGAGAGGCCCGCCGAATGCCTTGCGTCTCTCTCCCACTCAACTATCATTCAATTCCTTGTTCCTATTGTGCAATTTAATTATATTCATATCAATAAATATTCTACCGAGAAAAAGACGTTGTCACGTAAAATCTTCGCCCGTAAAACCGACTTTACAGGCAACCATTTTTGTCACCTTTACAAGTTTTAGTTGGAGATCTCTGTGGGGCTTGGAAACTAAAACATTTTATTATGAAATCATGAATTTTTACGACTAGTAGGTATCTTATCTTGAGACACGTAGTTAAAAATAAAAAAATAACGATTGATCTAAAAGTTCGTGCATATTTTTAACTTAGTTTAATTTAATAATCTTGAGACCCGTAGTAATACCTAGTACATTAGCTTACTAATTTCACGCTAAACGCAGTGCATTAATAAAATAAACTATCGTATACTACTACTATTATAACTCGTGTGACATAGACCCGCACTTAAATCACTATTTTCTGTACAAAAATGGACTACTTAAGTCACAGAAAAGCGTGACCTGAGTGCGCGTTTAAGTCACACAGTGCTTTAAAAAATATAAATAATGATTGCCTTTAAAAAAAAAACTGGCCAAGTGCGTGTCGGGCCACGCACAGTGTAGGGTTCCGTAGTAGCCCGCTATCACAATGTAGTACGATTCTGTTGTTCTATATTCTGATATTAAAAAAAAAATGACATATTTTGTTTTTCAATGCAAGTCTTTACCCGTTATAAACAAGAAACTACTTCATCTTAGTCACTTAGGATTTTGTATTTGGTACGAAATTATCCAACACCCAAGTTCAACGACTATTACTGCTAAACTAATAAAGTTATCTTAACCGCTATAATTTTCCTTTAAAGTTCATGAAATGCACTGTCATCGTGAATTTTTCCAGATTTTTCAAGCCAGCAGTTTAGGTTTTAGAGGGGGGGAACAAAAATTTGCACTTTAAAGTTTAATATTGCGTAAAATTTTAGCAATCCCCAAGTCATTTTAGAAGACCTATTCAACGATACCCCACACGATGGGGTAGACGATAAAAAAAATATTCATCCCCACTTCACATGTAGAGTAAGTGCGCCATATATGGACCGGTTCTATAATATGGACCACCGGCGTTTCTCAATGAATATTCGTTGTACTGACACAACTGTCAGCCCATGCTAGGCTTACCCCCTCTGCATCTTGTCAGTCGCTTGCAGTGAGGCGGCGTCCGCGCATGTGTTCACGGGAGCCATTTTGAGTTTTTGTCAACTCGCTATGTAATTTTTTAGCTAACTGCGTAAGTTCATCACGTCAACAAATAATATTCGATTTGAGAGTGAATTAAGCTAAATGAAAGGTGAGTTATTTAACTACTATTCTTATTAGATTGTAATATCCTAAAAATAACCTTGAATTGTATGTGTGTTATAATATGGACCATCGACCTGTTTCGAATATGGACCACTAGTCCATATTACAAACAGCTACTTTTGTTTATTTTTTATGTTTCAGAATGGCATCTCCAACACAAGGTAAGACCAACCTGCTGCAACCATGGATGATTCAATGCCTGGTCCTTCCACATCATTTAGACATATTTGTCACCAAAAGTGTTAACAGCCCATGAAAATTGTGATAAGAGTGATTATTCAGTCAATGATAGCACAGATGAAAGTCCTGATTATTCCCAAAATGAAAATGGGAATGATCCTTAAAATGCTTGTATTGCGATGGGCTTTTTTCTGAAGATGTTCATGAAGAGACATGGATCCAATGTGTATCTTGCAGGCGCTAGGCTCATGAAGAGTATGTTGGAATAGAAGATATGACTGACTTCTATGTGTGCGAGTATTGTACTAATGATTACTTTAATTTTGATTTAAGTAACTGATTTAATTTTAGGTATTTAATACTATTTTCTATTGTTATTTTGAACCAAATAAAACATGGTCCATATTTGAAACCATGTGGTCCATAATATGTTCACTTTTTGTGAGTTCCTAAAAATGTCTTATTTTAGAAAATGTTGATTATTTCTAAGATGTTGCTGTTATTGAAGAATTTAATCATTTCTTTTTGTTCCCAATAATTAAGTGTCAAACTGTTTAAAATAAATAAGACTGATTAAACATTAAAATTCGGAGTTTTATTTGAGAAAATCCTTATGGTAGTCCATATATGGCGCACTTACTCTAGGGGAGCTACCCTAAAAAAAATTTTCCAAAATTTTATTTTACCACTTTGTCGGCGTTATTAATATACACACTCCTACAAAATTACAGCTTTCTAGTACTAACGGTCTCTTAGCAAAACCTCCGATAGACAGACGGACGGACATGACGAAACTATAAGGGTTCCTTGTAGGTACTACGGAACCCTAAAAACGAGAGGAAGCCAAAAAATTAATTAAACTAAGAATGTCCTAAAAAACTTACTCTGTGTTTAGTTAGTTCACAGCAGCCGATAAAACATAGAACACTGAAGAAAAATGGCTACGAGTTTCGCTTTTATACGCTTTACTACACATGTTTAGTAAGGCTATATTCACACAATGTAAACTATCGAAAAAAAAAACGATGTAAACATGATGTCTTTCATAACATTCATCCTATTCTTTGATCTGTCTCTTTTACTGCTTACTCAAATAATATCAACCTGTAACTGTCCCACAGCTGGGCAAACAGTTATGGATCAAAGCATGTCAAGTATTGTTCACCACGTGTACCCCTATTACACAGACGTTATGACAATCGCCAGGTAATTGGTATACAGGTAGCTAACTTGTAACTAGGTACTTTAAAAATCAGTCCATAGCAGTCAACTGCAATAAACAGGCCTCTCCCAGGCTGGGCCACAACACCCTGTCCTCCGTTCCGCATCCAGTATGACCCAGCCACCTTTTTAAGGTCGTCGCTCCATCTAGCTGGGGGGCGTCCCACACTACGCTTGCCGATTCGCGATCTCTCAGGACTCGTCTGCTCCACCAGCCATCGGTCATTCGATAAACATGGCCAGCCAACTGCCACTTCAGCTTGCGTACCCTGCAAGCTATGTCGGTAACTTATTTCACTTTTGATAACGTAGTGGAAGGATGAATATTTTTGCCTCTATACCAAACTAGCTGCGCCCCGTGGTTCCGCCCACATAAGTCTCGATCTCGAGGGAATATTGGGATAAAAAGTATTATATGTCCTAATCCAGGTCACGGTCTACCTATGTGCCAAATTTCATCCAAATCCGTTCAGCCGTTTTAGCGTGAAAACGTAACAAACAAACACAAAAAATCAAATCTTTTCTCTTTATTATATTAACTAGCTTCTGCCCGCGACTTCGTACGCGGATCCTGTTGGTTATGCCAGCGACAACGGGGTAGTCAAAATCGAAGATCTGAAACGTCTGATGTCGAATTCTAAGAACCCGGGGACTGGATAACAACGGGATGCGCGAGACGATTCGAGACGTCATTTTCAGGCAATAATGAACCAATAGGGTGGTAAACTTGGCCTTGCACTTTGAATGTTGGCATAAATGGGCCTTCTGAAATCTGTTTCGCAACAAAAGATGTCATTTGAAAGGCATTATTGTACAAACGTATGTTGTCCAAGAAATGTTTGGACTGTGATGGTCACCGATTAGCAGTGATCTTAATATTTCTGGAGGATTTTGTAATATTTCAATATGTACTTTCCCACCTGAGCAACACATACCGTTTGTTTCTTTTTGCTATTTAACAGCTTCACAAAAAGTAAAATTTTTAACCATACCTCCGATGGCGGAATATGTGGCGTAGTCAATCATAGGAGTATACGTAAATGCACTCCGTTCCTTATCAACCCAAGGAAGGTCGCCATGCCCTACGGCTATATCTTGAGACACATCCGATTCTTCAGATGATATCGACATTCTGTTCAGAGAATGTCGAAGTCGATCAGAATTCAAACGTTCGTTGCGCTCTTCTTAATCTGTCTCTTCATGCCGTACTCCAGCAATTCTTTCATTCTCACTTTCTGATTATGAATATTTTGTTGTGTGCGTGTTTGGAACAATGTATGATAATCTCACCGTATCAGCGGTCAGTCGCGCATCATATTCTTCACTGGTCTCTAGAGATCTGGATGTAGATGCGTAAATACGCTGAGAACGCAGGCGTGCTTCGCGATCCGAAGAGGTTTCCACGGAGCGAGTTGCAGCCTGATGTTCTCAAACAGCATCAAGTCTCTCCTGACGCTCTTCGGTAGATTCTTGGGATCTTATGATCCTCAATCTTTTAGCTCCTTTGGAACATTGGGAAAGATTTGACCTCTTTCTAGGCATGGTTATAGTTTTATTATGAAGATATCTGATCAATTAAAATCTAAGTGACTGCTCCCCTACCAAGGGTGCCCAGACACGGGATCGTCTGGCCCATGTGCTGGTTTGGTCCCTGGGGTGGTCACGGCGTGCTATGTGTTCTGGTGCGCCGGTGATGGGGAGTACTCCCCAGCGGAGGGTCCGGTGACGGACAGCCGCGGCGGGTTCACGGATGAGTGCTAACGCGTGCCCATGTTCCCGCCGTAAGCGGCAGAGGAGGACACAGTGGAGTTTTAGTGGGTTAGAGTCCCACATAACTGCACTATCTCCCCGTGGTAGTGCAGAATGCATGAGCATTTCTTCACGTTAAAAAAAAAAAAATGGGAGTTTTGGCCAGTAGAGTCAAATTTTCAATGATATACCATCGTCATCGAAAATCAGTCCTAAACTGTTACCGCCTTCACCGCGTGGAGGTGAAATTAGTGATAGCTTAGATTTCCACATCAGATGTTTCTGATCTTCGATTTTTATAAGTCAACAGGAAATGCCCATCAGACCGAATAACTTTTACTAAGACGTCATTCCTATATGTGTTATGGTGTAGCTGGGCTCTTGGAGTTCCCCATCAGGTGTTCCAGATCTTCAAATTTATTCTCTCAGCAGAAAATCCTCATCACGTGGAACAATTTTTGCTATGGTACCATTTTTGTATCTCTTATAGTTAAGCTGGTCTGTTTCGGTTCTGCATCAGGTGTTCAAGTTTCCAAGAAACATTATAGCCTGAATGTTGTCCAGCCATAATAACTATACAACAAAAAAAAAAATCATTCAAATCCGTCCAGTAGTTCCGAAGATCGGACGCGCAGGCCCGAGGTGTGTACGTACTCTGATAGAATACCTTAACAAATGTTCGCCGTGATTCTTTAAATTGACATAACTTTTTTATTTATGAACCGATTGACATGAAATAAACACTAAATGTTAAGTGAAGCCTACTACAATATATTAGTGAAAACCGCATCTAAATCGAATAAGCCGTTTCTGATATTAGCGTGCACAAACAAACAGACAAACAGACAAACAGACAAACCGACAAACAGACAAACAGACAAAAAAAAAATTAATTACAATTTCGGGTTCGGCATCGATATAATAACAACCCCTGCTACTTTTTTTTTATATATTTCTATTGTACAGACACCACTTTTCTACAAATTTATTATATGTATAGATATTTTAGATTTGTTTAGATAAACATCAGCAAGGGTATTTATTACCTGTGTTATTTTAATGCCCAGCAGACCAATTTTCACACACGGGTACTATTTTTAATGATTTCTTTACAATCTGAACACGTCCTTGGGAAGTACATACCTACGTATCGGAAGATAAACAACGATGAAGGGAAAAAGCAGTAATAATGAATCGGTGTTACCGCAAGCCGGGGAATACCCGTTTTGTATTACGATTAGGGATGCCAAACGTGGGAATTGAGACGGACTTGTCGAAATTGGTCTGTTTCACCTGAATCTTGAACGAGCAGTGGTGGCCCAGTGGTAACGCGGGCTGCGGACTTACGAGTTGTAGGTCGTGGGTTCGAACCCAGCCAGGCGCTCGACTTTGCGTAAATTAATTCATCACCACTGCCCTCAAAACGGCGAAGGAAAACATCGTGAGTAAACTGGCATGTCGCAGAACCAAAAATTCGAAGACATGTGACATCTACCAACCCGCACTGGCCCCGCGTGTTGGATTACGGCCCACTCCCTCTCACAGAGAGGAGGCCTGTGTCCTAGCAGTGGGAACATATAGGGTGACTGGTAATAGTGACCGATACTTAAACACGTGATTTAACTCATCATTATGAACAACTTTTACTATGGGACCAAACCTGAAATCGTGAAAAAAAAACATCTGTTCTATACATTTTGACAAGTTAGACGAACATAAATGTTTATTTATTTAATTTACACTATCGTTTTATGTTTATGAATTTATATGTATAGACTCTTTGAATAATAATTTCTCATTCAAAATGTAATTTAAAAAAATTAAACCGACTTCAAAAATAAATTCTCAAAAGTATGAAATAACTAATATCGGAAGTCGATGGCAAAAAACTAAAACTATAAAATGCAGATCCCAAAGACACCGACTTCAACACACATCTTCTTCTGCCACTGTTTTGCAACGCAGGCCTTTCTACCAAGGACATTTAAAAGTCATCTATACCGTTTTAAACCACCGTTTCAAACCGTGTATATCGTGTTGAAGGAAAACGAGTTTTTTTTTATTACAAGATGGTCCTGGATTTGACCACGACTTTTCTCAACTTACCTAAGTAAACAAAGACATCTGCAACACCCCTTGGTTTAGTTTACTGATAGGATCTTCTTCTCATTTATCGTATAGGCACGAACATAAGCCGTGGCAGATATCTTAACCATTCAAAAACGTAGAAGCGAAGCATTAAGTATCTTTATTCATAAGCACAACTTCTATCCGGCCCCACTGGCACAAACACTTGCACCTTTTAGGATTTCAATTCTTTTCTCAACAGGCAGAAGAACATCTCAAGGTCATCCTATGATTCATCATGGCGGGCCGGAATCTCGATTTACCGACCGTGATTCTACAGTGGCGGGCCGGAATCTCGCTGTACCGCCTATGATTCGTCAGTGGCGGTCCAGAATCTCGGTTAGGGTTCGTCTATGATTCGTCAATAGCGGTTGAAGATCTCGACCCAACTGGACCCAGCATCAAGCCACTTGCCACTGCACACTATTGTAAATAGGCCTTACAATAGTGTGTATTCATAAACAGAGCTGAAATAGGTGCAGGCGAAGAGATTTATGATACCAGCCGGTCGATTCTGTGAAAATCTCACCGTGAAAACTTAGGTGAAGTGAGTTTGTTTTTGCTAGGAATTGACACTATTGACAGCTCACTCCACGCTCACTCCACCTAAGTTTTCACGGGGAGATGCTTACAGAATAGCACCGCAGTCATTGCCAGCGGGAGACGACGAAGAATTCATCAAAAAGTACTCTGTGGAAGAAGTCTTCAGTTGACGTGAGTGACAGATGACAGATCTTTTAAGGTAATTCTCACTGACCTCTTTAATACATGTATAAAGGTCAGTGGTAATAAGGTAAGGTACCTTCTCTTCTTAGTCTGTGGTGGTAGTTCTACATGTTACCTCACATAGTCTAAACACGAAGGAGTATCGTACGTACCAGAAGACGACCTCCAGGACGAACTATATACAGTCAGCCTCCAAAAGATAAAATAATGAATGAAGACTGAAGAGGAGAATTTATTTAATTGTACACAATTTTTGTTTCATAATATTGTATCAATGTCAAATGAGCCAGTGTAGCCACAAAACATTGGGTACTTACTTAATTGTGTTTATAGATTGTAGACAAAATTTTAAATGAATTCTTATCTATATTTACCTAGGTACCTACATCTTTTTAAGGCTAACTGCACCTAGGAATTTTCTGTCTAGGCTTCGTACCTAGTTACACTTTAAGCCACCGGATCTGCACCCTAATTACGTAACACACTATCAATCTCAATTTGAATCAATAGGAAGGATATTGCTAATCCATTGCTGCAGAAGTTCGAAACATGTGTCTGCTCCACAACGTAAATAACGCAATGAATGTTGTTGAACTGTCAAAATGAAACCCATTGCTACTGACAGTGTGTTACCTAGGCAATTATCCCGCAGATAAGTTAAGGTTGCGGCACTTTCTACTCTTTCTAGTCCTGGGTTACGTCCTAATTTAATGGTCATCACAGTAAAAGACTTCAATAAGTTTATTGTTTGAACATTTTTGATCCAGCGTCTGTGGAATATCAACATGACCTCTCGTATGTATGTTGTACGTGCTTATCAACGATTATTAAGAAAATGGACCATTGTTTTACCAAAGTTTAGGTACGTAGGTAGTAGGCTACCTACCTACTTTAGTACCTGAGGCTCTAACACAAGCGCGCAAACGTAAGCATACCATACAACGCGGTCATTGTCGGACTGCATAGAAAAAAAGAAAGAGAAGCGCGATGACACAACGCCGGTAATTTATTGCAAAATATGAGCAATTATTTATTACAAAAAAACTATTGTCTGGACTAAAATATTAAAACAGTAGTGTTTTAGTATGTTAGTTGTAGAATAATCTGACAAAAAACCAGAATGATCGTATGTATATTATGTAGTTGTATTATGTTTTCAACACACTATCTACCTAGCATAATATATCCTGAAGAATATTATACATTTTTCTGATTTTTGTTTACTGTAGTCGATCATATACTTTTATTGTTTCTAATAATTTCGTTTTTTGCGTTTAGGTCCTGTAAGCCCCTTAAGAGGGGAGGGGTCCTGCGAAGAATTTGAAAAATAGGTATTTGAAGAAACTGTTGCCGTCGCCTTACCTCAAGCCTGCCGTAGTGTGTGTGATACAGCTGCAGCTCAGACCGAAATTATCTCAAATTTTTTTACGATATCGACGTTTCGTATTCCTCTTTTTTCTCCTCAAAAACTGAGCCGATTCATCTATTTTTTACATTCAATTTTAAGAGTATGTTTAGGTTCCTATATATATTGTAATTTTTAGAGGGTCATATTTTCTCTAATAATAAATTGGAAGCAGGCGGGACCCATACCATTTTTATTACCTATATTTTCAAATTCAAATGGGTCCCGCCTGCTTCCAACTTTTATTTAATTTAAAATGGGCTTGTTTTTAGCTTTTCAGTTCTTTTAACTTAAGTTTTTTTACCGCAGTCGGGTTTTTTTATTTTTTTTAAATAACTTTTTTTATTTCCAGCTTTTTAGTTTACAAATGTGAAAGATTTCGCTGACGATTTAGTTCTTGGTAAGTGTTTTTTACGATTTGTCACTTCGAATTACTTTTAACCATATAAATTGTTTATATTTTTGTAATCATCTTTTAAAGCCCTTTATTTTGATACCCCACTCGAAAGGTTTTGAGAAAAAAAAATTTTTTTGAAGACATACGTACATACATAGTAGTCGCCATATTGAATTTTCACTAACGTCATGTCTTTAGTGGACACTCGCCGGACTAAGAGGAATCGATTGACGTGTGAATCATAAAAATCGGCCTAGGCGTTTGGTCTGTATAGTGCTTCAAAGGAACATACAAACATACATACATACATAGGCTGATGAACACATTACCACTCCTTTGCGTCGCGCAGTCGGGTAAAAAGGAAATACATTTGTGTGGAGAATTGCACGCCCTGTTCCCTCTTAACGTTCCCACTGCTGGGACACAGGCCTCCTCTCGGTGAGAGGGAGTGGTCGTAATCCACCACGCAAGCCCAGTGACAGAGAATAAAGGAACTTGTGGCTAACTTGCAACAGCTGCCCGACCCCTGCAGGTGTTTTAACTTCTTAGGCTGTTGTTCCACTTTTGTACGTTTCTTGAGCGAGAAAATCGTTGATAGCTATTCACTTCCTTGTCGGCATTGGAACAAGTGCCTAAGATCCCTTCTACCTCGTCCATCTTTCCTCCTCCTGCTGAGCAGACAGAGGCTAAGACTTAAACCAAAGACATTTTTGTACCTATCTTAAATCTCTTTGACTTAAACCCACAACATTGCTAATAGAAAGTTAAAGGCGCTTTTTGACGAAAATAAAACAACATTCAACAACACAGGTTTGTTTTAAAAGAAACTAAATAAAGAAAAACGTATGCTCATCTTACTTTAATAATTAAAATAATATTGTACAGCACGACATATTGTGTTATTTACTAAATAAATTATTGTTCATTACTTAATAAATAAATAATTAAATACCTACCGAATTAGATAACGATAACCGAAATTATTTTGTGTTGTAGTGTAGGTAGAGTTTAAAATAATTAATTCTTTTTTCATTTAAATATTTTCATTCAATTTAAGTAAAGCATTATTAAAAAAATATATATTAATTATTATGTGAAGTAAGGTAGGTACTTATCCAATTTTAGGAATAAAGTCTACTTGCCAAAAAAGACGCTTGCGATGGCTGTTTATTCGAGTATGGATATCAACGACGTTAAAATTAGGTACATTCCATTTATGGTATTATTTAAAAAAACTAACTACTTTTGAACATATACTATTTCGTAATTTTTAATAGGTATTGGTATCATAGTTATAATTATTATCATTGTATAAAATAATTATTACATAAATTAATCATAAATAATTTAATCGCCGTAGGAAGCCATGAGTTAAAATCACAAATATTTTTTTAAACTAATTTTAATATTTTTGGACATAACTTACTGACTTAGCATTATTTTTACAAAAGAAAATTACAGCTAAAAATTATATTTTATAAAAGATTATTGAATTGTGATATGTATACAACTTTATTGAAAAATTACTAGGGTGGAGCACCCAACTGTTGGCCGAGAGTTGACGACATATTATAATTTATATTGACATGACAATAATATTTTTAAATAGTTATTCCATAAAACTTAAAATTAGACACTTAGAAAATAAATAAATAAATTTATATAGTTTAAATGCCAAAGAAGCTGCCATTTGTGTAAGATATTTTTGAAATAACAATTGAATGCTCCTAAAGTAATCGGTACAGAGATTAGTAATATTATTTCTTAAACATTACATGAATAACTGGCAAAACTTTCGATAAATGCTTATTATACTTAGCTATTTTATAGTACTTAGATTGTTGTATGTGCATTCATTACTCACTTTAGCAAGGTGCGTAATCTACTTTTCTTTCAACTATCAATCTACCTACCGTGATAAAATAGGTTATAAACAATTTTATTTGCAGCTGTTTTTACACTTTCTGGCAATGATTTCAAAAGTACGCTAGTAATATAAAGTCAATGCTTTCTGGAGTTGAATTCATATCGCTATCGCTATTTCCATTTTTTTTTACTTTTCTTGCTAAATATGAAGTATCAAAGTTTTACAATGGTACAAAATGTGTTTTTGCTATTTTTTTTGTGCTTTTTTTTTCACCAAGTTGGTTTCATTCAGCCGATTTTCATTTCCAGCCAGTATCTTTTTTCATCTAATGCATATTATACATTTTATATTAAACTTAATGGGAGACATTAAACCTCTGTGGTAAATTTATATCTAAATAAAAAACAGTGCAATTAATGAAAAACTGTGCAACCATGAGATTTCATATAGGTATCATTTCTGCACTGTTTTGGTTCTAAGCAAAAAGTTCGTCCTTTGTGATCGGTTTTGTAGTGATAAATGATAACATTACTACGTAGTTGAAAGAAAAGTATGATTAATCGTATTGTTGTAAGCACGTAGATAATACAATGTCCACCACAACGATTTTTAGGATTAATTCCGCTTATTTATAATGCTTCATAATTATCGTTTCATTAATACACCTTGTTGGCAATATCAGTCCCTATTAAGAAACTGATTCTCAAATATGTTGGGATAGAATTCAGACTAACTAGAAATCATGAGCTTTGCATATTAAATATCTTTATCTACATATATTGTGGGATCTTATTCTTGAGTATACTAATTATATGAAATACATATAATTAGTATAATACATACTTATAATAATACATACTTTGTCTACATATTTTTCAAGTATCTATGAATTTGTATTTTATAATAAATATATGTTGTATTATTATAGCTATATTGTTACAAATAACCTATTAAATCGCGCGTGCAGCTTTTAATTACACAAACAAAGTCATTTTTTATTGTTTTACAGTCCCAACATACACAAATTTATCAATGTCTTAAAAATGTGTATCTATTAACCTTTAATAATTGCTAAATTAATCCTCACAACACGCCAGTAGCTCGCGATTAAATTGTCAAGCATGATAAGATCAAAAGGTCAAAACCACGATTTAAAATCATCAAACATTCAAATACTACAACGATCTGTTACGATAAAATCAATACATTTATCAAAGAAAGCGATAATATCGCTGGCAATCATAATTTTATGTAAAATGAAGTAGTTATGACGTTCGAATCCTTATTTGGTTGAGAACGGTTGGTATAATCATCTGTTTTACATAATTATGAATTTGTGCTATGATCGTGCGTCGCGCATTTTGTTAATTGAATGTTTATTATAATTAATGATATAGAACATTATGATAATTAGGATGGAACAAGCACAATAATTGTGTGGTTATTTATGAAACTGATATTGGGACCTGTTTTTTTTATTAATTACGTTTTTGCTATCAGTGATGATTATCTATGGTTGTCACTGAAATTTTGTTGGCGAGGTGAGCAGTGTTAATTGTGAGAGTCAAAATCATTCGTTATAAATAATTGTACCAATTTTTTATGTGATTACTATATCTTAAGAAGGTTAACAATAATGATATAACTCACTGCCACTGTTCACATCTATAAAATAATTTAATTACTTAAATTCCTTTTTCAAATAAAATACGTGCTTATTATGAAGCATGCACCTATGAAGGACATCAATTGGTGGTTCCACCCTACTTTTATGATAATATCAGTGAAAAATTAATAAAATACTTAATTTAAAGATAATTTAATATTTGTTAAAATAAAATATACAAGTTAAATACAAACAATTATAATATGGTTCTGTGGTCCTATACAACTTAAATTACAGGATTTATAAATACTGAAGCAAACTGCGTTCGGTTTAATTCTTAGTAGATAAGTAGGTATTTCTGAATTAATCAAAACTTGTATTGATAAAATGTAGCTACGTATGTTAATATTAGTAATAAATTCTATGTGAGCTTAAAAAATCTATTCGCTGTATTCAAGGAACACAAACTAATTCAGGGTCAAATTAAATTAGTTAGGGAAACTCCATAGACGTGCTTGGTAAACTAAACTCTAGCTGTGCCCTGCGTTTTCACTCGCATAAGTATCGATCTCGTAGGAATATCGGGATAAAAAGTATCCTTTGTCCCAAGCCAGGTCATGGTCTACCATGTGCCAGATTTAATTCAAATCTTTACATCCGTTTTAGCGTGAAAGCGTAGGTAACAAACAAAAAAAATACAAATCTTTTCTCTTTATAATATTACTTTAGATAATAGTAAAAAAAAAAAACAATGGCACTCCGGGAGTACCGACAGAAGTGAAAACAAAACACAAACAGAATACTTTGCCATCACTCACTGACATATCGGATATATATTAAAACCGAGTACATCCCGAGGACAGCCGAACACATCCGAAGCGGGTATAAAACAAAACACGCGCGGTGTCGCTTATGGTAACAGTGGCGCGAGTTCAATGGTTTTTTTCCCAACTCAAAAAATGCCCAACGCGCACAAGAAGTTTTCACTTTAAAAAACTAAATTAATTTGACGATTTTTTGTGGGGACCGCAGTTAGTGTAGTCACTTGAAATATCAGTTTTAAAAACCTGTTTTTTTGTGCAAACTTCACAGACATGGTGGTTATTGAAATGTAATCTAATCGCGCCTGCAGTTTCGCTAATTTAACCCTGTATAGGGCAAGTTTTTGTCTGTGTGAGTTTTACTTTGAAGCAGCCGGTCGATTCTGTAAAAATCTCACCGTGAAAACTTCTATTAGGTGAAGTGAGTTTGTCTTTGCTAGGAATTGACACTATTGACAGCTTTCACGGTGAGATTCTGTAACCATCTCACCGTGAAAACTTAGGTGAAGTGAGCGTGGAGTGAGCTGTCAGTGTCATCCCACCTGATACTAGGGATTGACCAAACATACATTTACAATCATAATCGAGATTTTAACAATATTTTTTATGCAAATTCTGTTGATCATTTTATCTACTTAATTTCAAAGCTAGTATTTTAGTTGTCAAAACATTACTAATTTGTGGGGTTTTGAAATAAAATAGCCTAGATAATAGTAGATTATGATTATAAATGTTTGCTTGGTCAATCCCTAGCATCAGTTGGATGACACTGACAGCTCACTCCACGCAAGTTTTCACGGTGAGATTTTTACAGAATTGACCGGCTGGTAATCACTGCGAGGTCACGTGTGATGGTACTGTAGGTGCACTAATGGATGTTCATACAGCGGGTAGTGAGGCTGCGGCGGCTCCAGGTCTCCTATCTTCCAGTCCCCTACAGCTGATAGTTACTGAAGGGTCACGTATGATGGTACTGTAGATGCGCTAGAGGGTGTTCGTACAGCGGGTAGAGAGGCTGTGGTGCATGTGTGGGGAGCGCGTGCGGTGTGGGGCCGTGCGCCGGCGCGTCGCTGTCATCGTCTGTGGACGAGTCCAGTTGCTTGTCGCCTGTGCCGCCGCTGGAAATAAAGAGAAAAGATATTGGTTAGCATAAGTATTAACAACCTGTAATGTTCCCACCGCTGGGATAAAAGCTTTCTCTCAGTGAGAGACAGTGGGCCATAATCCACCACGCACGCGGGCTCAGTGAAATTTATTATATGTTAAATATCTTTGAATTTGAAGTTGAAATCATTAAGATTATTCTAGAGAAAAACATAAATTACTGACAATCTTATATATAATTTAGACTAGCTGCGCCCCGCGGTTTCATCCGCCTAAGTGTCGATCCCGTGGGAATATCGGGATAAAAAGTAGCCTATATGTTAATCCGGGGTGTCAGCTACCTCCATACAAAATTTTATCAAAACTGGTCGAGTCGTTTGAGCGTGAAGAAGTAACATACATATAAACACACACTCACAAACTTTCGCCTTTATAATATTAGCGTGATTACAAGTGGCCGATTAATTTAATTCCCGTTTTAATTATTTGCTATGCTCCTAAGAGGCTTGGTACCAAATACAAAACACAACTACGCCCACCCAAAACCACCTTCACTAAAAATGACCACGCTCCAAAACTTATTAATAAATAAAATAGGTAGTCGCAGCACTCGTTCAGACCCAATGAGGGGGAAGCACATCGAGACATATCGCCGATGACAGCCAGCCCTCCGGACTATGTAACATGATACGTGGGGGCTCGTTTTTTTGTGTGTTGCTAGACAAACGATGAGCTGTTGTTGTTTTTGTATGCTTTTAGAACTTTGTAGTGTGCTTGAGTAGTATAGAAAACGGGGAATTGTTGGTGAACTTGCGGTGCTATTCTGTAAAATCTCACCGTGAAAACTTAGGTGAAGTGAGCGTTGAGTGAGCTGTCAATAGTGTCAATTCCTGACAAAAACAAACTCACTTCACCTAAGTTTTCACGGTGAGATTTTTACAGAATCGACCGGCTGTTGATTGAATCATTGAACTTTCTGAGAAAGTTGTAATTGATCAAAGTCACGAACAGCTTGGAGTCAATGAAAAAAGGGTTTGCGGTTTTTCCGCTCCTAAAAGTAACAAAAATACTTATGGTTGTTGGGTTCAGCTCTCAGATTAAAAAAAGAAGCGAGCTGGGTTATTCTAGAATACAATACCTTTTATTCCAAGCCTGCCTCGCCTGCTCATTGCTTGATCTCGTTGAAAACGATTACTTTCGTTTTCAACGAGATCAGGCAATGATACTACACCAAGAAAGGATTAAAATAGCCAGCGATATTCTTGTTTTTATTTGACATTATTGAATTTCCTTCTTTGTGCCATTTTCCGTGTGAGCATAATCAGCCTAAAAAGTTCCCACTGCTGGGGCACAGGCCTCCTCTCTTCGAGAGGGAGTGGGCTGTAATCCACCACGCGGGTCCAGTGCGGGTTGGTAAATGTCACGTCTTCGAATTTTTGGTTCTAGGGCATGCCGGGCATGTCGTCAGAAGCCTGACAACCAGTTTTTAAAAGGGGTATCGTATTATCCAGTCCTAACTGGGTTGTGGAGGTCAGACAGGCAGTCGCTCCATGTAAAATACTGGTAATCAGTGGCATCCGGTTAGACTTGAAGCAGACCTCATAGCTGGGAAAAGGCTAGATAGATGATGATGTGACTGTATTTTGAACAAGGAAACCCAAGAGAATTTTGCGTTTCGTTCTTTGTGCCATTTTCCGTGTCAACTGCGGCCAAATCAACGCTCCCACACAATAAGACTCAAGTTGCCACGAACAAAATTATTTGACCATCACAACACCTAACATCGAAATCGAAATAGCTAATATCAACCAAATGTAGTGTTTCACTTCCCGATACCGGCTTGAATAACATAAATGAAATGACAAGGCTGACATACTACCTACAATCTGGTTACAAATGAATGCCCAGATGGAAAGAGTTCAAACGGGAATAGAACCCGGAACCGATTACTTGGCAGCCGAACAGTATGTCGTTTGTCTACTAAAGGTCGTTTTAGTACTAATTTAGTGATAATAAAAATAAATTGCGTAATCTTGTATATTGGATTTCTGTTGTTTTTATCGGCCATGTTTTCCTACCGCTTCGAAGCAGAAATAAGTTTTATTGTGAAATATTAGTGGATTCTTTTAGTTTTTCATTAGAAATACTCTTTATTCTTGAAATAAAATAGAAGTGTATTTTTTACGGTGCTGTTAATATTTTCTCTTCGCATAATTGGTGTTCCTACCCTACAACCTCATTAGCAGTGATGAGTTATAAAAATCTTAGCTAGAATATTTTGCAACCAGTACAAAGCTATGAAAATCATAATTATTCATTAATTTAAACATATTGTGGGCCATTTTTTAGCCTCTCAACTTTTACTGGTTATAATTTGCCAAAGAATATACCTACTTCAGTTCCGTAAATCACATAATTAATGCGACATCTATAAAAAGGGTAAATAAAATCTTTATTTTGGACGTTGCATAACAATTATTGCAATTATTTAAGCAATACTGCAAAAATCAAAGTTTGTAAAAAAAATTTTGTTTTTAAATCGAAATACTCATGAATTCTTGAAAGAAATTGAAGTGTATATTTTTACTATGCTATAATATTAACGTTTTCTCGTCGCATAATTGGTGCTCCTACCCTACCACCTCATAAAAGTGATGATTAGGTAATAAAAATGTAAGCTAGACTATTTTGCAACCATTAAAAAGCCATTTAAAAATAATATTAGTTAATTTAAAAATATTTGTGCGCCATTTTTCATATCGCCCATCCATTTTTATTGTGACTTGTTAACTTTCCAATGTACCTATACCTACCTACTTCAGCCGGTCGATTCTGTAAAAATCTCACCGTGAAAACTTAGGTGAAATGAGTTTGTTTTTGCTAGGAATTGACACTATTGACAGCTCACTCCACGCTCACTTCACCTAAGTTTTCACGGTAAGATTTTTACAGAATAGCACCGCAATTCCGTAAAGCAAATTTATACGAAATCTAAAAAAAGATTCAGTAAGTAATTATTTAGGACGTTGCATACCTAATAATTATTGAAAAAAGCAAAAAAGAAAACAGCTTTAAAAAAATCAAGTATGTTTGCAAAAAAAAAAAACGCGCCACGACAATGCCTTTGTACTCCACAGATTAAAAAGATTGTTTTTTTTTAAGTCGGCAAAGATCCAGGTCCCTTGTCCATTGAGCCGAAAGCCTTCCACTTGATCAAATACGAACAGGATTTAAGGTATTAGACCTTTTTGTTTGAAACCTTGGAAAAAGGCATATTTTGTTTTGTAATACAATACTTTTGTTGTTTTTGCACTAGTTTGTATGACAAAAGTGTGTTAGGAGCAGAAATACGTAATTAATTGACAAAAAAAGAAATCTTTTAATTGACAATGAATGTACAAGTCATGTTAATCAACTGTGTCCTTAAACGATAATAATTTTGATCATCAATAACCTAAGTATTTAATCATAAAGTTGCAAACTTACAAACCATTGCGAATGTCAACAATCAGCATCATATTGTAGTCTTTGTCAACAATGAAAGTAGCCATTTTGACTGTTATCATCATTTTTCTACTTGTAAATGTCCACTGCTAAACACGGGACTGAAATTGAACAGATCATAAGCCCTAATTGTAATTGAAAAATACACTCCTACGTCGATAGTTTTCAATTATAACAGAAATCCTCACTACCGTACCTACAGATAGTGCCACGAAGACGCGCCCCACTCTTCATCCTAATCGTTAGTGGTTATCGCTAGTTAATTCCGCACGTGTTTAAGTTTTGTCGATGATACACACTAATTACCCACTCACTAATAAGTAATTAAAGTGATACACTTTAGATAAACTAAAACAATAGCGGAATGTTGGACACTATTTTACAATTGTGCAACATTCCGCTAGTGTGTGTGAAGAAGTGGGAAATGTCTTCGTAGATGACATTAGTATCTGTAGCAGTGAACGGATTGCCCACAGACTACAAAACGTTCTACGAGACTTTTCCTGAAAAGAGAGCCGATGACTTTTCCTTCTTGTTTGTCCAGTCCGTTTGGCCATCGGCATGGTCCTTCATGGTTCTGTTGGCCCCTCATGCACCTCCCTGTGTTGGCCCGTCCGGGACTGAGTTTGCTAATGAGCGCAAATAGGTCAATATGCTGTGAGGAATTCTTTTAGATGGTTGCTGGGGGCTGGCTTTTTGTAATTTAATAGTAAATAATTATAATTTGAGTTGCATGTTTTTAAAGTTAGTAAATGATTTATTGCAAAAAAGCTATTAGAAGGCTCTTTCGAACGACAACATTTAAAAGAAACCAGAATTGATTTTAGGTGCCCCTTCCAAAAAGTAGTTTCGTATGGAAAGGATGGACAAGAAACTCCGTACTTAATTACAAATGGAGGCATACTGGAGGAGTATGAGTTAAAAGGAGATTTCCAATAGACGATTTCTTTTGAATAATAAATGTTACAAATATTTCGTCTAACCTCAGTGCAAAGGTGTTCTATGTGTACCTACATTTCCTAACAGGCAGCTGATCCAACATTCCTGCACCTCCCAATTCAGGAAGTACATTAAAGTAAAATAAAATGAAAAAAACTTCAATTATTACAACAATACAGTTCCCAAGTACGTCCCTGTACGCTTTTAGACCGCAGATGTGAAAGTGTCAGGTTACATACGCCTGTCCCTTTCGCACTCGTTGCATTGTCTCGCTCTTACCATGCGATACGTCATCTGATGGTATCCAATATAGATATTGCATCCCACAGCTGGACAAAGTCATATGATGGTTGAGTTTTATTCATTATCATTAGGAATTAATTACTTTTATACCTATTTCAGGTTTTTACAGACTTGGAACTTAGGTATAGATACTATGATTCAGAAATGTCCGGAATCAAGTAGCTAAAAAATATTATTTTTCAATACTTTGCTGCCACTGCGTTTTGCGTAGATGTGATGTGACGCATATTTTCCCCCAACATGTTATTTTTGTGTTTTTTTGCGTCATGTACTTATACCGGAAATAAACGTGTTTGTTGTTTGTGTTCTTTATTTTCTTTTATTAACGCGCTCAATTTCTTTGTAATATTAGGAACTTGGGATCAATATCGTTGTTAGACTGGTAGCCGAAGACATTGAAACCAAATCTACTATTTTGGCCTGAAAATTAACAAGAATCGGAGACAAACCAGCGTCGAATCTACATAATTATACCCGTAATCAACAGCTAGAGCCTAAGGCAGGCTCAATTCTTCCAAAGAGATAAAATCAGTGCGTACGGTATTTTAATATCAATCTACAACCATCAAATAGAACTATACGGCTCACACAAAACAGATTTCGCGTTGATTAAAATGACACACTCCCATAAAATTATTATGCCGAAAGTCCCGATCAACTTAAAACTATCATTAATTTCTGCCGTCAAAATGACAATTGCACCATTTGACATAACACGGCAGCCATTTGGATCATAAACAGACTTCAATTAATATTACGAACGCTAAAATTCAAATATTCGAACCATAATATTCTAAATTGGAAATTATTATAAAGTAACCGTTGGATGTACTATTTTCGCTCCAATTTCTGACTTCCAACCTTATTTTTGGACCGGTAAGGTTCGTTTTTGCTTGTAAAGGGCATTATTTCCAGGGATGTACTGTGTAGGATATCGGGTTTCGTTTCGAAGCCAGCCAAATGGATAGGCAAACGTGTACTCCCCTCTTTGTGTGTTATTGTACCTATGTACCTATGTGTATTTGTGTACGTTGGCGGCTTTGTCGAAGAATAATTTGGAAAAGTTTTAACGATGTTTGGCTGGGGTTTTCAGGAATGACAGTTGTGGCATAGATTTTCACTCGGCTACTGCAAAGCCAAGGAAGGTTTATGATTTTAGCAGTCTATGTATATATGTTTGTATTCACGTGTGTTCCACCGTAACGCTTTTTGGATCACTTTTAATTTTTTAGGTAAGTACCTACTCGTTGACTCATTAATTAATGCAAATTGTATGAAATATTTACTTCGATCAACTAAGTACTGCGAAGCAGTCTACTTACTTACTTGTAAATTATTAAAATATAGAGCTACATTAATTAATCAGACCAAATAAAAAAAGTAATTTAAAAAAATTAAACCGACTTCAAAAAGAAATTAACTCAAAATTATGAAATAACTTTAATTTCGGAAGTCGGTGTCTTGGGATCTGTATTTTAGTTTTATGCCACCGACTTCCGAAATTAAAGTTATTTCATAATTTTGAGTTAATTTCTTTTTGAAGTCGGTTTAATTTTTTTAAATTACTTTTTATTCCGTAATTTTTAGTTTTTGCACTAGTATTTGACCAAGGTTTTGAGATGTTTTCCCTTTGACACTACACCCGTAGCTCTTATCAATAAGCCAGGCCGTCACACTTACACGTATTAGTCCATATCTTGAAAATTACTGGATCGATCTTGATGAAACTTGCACTGTTCCCTAAGTTGAAGAAAATGTAAGCCAATAAAAAAAAATGGTCACGATCCGATTAATAGTTCCGGAGATATGCGTGGACAAACATACATACATACATGCATACATACATACATACATACATACATACGTCTATGAAATTTTGTATATTTGTTTGGAAGCCCTAATAGATCATCATATGTGAATATAATGCAATTCCAATAATATTACATACATACGTATCGAATTGATAACCTCCTTTTTTTTGAAGTCGGTAAAAACTATGAGATGATTGTCAGTCTCGTGATCTCGTTACTAAAACCGATGACCCAATTATCAAAATATCTTTGCAGAGATGTAAGTAATTTAAAACCTAAGAATGAATTAACGATATGACAGGTAAGTTAACACTAAAAAAAAACTTTTTGATGCAAAAAAGTTGTAATTGATACCAGTGACATTAAATTATTAAAATTAACTCACTCACACTTCATTCTATCGTAAAAAAATATAGCTTTTTTCAGTTAAAAATAACTATATGTTGAAACAAGCGGGTTGGCACACGCTAAAAAGTTGAGTCTTAAGTCGAATTAATTACTTCCTAAAATCAATAATAATTAAACAAACTTATTAATTACAGCTTTTCAGCAATTCACACATTATGGTCGGTGACAAATATGACGAACTCCCATACAAACTTTCATTCCCTATTTAACTCTATGGGATATTTTTTTCTTCCAAGTGCTCACTTGCGTTAAGTTGCGTTATATAGTGTGTCCTTGGATAAAGTGCAACCCAGAAAGGGGATGAAACTATAAAAAAAATATGATTTATTGTTTTATTGATGAATTTTTTATATACCTTACTAAGGACTATACGCACAACAATAAAACGATTTCTTCCAATGGGTCTATTTCATCAAAATAGAACCAATAATCATGTATGCCAAACTCGTAAAAAAGTGGCTATCATGACTTAAAGTTTAATTTTTGTTCTAAAAATATTTTTTACGCAGTTTTTTCAGTGATTTTCTTGATGTTTTTTTCAAATTTATAAAAAATTAAGCCCATAATACAAGATATTTTTTTATGACTTATTATCATAGTTATAAGAAAGAACGCCCGCCCTGCCCGGTAGTTGAAAATGTATCAGAACCCGATGCCGATGTTTTTTACATTATTATTATTTCTATGCTTATTATTATTCTCTATCATAATAGCTTTCGAACCAAAAATCTCTACGTTTCTACGTTCTAATAATACTCTGGCTACACAATACCTTGTCCTTAGTAAGTAATAGAAATATTAATTAATCAATAAAAAAAAAAATCTGCTTTTTTGTCGATAATTTTTTATCTAGTTTCGGGGTTACTCTTTATCCAGGACCAAACTGTTTAATATCTATGTGCATTTTGAAGAATTTAATTCTAAATATTTATCTTGTTTCTAAAACTATGTATTTATAGATTTTTTCATGCTTTTAGACCCGTCCGTTGTCTGTCAGTGAAAGAATTTAAGAATTTTATTTAGTAAATCTATTTCTTTTCACATCCAAAACTCCGTTCACGCTTAACCAATATTTCGGGCGGTCAAACCCGGGACTTCTGCACCACTGATCCGAAACAGATGCGCTCAGATTTAGATAAGAGTTGATTTTACACGCCGATAACTTGACAATTTGAGATAGATACAGTTCTGTTATGTTGTAGATAGTTCGGTAGATATATTATGATGAGCATAGTGGGTTGTTATTAAGTGATAATAATATTGGTGTAGCAGCTGGGAGGTAAAGCAATCATAGAAATGCTGATGACGGTCATCTAAAATATGATAGTAATTCGAAAGCGAAAATTGAGTTTCCGACTATTTTTGATGGTTCGATTTCGTAAATTATAATAAGCAATTAGCACACTATAATCGAGGATATTACTCTTAGATTTATCGATAGTTAAAAAATCTCGTAGGCAAATATAGTTAGGGATACTCATTGTTGGTTGGTGATTTTCATTTCTGATTTTAGCGCATTCCTCATATTCGAAAGAAAAATCAAACGAAAATGAATGATTTCGCTTTTCCGAAGATGACTATTCTGATGAAAACTCTTACAGCATATCATTAACAAACCTTCCTGCGGGGTAATTGCGTAACATACTAACAGAAGTATACAGCCGGTGGTAATTGCATAGGTAGCCATTCATTGCGTTATTTACGTTGTTGAGAAGACAAACTTTTCGAACACATATGAAGCACTGGATTAGGAATATCTTTTCAAAATGATTCCGGATAAGTTTGATAGTGTGTTACGCATTTAGGGCCCTGGTTATGCCTATACTTACATAACATATATAATATCCATGAGTATGTGTCATATGTTATGTAAGTGTATAGGTATGCCTGTAATCCTCGAATGGTAAGGCAAAGTGTATCTATGGTATCTACCTAAGTATGTCTATGGTTCACCTACCGGAGACTGAATTTGCCCGGTTTATGGCAATAGGCTCGCCCCCTATTACATGAGACCTAAACATACCTAACTGGCGAAATGTGAATGCACCTATACTTGCACATGTCTTTATTACTGACTAACCTACAAACACCCAAACCTCATTACGAGTGAATGTTGTAACTTAATATGAATATGATGAGTCGACGTTCGACCAGACATTCTATACTCAGCGGTTATTGCAATAACAATTAATTGTTTGTAGCTCAGCTTATTTTGAGACGCAAACGCAACGAGCTTTCCGACTGGCTATTTAATTTAGACTTCATTATTTTTAAGAAATAATTCCTGACTGGGGCCTGCTTTCGTGTTTATTTTTAAGTCAATGACAGAAGGAATCTAATTAATTCAATTGTGAAATATAACATCCTACCGGTCACACACAGGTAGGTCGGTGTATATATTGAGCTTGAAGTGAGCTGTCATTCCACCGGGTATTGACACTATTGACAGCTAACTTTAAGCTCAGCCGGTCAATTCTGTAAAAATCTCACCGTGAAAACTTAGGTGAAGTGAGTTGGTTTTTGCTAGGAATTGACACTATTGACAGCTCACTCCACGCTCACTTCACCTACGTTTTCACGGTGAAATTTTTACAGAATGACACCGCAGTTCATCTTAAGTTTTCACCAGCTTCACCTATTCTGTTAGCACAAATTGGTAGAATTCAGAAAGGCTTCTTGGCTTTTAAAAAGGTATCTTTAAATTTAATTGATCTCAATTACTCAGGTAATGATATTTATCTATCCCGACATTGTGTATGTTATGTTATTACAACGCACACAATCTGCACACAGACATATTTAGGATATGGCAGACCACGTCAAAATATTGTGCCTACCTAGTAACATCGATATGTAAAAATAAATAACAAACGTGTTTTGAATGACTCACCTATCTTTGTGTTCGGCTTGCCTGTCTCGCTGTCGCCTGTTTTTGAACCAATTTGAAACCTGCAAGCATAACAAAAGTAAGTAAATATTTCATAAAAATAGTACTTATTAGACTTCCAGGCCGTATTTCGACCATGGCGGCCAATCTTAACGGAGACCAGCCTTCGGCGCGGGATATATTATAGTGCTGGCGTGAGCGCAGACACAGGTGCACTCACTCTTCCTTCACTCTCCTAAAACGATGGGACGGCAATTCGACACGACCGGAGAGAGATCAGGCGCAAGACCAACGGCTTTACGTGCTTCCGAGACACGGGGCGCGGGGGTATCACACCACTAACTTCCAAACTCCGGGCAGATCTGAATTTGTAAACTCACCGGTCTATTCTGTAAAAATGTCACCGTGAAAACTTATAGTTGGACTTTTAATTAGCTGCAGTAAAATTACAGTTTATGTGTTACTTAAATGACTGAAATTGGCGTCTTTTTGTTTTTTCGCGGCCATCAACCAAATCTTGTTTTTCTAGTACCTACAGAATAGTGAATAAAAAACGAAACTTATTTGACATGCATATCTCTAAACTCAGTCCGAAATGAGTTACTAAGAAGTGTCAGTTTACTGCAGATAATTAAAAGTCGGACTATAGGTGAAATGAGCTGTCATTCCATCTGATGCTAGGGACTATTGACAGGCGGTCGATTCTATTAGAATCTCACCGTGAGAAGTTAAGTGAAGTGAGCAGTCATTCCATCTGATGCTAGGGACTATTGACAGGCGGTCGATTCTATTAGAATCTCACCGTGAGAAGTTAAGTGAAGTGAGCAGTCATTCCATCTGATGCTAGGGACTATTGACAGGCGGTCGATTCTATTAGAATCTCACCGTGAGAAGTTAAGTGAAGTGAGCAGTCATTCCATCTGATGCTAGGGACTATTGACAGGCGGTCGATTCTATTAGAATCTCACCGTGAGAAGTTAAGTGAAGTGAGCAGTCATTCCATCTGATGCTAGGGACTATTGACAGGCGGTCGATTCTATTAGAATCTCACCGTGAGAAGTTAAGTGAAGTGAGCAGTCATTCCATCTGATGCTAGGGACTATTGACAGGCGGTCGATTCTATTAGAATCTCACCGTGAGAAGTTAAGTGAAGTGAGCAGTCATTCCATCTGATGCTAGGGACTATTGACAGGCGGTCGATTCTATTAGAATCTCACCGTGAGAAGTTAAGTGAAGTGAGCAGTCATTCCATCTGATGCTAGGGACTATTGACAGGCGGTCGATTCTATTAGAATCTCACCGTGAGAAGTTAAGTGAAGTGAGCAGTCATTCCATCTGATGCTAGGGACTATTGACAGGCGGTCGATTCTATTAGAATCTCACCGTGAGAAGTTAAGTGAAGTGAGCAGTCATTCCATCTGATGCTAGGGACTATTGACAGGCGGTCGATTCTATTAGAATCTCACCGTGAGAAGTTAAGTGAAGTGAGCAGTCATTCCATCTGATGCTAGGGACTATTGACAGGCGGTCGATTCTATTAGAATCTCACCGTGAGAAGTTAAGTGAAGTGAGCAGTCATTCCATCTGATGCTAGGGACTATTGACAGGCGGTCGATTCTATTAGAATCTCATCGTGAGAAGTTAAGTGAAGTGAGCAGTCATTCCATCTGATGCTAGGGATTGACACTAATGAATTCTGTAAAAATCTCACCGTGAAAACCTCGGTGACACTATTGACAACTTACTCCACGCTCACTTCACCTAAGTTTTCACGGTGAGATTTTTACAGAATAGCACCGCAGCTCGCTTTATGCTCACTTTACGTAAGTTTTTATTTTTTTTCACGTAAATTTTTACAGAATAGATCGGCAGGTGTCATGTTCAGAGGTTTGTGAACCTGCTTGATGCTTGCACCAGATTACGAGTTAAAAACTAAACCATGTATTGCATCATTAAGAAATGTTTACAGTCAATGTACTTTTTGGAGTTTATCTGTAACTATTATATAGTGACCTACAGTGAAGGACAACATTAGGAAACCAGAACTAACACCCGGTTTCTGAATTGAGAATTTAAAGTTTACACGTCAGCATTTTTTTTATTGCTGAATGGGCTCGCTCTTGACCTCACGCCTGATAAAAGCGATGGATGAGGTCTTTAACAGAAGGAGCGTACCCAGAAGATGCCTGTTCCCTCTTGCTTTGAAGGCATTACGCAAAATTCTAAATTTCTTACACTTTTTGCAAAGACATTTTGAATTTCGCGGCCTTTCATCTTTGCTCGTGATCAATGCTCGTTTCCCTCAGCCTTTCATCTTCAGTGGGACACTCTATTTTATTTTTATTTATATAAATACATAGTGTGTATATCACAAGTATATGTTCAGTAACTCTATACGTTCAGTTTGAGGAAGCGGTGTCGAGTTCCCGGCGACCACAACTGACCGTCTGCGAACGGTGCATGTACTGCCATGACTAACTTGCTCTTATGACGTTTTTTGTTCATTGTTATAATATTTTGAGGTGAGCAGATATGTAGAGCTTAAGCTGATAAGCTGAGCAGTGGTGGGTCTGTGCACAGTGGCTCCAACTTACGAGTCGTTGGTTGTTGGTCGTGGTTTCGAACTCAGGCAGGCGTTTTACTTTGAGTAAATAGTTTCACCACCACTGCTCTCAAAACGGTGAAGGAAAATATCGTGAGGAAACCGGCATGTCCTAGAACCAATAATTCAAAGACATATGACATCTACCACCCGCACTGGGCTCGCGTGGAATTGGAAGACATGTGACATCTCTATCTAGATTACGGCCCACTCCCTCTGTCAGAGAGTAGGACTGAGTCCCAGCAGTGGGAACATTATAGGCTGATTATGCTAAGCTGATGGGCTGCAAACAGTTTTAAGCCAAATGTTTTCACTGCGTTTTTCTGCCACTGATCGATAAAAAGAATTAATTAGGGACTGAAATATATTTATATTTGAAATGAAAACTTCTTTGAGATGGGAAACAACCATTGAACTCGCGCCACTGTTACCGTAAGCGACACCGCACGTGTTTTGTTTAAGACGGTTAAAAAAATACCCGCTTCGGATGTGTTCGGCTGTCCTCGGGATGTAGGTACTCGATTTTAATGTATATCCGATATGTCAGTGAGTGATGGCAAAGTAATCTGTTTGTGTTTTGTTTTCACTTCTGTCGGCACTCCCGGAGGGCCAGTTTTTTTTTTTTAAATCACTGCTATTCTCCTACTTTTAGGCCAATTTATTTGGGATGGGAGCAGACGTCTTTTTCTTACATACCTACGTCTCTATCAGCCGCCATTTCATTACTACTTTCTCCTTAGGCATCATCATCTAGCATTTTATCATCTAGCAGACGATTCAGCTTTTCTTTGGTCAGTCTCTTTTCATAGCTATCCTCATTCATCTTACAAGTTTTCTAGTCTCATGCTCCTCATTCCTTCGCAACACATCAGAACACTCCATGTTGTCGGAAAATTGTTTCATTCGTCATTATACAAACGGCCCCGTCCGTTTGCAAACGGTCGCTGTTTTGCAAAATGTCACAGGCGCATACCACGAGAATCGGTTACTACTCAGCTTTTCTGTCACCTACGCTACATTCAAACTACCTCTAGATTAATTTTCGGCACACCAACAGCACAAGGGCTGACTTTTACCTTGGCTAGAGGATAAGTATTGTCATACAACGTGGCAATGCCGCCTGTTTCTTGGGTACATTGCCAATCGACAGCGATGCGGAGGAATATTTCGACGCCTTATATTAGTTTGTTAATAGTATAAGGGCTGATTTTCCCAACGCCATATAATTTTATCCGAGGAATAATTTTGTATTTTTTGACAGTTCTTCGACACAAAATGTGTCAGACGTCAATTTTATTCCACAAACAAAAATTATCTGTCGATTGAATAAATTGCCCTTAGTTGGTTATATTTTTATGTTACAAGTAGGATTACAAAACAAAGATGATTGTCTAATCTCAGCTTCACAATACTTTCATTCATTTCTTTTGTATTAGGTACATATAACAACGTTACAGAATAATAAAAAATTTAATAATAAAACAGTTAACTTACTTGTACAGTAGTAAGACCCGTGGTCTCTGCTAGCTCCCTCTTCTCTCGGGGTGAAGGATATGGGTTATGTAGATACCAGTCTCGAAGAACTGATCGGGACTTTTCCTAAACAAAAGGAATTACTTAGGTAATTTATAAGGTATCTACTAGCTTCCGCCCACGGCTTCGCCCGCGAGGTATGTCGATAAAAACTATCTTATGTCCTTCCCTGGGATGCAATCTATCTCTGCACCAAATTTTATCGAAATCCGTTCAGCGGTTTAGGCGTGATAAGGTAACATACATACAGACAGACAGAGTTACTTTCGAATTTATAATATTAGTATGGATTCAGCTGCATTGCATCCGGTTAGACTAGAAGTTGACTGCAACACAGTGGGAAAAGGCTAGGTAGATGATCAAGATGACAGGACCGACGAGATATTTCGCTTGTAAAATACAGAGATTGTCGAAAGTAGGGAATATTGTTTGTTACAAATAAAATGATATGAACTTGCCCTCTTTAGTTCTCCACTCAATGATTACTTATATTCTTTTTCTAGAGGTTGTATTCGCCACCACCAATAGCTCTGATTCCATTAACCTGTCGTTTATGCCATGTTCAAGAAAGATCATATATGACATGAAGGCCTGCCCATCTCTTTTATGGTAGACTAGCTTTTGCCCGCGACTTCGTCCGCGTGAAATTTCATCTTCCCCGCGTTCACCCTCTTATGGGTTGAATTTCGAAAAATCCTTCCTTATTCCTTGTGTAAATTATAAAGGGAACCTCTGTGCAAAATTTCAGCTTTCTAGGTCCAAGGGTTTGGGCTGGGCGTTGATGACTCAGTCAATCAGTCAGTCAGGACTTTTCTTTTTATTTATATATAATTATATATATATACCTATAGATTTTCCTCTAAAAATTTCGAATGTAATCTAATTATCATTTATTTAGATAAATAAGTATTCGGGTCAATTTTCAAGTTTATTAACCAAACAAATGATTAGGATTTTTCATATAAACTGTATTCCTGCTTTTCACCCCCACAGGGGTGGAATTTCAAAAAATCGTTTGGGATATGTTCATTACTTGACTCAAAGATTATTTATACCAATTTTCAAGTAAATAAGCCACGCAGTAAAATCCTCGCCTGTATAATTAACTACCCCTTTTCACCCCGTTAAGGGTAGATTTTCGAAAAACCCTGATACACGTCATTCTTTATTTTTGATCTTAAGTATAAATACTGAGTTTCGAGTTAATCGGACCGCGCGTTAAAATTCTTCCATACAAATTTTGACACCCCCCAATACCCCTTTAGGGGGTAGTTTAGAAAAACAAAAAATGCCAAACTTCATAATTTACTTACATAAGTATTCGTGCCAAGTTTCAAGTTTATTAACTGAAGGAATAAGATTTTTCATACAAACGAAATCCCCCCTTTTCACCCCCTTAAAGGTTGAATTTCCAAAAACCCCTTCTTAGTGCTCCCCTACATTATAAAAGGAAGCCGTGTGCAAAATTTCACAGTCCTAGACCCAGTAGTTTCGGCTGTGCGTTGATATGTCAGTCAGTCAGTCAGTCAGTCAGTTTCTTCTTTTATATATATAGATAGATAGATTTCCTGACACTTCATTTGCAGAATTTTTCGCCAAATATCATGGGCCTAAGTTCACTGGCGGTGTGGTCGTTACTTCAATTAGCGTAAAAGAATAGAATAGAATAGAATACTCTTTATGATGTACACCATATAAATTACAAACATAATTATAGAAACTGTACAGAGGGTGACACAATGGGCGGTCTTATCGCTAAAAGCGATCTTTTAAAGACAACCTTTGGATGGATTAAAAAGGAGAAGGACAGACAAATACTGTAGATAGTCTGTAAAAGGTACTTACTTTAAAACAATAAGAGGTCTCCTCCCCATCCCATATGGTCCGAGGTAACGGGAACTTGCGCCGCACCCTGTATTTGCCGACGGCGCCCAGCGGCCTGCCTCGTAGCCTCTCTGCTTCCATATAGTGTGCTGGACAATAAGGAAACATTTCATTTATCATTCATTTTTATTTTCATTTTCAGCTGCATCCGGTTAGACTGGAAGTCGACCCCAACAGTGTTGGGAAAAGGCTAGGCAGATGATGATTCATTTTTATTATTCACTAGCTTCCGCCCGCGGCTTCGCCCGCGAGGTATGTCGATAAAAACTATCCTATGTCCTTCCCCGGGATGCAATCTATCTCTCTGCCAAATTTTATCGAAATCCGTTCAGTGGTTTAGGCTTTTCACGGTAACAGACAGAGTTACTTTCGAATTTATAATAATATTTCAATTAATATGAATTCAATAATCAATAGGAATTCTAGCTATATGTGAGACCGAAATATTTCTTCTATTGCGACGATTGCTAGGTTTAGTTTGGAAAAGGTAACAACACTTTACTCTAGTAGAACAATTTCTGTCGCACCGTCTGTCTGCGGCCTGCAGGTGGCTTAACTCAAAGATTGCCAAGCGATAGATACTTCCAGCACATGGATTGCCAACCTTAGGCGCTTTGCAGATGGATCAACTTTAGTTGAGGCAACTATGAACTTTCTGAATTTTTCCTTTAAAAGTTGCCAGTTGCTACAACCAAATAGCCCGAGATGTATGTAAACAACTAGTTGCCAGTTGCTGCAATAGTTGCTCCATCTGCAAAGCGCCTTAGAGACAATGTTGAAATTTCTTGTAAGTACCTGAATGTACAGCATTCAACATACACATCCAACCAGAACTACCTATATAGTCGACCAAAAAAATGGGCATTCCAGGGAACTATTCAGGGAACCCTGAAATAACAACTTAAGTTTTCGTTTACCTTTAAGCCACAGATTCTGCAGCTTGGGATGGTTATGAGGACTGAAGGTGTGTGACTCCAGCAGACGATACAGCTCCTTGAAGTTCCCTCTGTGAAAGGCCACCATCGCCTTCGCTTTGAGGACCGACTCGTGTGCGTGGAGCCTCTCGCAAGCTGGGAGGGACCAGAGGAAGCGGCCTAGACGCTCGATGTTACCAGCCTGTTGGAGAACCTGGGGAGAAAGAGGAAGAGTGAAAATTATAAAAATGGGCTGGCTTAAGCGCGGTGGTAGGAGTATCGTCGGTTTTATTTTGTACGAGTTCAATGTAACCGTCCTGCGGTCCTGCTTTTTGGGGCTGGAAAGTAAATGCATGCGTTTACCTACTAACTCTCGATTTTTTAAGTGTTATTTGTTACAGATGTGACTACATCATAATATTATGACAATATTAGATTGAATAGGTACTTAGAAAGTGCCTCACTATGATTAGTTACCAACTGCTGCTGAAGTCAATTAGTGCAGATAACAGGGCTTCTTAATAATTGTAGTGCTTAGTTGGTAGGTAGGTAAATATCTGCTCAACATTTTGTTGTAGTGTAACGAGTGTGATACGTTGATGTCTTATTTTAAGCATGTTTCAAGCGGATTTTCAGTAAATAATTCAGAAAAAGAAATATAAAAAATATTGAAGGCTTTTTTTTAAAATGTTTATGTCTTAAATCAGAGAACAAATAATTTCAGCCATATAACATAAGAACACTGTACCGACAGCTTATTCAATTAATTTTACACCGTATTTTAGACACAAACAACTTCTACCAGCATTGACAATAGTCGAAAAAAATTGGCAAAGATCTCGTAAAATTCCGTGCAAGCGCCATATTTATTTAGAGTACCTACCTACAAAGTATTGGTTTAGGCACCGGATGTCCTTGCACATGTGCGCCTGCGCAAATAGCTTGATATGGCTATTTGTGACCACCCTCGGGCTGTTGTCGGGTTGAAAACGAAAGGATAATTTTTTTGTGTTGCAAATTCTTTATAATGTTTTTGAATTGGCACAATAAAGTACCTGCCTTTTTATTTTACACAAGCGAGACAATGTCACGGAGCGATGTATTTTTTCCAGTAAACCTACAAGAAGTACTTGCGGGTCCCAAGCCCAAAAGCCCAAGCCAAGAAACCCAAAACTCTGACAACCAGTCTTACCAAGGAGTATCGTCTTACCCAGTAACTGGGTTGTGGAAATCTCGGATCATAGGCAGCTGCATCCGGTTATACTGGAAGCCAACCCCAACATAGTTGATGTTTTTCACCACTAGTAGACCGTATTATTATGCTATGCAAATATACAAAACTAGCTGCGCCCCGCGGTTTCACCCGCATAAGTATCGATCCCGGGGGAAAATCGGAATAAAAGTATCCTATGCATTAATCCAGGGTGTCAGCTACCTCCATACCAAATTTTATCAAAATATGCCCAGTCGTTTATACGTGAAGAAGTAACAAACATACAAACACACTCACAAACTTTCGCCTTTATAATATTAATGTGATATTCTATTCTATTCTAAGCACGGATATCTATGATTCTAAGCACGGATATATGATTCTAAGCGACCATCTACGAAATGCCCTTACTAAATTGCCGTTGTTTTTTTATTTCGATTTTTTAGGTACAGACATACGCAGTTCATGTAACTAAATATAGCACAGAACTAGTTAAGTCTTTTATTCGAAAACAATGGGCTTAAAAATTTACTAAAAGTATAATGATTTTTTAAAAAACGTAGCTAGGTAGGTATAGCTAATAGATAATAATGTATCATCAAAAAGTAAAACATAGACATACAAGTAGTTAATATTTATTATTCTGTAAAAAATCATTGCTTTATGGTCGTTAGCCAGAAAGAAAACAGGCGAGAGCGTTTCTGCGCTCTCACCAGTTTTCTTAAGGCTCCTACACACTATGCCGACGGCACAGCCGACGGGTTTTGCCGCCCGGGTATGCCGCCAGCATCATTTCAGTTGTGTAGCTCGTTTGTGCGGCAAGCCCGTTGGCTCAAATTCCCGCCGGGTATGCCGCCGGGCTTGTTGGCGGCATGGCGGCAGCTGGGCCCCCGGCATAGTGTGTAGGAGCCTTAAGATTTCTGTTTTCATAGAAATGGAGAAACGACCACCCGCATTTCCTCTTAATATCTAGGTACAATCTTTGAACCATAATTATTGTATCAATGTGTAGCCACAAAACATTATTTTATAACACATTGGGTACTTTATTGTAGCTTGATGCTTGCACATTGATACAGTATTATGGAACAAAAATTGTAGAATTAAACTAAAAAAAAGTTTTGAATTAAACTTAAGTTCAGATAGGTCCACTCAATCTGTGTGGACTGTGTGGTTCTTTCCTCAAAATACCTTTTCAGACACCAATCTATATGGTCCTCACATCACTTGACCAAACTTATGTCTGATGATAACCTCTGAGTTTCGGACTTTCTTCTCAAAGTAAAAAACGCGTAAGTAATATAAAACGCCGACCTCTTCTAGTTTTTATTAAAATACGATTGACTTGTAGGCAGTGCCGTAATTAGCCTTTTATGCGCCCGGTGCGAGCTGCTATATCCGCGCCCTTTTTTTTTTCGGATGGGAGATCATCAAATGACCCGCTCTGGGTGGAGCGGAAGGGAGTGTCAGACTCTTACTGACTAAAACCCACCCGTGTTCCTTCCTTAGCCCTTTATGTTCCGGGCCAGCGGTAACCCTTTGGGACAATATCCCGCTGACCCGGCAGGCTTCGGTCCTAAGGGGCCCATTCCTCGATGCTGACATCTCTTTAAGGCGCGCGTGGAACACGTACGCGCCGTCCGGCACGGGCCTGGTCCTGATCGGACGGTGAGCTACCCATTACTCTCCGCCCGCAGGTCCACGCCTACGGAGGCCGGGAGTCGTCACGCGGTTCCCGTAGCCCGGAGCTTCTCCCGCGGCGGCTGGGACGGGAGGCTCTCTCCCTGAGCCGTCCCGCCACCTCCTTTGCTAGCATGACTGCTTCGCAGAAGAAGGCGACTGCCTCCCACTCCCTCTCGCCCCGGACCATGGCTTACACCAGGGTCGGACGCGAGAGGTCGCCGCCGCTGCCGATCGTCGCTGGCGGTGCTCCGCCCAAGCGGGGCAGACCTCCACCGTGTCCTCTGGGCGATCCTGGCAATGGTGACACCCGGGCGTTTCTTCCCGCCTGATGATGTGCAGGAACCTCCCAAAACTTCCGTGTCAGGCGGATCTGCGTCAGGCGGTAGGTGAGGGCGCCGTGGTGCCTCTCTAGCCACTCCTCAAAGAGGGGTCTTATCGCCACTATCGTGGCGTGCCCTGCGCTGGGTTGCGACAGTCGCTCTTTCCATGTCGCCATGAGGTCACGCCGGAGATCCGTCCGCTCCGCCGCGATTTGCCGCGGAAGCGGATTTTCCCCCCGGCGTAGTGCCTCCGCGCGCCACTAATACAGGCGCGCGAGGACTATCTAGATCCCATGGCGGCAGTCTGGCAAGGAGGCTTGCCACCTCGCCCGAGATCGTGCGGTAGCCCCGGATAAGCCTTCTGGGGCGCGTTCAGGTAGTGGGCGGCTCGCCGCCACAGTGAACGCGCCCACACCGGGGCCCCGTATAGGGCCATGGACTGCACGACCCCCGCGTAAAGCCTCTGGCAGGAGGCGTTTGGCCCCCTCAGGTTGGGCAAGAGCCGCTTGAAGGCGGTCCCGGCCCGTTCTAGTTTGGGGGCCAAACGTCGGAAGTGCTCGACGAAGTTCCACCGGTTGTCGAGGACGAGACCCAGGTACCTCATCGTTGTCTCGACGCCGATGTGAACCCCTCCTACCGTTAGTTGGGATCCCGATGGTGGCGCGTTCCGGGGCGACAACGACATGGCCTCGGACTTATGCAATGCCACCTCGAGGCCCAACTGCCGGATCCTCTCCACGACTATCGCAACCCCGCGTGTCATCGCGTCGGCCGCGCCTGATGCGACCTCCCCTGCGCCAGGACCAGCGCGTTATCAGCGTAGCAAATCACGTTGACGCCATCAGGGAGGTCGGCCCACAGCAGTCACAGCACCCAGTCGTAGCCGATGTCCCACAGGAACGACCCCAGAACCGATCCCTGCGGTACACCGCACGACATCTCTCGCCGGTTCCACTCCCCGTCGCGACCGGAGTAGATGACGGCTCTGTCCGTCAAATACGCCTCGACTATTCGACTGAGGTAGGTCGGCACCCGGTGATACCGGAGTGCCTCCACAATGCAGCTCCAGGGCAGGGTGTTAAACGCGATGGCGATGTCGAGTGACACCGCCACGACGACCCCACCCCGGGATACCGCTTCCCCCGTCGTGAGGGCTCTCACGCGCATGATGGCGTCCACCGTCGAGCGCCCCTTGCGGAAGCCAAACTGGCTGTCCGCCAGATCCGGCCCCGTCCTCACCAGGTGCCCGACGAGGTGGCCCGCAATCAATCTCTCAAAGAGCTTGCCGACCTCTTTACGCGAGTAAAGACGCTTTTTACGCTTTTCAGGAAAATCGTCTTTGATATCACATTCTTCACAAACTTTTACGATTATTATTTATTTGTAAGAAGAATATACGCGGACGACGCGAATCCACACGTATAAATAAATAAATAATAGGTATTGTTAGTGACCCAGGTCTGGTCATTTCTGCGCCCCTTCCAGGGTCTGCGCCCTGTGCCTGGGCACCGCTGGCACCGCCCTATTTACGGCACTGCTTGTAGGTAAAAGTGTACTTACTAACCGAAATAAAATCATTTTACATTTATTAAATTAATTCTTGTCGATGTAATACATTTCTTTGAGGCTGACTTTACAATGAATTTAATAAAATAAAACACCAATAACACCCGGAAAACCCTAAACAACCACACCATAGTTATCAAAACTCAACCCTCTGAATCTCATTATCATTATCTACACCAGGCGCATCGCAAATTACTGTAACCGATAGCAGACCATTAGGGGATTGATCCCATTCAATTTGTGGGTAATGCCATGACAACCGGTTTATTGATGAAATGGAAAATGAAAGGTGATGGCTATTAAAATGATGGAATTAAATGTGTGAGGGATGTTGAGGGATTACTTCGGTTTTCTATGTAAGTAATCTTATGATGTAACGCCTGTGTTCCCCGGAGGTATTTGGAGGTGTAGGTCCATGATGGAGAAAGAAATAATAATTCACTTATTGATATAAACAATAAAAAGTCCTCCAGACCGTATTTCGGCCCCGGCGGCCAATCTCAACTAGCCTTCGGCGCGGGAGATGTTATAGATGTTATAGTGCTCATAGTCCGATGGGACGGCAATCCGACACGACCGGAGAGAGATCAGGCGCAGGACCAACGGCTTAACGTGCTTTCCGACGCACGGGGGTATCACACCGCCAACTTCCAAACTCCGGACTGTTACTAATAAATTCCTAATGGAAAAATCGTTTCAGTTTTTTTCTCTATACTATGACAATGAAGTATAGAGGTTCCAAAAACACCCGTGTACGTTCATATTTCGTCAGTTATAGTATAAAGATAAGGCCCATGTAATTTGGAATGAACGTAGGAATAAGCTCACAGCCACAAACTAAGCAGAAACCGAGCCAGACTCTAGCAGTAGCAGCTCTGAAAGTTTCCAAATAGAATAACTGACTCAATAGTACTACCTAATCTGGTGATCGAACTGTGTAGCTTGTGACCACATAAAGGCCATCAGTATCATATGGAACAATAGTGAATGCTTCATGCAGTCTCTATAAGAAAAAGAAATGAAATAAAATACATTTATTTAGCACAGACTAAAATCACCAGACTATCTAGTAGTCCTAGTCTATTTTCTGACCAGATAGTCAGAAAATAGTCGTACATCAGACAAAAAAAAGGTCAAAAATAAAAAGTGCAAACTCCGTTATGTAGTCTATCTACTCCATATGTATATAGTTGAAAATGAAAGATTTATTAAGAAAAACTATTATTTTCCATAGGATTACTGACCAGTGAGATTTTCGCTGGTAAAGTGTGACCTGTTATAAAGGCTATAATTGTCCAGCCTGAGTTTGACATCCTAAGTTGGGATTTTACGAAGATCCTAATAAATGGTCAATGGTGGTAAATGGTCTCCAACTTCATTAACCAAAACATTTTGAACTAAACCGATTGCCAATACAGGCATACCTATCACATCTCTCCCAAATTAAATTACTCAGCGGTACTCCATTGGTCCTTCGACCCCCATCTCCGGCCCTTAGCCACGCCCCTCGGTAACCGGATATCCGGGTGGAAGCCCTGTCGTCAAGGTTACCTACCCTGTATGTTTTGTCTAACCTCCAAGTTTACACTCACGGAGTTGGTATAAAGTTAGATTTAGTTTGAAGCATAGGTAACCATAGGTTGAAGCAACTGCTTCTTCAATTATTTATTTATTCCAAATCTGTATTAACAATAGCATAAATAAAGTCTGCCAAATTGCATAGCAGTTTGTATAATAATAATGTGTATGTGTAAGTAATTATAATATGTCCGCCCCAATATGTACTGCCCCGTTGGTCTCGTGGTCGCAAGCGCGACTGCTGAGCGTGGGGTCCCGGGTTCGATTCCCGGGTCGGGCAAAGTGTAATTGAGTTTTTCCATTAGGAATTTCTTAGTAGCAGCCCGGAGTTTGGAAGTTGGGCGGTGTGATACCCCCGTGCCTCCTGCGCCTGATCTCTCTCCGGTCGTGTCGGATTGCCGTCCCATCGGACAATGAGAGTGAGGGAAGAGGGAGTGCACCTGTGTCTGCGCGCACACTTAGTGCACTATAATATCTCCCGCGCCGAAGGCTAGTCTCCGTTGAGATTGGCCGCCGTGGCCGAAATACGGTCTGGAGGACTTTTATTTATTTATAATATGTATGCAACAGGCAAGAAACTTGTATCATGATATAAAAATGAGCTTTGATTTTTTTTTGTCTGTTCCTTTGGTCTCGTGGTTTGAAGCAAGGGCGACTGCTGAGCGCGAGGTCCTGGGTCCGATTCCCAGGTCGGACAAAGTGTCATTGGGTTTTATTTCTTAGTAACAGCCCCGAGTACCCTACCCCCGTGACCCGGAAAGAACGTAAAGCCGTTGGCGTTGGTCCCGGCTGTCATTCGTGCATCTTTGACAGTCGTTACGGGTAGTCAGAAGCCCGAAAGTCTGAAAACCAGTCTTACCAAGGGGTATCGTATTACCCAGTAACTGGGTTGTGGAGGTCAGATAGGCAGTCGCTTCATGTAGGTAAAATACTGGTATTCAGCTGCAAGTTAGACTGGAAGCCGATCCCAACATAGTTGGGAAAAAGCTAGGCAGATGATGATGACTTTGAAGAAAGTTTAAAATACACCAATTAATTTTGAGACTGATAAAGCTGATAATTTGCAATGTCTCAAATCTCAGTCTACCTTTGCAGTTGCACTTACTATAAGCTCCTCAAATCCCGACTTAGGTAAACAAAAACAACTGACGACTGACGTGACCGTAAGCAACGTGGACGGATTTAGATAAACCGTAGTACGTAGAGTAGGTACTATACGAGTACACTCGTCAGTGTGCTCGCCAGTGCATACTTCGTACAGAAACAATCGTAAAACGTTACGGGATTTACATTCTGAAACTATAGTGTCGTGAGTCGTGACACAGTAGTTCACAAGTTGTCGTGTAGTTCTGAGTTGAACTACACGATTACTGACAAATGCTTGCACTGACTGGACTGGTCCACTAACATCTGTGTGGTACTTTCCTCGAAAGATCATTTCAAACATCAATCTACATGGTCTACGCATAATCTGACCAAGATTATGTCTGGACTTTAAAAAACTTTTACAAAAAAAACAACCGACTTCCAAAAAACACTATAAAGTTAAAAATAACTTTAATTTCGGAAGTCGGTGTCTTTGGATTTGTATTTTAGTTTTTTGCCACCGACTTCCGAAATTAAAGTTATTTTTAACTTTATAGTGTTTTTTGGAAGTCGGTTGTTTTTTTTGTAAAAGTTTTTATTTTTCACTTTTTAGTGGGTCAGTTTGTAATTTATTTAAGTTACAATAGCCTAATATCAACGGATCATCACCTTTTACAAAATATTGCTTTTCCCGATGCAGGGACGTTAATTGTTGAGGAGTTCTCCTAGTAAGAACCAGGAGAACTGGAGCTGATTGAGAAGTCACCATCAGCTCCACTTCACCATACGCATTGTAACGAGCATAAATTGCTTAGCAACCATATTAAAGTAATCGAATCGCAATCCGTGAAATATTTGTCATTGAGTAGTTCCGATGGCCATCTGTGGTCTTCATCATCAGCTCCACTTTACCAAATGATGATTTCCGAGAGCAAATGCTCAAGTTACTTTAATTATTGAGTAGGCCACACGACGAAAAATGACGCGATTACGCAACTTAAATTCGGTTTCAAATTGACGCATCAGCATGACTAGTAGGTAGTGGTCGTCCTATGTAAAACTACAATCTTAATTAGGTAGGTATTATTTTTGTACGACCTGAACATTTTGGCGTATTGAACCGTATGAAGTAAGCCCAACAAAAGGTAACTGCTGTAAATCGTTGAGGAATTCCCTCGACTGTCTATGGTCTCCATCATCAGACCTGTAATGGCACTTATAACCCATATGGGTGCAAAGTTTTTCCTTTGCCATTACAGTTCTCATAAATATAAATTAATTAATTCCAAACACAAGGTAGCTACTGTAAACTGTTGAGGAGTTCCCTTAACTGTCCTTCGTCTTCATCATCAGACCCCTAATGACAGTCACAACCCATCTAGGTGTAAAGTTCACATCAATACAAATTAATCAAGCCCAAACACAAGGTAACTGCTGTAAATCGTTGAGGAGTCCCCTCGACTGTCTTTCGGCTCCATCATCAGATCGACTCCAGGCCTTCATTAAATTGTAGTGCTTTAAAATACTTAACGAAAAAATTAACAAACGCACTAGTCGCTCCTACGATTTTCGAATGTTCCCCTCGGTTTCACTGGGATGCCATCATCAGATCCTGGTTTCCTTATCATGGTACCACCCTTGGCATATCTCCTTTCCAACAAAAAAAGAATAATCAAAATTGGTTCATAAACGACGAAGTTATCCGCGAACACACATAAAAAAAAAAAAAAAAAAAAAAATATACGGTCGAATTGAGAAACCTCCTCCTTTTTTTGAAGTCGGTTAAAAAGAGACTGTGACTCTGAGTTTGTTTCGGCCTTTCTTCTCAGAGTAGTCAGGTAAGAAACGCCGGCGTCATCGAGCTTATTTTTTTAGGGTTCCGTACCCAAAGGGTAAAAACGGGACCCTATTACTAAGACGTTACTTCGCTGTCCGTCCGTCCGTCTGTCAGACGGCTGTCACTAGGCTGTATCTCAAGAACAGCTATAGCTAGACAGTTGAAATTTTCACAGATGATGTATTTCTGTTGCCGCTATAACAACAAATAGATACTAAAAACAGAATAAAATAAATATTAAAGGGGAGCTCCCATACAACGTGTTTTTTTCGGCGTTTTTGCCTTGTGGTACGGAACCCTTCATGTGCGAGTCCGACTCGCACTTGGCCAGTTTATTTTATAATATGAAGTGTAAAAGTGATTCTGATATCCTATTTACAGAATAAACAATTTCATTTCTGTAGCTTGACTGTTCTGTTTGAAAAGCTCAACTAACACGCTGTCATTGTTTAAAGAAATAATAACAATTACTTTAGCCAACTAATCTGAGCAGTTAGAAGAAATGTCAGCTTGTTGAATTTATAAGCATTCAAAAACAGGCGCGGCGGGGTAATTTTTCGTTGCCCCCCACACTAGAAATTTCTCCTGTATTGTGGGTGCGTTTACAAACATTCAAACTCACATACACAAACGGCCAGACCCGGAACAACTACTTGTAGGTCATACAAAAATTTGTACCGTGCGGGAATCGAACCCGCGACACGCAGCGAAGCAGTCAATCGCTTAACCCCTGCTCCAACCGTGCCGTCAAATTGCACATTAACAGTAGGAATGTCATTTTGAAAGTTCACCAGCATCCATTGCGTTATTTACGTTGTTCAGCAGCCCAATTTTTCGAACATATCAAGCAATGGATTAGGATTATGCTTCAAAATGATTCATATTGTGATTTATAGTGTGTTCGTAATTAGGGTGCGGATTTTAGTTAGCTATAGGTACCCCGAAACAAGAAAGGGTTATGAGTGTAGCTAGTCTATGTATGTAGATTCAGCTGGTTTGAAACTTTGTAACTGTCTTCACTAGGTAAAGGAAGAAGCTGCGGATCTATTCTGTAAAAAAACTCGCCGTGAAGACTTAGGTGAAGTGACCTTTCAATAGTGTCAATCCATAGCAATCCCTGGCTTCAGGTGGAATGACAGCTCACCTCGCCTAAGTTTTCCACGGTTGGATTTTTACAGAATGGATCGACTGATCACTAATTAGCGTAGAGGCTTGCAGGAACGTTTAAAAATACTGGCACTCTTTCAAAATACACTCTTTTTCTAATGGGCACAACCTAAGTATGAGAAATTAGGACGCTGCGCGTTGTGGTAAAAATATTACCCAATCATCAAATATACGGCCACAGGGATCTTTCAGTGCTCTAATGTCGTTGACAGGGGGTCGCTGTCGGTAAATATTTGTGCAATTGTTTTGTAAAAATGTATTGAAAAAAACAAGATGGCGTTTGGCCCACGAGCCGAAAGTTCGATAAAGTTAGCAAGGCTGACTGTCCAGGCTGAGTATCATAATCATAAGTGCCTTGTTGTGCAGGGTAAAGTGGAGGGCACTAGACCACCCGGACGCTCACCTATGAGATGGACTAACCGACTAAAATCCGCAGTGGGTGATCCGTTGTATGAGTGCACTAAGAATACCAAAAATCGGAGTAGGTGGCGAGAAATCGTGAGGCGAATCATATCAGCCTCTAGACAAGAAACTACATGAAGATCACGCGAAGAAGAAGAAGAAGAATCATGATCATAATTATTTTTATTTGCAATAGGTAAAAAAGGCAAGCAGTGGCAGGGGTGGTTCGCAATAGCAGCCTTCTCCCTGTCTGTGTATTGGTCGATATACTTATTGTAGGTATTGAACTGGCTCTTAGGCCACTCAATTTCTGAACACACAATCCGTGAATATCGTGACATTGTTGGGCCAGCCAGGTGTTGAATGAGGGATTCACTGTTGAATAATTCCCGGGACGTAGACTTTCTCAAAGAAACCATCTTGACTTTCTTGAAATTCCTGAATTTATCACGAATTACCACAATTTTGTACTCATATCCTAGAGCGCGGGCAAGTGAAAGATGGAAGGAGTGCCTTTGCACCGGAGTGGGAAAGCGCAGACTAGTAAAAAAAAAACAGTGGCTCCAGAAGTGAAAACTTGAAAAATCATAATTTTACAAATATGTTTGAAAGTCATTCTTCCCAAAGAAAATGTACCGCGCGTTGATGTCTTTTTAATGGCCAAAACTTTAAACAGAGGGGTCGGTTACGGTAACAGTGTCGCGAGTTCAGTGGTTTTTTCCCATCTCAAAAAAATTTTTTTTTTTTTCTTTCTTTTCTTTCTTTCTTTCTTTCTAAAGAATTTTCACTTCAAAAATATCCTAGAGTTATACGTAGTACGTACACAATATCGTATTTTCCTTAACTGGATACTTTCTGCAAGTGGCGCAACATCTGCTGTTTGAACTCAACACCCAGCATATTTAAAAGCACAGCACAGCTATATTTAAAACCTAACACAGTACCTATGGTCTTTTTTCTTTCTAAATCGCTTACGTTACTAATAATGGACCTACTTACTTCACTTTTCTCAGAATGCTTACCCAGCTAAGTACTTAGTACCTACAAACTCAAAACATTGGACGTATTCAACTGTTTTAAATTTGTTTACATAAGCAAGATTCGTCGAGCTGTGAATATGGGGAGTAAGCAGTTTCTTTTTATAGAAACAAGGCCCATTTTAATTGGCACACTATTCTCTATTTCTGGAAGTATTTCATCGAAAAACTTATTTGACTTTAAATGTATCATAATCAGCCTATAACGTCCCCACTGCTGGGACACAGGCCTCCTCTCTGAGTGTGAACCGTAATCCACCACGCGGGTTGGTAGAAGTCACATGTCTTCGAATTTTTGGTTGTAGGACATGCCGGTTTCCTAAAGATGTTTTCCTTCACCGTTTTAAGAGCAGTATTGATGAAATTAATTACACAATGTAATGCCAAATGTACAAAGTCATAAGTCGGAGCCGTTACCACTGGGCCACATTTGCTTTACTTTACATAATTATAATGACCCCATGCCGATCTTTGCATTTGATAATTTGAACGTCATCACATTTCGTAGTTTTAATAGTACCTAATAGTCAATTTATTTGTCAGAATATTGACAGAGTTCATCAACATCATTCTCCTGGCCGTATCCCAATTTATTTAGGTCAGCATAACATGTCTTTTTCTTCCATACTTCTTTATTAGTCGTCATCATAGAAATGTCAAAAAAATTCATTCATTTACAGACATTTACTTAAGAGATAGTCTTCGCGAGTCGGTGTCAAAAAACGAAAATGCGGAACCAACGACAGCGACTTCCGAAATTAAAGTTATTTATCACTTTGTAGTGTTTTTTTTAAAGTCAGTTGTTTTTTTTTTTTGTAAAAAAGTTTTATCATTCAAACTTTTGATTATAAATGTTAATAAAGCAAAACAAGCCAATAGGGTAGAGTTATTTTTCCTAAAACCAAATTGTTCTTCATTTAAAATGTCATACTTTGTTAAGAACATGTAAAGATGTCATACATTCCTACGTTACACGATCTAAGGTCTTCCCAAGTCTTCAGTGTCTACTCAGACCAAACAGTTCAAAGTCGAACCTAAAGTAAAGGTATCCCCGCTTCGGCCAATATTCTATTCTATTGTATCTATAGGCTCAAGTAATTTTGATGTTCAAAAGTGCTGATTCTTCGCCTAATTTGTATAATTTGTATAAATGACTTTTGATTTTGAAATAACGCCGACAGATATGGGAAGTCCTATTCATTACCGCTTCCTATAGAGTTTTCGGAGAGTTTAGTTGTGCGGATTTCTGCTCGGAAATTCCTTATAGTCCCGGCCTTCTATTTATTCCTTCAATAGGTGTTGAAACGTGGCCAATTTCGGCCAGTGCGTACACACACGTTAAAATAACGAAAATACGCGAGGTTATTTATGCGTCCATCATAAAAACACGTAGTTACGTAAACAAAACAAATGAATTCCACTGGCCGCGTTTAGTGGAATGTTCTCCAAATAAATAATAAGTACCTACTGAAGTTTTCTGTAAGATTCAGAAATATTTTTGCAGTAAGAATATAATGTATCTACCTATATCTTTGGCTGAGATTAAAATAATATGCATTTGGCTATTGCTATGGACAACGCGGTGATACTCAATCTTAGCAAGTTAAATATGTTCTGTTGTTCTTTAATACTATATCACAGTCATATCTGAGCAGAAAAAACGCCAGTCTGCGGGCAAGATTAACAGACCGCACTTATTACTTATTAAAAACTATTTTATGTATATTAAATTAGTAGGTAAAGTTCACTTTTGTATGAGACGGTTACTTAACAATGTAAAGTCAAAGTGCGGTATGTGAATCTTACCCTACGACTTTGTCACAATCGGCGCGAAATTGCACCGCTTTTGCCGCTCAGATTTTATGTCCCGGGCTTTAGTGATTCATATTCATATTCATTTATTCATCAAATATAAGCTAACAGTTTACCCCAAATCGCTTATATCTAGGTATGCTAATTCTACCAAATTACATCAAAATTTTAATTAAAACTAAAAAAAAAAATTACATACCAAAAAAAAGAGGAGTAGGTAGGTACTTAATATAAAATTATGTGATGTCCAAAAAGAAAATTAATGTTTAGTCTCTCTCCAAGACGTCGAACATTAATAAATTCTTATAGTTTATAAAAACATGTTACCTTATTACCCTTCATAAAATTTAATTATCATCAATTATAATTTTGGTTACTGTTTACCATAAAAAGAAAAATATATTTACTGTTCATGTTATTGAATAAAGCTTACCTCGCAAACGCACGCGACTTGCTCCTGTGTGAAGCCGAAACTCGGCAGGGGAGCATCTCTAGGGGGGCTCGACTCCCGCTGACCCCATTCGGGGCCCCCCAACATGTCCAAATGCTCGTCTCCAGCCACTTTGACACAATTTCACACCAATTTATGTGAAAATCCACCAAATATGGCGGTCAACACCACCATTCACAAAAATTCACGAAATGTCATTCACTTTCCCGCGCTTTCACAATTTTTTTTCAACGAGAATAATAGTGCGTTCAAAAATCGAGTGTTTGCACTCCCACTGTTTTTTGAAAATACTTTAAGTAAACGGTAAATAAACATAAAAAGGCGGCAGTCCCAAAAATGTTTAAACAAAAGCGATCACCTTTTAAACGTCGATTACTTATTTGTGTTCCGATTTCGAAAATGGTCTGAAGTTTGTTTATGAATACGAGTGAGTTGTATTTAGAGTCAACTTTTTCAATTTTATTTTTTAAATCACTCCCAGTCCCTGTCTGGATAAAGTCCGTTTACACCATGCGTTGTTTTTGTTTAAAATAAATGCTTTTAAAAATATTATTTGGTTGATGAATTTCACTTCGTTATTGGTTTTCTCTTCTTTTTCATTTTACTTTAATTACTGCAGACGGGCGCCGCGTTCACCTGTAACAACAGAAAGTAATTTTGATTAATGTTGCATTTCAGCAAAAATTCTATAAAATTAAAATGTCATGATATGATTCTGTTAAATGAAGGATTTATAAACTGGGTAAGTATATCTATTGTTTGCGTAGGTAGGTTATTAACAAAATAAATGATTATGCGATGTTGATACCAAGAAGTGCCCTCCACCACACAATCCTCACCTTTGAAAACTTCGTGAAATACAATTATCAGAACGCCTTTATTTTTGAGCAACACGGACTCAACGTTAGTAACAATTCACTTACAAGATATGTTTACAAAAACATTATAATAAACAACTACGTTCCCATTAGCAGATACATGCAGCTTGCTCAAAAATTGAATGATAGGGGCAATCCAGTTTGCTAGCAATGACAACCAGGTGACTGTTGGAGCTGGCACGCACTCTGTGCAACGGCAGCTATTACTTCGGAATCTTAATGCGACTATTTTTTGACCTTGGTGACTATTTCTTGACTATTTTTTGGCGTTCTCAAAATTAATTTTCATGAAGTTTTCAAAGGTGAGTATTGTAATGGTGAAGGACACAAAAATAAGGACATTCTGAATGGGTGTGACACTATTCATTATTTCCAAAGAAACAAATACACAAATCAACTACCGTTAGGAAATTGAGTCGCTAATTGAGAAGAAGCGGAAACGCTCTTACAGACCTTCTTAATAAAATATCGTTAGCTGTACCACAAATATTTTGCATCTTGAACTTTCTACTGCAATATAGTAGCTGACGAAATCCCATTACTAATTATTACTGCTATACATAAAATTACAAGGAAACTTAAATATAAATAACTTATTGCCTGGGGTGCGTTAAAGGAGCCTATGCTTCTGGCGCACCGTAGCTAGTAGGCAGTAGGTATGCGACTGATCTTGCTGACGGGCAAATCTTTCTACCACTATACTGGTTTATTGTCTGACGTATAGCTGATGCTGATATGGGAGACAAAGAAGAAATTATAGCCACAGATTTTTGAAGTGAAAACTTCTTTAGGAGCGTTGGGCTGAGATGGGAAAAAACCATTGAACTCCCGACACTCTGTTACCGACATCGCGCTACATTCGGATGTGTTCGGCTGTCTTCGCGATGTACTCTGTTTTAAATTCGATATGTCAGTGAGTGATGGCAAAGTATTCCGTTTGTGTTTTGTTTTCACTTCTGTCGGCACTCCCGGAGAGCCACTGTTTTTTTTTTTTTTAGTTTTATATTACTACATTATGTCGTTATAGATAGTCCATTTCTATCTATATGACATAATATTCCAAATTCTAACTCTTCCATTAACCTTTAACTAGCCATTACAGTCCCGCCGCTGGTTAAGGATTCGCCCAATTCCTTCGCAGCGCAGCGCGGCGCAATCAAACACTAAATAATTAGCAAAAGCTCGTAGCCGTTGAAAACAATAGCATTCGCGAGTAACTAAAGCCATTAATCAATATTATTCGTAACCGAGCAGAACTATAGATATAGCTGTACAGTCACGAGCAATAATATGTCAACAAGTCTTTGTCTTTGTAACACTTGGCAACTTTTAATTGCGATTTTTTCACAAAATAACGAATGCAAAGTTGAAATACGACACTTTACATAAACTTATGGGTTCGAAAATACTATGTTCGTAATAACATATAATGTCATTCAAAAATAAAGGAGAAAATCGCCTTTGAATAAAGCCAAGTGTATACATACTTATGCTCGTGACTGTACATAATTATTTACATAGTCAGTCTCTGGCTGCTGCCATCTAAGCTTAAATACTCGTAAAAGTGATTTATTAGTTGCAAATAACACTATCTCAAGATAATCTTTAACAAGATACTATTCTTAATATTGATGAGAATAAGGGAAGGGCAGAGACTTGACCCTTGTGGAACTCCCACCGATTCGGTGATAAGTTCCTATTGAAAGAGATGTTTAGAGGTTTTATATTTTTATTTGAATTGGAAATTGATGCCACTTCGCATATGAACCGTACCAATTTTTAACTTGAACTAGCGTGCATAGCATATAATCCATTGAGGCGCAATTTGGCAAAGGCCTATCCTATGTCTAGCAGTTGCCCGTCAATAATTGTGATAGGCTGATGATCACTGGGCTAAGTTGATCGGACCGAAGATGGTTTAAGTATCGAATATACTCAATTTTCAGTTTCAACCATAGATTTGTCTCTAAATATTAACTTAAGATACCACGTCGTTTGTTTAAGGTAGTTAGAAAGAGGAGTCAAGACTCAGAACTGTCTCCCAAATAATTATCATTGTTAAACCTTTTCTGAGCATAAAACGTTTATTTCTAACAGGTATCCACTTAAACAAATAATTTACAATGAATTCATTCCTCTCATAAAAACGTCCAGTGTCAACCACATTAAATCAATTTCTCATCGCAATCACCCACAAAATCTTTTGAAAGGAGGCCCCACCATCAATTTTCCATATTTTTATCACCAAAAAAATATACCATCACGTACTTTGAAGCATTACTAAGATTCACTGACGCGACAACGCAAGATTTAGTACAAAATTCTATAAAACAATCCAAAATTTTTGTATTACAGAGCCTAAAATTCTCTTTAAAGACCAAGCTTACTTGTATTTCTGTCTCTTTCTCTTTTATTGGTGTAATAAAGCGTGAGAGAGACGCAGGAGGGTCGTCAGGGGGCACGATGTTAAATGTTTGGTGTTTTAAGTAATTTTTATCATCGACACGATCGCAAGGGAGGCCTCCTTGATATATGGAGTTGACGGGTCAACAGTGATGTACATTTATTGTCGATGGTTCTTGTTTTTTTTCTGTTTTGTACCAGTTCGTGTTTTAGCGAATGAATTGTGTCATAGAGACGATGAGACATTTTTAGTTGTTCTACCTACGGTTTTTGTTGTTTTTTTTTTCTGGAGTTCGTTGACACCGTGGTCGACATTGGTCGACAATCGTTATTTTGTCTAAAGGCAACGACGACCGCCTAGTGGCGCCCTCATCGTTTGTTTGGTTATTTCTTTTATTTTAGAATGAAAATGCAGAAAATAAGCACGTTAAGTTGTGCTCTACAAGATTATACGTTAATATTATTATAAACGGTAATTTACATTGTTTAGTTTTATTTTAATCACTAAAACGGATAATAGTGGCCACACTAAAACACTTAAACTGGGACTGGAGGACTGGTTGACCCGATTTTCGCCGGCTAATCTAGAAAAATAATTTAGTAGATACTACAAGTGTTTTCTACGCAAAACCGTTGTGACAGTGAAGGAATATACAATGTGTCCGGTCATGGACTAGCGATATTCTAACAACTATTCTAGTACACAAATACACTAATACACTAGGGTCCAATCCACTAAAATATTAATTTAATGTTGTATTGTAACTTAGCTCAAAATCTGTCGATCTAGGAAAAAAATAAAAAAGGTCATAGGGGTTGTTTTTGCAGTAATTTACAATAATTTGTTGATTGGCATAATTTTTTGTTATTTTTTTTTTGGAGTTTTTTTTTTTTTAATTTTACGAAAAAATGAATGTATAACGATCGTAATGGTGATGTACAATGATCGTAATGGAAACGATAGACAACATCGTTGCCCTCCGAATAAGCCTACTTTTATCTCAGTAGGACCAAAACTTTGAGAGATATGCTTCATGTAGAGAATATCTCAAAAAAAAAAAGCTAAATGACTATATAATACTAAATGACTGTACTAGATTAGTTGCTATATAAGAACCTAGAATATCGCTAGTCCATGACCGGACACATTGTATAATCAGGTTGCTTTAACAGTTTTCTAAATGTGAGAACTAAAAACAAATTAAAAAGCTCATCTTCGTAATAGGGTCACTTTGTGAAAAACATCGGACGTCAGAAAACTTCCGAGACAATCCGAAACGTCTTCAAAATAATTTAAATTTAGAATCATTGAAGAAATTTAGGTTGCGTTTTGTATTTACATTGTAACGTATTTGGATGCGTTCCAAATGATTCTATTTGTCAACTCGAATTCTTTAAGATACTCATATTCAGGAGCTCCTATATTTCTTAATAGTGCGCAAAAGATATTCAGAGAGAAAAATAATGCTGTTTTTTTCTTTGTCATTTAAATATTTGAAACCTGTCACGGTTATTAGTTTCGATTTAATTCCGTAAGCTCTTTTATCTATGATCAAAAACATAGAGATCATTATCAAAATGACGCGAACAAGGTTCATTATAATATATTCTAAATGAAAATTAACTTATAAAATGCAAAAGAGATAAGATAACAATCTCTACAGATGATCTAAAGTTAAGCTACTTAAATAAACAAAAATAGATAAAATGCGAATATTTTAACATAATGAGTTTATACCTCCTTAATTTTGCAAGCAAAAATATTTCCGAGAAGAGATACACAGTGCTAGAGACGTTCCGTCTTAAACAAACAATAAAACTGTAATTCTCCAATTAACATTCCCTTACCCCGGTTTGTAGGCGCCACTACACAATATTTTACATTAATAACGACAATCGACATCGCGGACCGCATCACTATTACCCCACGTGGTGTCCGCGATCCTTATCGTACAACACCAGCTGTAAAACGCAAGATTTATCGATATTTTACCACTCCACGATGGTCGAACAAATCACGGCACTATTTAGCGATTTGATTTTTCGATATACCAATTATTCGGTTGTGGTTTTGTCGACTGATTTTTTCGAAGATAAAATTCTGTTTTGACCGATTTCGTTCTGATAAAATGCCTGAATTAATTAATTGGTTAGTTTAGATAACGTTTAAGTGGGAATGTTGATCTAATAGTTTTAGTCAGTTATCAGACTGAATGCTGAGAAAAATGTTAGATACAGATTGATAAACCTATCTTGAGAATTATTTATTTTAATATTATTTTAAATATTACTGATACCAACAATGTAGGTATGCTCTGCATTTGATTTTATTTCTGGTACTTACAAAATAAGAAGTTAAAATAATTCTTTGTCATTAACTTTTCGAATCGGCCAATTAATCTAAACGATACGTAATAAAAGAAATTACAAATTCTCGAAGTTTTTGATAAAATTCTTGAACATTCCTAAGCAGACTTGTTTTTTTTTTTCAAATTAAACGATGCTGGCTTAAAACTAGACATAGGTAGCTAAGCACCTAATAGACCAACGCATCGTAAAATCTAATTTATTCATAGTCAGTGCTTTCATTTTAATTCAAGGGGGTAATTGCGTAACACACTAACAATAACGATGCCTTCCATTTTGACAATTCTACAACATTCATTGCGTTGTTTTCGTTGTCAAGTATACAAATTTTTCAAATATGTGAAGCAATGGATCAGGAGTTTCCTTCAAAATATCACTTGGACAAAGAATCAAAATAACCAAAATTCATCAAAATAACAATAATGAATAATCTAACAGAAGACCCGTTACAAAGGGAGACACACAGTTTCACATTAAAAATCCTACCTACGTAAGTACAAAATAAATAGTATCTATGGACGCACAATCTCTGAAATTAAAGTACACTAGCGAGTAACTACGTCTCTTATATTCAAATTAAAAAGCCTTAAAATCCCCAACTGCCTTCACCCGTTTGACAAAACTATCAATTAACAAAACGATCCAACACTGCACTCAAATAGGCCTAACTCAATTGAACCCAGATTTTATCGAGGGCCCATAAAATGGTACTTTTATGTTCCGAGACCTGCAGGAGGTTAATTAATGGCCGTGTAAGACCATATTACACCACGACTTACGACCGAGAGCTTATAATAAACTTAGGAACATTCGAAACATATGTTTTTGGGATAATATTATTGAAAAATTTTATTAATTGCCCGATAAAACTCGGTTTGATGGTTTTACGGAGATTTCCATCTTTATTTTTGTCCTTCGAAATCGTGAGTTTGAAAAAAGAAGGAGGTTCAAATGTATCGAGGGATAGTTTCAAAGTGACACATCATAGTTTTTATGAGTAATAAAGAGTTGAAAAAAGATTCCAAAGACAACCCTTTGACAACCTACGGGTATTTCAAAAGGTCACTTCGGGAAATAGTAGCAGCCTCTTGTCTGCTTATAACAACTTATTAATATTCCGTCTGCATTTCATGTCCCATGAAGTATCATATTATATCAAAGAGAGTAACTCTTATATGATTGGCTGTCATTATTCCACTGCCACATAGGTAAGTACACATACCAATCACAAAATTGAACATGAGATTTGACAGGTGTCAAATCAATTCATCGCGGACTTTCAGCAACCTACACTTTAGGTATTACATTTTTATTCAGTTGGGTCTTCACTTCAACACACAACATGGTTTATTCCTCTTCAAAAATTATAACCAAGACACCAAACCTTTTTTCCATGACCTTTACAACGATTAAGTTACAAAATACATTTTATTTCGTGAGGGACACTTCTATAATTTCATAAGAGCCATTTATCGGTCACACCGTGTGGTCTCGGTTTCGAAAGGGCCACCCTATCACTTCTCAACGAGTTAAAGGAACGTCGGAGGGGTTATTTCAAGAGAAAAGATGGCAATACGCATTCACACTCATATTAGCACGAGCTGCCGTCTATTATGTAAAAATCTCATGGTGAAAACTGGCTGTCAATCCACCTGATGCTAAGGATTGACACAATTGACACAAAATAGGAATATAATCTGTATAGGAAAATATTGGTATGATGGTAAGATTTGCCAGATTGGTGACGCTAACTGCTTAGGGTTTGCCAAAAATGATTCAGTGTGTTTACCTAGTCATTAAAGCTTTCATTGCACATTTATAGAAATGACGCTGCGGACCTGCGGTGAATCAAGTAGCAGATGATGAGACAAGCTGTACAAAATCAACAAGTAACACATTAGCTCTATACTGAAGTCACTTCCCCCACAGAAGTCATGGGGGAAGACCTTTGTCTAGCAGTAGGATGATGCAGGCTGACTGTAACAGTGCCGTAGCATGACGAAATTAACAATAATTGGTCAACATAAGTTCTAGAGTGTAATAACTGAAAACATTGCAGGAGTCCTGTCAGGCTAACAGTCACAGTAAGTTACTGTTGGTGTAGGACTTGTAGTGGTATCTACAACGCCACATGCGAACAACGCCAATGTCCTGCATCTCGCAAGCAGAGTTTACCGCGCAACTAGCATATTACAACGGTCCGACATGAATCATCGGGCAGTTGCCCGCCAAACACAACACCCGTCTGGTCGGAGGATCCTCCCTTTTCTATAGAGTATGAGTGAACTTTACACCCTGTTCCTCATACATGTATACTGGTGACCCCGACGTGATGTAGCGGTATCTGCAACGCCACATGCGAACAACGCGTCATACTGACGTCACGCAAAGTCTTGCATCTCGCAAGCAGAGTTTACCACGCAACTAGCATAGATACAACGGCCCAACATGAATCATCGGGCAGTTGCCCGCCAGACACAACACCCGTCTGGTCGGAGGATCCTCCCTTTTCTATAGAGTATGAATGAACTTTACACCCTGTTCCTCATACATCTATACACTGTTTAGGGGTAATACCCGTTATCACTAACACTAAGCGATATCTAAATGAATGCCTAAATAAAAGAGCACTCTCGGCTCTTGAGAATTTAAAAGCACGCTTTTATTCAGGCAATCATTTAGTTTCCTAGTTAGTGTTACTGAGTATAGGCAATTAGATTCACAAACACAGCAGCTGATCTGAAAGTCCTCTATTCAAGGTCATGCAAAATCACCTTCCTCGCCATTTCGAGATTCGAGTCTTCCAAAATAACTTAACATTATTAAGTACAGTGCCCGGATATGACACATAGTATTTAGTTCTACAAAAATCTCTGCTTTGTAGATAGTCATAATTATGTCACTCATACCTGTTTGCCACTCTTTTGTCTTTTGGTCTATTATTTTGTATGTCCCTTATTAACAGCCAGGTGCTTGTAGTCACGTAGCTACGTGACGACACAAATAAAACATACTAACGAACCTGTATTAAAACATCACTATGTAGTCTCATGTCTGCCAAATACAAAATGAGTCATTGAATTGGGAGCATTTGGCAACTCCCTTAGTTACTGACAATCGTTTGTAATGCTATAGGAGAGGCCGATGATCTTAATTATTGTGACAGGATGCTAATTATGTTGACATAACATACATTGTGCCCTTATACCCCGAAAAGATAGGCAGAGGAGTATTGCGCAGCCTCTTTTCGCTAAGGGACAAGATTGTAGTCATTAATAGGTCATGAAAACACTCCTGAGGGATTAGACAAAGTGACACTAGCAGCGATAACGACGATGAAACCTCAAAAATGTATGGGACTGACTTATACTATCGAAAGCTTATATCAGTTGAAAGTCGTTTTAGACATACGTAACGGTTTGAAAGTGACTTGCACTTGTATAGGCCATCTGGCAGTTAGCTACTGAAAATGTCTTATTGGAAAAACTCTATGACACTTTGCCCTAATCGGAAAGAGAACCAAAGATTCCACGCTTAGCACTTTTAGCAGACACGCTTGCGACAACTCTGTGCGACAACTAGACCAATGATGCAGTAGATAAGTAATTTATGATTCATCGTTAAAATAATCATTTTGTAAGTGTCCACTGCTAAATATGTCAATCAATGATGATTCATTGGAAATATAATTGCGGCCATGTGGTTCATAAAAAATGTAAGCAGCTGTATGTGTTGCTCATTTTACAATACGTCGATGAAGTTGGACCTAAGTGCGGCAAGCCTTAACTTCATCAACGTAGAACTGTAACATTCCCATAAGGTTGTCTTTCTTTATGCGTTTGCAACGCAATAACAAATGTAACAGTGTTCAAATAATTCACTCTTTGGTTAGTTTTTATTTTTAATTTAGTTCCAATAATCAATTTTCTAGACTACGGATTAGGTATGCAGTTTTATGTTTCATCCAGTCATAAATGATAACCGCAGCATTTCTTGTGAGGTTAAAAAAAAACAGTAGATTGCCAAACGGATCTGTTTCTTGGTTTTCATCTAAATATACAGCGTTATGTTGCTACCATTTCACTGTTTAGAAATCTTCATGGATACCCTTGACCTAGGGTAGATGGAAGAACATTCTCGGGTTGCTACTTATAAAAACCAATATGTGTCCACCTCGTTCCAGAAGAACAATGGCTCCCGAGTTCCGAGTCTTCTGCAGAACACGTGTTATTGGTACTTTCAGTTAGATCTACATAATATTATTGTTCTTCTATATACATATAATAATAATAAATAATAAATTTGTAGAAAAGTGGTGTCTGTACAATGGAAATATATAAAAAAAAAGTAGCAGGGGTTGTTATTATATCGATGCCGAACCCGAAATTGTAATTAATTTTTTTTTTTGTCTGTTTGTCTGTTTGTCGGTTTGTCTGTTTGTCTGTTTGTTTGTGCACGCTAATATCAGAAACGGGTTATTCGATTTAGATGCGGTTTTCACTAATATATTGTAGTAGGCTTCACTTAACATTTAGTGTTTATTTCATGTCAATCGGTTCATAAATAAAAAAGTTATGTCAATTTAAAGAATCACGGCGAACATTTGTTAAGGTTAGGTTAACATATCAAAGTACGTACACGCCTCGGGCCTGCGCGTCCGATCTTCGGAACTACTGGACGGATTTGAATGATTTTTTTTTTATTGTATAGTTATTATATGGCTGGACAACATTCAGGCTATAATTTATCTTGGAAACTTGAACACCTGATGCAGAACCGAAACAGACCAGCTTAACTATAAGAGATACAAAAATGGTACCATAGCAAAAATTGTTCCACGTGATGAGGATTTTCTGCTGAGAGAATAAATTTGAAGATCTGGAACACCTGATGGGGAACTCCAAGAGCCCAGCTACACCATAACACATATAGGAATGACGTCTTAGTAAAAGTTATTCGGTCTGATGGGCATTTCCTGTTGACTTATAAAAATCGAAGATCAGAAACATCTGATGTGGAAATCAAAGCTATCACTAATTTCACCTCCACGCGGTGAAGGCCGTAACAGTTTAGGACTGATTTTCGATGACGATGGTATATCATTGAAAATTTGACTCTACTGGCCAAAGCTCCCATTTATTTTTTTTAACGTGAAGAAATGCTCATGCATTCTGCACTACCACGGGGAGATAGTGCAGTTATGTGGGACTCTAACCCACTAAAACTCCACTGTGTCCTCCTCTGCCGCTTACGGCGGGAACATGGGCACGCGTTAGCACTCATCCGTGAACCCGCCGCGGCTGTCTGTCACCGGACCCTCCGCTGGGGAGTACTCCCCATCACCGGCGCACCAGAACACATAGCACGCCGTGACCACCCCAGGGACCAAACCAGCACATGGGCGCCAGACGATCCCGTGTCTGGGCACCCTTGGTAGGGGAGCAGTCACTTAGATTTTAATTGATCAGGTATCTTCATAATAAAACTATAACCATGCCTAGAAAAAGGTCAAATCTTTCCCAATGTTCCAAAGGAGCTAAAAGATTGAGGATCATAAGATCCCAAGAATCTACCGAAGAGCGTCAGGAGAGACTTGATGCTGTTTGAGAACATCAGGCTGCAACTCGCTCCGTGGAAACCTCTTCGGATCGCGAAGCACGCCTGCGTTCTCAGCGTATTTACGCATCTACATCCAGGTCTCTAGAGACCAGTGCAGAATATGATGCGCGACTGACCGCTGATACGGTGAGATTATCATACTTTGTTCCGAACACGCACACAACAAAATATTCATAATCAGAAAGTGAGAAAGAAAGAATTGCTGGAGTACGGCATGAAGAGACAGATTAAGAAGAGCGCAACGAACGTTTGAATTCTGATCAACTTCGACATTCTCTGAACAGAATGTCGATATCATCTGAAGAATCGGATGTGTCTCAAGATATAGCCGTAGGGCATGGCGACCTTCCTTGGGTTGATAAGGAACGGAGTGCATTTACGTATACTCCTATGATTGACTGCGCCACATATTCCGCCATCGGAGGTATGGTTGAAAATTTTACTTTTTGTGAAGCTGTTAAATAGCAAAAAGAAACAAACGGTACCTATGTGTTGCTCAGGTGGGAAAGTACATATTGAAATATTACAAAATCCTCCAGAAATATTAAGATCACTGCTAATCGGTGACCATCACAGTCAAAACATTTCTTGGACAATATACGTTCGTACAATAATGCCTTTCAAATGACATCTTTTGTTGCGAAACAGATTTCAGAAGGCCCCATTCAAAGTGCAATGACAAGTTTACCACCCTATTGGTTCATTATTGCCTGAAAATGACGTCTCGAATCGTCTCGCGCATCCCGTTGTTATCCAGTCCCCGGGTTCTTAGAATTCGACATCAGACGTTTCAGATCTTCGATTTTGACGACCCCGTTGTCGCTGGCATAAGCAACAGGATCCGCGTACGAAGTCGCGGGCAGAAGCTAGTATTCCATAAAATCATTCGTTTTCTTTACACTACATGTGGGTGGTAAGTACCTAAATGTTTTTTCATCTTTCGCATCAGCAGGAATAATCCAAAAACATGAATGCTGTGTTATAAAGATTCTAGTTAGTAAAATGATCTGTCTTGGGGTTGGGAGCGCTCGTACGCACGATGACATAATATTATCAAGCTATACATTTCCAGTATTAGCTGACTTCTCATTGTACGAAAAGCCAATACAATACGAGTTCAGCTGAAACTGAAAATGTATAGCATGATAAGTCTGACACTGTCATCATTACTGTGTTTACATATTATAATAAGTATTCTAAATTGTTGCATGTCCTTGTATCATTATATATAGGTAATTATCGTTATATTCATTGTCTGTTTGACTTTTACACTTTTAGATAAGTAAGTAATCTAAACTAGATTAGGTAATCATTATTTTAAGCATGCGTAGTTCGCCTGTAAGTGATTGTTTCACTGATGCATATACACTTTCGCATGTTACCCTTAGCATAGAACCTGTGTAAACAATTGTTGGTGAACCAATAAAAATTACACGTGGATGCTGTTTATACCGTCAACTTATCTAACTCCTGAAGAATGTTAAACTCTATTTTGCAAGGTCAGCAATCTTCACTTTGTTTTAATACAGCACTGCAATATTTTTGCCTATGTTGCTATGTCATGTGCAGTTGACATAACTAAGTTTCTAGCAACTAAAAAACTACTGATGGCAGCATGTCACCCATAAATATTATAATGACGAAATACCTATGTTTGGTCTCTAAATGACTGCTAAGATTGTCTGGATAGCGATGCTATGGCTTTTATCAGTTTTGGAGAAAATAAGAACCCAGTAAGATGATTAGTACCCGCACTAGACCCTCATGGTGGACTACGGCCAACTCCCTCCCAACGAAAGGAGGCAGTAATGGGAATGCATTTTGCTTTAGACCGGTCATAAGCATTAGTTCTTTTATATAAACATGACCTCAACATCATTTATAGGTATATTGCATGCCAATTCCTCAAATAAATCCATGAAAATTAAGAGACCGATTTTAAACGTTAACGACCATCTGTCTCGGTCAATGTAATCCAGAAGCGATCAAATTAACTGAAATGAAAATATTACGAAAACAGAAGAACAAAGATTCTCTATGAAGTTTAACACCGAAGAGGTTTTTAACATCAGTCAAGCGGAAGTTATGTGCGTTCTTAATTTGAAATGTTTCTATCTTCTCTTTAAATTTTGTTGCTTTTGTATTTGGAATGACAATATTCTCTTTGTCTGAGCTAGATTAAAAAATTTGAACTCTTTCGCTTAGATCTTTAATATACATACCATTCTGATCATTTGTCAAAAATATCTCCAGAAAAGTTCTTAAAAAAAATATTTCTAAAATTCTTACGTTAAGGTATATTCTGCCAGCTGTTTTTAGTATCATATTCTTAAGCACAGTTTACAAAATCGCTGTATTTGAGGAATTGTTGCGCAGAACCTATCGCTGAGGCTATGCTTGGGGCAGGCCTATGACCAGCAGTGGTCGTCTTTCGGCATCCTTGTTTTAGTCAAACCTTCTTGGGAATCCATAGAGTGAAAATTCGCTCAATGGGCTTAAAACAAAGACCAGGTACATTGACACATAGACAGGTCATGACTACTCTTTTTGACGTGTGGCAGTCAAAAGGTTAAAGGATACTGGATGCTTGGATGGAAAAACACTGTCTTAGTCATTACTTACTCTGTTTAGTTATAACAAATATCTTGTGACAATATTTTGATTTAAAAGAGTGTCCGTGGAGTTTCTTGTCCGTCCTTCTCCATAGGTAGCATATTACGCTTTGGAATGGGCTAGTTGCCCATTCCAAAGTGTATATGCTATCCTTCTGACTGACGGACTCCTTAACAATAAAAGAGCCAGTAATTGGTTTAATTGAATTTGAAATAAATACTTTGTGTTTCAGTTTGATGAATATATGATCAACAGTGACGCTTTCAGTAAATTTACTGCATAATCATCTAGATAACCCTAATCCTATGTTCATCTCTTAAGATATCAATGGCTCGTTTTTAAAAACAATTTTCTTCATGAAGTGTGTTTTTACAGTTTATGTGACTCATAAATCTGTTTACAACTTTCAACTGCTCTCCGGCATTCCGCGCAAATCACGCGCAGTAGTTGTATAAGCTTTATTTAATTCTAATGAAGTTTTTATATCTTATATGTTTTCTTTTTTTTTAGAATCGTCACATAGAGTCTTACTTAAACCTATTTCGGGGTAAATATAACTGAAATCGTCCTCAGCGTACAAATAAGGTAAAAAATAAGTCTCACTCCCTATAAAAAAACTAAAAATGTGGCGCTAAACAAACACGCTTGCCGACGGCAGGCGAGCTTTAAAAATAAGGAAGACAGGCCGTGGCATACTCACACTCATGTGCACCGCTAAATTAAGATCCGTCTCACATCACACCAACAGCTTTAACAAGCTAAATGCTAAAAATAATACCCCCACCAATGACGAAACACAACCTATTTACGATTTACTATTCAAAAGTAACAAAACCGTTACGAATTTATATATCGAACACAGCAAAACACCGGCAACTAAAAACACTGGCATACAACACGAAATGACTTCGAAATCCGAATTTTTTTTAATGCCGTCAAACCAAATTTGAAACGCGTGCGCGCCGCTCGAACGCTAAAATGGAACTGGTTTGACTTGAACTTCCGTCGAGCCCTGTGATTGGCTGTGATGAATTAAAGAGATGGAATCGTCCAATGGGGTAGTTTTGAACTGTTAAAGGGTACCGCCTCCTATTGGTTGCTGTGTAGGTTCGCCATTTTTCAGTTTCGTGAAACAATTGAGTTTGCTATGTAGGCGGATTCTTGACTATCACCGGTTAGTGGTTTGTGAGACGATGTGGATATTTTCGTTGCGTCCCACAATGCGTGAATTAGGTTCGTTTCAGCTGACATGATTAAATCATCCGGTGTGCGTGATGTAACGGGTGTGAAGAAAGTCTTTCTCGGTCAATTAGTTGGTCGGTTGCTAATTTTGAATGTGACAGACGTAGACGGAGTGGGCGACACGGGTCAGGAGTCGACGGACTTTCGTTAAATGTTTTCATTTAGGTTTGGCTTTAAATGTTTTCGTTCTGTGATATGAATTACTGTTATCAGTGCTAGGTACCTACCTACCATCAGTAGAATTGTGACGAATGCTTTCCGAGACTTTTTTCTGAATAAAATACTTTAAACACGCTGAAATGTATTTAGCAGATTTTGGACGTGCGTGAAAAATTAGTAGTAAACAAATTTTTGTTAATAACACTCACAAAAATATTGTTCTCATGTAAGTGACGATTGTCTTAATGAGAAATAAAGTTCTTTAAACCGAAAATGGTATTTAACCATGTTTCTTTCAGCATAAGTATCTACAATGTATGATTACGTTATGAGTATGTTATCTTTAATTTATAAAGTAGTGTACTTCCCTAAATACACTTAAACCATACTAATCAATCTCTCCTCTCTAAACACATCTTTATCTTCACGTTTGTCACAACTAGACACAACACAACGCAAAGTCATCCTATTTCATTCAATTGCTCTTGATTGAGACGTCTCTCATTAAATCATGAGCCACCAATGACCACGTGAACAAATATTAACACTGCACTGCTTGTCAGGGAATTTGAATAGGGTCGTTTACATGCTACGCGATAGCAACGGGAAGATGTTGTAGAGTTAGAGTTTCTTTGACAAGCTCTATCTTAAAATCCGCGTTGGCACCATCTACAACAGGTCTGCAACTCGATTTCAGTACTTTTAGTCTTACAGTACGAATCTTTGAAACAAACAATAAAAGTAATAGAAAAAAAACTGTATCGTATTTTTATTTTTAGGTAATAGTTAGATGATATGAACTGGACCAAAACCCATTTTTGATGACATAAATACTCTTTAAAGTTTCTAAAAAGAGAACCGCAAACAGTCGACACTACTATTATTATTGTATTTAAAAAAAAACATTCATACAAATCTAACAACTGCTTATAAAGTGATTGCATTTTTACGCAGATGTGCCAAAGCTTCAGCTGCTCTTATAATTAGGACATCCTCTGTCAGTTTAATGATAGTTCTATTAGCAATTATCTATACATATAATAAATTTGTAGAAAAGTGGTGTCTGTACAATGGAAATATATAAAAAAAAAGTAGCAGGGGTTGTTATTATATCGATGCCGAACCCGAAATTGTAATTAATTTTTTTTTTGTCTGTTTGTCTGTTTGTCGGTTTGTCTGTTTGTCTGTTTGTTTGTGCACGCTAATATCAGAAACGGCTTATTCGATTTAGATGCGGTTTTCACTAATATATTGTAGTAGGCTTCACTTAACATTTAGTGTTTATTTCATGTCAATCGGTTCATAAATAAAAAAGTTATGTCAATTTAAAGAATCACGGCGAACATTTGGTAAGGTATTCTATCAGAGTACGTACACGCCTCGGGCCTGCGCGTCCGATCTTCGGAACTACTGGACGGATTTGAATGATTTTTTTTTATTGTATAGTTATTATATGGCTGGACAACATTCAGGCTATAATTTATCTTGGAAACTTGAACACCTGATGCAGAACCGAAACAGACCAGCTTAACTATAAGAGATACAAAAATGGTACCATAGCAAAAATTGTTCCACGTGATGAGGATTTTCTGCTGAGAGAATAAATTTGAAGATCTGGAACACCTGATGGGGAACTCCAAGAGCCCAGCTACACCTTAACACATATAGGAATGACGTCTTAGTAAAAGTTATTCGGTCTGATGGGCATTTCCTGTTGACTTATAAAAATCGAAGATCAGAAACATCTGATGTGGAAATCAAAGCTATCACTAATTTCATCTCCACGCGGTGAAGGCGGTAACAGTTTAGGACTGATTTTCGATGACGATGGTATATCATTGAAAATTTGACTCTACTGGCCAAAACTCCCATTTATTTTTTTTAACGTGAAGAAATGCTCATGCATTCTGCACTACCACGGGGAGATAGTGCAGTTATGTGGGACTCTAACCCACTAAAACTCCACTGTGTCCTCCTCTGCCGCTTACGGCGGGAACATGGGCACGCGTTAGCACTCATCCGTGAACCCGCCGCGGCTGTCTGTCACCGGACCCTCCGCTGGGGAGTACTCCCCATCACCGACGCACCAGAACACATAGCACGCCGTGACCACCCCAAGGACCAAACCAGCACATGGGCACCAGACGATCCCGTGGCTGGGCACCCTTGGTAGGGGAGCAGTCACTTAGATTTTAATTGATCAGGTATCTTCATAATAAAACTATAACCATGCCTAGAAAGAGGTCAAATCTTTCCCAATGTTCCAAAGGAGCTAAAAGATTGAGGATCATAAGATCCCAAGAATCTACCGAAGAGCGTCAGGAGAGACTTGATGCTGTTTGAGAACATCAGGCTGCAACTCGCTCCGTGGAAACCTCTTCGGATCGCGAAGCACGCCTGCGTTCTCAGCTTATTTACGCATCTACATCCAGGTCTCTAGAGACCAGTGCAGAATATGATGCGCGACTGACCGCTGATACGGTGAGATTATCATACATTGTTCCGAACACGCACACAACAAAATATTCATAATCAGAAAGTGAGAAAGAAAGAATTGCTGGAGTACGGCATGAAGAGACAGATTAAGAAGAGCGCAACGAACGTTTGAATTCTGATCGACTTCGACATTCTCTGAACAGAATGTCGATATCATCTGAAGAATCGGATGTGTCTCAAGATATAGCCGTAGGGCATGGCGACCTTCCTTGGATTGATAAGGAACGGAGTGCATTTACGTATACTCCTATGATTGACTACGTCACATATTCCGCCATCGGAGGTATGGTTGAAAATTGTACTTTTTGTGAAGCTGTTAAATAGCAAAAAGAAACAAACGGTATGTGTTGCTCAGGTGGGAAAGTACATATTGAAATATTACAAAATCCTCCAGAAATATTAAGATCACTGCTAATCGGTGACCATCACAGTCAAAACATTTCTTGGACAATATACGTTCGTACAATAATGCCTTTCAAATGACATCTTTTGTTGCGAAACAGATTTCAGAAGGCCCATTTATGCCAACATTCAAAGTGCAAGGCCAAGTTTACCACCCTATTGGTTCATTATTGCCTGAAAATGACGTCTCGAATCGTCTCGCGCATCCCGTTGTTATCCAGTCCCCGGGTTCTTAGAATTCGACATCAGACGTTTCAGATCTTCGATTTTGACGACCCCGTTGTCGCTGGCATAAGCAACAGGATCCGCGTACGAAGTCGCGGGCAGAAGCTAGTTAATTACTAAAGCTTATGCATAATGTTATAAAATATGTAGTGAGTCTAAAGTCATGCCATATGGTTACAAATATAGGGCACATTATAGCTCCCTAGGGGATCCCTTTTTGTTTTAGTACATTTTTTATTTCAAATTGCAATGTTTATGTTACTTTTCATATTATGTTATTTGTGAATTTAATTTATAAATTGTAGCAACTGTTTCAATAATAATGAATTTATCTAAAAGTATTTCGTTGATGACTTTTATCAAAAGTCGTTACGGAATCGTCACGTAAATTCTCAACGCCACTTCAATATAAAAGAACTTTTACTTCAAATATCATAGGAAGCGATCGTTTGCTCATTTCGTTTCTATTCTTTATTTAAATGCACTTTTGGAAAACAATTGAGGTTTATGTTTTCTTTGTACTATGGTGCCATACCCCGGTGTTAAGTAGTGGGTTTCTTTGTTTAGTTGATTATAATTTGATAACACAACACTCGTTTGCAAATAGAATTTAGAATGTATTTTTATTGAACATGGGCTATTTAAAACTAAAAATCTTCAGCATTTATTTTTGTAACTTCTGTTTTTCCAATTTTAGCGTAGTGTGTCTTAATATTTTGCTTAATACCTCTACAACTGATAGGCATTTAGAGATTTGATATTTTAAAGTATTATAGGAATTCAAGCACAAAATATTATTGTTGTAATACAGACCACAGCTACAGCAGACCAAAACCCTATGAAGAGACTGACCTTTGCATTTAATACACGGGACTGGATAATAGTTATTCATATCACAATAATGACAAATTGATAGACAACCCATGAATTAAACTCTCAACGCAAAGATCTCTAAAAAAGTTCCAAAAGCATAACCTACCACTAAAATAGACTTTATAGTTACCGCCATAAAGTTGACAAAAACAGTTAAATATCGCTTGTTATTTGTATAATGCATTGAATGCGATCATTATACGGTTGTTTGTTCTTTTGTTGCCTTTTGTGTTCGCCCGCCATTGTAGTTTGACGTTTAGCGGTAGCCATCTTTTTTCGGCGGGAAACGGATGACGTTTTGGGGTCCCGGGTGAGATTTAGTAGTAGTTATGGATTTTTATTATTTTTATTATCATGGTTTGCAGGACTCTTGGGATGGTAGTTGACTGAATAAATTGCATTCCTAGAACAGAGCTTAAAATATAATTGCTCTACAGGTCAAATTGCATGAGGACGACAACCAATGGAGTATGATGAGCACAAGGTTGTAGTTCAACGCTAAAGTATCCCAAGTGAAGACAGAGATGGATCATAATATTATGTGTCATTATTATCCCGAATGCGAAAGCTGACATAGCACAGAAATAAATATAGGTATACAGGGTTATTTGTAAAACACCAGCAACCTCTTAAGAGGTCATTGTACTCATCATTATGAACAACTTTTACTATGGGACCAAACCTGAAATCACGAAAAATAAATCAGCTGTTCCCTACATTTATGTTCGTATAACTCGTCAAAATGTAGGGAACAGCTGATTTTTTTTTTCGCGATTTCAGGTTTGGTCCCATAGTAAAAGTTGTTCATAATGATGAGTACAATGACCTCTTAAGAGGTTGCTGGTGTTTTACAAATAACCCTGTATTTCTTTACGAGTAGGTATTTGTGCTTAGGTTAACCTGAATTTTCAATTTCTGAATAAACGAAAAGTCAAAATCTCCCAACGACATTTTACCCCACGATCAATATTAAAATTACCACCGGAACCCACTTCAAAACGCAAATTATTCAAGCACACCTTCAAACGACCCTTCAACAGTCAAGCACGACTCAATACAACAATAGTCTAAGATCATTCATGAGATAAAACTTCACAATTGTGAAAGCTGTAAGCTCCCGATTAGATGGGGTTTGAAAAAATAAATAGGATGTTTATTTAGATATACTAAGGGATTAACATGTTGCTACAAGCTGGGTTGACATCAAACATGTGGCGAATGACATATGGTTTGTGACTGCCTGAGGGAGTATCGTAGACGGTGAAAATAGGAAGCTTATAGCCGATCTTACAGTGAGTACTATGGTGAATTGAGCTCGAAGTGAGCTTTTTGACGCAAATTTTGACGTTCAAAAGTATAATATTTTATGGGCCTGTTTGAAATAAATGCTTTGACTTTGACTTGATGCTCGGGATTGACACTATTCTACATATTATCCTCACTTCAAGCTCACCTAAGTTTTCACGGTAAGATTTTTACAGAATAGTGGAGTGGGATTGCAGAATTTGCAGATGCTGTATTCAAAATTGATGATTATGATCAGAGGGATTAAGAATACCAGTACCTAACTATGGACTTCATTAGCCTGAGTTATTAGAGCTAGTTATAGATAGGGATTTAAATCCAGATTGAATTGAACTTTACAGGGTGAAATTTGCCAATAAAGCTATAACCTAATTTGATTGATGGAAACGCAAAGGAGGCCTCGGCGACCAATTCTAGTGTTCCAGTATTGTCCATACTTTTCATACAAAACCAACGTGTCAGAGGGCTTCACCGTTTACTCGCACTACGATACAAAAATTACGTATATAAACTGAAGGCTTCGACTGGCAGCCCGTGACTGAAATAAAGCGCTCATTAGACTTTTAGCAGCGCGTGCAACGAACTTTATTAGTACTGCCGTCTCTAGACGCTTTGGTCGCGGTGATCCGTGCTCTGTGGATGGAAAGGCTATAAGATGAAGAGGTTAAAGATGAACGAGAGAATGTCCACGAAAATCAGTTTGCATCCTGCGATCTTCACTTCTTTTTGTCAGCACCTTTGCAAGCCACTCTTCGGTAGTCAATTACTTAAACGGGCCAATAGATCAATACATAGACAACAATAGTTTAAGATTACCAGATAACGGAGTCTTTGTCGGATTAGCTTTAAAGGCTCGTAAAAAAAGGCATCTGGGTTTTAAGGAATGGCGCAATTGATTGGTTCATGGCTCGTTCCCAGCGTTGGAAAAAGCAACATCAAGACCACTGATCTCAAAAATAAGGTTCGAACCGAGGCAGATGCTTTACTTTGTGTAAATAATTTCATCACCACTGCTCTCAAAACGGTAAAGGAAAACATCGTGAGGAACCAAAAGTTCGAAGACATAATTATGTGGTAGATTACAGCCCACAGCCTCTCCAGGGGAGGAGGCTTGTGTTTCAGCAGTGGGAGCATGATAGACTGATTATATACGATATGAAAAGTACGAACTTACCCACAGTTCACTTTATACTTAAGACTAACCTGAAAACTTAGCAATAACTACTCACCGTAATAGAGCATCACAATCAACAATAGTTATAGATGACAAGATAACTGAACCTCTGTCAGATTTGCTTGAAAGATGCCGAAGGGACGGTGAAGAAAAAACATAAAGGGATGTTGATTATTTGGATATTTGATCATAATTGTTCAGTGAGGCGTTTACTTTCTGTATGGGACAAATGTGGAAGTGCCTGATAAGCGCATAATTGTAAATCAATCAGCTAGACCTACCTAATATCACAGTCTGTAGCTGGACATTGGCCACACTGGTTATTTCTCCTAACAGGATAGTCAAATTGGAAACGACTTTCTTACCATCCTCAATTTCCTAAGTCACGAACCTTATCTTCATTCCTCAGTTATTTCTACTTTCTTGAGGTTGTCAGTCCGCTTCAACTAGGTACTTTGGGGCATTCATCATCATTGGCAGCCTTGCTTGCTTGTTTTCCAACTACTGCTGAGGCACATAGGCAATGACAGACTGGATATGATTCGAACTCGTGACATCTCGGTTGGGAACCTTACCATTGGACTATTGCTACTAAATATTTTTTCAGACTACTTACATCGTGTGTACTGGAATGATATAAACCAGTTTTATTTCATTAATTTGATCATCACACAGTTTTAAAATTCTACAATTTGAAAAATCGGCTTTTGCCAGCATTATCGACCCTTTCATGGGCTCTTCTTTATTTATTTTTTTACACGTCGTTCTATTGCTGATTAAATGAAGATGTTTTCTCTGTAATATTCATGTTTTCTCTGTTATATTCATTCATGTAGTATTCATATTCATGAAAACATCAAGCTACTACAATCTGTCAAATTTCTTTAATAGATTTTCAACTTTATCGCTAAAGCTTAAGGTTGAAAGTTGATTGGGAAAATTTGACAGTTACGGGTAGCTTGATGTGCTGGCGTCCGTACCTACGCTTAATATCATAGTAATGAGATGGTTCAAGTTCATGTACACGTCGATGATTTTGATTTCCTTATAAAACCATGAAAATTAAAAAAAAAAAATGAAATCCCATAAATGAACACAGTGCTAATTCCGAATAACAATTTCATGCCAAAAAATCATAAATCACAAGTCAAGTACAAGGCTCTCTCTCCAAAAATCATCAGAAAAAATACCAAATACTCGCGCCCTTATTAAAAGTATACCAACAGGGGTACCTACCCCAGCGCCCCATTACGTCATGGGGAGCTAACAATATGCTGAGTAACGACATAACAGCCCATAATATTTGCCACGGTTTGGGGGCCCGTAGCGAATTTGTAAAACCATTGATAATGTAGCGTGAATAATGAACAGGTAATTGTTGGGTTGTTTTAATTGGGTTATTGCTCTTTTTATGTTAGTCATTTTATAGTCAAGGCTTCTATTGAGTGTATGTTCTAGAGTAAGCAGAATCAAGCTAGGGCACTAAAAATATGACTTGGAGAAAGGCTTGTAACTTTGTAAAGTATATGTATGTATTTTTGTTGATAAGTTGCCTTTAGCCTCCCAAACTTTTTATTAATGGTTTTACTCTCGCCGTAAAAAGACCCAATTTGTTTAGATTATTCTAACCATCATTTCATTTAAACATTGCCTTAACAGGAATGACTTATACCTTACTAGCTTCCGCCCGCGGCTTCGCCCGAGAGGTATGTCGATAAAAACTATCGTATGTCCTTCCCCGGGATGCAATCTATCTCTCTGCCAATTTTTATCGAAATGCGTTCAGTGGTTTAAGCGTGAAAAGGTAACATACAGACAGACAGACAGAGTTACTTTCGGAAAGCCTCACATGCACAAGCACACTCCCACGATCTGATTGAAAATTGACATTGTATCAGCTTCATGAACCAATTCATAACCACAGCATACCTACTCTAATCGCATCCGTTAAACTTACGGAACCAACCTCACTTCCCACCCCATTGACTGCACTAAGGGTGCTTGAAACATATCCAGTAATTGTGGCATTGTCCTTCACATCGTGCACTTTATTACAACATTATCACAATGGATGGTACTTACATGGGAAACCAACGGGGCAATTGCGTAACACATTATCAATCGGAATCGGTTTAATTTTGACAGTTCAACAACATTCATTGCGATAATTACGCGTTGAGCAGACCAATTTTTCGAACTTATGAAGCAATGGATTAGCAATTTGCTTCAAAATGATTCAGATTCCGATCGATAGTATGACACGCAATTAGACTGCTGCAGTGCTATTCTGTAAAAATCTCATCGTGAAAACTTAGGAGAAGTGAGCGTGGAGTGAGCTGTCAATAGTGTCAATTCCTAGCAAAAACAAACTCACTTCAGCTAAGTTTTCACGGTGAGATTTTTACAGAATCGACCGGCTGGTAATAAAAGAAAACTTATATGTAAGTTTTGTCAAACCTTAGACCACACCTCCATTGTAAACTAGCCTTTTAAAATGTGAAACACGTTTTCCCATTTCAATATTTATTTCGGCCCAGCATTTTCCACCAAATTAACATTTTCTTCGATTTGAAACAATGAAGAGCAGTGGGTGCGTCAGTTTAAACCACGCCCACCTGCGAAGCCTTCGATGTGCTATCTCTTTCGCACAGGATGTCTCACTCTCGCACAGTTAATATTATTACTTCCCTACAACTTTAGCCCAGTGATGCTTATTGTATTTTAATATGTAGATAAGTATATGGAAAATCGGTAATAACTTCGGAAAAAACTGACTACCTACCAGCACCCTAAATTGCGTACCTAACATACTATTAATCACAAAATGAATCAATTCGAAGTTTATGGCTAATCCATTGCTTCATAATCGAAAAAAATATCTGCTCAGCAACGTAGGTACCTAAATAACGCAATGAAAGTTGTTGAACTGTCAAAATGAAAACCATTCCTACTGTGTGTGTTACGCAATTACTTAGTACTTAGTTTGATTTAGATTTAGTATATGCAAATAAACCACTCAATGAAACTCTAACAGCTTAGATTCCAATAGGTGGAAAAGTAGGTTATTTAGGTATTTGGAATTTAAGTATATTACCTATATCATAACAGAACATAATCAGCCTATAAGTGTATGTATGTATATGTTCCCACTGCTGGGACACAGGCCTCCTCTCTTCGAGATCAGTGCGGGGCCAGTGCGGGTTGACAGATGTCACATGTCGTCGAATTTTTAGTTCAATGACATGGCCGGGTTCCTCAGGATGTTTTCCTTCACCGTTTTGACAGCAGTGGTGATGAAATTATTTACACAAATACCTACTAAACGTAACGCCTACATTTCCCAAAGGATTAGTAGAGTTACACCACATTTCGCCAGGTCTCCTGTAACAGGTAGCGAACCTATATTTTTTTTATTGGTGAATAGGCCCTCTCTTGACCTCAATCACGCCTAATGGCAAGCGATGGATGAGGTCTACGATGGAACGAGCGTGCCCAGAAGATGCCTAAGGCACTGGAATTCCCACGCATCGACGAAACACAGCAGGCTTCTTGGGACTCCCGTGAGAGGGCGGTCGTAAACCAGGCGGGCGTTAGCCCTACCAACAACGCCAGGAAAAAGTTGGCCAGTCAAATAAGGTGTTGGTTGTGACTGTCCAGGATACGCCGAGCGCTCGGTTCAGTTGAGTAACTGGCGGAACAAACTGCGCTACACAAGGAGGCTTCTTCATGCATCCCAAAAATTTTTGGCCATCAACCATTTTGGGCATAAATCCAGACTCCAGGCTGCTACTGAGAAATTCCAGATGAAAAAACTCAAAAATACTTTGCCCACTCCGGGAATCGAACGCGGGAACTCATACTCAGCATTAGCGCTTGCGACCACTAGACCAACGTTTGTTAGACAAAGCCTAACTTAAGCAACCGTTAACCCACCCAACTGCATTCATGAGGGTAGGCAGAAATTAAAGAATAGAATAGAATTCTATTTATTATGTAGGTACACCATCTGGGGCACGGAAGTGCCCTCGCCAAGACGAAGCCAAGCGAAGCGCAAGGGCACTACTTACCTTTTCTCGAAGCGCTTCGTCGTTTTTTTTAACCCTCATAACTTGGGTTTGGATAATACCATAAACAAAATTCTCGGGATATGATGTTAATAGTGAACTTATTAAACATACAAATCAAATTGCGTAGCTCATAAACCTTAGATTTTATTGATATCTGAAAAACCCCGATTTCGTCGCTGACTGATGATCATCAAAACTCTTAGTGTACTTCCTGAAGTCCTAGAAAGCTGAAATTTAGTATTTAAGCTAGTATTAGTACACAAACAACAAAACCATTCAAAAACTTTGTACTTTTACCCCCCAACCCCTTAAACTAGGGGATGGAAATTTGTATAAGACTTCCGCAAATTTTGATGCTAGACGACTGAAAATTGATGTAGGGACTCCTTGTTTTATATAATAAAATAAATATAAATTTCAGACTTTTTAGTAAATCACTCCCAAAAAAAGAAAAAAAAAATTTTTCTTAAGCATCTTACAAAAAGATGTGCAATCCCACCAAAAACATTTACATGTAAAATGTTGCCAAGACGAGACCACATTATAATATGGCTCGCACTGTCAAAAAGTTATCAGATCTTATGTGTAGAACCAAGCTTCACAAACTCTACACCTTAGTCAAAATATGTGGCTTGGCCGTTTCGTTATTACAAGAACTATTGTTTAACAGAAAAGTAACTAAGACTAGCTTCTGCCCGCGACTTTGTCCGCGTGAAATTTCTTGTACCCCCGACGCACCCTGTCGCATCGCATCTCCTTAATCTTACTTCGTTTTCGCTTAGCATTCTCATCACTGACTTTTGTTCGGCTTCTTGGGGTCCTAGCGTGATGATCCTAAAAGTAAATAGCATAAAAGCTTTCCTCAAAAATTGGGCTATCCATTGCAAAACGAATTTTACAAATCCGACTAGTGAGTAGTTCCAGAGATTAGCGCGTTTAAACAAACAAACAAATTCTTCAGCTTTATTATTAGTAAATAGATGTCTAAGTAGAATTTTTCACCAACATCGACAAGGGTTTTAAAAAACTACTTCAATCCAATCACCTAAGAAAAATGTCATATTTGCGGCCAAATACTTAAATCTGAATATTATAAATTCGAAAGTAAGTCTGTTTGTCTGTAGGTATGTATATTACCTTTTCACGCCTAAACCACTGAACGGTACACGGTAATGATAACCCAAAAAAAAAACCTTAGAAAACTTTAAAGCTTAGAGTAACTAGGTAAGTTTTAACTTGATAGTCGGCCCTTAGACTATACAGTGTTACAGAACCTTACTCAAGACTCAAGTATTACTTAAAGGCCTGAGTCTTGTGAGTCTTGTCTTTGATTTGTAGTTTCAACCAATCAAATGGATTAAACGAGTTTTAAGTAATGCTTGAGTTTTAAGTGAGGTTCTGTAGACTAAGTTGTCCAAAATTAGATTCTTAACATTATAACAAGCTAAATAACCTAAATAAAAACTTGTTGCAACAACTTGACCCGTACCTATAAAACAAAGTGTAAACACAAAAAATATAATAGTGATGTCAATAAAACACATCATTTGATGGTCCCGCGTCGCGTCGCTGCCCGAATTCCCGGGATTCTCACACGGTGTGGCGTTATGCCGTCCCGTTCAATTTACGACTTACTGAAACGTCCCGTGCTTTGGTATGGTCAGAGAAAGTGTTGGCTAGGGATTTTAAAATATATTTATTATACGATTTCTGGTACACGAACAAATTATTTACCTTTTGAATGCCTCGTGTCGCTGGTCTATAGGTGGCAAGCCCTACTGCTGAACATGAGGTCAGGTGTGTGTTTTTTGGTTTTTCCATCCGGAATTTCTCAATAGCAATAGGCTCGCCCCCTTATGTTCATTGATTACGTAAGACGATTTGAGAGGGTCTAAACAAGTCTTATTGAAGTGAAAACTTCGGTTTTCGGCCCTATGGGGCCCCTCCTCGATGCTGACATCTCTTTGAGGCGCGCGTGGAACACGTACGCGCCGTCCGGCACGGGCCTGGTCCTGATCGGACGGTGAGCTACCCAGGTACTGGATCTTAAAAATAAAAATAATAAAAAAGGGGGGAGGTTAATCCAAGTCTTATCTTTTCTTACGTAGGGGTAATAAATGAACTGCCCCTTACATGGGACATAAAATGCTGGGGAAATGGGCTGGGTCAAGGCACACCTGCCTTCCGGCCCTGGTGCAAGCCATGGTCCGGGCGAGAGGGAGTGGGAGGCACACCTGCCTAAGGCTGCGTTTCCACCAGAGATGAGCCAGGATGCGTAGCGAGGGATGTGATGTGTGTGAAACCAGCCAAAACATCGCTTCATTTTTATAGCTTGAACTAAGTCAGCATTGGTATTGGTTAGTTTTACACACATTCCTCGCTACGCATCCTCGCTCATCTCTGGTGGAAAACCGGTCTATATAACCCTTCGTGGAATACAGGCGTGACGTTATGAATTTCCCAATAGCAGCCCGGAGTCTGGATTTGTGCCTGGTTGAAGGCAATAGGTTCGCCCCCTGTTACAAAAACTGGCGAAACGTGGGTGTAATAGGTACACCTCTGCCCTAAAACAGACGTCACGTTGTTTCTTTTATGAACAGCGCTGCTATTCTGTAAGATCACCGTGATAACTTATGTGAAAGTGAGCTGTCACTCCACCAGCCAGTCGATTCTCTAAAAATGTCACCGTGAAAACTTAGGTGAAGTGAGTTTGTTTTAGCTAGGAATTATTGACAGCTCACTTTAAGCTCACTTCTCCTAAGTTTTCACGGTGAGATTTACACAGAATATTAGCATTACTGATTATTTCTATGTGCAGCAAATAAAACATCTTCTGTTACAGGTATCTCTATACTTAAAAGAAGACCTCTAAAATGTATATTTGTTAAAACCTGTTGATTTTGAAATAAATAAACTTATCTTGAGGAAGTGTGCTTCAATGATATCGACAGTCTAACCTTTTGAGACTGTTTAAAAAAAATGCTACGTACCTACTGCTAATCCTCTCAATAATCTAGATTCTAGATGAGTTTCTTACGTTCACAAGAGACAAATGTCACGTAGGGCAATTTCTACATTGAAAGAACTTTCCAGAATAAAAACAAAAAAATTGCATAAAATACCGCCACAGCTAAAACTCATATTGTCTTAGATTAGTGTTAGGTCCATAATTGTTCTAGGATTAGATTCTTTAGAATATATTTGGGGCATTCATAAGAGACTACAAGGCACCAAGAAAAAAAAAATCAAGTCAAAAATTAAAAAAATGGCCGCAATACCGCCAGTACTTTCGTGTTCCATGGTTCTCAACAGACAGGCCCACCTCACTGTAACATGACACCAGCGTACGTCACCCAAGGTACCACACGAGTCACGGGGTACGCAGAGCTCTTACTAAAATGTAGTTATTACCAGCTAGTAATTGTCCCACTGTTATAAAGAACAAAAGTAGATCACTAACACCAGATAGTTTTCGTGATAACCTTTTCAACTGTCATAAAATAAAATATCTATTTAAACATAATAAATTTGTAGAAAAGTGGTGTCTGTACAATGGAAATATATAAAAAAAAAGTAGCAGGGGTTGTTATTATATCGATGCCGAACCCGAAATTGTAATTAATTTTTTTTTTGTCTGTTTGTCGGTTTGTCTGTTTGTTTGTGCACGCTAATATCAGAAACGGCTTATTCGATTTAGATGCGGTTTTCACTAATATATTGTAGTAGGCTTCACTCTTAACATTTAGTGTTTATTTCATGTCAATCGGTTCATAAATAAAAAAGTTATGTCAATTTAAAGAATCACGGCGAACATTTGGTAAGGTATTCTATCAGAGTACGTACACGCCTCGGGCCTGCGCGTCCGATCTTCGGAACTACTGGACGGATTTGAATGATTTTTTTTTTATTGTATAGTTATTATATGGCTGGACAACATTCAGGCTATAATTTATCTTGGAAACTTGAACACCTGATGCAGAACCGAAACAGACCAGCTTAACTATAAGAGATACAAAAATGGTACCATAGCAAAAATTGTTCCACGTGATGAGGATTTTCTGCTGAGAGAATAAATTTGAAGATCTGGAACACCTGATGGGGAACTCCAAGAGCCCAGCTACACCATAACACATATAGGAATGACGTCTCAGTAAAAGTTATTCGGTCTAATGGGCATTTCCTGTTGACTTATAAAAATCGAAGATCAGAAACATCTGATGTGGAAATCAAAGCTATCACTAATTTCACCTCCACGCGGTGAAGGCGGTGACAGTTTAGGACTGATTTTCGATGACGATGGTATATTATTGAAAATTTGACTCTACTGGCCAAAACTCCCATTTATTTTTTTTAACGTGAAGAAATGCTCATGCATTCTGCACTACCACGGGGAGATAGTGCAGTTATGTGGGACTCTAACCCACTAAAACTCCACTGTGTCCTCCTCTGCCGCTTACGGCGGGAACATGGGCACGCGTTAGCACTCATCCGTGAACCCGCCGCGGCTGTCCGTCACCGGACCCTCCGCTGGGGAGTACTCACCACCACCGGCGCACCAGAACACATAGCACGCCGTGACCACCCCAGGGACCAAACCAGCACATGGGCGCCAGACGATCCCGTGCCTGGGCACCCTTGGTAGGGGAGCAGTCACTTAGATTTTAATTGATCAGGTATCTTCATAATAAAACTATAACCATGCCTAGAAAGAGGTCAAATCTTTCTCAATGTTCCAAAGGAGCTAAAAGATTGAGGATCATAAGATCCCAAGAATCTACCGAAGAGCGTCAGGAGAGACTTGATGCTGTTTGAGAACATCAGGCTGCAACTCGCTCCGTGGAAACCTCTTCGGATCGCGAAGCACGCCTGCGTTCTCAGCGTATTTACGCATCTGCATCCAGGTCTCTAGAGACCAGTGCAGAATATGATGCGCGACTGACCGCTGATACGGTGAGATTATCATACATTGTTCCGAACACGCACACAACAAAATATTCATAATCAGAAAGTGAGAAAGAAAGAATTGCTGGAGTACGGCATGAAGAGACAGATTAAGAAGAGCGCAACGAACGTTTGAATTCTGATCGACTTCGACATTCTCTGAACAGAATGTCGATATCATCTGAAAAATCGGATGTGTCTCAAGATATAGCCGTAGGGCATGGCGACCTTCCTTGGGTTGATAAGGAACGGAGTGCATTTACGTATACTCCTATGATTGACTACGCCACATATTCCGCCATCGGAGGTATGGTTGAAAATTTTACTTTTTGTGAAGCTGATAAATAGCAAAAAGAAACAAACGGTACGTGTTGCTCAGGTGGGAAAGTACATATTGAAATATTACAAAATCCTCCAGAAATATTAAGATCACTGCTAATCGGTGACCATCACAGTCAAAACATTTCTTGGACAATATACGTTCGTACAATAATGCCTTTCAAATGACATCTTTTGTTGCGAAACAGATTTCAGAAGGCCCATTTATGCCAACATTCAAAGTGCAAGGCCAAGTTTACCACCCTATTGGTTCATTATTGCCTGAAAATGACGTCTCGAATCGTCTCGCGCATCCCGTTGTTATCCAGTCCCCGAGTTCTTAGAATTCGACATCAGACGTTTCAGATCTTCGATTTTGACGACCCCGTTGTCGCAACAGGATCCGCGTACGAAGTCGCGGGCAGAAGCTAGTAAGTAATATAAATGTTTTTGTTTAGCAAACATGGTGGAAAGTGCCGTCATGGCACGTCTCAGCTTATGGGCATCTACAATACCATCAGAACTAATGGCATTACAGATCCATGCCATGGTTCCAGAAAGGTATAACATGTGTGTTCGCAAAAAAAAATTTTTGATGTTCCTGTATTTTCTCCTGCACTTTTTATGCCTACCTAATATAGGACTAGCTTCTAGGTATCTCGATAAAAACTATCCTATGTCCTTCCCCGGGATTCAAATTTTATCGAAATCCGTTCAGTGGTTTAGGAATGAAAAGGCATACAGACAGAGTTACTTTCGAATTTATAATATTAGTATGGATGGGAGGGATATCGACGGGCAAACTGTAACCATGGATTCAACACATAATTATGATTCTAGAGCCCCTAGTGTAGAAACCATTCGTCGTTTATCTAAAAAAAACTGGCCAAGTGCAAATCGGACTCGCACACGAAGGGTTCCGTACCACAAGGCAAAATCACCTTTTTATAGAAAACTACAATACCTACGCGGTCAATAGTAATATGGAACAGCATTTTTTTTTTAAACCGACGAAAAATTTCAGCGCTGTTGTTCAGTTCAGAATCATATAATCATGTCGCTCTGTATAATTTGAAGGGCGTTAGTTCCCTTCGAACAAAAATTACACAGCGACGCTGTTTGGCGGCAAAAATAGTAAGCTTTCTTCGACGAATTCTTTAACAGGAGTCTCCAACAATTCCACTCTACCAACTTTATAATCATAAGCCTAGACAACAGTAGGCAGGTACTTACAATACTTTAGCTGGAAATAGATGGGTTCACGCCATTATTATCTACGGGGTTCGAACATATGGAACTTATGATCTGCCCGCTCTGCCGCCAATAAACACCTTGACCGTTGCCTTTAGTTTGAAATGACATTGAATTGCTCGTTACATTTACACATAGGTATCTTTTCAACCACAATTCTTTGTTACCAATGCCGTCACTTACGGTTACGACCTTCTACCGCCAACGGACAGGGCCACCGTGCCACATGTAACGTGATACTTACGTCCGTACGTCAGACACCCTCAGACCCCGAGGGGCTAGTGTCGTGAATATACTACGCATGGTGCTAATTCACAGACAGACAGGCAGAATTAGTCTCACCATAAGGGTTCCGTTTTTACCATTTTGGTACGGAACCCTAAAAACCATTTATTTGTTCTCAAGCTTCGAAGGTCCATAGTATGTTATTACCTGATTACAAATTACTTAAAACTATGGCAGTGGCACATACAACATACATAGGTACATTGATACATAATCAGCCTAGGCTGCTATAATGTTCCCACAGGCCTCCTCTCCGTGAGAAGAAGTGGGCCGTAAACCACCACGCGGGCCCAGTGCGGGTTGGTAGATGTCACATATATCTTCGATTTTTTTTTTGTTCTACGACATGCCGATATTTTCCTTTATCGTTTTAAGAGCAGTGATGGTGATGAAATAATTAACACAAAGCAAAACGTCTGCCTGAGTTCGAACCTACGACATCCAACTCGTAAGTCGCGGCCGTTACCACTGGGCCACCACTGCTCTCTATAATGACGGATATGACGCATATTTTCCCCCAATTTGTTCTTATTTTGTGTACCTATGTGTTTTTATGGTTCCGTACCCAAAGGGTAAAAACGGGACCCTATTACTAAGACTTCGCTGTCTGTCCGACCGTCTGTCCGTCCGTCTGTCTGTCACCAGGCTGTATCTCAAGAACCGCGATAGATAGTTGAAATTTTCACAAATTATGTATTTCTGTTGCCGCTATAACAACAAATACTAAAAACAAAATAAAAATTTAAGGGGGGCTCCCATACAACAAACGTGTTTTTTTCGGCGTTTTTGCCCATGGTACGGAACCCTTCGTGTGCGAGTCCGACTCGCACTTGGCCAGTTTTTTTCTTTGCGTCATGTTTTACCACAAATAAACGTAGGTATTTTCTTTCTTCTTTCTATGTACCAGGTATGATTCAAACATCGGTCCTGGTACCAAAAGGTACAGAAATTGCACTAAAATTATGTAAAACAAACCGTTTTGTTTAATTTGCATTTATATTGCTTTTCAACATTAGGTAGACCTACTGCTGCAATCAACAGAAATATCGATATCCGTGGAAATAACGAATTAAGTACCTAACATTACTAAAATAAGCAGTTTTTAGGGTTCCGTACCAAAATGGTAAAACGGAACCCTTATGGTGAGACTCAGTCTGTCTGTCTGTCTATCTGTCACAGCTGGATATCTCAAGAACTACTAATGCTATCAACTTGAAATTTGAAATAGTTTTAGATAACGTTTGCCCAACTATTTTGCAAATAAGAAAGAAATAAAAATAAATATATATTTTTTGCAACAGGGACCGAAAGGGGGTCTGAAAAACCGACTTCCAAAAAAAACAATACAAACTGAAAAAAAAAAACACTACAAACTGAAAAATAACTTTAATTTCGGAAGTCGGTGTCTTAGGGATCAATCAGTATTTTAGTTTTTGCCACCGACTTCCGAAATTAAAGTTATTTTTCAGTTTGTAGTGTTTTTTTTTTTCAGTTTGTATTGTTTTTTTTGGAAGTCGGTTTTTTTTTTGTTAAAAAGTTTTTATTTCTCGCTTTTTAGTGGGTCTATTTATAATTTATCTAAGTTACAATAGCCTAATGTCAACTTGCCCATCGCCTTTTTATAAAATATTCCTTTTCTCGATGCAGGGACGTTAATTGTTGAGGAGTTCTCCTTTTATTAGTTTTTAGATTAGATGCTGATAATCCTAGCTGCAGCATCAGGCCAGACTTATGTCAACATTGCATTGAACTTAAAATTAGTCCTGTTTAAAATGAGCCCAAACACGACTACGGTGCTGTAATTTAAAGGTTTGTACTTTTTCTGAAGCTCCTGGCTTCAGCATCAGGTCTTCGGTGTTCCTCAGTAACAGTACGTTTATCCACACATCGAGCCCTTTTCAATGAGCCTAAACACGATATATCTGCTGTTAGTTGTCGAGGAGTTAGGTACTCTGCAGACTATCCTGACTGCAGCATCAGGTCATGACTTGATGATCATGAGACCAAATGTGGCAAATGCCCTATCAAACATCAAAACAATTTACTAAAACAGTCCTTGCCTGTTCGAGTAACTTCTTACTGTTAAGGAGTTGTACCTTCCATCATCAGCCCAGCTACCTGAGATGGTGACAACCATACACAAATACACAAGATACTTCATAAAATATGCGAAAAACAATAAGTGAGCCTATAAAATTTGAGGGTTGCCCTCGATTTCTCTAAGATCCCATCATCAGATCCTAACTTGGTGACAATGGGACCACCTCAGAACTATCTACTTTCGAACAAAAAAAGAATTTTGAAAATCCGTCGACAATTGGCGGCGTATTCGATGAACAAACATACAAAAAAAAAAAAAAAAAAAACATATAAACACCCGAACATAGTACCTCCTCCTTTTTGTAAAGTCGGTAAAAAGGGCATGTGGGGTATCATATGAAAGAGCGCAGTTGGCACATTCTCAAACATTTTTTCTTTTTTTTTTTAAGCCCCACAGTTTTCGATTTTTTATGAAAAATGTAAAAAAAAACCGTCCCCCCCTCCCCATTATCTCCGAAGTTTGCTAAGAGATAAATCTGAAATAATTGTATGTGGTAGAAGTTTATGCAAAGATTACAGGAAAAATAAAACGAAGTCTATAGATAGCACACTTTTTCAAAAATTATCAACAAAATATACATTAGTTCCACTATCGGTTAAGAGATGGCGCTGACATAAAACTACAATATTCTATACTACAGTGCAGTGTTAAAATTCTCTGACGAATTTAAGCCTCACCGATGAACATATGATGTTACGGAACCCTCGGTGCGTGAGTCAACAACAAAAAATTATATTCTTACTCGTTACGTAATAACATCACGCATATATTCCCCGAAGGGTTATGCAGAGATGTAAGTACCTGTAGTACACCTGCATTTCGCCAGTTATGTTTTAAATCTCGTGTACAATTAACCTAACAAAACCGAACCTCGGGGTGCCCTTCGCTCGTTCTTGCATTCTATGTCGACGGAGCCCCGCGAAATAAAATTCCAAGTCCTGACTGAGACATCAACGCACAGCCTACAGACATGAAATTTGGAAGGTGTGTTCTTTGTGAAGAAACATAAAAAAAAAGAAACTTAGACTTATGAAACATAAACGTACACTAAGAAAGGGGTTTTCCAAATTCCACCTCTAAGAGGGTGAATGGGGGGAGGGTGAAATTTCACGCGGACGAAGTCGCGGGCAGAAGCTTATAGTACCTACCTAATAGGGGTGATGTCTATTGCCATCAAATGCCACCAATGCCAATGTGAAAGGACCCAATCAGGCACTAACTCAGACTCCAGGCTACTACTGAAGAAATCCTGGTCCGTCGCCCCCCTCGCACCGTCATTCGAGCGCATAGATCCTTGTAGCAGTGTAACACACCTACCTAATTTAGCTATTTGCACTGAGTTAGAGTACGCCAAGTTTTAATATAGTTCTATGGCTATTTGTAATGCTAAGAAGGTACTTTAATCATTTTCATCATCAATGAAGATAGCCTAAAGTACAGTATGACCAGGTATTATAGGCATTCGATGAAAACGTTTTTTTTGACATGTATTTATTACTATATTAGTAAATAATTTTGATTCGATTGCGTCTACAAAAATATACTGAGCGCACTGTATCCATCTACGTCGGTGCTATCTCTTTCTACGTAATATTTAAGCTTGTAGATAACACGAAAACATATAAAAAAGCATAGCAGTCTCATCGATAATTATATTTGAGTGATTATCTGAGAATGATGAGTCACAAAAACACGACCATTTATTTTGCGATTGCCACGCCATCTATTTTACCGTAGAGTAAAAAAAATTGTACTTCCGTGCGTACGTGACGTCAAACTAGTAGGTATGTACTTTAATTTAAAACCAAAATAACTTCATGAAAACATTTGGGACGAACAGACAGGGCAACAAAGAAACATCGAGGGAGTTCTTTAGCTGCTCGAAATAAATAAACAACAATCCACTCGCTCTGTTACCCCCCTGAAGTTCTTTTGTAGGTAACTATAAAAACCCACTGGTTTCAAGTGACTTTATCTTATCGTGTTGCTTAGCAATTTAAATTATCTTTAAAAACTTAGGTATATTATAGGATTTTAAATTGCGCTATTGTGTACTATTATTTACGCAAATGCATTCGATCCATAATAATCCATAATCTATACCACAGAACACATATACTCCTAGCGGAGATCTATACACCTATTCTATACATAGCGGGATAGGCGCAGGCGGTAGGCGCCCGGCGCGAGGCGCGTCATTAGTATCATAGACATTTATAGAAGTTGATTGATTGTAATTTACAATGTTGCCATAGTTCGTGTCCAAAGGAAACTAAGCAAAAGGTTTGTTTTAAAGGTATCATCAAAGAATAAATTATTATTATTCTGTAAAATGCTGATTTTAATTTCAAAAATATGTTGGTCGCATATATAAACAAAAAATCTTTTTCCAAACTCTAAAAGCTATGATTACATTTTATACTGTTCCAGAAAAACGAAGGTGTCGCAATAGGAAAAATACATTCCGTGGTGTTCACCTAATTAAATTATTGAATAACCGTGTAATACCTAAATTATGTCTTGACTCCCGATTCCCGAAGTCCTGACACAACATAGTATCTTTTAAAATAATAAATAAGAAAAAATACAGGGTAGCAGGACTGGCAGGGACATCGACACGCAATCTGGTAATCGTAGGTAGGTCGATAAAAAGACGAAAAATTTCAATTAAAAAAATCCACTGTTTCATACATTTTGACAGTGCGTTCCCCAATCATTGTACAGACGCCAGCACATCAAGTTACTACAATCTGTCAGATTTCTTTATTAGATTTTCGACTTTATTGCTAAAGCATAAGGTTCAAGGTTGATTGGGAAAATCTGACAGTTTTGGGTAGGTTGACCTGCTGGCGTCTGTACATAATTTATGGTAACATTTTGATCCCTGCCACTCTGTATACTCTTACTCACGCTGTAATTTGGAAAGATAATGTATTTTGGAAGTTTTTCCATGTTGGAAACACAACATGGAACATGGAATTTCTTCCATGCTGTATGAGCTAATTATTTATTTATCTACATCCATCTACCGTTATTTATCTACATTCATCTACCATTTATTTATCTACATCCATTTACAGCTATGGACTAAAGTAACCACACAATGGGTCCCAAACAGCAGCAAACGACAACGCGGCAGGCCCAGAATGAGATGGCGGGACGAACTCGACTCTTGCCACAAGGATTGGCGTTTAACAGCACTGGAGGATAAGTGGAAGGAGGGAAGGGAGGCCTTTGCCCTGCAGTGGGACAGAATTGACTGATAATAAAATAAAAAATCTACCGTTACAGGATAAGTGTTAACCCAATGCGATAAATGCGCCTATACAACTTAATCTATACTAACAGCTATAATTTTTTATCTAATTTTAAACAATGCATTCCTTGTGAATTCACTCAGAAAACAACAAAACAAAGTAAGTCCGTCTCACTCGCTATGAGTTTGAGCTTGAGATTATGCTATACTTACTGACATCTAATAATATCTAACAATTACTGTCTGCGTTTGGAGTAGTGAACAACTTGCAAATCATTTAAATTATGAGGATTTTTTTTAATTCTGGAAAAAATGGAGGTCAAAATTCAAATACACACTGCTCAGCCTAAATAAATCAAGACGGTGACTGATTTTTTGTGATCAATGGTCAAATTATGACACCAGACGGCTCCAATAAACGAATAGAAGTGGATCAAAATATATGTTATATTTATAGACGATTGAACTAATAAAGTGGAAAAGATCGATAAAGTATGAACTGAGAATGGATAGAAGAAACAAAATATAGCAGGAGTCTTACTCTTTGTTAAACAATAAATTAATGAAGACAAACTTGAAACAAGTGGTTTCAAGTATTTTTCTAAAGTAATTTTAACTTCTGCCCATTTAATTTCGGTTCAATAAATTAAGCATTTTAAATATGGGTGAGTAAAGATTATTACATGGCAACATATTTCTACAAAACCTTCTAGATTATTTGTCTATGGTGCATAGGAAAGCGAATGCGAGTAAACATTTTTAATCGATTATCTTTGACATAAATCGATTACTGTAGTAAGTTAATTTGTACTGTATTTTAACTCAAAATCTTGTAAATCAATGGGATTTTCCATATATTGGCTAATTTTAGGCAATTACTATATTTTTATAGTTTAAAATAATGATTTTATCATTTACTGCTAAAGGTATTTTTAATATTCGAAATATGACATTCCGAATGTGTGACTGAATTCGATTCACGTGATTACGTCACTCGGGCCAAGCGAAGCGAGCAGAGGGAGATGTACGAGATTCGTACAGTGTTAAAATTAATACGTCATCTCATATTCTAAAGTGATATCTGTAAATTAATTCGCGGCGCCGCTTAGAAATTGATAATAAAACTGTAAGTATATAATTCTGGCGTCCTCTCACGCTTCGCCGTATGGTACGGACGCGTTGTTTGGTTCCCTGTGCAGTGCCTATACAAATGCATAATATAACCTATCTGCGCTTTGCATAAATCTATGAGGCCGCAGCCTTGTAATTGATGCAGATGCAGCCGATGTGGAAATAAGGCGTTAATGCGATTACAAAAGTAGTTAAAACGTCATCGGAGCGAAGCCATCAAGTCGGGGTGTTTTGCCGCGCTGTGTGCCGTGTTTATTGACGCGTTGGTTGCAATATTGCAGGCATAATGCCGGCGGCGCGAGGCGTTAAACGTGCTGCATCTAAATCGTCTGCCGCTGCGGCGTCAACGGCGGCCAAAAACAAGAAAAAACGTGGAGGTGAGTCCTGTAAAGGCATTTTGCAATTGTTTTCTTTACATTTTTGCCTATGTCAATGACCTGTCAAATGCGATGGCGGGAAACGAAAGGCGCGAACTCTCGCCTCAGAATTTCTTTTTTTGTGTTTACAAGATAACTGTACCTGAAATGATACTGGAGTACTTATGTTTGGTCATTTGGAAGTATGTTTAAGCGAAAATATCGCGTGGGTTATGTAAGCGTCGCGTATGAAAGGAGTTTTTTAGGTTAGTTGGTCTGGTCGACGCTCCATCGTATTTACAAATGTGTTTTTCACATAAATTAGTGTATTCCTTAAATAACTGTGACAAAATTATGTTAAAATTACAGTCACGTACGTGAATAAGAATGTATTTATCATTGTAGTTTGGTATAAAATTAAATAATCAGGACAGAACCTAGTCATTATTGTGGCATTAGCTAAACCCATAGAGATAGACATGGAAAATGATGGCATAGTTTTTTTAAGATTATCTTTGTAACTTCTAAATAGAAAATTGCTCTAAAGTAATGACTTGGTTAATTAGTTTACATTTCTCATTATTATGTAAGGTTGATAAATATTATTACAAATACTTAGTATATTTAATAAAGGCTTGTTATGAGGTAATTGTTTAAAACTGATTACTGAACATACAATACTTGAACGGAAAGCTGAAAATGTTAGAACCGTCTTACATAAGTATACTATTTTCACATTATATTTTGTGCTATTTACTTAAATAAAAGAGCAAATGCTGTCATTCCCTGAAAATTCAAAGAAAAAAAAAACTAATGATTTTATATACAAAAAAAAAACATCTTTAGGTAAATCTTTATTCGTTTGTATGGCAACACTGCATGACCCTGACCCTTTCTTACATAGAAAGAGTAGAGATTACCTTGTAATGTAATTATCTTTAAAAGTATTCCATTCATACATAACACTTCTTGTTTGTACTACATAATAATGTTTGCCTTGGGTTTATATGTTGGTCAAATAAAATGGTGAGTTAACTCATCTGTATGTCAACAATGTTTAGATGCCAAATTTGAAACTGAATTAAAAATCCTAAACCCTCTTGCAAGTTTTAACCTTAAACAATTGAACAAAATTGTGCACTTTTGTGGATTGTATGTAACTTTGTTTCTCAATTAATATGGAACATGTTGCTGGCAACACTGCAAAATTCCATTATGCCAGCAACATGTTTTCTGCAACATAAAAACAAGTTGCTGAAGCAATATTTTGCAACAAATTTTTTTTATTACCTTTTTCAACCTGATTAGGTTGGCTTCCAGTCTAATTGGATGCAGCTAAATACAGTATTTTACATGGAGCGACTGCCTATCTGACCTCCACAACACATTTACAGGGTTTTTTCTGATTTCCAATGATTATGAGGCTTTTGAACTACAAAAAGATTACGGTTCTTTATTAAGAATAGGCCTTTGCCCTTGCATTCTAGTAATAAAAACTAACCAATGTCTATCTCAGATAATTAAACAAACATTTTTGGTCTAAAAGACGGATTGACTTTAATTTGTCACTGATAAACTAGTAAGTTAGGAGGGCTAACTCACACTGGTGGATGACACGGCAGAAAATGATGTACTTATTTTAATTTTTATAAATTTTAAATAGGTCAATATTTCTATGTTCTCGACACAGCAGAAAATGATGTATTTTAATTGTTATAAATTTTAAATAGGTCAATATTTCTATGTTGTTGACACACCAGAAAATGATGTATTTTAATTGTTATAAATTTTAAATAGGTCAATATTTCTATGTTGTTGACACACCAGAAAATGATGTATTTTAATTGTTATAAATTTTAAATACATTGAAATATTGACCATGTCGACTAGTATGTCCTGGGCTGGCCTTTAGTACCCACAGAGGCACACAGCCACTCTTGCAACAAACAGAATGTAAAAAAAATAGATCTTCCTGATTATATCATAACCATATTTACAAAATGATGCAAAACCTTTAATGGCATGAACTTAACACACTGACCAACTAAAAACTAAAGTAAACAAATGGATTATGTCATACCTACCTCTTTTTATATTATTTATGTCATCATATTTGATAAGAATGACCTCAAAATGTGATATTGTCTAGACTTGGCTGCTTCAAATCAATTTGCACTAGTAATTCTGAAATATATACATTTCCTGAAGATTTGGCTAATGTTAAATTTTCTAACTTTGTATCTGAATGTATGTATTTATTTTTTATGAGTTTCAGTACTGTATTTAAAGTATGAGTAATACTTATAAAAACGTCATAATACCAAATTATGACATTTTTGTAAGAAAAATATTGTTATAAATCCATTGTATGAAAACTATTCACACAAGATTTGAAAAATAAAAAGAATTTTATACCTTCTAGTCTTCTTAGCGAAATCAAACATTGTTCCACACTTTATAAAAACATAAAGCAGTTTACGAAAACTATAAGTACTTATGTTTATCTATACTAATAATAAAGCTGAAGAATGTATTTTTATTAGAATGCGCTAATCGGGAACTACCAGTCGGAGTTGAAAAATTATTTTTGCATTTGATAGCCTAAGATAGGCTTAACATCACGCTACGACTCTTAGAAGCCGAGCACAAAGAGAAAAAGTCTGAAAGGACTCTAAACGAAAAATAAGTACGTAATAGCGCGGGCGGGCGATACGATGCGAAGCTATGGGTCCGAGGAACAAAAAATTTCACGCGGGTAGAAGTTAGTCATACATCAGTTTCCAAGTAACAATGTATGACATCAACAATTTGCTACAAAATTGTTGCATCCTATAAAATAAAGTCGGCTAGTTAATAAATTATGTTTAAAATTACACCAAATAGTCATAGAATACTGATTTATAAACCTAGACTAGCCAAAAATGGGTCCTAGAAATGTCTTCCACCTACAGAACACTAAAATGATGTGCAAATTACAAAAGTTAACAGTCATTTGAACTTCAAACTCATTGCTGGCACTGGCTGGCTGGCTACTGGCTGCTCTAGGTTGATTGGTAGAAAATGCATTAAGTCCGCCTCTGTACATTTCTGTGCTTGAAGTACATCTATACTAATATTATAAATTCGAAAGTAACTCTGTCTGTATGTTGCCTTTTCACGCCTAAACCACTGAACGGATTTCGATAAAATTTGGCAGAGAGATATTTTGCATCCTGGGGAAGGACATAGGATAGTTTTTATGGACATACCTCGCGGGCGAAGCCGCGGACGGAAACTAGTATTAAATAAATAAATGCTGAATGATGCATGTAGGTAATAAAATTAGATTATTATCATTTTTGTACACATTTATGTATAAGCAGACAAGAAAAGAACAGAAAAATATGTGAAAGGTAATGATTATTTCTAAAGAAATGTCTTCCAGCATACCTGCGATAGGAGAGTAGATAAAAAGAGATGATGATGTATCAATTTCTAATTCGGTTCTGTAACATTTTCTATAGGTCAAACATTCTGGGATTTATTTTTATAAACTTTGCAATGATTAACAACTGTTTAACCAAACATTTTTAAGGTCTCTTAACTTTAAGCAACATTTATAAATAAAGGGGTCTTTATCACTGTTAAACTTTACTGAGAATCGGCACTTTTGAACATTAAGAAAATGAGTTTTACTAGACAGCTTGGAACACGGAGTAGTGGCCCTAATGACAAAAAAAATTGTAATGGGGGGCTAAAGGCTATCATAATTAAACTTTAAAATCATGACACCAAGACATTTTAAACAGTATACTTAGGTATGTGAAATCTTAACATGTAACTACAAAAGTGTTGTTCAATTGTATTTGAAACAATTTTTAGCACTAAGTATTGATATCCATAAAAAAATCTCTTAGAAATGATTATGAGTACCCAGCACAAAGGCTAAAGGTTATTTACAAGGCAGACGTGAATGGAAATGACGGGAGGGAACACCCTCGAAGGGACACATATACTGACCTCATGATGTGATGTTGTTCAGAAAGGTCAAATACGTGGTACTCGCAACCGGCGTGAATGTATGAACGTTAACGAAGCAAAAGGTGTAGGTGGCGGTCTGACATTTCTGTTTACCCCCATGGGTGCAAGGCGTGAGTTTAAGTATGTACCCAGCTCAAACCATGTAATATTCAGAAATATCATTTCTACAAGTCGTCAAATTTGTACCTGTAATGAAGGGTGATCTAAATAATTTGTTTTTAATAAGATGTGATGTTTGTGCAGCGATCCAATGGGAGATCCCGACTGCTCCTAAGAAGAGGGGGCGTGTGCTAGCATGCGGACAGGGCGACGTGGGACAGCTTGGACTCGGCGAGGATGTCGTGGAAACTACCAAGTAAGTTCCTCCTCCTTGGTCGTTCACTCTTGACAGAGTGGTTGTGGTTGATGACTCTGCATTTTCTTTGGCCAAAGCAGCCCTCGCGATGCTCCTCCACACACCTAGTGAGTTAAACAGTGTTTTATTGAAAGCTGAACACCAACAAATGTGCCACAGACCAGGGAAGCATGGCACAATAGGCAGGAGGCGCGCACTCAACAGTGGCTAGAACAAGTCTGCCAATGTTCATGCAGATGATTGCAGCATTAGCACTTTTCGAATGTATGAAATCACGTTTAGAAGTAATGTGGTCCTCACACAACCTAAGCGAGACCTAATAATTATAACAATTTACAAAAATCACAAATAAGTCAAGTTTAGAGATTATTTCCTAAAACTTTGATTCAGTGGCCTTAGTGTAAGTTTTTCCGACTCACGTTCGATTGCGAGCGCGTTAGAATTTTGTATGGGAAATGTATGGTTAAACAGTATCTAATCATCTCTTATATTAAATTAACGTTTTTAGGGTTCCGTACCCAAAGGGTAAAAACGGAACCCTATTACTAAGACTTCGCTGTCCGTCTGTCTGTCACCAGGCTGTATCTCATAAACCGTGATAGCTAGACAGTTGAAATTTTCACAGATGATGTATTTCGGTTGCCGCTATAACAAGAAATACTAAAAACAAAATAAAATAAATATTTAAGGGGGGCATACCATCCCATACAACAAACGTGTTTTTTTTTTTCGCGTTTTTGCCTTAAGGTACGGAACCCTTCGTGTGCGAGTCCGACTCGCAATTGGCCAGTTTTTTAAACAAACCCTTTCAAGTACTGTTGCTAAAATGGAATTAGAAATTCTCCATTCTCACACACATAATTATGTAATTTAAAAAATCTGTGTTTGTTTCAGATTCAAGTATGTGACAGCATTGGGTGACAAAATAGTAGATGTGTATGCAGGAGGCATGCACACGATAGCTCTTGACAGCAGTGGGAAGGTAACTCATACTTGATCTCTTTTTGATGGAAAACATTATGCTTTGTGCTTTCCAGGTTTAATGAAAAATACCCTCCTTTTTATTTAAAATCGGTAAAAAAATGACTTGCTTGACTTCAAAATGATGGAGCTGCATGATGCTTCATATTTCTGCGTGACCAACTCCTTGACAATTCAAAAGTTGCCTGTAAATGGTTTAATTGAGATATTTAGCTTTGAGTTTTTTTTGACGTCAAATGTGTCGGTCACACTAATAACCTTTTTCTGTCTACTAGATATGGACATTCGGCTGCAACGACGAAGGAGCGCTAGGCCGCCCGACCACAGGCGACAGTGAGGAGGGCGCTCCTAAGACCGTCGCGCTCCCCGCGCCCGCCGTGAGCGTGGCGGCCGGGGACTCGCACTCGGCTGCGCTGCTGAACAACGGAGATGTTTATGCTTGGGGAGCTTTTAGAGTAAGTCTATAACCAACCTTTAGGCTGCCTTTCCACCAGAGATGAGCGAGGATGCGTAGCGAGGGATGTGTGTGAAACCAACCAATAACATCGCTTCATTTTTATAGCTTTAACTAAGTTAGTTTTACACACATCCCCCGCTACGCATCCTCGCTCATGTCTGGTGGAAAGACAGCCTTAATGTTCCCACTGCTGGAGCTTACTCAGGGAAGGGAATGGGAGTGATCCGTAGCCCACTACACAGGTCTAGTGCGGTTTGGTGGACGTCTTCGAATTTTTGTTGGTATAATAACTTAAAAATAATTTGAATAGAAAAAAAATAAAACTTGTAACATATAATTATCTCAAATTAGAAAGAAAGAATGTTTATTTGCGGCAAACACGACCCATAAAAAGAAAAACACAAAAAAGTGACAAGTTGGGAGAAAACATGCGTCACATCCACGCAAAACGGTAATCGCTCAGCATAATGCTAAGACCCTATACAAGACAGTTATTGCTAAATACTCGCATCCTAGGGGAACTTCTTAAAGTATCCAGGGCTTTATTTATCTGTATGCTACAATTTAGGTTTGATATTTCATTGTTACGCTACACCTTTGTATGCCTTTAACTAGGTAGACATAACACCCTAATCACCGTTACCAGGTCTCATTAAATCCTTAATTCCAGGACTCTCACGGCAGCATGGGCCTGGTGGTCCGCGGTCGCGAAGGCAAGTCGTGTCGCGAGCCCGTGAAGGTAGACATCGGAGAGACAGCTGTAGCCGTGGCGTCGGGCGGCGACCATCTTGTTATATTGTCGGTATGTACCTATCGCATACAATCAGGCAAATTAAAATAGCGGAACTCCACACACGTGTGATCGGTATTTACACCGATACTGCCAGCGCGGCAGCGGTCGTAAACCCTTCTTTTTTATTTATCATGTTTAGATATGGATACCCATCATGGTTGCCGAGATTTGCTACCTAATTTTAATTTGACCCTGAATAATCCAGTCATATAATCATACTAACAATAGTATCTATTTATCATTACATATATCAAGGAATCAATATACTTAAAAAGTGTTTCTGACACGATACAGTTCACCCTAACTTTTTTAACAGTAGTTAACAACAAACAGCTATAAGGGGGTAAGAAAATTCGTTTCCCTTTGAGCTGTTTGTGTTTACTTAGCGTAAATTTAAGATTGAAGCGTAAGGTTACACTATGTTTCGTCTCTGTATCTTACCATAAAAATATTGTCATTGGAAACTGGAGTGGAGATTGCATGCAACATCGACAAGTGCCCAGGGCTTATGTGTTGGATGATGACTCTTTCAGGGATTAAATATGTATAAATCTAATAAATCTTTTTAACGCAGGCGTCAGGAGGCGTGTACACAATGGGCTGCGGCGAACAGGGCCAACTCGGCAGATTGCCGCAGCGATCTGCTACCAGAGATGCTAGACAAGGATTCAGTAAGTACATTCATTTATCCATACTACATAATATTATATATTCGAAAGTAACTCTGTCTGTCTGTATGTTCACGCCTAAACAATGACATTTGCTTACTTTGTAAAGTATTATATTATTTTTTCATTGTGAATGTGAAGACGATGTGGGTCATTTTACATATATATATTATATTTTATTATTCTCTCTGTTCTGTTAGTTTTTTTTTTCATGGTCTGGCAGTTTGAGTAATTTATGTGGCCTACACAAATGTCCTTTCTTTGGTATTGTTCGTCGAATCGTTGAGCTCCTTAAGTCTTGAGTTGAACTGCACGATTTTCCTCTCAATCTGTGTGGTTCTTTCCTCAAAAGACCACCTCAGACATCGATCTACATGGTCTTCATATAACCTGGCCAAGATTATGTCTGGACTTTAAAAGAGACTGTGACCTCTGAGTTTGTTTCGGCCTTTCTTCTCAGAGTAGTCAGACAGGAAACGCCGACTTCATCTAGTTTAAAAAAAAACATGATTGACATGTAAAAGTGTTTGTACAAACCTACTTACAAAAAATAAAATCATTTCATTTCAAACCACTGAACGGATTTCGATAAAATTTAGCGAAGAGATAGATTGCATCCCGGAGAAGGACAGGATAGTTTTTATCCCGATACTCCCACGGGATCGAAACTTATACGGATGACACCGCGGGGCGCTGCTAGTTTTGAATAAAATGTTAGTCAGTTGATTGCTTGAGCAATGGTGGCCCAGTAATAACGGTCGCGACTTAGGAGTTGTAGGTCGTAAGTTCGAACTCAAACAAGTGCTTTACTTTGTGTAAATTATTTCATCACCACTGCTCTCAAAACGGCGAAGGAAAACATCGTGAGGAAACTGGAATGTCCCAGAACTAACAATTTGAAGACATGATACATCTATCAAGCCGCACTGGGCCCGCGTGGTGGATTATAACCTACTCCCTCTTACCGAGAGGACGCCTGTGCCCCAGCAGTGGGAACATTATAGGCTGGTTATGCAGTTGGTTGCTTGACGGGGTTGGTTTTTTTAACAGAGTTTTGGATACATTTCGTTCATGTTGGTATTTGCTTGATTTTACGTACGTAACAAAGTCGCAAAAAAGCTATTGTAAAAGCAATGGTTGCCCTCAGTTTTTTTCTTAATTCTATCTTCACTGGGCTAGGAGGCAGATATTACGACTTTCCTTGCGCTCATATTTATTTGAAATATTCAATTCAACGTTTTCTATTAAAATTCTATCTAAAAAAGGAAAATACATACACTTAAAGGACAAGTCCTTGCAGAATGTCTGCAGTTTCTTTCATATTACCGTATTCCTATTTCCCATACTTCATAATTTCACTGAGCAGAAGTTCACTAAAATCCAAGTCAGTTGAGGAAAGAGGTTTCAATTATACTGCTCAGAAATTTTATTTTTGTGTTTCATAACCTTTACTAATTAACCTTGCATCCTACAGGTGCGCTCCTAGTACCATCGAAGGTGACCCTGAAGGCAGGCGGAGCCCGCATCTGGGCCGGCTACCACGCCACGTTCGTGCTTGACAACAACGACAAGATGTTCGCATGGGGACTCAACAACTATGGACAGCTTGGTCAGTATTACTTCTTAGTATTCATAGTATTTACTACTACTACTTCTTAGTATTCACGCATGTCTGGCTCAGGGATCGGGAAAAGCTTGCCTACTTAGTGTACAATCAACTTCTCATTAGTAGTACACTTGAACTGCCCTTACTGCAACGAAATTGATTTGTCAACTTGTTAATGTCAAATTGTTGCGATTGTGTGTGGGGTTGACCGTACCAGTCAAAACGCAAAACGCGGTAATAGGTAATACGGGCTGATGTCCGCAACTCCACGTCAATGCGCGTATTTTGCGTACAAAACGCGGAAAAACAAAAAGTTCTATGAACTGTTTCCTCAGACACAGGACTCGGGAGGCAGAACTCCTTTGTGTTGTTACTTGGTTGCTAACAAAACTTGTATCAATATTCATAAAGTCTGTACACTCATAATGAACATAATAAATCTTTGATATACTTAATTAAGTTATTTATAAAACCTACCCAGGTATGAAATTGTCTGTCAGCCACGAAACTTATTTATAGTATAAATTAAATGGAATTCATACTGCAATACTAACTTCCTTCTTTACTTTCGCAACAGGCATAACAGGCGAAAAACGCAAGACAGCATTATTCATGCCAACAGAATGCGATGCCTTCACGAGTCAGAACACGACGTGGAAGAGCGTGGCGTGCGGACAACATCACTCTCTAGCGCTGGACAACAACGGACAAGTGTACGCTATCGGACGCTGCGAGTATGGCAGGTAAGATAGTCAGACACACATCTTTCACGAGTCAGAACAGGACGTGGAAGAGCGTGGCGTTCGGACAACATCACTGTCTAGCGCTGGACAACAACGGACAAGTGTACGCTATCGGACGCTGCGAGTATGGCAGGTAAGATAGTCAGACACACATCTTTCACGAGTCAGAACAGGACGTGGAAGAGCGTGGCGTTCGGACAACATCACTGTCTAGCGCTGGACAACAACGGACAAGTGTACGCTATCGGACGCTGCGAGTATGGCAGGTAAGATAGTCAGACACACATCTTTCACGAGTCAGAACAGGACGTGGAAGAGCGTGGCGTGCGGACAACATCACTGTCTAGCGCTGGACAACAACGGACAAGTGTACGCTATCGGACGCTGCGAGTATGGCAGGTAAGATAGTCAGACACACATCCTTCACGAGTCAGAACACGACGTGGAAGAGCGTGGCGTGCGGACAACATCACTCTCTAGCGCTGGACAACAACGGACAAGTGTACGCTATCGGACGCTGCGAGTATGGCAGGTAAGATAGTCAGACACACCTCCTTCACGAGTCAGAACACAACGAGTATGCTGTATGGCAGGTAAGAGACTTAAAATTAACAGATAAACTTGGTAAAACTGCGTGTAAACTGTAACATTGGTATCATCACAAGACCCTGACAAAAAAAACGCGAAGATGAAGTCTGAAGAATAGGTTCCTATTGAATATCCTATTTGAGAAACACATTGATGGTATTATTTAACATCAATGTGTTTCTCAAATAGGATTAGGGTATAATGCCAACAGAATGAGTAGAAGTATCGTTCCTAAAGTCTATTGAAACTTATGTTTTAAATTAATATTATTTCAAGTATCAACCTTATTTTAATGTTAATTAAGTTGATTTCAGAGTGACTAACACAATTTAAAAAGATATAAAAGTGTTTGAAACATAAACTGAACTTTATTGTCTAGGATTTAAAGTTATTTTTCCAAAAACTCATAATTGTTTATATTTCTGGCAAATAATTCGCGATTGCAGATTACTTGTAACATTATTCTTCAAGCAACTGTCTTTGATTTTGAGAGTACCCCATTACATAGCAATAATTTAAAAGGCTCCATTCTGCAGTTCTAAATTATTTGCATTTATCAACAGATTGGGACTGGGTGACCGTGCTGGAGATGCCGAGGTCTTAGAGCCAGTTCCCAAGCTACAGAACAAGAAGGTTATCAGCATAGCAGCAGGCACCAGCAATTCTTTTGCTGTTACTGATACCGGTAAGTTGCATTTTTACAAAAAGAAACATATAGTGGTCAAATGAGGCATAAGTTTGATTTGGAGGAAAACAACGTTTTTTACTGTTTATTTTAAAAGCTTCCAGTTAAAAGGTCACAGTCATCTCAATTCATTTTAAGTTACTATTAAGTTACCACCTAAGAACATAATGTGGAATGTAATAAATTTTATTGAGTAAACCCCCAAAAACTACTATAGTTGATTGGCCTTATTAAAGTCGTTTTAGCCCTATTAATGGTTATCAGTCTTGTCTATAGTAAGAATCCAAAGGTATGGATAAACAACGTGTAGTAAGTGGAAGCACAAAATAATGAAACCCTACAGAAGGGAAACTTACGATATGCTTGCACAAGACAAAAAACAGCGCTAAATATTATTAGTGATCGAATGCAGAGAATGCTAGGGACTTCACACCTAATTGCGTTGGTCCGTCCGACATTCCCGAAACTAAGCATTTCAAATGCGTTCGGAACTGTGAATTCTTTTTTATCTTGTTTATTAAAATACATAATTTCCCCCCCAGGTGAAGTAGTATCGTGGGGCATGGGCTCGGAGGGCCAGCTGGGCACGGGCGCCAGCGCGGACGCGGGCGAGCCGACGCCGGCGCTGACGCCGCCGCTGCTGAGCCGCACGCCGGCACACGTGTCCGCGGGCGGCCAGCATACTGTGCTGCTGGTTGTACGTATTATTTACTGCAACTAACATTCATGCAAATCCAAATAAAATTTTCAGAAAGTACACATGACCTGTCAAATTGTTTTACAAGGTCTGTACAACATACATTTTAAACAAGGGCGGCCTAAAAACTGCTTTTATGTCCAATTCGATGTGAGGAATCAAGCATGTCTTACCGCACGTGGTTCTGTGACAGATAAACATTTTATTTCCTTCACTAAGCCCACTAGATGAGGCATAATAACCCAGTAGTGGGAAAATTATAAGATTTTTGTGTATCATTATGATGACTACTTCATAATTATAAAACTAATAAGTAACGTAAGTGAGTCCTCAGCATTACATATAATAGAGTATAGAATCATAATTTATTTGAATAAAAACAAATTTTTGTATTCAAAGATGTGATAGAACATTTTGAAATGGACTTACGTCTTGCATTTGTGGACAACAAAAAAGGAAACAATATTCTAACACAATCTCGATTATATCATTTCTATCCACTCTACAGGAGGACCCATCATCGCAAAAAGAGTCATCTCCGCCTCCGGAAAGCGAGACATCAGAACAGAAAGGAGACTCGCAATCCAACGAGTCGGAAGAGGAAGAGGTCGTGCCCGCCAAGCGGCAGAAGAGTGAACAGGAAGGGGAGATCTCTTCGACCTCCAGCGCGCAGCCGAGTGATGTTGGCGAGGATGCTAAACCACAGGTGAGATAGTAATATTATATTCAACAAACAAATTGTACAGAGAAATGGCTGACTGCCCAGTGAGCCCGCGCATGCGCTTATCGCGAAAGCCACTCGTTGAGACTATTTTTAATTTACGCCATGAACCTTATTTATTATAATAAAAGTACTAACTTCTAGCTTAATAGTGTTGTAGTCATTATCATATCGATATCGATAAAATTGTCTATAGGAAATATAACAGTTCCATGAGGGGTCCGTGGCTAAATAATAACAGCCGCACAGGTCGATCGATCAGGTTAAGATACGCTTGCCGCGGTTGGTCTGAGGATGGGTGACCATCTTTACATACCGAGACCCCTCCGTGCCTCGGAAAGCACGTTGAGACGTTGGTCCCGGCTGTCATTAGTGGATCTCTGACAGTCGTTACGGGTAGTCATAAGCCTGAAAGTCTGACGAACAGTCTTACCAAGAGGTATCGTATTACCCAGTACCTGGGTTGTGGAGGTCAGATAGGCAGTCGCTCCATGTAAAATACTGGTATTCAGCTGCATCTGGTTAAACTGGAAGCCGACCCCAGCATAGTTGGGAAAAGGCTGGGCAGATGATGTTCATGAAACTTAATGAAATGTATGAGATTCGACAATTAGAATCGATTCTTACCTAATACAATATGACTACAAGTCATAATTTTATGTTTTGGTTTGTTTGTACATATTTGTAACATACAGTTTTAAACCCCAAACAATAATAGAGGGGAGCTAAATTCCTGTTCACCAAACGCATTGATCAGAAAATGCAGGCGAACATTTACACTTTTTTTTTTATTAACTGGCATAAAAATATATCATCCATCCACTATAGGCTAAAAAGAAAAAGCGCACGCCATCGGTATCGTCTTCGAACGCTGCAAAGAAACCGAGGAAAAAGGCACGACGGAATTAGGTTCTTCATAGTTGTTTTGTTACATTGGATGGTATCATACATCGCATTTTTGTGTTGCATTTGAAAAAATAAAGTTTTAATATTTGTTCTGATGGAAATGTCTCTTTCTTCTCTCTCAAGCGTTAATGTAAAATTATAATCTACTAACTGTTGCCCGCGATTTCGTCTGCGTGCATTTTGTGTTTTATATTTTTTTTTAATACAAATATCTAAGATGAAAAGTAGCCTATGCCAATTTCCTGCACCCTAATTGCGTAACACACTATCAGAATCTGAATCATTTTGAAGCAAATTGCTAATCCATTGCTTCGTAAGTTCGAAAAAAAATTCTGCTCAACACGTAAATAACGGAATGAATGTTATTGAACTGTCAAAATGAAACCGATTTCGATTGATAATGTGTTACGCAATTGCCCTGCAGGTCCCAGGCAATCGGTTATAATGTACCCAGGATTTTGTAATATCTTGATTTAAAAGAGTGTCCATGGAGTTTCTTGCCCGTTCTTCTCCATAGAGATCTACGCTTTGGAATGGGCAACTAGCTTCAACTTTCTGACTAACTGACAGACTATTTAATTTTGACAATTCAAAAGTGCCTGTACAAGGTTTAATTGAAATAAATGATTTGAGTTTGAGTTCAGTGATTTAGGCGTGAAAAGTTAACAGACAGACGAGTTTCTTTTGCAATTTTTATTCAAATATGTTCCCACAGTAAAATATATACAGAAAAAAACTTTGGAGTGCAATGGTACAGCTTATTTATAATGCACATAATATTGGACATATTGCGCCGACCCCAAATAAATTTTGGCCAAAATTATCATTCTCCTGCCCTGAATAATGAGACAATTTTACATTGATGAAAAAGACTCTAGAATTCCATGTGTCTGAAGTTTCTTCTTAAGTAAAGTAAACATTAATTCTAAGCACTTAAGGGAGAAGCGCTAAGGTGGCCCGCAATACTACTATAATAATACTGACCAGCAAATTGCAAAAAACGTAAAAAAAAATGAATTTCGCGGGCTACCCTGGCGCTTTCGCCTTAAATGTTTCGTATTAGATTTAATATAATATCTTTTCTAAGCTGAACTATATTAGAAGAATATAATCACATAAGATTTTACCTATAGCCCGACTTCCCGTAAGTAATTTAGTTACGGAGAGGGCTGCGCTTACGGCAATGAGAGGTTTTCTTTTTGAGTATTAAAAAAAAAAACATAGTTTCCAAGAACTCTATAGATGGCGTTGAACCTACTACGTTACTAGGTGCCAAAGCCAAAACGCTTGGAAAAAAAACATTGCGTCACGTCACATACGCTCGTTTACCGACATTTTCGTTTGCTTTCGTTTTACTATCTCAAAATTACATCCTAGTGAAATAATTAAAAAATGATGTGACGTTCCGTTCCTTGTAGTAACTTACCAAGTTCAGCGCCATCTATGCATCGACTAGGGAAGAGTTAAAAAGAAAAGAAAATCCCTCATTGGGTTGTGCTAGATAGTTATTTTTACAAGTGCAACACAAAAAGTATAGAGGTGAGGGCAGGAAGTAGATAACATCAAAAGAAGAGGTGATGGCAAATATTCACTTTATTTTACTTTTATTTTTCGTGTCACTGACTCTGGCAGAGCCACCATCAGGGATTTTAATTTTGATAACACAAAAAATTTGTCGCCAAATATCAGAATTTGTCGGTCACTTGTTCAAAAGATATAAGGGTTTATAGGTGTAGGTATAGTCCAAGAGCTAGATCGATGAGTTCACGAAGAACTCTTCGACTAGCTCTTGGACTATACCTTACTAATTGAACTCAATTATATATCCTAAAGTAAGACTCGATTAAATCTGAGACTTGGCGACTGATTCCGACTAATTGGCGACTAAATATGGGAGAAAACAGATTTTCGCTAGGTGCCCTAGTTTTTGAGACATAAATGTGGCCCTGCTGGGGAGACTCTTTCCAGATCGTCCACCTATAAACCCTTATATCTTTTGAACCAGTGACCGACAAATTCTGATATTTGGCGACAAATTTCGACTAATTAGCGACTCATTTTTTGTGTTATCAAAATTAAAATCCCGGATGGTGGCTCTGCCAGAGTCAGTGACACTTATTTTTCATGTATTTTTTATTTAGTTTGTTTTGTCCATTGTGTTGTCCTATTTATGTTTAGTTAGTTATTGTTGAGTATTATTTTTTAGTTTTTTGTAAAATTCGGTGTAGTCCAGTAAAGGATGTCAACAGTGCATGTAGATGTAATTTGTGTATGTAGATAGTACTAAGTGCTCATATACACGAGCGGCACGCGCCAATTGCAGCGGCTGCAGCACACTATGCCAAAAACAATCAATAATTACTCATAAGTTATGTATTGATTGGTTAATCAGATGCCCGTACGCAAAATACGCGCATTGACGTAGAGTTGCGGACACCAGCCCCTATTACCTACCTATTACCTTACCTTTGGTTAATCAGTACTTGTAAATTATTGTTAGTATTGGGTAAATTGCCTTGAATTCATGGTAAACAAAAGTTGTGCAATATTGTTGCGCGGCTTTTTTACTTTGAATTCTGTTGTTTCAAAACTAAGACGTATTATGGCGGGGCTTTTGGAAGATCAGCATAAAATGTAAAATAGATCATTAATATAACAATGTAATTTACTTTTCAGAAGGTGAATGGTGATGAAAAGAAAGAGACTCCTATGGAAGTTGATGAAACTGGTGAGTTTGTGCCTTTACTAATAACAGTAGACAGAACATTTAGTGTAGTTGGAGGGATTTAATTAACAGTAATAAAAAAAAACAAGCTTTTTCATTTATATAAAATAGTAATATTAAAGTTATAATAGGCCGCCCCCATTTGGATTGAGTGACAGTAGCGCAAATTAACATAGTACATTATGACAGGGTAGTCAAAAGAAGTCAAGTCTAGTACCCTGTTATACTTGTATTTTTATGAATCTTATATTGAGCATAGGCCTCCCTTTTTGTTTTATAACTGTACTTTCTAACATTCCAATTTACAAACACCACATTGTTTACTCCCTCAGTCGTATCCCTCACTGGTGAGGATCACGACGAACCTCAGGTGATGTCTGCATGCATTTGCTGTCACCACAAATTATGACTTCAATATAAATAATAACAAAACAACTTGCTTCCTTCCACAGACAACCCAAAAGAACAGAAGGACGAGACAGAGACAAAACCAGCAGACAAACACACAGACACTGATCAGACCGAACCTGAAAACATACAGCCAGAGGACTCCAAACCAGAGACAACAGACACCTCCAGCCAAGAAACCACAGACAGTGATACCAAGTCTCAGGAAACGGACAAGGCTGATGTAGAAATGAGCGAAGAACGCACAGAAGTGAACGGGACACCTGAAACTATTGAAACTAAGACCGTTGATGTTATACAGACAGCCAACCCCCTAACAACTACAGCGTGATGGTAAATGTGTTTGTGATTGGACAGTACATAGTTGGTTTAAACGTTCGGGTTTGCGTTTCGGCGGTTGAGTTATACATATCTTTACGCTAAGGTTCTGTAGAAGAGACGTTGAAATTAAATTCTTGTTTCTCGTTGATTTTCTTAATAAATTCGAGCCCTTTGCTATACCTCTACACATCACTAGCTAGCATGAATTTATTTAACACAATATAATATAAACATTAGTTTACAAATTAAACTTATTCTAAATGAACCGCCTGGTTGTCGCATTTTTTAGAATGTATATTAGATTTGATATTAGCGCCTTCATTAAATTCGTGCCTTTCCTCTATTGAGGATTTCATCACGGATAGGCTATTAGCAAAACTTTTTAAAGGAAATGTAAGGCAGTGTCTTGTGTATAGAACTGTGGTGGGGTATGTTTCATAGTAAATGGGCTAATATGGCACGAGTTATAGAAAAAGTCACTCACATTCATAGCTGCGTCTCTTTCTAGCGCTGAATATGTCATATTTACGCCCGGTACCCGATAGATTTTGTTACACTTAGAATCTACGTAGTATCGATTCCTTGATCCTCTTTGATAAATAACCAAAATCACAGAGAATTTTATTATTTTTCACATTTTGGCGTTCCTTAAAGCATTTAATTGAAATTAACCATTACTTTTAAATTGTCAATGAGCCGCAAGGTCGGTTTAACCTGCTTAAAAAGGGTTTTCTGGGTTCGATTTCTGGATTTGTGTCCGGTTATTGGACGCCAATAGGCACGGACGCCCATATTTCACGGGGTACAAACACCTCGGAATACACGTTTTGGGAACAATAATTCGTTCACAACTGCGATTCATACCTACCCAGTTTTAAATGTCTAGGTTCCAAACAATCTTTTCATAAAACTCGTCATTAGCCTTTCGTCTGTCGCTAAACCCCTACGTATAAATTGACTAAAGTACCAAAGTGGTACTTTTGGACACTTGAGTACAGACGGTACCGAGTCGTAATGTACTGAATTGTATTGTTGTACAATACAGTGTATTTTTACAAAAGTATATTCGAAGTTGATCTAATAGGTAAGCGGAGCTAATGTAATGTTTTTAACGGTCAGTTAAAATACGTCTTTAGGTGTACAATACGTACATAACTGCCTATCCATGGCTGATTCTGGTGTGAAGGTTGTGTTATTAATAATTTAATATTATGTTTGACCTTTAATAAAGCTAAAACTTAAAGTAAATTTTCTTTTCTTCACTCTCCTAAGGTTTTCCTTTGCTTCGGCAACCATTATTTATAACGACTGCCGCATATCCCCCCTATAATTATAATATAAATAATGTTATCTTATGAGTATAAATATTTAATTATAATGTTACTCTGATTCGACCTTTTAAAGGTTTTAAATTCCATTTAATGGTAGCAATTGGTTCTAGTATTAACAGAAATACTAGTTTTACTATATTTATTTATACTTTAAAAGTATCGTTAAATACATTACATTAAGCAACATTTCACACTTCTCCAATAGTTGTCAATGTGTTAGTTTAATAGTTACAGATCCGTTTGTTGTACAATTAAAATATATAAGTCTTCGCGATTTGAAACGGCGCGATAGCCCGATTAGAGTTTCACTGCATTTTTATAATAGTTAAGATTAAAGTTAAATATTTTCAATGTTCACTCTAAAAAGAATTATAATATCGATGTCAAGTAGGTAATAGGGCACAGGCCCGAAATAGAAATGAAAGGGAAGAACGGATGCAGAAACACAGCAGCCAATCAGAGCAACGCTGTATAACGTGCGCGTGCGATCAGCCAATGAGAGACGAGTACTCCGGCACATCATAACTGCGAATTTTAAAGATTAAATATTCCGTGTTCACCTTTCTTTTCTACTCTGGTCACAAGCCATTTTCACATTTTATCGTGACGTTTCGAATTGTTAGCAAGGCACATATAGAATTAGTAAAAACGTTTTCAACTTCGAATATCACAATAGTTGCGTTCCGAGACTGTCATGCGTCGATATTTTGTTATAGAATTTTTGATATACTGGCGTTTTGTTCGTCTCAAGTATTTCTAGCAGGGACTGGGAGTTGTTTAAAAATAATGCAATTGGAATTGTTTCGTTTTGTAATAGAGACTTAGATAAAGTGTCTATGGAATTTACAATGAGTGTTTAACACCAAAATGTAGCGACATCTTAAAATATAATAATCGTATTAAAAAAAAAAATGGTTGCCTGTAAAGTCGGTTTTACGGGCGAAGATTTTACGTGACAACGTCTTTGCGGGCCTCTCTCTCGTTCGGTGACTCATCGTAACGTTACCGAGCGTTACACTTTTTCATAAGTGACTCCCAGCCGCAACCTAATTTAAGACGTTGTCACGTCAAAACTGATTCGAAGCGCAATTTTAGTTGTCACAAATCGAATTGCTATGGGATTAGAAATTATAGCTTTTAAGTTTTATAATTAAATAAGTTGGCAGAACTAGAAAAATTTGCCAAAAATATAGAAGAAATTACAATGTTTGAGTACGAACAAAATACAGTGTTGGTATCATCATAACGCGTGCATTCTCGAACCCGACGTGTAAAATAGTATCTTTTAGCGATTTATGTCGCGTGTAGTGCTGAAGTTGCTAGAGAATAAAGAAATATAAATAATAATAATAAATAATTATAAGCGAATTGTCGATTGTTGTATGCGTGTCCTTACACTGGTACAAAAACAAACAATATTTCGGAATATAGATAAGTATTGTAGCAAAAATATTGAAATCATTAAGTAAACGTTATGTTGAAAGTGTTTTTTTTTTTTTTCATTATTTTATAGTAACGTTTTTCGTGCATGATTCTATAAGTACAAAATGTACTGGTTCTTTCACACGACGCTATATTTCTTAATTGTTAAAATAAAGATGAATTACTATAATGTATTGTGTTTTCCTAATAAAATAGTAGTGTAACATTTGCGTTTTATTTTTTTGTGGTGTTCGTGAAAATTCTACGGTTTTTCGTAAAAGAAAAATACATAACATTTATTTAAGATAATTATGGTTTATTTATTCAAGTTGCAGTAACTACACATTTGGAATACAAATACTACGCTACATGCTTTTGAGCGTACATGTGTGACAGTCGGAAGATTTAAAAAAATAAATTTTAACAATTAAAAAATGCGCGTACGACGATTGATTTCAAACAGTTTTGGCATTACATACATACTTAGAACTCACACCTTTTCCCATGGGGTAGGCTAAGGCTCAACACACACCAAAAGAGCGTCGAAGCGCGGCGAAGCGGATCGCAATTTCAGTGTCATATGAATTTTAACTTTATTTTCATTACTATAATACTTATTATCGCATGAGAAATCGAACGAGTCGCCAGCGGCGCCGCTGGAATTCCAGCGAATTAGCCGTGCGAATGCGCTAGAAGGCGCGGGAAGTCCTGAGAATGCTCGAGCAGTCACGAGCGGCCGCTGGCAATATCCCGCCCCTCGCACCCGCTCCCCGCGCGCGTCTGTTGCGCGCTAGCATTCGCATTCATTCCTTGCAGTGCAACGAATACAAAAGTGATGGAAATAGATGAAGAAAGTTTATTTATTTGGTGCAAATGTACGACTGCCTATACAATATCAAATCAAGGCATTACAGCGATAAACACATGAAAGAAGAAGAGACGGCGCGCGAATTCCCGCGACTTCTCGAGCATTCCAGCCTTCTCTACAGGGCGCTTCGCCGCTCTTTTGGTGTGAGTTGAGCCTAAAACTACAGAACACCACATGTCACGATCCTCACATACTTCTTTTGCTGCGTCTTTTAACATAATATGTGTGCATTTTGGACAACACTATAATTATACTAGTTTCTGCTTTGACTGCGCAGTGGTAAATAGTTTGATTCTATCAGTAATCATAGTTCCATAAAAACTATCTAAATATTATAGAACAATTCCGTGCGTTCCTAATTGCTCTCGTAGACATTTACTCATCTTTAATGGCTTTTGTGGAAGAGACGTCACAATTTTGCCAATATATAGGTACATACTTACAATGATATACGGGATATATCATCAAACTAGTTTTTTTTACACGAACGTTTTCGAAAACTCCATGTACCCAATAGCTGGGCGTTACCTCATCACTTCATCAGTCATCACTGTGAGCCATCAATGCCATCATACATTCTTATGAATATTCAAGTTCATTCCACCTGCATATCCAATATTAGGACTCAATACATTAATTTAATTACTTATAGAAATGCGACTTAACGCCCTTGCAGATAATAATTTACTTTATCATAAAAATACATGTCATATTCTACAAAAATATGTAAGTATCTAAGAGTTTCCATATTTAAAATAGAATGAAAAACTGACGTTAATTTTTAAGACAATTCCGTAAATTTATTGTAATATTTAAGTTAATAACTACATTGTTACAACATTCCCTAACCGATACAAAATACATAGGTATAGTTTTTGACCGAAACAGCTGTACCGCGCGCGTATTTTCCTTTCCGTGTCCAATTGGCGACACCGGTCTCGCGAAATCCACACGCTTTTGTATTACCTACACAATAAAATTCAACCAACCCGTGCTCAACTCGCGTCAACGGCGCACGTTTTTGCGATCAAGCAACGTAAGAGGTTTTACAAAATAGTGTGCATATGAATTGAACACGGTTTTTTAACTGGTCTCTTCGAAACAAATCCGTGCTCATTTAGCGCGTTCGTAAATGTTCGGAATAAAAATCGTGCGGGCCGAAGCAGGCGGGAGCCGCCGCGCCGCCGCGGGGGCGGGGCGGTTGAGGTTATGTTTCTTCTTTACATAGTGCTTAATGGAAGAGTTTAAAAGGATTTTTTTTTTGGGAATTACATGGTTTTACTTACATAATTTTACTTTTTATTTAATTACATTGCATGGTTGCGGTCGGTCTATAGGCGACGTAGGATGCAAGAACGAGCGACGGGCACGCCAAGGTTAGGTTTGGACTTTGGTTAGGTTACTTTAAACCCTTTACACAGAAATAGGCTCCGTCGACATAGAATGCAAGAGTGAGCGAAGGGCACCCCGATGTTCGGTTTTGTTAGGTTACTTTATTTTTTACGTTATCACAAAGGCGTGCTCAGTTGACGCGAATTGAACACGGGCTAGTAGAATTCCGTACTAATACAAAAGCGTGTGGATTTCGCGAGACCGGTGTCGCCAGTTGGACACGGAAAGGGAAATACGCGTACCGCGCCTTATAACAGCGACGCGGGAGGGGTCACTGCAGGCCGCTCATTCGTCAACGCTCACGGCGTCTAGCCCCTCGCCTCGCCGCACAGTAGTCCACGTTTTAAAGATATTAGCGAAAAACTACTTAAAAAGTGGGAACTTTTATCCTTCACTCCGGCTCACCTCCTAGACGCGGGGACTTTTAGTATGTTTACTCCCTAAGCACCCTGAACAACTTTCTGAGGAAATCGCTTAGTGCGCTTTCATATTTAGGCGACTTTAGCAGCGCGACTGATGCGCGACCGTCGCCCAGTAAGAATTTTTCATATTATAAACAGAAGCGTGCGTGAAGGTTTCTGCTTCTGCCGCGCTACTGACGCGCTGCTAACGTCCTAATATGAAAGCGGCCTTAGGGCCCAGCTCACGCACTCTACATCTCCTTTTGGGTTATTCGTTGAGTGGACTACAGCGGTTTCAGTCAACCCATATAGGTTAATTTTCGTTCTTTAGCTCCTTTGCAAATCAATCGCAGTGCGCACAAAAATGGGTAATCTCCATAGTAGTTTTATATAACACACAAATACACCGAGAGAATGTTACATACAAAAAGTTTTTTTTAAATAATCAACGTCTTTGAATACTAATCGACTTAAAACCGTCAAAAACAACTTTCCAATTAAAATAGGAACAACTAATTTATATTGTCAGGAAAAAGTCAATTCAAAAATTTTGCAAACACCTAAGTATATAAAAATGTGAAAATTAATATTGTAGGTACCAATTTCGGGTGCATTTGACGGTCGAAAGTAGGTTACAGCTTCTATGGTTTGCAGCTAGGTGGGTAAGCCACTTGATACAAAAATATCACATAAATACAAATCTGAAGAATTCGAACTACGAATGCAAGTTTGTGCATTAGTCTATTGCCTAATCGAAGAAAACTTGCTAGATTTTTAGATTCTATTAAATTCAGACAGTAAATATGTCTATATTCAGGTTCTAAAAACTATACGAAACTGTCCACCACCATTTAGGAACTTTTAAAAATACAATTTATGTCAATTTCAACATTTTATTGGTATTCTAGAATATCATAAAGTAGTCTTAGCATTTAGACTGACTTACGGCTTGTTTCATCACATGCGAATAACTTCCGGTTAACTTATCTAATAGATAGAAACAGGCCCTAAGATCAATAAGAGATTTCAGTATGCATAAACGTGCATAACAGATGTTATAAGTACTTACTGCTACTTTACTCGATCATCATAACCCATCGAATGGGAGTTTTTATAATTCCTAACGTCACGATCACCGATATATTCGTGGACGTCCAAAATATATGATGTCGCTTTTAAATTTCCGTCCACGATAACGTTGTAACGTGAACGAACGCATACGTTTTACTTCCCTTCCGTGGACGTCCATGATAATATCGTCCGTTAGACATTTTAAAAGCGCAGAATGTCCGATGGTTCACCAGCGGTCCATAAGTTTACATAAAGATACATAATGCACAAAATTGCATGTCCTAGCCTAACTTTAACATCCATTGTTACAAAAATGTCTTAAAAAAACATATACTGGCGCCGATTCTGTTGTTCACAAACTAAACTAAATTTAAGTTCATGCATCTCTTTCTTTCTATTTCATTAAGAAAAGGACAGAAGATAAATATTAGTTTAGTTCTGTCAAATTAAGATACTCCATAGACAATTTAGACGAGATTAAAAAATTGGCTATTAAAGATACGTCAATTTGCGTCAGGCGCCGACTAATTTGACAGGACTAAACTAATATTTATCTTCTGTCCTTTTCGTAATGAAATAGAAAGAAAAAGATGCCCGAACTTAAATTTAGTTTAGTTTGTGAACAACAGAATCGGCGCCATTACCTATTTTGAGTTCAGACGCCTCTAAAATAATAATAATAACTCGTAATTGAGATTTTAATTGAAGTGGACCTAAATGTCCAATGTTTGGCAGAGAATACCGCTTCTTAGTGTTCGAAAGCTGTTTTTCGATACTAATTTTGCCCTATATATATAAATGATGGCCTCAAAATCTGATAGATATAGCAATGTTATAATTTTTTTATCAGATTATTGCGAAGAAAGAAAGGTAATGAATTAACGACAAGCAAACCTCAAATATGACCTAGACATTATACAATCTCTGACTTATGTAAGATAATGCCTATGCCCCAGTTGTACATCCTTTTTGTAACAGCGATATCTATGAAATGTCAGATTCTGACAATCACAATATCATTGGCTCATTTCATTTCAACTTTTAAGTCTTCATTAATGGCTTTTGTGGAAGAGTCACCACATTTGACAATATTACGACCGTTGGTAACACTTTGGTCTACCGTAATACGCGTTTCAACAGAATAAGAAGCCAGTTTATACTAGTTCTGTTACCACCGAGGTTGCGACGTACTACGACTGACCATGAAACAGATGGGAATGTCAAAAGACATTTCCCCATCGTTTATTGATGATTTTATTGAAAATGACATGCTTCGTTTAGTTGAAATACTGAGTAGATCAGAAATCCATTCTATGGCCGTAAGCATAAAAAAGCAAATATGTATTTAAACTTCCACTCATGCACCCTCTCCCCGCGCAAACCCTGCGTGAAATGTTTTCGCTCCCGTCCAATAAAGGGCCTTGGGACGCATGAGTGGAAACTAAAAATAAATAAAATAATAATCTATCCGTTTGAGAGGCATACACTTAGGAATGGTTGGGCATACATCGATGACACAAACAGCTATATCGTGTTAAAATTAAACATCTATACATACACACATACTAAAACACTCAGCTTTCATACTAGTATCTATGAAATAAGAAAAATACCGACTTCCCGAGTAGCCATACTGCGACTCGACTCAAAGTTCGAGCATTATTATTTTATACACAGGTTTAAAATATTATCAATAAAATGCATGCAATTTCAGTTCTATTTTGCAATTTCCTGCAATCCTATAGCGATAGTACCACCCATTGGGTAAAATTAGAGTAAAGAGTACTGAATCATATATTATAGAATAATCAATTCTAAAACTTCAATTATTCATTAATGGAGAGTCTTTCGCTCCTGGGGTGGGCGCTAATAACTGCGACAGTTACTAAACGAACGCAGTATTAAAACGTACACAAAAATTGTTGTATTAGTGGCTCTTGTGGAGGTATCACCAATTTCAAAAATCGTCTTATACCGAAAAATAGTAATACGGTACTTCATTTGGCAGCACAAGTAGACTATTATATATTTGAGATAATTATCAAGTTTTGGAACAACAAACTCAATATCACACTAGACAAAGTTCAAATTCCATTGCATCCAGTTTTTTTTAATATTACACTCATGAAGAAGTCACTCCTAACTCTAAAATCAACTTGATTCTTCTTGATTGATCTAAATACATAGCGCTAAACGTAGTCGAATAATTGGCGACGGAATATTAATTATCTGAGATTATAAATTCAAATATAGCAGATTCCTAGATCAAATCTTCAAGAATACTATCGTCGCCTTAAGTGCGTAATCCTAAAAGCAGAATGTTCGAGTATGTGTGCCGTATATAAGTGTACACATTGAAGAAGCAATAATAGTTAATTTACATAGATGTTATGTATATAGGTGATCACTCGGCGATCTCGGCGTCCTCGGCTTCGTCTGAAACAAATAATAATAACGTTACATACAAAACAGTTCTATGACACCGCACTGAAGGTAGAAACATGGAATTTTGATAAGAGGGTACTAGATTTTTCTAAGAAAACATGTTCGGCGACCACTTCGAAAACTTTGGAAGAGCGGTTGAATCCCTTCCAGATGTTTGTACAACTTTCCTCTTTACGAGACTCGTAATAAAGTAGCAAGGGTGTAAGTTTGTTGGTATTTAATCTTTTCCATCCAAAACTCGTATTTGGTCTGCGCGCACAATAAAAGCTCACTGGACCCTTGCAAAGATTTGTACGAAGGTTGTTATAAGGAGCGACATCAAATGTGGTCGATCGATGAACGTAATCCGGCTGGGATGCACCAAACTAGATTGATATCAAAGCTGGATGTTATCGATTGACTATATAGTAGACTAACTTCCGCCCGCGGCTTCGCCCGCGAGGTATGTCGATAAAAACCACCCTATGTCCTTCCCTGGGATGCAATCTATCTCTCTGCCAAATATCTAAATCCGTTCAGTGGTTTAGGCGTGCCAGACAGACAAAGTTACTTTCGAATTTATAATATTAGTATGGATGATCTAGTTCCAAGTTTAGTGTGGCTAAGGTTCAGAAATTACACCCAGACCCACAAACGACAGTTCCAAACTCACCATTTAAGCGGTCATGCTGTCCGTTCACGTTGTCCAGCCTCATCTGCCGCAGGCGAGCGGCCGCTTCCTCGGGAGTATTGTTACTTTCCTCTGCGTCTTCAAACTCGTCCTCTCCTGGGAAAGATGGAAGCCACGCCTATAAATACTGTTTATTTCAAACAACTGGGGATTCAAAGACATGTCTGTTAACAAAACATAGTGTAATGAAATTCATCTTGATCCTCTTAGATGGTTACCTTCGTCTAACTCCTCTCCGTCCATAAAGTGCTCCTCGTCAACATCTACCTCGTCCGCGGGGTCGGGGTTCAGCGACTGTCCCTGGTTCATCGCCAGGAACATCCCTTCCAGCTCGTTGTCATTTGGTGGGACGAATCTGGGTGGTGAAGAGATAGTCTTTGTTAGGGGAACCTAGGAATGTCTAATTTAATACCACATCTTCCAGCTAAAGCACTAGGAAGTGGTGAAGAGCCCCGGGTTGTGGGACTGTCTTATGTAATTTTAACGTTCAAAAAGTGCTGATTCTAAGCCAAGTTTAAATAAATTACTTTCTTTTTACCCGACTGCGCGACTCAAAGGAGTGGTAATGTGTTTATCAGCCTATGTATGTATGTATGTTCCTTTGAAGCACTATACAGACCAAACCTCTTAGTCGTCGAGTGTCACTAAAGACATGACGTTAGTGAAAATTCAATATGGCGACTACTTTGTACGTATGTATGTATGTATATCTCTTTGGCACGATCTGTAGCCTAAACGGCTTGATCGATTTCAGCTTGAGAGGTGCCGTCTGTGATTCGTCTTAATTGTGCGAGTCACACTGGGTATATCAAAATTGAAAAAAAAATTAAATGGCCGATTTCTGGCGCAATGTTGTCTTCAAAAAATTTTTTTTCTCAAAACCTATCGAGTGGGGTATCAAAATAAAGGGCTTTTAAAGATGATTACAAAAATATAAACAACTTATATGGTTAAAAGTAATTCGAAGTGACAAATCGTAAAAAAACACGTTATTATTATTAGCCTGTGGTGTCCCACTGCAGGGCAAAGGCCTCCCTACTCTCTTTCCACTTCTCTCTGTTCAAAGCTGTTAAGGACCAGAAAAACACGTACCAAGAACTAAATCGTCAGCGAAATCTTTCACATTTGTAAACTAAAAAGCTGGAAATAAAAAAAGTTAAAAAAAAAAACCCGACTGCGGTAAAAAACTTAAGTTAAAAGAACTGAAAAGCTAATAAAAACAAGCCCATATTAAATTAAATAAAAGTTGGAAGCAGGCGGGACCCATTTGAATTTGAAAATATAATAAAAATGGTATGGGTCCCGCCTGCTTCCAACTTTTATTTAATTTAAAATGGGCTTGTTTTTTTAGCTTTTCAGTTCTTTTAACTTAACTTTTTTACCGCAGTCGGGTTTCTTATTTTTTTTTAATAACTTTTTTTTTTATTTAGCTACTCAAAATTAACTTTTTTCTAATAAGCATACTTACGGTATATTTTATATTACGCAATGCGAATATTTGGACAGAAACGCCAAAGACTCGATATCGGTAATGGTTTTCACAAGACAGGTGCATATACCATGGCGTAACCGCACCGCGCGGTGCGTGGCGAAACATGATCTTTATGTTTTCAATTTCGGGGGGCGTTAGTTTTACTATCTTACAATGACTATCTCAACAAATCAAGTTATGAATACGATAGAAAACTCGATAGATAGATAGAATATTATTTATTATGTACACCATAAAAATTACGCCAGCCATTTACCACTTCCTAGTACTCTAGCTGTAATGAAGACGTGGCGCAATAAACTCCCCAGCAGCACAGCTGTCTATTCAGTTAGATAAACACGATTCTATACAATAGTAGCAAAGTAATTAACATTACAAAACAAAGAAACACAAAATATTGAATTAAATTATTTGCCGGATAACACACGCCATTATAGGACTCAAATAACGCGAATATTTGCACAAATACGACAAGTGTTATAGTGTCCAGCATAATATGTAGAAAAGTGCAGTAAAGTATCTTACCGTAGTTTAGTCATGGGTTCCTCATCAGCATCGTACTCATCATCATCATCGTCTGCTATCGCGTCGCCAGCGCCCTGCTGTGTCATCTCGGGTAAACTGGGGATTAAAATAATCTCCTTTTTTTGATGTCGGTTAAAACAGAACACTAAAATAATACTTAAAAAAAAGCGTGAGTCGCTTTTTTAGGGTTCCGTACCCAAAGGGTAAAAACGAAACCCTATTACTAAGACTTCGCTGTCTGTCCGTCCGTCCGTCTGTCACCAGGCTGTATTGTATCTCAAGAACCGCGGTAGCTAGACAGTTGAAATTTTCACAAATTATGTATTTCTGTTGCCGCTATAACAACATATATTTGTGTTTTTTTCGGCGTTTTTGCGTTTTTGCCGACTCGCACTTGGCCAGTTTTTTAAGTACTGTAAAAAATAATTTTAGTCAGAAGTCGCCGGCTTTGGTTTTATGTTTTTGTATATTGCCAAATTGAATTGTTGTACATACATGTAAAAAAAAAACTTCTCTAATGCATAAACTCCTCCTTTTTTGAAGTCGGTAAACAATATAATTTTGTAGACTACTCCAAAAATTATTAGATCTATACAATTGGCTATCAAATGCTAGCTGTTAATTACTATGGCAATGAACAATAAACTCATTTGTTATTTGTAAATTCAATTGCAAACATGCAATGGTAATCAATACTTGTTATATCTAAATATAAAAATCTTTGCTTTGCAGTATACTCCAAATTATTATGTAACAGTCCCATTTAAACTGGATGACTGCCCAGCATAATGGGGCCTGGAGAAAGCTTGTGGTCTGCCAGCCAGACAATTTATGGGCCGGAAGTCCGAAATACTACAAAATGGTAGAGTTGAAATAGTAACAATAATGCCAATATTATTTATTTATTTATTGTACACACATGTTTATGAGTTTCAGATGATGCAAAGAAACTCGAAATGCCAATAGGATTTCTTTCCTTCTTCTATATTTCTGTTTACAAATTAAGTGGCCTAGCATAAACATAACATAATCAGACTATAATGTTTCCATTGCTGGGAGACAGGCCTTCTCTCTGTGCCACACCATATAGGTACAGAGTGAAGTGTGGGCTGGTGGATGAAACATAATTATCTCCGATTTTTTTTGTTCTAGGACATGTCACTTTCCTCCATGTTCATGAAAAATATTTTCTCTCATATCAGTCTTACCCAAGTTCATGATTGATGACCAGGATGAGTCCAGGCCCTGGGTCCCTCTGGACAGCGTGCAGGGAGATGTTCTGGTACAGCAGGGTCACTGTGGGCGACGGGCCTCCCTCTCTGCCTATACCTCCACCCCATACTACATTACTGGAAGAAATATATATATTTTTTAACTTGTTTCGAAAATGTGAAGTACTGCAGACAAGGCTTTATAAAAGGCCTACAAAAAGGTGGTAAGCGGATGAGGTCCTATACATGTGGTCTAATAAAAAAATAATTATCAAAATCGGACTACTCTGTAAAAAGTTATGCATGATCATATTGATCATACATAAAAAAAAAAATATGCTTCAACTTAAGAATCTCCTCCGTTGTTTCGTCGGTCAAAAAGTAATAATTTTAATGAAAAAATTATTTATAGCTGGTGTGTCAGATATGGAGTAGCCACGATTTTCTAGTACTATTTTGTTTTAGTGTTTATACTCAAACTATCTTGTGCCCGCGGCTTTGCCCGCATGGATGACGGAAATTATCCCACAGGAACATGCTACCAGGATAATAAGTAGCCTATGTCCTTTTCAGGGCTGCCATCTATCTCCTTGCCAAATTTTATCACAATTTGTTCAGTGTTTTAGCTGTGAAAGGTAACATACAGAGTTACGTTTGAAGTTATATTGATGTGGATTCAATTCAGCGGTCAGGTCCTGTTAGAAAATGCATATTTCTGATTGGAACCTGCTCATAATTTGAATATCAGACAATTTTATCCTGCTTACTAACTTAGCCCTAAGGTGGCCCGCCCTATAACAATTTTGAGTATGTACGACTTGATTACAATGCTTGTGACATTTAATGACATTTGTTTTTGTTATATTCAGCTGATCACGAAGAAAATACTTAGTAAATAATTCAGCTTCCAAAATATTTTTTTTCTAAACCAGCAATCTAAGATATATAAAAATAAGTAGGTATTGTCATACTTTAGAGGACTTCTTTCAACCAGATTTTATAGTTAACAGAAAAACCACGTTTTCTATTGTTCCCTTTGTTATTCTGACGAGAAAATATGCGTGAACCTTCATGAAAACGTGCCCTGCGCAAACTGTGTGACAAAACAAAAACATTGAATTTTCAGTCAATATGCACAAAATTATGTTTTCAACTTACTGCTCGGTGATGTACAAAGTAGCTGTCCCCAAATCCACGTCGTTATTAACTATTAGCTGCACCGAAGGCAACTGCATTAAAATTCCCTCGGCCGGTACCGAAAATGTTGATGATACAACAACCATTTTGGCAAATTAAACAATATAACACTTAAATTACACAATAACCACGCTATACGTGAATTTAACGCGTCTTATAAGTATTTTAGCACATGAGCTGCGGCAAAAAATCTAATAACAAAATAAATTCACACGAAACGAAACACGCTTCGGCAAAGAATAAATGCGTTTTGTGATTGGCCATTAAGGTGAAGCAAAAATTAAAAGGTTTTTGTTTAGACTTCAGTCAAAGGAGTCGTTTTAAAATAAGCCTAACATTATAAATCATTGATGGAATTAAAATAATGGCTTTTGAAGCTTGATTTACAGTGATTTCCATGAAATGGTACAATTAATAATAACAGGAAACCTGTAGTGGCATAATTAAACGTAACCATCAAAATAATGTTACCCAGCGGTAAAATAAACTTGCAACGAGATAGCAGTCATTCTAAGTAACCGAAATAATCGGATCCAAACTGCAAACTACAAAAAAACGATTTCTAATCATTTTACAAACAAGATAGTTTAACCATAATTTTTAATCTTCTGCTTTTCAGTTGTTTGTAACGTTCATGATAAAAATGTATTTTTTATTAAGTGATTGAAATGGCAATATCGAAAAATAATGTCAAAATTCTACCATGTCAATAAAATCTCAAAATCGTAAATGGTGATCGATCAATAGAATAATAAAAATAGCAGTAGAAATCTGTGCAGTTCAATGAAACCTGGCGGAATTTTACTGAAAATGGAACAATCTATTAGTGTACTATGTGATAACAGCGATGAACAAAACAACAGTGCTTATTTTAGGTCTGAAACCGATGTAAGTCAGATATAATTTTCTTTATTCACATATATTTCTACCTTTTTCTGACTAGAATCTAGTAAATTTACGGTCACAGGGTCATCTTACCATATATTTGTTATTAAGTATGGCATTTGTACTTCTTAAGATAATATTTTTATTTTACTATTTTTTGTGCTACCAAACAAACGTTTTCTTTTCAGCCTTTAAAAGAATTTGGAGCTGAAGCCGCTTTAGCTACTAAACCAAGATTCTATAGAATGAACAGTATCGTGTTTGCTGAGCCTTTGAAACCCACTTCAACAAATGAAGAAGACTCATCAAAAGGTAATTTTTATTTTGTTTATGTTCCTACTTTCAGTCTATCAAAAAGTACTCTGTGGTTCCTAAGGCATCTTTTTGAGGCTAACTATACATAGACAAAGTCCTAAAATTTATTTTCTGTTATAGACTATGAAGACAAAGATGAAATAAGAATCCTTGACAGTGTAACAGTATGTAAGGAAACTGGCAAGAAATATAAAAAATATCATTTCAATATTGAAGAGAGTGCCCCAACACAATGTCCTCAGGTAAATAAATCTATACTAATATTATAAAGCTGAAGAGTTTGTTTATTTGAACATGCTAATCTCAGGAACTGCTGGTTCGAAATGAAAAATTATTATGTGTTGGATAGTCCATTTATCGAGGAAGGCTATATAACATCACGCTACGACCCTTAGGAGCCGCGCAGCGTGTGACACCGCGGGGAACAGCTAGTATTTAATAATATTATAAAACATTAATTGTATTTAGATCACATTGTATTAAGTAGTGTGCTGTGCTATTGTTCAGTATGTGGGCACAAATCTAGACTCCAGGCTGTTACTGAGAAAGCCCTATAACAATTTGCCCAACCTGGACATCAAACCCAGGACCTCATGCTCAGTAGCCTTGTAACCCCATACTTAACTAGACAAACCATTCTCAGAGCTGTCTTTTGTAACTTGTGATTTTCAAAAAGTGCTATCTGTCTGTCAGCCTGCATAATCAGCCTATTGTGTTCTCGCTGCTGGGGCACAAGCCGCTCTATGACTCTTAAGTCGCGGCCGAAACCACTGCTCACACTGCTGCTCTGCTCTCTAATAATATGAACACATAAATACCACTAAACTAATAAAACATATTTTGTTCCAGCTCGACTGCCTCCGTACATTCCCAACAAAACAACTCCTCACAGCCCACATACGTAGAATACACTGTGCAGACCGCAAGAGATACATCTGTGATCAATGTGGCCGCGGCTTCCCTGAACTTCACATACTGAGACGACACGCTGACACACACAGTGGCGAAACTGTGGAATGTCCTGTTTGTAGTGTGAAGTTGAGCAAGAGGAGCAGGTCGGTAGTAGAGAATTTGATGTTTCTGAAAGCCTTGTTAAGCCAAGCTATGTACTGGCGATAAGACCGCCCATTGTGTCACCCCTTGTAAAAGGATATCATTCAAGTGTCGAACATGTCAAATTGTGTCAAATTTCTTTAATAGATTTGTTACTTTATCGCTAAAGCTTAAGGTTCAAACTTGATTGGGAAAATTTGACAGTTTCGGGTAGGTTGATGTGCTGGCGTCTGTACTATTTGCCATCAATAAAATATTGTTGGCAAAAATATGATTTTTGGTAGTTTCACACACAAAAAGCAGCCAGGCAAGGGGTTAATGAATGATGTGATTTTAAGACATATTTGTTACGATCACGAACAATATTTTCATCAAATACAACCTGATACTGACCTGGAAATTGCAAAAAACGTTCATGGGTTACTCTGATGGTTTCGCCTTACCTGTATATGTATATCTCTTTGTCCCCAGCCTATCGACCCATCTTCGTTCTCACTCCAACCAACGCCCTCACGAGTGTGATGACAATGAGTGTGATAAAAGGTATGTGTACTCCTTTATCTTCTTTGTTAACAAGCCTAGACAGACACTCACATAACCTCAGACACTCCCTTACCCACAGACACTCACGTGACCACAAACACTCTCGTACCCCCAGAAACTCACGTACACTCACGTGGTCACATATACTACCACTCACCTTCGTTCTCACTCTATCCAACGTGAATGCTATGTCTGCAAGAAGAAATTTTTCAGAGCCTCAAGCATTGCTACAAATGCCAAGCTTGTGCACAGAAAGGGACTGTTGGATATGTAATGAATCTGGTAAAAAGGTATGTCTACTCCTTAATTTTCAGTGAACTGGTGTAGTAACAGTGTGGACAGCCACTAATATAAACTCGGATACTCACGTACCTAGAGACAGTAACGTGACCACATACACTCACGTGACCACATACACTCACGTGACCACAGACAATCACGTGATGTCAAACACTCACGAGATCACTGCATGTGGTCAAAGACATTAACACGATCAAAGACTAGTCTTTATTTCATTCAAATCGGTGTACACACCCAGTCAAAGGGTATTTTTCAACTGCACAGTTAAGTTTCTTCACCATAAAAATTCATGGGCACAGCTTTGATAAACGATATTTCGGTAAGTAGCTTTGTACGAACACTTTTACAAGTCAATCATAATATTTAAAAAAAAAATTGAGATGGTATCCTCGAGTCCTTTTCTATTGATGTCCAGATGTACCGTTTTTACCCTTTGGGTACGGAACCCTAAAAAACCCTTGATAAACTATTTACATACCTAAAAATTTTTACGGAACCCTCGGTGCGCGATCCCGACTCGCTCTTGACCGGTTTTTTATATTTCTATGGATACAACTCTCTCAGTTCACGTGACCCTATTGAATGACTATTTCACGAAATCATAACATTTGATGCCAATTCTAAATACTTAAAACAGTTGTAGTGACGATTCTAATGATCATACTTCTGTAAATACAGATTTGTTACGGTCGTGAATCATATTTTGCTCAACATTTCGCGGACTACCTAAGAGCATACACTCATGTAACCACTGACACACACATCATTTCGTTTGTCGTAGTTTCTCATCTCGGAAACAGTGGAGACTTCACAAGACGGCTCACAGAAAAAAGAAACCATAATCCCAAGAAACAAAAACATAAAAGGTAAGTCTTAGAACTTAAAACTTTACGAAATAAAGTTGTGAATGTCTAATTCCCTTTGATGCGTGATTACGTAAGAATTTAACCTCAACAGGGTGTGTTTACACTTTCATCAGATAGTTTTGGAACAAACCATAGGTACCTGCCCATTTAAGGGCCTGTGCACACCACGTTTTTTGAACGCGCCGTTGACGCGCGTTTTAGAAACGTGGGTCGACGGCGCGCTTTTATCCTACAGAAGGTCTACAGGCTGCGTCTGACTCGCGTCTGTATCGCTACAAACGCGCGTCAACGGCGCGTTTAAAAAACGTGGTGTACACAGGCCTTTAGGAATACAGGGAGCCTACTCTCTAAGTGGTGGCCCAGTGGTAACGGCCCCCACTTACGAGTTATATTAGATCGTCGGTTCGAACCCAGGCAGGCGCTTTACTTTGTGCAAATTATTTCATCACCACTGCTCTCAAAACGGCGAAGGAAAACATCGTGAGGAAACCGGCATGTCCTAGAACCAAAAATTCGAAGACATGTGAAATCTACCAACCCGCACTGGGCCCGCGTGGTGGATTACGGCCCGCTCCCTCTTACCGAGAGGAGGCCTGTGTCCCAGCAGTGGGAACATTTATAGGCTGATTATGTATGTATTATGTTATGTAAAAGGTTTTATATAGGTACTTATGCGTTTTTAGAAAACATTGTAAATAAATTATTCGGGCGGCGGCGCCACGCGGCGCGCTATACCTTACGTCTACGACTACGACTCGCACTGGTGGTACTCGCTGATGAAAGCAAGCGGAAGGACACTAACGTTGTCATGACAACGACTCTTCATTCGTGATAGAAAGATGGTGCATTTGGCGCATCGATTTCCGGGACACTATAGGTTCTATCGTGGACTACCTATGCAATTAGTGCAATAGTATTTATGATGTATCTAACCAATATTTTGATTTAAAAGAGTGTCCATAGAGATTCTTGTCCGTTCTTTTCCATAGGAACCTACTATACGCTTTGGAATGGGCAACTATAACTTCGTCTTTCTGACTGACCGACTCGACCGAAATAAATGCTTTGTTTTTTTTTTTAATATATTAGTACAGATGATACATGATAAAGAAATATTTTCATGGTTGGTTTCAGAAAAAATAATTTGTTGTCAAATCATGTGTTCGGTAACTTATTTGACGTCACCAGGTGATCAATTCTGTAAAAATCTCACCGTGAAAGTGGGTGAGTTAGGTGGAGTGAGCTATCAATAGTGTCAATCCTGTCTCGGCTCAAGTTTAAAACAAAGAGTTAAGGCTACTCTTTCGAAAAAAGCTTAAAAACAGCGTGCAGATGAAGCAGCTTTTCTCCGGAACTTACAGAGAAATTACATCTGAAAAAGTAGTTGGTAATCTACATGATATGAATCGTAATTTGGTTTAGCCATAATTTTTCTATCGATATCACCTATTAAGAAAAAAGACCATGTAATCCCCAAATGTCATGATTTCATGAAATAGTCATTCTTGGGGATTACATGGTCTTAGAGAGTTGTGTTGATGACTTTAATGATTATAATTCTGTAAATACATATTTGTTACGGCCGCGAATCATATTTTAATCAACGTACAACTTAATACTGACCAGCAAATTGCAAAAAACGTTAAAAAAATTGAATTTCGCGGGCTACCCTGGCGCTTTCGCCTTAAGTCCAGCATTGAGTCTTATCAAATGCGACTGAACATCAGTGCACTATGGCGACTGCTATAGTACTATCTGACCTCCCCACCTCAACGATTCGGCTTATGTCCGTTACGCCCCTTTATGTTGAACTAAATGATTTAGCTTTTAGTAGTGTTATCTATACTTCTATACTAACAATAAATAAAGCTAAATGAGTTTGTTTGTTTCTTTGAACGCGCTAATCTCTGGAACTAATAATCGGTTTAAAAAATATCTCCATCAATTTTTGAGGAAGGCTATAGGCTTATTATGTTATATTAACATTACGCTAGGACCCCTAGAAGTCGAGTAAAAAGAAAAAAAGTCAGAAAGAACGCTCTTCGAAGTAAATGCCGTAGTATCGGCCGAAGTTACGGGAGTTTCCTACACCGACCGTTTCACTGACGGAATTAGATTATTTCAGGGCCTAAATGAATAATGAATGACAATACGATTTGACAGGTGTCCCTACTCCCGATATTATACCGGTATTTTATTAGTCATTCAATAGGATTATATGAACTTAGAAGGTTGTATTGATGATTTTAATTATTATAATTATTCTGTAAATACATACTTGTTAGGCTTGCGAATCATATTTTAATCAATACTCAACGTGACACTGACCTGCAAAATGCAATAAATCGAAAAAATTTAAATACGCAGGATTATTAGCGCATCCTCCTGTGATTGTACCCATCATCATGAACCAGTGGAATGGGACTAGAGGTTTCAAATACCGGATTTTTTAAATACCGGTATTAATAAATACCACATAGAAAATTTCCAACACCGGAATCCCCGTATCCCGGTATTGGTATCGGTATATCTGCTTTAAAAAAAATAAATGACTAATAAGTTTCACCACAAAACAATAAAATATCGTTTTTTAAATATAAAAACAGGGTTACCGACCGACTTCAAAAAGAAATTAACTCAAAATTATGAAATAACTTTAATTTCGGAAGTCGGTGGCATAAAGCTAAAATACAGATCCCAAGACACTGACTTCCGAACTTAAAGTTATTTCATAATTTTGAGTTAATTTCTTTTTGAAGTCGGTTTAATTTTTTTAAATTACTTTTTACCTCAGGAATCTCAGGATAGTACTTCTATTGTTCTATGTACCTCTTGCCTTGACCGAGAGGCAAATACAAAGACTACCATTTTTTTAATCCCATTCTTTACCTGCGAAAGTAGTAGTAAAATGTAAGTAACTGTCTAAATAAACCACGAGATAATTAAAATAAGCAGTTTTTTAAACTTACCCAGATAGTACATTGGTTGGAAATTATACAATAGAACGAAATTGTGTAACTAGTTTCTACTGAAAATAAAATAAAATCACCAATACCGGATTAGTTCTTTAATTTCAATAAGTACGGGTATTGAAAAAATTACAAAAAACATCTGGGATCCCGGTATTAGCCAATACCGGGAGCCCGGTATTGGAAGCCCTAGATGTGACGAAATCACCATACTGAAAATCGGCAAAAACAAACTCCTGTTTGTTCTGGGTCGTCGAGGTCGGCCTAGAAAGAGATGGCGAGATAACCTGGACGCGTACTGCGAGGGCTGGTTCAAGGTGAGGAAAAAGAGTTCCTGCACCCTAATTGCGTAACACGCTATCTATCAGAATCTGAATAATTTTGAAGCAAATTGCAAACCATTGCTTCATAAGTTCGTAAAATTTGTCTGCTCAACACGTAAATAACGCAATGAATGTTGTTGAACTGTCAAAATGAAACCGATTCCGATTGATAATGTGTTATGCAATTGCCAAAAAGTTATCAGATCTCATGTAGAGCCAAGCTTCTAACTCTACACGCCCTAACTTCACAAACTCTACACCTTAGTCAAAATATGTGGCTTGGCCGTTTCGCTACCATCACATGGGCGTAAAGTGAAAAATTTATTCCCTGTTCATTACTTTTCTGTTATACAATAGTTCTTGTAGTAACGAAACGGCCAAGCCTCATATTTTGACTAAGGTGTAGAGTTTATGAAGTTAGGGCGTGTAGAGTTAGAAGCTTGGCTCTACATGAGATCTGATAACTTTTTGGCAGTGCGAGCCATATGTGGTCTCGTCTTGGCAACATTTTACATGAAAATGTTTTTGGTGGCATATCTTTAATATGATTATATTATTTGTTTATAGAATACTGACTGTGCCATTTTTCAAAGGGAAGCCGATAGGAATCGAGTTGTATGGAACCTTCGATTTTTGCAGTGTAGATCGGCACTTCACCTTAGTTTTCACGTTAAGATTTTTGCCAAACTGACCCCAAGAGCTTGAAGTGAACTGACAATAGTGTCAATTCATATCATGAGGTGGAATGACAGCGTAGTTCAACTAAATTCTCACGGTAAAATGTTTACAGAATACACCGGCACTTCCGATGTTAAATAATTATGCTAGTGTAAAAATGTCTAGATAACAATAATAAGTAATCGACTTTAGAGATTTTATTGGCGGACTGTTAGCGAATAGTAGACAGTAGTTCTTATACAGGACGACATATTATTATTATCAAGCTGTAAATTTCTAGTTTTAGCTGACCTCGCATTGTACCTATAGGCTTTTCATTCAGACGCCAGCACATCAAGCTACTACACAATCTGTCAAATTTCTTTAATAGGTTTCCAACTTTATCGCTAAAGCATAAAGTTCAAAGTTGATTGGGAAAATTTGACAGTTTCGCGTAGCTTGATGTGCTGGCGTCTATACAATGAGAAGTCGACTTATACTGGAAATATCTAGTTTGATAAGTCGTCGTGCGTACCTCGCCTCGGTACGTTATGTTCCTTTCCTTAGGGGATTATCGGGCGGGCTCGAGGTTTTACGGATGTATACGAAAGTGCTGACGCGTTAGTTCAATTTTGCTCACAGTTGATTTTATTAATAACTAGCAGCGCCCCACGGTTTCACCCGCACAAGTTTTGATCCCGTGGGAATATCGGGATAAATAATAATAATTAAAAAAAAAAAAAAAAACTGTCCTATGTCCTTCCCCGGGATGCAATCTATCTCTCTGCCAAATTTTATCGAAATCCGTTCAGTGGTTTAGGCGTGAAAAGGTAACATACAGACAGGCAGAGTTACTTTAGAATTTATAATATTAGTATGGATGAGATAAAGTTGAAAACAGGTAGTTTACTCTCCGGTAGGTACTATACCGGCGGCGGCGGCGGAGTATTTACGTAACACACTACCTATCAATAGCAATGGCTTTAATTTTGACAGTTCAACAACATACATTGCGTTGTATACTTTGTTGAGCAGACACATTTTTCGAACGTATGAACCAATGGATTAGCAATATCCGTCAAAATGATTCAGACTGCGATTAATAGTGTACGTAATTAGGATGCTGGTAGTTGATTACCGGTTTTCAACTGCCACTATGTAAACCAATTGTTTCAAATAATTTAAAAAAATTAAACCGACTTCAAAAAGAAATTAACTCAAAATTATGAAATAACTTTAATTTCGGAAGTCGGTGTCTTGGGATCTCTATTTTAGTTTTATGCCACCGACTTCCGAAATTAAAGTTATTTCATAATTTCGAGTTAATTTCTTTTTGAAGTCGGTTTAATTTTTTTAAATTACTTTTTACTTCGTAATTTTTGCACTAGAATTTGACCAAGGTTTTGAGATGTTTTCCCTTTGACACTACACCCGTAGCTCGTATCAATAAGCCAGGCCGTCACGCTTACACGTATTAGTCCATATCTTGAAAATTACTGAATCGATCTTGATGAAACTTGCACTGTTCCCTAAGTTGAAGTAAATGTAAGCCAATAAAAAAAATCGTCACGATCCGATTAATAGTTCCGAAGATATGCGTGGACAAACATACATACATACGTCTATAAAATTTTGTATATTTGTTTGGAAGCCCTAATAGATTGTCGTATGTGAATATAATGCAATTCCAATAATATTGCATACATACGTGTCGAATTGATAACCTCCTTTTTTTTGAAGTCGGTAAAAAATTACTACTTAGGTACAGACGCGAGACGTCAGCACATCAAGCTACTAGAATCTGTCAAATTTCTGTAATAGATTTTCAACTTTATCGCTAAACCATTAGGTTCAAAGTTAATTTGGGACCGTTTCGGGTGGCGTCTGTACACCTACTGTAGTATTTTTGGAGAGTATGCGATTTTGTATCGATTTCCGGAACATACAGGCTGGCAGGGACATCGGCGCGCAACCTGTTACCATGGACATGTTACAACAACAAATGCTAAAAACAGAATACAATAAATATTTAAGGGGGGCTCCCATACAACAAACGTGCTTTTTTCGGCGTTTTTGCCCTGTTTCACGGAACCCTTCGTGTGCGAGTCCGACTCGCACTTGGCCAATTTTTTATTTCATATTTTGTTTTTCAATGCAAGTCTTTACTCGTTATAAACAAGTAACTACTTCATCTTAGTCACTTTAAAGGATTATGCTAAGGATTTTGTATTTGGTACAAAATTATCCAACACCCAAGTTCAACGACTATTACTGCTAAACTAATAAAGTTATCTTAACCGCTATAATTTTCCTTTAAAGTTCATGAAATGCACTATCATCGTGAATTTTTCCAGATTTTTCAAGCCAGCAGTTTAGCTTTTGGAGGGGGGGGACGCCTACTGGAACAAAAATTTGCACATTAAATTTTATTATTTCGTAAATGGAGCATTAAAACGAAAAATAATTTTAGCAACCCCCAAGTCATTTTAGAAGACCTATTCAACGATACCTCCCCCCCACGATGGGGTAGACGACGAAAAATATTACACATACTGGGGGCACGGGAGTGCCCTCGCCAAGACGAGCCAAGCGAAGCGCAAGGGCACTACCTACCTTTTCTCAAAGCACTTTTTTTATTTTACCACTTTATCGACGTAATTGATATACACACTCCTACTAAATTACAGCTTTCTAGTACTAACGGTCTTTTAGCAAAACCTCGGACAGACAGACAGAAGGACATGACGAAACTATAAGGGTTCCTTGTCAGAACTACGGAACCCTAAAAATGGGCGTCGATGGTGACACCCTGTATAATTATTTTTATATCCAAAAAAAAATTAAGGCCTGATTTTTCAATGGCCAGATAATTTTTATTCGTGGAATAAAATTGACGTCTGACCGCTTTTGTATAGAAGAACTGTCAAAAATTCAAAATTATTCCTCGGATAACATAATCTGGCGTTCGAAAAATCAATCCTAAGTATCGTTTGATTTCATTATACAGGCTGTTTTAATTTAATGATTCAAACACACTCTAAAACCTAGCCATATTATTTTGCATTCCATAATACAGGGTTTCAAAAAGAAAAAAAAAGAAAATAATTACCTATGTATTTCTTACACTTATGATTTGAAAATATATTTTATTCACTTTTTATTCACTTCGTCTTTATATAAACTTAAACCTAGTATAGTTTTTGTTTTAGAAAACTAGACCAAAATTTAACGCTCGTGTTTTATCATTTATTTGGGTCATTATCACCTCTAAGTGTAACGGAAAGGGCCTCTTATTGGGAAATTGTCACTGAATGCGCAGTGCGCATAAATACCCGACGCAAATTCAACGGTTTTTGTTATTTCGCTACGTTGTTTTTTTTTATACAGCGTTGTTTTATTTTCTGGTCGTAATTAGGGTTATTTTTAATAACGATTTTTTTATATGTTTAAGATGTTTTATAACTTGGTAAGAAATCCAAGTTATTCCTGGTGTTTTTTTTATTATTTGCAAATTAAACTAAAAAACCGGCTTAAAAAATAAACTTTTGTTTAAAGTACCTAGTATCCAAATTTTTAGTAAATCTACTTTTAATTGTACTCAGATTTGTCTGACATAAATAATTATAATAGTTAATAACAACTACAGTAAAAACTTCGTTTAATATAATTTGACGCAGTTACGATTTATTCAGATGGTGGTCCGTCCGGTCCGCTTTGACGCATTTTGCTCTTGTTTATTACATCGTTACATTAATTACTTACCTACGTACCATACTTACTAATGAGCTAAATATACTTGTTTCTTTTACTAATCATGTTTAATTGTTTACCACTCATATTTTTGTCAGCGTAGGTATTACCTAGTAATTTGGTTGTGGAGGTCAGATAGGCAGTCGCTCCATGTAAAATACTGGTATTCAGCTGCATTTAGACTGGAAGCCATTCCTACCATACTTTGTCAGCAGCAGGCACATTGATTTTGTCAACGTATTAGAAAGAATGGATGATTATTAGATATTCGTTTAATGACGCATTTGGAGACCTTTGATTTTCTTTCCTTAGGTTTTCTTGTCTTATTAATTAAAATTGATAGACTTAAGACTATAGACATAATACATACCTACTTAAATGGGTTTTTCCCATTTCTTAACAAGTGTGTCCGGGACTAATATACCAACGCAGGCTTCTGTACCTAGGTTTATCCTGTCCGAATCCGGCTTTAAACATTTTCAAAGCCTGATTCGAACAAAAAAGTTTTAATAGATTTGACAAATAATATTTCATCTGATTGACTAATAGGATATTCTGTCAAACTAGTTAAGTGAATATATCACAAAAAAATAAGTTTGCCTACGTCAGAACACCTCAAATGAATAATAAAGATAATAACAAAAAAAACTGAACAGCGATACCCACCTACTAAAGATACGCACCGCACCGCGGCTAAACTTACGTAACGAGGCGAGCTGACTTCTAACTCAATTGTACACCCGGCATTTTGTATCATATCTACATATTTACCAACTTTGATACGTGGCTAGGTAATAAGATATTTAATTTATAGCGCTGTAATTCTGCACCCGAAAATTCATCGAATAAACTGCGTATAAACTCCACGTTTTCGCTCAATGTAGTATAAAACTGTAAGGATACGTTGCATGCATCTTATTTATTTATTAGCGCAAGGAAGGCGATATCGCAAACGGCCTCATAGCGCTCCGCTCACACCTATTTTGTTTCCCCGCCGTCTGGCCGCCATGTTGGCCGATGCGCCGCGCTGCCGTCCGCACAAACCCGCCAGTTTCACGCGGGCATTGAGAGGCGCATACCGCTCACGTATACTTGCCGCACAGAAGATCCGCACGCGATCCAAACTAACGTAACCGCGCGCCGCGCACTAACTTGCTCCATAGTTTTAGACATGGTCAGGACGAAGGACCCGGACGGGATCAAGAGTAGCTTGATCATATCCGAGGTGAAGAAGAGGCCTTGCTTGTTTGACACCAACGATCCCAACTACGGGGACCGGGCAGAGAAGGCGCGATGCTGGGAGGAAGTTTGTGACTGCGTCGTGCCCGGCTGGGCTGCGCTCGGGCCGCCTGAGAAGTTTGCGGCCGGTATGTTGAGTGACGTTTTTATAAACCGTCCAATTTGCGGATGTGGGCTCGCGGTCGGCGCGCGGGCCGCGCTCACGATCACGGAAACCGGTCGCGTTGTAATTGTCGCGTTCAAGTTGCGTGCTCTTTGTTCGAACGTTCGGATGCTTTCGAAATGTACCTAGTTCGAAATAACGTTCCAATTAAAATGGCACGTGGTGTCTCTGATATTTAATATTTTATATAAAAATTATAGGAACGTCATTTCGTTGCGGATTTTTTTTCTTACGCTACTTTTTTCAGCTCTTAGGTGAACTGGATTTTGGCAAAACAAGACGAATGGTTTTGAATGTTTTCAGCCTTCACTATTTCCGATATTGCTTACTCAGACGTATGCCTAGGAAGTATTCGATGCGTCATTTCAGATAATGCCTCCACATAATACTTAGGTGATAAAATAATTTTACAATATTTTATCACGCGGTCATAGGTACTTTATTTTTTACATAATTCCATTGAATTAGGTAATAAATTATAAGTACTAAAATACAGAAAACAATTAACTAAAAATATTGTCAACACAATTAAAGCTTATTCTAAAATCATCATTTAAATCATGTAATATACAGAAATGAATATTAAATTACTGGAGCACCTAAAACAGAATGGGGTTGCAACCAAAAGGTTCTTAAGTAGTGCACTCCCGCCACTGAAACTACAAGTATTCCTATTAAAAGCTCAGAGAATAGACAATTTAAATGACAAAATATTTTTGAATATGGAGTATCAAAGTCCGCACATTGTGGCTTGATGAAAATATTTCAGCAAAATGGCGTCATCAGTCGATATGAACGAGTAATATAAATCACGTGCAGTTTTAAGCGATGATACTTTGCAAATGTGCAAACGTTTGTATTTCCTAATTTTTAATTAAAATATTATGTATATTTAATGTTTTGGCATTTTTTTTGTGATTTATTTTTTAATACTTTCTGAAATATTTTAAAACGATTTTTTTAAATAGAAAACACAAAAATGCCATTTTAAGAAAACAAACTTGTTAAATATTGTTTTGCTTTATACTTAGGAAGGTACTTAAAAATTTATCTAATTATTTTAAGTTTTATGTACTGAATTAATTTATAGCGTTACTTACATAGGTACTTGTAATTAGCGAAAAGCATTTAAAATTTAAATCGACTCCGTCCAAGGTTGCGTGTTAGAACAAAAATCGTCTATTTTTATTTGGCCATCGCTACTAGACGCTACGATTAGATGTCACGGTTTTATCAATTGTGTTTTAGGTATAAATAATCAGTATTATTAGATAAATTCGTATGAGAATAAGAAAAACAATACATTGCCCTACAAAAAGGACTAAATTGTGTTTTGATTATGACATTTGCATTGAGTTTACTCATTTCCAGGTATTCTTAAAAATATTGTTGAGACCTTAAAAATTACCAAATAATAAAAGAACACCCTGTATATTATCAACTCTCTTCAGCCAAGTAGACGTCAATAAACAAAATGGGTGATTTATGTGTTATGCAATTTTTAAAAATATATTAGACCCGTTGGATGCGAGAAGCACAGAACCGGTCGAAGTGGAAGTGCTTGGGGGAGGCCTATGTCCAGCAGTGGACGTCTTTTGGCTGAAATGATGATGATATTAGACAAGACAATTTTATTTTATTGTATCCATCACATCAAAAAAATAAAAATAAAAGGAGAATATTCAGTATTTATTTATGGTAAACAGTTAGCCCAAACGGTTGAAGCTGTCGACAAACGCAATGCACCAAAGCTGGTGGTGGTACCGCTATGTACAGAGTGGAAATATCAAATAGGGAATATAAAAAAAGGATTGTTTAAAACCGATAACAAAAAACGAGAAAAAAAAAAAGGTACAGATTAAAATAAAATATAAATAGTTGTGTTGTTTCTTCGTACTAAGTAATGGACGATTGAAATAAAAGTTTTTTTTTTATCTTAAGTATAAACATGAAAAAATATTTATTAGAAATTACTTTTTAATTATTAATTAAATACATTGATAAATGTGTGTCAAGTTTTACATACTATCATTAATTTATAAACGCAAATTAATAAAAAAAAAAAACAATTTGAAAATTCTTACTTATTAATAAATCGTTTAGAAAGCTATCGGAATACCGAAGTATGTTTTTGAGGTTTGCAAATATGAAAAAAAAAACAAATATATGCGTGTATACATTTAGTTATGTCATTTCTAAACTATCTACTGGAAACTGGTTTATTTTAATTTTCGAATAAAAAGCAAATAATTTCACATCGTTTGCGCACATTTTGCTTCACGCAGTCGTGTTGCGTGAGCCGGTCATCACTCATCATCATATCATTCTGAGCACTTATGTCACGCACGTGTTTGTTATTCTATTGGGAAACTTATTTTATCCTATTTATTTTTATAAAGAACTCACATTATTATTTAAGCCTTTTATTTCCCAAAAATTACATTTAAAAAAAAAAAATATTTTTAAAATATTCAATTGTTTCTCCTTAAAAACTAGTTAACTCATAAGTAATAATTTAAACAAGCATTTTAACAATATTTAACGATAATTAGAGCTATTAGAGAAGTGAAATTAGAATAATTAGAGAAAGAACACAAATAAGTACAATCAATTAATTATTTACTATTAAAAAAAGCAAGTACTTAAACAGTATTTCTTTTTTTAAAGATAAGATAAGATAATTTTTGTTTGTTTCAACATGAAAAAACCCAACACATGAAAAACCTTCGTGGCCAGTCTGTTTTTAAAAAATACAACCAACTGTTGCATATTTTTATCTCCAGAAGTATTTTCAAAACAGTGTAGATCCATTTTAGCCTTGTCCTTTAAAAATACTGCATGTTAATAAATTATCTGCGTTTGCAGACATTTTATTAGCATGAGAAATTCCGCTGTTATATTTTAAAATTGTACTGAATTTATAGTCTTTGCAAATATAATATTTATTGAGCAATTCCCTACCTACTTCCTTTTCTTAAAGCTTTAGGTACTTATGTAATCATTTCCTTATGTCATTCTATTTCTCACCTATTTATTATTATTTTTTAAATGAAATTCAATTATACTTATTTTTAATCCCTCTCCTTGCCTCCGCAAATCTACATATTATTACCTGTCTATACTATAATAATAAAGAGGTAAGTACTTAGTGAGTTTGTATGTATGGGGTAATTTTCGGAACTAGGTACTGATCCGATTCCGAAAACTATTTCACTAATGGGAAGCTATTGTCGAGTGTCATAGGATATATTTTATGTTACAACAAAAAAAATTCACGCGGGCAATGTCTCGGGGAAAAGTTAGTCCGCAATGTGTTAAAAAGTTCAGTTAGCGAGTGTTTTCTCGTTTTAAAATAATATTTCTTTAAAAAACGCATGCAATCTCCCAATATGTTAACAAAGATACTTTTCCTCATATCCTCCATGTTCTAGCGATTACCTACGTGCGTACTATTTATTTGTGCAGCTCAACTTGTCACCGCGCTGTTATTCTTTGTAACACAATTTGCTCATAACCTCAATCACTAATAAAACGATTCACATTACACAATTGCAATATTAAAGCAGTGTTTCAACTGTTCGTATCAATTCGCTGATACTACGTTTCTATATATTGAACGCCACAATTAATTTATTAAAACAAAACACAACACGGTTAGCAGATAAATAACATGTTTATTGACTAGCAAGATTTATTTAAATCTTTGTTTGTGGGCTTATGCCTTGTGGCGTGCATTTACGCATTCATTGTTCTAATTTTAAATTACCATTGTCTTTTCCGCTTTTTTAAAAAACTCCACCTGTCAATATACTATGTATATCGTAATAATAAAACCTATTTTTCTGTAGGCTACAAAAAAAAACTAACTCGACAGTCGAGTCTACGAAGACGTGTCAACTGAGCCCGCTAATATCCACTCTATTTAAACGTTACCGCTATTATGTTCACAGTACATTACATCTTTAGAAGCAGCAGCTAAAAAAGAAACTGGTAACGACAAAGCAATGTATATCGTTAACAATGAACATGGTACGGACAGAATTATCGTGAAATAATGCAGTGGTAAGAACGGTGCGGTGTTCGCTCGTGACGTGACTCAATCCACGCAAGGGGCCGGCCCGCACACCCGTTTATTCATAACCAGCCAGTAACACACGGACTAGTTCTGATAAAGTCCATTGCCGGGCAAACAAGACGTTCGTTAGATATACAAGTAATGCTAGCCGGCGATGTAACGCACACATATGGAAATGTGCATGACTGTTGTTGAGTAGCTTCGCTTATCGTTGAGAACTCTCTGTCGTCGTTTTAAAAGGAGTTCTCAAATCAAATTGTTATGAAATTAACTATTATTCCTATATTAAATATCGTTTAACTATATTATCTACAGATTTAAAAAAAAAAAATACTTTTTGACAGTTGTAAAGGTACTAGGTATGTACTTAGTTGTAGATTTTTTACAAATCGAATTAGGTACAATACTGAATGTCATAACTAGATTACGCGTTGGTATGACATTGAAACAAAATGGCGACGCAGTAATATGTTTAATCATTTTATTTTTGTGTTTTCAAACCGGTCCATTGTCTTTATTTCGTTTAACTATCCATTTTTATTAGTAACATAACATCTCGGCTGTTTCCCCGTAGGGTTAGGCAGGGGTGCAAGTATAGTACACCCGCACTTAGCCAGGTCCCACGTAATAGGGCCGAGCCTATTGCCATCATCACCAGGCACAAATTTAGTCTCTGGGCTACTGAGAAATTCCTGATAGAAAAGTCATCATTTTTATTAGTATTTAAACATTTTTAATTTAGGTACCTAAGTACCTAAGTACATAAGTTAGCGTTATCAAGTTTTTTTTCTTTGTACTTTATCGACACAAAAAAGTAGCTGCTTACTTATGTCATTTCAAAAATACAGATGACTGCTTCGGAAATTCCAATTTGGAAGAAAACATGCACAAGGAAATATTGTCCATAATGTCCCAGACAAAAAGGACTGTTATTATAATTACGATATGGATTATTTTTCTCCGACCAAAATTATTTTATGGCGATTGATTTATGATTTTAATTTAGTTAGTAGGTACCTAACTCAGTAATTCGATTGTATGACACGTCTTTAAACGCCAGACGTTACAAATTAATACATAATAGGATTTATACAGGTTCCCTGTACTTATAAACTTTTTTTTTTTAAAGTAAGTAACAAAACTTTTTTAAATAAAAAAAAAATCGGATACTTAAATAAAAAAAATCTTGTAAATAGGTAATAATTTATAAGAACATCATATTATTCATTCCCTATTTTAATTTAAATATTTTTAAAGCTATCCATAATCCATTACTTACAAAAAACAGTGAGTGCGTGATTAGTAATTAGAAGTTGGAAGCTTGGAAGCAGGTGCAGGTGACGTAATCAACTCGCACGCAGTCGCACATTGACAGCGCGTTGTTTTATTATCAACTTTTAGCTATTATGGCCCTGTACATTGAACTTGATTGACGACTTTTATTAACATAATTTATTTACAAATAATTACGCCTGTTATTTAACAATGAGTGAGGTTATTGTGGTGTTAGGCTGTTATTAAGATGTTTTATTTAATTTTAGAAACAAAACCCACCTTAAGGCTATGCGCGCACTACGATTTTAATCGTTGCGATTTAGTTATAAAATCGCAAACAAAATTTTTCAAGCGAATTCTCAAGTCATTTTTTCCGCAGTGCGCGAACTCTAGTATATTAGTATTGTCTACAGGTTGGCGATTATTTATCGCAACGATTAAAATTCATAGTGCGCGCTTAGCCTTATGGTATTTTTGTTATTAAGGCTTTTTTTTTAAATAAGGCTGTTATCAAGTAAACAGTTGATTACCAATTTTTTTTTTTTTTTTTTTGTGATGTTGCAAAGCAACATAGCGCATTTTGTCTACAAGGTTCGTGTGCAATTTTCGTTTTTCTTTCAACTTTTCCATCATGTAAAAAAAACTTCGCATCATAATGCGGATTTGCTTCTTGACCAACCACGTAGGTAGGTAGAAGGTACACACGGTATGAGTCAGGTTGTAAACTTACGTTTCTTGGTACGCTTACTCATCGTAAACTGCTTGTAGCGACATAGACATGGCCCATCGATTATTAACTATGCAACGTTGTTTTTCTAATCAATCAACTTGATTATAGAACTTTATAATACTACATTTGAAAAAGATTAGACATTTAAATAAACCTTTTTTTTACAGTCCGTTCAACTGATTTTGAATTCTATTGCGTTGGTGGCATGACAAATGACAGCTGCAGTAAACAGTTGGTATTGTAACCACTTTTTTGCTTTTAATACCATCCTTATGCCTACGGTATAGAAGTCAGAATCGGTTGAACGGACTGTAAAAAAGGTTTATGTAAATGTCTAATCTTATTTCAAATGGTGGTATAAATATTTTTATGAAAATATTATTAATATTTTTTTACAGTCAGCATAGTGAGGTCATGAATAATTCGAAATATTAAAATTTAAAGTGAGTAAACTAGTAAGTACTTACATACAATTTTCTAAGATTTTTAATAATGATTTGCAATTTTCAATTAAATATTGTTACTAAACATCAATAGGTATTATTTTTAGGTACTAATCATCAGTTTAATGTTCTCTTAATTAATAATTTATTGAAAGAAATTAACGTTCCATTTCGCCGAGACACCATCCGCGTTCAACATTGTAAAGAATTTATAGCGAATCATTGCGACCCAATTTGTGGCAATATGGTACAGTACAGTACAAACCTTCGATTTATACTTACGTCCGCACTCTGGGGCTGCTACAATGTTTTTGTCGGTCTAAGTCTAACGTAGAGAAAAAAAATAAGGCAGGTCTAACTGAAAAAATATTTATATTATTATAAATCGAGAACCTTCGATTTATACTTATACGTCCGCACTCTGCCACACAATGTTTTTGTCTGTCTAACATTATTAAAATATACATATAAACAAGAACTTTCGATTTTTTTTAACTTTTAATTTACTTACGTTCGCACTATGTTGCTTAACGTATGGAAAAGAATGGGCATTACGAAAAAATATTTAAGAAGGTAAAAGAAATGAAAATATTAAGATACCTACATAAATAAGCAGCAGGTATCAAAAACTTAAATACCTACTACTGAACGAATCATACCTAAGGTTGAAAAAAAAAACAATTTAATGAAATAATATGGATAATTAACAAAAATTGTCATAACTACATATTTTGGTCTTGGCTTCCAGTCTAACCGGATGCAGCTGAATACCAGTATTTTTTTACGTGAAGCGACTGCCTTCTGACGTTCACAACCCAGTTACTTACTGGGTAACACATAAAAACTCCACATAGCTTATTAAAAAAAATTTTTCTTGGTTTTTTTTTTTAATTCTCTCTCCCTCTATTCAAACTAAAACTTAAGTAAAACATGGCCGAAATCCGCATAGCGATTTAAAAAAATATTATGTCTCGGTTTTTTTTTTCTAAAATTCTCTCTCTATTCAAATCGGAACTTATATATAAAAGTAAAACATGACCGAAACATTGTCGCGTCGCGGCTACTTGCATTTGTCTCACGATTGCCAACCCTTGGGTCACTGGAAATGTCTACCCTATGGAGATTTCAAAGACAAAACGACAAATTTTATAATTTTAATAAAAGAAACAACAAAACGTCCGCATAACGATTTAAAAAAATATTATGTCTCGTTTTTTTTTTTTCTCAATATCTCTATTCAAATTGAAACTTATAAAAGTAAAACATGGCCGAAACATTGTCGCGTCGCGGCTACTTGCACTTGTCTTGCGATTGCGACTAGCGACCTAATTTAGTGGTCGCAGTGATATAACCTTCGATGAATACCTACTGCCGGCCGGCTAGCTAGTCCGTCAGTGTTGGCGAACGCTACACATTTTCACACGGTAATAACTAATAAGGACGAGGAAGGCCTTTGCCCAGGAGTGGGACAGTGTAGGCTAGTAAAAAAAAAATACTAATAGCTAACACTAAATTTGATTTAAAAGAGTGTCCATGGAGTTTCTTGTTCTTTTTCTACGCTTTGGAATGGGCAACTAGCTTAGATTTTCATTTTTCTCTGACTGACGCCTGGACAAGTCAAAAGTGCCTGTAGCATAATAGTATAATCAGCCTATAATGTTCCCCACTGCTGGGACTGGGACACAGGCCCCCTCCCTGAGAGAGGGAGTGGGCTGTAATCTAGATAGAGATGTCACATGTCTTCCAATTATTGGTTCTAGGACATTCCGGTATTCTCCCAATGGTGCCTGCAATTGGTTTAATTGTAATAAATACTTAAGTTTTTTATTAAGAATAAATATAAATTAATTTAAAAAATTATGAATTTAAAATAAAGTGTCAAAAAAACCAGAACGTCACTAAAAAAAACTTTTTTACAAAAAAAACAACCGACTTCCAAAAAACACTATAAAGTTAAAAAAACTTTTTACAAAAAAAAAACAACCGACTTCCAAAAAATACACTACAAATTGAAAAATAACTTTAATTTCGGAAGTCGGTGTCTTTGGTTCCTCATTTTCGTTTAATGACACCGACTTCCGAAATTAAAGTTATTTTTCAATTTGTAGTGTATTTTTTGGAAGTCGGTTGTTTTTTTTTTGTAAAAAGTTTTTATTTTTCACTTTTTAGTTGGTCAGTTTGTAATTACAAGCTTTTTTATCTAAGTTACAATACCCTAATGTCAACTGCTCATCACATGTTACAAAATATTGCTTTTCCCGATGCTGGGACGTTTATTGTTGAGGAGTTCTCCTGGTAAGAGCCAGGAGAACTCCTCAACAACCACTCACCATACGCATTGTAACGAGCATAAATTGCTTAGCAACCATATTAAAGTAACCGAATCGCAACCCGTGAAATATTTGTCATTGAGTAGTTCCGATGGCTATCTGTGGTCTTCATCATCAGCTCCACTTTACCAAATGATGATTTCCGAGAGCAAATGCTCAAGTTACTTTAATTATTGAGTAGGCCACACGACGAAAGAGCATTGCTAGAAATGACGCGATTACTCAACTTAAATTCGGTTTCAAATTGACGCAAAAAAAATGTAAAACTACAATCTTAATTAGGTATTATTATTGTACGAACTGAACATTTTGGCATATTGAACCGTATGAAGTAAGTCCAACAAAAACTGCTGTAAATCGTCCAAACACAAGGTAGCTACTGTAAACTGTTGAGGAGTTCCCTTAACTGTCCTTCGTCTTCATCATCCGACCCCGAATGACAGTCACAACCATGTAGGTGTAAAGTTCTCATCAATACAAATTAATCAAGCCCAAACACAAGGTAACTGCTGTAAATCGTTGAGGAGTCCCCTCGACTGTCTTTCGGCTCCATCATCAGATCGACTCCAGGCCTTCATTAAATTGTAGTGCTTTAAAATACCTAATGAAAAAATTAACAAACGCACTAGTCGCTCCTACGATTTTCGAATGTTCCCCTCGATTTCACTGGGATGCCATCATCAGATCCTGGTTTCCTTATCATGGTACCACCCTTGGCATATCTCCTTTCCAACAAAAAAAGAATAATCAAAATCGGTTCATAAACGACGAAGTTATCCGCGAACACACATAAAAAAAAAAAAAAAAAAAAAAAAAATATACGGTCGAATTGAGAAACCTCCTTCTTTTTTGAAGTCGGTTAAAAAGAAAGAAAACACGTTTATTTGCGGCAAACGACGCATCAAAAAAATCACAAACAAAAAAAAAACACAGTAGGTAACAATTTGGGAGAAAACATGAAAAAAAAGAGGAGAAACGCTTATTTTTAGGGTTCCGTACCCAAAGGGTAAAACGGGACCCTATTAGTTAGACTCCACTGTCCGTCTGTCACCAGGCTGTATCTCATGAACCGTGATAGTTAGACAGTTGAAATTTTCCCAGATGGTGTGTTTCTGTGTTCTAAAAACAGAATAAAATAAATATTTAAGGGGGGCTCCCATACAACAAACGTGTTTTTTTTCGTCGTTTTTTCCTTGTGGTACTGAACCCTTCGTGTGCGAGTCCGACTCGCACTTGGCCAGTTTTTATTTAAAAATACTTATTGTGTTTAGTTGGTTCTTTAAGATTTTAATAGGTAATAAACTATCGTGTTTGTACAAATGCTGGGCATTGCATTCAGCCAGATTCAATACGAGATTCGTTTACTGCTTGCATTCAACGGCTCCCCATGACCTTAATCAACTTGGTTTATCAGTTAACTATACTAAATTGCAGTCTATTTTTGAAAGATTTTATTTTCTCTGATCTTGATCTGATTATTTTTTTATTTTCTTTCCACGCTTGATAATAATATTCGATATTGTTTGAATAAAGGCGAGCTGTGGTTGAAATATAAAAAAAAAGAATATGAATAAAAACAAAGTAAACAGTTGGCATTATTTACTGTCAATATGTTTGAATAATGATTAAAATGAAACAGAAATATCTTGTTAAAACCACACTGATATTTTATTATACATATCCCTGATAAAATCAACAATCGCAAAATTTAAATTTTTGTAGACACAAAATTCATGAAACAATTTTTTGGCAAGCACAATGCTTAACTTTTATTAAATATTTTCAAATAAAATGTATGCAATCAATAATCATCAGAATTCCATTTTCCGCAATGTTGAACATATTTTTGTATCAACACTGGCGCAGAACAATGAATGAATAGGCCATTAGTTCAGATTAACAGTACTACTGACCCCAAAAGTAAAGTTTATAATAATGTACTTACGTATTTTAAATGAAGGAAGGATTTTATGTTATTTTTTGTTCCATGACTGTGGCTGTACTGTCTACGGGGGGTGCTGCCACCCCGACAGCACATGATTGTAGATCCCTAGCATATACTTAATTTTTTTATCGGTTATCAAAAACATGTTAACAGCTGTTTCATAGAGAAGTACAATACCTACGCGGTCAAAATCTATGGAACAGCATTTTTTTTTTAATGAAAAATTTCGACGCATGGAGGTTCAGAATCATGTACGGAATCCATGGTAACAGGCTGCCGGCCTATGTCCCTGCCAACCTGCGGGGTAATTGCGTAACACACTAAGGCTATGCGCGCACTGCGATTTTAATCGTTGCGGTTTGCGGTAAAAATCGCAAAGCGAATTAGCATGCGATTTTTTTCCGCAGTGCGCGGACTCTAGTATATTAGTATTGTCTACAGATTGACGAATTTTCTTCGCAACGATTTATTTTCGTAGTGCGCGCATACCCTAAAGGATGATTTCCACCAAACGACTCGTATCACATCGGATCGGAAAGAAAATTGTATGGTTTAAAAGAGTGTCCATGGAGTTTCTTGCCCGTTCTTCTCTATAGGTACCTACTACGCTTTGGAATGGGCAACTAGCTTCATCTTTCCGAGTTTTCCGACTCGATCCCTTGACAATTCAAAAGTGCCAGTAATTTGAGTTTTAAGTACATAATAGAAGGTCATGATGAAAATGGAGTAAACCGATGCATCCACGTGTTACATGCTTTTATTACATCATACTGCGGAAACCTCTAGAGCTATGCTATATAAGGATGGCAAGCACGGTGGAAAGGGCTGCCAAGCAAAGATTCCGATTCATTTGATCAGTTCAAATAAGGCTTTATTCGCTTTATACAGGGTGGCGATATCCGCTTTATTTTTTGGCGATTTTGTCACCTGCACTCATGGGTTTTTAACCGACTTCTAAAAAACGGAGGAGCTTCTCAATTCGGATGTTTGTATTTTTTTTTTATGTTTTTTCGCGCATAACTCCGTCGCTTGCCAACCGATTTGAAAAATTCTTTTTTTGTTGGAAGGGTATACTCTACTAGGGTAACTCATGCCCGAATTGTAATGTAATTGTATGAAAATTGGCACATAACCTGACTTGGGACTTCAGGACATAGGATACTGTTTATGCCGCTATTCCCACGGGATCAAGACTTATGCGGGTGAAACCGCGGGGCGCACTAGTGCAACATAAAATAAACCATTTTCATTTCATAGAAAAATAATTTTCTATCTCAGTTCAACATAGCTGCTTTAAAGCGCTTTACGCCGAATCGTACAATAGCTGGTTCTCAGTAATAGGTATTTGCATAGAGATTTTCAGCGGAAATGGCATATTATTTTCCGAGCAAGGACTTCAACGTGTAATGATAAGGGCATGGAGGGATTAACAGACACTAGGTTAAGTTACGCTTGCCCCGGTTAGTTAGTGGATGGGTAATCTTTCTTTACTCATTGAGATCCCATGCTTTGAAGAGCACGTTAAAATGGGTCTCAGTTGTCATGAATATTTATGGTATTCAGAAACCCGAATGTCTGACAACTATTCTGTTAAGTGGTACAGATCACATCAAGCTACCCGAAACTGTCAAATTTTCCCAATCGACTTTGAGCCTTATGCTTTAGCATTAAAGTTCAAAATCTATTAAAGAAATTTGACAGATTGTAGTAGCTTGATGTGCTGGCTTCTCTACATACATACGTCAACTCACGCCTTCTCCCCATGAGGGTAGACAGAAACTACAGAACACCACTTGCAACAATTCTTTCATTCATACTCCTTTTGCCTCGCTTACGTTCATTACATAAGTAGGTAGGTACTCGTAAGATGGCCAATTCCCGTAATAAAAAACATTCAAAATCTAGTCGCAATCTCATCTCAGGGATAATCAATGTCAATAACTTGTCAAAAATGTAGGGAAATTAGAGGTACTTATGATTTTTTTTTGTCAAAATTCATACTATCTTTGTTACAGTTTTTTATTAAATATCTAATTTTATTTAACTCTAACTTAATTGGTGGATACTGGATAAAAGTAGATGAAGCAGTTTTCATAATCTTAGATTATTACATTCCATCGCCACTTAATCAATTATCTACTTTAGTGGAATGTATTCTAAGTTGATTTTTGAGGGACCATTTGTAACAAAAAGGCCCTTACAAGTTTTTAATTGCAATGGAATTTGAACTTTGTTAAGTATGACATTCAGTTTGTTGTTCCGTAACTTGAAAATGATCTCAAATTCCTTACTCTAATACAATAATCACAAAATCAAAATGCGTTCTCCTCTGATTGCATGACGTCACGAACTGATTTTCCTCTTGTAAAGCGGAAAGAAAGATGCATGTAGTTGACATAATATATAGTTCCATTTATCCGTCTTCTTTTTAATAAACTTTGCCCCATAGAGTTTTTCCTGTACTTATCTAACTCGGTTTTATGGACGCTTTGTCAAACATAAATCTCACGCGCCATCATCATCTGCCTAGCCTTTTCCCAACAAGGTTGGGTTCGGCTTCCAGTCTAACCAGATGCAGCTGAATACCAGTATTTTACATAGAGCGACTGTCTATCTGACCTCCACAACCCAGTTACTGGGTAACACGATACCACTTGGTAAGACTGGTTGTCAGACTTTTGTGCTTCCGACGACCGACTGTCAAAGATCGACAAATGACAGCCGGGACCAACGGCTTAACGTGCTTTCCGAAGCACGAAGGGTCTTGGTATGTTAAGATGGTCACCCATCCACGAACCAACCTCGGCAAGTGTAGCTTAACCTGATAGATCGACCCTTGTTTTTTGTAGTCTAATCAAAATTTCTAATTGAAAATAAATCCTCGCATTTGATTTTAAATGCTGCGAAATAAATTGTAGGAAATAATAAAAAGTACAGTCAGCTTCAATAAGTTAAAAATGTAATAAATCTAACAAACTCTCAAGTCAAGTCTCTCAAGTTATGTACTCATGTCTGTCAGTATCAAAAAAAAATATTAGTGGTGGATTTTGTTTTCTCGATAAAAAAAAGTTTAACAATAAATAGGAAAAAAAAAATACTTACCGAAAAACAAACATTTAATAAAGGCTGGAAATAAGTTATAAACTTATATTAACACATTGTAGGTACCTACATACATTTTCCTGAAAAACATACAGATCATGGAAAAAGTGACTCAACGTTGCTAATGAAAACAAAAATATGAAACAACAGTTTGTAAATTGTCAATCATAATTTATTCAACATACGCAATTCTTTCACAGCTCTGCCTTTCACAGGCGGAGGTGCCCTATAACGTACTCTTAATACTGAAAGACACTAGCGCCATCTGTTGCACTACGCGGGAACTAGGGCTTAGGATGTATGTTTGTAGTTCCAAGGGTAACGGAGAAAATAAAATATGTGAAGAAAAAGTTACATAATTTTTATTGCCAATTTTCTTGTCATAAGATTAAGTTAGTAACGACAGGAAAAATTGTTCTGAACTCTTTTGCTTTTGTTTTTCTTTCGCTTCGTCTTAGTAATGGTTATACCAAAAGTGGGTAGGGTTTCTTTGCGTAACTTTCAAGGATGACTTATGTAAGAATGCAGAGAAGTTCCGCTTATGTACATGTAACCGCTTATCAAGTTCGTTTGAAGTTTATTTAGGTAATTAGGTGTAACAAATAAGTTAGCGCTGGTTTCCCGCTTATCCGCCAAGTCTGCAGTTTTTGGCGTAGTTTAAAGCTTTAACAGCTGGCAAAAAGCTGTACATTGTAAATGTAGTAGAGAAAATACAGGCCTATCATAAAATCGGGTGTAGGTATTAACCCGGACTAGTTCCCCGGCAGAAATACGGTTTAAGATAATTTATTATTTCACTCGAAAAGAATACAATTATTCACTCCTATGAGGAAAAACATAATATTTAAGTAATGCGACGGTTTCGCTGGGTTATAAACTAAAATTAAGTTATAATAAAACAGTAAAATCTTACAATTCAGAACATGGTGCTTTAATAGCCTTTGTATAGTTTTTTTTTTTTTTTAGTTGCCTTGCCATACAAATCGTGGTAATGCCGATGCCGCCAGGCGATGCTGATGAATTTTTCGACGCTATGTTTTAGTTGTAGTTTTTAATAGTTTTAGTTACCTAAGTTAGGATATAATTTTGTTATTTTTATTAATAAATTAATATACCTATTAATTGTTATTTACTTGCAATAATATTCTATAAAAAAAATCTTTTGAGAAATATTCATCATCATCATCCGTCTAGCCTTTTCTCAACTATGTTGGGGTATATTTTTTAAATTATTGTTATTTTAATTATAATAGTTCGAAATTTCAAAAAGTGCTGCTCGTTGACAAAAATGGATTACCTACTTATGTTTGTTCAAATATTTTAATTAAAATGGTAAAATGACTGACTGACTGTTGATATATCAACACTGCCCAACCGCTGGTCCTAGAGACATGAAACTTGGGTGTGTTCTTTGTGATTGTGAAGAGTAAGTACCCACTAAGAAAGGATTTTTGGTAATTCCACCCCTAAAGGGGTAAAATAGGGGATGGAAGTTTTTGTGAAAGTCCGCCAGTTTTGAAGTTAGGATCTTTTGTTTGCTATAATTTAGCGATTAAAACAGGTACAATAAAGCAGTACCTATGTAGATGCTATATACAATGGCGGCCGATTCACAGCTCAGCGAGGTAGCGTTGCTAATGACAGTAATGACTCACGCCATTGATAATACGACTGGATTACAATTTGAAACTGTCTGGGTACATCATTTTTATTAGCATCATAGCTGACCCGACAGACGCTAGACGTCCTGTACCTACCATACAAGTATCGCATTTTTCTCCCGAATTTTGAAATTTTTTCCCGGGATACTCTTCTAAATTTTCAAAACATAAAATAACCATTTCGATCCAGTCGTTCTTAAGTGTTGCGCTCCAACGAACAGTTTTTCATTTTTTTAATTTTTAAACTAGCTTCTACCCGCGACTTCGTATGCGTGATATTGTGTAGCCGTGTGTACATGCTAAATCTACTGATGCCCTAAGTTAAACTGTACTTTTACACCACAGTCGGTTTATAACAGGTTATCCTGTAACAAGAATATGACGTGAATTGTGTTACTTAAATAAAAATTGGTTTTAATGAGTTTATTGATTTCATTTTAATATTATCTTGAAACTGGTTCCAAGTCGTCTTTGCGCGCTAAGCTGCGATATCTTAGCTTCTTCAAAAAAAAAAAAAAAGTAGCGGTTAGTTTATTAGTACTTATTAATTTTAAACCTTGAACATTATTATTAAAAATCTGTTTCGGTCAAACATAGCGCATTCCTTTATTATTCTCTAAGATGTACTACAATTTTAGTTTTGTATTCCAGCTGTTTTCATCCTCCATTTGCTGATTTTAATATCTTTATAAATATTTAAAATTCCGATATGATAAACAAAATTTTTCGCTGACTGTTTTTCGCCAGATCCATGGCATGAGTGTATTTAATTAAACCTAAAAAAAAACATGTTAAAAAAAAAATGGTTGCCTGTAAAGTCGGTTTTACGGGCGAAGATTTTACGTGACAACGTCTTTTTCTCGGTAGAATAGTTGAGTGGGAGAGAGACGCAAGGCATTCGGCGGGCCTCTCTCTCGTTCGGTGACTCATCGTAACGTTACCGAGCGTTACACTTTTTCATAAGTGACTCCCAGCCGCAACCTAATTTAAGACGTTGTCACGTCAAAAACTTTTTGTGCTCATGCTTTTCCATAATTTTCAAACCGACATTTCTAAAACTTCTCCTTTATCTATTTCTAAGTAACGTATTGCGGGTGTTAGAATGATAAACAGATAACATTAGTTATCTTTCTGTGTGGGTAGGAATTTTTGCCCTACATAGGTATGACATCATTTCTGTACTCTCTTCGCCTTAAAGCTTTGCACCTATCTTCCAATCAACATGAATTACAAAAAAAAAATCCCGTGATGAACTATTTACAATTACCTACAAATTTGTACGGAATCCTCGCCCTCGGTGCGCGAGTCGACTCGCACTTGACCGGTTTTTACCTACTTTGAAGTCTGAACTGAACTTGAGACCTCAATGTTCCAAATATACTTAACAAAAATTTATCTGCCTAGCCTTGTCCCAACTATGTTGGAGTTGGCTTCCAGTCTTACCGGATGCAGCTGGATACCAGGATGTTACATAAAGCGACTGCCAATATAACATCCACAACCGAGTAACTGGCTAATACAATACCCCTTGGTGACACTGGTTGTCTGACTTTCGGGCTTCTGACGACCCGCAACAAATGCCAAAGATCCACCAATGACAGTTGGAACCGACGGCTTAGTTCTTTCGGAGTCACAGAGGGGTCTTTCCAAATACATATAGGAAAGTGAAAGCATGTAAAAAAAATTGTTGCTTTGGAGTTTCTCGTCTTCACCAAAGAAAACTTCATTTGGAAAAGCAAGTACCTAACTTGTCATTGTCAATACTTCAAAAGTAGGTACCTCTAAATGGTCTTATTAGTATAGCTTTGAGTTTTAAAAGTACCTAACTCATCATCAGTCTCCTGCCCTTATCCCAATTTATATGAGTACGGCGCAACATGTCTTTTTCTTCGATACTTCTCTACTAGCTGCGCCCCGCGGTTTCACCCGCATAAGTGTCGATCCCGTGGGAATATCGGGATGGAAAGTAGCCTATATGTTAATCCAGGGTGTCAGCTACCTCCATACAAAATTTTATCAAAATTGGTCCAGCCGTTTGAGCGTGAAGAAGTAACAAACATATAAACACACTCACACTCACAAAATTTTGCCTTTATAATATTAGTGTGATTAGTCGTCATCTTGGTGACTACCAAGATGACGACTACCAAGCCGAAAACGACGAAGGGGGTGACTACCCCCTTTCTAGCCATATCATCTTTCAAACTTGTCCTTCCATCATTTCCTTGGTCCTCCTCTACTCTTATAGCCATCCACGAGTACCTTACTATTGTCAAGTAAAGTCAGGGGCCATTCATCTTGGTTTAAAAGTGAAAAACCAATGCAAAATATTTTCCAGATGATCATGTTCACAAAATAAGACTTCCATATTCAGCTGAACGGAAAAATGGGTCTTAGCAGTTTATCATCCTTTTGCAAGTCATAAAAATCATACAAAGAAAAGGGTACTGTTTTATGTCATCTCGTAAACGTCTACCTACCCTATCCCTTCTATAAAGACTTGATCAAAATACGGGTAAGAAATAAATTGTTGAAGCGTAAGTAATTAACATACCATCCATACTATCCATACTAATATTATAATGTGAAAGTGTGTCTGTCTGTTACCTCCACGCTTAAACCGCTGAACCGATTTAGATGATATTTGGTATAGAGACAGTTTGAGTTCCGGGAAAGGACATAGGATAGTTTTTATCCCGATATTCCCACGGGATCAACACTTATGCGGGTGAAAGCGCGGTGTGCAGCTAGCAATATATAACACACGGTTTGGTTCCCCGAAGGGTCCGGCAGAGGTACCTATAGTACACCCACATTTCGCCAGTTATGTTTAAGTCCCATGTAATAGGGGGCGAGCCTATTGCTATCAACCGGGCACAAATACTTCGGGCCGCTTCTGAGAGCAATTATGAAGAAATTATAATTTACATCTATACTTATCTATACTAATAATACAGTTGAAGGGTTTGTTGGTTTGGTTCGCTAATCTCTGGAACTACTAGTCTGATTTGAAAACTATTTTAGCATTTGATAGCCCAATTTTTGAGGAAGGCTATTTAATATCAAAATAGGATCTTATGTAAAAAAAGTCAGTAAGAACGCTAAGCGAAAATGAAGGAATAGCGCGGACACGCCATGCGATTCGACGGTGTGGATCGGTAGAGAAATTTCACGCGGACGAAGTCGCGGGCAGAAGCTAGTAATTCATACGCCAAAAGTCTTAATGCTGGATATAGGTCTACGCCATAGATAAATTGCCATAACAATCTGTCCTTAGCTACTCATTTACAATACGACCGACGTAACTTGGCGGGCCTGAACATAGGCACTAAGAACTTTCGCGCATGTTCCCTCACTCGCACTCGCCTAATGTCACCATTAATTTGGTTCCTAAAAAATCTTATTGCGCAGCCTTCTGCGCAAAGTTCAGGCCCGCCAAGTTACGTCGGTCGTATTGTAAGTACCATGTGAAAGTTATTGAATTTGAATGTTTGTTCCTTCGACATCACGCATAAACGAATTTTAATAAAACTTGGCACACAGATAGTCCATGTCTTGTTTTAGCACATAGGCTACTTTTTACCGACTTCAAAAAAAGGAGGTTATCAATTCGATACGTATGATGTATGTAATATTATTGGATTTGCATTATATTCACATATGATGATCTATTAGGGCTTCCAAACAAATATACAAAATTTCATAGACGTATGTATGTATGTATGTTTGTCCACGCATATCTCCGGAACTATTAATCGGATCGTGACCATTTTTTTTTTATTTACTTTCATTTTCTTCAACTTAGGGAACAGTGCAAGTTTCATCAAGATCGATTCAGTAATTTTCAAGATATGGACTAATACGTGTAAGTGACGGCCTGGCTTATTGTTAAGAGCTACGGGTGTAGTGTCAAAGGGAAAACATCTCAAAACCTTGGTCAAATACTAGTGCAAAAACTAAAAATTACGAAATAAAAAGTAATTTAAAAAAATTAAACCGACTTCAAAAAGAAATTAACTCAAAATTATGAAATAACTTTAATTTCGGAAGTCGGTGGCATAAAACTAAAATACAGATCCCAAGACACCGACTTCCGAAATTAAAGTTATTTCATAATTTTGAGTTAATTTCTTTTTGAAGTCGGTTTAATTTTTTTAAATTACTTTTTTATCCTGTTATATTGAGCAGTTTCTTCACAATGTGAGTAAAACTGCTGCGTGCAACAGCTAGAAGGCAATATTTCTTCCAAACACCGAAATTGATAGATAAGAGCATAGTTTATTTGAAGTAATAGAAATAGGTCGGCAAGCGGCACGAGTGTATGTCAGCTATAATATCAGATTTATTAGCACCGAGCGGCGAGATAATAATAGAGAGAGTAGATTACAATAGTTTAATAAACTACGTTACCATTCATAACTTAAATAACATTTTCTGATCTGAATTGCGACACGAATATTACAAGAGCTTATTATTGTTTCATTGACTTGTTGTTTAAGTTTAAATAGTTTGTAAGAATAATAAAATCAAAGTGTTATAAATAAATCATAGTGTGTAATAATAATCACTTCCTCGTGACGTTGACTGTACATGACTGGAGAAGAAGTGAGTGAGTGGTGTAGAAGTGTGGGCAGACAGCCGATGAGATGGACCGACGACCTGGTCAAGGTCAGAGACAGAGAGAAGTGGGTGTAGGCATCCAGCATTGGGTGGCGAAAGGCTGAAGAAGAAGATATTACTACTATTAGGTTGACTAGGAAAAAGTCTTCTCCTACCAAGCCTTTACCCAAATTTCGGGATCGGCTTCCAGTTTAACCGGATGCAGCTAAATACCAGTACTTTACATGGAGCGACTGCCTATGTGACCTCCACAACCCAGTTTGTTGTCAGATTTTTTGGTTTGTGACTGTGTAACGACTGTCAAAGACCTACAATTGACAGCCGGGACCAACGGTTTAACGTGCTTTCCGAAGCACGGAAGGGTCTCGTTATGTTGTTATGTACGGGATGGTCACCCATCCACAAACCGACCGCGGCAAGCGTAGCGTTTTTTGATCGACCCATACGGCTGTTATCATATTATAGCCAGAGTAAACAATAATAATGTAAGGAAAACACAAACTCAGCTATTGTTTATAAAATTACTAGCAGCGCCCCGCGGTTTCATCGGCATAAGTGTCGATCCCATGGGAATATCGGGATAAAAACTATATACCAAATTTCATCTAAATCGGTTCAGTGGTTTAGGCGTGAAGAGGTAACAGACAAACACACTTTCGCATTTATAATATTAGTATGGATTATTCCATGTGTCATACGACCATTAGGGCACAAAGTGTCAAAACAAGGAAACAAAATCGAGTAATTCTTTCGGATTTTAAGATATATTTATTTTTAATTAAGCTAATTTTATGTTTCCCAGAACATTTAGCACTTAAAAAAAGGAAATACTTAGGTTTTCTAAGTAGTCGCCTAACTCACCTATTCATTTGTATTCTACGAAAATAATAATAATTTTATTTAATAAGTCTATTATTGATGAAGTTGACTGTGCTGTTATTATTCATTCTGTGATCTCTTACATCATTTAGATAATTGCGAACTTAATTTTACTGTACTAATTTTAATAAATGATCCCTTAATTTCATGAATGTTTTATTTTTTGTTACAGGTAAGCATACCAGATACCAGTTTATTGAATCAATCCAGTAGTCTAACTCAGGTAAACAAATAAAATGTAGTAAATAGGTAGGTTAGTACCTCATATTATCAAGAGAGGGCTACAAAAATAAAAAAAAATGGATAATATTTTTGTGTTCACCAAAAATCTAAAGGTACATCTATGTATGCATTTCTAAAATATTATTCTTCCCCGAAAAATACTGATCGTGCACCAAATATTACAAAATATTTGTAACTTACTATTTTAATTTTTTTGAAATGGACATTATCGAGAACCGAATTAGTTACGAGGTTAATTATTTAAAAAAAAATGCTTAGGTTAGGTTAGGTTAAAACTGTGACCTCCTACGCACGAGCCGAGCGAGCGAAGCGAGCGGTGCCGCGGCAGCGGCCGGCGAGTGCCAGAAACGACTAAATTTTAAAGAAAAAAAAATATGAAAAAAGAGATTATTTTTAACAGGCTATCGAGAACCGAATTTGGACATTAATTGGTGTTTGATTCAAATACATTTTGCAGTGCATTATCTGAAGTAAAACTAAAAAAATAAATGCTTGTTTTTAAAATTAGGTGTATTACTATTTTTACAAATTTGCAACAGTTGTTAAATAGATGCTCGTTATGACATATTTTAATGAACATATTTTGGTGCACATTCAGTATATTTGGTGGAACACAGGCAAAATTAGGTAAATGAAATGGGAATAAATTGAAGTACTTTTAAATACCATCCAAAAAAATATCGTAAAAGTCGGTGTCTTGGGATCTGTATTTTATTTAGTTTTATTTTTTTTTTGCCATCGACTTCCGAAATTAAAGTTATTTCATAATTTTGAGTTAATCTATTTTTGAAGTCGGTTTATTTTTTTTTAATTACTTTGTCGACGGAAGAATTGACAAAATGACAGATCGTATACAAAAGAAATCTGTCATTGTATATTCTACTAGCTGTTCCCCGCGGTGTCACACGCTGCGCGGCTCCTAAGGGTTGTAGCGTGATGTTATATAGCCTATAGCCTTCCTCGATAAATGGACTACCCAACACTAAAATAATCATTCAAATCGGACCAGTAGTTCTAGAGATTAGCGCGTTCAAACAAACAAACAAACAAACTCTGCAGCTTTATAATATTATATGCAGCTTTATAATATTAGTATAGATTATGTCATTTTGTCTATTCTTCCGTAGACAAAACCCGTTTCATGGTGGTCATGCTAGGCGTGCTGATATTCAAGCTGAGAAGTGGTACAACAAACTCTCTAACAATTTTAAACCGAATATCTATCTAAATTAATTAAATAATTACTTACACAAATAAATCAATATCAAATCTCAAGGATGTCGTTCTATTATCAACACCATATTACTATGACTCATACCAAACCAATCAGCCTATAATGTTCCCACTGCTGGGACTGGGACACAGGCCTCCTCTCTGTGAGAGGGACCTACAACTCGTAATGGCGGAAACATACTTACGTGTCGTGGCGTGTCGTGAGTTCGTGACACCTTCTGACGCAGTGTTAGCCAATCAAAAATCGTTGTAATTTGACGTAGTCCTGAACAGAATCGTTTGATTGGTGTATCCCGAGTCACGACACAACACGACACAGTAATGTGTCTCTGGCGGCCGTTACCGCTCGGCCACCACTGCTCTCTCCGACTGACTCATACGCTACGTAGAATTTAACCGATGACGACGGCGACGACGACGTGCAAGATCAAACGTACGCAAGATGACGTAGCGAAGTTAAAAAAACTGGCCAAGTGCGAGTCGGACTCGCACACGTAGGGTTTCGTACCACAAGGCAAAAACGCCGAAAAAAACACGTTTGTTGTATGGGAGCCCCCCTTAAATATTTATTTTATTTTGTATTTAGTATTTGTTGTTAAAGCGGCAACAGAAATACATAATTTGTGAAAATTTCAACTGTCTAGCTATCGCGGTTCTTGAGATACAGCCTGGTGACAGACAGACGGACGGACGGACAGACAGCGAAGTCTTAGTAATAGGGTTCCGTTTTTACCCTTTGGGTACGAAACCCTAAAAACGAGATGCGGAGAGTAAAAACCGGTCAAGTGCGAGTCGGACTCGCGCACCGAGGGCTCCGTACAAATTTGTAGTTAGGTAAACAGTTTCTTTTTTTTTTGTAATTTAACTACAAATTTACGGTTTTCGGATTGTTGTCCATTACTTGTGCTACATGACACTGATTCTTGCCAAATTTCATAATTCTAGGTCAACGGCAAGTACCCTATAGTTTTTGATTCCGGAACATAAACGCCCGTATCTTTTTATTGCGTTGACTTAGAAGTTTGATTTTTTACTGCATCAAGGGATCGCAGCCCTGAGTATTGGATATTCATTTCAACTTGATAACTCCACGCGTTCCTGAGAAAAGGGATGATACGTAACAATATTTCGTAGGGTGAAATACCCAATTAATAGCCAACAATATTACCGTGCTGTTGTACTTACTACATGTTTAATTGATAAAAAATCTAGTACATACTTTTTAGACAACAACAGGCGATGTTATCAGCGAAATATTTGGCGTATCGTATTATATCCGTAAAGTAATGACTTAACCTTGCGTCATGGATAAAGCATTCAATCTATGTTGGTTCGTCACATCCAAGTTACAATGAACCCGTATTTTATTACCGACTTCAAAAAAAAGGAGGTTGTCATTTCGACGATTTTTCTTTTTTTATTGGAATTGCATTATATTCACATATGAAAATAGGGCAGGGGTGGCTAACTTGGTTAGACCCAAGATCTACTGTTCACTGACGGACACCCTGTGCGATCTACCAATTATATACTTCTTGAAATCTTATATGAAACAGCATAGTTCAGTACACAAACAAGTAGTATTTTTTATTTTATTAAGAGGGAAAATATAAAACTGAAAATTATTCTTAGTAACTACTTATTTAGGTATATTAATGTGAGCATTGCGTTTGAGCATCTTCGCTAGATTAGCAAAATCAGGTTTGTAGTTGGAAATATTTTTTGCCTTGCCACGATCAACTGGACTAATAGTCGCGATCGACCGGTTGGCCACCCCTGTATTAGGGGCTTCCAAACAAATATACAAAATTTTATAGACGTTTGTATGTATGTTTGTCCACGCATTTCTCCGCAACTATTAATCGGATCGTTACCATTTTTTTTTGCAAGTTTCAGTGCAAGTTTCATCAAAATCGATTAAGTCATTTTCAAGATATGGACTAATACGTGTAAGTGTGACGGCCTGGCTTATTGATACGAGCTACGGGTGTAGTGTCAAAGGGAATAAATCTCAAAACCTTGGTCAAATTTTAGTGCAATAATTACAAAAAAAGTATTACCTACTTATTACAAACAAATATTCCAGTTTTTACTTAAAACTTAAAATTACGAAATAAAAAAGTAATTTAAAAAAATTAAACCGACTTCAAAAAGAAATGAACTCAAAATTATGAAATAACTTTAATTTAGGAAGTCGGTGGCAAAAAACTAAAACTAAAATACAGATCCCAAGACCCGACTTCCGAAATTAAAATTATTTCATAATTTTGAGTTCATTTCTTTTTGAAGTCGGTTTAATTTTTTTAAATTACTTTTTTATACAGGGTTATTGGTAAAACATTAACAACCTCTTAAGAGGTCATTGTACTCATCATTATGAACAACTTTTACTATTAACTAATCAGCAGTCCTCTACATTATGTTCGTATAACTCGTCATAATGTAGGGAACAGCTGATTTTTTTTCGCAATTTCAGGTTTGCTCCCATAGTAAAAGTTGTTCATAATGATGAGTACAATGACCTCTTAAGAAGTTGTTAATGTTTTACCAATAACCCTGTATATTTAACTCCTACCTGTGCCCGCGACTTCGTTCGCCATAATTTCGGAAAACATTGGTCTTTATGGGTTTTAATTTCTTGCGCGGAACCCAATTAAAGTAGCCTTATAGTTACTCCTTATAACATGAGCTATCTGCCAGTGAAAGTCCCGTCAAAATAGGTCCAGCCATTTCGGAGATTAGCCGGAACAAACAGAAAGACAAACATTTTAATACTTAATTGTTATTTTTTTTAAATCATAATCAGAAAAATTTAATTCACATAAACCTACATGGGCACTTATGAACCGTCAGAAGCTAGGTACACGGTTCCAATTGGTCGTTTCCTATGGAGAAGAACCGGCAAGAAACTCCACGGTTACTCTTTTTAAAAATAATTGGCTTTTACAATGTTTTCAAATTACAGTAGGTATGGGAGGACAGCGTAGGCCTGTCAACAAGTACCAGGTACTTGATAAAATAAAAATGGTCTACAGATCTAAAGTTTACAAGGCCTACAAAGTCCTCACATTTACAAAATAAGAATCTATCAAAATGATAAATAAAAAATAAAATATAAAAACCTACTAAAACCAAGTGATATGATCCATTACAACCACTAATAAAGAGGTGAAAAATTAGAATTGTCTGTATGTAATGTCAAATAATAAAGAGATTATGTCAAAATAGTATGTAAAAAATAAATAAAAAATAAACATCGTAGTTTGAGAGCAGTTAAGAGACATTTACATAGTTACGCCGTTAATGATGAGCCAGGGAAGCCACATGTGCAGAAGGAATTATTGCCAAACTACCTTGTCTTCAACGTAGTCTTTAATCTTATAATATGCTTTTTTGATAAGGACACGTTTGATGAGGGTTTTGAACTTTCCATCGCTAAGTTCTGTAACCGGCTTTGGCAACTTGTTATAAAAACGGATGCTGTTTACAAGAAATGACTTGCTAGTTTTAGTTAATCTAAATTTAGGTAACACAATTTCATTTTTACTACGTGTAGGTATTTATATAATGGAAATCGCTTCTTATTTTGAAAAGTCCTAAGTTTTTGCGAACATACAAAATACTTTCTAAAATATAAAGAAAAGGCAGAGTTAGTATATCAATTTCTTTGAATTTATTTCTATAAAATGATATTCGACAAGTTACCCATCATGTAAGGAAGGTCATTAATATAAACTAGAAATAGGAAAGGGCCAAGAATTGAGCCTTGAGGCACGCCCATCTTAACTAGAGACCCGATGACGTCGCCCCGTTAACGTTTTTTTTTGCTGGCGCTTTGACAGATAGGAAAGAACAAGATCAGCAGCTTGTCCACGAATTCCGTATTGGTATAATTTACAGATCAGTGTATTATGGTCAACGCAGTCAAACGCTTTTGAGAGGTCACAGAAAATTCCAATTGCATCTTGGGAATTCCCCCAGGATTCTAAAATGTGACTGATGTGTTTTACTCCCGCGTCTGTCGTCGACCTACCTTTCGTGAAACCAAACTGTCGACTATGTAAAATCCCATTTGAATTAAACACAACAACAACATCTGGTCCAGCATGTTTTTTTTTGTTATAAGTACCGTATATACTTTCATAATTATGCTTTTCGTAAAAGCTGTAATTTTGACATTACAAACAGACACTTCAATTCTCTTTATTTGTATAGATGCAAATTAGTTGCTTAAACCTTATCTTAACTATAATAATAATATTCTCGCTAATGTAATGAAATAATGTGAAAGTTAAATAAATTCCTATGATCTCCAAGCATTGTGGCAATATGCACTAGAGTAATTTTATAAATCTTTCTTTATCATTTTTTCTAGTAAGACAGAGTTAAATAAAATTGGCTACTAAACTGCGGAGACGCGATGGGCATCGATATCTAAACAAGATAAAAACAAAAAATAAATAAATTTGATCTATTCTGCCGTACATTGTTTAAAATACGGTTAAACCCATAAAGTAGTTTCAGAGATATCGGACAAAAACCTGCGAAATGATGTCTCTTCCAAACGAATAAAGATATAAAAATCTTTCTAACAGACAAATGTCACTGGTTTATCAACGATTTTTTTTGGGGTATGAAAACTGAAAACATCTTTCAGTCTTACAAATATAACATAAATTTGAGGAATAGCTGTTAAATAATAAAGTAAACTGTAAAAAATATGTTACTTAACGGTTCACACCCGCTCTATATCTCGGAAAGTAAAAGTCGTACAGTAATGGGACCCAGCACAAAAGATAGAGAATTTTTCAAAACGTAATGTGTGATTCAAAACTAAAAAATGGCAGTTTGAGGCTTAACCGTGTTTTAAGTAACGTACGGCAGTATTGAGCTTTCACGTGCTGTCAAAGTAAGAATAGGGATAACCCTGAATTGGTCTTAAATTTGTGATACACCTGACTGAAGTTAAACTGACAGCGAAAACGTCAGAATATTTCAAAGCAAAGCTCAGCCCTATTCTCATCTTAATTGCACAGTTTGACTTGAGAATGTTATTAGAGAGATTTATCGATCTTCAAATGCATCGTCATCATTAACTTCTTTACACGTATAAGTCGTACTTCTTGCAGATTCAATCAACATAAATTATTTATTTCATTAGTGCATTATCTGTATTCTGTATACGTCTTTATTACAAAAACTTTGTTTGCGCAAGCGTAACTGCAGTTTGACGTTGATGTTTACTTCATAAATAGTTATGTATTTTTTATGTTTTCTTATAATCTTTTATTTCTCTAAAACATGTTTAATTTATTATTCGTGGTTTTTTGCTGATCTTTGAAACTATTCTGTTTCGGTGCACGTGGCTCAATCAACACCATAATATGGACTACAAGTCCCATAAAGGCAGATATTGTGTGGGTTTAACATAGTTGTTTAACCTAAGTACCTACACCCTATACGACGTACTTACTTAAGTACACTGTTAGAAGTGGTTTCGTAACTTACTCTGTAGTCGTCTCTGACATTTCGCATGATCCTTTAACAGCTATGAAACGCTACCGAAAGTCTATAAATACCATTTAACGCTTCCAAAAATAGATATCACTACAGGAAAACCCAATTACTTTTTTCCTTAGTATACATACAGACCCGATTTCAACAGCCGAACTGACTGTGTACCTACTGGTGACCACCAGAAAGTCACGGGGGTTTTCATCAAACAAAAAAAAAGCTTTTGGACACTAGGCTTCCACTGCAACCTGTGTATATTGTTGGATACAAATTCGACATGCACGAACACCTACATTCACCATGTCCTCTTGTATATGCCATCGAAACAGTATTGTATGGGAGTTCAAGTGTGGTTTAGCCGTGGGTAGCACAGCATGACATGACGTTGGCGTTAATTTAGTTAAGCTACTCAACTACTCATAATACAAAATTAGTAATACCGGTTTCTTAAAATAGACTTTAATGAGGAGACAAGATAAAAATTACTTATCAAATCAAAAAAACAGCTTGGTTTAAGCGTGAAATGTAATTCGTATTAGTTGGTTTGATGGCAAATTCTTTACGAATAAATGGGTAAGTAGTTGTAAAAATTACGTGTTTTTTTTTATTTTTATTTAATGAAAGCAGAATTATATCTCTACATTCCAAAAATTTGAATAAACTGTGTTCTATTTTTACCGACTTCAAAAAAAAGGAGGTTATCAATTCGATACGTATGTATGTAATATTATTGGAATTGCATTATATTCACATATGATGATCTATTAGGGCTTCCAAACAAATATACAAAATTTCATAGACGTATGTATGTATGTATGTATGTATGTATGTTTGTCCACGCATATCTCCGGAACTATTAATCGGATCGTGACCATTTTTTTTTATTGGCTTACATTTTCTTCAACTTAGGGAACAGTGCAAGTTTCATCAAGATCGATTCAGTAATTTTCAAGATATGGACTATTACGTGTAAGTGTGACGGCCTGGCTTATTGATAAGAGCTACGGGTGTAGTGTCAAAGGGAAAACATCTCAAAACCTTGGTCAAATACTAGTGCAAAAACTAAAAATTACGAAATAAAAAGTAATTTAAAAAAATTAAACCGACTTCAAAAAGAAATTAACTCAAAATTATGAAATAACTTTAATTTCGGAAGTCGGTGGCATAAAACTAAAATACAGATCCCAAGACACCGACTTCCGAAATTAAAGTTATTTCATAATTTTGAGTTAATTTCTTTTTGAAGTCGGTTTAATTTTTTTAAATTACTTTTTTTTTTGTGTTTTTATTGACTTCCTTATTGGCCTATTGGTCGCAAGCGCTACTGTTGAGCATGAGGTCCTGTATTTGATTCCCAGGTCGGGCACAAATGTTACCGGGTTTTCCGTGAGGAATTTCTCAGTAGCAGCCTGGAGTTTGGAATTTCTGCCCGGTTAATGGCATTAGGCTCGCCCCCTATTACGTGAGGCATGATATCGTAACTGGCGAAATGTGGGTATACACTTCTGTCTAACTTTTCGGGGTTTACAGGCGTGATGTTATGTTATTTATTTCTTTGTTTTCCTGTGTACAGATCATGAAAAGTTATGAAACGAAAGGCATTTATACTATACTAAAGGTGCGTCAACATACTTTTGAGGAAAATAGCACAATAAAATTAATATAAGCTTAAATATTTATTTAAAAGGTCAACCAGCCTACAATGTTAAAAATAAAATTAATAACAGGAATTATGTACAGACGCCAGCACGTCAAGCTACTACATTCTGTCAAATTTCTTTAATAGATTTTCAATAACTCCACGCGTTCCTGAGAAAAAGAGTCTTGACAGACGGATAGACAGACGGACAACGAAGTGTTCCGTTTTTCCTTTTGAGGTACAGAACCCTAAAAATATGCAGAAACATTTAATAAAAATACTAATTCGGTGCTTCTTTTTGTATTCCTGTATAAACTCTGCAATCTCACCTCACATTGCGTTTGTCAACCGGTGACTAACCTAACAAATATCTCTCGAATACTCTCGATATGTAAATATCGGTTATCCATCTAAAAACCTTGACCGTGGCCACGTTGCTTAACCTTGAAATCGTATCGATTAGAGTGATGGCCGATTTCGTATCGAAACTTTGAGTTGCATTGCATCATCGCAAAGTTAGCCCACGTGCTTGCTTAAAGCGTGTTTAGCATAATCAGTCTATAATGTTCCCAATGCTGGGACACATATCTCCTCTCTTCGAGAGGGAGTGGGTTGTAATCTACCACGCGAGCCCAGTGCGGGTTGGTACATGTCTCATGACTTCGAATTTTTGGTTCTTTCTGACGTTTTCCTTCACCATTTTGGGAGCAGTGGTGGTGAAATTATTTAGATACACATAAGTAGTAACCGACCGAACGAACCCACGACCTTCAACATGCAAATCGGGATCGTTACCACTGGGCCACCACTACTCTCCAACTTGAAACCATTTCTGACATACCTAATGAGTTTGCTATTAACTTTTATTTACAACTAGCAGCGCCCCGCGGTTTCACCCGCGTAAATTTCGATCCCGTGGGAATATCGGGATAAAAAGTATCCTATGTGTTAATTCAGGAAATAGTCTACCTATGTGCCAATTTTCTTCCACATGTGTTCAACGGTTTACGCGGATTGAGTAAAAACATCTTCACAAAGTTTCACATTCAAAGCTTCTTTTTTAGTAGGATTCGTTAATAAAACGCAGCTTATAAAATTACCTGGTAATTAGCTGATTGCTTTTTCTAGGACTTCCTTCCAAGGACAAAAAAATTATAAAGAATTTTAAAGTGGATGCCACATTTGGTATTCCCCCCACAACATGGCCAGTATTAATCACTTTCGACTTAAATGCCGCTAGACTGGTCAATGAGTCAATATTTGAAACTAAGTTATGAAAACTGGCCAAGTGCGAGTCGGACTCGCACATGAAGGGTTCCGTACCACAAGGCAAAAACGCCGAAAAAAACACGTTTGTTGTATGGGAGCCCCCCTTAAATATTTATTTTATTTTGTTTTTAGTATTTGTTGTTATAGCGGCAATAGAAATACATAATTTGTGAAAATTTCAACTGTCTAGCTACCGCGGTTCTTGAGATACAGCCTGGTGACAGATATCGAGCAAAAAAGGGCAAAAAAAACGCGTTTGTTGTATGGGAGCCCCCCTTAAATATTAATTTTATTTTGTTTTTAGTATTTGTTGTTATAGCGGCAACCGAAATACATAATTTGTGAAAATTTCAACTGTCTAGCTACCGCGGTTCTTGAGATACAGCCTGGTGACAGACAGACGGACGGACGGACGGACAGCGAAGTCTTAGTAATAGGGTTCCGTTTTTACCCTTTGGGTACGGAACCCTAAAAAAAGAAGAAACTAAGTTACTCATTTGATTTTTGTATACTCTTTTTCAATCGATATCGGTAGCAGTACCCACGCATTCTTTGAATTTGTAAACCATCACGCATGGACAGCACTTGGGCCATTTACCCTTTGGTGCAATACTGGCCTTTTACGTCTTTTTACCGACGACACTTTTTACGACATATGATGATCTATTAGGGCTTCCAAACAAATATACAAAATTTCATAGACGTATGTATGTATGTATGTATGTTTGTCCACGCATATCTCCGGAACTATTAATCGGATCGTGATCATTTTTTTTTTATTGGCTTACATTTTCTTCAACTTAGGGAACAGTGCAAGTTTCATCAAGATCGATTCAGTAATCTTCAAGATATGGACTAATACGTGTAAGTGTGACGGCCTGGCTTATTGATAAGAGCTACGGGTGTAGTGTCAAAGGGAAAACATCTCAAAACCTTGGTCAAATACTAGTGCAAAAACTAAAAATTACGAAATAAAAACTAATTTAAAAAAATTAAACCGACTTCAAAAAGAAATTAATTAACTCAAAATTATGAAATAACTTTAATTTCGGAAGTCGGTGGCATAAAACTAAAATACAGATCCCAAGACACCGACTTCCGAAATTAAAGTTATTTCATAATTTTGAGTTAATTAATTTCTTTTTGAAGTCGGTTTAATTTTTTTAAATTAGTTTTTAGAGTTCCGTACCAAAATGGTAAAACGGAACCCTTATGGTGATACTCAGTCTGTCTGTCACAGCTGGATATCTCAAGAACTACTAATGCTTATCAACTTGAAATTTGGAATAGTTTTAGATGACGTTTGCCCAACTATTTTACGAATAAGATAGAATTAAAAATGTATGTATATTTTTTGTAACAGGGACTGAAAGGGGTCTGAAAAATTCGAAGTGGGGCTACTAGGGCATGTGGGGTATCATAAAATATGAAAGAGCGCAGTTTGCACTTTCTCAAACATTTTTTCTTTTTTTTTAGGCCGCATAGTTTTCGACTATTGATGAAAATTGTAAAAATAATACCGTCCCCCCCTCCTTATCTCCGAAGTTTGCAAAGAGAAAAATCTGAAATAATTCTATGTGATAGAAGTTTATGGAAAGATTACAGGGAAAATAAAACGATGTCTCTAAATAGCACACTTTTTCAGAAATCATCAACAAAAGTTAAACTAGTTCCACAAGTCGTTGTTGTGTGCGTAGAAAATAAAACAGTAAAGAAATAGTACCTACAGCGTTACAAGGTTCTTATGGCGCGTGGTCAAAATCGGAACTAACGCCGCCATCTTGTTTTTCATTACAATTTAAAAAATTGTCACCAACAGCGCCCCCTGTCAGTGTCAACGTCATTCAAGCACTAAAAGATCCTAATACAGTCCACTCACAGCTATTTCACCTCTGATTTTGCATCACTGTCAATATGACAGTGATCTTTAATCTCGTGACAATAAGGTTGCTGTTTGGTTGCAGCTGTCAGAGGTAAAATAACTGTGAAAGGACTGTAGCAGTGTAAATAGTTTTCTTATGTCAATGTGAAAGGGGCGTTTTTTTTTTACAATAATAAAATTGCAAAACACACTCGGCTTGAAAATGACTTCAAATTCACCAATATTTAGTGTGTAACGCAATTATGGTGAATTAGAAGCCGAAAAGAGTGAAATGATTCGCATTCGCCTCCTCGGCTGCCAGTTCAACAGAGTATAATAATATAATAATAATAATACAGTTTATTTTCTCTCATAAAGGTACAAGTATACGATATGATGGTAACCCTTTGACCTTGAGCTGGCCTAGCGTAGTACGGAGTTCCATTGGAATTAGAGGCCAACTTATACTGGTTTTATTACCACCTACTGTAGGTACTACTACAGGTTCTTCACCACACTGACCGAAGTGTCCTGCCCAATGCCACTTGAGCCTCCTAATAGTTTTCCAATGTCAATAACCTTTGGCCTTCATCAGTTTTCGCTATTCGCTACCCATGACTAATGAATTTCGGTTCTCTCAACAATTTTCTCACCTTGATAATGCCTTGATATTATCACTTCGATCGTTTCTCGGTGTCTACGTGGAACTATGTATGTCTGTAGTAACATAACCTGAGATTAGTAGAATGTTTCAACTTCATTGTTAATTATTATGATAGAAGCCATGCCAAAACCAGTTTCCATATTAACGTTAATTGTGTAAAAGAATGAAAAAAAGCAATTATACAAAGGATTGAAGATTAAATTGAATTCTATTAGTTTCTTTAGTGTTTTTATTTCATTCAAGTGAATTTAAACACGTGAGGTCTTGTGGAGGAATGACAAGAAAAGTGGTGTGAATGTGGATGGTTATAAGAAAAGAGAAAAGACCCAAAAATTGTGGTAAAAATGATATATATAGGATATATATATATAGGACTCGGCAGGTGATCACGTGAAATGACGCCTCACAGAGATGTTTTCAAGACGCGTGTTGCAGCATCCTCAAATATATTGGAAAAGTGGTAGAAAGATGATCATGAGCTCCCAAACTTCCTATGCTAAACACAATCCTCTCATTAACTGCTATAAGGGCACTGTAAAAAAAGAATTCCCATAAACACAACGGAATGGTGATAGCAAAATGTTGCCACTGGCAAACAGAAAAACATTGTTTCAGATCTTCTCGATTAAGAATTTAAACAAGTTTTATGACATTTATTGGTGGGATGATTCTGCATTTCATGATTATTTTTATTTATTAAACATTTTATTGTACAGACGCCAGCACGTCAAGCTAACAACCTGTCAAATTTCTTTAATAGATTTTCAAATTTATCGCTAAAACATTAGGTTCAAGGTTGATTGGGAAAATTTGACAGTTTCGGGTAGCTTGATGTGCTGGCGTACATCACATAAAACGAAATGGACAAACATATTTAAAACATCATCTGTCATGTATCAACAATTCACCTCCTAATGACTTTAAAGCTTTATTTATTAATGGTATCTGTGAACAGCGCTGTGGGCTACCTTATTATTTAGGTTACTTGTGTTTTCTGTTTGTAATATTCCCTAATGTACCTGTTTGTTGTTCCTATTTAATATAATAAAATAAAACAAATGTGCGATGGACGGTGTCAATTTAATTAATTATACATTTTCCAAAGTTGAGCCGAGTACTTCTTATAGCGTACAAATTATTAGCGAGACTTTAAACTGTACCATGCTCAAACTGGAATGACATAAAACCGACTATTGCAAAAGCCACTAAAAGGGGACTTGATAGACAACACGTTTCGCTTATATTAATTCAGCTAGTTTGGTGTGGTTTGCTGCCTAATCAGTTTAATCTCTATCTACTGCAATTACTCTTGAACCAACTTTTAATTCTTAGTGAAGCATTTGATTACGTGGATCATCATTACAATACTTATAAGTAAACCAGTAAGTTATGTGGTTCGAAGCGAGTATCTATAAATTTGAACTTAATAAATCCTCTTATATTCACAGGAAAATCGAGCTAACTTAAGTACATAGTCAGTGACAAATTGCATCCTAAATAAAGTGCCCCACAGGGCACTATCCTGTCCCTTATGATATTTTTTAAATGTCTTGATGTTCCTTTTCCTTCTGACAAAACACTACAATTTATATCGTTGTGGCCGTGACAGAATAATTAATTGAAACAAAGCAAAATGGCTGTTAATAAATATAATTATGTGTTAGAGGTTGCATAGCATTAAGTGTAGGTTAGGAACTCTTTAGAGAATGAATATTTGAAATGCTATAACATTATGAACACCCGTTTTTCTAACAATACATTTTACCTTAATTGTTCCTGATCCTGAAACCATCAACTGTCCCATACAATATTTATATAAAAGCAAACGGTTTCTTATAAACATGTCCCTAAATATCGACAAAAAGACCCACAAATTGCGAATAAAACACCATTTGTTACCCCTCCAAATTATTGAACCTGTCGACCTCTGAAAAACAAACACGAATACATAAACCAAGCATTTAAGTATACTTACTGCAATAAGAGTAATAATTAACGTAAACAGGTATACAGCAGATATACAAAAATTCAATATGGCGTCATTTTCTCTGTCAAGATAGGTACACGTCAATATTTTCTACCATGCTACTGTTTTTTAGGACAGCTAAGCTACCGATAGGTATCGACGAAACTTTATTAAACCACTCTTTGTCCATCCGTTCGCAGCATAATTCGATCAATATTCAACTGAGCCTCGATATTACGGACATGTGTGTAAAATTGCATCTATCCAGGAAAAATGATGACGGATAAATGAAGTACTTTACGTAGAGATTTATTATTTTGCTACATGCCTACTTACTTTAAATGTCATTTTTTAATAAGTATCAGCAGTAAAAAAATATTTATTAGCCTGCTAAGTAAAGGAAAACCAATAAATATGAAACCAGCACGTTTCCTCAATTATATATTTTTTTTTAACAAATTATGTTCCCTATCCGCGGCTTATTCAGTTTGAATTAAAATGACACAGAAAATATTTCAATTTAATTTACTTTAAATGCGGACGGAACAGAGAGCGGGCTGAGGTTATTTATATACTTTGAAATGGTAGTATGAGGCGAGCGTTTCGCCGACCGAAGCCTCATACTAACGGCAGACTAGTGCTGCGGCAGTCTCGCGACGCGCTTGTTTATTATTCGAATCTAAGATTCTTTATCGAACGCCCGTAATAGCGTCCCATTGAAATGGCTAGCGCGAATTTATAAATTAAAATATTTACACCGTAATTGACTTTGATTCCCGCGAATTTTGTAGCTGTCATTTTTTTTTTTTTCTAATTTTGCAACTGTGTTGTGTATTGTGCCAGTGTCGTCGCGTTTATTTTTAGTGTTATTCTCATAATTTTTGCGAGTGGAAATTCTTGTTTGCCAGTGACAATAAATAGTGTTTAAGAAAAATAAGATGATGTAATTTAAAAGAATAATGTAGCTGTTTTGATCGTCGTGGTTTGATTGCGAGTTTCCTTTCATTTTTGCCTTTAGTGACGGTTTCATAAAGTCGTATTGCAGTGACTCTGTGGCAAATGAAGTTTTATTTGATTATTTTTATACAACATTTAAGTAACTGTGCATCGTGCGATGAAAAAGAAAATGAGTAAGTTTTATTTTTAATTAATCCTGCTAGTTATTTACTGTGGGAATTTAATTGTTAAGTTTTATATTATACTTTTAAATGAAAGAATTATAAAAAAGCAGATAACATCCTACAATTTTCCTCGTCAAGAATCTAGAACAGGCTTGCCTACTTTTGATATTTTACGAGTATAAATACCTGCCTAATTATATTTACTAAATGACATCAATGTTTTGGCTTACAGATTATACAAACATTATTTGTGTCAGTTGTATTATTTATACTTATGTCGTTGAATGCATTTATTTGATAATGCGAGCTGCGGGCCGTTCCTCCCTCCCACGTCCTCCCACCTCCTACAAAAGGGCATTCGTGCTAATTTCAGACATTCCCTCGCTCTGGCAGAACACTGAAAAGATTTCTAGACTATCTTTCTAACTCCTCAATTTACCACGTTTCAATTGATAACTGTTATAAAAATGTCTACAGAAGATTTTCCTTTGTTATTTCTTAATACATACATAGATAAACTCACGCCTTCTTCCCATGGGGGTAGGTAGAAATTACAGAACGCCATATGCTACAAAACCTTGCATACTCATTTTGCTTCGTTTATTCCAACAAGAAAATGTAGTGTTAGTTTTATTTTCTCACGCTTTACAGTCAATAAGTAAAACCGTTAGCTTGCTAGCGAATCTAGATTGCGTTTTATTAGAAGACATACAGAAGTATAATATTTATAACGTCCTAAATGGCTTTTACGAGTCGTAACTGGCCCCAACTAACTACCTACTACTGCATTTGACATTAATTACTTACGAACGTTAGTACATTAATAACTAATCACTTCCAGTTATTTGTACTGACTTGTGTCTAAAATGCCACATGTATGTACTCGCAAGTTTGTGTAATGGAGTTCTTATCAAACAATGTTCCAAATTGTTTTCTTCAAGGTCCATTGCTGATTCAATGACCACTTTAGTTTATTACCGACTTCAAAAAAAAGGAGGTTATCAATTTGATACGTATGTATGTAATATTATTGGAATTGCATTATATTCACATATGATGATCTATTAGGGCTTCCAAACAAATATACAAAATTTCATAGACGTATGTATGTATGTATGTATGTATGTATGCATGTATGTATGTATGTATGTTTGTCCACGCATATCTCCGGAACTATTAATCGGATCGTGACCATTTTTTTTTTTATTGGCTTACATTTTCTTCAACTTAGGGAACAGTGCAAGTTTCATCAAGATCGATTCAGTAATTTTCAAGATATGGACTAATACGTGTAAGTGTGACGGCCTGGCTTATTGATAAGAGCTACGGGTGTAGTGTCAAAGGGAAAACATCTCAAAACCTTGGTCAAATACTAGAGCAAAAACTAAAAATTACGAAATAAAAAGTAATTTAAAAAAATGGTTGCCTGTAAAGTCGGTTTTACGGGCGAAGATTTTACGTGACAACGTCTTTCTCTCTCTCGTTCGGTGACTCATCGTAACGTTACCGAGCGTTACACTTTTTCATAAGTGACTCCCAGCCGCAACCTAATTTAAGACGTTGTCACGTCAAAAAATTAAACCGACTTCAAAAAGAAATTAACTCAAAATGATGAAATAACTTTAATTTCGGAAGTCGGTGGCATAAAACTAAAATACAGATCCCAAGACACCGACTTCCGAAATTAAAGTTATTTCATCATTTTGAGTTAATTTCTTTTTGAAGTCGGTTTAATTTTTTTAAATTACTTTTTATCTTTTCTGTAGTAACAATACAATATACGGTATGTGAGACATCAAAAAATTAAAAACATTTTCAATGTGTTAATAAAAATAAGTCTACCTGGAATTGTATAGAACCTTAATCAATAAAACCCTATTTTCAAACTCCAGTCTAAGTTAAAAGTGCAGCTTGATGGACGTAAGTGGTTAAGTAGTAACTTGCGTATAATTTATTATTGATTGCTTAAAGCCCAGGGGGCAGAGAAGCCTTGAAAATGCTCATTTGTACTGAATTTACAATCGAGAAATAAGCCAAGGTACAGACGCCAGCACATCAAGCTACCCGAAACTGTAAAATTTTCCCTATCTTTGAATAATAGAATAGAAGAATAGACCTTACCTTATGCTTTAGCAATAACGTTGAAAATATATTAAAGAAATTTACAGATGGTAGTAGCTTGATCTGCTGGCCTCTGTACTTATTAATAGATTATGCCGTAAATAAAATCATCATCATCATCATCTTTGACAGCCTGGTTCCACACACTGCTAAGTATGGGCCTCATCCCTTTTTTGTCATGTTTCACTGGTCTGTCCGAGTGTCATCCAGGGTGTTTCCCCCTCAATAAAATTATTCCTTCTAATTGCGTTCTCCCTTTAAAAGACTTTGTAATATCCCTAGCTATGATTACCTGATTGGCTTGTCAGTCGTTCCCCTTACTACATTGTACTAAATAACTGTAATTAGAAAAGGTACTGTAGACAATACTTGGATATCTGTTTCACCCTCCGAAAAACCCCATAAAGGAAGTCTGTAATTTCCCTGTACATCTGTGTGTGACGGTTGTCAAGTATAGCTTCAATGACAGATTGCTAGTAGGTACCTACGTTGATGATAATGTAACATTATCTAGGATTCTAGGCTATCTTGTGTTTGGTATACTGGATATAATAGAAACAACTAACACCTGTAATACGATAGACATTGCAAAATTCAAAATGGCCATGTTGAATTACGATTACCAATTCATGTTTAGGCAACATGATTTTGGAATTACGAAAAACATCCCATATATCAGGATCCAGAGTAACTAGCCAGTAGTTTTCTAAGCATTTAAAAAGCACAGTTTCAAAATGATCAATTTCAAAACGGAAACATGAAGATTCTAATATAATTCAGCGAACATCATTACGAGTAGTGACCGTTAAATGGAAATCGTGACTGCAGATCTAGTTTTACTGTTATATACAAAATACAATTCTGTATCTGAAATCTGAAGATGGTTACTGGAAATTTAATTATATCAAAGATTCAATTCAATTATTATTAAGTAGAGATACTTACATTTAGAAGGAACTGTTTGTAAAAAAAAAGGATGCTATTTTTTCCTTTCGGTTGCAAGAAACGCTAAGTCTTAATGTTAATTTACGGATAAGTTAATTTAAAAATACCCTTAAAATTCTCCCAAAATCACTACAGAACAAAATGTTGCTTATGTTAAGTTTGCTCGTTGTATAAAACCTTTACGCAAGAATGGACAGACTCTATTAAAGCCTGAAGTTAATTATGACGGGCAAAATAAATTACAAGAAAACGTTTCATAATAAAAACCACCTCTGTGCAATTTCGTTTCAATTAAATTCTCTTCGGGGAATAGAGAATAGAAGCCATATTAGTTTGAAAGCTTCCTTTTAGAAACTAGTTGCTGCATATTGATTTTTAATAAACTCAGATGGATTGTCTCTATATATAGAATTTACTATTCCTCTTCGGTTACTGTTACTGTTAAAATTCTTCTCTGGGAAATAAAACTTAGGTTTTCATTGTCAATACCTAAATTTCTGCATATTTAGCCTCGTGGCTAGGATCTTCATCAAGTGTGTTTTCGGAAAGACTTCATTAGCATTGAAAAGAAAAGCGAGAAAATGGTTAACTGTTATACCAGACTCGAGAGTCCAATATTTGTTTTCCATTTTAGAATTTCCTTACGTCTTCCGGATCTTTAGCAGACTGTTCCTCGTTGTTTTTATCATCAAGCTGATCTACAAAATGGCTGTATTTTGCAATAGTGTCTTTTGTAAACATTATGCCTATGAAATAGATACTTAGCCGTTTCTAGCTTATCGTATGCTATTTTAATGTTGATTCATACAACATCAGCTTCTGCTTACGTCGTAGACGTACACACGGCTACACATCAAGCTGCATTTCCAGTTTTAGCTAACCTTGCATTGTATAGGTTATTCGTGCAATGAGAAGTCAGCTTATACTGGTTATTATAGCTTGATGCGCAGGCGTATTATCATCACCTTCTGAATATATTTTGATGACTTTGTTTATTTCCAGCGTAGAATCGTTAAAAATTCAATCAATAGTTTTTTCTGTATGGAACTACCGGACAAATTGCAGAATTAATAGCTTTATATTGTTGCTCAGAAAGTTACATTATGTTTCAACAGCAAAACATTATAGGCAATGTTATTTATTATATACAATAATTGATTATAGGTAAGTATAGAGATGCCAAAGTATATTGATGTTGGTATTCAAAAATATGTATAAGAAGTCACCGTGGCATTGATTGGAAATGCTTTAACGGTAAAGACTATATTGAAACTTTGTTTTTTAAATAATAACATATACTTAAGGGGAAAACTAAAAGGAAAAAAGCGTTTTAAAATGATTATAACTTTTACATTATATTTAATTCTATTGTTTCTATGAATCCAAAAACCACCACCACACACACAACTGACATTTTATTTATTTTACCATAAAAAAACAATAAATAAAAACGCCAAATAAGCAGTTTTAAAACAAAAAACATTTTCATCACTAAATTGCAGAATTATACTGCGAATTTCAAAGAAAAAAAAACCTTATTTTAATAACCATAAAGCAGCTGTTGTTGTACCTATTCACAACCCAACTGTTTGTTCAATGTAATGAATATAGAAACCGTAACCAATCGATACAGTACAAAGGTACAAAATACATAAAATAATTCATTTACGTATGTATATTAATGTACCAGCTTCTGTCCGCGGCTTCGTCCGCGTGCGGCCCCCGAAGACCCACTGCGTCGCATCGCAACGCCCGCCCACGCTATTACTTAGCTTTCGCTAAGCGTTCTTTCCAACTTCTTTTTGCTCGTCTTTCGGGTCACCCATGATGTTAAATAGCCTTTATCCTTCCTCAAGAATTGGGCTATCAAATGCAAAAAAAAATCATTTCCGACTGGTAGTTCCAGAGGCTAACGCGTTTAAACAAACAAACTCTTCACCTTTATGAATAGTAGTATTGATATAGATTTTAATATTCAGTGATAACAAAAAGAATTTTGTAGCGATAGGTACAAGTTTTGTTTGTATACGTTTTGCGGTTCGTTTCTTGATTAGGTAGCGTGAGTGTGACTCGACTTCGGCCGCCATTTTGTTATTTCATATTATTTAGAATGTCACAGAGAATTTTGTGAATTTAGCTACAATATATCGAATGTAACAGCATTGCTAATCTATATAAATAAAAATCAATGTTTGTATGTTTGTCCTCTATGCGATCCGAAACCATTGGTCAGATTGTGATGAAACTTTGTTAGGGTGTTCTGGGGACGCCCGCGAGGGTTCCTAATTATTAAAATATGGGAAAAAATTACAAAAAAAATCTGAGGCTGTACGAATTTCGCCGGGTCAACTAACTCAGCTAGTGAATTATAATAATTTGTAAATATAATGTTAGGTTGTCAACTAAATTTATGAGATTTTTAGTTTGACAAAAGATCCGCCCCGCGGTTCTCCCGCGTAAATGTCGATCCCGTGGGAATATCGGGATAAAAAGTAGCCTATATGTTAATCCAGGGTGTCAGCTACCTCCATACAAAATTTTATCAAAATTGGTCCAGCTGTTTGAGCGTGAAGAAGTAACAAACATATAAACACACACACACTCACAAACTTTCGCCTTTTTAATTAATATTAGTGTGATGAGTCGGGGGGCCCAGCACCCTAATTGCGTAACACTCTATTATGTATCTATGGGTCTTTGTTACCTGAAAATAAATGATTTATTATTTATTATTATTACTATTAATCACAATTTGAATAATTTTGAAGGATATTGCTAAACCAACTTCATAATTATTTTTATACATTTGCTCAGCAATGTAAAATACGCAATGGATGTTGTTGAACTGTCAAAATGAAAGCCATTGCTACTGATAGTGTGTTACGCAATTATATCTGGTTAGATACACGAGAAATACTTTGAATCCAAGTACTATTTTCTACGAAATAATCTCTCCTACATCGGCCAGGAATACTTTTTACTGGAAATACATTATTTCTCAAAGCTTAAAACAATTTTCCAAGAATATTTCCCATCAGTAAATAGGAAGAGATTCGCAGGCGTCCTTCAAGCACTCGACGGGAAGGGCTCGTGCCGTTACAAGTGCATTCGTACGCCGAGATGATTCCTGGAAAAGTAGGTACATAAAGACTTCATTTTATAAACGTAACAACATCACGCCTGTAAATTCCGAAGGGTTAGGTAGAGGTACATATACTCGTAATATGGGTGTATTACGAGTATATATGTACCTCTACCTATCCCTTGTCGCCAGTTATGTTTAAGTCCCATGTAATAGGGGGCGAGCCTATTGCCATCAACTGGGCACAAATCCAGACTCCGGGCTGCTACTGAGATCCCAGCAGGGTAAGTGCGAAACACACTATCAGTAGCAATGGGTTTCATTTTGACAGTTCAACAACATTCATTGCGTTATTTACGTTATTGAACAGACACATTATTCGAACATATATGGAGCAATGGATTAGCAACACGCTTGAAAATGATTCAAATTGAGATTAAAAGTGTGTTACGCAATGAGGGTGCTGATAGAAAAACCCAATTCCACTTTGCCCGACCCAAGGAATCGAACCCAGCACCTCTTGCTCAGCAGTAGCGTTTACGACCACTAGATCAACGTGGCTTGATTTTATAAACGTTTCATAAAATATTGCTCGTCCTTGTCGGTTACATAGTGTTATGTAAGTATAGAAGTGAGATCAATGTGTGTAAGGCTATTTTTGTTCAAAAACGTTTATGAATTATGTACAGACGCCACCACATTAAGCTACCCGAAACTGTCAAATTTTCCCAATCAACTATGAACCTTATGCTTTAGCGATAAAGTTGATAATCTATTAAATAAATTTGACGGATTGTAGTAGCTTAATGTGCCAGCTGTCTGTACTTGGAATAAAGATGGAACAAAATGGCGCATGACAGCCGAATGTCCAAAAGAATTGTCATCTTTAAAATTCTATGCATTCGGAGACGTGCAGTCTGGAAAACCATCATTTCATTTAATTTTGAAAAATACCTACCTTATTTTCATCAACAGTCTACTTCTCTATGTCCATTAAAATTGGTTCCGATCACGTCTGACAGTTTCGATTAGTCGCTATGAAAACGTACTAAACGAGAGTAAACTAGCTGTCAAATCAAACGAGTAGGTACCTATGTTAGCTGTTGTGATTTGGACAAAACAATAACAATGGCAACCAATCATTTAAGCTGACACTGGTGTCACTATCAATCAATTAGAAAAAGCTTTCAGTATTTCACACTCGCAAATTAATAAAACCTACCTACCCATATGTACAGACGCCAGCACATCAACCTACTACAATCTGTCAAATTTCTTTAGTAGATTTTCAACTTTATCGCTAAAGCATAAGGTTCAAGGTTTATTGGGAAAATTTGACAGTTTCGGGTAGCTTGATGTGTTGGCATCTGCAGGGTAATTGCGTAACACACTATCAGTAGCAATGGGTTTTATTTTGACAGTTCAACAACATTCATTGCGTTATTTGCGTTGTTGAGCAGTCACATTTTTCGAACATATGGAGCTATGGATTAGAAATATGCTTCAAAATGATTCAAATTGAGAGTAATAGTGTGTTACGCAATTGGGGTGCTGTACCTAGTGCAACATAGATCACACTAAACGTGGCGAAATAGAGAACTAACATAAATAATGTACAGAATTTGACAGGTTTTTGACAGTTTCCTATGCGAGAAACGCCGCTATTCCATTCGCAATGACATTTACTATAAGTAGATACTCTTCGCGCCATTTTGTAGCATCGTCGTGTCATCGCATTTGCCGCTGCAGGCATTATCTGTGCCGATAGCGATGAAATAAATGTTCAGCGCTTTCAGTCGAGCTCGTTTAGTCGTTGTCCTGTTCAAATATAAGACAGTTGAGTGAAATAGGTCTACGAGTATATGACCCGCTTGCATCACAAGTCACTAAATACGGTTTAGCACTAAACGAATTTAAAACATCGTTCTGTTTCAGCCAATTGTTTGAAAATGACAGAGACATAATGATGACGTATTCCACATTGGGCACCCGCTTAGAAGGCACCTGAGTGAATGTGTTTCTGTGCACTTTCGGTGTTGTTCCCTTAGTAAAAGTGGTTCATAATGATGAGTTCAGTGTCCACAAGTTTTCAGTTATTTAAATTGTACCTTAAGTATCATACAGACCATAATCACATTGTGAGTCCCAGTTTCTTTTTGGACGTAGAGTTGCAGACACCAGCCAGTTATATTATACTAACAGGTATATAAAGACACTTAATGAAGCCGAGAGTCACTTGTACTCCCCGGCTTGTAATATTTTTTTGTACTAGTCCATACCTGGTAACCTTCTCGTAACGGAGATATTAAAGGTCAAAATTCCAACTCTTATTGACGTTTTTTAGGGTTCCGTAGTTCTGACAAGGAACCCTTATAGTTTCGTCTTGTCAGTCTGTCTGTCCGAGTTTATGCTAAGAGACCGTTATCGTTCTGTCTGTCTGTCTGTCCGAGTTTATGCTAAGAGACCGTTATCGTTAGTACTAGAAAGCTGTAATTTTGTAGGAGTGTGTATATCAAGTACGCCGACAAAGTGGTGAATTGAAATAATAACTTGGCAGCAATCGTACTCTTATTATGGTTATTATTAGTTAATGTCTAATTTGTTTAAATATGTAATTATCTTCGAAAATCAATATTTTGTCATTAGTTTAGTATGGCTATTCGATAACAGATGGCGTTGTGCCGTGACGTCACTTTTGTAGATCGCGGTATTAAGATTTTCTTGCAAGGCAAGTACCTATTCAAATTTAAAGTCAATTTTTGTTATTAACCATTGTCCATTAACTCCTAATATCTTTACCATTACTTATCTATATATACATATAATAAATTTGTAGAAAAGTGGTGTCTGTACAATGGAAATATATAAAAAAAAAGTAGCAGGGGTTGTTATTATATCGATGCCGAACCCGAAATTGTAATTAATTTTTTTTTTGTCTGTTTGTCTGTTTGTCTGTTTGTTTGTGCACGCTAATATCAGAAACGGCTTATTCGATTTAGATGCGGTTTTCACTAATATATTGTAGTAGGTTTAACTTAACATTTAGTGTTTATTTTATGTCAATCGGTTCATAAATAAAAAAGTTATGTCAATTTAAAGAATCACGGCGAACATTTGATAAGGTATTCTATCAGAGTACGTACACGCCTCGGGCCTGCGCGTCCGATCTTCGGAACTACTGGACGGATTTGAATGATTTTTTTTTTGTTGTATAGTTATTACGGCTGGACAACATTCAGGCTATAATTTTTCTTGAAAACTTGAACACCTGATGCAGAACCGAAACAGACCAGCTTAACTATAAGAGATACAAAAATGGTACCATAGCAAAAATTGTTCCACGTGATGAGGATTTTCTGCTGAGAGAATAAATTTGAAGATCTGGAACACCTGATGGGGAACTCCAAGAGCCCAGCTACACCATAACACATAGGAATGACGTCTTAGTAAAAGTTATTCGGTCTGATGGGCATTTCCTGTTGACTTATAAAAATCGAAGATCAGAAACATCTGATGTGGAAATCAAAGCTATCACTAATTTCACCTCCACGCGGTGAAGGCGGTAACAGTTTAGGACTGATTTTCGATGACGATGGTATATCATTGAAAATTTGACTCTACTGGCCAAAACTCCCATTTATTTATTTTTTACGTGAAGAAATGCTCATGCATTGTGCACTACCACGGGGAGATAGTGCAGTTATGTGGGACTCTAACCCACTAAAACTCCACTGTGTCCTCCTCTGCCGCTTACGGCGGGAACATGGGCACGCGTTAGCACTCATCCGTGAACCCGCCGCGGCTGTCCGTCACCGGACCCTCCGCTGGGGAGTACTCCCCATCACCGGCGCACCAGAACACATAGCACGCCGTGACCACCCCAGGGACCAAAACAGCACATGGGCGCCAGACGATCCCGTGTCTGCACCCTTGGTAGGGGAGCAGTCACTTAGATTTTAATTGATCAGGTATTCTTCATAATAAAACTATAACCATGCCTAGAAAGAGGTCAAATCTTTCCCAATGTTCTAAAGGAGCTAAAAGATTGAGGATCATAAGATCCCAAGAATCTACCGAAGAGCGTCAGGAGAGACTTGATGCTGTTTGAGAACATCAGGCTGCAACTCGCTCCGTGGAAACCTCTTCGGATCGCGAAGCACGCCTGCGTTCTCAGCGTATTTACGCATCTACATCCAGATCTCTAGAGACCAGTGAAGAATATGATGCGCGACTGACCGCTGATACGGTGAGATTATCATACATTGTTCCGAACACGCACACTACAAAATATTCATAATCAGAAACTGAGAAAGAAAGAATTGCTGGAGTACGGCATGAAGAGACAGATTAAGAAGAGCGCAACGAACGTTTGAATTCTGATCGACTTCGACATTCTCTGAACAGAATGTCGATATCATCTGAAGAATCGGATGTGTCTCAAGATATAGCCGTAGGGCATGGCGACCTTCCTTGGGTTGATAAGGAACGGAGTGCATTTACGTATACTCCTATGATTGACTACGCCACATTTCCGCCATCGGAGGTATGGTTAAAAATTTTACTTTTTGTGAAGCTGTTAAATAGCAAAAAGAAACAAACGGTATGTGTTGCTATATTGAAATATTACAAAATGCTCCAGAAATATTAAGATCACTGCTAATCGGTGACCATCACAGTCAAAACATTTCTTGGACAACATACGTTCGTACAATAATGCCTTTCAAATGACATCTTTTGTTGCGAAACAGATTTCAGAAGGCCCATTTATGCCAACATTCAAAGTGCAAGGCCAAGTTTACCACCTTATTGGTTCATTATTGCCTGAAAATGACGTCTCGAATCGTCTCGCGCATCCCGTTGTTATCCAGTCCCCGGGTTCTTAGAATTCGACATCAGACGTTTCAGATCTTCGATTTTGACTACCCCGTTGTCGCTGGCATAACCAACAGGATCCGCGTACGAAGTCGCGGGCAGAAGCTATATTCAGAATAAAGAACAATAGAGTCGTACTATATTGTGATAACGGGCTACTACGGAACCCTACAGTGTGCGTGGCCCGACACGCACTTGGCCGGTTTTTTTTTACAAAAATAAGTGTACCCCACGACCCCTGTACTGTTGCATGCATAAGCAATATTTTGCATGTGTTACATTGCGCACTAGGTACTGCAAACAGCAAGATTTCATACCAAAAATAAAAGTCGTTTCCTAGCGATTATTTGTATGCAATGTAACTTAGTTTGATGTACAGAAATACAGAATGCGTAGTTGACGGCTATGTGACGTGTCTTTTTACAACCTGTATAATATGGCCCAGTCTCCTTCAAAAAAAATCGTTCCAAGAATATCATAAATATATTACTAGCAATCATAAAGGAATATTTTGGAACGATTTTGCTAGACGAAACAATACATTGAAATAGAGTTTACAAATTACATCACCGTTTCAATGCTAAAGAAATCTATTTTACACAATTAATTATTAAACAATTTGTTATTTTATTAAATAAACTAATTACCAATTCGTTATTGTCTTTGGAAATGACAATACGCCATTTTGACATGATGAAAAATAAATAAAAAGTTTTTAGTATTAAATGTGACCTCCGCGAAGGTTGGGTTTATTCTAAATGATTTCCGTTACGTAGCTTTGTAGTAGTATTGTTTTAATTCGTTTTTTTTTTACCTTTCAGTCTATATTGTTTTATACCTGTTGTAAAATTTTGTTAAGTACCTATTTAATTAGGTACTTCGCTACTTTAATTACTTTGCTGTTCCTCTAGATATCACAGTATAGTCAAGTTTTTCTTTATATTTACTATACAGTTCAATCAATTTACTTTTGATTTCTTTTATTTTTTTTATTTTACATCAGCACCCTATTTGCTAATCCATTGCTTCATGTTCGAAAAATTTGTCTGCTCAACAACGTAAATAACGCAATGAATGTTGTTGAACTGTCAAAGTGAAAGCCATTGCTAGTATAGTATTGCTACTGATAGTGTGTTAAGGTGTGTCCACAGTTCCACACTGTGTAACATAACATGTTATTAAACATAGTTATCTAACATGTTTCTATAGACAAGTTAGCAATGTTAAAAAATTTGGACGCGTTTAATAACATAAGTTGTAATAATGTGTTATATAACAATGTAGACGCACCCTTACGTAATTACCCCGCTGAACCAACGCTTGTTTCCAACTTACGCTGACTGGACGCTTATGATTTTCTGAAGTCGACCCACGTCCGAGCCCTTTTGCTTGACTGCAGCCCCCAAAAGTATAAAGTCGGTCAAGGTGACGTTACACGATCGACTTATTATTGCTTAGAATCTGATATGTAACCGCCCCGTCAAAGTTTGCTCGAGTTTCAGATTCACCCTGTATACTACGGGTATGTCACCAATAAAATGGGCCAGCTATTAGAGGAATCTATCTATATAGTTAACTGATTAACTTGTGAGCAAGATTGCTAGCAGGGCTGTCTGACAATTATATGTACATACTATGACAAGCACAAGTGAGGCAGTTAAATTTGGGATCCTTGGTTAGAACCCCGTGTCTGGCTAAGCATTTTTGAGTATTTCCATTAGACATGGGATTCTATAGATCTGTGCCCGGTCAGTGGCTATGTGATGCTCGCCCCCTATTACATGGTATTTTCAACTTACATGGTACTTTCAACTGGCAAAATGAAGCAGGGGGTGCACTTTATATATCGACATAGCTTGACACACACATTAAAATAATACAATGTTTGGACTTTAAAAGAGACCATGACCGCTGGGTTTGTTCCAGCATTTCTTGTCAGGGATCAGTCAGCTAGGAAATACAAAAAAAAATTGACTATAGAAGACATTTTATTTTATTTCATCACTAGCGGGAGCGCGAGCGGCCTGCCCCAGACTCGCAAAGGATCAATTTTTTTTCGAATTTCCTAAATTTTCTTTCATACAAACCTTGTCCTGACAATACCGGACACAACAAAAAGAATTATCCAATTTGGTGCAGTCATTCGGAAGGTATGCGCTTACAGACATTTCGGCGACTTTGTTTTATACTATGTAAGGAAGGAAGATCAAAACTTTAGGCAAAGGCCTACTTTCAGGGGAATGTCAGTTTGCACTGCTATGTTTATAAATTGTATCCATCCTGAGAGCAAGATTATAATACCTTTTGTACAGAATCATAGATCAGATACTGTTGCTATAAGTATCGAATGAACTTAAAAGCCTCGAGCGAGCGTCACGTGTAAGATTAAATATCACTAATGCAAAGTAATAAATTGCCCTCTCCAGGAAATTAGTTTCCCTAAGCCATAAGTTTTTTTTTTCCTTTTAGGGATTCGTATCCAAAGGGTGCCACGGAACCCTGTAAATAAGTATATAATAATATAATAATATGCGTGTGAGATAACATGACCGTGTTATGGGGGTCAAAAAAACATGCATTTTTTACGTTGTGGTACGGAACCCATCGTGTGCGATTCCGACTCGCACTTGGCCGGTTTTTTATAGGTTCTTGTAAAATGATTTATTTTTTAAAATATACAGATACTTACTAGCAGTGCCCCGCGGTTCCACCCGCATAAGTGTCGATGCCATGGGAATATCGGGATAAAAAGTATCCTATGCCCTTTCCCGGAACTCAAAGTATCTCTATACCAAATTTCATCTAAATCGGTTCAGCGGTTTAAGCGTGAAGAGGTAACAGACAGATAGGGACACTCTTTCGCATTTATAATATTAGTATGGATTACTCAGTTAATATAACTTCAACATTTAAAGTCAGTTTTTTCCTGAAAGCACATAGTTTTTACTTTTACTTTAGTTTAAACGTTGTAATGACTTAATTAGTAATTGTTGTTAAGCTGCCATTAGTATTCATTACATAACATAATATAATCAATCAGCCTATAACGTTCCCACTGCTGGGACACAGGCCTCCTCTCAGTGAGAGGGAGTGGGCCGTAATCCACCACGCGGGGCCAGTGCTGGTTGGTAGATGGCCTTCGATTTTTTGGTCCTAGGACATGCCGGCTTCCTCACGATGTTTTCCTTCACTTCGTTTTGAGAGCAGTTGTGTAGACGTGTAGTATTCATTATTCTATCCAAATAAGTTTGTCGATACATCTTCCTTAGACATAATTCTGACGTTGCTCTTAAAAAAAATAAAACTTGAAAACAAGATTAGGTAATTCCTTATTAATTAAAAAAGTTAACGAATATGCTAAACTGATTTTTATGCAAACCGAATGGCAGACATCTTGTTTCAGTTGAGACAGGTTTTACCGTTTCGTGGTAAATGTCCCAGTTTTGGATTATTTTATTACTAGCAGCGCCCCGCGGTTTTACCCGCATAAGTGTCGATCCCGTGGGAATATCGGAAAAAAGTAGTCCATGGTGTCAGCCACCTCCATACATTTTATCAAAATTACAAATTACTCCAGCCGTTTGAGCGTGAAGAAGTAACAAAAATATAAACTCACACACACACACAAACTATCGCCTTTATAATATTAGTGTGAAACTATTAAAAAAATAAAAAACTGGCCAAGTGCGAGTCGGACTCGCACACGAAGGGTTCCGTACCAGAAGGCAAAAACGCCGAAACAAACACGTTTGTTGTATGGGAGCCCCCCTTAAATATTTATTTTATTTTAATTTTATTATTTATTATTAAAGTAAAAATACAACTGAGTATTTTGTGAATATTTCAAATGCCTACCTGTTGCCATTATTGATATCGAGCAAAAAAGGGCAAACAAATCGCGTTTATTGTATGGGAGGCCCCTTAAATATTTATTTTATTTTGTTTTTAGTATTTGTTGTTATAGCGGCAACAGAAATACATAACTTGTGAAAATTTTAACTGTCTAGCTACCGCGGTTCTTGAGATAGGTACATCCTGGTGACAGACAGACGGACGGACGGACAGACAGACAGCGAAGTCTTAGTAATAGGGTTCCGTTTTTACCCTTTGGATACGGAACCCTAAAAAACATTGGAAAATTCAAGAAAAATATGACCATAATTCATTAATTTTCTGATACATTCGTTCTTATTGATTCTGAGGCGGTATGAAGGTCAGCTAGTTGTTATTAAAATAGTATAATGAATGTGAAGTATTTCGGTACCTAAGTAGAAGCTGGCTTACAGGATAAATACGCAGCAGGACAGAAATATAAATTGTTGTTGTTGTAGTTGTATTCTACGTAGTTTTAAAAGGTTTTTTCCACAAACATTTTTTCTATCCTCGCTCGTCCAAATACACTTTTACAAACATAATAGAACCATAGAAATGTGTTTCATATGTATATCTATACCCTTCTGTGTAGTGTTAATGCTAGATAATATTATCTCATAAATAACTATTACATCTTGCACAGTAAAACCACAAACTAAAAACCCACACGTAGAAACCAGAATCCAAAATGTTTCATTATTCAAATAACCTACATAGTACCTACAGACGCCAGCACATCAAGCTACTACAATCTGTCAAATTTCTTTAATAGATTTTCAACTTTATCGCTAAAGCACATGGTTCAAAGTTGATTGGGAAAATTTTACAGTTTCAAAATCAATCAAAATCAAAATATTCTATTTCACATAAAGCCTACATGGGCACTTATGAAACTTCAGAAGCTAGGTGCACGGTTCCAATTGGTCGTTTCCTATGGAGAAGAACCGGCAAGAAACTCCACGGTTACTGTTTTTAAAAATAGTTGGCTTTTACAATATTTTCAAATTACAGTAGGTATGGGAGGACAGCATAGGTCTGTCAACAAGTACCAGGTACTTGATAAAATAAAAAATGGTCTACAGATCTAAAGTCTACAAGGCCTACAAAGTCCTCACATTTACAAAATAAGAATCTATCAAAAGGATAAATAAAAAATAAAAACCTAATAAAACCAAGTGATATGATTCTCATTACAACCACTAATAAAGAGATGAAAAATTTTAATTGTCTGTATATAGGGTGACTGGTAATTAGTGACCGATACTTAAACACGTGATTTTACTCATCATTATGAACAACTTTTATTATGGGAACAAACCTGAAATCGCGAAAAAAAATCAGCTGCTCCCTACATTTTGACGGGTTAAGCGAACATAAATGTAGGGAACAACTGATTTTTTTTTTCGCGATTTCAGTTTTGGTCCCATAGTAAAAGTTGTTCATAATGATGAGTAAAATAACGTGTTTAAGTATCGGTCACTAATTACCAGTCACCTTATATAATGTAAAATTTTGGGTAGCTTGATGTGCTGGCGTCTGTACATTGTATACATCAGACCGATCAAACGCTATAAACTAATATAAATGGGTGGAACAAGATTGTGATGCCAATACATATTATTCGCGGAGGGTGATTCACATTTCACAAAACCAGTGTTGATGAATAAAAAAATAATGAGTTTATTACTAATAAATATAACTTACTTAGGTAAATATAATTTAAAGTAAAATAACCTATTTTAATTATTATGACTGGATTTGTGGAAAAAAGTAATTTAAAAAAATTAAACCGACTTCAAAAAGAAATGAACTCAAAATTATGAAATAACTTTAATTTCGGAAGTCGGTGTCTTGGGATCTGTATTTTAGTTTTTTGCCACCGACTTCCGAAATTAAAGTTATTTCATAATTTTGAGTTCATTTCTTTTTGAAGTCGGTTTAATTTTTTTAAATTACTTTTTATTTTGTAATTTTTAGTTTTTGCACTAGAATTTGACCAAGGTTTTGAGATGTTTTCCCTTTGACACTACACCCGTAGCTCGTATCAATACGCCAGGCCGTCACACTTACACGTATTAGTCCATATCTTGAAAATTACTGAACCGATTTTGATGAAACTTGCACTGTTCCCTAAGTTGAAGTAAATGTAAGCTAATACAAAAAAAAATGGTCACGATCCGATTAATAGTTGCTGAGAAATGCGTGGACAAACATACATACATACATACATACATACATACATACATACGTCTATGAAATTTTGTATATTTGTTTGGAAGCCTTAGTAGATTGTCATATGTGAATATAATGCAATTCCAATAATATTACATACATACGTATCGAATTGATAACCTCCTTTTTTTTTTGAAGTCGGTAAAAATACAAGTTTTTTTTTTGTTTTATAAATTACCTATTTTACCTACATAAATTACAATCAAGTACTTGATAACAAATTACTATATATTTTTATTATTGTTTTGATAAAATTATATTAATATACATAGAATCACTTAGACAGGTAAAAATAACAAAATTTAATTCTAACATAACTAAAACTATACAGAAACTAGAAAATAGCGTCGAAAAACTCATCCGCATCGCTGTCGACTGGTAATGTACCCAAGAGACTGGCGGCATTACCACGTTGTATGGCGAAATTAAAATTAAATTAAAACAAATTACTTAAAGCAAAGAATATAGAAAGTTGCCGGTTTTTTATGGTTTGTTTTCCACACTACAGCAGGTACTTACTTACTTTAATTAATTTGTCAGAAATTATAATATTTACGTGCACGTTTAATTAATTTTTATACCTTGTGCATTTATACCTATTCATAAAAATGTACCTACTTACTTAAGGCTGCGCCGACCGCCAAGTGGCGCCCTCATCGTTTGTTTGGTTATTACTTTTATTTTAAAATGAAAATGCAGAAAATAAGCACGTTAAGTTGTGCTTCACAAGATTATACACTAATATTATTATAAACGGTAGTGAAGCACAACTTAATGTGCTTATTTTCTGCATTTTCATTGTAAAATAAAAGAAATAACCAAACAAACGATGAGGGCGCCTAGAATTTAATTGAAATAAATGGTTTGAGTTTGAATGTCATTTATTAATAAATGGTCAAAATGAAGTAGGATAGATTATAAATAGTATAGTAAAGATAAATTAGTTGTTCAACTGGTTGGGTTATGAAGCCGGCGTGAATAGGTCGGTGATTCAGCGCTCAAGTGTCGTGCGATCGGTCAGGGTCGGTCGCGTCGAACTAACGGATTTAGTTCACTTGCAAAGAGAATTGATATACTGTATGCAATTATGTATGAATTCAGTGGGCTCATGGGCTGTGGTACCTATAATTCGAATGGGTATTTTTTGTTTTTCTTTATATAGGTATATTTTTTTTTTTAATTGATCAGAATGACATTTAATAACAAAAATTTGTGTAACTTAAAAAAAAACAAAAATAAGTAATGCGTTAGAACGATTTTTTCTAATTGTCAAAAACGGATAGTTAACCTAACTTAAATAAAAAAATAATAATAATTAATTCTTTTTTTATCTACAAGAAAAAATATAATTACCAATGACTATTTGTTACCTGTCAGAAAAATATTTGACTAGGTATTTTTTTATTTTACTTACCTATATTAAAGTCTTACTCAAATTATTTTACAGTTGGATTAATTTGTGGATAACGATGCTGGTTGCGTGATTACTTAAGTGTTTTATAAAATATCTGTACCTAAATAATAAGCATTGCGCAATTGTTTGTTATCCTGAAGAAATAAAATAAAATAATAAAGTAATTTAATCAACTATCTTGAGTTGAAAACATAACACCTAATTATATAAAATGATTCGTGGAGCTCTTGTTTTGGCGGTAACACAGGTACAAGTGTTTCGAGTGTTTCGTGTTTCTCTTTCGAGTCATCTGAGATCTGAGTCATAGTTTTTGATTGTCACAGCCTCTCCTTTGAGTAACATAACAGCAGAATATTTCAAATTATTTTATCGCTTTTAGAATAACGTCTATACCGGCCGATTTTGTATTTATTGGTAATCATTCAGGAGATGGAAGAACTCATCAATATAAACAACTTTTACTATAGGACCGACTCTGAAATATAAAAAAAACTGCTGTTTTTTAGGATTCCGTACACAAAGGGTAAAAACGGGACCCTATTACTAAGACTCCACTGTATGGCTGTCTGTCTGTCACCAGGCTGTATCTCATGAACCGTGATAGCTAGACAGTTGAAATTTTCACAGATGATTCAAATTAAAATTCAAATACTAAAAACAGAATAAAATAAATATTTAAGGGGGGTTCCCATACAGCAAACGTGTTTTTTTTTTGGCGTTTTTGCCTTGTGGTACGGAACCCTTCGTGTGCGAGTCCGACTCGCACTTGTTTTTTTAACCCATGCATAGCATGAGTTTTTCTCATAATTATGAATATACTAATAATATAAATTCGTGTTCGAGTCCGACTCGCACTTGGCCAGTTTTTTTCACAATACCTTTACATCAAATCAGCTGTTTCTTCCAATTTTAGAGTTAGTCCTGCACCCTAATTGCGTCACTATGAATCTTAATCTGAATAATTTTGAAGGATATTGCTAATCCATTGCTTCATATGTTCGAAAAATGTATCTGCTCAACAACGTAAATAACGCAATGAATGTTGTTGAACTGTCAAAATGAAAGCGATTGCTACTGTTAGTGTGTTACGCAATTACCCTGCTGTAGTATAAATTGTACACATTCATGATCACTTTCGTCAGGTAGGATGGTAATGACTTCAAAGTGAGCCAGTATTCTAGACCTTAGAGAATTAGTTGTAATAAGAAACAAGTCACCTACTCCGCACGTTAAGCAACTCAAACTAATTATAAGCTTATATTTCACAAGACGCCCAGGGTGAACCTTTGTGATGTCGCATACGAAAACAAAACGACGATGTTAAGCCCTTGACAAACAGTTTTTGTTTAATACATTAAAAAAAACTGGCCAAGTGCGAGTCGGACTCGCACACGAAGGGTTTCCTTACCACAAGGCAAAAACGCCGAAAAAAACACGTTTGTTGTATGGGAGCCCCCTTAAATATTTTTTTATTCTGTTTTTAGTATTTGTTGTTATAGCGGCCACAGAAATACATCATCTGTGAAAATTTCAGCTGTCTAACTATCACGGTTCGTGAGATACAGCCTGGTGACAGACGGACAGGGCGTACTCTTAGTAATAGGGTCCCGTTTTACCCTTTGTGTACGGAACCCTAAAAACACTTATTTCAACAAGAACAAGGGTCTAAAATGTCCAAAATTTTTATTGTTTGTCATGTGTTATTGGATTTTTCCATCAGGGATCCTAGTAGCAGCCCGGAGTCTGGATTTGTGCCCGGTTGATGGCAGTAGAGTCGCCCCTTATTACATGGGACTTAAACATAACTGGAAAAATGAGGGTGTACTATAATAGGTACACCTCTGCCAAACCCTTCAGGCAAAAAAAAAGTAATTTAAAAAATTAAATTAAATTACTTTTTTTTGTTTTTTTTTTCTTTTTTTTTTTTTTTTACTCAAAATTATGAAATTACTTTAATTTCGGAAGTCGGTGTCTTGGGATTTGTATTTTATTAGTTTTAGTTTTTTGCCACCGACTTCCGAAATTTCAATTACTTACCTAATTTCTTTTTGAAGTCGATTTAATTTTTTAAATTACTTTTTTATTTTGCTTGAACAGACGGACGGACATCGGAGCCTTAGTAATAGGGACCCGTTGGCACCCTTTGTGTACGCTACGGAACCCTAATAAAAACAGGCTCGTCTGGGATAGACCCAGACTTTATTGTGGTGCATATTTTCGGCATTGTATCTAGTTTCGGACTTATGATATTATTCAGAAGCAATTTGCAAGGATGCAACTGGGTCGAGCGTATGAACTGACTTCGCTTCGGCGAAAAAATATACGTTTTGTAACGTCTATGTGAGTCATCAAAGTTATGTTGCAGTAATAGAGTGAGAAAATTATTATTATTGAAGTGAAAACTTCTTTAGGCGTTAGGGGAAAAAACCATTGAACTCGCGCCACTGTTACCGTAAGCGACACCGCGCGTGTTTTGTTTATAAGACGATTCAAAAAATACCCGCTTCGGATGTGTTCGACTGTCCTCGGGATGTACTCAGTTTTAATGTATATCCGATATGTCAGTGAGTGATGGCAGAGTATTCTGTTTGTTTTGTTTTCACTTCTGCCGGCACTCTCGGAGTGCCACTGTTTTTTTTATTTATTTATTAGCAAAGACCTCCATTTCTCCTATCCAATCCTCTCTGCCTTGAGCTAGTGTGGACTAATCCTGTCTGTAGGCGTCAAGCTCACCCCGCCATCTCCTGGGTCTGCCTCGATGACGCCAGGCGTTTTCAGGGTCCACGTGGTGGTAGTTTGGAAATTATAGTTTGAACAAGGGCTGATTTTTCCATCATCTGATAAAATTCGACGGATAGTTTTGAAAATTTGACAGTTTTTTTCATACAAAAACTGTCACATGTCAATTTTATTCCTCGAATAAAAGTTATTTGGCAATGGAAAAATCAGCCCTAAGTTTATTTAATTTCTTTATTGCCATAGAAAAACGGAATAATAATCTGAATTAGAAGAATATTTTTTGAGAGACGAAGCTAATAAAGTTCACTAGAAAATTAAAGTAAGTACCTAGGTAAGTTTGAAATATCTATTGATATATTAAACAGGTTCGTAAAGAACTAAAAGGCGGGTTTCCCTTTTAATCGTACGTCACCGAGGCAGGCCTAAGAAATGCTGGCGTGACTGTGACAATTTAGACTCGTTCCTAACTAACCGACTGGACGGAGAAGGTTCAGCATAAGAAAATAGGGGACAGTACAGGCTAATGGAAAGAAAAAAACAGAAGAAATAACATCAATGTGTAAAAAAGTAAAAAAGTAAACTGCTGTCGCGCAGTCGGCTTACAATATAGATCTAGAAGTAAAATGCAAAACAAAGTCAATTGTTTCACTATAATACCGTTCCACTATAATTTTTAATACTTACCGCGGTAAGTACTCATTTACTTACAAAACAATCGAATGGCCTAATTTATAAGAAAACCGTGCTACCAACTGCACCGACTTACCTAATTTATGTGAAATCTCGCGCTTGCTATAGCAGTGATCACCCAAGGTCATACTTAACGGTCATTCTTTTAAACAAAGCATCGTAAAACCAACTATTTCGATATAATCGAGTGAAATACCGATTTTATTTTATCACATTACTTCGTTAATAGATAAGTACCTAGGTACCTACCTATATTAATCGTGCGATAGTAACCGATAGCAGTGCCAACATAACGCAAACACACCTGCTTTTGTTAGGTAATGTTGCACTCACTGCGCGCGGAGCTGACAACTGTCTGTTTTGTTTTGTACCTATTCGAATTTAGAATTCGAGGATTAAAATGGCGGCTGGTTTTATCGACAGGAAAACATTTTGCCAGTGCGTAGTATTTTTTTGCTAGCATTTTGATTTTCGTTCCATAAACTAGTATCTTTCATGCGTAAAAGTAAAAGCGTAAAAATAAATGGGAGAGATTATTTTTTAGGTAAAGAAATACTTGTTTTTTTTTCGGAGCTTTGCGAGTCCGTTCAATATTTATTTGGAAAAATATGTTTTTAGAATAACAGGGCTCAACCTCTGTTGATGTGAAGAGTTTATTTGTAGGTAGTATTGTTAAAAAAATAATAATCGATTACTTTACTGCAGCACAAAAATATATTTAGGTAGGTACTTACTTACTTAAAACGGATGAGAAAAATAAATAAGTAAAATAAATTGTTAACAATTAAAATGTTCTTCACACATTACTTTTGACAGCAAATGTCCTTCAAAACTTGCTGTTTGATAACGAAAACTCTTGAAATAGGTACAAAGGTCGATGATAATTTGTTGTGAAAAAGCAAAAAATAACTTACCTTTATTTTTCTATGGGAAAACGTTGATAGTCAACCTGATTCTCTAGGTTTACTTATGGCTAGATTTACTGGTCACATAAAACGAAAAACAAGAACCAAATAAATAATAACCTACGGCAGTTTTACGGATTTTGTCCTCTTTGCTGAGCCAATTTTTCCTTCACTACTCCTATAGAGTAGGTATAGTTTCTGAACCATTGTTTTGTCATGACCCCCACTTACAAAACATTATTCCTTACTGAAATGTAATAGGTACCTACCTATATATTTTCCTAAACTCTAAAATTATGAATCAAACCACAGCTTTATTCATAGGCAGTTTTTCATAACCGACTGCCGACCGACGCGACGGTCCTAGAACTCTCCCCATAGGTACCCCTATACCGTACTAAGAGGATTCAAGAAAAACCCTACTTCATTCTCAAACGCTTCGTACAAAACAATATCGTAGCATTCGTAGCCATAGCCACGTACATAATATTATATGTTTATCTACGGCCTTCAACTTGACTCGTCCGGCCAACAGGCGACCTCGCTTGCTTTCTGACTTTTAAATGTTTTGCCATATCGAATTATCATGAGGAGCATCTTAGAACTGTTTTTTTATTTTATTTTTTATTTTTGTCTAAGCAAAAAATTTAAGAAACAGTTTTTATAAACTTATAAGCGTACAAATCGGAACTGTACAGTTATATACCTGCTACCGTACAACATTATTCGATGAGTATTTGTAAGTGGTTGCAAGTTTTAATTCCATCGCATTCACTCTACAATGCGTAACATAATGAACGCAAGACCTCATACACCCCAATTAGAGTATTGAGTTAAAAGCATAATACAATGATCAAAACAATTTTTTTTTAAAGCTAACTATTTTTATTAAGTAAATTGTGTTGACCCTATCATTACTTTATGCATTCAAAATTGAGTCTTATTGCCTTGACATAAGATTTAATTTTCTTTGGCTCAATCATCGATCAGTATGGCAAAATACATAATTTAAAAAAAAATACCTATCTTAAATGTTACCGAAATTGATTCAGTAATCAATTATGAACAAACTACTTTCAGGACTTGCGTTTATTCTGTTACACCTTGTATATGGCGCTACCTCGGAAACAAATCGTAGCGACTGATCTACTAAGCGAGCGAAAGTGATGCAATTACTTTTGAAACGCAAAAGAAGAGAGATGGCTATAATGTGCGTGCGCTCGGAATAAAACGACGTAGGTATGTGCCAAAACGAATAATACTCCTTTTTTAACAAATTAAATTTAAAACTACTTTGAATAAACTTTGATATGATAAATCTCTATGTTTTAAAGTAAATTCCATTGAATAACTCATAAGCTTTACGCCGTGATGTCGAAAAAAGTAAAAAAATAGATATAACTTTGAAATTTTTTTGTATCGAGAAAAATTCATTGAATCTTGTATTCCTTTTATATGATACTAGACCAAAGAGTCAAAAAACATATACCAAAATGTTAAATCCTTATTCCACATACTTAATAAGTTACACGAAATAGAAAAACCATTTTTTTTTTCAATATATCACCTTAACTAAAATACTGTTTCCAATAATAAGTTGTTCGTGCGTGCGTCTAAGTAATACAATAAGTAATAGATTCATTAATATTTCAATGCCAGAGAAACTTGACAATTGGAATTTGAAACTACTAAAAATGTTATACGAAACGCGTGTTTCGCGACTTTCTAGAAATACAGTAGGTTACATTTTGGGGTCAATTGTCAGTTTCACTAAATATTAACTAAATTAGACTGAGAATAAGCACTTTTGAAGCAGAATGTCCTAGAACCAAAAAATCGAAGGGATGTGACATCCACCAATACTCACTGGGCCCGCGTGGTATGGTGAATTACGGCACGGCGCTCAACCACTCATCGAGAGGAGGCCTGTGTCCCAGCAGTAGGAACAATAAAGGCTGATTATGCTAAGCATTTTTGAACGTTAATATTAAGTACATACAAGACAGCACCAAGAATCACCCTTTCCCACTTTCACTAGCTGGAAAGAAGAAGTGGTTTGCAGTATTTTACATGGAATTTTACTGTCATTTGACATCTACAACATAATTACTAAGCAATACCAATCTTCACAGGCGTGATGTTATGTTACCAATCTTCTTAAGTTAGTCCAGCTATTGTTAGATGTGACAGAAATCCATATTACAGCATCCCTTTCTTTTTGTCTCCAGGTAAAGAGGTGCAGAAGCGATGGCGCTCGATCCGCGACTCTTACACAAAGACTTACAGGCAAGGAAAGTGCGTCCTACCAGAACAGTGCCCCCCTGGCAGCAGGCGCTACCAGTATCACCAGCAGATGTCCTTCTTGCTGAAGGCTTTGCAGAACAAGTGAGTAGATATTATGCTAACTAACTTCATCATAAAATATTAGATACAACTCCGAAAGCAGTCCCCTGCATGATATAGGCCTTTCCGTAAAAGTCGTAAATTTGACCTTAATTAAAACAGCACGATTGAAAAGATAAGTCAGTTCACTGTTTATAAATAGATGGACACCCCAATGTGAACTATCGTTCAGAAAACCCCATTTATAATTACAGGCAAAAGACAGCCTTATCTACATAGATAATCTTGGAACAAGGCTTATAACCATCTGGTTGCAATTACAGATAGTAGATAATGGCTAGAAACTATACCTATATACACACCAAAATATATTAATGGTAAAGTTTTGAAATAATTATCTAATCACCAATCTCCTCGTTCCAGGAAACCCAGATACTCCCAAGACAAATACGAGTCTTTCTCAGAGCTCTCGAACTCGCCACAACATCCGCCACCAGAGGACATCATACCAAAAATAAAGAGCGAAATCATGGACAAACCATTAGACCTCAAAACGAAACCCGACGAGAAACCAGAAACACAAGACAAAGGCAACCAAGCCACGTGTATGGACAAACCTAATTCCCTCGAGATCAAAATTGATGCGAACTCCATACTTCCAGAAGATCATTTTGATGACGATAAACTCTTCATGAATTCTCTTATACCATTGTTCAAGAAAATGAACGACGATACGAGACTGCTATGTCGGATTGAAGTTCTGAAGATCATCAGATATGCTTTACAGGGTCATAAGTGTTTCGAAGCTTTGAGAGTGGCAGAGGATTTGTTTGATAAAGATAGGATAGCTGGGGTCTTGGCGAAGGAGGAGACTAATGTGTCGACCAGTACACAGAAGAGTCAGGAGTCGAAGTTAGCCATGACTACCAGGTCAGCAGACGGAAGTAGACCGGTTAGGAAACGAAGAGTAAGTAGAATTGTGTTTCTTTGTGCTTTCTATACGTTGAAGGATCATTAAAATATGGAAAAGGTTAACTCTTAGCGTTAAAGGTTAGCTCTTAGCGCCAGCTATAATAGCCGCCCAGCAATACCACTAAGGGCGAATTTAACCAAACTTTTATACCTAGAATAAGTCTTCCCTGATAATAAATTTTGAATTTTTGACAGTTTTTCCATACTAGAACTGTCAGACGTCAATTTTATTCCACGGATAAAAGTTATATGACTTTGGTCAAATCAGCCCTAAGGAGTTCGCTGTCATTGCCAACATTAGTTACAAAGTTACAATGTCTCATTTGCCTCTAATTTAACTAACACACTTTAATTAAACTGGAATGCACCAACGCTGCTTTTTAAGCTATAGACAAGCGACCCATCTAATAGTAAGTGGTCACCACTCACCACGGCCTAACGCCCTTTGCACACAATCGTTTTTCTTGCCGTGAAAAACCGGTTTATTCGCCGTGTGGTGTGCAGGCACGGTCGTCGAGTGTTGGATGGATCACTATGGAAGCTTGTAGACAGGCAGGTTTTTTCTACGGCGCGGTTTATACGCCGCACAAAGGGCCTGAGGACCAGGAATCCTGCTTAGCAAGATAGCAACAGATTTACATATGGACGTGCCTTCACATTCAACTCTGCTCCTGATAAGATAACTTCTACCTTTTTATTCCTGTACTTATGTTGGTTATCTCTTTTTTTTCAGGCACGATCACCGTCTCCCCTGCCGGCGCCACCGAAAAAAAGAGGTCCAGGGCGTCCTAGAAAGGTACACATTCAGTTATAATACTATCTAAATCTTATCACACTTCACACTAATATTATAAAGGCGAAAGTTTGTGAGTGTGTGTGGAGGTGTGTTTATATGTTTGTTACTTCTTCACGCTCAAACGGCTGGACCAATTTTGCTAAAATTTGGTATGGAGATAGCTGACACCCTGGATTAACATATAGGCTGCTTTTTATACCGATATTACCACGGGATCGACATTTACGCGGGTAAAACCGCGGGGCGCAGCTAGTTCATCCATAATTTTATTCTATATATTATATTTATTATTATATTATATATATATATTATATTTATTATTATTTGAACTTTGAAACACCTCCAAGAGACTACAAATATCGTAAAGTTAAGAATCTGTTTCGTAAAGATTTTTTTTAATCGAAGCTTCATCCCTCAGCGGCACTGCTTTATCACCCTAAGTTTACCCTTACCCTTCAATACTTCCTAGTGCTTTTGATTGGAAGAAGAAATGGCACAGCGAACTTCCCAGTCCACAAACATGATAAAGAATTTAAACTAGTCAATCTTTAAATACTATTTCTTGCACTTCCAGATTAGACCGCCCCCCTCAGATTCAGACGAGGAACAGATCTCCAAGAAACGCTTACCCAAACTGAAGGTGTGTGAAGCTCCGTGCGATGAGGATTCCTTCAGTCATGCCACCAGCGTGGCCCAGTTGTCTACACCACTTTTTATGAAGGTAGGTCCATTTCATCATCTGCCTGCCCTTTTGCCAACTATGTTGGGGTCTCCAGTCTAACCGGATGCAGCTGCATACAAGTATTTTACATGGAGCGCCTTCCTATTTGACCTCCACAACCAAGTGGCTGGATAACTCAATATTCCTTGGTAAGACTAGTTATCGGTCTTTTGAGCTTTTGACTACCCGTAACGACTGTCAAAGATTTACGAATGACAGCCGGGACCGACGGCTAAACGTGCTTTCCGAGACACGGAGGGGTCTCGGTAAGTAATGAATCTCGAAACAAGCGCTTACCTAAACGGAAAGTGTGTGAATTTCCGTACGATGAGAATTCCTTCACTCATGCCACCAGCGTAGCGCAGTTGCCTACACCATTTTTTATGATGCGAGGTCCTAAATGTTGAAGACACTAAAAGTAAGGTTTTATACTGAGCGGAGAGCACAGAAGAGCATTAGAATTAAGGGCTAAGTTTGCGTGTAATAGTGTTTCGCGGTAAAATCACCTCAATACCGTATTTCGAATACAAGCCTCAAACTGTAACTAGTGACTGGTTGTTCTTTTCATTATACCATAAACGATTACGAGTGATTTTCGGATAGCTAGTGCCTAAACTAATAAACAGTGTCCTAAAACAAACCTATATTTCATCATAAAATCTACTATAAATGGAAACAATCATGTGTTAAAACTACGTTTTTGTAGAATGACCAATTCCTCCTGTTTTTTTAATGTAACTCTTTGTTCCTTCCAGATATACAACTTGGAGAGGTCCAAAATCGCCCCAGCGCTACCAACATCCCCTCAAGGCTTGCAGGTTTCGATCAAAACGGAACCTATAGACCCGGAACCACAACCAAGCTAAGCTAACTATACCCCCCTATCACTATTGTAGAAGTAACATGATAAAACGTGATGACGCCTGTCTGAAACTGCCAATCAGATCGCAGCATTATTCCATATGACAGTTCTCGGCCAATGACAGCCTTTACTGGGGCATTTGGCGAGATTGATTTTCTTTACGTCGAAACGGCCAATCAAAAGGCAGGAATATTCCGTGTGACAGTTATGGTCTAATGACAGGTGTTAATTCTCGGTTTTGGCGTTTTGGTATCGAAGCAAAAGTTTGCTTGGCACTCCATTTTGTTATTATTCCATGTTGTTAACCACGAATGAATTTATCAGGAAATGTGCAAATAAGACACAATTTAAGACATGGTGGACAATAATCCGGTCGATGTGTTGATAATGTTTCTAATAATTGGTTATCAAGTAGAATGTGAGCTATAAATATTCTAGGTATGTTGGTTTATATAATATGTGAATGTTAAAGTGTATAATAATCACTAAGAATACTATTTGGTGTTGAACAAACAAAGCAAAGTCCTTCACATTTGAAGGACTTTGCTTTGTTTGTTCAACACCAAATTCTTGGATCGTTTTAAAACATTTCTTGATTCATTGATCAAGAAATGTTTTAAAACGATCCGTGAATTTAAACCTAAGAAACATACAAATTAATTAATTTTTTTGGAAATACATTTTGGAAACAGTCAAATATACTTACGGTCTAATTTATCTCTATCTGAACAAATATCAGAACCCAAATAAATTGGGATAAGGGCAGTACGAATGATGTTGGTCTATTTATCATAACTTCTACAATTGTAACACAATCGCTTTTAGTATGTTGAGCGACTGTTGCATTATGTTATTAAATATTTGTTAGAAACAGATGTTGATTTAAAATGTAGTGTTGAATGTAGTGTGAACCTTACATTGGGCGGCCTATGTCCAGCAGTGGACGTCTTTCGGCTGAAATGATGACATCGCATCGCATCGTTTGAGCTTCATTGCCTCGACGCTTTTCTAGTGGTCGTCAGTTTTGATTCTGGCTTTCAAGAGTTGCAATGGTGGGGAAAAGTTTGTTGGACTTGTCCCAAAAAGAATAACATTGGGACATACGAGTACCAATACACACTTTCTAAGTACCAAACTACATATGTCACGTGTCTGTCGAATTTTGTATGAAAACTGGCAAAATACATGACACATCACAGCGTGACGTTATGAAGTTTAGTCTCTGTTACATATCTACTCTTGTAGGTAAAGTAATGTCTTTTTTTTTTTTTTGCGGATGGGAAATCATCAAATGACCCCTCCCGCTCTGGGTGGAGCGGAAGGGAGTGTCAGACTCTTACTGACTAAAACCCACCCGTGTTCCTTCCTTAGCCCTTTATGTTCCGGGCCAGCGGTAACCCTTTCGGACAATCCCGCTGACCCGGCAGGCTTCGGCCCTATGGGGCCCCTCCTCGATGCTGACATCTCTTTGAGGCGCGCGTGGAACACGTACGCGCCAAAGTAAGGTCTTTAAATGGGAATTAAATCATCATCTGTATGTTGTAAGTTGAGTGTGGTGAATGAAATGTGATATAGTTTTAGTTTTGCCATGTAATTATTATTTTTAAGTTTTAATTTTAAATAGATTTATATTTTCTTGTGAGAAAACCCATTATTGTGCAGAAAATCGTAACACGCAGTAGACGTTTGCTCAGACCGTGTTTTAGGCCTATTCTGCGGTTAAATCATTCGCTATGATTCTGCTTGTCTCACAAAGGAAATCAAACGTTGTAATATACAATAATAATAATATAGTTTTACGCAAATTTACGCGGCGTAGACCGATCAAAAAGTCCGATCTCAAAAGACGCGAATTTGATGCGCGTGGTTTTAAAACGTGAATAGTTTCTAATTTGTCTATGAAAGATCGAAGCAGCCATTTTGTTTTTTATTAACTAATAGCGCGGGCAGTCTAAGAATTTTGTCAAAACGGTATGAAACGCAAAACGCGTAAATACGAAGCAAAAAAATAAACACTTTAGTTTAATCGAAGAGCATTTTCTAGTTGTTAATATATGATAAGCGTTAGTACCTACATTTTGAAATGTCTGTCAAAAAAAAAAATCTGTGTTTAGATATAGGGACAGTAGAGTTCCAGGCACCAAGATACAAGTTGTAATACGGATATTTAATTGTTCTTGCATGCAATGGTGGATGTTGGCCAATGTTAACAGACTTTTCTACATCTTCTTCTTTGTCTGGCACGACAGTATTTCAGATCTTGTTTGCCCAAAACTTCGCCAGTTCCGAAGCATGACATACTTCTACATATAAAATGTCATTTTCTATTAATATTACCTACTGTTTTTCTTGAGTAAAATTGGACCAAAAACATTTACGGTCATTGATAGAATGGAAAAAATATACGAAGAGGAATGGTCGTTTAAAACTGACAATCATCAGCCATTGTGTGCACTCCATGTTAATAAGTGTCCAACACACTACGATGTTAAAAATAAATAAAATAATGTGTTGTGTTATGTCTGTACATTCCTTTAGTTAGGAATATTGTAGATTTACGAGAAATTATCACGGATTGTATACCGCTGAAATAAAAATAAATATTTTATAGAATTCGTTTTTTTACTTACTATGATGGTGTACACCACACTACTGTATCGTGTGTCCTTTGCCTAGCCTTTCCCAAATATGTTGGGGTCGGCTTAAAGTCTAACCGGAAGCAGCTGTATACCAGTATTTTACATGGAGCGACTGCCTATCTGACTTCCACAATCTAGTTACTGGGCAACACGATATCCTTTAAGTAAGGCTGGTCTTCTGAACAATAAGTATGGATACAAAATTAAAGGAGAAAACTAAAGCAGCCACTGGAGCGTTCTCAGCCGAGTGTTGGCAGTGTGGCCTGTTGACACTGTCTCACAAATGTACCTACTCTTTTGGTTAGGACCGGCTGGAGAGGCGCGCGCTGCGCGTCGCCGTCTTGAGTCCGTGGGTATAGATTCGGTACTGGAAAGTGCTTTGCGTAGAAAAATAATGGATGGGGTGATGAAAGTCTTCGTTCCGAAGTTTGTAGTCGGTTAAAAAAAAAATAATACTAAGTAGGTAAATTTTTTTATATCCTACTTTAATATTACAAAATATTTCCTTTACTATTAGTAGTTATTAATAGAGCGCGAATACGCGACCATCGTGTGACATTCTAATAATATGATTGTATTAGAACACCTATTCGGCGGTATTCTAATACAATCTTCAAATATCACGGTGCCGCGCGAACTTGCGATGCGTGGTCGCGTTGGCGTTCTATTAGGACATCGCCTGGCCTTAGTGACTTAATTCGAATGCAATATATCATTTTCCGGGACAGTAACAAATATTTCGCTGAATTTGACGTTCAGACCCTCTCTCATAGGGGTACAACACATTGGACCCACCAAACAAGGATTGGGATTTGTAGAAAATGGCATTGCACATAATCGGAGCAGAGTCCAGATTTTATTATCTGTGGAATATTTCACGCACGCGACGTCTCCTTTTCTGGTCATCCGGAGGTAGAATTTTCTCGGATTTCCGGTGAAAACACCTAGAAATAATAATAATACTTAGTTATTGTTATTGAAAAATATGAACCCTTCGATACCTTAAGCCCCGTATTCATGGTAAACATTTGTTTAGCAACATGGTTGCATAAACATGTTGCCGAGTTGCTGTCAACATATTGCGGGCAACACTTGTGTTGCGGAGTTGATCACGCCATGTTGCAGAGTTGACGCCCGGCGACTCGGCGAGCGAAAACATCAGTTTATCAACAAATGTTGACGTGTGTGGACGTGTTTGCAACTGTTTATAAACATGGCGGTAGTATGGGATACAGAGAACACAACACTACTTCCTCGGGCAACATTTTAACGCAGACTGGCGTGTGTGGACAACCCATATTGATTTAAACAAAGTTTCCAGCAGCATTCTCGCCGTTCATCAACAACTTTGATCAACTGTTGCTAAACAAATGTTTACCATGAATACGGGGCTTTAGGTAACATGAAATTTTAAAAAGTATAACATCGAATCATTTTGTTTCAATTTTAAAATTAAACTGTTTTAAACAAGCAAAGACATTAAATTATTTACTTCTACTTTGTATACAAGTTTATCTATGTGTCAATGAGGGCCAGAGGGCTACGGTTTTGTTCACACTAGTTGGCGCCACTGTCGAGTAAGGTCCTGAAGTCACTGCTGTGAAAGTTTTGTTATTACGGGCGTGAAAAAGTTTACATTTTTTTAAACCATATTTAATACCTTAAAACTGGACCGTAAAAATATCGAGCATGCCACAGTGTTGCGCAGTTTCCGAATGATAAAACTGTCTCAAAGCACTGACATTCATTGAACCATAACTAATATTTGCCATAATTAATCTCGGGTATTGCAAATATTCACAACAATATTCTAATTAGAAATAAACCCGCGTAGCCCACCCCCAAACAGTGACCTTTGACATTTCGGAGACCTCACGTTATACTAGCGCCTCTGGCGGCGAATCCACAAGGGATAGCCCTCATTCATCATTTGCCTAGCCCTTAGAGCGTTTATAGGTTAAATGCTCTAAGGCCTAGCCTTTTCCCAACTATGTTGGGGTCGACTTCCAGTCTTGTAGCGGTACAGTCAACAGCAAAAGTAGATGATCAAAATCAGAAATTCAATACTAATGAACGGAGTTGTCTGCACACAGCTCAACAACGACAACAACAACAGCAACAGCTCTGCCACACAGTTCTGACGCGAACTCCGTTAATTAGTATTGAATTTCTGATTTTGATCATCTACTTTTGCTGTTGACTGTACCTATCTACAACGCCACATGCGAACAACGCGTCATACTGACGTCACGCAAAATCCTGCATCGCGCAAGCAGAGTTTACCGCGCAACTAGTACAGATACAACGGCCCGACATAAATCATCGGGCAGTTGCCCGCCAGACACAACACCCGTCTGGTTGGAGTATCCTCCCTTTTCTATGGAGGATGAGTGAACTTTACACCCTCATTGAACCGGATTCAGCTGAATACCAGCGGGATAGCCCTCATTGATCAACTTTAATTTTATTGCTATATTCCGCGCGGAACTAGTTGACCGCGCCTTAGGTATGTGAGCGGTGGGACGGAGGGGCGGGGGCGCTTTGTCATTACTCAGTAGGTACGTGCGTTGCGAACACTAGGCAACCCCGCCGCCCTCACCCCCGTCCCTAAGGCGTGGCCAACTAGTTCCGCGCGGACTATAGTAGTTCCTCCGGTAAGGAAGTTTGGTGACAAAGCAAATTTTTGCGGATATGACGCTCCTATCTATTCAAAAACTGAATTTGGTTAAGTATGGTGTTCTCGCCAAAGAGCATCAATCGTCTTACCTGTGCCCCAATCAGAGACCTCGTTAGTGAGAACGCTGCCGATCATTGGCTGCCCATCATTGTACTCAATGCCAGCTTTCAACCAATGCTTATCGTCCATATAAATCATAAGTCCTGCTTGATCGTACAGGTGTGTGAATTCTGCTTCTACGCACACCTGAAAGTTACAAAGCAAAATTGTCCGATTAGGCCATTTTACTGTTTGCGTCAATGAGCGTTGGCAGGCACCGGTATGTAGCACGGCAACAGCTCTACAAAACAGTGACTATATTGGCGTGGGGTGTGATAAATGTTCTCAAAAAAGGCATGTCTTTAGCAAAGACTATATAACCACTAGACTGCGCATACAGTAATAATAATAATATAATAACCAGTCTAGTAACCAGTTTAGTTGTGTCCATTTGTTAGACCGCTAAATTAATGCAATTTTTTATAACTTTCTAAGCAATTATAACGCATCAAATGCCTTCATGCGCGGTGAAGTGGTGTGGGAAACATTCCAAGAAATCTAATCAGATTATGAGCCACCGCAGGGGTCTATCTAAAATGGTCGCTGGGTAAACGAGCACACTTTTATAATCGCTCGTTGATGTCTTTTGGAAAAGTCTCGTTCTTGTATCTGTTTTAGTCTCGTTACATAAATTCTTTAAGTCGGGGGTTTTTAATTTATTTTATCATTTTCCTATTACATTAGGAATTTCCTAATTTAATTTTATTATTATTTTGTGTCGGGGATTTTTTAAGTTTTTAATTTAATTTCATGCTTTTTGTAGGGACTCCTTAATTTTTGTACCTATTTAATTTCTTTTATTTTCTTGCGTTTTAAGATTCAGGTAATTTGGTGTTTAATCAGGTTTTTTATCCGTCAAAATCTTTTAGTTTTTAGTTGAAGAATATTTTTAAGACGAAACAGTTTTATTGTTTTATTATTAGGGTTCCGTACCCAAAGGGTAAAAACGGGACCCTATTACTAAGACTTCGCTGTCTGTCCGTCCGTCCGTCTGTCTGTCACCAGGCTGTATCTCATGGACCGCGATAGCTATACAGTTGAAATTTTCTGTCCGACTCGCACTTGGCCAGTTTTTTATATCCTTTTTCTAGTTCTTCCTTTAGATATTCAACTTTCGTACAAGTATTTCACAGCTATTGGAAAAAAAAATGGGACTGCGACACTATCTGATGTAGAAATACGTTTGTTAAGTAGGATAATTGCATTCGTAATAAAAATGGTCAAACTCAGCGATCGTAGGTACCAGTCATCACTCACTTTTCTCATCAATCTAGGGCATTGATCAGACAAAAAAATAATTTTCAAGTTTTTAGTTTTCATTTCGTTAGTTAATATTCCTCATTCCCTTTCAATATAGTATACATTATTCTACTTGTCAAGCCCTTGCATTTGATACCTCTAATGAAGGAGTTTTGAAAAAAAAAATGGGCCATTTTGGATTTGAAATTTATAATAGTAGTGTATAGTATTGTACTATTCAAGCCCTTTCATTTGATAACCCTGCTAAGAACACTCCCGACTAATTCACCTTTCAACAATGATTTCAAAAGTAAGGATACGCCCATCTGAACATTTTACATTGACGTTCTTCATACAAGCTAAAGTCACGCCATCTGTCATAAATCATACGAACTACGTGAGTGCAGCGTTGCATAGGTCGACGACGTAACCTTGTACGTGCGTACTATGTGCGTACCATAGATATAGTACCCCGGTATTCTATATCTATGGTGCGTACTTACTTAAATGTTTTTTTTTTATCACATCATGTCGTCAGTCAGTATAGGTCAGTTGCATGCCGATATCCTTTAAACTCAGAATACCAGATTCTCAAAATACCAGATTCTGAAAACATAAGATTCTCAATATATCAGATTTCTGACAGTCGAAATCAAAATTTAGTAATATTACAAAAAAAAAAACCTAGCTACTTTTTGCAGCAAATAGACTGCATATTGCACATTTTGCAATAAAATACTGTTTGGTTTTCTTATATTATTACCTATTTTGATTCATTGACATTGTTGTCATGAAGTTAAAAAGCCTTCTCCTTAGTTTGGAAATCTGTAATTTAAATATTATTTGTATCGTATTCGCTATCGCATATTGTATAAAAATCGTTTATACCTATGTCTTCTCCTAATTTGGTACCAAAATTCAAAATTACTTACACTTCGTTCATAAGACAAAAATAAAACAGAAATAAAAAAAATTACGTCCGTACAAGGTTACTTTGTTCACTTCGAGGAGCCATTGACAGCCATTGGCCACACAATGGCCGCCATTGTAAAATAATTGTCGCTGTAGATAAAAATGTGTTTATTTAATCATTCAATTGCAGCAAAAATAATGTAAGGTTACATTCCGATGATACGATATCCCATGTTTCTTTTTAATTTTTGTATCGTAATTTTTGCAGCCTTTTACCACGCAACTAGGCATTTTTATGACAGGCAAATACACGTTCTCTCCTTCGCGCGCACCACTGTCATCTGAGTATTCTGAGTCGCGTTGGCCCTAAAACCGTCATTTTAGGGCCAGCGCGTTGGTGCCATTTAGTCGCGCGGTTAGCCCGGTCCTTACGCTAGTAATATATATGTCAATGCCTTTCAAACAAAAAAAACAAAATTAAAATCGGTTCATCCGTTCTGGAGCTACGATGCCAGATGAATAGTAGTCTATGGCAAAGAGTATGTTCTCTCCTTCGCGCGCACCACTGTCATCTGAGTCGCGTTGGCCCTAAAACCGTCATTTTAGGGCCAGCGCGTTGGTGCCATTTAGTCGCGCGGTTAGCCCGGTCCTTACGCTAGTAATATATATGTCAATGCCTTTCAAACAAAAAAAACAAAATTAAAATCGGTTCATCCGTTCTGGAGCTACGATGCCAGATGAATAGTAGTATATGGCAAAGAGTATAATAATAATTGGTCTATGGCCAGATGCCACAGACAGACACACACACACAGACACGTAAAACGTATAACACCACGTCGTTTTTGCGTCGGGGGTTAAAAAAACTCACCGTAAACGTAAAATCTTCTTTGATATCTACTCCGTAAACATGGCCCGTGTTATGATGAAAATTATACCAAGTGCCCTCCCAGTAATCTGTTTTGTCATCTGTTATTACTTCAAGGATGTTAGCAGTATCTCTGATGTTCCATTTTTTGGGCTCATTTACCCATTTGAAATCGTTGAGATGGATTTTATTGAACTTACTTGAATCCATTGTTTATATTAACCCCACAAAACTGTAGCTCTTGAGCAAGTTATGAAACAAACTGTGGAATACTTTATATAACTTCAAATACAAGTGGTAATTTTATCTTATCAACTGATCAGATTAAAACACTTCCAATTCAGGGTTTTCGTATTATTTATTGTAATTTTCTCTATTTTTAACTTGTTTACACTCAGTCAAAAGTTTGTTGTTCGTCGCTGACGGTGGCGTCAGTGATTAGTGTGATTACGTAATCATTATAATTTGACAGCACGGTTGGCGCAGTGGATAAGCGATTGACTGCTGCACTGCGTGTCACGGGTTCGATTCCCGCACGGAACAAATATTTGTATGACCTACAAGTAGTTGTTCCGGGTCTGGCTGTTTGTGTATGTGAGATTAAATGTTTGTAAACGCACCCACGATACAGGAGAAATTCCTAGTGTGGGGCAAGGTTTTAAAAAAAAAAAAAAATAATTAATTAAACTTATAATTGCAGAGTTTTGTAACGTAAAGTATAGGGTTATTTCAAATATTCGTAAGGACAAAAAATACTACAATATCTGAAAAAATAATAATCCTTCTGAGAAGTACTGAGAACAAACTTATTTTTCGTAGTAGCAACTCTAAATGGCTTTTTAATCATCATCAGTTTGAAAGAAGCAGCAACATCGTTCATTAAGATGGCGTCATTTCCGGGGACGGCTGCGCGGCGTGATGGCTCCGCGCGGTTTATGAAGAAATTACAGTTTATATTTGTGTTTAGATAGCAAAAGTTAATTGACTAAACAGTAGTATATTGTTCAAGAAACTAGTGATATCGATATGGGAAAGCCAGGTAAGATTTTTATTTACTTAGTAGTGCACAATCGGTGTTTGGCACATGCGTGGTCGGCGCGTGTGGTACTTCATACATTTTTGTGAGAAAAATAGAAAATACTGTTCTTTCAATAGCTTTACGTGGCTCAATAATTGCAGTACCACATAATAATAATGTTGAAACCCAGATTTATGATAGATTTCCACATTTCACGTGTTAATTTTTAGGTTAGTTATTTAGATTTTTAGATCGTTCTAAGTAAAACCTTCGTAGTATTCTATAACCATGAAATCCGTAAGCTAACGTAGTTTTTACCTTGTATTTCATAATTATTTCATCGAAATGTTGTTTATTTTGCCACACCACGCCGAAACCATGCGATCACATTATACTTCCCGGTTTGGTTTATGTACGTAAAACCATGTATAAAATCAGATTTTAACGGACATCTAAGCATCCTATGTTTCAATTCAATCAGTCACAGTAGTCTCATATGGATTTTCGAAGAGTTCTTGGAATTTTTCAATCGTTGGTTGACAATGGACAAACAATTGCCACCACGTGGTATAAACTTCGATTGTGAAGCATTCGTGTAAATATCTTTGCAGAAGGCAAAGCACACGCCTACATTGATCATAAATAGACCTCGCCTGTTTCCCGTTTGGCACATTTAGGTTATATAAATACTCTCTTATTATTGTTGTGTTGTGCAGCATAGTGTTATTAAAGGCACATAAGTACAAGCTGGATGGTTACCCCTTCATACAGTGACCAACCACTGATAGAATTGAGGTAGTCAGGCCTCTACAAAACCAACTAGCCTCCGTTAGGTTGTTTATATACCCATGGTGTTAACGTCTGCAAGAAATATCTGACCGACTGTCCAAGGGTTACTTGCTATTGTAAACCAAATGTAGGTTTAACTATTAAGTTACTATCAGAGACGTATATCGCTTGATGCCAAGATTGTAGCAGTTTATTAGGTTGGCCCATATCGCTTCACTACCTTTGGTAATAATAATATGGAAAAAACTGGCCATGCACAACCACATTTAAGGTTTACCACTAGCTGCGTGGTGGTTGGCTCCTTTTCAAAGAAGCATGGTGATATTATTTATTAAGTACATTCTTTCACAGCTTCATATGTTGTTTGAAAATCCCATGCCTAGCAATTTGTACCTGGTGAAGGCAGTATCGCTGTGGTATGTCTTTCTTAATTTTACAATAGATAGCCTCACAATCTAAGATTGAGGTTAGTAAACATTGAAGCATGTGCTCTGGACTTTACCACAGCCCTAGTGCCAGTGTGTTAAACTACATGTGTAAGTTAAAGATGGACACTAAAGTACATCTTATGAAATTTTTATTTAATCTCTGGGCATTATAACTCATTCAACATCTTAGAATTTTTCAAACAAAGGAAGCTGACCTTGGGAAAACTTTAAACTTTTATCAGCCTTGGGTTATCTAGAAAGTCACATGTGATGCAGCTTTACAACTTTTTATATGTCTATCTTCTCCCAACAGAATTTAATGGCGGTCGTGGAGGCGGTGGTGGCCGCGGAGGCGGCGGTTTTGGCGGTCGTGGGGGCGGAGGCGGTAGAGGAGGCTTCGGGGGCCGCGGAGGGGGTGGAGGCCGAGGCGGATTCGGAGGCCGCGGGGGCGGCGGCGGCTTCGGTGGTCGCGGCGGTGGCGGCGGACGTGGAGGCGGTAATATACTTGTGTTTTTAGATAACTGATATGAATGTTGTGGTTGTAGGTGTAATAGAAGTCATTGTTGGATAAAATGTAGATGTATAGCTGACCACAGTGTCAGTCAGTCCCAATTCCTTAACAAGACATCTGATTGTAAAAGGAATTGATTGCAGGTGCACAAAAAATTACATATCATGTCATGACTTGATATATGAGAACTGTCTTGCTGCAAGTGCAACAATAAAAACTCTTTGAAAGTCAAATTGTTTCCAATAAATTGTGGTTGGCAACAAACACTCTTACTGATTAACAATTTAAAAACTACATACTGAAAGAAAATATGTTTATTTGCGGTAAACATGACGCACTAAAGAAAACAGCAAGGAAATACAGAAAACACACACACACAGAGAAAAAGAAACACACATACAGAAATTATTAATTTTAGAAAAAGAAACACATACAGAAATTATTAATTTCTGTTGAAATATCACTATTTATTTTTTATTTATTTAATTTATGATAAAAACTATCTTGCCAAAGTAAATTGAGCAGGTATGCTGGAATCAAGGCCGGCTGATTAAAAATAAGTCTAAAATTAAAAAAAACAACTGGTTACTTCCTTGTTGGTAACTTTACAAAATCTACAATGACTTCTATTCATACCTAGTACAGAAAAACCCTACTGACATGATGGGTAATAGAGAAGTATGAAAGAAAAATGTTTGTTGCGCCAACCCTAAATAAATTAGGATATGACAAAAAAAACCTTAAATGATGATCGTGGTCCCTCTAATCTAGACCTATTCATGAAGACTATGTCCACATACCCACTTCTGATATTAAACACAGACAAAATAACAAACATTTTTTTGTATTATTTTGTACTAAAACCTTTTTGTCTTCGTAGGTCGCGGCCGCGGTGGCCCAGGAGGTGGTAGAGGTAGGGGAGGAGGCGGCGGCGGGTTTAAGGGGGGCAAGCAAGTTATTATTGAACCTCACAGGTATGTTATGGTTTTGTGTTTTTTAGGGTAATTTTAGCCTAAAAGTCACCTTTGGATTACTAGATTTTTTTTTGTGTTGTCCAAAGCTTTAACAATTTTTATGCAAGTCTAATATGAGAAAATATATTAGAAGCAGAAGTATTACATTTATTTGTGTTTTCTTGGGTAATCTTCCTTTTTAGGAAAGTCAGGCCACATGCTGACTTTCCATTTCTTAGTTTTGATTAGGATTCCGTTTTTTGAACATTTTACACTGACTACAAGATAAATTACTAAATTATGCAGCAGTATTGAATATTTGAAACAGTCTGCTTACTAACTCAGTGAGTGTAATCAGCAAAAATATCCATTAAATATGAAACATGAAGTTGCTTATCAAAACTTTTTAGGTCAAACTGATTGTTACTTCTATGTTTGTTCTTGTGAAATGTAACGAGGAATACTTTTGTTACTGAACACGATAAGTGTTACATAGGTGACGAATTACAATTAGAAATATGTACATAACTTTCAAATGATGTTTTCTAATATAACTTTCGTTCTTCTGAAAGCGAATGCTTGAAGCCAAAATATATTTCTGATCTTACCCTTCTTACCCTATCAAATCTTCTGCTTTTTACCCCTTCTAAACATGGTTTACTTCTATCATAGACATCCTGGAGTATTTATCGCGAGAGGCAAAGAAGATGCCCTGGTGACAAAGAATTTAGTGCCTGGATCAGAAGTATACGGAGAAAAGAGGATATCCGTTGAGGTTTGTATTCATTTTGTGTCTTACAGCCAGGTAGACTGGTTTAGTTAATTACTGCAATAAGCCAAAACAAATCTAATTTTTACAATGTGAAAAAAAAATTGGTTTGATAAAGATATGATTGAATGTGAAACATGAGCAGAGCAAGTAAAGTTACTCAAAGGTAGAAATAATAGTTACAAATATTTTTACATAAACAAATAGCAGTATTTTAAAGTGATGATCGTGGTCCCTCTAATCTAGACCTATTCATGAAGACTATGTCCACATACCCACTTCTGATTCATTGCCTCTTATTACCCTTGCCCCTTTTTACCCTAACTCTTACTTACCAACATAACTTTTTCACAGACTGATGGAGAAAAGGTTGAATACAGAGTATGGAACCCGTTCAGATCAAAGTTAGCAGCTGCAATCATGGGCGGTGTTGATGCTATACATATGCCTCCGGGATCCAGGGTGTTGTATCTTGGTGCTGCTAGCGGTACCACTGTCAGTCATGTCTCCGATGTTGTTGGACCGGTATGTTGAATTTTTATTGGTTTGATAGGAAATGTATGGCTGAATATGGCATGATAGAAGTTTGTTGTCAAAAAGTTTGACAGCAAAAGTTTTTAACTGTCATATTGGCTTTGGAAATGGTGTATACAGATGATCTGTATTTAAACTACTAAAAACAAGAGTAAACACTTCTAAGCAGATTGCATGATAGCAAAAGTATTTAAAGGCCTTGCTATCAAACTTTCATTGTTAAAATCGAATTTATTTCAATTAGAAAAAGCACATTTAATGTTACATGAAAAAAGTACATTGCCATATTAAATTTAAAATTTCCTATGGGCAAGGAACTCTATAGTGGCCAGTGACATTGCTGCTTGTGCTTTACTGTTAAAATAAAATACATAATATCTGTATACTATTCATTCTTAAAATCTTAAATGATGATCGTGGTCCCTCTAATCTAGACCTATTCATGAAGACTATATCCACATACCCACTTCTGATATCAAACACGGACAAATTAACAAAATCACATAATTACCGTCATTATATTAACATATGTTCCACATTGTTTTTCCCACAGGAAGGTCTCGTATATGCTGTGGAGTTCTCACATCGGTCAGGCAGAGACTTAATAAATGTGGCGAAGAAGAGGACAAATATTATTCCTATCATTGAAGATGCTAGACATCCACTAAAATACAGGTAAATAGATAAATAATTATATTTTGTATGTCCAGATACTGTATCCACGGTCCAATTAAATCAGCTTGTGATTTTTTTTATTTTATCGTATGTAGTTAACGATACCCATCATTTCTGTGGAGTTTCGCTAGCTAATTTAATTTGACCCTGTATATCCCCCTTGCTAATAAACGTTGTTTGTTGTTGCCCGAAAGTCTGACAACCAGTCTTACCAAGGGGTATCGTATTACCCAGTAACTGAGTTGTGGAGGTCAGATAGGCAGTCGCTCCATGAAAAATACTGGTATTCAGCTGCATCCGGTTAGACTGGAAGCTGACCCCAACATACTTGGGAAAAGGCTAGCCAGATGATGATGACTAATAAACATTGTATAGCGTCTATATAGTTACACAATGCTTTGTCTTCTTCTTTCGAAAGTCAAATTACTGACGACTGAAAGAGAGAAATTGGTGTGTAACTGTTCATCTGATGTAATACGTTTATTAGTAAGGGGGGTATGAATCTTATCTACATTCACAATGATGATCTCAGTGAGCTAAATCTTTCATGTTGATATATTTGAACTCTCTCTCTGACTCAACCCAACTATTCCCATCTCCCTCTAACTTCAAAAGATCTGCTATAATCTATCTCTTTCTCCCACAGAATGTTGGTCGGCATGGTCGACTGCATATTCGCTGATGTAGCTCAACCCGACCAGGCTAGGATAGTCAGTCTGAATGCACAACATTTCCTGAAGAATGGAGGACATTTTGTTATTTCTATTAAGGTGAGTTTTTGATAATTTTAGACAGTTTTATGGTTCACTTAGGTAAAAGTGAAATCATAATCTGGCTGCACTATGCTAGGCATGGCCCATTCCAGAGTTGGGTTTTGTAGTAAAACTGCTCAATGGAATATATTTTATTCAATTTTTATTAAAAGTACATTTCAATTGTTTCGAGATGCTTTTGAATGGCCAAGAAGTCTATCGAGTTATTGAATAATAATTTATAAATGCTGCTATTTCTTAGATCTTTTTTAATGATGACACAAAAACTCTAAATCATACATGTTGATAGATTGAACTCTCTCACTGATGCCAACACAACTTTCAATTCGACACTCCAACCACTCCATAATCTAACCTCATAATGTTTATTTCCAGGCCTCATGTATAGACTCGACGGCGCAGCCCGAAGCAGTTTTCGCAGCTGAAGTAAAGAAACTACAAGCTGATAAACTTAAACCACAAGAACAGTTGACTCTGGAGCCCTATGAAAGAGACCACGCGGTCGTAGTAGGCATCTTTAGGGCGCCGCCTTCAAAAAAAGGATAGAATAAGTTGACGCAATTTTTAATGTTGTGATTTTTTTGTTACTAGGGTTTCTGATAGCCAGTTTGAGTTACGTAACTTAGGTACCTTTTGCATCTAGAGTATCAATTTTACGGTTCACTTATGCTTTTTAATTTAGATGAAACAACCATACTGGTGGCCCAGTGATAATGGGCCCAACTAACGAGTTGTAGGTCGTGGGTTCGAAGCCAGGCAGGCACTTTATGTAAATAATTTCGTCACCGCTGCTCTCAACACGGTGAAGGAAAACATCGTGAGGAAACCGACATGTCCTAAAACCAAAAAAACCGAAGACGTGACATCTACTAACCCGTACTGGGCCCGAGTGGTACATTACAGCCCACTTCCTCTCGAAGAGAGGAGGCCTGTGTCCCAGCAGTGGGAACATAAGCTGCTTATGCTCAACCATATTGGTTTGTGTAAGTGAACCATTCAATTCTGCCCTTTTCAATCAAGAATTATTTGGTTGAATCATGTAATATTGCCATAACGGTCAACTCTAGGTGTAAAAAGGCATCTTAGTAATCAAGAATATTAATTGTAATTGCCAATTTAAAACATTTTGTAAGAGAACGCTGCTAGAAGCCGACGTACCTCATTCCCTAAACACAATTTTAAAGAGTTATTGTAAGATAAGTTCTGATTATCAAAGTATTAGCTTGTAAGTTTTACACACGAAATGTGTACATATGTTAATTAGATAAGTGATGTATGAAATATATGATGGTGCGAATGACTATATTTTGAGTTTTTTTATTTGTATACGTGTAAGTGTATAATTGGCGACAAAATATGGGAGAAAACAGATCTTGTTTAGGTGATGTCACTGACTGGCAGAGCCACCATCAGGGATCGACTGCTCGAGCATTCTCGGGACTTCCCGCGACTTCTCGCGCAGTCGCACGGCTAATTCGCTGGAATTCCAGCGGCGCCGCTGGCATCCGCGCGACTCGTTCGAGTTTCTCATGCGATAATAAGTATTATAGTAATGAAAATAAAGTTAAAATTCATACGCTCTTTTGGTGTGTTTTGAGCCTATCTCGACTGGCCAAACGTTCTGATGTAAATCAAATTTAGACTAATTTTGTGTTGTCAAAAAATCCCTGATGGCTCTGCCAGAGTCAGTGACCGCCATTTTGTTAGAAACACTAGACCGCATTGTAGTCTGTATAAATGAAAATTCGCAACATTACCGTACATGATCATTTCAGCCGAAACACGTCCACTGCTGGACATAGGGCCCCAAGCGTCACATCGATCGGTTGTGCTTCTTGCATCCAACGGATTCCTGCGGTCTTCACAAGGTCACCAGACAGTAGGGTAAATAAAAACAGGCATATAAAAACAATCTATTTATTACATAGTCAATCTCCGTCGGTCTCGTCCTCTGCGGCGGTCGCCTCGCCCTCGAACCTATCGTCTCCCCACGACGCGCCGCTATCCGACTGGTATGCTTCAGCAGCTTCTTCTTCCATTCCTTCGTCTGATGATGAGTCTGGAATGAAGAGACAGGTTAATAACGTCATCAAGGTACAGGAAGAAGAAATCCCACCAAAAACATTTTCATGTAAAATGTTGCCAAGACTTGAGAGAGAATTACGAGAATTGCCCCTCAGATCTCATGTAGAGCCAAGCATCCGACTCTACACGCCCTAACTTCACAAACTCTACACCTTAGTCAAAATATGAGGCTTGGCCGTTTCGTTACTACAAGAACTATTGAATAACAGAAAAGTAATGAACAGTGAATAAATTTTTCACCTTACCCATTGATGGTAGCGAAACGGCCAAGCCACACATTATTAATATATGTCTTAATTGGTGTTTATAGAGATATAGTAGATGCGGAGAGGTTCATATTCAGCATTTAGCAGTCTACTATGTAAAACTCACCATTATAATTAAGAACAGGTTCCTGTTCGCCTAGCGCGATGCCGGTGGCACTTCGCTGCGATATCGTCAGGTCAAGCCGCCCCTTGAGGTTCAGTAACTGGCAGAGGTGGGACCGTCTGTAACAAAATCACACTAATAATATAAAGGGGAAAGTTTGTATGTATGTTTATATGTTTGTTACTTCTTCACGCACCAACGGCTGAACGGTTTTGGATGAAATTCGGCACACATAGTTTATAACCAGGATTAACACATGGGCTACTTTTTATCCTGATATTCCCACGGGATCGACACTTATGCGGTGAAACCGAGGAGCGCAGCTAGTAATATACAGGGTCCCATTAAAATAGATGGTCAAATTTTAACACAGCGCTCAGTTCGTTTCACCAAAGATATCCAAGCAAAAAAAAAACCCTGATTAAAGAGATTTTATTTTGACCTAAAATAGTAAATAGCCACATTAGTGTATTTTCGTTAGCTGATTATTTTTCTTGTAAGTATCTATGCGTTTTTCTTATATATTTTTTTTACCACCGTCCTTATTTTGGTGGTCTGAATGATTTCTAAAAGTTTGTCAATCTATTTTAATAGGACCTTATATAAATAAAGAACCCAGTAAAACCCGTATGGTTCGTATGGTCATTAGGTTATGCAATTTTTGGGGATGACAGAACTAGCCTGTAATAAGTTTTCGTGGTTATGCGTGTTTCAAGAAAGCACCTGTGTATTGGTATTAGTAGTAGTAATTTTTGTTTGTGTATGTCGTAGTGAGTAAGTTGTTGAAGTGCCATAATAAATAAATAAATAAATTAGTGGCCCAGTGGTACCTTTACCACTTGTACGTCGTGGGTACGAACCCGGCCAGCCAGGCGCTTTACTTTGTGTAATTAATTTCACCACCACTCTCAAAGTGAGGAAACCGGCATGTCCTAGAACCAAAAATTTGAAGACATGTGACATCTGCCAACCCGCACTGGGCCCGCGTGGTAGATTACAGCCCACTCCCTCTCAAAGAGATGAGGCCGTGTCCCGGCAGTGGGAACATTATAGGATGATTATGCCTGCGATCAGATACCTCTGGTATCCAGGTTTGATGAAACAGTCGCCATTAGACTTGACAGACGGCAGAAAGTGGGGTTCGATACCCGTTTTCACTACCACTAGGAAATATCAAAATTAACGGCTAAATATTATTGTTGTTTTTTTTTTTTTTTGTTACTGTTGGATTTCCAAATCTGGGTGCTGAGCCGAGCTTTGAAAATACTTAAATATTAGTGAAAATGGCCATTAGTGTCTTAAATTAAATGTACTCTAAAAGGTCTGGTCATCGCAATTCTCCCTGAAAGTAGAACGAGTCTTTATTAGCGTCCGACCGAAGCTTCGGCTTCAGCTTCGGCTTCGGCCGAAGGTTTTGGTGAATACCGATTAATCGGCTTCGGCTTCGGCCAGAATTGCACCTTCGGTCGGACACTAGTCTTTATACAGCTAAGGGAGGGCGCCCACGAGAAACTTTTGTCGCGGCAACTAATTTGTCTCTCACGTCAAGTCTGTGGGTTTGTATGAAAGTGCGCTCATGTAGCGCCGCGACAGCCTGGAGACTTTTGTCCGCGGGTGTGGTACAGGCCGGCGACGCAACCGTCGCCCGTCTATTGGTTGCAATGCAAGTGTGCGCACGGCGACAGTAAAGTTCCCGGCCAGCTAGTTGACGCTCAACCGCCCCCGTCGCGTCTTTTTCCGCAATATTTTACTAAAAAGTAGCGTTGCTGTCGCTCCCGTGTGCGCACCGTCCAAATCTCGGCGAGGAGACAGCGACAAAAAAGTTGCTGGGCAACTAAGTTGTTCGTGGGCGCCTTTCCTAAAAACACGATTGATTACAACCACTACCTAAACTTATAAAACTTACCTTTGTGTAAATATAGCTTGCAACCGTGTGAGATGGTCTGAAGTTGGCGAGCCCATCGTAGCGAGCAGTAGCGCCGAGTGACACCGTACTACTGCGGAGAGCCACGTGCATACTGCCGCGCATCTGTTGGAAAAACGGTACAGTTAATATCATCATTCAGCCGAAAGACGTTCACTGCTAGACATAGGCCTCCCCCAAGCAAATCCATTCGACCGGTTCTGTGCTTCTCGCATCCAACGGGTTCCTGCGGTTTTTTTTGTTTTTACAATTTTACTCGTCAAACTTTCGAGTAAGCTTTCGAGTAAAGCTGGTAAGACTGTTAGGATTATGCTGGAAAGCTATTTATTATTATGACTAGCAGCGTCCCGTAGTTTGACCCGCATAAGTGTCGATCCTCTGGGAATATCGGGATAAAAAGTATCCTATGCCTTTCCCGGGACTCCCACTCTATAGCAAATTTCATTTAAATCGGTTCAGCGGTTTAAGCGTGAAGAGGACAGACAGACACACTTTCGCATTTATAATATTAGTATGTATCTACGAATAATAAAAAGTCAGGAAGCGTAACTAAATTATCTATCTATACATATAATAAATTTGTAGAAAAGTGGTGTCTGTACAATGGAAATATATAAAAAAAAAGTAGCAGGGGTTGTTATTATATCGATGCCGAACCCGAAATTGTAATTAATTTTTTTTTTGTCTGTTTGTCGGTTTGTCTGTTTGTCGGTTTGTCTGTTTGTTTGTGCACGCTAATATCAGAAACGGCTTATTCGATTTAGATGCGGTTTTCACTAATATATTGTAGTAGGCTTCACTTAACATTTAGTGTTTATTTCATGTCAATCGGTTCATAAATAAAAAAGTTATGTCAATTTAAAGAATCACGGCGAACATTTGGTAAGGTATTCTATCAGAGTACGTACACGCCTCGGGCCTGCGCGTCCGATCTTCGGAACTACTGGACGGATTTGAATGATTTTTTTTTGTTGTATAGTTATTATGGCTGGACAACATTCAGGCTATAATGTTTCTTGGAAACTTGAACACCTGATGCAGAACCGAAACAGACCAGCTTAACTATAAGAGATACAAAAATGGTACCATAGCAAAAATTGTTCCACGTGATGAGGATTTTCTGCTGAGAGAATAAATTTGAAGATCTCGAACACCTGACGGGGAACTCCAAGAGCCCAGCTACACCATAACATATATAGGAATGACGTCTTAGTAAAAGTTATTCGGTCTGATGGGCATTTCCTGTTGACTTATAAAAATCGAAGATCAGAAATATCTGATGTGGAAATCTAAGCTATCACTAATTTCACCTCCACGCGGTGAAGGCGGTAACAGTTTAGGACTGATTTTCGATGACGATGGTATATCATTGAAAATTTGACTCTACTGGCCAAAACTCCCATTTATTTTTTTTAACGTGAAGAAATGCTCATGCATTCTGCACTACCACGGGGAGATAGTGCAGTTATGTGGGACTCTAACCCACTAAAACTCCACTGTGTCCTCCTCTGCCGCTTACGGCGGGAACATGGGCACGCGTTAGCACTCATCCGTGAACCCGCCGCGGCTGTCCGTCACCGGACCCTCCGCTGGGGAGTACTCCCCATCACCGGCGCACCAGAACACATAACACGCCGTGACCACCCCAGGGACCAAACCAGCACATGGGCCAGACGATCCCGTGTCTGGGCACCCTTGGTAGAGGAGCAGTCACTTAGATTTTAATTGATCAGGTATCTTCATAATAAAACTATAACCATGCCTAGAAAGAGGTCAAATCTTTCCCAATGTTCCAAAGGAGCTAAAAGATTGAGGATCATAAGATCCCAAGAATCTACCGAAGAGCGTCAGGAGAGACTTGATGCTGTTTGAGAACATCAGGCTGCAACTCGCTCCGTGGAAACCTCTTCGGATCGCGAAGCACGCCTGCGTTCTCAGCGTATTTACGCATCTACATCCAGATCCCTAGAGACCAGTGAAGAATATGATGCGCGACTGACCGCTGATACGGTGAGATTATCATACATTGTTCCGAACACGCACACAACAAAATATTCATAATTAGAAAGTGAGAAAGAAAGAATTGCTGGAGTACGGCACGAAGAGACAGATTAAGAAGAGCGCAACGAACGTTTGAATTCTGATCGACTTCGACATTCTCTGAACAGAATGTCGATATCATCTGAAGAATCGGATGTGTCCCAAGATATAGCCGTAGGGCATGGCGACCTTCCTTGGGTTGATAAGGAACGGAGTGCATTTACGTTATACTCCTATGATTGACTACGCGGCTACGCCACATATTCCGCCATCGGAGGTATGGGTAAAAATTTTACTTTTTGTGAAGCTGTTAAATAGCAAAAAGAAACAAACGGTATGTGTTGCTCAGGTGGGAAAGTACATATCGAAATATTACAAAATCCTCCAGAAATATTAAGATCACTGCTAATCGGTGACCATCCACAGTCAAAACATTTCTTGGACAACATACGTTCGTATAATAATGCCTTTCAAATGACATCTTTTGTTGCGAAACAGATTTCAGAAGGCCCATTTATGCCAACATTCAAAGTGCAAGGCCAAGTTTACCACCCTATTGGTTCATTATTGCCTGAAAATGACGTCTCGAATCGTCTCGCGCATCCCGTTGTTATCCAGTCCCCGGGTTCTTAGAATTCGACATCAGACGTTTCAGATCTTCGATTTTGACTACCCCGTTGTCGCTGGCATAACCAACAGGATCCGCGTACGAAGTCGCGGGCAGAAGCTAGTTATTTTACTAAATTCGGCTTCAAACTTCACTACATTGACAAAATACCTCGAGTATTCGAACGAAAGAACACACATGCAAATAAGCCAATCAGCTACGTTCGCGTAAAGCGTTGTATTCCGGCAAGCGCCGTGATTGGTTCTGGTGCGCGGTGGCCTTTTCGGTAACGCCCACCGCGGTAAACATTTGCGTGGTGCCATTTTTGAGCTTGAGTAACATTTCTTGAGTTTTTATTATTCGTAGGTATAGATATATAGTATGGATATTGTGATGTGATAAAATTATAAGCTACTTACTGTCTAGTTTTCTGCGTGGCCATGTCAGCGAGTTGTTCCAACAACTGCGGTACGTAGTCAGGTGGTAAGTTGCTCACAGTGCGCAGCGCGACCTGCGGGTCGTCCTTCTGTAGCACTGTGAGGATTATGCTGAAAAAGAGAAATCATTAGTAAAGTCTTCTTCTACGTGTCGCTGGTACGACTGTATTTTAAATCTTGTTTTCCCAAAACTTTGCCACATCCACGGCGTTGGCAGTGGCAGCGCAGAGGTCACTTTGACGGCATAGCTCCATAATCACACCCTAATAATAATAGCCTCCCCGACCGTTTTCGGTCTCGGTGGCCAATCTCAATGGAGATTAGCCTGGTACGCAGGAGATATTAGGTGCACAAGTGTGTGCGCAAACACAGGTGCACTCTCTGTTCCTTTACTCTCATAGTCCGATGGGACGGCAAGCCGACACGACCGGGGAGAGATCAGGCGCAGGACCAACGGCTTTACGTGCTTTCCGAGGCACAGGGGTATTACATCGCCAACTTCCAAACTCCGGACTGTTACTAAGAAATTCCTAATGGAAAACCCAATAACACTTTGTCCGACCCGGGAATCGAACCCAGGACCCCACGCTCAGCAGTCGCGCTTGCAACCACGAGACCAACGGGGCAGTCATCATATCAATCACACCCTATTGCCGTTCCGTCAAGGGAGCCCCTCTTTACTAGGTTGGACTTAGTAAAGTAGAAATCACAGACATATTTGGAAAAAGAGGCAATATATCCTTACCCTTTATCCTTAGAATGTAGTCCCTGCATCAGTAGTTTGGTCAAGTTCTGACTGACGGCCGACTTGCCGCGACCCTTCACGTCGAGCGCGAGGTTGGCTAGTCGAGCTTCCATTGGTACTTCCACCTGTAAGTTAAAATATGATATTGGTACATATTTAACTTCATCATCTGCCTAGACTTTTCCTATGTTGGGATCGGCTTCCAGTCAAACCGAATGCAGCTGAATACCATTATTTTTAGTGTAAATCATAATTGCGAAGTTCATTACCGCGATGTACGTTACCGCGAAAGTTTACTATTGCGACGTTCGTTGTTGCGAAAGTTCTTTACTGCGATGTATCTTACTGCGAAAGTTTACCATTGCGACGTACGTTATCGCGAAAATTTCAATTAATACGCTATTCCGATGTAGGAGGGTTGCTGATACTGGAGATAGTGGAAATATTATATTGTTGGACATGACTAATAGAATAGAATATTTTTATTTCAGACCGGAGTCCATAGGGTTAGTAACAATTTTAACTTAAGTTCTAGTGTTAGTAGGTTACAGACACATAAAAGTATACAATTAAATTTCGGCATGGAGCCGCATCCACCTCCGCAACATCAATAATAAATAACTAACTAATATACAAAAATTGAAAGCAAATTTAATTATAATTGAACCAAAAGGTAATAATATGATGGCGCGTCGAGGTTGATGGCCCTCTTGCTCCTTCAAATACTTAACAAAATCAACATAAACAAAGTTCATGTAGGCACCCATCTAAGTATATCGCACACTAGGTACTTAATCTACATAAATAACACATTAAAAACTGCATAAAAGCTAATTATGTTTTTTTTATGTAACATAGGTACGCAAGTCCACCCAAATAATCTTCAATATTCATGTCATTCTTTCGTGACAAGTGTTAAAAAGCGAAAACGAAGCACAACAAGTAATTTGTTGTGCTTCGTTTTCGCTTTTTAATTTCAGCTCTTACTTTTTCAGCCTCGTAATCTGTGTTGTTTTGTTCCTTGATCAATTCTTCGATTGTTTTGTATAATTATGTTACGTTTTTTTCGGTTCAGAAGATTGTTCCATTTGTTATGTCAACTTTCTATACTTCTCCACAAATTTTGTGTTAGGTGAAAGAAGCAACACTTGTGCTGAGAATTTGGGAATACGTTGTCGCATGCCCTTGTAATTGCCAATTCAAAGTCGCTTATGATGAAATTAGGACTTAGATCAATGTGTAGTTTACTAAGTGTGTATCTTTTCACAATCTCTAAAAAAAGCATGTAAGATCGTTCAATTTTCCTCGTTAACAAGCCATAAACTAGAGGCAATATTTGATTTGTTTCTTCAGATTCACCAACGCGCCCATGAATTGAAACAAGTTGGTAGAACAATTCGGGGCAACACCGAAAAGTGCCGTCGATAATCCAAAATAATGAAAAGTTCAAATTACGTAAATTTCGATTATCGTCAATATAATGGCCAATCAAAAATGTTTCACCATTTAATTTTGTGTATTTTTCTGGCACCGTGAAATTTTCTAAAGTTTTGGGTAATTTGGGTATGTTTCGGTTTCTTTCGCGATTAATTATTGAACGCATAGATTCCTTTGAGGCGCGGAAGTACTAGGCACATTTTGAATGCATTTCTGTATTATTTGGCCTGGTCTATCAAAGCTATTCCTAGCTTGTCTTTTCAAAGACGTTCTTAAAGTCAAATCTCTGAAAGTCTCTTGATCGGGTTCATGAAGATGTTCAATACTATTTGATTTTTGTATATAATGTTTCTCACCAACCTGTTTGGTAGACACAGTCGCCCCACACTTCAACACTGATTTTCTAATGCAACACCAATATAATGTATTGTCACTCTGTTTATTTAATGAATATAGGAACCCATCCCGTAGTAACTGATCTTTATTTTTGCGAGATTTCATAAATTCACAAGCTGTATTCATTTTTACAAGAAATATCATGCACTAGATGCGACGAACACGTATTTACTCAGAATAAAAACCGGCCAAGTGCTTGTCGGGCCACGCACAGTGTAGGGTTCCGTAGTAGCCCCGTTTCACTATATAGTACGATTCTGTTGTTCTTTATTCTGAATATAATGAATATAATTATGTAATGGTAAAGATATTAGGAGTTAATGGTTATAATAACAATATATGCAAGGGTGTCCAGAGTAAAACAAAACTTTAATACATAACGTAACCACGGAGGTCATACCTCGCAAGAAAATCTTAACACCGCGATCACAAAAGATCACTTTTAGGGGGGGGGGGGGGAGGGACACGCCCTAATGGAACAAAAATTTTCACTTTAAAGTTTAATATTTCGTAAATGGAGCATTAAATCGAAAAATGTCTTTAGCAACCCTCAAGTCATTTAGAAGACCTATTTAACGATATCCCACACGATAGGGTAGACGACGAAAAAAAATATTCATTCTCTCTTCACATGTAGGGGAGCTACCCTAAAAATATTTTAAAATATTTTCCAAAATTTTATTTTACCACTTTATCGGCGTAATTTATATACACACTCCTGCAAAATTACAGCTTTCTAGTACTAACGGTCTCTTAGCCAAACCTCGGACAGGCAGACGAACATGACGAAACTATAAAAGGGTTCCTTGTAGGTACTACGGAAACCTAAAAAACATCTACGAGATTGACTGGCTCAAATAAAATAAGGTATCAGACCAAAGAGAAAGGTTCGCTGAGAGAGAAGAAAAACGGAAATTAGAATAAAATACATACCAGGTTTGGAGATTGGAGAATATGACTACATCTATTGCGGTCAGCTTTGCACGCGGGCAGGAATTTTTCTAATCAAATATGACTAACTGTCATGTCAAAAAAACTAACTCGTTTGAAAAAAAAACATTAAAACAGTCATTATTTGGAAAAAAGGTTTTAACCTAAAAGGTGAGGTTTTAACAGCAGAGGTAATGTTGCAGTAGACGCTGTAGCCGGCAGAAAGAAAATTATACGTTTCTATGTGTTATTTATTTAGATTAAGTACCAAGTGTGCGATATACTTAGATAGGACTACACTAGTTACTACAAGAACTATTGTATAACAGAAAAGTAATGAACAGTGAATAAATTTTTCACCTTACGCCCATGTGATGGTAGCGAAACGGCCAAGCCACATATTTTGACTAAGGTGTAGAGTTTGTGAAGTTAGGGCGTGTAGAGTTAGAAGCTTGGCTCTACATGAGATCTGATAACTTTTTGACAGTGCGAGACATATGTGAACTCGTCTTGGCAACATTTTACATGAAAATGTTTTTGGTGGGATGGATTTCACATCTTTTTGAAAGCTGCTTAAGAAATAAAAAATTTTTTTTTGGGGGTTATTTACTGAAATACGTATTTTATTATTTATAACAAGGAGTCCCTATATCAATTTTCAGAACTCTAGCATCAAAATTTGCGGAAGTCTCGTACAAACTTCCATCCCCTATTTTAAGGAGTTGGAGAGGGTAAAAGTTCCAAGTTTTAGTTTTTTTGTTGTTTGTGTACTATTACTAGCTTACATACTAAATTTCAGCTTTCTAGGACTTCAGGAAGACCTTTAGAATATTGATGATCATCAGTGAGTGTCAGTGAGCCAGTGAGTCAGTGACGAAATCGGGGTATTTTAGATATCAATAAAATCTAAAGTATAAGAGCTATGCAATTGAAACTTTATAGGTTTAATAAGTCAACCACTGACATCATATCCCGAAAATTTTGTTTATCTGGTATAGGTAATCCAAACCCAAGTTATGAAGGTTCAAAAATACGATGAAGTGCTTCGAGAAAAGGTAGGTAGTGCCCTTGCGCTTCGCCTGGCTCGTCTTGGCGGGGGCACTTCCGTGCCCCCAGGTTTCCACTATCACCAGTATCAGCAACCCTCCTAAATGACCTCCATGGGAATAGCGTATTTTTGAAATTTTCGCGACGTACGTCGCAATGGTAAACTTCCGCAGTAACATACATTGCAGTATTTGCAGTAAAGAACTTTCGCGACAACGTACGTCGCAATGGTAAACTTTCGCAGTAACATACATCGCAGTAAAGAACTTTCGCAACAACGAACGTCGCAATAGTAAACTTTACTAAGTTACCGCGATAACGTACATCGCGGTAATGAACTTCGCAATTATGATTTACACTCGGTTGTCAGACTTCGGGCTTCTCACGACCCGTAACGTAACGTAACGGCTGTCAAAGATCCACAAATGACAGCCGGGACCAACCGTTTAAGACACTGAGGGGTCTTGGTATGTAAAGAAGGTCACCCATCCACGGACCCTCCGTGGCAAGCGTAGTTTAACCTGATCGATTGACCCGTGCGGCTGGCTGTTATTACTTAGCCACAAGCCCCTTAGGAGCAGAGAAGGATGGAGGTATAATACAAAATTGATTATTACTAACCTTATCCCCCGGCGTGGCCCTCTTCCTGGCGACGCCCCCCATAGGCTCCACATAGGTGACCTGTGACGTGTCATGTTCACTCCGCACTTTGTTCACCTCGTTACTTTGTTTTGTCTTCTTCTTGGATTCTTTACTGTCGCCCCGGATAAGTATCTGGGTGTTTGATTTTAGGTCGGGAGTCTGTGAAATAAATAGCAAAGATTAATAACTAATACTATGTAGATACTCACTTACTCCCCTCGCCAATTTATTTAAATATATTAATTTATTTTATTTTCTTCACTAGGATCACAAAATAGTTACATGAGAATACAATCCAAAATAAAATCAACTAAAATATCTAATATGGAACCCAAACCATTGTCCACATAAGAATGAGTCTTAAACTGTTGTAGTTGGAGTATACAATGGTTTGTCTATGCTAAAACTCTATGAATGGTAAAGGAAAACATCACGAGGAAACGGAAAATGTCCTAGAAACAAAGAAGATAATGAAGACATGTAACCTCCACCAACCCAAGATTGGTGTGTTACAGCCTACACCCTCTCACAGCCATAGGACTGTATCCCAGCAGTGGGAACATAGGCTGATTATGCTATATCCGAAGTAATGTTTAAGTCCCATGGATTAACCTTTTGACCGCCACAGTCATGTATAGATGACAAACCAATGTACCCAGCAGCCACGGTTCGACTACATGACAGAATTTGAGGCCGAGGGCACGTTTTTAAAAATCAGCTGTTCCCTACATTTTGACGAGTTATAGGAGCATAAATGTAGGTAACAGGTGATTTTTTTTCGTGATTTCAGGTTTGGTCCCATAGTAAAAGTTGTTCATAATGATGAGTACAATGACCTCTTAAGAGGTTGTTAATGTTTTACCAATAACCCTATATAATAATCACTTATGACTATTATTACAGGTACAACCCAATGCAATAGTGAAGCAAACCTAATAATAACAACTTATTTTCTATAACTTATTACTTAGAATGTTATCCTAGTGAATTCACTCTGTATACCAAAACCGTATTTAAATATTGTACTACCATTTTTTCCAAGCACCTATAGCATACACATCTGAACAAGATATAATATATGGACTTACCACTTTCTCAAAGGTCAAAACGGGTCCATTCCAGTATCCTAGCAGTAGATCTCCAGTGGGCGGCAGTCTGCAACACTGCAGAGGAAAAGGTCGCGCTTCGCTGCTTGACACTTGGATGGTTACTGAAGGCTTTATTGGCTTTGTTGATGATCTGGGGGTGAAATTACGTTGGTGAATTCAGTTATGTTATGGAATAATTTAATTGAGATGGAGTTGCTGGGTGCTAAAAAAGAGTGGGAATCCAATGAAAGTGCTTTCAAGTCTCAAACACATTCGATCGGCAACTGTAAAGTATCGTCAACATAATTATGTTAGTTTTTAATGTCTCTTTTTTATTGTGTTCATTTCCCATTCGAAACCGACCCCAATATCACACTAATATTATAAAGGCGAAATTTTGTAAGCGTGTGTGTTTATGGTACTTCTTCACGCTCAAACGGCTGGACCGTTGGCTGGTATGGAGGTAGCTGACACTCTAGATTAACATTACTTTACGGGAGTTCAAGTTTGATATACTATGCAAATTGTTGCTCAAAATTTTGACTCTGTAATCATTATAAAGCACAATGCTTCAAATAAAGTAATCACTCGTAAACAAACTAAACTCACCCATTCAACATATGCCCATAATAATGCACCACACCGCTCCTAGTAGCTGCTGCAAGACTTAACCTTGTAGCACCATCTTCATCCTTCAACTCCACATCAACAATCCTAGGAGCATCTTCCAGTACAAAGTTATATGTAGGCGTGCTGTTGGTCACTGGCTTGGTAATAGATTTCCTGCGTTGCCTCTTATGTGGGGTCTCGTCTCCGTTCAGTTGGGGAATGTTGTCTTCTGTTATTGTTACGTCCCAGAATGAGAGGAGGCGTTCATTTCTGTGGAAGGAGGTTTGTTATTATAGAACATAAATGTTAATGAAAATTCTAAGTGAACTTTATGGGACCTCACCCACTGCGCGACGCGGCCCACGACTAATCGTAGTCTTGGCCGCTGAAACTCCAACCAAGATGGTTTTGTTTAGAGTTTGACCGCAACTGGTCGGACGGCCAGTCAAGCAACTTTTGGTTGTTGCAGCGAAGTGCGCGATGTGCATTCGTTTTCTACAGTTTACCTGATTGGTGCGGCCACTGGCCGTGATCCTGGCTGTGTAATGCGCAAGGTCGCAAATAAATAAAAGGGTAAATTCTATAAGGATACTCAACATTCATAGTCAGCATAGAGATGACCTACTTAAATGCAAAACTATTGAGTGAGTAATGTGGTGGAATAGTTGTTATCTGACAAATTGTACAGTGCGCCACTTTAGGATTTTGTTTTGATAAGCTCTGACGCGCTTTCATCAGTACAGACAAGAGGCAAATTATAAAAAAAAATCTACTCACTGTGAACCCTCAATGAGCCAGCACACGTCATTCAACGTGGCTATCGTCAGCAAGGCAGTGGGTGCCGCATTATGTCCCAGGTTCTTGACGACGGTCGCCTCTCCGTCGTGCAATCGCCATACACGGACTTGGTATGAAGCTGCCACCAGGAATCGGGCGGTCGTGCTCTAAAAGAAGGGATTTTAACAATAGAATATTCTTTATTATCTTTATTTAAATGTAGAAGCATAGACTATACACTTATAAACTGAGATGTAGAAGTTTAGCAAGGGTTGATAGAATAGGCAGTCTTATAGCTAAAAGCGATTTTTTAAGATAACATTTGGATGGATTAAAGGGAGAAGGAGAGATAATACTGTAAGTAGTCTGTGGTGTAAACTGGTGTACTATTTACTTATACAATAAATACATACAAAAAGCATATACTTATCTATATAAATGTATGTAATAATACTCATGAAACAATTGGCACTGGCCGGGAGATTGTTCGCGCCGCAACAAACATAAAAGTTACGGCAATACGCATTTTTATTTGGTTTTCAAATTTGTTTTCTTTTTGTTTATAAGTAAAATAATATGTACATTGACTGTTTGACAGCTTTTGTATAAATAATTATGTCAAACTGCCATTTTGTTTTTTTGGGTACTTAAAAGTTATTAGCACTTAGTAAAATATTTGGAAACTTCCTTGAATTCTGCTATTAAGGGAAGCGGTGTTTCCTTGTCAGCTAAAAATATACTGCAACAACCAATCCAAGTGTCAATAATGGTGGCAATGACTTAACAGGTTCCGGTGCGGTAAACAAGACAATAGAAGTTCTATTGTTATAACGGCTGTACAGTGTCCTTGAAAGTGATAAATAAAACTACTATTGGGAGGTATGTGTAATGGAGTGGTTACTTATAAGTAACCACAACAACAAAAACATCACAGTGTTGTAGTAACAACAGTATTATGTTATAACTTTATAAGACAATACTATTAGTACTAAGTTTTTTGTCTTTTTTATGTGTCTCGACCTGGGTCAAATGGTAATATTTTAACTGAGCCCTTGCATTTAGATAGTTATGGAGTCAGAGTTTTGGGACCATAATTATTATAAAGTAGTATTACATATCTTAAATACTTTTATAAAAGAATGTTGAATGTATATGCTGTTGGTGTTCTTTAACAAATAATAAATAAAGGTCTCAAAGTCAAAGTAGGATTAGGCTCCCATTAGGGAAGTTCAATCTTCTCAAGTTTCATGTTCTCAATTTTACTTTTACCAATTTTTAACTACTACTAGACTTGGTTCTCTCCCATACAATTCTACACCTTCTAATTTTCCATAGGATTATACTGTTCTCTTCAAATTTTAGTATGCTGTTGCAAACAGTAAAAAGTTACTAGAATTACTATTACATACATAAACTCACACCTTTTTCCGTCATGGGGGTAGGCAGAAACTATAGAATTGCTAGTCATACAATATTATAGATAATATTTTGTGAACTCACCTGTTTATGGGGTACAATTTTGATGGCACAGACATTATTTCCATGTTTAGTCTTACTGTCAACGTTAACATTATACTTATATCTAATTAACGAGCTATGCAAGTCCCACTCGCACACTTTATTTTCCTTATTACAACTGTACAGGCCATACTTCCGATGCCAATCTAGAGTGCTTATAGCGCTACTAGTGTTTTCATTTGATAAGACAGTTTCCACTTTAGCTTGTGCTACAGAGTATATTAAAATCTTTCCACTAGTTGTACCAAGGGCTATGCAATGTGTTTCCTCAGATAGGCTTTTCCGTTTTCCGCCTTTTTGTGGGAAACCCTGAAAAATAATAGTGATTTTTAGTGGTGTTTTAATATTTTATCAATAGAGTTTTGATAATTTATCAGATGCTTATCTCCAAAACACTATTACAGTTTTGGTAGTTTCCATGTTCAGAAATAACACAAAGAATGAATGGTATTCGAATGAAGTAGTTTATCAAGGTTATTCAAATTATAATGTGCCCAAATTACGTATTGAGGTTATATTTACATTTATCATCTTGGTTATTTTATTGAGGACAATTTTGTAGAGAGCTTTTGAGTTGAAGATTGAGCTTTTAGGAAACTAGATACAAGTTTGTAAACAAAATACTAGGGTCACATCCGAATAGAAGAGAGTTGAAAGAGTATACCAAAACAAATATTTTTTTAAACAAACTCCTAGGTAAAATGCGTAAATCATTTTGATCAGGAGTTTGGTGGAAATTAAAGGTTATGAATGCAGCAAAAGTCGTGGGAAAAGCCACTATGAAAGCCACTATGTGTAATAATTTATAAAAACCACGTGTTGTACGTACCGCTGACTGTGAGGCTGAAATCCATTGCAAACATGAAGGCGGTGAGGTCAAATGTAAGTCTGGTGTATACTCCTGTTTGAGTACATTAGTTTCTGTGTCCCATATCCTCAGTCTACCATCCTGGGTGATGGCAGAATAATATTTTCCATCTTCGGAAAACGCCGCCTCTGCCATGGTTCATTCCGAATTGACAGCAACTGACAGCTGACGTTCCGTTCCGATAGTTAAATAAATGAGGAGCGTCGGAACAAAACCGATCTAAATGCACAAACCGTGCGAAGATTTGATTTTTGATTTGATTCTGTCAAAAACTGATAATCGAATTTCGAGTTTCTCATGACAAACCCATAAACAATTGTAGGATATTAGTGTTAAGCGGCCTTATTTTTTTCCTACTGTGTTTTATCAAAAACCGATATATCCAGTTGGTTTGGTCAATAACCGATCTAACCATTTTCTTTTTTTTTATAACTCAACAGGTACCACAGTCACGAATGCAGTATTTAGGTTTCCAACAAAGAGTTTAATAATATTTTAAGGTTTCCAAACAATGATGCTAACACCAATAAATTGATAGATTTTGTTTAACTCTAAATTAGAAAACCATGAACTTAGGCATATTTTTACACTTTTCCACAAATAACAACAATGTGATTTATCGGTTTTTGTTCCGACGCTCCTCAAATAGTACTTGAATTTATCATCACGTGATACGTCCAAAGGTGCGTCAGAAAATCTATAATGATGAAAAACATTTTGCAGTGTTCTGTTTGATATAAAATTTAACTTTGTTCAGTTTACACATAGTTCTTAATTACCGAAAATTCACGGTAAAATATGCATAACATAATGATGAAAGATGAAATGGTAAATAGATATCAAAGTGAACACACCAGCACTAAGTTACGTTACGTACGTTATATTATAACGTAACGTAACTTAGTGCTGGTGTGTTCACTTTGAGAGGTTTTCTTTTTGAGTATTTAAAAAAAAAAATAGTTTCCAAGAACTCGGTAGATGGCGTTGTACTGACTACGTTATTAGGTGCCAAAGCCAAAACGCTTGGAAAAAAAAACATTGCATCACGTCACATACGCTCGTTGACTGACACTTTCGTTTGCTTTCGGTTTACGATCTCAAAATTACATCCAAGTGAAATAATCAAAAAATTATGTGAAGTTCCGTTCCTTGCAGTAACTTACCAAGGTCAGCGCCATCTATCCAGCGACTAGGGAAGAGTTAAAAAAAAAAGGAAAATCCCTCAATAATTAAAACTTTGAAAGGCAAGAAAAACTGAATCATTAAAATATTTAAACGAATAAAAGATGATTAAGAAAATTGTGTCCTTGGCAGGAGTATTGTGATTTCCAGTTTCGAAACATAAGTTCGAAACACTTCCTTGACAGAATAAGGTCATTGATCTTGCACAATTTCTTTGTGTTGCCAAATCAATAAAACAATCAATTACAATCGCAGTGTCGTGTCGGACGTCACTAGCAGCTGTCACGTCTGACATTATTGTTGAGAATTCGGAGCCTTTCGCGTTTTCATAGTTCGTTTGCGCTCGATGTTGTAGGTGGAGTTCATATTTTTTTTAGTTTTTGCGCTCTCGTTCCACTTTTCGAAAGTAATCTTTTATCATTTCAAAATTCAATGCTGTGTGTTGTGATTACCTTGATGTTTGGTTTCTAAAGTGATGTGTGAAGGCTGTACAAAAGTCGGATTGTGAATATGATGATATGATGTCACTTTTATTCTGCGTGATACCTTGAAAACATGAGTGTTAGTGTTGAGGGGGACGTGTCGAGCCCCCTGTCGGACGGGCAGGACGCGACGATCTCCAAATCATCGTCCGACAGCTTGAAGATAGATGAGGAGCCTTGTCAGGATGAGAAATCGGAGCCTAGCACCCCGAAACCCCATCCGATGGCGTTTACCATCGACTTCGGTGCGGCAAAGCCCGTTGACACTCGGAAGCTGGAGGAGCTAGCGAAGAAATCGCAGGCTCGCCATCAGAGAGTCCAGTCTATGTCTGCTAGTCTCACCAGGCCCAGTCCGACGCTCGCTCGACCGCCTATGAGCGCCAAGCTCCCCCGAAAAGCTCAAGGTTACAACTCTGAAGGCTATTTCTCGTCAGACCAGGAAGACAGCGGCCTATCTGGTTCCGTGAAGCACCGGAACAGTCCATTAGCACAAAATGCTACGCACATAACGTCTCCTATTACAAATAGACATATTAAATCCCCTGTTACTGACACTGTCCTGCCAAAACGCACGTCCAAAAGTCCTATAGTTGATAGTATTATGTCTAGGAGTGAAAATTTCACGTCTCGTCAGGGCCTGAACTTGCCTCTGAAAGGAAATTCATACATGAGAGAAGTACATAGAACTCCAAGCTATGGTAATATAAATAAGAATGCTATGGCCAATATTATTGACCAAAGCCCTGAGGGAGTGATGTTGACTGACATATCAAGTCCTGAATTAGATATTCTAACGCCAGATAACGGTTTGTCCACTCCAGAGAACTCTAAAAGTCCAATGATACGCAAAAGTAGAGCGTCTTCTGAAACCCCTGATCTGTTCAAGAAGTGTATTACGACAGAACCTTTGTATATTGAGGATGATGTTGATGGACAGTCTGATAACTCTTCTACTGGTACATACACAATAGAAGGGGATAATTACACTGAAGAACAGAAGGCTAGAATGAGTATTGATAGAACTTTCGGTACCAATACCCTCACAAAAGCTATAGAAGAAACTCTAAAGAAAAAGGGCAGTGAAAGAGACCCAGAATTAGTGTTTGACTCCCCTAACCCCCAAAGAGTAATCACAAAAGAGCCTAGGAGAGATGTAGGGCTCCGTAGTCCATTACTAAACCAATCATTTGAAATACCAAAAATTTCTAAAGACAAAAATGTGTTGGAAATTTCTTGTTGCTACGAATCACCTACTGAGAATGATTTGGCTGCTCAAACCTCAAAACAGATCAAATCTACTCGAAGCTACCTAGAAAAAATAAAAAATAGAGTGAGAACAATCACAGAAAAAACATTTGCAAAGTCTCCGCCAATGCATGACGACTGTGACGTTGGTAGCTTCACATCCGTCACAACTTCAGGAGTTTTATCCTCTCGAATCCCTCCCAAAATAGAGCCTGTACTACGTAGGTGTAGTTTAACTAAATCTGAGATAGACCAAACTGATTACATCCATCGATTGTCACGAGAATCTTCCGTACCAGTTTCGTTACCGAGTAGCAAGATAGGGTTAGAGGACACGAAATTTGAGAGTTCTGCATTAAAGAATGCTCAGAAAGCTTTGAGGGATGACTTGGTTACATCGGACATGACTCCGGAGCAAGTAGTTGGACAACTGTCTTATTTGAGCCTGAATAGATGTAAAGGAGATAAAACTTGGATTCAGGATTGGGCCGAGAGTGTAAAGAAGTATAACACAAATACTTTGACTAAAGACGATGTCGTGCTGGACGATAGGCCGCCATTAAGTCCGAGACCTGTCAAACGTGAGTTTTTTTTCAAATTTCTTATTTTTTTAGTGCAATACTTGCCTGTGTTGTTGTGTTTAATGAAATGCTACAACAACAAAGGTGTCGGGAAAAAGGATAATTTTACGTGATGTTAAATTATTTGCCACCCTTAATTTACTTATCCTAGTTACCAATAAAACATGATAACAAAGAGCTGTAGCTACAATACAAACAACAAACCTAATGTTCTATATTTAACTAGAACTTATCGTAAAACTGCTACTATCATAAAACAAGTCATACTAAAACTGTTAGGCACGGAATAGTTATCGACATCAAGCCTAGCAAACGAAGTGGTCGTACCTAGTTGGTTATTATTACTTATTATTGGCTCTGCTGCCTATCTTCTGCGCCCTTAGTTAAAATCAGCGTTTTCCAGACTTTTTTAAGACGGGAACCTTGACAGAAAAGGGACTTTCAAGCCCTTGAAAATAAAAAATAAACGGAAGGTATTAATAGTAGAGATCTTTATTGTAAGGCAAATTTCGTATTTTCGATATTTCCTATCGAACTCTTGAAACGTAGGTACTCTCGGACCCCTCGAGTTCCGCGGACGACTAGAAAGCCCTAGTTCACCTAAAACAACATTGTGTAAAGCAATTATCAATCCACTGTCAAATGGTTTAATGACGCTCAAACCACGTCAATTCACCTCACTGCTTACAACATGTCGCGTGGACATTCACCAATCATTTGCAATACGCTATTAACCTTAGCAAGTCTACCGGCGTCGTAATCAATCACGATTGCATACAGTCAGTAAACAGATAGGGTTTAGAAGTACCGCTACTGTCTGTACTCTATGAGTGGTTCACCACAGTGGCCACTACACTACATTATTCAGTCTGCATTTGTGATGATGCGGAAGAATGAGGAACATGTCGTTAGGAAAGTTTCGTATGTTTGTGATCACACTAATATTATAAAGGCGAAAGTTTGTGAGTGTGTTTGTATGTTTCACGCACAAACTACAGAACGGATTTGGATGAAATTTGGCACACAGATAGTTTATAACCAGAATTAACCCGTAGGATACTTTTTATCCCGATATTCCCAAGGGAACGAAACTTAGGCGAGTGAAACCGCGGGGCGCTTCGCTGACTTATAAGACTGGAAGACGAGATGTCGGTCGTTCGGCCGCGAGATGGGCAGACGACATTATTGCCATCGCGGGCAAAAACTGGATGAGGCTGGCACAGGAGCGTGGGGATTGTCACAAGAAAAGAGAAGCCTGTGCCCAGCAGTTGATTGGATGATGTGGATAAGAGCAAGGAAGACCAAGAGGCGATGGATGGAATGTGTGAAAGATATGGCTAGAAAGGAGGTGAAAGATGACGGCTGGTAGAGGAGAAGACGACTCCAAATAAATTAAGATAGAGTTAGAAAGAACAATTAAAAAAAAAAGTGTCCCACTGGAAGGTTAAAGCCTCTCCTCTTACTTGAAAGGGCATTAAATACCACGCTTGGTCACTGCAATTTCGGACTATTCGGTCAAGGTCTGAAGTTTTCTCACGATGTTTTCCTTCACCGTAAAGTTCGTATGGCGAATTACTCATAGGTACTTTGAACTCAACAAAACAGAGTCATAGCTTTCATAAAGCGAGCGAAACCATTTCTGAGATTAATAGTATGGTCTCCAATTCCTACGCATGTCGTTCTAGCTAGAGTAATCACATAGCTTTGTACTCGAGGTTCACTGCTCTAAAAGAGGGGTGGCCCATATGACGTTTTGCAGGAAGTGGCGAACTTGATAAAACCAAAACACATAAGTAGGTAAAGTGAAGCGAGTGTCGAATGCACTCGCTTCTATGCTATTGTTCTGTTATCAGTGATGCAATTTTGACCAGCGATAGTAGCTGCTATCAAAGACGTAGATGTATAAAAATGATTCATACCTAAATAAGGCGAGGGACAAAGCCTCGGCAGAAAAAAAAAACAGTGACGAAATTTTTAAATGCAATAATTAGGTACCGTACCCCTCACGACTCATCAAAATACATTGGAAAAAGTAGTTGCCAATTATTTGATGCAGCTGTCGGTACTCCGTTGGATTAGATGTCTATAAGAATAAAATTGAAAGAAAAATGATGGTCTTATCATGTTCTATGTGGAAATGACGATGTACTTTGCAGTTGCATACAAAGTTATCCTTTTAATATTATTGACACACATATTCTCTTGTATAAGCACGAAATGTTTAAGAGCATCTGCCGCAGTAATAATATTCGCTAGTTAGCAAGGTGGTATTAGGGCGATGAGCCCCCAGGATGCGCCGGACAGGCAAACGTACATTTAGTGTTACCAATGGTCATCCATTATTCTAGCTATTTAACATCCATTCTGAATGCTCAATTAAAAATCGAGGGAAAAGTTAAGGTGTCTCATTGCTAAACCATCATTTAATATTTCACATAAATGGCAACGGGAAAAATGTGGTTAATAATACTCATAAATTACCTATTTTATTCCAACTACTAATTAGTAATGACGCGGATTGTATCCTATCACAAAAGCTGGGGAATTTGTTGCGCCACTCCTCCCCAGCTCTAACTCCTGCAGAAACACAATAGAATAATGATTACCAACCTTATAGCAACGAAAATTAATATCATAAAAATAGAGATGATGAATGCGGAATCAGAGGTAAAACAACAGAAAGCACTGTAGGAAGAGGCGTTTAGGCGTTTTGGGTGCTGTCTTTAGTAAAAAAAATTCCGTTCAAAAAGTGCACTTAGTAGAGGATTTTCTAGTATTAGAGTGCAAGCCAACATGTTTGTTTATAATTTTATCGTTCTATATTGCTCGTTTGCCGCTAATTTACAAAGATAACGTTATCTTAATGTGTTGTTCTGCCCGATATTAAATGAAGTTGTTGTCGTAGATAAGGAAGGACGTTTTGAATAATGCTTAGTTCTATTCACAAAAGTGCCTAATCATGTTGACTTTAGGATAACAGTCTTCTAATGACTGCCTTATTCCTTATCGATAGGCGATATACTGTTTTACATGCAGATGACTAAGAGACTACTGAGATGAAAATTAATAGAGAAGTATGGAAGAAGAAGTCATGCTGCGCCAACCCAAAATAAATTAGGATAAAGGCAAGAGAATTATGATCATGACCCAGGATGCTATATTGATAAAAGATGCTCTGCCCATCAGTAATCGCAAGCTTAGCGACTACAAAGACATCGATACATAAACCTATTTGGTGGAAGACCACTTCGAATCGTAGCAGGTGGCGTTCTGTAGTTTCCGCGTACCCGCATGGGAAGAAGGTCTGAGTTTATGTATGTGGGTGTGTACAACTACGGTAGTAACTGCCTTGTAAGCCATAAAACCTACATGGTTTAAAACCACAACATCCCATAAGCAAACGCGGCAAATTAAACTGGAAAACATACGCGATAGAAAGTATAATTTTCCATGCCGTAAAGTTTCCCTTAAAAGTCCATGTAAAATTGCACTAAATGACAAAATTGAGCCACTTAGAATAAACATACTAACATAGTTTCTAGTATGCAACAATATGCAATAATGTCCCTATTTAAGATAAACGGAGCGAGACTTAGAAAATGACTGTTTTGTTTGTAAACATTTTGCTCCCAACTTGGTTCGAAAGTGTGCCATGTCAGTTGTTTTGTCTGTCTGATAAGTGGTATATATTCGCGATAATGGTACGGTATCCCCGCGACCTTGCTGTCGTTAGATAGTAGAACTCTTCGTGAAAACCAAGGGGTATCGTGCTCCCGAGTAGTCCCGAGTGACTGGGAACTGGGTTCTGGAGGTAAGATAGGCAGTTGCTCCATGTGAAATACTGGTATTCAGTTGCATTGATAGACGGGGCCGACCCTAACATCTTGAAAAAGGCAAGGCAGATGTTGATCTAATTCTGCTGCCAACCTATCGGTCTCTTTCCTTACCTATGTCGGAACAAATAAAAGAAAATAGCTTCAATAGCTTGGCAGTTTATTGATACATCTGTCACTAGCCGATAAGACGACGATTATTGCCTCTATCTTAGATCACGATTATGAAGAGCTAGCTCAATGCAAAAGCCTCACAATGTCTTTTCACATTTCTATGATAGATTGACGAGCTAACAGCGTGGTAACACGATCACATATCAAGCTATACATCTCCAGTTTTACCTCGCATTGTATAAGGTTTTTCGTACAATCAGAAGTCAGCTTATACTGGAAATTTATAGCTTGATGTGGGGTCGTGTGTACCTCAGAAATGTGTGATAGACTGATCAACCAGTTATCAATGCGTCTGCCGTAAGTGGTCATGGGTAACAACTCCTCTGAGAGCTTTCATTAATAATTCTACTATAACGTTGAAACCCTTTCAACGCAATAATATTTGTGGTCGTAAGAAGTTTTTATAAGTAAGTAGTAAAGCGGTCAAAAATCACGTTTCACTAAATAAATGCATTACTTCCTTTTTCTTATCGAAAACAACGACTGTTTGCCTTCAATTCTTTTCAAAGAACCATCTTTGTTATTTCGACCGTCGTATTTTCCCCATAACTCAACCATTTCTCGTTTCTATTATAACAATAAATTCCTAAAACTTGTAACCACTTAAAGCAGTATTGTCGTCAACAATCACTACATACCTTTCAGTTCGTTTCCCTTTCGTACGAGCTCGTGAAATATTTATGAGTATGTGTGCACCATACGGATGAATTTATGAGCGTTCTGTGAGTGACCGGGTGAACAAAAGGTTTGAGTGCGGTTGCTTGGGCGTTTTTGTCTTATGGGTTTCTATCGGCCACTACAGTTTCTCATTCGGTGATAATCTTTCGAACCGTCACCATCAAAATTTTCATCTAAATCCTTTTCCACAGATTGCAAGGAAGCATAGAATAATATAATCGATTGTTACAAAGAAGGTTACAAACAAAGGATTCTATTTCAAAGACAAAGGGTTTCACTTGTTCCGTAAATAGCGAACCATAGAGCACGCCTGCTTATTTTCCCGCGCTTGTCATGAATGTCCGGTTTATTGAAATCGTATAATTTGACGCAATAAGTACTGGGAGATTATTGATTTTAGGTCTCTTCCTTTAAAAAGGTTACTATATTTTCTGTTAGTGTTAAGTAAAACGTTCTTGGTCCGAAGGAAGGGGAGGCAAGATGAAAGGTCGCAATTCCACAAACAGTTGTACATTCCATAATATTTTCCACCATCCATATCTCAAGGTTTAGAAAAAACTACTTAAAGGCAGCTTTTCAGGTATCAAAGTCTAGCAAAACTGATCTTCAAAACAAGCTGATAAGTCCAGAATTTAAGACCAAATAATAATACAGTGTTGACAAAACCTCGTCCAAAAATCTGACAACAAGTCAATCAATTAATCACGAAACAGATTTACTGAACAAATGGTAATTGAATTCACCAGCAGCCTAACGGTAAGTAAAGTAACACACTTTCAATCTCAATCCGAAAGATCTTGAAGCAAATTGCTAATCCATTGCTTCATGTTTGATAAATTCGTCTGCTCGACTACTTAAACGACGTAATGAATGTTGTTGAACAGTCAAAATGAAAGGGATTCCCAGTGAAAGTACCCCAGGCTGCTACAGGACGCCTAGAAATAATGTTAACAATATAAATAGCTTGGAACATTGAACCTAGGGCGTCAGCTTTAAGGGCGTGAACCAATCAATGTCCTTTTGTGTCACAATTTAGTTCCATTGACCTTTTTCATATTGTTTATGGTTGGGGCAAGTTTATCTTCTTCGTTTTCTTTCTATATTGTTGCATTATACGTTGGTCCGACCGACTGTATCTAATTCAAAAATCACACTAGAAGCACTTATTTCAACTTAGGGCTGATGTTACCAAAGACCTTACATCCGTGGAAAAAAATTGACGTCTGACAGTTCTAGTATGAAAAACTAAAAAAAATCTGAATTTATTCTTAGGTTAAGACTTACTCTAGGTATAAAAGATTTCCTATAAAGAATTCTCCCATTTACAAGCACTTTTGAATTGTCAAAGGAGTCGAAAAGATGCAGATAAACGTAGTAGGTTTCCATGGAGAAGAAGGGGAAGAAACTCCTTAGACTTTTTTATGTATGTGTGTATGTCATGAATCCAGATGCTTTATATCTTGGCATTTCATGTCTGCGATTCTAGCAATGACAAATGTCAAAAATTATTAAAATTAAGGGCTTTTGAAGTTAGGTACTATTCTGGACGACTTATCAAATCAAACTAGAGTTGAAGTAAAAAAAAAAATATTAATTTTTCATCTAGTTATGAATCACAAAGAAAGTAAATAAACAAAAACTAATCTCTTACTACCTACTAAAAAGTAAAAACCAGTGGTGCCAACACTGCCAACTAGTCAAATAAATACTGACTTCAAAGGTAATCTTGATGTTTATGATAATCTACGCACTGACGTACATCCTCCATCTGTGTTTGAAACTTTTTGATGGTAGCCTGTTTGTCTGCTATAAACTCGGAAACAGCTGGACTTGTTATAATAATGTTGATCGGAAACGATAGTAACCTTGAGAGAGCGTAACCACGTTGTTACAGCTGAAGTCTTTTACAGGCTTATCATCATGTGGATCATATGGAAATATTTTTAATCCCAAAGATTAGGGTAGGTTAAATCAGTAAATTCGGTTATGACAAATGTCACATTACGAATCTAAAAGCCTGAATATCTCGCTGGCACTTATAGAGGGGCAATTCCCATAGTTTTATGAATGTTCGCAAAAACACCTTTGATTTCCTTAAATTTTTACAAGTTTTTGATATGGTTGTCGCTGAGATTAGATTGCGACTAGATTTTTAACGTATTTAATAACGGGAATTGTCCTTGAGATATACCCGGCTTTTAAATTATCACACGAGAATCAACCGGTGCTCTTGTATATATGCTTATTCAGACGAATATAGTTAGTATGGAGAGAGGAGGTTGATCCCAAAATTATTGGAAAAAGGGTAAAGAACCTCGTCCGAATCTCCATAATCTAGCAGTAGGTGTAGTTGAACACAAAGTTCTGAAAGGAATAATCTGAAAAATTCTGAAGGAAATATTTTGATGCATCTTTGATGATTATTCCATTCCATTTCCTTCGTTGCAATTTTGGTATACCTAATAAGTGCAATGGGTAAAAGCTTCTCGGCATTCCAAATGCTTCTGTAAAGGTTTCTGCAACGCCGAAATGTTGTTGCACGAGTAGTTTGCACATGAGATATTGCACCGCCATCTTTGGTTCTTATTTCAACTGTATCGCCGCTATTTGTAACCTGGAATGCGCGGGAATGGAATGTTTTCATGTTGAATTTGGAAACTGCATTTGAATGTAGCGATTCTAGTCTATGCTGTAGATTAAATGGTGTTATTGTAGGTTTAAGAGGAGGTTTCTTAAAATATCTTTCGGTAAAATGAAGGCTCCTTTTCAACATTTAGAGGCTTTGAAGGACACCTTTTATTCGGTACCCATGATTTATAATACTTAGGCGTTACTTGATATAAATAATGTAGGATTTTAGGGCATTTCGTTTAGTTAACCCCCACAAATAGGACAGTCTTTTGAGATAAATGGAAATGTCATTATGTCACAAATGTGATTGAAAAATGGGTCAGGGGAGGAGGGACTCGTGGCTAAATGAAAACAGCTGCACGGGACCATCGAAGGTTATGTTACGCTTGCCGGGGTTGATTCGTGAATGGGAGACCATCCATTACATATCGAAACCTCTGCCATTGTGCCTCGGAAAGCACGTTCAGCTGTTGGCCCTGGCTGTCATTCGAAGATCTTTGACAGTTTTTACCAGAGAGTAGTTAGAACCAGACAGAAGTCTGATAACCAGTCTTACCAAGGGGTATCGTGTTACCATGTAACTAGCTTGTGGAGGTCAGATAGGCAGTCGCTCTATGTAAAATACTGGTATTTAGCTGCATCCGGTTAGACTGGAAGCCGACCCCAACATAGTTGATAAAAGACTAGGCAGATTTGGAATGCGTTTGAAAATAACAACATTATACCTTAGCTAAATACTTTTCTACAACTGTAAAGTCGTTTAAAACAGTTACTCAAACATTAATCGCTTTCCAGCGAACTCATAAGTGTTGGCGTTGCCTTAAGGAAATACGTTATTAAAGTGCCTTCCAGCCCCGTTAGGCCATTACTAAATGGACTATATCCCTGTTACGTCTGCAAAGCTGACATTAAATGAGCCATGTTGCATGAGCGTCTTAAAGTGCCGCCATTTTGTGCTTGCTCCTTGTCAAAGCCGTGAAACAATTTCCGAAGTGCACTTTTTCTGGAAATTGTGGAAAGAGCAATTGCTGCGCTGACTAGTTGCGATGCGAATCGATTTGAACGTTGTCTCCTTCTACGAAACCAGCCGAGTCATACCGAATACTAAATCGGGCGAACTCATTATGGTTTCAATTTGTAAAATTGACATATCACATGCTGAACAACACCGTTACTCAATTTGCATTGTACAACACCTAAATAGTCTTCTGTCGGTATAATTGGAACCGAGCACCCTGAATTAAATCATTAATTTTTGGCAACATAGAATCATTCTTACAATTGACAATTGTTTATATCTCCCACAAAAACCGAACAAAAAAACAGTCTGTAATCAAAACGTGGGTTGAATATGACCCATCAGAAGATATAGGACGTCTAGAACAAATTGAAACAACAAATAGTTTGCATAACATTGCCCACATGGTATGAGTCTTCATGGTCATTATGGTAATTTAATAGGAACCGCTACGGTCATATGTTGCCATGTTGTGGCTTCCGAAGTTAGAACATAAATTATGTGGTGGACTTGCACCCGGTCTCTTAAAGCATGTACAATGTTGTCAAGTCTCATTGTCCATTGACAAGATAGTTATTTTGTACGGTCAATTAGCGCAGGAATTTAGGAATTATCTTTATTTCATCATCATATTCCAACAGGCGCAACACGTTGTCTAATAGGAATTATCTTTATTTAGGTATTAGCAATACTCTGCGGAAATTCCATTTCGAAATCATGTGCGAAAGTTATGAAACTTGAGAAATCATCACTAGGTTTTTTTTTCGCAAACTAAGTCTTATTTTCCTGGGCTTAAATCCTTTAGAACGCAGTATGGTGTTAAACAGCAAAATAACATTGTTGGACTTTTTTCCTAAGCTGGGTTTAATCATGTGGTTGCAAGAGCTTAGTGAACTTTGTACTCACACATATATGGCACCAGCTGTGAACGTTTCCCCTAACTCAAGACGAATTAAGCTGTATTAAGCGTCTCCTCCACAAGTGAGAGATCAATTTCAAGCAATTACGGCAACTCTCCAAGAGTAGTCTTACTGTCAACCGCAGTACAAAGCTACGAGATCCCTCTATCTTAGCTACACAGAAATCTGAATCTTTGCTAGATAAATCTCCGTGCACTTTGCTGTATCATGGAAGGCTTTTAGAATTAATGATCCTATTGGCTCAGTTTTGCTCCTGATTCTCTATACCGACTAATACCGACCGACTGCTAAGTTCTCTAGATAACGAAATTCATAGACATTTGTAAAATAAATTGCGACGTATTAACAAACCTATCAACAACTTATAGATTTGGTAAAATTTTTCGTAATTTTCGCAATAAATGTGAATAATATTTTTTAACAATTGAAACTTTACATGTCCGAAAGTTAATGTAGAAATTAAAAAAAGAAATTAGAAAGTAAAAATTAAATGTAGAAAACATAAATTATTTAGGCGAGGTTAGGAAACATAACATACATTAAAGTTGGCATAGTCGGAATCTGCAGTAAACAATGTAGTTGTTAGAGAAAATTGTATATATATTCATGGCCGTTATGGCAATATAGCACGCTAAGGTCAAATTATATGTGGAAGTAATGATGCAATGTGTGTTTCTGGGCTCATCAAGCAGTCGAAAACAGACATGAGGATTTTTCTAAATTGCATAGGACTTAATCATCATTGGCAACCTTGGTCCACCCACTACTGAATATATGCCTCCTTCCGTTTTTGTCATGCTTCCCTGCGGCGTAATTGCGTAACACACTAATAGTAGAAATGGCTTTCATTTTGAAAATTCAACAACATTCATTGCGTTATTTACGTTGTTGAGCAGACAAATTTTTCGATTATTACGAAGCAAGCTCTGGATTAGCTCCTTCAAAATAATTCAGATTATAATTTATAGTGTCTGTGCGGGTATCAACGTTCTAGTGTTTGATGAAAAGCAAAAGATAATAAGCTTGTTGCCTCTTTAAAAATAAGCTTGTTGCCTCTTTTGCAAATAAATCATCATTTCATTAAATTATCCAGTCCCCCTGTTAGTAAGCTCTTCGCAAAACACCATTAAAATAACAGTAACACTGGATATGATAAGCATAACTTCAATTAAACTACTTAGCTTTGGGAGCGGCAAAAAACTGTTTTACTCGCCATCCAAGACGCCTAGCAGCTTAATAAAGCTTGGAAATTTAATAGATGCCAGAAGTATCCGCTATCAAGGCGTTTAACTTTTCAAAGAACGAAGTAAACGTCTTAAGGAATAAACTCGGGAAGTTTGTGCTTTATAAAAGTAAGATCCAAAGCTAACCTTAATCTGCCAATAAGTTGGAAAAAGCTCCTATGTTTTTGGTAAAAGAAAAAGGGTTTAAGGGTTTAAAGCTCTTTGGTCAATACTACTTGCAAAGATTTGGATTAAGACTATTTTTCTTTGAAAAAGATGCTTTCAGTTAAAAAAGAAAATCTCAAATATAGCGGCTTGGTGTTGGTATCAACAATACGATATATGGTACGTAATTAAGAGCTTGATTTTTGATCTGCCTAGAAGAACGCCATACTTTTTTAGCTAGGGCTATGTTAATTTGTACATAGCCTACCCAATAACTTGGTTATGGAGGTCAGATGGGCAGTCGCTCCATGTACTGTCATTGAGCTGCATCTTGTTAAATGGAAATCGACTTCAACATAGTTGGGGATAAGGCTAAGCAGATGACGATGACTCCTATTTCCGAACTCAAACTCAAAAGCATTTATTTCAATGAAACCAATTACAGGCACTTTTGGATTGTCAAGGACTCGGTCAGTCAGAAAGATCAAGCTAGTTGCCCATTCCAAAGCATAGTAAATTCCTGTAACCACATTGAAATAAACCAAAGATTTAATATTAGTGGAAAGTAAAATGTTTCCGCCATTATTTATTTATTTATTTATTAAACTTTATGCACAAGTAAAAACTGTACAAAGGCGGACTTAATGCCTTGGGCATTTTCTACCAGTCTACCTTAGGGTGATGCAGAGACAATACACAGTAGGTGCAATAACAGAAAACAGCTTAGAAAATAACTAGAATATAAAAATAAATACTTAGATACATACATACAACAAAATATAATAAAAATAAAGTTATGAGAGATAAATAAGAAAACCTGCAACAACTTAATTTTGAGACGAATCTGCCAACTTCTTGTGAATGTGTTCTCGAGCTTTCATTTTAAATGTGAACTGATTGGTTACCGTCCTGATATTCTGAGGGAGCGCATTCCAAAGGAAAACCGCCTGGACAAAGAAAGAAGACTTTATAAAACCAGAGCGATGAGAAGGACAACGAAGAAGACGATTATTCTCTGATCGAAGATTCTTGCTGTGTGCAGAGCATAAATATTGACACAAAGAAGTCAGATAAGAAGGAGAAGTGGGTTTGTGAAGGATAGAAAATAGGGTTGTCAAAGCCCTCAACGCTCTGCGCTGCCGGATAGGTAACCACTTTAAAAGCGATCGATGTGCGGATACATGATCATACTTGCGGAGATTGAAAACGAATCGAATGCAGCTATTAAGAAGTCGGTCAAGTTTATTATTTATAGTAGTTATATATAGTTTATTATCAGTAACAGCTATGTATTTGTCGACAGCTCGGAGCCCGCATACGGGGACGCCCACAAAGATACCGAGTCCCGTTGGCACTCTGCTATCTAGGAGAACACCGGTGAGTTTATATATATTTTTGTTCATATTTAAACACTGTTTTAAACTTTTACAGCCATTATTTTTTTACGTATGTATATAGTTATCGCCCCATGATCAAAGCCCTTGATTTCGGGAGCTCAATTTAACAAAAATCTTGGAAGATAAATCCTGTATAGGTGACAATTTAAGTGTAGCTCGTATTATGTATGGGGATATATTTAGAGTGGTAGGAATACACATTTTAGCATTTACATATTTGAAACGGACATCGCGTCGAGTGCTCGCGTGTGCGAATACTTTTGACTACACAACCAAAATCAGTAGTTGGCCGAGGAAAGCGTTCCAAAATTCATAATTTGTAGTCTTATGAACGTTTTTCCTCGGTGATCGAATATTGGCGTCAAACCAAGGGATCTTTGGACATCAACGAGGTAATTGCGTAACACACTTACAATGGCAATACCTTTCATTTTGACAGTTCAACAATATTCATTGCGTTATTGACATTGTTGAGCAGACGAATTTTCAAACATATGAAGCAGTGGATTAACAATTTCCTAAAAATCCGTCGGGACGTGATTGAAAGTGTGAAACGCAATTAGGGTGAATATTTACGCACTTAATTTTCGTCTCTGTTACATCCATATTGTCTTATGTTAACTAGTCATGTGATTGTATCTGCTCTAATAGTGGGCAGGCCATCTGTCATGGCGGACATAAAGTAGTTAAGTACTTTATTAGCGCCACGTGCTAGTCTGGACATGATAACATTGGTCAGAGTTGCTGAACCTCTATAGTTGGCACTTGGCATGCGATAGTGATGTCACCTGGATAGAAATAAGGTCCGAAATTTAAAAAATACTGCCCGTACTGTTTTTGAAAATGTAATTTAAAACTATAGTCGGTTCCAAAAGCATCTGATGAAAGTGTAAACAACACTACTGGGCCCAAAAAGTATTAGCAACATAGGCGTACTGTCGAAAAGAAAAGAAGTAGGGTTCAGTGCCCAGAATGCGCCGAACGTACATTAAAATCATCAGTCCTCGTGGAGGCTATCCTAGATTACCAATGTGGTTAGCATATTACTCTACCAGTATTCCTGATAACACCTTCCATTATAGTTAGATTATCTCTCCCTTTGTAGCTAGTGACATTAACCAATTACTAACCACCTCCCTTTTAATTCTAGATCCCAACTCCTAAGGAGGTATACCGTAGTTCTCGCATGATTAGTCAAGAGTGAATCGTGGCCAAGTCAAATACTACGTTTGTATTGTTTTCAAATAAAATCTAGTTTGATTACAAAGCAGCTTCATCTAATTTTGTAATCAAGGTTGCGTCTGCGAGAAACAGTTTTATGTTTTGATGGTTTACGTCGTTGTTACGGCTATAATATACGTTTGTAATGTAATAATTGTGGCCTTTTCCATACGACCTTTAGGCCAGATCTATATACGCTACTTAGCACGTACTTAGGCTAAGCGTTATTCCTGTCACTGTCGCATAACGGTCAAACTACAAGTGCAAGATTGAAACGGGAACATGTCTACGTCAAAGCACGAACTTAGTAGCGTTTATAGATCTCGGCCTTAAAGTGATTTTCACTAATGAAACAGAACGCTATCAGTACATCTAAACCGCGTTCAAGAGCTTTCAGTATCATAATTGCTATGGAATATTGTCACTGTTTCGGTTTCATTGGTAAAATTCGACGTTAGTCTTCCCCTCTCTCAAGAGCAGTGGTGGCCCAGTGGTAATGGCCCCGACTGAAGAGTTGTAGGTCGTAGGTTCCTACCCAGACAGGACCTTGCTTTGTGTAAATTAAATTATTTCATCACCACTGCTCTCAAAACGGTGTAGGAACATCGTGAGGAAACCGGCATGTCTTAGAATAAAAAAATCGAAGATATGTTAAACCTACCAACCCGCACTGGGCCCGGGTGGTGGATTATAGCCCTCTCTCTCAAAGAGACGAGGCCTGTGTCCTAGCAGTGGGAACATTATAGGCTGATTATGCTTTCTCTCTAGTACCTATTGACATGGACTATCCAAAAATAGCCCATGCAGTGGTTAAAACATTACCAAGGTTACCTGTCCAGGGTGTGCCGGACATACATACATTGGGCTACTAAGTAATAGATTTCATGCAGTCTATTACTGCCCGCATAAAATCGATCATCGTTTTGTGGGCCGTCTGCGGTCCCGGACGATAAATTATTTTGCGGCTAGTAACATTATTGTTAAAACTTGAAATTTACGATGGTAATACTGGCACCATCTATTTAGAAAGAAAGAATAAAAAAATATTTTCAACTTACGACTGTAGCCGAGACGCCGAGTATACTTACCCGATTCAGCGTCTCCGATTCAGTTTCGTTCAGAAAAAAATAAGTCAGCTCGAAGACTCGAGGGCTGATTTTTCCAACGCCAGATAATTTTGAATTTTTGACAGTTCTTCCATACAAAAACTGTCAGACGTCAATTTTATTCTACGAGTAAAAATTATCTGTTGGTTGAAAAATTTGCTCTTAGTAAAACAAAACAAATAATATAACTTAGAACATCTTCTTACTCATGAAATGAAATATAATTATATAATTCAGAGCAATTCTTACTCGCTTTATTATGACTTCAAGAGAGTTCGTGATGAAGAATACTTGGTAAAATTTGAAATAATTTTCTTTAAAGTAGATTATTTGGGTCAACTATTTTTGAACCTGGCGAAATTTAAAATGAAATTTAGGTTAGACTGACCAGACCAAAACATTTGCTGCCCAATTCTGACATTCATTGGAAGATGAACGCAGCTGTTTTGTAAAGGATTAGTCTATAAAATAGTTTTTATTATCATTGCTTTCCTGATTATGATTATAGGCATAATAAATTCATATACGGTCCGTTTCTAATTGGTCTCAGACCATATTCGAAAAAGATCGTAAAGCAATATACTTAGAAATAGATGTGGGTAACATTATCGTCCAAAAAGTCTATAAAGGCAGCTGTAAAAGTAATATAAAATTTTACCATAAAACGACAGCTAACACTATGAATGATTTTGAAAGTTAATCGCTTCTGTTTACCCAATACTTTTGGCGCCTTTTTCGGCATCCATCGCGCCATGTTGGAAGAGATCTGTCAAAATTTGAGTATTCAATCTCAATGGTTCAAACGGGTTATTTATGGGATCCGGGGATCATAAAAATACAAATAAAGCCAACGGATAGGTGTTATGTACGATCAATAAATAACTATAAAATAACAGATGAGCTTACCTTGTAATAGATTACAAGTATTGCAACCGATTAAGTTTTTACTGCTCAGAAGTGAAACAATTTTATGCGTGAATTATAATGTTGCCAGCAATAAAATTGTATGTCGAACATGGTGAATTCTAGATTTGAAACTTTTGAATAGTGATGGGTAATCGAATCTTTGTTGGTTTATCGATATGTAGGTATGACTTGCTTTGCAAAATTGGTTTCTGAAATATATAAATCTAAGAGAAAGTATACACTTCGTTCTATTCTGAACCGTTATGAATGTCCTGTGGGAATTTATCTAATATTTCACAGGCTAACTTTCGGAAAGATAGTATATTAATGGATACTTAACAATGTTATGTATCACAGTTCAGTGTGTAGTACAGTTATCACTTATTCAGAGTTTTATTGAGGGCAACACTTCCTGTTTTGTTTTATAAATGGCATTTTTACGATATAAAAAGGTTTTAGCATTTGAACATTGCATTTGAACATTAATGTTTACAATAGAATATTCATGGGCTTAAAACAAAAGCTAATCATTTACTGGTGATCGCAGTATCTTCTAGGAACTTCCATGATAAAAATCTTAAATTAATTCACTGACAGCAGAAATTAACGCACAGCCTAAACTGCTGGGTCTAGAATCGTGAAATTTTGCACAAGAGTTCCTTATATTATAACGAAGATGGGCACTAAGGAAGGATTCCTGAAAATTCATCTCCTGAAGGGGTTAAAAAGGGGATGAAGTTCGTAATTTTTGCCGATGGGAAATTCCATTGGGCACATGATCTGTCTTTTCATAAAGCACATTCTAAGGGCTTAATTCCTTAGTAGCCTTTTACCCTACTTACTCCCAGATAAAGAAGAGGCGGTGCTTTGCTAATGTATAGACGCCAGCTTATCAAGCTACCCAAAACTGTCAAATTCTCCCAATCAACTTTGAACCTAATGCTTTAGCGATAAAGTTGAAAATCTAGTATAAAGAAATTTAACAGATTGTAGTAGCTTGTTGTGCTGGCGTCTGTACATCTATCTACTACACAGTCTCTTAAAAACATAATCATCATTTCAGCCCGGAATCACCCACTGCTGGGTATAGAACTATAGACCTCCCCTTTCCTCTGCTCTACTTCCCTGTTCTGTTCAGTCTCTTAAAAACATATGAAGACTACAAATATGTATAGCCCTTTGGGAGCCATCCATCATAAAAACTGTATCTATCAAAATGTGCCCATAAGTTTCGGAGTAAACCACCCAAACAAACATACATACACAAGTCTCGCTTAGTAAGTACAGATTAGACATAATTACAGCGCAGAGTTAAGTGAAATCATGTGCTTTCCAGTCTGTTCCACTCTACATGCTGGCTTGCTTGCATAATTAAATAAAATTAACTTACAGCCTTGTTACTTTGGGTGGTAGGCTCGGGCGCGTATTCTTTCGTTCTCGATTTGAAACTGTTAAATTTGAAATGAATCTATTCGAATCTAATTTTAAATTGAGTTTCAGGCCCCAGCTTTGTTCTAGAATACTGAGTTTACCTAAAACAATACTTAAGCCTTATATTTACCTGATGCAAGTTTCTGGCCTGTTCCGTAAAATAAAATAAAATTGAAGCAATAAATTCGTGGATCTTTGACAGTCGTTACGGGTCGTCAGAAGCCCGAAAATCTGACAACCAGTCTTACCAAGGGGTATCGTATTAGCCAGTAACTGGGTTGTGGAGGTCAGATAGGCAGTCGCTCCATGTAAAATATTGGTATTCAGCTGCAACCGGTTAGACTGGAAGCCGACCCCAACATAGTTGGGAAAAGGCTAGGCAGATGGATAGTGACATTCTGTTTAATGACTACAGGACTAGTAGCTTATGTTTGATCCTACAACTCTGTAGAAGAAACCTTTACCCTGAAGTAGGGCATGATAAAGCTATGGAAGTTTTCAAATTAATTAACTAGTGACATCAAAATTGATAGGAGATTGAAACTTAACACAGTTACTCGACTACTAACAAAAGTGAATAAACCTTGAGCGAAGCCACGAAGGTACCTACTGGTATTTACCCCGTATCTGATTAGCCTGACAATCAACTTCTTCATATTTATTATTATACACGAGTAGTGCCAAGGTGTACGTGCTTTCAAACAAACTTCACGCGTTTACGTTTACAACTGAAGTCTCTATTATGATTGAAGACCGTAAATATTGTTTCAAGCGTTTGTCGTGCAGTACCATTCATAGAAAACCTTGATGCTGACATTTTTTAATAATACTGTGGAGTGTGAAGTATTTCTTTGTCTTCAAAGACAGTATATGCTAGAAACTATATATGCTAGAAACAATATATGCTAGAAACAGTATATGCTAGAAAATGACTTGTTATCAAACTGCTTGTTTGTCATGTGGGCGATATGAAAATAATAATATGTGGAGAGGGTGATATCAATGGCCACATTTTTGCGCCCAATTTTTCATCTCGTGTTTTGTGTGGACACGTTTCTTTACATGACCAAAAACGGAGTGTTATTATGTTTTCAGGATTCATATGGATGTGTGTAAGTTTCGTTATTCCACCATAACTTCTAATTACGGATAGATGAATAACCACCATTTCGAAGGAAGTACTTTGGTTCCTGAGCTTGCTTCTTTAATGAACAGATGCTCCAGAAAAATAAAATAGGTACCAGAAACAATTTGTCAACATCAGTCCTCCTTAGTAAGCTGCTTACCAGAAATAAAATACGAAACACGACAACGCAGCGACAACCGTGATTATTCTCAACCGATTACGGTTAAATTTAGTAACAAGCGGTGCCTCACTACTTAAACATTTTGTTTTAAATCGTGACTAAACAAGGAAGCATTGTATTTGCGTCTTCTGATATTAATAGTTGAGTTTCAGCTGTCCATGTCGTTAGTCCAGGAGAGTTTCGCGAGTAGTGATGCGAATGTTACTAAAATTGGGAGTACACGATACACGATGAATACTTATTATTGGGCTCTGAATAATAACAAGAGTAAGTAACTGGTACTTATGTAATCATTTAGCTATACTTTATAATAACGGTAGTAATAGTAGAACCGAGAGTCTTTATAACAGGCTGGTTATGAAAAAGATTTAAGAATAGAGCTGTCAAATTATTTGACAGCTTTGTTAAACATGACATATATCTTGAATTTTATGATGTGGGTAGTCTTGTTTAAGTTAGAATCTGTAGCTAATAAAACTAATTCTGCCTTTCCCTTAACAAGCTTATCTGAATGGAATGCTTTTTTAACCAAGGAGACAAGAAAATATGCTGAGATACCCATTTCACTTGCCGGGAAGCAACACCGACGATGCAAAGAGATGGAAATCATGCGTTTTAAATGCGGACACATTATAATACATTATATCTATAGCAAGAGATCTTAGCTTAAAATAGGCTGCAAATTATTATGAGACACTTGAAACAATGCATAATTATCCTATAATGTTCCCACTGCAGAGTGCGTGGACACAGGCCTCCTCTCGGTTAAAGGGAGTGGGCCGTAAATCGTAACCCACCACGCGGGCCCAGTGCGGGTTGGTAGATGTCATGTCTTCGAATTTTTGGTTCTAGGACATGCCGGTTTCCTCCAGGTGTTTTCCTTCACCATTTGTCTTAAAACAATACTGTCCACTATTCAGTCTAAAATATAAAAAAAAAACTGGCCAAGCGCGAGTCGGACTCGCGCTTGGCCAGTTTTTTTTACCGCCCGGTCCGCACCACAAGGCAAAAACGCCGATAAAACACGTTTGTTGTATGGGAGCCCCCCTTAAATATTTATTTTATTCTGTTTTTAGTGTTTTTTGTTATAGCGGCAACAGAAATACATCATCTGTGAAAATTTCAACTGTCTAGCTATCACGGTTCATGAGATACAGCCTGGTGACAGACGGACAGTGGAGTCTAAGTAATAGGGTCCCGTTTTTACCCTTTGGGTACGGAACCCTAAAAGAGAAGTAGGTATTGAACAGAATCCCATGAAGATATTTCTTTACAAATAAACGAATAGATTTTCAAGTGAAGCTAAGACGACTCGCTATACTCTCGCTCTTCATTCGATAATTTGCTCCGTCTCGGACTCTCGGCGAGGGCTGTGGCGCGGGCCTCTGGCGGCCCATTGCAATAGAAAATCAATTGTGTCTCGTTAGCGGAGAACTAGATTTTGAAATAGTGAAATAATCTACTTAACTCATATTCGTTTTAGTTCCTGAACAACGAATTTTGAATGCTTTGACAGACAAAGAAAGGGCACCAAAATAAGGGAAATCCATTGATGAAACCACAAATTACGTAAATATTACTATAATTCCTATGTATTTTAGTTTGTGGTTTCAACAAAACCTCATTAATAGATTAATAATGTCATCAACGAATTAAACCGTAACAAAAATGAAAAATGGCGTAATCAAAATGAAAAATAGCGCAACAAAAAAACAATTACGGTTGTAATTACATGCTACATTATTATCAAGCTTACTCGAAACAAGAATTAGTTTTATAGTAACGTAGTTACGGTTATTTTAATCGAGTGAACATGGAGCATCGATGGAAACAATGGCTTGGCTGCAAAACGATACACCGTCGTCTTCACCGCGCAAAAAAATAGTTCAAGTTTCATTGGCTAGGGTTGCCAACTTACAATTTCCGTGAATATTAATTAATCAAAATGATTTATTACGCATTTAAAAGGAGCTGGAAAAAACAGCACCATATTTATTTTCACAATAAAAAGACACATGGTGAAATATGGTTTTTCCTCTTTTGATTTTCCGATTTATATCAAATAATTTTAGTAAGTAGCTTAATTAAAAATGATTGAAGACAGTAATAAAATATGTTGGTAATGATAGTGAATGTTTACGATGTTCTGTTGTTTTTATTAAAGGCACCTTATTATTAACGCGACAAGAAAGCGTATGAGATTCAGCAGTGCGTTGAGCAACGAATTATGTGCTTTATTCTTATCAAATTGTACTCAAAAGAGCCTTATAAGGCGAGGGACAAATCTGAGAAAGCAATACCGAATTTTGCGTGCGTAGCAAATTAAAATGTCTGAAAGTGCCATAACTGAGCTGAAAACGCGTTTTTTCACTTAGTCTATTCAAACCCTTGTTTACAATTTGATGTTATTTTCAGTTAATGGAAATTTTATGTAAGTGTAAATTAGGTAGTTGATTGAGGTAGTCGAGTGGTACTCGTTCGTTGGAAAAGTCATACAAATATTCAAGAGTTTTAAGGCAAACTGAACTTTATGTGTGGATATTAAAGTTGTTTTTCCAAAAACACATATTTGTTTACATGTTTGGAAATTATATTGCGAACGCAGTTTAGGCTGGCCACAAGCCTAATGCGCTTTACTCTTATCAACTTGTACTCAACAGCGCCGCATTAGATAGGTGTAATATCAGTGTTTGCTCACGTGTGAGGAACCACCGTGTCATTCGCTTATCAACCTGTAAATCTTGCATTACGTCGATGTAATAATAGTGATACACGTGGCTCACAATGCGAGCACTTATCACACTAATAATATAAAGGCGAAAGTTTGTGAGTGTGTGTGTGTGGGGGTGTGTTTGTTTTAAGTACCATCCGAGGACGTGCGTATGAATACACAAGGCACGACCGAGGACCTTTTCAAAGCGAGGACCTTTTCGAGGGTCCTCGGTTTGACTTGACCAAAGATTCGTATTCTGCAAGCGATTTTGAGTCTTTCTATATACTTAATACGAAAAAGTTGTCTGAACCTCGGTTTGATCAAGATTATTCATAATCTTACACAGACATTGTGTATCCACCAGATGGTGCCACTGTCGCCTCATACACAGACTCTTTACATTCATTTCACGTTTGTTGTATTATCCGAGGACCTATGTGTTAACTTTAACACAAAAGACCTCGGTTAGGTAGCTTTTCCAGACAATGTGTATTTAAGACCTCGGTTTGCTAGATTTTACGAACAGTGTGTATTCTAGTCCTCGTTTCGACGAGTTTTCCTTGTGTGTAGAAGACAAATTATATGCTATCATTTAAATAAAATTATGAAGGAGAAAATCGAAGGTAGACTGAATCCTTAAACAAATCGTTGGTATACTAGGTGGACGAGGAATAATCAGGCTTTTTCTGCAGCATGTGCTAAAGTACCTAGGCCCGCTTATATTATACAACATTATGATTTGCACCATAAAATATTGTATTGTCATAGGAGCTAAATACGTATGCTTTTCATAAAGAAAATAAATGCCTTCCTAGGTGAAATGTCTGCAGCAAGATTTGAAACAAATATAAAGTACAAACACCACGTCATAAACTTTACTGAAATAAAAGTAAGTAGGTTTATTTTAAAATGGAACAAATTATTTAACTAACTTTTACCAACGATCTACTTATAAAAATAATCATCAAGTTGCAATAACATCTTTGAGAAGCATGATTATAAAACTTACATAACAGTTAATAGAAAACGACTCAAACAACCATAACAACCATAATTAAAAGAAATCGACATAAATTGGGCTAAAAACTTGACATAAAATTTCATAACACAATGCTTAGTTAGAAAACAACAAAGAAATATTATCAAGCGAGATTAAAATAATTTGGGAAGCATGCAAACTTAATATCTTAATGGCGCCGATTCCCTTGTTCACAAACTAAACAAAATTTAAGTTCAGTGCATCTTTTTCTTTATATTTAAAAGGACAGAAGATAAATATTAGTTTAGTCCTGTCAAATTAAGATACTCCATAGCAAGTTTAGACGTGATTATAAACATGGCTATTAAAAATATTTTATCCCCATAGGGGTGTAGTTTTGAAAAATCGTCTGGGATGTTTCTATAGCTTGACTTAAATATTATGACCAATTATCATATCAAGCCACGTAATAAAATACTCCCCTAAGAAATTGACTATCCCTCTTCACCCCGTTAGGGGTAGATTTTCTAAAAAACCTGATATACTTTATTATTTATTTTGGTCTTACATACTGAGTTTCGAATTAATTGGACCACGCGTTAAAATTCTTCCATACAAAATTTACACCCCCAATCTCCCTTTAGTTTCAAGTTTATTAACCATATGAATAAGATTTTTCATATAAACTGTATTCTTGGTCTTCACCCCCACAGGGGTGGAATTCCGAAAAATCGTTTGTTATATTATTATGTTCATTACTTCACTCGAAGATTTATTTATACCAATTTTCGAGTTATTCAAGCCACGCAGTAAAATCCTCGCTTGTATAATTAACTACCCCTTTTCACCCCGTTAGGGCTAGATTTTCGAAAAACCCTGATACACGGTATTCTTTATTTTTGGTCTTAAGTATAAATACTGAGTTTCGAGCTAATCGGACCGCGAGTTAAAAATCTTCTTTACAAATTCTGACACCCCACAATCTTCCTTTAGGGGGTAGTTTAGAAAAACAAAAAATGCCAAATTTCATAATTTACTTATTATCTAAGTAAATTATGAAGTTTGGCATTTTTTGTATTTGTGCCAAGTTTTTTAACTCAAGGAATAAGATTTTTCATACAAACAAAAAACAAGGGGGTAAAAAGGGGGGATCCCTTTTCACCCCCTTAAAGGTTGAATTTCCAAAAACCCCTTTTTAGTGCTCCCCTACATTATAAAAGGAAGCCGTGTGCAAAATTTCACAATCTCAAACTCAACAGGCACTTTTGAATTGTCAAGGGGTCGGTCAGCTCAGGGAGAGAGCCTCCCGTCCCAGCCGCCGCGGGAGACGCTCCGGGCGTCGGGAGCCGCGCGACGACTCCCGGCCACCGTAAGCGCGGGCCTGCGGGCGGAGAGTAATGGGTAGCTCACCGTCCGATCCGATCAGGACCAGGCCCGTGCCGGACGGCGCGTACGTGTTCCACGCGCACCTCAAAGAGATACAGACATAAAGGGCTAAGGAAGGAACACGGATGGGTTTTAGTCAGTAAGAGTCTGACACTCCCTTCCGCTCCACCCAGAGCGGGAGGGGTCATTTGATGATTTCCTATCCGCAAAAAAAAAAAGGGGTCGGTCAGTCAGAAAGATGAAGCTAGTTGCCCATTCCAAAGCGCAGGTACCTATGGAGAAGAACGGGCAAGAAACTCCATGGACACTGTTTTAAATCAAAATAATATGGTTACAAAATCTTGTTTAGATCATTCATGGTAAAAATTATGCATGTGAGAACAATGTAGAACGTTAAAAGCGTCCGTAACGTCTAAAATCACATTCCTAGACCCAGTAGTTGCGGCTGTGCGTTGATATGTCAGTCTGTCAGTCAGTTTCTCCTTTTATATACACAGGATGAATTTTCGAAGTGAGCGTGGATGGCCAAATCCGAAACTATAAGGAATAGCGAAAAGTACTCAAAAGAGTCGCGGCCTCGATTTTGGTGAAAACTAAAACTGCATCATTGGATTTTTGAAAAATCAATATTTCTAGCCAGGAATCGAACCCGTTGATTTTGAAAAAAACACACTGTATTTATTACACCATTCGATAGTGTCGCTGATAAGGATCGATTTCTGGGTTTTTGTTTACGTTATAAGCAACAATCACGAGTGTTTAACAAAATAAAGCCGTTACTGTCGGCTCTCTTTGATAAATAATCCTTTGAGAAGCGCTGACAAACGTAAAGACATTGACTCGTCCTCGCTTGGTACTTCATTTTAGAAAAAGTGTGTAAGAAATAAATCGGAACATTGATTATTATCTTACACGTATAATGTTTTAATAGGTAGGTATTTTCCAGGTCCTCGGTTTGTACAAGTTCTACGCGAAAAACTGTCCTCGGTTTAGTGATATAAAGTCTAACACAACGTCCGCACTTTGTACAAGCTATAAGAAATATTGTGTAAAAATACGTCCTCGGAAGGACGTCGCAGGGCTTACGTAAGAGGTCCTCGGTTGGCTTACACAAAGTCCTCGATGTGCATCGTTGGTCACATTTAGCTGTGTATTTCAGGTCCTCAGTATGATAGCCGAAATTCATACAGAAAAATTTTGAGATAGCATTATCCCAATAAGCTCATCACTATAGATTTACTCACCTGTCTCTTTCTATCTTATTCTAAAAGGCCAACGAGGTATTTAAACCAGTTTTTTGGAGGGTCCTCGGTTCGTTCTAGGACTAACAAGGTCCTCGTAAGGGTGTCTGTACAAACAGGGGTGTGTTTATATGTTTGTTACTTCTTCACGCTCAAACGGCTGGACCAATTTTGATTAAATTTTGTATGGAGGTAACTGACACCCTGGATTAATATATAGGCTATTTATCCCGATATTCCCACGGGATCGAAACTTATGCGGGTGAAACCGCGGGGCGCAGCTAGTTCAAATATAAATGCGTCGAAGTTAAGTTTTCTTTCATATCTATACTAATCTATACTTATATAATATTATAAAGCTGCAGAGTTTGTTTGTTTGTTTGTTTGTTTGTTTGAACGCGCTAATCTCTGGAACTACTGGTCCGATTTGAATGATTCTTTTAGTGTTGGGTAGTCCATTTATCGAGGAAGGCTATAGGCTATATAACATCACGCTACGACCATTAGGAGCCGCGCAGCGTGTGACACCGCGGGGAACAGCTAGTTGTATATAAAACTAGCAGTGCTTCACCCGCATAAGTTTCAATCCCGAGAGAATATCGGGATAAAACTATCCTATGTCCTTCCCTGGGATGCAATCATCTCTCTGCCAAATTTTATCGAAATCCGTTCAGTGGTTTTGGCGTTAAAAGGTAACATACAGACAGACAGACAGAGTTACTTTCCAATATTTGTTATATTAGTATGGATTGTCATTTAGCCCAAGTTTTCCCGCCGCGATTTTTTTTCCGGCATTGGATTTTCGACGCCCTGCTCAACACCGAGAGTTGAAAATCCGCGATAAATTCCCGCCGCGATATTTCTACGTCTGTGCGAACGTGGGCTTTTCAAAAGCATTTTTTAAATGACAATCATTGTCATTTCAAAAATGTTTTTTTATTACGCAAAAAAACCGCATCATTCGGGACTATTCGCGCTAGTTTGAACATCTCCATAAAAGTTAGTTGTGTTACAATCGGCGCGAATGAATTTCGCCCCGCTTCCCTCGCGGGTTATGCCTCATATCTTTGGAGTAGTGGGACAAACCGAAAACAGCGTACTCGTGGCTCTTGTGATACAGGACTTCCTAGTACAAGAGCCAGGGCTACACTGATGTTTGTGTTTTGAAGTGAAATAAAAAAAAAAAAAATATATTATTATTATTACATTGAGTTGAGATACCGGCTGACATTTGTGATGGTTTGTTTATCTGTCACACTCACACCAAGCGTATTTGAAGAAATAATTATATGCCCCAACTTTATCTTTCCACTTCCTAGAATATATCTCAGGCGATAAAAATAACAAGTGCATTTGTAATTATTATAAAACATAAATTATTATTTTTGCAAGACAAACTGAGATAGATTGTGAGAGTATTTCCGTGTTACAGCCGGAAAAGCACACAGCATCCAGCTTTCAAAAAGCAATCTTGATAGTCATGCATGTTGCTTATGTCTACTACTAATTGGTGTGTTTGTTAATGCATCTTACTTCCTACATAGCGATGACGTTATTATCATCTAGAACACACTGCGACTTTGTGGAAAAGGTCCATAAACACTGCTAGTTTCAGTAACAACATCCCTTGAATAAATTTCTTAATTGAGGCAGAAAATAAAAATAATCAGGCATCCCTTTGCTACTTTGTACAGTATCATTTATTGGTAACCCTGACAAATGTCAAACGTGACTCACCTGTCAAACTTTCGCGCGGAAAAAATGGCGCACACGACAAAAATGGCGCCGTTACGGTGGCCAGTGAATCATGAAGATTGCGCTTTGGCGATATATTTTTTTTTTGTTATTTTATTTCACCGCCGCCGCCGCCGCCCGCCGCATTCCGAGATACTTTTGATGTAATTTGTATTTTTCTGTTTCGTGAAAATTAAAGAATTATCGCCATTACCTGTGACTGTGTCTAATGGAGTTTTTGCGAGAAAGTTATATTAATAAAAATATTTTTTGTGGGTTATTTATTAGTAGTCATTGACATGTTTTTACCTAAGCGTGTACGAAATGCCCTGAGGATTGCGTAATACTCTTTCTTACAATGGCAATGTCATTAATTTTAACAATTCAACAACTTACTTACGTAGTCGCGCAGACAAATTTTTTCAACATGAAGCAATGGCTTAGGAATTTATTTTGTGGTGCTGAATTGGTAGACTTAGCCCATAGCTATTGTCTATGTGCACTAGAAACTTCCAACATTAAATCTAACATTTAAATACCAAGTGACTAAACTGAATCAACACCAAAATAGTCCTGTCTGATTTGCCAGTCAATCAACGAACTCCACGAAATAATAAATGCAGTCGGGTTTCGTCAGCCAATTCTTCGTACGTTAATGTATCGCAAGCACGTCGACAGATTGACTAATACAACGCCTTCCTGCATTTATTTAAGTAAAGGAACTCATCATTTTCTTGATCATAAACAGTTTGTCAGTTTACCATAAAGAAAACAGGGTTTCTGCAGAATATACAGATGCATGCTTTGTTACCAAACAAAGTTCTGTGTCTGGTTAATCTGAAATCTTCGACAGAAAATAATCAAATTCAAATTATTTTATTTCACACGCGTATGTGCACGGTTCCAATAGGTCGTTTCATATGGAGAAGAGCCGGCAAGAATCCACGATTACTCTTTTAAAAATATTGGCTTTTACAATGTTTTCAAATTACACTGTTATAGGGACTGTAGGCCTCTCAACAAGTGCCAGGAAGCCTAAAAAGGCCACTTTGGCAGAATCATAAAAGGATAACATTATGAATCATAATGGACAGTTAACTGATAAGTTAATCGTATCAAATACTCTTGGTGAAGAATTTTTAGTCATTTTTTTTGCTAAAATACTAATCAATCCAATCCAATCCCAATCTCTTTGATTATACCTACGTAGTGCAGAAAAAATAAGAAAAACACGGACTGTCTTCGCCATATTATGATTCATAATTTTATCCTTTTATGATTCTGCCAAAGTGGCCTTTTTAGGCCCCTTGGTACTTAACAAAATAGGAAATGGCCAAAAAATCGAATCATCTATGAGTCTACGCGGTAAACGTTCTCACATTCACAAAATAGAAAAGAATCTATATAAAAGGTAATTAAAATAATAATAAATAGCAACGGAAGATACTAGTCATGCTGGAATAATTAATGCTTGTTTAGGAAAGGTCTGGGTGGCCTGTAGCGTGTATCGACACGCTATGGCCAATACCGCCTGTTGTAGAATACTAATTGCATTGTTTGACATTAACACAGATTCCTGGACCTAACCTGAATATTCATTACCATTGCTTGTAAAACTTGAATCGTGGAATCCAGAGACTACGAATGGAATGCAGAATGAATTATTAAAACTATGTTTAGTGATGCGATCAGACTACACTTATTATCGTCTAATAATAGACGTTTTTGACTATTGCACCTCATAAGGGTAAAGGGGGGGGGGGGTAAGGGGTAAGGGTAGGGTTCCTAGAGGAAGACCAAATAAATTATGGATGTATTGTTTTTAAAAACGATATAAGTAGCTAGAAAGGGGGTAAATAGTTGAGAATAGAATATTCTTTATTATGAACACCATAAACGGCCGAACGGCCGGTTGACGGCTAATATACATAGATATAGGTACAGCAAACTGCAGAAGACATGTTGCATTTTCCAAAATAGACTACCGGGACGCGTACCGCAAGGGTTGGATTGAGGTGGCTCTAGAAGAGGATGCTTGGAAGGATTTGGGGGTAGCCTTTGCCCAGCAGTGGGACAGTGTAGGCTAATTAAAATAAAGGACAGGAGCATAACCATTTGCAAAGAAAAATCAGGCCAATGAATAAAGAAAATGCAGATAGATAAAACAATTTCACAATCCATGTTATGCAAAGCTCAGGCACTATCACAATGACATTTCGAAACGTTATGGAATGTGAATAAACATAATATTCCGGTTTCGAAAGTATTTAGGTGTCGGGACTATTGTTGAAGATTGCGCTGCAGTATGAATCATGAATTCTCTTAAGGAGACGTCTCCACGAGCGAGAGAATCGCGGCGATAGTCTCGCCGTTCCATCAAATTTTCGCCGCGATGATATCGCCGTGTGGAGACACGTTCTAAGAGAGTGTAGGTATAGAAATACGTGGCACAACGATAATATCGCCGCGATTCTCTCGCTCGTGGAGACGGCCCCTAAGTTTTGCATTCCGTTAGACAATTACTGTCTCGTCGCCGACCGATGAGTTTTTTTTTTTTTTTTTTTTTTTTTGGTTGGGATTAATCTTTAATAAAATACTACATAAATATCCATCGAGTCTTAATGAAAGCTGAAAAATCTAAAATAAAGTTGAGTATTACTTGAGTTAGCGACTAGCTATCAACAATTTTCTCGCTCAAGAAACGTAGGTACTAAAGATTGTAGGTCCTGTGTAAGTAAAAGTAATACACATTAACGGGGCACCGAGCTTTTTATACACAAAAACACGTTTTTCTAACGGTTGTTTGAAGTAGTAAACAATTAAATAAAAATCTAAGGAAATAAATTGGTATTATTGGGCATATATACTACCCAGTATACACGATGGAAACACGATTTGATAAAGTTGACTCGATAGAATAAATTCACAAAGTTATCTCTAAAAAACAAAACAAACGCTTAGTACGGCGTGAATACTTCGCGGAAGGTCATCAGTTTTTGAATAATAACAAAACTACATGTTTTATACAACGTATATACTTTAGATTTTCAAAATGTGTATTTGTTTAACAATAAGAAGGAAATACCTAAAGTCGCGCGAGTTTCTCCCAGCATACCCTGAGCTACCGCGCCGCCCTCCTATCCGCTTTAGTCCCGCCTCGGCCATCGGACGGGGAGCTTGTGTCGCTTGCGCTTACGCACGGATTTAATAATGTAACGAATAAAATTGTATGAAAATTCACTGTAGCGTATTTGAAATGGGGAACAAAGTAAAGAAATCAAGGGAGAGAAGGGGTTGGCGAAAAACCAATGCGTTTAGCATTGGTTTTTCGCCAACCCCTTTTCTTGCCAAAATGAAAAAATGAAGTAAGTAAAATTCGTATATTTACCTACTTATTTACTAATTGCGTCAGATTATAGAATAAACTATAATCTGAGCTAATTGCCTTACTAGGTGGTGTTATTTTTTTTAATGGAGTATTTTAAAAACAATTTAATTTATCTTTGCTGAGAATGTTGAAGACAAAGAGAATACTCCTGTTGCTTCGTAAGTATACTCAGTACAGTACCTACCTACTTTCTAGTATCTGGTGACATTAATTCATGCAGCCAAATTCATACTGATGACTCGGTAAGTGCTCAGTATCAAGGGTCGATGACCGCCTTTGTGAATTTCGTAATTTTTTTTTTCGTGTTGTTCATACGCAATCCCAGCCCTTAGTCAAATACACAAATACAAATAGGTCAACATTTTATTTTGCATTTGCATAATATGTTGTGATGTTGTCGATCCGTGATACTCATCTATCACTTACCAAGCCCCTAATATGAATTTGGCTGTATAAATTAATCTCGCCTTTTATAGGGTGTTTAGAAAAGTACCGAGATCGTTTCAACCACGTATAGTGATTGCATTCTCAGCACAGCCGCCGTGCGCGCGGCACGCGGGCGCGCGCGCGCTAGCCTGCGCAGCGATTTATATATAAAAAATTAATTAATTAGAATGATTAAAAATGGAGTGACCTTTTTTATGAGTCGCTATTCTGAAGTTTTTATTTATTTTTAATATTATTTTTTAAATTTATTTGTAGAATGTATTACCTGTACCTGTGTGTGTATTATATCTACGAGTATTTACGATATTTCTGCAATACAGTTTACGTACGAAAGGTGGGTAAAAATCACTAAATTAAATCTACTATGATTTTAATCATTCTCTGTATATTTTTTTCTATTTATAATGTAAATGTACCAGTTGTTGACATTTCACTGCAAAATAAATTTGAATCATCTGATGACGAGAGAGAAAGACAAGTGCAGATAGAAACTACATTGGTACACTGGAAAATTCTTTATCTTTTTCTGTTTTATAGGGTAAATGTACAAGTTGTTGGCACTTCACTACAAAACAAAGAGACATCTGAAGAACTGGTGAGGTAAGCGTAAAAATAATAGGATGTGTCTAAGAAAACATTATAATAAATTAAGTATTTATATATTAAGTACCGCATTATCTTTATAACTTTCAATTTCCAGGGTAAATTTCATGGATGACACCGAGTTCAAAATTTATCAAACTCTGGACTTGTAAGTTCAAAAACTAATTATTTTAATGAAATAAGTCCTAAAAATTTCATCCAAAAACAGTTTTGTTGATAAATAAACTAATTATAATTAAATCAAATGTTCTGTTCTATTACAGGATGCCAATTACACCGGAACACAATTCTGTCTTCCAGTGGAAGGAGAAATAGACGGTGATATGACTTACTCACATAGAGAAAATATTACCATGAAGTAATAGTCTAAGAGGTGACGGGATTTTTCATAACGATCATGGATACGGTTAGATTCCCTTTTATGGTTTGTAGAGTAGTCCCCTAATGTGAATGATGTCGGTCTGCCTGCTTTCAGTGGTTGCAGCCCGCTCCTAACAGGCATAAGCATAATCAGCCTATAATGTTCCCATAACTCGGACACAGGCCTCCTCTCGGTGACAGGGAGTGGGCCGTAATCCACCACGAGGGCCCAGTGCGGGTTGGTAGATGTCACATGTCTACAAATTTTTGGTTCTAGGACATGCCGGTTTCCTTCACCGTTTTGTTTTCTACACATCATTCGTCAGCTGATTCAGATTCAGAAGAAGATTATTATACAATAGAACCTGAAGAAAAAATTGAAGAGATCAGAATAAGTGGAAATAAAGTTGTAGATTTTATGTAATTATTAGAACAGTTGCAGTTCACTATGGGACCAACTCAGAAATCACGAAAAAAAAAAGCTGTTACATACGTTTTAGAACGGGCGACTAGAATCAATTCTATTTTTTTAATGTAAATTTTGACGTTCAAAAGTGCCGTTTATGTGCCCATTTGAAATAAATGCTTTAACTTTGACTTTGGTCAAGTAGGCATTGAACTTTTGTTTCAAACAGCAGATTTTTTTTCGTGATTTCAGAGATGGTCCTATAGTGAAAGTTGTTCATAATCATAGGACAACCTGTATATATTTGGAACCGGTAAAAAAATTATCCGGTATACTAACCGATCTTATCGTAAATAACAATTTTGCTGGCTACTTTCTTCCTGAAACATGTTATCCAGAAGTCGACGCTCTCACATTATATTTTCATAGGGAATGCATATTTTGTGTGGCTATGTGACGTCTTGCCTTATCGAACAAAATACTTACAATGTAACTTCATTATCAGAAATTTAATGGAATCTGCTTGCAAAAACTTACTACGTACTAACAAAAGTATTTTATTGAATCTACTTTGAAGAATAAATAATTTGAAATTGAAAATTAAAGGTCGACTACTGGGACTTTTACCCTACTTATTTAGCCGATATGTTATTTTACGTTATTGAGATCATTTTTAATTTTCTATTGTACTTAGAATATTATCATAAAAGGTAATTAATTGACTAAGTAAAATAAACCTAATAAGTAATATCCATTTTTCATTGATCGTAGATACAGGACCTATCTAACGACGGCGACGGTAAATTATAAATTTTAAAAATTGTGTAAAATCTGAAAAAAGCTTTCATATCGTGAATATTTCCAATAAAAGTATTTCAAATCGTGTTTTTTTATTTTGTAAATATTGGTAGCACTAGCATCTCGCGAGTCGATCGGCGCACGGCTCGACGCGCGCGCCGCTCGATTGGCGCAGTTCTCTTGTCTATCTAGCCGTTCGCTTTCTTGCCGGTGTGCCTCACGCACACATACACAGAGCGCATAGAATGCCTAAAATCGATCAGCGCTAGAAACTCAGTGTGCCCGGTTTTAATTTTTTATTTAATTATTGTGAATGTGAGGACTATGTGGGTCATTTCTTTTTTCCTTCTTAGTTTTAATCATGATCTGGCAGTTTGAGTAGTTTATGCGGCCTACCCAAATGTCCTGTCTTTGTATTGTTCGTCGAATCGTTGAGCTCCTCAAGTTCTGAGTTGAGCTGCACGATTTTTGACAAATGCGTGCACTGATTGGACAGGTCCGCTCAATCTGTGTGGTTCTTTCCTCAAAAGACCATTTCAGACACCAATCTACATGGTCTTCACACGATCTGACCAAGATTTTGTCTGGACTTTAAAAAAGACTGTGACTTCTGAGTTTGTTTCGGCCTTTCTTCTCAGAATAGTCAGATAGGAAACGCCGACCTCATCTAGTTTAAAAAAATATATGATATACGTGTTAAAGTGTTTGTACAAACCTACTTACAGAAAATAAATCATTTATCATTTACTACGTAGTAACAAAAGTATTTTATTGAATCTACTTTGAAGAATAAATAATTTGAAATTGAAAATAAAAGGTCGAATACTTGGACTTTTACCCTACTTATTTAGCCGTTATGTTATTTTAAGTTATTGAGATCACTTTTAAGTTTCTATTGTACTTTGAATATTATCATAAAAGGTAATTAATTGTAATAGTTAATAATTCGACTAAGTAAATTATACCTAATATTGGTTAATTTTTCATTGATCATAGATACCTACCTAACGACGATAAATTATAAATTAAAAATTGTGTAAAATCTGAAAAAGTTTTCGTAACGTGAATATTTCCAATAAAAGTATTTCAAATCGTTATTTTGTAAATATTGGTAGCACCTCGCTAGTCGATCGGCGCGCGGCGCACGGCTCGCCGCGCGCGGCGCACGGCTCGCCGCGCGCGGCGCGCGATTGGCGCAGTGCTCTTATCTATCTAGCCGTTCGATCTCTTGCCGGTGTGCCTCACGCACACATACACGGAGCGCATAGAATACCTAAAATCGTTTAGCGCTAGAAGCTCGGTGCGCCCTTAAGGGCGCACCGAGCTTCGACTAGCGAGGTGCTACCAATATTTACAAAATAACGATTTGAAATACTTTTATTGGAAATATTCACGTTATGAAAACTTTTTCAGATTTTACACAATTTATAATTTATCGTCGTTAGGTAGGTATCTATGATCAATGAAAAATGAACCAATATTAGGTATAATTTACTTAGTCGAATTATTACCAACTATTACAATTAATTACTTTTTATGATAATATTCAAAGTACAGACGCCAGCAGGTCAACCTACCCGAAACTGTCAGATTTTCCCAATCAACCTTGAACCTTATGCTTTAGCAATAAAGTCGAAAATCTAATAAAGAAATCTGACAGATTGTAGTAACTTGATGTGCTGGCGTCTGTACAATAGAAACTTAAAAGTGATCTCAATAACGTAAAATAACATAACGGCTAAATAAGTAGGGTAAAAGTCCCAGTAGTCGACCCTTTATTTTCAATTTCAAATTATTTATTCTTCAAAGTAGATTCAATAAAATACTTTTGTTACTACGTAGTAAATGATAAATGATTTATTTTCTGTAAGTAGGTTTGTACAAACACTTTTACACGTCAATCATATTTTTTTTTAAACTAGATGAGGTCGGCGTTTCCTATCTGACTATTCTGAGAAGAAGGCCGAAACAAACTCAGAAGTCACAGTCTCTTTTAAAGTCCAGACAAAATCTTGGTCAGATCGTGTGAAGACCATGTAGATTGGTGTCTGAAATGGTCTTTTGAGGAAAGAACCACACAGATTGAACGGACCTGTCCAATCAGTGCACGCATTTGTCAAAAATCATGCAGCTCAACTCAGAACTTGAGGAGCTCAACGATTCGACGAACAATACAAAGACAGGACATTTGGGTAGGCCGCATAAACTACTCAAACTGCCAGATCATGATTAAAACTAAGAAGGAAAAAAGAAATGACCCACATAGTCCTCACATTCACAATAATTAAATAAAAAATTAAAACCGGGCACACTGAGTTTCTAGCGCTGATCGATTTTAGGCATTCTATGCGCTCTGTGTATGTGTGCGTGAGGCACACCGGCAAGAAAGCGAACGGCTAGACAGATAAGAGAACTGCGCAAATCGCACGGCGCGCGCGTCGAGCCGTGCGCCGATCGACTCGCGAGATGCTAGTGCTACCAATATTTACAAAATAAAAAAACACGATTTGAAATACTTTTATTGGAAATATTCACGATATGAAAGCTTTTTTCAGATTTTACACAATTTTTAAAATTTATAATTTACCGTCGCCGTCGTTAGATAGGTCCTGTATCTACGATCAATGAAAAATGGATATTACTTATTAGGTTTATTTTACTTAGTCAATTAATTACCTTTTATGATAATATTCTAAGTACAATAGAAAATTAAAAATGATCTCAATAACGTAAAATAACATATCGGCTAAATAAGTAGGGTAAAAGTCCCAGTAGTCGACCCTTAATTTGCAATTTCAAATTATTTATTCTTCAAAGTAGATTCAATAAAATACTTTTGTTAGTACGTAGTAAGTTTTTGCAAGCAGATTCTATTGAATTTCTGATAATGAAGTTACATTGTAAGTATTTTGTTCGATAAGGCAAGACGTCACATAGCCACACAAAATATGCATTCCCTATGAAAATATAATGTGAGAGCGTCGCGCGTCGACTTCTGGATAACATGTTTCAGGAAGAAAGTAGCCAGCAAAATTGTTATTTACGATAAGATCGGTTAGTATACCGGATAATTTTTTTACCGGTTCCAAATTTATACAGGTTGTCCTATGATTATGAACAACTTTCACTATAGGACCATCTCTGAAATCACGAAAAAAAATCTGCTGTTTAAAACAAAAGTTCAATGCCTACTTGACCAAAGTCAAAGTTAAAGCATTTATTTCAAATGGGCACATAAACGGCACTTTTGAACGTCAAAATTTACATTTAAAAAATAGAATTGATTCTAGTCGCCCGTTCCAAAATGTATGAAACAGCTTTTTTTTCCGTGTTTTCGGAGTTGGTCCCATAGTGAACTGCAACTGTTCTAATAATTAAATAAAATCTAAAACTCTATTTCCACTTATTCTGATCTCTTCAAATTTTTCTTCAGGTTCTATTGAATAATAATCTTCTTCTGAATCAGCTGACGAATGATGTGTAGAAAACAAAACGGTGAAGGAAACCGGCATGTCCTAAAACAAAAAATTTGTAGACGTAGAAGTGCCAACAACTGGTACATTTACCCTATAAAACAGAAAAAGATAAAGAATTTTCCAGTGTACCAATGTAGTTTCTATCTGCACTTGTCTTTCTCTCTCGTCATCAGATGATTCAAATTTATTTTGCAGTGAAATGTCAACAACTGGTACATTTACACTATAAATAGAAAAAAATATACAGAGAATGATTAAAATTAGATTTAATTTAGTGATTTTTACCCACCTTTCGTACGTAAACTGTATTGCAGAAATATCGTATAATACACACACAGGTACAGGTAATACATTCTACAAATAAATTAAAAAAATAATATTAAAAATAAATAAAAAAACTTTAGAATTATTATTTAGCGACTCATAAAAAAGGTCACTCCATTTTTAATCATTCTAATTAATTAATTTTTTATATATAAATCGCTGCGCAGGCTAGCGCGCGCGCGCGCCCGCGTCACAGTATAAAGATATACAGTATTTCGACTTCATACAAACGGACGAAACGCGAGCTATATCTACGCGCCTCGACCTCCGGATGCGCTCGGCATGCAGACAGTCGCGACTGTGCCGCAGTGACGAACGGACGGTGTGTTGTTTTTTTTAACAATATCTGCGCAAAATAAATTGAAGTACATATTTAATATGACGAGTAGGCTATATTGTGCTGTTTTTGGTTGCATGAATTCGTCAATAACGCATCCAGAGATAACTTTTTTTTAGATTACCTGGAAACTCTGAAAGGTAAGAGTATGAAATAATTTTACTTACTAGTAGGTAGGTACATAATGTGTGTCTTTTTAATGGATAAGTATTTCCTTTTATCTCCCGAAAAAAAAGATGTCTGGCTTAATAAATAAAGTGAATAGAGTAAAGGAAAGTGAGACACGAGTGAAATAGGTAGTTATAGGCGGTTCATGAATCATTATACGGTAGGTACGCTTGTGTTAAAACCTCTGGGCATGTGTGTTTTGTTCTGTTAGTTTGTGTAATTCAAAGTAAAGACGTGGTTTTTATTATTAACTAGCTTCTGCCCGCGACTTCGTCCGCGTGAAATTTCACCCTCTTAGGGGTGGAATTTCGAAAAACGCTTTCTTAGTGGTTACCTACTCTTCACAAAGAACACACCCTCCAAATTTCATGTCTCTAGGAGCAGCGGTTTAGACTGTGCGTTGATATATCAACAATCAGTCAGTTTACCATTTTATATATATAGAAGATATATATAGATATAGAAGATATTTATGTACACACAGTAAAATACAATAACAAAACTAAATGGAAACACAAAGTAGGCAAATGTAATTAAAATGCTGGAGGCGGGCAGCCCTATCGCATGTTTACGTACCGCGCGGCTGTAGGCATTTATTTCAAGGTTACGGCCGAGTTACAACACTGTATGATCTTTATACTGTGCCCGCGTGCCGCGCGCACGGCGGCTGTGCTGAGAATGCAATCACTATACGTGGTTGAAAGGATCTCGGTACTTTTCTAAACAGCCTATATAAGGCGAGATTAATTTATACAGCCAAATTCATACTAGGGGCTTGGTAAGTGATAGATGAGTATCACGGATCGACAACATCACAACATATTATGCAAATGCAAAATAAAATGTTGACCTATTTGTATTTGTGTATTTGACTAAGAGCTGGGATTGCGTTTGAACCACACGAAAAAAAAAATTACGAAATTCACAAAGGCGGTCATCGACCCTTGATACTGAGCACTTACCGAGTCATCAGTATGAATTTGGCTGCATGAATTAATGTCACCAGATACTAGAAAGTAGGTAGGTACTGTACTGAGTATACTTACGAAGCAACAGGAGTATTCTCTTTGTCTTCAACATTCTCAGCAAAGATAAATTAAATTGTTTTTAAAATACCCCATTAAAAAAAATAACACCACCTAGTAAGGCAATTAGCTCAGATTACAGTTTATTTTATAATCTGACGCAATTGGTAAATAAGTAGGTAAATATACGAATTTTACTTACTTCATTTTTTCATGCAAGCGAAGGGGCAAGGGCAAGGGGCAAGAAAAGGGGTTGGCTAAAAACCAATGCTAAACGCATTGGTTTTTCGCCAACCCCTTCTCTCCCTTGATTTCTTTACTTTGTTCCCCATTTCAAATACGCTACAGTGAATTTTCATACAATTTTCTTCGTTACATTATTAAATCCGTGCGTAAGCGCAAGCGACACAAGCTCCCCGTCCGATGGCCGAAGCAGGACTAAAGCGGATAGGAGGGCGGCGCGGTAGCTCAGGGTATGCTGGGCGAAACTCGCGCGACTTTAGGTATTTCCTTCTTATTGTTAAACAAATACACATTTTGAAAATGTAAAGTATATACGTTGTATAAAACATGTAGTTTTGTTATTATTCAAAAACTGATGACCTTCCGCGAAGTATTCACGCCGTACTAAGCGTTTGTTTTGTTTTTTAGAGATAACTTTGTGAATTTATTCTATCGAGCAAACTTTATCAAATCGTGTTTCCATCGTGTATACTGGCTAGTATATATGCCCAATAATATCAATTTATTTCCTTAGATTTTTATTTAATTGTTTACTACTTCAAACAACCGTTAGAAAAACGTGTTTTTGTGTATAAAAAGCTCGGTGCCCCGTTAATAGACCGCTGGCTGGTGGAGCAGACGAGTCCTGGAGTGGAGACCGCGGATCGGCATGCGTAATGTGGGACGCCCCCCAGCTAAATGGACCGACGACATAAAGATGGTGACTGGGACAGACTGGATGCGGAAGGCGGAGGACAGGATGTTGTGTCGGAGGTGTTAGAGGCATGTTATTTGACACCTCGAGTTATATAATATTATATACTTTAAATCGAGTTTTATTCGCTTGCGTCCAACGGAGGGAGGGAACTTTAATATCATGAATATTACTATTGTCAGGAAAAATGCTGATATGAAAATGGAAAAGCAGAATTTCTGAAAGGAATTTTCCTATTAGTTTCTTGCTTTTGCTATGACTTTACGCTCTAGGTTTGCTTGCGTTTAAGGGCCCGTGCACACCACGTTTTTTAAACGCGCCGTGGACGCGCGTTTTAGAAATGTGTGTCGACGAAGCGCTTTTATCCTACGGAAGGTCTACAGGCTGCGTCTGACTCGCGTGCGTATCGCGTCTGTATCGCTACAAACGCGAGTCAACGGCGCGTTTAAAAAACGTGGTAAGCACAGGCCCTAAGGTTATTAGTACTATCTATATACAACCTTCATGGATGACCAGCGACTTGCCTTGTTCATTCATCTAAAGTTAAGTTAGTACAACTAAGCTATTACTTATTTTAGAAGCAGTGGTGGCCTAGTAGAAACGGCCATGACTTACTAGTATGAGGGTTCGAACCCAGACAGGCGCTTTATTTTGTAAATTATTTTATAACCACTGCTCTCAAAACGGTGAAGAAAACATCGTGAGGAAACCGGCATGTCCTAGCACCAGAAACTCGAAGACATGTGACATTCACCAACCCGTTCTGGGCCCGCGTGGTGGATTACGGCCCTCTCCCTCTCATAGAGAGGAGTTCGATTCCCAGCAGTGGGCAAATTATACGCTGCTTATACTACTACTTTTATAACCACGTAATTGATCATCGCCAGTCGATGCGTTTACGACATTTTATTAATATTTGACAGGAGAAAATATGTTATTACATAGAACGGATTTTTTTGCACACGCTTTAAATTGCAGACTCAAGAATCACTGAACCATTTTTGATGAAACTTTCTCTCTTCCGAGACTTTATTTGCGGTTGATACTAAAACGTTATTTTATTACTTTCGGCTGATGACAGAACAGAATCAAATTGAACGGCATCATAAATTGATCTGGGAACTAAATCGGGTGTTAGTGATTTCATTAGGTAGATAATGATATCTATAAAAAGTATTGTTTTACTTTTTTGGAGAATTGCATCGGTGTGTTAGTTTTCTGTAAGTATTAGAAGTATGTATTCTGTTTATCAACCAAGACTGTTTTCTATTACCAATTTTATTACGATTTATATGCTAATATTTGCAAACTGAATTGTTTGGAAGGTTATAAACAATGGTAGCTAGTAGGAAAAAAAATGGCCAAGTGCGAGTCGGATTCGCACACGAAGGATTCCGTAAGTACCACAAGGCAAAAACGCCGAAAAAAAAAACACGTTTGTTGTATGGGAGAGCTCCCTTTAAATATTTATTTTATTCGGTTTTTAGTATTTGTTGTTATAGCGGCAACAGAAATACATCTGTGAAAATTTCAACTGTCTAGCTATCACGGTTCATGAGATACAGGATAAAACCTGCACCGTTGGTAATAGCGTAACAGACTTTTGGGATTGGGATTGAGCTGCTCCAATAGGTTTAGAATGTTGTTTTTATTTTTGCTATTTTACACTTTAATAATTTTCTTTTTTTTTTTTTTTAAGTATCTATTTACTTAAATAATGACATGTACATTTACTGTATAAAGTATTATATGATTTTAATTATTGTGAATGTGAGGACTATGTGGGTAATTTTTTGTTTTTTCTCTCTTCGTTTTAATCATGATCTGGCAGTTTGAGTAGTTTATGCGGCCTACCCAAATGTCCTGTCTTTGGTATTTTTTTTTTTTTTTTTTTTTTTTTTTTTGCGGATGGGAAATCATCAAATGACCCCTCCCGCTCTGGGTGGAGCGGAAGGGAGTGTCAGACTCTTACTGACTAAAACCCACCCGTGTTCCTTCCTTAGCCCTTTATGTTCCGGGCCAGCGGTAACCCTTTCGGACAATCCCGCTGACCCGGCAGGCTTCGGCCCTATGGGGCCCCTCCTCGATGCTGACATCTCTTTGAGGCGCGCGTGGAACACGTACGCGCCGTCCGGCACGGGCCTGGTCCTGATCGGACGGTGAGCTACCCATTACTCTCCGCCCGCAGGCCCGCGCCTACGGTGGCCGGGAGTCGTCGCGCGGCTCCCGACGCCCGGAGCGTCTCCCGCGGCGGCTGGGACGGGAGGCTCTCTCCCTGAGCCGTCCCGCCACCTCCTTCGCTAGCATGACTGCTTCGCAGAAGGAGGTGACTGCCTCCCACTCCCTCTCGCCCCGGACCATGGCTTGCACCAGGGCCGGGCGCGAGAGGTCGCCGCCGCTGCCGATCGCCTCTACGAGGACACGGCGGTGCTCCGCCCAAGCGGGGCAGACCTCCACCGTGTGCTCCACCGTGTCCTCTGGGCGATCCTGGCAATGGTGACACCCGGGCGTTTCCTCCCGCCTGATGATGTGCAGGAACCTCCCGCTGTCTTTGGTATTGTTCGTCGAATCGTTGAGCTCCTTAAGTTCTGAGTTGAGCTGCACGGTTACTGACAAATGCGTGCACTGACTGGACAGGTCCGCTCAATCTGTGTGGTTCTTTCCTCAAAAGACCATTTCAGACACTAATCTACATGGTCCTCAAAGATTATGTCCGGATTTTTTATATACACATTGACATTGATGAATTTTATTTAGACAATGACATAAATATTTACTTTGTAAGTAATTTTTATTATTTTTTTTTTTATTTAATTATTGTGAATGTGAGGACTATGTGGGTCATTTCTTTTTTCCTTCTTAGTTTTAATCATGATCTGGCAGTTTGAGTATTTTATGCGGCCTACCCAAATGTCCTGTCTTTGGTATTGTTCGTCGAATCGTTGAGCTCCTCAAGTTCTGAGTTGAGCTGCACGATTTTTGACAAATGCGTGCACTGATTGGACAGGTCCGCTCAATCTGTGTGGTTCTTTCCTCAAAAGACCATTTCAGACACCAATCTACATGGTCTTCACACGATCTGACCAAGATTTTGTCTGGACTTTAAAAGAGACTGTGACTTCTGAGTTTGTTTCGGCCTTTCTTCTCAGAATAGTCAGTTAGGAAACGCCGACCTCATTTAGTTTAAAAAAAAATATGATTGACGTGTAAAAGTGTTTGTACAAACCTACTTACAGAAATAAAATCATTTATCATTTATCATTCAATCACAATCTGATTAATTTTGAAGGATAATGCTTATCCATTGCTTCATATGTTCGAAAAATATGTCTGCTCCACAACGTAAATAACGCAATGAATGTTGTTGAACTGTCAAAATGAAAGCCATTGCTACTGATAGTATGTTACAGATTACACTGCTGGATTAGATTGCCACAGGAACGTGAGGATTGGCACAAGCAAAGAAAGGTCTATGACCAGCAGTGCGTGAAGTCAGTGAAGTCGTGCTGTGGATAATGTTGATGATAAAATATTTTGTAACAATAAAATAAGCTTATAAATTCTAAAGCAATTAAAATTAAAAACATGTCCGTGAACATCGCAACGTAGAAGAATGTAAACACACTAAATGAGCTGTAAAACATGTCGTAAAAGTAATTTTAAACAGAATTCATATTTAATTCATGAAAGTTCTTCAAAACATGAAGTACATTGTCTCCTGGGTATATTACGTAATATATTTACTTGTAACTGTATGTATTAACACCTTTTTTCAGACAATGTGTGTCAATAGGTCAACTGGTCCAATGAAGAGGCTATTTTTGCAAGTTAGAATGTTTGTAGTTTTGTAGTTCTGGTACAGTAGATTTGTGGCTAGAAACGGGGTGACTTTTTTTTCCTATATGGCATCTCGTAGTTGACCTTGAGAGGTCCTGACTACTTAACCGGACTATCCTGTGGTTGCCTTAAAAAAACTCAAAGCCTCCAGGCAGGGGCGAATATCTAGTATACTAAGCAACTACACGCTAAGGGCACCCCCCGTGGGGTACCAACCTCGTCTTAGGGCGTCGCTGGGGAGAGGGCAGCAAGATGGGACAGGCTGGATCAGATTATTATTATTTAAGCTTGATGAGATCGGCGTTTCCTATCTGACTACTCTGAGAAGAAAGGCCGAAACAAACAGCAGTCACAGTCGGAGGTTTAAAGCTACAGGCTCAGCTGCAGCGCGGACGGGCACTTCATCGAGTAAGGGGGTTACTACCGATATTATAGACGACTAATAAAGATGTATGGAAGAAAAATACATGTTGCGCGGACACCAAATAAATTGGTATAAGTTCAAGAGAATGAGATGATGAATTACAGTTAGATTGGTGGCTGTAAAGTTCAATTGTCTAGTTAAATTCAGGTCAAAACGTATAATGGGTAATTTTGCTTATGAAATATTACTTTTTAGGGTTCCGTGCCTCAAAAGGAAAAAACAGAACCCTTATAGGATTACTTTGTTGTCCATGTACTCCAGTGGCGAAGGTACCATACAACTCGTTTCCCACCAGCTTCCCTTTGAAAATTCAGAACACAACGACTCTAAGTATAGTCAATTCATCATTTTTCGCTAATTCGCATGAAGCATACCTTAGAAAAGTAGATCGAAATAGGAATTTAATGAAACGGTTTATTGTTTTTTTTTTTTTTTTGCCTTATTTTTTTGCTCCGGCTTACCTCTGTCATAAATTCACCCTTCGCCACTGATATATTCAGGTCTACAGTCCCTTGAAGCTGTGAAAAAATCAAATTTCTAAGTTAACGTAAAAAAAAAAAATACGGCCGTTTATGCCGCAAAAAACGTCGTCGTCGTCGTCGTCGTCGTCGTTCGACACTCAAGGGAATCAAAATGTAGGGTACATTCCGTTGACCTATTAATATGCTATATTTTTAAGCTAACAGACCACCCAACTTAACAAAATTTAAAACCAACTACCAACCTAATAAAAATTAACACCAGCATAAAAATCGACTTGTACAAATTTACGGTTTCACAGTAAACCGTAAATCATAATGTAATTAGTTGAATAAATAAATAAACACTGTAAAGCTTACCGGAAATTATCCCGCGCCTGCCGTGTTGACTGCGCGGGAGTCGAGGGCAACGCTCTCTTCTATGACTCAAGCAGCGCATTGTCTTGGTGTTAAAAAAAAAAAAATTGAAGTTGACACTTGAGTAGCTACTTGGCTTGACAGTTGAATGAATGCAAGGTTGAAGAATTGAAGCTTTTATTTTTGATTCGTGATTTATGACTTCTTCGTAAATCGTAACTGTAGTGAGTGAATAATTGGATACATTTCATAAACTAATATTATACGTAATGAAATCTGTATTTTTTGAATCAGCACTATTGTATAATATCAAAAATGTTGCATAGTTTATTTGTGTTACTATTGTGTGACAGAACACAGTTGTTACACAAAGGATCTGTAAGGAGTTACAGAATTTACTTGACTCGGGTTCCATAATAGCTAATCGTACTAAAAGTTTTATTAAAGAGACCAAACGACCACACAAAAGGAAATTAATTAAACCAAAAGGCGTAACAAATGACCTAAAGACAGGTAAAACAAGGCATAATAAGTAATAAAAAGTTATTAACATAGTGATATCATTACTATATTATGTCATAGACAAGTTAATGTTTTCCTCATCCTCAACTAGCATGGGAAGATGTTACTAACATCGTTCTACCTACGACTACAGTCTGTTCGAAAAGTATCTGAATAATGTGTAAACACAGTTCAGGTTAAATTCTTACGCAAATACTCACTTAAAGCAATTAGTAACACATTTATCTGTGTTTAGACGGTTTTAATTTTTTTTGTCACCACTTTTTTCCAGCAATTATTGTTTGAATAGATGAGATATCATCGACGAAAATTGAGGTTATAAAATTAACCTTAATTGTCAAAACATTTTAAAAGTGATTTAAAATTAGAATATCGAGTTTCTTAATTTGTACTACTAATTGTCATCCAAAATATAAACAAATGTATCAAAAAACCTACAAGGACATTTTTGATCTATTTGTTTACATTTTCATCAGATACTTTTAGAACAGACCATACCTAGAACTACTTAGATTGTAATCGTCATAGTTTTAAATATAAAGCTAGGCTCATGTGAAAATGCAGACTTATCTTTGCCCTACTATCTTGTTCCTTTGATGTGAGAGTCTCGTACATCAGCCTTTTACTTAAACCTTTTCTTGCGAGAATGTTGACTATACTGAATTCTTCTTTTGTATCGGCACGAATTATAGGTCCTAACATTTAGCCTATATTCCCCGATAGGTTAGGCAGAGGAGTACCTACAGTACACTCACATTTCACCAGTTAACGTAGCCATTTGAAAAGTTAAAGGTTTCGTAAAGAGGATCTACTAGATATCGATTTAATTAAAAATATACATGTTGATGAGAGCAGTGGTGGCACAGTGGTATCGGTCGCGACTTACGAGTTTGTAGGTCGTAGGACTCGTAGGTTCGAACCCAAACAGGCGCTTTACTTGTAAATTATTTCATCACTACTGCTCTCAAAACGGTGAAGGAAAACATCGTGAGGAAACCGGCATGTCCTAGAACCAAAAATTCGAAGACTGCATGTGACATCCACCAGCCCGTACTGGGCCCGCGTGGTGGATTACGGCCCACTCCCTCTCACAGAGAGGAAGCCTGTGTTCCAGCTGTGGGAACATCATAGGCTGATTATGATTATGATGATATGATGTTGACATTTCCCAATACTTAAATTTCGCTTTGGAGGTCCGTCAACAAGCCTCCTTGAGGTCCCTAGCATATTCAGCCTATAATGTTCCCACTACTGGGACACAGGCCTCCTCTCTGTGAGAGGGAGTGGGCCATAGCCCATAATCCACCACGCGGGCCTAGTGCGGGTTGGTGAATGTCACAATGTTTAAGTGCCATGTGACCGGGGGAAAGCCTATTGTCATCACCCGGGCACAAATCCAGACTCCGGGCTGCTACTGACAAATTCCAGTTGGAAATTCCAGTTATGTTAAGTCTCATGTAACACAGGGGGCGAGTCTAATATTCATGCAAGATATATCGTACGTATTACTACGTATCATAGCTTAAAAAAAAAAAAAAGAATGAGCTCATGTCGTTGTCAAAAAATACATTGTGGGTGTTATTTTTTTTCCGTTGAAGTCTACCGTGACGTGAGTACGTGACGCAACTGACGTTCAGTTCGACAGCTAGAACGTCACAGTTTGCGATAACGTCTTATGATAGACGTTATCGCAAACTGTGAAAAACTGTTCGTTGGCTGTTCTTATTTCGAACGCTTAGAAATCCTTCATAATCTAGTTCTAGAACGGAGCTCAATCTTAAATGTCTATTTAAAACTAGATTTGTTTGTAATCTGTCAGCTTTGAATCGGCTTTCACCACAGAGTACTTTGATACGCTTGTGCATCTATCTCGAATATGGACCTTGGAATCAGTATATTGTTGCACGGAGCAAACTGACATCCGATTTAAATGACCTCCACAATTTGATTTATTGATACCGGTATCCCAAGGTTAGGGCCGTACCGGTTTTAAAACTATTAAGGAAATTATAGAGATTATTTTAAACTGAAGTATTATGTTAATTGACTCTTAATTAAAATAATTTCGGAAGTCCTTTATGGTCAGGTTAATTTTTTTTTTTCCCAATCCGATGTCGAGATATATGTATATGAACGTTATTTAGCACGTACCTACGTACTTAGTCTAAGCGTTATTCCTGTTAAACTACAAAATATGCAAGATAGAGACGGGAGCATTGGTGTTAAGTCAATGATTGGTGTACAATAAATCATATTCTACCTAACATGCCGTTGTGAAGGCCGTAGAAATCAGCTGGATGCGAGAAGCACAGATCTGGTCAGAGACGGTGGTTGGAGGAAACCTATGTCCAGCAGTGGACGTCTTTCAGCTGAAATAATGATGATCTAAGATGTTTAAGTCACGAGCTAAGTACTCGTACGGCGTACCTAACGTTCAAAGACCTCTGCCTGAGTCAAAATTGTTTTAGAATCGTCTCCGATTTCAACAGTATTACAAAATTAGGTTTAAAGACATTTATTTCTCATAAGAACTTAAATAACATAGTTCACTTAAAATGAGATACAAAGTGCTTAAATATCTAAATGATAAATAATAATATCATATTTGCCTCTGGGACGTTGCCGACTTTACAGGGTACATACATGTTTCTTAAGTTTCGCCTTAAATATGTTTATGCTATCACACCTCTTTAAATCCTCCGGTAAATCATTAAACCGTTTAAATTCCTCTACAAATCTTAATCTGCCGTAAGATACGTGAAATATCTTAATATCCATATACAAACTGTGACGTATACGATTATATGCGTTCGTTCACTTGCGTTTTCTTTTGAAAGCAACGCAAGGCCGCTTAGCCTTTCAACCAGTATCAGGTGACGTCAAAGATATCTCATGAGTATGTTGGCAGCATTGTGTATGGATTTACGCGCGTTCCTGATTTGAATCTCGTTTGAAAAGTTAACGTCATTGATATGTAGTTTTTCGTAAAGAGGATCTACTAGATATCGATTTAATTTAACATATACATGTTGACATTTCCCAATACTTAAATTTCGCTTTGGAGGTCAGTCAAAAAGCCTCCTTGAGGTCCTTAGCATATTCAGCCTATAATGTTCCCACTACTGGGACACAGGCCTCCTCTCTGTGAGAGGGAGTGGCCCATAATCCACCACGCGGGCCCAATGCGGGTTGGTGAATGTCACATGTCTTCGAATTTTTGGTTCCAGGGCATGCCGATTTCCTCACGATGTTTTCCTTCACTGTTTTGAGAGCAGTGGTGATGAAATCAACAAAGTAAACTGCTTGTTTGGGTTCAAACCAACGACCTACAACTCGTAGGTCGCGGTCTTTATCACTGTCGATTAAGAGGAATTTGAAAATGGATTGTCCACCTCACAGAACATATTGTCCTGTGGTCCACCTAGACTTTGTTAGTTCTCCATAGAGAACCGAAAGTTTTCAGAAATGCAGTATGATGTATAGTCGTCCAGAGAGGCTGTTTTCATAGCTCCTCCCAAGTTTCTGATAAATAGCTCCTGAATTGGCGACCGTGCCATATCCCAACTGAAATTGCAACCGACAATTCTCTGTAAGTAATTGTTTAAAGACATTTGCGCAGAAGAAAAAGCAAAACCAAGGTCCAATAACCGGCCACGAAGTTGCATAATGCAAGACATTACATCTATTTTGTAACAAGTAATCAATGGATGGGATACAAAGCATTAGAATTGCAACAACACGATTTTATAGACGCCATTTATCGGCCGGTTCCACGGGCCGGAATGTGAGGTACACACGAACGGCGAATGCATGACGAGACTCAAGCATTTAACCTTCTTGCGATCTACATAGTGCTTGGAACTGTCGAGATTATTCAAGATATTTCCATTGAGGTATGGGAATTGTTGTTAATTATGTGTAAGGAGCATACGAGTAATTCTAAAAGTATTATATTTAGAATTCACTGTGAGAAAGTGATGATGTGTGTGGGTGGGTTCTGCTCGCGACTTCCTCCGCGTGAAATTGCTTGTTTTAACATAAAATAAATCCTATGACACTCGGCAATACTGTAGTTTCGCATTAGTGAAAGAATTTTCGGAATTGGATCAGTAGTTCCGAAGATTACCCCCTACATACAAACCCACTTATAGTATTAGTGTATGGGTCCATGAAGATGGCTATAAAAGTAGGAGAAGATCGGCATAACGTGCTTTCCGAGGCACGGAATGGTCTGGATATGTAATCACCCATCCCACGAACCGACCGCTGGAAGCGTAGCTTAACCTTCTATCGACTCGTGCGTCTGTTATTATTTCGCGAATAGTTATTTTTTTTTTGTGAATGGTCAAGCAGGTTTAAATCCTAACCAAAACCCAATACATTATCCTTAACATTTACGTACATTACCACGTCATAAGGTTTAACTTAATTGTCTCATTCATACATTATACTTCATTTCCTTTAACCACTCCGTTTAATTTTATTTCTACTCCACATTGTTGATTATGCAAACAAAAATATGGACACTAACCTAAGCTGAATCAACAATAGTCTTAACTCCATCCAAAGTCATTCCACTTAGAACTCTAAATACGTAGACATAAAGTTAAAAGTTCGATGTTTAGAAAGAGGAGGTCATATGCATATTCAATAAGAAACGTACTGGGAACAAGGGTTTAATATTTGAGCGGTTGGCAGCATTGGAGAGGGTTGCCAGTTTAAAAATGTTTTGTTATAAACTGAATTTTTATTGAGGGTCGATTTTAAAAGTTATGACTTTGACCTAAACCTATAATAAACTAATAATATGTACTGGCAGTTATTTCAAACCATTCCATGAAGTAATAATACGTTTTATTACTGTTGCACTATGGAAATAGCTTTGGATTACATCCAAAGTATAGTATAGATGTTATTTTTTGGCAGCAAACTGTTAGCTAGCCATGCCAAAAACCATGAGATTTCTATAAAAGAATTAAAAAACGTGAGAGGGTAGGCAAAGAGGTTATGTTTGAAACTAATCCAGATAAGGAATATCAACCAAGAGCCGCATTCTCTATGGTACGCAAATGGACGCGAGTATGGCGTGATTAGATATGGAATTGACGTGGTTTCGAAGTAAGGAATTATAGAGGTATGAGGAACAGGGTGTAAAGTTCACTCATACTCTATAGACAAGGGAGGATTCTCCGACCACACGGCTGTTGTGTCTGGCGGGCAACTGCCCGATCATTCATGTCGGACCGTTGTATCTATACTAATTGCGCGGTAAACTCCGCTTGCGAGATGCAGAATTTTGCGTGACGTCAGTATGATGCGTTGTTCCCATGTGGCGTTGTAGATACCGCTACAGAATCATTGAGTGGTCATAGTGAATTAGGGCCCAGGCAGGTGCCAGTCAAGCTTTCTAGCCTTTTCCCAATTATGATGGGGTCGGCTTCCAGCTGACCGGATGCAGCTGAATACTAGTATTTTATATAGAAAGACTCATAGCTGACTTCCACAACCCAGTTACTGGTTAACACGATACCTTGGTAAGATTGGTTGTCAGACATTCGGGCTTCTCACGACCTGTAACGATCAACGGTTTAATGTGCTTTTCGAGGCACAGAATGGTCTCAATATGTAATGGATGGTCACCCATCCGCGAACTGACCGCGGCAAGCATCCGCCAGTGAACGGTGTGGCTGTTATCATTTAGCCATGAGCCCTTCTAAAAGAGGAAAGTACTTCCATTGATTTCTGTTACAACGTTTGTTTTGTATGAAACATGCATATTTTAATTTTCGATTCGAAAGCTTATTAAATTTTAAGACTGAAGATAATTTAGCCTAAATATACCGTGATATTATTTTTAAGTTTATCGATCTAGACTTCTAAGGCAGGGTATCTAATTTCTAATTTCCTAGATTATAATACTTATTGATTAAGAATTGAGTGTGCCGCTTAAAGTTTAAACCAATCGTTTTAGATAGGAAAAGAATATTATTGCGAAACTCGTGGAATTAGTAAGTACTATATTAAGCTTCTTGCGAAAAGTACTGTCTCTGTATTTTTAATTTTAGAACCAACAATAAAAATTGATTCTAAAATTAAAAATACTTTTGGCAAGTGACTCATAAAACAAGTTTTGTAAGTTTGTTGTACACCTAGTCACCTACTCCTATTGCTAACATATTTACATTATATGTATAGAGGTTCTGATTTTGTGAGTCATACTTTGTAATACTCACACACAAAAGGCAAAATACCTTTTTTTTTGTTTCCGAATAAAGTTATCAGCAAACTTAAAATTGCGATGATCTATGATTATAATATGACTCACTCTTGAGTGCTTTATTCTAAACCAACCAGCCAAAAAGGCTTTCTTTGAGTCACCGAGTCTGTAATTAAAGTATTATGGTCCAGCGGTCTACCCATTATAAAGTGTTTTCAAAGCGCAGCCATACCGATTTTGACGCAAAATCTCATAGAGATATTTTTTACCGGTATTTTCATGAGTAAAGCTGCGACCGAATGGTGGCCAAGGTTCGGCCAAAGATACCAGTGTCGTCCAAAAGCGCGCTGGGTTGACGATATCGTTAAAGTCGTGGGAAACACCTGGATGAGAGACGCATGGAACCGGGAAGTGTGGCAGAAGGGGATGCCTATACCCAGCAGTGGACGATTCTGGGCTAAAATTATGCTGATGGTATTTAAATTGTATTAAATGGACAGACGCCAGCGCACATTAAGCTACTACAATCTGTCAAATTTCTTTAATAGATTTTCATTTTTATCGCTAAATCATAAGGTTCAAAGTTGATTGGGAAAATTTGACAGTTTCGGGTAGCTTGATGTGCTGGCGTCTGTACATAGAGACCGTTGCTCTTGATTATAATTTTTCAAAACTTAGGACAATTTAAGGATAAAGGTTACATGCGTAGCCGCCATTTTGAAAAAAAAAAAAACATAACGGCGCGACAGTAGTATGCCAGGCTCCAGGCAAAAATCATCAATCTCCTGGTCCCGTCAATTCCCTGGTGTTTCAAAGATGCAGTAGGTTGATATCAAAATAATTACTTACCTATGCGACGAAATAATCCTTGACTAAGATGCGTATCATTGACCAAGTAACCCCAATATCCATTGTTATGCTTATTGAAAACATTTTAAAACAAGTTTGTTGTTATTTGTTGCAGCTGGCAACATTCCTTATGAATAGTGGTGAGCCAATTATTGTGAAAAGTTACGTTTCGATTGTACGGTTTTTTAAAAGCTGATTCCTTTCTTCTTTTCTCTTGTTAGCACGATCTATTTGCGATAGAATTATGCTCATTTATGCTATGGTAAAAAGACAAGCCAGTCAGCAAGCTGGTAGTGCGGCTGACTGGCCAGGGCGCGTCGGGTGAACGCTTAGTTCAGCCCGATTCAAAGTTTATAACAGCTCTGAAGTGCGCTACTCGCTGCGCAAGTCCTCACCCCCTCACCCCCCTGACAGGTGAATTTGTTACATTGTTACAATTTGTTGTTGTTGTTGTACTGCGCAGTGACTCGCCTCATGTTCGGACCGCCAGAAAGTTTGAATCGGGCTGTACTGTCACTCTTGGAAGCTCTTTCGTTCCCTTTTGCTCATCAAATAAGGAATATAGGTACTCCATCTCTGATCAAATACACTATTAATCATATTTGAAGGGAGTCTAAGTGCTGCATGGATAATTGAAAGAGTCATCTTAGCTGGAAACTGTAATCATTAGGTACGCTTTGCAGGCGAGTTGGTGATCATTGTATGATGTCATACGTGTTAATGTAAGTTTAGTACCAGTCATCTGCTTAATATAAAGCTTCAAGCATCACCACACTAATATGTGTACTATCGAAAACGAGAATGCCAGTTTGTTTGTCTGTTTGCTACGAATTTACGTCTACACTACCGAACAGATTCCTAGATATGATAATATCTTCTTCCAGAAAGTACAAATCTTTTTCATATGTCAATTCATGGGTGTCGTCGCCGAGGGAGGCCAAGGTAATGTAGGCGTGAAGACTTAGCTTAGATTTTCACCTCTCGGTGTTGAGCCAAGCATTGAGAATCCAACACAGCGCATCCCAGCACGTCAATAAATTGCGTTGGATTTTAAACTCTCGGCGGTAAGCACTTTGAAAATCCAGTGCGCGAAATAGTCCCGTCGCGATATTTTACGCTCGTGTGAACGTCGGGTTAGATGCGTTTACGGGAGATTAGCCAGTGGAGGCAATACACAATGAACAGTAAAAAGTTATGGGGGAGAGCTTTGCCCAGTAGTGGAAAAATAAAGGTTGAAAAAAGAAACTTTGAAATTGCTAGTATAATAATAATAATGTAACACATAAAAAGTCGGTGTGTGAAGCCATTAATTTTAAACGTTTTCTTACAAGTCGTTAGTTTGAATGACGGAAATGACTCAATGCATAGTTACTCTCTGTATTTTGTGGCATAGTAGTCCTCTAAAAAAATTACACATCTTGTTAAAAAGTAATGTACCCATTGTCTATGACTGTTTAAAAATGTAAGCATGGGTGTTACTACTGTCAGTGGTAATTGTTGTAATAAAATATACCTATTGTGTTATTTTAAAAGCTTTTCCTTATGACTAAGAGATTTTAACCGTTTTCTTAGGATTCCGTAGTGATTTAAGGAAGCTAAAAATGTAGGCACGACTCACGAGTTTCTTTCTTATATGGGGCAAGCGCAAGGGTACCTAGCCCGCTAAATTCAAATTTTTCTTACGTTTTTTGCATTTTGCATGTCAGTGTCATGTTGATTAAAATATGATTCTCGAGCGTTACAAATATGACTTCACAGAATTATAATCATTAAAATCATCAATGCAACCCTCTAAGTTCATAAAATCCTATTAAAATCCTATTTCATGAAATATCAATTAATAGGAACCGCCTGTTTGAAGGAGTCTTTAAATGAACCTAGAGGAATAAAGGACGAGAGAGGTAGGACTCCAGAATGATGTCCAAGTAGTAGATTAGCTAGGCTAGGTGATCTGAATGACTTGTTGTCGGAACTTCGGAAGTATGTCTGTTGGTCTAGTGGTCAGTGACTATGACTGCTATGCCGGAGGTCGTGGGTTCGATTCCCACCCAGGACAAATGTTTGTGTGATGAGCATGATCATTTGTTCTGTGTCTGGGTGTAATTTATCTATATATGTATGTATTTAGAAATATATAAGTATGTTTATCAGTTGTCTAGTACTCATAACACAAGCTCTGCTTAGCTTGAGACTAGACGGCGTTGTGTGATAGTTGTGGAATATTATTATTATTATGTCTGATTTATTTTGTAGCGCTTTCTGTCAAGATAGTTAAACAATATCCCTTAAATTAGCTCCTTTGCTGGTTGGTCGCCACTAGATTTTGGCTACCAAGTAACTGTGACTTTTTATAGAAAATACAGACTTAAAATAATATATTCCATTCAAATATACCTGATTAAAATAAAATAACTTGAAAGCACAGAGGAGTGGCTTGTTGTTGAACTTTTGATGTCATATTCACTATTTATTCATGCAAAGTAAACTTTATCTTTGCCCTCAGAAGGTCGATTTTGGAATAAGCGTGTTAATAGTCAAGGCGCGGCCTAGCTATGTTTACGATTTGAAAATGGAATTCGACATTTGACATTTCGCATTATGTATTTTAGAACGCGCGAAGATCATGGTTTTTTTTTCTGTTTGGGATAAGGTGTCATCGATAAATGCGGTTTCTTATTAGTTTTACGGTTATTTGAAACACTTCCAATAAATACATTTATAAAAATCGGAAGCTTATAAAATTATAATTTTATTTATTCAAATCATTTCGTACACACCCAAAAATAAATACCTCTCTCACACTAGAATTCCAAAATAAAACAAACAACTATTACCCGAATGAAACTTGAACTTGACCGCCACCGCCATTTTAGAAATGTCATTGAGAACAACACTACTCGGTAAAAGAAAAATGACAAAATTGTTTCCACGCGAACTTTGACACCATATAACTACGAAATTTAAATCTTATGATCATAAAAATAAGGCTCACATTGCAAAACATAAGGAAGTTAGTATTTTATCGTTGTTCTGTTATTTAACATAGATCAGGGACGTGGGAGTAATTTTTTTTCCGTTTAGAAACCGCTATGCGATTGCAACATTTGCAACCTCTTTTTACAGTTTTTTTACACACTTAATCTGCACATCGATATTTTATCAAGTTTGACATTACCGTTAAAGAGAAGGCAAATAAAGTAGGTGTAAATAAATTAAACGGTTATTTTTAAAAGCGGCTAAGAGATTAATAGATCATAATAATACATATTCATACATTGTATTACTTGTGCCGCCAAGATTTTATCAGTTAAATTGGATCCCGCCTACAAACGACGTATAATTCGCAAGGTGACAATAACTAGGCCAAAATATTTAAACAAAAACGAACCGAGACGGGAATATTAAAGTGTAGAGCTAATATCGTATAAATAGGTTACGACAATTATAAATTCCCCCAAATTACTACACACATCAAAAGTGTCTAGGGATCAACATAATATATTTTTGCAATAACTTTTCTCCTGATTGATATTAATTAAAATTTTCTTTAAGGATTCATCAAATAAAGTGTTTTCGTTTGTCACAGTAACGATAAACCAAGTCACCTTTGCATTAATAAAGAAATTTGCCATTTTCCTAATAAAGGGATTTTTGACATTTGAACCACTAACACAAAAGTTCGAAAAAAAGACTGAAATAACAGTTTTCTTTAAAATTTTATTGGGTAACTTAAACAATTAATAATCCGTGTTTCTACCGCGAACACTAACAACACAAGAACATCGGTTTGGCATACTCAAAATGAGTTCATCCAAATCACGCTGTGGAATGGCCGCCCATGTTCATTGCAACAACAAAAAAAGGTCTTCTTGCGACTGGATACCCTCCATATTCGGCAGAGCTCTTCTCTGTAGCATATCCCATGCATGCTCAATCGGGTTCAAGTCTGGCGACTGAGCAGGCCAGGGCAGGACATTGATGTTAGCTGCGGCGAGAGTCTGTCTTACAACTCTTGCGGTGTGCGGTCGTGCATTATCATGCATTAACTGAAATAAGGGACCGATTTACACTTGTAGAGGAACGATGACGTCTGATACAATCGTCTCAGCATAAATTTGAGCGTTGAGGTTGCCTCTGATCCAAATCAACTCAGTGCTTCCGCCGATCCAAATACCCGCCCATACCATGATGGTTCCACCACTATAAGGATGGACTTCCTGGCAGGATTTTAATCGCTGTTGGCGTCCAGGGGTTCTCCAGTGTCGTATACGTCTTGTATCCGGTCTCATACCAAAACGAGACTCATCAGAAAAGCACACGAAACGCCATTGTTCTTCTGCCCAATTTCTGTGTTCAAGAGCCCATTGATATCGAATCCTACGATTGTGCATTGCTATAGGTGGTACCCGTAGCGGTCTTCGGGAATGAAGGTTCACTTCATGCAAGCGGTTTCTGACTGTTTGGTCGCTAATTAAGTTCCCTGAAGAGTGATGAAGCCTCACGGCTAACATCATGGCGGTTATTGTTGGAGCTCTTCGAGTTAAGATTTGAATGTATCGGTCTTGTCTCCGTGTGGTGCAGCGATACCGTCCTCCATGGCGCTCAGCCACGGTACCAGTGCTTCGGTAACGTGTCCAAAGTCGACTGATAACACTCTGACTTGTATTCAGAGCTAAAGCCACAGTACGTTGCCGGGAACCAGCTTCTATCATTCCCACGGCTCTGAGCATTTCTTCCCTGCTTAAATGACGTCGCCGCTCCATAATAACGTTGGTTTTAATCAGTAGTAGGGAAACAGTAGCACTAATAATGTCTTCAATGCGTTGTATGTTTTTATAGGGAAAATATTGACAGCTGATTTTCATCTTTTACTCGAATTTGATTCACAGTTCCTGATTCAAATTATGAAATGCACCAAAAAGGATCCATATAAATTTATAAAATCATAAATTTATTACAAAGCCACATCTCAATCTCAAGAAATCCGCATAAAAATGCTTGATCCCTAGACACTTTTGATGTGTGTATGTCTACTACACAGCAGCCAACATTTAACTCGGTCAAACAGAATAATTTTCCAGTTTACAGTAGATTTAACAAACATTTTCTATCTTACGAGATTAAACTCGACATTTGCCGCCATAATTTGACATTAAACGTTTAAAATGACAAGTGTTCCACAGATTATACAAATAACCACAGACAAGCATATGACACGCAAAGGAAAGTGGTATAAATCCTCAGCCGTCACGCCCGGCTTTACGCTTCCGCAATTTCTGTAATGCTTTATCTAAATAATCATCTTTTAATGTACAGCCGTCGACATAAATGTAATAACACAATTTCACTGTGTTTAAGATGGTAAAATTACTGGGAGACATTAAGCCGTTGGTTTTGGCCAATTAAAGCTAGTAAACGAACACTGCAACAGTTTTGGCTGTACGTTTCTAGGACAGAATGTTGGCATTTTCAAATGACAATGATATGTAGGTACAAAAATAGTCCCAAACTAGTGGAAACGTGTTTTGTTTAATAATGTGAATTTGAGGACATTCAAATTTATAAATAGCTCCGAACTTTAAATATCCACTTCACAAGCGTACTGTACTATTTATTGTAACTGGCGAAGATAGGAAAAACGCTGGTCTGTTGACTGTGCCAATAAAAAACATTGAAACTTTAAAGATACTTCGTGTAAGAATTGATAGATGTATTTAGTAGATGTATACATTGTGATGGACTAACAATCCACGGAAGTAACACATTGTTTAATGTTTTATCAGAAAGTTCAAGGCATCGGAAAGGTCATGACATAATTCTTGACTTTTAGCGTTAATAATATTCCAAATTCATGCTAACCTAAAGATATCAAAAATATTGACAAAGAATACGACTCGTAAACATATTTAATAGGTACTGTTTATGTATGTAAATAATAATAAAAAACAACTAAAACACGCTTTAAATAAAATTGACCTCCTTTCGGTTAACCACTTGCAAAAAACCGTAAAATAAAAAAACCGTAAAGTAAAAAGCTTTTGTCACCACCTAGTACGGTTGACTCATAGTTCCCGCTTGAAGTTCGAATCGAACCGTAAGGCCTAGTATCAATCAGCCTCGAAAATAGTAATAAAAAAAAAACGTATTAGCGTATTCTTGCTAAATCTTGCACAAACATGGAATAATTTGGCTAGAAATGTTTAGTCGGTTTTTTATGTGTCTATTCTATTCGACTATTTTGGTTAGGCAGTATAAGTCGTTGTCCTATGCTGAGGTCATAATTAAAAATACAGGCTGGCAGGGACAAACAAACGCGCAAACTGTAACCATGAATTCAGCACATGATTCTAGAATCTAGACCTTCATGCGTTGAAATTTTTCGTCGGTTATATGAAAAAAAAAAAAAATCGGCTGTTTCATACAAAAGTACCTACGCGGTCAAATTGTACGGATCAGGGTTTTTTTTTAAATAACAGACGATTTTCGTCTGTCTGTGTATCAACGCCAATGATTTCAAAAGTAAGGATACGCCCGTCTGAACATTTTACATAGAAGTTCTTCGTTCGAAATTCGAAGTTCGCGCGCACCACTGTCAACTGAGTCGCGTTGGCCCTAAAACCGTCATTTTAGGGCCAGCGCGCTGGTGCCATTTCGTCGCGCCGTTAGCCCGGTCCTTACGCTAGTAATATATATGTCAATGATCAACGCAGGTTTCAGAATCCTTTACTGAATCAAGATTGCGCGTTGATGTCCCTGTCATCCTGTATGAGAAACTTTTCATTATGGTGCTTAAAATCACTGAAAGGTTTTTAAGTAATATAACATCACGGTTTATGTTCCATAAAGAGGTACAGAGCTGAATAACCACATTCATATTTGATCAATCTGGTCAGGTTTTATATTACAGAATCAAAAGAAAAGAAAAATATTTATTTTCTGATAAAGATTTCGTAAGCGCCTTTTGTAATTCTTTTAAAAGGAGAATGTACATCGCTATTAACACTTTAATTCTGCAGTTGAGTCTACATACACGTTATTATTTCTTGTTGTTTTCAGTGCAACGCGTACTTACAGTTTAATATTCAAATTATGTAACTACTAACACGCAATCGACGCTCGACCTACAACAGTAACATTTTTTGCTGTTTATGATACCTAAATGATTAACTTTCAACAAGTGTTTTTACGTAAGGAGGGGCTCGTGTCTAAAAGATAACAGCTGCACGGGTTCATCTAAGCTTAAGCTACGCTTTCCGCGGTCGACCTCCAAAAGTGGGTAACATGATACCCCTTACTAAGACTGTCAGACTTTTGGGTTGTTTACTACTCGTACGACTGTCAAAGATCTACGAATGACAGCCGGGACCACGTGCTTTGCTGAAAATATGAAATGGCAATTACCAAAAAACTCGCTATAAAAGAAATTTACTAAGGGTATTGATCTCTTCTAAGGTAATTTCAATCGCAAGTAATGTCATGTCATTTAACTGTGAGAGCTGGCCTGAAATAAACTACATGAGTACATGACATTATAAATAACCCTTTTTTTTTAATTCGCAAAATTCGAACGCTCACGAACGTTCAAAATTCGAACATAACTTATGGAACATGTGTTGCCATTTACATGCAATATTAGGGTTCGGCTATACGACCTCGACCGAGTGTGGGCGGGATGGTGAAAATAAGCTAATTAAATTTTTGGCTAATGACTTATCCAAGGCTGTTTACTTACTTGCGGTCAGTTGAAAGTTGTTATTTTTTATGAAGATAATTTAGAAATTTTGCAAATGATCCGTAAGAAGAGTTCATTCTGTGTATTTTGGCAGGAATGTTTTTAAATTAATATTGTGTATGAATGGATCTACTGTATTCGCAGGTTGTCTCATATTTTATTCAGCAAGGCCATTTCCTAGATTAGAATTGCACATATCAAAATCTTTCTCAAAGTTTACAGGATCTGCGATTTTACTGAAAGTACTTATCATTATTTATTTAGGATCTGTAATGCTACTCTATTATTACTTTCGACCTACTTAAACATTCTGTTGGAAGATTAGAATCAAAGAGCATTATCTATGGCCCTCCATCCATCACATAAGCTACTTATCGGTCTTTAACAAAGACTACAATATGGTCTATAAATACAAGTGTATAGTTCAAATTACTTTTGATTAATCCAACAGCCAACTTGACCCATACGGCCATACCTAATTCTTAATAGGGATATCAAAGCCAAGACCCCAAAATAGCTGAACCATGAGGTTGTAATTGTGACGGAAGTGTGGCAGTGTGGCCATGTCTTAAAAAAGTAACTTGACACGAATTGTCAATAAAAATAACGATCCAGGTATCACGCTTAGGCGGTCACGTCACAAATTCACGATACAAGCGTGTGGGGTGTGGTGCAAGTCATGGGGGTTAGAAGGTTTGAACTGTTAGAAGGTTGATGTAAAGGCAGATCAAGTGACAGCTGTCCGAATGACATAAACAAAATACCTACTACTAATTGAATAATTATGGCCATAAAGACTATAGTGGCCTTTTTAGCTAAACAAGAGTTCAGAGTAAGTAATAAAATCAGCTGCAGTACAATTGTTACGTTTAGTTTTCCTCTGAGAAAAACTATGGTAAAATGATAGTTATCACGCAATTTTACCAAATGTTACCATTTGTGCTCCAAAAACGTATCAGAGCAACTAAGAGTATAATTGAATAAACTGACATATCTAGCAATTTCTCTATTCTACCTACATCTATTTAAAGTTAATTTGTTAAGTAACGAAGAGACTCATAATAACAAACCCCAATTCGGTCACTAGTCACCGTAGATTTAGCCGAAAAAAATCAGCGAATACACACAAAGTTACGCAACATTGCCATTTATGGAAAATTACATACCTAATTATTTATTTTGCGCGGGAGTAGTTTCACACTTCCAACTCAAAAGGCAATAAAAACAGGCAATTTAAGAATTGACTACATTATTAGTTTATCGTACTATTTGATTTACCTGTTTGACCCATAAAACTTTCGTTTATGGTATATTAGACAAATATGGCTAACACATTTTTGTTGTACAATATGTAGGCCAGACGGATGCTCCTTTTGTAGCTGTCAGAAACACATGTCTATCACGTATTCATAAATTATAAAACTAAAACAAAAACTCCTTTGTTTGGCTAACACACAGTTTTATAAAACATTTAAGTATTCTATTGTTGTTAATTAATTGAATAGTTACATTTACGCGGTCTATTATTGACTCATTGTAAAGCTTAGCTTTTATTTTCAGCTGTTTTAGTTTCCGTGAACTCAAGTGTAGTGTGAATGACTTTATAGTTTTCCTCTGCCTTCTTGCTGTTCCCCAAGTACAAATATACATAGTATTAGATTAGTGTTGTCTTTCAGTCTAACAAAGTAGTAAAGTCGTTGTATATTTGAGCCCAATCTAAACATGATATGATCGCTTTATTTAAAACCTATAAGGTACAGGTGCTTATGTGCGTTCTTTATCTTAGCTTAGCTCAAAAAAGTCATATTAACATACAAGTAGTCAGACTTTTCTTGCTTAGTGAAATGATCATCTAGCATAGTCTTACGTTCCCGACGTCTAGTGTGGGACGCACCCCAGCTAAATGGACCGACGACGACCTTAGGTGGCTGGTACAGACTGGATGCGGAGGGCTGTTGTGGCGTAGTCTGGGAAAGGCCTATGTCCAACAGCGGACTAACCTTGTTTATTTTGCAATGTAATAAGTATTTCTCAGTAAAACGCCTTTTTCATTAACTTAGACCATCTCACGGCGCAGGGGCGATCTAATGTTACCTGCACCTGCTGCTGACGTCACATCCCGTCATTGTCACTACCGGCCCTTTGTCCCTTTTAAAACAATATGTTTAACATTTTTATGTTACTTTATCTACTGGTTTACGAGATATATCTATTTATCTCGAAATCTTGCTTCCAAAGCTAAATAAAAAATCTTTTGACAACGGTAGATTTTCTCACGTAATTAAAGGTCAACAAACAACCGCCATGTTAAAAAAAAGAATCGTGGTCTATCTTGTTTATGGTCCGCAATTAAACCGGCATCATGGAGGTATCATTATTTAAAATTAAACTCTCAAAAGCAGATGACATAACCACGAAGGCCAAGTTCAAATAAGCATAAAAGAATCTTGACTTGAGTTGCCATTTTTGGTCAAGAGGTGTGATTCAGATACTGAGTCATGTTCGATGTAGCACATGACATCATATTGTGGTCATTGCTTTATTTGAAAACAGCAAAGTACAAGATGAAGATAGCAGTGATTATCTCGATGAATCGATTGATTAATCGATTAATTTCGTCTGCAATAAATCGATATTATTAATTGGTTTTAGTAGAGGTATCCTACGTCCTACTAATATTATTTCCTACTCATATTATAAATGTAAAAGTTTGTATGTAGGTACTCAATCACGTTAAAAAGTAAAACGGCTGAACGAATTTGCATGAAATTTCGCACACAGATAGGTTACAACCTGGATTAATACATAGGATACTTTTTATTCCGATAGTACGTTCCCATGGGATAATTTCTGTGCTAACGCGGGCGAAGCCGCATAAATAAAGTTAGTTGTAAATTTAAAGCAGAATAGTAATAAAGCTTTCCGTTTATGGTAGTGATGTGATTAATCTATAGTAAATCGACTATTTGAATAAATATTGACTCGAGAAATGGTAGATTATAAAAAGCAGCAAATCTTATTACTTGAAGCAGTAAACAAAACTTTATGGCAATGCTAATTATCTATACAAATAAATAAAATTGGTATTGTTCGCATAATAGTATAATGGTGTTAGTTTTGCGATTTTATCTAAAAGACGGAAGATTTTTTGACATTGTCAATTGTTTAAACTAGACATTTCCCAGCTATGTTTTGGTTGGCTTCCAGTCTAATCAGCAAAAAACTGGTGTTTAAATACTGACTGAATTAAACTAAAAGTACGTTGGTTATAAAACTTAAATGGAAGTTCCCTCAAGGATGCAAAAGCCGGATTAAGGCGAAGACAGACTTAATTGAAACTTGACCTCAATATCACTGAGCCGGGATTGCCTTAGCAAGACTTATATTAACTTAGCCTTACTTTTCTATAGTAGCTACTCTATTAAGAAATACGCCAATTATGACTTATAGATCAAGACTTGATTCTTATAAAACTACCTTTTTGTACTCTTTATTTGTTATACTGAAAGTGCTTATGACATTAATTTTCTAATGCGTTTGTTATTTTCAAGCTGGTTTCATGACAATGAGGGGGTAAATTACCCATTAATTGCATTAATTTAATGACTAAATCCGAAAGTAAAGTTTTGGAACATCTAGCTAGGATATAGTCGTCTTTTTCAAGTTAAATAACGTTAACTACTTTTGCCAAAAATTGCAAAGTTGATTTGGCAGAAGTTATAGAATTACATGCGAACAGACTCAAAGTTAATTCAAATTCAAATATTTTTTTTATTTGTAAAACACTTCACATTCATTTATTTTATTATTAATGCACATACAGGGAAATACGTAGGGATACTACATTATTATAACCTGAGTACAAAGGTACTAGGTACTACCGGTGGTTACTCTTACTACTGAAGTCGAGAGCTCTATAAAACAATTTGCCATCGAAACAGTAATCTCGAACTAAAACTTCTTAACTTTACCAAGTCTAATTCAAATTTATTGTGTCTTACTTAACCTTTATCGAGAAATCGAGACTTTCAGCTTGTCTGGAATTTCAGTAAGATCTAGATTAGTATGACAACGACCGCTCAGTCTAACTTTCACTCAACCTTGACGGCTGTGACCAAAACGCGCCTAAACGGCACGTGCCATATTGACACAGATATAATAGTCATAACGTTGCCACGTGTGACAGGTTTGGCGGTTAATGGCTACATTGTTTAGGTTAACTTTTTTTATGGAAACTTTTGGTAGTAGGTAGGTATTGTAATTTATATGGCAGAATTGTGAATCATTGCGGTTGTTTTTCGCGGCTATTAGCAGATATTACTGCAATGTTTGGTTTTCGCATATGTCTAGTAATTGCGGAATCTAACGTAGCTTTAGTAACGATACATTCGCCTACTTTGAGGATGTTGTTAAAATTAAAACTGTTTACATAATTTTCATGTTTTGAGTCTCGACGTTCTAAGCATCACTCGTGGAGTTTTCTTTTTAATTTTTTTTTAATGATATATCACTTTGGTTAAATGTTTTGGGACTCAGAGGGCACGACAGGAGGTGGAGCATAGTTTATGACTCAGCTCCACATCCACATCCTGCTGCTGTTTCTTCGAGGTAGCCCCCTCTTTACGAGGTTCGACTTACACCTTCCCACTTGGGTTCGGAGACAGTTCAGGGTCTTCTAAGTAGACTACGGAAGGTTCATATTTGCGACTGAGAGAAGTATACCTAACTCTTTATTTTTGTCAATCATAAAGATGAAGATTTTCTTCACCATCCGTTCTCTAGATCCTAACGAAAAATTTCTCCCATCATCAACGTGTGCCAAGTCCAACCTGTGTTTACTACAGTCTAGCTATAAAAACACCGTAGTAGCTATTCCGCAAAGTTTCGCATACCATAAATAAAGTCTGCATACAAAAAGGTTTATTTAATTTGCAGCATTCTTAACTATGACTCAATCTTCTTAACACAAAACAGACAGAAATCAAACCAGAACGAAGTAAACAAAGAGAGCAACGGTATATAATTAATTAAAATGTATTAATCACGCTGTTTCAGGTTCGTGGTTTTGAAACTAGGTATTAAAATTTTATTATGTCTATTGAACGCAGAATGGTTAATGTTTGTCCAGCAAAATTATATGACTCACTAACATAGGAAATATATGTTCAGTCAAATGAAGATACAGTTACATTTTAAATACAATGTAAAATGGTTGGCCGTGTGATTACCGACTCGCTTGCTTGAACAGCTTATTATTAGCTTAGGAATTGTTATTAATTAGGAATCCTACATTGGTCCCTCGTTGGGCGCCAGGAACCGTAAATTGGCCCACCTTGGGCGCCAATACAGGGTAACTCGCCCAACGTAAATAATTTACGGAGACGGCCTACCCTTATTTTTTGCACGGGCCACCTTTAAAAAGGTACGGAGTACCTACATATTTCATACTAACGCACATCTAACATAAGAAATTTTGCAAAATTGTCTACCGATACACAACAGCGATGGTCTATCGTGATTTTATTTTATAGATATTTTTATACTTCTGTCCCATTTTCAATCAGATTCATCGTAGAAAAAAGTTGATGAAATTAATTTGTTATAAGTTATAGTTTGATTTAACTTATTCCAATTATTAAGGGTAAAACTGTATATGTAGTTATCTTGACAGTTATTATAAGTAATAACAACTTCCATAATAAAATACTTTGTAATTCTAATAACAACTAATGAATATTGATAATTATTTGCTTATTTTATTTTAATACGTTCATTTATTATAGTTTGCAATTAATTACTTAGTATTGTACTAAATACCGTTATCGAGTTGTACGTGACTTTTAGTAAGTTTTCTGTTAGTTGATTTAACGGTTTTTTATCTATCGATCTTGGTGTCGTTTGTTTGTTTTTAAACAATGCCTGTATGTTCCAATTTGTTATCACCACACTATCCTTTTGTAAATGTTAAAAACGGAAATTGTAGACGGTTGTAAGCAATTATCGATTTGTTTTGTCAACTGTGACTTCACAACTCGGCACATTTTCCAATGCAAAGAAAACTACTTTCTGAATAAAATCAAATAAGCGTACGAAGTGATCTTATTATAAGGGTTCCGTTTTTCCTTTTGAGGTTAAAAAACAAATCTTAAAACTACTGTACGACTGATTTCATTTAATGTAACATCTTGCAAGCCATGTGTTTAGACTCATGTTTTGGACAAATACATCTTCTGCTTGTGTTTAGCACAAACATAGGGTTAAGATTTATTTTTTTAATGGGCCTAGCTAAGGATACTCTATGCTCTTATTATTAAGCACATCGTATAAAATTCCTGTATACATTTAAAACTGCAAGGCTGATAAAATTAGGTCGAATATAAGTTTATGAATATCGGATGTAGGTATTGGATTCTCTAACGGTAACCTTCTGTGGTCTGGCTATTGTAACTGAAGACGTGCTAATTTCAGCCTGGAATTACTTACGTTGGCGTTAGTCTGAAAATATAACTGGATACGAATTACCATATATCTATACTAATATTATAAAGAGGTAAAAGGAGATAACCCATTTTGTACGTTGACTTGGGATAAAAAATAAAAAAAAAATCGGCGGCCAGGAATGAATTACATTTTATTTGAATGATCACAGTAGTAGAAACACTTATTTGTATGGCGACAACGCTGTAATGAATTTGAGATCAAAGATATACAACGATCTTATCTTTCGACCCGCCTCCAATTGTATAATTATTATAATATATCTTCGAATCCAAATTGTTCTCGACTTTAACGCCTTACCTACTATTAGTTATTCTGTGGCCTTAGTAAAAAAGAATGAGTTACATAAGTGTACTTTAAAAATATGTAAGTAATTATTAATGATGGCCGCCAAAAAAAAATATCCCGGAATGGGCGATGTCCTTTGTTTGTAAGTCCTTATGTAGGCGCTAATCTCTGGAACTGCCAGTCGTATATGAAAAGTCTTTTTGCATTTGATAGCCCAATCTTGGGAAAGGTTAGAGGCTTAACATCACGCTACGACTGGAGCCAGCAAAAAGAAAAAAAAAATAGTCCGAAAGAACACTAAGCGGGGGCTGGAATTTCACGCGGGCGAAGTCGCGGGCAGTAGCTAGTGTTAATAAGGAGAATTATTGTAATATCAAATATTAAATATAATAATTAATATATTTACCTAAAATAATATAATAAAATTAATATGGAATACTTAAAATGTCAAGATTATTACACTGATTGAATGGAAATTGTTAGTCTTTTTTTTTACAACTGGCTCAAAAATTACACGACATCTAAATCGCTGCTGAATTTGGGCCACCCAACTCAATAGACAACTACTATTTATTTCCCGCTTCACTTTAATAAATTGGCAAAAAGGTTATCTCACAATGTTTGTCTATGATAACATAGTTTTTAATTTCACAACACATCACATAGATCTGAACGAATGAGGTCCGTTTAGGCACGTTGCATTCCAACACGTAACTGACTTTCACTTTTAAAAATAATATGTATTCATTTGGTTCGCGAGGCGGATTATAGCTATATCTTTGCCTAATGGGTGCAAAAAATTGATTGAATTGCTCGTCGCTATTGATAAATAGATTTATCTTTTCCTTATTGTTGTTGGAAGTCACAAGTGTAATAGAATGGTTGTTAAATTATCTTGGACTGTCGAGAGCATCTATAATTGGATCTTCACCCTGATTAAATCGTTTCTTTGTAAAAAGGATCAGGGCATTCAGCTAAAACAAGAATTATAGATTAACAGTAACACCTCCCCTTACGGAATCTGACGACTATTTAGTCCTCTTCAATTTGGGGATCATTACAAATAATGACAATTACGTATATTCAAGTCCCATATAATAGAACCTAGCTCCCGACGACCTGTGTAGTCCTTGTGCTCCTGACCAGATGATGGCCCATTTGATGGGGTGCCCAAAGTTTCCATACACTGTGTAGCGATATATTAAGGAAACACTTCATCGCCACTTAAAAACGTATAATTTGATATATTAAAAATAACCGAACTTACAAAAATTACAAAAAACTTAAAGAGAAAAAAATTTAATACTTGAGGTTTTTTTTGTTGTTCATTGAATTATGTTTCAAAATTTAGCTAGATTACCTACGCGTCGAGTTAAACTGCAGTTGCAACTGTAATTTTGGCTACGATCGCGTAGCACCAATCGTGAACGAACGATATAAAAACCTGTTGTATTCTGCAATTAAAGTTACACGAAACAATTATTTATAAACGACAGTAATATCAGTAAAAAATCAATAATAAAAAATATCTGTAAAATCCTGGATTATTTCTCTCTGGATTATATCTTGTATTCCATTTCACGTCTGGTCGGTATGGTTTTGAAACTGCTCCCTCGAATAGATCTCCACTCCTCAACTCGTTCAAAATCCGGGAACGGATTAGTGCATAGGGGTAGGGTAAGACCGAAAACTCGGCTTGTTACGTCTTATATTTTCAGGCGTATCCTAGACAAAATAACGCACATTAAGAATGCTGTAACAAGCTGAACCACTTTTACCAAAAAAATAGGTAACGAGTAGAAATACACATACCTGATAAGATCAAAAGATCAACATATAACTATATGTCGAAGACTTCACACAAATCCAATTTAGATGATTAAGGACGTATTTTTCATAATATCTTTACGATTATAAGCAAAGAAAAAATAATTGCAGCCTTCAGCATTGAACACCAAACATCCAGTCCCAAACTTCAAGAGAAAATTTTTACTTGACAGCATCAGTTCAATATTCAAAAGTTTGATTTTTTTAATCAGAAAAACGACCAAAAAAAGGTTGTCTAAAAATCTTAAAGAAGGATGGAATGTTGAAAACATAATATGCAGTAATTAGTAATACTGCAGTACCCCCTTTCCAAGAAAAAAAAGGAGAAACCCGATGAAAGAAACGACTAATGAAAGAAACGACCTAAAACAACCAAAGGACTTACGTCAAACAAAAGACATAAGTAAAAAAGAACATTAAATCTAATAGAGAACTAAAGCCAAACGAAGGACTGTTAGTCAAAGATAGAACTTCGGTGAAATACGAAGCTAATGCTTGCTTTATAGACAAAGAAAAACAGGTAATCAATAATTGTAATGATGAACACAATGGATAAAAAATAAAAATTAAAACCTTATATCATTGTGATCTATAGATAGGAGTATGTCGACTATGTCTCGACCCTAAACCAAATTATCGATACGTGTTAATCATCCGTTTCCCAACACTAAGAGCTGTCATTATGTCATTGAGGGAATGACAGACGTAACGACATCTGTGGGCGAAAGCCAGAACTATAAGCATAGATAGTTAAGAAAAAGTTTTCAACAAATTGTTTCAATTAGGCACAACTAGATGTCGCAATTAATATTTTTACTATAGGAGCTAACTTCTCGGAAAAAATAATCATCACCAGAGGATCTGGAAAAATTCTTTCTCCATACAATGTCACCAACATTCAACGTGACGGCTGAACGATGCGAATTATAAGCTCGCGAATTACGGAGGAAAGCCATAGAAAGATTATCAGCGACTTTCGCATAAACTTCTGCTAAGGATGATAAGTTCGATGCGTACTGAGTCCGACTTTCAGCTAAATTTACGCCTTGAGTCTGACTATTAGTACGAGTAGGAACCATGAACTTAATGCAATATTCTCATAAAACTTGAAAGGGGAGGGTTGATTCTACGCATGTTTGAGTCCGACTTTCAGCTACATAGACGCTTAGAGTCTGACCATATGCACGGGTAGAACGCATAAGACCTTCCCTATCATATATAGAGAATAGAACTAGTGCAGGCAAAAAAAAAAAAACTTGATAAGGGAAGAATTATTCTACGCGTGTTTGAGCCCGACTTTCAGCTACATAGACGCTTAGAGTCTGACCATATGCACGGGTAGAACGCATAAGACCTTCCCTATCATATATAGAGAATAGAACTAGTGCAGGCAAAAAAAAAAACTTGATAAGGGAAGAATTATTCCACGCGTGTTTGAGCCCGACTTTCAGCTACATAGACGCTTAGAGTCTGACCATATGCACGGGTAGAACGCATAAGGCCTTCCCTATCATGATACCATACATAGAGAATAGAACTACTGCAGGGAAAAACTGCTGGGTTCTCAATAGACCTGGATTTCAAAATGAAAGAAAGAATTACACCATACTCTGATGACGATGATGAAGCTCACATTGACAGGTGAATTAGCTAGTTTAAGGAAATCGTAAATTAAAAAAAATAGAACCTCCTTCTTTGAAGTCGGTTAAAAAAGGGAACAGACTCAAAGTACGAACGATCTTATAAGTTTTTCGTATTAGAATCAGTTAGGAATAATTAAAGTAGAAAATTTGAAAATTTCAATGTATTAAGAAAAATGAAATAATTACGTAACTTGAAAAAGAGTTTTTTTGTTTAAAGGAATATTCACGTAATTATAGTACCATATGAGAGGATTACGTTTAAAACCAATAATCCCGTTGGAATTAAGTCAATAAGTCCAAGGTTTTTAGAGTTGGAAAGAAATTAGTAAATTGAAAAAATGTCCGAAGACGAATTCTCTAAAATCAATATTTTATCTAAAAAGTTTTTAATATAGAGATAGGAATAACCTTCGTCTGCTATGTTAGGATGCAAAAAGGACAAAACAAAGTTAAATAGGCAAATGTGATAATATGAATGTACTTAGAAAAAGCTAGAAATGCAGTGATCAGTCTGATGGGAAACTGAATGGCAAAATAAAAGCATCAGTCCCTAACAAACTAACACTAAACGAATCACAACGCTGAAAAAAAATCAAAAGCTAACTAAGGCAGTCAGGAAACAACACAAAAAAACAACCCTCAACTGCCATAGTAAAGACAAAACCAACAAATATAAGGGGTTCCACGTAGCACGAAAGTGTTAGGTAACCAGCAATATATGACTGGTAGAGGAATGGTAAGACGACGTGACATCACAGGAACGGTTGGGCTAAGAATTCAAAGAGAAACAAATAGAAACTAGTAAACCATCTGCACCAAAAAACAAACAGCGTAGGTACAGGTGGGCTAGAATCACAAAAAAAATCAAATAGAATCTAGCAGACAACCGTGCAAAATCAACGCTTACCTTAGCTACGAAGTCTAAATCATTCGCACACCAATCATACACTACAGGATGTTAACTACTTCTAACTAAGGAGTGGAATAAAACCCAGGATAAAGATGTATTTAACGGGAAGAAATAAAAGCGTTTTATATGTTTTAAGGTTCTACAAAGTTATCATTTATATTGCATCATAACATAGCACATTATAATAACGAACACCATCAGCAATAGAAGGGTTAACAGAAGTTGTCAATCACAGCCACAGAGTACCTTTTGATAGGATCACAGCATAACTCTGGTAACCATAGCAACGATCTTGTTTGACAGCATGAGAAAAAAATTCCTGAATTCCTGAAACATATAGAAATGAAACATTAAAATTTGCTCGGAATGAGCAACCATCCTCACAGAAACAAAAAAAAATGTTATTTCAGTAATCAGAATCAATAAAATTACTTACTTTTACTTCGGGCGCCATTTTGTAGCGATATAAAAGGAAAACGACTTCATCGCCACTTAAAAACGTATAATTTGATATATTAAAAATAACCGAACTTACAAAAATTACAAAAAACTTAAAGAGAAAAAAATTTAATACTTGAGGTTTTTTTTGTTGTTCATTGAATTATGTTTCAAAATTTAGCTAGATTACCTACGCGTCGAGTTAAACTGCAGTTGCAACTGTAATTTTGGCTACGATCGCGTAGCACCAATCGTGAACGAACGATATAAAAACCTGTTGTATTCTGCAATTAAAGTTACACGAAACAATTATTTATAAACGACAGTAATATCAGTAAAAAATCAATAATAAAAAATATCTGTAAAATCCTGGATTATTTCTCTCTGGATTATATCTTGTATTCCATTTCACGTCTGGTCGGTATGGTTTTGAAACTGCTCCCTCGAATAGATCTCCACTCCTCAACTCGTTCAAAATCCGGGAACGGATTAGTGCATAGGGGTAGGGTAAGACCGAAAACTCGGCTTGTTACGTCTTATATTTTCAGGCGTATCCTAGACAAAATAACGCACATTAAGAATGCTGTAACAAGCTGAACCACTTTTACCAAAAAAATAGGTAACGAGTAGAAATACACATACCTGATAAGATCAAAAGATCAACATATAACTATATGTCGAAGACTTCACACAAATCCAATTTAGATGATTAAGGACGTATTTTTCATAATATCTTTACGATTATAAGCAAAGAAAAAATAATTGCAGCCTTCAGCATTGAACACCAAACATCCAGTCCCAAACTTCAAGAGAAAATTTTTACTTGACAGCATCAGTTCAATATTCAAAAGTTTGATTTTTTTAATCAGAAAAACGACCAAAAAAAGGTTGTCTAAAAATCTTAAAGAAGGATGGAATGTTGAAAACATAATATGCAGTAATTAGTAATACTGCAACTGGCACTGTATAGAACAAAAAAAATCGCCACTGATTCCGCGATTAATGTGGCCACCTAATCTACTGGGCCTAAGTACTTAAGAAATTTAAATATTACATCGGCTCGAAAACAAGAAGACTACTACTACTATACTATGTAAAGATATCCTATAATGACACTCGGCAATACTGTAACTTCCCATTAGTGAAAAAATTTTCGGAATCGAATCAATAGTTCCGAAGATTACCCTCTACATACAAACTCACGAATTTTACCTCTTTATAATATGAAGTATTGTATAATAACAAAGATTACAATACTATCTTTAACCATTACAATGATAACTGTGTCAATATTTCGATTAAATAACTAATTACACCTGCTGGGTCAAGAGATCAGGGTATTGCATACAGTTCATTGATACATTGGCAATCATTGCATTATCTATTATGTCACATTTTAGTATGACGCGATTTGTTATTCTTTCTCTTGTATGCACTTGTTAAATAATGGTTTTTAAGGAATGTTTTCCTGTAGCAGGGTAGCTACACTACGACTATTTTAACGTTGCTGCCCTATCATGAATTACAACCCCGTAGGCTTGTTACAAGGTATTATTGTAATAACTGTAAACCTCTTAAGGGGTCAATAAACTCTTTATTTATAAACCACTAAAACCCCACGGTCCCTTCCACTGCCATAAGTCGAGGGGCTCGGGAGTTACTTGTGCATTCGCACGCACCCCCGACTGATGGGGTCAACACTGAAAACGCGAAAAAATAACCTGCTCTTCCGTAGTCCGTACGTTCGAGTTTTGCGAACATATTTTGTATGGAGCAGCAGATTTCGGAACGAGTTTTCAGTTGTTTCAATTACCAACATAATTTACTTGTATTACTGTATTTCTAAACATGTTCTGCTAGGAGTAGATTTACGTCAAAATAGTTTAATAACGGGTGGGGATTAAACTCACGACCTCTCGTTTGACCTTTAATCGTTGGGCTATTGCTGCTTCCATGCATTTATTTGTTAAATTGTATATTATGTAGTTGTGATACGTAATGATATTTCGTAAGTTACATAAATATTTAAACTGAATTGCTTTTTTACACGTGCTTCTTCGGCGTCGGTGATGCAAAGATTAGGTAATTGGTCACAGAAGTGACAGAAATAAAAAAACAAAATAGGTTGTTACCCATTTTGTTTTTTTCTTTCTGTCACTTTAGTTTGGTAAAAAGTAGGTATGTTGCTTGTATATCTAATAATACCGGTCTGTACACACACAGAGAGAAAAGATCTCTTCTCTTCATACACAAAGAAAAGTGAGCATTAATATGTTAACCATCCATCCGTGTTAACGATTATAGAGATTTTCCGAGTTTCCTCAAGAATTCACGATATATTCTTATTATTTTTTTTAACCATTACACAGCTTTTGTAATCGGCATTCTTTATTAACTAATCGTTTCACGCGTCTCCGCGCCGCCACTGCAGGCCATTCGGTCAGAAATCTGGCCCCAATTTGACCTACCTCACGAAAATAACACATTATGAAGTAGGTCGTGTAATTCGCGCCAGATCGTCTTTTATTTGCTGCCACGCGTTACGTCACAATCGCATTGCTGAATTCGCAGTGTACTCTTGAAGTTCAAGAATTTATTTGTCGTAGGATTATTTTCTTGAAAATATTAGGATGTTTTCTCAGTGGCGCGAGTGTCAGTTTAGGACGCCAAACCCCCGGTTTTGAAAGACAAATATTTACAAAATGTCAAAGTTATGTTCACTGCAGGGAATGGCTGACCGAAATAACGGCAGCTTCAAATTACTTGACGTGAGATTTGAGAACAGCCTGTCGATTCTGTAAAAATCTCACCCTGAAAACTTAGGTGAAGTGGGCTAGAATCTCTGGCATCAGGTGGAATGACATCCCACTTCATCTAAGTTTTCACGGTGAGACCGTTTGTTCTTAAAGCTCAAGTCAAAGAACAAATAATTTGAGTGAGTTGTTTATTCCCCTTTTTTAATCCATCCAAAGGTTGTCTTTAAAAGATCGCTTTTAGCGATAAGACCGCCCATTGTGTCACCCTTTGTACAGTTTCTATAATTATGTCTGTAATTTATATGATGTACAGACGCCAGCAGGTCAACCTACCCGAAATTGTCAGATTTTCCCAATCAACCTTGAACCTTATGCTTTAGCAATAAAGTCGAAAATCTATTAAAGAAATCTGACAGATTGTAGTAACTTGATGTGCTGGCGTCTGTACATAATAAAGAGTAGGTATTCTATTCTATTCTATTTATTTAAGTTGGATTCAGATATCGTCGTGTCTCTTAGCTCGTGCAGTCGTGCTGACTTCAATTAAGACAAAGAAGTGTAGTTTTTAGTTGTGGCGTCTTTATCAAAATTTTTAGGCTTAATAATGCGATAAGCTATATTATAGGTTAACATTTCTCCATAGCCAGGTGACACAATTTTGTAACAATCTAATCTCGGTTTCCTCAGTCTTTCTGTTTGTTTATGCAGGTAAATAAAAACTTGACCTGTTTAATAGAATTGCACTTAATATACAATACTCCCAAAACTGATTATTGTTGCAGATATAACAATTTTATATGACACTTTCGGTATCTTATCGTTTTTTACCGACTTCAAAAAAAAGGAGGTTATCAATTCGATACGTATGTATGTAATATTATTGGAATTGCATTATATTCACATATGATGATCTATTAGGGCTTCCAAACAAATATACAAAATTTCATAGACGTATGTATGTATGTATGTATGTATGTATGCATGTATGTATGTATGTATGTATGTATGTATGTTTGTCCACGCATATCTCCGGAACTATTAATCGGATCGTGACCATTTTTTTTTTATTGGCTTACATTTTCTTCAACTTAGGGAACAGTGCAAGTTTCATCAAGATCGATTCAGTAATTTTCAAGATATGGACTAATACGTGTAAGTGTGACGGCCTGGCTTATTGATAAGAGCTACGGGTGTAGTGTCAAAGGGAAAACATCTCAAAACCTTGGTCAAATACTAGTGCAAAAACTAAAAATTACGAAATAAAAAGTAATTTAAAAAAATTAAACCGACTTCAAAAAGAAATTAACTCAAAATTATGAAATAACTTTAATTTCGGAAGTCGGTGGCAAAAAACTAAAATACAGATCCCAAGACACCGACTTCCGAAATTAAAGTTATTTCATAATTTTGAGTTAATTTCTTTTTGAAGTCGGTTTAATTTTTTTAAATTACTTTTTATTTTTCCATTTGTATTGTTTGTTGACAGTAGATAAAATTGTGTAGTGACTAATGTTGATCTATATTTATATACCTACCTTGACCCATTAATTGTTTTCCTTAAAGAGCTTCTGAGAACAAAATTCATCTTTAAGCTATAAAAGTAGTAAGTATCTACATCATGACAGCTTTTAGTTCCAGGTATGGAGAAGTACCTATGACTCGATTTTTACTCAAAGCAACTGACTTCCAAAACCCCTAGTACACAGAAGATCACAGAAGCTACAAGACAGATTGACACTGATTGACACTGTCATACACACAATTACAACGGACGTCGTCAAAATCACGTTCTCTCCGAGGCAAAAACAAAAATATATAATATCGCATCTGCAATATATTCCTAATCTTTCTCAACAATATCTTAACATTGCACTCAAACAATGGGTGTTTCAGCGATAATAATTCAAACGCATCCATTGTTTAGCTGCCATATCTTACTGCAGTTTAAATCTGATTGTTGTTACCATCTTGACAGCGAGTTCTAAGTAAGACATGCGGAAAAATGACATTCTGTCTTTGTTGTTACGTTTTTTTCTTTTATTATTGTTATTAAGTTTATGATTTCATTGTAATGTTATATTATGTTGTGTATCGTCCACACTACCTTTAACGTTATTTAATTTATTATGGTAAGTAAAATGTACTTGTTCGTTGACACTTAAGTGCGCTAGGAGGTCAAGCTTTTGGAGACTGTCGTAATTTCAACGTTCAAAAAGTCCTGTTTCTCAGCCTAATTTGAATAAATGGCTGTTGTTTTTTTTTTTAATTTATTTTGACAATACTTAATGAGCATATAGAGGCAAAACCAAGTATGCGTTTTAATGACGTCATCTGCATATGCTGAAGTACTTGTGGTTTTAGAATCAGACCTCTGACTGAGTAAGGTGGAGGATTTCCATGGGGATTTCCTCACGATAAGAATGGTGGTCACGATTCTAAACAAATGTATTGTTTATATTGTAAAAGTTACACCACAGACTACCAGCAGTACCAACTGTCTCTCCTTCTCGTCTTCGCTTTTAGCGATAAGACCGCCCATAATGACATTCTATGTAAAACTTCTAGAGTTATATTTGTAACTTACGTGGTGTAAAAAATAAAGAGTAAGTATTCTATTCTCTATATCCGGCGCACCCTGGACATTCATAACTTTATATATCATCTTCTATTGTTTGATAAGGCTGGGCCTTGGCCGACAGTGACGGAGCACTTAGAAGGAAGATTTTACGCCTATACCTCCACCTCCTTGGGGGGTCTGACAAGAATTTAGTTATGTTGAAACATACAGGTGTTTTCAAGGCGTTGCACATGCTCATGGAATTTCTGCCGTGGCCGCGTGGGTTTGTCAGGGTCACCTGCATAATACATTAATTAAACTAATGACTTTCCAAACGAAAGTTTATTGTGGTATTCGCAGGTATTCTGCTTGTCCCCTTGGCAATGACACATGATACGATATCTCTGGGCTCAAAGGGCGAATAGCACATTTTTCAAATTTTTGACTATTCTCATTCAGTTTTTTATTCTCTATCGATCAAATACATTGTGTTTACGTAACGAAAAGTATGAGATTATATTCGATTTTTTTTGCGAATTTCGCCAAGTGGGTTACACAGATCGATAGAAAATCAAAAACTGAGTGAGAATAGTAAAAAATGACAAAAATGTGCTATACGCCCTTTGAGCCCAAAGGTATCGAATTATATTGTCCTATGTGATATTTATGACATTATGACATTAGCATTATTTGAAAAATTATCTACAGCTTGAAATTTTTAGGTCTAGAGTAAATCTAATGATACTAGTATATTTTTTTATACTGACTTCTAAGTTTTTGAGAAAGCTAGACTGGGCTAACAGAAATAAATCTTACGTGGACGACAAACATCCTTTGAATAACATAATATATTGTTCAAGCAAAGCTCAATAATGCGGTAATCTAATATTTAAATAAGTAAAAGGTATTTGTCAGATTTTATATAACGTAAAAACAATATTTTAACACCACCTTTCTCTTGTTACAGGACCTCATCCCCGCTCAAGACACGGAATCATATCTCCAAAAAACGCAAAATGCAATCACTAATCTCCAAGCGAAGCTCCAGTCTTCAAGAACGAACAACTTCAGTGTCATTCCCTGCGCACTTACCTCTAGTCTCATTAGTGAGAAGACTGCGATCTCCCGTCTCCCTATCTCACAGCTAAGTCGCTCCAACTCACTTAACTACCGACTCAGGAGGAAAGACCACTCGAATGACAGCAGCCCTTTGAGAAGTCCAGGTCATTACGTCATCACTGGTTCGACTAAAGTCCCAGGCGCTAAGATTCTTTTGAACTCCGCGTCAAGGTCCTTAGATACTGATAGAAGACATGATGTGAATATGAACAGTCCGTCTTCTGATAAAGGTTTGTTAAGTAACAGTTCTGATGACAAAACACTGTCGAATAGGCCTCCTTATGATGTAGAAGCTATTTTGTCTCCTCATAGAAAGACACACACGCGGAACCGAGCGTTTGAAAGCCAAGCGAATGACGTCTGCAACGCTAACCCCACAGTAAGCCTGAAGACTGTCTTGAAAAACAACGCCTTGGATTCGAAATACCCTCGTATCGAACCAACGCGTTGTCAAGGAGACAAGAAAAGCCACCAGAGAGTACTGAGCGACGGTCTCAAGTATAAATCGAATAACATCGGTTTCGGGTCGTCGATTAAAAGATCGAGCTCCTTCAACACTGTTAATAAGAACAATAATTATATTGATCCTAGAATTATATCGAGAAGATCGAGTGGTCACTCGGAAGAGTATAAAGATTATTCGGATGAGTCAGATAATGGGTCTTATGATAAATCGCAAGAATCTAGGTATAAGAGACAGATAATAAATAGGGGAAGAATCGATTCTCCTGATTTGAAATCGATAGCTCCCGCCAATTCGCCAAGAAGATGTCCAAACACTCCCGAAATGCATAGAAAATTCGGACCGGGATTGACAAGGAATTCTGTTAGAGTGACCAATAAGGAGCGCTTGATGAGTCCGAGGGTGTCTGAGCAGCCAATCGTGAGAGAGGAAAGAGTGAAACCGACCAATCACCAGAGCAGGAGGTCAGCTGAGCCAAGACAGACAACGTTAAATAGGCTGACTAAATCTAGGTCTTCAACGCGGGAAGTCCAGCCTCAAAAACATCTAGATAAAGGTTAGTGCTACATCTATTGTTTGAAAGTAGGTTACGGTTCGATGACAATGATCGATTAGGCAAGATTATTACCGATTTGAATGTAGCGTGTCGACCGCCGAATACCTAAGTAGCAAAACATTCAGTTTGAAAAAGTCGCGCAGCCTCTTCCTTCTTTTGCGTTCAATAACTTTAGTGACATTATTATTCCAAAGTTAAAGGAAGAGACGTACAGCCTGCAGGGTAATTGGGTAACATACTAACAGCAGGAATGGCTTTCATTTTGACATCACAATAACATTTATTGAGTTATTTACGTTGATGAGCAGACAAATTTTTCTAAAATATAGAGCAATGGATTATCAATATCTTTCAAAATGATTCAGATTGTGATTGATAGTATGTTACGCAATTAGGGTACTGACCGGTTTTAACTAAGCATGGAACGTCGAGGTTTAGAAGTTTGGATTTGTAGAGCATTGTCTGTTTCACTTATACCTCTGTGACAGTCTCTTTCTAAAACGGGATGTGCTATATAGTTATAAACGCCTGGTAACTGTAATCCCTGTTCTGGGAATAATCTTCCTAGCACAGGCCTTTCCCAGTTTGGTTAAAGCCTGTATTGATGACTGACGCCATGTAAATTAATTGCTAACCCGGATGACTGAGCACTGCCAACCAGCTGACATTTGCCTGTAGGCAAATTTGTACCTCACCCCTTTTCTAATGTAGTTCATTAAGCGCCTATTTATGGTCTGTAGATATCTGTACCTTACCTTTTTATAGAATAACTAGCAGCGCCCCGCGGTTTCACCCGCATAAGTGTCAATCCCGTTGGAATATTGGGATAAAAGTATCCAATGTGTTATTCTGATGTATAAGCTATATTACTGTAAAGTTTCATCAAAATCCGATATGTAGTTTTTGCGTGAAAGAGTAACAAACATCCATCCATTCATCCTTACAAACTATCGCGTTTATGATATTAAGTAGGAAAGTAGGATAATCGGCGATGCTTTAACGCATTAAGTTTGTATTTGTCATTAGTATTTGTAGGTACTTAAACTAATTTCAATCAAATCCCGAACACATACTCTTGGTGACACAGATTTTCCTTTTACTCGAGTATTCATTATTTATTTAACAGGAATACAGTTCTGTTCTTACCAAGGGGTTTCGTATTACCTAGTAAGTGGGTTGTGGACGTCATATATTCAGTCGCCCCATGTAAATTACTGGTACTCAGCTGCATCTGGTGAGACTGAAAGCCGACCCCAACATAGTTGGGAAAAGGCTTGGCAGATGATGATATAGTGCAGTTCTGTAGTTTTTCAACAAATTATTCATTAACTATTTATAGCATTAGTGAAAGGCACCTTTGACATTAGTTTTTGCCAACAGTAATTGTTGTTTAAGTTTATCTAGTCACAATCCCGTTACTATACAAATTAATTGTTATTTCTAAATAAAGAGTTCCACTTACATTCAGTTTTTTTTGTATGTCACCGCAGTAGTGCCTTCCTATTGCGTCAAATAAATAGCTATCCGCAGCCGCTGTAATTCATAGGTTGATCGCCATGTCGTCTTTTCAAACGACAGGGTATCATTATGTAGTAAATAGACTAATGGCATGGCGATTTCATTGTGTATACGCAACAGTACGTTGCAAGTAATCTACCTAGATATAGCATACCAACTTATTACATATATATTTTGAAATTATTTCTGCAGTTTGAGTCCACAAATTCTTTAGTAAGTTGCCAGTTTCGAAAGGCCAATTTTTTTTCCCATTGTCAAAAATATGCAAACAATGAATTTCAAGAGATTTAAATCCAACATTGACTAACATCTTATCAAATGCCCTTTACACAATGAGGCACAATAACAATACTACCTTTGCCCTTTAAACAATAGATAAAGGAAACGAAATCAAAGGAGGTTGCAACTTGCACGTTACAAAACCTTCATTGACTAATTTCTCAAGTAAAAACACAATAGATTATAATTTCTATTTAACACATACACCGTTACTAATAGTGAATCGAGTTATCCTTGAATCGTGTCTATTAGGCTGTGGTACTTACCTATTCGTTCTGTTTGCAACACGGCGGAATGCAATTTGGCGCCAAATTACGCTTTGATTTTGACAGATTATGTTGGTCTTGGTTTTGATAAGAGTGGAGTGATTGGCTTTCCTTTCTTTTTAAACTAATAATGGATTTAGTTTATTTTGTCATAGAGGAAATAATTTCATTTATTTATTATTAAATGGTACAAAATATATATTTGATCTCTTAGAATTTTATTTGATCAAATCTATTTGATTTGCTTTTGACTATGGAAGTACCACATAATTGACACCTTTAATTTAAAAGTTACCTAACTAAATATCGCTTCGCTCGGATAAAATCGAATGAGAATAGTGGTACAACGATAACAATAGTACCTACCTACTATTCATACGCCACTTAAGGCCATAACATAACTGATTACCAGAACGAATCCATGGTGTAATCGATTCCGATTACAATTACACCATCATAATAACGATTCAAAAGCCCATAATACTCGAATGACACACTGCATAAGTCGATGACATGATTAGTTCCAAACTGCTATTTGATTTGAATTTTAGAATTCTTTTAAATCATATTCTAAATTCAATATCGTTGCACGACGGTGTCTTGTACGTTTCCGCTAGGGAGGAATCGCTGATTCGATTATAGGTGTTCCCTTTCTCTGCTGCAGTGAGCATAAAATATAAAGGAAATGGCGTCTGACTTCGTTCATATTCTCTTAGAATTAAATTAAATAGGAAGTGTTTTCAATTATTTCCCTTTAGATGCCCTAGAAACAGGCTTGCCACTGAAAAGTGAATTACATCCTTGGAATATACCCATGGAATCATGGAATTGAGAAAAATGTGGTTTATAGTTTTGAAGATAAAGTTTCATAATTGCTGGCCTTTTTGATGCGCTGGGGTGGATCAAATGATTGATTTTCCCACCCTTACGTAAAATACATGTTTGAACGTGGAGTTACGGACACCAGCCCGAAGACAATACAAGTATACTAACAAAAAAGATTGTCTTTTTCTCATGTTTTTCATGGTTTTTCAAACACCCTCTTTCCAGGTCCAAAGAAGCCAAGTCAGCACCGCTCATCATCCGCGCTGGCCACCAAAGAGATCGAGTTCTCCAACTGGAAGAAGCGAGCGTCCTATGACCCCATGAAAGCGGCCCAGGAAGATAAGAGAAGAAAGCAGATGGCCAAGAGACAGGATTGTAATAAGGATGATCTGAGCTCTCCCAGGTCAATAACTACCCAATCTTGCTGCTAATTTAATTGAGATTGTGTTCTAGTTGTCCGAAATTGTGTGTTAACTGTTAAGCTATAAAGTCAAAATCCCAAAAGTGAAATGGTACTCCACTTATTTGACTTTCCTAGACATTTGCCATTTGCCTCGCATGGCTTTGAAGTTTGACGGTATTGACTCGGTATAAAATGGTATGCCCAGCAGTTATTGAGGTTAGGCTGTGGCTGATGATGATAATAATGACAATGATATTGCTCTAGTAAAACAAATGCCCGCACCAACAGTAGAATATAAGTACGACAAATAAAAAAAAAAACAGAATCTGATTGAATCAATAGGCGAATAGGTTTACTTTACTACATTTATTATTTAAGCCATTCCTTTGAAAGGAGGATGCGCTAGACAGCCGACAGCCTGCGAAATTTTAATTTTCTTAATTTTTTTTGCAATTTTGAATCTATTGATTGATATGATATAACATGACATAGTAATTCAATAGGATTATATGAACTTAGAGGTTTTTATGTTGTTGATTTTAATGATTATGATTCTGTAATACATGTTCGCTCACGAATCATATTTTGTTCAACATAGACAACCTGACAATGACCTGCAAATTGCAAAAAAACACAAGATAATTTGAATTTCATGGGCATCCTAGTGTACAAAAATTCTCAATTCAACTAATATAGGTACTCGATATCGAACTACTCATGTAATATTACATGTCTTCTGGATTTTAAACCTCAGTTTCAACTCATAATTTCTTCATTCCAGCCACTCGTCACCCGTCCACCGCTCCCAATCGTTCCACACCACCAACATAGCAGACCTGGAAACCCTGGACTACTCCTCAGAGGAGACAGAGGATGACCAACTCCTGGTCACGTTGCCCGTAGACCCTATGATCACTTCAACACATTCAGACATACTGGATCTCAGGCCTAAAGACTATAGCAACTTGAGGAGACAGGCCATGACCAATGATGTGGTGCTGTCCAGGGATTATGTCACTAATTTCCAGGTAAGAATTATTGTTAACCAGCTGCGCCCCACGGTTTCACCTGCATAAGTGTCGATCCCGTGGGAATTTCGGGATAAAAAGTAGCCTATATGTTAATCCAGGGTGTCAGCTACCTCCATACAATTGTTTTATCAAAATTGGTCCAGCCGTTTGAGCGTAAAGAAGTAACAAACATATAAATACACAGGCTCACAAACTTTCGCCTTTATAATATTACTGTGATTAACTCTTTGTTTCGATCTTTGTAAGCTTTGTGGTCTTCCTAATAGTCATTAAAAATTATTGTCGGTTTAATGATCACGCTTGGTTGACGGACTGGTGAGCGCAGTAAAAGTACATTTAAACAGTAGCGTTCTGGTTCCTGTTACCAGCAAGTAAACGAACACGAGAACGCTACTGTTCAAATCTTCCTTTTGAAGTCCGTGACATATTTAAGACACTCTCGGGTGACACAAAGAAGTAAAATATTTTTCTGTTAGACAGTATTACTTTATAGTCAGACAAAAATATCAAAGGATCAGCGGCGCCAACATAGGTTTAAGATAATTGCGAGGTTCACGGCTGAATATAGGGTCATTTCCTCATTCCTACAGATAACAAAAGCGGCAATCAATAGACCTTGATAGGAATAAAGATCAAACCTTATGGATCTTAAGTAATTAATGACTATATCATATGACTATCAGCTTTAAACTATGCTTTACAGGTAAACCAATCAACACACGATAAGAAACGCCGCGAAGCCAGAGACGCGGACAAAAGAAAAACCTTCATCATAGACGACATAACCCCAACCAAAGAGAACATAGACTTCCTGACAAAGACAAGAGAGGACTCAGTCACAGACAAGCGAAAGACGTTTATTCTCGATAGTGATACTAATTCTACAACGAACGGTAGTAGTCCTAGGAATTCGTCGATATTTAGCCATGAGAAGAATTCGTTGACTACCGGGACTAGTGATACAGAGGGGGAGAGTGGTACGGAGAGTGCTCCCGTTGTGTTGAGGCATCAGGGAGGGAAGAGGAGCGCGCCTGTGCAGGCTAAACAGAGGTTAGTTTAACATTAAATTATTAGCCTGTCATAATCTGCGGGATTTACCAGAATTAATTATAAATTTCATCATCTCTGTCACTGAGTTCTCTTTAATTTCTGATATATTTCAGTTTCCTTGGCTACTCCTCTTAAAATGTAATGTCATCTGGTAAACGTCCAATGAAGAAAAATATTGCACCATTTACAAAAATTATATAATTATTTAAAAGCATCGAGGCTCTTAAATCGGTGTATTTTGCATATGTCCGCAGCGTCTTAGAATTTGCGTGCCCAATTTGGTCCCCCCAATATATTATTTATAAGAACCAACTAGAACGGGTTCAAAGAAAATTTGTTAACCACCTTAATTATCGCCTCCGTAAACCTCCGATGACCTATGAAAATAGTTGTCGAACACATGGTCTACTAACACTCGATGAAAGACGCAAAATTATGGATATGTGTTTGCTTTATGACATACTCAATGGACGCCTCGATTGCCCTGAGTTGGTCGCACAGGTAACTTTCAACACTCCCCTTCGGCGCACTCGTCACACGACGATGCTACACGTGCCGCGTCACTCGACTAATTACGCCAAAAATTGTGTATTGACCCGTATTGCTCGAATTTATAACACAGATTTCTCACAGGTAGATATATTTAATTGTAGTAAACCTACATTCAAAAAACAAATCATAAAAACGATAAACAAAGACAATTTATAAACGGCTAATCTCTTTTTAATTATTTAGACTTTTTTTTTTTGACGTGACAACGTCTTAAATTAGGTTGCGGCTGGGAGTCACTTATGAAAAAGTGTAACGCTCGGTAACGTTACGATGAGTCACCGAACGAGAGAGAGAAAGACGTTGTCACGTAAAATCTTCGCCCGTAAAACCGACTTTACAGGCAACCATTTTTTTCTTAATAAGTAATTCAAACATTTTTTTTTCTCTAAAATAAACTTAACTATAAGTTAGATACCTAAAACTAAACCTTTTGTGTTTAAATATCTCTTAGTCTGTAGTCCGTTCGCATGTTTTATACATATCCTAGTTATGCAGGGAAACCTATTATTAGCCATACAATACTGTAATACACATACTCTGTAACTTATTATTTGTATCGCTGTTGGTTGCCTAAATAAATAAAATAAAAAATAAAAATAAATTACATCATATTTGTTGAGAAACATCCTTAATGAGCGTAGATATAATAAACATTCCAAAATATCAGAAACACTTGAAAGGGTTTAGATTAAAGAGATTCAAATATTTAAAATAAGCCACAGTATCAAATAGTTACGTGCCTTTTAAATGCATAAGGCCCGGCGCCCACTGTCTGCATCGGCACGGCTGAGGATTTTTATGCGACAAATAAAAATGTAACTTAATTGTATGACGATAAAATTTAAATTTCAATGATAATAATCATCGTAGGTGCAAAAATAAAGATAGGGTATCCGACATACCGTGTCATTGAAATTTAAATTTTATTGTCATACTATTAAGTTGTATTTCTATTTGTCGCATAAAAATCCTCAGCCGTGCCGATGCCGATAGTGGGCGCCGGGCCTAAGGGTGACGTAAATTTGTGCGGGCCGTACTATGCTTTTTTTGTATTATAATAGGATGTGGGTCGCGGCCTGATGCGGCTGTAATATGCGCTAGTATTTAAATAACATGTCAGAACTTACACCTCCAAATCACTAAATCTTCCAGGTACAGCGGTGACTACTCCATGTCATCGTCAACGACCTCCATAAGCCAGCGCAAGCCGACGATCCAGCCGCGGTACATGGACATTTCCAAGTACAAGAACGAACAGTCCCCGAAGAACTTCCTCCGACGGGACCCGAGCAAGACTTACGTGGGCGTACTGAACACCGACAAGGCTGCAATCAGCAAGGGTAGTGCTCAGCATTATGAAATGGGTAAGCTTAATGTCAAGAATTTTACGATCCATAAAAAAATTTACTGCTTCACTGCTTACGCTGGTATTAACAGGCAAGTTTAACAAAAAAAATACATAAATTTTGAAGAATCGTTAAGTCTTCTAAAATAATGACATACAAAATTCATTCCAACAATGTTGCGAAATATTTACTTAAGTGAAGCATTTGATACTGTTAATATATGTAGCTCACTCGAGAGGTTATTGAAGTTGCTTAACAATGAAGTGATCTGAGAATATAATATGGTCTTTTATAGTAATAACCATCATTATAATTAGAAATGTAAAAAGATTGTAAAAAACAAGGTAAAAAAGATTGATTTTTTAGGGATGCCCCAAGGCACTATTATTGGACCATTAAAATTTTGCTCTCCTTTAGTGTCGGGAAAAGATTTCCTGGAAGGATTTGGGGGAGGCCTTTGCCTAGGAGTAGTACAGTATAGCCTAAATAAATAACTAAATGAATTTAGTGTCTAATACTCGTAACTAGACAAGATAACATTTAATTCTAAGAAATGAATGTTTTTTTTTCTAGTCACCTATTTGAAGTTACTCATACCCACCACTATAGTTTCTGATTGTTTTTCCGAGATTACTGGCCCTACAGTTACTTGAATCGATTTTTACATAATGTTGCAGAACAAAAGAAACAAGAATTAGAGAAGTGGAAACGAAGGGCTTCGTACGACCCGAGGAAGGCGGCTGCTCTCGGAAAGTCTAACAAGACGCCGTCAAAGACCGCTAGGTAAGATACCTTTGCTTGTAAAAATTTGCTAATCTGTGGTAGGCTGTTTCAGGTGATTACTTCCGTCATTATTGGCTCAGTAGGAAAAGTTGGGGTAGTTTTTAATAACAAGTAGATAGATTAATTTGTGAAAAAAATGGCTGCAACCGTGTTATTAACAAAATGGTTGACTAACGATAGAGACGTGCATCGTAAAAAAAAAAAAAACATCTTTTAACATAAGTACCCAGAGTTAACAGTTACTAAACTAACTGGTATTTGGGATAAGCTAACGTTTCATAACAGAATATAATGGAAGTAATTTTTGAAGTGAAAACTTCTTTAGGCGCGATGGGCATTTTTTGAGATGGGAAAATACGATTGAACTCGCGCCACTGTTACCGTAAGCGACACCGCGCGTGTTTTGTTTATAAGACGATTAAAAAAACACCCACTTCGGATGTGTTCGGCTGTCCTCGGGATGTACTCGGTTTTAATGTATATCCGATATGCCAGTGAGTGATGGCAAAAGTATTCTGTTTGTGTTTTGTTTTCACTTCTGTCAGCACTCCCGGAGTGCCACTGTTTTTCGTTTTGTATTATGAAAAGGGGCCTAAGTTAGGGATTAAGTACATAAGTTTTAAACATATTTTTTTGTTTGCCATGTCTAATGTAACCCTTTGTTTTTGTAAAGTATCTACCTTTCAGTTGTAAATATATATATTTTTTTAATTTTCATTTCATTTAACATTTAAGTAAGGTAAAATAATATTAAAACATAATTTATTGTAAATTTTAGAGCGTGACAAATCTCAAAATGCATGCAATTCCGTGTAAGTGACATGATGGCCGCCATCTTGACGTGTAAGGTTAGTCAAATGTCAAAACTGACAGCTGTGGCGACCGCGGATTTTCGAATTGACAGCTGTCAAAATTATTGGCACTTGGTGTATTTTTTTTGCTTCAAGAGCTTGACACGACTATGCCGCTAAAATTCTTGGTTTTTCATGTCAGTATTTTTAAAGTTACTTTTCTTTTTATTTAATTTTTTAATAATAAGATTTTTATTTATAATATCTATGTATTCCGTATGAAGAATCAAGATGTCTGCTTTTCTAACGCTTGGTCCACTCTGAATTGGTAAGAAAAAAAAAACAAAATTGTAAGTTTCTATTGGCTGGTTAGACTATTAAATAGGAACTCTTTGGTGCAATGTGTAAATATAGTTTTTATTTACTGGCAATTCTTATAACGCTTGATAAGTGTGGTTCTGGGTTGTGTACCTTAGTATCTTTATATTTAATGGATTTACCTTTTTGTTTATTGGTGTGTGTTTGAAGCTAAGTAACTAACCCCTTACCTAATTTTTTATCTCCAAAATGCTAAAAAAATATTATTGTGTGTCAGAATGTATTCTTAATTTTTTATACTCTATAAAATACAAACATTACTTTTTGAGTTTTGTAGAGAGTTACTCTTTTGCCTGTAGTGGAGTGCAATAGCATAATTTATAAGTCACCCCACACGCACAACCACAAAAAAAAAAAAAGACATGAAATACTGTTCGGAAAACAGCTGAAATCTGACTAAGCAGCTTTTAACACTGTTCTAACACAAAAAAAAACATTACAGACATTCTGATCAAGTTATAACCGGATTTTTTCTTCCCTCTAGCGTGCTCCGCTCACAATCCTTCCATGGCCCGGTGATGGCATATCCAGGGCTTCGCCCCTTGCCTCCGGACCAGATCTGCGAGACGTATGACGCTTCTAGCGACAACGATTTTTAACGACACTGTCGACTTCGACTTGTGATATAACCGTGTTTGTATTTGAGATAGACTAGTCTTTTGTTTGTGGTATAAAAGTCATTAACTCGTCGAGGTAAGCCTCGTTTACATGAGAAGAGTTGCTCGACTGCAGAAGGGCGAGAATGTTCACGAGACTCGTGCATAAAAATCGCTAGCATGTGTTTCATTCTCGCTTTATGACAGTCGAGTAACTATCGTGTAAACGCGCCTTAGAACTGTCAAATAATTTTACACTAATGTTAAAATGATCTCTCGTATTTTTTGACAGTTAATGTCTTTTGTATCAGTATACAAATTAAGGGTACAGCGCAGTGTGTTCATACTAATTGTTAGTGTTATATTAGAGTTTGATGTTGACACAAAATTAGGTACATTTGTGTATCATTTGTGTCGACACAAACTGTGGATAAGACCAGTTAGTAGTGTGATGTGCAATGTGATGCATAATATTGCTGGGGCTCCTAAATTGTTTATAGTCGCGCGGTAACATAGTTTCGAACAAGTCCCTCTGTTATTTATTTTGTTGTAAAACGTTAGGGATGTTACAATATCGCCGATTAGCGTAAAGTTAGGTTTTTTTTTTCATTTACGCTCGTTTAGGTTTTTTATTCCGCCAATAAGTCTTGAAATAAAAAGGCTAGAAGTACATAATTTATTTTATTTGTAATCGGTAGTAAATTATTATTTTCGATTAGGAATGCTTTATTTTGCAGCGATATTGTAACATCTTCGAGGTAATTCTGTATTTGGGGATCAAAAGATAGCTTTTTAGAAATAATAAAAAAAGAATTAGTAATAGGTATACTTAAACCAAAAAAATATTTTGTTGCTATTACTAAAAATGGAATGAAATAAAAAATAATTATGTACTATGTTTGTCTCAATGCATTTAGGCGTAGTAATAGTAAGTAGTGAATTCTTGTTAGTCCAAAAGTAGTCAACGATTTGATTATTAAAAATAAAGCTAATGTAGAAAAAAACAATAAAAAGATAAATAGTTGTTAATTTATTTAATTTACTTAACAATGGTACAATAATTTATTGTTGGTTTTTGTTATCAGAAATAAATAAAAATCGTCAAATTGACGCCATATTGATTTCCCGCCTAATACAGAATTGATCCTCTTTTTTTTCTGCAAATCTACGTGATTGATGAAATAAAAGTCATGATTTTTAATAACCTGACGATTAACATGAAAATGTTCATTGATTGGAAGCGATGCAATTTTTTAATAACTATTTTTAAGTTATTCCGCACAAATCAAAATTATTTTAAATCGCTATAAAAGTGCATCGCCGTTTATTTTAATTATTATTTTTTATGCTGAAAGTACTTGATATCTTTTTTTGTAAAATATTTTTTTCTCGTAAAGTTAAGGTTTAAGTAAGGAAACATATATAAATAATAATTAAATGTGATTTAATTAATAATGCCTACTGTATCTTTAGGATTGGCTCTTATTATTTACCACTAAAAGTGTATGAGATTAGTTTTTTTTAATCTATATAATATGTCTGTTTTAAATAAATATAGAATAAAACTTTGCTGAACTTATATCATATTAAATATCCCTTATTGCTCATATCATTCATACATCGATGTATTTTAGAAATATTTTACCTTTTTTAGTTTTAGTATTTTTTCTAAAGTGCAATACCACATCACATCTATATTACCAGCTTATAATATGAACAAATGTTTTTCGTTTATGATATTTTTGTATTTTTTGAGTATTAAAAATATGTATTTTCGGTCGGAATACTCAAGTTTAGAATAAAGAGTTATTTTTGCATGATTATTGTTTTTTCACAGCACATGAGTAGTTGAGCACAGTATTTTTTACGAATTTTTTAATAGGCGCTGTGAAAAAGTACTGGAAAAATTACCTAAGAAAGTTGCATTGTTGGTTTACTTTCTGCCAGGCTAAACAATCTACACTTGATAAAGCTTTACGCGAAATATTATGTACCTACCTTCCTAACTTTATTGCTAAATAATATAAAAATCTCTTTACTTAAAAAAAATATTACCTACTTAGTTATTTTGTCGTGTTGAAATGGTTCATTTTGAGTACAATAACGTTGTTTTTATGTATAAAAATGTTTTATGTTGTTTAAAAAAAATAAAAGGTACTTATTTTAATTTCTTAGTACCTATTTTTTCTTGCGTAAGTACTATTTTTAAGTAAAGAGAAACAAATCTAAATCATAACTCAAAAAGTCTGCTGAAATGTTTTTTTTAAATAAATTCTAAGGTGTTACTTCAATTTTACCACAAAAACAAGGTCTTTGCCTTATTTCTGACAGATAATTCAAAATGGCGGGTTTCTGTGGTAAAGTCGTTAGTTCGTTATCTCAATTTTGAGTAGTGATTTTCTATTAATTATTAGCAAGCCTGGCTTTATTTCAATGATCGCGAAATTGTACCTTAAACGCTGGAAGCGTTAATATTTGTAAAACATAATTGATGTTTAGAGTTTTGTAAAAATATTATTTAAATAGGAAACAATAAAAAGAACGTTTAAAATTATTGATCTTATTTTATTTATACAAGGTGAAGACGACAATAAATGAAACTGCGTATAATGACTTTCCCAGTCTGCATACAGCCCCTGATCTGCCGGCGCCAAATCCTTGAGACAAGAATTTGAAATATAGAACAAATGAAACCTCTTTTCCTACAATCTCATAGGTTTTTATCAAGTAATCGATATTTAATACAATATGTTTGAAAAACAAACTGTTCTATTCCATACGCCCAGTTAGTTTTTGAACGCATACTAAGTGATTTATGGCTCCCGAACTTGGGGCACGGGCCCCGGCTAGCCCCCCCCCCCTAGATCCAGGACTGCTGCATACAAAAATTCAATGAAATACTTCCGATAGTTTAGTTACTTTAGCTAATCTATTTATATAAAATAAAGTCGGGTTAGTTACACCATTTATAACTCCCGGCGAACTTTGTACCGCCTCAGAATCAATAAGAAAAAATGTATCAGAAAATGAATTATCCATCCTATTGATTCTGAGGCGGTACAAAGTTCGCCGGGTCAGCTAGTTGAAAAAAAACCCATAGTTGGCCCATCACTACTAATTATTAGTTTGTTTAAAAAAAAAGCACTAAATTTTATGTTAGAATTTATTCGGTAGTTTCAAAATACTCTTTTACAATAGAATTGTCAGTGCTTTTATTAATTGTCGTCTCCACATACCTAATATTTCTTTGACCTATCAATCAAGCAAGTTTGAAAAATCTTTCTCCGAAATAGAGCAGTCGGAAAACTTAACGCATTTATAAGACTAATTTATTAAATTTACCTCTAATGGAAGATTTGTATATCTTTGGCAGTCGTTACGGGTAGTCAGCACCTGGTAAGACTGGTTCTCAGCTACGGCTGCTGTATCGTATTGACCAGTAGGTAACTACGTTGTGGAGGTCGAATAGGCAGGCGCTCCATGTAAAATACTGGTATTCAGCTGCATCCGGTTAGACTGGAAGCCGACCCCATGTTGGGAAAAGGCTAGGCAGATGATGACTTATGTCGGAAGACAATAGAATTTGTTGTTTGGCCGAAAAACGTTTGAACTTTTACAAAAAAATCACCTGTATGCGCCCAGGTTCCCACTACCAATAATAGACTGTATAATCTATGGTTACCACAGACGATTTTTGACGCGACGGTTTTTTATGGCGCACTAGGTTTTCATAATTCGGTAGGTATTGAGAATCCAATAGAGTACATCCCAGCGCGTCAAAAAAACTCACTGATGGATTTTCAACTTTCGGCGCGCAGTGCGTTGAAAATCCAGTGCGAGAAAAAAAAACCGGGCAGGAGCAAGTCGGACTCGCGCACTGAGGCCGCGAGGGTTCCGTACCATCATATTTTTAAATTTTCATCGGCGAGGATATTCGTGAGAGAATTTTAACACTGCACTGTGGTGTAGAATATTGCAGTTTTATGTCAGCGCCATCTCTTGACCGATAGTGGAACTAATGTAACTTTTGTTGATGATTTCTGAAAAAGTGTGCTAATTAGAGACTTCGTTTTATTTTTCCTGTAATCTTTACACAAACTTCTATCACATGGGATAATTTCATTTTTTTTCTCTTTGCAAAGTTCGGGGATAAGCCCCCCCCCTTATATCCGAAGTTTGCGGAACGGTATTTTTTTTTACATTTTTCATCAAAACTCTTAAACTATGCGACCTGAAAAAAAAAAGAAAAAATGTTTGAGAATGTGCAAACTGCGCTCTTTCATATGATACCCCCCCACATGCCCTAGTAGCTCCACTTTGAATTTTTCAGACCCCCTTTCAGTCGCTGTTGCAAAAAATATAGGTACATATATTTTTATTTCTTTCTTATTTGCAAAATAGTTGGGCAAATGTCATCTAAAACTACTCCAAATTTCAAGTTGGTAGCATTAGTAGTTCTTGAGATATCCAGCTGTGACATACAGACAGACAGACTGAGTCTCACCATAAGGGTTCCATTTTACCATTTTAGTACGGAACCCTAAAAACGCCTGTGGGTTTAATTCGCGTCACAGAGTACATATTGTAATATATATGAGGTTCGCGTCAATCTTTATGGCGGCTCTGAAGTGCGCTACTCGCTGCGCAGTACCCCACCCCTCGAACCCGCTGACATAAATCACACTAATATTATAGAGACGAAAGTTTGTGAGTGTGTGTGTGTGTGTGTTTATATGTTTGTTACTTCTTCACGCTCAAACGGCTGGACCAATTTTGATAAAATTTTGTATGGAGGTAGCTGACAGCCTGGATTAACATATAGGCTACTTTTTATCCCGATATTCCCACGGAGCGGGGCGCAGCTTGTGGATATATAATAAATAAATAAAATTTGTTACTGCGCAGCGTCTCGCCTCATGTTCCGAGCCGCCCGCCATAAAGTTTGCAAGGGCTTATTGCACGTTGCATTGCAACTAAATATTTTGAAGGAAGACATTTATGTCGAGTCGTGTTTTCAAGATGGCAGGGGTAAAAAAATAAACAAGATATACATTTATTATAATATTGATTTTATCTTTGAATATCAATTACACTTTTTTGTTTTATTGTTATTTTATAAACTTTACATATTCATTTCGTATTTTATATAGGTACCATATATATATAAAGTTTCAATACTAATTATTTTAGCATTACATTACCTAATACAAGAGGGATTACAAAACATAAATGAATACTGCTTCTCGTAAAGTAAATTAAAACTCCTGTTTTAATGTTTAAACATTTTTTTTCGTTGTTTTACACCAGTACACAACACTTAATTTTATAACTAAAACTTATGAAGAATAACATTTCAAAGTCACTCGATTTTTTTTCAATAAAAAGGAACTCTTTACATCGCTCTTTCTCATTTTTTCATCCGTAACCTACTTACTTCACAACCACATTGCATATTTTTTTTATTAAAAAAAGGTTTAAAAAGATTCATTACTAGTTCAAAAGTAATTTCTAAATTGAGCAAAGTTAGAAGTGACAGTAAAACGTTATTCGTCAAGAAATATTTTGTGTCAATTTAGAGTCGTTTTTACGACTACGATTGACGTTTTCGTAATTCTGAACTGTTTATTCAAATTAGTAACAGGATTTTATATGCTATTAATACTAAAGAATGACAACTAAAAGATGCTAAAGAATGGCTTAACTCAAGACGACAATCCTTCGAGTTTTTTTTATTTTGTTACCTAATACAATTATACATCGCAGAAAAATACAAAAAACAACATTCTGTATCTGTACATCCTTTTTACAATATTAAATATAGTTAAAACTATTTTAAATATCCTTACTAAACTGGTATAATTCAAATAATTTTGAGTGTACCTACTTCCTCAAATATTTTATCGAAAAACAAACTGAAAATATAATGTAAATATAATTCAGCATAGCTTTACATACAGACATTCATAGCTTAGTTTAGATCTAGGTTATGTGTGACTAAAAATAATACGGGGAAGTCACCATAACTTCTATAGTGGTCCGAAAAGGAGGTTTGTTGTAGTCACTACACCTCAACTCTAAACTAAGCTATAAAAATCGAAGCCTTCACAATGATTTCAGTATCACACAAAGAAGTCAAGATTTGGCACAAGAGAAACATTTAAGTATTTTGAAAGGTGATTCTCATAGCACGAACTAAACTGTTGCTATCATTTTCGCACAGATATAACAAGAAAGAGAAGGCAGTATGTTTATGAAGTTTCAAAGGTTGAGTCAAAACATGAAAATTCTTCTTCTTTCTTGCTTTCTTTTTAGAAAAAAATAGAGTACTTGGTTTAAAGTTTAGTTGGTGCCCATGAGAATCGGTACCTGAACCAAAGAAAAAAATTGATGGATTTTTTAACGGAAAAGAAAGGAAAATTACCATGATACCCTGTAATTTCATGCCTAAAACGAAACTAAATGCACATCCAAGTAGGCATAACTAAAACAAATGGCACTACTACGAGTGAACATAACAAAATCCTTATCTTATACTATCTTACAGTAATTAAAGCATTCATGTGAATTTTTGTTTTCACATTTTTAATTTCATATATATATATAATAAATCTATTTTTTTATATCTTCTAAAGTGTATATTTATATATTATGGCAAATCTAACAACACTAAAACAAAACTCCTGAATATCTTAACATCACATAAAGTTTTTACAAACGAAAAACAGTTTTACCTGTTGTACATCTACGCGAAACGTTATATAGGTATTTCGTATGTTTAATTTAAAGGGCGGATGTACATAGATAACTACATTTTTATTATTATTTACAAACATTTTAAGCGCCTACGGTGTCTATTTTTATTCTAGGAATGAGAAAAGGGCCTTTCGTGAACTTTTTTGTCTTGTATAATTAAAAAAAAAACACTTATTTTTAATGAACAAAGGTAGGTAACAATGAGACTGACATTGTATGTTTTGTTTCTTAAGATTATAAAAATCTACGAAAGGTCCTGAAAGTTTAACATAAAGACAGAATCGTATAATTCGTTCCCGTGGCCTTAATTTAAGTTTTAGGTATTTAAGAAGCAATATAATTTTCGCCTGTGCGTTTGTTTTTCAAAATATGTAAAGTTTAACACATTTTCAGAACACATTTACTCTCAAATCTTTAAACAAATGTATCACCGGGTGTAAATTTGTTTAAAATTCTGTATAAAATTGTGTCTAATTCACAAACATTTGTACAAATGTTTGAGACCAAACGTGCATCGGAAGTCGTTATATTTAATTTTGCCAGAAATAAATATACAAAATTGTATAAAATAAATAGCTACGAAGCCCAGTTTATTTACAAAAAGTTTTATTTAAAATTACACAACTGATTTTCCGATAAAATATCTAAGTAGAAAAACTAACTGCCTTTATTCCTTCTAGGTAACATTTTGTTCGCAAAACATTGAGCTAATTGAGCAACAATAAACTATGACTATAAGCATCGAGGAAGCCATTTTGTTAAATAAACTACTATCCGTAACGGAAATAAAAACATTTTGTACACGTACGATAAAAATACAAAAATTTCAAAATAAATATTTATTAATAATATCTTTTTCATCACAAAGTCTATTTATTTTTAAAATATTTACAACTAGTAATATGTAACATTTCACTGAGTGTCTCGGTGGCACAGTTTTAACACAACCACTGTCACTGGCGCCATCTATCCTCTAACAGCTAATCTCGGAGTCGCCGACATATTCGCCGTTACTACCCTGTTTGTTCACTATATTCCTATCATCGAACTTCTTGCTCATCTGGTTACTGCTAGAACTCGAAGACGCGTTGTCACTGTCAGCGTAGGGCACGTCAGTCATCGGTCCGTTGAGCAAGCTCGCCGCAGAATTCGATTGCTTCAATTTCCCCTTTTCCTCTTTCGGCTCGGTTTCTTTCGGCAAGTCATCTATCACCGCCTTTTTAGGGTCTATTTGAATAGTTTTTGATTCTGATAACTTGTTTGGTGTTACAACGTTGATGTATGGCGGCAAAATGTTCATGTTCATTGTTGTCAAGTTGACAGATCCGCTATTTTTTTTCAACGCGTTTAGGTTTTGTTCTAGTTGTGCCGCATCAAGGCAAAGGGGTTTGGGTTTTGGAGTGTATTTTACTGATTCTTTGGCCCATGCGTTGATTCGGGGTGGGTCTGGGGAAGCAATGGGCGCTGTTTTCCTTTCTGGCATCAAAGTGTTCTTGTGATTAGTTTTGTCTATGACATTTGTCTCTATGGCTTTTGTAAGAGCATTTTCAGGCGGTTTGGGCGAGGTTGGGGTTATGCTTATTAGTTTCTCGACCTGTAAGGTAGATTACATTAGAATGGCGTTCTTCGATCATAACATAACAATGATCCATCTCTCTAAAGTGTCACCTATCATAATTAGCATCCAACTTAAGGATTGAGGCTGTCTGGAAATATTTTTAACCATCCAATACGAACTCTAGCTGCCTTATTATGTATTCTGTCAAAAACTTGTGAATACAAAGGATACAAAGAAAACTGAAGGCAGTTGGTTGTTATAACAGCCGCACGGGTCGATCGATCAGGCTACGCTTGCCAAAGTCAGTCCGTGGATTGGTTACCAATTTCAATATACCTATACCAATTTAAGCCCTCCGTGCCTCGGAAGCACGCTAAGCAGTTGGTCCCGGCTGCCATTTGTGGAACTTTGACAGTCGTTATGGGTTGTCAGAAGCCCGAAAGTCGGACACCCAGTCTTACAAAGGGGTATTGTGTTACCCAGTAACATGGGTTGTGGAGGTCAGAGCAGTCGCTCCATGTAAAAAAATACTGGTACTCATCTACATCCAGTAAGACTGGAAGCCGACCCCAACATAGAAAAGGCTAGCATAGTTGGGTTTAGATCTGCCTGGCAGATGATAAGAATTAAAACTACATAATATAGTGTTACTTACGGCAGGTCCATTATCGATGCTCTGGCGCGGCGTGACGAGGCGCGGCGGCTCGGTGAACGACGTCTCCCAAATGACTGGCTTGTCGTCACACTCCGAGGTTATCTCGTCCAGTGACGGACCCTCTACTGAGCTTAGCAATCTGGAAATATTTGTTAAGCTATGATAAACTAATGTTTCTTATCTATCTAATATTTGTATTTTTGGCAGTTAAAACGAAAACTTTTAGTCAGTGATCAACTTGTGTCAGTAAGTTATTGCTGACAATGATTTAAAAATGTGCATAATGTATCAAAGTTGATTTTCAAACTGTTCAAGCCAGGGTGCACAGCGTCACTTGCAGATGTGAACGACTAGGGTCTATACAGGAACATCGGCGCACAACCTGTGACCATGGAATCAGTACGTGATTCTGAACCCCCTGCGTTAAAATTTTGCGTCGGTTAATCCATACTAATACATTTCTATGAAACAGCAGATTTTTGTTTTTGATAACCGACCAAAAAATTTCTCCGCTAAGGGGTTTTGAATCATGTGATGTGCTGACTTCATGGTTACAGTTTGCGCACCGATTCCATAGATGTCTTGACAAGAATTTTTTTTATTGATGACTTTTGACAAGAATTTACGCTTGGTCCAGATTTCGGGTCAGTCGTTAAACCTGTATAATATCGACTATTTCTGTCTTGGTATATTCCCACTAGCTTCCTTGCGGCTACATATCACTCACTAATATTGATATAAAACGGCGATAATTTTTCATTTGAGTTGTGGCAATATAGTAACCCTTCTCGGGTTACTATTTAAATAACTTACCTATCTGTTGAGTTAGACGGCAGAAACTTTGTTGTGGTCCTTGTCTCGGCGCCGGAGGTAGCGCAAACATCGCGTCTTGCTGCGTTTGCGCCGATCCGGGACGCCGTTGGAATGTTGCCATATTCTTGTGATGCTGTTATAAAAAGTAATTTAATTACACACTATATTAGCTCACTTTAAAACAATCCTTGTTTAAAATCTTCTAACTTATAAAATACACGATGCAATAAAAAATAGGTAAATTCCGCACCCTAATTGTGTAACACACTTTCAATCACAATCCGAGAGTTTTGAAGGATATAGATAATCCATTGCTTCATAGGTTTGAATAATTCGTCTACTCAACAACGTAAATAACGCAATGAACGTGGATGAACTGTCGCAATGGCCCCACCCATTGCGATCAATTGTCATTTTATGTGTGTTACACAATTATCCTGCCGGATTCCATTCAAGACCCGAGCAGGGTTTCATTCGATTCACATAACATAGGGTTTTTCGTTCCTGAATGATCATTAAAATGTTACCTGAAGAACCTTGGTTGACTGTTACACAAGTTGATAGCTTTAAAGAAAATACTGTTAAATACGTAGAATGAGAATCTGTAGAAGCGAAACCCGCAAACGCATTCGACATTGCGTCGTCGTTAGCGAAGGCTAAATATGTTGAAGCTATCATACGCCCCAAAACTGAAGATTTTTGGGATTTGGGCATCAGCCCAAGGAAAGTATATGAAAGACAGTTTCGCTCCTACACAGAATTCTATTTCTATAATCAAAATACCTTTCAGAAGAGGTGGATATTGTGAATCCTCCGTTTCTGGTTGATCCTGCACCACCGTTTGCGATTTGCTATGAGGGACCAGCGGTTCCGTTGGGCTACAACAAGTGTCTTGCATTGGTATAGGTTGTAGGTAGACATGGGTTGAGGTACATTAATTGTGCAATTGACAAGCTTTGTAAAAATTGTGATTGGTTTGCCGAGTTGCTTGGATAAGGTGTTTTAAGGGACATATCTTTGAGTGTAGAAAATTCATTACATGTACCAAGAACGGTGTAAAAAATCATAAGTTTTTTAAGTGTTGCTCAACCTAATTTTACATAAAATCAATAAATTTCTTATATGTTTTGAAATTACGGGGAAAAGGTAGATAAATAATATAATGTAATACATAAATGTTTTAAGATTCATTTTTGATTGTTTAATATACAGTTTCAGTTAGGCATCGAAGCAACTGGCATAATATAAAAAACATCTCGTAAAAACATCAAGAATCCTGTTGGCAATAGATTTAAGTGTAGCATATTATTTGATTATTTATCATAATCGCTGTTTAAATTATAAACATCGGCTGGTGAGGAAAGTTCAGCGTCTATCGCATGCTGCCACTGCTCAGTCTTTCTAAAGCAGTTTGATACTTTGTTACTGCTTGCTTTCATATCGAAATTTTCTCAAAAAACAGACAAAAATTTAGAAATGTTTACCATTATATTTACCTATTCAATTTATTTTTTATAAAATAATGCCTTCTTGATTTCGAAATAATTAGTATTTTAGTTAGCCAGTGCTATCGAAATGGCTAGTTTATAATTGGAAATGAAGGGTTAATATGTATTTGAGAAAATTTTGATATACCAAAGTAATCTGACAGTTGTAAAGTATGTTTGTTACTGTACAACATCGAACTGTGAAAGGAGGTGCCACATATAAGTTAGATTTTAGAAGTAGCTCAGTAATTAGTACTTGAGGATACTGGCAGGTATTTCATGTATTATTTCCAAATTGTGTATGTCCGTAGAAAAAAATACAACATACTTGATTCGGCCACGGCTTATAACCAGGTGGTTATAATTTTTATTTTGTGGTCAATTATAATTTGACAGTATTTTCTAGTGTATGAAACATCTTAGATGCTTGTTTTGGGCTTTAATGGAATAATTTAAATGTAGAATTTGACACAAATATTTGATACAAGTCTTGGGCACATTGTAAAAACAGTTTATCTAGATGATGTATATTCATATAAGTAAGTCATCAAGAACTTACAAAAATGCAATTCATATTGTTTTCCTGTTACTAAGTACCTATATTATTTGTTATATACATTTATATAGTTATACATTTAATATTAAATAATGCCAATTGCATTTCATCTAGGTAATCGATCTTGCTAGAAATGGAGCCAAACTATTTTAAACCATTTTTTTCCTGCCTAAATCCTTTTTTTTCCTCTTCCTGCCAGCACCCTCAGATATAAAAAGGCGTTACCTATTGCTGGTCGGCGGGTTGTCCTGCGGCGACATCGGCACGAGGTAGTCGCACACCGGTGGTCGCTGCCAACATGCCACGCTCAGTACACACGACCACAGGGAGATTTTGAGGTAAGAGCTTTCCGATATCTTTTGGTTTTACGTCTTTGCAATGACATTAATTAATGGTGGCCTTGATTTTGTTTTGTGCCTTGATTTTGTATCATGTTAAACAACCCTTCGATTTTTATTTATTTTGGGGTTGTGGCATTTTTACAACCTTTTTCAGATTTTCTTTTACGAGATAAATTGGCAGCGTTACCAGAAGTAGATTTTTAGTAGGTAATTCTTCCAAATTGTTGCCGGATTATTTGCGCATATAATTAGGGTACTTACAACTCAATATTTATAAACAAAAATTGTTACGTTTTGTGTAACTTTTACATATAAATCGTTATTAAAAAATGATTGACTCAGGTATATTTCATTTTAAAACCTCCTTAAATCGCACGACCGAAATTATTTCCAAAAAATGGCGGAAAAGCTTTTCTTGTATTTAACAATTTTATTGATTAGAATAATCTCCATGTGTTTCACTTTTAATTCTACGCGTGCATACCACTGTGTTTTGTAAAAAAATTCAACTAAAAAATAACTTACATTGAACTTTATCGAGTAAAACTTAAGATTCATTTTACAAAACCCAGAGGCAGGGACAAAGGTAATAAAAGAAAATAGATATATAGGTAATAGATTCCCGCTATAGCTACTAGGCAAGTAAACACCCAAATCTCTGAAATAACCGATCTTAGAGATTCTTTGAAATGTAAGCAATGATGGTGAAGAAAATTAATAAATAATTAAATGAACGGAACCATGTTATGGAAAAACATGCGATTATTTTGATGATATTCTTTCACATTCCAATGAATCTCTCACTAAACTACTGGGGATCTAGTTTTCTATGCGAATTTCATTCAAGGAGAGGGCGGGTAGTTTTAGAAAATAAAAATAAAAATGGAGGTAGTCATGCGAACTCGTAAGCACGGGCTCATATAAGGATCGCTAACACCGAATTAGAAAATAAAATGTATATATGTTTTATTAATTAAAAAAATCCATTTACTTGCTTCTAGTAGCCAGAGCGAAAACATTTGGAAAAAAGAGAAAAATGTAGTACGCATTAGTATTTTTGATTTTATTAGTTATTTTTGCTTTTATATTTAGGTGGGCTATACACTCATTTGTGAAAGGGACCTTTTACAATTTCTGTTTATTAGAATTTTACTGTGTTATTAGAGGCGTTGTTCCATTAGAAATATTTTCTTAATGTGGTCCTAGAATCTAAAAAATAAAAACAGGTAGTTTACTAATATTATTTTAATACTCTGAATATTGTAACAAAATAATAATTCAATAAACTAGATCGGGGTCAATCTACAAAAGTGTATACAAGGTGTCCGTGAAACTACCGAAATTATTCCACTAATAAACAAAAATTATATAATTTACAACTCAAATGACCACATTACGGCTAACATTTATAACTAACCACATACTATAGTATTCACATTTCTTTAACATAGTTATTTTTTCTTAAAAAATCTCAATCATTTTTATTTATACGTTACAAATTCAAATATTGCATGTTTTTTAAATTTTAATTTTTGGAACAACGCCTCTACTCAATCAATTATTATCATAAAACCGACTCGATTACTCACCTGCGGTCCGTTGGCGGTGTGAGGCATCTCTGTATGCGGCGGTAAGAGTGACCGCACTATTGGTAGTGGTGCACTTACTATCGCAGGGTCCTGCGGCAAAATGGCGGGTAGAATGAGAAAATGGCACAATATTGTTGTTGTTAGCATAATCATCCGATAGTGTTCCCACTGCTGGGACACAGGCCTCCTCTAGAGAGGGAGTGGACTGTATTCTACCACACAAGCCCAGTGCGGGTTGGTAGATGGCAAAAATGTTTTCGATGTTTTGGTTCTAAGATATGTCGGTTTCCGCACTATGTTTTCTTTCGCCGTTTTGGGAGCAGTGGTGATGAAATTATTTACACAAAGTAAAGCGCCTGTCTAGGTTTTCGAACCCACGGCCTACATCTCGTAAGTCGCGGCCGTTACCACTTAGGCTACCAATGCTCTCATGGGCCACCGCTGCTAAAAATATTTTAAACATGAGACTATGATGATGATTTTCAAAACTGATATACACTTCTGCGGGAAATTAACATTTGTGAGATCCACTGTCTTACAATAATAACTTAAAATCCTAAGGGTTAAGAGCGTACATGAGATGCAAAACCTCTAACAACCGTCATAAGATTTTTTTTTTTTTTTTAAACGTTGCCTACAGTAAGAATTTCTCCTGCATTGTGGGTGCGTTTTTCAAACATTTAAACTCACATACACAAACAGGTACAACTACTTGTAGGTCATACAAATATTATTTCCGTGCCGTCAAAGCCGTGTTTGTGTGTTTTTATGATTACATATGCTTCATAATTATTATTAGCGCGCTTTTTAGCTCAATCTGTTTTTCCTTTGCACGTTCACTTGAAGTGTTACGGAGAAAATCAAATAAAAGTAATTTTAGGCAAAACTATTTGTATTACTGCTACCTCGGCACTTCCTTAATTTAATAACGCACAGAATAACAATAAGGATAAAAGACAATTTATACGAACAGAACAGATATCTACGACGTTTTTGGAGTCTAGATTTGAGCGAAACCGCCCGTTCATCCGCCTTGGATCAAGGACGAACTCTTCATTGGTGACTGCGACGTAATATTACAGAACCCTTCACACTAAAACAAAGGCAAATTTCGTTGCACTACGGCTGCGTAGTCCGAGTCTAAAAGAGATGAATCCCCCTTGCAACATCGTGGGAAGTTGATATCCATTTCCATACCTGCACAAACCGTTGCATCCTCTCATACATGTGCGCGAATGAAGGCCTTTCGCTCGGCGTTGGGTTCCAACACTCGCACATCAGCCTGTATATCTCTTGTGGACACCCTGTATATAAAATAAGAGACATGTTACTGAAGGTCTTTGTTAAAACTTGGAAGTAGAAGACAAATAAACACTTACCGTTAATATTTTAAATAATTAAAATTATTGCAACTTGTGCCAGGTCCAATGGACTTACCATAAGGTTTCTCCAGTCTTCCTCCTCCGGAGACCATCTCCATGACCTCTCTGTTGGCGCAGCCGGTGTACGGCATTACGCCCAGTGAGAACACCTCCCAGAGCAGCACTCCAAATGACCTGCGAGGGAAGAATGTGATGAAACACTGATAGGAGGGATGATGACTAATATTAGAAATGTTCGAACAAATAATGTAATTTCAAAGAAGACATAGTAGGTATTAGATAATACGGGCTGGTGTCCGCAACTCCACATTAATGCGCGTATTTTGCGTAAAGAAGACATAGTTAGTAAAATGAGATAATTGAAAAAATCTGTAAAATCTGTGGAAATATGGAGAACCACACGCTTTTAAAGTTTTTGAAAGGGATTATTCCCGTCCTTGTCGCGCGGTACGGAAAATGTATTTTATTTTAATTTTATTTTGAACGTTGAAAAAGTGCTGGTTGCGCGGTAAACTCTGCTTGCGCGATGATTTTGCGTGACATTAGTGTGATGCGTAGTTCGCATGTGGCGTTGTAGATGCTGCCACAATATATTTGTGGCAGCATCACATCATAGACCTGTTTTTCATTTTGCTATTGAAATAATTTGCAATCTTCTAAACACTTACCAAACATCAGTTTTAATAGTAAAAACTCCATCAATATAAGCCTCCGGCGGCATCCATTTGATGGGCAGCATGGCCTTGCCGCCCTTCTTGTAGTAGTCGGAGCGGTAGATGTCGCGAGCCATACCAAAGTCTGCGATCTTGACCACGCGGCCAGGACCGCGGGAGGTTAAGAGGCAGTTGCGGGCTGCTATATCCCTGGGGGGTGGAGTTGAGAAGTAGATAAAGATCTTTTTAGGCTGTGTGGTCCTTAGTTCAAGTTAGTCAAAAACCGTCATTGAAAAAAAATTCAAGCGTCCTAAATGTTGGCACTGGTGCTCGACAACATGTGGCTTCTGGAATCCATCGTAGAAATATAACAGAGACTTAAATTTTCACAGAGTGGAACCTAACATAATCGTAACGATTCGACCTGAAACCTAAAAGAAGTAATGTACGGAAAGCAGTCTAGATAAATTTGGTATCGTTTAACAAAAATGGATGTTTCGCTCTTATAATTAGAAAGCCTTTTGCAAATCTAAACGCAGATAGCAACTATTGCAAGTCTTATAGAAGTGTTCAAGAACCTACCTGTGTATAAACCTCTTGCTCTCCAGATATCGACATCCCTTGCACACGTCAATGGAGCACAGCAGTAGATCCTTCATAGTGAGCGCGCTCGCTCGCTCGGGCTTCGGTCTGCTTTCTCGGAGGAAGTTCTTTAGGTCTCCACCCGCTAGCAGTTCCAGGACTATGAACCTGGTGGTGGAATTTTTATTGGTTAAAATTGTGGATTTGGGTCGTGGTTTTTATCAGATGTAACGGTGAAAAGTTAATTTAGGCTAGCTACGTGAAGTAAACTTTTTTGTCGCAATGACAAAAGATGAATAAGAAACTATTTCAGGTTGAAAAGCTCCTGTAAACTGAAAATTGAAAGGACAATAAAATATGGTCGATTAAAAAAAGACTCGGCATTTACATGCACATTGTAAGGATCTATACAACTGGCGCGCAATATGAAACTAGAATATTTACGTATATTGTGTAAACATCCAGTACCTATACCTATACATAAAACCCATTCGGTTACATAATTATCTTGTAGTAAATAATATTTCGAAAAATTATACATTTTACTGCTCATCATCATCATCATCATCAGCCTATAGCAGTCCACTGCTGGACATAGGCCTCCCCTAATGAGCGCCATAGTTACTGCTCACCAACCCACAAACTAATTTATCAACCATAACTAACTACCCACTTAAAATTACATCATAATTCTAAACACAAACCTCGGATGCCTATCAAAGCACACCCCTATGAGATGCACGATGTTAGGGTGACTGAACTTCGCCATGATGGCGGCTTCCATCAGGAAGTCGGACTCAGCCTGTCCGGTAGACAGCTCCGGGAGTGTCTTCACAGCTACCGGCATTTCTACCGTGTCGCCGGTGCGGTGCCGGTAGAGACCTTGGTAGACTTCGCCGAACGCGCCTTGGCCGAGAGCCCTGGGAGTCAATTCAAAATAATCTTGGAAACTACTTAGGACTACATAGATAATCTTATATTAATATCACACTACACTCTTATCGTCGAGGTTTAATAGTAGATTATTCACTAACTAACAAACGTTGTATAGCGTCTGTATAGTTACACAAAGCTTTGTCTTCTTCTTTCGAAAATCAAATTACTGACGACTGAAAGAGAGAAATCGGTGTGTAACTATTCATCTGATAATATACCTACGTTTATTAGTAAGGGGGTAAGGGAATAAAGCAGTGTCTTGTCAAGATACGCTTTAGTGGAACCCAAGCGCAACTAAGGGTTCTATATAGGGTTCTGAGAGGGTGTTCTGAGTTAAGACTAAAATCTTGGGTGAAGCGAGGGATTCAAGCTCGTCCAAGACGAAGACACATTTATCCCTCGCGAGAATAGGTACTCTACTTTTCTCACCCACTGCTAGGTAATAATAATATAACAAATTTGATCTTCGAATTAGTAGGTTATTATGAAACTGTTAAATAACCGAGGAATATGTATAGGCCTACCAGAATTTCATGGCAAAAAAAAAGTGATTTTCGTATCACAATGTTTGTTTTTTTTTTGCCATGAGATTCTGGTAGACCTATAGTTATGTGCAGTATAATACATTATTGTATCTAAACTCGTGCAATTTCATCGAAAACAATACATTTAAAATTCTAACACGGGAGTACGTGCCACAGTAACCGATCAGAAAGCCAATTCTCGTAATTTAAAACGTTCAAAATCTAATCGCAGTCTTATCTCGGCGACACCAAATGTCAAAAACTTGTTGATAACCAAAGATTGCGTCATCTTTGTTTCATAGGAGCTACCTTCTGCAACTTCATTCACTTACCAGCTTTATTTCTTCATTTCTTTTACTCCATCCCTAGTCAATGGACGACCTACTTTTGATTATACTCACTTAACCAGCTTCAGACTCTCCCTCGACACTTGCGGCAAGCCCCTCACATCGATGCCCTGCGGCAGTATGCTCTCGCTCCCGTAGTGAGGGTTGAACGCCATGGTCAGGTTGTCGTTCCCTCCCGGGGCACTCCTCAGTCGTTGAAGTTGTACGTCTTGTTCTAGAAGACGCTTTTGTTGCTGTTCTGCTTCTTTCTTGCGTTGGTATGTGTTGTCTGGTAGAGGAGTTGGGGAAATAAGATTTGGTGTGTTTTGAACTATCTAGAATGGGATTAGCTTGAGCGTGAGTCGTGACAGCTTAGTTTACAATTTTTTAAGAAATGGACAAGTAGGTTGGTACCTATTAATTTCTTGATGGTATTGCGAGTGCCCAAATCCAATATCTTGGCTAAGCTCATTATGTCAAAACATGTAATTTTTTTTTTTTATGACTTTTTACTGGAATTTTCTTCTGGATAAAGACAATATTACTAGCAATACCTGTTGGTAAACTTTATGATAGTGAATTAAAAACCAAAATTATTAAAAGTTACAGCGGTATTGTTAATATACTTACACAGATACAGACAAACGCAGAGAACGGCGAGCGCACACACGAACACGGCAACCGATAGCACTATGATCACCACCCATGGTGTCCGAGGCCATGCATCTTCCACTGAAATATAACAACATGCTTAAAACATATTTATAACAAATTAAAAGCTATTTGAAAGAAAAAAGAGAGAAAGTACGTTTATTTGCGATAAACATGACGAAAAAATAACAAGTTGTGGGAAAATATAATATATATTTTGCAAAGATAAGTTTATACTTAAACTCGATAGTAATGACAACTTGACAAGTTCAATACACCCTTATTTTATAAAACTAGATTAATTTAGTCTTTCCTATCCGACTACTCTCAGAAGAAAGACCGAAACAAACCATGCAGAATAGTTTCTGTGACGGTCTTTTGAGGAAAGACATCCAGATTTGAGTGGCCCAGTCGGTGCACACATTTGCCAGTAATCGTGTACGAAGGGTGTATTAAAATACATACTTACTTAAGATAACTGTTATTTTTTAGTGTGGCGATGTATCTTAATCATTCGTCATAATTATTGTTCTACTCTAGAAGTATATCAACGGAAAAGCGACTCCACCAATTTCAAAGAAGTTCTTAGATTATTCAACCCAAAAAATAAAGGATTAATTGCACTTACGTATGCACTTGGTAGGATCATGAGCATCTGTGGTCCAAGTGGCGGGGCAGTAGCACTTCACTTCACTGCGGTACTCGTTGAGAGCCACACAGCGATAGTCACAGTCACAATCCTGGTAAACAAGCAGTTCTTTAATATCATGAAAACCTTGGCTTAACAACTAGCTTCATATTTCTGACTAACCGACTCCTTGAGAATTAAAACGTGCCTGTAATTTTGTTTATTTGAAATGAATGCTGTAAGTTTGACAACACCGTAAAACTTACCGATGCACGGAGATGTCTCTGTATGAAATGGATCGTAGCTTAACCTTTGATCGACTCGTGTGGCTGTTAGCATTAAATTTAGACACGAGCCTATCGATACTCACATGTATAGCAGGAAATATGAGCAGTTCTCCGGGGCCAGTCCTCGGTGCTACGGCGGCATCGCTATAGTCTCTGACAGCTCTACTGGCTGCGACATACGACCAGCCACCGCCGCCGTGGGCACCGCCGTTCTCGTTGGTGTTGCCACCTGCATGGGATATAACATGGTTATAACTATGGGTTTTTTTTATGGAACTATCCTAGTTGGTCCGGAGGAAGGTAAACCTAGTACAAGTGCCAAAGCACTCCTTTGACACTAAGTGATTTTATGGAGATTTACTGGACCCATTATTCAAGTAATAAAGATTGTATACATAAAAAAAAAATTAGGGTCGATATAGCGACCGCAAATTGGCGTCGACTGATTTAACGAAACCGTTATTTTTAGTTTTCACTTGGTGTGGATTTTATGGGTTTCACGAAGAAGAGATATCGGGGCCGATATTGCCGCTATTTGGCGGTGTCTTCAGGTTCGCTTCACAGCCGGTTACAGTCGAATTGAATCGTTAAACGTTGTGGAAGTGCTCACATAGAATGGGCTTAATAATAAGTTTTCCAGGTTCATTTTTGATTTCTTCAGCCTTATAAAGTTTAACATATGAAAAGGCTGCCCAGCTTAAATGGGACTAGGCAGGATATGTTTTCCGACTGTGGATCACAATTGCAAAGCTAGTGCCTTGAGATTATAAGCTGGTAAAAAAAAAAGTGAAAGCGAGAAACATTTTTCTTTCTTTTCTTTCTACTCACCAAGCCAGCCCCCGCCCCCGCCGCCCCGCAGACAGCCGCCCCCGCCGCCCCCGAAGCCCCCGTGCGCCACGCCGGCACACGCGGCCCCCCCGACGCCCCCCTCATGCAGGGCAGCTCCACGAACTACCTCGAAGCCAGGAGTCGTGGGTCCGGCGCGGGCGAGCCAGCCGCCGCCGGCGCCTAGGTCAAAAAGACATATTGTTATATCAGAAGTATCTAGGCAAGTTCTATCGGCTCTGGCCGATATTGGTGCAAAACAATGAGACAATTATGTATACTTATTGCGTTATTATGAAGTAGCTCTCCATGGTTTATTTATGTTACATCTGTATAATAAATTTAAAATACAACGAGAGCCGATGAAGAGTGTCCATGAAGTTTCTTGCCCATTCTTTTCCGTTGTAATTTTCTAGACAAAAAAATACAAAATCCAACTCCATCCTTACCTGAAGTCTTACCAGGCTGTCCATACATATACCCTGACTCCGGAGTCGCGTTGGTCAGAGGTCTCGCGTGCTGGGACCCGTCATCTCGGAAGCTACCTACAGATATGCCTCCCCCTCCTCCTGCTACTATTAGGGGGAAAGCTTGGCCGTCTTTGTCGAGCTGGTGGGAAAGATGTGGCGTTAGAAACTATGCAGTAAGTATGTTTTTTCCAAAAGGTTATATGTTAATTACACCCAAACGCCGGTTGTTTTCCGTCATAATAAGGGAAGTGTCTATTGTGCCTATTAATCGTGCATAAATCCAGACTTAGATTAGAGAGACAAACAAAGGACTGGTCAATTCAAATGCATTATTTTATTCAAAGTCTGTATTTTGTACTGCATCCAAAGGCAAAGGGACACAGATTGGGTCTCAGGGATGCCTAAGTCTAACGCAGGTCCTCACCGGACACGGCTGCTTCGGGAGGTTCCTGTTCCGAATAAGGCGGGAGGAAACGCCCGGGTGTCACCATTGTGTGGATCGCCCGGAGGACACGGTGGAGCATACGGTGGAGATCTGCCCAGCTTGGGCAGAGCACCGCCGTGTCCTCACGGCGGCGATCGGCGGCGGCGATCTCTCGCGTCCGGCCCTAGTCCGGGCCATGGTACGGAGCGAGAGTGCATGGGAGGCTATCGCCTCCTTCTGCGAAGCAGTGATGCTCGCGAAGGAGGAGGCGGAGCGCGTGAGGGAGAGGCAATCCTTGCGCCCTCACGCCCCCAGCCGCCGCAGGAGACGCCCCGGGCGTCGGGAGTCGATAGCCGATTCCCGGCCACCGTAGGCGCGGGCTTGCGGGCGGCGAGCAATGGGCAGCTCGCCGCCCGGTAAGGACCAGGCCCGGGTCGACGGCGCGTTGTGTTCCACGCGCGCCTCAAGGAGATGTCAGCACCAACTGACGGGGTCCGCTAGGGCCGATGCCCGCCAGGGTCGCGGGTTGTTCGAAAGAGATACCGTGGCCCCTGGCACAGGCAACTGAAGGAACACGGGTGGGTTTTAGTCAGTAAGAGTCTGACACTCCCTTCCGCTCCGCCCAGAGCGGGAGGGGTCATTTGATGATTTCCCACCCAAAAAAAAAAAAAAAAAAAAGGGATGCCTAAGTTTGTTTCGATCAGATGAACTATACGATTTCATGCTATAATATCTCGACTGTATGTATCGCTGCTTTTGTTTATACCTACTTAAAGCTGGAGAAAAGTCTCCTTTTCTTGATCATCAAAGCTTTCATAAACCACGGCAGTTTATACTTACCAAGAACACATAAGTAGCTCCACCTCCGCCGCCCCCTCCATCATTGACCTGCATGCTTCTCACTTCATGCGTCTTGCTGGTGAACACTTGACTTGAGGAGTCGTTGGACTGACGACGGGAACACTCGTGATTGGCATCTTGGGCTGAGAGCGTCTGTTGGAGGAAGGGAAGTGGTGAGAATCACTGTAAGGTAATAAAAGGTCTTAGCACCGAGTGTTAAAAATCCAACAGGTCATTAGACGTTCATTTCGAGGTGTTTCCTAAATTTAAAGAAAACGGACATTAGGAATCTTGTCATATAGTACGAAACAGCTGGTGACGTGTTGAGCAGATTCATTTTCGAACATATGAAGCAATGGATTAGCAATATCCTTCAAAATTACTCAGATTGAGATATTAGGGCGCTGAAGTTAAATTAAAAGAATATAAACTCATAATAGCTATTGTTATTGTGCCTCGGAAAGCACGTTAAGCCGTTGGTCCCGGCTGTCATTCGTGAATCTTTGACAGTCATTACGGGTAATCAGACGCCCGAAAGTCTGACAACCAGTCATACCAAGGGGTATCGTATTACCCAATAACTGGGTTGTGGAGGTCAGATAGGCAATCGCTCCATGTAAAATACTGGTATTCAGCTGCATCCGGTTAGACTGGAAGCCGACTCCAACATAGTTGGGAAAAGGCTAGGCAGATGATGATGATTAGCTATTGTTATGTAATACTGAAATACGTATCGAATAATTTCTAATCTGTATAAGTATTGACGCCGTAGTTGTGGACGATCTAATAAAATAAAATTAATGACACCGAAGAAACCACTGTGAGAGAAGATATTAGATAGCAAAGCAATATAAATATTGTCACATATAGAAAAAGGCGTGGGTGACAATCGCCTGTAAGGTATCGATGAGCTTTAAATAGCTCATGAAAACCCACTCTACACCTACGCTAGTCTGGCTGCTAATGGAAAAATAAATGTATTAAACATCGTTTATCTTCTTCTGTACATAGTATTAAAAAAAAGTCGCTCCCGCTCCCTGTTACCTTAGATCTTTTAAATTCCGCAACGGATTTCAATGCAGGTTTCAGCAATAGATAGAGTGATTCAAGAGGAAGGTTTATATGTACCTATAATACGTGCATATTATAGTAGATAAAAGCCGAGAAATTTAAAGATTTGTAATGTTATGTCGTAACAAACACGTACGCTTACATTGAAAACGCTGGTTAAACCTTAAGAGATAGATAAAATTATACTACGGAATTGTATATCTTAAAAATATCGATAAAAAAGTCCGCGATGGTATATACACAGTAAATATTTTTATCTTTTACTTAATACAAAAAATGATGGGTTATTTACCAAGCTATTTTCAACAATACAGTATTATTCCTTATCCAATTAAATACATTAAACACGTTGTGCATTTCATGTAGATCAAAATTGCCCTTTACAGCATATCATTAAAATAAATATCTAAGAAGATATCAGAGATTTAAAAAGCGGGGGCAGAGCGGCTGGCGGGGCGGTACGAAGTTCCCCGGGTCAACTAGTTTTAAGATAAAGCGAAATTCCACTGACTGACTACCACTGCCAACCACGAAAATCTTTGGAGCCTACAAACTTGAAAAAGAAACAGAAATATTTATTCGCAGAAGGAAAGTTTGTAGTAAGTAAGTATTATGAGAACATCTCAGAATTTTTGTCGTTTGTTTTCTTATGAAGTATCATAAGTATGTATAACAGTCATCTTTACACATAAGTACATTACACACTTCATATAACGTCACATCTTGAAACATAAGTATTTTGGGGTGGTAAAAAAGGTCAACATCAATATCCACTCCAATTACGTTCCTGTATGTAACTACGTTTACTGCTTTCCTTACCTTCTTACAAGCGTTGATACCCTGCTGCCCCACGAGGATATAGACTCGTTCACTCTTGTGTAACTCGACGAGTGCTCTCACTGAGGCAGCATGTGACACTCCAGCCCAGGCAGAGCCTAGCCCGCCACTCGCACCTGTCGCTATCAACCTGTGATGGGAAGATAGATTGTAACAATATGGAAGACACACGAAAAGTATACATTATTATTGTACTATAGATGTCCACTGTTAGACGTAGTCTCGTTTCCAATAGCATGCTATTAAGCATGCTAGATGGATGAATATCCATCTTCCAAAAATCGTAAATTAAAGAAACGATAGACGTTAGATTTTTTTACACAATATAAAAAATGTTGATAAAACAAAAATATCGTAAAAGAGCTAGACACAATTTTAGGGTCATGCAAAGCATTTAATACGGTTGATCATGAAATTCATGAACGTAGGAAGATCGTCATGCGGTGTTTCACGCTATCTGCCTAAACTAGAGTCGTACAACCGTAAATGCTAGTTTTTCTTAGTACTCGTGTTACTTAGTTAAGCCAATCTCTCTCATGGAGTTTTCCAGGGATCGCACTAGGACCAGTATGTTATATTTTCGTTGTCTTGAAGCAACAGTGTTTGTTGTGTACCTACTCATTGATTGATTTCTTCCTTTCTTAACAAAAATAGACACAGTTTTCCGAATCTAACCGATATAATGTGCACATTAGTAATTTCTTCACTATTATTATTGTACAGTCGACTGTAATGTTGGAAATAAGCTTACGTATACAATCCTTCGGCAGGCACCTCCCACAGTTGGATGCCCTGGTAGGGAGGGCTCTGTATGACGCTGACGGAGACCGGCGTGTTGTTGTACGCAGCGTCACACATCGTCTGGTTCGGGCCCGTGCGCCCGGTCGCTCCGCAGGTTGTGAAGCGATAGACTGGAGAAGAATATGTAGGATTAGTATTAAAACATGATGTTTACCTAAACCCATTATTTTTAATGTTAAGGAAGATTTAAAGATTTTGTGGTTCAAGAACAGCGCACTTAAATGTAAATTTTCGTCGTTGTGCTCATGATTCCAACAAGAATAAATAAATTAAGCTTCGACCAGAATTCGACCACATCGATAGCGTTATCAGTGGTTTCGCATAGGTCCTTCAAAATGAAATTGCCCAAAAAGCAGTACAAGAACCTCATTTCTTGTCCTGCTTTTGCAGCTCAATAACTACTGTTTTAACCAGAATATTCTGCAAGTTGAATCGCAAACATGATGCAAGGTGCTCCTCATAAAGATGTGCATTAAACGGCAGGCTTGCTAATTATTTGAATAATTTAAAACTCGAAACTAGAAATCATTGTAAAATCCAAATTTTATAATGATTTCTAAGAGTTAAAAATTTAACACGAGAAAATTTTACGTAGTCAAATTTATGCATATTAAAAACTTACAAGGTTTGTCAGCAAACGCAGGATGCGGCGTGGTCTGCTCCTCAAACGAAGGATCGTAATAATTATAATCCCCGAGCTCCTTTGGATCCATGTTGAGACCGAAACACTCCGGAGCCATCGAGAAGTCATCTATTGCTGAGTCCGAGTATATTCTCATGCCCATACGAGTTTTGAACTCTAGGAAGTATCTGGAAGAAAGAGGTTTATCATATTATATTATGGCACGGCTGTATTTTCTAAAGGAGTAATCAGAAGTGTTTACAACACCACATTTAGCCCGTTATGAAGAAGTTTTCATATTGTAATGGGGGGCGAGCTGATTGCTATGAACCGGGAAAAAATACATGCAGACTGAGCTGCCAGCTGTTATTGAGAATTCATAATAGAAAATTCCAATAACACTTTTCCTGGAATAATGGACCCAGGAGGAGCGAACACCCCACAGTTGCAAGTCAGTTAGCAGTTATTCCGTTACTAAAAGGAAGTACCTTTGTACCTACATTTCATTTCATGATAAATTTAAAGAAGACATGGATCTAGGAACCGAGAATCCGATAAAAACGGGAAGCACAGGAACAGTCGTTGAGGCGATTCTTTCATGAGGCTTATACGCAATAGTGGGCAGTCATTCATCGGAATGATAATGATGGATCTAAACTAAACATACTGCTTACCTTCTAGTAACATTAGGCAGGAAGATCGAAGCTCTGTACCACGGCTGGCCCATGTCCTTAGTACTGAACCAGACGGACGTGGTGATGTTGCCGCGTTTCGTCAGTTCCACCACGTTCACGCTCAAAGAGCCGAAGTTCCGACCGTACTGGGTATAGTAGAAACGTATCTGTGGGCAGGAGAACTTGGTTAGTGTCTTGGACTTATAAACATCACGCTTTTATTACCCAAAGGGATAGGTGGTCTATCTACGAACAGTCTGAATCTGACGAAGATAATACCTGGACTATAAAAAAAAACTGTGAACTCTCGAGTTTGTTTTGGCGTTTCTTCTTAAGTAGTCGGGAATTCGGGATATACAGGGAACATCGACCTTATCTAGTTTTAAACCTAACTACAGAGATAAACATTTATCATTTATTTTCTGTCAAACAAATCAATAAGTATACTCTACAGACGGGAACTAACTACCTACTTAGTTTTAAAAGATGTTGACAATGTACTAAATATTTAGTAAAGTCGGGGTTTCTGTATCTGAATTTCTCAGAAGAAGCCCTGAATTTTGTTTCAGGGCTTCTGCTGGGATATTCTTCATGACACAACCTTTGCTTGACTTGTGCATCGAACCCAGAATCTCACAGCAGTCGCGCTTACGACCATTACATGACTATCTAGAGCAACGAGGCAATCAATTTCACCACCATCTCGGGCAGTATGCCGAAAAGATACAGATTTTGAAACGGGATAAGCTAGTAGCAAAAAGAAAACTCACCATACAGCAATTATAATATCTTGACGTTATATTCCCGTGGACTTTCGGCGGCGGGTTAAAGATGACCGTTCTCATGACAGCTGTCGAAGCAAAGTCAGCCTTCTTCTGGTTCGGACCGGTCACGTTCATGTTCACAAAGAAGTAGTACCCCACACACGTCTGGTTCAAATGTGCCGGGTACAGCAGCGGGACCATCATGGTCGGGTGTGGTTGCTGGTCGCCGCACGTGTGGTCGTTGTCGGGGCCGGTCTTGTCTGTAGGGGTTGGTCCGTTGTGGCGAGACCAGCGGAGGATTGGCCTGTGGGAGAAAAGTCAGTTATAGAGGCGACGATGCCGGATTTTTCATTCGGGTCGTGGGTTTCGAGGGCTCGTCGAGTTTTCGAGATATTGCCAAGTGATTGGCAGGCAAGGTGGCAATTTTGCCAGCCTTTTGGTGTACGATCCTATTGTCAGATTTATCAGGATGTGGATATTTTTTTTATGATGCTCTGTATTTATAACCCTCTCCCTCTCGATGTTTCACTCTTGGTTCTTATAAAAATAACTTTATTAAAGCTACTTACTGAGGTACATTCTCGAAACCACACGCATCCTGCTCGAAGTTGCAGTATGATCCATACGGCATTTTGTCTGAAACAAGGGTATTTTCAGATACAACGACATAACAAGAAGACCCGACCCCAGATAGAATTTAGATTTAGGAATGGAAGAAGAAGAAGATACAATGTCAGAAATGATATGACTACACTGCGCAAACGAACAATGTGGTTTTAAAGACAAGTATACTGCTGTTCACCATGCCCATATTGCCTATACCTGTTAAATGCAATGGGCAATAACGTCATATCTGTGCTCCATGAAGGAGTAGACAGAGGTGTGCCTAAATTTAAGGGTCCAACTATGTCACCTAACCTATACGTTTAGGTTATACATACCACAGTTCCGAGTCTCGTCGCTCCCATCATCACAGTCCTTCACTAGGTCACAGACTTGTTGCAGCTTGATGCACGAGTCGTTCTGTAAAGAGAAATAAGTGGATTAGCTGTATTAGACGTCACATAACGTCACGCATGTCCCTGTGATGCGTTAATTCTAGCAGAGGCATTGCAGATGCGTTGCCATCCCAGAGATAAAACTAAAATGTTTCATAAGCCTGTAGTTACACCAGCACTGGAGCCAGCACCAGCTGATATAAATACAGGGAGTGCCCTAAGACACACAAGAGACCCTTTCAAGCCGGGACACAGCAACCGGGGAGTGCCCATGGCCATGTGTTCACCATGCCCATATTATATGAACACACACATGAGACCCTTGCAAACCGGGAGAAAGCAACCAGGGAGTGCCCTAAGACACACACATGAGACCCTTGCAAGCCGGGACACAGTAACCAGGGAGTGTCCTAAGACACATGAGACCCTTGCAAGCCGGGACACAGTAACCAGGGAGTGCCCTAAGACACACATGAGTGAGACCCTTCCAAGCCAGGACACAGCAACCCTGCTTGGCAACAAAAATAGGTTCCCCGGCCGTAATCCTTCACAACGAGCTTACTACATGACATAACATCAGTCCTGTATTCCCCGAAGGCCCATAATTCACCAGTAATGTAAAAGGATGGGAGCCTATTGCCATCAACCAGGCAGACATCCATAATCCAGGCTGCTATTGAAAAAAGTGTTATCGCGTGTTTCCAAAGAAAAAAAAAAATACGTTTATTTGCGGCAAACATGACGCATGAAAGGAAGACAAACACAAAAAAATAAATAACAAGTTGGGGAAAACATGCGTCACATGCAAAACGGCTATCGCTCAGCATAATGCTAAGCCAGCTGCTGCCAGCGCTGGGGCTTTGTCTCGTATAGGGATACGAGACAGAGCTCCAGCGCTGGTTTTCAGCGACAGCCGGCGAAGAAGCCGCCGCCGTCGCCGATAAAGAGCTTACTACTACTTTAAATAAACTTACATTCATAATCTTGCACTTCAGCTGTCCCGGCACACATTTGCCGCCATACACGGGAGGTTCAGGCCCGCAGTCCATCATCCTAATATTGTCTATGGCGATATGCGGCAGAGGCTGCGAGAGGCTGACGTAAGTCGGTCTCGTGATCTCTATGATTATCCGGACTTCTTGTAGAACCTTCCCGATCATGACGCGCCAAGGTTGCCAGCTGAAAAGGAAGTGCAGATTTAATTTGACTTACATAATCAGTCTGTAATTTCGCAGGGGAGATTTAGAATTATGACATTTATTATCAGGCTTTAGTGTTCCTACTGCTGGGATTCAGGCGTCCTCTCTGTGGAGAGGGAGTTGGCTAAGCGGGCCCAGCGCAAGTTAGCCTTAAACTTTTGGTTGTAAGACATGCCAGTCATTGCTGGTTAAGAAATCATGCAGCGCCAACCAAAAATAAATTGTTACCACAAAAGACATAGGTCTAGATTGCTCTACACTCCAATATTTTCCTAAAAGGTAATAAGTAAGTATACATCACATCTTTTAGGAATGTATAGACGTCATCCATTCCTAAAAGATGTGATGTATACTTACTTATCAGCTTTTAGGAAAATATTGGAGTGTGGAGCAATCTAGACCTATGTAGTTGATGATACATGGAAGAAAACGTAATATTTAAATTGGGATAATGGCAAGGAAGATAACGACAGGTTTTACTTACACATCAAAGTTATTGCCAGTGATCTCTCCGGCGATCCATTGCACGTCCGTCGTCGTGGACTCCGACACCAGTTTGATGCTTGCGTTCTGCATCTTGCTTTGATGGAGATTGGCTTCCAGCTGTACGAGAAAAACATAACGCATGACACGTTGAATCTTAATACATACCTAATATCAAGCCTCTATTCTTTGATCAAGTTGGAACAATTGTTCATAGAAATACACCCACATTTCAAAATTTTGTAGATAATAGGAGATGAGCCTTAAACTCATACGCTCCATAGCCAATGAGTTAAATGCTCGTCTAACCTAATAAGTGGCAATTGAACCCTGGAGGACCTCACGCACCTTATTCTTGTCTTATAGTGCAAATATGCAGTCAAAACATTGAGTGTTATATAATTTCAAATCGGTACAATTTTACAATGAAGGTGATCTGCAAGAAGCCTTTTTTAAAATCTTTGTAGTAATAGTTCCATCCAACTCAAAGTTCCATGATATACGAAAGAATACTGTACCTGACAAAACTCCCACAGTCCTCTAAATGGCGGAGACTTTATGACCATGTTCTCCATCGTGGGGTCCACAGCCAGGTAGAGGAAGCGACCTGTAACAAGAAATACAAATATGTCAAGATCATTCAGTAAAAGCAATTTGCCTTTATAAGCCCACTGTTGGAACACAGCTTGGGCTCCTACAGATATCTTAAAAAGTCCTGATTCTCTTCTCAGCTTATTTGAATAAATGACTTTTGATTTTGACTCCTATCGATACATGAACAAGGCACAAAACTCCTTGACTCGTGTTCAACACTTCGAGCCGACTACTGACTTCTCGTATGCCAAATCTTTACAAAAATGCGATTTTTATCGTAACTGATATAGTTTTAAATATGGTTTAAGATAAAAATCGCATTAAGTAGTAAATTAAAATAGGTACGCCATACAATTATTAGCTCCAGGATTCTAACCGCGAATACTAAGCGCAAAGAATCTGCCGACAAATACGAACTCTCATCATCATTATAAGCCTATAGATATCAGTGGACTTCATAAGAGGGCGCCGACCAAACGCCGACCCCGCAGTGGCGCCCTCATCGTTTGTTTGGTTATTTCTTTTATTTTAGAATGAAATAAGAAAAACAGAAAATAAGCACGTTAAGTTCTGCTTCACAAGATATTATTTAAACGGTAGTTTTACATTGTTTAGTTTTATTTTAATCAGTAAAACGAAAAATAGTGGCCACTATTTTCCATCTGAAATAACCAAACAAACGATGAGGGCGCCACTAGGCAGTCGGTGTAGCCTTAAGAGATGAAGTCCAGCAGTGGCTGGACATAGACCTCACCAATGAACCTCGGCTACTCTCATCCCATTGCTGCCAGCCATTCTGCGAATATCGTCACTCCACCTAGCGTGAGAGTCCTTCGCTACGTTTGACGTCACTGCGATTCTGTATCATTGACAGTCGTTACGGGTAGTCAGAAGCCCAAAAGTCTGACAACCTGTCTTACCAAGGGGTATCGTGTTACACAGAAACTGGGTTGTGGAGGTCAGATAGGTCAGATAGACAGTCGCAGTTAAATACTGGTATTCAGCTACATCTGGTTAGACTGGAAACCAGCTCCAACATGGTTGGGCTAGGCAGGCAGATTTCCCCCCCGGTGGGTTCCCGCATTGTCGAGGCGGGGGGGCTCAGTAGCCGTGGCTTGGACACCCACGGTGAAGCGAAGAGGAACCCGAGGAGGGGCCGCTCGTCAGGGCTTTTGCCGACAAGCCGACGACGTAGCGGCCAACATGTAGGTTGCGGTGCCGCTTGGGCGACATCGCAACTGAGGCGGGCCGCGATGTCGTACCGGAGGCATCGCGGCTGAGGGTTGGAGGCCGCGGCGGGAGAGGAGTGCCGGTATTACGGTGCGCCGCTCTCCCTACCTTCCGCGGCCTTGACGGGGTCGCCACCGTTCGATGGCGGACGCGGTGGGGCCGCAGGGGAAGAGGAGTGTTGGTATGACGTTGGCCACTCTCCCTATCCTCTGCGGCCGAAAATTGGCAGGCGGCGGGGCCAATGACCTGACCCGTCGCAGGGGGACCAAGGGTGGCAGAGACGGGGTCGTCTGGCGCCCATGTGCTGGTTTGGTCCCTGGGGTGGTCACGGCGTGCTATGTGTTCTGGTGCGCCGGTGATGGGGAGTACTCCCCGGAGGAGGGTCCGGTGACGGACAGCCGCGGCGGGTTCACGGATGAGTGCTAACGCGTGCCCGTGTTCCCGCCATAAGCGGCAGAGGAGGACACCGTGGAGTTTTAGTGGGTTAGAGTCCCACATAACTGCACTATCTCCCCGTGGTAGTGCAGAATGCATGAGCATTTCTCCACGTAAAAAAAAAAAAAAAAAAAAAAAAAAAAAAAAAAAAAAAAAAAAAAAAAAAAAAAAAAGGCAGATTTGACTCAAGAACACGTCTACTTCAACGGTAATACAAAATCTCAGCACTCCATAATTTCTACTCATACCAAAGGTACTGTATATCATAATCAGCCTATAATGTTCCCACTGCTGGGACACAGACCTCCTCTCGGTGAGAGGGAGTGGGCCGTAATCCACCACGCGGGCCCAGTGCGGGTTGGCAGATGTCACATGTCTTCCAATTTTTGGTTCTAGGACATGCCGGTTTCCTCATAATGTTTTCCTTCACCGTTTTGAGAGCAGTGGTCATGAAATAATTTACCTACACAAAGTAAAGCGCCTGGGTTCGAACCTACGACCTACAACTCGTAAGTCGCGGCCATTACCACTTGGCCACTTCTCTCGACTGTATTTATTAGAACAATTTAATTAGCTTCATAACATATTATTTCAGTGTATTAAACGATGGAGAGTGAACATTTTACGTTCAGCACGTGGTCGGGGGCGGGAAGCGGGAACGGTTGCGCAGGACAGACATCTCGCAGTTAAATGCGCAAAAGGCTTACATCGCTTAACCTACGAGATTTAGCTCGTGGGTGATAGGTATGGTATATAATTCAAAGATTATAGATTTATTTAATATGTATATTAGTTTACATTTAATTTTGTAAAAACTGCTGTGCCCTTACAGGGTTCGTGTCAGGTGTTGGAGCCTTAAAACTGTAATAACTTTTTACCTTATGAGAGCAATAAATATTGGAATTGAAATGGTATTGCTACTGTGCGTAGGAATAGATATGCTGTTTATGTGTGGAGGGTTAAGCTGCCAATAACATTTGATGTAGTAGTTCATGAAGTATGGAGAAGATCCACGATAACTTTGATATGGCGTGGCTTGCAAGAATTTTGCACTTTGCTCAAGAACCCAAAAACTTTGTGAAATTAAACTTCTGCATATAATTCCGCACAGTTGTAGAAGGGACATCTGCCCGATGGGCGGGAAAGCGATCAATTTAGATAATAAAACATAAAGTGACTGAATTTGGCCTAATTGAAACATGATCGTGTTTGACAACGGGGGGGAAGGGAGGTGGGTCTGAGCGGGAAGTAAAAATTGCGGTTTTAAAAAAAATAGGAAGGAAAATGCACGTCGCCGTCGCGGATATTTTTTTTTAATTATCTATGGGTTATAACCGGTTGAATGCCAAAATTACGGAAACAATTAAAAAGCCATTGTGTCTCGCGTGGATCCAGGGTTAAAAGAAAAGAGACTGTGACCTCCGAGTTTGTTTCCGTGAAATTCCGTGTTTCTTCCTAGAGTAGTCGTATGTCGTATAGGAAACACCGACCTCATCTAGTTTTAAAATATTATTGACGTGTTACATATTATTGAATTTGTTTTTTTCTGTAGGTATGTAGGTTTATACAGACAGGAATAAACTAACCTAGTTATACCTATATGTGCATGCTGTGATCTCCCTTTCCCTTTCAATCACAATTCACAATCTGAATGATTTTGAAGGATATTGCTAATCCATTGCTTGCGAGATACAGGATTTTACGTGACGTCGCGTCGGTATGACGCGTTGTTCTCATGTGGCGTTGTAGATACCGCTACAAGCTTCAAGACTGCAAGGCAGGATGGCAAAATGCAGTCAGCTTCGCTATTAAAGTGGTAACGAAGCTGACCCGCTACTATATTTACCACGACATGAGCTATTCTCAAATCCTTCGTGCCGATGCCGATTCGTGTGAAAAATAAGTGCAAAAATAGCTTAGCCGCCCACTCACTGCCAGCTAAGCTGTAATAAACACAGCCACCTATTCCCAAAGGTTTAGACAAAGGTCTACTATTGAACGCCCACCTTTTGGCACGAGCATAAACATAATAAAAAAAACCGGGCAAGAGCGAGTCGGACTCGCGCACCGAGGGTTCCGTACCATCATGTTTTTAAATTTTCATCGCCGAGGCCTATAATCATCAGGGAATTTTAACACTGTGCACTGCGGTGTAGAAAATTGTAGTTTTATGTTAGCGCCATCTCTTGACCGATAGTGGAACTAATGTAACTTTTGTTGATGATTTCTGAAAAAGTGTGCTATTTAGAGACTTCGTTTTATTTTTCCTGTAATCTTTACATAAACTTCTATCACATAAAATAATTTCAGATTTGTTTGTCTCTTTGCAAACTTCGGAGATAAGGGGGGGGAACGGTATTTTTTTTTAATTTTTCATTCATGTAGGTAGGGAAATTATACATATGTTTGAGAACGACGTATATAAGTGAGCCCATTAAAATCATTCAGAGAAAAGTAAAAAAAAATAAGCCATTACTATAAGCAGCTAAGAGATGACCTGCCGGTCGATTCGGTAAAAATCTCACCGTGAAAACTTAGGTGAAGTGAGTTTGTTTTTGCTAGGAATTGACACTATTGACAGCTCACTCCACGCTCACTTCACATAAGTTTTCACGGTGAGATTTTTACAGAATAGCACCGCAGTCCCATTGATGACGCCCGTTCACGAGATGGAACATACGTATGGATTTTAAGCACCATTCAGCTCAACCATTTTGATTGGAACCGAATGGTCTAACACAATTAGCGAGACAATTGTCTACGGAATCCTAAAAACGGAACCTTTATATGATCACTTTTTTGTCCGTCTGTCACACACACATTTTCTTTTATAGTTTCGTAGGTTGCTCTAAAAATTAGACTCCCTTGAACCCGGCTTTACGATTTCTTTTTGGAATTAAAACTAACTACATAAGTGTTGAAAATGCTTTGTTCAACTCGTAGCTTGGCGCTTACCGCCCACTCTTGCTCTTTAGAATAATGCAGTGCGTCTAACTGAAGTGGCGAGAGTTTAAAACTATTATTAGATCGTCTCGACGCTGCATCCAAATTAATTGCTTAGAAAATGGCGGAATCCGAGACGTCACCTGCAGGGACGGACTTTGTCTACTACATTTTATTTGCCACCTGGCTGGGACACCTTTCTTTGTTTAAGATTGTGTATTTTATTATCCAGTCCCTGTGTTATCATCATCCAGTCCCTGTGTTATGCTTTTGAGATAAATAAAGATTTATGATTATTTCAAATTTATCATTTATGCTACCCTAACAAATAGAATAAAATGATGGTAGCTACTAAATTAAAATCTTTATTAATGTTTCAATATTTTAAATAATTTGTTTCTTAATCTAATTTATTAGTTCAATTTATATTACTGTCTAATATCCAGGAGTTCTTACAACCAAAATTAAAAACGAAGACATGTGACATCTACCAAACCGCACTGGGCCCGCGTGGTAGATTACAGCCTCCACCTCTCACAGAGAGAAAGTCTGTGTCCCAGCAGTGGGAACATTATAGGCTGGTTATGTTATGATATCCAGGAGTTGTGTACACATTCAAGTGACATATATATACAGAACGAAGAATGTAAAATTAAATATAAAATACTCAAGAATGTAGTTAGTGTTCTTAATCGATACATACCTATCAATAAATAATGGTAGGTACCATTTATATTACAAGACAATGTGAAACGCTGCTACGGATTAGGGAAATTCTAAATATGAAAGGAACGGGAAAACATGAGTTCTCATTGACATGACTGGCTGGTGACAATTCAACAACATTCATTGCGTTATTTACGTTGTTGAGCAGACAATTTTTCCGAAAATATGAAGCAATGGATTAGCAATATCCTTCAAAATGATTCAGATTGTTGATAATAATGATTGTAATTAGATTGCTGGTCAGTTTAAAGTCGATGCGCACGGATACAGGGTAAAAACCGGAAGGTTACTACACTTTTCGACCTGCTATAAAGAGTGTAACATCGTAACTTACCCAGTAACTGGGTGATGGAAGTCAGATCAGGCAGTCGCTCTATGTAAAGTGGTAGTCAGCTGCATCCGATTACATTGGAAACCAACCATGATCGATCTGCTATAAAGAGTTTACCTGTGACGACCCCCCTGGACCCGCAGTTCCTCAATTGACCAGCTACCCAACTTCCACTCACGTATTTTTACCACGGATCTCTAGTAACAACGGTCGGTGGTCAGTCGGCTGTCCAAATTGCAGCTTTATAGGCCATTTCCTTTTAAAATAGTCGCAGACGACGTGTCTGTTATAATATGCGTGTTTATTTACGAATTTCAAGGCGTCTTCTATATCTACAAATACTACTTGTGTTCTATATCCGTATTATTCCGTATCTATAGGTACAGACGCCAGCACATCAAGCTACCTGAAACTGTCAAATTTTACCAATCAACTTTGAACCATATGCTTCAGCGATAAAGTTGAAAATCTATTAAAGAAATTTGACAGTAGCTTCATGTGCTGGCATAGTGTAAACAAAGTCGCTTTTCGTGTCTGACCCTCTGTGTCAAATTACCGAACACCGCCTCAGATGGTATGTACACATTAAAAGACGCAATGAAGACCATGTGGTACAAATTGCACTAAATCGGCCGGAACAAAAGAGACAGAGGCCGCCCGCCATTGACCTGCGGGGCAATTGCGTAACACATTTATCAATCGGAATCTGTTTCATTTTGACAGTTGAACAACATTCATTGCGTTATTTACGTGTTGAGCAGACAGATTTTTCGAACATATGAATCAATGGATTAGCAATTTGCTTCAAAATGATCCAGATTCCGATTGATAGTGTGTTACGCAATTAGGGTGCTGGTCGTCAAATATAAAAAGAGACCTCAAAAAAGCCCAATTGCCTCAACCGACAACCCAAGATAGAATAACTTGGCGCAGAAAAGTGAGGAGACCTGACCCCAAAATAACGGGACCAGGGACGGAAGAAAATAATTTTCGTGTGTGTGTGTGTGACAGTAATACGCAATAGATTTTGATGCGGTTTTCATCAGCATTTATTCCGGAAGGTTTATGTATCACTAGCTTCTACCGTTCGCGTGAAATTGTTCCCCCGAATTGCCCGCGCTCTTACTTCATTTTCGCTTAGAAAAAGAGTTCTTTCTGACCGTTTTTTTTTTGCTTGGTACCTAGCGCGATGTTAAATAGCCTTCCTCAAGAATTGGGCTATCAAATGCAATTTTTTTTTTTTTAATTAGGCTGGTATTTCCAGAGATTAGCGATCAAACAAACAAACGTTTCAGCTTTATTATTAGTTAGTATGTATGTTGAATGCGTCGTTGGTCTAGTGGTCGCAAGCGCGACTACTGAACGTGTGGGGTTTGATACCCAGGTCGGTCAAAGTGTATCAGCTTTTGCGATTTTCTCAATTTCTTTTATTTATTTTTTCCTTTTTTTTTAATAAAAACATTGCCCCACACCAGGAATTTCTCCTATATTGTAGGTAATTTAGCATTCTGGAGTCTGGATTTACGAGTATGTCATTGCCAGGTCGTTGGCATTAACCTCGTCCACTATTATTTTTTAGTCCATGGGACTAAAAAATAACTGGCGAAGTGTGAGTGTACTACACCTTCTAATAAATCTCCTAGATTGTGCAGACATAATATTTTGACTGGGTTTTCACATGTAGGTATAGGAAAAGGTGTCAAAAATATAATTCTATAATTATCGCCAGACGTGTCGTCATAATGCCTTGAGAGAAAAACGAAAACAGGATGAGATTTAAACTGTTCATATTGGCGGTGCAATTTAGAGGTTAAAATATTAGTTATACTTAGGTACTTCTAAAAGGCTGGCACTGCTGGCAGGCTTCGGGGAGCCATTACAGTTCATCATCATCATCATTTCAACCGAAAGACGTCCACTGCTGGACAAAAGCCTCCCCCAAGCACCTCCACTTTGACCGGTTCTGTGCTTCTCGCATCCAACGGGTTCCTGCGGCCCTCACAAGGTCGTCGGACCACCTTGTGGGAGGCTTTCCAACGCTACGTCTTCCGGTACGCGGTCGCCACTCCAGAACCTTTCGGCCCATCGGCCATCTGTTCTGCGAGCAATGGCGCTGCCCACTGCTCTTCGGGCTATGTCGGTTACCTTACAGTTAATATTGTCAAATAACATAAAATAATTGTTATGTTGCAATTGAAGCAATTGATCGATCCGGGTCCCTGAATATCAGGCCGAAATCTATAAACGTTACTTTGCTCGTGCTCTGACTCCCTTAGTTCCCGTCTCTATCTGGTACTATTGTAGTTTGACAGATAGGCGACAGTGACAGGAATATCGCTTAGCCAAAGTACGTGCTAAGTAAAGAGTCCCCGAAACGATAAACAATTGTCAATTGCATTATGTAGAGTGTAGACGATCATTTCGCGCATCAATGTGTAGATATCAATCACGAAAAAATGGACAATTGTAATTGATTTAAGACCTCTGCCTTACAGGGCTAAAACAATAGCCTACCATCTTGCAAAACACAATCTAAGCACTAAGCACCTACCATAACCATAATGCCCACTGCTGGGACACAGGCCTCCTCTCAGTGAGAGGGAGTGGGCCGTAATCCACCACGCGGGCCCAGTGCGGATTGGCAGATGTCACATGTCTTCGATTTTTTTGGTTCTAGGACATGCCGGTTTCCTCACGATGTTTTCCTTCACCGTTTTGAGAGCAGTGGTGATGAAGTAATTTACACAAAGTAAAGCGCCTGTCTGGGTTCGAACCTACGACCTACAACTCGTAAGTCGCGGCCGTTACCACTTGGCCACCACTGCTCTCAAGCACCTACTTCTAGGATAAGTTGAACATAATATCAACACTTCACGTGACCTGAAGGGTTCTTCTTTGGCCAAAGAATTAGCCATTTAACGTGGCAGTCTTCTAGGCTCTTGTCGGATGACAGCGATCCGGGGAGTACTTGACGCCTAAGTGTTTATTTGTGAATTTATTTTAGTGAATGTATTTGTTTGTGAATTTATTTCTATAGTTATTTATTCATTTAATTTAGTATCTAGAATAAATAGTTGTGAAAAAAAAAACAATGTAATACGAGCTCTAATAAAATAGGACCAAAAGTACACTGGTTGATCTATCTACCTACCTTCAGTATTGACAAAAAAAATAACTATTATCGTCCCAAATACGTCCCTGTGGGTATAATTAAATGCACATAACAAAGGGACGCTAAAAATAACGTTAAGTCTGTCTACCTACATACTATTAGCTGTTAATTCTCTTAATGAAATGGGCTGGCTGAGAACTCATCAATGCTAATAATATAAATGTGTAAGAACTCTCTGTCTGTCTGTCTGTCTCTGTCTATTATCTTTTAACGCCCTAACGGCTGAACGGATTTGGATGAAATTTGGCACACAGAAAGACCATGACCCGGCTTAGGATAAAGGATACTTTTTTATCCTGCTAGGTAGTGCGTTCTCGACTTTCACGCGGGCGAAACCACGGGCAAAAGATATTTGGCAAATAAAATTGTAAACTTTTCCAATATTTTTGGTTTTATGCTTCTCAGTATCTTCAGTGACTTTGCTAACGACATTTTATAAAATTGAGTTTAATATAAATGTCAAAATTACACCAAAAAAAATACGTCAAGTCAAAACTAGCTTATAACATTTTGCATGGCTATGAACGTGTCCAAAGAATTTTGATGAGATATTAAATTACTAAATTGTCTTTTTGCGGGCTAGTCAAAACAAGGAGCTTTGACATCTCAGGCTTATTCTGCACTAAAATATGTTGCATGCAGTTTCACTTGAATGTATCCTATTTGCTACATAGAACACACCAACTTTCTCCATTGGACCGACACCGTAATCGCGAAAAAAAAATCAACAGTCCAACAACATTTGGGTTGAGTAGGTATTGAAGTTTTGCATGGGACAGTTGCGAAATTTTTCGTAATTACGATAGGTATTATCATCCCGATACGATAGGTCCCATGGAGAAAGTGGTGCAGTTTGAAGGCCTGTACCACACCCTTAAATTTGACAGCTTTCTGATACACCCCATATTTAACGTCAATTTTATTTAATTTGCTGTTTCCTTCTTTCGACTCATGTTCATCTAATGTTGGGTACGGCTACTTGGAGGAATCCTTGCGCTTTGATTCGTGTTTTTCTAATTGATACAGTTTATTACCCGGACTGGGCCCGCGTGGTGGATTACGGCCCATACCCTCTCACCGAGACACAGGCCTTCTCTGTGTCCCAACAGTGGGAACATTATAGGCTGATTATGTATTGCCTTAGTATACTAAGTATATACTATACCACGCCCTTATTGTTGTTATTATTTACTGTCAGAAATCATGACCTTTACAATATTCCTACTCTATGACCTTTAAACATACCTACTTCTCGTAGTTTAACTAATATTCAACCTCCTTGGTATTGCTAAGCATATTGTATGGGCAGCAGCTGGAGAAATTATTAATATGTATTAACTATTGAAAAGTCCAAAAACAAAAACAAAAGCGGTGGCACTCCGGGAGTGCCGACAGAAGTGAAAATAGATAGATAGATAGAGAATAGAGGATATATAAATTAAACCCGAGTACATCCCGAGGACAGCCGAACACATCCGAAGCAGTTATTTTTAGGGTTCCGTACCCAAGGTGTAAAAACGGAACCCTATTACTAAGACATCGCTGTCCGTCCGTCCGTCTGTCTGTCACTAGGCTGTATCTCAAGAACCGCGATAGCTAGACAGTTGAAATTTTCACAAATTATGTATTTCTGTTGCCGCTATAACAACAAATACTAAAAACAAAATAAAATAAATATTTAAGGGGGGCTCCCATACAACAAACGTGTTTTTTTCTGCGTTTTTGCCTTGTGGTACGGAACCCTTCGTGTGCGAGTCCGACTCGCACTTGGCCAGTTTTTTTTTAAATCGTCTTTTAAACAAAACACGCGCGGTGTCGCTTACGGTAACAGTGGCGCGAGTTTAATGGTTTTTAATGTCAGAAAATGCCCCACGCGCCTTAGGATTTTTTCGCTTCAAAAATTAAATATAACAATTAGTTGGTAAACAACACGATTACCTATACCTACCAATCGTAGTAGATGTTTCAGATACAGATCCAGTTGAAAACCAGCGAGAGAGGCACAAGTGGTGGTCTGGCATTTTTGCTGAACTGGTCCTTTTTGGCGTACTTTCCTACTAATTTCTTACATCAGACTTTACAATTTTTTATTTGGGCTGATTAGGGCTGATTTTTCAATCGACAGATAATTTTATCCCAGGAATAATTTCGGATTTTTGACAGTTCTTCCCTATAAAATCTATCAGACGTCAATTTTATTCCACGAATAAAAATTATCTGACGATTGAAAAATCAGCCCTGATGTAGTACACCTGTTATATTGTGTGCTTTTTAGTCTGTGCTAAATAAATGTACAGACGCCAGCAGGTCAACCTACCCGAAACTGTCAGATTTTCCCAATCAACCTTGAACCTTATGCTTTAGCAATAAAGTCGAAAATCGATTAAAGAAATCTGACAGATTGTAGTAACTTGATGTGCTGGCGTCTGTACTTTGCTTTCTTCTATCTTTAGATAGTGTCCACTGAAAAGATTGAAGGCAGTTTTAGCTGTCGACATCGCAAGAAGAAGAATTGAACAGCAAAAATAGAGATAAGGAGCCAAGGTCCTGAATGACTTAATAGGTTGGGGAGCAGAGTTTTCCTATTCCCTTATCACATTTAGCATCAACTTGAAAGACCAGAGATCATCAGTCCGATTCCGATGACCGGAGGGCCCTGAGGGCCAAGACAAATGACAATCGCTTGCAAAGCGTTTCGTATGTATGTTTAAACCGACTTTTAAGAGTAACATAAACTTTTCGGTTGCTTATGTCAGTCCTATAAATTATGGGTCGTCAGAAGCCCGAAAGTCTGACAACCAGGCTTACCAAGGGGCACCGTATTACTGTAGTAAGTGGGTTGTGGAGGTCAGATAGGCAGTCGCTCCATACAAAATACGGGTATTTAGCTGCATCCTGTTAGACTGGAAGCTGACCCCAACATAGTTATCAACCTCATTCATTTTGCAGACACTCGTTATTTCTAACGCACCAAATTAAGGTGTTGCTATATTACCACGCCAAATTACCCATTTCCCTTTATTCCCATAAACCTTAAGCCTTAATACGTGTAGGAGTAACAATAGTGCGCCGGCAGGGATTCGAACCTGTGACCTTTCGGCAGTCACCACCCAGAAGGCAATTAATCCAATTATAAATAAACACGAGTTAGCTTTGACAAAAGATACCAGCACTCGCGTTGTGGGTGGTATGATCATTATTAAATGATATAATGGTATTAGGAGGGTGGGTATGACAGGACACTTTTTGAATTTGGATGCTATGTGAGACGAGTTAGATTCCTTCATGGAGAATTAGACTCAGATAGAGCAAGAAAAAAAAGGAAAAACGGGAGAGCCCTGCATTGCACTTGGACGCGACGCGGGACATGGCAAGAGCTCATATTAAACAAAAATGCTTTAAATAGGGCTCAATGTTGTCAAAAATGTCTAAAGGCCAAGAAGGATATGGATGAGACTTTGGCTAACAGCGGGAAGTACAGGTAAACTTTTTTTACCTGTACTTCCCGCTGTGGCTTAGCACAAAATGTCAGCGGAAAAACGTGACAAAATCTTTTCGATTCGCTGATCTTGACAAAGTCGCAGATATTTGAGCCTTTTTTCGCCCTATGACATACACCTTCGGAACATTGGAACTTGTTTTGGTGGAGTAGAATATGACGCGAGTTATTTTGGTGCGTTTTTTTTCGCTCAGAGCTCCTTAGCTCCTTAGCGTTTTATTAGCATGCACTTTTGGACATTTTAACTGGCTTCGATGGAGTGAAATGGAAGAAGAAGATGCTAAGCCTTTATGAAAGAATGCTCTTAAATTAGTACATTTTGTAGCAAATATTTTTCACAATCGTATTCATCGAAATACGAGGACAATAATCACTTGATTTCTTGTATTTAGGTGAACCCTATTGCGATAAGCATAACGTTAAATTTAAAGGTCTCAAAGGTCACGTGTAATAAATAAAGCTACACTAGATTACCGCTACGTAGTACCAATAGTTGCTATTGATAATATTGTTATGATATGGTATGATATAGTTGATATCATGAAGTCAGATGTCAACAAGTATTGATACGGTCCGCAAAAAAAATCAAGTTACTTTTGGCCATTATATAAGTCTCTAAATAATCTGGAAAGTTTTATCAAGTAGGACTTAAACTCAAACCCAAACCAATTACAAACACTTTTGAATCGTCAAGGGGTCTGTCAGTCAGAAAGATAAAGCCCATTCCCGTAGTGGGTTCCTATGGAGAAGAGTGAGGCAGGTGATGCTGTGCTAAAATATGGCGTATAATCAACGACCTGGATGCAATTTCCATAATTGTCCAGAGCAAACTTGTCCAAAATAAACCAGTCTGGCTACTCTGACCTAGGCAGTGAAAATACGACTACATAACAAACACTGAATGATTTTTTCCGGTTGGTCTGGAAGTCGACCCCAACTTAGTTGGGAAAGGGCCAGGCAGATAAGATGACACTTGATGATATTTGAGTATGTCATCCACCACGAGCTAACGTGTTCTCAGAGTTATTGTGTCTTCTCTGTTTTTTCATGGTATATGATCTGCGCAATTTAGGCTAACGTACTTATATTTTAGTCGTTTTGCGGCGCACTGATGACACCACCAAATGACACTCGAAAAATCAAGAAAATCACTCCCCTTTGGTCATTTATTAGCCCCGGATGACCAAAGTGCAAAAACTTATCACAAAATCATAGAATTTTTCGCTGAGCGGATTAATAGTTGTTGTGCTCCTGTGACAATGCCCGTCTAAAAATATTCGTCTACATTGGTTGGAAATCCCAGAACAATGAAAAGGTAAATTAAAAAACCACTTAGGTTTGCGACCCAGTTTTCCAGTACCTAAAAAACGTTTGATTCTTCGCCACGCCTTCAAACCAGCAATCCTACAAACAAAAACACGCACAAAAAAGGCTGTATAACCACCCACCTCCTTCATTCCCGTCCGCATCAGCCGTAGGTCCGGAGAACTTTAATCCTCTCGTGGACTGGTTCATGGCCACCACGTCCGCCGCGGTCACCACCTTGAAACCCAGCCCGTGGCTCGACACTGTCGAGTTCCACTGCCACATGCACATATTCACAGGGTTCTCCGGCCCATTCTTCTCGAAACTGCAATAAACCCCCGTCGCCTTCGAAATGAAAGGATTCTTGTTTATCGCCTCATACATCGGACCGTACGGCCGCAAAATCTTCATTTTATCAGTCAATGAGAAAGTGTCATTGTTGGAATTAATCTTCTGGTTGATCGCGATGGACCCCTCGTTGTCGTTCATCATATCGTTGTACCGTTGGTTGAGCTGCAACACTTTGTCCACCGCCGACTTGTCTCCCCGACGGCTCTGACGGCGGTCTTCAGTCCGATTCAACAACGTCGTCAGTTTGTGGAAGGATCCCTTCTCCTTGCCTGGACTGGCACTCCTGTACTTCTGTTGCGTCTCCGTCGCCACGGTTTTCTTTGCTTTATTCTCTTTTTCGACCTCATGGTCGCCAAGAACGACGGCTACCACGACCAGCACAGAAAGAAGCTTCCCAAACGCCATTTAGTGATCTCGTTTTGTTTTTAGATGATATGGCCGCACGGCGCGGTCGGTACAGCGGGCATTATGCGTGCTAACACTCATAACAATAGTTTAAACCAGAGTTCAGCGCGAAATCGTCCGTGATTATCTCGTTAAGCGTGTAGGTTCGGGCGAGCGCGGACGACGCGGCTTTGGATAACAGCCAGCCGTGCTCTCGGCGCGGTCGATACACTCCCGTACAGATACATGTTGCAAAAACACTCATTGGTACACTACATCTAGCCTATACACTTATAATCTAACGAACTGGGGAATTTTCCGTTTTATTTCGCACACCCTACAGTCACTGCCCCTGGAAAATCGTTTCTAATGGAGGACACCGATCGTACAAGCTAGCATCGTGATACGCCCAGACACATCAACTATTATATTTTTACACACAGCCACGCAACACGGTTTGTTAATATTTCACTTTAATATATTTTTACATGTAATTTATCAATTTACAATACAGTTATTACGTTTTAAAATCCATATAACGAGGTACGTATTCGCGGTCGGACTCCCGAGCTTAGCGCCACCGCGGGAGTATGCGGAACTAACCGCCCGCGGACAGAAATAATCATTACTTTTCGCGAGATGTGATCTTGGAGCGGCGTCTGTAGGGATGCTGCGCAGGTGTCGTCCCGCCCCGGACCGTTCCCGGGCTTTTCGCGCAGGATGTAGTCGCATCGCTCACCGGATATTGCATTGGCTCAATTAGGATCACTGTTCACGTAAAATATCTCCGATTGGCCATACCTACAGGTGGCCTATCGTGATAGGTCGACGGTGGAAATGCCGCGAAAATGCTCCAATCGTGAGCCAAACCGGATATTACATGAAGAAAATTTCCTCAGAAATTTGTTTACGCGAACGGCGGGTGGTCGTCGAGTTTTTGCCGACTACGGATATCAATTTAGTGTTTTTATCGGCTCCATGGCTGTTCGTTTCCCTAGAAAAACGTTATTACGATCTGTGCGGTGGGATTGATTGAAATCTCATGTGTGACAAGCGCGACCGACGCGTTCCATTTTTATAAGTGATCGATAGGGACTTCCATTGTTTATTGTTGAATAAAAAATAATGTTCGCATGAAATAGGTAGATATTACAGTTAATTTTTTGGCAATAACATTGCACAATCAGCATGTGAGTGGCTAATTTGATAACATAAACAAATGAAGACTTTAAATTATTGCTTTGTTTGAGTGACAGATTATCGCAATTAAAGAGGAACATTCCGAATCACGTAACTGCAACATAATGTTGCTAACGAAATCATTTAATAAAATAAATAACGAAGTAATAAAGAGAGTTCAGAGTATAAACATCTATAAATAAACGCCCAATCTTTAAAGCGTACCTAACCGTAACATTTAGGAAAACTATAAATAATTTGTCAGATAAAAAAATACCACGTCTGTTCACAGACACTTTCCGAACGATTGCAGACAGACAATTCGTGCAGTACGTACTACCACTCCTTGCGTTGTGGATGTAGACTATTTTGGTTTGAAATACCTACATTTTTTATAACTAATTAAACGCTAATTTATTTATCTTACAGAATTTGTGAGTAACTATAAAACAAGTAACAATGTGTGGTGCCCGTGAAGTGTAGTGACATCGGTAATATAACAGTGGGAGAGAAATCTATTGTTTATGATAAATACGGTGAGTGTCCTAACAGTACCTTTGCCCTTATTTTCTAAAAAGTAGAAAAGGTTATCAATGCTTTGTGTTCTGAATATGAAAATGCTCTTATGTCCTTGTGTTGTGCAATAAAACAAAAAGTTAATTGCTTAGAAATGCTTAAAATCCAATTTCTATCACCAATCTAGTTCAGCATGAATCATGAATTAAAATGATTTGTTTTGTTTGCTAATCTTATATCGTTTCACCTTAATGACAGGATTAGATCTATTATATTGCAATGATTGACCTAAAATACTCGTCATTTATTTCAATTGTTTCCAATCGTATTAAAACAGGTAATCCCTTAGTAATAATTTTTTATTTACTCCTATTTTCATGCTCTCTTTCCTTGTTTGAGTCTGGTTTAGATAGAGAATACCTATGTAGGTACCTACTGTGTTTAAAAATAGTTATCGATACAAGTTCAAAAACCATGACAATGAATTTAACAGTAGCACAAAAAACTATTAATTTTTTTCTCACAGCGGTCCTTGAACTAAATGCTGGTACAGAGAGTTCTTTAGTTTTTATTAAAATTTACTTTAAAATTCCAAGTCTGAATGTAATGTGTAGAATGTGTTCCTATTCAACTTCAGTTTTTAGTCTCTTCTAATCAACCCTTTGACATAAAATTTGACAATAGTCAAAGGCTTTTTTTTTTTCTTGCGGATGGGAAATCATCAAATGACCCCTCCCGCTCTGGGTGGAGCGGAAGGGAGTGTCAGACTCTTACTGACTAAAACCCACCCGTGTTCCTTCCTTAGCCCTTTATGTCTATAGTCAAAGGCTGAGTTCCTCTTGGTTATTTCCAAAGGAGAGAGCCGGCAAGGAACTCCACGGTTACCCTTTGACTCTTGCCACTCTTCAGTGCACTAAATTACAGGCTAATATTACGATTACTGTTAGCCTGCAGCTTCCCACTGCTGGGCAAAGGCCTCTCCCCATGACTTCCAGTTCTTTCGATCCAGGGCTAAAGTGGACCACTGGTTGTTTGTTTTGTCCAGCTCGTCCCGCCATCTTCTACTAATATTATGTTTAAGTCATTTTTAGGGTTCCATACCCAAAGGGTTAAAACGGGACCCTAATACTAAGACTTCGCTGTCTGCCCGTCCGTCTGTCACCAGGCTGTATCTCAAGAACCGCGATAGCTAGACAGTTGAAATCACAAATTATGTATTTCTGTTACCGCTATAACAACAAATTTAGTATTTGTAAACAAAATAAATATTTAAGGGGGACTCCCATACAACAAACGTGTTTTTTTTCGGTGTTTTGGCCTTGTGGTACGGAACCCTTCGTGTGCAAGTCCGACTCTCACTTGGCCAGTTTTTAGAGTTTCTTTCCTGAATAGGTATAATGTTTATGACAATGTTCATGAAATATTTTTGTTCATATTAGAGCACTACATATTTAATTACATGTTATTTGATCAGAGAGATTAGGAACTACTGTTTTGAAGATAGAGATATTTAGTGGAATACCTCTCACAAAATTATTAAATTCTACCGAATAATCTGATTATGGGAGTGGACCGTGGCTAAATAATAACAGCCGCACAGGCTGATCTATCAGATTAAGCTATGCTTGCCGGGGATGGGTGTACATCTTTACATACCGAGACCCCTCCGTGCCTCGGAATGCATGTTAAGCCGTTTCAGCCGTTTGTTCCGGCTGTCATTTGTGGATCTTTGACAATTGTTACGGGTAGTCAGAAACCCAAAAGTCTGACAACCAGTCTTAACAAGGAGTATTGTATTACCCAGTAACTGGGTTGTGGAGATCAGATAAAAAGCAGTTGTAGTCATGTAAAATACTAGTATTTAACTGCATTCGGTTAGACTGGAAGCTTACCCCTACATATTTGGGAAAGGGCTAGGCAGATGATTACATAATCTGATTATGCCTCAGAAAGCCAATTGCTGAAGAAGAGTTCAGAAATAAAATGTTATTTGACAAACATAACAACTACAATGGCCAAATTGTGCCACCGGTCTTACCACAAAAGTATAGGGAAACTCCTGATTATTTCTCATAGTAGTAAAATACTGTGATTATTAAAGAAACATTGTGACTCACTGGCTCAACGTCATTCATTCAAACAGCAAACATTATCAAACAGCTGAACAAGTCATTACTAGGAAATGTCTTGAGGCTTCACTACAATACAAGTAGGAAATAGAGGAACATCCATATTAATATTATAAATGCGAAAGTGTGTCTGTCACCTCTTCACGCTTAAACCGCTGAACCGATTTAGATGAAATATGGTATAGCGGTAGTATGAGTCCCGGGAAAGGACAGGATAGTTTTTATCAAATCCACATTTGTTACATGGTCCACTGATAGTTAGGTATCCTGGTTTATTTTAGTCGCCTAAAACATATTCAGGCCACATTCCACAGATAAAATAAATCTACCTATAAATTGAAAATAAGTCTATAATTTGAATTGTAACAAACCATCTAAGTACCTATAATTTTTATTATAACATAGGACTTGGCCACAACTGGCAAAATGGTGATACAGACGCCAGCAGGTCAACCTACCCGAAACTGTCAGATTTTCCCAATCAACCTTGAACCTTATGCTTTAGCAATAAAGTCGAAAATCCATTAAAGAAATCTGACAGATTGTAGTAACTTGATGTGCTGGCGTCTGTACAAAATGTTTTTTTTTTTCTAAAATGGCGCTATATAAATCGATAGCTGACATCCATGTAATATATAATTAGAAAACATTATAAGACCAAACCTGGTTTGGTCCTATTATATAGGTGTATTCCGTTTGCATTGATGTCAGCTATCGATTTATATAGGTTTCACTGGTGGCCGCCATTTTGAAAAATATCAAAATGGCGCGGCAGTAAAAATCCTCAATCCCCTTCCATCCCGTATGGAAGTTCGTATTTTTTTCCAATGGGAAATCCCATCAGACGAAAGGCTTGTTATTAATATAAAAATCCTCTGTATCCGCAGATGCTCTGAAAAAATGTCAGGCGGTAACTCAAAAAACAAGGCTCGGTCCAAGAAGCAAGAAGGATGGGAGGAAGCTGGCGGGGAGTTCTACCAGGAACTGTACCCTGGAGGGGAGCAGGAGCTGTTCGATAACCTGCAGAGAGCTGATGCTGCTAAGTTGGCTACGCTGCTGCCTTCGAAGCAGGCGAGGAATAGTGAGTTAACTTTTTGATGTTATTGGTGGTTTAGCCAGCAATGAAAAATAACTATATTAAATTCGGTCAGCAACAAAAATCAATTACCACTGCTAATACTTTTTCATATTATCAAAATTAACACAAAACAATTTCTTACTACCATTATGAAATAATTTTTCAGCATTTCATAACTCCTTGCTACCAAACTGAAGGCGGATTTCACGCTCTTGAACGCAGTTTAGACTTGCTGATCGCGTTCAGTTAAATTAGCACTAAGTAGGTAGATGGTTACGATACCACTAACGGCCGAACGCACTAACCTATTGACATAATCATAACTGTCATATAATATAATTACTTATACAGATCGCTATTTTTGGGACGTTAAAACCAGAGAGATAGGTTTTCCTACCTCCAGTATGCCAAAACTGGTGATCGGTAATTGGGTTCGGCCGTAAACGTGGTCCAATATGCATTTGGCTGAGCATTTTCCTGCATTGTTAGTGAATTTATACAGCCAAAAACCAGATCTAAATGGATAGTATAATACCAAGAATTGTTTATTTTTCGTCAGTGTTGCAATAGCCCGGAGATTTAGCTGTATTGTATATAGTAAGAAGTCGGAGGAAGCCCCGCCAGATGAATGACGTCAGATCCTTGGTTCCTATAAATTGTCAGATGACTAATATTTATCTAATCATTTGAATTGGGTCTTCCGATTCCGATAATCGACTGTTTACATCTTTTTAAGACTATACGTTTGTTCGGATCTTCGATTAAACGTGATCTGATAATTTTGATAATTCGGCTTTACTTATATGACTCAATTATTATAAAGAGTTAACTGTTAAGTTAGGTAATCGTATCAAATTCCATTGGTGAAGGATTTTTCAGTTATTTTTTTGTCTGTGCTAAAATATCAATCAATCCAATCCAAATCCAATCTCTTTGATTATACCTACGTAGTGCAGCGAAAAAAAGAAAAACACGGACTGTCTTCGTTATATTATGATTCATAATGTTATCCTTTTATGATTCTGCCAAAGTGGCCTTTTTAGGCCCCCTGATGAGCTACAAATTGCAAAAAACATAAGAAAATTTGAATTTCGCAGGCTACGTTGACTCTTTCGCCTTAAGTTGGTATGGCATTTGTTGTCAAATCTCATGTCAAGTGATTTGCTTAGCTGCTGTAATTTCAGTCCACCAATCGCTACCTATCTGTCTTTCATTACCATCGGTTTTGCCGTTTAGGCGTGAAAATGTAAAAGACAGACAGACACTTTACTTGAGTTACTTTTTTCGCATTCATTATCAAGTATGTATACATACAAATATATAAGTAGGTTATACCTGTTAATAGCTGATAAGGATAACTTAGTTTTCTAATGATTGTCCTTATCAGACAAGAGTATAATCTCTATTATCTGTAATCACAGTTTTATTGATCTACTGACTGACATCAATCAAGGGGAAATCTACTTTAAATCCTGCTGCGTCAGTATAATCCAGGTGTTAGTACAGTCACGAGCATAAGTATGTATACACTTGGCTTTATTCAAAGGCGAATTTCTCCTTTATTTTTGAATGAAAATTTATATTATTAGGAACATAGTATTTTCGAACCCATAGGTTTATGTAAAGTGTCGTATTTCAACGTTGCATTCGTTATTTTGTGAAAAAAATCGCAATTGAAAGTTGCCATGTGTTGACATATTAGTGCTCGTGACTGTACTAAAAGGCTGCCTATTGCGCATTGCCGTAATGAACGAACAATGTGAGTGACAAAATTTCAATACTCAATCATTTATTGCATTTCGTAATGTGTACGGTTGTGTGTGGGGGTGTGTCTATGCGTGTGTATGCATCACCAAACTGATATTTAATTATCACCTCGGCGTCCATTACTGGATATATGCCTCTCCAAAAATTGTCTCCACGACGTGGCCCACGCTCAACTCATATTTGAAGTACCTACTTAAAAACAACAGACGTGAATATTGATAGGTACTAAAGTACCTATCAATAAGTAAGTATTTAAAATGGTAAGCTAGAATTGATCAGGAGAATTCATGATTGCTTATAAAAGCCCGAGCTAAAAACATCCTTTTCCATATTCCTATATATTATTAAACTTCATCTACCTACTCTTGTTTCAACAAAAAAAGTTTTGGGACAGCAAATAAATGACGGTGTCTCATTGAACGATACCAAATTATAGAATCAAAAACAAATGACGTATAAGTACCAGACGAAATTGATATGCTATCAATCCCTTGACCACGTCCTTCTAAACATTTGGTAAAAACTAATTAATGCTCAAATTCCCGCTACGGCCGTATAACAATTTATAAATATTATTTCCCTGTACTATTTGTTTATACCTTCGGCGTCGCCCGCGTGTAACTATAGTGGAAAACCACAGCTCATCCTTTGTGATAACTATGAAATGTATTCTTCAAAGGGGTAGAAAAAAATGTATAGGTAGTAAAACATAATGCTACCAACCTTCATGACTAGCTTATGTTCTTTCCAATAACAATAGAAGAACATCTTCTCATCCTGCATCATCATCTGCGTAGCTTTTTCCCAACTATAACGGGGTCGGCTTCCAGTCTAATCGGATGCAGCTGAATACCAGTATTTTACATTTCGCGACACCATGTCTGACCTCTACAACCCAGTTACATGATACACCTTAGGTAGGACATAGGTATCTCACATTTAGCCATTGCCCGATCGGCAACAAATCAAGACTTCAGGCTGTTACTAAAAATTTCCTAATAAAAAAAACAGTGGCACTCCGGAAGTGCCGAAAGAAGTGAAAACAAAACACAAACAGAATACTTTGCCATCACTCACTGAAATATCGGATATAAGTACATTAAAACGGAGTACCTACATCCCGAGGACAGCCGAACACATCCGAAGCGGGTATTTTTTAAATCGTCTTATAAACAAACCACACGCGGTGTCGCTTACGATAACAGTGGCGCGAGTTCAATGCTTTTTTCCCATCTCAAAAATGCCCAACGCGCCTAAAGAAGTTTTCATTTCAAAAAATCTAGAAAGAATTATTGCCCGACCCTGAGATGGAACTCAAAATTGGGCGCTTATCAGTCACTCGGGTCACATGGGCAGCTAAAAGAACCACCTAGTAAGACCCAGATTGAAGCGAAGATGGTGGGACGAGCTTACTCTAAACGAAACCATGAAAACGACATCCATGATGAAAAATTTGAAAATCACATTATGAAAGTCGGATAACGGTTTTTCGTTACGTCACGATTTCTACCAGTTTACCCCTACCGCAGTCCGCAAGCCTCGTTAAAGAACTGCGTTCCAAAAAACACTATAATATGTATAGTCGCAACTATCGAGCCAGTTTTAAAGCTTAGCGCCGGGAAACAAAAAAACATTTTCCCTCAATTAACTATATTAACTGACAATGAATCATATTGTTCCAGCCACGACGGTGAAGCGCGCTCGTTCGCAGAATGAACGCCGGCAGTCAACGTTCGCACGGACCACGCAGAGCAGGGATATACATCTATCTATGTTGCCGGATTTATCGGGTGAGTTATAAAGTGTTTTTATGTTGGTTTTATGTTTAAGATAAAGTAAACTTTAAATAGACTTCGACTATATCTACACTTCAATTGAGCTCCTGGGCTTCACGATTACTGACAAATTCGGGCACTGAGTGGACAGGTCCATTCAAATCTGTGTTGTGTTTTCCTCAAAAAACTACATTAGACACTAATCTACATGATCCTCACATGATCTGACCAAGATTATCTGGACTTTTTTTTAGACTATGACCTCTGTTTGTTTCTGTGTTTCGTCTCGGAATAGTCGCATAGGAAACGCCGACCTCATCTAGTTTTAAAAATATTATTGACGTGTAAAAGTGTTTGTATAAACCTACTTACCTACAGAAATGAAATTGTGTATCATTTACCTGTTCTGGCAGAAACATAAGTAAATAGGTACATATGTGTTTTCGTTGACTAGCTGTGCTCTGCTTGAATTGAATACAGGTAGATGAGATGATGAGCTTCATAAAGATAAATGTTCCCAGTACAGACAAGTCGGATCAGTACCGATCGTTGCGGGCAAAGTAGTCCCATACTTTCTGTATGCGCTTGCACATAATCGGGCCGAATGGTGGTTACATAAAGACAAGGGTACCCGGTAAAGACAAGCCGGTACCGAAGAAACATTTTTATACATGAGAGGATAAAGTTGACGAAATACCAAAGTATTAAACTACACCTATTATTACCTACAAAAACATAATAATAGATGTATTTACACCATTGTGCTTCAGCTTGCGTCAGACGTATTTTCTTGTGTATTCAGACGCATGCGTTGTGACGTGCGCTCGCGTCTTGGGCGCTGAGCGCTGACAACAACGAATGCGTTCAAATCCATAACACATGCAAAACGCGCATGTTCGTTCTCTCATTTTACATGGCAAGTGTCTCCCCTTGCCCAGCAGTGGGTCAAGCAAAGGTAAATTTTGGGGGAGACCCCATAGACTTCCAAATCTCTCTTTCTGCTCTCTTCTCTGGGCAATTCGTCATTAAATAGTCGAGGTCACGCCAGGTGCTTCCTAAGCCTGCCTCGATGATGGCACCCACTTTTTTTTTTTTTTTTTGGGTGGGAAATCATCAAATGACCCCTCCCGCTCTGGGCGGAGCGGAAGGGAGTGTCAGACTCTTACTGACTAAAACCCACCCGTGTTCCTTCAGTTGCTTGTGCCAGGGGCCACGGTATCTCTTTCGAACAACCCGCGACCCTGGCGGGCATCGGCCCTAGCGGACCCCGTCAGTTGGTGCTGACATCTCCTTGAGGCGCGCGTGGAACACAACGCGCCGTCGACCCGGGCCTGGTCCTTACCGGACGGCGAGCTGCCTAATGCTATGCACCCCTCACATACAAGAGAAAAAATATTGAATACTAGCAGCGCCCCGCGGTTTAACCCGCATAAGTGTCGATCCCGTGGGAATATCGGGATAAAAACTATCATATGTCCTTCCCCGGGATGCAATCTATCTCATTAGAATCATTAATACATCTTTCTAAGTTAGATTTCTACCCCTAACACTTTTCCATAAGAGATTGGTGGTTGGTGGTAGAAGTCTAACTTAGAAAGATATATTAATGATTATAATTCTCTAAATACTGTCGCAAATCATATTTTGATCAAGATACAACTGACACTGACCTGCAAATTGCAAAAAACGTAAGAAAATTTGAATTTCGCGGTCTACCACTATCCATTCACCTTAAACCGACTAGATTTTCATACATCTGAAAGCATCGCAATTTCGAGAGCAACCAATTACTGACATAGTTACGGAAACTCATGGGAATGAACTTGCTCAATTAACGTGCTATGAACAAACGGGTCAGGGTTTTTGTGCTATCATTATCAGATGCGTTTTCACTGTTATTCGTAGTACTTGTGCGCGTTTTTTTTTTTGATGAAATTATTAATCAGTGAGTTTTATGCGTTTGCGAGTAAATCAGTGTCAAAGTGCTTCTTGAATCGTATAATAGTCATCTTGCCTAGCTTGTTCCCAACTATGTTGGAGTCGGCTTCCAGTCTAACCGGACGCAGCTGAATACCAGTATTTTACATGGAGCGACTGCTTATCTGACCTCCACAACTCAGTTACTGGGTATACCGACATTAAAATTGTAAAAGTGACATTTCGTCTGTCAGTTTGATACGTTGTTGTGACTTTATAACCGAACCGATTCCTATGAGATTTGACAGAATGGCGAAAAATATAAGCCTCAAAAAATTTGCTCGTTGTGCAAGCACACCTTTAAAAGTTCAGTTCACATCTAGGAAGAAGCATGGTAAGTGCTTTTGCAAGAAAGAAAACACACAGGTTTCGAACCATTTAGATGTTTTAGAAATTTTGTCCCACGACTCTAGAACCATCAATTCAAAGACGTCTACCAACCCGCACTGGGCCCGCGTGGTATATTACGGCTCACTCCCTTAGTGAGATAAAAATACTATACAGGAACTTAAATATAACCGGTGAAATGTCAAAATGTGTATGTGCTGTACATCGCTGCCTAACCACTTGCACTCGGGGAATACAGCCGTGTTCTGTAGAAGATTAAATATTTGGCTTGTTTGTATATTTTCAGAGAACCTATCAAATGAGGAGCGAACATGGGAGGAGATCATGCAGATCAAGGCTATGCCGGTCCCCATGAACCAGAAGAGGGAGCTGAAGGCTAGACTACAGGTAAACTTAGAATATACAATAACCGATAAAATACAGGGCGAGTTTTCCAATAGTGTGTTTTAAGCCAGGAACTTGAAAACGAAATGAATTTCGTACCGTTACCACTAATGTTGTCGTATAACGTTCCAAAATTTGTAACGATACTAAAACCTAAAAAAATGGTTGCCTGTAAAGTCGGTTTTACGGGCGAAGATTTTACGTGACAACGTCTTTTTCTCGGTAGAATAGTTGAGTGGGAGAGAGACGCAAGGCATTCGGCGGGCCTCTCTCTCGTTCGGTGACTCATCGTAACGTTACCGAGCGTTACACTTTTTCATAAGTGACTCCCAGCCGCAACCTAATTTAAGACGTTGTCACGTCAAAATATCAATATCGTTACAAAAGAAAATGTCTTAGAGTAACAATATTATAAGTAACGTTATAGGTATCGGTAACATTAAGCTTATCCGCTTGTAATAACGTTACAGGAGAAACGTTACAGATTCATTTGTAACGTTATTCTTCATACTTTTGACGTGACAACGTCTTAAATTAGGTTGCGGCTGGGAGTCACTTATGAAAAAGTGTAACGCTCGGTAACGTTACGTTCTTATTTTCATTTAATTCCTTGTTCCTATTGTGCAATTTAATTATATTCATATCAATAAATATTCTACCGAGAAAAAGACGTTGTCACGTAAAATCTTCGCCCGTAAAACCGACTTTACAGGCAACCATTTTTTTTCGTCATGTTATATCTAAGTCATGAAGCTGGCAACGTTGAGTATCGAAATGAATAACGTTATTATATCGTTAAACTAATAACGATATATTGATAATATTGTTAGTGAACAAATTATGATTTCGTTCCGTTTGTCAGTATTGTTATAGCCAAGGAATTAATTTTGTTACGATCCTGGTGGAACGGTACAAATTATCGTTACCGGAACTACGCGCAACGTTATTTTGAGTAACGTTTCAAGACCTTACTCATAAACCATTATCTCATCCACAGAACGCCACAAAACTCCGTCTCCAAGGCTTTGAGCAACTGCAATGGCGACAACGCAAGGTCTGGCATCGCTTCCGAATACGATTCTCAGAAATAGTCGGCAAACTAGAACTCTGGCAATCCCCCATGAGAGAAATCGAAGGCAAGTTCGGAACCGGCGTAGTCTCCTACTTCCTCTTTCTAAGATGGTTGCTATTTTTAAACATAGCCATTTCGATGTTAATAATACTGTTCATGATATTACCAAAAATTTTGCTGACCGAAGTGGAGGCTACTTGCGACGATTATGAGCTGAATTCTACAGAATGCTGCTCAATTTTTTATCTGACGAAAAATTTGTCAGATTCCAATGTATTTCTCGACGTTATACAAGGTACAGGGTGGATGGAACGAACCATACTCTTCTATGGAGTGTACTCGGATCAAATCTATAAGTACTATGTTAACAATTTGTTCCAAAGAGAGCTTTATTTCAATATGCCTATGGCTTATATTCTTGTGGCTATTTCTTGGGTTTTATTATCCTTGGTAGCTATTGTGAAAACGGCTGCCAAAGGTTTTAAGGAACGGTTGGTCGAAAATGAAGGACAGTTTTATAAATACTGTAACTTAGTTTTTGGTGGGTGGGATTTCTGCGTCGAGAACGAGAAATCAGCTAAAATTAAACACAAAGCGTTATATAACGAAATTAAAGGATATTTGGAAGAAGAGAAATACAATGAAGAAAGACAATTAAGAACTAGAGAATCTCAAATTTTGATTTACTTCAAAAGACTACTTATAAATGTAATTGTTTTCATAATTCTCATAGCTTCAGGCGTTCTAATATATTTCACGTTCAACTATTCAACAGATAAGCTAAGTCCTAAGGTTCTTGAACAAAATGAATTAAACGATAACTTTAAAGTCGAAAATGCCAATATAAATACAACTAATCCTGAAAAATTTACCTTAAGGTTATATAAAGAAAGTGGAATGTTCTTTGGACAGCTAGAAAACACGTTACTAGAATTTCTTCCCTTCATATGTATAGTAGTTTTAAACTTAATAGTTCCAGAAATATTTAGTTATTTAATACAAATTGAGAGCTACACTCCTGCGCATGTTTTAATCATCACGTTGCTTAGGACTGTGTTGCTTCGATTATCTTCTTTGGCTGTCTTATTAAGTCAAATGTATTCTTACGTAAGGGATAACGGTTTTGTCTGTGCTTACGATAATGCCAATGATGCATCGTCATCAAAGTTAGATTGCTGGGAGACATATGTGGGACAACAGCTATACAAATTAATTTTGACAGATTTCGCAGTACAATTCGTGACGACATTTTTCATTAACTTGCCTAGAGCGTTTCTGGCGAGGCATACTAACAGCCGCTGTTTCAAAATCATTGGGGAGCAGGACTTTTATTTACCAAAACATGTATTAGATATCGTTTACACACAAACTATCATTTGGATGGGCTCCTTTTTCTGTCCTTTCCTCCCCATAATTGGTACGATATTTTATTTCCTCATTTTCTATATAAAAAAATTCACTTGTCTCACAAATTGCACACCGTCACCCGTTGTGTACAAAGCATCAAAATCTAAGTCACTTTTCATGTCAGTCCTGCTTCTAGGTTTTATAGCCTCAATTACTCCAGTAGCCTATTCCGTGGCCGAAATATTCCCTTCAATAAACTGCGGGCCTTACCGCGGTTACAACAACGTATGGGAATTTGTTGTCGAGACATTCGACGGATTCCCATTCCTTATAAGAGAGTTCATATTCCGGATGGGAACTTCTACGTTCGCTGTGCCTGCATTTGCAGTGTTACTGTTCTTCTTGTATTATTACTGGGCAGTGGCTGCAGCAAATAGGCATATGGTGACAGTTTTAAAGAACCAACTGGTTTTAGAAGGACATGATAAACAGTTTCTTCTAAATAGGTTGAGTGCGTTTATAAGGCAGCATCAGAAACGGTGCGAGAGGAGGAATAGAGCTAGTTTTGCAGATGACGACTCAATTAGACAGAGTTCTAGGTAGAATATTGTGGTTAATGTTTAAGGAGAAAGCGTCAGATTCTACCGGTTTTTTTTTATTTGTTTTTTTTTTCAATTGGCAATTTGGCATGTCTATATCAGGTTGTATGTTGACCTGCAAAAATGTAAGTAAATTTGAATTTCGCGGGCTTTCTTAACGCATCCCCCTTATGATAGTTGGTCTGATAGTTATAAATGTTTTATTTATATTATAATGTAATTATCGTATTTGATTTTTTTTTTTGTTGCAAATACGGTGCCCAAATTATGAAGTTAGGTAACTACTGATAGAAAACGCAAGTTTAATGTCTGTTCTAAAAGTATCAGATGAAATTGTAAATAAACCTTGTTCAGGTTAAATTCTAACGCAGTCCACTCACTAAAGGGAATTAGTAACAAATTCATCTGTATTTAGAAGGTTTCAACTATATAACTTTACATTTTTAAATTGTCATTGAAAAATATCGACGGAAATCGAGGTCATAAATCATAAATGAAGAGATCCGCAGGAAAACCAATGTAACCGACATATCCCGAGTGGCAGTGCACATTGCTCGCAGAACAATTCTCTTTATTTATTGGAAATAATCTCTCGTGACTTTCGTTATCATTTGGCAAAAAGCTTAGCTAGGTAGGTAAGGTAGGTAAGTTCTAGTATTAATTTAAACAAAAAATATTTATAATTGTATAAAAAAGTATCCTACCGATAAAACATTTTAGTAACTTGTTTTTTTCCTCTAAAAATGTTTTTATCGGAGCAAGAATTATTAATAGCGTCCCGGTAACTGGGGGCTTAAAAAGGCCACTTTGGAGAATCATAAAAGGATAACATTATGAATCGTACTATGGCGAAGACAGTCCGCGTTTTTCTTTTTTTCGCTGCACTACGTAGGTATAATCAAAGAAATTGGGATTGGATTTGGATAGGATTGATTGGGATCATAGCACAGACAAAAAAAATAACTGAAAAATGTTTCACCAATGGGATTTGATACGATTAACTTAACGGTTAACTGTCCAATATGTTACCCTTTTATGATTCTGCCAAAGTGGCCTTTTTAGGCACCCTGAACTATAGTATGAATTGAACGTAAAAAGTTAATTATCTAATAATTTTATGTGACTTCATAGTAAATGTAAAGTAACTTAGCATTTCTTTGAGATTGTCATTATTTATTCTTCCATCTAGTATATAAAGCCATGAGTTTACTGCATTGATAAAAAATATTGCACTACTAACATAAAATCACGGCTATTCCCCGAATAACTACCAAGCTACCCGAAACTGTAAAATTTTCCCAAACAACTTTGAACCTAATGCCTTAGCGATAAAGTTGAAAATCTATTAAAAGACATTTGATAGATTGTAGTAGCTTGGATGTGCTGGCGTCTTTACACATTTTGCTATTCAAGTGTCGAACATTTTATACCAAAAAATTAAAGAGCCGGTCAGAAAAAAAAAGTACTATTTTCTTATGGGAAATAACATCTTGAGCATTTTTTACTATTAGGTACAGCGAAAGTCTACAATTAACCCCCCCCCCCCCCCCTGCTATTTGAGATTGAAAATGCCAAAAATCTTATTTTTATAACAAGTTTTTTAAGCATAACAATAAATAAATACCAGCTTTTAATTGAATTTAACATCCTGAACATGTTTTAACTATAAACTTGTTATAAAAATATGTGTGTGTTATAAAAGGGTGGTGCAATACTATTTTATTCAATGTATGTTTTAGTCATTTCTGTGCTATGTTCTTTAGAACTTAAGTGTATCGCTCAAATAATTTCAAAAGTCGTGAATTTCAGATGAAACGGATAAATCTGAAACGTTTTTTTTTTTTTATTGCGATTTTTTAATTATTTTTAACACTGTGTGACAGCTAATATCCCTTGATAAATCACTTTCTTCTTATATTATAAATGTGAATATGTATTTGTCTGTCTGTTACCTCTTCACGCTTAAACCGCTGAACCTATTTAGATGAAATTTGGTATAGAGATAGTTTGAGTCCCGGGAAAGGACATAGGATAGTTTTTATCCCGATATTCCCACGGGACCGACACTTATGCGGGTGAAACCGCGGGGCGCTGCTAGTTCATAATAAAGCCCCCGATACAAGTTTCACGATGCAAGTTTCTTATCTGTGGCATACTATAAAATAAGCAAGATAATGACTTGGACCGTCTAAATATTGTTTATGGCCGATTCCTATGATTTACGCACCGTTATTGGTGAAAATGGATTGTATCTTTACCACTGACCTCTATCATACAAGTACTTGTATAATACAGGTCAGTGATCTTTACCAATAATGAAACAAAGATCATAACTTTGCATAGTAGACCCTCCCATATGGAAGTAGCTATCACAGGTAAAATTAGCCTACGAATCTATTTACATGCCCAGTTTGGCAATATAAAATGCTACCATTGGTAAGCAAAACGATTCGCTTTTGTTTATAGGAACCGAGCAAGACGGTGCAACTTTTATGGTTTGCTTCGGGCAATTAAATTGCACCGTGTAAATCAGGCTCAAACCAAGAAAAAGGACTTTTTGTTAAAAATCTAATAACAATCATGTACTCGTACTAAAACTAGACAGAACCAAATGACATTTAAATTCGCCATAATATTGTGCCATAAGTTTTTATAGCAGTACAAGGATCTTTCAGCGCGTGGCCAAAATCGGAACTAACGCCGCCATATTATTATTTTTCAATACATTCACGAAACAATAGGCTATTTGACTGGTTTCTGATAAACATCTCTGATTATTTATTGATGTCTAACGAGCCCACAAAAACCTATTACTTCAAATTGCATAATGTATTTCTTTTAAAAAATAGTAAATAAAAATGTACTGTTTAAATAAGCCGCCAAAACGCTATCTTTAACAATATGGCGTCGTGACGTCACGATTCACGTAAACAAACGTTGAAACGGTCGAGATACTAGACAAAAGTCATCTGTTCTGTCAACGATAGACAGAAATTTACAAAATCATGACGCCATCTTAAGTTCAGCCAATCCAGACCGTTTTCGATTACGTGGCGCCAGATTTAAAAAGATGAAGTTTTTTCGGGATTTTTTTCATAAATAATACATTGTTTTGTAGTAAAATTAATGCAAATCGATTTTAAAAGCGATAATCTATACGAGTGTCAATAATTATGACCTTATTTTTTACATTGTCAAATAGCCTATTGCACAAATATTTGCCAACAGCGCCCCCTGTCAACAAAAAGGTCCTTGAAGCAGTCCAGGTACAATATTCTGCCTTTCCTGCATAGCTATTCACAACCATCCGGTAGGCTATGGTATCGAAAATGACAGATTTCGACAACCCGATTCGCCTTACCCCTGACAGCAAACAGTTGTCGGAAGAATAGCGGTCGTCTATTTGATTTAGGGCTGTTTTTTCCAACGCTAGATAATTTTATCCGAGGAATTTTGAATTTTTGGCAGTTCTTCCATACAAAAACTGTCAGACGTCAATTCACGTAGAAAAATTATCTGTCGATTGAAAAAAACTGACAAAATTTTTGGTTCTTGGACAGGGAACAGAGCTTTTAGAGGACTTCAACGATAACATTCTGTCATGTTCCATACGGTACGGAAGCCTGGAGTGGTTCTGAGTAGCTATGTTGTAAAGTTTTTATGAATAAGGAAAGGTTAGTGTTAAGTTAGTTTTCTTTGTTTGCATTTCATAAAACTATGTACATTCCTTTATATTCTTACTAACAATCTTGTAGAATGCCAGAGTTAAGACTGACAAAACTAATAGGTAATTATTTTATGACAAAGTTAATAACGATAACATTGAAAGGTTTTGTAACAAATAGGGCTCAAAACATCCAAAGTCTTTCCAACTACAGTAGTGTTGGTTTCCAGGTTATAGAAATGCGGCTAAGGGCTGATTTTACCAAAGTCTGAGGGGCAATTCTCGTAATTTTAAGAACGTTAACAGATGTCAATCTGTCAAAAATACCTCTAATCCTCTATTCCTACAATTTTGACAAGTTTTTGAAATAGATTGTCGCTGAGATGAGATTGCGATTAGATTTTGAACATTTTTATTTACGAGAATTAGTCTTCAGATGTCCTTTATCCGTGCAATAATATTGACGTCTGACAGTTCCAGTAAGTATGGAAAAACTGTCAAAAATTCAAAATTTATGCTCAGGATAAGAATTATTCTAGGTATAAAAGTTTGGTTAAATTCGTCCTTAATAGTATTTAGGGCTGATTTTTCAATCAACAAATAACTTTTATTCGTGGATTAAAATTGACGTCTGACAGGTTTTGTATAGAAGAACTGTCAAAAATTTAAAATTATTCCTCCGTTGGAAAAATCAGCCCTTAGAAGAAAAATAACCCAATGACATAAGTTATTGACAATGTTTAACTACTTTACTAAATGTGGGTAGTGAAAAACCTTGTATGAAACAGCTGATTTTTTTTTCGGAGTTGGTTCATTTCATATTATTGTCGTTCTTCTTCCGAATATAAAACGAAAAGTAAGATTAAAATCAGTTACATCGAAGGCAAACACGACTTTTCTTGTCTTCCTAATTTTCTTGTCTTTTGCAAGAGACAAAATAATAATTGTAAAATGCAAAATTGTCACAAAAAATTAACAAATGAAATTATTTAGTATTTAAAACGAAAATTTTATAATTATGTATATTTGATCTTTTTAGCGAAATATGACTAAAGGTAGGCGCACACTATGTATAAAATGTTACGATGATTATTCAACGTTTTTTTTACGTTATGTGGATACCTTAACTTGTGTCAAAGTGAAGACTGTTTTGAAAAATTGTTTATTTATTTAAAAATCTACGTCTTGCTCAACTGAGTCTGACTTATCGTATGTTATTTAGATGATGATTTTAGAGTCTTTTGTCACTTAATGCTCACTAAAACAATTTTTTATAATATTTATTAATATTTTATTCTTGAACTCTTGAATGAGGCTCTCTTTTGTAAATCTGTACATACATAAATAGCATTTATTAGTATAAGTACATAGATTTTTTAGTGATCTCAATATATAATCATTGTATGATTAGTAGGATGACCCGTTTATCGCGAAAAATAGGTTTATTAAGCTTTTCGCAGTTATAAGACATTGATTGTCTCATGGATGCGTCATCATTTCTTTTATATTTAAGTACAACTTTATATTCCTATGTTTAGACAATTTTTTTTTTATTTTTTTTTTAATAATGCTTACACATATTTTTATTATGTGAATAATTATCTAGTCTACCCATAAAGAAGCATTTAATAAATAAAATACGGTTTCATAAATTCCTCCTTTTTTGAAGTTGGTTAAAAAAGGTTGACTACCTACCGTTCTCAAAACTATAGTCAAATGCAAAAGTTGTAATTAAAAAAAACTATTTTAATTTTACTTAGCTTAGTTCCTTAGGCAATTATGTATTTTTTATAATTATTTTGTGCTGGAACCAAGAATTTGTGTCGCTATTTAGTTAATTTTTAAACTTATTTATGTAGTTTAAAGTGGTAGATAATATTTGGTATTTAAATAAGTTGATAATATAATCAATTTATTTCAAATAAAATAAATGTATATAATTAAATCAGTGTGTGTAAATGTTGGTCTTTTAATATTTATTTAAATTATAAAATTAAAAAAATCTAGTACACTTCATAGATTTATTAGTATTTCATCTTGTTTTATATAAATTTGTCTTCCTTTTTGTGCAATGTTTGTATGTGTTTTTGTACACAAGCGAAGTCGCGGGTTCTAGCGAATATTGTAAGTTTAATAAATAAAAACTAAAAATGTTACCACAACACACTGCCATAAACATCTGAATATTTATTCAAAATAATGATTATTATGAAAATAAACAATAATTGTACACTTTTTATGTATTTTTTTTTACTTCACTATCACACACCTATGTTTACCGGAACTGGGCTTATCATACGCCTGGTAACCGTAGGGTTATAGCGCTTTAGGGGCAGAAGTTTATCAATAAAAATAAAAATATTTTATTTCACATAAACCTACATGGGCACTTATGAAACGTCTGAAGCTAGGTGCACGGTTTCAATTGGTCATTTCCTATGGAGAGAACCGGCAAGAAATTCCACGGTTACTCCACTGTTTTCAAATGAAAGTGTCAATAGGTATGGGAGGACAGTGCCTGCCAGCCTGTAAACAAGTATCAGGTACTAAATAAAATAGAAAATGGTCTACAAATATAGCCTACACGTTACACGTTCTCACATTCACAAAACAAAGAAATCTATCAAAATGATAAATAATAAAATGTTAAAACCAAATGATAAGATTGCCATTAGAACCACTGATAAGAGTTGAAATTAGAATTAATTTCAAATAATAAAAATATTATGTCAAAGAAGTATGTAAAAGGTATTTTTTTTACAAACATCGTAATTTGAGAGCAGTTAATAAACATTTACATAGTTATGCCGTCAATGAGGTGCCATCCCTGGAAGCCACTTGTGCATAAGGAATTATTGCCAAACTTCCTTGTCTTCAACGTAGTCATCTTCACGTTTCATGTGGGTTTTGATTTCCATCGATAAGTTCTGTAACATACATATTGTGCTTGTTGTTTAGGTTCACTTTTGTGTGTACGAGAAAATGGTTATAAAATCACAAATGCCTTTAATTTTTTTTTGCTGTATTAGCCTGCTTTTGACCTCGTTCACGCCTGATGGAAAGCGATGGATGAGGTCTATGGTGAAACGATATAATATAGTGGCGTTTATTAGCCACTAACTAAATTTTTAGGTTTCCGTACCTCAAAAGAAAAAACGGAACCCTTATAAAATCACTTCGTTGTCCGTCTGTCAAGACCCTTTTTCTCAGGAATGCGTATCAAGTTGAAATTAATATGAAATAATCATTGAGGCTGCAATACCTTGAAGCAGTGAAAAGTGAAAAAATCTAACTTCTAAGTTAACAGAATCGAAAGATACAGGCGTTTCTTTTTTTTTTCAGGATGGGAAATCATTAAATGACCCCTCCCGCTTATCAAAAAGTACTCTGTGCCTCCCGCTCTGGGTGGAGCGGAAGGGAGTGTCAGACTCTTACTGACTAAAGCCCACCCTAAACTAATCAATCTGTCTAGCCTTTTCCCAACTTATGTTGGGGTCGGCTTCCAGTCTTATCGGGTGCAGCTGAGCCAGCTGATTAGTATTTTACATGAAGCGACTTTCTTTTTTTCTAACCTCCACAACCCAGTTACTGGGTAATACGAAACCCTTTGGTAAGACTAATTCCTACCCTATCAGCTAATATGCATATCGGTGCATGCAACTACATGGGTGGTTGGGGGTATTTAAAGTTGTGTTATGTTGTTGTGTTGCTCATGCGTGTTTCAAATTAATAACTAATATTTAATCTCTCCAGTCACCAGTCAGTCCTTGAAGCAGTTCAGTGGGAGCCCTCACAACATTTTCCGGAAGCCTATTCCATACTGTTACAACTCGTGAACATAGTAGGTACTTCAGTTTATTTAAGGATATTTCTTTATCTATGCTACAACCTTGTTGAAAAGAAAAGGTAAGCGAAATAATATGATTAAATAAAACCCCAAATTACATAACATAACTTTTATTATCAATATTATCTTGCAGTATCTAAGTACACAAAATACAAAACTAAAATATACTATTTCGATATATTTTTGCTTTTATCTATTACTAATATAATTATATTATTATAGTCTATATTCGGTTGTATAAATATACAACCGGTTAATCTGTTTATCCACCTGCAAAATCCACCCTGCTGTGGTGCGGTGCGCATTTCCGAGAATGCGGAAAACGCGGTTTTCGGAAATGCGCAGTTGGATAAATGGAATCTACAGAGATTCTATTTATCCAACTAGGTGACTACGCCTAGGGTGGGCTCTCGAACATAAGTTTCCGCGTGTTAGGGTGGACTTTTTGGAATGGAGAAACGGAATAACCCAAAGGATCCTTTGGCGCGTGGCCAGGAACTAACGCCATCATCTTGTTTTTTCAATGCAACTTCTGTGACAATCAATGCCACCCCTGTCAATGCCATTTAGGCGCCAAAAGATCTTTGTAATAGCTGTTTTTAACTATACATTTTGTATATAAACAAGCCTAACCCTTCAAATGCCCGTATCGTATTTTTACATGTTTCTCTAGACGCTTAAAAACGTCAAACCAAAAAATCATACAGGTTAAATATTATAATTGAGAATAGTTTGTTTGCTGTTTTTCTAAAAATCAATTTCCTGTTTTTTGTAAAAAGAGTAATTCTTCAGGAGAAAATAAAGGATCAAAGAATCAATCAACTCTTCTATACCCAAACAGCAAAATACTTCTTATTTTTCAAAAAGTATTCGTTTTTCTTTTGTTTAATACAATTGAAATGACAATATAAAAATACAATCATACTTACGTTACGTAAACGTAAATCCAGTAAATAATCTAATTACAAAACAGTTTTTTCTCATATAAAATTGAATACATCTGAAACGGAATATAATAAAATATTTTTTTAATTAAAATCAGCATCGCAATCATATAAATACTTCAAATTGTCGATGGCGCCTAGGTCATGAAATATGGGGGTAATTACATAACCGACTAACTGTAGCATTCATAGACAGAGTAATCTATAGACCCATGGTATCCGTGTCACCGAAAGGGACAAAAAAATCCGGCAATCTTCATCATACTATAATTTTTACAGCTTATTACACTGCACCTTACCATTTTCACAGTTGCGCAAATGTACTATTATTGAATTATGCACGAAAAAGATCTTATTTTCCGTTATTATTTTATTATTCCTTCATAAACGTCAAACTTGTTGTGCACATTAATGAGCTTAGCCGACACGCAGTAAGGGACAGAAATATTCTTACTCTGTCTCTTTTCTTTGCTAGTGACGTTAATATATTTCTCTTTTTCTTGTGCGAATGAAAAATAAAATATGCAGCAGTCTATAGTTTACTCTGTCTACGGTAGCATTGGTATTCATTTAGACAGTTCAACAATAATACCTAATTGTATTGTATTACCTACATTTTTAAATTAGTGGACATTTAAAGGGTCTATATACTAATGGGGTGTGACGCTCAGTAAAGTTTTAAAACAGGAGCACCTTGCTATTATATCTATACCCTGTGTTAATATATTATTATTTGCTTACTATAAAACTACTACATGTAGAAGTCTAAATATATTGTACTGTGAATGCATGTATCAATTTCACATTTTGTATACCTGTAACCAAAATGCCATGGTTAGTTTATAAATTCGTTACATTTCGACAACTTCGAAAGTGAATAATGTAAATATCTTTTCTGAAAACGAAAAAAATATGCAAGTCGTTCAGAATATGGGAAAGAATATGCAAGTCGTTGGGTCTATGGGAAAAAATATGCTAATAGTTGAGAGTTGCGACTATAGCAATTTTGAGTCGTGGGATACCTAAAATATGGTAATATTGTTAGTCTTCAATAAGCTCATTAGTGAAAACAACTCTCGATAGCAACCATGACCAGCCTGAAATAATGGCCAAGGTGTGAAAATGTTTAGCAATTCAAACTTCCACATGACCTTTTCGAAATGCTTTTTTCATTCAAAATATTGGCAAATTAATAAGGTGCAAGAGTAAATATTACCCTAAAGGTGCTTAACATTTTCATTCCTTTGCTGTACACGTTATTACTCCGCTGTGTGTCAGTCAAGTCGTATTCAAGCGTATGGCACTCGTGGGCTGAAAATCAGAGTCAGCTGGTAGTACCTAGTCTTGGCATTCGAAATTTTGCTGAGCTGATGCCTTTTTGGCAAAAGTTTTTTTACCCGACTACGGCGAAGCAAAAAGGAGGGTTATGATTTTGACCGGTATGTATGTATGTTCATCTGTTCCCTCATAACTTCAAAAGTACTTATAATAATTTGACAAATGAGGCATCGTTAGAAGCGTCTTGACCGTCCGCTGGTTATAGGCTATGTGACGTCACTAACTAAATTCAATATGGCGCCCTCTAGAGGACATAAAGGAATGAATTTAAAAATAAATATTTTGGGATGGTGCCTTGTGGGGTATCAAATGAAAGGGCTTAATTATCACATTTCAAGAACATACATATTACTGAAATAAGCCCCAAAATAATTAAATAAACAAAAATTTGAAAACTAAAACCCGACCACTGAAAAGGATGAAACAAGAAAGTACCTTCCCGTGTTCGCATCGCATGCTACCATAGCTTATATGTATGTTAGTACAGCGGCATGAGACCACGGGAAGGTACTTTCTTGTTTCATCCTTTTCAGTAGTCAGGTTTTAGTAGGTATTTAAACTTTTGTTTATTAAAACTAAGTACTTTTAACGGTGTTTTATTTGTATATGCCACTAAACACATTTTATTCCTTTTCTTCAGCAGTGGGACCCCAAATTCAGGTATTTCTGTTTCCTCTAAATGTTTGCCCCCAAAAGACTAGAATAGAATGACTAAGGCTCAAATCACACCAAAAGAGCGTCGAAGCGGAGCGCAGTTTCAGTGTCATATGAATTTTAACTTTATTTTCATTACTATAATACTTATTATCGCAACTCGGTAGAGAAGACAATTCGCCGGAATTCCAGCGGCGCCGCGGGCATCCGCGCGACTCGTTCGAGTTTCTCATGCGATAATAAGTATTAAAGTAATGAAAATAAAGTTAAAATTCATATGACACTGAAACTGCGTTCCGCTTCGCCGCGCTTCGACGCTCTTTTGGTGTGAGTTGAGCCTTAAACATTTTAACATTTACCTCGTTCAGTTGATAGTGGCGGACTGCTCAAAGTCTCCCTTGTCGAGGTGTCGTTGTGGAGTCTTCGACGGCTCGTAGATCAACATGGACACGCGTTCCGGACTAGTCTTGTTACGTTGCATGTCTGGAAAAACAACTGCAGGGTAATTGCGTAACACACTATCAGTAGCAATGGGTTTTATTTTGACAGTTCAACAACACTCATTCCGTTATTTGCGCTGTTGAACAAACACATTTTTCGAACTTAAGGAGCAATGGATTAGCAATAAGCTTCAAAATGATTCAAATTGAGAATATAGTGTGTTACACAATTATAATTGCTTAACCCATTCATTCTGCCAGTGAACATGGCAAACTTAGGTATTCTGGATTCGGCAGTTTATCATCAGAACACAGCTTCTGATGGGTAAGTTTTGTTACGTCACTTATTACTTACATCTCAAACTGAGGCGTCGTTTATGCTGTCCGCACAACTCTAGCTGCCTCCTCACTAACTGCGAGGCGGACGCGGGGCGAGGACTCAGTGGCAATGTGGCTGGCTGCAGGGTTACCTCCGAATAAGCTGTCTTGCTTGTGTAATCTATAAATTATACAAAGTATTAGCGCGTTGAGTTGGGTGTGTTTGTGATAAATATTGCAAGAAAAGGCAACCCAGATGAAGGTGTGGAAGCCTATGGGAGCCCGATGCTCCGATGAATGAAAGTAATAATCATTTCCTAACGTTATTTCTCTCTTTTAGGGGATGTGCAGTCAAGCAAAATAATTGTTTACCAGATTTAAACACAACGTAAATTTTCCACGTTAATTACTTATTACCACTTCATAAGTATGTCAAACAATGACAACAGCCATTTTTACAAACGTTGATAGTCAATTTGCTAAGCATATCATTTTCTCTTAGTTTACAAGATTCCAGCGCCATCAGAAATCGAAAGACTTGAATCATAATATAGAGGTCGTTGGACGTGTTTTTGTTAATGCCCTTCAATAATGTCGACTACTGATAGCTTGTACAAAGTTACGAGTTTTTAAAGTCCGGTCGTCGAGAGAATGCGTTCCTGAGACCTGTCAGTGCGACCATTCTAGTAGCTAATAAAGATCAAATTCGCAAAACACGTATTCGTTTGTATGAAACTGACAGGTGTCAAGAAGATCGCTTTTTGTCACCCTTACATTTAAATATCTACTTATAATTAATAACATGGTGTAACTATTAAAGAGTATTCTATTCTATATTTTAACAAAATATCTGTCTAAGAACCAACCTCTCTCATTCACCACAAACTCGCGATGCATCTGCGATAGCTCAGCATCATTGACCTGGACCTTCTGCTTCTTCTCCGACCCCTCCCAGGAACGGTTGCGGTCACCGATGATGACGGTCTGGTCGCCATCCGGTTTTAAATCCTCGTCTTGGAACGATGCGTTCTTGCTTTGTGGTTCCACCTGGTAACGCGGGAAAAAGGAACTTTAACAAGGCTCAGAACTTAATAGTACCAGTACCTTCTTCTTCATATCGTGTCGAAAGATTTGATTTTTTGTTTTGTTTGTAACGCTTTCACGCTAAAACGGCTGAACGGATTTGGATGGAATTTGGCACATAGGTAGACTATGACCTAGATTAGAAAATAGGATACTTTTTATCCCGAAATTACCAAGGGATCGAGACTTATGCGGATTAAACCGCGGAGCGCAGTTAGTACCTAGTAGAGATAAACGTTTTCGTAAGGTGCTCGTACTACCCGCCATACATTTATTGCTTTATCTATTTCTGCCGCCAAGCAGCGTTACTGTGTTGCGCTATAAAGGCGCATGAGACATTCCAGCTTTGTCTCTGAGATAGCAACACATCTGCGATAATTCTGGTATTGCAGATTTGCGCTGACCACTCACCATCTGCTGGGCCGTAGGCTCATTTGCCATACCTTTGAAATAAATTTGTACTCTACTCAAATCACACCATTCTTTACCTTTATCTTCCTCTTCACAGTAGGACTCGACTGCGGTCTATTCTTAAAATCAATATGCTGATTCTTGTCACTCTTATTCCTGACAATCGGCGACAATTTCCTATATTCACTCCTTGGCTCCAACTCTATCCTAACAGTCTCAACCGTCGAGTTACTAGCCCTACCAAAGAGAGGAGACAGTTTTGGCTTCGCCACACTAGTCTCATCCGATTCGTCGACGCTCTCGATTGTAATAGTCGAATCGATGCTATTCGGGTTAAGCTTAATCGGTTTAACAATTATCAGTCCCTTGTGGATTTCGTCCTCGTCGAGTTTAGACGATTTTTCTAAATCATAATTCGGATTTTCGAAGCCCGTTTGTGTGGTGGCTTCACTCTCCGCCGTGAAAGTTTGCGAGTTAGTATTCGATGCCTTGTTGAGCATTCGTTTGCGTCTTTCTAGGTCTGCATGTATGTCTGTTTGGACGCGTAAGTTGATATCTCCGTAACGTCGAAAGATGTAGTTTAGGAGCCATTGGTAGCCCTTGCGAAGGCCTGGTTCAAGTTTTGGCTTTTTGGATGTTAGGTGTTCTCCTCCTCCGTAAGCGCTGTAGGATTCGACAAGAGTTGGGCATCGGTACCTGTAAAATAAGATCAGAAACAAATAGTAATAGGATTTAAGATTTTCGTCAATCTTGTAGCCCTTTTAGTACATGTAAAGACGGTTTGCATTTTTAAAGAGGAGTAAGTTAAATGTTGGCTTTATCTGATTTAGTTTACATTTTTCTAACTTCTGAAGTCCAACATTCTCCATGATCCCACAATTCCAATGTTCCAAAAGTGTCATAATTGGGAGAAAAAAGCATGTCTTCGATGTTGCTTGCGTTGTTGCGTTGATCATGAATTCTCGCAATTTTAAGAACATTCACAGTCTGATCTCAGTCTCAATCTGTCAAAAATACCTCTTAACTTCCCTACATTTTTGACATTTATTGACATTGAGATAAGATTGCGCCAAGATTTGAACGTTTTTAATTACCTACGAGAATTGACCTTCAGTTCTTTCACTAAGAATTGTCCCTAACCCTATTTGTTCTCATTCATTCGGATGAGCATTTGCTAGGAATAACATACATATAGTAGGTTTGAATTTACTCACTTATTGACCAAAGGCTCTATATTCAGTTTGTCAACCACATCGATGTCGTCAAGGGCTCCATGCTTGTCCTGTTTGTTTGCTAGCACCAGCACCGGTTTGCCTGGTGAAGTAAAACCTAATAGCTTTAGTGAAACTCAATGAGTTTGTGGGGATAAAGGTTCCCCCCACAGGCGCGTAATTATCGGTCGAAGATATCGGATGCGTTATTCCGATATCTGTTTTCAGTACATTTTGTATTAGGACGGCCACGAAGTTACACACTGGTGCGATAATAACGACGCAATAGAAGTAGGACGCTTGCGTTCTTCCGTCCTGCGATATTCCGAATTCCGATATGAGTTCTTAGAACATTAGGACGCATACGATTTTACACACACCTGCGTTAATAACGTAGTATCGTGTAGTGCGGTTGGGGGACCTATAGTGTAGGTTAAACGCATACGTTACAAATATCGGACGATAAAAACGCAGCTGTGTGGCAAGGAATTTGGACTCTTTATAGCAATAACGCATCCGATATTATCGTCCGATAATAACGCGCCTGTGGAGGAGAGCCTTAAACTGCTGAACATGAGCCGACGCAGAAAGCCGGGAGCACTAACTGTTACAGAATACTTCTTGTTCTTGCTGTGGTAAAAATATAAGCCAGTCAGCAAGGTGATAACGGGGCTGACTGTCTAGACTGCGCGAGGAAGTTCACAAGACATCATCATCACACATCACATCAAGCTATACGTTTCCAGAAAAGCAAAAGTGTCTGTATATAATTGGTATAATTAAAATAAATGCTTTGAATTTGAAAGAAGTAAGTAAGTAAGTAGGTACGTCGTTCATTCAAGAGGTAAAGTAAAGTGTTATCGACAGTGATTCACAGAACAAAGTGGGCATCTAATAAATAAATCAAAGGGTAGATACATCGATTACCGGCTGTCGGCTAGTAACGTTATTTACTGCCATCTTATGGTTTTCCGTGATGTAACAACAATATAGTGTCCGCACGGGCGCGTCTTTCCAGCGGCGATTTTTTTTTCGCGTACTGGACCCCACTGGTACCCACTGCTTAGCGCCAAGAGTTACTAGTTACTAGTGAACTTATTTCTGCCGCTTGGCGGCAGAAATAAGTACAGTGGCGGTTTAACACCGGATGAGTCCCTTCAAAAGAAACTCTGCTAATGTTTCTGATGTTTGCAGCCGTTACTGTTAGGTACATGGAATAAGACAAATTCATGCACGTTGCCGAGACATGGACTCTCACAAAGGAGACTGTCCACCGCATACAAGTAGCACAAAGGGTCATAGAGCGAGGCATGCTTGGCATAGCCCTAGTAGACTGAGTGCGTAACACTGAAATCCGTCGGTCGAAAGTCTATGACGTCGGGGACAAGGCGATGCGCCTCAAGTGAAATTGGGCAGGATATCTATTTAGACGCGGAGATGGCCGATGGAGTAAAGCTGTGACCGAACGGTATAGCCAAGGTTAGGCTAAAGAAACCAGGGCCGTACCAAAAGTACGTTGGGTTGATGATATCGTCAAAGTCGTGAGAAACACTTGGATGAGGGACGCACGAAACCTGTAAGTATGGCAGAAAAATGGGGAGGCCTGTACCCAGCAGTGGCTGGCTATTCGGGGCTGAAGTAATGATGATAACATGGCAGAAGTGGTACTTTAGTAACTGCCGTGTATTTGCGATATTAACCACGGCAACCGACACGGTTCAGTAGCACGATAAATAGTTATTACCTACCCGCCATTTTCACTGTAACTGATAAGCATTTTTAATTAAAATGCCGAGTGGTTTTATCATCATTATCAGCGTTACATATACATTATTAGGCAAGTACCTGGTGTAATCGGTGACACAATTCATCATAGCAGGAGCATAATCGGCCTATGATGTTCCCACTGCTGGGACACAGGCCTCCTCTCTGTGAGAGGGAGTGGGCCATAATCTACCACGCGGGCCCAGTGCGGGTCGGTGGATGTCACATTTGTTGATGTCAACTTGTGGTTCTAGGACATGCCGGTTTCCTCAAGATTTTTTCCTTCACCGTTTTAGAGAAAAGTGGTGATGAAATTATTTAGACAAAGTAAAGCAGCTGTCGAAGTCAAGACCTACAACTCGTAAGACCGTTACCACTGGGTCACCATTGCTCTCATGATCCTACTGCAATAATCGCAATTTATTGGGGATGGGTACAGACGCCAGCAGGTCAACCTACCCGAAACTGTCAGATTTTCCCAATCAACCTTGAACCTTATGCTTTAGCAATAAAGTCGAAAATCTATTAAAGAAATCTGACAGATTGTAGTAACTTGATGTGCTGGCGTCCGTACATCATATTATTGTCTTGTCCTTAATACACAAACACAGATAGATCTTCTTCATCTCTATTACTGCCATAATCATTTAAGAATACATACAACAATGTTATCGAGGGAAACACGAGATTTGTCATGCGCGACAATATCAAAGCAAGTCGTAAAATACAACTGAATGCAACGGAAATTACTTGAATCGTAATAAAATTGGGAATGCATGGCATTGGGACATGACATTGGGAGACCATGTAATCCCCAAATGTCAAGATTTCATGAAATAGTCATTCTTGGGGATTACATGGTCTTAGAGAGTTGTGTTGATGACTTTAACGATTATAATTCTGTAAATACATATTTGTTACGGCCGCGAATCATATTTTAATCACCGTACAACTTAATACTGACCAGCAAATTGCAAAAAACATAAAAAAAATTGAATTTCGCGGGCTACCCTGGCGCTTTCGCCTTAACACGTGTCAAGGAAGAAATATGCTAAGAACCTACTTTTTTTTTTGCGGATGGGAAATCATCAATTGACCCCCCCCCCCCCTCCCGCTCTGGGTACGCGAAATTACTACGCGGATCAGACATTACAACGACGCTGCACGCAACGGGGCGCAAATAACGCGCCGCTTCCCGCGTGATTTTTTACATACAAGTTCAATAAAAACGCACTTCCGCGCGGGGAATTTGGTTCCATTTTCCGCGTCCCGTTGCGTGGCACGTTGTGGTTTATACAGCATCATATTGTAGTCTTTGGTTGTGGTGTGTGATTGTTATTTGTAACTTATTATTTTTCTGTCTACGTATGTCATTGCCAAAATATTGAATGACAAAGACAGATCGAAAAGGTGACGGCGCCCACTATGTGAGAAAGGGTATTTACTTGAAAGTTGTCATCATTATCGCTACTTGACCAGATAGAAAGAAAACCATTGAGCTCCTCAATAATGTGATGACGATCGAATCTGGATTTATCACCTTAGTGAATCCTGACATTAATTAAGTGTGATAAAAATACCTATAAGTTTTTAAGTAAAGGTTTTTATTGCGTAAAATAAATAATTAGTAGCCTGTATTTCCGCCGTTAACGCGTAGGTGTAACACAATCGCAGCGATTCGGCATACTCAATATGAGTTCATCCAAATCACGTTGCGAAATGGCATAGAAAGAACGAACATGTACACTTTGTCCGTTCTGGCGTTACGCTAGCAACGCCAACGATACGCGACGCATCTTCAGTCAGATGTACGAACACCCTTAGGCATTCACTTACCGCAGGTACGCTTTTCCCGCGGCGATTTTTTTACGCGCACTGGATTTTCAACGCATCACTGCTTAGCGCCGAGAGTTGAAAATCCAACAGTGTGTTTTTCTGAAGCGCTGGGATGCGCTCTGTTAGATTCTCGACGCTCGGCTCAACACCGAGGGTTGATAATGTGCGCGATAAAATCTCGCCGCGTTATTTTTATCTCCGTGCGAACTGCGAACGTGGGTTTAGTTTTTTTTCATTGTCACCTATAATATTATAGTGTTAGTAAATAACCTCCTTTTTTTTGAAGTCGGTAAAAACGGGCATATGTTTCTTTTATTAGCAATATTTTCCCACATGGCAGACCGATCACTAGGTGATGAATGCCGTAGAAACGCCTTGGATGCGGGCAGCACAGTACCAGTAGGTACCTATGTCAAACAATGGCCGTCTTCGGCCTAATAAAGTTAAAGTAAGTCATTAAACTACGACTTAAAAAATACTAAGAACTGACTTGACCTAGAACTAGAAGTTGAGTTGCGTGTCGGTAGGTAGGTAGGTACTATTATTTACTACTACTACTTATTATTACATTTTTAATGGCGATTTTTTGCTAAGAGCGGAAATAATGTAGGTAGCATTATACCTAGCTGCTCCATGTTTTTAGAAGGAAACCTAAGGTTTTTAGATTGCGATGGTATACCATGTTCTGATTAGGGAAAATCCTCTAGATCTGACAACCCTCTGACCCAAGTTATTTTTACATTTGTATGGAAATCTGCAACTTGTAGTTTTCTTTTTTTTTAATAGTAGGTACCTTACCCAAGTAGTCCCGGAAGACCGATTACCCACGACCTACGATTACCCACATGCATTTTTTTTGCCAAAAAATTTGCTTATCAAAAACACATTTTCCGAGCGAAATTATTACGAAATATAAACTTGATTCAGCCCGGAGTTACCATGACGATAGTTGCAAAATATTAATCAAAATCATACCTGATATTTTGTCGTGCGATAACACCTCTTCAAGAACGGCTCTGCATTCGTCCAAGCGTGAAAAATCACTCGAATCGATGACAAATATCACTCCATGCACTTCGCTATAATATTGGGACCATATTTGACGAAAATGAGGGCCTCCGCCTAAATCATATATCGTCACAGGTGTATCTTTATGCACTAAATTCACAGCTTTGAAACCCACAGTCGGCAAAACCTTGTCATCCTTTTCGCCGGCCAAATTGTTCACAGTTTTTGTTTTTCCCGCGTTATCCAGTCCTATTAGTATCAATACGATATGGCGACGCTGTTTTCGACGCCGAAAAATACTTCCCAGACAATTACCCATAATAAACACGACATGTGCAGCTAGATTAACGATAAAAAATCACTATTCTTATCACAAATACGTGTTTCAAATTTGAATTTGTCACCCGTGGCCATTTGTAAACAAAAAAGTTTTGTTGACACAACGGTTACCAATAGCGATCGAGTTCGATGTGGCCAGTGTTATGCATTGGTTTGTTCTCTTTACCCCTTTTTTATTATAATATTGTTTTCTTTTCTGTTTTTTTAATAAATAAATAATTTAAAAAAACTGAAAAATATTTGATGAAAATTAGACCCATTGTGATTTTAAGTCTCCAGGTTTTGACTTCTTGCACTTTTTCACTTTTTAGTTAGGTATACCTTTTACTTCAATCAATGACCACGAGTAACGAGCGCGGTCATACATACACTAATAAATTATTAATGTATTGACACGCTTGTCTACCCCAAGGCGACAGCTGTATTTGAACAATTCCACGTATGTAACTATTGTGAAATTAAAGGTCACATCTGTTCTGTTATAATTATGATCATTATGATGTCCTTGCAGTTAGTAGTTTCTTAAGGGCAAGCAGAGTGTGGTGTGTGTCATTGCCTTATTGCTTATAATCACAACACACTACTGCCTTTAAACTAAGTACCTACTAAGCAATAACAGAAGTACTTGTTATAAACAAGTTAAGTTGTGGTGTCACTGACTCTGGCAAAGCCACCATCAGGGATTTTAATTTTGATAACACAAATGAATAAGTCGCTAATTAGTCGCCAAATATCAGAATTTGTCGGTCACTGGTTCAAAAGATATAAGGGTTTATAGGTGGCCGATCTGGAGTCTCCCCAGCAGGGCCACATTTAAATCTCAAAAACTAGGGCACCTAGCGAAGATCTGTTTTCTCCCATATTTTGTCGCCAATTAGTCTAAATCAGTCGCCAAGTCACAGATTTAATCGGGCCTTAGTTTACGAGATATAATGAGTTCAATTAGTAAAGTATAGTCCAAGAGCTAGTCGAAGAGTTTTTTCGTGAACTCTTCGACCTAGCTCTTGGACTATATCTACACCTATAAACCCTTATATCTTTTGAACCAGTGACCGACAAATTGATATTTGTTTTTTTTTTTTTGACATTATAAACTACAGAAATACCTACCTTAGAGTAAGAAAGCTATAGAGCATCGGGTAGAATGGCCACACATGAGACAAAAAACTAACTTGGCTACTTATGTAGCTGCCTTGAAAAAACGGGCACGCACTGAGAGACGGAAATAGTATAGCTTTATCCTTTTCTGTTACTTATAATAACACAATACTGTATCCCTTTCTTGTGGAAATGAAATGGCGCTACCCGCCGTCTATACTTTTCTTTGTCTAAGAGAAATACAGATATAACTTTCCCTCTATAAGCTATGATATTTAGCTTGACAACGAGCCCTTTTTTTATTATTAAATGGGCCCGCTCTTGACCCCGATCACGCCTGATGGTAAGCGATAGATGAGGTCTATGATGGAACTTTCTTTCTAATTCTTAAATGCTTAAATAAAACATGCAAATAAAAATACATAATTGAACATTTATTTTGAGAAAAATAATATTCACCGTAAATACAGGTACAATTTTCGAGATAACGTTATTTACAAAGCTCAATAAGTTTTATAAATAAATACATTAAAATGCGCGCCAATTAAAATCAACGGCCATCTTGATTTGTGTTGCCAGTCGGGAAAAGTTAAATTTATCTGAATTTCACGAGAACTGTGTCCCCATTCTTGATTGAAAAATAGGCAAGGTCTTTCATTACGTTGTCGAGGTATATTTCTGCTCCTTGCATTTGATCGTCGAGTAAATATAGTTTTGGCGGGCCAGTGTGTACAACCCTTGGGAACAATCTTTGTGCGAGTGTGACCAGCTTTTGCACGAACATGGAAGATGGGAATTTCTTTTTGAATTGTTTGCCGGTTTCGTCTTTTAGTATAATTTCTAGAAGCTGTGACGTGAGCGTCATGTTTTTCGGTTTGTTTTCGAGCAAGCTGTCTTCTGGGATGCCATATTCTAAAATAGAGAAACAAAATAGCTTTAGTTGGGGGTAAAAAAGTTTTACTAGTTGGATGATATAATTATGATATACTTCCTACAGTGGTGATTCGATAGGCCGATGATATCGTTATAATTATCCGTTAAATTTATATTCGGTTATAAAAAATGTTTGCTGTTCCATACATTTTGACCGCGTAGGTATCGCACTTTTCTTTGAAAGAGGAGATTTTTTTTGATAGCCAACGAAAAGTTTTTACGCTAGGGGATCTAGAAACATGTCCTTAATTCATGGTTACAGTTTGCGCATTGATGTCCTTACGGGTGGTAAGGACATCAATGCGCAAAATGTGTATTAAGTTCGGCTTCCAGTCGGAGCGACTGCCTATCTGAGTTCTACAAGACCACAACCCAGTTATTGGGCTTCCAGGCTTCTGTAACTACTCTACTGTCAAAGATCTACGAATGACAGCCGGGACCAACGACTTAAGGTGCTCTCAGTGACTTAGGGACCTCGGGATGGATATATCAATGACTATATACTACTTACTGCTAACAAGCTCCGCGAACCGACAGTGTTCCAGATTGAAGGCTCGCTGAGCCGACGGGTCCTTCTGTGCAAGCTTCCATTCCGCCCCGTATCGTTTCATGTAGTCGTATTCAGCGCCGCGACGCAGTTCCCGGGTTATTGTTGAGCCGTTTATTTCCTGAAAATTGGAAACGATAGTCTATCAACTGATTTACATCCGTCACCTCACACTTGGTCCAGTTGACAACCAGCGTTAGGCACTAGTTCTCTGGCAACTTCGGTGAACACTGGCCGTATTATGAAGTATTAAACCCATCATTATTCCATTACAAAAAAGAGATGGTGATATCGACCTTCTATAGCTTTGTCTCTCTGTCACACTAGGAAAATGATGGCATTAATACGTCATAATACGGATTCTGGGCGTTTTTAGCGCAGCCATGAGAACTTTCCTGTTAATTTCTTACATACACTTTTTGTTTTTTTTATCTGCTGTATATTATAATTGTGTTCCTTTTTAGTCTGTGCTAAATAAATGTCTTATCTAACTAAACCGTAGTTTTTCACGGTAAGAAAAACGTGTGTGTACAAAGAGTGTAAGACTGGTTGTCAGACTTTTGAATGAAAACCTTGAAACAGTAAATGTTGCTTTACCTGTAGGGTCTCAATCTTAGCAGTAACAAGTTGTGATCCAGTATCGTAGTCTTCAGTTTCTTGTATGGGGTTCTTCAGGAAGTATAGTTTCTTCAGGCGGTTCAGTTTGTTCAGTTCGCTTAGTGATCGCCACTGTAACATTTATTTTTAACACGCTTTTATTAGCTTATCTTGTAACTAGTTTTTATCATCATTTTTACACAGAAAAGCGTGACTTAAGCGCGAGTTTAGGTCACACGAGTTCAGGTCACGCTCGTTCCATCATAGACCTCATCTATCGCTTACCATCAGGCGTGATCGGGGTCAAGAGCGGGCCCATTTAGTAATAAAAAAAAAAACTAATACAAAAGAAAATGTTACCATACTCACATTATTAATCATGTTCCTATTCAAAAACAGAACTTCAAGCTGCTCAAATATATCCACCTTTTCATCTGGGATGTCATTAAACCTTATTTCAGTGAACTGACAGTCATTCAAACTTAGAATCTTTAAGTTTTTCAAACTGCCAAGCTTCATAATTTCAGACCAGCGATCTAAGGGGTTTCCATCCAATTTTAAAACAGTCAAAGTTCTCAAAGTGACAGATGGTGGTATTATTTTTTTAATTCTGTTGTAGGCAGCGATCATTTCGTTCAGTTTTGGCCATAAGTGTGATAGAGCGAGAATGTCCGCCCATTCGTAGTCGCATACTGAGATGTTTAGTTTTTCAAGGCTGGCGAAATTGATAGACAGTTGGGCCAACGTTTCTTCTGGCATGTCGATGGCCATGCGGTTTTTGCTGTGGAAAAGGTGTAATTTAAGTACCACGTTTGTCTATGGCAAACATTGATAGAAAGGGAGGTTCTAGAATCTTTGCCACTTGGACAAACTATCACACCAACAAACTCATTTTGGCATGTACAGACTTTTAAAACAATGAAAGGTTTTTAGAATCATTAGTTGGTCTTCCTTCTTCAACATCCTTTTGGTATTATCAGATATTTAAAAGACCCTGGAAGGTGGAACCTTCATTGGCAGGTGGCATCATTGGATTAGGTCACTTTAACGCCAAGATTCAGCCATTCAACATCATACTTGGTTCGGGACTTTAATAGGTAATACGGGCTGGTTTCCGCAACTCCACGCCAATGCGCGTATTTTGCGTACGGGTGGGAAAATCGATTATTCGATCCACCCCAGCTCCTCAAGGAAGGCCAGCAACGCCTTGATGTTACTGACCGTCTCACGTAGGGTACCTGGGTTACCGAAGTACTTTGCCCTGTACGTGGCGGCCACCAGGCAGTTTGGAAGCACATGTGCCGGTGTTCGGGACTTTATCAAAAGTCCCTTTGAACATTCTCTTAGTTACATACTTAACATCCAGCTCCCGAAGATCCGGCAGCTGCGCAGAGAGCTGGATCACCTCGCGCCAGCTGCAAAACAAGTTGCGCGACACATCCAGACTGCGCACGGCGGGACACAAGGACGCTACGTCTCCTGGCTTGGCTATGTTTTGGTCGTGGACGCACACTTCAAGAAGGCGATCGAATTTTCTGGAAACGAGATGAATGACGATTAGTTTTCAAGGTTTACAAAGTGTTACCGGTGACGAATTAACATCTAGCTATGTTGTCCGCTATCCGCACTGGGCCCGCGTGGTGGATTATGGCCCACACCTTCTCACAGAAAGGAGGCCTGTGTCCCAGCAGTAAGTCCGCGGTAACCTGTATGCAAGTGAGCACGTATCACGTTTATGTGCACGGTGTGGTTTCCCATAAATGAAGGAGTACACATACTTAATACCTGATGTTGCCCATTTTTTATGTGTCATGTATTGTTATAAGTTTTGTTGAGGATCCGAAATAAACATAAAATGTGACAGTGCGCGAGGCAGAGGGGGAAAAAGCACGTAACGTGTAACCCCGAGCGAATTTGATAAATAATTATGTAGATGACCATACTCGTACATAGCTTCATGTTTGATAGTCATCCTTATTCCTTGACTGACGTGCTAACTACATGAATGCGATTGTAGAGACTGCAGTCTCCACAATCGCATTCATTCTCCCTTTAGTCACGAAATCCGTAGTTTCGTCCTATGTTACGGCTGCTTCCTACTCCTTATCACCTACGGAGATTAGTTTGAGGCCCGAACTAAGAATTAATGACAACACGATTTGATACTGGTCCCTCACGATGTGTTTTTGCCCATTCGAAAAAGTTAAACTAATCAGGATCGGGAGTAGGGTTTATTCCGAAGTATCGAAATATATTCCGACGCGCGACGGGCCCTTAATTCTTCGTGGACTGTTTTAGAAAGTAGGCCCCTGAGCAGTGAAGGGTGGCGAGAGTGGCGACCACCCTGGGTGCCTTAGCTAGGGGGGCGCCAGAATTTCAACCAGGGTCATTTCACTTAGCAGTTAGTACGTTTCAGATTTCGTCTTTACGAATATACATTCATCATCATCATTTCAGCCGAAAGACGTCCACTGCTGGACATAGGCCTCCCCCAAGCACTTCCACTTCGACCGGTTCTGTGCTTCTCGCATCCAACGGGTTCCTGCGGCCTTCACAAGGTCGTCGGTCCACCTTGTGAGAGGCCTTCCAACGCTACGTCTTCCGGTACGCGGTCGCCACTCCAGAACCTTTCGGCCCCATCGGCCATCTGTTCTGCGAGTAATGTGCCCTGCCCACTGTCACTTAAGTTTGGCAATTCTTCGGGCTGTCGGTTACCTTGGTTCTCCTGCGGATCTCCTCATTCCTGATTCGGTCACGCAGGGAAACTCCAAGCATAGCCCTCTCCATTGCCCTTTGGGTGACTTTTAGCCTTCTTATAAGGCCCATTGTGAGCGACCACGTTTCAGTGCCATAAGTCATCACTGGCAACACGCACTGGTCAAAGACTTTCGTCTTGAGACACTGCGGTATGTGGGACGAGAAGATATCGCGTAGCTTCCCAAACGCTGCCCAGCCGAGTCGGATTCGACGATTGACCTCTTTCTCGAAGTTAGACCTCCCTAACTGGACAGTTTGTCCTAGGTACACATATTCGTCCACGACTTCGAGTGTAGCGTCTCCGATCTTTATGAGAGTGGGTGTTACATGGGCATTTGACATGACCTTTGTTTTGTCCATGTTCATTTTAAGACCCACTCTTTCAGAGGCTCTACTGAGGTCATCGAGCATTGTACTGAGGTCCTCCATAGTCTCAGCCATGACTACGATATCGTCGGCAAACCGAAGGTGAGTTATGTACTCGCCGTTGATGTTGATGCCAGCCCCTTTCCAGTCCAGAACCTTGAAGACATCCTCCAGTGCAGCGGTGAACAGTTTCGGAGAGATAACGTCTCCCTGTCTTACAGCTCGCTGCAGAAGGATAGGTTTCGAGGTCTGATCCTGGAGTCGGACTGACATAGTGGCGTTTTCGTACAGACACTTCAGCACTTCGATGTACCGATAGTCGATCTGGCACCGTTGAAGAGACTGCAGCACAGCCCATGTCTCGATCGAATCAAAGGCTTTCTCGTAGTCCACAAACGCTAAGCAGAGAGGCAAGTTATATTCTTCGGTCTTCCGTATAACCTGTCGCAGCGTATGTATGTGGTCTACGGTACTAAAGCCTTTACGGAATCCGGCTTGTTCGGGAGGCTGGAAGTCGTCAAACCTGCGCGCGAGACGGTTCGTGATGACTCTCGAAAACAGCTAAACCACAACAACACAATACATCCATACTAATATTATAAATGCGAAAGTGTGTCTGCCTCTCTGTCTGTTTGGACCTCTTCGCGCTTAAACAGCTGAACCGATTTAGATGAAATTTGGTATAGAGATATTTGAGTCCCGGGAAAGGACATAGGATAGTTTTTATCCCGATATTCCCACGGGATCGACACTTATGCGTGTGAAATCGCGGGTCGCAGCTAGTAGATTATAAAAGTATAGTGTGAACTGAATAGTTTTTTTTTTTGTAGCCTACGTTCTGTCCTAAGCTAGGCAAAAGCCTCCCCTTTCAATTACCAAACCTCTGTGTCCTTTGAAACCAAATCAGACAAATATTCTTAGTTTTTAGGTTTCCATACCTCAAAAGGAAAAACGGAACCCTTATAAGATCACTTTGTTGTCTGTCTGTCTGTCAAGACTCTTTTTCTCAGAAAGGTGTAGAGTTATCAAGTTGACATTAATATTAAATACTCAGGGCTGCAATACCTTGAAGCAGTGAAAAAATCAAAAGTCTAAGTCAACGCAATCAAAAGATACGATTGTTCATGTTCCGTTTATGCCGCATACTTTGACACTCGCAAGGGAATCAAAACCTATAGGGTACTTCCCTGTTGACGTAGAATCATGAAATTTGGCAAGACGCAATGTCATTTAGGACAAGTAAGGAAAAAATCCGAAATCTGTAAATTTGTAGTTACATATCTATAAAGTAAGGAACCTTCGGTGCGCGAGTCCGACTCTCACTTAACCGGCTTTTTTTTTAGGAAGCTTGTAAATGGCAATTATAAGCGCTTATTGGTGATTAATTACCTATTAAGCTTAGGGCTGATTTTTCAATAGTCAGATAACATTTATCTGAGGAATAAATATTGTAGTTTGACAGCTTTTGTACAGAAAATATGTCAAACTTTCATTAATTCTGACTGTTGAAAAATCAGCCTTTAGTGTAAGTAGGTAGTTTTCCGAAGAATAAAGAAATAGATTCTTGATAATTTCACAAAGGAAGCAGACCAGTAGAACCAGGCAACACATTAAAGTTCTCTGACCGATGACTCATAAAATAACGTATGATTCACCACCATTGTAATAAATAATATTAAAAAATCAATTCCACTCACTGTTTCTGATGAATTTTCTCAAAGCCAACCATCTCAATGAATGGAGCGCCCATCTCTCGTTTCCATTCATTGATAACCGTCCTGCGGTGGGCGGCAACTGTCTCATCCTGGAATAGATAAATAGTTACGGATAGTAAATAAGGAACTTACGTAACATCTACGTCTATGGTCCTTCTTGTTACTTCATCGTATTGAGTCAATTGAATGAACTGGAAAGAAGGGAATGATATTTCTGAGCAACAGAAAGGGATATAGGAAAAGAAAAAGTAAGTGTGTTACAGGAAAACAGAAATCTGAGTGGATATATGTGTTATATGGCAATAATAGGGGCATTCTTTTATAATGTGTGATGGTGATAATTGGGACATCTTTTTTCACTGTTTATGGTTTTTTTTTTTTCATACATTTTATTATACATTAACTTGGACTACTTGACTCATGATAATTTTTTTTTATTCCTTTTGTTCCTTGTGGAACAGGCTAGGGTTAGGGACCATGCTGCCTAGTCATCAGTTAGTTCATTGACTCATGATCATTCTCCTGCCCTCTCTCCAATTTATATGGGGTTGGCGCAACATGTCTTTGACTACCTACTTGACAATTCTACTAAAATGTTTTATTGCTATAGTATTAATGCATGCTTGCAGTAGTGTAAGAACATTGCATGTTAATCTGCTAAAAGCAGAAGCAGACTAAAAGACTATGTTGTGACTCTTTTATTTGACCATAAACTCAAGTAACGTTCCATGTCAAGTACTAAATTGTTTTGATGACTTAGTACAGCATCTAGAAAGACATTCTTATGACTCAAGACAAAAAACAGCCTTGACATGTAGAGACAGATTCAAAACAAGCGTACTACCCACGCAAACACTTATTCAGCCAAGTTTTTATGTGGGTGGAATGACCTAATGCATGTGCACTTACAATGAAAATAAAAAAATATTTTAAAAAGCTTGTTTTTGTTTACACAGTTGCTCTTACTCACCTCACGATCCCCGTAGTATTTCCTGATCGCTTCAGCACAAGTTTTAAACGGAGCAATTTTATTCGGACGAATGAAAGAACCTGCCCCAGGTTTGGAGGTCTTGAAATACTGTACGTCATCCACAGAACCATCGTGTTTACCCCTCACTGGGTCATCCCACTCGACGCCGTACCAAACACCTTTATACCCGTGCACTTCGCCGATATACTTCACCGTACCAAAATCATCATTACTCTTTACGCGACTACCAATATGCACTTGAATTTCGCTCTCGTCGGTACCATTGCGGCTATCCATGGTACCGTTGCAAAATTTTGGTATTAAGTTAACAGGCATTGCGCCCACCATTATTTTTTGTTTTCGAAAAAGGAACTGTTTATCAAAAGAAAAACAGGCTGACTTTTTCCCCGAAAACTGTTGTCACTTTACTTGTCAAACTGCGTCGCTGTAGGTAAGTAAGGCAAAGGCATTGCATGCGTTTTTAATTTCTTTTTTTAGTCGATTTTCATAGTGGATTATAAAATTAAATAAAAGTTTAATTTTATAGACAGAAATTATTTCATTTCTACTTCAAAGATTTTTTGACGCCCAATGATCCTGTCTTTTCCTTTGCCTTTTTTTAGTGTTAATGTATATTTTAGTGTTATAAATGTAATTAAAAATGTTAAATTATGTAAAAATATTAACGATAAATCATTGTCAAGTCTAGTTAAATTGAGTGCCTTGATTCCCTGCTAAGTAATTTATATTTTTGAAGTGAAAACTTTTTTAGGCGCGTTGGGCATTTTTTGAGATGGAAAAAAAATATTTAACTCGCGCCACTGTTACCGTAACCGACACCGCTTTGGATGTGATCGGCTGTCCTCGGGATGTACTCGGTTTTAATGTATATCCTATTATGTCAGTGAGTGCTGGCGAAGTATTCTGTTTGTGTTTTGTTTTCACTTCTGTCGGCACTCCTGGAGTGCCATTTTTTTTTATTACAAGCATTCCTATTATTAGTAAAGTCTGTGGATAACATAGTAGAAACGTAATGTGTTCAGGTAAGCTATTTCTTTATAAAAGGATAATGTTAGAAATACAGTTTTTATTTCATTTGAATAGTTTTAGTTGTTCGCAAACGCTACTACTGAGCATGAGCTGGATTGTGCCCGGACTTAATAAATAGGTACACCTCTGCTTATCCCTTTGGAGATAATCGCGTGATAGAATGTTATGTTACTCCCATGACACAAAATTAGTTTTAGTCAATTTATGTAATTTTGATTTATTGAACTTACTAAAAGTAATGTAACGTCACTAGGTGCCAGAAATGTTGCCGGCTTCATAAACAAAATTAAAGATTTCTTTGTTTACTTTTGACAACGCCTGACTGTCATTTGTAGACAGCAAGTCGAAGCAATAAATGTCAGAAGTCCAGTACAATTAATTTCGTAAATTACCTATTTTAGGTTTGTTTGATAGTTTTAGTGAACCAGTGTTGCCAGGAAAAATGTTGTCGTACTTAGTTCGTTCTACAGCTAGTCAAAAGATGGCAGGACCAGTATCGTTTCGAAATCAAATTCTTAATGGTGATTGGTGGGTGCACGGGAATAGGTTATAACCCGCCCAAGTATGGTAGAAATACCGAATAAGGACGAGAAATGTAAATTCGCGTTCCGATTCGCGTACTGAAGTTCAAAGCTGCAAGTTTGTCAAGCAGTGAACATAGGCATAACGTTCGACCTGGAAGCTTTTGGCGGAAGCTAAGTAAGATGAAGTAATGTGAATCGGACAGGAATATACTAGGATTTGCGACCGCCCGGTTCAATGTTCCATTTATTTTCATTCGTTGTCTCGGCGCGGCGCTAGCGTCATCTCGCTCATAGCTTTCCGAAATCGGGAATCGGGACGAAAAAAGTGTTTTTTGACAAAAATGGCTACCGAAAGTGTCCCAGACGTGTACACCAGTCGATAATACGGAAATGCTCGTTTGTGTTTGTGGAAATATGCAGTTTATAAGTGAACAATTGTTTCGTGCTGTGCAGTAGTGCATTCGGATTTGTCACGACAAAGGATAAGAGCGTCAAAATGAGGTATGTACAATATAACGAGTTCATCGCTCCTCGGAGCTTTCGTTAGCAAAACAAATAAATAATTACAAAGATGATCATGCACGCGTCGATCTATTTACGTCCCTATAGTATTTACTGCACCGGCGGTCTTCCTTTACATCGGCAGACTGTTTTTTTCATAGATATTACAACGTAAACACAGCACGGGCGTGCGGTCGTTACGGTTCATCGATTACTTGATTACGATCGTAATTACATACGTTTATGAATGACATCGTAATTAGAGGCTGTAAAAAAGTGTGTCTTGATCACTCCTGCATGCATTTGTAAACGATACATGCGTTTCGAAGACATTTATCGATTTTTCTTCGCGTTGCGTTCCCCCACACGATGTATTTTCATGTTATTTTCTGAGAAATTGTTGTAAATAGGAATTTAGCAGTGACCTTGTGAGGGTTCAGAGGTAATTTGTTAAATTGGGGTATGGTCTTCCAATAGGGATGTCCCTTAGCACCATATGCGTAATGTTTCGCCGAACTGGGGTGTATGGGACCCCCAGGAAGGGTGGCTCGTTAAAACGAATGCATATGACTAATAATAAACACCCCACCCTCATTTCTGCGTAAAAATAAATTTCTATAGTTGTTGTGCATTGCAATGCTAGTTGATTACTTAAAAAAATTCTTATCATTTTTTTTATCTCAGATAGTGTAAGTAATGATTTGTAAGTAAGATAAGCCAGGTAAATGAACCTGTGATAATTTTGTTTACATAATTGAGTTTTAAACTAGAGATAGTAGAATTTTGGATATCATTTTTATTCATAAAACATTTTGTCATTGAGTACTTCCTGTGTGACATCAATATGTAAACAAGTTGGTTAATTCAATATTCTAATTAATTTAGGTACTAATCAGTCACTTTTAATGAAATTACTTCTAATCATTAAGCATTTCCGGGGATGTATGGGTAATTAATTAATATTATAGCCAAATAAGGTAAATTGAAGGCTTATATTACTCTTGAATGAATTTCTATCTTACCTATATGTTTTTTAATCAAATCATGTTCATAGGAATTGAGTTAGGGGAGTGTTGATATTGGTCCTATACTTTCTTACTTACACTGGAAGCCAATCCCAACATAGTTGGCAGATGATGTATTGATGATGACGTACCATAAAGATCTGGAATTCTAGAATCTAGAAAGATAGAGGAAGAAGGTTGTAAAGGGTAGGCGATTGTTCCATGTGAATTATAAGTATTCAGCTGCATCCGGTTAGACTGGAAGCCAACCACAACACAGTTGATGATGAGAAGAAGGTTATATCCAACTTTATGGTAATGTGGTCATCATCATTTGATTTTCTACACTGATGAGTTTCAAATCTTTCTTGTCTATTATTCTACTTTGGTCAGTCCTATATATTATTATGATAAGGGGTGAATACTGAGGTGATGGCTGGTAGACATGTATGTAGGGAGAAAACATGCTAACAACAAAAATATAAATAGTAGGTATAAGGACAGGAAGATGATGGTTGGTCCTGTGTTAATGTGATCACATAAACTCATCCTAACAGGATGTTCATGGACAATATCAGTAAATACCTAGCTAACATTGTCAAAAAAAAAAAACATATAATCCATGTGGGAGGTGGTATTGTTTGTATGAATAATTGTTATCTCGCCATATCACACTAATATTATAAAGGCGAAAGTTTGTATGTTTATAAACCGTAGGGCACAGCTAGTATTTTATATAATACTAGCTGCGCCCCGCGGTTTCACCCGCATAAGTTTCGATCCCATGGGAATATCGAGATAAAAAGTAGCCTATATGTTAATCCAGGGTGTCAGCTACCTCCATACCAAATTTTATCAAAATTGGTCCAGCCGTATGAGCGTGAAGAAGTAATAAACATATTTAAACACACACACAAACTTTCGCCTTTATAATATTAGTGTGATAAAAGTCCCATTCCAGCTACTGTAAGTCAGATCAGTATATCAGCTGCCCAAATGAACCCAAGCTGATGTAATAACTATAATGATTAAAAGCCTGTAATATCCCACTGTAGGGCAAAGGCTTTTCCCTACTCTCTGTCCTCTTATCTCTTTTTAAAGTTGCTAAGTCCAGCTTATGCAATTGGTGCATCCGGTTAGACAAGAAGCCCCCAACATAGTTGGGAAAGGGTTAGGCAGATGATGATGATAACATTACACAACAGATTAAGTTATTTTCATTCGACTTTAATCCACTCACATGGCCAGTTTGATTGCTTCTGCCCATAAAAATATTAAAACCTCTTTCAGATACTTAATAATGCATAACCTGCATTACCTTCCACACGCAGCCTTGACATAATTTTAATTATTAAACTAATTCACACTAGCGAATTACTCAAGTCAAAATATTCTGAGCAATTTTTATGAATGATGCAGAGGATGATAATGCTAGTTATTGGGAATTTATTACGTTATAAGTTGTTGCTTAGTCATCAGTGTCATTAGTCGTACTATATTTGAAGTTTTACCTACAATTGCATTTTATTAGTAATTAAGCTGGTTCTTTTGCTTTAAAACTGTTTGTGAATGACCTAAATTATAAATCATAAGTTTCAATTCATACTTTGTTTTTGTGTAATACCTACTTGGAATGAGCTGGCATCCTGTACCCACAGAGCATGTAACACTTTACTTGTACCTGTCATGTAGGCAAAATTGTGTTCTTACAATTTTATTTTACTGCAAGCCAATTGTGTCTGCTGGGATTTCCCATTGGCAAACATGATGAACTTCTATACCAAACTATCATCCCCTAATTAACTCCTGTAGGAGAAGAATATTAAGAAATCCTGTGAATTAAAGGTTTTTATTAAGTAAGTAGATCCTTGTTTTTACTACATTATAGTCAAATAAGTTAATCCGCCTAGCCTTTTCCCAGCTCTGTTGGGGTCGGCTTCCAGTCTAACCGGATGCAGCTGAATACCAGTATTTTACATGGAGCGACTGCCTATCTGACCTCCACAACCCAGTTACTGGGTAATACGATACCCCTTGGTATGACTGTTTGTCAGACTTTCGGGCTTCTGACGACCCGCAACGACTGTCAAAGATCTACGAATAACAGCCGGGACCAACGGCTTAACGTGCTTTCCGAGGCTCGGAGATTCTTGGTGCGTAAAGTTGGTCACCCATCCACGGACCAACCGCGGCAAGCGTAGCTTAACCTGATCGATCGACTCGTGCGGCTGTTATTACTTAGCCACAAGCCCTTAATTATGTTTTATTGTTGTTTTGTTTAAAGTTATTATTATGGTCAAATAAGTCTTAGGGGCCGTCCCCACGAGCGAGAGAATCGCGGCGATATTATCGTCGTGCTACTAATTTCTATACACTTTCTTAGAACGTGTCTCCACACGGCGATTTCATCGCGGCGAAAATTTGATGGGACGGCGAGACTATCGCCGCGATTCTCTCGCTCGTGGAGACGACCCCTTAGACACTAATGTAACTGGCTGACAAGCCATTCTTCTGCCCTTTTTCCTATTTATTTGGGCTTGGTCACTTGGTGTAACTTAAATAAAATTGTCTTCTAAACTACAATCACACTAATATTATAAAGGTGAAAGTTTGTGAGTGTGTTCGTATGTTTGTTACTTCTTCACGCAAAAACTACTGAACAGATTTGGATGAAATTTGGTACACAGATAGTTTATAACCAGGATTAACACATAGGATAGATAACAACTTTTTACCCCGATATTCCCACGGGATCGACACTTACGCGGGTGAAACCGCGGGGCGCATCTAGTCCATCCATACTAATATTATAAATTCGAAAGTAACTCTGTCTGTCTGCCTGTATGTTACCTTTTCACGCCTAAACCACTGAACGGATTTCGATATTTGGCAGAGAGATAGATTGCATCCCGGGGAAGGACATAGAATAGTTTTTATCGACATACCTCGCAGGCGAAGCCGCGGGCGGAAGCTAGTCTTCTATAAATCTATAGATCTCTATTAGCCTTCATCTCAGTATTCACCCACTTTCTAGCCATAACATCTTTCACGCAAAACATGCATTATTTCTTTGGTCTTCTCCTGGTCTGTTCCGAGATAGCTGTTCCTGGTGTGTTAGCTTAGTATTAGGAGAATAAATTCACCCAGAATAATGATCATTTCCACCAATGATACAGTTATTCCATTCATATTATGTGTCTGTAATCAAGCAACTCTTTTTCTACCAAATTGTTGTTTGCCGAAAAACTGTCAACTCAAACCCAAGAGACACACTTTCATAATTGCAAAATAATTCAGAATTCAGCCGCACCTGTCAACTGTCCATCCTGTATTTATGAACTGGTTCGTTCAAGGTGGTTTACAGTTAAAAGTTATTGTTGAAATATTCAGCTGTGACATTTTAATAGGTAGTGTGTTGCAACGGTTTTTGAGGCTTGCTATTGGTACACCTGTGTTTAGTTTTTGCAAGCACTATTTTTATTCTAATGCCGCATTTACACATTCGTGCGAATCGCGAGGCGAATGGTGAGGCGAATAACGAACACGCAATGTAAACAGTGCGCTCACTATTCGCCTCGTAACTCGCCTCGCGATTCGACCGCTCGCGTTGTCAAAATAATTCACCCCGTGAATGTGTGAACAGTAGTTCGCGACGGCCCTCGTCGTTCGTCGAGTGACGAGGCGAATGGCGAACACGATTGTGTAAATGCGGTATAACATCAGCCCTGCAACCTAATTGCGTAACACTATTACTCTCAATTTGAATCATTTTGAAGCATATTTCAAGTCCATTGGTCCATATGTTCAAAAAATGTGTCTGCTCAACAAAGCAAATGACGCAATGAATGTTGTTGAACTGTCAAAAGGAAACCCATTGCAACTGATAGTGTGTTACGCAATTACCCTGCTGGTTGGAGCATTAAAACAGCCTTTACAAGTGATGATACCTACATACTTAAGAGGAAATTCGCTCGTAGAGACTTTTTTGAAAAAGCCTAAGTAAAAAGTCGTAATTCGAGGTTTGGCTCCCACTGCAATTGGTCCAATATTGGAGGAGGACTATTTCCTCCTCCAATATTGGACCAATTTAAAAGATATTTCATGAACTAAATAAGAAGGATATTATGACTGTGTCCCTATGTTTTTCTTTTTCATTAATAGAGTTGTCTTTGTACACTAGGCCTCTGTTGACAACGGTTTAAATGAGCATTTTTTGACGGTCTAGTGCTTATAAAAATAATGTATCATCGACAAGGAAACACAGGGACATACAAGTAGTTATTATTTATTAATTCTGTAGAGAAACGACCACCCGTATGTTTGGCACACCCTGGGGTCAGCCAGCCCCACACAATTGCTTACCAGGCTTGTTACCTTGCAAATCTTTTTACTAATATTATAGAGGTATGAGGAACAAGGTGTAAAGATCACTCATAGTCTATAGAAAAGGGAGGATCCTCCGACCAGACGGGTGTTGTCTGGCGGGCAACTGCCCGATGATTCATGTCGGGCCGTTGTATCTATGCTAGTTGCGAGGTAAACTCTGCTTGCGCGATGCAGGATTTTGCGTAACGTCAGTATGACGTGTTGTTCGCATGTGGCGTTGTAGATACCGCTACAATTTTATGGCGATATGAGAAAATATGAACTTTGGGTCCACGAAAATGTCATAGCAAAAAATTATGAATGAATCATCAGAATCACCAGAATTACTCAGATTGTATTATAATGAACCAGTTTCTTGTCATAGGAAGGATTTACATTAAATAATAATAATCTTAAAGTTGCATTCTTAGTAAATGAGTTTGTGAATGACAATTTTTTTTTTTTCATAATTCTCGAATTTTATTTGTGAGCTTTTAAAAACCTACTTGTTCATCTATTTTAGGATCGAAGATTATCTTCGGAACTACTGATCCGATTAATTATAGTCATTCAGCTGGTAGGTCCTAGTGACATTTAAACGTCATAATTACGTACTTTGTCATGATGTAACAATACTAACGTATTCGTAAGTCAAGGTTGTATGCAGGGATTGAGTCAGTTTCCCTTCCTTCTAATGTGTATTATTATTTTAAAATCCGGTAAGCACCAGGCTTTAAAATAGATACGATTAATCATGGACTGTGATTCTATTTCTTAAGGGGTATGTATGCGCTAAGGTAGACTGCGAAATTGAAATTTTCTTACGTTTTTAGCAATTTGCAGGTCAGTATCAGGTAGTATGTTGATCTAAATATGATTCGCGGCTTCTCAAGTTCATATTACCCTATTGAATGACTATTCATTTGAGGCCAATTCTAACTCAAGGACTTGTATTGCTAATTTTAATGATTATAATTATGTAAAGTCATATTTGTTACGGTCGCGAATCTTATTTAGATCAACATACGACCTGACACTGACCTGCAAATTGCAAAAAACGTAACACTACTGACGCTTTCGCCTTAAGAATGACTAAGCATGGCTACTGTTTGATCTATTTAGTCATTTATTTTTTTATCTTTTCTGCCTTGTAGCCGTTGCTCTTTTGGATTGTGGAGGTCAAATAGGTAGTCGCTTCATGGAAAGTACTGGTAGTCAGTTGCATCCAGTTGGACTGGAAGCTGACCGAAATATAGTTGGTTAAAGGCTAAGCAGAACATGGTGACTGACTCGTTGATCTATGTTTTTGATTGGTTGCAAATTGTGACATTGAAATTTGTAACTGCACAAAATTCTCAGTAGCAGCCCGGAGTATAGTTGTAAATAAACCGTTTTAAACCTAAAACGGTGGTTAAAACCACGACATCGAAACCGTTTTTAGGGTTCCATACCTCAAAAGGAAAAACGGAAACCTTGTAGGATCACTCGTGTGTCTGTCCGTCCGTCTGTCACAGCCAATTTGCTCCGAATCTAATGAACCGATTAAGTTGAAATTTGGTACACATATGAATCTCTGTGACCCAAACACAGACTTGTAACGTAAATAAATGAATTTTGTATATGGGGGTCATGGGGGGCAAAAGGGGTTAAATCTCTCAATATTATGCGCACAAACTTACATTTTCAGTTGGAATGTATGAGTGAACATGTTTTTCAACTATTATGTTAAGTCTGTTGTTGGGATAAATTCATTCCAACTACGGAACCCTTCATTGTGCGTGGTCCGACACGCACTTAGCCGGTTTTTTTTGGTGTGAAACGGTTTATTTACAACTACTTATAGCCCGGACTCGTAATTTTTGTTTTGTTATTGATAAAATAATGGGTCCTACGTTTATGGGCCAATGCAACATTTTGAGCATTTTCACTTTTTTGTGTTAAATGCTTCTTTTTACTCTAGTTGACAACGTGCAGAAAAAAATACACATTTTATAAGTGAAAATACTATTTTTTGCTGCAGTAAAAGGGCTTATGTGGCACAATTTTAAACGTATAAAGGCCACGAACATATGTGTCATAATAACTGTGCAAAGTTTCACAAACATCAATTCAGGCATGTAAAAAATATACTAAATTGAAACTTTGAGAGCCTCTATTGAAAAATTGTCAATTTGCACATTGGCTCTTATACATAGGACCCATCGATTATTTATATTTATGGTAATAGGCTCTCTGCTCGTTCATTAAATATGGAACTTGCAACAATAACTGTTCTGACGAAATGTAGGTATTAGTGTATGTTTCGTACACTCCTGCCATGACTCCATGAGCCATCTCTTCGGGGAGTACAGACATATTCTCTTTACAGCTAGTACAGTTACTACTTCAGGTCGATACCTACCGTAATTAGGACGGAAGATCAGCCCCAATGTTTTTAATTTGTTTAAAAGCTCGTGTGTGGGTTCCGCTTCGGGTAAACAGTAGGTCAACCCTACCCAGTCGGTCATAACCCGTAGGTGTCGTAAATGGCAACTCACACATTATTTTATGAGGAAGACCAACGTTCTCCCGTAGTTATACTTGTCCCTGTAATAAGGTAATTGTGGTTGACAATGGGGACCTGCACTTCTGAGGACCTAAATAACGCTACTGATCTGGAGATTGGCGTGTCCACCCTAATTTTGCGAATTTTGCGGGCTACCCTAGGGCTTCCCCCTTAACATAATACATTTATTTACCATCGACCCAAATAGAAAGGTAGGAATGGGGTCTATGTTCAGCATGTATATATTACGTTTTGATACGGACATATTGGGATAATGATAGCGACTCTTTTGTTACTACTTTCGTTCACTCTAGTGCTTTCCAGAAACTAGACACTTATGTGCATATTGTGACTTGGGAGCGCAACAATTCACCTGTTAAAAATAATCCATACTAATATTATAAATGGTTATCTGTCTGTCTGTTTGTTACCTCTTCACGCTTAAACCACCTGAACCGAGTTAGATGATGTTTGGTATAGAGATAGTTTGAGTCCCGGGAAAGGACATAGGATAGTTTTTATCCCGATATTCCCACGGGATCGACACTTATGCGGGTGAAACCGAGGGGCTCTGCTAGTTGTTTTAAATGGTTGGTGTCTCTCTTTCGTATCGACCCGAACTATAAAATAGTTCATGCTGAGGTAAAACTATAAGCCAGTCAATAAGTTGATACCTGCTGGGAGCTTTTTCATACCTCCCACCAGCTACTACGGAGTTTAAACTTAGTCAAATGTCAGAATGATGACTCCATGTACTCGTACATCATTATGTACCTAACAACGCGAAACAATGTTATCGCCTGCATCAAAAACATGATGATAATGGCCAACATCCGAAAATAACATCAACATCAATGACACTACTTCCTCCCAAACGGAGGGGACAATTAGCACCAATTAATGTTGTTTTACATAACTTTAGGGCTGACACGATTGGTGGCACGTCCTGTGGCCTCATAAAGGCAGTAAGATAAGGCAGAGGTGTTATACAATACGACCGACGTAACTTGGCAGGCCTGAGTATAGCCTTTGCGAACTTTCGCGCATGTTCTCTCACTCACACTCGCCTCGTGCCACCATTTGGTTCCTAAAAAACGTTTGTGCGCAGCCTTCTGCGCGAAGTTCAGGCCCGCCAAGTTACGTCGGTCGTATTGTAACTGCGCAAGACAGCAGACGTTTCACAAATCGTACATCGCGCACGCAAAATTTCCGCGAAATCTGCATTATAATTTGCAAGACCCGACAACAACCATCGGAGAGAAGAACCAGACACAACACCCGTCTGGTTGGAAGATCGTCCTTTTTCTTTAGGTACAGAACTCCTCCCTGGTCAGCATTTCTCCAAAGTATGTGTCGTCAAACGGTTTTCTTTTCCGCATGTTTTCCAAAACATTGCCTTTAGATCATTATTTTTTTTTCAAACAATCAGTGGAAAAAAATCTCAGAATTTTTCTTATTCAAATGGCCTCAATTGAATCTCATCGAATACACATAAAATCAAACAATGCAATTAAAACAAATTACATTTAAAATCGATAATATTTTTTATACCGATACAATACTTTTCAAGTACTAGAGTTTAAAGAACAGAAGGGCCCAATTGACTGTTACTCAAATATGCCAAGGTGAGATGCTCGATCGTTTTCTATAGAACTTTATTGCTTCATGTCAGCTGTTGATCACAAAACAGAATATAAGTAGAAGTTAAAGGAAAAAAAACATTGCTCACGTACATAACATAACATAATCAGCCTATGATGTTCCCACTGCTGGGACACAGGCCTCCTCTCGGTGAGAGGGAGTGGGCCGTAATCCACCACGCGGGCCCAGTGCGGGTTGGCAGATGTCACATGTCTTCGAATTTTTGGTTCTAGGACATGCCGGTTTCCTCACGATGTTTTCCTTCACCGTTTTGAGAGCAGTGGTGATGGAATAATTTACACAAAGTAAAGCGCCTGTCTGGGTTCGAACCTACGACCTACAACTTGTAAGTCGCGGCTGTTACCACTGGGCCACCACTGCTCACTTTTTTTACAATTATTTTTTTTGCTCACGTAGTTTAACAATTTTTTTTCCGTTGGTCTTTCTTGTTCAATATTTTATTTACATTCTACAATGTGTACTTAGGTTACCACCTAAGTTTTAAGTTACCACTTAAAATTATATGTTATCCTGATCATTATGGAACCTGTCGGGCTTAGGCAAAATGGTAAGAGAGAGGAAGCTTTGAAAAACTTCAAGAAGGAGTGAAGCTACCCTATCGCTATAACCTGGGAGTCTTCTAGTCTGGAGCAGTGATGGCCCAGTGGTAACGATCGCGACTTACGAGTTGTAGGTCGTAGGTTCGAACCCTGACAGTTGCTTTCTTTAATTTGAGTAAAATCAAACTCGCACTGGGCCGCTGTGGTGGATTACGGCCCACTCCCTCTCACAGAGAGGAGGCCTGTGTACAGGCCAGCAGTGGGAACATTATAATAGGCTGATTATGCTATGCTTCAAGTTTCGAGTAAATAGGTTACTTCTAGGCAAACCTGCACTATCGTCGACCACATCATCGCTTATAGGGTGAGCTAGAGAGGTGATCAAACGCGAGCCTATCGAAAAAGAAAGAACATACTTCCTTTTCTTATGCAGAAGCTGTTTTAAATTAATAATATAATAATAATATCGTACAATGCGGATCACATATAAAAATACACACAATCCATATAGAATTAGTAACAACAACTTAACAATTATCTTAATAAAACTTACAAACTAACCTAACAAAAACTGGCCAAGTGCGAGTCGGACTTGCACACGAAGGGTTCCGTACCACAAGGCAAAAACGCCGAAAAAAACACGTTTGTTGTATGGGAGCCCCCCTTAAATATTTATTTTATTTTGTTTTTAGTATTTGTTGTTATAGCGGCAACCGAAATACATCATCTGTGAAAATTTCAACTGTCTAGCTATCACGGTTCATGAGATACAGCCTGGTGACAGACACAAGGCAAAAACGCCGACAAAAACACGTTTGTTGTATGGGAGCCCCCATTAAAAATTTATTTTATTTTGTTTTTAGTATTTGTTGTTATAGCGGCAACCGAAATACATCATCTGTGAAAATTTCAACTGTCTAGCTATCACGGTTTATGAGATACAGCCTGGTGACAGACAGACGGACGGACGGACGGACAGCGAAGTCTTAGTAATAGGGTTCCGTTTTTACCCTTTGGGTACGGAACCCTAAAAACTAATAACTACGTGGCTCAACAGTCAACACATGTTGGCACGTGCCTTTGAACCCAGTGCCTAATAAAGGGGCTGTCCACCTTTTCAACAAAGGCACCCTGAAGACGCCGCCATCTTTCTTATCATGGCATGAAAATCGCCAACACGGGCTTCCGCGAACATCTGCGAAGCGCTACAGAAGCGTGGAAGCCCCAGCAACATCCTAAATCCATTATTATACTGAACGCGTAGGACGTTGTAGGCCCTCTGCGTAATACTGCGTATACTTTACCCCCAAGCTGCACGTGCAATTAAGCAATTAGTATTGTTTTTGGGAGCCATACAATAGATTTCAATCTATTGTATAAAAAAATAAATATAATCAATCAATAGATTTTTTTGATGATGACAATAGATTTCAACCTAAATGATTGTGATCTAAAACATATCGCAAAGTCGCAATATTATTATGATGACATAATAATATTGCGACTTTCCCATAGGTGACAACGAGTACAGTGAAAGTAAAACAAAGCCATGTTATTCACTATTGTTCTGCAAAAAGATACTATCACAGTATCACCAAACAAGACTATACTTGACGAATAAACATGTTACCTTCTAGGTACTTCACGTTCTGTTTCTACCATGCCTTTATCTTAGTAATTACTTGGCTAAGCCTTGTACAAAATCATCCTAAAAATTAGGTCTCGTCCAGGGTGAGTTGCTTGCGTGGATCGCTAAGGCGGGCAGGAAATATCAACTATGAAACCGTAGTTTGCACACACAGAACACAAAACGGTTACAACTGTTGGTTTTGCCTACCACCAGATGCCCAGCACCAGGTATTCGGCGAAAAACGGCTTTTATAATCTATCTAGACACAAAACAAAAATGATCTACCGCTCAAATCCTTCATTTTCTTTTAATACTTAAATTCTAATAACCGCCTTTCGACAAAGACCAACAAACTCTTCGATTTTAGAGCGTTTCTCTTTAAAAGCTCTGAAAAGCAGCAGAGGACTTATTAATGAAAAAACTTGCCACACTTTAGTGCTTTCGCAAGCGGGGGGGCTGCCAGAAAAAAAGTTTGCCTTAATTTATGGTTAATTTCTGTGGAAATGTTGACCCGCTGTTGGATCTGTGTTTGTGTTGTTTAACTGGGTTTAGAAAAGGTGAAAAAGACTTCGCAATACGTATTTAATTTAGAGTTTTTACATCTGAGTCTAGTAATCTTGAACCTCAATATGTTGGCAAAAACTGCAGGAGCAGCAACCGCTTGTTCTGAACCTTTAAAATATTTTTTCAGCCTAAGTTATAGGTAACATCATACCTATTTCTGCCATCAAAGTCCGTTGCTATGTTCAGCATTAGAAGTTATGGGCGCTTTTCAACTTAACCTCTAAGCTTGGCCTTTGCAAAGCATCGGCAAACCTTTGGTACTGAACGAGTCCAAAGGCGGTTAATCAAACCATAGGGTGTCATCAAGTCATGAGGACTTTGGAGATATCATAATCAGCCTATAATGTTCCCACTGCTAGGACACGGGCCTCCTCTCGGTGAGGGAGTAGGCCGTATCCACCACGCGGGCTCAGTGCGGGATGGTGACTTTGGAGATGATAATGTAATACTCGTTAGCCAAGTTCTGGACTGACATAATTGCTTACGACACGCTAAGCATGAGATCAAGTCATGTCATTAAGTGATTATAAATTGCACTTCTGACAAACAACTGTTTTGTAATTTTTCAACTATACGAACCTAAACGGGCATAATATCTCGTTAACGAAATATCGTTAACAAGATTTTCTCATGTCGTAATGTATTCGAAGGTTTAATTACAAGTTAATTACGTACATTATTGGATAGTCATACTTCTTGAACATTTTTGGGTATGTTGATATAAAAGAGGTCTTTAATGACGAGTTATATGTATTGAAGTCATTGTCAATTTCTACTTTGAAGACTGATGACTTTCATCTCGTCAGCATCAACCTACAGCAGTCCACTGCTGGACATAGGCCTCTCCAATTGCACACCATTCATCTCGATCCTAGGCTTCTGTCCTACAGCTGCTACCACCCTCAGAAAATCGTCGCTCCACCTAGCCTGAGGGATCTTACGTTTGCCAATTCGCGATCTCCATTCAAGTAAGCATCTACATCAACGGCCATTGGTTCTACGGCTAATATGGCCAGCCTACTCTTATAGCCATCCACTTCCTCAAAATTTACCTGACGACATTTTCCTCATTCCTCAGCATCACGTGCTCCATACCATTATAACCGATTTCCACACAACTTTTCAGTCACTGGTGCCATTTTCAGACCTGCTCTTTAGCTACCATCCTAAAATTTCAAACTCGTATTACACTATGTAATGTACCCTTCTTTCACAATTTCCCAATACATTGCTGCATTTTTAAATCGATGATCTTGCAATACACACGTGCTACGCAATACACAGCAGTGGTTCTCGGTACAGATTGCATATTGTTTGTAACAGTACTTCATACTTGTATCTGATCTTGCATAATGTGATAACATAAAAACTTACGATTGTTCTCAATGATGTAAGTGATCACTTTTACTTTGTCTTCTTGGCTGTCAGGGGTTTGCAGATTTTGCATACGGTGTGTATTAAAGTGCATCGGAGAGTTTGAAAGACTGTTGGTTTATAAAAGAGTGGTTTGTAAAATTTTGAGAATGAGATCTGAGGGGCAATTCTCGTAATTTTAAGAACGTTCACAGTCTGATCTCAATCTATTAAAAATAACTATAGTTTCCCTTCATTTTTGACAACTTTTTGACATTTGTTTGTCGCTGAGATGAGACTGCGACTGGATTTTGAACGTTTTAAACTTCTGATCTTGGTTGATGTTAAAGGATTTACTACTAGGTACTATTAGCGTAGTAAAAGAAAAGATGGATGGAAAGTGTGAGTTGTTTGAGCACAGATGTGAGTGCTCAAACACCTCACACCTCCCGCCCTGACTCCAGGAGGCCCGCAGTGGCGGGCCAGTCGGGGGTTGCGGAAGGATCGTACGTTCCCGCGACCCCCGGCGTAGGTGTGAGATGGAACACCGGAGTGGTTTTTAGTCAGTAAGAGACTGACAGACCCCTCTGCCCTCCCCAGGGCCGCGGACATCCATGAGGATTTTCCACCCCGGAAACAAAAACAAAAAAAGGGACAGGAGAATGATGTTAAGCCAGTTCCTCTTCCCATACTGAAAATTATTATAATTGGCTACTGCGCAAACCCCGCATTAGACATGAAGGTTGGGGGGGGAGGATTTTAAGGAAGTTACTTCCTTTATTCTTTATTGTTCGTTGTTTGATTTGAGAAATACCTGTTCATCCTACTTATTACTTGCTTACTCATATCGATTTGTCATTAACATGAAACAACTCAATGAATTTCAAGGCGATATCTTATCATAAAAAAATATCAAATATTACATTCTTTAAGCGATTATTGTTCAATGTTCTACCAGTTTAATTTTGTCCTTCCAATGAATCATAATAAACCAGATATGTTGGATAGGTCTACAATAAAACCAGACACAGCACAGCTTACTATCAAATTATCTCATTGCAACCAGGCGATATTATTCGCCTCTCCCATTTGATCAAAGAGCTCGTGGAACCAATTATATTTAAAGGCTATTGACAATTCGAACCCTTTGCCGCTGCTTCCTTGATTGAGTTTGTCCACTTGTTTCCAGGAAATATCGATTGACATCAACATCGAATAATCATCATACTACTTCATCTTGTGTATCGGAATCAAATACATGAGGATAGCTCATGCAGTACCAAAAAAAAAATCCATACTAGCTGACCCGACAGTCGTTGTCCTGTTTTTGATTCGAAAGACACGTGGCGCCATCTATTGTCATAATAACAGAAATACAGATACTTCAGACCCTTTTTTTTTTTTATTACTTGTTTACCCTTGTTTATTACTTTTGTCCAGCATATCCCGCTATCTTCACTACGTCCATCCATACTAATAAATGTATTATAAATTCGAAAGATTAGACGTCTGTATGTTACGTTTTCATATCCTAAACAACTGTGGCCTTAGTGTCAGTTTTTTCGACTCTCGTTCGATCGCGAGCGCGTTAGAATTTCGTATGGGAGGTTTCTCCTAGTGACCACCAGGTGGCACTATAACTTTATCCCATGTAAAATTCTAACGCGCTCCCAATCGAACGTGAGTGAAAAAACTCACACTCAAGCCTCTGAACGAATTTCGATCAAATTTGGTAAGGAGATAATACGAGAGCACCCTGGGGACTGGCTACTTGTTGTTCCGGTAGCACGTTCCTGTCACAGGAATCCTGTGGGATATTTTCCGACATCCACGAAGCCACGGGGAGAAGATAAGTTTAAATATACATTGCTTATCAATCAATAAACAAGTGCTACAATCAATACAACATGTCTATCACTGACCCATGCGCATTGACCGACCTTGCTATACCCAGCCGTCGATTATCACAGTGCCCTTTGGAATGCGCCTGATCATACTCGAGAGGTATAAACTAGTACATCCGCAGTTGGATAGTCGGTTCATTGTGCGGAGTACAGGCGAAGAGAAATGGGTTTTGTTAGTTATGATCGTCCTAGTTTTGTTAGGGAAACTGCTGTTGTGTTTCTGGCCTGGTTGTGGATGTTTTTGCATTGTAAATCTGGTTTTTGTGTGCCGGAAATGTTTATTCCATAACTTTTTGAGTACTTTTGCATGTTTTGTCATGATTTAAGGCTAGATTTAAGTATGGAGGTTTTTTCTGCAGTCAAGTTTTTTCGCGATATCGCGAGACGCTTTTGGCAACCTGAAGACGCAATAGGCAGTAGATACTACGAGAGCAGCACCCTAGTTGCGTCATACACTATCAATCTCAATCTGAAACATTTTGAAGGATATTGCTTCATGTTTGAAAAAAATTGTCTGCTTAACAACGTAAATAACGCAATGAATGTTGTTGAACTGTCAAAATGAAAGCCATTGCTACTGATAGTATGTTATGCAATTACCCCGCAGGTATAGTTAAAATAGATTTCAGGGTTCCTTGTGCTATGCAAAAAGTGCCTTGTAAAGTGCTGAAGACGGTTTTAGTTTCTGTAAAAAAGTCTTACACCCCCGCCTGGAAGTCTGGTAAGGGGTGCTATTCTGTAAAAATCTCACCGTGAAAACTTAGGTGAAGTGAGCGTGGAGTGAGCTGTCAATAGTGTCAATTCCTAGCAAAAACAAACTCACTTCACCTAAGTTTTCACGGTGAGATTTTTATAAAACATGTGGCGTTAGTTACGATATTAAGTGCGACATTTAAACGTTTGCTTATTTCTATCGGCCCACTCCCTCTCGCAGAGAGGAGGCCCGTGTCCCAGCTGTGGAACACAATAGGTTGATTATGGTTTTTAGTTTTCTCTATCAGGACACCGTTCAAAAAACTATTTTATAATCTATTTCACCTACCTGCACACACAAAGTAAATTCTCCAACAAAAACGTATTGAAACGGAACGCAGTTGAATACGCCAGTCCACATCAGATCTAGCCTAGTTTAATATATAATGTTGTACACGAGCGAGTTGTTACGTAACAAGTAACTACACTGTGGCAGACGGCTTATTAATTGTTTAGAAATTGTGAAGGTGAAGCTTGAAGCGTGAGGTGGATGAAATTGGGGCTTTAAGGATATATCGTGTTACCCAGTAATTTGGTTGTGGATGGTGGAAATCAGATAGGCAATCGCTCCATGTAAAATACTGGTATTCAGTTGCATTCGGTTAGATTGGAAGCTGACCTCAACATAGTAGGGAAAAAGGCTACGCAGGTTGATTTAACTACCCTGTGGCAAACGGCTTGTTAATGGTTTAGAAATTGTTAAGTTAAGGTGATTTTTTAAGTAGAATGAAGCTGGCACAGAACTGTTCACTCCCCCCTTGACCCGAGGAGGCCCGCAGGGGCGGGCCGGCACCAGTCGGGGGTTTCGGAAGGATCGTACGTTCCCGCGATCCCCGGCGCGGCGTTGGTGTGAGATGGAACACCGGGGTGGTTTTTAGTCAGTAAGAGACTGACAGACCCTTCCGCCCGCCTCAGGGCGGAGGACATCCATGAGGATTTTCCACCCTGGAAACAAAAAAAAAAAAGGCACAGAACTGTGGAGATTGGTACAATCATAGAGAAGCCTGAAGTCGGGCTTCGTATTGATGATGATAAATTGTATTGCCTACGTGAAAGCGCGATGGGCTCCTTAATGCACCCCAAATCCGAGGTGTGCATATGGCTCAAACATTAAGAAGAAACAATAATATTGACTGGAGATCACGGTGGATCTCCGCTTTCGCTGAAAATGGGAATGTTATGAAACGACAGAAGAGGAATCTCGTCTATGAATTAATTTATCGAAAACTGGTGTAAATCGGGTTAGTCAAACTAGATGCAGCTATGACCTTGTAAGATACTGACTTGCATTATTGATATCCCCAAGTTAGATGCGGCTGATAATGCATATTTAATACAGATCGATTGCCACCTGACCTTCACAGCCGGAAACTTAGTCTGGGTATTACCTATATCCTATAGATACACTGGATAAACTAGAATACCGCTTTTACTAGTCAAACAGTAAAGTTTGTAAAGGATACAAACATTCTACATTTTACCGAGAGAGAGTTGGCTAGGCGCCAAGCATTGCATTTTATAGGGTTCTCCACTCGTTTTAATAAAGGCAGAAGTAATGATCCGATTGTTTACGCAACTCATCTTCAAATGACGGACACAAATTGGGTCATTGGAGTCATTGGAGACAGTGACTTATAGATAGATATATAGATAAAACGTTTATTCAGTGCAACAAAAGACACAATACAGGTATTAAAAAAACATCGCACAATACAGGTACCTATTAAAAAATATCAGAAAAGGTGAAAGAAAAAAAAAATAACAATGATTAAAAAAAGATAAATTGAACCATATACACCTAGCTCATATACATCTATAACGCATAGCCATACACGGTCAAGCTTATCATGCATACCCAGAGCCATACACGGTCAAGTTTACTGGACGCGGCTTCAAGTCCGCTGCAAACTTGACGGTGAACTTGATCGTGAGTGGCCCGCATAAGGCCACCACAGGTCGAAAGTTTCCTAGAAAGCAGTGAAGGCCCTATAGTTTATTGTACGTAACTGGCATATTACAACTGACATAATAGCTAAATTAATTTTTGAATTGCATTAAAACTGGAAATGTGGAAATCGGTTTTCATGATATAGGCATGTGTTACGGAGGAATGAGGAAAATGTCGTGAGGAAAGTTTTTAGTGTGAATGTCGATGGCAATAAGAGTAGGGCAAGACCAAAGAAACTATAGATGGACTGTTTGAATGATAACATAACACAATGATACCCAGTTGCTGGATAATACGATTCCCCTTCGTAAAACTAAGTCCGCCCAGAACTCGTATTTAATTTACAGTGTACAAAAAGAGCACAATATGAATTATGATATAGTAAGAAAGGGTGTGACTACCGAGATATCGACTAATAAAGAAGTAAAGACATATTGCGCCGACCCCAAATAAGAAGCTCTGCTTCTCTCCTTCTAAGCAGTGGTATGCCCGACAGGTCCATAATATTGACACTACCCATAATATTAAGCCACCGGCTCAGAATTACGTAATGGAATGCAATAAAGCATTGAGTATTGATTGTATGGATTACGAAGTTACTAGCATTCCTCTTAGTACTGAATGCCCTTTGATCTTCTAAAGATTTGACTGTTCTCTTACCCTTAGTCTTTAACACCTTATTTCTCACCCGAACTCTTCAATACGTTAGCGAAAACTTTAAGCACTCCAACTTTCGTTCCTTACAAAGTACCGTAAGGTAAGGCAAACTTCGAATATTTGCGACATACCGACAACGAAAAAATCTTCAACCCATTAACGGATGCCCTTAAAAAGTCGTGGAACAGCAATAAGGCTTCTTTTCCACCAGATATGTGCTAAGCTGCGTAGCGATATATACCGTTAGTATCGTTGGATTTTCATATTTTAATAGTATCGTTGGATTTTTATAGCGTAGCTTGCCTAAGCGGTGGAAGAGGGTTCAACGAAGCTAAGTTTTTTCACATAAACGCAAAGCGCATCTTCATAGCACATCTGACCTGCTCTGCTACACCAGTAGCTCAATAATTCAACATGTAGGTCTTAATTAATTTGATGCATTTGATAACATTATTCGGGCGTATGGCACCGGTGGGCTCCAGTTGAATCAGCGTTAGGTGGCAGTACCTTGTGTTGCCATCTGACATGCTGAGCTGAGGCCCTTTTCTTTGTTTTAATAGTTTTTTGTTTAACTTAATTTCCGGGAGTTTCACTGTTCAATAATTTATAATCAATCGGCATATAACCTTTTCCCAACTATGTTGGGTTCGGTTTTCAGTCTTCATAGTTTCGTAGCTTATTTTCACCGCTTAGTGGCTTAACTACGTCGTAAATCTCTGGTGGAAAGGCAGCCTTATACAATATACGTCCACTCGTCCAGGCATGGCGATTAATCGCTGAGTTAGTTATTTCCGTCGAGCCGCAGCTTTCGATTGCGTTTTTGTTTCGTTTTATTATAAAATCGATGCGTCAGAGTGGCTCAGTCATTATTTTGCATTCCTGCGGAGTGCGCAAGCGGTGGTGGTTATAAATCTGTGGCATGCGATGGCGAGTAATTATTTTCTTCATCAGGACGTTTCTTCTGAAGTCTCATGCAAAGTAAATTGATAACTTATTTGTGATCTTTTCGTTAAACCAATCGTAACAGCTTACATGAAACATGTCAGCTGATTTATAAACATGCACGTGACGATCAGGCTTTTGGAAATTGAGGCGTACAGTCAAGAAATTATATTGCCTAAATCGGCTCTTGTAGTCTTCTTCTGAGCGTGTAATCTATCAGGTCCAGCTAGGCAGATGATGAAGTCATCTGCCTAGCCTTTTCCCAACGATGTTCGGGTAGGCTTCCAGTCTAACCAGATGCAGCTGATTACCAGTGTTTTACATAGAGCGACTGCCTTGCCTATCTGACTTACTGGGTAATACGATTCCCCATCGTAAAACTAAGTCGGCCCAGAACTTGTAGTATTTAATTTACAGTGCATAAAAAGAGAACAATATGAATGAGGATATTATGGTTAGAAAGGGGGTGACTACGGAGATGACGACTAGTAGAGAAGGATGGAAGAAAAGAGGTATTCCACTCAGAGCACTGATTTCAACCGCACCTGAACACTTCCACTAACCGCACTGAAACAAAATTTTGTAACGTGCGGTTTGCGCCGACCTCATATAAATTGGAATAATGGCAGGTGAATGATTATGATAATTCTTTTTTTTTTATATTGATTTTTAGGGTTTCAGAGGCTTCATAGGTTTTTGTAACACTAATTTATTTCAATAAAATTTATTATTATTTTTATTTTCATATCTCGGGACCATGGGGTCCCGGTCCTTTGGAAGGCGTACGAAGGGCCGAAGCCAACTCGCAGAAGGCCCCTTAGGAAATTTTAATGAAATGCGGCACCAACCGACGATTATCCCTGTATGCACTATGCAAGTGCACCCAAGGATAACCCCCGGTTGGTGTAGGACTATTGCAGGAAATGGAAAAATAAAAAGTTGGACTACGGGTTTGGGTGGCTAAAGTGGACTACCAACGTTACCAAGAACTATGGTAGAACTATAACCCCTGCCTGATCAATGTTTTATTATTATTATTTAATTATGAAAAAGAGCACAATAAATAAGCTCTCTACGGAACAATCATTCAATCTACAACGCCAAGAACTCTCGCCACAAAAACTCGATTTGAATACTACCGCATCGTAATGAGACGATACAAGTAATAAGTTTATTTTTGGACAAGCGCCCATACAGCTATAATATCGATAACAATAGGTACGTGCATTCACATATTAATATGACAATGAGTCAGGAAATGTGCTCGGTATAGTATCGATTGTTCCGGCTGAATTAGGCATAGGCTTGGTGCAATCGATTTCATTAAGCGAAGGTTGGTGACGGTATTTTTGTACTGGAAGTTGGGTTATTATTAACCGTCTTCAAAAAAAGGAGGTTCTGTATTCGACCCGTATGTATGCATGTTTGTATGTCCGCGATTTTCTCAAAAACTACTTAAATTGGCGCCGACTTCGAAAAAAATATACCTAATGATAGAGTATTATTTAAATTATTGTTTTAAAATTAAGACAATGTAATGTGAAGTAAATGAAATATTATTCTTTACTTTGGAGTTCGTGTTTCTTTGAAAAAAATATACATATGATATAGTATTATTTGGGTTTTGTAATTGGGTCCTAAATTATTGTTTTAAAATTAAGACAATGTAAAGAGAGTTCGTGTTTTTTTGAAGACGGTTCTTTTTTTACAAGCTTTTATTTAGCTTGCACTGTTCGTATGTAAGTATGTATGTATGTATGTATGTAAGTTGTCCGTCAAAATTTGCAAACCATTTTTCGACCATTTGTTGGTATCCGATTGAGCTGAAATTTTGCATACACCTTTAGTTCTGGTAACAATACAATGTGCAATACTCAATATTGTAATAATTTCAATATGGCCGCCGCTCCAAGATGGCGGATTACAAATTTTTTCTCAACCCCCCTAATATGGGTATCAAATGAAAGGGCTTGAAGAGTAGAAAACGATAAAGTTAGTAAAATTACATAAAATTCAATATGGCCGCCGCTCCAAGATGGCGGATTACATATTTTTTCCCAACCCCCCTATTATGGGTATCAAATAAAAGGGCTTGAGGAGTAGAAAACGATAAAGTAAATAACATCACACTAAATTCAACATGGCCGCCGCTCTAAGATGGCGGTTTATATTTTTTCAATCCCCTTAATATGGGTATCAAATGAAATGGCTTGAAGAGTAGCAAATGATAAAGTAAATAAAATCACACTAAGTTCAATATGGCCGCCGATCCAAGATGGCGGATTTCATTTTTTCTCAATCCCTTTAATATGGGTATCAATTGAAAGGGCTTGAAGAGTAAAAAACGATAAAGTTATTAAAATTACACTAATATTAATAAATCTTTAAGACTAAAAAGTAAAAAATAAAATTAAAATAAAAAAAAGTTTTTTAAAAACAAGCTTTTATTTAAATAAGAACGTAACCCAAAAAATAAAGAATAACGCGAACTAAAAAGAAAAAAATAAATTTAAGTGACACTGGCATTTTAAAATATATATAAATTTTAAAAGCTTGAGGCACTGATGTACGGTATCCGTTATACAAGTGTACCTACTACACAATAACAGCAGTGCCTCAAGTTTTTAAAATTTATATATATTTTAAAATGCCAGTGTCACTTAAATTTATTTTTTTCTTTTTAGTTCGCGTTATTCTTTATTTTTTGGGTTACGTTCTTATTTAAATAAAAGCTTGTTTTTAAAAAACTTTTTTTTATTTTAATTTTTTTAAAGATATTATTGACAGGGCTTGAGGGTCGTCATCTTCCGTAATATTAATTAATACTGCGATTGGCTGCCTCGTTAGTCTGGTGGTCGCAAGCGCTACTTCTGAGCAGGTCCTGGGTCTGATTCCAGGGTCTGGCAAAGCGTTATTGGGTTTCTCAGTAGCATCCCGGAGTCTGGATTTGTACCCGGTTGATGGTAATGCTCGCCCCCTATTACATGGGGCTTAAACATAACCGACGAAATGTTGGTGTAGGTACTATAGATACACCTCTGCCTAACCTTTCCGGATATACAAGCCCGATATTACAACGATTTCGTGAAACCTGCATCTCCTAGATTATCTTTCTCTAGCATTAAGTCTTACATCGTATTCTTTCACCCATCTCTATTCGTTGGCATCTCATTTACTTCCTTTTAAGCAATATGATCTTTTACATTATACAATCATATATTTATTGTTCTGTTTCCTCTTAGATAGGAGTTTCTGTTAAAGCTAGATTGATTGATTTAGCATGTTTTCTTATTCTGATAACGCGATTTCTGTTATTTCGGTGAACTTGTAGCGGCATCTACACCGCCACATGTGAACTACGCATCACACTGACGTCACGAAAATCCTGCATCACGCAAGCAGAGTTTACCGCGCATCTAGCATTTCTGTTATTTCGGTAAACTTGTAGCTGCATCTACACCGCCACATGTAAACTACATATCACACTGACGTCACGAAAATCCTGCATCGCGCAAGCAGAGTTTACCGCGCAACTAGCAAATATACATACACCTTCCCGACATCAATCGTCGGCCTTCAAACAGGACACCCGTCTAGTCGGAGGATCCTTTCTTGTCTATGGAGGATGAGTGAACTTTAGACCCTGTTCCTCATACTTCTATAAACTAGTCAATACATCTAACTGTAAATGAGGAAGAACCACACAGAAAAAATGAATTAAGTACCTTTTCGTCCCTTGGAAGTTGAAAAGCCAATTACAAACAAGTCCTTGTGAACATGATTAATTTATTAGCACGGCCACTTTCTCATGATTCATCATTTAAACGTCCTTAAATAGCAAATCATCCATCCAAAAACTATCAAACGCTTACCTTTTCAATCCTTGCTTTACTTTCAACTCGAGAAACCCAACATAAATCACTCATAACAAAAGAATTCCCACCATTTTGTAAGAGATGAAAGAAAGCTTTGACATCAAGGGTCAGTTTACAAATAAGTCAAAAAACATTACCCTCTCTCTTTCGCTGTGGTCGGCCAAGAGGCATCATCAAGATATTGTGTTGAAATGAGTAATGACCTGGTCCGACGTACCTAACTATCCAGCAAGTTATTTTTAGATACAGATAGATAAAAAGCTATTGGAGGCGAAGTTTTATTCAGTGCCTTACTTTGGTCAAAGAGATTTTTTTTGCTGTCTAATTTTAGTACCGTTGTGAATGCGGACAATGGTTTGGAAATTAGACTGAACAATTGGAATTTGAGATGTAGAAAAAATTTATGTCTCCTGGAATTTCTCAGTAGCAGGCTAGCAGCCCAGTTAATTGTGTTCGGTTGATGGCAATAGGCTCGCCCCCTATTACATGGGACTTAAACATAACTGACGAAATGTGGGTGTACTATAGATACACCTCTACCTAATTCTTCGGGAGCTAAAGGCGTGACGTGACGTGATGTTATGTTATTTATTTATTTAAAACTTCAAGCACATAAATGTACAGAGGCGGACTTAATGCCATAGGCATTTTATACCAGTCAACCTTTGGTGATGCAGAGACAAACAGTGGTAGGTGCAATCAAGAACATAATGCAGTAATATTTGTAAGTAAAAAAAAAATAGGAAGGAATACAAAAAAAAAAATGAAGGATCAAAGTAACTGTTTTCTATCCATCTTTTCTTTGTAAATGACGAGATCTGAAGAAACAGTTCAATTATTTACTTATCATTAGGTAAAAGTAAGGTATTTAGAATTTAATTATTCCTCATCCGAGAAAATTACAGAAGACTTCCCATCTTCAGAAACTAAATTATAAATTGTATATATAATTCCAGTCTTTTTAGTGCCTAAACCAAACTTTACGTAAAAGCGAGGTAAATAGGACAGAATATCCGGACTTTTCTTCAAAGGAAGCTCCAAAATTATTAATTTCCTGCGATATTATTCTAAAAGCTTTTATAAACTTCTATTCTTAGGAAATATCTTGAAGAAAACCAGTTCAAAAACATATCTCTTTCCGAGGCATGTGTATTTCGGTTTCAAATCTCTTCTATATCTATAGTATAATATTAAGGAGAGGTCAAATTTGTGAGATTATATCTACTGATCTGATTCCGAAAATTCTTTCACTAATGCGAAGCTTCAGTATTGCTAACAAGAAATTTCGCGCGGACGAAGTCGCGGGCCGAAGCTAGTAAGGGAATCATGAGACTGTTTCTCTCGTATCGGAACGAACTGAGAAACAATAGATAAAGATATTTTATTACCTACATACTTAACCGAGTACATCCGTTATTCTCGTATTTAAGGTCCTCTAGCACCACAAATCACTAAATGCGCTAAACATATTCAAAACATCATGTTGTCTCTGTCATCTTCAAACGATTGACGGAAACAGAACGCTGTTTTAAGTCCTTTAGCTTTACATTTTTAGGCTGATTTCTGGTGATAATTAACCAGTCCGCAAGGTGTTAGCGGGGCTGACTATCCGGGGTGCGCAGGGTGCGCTGGACACCGCTTGTGGTGGTTATTTAATGCAATAAATACACATTTATTGGCACAAAGAATTCCTAACCACTTCCTCATAGCTGCATCAAAACTGTAAAGCATAAATTCACTTCCTGAACTAACGTGAAGAAATTCCTCTCAAGATTGAGTGGGAACGGCCCGTCTTTACGTAAGCGGTACCATCATCGGTCATACATCATAGCCATCCGTCATGCTGTTCTGATGGTCTCTGATGGCCATGTAAATGGTGCTTGGGCATCTCATGTTCGTTTATTGTATGGTGTTATGAAGGTTTTGTGCTTTGTTACGGAGTTGAAGACTTTCACTGGTGGAACGGTTGGTGGGATTCGGGATGATGAATGTTTTATCAGTAGTTGTGTGAAGAAATCAGTGAAATTGTTTTTTGCCAATTCTGTGGACAGCACGAACTTGTCCGAGTCGAATTCTAAAAGATTTAAGACGAAACTCCAGCAAAAAGCCGACGATTAAATATATTGTTGACATTACCGTTAAACATAGAGGTACCCATTGAGTTTCAAGAGCGATCGCGTCGACGCGACGCTGCATTCTTTGATCAGCTGGAATAAAAATATTTTATCTGATCTATAGATTAGACAATCGATTATAGGGTAAACAATCCACAGTTGGACATAGTGTTTCTAAATGGCGCCACTACATTCGATTCTCCGGTTTTTACGTCCAATCCGGGATGCAGCTTACATACTCAGCCTATAATGTTCCCACTGCCGGGACTCAAGCCTCGTCGCTGTAAGAGGAAGTCACACACACCCCTTGGACTATAAGTCCGCGCGGAACTAGTTGGCCGCGCCTTAGGTGGGGGGACGGGAGTGAGGGCGGCGGGGTTGCCTACTGTTCGCAACGCACGTACTGAGTAATGACAAAGCGCCCCTACCCCTCCGTCCCACCGCTCACATACCTAAGGCGTGACCAACTATTTCCGCGCTGACTATAGTTATGAAAATCGTCATAAAACCGTAAAACTACACGAAAGTAGTAAGAGCATTGATTCGGGAGATACACAATATAATGATGAAGCTAATAGCGTGTCTCGTCGTGCTAACATCACGCTTGGCCAATTTTTTAGCTGCCACCGTTCAATGCTCGAGTCGAGGCAATTAAGTGTGGGCCTTGTGACAAGCGGTAGCGGAGGAATGTAGGTTGCGGGGTGAGAGCGTTTTGTTAGCGAATTTTTAATGAATTGTTAAAAATGCAGTGTTGATAATGGTGTATTATCTTAGGGCTGATTAATAATAAAAAGTAGGAAAACATTTATTACAATACAAAATAATCTATGACAATAGTATTGTCAAATTATTGATTAATTAACGAATAAAGAAGCCCGAAGAATTGCCAAACTTAAGTGGCAGTGGGCAGGGCACATTGCTCGCAGAACAGATGGCCGATGGGGCCGAAAGGTTCTGGAATGTCGACCGCGTACCTTAAGACGTAGCGTTGGAAGGCCTCCCACAAGGTGGTCCGACGACTTTGTGAAGGCCGCAGGAACCCGTTGGATGCGAGAAGCACAGAACCGGTCGAACCAGTCTATGTCCAGCAGTGGACGTCTTTCGGCTGAAATGATGAACGAATAAAGCAAGTTTATTTACCTATCGCGATTTAATTTATTGTAATCGATATACGTGATTGTAATCGACGTCTTCTCAGTTCGTTGGCCGCATCTTGTCTAGGTAGGGCTGCTCCATCATCGAAGCCGAATAACTTGGCTATAGGTTTAAATGTATGCCACGTGCCACGAATGCATGCTAGTGGCACGTATTTTCCAAAACTTTTTACGTAGGATTTTTTGCAGCTGTCGTGTCGCAGAAGTCGTAGTCCAGCATATAATCCCCGGTTTTTTAACGCACTTTATTCGTAAATCAGGATAACATAATCCTATAACAAACAACAGCCAAATACTGAATACAAAGAGTGGTGGACTATAATAGTCGCATAAATATGTTGTGCCTCGTTTCAAGCAGCCTCTCATATTTTATGACCTTGGGTGCCACGAACGTTAGTCCATGCTATAGTAATTGTACTAGTGTTCGTAGAAGTAGTAATGCCATCCTAAAAACAAAGTACCAAGGAATGTTATTCTTTCTTTTTTTTTTTTCATTCAATATTATTCCAATGCTGGGCAAAAATACTAAAGCAGCATGATGTTGTTCTTGCTAGTTCTGTTTCTTTTTTATTCGGAAATCCCCTTTAATACCAAAAAGTAATTACTTAAATATATTACAAAATCACTAATCGCTTCCGCTCATGCACTGTACCACATTTTTACAGTTAAGGCCCCTGACCACGTATGATTTAATAGACTCATCCGTCCGGACGTTGTTGTGCCACAATTCGCCGGTGTTACCCGATCGAATCCGGTAACCTATGCGCGTGCGCAGCTTAAACGAAATCGAGGACTTTTTGAATTTGCTGGGTTATACAATCTCTCGATATAATGAGCTATTGTGTTTTATGATAATTTAATTGGTTTTAAATTGGATTAAACGATTACTGGATATGTTTTCTTTTTGTCTGGATGATCACGAATTTAATGAGAGTAGATATTATCACGAAATTAAAAATATATAATTACTTTCTTCTTTTTGTCTATTTAGAAAAGTAATTTCAAAATACATAATCTACTCTATCTCTGTATCTCTACTCTATATCTCTACATTGGCGCCGATTCTGTTGTTCACACACTAAACTAAATTTAAGTTCAGGCATCTTTTTCTTTCTATTTCATTAAGAAAAGGACAGAAGATAAATATTAGTTTAGTCCTGTCAAATTAGTCAGCGCCTGACGCAAATTGACGTATTTTTAATAGCCAATTTTTTAATCTCGTCTAAATGGTCTATGGAGTATCTTAATTTGACAGGACTAAACTAATATTTATCTTTTGTCCTTTTCTTAATGAAATAGAAAGAAAAAGATGCATGAACTTAAATTTAGTTTAGTTTGTGAACAACAGAATCGGCGCCAGTGGCTGTCTTTATTGGGGGATTTTAAACCTGCCTGTGGACACTGCTTGCTATCCTCTTGTCGTGACGTGACGTTCGTAAGTCTTTAGAACAGGTTGTAGCTTTTCTTCCAAGGATCAACTAAAATCAATTGTATTTCTGTTTTACCAACTATTTATGTCCTTATTCTTTTGTTAAATTAATTTAATTTAAATAGGTACCTAGATTTATTTATTTTTATATTATTAAGTAGTAGTTTTAATTTTGGTTTTTGTAATCTTTATTTTATCTTTAGGCTGTGCCCTTACAGGGTCTATATTTTTGTACTTAGTTTTAAACCCTCACCGCTCACCGCCCACCGTCCGATCAGGACCAGGCCCGTGCCGGACGCGCGTACGTGTTCCACACGCGCGCCTCAAAGAGATGTCAGCATCGAGGAGGGGCCCCATAGGGCCGAAGCCTGCCGGGTCAGCGGGATTGTCCGAAAGGGTTACCGCTGGCCCGGAACATAAAGGGCTAAGGAAGGAACACGGGTGGGTTTTAGTCAGTAAGAGTCTGACACTCCCTTCCGCTCCACCCAGAGCGGGAGGGGTCATTTGATGATTTCCCATCCGCAAAAAAAAAAAAAACCTTTGTAACATATTTTTTACAATATGGAATGCAATAAATGAATATGAAAGTTCATAAGGGTTATCAAATCTAATATTACCTAAAACACTTATACTGTTTTTAACTTCGCAATGGTTGCCAAAAATTACCGTAAAGCAACACAAAAGACCTGTTACAAAATTAAACACCCATTTATCCCGTCAACACCTGTTTCTGCAATCCAATACCTCGCCATATTGAGGTGAAATGGTGTGTAAAAGTGAAGTCCGCCATATGCTCATGGTTTTGTTTACCGGCCTGCCGGTCGACTCTGTAAAAAATCTCACCGTGAAAACTTAGGTGAAGTGAGTTTGTTTTTGCTTTTAGGAATTTTTACAGAATAGCACCGCTATTGCCAATTTGCCATGTGGTTTTGTTAACGTGCGAAAAGTAAGTTAGTTCATGGTTTTGAGATTAAAAACGTGAAACGAAACCAAAAGATCGATTTGATAATTACTCACTTCATATTTTGTCCGGCGTTAGTGCAAAACATGACTGAGATATTTAATTTACTGTGTAACATGTTGCATGCCATGTGTGTGTACTGTTACTATTAGTTATTCTGTGGTACTGTGTGCGTACAGACGTCAGCACCTCAAGCTACCCTAAACTGTAAAATTTTCCCAAACAACTTTGAACCCGACGCTTTTGTGATAAAGTTGAAAATCTATTAAAGTAATTTGACAGATTGTTGTAACTTGATATGCTGGCGTGTGTACAATCATTTTTGACGAATAAATTTATGATATTGTATTGTGGATGTCGAAACTTTCGAGCATGTTGTCGGTACCACTTTGCAGTTGTGCACTCGTGAGGAAATCGAATTCGACACGATTTTCTCGGTTAGTGACGCGATCTCACACTTCTAATTCCTAATTTATCTATACAGTATTTCTCAGTAGTAATTTCTCAGTGGTGCCTTTTGATCTCAAATCGTTAGAAGATTATTACTGGTAAAGATTGGACATCCTTTTTCCTTGTCGTTAAAAGCTATTATTGGAGTTTGAGAAGCAGGATTGGCAGGATTCATCTGAGTGCTGAGGACAGTGCTGGCTGGCAGTAGCGAAGGGTAAATTTTTGTAAGAGGTAAGCCGGAGTAGATATCTTTAATATGATTATATTATTTGTCTATAGAATAGGTACTGACTGTGCCATTTTTCAAAGGGAAGCCGGTAGGAATCGAGTTGTATGGGGACCTTCGCCACTGCTGGCTGGCCCAGTTGCATTGGCCGTGACTAACGAGTTGTAGGTCATAGGATCAAACTCTAACACGCGCTTTACTTCGTGCAGTTTATTTCGTCACCACTGCTCTCAAAACGCCGAAGAAAAGCGTTGTGAGGAAACCGGCATGTCCAAGAACCAAAAAATCGAAGACGTCGATCGACCAACCCACATTGGGTCCGCTTGGTGGATTACGGCTTCCTCCTCACTGAGAGGAGGCATGTGTCCCAGCTGTGGGAACATTATAGGCTGATTATGCATATCGGAGTGCTTATATCGACACGATAATCAACAATCACCAGCGCATCAGCCCGCAGCGGTGTGGTTGGATCTTATTCAAGGATGTTATTCAGAATTCTCATCAAATACCATTGTTGAGTGTAATTAAAATATTTTGAACGAATAGACTTCTCTATTTGCTTAACTTGGAAGCTCCAGGTGGTCGGACATTTGTCCGGATATTATGATTGTTAACGCATATTTGTGGATCAGTTCCGAGCTCTTGCATCCGATGTTTACGGAAGTCATGAGACGCTCATAAATATTATTTACATTCAACTTCCACGTTCGTCTGTTGAAATAAAATATGGATGTGTATCAGTCTATCAACACCGATGGAAAGGGAAGTGCGTGTGTGTACGTTAGCTTTACCTAGTAGACTAGTCGAAATTCGGTCGGAAGGATATTATTATTACTTATATTTATAAGATGCAAATAAAATTCTTGCTTGAAAATTGTAAAGGGTTTCCATAACATTTTCACCTCGTTCCATTCACCGGTGGGACACAATGTTATTGGGTTTTTGCATCAGGAATTTCTCTGTAGCACCCCTGAGTCTAGAGTTATACCCGGTTGATGGCAATAGGCTCGCCCCTTATTACATGGGATTGAAACATAACTGGCGAAATGTGGGTGTACTGCAGGTACACCTCTGCCCAACCTCTCGGGGATACAAGTTGTGGTGGGGTTATGTTAAAGAAAGAAAGAAAATACATTTATTTAGCACAGACTAAAAGACACACAATATACCAGATAGTCAGATAATAGTCGTACTTACATCTTACATCAGATAAAAACAAAAATAAAAAGGATAAAAATAAAAAGTGCAAAGTCCGATGTAAGTTAAGTTGTGCCTTATAAATAAATAAGTGCTACTAGCAAGCAGGGCTGCGAGCTCAGTCTACAAAAAACTGTCCAGTTGTACATATTCTCAAGAATGATGAACGAAGCGCGAGTAAATCCCCTATAACATTCACGCCATCGAACGCTTATCTACAGCCGTTCTAAAAATAACCTCCTACTGAAGTTTTCGTCTTCAGCCGCTGAATAGACGGCTTTCCACGAACTTTGACAATAATAATGCGTAGGCTGAATCTACGAGAATTAAGTTTATCGCTAGGTAGCTTTGACGTCATAGTAGTTCTTTGAAAAACTTGGCTGTGATAACAAGGGATCTTTGATTTATGACTAATGGTTTGCAAGTATTGATTTTGGTTTCTTTGCCTTGGCTGTTACAACAAGGGTCTCTCCAAATACCATTTGTAACGGTGGTTATCCTCTATCGTATCGGAATAAGCTGCATTTATAATTCATGCTCATCATCTGCCTAGCCTTTTCCCAACTATGTTGGAATCGCGTTCCAGTCCAACTGGATGTAGGATTTTACATGAAGCGACTGCCTAGCTGACCTCCACATCCTAGGTACTGGGTAACACGATACCTTGTTAAGTCTTGTTGTCAGAGTTTCGGACTTCTGGCTACCCGTAACTACTGTCAAAGATCTACGAATGACAGCCGGGACCAACGACTTAATGTGCTAGTAGTAACTAGACTGACGATGGAATATCATTGTTATGCCACGTTGCTCGTGAATAATTTTATCGTTAATTTATTGGATTGTAATGCAGCATAATCAGATTTATCATAAGTACCTAATTGAAGTCGTTGGAAGTAGTTAGGTACTTAAAAAGATAGACGTTATTGGCGCAGAAGAAGTCCCTCACTTTTCTCCTTCCATGTAATTAACTTATTTTAATTTAAGTAATTAAGATCCTAACTTACTTCAATCTGAAGTCGTCGAGGTAGCAACAAAATGCAATTCCGTAAAATAAAACTCTTTAAATGCCAAGCGTTTCCACAAATCAAGCTGTTTGCACACTGAACTATTTTGCAACCACATCCATTTGCGAAATCGACGAGATTTTGCTTTCAAGAAGGATTTCAGTGTAGGTTTTCTGACAATAGGCTGAAAGGAATCTTTAGAATGATAGAATGTAGTCATGTTGGTTTTCCTCTTGAAGATTTTGATAGATCCTGCTCAGTGTTATATTCTCCAGAGTCGGTTCGCGTGCGCTTTTGCCTATCAGTATTGTCATCGTCCTCTCTATTTCTATATGTGTCGCAAAATTACATTAATAGATGAGCATTTAGTATCACTCATGCATGAGGCATACTGATTTCAACTTTGAATCGTCGCGAAAATGGGATCAATTTACTCCTGCAAATTTATCCCCAAGTATTTTTGATTACGGATTTGTAAATGATGCCGATATTCTTGGCTGTTGTCATAAGAAACATCGTTTTAAGGTTAAAGTAAGTTCTTGCTTTGATCTTTCTAGCTTTCATGAGTCTAGATGATAAATCATCTGTAAGTTCTTGGAGGTCCTTCCCCATTTGGTTGTTTCTTCCTGTCAGCCCCTGTCGCTCCGTGTGTAGCCATCCTAAGGACGCGCCGTATCTGGGACATCGCCCGGGTCGCTCCAATTCTCCGCCGATGCAGCGTTTAATTTCCGCCCCGTGCGTTGGATGTATAATGTATAATGCAACGTTTAGTTCATATCGGAGCTGAGAGATTAAAGTGTTTTCGTTGTTATTGTTTATTTGAGGAGGATATTGGACTGAAAGTAAGCTACTTATAGTAAGCCTTTAGTTATACTGTTAGGGAGTTTATTTCACAACTTCTTCCCGGCTAAAGCACTAGGAAGTGGTGAAGGGTGGGCGTTTTCGGGGGCTGTTTTACCTTTGTAATTTTGACGTTCAAAAAGTGCTTATTGTCAATCTAATTTGAATATAATATAACTTTTGATACACGAATCGACTGCCGCTTACCAAAAAAAGCAAAGAACCGGTGGGCTATCACAAAGGAAATGTAAAGGATGCTGCTGTCAGTGTCCATCCAGCTAAAAGTTACAAGTGCAGGTGGATAATAATACGTATAACTGCTAAGTTCTTTGTAAAATACTATACTTGAAAGAACATGCATGCATTTGTCCTTATTAAACTACTAGGTACACATCCTACAGTTCTCAATTACAGAATAAACCATAACAGCTTTCATAATTCCCGCCAAAAATGAAGATATTTAAACATTAAATCCGCGCCGTACACGAGTGGTGCTTCACAGGCCGCCCTCCAGACCTCACAAAGCATTCTCCAGCGGTAATTGGGAACGTTGCCCGAAGCGCTAGTGAATTCTTTATGGTGACAACTATTGTTGCGCCACTGTTGCCGTGTGTGGCGTTGGCTGGGCCGGCCTAATTTTTGGGATTGAGTTTGGGGATCAAACATGTAGCGGAGAGGAATTCAAGGGTCAACTGCTTGGTGGTTCAGCAAAAGCATTTTGTCAAAGGTAAAATATAAATGTCATTGATATAAGGGTTGCATAGACAGACGCGTCCAACCCGTGTTGATAACTGCCCTGCACTGAATATGAAACTACTATCTAAATTACTCTAAGCTTAAACCTCTATACCTATAGGTATAGACTCCACGAACTGCTCTTCAACATTAATTCGGAACGCTGCAACGTTGCTCCGCGCTCGAAAAGCTGGTGAATTCATTATAACCTTCATCCATTGTTGCTCTTTAGTCGCTCAATGACCTGAAAAGACGGCTATAGTCTGCTTAAATATTACTGAAGAATCCTACCAACTAAGAACATGCTGGTATGTAACTGAGGAACTTGCTAAAAAGACCTGCTAATAAACTTACTTAGTTCGCTGCGAAGCAAAATTATATCTACAGGATAGTCGCTTGTGCTTGCTGTCTGTCTACGAACTTTTTTTCATATACTTACTTTCTAAAAAAATACATAAAAAAAAAATGGTTGCCTGTAAAGTCGGTTTTACGGGCGAAGATTTTACGTGACAACGTCTTTTTCTCGGTAGAATATTTATTGATATGAATATAATTAAATTGCACAATAGGAACAAGGAATTAAATGAAAATAAGAACGTAACGTTACCGAGCGTTACACTTTTTCATAAGTGACTCCCAGCCGCAACCTAATTTAAGACGTTGTCACGTCAAAACTCAGTTTCGCTTGGACAGATTCCAATCGTAAAAACCTTAAGATCCAAGCCAGTAATTGGGAACATTGCCCGGAGCAAGTGAATTCTTTACATCAACATGTAGTTGCGCCACAGTCGCGCCACTTTCCTGAATGGGCGGCTAAGCGTTCTGGCTCCGTTTCAAAATGCTTGAAATAAGTGGCGTTGTGGTAGATAGTGTAGATACTGGATTGAGGATGTTGAATTTTATGGAGTTTCAAGTGGTAACGTTGTGATTGCGAGATTATATTGCAGTTTATGTATATCATTCATAAGACTATTGATGACACTACACCACTCTTCTCGCACATAGGTACAAACTATATGTGAAATAATCTTCTTCTTCTTTGTGTTATAAATATAAGCAGGTCAGTAGTTAAGGTGCTAGCAGGGCTGACTGCCCAGGGTGCTAGGTATGCAGGATAAGTGTCGATACTCTGGAGGTAATTTTAATAAAATACTTAAGAGTCTTCCTACCTTAGTGTATGTTTTGTCTCGACGTCTAAGGCCGAGATCCTTAGGACAAGTACTTTAGCTAAGCGTCATGCTTGTCACTGTCGCACAACTGTCAAAACTACAACTGCAAGATAGAGACGGGAACATGTCTAAATCAAAGCACGACCAGAGATCTCGGGCTGAGCTCTTTAATTTGCATTAAGTATGTCTCTGCTAAGACTGGATTAACATTTATCTAAACGTGGTGGGTTTGGAAATTACAACCTGCTGATATTTAATACAAGTATGCTTATCTTAAACAATAAAAATAGAATTAGCCCTTATACTGAACCAAGCCCTTGAACTTACCACGATCAAGAAAACCGCATTACAATCAAGAACTTGACAAGTTTAACCCGATCTAAAGTAGCTTATTACTTGCCGAGTAATAGATACCGCGGCCATCTTGGTATGCCTCTGACGTTTGCCCCTGAAGCAGTAGCGCAGCCGCGGTTTGAACCGCGGTCAATCTTGTGGCTTGTTTGAAGTTTTCATGTAATGTGTGTTAAAATAAGGGTCGAAAATTTGAAAAAAATTGATGAGGTTAGGCCTTCTTTGGCCAGTCAATAGAAGGCGGTGACCCACTTACCAACAATTGGGCGGTCTGCTTGTTTACCAACCAATAGCACAAAAAAAAAGCCCTCAAATTAACGATGCATCCATACGGGGCGCATTATTCATTAAAAAGCTATTTGAAGACTCCAATTCTGGTTATAGCGTTAAGACCGCACATTTTGTCACCCCATGTATTTCTTCATTTAATATCTGTAATTTATATGTAGTACATTCACCAAAAGAGATATGGTCGACTGAAATTTAATTTAAGAAATGAGCTGTTTGTTTTCTATTAATAAAATTAAATTTTATTCGAGAACATCCATCGGTTTCTTACTAAACTTCAACTATATCCGACGATCCTGCATACTTATTTCTTTTGTACATAATAAAAAAATAAAAAAAAATAAAATATTTTTAATTCAGATATAATAAACAGTAAGTATTTATTCTATCTTCTTATGTCTTTCGGAATGGCATCCTAGCCCTAGTCAGAAGTTACGTCATACTATGGTACTCAAACAAATACGTCGTTTTATCGATTAAATAATACTTAACTATATCAGTGCAACTGACTCATCAATGACTGGAAGTGATCATGTCATCATACAATAGTGCTTATAAATATCTTATCTTGCATATTAATTTGCCCCAAGTTAATGACTACTAGCGCCATCTATGTTACGGAATGGAAGACTTGTTTAGGTTTATTCGTTTTGTGGGTTGAATTTGATTTATATCTTTCTTTCAAATCAAATAATTATATAAGCATAGCATAATCAGCCTATTATGTACCACTGCTGTAGCCCACAGTCCTCCAGTCTGAGAGGGCCGTAATCCACCACGCGGGCCAAATGCGAGTATTTATATGATGGCGTCCTTCCACTTCTTCCTGTCCCTTGCTACATCTGGCCAATCCTTTAGATAGGCGTCCAATTCGTCACGCCATCTCTAATCTGGGCCTACCGCGTCGCCGATTCCTGTTATTCGGAATCCAGTCAGTGGCTACTTTTGCCCAATTCTGTTGCGACATAAGGCAGATGTGGCCTGCCCAATTCCACTTTAGTTTGGCCGCTGCCCACGTCTGCAATTTGTGTTTTGTTAGTCTTTAAATATAACTGACGAAATATGGGTGGGTAATACACACCTCCGCGTGATGTTCAAATCAAATATTTACTTAATATTTTATTCTGTTTCAGGTAATAATCTTATACCATCATGATCGTGAATTCGTGAGTACCAAATTTTTATAAAATCTAGAACAAGTCCGTCAGAATCTCATCATTCAGAATCAAGGTGTACAATCTCTATTTGACCTTGACCTGATGAAGTGATGATTAAGGGAGATTAGACCAGTCTCCTCATAAAGGGAAAAAAATGGGGATGTAAAAATACAGGGGAAAGGCGCGTACTTCCGTCGATCCCAAAGAGTTTATCTATATGCTAAAGGCGACCATCTGGATTTTTTTTGTGTTTCAATTCAACACCTGTTACATACCTCCCAAGCTTCTCTACCTTCCTAAAAGAGCGAAAAACAATCAGCTGTCCTCGACATTTTGTCGAGTTATGCGAACATAAATGTATGGAGCAGCTGATTTTTTCTTTGGCGAATGTAAGACGTTGATCTTTTAAGAGATTTTTCGTAATTTTATTATTGCTCCTTGTATACCAGGATATGCTATGGATCCCGTTATTCGGTTTTAATTTAGACCAGTGGGTACATGAACACCATGATCTATTGCGTTTAACCCTTTAACCGCCATGTCATAATTCGCGTGGAGTGCATCTAGCGCCAGCAACCGTTAGGTACAATTTTGCATAGTGTTGTAAAATATAGTTATCGATAAACAAACTAATGAAATAAATAAAACTTACTTATTTTTAATCAAAGGTTTATTTCTTTTCTTTTTTCAAACATACGTTATCTAGTCTATTATCCTGCGGACAAAAATGACAGCATGACATTTAAAAATGACATAAATATAAAAATTTGATCTGTTTATTACGATTAATGTATAAAGTGTTAAAATATTGGGACATAATATTAACAACAAATAAAATAACTAAATCAACTTTATTTTTTCTTTAAAACAAAATAAATAGGTAAATATACATATTATTATTATCTAGCTGTCTTTTTGACTGTAGGATAAATAAACAGACTAGAAAAACAAATAAGTGATTTACCGATTCATTATCACTATCCGTTGAACTGCCACTACTACTAATATCATTAATTGATTGCTGCAATATATTTAATAGTTCTTCGTCGTCGTATAACATTATCGACAACTTCTCGACACTAGTTTAGAAATAATAATAAAGAGAGCACGTGTTATCACGGCGATGGCGCTAGCGCAACTGACGTTTATTCAAAATATGACTATAGTTGACCTTGAGCCGCACGTAAAATTACGGCGACGGCGTTCGCGGATCGTCTGCACTAGTGACGTACTGGCATAAGTCGGTAATTTATATTTCTTTGTTGATTTCTACACTTTTTTATTACGATTTTGTACTTAAGCTTATTTGGTTTTTAATAAATAATTAAATCGTTAATAAACTATGAAATTTGAATGAATGTTTAGTTGATAGTTTGATAAAAAACAGGATGTTTGTTATTAATTTAGCATCAGGAGTTTCATATGTGGTACAACACTAGTCTACGTGAAATCACGGGTTCGGCGAAGTAGGTTGATATTTAGACGTGTCACGAATTGAGAACTATTAATTATTTCATTTAATTAGCTAAAATATGTATCTAGTACTGTTTAAAATAAAGTATTAACACGAAATATACTAAGATTTAGTAAGCAAATTCAATATCTTTTGAACAATTTTTAAATGACAGGAGTTTTACGTAATATTCCGACGTGGCGACTGAGGTATTATTCTTACAACACGTAATATTACGGTGATGGCGGTTAAAGGGTTAACTATTTACGTGTATTTTCGTTATTACGAAACGATTTAAGTAATAGTCTTTACTGCTGCCGTCTGATCAACTTGATACTCACTTGGAATGGCTTCATACGAAACTACCTTTTGGAAGGGGCGCCTTGAATAAATTTTATCTATATCTATATATATAAAATGGTAAACTGACTGACTGACTGATTGTTGATATATCAACACACAGCCCAAACCGCTGGTCCTAGAGACATGAAACTTGGAGGGTGTGTTCTTTGTGAAGAGTAAGTATCCACTAAGAAAGGGTTTTTCGAAATTCCACCCCTAAGAGGGTGAATGGGGGGAGGGTGAAATTTCACTCGGACGAAGTCGCGGGCGGAAGCTAGTTTATACATAAAACATTCGAAATCCTGACTGACTGATATATCAACGCACAGCCTAAACCGCTGGGCCTAGAGACGTGAAATTTGGAGGGTGTGTTCTTTGTGAAGAGTAGGCATCCACTAAGAAACGGTTTTTCGAAATTCCACCCCTAAGAGGACGAATGGGGGGAGGGTGAAATTTCACGCGGACGAAGTCGCGTGCAGAAACTAGTTTTCTTATAAATTTTGACGTTCAAAAGTGCCTTTTAAAAGACTACTTAATACAAGATAAATTCTTAACCAGTGAGGAAACTGTAACAATGAATTCTGCACATGATTCTAGACATGAGTAGAGTAGAATTTTTTTTGTTGGTTATCAAAATAAAATTTCAGGTTAGGGAGGGTTAGGGAGGTTTCATAGAAAAGTGCAATACTTACGCGGTCAAAATGTATGGAACATCAAATTATTTTTGTTAATAACCTACGAAAAATTTCAACTAAAGGTTCAGAATTATGTACCTACAGACGCCAGCACATCAAGCTACTACAATCTGTCAAATTTCTTTAATAGATTTTTAACTTTATCGCTAAAGCATAAGGTTCAAAGTTGGTTGGGAAAATTTAGAGTTTCAGGTAGTTTGATGTGCTGGCGTCTGTACCTACTTATTGAATTCATGGTTACAATTTGAGCACTGGTTAAAAATTTATCCTGTATAAATGATTTGACTGACTGTGGAAAATATACATATTTTATGCATTTGGCTGGACAGGAAGCACATCCCTTTATCACTCGGGGAAATCCTAGACTGTTCATTAAAAAATAACTATAATAAAACCCTAATCTTCACGCTTGTGGCTTCAAATTGAGCGTACTATTATTATGTAATAGTTTGTGCACATACCGCATCCAGCATTATCAAGTCGTTGACCTAAATACCTGGTTTACAATCGTACGAAATACAACCTTATTCCTAGCCCTATAAGAGCTATAGGAAATGCAAGGAAAGCATCTGTTTTTTCTCTCAGATTTTTACAAAACACGCTATAATCAACCTTATATTTATTCAAATAAGGATGAGGAGTAATTTAAATTAGTTTTTACTTAATTACTTAACCCAATGTTTGCTTGGGATAGGTTTTTAATGTTGTTTTAATTGCATAAAGATAGTGAGAAGACATTCCTATTGCACCTCAGTTAATAGGAAAATGATTTCATAGTAAGTACTTAACACTGATGATTACTGTAGGTGATTAGTAGAATTACTACGTATTTTGTAGCAAGTTAATTGTTTATTAAGGGGGAAGCGTAGGGTAGCCCGCGAAATTCAAATTTTCTTACGTTTTTTGCAATTTGCAGGCTAGTATCATGTTGAATGTTGATTAAAATATGATTCGCGAGCATAACAAATATGGCTTTACAGAATTATAATTATTAAAATCATCAATAAAACCCTTTAAGTTCTTATAATCAATTCTCTCTCACCTGCTTTTCTTGCAAGTCCATCTGGCATCGCAGCAATCTTACCTGGCTTCTAATTGAAAGGCAATAAGCTTTTGACCACCTGTTACAAATTAACCATCTGCCAACAGCGAATTCCATTGTTCTTTACAAACTTATTTTGTCCTCATTCGATGCTACAAGTAGCGCCATCTAGCGGTGAGCGGAGTAAAGTTGAAAGTTTATTTTAAATTTTTATTTTGCGTTTATTTTAAGAATAAGTACTTAATGTAGATTTGAAAATGATTTAATGATTGTTTTAATCATCATTCTCTTGCTTCTATCCCACTTTATTTGTGGTCGGCGCAACATGTCTTTTCTTCCATACTTTTCCAAACCAAAATTAAAATAAAAAGGTCTGAATAATTTGAAGGAGCTTCCAGATTATTTTTTTATATCAGTTATTAAAATAATTAAAAAAAAAAGGATATTTTCGTCCCTTTCTTATCAGCGGTGCTATTCTGTAAAAATCCCACCGTGAAAACTTAGGTTTTAGTGAGCTCGCAATAGTGTCAATTCCTAGCAAAAACAAAACTCACTTCACCCAAGTTTTCACGGTGAGATTTTTACAGAATCGACCGGCTGTAGTTATTCCTTATTTCCTCGGTTACTAAGTCGCGTTATTCACCAGATGTTTACCGTAGTTTGCGGTACCTACGTCAGATTAGCAGGCACCTGGCTTTAATGAGTAATCTGCTTTATAATCTAGTCTGAATCTTAGTAGGAATGCGGACACTTGGCGGCATAGTAAGCAGCAAGGACTATCGTGACATGACTTATCTTGCACGGAATCTGAATACATCTGTGATACGCTACGTATAGGTCCTAGGCCTCTGCCCCGTTGGTGTCATGGTCGCAAACGGGACTTCTGAGCGTGGGGTTCGGGGTTCTATTCCCGGGTCGGGCAGTGTTATTGGGTTTTTCTATTGGGAATTTGTTAGAAACAGCCAGGAGTTTGGAAGTTGGCGATGTGATGCCCCCGTGGCCTCGGAAAGCACGTTAAGCCGTTGGTCCTGCGCCTGATCTCTCTCCGGTCGTGTCGGATGGCAGTCCCATCGGACTGAGTGTGAGGGAAGAGTGAGAGCACCTGTGTCTGCGCACATATTAGTGCACTATAATATCTCCCGTGTAGATGGCTGGTCTCCGCTGAGATTAGCTGCCATGGCCGAAATTCGGTCTTGAGGACTATTATTATAGGTCTAGGACTGAAATGAAATGTCCCAGGCGTGGAAGATTATGGTTTGACAGTTAGACCAGGGATGGAGTTTCGAACGAACCTAATCAGAGGATTAGGTTCGTTCGAAACTATACGATAAGAAGATGCAATTAGACTCAATAGAGATTGAATCTAATTGCATCTTATTATCGTATCTTTATTAGTTTCCATTGTACGTTGTCTTTTACTATCTGTCAGTTACGGAAATGCTGTCATAAATGCACCCTGGACAGTCAGTCTTGCTACCAACTTGCTGACTGGCAAATTTTTGCCACACCAGAAGCAGTTCTCATTTAGGTCTTGCCTACACGAGAGATATAGACAACATCCTCTTATGCAATAAACGTGTTACTACGATGACTAACACACCTGCTTACAACAGTTCCAACCTCTGTAGATCTTTGTTCTTACCTTACATACGCTACCGATCACGTAACATAGCTGAGCAACTGAACAATGCTGTAGTACCGACTGGTACCGGTAAATATTGATGTAGCATACTTCAAACTATTCGTAGTTACTTTGTAGTTGTAGGTTACTTGTTGTGTAATACTTGAAGAGCAAGTTTGTTAGCCTGAAGGTTTTATAGGGGAGGCTTAATGAAATAACGAAGGACGAAGTCCTGGTAAAGGTCGTGGGCTTCCACAGGGTATGGGACGCGCATAACTAGTCGGTAGGTGCAGCGGTACTTTGGAGATGTTATGTCCAATCGTACACAACGGAAGACGTCTTTCAGCTGAGATGCTGATAGATTTTGAAAGAGTTATGCACTAGTGACGATGTCCAAAAAAAAATTCAAGAGCAGTTGAACCCCATTATAAAAAAATGGTGACGGTGAAAGGAAACATCCTTAGGATACCCACAATTCTTGCTCCTTTGGCGTACCGTGAGACAATTTATTTGCTGAATAGATCTGTCCTGAACCTGCCATGGGGCAAACATTCAGCAGAACAAGGCAGAAGTTCCCTAAACACCCAGATAACCAGTCTCATATCCATCAAGTCTCATATCGCTATCCCAAATTAAAGGATACAACGCATAAATTAGACGACAAACGTTACACAAACACAATATACATTCCCCTGTCCGTGATGACTAACATCCTTCCATCGCAGATTCGTCTCAAATACAACTAGATGTCACTCCGTGTAAACATGCGTGGCATAGCTTAGGTTAGTGTAGAAGAGACGAGTAGATGTTTTTATTTTGCCTACTTTTGATGTATGTCGTTGCTAAGTTCAAGTTAAAATCAACTTTTTATTTAATAAGCTGGAAATGAATGGGATCTCCATAAGTGTGGAAAGACATTGAACTCGCGACGCTGTTACCGACACCCCGCTACATTCGGTTGTGTTCGGCTGTCCTCGGGATGTTCTCGGTTTTAATTCCGATATGTCAGTGAGTGATGGCAAGTATTCTGTTTGTGATTTGTTTTCACTTCTGTCGGCACTCCCGGAGTGCCACTATTTTTTTTTTGTATTGTGTCATTGTGTGCCAATATTTTGCACTGAAAAGGATATTTTTTTTAATTTTGCGCATTTCTGCGGTCTTTTTTATTGCCGTTTTGTATAGGACTTCCTCTACTTATTTCGAACTTTTGTCGAGCGAGCGGTACTTAAAACTAAAACTGTTTTCATAACTTTCTTACGACTTTCATAAAACTACGTACGTGACAGTCGTTTTCATTTCCATGCATCCTATTTACCGTTTTCCATTCCCGAACATGAAAATTGGATTCGAAACTGCATTAAACTCTCGCTGCGCAAACTGATATTCGTTGCAGTTTTAAAAACTTTCCCAGCATTTCATTTGGATATCCAGCGTTAATCCTTTGGGCGAGTGGTGTACCACGTGTCAACAGTTTTAAAAGGTTCACACTTGCAGCTTGGATAGTGTTCCCGTTGTTTTAACATCGTCCGTCCGTTGGAAAGGTTTTTGCCAGATTTTTTTATTTAGACTGTGTGCAGTGGCGCTTTTATGGCGACGAAAGAATAATGAACGGTTTGTGTCTTTGTACAATGGAAGTTAGTAGGGCATTTGTTCTCACCAAACCTTTCGGTTATTATTGACTGTGGAATGTTTTCTTTGAAATGCGTGACAAAACGTAGTCCTACACCAAACTGCTGAGGCATCATTTGTTGTGTTTTAAGATGATTTTAAATGAAAACCAACTAAATTTTTGGCCAAGTTCTTATATAATTTGCAGAATTACATTACATTCATTAGTATCAACCTCAAAGACGTACTCATCCACAGCCCGACTTCACTCACTGCCTAGGCATAGGGCTGTCTTTTCTTGTGCCAATTCCCACGTTCCTGTGCCAGCCTCATCCAGGTTCTACCGCGATGCTGACATATACGTAACATTTCGTAGTTTGCCTCATAGATGCTTCATCTGTGTCTCTTCCAATTTTTCTACCATTTCTCTCCTCTGCTACCTCTTTCATCTACACACGAGCTTACAAACATTACATTGCCGAGGCATAAACAAATCACTGTCTATCCCTTTCTTCCACAATATCTCCGTCGCTCTCCCCCGCGATGTTTACAATTTTCCCGCTCACCGGCTCACACAGCTCCAGTCGCGCGGTCGACGCGTGCGCAGATACCCGTATCGATTGTTCGGAGATCGATTTTTCATTAAATTGAGTGCAATCTGTGTGATAGTGTGGTGACAAGGATCCATTTTGTTTGCAACGTTTATAGAATGCATTTCAGAGTGTGATGTATTTTTAATTAAGTTTTTTTTATTGATGCGTTCTTTGACAAGTGATAAGTGAACGTTTGGTGCCCGTCTTTGAGTTATTGGTAACGGAGTTATTTTTTGTGTAATTACTTTATTCAATATAATAATTTAAAAGCTCAGTTTTCATGGCGTTAATTATGATTAAGACGTTTATTTCCTGAACACATTTGTCACGACATTGAAACTTTGACAAGTTTTATAAAAGTTTGCAGGTTTTTCTCTAAGCTTATTCATAATATCGTCTACTCTAAATTTTTTCGAAAACGTATTTTCAGAATCTTAATTTTATTATTTATTGTTTGTACTTTTTGCATTAACTACTGCTTAATTATCTTTCTACATCAACGACATTGAATTTCATGTTTTACAATCTAACAATTCTGTTAATTGGTTTCGCACTAATAATAGTTCAGATTTAACATTAAAAACGTTTGCGGGTATTTACCTACAATAATAATTGTAATAATTAGATTAGTTTCCCCATGTAAGCATTGTTAGCGATTTATTTATAAATTCCAGTTCGGGATTTTGTGGTTTACAATAAATACTTACCCTAATAAGTATTATAATGGCGCCGCTGTAAAATTTTCAAATGATGATTAATTGTTTTAATTATAAATAACAGCGAGATGAGCTGGAATCCTTTAAAAAAGATTGGTCCTTGGCAGCTCTGGATAGAGAGTAGGGAGGCCTTTGCCCAGCAGTGGGACATTAATGGCTAATAATAAAAATAATAACAACGAATGTGTCGTATAAAATCATTGAGTCATAATGTACTACATTATAACTCAATGTATAAAATAGCGATGTAACTTGTTTAACCTCTGATTTTTTTTATTTTTCTCTTTTCGTTACTTAAATATCTTTGGCACTTTGGCGTATTGAAATGATCTAAATCTAATCCATTTTTAGTACAACAAACAATTTCGGGAAATTTATTGCCCTGCAGTATCTACCTCAGGCAACATATTTTGACGTTCAAAATTGCCTTTAATGTACCTATTTTGATTTTTTTTTTAAATATGTAAGCCCAGTGCCCAAAGCCTTTTTGTGCCTAATCTATATGACTCGTTAAAACAAATCATATGATACTCGAGGGTTTTACTAGTAGACACTGAAAAGTTCCACCATCCAGCTCCTAGCTCCATCATCAGAACAGCTCCAAGATACGAAATTATAGTTTTGTCATTCGAACTACATATATTTACAAAGTTTCATTTCGATACGACAATTAGAAGTAGGTTAAAATTGACTTCTAAGATTTTACTACATTGTATGTTAGTTAGTTACAAGTGAAGCTAATAAAAGCGTTTTAAAAATATTTGACTTTGACATAGCCCTTAATAAATAACAGTAAGACTGCGTCAGAACAGACTGATGTTTATAATATTACAAAGCTATAATATAACGAACAAATGAATGCTAGATTTCATGGCAACAACACACATACTATTGTGATATTTAATACAATTTGTGGTTAGTGACGATAACCGCGGCACAATGTTATCCGTTATTATAAACATATAGGTACTTACATACGTGCAATTTCCTGTACTGATGTGTTTGACTCTGGTTTCTGTCTGTTCATAATATTATGTAGTCAGTACCATAGAAAGAATACTACATAAGTAAGGAAAACTGCGAGGTGATTACGGAACACACTAACAGTAGCAATTACTTATTTTGACAGTTCAATAACATTCATTGCGTTATTTACGTTGTTGAGCAGACCAATTTTTCGAACATATGAAGCAATGGATTAGCAATTTAACCTTCAAAATCATTCAGATTTTGATTAAAAATGTATTACGCATTAGGCTTTTCTTACGCCCTTAAGCTGTGGCTATTAGTGCAATTTAATTTAATTTGAACACATAAGAAACTTTAAGCCAAGTCAAGATCTGGAACCATCCTGACTGGTTCATCATAAGCCCCAAAGTTGTACGGTCAAGTTGCGCTTGATTTTGAACGTGTATGAGCGGGAATTTGACATCTATGCTAGCTTCTTTTAGGCGTTCAAGAGTTACTCTTTGGTAGTTTTGAGAGCTTTCATATTTAATTCATATTCGTCTTGTCGGCGAAGGGAAATTACTTGTGTATTTTAGTCTAGATCCAGAATATCCTTAAAGTAGGTAGGTATATTGCTATTCATATGAATCTGAATGTAGGTACAGAAAAGCAATGGATGCAGTTGCCTATCCTAAAGATTTTTACTTTGAACACTAAATGACGAAGAAATTCGTTGAAAAACACTCGAACAACAACTGAAAATATTGCACGAACGTGCTCAAAAGTTTCAACAAAAACGCCGCAATATTTCGATGCACAAATACTGTTCAATATTCATACAGATCGGAAAGACTGTCCGCTTTAATTAATTTCTTAAACAAATAGTCCCATTGATTCATTGGTAAATAAAAATAAATCAACATTTGCTATCTGCATTTTAAAGGTAAATCATAAATGATTTTATTTCTGTTAGAGGAGCACTGGTTGCCTTGTGGTAACGGACTTACGAATGTATAGGTCGTGGGTTCGAACCCAGACAGGCTCTTTACTTTGTGTAAATAATTTCATCACCACTGTTCTCAAAACGGTGAAGGAAAACATCGTGAGGAAACCGGTATGTACAAAACCAAAAATTCGAAGACATGGGAGATCTATCAACTCGCACTGGGCTCGCGTGGTAGATTACAGCCCACTCCCTCGCGAAGAGAGAAGACCTGTGTCCCAGCAGTGGGAACATAATATACGCTCTATTTCTGTAAGTAGGTTTGTACGTCCACATCAATCATATTTTTAAAACTAGATGAATTCAGCGCTTCTTATCCGACTACTCTGAGAAAAAAGGCCGAAACAAACTCAAAGGGAGAGTCTCTTTTAAGGTTCAAACATAATCGTGGTCAGATCATGTAAGGACCATGTAGACTGCTGTCCTAGAGTAAATAACTACACCGATTTGAATGAACCAGTCAAATCAGTATATGTATTTGTCAGTAAATGGTAATGATCTTCCTTCAATGACTATAATTGAAGTGACTTTCACTTTGATAGCACGATCTATTGTTTGAAGGTGAAAGGATTATCGATACTGGTCAATTCGTTTCGGCGAACACGCAATTTGAAAGTCTTGCCCATTTTTTTATGTCAAAAGGTCTAACTAATTCATTGTTTGATTGGATTTGTTATGGCATGTGTGGTCTTCATTATGAATATACAATACACATTATTTATACTGTGTATTAATGATAATATATTCAATGAGCAGTAAGTGGAGTTCTCGCTGATTTTGATGGCAAAAAGGCCAGTTGCAGTGAAGACCAATGATCATGTAGTTATAATATTTTACTATGTACTTGAAAAGCTGAGAGTCTGAACAGTAACTAACTGAATGTTTTATTGATAGAAATAACAAAACAGTCAATCAATTAACCTGCCAATAGATAACATTGAATAGCTTTTCAGAATTCCGGATTCTATTTTAAGGTTCCCATTTAATAAACTTACTAGCTTCCGCCCGCGGCTTCGCCCGCGAGGTATGTCGATAAAAACTATCTTATGTCATTCCCCGGGATGCAATCTATCTCTCTGCCAAATTTTATCGAAATCCGTTCAGTGGTTTAGGCGTGAAAAGGTAACATACAGACAGACAGACAGAGTTACTTTCGAATTTATAATATTAGTCTGGATGCCAACACTAATTCGAACATTGGGCATATATCCATTGCAAATCCTTGCATACTTTTCCACCATGCTTGATCTAAATTTTCCTCAATAAATTTTTCGTTTTTTTTTTTGACAAGGAACTACCTCATGACATGATCTTCAATTCGCGCCATTATAAAGTCTAGAGGTCAGCAGAACCCCTAGTAGTAATAGCATTCCTCAATCCTTGAATGAAGTGTGTGTAGAATTTTAATGGATATCGTAATAACTTTTTCGTGACTTGCTGGTGTAATGTAATTGGCTTTTTTCTTGGGTTCCTATTACTCCACAGTCTTTGAATACTTTCTTGGATTGTCAGGTTTAGTTTTAAGGAAGTTAGCTATGGTTTTATTTCGCGGGAATTTGGCGTCCGCGATTTCTCAGACAAATATGGTATCTAAATTAAGGTGATTTTCTAAAAAGGCTAGTGCTTCCTACTGCCTGTCTAGAAGATTTAATCGTTTGACAATGTATTTGGTAAGTACCTAATTGGCATCAACCCACATGTGGGCCGCGTTTTGGATTACGACCCACTCTCTCACGGAGAGGAAGGTGGGAACATTATATGCACCAAGCCTGTGGATTTTGGCAAGTCTTAGCAAAATCAAAAGTTATCTATTCAAACTAGGCTGAGAATCAGCACTTTTTTAACGGTAAAAATTTCTTGAAACAGTCCCTTAAAACGCCCTTCACCACTTTCTAGCGCTTTAGCTGGGAAGAAGTGACGCAACAAACTCCACAGCAGCACAGCTGTCTGTTCAGTTAGAAGAGCTTTATTCTAGCAATCGTACTACCTACCATCATTGTTAGTGTGTAGGATTGCCAATGTCGCTGTGTACAGACGCCAGCACATCAAGCTACTACAATCTGTCAAATTTCTTTAATAGATTTTCAACTGTACCTATTGCTAAAGTATAAGGTTCAAAGTTGATTGGGAAAATTTGACAGTTTCGGCTGGCTTGTAATACAACTCATTCCAAAGCTCGTTGTATCCACTAACACAGCGCACACAAGGCAGATGTGCTTACCCCTTTTTTACTGACATACCTAACTAATGATATTCTGAACCTGTCTAACATTCCTATGACAGTATTATGGCGTCCTAGCCAGCTGTTGTTATAACTTAAACACGCTATTGTTAGTTGGAGGATAATAGCTCTTTGTAATGGTACTAATTAACATGAACGTACCTAAGGTAAATCAGTACGACGTGCTACTCATATATAATCGGCCTATAATTTTCCTACTGCTGGGACACAGGCCTCCTCTCTATGAGAAGGAATGGGCCGTAATCACCACGTGGGCACTGTGCGTGTTCGTAATGTCACTTGTCTTCGAATTTTTGGTTCTTAGGACATGCCGGCTTACTCACGATGTTTTCCTTCACCGCTTTTGTGAGCAGTGGTGTTGAAATAATTTAAACAAAGTAAAGCGCCTGTCGGGGTTCAAACCAAAAGTACGAAGTGAAATAAAAATATTACAAGGGCTTCCACCATAATCAATTACAGGGCAGGAAAATGTGACAGTTTAGATTTGACAAATTGCATGATACTTTTTGACAACATAACATTGACCTGCGTGGTAATTGCGTAATACACAAATTATAGTAGCAACGGCTTTTATTTTGATAGTTGAACAACATTCATTGCGTTATTTACGTTGTTGAGCGGACACATTTTTCGAACATAAGAAGCAATGGATTAGTTAATATCCTTCAAAATCATTCAGATTGTGTTTAAAAGTGTAGGGTAGGTACTGTTGTAAGAGTATACTCGTAGTATTTGGTAACACAAAGATCATACAAGTAGGTACTTGAATATAAGTTTTATTATACACGTAAATTATTTTACTACACCACAATGTTTTACCGTACTACTCGTTGTACCATTAAAATAAACTCCTTTTTTACGTAGCACCATTTAGTGGTAATAAAAGTCTTACGATATTCCAATAAAAACGGTTTTTTTGCGAAACAGTTACTGCATCGTATCGAAGTATTTATTGTAAGTAAATTGTTGTGGAGTATACCAGAGCTTCATATACGGGAATTTGTGGTTATTGTGTATCTTGGTTGGTTCGTTGGTCTAGTGGTCGCAAGTGCTACTGCTGAACATGAGGTCTTGGGCGAAAAGGCTAAAGTTTGTGAGTGTGTTTGTATGTTTGGTACTTCTTCACGCATAAACGGCTGGACCAATTTTGAAAAAAATTGGTATGGAGGTAGCTGACTGGATTAACACATAGGATACTTTTTATCTCGATATTCCCACGGGATCGAAACTTATGCGGGTGAGACCGCGGGGTGCTGCTAGTATCTACTATTTTATTTCTCTAAAATAAATACATATATTAATCGTATCCAAGATACCTAAAAAACCTCTATAATCTACATTATAGAGGTTTTCTAAGAATTACAATGGAGATCAATCAAATAATCCATCCTATGATTACATAGTAGGAAAAGTCTGAAAAAAATATTATTATTCGGAACGGTTTCCGTAACGTGCGACCAAAAAAACCCTTTATAAAAAAACACTTCCTCTATTCACAAAAAAAAGCATCGTGAAAAGGACCAATTACTGTGCACAGTTTCATATTGAGAAGTCAGATAGCTCTGGGCTCATGAAAGAGGGTAGGAGCAATAACCGTTGGGAAAGCTTGGAAAGAGCCTAGTTATGGAAACTGTCGGGAATGCTAATTAGTTCTCTTGCTGAGCCTTGAATTAGTGTGTTTTTGTGAAAACTGAAGAGTTTGAGTGTTTTTTGGGTGATTGTGATTTCTGTGTAGTTTCGACATAAGATTTTTATCTAAATCTTGGACTGTTTGTAATGCAGATCATCATCATCTGCCTAGCCTTTTCCCAACTATGTTGGGGTCGGCTTCCTGTCTAACCGGATACAGCTAAAAATACCAGTATTTTACATGGAGCGACTGCCTATCTGACCTCCACAACCCAGTTACTGATATAAGGTGGACTGTGGTGTTGAATTTGTTTTAGTCCATTTCTTAGTGTTTCTATACAACTGATTTTCCAACGTCAGGTCTAATTTATCCGTGGAATCAATTTGACGGTATTTGTATCGAACGACTGGCAAAAATTCAAAATTGTTCAACGGATAAAGATATCTGGCGTTGGAAAGAACAACCGTTGATCGAGATTTTAAAAAGATATTATCTACTAAAGTACCTACCTATAGAAACTTTAATTTTAACTGTACTTACAGTAGGTACTGTAATTATCTTTTGATTACAGAAATTCAATTACTTAAACCTTTTAAAAGTATTGTATTATATTCTAATTTTTCACGAATTTAGTATTATTTTGTTCCACACAACAATAATTCAGGTATGAATGAAAGTAAACCACGAGAAGTCTGGCCGCATTTCAGAAAGTTTCACAAAACTAATTAGTACGTGTTTGAAAACTTTACAGCACTCGTAAACTGCGGTGAATGCAGTTGCGAATAAACAAATCGATTTCTGTGTAAATTGAATCGATTGTGCGTTTCAGAATGTAGGTCAAACATTTCAACTTTTGTTTGATTCTTAGTATGATATTGCTTAGATTGTATATGCCGCTTTCTGGCTCGAATTGTTTCCAGTTGGCCCCACTATCCATCCATACTATTTAATATTATAAATGCGAAAGTGTGTCTGTCTGTCTGTTACCTTTTCACGCTTAAACCGCTGAACCGATTTAGATGAAGTTTGGTATAGAGATAGTTTGAGTCCCGGGAAAGGACATAGGATACATTTTATCCCGATATTCCCTCGGGATCGAAACTTATGCGGGTAAACCCGTGGGGCGCAGCTAGTAATATTATAAATGTTTTCGGATTTGTGTGTGTTCTGTCTGTCCTTTTCACGCCTTAACGCCCGTACGGATTTAGATGAAATTTAGCACACAGGTAGACCACGACCTGGGTTAGAACATATTATTATGATACTTATTTATCCCGGTTGTGCAGACGCCAGCACGTCAAGCTAACCGAAACTGTTAAATTTTCCCAATCATCTTTGAACCTTATGCTTTGGCGATGAAGTTGAAAATCTATTGAAGAAATTTGACAGATTGTAGTAGTTTGATGTGCTGGCGTCTGTACATGACAAATGGTCGGTTTTTTTTTTAATTTCTAAAACAATTCGCTAAAACTAGCATGCAAAATTATTGATTACACGAATTCAATAAATGAACCTAATAAAATTGGTACATAGATCATATTTATTAAATTTAAATGTCAAGTTTTGTCAAATTGTAATAGTAACATGTCAGTGTGAATCTTTAAAGTCTAAATACTCCTTCACAGAATAGAATGATTTAAATAAAAATATAATACATACCTAACAATTGCATATTAACCGCATACACAATAAATTGTGATACTCTGTTCACTCATGGGCTTGCATGTTGAGGTATATTCCGTGTAAATATATATATATTTTTTTTAAACTTTGCCCCACACTAGGAATTTCTCCTGTATTGTGGGTGCGTTTACAAACATTTAAACTCACATACACAAACAGCCAGACCCGGAACAACTACTTGTAGGTCATACAAATATTTGTTCCGTGCGGGAATCGAACCCGCGACACGCAAAAACCGCCACCGTGCCGTCAAATAAAATAAAATACCCATCAATAGTAACATGTTAGCATAATAATGATACATAGTGGGTAGACACGCAACTGATAGCACTAAATCGAAGGGTAGAAGGTCTACTTCACACAGTAAAACAGAGCTAAACGGGAATCTAAAAATTTGGGTCAAACGTAACTGTGACGTCATAAGAACCCTTATCGCAGACAGACCACTGCTAAACACACATAATGACAAAACATAGTCACCGCACGTTACAAAATTTTGTTTCAGTGCGGTTAGTGAAAGTGCTCAGGTGCGGTTCGTCCAAGTGCGATTCAAATCAGTGCTCTGAGTGGAATACCTCAATTGAAGGTGTCAGGACCAAAGAAAAGCTAGGGTGTGAACGTAGACTGGTTCGAAGAATAGAAGAAGATCGCCAAAACCGTGGATGGATAGACGTTGCTAGAAAGGGGGGGATACCGTAAAATGGGGTGACATTTGAATAGCGGGGTGTCTTTGATGATTACTGATGGAGTGTTTTAATTCAAAAACTAATGAGTGAACAATTTTTTTAATTTTTGTTTCTATTTCCTGTTAGGGGAAAGATAGGCAGTCGCTCCATGTAAAATACTGGTATTCAGCTGCATCCGGTTAGACTGGAAGCCGACCCCAACATGGTTGGGAAAAGGCTAGGCAGATGATGATGATTTCCTGTTAGGGGCTACTTTCTTATTACATACAAAAAACGGGGGCAATCAAAGCGACCCCATATCAAGTTTATAGATGATAAGCCACTTAATGTTTTTTTTCTCGGAACCTACAGGGCGTAAAAATTAAATAAATAATTTTATCAATAAAAAACCATGAGTCGCCATTACAGTATTTTTTTATAAATAACTGAAGAAGTTACAGTCAGTTTTATTTCAAAATTAATCAATGTAACCCCATTTTACCGGTACTGAGTTGACGGCTATGTATAAGCCGTGTATAGAAGCGAAAGACTTTGTATATAAAAAAGTGCGGTTAGTGGAAGTGCTCAGGTGCGGTTCGTCCAAGTGCGGTTCAAATCAGTGCTCTGAGTGGAATACCTCTCTAAACCCTTCACTGAATTCCCTTTTGGGCCTTCTTTTCTTTAATAAGAATTTAATTATTATTATTATAAATAAGGTTGGCATCGTCGACGCGCTATCTGCTATCTTGGACCCAATAGGTACATGATTCAGGATCCCCTGCGCTGAAAATATTCGTCGGTTATTAAAAAAAATTTGCTGTTTCCTACTAACGCGGTCAAAATATATGGAACAGTGTTTTGAATCTATGGTAACAGGTTGTGCTTCGATGTCCCTGCGTTTGTAGAATTGAACTTCTAAATTCTATCTGTTTTGTGTCTTACTGTCTATTAGTAACGATTGTGATGTACTCAATTTTATTGCTTGTATCGTAAATATGGAATTTATTAAGCTTTAGATAAACGTTGAGTTCGAATTCATTTGTATTGATTTAATTATGTGCATGAATGATGTTATAATTATTCATGTCTTGAGCTTTTCCATAGAGATAGAGAAATGTCTGGTTATCGTTGAATGTTTGCTTTCTGTGATTCTTTGGCTCTCGCTCTTGATGCAGATTGATTATCAAGGACACTGCCACCATTGTTCTTATTTTTTCTCATATGTATAAACATGAGACTTTTGTGGTGACGATTAAAAATCTTCAAAATCGTATGCATCTGCTTTATACACCAAACGAATGCCAAGTTCTTGTCCTTATTCTTATAATGAAAGTAAATTCTTGTTTAACTGCCTTTGTCCATCAATAACCAATAAAAACAAACAAAAGTAATTTATTCAAAATAGACTGAGATTCAGCACTTTTTGAAAGTCAAAATTACATAAGACAGTCCCCCAAAACGCCCGCCCACCACCGCTCACTTCCTACTGCTCGGAAGAAGAAGTGGCGCAACGAACTCCCCAGCAGCACAGCTGTCTCTTCAGTTAGAAACACTTGCTTCTATAAAATAGTAGGTATATGCAAAGTAATTAACATTACGAGACACAGAACATTAAATTAAATTATTTGCCATATGTCACCTAGCCACGCCAATATACGAATACTGCCGCAATGCTGACCATATGTCTCTCTCATCAGCTCTTCCTCCAGTTAGAAATACAATCTTAATAATTCCAACCAGCTGACCACGCTCATATGTTGTCATTCAGCCACGGTGCGTCATGGACTCGTGTGTCGTCCCATTTTGAACAATTTGTGTCAATTGTCTACAAACGTACGGCGTGCAATCAATTCGCAAATTGATACCAGCTTTGTTTTGTTGATTGTACCGGCTAAAACATCTGGGTTTATGACTTTGGGCATGTGAATTTGTTTAGAGTTGACAAATTATGACTGGGACTCATGATTCAATGCGTGTAATCATAAGTCTTAAAACGGTGAAGGAAAACATCGTGAGGATACCGGAATGTCCTACAACCCAAAATTCGAAGACGTCTCTCTCGCGGAGAAGGCATGAGTCCCAGCATTGGGTTAGTGGCTGATTAATTTATTATGTACTAGCTGTTCCCCGCGGTGTCACACGCTGCGCGGCTCCTAAGGGTCGTAGCGTGATGTTATATAGCCTATAGCCTTCCTCGATAAATGGACTACCCAACACTAAAAGAATCATTCAAATAATCGGACCAGTAGTTCCAGAGATTAGTGCGTTCAAACAAACAAACAAACAAGCAAACTCTGCAGCTTTATAATATTAGTATAGATTAAGTCATCCTTTGACAGGTCATAGGGTACAACGAGTAAGACAGTTTGTGTGTCATATTATGATATTATACGTAAAGTCCTACAAATCACCGGATCTTTGATGGGTCCTTGATTTAAGATTTCCCTCTCACCCAGTTTGCGTCACATGACCTATCAATTTATGTCAATGCTCTGTTTGCTTTAGTTTAGATCCACTCGTCTTAAATTGGCACATCATTTTCGTATTACATCTTTACTAGTTCATTATCCTCATCCATCTGTCTTTCAATCAATCTGCCTAGCCTTTTCCCAACTATGTTGGGGTCGGCTTCCACTCTAACCGGATCCAGCTGAATACTAGTACTTTTTATGGAGCGACTACCTATCTGACCTCTACAACCCAGTTACTGGGTAACATATCTGATATTTCTGTCTTTATCCCAATTAATTTGCGGTCGTCGTAACATGCATTCTATCATACATCACTCACTTCCTTTTCAACTATATCATCTTTCTCATTCCATTCACCCGAATTCCGGTCACCACCATTTGTTTTTCAATCACAAGTTAACAAATAACCCGGACGTATCGGTATCTTAAGTCTTACAGCCGTGGGTACCAACACAACAATGTTCACAACGGTACTACCCACAATTAAAGGTTCCCACGAAACGTCTTCAGTAATTACCTGCTACGCCACATTAGTGGTCTGGTTGTTTTTTGAGTTTGTTATAAAATACTGGTATGAATGCAGCTATGTTACGAAATGAGAATTTTTAACGAAGACGCACCTACATGAATCGTTTTAGATTCATCATCATAACAGTCGTGCAAACTTTTTGCAACAGATTTCTGAAATGTGACAGCTTCAATGAACCAAACGAGAAATTGTCTTTATTACACTTCACTTGACTGAAGAATTTAAAGTTAGTACTCTGCTGCATATCCTGTTGACGATATTTTGTAGTCCCCTTTTGGAACACCAAAGTGTCAATGTTATTTCCTAATGTTTGCTGCAAATGTTTGTAAATTCATGTAAGCTTCCGAAAGAAGTCTTCCACTTTTTTATTTCAATTTTGACTAAAATCTTTTGGATTCTTTTGTTTTTTTAAAGTTAAGCCAAACCAATTCTATACAATCCTTGTTTCCTTAAAAATATTCCAATATTTATCCCCATTCCCTATTCCAATGTAAGTAAACCCAACAATAAACAAAATTATCAGCGGTGTCCAAACAAATAGAAGACAAACAGTTCTGTCCTCAATACCGTGACCGATGTCTGGACTTGCGGTCAACCGTCCAGTGAGCCTCGAAACCGATCCGTCAGTGTTTGACTTTGATATTAGACCTAGATAATGTACCTTGGGGAGTAGGGACTGAAGTTGAATTCGCAGTTGGTGTACTTTAGTAGAAGATAGACTTTCGCAAAGGTCACCTTTTGAGTCTGAAGGATGACTTTATGCAAGACCTTAGCAGACATGCAATTTTTAGCCTCGGGAAAAAGCATCTATACGACGAAGCATTTTCAGCGCCTCTGCGTTCGGTTGGGTTCACCGATTGCTTCAATGCAGCATCACGTTATTTGTTTGAATTTAGACTTAGTTAGATAATGCACCTTGGGAAGTTAGGGACTGAACTTAGAACTTGAAGCTGCTAACTTTGAGTTTAGCAAAGGTTAGGGTTGCTACGCACATTTTCAGGTGGATCATTCGATTCGGCTGATTGTTTCGGCAGTATTGGTTGAATAACAAAGCCGAACCGGAACAATTACTACCGATATTCGGCTATCATCCGCCTCGTGCCGATAGGCAAACTTTTAGCTTAATCATATTCGTGTCGGCTGGGCACAAATAGAGCTAAACCGAGCGGTTTTTCCCGAATATTCGATTTTGCCACATCAGTTCGAACGATGATTTTTTTGCAAGGTTCCTAAGCAGACATGCTACTTTTAGCAACGGCGATTTTGTGGCTTAGCGAAATCTGCATCTGGTTTCAGTGACTCTGTTCGATCTCAACAGCTAAACGATGATCAGTCGGTCCATTCTGTTAAAATATCACCTTTGTAAACTTAGGTGAAGTGAGTGGTCATTTCACCTGATGCTATGGATTGACAGCTCACACTTCAAGCTTACTTCACCTAGGTTTTCACAGTGATTTTTTTACAGAATAAACCGGTAGTAGGTGCTCATGGTACAGTTATTTCATAACACACTCGTACTGCAATCGTATTACGTAATACAATGGGTAATTTTGACAAAACAAACATTTGTATTGCGGTTATGTGTGTGGTCGAGTAGACAAATTTTTCAAACATGAAGTAATTGCTTTTGATTGTCAAAAGAAAAGCGATTATTGCGATTACAAATTGTTACGCAATTAGGGTATTGACTTCACTTGCGAGTTGTAATTTAGATTGTACTTATCTGTCACCAGGACAAAGATAATTAGAAGTATATTTTCTGATAAGTTTAGAAGAAACTGTATTATTTTGTCATAGGAGTTTATAGAGCTAGTAGTAGTAGTTAAAATAATAGTCCTTCAGACAGTATTTCGGCCATGGTAGCCAATCTCAACGGTGACTAGCCTTCAGCGCGGGAGATGTTACAGTGTATAAGCGTGTGCGGAGCGCAGACACAGATGCACTGTTTGTCTTCCCTCACTCTCTCAGCTAGCAGCTACTAACCCCATAGCATATTAAAATGGAAATGCAGACGGACACCCAGATTCAAGGATTTCCCTTCGAAACTGGTGCATGCCTAAAACCACACCTGCTTCTGCCACCTGATTTTGCTCTTCATCTTTATAAATAAACTTAAGTAAGGTACTGATCTGTTTGTCCTGTTTGACTTTGATATACACCTAGTCACTACCTTGGGACTTTGGGAGTTAGTAACTAAGTAAGAACTTGTAAGTTAGGCGACTTTGCTAGCTTGAAAACTTAGTAAACAACTTGGATTGACATCTGCAAGGATTAACTTCTAAGTTTCATTACCTACGTGTTTATTTTTTCCTGAAAGTTCTGCCCTTACAAAATATTACAAAGAGGTAAAAAGTCTTTTAGAAACCGCACGAACTTTTTGTAATGAAATATACATAACATATACGACCATGGCATTTATGTTTGTATAGAACGCTTGATTGTATTTTCTTCATCATTCTCCTGCCCTTATCCCAACTTATTTGGGGTCGGCGCAACATGTCGTTTTCTTCCAACTTGTCTGTAAGTCACCAACTCGGTAGTCACCGCCTGTCTAGCCATATCGTCTTTCGCACAGTCCATGCATCGTTTCTTTCGTCTTCCCCTATTGCAGTTTCTTCTAATCTTTTAATTGTGAGTTCCTCTCATACTAATTTGTTATTTAATTCTGCACATTCGTTGTTCGGCAGGCCAGTATAAGCTAAAACCAGTATAAGCTGGCCTCTTATTCTATTCAAACTCCTTACTACGCTATAGGGCAGCTCAAGGTCAAAGACGTCGACAGTACCTTAAAAGTAACGTAAATATTTAATACACGTTCTTGTATTCCCAATATTACCCAATATGTCTTGGCAGACAGAACTTGGCTTTAAATATTGAACTTAATGTACTGAATGTACACCAGTGTGCACTGTTTGTTGCTTTTTGCTGGCCTGGCAACAATGCCGCCATGAATTTCTCAGAAATACAACGTTACGTTTTATTCTTTATGCTTAGTGATTTTCTCCCACCCGATAGGAATTACTTAAATGTTTAATTTGCCTGATGTAAAAGTGGTCAAACTCAACGAACACTACTATAAGCTAACAAAACGCGTCTATCTTTAATATTTATGGTGTACAAGTATTCTGTTCTAAAAACCATGAAGGTAACTTTTAAATTCTGAATCGAATACTATCTAGTTCTGTCCTTACCTACAGCAAGTCATACTTTTTCAATTAATTTACCCGTACTTTAAAGGGCAATGAATCCATTAGCTTAGCAGGTGGAAATAGTTTATTTCTCCATAATTAAAAACACCACGTTTTCTGTCGCTATAATAGTAAAGATAAATTGGTTCTTTTTACATATCAAGGACACGCGAAGCTCGCCAAAGGCTAAGGCATCAATATGTCAATAATAATGGCTAACATTCGAATATCCAAAACGGACGACTGGCGCTAAACTGCACCCACGCGCCATTTTATTTGGTTTATGTGGGTAGTTTGAATTTTGAACGTGAGGTTTAAACAGAAAGTTACATACATTAGGTTAGTCATGCGTTGGCGTTTAACGCGCATATACGTCTTTATATGGTCGAGAGTCGATTGTATTTATGGAAGAAGATAATAATTTTAATAGCCGATTATTGAGCGGATTTTCGTAAAAGGAACGTTGTTATTTCTGCTAGAAACTTTTTTGAGGTTTTTGGTGTTGTTTTGAAAGATTTGTTTTGTTATGAGTTCGTTCAACGGTGTATTTCGACAACCGTATTCCAATTCATCACATGAGAAATTTTCTTTGTAAGTCAACAGCTTCGCAACAACAGCGCAATATAAATCGATGAGAAGAATATAGTTCGTTCATAGATTTCAAAATGTAGCTAAACGCACACAAACTAGCAAGGTAGTCGTTCTATACAATAATTATTTATTGCCTTATTGTTCTTTCCAGCGTAATAGGCCTACGATAAATCGCGGTATGACAAAGTACGTCTTCTGTCATAAACTCGTATTACATCTTCGAAGTGCTTCATCTCCTTTAAAGCCATTCTTATTACAAATTAAACACAATAAAGTGTGTTAAATGAAATATCTCACATCTTAACAAAAACACAAGTTTTTTACGAAGCATCTAAAGAATTTTATCGTTCTCAGTAAACTGTCCTTGTACAAAACGTGATAGCACGCGTGTCTTATTGGGAACACACCGTGACCGGGACACGGGATGAGAAAAAACGTTGTTGGTGTGGTGCAAGACTCGAGATGAAAGCGTGATAATCTGATTTGATGTAGAATCGTGATCTTGATGTAACATCAGATACATTGGTAAAAAGGGTCGAATTAAGGTTTTGGAAGATTAAAATGCTGATGAAGTGCAGTGAAACTTGTAACTACTTTTTTTTAAGTTCGCCTACACTTTTCCACTGGCGTTCCTCACATCTTTTCAGGCATCCTTTTCTAGAGCCACGTCGATCCAAATTTAACTCCATAAATAAAAGAAAAAAAAAAGTAATTAAAAAAAAATTAAACTGACTTCAAAAAGAAATTAAGTAACTCAAAATTATGAAATAACTTTAATTTCGGAAGTCGGTGTCTTTGGGATCTGTATTTTATAGTTTTCGTTTTTTGCCACCGACTTCCGAAATTAAAGTTATTTCATAATTTTTAGTTAATTTCTTTTTGTAGTTACCTGAATAATAAACATACAGCTGATCACATTAACGTCATTTCGAAATCTTCATGACAATAACATTGTTTCAAGGTGACAGCTATTGAAGCAATTGTTACAAATAACTTAACTGATTGATTTGTCTGTCTGTCGCATAGTTTATTTATAGGCAAAGGACGTATATATTATGGATGCGTGAATACTAGACTCTTGATATTGTTTTGGTGTCTATTTGAATCATCATGACTGGCAAGCAGCCTTGTTCCACCCACTCCCTCCTCTTTTTTGTGCCATGCCTCCCTGGAAGTCTCATCCAGGTTTTCCCTGCGATCTTCTGAAAGTCGTCCACCCACCTGGCTATTGGTCTGCGAACACCCCTTCTTCCGATTCACGTTTCTATTTGAATACAATCGGTTTATTTGTTAGCAAGACTACCATTGGCTATGGCCCAAGTTTTCCTTTTTGCAATTAGGTTCTTACTTGCATGTCCTGTGGTTAGGTAGTATGTATACTTTTGACCGTTGCTAGCAGTATCGTTCTGTTTCTTATTCAAATCTTGTCATTCTAATATGTATCTGTTAAAATCCTTGGATTTACTGATGGAGTACCTTTCATAATAGCTAGCAGTGTTCTTTCTCCCATTAAACTCTTATCGTCCAAATATGGCTGTGCTAAAAGCCAATGATTTACTGGAGAATAGTGGTATACAGTAAACTGTTTATTGTTTAGCTACCTACTTACACCTACACTATCTTCACCTACGGATATTGTGTCGTCATCCTCCTTTGTGCAAGCACGAGCTCAAACTTACTGTTCTTGAGCAACGTTGGCCATGTAGCCCATCAATCAGTGTGGACATTGATATATGAGTGTGGAGGATCTTTCTGTATCTTTGGGGAGAGATCATGCTTCAATCCCGCACCACAATTCTTTATGCAGCTGAAGTTCTGCATACCGCAGTTAAGCATTCATTTTACAATTGTGTCAATGTACTCCAATATCTAACCACTGCATTATATCACAGTTCGCGTGCCGTACTTTATCTTCTCCCATCAAAACTTTCAAAGTGAACATTTTAAAACTTGCACCAAGCACTAGTTCCGCTCCAATGCACCAGATAGAACACACTTCTGTTACGCTACAGATGGCGCAAGAAGTAACCGAGCACCTTACTGTCACTTCCACTCTTAACACCAAGAAATACAGGCTATATTCTAACAAACCAATCGTTAAGCCTAAATTTGTCGATGTCATAGTAATAACCACAGCATTTGCTTTAAGTTTCACTCTTAAAGCTTTACGTTAAAGCCTATATTCGTTTACCACATCTTCAGTTCTAAGTTTTTCAGTGTCATCCATTGTTAATCCAGGAAGGTGGTTTTCCGAACTCCTTTGTGAATTAGTTTCCAGTGCTCGGGAAACCTTTGTTTGGTTCGATTAAGATGGGCAAAAAGCTACTGCTATTGAACTTTCGTTCCGTATTGAAGGGACTGATAAGTTGGAATGTTTTGCTCTGATTGCGGTAGAAATGAAAAAAAAAAAAACTTGACACGAGGACTTTTGCCTTCTATGGCTTGATTACTTGCTTTCTAAAAGTATAGGGAACAAGAGTCGGTGTTGACTTCCAAAAATTAAAAAATTAATTATATCTGGTTGCCAAATGGCCTAACTGTTATTAATGTGTGACCATATCTGCTTGATGCTAAGACTTAAGGAATCTTGGCGTGTGAAAACTTTAATGTTACGAAGCACATTAAATTATTTTATTGAACCATACTTGATTAAGTATAAATGTTTTTAAAAGTGTCTGCTATGTGACGTGGACTATGGATACGTGTTTGGCCATTCATAATCATAAGCATAATCCGCCTATTATGTTCCCACTGCTGGGACACAGACCTACTCTCTTCGAGAGGGAGTGGGTTGTAATCCAACACCCTAGTGCGTGTTGATAGATGTCACACGCCTTCGAATTTTTGGTTCTAGAACATGCCGGTTCCCTCACGATGTTTTCCTTCGCCGTTGTGAGAGCAGTGGTGATGAAATAATTTATACAAAGTAAAGCGCCTGTCTGAGTTCGAACCCACGACCTACAAACTCGGTAAGTCGCGGCCGTTATCACTGGATCACCACTGCTACGTCTGACCATTCGCCTTCCTAATTTCATTCATTATGTCCTTATTTATATCTCCTGCAAATATGTTATCCTTAAGGCCGATAATCCTTAATTCTGATAATGCAAGGCCGGAAGCCTTGCATTATCGGAATCGTGTATATTATTATGATAAAATACTATTTCTCATTCTTTGAACAGGAGCTCTCATTTTATGTGAATCAGGGAAACAGAATACGTCATTTCATAGTTAATATTATTGGATTTGTATTTGATGACGTAGTTATACCCCGTTCTTATGAAATGCGTCATGAGTTTTCTATAGCTGACAATTCGGGAAAGGCAATTTGGACATTCTTGATGACTCATTGTCATTGCCAATATTCTTGTTATAGATAGGTATTTTCTCGCTAATTATTTGGTTAAAGAGATTTCTTTACGCTTGATTCATCCGCCCACAGGATATTTAAATTTTAGCCCACTACCCACTACTGATTAAATATTTTTAAGACTAATTAATGTTGTGTGGTTGAGTTCGTTGACTTCGATGAGACCAGCAATTGTTTTTTTATTTGATTTGATGTTGGATTTGAATCTTTTCTCAAATCAAAATGGTTTTTTAAAGTACTGACTGTTTGATAACATCATTGTTTTCTGAGAAAGATTGTTGCAACAAGCACAGATCGATTGTCATGAAAACATTCGATGTCGAATAGAAATCCGTTTGATGCAAAGTAAAGTACATTTTATCTATAGCTATCTCATACTGATATTTGGAGCTTGTGGCTAAGTAATAACAGCAGTACGGGGCGATCGATCAAGTGAAGCTACGTTTGTCGCGGTTGGTCGGTGGATGGGCTTTACATATCAAAACTCCTCCGTGGCTTGGAAAGCACGTTAAGCTGTCGGTCCTGGCTGTCATCCGTGGATCTTTGGCAGTCGTTACGGGTCGTCAGAAACCCGAAATTCTGTGGATTGTGGAGGTCAGATAGGCAGTCGCTTTATGTAAAATACTGGTATTCAGCTGCATCCGTTTAGACTGGAAGCCGACCCCAACATAGTTGGGAAAAGGCTAGGCAGATGATGATGATATTAGTTGAGTTTTAAATAATGATGTAGTGGTTAACTTTCCTAGCACGTTCTCTAAATAATTGCATTTGCTCCTATTTCAACAATATTATCTGATCGTCTAAACGCAGCTCTAAACCGCTTATCGATACGTCGATCGGTATGATGGGCAATAATTCACGTACATCTCATAATCGAAAGTGGTCGCAGCTCATTAAATCTCACTTTCATACGCGTGCTCTATTTAACAGCACTCTAATTACTGATTATGATTTAATCATTGTTTATGGTTGTCAGTTTAATGACAGTTTTGTGCTCCAGTTATTTGCGAATATGCAATCAGTAGCTTCTATGAATGACGAGGAAACGCCTATAAGCCTGCTGCATAATGCATAAACAGTCTATAATGTTCGTACTGCTGGAACACAGGCCTCCTCTCTGTGAGAGGGAGGGACTTGGGGGTCAAACGCCGGATTATATAACCAAAGAACACCCACACAGGTTCAAGAGTCATCATCATCTGCCTGCCTTTTCCCAACTATGTTGTTCTGTATGAAGAGCAGGTATCCACTAAGAAAGGGTTTTTCGAAATTCCACACCTAAGAGGGTGAAATTTCACGCGGACGAAGTCGCGTGCAGAAGCTAGTTTTACATAAAATCGATTTCCAAACAAAATAAAACTAGGCTCAGTATAAAATCTAAGGGCATGTTGTGTCAAACGGTTGGTTAACGTAACACACGTACCTCAAATAAAAACGAGTACGTCATCATCTGCCTGCTTTCCCAACTATGTTGGGGTCGGCTTCCAGTCTAACCGGATGCAGCTGAATACCTGTATTTTACATGGAGCGACTGCCTCTCTGAGCTCCACAACCCAGTTACTGGGTAATACGATATAACGATACCCCTTGGTAAGGCTGGTGGTCAGACTTCCGGGGTTCTGACTACCCGTAACGACTGCCAAAGATCCACGAATGACAGCCGGGACCAACGGCTTAACGTGCTTTCCGAGGCACGGAAGGGTCTCAGTACACAGGTTCAAGAGTAAGTGCATTAAATATCCTTGACCATATCCACTTCAACAAGACCTTCCTGCTTCTAATAACCTGATCTCGCAAAAACTGACCGACTTTTAGCCGACAGGACAGGAAGCAGATCAGTTTTTATCTCCTCATAATACCTCGATGTGGCAGTAATAGCGTCACAATTATACGCCGGATGTGCGTACACGCAGGAAGACGGCAATCTCGCTGCTCGCCCCCATTGGATGACAATTAGTCGTGCACTGACATGGCGACATTAGGGCCGTTGGCGAGAGATTTTGCGGAATTGTGGTATTGTTGCATCTGTAAGCAATATAAGCCAGCTTGCATTATGGAAATGGGATGCAAAATTCGACATGATTGTGATCTCACCTATAATAAGATTGTTGCACTCCTCGTTTTGTTGCTACAGTTGGTTATATCTTGTTCTACCCAGCCTAAATAATAAGAGAAAAACATATTTTGGGAACTGCTTTTTAACCGACTTCAAAAAAAGGAGGAGGTTTCTCAATTCGACCGTATATTTTTTTTTTTTTTTTTTTTTTATGTGTGTTCGCGGATAACTTCGTCGATTATGAACCAATTTTGATTATTCTTTTTTTGTTGGAAAGGAGATATGCCAAGGGTGGTACCATGATAAGGAAACCAGGATCTGATAATGGCATCCCAGTGAAACCGAGGGGAACATTCGAAAATCGTAGGAGCGACTAGTGCGTTTGTTAATTTTTTCGTTAAGTATTTTAAAGCACTACAATTTAATGAAGGCCTGGAGTCGATCTGATGATGGAGCCGAAAGACAGTCGAGGGGACTCCTCAACGATTTACAGCAGTTACCTTGTGTTTGGGCTTGATTAATTTGTATTGATGTGAACTTTACACCTACATGGGTTGTGACTGTCATTAGGGGTCTGATGATGAAGACGAAGGACAGTTAAGGGAACTCCTCAACAGTTTACAGTAGCTACCTTGTGTTTGGAATTAATTAATTTATATTTATGAGAACTGTAACTTTTGTTGGGCTTACTTCATACGGTTCAATACGCCAAAATGTTCAGGTCGTACAAAAATAATACCTAATTAAGATTTTAGTTTAAGATTTAAGTTGCGTAATCGCGTCATTTTTCGTCGTGTGGCCTACTCAATAATTAAAGTAACTTGAGCATTTGCTCTCGGAAATCATCATTTGGTAAAGTGGAGCTGATGATGAAGACCACAGATGGCCATCGGAACTACTCAATGACAAATATTTCACGGGTTGCGATTCGATTACTTTAATATGGTTGCTAAGCAATTTATGCTCGTTACAATGCGTATGGTGAAGTGGAGCTGATGGTGACTTCTCAATCAGCTCCAGTTCTCCTGGTTCTTACTAGAAGAACTCCTCAACAATTAACGTCCCTGCATCGGGAAAAGCAATATTTTGTAAAAGGTGATGATCCGTTGATATTAGGCTATTGTAACTTAAATAAATTACAAACTGACCCACTAAAAAGTGAAAAATAAAAACTTTTACAAAAAAAACAACCGACTTCCAAAAAACACTATAAAGTTAAAAATAACTTTAATTTCGGAAGTCGGTGGCAAAAAACTAAAATACAAATCCAAAGACACCGACTTCCGAAATTAAAGTTATTTTTAACTTTATAGTGTTTTTTGGAAGTCGGTTGTTTTTTTTGTAAAAGTTTTTTTATTGTTGGCGTTTTCAAAAAGTAGATACTATTTGTGATTAAATCTTTTTCTAGTGCGAACAGCTAGAATGCCGGTCCAACAATAAAAATAATATCGTCTTGTCAGTTGAATTTCGTCTCTGATACTGTTTGAAATTAATGATATTTGGATTTGCTTCAAATCAAAGACCCTTGCTATAGGTGAGACTGCTATACCCAGTTACCCACCACCATCTAAATCTAAGTGGTATTAAGGCTATTAACTGCCCGCCATTCCATGTCATTGGTATTTAGGTCTACCCAATTTGATACTCATTCCACCAACTCGTTCTAAGAACCAATTTCTCTAACAAAGATGAAACAGACTGATCTATGAAGATAAGAGTTCACCAAGTAAAACGGAGTCTGACATTCCTGTCTTGCGTTGGTGTATAAAAGCAGGAAGCTGACAATCCTCTGCTCCCATTGACCGGCAATTAAAGAACGTTGACAAGTAATGAGCTTGCAAGTCACACGGTTCAAGGGGCGTTGTGCTAAGGATGTGTATAATGAGCTCAAACAGTTTGGAGTACTAGGCTGGCAGAAGTTGAAAGAGCATAATTAGGTGGGTTGGCGTGATGAATTCTTTTACTTGTTACGTTAGCTTGTGTTGATACAAATTATTTTTTGTGCAACTGGGAGCAGTTTTTGTTGAAATTGGCTTTGATAAATTTTATATGTGTAAAGCCATTAGGTACGTTTGTGGGTATCAAGAGTGGTGACATTAGTATTGCCCTGTTGCAGCAGTTAAGAACAGTATCTGACTTACAATATTAAACGTAGTAGTTACTGCGGCTCCAAAACTACACAAGGTCTTGCAAGTATTAAAAATCTCTAACAAAAATAATTAGAATGAACTTCAGTTTAGAGTTCTATATGGATTTTTTGCTTCCATTTATTTTGACTCTCAACACAACTTTAATTAAGTATAATGGAAATCTCTTTTAAATCTATCTAGGTTATCTTCAACACGTTTCTAGGTTGTTACCCAACAAGCTCCTACCCATAACAGATGACAATTGAATACCTCGCTTGTTTACTACTTAAACAATAGCGATGTATCAGGTTCACTGACGTCAGAAGCCATTACAGGAATCTGTCGACGCTGGTTTAAATGGCATATTAGACATTCCCGCTTTGATTTTAAGGTAAACGAGAAAAGAACAGATGCTTTTGATATTGGTATTGTATAAGCATAGGCAGCGGTGACCACTTTCCATAATTTGACCTGTCTCGTGTTTACCTCTCTCTTTATTTTGAATTTGATAAGTGAACTAAATCTTAAGTATGTAGGTAAGACATACATCCATCAACGTCTTGATTAATGTATTTTTTTGTACGAAATTACCCTGAATTGTTTACAACTTTTAAGATAACAGGTGCGATGGATTTGAGGAAGGTACGTCGAAGAGGCAGTAATCACGTTAAAAAGATAAGTACCAACTTTCAAAAAGGTTGCTGTGGAGTTTGAAGCGCCATGGTTCTTAACAGCGCCAATATGTCGCTCACAGGATATGCCTCATCTCTCTCGTCACACAAAACTACCTGCTCCTTTCAGGAATTAAACGTAGGCAATGATAGGGCTGTCCAGGTGGCTAGGGCTACACTCTGGTCGCAAATTTGAGTCAAATCTACTCGTAAAGAAAGATGAAAAGTAGCTTGAACAGTATCAAGTCATCAAGTGGTAAAGTGTGAGTGTCTTTAGTAACTATGACGTTCATAGTGCATACAATTCTAATTAGATTAGTAGATTTTCGACTTGACCTGACTTTTGAACTGATAAGCTGCAACCTCGCAAGTCCCAAGGTAAAATCTCCAGTATTATAAAAAACAATCGCAAAACATTGTAATCTGTAACTTTTGCGCCTCTGCTGCTATCTGTCGTTGCCACATCGACTTCCGCACTCGATACTCCGAATGTCCCTATTGCGATAACAATATATAGCATTTACTTACAATGTTATTATTTTGCTTTATTGCAGTTGTCACTTTATGTGTAAAATAATGACTTGATGAACAGGCAAAGTGTGGAACTCTCTGCATCTGTGTTCCCTCTACATTTAACCGGTCTGCCTTCAAAGCAAGAGTGAAAAGGCATCTTCTGGGCACGCTCGTTCCATCATAGACCTCATCTACCGCTTTCCATCAGGCGTGATCGGAGTCAAGGGCGGGCCCATTTAGTAATTAAAAAAAATATATTTTCAGCTACAAAGTTAGTCAATTGTCATGAGAAACAGGGTGGAAAGTTCCTCATTCTTCATTAGGGAGGATCCTCCGACCAGAGTTGTGTCTAGTGAGTTACTGCCTGATGCCTGTGGTTGGGTTTCTGTATAAAATGTATTATGCTATATTATATCGCGCGGATAACTCTGTTCTTGCATATGGCGTTGTAGATGCCGCCTCGTATTCTTCCATCGTATCTGCACGAAGATATGATAATAATTCATGCTGTGGTAAAAATTCCAGTTCGCAAGGGCTGCTGACTCATGGTGTGACCCATGGTGCCCCGAAAGGTCAAACTATAAAGCGTTTATTTTAAATGAGTTAGTCTGAAAGTTGAAGCTAGTTGAAGGATTACTTTATTGCAACTTTTCTATCAATCTGATTTCTGAACATCAGCAAAGACACTTTATCTTTCCTAATTGCTCCTTTTCTGCCCTTTTTGATGCTCCTACAGTAATATCACTTTTATCTCCCTAACCTAGGAATGCAGGACATAATATTTGAACAATTTATTATCACCTGACCGGGTAAGCGGCGGCCTACTTGCCCTATCTTTAGTAAACAAATAATTAGTTATCTACTATATTTGTTTTAACACTAATTGCTTGACTACTTGTAATGTTTTTGGTAATATCCTCATGAAGATTCTTAAGATAATGTGTTGGGTCGTTAACCTTGTTTGTTTACGGAGTTTTTGGACGAAACTGATTAGGAGAAAAAGATGTATAAAGGTGCATTATTCTAGTTTTAAACTAAGCGGGGGGGGCTCCGATACAACAAACGTATTTTTTTCGGCGTTTTTGCCTTGTGGTACGGAACGCTTCGTATGCGAGAGTGCGACTAGCACTTGGCCAGTTTTTTGTGTTTATATGTTTGAACGCGCTAATCTCTGGAACTATTAGTCGTATTTGAAAAAAAAAAAATTTGCATTAGCCTGATTCTTGAGTAAGGCTATATTTAACATCACGCTAGGACCAATAGGAGATGAGCGAAAAGAAAAAAAAGTCAGAAAGAACGCTAAGCGAAAACGAATTAACAACGACGGAGAGTTGTATAAATTATTTTAGTATAGGCATTGTGTTTCCTACGATTTCCACGCGAACGAACTCGCGGGCTAAGCTAGTATATTATAAAATGTATACATGTAGGGTTTACGAACTCGCGGGCAGAAGCTAGTACGAACGACGTAATTTGGCGGGCCTGAACTTTGCGCAGAAGGTTGCGCAGTAAGATTTTTTAGGAACCAAATGGTGACAAGAGGCGAGTGCAACTGAGAGATCATGCGCCAAAGTTCTTAGTGCCTATGTTCAGACCCGCCAAGTCACGTCGTGTCGGTCGTATTGTATACATATGTATTATAAAATTTATACAGGTAACTCCATGTCCAATAATAACCCTCTGTGTAACCGGTAAAAATAACAAGCACATATGGGAAAATAACACTGACATACCTACATAATTATTTCATAACATTACCTTAAGGCGAAAGCGCCAGGGTAGCCCGCGAAATTCAATTTTTTTTAGGTTTTTTGCAATTTGCTGGTCAGTATTAAGTTGTATGTTGATTAAAATATGATTCGCGGCCGTAACAAATATGTATTTACAGAATTATAATCATTAAAGTCATCAACACAACTCTCTAAGACCATGTAATCCCCAAGAATGACTATTTCATGAAATCTTGACATTTGGGGATTACATGGTCTTAGAGAGTTGTGTTGATGACTTTAATGATTATAATTCTGTAAATACATATTTGTTACGACCGCGAATCATATTTAAATCAACGTACAACTTAATACTGACCAGCAAATTGCAAAAAACGTAAGAAAATTTGAATTTCGCGGGCCACCTTAGAGCTTCCCCCTTAATGTAGGCCCGACTAGGTTTTAGGGTTCCGTACCCAGATGGTGCCAACGGTGCATCCGGCGTAAATTCGCCGGACCTGTGTCCGATGCATGTGCACACATTAATTATAAATCATACATCACCGCGAATCCGGCGAAAAAAAACGGTCCGTTGTCCGGTGAAAAAAACGCACGTACACAAGCCGGCTCTGCTGTAAATCCGTACTTTGACTGTAATAGGTAGACACTTGATATTTTGACATAGTGTGTGCTACTACGGCTGCCATCATTATCAATTCAGCCGAAGGACGGCCACTGGTGGACATAGACTTCCCCCAAGTACCGCCACTGCGACCGGTTCTTTGCTTCCCGTATTCAGCAGATTCCTGTGGCCTTCACGAGGTCATCTATAACAACAAAAAATAGTGGGGCCTTTAATTTTAAACTTTATTTTACAAGAAACTTGTTGTTATTATATATAGCAGCGGCCCGTGGTTTCACCCGCATAAGTTTCGATCCCGTGGGAATACCGGGATAAAAAGTATCCTGTGTTAATCCTAGCTATAAACTATCTGTGTGCCAAACATCCAAATCCGTTCTGTAGTTTTTGCGTGAAGAAGTAACATACATACAAACACACTCACAAACTTTCGCCTTTATAATATTAGTGTGATTGTGTTAAATATTGTACGGTGGTACGGAATCCTTGTGCGAGTTCGACTCGCCCTTAACCGCTTTTAGTTTATCTGATGCAGAGCACATAAAACGTATTGAAATAAATCATTAATATTAATAATAATCTTTATAAGAATGAGTTCCCTTATCCGAAACGGTATGTATCGAAATAACTTGAATAAAATGACGTGTCGATATTTTACCGAGTATTTTTGTATCGGTATGAATCACTTCCTTTTTGGAAGGATATCGCGATTATACTATCGTTAATATTAAGCTAAGTAAATGTGTATTTTGATTGGGGATAAAAATAAATGTTTATCTTTAAGGGGTTTTACCGGCCTATAAACAATAATGTTGTCACCGACTGAATATCTTCAGGTTTTGGCAACTTCATGTCTTCTCAACGGGAATTCTCTTAACTAGGTGGAATTGACAAATGTCATCTCTGGGTGTACCTCTGCCTATCCCTTCGTGGATTAAAGGCGTGATGTTATGTTATCTCTAGCTAGATGATATTATTATGTGCCGTACGGTCCGTAACACACTATCAGTAGCAATGGGTTTAATTTTGACAGAACTGTCAAAATTAAGACCATTGCTACTGATAGTGTGTCAGCAACATTCATTGCGTTATTTACGTTGTTGGGCAGACAAATTTTTCGAACATATGAAGCAATGGATTAGCAATATCCTTCAAAATGATTCAAGTTATGATTGAGTGTGTTACGCAATTAGGGTACTGGTCGCTCAATCCTAGATTTTTTGCCATGTTTATGATTTCTCTCATGAAACCCATTATTGCATCGACTTGACAGTCCAGCCAGCAAATCTTAATTTAAAAACACGAACTTATAGTTTCCACCAGAAATTATAGAGAAAACGCTAAAAATAATACGAAAATTTAAATAAAATCTCATAAACCTGCTAGGACAGTACAATGCCCCAAATAATTAATGAGTATCAATGCTAAGCTCTCGCCACGGGCCTGTCGCAAATGAAACGTCTCAATAAAGACCAATTAACTCAGAGATTGAGTGCGCAACAAATCTTTGCCAATTAGGAGCACGATACAATTTGATGAAACTGTCGCTAGTGTAAGAAATGGCGCACACTTTACGATTTTGTAATTGTTAAGCCTGAATTACACACGGTGCATCGCGGCAAAAGTTTGTTTGATAGCGCTGCAACTCAAAAACGGTGAAGGAAAATATCGTGAGGAAACCGGCACGGCATGTCCTAGAACCAAAAATTCGAAGACATGTGACATCTACCAACCCGCACTGGGCCCGCGTGGTAGATTATTACCCCACTCCCTGGCCTGTGTCTGGAGGCTGATTATGTGTAAGCCCATTTAAGGCTCCTACAAACAGGCGCGACACGCGATAAAATCGCGCGCGACACAAAGGCACCGCAAGTCGCGCAACGAGCGGTGCCTTTGTGTCGTGCGCGATTATGTTGCGTGTCGCGCCTGTTTGTAGGAACCTTTACGCGATGCGTCCATCCACGATCTGTTACCAAATGATTCTCGGTTACTTTGGTCACATTCGGGAACCTTGAAAAGTTGGTAGTAATGGGCAATGTAGATGGGGAAAGACCGCGGCCGGTCACCTAACGGCTGGTAAGACCAAGTTACCGCCCTCACTGGACTCTCTGTTAGGACTTACGACCGTCCTGAGAGAAGCGAAGAACCGAATGAAGTGTGTAAGTATTGATAAAATGTCACTGATAATAATTTGCCAGATTGAATCGGAAATTATTATTTCCTATTCAATCTGGCGAATCATTGTGGTAATCAATACTTATTTCTGTAAATTGTATAAAAAAATGGTTGCCTGTAAAGTCGGTTTTACGGGCGAAGATTTTACGTGACAACGTCTTTCTCTCTCTCGTTCGGTGACTCATCGTAACGTTACCGAGCGTTACACTTTTTCATAAGTGACTCCCAGCCGCAACCTAATTTAAGACGTTGTCACGTCAAAAACACTATTACACGTCACAAATAAATTATGTTTTAAAACTATATGAGTTTGGTGTTTCCTATCCGACAACTCGGACAACACACTTTCAGTCCAGACATAATCTTGGTCAGGTCATATGAGGAACATGCAGATGTCAGTAGTGGAATGAGATGGTGTTTTGAGGAAATAACTACACAGATTTGAGTGGACCTGTGAAATCAGTGCACTCATTTGTCAGTAATCATGTAGTTTAACTCAGAACTTAAGGAGCTCAACGAATCGACGATCAATAAATACTAAAGATAGATTTAGGCACCCCGCATAAAGTAATTATAATTACTCAAAGTGCCAGAGAATCGTTAAAAGTTAGTTGTCGACGGCCATTATCATTTGACAAAACAATTGTCTAGGCAGTAACACTAATGAAAGTTTAAAACACATGCTAATCAGAGGTTAACGGGTTGAATAATGCACATGATATAACTATGTAATATGTTATGTATGTAATAATAATGACCCTATAACTACCGCTATAAAAGTGAAAGCAAAATCTATTACTAAGTCGAGTTTCAATCATTTGATGAACTTTGCATAGAGAAAGCTGGAAATATATTCAATTGCTTGTAATACCTTTAATCTGCGTCAATATAATGTATACAGGGTTAGATTATGATGGCTGGATCGTAAGTTTTCTCCAGTTTGGTACTTACTGGAAGGCTCAATCGGGCTTTTACCCAAGTACAGTCGAAGTGTGGTTTATGTATCTGTCTTAGGTTCTTATCTTCAGTAGATAATTCTGGTGGCAAATCTTTTCTAAAAACCAAACCAGCTCCCTAACTGCGTAACACACTTTCATCACAATCCGAGGGTTTTGAAGGAAATTAAAAGGATTATCCATTGACATACCAAAGGAAAGACCGTTCTAAGTATTTCAATAATACGTTTATTAATCCTTTTATTTATATATTGAAGGGTGTGTTTACTACGGTGAGAGGGAGTGGGCCGTAATCCACCACGCGGACCCGTTTTCATTGTTTTTTTTTTCTACTTCTACTGTAAGTATACGGTGATTGAGTACTCACTGATACAGACATAAACGTATAAAATTACAACTTTCCCACCCTGTAACACTGCACTAGTTTTACAATAACCCATAAACTAAACAAAATCGTCTCGTCTCTCCACCATTCAATTCTCAACTCTATTACACAGGAATAAGCTCTAAGAAAACTGCAAATGCATCTCAACAAAGCGTTTGATCGATCAATGTCCCTTCGATTGATTACTAAGATTTTTAAGCTCTTATTTTCTAAGTCGTAAGGTTGTAAATAGCATTGTTTATCTGTTTACTTATCTGTCCGCTATCGGATGTCAGTTGGAAGATAACGGATGAGGGTCACTCACTGCGCGTGTCAGTCACTTTGATAACTGTGTCGCGTATTCGCGCGCCGTCGTACGTCGCGTGCGCACGTCTTCGGTATCGACGGTTATGTTTTTCCGAATTCGAAAATTATTTACTTGTAATTTGTAGAATTGTGTGTTGCGTACTTAATAATTAGGTGACGTGTTATATTTTAAGTTTCTGTGAATTTTAATTAGGTAGGCTATTCGATAAGTTTGTGTTAAAAATCATGTGACGGATGAAAACTGAGCTTTTAAATGAATTAGTGATAAAACAAAGAACCCATCAATAAAAACGTTCCTTTACTGTGACAGTTACTGTGTTTCGACTGTGATAAAAGAAAACTAAACATTCCAAGATGCGTCGACAGAAGATGAACATCGACCCTGATTTAGGAGACTTAGAAGAGATGCTAGCCCACGTCCAGACTCAGCTAGAACACGAAATAGACTTGGAAAAAGAATCCAAGATGCCGTCGTTAATGAATATCCAGGAATCACCGAAAATGGTGAAGAGAGCATCATCCTTCAGCAGGACAGACACTTACGACTATCGTCGAACTGCCCCAAGACCTCCACCCGCCCGAAGTGACTCGGGCAGTCGCTCCCTAAATGGTAACTTTGGGGAATACCGAAACGGAAACAGTGAGGGGTATAAATCCGAAGAACAACAATACTCCCAGCCAGAAATAAACGGCAAATTCAAAGGATCTCAAACTAGTTTGAAGTCAGATGAGGGTTCCCAGAGCTCCTTACAGTCTTTTCGTTCAGAGCCTATTTCGAGAATCTCAGTGATGAGTTTGCAAGAGAAGAGGGGATCGTATGCTTCTCTAAATGGACGGCATTCCAAGACTGCGACCCTGCCGAGGGGATATGGATCCACAAAGGAGAAGAATTGGGAAGAATATTGGGCTTTGTAAGTATTTTGATTTTTATTTCAATAACCTTGGTTTCTAGGAGTCCTTTTAATATTATATGAAGGTCTATTCCCGTAATTGAAAACGTTCAAAATCTCGTCGCAATCTCAGCGACAATCAATGTCAAAAATGTAGGCAAATTAGAGGTATTTTTGACAGACGTGAGATTAGACTGTAAACGTTCATAAAATTACGAGAATGGCCTCTCTGTTGTCAGTGTCATTAACTACTTTTTTACAAAGAAGAAGAGAAAACAACAGATTTCCAAAAAAAAAAACACTACAAAGTGAAAAATAACTTTAATTTCGGAAGTCGGTGTTGTTTTTTTTCACATTTTGGTTGTACTTACCCCACACAAATTCGTATATCAGTAGGCACTTGCTATGTAAATATCAGTGACAGAAAGTTATTATAACATCAATAAAGAAAGGCAATATAAACTAAGTGGAATAAATACGTATTATTGAATATAATGCAAAAACTACCAAAGAAAGTTAATAAAATTTATATGGGACCACTGACAGGCATAATATTTTTTTAAATCGATCCACAATTGCTGGAGCGTCCTCCTTTTTGAATTTGGTTAAAAATGGTTCTTGTTATTCAGTGAATCGATCAATCACTATAGTTAAAAGTTTGACAGTACAGTTAGTCTATTGATCAGTCCTTTAGAAACTAGGGTAAACTCTCTTTTTCGGCTTCAGTGCATCAACTACCTACATATTTTATGGTATTTGTCGAGGCATGAAAGCAGAACGTAACGGACTTTCGCATTATTATCGTGATGATTAGGACTTATATGGACGTATATGGATAAGTACGCCTTTTTTTTTTGTGGATGGGAAATCATCAAATGACCCTTCCCGCTCTGGGTGGAGCGGAAGGGAGTGTCAGACTCTTACTGACTAAAACCCACCCGTGTTCCTTCCTTAGCCCTTTATGTTCCGGGCCAGCGGTAACCCTTTCGGATAATCCCGCTGATTTTGGTCAATCCCGCTGAAGTATGGATACGCCTTGAGCTACGAATATAGGCTTCAAGAATATATCGCAATGTTACAGTGCGTCTACTGATGGACATAGGCATCCCCAATTGCCAACTTTTAAGCTCAGTCTTTAGACATTTCAATTCATATCCAGATTCAGAGTCGTGGGTTCGAACCCAGGCAGGCGCTTTACTTTGTGTAAATACTTTTAATACTATTGCAGGAAAACATCGTGAGGAAAACGGCATGTCCTAGAACCAGAAATTCGAAGACATGTGACATCCACCAACCCGCACTGGGCCCGCGTGGTGGATTCCGGCCCACTCCCTCTCACAGATAGGAGGCCTGTGTCCCAGCAGTGGGAACATTATAGGCTGGTTATCCTGTAAATATTCAGATTCAAGCTGACATGACTAAATTCACCATCTCAATTCATTTAGATAATAAAGTTCTCATTATTATTGCACGTGCACACTACAAGACTAACGTGGTCTTTGCTTACAAATGGCGGTCGTTGATGTAACAAAACACTGTCGCTGGTATGCCCAGGCGCAGCCTCATTGAAACGTAATATCATATGACTGGCGGTTTGATAAGATGATTTAGATCGATAAGGGATTATCTGTTGCTCTCGTTAGATAACTTTATCTTGTTTATGGAAACTTGACATATTAAAAACACTTTATTCAAATAATGTTGAAGTTTTTGTGTGAAAGAAATTCGAGGTCATTGAGATCTTTTATATTCCAACCATCACTGCCTTATTGCTCGGTCCACTGGTCCATAATATCTCATTTCTCTGCCTTCTCTGTTCAATCCATACTAATATTATAAATTTGAAAGTAAGTCTGTCTGTCTGTTACTTTTCACGCCTAAACCACTGAACGGATTTCGATAAAATTTGGCAGAGAGATAGGTTGCATCCCGGGGAAGGACATAGGATAGTTTTTATCGACATACCTCGTGGGGGAAGCCGCGGGCGGAATCTAGTCATTCATAAATTAATCGAAGTTCCATGTCTATGTCTACTACAGATTTTATCGTACATAAGTACACAGTAGATATTTTTATGAAATTCTTAGCTTCCTCAGATATTGCTTCTAAAAAGCCTTTTTAGGGTTCCGTACCCAAAGGGTAATAAAAAGTAATTTAAAAAAATTAAACCGACTTCAAAAAGAAATTAACTCAAAATTATGAAATAACTTTAATTTCGGCAGTCGGTGTCTTGGGATCTGTATTTTAGTTTTATGCCACCGACTTCCGAAATTAAAGTTATTACATAATTTTGAGTTAATTTCTTTTTGAAGTCGGTTTAATTTTTTTTAATTACTTTTTATACGTTGATATTGAGCTAACTGCCCGGTTCCTGGTGTAACACAAGCATCGACACTTACCACAGACAATGAAATCATAATTTTACCTAACTTACATAATCATTTTCGATATCTCCATTTGTAACCACAATGCCTCGTCTTCTAAATCTACGTCCAAATTGTAGTCTCTTTCTAATGCATCCATTAAATCGTTTAGAATTGTAACATTCACGTTTTACCATCCATTATAATAGCTCTTCTGACCCATATTATATTATGGGCATTAACGTGCATTCACAGTAATTGTACTTTCACTTTTTGCTTAGTATGCTTCAAATGCAACCGATTTCTATAGAGAGGTATACAGCATTTGAAATAACACTATTACAGCAGCATTGTCCATCCCGATTTTTTTTGGTGTAAAAAGGTTGTAATCCGCCCCTAGGGCTTTTTTCCTTTGTCTTCTCGTGGTAATTGTTACACTTGGATTAGAAAAAATGTTTTGTTCTTTCAACGGAAACTTTTTTGTTTGGTAGAGGAATGAACTTATCGCTGGCTGGTTTTGTCTGTGATTGTTTTTTTATGGTTCGGAGATTTTAGGGTATTATTAGTTGTTTATATAGTTCAATTGTTTTGTTAAGCTTACTGTCACTTCAACTTAAATTTTTTGATCTGTAGCATTGAAGCCTAATCCAGGTCATAGTCTACCCAAGTGTCACTTTCATCCAAGTCCGTTGAGCCGTTTTAGCGTGAAAGCATACCAAATAAACATACGAAAAATGAAATCTTTTCTCTTTATTATAGTTTAGACTAAATACTGAGCTAAAAAAATCCATAGGTAACCATCATAATTTTTATATTATATGTAACTATAATTATATAAGAATACAAATGTGAATTGGTCTTGAACTGCAAAACAATATGCACTAAGCACACAAGGCGCACAAATCGGCGAATTCGCGATGTTGTTCGACACGTGTCCCATTCTGGCGAAAGCGTCAGGTTAACCCGCGAAATTCAAATGTTCTTACGTTTTTTACAATTTGCAGGTCAGTGTCAGTTTGTATGTTGATTAAAATTAGGTATAATTCGCGACCGCGACCGTCACATTAATATTGCTTAATTATGATCACTAGAATGAGCAAAACAACTCCTAAGTTAGAATAACCCTCAAATGTCATGATTTTATCAAATAGTCATTTAATAGGGTAATATGAACTTCGAGACATGCATTGATGATTTTTGTGATTATAATTCTATAAATAAATATTTGTTATGGCCGCGAATCATAGTTAGATCAACGTACAACCTGACACTGACCTGCAAAAAACTTATGAATTTCCCGGGCTACCTTAGTGCATCCCCCTGAATGCAGTGTTGCTGTTGCTGTGCGCTTTCATTATATATTAACACCTATTTTGTCGGCTTTAATCATATCTCTATCACGACTTCCATCGCCTCTTGTGTAAGCCTTGTCTAAGGGTCTAAACAGACGGACTGCATTTGAACTGCATGCCAACTGCAACTTCGCAGTTTGGATGCAGTTGACCGAACTAAGTTTCGAAGCAGTTAAATTCAACTGCATCCAAACTGCGATGTTGCAGTCCGTCTGTAGGAAGGAAGCCTTAGTCTTTTCCAGTAACGTAATGTATCCAAATCGTTTCCATTTCATCACCATTGCATTTTTCGCCGTCGTCTTCGCAACATGCATCTGCGATCAGTTGCTGTGCGTTTTTGTTTTCGCAACTCCTTTTCCATTGACATTTATCATCCCGTCTATATGACAACTGGACTTGGTATTTCCTGGCTAATCTGCCCCCCTCATCTGACCTTCAGCTTCCGTGGGAAGATGGGCAGGTGTACCTTTAAGGTCATTGTCGACACGTGCGAATGAAACAGGTTCGGGAAAGGGCTGTGACGTCTGTTGTGAATACAATGAGTGGTTTTGTTATTTTAAACGCGACCAAGGGAAAACTTTGTGAGGAAGACATTTAGATAAGTTAAAGAATATACATTTACCTATGATGAGGTAGGACTTTTATTTCTGTTATTTATTAATTCAAAAGGCATGTTGTGCCAATACTAACTTCTGCCCGCGAGTTCCTCCGTGTGATTTTATTTTTCGTCGTAGCGCGATGGTAATTTAGACTTTAAGGCAGAAATATTTTTTCAAATCCGACTGGCAGTTCCAGAGATTTCCGCGTTCAAAGTTCAAACAAACAAGTTTCAGCTGTATTATATTAATAATAGATTAATTAGTACTCATTCCAGAATGATGTAAGTTCATTTACAATTTACGAGTTCAGTTTCCAATACAAGCATGTGTCTATTTAGAAAACATTGTTTTCCATCAACGTGATGCAAGATCCTCATTAAAGAGGATACAGTAGTTTAAAACACGATCTAGGCAAGGATGTAAGGAGGAAATCATGAAAAAAGGCACTCACGAAAACATGAAGGCGTGCACGCATTTGGTGTTGTTGTTTTCCTGGTTGAGTTTGGTCACTCATTACCATGTCAATGAAGATGAGTCAGTTTTACGACTGTTTTTGAAGGTTCCATGCATTATTTGGGCTTGCACTAGAAATCACTAAATGTGTTTAGCGTTTAAGGTATTTAAAATATCGCCTGTTTCTGTCAATCGTTTGAAGATGACACAGAATGATGTTTTAAAAACGAAAAAATCCTGATTTATATCCAGGTCATTCTCAAAATTTCACAAATTACTACGCACTAGCACTACGCAGGTACTGCACCGTCCTTTCAACGTAACTAATGACTGTTCACCCCACAGATATAGATAGACCTAGATAACGCAAGTATCACGAACTGTATGAAAACCAAGCGTGCCATTTTTTGACTACCTACTATGACGTCAAAAGCTCGCGCTCTCGCTCACGCTTACCCAGCCAGCAGTACACAGGACTGAGCGCGAAAGTGGCGGCTTATGATTTTCTATCGTAAGCTGGTGCGATTTTTGGCACGCGAAGTAGTTGCTCTTGCGTTATCTAGGTGTATCTATATCTATGGTTCACCCTCAAATGATGGCGCTTCAATCGCATCTGTGTTCTTCTATTAATTTCTTAAAACTCTTGAAATTTCCTAATACCTTTTTTTGTACAGTACCTTCAGCATGAACAAATTGTGTCCCTACAAAAACAACAAAAACTAAATAAACCCACTTTTCAGTGCATTTCAAGCACCTCAAGCAAACATCTCAGTAGTTCCGGCGCGGTGGTGTCGAGTCAACGCCACCTGTCGTTTGATTTATGGACTGTTAACAGACTAGGGGTTGTTGCATCGTGTATCCGTGTCGTTATGCATTCGCTTCCCTTTAATATAGTTCCGAACTAAAGTTACTTTGAATATAGAGGCGCTGATTTATTACAGTGTTACCTGGCTGTGGTGAAATGGAGAACTAACGTGAATCGTACTGGATTGGACTGATTTTTGAGATCTTTCTTGACCAGCAGCGCCGCCAAGCGCTTTCCATGTTTATTTATTTTCATATTGGTCTGTTCCTGTTGTATGTTTGCTGTTTTGACGTGGTAGTTAGTCTTAAAAAGGTTTCTTCTTCAAAAGGTTGATGACGGTCAGATGGCGTTGTAATTTATTTGTGCTACATAGTTAACGTGGGGTGAATCAGATGGCGTTGATTTCAGGAATGGTAAAATTATACATAAATGAAATTATTTTGGTAAGTAGTTTGTAATAGTAAAAGGATAATTGCTAAACCGGAGCACTCTGTCTAAAATTAAACAAGTTTGTTGTACTTAGTTATTTTCTAAAGCATACAAATTCACCTCATTCATTAGCATTGATCCCAGTTTAATAGCTCATTAGGGACCCAGAGTCGACCCATGAATATTAATGGTTTGTTCAGTTAACAGGTGCTTTGTTAAGTACGTGCTATAAGACTTGTAGCTTTACTGTTTTAGTGATTTAAAGCTACCTTAGTGATTTAAAGCTACCTTTGCCAATAATGTGCTTAATTTTTTGAGTACATAACATCTTTTTTCTTAATATTTATTTTCTGCTTAAATGCTAAGAAGTGATGAAGGGTTTTAGGGGATGTTTTTTGTAAAGCGCAGAAAATGGTCTTTGAATGGAAAGAGCGTGCCCAGAAGATGCCTGTTTTCCTTTTATAGACTCACGAACTTGTCGGAGTCATTATGTTACCATATAACTGCAAGATTCATTTGTATATTTCATATGTTTAACTGTTTGTATTCTTCTTTAAGGAGATGAAAAAAATCTTTAAACCGAAGTAAATCATACTTTAACTTAACGATAGCTACAATACAGCATTTTAACAACTCACATGAATGTGGGTGTCCTTAACAAAATTAACACTAGTTCAATAGCGCACTCTCCAGGGTATCAGCAGTAAACTATGAATAATTTATGAGCTGCAGGCGGCGCGCGGCGCTATCAAACAAACATTTACCTACCACGTGCTTGCAGTCTCCTGCCGTTTAGTGGAACGTTTCCAATAAGGTGTTCGAATACCGAGGTGTTGAAATTTTTGTACATTTACAAGAATATCAACTTACGTAGTAACTTACTGGAGATTTGGTGTTAGTGTTACTATAGCGACTTGGTACTCTGAAAACACCCATCGATGCCCACCCTTAGTTAAGATAAGAAGGAGAAGAAGAGAACGGATTTAGCGTTGCGAAAAGACCATCCAAATCTATTGGGAGTGGGGATGCGAAATCCTAAGCCAACTTAGGTCTATGAATTATTTATAAGCTGCAGGCGGCGCTATCAAACAAGCATTTGCCACGTGCTTGGGGATCCCCAGTCTCCTGTGGTTTAGTGGAACGTTGCCAATAAGGTGTTGGAATACCAAAAGATGGGCTGAAATTCTTGTGCATTTACAAGGATTATCATTATTCTCTTGTCCTTATCCGAATTTATTTGTGGTCGTAGCAACATATCTTTTTCTTCCATACTTATCTATTGGTCTTCATCTCGGTAGTCACCCCCTTTCTGGCAATATCTTCTTTCACACTTGCGAAATATTTTACTCGTTTTCTTTTTTAATTCTCTCATTTTTGTTATTCGCTCAAGGTCGAGATTTCTTAGCAATATATCAAATACTCATGCATGTAACTAAGAAGATTTTGCTTTCCGAAAAGACCATCAGGAAACGAATGGGAATGCTAAACGTGAACAGCCGTAGCGAACAAGTCTTTGAATTATGTATGCCTTGCAGCGTCGTGTTTTCAAACAACTACCACGTGTGACGTGCTTCGGGACTTCGAATCTCCCGAGGTTTATTGAAACATTGCCAACTCATGTTACAAGCATCTTGGGAATGACCCAACCTTTTCCTTCTTTATAGATCGTCTTCTAAGAGATCATTTCCTTCCCCCCCAGAGAATCCCTTTTGTGGTTTTTGAAAATGCATTCCGGAAAAGCTTCAAGATCTTCTACAAAATAAATAAAGAAATAGCACAAGAGTTTTTGGAACAATGCCAGTATACCCTTTTAATCCGCAACTACAGTTGCAGAAAAGATTTGAGAAAAGTATCTTAAGCTACAGGTGGTTAGTCGTAGCTTTAAGGCCTTTAGCAACTTAAAAGTTTAACTTTCTTTGATATATCAGATCATGAAGTGTTTTCGTTCTCTAAATCACAGTTGCAAGCCTCTTTATGGTGTTTACTTGTAATTAGAATGCAAGTACCAATAATAAATCAACCCAACACCCCAAATTGAAATCAAATTTAACACAAAGAAAATGGCGCTCCATACATCTCAATAATAAACAAGCAAACTGAATATTGATCTACCCTGTAATAATTGGCCTCGCTGCAGTGGGGCCGAACGGAAACTTCGAGAACTAAACATCCAGCCCAGGCATCCGGGCTAGCTGCCTGGTTTGTTACTATAAATAAATCAAAACGCGAAACCTGGGCCCCCCCTGCATTAAATCAATCATACGATGCATGCGCGTTACGTCTATCTCCAGTCGAGCCTCCACCGAGCTGCAAGCCCTATCAACAGTGTCGCGGGTGTCCGTGTTAAAGGTTGTGCCTTATAAAAATTCTAAAATGCCCATCAAAGTACAAATCCTCACCTGTGATAATTTATAACATGTAAGTAATTTGTGAATTATTGTTTTGTGATTTTGTTGCCGCGTTTTTTTTTGTTTTTAAGCGTTGTTTTTTATAAGTGGAGGATATTTTAATTCTTTTTTTGTCCTTCAAGTTTTTGATTTTGCTTCTTATCTCGGTTTTGAGTGCAGTTTTGGAGGCGATTTCATCTGATTTTAGGTACATAAATATTCTTTTTTTACAATGTATTTTTTAATAAGTTGATTTTTTTTTCTATACCTTTTTTAAAAATAAATTGGTAAATTAGGAAAAACATTAGATGTTTCGCCTACCAAAATCTGCTTTTCTAATTTAGAGACAATGATTAAATATTGTGTTCATTACATCTTTTTGCACAACCTCCATTGGTTTTCACTATGGCGATGGCGATGGCGTAGCAAACCTGTTGCTGAACAGCGTTGGTGTCAAGCTAAAACTTAGCAGACAAAACATTGTAGGCTGGCGCCAAACAATACTTAAAAAAAAAACACGCTATAAAGTATCTAAGTCTCGACAGCTAAGTGCATCGGAATCTATTTTTGGAAAAAATGCAGGTTTTTTCAGACGAATCTAAATAATTCGAGGAATATCGCTCTAGAACTTATCACGATCATTCACGATATAATACTGTATAAAATAACTAAGTCGCGGTCGGCCTCTTTTTCAAGATGTCGAAAACTTAGTAGGGAAATTCGCAATGGCGCAAGCGGTTGTAAGTAGGCGCGAAATGAGTCGGTCGGCGCTTTGGATTTTCGAACTGGGTTCTGTCAGGTAGGGGTTAATGCGAATCCCAGAATCTGTTAGGTAATGCAACTAATCAGTGACTGTGGAGTTGTTTCTTGAACAGTGTTTCAAGTTATTTGTTCGGTTCCTTATTTTACATAGTCTATCTTGATGACATACTAATATAAGATGTTAGTAGTTGGTAGTTGATACTTATTTTCTTCGTTAGTAATATGTTAGTTTTTGTAAAATGCAGTGACGTGGTCTTAGATTTCTTTTTGAGTAAAGATGTGTTATTAATCTGTTAATTTTGGTAACCCATAGTTCTTTTATATAAAATGAGACGCAGTTTATGCATTGATCTCAATTCCGGGAACTGGAAAGTGGGTGGCACAGAATGGCCGCTGAGACCTGCTACAGGCACCAGCTCTTCTACGCATGTGCTTATAAATCTGGGCTCAATCGAACGTGCCTAGAGCCTCGACGCAGTCTAGCTTATAGCCTGGCCGCGATCAGACGTCGGTTTTTTTAACAGTTCCTTTGTGTGAGTTATTAGTGATTATATTATACCGTGTGACGAACTACATTGAATATCGTAATGAACTTAAACTTTACGATTAATTATATTCATTAGTCCTATGTATTCGTTTTTAATGATTATTTATATTGAGTGCAGTGTTCATTGAAATGAGCTGTGAGTGGTGTGTGTGTTGTTTTCATGATTAAAACGAGTACAGTTTAATTTTGATCTAACAATTTAAAAAAATCCCCATTGTTAGACGCAACCCTTGCCGGGAAGGGGAGGGGGATAGAAAGAGCGAGGGAGAATTTCAGACCTGCGAACTTTAAAAAATGGCGGGCACCTGTATTGCGCATGACCAAGATTGGTCGGGGCTCGATCCAAGTAGGGGTATTGGTAATGCAGGGAAGGGGGTGGGCATTCAGATGTCATAGAGTAGTGAGTGCGCATTGCAGTGGTCGATATTTTTCTTAACAATATCTCGCGATCGGCTAAGCTGCGGTAAAAATGCGATTCCATTTTGTCTGTGCCAATGCAAGGAAATATAGAATTGCGGGACGAAATTTGAAGCAATCCAAAATGAGTGTCGGTTGGGCAAAGCAAGTTAAAATAAAGGCGATTCGTCGAGGCTATCTGCGACGATTCAAAACTGCGAAAAAAGACAAAGAGCAATTCAATGCGCTTGTGAAACGTTTGGGGCAGTTACAAATTGAATCCGCGGTTCGAACGCCACCTAAGACAGATTTAAATGGGGGTAGACATCTCAGTGGAAAAAAAAGCATATGGAAGATTTCGCACGAGCAGCATTTCAAAATAGCAGCGAGTGCAGGGCAACAAGAATACGAAGCTTGCAAGCAATTGAAAACTCATTCGTATACCTCAAGGAAATTTAAAATGACTGATGTCAGGTGGGATAGGCGCAGGCAATACCGCGTGGTGGCTGCAGTGGCTTAAAAGGAAGTTTCATGAAAGTGAATATTATTTTATAAATTGAAATTAAGTGTCGTGATCGTGAATATTAAATAAGAAACAGTCAATGTGTAGCACGTACTTGTATATTTGTAAAAAGAAGAACAATATTATAGTCATAATGAACATGAATTTGATGCAGTTATTATATTATGGTTCGTGGGAAAATACCAGTAATCTTCCTCCGGACGTGTATGTGGCGGTCAGTATTGTTTTAATTGCTTAATTCCTTATCAGATTCTTCAAGACTCCAAAGATTTTTTCCTTAATACGTTGGGCGCCAGTAAGGTTAAGGTTAATTAAAAGCGATGACTGCAAATTCTATGAAACCACCATTTTTAATTACGCCTGCTTAGCGTAATTTTCGAAAAACTGTTTCATTTCCAAAGCAGTATTTTATTTTTCCGGTCGATTATCAAAAATGCTAAATTTTCCGGCATCACACACGCGTTTAGATTTTCGATAAACACTTTGGTAATTCACGTGAAGGACGCGTCACTTGATAATTCACTTCAGATCAGTTTAATTCAATGTAATAATTAGTTAACTGACTGCAACGCGAGTACCACCCATGTCTAGTTTTCCGAGAAATGGTAACGATGGAAACGGGTGTGCCTGCGTACTTACTGCTCTAAAATAGGGTGGGGCATGCGCGCGCATTCGAACTGAAGGTTTCTTTGTTCTTCTACTTCCTAAGGAGGTTCAAAATCGCGGCCGCGTGCTTCGAAATAACAGCCGTCACCTAGAGTCACAATTTTATTGCGCAACTGAAGAAAATATTTCTTGCACGGATGGATGGCCGGATGCCTGCATTATTTTTGAACCCCCTTTGCGATGCTATTTAAATACTTTAGAGGAGTACCTAATTAATGTAGGTAATTAGTGAGCCGCTTCAAAATGGCGGCCGCGCACTGCGGCAATGCCCGGGCTAGCTACGTGGTGCAGGTGCGCGCCCATCGAAATCGGGTTGTTCTTTGTTCAAACTAGGGTGTCGATCGTGTCGGCCCGGGCGACTGCCACTCCAGCCCGGACCATGGGAGCGAGTAGTCGTTTGAGATAGTAACATAAGAAAAAAGTCTTGCAATGTCGCATATTGTGAAAGATGGCATAATTTTTTTAATATTCGTCTATACATTTGTGTATATTGTGGATCCACTAAATCCGTTTAGCGTGATATTCAGACATGTCATAAGAAAAATCTTTCAAAATGTTCTTGATTTCTTTTTACGGTCTAAACTTGAAATCATAAATACTTGCTAAATATCTACTATACTTTAGTCGATCGTTGTAATTAAATTAAAAATCTTCTACGTGACCTCAGAAAGTAATACCTAGTGCAGTTTTTCGTGTTTCGAGCCACTCAACACTTTTCTAATAAGAACCTCAAGTGGTTTCAATAATTAAACGTATTCGTGAACAATACAATTAGTTTTCACCTCCGAGGAAAATCACTGTTCACGGTTCATCCGTTTCCTGAATATAAAATGACACCGGTGCAGTGCTTCGCGAACGTGGCAGCGGCATTGTTCTTCACGTCCACCCGTGAGTGAATCTTTTTATGGTCCGGTCCGGTATCCAGGTTCTGTGCAAATTTTAAAATGGTGTCGAGAGTACGGCTTCAAAATTGCAGATTTTCAAAGGCTCATCAAGTCATCAGAGAGATCTCTTTGTTCATTTGTGCCAGGTGGCGCTCTCGCCGGTAGTGGGAGGCGGGATGAGGGGCAGCGGAGGGAGCGGTAGAGGGGCGAGGTGCGTGTGAGGGCAGGTTCGATCGATAAAATTTTCCGCAGCCCCCGCTTCCGTTTTCCCCGCTCCGCCTGCCGCAGCCGCTACCGACGAACACACGGCCTGGAAGCCCCGAAGTATCGTGAACATTTCAAAATGGAGGCCCCGGCTATGAAACTTAAAATAGGTCAGCTTCGTCGAATTCATGCGCGGGATCTGAAGAAATTTTTTTATTGTTTCAAAATATCGATGATGGTTCATCCAACTGAAGCTTGCTCAAGCTTACACCATCTTGTGGGGTATCGTTGAATAGGTCTTCCAAAATGACATGGAGGGTCGCTAAAATTATTTTTCGATTTAATGCTCCATTTACGAAATATTAAACTTTAAAGTGCAAATTTTTGTTCCAGTAGGGCGTCCCCCCCCCTCTAAAAGCTAAACTGCTGGCTTGAAAAATTCACAATAATAGTGCATTTCATGAATTCTATAGGAAAATTATAGCGGTTAAGATAACTTTATTAATTTAGCAGTAGGTAATAATCGTTGAACTTAGGTGTTAGATAATTTTCTACCAAATACAAAATCCTTATTTTTTAGCTACCATCGTCCTTTGTGGAGCCGTTTTTAACCGTTTAAGACCATCACACTTCTGATCGACATCCCCGCACGTTTTAGAAATTTGATAATTCAAATTTAAAGTCGATTTTTGTTATTATAACCATTAATTCCTAATATCTTTACCATTACTTATATTCAGAATAAAGAACAACAGAACCGTACTATATTGTGGTAACGGGCTACTACGGAACCCTACACTGTACGTGGCCCGACACGCACTTGACGGTTTTTTTTAATTAAAGAATTATAGACACGAATTTATTCAAGTGCGGCTATTTTGGAACACTGTTCTTACTTAGATTACATAATAATTTCAAAGTAGTGGCCGTGCAGCGCTTCGCGGATTGCCGCGAAGCGCTGTGCGGTCGCCAGCGGTAGTCAGAAGCGCACTACGGTGGTGTTATGCGCGCGTTTCTGACCTACTTTCTACAACGCTTCAAAATGGCGACCCTCACGCCCGCACGGGGGTTGAAGGTGCGCGCGTATCGCAATCGGGCTAGTCTTTGTTCGTTCTAGAGTGTTCGGTTACGGACTATCGCAGTGGACCTAGATATCTGAATATGGTCGTCGCTTAAATACTTAAATGATATTATAATTAAATATTTTTAACGACAATAACTTACTTTATAAAGTAAATAAAAATTTTCAAAAGCAAAAGGTTTTTGAAATGTGCAGAAAGTACATTTACATTAACCTTGATTATTTATTAAACTTTCAATTATTTTTCGTTCAGCCGATCTAAATCACTAACAAAATGAGATTCTCGCAAAGAAACCACAAATAAAAGTAGACATTTTTTTTCATTACTGCGAAAAAATCACACGTGACTGCGAAAATGTAGTCGCACTAATATTCAATGATACATTATACTATATATTAACGCATTAATTTTGCAGTAGTTAAATTATTTACATATAAGTCGAGACGTGCGTCGTAATGTCAGATTTTAATTGGTTACTGTAACTGGTATTACCGGCATGTTGGAAAACCGAACCGAAAGTACCTACTTACGACAAGTTTGCAAGTGTTGATTATATATTATTTTTAGTTGGTTTTTAGGCTATGAATTTTGTTGGGATCGTTTAAAAAACATTAGTTTTTTTTTTCTTGTATATATTTTGTTTGTCTAAGTACCTACATGGACGTTGTACCTTATATTGACGTTTCATAACGAATTAAACTAAATAAATAAGTTATGGGTACTTAGCTTGATACTGAAATTAATCGTGATTAATATCAGAAATAAAAAAAAAACATGATTACAAATTCAGCGAACGAATAAACTGCTCATACTTACATAGATGTTCAAGGTTATAAATATTTTATTTCCATTAAAAAAAAAACTTTTTGCAATAAATTTCAAAGACACCCGTGTTCATCACAGAGCATAAACATGCTCTTTAAATTGACACTGAAATAAAATTAAACGTTTATTTGTAAGTAACTTCGAAACAGCCAGAAGGATTAATTTCTATAAAAGCCCTTTTGGAGTTTATCCTGTGTCCATTTGAGGCCTTTTGTCTGATGTTTCACCTATCTGTTGTGATTGGCGTTCAGTAATTAATCCGCCAGACAGAAGGGGATGCTGGGGTCGCGTAACCGAGTTATACCTGTCTATGGGTGTGTTGAAATATCGAACCGTCTGTGATAGACTGGATAAAATGTATCTTTTCTATAGGTGCACGGGAATCGATTTCTTTGCAGGCGCGGATCTAGGTTCTCGCTCAAGGAGCAGACAAATTATTTTAATTGTGATTTTTGAAGCAGTGAAAGCTTTAAAAAAATACCTTTTGTACCTATTTTCCGTAAACTCAAGAATGGGCCCTCAGTTTTTTTTTTTCCACTATTTGTCCGTATCTAAACAAAATACATGTGTGTAATATTTATATGTTCAATTGTTCATTTATAGACTTGTTTGGTCGAGGCTCAGGGGGGGGGCAACCCCTCCCCCGCTCTGTATCCGCGCCTGTGTTTGGGTATAGAGTGCATGCGTTGTGATTTGATTTGGCAATGTAATGTATTATGTAAGTGTTATTATAATTTACTATCAGCTAACAGTAGAGTTGTTACTATTACTGATCAGCCTTTCAAAACCCGGGGATTCTTATCCAGTCATAACTTAATTACAAACGTTTAAACCCATTTATTTACTCACATATGCGGGCCCATTATCGGTCCCTCACAACTATTACGTAATAAACAAGACAAGAATAATACTTTAAAATACCAATTTGAATGCAAGCGCATTATTTAGGTTAAGTACCTCCTACTTACACCCGGTGTTAAGAAAAAGACGTTTCATTTTACCGATGTGACCTTCTGTGGCAATCAGGCAGCCCACACGTCCGCTCTCGGCAAAATCTCTTACGTAACTGAGTAGTTTGGTAAAGATCGTGATGGCCTTTTCTTGAATTCATGGTCGGCTTCCAGTGTTACCCAAAGAGTGGTTCAGATAAAGAGATAAATCTGTCATCGTATTGCTTTTAATGTGGAACTTAGTTCAGTCTAACTATCTCTGTTTGTTCTTGGTATCTTTTTTTTGGTATTTTCGTTTAAAATCGTTAGGGTTTCTTTTGGGATCCGCTGCAGTCGGGTAAAAACTAAAAGAGGATGCGGACTGATTTATTAGGAAAACGACAAATGATTCATAAATTAAAACTCTGTAATACCAATATTATCGGAAGCTCCATTATCCTAAGTACAGATAAACGTGTTTATTTATACCTAGCAGGATAATTTCATTGCTATCCTGCGGTGTTACCTTGTACAGACGCCCGCACATCAAGCTACCCGAAACTGTCAAATTTTCCTAATCAACTTTGAACCATATGCTCTAGGGATAAAGTAGAAAATAAAGAAATATGGATAACAAAGTTATTTAGTTCAGTAGGTAGGTACTACAGATTCTTGCCCTTCATGTAGGCGTATAAAAATACGTAGGACTTACGTAGGTAGCAACGTTTTATGTAACTCCGGAGTTTTACGTAATGTCTGACATATTGCGACGTTTCAAGAACAGCCTTCGAGTTTCCCACTCACAGTGAGATATTAAGGATAAAGAGGTGTTTTCATGTAGAAATATTAATTAGCAATTAACGTCCACGTCCGCGTGGTGGATCAAGGCCCACACCCTCTCACAGAGAGGAGGCTTCTGTCCCAGCAGTAGGAACGTGATAGGCTGATTATGCTAAAATGACTGAGGTTTATTTAGTAAGTACTTGTACGATTATTTGGAGGTCTGAAACACGGTTGGTAGTTCTTCCTTTAGCTAATTATAATATTGGCCTTTACCTAATTATTTCATTCTTTTCCATATGAAACTAAATTAAACTGGAATGGGCGACTAGAATCAATTCTATTTTTTGAAAATGTTGACGTTCAAAAGTGCCTTGTATGTGCCTATTTGAAATAAATGATTTGAACTTGACTTTATCGGGCCCTTTTGAAAAAAAAAAAATAGAATATAACATTTTATTTCGAGTGTCCTTTATTACCTTTGTGGTTTTGTGGGATTTTCGCACAGTAAACTACTTCGGTGGTCGTCTTCAGCACATATTATATTTCGCATGATAACCGGAGTTACTCTAACCTTTCTATATTTCGTTTACGCTAAGGATAATGTAATTGGAAGTCTTTAATTTCCGGTTTGTCCAAGTAAACACTTATTGCGTCTTATTGGTTCTTCAAATATTCGGTGGTCCTCATCTCTATTCTAGTTTTATAATAGAGAATCCGGAGGGACAACATTTTCATTACCTTTAGCCTTGGACCAACGTGCTGCTACCCTCCCTTTTTTTTTGTGGATGGGAATTCATCAAATGATCCCTCCCGCTCTGGGTGGAGCGTAGCAAACCACGCTGACGCCATCAGGGCGGTCGGCCCGCAGCACCCAGTCGTAGCCGATGTCCCACAGGAACGGCCCCACAACCGATCCCTGCGGGACACCGCACGACATATCTTGCCGGTTCCACTCCCCATCGCGACCGGGGTAGATGACGACTCTGTCCGTCAGACGGAGGTAGGGCGGCACCCGGTGATACCGCAGTGCCTCCACAATGCAGCTCCAGGGCAGGGCGTTGAACGCGTTTGCTACCCTCCCTGAGATAGCATAATAATCGCCTTAACTCTTACCTGACGTTTTCTTGAAATCTTTTCTTATATTAACCATCTCCTTTCTTTCCACAGTGAGCAATCAATAAGCAGCGCCCGGGCTTCCGTGATGGTCTACGACGACGGACTTAAGCGCTGGGTGCCCTCGGGCTCCAGCTCGGGGCTGTCGAAGGTCCACATTTACCACCACACGCAACACAATACCTTCCGAGTTGTCGGAAGGAAGTTGAATGATCACGAGGTTAGTAGAATGTCTGTTTTAGATTCATCTTTTTGCAGTTTTAGGTCAGACATTCTAGGACTTGGGAGTCCTGCAGTTACTAGGTTACTGAATACTTAGTCAGTAACTACTACAGGGACTTGGATGGGGACCTATCAAAGAAAGGTCGTCGTGCTTTGTTGACTCTTCACTTTATTAAGGCATGATTGAAGTTCATATTAGTCTACTAAGTACTAAGCAAAGAGCAGTTCTTTCAGCATCAGCTCAATGGCCAGGATTTATCAAAACAACAAAAATGGCAATAGAATCACCATCTATTACATTGGTATTAGAGATGCAACGAATAGTGATTTGGCCGAATATCGAATACCGAATATTCGGCGGCGCTCTCAGCCGAATACCGAATACTGATAAAACTGGCCGAATAGGCCGAATACCGAATAGTTGCCGAATATTCGTTGCATCTCTAATTGGTATTTACAGCATCATCGAAGACGTGTTCAGTCAAAGCTAGGGAAAGTTACCTAGGCAAAGGCTTTCAGTTTATTTCTGCACATAAACACGACTGTTCAAAACATACTCCTTCCCTAGGTGGTGATAAACTGTGGAATCGTTCGAGGCCTAAAGTACAACCAGGCCACCGCCACATTCCATCAATGGCGGGATGCGAGACACGTCTACGGCCTCAACTTCTCATGCAGAGAAGATGCCGACAGCTTCGCCAGGGCTATGATGCATACCCTAGAGGTAAGTCTTCTTAAGGACTTTTTTTTTTTTTTTGGATGGTTAATCATCAAATGACCCCTCCCGCTCTGGGTGGAGCGGAAGGGAGTGTCAGACTCTTACTGACTAAAACCCACCCGTGTTCCTTCCTTAGCCCTTTATGTTCCGGGCCAGCGGTAACCATTTCGGACAATCCCGCTGACCTTCTTAAGGACTTGATTTTAGATCGATGACGTGTTGGCCAGATAGAGATGCAAAACACACACTCATATGGACAAACATGGAAGTCCATGCGGGAGACTTTTGCCCAGCAGTGGGATAGTATCATCATCATTCTCCTGCCCTTATCGCAATTTATTTGGGGTCGGTGCAACATATCTTTTTTCTTTCATACATGGGACAGTATCTATAAGTTAACGAAAAATTCGTGATTGGTGATATGTAGTTGCTCCATCTGGAAATAAATTCAATGCTTTTGGGCAACCTGGAATGTCAGAAAATACTGCCGACTGGATCATTTTATGCTTAAATAAAATTTTTTGACGCCATATTTTAGTTAGTTAATAGTTTTAATTACGTTATGTTGTTACATTTGTATTTAAATAGGTGTTAGTTAATTTGTAACAAGTTTATCCAGTGTAGGTATATATTTTTATCCTCTTTAATAATTATATATTTTTTCTGCTGGAAGTAAATCCTTAAATTATTTAATTAGGTCTTTTTCTGCTGTAGATTTTCATAGGAAGAGTAATGGAGTTGCGATGTGTTTCTAGGATCCGACCTTAAAAGGAAAAATGGAACCTTTATAATATTACTTTTTTGTCCGTCTGTCAAAGGGGTTTTCTTATCTTCAAGCTTGTATAAAAACGTTTGTAATAGACTCTATTTTTATACGACTGCCCGAAAAAAGGAGTGCTATCAATAACCCGATCACATCTATCTAGATACTGGCCAACAAGCCCGCCGGCAACTCAGCGCCCCCTCCGCCGCAGCCACCCAACCCCCCGGTCCCCTACAATGGACACAACAACGCGCACACATACGACGAAGATATGGGGTACAGGTAATATGTCATAAGTCTCATCGAAGTCACCTGCTGCACTATGATCCGTTATAAAAATATCAATAATCTTTACTTTATTAATAACATAGCATAATGGCGTAAAATTGTAAGAAAATTTAACTCATTTTCACCTACTTCCATTAGTATCTATCAAATATATAAAACGGATTTCTGTTGAACACTATCCAAAATATCTCTTTGGTCTTCAACACTTCTAACTGAAACTTTTTTTTTGCAGTGACTTCCAACATTGAATTTAATATCTCTTAAAGTTTGCCTCACTGACATTTAATTTTCAGCTTTTTCATCACCATTATTAAAGACACTGTCATCACCATTCAAATTTTCATCTTCAATTTCATCAACTTTCATCTAAATATTAAGATCAACGTCAGTAACCTTCTAATCTTTAGCTCCGCGTACAGCCACATTGACACCCCACTTATCTGAACAGAACAATGACCCGGGAGGACGCGGCGATATTCCAACAGCCCCAATACCATGCGCCACACAACCAGCAACACCCACAGTACCACGCTGCCCCGAGCCAGTACCATGCGCCACATCATCATCACCAGGTAAGATTCCGTACAGCCTACTGCAGAAGATCGAGTATCCTACGGTTCCGGAACTTTCAGAGAGACTGTTTTTGTTAAAGCATTTTCAGCTTATAGAAGAATCTCAGATATGTGTCCGTCGTCTTCATGTATTCCTTAGGTCATCTTCTACGCACAAAAGGTCGTAGTTTTTTTTCTTTGTGAAATATGTAAGTACCTACTCATTGTTGGATCACTCACTCACAACCTTTTAACTCGTTCACATTAATCCTGTTCCCTTCATTCACTTGTAACCATTTTGTTCACATATCTCTTTGCCTTGTCTTCTGTCACAGATTTACTTGTCCTATTCCTTCACAGTTCATTCCCTTGCTCCCGTCCCCGTCCACTTCAACTCACTTTTACGCTTCATTTTCCACTCGTTTTCTTTGTCCATGCTATTTTTATCATGCCATCTGTTACACTTTCTGCAAAATGAGGGTAATATTGCAGCAGCAGCCGCAACAGCCGACCCCTCCCGCGCCTCCCCCGCACGGCGTCCATCACACACTGCCGCATCAGCCCAGCCAACCCACGCCTGGACATCATCGCACTAATAGGTAAGGATTTATAAACACGCCAGCAGTCTTTTAGCAACATGGAATGACAGGAAGAAGAGTTTTTTTACCCTACCCTACAACTCGGCCCGTTATCGCTGGGCCACCACTGCATCATGAGGTTTGAGCCCAGATAGGCGCTTTACTTTGTTTAAATTATTGCACAACGCAACGGTGAAAGAAAAATCGTGAGGAAACCGGTATGTCCTAGAACCAAAAATTCGATAACATGGTAGATGCCACATCTACCAACCCACACTGGGCCTGCATGGTGGATTACGGCCCACTTCCTATCATCGAGAGGAGACCTGTGTCCCAGCAGTGGGAGCATTATAGGCTTATTGTGCTAGTACTTGAAGAAGATTGCCTTTTTTTGTTGATAATCCAGGTGCAAAAAAAAACATCGTCGATATACCGTTTGGAGATGAACCACAATCTCTACTCACAAGGACTCGTCTTATCCAACAATATTTTCTTCAAAATTGTTTACCTAAGTACTTGTCTTAACTATATTAATATTGTGTAGCGCCCCGATGCCCCCGAACATGTCGTTATCGGCCGCCGCGACCGGAGCGCCCGCGCCGCCCCCCGTGCCGCCGCATCAAAACCTTCCGCCACCAGCTAACGTGAGTACTTGTCCTATCACCGTCTGTGTGTCCCATAGATCGCCGAGTCTTGGACCTAGGACAACTCATCATTTGGGGATTTAAGCTGTTGGTATTGACTACGTTGTCTACTGGCATCGAAGTGTTTTGTTGTTGTGTGTTTATTTTCTGCCCTCAATACTTAACAGGAAATTGAGTAGGTACAGATACACCAGAAGTTAATAATTATTGTTGAAGGAAAAAATTAAACGTTTTGGATTGTTTCCCCTAGTTACCAAGTCAGAAAGATTGTTTAAATTCGTGATTTTACCATTTGACTTCGGAATATTAAAATTAGGTACATTAAGTTTAAAATCACCACTAGACGTCAGAGGAGTAATTCTCGTAATTTTAAGAACGTTTACAGTCTATATAATCTCACCAATCAGTCTCGATCTGTCTAAAATACCTCTAATTTCCGTACGTTTTTGTCAAGTTTTTGGCATTGATTGTTGCTGACATGAGTTTCCGACTAGATCCTTCATGTTTGACAACAGAAGTACAATAGTTGTTCACATTTTTTTTTTTCGTCTTCAGGGTCCATTAGCGCCTCCAACGCCGCCCGCTGCGCCGCAACCTCCACCAATGGTTAGTTTTAATTTCACTCGACTACGAATCACCCTTTATCCCTTTAATTCTAGAATGTTCGGCGAAGTCAGACCCTGACTCAAAACCAGGGGGAGGGAGGAAGGGAGAAGATGGTTCATATATGTATAAATATATGCTGTCCCAAAGCTTTTGATATATAATATATATCATTTCAAGTAATTTGCGCGCTCGTTTAAACATGAATTTCGTAGTCGGGTCTATTTTAAGTTAGCTTTAAGCAGTCCTGTATTTTACTTTATTAAATCTAAGTTTGGAATGTATTTGCGAGTGAATGGCACTTCATCTATATCTAGAAAACTAAGTTTTCAACCTCCTGCTTAGCAGGCGATCACAACAAAAAAAAAAATCTAGCTATCGTGTGTGTTTGGTGTTTCATTGCTGACGATTGAAACTTCATTGGCCTACATGGAAGAAAGGGGTCACTATCACTGTTGAACTACATCGGAGGAACAGATGACGGTATCCTTCGCCGAGTCTATAGAACATCTTGTGGGAAGAGTGAAAGGGACAACATCATAGGAGTTACTTCCGTGTCTGGGCTATAAATGCCACAGGACTGTAGGAAAACCCTAAAACCTGGTACGAAGTTAGAAGTGAGAGGACCCTCGCTGATAATGTAGCTTCGTTTGATGCTATGCCGAAGACCTGCAGAGTATTGGACTGCAAGCGGTGCCAACTCTTCACGAAATCCTACATTCTGCCGAAGATTATATCTTTGGAAGATAAGTAGATGTGGCGATCATCCATGGCTATTTTGAAGTTGTGATGAATGTGTAATATAAATTATTATTTTGTACATAATATTGGTGTGTGTATGTGTATATGATTTGTAGTATGTATGTATTGTAAATACATTATCTTATAACACGACGTTGCTTTATTATTGGATACAGGAATAGTTTAAGATCGCACATCCATAGTGATAAATCGATAAGTGGGATGAGCAAATCTAGTAGAATAAGACCAAAATCATAATTTGTGAACATGTAAGCGTGAATGTAACTTGGTATTTTCGTTTAAATAAAGTCGTAAAATAGATTTATATTTTCCGTTCAGTCACTTAGTCTAACTAAGTGACTGAACGGAAAACGTAAAACCCTCAGCAGACACAAGCGGTGGCGCCGCAAGCGGTGTCAGCGTCCGGGCCACCGCCGCCCCCTCCGCCGCCGTCCGGCGCGCCCGCGGCCGGGCCGGTCGGGCTCGGCGCGCCGGCCGCGGCGCCGGCGCCCGTGACGTCCCCGCCGCCCCCGCCGCCGCCGCCCGCGCCCGCGCCGCCGCAAGACGTGTCGGGGCTGGCTGCGCAGCTGCAGCAAGCGAGGCTGAAGAGACAAGCTAAGGTAGGTTGACAGTTATTTTGAAGGTGTTAGAACTCTTTGTGTATCAAAGCTTGCAACTTTTCAAATTATAGACCTTCATCTTTTCTAAATATAACCTTCGTACTTCCGAATAAAATAAGATTGATTGCCTGTGAACCAAAAATCAATTCCGAAACAATTTTTTTTTTGTTTTAGAAGCTGTAAAATAAAAAAATGACCTCTATTCTTCTAAATTAGGATTACATTTACAAGTCATTTTAGAAAAATAAACTCCTATTTCTGGTTCAAGATGAAGACCTCTTCATTCGTTGATATTAGCCTCTTCTTTCTGACACTATTTATCTCTTACAAGTACCTCTTTTTCACAACTTCAGCAAACTACAAACGGCCAAGCAAGCGGGCAAACAAGCGCCGAAGCGGCCTCGCCCCCCGGCGGGGCGGAGCACTCGGGCTCCTCGTCGTCGTCCGCCGGCTCGGGCGCCGCGCGGCCCGGACCCACTCTGTCGTGTATGATGAACGAGATGGCGCGAACCCTGGCCAGGCGTCGGGCGCATTTAGATCGAGCTGAGGTGCCTAAGGTTAAATATTCAAAAAGTTTTATTGGCAAAAAGAAAAGGTGATGTGATAACAGACAGTAATTTCACACAAGCACAGTAGAGAAAGGCGACTACCTTTCTAAGGAAAATGCAAAAGAAACGCCATTTGGTGAAAACTTACTGATGCCTATGTCCTGCAACGAAATAATAATGTTACAAATTTCTCATGTGCCATTTATTTTGATCGATTTCATCTTTTACCACTCCAATCTTTTATCTGATAAAAGCAGCAACCCAAAACATCAGAGGATTTTGAAAGAAATAATCCATTACTTCATGTGTTTGAAAAACTCAGTGAATGTTGTTGAATTGTCAAAATAAAAAGGTATTGCAAGTGTGTTACGCAATTAGCCCTCAAAACACAACTGAATTGTTTTCGACAAATTATTTTTTGCAAAAAAAAAAAACTTAATAATTTCCTCTCGTTCCTTAGGAGTCATCAACGGACAACTCTGTGAACAACACTCCTATGAAGACGTGGGAGCGCTCCGCGACGTTGCCGCACCGCCTGCCCGCCGCATGTAATGGCAACGCTTGTGAGTCGCATCGCTTTTATGATTTGCTAGTAGACATTTTAGGTATAGCCATGGATTTTAAGAACGCGAAAAATGTGGTATGTTATGCTCAAGCGCATATTTATAAAAATAAGTGGAGAGGGGGTAGTTACTCGTGTCATCGTGTGACAGAGGCTGATGCTGCGTCAGCTGCGTGATATAACACATTGATTAGCTGTCGATGGTTGGGGTTTGACAACATTTTGACTAAAAAAATAAAATTATTAATTTCAGTACATTCAGTATTGATAGAAGTCCCTGGCTATATCGCCTCTTTGCTTCAATAACGTGATAAGTCCAACAATTTCAATTTCCAAGATACCACATTATTGAAGCAAAGAGGCGATATATTCTAGCTATTTTACAAATAATGGTAAAAAAATATACTTTATGGCCTTTATTTTCTAGCAGTTTTAAATGCTAAACTAGCTACAGCAGTTTTCAACATCTATCACATACGACCTTAACCCCATTATAATAAATACAATAATCCATTGCAGCCAACTCCGAGTCGAACGCACAGCAACAGCCACAGTCACCGCGCTCTGTTCGCAAAAGATTCGGCTCGGCCAGCGAGGAGACTATACTTAAGGTGAGAGGAGAGGGTTCCGTAGCCAAATGGACAAAAAAAAAACGAAACCCTTATGGATACGTCATGTCTATCTGTCCGTCCGTATGTCACAGCCACTTTTTTCCGAAACTATAAGAACTACACTATTGAAACTTGGTAAGTACATGTATTCTGTGAACCGCATTAAGATTTTCACAAAAAAATAGAAAAAAAAAAAACAATAAATTATGGGGGTTCCCCATACTTAGAACTGAAACTCAATTTTTTTTTTCATCAAACCCATACGTGTGGGGTATAGGTCTTCAAAAATGATATGGAGGTTTCTAATATCATTTTTTTCTAAACTGAATAGTTTGCGCGAGAGACAGTTCCAAAGTGGTAAAGGTTATAGTCTATTATGTGCTAAATTCCATCCGAATCCGTTCAGCCGTTTTAGCGTGAAAGCGTAACAAAGACAACAATAAATCAAATATTTTATCTTTCTTATATTTGGTTTAGTTTAGATGATTCTGATGAATTTTATATTATATTTTTAGAGTAGATGGTGGCAGTTTTCCCTTGTGTTACAGAACACTGGTATTCAACTGCATCCGGTTAGACCCAGTCAGACATAGTTGGAAAACAGTTACTTGCTTACCAAGCGAATACCTACACAACAGGAACATTGTGAAACTTAGCGTCGATTATAGCAATATATTATGGGGTTAATCTTTGGCGCGACGTTCGTACTAATTCGGATACACGAATATTACCGAAGCGATGACTTTTCTGGTTTCACTGTAATATAAAAGCCAGTTAGAAACTCGAACATTGGTTTGGTTCCAGCAAGTGAACGGCGGTAACGATGGCGGCTGCGTGTCGGCCGCGGAGTGGGACGCCTTCAAGCAGGACATGATGCGCGAGATGAGACAGCAACTCAACCAGATCAAGAAGGAGATACTAGACGGTATGGATTTATTATTAATCTGCATTCGCGATTTATTTCCCAAAAATGTAAACAAATATGAGTTTATGGAAAAATAACTTTAAATCCTACACAATAAAGTTCAGTTTACGCTACAATTTCAAACATTTTCATAACTGTTTCAATAGTGCTAGTTAGTCTGAAATCAACTTAATAGCCATTAAAATAAAGTTGATATTTGTTTAACTTGAAATAATATTATAAGTTTTAATAGACTACATCTACTGTGATTGTTTGATAGCTTTAAAAATATGTAAAAAAAAAAACTGTGTCTTTGGTTCATTATTTTCTTTTGGACTGTTATTTTTTTTTTGTACTGCGCAAGTGAAATTTGATTTTGATTTGAATTGAATTGAGTTATAAGGCAGGCTGGCTATCAATGAAAATATTAATAAGAGTATTTTAAAATTAACAATGTTATTTATGTAAGATTTTATTTCAATATGATTCAGGTCAGGTTCATTATCATACTTTTCTTTTAAAGAGCATTATTATATATCAGTAAAGTGAAAAGGTTAATAAAATGGCACAAAATTAACACTGAACCTTATACTATTTCAGCAATGAAAGCGGAGTTCGCACGCAGGTAAGGCCGCGTGGCGCGCCGAGTGAAACTAGTCCCCGTCGCCGAATGAACACATATTTTATTATATACTACACAGCATTATGAGCGGCTCCGCAGGCCTATGGCCCACTGGAACCAGAAACACAGAACAAAGTTTTTTTTTACACTGTATTGGAAATTTACAAAGGGGGGTGTTATGCTGTAAATGGACTCAATTTTTTTTGCTAAGAATTATAATTATTTGAATTGGCAGCGTTGTACTCGTGATTTTTCGCAATGTGATCGAATTTCGTCTCACTGTAGTATGAAATATTCTTTTTGTAGTGGCCTATTCAGAGATACTTCTGCTGCGAGCAGTAGCCATTTTGTACGACTTTCGAAACGCTAACAAATATCTAAAAAATATAATAAATAATGCAATTAATTAAAATATAAAATCAATAACTTGCTCTCGGAGTAAAATTCGAAATAATAATTTGAATATGACAAAATTATTACAATAGCAAAAAAAAAATAACATACAGATTTAAAGTTATTAAATCGTTACTAAATGACTTATTAAATGAAATACGACCATTGGAATAGTTTTTTTTTGCGAAAGGCCTGTTTTCGACAATTTTATCTTACAGTCATGCTATCGTAATGTTTATTATTGACATTTTATATGAATTTAAGGTACCTAAAGTGATTTACTTCTCTGTTAACTATTATTTATGGGGGATATTTTTTAAATAAAATATATGTTCATAAATTAAGGCGCGGATTTTTGTGATCAAAATGACGTATTACGTAATTTAGGGTTGCCCGCCAAGGGTCTGTGTGGACATGTTAAAAAACAACGATAAAACATGGCAACACCATATTCAATGTTGCAAGTTCAAAATCGGTCTATAACGTCACTACGAAAAACGTGATTTGATATCGATTAAAATGTTGTAAAGAATCAATCGGCTTGGAATTGATTCGCAATGAACGCACGAATATCGAAAGCATAAAAGCAGTTGTGTTTTTTAATTTTATACTTAAATAAAATATTTATTCGGATACGTATTATGTACGTAGTGATAAGGTATAACATGTATTAAAGTAGCTGTTTTGAATTTTACTTTTTGGGTCAAAAATAAAATTAAAATAACAGTAAAATTAAAATGATTGTATACAAAAAAAACAAAGTACAGAGGTTGTACATTTTGTTATCAACACGACCATGTTACATTTTAATTAACATTTTAAGTCATTTTAAAATTCCTCCCTTCAAGTAAAACTCAAAACATGCAGTTTTTAAATAAAATATAAAAAATATATAATTGTAATATCCAGTTAGCGTCAAGTTATATTAGTATTATTCTATATTTATTGTCTTATAAGCGTATATGACGCCACGTTAGATTAGGTGACATATATACATACTATGCTATGAGTAAACTATTATAATATATGTAACTAAACTGATAGGTAATGAGCAGTCAAGAATCGACGAATAATCGTTTACATATAATCGACTAATTTATTTTTTATCGATAAGTACATCACTAGAGTAATTATAAAAAAAATCGAGGATTTTTTTATGTATCTATGATATTTAGTTATGAAATATTCATCCTTGCGACTATATCTGTTGTCCAAAGGAATTTAGTAAATTATTTTATCACCAATGAATATAGCTTTTTGTGGCTCAGAAAATATACAATACATCACGCCTTTATTCCCCGACGGATTAGGCAGAAGTGCAACTCAAATCCGTACATAAAGAAATAATAATGAGCGTAACTGTACCGATTATTTTTAGTGGCTTTTATGTAACTAACTGATACCTGTGACAATGACACTTTAGTATACTACTCAGATGGAGCAGATTCGCAATAGTATTGCTAGAAATAATGAAGAATTGTAAGAATGAACAGGCTTCTTCTGGGTAAGCTCACTCCATTGTCGACTTTGTCTCTGTCACCTCTGACCTAGACTAGAGTCAAGAGCAAACCCATTTCAAATAAAAAAAAGAATAATAAAAAGTAACAAAGATGACCGCACAAGTAAGAAAAAGACAGATTTATTTGGTGTCATAACCATCTTTAGATTTTTTATCATACTCATTACAATATAGAGGAATTTAGTTTTAACAGTTGTTTAAAAATAATCAAACCTATTGCATTATTTCACTAATCGAAGAGCCACAATTCTGCCTCTTATCCAAATGATAACAACACATTCATGTATAATATTTAATTCTGGACGCAAAAGACGCGCTTTGATAATATCAAAGTTTCAAAATGGCCGAGAAACCCAACTATAGTCAACACGTTTCACACACGCCAGCATTTATTTAACTTGATATTTCTAATTCTAAATTTTAAGAAAATCAGTTAATGCAGGATTATTGCGAATCTCTTAATCCTGAGCCTTATACTTAACTACTGTTCATTACCTAAACTAATCCCGGTTATACTATAACACTAGCTAAAACCCTTAACACTCTCCATTAGAACGTCTTCCATAAAACATAAGTTTTTAATCCTTCTGATTTTTTTCATATTTTTGTAGTGGCAACATTTTCATTTTTTTTTGTAGTGGCAACTTTAGCTTCCATTTTTCATTCGTCGGCTACTAATTTTACTAGATGCTGTTATTAAATATCTGATATTTACATCCGACCTTATAGAACGGAGTTGTTATTGTCCTTGACAATACAAAAGTACCCTAAATAAATACCATATATTGTCGGTATTTTACCATGTATGATTGTCATTTGCACAGCCTGTTACGACTATCATACACCAGCCGATAGACGTTGTATTATCCAAATTTCAATAATTCATACAAAAATCCTATAAAAAAAAGTTTTTCTTGAGTTTGAAAAATTTCCGGGAAAAATTTCCAATATTTTTCTATCCATTAAACATAATTCAGACTATTGCGAACATTTTAAAACAAAAAATAGCCAAATCGGTCCAGCCGTCGTCGATTGATGTGCTTACCAACGAACAGCATTTTATTTATGTTTATATAGAAGATTATACTCTGGTCAGGCTGGTAGTCAGACTTTTCGACTTTCATAAATCATTATTGTCAGACAATTTGTCATAAGTTCAGACTAATCTGTCCGTTACTGTCAGATCACATTGCTTGGTGCCTAAATGCTTCAATTTTTGCTATTTTATACACGGCTATCTCTATCCAACTTTTGCTAAGACATTCCTAATGACAATATTATAAAATAATCGTGATTTTTTTACCTTTGATGCTGTATGGGTGCTGTCAGTGCAAAAAGGGAAGAACAAAATTTATGTTTGAATATGAAATGAAATCGTTTTTTTCCATTCATAGATCCAACTAAGTATAAGTACATAAATTGTTGGTATGGTTTTTGTGATCATTAAAACTTTTATGACGCGACGGTCAAACACCAATTTAGTTCTTACACATTCCTCCTCCTCAAGTCGTCGCCTCATTACTGAGGGTCGTGATCCTCCCTTGAAAACATCTTTTCCCTGACGATGTTTCGCCATCTCTGTCTGTCCTTGTCCAGGTGAAGCGCATCATGAAATTTCGTGTCAAGAGGAGAGCTTATCTGATCGGACCATCGCAAAGGGCTGCGACCTCTTGGTCGTTTTTTTTTTTCACATTCAGAGGTTAATAAATAAGAGGGCCACCTTTCGTAGGAAGTCCAAATCTCACAAAAATACCAAATGACTACTACTACTTTTAGCGACAGCAACAACCTTAAAAATACTCCGATGTCCAAAACGAATTTAGATTTGTTTTGCCTCTTTAGCACTGAGAGCTTCTTACAAGCATCATTATTTTTAAGCTTCGACTGAACTATTGCCATTCCTCTCTTAAAAGATAGAATCGTTCGCACGCAATTTTTTCCCATAAAAACTTTACTGCATAACCTTTTTTCGGAGAAAATCAAATACAGATTCGAATACAGAGACAGGAAAAGCATACAGAATTGTGAAATATAGAGAAAAATACAGTTTTAAGCCCCATTTACACGATGCAAGTTTCATGCCTGTGGCATGCAATAAAAATGCGTCGTCTATACCGTGCAACATTTATTGTTGCTTCGATTTATTGCTATTAGCAGACAGTTAAATGGCATCATGTAAATCAGTAAGACATAAGAGTATGCTTCTAAAACAGATGCGCTCACTGCAGGAATAAAGACACCATTTGACAGGATTTTGACATGAAACTTCATACTTTCAACTAACAATTGTCTTCAAAATAGCACGCGATTCCTCACTCCAAATACTGACTACAATCCAAGCCAACATTGGCCCCAAAGTTGATACGGTCGAGTTGAAAATATTTCCTTGCTCTCAGACTTAGGGTAAACTGCTTGCTTGGTCAAATGTTTGGAGCCAGTTTTCGGAAAAGGGATCGCGCTGAAGTGGGCCAGGGTCATACCAAGTCACCATTAAAAGTAGTAGTAGAGTCCATGTGAAAAGACTCGCCCGGGGAAGTACTACCACCACGCCTATTTCAACCGCCAAGCAGCGTTGCTGTATTCCGGTTCGAAGGGTGTGGGTGCCGGTGTCGTTACAGGCACATGAGACGTATCGACTTTGTCTCTTAGGATGTTACCGCTCAGCATAATCAACCTGTAATGTTTCCACTGCTGGGGCACAGGCCTCCTCTCTGTGAGAGGTACCTGGGCTGTAAGCCCCCACGTGGGCCCAGTGCGGGTTGGTTACCACTCATTCGATGTTAATGTAAGATAAGTGGTCGCTCGAGTGGAACAGATATCCTATCTCACGAAGACCTATTTTATTTTTGTGTAGAATTAAAGTTGCACATTGTTTCTGTGTGCGTCAAGCCGACTCGGCTTTGACCGACGGCTCCCGAATTTGCTCACACAGAAACAATATGCACGTACAACAGACACAACTAAAACCGGCCTTCGTGGGATAAAATATCTGGTAGCATTCTAAGGTTGGCAACGCAACGATGAATCCCTCCGTTGCAGCTGATTTCCAGTAGCTGTAACCATTTCCGGCGTATGTCAAGTTGCCAACCTATAAACCACGGTTATTTATACTGTGATAATAGCATATAGTATCATCTTAGGTGTCGTACCTTCCATCAATCGTTCCAGCTTGTCACAGTCAAGAACATAAGTCCTTTTAGAACCAAAATATCTGTAGGTGCTTCTAGAATTGCAGCATGAATCAATCAATTCAGCTTATCGTAATCCACTGCTAGACATGGGCCTCTTCCTAGGCTGCGCCACAACACCCTGTCATCCGCTGAATTGCAGTATAACATCTGAATAAAGATATTTTTGGAATAGCTCCACATCATCTGCACATGGGTCTTTCTGTAGGTTCTTCTAGACTTGTAACATAACATCTCAATATAGGCCTTTATGGAATAGATCCACAGCATCTGCACATGAGTCCTTCTAGAATTGTAACATAACATCTGAACATAGGTCTTTTTGGAACAGCTCCACATTATCTGCACATATTAACACTCTTACCGCCACCCATTTTCAGTGCAGGCAGGCCATGCGGTCTGCCGGCGGCCGCAACTTTGCCTACCCGTGCAGGCTGCGGTGAAAAATCTGTAATGAGTGAAGCAGGCCGTACGGGCCGCCCGGCGGGCTCACTGCTTGTTTTTGCTAGCAAGCCATGCGGTCCGCCACGACCTCGCAATTTCATATTCAATTTGTAGTGCGTGGCCTGCTGCTGATCTCGCTCAGTGCAACATGTAGGTGGGGTACCTTACTCGAAAAGGTACGCCCCGCCGGCTGACCGTATGGCGGTGAGAGTGTTAAACAACTAATGTATTATAGTAGGTTTAAGCTACAATATAAGGCATTTCATCATTCTCATTCACCATCAGATGTAGGTTACCTTGTTAATGCAAGTTAGCATATACGCTTACTCTAGAATTAGGTTCACCACACATCAGAAATCAGACTACATACATCTTCATTTGTGCTTTGTCTATAGCATTAGCAGTCGGTCCAAATATCCAAATACAGGTCCCAACTAAGCCAATGTTGGTTCAAAAGTTGGTACGGTCGACTCGAATAAATTTCGTCGATCTCAGACTAAAGCTAAATGTTTGGCCCAATAGTTGGCGTCAGTATATACAGCTCAAATTCCTTTAGAATTGCGGCACATCTGTACAAGTTAAGCAGGTACGCTTACTCCAGGATTAGGTTCAACATACATAAGAATTCAGACTCCATACATCTCCATTTGTATTAAAATTAAAGCTTTGTCTATAGCAATAGCATTCGACCCAAGTATTCAAATACTGGCCCCAACTACGCCAACGTTTGGTTCAAAAGTTGGTACGGTCGCCTGCAATAATTTTCGTCGATTTCAGACAAGAACTAAATGTTTATCCCAATAGTTGGGGCCAGTGTTAGTATGCAGCTCAAATCCGTTAAGAATTACGCCACACACGTCTGTTCGATACACATTCTGGTGCAAGTCATGAAAAAAACCCCCGACAAAAATAAAAATAAGGAATCCCTACAAAAAGCATGAAATAAAAAAAATAATTTGAAAAAATCTTATGGAAGTCGGGGGACCGTTCTGTGGAACACCTTCTATTCTGCTTCTGAGGTCCCCCGACTTCCATAAGATTTTTTCAAATTATTTTTTTTATTTCATGCTTTTTGTAGGGATTCCTTATTTTTATTTTTGTCGGGGGTTTTTTAAATTTTTAATTTAATTTTTTATTTCATGCTTTTTGTAGGGACTCCTTAATTTTTGTATTTCATTTCTTTTATTTTCTTCCGTTTTAAGATTCTGGTAATTTGGCGTTTAATCAGGTTTTTAATCCGTCAAAAATATTGATTAATTTATAGTTGAAGAATAATTTTTAAGACTAAACAGATTTTTTTGTCTTATTATATTTTTCAAGTTTTTAGTTTTCATTTCGTTAGGTAGGTAGTTAATATTCCTCATTCTCTTTCAATATAGTGTAAATTATTCTACTTGACAAGCCCTTGCATTTGATACCTATATTGAAGGAGTTGTGAAAAAAAAATGTAATTCGCCATTTTGTGGTTGCGGCCATCTTGGATTTGAAATTTTTAATAGTGTATAGTATTCTACTAGTCAAGCCCTTTCATTTGATACCCATATTGAGGGAGTTGAGAAAAAAAAATGTAATTCGCCACTTTCTTGTGGCGGCCATCTTGGATTCAAAATTTGTTATAGTGTATAGTATTCTACTATTGAAGCCCTTTCATTTGATACCCATATTGAGGAAATTGTGAAAAAATATGTTATCCGCCATTTTGTAGCGGCGGCCATCTTGGACCGATTTTCATCAAACATAGCTAAGAACACTCCCGACTAATACACCTTTCAAACAAAAAAAACTAAATCAAAATCGGTTCATCCGTTCGGGAGCTACGATGCCACAGACAGACACACACACACACACACACACACACACACACACACACACACACACACACACACAGACACGTCAAACTTATAACACCCCGTCGTTTTTGCGTCGGGGGTTAAAAACTAGGATATAGCTACAAAGTACAAACAAGTCATATCAATCTTCTCGGTTTTCGGTAAAAAAATCTCATTATCGCCATCAACAGTCTTTACTAGGAGTTAAGGTTGTACAGTGTACCTACAGGATTAAAATGGTGCTGTTTAAAAACTGGAAGGCTAAGAGGAATTTCTGCTTGGCATTCTATTGGAAACTTCGCCTACCTATCACCACCATTGATCTGGCCATTAGCACGCTAATAATTGATCTGTGACCACATCTGTCCACAGCGTAAGCGTTAGGGCCTTCCGGCTGAACATATACCACCCGAAAGCTTACCACAAAACTTAGGGCTTCTAAGCCATCGTTTCTCAAGTTTCAAGATCGCACCATTTGGCATATAAACTGCCCGATCTTCAAAGCTTGCTGTAAATAAAATCGCTCTCAAAACATCCTTCACAACTAACAGCCTATGTTTCTGGTCATATTCCGAGTTGGTCTAGATTTGATGTATACCCGAATCCCTAAGGTTGAATGTCACTTGCACGTCATAAAACAACAAGATCTATATGTCTATAATTATGACAGTTCAACCCAAGTGAAGTTCCAGTTTACTGGTTTGGGCCTTAGGCTTATCCCAAGTTACGCCACCAATTTTTTGCGAGTGGCCAAGAGTAGTTAAGAGTGGAGTGAGCTGTCCGCAAATGTGATATATCGGGATTTAGCTTAAGATCGTCGTGTCTGTAAATTTCAGAAATGACGGTCTTTTTCTAAAGATCGATTTCAGACATCATTTGTAGCCCCAGCAACAATAGGGTATGAAAGCAGCAAATTCTGAAGTCCAACCTTCCTTAAGCACCGTTTTGGGATGTCCATCTTCCCCCTATCCGTGGGGGGACGGAATAGAATACAATTCCCCCCCGTTACCGGGAAAGCGAATCGTAAGAGGCGATGAACCCGGCCAAGAGGTGGTAGGGGCTTGAACGACGTGCTTTGTGCAAAGCATAGCGATCCTGTCCCAACTGGGTCAGTACCACCCTCTTACTTAAGTCTGTGGAAATCAATTCCCTGAAAGTAAGAGAACAGATACCTCAAATACGTGTACATGGAAACAATAGGAACTGCAATGTTTCGTTCGAAAATATTGCCTGCTAATGTGGTGGCTGCAGTGCCATTGTCGAAACAAGGTGGAGCCCTGCTTGTAGGAGGTGCGGTTATCATCTTGGGCCGAGTTTGGTGCCAAGTGGCAGTGTTTTAGGGCAATCATTGATTCATTGTTGACTTCGAGTTCGGATTGCCGCGTACATGTGATTGAGGATAATGTTTGTTGCCAGCTCCTTTTTTTAAGGTCATCCGGTTTTTAGGATAGGCTTGTATTTGTTCCGATTGTGTCGCGCGTCAGCAGTTCTCTGTCAACTTCAGTCAAATCTAAGCCTCTAGGGGGGCAGTACATTAATTCTTTTAGTAAAAAGATCATTTTGATATTTTTGCTGTAGTCCTGGTAGGCTTCCTGCTGATAGGCATCCATCCCTTATGGTTGCCGTTTAGCAGGTTGCATGCGCAACCTTCTGAGGTTCCGCCTTCGAGGCGATGGGATGACCTGACCCTCAACCCAGCATGGACCCCAAGAGACGTGGGATACTGGTTACTTTTGCACCATTAGCTTAAGTCATCTCATCTGTAAATACCATTGGTTCAATTCCTTTGTAAATAATCGTGCGTGCGTGTCAACAACGGCGATGTCGAGTTTACACTTTTCTGGGTATGGCCGCGTTGATATTTAGAACCCCCGTCTGCGCGAGGCTTACATCCGAGGTGAATGTTCAAAGAGTTTAAACAATTCTCCGGTTCCTTGTGGATTCTAGGGAAGTGTAAGAGATTTTGGACATTTTCAACTCGAGAAGTCTTGGCTGTGTCTCTGTAGTACGAATTAATCTGTATTTGATTTTCATCGCTTTCTATTTGGACGTTATAAAATCATTAATTATGCCTTTAATTGAGTTTCCTAAATTACATCTGAGTACCTTCGTGGCATGTTCCCGATGGTGTGAAGATGACACAAAAGTAAAAAAAATGGTAAAAGTTTTAATTCCAACGTTCTGATTTTTACGAGTACTAATTTTTTTTTACTTTTTAACAGTTTATTTTCAGTACTATTAGTATAATTTTGGATACTCCTTCTTCAATTAATTTTCCAATTTATTTAACGTGCTATAGAGGGATTCAAAAGTCTTGGCACGGTATTACCAAAAGCAAGCCTTCGACGCATACCATTACTATTAATTTCCGTACGTGCATTTATTTTATTGTTGGCAACATTACGGATTATCGATATTCTGTCACTAAGACACTGTTCCCGTGTCTCATAACTGTGTTGTTCTCCATAAAACCTACAATATGGATCATCCAATCACTAGCCACAGTGTATGGTGCACCTGATAACAGTGTTCCAATTTCATTTCTTCTTAAACTGCCTATACGCTTAACTGCGCCCTAATATCTTCGAATGCTTTGAATAAAGAATTGGTACACTGTATCAGCTACGCTGTGGTAAGTGCATGTGCCTTTCATTTTATTGCACGGTAAAATTAAGCCACATTAACGCAACGACATCAAAATATGGGATTGGTTAAAGATGAATAACGGACGACCATCTTTAAACAATTATATTGAAACCATCAGTCGTGGGAGTAGCTTTCCTTTGCCATGCAACATTATAAAAGCCTATGTCGTCTCGCGAGCCTTAGTAGTTTTCCACAGAAACATTTGAATTGCCATTTAACTATATTCCGTTTTTGACAATATCGGCCAATCACGCTTAGAACAATTTCTCAACGAAAAACAAACGAAACGAATCTTTGTGGAATTATCTAAGCAGTAATAAAGTGGAATTTTGATTGGGAAATATTTTCATAAGCGGCAGTATGGCTAAAGTTTTCAAAATAGCGCCGTGTGAATGTAAAGTTCGTGAAACGGCAATAGTGTTGCCAACATGTTAGCCCTTATTTAGTTTTATCCCGATATTAATTGACGTAAATTTTCCACTCTCCTATACATTTCATTTAATGACTTTTATATGTAAACACAAAAAATTCAAACTAAGAATTTAAATTTTTTGATATATTACAAAGTTAGTTAAATTAAATGGTTAAGGGTTTTCTGTCAAACGTCTACTGTGATTGCGGAGTAAAAATCTACATTTTGTAGAAGATTTGCCAAGTGTAATTTACAATTTTGAAAAGCGAAATCCTCAAACACATTAGCGCCATTGATAGAAAAATTTATCATGACAGTGTAAAAAGCGGGAAAATTACGTCAAAATTATTTTTTTAAATTTAAATGTCACTCGCCCAAAACCGACCACAATCGGCCTATATAAATAAAACTAAACACATTTGACTACACTACATAATCTTATTATACGGACAGACGGTTTTTGAATGTTTTACGTAGGTATAAAATCCTCTTTTGGGATTTCTTAATCATTAGGACAGTTCGCTTTTGCGTACGCCGCAGTCGCCTACAGTGGAACCTGAGAATGTATAAAGAACCCCTTTTATGTAATAAAAATACTGTCCTTTTTAACACATAATGTAAAAAGTCTCCTCAGAATGACAAGCAAAATCTCACATGTCCCTATACATTGAATTTGAGTTTTAGAACTGGTGCTCAAATCATGTATTTATTCCATTTTTAGTTATCGACTGACTACGCATTTACGATAGAGAAATATTTTTATTTAGATTTGTTTTTTGCCCAAAATATAATGATATACCCTAGAAAAACGTACATTAAAAATTTGTAGTGATATATTATTGTAATAAGTAAGGATAAGTATTAAAATGTTAAAAATAAACTAACCAAATTTTAGTTGGGTTACTAATTTTATTATTATTGGTCTCAGTTATGTCAAAGATAGAAAAGAATGTATGCCATGTGGAAAGGAATGCTGAAATGTTGAATAGCGCATTGACTCCATATAATTTAGATATTATCTAGGAGTGTCTGTGGTTATTTGAAATATATAAACAGTTCTGTGAGAACTGCCGCTATTTTAGTCGATTTTCTAATTCACGCACTAGTTTTGAAGTTATTTTTGGGTTAGATTAGTATGAATTGTCGAATCTTTTAGTGAAATGTGTAAATTAAATATTATCTAAGATTTTCAAAGATTAGAACGAATAATAGGGGGATGACTAAGCTATTAGTAACTTCGTTGGGGAACTAAAATATAAAACAATAGTGTTGAGCACTAACCGTTAGAAAATCGACTGTTTAGAGAATTATCCAGTATTTTTGTTTATAATAAACTTAAATTCATATTTTTGTTAGTAATTTTTTGTGGTGCATTAATAATGTAAGGTGAATTTAACTGTAAGGTGTGAAAAATATATTTACTTAGAGAATGCAACTTATCAGTGTCACATTGTTATTAGTATTGCCATATAATAAAAATAAGTCTCGAATTTGTGGGTTTGGCTTTTGCCCAAGTTCTCTCCTTACCATTTTTTTAGAAATCTTTTTTAGTTTATTTTTGAAGTATGAAATAAAAATGAATTTCAAGCCAACATTTAGTCAAGAATGAAATAAGAATCACTGAATGACTGAATAGATTTACTTTCACTAAGATTATGCGAAAGAGAAGAAAAGACATGATTAGATAAAGGCCTAGGCACTGTAGTTTGATAATAAAAAAACATAATAATATAAGGACTTTTTTTCTTTTTTTTTTCTTTGCCTTTTCTAAAGAATATTTTTCACACTTTACAGAATGTATATTGAAAGAAAGTTCTGTGTAATTTATTGTGAGACATGATCTCTCATGTATCTTATATATTGTCGCTAGAAGTAGGTTACCATAATGTGTTGTAATGTATCTATGTTCAAGTCACATCCTGTAAATAGAATTTTTTGGTAACGAATTATATTTTTTTGTGATCGTATCTTTTTTTTTTATTTTCATCCTTTTTTTTTTAACTTAGTCGATTTTTAATCGAATATATTAATCGATGTATGTAACAGGAGTATAATAGGCCTGATGATATTATTAAGTATTTTTTTATCGGCACAAGCTCATCATACGGTGCTGTGTTAAAAAATGGTAGTTCTATGTTTTAATCATCAATGTATGTGTGTGTATTTGTTACTCCTGACACTGCCAATCCATACATAAAAACTGCTACCTAGACAGCACAGAATTTATCCTTTACTTTGCTAATATTTTATACTAAAAGCGACCTTTTTCTCTAGCCAAGTTTCTTATTAGCTGCCCATTAGTTTTGCACTTTTTGATACCTTTTTTTCTTACAGTACCTTTATAAAACTTAGTGAATTTAATCGTAAGTACCTAAGCGTCGGTTGTTTTTGTCTGTGGCATATAAAAGGTATTAAAATAAGTAATCTAAGAGGTATGGAACGATGGTAAGCGCAGGATATAGCTTGTTGTACATAAACGCTGGCGTCAATAAACGGATAAATCAATTATTATGAGAGTTTTTATTGTTCGTTTTGAGTTTATGTTGGTTTTAAATTATTTTGACCCTATATTTTGCGGTTGATCTGTGGATGGGTGACCATCTTTACGTACGGTCAGTTTTTTTAATCTCAGTTATTGAGCAAAATAATTGCATTGTACTTTTGCTGCAATTTTAAACAAATATTTTTTACCAAGCTTGACGCCTGAAGCTTGCGAGGCCTGCTAATAAGACGTCTTCTTCTTAGCGTGTCGATAGCAATCTAAATATACTCGACCCGGAATTCGGCCACTTGTTTGGCGCCTCCACCAGAGTCCATCAGCTCCTGCAACGTGCAGCTGACAGGACACGCAGGACACGACATTAAGTGTCCCATCGTTTGTGGAACAGCACCACATTTACACTCCAAGGCGGAGTCGTCTATGAATCTCCACCTGAACAGGTTTTCCTTGCTTCGGCCAACCTGGGTCCGGAGTCTGTTTAAAGACTTCCAGGTTACCCAAGGTAGCTCATGTCCAGGTGGGAGGTATATATTATATCACGTATATATATCACAATAAGACGTTATACTTAGTATGAAAAAGTAGTGCAGTTCAACTTCTGCCCTGCTTTAAGAGCTGGTGGTAAACCCCTAATTCTTCTTCTTGTCGCTGGCACGACTGTATTTCAGCACCTTAATTGCGTAATACACTATCAATCGGAATCTGAATCATTTTGAAGCAAATTGCTAATCCATTGCTTCATATGTTCGAAAAATTAGTCTGCCCAACACGTAAATAACGCAATTAATGTTGTTGAACTGTCAAAATGAAACCGATTCCGATTGATAACGCTGATCTTGTTTGCCCAAAACATCGCCACTTCCACGGCGTTTGACTGCATGTTTTGCGACACAGAGGGCAGCACAGGAAGGTGGAGCATATTATTTACAACCTACTGCCGATCCGTCGTGTTAACCCCACTTTAACAGGTTGGTTGGTTCAGGGACTTCCATGTCGCCCCCAAAAAGTTACACCCTGCAGGGAGATGCTTCTTTGGTGGTAGATAGTAAGTAGGAGGGGGAAGATTATCCTGACAGATTTTTTTCTTTAAACGTTGCCCCACTAGGAATTTCTCCTGTATTGTGGGTGCGTTTACAAACATTTAAATTCACGTACACAAACAGCCAGACCCGGAACAACTACTTGTAGGTCATTCAAATATTTGTTCCGTGCGGGAATCGAACCTGCGACACGCAGCGCAGCAGTCAATCGCTTAACCACTGCTCCAACCGTGCCGTCATATTTTGCAACGGGCGTCGCCGCGTCGGCCGGGTTTCCTGACAGAGACGCTGACGATTTTATGAAGCTGTATCTACCTACTTTTTAGCCGTTGAGTTGATAGCTGTGCGTCAGATAGTGGGTCTTTGGTTCTGGTATCATATTCCTGTTTGTGTTTCTCCACTGCGCTTGCAATTTTTCTATGAAGTTCAATTGAAAGCCTGTGTAAAGGCTACGTTCACGATTCACACAAGTCATGTGTGCGTGTGTCATATTAGCCCTGCTGGTTTAACCGACTGGATTTTTGATTAGACTAAAACTGATTCGTTGATTAAAATATTTTTATTGCCGTTTGCGTTATTCGCTATTAAATGGCATAGCAATGATTTGACTGTAAAACCTCAATCTGGATTTATGAAATCGCAAAAAATGTATATTATCGTATTCGGAATTATTGTTATAAAGGTAAGCCTTATAAAAGTGTTAATTTGATAAATGAGCTGTTTGTTTTATATTAATTAAAATCAATTTTATCCGAAAACATCAATCGGTTTCTTACTAAACTTCAAATAAGTATATCCGACGACCCTGGTTACTTATCTCCGGTGGCCTCAAAAAGGGGTGTGTCACGTTTGATATAGAAACAAAAGTTCTAACGATCATAAGACCTAATTTCGTTTAATATAATTTTTATTTTAATATAACGGTCAACGGTCATAATGAATTATTGATATAACTTCTTTTTACCTAATTTCATATGGTATAATGAACATTTTACCTAATTTCATATGGTATAATGAACAGTTTATATAATGCACATTTGAAATAATATTCACCTAATATAATATTCAGTTGCTATAATATTCAAAATCTTTAAGTAACGTTTAATATAATTTAGAAATATCTACTTTTATTTTTGCAAAAATGTTTGTTTTCCTCTTTTACTTGTTATGTTGTGGCTATATCGTTGAATTAATTATATTACACACACAACACACACACATAGGATACAAGACACACACACACACATGACATAGGATGCAAGAGCGAGCGAAGGGCACCCCGAGGTTCGGTTGTGTTAGGTTACTTTAAACCCTTTACACAGAAATAGAACACACACACATAGAACACAAGAGCGATTCTTTACATATAATGCTGGAGCGAGCGAAGGGCAGAAAATTAGTTAATATGATTGTTAGGTCAAATGAACGTTATTTATAAGGAGCATTATACAATATGAAAATTATATGAAATGAACGTTATACTAAATGAAATTAGAGAAAAAGAAAATTAGTTAATATTAATGTTAGGTCAAATGAACGTTATATAAAAGGAGCATTATACAATATGAAAATTATATGAAATGAACGTTATACTAAATGAAATTAGAGAAAAGGAAAATTATATCAAATATAACATTCGATCATATGACATTAGGTTGATTGTTGATTGAAGTCGTAGGTACCTATTCAGTTGCATTTATCTATACATATAATAAATCTGTAGACGAGGCGTTTCTGTACATTGAAATTATAAAAAAAAAATAGGTAGGGTGTTAAAGGATAACCAACAGATGCTATTTCATCAATTTACGGAATTTTTCTCTGTTTGGATGTGACAGATTTTTTATTTGAACAGGTTCAACGTAAAAAGTACCAAACCAATATGGTTCATTTTTATACTCAAATATAGTGTAGAACTCGGAGTAGTAAGTAGTCTTTGTTTTTATCTCAATCGCTTCAGTCTATCAAAAGATATAATCAATTTAAAGCATTCTATAACAACTTTTTATTGCAATAAGTGAAAACACGTAACGACATCTATTGGGACGATATAGTACTAAAGAAAACATATTGTGTAATAATAACTCTGATACTTATGTCTGTGTTACGTGGTGTTATTTAAAAAAGTAATGATAATGATTATAATCTATAAATATAAAAGAAAGTCGTGCTAGTTACACTATTTATAACTCAAGAACGGCTATATTGGTGGGAAACTTTTTATCCGGTTTTAGACGGACATAGTATTTAATACTTTTATTTACTAGGAGTAGGGTAGGAGTAGTGTGGGAGTAGGGTAGGAGTAGGGTAGGAGTAGTGTAGGAGTAGGGGTGGGGTAGGGTAAGAGGTAGGACACCACGCGAACGATAGCGCCGGGCAGCTAGAAATAATTTATATGGCAAAACAACGTTTTCCGGGTCAGCTAATATAACATACGAGTAAATAATCACTTTTAAGAGAGGCCAATTTATGTTATGTTTTGTCATAGCTTTCTTACCCCACTCCGTAGTTTATGGGAGATGCTGATTTGTCTATCTGAAAAATCGAGAAATAATGAACCACGATTGGCCTAAACAGATTTTTTCGACAGACTTATCAAGGAGTTTTCGAGGTTTACATTTTTTTATAGTATCGAATGTCCATTGTTACTTTTTCATGTGTCAATATATCGCTCTCTCTTATTTTCAGTTGCAAATATCAGTTTCAGAACCTCAATTTCCACCTCACATGGATTTTCAAAGAGTCGGTGAAGCAATATTTAATAATGAGAAATTCAATATTCTTAAGCCTACCACTCACAGAGTCACGGATCATTTTAAGGAATTTATGTTAAGGAGGGAGAGTAGTTACCATTCAGCAAAAAGGGTTTTTATCGATAACAATGGATTCAGACATGAATGGTCTGGTTTTGGAGAAAAATCCAAAAGTTTAAGAAAAACTGATCTGAAACGTGTAAGTGGAAGTTTCGAAAACGCTTTGGAAGGTACTCCTGAATCTGACATAATTTCGAAGGATGACAATGATAACGCAACTGCTACAGTCGAAGATAACAACACTAGCACTGAAAATGAAAATAATAATCAAGAAGTAGAAAATAATGTTTTAGATAATAACGACACAGTTCAAAATTTAAATGAAGAAGATTCTGATACTCCCGAGAGTAAAAAAACGACAACTATTCTTAATTTATTCCCTAGCACCAAAATCGCTATTGTAAAAAGGCTTCGTCAAGGCAAAGATAATGAAACAAAACCAGCAAAGACAGCAGAGGCAGAAAAAAAAGCAGATGAAAAGAAAAAGACCAACATTACGAAAAAAGACACATCAACTGCAATAAGAGCAAATGATGCGAAAAATGACGGTGAAAAGAAGGACAAAAAGACTGATTCAGCTGATGGATCAAAAACAGACGATAAAAAAATAGATAGAAAAGCAGACGAGAAGAGTCCAAAAGCTAAGGAAAAAAGGACTGTTGTTTCAACCACCTTCTTCTGTCCCTACCTTGGAGTCATAACAATGTCGTCTTTTATTGATTGAATTTATTTTCTAGACGATAAAGATTAAAATCTTTATGAATTTTTTTTTGTTTGGTGTAAAATATATCCTTCGCATGTTGCCACGGTCATTAGGGTCCCGTATCAAAATGGTAAAAACGAAACCCTTATGGTGAGACTAATTCTGTCTGTCTGTCACAGTTGGATATCTCAAGAACTAACTAATGCTATCAACTTGAAATTTGGAATAGTTTTAGATGACGCTTGCCCAACTATTTTCAATCAATCAAACAATCAATCAAAACGTTTATTTCGGACAATAATAATAATCCATATTTTGTTACCAATATTCTAAAACTATGTTAGTACACGTATTAAATCTAAAATAAATTAAAATTAAACTAAAAGTTAAATTTGAATTAAATTAAAACCATCATAAGAATTAAAATCAAAGTAGTAGTAGGTAGTTTCTTTCTTATTTTGCAAATAAGAAAAAAATAAAAATATGTGTTTAATTTTTGCCACAGGGACTGAAAGGTGGTCTGAAAAATTCGAAGTGGGGTTACTAGGGCATGTGGGGTATCATATGAAAGAGCGCAGTTTGCACATTCTCAGACATTTTTTCTATTTTTTTTAGGCCGCATATTTTTCGAAGATGAAGATGAAAAATGTAAAAAAAAATACCGTTCCCCCCTTATCTCCGAAGTTTGCAAAGAGAAAAATCTGAAATTATTTTATGTGATAGAAGTTTATGTAAAGATTATAGAAAAAATAAAACGAAGTCTCTAAATAGCACACATTTTCAGAAATCATCAACAAAAGTTACATTAGTTCCACTATCGGTCAAGAGATGGCGCTGACATAAAATTGGAATATTCTACACCGCAGTGCAGTGTTAAAATTCTCTGATGAATATAGTTCAATAGAATGCGTTCAGTACAACAATGCTTTTAGGATGCTGATGCGGCTGCCGAGGCACTGCAGCGCTTCGGGCATGTTTGACGACCCTCGCATTGATGGATGAGGATGGCATGAACATCCTCAGAAAGAGAGCGGCATCATTGCTCAGTCGTGCCCGCGGCAGTGGCAACACCATTGTTAGCGTTGTGGCTAGCAAAATCGACTGTCCAATATTGTGGCTTTGTGTGCAGTTGCATGTGCAGAGTAACTGAGCTGAGGATAGGATAATTAATTTTATATTTCAAATTCTATTTAAATTTTTCTTTTGTTTTTATGATTTTAATGAAATTCTTGTTTTTAATTCTTTTAATTTATATTGCTTTTAATTAATTTAAAGAAGTAAAAGATTTTGACAATTTTGATTTTATATATTTCAGTTATTTAATTTTAGTTTTAGTTAAAATAGTATACCTAATTGTGGCATGTATTTTTAATCTTTGGTTACTAACATAATGTTTAAGTATTTTTAAGTATACTAACATAAATATGGATCACTGTGTCAGAGTTAAAATAAATATTAATAGGCCTCGCCGATGAAAATTAAAAAATATGATGGTACGGAACCCTCGGTGCACGAGTCCGACTCGCTCTTGCCCGGTTTTTTTTTTATTAGATAAAACCGTATAAGTACACACTACTTTTTATTGAAATAAAGATTTATAGTACAGACGCCAGCACATCAAGCTACTACGATCTGTAGATTTTCAACTTTATCGCTAAAGCTTATGGTTTAAAGTTGATTGGAAAAATTTGACAGTTTCGGGTAGCTTTATGTGCTGGCGTCTGTACATGATGATTATGTAGGTAGAGAACTACGCAATACTAACAAATATTAATATCACAAGAGAACAGTAAGTACCTACGGGTTATATTGCAATTTCGTCAATACTAATGTAGCGGTATCTACAACGCCACATGAGAACAACGCGTCATACTACGTCACGTAAATCCTACATCGCGCAAGCAGAGTTTACCGCGCAATTAGCATAGATACAACGGCCCGTCATGAATCATTGGGCAGTTCCCCGCCAGCCATAACACCCATCTGGTCGGAGGATCCTCCCTTTTCTATAGAGTATGAGTGAACTTTACACCCTGTTCCTCATACCTCTATACTAATATTATAAAGAGGCATGTGAGTTTGTATGTAGGGAGTAATCTATGGAAGTACTGATCGTATTTCGAAAATTATTTCACTAATGGGAAGCTAAAGTCTTCATAATCAACCTATAATGTTCCCACTGCTGGGACACAGCCGTCCTTTCTTCGAGAGGGAGTAGGCTCTACCGCGGGGGCTCAGTGCGGGTTGGTAGATATCACATGTCTTCGAATTTTCCTTCACCGTTTTGAGCTATAGTTAACAGTATTACCGAGTTTCAAATGATATATATTTTATATTAAAACAAGAAATTTCACGCAGACGAAGTCATGGGCATAAGGTAGTTACCTATTTTTAATTTTATATAGAGTTCGAGCCAAGGAAAATATGCCGCACACTAGTCTAAATAGATGGCGTGGGCTGCCCGAGCCTCACGATACGTGCCACAGGTTAGACACGGGTCGACTTTGCCTTTTTTTTTTAACGAGCAGAAATGCTCATGCATTCTGCACTACCACGGGGAGATAGTGCAGTGGCACTCTAACCCACTAAAACTCCACGGTGTCCTCCTCTACCGCTTACGGCGGGAACACGGGCACGTGTTAGCACTAATCCGTGAACCCGCCGCGGCTGTCCGTCACCAGACCCTCCTCTGGGGAGTACTCCCCATCACCGGCGCACCAGAACACATAGCATGCCGTGACCACCCCAGGGACCAAACCAGCACATGGGCCCCAGACGACCCCGTGTCTGTGCACCCTTGGTCCCCCTGCGACGGGTCAGGTCATTGGCCCCGCCGCCTGCCAATTTTCGGCCGCAGAGGATAGGGAGAGCGGCGCACCGCAAACTCCTCTCCCGCCGCGGCCTCCAACACTCAGCCGCGATGCCTCCCATACGACATCGCGGCCCGCCTCAGTTGCGATGTCGCCCAAGCGGCACCGCAACCTACTTGTCCGCTACGTCGTCAGCTCATAGGCAAAAGCCCTGACGAGCGGCCCCTCCTCGGGTTCCTCTTCGCTTCATCGTTGGTGACCAAGCCACGGCTACTGAGCCCCCCCGGGGGAGGTCGACTTTACCTAAATTAACCCTTAATCCGTTAAAAACACGTGATTGATAGCTTAGAAATAATCGGCTCAGAGTAAATAAAAACGAAAATGTCCGAAAACAGTCAATTTTATTAAGCATCTGCGGGTTCTGGTGTCCTTCCGGCTTCCTTTGTGTCATGATCATCATTCAAAAATCTTCTATTGAACCGTCTTGTCATGTATGGATCATATTCCTCTCCTACCTTATACTTTTCAAAGGTTCTGAGAAAAGTCCTCATTGCAGTTTGGAATGCTCTTCTATAGCTAGTCACTGGCATTTTTTCTCTCAACATAACTACTGGTTCAAATGGAATTATTAGTCCTGCTGCAGAAGCTAGTATAGGCATAAAAGGGGCTGGTAGGTAATAAGAAAACAGTTCCATAGCTCCGTTGACAACGCATGTTCCAATGTTTCTTAGTACTTCGTTTACTTTCGGCGTGTTCACAATTTTGACAATAGGTTCTGATATAAACCTGTAGACTGAGAAACTGATTTCTGGTGTTGCTATTTGGGTATAGTTTTCTTCATCTGCAATCTCAACTGCTTGTTTGCGGATGGTTTTAGCAGCTGGTTGTACAATTGATTCTGGTTGTGTTGGCAGTTCTTGTTGAGCTGGTTTGTCTGGCGACACGGCCGCCACTGGTTTTTCAGTAACTAGGTCGGTTACTTTGAATTGGTCGTTTATTTCTGGCTGTTGAGCCTATTAGAAACAAGAAGTGGGAATTATTTTCCTATTAAAATTCATTTATTATTTAAGGTTAGGTAAATAAAATAATAATATGCACCTCCGATAAAAAAGGGGTTACAACTCGAAAAACCTGGATTTTTTGAAATGCGAAAATAAACTCACGGATTTGTTAATTAGTCTTCATTCTTATACTATTACTATTATGTGATCAAAATTATTCATACTTGAAAAGCTTAAAAAAATATGTTTTAAATATGGCATACGCTGTTTTTAAATTTTCCTGAAAAACAACCAGAAAATTCCTTTTTCGAGTTGTAACCCTATTTTATCGGAGGTGCGATATAGCCGTGAGCCGCCGAGTCGTCGAGCCGACGATTCGGTGGATCGAAGTCACCATCAACTAAAACAGTCTATTTTTTTTTTCCGGATGGGAATTCATCAAATGACCCCTCCCGCCCTGGGTGGAGCGGAAGGGAGTGTCAGTCTCTTACTGACTAAAACCCACCCGTGTTCCTTCCTTAGCCCTTTATGTTCCGGGCCAGCGGTAACCCTTTCGAACAATCCCGCTGACCCGGCAGGCTTCGGCCCTATGGGGTCCTCGATGCTGACATCTCTTTGAGGCGCGCGTGGAACACGTAAGTACGTGCCGTCCGGCACGGGCCTGCGGTGCTATTCTGTAAAAATCTCCCCGTGAAAACTTAGGTGAAGTGAGCGTGGAGTGAGCTGTCAATAGTGTCAATTCCTAACAAAAACAAACTCACTTCACCTAAGTTTTCACGGTGAGATTTTTACAGAATCGACCGGCTGGTCCTGATCGGACGGTGAGCTACCCATACTTATACCGTTACGAGGATCTTTTGGCGTTTGGGTGGCGTTTTTGGCGCGTGTATGGTGGCAGGGAGCGCTGTTGGCAAATATTTGTGCAATTGTTTTTTGAAACACTTTTAAAACAAGATGGCAGCGTTAGTTCAGATTTTGGCCACGTGCGAACATCCTACCTACCAGTAGGATAGGTAGGACTGAATTATCTTCCAACCACGCACTAATATTGCGAATTGTTTCTGAGAGTCTAGAATAATAACTATTTACAATATAGATCACAAATCCTACACAGAGTATTAGCTAAACAGAATAGGAGATGATAGGATTACAGATGCATCTCGTATGCATTAATACGCAATCCCATTTCAACATGTAGTCAATATGTTAATCGCTTAATTCTACTGGGAATTGGTATCAGTCTAATTGGCATGTAATACTGGAAATTTGCTTCAGATTTATTGACAAATGTTAGTGTTTCTTATGCTAAGAAGCGGGATTTGATTTTGTTCGAAGGATCATCTTCGAATACCAGAATTTGATTGTTTTTTAAAGGTATTGTGTCCAAAATATTTTGATGCATTATAATCAGCCTATAATGATCCCAATGCTGCGACACAAGCCGGTCTTCGAGAGGGAATGTGCTATAATATACCACGCAGGCCCAGCGCTGGTTGGTAGATGTGACATGTCTTCGAAATTTTGGTTCTAGGACATTCACGATGTTTTCCTTCACTGTTTTGAGAGCCGCGCATTCCCTCTCGAACAGAGGAGGCCTCTGTCTCAGCAGTAGGAACATTATAGGCTGATTATGCTATTTTGATGACGATGATAAAATTATTTAAGAAAATGTTCATGTTCTTATCGTTTCTAATATAAATTCTATTGTTTATAATGATAGTAAACTCACTGCTGCTAACGACGAAAAATACAATAAAATAAGAATGATAGTATGAAATACTGCCATTTTATAAACTACCTATACAGTTCGTAGACACTCACATTAGGTTCATAAAAATATTACACACACAGGTAAATATATTTTGGCTGAATTCTAGAAACGAATAACTATAAAGTAGGAAGTTATAAATCTTTTGTTTTTATTATATTTTTTTTTTATATCGGTGAAGTCAATCATACTGTGGTATTTATTGAATATCCTATAAAAAAGCTATGAATTTTGAATTGAAATTAGTATTTTTATAAAGATTTTGTCCTAGTTTAGGTACAATAAAATTTTAAAAAAAATTAGAAACTAAAACATATAGACATAATAATGTGTTAGTAATTCATAACTACATATTATCTTCTGTAGACCATTCAGTTTTGAGTCAAATGAAACAGAGGACAAGCTTGATAGAAAAGTCTAGAAAAATAGAAATTGTTTTTGTGTGCAAAAGCAATAAAATCTAGCAATAAAATCGTACGTGGTATTTTAATTAAAGGCAAGTCAACACCCGTGAAGAGCGCATACGCCACGCTGCTGACCGATCGAACATGGAGTCCATATACCTGTTTTTATCTTGTGTTTTATTAATAGTTTCCGTGGATTCTGCACCGCAGGTAATTTTAGTTTTAATTTCTGGTCTAGTGGTCGTAAGCGTTACTGCTGAGCGTGGGGACCTGGGTTCGAGTCCCTGGTCGGGCAAAGGTTATTAGATTTTTCCATCTGGAATTTCTCAGTAGAAGCCCTGAGTCTGGATTTGTGCCCGGTTGATGGCAATAGGGTCGCCCCCTATTACATGGGACTTTAACATAACTTGCGAAATGTGGGTGTACTATAGATACACCTCTGTCTAACACTTCAGGGTATGGCAGGCGTGACATTATGTGTTTATATATTTGTTTGTCTGTTTATCCTTTATGTTTGTTTGTCTGTTTGTCCTTTGCTTACTTTTTACCAAACAATTATTTAAGATACTTATAGAGTTTTGTGAGATTTTAACAAGGTTCAAGGTTCAAGTGATGACATGTTTATTTACTAAGGGCGGGTTGTTTCACGCCCACTTGACGCACGCGTATACGTCAAAAATGGCGCTAACTACCGTCAAACAAAAAAAAAGGGTTGTTTCAAATTACAATTACAAAATTATAGCCTTGACTTACGTCAAATAATTACGATAATGTACTCATTACTATTTGACGATACGTTTGAAACAACCGGCGCTTAGTGACGCGCACTTACCAGTGTTGACTTTTATAGCTCAATCACTCCAATTAACATTCCAATTTCTTAATTGATTGAACAACTCTCGAGGTTCAAATGGAGCTGAACTGGAGCTACTGTCACTGTTAACCTAAGTTAATTTGCCGTAGTTATTATAGCTATTTCATACAACTGCCAAATAATTGATTTGAATATACGGCAAATGAAATTGGGTTGTCAATTAGCTTAACAAATAATTTCCCTGACTTTACAAGATTTCATGTTTTTAAATGTATGACAGTTATGAGTGAGCAGTCGTTACGGGTAGTCAGAAGCCCGAAAGTAAGACAACCAGTCTTACCAAGGGGTATCGTATTACCCAGTAACTGGGTTGTGGAGGTCAGATAGACAGTCGCTCCATGTAAAATACTGGTATTCAGCTGCATCCGGTTAGACTGGAAGCCGACCCCAACATAATTAGGAAAAGGCTAGGCAGATGATGATGAGTTACGAGTAAGCAAAATAGTTCCTTGTGCTGAGCACATGAATCCATAGACCTCCCGAAGAAGAAGAGGATTACTGAAGTTTACGATGGATAAGGGTAAGGTCAGGTCAAAAAACCTGGGATGTATGGAATCGCATTATGCAGACGGCTTCGTCTCTTCAGCCGTAATGTTGCGGCCACCGCTCTTCTAGGAATCCGTAGCGCGACACTGCCGCTGCTGTCTGAGGTCTGCCGTTGCGTGCTGACCTAATCGAATTTTGAATTTTTTCAGGTACCATACGACTACGTGCCGTACGGTAGGGAGTCTCGTCGCGACGCTAACCACCCGCTTGATGTCAACCTGAATTATGAGCGCCTATTTCCTGCCAGACGCAAGTTCATCGACTCGCCCGCCGTCCATGTTGAGCGTGACTTTGAATCCTTTAAGAAGTGATTAATTTTGTAGTACAGTCGACCGCAGGTTGGTGGTTATCGAGCTGGTCTAGCGTAGTACGGAGTTTCAATAGAATAAGCGACCTGCGGCCTTCTGTATCTAAATGATTAGTTTTAATGATTTAAAAAATATAAATAGATAATTTGGGTTGTGGTGATGGTTGGGTTTTAGTTTCATTCGGTATTCTACTTTGGAAAACCTTCAGCGTGTCGCTGCATAGTGCATTTGTCGCAGATGGATTACCGAATCTGCTGTTTTATATACCCGCTAGCTGTTTTACAAAACAGCTGAACGACGCGTCGTTCAGCTGTTTTGTAAAACAGCGCAAAACGCTAAATTTTTGCAAAACTTTTCTATAAAATTTTTCCAACGTTTTGCATTTATCAATGCAGCGGTTCAACGATACGAGGGTATCTACCTATGTAAAACAGCGTGATAATTATAGGAAACGACAGATTGTAGATTTTAGTTCAAAATTGTGTCGCTCGTGGCTCTGTATGTCATAACAACAATAAATAAAAACGTCCGAAAAAGAAATAAATTAAACGCGTAATAAAAGTATAAATTACGACATAATAATCGCTACGATTTATATGTGCAAACCAATTTACAGCACCGACGCGGCCATTAATATGGCTCATCAAGTTTTAGCTTAGGGAAGTGAGCTGTCATTCCGCCTGATGCCAGGAATTGGCGCTGTTGATAGCTCACTTCAAGCTCTCTTTACCTAACTTTACGCGGTGAGATTAATACCTACAGAACGGACGGCACGGTTCCTTTTTAGGGTTCCGTACCAAAATGGTAAAACGGAACCCTTATGGTGAGACTAAGTCTGTCTGTCTGTTTGTCACAGCCGGATATCTCAAGAACTACTAATGTTATCAGCTTGAAATTTAGAATAGTTTTAGAAGACGTTTGCCCAACTATTTTGCAAATAAGAAAGAAATAAAAATATATGTATATTTTTTGCAACAAGGACCGAAAGTTTTCGACTGTTGATGAAAAATGTAAAAAAAATACCGTCCCCCCCCTTATCTCTGAAGTTTGAAAAGAGGAAAATCTGAAATAATTCTATGTGATAGAAATTTATGTACTTAAAGATTACAGGAAAAATTAAACGAAGTCTCTAAATAGCACACTTTTTCAGAAATCATCAACAAAAGTTACATTAATTCCACTATCGGTCAAGAGATGGCGCTGACATAAAACTGCCATATTCTATACCGCAGTACACACTGTTAAAATTCTCTGACGAAAAAAGGCCTCGCCGATGAAAAAAAATTGAAAACATGATGGTACGGAACCCTCGGTGCGCGAGTCCGACTCGCTCTTGACCGGTTTTTTAACATACTATAATATTCCGAAATTCATTTTGTATTTTCAAAACTCAAAAACTCAAAGCATTTATTTCAATTAAACCATTTTACAGGCACTTTTGAATTGTCAAGAAGTAGGTCAGTCAGAAAAATGTGAAGCTAGTTGCCCATTCCAAAGCGTAGGTACCTATGGAGAAGAACGGACAAGAAACTCCATGGACACTCTTTTTAAATCATATTTTACAAAAATATTAGTTACATCATTACTTTTGAATTTATAATTAAATAATGTGAGAACGATGTAAAAATAAACAAGACGTATGCGTTAAAAGCGTCCAGAGTACAACAAATAGTACTAAAACAACAATCCAAAAATAAAAATAAAATAATTAAAAATAAGCCGAGGCAGCTAAGTGATGACCAGCCCCAACTGACGGCGCCCGTTCACGAACATGACGCATAGATCAGCACCATTCAGCTCAACCATTTTGAAGGGAGCTAAATGATCCAACATACACGCCACCGTCAGCGAGACATTTGTGTGAGCATGACATACTATCAGCCGCCAGGGCACATTCAAGTCAATGAAAGACATATTACCCGGTAAATGGTAAAATAAGGTATAGTACTTACATAGAACTCACATCTGTGCTATGCAATTATACAATACAAATGAAATTGAGTTTATACAATGCAAAGATAGTCTTACAATCTTCAGCAGCTCCAACAGTATTTTCAGGTGTTAATCAATTAGTTGTGGTTGTGGAGCAGGACCAGCATTGAGCCAGGCATTTTTATCAGCTATGTAATCCCCTAACTTATAATATGCCTGACTGCATAGTGTGCGTTTTATACAAGACTTGAATTTTGTCTCATTCAGTTGAAGAATGTGGGGAGGTATTTTATTATAACATTTTAAACAGTACCCCATAAAAGATGAGTCTACTTTAGCCAGTCTGAAACCTGGTTGAACTAATAGGTCCCTATTTCTAGTACTATAATTATGTCTTTCACCTCTTTTACTAAAAAGATGTAAGTTTTTTCTTACATACATGATGTTTTCGTAGATATATTGACAAGGTACCGTCATGATGTTAATTTCCTTAAACAGTTCCCTCAGAGAATCGCGCCTGCGTAGGTTATATATGGCTCTGATGGCTCTTTTCTGCAGAATAAAAATAGAATCGATGTCTGCAGCCCGTCCCCAAAGTAAAATACCGTAAGACATGACACTATGAAAGTAACTAAAATAGACTAGTCTCGCGGTATCGACATCAGTAAATTGACGGATTTTTCTGACAGCATAAGCTGCTGAACTTAGCCGTCCTGCAAGAGATGTTAAATGAGGACCCCATTGTAGCCTTGAGTCGAGCGTGATTCCTAAGAAAACAGTTTTATCGACGAATTCTAGTTTCTCTTGATTCAATATTATCTCACAATCACTACCTTTGACATTTGGTAAAGAAAATCTTATGCACTTAGTTTTTTTTCCATTTAATACTAAATTATTAGCAGTGAACCAATTTTGGACCTGCAGAAGGGCGTTATTTACGTCGTCAAAATTTGTAGCACGTCTATTTACCTTAAAAATTAAGGATGTGTCATCAGCAAATAACACCATTTGTGGTTGATTTTTTAATAAATGGAGTAGATCATTAACATACACTAAAAAGAGGAAAGGACCCAATATCGAGCCTTGTGGCACACCCATTTTTACTTTTAAACCATATGAATTGACACCATTTATTTGGACTTGCTGTTGTCTATCATTTAAATAAGAACTAACTAAACTGAGCGCAAGTTTTCCAAGTCCGTAATGCTCAAGTTTCAAAAGCAAGGTTTCGTGATCGACGCAATCAAACGCCTTAGAGAGGTCACAAAAGATTCCAATGGCGTCTTGGGCCTCTTCCCACGCGTTAAAAATGTGTTTTAATAAGGTTACACCAGCGTCAGTCGTACAACGTCCTTTGGTGAAACCAAATTGCTGATCGTGAAGGATTTTATTCATGTTAAAATGATTGAGCATCTGATTAAGCATTATCTTTTCGAACACCTTACTGAAAACCGGCAACACGGATACGGGTCTATAATTATTGGTGTCTTTACTGTCCCCAGATTTGAAAAGTGGTATTACCTTACTGTATTTCATTAAATCGGGGAAGATTCCTTGATCAACACACAAATTAAATACTAAGGCTAAGTAAGGTGCAATAGTCTCAATTATGGAGGCACAGACTTTAATGGACATTCCCCAAAGATCTTCGGTCAATTTGATCTTAATTTGCTTAAAAGCTTTTATTATTGAAGCGGGGTTTATATGTTTAAATTGAAATTCAACCGGGCAGGCTGGAACGTTCGCTCTTAAAAAATCAATTGATACGTCGGATGAGGAATTTAAGGCTTCCGTCGTTTTTGATGGTATATTAGTAAAGAAATTTACAAATTCCTGAGCTACTTCTAAGTTAGAGCTTATGGCACCACGTGAAGTCTCTAATGTGTAATCAGTGTTTCGTTTTTTATTCCTACTAGTTTCGTTATTTATAATTTTCCAAACTGTTTTTATCTTATTTTCTGCTGATTTGATTTTATTGCTAATGTACAGGGCTTTGGCTATTTTGCAAGTATTTCTAAAAATTTTGGAATATGTAACAACATACTTGCTGAAAGTTTCAGTATTGATGTAAGGCTTAAGGCCATACAGCTCGAAAAGTCTTTCCCTACTTATCCTAATACCTCTATTTTTGACCATTGTGTACCTATAGTTATGTAGGTACTTGCCTGTCATCGCAAGAATCTTGCTGAAATACGAATTATCAACATTGCACAAGTCTGCACGAATCCTTGAAACAATGCTCTGCATTTCACAGTAAAATTAATTAACTGCAGTCAGGTATGAAAACAATGTAGACGCAAACAAAGCGTACTTAGGCACCTGTCCCACCGCTGGCGATTAACGAGAAGAGAGAAGAGCTAAGTAGCAACTACGTCTCTCTCACACACACACGCACTCACACCCTCTCTCACACACACCCCACCCTCTCACACACACACCCTCACACACGCACACACACCCCCCCTAACCCTCACACACACACACACCCTCACTCACGAGCGCACACACACACACCCTCACTCACGCGCGCACACACACACACCTATACAATTGATCGTATTTTCTTTTGTTTTTATTTTTCCACCGCTGGCGATTAATGAGAAGAGAGAAGAGCTAGGTAGCCACTACACCTGCGTGCAAAAAAAGCGACCACACAGTCAGCGATCATCATCATCATCATTTCAGCCGAAAGACGTCCACTGCTGGACATAGGCCTCCCCAAAGCACCTCCACTTCGACCGGTTTTGCGTTTCTCGCATCCAACGAGTTCATGCGGCCTTCACAAGGTCGTCGGTCCAACGCTACGTCTTCCGGTACGCGGTCGCCACTCCAGAACCTTTCGACCCCATCGGCCATCTGTTCTGCGAGCAATGTGCCCTGCCTACAGCCAATGTTTGGCAATTTTTCGGGCTATGTCTGTTACCGTGGTTCTCCCGCGGATCTCTTCATTTCTGATTCGATCACGCAGGGAAACTCCAAGCATAGCCCTCTCCATTGCTCTTTGGGTGACTTTTAGCCTTCTAATAAGGCCCATTGTGAGCGACCACGTTTCAGTGCCATATGTCATCACTGGTAACACGCACTGATCAAAGACTTTCGTCTTGAGACACTGCAGTATGTGGGACGAGAAGATATTGCGTAGCTTTCCGAATGCTGCCCAGCCGAGACGGATTCGACGATTGACCTCTTTCTCGAAGTTGGACCTACCTAACTGGACAGTTTGTCCTAGGTAAACGTACTCATCCACGACTTCGAGTGTAGCGTCCCCGATCTTCATGAGAATGGTTGTTACATGGGCATTTGAAAAAGAACATGGACAAAACGGAGTCAGCGATCAACTATGAATATATGTATGTATCTCTTTTACTTACATAAACGGGACCTTTACTCTTTCGTACGTTTCTTTAGCGAGAAAATCGTTGATAGCTACTCGCTTCCTTGTCGGCAATGGGACAGGTGTCTGAGGTACATACATCGAAAATAACTCCAAGGAATATTTCGAAGAACAAACATATGGGAAAATGAAACAAAAACAAATAGACGAGCGAACTTATACTTTAATATACTTACAAATACATAATTACAGATTCAGAAGCGTTCCACACTTTTGATCAAAAAAATACACGTTTTATAAATAAAAATAAACTAATTAATATAAAGAGTAATTTCAATGAGCAATGAGCCAGCAGTAGTGGGTTACACAGTAATTTAATGACCACATTAATAATTAAATTTTTCTGTCTAAAAATACAAAATTAAATGCATTTAATTTTTTTTTAAACCAATTAAATAATATATTTAAACATTTTAATATCTCGAACGTAAGGCTCATTTTCGTGGTGCAAACTTAAATCTGTGGTCTAAAAATCCAGATAGGGAACATATTGCCAAGTGAGTGGTTTTAGGTGGTTGCTGGTCCTCGGTCCCAGGTTTATTGGCGATAACTGGCTAGGGAGGCTAGTAGGTCTTGTACATTGACATGGGAAGGTACAGGGGACGCTAACTCAGCATATCTGCTGGTGTAATCTGCTGGACCAGCACGAGGCTCGTCGTCGTCAGCCTGTGAAAGAATTTTATTTTTAAAACTACTCATTATAATGTGGTGATTGCTTTCTTGTACAAGAAATAAGTATCCCACCAAAAACATTTTCATGCAAAATGTTGCCAAGACGAGACCACATATGGCTCGCACTGCCAAAGTTATCAGATCTCATATAGAGCCAAGCTTCTAACTCTACACGCCCTAACTTCACAAACTCTACACCTTAGTCAAAATATGAGGCTTGGCCGTTTCGTTACTACAAGAACTATTGTATTACAGAAAAGTTACGCCCATGATTGTGATGGTAGCGAAATGGCCAAGCCGGATGGAACCGCCACTCCCGAACTACTATTTATTTCAAAGGTACGGCTACGAGCGATGTAAAATGGGAAAAAAATGGGTGTTATCAAAACTGGGCCAGCCGTCTGAGCGTGAAGAAGTAACAAACATATAAACATACACATAGACACACTCACAAATGTTCGCCTTTATAATATTAGTGTGGTGTGATTACCTATGTGGAAAAGGTATGTAGATCTAATTCATCAAGTGACGTAATCAAATCCTGCCGGTCGATTCTGTAAATGTCTCACCGTGAATACTGAGGTGACGTGAGTTTGTTTTTGCTAGTGAATGACATTATTGACAGCTCACTCCACGCTCACTTCACCAAAGTTTTCACGGTAAGATTTTTACAGAATAGCACCGCTGTTTTCTATCTAATAGCACCTATAGTTATGTGACACACTTTCCATCACAATCTGAATATTTTTTTAAAGATATTGATGTCATGTTCGAAAAAAAATTCTACTCAACAACGTAAATAACGCAATGAATGTCGTTGAACTGTCAAAATTAAAGCCATTATTTGTCAAAATTAAAGCCATACTTTTAGTGTGTTACGCAATTACCCTGCAGCATCTTAAGAAGGAAAACATCGTGACGAAACCGGCATGTCCTAGAACCAAAAATTCGAAGACATGTGCCGATGTCACATGTCTTCGAATTTACCAACCCGCACTGAGCCCGCGATGAGTATTACGTCCCACTCTCTTTCACTGAGAGGAGACCTGTGACCCAGCAGTAGGGACACAGGGAGGAGCACATGCAATAAAATAAATGAAGGTTGTCTTACCACAGCAGCTGACAGCCAGCCAAGCATCAGACACAGGAACGCGAGCCACTTCATCGTGCAACTAAACCTCGTTCACTTGCCACAACGTCGGCATCCACTTTTATACAACTTGAGAACTATGCTACAATTTAATTAAGCCTTAATATCCAAAGGAAGCGAATCCATTTGATATGGGATTTTGTTTGTTGATTATTTTTTTAAGGTTTATGTTTTTATTTTGCCTACTTTTTGTGGAGCATTTACTATAGGTAGGTAGTACTTACCGACTTACGGCCGAACCCAATTACCTATCTATCACCAGTTTTGGCATACTAGAGGTGGAAAAACCTATCTATCTCTGGTTTTAACGTCCCATTAATCGATATCAGTAGCGATCTGTATGATTATATTATACTGACGGTTATAATTATACTGGCTACCATCAGTAGCGTTCTGTCAATAGGTATTTGGGTTCGGCCGTTAGCCGTTGGTCCCGGCTGTCATACGTGGATCTTTGACAGTCGTTACGGGTCGTCAGAACCCGAAAATCTGACAACCAGTGTTATCCAAGAGTATCGTGTTACCCAGTTATTGGGAGGTCAGATAGGCAGGCGCTTCATGTAAAATATTGTTATTCAGCTGCATCCGGTTTGACTAGAAGCCGACCCCATCATAGTTGGAAAAAGGCTAGGCAGATGATAATGATGATGTGGTACCTACTATCATAATTATATGATACTTAAATTTTTTGAAGCCCGGTAGGTTACATTGTATTTAATGGTCTTCCAGACCGAATTTCGGTCATGGCGACCAATTTCAGCGGACTAGCGTTCGGAGCGGGAGATAGGTAATACAGGGTTATTGGTAAAACATTACAACCTCTTAAGAGGTCATTGTACTCATCATTATCAACAACTTTTACTATGGCACCAAATATAAAATCGCGAAAAAAAATCAGCTGTTCCCTACATTTTGACGAGTTATACAAACATAAATATAGGGAACAGCTGATTTTTTGCTGCTTTCCGAGGCACGGGGGTATCTCACAAACTCCGGGCTGTTACTGAGAAATTCCTATTGCAAAAACTAAAAAAAATAGGTAAAGTGAGTCTGAAGTCCCACCTAACGCTAGGGATTTACACAACTTACTGACAGCTCACTTCAAACTCACTTCACTTAAATTTTTTAAATAGCACCACAGATGTCACCTGCTAAATGTAAGTAGTATTACTTACATACATTACATACACTGTAAATGTGGTGCTGTTCCACAAACTTTGGGACACTTAATATCGTGTCCTGCGTGTCCTGTCAGCTGCACGTAACAGGAACTGGTGGACGCTGGTGATGGCGCCAAACAAGTAGCTGAATTCTGGGCCGAGTCCATTTAGATTATAATAATAATAAATTAATCATGTAGGTGTTACTGTTATCTACATTTTTTTTATTTTGATCCACGTAGCTGTGTCTAATACGAACCTACTTATCTACGTCCATGATATCCTTGGATGTAGGTACAATAATAAAATACTCCGATTTTCACGGATTTTTTACGGTTTTAATTAAAAGTGAGTCACATTGTCGTGAAACATTTGAACTACATCATTCTTACTTGAAAAATAAACAAAAGAGACGTGTTTCATTTCAAGAAAGAATTTTCATCATTTGCCTAGCCTTTTCCCAACTATGTTGGGGTCGGCTTCCAGTCTAAACGGATGCAGGTGAATACCAGTATTTTACATGGAGCGACTGCCTATCTGACCTCCACAACCCAGTTACTGGGTAATACGATACCCCTTGGCTTACCAACCAGTCTTAACTTGTTGTCAGACTTTCGGGCTTCTAAAACTACGGACTTCGTGCGTAGGGTGTAGATCCCCTGGACGCAGGTATACCACTCCCAAAGTTACGTTATGACCCCCGGTTTTTCGCATTCCGCCTTCCTCATCCAGTCTGTCTAAACCGCGTTCCAGTTACTGATAATTATCAGTTCGATTACCTATAATTTATGACATAGCATAATATCCTTGTTTTACCGAAGGAGGTTTACCAAATATAGCCTTCCTTTACTACAATTTATTAGTTCTTTAATAGCCTTAGATAATTGTCAAATAACCGTTTAGCATGATTGTTCCTATCTACCTTTATTAAAATGAATGATCCAAACTCAAACTCAAAGCATTTATTTCAAATAAACCAATTATAGAGGCACTTTTGAATTGTCAAGGGGTCGGTCAGTCAGAAAGCTGAAGCTTTCCAAAGCTTAACAAATAACTATGGAAAATAACGGGCAAGAAACTCCAAGGACTTTCTTTTAAATATTCCAAAATATTGGTTACATCATTCATGTTAAGATTATGCACGTGAGAATGATGCAGAACGGTAAAAGCGTCCGTAATAAATATAAGAAAAAAGAATTAAATATTAAATCAAATAAAAATAAGCCGTAGCAGATAAGATATGACTATGATGATTCTTGTCTCCACATTACTTGGAATATATTCACCTCCTACCTACTCGTACAACTCAGGGATGGAAGTTGAAACTCACAACCCTTTTATTAGCCGCTGTGAAGTAGGTTGGAAAGCAATAGAGCTTGGAGATAACTCTGCGGTTTGTAATGTCAAACGGGCCGCCAATTATTTATCGAAATGTTTCAGGAATTCAATTGCTACTACGAAATTGACTTGTTCGAATATGGTTTATTTGAAATTGTAGATATTCTGATTTGAGAGGAATCTTGTATTGAGCATTAGATATTTTGAAAGGGTAGTATAATTAAATACCTGTCTAGGTTGTCGCCTCTTCTTGTACTCCATACCAAAAACTAAACACCAAATGATTACCCTGAATAATACTATCCTAAATACCTTGCCTGGATAGATAAATGGTAACCCAAATCACTATGAGGCATTATTTAATCGAAACTCAAATACTTGCCATTTTGTTTTCCTTAAAATATTATTGAATATAATAGAAAACTTTTATTTCAGAAAGGATCGCCTCTTTTTGAATTATTCCGATCTGTCACCCCGCTTTGTACCTCAAATAATTCCAGACAGTTCTTACCTTTTTTTTTATCGTTGAGAACCTGAAATCGCGAACAAAAAATCAGCTGTTCCCTACATTTATGTTCGTATAACTAGTCAAAATGTAGGGAACAGCTGATTTTTGGTCCCATAGTAAAAGTTGTTCATAATGATGAGTATAATGACCTCTTAAGAGGTTGTTAATGTTTTACCAATAACCCTGTATAGTGCACAAGTATGTGCGTAGACACAAGTGAACTCTCTCTTTCCTCACTCACATAGTATATTAGGTAAACAATAACTTTTATTGTTTTTCTTACCTTACCTCTAACTTACAATTCAGTATCAAAAGGCACAATATCCACCCACCTAGAGCGTCACATAGCACGCAGCCAATAGCTCACGCCACTGAATATTTCATGATGATTCCTTCACGATCGATAGCACTTACTGCAGTAATGTTTCTTTTATAACAGTGAGAAATGGTGCATTTTGTAAAGAACGTGAGAATCGATACACCTCGTGAGAAAGAACACATAAATGCATGCGATGAATATTGTTATGATGTTATTGTAGTCTTGTTATTCGTTGGTCGCGGCTGTCATTCGTGGATCTTTGACAGTCGTTACGGGTAGTCAGAAGCCCGAAAGTCTGACAACCAGTCTTACCAAGGGGTATCGTATTACCCACTAACTGGGTTGTGGAGGTCAGATAGGCAGTCGCTCTATGTAAAATACTGGTATTCAGCTGCATCTGGTTAGACTGGAAGCCCCCAAAATAGTTGGGAAAAGGCTAGGCAGATGATAATGATGTTATTGTAAAAGTGTAATGAAAATATGCTTCATTATCTTTTTATTTTAAAAGTACCACCTTTCGTAGGAGTTAAACTCAGTGGTAATTTTCAAGGAACTCGATGTAGCGTGACCGTCTTTACATGCCAAGACCCCTCCGTGCCTATGAGCAAAGAGTACAGTATATAATATCCTAGGAGTTCACTGGTCCTATAGGAAACTCGATATTGCGCTCCAAATTCAAATGACTGATCCAGGTCACACGGCTGCCAAGCTTAAAAGGAACTGGGCTGGCCACATCTGTCGAATGCCGGAGGAGCTATGGGCTAAAAACGACGCAGTGGGTCCCAACAAGAGCAAACGGCAACGCGACAAGCCCAAAAGGAGATGGCGGGACGAACTCGACTCTTTTCTGAAAGATTGGCCACATACTGTTCGCGTCAAATAACTTTGCCGCTCTGAAGCTAGGCTCTTTGCTAGCAGCGCCAATCCGCGCCATGCGCGCTGCTGTTTTATTCATGGGATTAACTACTGCGCAGTGATTTGTTGCCTACTTCAGAGCGGCAAAGTTATTTGACGCGAACTGTACATAGGTACTGATCGCGTTTATATGAAGGCCGATAGCTTTTTTTTTCTTCTTTGGCAACTGAGCCGTCGTCGACTATTCTGCCAGCGTCATGTGGTGTCGGTAATACAGCAAGGTGAGCGGTCGAACTTTGCACTCCGTGGTGGTTTCCTAGTTATAAATGTTAGCAGCTAAATGGACGAGTTAAATACAATGGTACAGGGAGTTCTTGGCGCGTGGGAAAAATGTTTTTTTTAAGTGAAAACTTCTGCGCGTCGGGCATTTTTTGACATGAGAAAAAACCATTGAACTCCCGACACTGTTACCCACAGCGCGCTACATTCGGATGTGTTCGGCTGCGCTCGGGATATACTCGGTTTTAAATCCGATATGTCAGTGAGTGATGGCAAAGTATTCTGTTTGTGTTTTGTTTTCACTTGTGTCGGCACTCCCGGAGTGCCACTGTTTTTTTACTATTTCTGTGTCAATTTCACAAATGTTTACAAACAAAGCCCTGTCAATGTCATTCAGTTGCCAAATCCTTGTAGGCATAGGCAAAGGTAATCGAGGTAGTGATGAGGTTGACAGGAAGGTGTTGTTTTCTATTTTGTGTAACCTACGCCATTAAGCTCTATCATTTTGCCATATTACTTGGTCTAAAGAGATGTTATTTGCAGACAGTAGGACTATGCAACAGGAATGCTGCAAGCTGTTCCCTATTTTAAGTACAGTCAACAGCAAAAGTAGATGATCAAAATCAGAAATTCAATACTAATGAATGGAGTTCGCGTCAGAACTGTGTGGCGTCGAAGTACAACTACTTAGAATACTTACTACTTAGAATACTTTTGAATCACTTCGACGCCTTGAATTTCTGACTTTGATCATCTACTTTTGCGAACTTCATGAAACTATAGTACCTATACGCAAATATTGTAATGTTTTTCAACTGATCATAATAACATCTCGAATATTTAAAAAACAGCTCAAAAAATTTGTTCCCTTTAGAAAGTGGACGTTTTGAGATTTGATGTTATGGGAGTAGACTTTTTGGGAATTGTAGATTTGTGGTCGTTTTGGGAATGTGGACGAAATGGGAAATAGACATTTAGGGAATTACCATTTTGGGAAGTGGACGTTTTGGGAGAGTGAACGTTTTGGGAAGTTGTCGTTATGAACCTAAAGGATAAAAAGCAGGAGCGACATGACACGAGACGTCTTACATGTTTTATGAGCGCCACTGCCACATAATGGGCAATGGCTTAAGCTGTTTTCTACGAATTTCTCTTGTCAAGAATCAGGTTGTCAGGGAAGACACATGGGTAGTGGTTTAGGAGACGCTTGAGGTAAAATGAAACAAAATAAATTCCTTTATTTATTTAGCAATATATTCATACAACAGCATAGAACTCAATTAAATAAAGTATAATTTCGACTACCGCCCCGACAGCGAGAGCCACACAAGTTGCCACTCGACTGTATAGCTTCAGGGTCTGCGGTACCGTCGCGACTGGTGGTGGCAGCGGCGACGCGTCGGCGATTACTTCTACGTCGCGACGTTGTCGGCCGAGTGGGAACACTGCGCGCCATGGAGCATCCTGAAAGAACTGTTTGTTATTTAAACTGTTATGAAAAGAATACTAGAGTGTAATGGTTATTTTTTAAAGTAAAGGCTTTGTTTGGATATCACCACAAGTGCCTAAAGCATGGGTCTAAAGGTCATCACCATAGATATAGATACACCTAGATAACGCAAGAGCAACTACTTCGCGTGCCAAAAATCGCACCAGCTTACGATAAAAAATCATAAGCCGCCACTTTCGCGCTCAGTCCTGTGTATTGCTGGCTGGGTAAGCGTGAGCGAGAGCGCGAGCTTTTGACGTCATAATAGGTAGTCAAAAAATGGCACGCTTGGTTTTCATACAGTTTGTTATACTTGCGTTATCTAGGCCTATCTATATCTGTGGTCATCACTCATTATAACAGCACTGTTCCGAAACAGCAAATAACTTGTCATTCAAGTTAGGATTTTTAATCAAATTTTACGTCGCGCCGACTGCGCGCTTCAAGCGAGCAGCCGGCTCCCCACTGAAGAAAGGTTGCAAGCGGTATACAATACGACCGACGCGACGTAACTTGGCGGGCCTGAACATAGGCACTAAGAACTTTCGCGCATGTTCTCTCACTCGCACTCGCCTCATGTCACAATTTGGTTCCTAAAAAATCTTACTGCGCAGCCTTCTGCGCAAAGTTCAGGCTCGCCAAGTTACGTCGGTCGTATTGTACCTAAATGCCGCCCGTCGGTGGCGCCGGCGCGGCGCCTCGCCGCCCGCGTGCTGTCCTCGCGCTGCTCGCTCGGCTGTCTTCCAGTCGCCCGCAAATTCTTCCGCATACAGGCCTGTAAGCTGAAAATGAGCCGTTGGCGCGTGGGGTAGTTCCACTTCGATCCAGGAATGCGTTCCACTGCGCTCCAAGTTTTTATTACCTATGAATATAGGCCTCGCCGATGAAAATTTAAAAACATATGATGGTACGGAACCCTCGGTGCGCGAGTCCGACTCGCTCTTGCCCGGTTTTTTTTTACTTTGTTTTTAAGAAAAAAAAATTGTTAGATGTGACATTGTAATTATGACTGAATAAACATATTTGATATGCATTTTTTATGATATTTAATATAATGTTTCATGGTAAATTTAATTTTTTTCCTAACTCTACTTAAAATTTCATGGAGCGCGTTGGAACTAAAATATTGAAATATTTTATTGCCAAAAATTCTTGGAGTGCAGTGGAATTAATGTATGAACATTAAAATTATGAGAACAATGGGTTTTGGAGCGCAATGGAACTACCTACCCGGCGCGTGGACGGCGAGCTACCAACTAGTAAGCGATGCTGAACCAACAAGCTCACCGGTGGCGTGCCAGAAGCGGGCGGTCGTCTTGGTGACGCATGCCATCCCACGGGCAACGGAACTTTAAGGATAGGAGGTAAGGACATTCAACGATTACCTTATCAAAAACGATGGCTGGATTCAGTTCTTGAGGCATCAACGCTGACTGGAGATCTGCATCGCTCAGTATTTTATTCTAGAAGCATTCAAGTAAAATCAAGAAGTTAATGATTAGGACAAAATTTGAGGTTACCGAAGATCAAGTAATCTGGCGTGCGATTGGAGGCTTGGAAAGCTCTCTATTCAGTTGAGGACTGCTAGACTACTTATTATAGGGATCGTTATTATGACTGATACGAAAGCATTACAACCAACGCGCCAACGAGCGAAAACAGTTGCGTATGCGTCTATATGTACACATAGACGCGTACGCACAGTCACAAGCCTATATATATTACTATAGACAGCTCGGCAATAATGCAATTATCAAGTCAGTCAAGATGCAACAGGTGTCACAACTTTTTGAACCCAATGCAGCATCCTATATTTTGGCGTCACTTTGTCTCGTCAGATAGTTTTCGTGTTCTTTCAATGTCACATATTTGTGCTGTCCCTTGTATATAAATGCCTTCCACTAAATATGATCTGATGATATTTACCGTCATCTTAATGACAGATATCAATAGATGAATAGAAGAGAAGGGAGGGAATGATAGCGTCACGGTTGACAGGGGAGAATGGATGAAGAAAACGTGTTGCGCCGACCCCAAGTAACATGGGTTATAGACAGGAAGATGATATCCATAATAATATTACTGCTCGTGAGATTTATGCTCGTGACTGTGCGGCGATCTCAAACGAATGCTAGTCGTGAGTGCAAGCGCACTCGCTGTACGTGATGCGTCTATGTGTGTGCGCGTTTTCGTTCGTTGTATAGAGCCGACCTTCTGTAGTGTTCTGTGCTATTGCTTCGTGACTTACTCCTACCTTAAACGGTATGTTCGCAATGTAGATTGACTGTAGCTTTTCGAGGTCGTTTCCCTAGGATGCAAATGAAACAAACAAAAGGTAGCACTTGTTTACGCCTGCAGGCTGCAACCACCAGAGGACCAGCCGGTCGATTCTGTAAGAATCTCACCGTGAAAACTTAGGTGAAGTGAATTTATTTTGCTAGGAATTGACACTATTGATAGCTCACTCCACGCTCACTTCACCTAAGTTTTCACTTTGAGATGGTTACAGATTCGCACTGAAGTAGAGAGAAAGACTCTTCTTCTTATTTCACCCTTCTGTGACTAAAGGCTAAAAAAGCCAAGCCAAAAGCTAAGCCTTACATAAACGGCTTCAAGAAAAAAAAATCAGTGGCACTCCGGGAGTGCCGACAGAAGTAAAAACAAAACACAAAAAGAATACTTTGCCATCACTCACTGACATATCGGATATACATTAAAACCGAGTACATCCCGAGGACAGCCGAACACATCCGAAGCGGGTATTTTTTTTAATCGTCTTATAAACAAAACACGCGTGGTGTCGCTTACGGTAACAGTGGCGCGAGTTAGGCAGGATACAAAAGTCTAAAAAGTTAGTATTTTTAGACCTTTGTATCCTGCTTATGCGTATGAAGTTTCATTAAAATCGGTTCATTCATTTCGAAAAATAAGGGCTTGAAAGTTTGTATAAAATGCCGCACGGCGTAAACGCTCTTAACTAAATATCTATTTAAAATAGTTTGAGTCTAATTATAGAATCTAAAAAAAGCTTCAAAATGTCAAACAAAATATTTTATTCAAAAAACAGCCATATTCGCTGGTATGCTGGTATGGTGAACTACGCCGTAGCATAGTGTGAGCTACGCCGTAGCACAGTTTGACCTACGCCGTAGCACTCTCCATCCGTCTTACGAATTTTCGATCAGGTCACGTGTCCTGACGCGAGTTTAACATTTTTTACCCATTACAAAAAAAGTGTACAACGCCGCTAAAGAAGTTTTCACTTCAAAAATTAAAGTATAGAAGGTTGATTATTGTTGTCCGTCCAAATTACAATAATTTATACAAACTTCTCATACAAAATACACTTTCAGAGCGGTGCTATTCTGTAAAAATCTCACCGTGAAAACTTAGGTGAAGTGAGCGTGGAGTGAGCTGTCAATAGTGTCAATTCCTAGCAAAAACAAACTCACTTCACCTAAGTTTTCACGGTGAGATTTTTACAGAATCGACCGGCTTTTTTTCTGAATTTTCCAATTTTGCCGGCAACTTTTCAAACATTTTCTTCCGTACAAACCTTGTTCTGACAATTACAAACAAAACAAAATAGTATATTTCATTACAAGTGCGGAAAGGCTGTCATTGCAAAGAGTTCCGACAAATGTCTACCCGAGCCGAGGCGCAGCCGAAGGCGAGGGTTGACAGCCGGAACAAGTTGCAATGACGGTTCCGCAGGTGTACTGAACGACTATTTTTAATACAGTTGCGAAAAAATGAAGCAATTTAATAAAAACACAATATTGCTTTTTTCTCTTCTCTCCACGCAAACAATTAGTCGTATTTGGATATGTAACGACTTTTTGACTTTTCCGGTAAAATGTTCTCCGAAGCATTTTGTGCAATTATACTGAGTTCCGGTGGTGTTAATTTAAAAAAAATAGGGTCGAAATTACTCATTTTGTGCAACAAACAACTAAACTCGCAAAGTAAATTTCTGGAAAATGGCGCCAACCGTAGAATATAAGCAGAGTTTTTTTTTCATCACCCATTTTGGTAGGCAAAAGGAACTATCCATACAGCTTAGTCATCAGTATATTTTTTTTATTGATATGAAATGAAAATGAAATTTAATGAGATGAAATGAAATGAAACCTAACCTAACTCATTCAATTAAATCATTAAATCTGATATTGAAATAAATTAGTAGCTTCTTTTTAGAAATATACGTATTTGTATGAATCACAAAAACTCTTTAGTAAAAACTTCATGGTTGGTTTTTCTTTTTAATAGACATTATTTTGACAGTTGGGAAAGAGACACGCACGAGTTCGGGAAAGGTAAAAAAAAAGCACTAGTATGTAATAGCCCACTTCCCGAACGCTATACGTCCCTGCAATACACCACGTTTTGAGCAACTGTATTAAAAAAGAATTAGCCAAACAGGTGCAACAGTTCAGAAGTGATACGCGTACATACATTCAGATTTTTATTTATATAGATTGAATTTGCTGAAAGATTTAACTGCTGTCATCAAGTGACTACAACTCCTGTAATTTGATCAAATCAAAATCGTTTATTTGCATAAAATGTTATGATGACCTATTAAATTACAGGTTGTTACAAGTGCATGATGAATGATTTTATTTCTGTGAGAAGGTTTGTACAACACTTTTACACGTCAATCATATTTAAAAAACTAGATGAGGTCGGCGTTTCCTGTCTGATTACTCCGAGAAGAAACAAACTCAGTGGTCACAGTAATTTTTAAAGTCCAGACATAATCTTGGTCAGATCATGTGAATACCACGTAGATTGATGCCTGTAATGGTCTTTTGAGGCAAGAACCACTTAGATTGAGTGGACCTTTCCAGTCAGTGCACGCATTTGTCGGTAATCGTACTCAAAACTTAAGGAGCTCAGCGATTCGACGAAGAACAAGTTTCCAAATCCTTCAACAACTTTAGGGTGATCTTTTCAGAAACCGCTTGAAAGTACTCAACTCTACTTGGAATGCTCATTACTACCTACTCACCGATGTAGGTATGTCAGCCTTAGACAATTATGGGTTACCTTTGTGAAGTGTCCGTAGACCCGAATTCCAATAGTTGGAATTTAGAATATTTTCAATTCGGATAGAAATTGGATCCTGAATTCAAATTTGGTTCGGACGCAGTGTGTAAAGTAACCCCTTAAGGCTCTCCCCCATAGGCGCGTTATTATCGGTCGATAATATCGGATGCGATATTCCGATATCTGTTTTCAGTACATTTTGTATTAGGACGGCCACGAAGTTACACACTGCTGCGATAATAACGATACAATAGAAGTAGACCGCTTGCGTTCCTCCGTCCTGCGATATTCCGATATGAGTTCTTAGAACATTTTGTATTACCTAGGACGTTTAGAATCTTACACACACCTGCGTTAATAACGTAGTACGTGTAGTGCGGGCGGGGGGCCTATAGTGTAGGTTACACGCACACGTTAGAAATATCGGACAGTAAAAAGGCAGCTGTGTGGCAAGGAATTGGAACGCATTATACTCGTTGCAATAACGCATCCGATATTATCGACCGATAATAACGCGCCTGTGAGGGGGACCCATTCAATTGTATAGCCCTTCAAAAATAGAACAAAAGTAAGTAATTTTCTACTTTTATTAATACTCGGGCTCATTTTTCACAACTAAAAGGGTATGTTTATTATGTCTGTCAGTTTGTGACAGTGTAATGTTGTATGATGGATTGAATCGGCCTTCGAAGGAAACTAATGCAGCAATTATGGCCGACGGGCCACAGCGTGTATCGATTAGCTTATAAATTATTTAAGAGCGGGGTTGTATTTGCATTGCCTTCTACTCTAGTTTTGCTGCATGGAAGGAATGATTCAAGTTTATCACGATTTGATATCAATAACCGTCACATGTAGAAATCCTCGGAACAATGAGGTCGTTCCGCGAAGCCTGTGAAGCTCCCAGGAAGCTTCTGTGCTTTTGGGCGGAGCTAGGCTGGCTCTGTTAGCCAGACTCCCCACGCACAACGGACCGAATGGGAGTTAAAGTGCGGAAAAGGGGTCCCATCATCATCATCAACCGTCACATGTGTGAAATTTCATAATTATGTTATTTAAATTTTAACGTGTTTTTCTAACCTAACCTAACTAAAATATGGCGTCCAAAATTCCTCCACATCGCTGTCGACTGATAATGTATCCGACTGGTAATGTGCCGACAAACTATACATAGGTATAGCGGCATTGCCACGTTGTATGGCAATGCTTAGCCGCTGGCCAAAGTAAAAGCCAGCCCTTGGGTCACGCGAAGTGTCAACCAGCCGTTTGGAGATTTCGTTGAACAAACCATAATCACTTGTACCTACGGCCCGAGTGTTTCTTTTGGGAAAAAACAACATGGCATAGATTGCATTGTATCCCGGGAGATAACTGAGGAAAACGTTTGTATGAACTGAACGTCTCCCTAATTTCCTCTTACGCGTGCTAGGCACGTCCTATTCGGGCTGGTCGGCACTAAACGGATCCGGGTGGCAAATTCCAACATACATAATTATTGTGTAATTGCTTCATAGAGCACTGGTGGCTCAGTGGTAACAGCCGTGACTTACGAGTTGTGGGTCGTAGGTTTGAAACCAGAAAGGCTTTTCTTTGTGTACATTATTTCATCACCACTGCTCTTAAAACGGTGAAGGAAAACATCGCGAGGAAACCGGCATGTTGTAGAACCAAAAATTCGAAGACACGTGACATCTACCAACCCGCACTGGGCCCGCTACGTGGATTACGGCCCACTCCTTCTCACCAGGAGGAGGCCTGTGTCCCAGCAGTGAGAACATTATTAGGATGATTAAACAGGTAATTTATAAGGGACTTAAATGTGGATAAGACAGAGATTAAAACAGAAGACGAACCTGCAGGGGATGCGAGAAGGGGGGAGGAGGGGGAGGAGAGGGGGAGGTGGAGGGGGGTTCAGGGGATCAGACCGGAATAAATCAACATATCTGGCGAAAAGTGGGTGTGCACCTCTGCACAGCCCTTCGAGGACTTAGGCCGGATGATTTGTTATGTTATTTGTGTTTGGCTTTGCTGTTCAACGAATTTTGCGGAATCGAATGTGCCTCCCCGAAAACGTATGTCATGTGCAATTGTGCACAATCCGCAAGTTCGGATGAGTCGTCGCATTGTTAATATTGATGTGGTCATAACGGCCAAATAGACAAACAAACATTTTTGTATGTATAGGAACATTGTCTGTTCTTTGTTCTTCTTTACCAGCAGTAGGTATATATGTCTTATCACACTAATATTATAAAGGCGAAAGTTTGTGAGTGTGTGTGTGTTCATATGTTTGTTACTTCTTCACGCTCAAACGGCTGGACCAATTTTGATAAAATTTTGTATGGAGGTAGCTGACACCCTGGATTAACATATAGGCTACTTTTTATCCCGATATTCCCACGGGACCGACATTTACGCGGGTGAAACCGCGGGGCGCAGCTAGTTGCCAAATAAAAAGCTGTTTTATTTCAACAGAGCTATAAATATCAGAGTTGACACCTCTCTAAACCCGGCCTCTCACTATGATAACCCTGCACTGTACTGCTCACTGATTTCCCGAGGGTACTGTAAATTGACCGGAACACGAGTACCTGCCAAAGCCTCTGTACCAGTACGCATTAATCGAGAAAAACAATTGTTTTTATTTTCACTACATTTAAAATGGGCTTTTTGTACCTATAGTCGTGTAGTTTGGGGCTCGTGGCTAACTGTGGCACTCCGGGAGTGCCGACAGAAGTGAAAACAAAACACGAACAATATACTTTGCCATCACTCACTGACATAACGGATTTTAAACCGAGTACATCCCGCCGTGAATCAGAAATTCTGCGGTCTACATACAGGAAATACAACTACAATGTTTTTTGGTATCATCTTCTGCCCAGCCTTTTCCCAACTATGTTGGGGTCGGCTTCCAGTCTAACCGGATGCAGCTGAATACCAGTATTTTACATGGAGCGACTGCCTATCTGACCTCCACAATCCAGTTACTGGGTAATACGATACCCCTTGGTAAGACTGGTTGTCAGACTTTCGGGCTTCTGACTACCCGTAACGACTGTCAAAGATCCACGAATGACAGCCGGGACCAATGGCTTAACGTGCTTTCCGAGACTCGGAGTCTCGGTATGTAAAGATGGTCACCCATCCACATGCTGCTGCACATGCAGCATGCTGTTGGATTTTCAACTTTCGGCGCTCAGCCGAGTGGTGAGAGTCTAACAGCATGCATAGGTATATTTAGGCATTCATTCAGGTGTTGACTAGAGCAATTGAAAACGGGCATAAGAATTTTATATTTAGGTAATTTAATTAACTAATTAACGATTCATTTTCGAGCCGTTTGGGGTTGAAACCCTCGAGCCGTGGGGTACGAGTGCGCATGGTCTTTTTAAGGGAATTTCGTATACTGGTTGACAGTTCTCGTGACCTGGCTTTTACCTTGGTCAGATACTAAGCATTGCCATACAACGAGGTAATGCTGCCAGTCTCTTGGGTACATTACCAGTCGACAGCGATGCGGATGAATTTTTCGACGCTTTATTTTAGTTTGTGAATAGTTTTAGTTAAGTTAGGTTATAATTTTGTTATTTTTATTAATTAATTAGGTATCTATTAATTCCATCCCCACCACAACATAGGTACCTCTTTTTGATTTGGTAAAAAATAATTAAGTAGGTAATGTAAAAAGATTACTTACTCCGAAAGTGTGTCCACGAACGTCATATACAATTTCAAAAAGAAGGCAGAGAAATAAGAATTTAAACATTGTTCTTTACTTAAATCTGTTACTACTCTCATACCAAAAGAAATTGAGTTATAAAAAAAAACAGGAAACGTATTAAATAAATTATATTTTATATAAAATTAAATGTCTCGATAACAACGTTGCTACAACCATTTTTATGTTCAACATAAAAACAAAATTGTGAACGATTTTCTACAAAAACGAACAAAATCATGACGTTTGCATTTGTGTTATTTTTAATCATTTCTTCTGTTTATGCTCACATCGATGTAGATGACCAGGTAAGACGATTTGACCTCCGTCATTAAAACCACCCAATATAGGCCTACTATAGGTTCAAAATATCCACTACTGAATGGTCTGACTGGCTAAGTAATGACAGCCGCAGCCGCAGTCGGTCCATGGATGGATGACCATCTTTACAAATCCAGATCCTACCGTGCCTCGGAAAACACGTCATGTGTGGATCTTTGACAGTCGTTACGGGTTGTCAGAAGCCCGGAAGTCTGATTAGCAGTATTTCTAAGGGGTATCGTTTTATTACCCAGTAACTGGGTTGTAGAAGTCAGATAGGCATTCGCTCCATGTGAAATACTGGTATTCAGCTGCATCCTGTTAGACTGAAAGGCGTCCCCAACTTTATAGGGAAAGGCTAGGCAGATGATGAATGGTCTGAGCGTATGTCTGCACATAAATACACGACATTTTAATAATCCCATCAGTTCATTTACTACTTTATCGCAATTGTGTATACAAAACAATTACAAATCTAGCAATATTTAATTGACATTTTGACATATTAATAATAGCGAAAGTGGAGGTTAATCTTTAGAAAAGGCTAATTTGCAAATAGCTCTTTATATTGTCAATTCTTAATAGGTCATTGGAACTAAACCATTACAAAAATCTAAATGCTAATTCATAGATCTGTTTTTTTATTTCAATTGATAACCTCGGATAATTTCCATTCCATTGCTTACTTACTCAATTATCAACTTTAGTGGTTTGTATTCTAAATTGTGTTTTGAGTGACCATTTGGTATGAAAAGGACTTTAATATGTACTTTAATTGAGTTTGTTGTTCGATAGTAATTTTATAATTATTTCAGACTAACTTCTGTCCACGACTTCGTCCTCGTGAAATTTCTTGGTTTAATTTAATATAAGTATATCCTATGACACTCGGTAATAATTTAGCTTCCCATTAGTGAAAGAACTTTTGGATCACTAGTTCTGAAGATTACATACAAACTCACACATTTGACCTCTTTATAATTTCTCAATAACAATTGCTGATTTATTTCAGCGCTTTTTGCAGCCCCGGATGAAGAGAGGGGCGTCAGGTGCGCTACACATAGTCACGAATCATGCGCAGCCGATACATGCCGACGTGAAATCTGAAACCACCAATGATAACATCGAGAAATCCGTAGGTGAACAGGTATAAATTGTGTAAATCGAGGAGCTATGTCTTATATAATATTAATTAAACGCGGGTACTACCAATATGTTCTAGGCCCGAACTTGGAATTTGTAGTAAACCTCTTAAAAAGACGTTTAATGTGGCACAATTCAGACGTGTCTGAATTGGGGAGCCACCTAGCACGAATGCAGCAATGTGCTATAATAACAGCCACGTACTATAGAAGTTGATTAAACATCCAATTCCAAGAGAGATTTAAAAAATAACGTAATTGTAGCATGCCAATGTCATCGTTATCATTAAGTTCCGCTACTTAGCACAGAAAGTCATACCAAATATTGACGCTATGACATTATCTATGATCGTTTCCAGCCATGCCCCAAAGGTAGTGGCCCAGCACACATTGAACCTGGCGTAGGATTTAAGGTAATGAATATAGTCTTAGGTACTTTAGGTACCTACCTATTTACTAACAAGTGTCAGTTTTGACGCTGATCCCAAAGTGATCACTCACTGCATTGTAACGACTTTGGAGTCTATATTACAGGTTGGCTGAGATATTATCAGGGATTCAGTTTAAGATTCTGAATTGAAATTGAAATTTTTCGTCAATTTAGAAAAAGAAAAATAGCTATTCCATACATTTTGACCGCGTTGGTATTGCTCTTTGTTATGAAGCAACTGATTTTTGTTTTGTTAACTTGCGATATATTTCTACGTTAGGTACGGGGTCTCGCTGAATTCATGGTTTAAGTTGACGCGTTGATGTTCCTGATATTCCCTATATAAACTTTTGTATAGTCGGATCTAAAGTCTCTATTCCTGGAAATACAATTGCTGCTGCAATAATTTTGACAACATTATCCTCCGGAGCTATTATATTGTTTAATATGTACAAAATCATTCTATAATTTCAGGTAACGCCACCAGAAGATGCAGTAACAACGTTTGAACAGAAATCTTTAAGAAGATTTTATACGCCGCCATCAACCCTGACATTAATACGGAGCATCAGCAGGGTTGTCACACTCGTTGTGTTATTTATATCAGCGGTGCTGGAGTTCTACCCGACCTTCCATCATTTGGTTACAATTATTATTAATTTTATTAACGCTTAATAAAGATGTCAGTTGATCATATTGTTTTCTTCTCCTTTTTTGGTCGGGTTTTGTTTCGTTCAAGTGCTTCTAGATCAGAGCAGTGGTGGCGCAGTGGTAAAAGCCGGTATACTTAGTTTATTTAATTCCGTCACCACTGGCCTTAAATCGGCGAATGATAACATCGTGAGGAAACCGGCATATCCTAGACCAAAAAATTCGAAGACGTGACTCGTCCACTCCCTCTCACAGGCAGGAGGCCTGTGATTATGTTTACTAACTGTGCTTGGAAAGAGGATTTGTGTTTGCAATGAAACCGTCATCATCCTAATTATGCAACGAAACATTGATTGTTAGTAACTCTCGTTCTTTAACACCATTATTTTTTTGTAAAAGCTCGGAGGTTGGAAGATGGCAGTGTGATACGTCTGTGCCTCGGAAGGTCCTGCGCCTGATCTCTCTCCGGTCATATCGGATTGATATAAATAGAATCAATCTCAAAACAAAGTCACATGTCATGTAATATAATTATAATTCTATCCACCATGATGAATCGATTAATTATGTTTTTGGAAATTAGTACAAACATAAGATTACATTATTGACCGTCATTGTTCGTCATTAGCTGCGATGGAACGATCCCTTTTGCGTTGAATTTCTATTTTATTGAAAATATCATGAAACTCATGAAGATAGTGGTTCCAGTGTGTTTGCTTTTGATGACAAGTTGTTTGGCTACGGAGAATACAACGACTGTAAGTCACTATTATATATTATAGAGAATTAGGTATTATTTAAAAATAAAATCATTGTTATTGAGTTAGTCATCGATTTCGTCATCATATTAAACCTAAGTGTGGTCAAAAATAATGTTAAGGTATCATAATCATCTGCCTAGCCTTGTGTTGGGTTCCAGTCAAATCGGATGCAGCTGAATACCAGGTATTTTACATGGAGCGACTGCCTATCTGACCTCCACAAGTTACTTAGTTACTGGGTAATACAATATCCCTTGGTGAGGGACTGGTTGGCAGACTTTCGGGCTTCTGACGACCCGTAACGACTGACAAATTTTCAGGTGTCATCTGTTTTACAAATGAAGCAGTGAATATATTTCAATATAAATTATGATCTTCTCATTTATAAACATGTTTCCTAAGCGTATCAAAATTAAAATTATTTTATCGAGTTTATACACATGACTTGATTCAGTATATAAATATTGTAATGGAGATTTGATTGTTTAAATTAAATAAATGCGATGTTAAAAAAATATAAATGTCTTCATTGATTTATTATTTTTTCTAATCAAACGTGAACAAACATTTTTAACTATGAATATGTAGTAGGATGAATATGTTACCGCTAATGTGCGTTAATCAGTTAGAGTGCAGATTAACTTGTTAATCTGCAGATTATCTGGTTAAGTCCGTTAAAGTGGAAAAAAAATGTTTGTGACCGGCCAAATCAGTTCTCCCTACACGGGTTGCATGGTTGCGGTCGGTTGATAGGCGACGTAGGATGCAAGAGCGAGCGAAGGGCACCCAGAGGTTAGGTTATTTTAAACCCTTTTCACAGAAATAGGAGCCCCGCCTCACGGGGCTCCGTCGATACAGGTAGTGCAAGAGCGAGCGAATGAAAACTGGTTTGGCCTAGGCGAAACTAGTTCATCCTAAAATCGGGTTTGGCCTGTAACATATTTCACACTTTAACGGATTGTACCCGGTAATTTGCAGATTACCTAGTTAATGCGCATATTAACGTATTCCGTATTCTAACGGTAACAAATATACCTATAATAAAAGTATAAAAACCATTATAGTTCAGTATTCTGGACAGCTGATTCCCACAAACATTGCCACACAAATTATTTCTGCTATGTTATTTAAACAATAAAACCCACATATTCATAATAATAATTTGTGCCTTGTTCGTAATATAATTTGTGAGTATAATGTAAAGATGCATCATGCTGATATAGGAGCATTTTGGTCTCGTTACATAAGACTTTCTGTTTCATTTTCCTTTTGTTACTTTTTTTTCATATATAACTTGTATTTTAATTTTAGTGTGTTTAGTTTAGTTTGTGATCTTCCTGCACGAGTCGCAATAAATACTTTTCTTTCTTTCTTTCATTTATTTTTCTTTAAAGAAAACTTTTTTATTTCAGACGGAATTAGAACAACAATTAAAAGTCCAGAAACGAGAAAAGCAGTACCTAATAGAAGATGATCCTAACGAAAACGAAGGACCGGAACAAAAACGAGATGAACGACAAAGTATTCCAGTCAAAAATAATCATAATCTGGACTCCAAGGGAAATTCAAGAATAATAAATATTCGCCTTCAGCCAGCTCCCAAGCAAGTGATAAAACCTAATGTTTTGCAAAAATCAACTAACCGTCACATGGACACAACACCACAAAGAATACCAACAAAAATTCCAGTTATTCTTAAAACTGCAAAGGTTATACCTGGCCCAGCACATGCTATACGATTGAAGATGTTAGAGAATCAAATTAACGAATCAAAATCGAATTGTAATAAAGAAAATACTTTGTGTCCTAATGCACCTGCTCCGCCAACTTTGTTGAAAGACAGTATACCGTATTTTTCTATTGAAGACAAAGCAACTCGTAAGACAGAAAGTCCATCAAGTCCAAACAATATTGATGATGAAAAACCTGACCTTGATAGCAATGCAACTCTAAATAGAGATAACAAAGAAAATTCAGGCAATGACGGACATTCTTTAAATAACGATGGTAATGATTCCTTAAACAAAGGCAAAGATGACCAAGTTACTTCAAGTCCAGACAGAAAAACAGCTCTCCGTAAAAAAAATGAGAACACTGCCACTTCAGAAACTGTGCAAAAACCAGTTGATTTCTATGTAGACGAACCTGAACCGTTACCACCCTCGATTAGAAGACAGCAAACGTCTGAAAACATGACTTTTCAAAGTAAAGAAGTAACAACTAATAAAATGAAAGAAATTCCAATAGTCAAAAAGGGGAATAGTAAACCTAAAAAAGACGAAACTAAGAAAAAAGAGAACGAAAATGATGATGAGGCTAATGACCCAGATGTAGTACGGATAACAAATGGAACACACCTAATAAGTATAAAAAAGATACGAAATCATGACAAGTACAAAATTGAACGTTTAGGTTCACGTGATGAAGAAGTAAATACTGTTCCAACTGAAGAGAGAATTGTAAATCAAGAACCACCTAAACCTGCTGCAGATGAACCAGAAAAACATTCTTTCAGTGTTACTGAGAAAAGTAATATTGGCAAAGAAAAAAATGTGGGTTTGACTGGGCTCGCGTTTAGAGATAAAATTAAGGAAGAAAAAGGTTAGTGAAGTTGTATTATTACACAGAACTCATTTTAAACATGGTCAACATGTCTAAGGCCTGTCTGATGGTAAGTGGTCTCTGCTGACGACATTTGCAATATAACTAGAAGCAGGTGTGTTCTGATCCCAGATACGAGTATAAAGCTCAAATGTCTCATGTGCCTGTAATACACTGGTGTGAACCCAGTACCCACCAACACCCTTCAACTGGAACTACACACGTACGACAGTAGGACTTGCCCTGGTGGTGATCAGGGGGCCTAAAAAGGCCACTTTGGAGAATCATAAAAGGATAACATTATATGAATCATAATATGGCGAAGACAGTCCGTGTTTTTCGTTTTTTCGCTGCACTACGTAGGTATAATCAAAGAGATTGGGATTGGATTTGGATTGGATTGATTGGAATTTTAGCACCGACAAAAAAAAAAATACTGAAAAATGCTTCATCAATCGGATTTGATACGATTAACTTAACAGTTAACTGTCCATTATGTTATCTTTTTATGATTCTGCCAAAGTGGCCTTTTTAGGCCTCCTGATAGGCAGTCGCTCCTTCAGTGAGACGGGAAGCCAAACCCAACATAGTTGGGAAAAGGTTATGACGACTTGCCCGGACCAAATGCTTGTGGAAGAGCCAAGACCAAATGCTACTGGAAATGAAACTAGTCTTGGTTTGTTTCGCGATTAAAGTTACTCATATTGTCCCAACGTTTCAGGCGGTTGTCGGTGTCAGTGCTTTTACCCAGCCTTCCTGCGATGACGATTATTAGACGCGAAATATTCAATAAGACTAGTTTCATTTCGGTAAGTTATTTTTTGATGATTTTCAACGAGATATCTTTTAACGGCACAATTCAGGAAAAAAAAAGGATATTTTTATACTCTTTATGAGCAAATAATTTTATTTCCATCATTTTGCTTATTGTAATAAGTTATGATAAGCAGTTGTTTTAATATATTATTTTATGTTCCAGACAAAAACGACTGCATTACAATAACAAATCACAATTACGAAGAATTTGAAGAAAAATCTCCAATTTCACCTCTGGTAACTCTACAACCTGCCAACCCACCGACATTGAACGAAGGAAATCAAGAACCTTGGAACTACCTTCAAAATCCGTATTACAATGCTTATTACCAAAATATCTATGACCAATATAGAAAGAAATATGGCTTAGCTCAAGGCACTCCAAACATTTACGGGCAAGAAATTATAGACCCAAGGAATTATGGTGTACAAATGAATCCATATATATATAGTCCACCAAATAACGAACCATATGCAACTGAAATTACCCTGCCGTACTATCCAAATGGAAACCCACCAACAGATACCGATTCTACTCAATACCCTTACACTCCATACGCTTATGAAAATCAACCAGAAATTGAGAACACTCCTTGTCCGCTTCGTTCAGAAATTCTCCCAGAAGTTCGTCCAGAAAATACGCTGGACAGGATCTGGAGGACTTGGAAAGACGTTGAGATAAAGATTAGGAAAGCTCAAACTAATGATACTGAACTACCATTAGATATTGATATCAGAAGAAATTTTGATGACAAATTCGATGGGAATAAAGTTGATATGATCGGTAAGGTGGCTAACCCTTATGCAACTTCATCTTTACTTAATAACCTCAATGGAGCATTAGTCTATCCGTATGTGAATCCAGGGTATCGATATATGCGCTGATTGGGAATAGTTTGGTAAATAGCTTAATTTATATTAATTTGAAATATATTTTTAATGTTTGTCTAGCTGTGAAGTTTCACTATTGTCATCTTTCTTTCAATAAAGAAAAATTTGTTCTGAGCAAAAAACTGTCATAGAAAAACTGTGACCCCATTTCTCAGTCCCATCTAGCAAAATTACTTAATAGCCTAGTGTTTGGGAGTTAAATAATGAACTCCTTGTTATTTTAATGGTTGGTGTTTAATTAACAACTTTTACAATGAGTAATGAGAAACGAATAAGAAAAATACTGACACAGAAACGCATGTCATGTCATTTCGTCAACGGAACGGCCACAGAGTACTTTTTGATAGGAACGGCGCGGAAGACGCCGCCGGCCGGAACTCGCGGTTCTTTTGACATCTCGATGACACTTGACGTTGATGACAGTGACATCCAGCGTCACATTAGTGATCCGCGGCGTCAACACCTAGTTTGACACTTACCGACGCCAACCTTTGATTAGATATTGAGAGATTAGAATCGGATAGATAAGAAAATGATTAATTGATCCCGGATTAATTGATCGGGCAGTGTTGTTGGTTTTTTTTTTTAATCTTCAATTTCTCAGTAGCAAATGTGGGTGAACTATAGATACACCTCTACCTTAATCGCGCCGCAACGTCAACTTCAAGGCGTTCGTGGTGCGAGTTCCTACATGCTACCTGCACCTCGTCATGGCAGAGGACTTTTGGCCGCAAGGTGTAATGTTCCGTCGCTTCCGCGGACAAGTGCCACACGATCGCACAAACACAGTGCTTGAGTGAAGTGAGTTTTACTAACATAGTTTTAAGTTTATACACTAACACACATTGTATTATTATAATATATATGTTAGTCTGTAAGGTATTTATCTATGGGCCAAAGTAGCCTGAAAATAAAGGTATTATTATTATCTCCTTTATTCAAATAAATTCTTATAAATTATATTTTTAAATATTAGTATAAAGAAATATAAAAACATTTAAAAATATAAAAAATAGTAGCCCACCGGTATCGGGAACAGGGTCCAAGCTACCGGCGGTCAGGGCTCCAGAGAGAGGAACCTCCTAACTATTCGGGCCGTGTCCAGAAGTACCGCTTTCTGGATCAAGCCCTTGATCCAGCTGCCCAACGAGAGCCTCCTCAGGTGTTGGTCGAGGCTCTTGGCTATTAGACCATTGGCTGTCACGACTATCGGCACAATGATCGCTGAGTCCACATCCCACATGTCGACAACCTCGTGAGCCAAGTCAAGATACTTGATTTGTTTATCTTTCTCGGCTTTCACGAGGTTCCCATCATGCGGGACGGTTATGTCAACAATCATTGCGCGCCGCTCTGATCGATCCACCACCACTATATCAGGCTTATTGGCAACAATAGTCCTGTCAGTGATGATGGATCGATCCCAATATAATGTGATATTACCATTTTCGAGAACTGGGTCGGGCACATACCTGTAGTACGGCACCTCCGATTCCACAAGGTTGTATTTCAGAGCAAGTTGCTGATGGATTATCCTGGCTACAAGGTTGTGTCTATGCAAGTACTCTTCGTTAGCTAGACGAGAACACCCGGAGATAATATGTCTGATTGATTCTCCCGGCCGGTGGCATGCCCGACAGATGTCAACCGTGCCGTCTTTTACAATAAATCTCCGGTACTTGTTCGTCATCATAACTTCGTCCATAATTGCACAGACAAAACCTTCGGTTTCCCCAAAGAGGTCACCGAAACGCAGCCAGGCTACGGACGCTAGTAGATCAACATCGGGTCCATGTAGGGCCCGGAAAAAGCGTCCGTGAAGCTCCTTACTCTGCCATACCTCCATGCGATCATTAGTGTCAAGCATTACGTGTAAAAGTGTTTGTATACAAACCTACTCACAGAAATAAAATCATTTATCATTTAACAGTCAATGTATGCTAATGAAATATTCACTCACAAAACAATGCCTTTTCATAACCAAACAAAAGCACTACCAATTTACCGCTTTAATTAAAAATTTGCTCATAGCTTTAAATTATTGCATCGAAATCATTCACACAGTTTTCAGCTTTATGTTTTGTTACGTTAGTGTGATAATCGTTGGTGGTTTTAAATACAATTAGTAGAATATTACGCCAACATTTAAGTGACATTGATATGGGTGGAAATCCATCTTGATTAATGATGATAATGGGAAATGGTAGACATTGTACCTAAATGACAATATTTTACGAGAGTTCTAAATATTGGTGTTTGTTTCATTAGATCTAAATTATACTGCTTTCATACGTGTTTGGTCTAATGGTCGTAAGCGCTATTGATTCAATATCAAATCATACATTAGTTTAAAATGAATTATTGTTGACAGCAAAACTAGAGTACAAGGCGATGCAAATACGAACTACGGATCGGTGGATTAGTAAATCCATAGTATTATAAATTCGAAAGTAACTCTGTCTGTCTGTCTGTATGTAACCTTTTTACGCCTAAACCACTGAACGAATTTCGATAAAATTAGGCAGAGAGATAGATTGCATCCCGGGGAAGGACATGGGATAGTTTTTATCGACATAGCTCGCGGGCAAAGCCGCGGGCGGATGCTAGTATTATAAATGTGAAAGTTTGTGAAGATATTTGGTTGATTGTTAGTCAATCACGCGTAAACCGTTGAACAGATTTGGCACATAGATATACCATTTCCTGGATTAACACATAGGATACTTTTTATCCCGATATTCCCACGGGATCGAAACGCGGGTGAAACCGCGGGGCGCTGCTAGTAATTTATAAGCTAATCGATACACCCGTCGGCCATAATTTTGTCGCATTAGTTTCCTTCAGGTCGATTCAATCCATCACAACATTACACCGCCTCGTTGGTCACCACTGTTGAGCATGATGTTCGATTCCCGGGTCGGGCAAAGTGTGATTGGGTTTTTTCATCAGAATTTTCTCAGTAGCAGCCCGGAGTCTGGATTCATGCCCGTTTGATGGCAATAGGCTCGCCCCCTATTACATGGGACTTAAACATAACTGGTGAAATTGTGGGTGTACTATAGGTAGAGACGCCAGCACACCAAGCTACCCGAAACTGTCAAATTTTCCCAATCAACTTTGAACCTTATATTTTATTCGTTAAAGTTGAAAATCTATTAAAGAAATTTGACAGATTGTAGTAGCTCGATGTGCTGGCGTCTATACAACTCTGTCAACGTTTCGGGAAATGAAGGCGTGATGATGTTATGTAAATTATACTGTGATTATTATCAATCGATCAACCCATACTAAGAAGATGACTCCTTGCCTAAATTGCCGTGATGATACAAAATACAGCGACCTTATTGGTGATGTACAGTCACGAGCACCAATATGTCAACAGTTGGCAACTTCCAATTGCGATTTTTTCGTGAAATAACGAATGCAACGTTGAAATACCACACTTTACACAAACCTATGGGTTCGAAAATACTTTGTTCGTAATAACATAAAATTTCATTCAAAACTGAAGGAGAAAATCGTCTTTGAATAAAGCCAAGTGTATACATACTTATGCTCGTGACTGTACTTCAGACAGGTCACCCTGCGTGTATGACCCGATGTATGAACGTAAACGAGGCAAAAGGAGTATGTACGGATCTCTGGCGTTCCGTAGTGTTTGTCTACCCACATTTTCATAATTACCATGCTTGGTTGAAGGGTTGGTGATGCAGCCACTTATGCAATCCGAGCCTTCTCCTAACTATGTCTGTCGGCTTCCAGTCTAACCGGATGCAGATGACTACCAGTATTTTACATGGAGCTATTGCCTATCTGACCTCTCCAACCACCACCACCAATTATTAACACGATAGCCCTTGATGGGACTCACCAGGGGGCCCTGGGAGTCCAATCAAGGGCTATCGTGTTATGGCATTAATATTTCGGGCGTCAACCTAACGTAAGCACGTACCCAAAGCGGGTCAGAAGCTCCGATACGTCGACTCGGCTACGGCTAGGCAACGCCGCGCTTACGGTTCGCCAACCGCTGGTTGATGGTGCAGCAGGCAGACCGGAGGGATGAGAGGGGCAAGGGTGGACGAAGAGACATAAGCTCGGGTACGGAGAGACGTAAACGCGGGGACGACGAGCTGTAACGCACCGCATCGCGGTTCGTGAGCTTGTCCCGAGGCGAGGCGATTACGTTACGATTCCGATTAGTGTGCGTTGCAGTAGGGAGTTTCATACAAAGAATACTGAACGGCTCGAGCTGATACGGTGCCGATCCCTTTCCGGTTTGATACGTGTGCTACGACCTTTACTGTCAAAATTTTAAAATGTATTCGCTGAATAAGACTTGTAATAGGTATAACCGTTTAGTAGAATTCGCCCTCAGATATTGTGGTACGGTCTGCAGTCGATCTATCCTGTAAAAACCTCACCGAAAACTTTGGTGAAATGTGCTTGAAGTGAGCTGTCAATAGTTTCAATCCCTAGCGCAGGTGCAGGCACAGCTCACTTCAAAAGAGTTTTCACGATGTGATTTTTACAGAATAGACAGCATAATAGCAGGTTATATAAGTTAACGATACTAAAATAATGAAAAGCTTACCTTTGTTATAACCTAGCTACGTGTGTTACGAACAGACAATAAATAAAACGAACGAGTAATATAGGCGAATATTAAATATTTTATTTAATATAAACCCTAAATATACCAGCAATTTACAGGAAAATCCAGCGAAATTGTGTAATAATAAAGAAACGCATATTATATCTTTATAAACAAATAAATCACTTGAAAATTATTGTGGTTTTAACACAATAAATTATTAAAATAATACATTTAAAACAAAGCTTGTTGGTTTGCTACTAAAACTATGTAATCTTAAAGCTACATTAATCTAAATTAAAATATTAATTTCTCAACAAACATTGAAAGAAGATGGAATGTTATTTAATTAATGAAAATAATAAAAAGATGCCCATATTTTACTTAAATAGGTACACGAAGTGGTGTGATCAAAATTTATAATAGAAAAAACGGGATAGATATCTATTATGTTATAAATAGTTCAATTCACTCCTTTTAGTATTTTCTACTCTTTGGTATTCATGAGACACGTCAATCCAATGCCAAATACATTGTTAGGAAAAAGATTAAATGTACATTTTTTGCAAAAAAGACAAAAAAAAAATGTCACAGAAACAATTACACATAAATCATACTTACTGCAGCTTAATTTTTTAAAGGAAAGTCTTGAACAAAACAATATGGTACAATTTACATAAATTTAACAACAATGAAACGTTTTCTTTTTTGCAAAAATAACACAACCCTTTCGATATTAACAACAATAAGTACAAGACAAAAATTGACAATTATTATACAGTAGAGAATTGACATACTCTACACGATTACTCACTTTACTTTACTAGTAAACATTCAAATGTTACTGACCTTGCAAGCACGAAATGGTAATCAAAAATCATAATACATATTACTTGTAATAAATTCTTCTTACACAATAGATTATAAAGCAAACTGAATACAATCACTATCAGGCTAGAGATGTACCATTTACTGACTAAATATTTACCATTGATAATCGTACATATACACTCGAAGGAACAGTAATAATTGGTAACACGTTATTAGATGACACAAACGAATAGGTGGACGATCAAACCATCTATCCGTAAACAATGTGTTATCAATCTTTTACAGTTCAATTCACACATTTAGTCGATAATATACATAGATAACAATTTACACCTATAGATATTGTTTTAAGACGTCTCCTCAAATGTCACCCGATTTAAACTTCCAGGTAGATCTTCAAATACCTTGGATATGATAGTTGTATCCTCACTAAAATTTGACGTGACAGTCGAGGACATATTTTACAAACGGTTTTAGCTGGGTTCAATTTTTTTTTTTGAGGAATCTACATAAAATTTAATTTTTTGAGAAAAAGAAATCAACAGTGGAGAAGTTCAATACTTATTATTTTAAGCATAATTATATTTGGGATTTTTTTTTTTAAATATCGTGTTTGCAAAGTCAGACACGGTCCTGCCCTGTGTAGACCTCATGGTCACCTTATTTGACGTCCTTGCGCACTTTGTGGCCACGGAAGGAGGCCTGGATCTTAGTCGCAGCCATGTTGAGATTAGGATCGGAGAGGTCAATCTTTTCGATGTCTTCCTGTAAGTTGAAAAAAGATCATGTTAGAAATTAAATTTTTAGAGGGTCAAATATTTCATCACTCGATTTGCTTAATTAAACCATAGGTTCTCATCGTGGATGTTCGAGACTTTCAGGGGGGCAGTAGAAAACCCAGAGAAAATTATTTATCCTGTCCTAAGACTGTGTAATAAAATATAACACGTTTAAATATAATAGTGGCAATAGCTGTTTCAGATTTGCGACAGATGGTACCTAAGTAAAAAAATTGGGAGGCCCTAGAAAAAAATATATTCTAAAAGTGGGCGGAGGGCAAAATAAGGTTGAGAACAGGCTTAAACGGTGCACAGAATCAAACAAACGAAGCAATAGATTTTGCTAAAATGCAAATAAGAAAATGACTTTCATAAAGGACACACTCTTAACAAATTGCCGACATTTTCTGCAGTGAGAAAATATCGGCAATTCAACACGGCTCTCTTAACAAATCATTTGTGTAATAAAATTACACTTTGTACTTGTTACACAAAAGACCTTAAATACTTCTAAAGCAAGTTTTAAGAGGTCTTGTTCTTCAAGATTTTTTTGCCAATAAATGGGCTAAGATTACTTCAATACTTGTGATTAATGAAAGTATTGTGAAACTTTGGCGAGGCCAATATCTAGTACCTAAATGTCTAACGATAGGATAGGCCTTATTGACACATTGCTAAGTGTTCAAGATTGTCCTTTGATTTCAACATTATAGAGGGCTTAATGTGTACTGTGTGTTAGCTTTATTTTGAAGTGGAAACTTCTTTCGAATCGTTGTGCTGCCCGATTTTTGAAAAATGCGTGCACTGACTGGACAGGTCCGCTCAATCTGTGTGGTTCTTTCTTCAAAAGACCATTTCAGACACCAATCTACATGGTCTTCACATGATCTGACTAAGATTTTATCTGGACTTAAAAGAGACTGTGACCTCTGAGTTTGTTTCGGTCTTTCTTCTCAGAATAGTCAGAGAGGAAACGCCGACCTCAACTAGTTTAAAAAAATATGATTCACGTGTAAAAGTGTTTGTACAAACCTACTTACAGAAAATTTATCTTTATGCGCACTTTTTCTGAACTGTGAACGAAACTGGGGTCTATCTCTAAGCCGGCCGAAGTTTCGGGCGTTCTCTACTCCATATCGCCTTCGGACATAAGATTAGGTACTTCGGGGTCCAAACTATGAATGATTGACAACACGGTTTGACAGTTACCTACCCTACTCCTAATGTGTTTTGCCCGTCCGACAAAGTTTATTAATCGGTAGTAGGGTTCATTCCGATGTATCGAACGGGGTTACACAGTAGGCCCCCTGAACTGTCACGCTGGGGTTAGTGACGCTGAATTTGTTGTACTCGTCTCATATAAGTTTTCACTTCTATCGTGTGGTCATAAGCACACACCTTTTTTTTATGATACTAAATAAAGTCCTCCAGACCGTATTTCGGCCACGGCGGCCAATCTTGACGGAGACTAGCCTTCAGCGCGGGAGATATTATAGTGCACAAGTGTGCGCGCAGACACAGGTGCACTCCGTCTTCCCTCTCTCTCATAGTCCGATGGGACGGCAATCCGACAAGACTGGAGTGAGATCAGGCGCAGGACCAACGGAGGCACGGGGGTATCACACCTTCCAACTTCCAAACTCCTAACTAATAAATTCCTAATGGAAAAACTCAATAACACTTTGTCCGACCCGGGAATCGAACCTAGGACCCCACGCTCAGCAGTCGCACTTGCAACTACGATACGAGCGGGACAGTTATGATACTAATGATCTGTACAAAGGAGGTTTACGGTCTCATTTTAACAGGTTCAGGTTAACTATATTTTGTTCTAGCAATAGCTATGGCCTAGATTAGACTCCTGATGCCGCATTGTGGTAAGGATAGGTGTCCACTTATTGAGAATATCAATCAATCACACCACTTTGTACACTTAGTTCGCAATAAACGTTTTGACTTTGACCTATCGCAGTCCACTGCTGGACATATACCTCTCTAAGAAAAGCTTGACGAACCTTATCCTGCTGCTCCTGATCCTTCACGGCCTGGTCGGCTTGCTCCTTCTCCTTGCGGGCCTGGTGTCCTCTGAACGACGCCTGGATCTTGGTGGCGGCGCTGCATAGCTCTGTGGACAAGGAAACGTTACACGTTAGAACTGTTTAATTATGGAAAATGCTTATTTTTATCATGAAGATTGTTCGAGAAACGCTGGAATAAAACCAAGGTGAAAAAAAGACATCAATAATTATTTGAGACCAGCTGTGCCCCGTGGTTTCACCCTCATATGTTTCGATCCCGTGGGAATATCGGGATAAAAATTTGCCTATATGTTAATCCAAGGTGTCAGCTACCTCCATACCAAATTTTATTAAAATTGATCCAGCCGTTTGAGCGTGGAGAAGTAACAAACATATAAACACACCCCCACACATACACTCACATACTTTCGCCTTTATAATATTATAGTGTGATAGTGTGGTTAGGTCTCATACGGAACGCAGTAACGATTAGTTTCGAATCATCATTATTATTATTATTAACTTAGATTTTTACAGAATAGCACCGCAGGCTAGCCTTTCGTTCATAACAAACAGCAGAAACTATTCACCTCCAAATGTACCCCACAATATCACATTTCGGCTTGAGGCGAACTCTCACGGAATTTCATCAGAGCTCACTAATCTGCGCCGACAGCAGATAGATTGTGGGAACAGGGCTGACAGGAGATATTACTGATACCTTGATTAGTTGATTTTACCGTTACTTTGCAGCTAACGATCTACTGTTAATGCTGCTAATACTGCGTCAAATTACGAGCAGTTAACAAAACAGATAAGTATGCAGGATCGTCGGATATAGTTGAAGTTTAGTAAGAAACCGATGGATTTAAAACTAAACTAACTCTTAGTGGACTGTGGAAACTGAGGTGGTAAAAGACCTCGTGGTTACTTTTACTGGTTTGTTTTTAACAATGTAATAAAGTCACAATAGAAAGCCATATCTAGCCAGGACTTAAGCAACACATTACACAGCCAAGACATTACGCTGGAAACAGACATAACATTCAAAGCAACGGGAATCTCGAAAACAATGCTTGAAGCATTGTGTGGAGATTTCCGTTGCGAGTACAAAACCAAAAATGATTGCTTCGAACATTTCGTTTCATAGTGTGTTCAACGCTCTACACAAAACAAATGAAACTATTTCAAAAATTGAGTTTGATTATTCAATTTAAGCCCGTTCCTCTGTAGGTAACTGCAGTCATTTGTTCTGGAGGAAACTTGGCACGAAACGCATGCACGTATTGCACGTCGCACGATGTTTTACTACCAACTTGGCAGGCTGTATATGGCTGGAAGTAAGTTTCTTGATTGCCAGGATTTTTCTTTCAAATAACGAATTGTGTCTTTTATAGATTGCAGATGTTTTTTTACTTGTCAGTAATACATAAATAAACTTCTTCAGGGAAATTGAACTTATGCTTGAAAACCTGTCCAATTTATTGTGTACTAGCTGCGCCCCGCGGTTTCATCCGCATAAGTGTCGATCCCGTGGCAATATCGGGATAAAAAGTAGCCTATATGTTAATCCAGGGTGTCAGCTACGTCCATACAAAATTTTATCAAAATTGGTCCAACCGTTTGAGCGTGAAGAAGTAACAAACGTATAAACACACACACACACACTCACAAACTTTCGCCTTAATAATATTAGTGTTACTTAAACATAACTGGCTAAATGTGGGTGTACTATATATAGATCACCTCTGTCTAACGTTTAACTTGTAACTGGCGGAACAAACTGCGCTACATGAGGAGGCTTCTTCATGCATCCCAAAATGCATGCCATTAACACTTTTTGCAATAATTTTGATCAACAGATCGCAACCACTTACCAGTCTTTTTACCGACTTCAAAAAAAAGGAGGTTATCAATTCGACACGTATGTATGTAATATTATTGGAATTGCATTATATTCGCTTATGACAATCTATTAGGGCTTCCAAACAAATATACAAAATTTTATAGACGTATGTATGTTTGTCCACGCATATCTCCGGAACTATTAATCGGATCGTGACCATTTTTTTTATTGGCTTACATTTACTTCAACTTAGGGTACAGTGCAAGTTTCATCAAAATGGATTTAGTAATTTTCAAGATATGGACTAATACGTGTAAGTGTGACGGCCTGGCTTATTGATACGAGCTACGGGTGTAGTGTCAAAGGGAAAACATCTCAAAACCTTGGTCAAATTCTAGTGCAAAAACTAAAAATTACGAAATAAAAAGTAATTTAAAAAAATTAAACCGACTTCCAAAAGAAATTAACTCAAAATTATGAAATAATTTTAATTTCGGAAGTCGGCGGCATAAAACTAAAACTAAAATACGGATCCCAAGACACCGACTTCCGAAATTAAAATTATTTCATAATTTTGAGTTAATTTCTTTTTGAAGTCGGTTTAATTTTTTAAAATTAAATTACTTTTTATTGGCAGCTGGTCTAGACTGGTTCAACTCAAGAAACCAAAGGTAAATTTTATCCAGAAAATAGTCAGCAAGATATAGGAATCACACGTTACACTCGTGCAATTTTCTCGCACATAAAGATGCGATATTTCCTATCACCATTTGTGAAACTGGAAATAAATTGGGCACACGTATGGAATACATATTGGTTCTCATCTTCTAACTGGGGCAATTGAATGGCATGATGTGGCCATTTTCTGAACGTGTCAAAACTTCATGCCATGTCATCGTCGGTCTTCGTCAGTCGATTGATTCTAGTCGGTTTATGACGCCTATACTTGTATTATGAATTCGTTATGCCTATTTATAGCCTATCAATTCAACATTATATTTCGTTTAGTGTCCCAAGACTAGTGGTTTCCTTTTCTTCAAACTCCTCCACAGGCGAAAAACAGATTTATTTCTTTGTTTTCTAAATCACTATTTGATGATTGACGGACAAATACCCCCTTACTAATAAACTTATTATTTAACAGATGAATAGTTACACACCGATTTCTCTCTTTCAGTCGTCAGTAATTTGACTTTGATAAATAAATAAATAAATAATATTATAAATTCGAAAGTAACTCTGTCTGTCTGTATGTTACCTTTTCACGCCTAAACCACTGAACGGATTTCGATAAAATTTGGCAGAGAGATAGATTGCATCCCGGGGAAGGACATAGGATAGTTTTTATCCCGATATTCCCACGGGATCGATACTTACGCGGGTGAAACCGCGAGGCGCAGCTAGTAAGCAATAATGAACACAATTGCTGTCAGTAATTCCGTCTATCTACTCGTATTAAGCCATAATAATCATCATCTGCATCTGCCTTACCTCTTTCCCAATTATGTTCGCGTCGGCTTCCAGTCTAACCTGATGCAGCTGAATACCAGTATTTTACATGGAGCGACTGCCTAACTGACCTCCACAACCCAGTAACTGGTATAATTTGAATTTTTCACAAAACAAAATCTGTTAGACATCAATTTTATTCCACGAATAAAAATTACCTGTGTATTGAAGAATCAGCCCTTAAAACATTGACGTCAGCTGTCAACCCTAACTCTCGAATACCTTCGTTATCGGACGTAGGGCAGTACCCAGCCTCCTAGCCTGTTGTTTATTCATAGATACCAACCACCGGCACCTGTCACACCGCCGGCGATTAACTAACTAACTAACGAGAAGCGAGTATATCTAGCAAATAAATAAAGCGGCCAAGAGCGAGTACTAGGAAGAGAGGGCAAGGACTCGCGCACCGAGGGTTTCGTACCATCATATGTTTTTAAATTTTCATCGGCGAGGCCTATATTCATCAGAGTATTTTAACACTGCACTGCGGTGTAGAATATTGCAGTTTTATGTCAGCGCCATCTCTTGAGCGATAGTGGAAATAATGTAACTTTTGTTGATGATTTCTGAAAAAGTGTGCTATTTAGAAACTTCGTTTTATTTTTCCTGTAATCTTTACACAAATTTCTATCACATACAATTATTTCAGATTTTTCTCTTTGCAAACTTCGGAGATAAGGGCCTTTTTTTTACATTTTTCATCATAAGTCGAAAACTATGCGGCGTAAAAAAAAAGGAAAAATGTTTGAGAATGTGCAAACTGCGCTCTTTCATAATATGATATCCCACATACCCCACTTCGAATTTTTCAGACCCCCTTTCAGTCCCTGTTGTAAAAAATATACATATATTTTTATTTCTTTCTTATTTGCAAAATAATTGGGCAAACGTCAACTAAAACTCTTCCAAATTTCAAGTTGATAACATTAGTAGTTCTTGAGATATCCAGCTGTGACTCCTACCAAGGAGAAAAAGGGTAATAAAGTTTATTTGAAAAATCTGAACCCTTTGATCTATAAACTTAAAAATTGGCCCGAATGCTTATTTATCTAAATAAATCATAAAGATCATAAACGTATACATTTTCGAAATTTTTTGAGGGAAGTACAAAATACACGCGGACGAAGTCGCAGGCAAAGTGCTAGTAGTATATATATATTTATGTATGTTACATCTCTTTTAATAACACAGGAGTTCACAGGACCTAGAATCTTTTGTACGTTTCTTGAGAGAGAAAATCGTTGGTAGCTAGTCGCCTCCCCTTAGGCTCAACTCACACCAAAAGAGCGTCGAAGCGCGGCGAAGCGGAACGCAGTTTCAGTGTCATGAATTTTAACTTTATTTATTATTAATGAAACCTTTTCGCATAAAATTAAGGCGCTAATTTAAAAAATCAGACTGCTGCCGTTTATACTGGGCCGTTTCCACCATTTTTGATTAAAAACACAACAACAATTTGGCGGCTATTTGTAAAACCAATATTTATTCCTTCCCCGTTTTAAAAATAAACAGAAAGAGAGGATAAATCAGCAACAATTTATACAATTATATGTAAATGGACATTTACATAGATACCGCGGCCGCAATGCTTCTGAACACCTGGCCTGGCTGTTCAGGGTTTTTTATTTATTTTTAACCGACTTCAAAAAAAGGGGGAGGTTCTTAATTTGGATGTTTATAATATGACGTATATATTTTTTTATGCAAAAGCCACCACTCAGTGGATCCCCAATGGCAGGAAACGACTGCGCGGCAGGCCCAGAAAGAGATGGCGGGATGAGCTGGACTATTGGCCCACAATCGCAGTAGACCGGGAAAAGTGGAAAGAGTGAAGGGAGGCCTTTGCCCTGCAGTGGGACGACACAGGCTCATAATAAAATAATAAATAATAATATATTTTTTTATGTATGTTCGGGCATAACTTCGTCATAATTTTAAAGACGGATTTGCAACGTTCTTTTTTTAATGGATAATGCCTTAGGGGTGGTTCCATATAAATTTTATTAACTCTGTAGGTGTAAATAATCTCATCACCACTGCTCTCAAATCGGTGAAAGAAAACATCGTGAGGAAACCGGCATGTCCTAGAACCAAAACTTCAAAGACATGTGACATATGACATATACCAACCCGCACTGGGCCCGCGTGGTAGATTACCAGCGCACCCATCTCGTAGAGAGGAGGCCTGTGTCCCAGCAGTGGGAACAGTATAGGCTGATTATGCTATGTATCTCTTGAAATTAGGCTGAAGTTCAAATAAGTGATAATGTTCTAATAATTTCTTAGGCATATTTTTGCTATTGGTACTTGGTACTACCCAATGATATTCTAATAAAATATCATTGGTAGTACCTAAGTAAAAATATTCTTAAGAAATTATTTAAAGGGCTTGTATATGAAAGACTCAACCGAGCTGTATTGTGGTAAAATTAAAGTTTATAATGTAATTGTAACCAATAATGGTCAAAAAAATTAAAAATGTTTTATTGGCTGTTAGCTTAATCAGCCAATTATTCGTCGCGCTAATAATGAATTAAAGTTGAATTAATGTTAAGGCATCAATTGTTATTAGGTTTCTCTGTGCCCTATTAAGTGAGAAAAACGGTGGTTCAGAAAAAAACAGAGAACGATTCTAGTTGATTCCTTGAGGAAACTTGAAGCCACAAAAATATCAACACAAAAAATCCCACAGGAAATAACAGCCATACAACAAAAGTGCCGTAGATAATAGTATATATCGACCCAGTATCGACAAAGTACACATTTTTACTGCCAGCCCTTTGTTCCCACGCCACGACAGTAACATAATAGGAGGCTCGAAATGTCTCGCTGTACACCGTCAACACAAAATAAATAAGTACAGAGGCTTGCTCCATACATCTATCAAAAAATGGGGTGTGGCTGTGTCATGGACACGGCCGTGTGTTGTACGTGAAAACATTTACGTAAAGGGGTTGATCCGCTCGGCCACATTCATTCTTTTACGTTCCCGGCACTGCTTGACTCTGTCATAATATAATTATGGTGTTGAAAGGTTGGTTGTGAAAGGGCTTCTCAAGAGCAATCAAATGGTTTGATTTGACAACCATTTGATTGCTCTTGAGAAGCCCTTTCCAACCGTATACGATCTCTGTATTAGGATTTGGCTTTTTGACGCGTATAGGCCGACATTATTAACAAAAATGTCGACTTCACGTAGGGAAGAAGAGTAATACGTAGATTTGACCCCGTCGGAAATACTAATCGAGGCACGAAATGCTAGTGATAGCCTGTTGCCACCAAAATCTAGAGAGAAATACCTAGCGGCCTACGAAACTTTCATACAGTGGAAAAACAGCAAAAATACCCAGTCATTTTCGGAGAACGTATTTTTGGCTTACTTCAATGAATTGGCAAATAAATACAAGCCTAGCTCGCTTTGGTGCATATACTCCATGTTAAAAAGCACTGTTAAAACCAAAAATGATATTGATATCCACACCTACTGTAAACTTACGGCATTTTAAAGAGACGCTCGGACGGATATATTGGTCGAAAATCTAAAGTATTGTCACCAACCGACGTTGAAAAGTTTTTAAAAGAAGCTCCGGATAGTCAGTACCTGGCAACAAAGGTCAGTTGAACTTTATAAATCTAAATATATCATCTCTATTTTAATTACGTTATTGTAGCATAAGTTCATACTACTAACTATTTGATCTCTTTGCAGGTTGCGTTAATATTTGGTGTTACTGGTGCGTGTAGACGTCAAGAGCTTAATGATATTAAAACAAAGGATGTAGAAACCCACGGCGAAATGCTTCTCGTAAAAATTACCAATACTAAAAACAAGATTCCACGATCTTTTACAATCCATGGCCTGTTTTATGAAATAGTAAAAAAATATCAAGCTCTCCGTTCAACAAATGCAAAAAATTACCGCTTTTTCCAAAACTTTCAAAAAGGTAAATGTACAGCTCAACCCATTGGTATCAACAAATTTGGAGCAATGCCAAGAGAAATTGCAAAGTATTTATATTTGCCCGACTCTGATTCTGACACTGGGCACAGTTTTAGAAGAACTTCGGCTACACTGCTGGCTGATTCGGGAGCCGATGTATTAACCTTAAAGCGTCATGGCGGATGGCGATCTGACGCAGTCGCTGAATCTTATGTCGAAGATTCTATTAATTACAAGGCAAACATTAGTGCTAAATTAACACGTGCAATAAATTTAACAGACTAAGAAGTCTTGCCCTGAGCCGCGACAATCTACGTCTCGTGACACTGACTATTTAGTGCCTCCTGCTCGGAACTAATGAGTCCAATTTACAGCATTCATCCAACTCATATGAAAATATTTCATCATCACCGACATTTACCCAAGAAAATGAAAATAATTAAATTATTAACAATACCATAACACAAACTCTAAAAATGCCAACGAAAACCGTTCGGTATCATTTTGCGAATTGTACCTTCACAAATTGTTTTAATAATTAAAAGTTAATAACAATAAACGTCTGTTTTTTTCCTCGCAAGTGTTGAAAAACGTCGGCAAAATATAAGCAACTTCCTTGACGCCAACTTGAGCGTAAAGAAGTGGGACCCTTCCGACATAGCTACAAAGCACAGCCCCGAGTTCGTGATCAGCGACGCGGCGCTGTTCCAGGTGCGAGTGACCCACGCGTACGAGTACTACTACAGCTTCGTATTCGTGCGTTTCACCAAGCGGCGCGACTCTAACGACCTCACCTATATGTTATACTTCAACAGCGTGAAGCTGGAAATAGAGGGCAAGACGTTTACCAGCGACGATGGCACGTGGCATTTGATACACGGGAACACTTATCAGAACTTCACCTTCGCGGGTCTGCACGAGGACACGGAGCTGACGGACTTCGAACTGCGCGGCGAGGACGGATCGGATAAAAATAATATCATCTCAAGCAACCAATACGGATTTAGAAGTGGTCTATCAACCGAAGATGCGGTTGCAAACTTTAGTAGTAACGCAATAACATTACTAGATAAAAAGCGAACATGTTTAGGAATCTTCCTAGATTTGTCGAAAGCGTTTGACACGGTCTCAATTCCCATTCTTATCTCCAAAATGGAGAGCATCGGCAACCGTGGACTGACTTTAAGCATTTTTAAAGATTACTTGTCGGGTCGGACGCAGTCTGTTTGTATCGGTACGGTGATGGGTGATGAAGAACCCATTAATTACGGGGTTCCCCAGGGGAGTATCTTGGGACCAACTATGTTTTTAATCTACATTAATGATCTATGCAATCTTAAAATTCCAAATTGTGACATATTAACTTATGCTGACGACACAGCACTATTATCACACGGAGAAGACTGGATTTCTGCCAAAAAACATGCCGAAAATGCACTGCGGGTCGTAATGCAATGGCTTTCTAACAACTTGCTAACCCTTAATGTAGATAAAACGAAAATCCGTTTCTATCTTCCGAACTCCCCTGAGCCACCCGAAGTCACCAATACACTCAAAGCTCACATCTGTGCGGTGCAAGCGGACTGTGTCTGCTTGTCATTGTCAAGAGTGAGCAATAAACGTAACCCGCTGGTACAGCGCCATCTAGCGGCAGTATTGTGAAACTTATGATAATTTATTATGCTTTTTTTTGTTTTTTTATTTCATATTTTGTTTTTTAATGCAAGTCTTTACCAGTTATAAACAAGCAACTACTTCATCTTAGTCACTTTAAAGGATTAATGCTAAGGATTTTGTATTTGGTACAAAATTAACCAACACCCAAGTTCAACGACTATTACTGCTAAACCAATAAAATTATCTTAACCGCTATAATTTTCCTTTAAAATTCATGAAATGCACTATCATCGTAAATTTTTCCAGATTTTTCAAGCCAGCAGTTTTGCTTTTAAAGGGGGTGGGGGGGGGGGGACTACTGAAACAAAAATTTGCACTTTAAAGTTTAATATTTCGTAAACGGAGCATTAAATCGAAAAATTATTTGAGCAACCCCCAAGTCATTTTAGAAGACCTATTCAACGATACCCCACACGACGGGGTAGACGACGAAAAAATCATGTTTTTAAATTTTTACCGGCGAGCTACTTACTAGATCTCGTTCGTACATCATATATTATAAAAAATATAGGCCTCGCCGATGAAAATTTAAAAACATATTACTATGATGGTACGGAACCCCCGGTGCGCGAGTCCGACTCGCACATGATAGGTTTTTCTTTAAGAAAGATCGCTAAGCGAAAACTTAGTGACGGCACGGGCAGGCACGGAATAGAAAAATAAGGTACCTTATTTATCTATATATATATATATCTATGTATATATACTATCTATTTAACGGCCGCGACTTACGAGTTGTAGGTCGTAGGTTCGAACCCAGACAGGCGCTTTACTTTGTGTAAATTATTTCATCAGCACTGCTCTCAAAACGGTGAAGGAAAACATCGTGAGGAAACCGGCATGTCCTAGAACCAAAAATTTGAAGACATGTGACATCTGCCAATCCGCACTGGGCCCGCGTGGTGGATTACGGCCCACTCCCTCTCACCGAGAGGAGGCCAGTGTCCCAGCAGTGGGAACATTATAGGCTGATTATGGTTATGGTTATTTATCTATTCCGTGCGGGCAGGTGATGTAATGCGACGGGCTGGGTCGGGGAAACAAGAAATTTCACGCGGACGAAGTCGTGGCCCGAAGCTAGTATGTGTATTATGCCATTTACAGAGCTATTTCAAAACCGAATTCCGCCAACTGAAATAGCACACTTCGTTCAACACAGATTAAAAGTATCATTAATCAATTGAATGATTCGTCAAAACTAATAACTATTTATCATTTCAACAACCAAATCAAATCTACCATTCATAAAACATTCTGCAAAGAATATTAAAACAATCTAATATTATAACGTAATACATAATTTAACACGCTATGCGGTTACAGCAACGAATATTACATTATTTCATTTTTGTACTCTTGCCAAATAAGGTTTGGCATTACATGCAGCTGTGATTAACCTGTCAAGGGAAATGAAATGAATATCCTACTATCCTACTGTAATGATTTTTTACACTAATATTATAAAGGCGAAAGTTTGTGAGTGTGTGTGTGTGTGTGTGGGGTGTGTGGGGGTGTGTTTATATGTTTGTTACTTCTTCACGCTCGCGCTCAAACGGCAGCACCAATTTAGATAAAATTTGGTATGGAGGTAGCTGACACCCTGGATTAACATATAGGCTACTTTTTATCCCGATATTCCCACGGGATCGAAACTTATGCGGGTGAAACCGCGAGGCGCAGCTAGTTCATCATATACTATTTTTCAATCAATCAACCTTTCACTGCAGTCTAAAAAAATCGAGAAAAGATACAAAAAAAAACTTCGTAAAGAAAGTCATCACGCAGTGTTATGATTTTTTAATCCGAAAACTCGAGTACATCGACACTTCAGCAGATTAAATGAAAATTTAATAAAGCACACAATTCGGGCCTGCCCGTGCCTGCCCCTGCCCAACTTAGGGGTTGCCCGGGCAACCTTTCATGCCATTTTATTAGTTCAGTTTGTCCTTTTTTGTAAAGACTTTTTAGATTACAAGTTTTTTGAAAAATGTAAATGGAAGTTGAGTTTTGAATAGAAATAGTCGAGCATTGAATATGTCTAAGAGTTTTGTCAAACTAACAAGATTACGTATGGTTGAATATTATAAAAATGCGGGCACCTTTCTCCTTTATTAAAATGTTTTAAATTCGCAACAGGTCTAAGTGTCTATCTCATAATGGGCAAGGCACGGCCCACGAGCCAGATGCGGCCCGATCAGCCATTTGATTTTGATGTCTTTATATAATAATAATATAATCCACCACGCGGGCCCAGTGCGGATTGGTAGATGTCACATGTCTTCGAATTTTTTGTTCTAGGACATGATGTCTTTACACAAAGTAAAACTCGTACACTCGTAACTACTCGTACACTCGTAACTACTGGGCCACCACTGCGCAAAAGTTCAGGACTCATCAATCGAAATTCCATCATGTGACGCACGCGACGTGTATCCAAAAGTGGTCCATGCGTTGAATATTACAAGTTTGTTCTTTGTTATAAGAGAACTTCGAATCCCAAGGGTTTTAATGGAAAAAGCGTGTTTGATTCAGTTTAACGACCGAAATTCTTAGGCTTCTGGGACAGATTAAATTCTAATCTATATTCAAATCTCATTTTGAATGGAGTTTAATTACTGATATCAATCAGTTTCATCCATCATTGCTCTAGAATTGGTACATTTAGATTGTAATGAATGGCTGAATGATATTTACTCTGATTGTCATGATTCCAAAGTAGTAACTCTTATTATAATCAGCCTATGTTCCCACACACACACACACACACAGCACACACACACACACAACACAGCACAGCACAGGCCTCCTTTCTTTGAGGGAGTGGGCTGTAATTTACCACGCGGGCCCAGGGTGGGTTGGTAGTATTTTTTTAATTATTTATTAATTAAGAAACTAAACAAAAACAAACATGAACATCACAAAAACCTCAATAGGTTTGTCTGGATGTTGACACACTTTAAGCAATCTTAAAAACTAACTTAAAACTTAGTTATTATACTCGTGCTACATTAAACACATAGTTTATAAAAAATTGTGAGGTAGTTAGTAAATAACAACCATAATGTACACAAACGATGAAGATGCTAATCACTTATTGAATGAAATTTAGGTAGGTATACAGCATGTTGCATTTTCAAAGAGAATCAAAGAATTTTTTGTATTCATTTTTATAATTACTGTTTGTTATTTCCGATTGGATTTTTGTTGGAACATCATTAATTAGAGTAGGTATTAAATAAGCGTTCGTTCGTTTCCCGTAATAGTTCTTGTATCTCGGTACTACTAGCTTTCTCTTTTTCTACTAGATGTCACATGTCTTCGATTTTTTTATTTTTTAGGTCTGTCAGGGTTCGAATCTACGTCCACACTCGACTCGTAAGTCGTGGCCGTTTCCACTCGGCCACCACTGCTCTTAAAAATACTCGGTAAGACTCATGCCATCATTGTAAAACTATTAGCCAGTAAGAAATGTACCTGAAGTACAGACGCCATCACATCAAGCTACCCGAAACTGTCAAAGTTTCCCAATCAACTTTGAACCTTAAGCTTTAGCGATAAAGTTGAAAATTTCTTAAAGAAATTTGACAGATTGTAGTAGCTTGATGTGCTGTCAAAATGTCAATGTTCAAAACATCGAAAATTTTAATATCGAACGACCATAAAATTAAAATAACGTAAGTTTATACTGTCGAATGGTTAGATATCCTACGTCCAATATATCTAAAATCTAATTATCGACAAACGTGACATCGAAAGGCTTAAATATCGAAGTACAGAGTATCGAATGTCCTAAATATCAAAGTACAGAGTATCGAATATCCTAAATATCGATGTTACGGCTGATAGCCGAATTGCGGCTACACCTAGTTACCAAACCTAACCTCGGAGTGCCCTTCGCTCGCTCTTGCATCCTACGTCGCCTCCCGAAGTACACACGAACCGCATGTGGCCGGCTGCACCTAGATGTATACCTGGCAAAAACTAGGTGTAGCCACACTTCGGCTATTAGCCATGACATCGACACTTATTTTATGTTATGCTACAAAAGTTTGTGACAGAAACAAATCGCTGCAAAACCGACTCCACGTGGTCTTGTCTGCCCTACCCCTAGAGTCTAATTTAAGTCCGCGTAGGCGCGGAGGGGCGAGGCGGCCCGCGAGCTGAGGAGGAGGTGGCTTTAACACCCGCTGCCGACCAACCACCAATCTCTTATGGAAAAGTGTTAATGGTAGAAATCTAACTTGGAAAGATGTATTAATGATTCTAATGATTATAATTCTCGAAATATGTACCTGTTATTGTCGCGAATCATATTTTGATCAAGATACAATCTGACACTGACCTGCAAATTGCAAAAAACGTAAGAAAATTTGAATTTCGCGGTCTCAGGTCAGGTCCCGGACAAGATTCTTTTTCCGCGTGACCACATTAAAGTCGTCACCTGACAAAAATACAAGAATTTGGTAAGTCTCGGATAAACTTGACTGAAATAGTCTGTCTGATATGAATAGAAATAATATCATCGTCTTCGTCTATTAGTCTCACTGCCGATATGCTTCGCTTCTTGATTATTAGCTGACAAATAGAGTGTGGAGCTTCCCACTTTGTTTTCCTTCCAATGATAAATGATGTACGAAAAAATGGGAGAAAGGAACCAAAGTTGAAATGGAGGAGCCACACTTAGGCTGTTTTACACTTAATTTTGATTGCGATAGAGTTGGAAATAGAATAACTTTCTGCCAGTAAAAAAACTGAAACCTTTGGTTTTTTATTTTTTTCGCGAAAAATAATTGGATATCGTAGTGGCCTGGATTTTTATGGTTCCTTTTTTAAACCGATTCGATTTTTTTTGACACAATAAGCAAAGTTAGTATGTAGACCAATGATATTATAACTGTTTTTTGATTACTTATTATGTTTAATATTTGTAGAAAAGTTGTTATAGAATGCTTTAAATTGATTATATGTTTTGATAGACTGAAGCGATTGCGACGAAACAAAGACTAATCACTACTCCGAGTTCTACACTATAATTGAGTATAAAAATGAACCATATTGGTTTGTTACTTTTTACGTTGAACCTGTTCAAATAGTAAATCTCTAAAAATAGGCAAAATTTCAGGATGATCGGTTAAGTGGTTTAGGCGTGAAAAGGTAACAAACAAACCTACTTTATCATTTATAATATTATAATTAGGATGTCTAGAAGTGGTATTTACACTTGAAACTGTTCTTTAATTTAGTATCATGTACAGACGCCAGCACATCAAGCTACTACAAACTGTCAAATGTCTTTAATAGATTTTCAACTTTATCGGTAAAGTATAAGGTTCAAAGTTGATTGGGAAAGTTTGACAGCTTCGGGTAGCTTGATGTGCTGACGTTTGTACAACATACAACAACATGCTCAGCCTATAATGTTCCCACTGCTGGGACACAGGCCTCCTCTGGCTCTCTGTGAGAGGAAATGGGCCGTAATCCACCACGCAGGCCCAGTGCGGGTTGGTGGATGTCACATGTCTTCAAATTTTGGTTCTAGGACATGCCGGTTTCCTCACGATGTTTTCCTTCACCGTTTTGAGAGCAGTGGTGATGATATCATTTACACTGAGAAAAGCGCCTGTCTGGGTTCGTACCTATGACCTTCAACTCGTAAGTCGCGGCCGTGACCACTGGGCCACCACTGCTCAGTATCATGTAAATACCTATAATTCCAAATCAACCAAAGTATCGGTACCTACCTACACCCCAAACCTCCCAACTCGCTTTCAAAGCCTTAAGGGGCTTACAGGACCTAAACACAAAAAACGCAAATTTTAGAAACAATAAAAGTCGATAAAGATCGACTACAGTAAACAAAATCAGAAAAATATATGATATTCTTCAGGATATATGCTAGGTAAATATTGTGTTGAAAACATAATACAACTAGTTTGATACGATAGAAAAAAATCATGAAGATACCTCTAAAAACTTTCTTTTTAGAATAAAAACCGTAATATAAATACAATCATTCGGATTTTTTGTCAGATTATTCTACAAGCAACATACTAAAGTACTAGTGTTTTAATTTTTTCGTCCAAACAATAGATTTTTTGTAAGTAATTAAATAATTGCTTCATATTTTGCAATAAATTACCAGCGTTGTGTCATCGCGCTTTTCTTTCTCTTTAGGTCATGTGAGCCCCTTAAGCTAATTCCGGTACCAGAATCGAATCGCCCGGCCGAGTCGCAGCGATCTTATCGATCAGATAGCTAAGCGAGTAACCGCTGCCTCCACAGAACCGATGGCGCGGAAGCTAATTGAATCGATTAAATTATACTCGATGTTACGTCGAATTATTTTTTTGTGGCGTTCCAATTGGTTATAAGAAGTGGCGTGGTTTTATTTGGATATTGGAATGGGATTTAAATGAGTTTTTCGGTTTAACATGATATTTACCCGATGGTATTTTTTGAAATTTGATTTTAGAATTCTTTACAATTATTTAGAAGCGCTTTTTGTAGGACGTTAATATATTTTTAAGTAGCAGCGCCCTGCGGTTTCACCCTCGTAAGTTTCGATCCCGTGGGAATATCGGGATGAAAAGTATCCTATGTGTTAATCCAGGAAATGGTCTATGTGCCAATTTTTACCCAAATCTGTTCAACGGTTTACGCGTGATTGAGTAACAAACATCCAAACATCCTCACAAACTTTCACATTTATAATATTATTATACTAGCTGCGCCCCGCGGTTTCACCCGAGTAAATGTCGATCCCGTGGGAATATCGGGATAAAAAGTAGCCTATATGTTAAGCCAGGGTGTCAGCTACCTCCATACAAAATTTTATCAAAATTGGTCCAGCCGTTTGAGCGTGAAGAAGTTACAAACATATAAATATAAACACACACACACACCCCCCCATACACACTCACAAACTTTCGCCTTTATAATATTAGTGTGACTAGCTGCGCCCCGCGGTTTCACCTGCATATTTTTCGATCCCGTAGGAATATCGGGATAAAAAGTAGCCTATATGTTAATCCAGGGTGTCAGCTACCTCCACACCAAATTTTATCAAAATTGGTCTAGCCGTTTGAGCATGAATCTCCCACGCATCGACGAAACACAGCAGGCTGCTTGACTCCGGTGGGAGGGTGGTCGCAAACCAGGCGGGCGTTAGCCCTACCACCGCAAGGGAAGAATTGGCCAGTCAAATAAGGTGTTGGGTGTGACTGTCCAGAATGCGCTGAGCGCTCGGTTCAGCTGAGTAACTGGCGGAACAAGCTGCGCTACACGAAGAGACTTCTTTCAAATTATTATTAGGTTTTTGTTGGGAAGGTCAAGAGTGATGTAAAGATGTTCGCTTGGTAAACGCAGAAAATATAACGTTGTATGATTTTAACACATGCGGGGTGCTTCAGTACATAATAAAGAGTATATATGTTACCGCTAATGTGCGTAAATCAGTTATAGTGCAGATTGACTTGTTAATCTGCAGATTATCTGGTTGAGTCCGTTAAAGTGGAAAAAATTTTTGTTACCGGCCAAATCCGGTTTTAGGATTAACTAGTTTCGCCTAGGCCAAACCAGTTTTCCCTACACGGGTTGCATGGTTGCGGTCGGTCGATAGGCGACGTAGGATGCAAAACCGAGCGAATGAGAACTGGTTTGGCCTAGGCGAAACTAGTTTATCCTAAAATCGGGCTTAACCGGTAACATATTTCACACTTCAACGGATTGTACCCGGTAATCGGTAATTTGCAGATTACCTAGTTAATGCGCATATTAACGTATTCCATATTCTAACGGTAACAATATTATATTCTATTCTATTCTTGAAACATCGTAAAAAAACTAACGGCTTAACGTGTTGTCCGAGACACGGAGGGCTCTTGGTATGTGAAGATGGTCACCCATCCACATACCAACCGTGGCAAGCGTAGCTCGATCGACACAAGCCCCTCTTACTTAGCCACAACAATGAAGTAGCCGTTATTTCTTGAAATAGTACTTACATCAGTGCAAATCATTGTATCTCAAGAACCCGTTTGTCCTATCACACAGGGCTCCTCAGTGTGGCAATCCAATTTATTGCAACTGTTATTAGATGCATATACTTTGGCCGAATGCCAGACAACTGAACCATCTCTCTGTTTTTATCTCGCTTTTAACTATAACTTAACTTTTTTTTTTTTACTTTTTTCTTTGTTTTTAACTATGAGAGTTTGGAGCAGAATTTCCTTGAGCTAACCACTTTAATTTACGTTGTGTAATGTAATTACAGTGTGTATACATAAAAGAGGTGTTTTTATTGCCTATGTTTTTCGTCCATTCCCAGTGACTGCTTCCCAGTGACTGTATACCAGTGAACGCTTCTAACAATTACATCACACTAATATTATAAAGGCGAAAGTTTGTGTGTGTGTGTGTGTGAGGGGGGGTGTGTGTATGTGTGTGTGTTTGTATGTTACTTCTACACGCTTAAACGGCTGGACCAATTTTTATAAAATTTTGTATGGAGGTAGCTGACACCCTGGATTAATATATAGGCTACTTTTTATCCCGATATTCCCACGGGATCGACATTTACGCGGGTGAAACTCCGGGGCGCAGCTAGTTCTCAAATATAAAAACTACGTTACAATATTGGCTAAGATACAAGAGCATATCATTACCATCACTAAAACACGACGTTAAACATCAAAGTTTACCATTAAAATTCATCATTTACACTTCACTTTGATCTCTGCTTACCCTCAAAAACACACGCACGAGTTTATACAGCCGTTAACGAGGTCGTAACTAAAATACGGCGGTTGCCGAAACGGGAGCACCCTGTATACAAAGCGGAAAGTTCTCAACTTTCGCAAATAATGGCGGTGGCTCGGAATCTCGTAGACCGGAACAGTTTAATTGTTTGTGATTTAATTACTTATTTTAAGGAATTACAGAGAATTTGTAGAACATTTTAGCTAAACAAGGATTTTATGTTAATTAAGGATTCATAAATATTATTGCGCTTAAGATTGTCTTTGGCTGTATTTACAGAGTAAACGGTTATAGTATATTCCGGGTATCCGGGAAAAAATGGCGGAATAAAGTCAGGGATTATAAACCCTGGCTATAATTCGCCATTTTATACCAATTAGGAACGTCGACGTCATATAGCAGATTTTTGAACCCGTCAGCCTTAAAACAAGAGTGAACAGGCATCTACTGGGCACGCTCGTTCCATTGTAGACTTCATCCATCGCTTTCCACCAGGCGAGATCGAGGCCGAGAGCAGGTCCATTTGGCAATACAAGACTAAAGTAAAAATGTTTAGACGGTGCAACTTGTTGCTGCAACTGATGGTATGCAACAGGCAATAATTTTTTTTTTTTTTTTTTAAAACGTTGCCCCACACTAGGAATTTCTCCTGTATTGTGGGTGTGGAAGATAAATATTAGTTTAGTCCTGTCACATTAGTCTACGCCTGACGTAAATTGACGTATTTTGAGTAGCAATTTTTTTAATCTCGTCTAAACTTGTCTATGTAGTATCTTAATTTGTCAGGACTAAACTAATTTAAATCTTCTGTCCTTTTCCTAATGAAATAGAAAGAAAAAGATGCACTGAACTTAAATTTAGTTTAGTTTGTGATTGTTCACAAACTAAACTAAATTTAAGTTAATAATTAATTAGCGCCGATTCCCTTGTGGGAATCGGCGCTAATTACAAGATTTTTTCTCATGAATTATAGATTTGGGGAAATGACAATTTATAATGATTATGTAACAGTCACTGCATCTCCTATTTCGATTTGGCGCAAGTTTTCAATAAATTTCATCCTGTTTAATAGAAACTTTTACAATGATGATAGATCGTTTTCTCCTCAAATAAGTTCGTTCATATTAACGTCGAAAAGGTTACTCTCACTCTATCAATCTTAGTTCTAGCTAGTTTGTGAATATCCTTTTCCAACGGTTTGAGGCGTAAAGAGTTTTCTATGAAGTTTATTTGGATTGGTTGTAAAGCAAAAGGGCAGTACCTAAGATTTAAGGATCTGCTTAAGCGACACATGAAGGATTGTGACTAGAGATGGGTCGTCGACGCATTTTGCGTTAACGAAACTAGACCGTCCATTTTTGTTCATCGACTAGTCCATCAACTAGTTGAATTCGTCGACTAGTTTATGCGTCGACTTGGTTATGCAGACGATTTAAATAAACTTTGCAACGAAGTCTACTACGGTGACGGCTATGATTTTATGTTTGAGCGATTATTTTATTTCTAAGGACGAATGAATTTGTGTTACTTGCCTAAGTTTTTGAGTCGATAGTCGCATTCGCATTCAGTTTAGTCGTTGACTGCCGTTGAGACGTCTACGGATTCGACTAGTCCATGGATTGTTGGTGAACCGTCGATTCGTTCACAGTACGTCGACGGTCGAATTAACTAGTTCGTTCATTCAACGCTCATCACTAGTTGTGACGTAGATCCATCTCAGTGGGAAGAGCTTGCGTTTTTTTTTTGTTGTCCTTAAGCAGTCATATAGATTTTATTTGGCTATACAAACTACAAATAACAAAATTAAATCCTAACTTAACTAAAACTATAAACTTTGAGACTCGTCGGCTTTCAAAACTGGATTCTAAGCGTGACGAACTAAAAGCCCGACCACCAGCGGCCATCAGTTACAATTATGTTAATGGTGCTCCCACGTGTCCACTCTATGCAGGAATATTTGTAAACAAAGGTGGTTTTTCTAGCCACATGAGATGATGAGAGCCCATGATAGACGACAGTAGGGTGATGATGAAACGGTCGCCGTAGCCGAAAACGGCATGGAAGGATTATTATTAAAGCTAAAGGATGTTATTGAGTTTGATGAATAAATGTGGTTATGTCAATGTGTATTCTTCTGCCCACGACTTCGTCCTCGTGAAATTTATTGTTCTATTGTCTTACCAAGGGGTATCGTATTAACCAGTTACTGGGTTATGGAGGTCAGATAGGCAGGCGCTCCATGTAAACTACTGGTATTCAGCTGCATCCGGTTAGTGGCAACATAGTTGGGAAAAGGATAGGCAGATGATGACTCGAGAGGTAGATAGACCCTTCCCAAAACAACAGACGCCTCTATCTAAATATAAACAGTACAAACATAATACAGAAATCCACCACAGAAGTCCTAAGCAATCAGTGTGAGCCCTTATCACAAGGGGCTATTAATATTATAAGACAAATTATTTATTTAACAAGGCAAGACAAGAAGCCACCGAAGCTATCAAATTGCGTAGATAGCATATTGAAGATTGTATTAGAAGACAGTCTTTACATCGGGAAACATTCCAAAGGGTACCTACTAAACGACTTAATGGAATTTTGATCGATCTCAGTCGAAAGCTCGACTATTGAAATGAAATGAAATGTATTTAGGGTTCCGTAACAAAATGGTAAAACGGAACCCTTATGGTGAGACTCTGTCTGTCTGTCTGTCACAGCTGGATATCTCAAGAACTACTAATGCTATCAACTTGAAATTTGGAATAGTTTTAGAGATGACGTTTGCCCAACTATTTTGCAAATAAGAAAGAAATAAAAATATAATGTATATTTGTTGCAACAGCGACTGAAAGAGGGTCTGAAAAATTCGAAGTAGGACTACTAGGGAATGTGGGGTATCATATGAAAGACCGCAGTTTGCACATTCTCAAACATTTTTTGTTTTTTTTTTGTTTTTCTCTTTCAAAACTTCGGAGGTAAGGTGGGGGGGGGCCCTTATCTCCGAAGTTTGCAAAGAGAAAAATCTGAAATAATTTTATGTGATAGAAGTTTATGTAAAGATTACAGGAAAAATAAAACGAAGTCTCTAAATAGCACACTTTTTCAGAAATCATCAACAAAAGTTACATCAGTTCCACTATCGGTCAAGAGATTGCGCTGACATAAAACTGCAATATTCTACACCGCAGTGCACAGTGTTAAAATTTTTTCAGACCCCCTTTCAGTCCCTATTGCAAAAAATATACATATATTTTTATATATTTCTTATTTGCAAAATAGTTGATAGCATTTGTTCTTGAGATATCCAGCTGTGACAGACAGACAGACAGATAGACTTAGTCTCACCATAAGGGTTCCGTTTTTACTATTTTGGTACGGAACCCTAAAAACGGGTAAAGTGCGAGTCGAACTGGCGCACCGAGGGCTTCGTACATATTTGTAGGTATGTAAACAATTTTTTTTGTAACGTAACTATTTTACGGTTTTCGGATTTTTTCCTTTACATGACATTGCTTCTTGCTAAATTTCATGATTCTAGGTCAACGGGAAGTACCCTATAGGTTTTGATTTTGGAACATAAACGCCCGTATGTTTTTATTGCGTTGACTTAGAAGTTTTATTTTTTCACTGCTTCTAGGAATTGCAGTCTTGTTGAGTATTTGATATTAATTTCAACTTCATAACTCCACGCGTTCCTGAGAAAAGGGTCTTGACGGACAGACAAATTGACAGCGAAGTGATCTTATAATGGTTCCGTTTTTCCTTTTGAGGTACGGAACCCTAAAAATCACCTGTTACCTATATAATTGCAATAAGTACCTACGCGGTCAAAATGTAAGGAACAGGGGTAGTTTTTAAGATAGTAGATAACAGTAGCGAAGGGTAAATTTTTTGAAAGAGGTAAGCCGGAGTAGATATCTTTAATTATGATTATATAGCCGGTAGGAATCGAGTAGTATGGAACATTCGCCACTGGTAGATAACTTTTTGACAGTTTCGAATCTCATTCTAGGAGTAAGGCACCAGCCCAAACATTATCCGGCTCGAAGGACCAATGTTTGGGCTGGTGTGTTTGACTCTACCAAATGTATACCATATTATGTCTAACTATTACAGTTATGTCACAATAACTACTTTTCCATGTTAAAATATGCAATAGTAACACCGAAAAATCCTTTTAACTTATTTTTGTTAAATTAATTATTATATAAAATGATTATACCTATACATATAAATCAGAATCTGGTCGTAGTGACTTTCAATCTTTGAAGACGGCTTCATTGAATCACATTCGGCTCGACATTCCCTTTACGAGAAAACAATGGTTGTCTCAGGGGTAAAAGCAGCCATATTGGGTAAATCAGGAAAATGCCTAATAGAAGCTCTTGGCGTTTTTTACGACACCCATGGGACACAGACATGTATAGGTTGTTTTAACATAGATTGCCAGCAAGAAAAAAGCGTGGGAAAAAATATTGTTGTATTTTCGATTTATAGAAGGTACTACTCAGACCATGTAAGCCTTGTGGGGTTTGTGGCTAAGTAATAAAAGCCGCACGGTCGATCGATCAGGTTAAGCTACGCTTGACGCGGTTGGTCCGTGGATGGGTGACCATCTTCACATACCAAGACCCCTCCGTGCCTCGGAAAGCACGTTAAGCCGTTGGTCCTGGCTGTCATTCGTGGATCTTTGACAGTCGTTACGGGTCGTCAGTAGCCCGAAAGTCTGACAACCAGTCTTATCAAGGGGTATCGTATTACGCAGTAACTGGGTTGTGGAGGTCAGATAGACAGTCGTTTCATGTAAAATACTGGTATTCAGCTGCATCCGGTTAGACAGGAAACATTGTTGGGGTCGGCTAACAACAACAACAATTTTAACGAGTTAAAAGCACATAAAATGTACGGAACAGCTGATTTTTTTTCGCGATTTCAGGTTTGGTCCCATAGTAAAAGTTGTGAAAACCGTGCGAAGCAGAGGGTCGGGTCGCTAGTTTCGAAGAAGGCCAAGTCTCTTTAAACTTTTTTTTACTGCGAACATTTTCAAGTCACGACCCTATTAACCCTTCCCAAAGAATACCACAAACTAATGAGCTATAATCATATAAAAGTCATACAACTGATACGAATCTAAATTGCTCGTATGATTTATTTGGGTGCTGTTCCAAAACCATTTGTGATTCGTCAAAATGTTTGAGCTCGTAAAATATATCAGACTAGCTTCTGCCCGCGGCTTCGCGTGCTTGGTGGGCGGATTATCTCATGACAAATGATTGTATTTCTGAAAGTACGTTTGCACAAGCATTTTTCAACGTCAATCATATTTTAACAACTAGATGAGGTCGGTGTTTCCTATCTGACTACTCTGAGAAGAAAGGCCGAAACAAACTTAGAGGTCACAGTCTCTTTTAAAGTTCAGACATAATCTTTGTCAGATCATGTGAAAATCATGTAGATTGATGTCTGAAGTGGTGTTTTGAGGAAAGAAACACATGTATATTGAGTGTGGGAACGTCCGAACACACTACCGGATTAAAAAATATCCTACGTCCTAACCCAGGTCATCATCTATCCTTGTGGTTATCCAAATCCATTCAGTCGTGAAAAGGTAATAGACAGATCATAGAAAGACAGAATTACGTACGGATAATTTTCATTATTGAAGATATGGCTTAGCAATTGGGAAACCATGTATGCTTATAATAACTGCCTCCCGACCGATTTCGATCACGGTGGCCAATCTCAACGGAGATTAGCCAGGTAGGTACCTACGCAGGAGATATTATAGTGCACAAGTGTGTGCGCGAACACAGGTGCACTCTCTGTTCCTTTACTCTCACAGTTCGACAGGACGGCAATCCGATACGGCCCGACCGTATCGGATTGCCGTCCCATCGGACTCGGACATCGGACATCGGTCAAAAATGATCCTGATCTCTATCAGGATCATTTTAGGCCTTTGAACTTTTCACATCAGAACTGCTCTCAAAACGGTGAAGGAAAACATCGTGAGAAAACGCCTTATGCCCTAGACCAAAAATTCGAAGACATGTGACATCTACCAACCCGCACTGGGCCCGCGTGTCCCAGCAGTGGGAACATTATAGGCTGATTATTCACAAGAACATAATATTGTAAAATCCTTTCAAAAGGTAATTGGGTTATGGCTTCCATTCAGAAAAGAAATCTTTTACAAAACCATCCTTGGAAGGAGTTATACAGTTTTTCTGGCCTTGCAACACGTACAGACTTCCCAAAAAAGAAACACAAGTCGCCGTGAAGTTTTTATTCAGTCGCAAGTTTCCTTGATTCAGTCCAAGTTTTCCAATTACCTCCTAATTTAAGTTAGGGATGGCCGGGGCTGTTCGTGTAATGGTTTCGACCACGCAACCTCCCCACTTTACATGAATTATGAGACAGGTTTTTCCCCGTTTGAATCCTATAGTTGATGTTGGTCAAAAGTTATTTCCATATACTAATAACCTATTTCACCACCACTATATACGTTATGGTCTCTCCCCGGTCGTGTTGGATTGCCGTCCCATCGGACTATGAGAGTAAAGGAACAGATAGTGCACCTGTGTTTACGCACAGACTTGTGCACTAATATCTCCTGCGTACCTGGCTAATCTCCGTTGAGATTGGCCGGCGTGACCGAAATCGGTGTTATGGTTCAATTATCGGGTAAATAATAAATGGTAAACGCGTACCTATTTCAAACCGCTCCCGCACTATTCCGCTCGTCCAATAAGGGCGCAGCTTCTACTCGTATAATATTCTAGAAGTGCGTGAGAAACAGACGACGCGCACTCTTCTTTTTAACCCCCGACGCGAAAACGACGGGGTGTTATAAGTTTGACGTGTCTGTGTGTGTGTGTGTGTGTGTGTGTGTGTGTGTGTGTGTGTGTGTGTGTGTGTGTGTCTGTCTGTGGCATCGTAGCTCCCGAACGGATGAACCGATTTTGATTTAGTTTTTTTTGTTTGAAAGGTGTATTAGTCGGGAGTGTTCTTAGCTATGTTTGATGAAAATCGGTCCAAGATGGCCGCCGCTACAAAATGGCGGATAACATATTTTTTCACAATTCCCTCAATATGGGTATCAAATGAAAGGGCTTCAATAGTAGAATACTATACACTAAAACAAATTTCAAATCCAAGATGGCCGCCACAACAAAGTGGCGAATTACATTTTTTTTTCTCAACTCCCTCAATATGGATATCAAATGAAAGGGCTTGACTAGTAGAATACTATACACTATTAAAAATTTCAAATCCAAGATGGCCGCCACCACAAAATGGCGAATTACATTTTTTTTTCACAACTCCTTCAATATAGGTATCAAATGCAAGGGCTTGACAAGTAGAATAATGTACACTATATTGAAAGGGAATGAGGAATATAAACTACCTAACGAAATGAAAACTAAAAACTTGAAAAATATAATAAAACAAAAAAATCTGTTTAGTCTTAAAAATTATTCTTCAACTATAAATTAATCAATATTTTTTGACGGATAAAAAACCTGATTAAACACCAAATTACTTACCAGAATCTTAAAACGGAAGAAAATAAAAGAAATTAAATACAAAAATTAAAGAGTCCCTACAAAAAGCATGAAATAAAAAATTAAATTAAAAATTTAAAAAACCCCCGACAAAAATAAAATTAAGGAATCCCTACAAAAAGTATGAAATAAAAAAAAAATCTTATGGAAGTCGGGGGACCTCAGAATAGAAGCTGTTCCACAGAACGGTCCCCCGACTTCCATAAGATTTTTTTTTTATTTCATACTTTTTGTAGGGATTCCTTAATTTTATTTTTGTCGGGGGTTTTTTAAATTTTTAATTTAATTTTTTGACATTACCCGTGTGACGTCTGTCAACTGGCGCACCGAAAGTGATTCTCTCTTAGACAATTTTAAGAAACTTTATCTTCGTCCCGAACCCTATTGCTTTTGTATATATATTTATGTTACTGGGAATAAAGCATTTACAGTACATGTGTGTATGTTAATATGGTTAAATTATCGTGTGTGGATGTGGAGCTACGTCGCAAACTATATTCCACCTCCTGCCCTCTGTGTTCCAAAACATGAAGTGGAAATGACCTCTGCGCTGCCACCGACAACACCGTGGAAGTAGCGAAGTTGTGGGCCAACAAGAGTTGATAATAATGTCGTGCCAGTGACACGACGAAGAATTAGCGGGATATTAATTTCAGATTTTTTTCTAAAGCTCTGAATCTTTGTAGTAGATTGTATGTTTGCTTATTCGAACCTGAGAGTCACAATTAATAATGTTTTTTTGAAGTAAAAACTTCTTTAGGCGCGTTGGGCATTTTTTGAGATGGGAAAAAACCATTGAACTCGCGCGCGCCACTGTTACCGTAAGCGACACCGCGCGTGTTTTGTTTATAAGACGATTAAAAAAATACCCGCTTCGGATGTGTTTGGCTGTCCTCGGGATGTCGGTACTCGGTTTTAATGTATATCCGATATGTCAGTGAGTGATGGCAAAGTATTCTGTTCTGTTCTGATTTGTTTTTACTTCTGTCGGCACTCCCGGAGTGCTGTTTTTTTTTTGTAATGGAGTGAGACCTAAAAACAACGCTATCTATGTAGGATCTGAAGAATGTTTCCTGATAAAGCTAAAACTTCTTTATTCATGAAATTAGCAACTGCAACCTATATAGTAACAATATGTTCCTGAGGCTAGAGAATTTTTCTTCGAAGGAATTTAATCAAAACCGTTTATAAACTTGTGCCTTTTCAACCTGTCAAACGAAAGACAGTTCTACGAACCAAATACTAGCACGAAATGAAACTAATAAAATTAAAACTTTCCTCTCCTTTATAAGTCTTAATTATAATAAAGTATGCTCCACGTTTTTACTTCATCAGCCACTAGAACTGAAACTCAACGTAATATTAACGGTCCCTGAAATATTACACGACTCTTCGGAAGAATTTCAGGCTGAAATATCTGCAGAAACTTTATTTCCAGGCATATTTTTTGTGATATAATTGGCACGGTGAAATACGTGGAATAGTTCTTGCCGTCGACTGTATTTCACCTGAAAAAAGAATAGGTATTTTCTTGTGTTTTGTAGAAAAGAGATGAATATCTAAAGCCAGGGTACTTTTTAATAAAATCCACAGGCGACAGGTCACAGGCAGTCCGACAATTTCACAAATGATTTTCATAGTTTTACTTCTTTTTAGGGTTCCGTAGCCAAATGGCAAAAACGGAACCCTTATGGATTCGTCATGTCTGTCTGTCCGTCCGTATGTCACAGCCACATTTTTCCGAAACTATAAGAACTACACTGTTGAAACTTGGTAAGTAGATGTATTCTGTGAACCGCATTAAGATTTTCACAAAAAAAAAATAAAAAAAAACAATAAATTATGGGGGTTCCCCCCCATACTTAGAACTGAAACTCAAAAAAATTTTTTTCATCAAACCCATACGTGTGGGGTATCTATGGATAGGTCTTCAAAAATGATATTGAGGTTTCTAATATAATTTTTTTCTAAACTGAATAGTTTGCGCGAGAGACAATTCCAAAGTGGTAAAATGTGTGTCCGCAGTCAAGAAACAGGGCCAACGGGGCCAAATGTCAAATAAATAAAAGACGCCGAGAAATGTGCCTGCCCATCCCTGCCATCAATAATAAGACCTCACGATCTAGAATAAGAAAGGACCTGCGAACTATTCAAAGCACGTTGTCGATGTCAATAAATGTCTGCCGAATAATCGATCTTGCGGTACCTATGGGACGTAATTTGTAGGTCGTTTTGCGTTGGTCGGTCGTGTAAGGTTTATTATATCGATGTGGGTCATGTGGCAGATATTACCTGTTATATACCTTGGTGAGCCAGAGAACAATGTTAACAAAATATTATACAATGTGGAGGCAATGCTAAATTAAAAAAAAACTGGGAATACTAAACAATTCAGCCTATCGCAGTCCACTGCTGGACATAGGCCTCTCCCAGACTGCGCCACAGCACCCTGTCCTCCGCCTTCCGCAGTCTACCCCAGACACCTTTAGGTCGTCCGTCCATCTAGCTGGGGGGCGTCCCACACTACGTTGGCCGATACGAGGTCTCCACTCCAGGACTCGTCTGCTCCACCGGCCATCGGTCCTTCGACAGACATGGCCAGCCCACTGCCACTTCAGTTTGCTTACTCTGCAAGTTATGTCGGTAACTCCGGTTCTTTTCCGGATAATTTCATTCCTGATTTTATCCTTCAAAGAGACTCCGAGCATAGCTGAGCGACCTTGAATTTGTGGACCAGCGGGGAATACTAATGCATAGGAATATTTTGAAACTATCAAATAAATCCTTACATCTAAATCACAAAAGCATCGACTGTTTTTTTAAGTGATGTAAACTAAGATAAAGAAAAAAGATTTGATTTTTTGTATGTTTGTTTGTCAGTCAAAACAGCTGAACGAATTTGGATGAAATTTGGCAAAAGGGTAGACCTGGATGAGACATACAATACTTTTGATTCCGTTATTCCCACGGGATCGAGACTTATGCAGGTGAAACCGCGGGGCGCAGGCAGTGTCTAAAAGTATTTTAGATAATGTATTACTTGAAAGATGCTTTGTAAGGTATCTTTCAGACTAAGCACGTTAAGCCGTTGATCCCGGCTGTCATTCGCGGGTCTTTGACAGTCGTTACGGGTAGTCAGAAGCCCAAAAGTCTGACCACCAATCTTACCAAGAGGTATCGTATTACCCACGTCGTCTGACGCCAACGAGTCGACGTCTGCCGCCGACGAGTCGACGACTGTCGCAAACGAGTCCACGTCTGCCTCCGATGAGTCGACGACTGTCGCAAACGAGTCGACGTCTGCCTCCGACGAGTCGACGACTGTCGCTGACGAGTGTCGGCGGCTGCCGTTGCCTCAGCCGTGCCAACGTGCTGCTATACGTGTATATAAGAGCAGCAGCACTTACTTTGCTTACTTTGCGCGTCCGTACTTGGCCCACGTGTCGCTATACAACAGCAATACTTTAGCCGGTATTCAATTTGAATGTAAGACTAAAGATTTAATTTTTTTTTTTAATTAACTAAAGTGGATAAAGCCAGCAGAAACAAAAGAAAGAGAACCTGCTGATTGATTTCCTCCCCAAACTAAAGCTCATATAACAAAGGCAAGTAATTGTTAGACTTTATTCCTCGTTTACGAGTTTCCCGGGATTATTGAAATAAAACGTTACTGCTCGTATTGATTGCTTTCGTTTAACGTAAGGCTTTTATTTCTGCGCTGTTTGGAGCTTGGTCCGTTTATTCGTGGTGGAAGAGAAATCTCCAGGATAAATCGTTGCGGATCTGTTTAAATTAGTTTACGTTACGTTGTTACGTTGTTTTTTTTTGTACCTACACAGCTGCGTTACTAATAAGTAAAGTAGCATTTACCTGAAAACATCAGTAGTACATTTTGAGGTTTCCGAGTATTATATTTCATTGTAGTTTGTACAATTGACTTTGGCCTGCACTTGATAGAAGGACTCATTCCTTCAACTGTATCTTGTCACTAGACTCTTTAGGTATCACTTTCTCACAATTAATTACTTTCCTAAAACCTATTAAATAAGTTTGCACAATAAATTAGATTAAATATTGAAAGGTTAAGTTGCAATGTTTACATACAAAATTTGATATGTCATTCAGTCGAACGTCAGTTTGACAGTTTAGAGGCGACCTCTGGCGGTCGCCGATTCACAGTTGTAGTATAATCGATATTCTAACATATTGATTGCTGACCATCGAAATAATGTCGTATGGAGCAATCCTTCATAATTTTCAGCTTTCAGTAAAAATTCATAATAAACTAAATAACCGGAAGCGGAAATAAAAGTAGTTTTTTCATTAAGCATAGACATATTTCTAGAAATTTTTAATCTGTGGATTGTCTTTGACAGAGGGTGGCCAGAGAGGAGAACATAATCTGCGCGAATGGAGATTATGGGGTAATTAGTTAATTAGACAGGTTTTTAGGATTGGGAATTGAAAATAATTTGATTGTTGGTCTGGATCATGAAGATTCTTATTGTTTCAGCGTTTAAACGTCACGTTGTGTAGTTGTTAGTGATTTTCAAGTATTAAGTATCTTGGTGTAATGTTTATTAGCAGTGAACTTCATCCCCATGGTGTATCATTTTACCTGCAATAAGGGAAATTTTAGAAATGCTCCGTCTATTTCCGGCTGATCTCCATGACAGGATGACGATCATAAGTTAGCGTCCTTTTTACATTGAGACGTGCTCGATACAGGAGCAAATTCTGTTCCCTGTTTTATAAGGTAAGGATTTGTTGAAATAGTGTTTGGAAGTGGTCTGTGAGCCCTTCTCTGGCTGTTAAAAGGATATTGTCGTGATCCATGAATATTACTTACAGGATTATAATTGCGCACACGCAGACAACTGTCCAGCCAGTCGGCGATCACAGTCAAGTGCTTTCTTCATCAATCAACCGAGAGGCACCTCGAGAGGTTCGTCTCGCCGCCAGGATCGAGAGTAGCGTCTGGGGCCTGGACGCGAGACCCGTCCCTCGAGTCAGCTGCAAGCCTCTTGCTGAGACGACTGTGCGGCAGGCGGAGTCCGTCTTGCGAAAGCGCAGGCGGGACGGTTTTTTTTTTATAATAGAACATTTAAATACATTTAATACGGTTTGTATAAGAACCGGTTATGTACTATAGTCCGGTTTTCAATAGTGGAAACCGGTCTTCTACATAAGGATCTTGGGTTCGACATTCGGTGTGCATCAGGAATTATATGGTTGGACACCGTCATCGGCTCCGGGATCCGGGACCTTTATTGTCCCTGGCGCCCATTTATTATATAGTAACGTTTTATTAATAACTGGAAGGTTAGGTATCTAGAACTTTTCAATTTATAATATTTAATTTTAATAACGGAACTACTGGGTTTATCTCCACTCCCCACGCCCATAGCTCTTTCAACTGAAGTTTAAGCTGGCTGGCAATCATCTAAATTATTTAAATTAACCTACCTAATGTAGCTTTTTTCTAAAGCCAATTAATAATATTTAAGATCACTTATATATCAAATTTAAACCTTTTTTTAATATACAGTGTATGACTTAGTGTGTTGTTTACTTTTATTTTAATACCTAACCACCCACCTAGATTGTCGTAAGAGGCCACAAATTTTAATTTGTAACAGTGGCGACCAACGTGTGTATTAGTTGGAGATAGAGGTTACGTCTATTGCTGTGCCTTATAACCCAGAGTGCTGTTTATAGAACCTTCCAGTTATTCTAATTTTAAGAAAAAAAACCGTCGCGCGGAATCCTTTGTTATCGTGTTCTTGTTTTTATGTTTGTACCGTTATATACACTTTTATATACTTTTACACTTCTTGCTGCTATTTACATTTTACAATTTTATTTTACTTGTGTCTCATACATAACATAACTCCAAGACGATTGTCCTTGGAAATAAAAGCCTATTATTAAAATACAAACTTACATAATCTATAAGACTGCAAATTTTGTAACGGCGTTTATAATAGATAATATTTACACATTGCTTGTGATTGTAAATTGTTACAGCCAGTTTTTAATTCAGTTCAGTTTCAATAATTTTTTTTAAGACTTTACAATATGGAACGACCCATTTCATTTAATTTACTTCGCAAAGACGAGCTCGTATATGAAGTACTGGTCCGAGACGCGAAACCAGCTTCAACCGTAGAGGAACTACGTGTTCAAATTAGGGATCTGAGTAAATTAGTATGTTCCGACGATATTGTGGAGACCAATATAGACCCGAATACAGAGTTACAAGCCATTAAGGCCAAACTGCCAGAAATTGGTGAAGTACTGGATAGGTACCCCTCCAGTTTCAAAAAATTTAATCGTGTCAAGGCTTTAGGTTTCCACCTGTATCATCGATTAAGTAGGATTACTCCCCCAACTGATCTTAGTACCGACTATGCAGCCGTTGACAAGCAGCTTAGCGGTTATTTAGCAAAAATTGATTCGCTTAACGCCAGCTTCCATCAGTCGTTTACTTCCGCCGAGGAATCACCGAATGTACTGTCGAATTTGCAGACGAAGGACGTCATCGTTTCCTGCAGGAAAGAGACAGTTAAAACCCTGGGTCATAAATTCGACGGTTCAGGTTGTGTGAAAGCGTTTATTGAGCGTCTGGAGGAGCTTTGCGAGGCCAGAGGAATTAGCGAAGCCTCCCTACATGAATCTGCTCTAGACCTTTTCTCGGACGGAGCCTTATTGTGGTACCGGGGAATAAAAGCGTCGGTTGGTGATTGGGCGGAGCTGAAGAAGGAGTTACTCACAGATTTCGCTCCGCCAGATTACGATATGCGTCTAGTTTCAGAAATAACGAACAGAACACAGGGGTCGACTGAGCTGTCTTGTATATATATAGCAGTAATGGAGAATCTTTATAATAGGCTATCCTACAGGGTTCCAGAACGCGATCGTTTAGCACGGATCAAGTACAACATGAGACCGGAATACACGTCGGGGTTGTCGATAATGACTGTCAACACGCTGGTCGAGTTAAAGGCGAAGTGTAGACAACTGGAGCTAGGTTTCCATAGCAGGGCTCAGTTCCATGAGCCGCCCAAACCAACGTCTTCTTTTGTTGCAGCAGACTTGGCATACCATGCCCCGAAGGGTTCACAAAGGGTTGAAGCCGTGCAAACTGATTCTGGATCGTTGTTCTGTGTTCGTTGTAGGGTTAAGGGACACTCGTTATCACAATGTAAATCCAAGGAAATTGTGTGTTACCGTTGCGGCAAGAAGGGCGTACGTGCACCATCGTGCCCTACGTGCAGTAAAAAGAAGAAGGTTGAGCAGTCCTGTCCAACCTGCATTTCAAAAAACTAAATTTCCGGAACTACAGCCAAAATTTTGATAAGTCCGATTGGGACAATTATTTAAAAACTTTAAAATTATTTTTAAAATCACTAAGGGTTGATACAATACATTATAAGACTTCGGACGATAGTCGTCCACATTTAACAGTCTCTATATACGATGAGCAGTATTACGGTTTACTCGACTCGGGTTCTTGCGTTTCAGTGTTGGGTTCCGATGTTGGCCAACAATTCATAAGGGCTGGTGCTACTCTACACGCCGATAGACAGTTGGGCAGCATCGTAACTGCCAATGATTCGCGGGCATCCGTGGAGGGTTATTTATTTTTACCAGTGACTCTCATGGGAGTGACTAAGGTTATTAAATTCTATATTATTCCCGACATTACTACACCGATGATTTTTGGTGTTGATTTTTGGAAGGCCTTTAATTTGGCACCAAAAATCTTTAATAAATTACCTTTACAATATTTAAAAAACAATAGAGGTCATACATGCGTCTCGGAGGTTAGGCACCTACAGCCGTTTGACGAATTAACACCAGATCAAAAGAATGAAGCGGAGTTATTAATTAAAGATTTTGAAAAGGTTTCCTTTGAGGCTAAAGGATTAGGACGTACCCATCTGTTGCGTCATAAAATAGACACAGGAGAAGTTCCTCCTATTAAACAGCGTTATTATCCTCTATCACCTGAACGCCTCAAGGAACTAAACCGTCAGCTGGATGAGATGTTGGAGATGGGAGTGGTGGAACCTAGCAATAGCGCGTGGAATAACCCGGTTCTACTGACTCCGAAACCGAATGGGGAATGGAGATTTTGTCTGGACAGCCGAAAGCTGAATGCGGTCAGCAAGCAAGATGCATATCCACTACCCTACGTCTCTCACATCTTAGACCAGTTGCGGGACGCGCGATACCTTTCATCCATTGATTTAAAATCTGCATTTTGGCAAATCGAATTGGACTCCGTTTCATCCAAAGAAAAAACCGCTTTCACGGTTCCCGGTCGAGGTTTGTTCCAGTTTAAAGTTATGTGCTTTGGGTTGACAGGAGCCCCAGCCACCCAACAACGATTAATGGACAGACTTTTCGGCCCGGAGTTTGGTAATAAGGTGTTCGTATATTTAGATGACATCATTATTTGTTCATCAACCTTCGAGGAGCACATTTCACTTCTTAAACGGGTTTTAGACAAATTAAGGCAGGCAAATTTAACAATTAATTTACCTAAGTCCTGTTTCTTTCGACGTGAACTGAAATATCTGGGTTACAGAGTGGATGAGCATGGCTTACACACTGATCCGTCGAAAGTTCAGTCAATTGTTGACTTTCCAACCCCTAAAACTCGTAAGGAAGTGAAAATGTTTCTTGGAACGGCCTCATATTATAGACGTTTTATTAAAAACTTTAGTTCGATAGCGGCCCCTTTAAACGCACTCACGAGTACTAGCAAAAAAGCGCCGCCTTTTGAGTGGACGGCTGAGACGGAAACCGCGTTCTCAACCTTGAAAGAGGCATTGGTGTCTGCTCCAGTATTGGCTTGTCCAGATTTCTCTCAACCTTTTGAGATTCATTGTGACGCATCCAGTTTTGGGATAGCGGGCACTCTGACTCAGGTTATCAATGGGGAGGAGCACCCAATAGCCTACTGCAGTCGTTCGCTTAACCCGGCGGAACGCAATTATTCAGCAACGGAGCGTGAGGCCCTCGCTGTAGTCTTCGCCGTGGAACACTATCGTCCTTACGTAGAAGGCGGTTCTGCATTTAAAGTGATAACCGACCACTCGAGTTTGAAATGGTTCTTTAATTTAACCAATCCATCTGGTCGATTAGCCCGTTGGGGTTGTCGGTTATCACCTTATAACTTTACTATTGAACACCGCAAAGGCAGGGACAATGTGGTTCCAGATGCTTTATCTCGTGGCGTTCCGGTGCTCGAAATTAAAGTGACCGACACTGACACTTGGTTTAAGGGGTTGTGGGATAAATGTGTCAGTAAGCCCAGATCGTGCCCTAACTTTATCATTAAAGAGGATAAACTTTACCGTTATTCTAAAAATAAATTCGGGGTGGCTAGTGACTATGATTGGAAGCAAGTAGTACCGGAGGGCAATCGTCAAGAATTATTAAGGAGCCACCATAGTGGCGAATTATCGCCACATTTCGGAGTTTTTAAAACTTATAAAAGACTTGCACTCCGATACTACTGGCCCAACATGTATAAAGATGTTATTAGCTACGTTGGTAAATGTGATACGTGCGCCGCATATAAACACTCACAATTGCCTCCTCCCGGTCTCTTAGGTGATGCGAAGGACTGTTCCAAGCCATTTGAAACCATAAGCATGGACTTGGTAGGTCCGTTACCACGGTCTAGGGCGGGATTCACATTCCTTTTAGTTGTCGTGTGCTGTTTTACGAAGTACTGTTTACTGTTTCCTTTACGTAGAGCTGTTGGTAAGGCTATAGCGCAGAAATTAGAAGACGGTGTTTTCCTGGTACACGGTATACCTCGTACGGTGATAGCAGACAACGGGACGCAATTCACGGGTAATGAGATTCGTTCACTACTAGAGAGGTACAAAATACCTCAAGTTCACTTCACACCTCGTTATTGCCCAAGCGTGAACACCGTGGAACGCTATAACCGTACCATAATGACCGCGGTATCAATTCTTGTGGAGGATGATCATCGATCTTGGGATGTTAACATCTCAAAGATCCAATTCGCTATGAACACCTCCACAAATGAAGTTACTCGTTTTACCCCATTCTTCCTAGTACATGGCAGAGAAGCAATTAGTAGTGGTGATGTCTTCGGCAATGATACCGTTGAACAGCCCACTCTAGCTTGCGCTTCCCGCAGTTCATATGCCAATCAGCTAGGGGCTTTGGATAGTATCTTCAATAAAGTAAAGGACGCGCTCATCAAGTCACATAAACGTAGTGCTCGTTATTATAATAGTAGTAGGAGGCACGCGGAGTTTGAGGTAGGCGACACTGTGTGGAAGAAAACATATCCCCAGAGTGACGCCTCCAAATTCTTTATGGCCAAATTAGCTCCTAAATACGAGAGATGTATTATTAGGAAAAAACTTTCACCCTTAGTATATGAATTGGAAGGCTGTAGTTCCGGTAAAAACCTTGGCTCATGGCATATCAAGGATTTTAAATCGCCAGGTGGCGAGGATTAATTTTTTTTTTTAAATATTTAACTTGAATTTAAACAAAAATTTAAATTCACTAGTATATAGTAGTTGGTCGCAGTGACCATTGAGGGCTGTAGATGCCTTGTGGTTGCTGATTTTTATTTTAGCATTGGGTGCTGTATATGCACGCTGCTAAAATACAGTGGCTAAATATATTTTACACTGTTTTTGCGGTTCATTGTGGTACACAGGTTTTAACTGTGTTCACATTTGTGAACTATATTTAGAAGGGAAGGCGATCGTTTAAAAGTTGTTGGTAGTCTGTGGTTGTTGTTGGATTGACACCCCTGGTGGGTGTATAACCTCCGGATTGCTGGTAAGGCAGCATAATGAAAGTCCTGAGATTGGAGGCCATAATGGCGGGCGTGTAGGCTGCATTGATGGAATTTGTTTAAGATGGTTTTTTTAGGGGCCGAATAACCGTCATATTATTATTCCTATTAGGGAAGACGGTTAGCCAATTTTTACTACGTTGTAGCATTTAATTTCTTTTAATGTATTTTTGTTGTTCCAGCTTAGCATTATTAGCGGCAGTCAACTCATTTATGATGTGAAAGGTGGTGTACGATGGAATAGGGTGGTCTTTCCTATATAAATATAGTAGGTCAGACTAGGAGTTATTTACACATTTTTACTCTCTTTGGAGCTTGTCTTTTACATGTTTGTAAATGGATTAGACTCGTTCCAAGAGAAATAGTATATGTATATTACACAGGTCATATGGATAACTAAAAATAAGCCATAAAACACGGGCGGAATTGTAGACTCGTTAACCAAAGCCTATACTACAATGTCGCCTGATAGAGCGGGTTGTTACTCTATACTTGAAGTATGTCCGGAACCCTTTTAGGTCGTAAGTTTATGTAGTATATAATGAAAACCTAAATTAGTATATTTCGTACAGGTTACATGGATAATTAAAAATAAGCCATATAACACGGGCGGAATTGTAGACCCGACAACAAAAGCCTACTGCAATGTCGCCTAAATAGAGCGGTCTGTTACTCTATATTTGAAGTGTAACAAGAATTCTGTATTGTTTATGTATATACCTTAACTACCATTATAGAAACATTTATCTATAAAGATAGAAATCGTACACCGGCTTCCATATTTTTTGTTTTTTTTTCTCTTTCTTTGTTCCTGTTTGCAGGCATGAACGTTGTAGATTTTTGTAAGCGTACTTAGTCCTTTGGAGTCTGCTTTGACGCTGGAGGGCCAGCTTCGAGATTTGCCCTAGTGGGTCAAATCTCTGGTGGTTGGGGAGGTACTGTTACGTTGTTTTTTTTTGTACCTACACAGCTGCGTTACTAATAAGTAAAGTAGCATTTACCTGAAAACATCAGTAGTACATTTTGAGGTTTCCGAGTATTATATTTCATTGTAGTTTGTACAATTGACTTTGGCCTGCACTTGATAGAAGGACTCATTCCTTCAACTGTATCTTGTCACTAGACTCTTTAGGTATCACTTTCTCACAATTAATTACTTTCCTAAAACCTATTAAATAAGTTTGCACAATAAATTAGATTAAATATTGAAAGGTTAAGTTGCAATGTTTACATACAAAATTTGATATGTCATTCAGTCGAACGTCAGTTTGACAGTTTAGAGGCGACCTCTGGCGGTCGCCGATTCACAGTTGTAGTATAATCGATATTCTAACATATTGATTGCTGACCATCGAAATAATGTCGTATGGAGCAATCCTTCATAATTTTCAGCTTTCAGTAAAAATTCATAATAAACTAAATAACCGGAAGCGGAAATAAAAGTAGTTTTTTCATTAAGCATAGACATATTTCTAGAAATTTTTAATCTGTGGATTGTCTTTGACAGAGGGTGGCCAGAGAGGAGAACATAATCTGCGCGAATGGAGATTATGGGGTAATTAGTTAATTAGACAGGTTTTTAGGATTGGGAATTGAAAATAATTTGATTGTTGGTCTGGATCATGAAGATTCTTATTGTTTCAGCGTTTAAACGTCACGTTGTGTAGTTGTTAGTGATTTTCAAGTATTAAGTATCTTGGTGTAATGTTTATTAGCAGTGAACTTCATCCCCATGGTGTATCATTTTACCTGCAATAAGGGAAATTTTAGAAATGCTCCGTCTATTTCCGGCTGATCTCCATGACAGGATGACGATCATAAGTTAGCGTCCTTTTTACATTGAGACGTGCTCGATACAGGAGCAAATTCTGTTCCCTGTTTTATAAGGTAAGGATTTGTTGAAATAGTGTTTGGAAGTGGTCTGTGAGCCCTTCTCTGGCTGTTAAAAGGATATTGTCGTGATCCATGAATATTACTTACAGGATTATAATTGCGCACACGCAGACAACTGTCCAGCCAGTCGGCGATCACAGTCAAGTGCTTTCTTCATCAATCAACCGAGAGGCACCTCGAGAGGTTCGTCTCGCCGCCAGGATCGAGAGTAGCGTCTGGGGCCTGGACGCGAGACCCGTCCCTCGAGTCAGCTGCAAGCCTCTTGCTGAGACGACTGTGCGGCAGGCGGAGTCCGTCTTGCGAAAGCGCAGGCGGGACGGTTTTTTTTTTATAATAGAACATTTAAATACATTTAATACGGTTTGTATAAGAACCGGTTATGTACTATAGTCCGGTTTTCAATAGTGGAAACCGGTCTTCTACATAAGGATCTTGGGTTCGACATTCGGTGTGCATCAGGAATTATATGGTTGGACACCGTCATCGGCTCCGGGATCCGGGACCTTTATTGTCCCTGGCGCCCATTTATTATATAGTAACGTTTTATTAATAACTGGAAGGTTAGGTATCTAGAACTTTTCAATTTATAATATTTAATTTTAATAACGGAACTACTGGGTTTATCTCCACTCCCCACGCCCATAGCTCTTTCAACTGAAGTTTAAGCTGGCTGGCAATCATCTAAATTATTTAAATTAACCTACCTAATGTAGCTTTTTTCTAAAGCCAATTAATAATATTTAAGATCACTTATATATCAAATTTAAACCTTTTTTTAATATACAGTGTATGACTTAGTGTGTTGTTTACTTTTATTTTAATACCTAACCACCCACCTAGATTGTCGTAAGAGGCCACAAATTTTAATTTGTAACAAATAGTATAATTTTATTTAAATATACCTTTGTTTATTTTGGCGTTAATTATGCAGAGTGGCTGGGACATGGATGCACAACCGATTACCAAGGATTCAGTATGCGTAAAATCTTCGGGAGAAAAATCCAGTGCGCGAAAAAAATCGTCGGGAGAAAAATCGCCCGTGCGAATCTGAGCTTAGTTATTCTTCAGGGAAAGTCTTGAAACTTTGACACTTGTGTATTTCTTAAACATCTGGTTTCTAACGAGTTTATTTTGTTCAATTTACCAATAGCTGTTGTAAGCCTGTTTTGACGTTAAGTCGGCCTATAGTAGGTAGTCGATTTTAGTTAATTGTTTTGATTGCAAGACTTTCTTGATTAAAATGCTGGTTAATTCAGAAAGTTGTATTGCTTTGAATATATATAGGGTGACTGGTAATTAGTGACCGATACTTAAACACGTGATTTTACTCATCATTATGAACAACTTTTACTATGGGACCAAACCTGAAATCGCGAAAAAAAATCAGCTGTTCCCTACATTTATGTTCGTCTAACTCGTCAAAATGTAGAGAACAGCTGTTTTTTTTTTCACGATTTCAGATTTGGTCCCATAGTAAAAGTTGTTCATAATGATGAGTAAAATCACGTGTTTAAGTATCGGTCACTAATTACCAGTCACCCTATATATATATATTTATTTATTTAGGAGTTTTTTTTAAATGTAATAGTTAACTACCACATAATTTATTAAATAGTATTCAAATCCAATTTTAATAAGATCCCATTACATAATATTCAATATTTTTCTCAATTTAAACTTTATTATTACTACATTATTAACAATATTATTATTTTCAGTATTATTTTTTTGATATTTTATTGTTTAGTATTACTTTAGTGATGTAAATAAAAAAACAATTTGTTAGATTTCGAAATATATTGATTAAGAGCCAAGATATTTAGTTACCTATTTATACTGTCATCATCATCTGCCTAGCCTTTTCCCAACTATGTTGGGGTCGGCTTCCAGTCTAACCGAATGCAGCTGAATACCAGTATTTTACATGGAGCGACGGGACCAACGGCTTAACGTGCTTTAGGAGGCTCAGAAGGGTCACGGGATGTAAAAATGGTCACCCATCCACACACAAACCGCGGCAAGCGTAGCTTAACCTGATCGATCGACCTGTGCGGCTGTTATTATTTAGCCACGGGCCCCTCTCTATTATACTGTCATAGGGCTATATTGATCTCATTATTACTGTCAAATAATAATGAGATCCACGGTTAAGGAAAAGGGATTCGAACATTCTTTGTGTTGATCGCAGTAAAACAGCCCTCCTACGTAAAAGTATTTATCGAATGACTCCAGTTATTTTTAATAAAATTCCACGACAGATAAAAAATCTTACTAATATTAAGTTCAAAAAGAAACTGAAACAATTTTTAATTCATAAATGTTATTACTCCACAGCTGAGTTTATGGAGGACACCACTGACATTTAGATTATACCAATATTACCTACATTTAATTTAATGATTTTATTTAAATTTTATTGTTGACATTGGTAATTGTGTTGTGTGTAAGTACGTAAATAATTGTGTGTTAGTATGTAAGTAATTGATTTATTTTATTTTAAATGTGGGTTTCGACACCACTAACTTTAATAGATAATATTTGTATGCTCTCGAGTAAAATGTAGCGAACTGACCATCCATTATTATAACATCTTATTGTAAGGAAACCTACATTTACGAATAAATTTGATTTATTAATATTTAGGTATTTATTTATTCGCTCACGAATAAAATGTTATATCAAGCCTTACCTAATATTTCAGAGGTAACATTGTAATCTCGAAAACTTATTGAAATAAACGGAATACCTAAGCCGTTTCAGTGAAAAATCGTGGAAATTTAATGGAGTAGAAAGAGTGATAAATTATTTAAACTAATGCTGTGTCGTTTGCGATACGTTGGGCAGTTCACACACTAGGCGTTAAAGCTGATCGATTAGGCGGTAACTATATCATCCATGGAGAGTAATTCAAGAGTCTCCGTGGAGTTTCTTGCCCGTTCTTCTCCGTAAGAACCTAGAAGAAGAACTAGCAGGGGATCGAGGGGGGGTACCAGAATAACTCTTTGGAAGACGCTTAGCTAGCCAGCTTCATACAGGGTGTGTAAAGGCCCATCACATAGCTGTCACCTACGAATTCTGTACAGACGCCAGCACATCAAGCTACCCGAAACTGTCAAATTTTCCCAATCAACTTTGCACCTTATGCTTCAGCGATAAAGTTGAAAATATATTAAAGAAATTTGACAGATTGTAGTAGCTTGATGTTCTGGCGTCTGTACCTCTGCAACGGTACAGGGGTCGTGGGGGTATTTAAAGTGGTTTTATAATATTAAAAACTTGTTCTCGTAAAAAACATCAGTAAAAGGAGGAGGATTTTTGACCCTTAATATCTCCTTAACCAGAAGGTTTCTAGGGGAGTACAAGTACGGGGAGTACCTACGACTCTCGACTTCATTAAGTGTCTTATTACACCCCTTATTTCTGACTGACCTGATTTCAAAAGTACCTGTATAAGGTTTAATTGAAATAAATGCTTCGAGTTTGAGTTTGAGATCATCATTATCATTTCAGCTGAAAGATGTCCACTACTGGACCTCACACCTCCAAACGTCGCCCCATCGACCGGTCCTATGCTTTTCCCATCCAGTGGATTTTTGCGGCCTTCACAAGGTCATAGGTGCACCTTGTGGGAGGCCTTTCCACAGTCACTCCAGGGGGTTCATTTGCTACCCCGGAATATAAAGGGCTAAGGAAGGAACACGGGTATGTTTTAGTCAGAAAGAGTCTGACACTCCCTTTCGCTCCACCCAGAGCGGAGGGGTCATTTGAGAATTTGCCACCCGCAAAAAAAGGGGTCCATATATTTATTTATTTGTCGTATATTAGCGATATTACCTTCCTAAAATGGAGGGATAAAATGCCGCAGTTAAGTCACTCAGTGCGTTATAAACTTTAGTTTTCTCACAATCATGGCTGGAGTCCAAGTATCGCATTAGGTAGTTAGAGTTTACGACAGTTCCGGATTTATAGGTATTATATGCATAAATACTAATTTACTAGATTAGGAAAGTTGGCTTAGTGGCTGACGTTAATGCGGGCAGGACTAAAATTGGAACGATTTTGGTGCATGGACTTCCATGCACCAAAATCACACTAATGTTATAAAGGCGAAAGTTTTTGAGTGTGAAGGTGTGTGTGTGGGGGGGTGATATCCACAAATGACAGCCGGGACCAATGGCTTAACTTGATTTCCGAGCCACGAAGGGATCTTGGTATGTAAAGATGGTCACCCATCCACGGACCAACCACGGCAGCGACTCGTGCGGCTGTTATTACTTAGCCACCAGCCCCTTTAAAATGTGAGTACTAAGAAAATAAATAGCATAGATTGTACGTAATTGCTATTAGCTTTCAGCTGCTGAAAGGAAAAACAAGAGAAGGAATTTTGAAACTAATTAACCAGTTTACAGTTGTTTAAACTCTGTAAGTAATTTTCTAAGATGCTGTCTGAAATATTTTATCTTTAGGTAACGGTAAACTATTTACAGAGTGACTGCGTCAAGTCAGAGTCAAAGTCAAACAATTGAAATAATTAATTTCAAATAAGCAGATAAAAGGCACTTTTGAATGAAAAGTTCATAAGAAAATAGAATAGAGTTTAGATGCCTTTTACAAAAGGTAATTTCGTATCGACAAGAATGGGCAAGAAATTTCACCTTTAAATGTTTTAAAATATTTTGTTTACATTAATTACACGGTATCTAACAGTAGGGAAGGGTCGATTTTTGTAAGAGGTAAGCCGGAGTAGATATCTTTAATATGATTATATTATATAGCTATAGAATACTCACTGTGCCATTTTTCAAAGGGAAGCCGGTAGGAATCGAGTTGTATGGGGACCTTCGCCACTGGTATCTAATATATATCTAATAATATGTAAAGACGATGAACGTAGAATAATATTCCTATAACACGATAGGTAGGTAGGTATTTTTTTTATAAATAAAAAGTTCTTTATTTCTCCTCGCAATGGTAATTTATAACAAAATATGAAGCAATTATCTATTTACAAAAAATCTGTTGTTTGGACAAAAAAATTAAAACACTAGTTTTTTAGTATGTTGCTTGTAGAATAATCTGACAAAAAATCATAATGATGTATGGTTTTTATTGTAAAAAGAAAGTTTTTAGAGGTTATCTTCATGATTTTTGATATCGTATCGAATTAGTGGTATTATGTTTTCAACACACTATCTACCTAACATATACCATAACTATATACTGAAGTATATAATATATTTTTTTAATTTTGTTTACTGTAGTCGATCATATAGAATAGAATAGAATAGAATAGAAATACTCTTTATTATGTACACCAAATAAATTACAGACATAAAAATAGAAACTGTACATAGGGTGACACAATGGGCGGTCTTATCGCTAAAAGCGATCTTTTAAAGACAACCTTTGGATGGATTAAAAAGGGGAAGGACAGACAAATACTGTAGGTAGTCTGTGGTGTACCTATTACATAATACTATAAAACATACATAACGTATAATATACTAATTACCTACTTTATTGTTTCTAAAACTTATGGTTTCTGCGATTAGGTCCTGTTAGCCCCTTAACCTCGCTGATAGATTGCTTGTAAGCATTGATCGTAAGTAAGCAGTGCCTCCTAACTAAATGGAAGCTTCATTCATATTATTTTGCAAGGAACATTGCCATCACAAGGCAAGATTAATGATACTTCCAAAGTGAACCAAAAACACCAGTATTACCTTAAAATTAATAAAAAAAAACATCAAATCAAATTCGCTTCAATCTTATTTCTAACTAAAAATCCTTCCGGAACGTTCAATTGAGTGAAAAGTATGAAAAATGATTTTCGTCTCGCACATACAGGGTGTATTTATTTTGAGCGCCGGGTATACAGGTTGAGGTTATAAATCACTGTTGTTTAATCGCGAGCCTATCTGTGAGTTATGAGCTGTCAATGCAGTGTCCTGCCTATAGCGAGTTGTGGTTACCATAATTTGAGATTTTACAGGACGTCGACAAAGGAAAAAAAAATATGACTGAATGAAGTGTATCCACGCTTAAAAGCTTAACTTAGTGTTGGTATTTTAAATTGTTTGGTATAACTTTGCATTCAATTTGAATTATGAAAAGTTATAACTAAACATTTTTTTCTTGTAACATATTTCGTTTTTAGGGTTCCGTACCTAACGGGTGCCATCTCCCTGTTAGTAAGCTTCCGCTGTCCGTCGATCCGTCCGTCCGTCCGTTTATCTGTCAGTGGACGGTACCTATCTCATGAACTGTGATAGGTAGATAATTGAAATTTAAACAGTGTCTATTTCTATTACCGCTTTATCAACAAAAAATAAAAAATCAATCAATCTGCCTAGCCTTTTTCCAGCTATGTTGGGGTTGGCTTCCAATCTAACCGGATGCAGCTGAATACCTCTATTTTACCTGGAGCGTCTGACCTCCACAACCCAGTTACTGGATAATACGATACCCCTTAGTAAGTCTGGTTGCCAGACTTTCGGGCTTCTGACGACCCGTAACGAATGTCAAAAAATGAATGTTAGCCGTTACCAACGGCCTAACGTGCTTTCCCAGGCACGAAGGGTCTTGGTATGTAAAGATGGTCACCCATCCACGGACCAACCGCGGCAAGCGTACCTTAACCTGATCGAGCGACCCGTGCGGCCACTTTTTACCATTGTTATTAGGACAGGAAAGCAAAAGTATGCCTGAAGTGAAATGTATCTGTGTTTGTCCCTCTGACTTTTCCTCCGTTCCTCATGGTCACCCTACATGAGTAGAACGCTTCTGTTATGATATTGTGCTCACACAGCTTAATTGGTAAGTAATGAATTTATGTTCGAAATACCCACAATGTGCGGCAAATCACTATTAACGGTTATTAGTCCATATAAATTTATAAATTGCCCAAAGGGTTTCTCTTGTGGAAAATCATGTTTTTAGGGTTCCGTACTCAAAGGGTAAAAACGGGACCCTATTACTAAGACTCCACTGTCCGTCTGTCTGTCTATCTGTCACTAGGCTGTATCTCATGAACCGTGATAGCTAGACAGTTGACATTTTCACAGATGATGTATTTCTGTTGCCGCTACAACAAAAAATAATAAAAATAAAATAAAGTTAAAATTTAAAGGGGTATAAAAGAAACGTTTTTTGGCGTTTTATGCCTCGTGCTACGGAGCCCTTCGTGTGCGAGTCCGACTCGCACTTGGCCGGTTTTTTTACGTTATATTAAGTAAACGAGTGGCAGAGGGCGGTAGCTTTTACATAAATCTTTAAAATTATATTACCTATACAGGGTCAAATGGAATTAGTTAGCGAAACTCCACAAACGTGATGGGTTTCGATATCTAAACATGATCAAACAAAAATAAATATTATGATGAGTTTTTTTGGATTAGTAGGTACTGATTTCCCCCGTTCTTGTTTCCACCCGAAAAGTAATATACTTTATAATCCCGTTTTATAAGACGAAATGGAGGTGGTACAGTCAAAGAAAAAAGTACTAAGCTATTATTAATAAGTATGTTTATTCCAGATCAAATTATTCTACATTATCACAAATTACATCACAGTTTTCGTTAATAATCCAAAATAACTAATTGATTTATTGATGATTGCTACATAAGTCCAACACCTAGGTACTTGACCAAAATGTATGAAACAGCTGTTTTTTTTTTGGTGATTTCACAGTTGGTCCCATAGTGAAAGTTGTTCATATTTATGGGTAGAACACCCTGTAAAAATTGGGATGGTGATAAAAAAATCACCCTGTATATTTGGTTCCTAAAAATAATATTTCAGTGGTTGCACTTTCTCGCTACACTGTACTTAATTTTTAAATTTCGGGGAAAATCGAGAATGTAATTAAACGATATTTTTCTTTCGGGGGGAAATCAGTACTAACCCTAGTTTTTTTGGGGTCATCAACCGCTGGTAGAGCAGTCACTTAAAAATCTTGAAATATCAGTAAAAAAACAGTTTTTCTGGTCCATTTGTTTACATTTATGTCACTTACTTTTAGAACAGCCCTTAAAGAAGCAGAATACAGGAGTTTTTAAATTAAACCGGCAATTCCGAAACGTTTCAACACTAGCTTTCCGTTAACCCCTTACGGAAGGTCAAAATGCAAATACGGTATTTCCCATATGGCCTGTACATACGAGCTGCCGACGTCTTAAGCCATGCACACACGACGACATAACGGAAGCTTGTCTGTGGTTTGTCGACGATCGCTTTTAGTGAATTCCCGCCGGATATTCCGGGTAAAACGCCTTTGGGTGTGTTCCATGTATTGAACTGAAAATGCCCGAGGTATTCTGTGCTGCATGCCTGCATGTATGGAATATGACCTGACGGTTTTTGTCATGATGGCTGGCTATGGTCTGTGACCCCTTTATGTCAATGCTAAAGAAATGAGAAATACCTATCTAAAAAGTTTTCACGGGATGGTCAAAAAGTCGTGGATCAAACGAATTCGCGAGATAAAGGAGGTGATTCCTGCTCTGTTCCACTGCGGGCCCAGTGAGGGTGTCACAAGTCTTCGAATTAGGTTCTAGGACACGATAACAATTGTTTTTCACCGTTTGCAGACAAGTGATGATGAAAATAAACTACACAAAGTAAATTGCCTGCCTGGGCTCGAACCCACGCCATACAACACATAAGTCGTGGTCGTTATTACTCGGCCACCACTACTGCACGAACCATCGGCACTTAGTTTAATGTTATCCCCATCAAACATGCCAGCAATGCACTCAACTACAATCCGACACAAATTACTATCAAACTAGATCCGTCTAAAACTACTATCGATCTATCTACAGTTAACAGAATAATGCATAGCACTATAATAGACTACTCAATACATCACAGAATGTGCATCAACTTGATTACGTTAACCATAGTTAAACCTAACTGTGTTATGTTAAAAGCCTTTTAGGGGTAAATATGAATGAATACAGCATTTTCGGGCTAGGTAAGGTTACGGCAATTACCTTTCATGGCGGGTCAAAGTGTTATTGGCAAAAATTGTTGTTACGAATCGTTTTTATTGCAAATTGAAGTACAGGTCTTTTCATTAATTTAACAGGATTAATGTTTATCTAATAAAATAAAGAATAATGCTTTTGCTTTTTTCTGTTTCATTATTTAAGTCCTTTTTAAGCATCTTTATGAATGTTGAAGGCAAAGCAAAGAAAGTAGGAAAGAATCTCCAAGAGTCATCATCTGCCTAGCCTTTTCCCAACTATGTTGGGGTCGGCTTCCAGTCTAACTGGATGCAGCTGAATACCAGTATTTTACATGGAGCGACTGAAGAAAGAATCTCCAAAATATTCTATTATATTTATTTTTGTCGTGATTATACGAATTCACCAATCGTGGGTTTTATTACAGGTAGATACAAAAACAACCCCTTCTCACAAATTAAAATAGCAACAACAAAATAAGTACTCAGTATGCCAAGGTCGTTCTTATCTTACATTCAAGGTGATCACCTAAGGGATGGGGCTGTACTGAGCAATGACCTCGACACGCCTGACCTTGGACAGAGGGCCGAAAGCGGAACCTTTTTGGGCCAAATCGATACTGCTTCCTTTTTTAAATGTAAAAAAGAGGTTATAAATTCCCTTTGTTTTAAAACGCTGCGAGTTTGTTTTTTTGCACAGAATTATTTATTTGAGTATTTTCAGGTGGTTTTGTTTTTTGTTCTGAATGATTCGGTAAAAAGTACATAATGTAAATTGCTTTGTCTTTCCTTATCTACAACAGAACAACGACACGCCTGTAAAACATTACCGTGCCTGTAGGTAATCCACGTAGGGTTAGATAAAGGTGTAAGTCACGAGCAAAAGTATTTATACACTTGGCTTTATTCAAAGTTTATTTGTGAATGAAATTTTATATTAGTAGGAACATAGTATTTTCGAACCCATAGGTTTATGTAAATAGTCGTATTTCAACGTTGCATTCGTTATTTCGCGAAAAAATCGCAATTTAAAGTGACCAAGTGTTGACATATTGGTGCTCGTGACTGTATTTGGGGGTGCGGTGAATGTACAAGTATCTCCCGGGCCCCCGACTCAGGGTCAGTTCACACCGAGACGCGACGCGACGCGCAGTTTTCAAAATAGAAATACAGACCTTATCTACTACACTAAAAGGTACACAATGCAGGGTTTACTACGTCGAGTTACGCAGCGCTGCGCCACGCGGCGCAGCGCTGCGTAGCTCACTAAATCGTGTACCTTTTTGTGTAGCAGATAAGGTCTGTAATAGTATTTCTATCTTGAAAACTGCGCGTCGCGTCGCGTCTCGGTGTGAACTGACGCTCATGGTACTAGAAGGAACAGTGGGGTTTTAGTCAGTAGGAGTCCGACATAACCCTCCGTTCTTTCCAGACCGAAGGTGTCCAAGAGGATTTCCCCGAGAAAAAAGAAAAACTGGCCAAGTGCGAGTCGGACTCGCACACGAAGGGTTCCGTACCACAAGGCAAAAACGCAAAAAGAAAACACGTTTGTTATATGGGAGAACCCTTAAATATTTATTTGTTGTTGTTATAGCGGCAACAGAAATACATCATCTGTGAACATTTCAACTGTCTAGCTATCACGGTTCATGAGATACAGCCTGGTGACAGATAGACAGACAAACGGACAGTGGAGTCTTAGTAATAGGGTCCCGTTTTTACCCTTTGGGTACGGAACCCTATAAAGCTCAAAATCTATGAAAATCATTTGTGAAATTGTCGGACTGCCTGTCACCTGTCGCCTGTCAATTTTTATTAAACACTGGCTTTAGATATTTTCGCTTATTTTCTACGAAATATAAGAAAGTGCCAATTCTTTTTTCAGGTGAAATACAGTCGATAACAAGAACTCTACGTATTTCACCGTGCCAATTATATCACGAAAAATATGCCAGGTAATAAAGTTTAAGCGAATATTTCAGCCTGAAATTCTTCCAAAGAGTTGTGTAATATTTCAGGGACCGTTATTATTACGTTGAGTTTCAGTTCTGATAATACCAATTGTATAAATGATTGAGTCAATTACGTAAAGCTTGCTTGTTAATTAAAATTTCTGTACTATATACCTCTGAATAGCCAACACGGAAAAAAGTCGGTCAAAAATTTCGTAGCAAAAGTCTGCACCAGTGATAATGTCATACGGTTTAAATACATAATGACGATTTATAACCCTCAAGGTTGTGTTATATCGATTTTATTATGTTCCACGATCAACAGTGGATGTTTATGGGCTGAAGTAATAACAGCCGCTCGGGTCGATCGATGAATACGCTACTCTTGCCGTGGTCAGTTCGAGGATAGGACTATCCATTACAAATCGAGACCTCTCCGTGCCTCGGAAAGCACGTTAAGCCGTTGGTTCCAGCTGTCATTCGTAGGTCTTTGACAGTCGTTCCGTAGTCAGAAGTCAAAAAGTCATGAAAAGCCTCACAAGCACTCTTACCAAGGGGTATCGTGTTACCCAATAACTGGGTTGTGGAGGTCAGATAGGCAGTCGCTCCATGTAAAATACTGGTATTTAGTCGCGAATCTGAAACAGCTATTGCTAAGTTTATATCTAAACGTTCGATAATATATTATAGTAGTAAGATATGATATATAATTTTTCTAGGTCTTTTACTGTCCCCCCATAAACGCCTACGAGGCGGCGTTAGCGCCCACGTTAAAAACCTATGTTCTTTGGCAAGCCGCGATCAGTTTTATACTTTTAGCGGATGAGTTGGAGGTAAACATTGGCAATTCAATGTTGTAAAAAAATCGTTTACTTTTACCATGTTTATGATTATGTGGGCACCATGTAGGTACTTATCTATCAGATAGTTAATTTTTATGTCATGGTTTCATTTTTAATTCTTTAACCTATTTGTGGTACTTATAGTAATTTTATTTTAGGTGCATCGTCTTCAAAATATTGTAAAACATTTTAAAAGAGTGGAGTTTCTTGCCCATTCTTCTCCATCCGAAAACTACCTTTTGGAACGGGCGACTAGAATCAATTCTATTTAACTGTAATTTTTGGCGTTCAAAAGTGCCTTTTATGTTCTTAATTGAAATATTTTTTTTGAAAAATTACATTATTTTTTTAGCCTTTATATAGTATAAAAAGGAAGTAGTAGGTATGCCACATACATTAAAGCTCACAATAAAATGCTTTTAGTCACAAAGGTTCCAAAAGAGAGACGCACCGAGGTCATTAATTTGTTGAACATCAAAAGGTCCCAACAATAAGGACAAAGTCATCGTCACGCTGAGTTAATTAATCTTACATATAAACGAAATTTAAAGAAAACTTCTGCGGCCATAGAAAACAGGAGTTTCCATAGTTTTGTAAAGGTTACCTTGGCGACGAGGCATAAAGGTATTTATTTCGGCCAATTATTTGATGTTTATCTATACCAATAATAAAACTAAAGACTTGGTTTGTTATTTTGGTTGTTTCAACGCGCTATCTCTGAAACTACCAGTCGGTTTTTTTTTTTTACATTAAAATTTGATTGTATAGAGGTATGAGGAACACGGTGTAAAGTTCACTCATACTCTATAGAAAAGGGAGGATCCTCCGACCAGACGGGTGTTGTGCCTGGCGGGCAACTGCCCGATGATTCATGTCGGGCCGTTGTATCTATGCTAGTTGCGCGGTAAACTCTGCTTGCGAGATGCAGGATTTTGCGTGACGTCAATATGACGCGTTGTTCGCATGTGGCGTTGTAGATACCGCTACAATGGCTCAATTCTTGAGGAAGGTTATAGGTTCTATTAACATCTATTTCACATCGCGCTGCGACTCTTAGGAGCTGAGCAAACGGAAAAAAGTCAAAAAGAACGCTAAGCGAGAACCAAGTAAAAGCGCGGGCCGGCGATAGGTTTACTTGGTGGATCGGAAATCGAAATTTCACGCGGACGAAGTCGCCAGCAGAAGCTAGTACAATATTATATCATACTAGCTGCGCCCCGCGGTTTCACCCGCATAAATGTCGATCCCGTGGGAATATCGGGATAAAAAGTAGCCTATATGCTAATCCAGGGTGTCAGCTACCTACATACAAAATTTTATCAAAATCGGTCTAGCCGTTTGAGCGTGAAGAAGTGACAAACATATAAACACACACACACACACACACTCACAAACTTTCGCCTTTATATTATTAGTGTTTCCAATAAAAATCGTTTTGTCAGTAGCTCATTTTACCGTGATACGCCGAAAAACTTTTCATGGAAACCCAATTTGTTAAGTGTTCGGAAAACGATCGTATTTGCTCTTTTAGTATTCTTTGAATCGTATTAGTTAGTGTTAATTAAATTAAATAGTTTACGAGCGCAGCATTTTAGGCGTTAAGGGTCTTAATGACCTAAAGCGTGGTCACTGTTAGACTGCATAGAAAAGAAAGAGAAGCGCGATGACACAACGCTGGTAATTTATTGCAAAATATAAAGCAATTATTTAATTACAAAAAATCTATTGTGTGGACAAAAAAATTAAAACACTAGTATTTTAGTATGTTGCTTGTAGAATAATCTGACAAAAAATCAGAATGATTGTGAACCCAAAAGGAGGGTAATGTTACATTATGTAGGTGTATATTTAGTTTCAGTGAGCGAAAAAGCCAAAAAGCCGTACGGTATTTTCGACCGTGTGACTAATGCCCTACGATTACAGGTGGAGATAAAGGTGTGATAGCTAAGCCTACCATACATTCTCGCTCAGGTGATTACTAGCTCAAGGTATTTTCTTTAGAGTTCGGTTCGGTTTCGGTAGAAGTGAAATGGGAGAAATTGTCACGTAAAGAAAAAGCGGTATGCGACTTTTCACTTAGGTAATAGAAAGAGACAGAGAGACAGTTTACATGGTTTTTGAAGGTACTGACGCCAATAGCGAGGTCAACAATATCCATCAGTTTCTTACTAAACTTCAACTATATGTGGAGGCTTGTTTCTATACGTGGAGGCTTGTTATTAGCTATTTTTCTTAAATATTACATTATTTATTTCATTGGTTTGTTAGTCGGTAAGCCTTCTTTAAAATAAAATAAATATCTGACGATCCTGCATAGTGCAGTATTAGTAATTACTGCATATTATGTTTTCAACATTCCATCCTTCTTTAAGATTTTAGGCAACCTTTTTTGGTCATTTTACTGATTTAAAAATCAAACTTTTGAATATTGAACTGTTTCTGTCAAGTGATTTTTTTCTCTTGAAGTTAGTGTCACTTGTTGTTGGAAGATCACTGCTGACGGCTGTGAGTTATTTTTTCTTTCGCTTTAAAGTGCTTATAATCGTAAAAATTGGATGAATCTATGATGAATATATGATGATATTGACTGTAAATTCCTCAAAGCACTTGTCATCTTTTCGAATTGTCATTACCTATCAAAATGGTGGAACCACGTGTGTGGAAAATACGAAGTACTTATCCTATTCATTGCGCGATTGTACTAAGTCAAAGAAATACGACAACGAATTAAAATACTAAGAAATCTAGTGCATGGGTGTAATTTGAATCCATCAAATAAATCTCAAACAATTAGAAAAATATTTTTTTCAAATTAACTAAATTATAATTATACTATGGATTTTGCCTATCAGCCAACTGGCTAAAGTGACTAAACTGATGGATATTATTTAATTTAAATTTTGTATGCAGACTATGAACGTCATTAGATATACAAAGTTCAAATTATTGTCGTATCATCGTCTCCATATTTAAAATGAATACGGCTCTTTAAAAGCAAAATGAAATTTCCTTTAATTAAAGAGAAAACACACGCGACAATAAGCCCAGTTCATATACATTCCATCTCTTCATATCAAAACTTTACTTAATTTACGCACACGTGAATCCAATACTTATAGGGCTGCGAGAACTTCCGTGGTCGGCACGTGTATGCAGCCTTAAGTAAGATTAATGAGCCTCGTTAAGCCTTAGGGCTAATATAAACGAACGCTTTGCTCCATTGTAAGCCAGAATTGGCTGGTTTGAAAAGAAAAGGACCAAAAGTGTTTATGGTGCCAAAAGTACTGAAGAGTTTTTCCACCGTCTCAAAATAGAAACTATACACAGCATACACTAAAAAAAAATCTGCTTAGCGTGTGATATTAATAAATTCATACTATAATAATATTATAAATTCGAAAGTAACTCTGTCTGTTAGGCCTAATACTCAACAACACTAAGACGATTTGCTGGCGTAGAGGCTTAGGTCATCACGTTTACAGGTGACAGGGCATGCGGCGCAAGATGGGACCATTGTCTGCGGGAAATGGATACCTACAAAGGTATATGTAAGGTAGGTGCAATCCAGTTATTTAAATCTATCCTATATACTAATTTTAAATAAGCTTCTGTATTAACAGCAGCAGGATTAACGGGAGCAGTAGTATCGGCCTTGACTTACGAGTTGTAGGTAGTAAGTTCGAACCCAACAGGCGCTTTACTTTGTGTAAATTATTTCATCACCACTGCTCTCAAAACGGTGAAGGAAATCATCGTGAGGAAACAGGCATATCCTAGAACCAAAAATTCGAAGACATATGACATCTACCTACCAGCACTGGACCCGCGTGGTGGATTAGGGCCCACTCCTTTTCACCGAGAGGAGGCCTGTGTCCCAGCAGTGGGAACATTTTAAAGGCTGAATATGAATTTATAAAATAAAAAGAACACGCCTTGTTTGTTGTAGAAAGTTTTGTTCATTTTTTACTGAGTAATGTTGCATGAAAAACACATGTGTGTGTTCTGTATTTTGCTGAGTATCTCTTAATAACTGTTGTTTAAAACTTTGTATTTTTCTGAGCTAGAAAAAGCGCTTGAAGCACATGTGTGGATTCTGTTGTTTCGTTTTCCTTCAGGAAAATATTATGTTTAATAACTTTTTCAAAATATTATGATGAAATGAGAAACTTCATATTTTCCGTTTTAGAGATGAAATTAAAACATTTACATTCATATTTCATTTTGATTTGGAAAGCTGCGTGTTCAAAAAAATTTGAACCAAATTACAGTTGTTTATAAATAAATTTCATGTACCATTAGAATATTATTAATTAAATTTAATATAAGTATTGTATTTGTCGCATCAGCGGGTGGCCGAGATGCGATACATCGGGTCTTCTTCACGATCCGACATAGTTTAGATAGGTGTGGGCACTTCAGTGGGTACTCGAACGAAAAGATTATTTGAATTTACAGTAACTTTAATAAACTAGCTATTTACAACCGAAATGCACACGTGCGTCGGAAACAAACACGTGCGTTGGTATTGAGCGATTGCCGAGACTGTCCGAGCTCGACGGTCGACTGTAGACTGACTGTCGCAGCACTCGGTCTCTCCACCAGTCCTCGCGGCATCCCCTCCACCGACGATCGTGTCCAAGCGGTAGGGCTCGCTTGCGTTTCCGATCACATGATTCTTCGTTTACCAATCAAATTGTTAGATGGCGCTGTTCACTGTACTGTGTTGCCATCTATCCACGACATATTTAATACAAAAACATTCTTATTATAAAAACTTCAAACATTATTTTGCAACAACCAACAAAACAACACAAATCTTCGTCACCATCACATCAACGACTTATAATTTAGTAAATTAATTATATGAAATGAGCACGGAAAAATGCTAAAAAACAAAAAAAAACTAGAACAGCCAAGATTTTCACGTTCATCCCAGAAATTCCAGTTACTCTGAGCACATAGCCCGCGGTCTGCAGTTATTCTCTAACCTAATTTGTGAAGCACGACCCACATACTGCAGTACATAATGGTGCATAACATAAGCTTTTATATCTTAACTAACGAGCTGCATGAACTCATTTGCAGAACTAGAAATATTTTGTAAAATATATTTTACGGTTACGGTAATAGAGCTCAATTTACACGACAGGTATAATGAGCTCACGTGACCTGACCAAGATAATGCCAGTTTTAGTGATAAAAGAAGGCCAATTTCCGTAAATAAACGTAAAAAATCTAGTCGCATTCTCATCTCAGCGTCAATCAATTTCAAAAAGTAAGTGTAAGGAAATTAGAGGCATTTTTGACAGATATCGACTGAGATCAGACTGTGAACATTCTTATAATTACGAGATTTGCCCTTCAGGTAGTTTGAGTACTTTATGCGACCTACCCAAATGTCCTTTCTTTGGTATTGTTCGCCGAGTCGTTGAGCTCCTTAAGTTCTGAGTTGAGCTGCACGGTTATCGACAAATGCGAGTGAACCGAGACACCTCCGAAGCCATTTCCTAAAAACTTTGAACAATAGTAAAAAAAACACGACCTTTCAAAAAACTTTCTAATTTCATACTAATATTATAAAGGCGAAAGTTTGTAAGTGTGTGTGTGTGATAAACACACCTAATTCTTATGTAAATGTTTGTTACTTCTTCACGCTCAAATGGCTGGACCAATTTTGATAAAAACTTTTGTATGGAGGTAGCTGACACACTGGATTAATATAAAGGCTACTTTTTATCCCGATATTCTCACGGGATCGACACTTATGCGGGTGAAACCGCGAGGCGCAGCTAGTTTTGCAATAAATAGAACAATTTAAATTCGTCATCTTGCCAGTCACAACCTTTATCTAAGTTCTCCGTACAAAATACAGTCTTTGATTATTTTTTAAAGTGCTAGATCGCGTGACCCTCCCCCCGTCCCCCTCCACCTTCCGGAAATCGAAACATGAAGTACAATTAGGTGCCATTGTATGTTACTAATTATATTTTAATTTCTTTCCTTGTTGGAACAAGATTGTGTTTGTTTTATTCGACTTTTTATGGAGTGAATGGACATGGAATGGAGGGTTTTTAATAGTTTGTAAGTTTATGTAAGTGTGCATGTTTTTGGTGAAGAGCGGTCGTTTTGGGGCACTGTCTTTTGTCATTTTGACGTTCGAAAAATGCTGATTTTCAGCCTAATTTGACTTTTGATTTTTTAAAATATGATATTGGAATATAACTCGACCATAAAAAATAAACATGTTAAAAGATGGTCAATTTCTCTTCAAGACTTTTGAAATTATTGTACGTATTTTCTATACAAAAACTGTCAAACGTCAACCTTTATTCCTCAGATAAAAGTTGGGAGCCTGCCGTTTTGCCGAAAAGATTTTGCCAAAATTTCACTACCCAAACAAATTTTCGCAACCTTTTATTATACCAATGCAATGTTTGGAATAATTTTAGTATGCACATTTTCATTTGGTCGAATTTTTACTTGGCAGAATATTATTAAGGATAATGTCATTTAGGCATTTGGTCTTTAATCAAATGATTTATTACGGCAAACAATCTTTAGACAATAAACGTTTGGTCAAACGATTTGTTATAACAAAAAATATAAAGGCATAAATAAGATTTTTTGAGAATTTTTTTTTTGTTAATTAAATAATTAAAAAATGCAATTTTATTTTAAAAGAATCATTTATTTAATACAAAATATTTGTAACTTACTATTTTAATTTTTTGCAATGGACATTATCGAGAACCGAATTGGTTACGAGGTTAATTATAAAAAAAAAATGCTTAGGTTAGGTTAGGTTAAAACTGTGACCTCCTACGCACGAGCCGAGCGAGCGAAGCGAGCGGTGCCGTGGCAGCGGCCGGCGAGTGCCAGAAACGACTAAATTATATAGAAAAAAATATGGAAAAAAGAGATTATTTTTAACAGGCTATCGAGAACCGAATTAGTTAGACGAGGTTAATTATTTTAAAAAAATGCTTAGGTTAGGTTAGGTTAAAACTGTGACCTCCTACGCACGAGCCGAGCGAGCGAAGCGAGCGGTGCCGCGGCAGCGGCCGGCGAGTGCCAGAAACGACTAGATTATATAGAAAAAAAAATATGGAAAAAAGAGATTATTTTTAGCAGGCTATCGAGAACCGAATAAGTTAGACGAGGTTAATTATTAAAAAAAAATGCTTAGGTTAGGTTAGGTTAAAACTGTGACCTCCTACGCACGAGCCGAGCGAGCGAAGCGAGCGGTGCCGCGGCAGCGGCCGGCGAGTGCCAGAAACGACTAGATTATATAGAAAAAAAAAATGGAAAAAAAGTCTACCCGAAACTGAACTAGTTAGACGAGATTAATTATTTCAAAAAATACTACCAGAATACTTAATATTATTATTACCTGTTTAGAATTTGTCCTAAGTGGAAAAACACCCTTGTAATAAAACGTCTTCAAAGTTAGATCTTATGCTTGAAATGGCTGCCTTAAAACTGCGAAAACTGACGATACTAAATATTTGGCAAATGTAATTTTGCGTAAAATGAGTTATTCCAACTGAAATATTTACCATACCATAACCATAATCAGCCTATAATGTTCCCACTGCTGGGACGCAGGCCTCCTCTCGGTGAGAGGGAGTGGGCCGTAATCCACCACGCGGGCCCAGTGCGGATTGGTAGATGTCACATGTCTTCGAATTTTTGGTTCTAGGACATGCCGGTTTCCTCACGATGTTTTCCTTCACCGTTTTGAAAGCAGTGGTGATGAAATAGTTTACACAAAGTAAAGCGCCTGCCTGGGTTCGAACCTACGACCTACAACTCGTAAGTCGTGGCCGTTACCACTTGGCCACCACTGCTCTCATATATTTGACTAAATAAAAATTGGTAAAAGTACTAGTTGGTAAACAAGTTATTGTTTAAACGTTCACTTGCCAAACATTAGGTTTGGGTTACAATTATTTGTGAAGAGATTTTTTGCTTAGTAATAATTTGGCAAATGAAATTATGCGGAAAATTGTTTGGGAAGTGATAATTTGGCAAAATCTTTTCGGCAAAACAAGGGAGACCCATAAAAGTTATCTCACTAAGGGCTGATTTTTCAAGAGACAGATATTTTTTTATTCGTGGAATAAAATTAACGTTTTTGTATGGAAAAACTGTCAAATATTCAAAATTATACCTCTCATAAAATTATCTGGCGTTGGAAAAATCAGCCCTTTGTATTGCAATATCAGCCCTAAGTTGAGTTTCTTAATAAAAAATAAGTTATTTTCAGTGTTTGATAAGCAAAAAAAATATTGTAGAAATTAATTCAGGCCAATTGTGGCATCATTAGAGAACAGCCGGTCTATTCTGTAAAAATCTCACCGTGAAAACTTAGGTGAAGTGAGTGTGGAGTGAGCTGGCAATAGTGTCAATTCCTAGGAAAAACAAACTCACTCCACCTAAGTTTTCACGGTGAGATTTTAACAGAATCGACCGGCTGATCGAAATTGACATTCATTCATTCACCTAAGTTCTCACGGTAACGCCGGTTGCGAGTACTACGCAGCTGACTCTTTATGACATGACGTAATAAAACCTCTATCAATAATCATTTATATGTCGGAGTCATTCGTTTGACTATTCGGAACGCCAGCGCCACCCGGCGGGGTTTGACAGAGTCTAGCCTGAGTTAGTGGGGGGAGTCAAGGAGAGCGAGCAGCTAGGTGGAGCGGTTCCCTCCTGACACTTGGACATCGTACGGACAATATATGCTCAGAAACTGTCTCACGTTCCGTATCTAGTTGTGTCGTGTACCTACCCTACAGTGTGTGATTCGCTTGTGTGATTAATTTGTTCGTAAATTATAATCTGATTTTAACTGAAAACGGTTTTCTATTGCGCAATAACCAACACTACCCATAGTGCGCCCACAGTAATCAAAGTATGGCTGATGATAACGAGAGACAGACACATACCTTCTCCGTCATATAAATAAAATTTATTTGCACCTTATATATATAGTAGGGTAGGTATAAGAACCTTATACCTACCCAAGAACCTAATAACATATCCAGTAAAACAATAAAATTCGACGACAGACCCCATTTACATTGAAAGCAACACAATTCAATAAGACCTCCTCCGAATAAAATTCAGAACTCAGACAGAATAATACGACATGAGTTAAAGGTTACATCGATGTAGGTACACTCAAGGAGAGGATCAACGTTGTCGACATAGCTCACATAATAAGTAAGCTGAAGTGGCAATGGGCCCGCCATAATTAGCCGTAAAAACGATGACCGTTGTGGTAGGTTCGTGAGTGGGGAACACGAAACGGCCAACGTAAGGTAGGACGTTCTCAGGCTAGGTGGAGTGACGATCTTCGCAGGGTGGCTGGTAGCAGCTGGATGAGAGTTGCCGAAAATCGATGTGTATGTCCAACAGTGCAAGTTTAGAAAGGGGAAGACCAATCGAAAGACAAAAACTACCTAGTACTAATTTCTACAGGCAAGTCAATAAACGATCATGCCCGAGTTTGTTTCAAGTTGAAAAATGACGAAGTGTGTTACGAATTTGGTCGATGGAACTTCTAAGTTGCGTCGTGCTGTACAATGCGGTATATTTTGTGAGATGCATGCGCGGTTTTACGATGCTGCGACGTCGCTTTGAATATTATGAGTTCTTGTCCTTTACTGCTGTTTGAAGATACAAGACAAGCTTTTATGAATAAAAAGAAGTGGTGAAATTGAAGAAGATTTCCAACACTGTGGAAAACTGTTGTCTAAAGAAAATAATGTTTATTTTATTATATTGTAGTGTGACAGTTACTGAGACTGTCTTAAAAACAACCAAATTTGTGTGCACAGCTGGAAACTTTTATCCACGACTAAGTAGATTTTTGGGAAATATAATTATGCGTATTATTACTAACGACCCGCCCCTGCTTCACACGGTAATCAGCAGAGTTATTTTCAAAATAAATAGCGTAGAGTAATCTCAACACCTCTCTCCCTTGAATTTGTATGTATATATATATATATTAAAAGTATGTATTATATTAAATAGTATGTATGTGTATATAACCTATTTATGTATTTGTGTAAGTACCTAGTTTTATTAGCTTTTTTAATTTTTATCATTGTTCTTCTCAACCAAAGCACCTGCCATCCAATCTCTTCACCACCCTTTGTTGACTGGTAGAGAATGCCTAAGGCATTAAGTCCGCCTTTGTACCTTTTTTGTGCGAAAAGTTTAAATAAATAAATAAATCAGGAGTAGAAAAATCATCAAGATTTTTGTAATAAGTGACATCATCATCTACCTAGCCTTTTCCCAACTATGTTAAGATCGGCTTCCAGTCTAACCGGATGCAGCGGAATACCAGTATTTTACACTGCCTATCTGACCTACACAACTTAGTTACTGGGTAATAAGTGAAATTTAATATACACATTAAAATCTTCCGGAATTAATTCTCTAAATGATGGAAAAAAACCGTATCAAAATCCGTTGCCCAGTTGAGAAGAATAACATAGTCAGTAGTCACACATACGAACACGACAAGTTACATATGTATAGATATAAATAGATTATCTATGTATTATTGTGTAAGGAGTGGTACTTTAGCATCAGTTTTAACGCTTTGCAAAAGAAGGAAACAAACAGCCTATAAGATCCACGCTACACCAAAGTTAAATTCATCGATTCGTTTGAACACCCAGAGGCGTTTCATTTGACCCCAATAACGGCTCAGTAGTTAATTAAGAAACGGATCGGATCCGAACTTGAGATATTAAATGGATGACTCATGTTTTTTCGAAAAAACTGCTATACAAATTTTGTGAGTATTATTCGATAAAATTAATTTTATCGTCCCTACTGAATGTAAATATGCGTAGCATAAAAATATAGGCTGGTATGTTTTTTATTAAGCCCTTATTTGTTATCAAAATGTTCATTTTGATTTCATTGCCTCAAAAAAAACAAAACACTCCAAATTGATCGGCATTATGTAATTCAGCTCTCTTTGTCTTTCTAATTGGAAACCAATTAAAATTAATAGGTTGTAGATTTGTACGCATACATAAATATTCTATAGGGTTTGAACGTTTAATTGAAAGGCGGGACATCTGTCAGGGTTTGCAAACATTGGCAACTTTGCGTTACCTGTTTCAATGACAGTTATGTCATCCTCATTTCAGCCGAAAGACGTCCACTGTTGGACATAGGCCTCCCCTAAGCATCGCCTGTTTTGTGCTTCTCGCATCCAGCGGATACCTGCGGCCTTCACAAGGTCGTCTGTACACCTTGTGGGAGGCCTTCCAACGCTACGTTTTCCGGTACGCGGTCGCCACTCTAGAACCTTACAGAACATTAGCCATCTGTTCTGCAAGCAATGTGCCCTACCCACTGCGGGCTATATCTGTTATCATGTCTTATAACCAAAAATTCGAAGGCCTTTGACATCTAGTAACCCGCACTGAGCTCGCCCGGTCCTTCTCGAAGAGAGGAGGCCAGTGTACCAGCAGTGGAAACATTCTTGGCTCTATTAATAAATGGAGAAATTTAAGTTAGTTAGGAATTTAAGTTTGGAGTAAAGTTACACCAAAATAGGTAAACAGTACCTATAACTTGGTCAAACTCAAATATCGGTCAAACTACTAGGTACAGGAGTTGCAAACTATAACACGACGGGTCAAAAAACGTACTATTTAATTTGACAAATGATACATTACGAGATCTACAATATTCTACACGAATTTTACCTGCGTATTAACCCTTCAGAGTGAATACAACTTCCGCGACACGCTACACCATGTATATATTCAGCAAAATGGCCGCCAGTCAACGTGACGGATGAGAACATCATGTATAGGTACGTTTGCCTTCCCTTCTTCTTGCGTTAATCCATTTGGAGAATTCGCGGTGTGATTGTCTCGTTCACTCGCATTGTGTCAGAGAGGGACGGTATGTGATGGAAGGCTTGCGTTCTGTCAGAGTGACATCTTTGTTGAAGTTTGTTTTCAAGTTATGCGCTACGTTAAGTAGGGGTTTTGGGGGTGACTGGTACTTTACGTATAAGATAAATAGATAGATAAACCATTTATTTGGCGCATATAAAAGACAGCACAACACACAAAAGTGCAATACAACACAACAACAATAAAACAACAACAACTTCAATTACAACAACATTATGTTCAAGTCCTATGTAATAGGTCAGGAGTCAATTTCCAGCTTTTTACCCAGCTTTCAAACACCCTATATGAGAGTGTGTGTGTGTGCGTGCGGATCTTTGTTCCTGAGTTCCTGACGGGGCAGTTTTTTTTGTTGTTAAATAAGTCCAGCTGTATGTATATTTGGTATTAAAGGATAAGTAAAAACAGACAAAAAACGGGTTGAGTAGGGTAACAAACAGGGTCAATACCCGGTTTTTGGATCACGCAAGGCTAACACCGAGAAAGTCGTTGGCTCGCTCCCTAAAACGGATTGAAAAGTTCAAGCACATTTTGCAAACTTTCTTTTTTAATTATTCATTCATTTCCACCGGTCAAAAGCAAGCTTCTGGGCTAACTCAATTTACAGTTGGCGGACTTTTCACAAACAAGCGCTCGAAAAAACAAAGGGAAATATTTTTATTTCTGAGATTCAAAATGATGTATACAAGGTGTTATTGAATTAACCCAAAACCTCTTAAGAGGTCATTGTACTCATCATTATGAACAACTTTTACTATGGGGCCAAACCTGAAACCGCAAAAAAAACATCAGCTGTTCGCATAACTCGTCAAAATGTAGGGAACAGCTGATTTTTTTTTTCACGATTTCAGGTTTGGCCCCATAGTTTAATGTTGTTCATAATGATGAGAACAATGACCTCTTAAGAGGTTTTGGGTTAATTCAATAACACCCTGTATATCTACTTTGTCGCCACGGAGATTTTAATGAATATCGAGTACCGTTTACCTTTAGGGTTAAAAAAAGAACTATAGTTACCCAAGTAGTGGGTTTTTAAACCCATGGTTTTTAATTGGTTGAGTGTTAAAAAGCCATTGTGTTTCGTGTGGGTATCATCGACATACCAAAGAGAGAACACCAATTACCTGTAACAGAAAACAAAATAAATAAACATTTTATACGATAAAGGAGGTGTTTTTTTTTCGGCCAATGTTTCACAAAAATAATGTCTTATTTATGCAAAAAACCTATTTTAATACAAAAATAAGATAATAATTAGTATATTTTCAGGATAATATCTTTATGTTATACATTTATAAAATGAACTAACGAAGTAACGAAACGCATCATCGGAAGAATGTATCATGAGATTGCCAAATTAATTAATGGGTTGCAAGTTATTAACATCTTTGAACGATAATTTCATGTGGTACAAATGTGTAAATAAATCCAATATATTTTTTTTCAGAATCTGCGATTTTTTTCCTGTATATCAATACTTTTGTTCATAAGGTACATTGTTTGGCCACAAATGTATGAAAAAAGAAACACCTCCTTTCTATTCTAGAATGCGTGTAGTCAAGGCAGTTTGTAACATTATCTGTCTAGCCTTTTTACACGGTCATATTGAGTTAGAGCAGTAGTGACCCAGTGGTGACGGCCTCGACGTACGAGTAGGTCGTGGGTTCGAACTCTGACAGGTGCTTTACTTTGCCACTGCTCTGAAAACGGTGAAGGAAAACATCGTAGGAAACCGGCATGTCCTAGAACCAAAAATTCGAAGACATGTGACACATACCAACCCGCATTGGGCCCACGTGGTTAATTACGATCAACTCATTGAGAGGAGCCCTGTGTCCCAGCAGTGGGAAAATTTCTTTCTTTTTTTCTTTTCTTTTTTCTTTTTTTTAAAAAACGTTGCCCCACACTAGGAATTTCTCCTGTATTGTGGGTGCGTTTACAAACATTTAAACTCACATACACAAACAGCCAGACCCGGAACAACTACTTGTAGGTCATACAAATATTTGTTCCGTGCGGGAATCGAACCCGCGACACGCAGCGCAGCAGTCAACCGCTTAACCACTGCGCCAACCGTCCCGTCAATTTGTTGGCAGATGTCATGTCTTCGAATTTCTGATGATTCTAGGACATGCCTATGTCCTCACGATGTTTTCCTTCACCGTGATGAGAGCATTAGTGATGAAATAATTTACACTTTGCTGTCTGTCCGTCCGTCCGTCTGTCTGTCACTAGGCTGTATCTCAAGAACCGCGATAGCTAGACAGTTGAAATTTTCACAAATTATTTACTTCTGTTGCCGCTATAACAACAAATACAAAAAATAAAAAAAATATTTAAGGGGTCTCCCATACAACAAACGTGTTTTTTTCAACGTTTTTGCCTTGTCCGACTCGCTCTTGGCCAGTTTTTTAATAAGTAAAGATATAAATATAGATGATAAATCGCCCACGTTTTTGTTAGTATCTTTGACGAGCAGATGGCAAAAAACTTTGGTATTTTGCCATCGTTATTTTTATTTAATGATGGATTGTTTGACACCTGGGTCGTTCATCAATCTATTGATAATATAGTAGGTAGGTACCTACGGGGTGTCTCATATTTGAGAAGAATTTTCTTATAAAAAAAAAACTTCTTAAAAAAGCTTTGTTGAACTTAGTGTAAGTTACATGTTGTAGTTTCAGGTGTTGCATTCGTCTAGTTATTGTAATCTTTGATGTTATAATCTAGAATGATAAGATAGCAACAAATTGGTAAATAAAACAAAGTCGCCAAAATATCTGTACGCGCATAACTTCTGAATGACTGCACCAAATTGGATAATTCTTTTATTTGTTGTGTTCGGTATTGCCAGGACAAGGTTTGTATGAAAGAAAATTTCGAAAATTCGAAAAAAAATTGCATCCATGTGAAGCTGGGGCGGGCCGTTAGTGTATGATAATGGAAATAATCTTCATTCTCTTTTTTAGGGTTCCGTACCAAAAGGGTAAAAACGGGACCCTATTACTATGACTCCACTGTCCGTCTGTCTCCTGGCTGTATCTCATGAACCGTGATAGCTGCTAGACAGTAAAAGTTTCAAAGATGATGTATTTCTATTGCCGCTATAACAACAAAAACTAAAAACATAATAAATTAAAAATATTTAATTTTGGTTGACTCCGATACAACAGACGTGTTTTTTTCAGCGTTGCCTTGTAGTGCGGCACCCTTCATGTGCGGATCGCAAAATGGGAATTATTAGAAGTTTGATTAAATATATGCCGTATTAAATTAAGCCATTTATTCGTAAACTTCACCAACAAAAAAATTGGCCAAGTGCACGTCAGACTCGCACACGAAAGGTTCCGTACCACAAGGCAAAAAGAGCCCCCCTTAAATATTTATTTTATTCTGTTTCTAGTATTTATTGTTATAGCGGCAACAGAAATACATCATCTGTGAAAATTTCAACTGTCTAGCTATCATGGTTCATGAGATACAGCCTGGTGACAGACAGACGGACGGACGGACGGACGGACGGACAGACAGCGAAGTCTTAGTAATAGGGTTCCGTTTTTACCCTTTGGGTACGGAACCCTAAAAATGAAGGCAACATACTATAAGTATGATAAAACAAGTCTGTCTGAAACATCAATAAGTTATTTAAAAGTTAGGTATTGTCGGGTAATCTGCAGGTAATATTTTGCCATGATATACCTGTCTACGTGATATTCGTATACCTACTTAGCGCAGGTATAAAAAATGAGAAAACTTTTATATAAACGTTCATGAATCTACATCATGTTCATTGGTCGTAGATTTGAAGCCAATTGCTAAGTAATACTAATATTGTTTACAAAAACATATATTACTATTATAAATTAAACTCGTTTTTCGTGACTCATGATCCATGGCGTAGTTGGATGAATAATTCGGTCACACAGACCCGCATTGTAAAGGAGTAAAGTTGAGGGTAAAGTTTAGCAATTCCATATAAAGCACTCGAAAGTAAATATAGTTTGGGGGACTTTAGTACCTGCTATGCCACGTTTTGAAGACTATATACGTTTTATGATATTACCTGTTGCATGAGTCATAACACGGACCATAACGACCGATAAAATATAGGAACCGGCAGGGAAATTGCGTAACACACTATCAGTAGCAATGAGTTTCATTTTGACAGTTGAACAACATCCATTGCGTTATTTACGTTGTTGAGCAAATACATTTTTCGAACATAAGAAGCAATAGATTAGCAATATGCTTCAAAATGATTCAAATTGATAGTAAGTGTGTTGTGTAGTAATAGTGTTTTAAATACGTTACATCCACGCAAAACGGATGTCGCTCAGCATAATGCTATAACTACGACCCTATGCGAGACTGCCCTAGCGCTGGTTTTTAGTGACATATCAACCGGTGCAGCATACGATGAGATATAAATACCACAATATGAAATAAAAAAAATAATAAATACACTATATCTATAATAGTCCGCGCGGAACTAGTTGGCCGCGCCTTGGGTGGGGACAGGGGTGAGGGCGGCGGGGTTGCCAATTGTTCGCAACGCATGTACTGAGTCATGACAAAGCACCCCCGCCCCTCCGTCCCACCGCTCACATACCTAAGGCGCGGCCAAGTAGTTCCGCGCGAACCACGGATATGGCGCGAACTATAGTTCTAAATGCTCATCTGTCATGTTTCTGTGTGTCTGTGTTGTCTGCGTATGTGTGTCGGTCTGTTGTGTGTGTGTGTCGGTCTGTTGTGTTTGTGGATCAGTTGTGTGTGTCATCTGTTTTCAGCATCTAAATATTTACAATACTACCCGCATCAGCTTTGTGCGTGAAAAGCACGTGAATGACCAACTTTGTTTTATATCGCGTGTCCGACGGACGATAACAAAAGTTGTGTGTTTGCACTCTTTTGCTTTCATTATGTGAATACAAGTTTCTGTGATAAAACCGTGTCACGTTTTAAAATTATATTTGGTTGGGCTTGTTGGACAAAATAGTTTTATTAAAATCAGATGATTTCCGTCACGGATTTGAGAGCAGTGGTGATGAAATTATTCACACAAAGTAACGCGCCTGCCTGGGTTCGAACTCCCGACCTACAACTCGTAGGTCGGGACCGTTACCACTGAGCCACCACTGCTCCTCAGTTTTACTAAAATGATGATATTTAATCTAAATAATTTTACGGGTAGTTAGAAGTTCAATTCAGTCCAGTCTTACCAAGGAGTATCATGTTACCCATTAACGTTGTGGAGGTTAGATAGGCAAACGCTCCCGTTCCCGTATCCCTTCTTTATTACCGACTTCAAAAAAAAGGAGGTTATCAATTCGACACGTATCTATGTAATATTATTGGAATTGCATTATATTCACTTATGAGAAGATAGGGCTTCCAAACAAATATACAAAATTTTATAGACGTATATGTATGTATGTATGTTTGTCCACGCATATCTCCGGAACTCTTAATCGGATCGTGACCATTTTTTTTATTGGCTTACATTTACTTCAACTTAGGGAACAGTGCTAGTTTCATCAAGATCGATTCAGTAATTTTCAAGATATGGACTAATACGTGTAAGTGTGACGGCCTGGCTTATTGATACGAGCTACGGGTGTAGTGTCAAAGGGAAAACAACTCAAAACCTTGGTCAAATTCTAGTGCAAAAACTAAAAGTTACGAAATAAAAAGTAATTTAAAAAAATTAAACCGACTTCAAAAAATAATTTTAATTTCGGAAGTCGGTGGCATAAAACTTAAACTAAAATACAGATCCCAAGACACCGACTTCCGAAATTAAAATTGTTTAATAATTTTGAGTTCATTTCTTTTTGAAGTCGGTTTAATTTTTTTAAATTATTTTTTTTATGATAAACTTCTCGACATCCCGAAGCACTTTATCCTGAACTAGCTGTTCCCCGCGGTGTCACACGCTGCGCGGCTCCTTAGGGTCGTAGCGTGATGTTATATAGCCTATAGCCTTCCTCGATAAATGGACTACTCAACACTAAAAGAATCATTCAAATCGGACCAGTAGTTCCAGAGATTAGCGCGTTCAAACAAACAAACAAACAAACAAACTCTGCAGCTTTATAATATTAGTATAGATAAGTATAGAAGTATAGATTAACGCTATCCCGAATCAATCGATCCAGATTTTTATGGTGGCCGTTATATTAAGAAACTGTGAAGCTGAACCTTATCAAGGATTATTTCGAAACTACACCAATACGATTTCTTCCCTCTCCACAATAAACCATATAGACACAAGTTGGCTTCATCGCATCAAATCAAATGAAGATACAAAAAGACTTTATTTCTATAGAAAGGACCCTTTTTGTGCCAGAGATCGATCGGCCCATAGATTCTAAGGGCCGGGGTGACCATTCATCAGTGCCTGACCGGGACCGTCCTATTTTAAAACGATACTGGCTGACCCGACGATTTGTAAAAAGTGGCGGTTTGGTCTTTTGATTGCGCTCTTTGTGTTTTGGTTCTGGCAAACTATACATTGGTGTTTGTTTACAATCCTTTAAATTAGAATAATCAGCAAAGGCTGATTAGCAGTGGAAGCTAAAGAGCTTGAGCTTGCATAAGCAGTGGCGTAACTATACCGTTTGGGGCCCGTGGCAAGTTCAGGGGATGGGGCCCTCCCTCAATGTAAAGAAACTCAACCAACTTTATAGTTTTTTTTTACTAGCACTTTTCCGCGACTTCATGTTTTCATATTTTCCCATACAAAATTTACACCTGACTGCTTCGTTGGTCTAGTGGTCGCAAACGCTACTGCTGAGCATGAGGTCCTGTCCAAAAAATTAGACAAACAATGGGAAAAAGGTACGAAATGTTCGAAACCTGAATGGTGTCCTTCGTTGCACATTTTTTTGAGTTTGTATGTAAATTAGTTTAAACATAAAGTTAGTCATCGCTACGGATGATCACAGCGTTTTTGTGCCAATTAAATAATTACATCTAGATGTTCTTAAAATGTTTATCTCGATGTTCATGTCGACTTTCATGTTCATCTCGATGATCATCAAAGATGTCATTCATAGGATAGTATGACAGTGGCTTTATGAAAAACATTTTTGTTCTACATGTTGATAGTGTCACTATTTCTTTAGGCGCACTTTACACTCTTAATGAACAGTCAACGAAACTGAACCATCACGCTCGGGTGGGTGAATCGCTCGCTAAATCGGCTCCAGTCGTAAGTTTTTACTTCTATCGTAGGGTCATAAGCACACTTCCTTGTTTTTTACAAAGCTAAAAACAAGGAACTTCAATTGTATTTATCGGCAATCATAAATAATGAAAGTCATTTGCCAAATAAAATTAAATTTACTAGCAGCCTTTCCATAAAATAGGCTTGTGTTTAAACGCCTACCAGAAAAGTACCTATTTTAGTACCAAACAATTCGAAATACCTGCCAGAATGGATAAAAGGTCACCAAATTGTGTTTCATAAAGAATTGTAGAAATGAACCTATTTTCCTTTTTATTCTATGCCACATCCTATGTCGACGGAGCCTCGCTTCGCGGGGCCCCTATTTCTGTGTAAAGGGTTTAAAGTAACCTAACCAAACCTAACCTCGGGGTGCCCTTCGCTCGCTCGTGCATCCTACGTCGCCAATATTTTTCATTTTGGGTATTAATGTTACAGTTACTATTTCAGGGAAACAAGATTTGGTGAGCATTTACCCATTTTGGTAGGCTCAAAAATTATTTTGGTGAGCATTTAAATTGTACCCCATAAAATATGATAAAACGAAACTATCAAAATGAAACTGCCCGCAATCCAAGCTGTAATAAATTTTCAGTCTATCTGATGTAACGTCTAGAAGGTCCTTGACTTGAAATCTTTGCCTAGATCTAGGCAAACGAAGCGAGTGCGTGAGTAGTTGTCATCGAAATGTCTGTAATGTCACGCTGATGGACTATGGTGGATTCCGGAGGCATTCTTGTTTACATCCATACTAATATTATAAATTCGTAAGTAACTCTGTCTGTCTGTCTGTATGTTACCTTTTCACGACTAAACCACTAAACGGATTTCGATAAAATTCGGCAGAGAGATAAATTGCATCCCGGGGAAGGACATCCTACGGGATCGAAACTTACGCGGGTGAAACCGCGGGGCGATGCTAGTAAATTATATTTTTAAATATTAGAATATAAAAACATTTTATTTATATATAATTAACTATTTTACAATTTAACTCTAAAATATACATATTATATAGTATATACAAGTATGTAATAAAAAAGAAGGGAAAACAAAAAGAGAGGAGCTCATTGGGCATCAAAAAATTCGTCCGCATCGCTGTCAATGGCATAAGTGCCCAAAAGGCTGGCAGCATTACCACGTTGGATGGCAATGCTTATTCTTTGGGCTAAAAATAGGCCAGCCCTCTGGTCACGTGATGAGTCCACCAACCGCTTGGCGATGTCCCGATATATTTGATGAGCACTCGGACCCCAAGGCCCTAGTGTTTCAACCCCAAACGGCTCAAACATATAGCTCCCAATAAGGTTGTTATATTTGCGCCGTTAGAGGTTTTCTGCTCCTGCAGCAGCCGCCCCAGCACAGCCCACCGTGCTAGGAAGATGGGATGGCACGAGGGTGTCGACACAGGTGTGTAAAAACATTTGAATATATAAAAAATAGTAGCCCACCGGTATCGGGGACAGGGTCCAAGCTATCGGCGCGGCGGTCAGGGCTCCAGAGAGAGGAATCTCCTGACAATGCGAGCCGTGTCCAGAAGTATCGCTTTCTGAATCAAGCCCTTGATCCAGCTGCCCAACGAGAGCCTCTTCAGGTGTTGGTAGAGGCTCTTGGCTATTAACCCATTGGCTGTAACGAGTATCGTCACAATGAGTGCTGAGTCCACATGCCACACATGTCGACAACCTCGCGAGCCAAGTCAAGATATTACTATAATGGCGCCGATTCTGTTGTTCACAAACTAAACTAAATTTAAGTTCAGGCATCTTTTTCTTTCTATTTCATTAAAAAAAGGACAGAAGATAAATATTAGTTTAGTCCTGTCAAATTAGTCAGCGCCTGACGTAAATTGACGTATTTTTAATAGCCATTTTTTTAATCTCGTCTAAATTGTCTATGGAGTATCTTATTTTGACAGGACTAAACTAATATTTATCTTCTGTCCTTTTCATAATGAAATAGAAAGAAAAAGATGCATGAACTTAAATTTAGATTAGTTTGTGAACAACAGAATCGGCGCCATTGTATTGTTATTATGTCCATAATTGATTATGAATTATTATCATTCGTAAACACATTTTTGGGTTACATAATGGAAGGCGATTGTTATAAACCTCTAGTTATCTTTGACCCACTTCAGCTTAATTCGCTGGGAGTGTACGGCGAGGTTAAGACTTCCGATAAAAGTCCACACCCTAGCTCGAAGGTTAGGCTAGATTCTATAATGTTCAGTAGAAGTGCTATTAATTCAGCAGGTAATAGCCGGCAGGCTCAAAGACTGACAGCTTAGCATTGAAACTGCCGTTTTGCAGATTAGGAAACAGTACCTAAGTTGGTTACGTAAATAGTGGGTTGATTATTGGAGAATTAATTAAATTGGTACGTATCACTGCGGCAGGTGGATTTTAGTTGAATTTTGCAGTCGTTAAGGTCATAGCACACACATCAACTCTGAAAGGGATCGTCACCGTATCAACTCGAGCCATTCAGTATTCTTTGTATGAAACTCCCTACTGCAAACGCACACTAATCAAGCTCACGAACCGCGGTGCGGTACGTGGTCAACTTGCAGTTTCCGCGCTTATCTGAGCGCCTCTCCGTATCCGAGCTTCCGTTTCTTCGTTTACCCTTGAATCTCACCCTTCCCGTGGCCTGCCTGCAGCACCATCAACTAGCGATCGCGAGCCGTAAGCGCGGCGTCGTCGCCTAGCTGTAGCGGAGTCGACGTATTGGAGCTTCTGATCCGCTTTGGTTACGTGTTTACGTTAGGTTGACGCCTGTTTGACGGCCAGGCAAAAGGCGATACGGTGACGATCCCTTTCCGACTTGATATGCGTGTTATGACCTTTACGGGTAATTAGAACTCCGTGTGGAACCCGTCTTACCAAGGGGCATAAACTGGGGTGTTAGACAGTAACTGGGTTGTCAATCTCAGATAGGCAGCCCCTCCATGTCAAATACTGGTATTCAGCTGCATCCGATAAGACTAGAAGCTGACCCCAATATAGCTGGGACAAAGCTAGGCAGAAGATCAACTGTGGCAAGTGGTTTGATCATATTCAAGTTCCTGACTAGTAATAAAATTAAGAGCGGTTTGCAGGATTCTTTTCGAGATTTAATTGGATTCTAATGCGCTCCACCGGACGTAATTAAACAGGTATTTTCCAATATATTCACCCATGCTTAACATTTAAGGAATAGTGTATTTCAAGTTAAGTCGAAATTATGTCAGTTGTCTGGCGTTTTTGCTGTAATGGGCCTATTTGGCACAGCCGTGAGGCACACTTTTCTGCTTTTTAGGGTTCCGTACCCAAAGGGTAAAAACGGGACCCTATTACTAAGACTTCGCTGTTTGTCCGTCTGTCCGTCCGTCCGTCTGTCTGTCACCAGGCTGTATCCCAAGAACCGCGATAGCTAGACAGTTGAAATTTTCACAAATTATGTATTTCTGTTGCCGCTATAACAACAAATACTAAAAACAAAATAAAATGAATATTTAAGGGGGCAAAGGCCTTAAAAGAAAGAGGGAAGGGAGGCCTTTGCCCTGCAGTGGGACAACACAGGCTCATAATAATAATTTAAGGGGGGCTCCCATACAACAAACGTGTTTTTTTCCGGTGTTTTTATAAACATGCATCTAATTGTGTAGCCTCTGTTGGAGACCCAATAAATAAATAAATTAAATCCCAGTCAACAACACAGGCACATTTAATGATCATTTTAAAAGCTTCAAAAGACAATTTTATCCCACTTAAAACGTTGTTATCTCACAAATATCCCTATTAGGTACCCCAACACACCCCCTGACGGATTCCCTCCCAATTACCAAGACAATTTACAATGGGGAGGCCCCGCCATTTGTACACTGCCCAATTTTCCCAAGGTTTCATTCAATGTACCTACTTTTTAGGGTTCCGTAGCCAAATGGCAAAAACGGAACCCTTATGGATTCGTCATGACTGTCTGTCTGTCCGTCCGTATTTCACAGCCACTTTTTTCCGAAACTATAAGAACTATTACTGTTGAAACTTGGTAAGTAGATGTATTCTGTGAACCGCATTAAGATTTTCACACAAAAATAGAAAAAAAAACAATACATTTTGGGGGTTCCCCATACTTAGAACTGAAACTAAAAAAAAAAATTCATCAAACCCATACGTGTGGGGGGTATCTATGGATAGGTCTTCAAAAATGATATTGAGGTTTCTACTATCATTTTTTTTCTAAACTGTGTAGTTTGCGCGAGAGACACTTCCAAAGTGGTAAAATGTGTCCCCCCCTGTAACTTCTAAAATAAGAGAATGATAAAACTAAAAAAAATATATGATGTACATTATCATGGAAACTTCCACCGAAAATTGGTTTGAACGAGATCTAGTAAGTAGCTCGCCGGTGAAAAATAAAAATAATGGTGGTAATGGTACGGAACGCTCGGTGCGCGAGTCCGACTCGATCTTGCCCGGTTTTTTATTAAATAATTCTGCACGTACGTGCAAAAAGTTATGAACTGTATGAGAAATGTTTCTTGTGGCATTTTTTATGAGTTTATATTGATCAGAGGTTTTACGGTTTGGAGTGAATTTTTTATCCAAGGACGCACTTGGGTAAAGCCAATTATTACTATACAAAGTGCTTACAGTCGATACTAAAACTTGTTATACGGTCGGAAGTATTTATTTAAATCATTAAGGTATTCTAGAGGCAGGGGCTCATGGCTAAGTAATAACAGCCGCAAGGGTCGATCTTGCAGCGGTCGGTCTGTGGCGGGTGACCATCTTTACATACCGAGATCTCTTCGTGCCTTGAAAAACCACGTTAAGCCGTTGGTCCCGGCTGCCAAGTTCTTAAACTAATGTAAGTATACCTAAGTAATTTTCAGTCGGCGCCACCCGCCGCATATCACACTTTACATAATTAATTAATTTGCTTGTTTGGGACTCCTGTGGCAAAAAATATACATATATTTTTACTTCTTTCTTATTTGCAAAATTATTGGGCAAACGTCATCTAAAACTATTTCAAGTTGATGGCATTAGTCATTCTTGAGATATCCAACTGTGACAGACAGACAGACACTGCTACAAGCTGATCACTGATTAGCAGCCAAACAAAAGATTCATGAATCTTTTTTCTTTTATATTCGAATTTTGTTTTAGGACAGTTATTTGTCGATTAAGTTCAGCTATAAAAATTATATCAACGTTTATTAGCGTCGTTAAAAAAGCGGAGTTGGCCCAGCCGACGGAATGGAGAGATTAATTTTTCATTCGAATTTAAAATTTATTATGCTCTTGCATTTTTTAGGACCCGCGCGTCGGAACTGCGGAACTAAGAGGGTTTGTATTTATGCTGCAAAAGTAAGGGTTTCACTTCATTAGATTATGGGTGGGCGTTTTGCAAGTATTTAATTGGCGAAATGTGGGTGTACAGTCACGAGAACTAATATGTCAACACTTGGCAAATTTCAATTGCGATTTTTTCGTGAAATAACGAATGCAATGTTGAAATACGACACTTTACATAAACCTATGGGTTCGAAAATACTATGTTCGTAATAACATAAAATTTCATTAAAAAATAAAGGAGAAAATCGCCTTTGAATAAAGCCAAGTGTATACATACTTATGCTCGTGACTGTACCGTAGGTGCATCTCGGGGAAAAAAGATTCGCCTCCCCCCCCTTTACCCCTCCCCTTTCCCCTTCGGGAGAAAAGCATGATGTTATGTTGTTATTGTGGCCATTTATTGCGGTCAAAAAATGATAAATCTGAGCTTTATTTGTGTAAGTAAATTTTGATTATATTTTTAAATATTCATTAATCAAAATATTATCATCAAGTACCCCCCACGCACAACGGACCGAATGAGAGTCAAAGTGCGGAAAAGGGAGCCCCATCATCATCATCTATCATCAAGTACCCGGAAAACTCTAGGATGAATAATGTTTTTTGGTAATTATATAAAATAAACATAAATAAAATAAACATTTTATTTTAAAAAGAGAAAAGTAGAAACGCACACAAGTAAAAAAAGGTTCCCTATCCATTTGCATAACATTTTAAGACCTAATATAACTTAGCATAATTTTGTTTCTCCTAATTATATTTTCGCATAACATAAGAGAATACTACACAACATATACATAAGAGAATACTTTAATATTAATTTTAAGTACTTTAGTTTAGTATTAATATGCGAATTCAATTTATGCCAAAACAAATTAGCCTTCAAGATTATTATGCCAACATAAACTGTATGCCAAAAAAAATATGGCAAAGTATTAATATGGCAAAACAAATTATACCAAAATAGTTATGCCAAAGTATATATAGGAAAAAGAACATTATGCGAAAAAAAGGGATCCCGTAAAAAAAACGTTGCTGAAAAACACTTTCAAGTAAAGTAAGCAGCTTAGAAATAACAGCTTTCCATATTGTATTTCTGCAGTACTTTTAACCTAAATCTTGTCTTCATTCCACTAAAAACGCTACATTTAACACCGAGTAAATTCAGTAAACGGTTGCCGCGCTGAAAGCACACATGGTGCTCCGGAGAGACGTATACAAATTAGAACATCCTACTTTAGTTAAATGGAAGGGGAATTACGTCACGGATCGTATTCGATGGAGAAATATTTTCATTGCGTCAAAAGTCTTTGATGGGTTCTTGTATTGTGTGTCTAAGCCTGAGGGGTAACTGCGTAACACAGTAGGAATGGCTTTCTTTTTTACAGTTCCACAACATTCATTGCGTTATTTACGTTGTTGAGCAGACAAATGTTTCAACATATGAAGCAATGGATTAGCAATATCCTTCAAAATGATTTAGATTGTGATTGATAGTGTGTTACGCCATTAGGGTGCTGGAACGAATAACTCTATATTCTTTATATTATTTTTTTACCTAAAAAGAGAAATAAAATAATTCTACGCACTGAAATAACAAAAGCAAAAAATTGCGACATCAACATCGTACACGTGATAGAATCCCAAACTTTAAAAACGAAGAATAAGAGAGATTTAGTGTGAGAGAGTTATATCTTCCTTCTCTCTCATGTAACGAAATGTGCCTAAACGTGACTCGTCCTAAAAACACTCAATTCTCGTCCTTATATCGAATTGCCGCCTAAGAAGTTTCACTTCAAAAACAATGATTTAATTTATAAATACTGTAATTAAGTTTTTTTGTGTTCTTCTATTATATTCCATAATCTGGAATAGTCTGGGTTGAATAACTGTATTTTATTTCTATCTTTCTTTAAGAACATAAATTTTATTATTTTTAACAATAATAATAATGACCTTTGTTGTTATAATTGACGTTCCAATTAAAAATAATTGTTTCGTCTATTCGTGGAACAGCCTGTATAATGTCTTTTGTCAATTTTGTTTACGCAGAGACAACAAACATTTTTGGATTGTTTATTTTTTTGAGCGAGTAATTTGGGCTGTCTGCTCCGTTTGTTTCCAAAGGGTAAAAATAACTTCGTTATTTACATATTAGATATGGCCGTGTCCTAATCAAAGCTTGGGTCGCGCAAACACGAGAACTTCGTGTAAATTTTTTTCGACAGCCAATAAGGAGAGAAACAAATGAGAAATAGAAAACATTTATTTGCTTATAATGTAGGTACACAGTTAACTAAACTAATATTATAAATGGAAATGATTTGATTTTTTTAATGAAATGAAATGAAATGATTTTGTAAGTAGGTTTGTACAAACCTACTTACAAAATCATTTCATTTCATTTATGTTTGTGTGTTACACTTTGACTCTAAAACGGCTGAACGGACATAGATGAAATTTAGTACATGGGTAGACCATGACCTGAAGGGCAATTCTCGTAAATAAAACTTTCAAAATCTAGTCGCAATCTTATCTCAGCGACAATCAATGTAAAAAAATGACAAAAATATAGGGAAATTAGAGGTTAGGAAACTTTTTATCCCGATATTCCTACGGGATTGCGAATTAAGCGGGTGAAATCATGGGGTGCAGCTAGTGTAGGTGTACAGACAAGAAATATTTTTTTTGTGGATCGCGAAGATCACGTGTTGCGCGACCAATCGTGTTGGTTAGGACACGGGGTTAAATAAATACCTGCACATTTTAGTTAGAGGGCGTTGAAGTGCTATCTTAAAAACCTATTTCCTTCGAACAGTGTACAGAGCAGAATAGAGTGCCACTTTACAGGTCTGCTACGTCCCCGGTGGACTGGACACAAATTGAGATATCTTTTGTGACACAAAATCCGCATTTCTGCTTTCAATTTCGTTTTATTTATTGCGGTAATGTTGAGTCACATTATTTTTACGAAATTGGTTTCTGTACCTTACATGAACTGCTTAAGGGTACCTACACAAATATTAAAATATCATCACGCCCTGTCCCGGGAGGTTATGCAGAAGTGTACCTTTTATTTTAAATATTTAAATTAACAAAGACAATACATTAGACCTACCTAAACATTTGACATTGAATGTCTTCAATTCAGGAACTTCCAGTTTTTTCCTTCCTCTGAAATAATAATAGTATCCCAAAGAATTCCCCAAAGGTGAAAGTAGTGCCTTTAGGTATATCCTGTGCATTGAATATTAATACTATTATTATTCGCTCTTGTTATTATTATTTTTATTGTTGCAATGTTTTTTGATGTTTAAAATTTATTACAATATTATTATTTCTCTTTAATTACTTAATTTATTGTTATTTTATTATTTTAAGAGAATGTTGTAATTATAATAATATTTCTTGACATTTGTACGTCACATCGTGTGGCAAACATTGTACCAAATAATGTTGTTACCATCTTGCATGCATGAATTTTCTTGTATGTATGACACATGTTTAAGCAAATAAATGTTATCTTATCTTATCTAATATCTCTACAATTCACTAACTTCGAAACATCTTTCTCTACTCTGAAAAATTAATTCCTCAGAGAATTCCCAAAAATCCAAGTTTTATATGATATTTTCAGGTAAGATTGGAAAAAAATTCAGTTAAAATTGTTCACATCGCCGATTTATGACGGCCATAAAGCAATTATGATCCCGCACGTCTTGTAAAGGTTTAGGATTACCGTCATTTTGTATGAAAAGTTACACTGCCCACACAAGGCGGTAAAGGTGATATTACAGGCGATAAAGGTGCTATTTTTGGCCTTTACTGAAACATTTGTTTATTTTATTTTAACGTTTAAGTTGGTTAAGTGACATCCATATTTTTTGAACTTGCGAACATCTTGTTGCTGCATAATTTAATGCCAATAATGCATTATTTAAAACTAAACTCGGCTAGAGGGGCTCGTGGATAAATGGTAACAGCCGCACAGGTCGATCGAAGGATAAGCTACGTTTGCCGCGGTCTGTTCGTGGATGGGTGACCATGCATTACATATCGACACCCCCCGTGCGTCGGAAAGCACGTTAAGCAGTTGGTCTCGGCTGTCATTCGTAGATCTTTGACAGTCGTTACGGGTAGTCAGAAGCCCGATAGTCTGAAAAATAGTTTTGCCAAAGGGTATCGTGTTACCCAGTTACTGGGTTGTGGAGGCCAGATAGGCAGTCGCTCCATGTAAAATACTGGCATTCAGCTGCATCCGGTTAGACTGGAAGCCGACCACAATATAGTTGGGAAAACGCTAAGCAGATTGACATTATTTAAACTTAAACTCGTTTCGAGAGTACCTACCTGGATTCTGTAGCGTCAGCAAAAAAGGTGAGTCATTAGGTGACCGAGCGTTTTAGCACGAGGAGACCATTTGCTCAAAATGGCAGATTCATTTAAAAATACTTACAATACCTTTTACAGATAATGGCTTCCAACACGTGGATAAAGTTGAATAATGTTCGTTATACAATACCCTTGGGTATTTTTGGAGAATATTTTTTTGAAAAAAAAAATCTTTGAGTCCGAGTCGCACATACCCGTTCTTTTTTAATTTATAGCCTATATTATCATAATTGTGTTTCGTACAAAAATACGTTTTATACAATTCTTCCTAAATGTGCGTAAACGTACCAAAAGATTGATCTCACCTGATGATATTCGTCAGTCGTAGTTTTTACTGGAAATACAGTTCAAAGAATTACCTGTAACAAAAAAAACAATTGTTTTTAATCTAGAAGGTAATAACAGAGAACAGAACCTAATTTGACTTCGTATACTCAAATAAGTGGAATAATTATCACTATCAAAAAGAAAAGCCTTACATCCTACGTATCACATAAGATCACGCCTGCTTTACCCCCAAGGGAATAACCCTTAGGGGAAAAGCAGGAGTATCAGAGGTGTACATAATAAACAGCGTTAAATTAAATGACACTAATATTATAAAGGCGAAAGTTTGTGAGGGTGTGGGGGTGTGTTTATATATGTTTGTTACTTCTTTACGCTCAAAACAGCTGGACCAATCCTGAAATCGCGAACGAAAAATCAGCTGTTCCCTACAGACATTTTCACGAGTTATACGAACATAAATGTAGGGAACAGCAGATTTTTTTTCGCGATTTCATGTTTGGTCACGTAGTAAAAGTTGTTCATAATGATGAGTAAAATGACCTCTTAAGAGGTTGTTTATGTGTATGTGTACCAATAACCCTGTATAATACTTAGGTATGAAAAAACCCTTAGAAAAACACGTCACCACTCTACATTAGCCTTATAAAAATACGAACCTCATAATGTAACCCTTTATTCTCTAGAAAAAAGGAAAAAATACCGCACATTTTTGTACCAGAACGAAACAACGCCTTTTGTGCTGACGGTACTAGGTTTAACAATCCGTGTCGACCGCGTGAGAAACTGATAATCTGCTGCGGAATCGCTTGTTTTATTTATTTATTAAAATACAGCCAAAATATAGGTACAATCAGTGTAAATAATTGATTGAGGCCTTTACCCTGCAGGGGGAAAAAGGAGCGGATAAAAAAAATATGTAAAAAACGAAGTGGAAACTGGGAAAAGTGTTGTTAAAAAGTCAAACCATCTTAAGACGGGATATTCTCTTAGAATAGACAGGTAAAAGTGAAGCATTATAGAAATGTAGATAATTTAAGTCCATAATTTATTTATTTATTAAAACTTCATGCACAAATAAAAAAAAAACATTTTCTACCAGTCAACCTTACAATACTAGCTGTGCCCCGCGGTTTCACCCGCATAAGTGTCGATCCCGTGGGAATATCGGGATAAAAAGTAGCCTATATGTTACTCCAGGGTGTCAGCTACTTCCATACATAATTTTATCAAAATTGGTCCAGCCGTTTTAGTGTGAAGAAGTAACAAACATATAAACACACCCCCACACAATCACAAACTTTTGCCTTTATAACATTAGTGTGATTCACTTTAAATATAGTTGATGCAGACATAATACATGGCAGGTGCAACATACGGGATAAATAGCTAGGAAATTACTATAAAATACAAGAATAAATACTAATAGGTACACTGATATATACATACTTTACTTATAAACAAAATGAACTATCAGGAGAAAAAATGCTCGGTAGAGGAAAAAAAGAATCCAGCAAATGCATAATAGCATATGTATGCCATAATATCCTCTGCTGAACAATGGTTTTTGCAGTTACTGTTACAACGGTTAAACAAAGCCTAATAACCACGCTTCGAAGGTAGAATAGCATTACGTCAAAGGAATCAATCGTCATCATCAACCCGGCCTATCGCAGTCCACTGCTGGACATAGGAGTCCCCCAGACTGCGCCACAACACCCTGTCCTCCGCCTTACGCATCCAGTCTAGCCCCAGCCACCTGCTTTAGGTCGTCCGTCCATCTAGCTGGGGGGCGTCCCACACTACGCTTGCCGATACGAGGTCTCCACACTCATCTGCTCCACCGGCCATCGGTCCGTCGACAGACATGGCCAGCTCACTGCCACTTCAGTTTGCTTACTCTGCAAGCTATGTCGGTAACTCCGGTTTTTTTCGGATAAAGGAAAACTGCTATCATATCCAGAAGTGAAAAAAAATGTAACTAGGTACAAAGCGTAGTATCTTTTTTAACCTAACCAGATACGACTAAACATTCAAATAAAAAATTTCATCACACAAAGTAACACAACAAAACGCAAATGGAATTGCTAAAAATACTCATTTTAAAATACATAGCCTACCAAAACTAGAAATAAAATTCAATTGCATTAGGGACCAACTGTTTCCACGTAGAATTTCAAGTAATTTCGTTATTTTTACAGCATTCTGCTAGTATGTTCCGCTGAGTTAATACTATACCAGTTTCCATCAGTGGAATGACTACTCAATGGAATGAACATGTTTCGAAGACATACATTGTTACTTATGTGGCCCTGGTACTTGTTGGAGCAGATGGATTTTTATAGATGATGAATTGAACCTTTTTTGAAGCAATCTATGAAAGACACAACGTTTTAATGGTTTTGTAACCATTTCTTTCATTATCAAGCCATATACCCATAGACCACTAGATTAGGACATAAGATACTTTTAATCCCGATATTCCCAAGGGATCGAGGCTAATGCAGTTGAAACCGCGGGGCGCAGCTAGTACTGAATAAATTCAGCTCTTTCGTAAAAAGAATCATTAATTTTGGTCTATTTATATAAAGCCTGTCTTAATAAACCGCCCCTCACTTGACAGTTTCTCTTAAGTGATGTAAATTATCTTTCAAGGTGGTTTATGTTAACATCGATGAGGTTAATAAGCACAATCAATCAATCAATCTTTATTCGTGAACACGTCCTACCAATGAAATTGGTGTACAAATATTTTAGTTTTTTTTTCAGTAATAAGTCTGAATCTATACAATACAAAGTCACGTAAAATATAAAAAACTGGCCAAGTGCAAAACGCCGAAAAAAACACGTTTGTTGTATGGGAGCCCCCTTAAATATTTATTTTATTCTGTTTTTAGTATTTGTTATTATAGCGGCAACAGAAATACATCATCTGTGAAAATTTCAACTGTCTAGCTATCACGGTTCATAAGATACAGCCTGGTGATAGACAGGCAAACAGACGGACAGTGGAGTCTTAGTAATATGGTCCCGTTTTTACCCTTTGGGTACGGAACCCTAAAAAGCAAAGAAAATAAAATACAAAGCTGCACCTGAACTTCTTTCTTCACTCAGAAAGATTTGCGAAAATAAATAAAAAATTTCTATAAGTAAATAGTTTTTTTAAAAATCTTTTCAAAGTACTCTCCACTAGCCTCTATACAAAGTGTCATGCGTCTGAACCAGTTTTCGAAACACTTTTTCCAGTCCGCCGAAAAACACCTCGTTTACAGCCTGCTCGAACGCTGACAGCGCATGTTCCGGCGACGAAAATTGTATCCCTTTGAGCTGATTTTTATTTTCAGGATTAAAAAAAAAGTCATACGGTGCTCGGTCAGGGCTGTAAGGAGGGTGACCCAGGAGTTTTGACCGGCGTGCTGTCCAGGAAGTCCCTCGTTTTAAGCGCGGTGTGCGAAGACGCGTTGTCGTGGTGGAGCAGTAGCCCGCGGAGCCCTGTGTTTGGTCGCTCGTTGCTCACAACAGAGAAAACTTCTGCCAAGTATTTGGTAGTATACCATTCAGCGTTGATGCTTCTTTGGTTTGCACAGATCTGGTTTAAGTGGAGCTGCTTGGGGGAGGCCTATGTCCAGCAGTGGACGTCTTTCGGCTGAAATGATGATGATGATGTTTCAAAGAAAACCCCTTCACATTTTTCCCCGTAAAATTAATTAAAATTTTATTCTCTATACAAAATTTTCGGGATGCATAGAAAACCCTCATCGTGTAGCGCAGTTTGTTCCGCCAGTTACTAAACTGAACCGGGTGCTTGGCGCATCTTGGGCAGTCACACCCGACACCTTATTTGACTGGCCAATTCTTTCCTTGCGGTGGTAGGGCTAACGCCCGCCTGGTTTGCGACCACCGGAATCCGGCGTCAAGCAGCCTGCTGTGTTTCGTCAATGCGTGGGAGTTCCAGTGCCTTAGGCATCTTCTGGGCACGCTCGTTCTATCACAGACCTCAACCATCGCTTTCCATCTGGCGTGACTGAGGTCAAGAGTGGGCCCATTAAGCAATAAAAAAAAACAGTGGCACTCCGGGAGTGCCGACAGAAGTGAAAACAAAACACAAACAGAATACTTTGCCATCACTCACTGACATTTATCGTACATCCCGAGGACAGCCGAACACATCCGAAGCGGATATTTTATTAATCGTCTTATAAACAAAACACGCGCGGTGTCGCTTACGGTAACAGTGGCGCGAGTTCAATGGTTTTTTCCCATCTCAAAAAGTGCCCGACGCGCCTCAAGAAGACTTCACTTCAAAAAAAAATCTTCAAATCCGATATTTTACTCGCTAACGGAAGAGAAACACGCAAATCCTCCTCTAATACTTTTCTTACTTCCTTCCCTTTTAAAGTACGTGGGTATATACAGTTGCCTTTATACCCAAATACATTATAATAAATGGTTTCCCACCAGCCCTTAGAAATGTAGGTCAATAACATGAAAACATGTAAATAAGATAAATCTTCTTCATCGGTGCTTAATGTGAATTTCGTGACGAAAAAATAAGATTATATTTTTTTGTAGAGAGAAAATAAAACTGGTCAAGTGCAGTAGTAATGTGAGTACGGGTTACGTAGGTACTTTAAAGAAGGATTATTGACACCAACTTGCGAGGTCCCGGAAACTGCGGCTTATCTAATGTCTTCTTGCTTTTCCACAGTGTTATATGCGTGTTCACGGATAATTAAACTAAATTATTTTATCTATTTATTAATTACTAGCTGCGCCCCGCGGTTTCACCCGCGTAAGTGTCGATCCCGTGAGAATATCGGGATAAAAGTAGCCTATTATCAATCCAGATCCAAATTTTATTCAAATTGGCCCAGCCGTTTGGCCGTGAAGAAGTAACAAACATATAAACACACCCCACCACACACACACCCTCTCACACACTCACAAACTTTCGCCTTTTTAATATTAATGTGATTATTTAGTTTACAAACACGCTGTGAATGTGTGTGTAAGCGCAGGAGCTCTTGATATCGTCCGAGATAACGGCGATTTTGGATGTGTGTTTGCGTGTGTGTGTTATGTGGTGACGCCATGACGCCACTCGTCTTTATGCACACAGTCACAGCGTGTTTATACACTTGGTTACCACAAGTAAAGCGCGCGTCTATTTGTGAGATAAAAATACTGTAGCGCATTTTGGAGAGCGTCATCGCGTCTATAAGGTTTCGTCCAAACCGCTGCGGAACCCTAAAAATGGCGACAGAATTTCATTTCAGTTTTTACAGCTGTTACTTTCGTCGTGGGTACGATTCCGTGTTTTTTTTCAAACAACAGTATCAAACAAGACCTACTTTTCCGCTGTTGTAGTTTATTTATTTTTTTAGTTTTCTTTTGTTTAAGTGCAATTCTTTTCTCCTCGGTGGAGACATGGACTTGATTCGAATCTCAGATGCGGTATCTTATTTTTGAAAACCAAGAGACAAAGATTATGGAATGAATGGACACTTGAGATGCAGTGATGCAAAACGCTGTTAAGAAAAAAAAAACTATTAAATTCTCTTTTTAATCGACATCAAGAAAATACGTGATTTAAAAAAATAAACACGCTCTGGACTCGTCAAAACAAATCAGAGACCAAACTCGAGGGGTTTACTAGTAGCCACTAAGTGAGAAGAGTTCCACTATCTACTTCCTGGCTCCATCATCAGATCAGCTCCATTATACCAAATTATAGTTTTGTCATCCGAATGACATATACGTAAAAAGGTTAATTTCGATACGACCGACAGTTAGAAGTAGGTTAAAACTGACTTCTAAGATTTTACTACATTATTTTGTTAGTTACAAGTGAAGCTAATAAAAAAGCGTGTTAAAAACGAGGAGGTTTTGTGTTTATCTGTATGTATATTTTTACGTAGTTCACCGATTTCTCCGTGATTATTAGGCCGATTTACGTGATTTTTTTTCAGTTGGTTGAGGAAGATTCCACGGTGGTCCATATTAATTTTGTTAACTTGGCTTTTTTTTGGTTTTTAGTTTAGTTTAGTTTTTTAAAGAATATTGCTAATCCATTGCTTCATACGTTCAAAAATTTGTCTGTGCAACCACGTAAATAACGCAATGACAGTTTTTGAACTGTCAGAATGAAACCCATTGCTACTTATACCCCCTTACTAATAAACGCTGTATAGCGTCTGTATAGTTACACAACGCTTTGTCTTCTTCTTTCGAAAGTCAAATCACTGATGACTGAAAGAGAGAAATCGATGTGTAACTATTCATCTGATAAAATACGTTTATGAGTAAGGGGACTAGTGTGTAACGCAATTTCGCCACAAGGGACAGTCCTTGCTTTCCATCCGATAAAAAAGATGCTGAAAAACTTTGACGTACCTAATTTTTATCTGTAAAATCTTAAGAAGAAACTTGGAAGGCCTGTGGAAAAATTGGCGAATATTTTTGAGAAGAGAAGTATAATTAAGTAGAGTGCCTGTTTTTGGATACTTTTCACCGCGTGGTCCTTCATGGAGGACTTCTAAAAGTATTCAAAGTACTTATAAAAGTGGTATTCGGTAAAGCTCTTGAATGTTTCGTTGCTCTAGTGGTCGCAAGTGGTACTCCTGAGCATGAGTTACAGGGGTCGATTCCCGGGTCGGGCAAAGTGTTATTGTGTTTTTCTATCTGGAATTTCTCAGTAGCAGCCGTAGTCTGGATTTGTGCCCGGTTGATGGCAATAGGCTCGCCCCCTATTACATGGGACTTAAACATAACTGATGAAATGTGGGTGTACCTACTATAGGTACACGTCTGCCTAACCCATCGGATACAGAATTATGTTATCACAATAAAGGCTCCTTCAAACAGGCGCGACACGCGATAAAATCGCGCGCGACTCTAAGGCACCGCAAGTCACGCAACGAGCGGTGCCTTTGTGTCGCGCGGGGTTTTATCGCGTGTCGCGCCTGTTTGAAGGAGCCTTAATGCTAGCTACCGTGCATTCGCGATTTATTTGCCAATAATGTAAACAAATATGAATTAATGGAAAAATAACTTTAATTCCTACACAATAAAGTTCAGTTTACGCTACAACTTCAAACATTTTTATAACTTTGTCAATAGTGCTAGACACTCTGATATCAACTTAATTTTCATTGAAATAAAGTTGATATTTGTTTAACTTGAAATGGGGTAGGGGTGGGCAGCACTGCGCACTCTTACTTCATGTAAGTATATTGCTGCTACACCCTCACTTACCCTTCATCATATCTACCAAATTAGTGGGCAAACGGTTAATATCCTGCAGCTCCACTCAGCCAAATAGGGAAAAACTATTCGCATGTATACGTCATATATATAATTATGGATTATATATAATTATGGAGGATGGCAGCGTTGGCCAATTAAGTCCTCTTATTTATCTGTATTAAGGTTTTATTAAATGTATATGTGTGTGTGTGTGTGTGTGCGACCCAGTTGATAAAGCGGCCCTTCTCAAACATTCAGTTGCGGTTTCGAAACTAGCCAAGGTTACTTTCTCAGTTTATCTTGGATATCACACACACATAATCAGCCTATAATGTTCCCACTACTGGGACACAGACCTCGTCTCTGTGTGAGGGAGGACATTACCGATGGAGAATTAAAACTTCGTGAGGAAACCTGTTCGCAGGAGAACCAAGGTAACCGACATAGCCCGAAGAATTGCCTAACTTAAGTGGCAGTAGGCAGGGCACATTGCTCGCAGAACAGATGGCCGATGAAAGGTTCTGGAGTGGCGACCGCGTACCGGAAGACATAGCGTTGGAAGGCCTCCCACAAGGTGGTCTGACGACTTTGTGAAGGCCGCAGGAACCCACTGGATGCGGGTTGCACAGAACCGGGTGAAATGGAGGTGCTTGGAGGAGGCCTATGTGCAGGAGTGGACGTCTTTCGGCTGAAATGATGATGAATGATGAGGAAATCTGAACTATCTATCTACCTATATACCTACTAATAATAAAGTTGAATAGTTTGTTTATTTGAACGCGCAAATCTCTGGAACTACCAGTCGGATTAGCATTTCATAGCCAAATTTTTGAGGAAGGCTACAGGCTATTTAAGATTACCCTAAGACCCTTTGGAGCCGAACAAAAAGACAAAACGTCAGAAGAACGCTAACCGAAAACGAAGTGGTATTGTGGGCAGGCGATGCGATGCGACGGGGTGGGTCCGGGGAACAAGAAATTCCAGAACGAAGTCATGGGCATAAGATATTAATAAATATAAGTCTGGAAATACTTTACGCCGTACGGCATTTTATCAGTGCCGGATTAGCCCATAAGCAAATTAAGCAATTGCTTAGGGCGTGACGTCTCGGGGGGGACCATAAGGCAGAAACAGCGCCGAAACAGTATTTGCTAGCACATGAATGGCAAGGCTGTTTATCAGCAATATATTACAAGACCCAAAAGTCACTCTAGAGATGTGCGCCAATCTTTATAAATTGCTCGTTGATGTTTTGGAAAAATACGAGGCGACTAGTGGATAGGAGGGCCTACAGGCGTGGATTGCTTAGGGCATCAAGTAGTCTTAATCCGGCACTGCATTATATTCAAACTTTCAAGCCCTTGTTTTTCGCAATGAATGTACCGATTTTAATGAAACTTCATACGCATGTGCAGGATACAAAGGTCTAAAACGTTACTTAAGAACATTTTTAGGCCTTGTAGACTTTAGATCTGTAGACCATTTTTTATTTTATCAAGTACCTGATACTTGTTGACAGGCCTACGCTATCCTCCCATACCTACTGTAATTTGAAAATATTGTAAAAGCCAATTATTTTTAAAAAGAGTAACCGTGGAGTTTCTTGCCGGTTCTTCTCCATAGGAAACGACCAATTGGAACCGTGCACCTAGCTTCTGACGTTTCATAAGTGCCCATGTAGGCTTATGTGAAATAAAATATTTTGATTTTGATTTTTTGATTTTGAAATGTCTTATTTAAAAAAAGATAACTGGAAATCTGCGTTTCTATGGAAAATTTAAAATCGGTCTAATTTGGCTGTAACACTATTTTGCGGCGTAAACGCTCTTAAGCAAGGATAGTGATCATCACAGATTAGTGGATAGATAGATGGATGGATGGATTAGTGATTAGTGGATAGATAGATGGATGGATGGATTAGTGATTAGTGGATAGTGATCATCACAGATTAGTGGATAGATAGATGGATGGATGGATTAGTGGATAGATAGATGGATGGATGGATTAGTGATTAGTGGATTAGTGTGATTAGTGGATAGATAGATGGATGGATGGATTAGTGGATAGATAGATGGATGGATGGATTAGTGATTAGTGGATTAGTGTGATTAGTGGATAGATAGATGGATGGATGGATTAGTGATTAGTGGATTAGTGTGATTAGTGGATAGATAGATGGATGGATGGATTAGTGATTAGTGGATTAGTGTGATTAGTGGATAGATAGATGGATGGATGGATTAGTGATTAGTGGATTAGTGTGATTAGTGGATAGATAGATGGATGGATGGATTAGTGATCATCACAGATTAGTGGATAGATAGATGGATGGATGGATTAGTGATTAGTGGATTAGTGTGATTAGTGGTCATCATGCCTTCTTTGTATGAGAGGCTCTAGTCCGTCCTGCAGTAAGACCTTTTTTTTTTGTTGTCCGGGGGGAAACCTTCAAAAGGCACCCGACCTCCGGTGAGGGAGGTCGGGGAGGGTGGGATTTTTACTTCACTTAAACCACCCCGGTGATCACCATCAGCACATAGGGGTGGTCCCGGTTCCTCTTAAAAGACATAATCAGCCTATAAGATTGAGATTGAGATTTTTTTATTGTTTTTTGGGTTCCGTACCCAAAGGGTAAAAACGGGACCCTATTACTAAGACTTCGCTGTCTGTCCGTCCGTCCGTCTGTCTGTCACCAGGCTGTATCTCAAGAACCGCGATAGCTAGACAGTTGAAATTTTGACAAATTATGCATTTCTGTTGCCGCTTTAACAACAAATACTAAAAACAGAAGAAAAAAATAATTAAGGGGCTCACATACAACAAACGGGTTTTTTTCAGCGTTTTTACCTTTGAAACCCTCCGTGAGCGAGTCCGACTCGCACTTGGCCAGTTTTTTTTCTTTTTTTTTCATTTTTTTTTTTGTGATTCTTATGGTGTACATAATAAATAAAGAGTATTCTATTCTATTCTATTCCCACTGCTCAGACATCGACCTCCTCTCTGTGAGACGGAGTGGGCGATAATCCACTGCGTTCCCAGTACGAGTTTGTAGTAGATGTCGCCTTTCTACAAATTTTTGGTTCTAGGATATGCTGGTTTCCTCAGTAGAACATTAATACCAAGTGGGTGTATTGTGTGTGTGAGTCAAACCATGTGGATGTTAGTGTGTGTGTATGTGCTCATACATGCATATTGTGCGGCGGCGGTGCGGCGTGAGCCAATTATTGTTCATTCACTGCGTTAAGCCGCAGATTTGCTAGAAATGTGTAATTAATTTCTATTATGATGTTAACAATGCAAATTGTATTGTATTATCGTGCATGCATGATTTATTCGTTGTTGTTTTTATTTATAACTAGCTGCACGTGCACAATCCCGTGGGAATATCGGGATAAAAACTATCCTATGTCCTTTCCCGGGAGTCAAACTATCTCTATACAAAATTTCATCTAAATCGGTTCAGCGGTTTAAGCGTGAAGAGGTAAGAGACATACCGACATACTTTCGCATTTATAATATTAGTATTAGATTTTCATAAATTTTCGACAAGTTCTTGACTTTGATTGTTGCGAAATGAGATTGCGACTCGATTTTGAAAGTTTGTAATTAATGGAATTGCCCTTCAGACATAAGTTATGCCACTCGTTTGTGTTATTTGAATAATGTTGGAATTCAAGAAAATAAATCCTACATGGATATTTATTTGTTGATATCAATTCGAAACATTTGATTCAAAGCCATATTGTATCCATGAGGTACAACGTTTTCCCCAGAATTTATCGACGAATTCCCGGAAATTTATTGCAACAGAATCGATTTAACCAAACTACATTTTCACACGATTACCTACGATTGAATCGGTTGTCAAATGCACTGTTCCGCACGCGAAGATGGTGCCTTCAAAATGTATGATACTAGCAGCGCCCCGAGGTTTCACCCGCATAAGTGTCGATCCCGTGAGAATATCGGGATGAAAACTATCCTATGTCATTTTCCGGGACTCAACCTATCTCAATACCAAATTTTATCTAAGTCGGTTCAGCATGAAGAGGTAACAGACAGACAAGACACACTTTTGCATTTATAATATTAGTATGGGTTTCAAAGACGATTTGGTTTTAAATCGTTATCCTAACTGATATTATAAATGCGAAAGTAAGTTTGTTTGTTACCTTTTCACGCCTAAACCACTGAACCGATCATCCTGAAATTTTGCATATACGTTGTCAGGTGTGCAGAAACGGATATAGGCACTTTTTTCATCCCGAAAAAAGTGCTGTTCCCGAGGAAAACAACAATAACTTTATTATGATAATAGATGGCGCCTCGTATATTTCGAATAAAAACAAGACAAAGTCTGTCGGGTCAGCTGGTTGAGTATAAACATGGGTATGTATCCATACAACGGCCTAATTTCCAATTCCTCTCTACCGAACTTTATTGGCTGCCTATTCATATTTTTAATTGCCATCTCGTCTTGCGCAAGTCCTGTAAATTGACGTACTTTTAGTAGGCATGTTTTTAAATACGTCTAAATTGATGTGGAGTAATGTCATTTAAATTAGTCCGCCTTTGTACCTTTTTGTATGCGAAAAGATTGAATAAATAAATAAATTACATAATCAGCCTATAACGTTCCCACTGCTGGGACACAGGCCTCCTAGAGAGGAGGCCTGTGTCCTCCTTACGGCCCACTCCTTCTCACCTCCTTCCTTCTTCTTCTGTGAGAAGGAGTGGGCCGTAATCCACCACGCGGGCCCAGTGCGGGTTGATAGATGTCTTCGAATTTTTGGTTCTAGGACATGCCGGTTTCCTCACGATGTTTTCCTTCACCGTTTTGAGAGCAGTGGTGATGAAATAATTTACACAAAGTAAAGCGCCTGTCAGGGTTCGAACCTACGACCTATATCTCGTAAGTCGCGGTCGTTACCACTGGGCCACCACTACTCCCTGCAATAAATAAATTGCCACTCAGAAATTACCAAAACTCGCATACCATTCAAAATCATTTCCCTACCAGAAGCCGAGTCCCAAGAAAACCGAATAACAAAATAACGACTAGGGAAGTTGAAATGTAGCCAACCCAACATTACTACTGGCAATATTCCCCCTTCAATCTGGCATGGCGACACGTTGTCTGGCGGTAGTTTGGTGTTTTTGCTACACCCATAGTTTCTCGAAGGTTGCTATGATTTAGTTCGATTTTGAGGTCAGTCAGTTTTGAATTTATTGGGTTGTATAATGTAGGTTAGGGTTTTTAGGAGTTGTGATTGTAAGGCTATGTGATTTATGTTAATGTGAGCGAGGTCAGGCCTAATAGAACCTGTTAGTAAGACAATGAGAGCACTGGTGGGCCAGTGGTAAAGGTCCCGACTTACATCTCGTTATAGATCGTGGATTCAAACGCAGGCAGGCGCTTTACTTTGTGTAATTTAATTCCTCACCACTGCTCTCAAATCGGTGGAAGAAAACATCGTGTGAAGAAAAGGCGAGAGGGAGTGGGAGGCAGTCACCTCCTTCTGCGAAGCAGTCATGCTAGCGAAGGAGGTGGCGGGACGGCTCAGGGAGAGAGCCTCCCGTCCCAGCCGCCGCGGGAGACGCTCCGGGCGTCGGGAGCCGCGCGACGACTCCCGGCCACCGTAGGCGCGGGCCTGCGGGCGGAGAGTAATGGGTAGCTCACCGTCCGATCAGGACCAGGCCCGTGCCGGACGGCTCGTACGTGTTCCACGCGCGCCTCAAAGAGATGTCAGCATCGAGGAGGGGCCCGATAGGGCCGAAGCCTGCCGGGTCAGCGGGATTGTCCGAAAGGGTTACCGCTGGCCCGGAACATAAAGGGCTAAGGAAGGAACACGGGTGGGTTTTAGTCAGTAAGAGTCTGACACTCCCTTCCGCTCCACCCAGAGCGGGAGGGGTCATTTGATGATTTCCCATCCGCAAAAAAAAAAAGAAAATATCAACAATTTCCTTGCTCAAGAAACGTACAAGAGATTTCATGTCCCATGTACCTACGTAAAAGAGACACATATTAATAGTTCATCGCTGATTGATCACACCGCCACGGCGAGTACTCGTTTGTACAGCCAGCGACAGAGAAAAGGAACCCCCCCAAGACTTAAAGATTATCGCCCAAGCACGCTCGCGCCCTCCGTCGCTCGTCGCTCGAGCGGCGGCGGGCGCGTCACGTGAGCCTTGAGCAGCTCACTCCCCCGCCGCCGCACCCATCTCTGCCCGAGCGCATCCACTGATCTGCCTCAAATATTATTTGCAAGTTTCGCAGTGTTAACCATTAGACCAACACGCCACTTACGTTACATTACAAAAAACTTAAATAGGTTTGATGTCAATACAATAACCGTAACTCCCGTCCTCTGTGCAAAATCTAAGCCCAGTCACTCCGCGTCAGTTATCACGACCGCTTGCAATCCGATATATCCCGACATGCCCCCACATCTCCCGACATCTCCCTTTATCCCGCATACTGACAACTGACTGAAATGTTACACAAAATGGAGGAGGAATATATTCTGATATTTACTGAATATAAAATGGATTTACTTTTACAGTTACGCGTTTTATACCTATTCAATTTGTTATTTAGATTACTCTCTCTGCGATATTAAAATGTAATGTAATCTTGATTAAGCTTCTGTTTGACGGGAGTATTACTGTTAATAACTTTGTTATAATTATAACTGTCTAGCTTCTGCCCGCGACTCGTCTGCGTGATATTTCGTGTTTTAACATAAAATACATCCTACTAGCTTCCGCCTGCGGCTTTGCCCGCAAGGTATGTCGATATAAACTATCCTATGTCCTTCCCGGGATGCAATCTATCTCTCTGCCGAATTTTATCGAAATCCGTTCAGTGGTTTAGGCGTGAAAAGGTAACATACAGACAGACAGATAGAGTTACTATCGAATTTATAATATAAGATATTAGTATGGATTAGTGTGGATGACACTCGTATTACATCTTACCAAGGGTATCGAAGTATAATCCAGTAACTGTGTTGTGGAGGTCAGATAGGCAATCATCATCTGCCTAGCCTTTTCCCAACTATCAACTATCGGCTTCCAGTCTAACCGGATGCAGCTGAATACCAGCATTTTACATGGAGCGACTGCCTATCTACTACTACTCACAAATTGTAACTCTATATAATATTAGTTTAGAACTATAGGTTTCAGTTTTAGATGCTTTGGCGTAATAATTTAATCAAGATTACGCTCTACTGGGACAGATCTCTTATGTACTAGCAGCGCCCCGCGGTTTCACCCGCGTAAGTTTCGTTCCCGTGGGAACGAAACTTACGCCGAATATCGGGATAAAAAGTATCCTATGTGTTAATCCAGGAAATGGTCTATCTATGTGCCAATTTTCATTCAAATCTGTTCAACGGTTTACGCGAGATTGAGTAACAAACATCCAAACATCTTCACAAACTTTCATATTTATAATATTAGTAAGATGAAGGGACTGTTACTGCTAATAAACTTGATATAGTGCTAATTGATTGATTGCTCAATCCATTTTGCTCTGCTTGCTGACGTCATAATTTTGTATGATGACAAATCTCTTGGAGCAAAATAAAAGAGACAAGAAATTAGATTACCCTAAATGAATATTTAGGTGTTCTCCACACGAGGTAGCATTGGTAAAAATATTATTATTGACTTAACAAGTCCAAAAAAAAAACAATATATTATTATTGACTCGTCGAATTGATAACCTCCTTTTTTTTGAAGTCGGTAAAAAATACAATGAATTTGCCATACGCTCACTAGCAAAATAGCTTGTTATGCAAAGTAGTACCTTATCTCAATCGTGATAGAGTTGTAAATAACTTGTGTTTTACTATACTGCGCCTAGTCACGAGACTGTATGTAAATTTTAATTTCAACAGAGGTTTATTTGCTTGTATACATGGACGTAAAAAAAATTTGACCTTCTGATAATATCTTTGTGGAAGTTTTAAAGGCAGCACATAATTAATATCCTGTATTATAAACGTAAAAAAACCTAACCTTTTTGGTTTTTAGAGTATTTCTATCTTCCTTTTCATAGAAGTTTTATTTGAAAACAATTAAGTATAGTACCCAAGTGGGTTTATTATCAGCAAACATATCCAGTACGAAAACATATGTTGCGTTACGTACGTTCGTAATGAGAGAACGCTGAAACTGTAGATATTGCCCTGTGTGCAGATTTCAAAAAGAGACAACCAATACTTGATGTTCACCGCCGTTGATTTTTACGAGTAAGTATTATCTGGTCGTACTGGGTCTGACGCCAAACGACTTCAATAAGCAAATCTGTTGGAGAAATAGTGTATAATCAGCCAATAAAGTTCCCACTGCTGGGACGCAGGCCTCCTCTCTTCGAGATCCGAGAGTGGGCAGTATAGAAATACCTAGTGGGTCTTCACTTAAATATATATATTTTTTTTATATTTATTTTTATTTCGAAAACATTTGCTTTTAGGTCAGTAAACAAAAAAGTGGGTATTCACATCCATACTAATATTATAAACTCGAAAGTAACTCTGTCTGTCTGAATGTATGTTACCTTTTCACGCCTAAACCACTGAACGGATTTCAATAAAATTTGGCAGAGATAGGTTGCATCCCGGGGAAGGACATAGGATAGTTTTTATCCCGATATTCCCACGGGATCGACATTTATGCGGGTGAAACCGCGGGGCGCTGCTAGTATTATATAAAAGTTAAAAGAATACACAAATAATTTCAAACTAAAAACTTTTGTCGTCAGTTCGTCCTACCTATTTAGACCTTTAACAACAGACACATTATAATTGCACTAAATGATTTTTTGTTTTCAAAATCAAAATTTTATTCTTAAGTCCCTGGCGCGACATTTTGCGAAAGAGACATTCTGCGAAAGAGACATTTTACGAAAGAGACATTCTGCGAAAGAGACATTTTACGAAAGAGACATTCTGCGAAAGAGACATTTTACGAAAGAGACATTCTGCGAAAGAGACGTTTTACGACCAGGGGACATTTTGCGAAAGAGACGTTTTGCGCCTGAGCCATCTGGACCTAGACTAAAAAAAACAAAAACACATCAAACAAAACCCTAGAGGGACAGCAGTCAACAAGATTGGGGTAATTTAGCTTAGGAGAAGTAGTATGTATGCAGTGTCCTAAGAATATTGTAGGAGTGAGCAGTTTGTTGGTGGTTGTGAAGCGAGACTTTAGCTTTGTCAATGTTTTTCTTTTACGACTAAATAAAATAGCTCGTATCACACTAATATTATAAAGGCGAAAGTTTGTGAATTTGTTTGTTACTTCGTCACGCACAAACGGCTTAACGGATTTGGATGAAATTTGGCACACAGATAGTGTATAACCAGGATTAACACATAAGATACTTTTTATCCTGATATTCCCACGGGATCGACACTTATGAGGGTGAAACCGCGGGGCGCAGCTAGTGGGACTATGTGGAACAGTTAGGTTGGAAAATAGGATTATTATTCGCTCGATATCTATCTCTCTTTTAGGGCTGATTTTTCAATTGAAAGATATTTTTTTATTCGTGGAACAAACTTGAAGTCTGAGAGATCTTGTATGAAAGATCCAATTCTTGAAGAAGGTTATTTAACATCATGCTGGGACCCACAGGCGCCGAGCAAAAAAAAAAAACAGAAAGAACGCTAAGCGAAAACGATGTTATAGCGAGGGCAGACGATGCGATGCGACAGGGTGGGTCATACGTGGTCGTACGCCCCATCACGAATGTAACGTGCTAATCACACTAATATTATAAAGGCGAAAGTTTATCTGTGTGTGTTTATATGTTTGTTACTTCTTTACGCTCAAACGGCTTGACCAATTTTGATATTACTTTGTATAGAGGTTGCCGACACCCTGGATTAACTTATAGGCTACTTTTTATCCCGATATTCCCACGGGATCGACATTTACGCGGGTGAAACCGCGGGGCGCAGCTAGTTGGCCGTATTTAAACTTGTAACACACATTTTACCTATAAGTGACCAATCAGCACATCAGGTAATATCGGGTCCTAAACCTACAATTTCACCTAAGTGCTTCGGCACGTAGCTATTCGGTTACACGCTACGAAAGCGTAGGGGGTGAAGCAATATTTATTCGCAGCAACGATATGGACTTACCTATGCTCTCGTAGCAATATCATTTCGTTAGCTACGCCGTAGCAATACCAACGTGTCCACTACGCCGCGCCGTAGCAATATCAACGTGTCAGCTACGTCGTAGCAAAGAAACATGTTTAGAACCGTTATGGTTATCAGATTTCATCTTAGGGATATCTTTTTAAATAGGTATTTATGTTCGTATAACTCGTTAAAATGTAGGGAACAGGTGATTTTTTTTTCGCAATTTCAGGTTTGGTCCCATAGTAAAAGTTGTTAATACTGATGAGTACAATGACCTCTTAAGAGGTTGTTGGTGTTTTTCCAATAACCAGGGTTATTGGAAAAACACCAACCAAAGGAGAGATTATGTTTAGCAGTTTCCTATTAATATTTTCTGTTTATCACCTAGCCTAGGCAAACTTACAACCAAAGTAACCTTTGTAACTTTGTTTTAACCAAAACCAATTAATGACGACGAACTAATATTAACTAATTAGCTTCTGCACGTGGCTTCACCTGCGTGTCCATCCTCAGGGTTCAAAATAACCCCATACCAAATTTCATCAAAATCGGTACAGCCGTTTCGGAGATTAGCCGTAACAAATAGACAGACAGAAAAAGTTTGAAGAATTCTTTTTATTGTTATAAGTACCGTATATACTTTCTTTTTCCGTATATTATGCATAAAGGAAAAAGCTGTTATTTTGACATTACAAAACATACACTTCAATTTATTTATTTGTGTGTATAGAGTATAAATAACAATTTTAGCATCTAATTTCCGGCATATTGTTCTTAAAGCGGAAACAAGCAGATCTGCTTATCGAATAGTTAGCAACTTGGTAACGAACTGGAGTCATAGAATAAGAAATCCATTTAGAAGTGACTACACACTTACAGCGGAGTAATAGCGTAACATACTATCAGTAGCAGTTTGACAGTTCAACAATATTCATTGCGTTATTACGTTGTTCAGCAGACATATTTTTCGAACATAATATGGAGCAATGGATTAGCAACATCCTTCAAAATTATTCAGATTGAGATGTATAGTGTGTTACGCAGTTAGGGTGCTGGTTGGCAGACATCGACACGAGTGTGTATGAGCACTTCACGGTGTCGCAAGATTCTTACTCCTCCAAACTAAATATTTAATCTGTAAATCTGTAAACATTTAAGAATTTATGGATGGGCCCGTGGTTAAATAATAACAGCCGCACAGGTCGATAGATCAGGTTAAGCTACGCTTGCCGCGGTTGGTCTGATGGGTGACCATTTTTACATACCGTTACCCCTCCGTGCCTCGGAAAGCACGCTAAGCAGTTGGCCCCGGCTGTCATTCGTGAATATTTGACAGTCGTTAAGGATTAGTCAGAAGCCCGAAAGTCTGACAACCAGTCTTATTAAGGGGTATAGTATTACCCAGTAATTGGGTTGTGGAGGTCAGATAGGCAGTCGCTCCATGTAAATTACTGACATTCAGCTGCATCCGGTTAGACTGGAATCCGACCCCAACAGTTGGGAAAAGGCTAGGCAGACGATGACGATACAACTTCAAACATTTTTGTAACTTTTTCAATAGTGCTAGTCACTCTGAAATCAACTTAATTAACATTAAAATAAAGTACATAGATATTTGTTTAACTTGAAATAACACCATTTTGAAACATAAGAATATAGGTATTATAATGCGTCTAATCTAGTTTCGTTTCTACGCGTCCTTATTCTATGCCATAACAGAAATATTCGTAATCTACTTACAGAATAGTTAGCAACTTGATAACGAACCGCGAGGGATCGCTTTCTAGTTTGTTATTTGTTTTAGTAGACAGTATTACGAAATTTTCTCGAAATTTTGTGTTGATGGAGCTTCCGGTAGAATTTAAGCTGAAGGTTTTTGTGACACAATTTATCTTTGAAGTTTCGGTTAAGTATTTGAGAGGTTAGACTGTAGCAGTCAGTATTAAGGTAATTACGGCCAAAGTTTTATCAGACTAAAGACCATGCTTCGCACGATTTTTACGACTTGACATAATATCAAGTGTTAGCATTTTTGGTACAATTAAGGACTACTTGTATTTTTGAATTAATATTTATCATACTTTAATATATTTACATCATGATTCTATGTCCGTGTTCGCGTGATTTAGATGGTCTATTGACTAATCGGTCATTCTTTCGGACACTTCACTCTGACGTTCGTTCTGGAGTTCACGAGAGGGGATAAGAAGGGTTACACGCGAACACGGGCATTCGAGCAGGCATTCGGGTTCGATGTCTGGTCGACGAAGGAGGATTAAAGTATTCTGTGATAAAGTGAATGATAAAGTGAATAAACGTGTGTTACTGAAAAAACTGCAATCTCATTTCCTGACCTTTTAAAGGTCAGAAGTGGGATCACACCAGAACGCCTAACGGTTTTGGTGAAAACCTAACGCCCATTTTATAAAGGTAATTGAATCTTTTGCCATTCTATTTGTTATTTCGAATTGTAACCGTTATTAAGTGAAAATCATATCTATTGAAATTACGTACCTACAGTTTATTAAACACGTATAAACTTTCTTTGTCTCTTCCTAAAATAAGTACCTACACATAAGTAGAGAGTAATAGATATGGTTGTTAGAAAATACGTTTATCATTATGTACGTTAGTTAGCCGCTAACACAGCACACTGTTTTCATAATTATTGTTAATCCCGTATTCTTCAAACCTAATTGTTTAAACAGTCCGTAAACTTTTTTTTTAATTGAAATGGTTTTACGCAAAAATTATTTTCATTCTACGCTATTAAATCCAATTCATTTCGACTCCTTTACTAAATAAAGTAAATTAAAAACGATTAGGTACATAGAATTTTTATAACCTACCTAGTACCTATATCTCTTCTCGGTTTTTTTTTTTTTTATGTTCATAATTATATACCTCCATGTTTTCGGTTACGTTACTTTCTATTTTTCTACAATAATAATAGCCCTCGCTACTAATTATTATTACTCACTCGTTTAATGAATAGATAAGCCACGTGTACTTGTTTCCATATATTTTTTTTTTTAGTTTGATTTTTTTTAAGTAACGTTTACTTGTTTTTTTGTTTAATATGGTTTCAGTTACGTAAGAAACATGCCGAGTCACCGATCGCGGAAACGCGTTAGAGACTCCACGTCTAAGGACTCCAGTAGTGAGTCGGAGTCGTCTCCAGTGAATCTGCGCAAGAGCTCACGGCGCAAGCATTCACGGCGCAAGCATTCACGGCGCAAGCGATCGAGGCAAGAAAAGAACAGAAGGCGTTGTTCCGGAACACCTGAATTACCTGAGAACCCGGCAGAACTACGTGCTGGGTCCAGCAATCAGCATTACAATGATCAATCAAGTTCATCAGCTGCTCCCGGTCACACCGCACCACCACTGACAAGTAACCAATTTACTGTTTTAGATTCTAGTTATGCGAATGTACTTAGAGAGCTAGTTCAATCAATTCGTACGGACGGTAGTTCAGAGCGTTTTCCGAGTATGAATGTTGTGCCCGAATTTGACCCAACTAAGCGAAACCAGAGTATTGATGTTTGGATTACTAAAGTCAATGAATGCGCGAAGATTTATAATTGGACAGAAAGACAAATAATCCACTACGCGTTACCGAAATTGGTTGGACTAGCTCAAAAGTGGTACCAAGGCTTACCTAGTCTGTTATTTACGTGGACAGAGTGGCAACAAAAATTGCGCTTAGCATTCCCTTGTGATGACAATTATGGTCGATTGCTGACTGAAATGCTCGCCTGTAAAGCACGTTTTGGGGATAATTTAGAAGAGTACTACTACGAAAAGATGGTTCTAATAAATAGATGTAAAATTTCGGGTAAAGACGCCATTGATTGTTTGTTATTTGGTATTGATGACAGATCGGTAAGAACTAGTGCGGAGGCTGTTCAGTTTAATGAGCCAGATAAATTGCTAGTTTATCTTCGCAATGTAAGAACCACTAAAAGAAATGATAAATCTGACGTGACTTCGCAGCCGAGCCCTTCTGACAGCAAACGATCGAAATCATTTAAATATAATACGTTTAAGGACAATAAGGATAATGTATCAAAATGTTACAATTGCGGGGTAGAAGGTCACCCCTACTATAAATGTAAACACCCAATTAAAAGATGCGAACATTGCCATAAAGTAGGTCACTTGGTAAATGACTGTCCCAATAAAAATGAATCCCAAAATAATAAGACAGTCTTAAATATTTCAAAGGAACAAGATAATGATACGAAGTATTTTAAAAATGCAACAGTTAACGGACAAATTTTGAAATGTTTCGTTGATTTTGGCAGCCAAATTACAATGCTTAGAGAATCGGATGCGCTAAAATTAAACTTAACGTTATCTTACAGTAATTTACCGGTTTTAAGGGGTTTCGGAAATTCTCTAGTTCGTTGTATAGGAAAATGCGAAGTCGAAATCGAGATAGATTTGGTAAAAGCACGTGTAGAAGTATTGATAGTCCCTGATCATTTTTTAAAAGTATCATTGTTAGTAGGTCATACATTTACGGAACAAAATTATGTAGTGGTTTACAAGACTAAAGACGAATTAATTATTAAAAGCAAAGCGGTAAGTGAACCGGTATGCGTAGAACTTTATGCGTATGAGACGATCACCATAGCAGGCCGTGCTGAAGTGACCGTGTACTCAAATCCACAATATGACGGCGAAGTTTTGGTTGAGCCTAGCCTACACTCTCAGCCTCGAAAGATGTACGACATTATGCCTTGTATTTTGGCATTAGTTCGTGGTAGGGCAACTCTTCGGTTGGAAGGTTTAACGGAAGCCGAGTTCATTTTAAACAAAGGTACCCTCTTGTCACGAGCTCTCCCTTTAACTCAAATTCATTGTCATACCGTTAATAAAATTGATCGATGTATTGGCAGCGACCCTTCGGATACTCGTAGTGTTATTGACAGTAAAATGTTATCCGTTAGCGATCAAATTAATCAGAATGATCTACTCCAATTAACTTTGCTTTTAAATGAATTCAGAGATTGTTTTGCTTTCTCCACGAAAGAGTTGGGGTGTATTAGTAACACTGAGATGGATATAAAGTTGAGCGATACTACACCGGTAGTTTACAGACCGTATCGCATGCCTTTCACGGAACGACAAGTTGTTCGTGAAATGGTACAGGAACTGGAGGACTCTGGCATAGTTAGGCCGTCAACTTCAAGCTATGCATCTCCTGTTCTCCTCGTGAAGAAAAAGTCAGGGGAGTACAGATTATGTATTGACTATAGGGCTCTTAATAAGAAAACTATTAAGGAGCATTATCCTATCCCTAGAATTGATGATCAGCTAGACAATTTGTCGGGTTATAATTATTATACGACTTTAGACTTTATGTCAGGTTATTACCAATTGTGTATGTCCGAAGCCTCAAAACATCTGACAGCCTTCATAACACCCGATGGGCATTACGAGTTCAACAGGATGCCCTTTGGACTTGTTAATGCGCCGTCTAATTTTCAAAGAGCAATTAACAACATACTGGGCAATGCACGTTTTAAGGAGGCATTCGCTTATATGGACGATGTCATAATACCGTCCAAAAACATAGAGGAAGGCTTCCTTAAACTAAAATCAACTCTAGAGTTATTTCGTACCGCTGGCATTACGTTAAAGCTGTCCAAGTGTAATTTCTTAAAGGAATCCATCGACTATCTTGGATTTGAAGTATGTGCCGACGGAATTAGACCGGGTAAGGCTAAAATAAACGCAGTGGAGGTATTTCCTCGCCCTACTGACCAACACAAAGTTAGACAGTTTTTGGGACTTTGTAGCTTTTTCCGCCGGTTTATAAGAGCGTTCTCATCAATAGCTCGACCACTTACTCAACTTTTGAGGAAAGATGCAAAATGGCAGTGGTCGGACTGTGAGGAGAATGCTTTTATAGCTTTAAAGGGTGAATTAGTCAAGCGACCAATTTTAGCATTCTACAACCCGGCGTCCGAAACTCAACTCCATACAGATGCCTCAAAAATCGGGATTGCTGGTATTTTACTACAAAGGGCTAGTAATGATGCTCCTTTTAATGCTGTAGCTTATTATAGCAGACAAACCTCACCGGAAGAGTCTCGTTTTACTTCATACGATTTGGAAACCTTGGCGGTCGCGAGTTCGTTACAACGATTTAGAACTTACCTAATAGGCATACCGTTTACCATTGTTACGGACTGTAATTCGTTAAGGGCAACGTTTGAGAAAAGAGATATCTTACCCAGGGTGGCGAGATGGTGGAACATTATGCAAGAGTATGATTTTAAAATAATTTACAAGTCGGGTTCCACTATGTCCCACGTAGATGCACTTAGTCGGAACCCAGTCGAACTAGAGTTTGTTGAGGTACGGTGCGTAGAAACTAAATGGATAACGACGGTACAACAAAGCGACCCTGAACTTCAACGTATCGTATCTATTTTGAAAGATGAAAACACAAACGGTATTTTAGAAATTAAAAATAATTTTGTGATCAAAAGAGGGTTATTATATAGAAAAACTGAGGCAGGAGATCGCTGGGTTGTACCGAAGGGGGTTAGATGGCAGGTATTAAAGGCTCATCATGATGATATTGGTCACTACTGTTTCGATAAGACATACGATAAAATTAAGAGTAATTTCTGGTTCGCTAAAATGAGACGGTTTGTTAAAAAATATGTCGAGTCCTGTTTGCAATGTGCTCATGCCAAAATACCAGCTGGTAAAAAGGCGGGAGAACTTCATCCGATTCCTAAAGTTGATCGTCCCTTTCATACCTTGCATATAGACCATTTGGGTCCCTTTGTGCGAAGCAAAAAGAAGAACGCATATTTGCTTTTGATCGTTGATGCGTTTACGAAATATATTATATTAGCCCCGGTCAAGAATACAAAATCTGTGAATTCCATATCTGCTTTGAAAAATTATTTTCACACTTTTGGCGTTCCCACACGAATAATTTCGGACAGAGGGAGTTCGTTTACGTCCAAGCGTTTTGAAGAGTATTTAAGCATGTTAGGTATTAAACACATCCTGAATGCGGTAGCGACACCACGTGCTAATGGGCAAGTGGAACGCTACAATCGCACTGTCCTAGCTGCCCTAACTGCAGTTAATCATAACAGACCAGAGCATTTATGGGATGAACATGTATCCGAAGTACAGTGGGGCCTTAATAATACCCTAAATAAAGGAATCGGAAAAACACCGTCGCAAGCATTATTCGGTATCGACTTAGTTGGCACACCTAATTCATTATTAAATCTAAACGTAATTGATGATTCTGAGGAAGTAGGAAATAACGTAGAAATAATAAGAGATGAAATATCACGGCATGTCGAAAAAAATCAATTAGAGCAGAAGAAACGATTTGATAAAGGTAGGAAAAAAGTTGCTTTCAAAATCGGTGATTTAGTTCGAATAGAAAGAGAAATCCCATCGACGGGAAAAAGTAGGAAATTAGTCCCTAAGCTTCGTGGTCCTTATCGCATTGTAGAGGTCTTTGATAACGACAGGTATAAAATAGAAGATACCCCACTTTCCCGTAAGGGAAATAGAAGCTTCACTGGTGTGTTTTCTATTGATAAAATTCATCCGTGGTTAGCCTTTAATAGAAACAATGAAAGTGATAGTGATTCAGTCTCGGAAAATGACGAGAATGAGTGAATTGCTCTTTTAATTGGGTAGTAATGAGAAAAACTAATGACGTTAGGAAATGGTTCGAAAAATGATTATAATATACAATGAAAAAAAAAAACAAAAATATTAATAATGATAATTTTGTAAAATAAAATTAAAAGTATGGAATAAATATATATATTAAAATAAGTTTAAGAATAGAAATTATAAACTTGATTCATACAAAAATGATTAAGAAGAATTCAATAATTGAGGCAAACTGTAGACATGCAGGGGCTACAGTGAGTCTTTTAGTTGTTGTTATGGATATGAAGAGGCCATAATAACTTATAAGTATTCAGTAATTTACTTGGTGTGTTGTGGACATGAAGGGGCCACAGTATATCAAAGTAGCGTAAATTATGCTTGCAACTGTGGTATTGTCGCTGGCGTGCTGTGGACATGAAGGGGCCACAGCATGGTTGAGCTGCTGTGGATATGTAGAGGCCACCGTGGTTCCTTCAATGCTGATGGTGCAAGCGTAATTAAGCGAGATAATGATGTTAGATTTTAATAACTAATAATAAGTTGAACAAAAGCTTTTAAAAATGTTTTGATGAAAATCAGTTACATTAAATATTATGTTTCTGTTAAGCACCTAATGCATGATAATGTAAGTCTATTATTATTTTAGAATCTAAGTATTATATTGTTACAACCAAAATACTGTTTCATGTTCAATAATCTAGTGCAAATATATATTTTTTTTTCTTTAATTATCAATTGTTAATGTAAGTTACATTTTGTTAATTTAAAATTATTCTTTCCACGAGACGTGTAAGCGTCAGGAAAGGCCGACTGTTAGCATTTTTGGTACAATTAAGGACTACTTGTATTTTTGAATTAATATTTATCATACTTTAATATATTTACATCATGATTCTATGTCCGTGTTCGCGTGATTTAGATGGTCTATTGACTAATCGGTCATTCTTTCGGACACTTCACTCTGACGTTCGTTCTGGAGTTCACGAGAGGGGATAAGAAGGGTTACACGCGAACACGGGCATTCGAGCAGGCATTCGGGTTCGATGTCTGGTCGACGAAGGAGGATTAAAGTATTCTGTGATAAAGTGAATGATAAAGTGAATAAACGTGTGTTACTGAAAAAACTGCAATCTCATTTCCTGACCTTTTAAACAAGATTTCTTTATTCATAGTAATATACACATAAACCTTTCGAAATAAATTCACTATATTATAGTGGAGAATAACATATCAAAATCTGTTGCGTAGTTTAAAAGAACAACGTGGTCGTATAGAGGTATGAGGAACAGGGTGTAAAGTTCACTCATACTCTATAGAAAAGGGAGGATCCTTCGACCAGACGGGTGTTGTGTCTGGTGGGCAACTGCCCAATGATTCATGTCGGGCCGTTGTATCTATGCCAGTTGCGCGGTAAACTCTGCTTGCGCGATGTAGGATTTGCGTGACGTCAGTATGACGAGTTGTTCGCATGTTGCGTTGTAGATACCGCTACAGTCGTAACAACGTAGATATATACGAAAAGCGACTTTAATTCATAATATGTACTTTTCTGATGATGATTAAATAACATCAACATGAAACCGCTCTATACAGGAGGAGTATTTAACCGTGTATTGCAAGTTTTAAATAATAAATTTTAACAAGCGGTCGGGTAACGTCAATTAATTTAATTATTTATGCATGGAAATAGCAATTATTTTTATATATTTTCAGCAGAAGATATTAACGGAGCTTTAATATTATAACCACGTAGGAGATAGCGGGACGAGCTGCCGGTCGATTCTGTAAAAATCTCACCGTGAAAACTTAGGTGAAGTGAGTTTGTTTTTGCTAGGAATTGACACAATTGAGAGCTCACTCCACGCTCACTTCACCTAAGTTTTCACGGTGAGATTTTTACAGAATAGCACCGCTGGATAGGTTTCGTCAAAACTGGAAGGAAGACGCGCGAGCTCGCGAAAGATGGAAGGAGTGGATCCCGAGGCCATTGCCCAGGAGTGGGACAGCGTAGGCTAGTAAAAAAATATATATTCTTAGTGACCAGAAGTGGAATATATTGAAAAACAAATGACTAAATGACCTACAAAGTTACATTTCTTACAAATTATTTTTAATTAGCAACAAGCACATATGTATGTATGTATGTGTGTATGTGTATGTATGTATGCTGCATGCGTATGCGGGTCTGGTCGGAGGATCCTCCCTTTTCTATATAGTATGAGTGAACTTTACACCCTGATTGAGCCGAGCGTCACCGACCCGAGCGTGACGGTTCAGTTTCGTTCAGAAAGAGCGTAAAATGCGCCTAAAGAAGTTTTCGCAGAAGATAAAGACAAGTATTATTGGTTGTATCAATAACAGGCTATCATTTATTCTCTAGAAGAAAATAAAAGAATACTTCGACATTGTACCGAAACAATAGGCAATGAATCATGCAATTACTAACATCAAGATGAAAATAACTTTGGGCGAACTTTTTCTTATTAGGCATGACAAGTCAAGCTTAGCAAGCAAGGTAACGTAATAACGTTAAGTACCTAACTAGTCAAAAAAAAATGCTTAAGATTAAAATATTATTCTCAATCATTAATTGGTGTTTATTTATTTTTAGAAAGTAAGCTTGGGCTTTACAGAAAAATAAATCCGCCTTAAAACTATAAAAAACAGAAAACCAAGTTTATAATGCCAAAAGGGCCTCAGCTCAGCATAATGTCAGATGACAACATAAGGTGTACCTTTGACGCGGACGGCGAGCAATGGACAGCTCGCCTGCCGTCCGGTAAGGACCAGGCCCGGCTCGACGGCGCGTTGTTCCACGCGCACCTCAAAGAGATGTCAGCACTAACTGTCGGGGTCCGCTAGGGCTGATGCCTGCCAGTGTCGCATGTTGTTCGAAAGAGATACCGTGGCCCGGGCACAGGCAACTAAAGTAAAAGTGTGACACGGCCTCCCGCTCCGCCCAAAGCGGGAGAAGTTATTTGATAATTTCCCACCCAAGAAATATCTATATTTTTTATCAGATAATATCTTATTTTTTTAATTGCCCGTATTTTGTCCCACTTCTAGGCAAAGCCTCGGGACTTTTTCCTTCCAAATCTCAGTGTTATGTGCGATCTCTGGCCATGTTGCTCCCGCAAACATAATAAGATCGGCGTCCAAGGAGTGATCTTTTTTCAAACTCCGAGATGAGCCGTGAGATCCTTCATCAACAAGTCTTAATTTTTTTTTTCAAAAAACTTGATTAAAAACTTTTACGTTTTTTTAACGGTTCAGTTATGTTATTTTATGATTAATCGATTAGGTATCTACCTACGTATATAAAAAAAGAACACTAAAATCAGTTTGAGCACATCTGTGGTTCAAAATATTAATCAAACTCCGAATATCGATACCCTAAACTGAGACCATCCCTTTCCCATCACCATGAATATCGAAATACGACCAACCCGTAAAACACACTATACATTGCGCTGTCATAATACAATGATCCAATTACCGCCCCAGCATACCCGACAATGGTTGAGCTAGCTCAAAACGCGGCCGTTCATTATACATTCTCGTTAGCATGGCAGAATTTAAGGGGAAGTCGGAGTGGCTATTCGAGTAATGAGCTCATGTGAATGCCTCTCCATGTATTTGGAACAGTATTTAGGAGCTTGTGGCCGCAAAATGGTGCATTAGGCGACGGGAATTGTCAGAGGAACATGCGCCCTAAATCTAATGGGTTAGTTGAATTGGTTTTGCTGACCACAGGTTTATGTCGTCCCATTAGAATTTTGGATGCATTTAGGGATTAATGCTTGAAACTTACTTAGGTTTAACTGTGAAATATGGAGAAAGTTAATATTATGATCGATTGAATATTATGTCCTGTAAACGTCTATAATATTTTAATATCTAGATTCTATGGTTTCGGAGTTTCGTGTTTCTACTCGGTCTCTTTTAAATTCAGACATTATTCGCGTGTATCAGAATAGTATGTTCATATTTACGGATGTGGCTGTTCCACAGCCTAAAACACAGAGGTAGTGGTACAGACCATTAAATTCAACAACTTTATCCATAGGATCAACATCGTAATCGCGAAAAATTTATCAACTGTCCTGTACAAAACTTTACTATCTAACTATTCGACCCGATTGGGATGGCTGGTTATTTTTTCGCGATTAGATACGATGTTGGTCCCATGTAGAAAGTTTAGTTTTATGGTCTGTACCCTTAAATATGACCTTTCTCACACAATTTGTTTGACGGCACGGTTGGCGCAGTGGTTAAGCGATTGACTGCTGCGCTGCGTGTCGCGGGTTCGATTCCCGCACGGAACAAATATTTGTATGACCTACGAGTAGTTGTTCCGGGTCTGGCTGTTTGTGTATGTGAGATTAAATGTTTGTAAACGCACCCACAATACAGGAGAAATTCCTGGTGGGGGTTCCTCATTTGAGAATCCAAAAGGTCACAGTTTCTATTAATAAAAACTCCCAACATAGTTATATAGAGTTTTATACCCTTAGAGGTTAAAGCCACAGCGAAACGCCGCGCGCCGGTAAAACTTGATACGAAAGAAAAATTAAACAGAAACGTATGAAAAATTAAACATTCCAAAAATAACGAAAGAATTTCCGCCCGAAACGAGAACACGAATATCCAATATGGATGGAATGAAAACCACTGAAATATGTCTGTTAACATTCTTCATTATCAATTTCCAGGAACCGACGGCCCGGTTGAATTAAAAATGCCAGTCGAAATGGCCAGTGGTGAACGTGTATATTTACATGTGAAATTAAAGAACGAAAGTTGTAAAGGTAGTACTAACATTTTCGACTATTATTTTACGACATTTTGGATTTTATTCAACGAAAATATTCGTAAAATGAAATGGAAAATGCAAATCATGGTATGGAAATTTTAAAATCAAGCTGATGAATAAGATATAAACAAAAACTAATATTCGATTTCTTTTTGGAAGGAAAAGTTGTTAATAAGTAGGAATATTTACTCCTAGCAACTGAAGTTAATTATGACGTATACTCGAATTTGTTTTCCCTGCGCGGATGATATTATTTCATTTTGCAAAAACTCTTTTGTTTCTACATTTTGGAAAACCACAGAATATCAATAATAAACTTGCTAAACGGTTTAATAATGAATTTATTAATATTGCTGGAAATTGAGTGCACAAGCTTTCACTAGCATAGTCTGTTGTTAAAAAAGGTCTGTTGTTAGCATATCGGCTATTATGATCCTTGTTCGCAAACTGCCCTGTGTAGTTGATCCACTGGTAACAGTAATAATGGCCCAGTTAGCAGTGTTGGCCCAGTTTTAACAACCGCAACTTACGAGTACGTTCGTAGGCCCGAGCCCCGACAGACGCAGTATTTTGTATCACCATATTTTGCTCTCAAAACGGTGAAAGAAAACATCGTGAGGAAACCGGCATGTCCTAGAACCAAAAATTCGAAGACATGTGACATCTACCAACCCGCACTGGGCTCACGTGGTGGATTACGACCCACTCCCTCTCATAGAGTGGAGACTTGTGTCCCAGCAGTGGGAACATTATAGACTGACTAGTGTATAGTTACTCCTTGAAGTGGGCTTAGCGGATTACAATGAGCTACCGAAATTACAACACTTGGCCGTAATCTGAAGAAATGCTTAAGATAAACTTGGTTCATTGGATATCTATTATGGTAGTAGTTTTGTCCGTTCTTTCATTATTCTTTTCTAGAAAAATGTAATTTGATTACTTTTGTTATTTCATTATTGTGTTATTTGATTTCTTTTGTAATTCTGTATAATTGTTGTTTATGACCGCTTGGATGAGTACCTACCTACCTTGAATACAGAACAAATTAATAATAAAAAAAAACGTGTGGGGTCGGGGGACCCCCGGCAAGAACGAAGTTAAAAATAAATGACAATGTTTGCAGCCGCCATCTTGAATTTTGGCTAACCAGTTGGCTGCGACATATACAACGGATATAACCAGATGTATGAGTGTAAATGTCGCATAAGGAGTATATAAGGATCGTACAAAGAGGCGTTCTTTAGTTTCTGCCTACCCCCACAGTAAGAAGGCGTGAGTTCATGTATGTATGTATGTCTACGAATTAATCTCAGTCCACGTAGCTTTCTCACGATCTAGTAGACACACGCCAATCATTGGAGCAACTAATAGAGATCCATTGAATCATACCTTAACACTCGATTACATTTCACCCCTCTAGGGGAAATAGCTTCAATATACGTCTTAATGACTGGTGCTCTGATTAGTTAATGATGTTTTGTAGCCTATTAAACGTTTTATGAAGCCAAATGCAAATAAAATACCGTTTGTATTTCTCGAAAGGTTAGGCACTAGGCAGAGGTACACCCCCAACTCACCAGTTCTGTTTAAGTCCCATGTAATAGGGGGCAACCCTATTGTCAGCAACCGGGCACAAATCCAGAATCCGGACTGCTACTGAGAAATTTCCTGATGGAAAAATCCAATACGACTTTGCCCAACCCGGGAATCGGACTTAAAACCTCGTGATCAGTATTAGCGCTTGCGACCACTCCAAAAGCAGTCACGAATATATTATATCGCGCCATTATTTCTTGAAGGCAGAGATCGTCCTTCCCGTGTTTTTGAAAGTTTAATGTTAATAGAGCGAGCCTGTTCTCATTCATCATCATTTCAGCCGAAAGACGACCACTGCTGGACATCCACTCCCCAAGCACCTCCACTTCGACCGGTTCTGTGCTTCTCGCATCCAACGGGTTCCTGCGGCCTTCACGAGGTCGTTGATCCACCTTGTGGGAGGCCTTCCAACGCTATGTCTTCCGGTACGCGGTCGCCACTCCAGAACCCTGTTCTCATTACCAAGCGCAAATCCAAACTCTGGGCTACTATAGTAAATGTTCTGTAATAACGGAATAATGGAAAAACTCAAGGAACACCTGGGACCATCGACTACCCCACGCTCAAGAGCGCTGGCCAACAAGACTAGAAATAAACAAATGAGAATCGTGTATTTTCGATTATGACGATAAAAGTTCATCATCTCTAAAGACTTTTTCCTAACTATGTTTGGCTCGGTTTCCAGTCTAACCAGATGCAGCTGAATACCAGTATGTTATTTATTTATTTATTTTATTTTAGGAAAGCTTAAAGCATTGCTGTTATTCAACTGCATCTGCATGATAGCTATACACGTTGTTCTTCATAAACATACTCCTTGCATAATACAAACAATACCGTATGCAGAAGCCAGCTAGCAGAATCAAAGGCAATATTCTAGAAGTTATTTTATCTTCCAACGGGAAGATAAAATTAACTTCTAGAATATTTAATACCCACAAAGTTTTCAAAATTTTTGTCGAGCGTCGCGATCTTGGCATTTTAGATGTTTCTCAAAGGAATTCTGAATAATATTTGGTGTATGAAAATAGCGTACTTTTACTGTAAAGGCGGCAAAGGAAATTGTTAGTTACTTGGGGGTATTTCGGAGACTCGTTGGTGATCTGTCACTAGTGGTTCTTGAACAAATTTTTCTTGTACTTTCCGGGCCTTTTGCCAAGAGTTTCAAGGGATTGAGAAGAAGGCTTATGAGCCGTGATTGTTTGTTCCATGGGCAGAGTTATTTAAATGTTAAGCGTTATTTTATTTATGTGGAAACATTTGGAGTAATAGTCTCAGAGTAAAGGCTCTGTATTAGGCCCTGTGTAGTGCTGATAATATAAAAAACTGGCCAAGTGCTAGTCGGACTAGCACACGAAGGGTTCCGTACCACAAGGCAAAAACACCGAAAAAAAAGACACGTTTGTTGTATGGGAGCCCCCCTTAAATACTTATTTTATTTTTTTAGTATTTGTTGTTATAGCGGCAACAGAAATACATAATTTGTGAAAATTTCAACTGTCTAGCTATCGCGGTTCTTGAGATAAAGCCTGGTGACAGACAGACGGACAGACAGCGAAGTCTTAGTAATAGGGTCCCGTTTTTACCCTTTGGTTACGGAACCCTAAAAAGGCAACATTTTTTGAGTTTGTGAGGAGGAGGGAGGAACATTCTTTCACATTAGTGAAAGCTACAATATTACAGAGTGTCATAGGATATATTGTATGCTAAAACAATAAATTTCACGAGGACCAAGTCAAGGGCAGAAGCTAGTTTGAAATAAAATTCTAAATTAAACTAATCGAAGTCGAAAAAATTGGTAAATAAACTAAATCCCTACGCCTCTGAAAGCTATGATCCTCTCACGGACTAGTGGTCGATTAATGAATTTCAATTGAGCAAAGTTGCTACTTTTAAGACAGTGAAAACCGCTGCTGCTACGTCTTCCCTACGTCTGCTGCCGTAATGCTGTAAGCGTTAATAAGACACGCAGAGCCTCAGAAAGAAAACACAGCCATACATGTATGAGTGACAAAAACGATTCTCTACAAAGTCAGACTTATTCTAAAGCTGGTTGTGCCTAGCATAATCAGCCTATAATGTTCCCACTGCTGGGACAAAGGCCTCCTCTCTGTGAGAGGGAGTGGGCCACGCGGGCCCAGTGCGGGTTGGTACATGTCACATGTCTTCGAATTTTTGGTTCTAGGATATTCCGGTTTCTTCACGATGTTTTCCTTCACCGTTTTGAGAGCAGTGGTGATGAAATAATTTACACAAAGTAAAGCGCCTGTCTGGGTTCGAACCTACGAACCCCGTAAGTTACGGCTGTTAGGGCCACCACTGCTCCCTGCCTCATTTACACGATGCAAATTTCTTGCCTGTGGCGTTACAATAAAATAGAAGCAACAAATGACTTGAATCGTCTGAATACTGTCAGACAGTGCAACTGTTATTGTTGCTTCAATTTATGTCACAGGCAATAATTAAAACGTATACTGTACTTTAGGCCCACGTATACTGTTAGTATTCTTCCGTTTTTAAACCAAACATTTTCTTGGTATCACCTCGGCCCCTTGCCAAAACGACGGCCCTGCTGTAAAGAACTAGCCATGCGCTCATTATGAGCGAACACATGAGTTGTTTTGTCTCTTTCCTTCACGCGTGACATGGTGGGTTTATGATCTTGGCACGATACAGCTGCCAAGTTCTTGTTTAATAGAGGAATTATAATTATATTACAAGCCCAATGGGATTTGCCATCGGCAAAAATGACGAACTTACATACGAACTTTCATCCCCTATTAACACCTTTAGGGGATGAATTTTCAAATTTCTTTCTTTAGTTTTCCATAGAAACTTACGACGTTCTTAGTTCGTGGAAGAAATCATCTTCCGTCGCACATTGCAGGTACTGTTTTCGTTGTGTTTGATGAGAGGAGGCACGGGTGAAACTTGATTTTTTTCTGGCTTTATGCGCCCCCTTAAGCCGTTGATACCGGAGATAGATCTTTGACAGTCGTTCCGGGTAGCTAGCCAGCCCAAAAGTCTGACAACCAGTCTTACTAAGGGGAGTCGTGTTACCCAGTACCTAGATTTTGGAGGTCTCATAGGCAGTCGCTTCATACAAAGTTAGATTACTTTTTGTCATAATATTTATAGGCTGACCGCTTACCTGAGACGTTGCTTGAGGTAGCTTGGCGGTGTGGGAGGGGTGGTAGTTGTCACAAGTTGACCAATCACAGAGCTCTCGCATCACGTCACCACACCCCTCCCGCACCGCGCTGCTACCTCAGGCAACGTCTCAGTTAAGCGGTCGGCCTATGTTTGTGTAGTTATCTAAGTTTGCAGGGACAACATGGCTAGAGATCGCACAAGATGGGAGGTTTGGAAACAAAAAGGGGAGGCCTTTGCCCAATAGTAGGACACAAAATAGGCTTAAAAAAATTTCTTCCTGCGGAAATTTTATTTCTTTCATAGATTGTCTCACCCTACTCTGGAATTCAAGATCATTACTATACTTATAAACCACGTTTCCTCAAAGGCATCATTTCCTATTCAAAGTTCCAGAAGGTTCTTACCTACTATTTTAACGACAGAATGGCGACCTCTTCTACTGAATAAAATATAGCAGTGTCGGTTCCCTGCAGTTAGTTCCACAACTTTTCGGGTACATTTCGACCTCGTTTAAAGTTTTAATGATAACTGGGTTACATCGTTTTTGAAGCTGGTTTCCTTGTTTTTGTAATTATACGATTTTGTACTTCTTTTTGAAGTGAAAACGTCTTTAGCCGCGTTGGGCAGTTTTTGACATGTAAAAAAAACCCATTGAACTCGCGACACTGTTACCGTAACCGACACCACGCGTGTCTTGGTTAAATGACGATTAAAAAAATACACGTAAACTTCGGTCGGCACTCCCGGAGTGCCACTTTTTTTTATGTTATGTTGTCAACCTGTCTTCTAAGCGGCACTTTTCGCAAAATGGCTGGAAATGGAAGGAGGAAACTCAATGAATATCAAGCTCTGCAGTGTGCAATTGTTTGGTTGTGAACTATAGAATACTCTTTAGAGAATACTCTTTAAAAAGAGATAAGTATGCAGGATCGTCGGATATAGTTGAAGTTTAGTAAGAAACCGATGGATGTTGTCGACTGAAATTTAATTTGTTGTTTGTTTTCTATTAATAAAATAAAATTTCAGTCAACAACATCCATCGGTTTCTTACTAAACTTCAACGATATTCGACGATCCTGCATACTCATCTCTTTTGTTGACACATTTTTTTTTATAAAATTGTATAACGTTTATACTGTATAATTATACTTTCAATGCCCGTGGAACCAAGAACCAGAAACTTTAACAGTTATGTTGTTTCTTCTGTTTTCAATATTTTTAACAACACACATACATACACGCACTAGTCTACTGACTGTACCAATGTGACCACACCCTAAGTCTTAGCACAGTCATGCTGGAATTAAGCTGTTACCAATGTAGGAGATTGGCACGGCTTAAGGCTGTCATGGCGACTGTATCTCAGTTTGATGTAAAGCGTCTTGTATTGTACTAATTTCGGTATTTCTGGAGCTATTTACAAATGAGAGTACCTACTGGTCTTTCAGTTAGCAATGTATTAGGGTTATTTATTTATTTATTAACACACTTAAAAACCGACAAAAAGAAAATAACAGAAAATTACGTCCTATATACAAAGGTAATGCTTATTTCTAAAGAAATCTCTTCCAGCATACATACGATACGAAAGTAGATAAAAAGAGAAGGATGTAAGTATGTATCGAGCAGTGGTGGCCCAGTAGAATTGGCCGCGACTTACGAATTGTACGCGTGCCAAAAATCGCACTAGCTTACGTACAAAAATCTAAGCCGCCACTTTCGCGCTCAGTCTTGTGTACTGCTGGCTGGTGCTAGGCCCCGGGGGTGGGGCAAGATGGGTGCCGCACGCGGCGGCGTCTTTGAATCGATTTGTTTTTCCCATCACTAAGGCCCCTCGCGCGCGCGTTAGTCGCATTTGCAACGCGCTACAGCATCGCGACTGTATCGATGCAAACGCGCGATCGTGTCGGACGACATCGGGGAGAGAACGGAGGGAGGGTGGCGCGTGAGTGGAGATGTGGAGAACCGAACACTACTGAATCGCGTTTGCATCGCGACAGAAGCGCGACAGTATCGCGTTCGCATCGCGACTGAGAATCGTGGTGTGGGCGAGGGCAAACAGCTAGCGACCGCATCGCGAATGATGCGAACGCGCGACAGCATCGCTACTGCATCGCTACAAAAAGTCGCCGTGGGCGAGGGGCCTAAATAGTGCTTGTGATGTCATAGTAGGTAGTCAAAAAATGGCACGCTTGGTTTTCATATAGATCGTAATACTTGCGTTATTTAGGTCTATCTATATCTGTGGTCGTACCGCTTACTCCCCCAATGCGAACGCTACCTTAATCCCGTTAACTCGGCACAGTATCGTGTCTATTGCGAATATTACTGTGTATTTATGATTTTGTTTCTTGTAAGCCTACTACCTAGCTCCAATTGAATGTGTAGGGATTTAGCTAATAGGTATTTATCTCTGTATGGACAATATTATTGGTATCAATTGACTTAGGCTATTTTATTGCTGGTTAAAGGGTGTTTAAGCTCGCCTTACAACAAGCTAATAGCAGCGTGTGCCGCTTAAACGTATTGCCTGCAGCTTTCGGTCAGGCGCGGTTTCGTGGCGGTGTGTGTAAAAAACTATAATAAATATCACTCCGTAACTTGCCAACCGCACGAGCGGTCGAAATATTTTTCTGTCCTTTGTAATTTTCTTTAAAGTAAATCAATGTACCAAGGTTTGTTGTCTTTATTGAAGAAACCATACACGAGAATTTCATCCTTTATGTCGTAATAGACAAAGGTCTCTCCCAAACTACATAATTTTACTCAGTTCAGTTGTTCGAGACGGGATCGTGGTTAAATAATAACAGCCGCAAAGGTCGATCGAAGGTAAAGCTGCGCTTGCCGCGGTCGGTTCGTGGATGGGTGACCATCTTCACATACCGCGGTTGGTTCCGGCTGTCATTCGTAGAACTTTGACAGTCGTTACGGGTATTCAAAAGCTCAAAAGTCTGACATCCTGCCTTACAAAGGGCCCTGTAACTTGGGTTGTGGAGGTTAGATACGTAGTCACTCCATGTTAAATACTGGTATTCAGCCGCATCCAGTTAGACTGGAAGCCGACCACAACATACTTGGGAAAAGGCTAGGCAAATATATTGACCCAGTGTCGTTTAAATTAACACTTCAGTTTTGTATGGTCTTAATTATTTAGCTTTTTTAGTTAAAATCGGACAGAAGTAAAATTAAAAGAATATATTTAGATGATGTGTAAAAGTAGCATTGTTAATCGACTTTTTTCGCTGACCCCACTGTAGACCTGCTACAGTACGGTCAGCGTCAAAGGTCGATTATAACAAAAACGGATATTGTATAGGATAATTATTATGATCTAGGATATGAAAAAAAAATACACGAAGCAATGTCTCTATGCAGTAATAATTTTAAACGAAAAAAATAATATTATTTTACGTAGCTTTTCACCCCACACAATTTTTTTCCCATAACGTAAGTGCGTTCTCAGACAAAGACAGATTTCCATTTAACTTTAACTTAAAATGAATAGCCTCCAACACTCTCTACATTTAAACTTAAATTAAGATTTAATTCGTTCTTTCAAGTGAGCGAAAATCTTTTCTAGAGTCGATTTTAAAGTTGGTGAAAATGAAGGAAAACTTTTGGCAGGCAGCCAAAATGGCCTCGAACAATAAAGAAAGCTTACATGTTAAGGTAACGTTATTCCAGACAATTTAAAGGAAAGAATAGAAGCTTTTAAACACAGTTAGGGGAAATAATTGTTAAACAAATTGACTTCTTATGTCATTTTGCCGCGCTATTACCATGCTTTGTTATACGACATTTTGACCACACATACGACTAGCTGTCTCAAATATTCTAAGTTTTAGGTCTTATCTATCTTATCTTATCAACCCAGTTACTGGGTAATACGAAACCCCTTGGGTTGTGGAGGTCAGATAGGCAGTCACTCCATGTAAAATACGGGTATTCAGCTGCATCCGGTTAGACTGGAAGCCGACTCCAACATAGTTGGGAAAAGGCAGGCAGATGATGATGAGTTAAATATACTGATTTCCAAGGCTACATCGATGACCCAGATTGTGCTATCAATAAACCCACAGAAGTTCCCCAAAACAGTATCACTCTATAAAATAATATATCCTAAATCTTTTCACAACAAAACGCCAGTTATTTTCCGTATTCCAAAATTAGAATAAAATATACAAATCTTCTTTGAAAATAGGTAAACATCCTGGTTAAATGAGTGTCGGATCCCGACTCAACGGGGATTTATTTCAGCAGATGTTCGTCTAAATTGTAAATTAATTTAGTGAAGTTTCCCCTGAAACTGGAAGATATTTTGACTGCAAATTATATTTTCGAGCGAAGGTAAATTTATATTTTCGGAAGAACTAAGTGACGATCTTATTTCCTGAAGGGGTAACAGAGTATGTTATTCCGTCTACTTATTAGTAGACGGAACCATATATGGTTAATTGACGGGTATACCTATCAATTCTGTCAAACCATAATATTTTATAGTTTGACAGAATTGATAGGACAGATTGATAGACCGGTACTGTGAAGAGCTGATAAGCTCTTCTAAGAAATCAAACAAAAATAAATTTTTAGGGTTCCGTACCAAAATGGTAAAAACGGAACCCTTATGGTGAGACTAAGTCTGTCTGTCTGTCTGTCCCAGCTGGATATCTCAAGAACTACTAATGCCATCAACTTGAAATTTGGAATGGTTTCAGATGACGTTTGCCCAACTATTTTGCAAATAAGAAAGAAATAAAAATATATATATTTTTTTTGCAACAGGGACTGAAAGGGGGTCGGAAAAATTCGAAGTAGGGCTACTAGGGCATGTTGTGGGGTATCATATGAAAGAGCGCAGTTTGCACATTCTCAAATATTTTTTCTTTTTTTTAGGCTGCACAGTTTTCAGCTTTTGATGAAAAATGTAAAAAAAATACCGTTCCCCCCTTATCTCCGAAGTTTGCTAAGAGAAAAATCTGAAATTATTCTATGTAATAGATGTTTCTGTAAAGATTACAGGAAAAATAAAACGAACTCTCTAAATAGCACACTTTTTCAGAAATCATCAACAAAAGTTACATTAATTCCTCTATCGGTCAAGAGATGGCGCTGACATAAAATTGCAATATTCTAAACTGCAGTGCACAGTGTTAAAATTCTCTGGTGAATATAGAACCCTCGGTGCGCGAGTCCAACTCGCTCTTGCCCGGTTTTTTAATTATTACTGCAATACCTCTATCTCGTCCGGCTTGAACGTGTCTGCTTATCATTGTATTATAACTGTCACCAGGAGGACAAGTTGTGTTCTAAATCATCACAACTTACTTTTAATCCCGGGAAGCAACAAACTTCGTCTACGTGGGTTTCGCTAGTTGAATAATGAATGTAATATTTAGTGAGGGTAAAGGCTCGTTTACATGGAAAAGGCTTTTTTGGCAGTCTTGTAGGTTAGTTTTAATCCTGTCAGCGGATTATCGCAGTCATGTTAACATTCAAACAAAATGTCGCGTTCACGATACTTCTAGGCGCTTATTATTTCTAGCCTTGTGGATGTTTTTATGTTTTTGAACTCTTACTCACTTAGTCAGTAGTCTTAGGACTTTTATGGCTGATTACTAAAAAAATAAAACTCTTGTACCTTTATCAATAATGAAACAAAGACCTCATTCGGCTTTGCATAGTAGATCAAAATTTTATCAAAATTAGTCCCGTCGTTTGAGCGTGAAGAAGTACGTATCACATTTTATCATATATATAGTTGTCCCATACACAGGTACTTTTGAATTGTCAAGGAGGCGTACAGTCAGAAATATGAAGCTAGTTGCCCATTCCAAAGCGTAGTAGGTACTTATGGAGAAGAACGGGCAAGAAGCTCCATGGACACTCTTTTAAATGATTACTTTTTTAAGATCGAATCGAATCTGCTGCAAGAAAATATACCCGTGTAAATGAGCCTTAATCGTAAATAATGAGTAGTTATATTTGAAAGGAGCCCTGTGATTTCAGCTAAGAATAGCACCGATCTGTCAGTTCACGAACTGACCTCCCACGGGAGGTGGGCGTCAGGCGGTAGACGGATTGGTTGTGGCAGTGTAATCACAGACTATTTAGGTATTATTACAGGTTTGTTATTGTTAGGGAATATCAATCTAGACGTGGAATTATTACTTGTGTTTTCTTTACAATTTATTCTGTTATCCAAGAGTAGTCTTGGCTAGAGGGGCTTGTGGCTAAATAATAACAGCCGCACGGGTCGATCGATCAGCTACGCTTGCCGCGGTTGGTCCGTGACCGTCTTTACATACCAAGACCCCTCCGTCTCTCGGATAGCACGTTAAGCCGTTGCGCGTTGGTCCCGGCTGTCATTCGTAGATCTTTGATAGTTGTTACGGGTCGTCAGTATTACCGTAAAATACTGGTACTCAGCTGCATCCAGTTAGACTGGAAGCCGACCCCAACATAGTTGCGAAAAGGGTAGGCAGATGATGATCAGTCTTGGCTAGAGACCAGCTCCTATCTGGTATAAGATTAAGATTTTTTTTTCAAATGATAAATGGTTTTATTTCTATATAAGTAGGTTTACAAACACTTTTACACGTCAATCATAAATGATAAATGATTTTATATCTGTAAGTAGGTTTGTACAAACACTTTTACACGTCAGTCATATTTTAGAAACTAGACGAGGTGGGCGTTTTCCATTTGACTACTCTGCAGAAAGACCGAAACAAACTCAGAGGTCTCTTTTAAAGTCCAGACATTATCTTGGCCAGATCATTTGAGGATCATGTAGATTGGTGTCTGAAATGGTCTATTGAGGAAAGAATCACCCAGATTTGACTGGAACGGTCCAGTCCGTGCACGCATTTGTCAATTATTGTGCAGCTCAACTTGGAAAATATTTTTATTTTATTTTATTTATTTATTTATTTTAGTACATGGAGGACTTACAGCTAGTAAAAACAAACAAAAAGGCAAATCATAGTCACCCGAAAGCCAATTACAAAACCAAATGAGGTCGCCAGTAATATCTAGAAAGGAGTCGTGTTTTTTTAAATGTTTTTCTATAATGTGTGCAACATGTGAAATAAAAAGTCGGTTAAAAATGAAAACATCACTTTACCTAACTTTAAAAATCGTCGTGCGAGAATTGATGAGGTGGTTTATTTTAACCAAAAGGTAATTCTAAAAATTAAACCTTGACCTTTCTTTATAACTATGTAAAATAAAAACAAATTCGATTTTCCTACCCAAAATACATAATCCTTTGGAGACTCCAAACTCCAAATCACCTACTTTAAACATTCATGACACTTATTTGCATATTGTATTTTTTTCTTGGAGCAAAATACGAAGTTTTCGCTTTACGCGTCGTGGAGACACTTCCAAATTATACATTTTCTACTTTAAGCTGACCTCTCATTGTTCGGAAAACCTATACAGTGTACGGGGTGGTAAGGACAATTACGCGTAAACTTTAACCATGAATGTAGCACATCATTCCAGATCCTCCAGCGGATAAATTTTACCGATGAAACATTTCTACACAGGGGATTCAGAATCCATGGGAACAGGTTGCGAGACGAAGTCCCGGCCACCCTGTATATTATCTCAAAGGTGTGATCATATTTAATTTAAGCTTTCCATCAGGCGTGATCTAGGTCAAGAGCGGACCCATTCAACAATAAAAAAAGTAATCGCGAAAAATCATGTTTCATAATTTTTTCGCCTTACGATGTTAAAAAAATTTACTTTTCTGATATGCTGTATAATACGAGTTCAGCTTATACTGGATATGCATAGTGAGATGTGTCGTTGCGTATCTTTCTGCTTGGCACTGGCGAAGTATTCATGAATTTAAGTTCGAGCCCAAACTGCTCAATTCTCAATATGACCGACCATTCTATTATGTATAAACGACGCCATATTTACAACTCACTGAGTTTGGGATGCTGGAATATATTCTGTTAAAGTTTGGTGTGAGAATTGATATTTTTGGCAAAGGAAGATGCGACGGTCTTTTGTTTTGGCGACGTTTTTATCTCACCCTCACTTTCTTCTGTTTTTTTTTGAAGTACCTAATAGGTCTTTCAGAAAGTAATACCTACATAGATTATTTTAAATTTTAATCCGTAAAATAAACGATAATTAGCACGAGCTTTGGTTGAGAATTATACCATTCACTATCGCACTACTATCTAACTACAAGTGAAAGATAGAGATGGGAACATTATTATCTAACTCAAGGTGCATTCTGTAATGCAACGTTTATTCATCTCAGCCTTAGTATACATGAGTTATCTTAGAAGCATATTCTATAATAATTTTAGGTACTGTGCCAAGAAATTCTATTGCCAATAAAGATGATATTCTAAACAACAATAATAACTTCTTTAATAAGACACAGGCAATAGAAATGAAACTGTAATGGCTTCAGGATTGCAGGCAGATTATGCCATTTTGTTTCAAATAGTCTATTAAGACTAAGGCCTTTAGCCTAGCTATTATGTTGTTAATTAAATTCTATTAGAGCTACTTAGTATTATGCCTTTTCTAGTTTGTATTGTTAAAGATAATTGGCGTTAATATTGTAATTTTATCTGAATTAGACTTATTTTTTATCATTTGAGTATTACTAATACGTAATGTTGCGATCCAGTTGGGATCCAGTTCCAGGACCCAGTTGGGTTGGGCAGCATTTGGAAAACTCCGTCAAGTCTTCTCGTCGCCTATCTCGCAGTGTTTGAAGACTAGGTCTTCAACCAGTGCGTCCTGCCGTCATGACACATGGTGCCGAAACGTGGACACTGACGGGCTGGTCCACAAATTCAAGGTCGCTCAGCGCGCTATGGAGCGAGTTATGCTTGGAGTTTTTTTTAAGGATAAAATCACGAATGAAATTATCCGGAAAATAACCGGAGCTACCGACATAGCTTGCAGAGTAAGCAAACTGAAGTGGCAGTGGGCTGGCCATGTTTGTGGAAGGACCGATGGCCGGTGGAGCAGACGAGTATCGGCAAGCGTAGTGTGGGACGCCCAGCTAGATGGACGGACGACCTAAAGAAGGTGGCTGGGATGGACTGGATGTGGAACGCGGAGAACAGGGTGTTGTGGCGCAGGCTGGGTGTCGCCTATGTCCAGCAGTGGACTGCAATAGTTTGAGTTGAAAGTTGTGACAGATGGTTGAAGCCAAAAGTGTAACAAAGAAACTGTCTTGTACTAAGGGGGATATTACACCATCATTAATCTATGAGTCATAGATATAATGACAATGTAATATAGACAGATTAACCATTTGTCAGCTTCGGTATAATACCGGCTAAATTTTTTTACCGTCTGGAAAAAAACAGGGTATCAAAAGGTGAACGGAGTAGAAGCCTATGGCACAGTTTCTTCAAAGACATGCTGCTTTTTTCTCAAAAAAACCATTTCAGAGATTGATGTCTGAAATGTTTTTTGAGAAAAGAACCACATAGATTGATTGGACCTGTCAGGGCACACATTTATCAGTAATTGTGCGGCTCAACTCAAAACTTAAGACGCTCAACGATTTCACGAACAATACCAAAGAAAGGACATTTGGGTAGGCCGCATAAATTACCTACTTTTTACAAAGTAGAAATTCATGGCATTGTATAAAATTCATTAATGTCAATGTGTATATAAAACGTTTGGACACTAATTACTTGACATATCTAATGAAAAAAAAAAGTATAATTACCTATACAAAAGAAGAGATACTTATAATTTTCCCTTCATACAAGTAAGCCCATTAATTAAACTTCACAAGGGAAGTAAAGGCAAAATTCCGGAGTAATAATTCCGAACTTTTACGAAATAATATTAACAAAAAACCGGTCAAGTGCGAGTCGGACTCGTGCACTGAGGGTTCCGTAACAAATTTGTAGGTATGTAGATACAAAACTTTACTTGACATTGATTCTTGCCAAATTTCATGATTCTAGGTCAACGGAAAGTACCCTATAGGTTTTGATTCCCTTACGAATGTCAAAATATGCAGCATAAACGGAACATAAAGGCCCGTATTTTTTGATTACTTCGACTTATAAGTTTGATTTTTTCACTGCTTGAAGCAGGGATTGCAGCCCTGAGTATTAGATATTAATTTCAACTTGATAACTCCACGTGCTCCTGAGAAAAAGGGTCTTGACAGACGGACAGACAGACGGACCACGAAGTGATCTTATAAGGGTTCCGTTTTTCCTTTTGAGGTACGGAACCCTAAAAAAGTTCTTATTTCTTATGCCTTGGGGTGGAACGATAATCTCTGAATCCAAGTTTAGGAATTTTTTTACAAATTTCAATGTGACTTTCATAAGTATGCAATATTGACTGGACTTGCTTTAATAAGATGAATCCTACTAAACCAATTTGATGGTATACAAGATTTGTTGCATATTTTTTCATTTAAATTGGCACGTACTTAATGGTTCATGAAATCCAGGATTTTGCTATTAATTTGTCTCTTTCCAAATTACCGTAATATAAAAGTGACGAGCATATGTGTATCAAAAAAGTGAAATCTTTTGTTAAAAATACTGTGTTTTTAGGTACCTTTGCTCCTGAAAGACGCGCTTCAGGATCATTCCGGATCATAATCTCAGCATGCAATGATATTATTAATAGAGATTGAAAAGGAAGACCAGTAACCTGAAAGGGACCGCCATCAATCACTGTTAGACGAGTTGTTAAAGTTCCTCGGAGTTTTGTTAACCCGCGTTCTGTTGTTTATATTATAACCAGCCCTTTTTTTTTTGGTGGGAAATTATCAAGTAACTTTTCCCGCTTTGGGCGGAGCGCTTAATTAGGTGTTGTGTATTTATTTCATTTCTTATTTCGTTATTTTTATCTTATCGTATGATGCACCGGTTGACGTCATTACGTCAACGCCAGCTGTCATAGAAAACCAAAGCTTTGGCCCAAGTTACATGAGGTCGGAGCAAGACGTTTTCTTCTCCCATTCTCCTTTCCCAATCGTCACGCTATCATTCACTCCCTTCTCTTTCATATCATTCATCACACAAACCATCCATCTTTTCTTAAGACTTGCTTCTCCATACATCAACGTTTATATTCACTACATGCATTTTTTCCCTCATCCAATGTCCATACCAAGCCAAACGATTTCCTTTCAACTTTTCAGTCACAGGCGCCACTCTCAAATTTCCCCATAAATTCTCATTTCTTACTTTATCCATTACTTGTATAAAACAACAAATTCAGGACGAAAAATAAGTTCTTTTCCAACGTTAAGAACTCTTATTTCTTGTCTAAAATATATTATTTATTAACGTCAACACGTTATATTGATTTTATACAGATTTACAATGGCAGACAAAATGGCGGATTCCGAAGATATGTAGTTACTGTCATCCTGTTCCTGATGTAAAATAACCTAAAATAGATTTACGTGACAAAAATATAGTGACGTGTTTTTCACTTCCATTCCTTATATCACACTAATAATAAAAAGGCAAAAGTTTGTGAGTGTGTTTGTTACTTCTTCACGCACAAACGGCTGGACCAATTTTGATAAAATTTGGTATGGAGGTAGCTGACAGCCTGGATTAACACATGCAACTTTTTATCCCGATATTCCCACAGGATCGAGTCTCTTGAATACATTACCAGTCGACAGCGATGCTGATGAATTTTTCGATGCTATATTTTAGTTTGTGTATAGTTTTAGTTAAGTGAGGATATCATTTAGATAATTTTATTAATTAATAAGTTGTTAGTTGTTATTTACTTACATATTATTTTAATTCTAAATAAAGCACTCATACATATATTGTCTCTTAGATTTAGATGATTTTTTTTAAATATTTTTATTCTACTATCTAGTTTAGAATTTCAATTAAATGTCCCGAACCTAGAACAGGGAGCCTAAAAAGGCCACTCTGGCAGAATCATAAAAGGATAACATTATGAATCATAGTATGGCGAATAGTCCGTGTTTTTAATTTTTTCGCTACACTACGTAGGTACCTATAATCAATGACATTGGGATTGGATTTGGATTAATTGGTATTTTAGCACAGACAAAAAAAATATATTGAAAAATCCTTCACCAATGGGATGATACGATTTACTTAACAGTTAACTGTCCATTATGATTCACTTAAGATATTTTGGAAAATGAACTAACCTTTATCATCAGCCCTGAACTCCGCCTCCAGCTCAGCCTTGGTCGGCAGCGGCTCCGGCTGCTGCTGCTGCTGGTGCTGCTGCTGCGGCTGGTGCTGCTGCTGCTGCTGCTGCTTCTGTTGGGGTTGCTGCTTGCTGGTCTTCATGCTCATTGACTTCCTCGTCCGGTGGCCACGGAACGCTGCCTGGATCTTTGTCGCCGCCTGTTCTTCTGACTTGGGCTCTGTGGTCTTCGCTTTCTCTTCTGGAAAAGAAAGAAGGGATGTTATAAGAGTTTTTATGCTATAGGCTTTTCATTTAGTAGCAGCCCGGAGTCTGGATTGGTGCCCGGTTGATGGCAATAGGCTCGCCCTCTATTACATGGGTCTTAAACATTACTGGCAAAATGTGGATATACTTTGTAAAGTTACCGAAAAATTAAATTTATATAATTATTATTATTTTTGGTAAACAAGTTTCGTTTCTTAGCTCTTTGGCTAAAGTCCGCGCTGAACTTGCTGGCCGCGCCTTATGTGGGTTTTGTTTCTATCTTATAGTAGTATTTCTTCTACAAGGCCTACTACTTAAAAATACTTATTTCACACTTCACAAAATTTTCAAGACTTAGCTACGTAATTTTGGAAGGAGAATCTGGCGAACAGTGCCTTATTTTTTAAATGGAACACTAAAGTGCCATCGTTAACATGTCCATGAGGTTATTAATGGTGATAGCTTTCATCGATTGGTAATGCTAATGATCACGTTAGATTTCACAGTAGATAGGTCTAATTTTCCAAACCCAAATTCATCATCATTATCATTTGCCTGACCTTTCCTCAACTTTGTTGGGGTTGGCCTCCTGTCTAACCAGATGTAGCTGACCATTATTTTGCATAGTGTCTGCCTATCTGACCTCTACAACCCACTTACTGGGTAACACGATACGAACTGCCCCGTTGGTCTCGTGGTTACAAGCGCGACTGCTGAGCGTGGGGTCCTGGGTTCGATTCCCGGGTCGGACAAAGTGTTATTGTGTTTTTCCATTAAGAATTTCTTAGTAACAGTCTGGAGTTTGGAAGTCGGCGGTGTGATACCCCCGTGCCTCGGAAAGCACGTAAAGCCGTTGGTCCTGCGCATGATCTTGGATTGCCGCCCCATCTGACTATGAGAGTGCACCTGTGTCTGCGCACACACTTGTTCTCTATATTTCCGCGCCGAAGGTTAGTCTCCGTTAATTGGCCGCTATGGCCGAAATACGGTCTGGAAGACCGAATTAATTAATGAGTTACCCCTTGTTTTTTTTTTCGGATGGGAAATCATCAAATGATCCCTCCCGCTCTGGGTGGAGCGGAAGGGAGTGTCAGACTCTTACTGACTAAAACCCACCCGTGTTCCTTCCTTAGCCCTTCATGTTCTGGGCCAGCGGTAACCCTTTCGGACAATCCCGCTGATGAGATACCCCTTGGTAAGACTTGTTGTCAAACTTTCCAAATCTAATTATATTTAAGTATAATGCTTACCTGACAAAAACTTGTCTATCAATCTTATTTATTGCCAAAAAATGATTTAAGATTTTCACAAACTTATTCTTTCCTTAAAATAGCCCTTTACTGCCGTCCTAAAAAAAAACACTGAAATTGCTATGCGATTTGGAATCTTATGAAGAACAAGTTATGGCACAAAAACTAGAGCCAATATTTCTTCACCTGTCACAAAGTTTTTAAGTAGTTTTATCTACTTGGGGTCGATGCCAAACAAACACTTTTGTTGAGCAAAATTGAGCAATACTTTTCCGAATCGTCTACTATAATTTTTCGGCAAAATTCTGAATGTAGGTCAGGAGTGGAAGTGGAGTATTTCTTCTTTGATATACCTATGAATTTATTGTTTTTTGAAAGTAGGGCAAAAATAACTTAATTGGTATGTAAATTTTAGTACTGGCAATAGAAAATCGGCTTAGATTGTATCTAAGCCGATTGTATATTATTATAGTAGTTTGATAAGTAATGTTATAAAATTAACAAATACTTCCTCTCTCCTAACTCACTTATTTTTCTGTGCCCGACAGGGTCCATTTATGATCTAACTATACCTAAGTTTACCACCTAAGAATACCTACATGTGGAATGCAATAAAAGTATTGAGTATCTTTAGCTTGTTATTTTTCCAAATTACCTTTCAGGTATTAACTTCCTCGCCTAAATTCGTGGTGGACTATTAGTCTTCGAATTTTTAGTTCTAGGACCTGCCGGTTTCCTCACGACGTTTTCCTTCACCGTTTCGACCACGGTGATTAAATTAGGAGCCGATACGACTGGGCTGCTGCTGCTCACTCCCCCCAGTAAAACCTAAATCAGATATCTGACCCAAAATCCAGCCTTAGCCAATAATTCAGAAAATTAAACACAAACGCACCAAACCACCTTACACTGCCCTACATTTTAAAACACAAAGAGCTCCATAAATTAAAAGAGACGTAATTTTAGTCACAAAAAGGACAAAGACTAGCGTCACGAAACCCGAATTTTTCACCGGGATAAAGGAACTTTTCACCGGCTCACGTTAACACGGTGAATTATTCAAAAATGTGAGGACACAGACACTTTGTGAGAGGAAGAGAGGTGATTTTATTTTAGGGGTAGTGCAGACGGTTGGTCGTGCGAAAATTACACGCCATAATTTACAGCGAGTTTTGCCCAAAGCAATTTGGTTTTGTTTTTGATTACAGTGGCTCACACACTTGTTCAACTACTTTTGCATTTTTTTTTTTTAAATAACTTGTAAATATGTGAGCACCATGTATCTATCACTTATTTGATTTACCTGTCATTGCTTAATTTTTAATTCTTTTTACCTATTGTGGTAGACTAATTTTATTATGGGTGCATCGTGTTCACATATAATTTTTATTATGTATACAAGACCTTGTAAAACATTTTAAAAGAGTAACGGTGGAGTTTCTTGCCCATTCTTCTCCATACGAAATCTACCTTTTCGAATGGGCGACTAGAATCATTTCTATTTAGTTTTTTTTTTGACGTTCAAAAGTGCCTTTAATGTGTCTATTTGAAATAAATGATTTGACTTTGACTTTGACTTTGTTTTGTCTTTCGGTAAAAAGCATGACGTAGGTAGAATAGAATAGATTTTATTTTCTTACCACAAATTACAGCTTAAAGTAAAATTAGTCCACAGATACAGTTTTGTACTTAATTTGTGGAAGACTGGCGCCTAAACTAAGTTTTTTACAAAACCTGTAAGTCAGGTCACCAGGCCCCCTTAACAATTTATATATTTTAAGTATTGTACTGAAGACGTTTGTTTGAAATCACAGTAGTATTAATTCATTTATTGTTTTAAACATGATTTAAATTATTTAGTTTACTAATAGAAACATTGCAAATAAGATTTTATTTATTTTTTATCTAGGAAACATGTAAAGGATGTATGAGAGTGTAGGGTGTATGTATGTGTAAGTGGGAGTGGGAATGTGTGTATGAGTATGTGGAAGTGGGGTGTGTGTATGAGGTTGCGTGGTACCTACTTTTAATCTCATTTATTCTAAAGCATTTATTTGTAGATTTATCATCATCATTCATTTTTTAGCCGAAAGACGTCCACTGCTGGACACAGGCCTCCCCCAAGCACCGCTGCACCACTTCACCAGGTCATCGGTCCACTTTGTGGAGAGGCCTTCCAACGCTACGTGATCGTCGGTATGCGGTCGCCACTCCAGAACATTGCCTGCTCGCAGAACAGATGGCCAATGGGGCTGAAACCTTATTCCGTTAAAAAAGTAGTAAATCATTTTAATCTGCATTCATTCTTTATTCATTTTTGGACTTAGTTTTGAGTGGGTGACCATCTTTACATACCGAGACCCCTCCGTGCCTCGGAAAGCACGTTAAGCCGTTGGTCCCGGCTGTCATTCGTGGATCTTTGACAGTCGCTACGTATAGTCAGAAGCCCGAAAGTCTGACAACCAGTCTTACCAAGGGATATCGTAATACCCAGTAACTGGGTTGTGGAGGTCAGATAGGCAGTCGCTCCACGTAAAATACTGGTATTGAACTGCCACCGATTAGACTGGAAGCCGACCCCAACATAGTTAGGAAAAGGTTAGGCAGATGATGACTCGCATAGTTTAGACGTTTAGTTGAAATAACAATCCCTTTTATTAACGAAAATGTGTTGAATGTGTCTACTATAGTTTCAATAATACTCGGAAAACAAAAACGTATTTTTTTTTTAAGGAAAACCTACAACAGCAGAATTATAAACATTGCGCTACAGTTATTTATATCGCGACAATTATATACGCGTCTAAAAACCGCACGTCAACGGGTTGCAAGAGCCCTTAGTTCTTTGTTTTTATAATGCTAAGCTCAGTAATTCTTGCGGGGGATATAAACCAGGCCACGTTTTATAGTTGGAGCATTATGATGTAACTGAGTCTGTCCCACGTCATGTGACATTTTAGACGCTCATAAAAGTGTTTGTTAGTGATTTAATTGTGTTTTGAATGTGGAATTGGGATCTTTATTCCTAACATTAATTCTAGTCTGGTACCTATTATAACTAGATAATATCGCATAGAAAATTATTGTTGTAGAATTTGAGGCTAACATAAAGTAACTTGTTGAGATTTTAAAATTGTAACCGGTATTAAAATAAGTTCAGGAAGTCAACTATTTTTAAGTTCTGAGTTGAGCTGCACGATTTTTGACAAATGCGTGCACTGATTGGACAGGTCCGCTCAATCTGTGTGGTTCTTTCCTCAAAAGACCATTTCAGACACCAATCTACATGGTCTTCACACGATCTGACCAAGATTTTGTCTGGACTTTAAAAGAGACTGTGACTTCTGAGTTTGTTTCGGCCTTTCTTCTCAGAATAGTCAGTTAGGAAACGCCGACCTCATCTAGTTTAAAAAAAAAATGATTGACGTGTAAAAGTGTTTGTACAAACCTACTTACAGAAATAAAATCATTTATCAATAAAGGGCTATATAAAATTTAGAAAATAAAACAATTAATTTATCCCTAGTAAGTCTGTATGTGCAGAAGATTGGTTCACTAGGTATAGGTGTTTTTCCAAACGCACTTGCATCGTATACGGGGTATGCCAATGCGTTGCAACGAGGCTAAGATGTACAAGTACACGATGTCCAATGTACTTCTGATGTGTCATTAAATCAAATCAATTTATCACACGAATATTATAAAGGCGAAAGTTTGTGAGTGTGTGTGTTTATATGTTTGTTACTTCTTCACGCTCAAACGACTGCACCAATTTTGATCAAATTTGGTATGAAGGTAGCTGACACCCTGGATTAATACATAGGCTACTTTTTATCCCGATATTCTTAAAGGATCGACACTTATGCGGGTGAAACCGCGGGGCGCAGCTAGTTTGTCATAAGTGTTAGTACAATGGATCAGACCGTAATAACTTGTGAGAACACAATAACTTCAAAACAAAAGGCACATTTGGGCACCACATGGTTTCTTTAATGTGATTTTTATTCTGATAATGATAACCTCGTCGCTTCAAGTACCTACTTGTCTTTCTACTGCTATTCTAAACGGGCACTAAAATTGATTTACGTACGTTTGTTTGCTAAACTTATACACTAGGAACCAACACATTATTTAAATAGTAGGTAAGCTTTTATAATGTTCCTCTTTTGCTACGGCTACAATGTCGCTAAAAGGTGAACTACAGTTCGCGCGCTCTTTCTCGCACACCGCTTGACATCTCGCCGTACAACAGAGAGCGCGATAGTGAAGTTCGCGTTTTCGCGACAATAGCATTAAAATCAAAGATTTAAATCGTTAGATTCGCCCGACCGCGTCAAAAGATGGTATTTTTTTTGTTCGTTGACAGTGACATTTTAGTAGTTTTGTCTCGCTCACTTATATTCAAAATCATATCTTTCGTTCCATGTGGGATGTGTGAGTTAAAAACTCTTTTGAAAATGTATGGAACAGCAATTTTTTTTAATAACCCACGAAAAATTTCGACGTAATAATAGATAATAGGTTGTGAGTCGATGTCACTGCCAAGCCTCTACTATTCCTACACAAAATAATGTTACAAATAATATATATCCATTTGGTTACGCCAGTAGAAAATAGTTCACTCGAACCCCAAGACAGATACAAACTCAAGAGGAATACCTAGGCAAACATGCATCCATCCAGATAAAACAAAAGAAAGTCATTCTACCGCAACATCACCCAAGTCCATGCAGGTCTCGAATAAATAATTCTAGCAAAAGTTAGATGAACCTAGACTATTGTATCTAGGTCGTAGGATACCTGACTTGTGTGAAATTATTTATGAACGGGGAAGGTACACGAGCGAAGCTGTGGTAAAAGCTACTATATAAATAACCTGGCCTGAAGGAAATGGTTTGAGCCGAAAACTTGGCCGCCATTTGCATTCCGCTTTGATGTTTTGTAACGAACTGTGTGATACAAGTGAACGTCACACAATGGAAAAGTTTGTGGAAAAAGTTCAAGCTGTGTTCAGTTTTTGTTCTTGATATATAACTGGGCGCAACTGGCTCGTTAGTCTAGTGGTTGCTAGTACTACCTACTACTGAGCGAGAGGTCCTAGGTTCAATTTCCAAGTCGAGCGGTGTTTTTGAACTGATTTTAATGAAACTTCATACGCATAAGCAGGATACAAAGGTCTAAAAATACTAACTTTTTAGACTTTTGTATCCTGCCTAACTCGCGCCACTGTTACCGTAAGCGACACCAAGCGTGTTTTGTTTAGAAGACGATTAAAAAAAATACCCGCTTCGGATGTGTTCGGCTGTCCTCGGGATGTACTCGGTTTTAATGTTTAACCGATATGTCAGTGAGTGATGGCAAAGTATTATTTTTGTGTTTTGTTTTCACTTCTGTCGGCACTCCCGGAGTGTATTTTTTTTTATGGATTTATGCCCTTTGATGGAAAAGGCTCGCCCCCTATTACGAGTACATGGGACTAAAACATAACTGGTGAAATGGGAGTGTGGGGTACATCTATGCTCGACCCTTTCGTATATAAACCCACCTATTGCTTGTATTTAAAAGTCGTTCCATTAGATATTAAAATATATAATTATAAGGTATAAGTATAAAAGTTGGTATTTAAATATGGGTATAATTGGGGCGGTTTATTTATATGAAAGCTTTCCTCGTGCCACGTCAATAAGTAAAATTTAATTATATTATGTTCCTAATAGCTATAATTATGTTTTTAAATTGAAGCCGTTTTCTATATTTGTTTAATATAATTTTACGTCTAAAATATAGGTGACACGTGGTACAGGCGCAAGCTACTGCAATCTGTCAAAATTCTTTAATAGGTTTTCAACTTCATCGTTCAAAGTTGATTGGGAAAATTTGACAGTTTCGGGTAGCTTGATGTGCTGGCGACTGTACTTATTTCGTACCTAAAGGGTGCCATCGGTACCCTTTTACTAAAGTTTGTGAATATGTTTGGATATTTGTTACTCAATCACGCGTAAACCGTTGAACAGATTTGGGTGAAAATTGGCACATACATAGACCATTTTCTGTATTAACACATAAAATACTTTTAATTCCGATATTCCCACGGGATCGAAACTTAGGTACGTGGGTGAAACCGCGGGGCGCTGCTAGTTGTTAATATTGTACGCTGGTAGGGTCACCTTCGTGTGTGAGTCCGACTCACAATTTTCCGATTTTTAGGGTTCCGTACCTCAAAAGGAAAAACGGAACCCTTATAGGATAACTTTGTTGTCCGTCTGTCTGTCTGTCTAGACCCTTTATCTCGGAAACGCGTCGAGGTATTGAGTTGAAATTAAAACCGTAAACTCAAGTCTACAGTCCCTTAAAGCTGTGAAAAAATAAAATGTCTAAGTTACGGTAGTAACGTAAAAAAAAGTTACGGCCGTTTATGCCGCAAAAAACGTATATTTCGTCACTCTCTAGGGAATCAAAATGTATAGGGTACTTTCCGTTGACCTAGAATCAGGAAATTTGGCAAGAAGCAATGTCATGTAGCATAATCTAAGGAAAAAATCGGGATACCGTAAATTTGTAGTTACATAGCTAGCTAGCATAGCATACTGAACCCTCGGTACGCGAGTCTGACTCGCGGTTGACCGATTTTTTCGATTGCTATAAAAGTATAGCTACAGTAAAGACTTTAGTTTTGCTTTCACATTGATTACAGTAATTCCAACACATATTTTGGAAATAACTTGGGAACACTTTATAATTTATCAATCAGTCATTTGTATCAAACTCATATTGTATGCGTGCATTAGTGTCTGAATAGAAAATAATAACATGTTAACGGAATGGTCTATTAGAGAAAGAAATAGGTCTTTCTATGTTTTTGATATTAACGACCGTAGACCGAGTCATACCTACAGGATTAAGTATTTTTGTGGGGTTCCGTATGTAAAGTGAGACAAAATGGAAATCTGCTAGTTGTTTCGGTGATCTAATAACTGGCTTACATCATCATCATTTCAGCCGAAAGACTTCCACTGCTGGACATAGGCCTCCCCCAAGCACCTCCACTTCATTCAGCCTATAATGTTCCAACTGTTGGGACACAGGCCTCTCAGTGAGAGGGAGTGGGCTGTAATCCACCACACGGGCCCAGTGCGGTTTGGTAGATGTCACATGTTTTCGAATTTTTGGTTCTAGGACATGCCGGTTTCCTCACGATGTTTTCCTTCACCGTTTTGAGAGCAGTGGTGATGAAATAATATACACAAAGTAAAGCGCCTGTCTGGGTCCGAACCTACGACCTACAATTCGTAAGTCGCGGCCGTTACCACTTGGCCACCACTGCACCTCCACTTGCCTACATAATATTATGATATACTAGCAGCGCCCCGCGGTTTCCCCCGCATAAGTGTCGATCCCGTGGGTTTATCGGGATAAAAACTATCCTGTGTCCTTTCCCGTGATGCAATTTATGTCTCTGCCAAATTTGATCGAAATCCGTTCAGTGGTTTAGGCGTGAAAAGGTAACATACAGACAGACAGACAGACAGAGTTACTTTCGAATTTATAATATGAGTATGGATTGCGCTTTAGGAACCTGTCCTACCGCCCGAGAAGCGAGTAGAGCCAACAACTAAAAACGAGTTAGTGAGCACCTGACTTGTATGGATCAGAATGTTGGGCAACAAATGAATGAAAGGCATGCAGCTGAGATGACAGTGCTAAGAGGGAGCGTGGTTTTACGCGAATGGATATAACTAAAATGAGTTCATATGAGGAAGTCTGAAAGTGGCACCGGTGCGCGGTGACTGAAAAGTTATGTGGAAATCGTTTGTCGTGGTATGAGCATGTGATACCGACATAGCTTGCAGAGTAAGCAAGCTGAAGTGGCAGTGGGCTGGCCATGTTTGTCGAAGGACCAATGGCCGGTGGAGCAGGTGAGTCGTGGAGTAGAAACTGCGTATCGGGAGGCGTAGCATGGGACGCCCCCCAGCTAGATGGAGCGACGAACTTGGGAAGGTGGCTGGGACAGACTGGATGCGGAAGGCAGAGGACAGGTGTGGTGGTGCGGCCTGGGAGAGACCTATGTCCAGCAGAGGACTGCGGTAGGCCGAGTGATAAGAGTAAGGGAAGACCAAAGAAACGATGGATCGAGCGCAAATACATTGTGATAAGTGCAGGAGAATGATCAGAATGTTAATGAATTGTAATATAAGGGGGGCTTACTCAATTCTTTTGTTTTTCTTTTCCTAGCCTATGCTGTCCCTCTCTCCACTCCTTCGACTCCTTCCATCTTTCTCGAGCCCGCACGTCCTCACTGTCTCAGGGCACCAATTCCGTGCTATTTGGGCCCACAGCCTGTCCACCATGCGGCGGACATGTCCTGCCCCGTCCCAAATAAGTTGGGCAGCCTTTTGAGCCACATCAGCTATCTTTGTTTTGGAGCGCAGTATTGTCTTTCGAACATGATCCGTTAATTTAACGCCTAGTATACTGCGCTCCATTGCTCGTTGGCAGACCTTGAGTTTGGACTTCTGGAGGTTAGACAAAGACCAATTTGTGCACCATAGTTCAAGACGGCTTACTCATTGACTGTTAAAAAAAAACTATCAGGATTAATCACACTAATATTATATAGGCGAAAGTTTCTGAGTGTGTGTGTGTGTGTGTGTTTATATGTTTGTTACTTCTTCACGCTCAAACGGCTGGACCAATTTTGATAATATTTTGTATGGAGGTAGCTGACACCCTGGATTAACATATAGGCTACTTTTTATCCCGATATACCCATGGGATCGACATTCACGCGGGTTAAACCGCGGGGCGCAGCTAGTTATAAATAAAGAACAGTATTAACAGTTGACAGTTATCTTGAGCCGGCGGCAGTTAATTTATTTTAACTGTTTTTATTTTATTACCTTGGCACACGTGATGTATATGAGCTGGTAATTTTTTTTCCAAAGCTACGGGTTATTAAACTGTCACCAGTAAACTATTATGGGTAGATTGATTAAAAACATAAAGCTGACGTCATAATTATGAATTTATGATAGGTTAAAAGATAATTTATTTATTTTCAGCCAAAGATTTAAATCGTTAGATCGGCGCAGCCAGGTCGCGCTGCCAAAAAAATGTATGTATGGTTGCGCAAACAAGCGGACAATAGGACCAGGACACCATACTCTCTATAAAGTTGTATACATTTTGTTGGTAGCGGTGACTAGTTGCGCTGCTATGGTGTCACGGTGAAATCTAGCCCTTAGATTTGGCGTCACCGTACTCAGTCGCGCGAAAAAGTGCCCATATAGATTAAAATGAGCTAACACAATAATAATGGCGTGTCAATGACAGTTAGGTTAAAACAAAACGAAACAAAAAGACAACCATTTTTTAAAGTAGGGTTCGGGGTTTGATCTAACGATTTAAATATTTGTTGTCAGATACCGAATATTGGAAATTACTTTTTATTTTTTATTTTTTTTATCTGAAAGATTTATCTATGAAAACGCATTGAATCATCACACTTAGTTTAAAATGTCTAAAGGAATACTATTAAATCATAATAAAATTGCGAAAGGTTAGATTTTATAAACAATTGTAATCTCTAAATGATTTTCCCAACAAGGACAAAGCCGACCAAACAATATAACACCACACAAAGTCTGTCTAACCGAACAAATAAACCTAAATCCGGCCACGGAATCCTAAATCCGGCCGTCTGTTATCATGTTTTAGTAAATAGACTGTTCCTAATGAGTGTTTCACACGCGACCGTTGATTGTTTTGCCTTTCATTTGTATTTCTATTCATATTCTGTAGGTAGGAACCTATTCTATCCAAGTTTAGGCGAAGAATAAGCTACCATTCTCGAAACACCGCACCGACAGTTTAATGTCCCAGAGGTGATGAAAATCAGCACCTTAGTTGAGTGTTGAAAGAGTATTTTCCAAACCCCAGGGGTTTTGAAGAAAATTCCTAATCCATTGCTTCATAGGTCTGAAAAAATCGTCTGCTCAACAACGTAAATAACGCAATGAACGTGGCTGAACTGCCAAAATGAAAAGCATTGCGATCGGTTGGTATTTTATGTGTCTTTATCACCTGATCAAACTGGCGCCTGATCTCTCTACGGTCGTGTCGGATTGCCGTCCCATCGGACTATAAGAGTGAGGGAAGAGGGAGTGCACCTGTGTCTGCGCGCACACTTGTGCATTATAATATCTCCCGCGCTGAAGGCTAGTCTCCGCCTCCGTGGCCGAAATACGGTCTGGAGGACTTAATGTGTCTTACGCAACTATCCCGTCACTTAGCAAGAGTACGGTCTGTCAACTAAACAACATGATAACTTTCCAGCCCGTATCCCATTTTTTTTTTAGTCGACGCAACATGTATTTTCCTCTCATACTTCTCTATTAGTCGTCATCTCGGTAGTCACCGCCTTTGTAGCCATATCATCTTTTACACAGTCCATCCATTGTTTATTTTATCTTTTATTCTTAGAGCCATCCACATTCAGCCTTAAAACCTCCGCATCACATGCCCATACCATGACACAGTGGCGAAGGTTCCATACGACTCGATCCCTACAGGCTTCCCTTTAAAAAATGGCACAGTCAGTATTCTATAGACAAATAATATAATCATACTAAAAATAAGAAAAGTTGACCCTTCGCTACTCCCATGACAACCGATTCCCACACAACTTTTGAGTTACCGCGGTGCCACTAACAACATACAAACAAACGATCTAAAATTCCGCCGCATCGCTGTCGGCTGATAAAGAGACTAAAATACACATAGTGCTAAATGTCCAAATTATGCCACTTACATTACCAAGAATTAATCTTGTATTACTTTTATCATCCCACAATGGTAATGAGAACTCTCGTCGGCAATAATCATAATTACAAATTACTCTAGCATCCACTCGATGTACCTAATAACGTTATGTGTCAGAAGCTGTGGCATGTCTGTTTCTAATTATAGCTATAATTATTAATTGGTAAGAGTGTGTTATGTATGTTTTTGGTATTAGGCTGTACCAGTGTGTTATGGAGCTCTCTAGTAATAGGGTATTTTCATAGAAAAGAAAAATAATTTCAATTTCACATAACCTACATAGGCACTTGAAACGTCAGCGGCGCACGGTTCCCATTAGTCCGTGGTTGTTCCTATAGAAAGACGGCCAACTTCACGCTAACTGTTTTAAGAATAACTGGCTTTTACAATGTTTTCAAATTACAGTGTTAATAGGTATCCTCTTGTAGGCGTATCTATGGCCAAAAGTTCAAACATGTTTGCCCCGAAATTCAGTTGCGCGAACTTCGTTCACTGGCGCTGTCATGAGATCATCAAGTGCACAGATGACAGGGCATGCGGCGAAATGGGTGGTGGGCCATTTCCATTGTCTGTGGGGACACACGCACTTGAGATCTGAGCCGTCAGTGAACCCGCTCACGCAGAACGGTCTCAAATGGTTCATAATAAGCATGTGAGGACAGGACAGGTTAAAAACCAACTCCCAAACAGCTTTTAATACATTCAAGGATCATCTACATCCCAAAACATCTGGCTCCATTCGAAATTCAAAAACGCCACCAATATACTTTATACATCACCCAGAATCACGCATAAAATGGCACTCATTAAAACAAATCTCTTTTACACAAAAATACGGGGAAACGATTTCATAACATTACACAACATAATATCACGCCTTGTTTACCGAAAGGGTTGCGCAGAAGTATACCTATTAGCACACCCACATTTCGCCAGTTATGTTTTAGGCTGCCTTTCCACCAGAGATGAGCGACGATGCGTAGCGAGGGATGTGTGTGAAATCAACCAATAGCATCGCTTCATTTTTACAGCTTGAACTTAAGTTAGCATTGGTATTGGTTAGTTTCACACACATCCCTCGCTACGCAACCTATCCTAGCCAATAATTAGGTTGCGGTGCCGCTTGGGCGACATCGCATCTGAGGCGGGCCGCGATGTCGTGCTGTTTACGTGCTATGAGTTCTGGTGCGCCGGTGATGGGGAGTACTCCCCAGAGGAGGGTCCGGTGACGGACAGCCGCGGCGGGTTGACGGATGAGTGCTAACGCGTGCCCGTGTTCCCGCCGTAAGCGGTAGAGGAGAACACCGTGGAGTTTTAGTGGGTTAGAGTCCCACATAACTGCACTATCTCCCCGTGGTAGAGCAGAATGCAAGAGCATTTCTCCACGTTAAAAAAAAAACATAGTTAGGTTACTTTAAACCCTTTACACAGGAATAGGAGCCTCACGAAGTGGGGCTACGTCGACATAGGATGCAAGAGCGAACCGAACCTTGGGATGCCCCCCCGAGGTTCGTTTTGGTTTGGTAAAACAGCGAGCGTGTAAACGGACGACGCCGTTTGTAAAACGCGGAATCATACAAATTGCCTGCGACATAGATACCGCTACAAGACTTAGAACAACGAGACAGAAAGCGATTAATTTCGATTTCATATTTTCCGGGAAAATTGTGACGATCTTTCTTATTCTATTTATATTCTTAATGCTGTTTATTTTGAGACGGAATGGCTCTTCAAACAGTTGTCTACTTCGTTAGATTACTGGCGCTTATTGTATTTCAGAGGGATGAAATTACAGTAGAAATACTGTCGGTCTAATTGCCTGATAGAAATATTTTTATTTCCCATTTTTGCGAATCAAACTCAAACTCAAAGCATTTTTTTCAATTAAACCAATTATAGGTACTTTTGAATTGTCAAGGGGTCGGTCAGTCAGAAAGATGAAGCTAGTTGCCCATTCCAAAGCGTAGGTACCTATGGAGAAGAACGGGCAAGAAACTCCATGGACACTCTTTTAAATCAAAATAATAATATGGTTACAAAGTCTTGTTTACATCATTCATGTTAAAAATTATGCATGTGAGAACGATGCAGAACGTTAAAAGCGTCCGTACACAAAAGAATTTAAGTATGAAAAGCTCAAAAAATATGTTTTAATAATAATACATTTCATATTGTCGTATTGGCCAATGGCCTGATAGCCGAAAGCCTCGATCAACATCTGTCGAGGCTCTCGTTGGGCGGTTGTACCAACATAATACTGAACACAATATACAAGAATTTGCCAAACAAAGCGAGTCCTCAAAAGACACGGTATTGTATTGACAAGCATCCAATTATTTTCTCAGTCAAGAGTACTTGTTACAAGATGTAAGATAAAAAGGGTTTTCTACCCTAGTACATAGGTAATCATAAAAGATACGACATAACTTTTTAAAAGAAGCTTAATTTTTTGTAGCGAACATTAAGATTTTCGATCTAAGAGATGAGTCATGGCCCTTACAGTAATATAAGAGGCTGAATTTCCAAATCAAATCAAAATCGTTTTTTTGCGTAAAATGTGGAGGTACAAAAGATGATATACAACGTGCCGCTACAATGGCGACATTCATTTAACACACGGGTAGTGCTAGTGGCCAGTAATCATAAAAATTATAAAAACATAAAATAATTCGTAATTTGAAAACTACCGCCTGCGCCACTCGCCGACATAGGGCTCTTTTTCCTTCAATTCGCCTACTCTTTCCACGTGATTCGTTTTAATTTCATTGATGCGATGTTCCATGCAATGATTCGTGACCCCGGCAAATGATCCCTGACAGTTCTTTAAGTACAGGTTGCTCTAAGATGCTATTTTAGAACAGTATAAATAATAACGTATAGTGAAATTAAAAAATGTTGATAAAACGAAAACGCGACACCATATACATGTGTTAAATTAATGTCGCCATTAAAGCGCCACACTGTATAAACGTAGAATGGGTCAGACCGTACCCAGGCACAACACAATGTTTGAGGGGCTTGTGGCTAAGTAATAACAGCCGCACGGGTCGATCGATCAGGTAAAGCTACGCTTGCCGCGGTAGGTCCGTGGATGGGTGACCATCATTACATACCAAGACCCCTCGGTTGTGGAGATCAGATAGGCGTTCGCTCCATATAAAATACTAGTATTCAGTTGCATCCGGTTAGACTGGAAGCTGAACCCAACATAATTGGGAAAAGGTTAGGCAGATGATGATGTCTAAGAATGGTTGGTATAAAAATACGTTTATTTGCGGCAAATATAACGATGATGACGTCATGTTCATGAGAGCAGTGGTGGCCCAGTGGTCACGGACACGACTTACGAGTTGTAGGTCGTAGGTTCGAACCCAGACAGGCGCTTTACTTTGTGTAAATTATTTCATCACCACTGCTCTCAAAACGGTGAAGGAAAACATCGTGAGGAAACCGGCATGTCCTAGAACCAAAAATTTGAAGACATGTGACATCCACCAATCCGCACTGGGCCCGCGTGGCGGATTACGGCCGACTCCCTCTCACCGAGAGGAGGCCTGTGTCCCAGCAGTGGGAACATTATAGGCTTATTACGGTACGATTTCATGTTCAAAAGTACGCACGCAAAAATGGTTTTTGCTTATGTTTTAGTGAAAACCCGTTTGAAAAAAGATGCGAATAATGAGTTATTTCATTTTATTTTCATTAGAACCCTACATAAATTATATAAAAATGCTATAAAGTAGCGACATTAACTTAGGCTTAGGCTTGTATCAAAACCCGATGGTTTTGATGGACAAATCACAACGCGCTTAGCAAAACTGCAGTCTCAACAAACAGTATTTATTCCCAAGTGTCAAGTGTCGCGGGTGTCTATCGGCATGCGAACCCTCACGTAGAGCTGACAAAGCTAGCGGACACTCGACTAGAGCGCTCTCAGCGGTGTCGAGTGGCTTGTAACGAAGTAAGAAGGGGCTAAGATAGGCTGCATGTGAGTAGCCTAGATTTGTTGGGTGATTGTAATGTATAGTGTGTATGAAGCATTATAGTGATTTTGTGATAAATTGTAGTAGGTACTTTTATATGATTTTAGTGTACTAAACTTATAGTTGGCAAATGGCAGGTTTTTGAAGAGCAACGCAATTTGATATAAACGAGAATTAAGAGTGAAACAAGGACGCGTCACGTTTGGGCACATTTCGTTACATGAGAGAGAAGAAAGATATATTTCTCTCTGTCTCTCACACTAATTCTCTTGAATTATAATTTTTATACCAGATTAAACTCTCGACTACAAAGCTAGCAACAATTAGCCCAAAAAAACCGTTTGCCATTTTTTTTCGACCCAACGAACCTTTCTATGAGTAAGTATGTAAATATGTAGGTATACCTAATAAAACTTTCATAAATATTCATATTTTCTTTGGGTTTTTTTGCCAGGGGTTAACTGGGTAACATTGGGAGGGTTGAACGTGGGTGTGACAGTAGGGGCGGCTGGCAGGCTATATCAGGCGATTGGCAATATTTTATAAGTGTTACGGATATTTTTTGTTTTTAGGGTTCCGTACCTGAAAAGGAAAAACGGAACCCTTATAAGATCACTTCGTTGTCCGTCAGTCTGTCTGTTTGTCAAGACCCTTTTTCTCAGAAACGCGTGGTTATCAAGTTGATATTAATATGAAATACTGAAAGCTGCAATCCCTTGAAGCAGTGAAAAAAGTCAAACTTCTAAATCTACGCAATCAAAAGATACGGGCGTTTATGTTACGTTTATGCTGCATATTTTGACATTCTCAAGGGAATCAAAACCTATAGGGTACTTCCCGTGGACCTAGAATCATGAAATTTGGCAAGAAGCAATGTCATGCAGCACAAGAAAAGGAAAAAATTCGAAAAATGTAAATTTGAACTTGTTACATACCTACAAATTTGTACGGAACCCTCGGTGCGCGACTCCGATTCGCACGTGACCGGTTTTTTTTTTGTAGAACTTTCATGTGCTATTTTTTTATCTCAATCCCTAATGCAAGCTTTACACAGGTGACTATAGTCCAAATGGTAACTCGGCTAGGCAGCGGGTGATTAAAATCGCAAGTTCCAAAGCAGAGTAGGTTTCGACTTTGGTCGTGGCGACAGGTCGCATGCGGCGGGTGACTAAAATGAAGGTCAACATTTTGATGCTAAATGAACTAGTCACCTGCGAATTTTATCGATCTGTGTAAATGGGGTGGCCATTCGACTTGTGAGGCGATTTCATAAGCGACCAACCGCCCGCCGAAAATCGACCTAGTTTAAATCCTCCATAAGCCGCCTTTGAGATTGGGATTAGAGCGTAGGGTTTTTCCTCGGAGTCACACGTAAATATAAGACTGGTTAATTATTGCCTAGCTTCTCAAGTCTTAATGATAGCCACAATTAAATTAAACCCCTATAGAAAATGGCGTTTACATAAATACACTTACGTATCTTCTTGACGTTTAAGTTATAATAGGTAAGGGAGCCATTTATCATTGAAGAACATTTTCGTGTTGTGTGTTGTAGAAATTAAGGAACCGTTTTAGCATAGTAGCCTGGAATAAATAATCCATTATTATTGCATAAAATGCTTTTATATAATAACTAGCAGCGCCCCGAGGGAATATCAGGATAAAAAGTATCCTATGTGTGTGTAATCCTGGTTATAACCTATCTGTGTGCCAAATTTCATCCAAAACCGTTCAGTAGTTTTTTACATGAAAGAGCGAAAACGGCTGGGCCGATTTGGTTTTTTTTTTTTTACAAACAGACAACATTGACAAATAGATAGATATTTTGACAATACGAGGTTCTGACGTAACGTATATTTTGACGATACGCTCCATCATCATCATCATCAGCCTATAGCAGTCCACTGCTGGACATAGGCCTCCCCTAATGAGCGCCATAGCGCCCTGTCTTCAGCTTGACGCATCCAGCATCTGCCTGCAGTCTTTCGCAGATCGTCATCCCACCTGGCCGGAGGGCGTCCCACACTACGTTTGCCGAGTCGCGGTCTCCACTCAAGAACTCGTTTACCCCAGCGGTTGTCGGTTCTTCGCGAGATATGGCCGGCCCACTGCCACTTCAGCTTGCTAATTCTTTGAGCTATGTCGATAACTTTCGTTCTCTGTCGGATGCATTCGTTACGGATCCTATCCTTCAGAGAGACTCCGAGCATAGCTCTTTCCATAGCTCGCTGAGCGACTTTGAACTGGTGGACCAGCCGTATCGTGAGTGTCCACGTTTCAGCCCCGTAGGTCATGACGGGTAGGACGCACTGATTGAAAACTTTCGTTTTCAAGCATTGCGGTATAGATGACGAGAAGACTCGACGTAGTTTCCCAAACGCTGCCCAGCCTAGCTGGATCCTTCTCTTGGCCTCCCTCTCAAAATTGTTTTTACCTAACTGCAGAATTTGCCCGAGGTAAGTATATTCGGAAACAATTTCGAGAGGGTGGCCGTGCACGACGACCGGTCCCGGGTCAATGAGGCCATTGAACATGACTTTGGTTTTATCCAGATTCATGCCGAGACCGATGTGTCGCGAGGCTGAAGCTAGGCCGTCCAGCATCTGGGTTAGCTCCTCCAGCGACTCCGCCATCAAGACTATGTCATCAGCGAATCGCAGGTGTGAGATGTAATCGCCGTTTATGTTAATGCCCTTACCTTTCCAGTCCAGCGTCTTAAACATATCTTCCAACGCGCTCGTGAACAGTTTCGGGGATATGACATCCCCCTGTCTCACTCCTCTGCGCAGTTGGATGGGTTTGGACTGCTGGTCCTGTACTTGGACACACATGGTGGCGGCGCATGGGATACGCTCCATAGGCCAAACATTCACTTTGATCAAACACCCTTGACAGACCGCCACGAACTCGTCATTCTGAATTATAATGTTCCATTTCAGATGTGATGCATCTGAAATGGAAAAATGTCAACTTACTTTTGGAGGGCACTGTATACCTATACCTTTCCAAGACATACCTGTTTCCATTGAAACTCAATGACCTCCCTTCATAATGCATTCCTACTGAATTTGCAAACGTACCTAACTAAGTTTTCTCCAACGAAATTCGACTTAACTATTCACAAATTCAATTCCCATCTTCCTAAAGTCCGCATTCACTGTCAACCGTCCAGAAAATGGCGCTGTTACGTCAAACTGTCCTGTAAACGTCGGAATTACAGGGAATTAGAGGGTGTTCTGACCACAGGTATTCGGTATGTGTAACTGTTGCAAGCGACCACAAGTATAAAGCGTTTGTTTGTGTTGAAATTGTCCAGTTGTGGACTAGATGTTTTTGTATGGGATTTGATTTTTTTGTTTGTATCCGAGATGTTTACGGAATCTGTATTTAAGGGGCTTACAGGACCTAAACGTAAAAAAGCAAGTTTTAGAAACAATACAAGTATGTGTTGAGCTCCTTAAGTTTTGAGTTAAGTTCTGCACGATTTTTGACAAATGCGTGCATTGACTGGACAGGTCCTCTCAATCTGTGTGGTTCTTTCCTCAAAAGACCACCTTAGACATCGATCTACATGGTCTTCATATAACCTGACCAAGATTATGTCTGGACTTTAAAAGAGACTGTGACATCTGAGTTTGTTTCGGCCTTTCTTCTCAGAGTAGTCAGATAGGAAACGCCGACTTCATCTAGTTTAAAAAACATTATGATTGACGTGTAAAAGTGTTTGTACAAATCTACTTACAAAAAATAAAATCATTTTCATTTCTTCAAAATCATTTCATTTCATTATGATCGACAACAGTAAACAAAATCAGAAAAATATATGATATTCTTCAGGATATATGCTAGGTTAATAGTGTGTTGAAAACATAATTACAACTAATTTGATACGATAGAAAAAAATCATGAAAATACCTCTAATAAAATTATTTTTACAATAAAAACCATACTACTTAATATACATACAATCATTCTGATTTTTTGTCAGATTATTTTACCAGCAACATACTAGATTTTTTGTAAATAGATAATTGCTTCATATTTTGCTATAAACTACCAGCGTTGTGTCATCGCGCTTCTCTTTCTTTTCTATGCAGTCCGACAGTGACCGCGCTTTAGGTCATGTAAGCCCCTTAATAAGAAAATGTATTATTGCTCCATTTATCGTTTCGCCTAAAGAGAGTTTACACCTAAAATGAGGAGTTTCTATTCAAACATTTTGGAAACGGTGAAGCGTTGCGTTGGTTTATTTTGTGAAACGAAACGAAATCATTATTCTTTAAGTAGATCTTTTATGACACTTTTACACATAAATTTTTTGGCCAAAGGTTTTAAAACTAGATAGAGCCAACCTTTTACTAGTTTTACTGAATCCCTAAGAAGAAATGCCGACACAAAGTCAGAGGTCATGGTCGCTTTTATAGTTCAAACATTAAAACATTTATTACGTGTTATATGTAGGTAGTTGAGAAAGTCGAGTCCCATCCAATATCGTTCTAAGTCGATTTTTCATTGTGACTAAACCTGGGAATATCTAAAAAAGTCTATCTAAAAAGAATATCTAAAAAATCTTCTATACTTCAGGTACCAACAGCGCACTGTTTACGAAATGGGACATTAGTTCCGTTACTGTCCATAAAATGGGCACAAGCCTCAGGCATTCGCAGCGTTAGCCTGCCCTAAGGTACTGCAGACCGCAAGTACCTATGCGTCACACATTGTTGCCTTGCCGTGTAGTTCTACTAGGTTTTTTTGCAAACAAAATTCAAAGATGTGACCTTGACCTCTTTGTATCTACGTGAAACAATCGAGGATCTAAACCTTTAGAAATATACGACTGCCTATACCCTCCATTTTGTGTTGGCGGGGTTTAAAAAACTGGCCAAGTGCGAGTCGGACTCACACACGAAGGGTTCCGTACCACAAGGCCAAAAACGCAGAAAAAAACACGTTTGTTGTATGGGAACCCCCTTTAAATATTTATTTTATTCTGTTTTAGTATATGTTGTTATAGCGGCAATAGAAATACATCATCTGTGAAAATTTCAACTGTCTAGCTATCACGGTTCATGAGATACAGCCTGGTGACAGTCGGATAGTGGAGTCTCGTCCCGTTTTTACCCTTTGGGTACGGATTTGCGGAACCCTTAGAAGGGTGTGCGTGGCGACGCATAAAGTGGTGTCTGGCGAACTCTGTCCAGTGCGTATTACCACCAACCCCGTTAATCTCTTAATTCAATCACTGCCCGCGACTTAGTCCTTAGTCGGCCTACGTCATCATCTGCCTACCCTAATCCCAACCATGTTGGGGTCGGCTTCCAGTCTAACCGGATGCAGCGGAGTTTCTTGCCCATTCTTCACCATACGTAAAATAACTTTTGGAATGGGCGACTAGAATCAATTCTATTTAGTTGTAATTTTTGACGTTCAAAAGTGCCTTTAATGTGCCTATTTGAAATAAATGATTTCACTTTGACTTTGCAGCTGAATACCAGTATTTTATATGGAGCGACTGCCTATCTGACCTCCACAACCCATTTACTGGGTAATACGATACCCCTTGGACTGACAACACTGGTTGACAGACAGTCGGGCTTGTGACGACCCGTAACGACTGTCAAAGATCCACGAATAATCTTATAATCTAATCCACCCGGCTTACATTTCCACAAATATTAATCCATCCTTCGACTCTTCACGTGACCAGAGGGCTGGCCTATTTTTTGGCCAAAGAATCAGCATTGCCATACAACGCGGCAATGCTGCCAGCCTTTTGGGCAAGTTTCCTGTTGACAGCGATGCGGACGAATTTTTTGATGCCCTTTGATTATTTGCCCTCCTTTTTATATATGTACAAATATTATTATTATTTTAAGACTGTTAGTTTTTAAATTGTCCTTTATCTATTCATTTTACTCCACTAGCTATAAAATTATATCAAACTTCACACTGTGCATCCAAATTCCCTACTCCATTATTTCAGTCCCCGTTCATTAGTTTCACTCTGATATACACAAATATCTGTCGTGTTTAGGTATGTACATAGCTCGCTTGTGTACCTACATGTTTATGTATATCGGGCTCCGCTATCTATTGTTTTGTCCTAGTTCTGGATAGATAATTATGTGAGATAACATGGAACGGGTAGTTATTGGTATGAAGGATGCGGTTTTGTGTTTAATTTATTTGGAGTTTACATTCAAAACATAAATAAAATAAATAAAGTCCTCCAGACCGTATTTCGGCCACGGCGGCCAATCTCAACGGAGACTAGCCTTCGGTGCGGGAGATATTATAGTGCACAAGTGTGCGCGCAGACACAGGTGCACTCCCTCTTCCCTCACTCTCATAGTCCGATGGGACAGCAATCCAACACGACCGGAGAGAGATCAGGCGCCGGACCAACGGCTTAACGTGCTTTCCGAGACACGGGGGTATCACACCGCCAACTTCCAAACTCCGGGCTGTTACTAAGAAATTTCTAATGGAAAAACTCAATAACACTTTGCCCGACCCGGGAATCGAACCCGGAACCCCACGCTCAGCAGTCGCGCTTGCGACGACGAGACCAACGGGGCAGTTATTCAAAACATACAAAACTTGGCAAACATGATAAGCTCAAAAAAAAATTGTTGGAACGTAGTTTCGGGAGTCGCTACCAAACAAAATTAAAGTAAAATAACTCGAAGAGCAATTCTCGTAATTTTAAGAACATTCACAGTCCCAATCTGTCAAAAATACCTCTAAAATCCCTTCATTTTTGACATTTATTTGTCGCCGAGATGACACTGCGACAAAATTTTGAACGTTATTAATTACGAGAATTGGGCTTTCAGTTTCCGAAAATTTTCTCACAAAATTATTTTTAAATGTCGATACTCGTCGACTTAAAAAAGGTGACCTCACCTCACCAAAAAAGTATCTTAGTAATCCCATTACCTATATAGTATATAGTCAGTCGTACGCTGCGTGTTTACTTCAACAAAACAAGCACTAAATTCCAATTAAATACAGCTTGTCTAGTGCTAATAAAAACAAATGCTTGTATCCGTACGAATGGGGCGGTAATTAAACCCTGCAATGATTATGTAGCTAGTTGCACGTAGGTAATCAGAAGGCCAGGGGGCCTAAAAAGGCCACTATGGAGAATCATAAGAGGATAACATTATGAATCGTAATATGGCGAAGACAGTCCGTGTTTTTCTTTTTTTCGCTGCTTTACGTAGAGATTGGGATTGGATTTGGATCGGATTGATTGGTATTTTAGCACCTGACAAAAAAAAATTACTGAAAAATGCTTCACCAATGGGATTTGATACGATTAACTTAACAGATAACTGTCCATTATGTTATTCTTTTATGATTCTGCCAAAAGCCCCAGACTGTGAACGTTCCTAAAATTACGAGAACTGCCCCTCTGTTGTTGTGGTGGCTTTTTTAAGGATTCATTTCTTAATCATTTCAGTTCAATTTGTTACGCCACTTCTTCTTCCCAGCTGAAGCACTAGAAAGTGGTGAAGGGCGGGCATTTTGAAGGAAGGGAAAACAGTTTTTATGATTTTTTTTAAACCGTAACAAATAAATGGTACACTAGGGTACTTTATAAACACTACCAACATCTCATATGATATCAAAACTAGTAAACTAGTCTCTTTCATCCAATTTATTAATACCAGTTTTCCCTACAATAATGTCCTCTAAAGAGCTTCACTCTCTCAGAGGCTTTAGAATCAGCAGCGAGAGTGCCTCAGGCAAGTCAATGACCTCGGGCGATAGAAAGTTCTCTGAAAATCTATAGTACACTGTGCTTTGAAAGCTGTATGTTATTACCTGGCTTTTAACGAGCATAGAGTGGGTCCGTATTTATGTGAGATATTATAGAGAAAAGCAATATAGCTACATTACTTGGGGAAATATTGTAAGATTGAAGTATATAAATGATATTAAATAAAATATGTCAGTTTTGAAACGTGACTCGTGAAACTCGTCCTGACGACGCGCGATGTACAAAAAATTCAGGCTTTTGATTTTTAATAAAAAAAACGTCTTTTATTTGATGGCAATCGTAACAACAACGTGATGTGATATTATCGTAACAAGCAATAAGTAAAGAGTTATTAAAAAAACCAGGCAAGAGCGAGTCGGACCCGCACACGAACCAAAAACGCTGAACAAAAAAAACACGTTTGTTGTATGGGAGCCCCCCCCCTTAAATATTTATTTTATTCTGTTTTTAGTATTTGTTATTATAGCGGCAACAGAGATACATAATTTGTGAAAATTTCAACTGTCTAGCTATCACGGTTTATGAGATACAGCCTGGTGACAGAAAGACAGACAGACGGACAGTGAAATCTTTGGGTACAGAACCCTAAAAAGAAACAATAAAATTTTTCTTCAGGTAGTTTCCTCACTGGTATTAACTCTGTATCGAGGTTGCTTTGCAGACACAAATCTGACACTTACAAACACTAATTCCTGAAACAGCTGTCTATAGGTCGAACACCAGCCTTAGGTACACGAGCATGTGTCACAGATGTTATAGGTCTTCATTATTATTTATTCCGGGCTGATCCCCTGAACCCCTCTCCACAACCCCCCCCTCTTCGATCCCCTGCTGGTTCGTCTTCTGTTTTAATCTCTGTCTTATCCACTTTATCTAGGTTACTCTTTTTGACAGGTAAGTACAGTCAAGAGAAAATAAATGTTTCATGTTTTATAAAATAAAAAAAAGATTTTTTTTTTAAATGTCTCATGCGTGCTCGTTGGGATTGAGGCCACGGCAATGCCCAAAGCTAAGTATTATTTGTCTAACCTTTTAATCGCAAATACAAAAATATACATGAGCTTCTTTCATGGTGATGCATGAGTAAAATGTAAGCCACTTCAGAATTGCATTCACTAAAGTTAAAGTGCTAAGTTTCTAAACGAAACGATGCATAGTTCGTGTAACAGAAGATAGAAAGAAGAAATAAATACTAAAATGACGGCTGATAAAGATTTTAGAAAGAAGATCACAATGCTGTGCCGACCACAAACAAAAGAGGCAGGGGCACAATGACGAGGTGTATTGCAGAAGTTAAATCAGAAAGTTCCTCTTAAAATAGACATTCAGACGCTAAACTAGACACCGACCATTTCCGTTTCCAACAAGGAAAGCATACCTAAATGAACTGCAAATGAATGTTTACATAAATAATAGCAGCATCAGGTATCAAGGTTGCCCATACGTTATGTAGTAACTACGTTAAGGCACATGTCCCACAGCTGACAGTAAAGAGGAAATGCGTTCGGAGAGACTATTGAAAAAGCCTTAGTAAGAAGTCATAATTCGAAGTTTGGCTCTCGCCTATTTCCTCCTCCAATATTGGACCAATTTAAAAGATATTTCATAAATATAAGGATATATTCCCTATGTTTTTCTTTTTTCATTAATAGTTAGTTGTCAAATTTGTACACTTGGCCTCTGTTGCCAGCGGCTTAGATCGCCAATTTTGAGCATTTTTGAGGAATAAAAAAACAGCTTTTCTCTGCATTTTGACGAGTTAGGGCTGATTTTTCAATCAACTGATAATTTTTATTCGTCGAATAAAATTGACGTCTGACAGTTTTTGTATGGAAGAACTGTCAAAAATTCAAAATTATTCCTCCGATAAAGTTATCTGGCGTTGAAAAAAACAGCCCTTATACGAATACAAATGTAGGGAACAGCAGATATTTTTTTTCGCGATTTCAGTTTTGGTCCCATAGTAAAAGTTGTTCATAATGATGAGTACGATGACCTCTTAAGAGGTTGTTGGTGTTTTTCCAATAACCCTGTATATGTCTTATACTAACACGGGACTTATATCTATTCTACGTTTCTAGAGAGAGAAAATAGTCGATAGTCAGTCGCTTCCTCGTTGGCAATGGGACAGGTGCCCTAGGCACAAGAAACGAAGGTCGTTCGTTCCCTGTATTATTCAGCCTAATTGCAACTAGCTTCAAGTTCCAATCAACTCGTAATTGTGTTTACAAACTGAACCATACGAAGGTATACAGACTATGGTGATTATTTGTGGAAACATTTTAATGAGGGGTCTCGGTATGTAAAGATCCCTATCTAAAATACCCATCCACAGACCAACCGCGGCAAGCGTAGCGTAAGCTGATCGATCGACCTGTGCGGCTGTTATTATTTAGCCACGGGCCCCTCATCAGTATTTTAATTTTTTTTAAATTTATAGCCTTATTATAATTTACTAGCTGACTCGGCAAACTTCGTACCACCTAAGTATCATTATCAAAATCAGTTAATTCGTTCTCGGGATGTCATCAAAAAGCCGTTCCATTCAACAAAAAATGTATGAGAAAATTAATCATGTTTTTTTTTTGTATTTTACTCATGTTTTAATAGTTATTCAATAAATGTAAGGTGATTTATAAATGGTGTAACTGACCCGACTTTGTTCTATGTGAGAAACCTCATATATTATAATGTACTCTGTAGTGAGAAACAAACCTATCGATCTATAAATAACAAAGAGCATGTAATTAATTGCAATAATTTTCTTTCTACCTCACGTGATATTACCTGCTTTTATATACTGTGGGCAATACCTATGTGTATATAATTTATTTACCCCGGCCCGACACATAGTTGTTACTTATGTGCTCACTCAAGCCGTAGTAATGTAGTGTACCGGCAGCTAACCTGTGGTCTGTGTTTAAAATGTTTATACCTCTAATTACTTCTGACATTACGTTTTTGTGAATTTAATTAAATATATTTCGGCCAATGGAGCGAAGTTTAATAGGTGTTAAGCGTACAGGTGGTCTAAAAAGGCCAACTTGGCAGAATCATAAAAGGATAACATAATGGACAGTTAACTGTTAAGGTAATCGTATCAAATTCCATTGGTGAAGGACTTTTCAGTTACTTTTTTTTGTCTGTGCTAAAACCTCCTCCTTTTTGGAAGTCGGTTAAAAATACCAATCAATCCAATCCAAATCCAATCCCAATCTCTTTGATTGTACCTACGTAGTGCAGTGAAAAATAAATAAAAACACGGACTGTATTCGCCATAGTATAATTCATAATGTTATCCTTTTATGATTCTCCAAAGTGGCCTTTTTAGGCCCCCTGATCGAGTTAGAAACACCACGTTGCGCTCCTTAACTCAAGTAGCGGATATTGGAGAAAAAACAGCCAGGCTGAAGTGGGAGTGGGCCGGACACGTCTCACGAATGCACCCGGAGAGATGGGCGAAGATCGTCACTGGACGCCTGGGGCAAGACATCGCCGTCGAGGTAGACCACGGCGAAGGTGGCGTGAGATCGTACAAGACATCCCGGAGGTTTGGAAGAAAAAAGGGGAGGCCTTTGCCGAGCAGTGGGACACAAAAAACGATAACAAAACAAAAGACATAAGATTTGGTCTATTGGGTAATAGACCAAATGTTGTTTTTTTTTGTGGTACACAAATAAAAAACCGACTACGGAAAAATAAAAGTGATCTGAAAAGTATGAGTCTAATAAAATTAGACTCATACTTTTCAGATCAATTTTATTTTTTATTGCATTGCATTGCAATTGTTAGAATTATTCTAGCAATTCAAGGTCATGACTGGAAGGGCCTTTTGAAGAAAGCGCCATTGTTACAGTTTTGAGTTGACCTCATGTTCAAGAAACCGAAAATTATCTATTTTCAAATGTGTGATGTGCAGAAGATTAGATAATCTTCTGTGGTATTTTTTGAGGTCCTTTTTTAGGCTATTTAGATAAAAATAGCCTCAATTCTAAGATTCGTTCGAAATGCTTCGTTGACAATCGGGACTGTTGTCGGCTACTAATTTCCTGGGGATGGCCGCTAAAAGGCCGGAGATTGAAATGTGCCGCGGCGCTAATAATAGCGTTGCTGATATCACGCCGGTAATGGTCTATATTTAGAAGATTATCAAATACAGAACAATTATAATAATAAAGCATACATACAGTTTCGTAGTTGACTGTCATCGCTAGAAAGTTGTAATTACCTGGAAAAGAAGATAAAAATATTTAACAATACGTACTAAAACAAAACATAATAACGACTTCGAAGTTTAAAAGAAATTAAACGTATTGGATCAGTCTTAAAATATCCTCAACTTCAAAAGACAATCCCACCAAAAACATTTTCATGTAAAATGTTGCCAAGACGAGACCGCATATGGCTCGCATTGCCAAAAAGTTATCAGATCGCATGTAGAGCCAAGCTTCTAACTCTACACGCCCTAACTTCACAAACTCTACACCTTAGTCAAAATATGAGGCTTCGCCGTTTCTTTACTACAAGATCTATTGTATAACAGAAAAGTAGTTAGTTAGTTGGAAGCAATTTAATCCTTCAAAAGCGAGCGTAAACAAAACGCGCGCAAAACCACATGATGACAAAAATCTCGAGCTAAAAATAAAAATATCCCGAGCGGTATCAGATGTTTTCTATGCGAAGTTGCAAGAGTCAATTATAAGAAATGGGTCACTAGGCGACGGATAAGCTGGCAACACAGAATAGATAATTACAGAAGGCTGGCTAAGTACAGTTTATTTTTACCGACTTCAAAAAAAAAAGGAGGTTATGTTTACTAGCTTCTGCCTTGGACTTCGACCACCCCGTTGCATCGCATCGCCTGCCCTTTCGTTTTTTATTCGGATTGATCGACTCCTAAGAGTTCTAGTGTTGTGATGATGTTTAATAGCCTATAGCCTTCCTCAAGAATTGGGCTATCAAATGCAAAAATAATTATTGAAATCCGACCGGAAGTTCCAGAGATTAGCGCGTTCATACAAACAAACAAACTCAATAAATAAGTATAGAAGTAGGTATGAATATCTATGTATTTGTCCATCTTTGTATGAGTATGTATTCTTGTTTTTTATAGTTATTTGTTGTTGTTTTTAGTTAATTGTTGCCCGGAATCTAGATATGTGCCCAGTTGATGGCAATAGGCTCGCCTCCTATTACATGGACCTTGAACATAACTGGTGAAATGCGAGTGTTACTTTATAGTAACACTCGCATTTCGAGATACGTCTCAGTTAAGTGTCTTTCGAGACAGACAGATTTTGACTTTGAAATTTGACAGATTGTAGTAGCTTGATGTGCTGGCGACATCAAACTACTACAAATATAAAATTTCTTTAATAGATTTTCATCTTTATCGCTAAAGCATAAGGTTCAAAGTTGATTGGGAAATTTTGACAGTTTCGGGTAGCTTGATGTGCTGCCGTACATCTCTGCTCGGCCTAACCTTTCGGGTATTACAAGCGTGATGTTATGTAAAGTTATGCGTTTTATAGTTATTTCCCAGCTATTTGTATCTTATGCTGCACCTGCCATGTTTTGTCTCTGCATCACCCTAAGGTTGACTGGTAGAACTAGCCTCAGGCATTAAGTCCGCCTTTGTATAGTATTTTTTACTTTTGCGTAAAGTTTTAATCCTACTAATCATACTAATATTATAAAGGCGAACGTTTATGAGTGTGTTTGTATGTTTGTTACTTCTTTACGCAAAAACTGTTGAACGGATTTTTAATGAAATTTGGCACACAGCACAGGTGGTTTATAACCACGATTAACACATAGGATACTTTTATCCCGATATTCCGACGGGATCGGAATTTATGCGGATGAAATCGCGGGGGGCTGCTAGTAAATAATAAATAAAAAGAGCAAAATCACATGCACACATAGGTAAACACGCTTCAAATACAGCGAGGGCAAGTGCACTGCCTGGTGCCCCCCATTTGTTTGAGATCGCCGGTCGCCGTACGTACAATACGACCGACGTAACTTGGCGGGCGCTTGCGAACTTTCGCGCACTCGCCTCATGCCACTTTTTTGTTTTTGTAAAAAACGTTCGTGCGCAGCCTTCTGCGCAAAGTTCAGGCCCGCCAAGTTACATCGGTCGTATTGTACGCGTCTATGTGTGCATGCGTCTTTTCTCACTCGTTGTGTATGTGTATGGAGTCGGCCTTCTGTTGTACGGTCATCTATTTTGTGCTTGCAACCTGTGGCCCGGTCTGTTCACACTTACTGCCTACGTTACTTTTTATAGTACGGGTTTTCTTAGCGTTTATTTTTACTTCGGGTAATCAGTGCTTTTTGCTCGGTGATCAAAAAACTTTTTGCATTTGTGGATGGTGTTTTTAATGGTTTGGTATGCTCGAGCTCATATGAAAAAAGAAAAGGCTCGTAACAAAAGAAAAAACTGACCAAGTGCGAGTCGGACTCGCACACGAAGGGTTCCGTACCACAAGGCAAAAACGCCGAAAAAAACTCGTTTGTTGTATGGGAGCCCCCCTTAAATATTTATTTTATTTTGTTTTTAGTATTTTTTGTTATAGCGGCAACAGAAATACATAATTTGTGAAAATTTCAAATGTCTAGCTACCGCGGTTCTTGAGATACAGCCTGGTGACAGACAGACGGACGGACGGACGGACGGATGGACGGACGGACAGACAGCGAAGTCTTAGTAATAGGGTTCCGTTTTTACCCTTTGGGTACAGAACCCTAAAAATTTAAAATAAATTTGTTTCACTCAGGTTCACTATACTTAATTACTTTTTCGATAAAAATGAGTAAACCTTTTCGGACGACAACTTAAAATCAGCGCTGTGCTGTGGTTTTATAGCCCAGCATCATGCTGAGTGGAAGCCTTCTTGCCACAATCACGACATGAAGTGCCGAATATTTATGTTCTGTGCTCCTAATAATAGATATATTTTATTTTTATTATTCGAGTTAGTATCTTTTTGTATGAACGTGTTTCTGTGACACTTAAACCTATGTTTTTCTTTCTTTCTTTCCCTTTACCAAATACCCAGTTAACATTGACAGTCACACAAACATTCCCCCACTAAAAGGGACAGTCAGTGGTCAAACAAAGCAAAGGTACCAACATTTTTATCTTTAAGAGGTCTCGTATTAGTCTCACTCGGGTTGAGTGTCGGTATCGGTGTCTCTCGGCCATTATCCACCGTCTGAGTGGACGATTGTCACACATTATCTACAGGTTGAAGAGGGTTTTATTACTAGATTGTTCGTGGGAGAGTTTCTTGAGTTGGAGGTAGATGCTAGTAGTATTTTTGGTACTTTTTAAAGGATTTTAGACCGTAAAGCCAATCCAAGTACACGACGTAACTGAAAAGTAACGTGTTTTGGTATAGGTAATTAAGGACTGCTTGTATTTTTGTAGTAATATTTATGATCTCTTATTATATTTACATTATAATTCAATGTGTGTGTTCGCGTGATTTAGATGGCGTATTGACTACTCTGTCATTCACTCCGACACTTCACTCTGACGTTCTTCCGTTCATTCACTGGTTCACTTGAAAGTGTTGCACGGGCATTCGCCCGTGTTCGCATGTGCAACACTTTACTCGACTAGCCACCAAAATAGAATTAGTTTGGTGGATAGTCGAGTTAGGTGAATTTAAAGTGTTAAACCAAAGTGAATAAATGTACTTATACTGAAGAACTGTGTTTTCTTTTCCTGACCTTAGACGTGTTACAAACTCAAATCTCCAATGAGTACCTAGCTAGAATGTCACAGCATAATTACTAACCGCAGACTAGTTAATAACGCGTTAGTAAGTCGCATCGTCTACGGACCGCCATTGAAATACTAGTGGGCGTAAACGCACACATGAAGCTTTAGAAAAGGACTCCCACATAGGTATATGTGACGATATTATCCACACATCGCGCCTTTTTCGTACGAGGAAAGTTATAAACTACAGAACGCCACGTACTACGATCCATTTGTACTCCTTTCACTTTGCCCACGTCCATACACGTGTGGGGTTGCCTTTTGTCCGGACATGTCCGGCTATTTAGGCCTCCGTCCGGACTTCGCCCTGCCCTAACATTGTGGACTTTTCGCTTTAAGGGGATTTGTTTTAGAAATTAAATTCAGTAAATGAGTTTTGAAACGAGAAAGATTTAAAAAGTTAAGTATTCGGTTTTTTTTTGTAAATGTCTGACTTTTTGTCAGGCCTTTTCAAATTTTGAAATGGTAACCTTATACCTGTGAGCCTGTTGCTATTATAGTTACATACGCAACTGACCGCGTACCGGAAGACGTACCGTTGGAAGGTGTCTCACAAGGTGGACCGCTGACCTGGTAAAGACCATCACGAATCTGCTGGATGTGAGAAGCACAGAACCGGTCGAAGTGGCGACGCTTGGGGGAGGCCTATGACGTCTTTCGGCTGAAACGAAGATGATGATGACACAACTAACCTTTTTATAGAACATCATAGAAGTTTATCGCTTTTTATCTGTGCTTTTCATTAATTATTTCAAGAAAAATAACGCTCCTAAGCATATTCAAATTTTTGTCACTACATATTTTAATTGATTTATTCCGGTCTGATCCCCTGAACACCCCATCCACTCCCCCTCCTCGATCCCCTGCTATTTCGTCTTCTGTTTTAATCTCGGTCTAATCTACATTTACAGCAATTTTCTGAGTAAGAGCAATATGCTGCTACACTGTTGCTGCTACTGCACTCAGCAGCAGCAGCAGCTTGCAGCTCGCAGCTTGTCTATACTGGTACTCAGCTGCATCCGGTTAGCCTGGAAGCCGACCCCAACATAGTCGGGAAAAGGCTTGCCAGATAATGATGACATATTTAAACACAAAAAAATATGTAATATAGCTACATGTTTTTAATCACGTCTAAACTTGCTATGGATAGGTATCTTAATTTGACAGGACTAGACTAATATTTATCTTCTGTCCTTTTCTTAATGAAATAGAAAGAAAAAGATGCACTGAACTTAAATTTAGTTTAGTTTGTGAATAAGGGAATCGGCGCCATTAATAAGTTAATGGCTAACAATTATTGTACCTATGTCTAACTTTAAACATACCGTTGCGATACTCGTTCCAAGGAACGTTTATATGTATGTAACCAGTATTTCTCATTCCAAATGAATAATTGTATTCCGTTTTTGAGAAATAAATGTCAATGTTCTTAATACAAGCAATATGCTATCATACGCCTATTATAATATTAGAAGGCGGTATTGGTTTCCAATAACAGTTTTCCAACTACCCACAAAGTTCTGAAGTGGGTTAACTAAAGTTGTGAACTTGTAAGCAATTTGATCCGGCTTGTTAGAAGCTTAGCTTGCTTGGAATATTGTAACTTCTAAATAAGCCTTTCAAGCTATTTAGTGAAGGCTTAGAATAGAATGTAATTTATTTCTGAGTTTATGGTTCTTTCAAAAGTCTGACCACCAGTCTTACCGAAGGGTATCGTGTTACCCAGTTACTGGGTTGTGGAGGTCAAAAGGCAGTCGCTCCATGTAAAATACTGGGATTCAGCTGCGTCCGGTTAGACTGGAAGCCGATCCCAACATGGTTGGGAGAAGGCTATGCATTTGATTGATTGAAAGATCTTATCTAGCTGAAAAATAGTGCAGCCTTGATTTCAAGTCTGTACCTCCATTTTACATAACATTAGACGGGATAGATATTAGCCGTTTGACGTGTAACTGTGGGTTTGAATAATTCATTGTAAGCTAACAAATGTCGGGACGTGATAAGGAGACCGTTCCTTTGTATGCGGAATTTCCAATAACTTTAGAGAATATTCAAATTCAAGGTGCTTTTGTGTAGAAACACATTTTTACCGACTTCAAAAAAAAGGAGGTTATCAATTCGACACGTATGTACGTATTCACATATGACAATCTATTAGGGCTTCCAAACAAATATACAAATTTTTATAGATGTATGTATGTATGTATGTTTGTCCACGCATATCTCCGTAACTAATAATCGGATCGTGACCATTCTTTTTTTACTGGCTTACATTTACTTCAACTTAGGGAACAGTGCAAGTTTCATCAAAATCGATTCAGTAATTTTCAAGATAATATGAACTAAGACGTGAAAGTGTGAAGGCCTGGCTTATTGATACGAGCTACGGGTATAGTGTCAAAGGGAAAACATCTCAAAATCTTGGTCAAATTCTAGTGCAAAAACTAAAAATTACGAAATAAAAAGTAATTTGAAAAAATTAAACCGAATTCAAAAAGAAATTAACTCAAAATTATGAAATAACTTTAATTTCGGAAGTCGGTGGCAAAAAACTAAAACTAAAATACAGATCCCAAGACACCGACTTCCGAAATTAAAGTTATTTCATAATTTTGAGTTAATTTCTTTTTGAAGTCGGTTTAATTTTTTTAAATTACTTTTTTGATATATATTTTTTTTCTTTTCAGTTAATAATAGGGACAATAATATAATTCATTATTAGTTGATCAAATAATAGGTTCCTTAGATATAGTCCTTTCTCAGTTATTTTATCTCTGACAGCAGCATCCCAATAGCCACCTTATTGTAACGATAATAAAGATCTCTGTAAATTTGACAAACTTGTCAATGGCAGACACCTAACAGCAACCTTATTGCAACGCAATAAAGATCACTGTAACTTTGACAGTGATGTAAATAAAGAGGTTTTAACTATTGACGGACTGTAGTTATAAACACACCATAGACTATAAATGTGCGTGTGAATTGAGTCCTCCTTTTTAAAAGTTTATTATATTTTTACGAAATCAAGGAAAAAATTAGGAAATAATTGTGAACTTTACGGTGAAGATAAAAAAATTGTGAAATCAATTGAATATTTGTCAATAGTTTTCACATTATTCCACATAAAAATATTAAACATATATCTAGTTTATTTTGAGACACGAGTGACAGTATTTTCTCAGGTTAGCAGATTGAGTGTTCTATTTAATTGACCACGACTTTCTCATCATAGATTTCACAATTTTTTTATCTTCACCATGAAGTTTTCACGACTATTTCCTAAATTCTTCCTTGATTTCGTAAAAATATAATAAACTTTTAAAAAAGAGCACTCAATCCACACGCAAATATAGACGACTATGGGTACCTTGGAATAATTTTATTTATTTATTGATAATACAAAAAATTATCCCCTAAAAGCAAGCCGGGTAAACCTTCGAATACATAGTTTAAGAAAACCAATAATCCCTTAACAAAACTTGCTTCTCTGTAACATAAAATAACAACTATAGCAATAAATCAACTCCGACAAACTACCCGTCAAATGCACAATAAGTTCGTTCAGAACAATGGCGACGCGTAGCGGATCTGCTACGGCGTAGCGATCGAGCGATCGTAGCACCGTAGCAACGTAGCGGTCTCATTGTTGAACTTGGATCGGTATTATATCGCGATGGTTCTACGAATTGAAATAGCGTAGTCATTTAATATTGAACAGGTAACTATATAGTTTTGCAAAGAACCTCCTACATGGATTTTGAAATTAATTTAATTCATTAATATTCGTCAAGGATGAAAGGCGGCTAACAAAAGGCCAAATCTCGTAATTTAAAACGTTCAAAATCTAGTCGCAGTCTCATCTCGGTGACAAACAAATGTCAAGAACATGTCAAAAATGTAGGGAAGTATTTTTGACAGATTGAGACTGAGAACAGACTGTGAATTTTCTTAAAATTACGAGAATTTCCCCTCAGATGTATGAACGTAAACGAAGCGGAAAGAGTATGTAAGGATCGTAGCAGATTTCGTTCTGTAGTTTCTGCCTACGATAGGAAGAAGGTGTGGAGAACAAGTGAAGAAGTGTTGGAATATGGATGCACAGTTTATAATGCTGAATTTGAGATAGGTCATTTAAGGTCATAGTACACGTATCAAATCGGAAAGGGATCGGCACCGTATCAACTCGAGCCGTTCAGTATTCTTTGTATGAAACCTACTGCGACGCACTAGTACTAACCTTTAATCTGGCTATTCTTATGAGTAATGCTTCATACAAACAATACAATAACACCTGGCAAGCACCACCACCACCACTTGGCACCTGTACATGGCATAAAATACCATTACCACAACGGCATTCTAACGTGTCCGCACTGTGCACGTACCTTTACAGTGAAAATAGGTTACGATAGCCACATCAGAGCACACGTAACCTATAGTTGTCGGAAACAATAGCAGTCACCGTAGCTGAAATCGGCATGGGATGTGTAGTGTATAACTGTATATATACCGCTACTTCTAGTAATATAAATCGAGACACATTAACTTGTTACTAGCAATGTTCGCGGATCGTTTCCAAGCGAATGTCTTGAATTATTCATTCGTAAGCCTCGTTCACACGAGGATTGAATCTCGTCGTGAAAAGGCGATTGTCGAAACCCCTTTCGAAACCCCTTTCGACAATCGCCTTATAGAATTTGAAAAAATATAGAATTTGCCCGTGTTGACAGTAACTAGTTACTGTTGATATTTGCGTGACGAAAAGTCAAAATAACATGATGAATTTCCATTAGACCATGGGCAGTTTTGAAAGGTGAAAATAGCCTCGTCTTTGCTGTTACAGTTTTAGAAGTTTTTTTTTAAGGCAATTTTTCAATTGGCAATTAGTAAGGTAATATATTAGTTAGCGTACTATTTTTAGTACACTTGTTTTTTATCAAAATCCAAGCACATATTTCAAATAAACCACGCACTTTTGAATTGGCAAGGGGTCGGTCTGTCAGAAAAATGCACAGAAAATATTTATGTTCTGCGCCCGTTAGGGTATTTACACTGACGGGGAAAAATGACTCTTGTTGCCCATTCCAAAACGCAGTACATACATTCCTATAGAGAATAACGAGCGTGAAAATTCATGGACACTCTTACACGAGTAAATCTAAATATAGTTGCAAAATATTTTCTCGCTTGAGTGAGAGAGGCTGCATTGACATTCTCGTCTCTCAACGGACGAGGAACTTTCTTCGTGAAAATGAGCCTCTAATGAACGTATGCGGCAGCTTCGAAGGCATGAGAATGCTAAGTGCTATGTTCATGGAATAGACGAACTAAGTATGCCAAGCACGTCAAGCTACTACAATATGTCAAATTTCTTTAATAGATTTTCAACTTTATCAGTAAAGCATAAGGTTCAAAGTTGATTGGGAAAATTTGACAGTTTCTGGTAGCTTGATGTGCTGGCGTCTGTACATAAATAACAACGTTTAGAATTGCTTTCAAGGTACTAGTTGTGGTAGTTATTAGTGGATGGAAGAGAGTTTTTGACTGTGATGCAATGACTTTGTGATACAGTTTATGTTTTCTACGTGTCTCATTTTAGTTTTTGTAGATTGGTTTGCCTTGTTGGTCTACTGGTAGCCTACGCTACTGCTGAGGACGAGGTCCTAGGTTGGATTCCCGGGTCGGGAAAGGTGTTATTGGGGTAACAACCCAAGCCCCCCCCCCCAACCCCTTTAACAAGCCTGGATTTGTGCCCGATGGATGGCAATAGATCCCCCCCCCCTTTTGTACACGCAATTTTTTCTCTTTCCACCTTCAAAACTTTATTAAAAGAGTCCAGCTCATCCCGCCATCTCCGTCTGGGCTCCTATTTCATGGGATTTCAAGTACACCTCTGCTCGACCCTTTGGGGATACAAGGCGTGATGTTATGTAATAAAGAAAACGTGCTGGAGTATATCTCTCCTGTCGACATTTACGACTCAGAAGAGATAATAAGGAAATAAATAACTTCGGAAGTCATGCGTGACTTTTTTCTTCAAGAGGATATACTCGTATAAGAACGTAATCATACTACTCAATCACAGTATTTTCGCTTGGATAAGTTGATGATAATATTTCGTTGATTTTCATGGGGATTAAGCCCTCCAGACTGTATTTCGGCCATTACGGCCAATCTCAACGGAGACTAGCCTTCGACGCGGGAGATATTATAATGCACAAGTGTATGCGCAGATGCAGGTGCACTCTCTCTTTCCGCACTCTCATAGTTTAATGCGATAGCACGCAATCCGAATGTTAATTAATTAACAAATTAATTAATTTAAAAAAATGTCATGTGAAGCACCAAATAAAAAAAAAATAAAATTTAATTTTTACACCGTACAAAGTGGTTGTAGAAATACGAAACGCTTTGAAAGCGACTGACCCTTGTCAGTTTCCAGTTCTTTATCATTTTTTATTAATATCATCATCATCATTTCAGCCGAAAGACGTCCACTGCTGGACTTAGGCCTCCCCCAAGCACCTCCACTTCGACCGGTTCTGTGCTTCTCGCATCCAACGGGTTCACAAGGTCGTCGGTCCACCTTGTTTGAGGCCATCCAACGCTACGTCTTGCGGTTCACAGTCGCCACTCCAGAACCTTTCGGTCCCATCGGCATTTTTAATACACCGAAATATAATGTCATGTATTTTGGAATATTATCCCACTCACCACAAATCCAGTGGCATTACATAAGACTTCTCCTGACATCCAGACAAGGTCGAGCCGTCACCCAAACCTGAATTATTCATTTGTATATAGACTCGTACATAAGCATTCTTGAGATATTTGCCACTCATATTATTCTAAATATTTTGCGAAGAAAAAATGGTTCAGTTTCAGTACAAGTGGGAAGGTTGTTGAGTTCAAGAGATTTTATAGACTGCCCGTCGTCTTGTTATGGATCAAAATTATATGTTTTACTAGCTTCTGCCCGCGACTTCGTCCGCGTGAAATTTCACCCTCCCCTCATTTTTTTTTTTTTCATTCACCCTCTTAGGGGTGGAGTTTCGAAAAACCCTTTCTTAGTGGATACCTACTCTTCACAAATAACACACCCTCCAAATTTCATGTCTCTAGGACCCGCGGTTTAGGCTGTGCGTTGATATATCAGTCAGTCAGTCAGGACTTTGAATTATATACATAGAGATACTTTTCCGGGATAAAAAGTACCCAGTGTGGTGCCCAGGATATTAAAGAATAATTATACCAAGTTTCATCGTAATCGAACCGGTAGTTTTTGCGTGATGCCTGAACAAACAGACAGACATACGGACAGACAAAAATTTTTTTAATCACATTTTTGTGTTCGGTGTCGGTCTAGTAACACTCCCTGCCCTTTATTTTTTTGATATTTTCATTGTACAGAATTTTCACATATACAGATTTATTATAAGTATATATATAATTATGTTGCCTTCTTAGTCTTGAGCAGTGTGACGCAACTGTCTAATAAAAAGTCGGTTAAAAAAGAAACTATAAAACGTGCACTAAACATAATGGCGGCTATCGCTGTCTCGCTTTAACATCTATTCGACTCTATCATGTTTAGTACATCCCTATCTTGTTATTATGTTGGCAGCTTTACGTCATGTCTGCAGTCTGTGTTATTTTTGTTTTGTTGGTATTCAGTTTTAGTGCACGTTTCATACAAGCGACGTTTTTCAACTTTTTCTATGGGAGTTCCGTCTCTTATATATGTTTACATGTTTACTTACTCTATGGTCTTGAGGCCCCGTGATTGGTATCTATCTCTGGGTCAGTCAGGTGTTGAACTGGATTGGATTTACCACTGTGGGTGCTATGATATACACGAATGGATAGAATAAGAAATTAGTCCTTATAATAAGAGTTTTAAAGTCTGAAAGTGTCACCGGTGACTGAAAAGTCGTGTGGGAATCGATTGTCATGGTATGGCCATGTGATGCAGAGGAATGAGGAAAATGTCGTGAGGAAATTTTCGAATTGAATGTGGATGGTTGTAAGAGAAACGATGGAAGGACTGAGAGAAAGATCATATGGCTAGAACGAGGGTGACTACCGAGAAGACGACTTAGAGAAAAGTTCGCAACCCCAAATAAACTCGTTTATCGGTGAGATAATGATAATAACATTACTAGCGAAATGTGAGTGAACTATACACAGTACACCTCAGTATACATTGCCAACCTGTTGAAGGAATTCTAACGCGATATAATAAATACTATGCATGTTTATATTATAATCAAAGTTATCGGAAAACAGAGTAAACCTCTGCTATTTTCAGCGTGGTGACTATAATATTACCCATCGTCACTAGTTAGGACTACGCCTCGTAAGTTGGTTTCCAATAATGAAACGAAGCAGAGTAAGCTGTTTCTAGTAGATTGGTTCCTAGAAACTAGCTTTAAGATAAGCGTTGGAGAAACTTAGTTTTGGATTGAATTACTTTTGAAACTGACTTTCATTTTCTTGCCCAGTGCGGGTTGGTAGATGTCACATGTCTTTGAATTTTTGGTTCTAGGATATGACGGTTTCTTCACGATGTTTTCCTTCACCGTTTTGAGAGCAGTGGTGATGAAATAATTTACACGAATTACAGCACCTGCCTAGGTTCGAACCCAAGACCTACAACTCACAAGTCGGGGCCTTTACGCTGCGCCACCAATGCTCTCCCTACGAGTGGCTAAAGTCAAATGTACAGTCAACAAAAGAGATAAGTCTGCAGGACCGTCGGATATAAGTAGTTGAAGTTTACTAAGAAACCGATGGATGGTGTTGACTGAAATTTAATTTGATAAATGAGCTATTTGTTTTCTATTAATAAAATTAAATTTTATTCGAGAACATCCATCGGTTTCTAAATAAACTTTAACTATATCCGACGATCCTGCATACTTATCTCTTATGTTGACTGTACATCTTGCGTATCTTAGGCAGTTGGCCCCACTTCCACCCTGTTAACTACCATAAAGGTATTTTATACAAGAGCTATTTTTCAATAGCCAGGCATTACATATTTCAAACACATTTACGTTCTTTATTTAGGTCACCGGACCGATCAAACCATTTATTTATTTATTTATATATACTTTATTGTACACTACAAAAATACATAACATGAGAAAAATACATCAAACGCTACAAAATATACGATGGGCGGCCTTATCGCTTTCTGCGATCTCTTCCAGGCAACCTTGGAATGGACAGTGATTTTCCTGGACATAAAATGGGGCTGTCGTTGGTGCAAATATACAATACACTAAAATAGATACACAGATATATACATATCAAAAATTATAGATACATAAACACATACATACTAAATTATATAAGCGACGAAAATAAAAGAAGACAGTAGATGATTGCAGTAAGGACAACAAGATCACAACGACAAGTAGTCAGTACCGTATTTGAAAAACTAATTATCCTTCCAAAATACGGGCAGTAAATTAAAAAACATAATAAGCTATATTCGACGCCATCCCATAACATAATAAGGCTTAACTAGAAAGTAAAAAAATAAAACAACTTTAATGTCAACATAAAATATGAAACAAGTACCCTTCGTTAGCATTCGCGATGGCGTTGCATGTCCACTCCGATTTAAAACCTGGACACGTACAGCTCGAAATAATAATAATAAACGAACTGAAGTTTCAGTGTGGCCATGTGGTCAACGTGACTAGCGAATGTGATGCGAAGCTATGAGGGAAAATCAAACAATAGTCTAAATTAGAACTTCATGTTTCAAATCAAATCAAAATACTAGCTGTTCCCCGCGGTGTCACACGCTGCGCGGCTCCTAAGGGTCGTAGCGTAATGTTATATAGCCTATAGCCTTCCTCGATAAACGGACTATCCAACACAAAAATAATTTTTCAATTCGAACCAGCAGTTCCTGAGATTAGCGCGTTCAAACAAACAAACTCTTCAGCTTTATAATATTAATAATAATAACTAGCTGACCCGGCAAACGTTGTTTTGCTCCTACACTACTCCTACCCTACTCCCACACTACTCCTACCCTACTCCTACACTACTCCTACCCTACTTCTACCCTACTCCTACCCTACTCCTACCCTACTCCTACACTACTCCTACCCTACTCCTACACTACTCCTACCCTACTCCTACACTACTCCTACACTACTCCTACCCTATTTCTACCCTACCCCTACCCTACCCTACTCCTACCCTACTCCTACACTACTCCTACCCTACTCCTACACTACTCCTACCCTACTCCTACACTACTCCTACACTACTCCTACCCTACTTCTACCCTACTCCTACCCTACTCTACTCCTACTATAAAAAAAAAAAAAATAAAAAAAAAGTATCCTATGTCCGTCTCCTGGTCCTAAGCTACCTCCCCACCAATTTTCAGCCAAATCGGTTCAGCCGTTCTCGAGTTATAAGTGGTGTAATTAACAGACTTTCTTTTATATATATAGATAATAGTATAGATTACACGTTGTTCTAGTATACAGTTGGTGGCGACTCCTTTTAAGCATATAAATGCCTGTGCAAGGAGGCGCCGCTCTTTTTAACCGACTTCAAAAAGGAGGAGGTTCTCAATTCGACGGTATGTTTTTTTTTTTTTGTGTGTTTGTGGCGCGATTACTCCGCCACTTGTGGACCGATTTTCAAAATTATTTTTTTGTTCGAAAGGGTATACTCTCGAGGTGGTCCCATTATCATCAAGTTGGAATCTGATGAGTGGATCCCATGGAAATCGAGGGAAACCCTCAAATTTTATAGGCAAAGCTATAGCGATTTGGGTATTTTTTAAAGTGACTTGAGCATTTGCTCTCGGAAATCATCATTTGGTAAAGCGGAGCTGATGATGAAGACCACAGATGGCCATCGGAACTACTTAATGACAAATATTTCACGGGTTGCGATTCGATTACTTTAATATGGTTGCTAAACGATTTATCCTCGTCACAATGCGTATGGTGAGTGGTTGTTCAAGAGTTCTCCTGGTTCTTACCAGAAGAACTCCTCAACAATTAACGTTCCTGCATCGGGAAAAGCAATATTTTGTAAAAGGTGATAAGCAGTTGCATTAGGCTATTTTAACTTAGATAAATTACAAACTGACCCACTAAAAAGTGAAAAATAAAAACTTTTTTACAAAAAAAACAACCGACTTCCAAAAAACACTATAAAGTAAATAAAAACTTTTTCACAAAAAAAAAAAACAACCGACTTCCAAAAAACACTACAAAGTGAAAAATAACTTTAATTTCGGAAGTCGGTGTCTTTGGATCTGTATTTTAGTTTTTTGCCACCGACTTCCGAAATTAAAGTTATTTTTCACTTTGTAGTGTTTTTTGGAAGTCGGTTGTTTTTTTTTTTTTGTGAAAAAGTTTTTATTTACTTTATAGTGTTTTTTGGAAGTCGGTTGTTTTTTTTGTAAAAAAGTTTTATATCGTGCAATTAGTGTAATATGCAACGAAACAAAGGTTTATGAATTAATTATTCTAATTTATTACTATTAGTCTGTTGGTAAATGTGTGTGTGTGTGTATGTATTTAAGCGTGGGTGCGTGTGCATGTGTGTGTGTGTGGGGGTGCGTGTATGTGTGTGTGTGTGGTAGTTTCACTATGAATGTCTTTCTGGTGTAATATAATTCGCACTGATTCTTTTGTTCTTCATCATCATTTCAGCCGAAAGACGTCCACTGCTGGACATAGGCCTCCCCCAAACACCTCCACTTCGACCGGTTCTGTGCTTCTCGCATCCAACGGGTTCCTGCGGCCTTCACAAGGTCATGGGACCACCTTGTGGGAGGCCTTCCATAAGAGAGGGTATCTAAGGTCAACTAAGACGGATCACACACAACAACGTGTCCGGGAGCGCGTTTTTTTTATAAAATTCGTATGTAAAAAATCACACGCCCGCCGGAGCGTTATCTGCGCCCCGTCGCGTGGCGCGTTGCAGTGCGTGATTCGCCTAAGAGGTACAGGTTCGAACCCACGACCTATAACTCATAAGTCGAGGCCGCTACCACTGGACCACGACTGCCTTATGGCATGCAATTATTGCTCGTGAACGTTCTAAAAACTTACATCGTGTAAATGGGGCTTTACATGACAAAATTATTAAAAAAATTAAAAACCCGACTGCGGTAAAAAACTGAAAAGAATTTTTAATTTTTTGTATTGCGCCAAAAATCAGCCATTTTGTTTTTTTTTTTTCAATTTTGATAAACCCGGTGTCACTCTTACAATTAAGACAAATCTAACGGGACCTCTCAAGCTGAAATCGTTTAAGCCGTTTAGGCTACAGACCGTGCCAAAGAAATTTACATACATACATACACTCGTAAAACATAACCCTCCTTATGACGCAGTCGGGTAATGACGCAGTTGGGTAAAAAAAACATATTTTTTATACGACTACTGCACCCGGCGCCTCAGTGAATAGGTTAATTAAACTTTATAAATGCGATGCAAGTATTTCGTGCTAAAACTTTTGTTTTTAGTGGTAGTGCAGTTTTACGTGGATGGAATAACTCTTTTTTTACGTGTTCCAATTTGGAAATGGAATTTAAATCTAGGTTAGGTACTCGTTTTTTTCGTTTTTTGCACGATGCAAGAACGGCTTTGTTCGAATATGTATTCGTATACTTATAAGGTATATTTATAGGAGTTCGTGGCTAAGGTTAAAGTCCGTGGATGGGTGACCACCTTTACATACCGAGACCCCTTCGTGCCTCATAAAGCACGATAGGTCAATGGTCCCGGCTCTCATTCTTGGATCTTTGACAGCCGTTACTGGTCGTCAGTAGCCCTAAAGTCTGACAACCAGACTTACCAAGGGGTATCGTGTTACCCATTGACTGGGTTGTAGAAGTCAGATAAGCAGTCTCTTACGTAAAATACTGATATTCAGCTGCATCTGGTTAGATTGAAAACTGACCCCAACGTTGTTGGGAAAAGATAGGTGGATAAACCATTTATTTAGTGAACACAAAAGATATAGCACAATACACAAAAGCACAACAAAAAAAAGAAAAAGGTCTCGTGTATAACAGACTTTGTTTTCTCAACATCTCTACGTAAAATACTGGTATTGACCAGTATTTTACGCGGAGTGACTCAGCTTTATCCGGTTAAAATACTGAAAGCCGACCCCAAAAATTATTGGGAAAAGGCTCGGCAGATGACAAGGTATATTTTATTTACGAAAACTGTGTCATCTATATATATAAAAGAAGAAACTGACTGACTGAATGAATGAATGACTGACTGACTGACTGACTGACTGACATATCAACGCACAGCCGAAACTACTGGGTCTACGAATGTGAAATTTTGCACACGGCTTCCTTTTATAATGTAGGGGAGCACTAAGAAGGGGTTTTTGGAAATTCAACCTTTAAGGGGGTGAAAAGGGGGGATTTCGTTTGTATGAAAAATCTTATTCCTTGAGTTAATAAACTTGAAACTTGGCACAAATACTTATCTAAGTAAATTATTAAGTTTGGCATTTTTTGTTTTTCTTAACTACCCCCTAAAAGGGGATTGGGGGGTGTCAAAGTTTGTATGGAAGAATTTTAACGGGCTGTCCGAATATCTCGAAACTCAGTATTTATACTTAAGACCAAAAATAGAGAAAAACGTGTATCATGGTTTTCCAAAAATGTACCCCTAACGGGGTGAAAAGGGGTAGTTAATTTTACAGGGGAGGATTTTATTGCGTGGCTTGATTAACTCGAAAATTGGTACAAATAATCTTTGAGTCAAGTAATGAGCACATCCCAAAGGATTTTTCGAAATTCCACCCCTGTGGGGGTGAAAAGCGGGGATACAGTTTATATGAAAAATCTTATTCATTTGGTTAATAAACTTGAAACTTGGCACGAATACTTATCTAAGTAAATTATGAAGATTGCCACTTTTTGTTTTTCTAAACTACCCCCTAGAAAGGGATTGGAGGGTGTTAAAATTTGTATGGAAGAATTTTTACGCGCGGTCCGATTAACTCGAAACTCGGTAAGTATTTATACTTAAAACCAAAAATAAAAAATACCACGTATCAGGGTTTTTCGAAAATCTACCCCTAACGGGGTGAAAAGGTGTAGTTAATTTTACAGGGGAGGATTTTACTGCGTGGCTTGATTAAGTCGAAAATTGGTATCAATAAATCTTCGAGTCAAGTAATAAACACATCCTAAACGATTTTTCGAAATTCCACCCCTGTGTGGGGGGGGGAAAGCGAGGATATAGTTTATATGAAAAATCTTATTCATTTGGTTAATAAACTTGAAACTTGGCACGAATACTTATCTAAGTAAATTATGAAGTTTGTCATTTTTTGTTTTTCTAAACTTCCCCCTAAAAGGGGATTGGGGGGTGTCAAAATTTGTATGGAAAAATTTTAATGCGCGGTCCGATTAACTCGAAACTCGGTATTTATACTTAAGACCAAAAATAAAGAATAACATGTATCAGGGTTTTTCGAAAATCTACCCCTAACGGGGTGAAAAGGTGTAGTTAATTTTACAGCGGAGGATTTTACGGCGTGGCTTGATTAAGTCGAAAATTGGTATCAATAAATCTTCGAGTCAAGTAATAAACACATCCTAAACGATTTTTCGAAATTCCACCCCTGTGTGGGGGGGGGGGGGAAGCGATGATACAGTTTATATGAAAAATCTTATTCATTTGGTTAATAAACTTGAAACTTGGCAATATTTGGGTCAGTATATAATAAATAATGTCACTTTTAGTTTAAAAACATACCCTCGCAGAGGATTTAGAGGGTGACAAAGTTAATAAGTTAGAAAAATATGTAACCCGCTGTCGGATTAACTCTAAACTCGGTAAAAAAGTAGGTATGTGTTTTATGGTTTTTAAAACTCGACTCCTACCAAGGTGGAAAAGGGTAATAAAGTTTAAGGGGTGGATTGCTGGGAAATATAGTAGGAAATGCTGTATCCACTAGCAGGAATAGCGCCTCCAGTGTTTCGCAGAGCACTGGCTTCAGCGAAAGAGCCAAAATGGTCTCCGACACACGACCCTTTGCACGACAACATCCTTGTGCTTGTGCCACAAAGGCTGAAAAGCCGAAACAGTTTTTTAAAGTGTGTCGTCCCACTCACTGGTGAACCATCACAAGAAAGACTGAAGCTGTGGCGAGACAGTCCTTCCTTACCAAAACCCAAAATTTTTAGAGGAAAGTACGAAATACACGCGGACGAAGTCGCGGGCAAAGTGCTAGTTATTATATAAAAGCAGTACGGCTCCAACAAAAAGGTAGAAAATTATCATTTTTGAGCTTGAATGACAATTTTATTGACTGTCATGTCGATCATGTGGTCGTAAGCGAGATTTCTGAACGACCTGGGTTCGATACCAGGGTCGGAAAGTATTATTTTGAAACACCCTCCAATTTGTGCCTTCACTTTTTTATCAAACAAAAAACTAAACAGGAAAAAGAAAATGTCGCCGTTAAATGCCAAGTTGAGTGATGGCGTAAGTCTGACCCCAGGGCGAAGGAAAACATTGGTACGCGTCCGTTGTAAAAACAATCTAATGTCTACAGGGACTTTACTACCTACGGCTAGTGTATTTATAGTACAGCTATAAATAGAATTGGAACTTCGTTTCTTATTTATGGAGGGTAAGGTTAAATGAGATTATAATTAGTTTGTACAGTCAACAGCAAAAGTAGATGATCAAAATCAGAAATTCAATACTAATGAACGGAGTTCTCGTCAGAACTGTGTGGTCGAAGTGATTCAGAAGTGTTCTACGTAGCAAGTATTCTAAGTAGTAGTACTTCGACGCCACACAGTTCTGACGCGAACTCCGTTCATTAGTATTGAATTTCTGATTTTGATCATCTACTTTTGCTGTTGACTGTACCTGGTTTGTAATGGGTTAGCGATTTATTTGCCAAAAATGTAAACAAATATGAATTAATGGAAAAATAACTTTAATTCCTACACAATAAAGTTCAGTTAACGCTGCAACTTCAAACATTTTTATAACTTTTTTAATAGTGCTAGTCACTCTGAAATCTACTAAACGGTCATTGAAATAAAGTTGATATTTGTTTAACTTGACATAGGGTGGGGGTGTGCAGCAATGCGCAATTTTACTATACAGCGAATGTTTTTTTACACATAACCTAACATCAGGCCTGCATTCTCAAGGGTTAAGCAGAGGTGTACCTTAAATGCACCCACATTTCCACAGTTACGTGCAACAGTAACTTTTCCAACGCCAGATAATTTTGTCCGAGGAATAATTTTGAATTTTTGACAGTTCTTACGTACAAAATCTATCAGACGTCAAATTTATTCCACGAATAAAAAATATCTGTCGATTGAAAAATTAGGCCTTAGTGTAATAGGGGGGCAAGCCAAATGCTATCAGCCGAGCGCTTACCCCGCCGCTACTGAGAAATTTCAGATGGAAAAACCAAATCACACTTTAATAATAATAATTAGTTTATTTCTCTCTCCACAAAGGTTAGCTTATAAATAACACATTAGGACTAAACCATACGTACGTTGCTCGTTTGTGGAATGCATTGCCAGTTGAAATTAAATTTGCACCAACGTCAGCCCCATTTTATGTCCAGGAAAATCACTGTCCATTCCAAGGTTGACTGGAAGAGATCGCAGAAAGCGATAATTTAATTAGCGAGATTGTATTTATGGAGTAATCTTCGAAACTTCTAATCCGATTCCGCTCTCTTTCTAATGGGAAGCTACAGTCTTGTCGAGTGTTCTATGATATTACAAGATATTTCGCGCGAATGAAGTCGCGGGCAGGAGCTAGTAATAAAATATTCTTACACATTAACAACAATAAAAACGATATTTGATAATACAATAAAACAATACTCATAATTACAAAGCGAGTACCACATAAAAATAAATTCAAAACGTTATTCATCAACATAACGTCAAAAAAAACTTAGTATACATGACAAATACAAATAACTTTCCTTATGAATGGCGTGGCACACTGAAAGTTAAGTACTGAATTATGTACACGGTAACATGTACTAGCATAAACACAACACAACAAAGTTAGAGGTAGTGATACGATAACAAAATAGTTATAGAAGTTTAGTTATAATACTTAAGAACTTTGTTGACCTCATCATCTGTCTGTCTTTTCCCAACTATGTTGTGTACCTATGTGCTTCCGTCTAACCAGGGGGCCTAATAAGGCCACTTTGGCAAAATCATAAAAGGATAACATTGTGAATTATAATATGGCGAAGACAGTCCGTGTTTTTCTTTTTTTCGCTGCACTACCTACGTAGGTAAAATCAAAGAGATTGGGATTAGATTTGGATTGGATTGATTGGTATTTTAGCACAGACAAAAAAAAATTACTGAAAAATGCTTCAACAATGGGATTTGATACGATTAACTTAACAGTTAACTGTCCATTATGTTTTACTTTTATGATTCTACCAAAGTGGCCTTTTTAGGCCCCCAGTAGTTCTGAAGGTACAGACTAACAAATTCTGAATTTATTGTTAGTATATCAGATGACTTAAACAGTGAAATATTTTGATAATAAACCAGACAAAATAATTACGACGGGAATCACTTAGAATAAAGATATGTTATTTACTAAATGTTCGCCTGAATTATTCGATATAAATATTACCAAACCAGCTTTAGATAATACTAGCAGCGCCCCGATCCCGTGGGAATATCGAGATAAAAAGTATCTTATGTGTTAATTTAGGAAATGGTCTATCTATGTGCCAATTTTCATCCAAATCTGTTCAACGGTTTACGCGTGATTGAGTAACAAACATCCAAACATCTTCACAAACTTTCACACTTACTTATAACTAGCTGCGCCCCGGCGGTTTCACCCGCGTAAATGTCGATCCCGTGGGAATATCGGGATAAAAAGTAGCCTATATGTTAATCCAGGGTGTCAGCTACCTGCATACAAAATTTTATCAAAATCGGTTCAGCCGTTTGAGCGTGAAGAAGTAACAAAGATATAAACACACACACACACATACTCACATAGTTACAAACTTTCGCCTTTATAATATTAGTGTGATATAAAGGGGTTAAATGGGGGATGTAAGTTTGTATGTATGGATGTTCGTCATACTTTAACTTAAAGTTTCAGGTAAAATGTAAAGTAACAGAGGGCAGTTAAATCCTTCTTCCAAAAACTTAAAAATGCAACGCAAGCATTGCAGGTACCTGTCTAGAGTACCTAATTTATGGCGAGCAGAATGCAGAACAAACTTGTGTAAAATGTAACGAATGTTCCTTTGGAAACTCCTTTGAGAATTCCGCTTCGGTTTAGCCGGGAAATTCCCACGTGCTATTCACATTTTGTACTTATTTCCAACCATGTACATTCTAACGTATCTCCCCAAAGTCCTTGACCGGCTTACGAGACCAAAAAGGAGGTTAGGTCAAGCATTTCATACCAAAAATGCTACCAACAACACATTTCATCAACATGACATGTTGACTAAATATCACCCTTAATGAACAATACATATAAAGTTGACATTCTGTTGTCCGTTTTTATCGTACCACCGCAGCACATACAATGAAAACATGCTCTCATGACATAGAGGAATAAAGTAACTTTTCGACACGGGAAAATCTTACTTATACACCGGGTGTTAAAGCTGAAAATCGTGTGGGATTTGTTGTAATTGGTGAGTAAATTTTGTAGTTGTTTGGTAACCAGTAATAATGTATGATGCCTCCCATTTGGACTGTAATTAGCTGCAAAATGCATAGTAGGTAATGTTGATTCTTATCAAATAGCGGGACAGTTATTTAGATGAATAGCCTCATAATTTAAAAGTTGACAACCAGTCTTACCAAGCGGTATTGTATTACCCAGTAACTGAGTTGTGGAGGTCAGATAGGCAGTCACTCCATGTAAAATACTGGTATTCAGCTGCATCCGGTTAGACTGGAATGGGAATACCACAATATAGTTATAGGGAAAAGGCTAGGCAGATGACGATACTGATAAATAAAATTGTTAGCTAGTCCATTTCAGAATAAAGTACTTTGTAAAATATTTACTTACGGCACTTGGATAAAGCCAGAGTTTCCTAAGACTGTGGTTACCGTCACATAGCGTCCGCAATTTAACGTCGAATGACGTCACTAAAATGTTATTTATGAAATTAAGTTGGTGTGTTTTCCCTAGAGAACGTTTCTTGACACCTTCAAGTCAAACATCGGTGGCATCATTTTCATGATACGTCACTACGGCTGTTATGGGATGTTATGGCTTTTCTAGGAAACAATAGCTTTAGATACGTTTTGGGTGGATGTTGTTTTTTTTTTTGTTATTTGTTTTTTTTTTTTGAGGAATTGATAGGTATTTTTGTTTCCTATCGTATCACATGCCCAGCTCATTATATAGGTACAGCCACTGCAGCCGTAGTAGGTAATCACACTAATATGATAAAGGCGAAAGTTTGTGAGTGTGTTTGTTACTTCTTCACGCACAAACGGCTGAACGGATATGGATGAAATTTGGCACACAGATAGTTTATAGCCAGAATTAACACATAAGATGCTTTTTATCCCGATATTCCCACAGGATCGACACTTATGAGGGTGAAGCCGCGGGGCGCTGCTGGTATTCTATAAAGTTCACTTGAAACTTTAAGTCGGTTACTTGAGAAGTTCTTAGTATCACACACGTTTGAACCTCACGAACACTTCGAAAGCGAACTGCTTGAATTAACTCGTAAAACATGGCGGCATTTACGCCTCGACACCTTTCGAATTTCGAAGTGGTGTTGAGAAAACAAAGCCTGTTAAACACAGTTCTTTTCCTTTTTTAAGCGACTTCAAAAAAGGAGGAGGTTCTCAATTCGACGGGAATTTTTTTTTTTCTTTTTTTGTGTGTTTGTTACGCGATTACTCCGCCAATTGTGGACCGATTTTCAAAATTCTTTTTTTGTTCGAAAGGGTATACTCTCGAGGTGGTCCCATTATCATCAAGTTGGAATCTGATGAGAGGATCCCATGGAAATCGAGGGAAACCCTTAAATTTTATAGGCAAAGCTATAGCGATTTGGGTATTTTTTAAAGTAACTTGAGCATTTGCTCTCGGAAATCATCATTTGGTAAAGTGGAGCTGATGATGAAGACCACAGATGGCCATCGGAACTACTCAATGACAAATATTTCACGGGTTGCGATTCGATTATTTTAATATGGTTGCTAAATGATTTATCCTCGTCACAATGCGTATGGTGAGTGGTTGTTGAGGAGTTCTCCTGGTTCTTACTAGGAGAACTCCTCAACAATTAACGTCCCTGCATCGGGAATAGCAATATTTTGTAAAAGGTGATGAGCAGTTGACATTAGGCTATTGTAACTTAGATAAATTACAAACTGACCCACTAAAAAGTGAAAAATAAAAACTTTTTTACAAAAAAAAACAACCGACTTCCAAAAAACACTATAAAGTGAAAAATAACTTTAATTTCGGAAGTCGGTGGCAAAAAACTAAAATACAAATCCAAAGACAGTTTATCTACCTATCTATCTTTTCCCAACTACGTTGGGGTAGGTTTCCAATCTACAGATGCAGCTGAATATCGGTATTTTACATGGAGCAACTGCCTATCAGACCTCCACAACCCAGTTGCTGGGTAACACGATACACCTTGTCAGACTTTCGGGCTTCTGACTCTCCGTCACCACTGTCAAAGATCTAATGACAGCCGGGACCAACGGCTTAACGTGCTTTTCAAGCACGTTGCATACTCAGCCTATAATGTCCCCACTGCTGGGACACAAGCCTCCTCTCTATGAGAGGGGGTGGGCCGTAATCTACCACGCGGGCCCAGTGCGGGTTGGTAGATGTCACATGTCTTCGAATTTTTGGTTCTAGGACATGCCGGTTTCCTCACGATGATTTCCTTCACCGCAATGATATAATTTACACAAAGCCTGACTGGGTTCGAAACTACGACTTACAACTCATAAGTCGCGGCCGTGACCACTGGGCCACCACTGCTCTACGATATTATGTAATGAATGGTTACAAAATCCACGACCCGACGGCAGCAAGCATGGCTTAACTTTCAATCGACCCGTGTGGCTGTTATTGTTAACCCACGAGCCCCTAAATGATCAGCCAAATTGATTGATATAAAACATGCTTGGCAAATTGGTCATCGAAGTTCATTTTTACTAGCAGATGTGGGACAAAAAGATGTTACGAGGCCATCCAATCTGCAGCATTCTATCGTCTCGACTTCATCTTTTGGCCGACCTTTACAAATGTCGGGAGAAGGGTTGCCAGGTGTCCGGATAAAGCCGGACACAGTCAGGCTTTTTGGTTGCGTGTCCGGCCAAATCAGACGGTGTCCGGCCTGTCCGGCTTTTGTTAGGCTTTTTAAATTTGTTATAAAAATATTTTATGGTTATTAAACGTGTTTTAATTTGTTTTCCTTTGAAATTGCAATAGTTGTTACTACTAAACTACTAATTAATATTGAATGATTACTTATTAATAAAGAAGACAGATTCATTCAATTTGATTGTTGTTTCATTAAAATTTAAGAAGATTTTATGGTTAATGATAAAAAAGCCTTGTTTTACTTTAAAAAATCAAATTGTCGTGATAAACTAACAATAAAAAATTAAGGGTGTCCGGCTTTTTTACCCAAATGTCCGGCTAAACTGGTTGGTCTGTCCGGCTTTTCGGTGTTAAGACCTGGCAACCCTAGTCTGGAGCAAGGGATGGGAAAGGGTTACCCATTCTCTACCGGGAACCATACGCAACAAAGGACACTACCTTTCGGCTTCACGGTAGCCTAGTAAAAAGGTTACTTTTCTTCAAAAAAGGTAACTGTATTGTGATTCGGCCTTCTTTGTAACGTAAAAACCTTATTTTCAGGTGTGCACCTTTAGAGGCTAAAAATAATAGAAGTATAATATCCGAATTATTATTAATATTTGCAAAAGCAGACAATGGTGTCGATTCCCTTGTTCACAAACTAAACTAAATTTAAGTTAAGTGCATCTTTTTCTTTCTATTTCATTAAGAAAAGGACAGAAGATAAATTTTAGTTTAGTCCTGTCAAATTAAGCCATCAAAAACATAACCTGCAAAAAAAGCCAAGTCTCGCAACTCAGTTCTTCTACTGTAAAAAGTTGTGAGATCCATGTAATACCAAGTCGGTTAATTTATTCAGTCCCTACTTAAGGGACCTTCTGTCTTAAGTTATTACGTAATTAGCTAACATAACAACATCTTATAGTGACCTTATCAATATTAAAAATCTTTTTTAAATTTTAGTTTAGTAATGTCAAATTAATCGGCGCCTCACACTACTTCATACAAATTTAGGCGTGATTAAAAACTTGCCTACTAAGATTACGTCAATTTACGTCAGGTATAGTCACCTGTGTAAAGCCCTAAGTAGTTTTGCAATCGATCCAAAAATACCGCCCACATTTTCATTACTCCGCCAACTCGGTGAGGTATAGGTACCTAAGTTCAAATTAGCCGATGCTAAACGTTTTCGAAACTATTCATAAAGTAACTGCTTTCAAACGGGCTCAGTTTCAAAGCTGTAGTTTTACTGTAGTACATTTTGCACATAACTAATTTATTATAACAACTATAGCTGCGCCCCGCGGTTTCACCCGCGTAAATGTCGATCCCGTGGGAATATCGGGATAAAAAGTAACCTATATGTTAATCCAGGGAGTGAGCTAACTCCATACAAAATTTTATCAAAATTGGTCCAGCCGTTTGAGCGTGAAGAAGTAACAAACATATAAACACACCCCCACACACACACTCACAAATTTTCGCCTTTATAATATTAGTGTGATGTCGATTTGCATTTGTTTTGGTAGTGCTTTTGTTTTTATAATGCAAGATTTTTCAATAGTTATTGTTACCTGGAGGGATATTTGCTTTTGATTTAATTCTTTCGTCGTGGGTTACCGAACCCACACAATAGGCTATTTGACTGGTTTCTGATAAACATCTCAGATTATTTAATGGTGTCTAACGAGCCCACAAAAACCTGTTACTTCAAATTGCATAATGTATTTCTTTTAAAAAATAGTAAATAAAAATGTACTGTTTAAATAAGCCGCCAAAACGCTATCTTTAACAATATGGCGTCGTGACGTCACGATTCCCGTAAACAAACATTGAAACGGTCGAGATACTAGACAAAAGTCATCTGTTCTGTCAACGATAGACAGAAATTTACTACATCATGACGTCATCTTAAGTTCAGCCAATCCAGACCGTTTTAGATTACGTGGCGCCAGATTTAAAAAGATGAAGTTTTTTCGGGATTTTTTTTATAAATAATACATTGTTTTGTAGTAAAATTAATGCAAATCGATTTTAAAAGCGATAATCTATACGAGTATCAATAATTATGACCTCATTTTTTACATTGTCAAATAGCCTATTCACAGCTAAACAATTATATAAATGTGCATAAATGAGTGTGACGTACAAACCACCATAAAGGCGAAAGCAAAAAAAAAGGCGAAGGCGTTGCTCGTACACTCGATGTGCCTTTTTATTGCTTGGTACTAACTCATATCAAAAATAATTTATTCACATTCGACTGTGAATAGAATAGTCTAATAAGTCCAGTTTCCCAAGACCATACAAATAACATCTATATCCGTGACAAGGGGTGACACAATGGGCGGCCTTATCGCTAAATACGATCTTTTAAAGACAACCTTTGGATGGATTAAAAGGGTAAAGGAGAGACAATACTGTAGGTAGTCTGTGGTGTCACATTTACATACAATAAAATCAATGTAAATTACATAAGATAGGTAGTCCCCCAAAGCGCCCGTGCTTTACCATTTTCTAATTTATGGGGTAAGCTGGGAAGTGGCGAAACAAACTCCCCAGTAGTAAGTATGATAATAAATTATCACACTTACGGTTAATCAAATGAATGTGAAATGATAATAATAAATTTTAAAGCTATTAAAACGACGGTTACAAAGCATAAAAGCTTTTTCAACGAAAAAATCGCGATAAAATTAACGAGGTCATTCCGATCGTTTAACCTGAAGATCCTAAATAATTGAAAAATGCTATACATCATCAAATATTACACGAAATTCCAATGTTAACTTAAGGGTGTGCACACACTACGCGTTTTTGCGCGGCACAATGATAATTACTGCGGCTGATAACCGCACCGTGATTTCAACTAGCTTCAACTTTCTCTAACTGACAGACTATTTAATTTTGACAATTCAAAAGTGCCTGTACAAGGTTTTATTGAAATAAATGCTTTGTTTGAGTTTGAGCTAAATATGAGTAGTGGCACATGTGAACCACAAGGCTTGTCTCTTGAAATTAAATTGTTTTGTAAATAGGATATCGGAATCACTTTTACATGTCATAACATAAAAAACTGGCAAAGTGCGAGTCGGACTCGCACACGAAAGGTTCCGTACCACAAGGCAAAAACACCGGACAAAAACACGTTTGTTGTTTGGACCCTATACTATTACTAAGACTTCGCTGTCTGTCCGTCCGTCCGTCTGTCTGTCACCAGGCTGTATCTCAAGAACCGCGATAGCTAGACAGTTGAAATTTTCACAAATTATGTATTTCTATTGCCGCTGTAACAACAAATACTAAAAATAAAATAAAATAAATATTTAAGGGGGGCTCCCATACAACAAACGTGTTTTTTTCGGCGATTTTGCCTTGTGGTACGGAACCCTTCGTGTGCGAGTCCCACTCGCACTTGGCCAGTTTTTTTAAATGTAATGCCTTTTAATGAACTTTAGAGGAAAATACAAATTTCGACATCTCTGTTAAAATAATTTTACAAGCTAACAGAATACCGCGTAACTTTTCGCATTTCCACAGAAATCGCACCGTGTGCGTTCACCCTTAAGGGTTCCCTAAAAGAGGGGGAAGGGGGGCTGTCAGGTGGGCTTATGACGTCACAGATAAACCCCTGTTTAATGCGTCCGCCATTGTAAGGTAGCTGGGTATTTCCAATGAATTGTTTCGCTGTTCCATGTTCGCTGCTTTTGGGGTTTTTTTTTCCAGAATTTATTCGCTTTTGTGCTTCAGTCAAAAATATCTATTGTTTCGCTGTTTCGTTTGTTTTTTTTCGTGTTGTGTGTTCCGCTTCGTATGTGCGAAGTTCGCGTTGGTTAATTGAGTGAGAATTCCATTTTTTGATTACGTTTCGTGTGTATTCGGTTTGTGGAGCGTGAATTCCATTTTTATTAAACTTACAGTCTGTTCACAGTTATTTTACCTCTAAAAGTAGCAATCTAACAGCAACTTTATTGAAACGAGAATAAAGATCACAATCTGTCCGGACAAAATATTATATAGAATATAATTATTATTTTTTTATTTCGTCGCAATGATGTTCAGATTCATGTAGGCACCTACTGAATCTATGGTTGGTAACCGGTTATACGTCGATATCCCTGCCATCCAGCCGGTCGATTCTGTAAAAATCTCACCTTGAAAACTTAGGTGAAGTGAGTTTGTTTTTGCTAGGAATTGACACTATTGACAGCTCACTCCACGCTCACTTCACATAAGTATACAATACAGACAACCCATGAAAATAAGATGGCTTTTAAATCACAAGACTGCTTGAAAGCTGTTCTCAAGAAGTTATATAAGTATATGTGTGGCTCAGACATTACATCAATGAATACTTGTGAAGCCGTGACTAAAATAAACATTTGCCTAATTTCAAACTCCCACTAACGAAGTACATATTAACATAGCATTAAGGCGTACTATTAAGGTTTTAAAGTTCAAGGCTGAAATCTAGAATAGAACCTAACAAAACATTCAACAATGTAAATTATTACAAGCTTTGATTGATTATGTATGCTATGAAAGCGGTTCCGTCACATTATAGTAGCTGTCATGAAAATCTATCATTTCCACCCATGGACTTATTATAACTATTGTAATAAGTCCAAGCGGTTGGTCGACTCCTCACGTGTCCAGAGGGCTGGCCTATTTTTGGCCAAAGAATCAGCATTGCAATACAACGTGGCAATGCTGGCAGTCTTTTGGGCACGTTTCCTGTTGACAGCGATGCGGATGAATTTTTTGATGCCCTTTGATTATTTCCTCTCCTTTTTATATACTTGTACATATTATTATTATTATTTTAATACTGTTAGCTTTTAAAATAAGTCCATGTTTCCACCAGTATTTGATATTGAGCTGTCAAAAACCGTTTTTAATTTGACAGCCGTTAATGTGTGATCGTTCACCGATTCCTTAGGAAACCAAGCCACAGTATAATAAAGTTAGCAGTATTACGTCTTCATACAAAACGGCCCAAACGATGCGCTTCGAAATCTCGGTGTACACCAGTATTCAGCAGTGGTGCATGCGCCGCAGTTACGTAAGGAAGCGGACGGTGAGAGTCGCTTATATACCTACAACAAATCGCAAGGTTTCAAAGAAAAATGGTCTCCCATTATTAAATTTGTCTGACATATAAAGTACGTTTTACAACCCAAGAGTCACAGTCAGTGGGCAACCCTAGTGCATGTTTATCTACCGAGCAGCCGTAGGTAATTATTTCAAGGACACTGCCGAAACGTAATACTGCTTACTTTATTATACTGTTCTAAAGTTTTACGTAACACCGGTTTCGTTTAGGTACGTAAAAAATCCGTGTTAGTGTCTAAACACACTATGCCGAAGTTCGGCATGATTACGCCTGCAATGCTATTTAACGCAACGTAATTTCGGCGTAATGTGTCGTCAGTAATTCAAATAGCATTGCAGGCGTAATCATGCCAAACTTCCTACCTTCGGCACAGTGTGTTTAGACACTAAGAATACACACACAACACACTTTCCGCACGACCGCACACACCTAAAAAACTTACGTAAAAATCCGAAAATAGACTCCCAATACACTTTATGGTTTTTACTAAGAAACTGATACTCTTTGGTGATATAAATATGGATTTAAGGAACGTTACTGACTGCCACACCTTTGATGTGTTTGATGTTAAGGCTTCCTTACACAGTCGCAGTTGCGACTAGTCGCGCGATATGTTGCGAAACCACTCTTACACATTGCAATTATTTCTTGTGTCGCGTCGAGTTTTAGAGAAAATGTACTAGAGATAGATTCCACAACGCGATTTATCGCGCGACAAGCTGTGTCTTTGTGTGGTAAGCCTAAACTCGTGGCAAACAGCGATAAAATGTTGAAATAAAAATCCAAAACCAGACCTTTAATACACTTTATGGGTAAATTGACACTCTTCTGTAATATAAATATGGATATAAGGAAAGTTACTGTCACACCTTTGTTGTGAAGCACGTCAAGGCTTGCTCACACAGGTGCTACTAGTCGCGCGACATATTGCGTAGCGACTCGCAAACACGGTGGTGACTTTTTGAGTCGTGCTTAAGAGAAAATGTAGGTATAGTTTGTCGAATAAATGTGTTTATATCTTAAATCTTTATTTATCTCAACATCATACTACAGGCACTGGTTAATAAAATGCACAACCTTAAATAGATAGAGGTCTGAGGTAGAAGGCGTATTTATCTCAACATCATCAATAAGTTTTAAAATTCATGAAACTGGCCAATAATTTTCATAATTGTTAAAATAAATACTGTAAATCTGTAGCCTTGTTTGCGTGAGACTAGAATGTTCTTGCGTAATCTGTAGTCACTGTCATATAGCTAGCTCTTTCTTGATATGCTATCCTGCTCTCTTTTTTCCGTCTCAGAAACATTCAGAGGTGGAGGAACGGGAGTTCCACCTTTGAGAAGAGAAGAACTTCTCTCCTCGTATTTTATATTTATTCGACAAACCGTGCTAGGGATAGATTTTATCGCGCGACAAGCCGCGTCTGTGTGCCGCAGGCCTTAACACGTGGAAAACAGCGATATACTGTTGGAAATACTAAACATAGTAAGGATAAATATTTGGTAGTAGTTCAAAGTAATGTACTGAGATTTTATGTGCTTTGAGAGAGGAAATCGAAACTCATAAAAATTGTTTGATGTATTTCTGCACAAAGTTGCTAAACAAAACTATGAAATTGAAAACGTTACCATTACCAACTTATGGTTCGTTAACGGCACCTACTTACTTATGTGCTAGGTTTTCCAGCAAAGTCTATGACAAAAAAAACAGTGGCACTCCGGGAGTGCCGGCAGAAGTGAAAACAAAACACAAACAGAATACTTTGCCATCACTCACTGACATAACGGATATACATTAAAACTGAGTACATCCCGAGGTCAGCCGAACACATCTGAAGCGGGTATTTTTTTAATCGTCTTATAAACAAAACACGCGCGGTGTTGCTTACGGTAACAGTGGCGCCAGTTCAGTGGTTTTTTCCCCATCTCAAAAAATACCTAACGCGCCTAAAGAAGTTTTTACTTCAAAAAACTAACTCGCAGTCAGGAGTTGTGAAAGACCTACATCACTTATTGATGGAATGTTTTCTTTATGAGTCCGTTATATATTTGGGGGTCGTGAGGTTGAACCGAATTGATTTAGGCACATTCCGTGTCCCAGCATAGAATTCTTTCTTAACCAAACGGTGATGATGCGAAGAGTCTGTTCAGCGGGGCAATTGCGTAACACATTATCCATCGGAATCAGTTTCATTTTGACAGTTCAACAACATTCATTGCGTTATTTATGTGTTGAGAAGACATTCGAACTTATGAAGCAATGGATTAGCAATTTGCTTCAAAATTATTCAGATTCCGATTGTTAGTGTGTAATTAATTATTTAATTGTTCTTGGCCCAACTGTAATCCATAGCAGTATGTATGTATTTAGAATATGATGCGACTGTCAAACGCAATGCGATTATAAAAGTCCCTAATCCATACTAATATTATAAATTCGAAAGTAACTGTCTGTCTGTCTGTATGCTACCTTTTCACGCCTAAACCACTAAACGGATTTCGATAAAATTTGGCGGAGAGATAGATTGCAACCCGGGGAAGGACATAGGAAAGTTTTAATCCCGATATTATTACGGGATCGACACTTATGCGGGTGAAACCGCGAGCTAGCGAAGTAAGTTTGTTTGCTACGCTTTCACACTAAAACGGCTGAACGGATTCGGATGTAATTTAGCACATGGGTAGACCATGACCTGGATAAAGAAATAGGTGTTACTTTTCATCTTGAATTGCAGACGAAGTCGCGGGTAACAGCTAGTAAGATAGAGATTAAAAAACATTGACTGCGATCCCGAATAACGGCGTAGAGAAATTCTAACTAACATTTTCCTGAAAACATACCTAGAATTCTTCTAAATGCATCTCAAATTCCACTCATTATAAACTGGGTCATATTCTAGAACGGGACTCAGCGCAATTTAAATCGAGATTTAAGCCAAGATAGCATCAAAGCTGGCATTTTAAATCTAGATTCATAACTGAACATTATATATTATAGTAAATAGTATGTATGTGCATATAACCTATTTATGGATTTGTGTATCTAATTTTAATAGTTTTTTTTTGTCATTATTTCTCTCAACCAAAGCACCTCTTCACCACCCTTGGTTGACTGGTAGAGAATGCCTAAGGCATTAAGTCCGCCTTTGTACAGACGCCAGCACATCAAGCTACTACAATCTGTCAAATTTCTTTAATAGATTTTCAACTTTATCGCTAAATCATAAGGTTCAAAGTTGATTGGGAAAATTTGACAGTTTCGGGTAACTTGATGTGCTTGGCGTCTGTACCTTTTGTGTGAAAAGTTTAAATAAATAAATAAACATTATTCTAAAATAAATCTGCTTAGCCTTTTCCCAACTATGTTAGGGTATTTTACATTGAGCAACTGCCCATCTGACCTCCACAATCCAGTTACTAGGTACTGGATACCCCTTGGAAGAACTCACTGTCAGACTTTTGGACTTCTGACTACCCCTAACGACTGTCAAAGATCTACGAATGACAGTCCGGACCAACGGCTTAAAGTGCTTTCCGAGGCACGGCATCATTCTATAATACTGGCCTGTAACAACGAGCATATTTTCCTATGAAAAAGGACAATGAACTTGCTTTTACTACAACACTGCATTTATTTCAGGCAAGTATTTTGTACATAATTATAATAATGTATTCTTAGCACGCGATATTTGAGAATGTTGCTGATTCAGCAAACTTTTCACATCTATCGTTGTAAATAGAACCTTATCTTTATCCTAATTAGAGTGTATTTTCGCTTGTAGTGTAAATTTCAAAACAATAGACTGAAGCAGTTTAGCACACCGTGTATTTCTATAAATAGAACCTTATCTAGCGGTTTATTAGAGTTTATATTCGCTTGCAACGTAAAAACTAAAACAGAATACGCAGTTAATTTCAGCACACCGTATGTTTCGATAAATAGAACCCTATCGTGAGGTTTATTACAGTTTATTTTCGCTTGCAACGTAAATACTAAAATAGAATGCCCCAGGGCAGTACTCTTTGCAATTTGGTGCAAAAATCCGTGTGGAATCAATAGTTTACACACGTTTCGTATAGTGCCATCCATTTCAAAGAGCTATGGCTGAAATTGAGTGTGCGAAATTTCTAGCAATTGTAACAACAACGCTTTTGTAGTGCAGAAGTATTAGTATCGCAGTTATTTTTGAACAGCATTTTTGTGTTCCGGTTTGAGAGGTGGAAGGCGGAAAAAAGGCATTAGAAAAGGCGGTGAAACTTGTAGTATAAAGGCTACCACATTATTGGGTACTAGTTTCTGCCAGCCACTTCGTCCGCGTAATATTTCTTGTTTTAGCACAAAATGTTGACACGGCAGTACTGTAGTTTCCCATTAATGAAATAATTTTCGTAAGAGTATTATTAGTTCCACGAATTACATAGAAATATGTTTTATCGTATTAGTACTTATAGATATGAAAATATTCATAGATATCTAAATGCCTCATGCCCTACTCGGAAGCGGTAGTGCGGTGGCCCGAGCGACCACTACTTGAAGCAAGCATAAATAAGTCTATCATCAGCCTATAATTTTCCCACTGCTGGGACACAAGCCACCTCTCGGTGAGATCCCAATGCGCCGTAATTCACCAGCTTGGCCCAGTATGGATTGGTGAACGTCAAACGTCTTCGAATTTTTGGTTCTAGGACATGTCGGTTTCCTCACAATGTATTCCTCCACCGTTTTGAAAACATTGGTGATGAAAAAGTTTGTATTACACAAAGTACAGACGCCAGCACATCAAGCTACTACAATCTGTCAAATTTGACAGTTTCGGGTTGTACTGGCGTCTGTAAATTATTATTATTATTATTATTTATTATTGATCAAGTAACATAGACTCAATTACAATACAATTTTAGGCATACAATGTCAGAAGTAATAATTACACTTAAAAACAAAAATAAATAAATAAATTAAATTAATAGAAAATAGAAGAATTACATTAAATTAGATAAATAACAAAAATTAAATTAAATTAGATAATAACAACAATTAAATTAAAAATAAAATTAAATTAAAAATTAAATTAAATTAAAATTAAATTAAATGAATAAATAAAGTGACTTACACAAATCTTGCTAGACGGCTCTTTTTTCTTAAAATCTATGAAAGTTATCTCTTTCACAAATCAACATTAATGTTAGTAACTTTCTTTGTGAATTAGCTCATGAAACACTTAATCCTTCCAACAAACGATTCACCTTTTTATCCCTGTCCTATCTGTCACCAGCCCCCCTTCCTCTTTTGTCTTTTCACGTAAAGGTACCACAAGAACCTCATATACATGGGAATACATAACGTCATTACATCCTACTGGAGAGATTAATTATGTAAACAAAGGACGGTGTTCCTGTGAAGTGGAGTGCCAGGAGTGGCCTTGAAGACAGCGGAGATTGATGAACGGCGGTAGGTTATATTGGTTGGGACAGATGATATTAGGTGAATGATTGAATGTTGTTCAAGAAGACGTGTTGTTCAGTGGGGTAATTGCGTGACACACTTACATTTGCCTAGTCTCTCATTTCCTTGGGGTGCTGGCTGTATTTATAATGTGAATAAAAACGGTGAACTCTACGTGAAAAACTGACATTTTTAAGCGTTATTCTATTCTATTTTTAATAAATGGCAAGCAAAGCCGATGTCGACTTCTGCCAATGTCTAAAGTGAGCTGAAAAAACAAGTGTGCATAAGAACGAGAAAAAAAGAGAAAAAGGTTTTAAAAATCGTTATTAATTTATATTATTATTTTGCACATATAATATGTCTGTAAAATTACTTCTTACTAATGTATTTTTTTATTTATTTTTTATTGCTGAATGAGCCCGCTCTTGACCTCGATCACGCCTGATGGAAAGCGATGGATGAGGTCTATGATGGAACGAGCGTGCCCAGAAGATGCCTAAGGCACTGGAACTCCCACGCATCGACGAAACACAGCAGGCTGCTTGACGTCGGACCCCGGTGGGAGGGTGGTCGCAAACCAGGTGGGCATTAGCCCTATCACCGCAAGGAAAGAATTGGCCAGATAAATAAGGTGTTGGGTGTGACTGTTCAGGATGCGCTGAGCTCTCGGTTCAGTTGGTAACTGGCAGAACTAATTGCGCTATACGAGGAGGCTACTTCATGCATCCCAAAATGAGATTTTAGATCTCGTTTGACGAAACGAGAAATATAAGAATTTTCTGACTAAAAATGCAATTAACAGTTTATCCTACTTTGCCTTATCAGCGTGAACCGTCGACGATAACCGCCGACAAGTTTCTATCTGCTTAGTCGGCGCCAGCGCCGACCAGCGCTTGTCGAAACCGAGAAGAGTTGGCATATCGGCGTGGCAACATTTTAAACCAACTAAATAAGTACCGCGGGTTCACGGATGAGTGCTAACGCGTGCCCGTGTTCCCGCCGTAAGCGGTAGAGGAGGACACCGTGGAGTTTTAGTGGGTTACAGTCCCACATAACTGCACTATCTCCCCGTGGTAGTGCAGAATGCATGAGCATTTCTCCACGATAAAAAAGAAAAGAAAATAAAATACCTTCCCTTGTCATCAGAACGCGCATTTTCTGGCCCCAATCGACTTGACAACTGAGATTAGTCAAATGTCACTTTGGCTAATTAAAATAGTTTCAGCTCGAGTTTATATAGCCAGCCTGGGGATGGGAACAATAGGGCTTTGATAGAAGTAGTCGGGGCGAGGTTGGTTGGTGATTAATATCACCAGTTTGAGGTGTAATTACGGGGTTATAATCGTCTGTAATTTAGAAGCTACCTTGCAGAAGTAAGTTGTGTAAGGTGTCAAGGAAGCATTAGGCTGAAAACGTGTACGTTTATAATACTGCAAAGAGCTCTCAATGTGCTCAAACTCGCACTAGTATCCACTTGCTTTAGGCGTATGATACGCCCTATTCTAATTCCATTTTTTTGTCATTGGCTTTCTAATGGACAATATTCGTACACTGTTTACCGAACTCATCATCATCATCTTCATTTCAGCCGAAAGACGTGCACTGCTGGATACAGGCCTCCCGCAAGCTTCGCCACTTCGACCGCTTCTGTGCTTCTCGGATCCAACGGACTCCCGCGGCCTTCACAAGGTCTTCGGTCAACCTTGTGGGAGGCCTTCCTTCCAACGCTACGTCCTACGGTACCCAGTTGCCACTACAGTATCTTTCGGCCCTATCGGCCATCTGTTTGGCGAACAATGTGTCGTGCCTACTGCCACTTAAGTTACCAAACTGCCACGAAATTAATCTTTCAACGTAGCAATGCTGCCAGTCTTCTGGGCCCGTTTCCGGATGACAGCGATGCGGACGAGCACTTCGACGCCTAAGTTTGCCGTATGTCATTACTTCCCAGAATTTGATCCTTATTAGGGACACTATCGAGTGGTGTAATAATACAGTGTGTGTTTTTTTTTATTAAAATCAACGGGTTCGATTCCTGCCTAGAAATATTGATTTTTCAAAAATCCAATGATGTAGTTTTAGTTTTCATCAAAATCGAGCCAGCGACTCCTTTCAGTACTTTTCGCTATTCCTCATATGTAGTTTCGGATTTGGCCATCCACGACCACTTGAAAAATTCACCCTGCATATCATTTAACCGTAAATGATACAAAAAGCACACCGCTGCAAAATCCTTTCCATCATAGGTGTCAACAAACCCATACAAAAACAGTTTAACTATTTCAGAAATTTTAATCAACACCCACCTTTCCCCTGGTATTCCAATAAAGTGTTAATAAAAGCGACTATGCCTGCTATACAGGTGTAAGTCTACTGACCCGTTTTACGATTACATGGTCGAATTGTTATGGCGCAGCAATCTGCTCATGTTATCTATCTATTATTAGTTTATCGTTACAGTCCTTTAATCTAAGACTAAGCAATTTGCCAGTGACTTCGTCCGCGTGAAATTTCGGCCCTGACCCACCGCTTCGCATCGTATCGCCCTATAGAGGTATGAGGAACAGGGTGTAAAGTTCACTCATACTCTATAGAAAAGGGAGATCCTCCGACCAGACGGGTGTTGTGTCTGGCGGGCAACTGCCCAATGATTCATGTCGGGCCTTTGTATCTATGCTAGTTGCGCGGTAAACTCTGCTTGCGCGATGCAGGATTTGTTAAAGTTCAAGATCATTATTTTTTGTTTCATAGTCGTTCACGTTTCGGTATTTACTATTGTCTTACGAAAGCTGTAATTCCTTACCTCCACCTTTACAAAATTTAATTCCATTAAACGTAATCCACATTAATATTCCTTGATATCCCTTCATCATAATTCCGTGTGTAAGAGAGAGCACAAACGATATTAAATTGTAATTATCTAGCCCTTTACACACAAATCCATAAAATGCAAATGAGCTTCCCGTTCTATGTAATTAAATTCACACCAGTTAATATCTCGCCCCTAAGCGATGCTTTGTTTCGTATCAATCAAGCCCAAAACAAGCAAAATTAACCCCAGTCACCTTCCAAAGGAAAATTAATGGCCGTCAATAAAGTTTCAATCTTTTGGCGAGAAACTACGCGTCCATTACCGGCGCCATTTTGTGCCACAGATAATTTAGTAAAATGGCGGATGACTGGCGTGTTTCGTTCGGATACACAGATTTATTGAGGCATTTAGTTGAAAACATTCTGCCTATAAACGTAATTGCTTTGCCTTTCTTGCAAAGGGAGGTATTTCTCGCCAAATTCTGGTAGTTTTTTAAGGAAATACGAGAAGGTAATACTGAGAAAATGGGCAGAAAGTTATGGAAAACCGAGCCCAATGAGCCGTTTTCATTAAAATTAAGCTTGTTTAAAAGAGTGACAGTCGTTTTAAGATTGCCTAAGGGTGTTACACTAATTTCTTTTACTTATTAACTTTAACGAAGTATTCATTAAGAAGTAAAAACTTGAATAAATATAAACCTTGGACGTAACCATTTAAAGTTAGTTCATTCTCATAAAATTTTATCACCTTTGTAAAAACCATTTCTAGTTTCAATGAAACTGTGAAATGTTGGGGCTTACAGTTGAAAATTGCCTTTCAATGGGCATAAACAACAATAAAAATTCCATTTATAGTTGACGAATATAATCATACTGAATCATACCACGCGTGATTTTTTACATACAAATACAATAAATGCGCGTTTCCCCGCTGGCAATTTGGCTCCACTAGCCTCACCCCGTGAGGGGCCCGTGGCTAAATAATAACAGCCGCACAGGTCGATCGATCAGGTTAAGCTACGCCTGCCGCGATTGCTCTGTGGATGGGTGACCATCTTTCCATACCGAGACCCCTTGTCCCGGCTCGTGGATCTTTGACAGTCGTTACGGGTAGTGAGAAGCCCGAAAGTCTGACAACCAGTCTTACCAAGGGGCATCGTATTACCCAGTAACTGGGTTGTGGAGGTCAGATAGGCAGTCGCTCATTTCATTCAGCTGCATCCGGTTAGACTGGAAGCCGACCCCAATATAGTTGGGAAAAGGCTAGGCAGATGATAAACCTCCGTGGCGCGTTGCAGTGTGTGATCCGCCTAACATATCTGCTATGCCTAGCGTATGGCAGATGTTCAAACTGGCAACTGCTTACCACCAGGTCGGCCATCTAATTGTTTGCCATCCATCATCCACATCATATACCTACCCTTTTCCCAACTATATGAGGGTCTGCTTCTAGTCTAACAGGATGCAACTGAACACTAGTATTTTACATGGACCGACTGACTATTTGAAATCCACGACTCAGTTACTGGGTAATACGATACCCCTTGGCAAGTCTGGTTGCCATCGAAGTTTCCATCACAGTTTTACACAGCTTTTTACTGAACCTATTACATAAAAAGCCCTCGGTAACAACTTGGCTAATAATGGCAGAGAGGTAACATCACAAATTATATATCAGCTGCTTTCAGAACGCGCACAAGGTTGCGTGGGTAAAGCCACGCTATTTATATAAGTCCCGAGAATGGAGGTAAGTGGCAGAGGTAAGTAGAGGTAAGTAGTCTGCCAATTCTTTCGTCATTGTCGTATTTTAAAAGGTTTTATAAATAAATAAATCTGCGGATATTGTCTTTAGATTTAGGGCAGTATCTAATAGAAACCTGTATTGTAATTCGTATAAAAACGGTTTGTATAAAATCATTTGGATTATTATTATTTTTGAACATGTTTATGGTATTGTAACTTTGAATTATTTTCCACAAAAAAGAGTTACAAATGAGAATCCTTACCTGACTTCATCATTTTAGTGTTAGCATATTGACACTTCCTGACCGAAGGGCTGGCTGGCTTTTACTTTGAATAGAGGTGAAGTATTACCATACAACGTGGCAATGCCGCCAGTCTCTTGGGTACATTTATACCAGTCGACAGCGATGCAGAGGAATATTTCGACGCCATATTTTAGTTTGTTAACAAAACTAATAGTTCTGTTAACAAACTAAACGTTACAAACGTTGTCGTTATGGCGTGTCGTGGTGTGGCAAACTTAAACCCGTTAGGTTAGGCTTTTATATTTTTATTAGTTATATCTATTAAAAAGTCGCAAGGTGGAGCATAACTATTTTTTGTTACATGGTGATTTGTACGAGTTAACTCCTACCACAAGCTCCGTTAAAGAACTTCGTTCCAAAAAACGAATGAATAACTTTACATAAGTGTGAATAATCTTAAGGTGATAGCGATAGCACACGTATCAAATCGGAAAGGGATCGGCACCGTGTAGCCTTTTTTTTTTGCGGATGGGAAATTATCAAATGACCCCTCCCGCAGACTCTTACTGACTAAAACCCACCCGTGTTCCTTCCTTAGCCCTTTATGTTCCGGGCCAGCGGTAACCCTTTCGGACAATCCCGCTGACCCAGCAGGCTTCGGCCCTATGGGGCCCCTCCTCGATGCTGACATCTCTTTGAGGCGCGCGTGGAACACGTACGCGCCGTCCGGCACGGGCCTGGTCCTGATCGGACGGTGAGCTACCCATTACTCTCCACCCGCAGGCCCGCGCCTACGGTGGCCGGGAGTCGTCGCGTGACCGTGTAGCCTTTCGCCTCGCCGTCAAACAGGCGTCAACCTAACGTAAGCACGTAACCAAAGCGGATCAGCAGCTTCAATACGTCGACTTGGCTACGGCTAGGCGACGCCACGCTTACGGCTCGCCGACCGCTGGTTGATGGTGCAGCAGGCAGACCGGAGGGGTGAGAGGGGCAAGGGTGGACGAAGAGACGTAAGCTCGGGTACGGATAGACGTAAGCGCGAGGACGACAAGCAAACGACGAGTCTTAACACACCGCACCGCGGTTCGTGAGCTTGTCCCGAGGCGAGGCGATTACGTTACGATTCCGATTAGTGTGCGTTGCAGTAGGAAATTTCATACAAAGAATACTGAACGGCTCGAGTTGATACGGTGTCGATCCCTTTCCGGTTTGACTTATGTAAAGTTATTCGTTTGTTTTTTGGAACGAACCTTTATAAATCCCATAACATTTACCTTGTAACTTCGACCTTATATCAAGTTCTCAGCGTCTAGTTTAGAGAATGAACACAGCACCCTAATCCCGGTTGTCTATAAAACAAGGTGAATCGGCCATTCGTGGACATTGCGTCATCGGGTCGCGCTTTTTACGATATTAACTGGCTCGAACGAGCGATTTATCGGTGCTGGGACACCGATGTTTATGAGGCGATTTATCGATTTCTTTATCGATAGACAGATTGCAATCGATTTAAAGGAGTTTGAAGACTTTAGATTTGCAAGTAAAACATACGAAATTAGACGAATTTAATGATGGGCATAAAGTAGTAGTAGTTAACTAGCACCAGCGTTTGAAGTTTCGAAAAAAAATGCTGTTTAATACAAAAGTGCAATATCTACATGGAGAAAAACGTTTTTAGGGTTCCGTAGCCAAATGGCAAAAACGGAACCCTTATAGATTTGTCATATCTGTCTGTCTGTCCGTCCGTATGTCACAGCCACTTTTTTCCGAAACTATAAGAACTACACTGTTGAAACTTGGTAAGTAGATGTATTCTGTGAACCGCATTAAGATTTTCACAAAAAAATAGAAAAATACAATAAATTATGGGGGTTCCCCATACTTAGAACTGAAACTCAAAAAAATTTTTTTCATCAAACCCATAGGTACGTGTGGGTTATCTATGGATAGGTCTTCAAAAATGATATTGAGGTTTCTAACATAATTTTTTTCTAAACTGAATAGTTTGCGCGTGAGACACTTGCAAAGTGGTAAAATGTGTCCCCCCCTGTAACTTCTAAAATAAGAGAATGATAAAACAAAAAAAAAATATAATATACATTACCATGTAAACTTCCACCGAAAATTGGTTTGAACGAAATCTAGTAAGTAGCTCGCCGGTGAAAATTTAAAAACATATGATGGTACGGAACCCTCGGTGCGCGAGTCCGACTCGCTCTTGCCCGGTTTTTTTTTACGTTGAATATTTCTACCCGCGGGGGTTAGCGCGCCAATATCCCTCAACACCGTTTATTCTTCCAATCCATCATCTGCCTGCCTTTTCCCAACTATGTTGGGGTCGGCTTCCAGTCTAACCAGATGCAGCTGAATACCAGTGTTTTACATGGAGCGACTGCCTATCTGATCTCCTTCGGATATCTATGGATCTCCACGACCCCGTTACTGGGTAATGGAGAGTGCTTTAAGGGTACCGCACCCTTAAAGCACTCTCCAATGCTTAGCATTATGAGACGTGTAAAAACGTCGAGAAAAAAAAAGCGGTCGGGAGCTCCCGCTTTTTTTTCTTGACCGCTTTTTCTTTGACGCTCCTGACGGGAGACCCCACTCACATCAGGAGCGACAGAAAGAGAGAAAGTCTCATCGACGGGGCATAGCGCTTATTCGTTACGAGGCGTTTTCTACCTGTTTACTCCTTTTGTTTTTTTTGTCGCTGAGAATTGACATTACGAATCTCCGCTCGTCGGGGGACGAGACGGAGTATATGGGACTCCCTGTCAGGATGGCAGTATACCCACTAAAACTCAGCGGTGTTCCCTCATCGCCTTGATGGGGAGGTCATGGGAATCCGGCTCAGCCTTTGCATCCACAACCCCCCCGGCGCATGCCCGCCTAGCTGGCGGGCCCCGCATATCCCCCCGTCTGCATGGGGGGTACCTGTTTACTCCTACCTCAAGCTAAAGAACTTCGTTCCAAAAACGTTAGCTAACGTTTGAAAAGCATACCTGAGAATCTTTCTTACTTTGATCCTGAAATGATGCCTTTCAGTTACAGCCTTTTCAGCTAGGATGTTATTTTTAATTTATTAGGTAAGCTTTGCTTTCAAAGGAAATTGCTTTATACAGCAGAAAGCAATTACCGTGGCTTAATGCAATAAGTAATAAAACAGGTTTTACTATGTACAGCAAACTTGGTATTTTTCGCTGAACACTATGGGGGTTTATTTATAAACGTTGCTTAAATCTAACAATTATATGCTAACAAATATAAAAAGTTCTTTTGTTTTTTGGTCATTTAGGCTTCGAAGTACTCGTTTGCATCCGGCAACGTGGCCAGAAGACTGGCAGCACTGGTAGGTGGTTTCAATTTTTTTTTTTTCGAATTATAAACTCCTTTTATGCCTAGCCTATTCCCAACTATGTATATTGGGGTCGGGTCGGTCGGTCCCCAACATAGTTGGGAAAAGGCTAGGCAGATGATGATGATGATGTATATTGGGGTCGGCTTCCAGCCTAACCGGATGCAGCTAAATACCAGTATTTGACATGGAGCGACAGCCTATCTGACCTCCACAGCCCACTTACTGGGTAATATGATACCGCTTGATAAGACTGGTTGTCAGACTTTCGGGCTTCTAACGACCCGAAACAAAAACAGAAACTGTCGACATAAAAATACTTGCCTCAGCTTCTTTCAAAATTCGCACACATTAAAAAAAAAAATGGTTGCCTGTAAAGTCGGTTTTACGGGCGAAGATTTTACGTGACAACGTCTTTTTCTCGGTAGAATAGTTGAGTGGGAGAGAGACGCAAGGCATTCGGCGGGCCTCTCTCTCGTTCGGTGACTCATCGTAACGTTACCGAGCGTTACACTTTTTCATAAGTGACTCCCAGCCGCAACCTAATTTAAGACGTTGTCACGTCAAAAATATTTACCCCCTTACTAATAAACGTTGTATAGCGTCTGTATAGTTACACAACGCTTTGTCTTCTTCTTTCGAAAGTCAAATTACTGACGACTGAAAGAGAGAAATCGATGTGTTACTATTCATCTGATATAATACGTTTATTAGTAAGGGAATTAAACTATAACATTTCACAATAAGTTATTACGGTTCCCGCTAACGATGTCCCACCTCACAGGTCTAATTATGCGCGGGGGTAATCTATACCAAACGCGTGACTAATTAAATTTTGAAAGCATTTTACAAGGCTTCTTGTTTGTATGTTATTAAGGTTGTGGTCCCAGACAAACTGGCGTAGGCGATAGCGGTGACAAAGTGAGGTCTAATGCATCGCTCACCAAGCCACATTGTCGCAGGGGTTCCATAGACTGTAAGTCAATGCCTTCATTTTATTATCCTTTGTTTCTCCTTGCAACCAATTGGACATTGGAAAAATAAACAAATAAAGATTTGCATCGTTCAATTCAGGTTGCATTTATGTTTATTACAGCATAATTTTCGCATTTCGACATGGTAATTTTCGTTTCTACTCGTTCCTTACATTCATGACTTTCCTTTTTTTTACAATCATATTTTTACTTTTTTACATTTGTCCTTTACGACCACTACGGTGCTATTCTGTAAAAATCTCACCGTGAAAACTTAGGTGAAGTGAGCGTGGAGTGAGCTGTCAATAGTGTTAATTCCTAGCAAAAACAAACTCACTTCACCTAAGTTTTCACGGTGAGATTTTTACAGAATCGACCGGCTGTTATCACTTACTGCGTCTGTACCCGAAGTTCCGCCTATGGCGAGACTATTATTTGGTGCATTCTCATCCGCTACCGCTTCCGCTCATCGCCTTGCCTACACCTCTAGACGTAGCCGTAGTGTTAGTTCATGTAACCTAGTTCTACCAGCGGATTTACAACTTATATTCGGCATTATCATGACAGCTGCCTAACTTTAAGCTTCGTAAAACTATAATCCTCTAAATATACATAACTAGCAGCGCCCCGCGGTTTCACCCGCATTAGTGTCGATCTCGGGGGAATATCGGGATAAAAACTATCTTATGTCCTTTCCCGGGACTCAAACTATCTCTATACCTATACTATACTAGAATATAAACTTGTGTATTGTGCATGTTTATAACTTTTATCGTAAAGATCCACGACGGATGAACGTCCACCTCCATTAAAAGTATGGAAATACCTGCACATGACAATGATGTCGTGGAGGGATATTTAACAGCGTCTTCATACTATATTTCCGTCCATTTTACTACGTGGAGTCATAGCCAGAAGGCGTCGCGGCAGACCACGTAGAAGATGGCGCGGCGAGCTGGACAAACCAAACGACCAGTGGTTCACTTTAGCCCTGGATCGAAAGAGCTGGAAGTCATTGGGCCTTTGCCCAGCAGTGGGATGATGCAGTCTAACAGTAACAGTAATTACTTTCCTGTGTTATCGTCATAACGTGACGTGACGTCTACGATAATATCGTCACATCAGAAATTATAAAAGCGCACATTACATACATAGATATAATCCTATGGGGCTTACAGGACCTAAACACAAAAAACGCAAGTTTTAGAAACAATAAAAGTATATGATCGACTACAGTAAACAAAATCGGAAAAATATATGATATTCTTCAGGATATATGCTAGGTAGTAAGTGTGTTGAAAACATAATATAACTAATTTGATACGATAGAAAAAAACCAAGAAGATACCTCTAAAAATTTTCTTTTTACCATAAAAACCATACTAATACACATAGTGTCAGATTATTCTACATATAGTCCTCTTCACCGTATCCGGCGACAGCGACCCCGACTATTTCTCTTTCCTCTCGTGAGCTCTCTGATGACTTGCAAAGCCAAATTTGGTCTTGAAAACCCGGTCACACCGTATACAGAAGAGTTGATCAGCATCGTTATATGTATATGTATAGGTAGGCTTTGGGCGGCTTTTGCGTATTTGGCGCTTATTGTCTAGGTCTTCAAGACGATTTGTTTCAAAGCATTCAGTTGCTTTGTGAATTAGAGTACGCCACCTCTCTCGGTTATGAGCAAGCTCCTGCCACCGATCAACGGGAATGCCACAAGTCGTAAGGTGGCGTTTGAGGACATCTTTGTAGCGCAGGTATTGCCCGCCCTGTGCACGTTTTCCTTGGGCAAGCTCTGAGTAGAAAGCGATTTTAGGTAGTCTACTGGTATCCATGCGATGCACATGACCACACCATCTCAGTTGTATCTTTATCGAAATCGCCTGCGTGCCCATCATTCCTGTACGCCTTAGCACCTCCGAGTCAGGAACACGATCCTGCCACTTTATTCGAAGGATAGACCGAAGACATCGCAGGTGAAAAGTGTTAAGCCTTTTAATATCACCTCTATAGAGACACCAGGTTTCTGTGGCGTAGGTGAGTATTGGCAGAACTAAGGCCTTATAAACGCTTATCTTAGTTTGCAGTTTCAGGTCATGAGAGGTCCACACACGCCTGCCAAGTTTTCCAAAGGTGGCAGCTGCTTTAGCAATCCGTGCCGGGATTTCAGACGCCAGCCTGTTGTTGTTTTTTGTAAATAGATAATTATTGCTTTATATTTTGCAATAAATTACCAGCGTTGTGTCATCGGTCTTTTCTTTCTTTTCTATGCAGTCCGACAAAGACCGCGCTTTAGGTCATGTAGTCGCCTTAAGTCTTATTTCTTTTTAGTATATTCATGTATTTACATATATTTATTTGTGCTTATATTTATATGTAATTAGGAGTTTACTGTATTTATAATTTAATTTTTTTTCACGATTCCATCTACCACTGTTTGTCTCTGTATCGCCCAAAGGTTGAGTGGTAAGAAATGCCTATGGCATTAAGTCCGCCTGTGTTTATATGCTAGAAGTATTAAATAAATAAATAAATAATTTCCTTATGGTTTCTATGAGGTACATGGCACTTAAATTGTGAAGTGTCTATTATGTGATAGTCGTAATAAACGATATGCTATCTGTCAGTTTGATAACAGCCTACACTTTTTGTTATCAAGAATCTAAGTTGTTGATGGTTAATCTAGAGTCTAGATTACCCAAAACCTAGTCAATGTATTTATTCATATACTTACATAACTTTTACAATATTTAATACAAATAACTATTAACACCAGGTACTAAATTAAATGACTAACTATACTCGTACAAATAAATACAAAAACAAAAGGCCGCTTGTATACGTCCGTTTTTTTCACCGGACAACGGACCGTTTTTTTTCGCCGGATTCGCGGTGGTGTATGGTTTATAATGAATGTGTGCACATGCGTCGGACACAGGTCCGGCGAACAAGTTACGCCGGATGCACCGCCGCCTCCCCTCGGCGCAACGGATACCGGACGAAAAACGGACGTATACAAGCGGCCTTAGGCGTCGAAGTGCACGATCGCTGTCACCCGGAAACGTTACCAGAAGACTGGCAGCATTGCCACGTTGAATGGCAATGCTAAACCTTTGGACATAGAATGACCCAGCCCTCTGGTCACGTGAAGTGTCGACCAGTCGGCGAGAAATTTCCTTAAAATGTGGTATGCGAGTCATCATCTGCCTAACCTTTTCCCAACTATGTTGGGGTCGGCTTCCAGTCTAACCGCATGCAATTGAATACCAGTATTTTATATGGAACGACTGCCTATCTGACCTCTTCAACCCAATTACTGGGTAACATTCCCCTTGATAAGACTGGTTGTCAGACTTTTGGGCTTTTGTTACCCGTAACGACCGTCAAAGATCTACGAATAACGCCGGGACCAACCGGTTAACGTGCTTTCCGAGGCACGGTGGGGTCTCGAAATGTAATGGATGGTCACCCATCCACGAACTGACCGCGGTATGCGTAGCTTAACCTTAGATTGATACGAGCAGCTGTTTTCATTCAGCCATGATAAATAATGTAAGTATCAATACATTATTCGAACCATCACAACTAATTTTGGTATCATGAATGTTGTTTGTAAGCCCTAAATGACAAAAGGATTTGCCCTAAGTCGTATTCTGCCACTTAAGTTAGGAAACGACATAATTTCAGCAAAGAAAATTATCTTCAAAACAAAACAAACCTTCATTAAGTTCACAACCACTAACACACCAAGTTTCAAAACAATAAAAATTGAAACCCAACAAAGTGACTCTACAAACTGCAAAGATAGAGGCTTCTACGTAATTATTTACCAACTGTACGAGCAACTTCCGTCCTTATTACTAACCTTTCTCACATAGAGTTCCTTTGCAAACTCTACCTAATGTAGAGTAAAATTTAATCTTAGCTCTTTGTAGAGCGGCTCTATGTAAGCTCTGTGTGGGGATTAAATATTGTATTTGAAAGCTTTGAAGGTAGTTTCTATTTAAATTGGTGCTCAAATAGTATCGGGGCTATTTTGTTGTAGGAAAGTAGATTTAGATTATATAGGACTAGCTGCGCCCTGCGGTTTCCCCTGCATAAGTGTCATTCTCGTGAGAATATCGGGATAAAAACTATCCTATGTCCTGTCCCGGGACTCAAACTATCTCTATACCAAATTTCATCTAAATCGGTTCAGCGGTATAAGCGTGAAGAGGTAACAGACAGACACACTTTCGCATTTATAATTTTAGTATGGATAGGTATGTGTAGAAATCTAATAAAAAGGAACAAAATGATAGAAATATGATATCCATATCATCTGCCCTATCCCAACTACGTTGGGGTCGGCTTCCAGTCTAACCGGATGCAGCTGAATACCAGTATTTTACATGGAGCGACTGCTCTAACCTCCACAACCCAATACTGGGTAATACGATACCCCTTGGTAAGACTGGTTGTCAGACTTTCGGGCTTCTGACTACCCGTAACGACTGTCAAAGATCCACGAACGACAGCCGGGACCAACGGCTTAACGTGCTTTCCGAGGCTCGGAGGGGTCACGGTATGTAAAAATGGTCACCCATCCACAGACCAACCGCGGCAAGCGTAGCTTAACCTGATCGATCGACCTGTGAAGCTGTGTGCTTCATATTGTGTATGTTGACTTGTGCTAATAGGTTGAACCATAGATTTAGGTTTAGACCAGTAAATAAATACCTCCTACATTTGTATCTAAATGCAAATCCTCCCTACAAAATCAATATAGTCACAGCCGAACGTTTTGTCGATCGTCAGATGTCATCGCATGTAAGGGGGGGGAGGGGGGGCAGTCACAAGTCACGAAATCGAACACCGATTGATTCCGAGCCGCTGGTTCGCGTTGAAGCCTGCCGACAGTGTACATGAGGCACTATTGTTAAATGGAACGTCGATATACTATTTGTGTTTATCCAAAGATTTAAATCGGAGATTCACCGTACCGCGTCAATGTAGCATTTCTGTTTCGTTTTGACACCTCTGACAGACATTATTACAGGGACTTACGGTCAAAGATATTTATTTCTCAAAAGAATTACAAATTCACTTATAGAGAAAACATAGTAGATTAATACAATAGGTTTTTTCGCTATAGAACCTGACTTGATTGTCATGAAAACACCATTAATAATGTGTATTGTTTCTAAAACTTGCGTTTTTTGCGTTTAGGTCCTGTAAGCCCCTTAACCAATGTTCTGTATTTCGCCCAAAATTAAAGCAAACGTTTTATATCTAGGTATCTACCTGAATCTAAACGAGTTCAAAGCCATTTTTCCGCCTGAACGAAATTTAAATTCCTGGAATATTGTCGTCCGTAAATATTCTCCGGAGTTCAATTTACTTGAACTGAAAGACACGATATTTGAAAATGGCGTCCTCTAGTAGGTATACATTTGAATTGAAAATGTCTGTTAAAAAACAGAAAACGCTTCTTTATTACACAAGACTTTCATGAATTTAAAATTGTTTGACTAATGAAATCGTTAACATTTATTATTATTTTAATACTAGCAGCGCCCCGCGGTTTCACCCGCATAAGTGTCGATCCCGTGAGAATATCGGGATAAAACTATCCTATGACCTTTCCCGGGACTCAAACTATCTCTATACCAAATTTTATTTAAACCGGTTCAGCGGTTTAACCGTGAAGAGGTAACAGACAGACAGTCAGACACACTTTCACATTAATAATATTAAGTATGAATATCCCAAAAAAAAAAACCGTGAGGAAACCGGCATGTCCTGGAATCAAAAATTCGAAGACATGTGACATCTACCAACCCGCACTGGGCCCGGGTGGTGAATTACGGCCCACTCCCTCTCACCGAGAGGCCTGTGTCCCAGCAGTGGGAACATTATAGGCTGATTATGTATGTTATGTATGTATCCCCCACAAATAATTTTAAGGTTACGTACGCACTGTCAGGTGGCTTGCTTAGCACCTAGAGCCTAGTGATTTAACGTCCTTCAGGACATACACGCTAGGTAACTAGCGAAGACGACAAGCGCGCAGTGCTGCTGGTTCCGATAATTCCATAGAAAGATTATCAGCGACTTTCGCGTAAACCTCTGTTAAGGATGATAAGTTCGATGCGTACTGAGCCCGACTTTCAGCAAAATTTACGCCTTGAGTCTGACTATTAGTACGAGTAGGAACCATGAGAACTTCTCTACCAAACATCAGGAAGTTTGGTGAGAAACCTGTGGCTAAATTAATACAAGAGTTAAGATAACGTTTAACTTTATGCAACATTCTTAACCAATTTCTTTAGTACGTAGCATAAGTGATGCGAGCTTGGAATATGGATTCACAAAATAAAAAAAATACCAAACAAGTGCGAGTCGGACTCGCACACGAAGGGTTCCGTACCACAAGGCAAAAACGCCGAAAAAAACAAGTTTGTTGTATGGGAGCCCCCCTTAAATATTTATTTTATTTTGTTTTTAGTATTTGTTGTTATAGCGGCAACCGAAATACATCATCTGTGAAAATTTTAACTGTCTAGCTATCACGGTTCATGAGATACAGCCTGGTGACAGATATCGAGCAAAAAAGGGCAAAAAAATCGCGTTTGTTGTATGGGAGCCCCCCTTAAATATTTATTTTATTTTGTTTTTAGTATTTGTTGTTATAGCGGCAACAGAAATTCATAATTTGTGAAAATTTCAACTTTCTAGCTACCGCTGTTCTTGAGATACAGCCTGGTGACAGACAGACGGACGGACGGACAGCGAAGTCGGGTTCCGTTTTTACCCTTTCAGTACGAAACCCTAAAAAGTGAGGTTTCTGTAAAAAATATTAATAGGAAAGGATGGTACCTGCTCCTATTATTACTTTTTACACGTGTCATCATTCTACGGAAAATGTTTCATCATTTCAATGTTTTCAAGTGTTGTGTTATGTATTGTCTACCTACCCACCTAAAATAAATATGTATTGTTGTCTATGTATCTCAGCCCGTTTCGCCAAACTTATCCGAAAATAGGATTAAACTATTTAAAGATTTTGCCATTCTATTTACAAACCCTCTGTCCTCATAATCCCTTAGGCCATTTGTAACTCTCACGCAGACTTTGGGTGTAACCTATTTATAGGATAAAGCCTTCAAAATATAACTTGGGGAATAACATGATATGAGGTTATATAATAATAATAGTGTGCAGCGCATGAGATGGACACGATCCATCAATGAAAATGTCATGCGCTCATACTATGGGGCTACAGAGGGGGGAAACAATCTGACCGCGTACCGTGTTCGGATGCTCTCTCTGTTTCAGGTGCTTGAACCAGCTGTCAACGTTTCGGCACAACGATTATCGGATCAGGTGCGTGTCATTCAGCGTAACCATATGTTGGACGACACTGTACTTGATCGCCTGCGAAGTGAAATGCAGAGTAGCCATGTCATCACTCCCCAGTCGCAGACTGCTGTACTACTACCGCAGTCTGATACAAGTCATGCTGACGAGGGGAGTAATGACAGGGCTACAAACGTAAGTACCCAATGTAATGAGGAATTGAGGAGTGCTTTGGAGGATACGATTCAGGAATATCGCTTCATGTCACCCGAACTTAGGCCACGCTTACCTCGTTTGCCCATGCATAACAAAAATAGGGCGCTGGTGGCGGTTCTGGATTCGCAGTTGTCAAACTATTTTGATGGCTGCGAAGACCTCACCGATGCTCATTCGATTCTGTACTGCGCGGCTGCAGCGGCATGTCGTGTAGCTCACGTAAAATTTGCCAATGACTCTAGAGCTACACGACCGAAACCAGCCGTACCAGCTTGGCAGTGCAGAATTGAACGCCGTATTGGTGGGGCCAGAGCGCTCATTGGCAAACTAATCTGCTTCAGGGAGGGCAATACTCGCCCTAGAGTGATGCGCTTTGTGAGACGGGCATTCTTGGGGACTGATATCAGTCCTCAAGACTATATGTCTTGTGTCACGGAGCGCATCGACTTCCTGAAGCAGAAAGTGTATGCATGGGCGAACCGTATTCGTCGGTACAGGCGGCGAGTGGAGCGATACACTCAGAATCGCACATTCCAGAGTGATGAAAGGTGGGTTTATAGGGCTTGGGAGCGACCGGACCAAGGTGTTACTGACATGTGCCTACCGGATGATGACGCCATGTGCTCGTTCTGGCGAAACATCTGGTCGGTGCCTGTCAGTCACACCGAGGGTGATTGGACTGGGAAGATTGAGCGAGCGTGCGATCTAATACCAGAAATGGGGGTACTTACCATCAGCCCCCAAGATGTTGCTCGTGCAGTCCGACCGTTGCCTAACTGGAAATCTCCAGGGCCGGACGGGCTGCACAACTTTTGGATAAAATGGTTCCAAGGGTCGCACGCCTGCTTGGCATCCCAGTTCCAGTCAGCCTTAGAGTCAGGGTCGCTGCCCCAGTTCCTAACGACAGGAATAACCCACCTGCTCCATAAATCAGGTAGTACCGCGGATCCCAAAAATTATAGACCGATCACTTGTTTACCGACGGTCTATAAAGTTCTTACATCCATTTTGAGAACTAAAATTAACAAACATATAGACACCAACTCCATCATGTCTGTCTCTCAAAATGGATGTAAGAACGGGTCCCGGGGTACTAAGGAGCTACTCCTCATTGATATGGCCATTAGCCAACAGGTTCGTCGTTCCCGAAAGGATCTGTCAACATGCTGGATAGATTATAAGAAGGCCTATGACTCGGTGCCACATACATGGCTCATGAGGGTGTTGGAGTTGTACAAAGTAGATGCAACTCTGCGCACCTTCCTGATGTCGTGTATGGGGCAATGGAGGACGGTCCTTCGATATCCAGGATGTCGAAATATTCAGAGGAATAGCGAACCGATAAGGATCGAGCGAGGCATATTTCAGGGTGATAGTTTGAGTCCGCTTTGGTTCTGCTTAGCCTTGAATCCTCTAAGCACGCTGCTGGAGGATTCAGGTCTAGGCTATCGGCTGAGGAGAGGTGGTCAGGTTATATCGCACCTCCTCTACATGGATGACCTAAAACTCTTTGCCCCCAACAATTTGCAACTGATGGAGCTACTGAAAGTAACTCAAACTTTCAGTAGCGCCATCAGGATGGAATTTGGTGTGGACAAATGTGCGGTCATGCATGTAAAGCGAGGGGAGATTGTTGAATCCGTGGGAACCCAACTCTCGGATTCCACAAACCTTAGAACCCTCTCCGCATCCGAAACCTATAAGTATTTGGGTATGTCGGAAGCGTTAGGCATCAATGTTACTGACATGAAGCAATCGTTGAAGGAGCGCTTCTTTGGCCGCCTGAAAAAAGTACTTAATAGTCTTCTATCAGGCGGAAACAAGGTGCGCGCCTTCAACGGTTGGGTCATGCCGGTTTTGATGTACTCTTTTGGCATACTCAAATGGACTCAGACCGAACTCGACGCCCTGGATAGGAGGGTCCGTACGTTGCTGACTGCAAATCGAATGCATCACCCACGGTCATCGGTAATGAGGCTGTATATCCCGCGAAAGTGTGGAGGTCGAGGGTTTTTAAACGCTAAGACCCTCCACAATCGCGAGATATGCAGTCTCAGGGAATATTTTCTAGAAACCGACGTGGGGATGCATCGAGATGTAGTCGCCGTGGACAAGGGCCTCACCCCGCTCTCCTTGGCTAAAGAGAACTGGCGCAAGCCAGTAGTGCTTGACACTAATGATCGCATGGAGGTATGGCAGAGTAAGGAGCTTCACGGACGCTTTTTCCGGGCCCTACATGGACCCGATGTTGATCTACTAGCGTCCGTAGCCTGGCTGCGTTTCGGTGACCTCTTTGGGGAAACCGAAGGTTTTGTCTGTGCAATTATGGACGAAGTTATGATGACGAACAATTACCGGAGATTTATTGTGAAAGACGGCACGGTTGACATCTGTCGGGCATGCCACCGGCCGGGAGAATCAATCAGGCATATTATCTCCGGATGTTCTCGTCTAGCTAACGGAGAGTACTTGCATAGACACAACCTTGTAGCCAGGATAATCCATCAGCAACTTGCTCTGAAATACAACCTTGTGGAATCGGAGGTGCCGTACTACAGGTATGTGCCCGACCCAGTTCTCGAAAATGGTGATATCACATTATATTGGGATCGATCCATCATCACTGACAGGACTATTGTTGCCAATAAGCCTGATATAGTGGTGGTGGATCGATCAGAGCGGCGCGCAATGATTGTTGACATAACCGTCCCGCATGATGGGAACCTCGTGAAAGCCGAGAAAGATAAACAAATCAAGTATCTTGACTTGGCTCACGAGGTTGTCGACATGTGGGATGTGGACTCAGCGATCATTGTGCCGATAGTCGTGACAGCCAATGGTCTAATAGCCAAGAGCCTCGACCAACACCTGAGGAGGCTCTCGTTGGGCAGCTGGATCAAGGGCTTGATTCAGAAAGCGGTACTTCTGGACACGGCCCGCATTGTTAGGAGGTTCCTCTCTCTGGAGCCCTGACCGCCGGTAGCTTGGACCCTGTTCCCGATACCGGTGGGCTACTATTTTTTATATTTTTAAATGTTTTTATATTTTTTATATTCTAATATTTAAAAATATAATTTATATGTGTTATTTAATGAAATAAAGGAGATAATAATAATATAATAATAATATTCCACAACTATCACACAACGCCGTCTAGTCTATATATCCCATGCGTGTATCTTAAATAATAGGTAGGAAAAAAAGAGAGATTTCGTTTTAGTATAGAATTTTATAAGCCCGAAAATATTGTCTATAAACGTTGGCCAATCTTTATCATTCAGTGTTTATTCTTTGTTTAAATTTTATATTATATCCCATGCTTTTTTTTATGCATGGATACCTATTAGTTATAAAGACTTGAGTTATTAATTTGGCATAAGTCTTATTAAAAAAACCATTAGACACATCAAAATATGATTTTTCGTGGTACTAGAGTGTCCTAGACCATAGAGCGTTTTGGTCCTTCGAGCCGGATCGAATCCGTGCACTATACAAAATGCCTTAATTACCCTATAGTCGTCCGATTATCACCAATGAAACCACACATTTATACAGCGTGCCGCTTTAATGGCGACATTAATTTAACAACGTATACGGTTTTGCGAACAAATTTTAAATTCAATAAACGTTATTAAAAAAAATTGCGCCTAAAGAAGTTTTCACTTCAAAAATGACCTACCTAACTCACTCTAAATGTAATCACACCAAAATGTAAAACGAAAACCAGCTTCCAAAGTACATGCCAATGACGTCAGCTGCCCGCATGTCCTAAGATCAGATACCAGTTTCGTAATCAACCTACATTGTTATCACCCGTATTATAGCATCGCAGGTCCATAAACCTATTAGAACTTTCTATTATAACCTCGGAACTTTGTTCTGATACAGGATTAGTTGGTGTAATACCTAGGAAGTTTAGATCTCATTACAAGATAAAACCAAACGAAAACAAATAATGTTAGTTTGTGGTTGAATAATGTAAAAAGAAAATGTGTTTTGTTTGACAAACAACAGTGACTTACTTGAGTATAATCATAATAGTTAACTTCGTATAACTATACAGTACCCAAACCAGTTGCAGGTCGTGGGTTAGAAAACAGACAGGCGCTTTACTTTGTGTAAATTATTTCATCACCACTGCTCTCAGAACGGTGAAGGAAAACATAGTGAGGAAACCGGAATATCCTAGAACCAAAAACACGCTTGCTCAAAGCATGTTTTTTCAGTTTTTTCAACTGATTTTGTAATATCTTGATTTAAAAGATACCTATATTCCTTGGACTTTTTCGCTCGTTCTTCTTCATAAAGATCTATGTTTTGGAATAAGCAACTAGTTTCAACTTTCTGACTAACTGACCGACTCTTTGACAATTCAACAGTGCCTCAAGGTAAATGGTTTAATTTTAATAAATGTTTTGAGTTTGAGTTTACCACGTTTTCCTTCAAGCATCCATACTAATATTATAAATGCGAAAGTGTGTCTGTCTGTTACCTCTTCACGCTTAAACCGCTGAACCGATTTAGATAAAATTTGGTATAGTTTGAGTCCCGGGAAAGGACAAAAAATTGTTTATATCCCGATATTCTCACGGGATCGACACTCATGCGGATTGAAACCACGGGGCGCTGCTAGTACTCAATAATTAATTAATCAAACGAATAAATATTTGAATATTCCACTTAGTAATTGAGTTCATCATTGGCTACGCAATTAAAAAGTTACCGATATCCCTCGGGTTGTCTATCTAGAGACTAACTATTGGTTACATTATCTGAATCTACAGGGAACAGCTCAGCTCGTTTCGCTAGTATTAAAAACAGTCATAAAAAATTAACTAGCAATCTATGAAAAGAACAATTAGTCAACTCCAAGCTGCAACGACTTTTTCTTCAAAAGGCTCTTCCATATATTCTAGATTATGAGAGTCTAACTATGCAGGGATAAAATTAGACTCACATAATATCTGAATAATATATATTTATATAATGTTTGGACTTTAAAAGAGACCTCTTAGTTGGTTTTGATATTTTTTCGGGGATCAATCAGCAAGGAATTGCCGATGCTACGGCATCTAGTTTTAAAAAATTGACCAAAAAATTCACGTTACAACGTTATTTTTTTGTAGTATAAAAAAAATATCTACATACCCCTACATGGGCACTTATGAAACGTCAGAAATACGGTTCCAATCGGTCAAATACGGTTCCAATCGGTCGTTTCCTAAGAAGAAGAGCCGGCAAGAAACACCATGGTTACTTTTTTTTTAAATAATTGGCTTTAACAATGTTTTCCAAATTACACTGTTACTAAGTAAGGGAGGACAGGTGTAGGCCTATCCTATCAACGAGTACTATGAGTCTACAAGTGTCTCAAAAGATCTACTTACAGTAATAAACATAATTTGAAATAATTTCATTACGAACCCAGGTGCACGCAAAGACGTGTACAGTCACGAGCATAAGTATGTATACACTTGGCTTTATTCAAAGACGATTTTCTCCTTCAGTTTTGAATGAAATTTTATGTTATTACGAACAAAGTATTTTCGAACCCATAGGTTTGTGTATTTCAACGTTGCATTCGTTTTTTCACGAAAAAATCGCAATTGAAAGTTGCCAAGTGTTGACATATTAGTGCTCGTGACTGTACGATCCATAAACCATGTTTCTATAAGCATAAAATATAACAGTTTCTATAAAAACCTCTCCTCGGCAAGCGTTGCGCTACCCAGGCCCATTACAGCGCAGTTTACTTTAAAACAAGCATGTTTTCAACCCGCAATGGTTTGTTTATTTAAATTTCAAACGAAATTAACATTTATTTATTTTCATAGCTAATTTTGGCCGATGAAAGCAGAGCTCGGATTGCATCAGATGTTGCGTTCCCACGCAAATTGTAATTTTCAGGGATTTTAAATGTTTAGTTTCCACTCAAGGATTATGTTGATGGAAAATGTAAGTACCTATATATCAGTCGGTTTGTGTATAGAATCCTATACCTACTAATAATAAACCTGAAAAGTTTGCTTGAACGAACTACCGATCGGATTAAAAAAATCTTTTTAGGGATCCGTACCCAAATGGTAAAAACGGGACCCTATTACTAAGACTCCACTGTCCGTCTGTCTGTCTGTCACCAGGCTGTATCTCATGAACCGTGATAGCTAGACAGTAGAAATTTTCACAGATGATGTATTTCTGTTGCCGTTATAACAACAAATACTAGAAATAATAAAATTTAATTTAAGGGGGGGGGGGGGCTTCCATACAACAAACGTGTTTTTTCGGCTTTTTTGCCTTGTGGTACGGAACCCTTCGTGTGCGAGTCCGACTCGCACTTGGACAGTTTTTTTTTTCTTGAGGAAGTCAAGTTACTTAACATCACGCTAAGACTTAGTAGCCGAGCAAAAGCTAATTAAGTCAGTAAGATCGCTAAGCGAAAACTAAGTGACAGCGCGGGCGGGATTGTCCGAAATCAGCGGGATTGTCCGAAATCAGCGGGATTGTCCGAAATCAGCGGGATTGTCCGAAAGGGTTACCGCTGGCCCGGAACATAAAGGGCTAAGGAAGGAACACGGGTGGGTTTTAGTCAGTAAGAGTCTGACACTCCCTTCCGCTCCACCCAGAGCGGGGGATGATGATTTCCCCACAAAAAAAAAAAAAAAAAAAAACTGACCAAGTGCGAGTCGGACTCGCACACGAAGGGTTCCGTACCACAATGCAAAAACGCCGAAATAAACACGTTTGTTGTATGGGAGCCCGCCTTAAATATTTATTTTATTTTGTTTTTAGTACCTATTTGTTGTTATAGCGGCAACAGAAATACATAATTTGCTGAAAGCTATCGCGGTTCTTGAGATACAGCCTGGTGACAGACAGACGGACAGACAGCGAAGTCTTAGTAATAAGGTCCCGTTTTTACCCTTTGGGTACGGAACCCTAAAAAGCACGGGCAGGTGATGCGATGCGACGGGGTGGGTCGGGGGAACAAGAAATTTCACGCGGACGAACTCGCGGGCAGAAGCTAGTATATTGTAACATGCTCAGGAATTTCATGAAACTCGTCATTAAAGACGTTTGTTTAAGATAATTTCGTGATGAGAGGAGTAGATTTGTAACGTACGATTTTGCACGATCGTGAGAATAGATAATGAAGATTACAAGTATTCACATATTCACATATTCACGTAAGAATTACACATGTTGTATACAATGACATTGACCTAGTCTTATCTCGGAGTTTTGCTCATCTTGTTGAGCAGTCGAGCGAAAACCTTTGACATTCGGTATGAGCAGCCAACCGCTTCAAAAATTCAAAAGATTCAATGTATGATAAATGTTAAATGAATTTATTTCTGTAAGTAGACATACTCAACTCACTAAAAGAGTGATGAACATGAATACATGTTGATGGATGGAGAGGGAGAGGAAGGCCGAAGAAAAGATGGATGGTTTGTGTGAGAAGTGATATGACAGAGAAGGGGGTGAATGATAGCGTGACGGTTGACAGGGGAGAGTGGAAGAAGAAAACGTGTTGCGCCTACCCCAAGTAACCTGGGATAAAGGCAGGAAGATGATGAAGTAGACAAACTAAGAGGTCACAATCTTTTGGCAGGACTTTAATGGATGAAAGTCCAGACATAATCTTTGTTAGATCATGTGAGGACCATGTAGATTAGTATCTGAAATGGTCAATAGATAGCTTGCCATGTAAATTAAGTATAAAGAAGTATAGAGGCACGAGGAACAGGGTGTAAACAATCAGACGGGTGTTGTGTCTGGCGGGCAACTGCCCGATATTCATGTCGGGCTGTTGTATCTATCCTAGTAGCGCGGTAAACTCTGCTTGCGAGATGCAGGATTTTGCGTGACGTTAGAATGACGCGTTGTTCTCATGTGGCGTTATAGATACCGCTACAGAAGTATACAAATTGAAGTACACAAGTTTCAATTCCAATCAGTAATTTCCTTTGGTTGGTTCGAACTGGCAAGGATACTTTCTTAAACTAAAGATATAAAGTAACTAGCAGCGCCCGGCGGTTTTACCCGCATAAGTGTCGATCCCGTGGAAATATCGAGATAAAAGTCCTATGTCCTTCCCCGGGGTGCAATCTATCTCTCTGCCAAATTTTATCGATATCCGTTCAGTGGTTTAGGCGTGAAAAGGTAACACACAGACAGACAGACAGACAGACTTTCTTTTGAACTAGCTTCCGCCCGCGGCTTCGCCCGCGAGTTATGTCGATAAAAACTATCCTATGTCCTTCCCCGGGATGCAATCTATCTCTCTGCCAAATTTTATCGAAATCCGTTCAGTGATTTAGGCGTGAAAAGGTAACATACAGACAGACAGAGTTACATTCGTATTTATAATATTAGTGAGTATGGACTACAGGTTACATATAGATACATAGATGCAGATGACTACAGCCGGTCGATCCTGTAAAAATCTCAACGTGAAAACTTAGGTGAAGTGAGTTTGTTTTTGCTCACTCCACGCTCACTTCACAAGTTTTCACGGTGAGATTTTTACAGATTAGCACCGCCTGGTTACATAGATGCAGGAGTCGGTAACCTATGTTGATTCTACTGGAAAGTTCTGAAGCGAACTCCGTTCATTAATATTGAATTTCTGACTTTGATCATCTACTTTTGCTGTTGACTGTATCTACTACGCTTTGAAATGGGCAATTAGCTTGATATTTCTGACTGACCGACTCCTTGACATTTCAAAAGTGCCTCTAAATGGTTTGATTGAAATCGAGTTTGAGTTTGAGTTTTCCCATTAACTCTTTGCCCAACCCGGGGACCGAACCCAGGATCCCGCACTCAGCAGTCGCACTTACCACCACTAGACCAACAACGCAATTAATGCTAGAACTTCCCATAAAAAAATTCCAACTCGTAAAAATTTTACCAACAGACGCTTTTTCCTCACTTTAATTCTAAAACGGCCACTTTCATCACAAAGAAAATACTTCTTTTGTTTTACAATCACTGTGTTGTATACTCTACAGACTTTGATCGCTTTGATCCGTATGAAAGCAAACAATATTCACTCAAAACTGCTCAAGACAAGCCGGTCGATTCTGTAAAAATCTCACCGTGAAAACTTTAGGTTTTTAGGGGGTTAGTGTGAATTATAATGCAAGCATTAAATTGTTTGTTGACACCACGTCAGACAAGGCAATTATACACAAACCGAACTAATCTACAGAGTCGGGCAACTGCCCGATGATTCATGTCGGGCCGTTGTATCTATGCTACGGTAAACTCTGCTTGCGCGATGCAGGATTTGCGTAACGTCAGTATGACTCGTTGTTCGCACGTGGCGTTGTAGATACTGCTACAAATCCAACATTGTCGACACTGCTATTCGTCACTAGGCTAAGATCATACGACATGTTGCGAGGATGGTCAGCCTGTTTTCAATTTTTCCAGGCATTGGAAACATTTTCAGTCCTTTACATGACAGTAAATTGTGGATATCATTTTTGTGATTACAATAGGGTTCGACCAAATCTAGAAAGGCAATGAGTACCGAGATGACGACTAATATTGTAATATATTATTATACTAGCAGCGCCCCGCGGTTTCACCCGCGTAAGTGTCGATCCCGTGGGAATATCGGGATAAAAACTATCCTATGTTCTTTCCCGGGACTAAAACTATCTCTGATACACAGACAGACGCACTTTCGCGTTTATAATATTAGTATAGATAGTACCTACAGAATATTTATAAGGAAGAAAAAGACAGGTTGCGTCGACCCCTAATAAATCGGGTTAAGGGGAAGAGAATCATGAATAGGGTTTGATCCGAAAATCCCTTGGCTTGGAAGTCATGTAGGTATTTTCTAAAATTTGGGATATATTGACTGACAATATCAACAAGTGATCTTTTAGTTTCTGTGTCTGGCTGAAAGAATGTTATTCGTTTTGGAGACAATTTAACCCTATTTTGAAAATCTCATGTTTATTTGATTACGGGCTAATTTTTCAATCACACACACAACACTGCATAAAAAAATATTGATGTATTTTTCTGAAAGCAGATCTTAAAAGACACTTTTACACAGAATTTTTATTTGAAACAAGATGGCGCGGGAATTTTCTAGCTCACAGTACATGGTCTTTTTAAAGTACAAACATTTTATTATTAAGATTTTATGTGAGCAGCAACAATGAAGAGCCATGTCTGGAAGGGCCTTTTAAAGAAAGAGCCATTGCAGCTTTGAGTTGACCTGTCCTGACAGACTAATGATTAAGCGCCGGCCGAACATATTTTCACAAATAAAAAATGACAAATGAAAGCGTTACATTGGACTTACAACGAGGGTAAAGTAACACATAATAATAGATACCCTACGAGGGTAACCTGTCTATTTATGTCTCCGGCTTATAATATCTGCTATAGTTACCCTCTCACGTTGGAATCTATCCCTTGAGGGAAATATATGGGTTGTAAGGAGACATGAATAAAATTTATTTTGACCCGAAAGTTTTATCTTGTTTTTTTTTTTTTATAGTTATTACGACCCTTTTTCCCTTGCACTTACAGTTATTTTGAAAAATGATTAATTTGTAACACTATGGTATCACAGAGAGTAGTGGTGGCCTAGTAATGGCCGAGACTACGAGTTGTAGGTCGTGGGTTCGGACCCAAACAGGCGCTTTACTTTGTGTAAATTATTTCATCACCACTGCTCTCAAAACGGTGAAGGAAAACGTCGTGAGGAAACCGGCATGTCCTAGAACAAAAAATACAAAGCGAAGCCGCGAAGCCCGCGTCGTAGTTTACGGTCCACTCCCTCTCGAAGAAAGGAGGCCTGTGTCCCAGCAGTGGGAGCAATAAAGGCTGATTATGCACTATGGTATCTGCAATTATATATACAAAAAACTAAATGTATGAAGAACAAAATGTCTACGAAACATCACTTTTATTTAAATAAAGTCGCGAATCGGGAAGTAGCTGACTCATCCTTCCTCTTAAAATAAACGAGGTAGACATAAAAAACAATGTCCTTTCAAACTCTCTTCATTTAAATTAATTATAAAACAAGTGACTGCCTCATTCAACGCGTCCGCTCTCCTTGGGCACCTGTCCCACCGCTGGCGATTAACAAGAAGCGAGGGCGCAACATGGGATTTTTTGCTTTCGGATGTTATGCGCATGTACCGGGCGTGAGTCTCTCAGCCAGTGTTCTACCTGCCAATCGAGTGGCGCTGAGTGAGTACTTTCTTTGATAGTTTTTTTCACTGCTATAAGAGAGTACTTGCTGGCGGGTGTGAACCGTCAGCCATCAACTATTAATATATGTCGGAGTTGGCTTAATTATTATAATTGTGGGTAGTCCACATAATTTGTTATGATATGTTGTTCTTATTATGAATTTAAGTGATTTTACTATCCATTATTGTCTAATAAATTGGAACATAATTTATTGAGTACTCGGTCTAATTGTAACCGATAGTTTTGTTCAAAACAATTGATGTCATGTTATTGTTATTTTAAAATGATTTACTTAGCGAAATCTCTATTGTTTATTTATGACAATTGTTCTTGTATTATTTGATTACTTATAATGTAATGTCTTATGGGTATCATTTAAGCTATCACCAATTTAATTAGTTTTGTGTTTCTTAAATAATAGGGTTTGTCCTCCAAATAGTAGATCTGTCACCAAAATGTAGTCACCAAACAATGCAAAATCAGTTCCACAATAAATCACCTAAAATCCTGAGATATAAGGTCTAGTACCAAATAAATGTTTTTGTATGTATTATAATAGGTGTGTCCTAATAAGTATTTAAGCAAACTAATTTAAAGAGATCACCAATAAATCATATTATGTTACTAGAAAATTGCATTAAGTTCAAATATCCTTTTTCCATATCCTTCAAGTATCCTTTTTCCATATTTTTTTTTCTTTAAAATTTAGTCGTTTCTGGCACTCGCCGGCCGCTGCCGCGGCACCGCTCGCTTCGCTCGCTCGGCTCGTGCGTAGGAGGTCACAGTTTTAACCTAACCTAACCTAAGCATTTTTTTTTAAATAATTAACCTCGTAACTAATTCGGTTCTCGATAATGTCCGATCTCTTATTTTACACATATATTAACATTAATTTGATAATTCATACCTGGGAACAATTTTTGTTTATCTGAGAACGAAAATATTTCGTGGCGATAGATCTATTTATTAGGTGATACAACTTGATGACAAATATAAATTTTGGTGATAGAAAATATAGTTCCCGTGTGTCTTATTAGATTTATCACATTTTAGTGTTTTGTATCAACTCAAGTAAACACGTTGACGTACTTCCGTGCGTCATCGGACAGAGTTGTTGTGGGGCGAATGCCAGGTGGGGACAAACCCTTTATAACTGAGCGCATTCGTTTGTGCTAGCGGAGGTGGTCTTCGGACTCGACTCCTGACAGAGCACTAGCTCCCGACAAACCTGTCGGTTTACTAAAGTTCATACTTTTACTGTATTGTAAATACGCTATATTTGGGTGACTCTGTCACTATACGAACAGTAATCGATCCTACGATTTGTTCGCAATTACTTTGTTACTGTACTTAATTATTTTACTGTGTATCTAATTGTGTCATGTAACTACAGTGTGTAATTTGCTAGTGTAATTAATTGTTCATGAAATTATAATTTGATTTGAACTGTAAACCAGCACATACCCACAGTACGCCCACTGTAATTTAAATATGCCTGACAATATCGAGACACTATATCTGCTCCGATATCACTACGCCCCCACAGTTGTAGCTATAATATACCTGATGTCGGGAGACACTCAAATCACACCTGATCCGACATATAAATATCTTTCTCTTCCATTAACACGGGACCAACAATATTTGAGAGTAGAGTGTAATAGAGTTGGTTTCCACTTTTGTCATGCTGCGATAGGTCGCATGCGTCGGGTGACTAAAACCGACCATGAAAATGCCCAGTCGCAGGCGAACGCCCGCCGCGTGAAGGTCACTATTTTGATGGAAAATAAACTAGTCATCTGTGATTTTTATCAACCTGTGTAAATGAGGTTGTGATTCGGCTTGTGAAGCGATTTGGTAAACGACACGGCGAAAATCGACCTAATGTAAATAATCCATTACCTACTGACACGGCAATTTTTTTATTTTTTTTTATTTCTGAACGGTCCCTCTCTTGACCTCGATCACGCCTGATAGAATGCGATGGATGAGGTCTATGATGGAACGAGCGTGCCCAGAAGATGCCTAAGGCACTGGTACTCCCACGCATCGGCGAATCACAGCCGGCTGCTTGACGTCGGACTCCGGTGGGAGGGTGGTCGCAAACCAGGCGAGCGTTAGCGTTACCACAAGGGAAGAATTGGCCAATTAAATAAAGTGTTGACTTTCCAGGATGCGCCGAGCGCTCGGTTCAGTTGAGTAACTGGCGGAACAAACTGCGCTACACGAGGAGGCTTCTTCGTGCATTCCGAACATTTTTTTCAATTTATTCTACGTCTCTTGAGCGAGAAAAACATTGGTAGCTAGTCGCTTTCTCGTCTTCTATAGGACAGGTGCGTTACTCTCATTGGCAACAAATTTTCGCGCACGTGGTACCTACTGAAAGCTTACAAAAGGGCACACATTTGCCTAATTTATTCCCTAGCGCCGTATAATGGTCGTGTCCTCGCCCTTTCGGGACCCGGTACACACGAAGACATACCTAAATCAAGTTATTTATACACCATTCCGGTATAAGCTAAGGTCGCATTGTACTTATAGGCCTTTCCGTACAATGAAAGGTCTGTGTTAACTAGTTTGTATAGCAAGATATTTCGTCGTATATATGAAGATAGGATCAATCAAATTGTGCCTGGTTGGTTGTAATCTATTTGGATTTAGAATAGAGTAAAATAAATTATTTTACAAATATGAGTAATACTTACTAGGTGTTATAATACATACAGGTGTTGCATGCTCAGCCATAAATTTATCATTTGGCATTCAACAATACCTAATAATATATTCACTTAAGTTAAAGCAAAAGCCAGGTCCATTGATCTAGAGCAATTCAGGTTATATTGATATTATTTTCTCTGATAAAAACTCAGTTACACTGTAGTACGTTTTATTTTTTATTTATTAAAAATGTACTTAAACTTTTCCTTCAAAATGAAGTACTAAACTCAGCCTTTCTCCCTTGAGGGTTTGTAGAACTTCCAGAACTTTGGTCCTTCCCCCTTTCCTTCGACCACGTACATACATTTTGTTTGGAAATTATCTAGTAGGTAATTTATCGGCAGATAATTTATCATCAGATAATTTATCGGCAGCAGTGGATTAAAATAATTATTGTGGAACAGAACTAGGCTCGCCTCTAACCACTACTACCACTAACTGAACCGATATAAACCGATGATAAATTGTTTTAGCTTAATTTACAAACTACATGTTCATTTAGTACTAACTCATTTTAATTTAAAATGATTAAATATCGAGTATGTTGTCATTTAACTTCAGTAACTTAGCATTTTCATTTCTTGTTTTAATGCTTTCGTAAGCTTTTATGTGAACACAATGTACTTATTAGGGTTGAAATGGGTCTACATGAAACAACACACTCTTAAAAAAATAAATAAAAAGAAAACAAAAGAAAATCGAAAACAAACCAATTCCAAGTTCAATCATCATCATCTGCCTGCCTTTTCCCAACTAGTTTGGGGTCGGCTCCCAGTCTAACAGGATGCAGCTGAATACCAGTATTTTACATGGAGCTACTGCCCATCTGACCTCCATAACCCAGTTACTGGAAAAGAGTATCGTCTTATCCTTTGGTAAGACTGGTTGTCGACTTTCGGGCTTCTGACTAGCCGTAGCGACTGTAAAGATTTACGAATGACAACCGGGACCAACAACTTAACGTATCTTTCAAGTCACGGAGGGAACTCATTATGTAAAGGATGGTGACTCATCCACGAACTGAGCGCGGCAAACGTAGCTTGACTTTCGATGCACCCGTGCGACTATTATAGCCATTCGAAGGAAAAAAAAGAAATCAATTTCCAAGTTCAAAATAGTACTAATTCAAAATTCGACCCTCGTGCCAAATTGAAACGTCACCGAGACACGGGTAGTCCTTTGTTATTATTGTTCTTGTTCGAACTACCCTCAATGGGGATAATTTATTCGCTTCGAAAATTCACTAATTGAGGAAACCACTGACTTTGGTGTCCTTAAAATGATCTGACTGAATTATTTTGGTAGAATCCAATAGTACTTGTGGTTACAACCACAAGTAATCACCACACACAGTAATCTTCCGCCAATTTAGATACCAAGCTTGAATAAGCTTTGTAAACAAACTGTTGGAAGGTTGAATCTTGTGGCCAAAAAGTAAACATGATTTTCAGATGGGACTGTCATTATTTTCAATTTAACTTAACAGACAATTGAGCTGCTGGGGAGTTTGTTGCGTCTGTAGAGGTATGAGGAACAGGGTGAATAGTTCACTCATACTCTATAGAAAAGGCAGGATCCTCCGACCAGACGGGTGTTGTGTCTGGCAGACAACTGCCCGATGATTCATGTCGGGCCGTTCTATCTATGCTAGTTGCGCGGTAAACTCTGCTTGCGAGATGCAGGATTTTGCGTGACGTCAGTATGACGCGTTGTTCGCATGTGGCGTGTAGATACCACTACACGTCACTTCTTCTTCTTTCAGATAAAGCACTAGGAAGTGGTGAAGGGCGGGCGTTTTGGGGGACTGTTTTATGTAATTTTGACGTTCAAAAACTGCCAATTCTCAGCCTAATTTTAATAAATGACTTGTTTTATTTTGATTTTCAAAATTTAAAACAAGGAAAATATGAGCTAGACTTTGGAGGAAATAAATGTTTGGTAAGTATATTTGTTTATAAACTTCTGTAAAAGTCCTCTGCTTGGTGAGGAATCGAATCCACTATTGACGGCAAGTTTACTGCAGCAATGTGTCAATGGGTTGGGCTTTTCCATCTAGAATTCTCAGTAACAGTCCGGTATCTGGATAACAATAATTTATAATTATTAATAATAATTATTGATAATTTGAATTTAAAAGATTTTTTGTCAGGACTCGCTTACATATTGTTTTCATCACTAATGTGTCTAATTGCTTAATGACATAAAATACAGCATGATTAAAAATAAAAATAAAACCTATTTTCCTATTTCCAATTTTTTATTTTTCGTAATGCTGCAATGTTTGTCAACGTTAGCGCTTTAGTTTGTCGAGCGAAAACTAGGTCGCGCTTTTGTTCGTCGATCAAAAGTTTCATCGTCGCATCATTTGTCGTAAAAACAATCAGTCGCACTATCGTACATCGAGCTGATGTGCTGTCGCACCACAGATGGTCGACATACCGTACTGTCTCCCTAACATTTGTCGCCTATTTGTTTATTGCAACTTTGAAGCGGAGTCGGATTTGGCCGGCAATCTCGCCCCCTATTAAAAATTACATTTACATAACTGGCGAAATGAAAGTGTTCTATGGGTATACCTCTGCAAAATCCTCCGGAGTATACAGACACGATGATATGTCATGAGAATGGAATCCAATCTCGCACCAATAAATATTTAATATGACCTGCAGTGTTCTGGGGTTCTACTCGCGATTGGCGGTTGTATACAGACATATCTACGCCGTATAGGTACTATTCATCAATTTTCATGATTGCACCTACCACTGTTTGTCTTTGCATCACCCAAAGGTTGACTGGTAGAAAATGCCTATGGCATTAAGTCCGCCTCTGTACAGTTATCTGCTTGAAGTATTAAATAAATACATCAGATGAATAGTTACACACCGATTTCTCTCTTTCAGTCGTTAGTAATTTGACTTTTGATAGAAGAAGACAAAGCGTTGTGTAACTATACAGACGCTATACAACGTTTATTAGTCGTTTAGGAGTCTCTGTATATTGAAATACTACAGAAATTGTAATGGAGCTCCTGCTGAAAGGCACAATAAGGAAAAGTAGAAGAAAGATGGTTTTTTTAATTCTGCATGAATGAGACGCACATTATAGTCATAAGCATATTGCATGATCAGCCTATTATGTACCCACTGCTGGGACACAGGCCTCCTCTCTCATCTCTGTGAGAGTACGCCTTAATACACCACGCGGGTCCAGCGCGTGTTGGTATATGTCACGTATCTATGAATTTTTGGTTCTAGGACATACCACTTGTGCGGTATGTCCTAGAATAAAATAATCAAAGCCAAAAGTCTCGTATTCGATTATAAGACAATTTAAAAAGTTTACAATATTGTCTATTGCTATTGTCAAGACTCAAATAGCAATAAACGGTACACATTTCCACCCGTCTAATCACAATCTCCCAGCAAATCACAAATCACCAGTGCTGACAAGCTACAAAGCGCTGTCCTCGCCCGATTTACTCGCTCCAGTGGCTCGCCAGTCGACGAGCGCGCTCGACCGGAATGAAGCTAAGGGCGAGTTTATAACAGAAAAATATGGAACGGCTGCCTTGAAATTTAAATTTAAATTTTCAACGACGTTCTTTTTGTTTTCTTTTTTTTATGTTGAATACTTTGCTGGATGATGGCGTTTAAAGAGGTTTTGTTTTAGAAATGGATGGTATAAAGGTAGTGAAAATTATGACAGTTTAGTAGAAATTGGGAGGTATTCCACTCAGAGCACTGTGCCTCGAGAAGATAAATTAAAGAGTAGATTAATTTAAGCCTCATCTTATGAGATAAACTGCCGAAAATGGACTTTCTTAATATAACGTTTAAGGGAAAATATTGCCATAGATAATTAACTCCAAGAAAACTGATTAGTTGATGCTAGTACCATTATAAATCATCAGATGGGTCCTCTTGCTTATATTAATTGATTATATTATGGCAAGATGTTGAAACAAGTTCACTTTACCTTATCTACAGTGTAGAAAATGCCCTCAGGAGCCTCTCTATGGTCTAGTGACTGCCCAACGTGCTGCGAGTAAGAACTAGAGAAAAAATTAATCAACGTATTTGGCATGTGTTACGGTCATAATGCCTCGTATGCGCAGGGATCCCGCGACACCCTCGGATGAGGAGATGTCGCCATGCAATCTGTGAATATCGACGAAGATAAGGTCACTGACAACGCCACAATAGACATTTTCGCACATATTATGTTTGTCAGGCTGTCAATATGGGATTTACCCAGGAGTGATGGGCATCTTCCTCGTACGCACACAGACAGTAGGATATCTAAATAACATGTATATTCATACGTAAGTACAGTCGAACCAACTATGTACATGGTTGGTATATTTGGTACCAACATTTTTTTCCGCTGAAAAAACTGCTGTTCTTATACATTTTGACTATAAGAAGGTATTGCTCTTTTGCATTAGATAGATTTTTTTTTCTTAATTTTTGGTAACAGATTGCGCGTCGACGACTTACATCATATATATGTACCCTGCAACTACTTGAACTGATTAAAAAAAAAACTGGCCAAGTGCGAGGCGGACTCGCACACGAAGGGTTCCGTACCACAAGGCAAAAACGCCGAAAAAACACGTTTGTTGTATGGGAGCCCCCCTTAAATATTTATTTTATTTGGTTTTTAGTATTTGTTGTTATAGCGGCAACAGAAATACATTATCTGTGAAAAATTCAACTGTCTAGCTACCGCGGTTCTTGAGATACAGCCTGGTGACAGACGGACGGACGGACGGACGGACGGACAGCGAAGTCTTAGTAATAGGGTTCCGTTTTTACCCTTTGGGTACGGAACCCTAAAAATGTTGAGTGTGTTCAGTAGTCAATTCTTTTAAATCACCTCTCTTAATAAGTAACAAAAAGTTACGCACACAATAAAATTAAACATTGACAGTGTCATCGTCATCTACCCTTTTCCCAACTATGTTGGGGTCGGCTTCCAGTCTAACCGGATGCAGCTGAATACCAGTATTTTACATGGAGCGACTGCCTAGATGACCTGCCTATATGACAACCCAGATACTGGGTAACACGATACCCATGTACCATAACCATAACCATAATCAGCCTATAATGTTCCCACTGCTGGGACACAGGCCTCCTCTCAATGAGTGGGAGTGGGCCGTAATCCACCATGCGGGCCCAGTGCGGGTTGGTGGATGTCACATGTCTTCGAATTTTTGGTTCTAGGACATGCCGATTTCCTCACGATGTTTTCCTTCACCGTTTTGAGAGCAGTGGTGATGAAATAATTTACACAAAGTAAAGCGCCTGTCTGGGTTCGAACCTACGACCTACAACTCATAAGTCGTGTCCGTGACCACCGGGCCACCACTGCTCTCCCACTGATACCCATGTAAAGACGAATATTAGGATAATATACTTTTTTTTTCGTTTCTATTTCTTCTTTACCACCTATAGGTGTATCTTGTACATATATTGCCTGTACACTAAATAGCTTGTTCGACAGTACGAGTACATACATAGACATTGTATCTATATAGGTAGGTATATCGTTTAAACAAACAGACAGCGTCGTTCGCAATGTGTTAATCAAAAGACAACACTGGATAGCAGCGTTTGCTGTTTCAAGCAAAAGATGTTTCATTCAATTGTTTTTTTAGGGTTCCGTAACTCAAAAGGAAAAAACGGAACCCTTATGGAATCACTTTGTTGTCCGTCTGTCTGTCAAGACCCTTTATCTCGGGAACGCGTGGAGGCATCGAGTTGAAATTAAAACCATATACTCAGGTCTACAGTCCTTTGAAGCTGTGAAAAAAATAAACTTCTAAGTTAACGTGAAAAAAAGATACGGCCGTTTATGCCGCAAAAAACGTATATTTCGACACTCGCAAGGGAATCAATATTTATAGGGTACTTTCCGTTGACCTAGAATCATGAAATTTGGCAAGAAGCAATTTCATGTAGCACAAGTAAAGGACAAAATCCGAAAACCGTAAATTTACATACCTAAGTTACGAGTACATACTAAAGTTACATACCTACAAATTTGTACGCACTACTACTACTACTATTTGGCTCGCACTTGACCGTTTTTTTTTATACTGCTTGTAAAATATATAAATTGTACATTTCATGTGCAAAGCTTTATTGCTTCAACTAAATACCAACGTTCTAAAAAGATAGTGATGACGATATTTTCACACTATCAATCTCAATCTGAATCATTTTGAAGGATATTGCTAATCCATTGCTTCATATGTTCGAAAAATGTGTCTGCTCAACAACGTAAATAACGCAATGAATGTTGATGCACTGTCAAAATGAAAGCCATTGCTACTGTTAGTGTGTTACGCAACCACCCCACAGATTGTATAAATATAAACGAACCAACTTACATACTCCGTGTGAGTAAGGGTCGTAGCAGGGTGGAGAGCAGTGGTGGCCCAGTGGTGACGGACACGACTTACGAGTTGTAGGTCGTAGGTTCGAACCCAGAGAGGCGCTTTACTTTGTGTAAATTATTTCATCACCATTGCTCTCAAAACGGTGAAGGAAAACATCGTGAGGAAACCGGCATGTCCTAGAACCAAAAATTCGAAGACATGTGACATCCTTCAACCCGCACTGGGCCCGCGTGGAGGATTACGGCCCACTCCCTCTCACTGAGAGGAGGCCTGTGTCCCAGCAGTGGGAACATTATAGGCTGATTATTTATGTTATGTAAGGGTCGTAGAACGTGGCGTCCTTTAGTTTCTCCCTACCCTCACGAGAAGAATGCGTGAGTAAGAATCTTAATAAAGTATTGTATTATTTTATTTATTGTGAATGTGAAGACGATGTGGGTCATACATTTTGTATATATTTTTTTTTATTATTCTCTCTTTCTGTTAAGTACTTTTTTTTTTCAAGGTCTACAGTTTGAGTAATTTATGTGGCCTACCCAAATGTCCTTTCTTTGGTATTGTTCGTCGAATCGTTGAGCTCCTTAAGTCTTGAGTTGAGCAGCACGATTGGACAGGTCCTCTCAATCTGTGTGGTTCATTCTTCAAAAGACCATCTCAGACATCGATCTACATGGTCTTCATATAACCTGACCAAGATTATGTCTGTTGTTTCGGCCTTTCTTCTCAGAGTAGTCAGATAGGAAACGCCGACTTCATAGAGTTTTAAAAAACATGATTGACGTTGAAAAGTATTTTTTTTTCTTTTTTTTTAATATGCTAGGACCTTTGTGAGAGCTGGAGTCTGAACTAGGTTCGGGACCTGTATGACAGATCTCCAGGCTCAGGCTTTGTACAAACCTACTTACAAAAATAAAATCATTTATCATTTAATCCGTCGTAATAATCACTACCAAATACTTTGTCGTCCATTAACTATTTATTAAATGTTTAAGTGTATATCTTTTGTTGGAGATCCTAAAAATAAATAAATAAATAAACTACGCTTGGAAATTAGATGATATGTGGCACGCGCTTGATCTTATATATAAATAAAAAGTAATTTAAAAAAATTAAACCGACTTCAAAAAGAAATCAACTCAAAATTATGAAATAACTTTAATTTCGGAAGTCGGTGTCTTGGGATCTGTATTTTAGTTTTTTGCCACCGACTTCCGAAATTAAAGTTATTTCATAATTTTGAGTTGATTTCTTTTTGAAGTCGGTTTAATTTTTTTAAATTACTTTTTATTTCGTAATTTTTAGTTTTTGCACTAGAATTTGACCAAGGTTTTGAGATGTTTTCCCTTTGACACTACACCCGTAGCTCGTATCAATACGCCAGGCCGTCACACTTACACGTATTAGTCCATATCTTGAAAATTACTGAACCGATTTTGATGAAACTTGCACTGTTCCCTAAGTTGAAGTAAATGTAAGCTAATACAAAAAAAATGGTCATGATCCGATTAACAGTTGCTGAGAAATGCGTGGACAAACATACATACATACATACATACATACATACATACATACATACATACGTCTATGAAATTTTGTATATTTGTTTGGAAGCCTTAGTAGATTGTCTTATGTGAATATGATGCAATTCCAATAATATTACATACATACGTATCGAATTGATAACCTCCTTTTTTTGAAGTCGGTAAAAAGAAAAGTCCTGACTGACTGATTGACTGACTCATCAACGCCCGGCCCAAACCCTTGGACCTAGAAAGCTGAAATTTTGCACAGAGGTTCCCTTTACAATGTAGACAAGGAATAAGGAAGGATTTTACGAAATTCAACCCTTAAGGGGGAGAGAGTGAAATTTCACGCGAACGAAGTCGAGGGCAGAAGCTAGTCGTTTCATAAAATGTTACACTCGAGACTTAAATGCACCATAAAAGCTTAAAATTAAGACAAAGTTGTAATGCCCATAAAAATTACAAGAGACATAATCATTTAAACCTTTATCTCATCTTTTACTCAATGTCAACTCGATCTTTCTTTACTCGTGTAACGTTTTATCCTAGAGCGCCTGAGACAGCTTGTCGCCTTGCGGTAGTACGTGAGACGATTACTAAAGAATCTCATTGAATATTGATTTATAGAATAACTAGCTGCGCCCCGCGATTTCACCCGCATAAGTTTCGATCCTGTGGGAATATCGGGATAAAAAGTAGCCTATATGTTAATTCAGGGTGTCTGCTATAAAAGATTTATTGACAGCAATTTTGGATCTCACTCGAGTCATATCTTTTATTCGGAAACGTCTACACAATGTCGACTCGATCTTTCTCGTTATCCTAGATAATCTCAGACGGCGCGTCGCCTTTCATCTCAACATGGAACGGCTACGAAGGACGTACCTACTCGTAGGAGATAAAAGTAGGTGTTATATTTATATTGTTCTTTGAGGCAATGTTTTTATAGAGAGCATTGCCTCAATGACGCGCTACATTCGGACTTGTTGCCGATCACATCCGAATGTAGAGCGGTGTCGGTTACTGTAACAGTGTCGCGAGTTCAATGGTTTTTTCCCATCTCAAAAAATGGTCAACGCGCCTAAAGAAGTTTTCAGAAATGATTACAATGGCAGGGAGTACAAGTGACTCTCTTTTTACACCCGTTTTAATACACTGTTCACACGGTGCATCTTGAATAGGTAATATTATTTATCAGAAAATCAATCCCTCATGCCTAACATCGGAGCTTTACCTCTATAATCACTAAGCCCTTGAGGCAATTTATTTTACTATACGTTCCAAAACCCTAAATTTTATAACTTCAAAATCCCTTGATCCAGCTTAGACATAAACACCCAACGGTCACCAAACAATATTATTAATAAAGTTCATTATTAAACTATTATTTGTACACAACTTTAGATATTACTTTCGACCCTCGTAACTTTTGAACATTATGGACTACTAACTAAAGGAAAATTTTCCCGATTTCCTTATCAAATATCTGTTTAAATTTTCATCATACTTTGCTCGTCCTAATATCAATAAAATGCTGGCTTACATTGATAAAGTACAGTCGACAGCAAAAGTAGATGATCAAAATCAGAAATTCAATACTAATGAACGGAGTTCGCGTCAGAACTCTGCCACACAGCCACACAGTCTCTGCACACAGCTCAACAACAACAACAGCAACAGCTCTGCCATACAGTTCTGACGCGAACTCCGTAATTAGTAGGTATTGAATTTCTGATTTTGATCATCTACTTTTGCTGTTGACTGTACATACGCCAGCACATCAAGCTACCCGAAACTGTCAAATTTTCCCAATCAACTTTGAAACTTAAGCTTTATATATAAAGTTGAAAATCTATTAAAGAAATTTGACAGATTGTAGTAGCTTGATGTGCTGGCAGTCTGTACATAAACAAACTAACTTCTAAAGTTGGTTTAAGGTATTAGGAAACGACTAACTTTTTAAGAGTATCGTAATTCGTCTTACAGAGAGGAGGCCTGAGTCTAAGGCTTTTCAAGTTTATGATTTCAAAAAGCTTAAAATAACGCAATGAAAATATCACTTATGTAAGTCTACTTTTATAACTGTAGATGGCTTTTTTCTCTGAGGAATGAAGAGACAAGAAAATGCTTAGATGGTTTAGTCATGTTGAGAGATTGAATAAAAGGCGACTTACAAATGGTACAAGTCACAGTTATTTTATTTATTTATTCTTTAATTAAAACGGTTTACAACCATTCACACAAATTAAAGACAGTTTACTCACACATAAAACATTAAAATATGAAATCAAGTAAAAAGTTAACAACACTTTCATACATTCCTCTCACAGTACTTATGACATGCCGACAAAATCTTCGTCCATTCGTCCGCAAACAGACCGTTTGTTGGTTTGTCCAAGAGATCATTAAGTGCGGCCAGAGTACGTGGTACTGGGGACTTAGCACGAGCAACTATGCGACATGGAGGCACAGCAAACAGCCTGTCCTTTCTGCCGCGGCAGTAGTTGTCTGGCACAAAGAAGCGAGCCAGCACATCATGTAGACCAGGCGCGTCAATAGTGCCACGGAGCGTCTTCCAGGCTATGGTGAGCTGGTCTTTTGCTCGCCTTACCTCTAACGAGTTATATCCGAGGCAACCCAGTAGAAATTTAGTCGGATAGAGGTATGGGTTATAGCCGTGTTTACGGCTCTCCGTGTCTCCTCTTGGCGTTTCCACATGTGAGTGGAAACGCCAAGAGGAGACGCCCTAACTAAAAGGACATACCTTATTGGTGATGTTCTTCAGAAAGGTCAGGTGCGTAGTACTCGCAACTGACCAGAGGGGCAATTCTCGTAATTTCAAAGAACGTTCTAAGTCTGATCTCAGTCCTAATCTGTCAAAAACACCTCTAATTGTCCTATATTTTTGACAAATTTTTGACATTTGTTTGTCGCCGAGATGAAGCTGCGACTAGATATTGAACGTTTTAAGAGATTTGGCCTTCTGATGTATGAACGTAAACGAAGCAGAAGGAGTATGTAAGGATCGTAGCAGGTCGCGTTCTGTAGGTTTTGCCCTATTATAAGGCGTGAGTATGTTCTCTAATATTGATACAAGGTAACCAAAAAAAAAATTCTCATCAAAATTAAAATCAAAATATTTGGTCGCATAAAATGGGTGTAGATGCATAGATGTTACGCATTTCATGCCGAGTTAAGAAGATTAACCAATCAACTGGGCAAAAGAAAACAACGAAAATTACCCGGTTTATTTACTAGGCAATCGAGTGTGAGTGTTTGGCCAGACGGGCAGCGCGGGCGCGGGGCGGGCGCGGCGTGGTGAACTTCCTTTGAGTGTCCACAGTGCATAGTCCTCACGCGGCCCGCCCGCGCACTCACTGCGGCCACTTGTATGAACGAGCTATGGCGTGATTGCCCGCGCGCTCCCCGCGCCAAGCAGCTCGCGCCGCTCACCGCGCCCGCGTGCCCACTATGTAATGGACGCTCAAATGGTCTTATGTTTGAGTACGCCACGCCGCGCCCGCCCCGCGCCTGCGTTTGCAGTCTGGCCAAGCAGAAGGAGGCCCCAAAACCTATAAATAAATCTTATTCCACTACCCCAATCCAACCTCACCCTTATCTCTATGCCTAAGTACAACCGGATACTTACCTACTTTATCAAGGCGAGCAACAAAAGAGTTAATTAAAACCTCGCTTCCGAGTGCCTACGTGCTGAAAGATACACTGACCCAAATTCTGTTGTACGCACAACGTACGTGAAGATGCTATCACAACTTTGAGGTTGGAAACGATAAAACTGGGTAAAGTTATAATAAAATCTGAGTAAAATAGAGAGACCGTCTTTTGTTTGTTGTTTTCCTTTTAGGAAGATGGTTATGAGATTTTCTTTGATTGGATAATTGAACAGTGGCCTAGCAATAAGTAGGTAGTGAATGTTACAATTTTTTGGGTCCCGTACCAAAATGGTAAAACGGAACCCTTTTGTGAGACTAAGTCTGTCTGTCTGTCACAGCTGGATATCTCAAGAACTACTAATGCTGTCAACTTGAAATTTGGAATAGTTTTAGATGACGTTTGCCCAACTATTTTGCAAATATGAAAGAAATAAATGTAATATATGTATATTTTTTGCAACAAGGACCGAAAGGGGGTCTGAAAAATTCGAAGTAGAGCCCCTACTTTCGGTAGAAATAACAAACCATTCATCCAAATAGCTTAAGACCCAGGGGTCTTAAGCGAAAGTGAAAAGCGGTTCTTGTCTCAGGAGGCAAGAACCGCTTTTCACTTACTAAATGTTTGCAAACCACCTATCCCTACTCAGCCCTTTGAGACAAAATAAACAGGAAGTATACAAACCTGCCTACTTATTTACATACTAGCTTCTGCCTGCGACTTCGTCCGCGTGAAATTTCTTGTTCCCCCGACCCACCCCGTCGCATCTCATCGCCTGCCCGCGCTATTACTTCGTTCTTGCTTAGCGTTTTTTTCTGTTTTTTTTTCTTTTTGCTCGGCTCCTAAGGGTCATAGCGTGATGTTAATAAACCTATAGCCTACCTCAAGAATTGGGCTATCAAATACAAAAAGATGTTTTCAAATCCGACTGGCAGTTCCAGAGATTACCCCCTATATAGAAGCTTACGAACTTTACCTCTTTATAATCTTAATCTAAATATATAAAACTCAAAGGTTGAAAGAAAAAAAAAAAAAAAAAAAATGTCACTGACTGACATAGTGATCTATCAACGCACAGCCCACACCACTGGAGGGATCGGGCTAAAATTTGGCATGCAGGTAGATGTTATGACGTAGGCATCCGCTAAGAAAGGATTTTTCGAAATTCCACCCCTAAGAGGGTGAATGGGGGGAGGGTGAAATTTCACGTGGACGAAGTCGCGGGCGGAAGCTAGTATTAGTATAGACGAGTATATACGAGTATATCTACCAGCACAATATCTCACGCTCATGTCAGGGCTAAATGTGTGAATTATTTAAATTACTTTAACCTACCACATTCTCTCAGTATTGTATTGTGGAGCTCAAAAGAAAGGTCGGTTAACCCGACTACACATGAAAACGGTGTTGGTGAACTTTCTACCAGCTGTAGCGGCAGCGAGAGTGATAAGCCAGCCTATGCAGGTACTGTTTAAGTGAATTTGAAATACCTATACTACACACACACACCACCTACACACATTGTATTATCACACTAATACATATTATAAAGGCGAAAGTTTGTGAGTGGGGGTGTGTGTGTGTGTTTATGTTTGTTACTTCTTCACGCTCAAACGGCGGGACTGATTTTGCTAAAATTTTGTATGGAGGTAGCTGACACCCTGGATTAACATATATGCTACTTTTTATCCCGATATTCCCACGGAGTGCAGCTAGTTATAATATATATGTTAGTCTGTAAGGTATTTATCTATGGGCCAAAGTAGCCTGAAAATAAAGGTGTTATTATTATTATATTTCATGGTACAGAGTCAGACAAATGTCTTAAGAGCGAACAGGGCGTGCGATTCTCCACACAAATGTATTCCCCTTTTTTTTCTTCCTGAATAATGCCTCTAGAGCAAATTTTTTTTTTCATAAAATTAAGGTCTACTGTAAACAAGTCCCTGTCATTTTCTTTTTTTCAGCAAATAATTAGTAAAGAAAATATGACCCTCTAATCTCTAAAAATTACAAAAAGTACCCTATCTTTACCGCCGTGATTAGAGAACTACCAGACAAAAGACAAATTAGAAAGTTTTAAACATAAAAAAAAAATACAGGAACCTAAACATACTCTTTCTTAAAATGTTAGGGTCAGTTCACACCGAGACGCGACGCGACGCGCAGTTTTCAAGATAGAAATACAATTACAGACCTTATCTACTACACAAAAAGGTACACGATTCAGTGAGCTAAGCCGCGCGGCTGCGGCGCCGCGCTGCCTAGCTCGACGTAGTAGGTAGACACTGAATTGTGTACCTTTTAGTGTAGTAGATAAGGTCTGTAATTGTATTTCTATCTTGAAAACTGCGCGTCGCGTCGCGTCTCGGTGTGAACTGACCCTTAATGAAAACCTGCGGTGTAATAGCGTAATGCCTACATCGCAATCCGATTTTGAATTAAATCCTAAACCATTGCTACGTAGGTTTGAAAAATTCGTCTGCTCGACAAGGTAAATAACGCAATGGATGTTACTGAATTGTCAAAATGGTATTGCCATTGTGTGTAACACGATTATCTCGCTGAGCTTGACTGTAATAAATCGCCAACACACAATGATCGAGCGTAGTGATCAACAATATTGACAATGTTTCTTTTTCTGTATAAAAAGAGGACTTTGCCCTTTGAAGACAGCCACAAGCTAATTACTATAATCCATAGTCCTCCATCTACCAACGTTACAAAATTATAGGCCGACCGTTTAACTGAGACGTTGCCTGAGGTAGCAGCGCGGTGCGGGAGGGGTGTGGTGACATGATGTGTGAGAGCTCAGTGATTGGTCAACTTGTGACAACTATCACCCCTCCCGCACCGCGCAGCTACCTCAGGCAACGTCTCAGTTAAACGGTGTTTGTGTAGAACTTTTGATGTTTATAACTGTTAAAACATACAAAACCGTACATTATGTTTTGACCCACAAAGACATCACGAATCATTCAGGATAACATCCAGAAACAAAAGGTATTACGAATAACGTTACCTATGTGAAGAAGTTGTTACCTGACGTAGCGTTCAAAAAGAAAGTTAGAAATTTCCTAGCAGATAAAGCCTATTATAATTTAAACGAATTTTTTGATGAGATATTTTGACCATGTTTGCTAATTCTAATTTATTGTTTAATAATCTATAATATTTTTAATGTATTAACATGACATTTATTTTAAGTGACATTGTACTTTATTTTATTCATATTTGCATGCCAATTTTGAAGGCAAACGTGATGATATGTGTTATCCCTACTTTCAACACCTCTTGCATGCTGACAATTTGTGTTGTATGTATTGTACTCATGTTTGAGCAAATAAATGATTATCTTATCTTATCTTATCTCATTTATTTTTGTCAGAAACAAAACTACCAACAAGAAACATGAATCTGTCTTCATTTAAACTAGTGAGAGAAACATCTACATTTTGTACATAATTGATACATTGTATGAGAGTTCGTCGCAGTCAGACTTGTGACTCGGTTTGTATGAAGCAAGTTTGGATTCGGTACCTAACTATTGTTAGGAAGTTCAGTGACTTATGTACGGGAAAATTAGTTTTTCAGCCGAAAAAACTTGGTCCGGATGGAAAAACTGTCGACGCAATGAGACTTATGAATAGTCTAGGAAATCGTTTGCTAGTTTTTGGGGTTTCGTACCCAAAGAGTGCTAATGGGACCTTTAAGACTGACTATCCACCAGAGATGAGCGAGGAGCGTAGCGAGGGATGTGCGTAAAACTAACCAATAGGTACCAACGCTAACTTAGTTCAAGCAATAAAAATGAAGCGATGTTATTGGTTAGTTTCACACACATCCCTCGCTACGCATCCTCGCTCATCTCTGGTGGTAAGGCAGCCTAATACTTAGCCTCCGCTGTCCGTCCGTCCGTCCGTCTGTCTAAAACCGCGAGGCGCAGCTAGTAAATATAATGCCAAATCGTATTAGGTAAATTCATCGCGTGTACTATAGAATGATTTACAGCAAAATGAAAACAAACATTTAAAATGTAATTAAGAACAAAACTGCTGAAACAGCTTGTAAAACAAATAAAACTGATTTACACAACAAATATCGTGGAACATCACGAAGCATTTTGCAACACAACCTAGTTTTAAAATCAAATATGGCACCGGGCGGCGTGGTAAAAATTCGATTTAATTCGTCCAGTTTGTTCCTGGTCCGTTGTTTAAATCAGATTTGTTCTGTCCGAGTTGGTTTGTTGCTCTTAAACTGTAATTGGATGTGAAAACTGTGAATTTTGTTGGCTGCAGATGGGCCTAATAAAGGTATTCAATGTGTAACTGAATTAATACACATTACGAAAGTAGTTTATTCAGAATCGTTTACGGTCATTCTTAATTTATGTAATTTTTATCCCAAAAATAATGAAAACTACGTAAATTACAGTTACACTTCCGCAGTACAGTCAAAACAAAACAAAATGGATGAAGAAACCTACTACGCTAGACCCTGTTAGGTGTGCGACTGTGCGCATGGGTAAATTTTTAATGTGGACACTATTTTCTGCCAGAATCAGTAAACCAAATTTAATAAAAAAAAACAATATTTTAAATACATAAGAAAGTGTGTCTGTCTGTCTGTCGGTAGAAGTAACAGACAGAAAGACAGACAGCTGTCTGTCTGTTACCTCTTCACGCTTAAACCGCGGAACCGATTTAGAGATAGTTTGAGTCCCGGGAAAGGACATAGGATAGTTTTTATCCCGATATTCGCTACCATTTTTTATGAATACAAAAAAACAAATATTACATATTTTCAAGAAATAATTGCCATAAAAAAAAGCCTCACAAAATAGCCTGCTTCAATAAAAAAATTACAAGTAATAAAATATGTTTCACTACGTTTTTTTCAAACAAAACAATACGCAGCCTCTCCGAATAAAAATATAAATAACTAAAACAACTGCAAATGAAAATACGATACAATAAAAAATTCAGCACTTATAAATTCTCCAGGCATTCGGACTGAAACTAAATTCGGTCTGTCTAACTCATCAGCCAGACTGAATTTAAACAGAATGTTTTTAGCTTGCAAATAAACTGGCCTAAAATAATCAGACAGCTTTCATTATGTTACCGTTAGGTACCACTCTAGTCTAAGTGACAGATGCTAATTCTGTTCGTATTTATACTTTTTAGACCGTACACTGGGTAGTTTGAATTCGTTATTTTAGTGAATTTACTGTGTATTTACTTAATCAAGATAATATTTACATAATATAAGCTAACATTCAAATAATATGTACAGTCAACAAAGGAGATAAGTATACAGGAGCGTCGGATATAGTTAAAGTTTACTAAGAAACCGATGGATGTTCTCGAATAAAATTTAATTTTATTAATAGAAAACAAACAACTCATTTATTAAATTTAATTTCAGTCAAAAAATTCGTCCGCATCGCTGGCAACAGGAACAGTGCCCAAAAGGCTGGCAGCATTGCCACGTTGTATGGCGATGCTAATTTTTTGTCTTAAAAATAGGCCAGCGCTCTGGTCACGTGAAGAGTCGACAAACCAAGAAGAAGATATCTAGAAAAACCAAGTGGGCACTCGAACTCCGGCGGCCATGGGGCTAACGGTCATGGGGCCGCTATGAGCCGCGGCTCGAACATATAACTCCCAATCAGATTAGAATTGTTTTTGTTATTTTAATTAGTGGTTTTGTTTATGTGTTGTTCATTAATTTGGAAATAGAAGACAATATGAATCTGTTCACACGTCACGTTGTAACGACAAAATAATCGTTATTATCAAAACTAAAGACATATTTTCATTTAAATTCTGAGCACATTTCTCTTTTAATTTCTTATCTTTGAAAAGTCTCCAACAATGTAAATGCCTGTTCAAATCGGAACAACCCATAACTCTTAAATTTTCTTTCGTCCAACTTTTCTTCTAAAAAATGCAAAATGAAAAGCTATTTTACTGAAAGATTCGAGATTTTTGTCTCACTTCCAATAAATTGGGTATTATTTAAACAACTCGAGGACAGAAACTAAAGGGTTGCAATCTTTTACTAGCCAATGCCATGACATTGATTTTATGGATTTTTTTATGTTTTGTTCTTCTCTTATTCATTACTAGCTTCTTCCCGCGACTTCTTTCTTGTTTTAACTTAAAATATATCATAAAGCTGTGCCCCGTAACTTGCTTTTAGCTCAGTGTTCAGTCTGACCTTTTATTTTTTTGCACGGCTCCTAACGGTAGCAGCCAATAAACTTCCTCAAAAATTGGGCTATCAAATGTAAAAATATTTTAAAATAGTTCCGGAGGTTAGCGCGTTCAAACAAACGAACTCTTCAGCTTTAATATTAGTATTTGTCAACAAAAATGGTAAAAAAAGTGACAATTTCAACACATAATACCGCCATCTCTCACTCACCGCTATAAAAGAGATCTAAGTTTCACAGTAAAGAGACCTAATCCGATCAACGTCCAGGACGATGACTGGCCCGTCTACCTAACGCAATCCCTAATTCAATCCCTACAACACTAACGAGGGCAGATACCCTGTTGAACGGTGGAGTGTGTATAATTTGTATGGCATGTCGAGTAGTATGATAAAGTTAGGGGTAAAAATAAGCGATGCTCGTTTTTTTTTAGATGGTTTAATGAGTAAAAACTAGCATTTTAATTAAGTTGAAAAATAAGTATTGTTACTTTGGAACTAGTGTTAGTTTGTGAGCTGACACTTATTCAAATTTGTTTATTAAAAACTAGCTGAACGGCGAACTTCGTACCGCCTCAATTTTTTCGTTATTTTTCCCAGTTTTAAAATTATTCTGCTATTCGTGGCGAAGACAAATCCAACAAATAAAATATCATAAGAATCGGTCCAGCCGTTCTTGAGTTAAAAATGGTGTAACTAACCCGAATTTGTTTTATATTAAGACTAGCTGCAAGTTTGTGCACTCACAAACTTTCGCCTTTATAATATTAGTGTGATAACACTAAAGGACATGACCACTTTTTCACCTTTTTTTTACCAAATCCTTCTGTCGCCTCAACATACCTAATTACAAAATCACATTTTCATTTATTCTCCCACTCCCCTAAAAAATAAAATCAGTTTTGTGAATAATTTCCATTCAAACTCGTCCTTTTATAACTTTATTTATGTATGTTGTTGTTGTAACGACTTCAGAGCTCAATGGTTCGAAACGGCGTTATTTTTCGTCCTCTCTGCTCGATATTTATTTCCTATTTGTGGCGTACCAACAAATTATACCGAGGAAAATATATCATCATGATATTCCGGTCTAACTATGATGTATATAGGTGTGACGTTACTGGGTTGTGATGGATCTAAGTGGGCTCAATCAAATGGATGTGTAGTGGAAAATTGTGTGAAACATAATTCGTTATTATAAGAATTTTGTGATAGATATACAGCGTGGCGCTTTAACGGTGACATTCATTTTACACGCATACAGTTTCACATTTTCTTTTTATGAATATACAGCGCCCCGCGGTTTCACCCGCATAAGTGTCGATCCCGTGGGAATATCAGGATAAAAACTATCCTATGTCCTTTCCCGGGACTCAAACTATCTCTATACGAAATTTCATCTAAATCGTTTCAGCGGTTTAAGTATGAAGAGGTAACAGACAGACACACTTTCGCATTTGTAATATGAGTATAATGGATTTTAATTTTATTAAATGTTATTATTTATTTATTAATTTAACATTTTCTAAAACAGCATCTTGGAGCAATCTGTAATTAAAGAAATGTAGCCCAGGGGTCATATGCCGGGGTCACGGATTAAAATATCGCATCAATGACGTTAAAAGGAATAAATAACGTGCAAAGAGTACTTACGTGAATTGGAGTCAAGCTTTGCAAACGCTGGATTGCCAGTGACATTATTATCTATCTCTTAAACCCTTACTTATCATAAAACCAACATGAATAAATACATAACTATCATACTGCAAATACATGCCCCGGTTAGACAAACAAAGAAAATCGATGAAGGCTAAACCTTTTATTGCTCTTTAACATATGACATTTGGAATACCTTGCTCCATATACTTCAAGAGCACATGAAAGAATAATAAAGTCAATAGCTTACCGATCAGTATGTCCGTTTTATAAAGTCATGTACTTTATCGAACCTCAAATATTTCCCCATTCTGCTTTCCTAAAAATGTTGAACACTACTGTAGATAATGAATGTGCGCCTCTTTTTGTGAACCTCAAATATATCCTATTTTGGGGTCCATAAAATACTAAATAGCCAAGTAAATGCGAGCAACTCGAATGTAGCGCTCGCCGGCCGCTTCGACGGTACCGTTCGCATTGCTCGCTCGGCTCGCGCGGGGGGTACCTTAGCTCAGTTACTGCGCGCAACTGAGAAAAGGTCAGAAAGTTAAAAAGAAGCTCAATTATTTTAAAAAGTGTGCATCATTAGAAGCACAAACAGTTTTTAGAGATTCATTTATTCAAAAAACCTACAACAGTAGAAGGTCAATATGTTTTTAGAGGATCAGTTTAATATTTCTCACCTTTTAATGCTTTTTTACGTATGGCGTTTGAAATACTTTGTTCCATAATCATCATCTACCTAGCCTTTACCCTACTATGTTGGGGTCGGCTTCCAGTCTAACTGGATGCAGCTGAATACCAGTATTTTTCATGGAGCGACTGCCTATCTGACTTCCACAACCCAGTTACTGGGTAATACGATACCCCGATACGACTTTTGGACTTCTGACTACCCGTAACGACTGTTAAATATATTTCTTTATAACAGCCCTTTCATTTTGACAATTCACCAATATCATAGCGTAATTCACCAATATCATAGCGTTATATGCAGTCGAGCTGACGAATTTTTCAAATATAATGAAGCAATGCACTATTTTGCATTCTCTAAGCGAAATGGATGGTGAGTGTTACGCAACAGGGGTGCTGTATACCTATATATTTGTTCGATTGTACATTCCTTACGGAGTATTAACAGGTTGCTAAGCACTTGTGAAGACGTCGTGACCCACTTTCTTAGGGGCAGGCGATTGATTTTTTGGTTTAACAAGGTGTTTGCCTGCTTTGTTGGTAGTTATAATGATATGGGTTCAGCGGGTTGCCGAGTAGCGGTCGTTAAAAGTCTTTGAAGCTGAAAAAAAGGTGTGTTTAAGACGACTTGTTATTTGTCGAGATTGAAGGTTGCAAGGTTGTCAAACCAACAACCTAAAAAAAAAGTTTATTTTATTTTATGTACTTATGTTATTTTCTCTTCTACTTACACACGGTGTCTATGTCGCAGACGGATTGTAGAATCCGCTGTTTTACATAACCGCTAGCTGTTTTACAAAACAGCTCCGTTATGTAAAACATCTGAATGACGCTATAAAAATAAACCTCTATTAAATATTATTTTTCTCAGATTATGCCGCCTGCAGTCTCTTGGGTATAGCACTAGTTGACAGCGATGCGGATGAATTTTTTGAAGCCATATTATAGTTTGTTAATTATGAATTGATTTGATAATGATTTTTTAAAATTATTTATAAAAAAAGATTTTTACATTATGCTAAACTGAGGCCCTTTTGGCATATTAAGTATTTTTATTTTTATTAGGTACTTTAAGGTGTTTTGTTTGTATTACAAACACATTTCACGTTCACGTTTTTCACTTTTTTTTTTCTTTTTTAGGGTTCCGTACCCAAAGGGTAAAAACGGAACCCTATTACTAACCCTATTACTCACCAGGCTGTATCTCATGAACCGTGATAGCTAGACAGTTAAAATTTTCACAGATGATGTATTTCTGTTGCCGATATAACAACAAATACTAAAAACAAAATAAAATAAATATTTAAGGGGGGCTCCCATACAACAAACGTGTTTTTTTCTGCGTTTTTGCCTTGTGGTACGGAACCCTTCGTGTGCGAGTCCGACTCGCACTTGGCCAGTTTTTTTCTAATACATTTTCTTTGTATCATTTTTCATTAGGACCATCGCCGTCGGTCTTATATTTTCTGAAAATAAATGATACTATTCTTATTCATAAAGGAAATAAAGTTCTTCAATACGCTAAGATGATTGGTTACCAAAGAGTTTGTTTAGTCCTACAAAATCATGTTGTTATGAGTTGAATGAAGGTGAAGGAAAACACCGTGACCTGCATGTCCCAGAACCGAAAATTCGAAGATTTGTGACATCTACCAACCCACACTGGGCTCGCGTGGTGGATTACGGCTCACTCCCTCTCACTGAGAGGAAGCCAGAGGCCCAGCAGTAGAAACATAAGACTGATTGATTATGCTTATGTTATAAGTAGTCATCCCCAAACTTAAATATTCTATACAAAAAACAACAGGAAAAAAAATAATTTTACAACAGTAGGTACTTTCTTACCTACTTAGCAAAAGGCTACAAAAACCCTTCCCACACAAAACGCGGTCCTTCTCTTTGCGTTTGGAATGGGCAACTAGCTTCATATTTTCTGACTGACCGACATCTTGACAATTCAAAAGTGCCTGTTAATGGTTAATAAATGCTTTGAGTTTGAGTTTGAGTTACCTCGGCGGCCATCATTATATTTTTTATTTCTGACCGAACTCTTCGTTTGTATTGCTGATTTTGAATGTTTAATCACAAGCGGAATACACGACAAACGTTAGCGAATTGTAATTTTTTCTCGTATTTTTTGTATTTGGTGGACGGTTTTGTAATTTGCATAAGCTCAAGGCTTACAAATTATGGATATTATTATTATTTAGCCTTAGCTCGGAGAAGAAGAGAACCGAAGCTGTTGACATAGCTTATACCTAAGCAACGTGAAGTGGCAATGGGCCGGCTATATTACCGTAGAACCGATAACTAATGACGTAGACGTGTTCTTGAGTAAACAATTAACGGTGGAGTTTCCTGCCCATTCTTCTCCATACGAAAAACTACCTTTTGGAATGGGCGACTAGAACCAATTCTATTTTGTTGTAATTTTTATATAAAAATTTATAAAAAAATAAAGAAAAAGGCAGGAGAATAATTAATATAAAATTATTAAATTATATTATTATTAAATAATAATAAAATATAATTAATTTCTCATACTGTACTTACACAGAAAATAAGTCAAAAATAAAGTACAAAGATGCAGCACCTTTTGTGCTTCACTTACAAAAGCAATTTCCTTTCAAACTGAACCTTTCTTACCCAAGACAAAAAGGCAGTAAACTATTCCCTTTTCAATTAATTCAGATACCTCCTCACCTCCTTCCTCTACTCTCTAGGTAACAAAATATTTATACAGCAAACCACTTTTGTATTTATTAGTTTAAAATTAGTTTGAACGGTATGCGTAAAGTTTTACAAATAACTCAGGCATGTGAGAATTTAACGGGTAAGAACCGAGGGTTTCAGTATTATTATTATGAAGGAATTTAGGCATCCGTAAGAGGGTTTCTACTAAAGTAAAAACAATCTTTCAGAAAAATTTACTTGAGTATCGAATGAAATTCCAAAAATATAACAAGATCCATATGCTTAGCATAAGCATTATCAGCCTATAATGTTCCCACTGCTGGGACACAGCCCTCTTCTCTTCGAGAGGGAGTGGGCTGTAATCTACCACGCGGGCCCAGTGTGGGTTGATAGCTGACACATGTCTTCGAATTTTTGGTTCTAGGACATGCCGGTTTCCTCACGATGTTTTCCTTCACCGTTTTGAGAGCAGTGGTGATATAATCTATACTAATAATAAAGCTGAAGAGTTTGTTTGTTTGAACGCGATAATCTCTGGAACTACCGGTCAGATTTGAAAAATCTTTTTGAATTTGATAGCCCAATTCTTGAGGAAGGCTATAGGCTATTTAATATCACGCTATGACCCTTAGGAGCCGAGCAAAACGAAAAAAAGTCAGAATGAACGCTAAGCGAATACGAAGTGTTGCGACGGGGTGGGGGTACAAGAAATTTCACGCGGACGAAGTCGCGGGCAGAAGCTAGTGCTTAATATATGATTATACAGGCTGCTGACTCTTGCCGCAGTTGACCCGTGGATGGGTGACCATCTCTACATACCAAGACCCCTCCGTGCCTCGGAAAGCACGTTAAGCCGTTGGCCCCGGCTGTCATTCGTGGATCTTTGATAGTCGTTGCGAGTCGTAAGAAATCCGAAAGTCTGACTACCAGTCTTACCAAGGGTACCGTATTACTCAGTAACTGGGTTGTAGAGGTCAGATAGGCAGTCGCTCCATGTAAAATACTGGTATTCAGCTGCAGCTGCTGTTGGGAAAAGGCTAGGCAGATGCCGATTTAATTATACAGACTAAGATCCACAGCTAAAAAATCTGGCTTTTACATCTCATACCTTCTTGTACCTAAATATTGAGGTAGTCCCTTATGATATACCTACACAGTCACATAGAAATGTGGGGACACCCCTGCCTTGCCCTTTGGAGAATACAAGCGTGATTATAATGTTATGTTACAGAGTTTTAGGTACGATTTTGCAAAAAAAAAACCTAAAAGGTTTTTTCATAAAAAATGGCGGGACGAGCTGGACAAAACGAACGACTAGTGGTCCACTTTAGCCCTGGATCGAAAGAGCTTGAAGTCATGGGGAGAGGACTTTGCCCAGCAGTGGGATGATGCAGGCTAACAGTAATTTATTTTTACAGCATAAAGATATCTCTCTTTTCCTCTTTCTAATAAAATCACCTAACAGATAAAAATAACTAACTTTAATCAGAATCAAGCGAAAAATCAATGTTACTTAACTATTAACGCTCAATGGCTGGGTAAAGTCATTTACTATTTATATTTAGAGGGTAACGCACGGGAAGTATTGTCTAGTGTTAGGGATTTGTTAATATTTAACGAGAGCCGGGCATTTCGTGAAATTATTGGTAATTGCTGTTTTTGGTAATGCTAATTAAGACGGCCAACTGTTTCTTGTAAAAGAATTGAATGGAGACTGTCTAAAAAAATTGCCTTTATTTATTTTAAATTTCACTACTAAAGGCTGATTTTTCAATTAACCTATAAGTTTTATTCGAGGAATAAAATTGACGTTTGACAGTTTTTGTATGAAATAACTGTCAAAATTTCAAAATTATTCCTCCAATAAAATTATCAGATGATTGTGAAATCAGCCCTAAGTCTAAACCAGCTTTAGATTAGGTATCTATAATTAATTTGAGTAAAATTAAAGTCACTTGATTTCATAAAAATTGCTTTAAAGTTTATAATTAATAGGTAACCCTTAAATACATTAGAAAACGCAGGCATTTTAGTAACCTTTTTGTTTGATTTCAAGCTCAATAATTTTTGTTTCTTCTTATAAACATTATAAAATACAGACCACGTAGGTATTATACCCTTGTAATAATTACCCCTATTTTCTCAGGTTAACCGTAACATCCACTAGAATAGCCGTACCCTTCATATGTACATAGTATAAATATAAACAAGAGAAGGGAAACCCTCCCTTCTAATTAGTTCTAACCTAATTAGCGCGCCCTTCTTCGGCCGACCTTTAAGTATGACCAACAACGCTTTACTGGACGCCAAACAATTAAATATTAATTATAATTAAAAGTAATTACATTAATCACAGAAAAATCAACAAAGAAAATTAAATCAAACGTAAAATTATATTCAAAATTAAATTAATTTAATTTTTATAATTTCAAACTTACCTCGCTTTGATAGCAGGAGGTCGCGATCCAAATTCAAAATTCACAAATTCGATTGGTCCGCCCGCGGTCGGGTGGTGGTCGGGGAGTGAAAAGGTGGTAAGTACGATTGAGGGAAATTCGGAACGCGTGCGGCCAAGTCGGCTGCCCGTGGGACTATGCCGTGCGGCGTGAAGTAAGCCAACGGACTCTTGTACTGAACCACCGTACTCCGCGGCATATCAATAAGTTTTATGGATTTACCGTTTGTTTGGGAGTCTTTTGTATGTAATTTTTATTTGGATGGATGTTTTCTTCTGATTTTTTTTTTGTAATATGCCTTATTTTAGCTAATATTTTTTGACAAAGGAATTTCTTGGTAGTCACGTATCGATATTAATTGGTAATCATGTTTCGATAAATAAAAATGTTGTTTTTATCTTACCTTGTTAAATCAGACCCATCATGGATCGTCTTCATGGTCGCTAATAACCACTTACTGCTATCAAAGATTCGTCTAACAAGTGTGGTGATTATTTCAATATCTATTATCACCATTAATATTATTGGTGATTTAGAGTCTCACAGTCATTAAATAGAGGGGCTCGTGGCTGAGTAATAACAGCCGCACGGGTCGGATCAGGTTAAGCTACGCTTGCTGCGGTTGGTGCTTGGATGGGTGACCAACTTTACATACCGAGACCCCGTGCCTCGGAAAGCACGTTAAGCCGTTGGTCACGACTGTCATTCTTAGATCTTTGACAGTCGTTCCGGATCGTCAGAAGCCTGAAAGTCGGACTACCAGTCTTACCGAGGGTATCGTATTATCCGGTTACTGGGTTGTGGAGGTCAGATAGGCTGTCGCTCCATGCAAAATACTAGTATCCAGTCACACTAGAAGCCGACCCCAACATAGTTGGGAAAAGGCTGGGCAGATGATGAGGTCGTTTAAAAAAAAATAAGGTGAAAAGGACAATTTTCAGTCAGATATATTTTTATTTCGCACCTCGTTTGTTATTGTCACGTTAATAGAATTAAACAAGTTGTATATAAATGCTTGGAACCTAATGGCAATAATGGATATTAAAAGGTTTTACATAAAATACATTTATTGTGAATACAATTTGTGAGTACTTTGGGAACGAAATTAGATTTCATTTCTCTTAAGAGATGAGTTTTTTTTTGTATTTTGTTGAATAATACAGTTATTAAAAAAACTTGGACGAGAATCGATCTGAAGGATAATTCCAGTTATTAAAAACGTTCAAAATCTAATCACAATCTCATCTCAGCGACAATCAATGTCTGAAATAGGCTATTTGACTGGTTTCTGATAAACATCTCAGATTATTTAATGGTGTCTAACGAGCCCACAAAAACCTAACTTCAAATTGCATAATGTATTTCTTTTAAAAAATAGTAAATAAAAATGTACTGTTTAAATAAGCCGCCAAAACGCTATCTTTAACAATATGGCGTCGTGACGTCACGATTCACGTAAACAAACGTTGAAACGGTCGAGATACTAGACAAAAGTCATCTGTTCTGTCAACGATAGACAGAAATTTACTAAATCATGACGTCATCTTAAGTTCAGCCAATCCAGACCGTTTTCGATTACGTGGCGCCAGATTTAAAAAGATGAAGTTTTTTCGGGATTTTTTTTATAAATAATACATTGTTTTGTAGTAAAATTAATGCAAATCGATTTTAAAAGCGATAATCTATACGAGTGTCAATAATTATGACCTTATTTTTTACATTGTCAAATAGCCTATTCTGTAAATACATATTTGTTACGACCGCGAATCATATTTTAATCAACGTACAGCTTACATACTGACCAGCAAATTGCAAAAAACGTAAGAAAATTTTAATTTCGCGGGCTACTTTAGCGCTTCCCCCTTAACCAGATCTCGACCTGTGTGGCTATTCTTACTTAGCCACAAGCCCCCTTAAATAAGTTAATACTGTTTATACTTTTAAAAACGACTATACAAACACAAATAACAACTGTGCATCCTCAGGGAATACTGTATCCCACCAAAAACATTTTCATGTAAAATGTTGCCAAGACGAGACCACATATGCCTCGCACTGCCAAAAAGTTATCAGATCTCTGTAGAGCCAAGCTTCTAACTCTACACGCCCTAACTTCACAAACTTAGTCAAAATATGAGGCTTGGCCGTTTCGTTACTACAAAAACTATTGTATAACAGAAAAGTAATGAACAGTGAATAAATTTTTCACCTTACGGCCCATGTGATGGTAACATGTCTTGTCACACATTGTCACACACAGATACAGCCTAAATAAATTATAGGTTAAATCCAAACCTCTCTTCATTTATTCAACCCAATCGACCTAAACCGACTAACCCAGTTGACAAATCCATCCGCTATCGACGTAGAGTTAATTATAAATCGGATGGCGGTCGCCGACGATGCGTGCCTTCACCTCGCTGGCATTCAATCATTGATTTGAAAGCTGCCGGTCGATTCTGTAAAAATCTCACCGTGAAAACTTAGGTGAAGTGAGTTTGTTTTTGCTAGGAATTGACACTATTGACAGCTCACTCCACGCTCACTTCACCTAAGTTTTCACGGTGAGATTTTTATAGAATAGCACCGCTGAAGGTGTTAGGTCCCTGCTTGTTTTTTGAAGGAGATTAGTTCTTTAGAGAGAAGGGTTAAGAATTATATGTTCAAGACATCCCGTGGTTTGAAAGGAAAAAGGAGAGGCCTTAGCCCAGCAGTGGGACACAAAATCTTCTTGCACCGAGAAGTAAAGTAACCACACTTAAAAAACCGGCCAAGTGCGTCTCGGACCACGCACAATAAAGCGTTCCGTAGTTGGAATGAATTTATCCCAAGAACAAAATTAACATTGCAGTTGAAAAACATGTTCTCCCATACATTCCAATTGAAAATGTAAGTTTGTACGTACAATATTGAGAGATTTACCATGTTGTTTTAAGACCACAGACTTCTTATAGGTATCGGCAAGTGTAGTGTGGGTCGCCCCCAGCTAAGATGGACGGACAACCTAAAGAAAGTGACTGGGACGGACTGAATGCGAAAGGCGGAGGACAGGGTGTTGTGGCGCAGTCTGGGAGAAGCCTATGTCCAGCAGTGAACTACAATAGGCTGAGTTGATTGATTCACGGGTTCAGAATCCCAAAAGACTGACAATTAATCTTTTCAAGGTGTATCGTGTGACTCAGTAACTAGACTATGGAGGTTAGATAGGCAGTCGCTCCATGTTCAATACTGGTATTCAGCTGCATCTGGTTGGACTGGAAGTCAACCCCAACATCCTTGGGAAAAAGCTAGGCAAAATTGATTGTCTCCTCTTCGCGGATTAATTGATTATTTCTTCACGATGTTTTCTTCACAAGGGCTTTTACGCTTAAAAACTGTGTAGTATTATGTTTTAAAATTAATACTACGGCTTCAAATATACCCCACAATTTCCAATAACTGCATTCACCAAATTAAACAAAAGAGAGCGTTGATAAATGTCACGCTGTCAGAAGTGAGCGATCATAAAGTTAATTATAAATGTGGTGGCTAACGACCCGTGCCACCTCACTGTCGATCGATCGAATTTGTGTAAACAGTTTTCGTTTTGGTTGTGCTGTAGTATTGAATCAATACTATTGATAAATTATATTTATTTCTACAAAAATAAGAGGTAGTCACAATAGCATCCTGAAGGCTGTAACGGCAGATACGTAGGGGCTGATACTTTGCCCGCTATACGTAACAAGACAATTTGTGCGAAGACTGATACCCTAGATTGAAGTAACGATTGGCGACTGTCTATCATATATTTTTGACGTTTAAACGTCTCTGTAACTTGAATCAACGTTTATGAATAAAGAGGCACGTAATGAACTAAAAAAAACTGAATCTAAAAGTTAATTTAAACGATAAAACAAAATTTTACTTAGAAAAGAACTACTGATATAGAATCAAATCAACTCAGCTTATCGCAGTTCACTGCTGGACATAGGCCTCTCCTAGACTGCGCCACAGCACCAAGGTAAGAAGGTGGCTGGGGTAGACTGCCTGCGGAAGGCGGAAGACAGGGTGCTGTGGCACAGTGATATAAAATAAACTAAACTAAATAAAAAACCAATCAGTCCAGTCAACTTTAACCACAATAAAAGGCAAACAAATCGATCTGCCCGCGACACTATCGTCCACTGAGTTAATTATAAATCGTATCAATGCACAATGGCCGACGGTGTGTGCTGTCACCTCATTGTTCGTATAAAACAATTTCCTGCCTTTTAGAGAGGAAATAGATTTTTATTTTGTGTTGTATTAATAGACTTTTATTTATTACTGTTTTAAATATATGTTTTGTATTTGCTCCTCTAAGGAGAGTAATTATTAATTTTGAGGGAAAATACAGATATACGTACCACGGATGCTGTTAAAACGAAAAAACCTTTAAGTTTACGCCGTACGGCATTTCATACAAACTTTACAGCCCTTATTTTTCGAAATTAATGAACCGATTTTAATGAAACTTCATACGCATAAGCAGGATGCAAAGGTCTAAAAAGTTGGCAGAGAACATTTTCGAAATGTCTTATTTAATTAAAGATAACTGGAAATCTCTGTTTTTATGGAAAATTTAATTTGGCTGTAACACTATTTTTCGAAAATGTTCTCTACTAACTTTTTAGACCTTTGTATTCTGCAGCGTATGAAGCTTAATTAAAATCGGTTCATTAATTTCGAAAAATAAGGGCTTGAAAGTTTGTATGAAATGCCGTACAAAATAAACGCTCATAATGATTTTAGTCTTTTCAACGATTTAGTAAATGGTTAAGAATTACCAAAATTCAATTTGAAGCTAATAAAGGCTTTCAAAAAGAACAATACAGTCTCCCATTTATAAATAATCCACAGACAAAATAATAACTCGAAGTCTTTGTTATAATGAAAGAAAAACAGACTAACAAATGAGACTAACAAATGAATAATAAAATTTAAGTAGAAAACTCAATTAACATCAAACAATAAACAAGATAGACTAGTAATTGTGTATTTAATACAACAAATAAATAATTTATAATAAACATGATGCACTAGAAGGATGGCTGGTAGCAAAGTCAAAGTCAAATCATTTATTTAAAATAGGCACATTAAAGGCACTTTTGAACGTCAAAAATTACAACTAAATAGAATTGATTCTAGTCGCCCATTCCAAAAGGTAGTTTTCGTATGGAGAAGAATGGGCAGGAAACTCCACCGTTACTCTTTTAAAATGTTTTACAAGGTCTTGTATACATAATATAATTATATGTGAAGACGATGCACCTAGAATCAAATTAGTCTACCACAAAAGGTAAAAAGAATTAAAAAAACTGGCCAAGTGCGAGTCGGACTCGCACACGAAGGTTTCCGTATCACAAGGCAAAAACGCAGAAAAAAACTCGTTTGTTGTATGGAAGCCCCCCTTAAATATTTATTTTATTTTGTTTTTAGTATTTGTTGTTATAGCGGCAACAGAAATACATAATTTGTGAAAATTTCAACTGTCTAGCTATCGCGGTTCTTGAGATACAGCCTTGTGACAGACAGACGGACGGACGGACAGCGAAGTCTTAGTAATAGGGTTCCGTTTTTACCCTTTGCGTTCGGAACCCTAAAAATGAAGCAATGACAGGTAAATCAATTATGTGGTAGATATCTACATGGTGCTCACATATTTACAAATTATTTACAAATATCTATTGTAAAAGTAGATGATTTTCCTAGAATTTAGCTGATGGGTGGTGGATGAGAGTTACCGAAAATCGAGTTGAATGAAGTGCAACAGGAGAGGCCTGAGGTCCAGCAGTGGACTGCTGTAGATGAGATTATTATGTACAGACGCCAGCACATCAACCTACCCGAAACTGTCAAATTTTCCCAATCAACTTTAAACCTTATTCTTAAGCGTTAGAGTCGAAAATCTATTAAAGAATTTTGACAGATTGTAGTAGCTTGATGTGCTGGCGTCTGTACTAGGAGATTTATTTTGATGATGATTGTATTATTAAAGAATATTTATAGTATCAGACTTTGAATTAATTAGGTTTATTTTAGGAAAATCGCGGATATACAAACATACATACATACATACGGGTCGAACACAGAACCTCCTTTTTTGAAGTCGGTTAAAAAAGACAAAATACATCTACCCATTCTTCACATAAAACTTTAATTCAGTTAGAGGCACTTACAGGGTGTTCTAAAAATAAAAGGAGTGACACAAAGTACCCGCGGCGACGCTGACAAGTGCCAACCGACCACTACGTGATGTACTTACAGCTTATAGTATTAAAGCTCTCCGTAAACCAGGAAATTGTTAAGTTTTACTAACAACTAACAACGCTTATTAGGCTTCTGACATTGTTTGAAGGAAGGAAGGAAGGTAGTTTCTCATAATGACGTCACGCTTAGTGAGATTTTGAAGATAGTATGATATAATATTTTTTTTCGAAATCGTCTTTTTGAACTCTTTATCTTTGCTTATGAAACCCTAATAAATACATCTATACTAATATTATAAATTCGAAAGTAACTCTGTCTGGCTGTCTGTCTGTATGTTACCTTTTCACGCCTAAACCACTGAACGGATTTCGATAAAATTTGGCAGAGAGATAGATTGCATCCCGGGGAAGGACATAGGATAGTTTTTATCGACATATCTTGCGGGCGAAGCCACGGCCGGAAGCTAGTACGTTCATAAACTAGCCTTCTTCACATGGGGGCGTGGCGCTACTACATCGCCACATGCGAACTAGAATTACAACAATCGTCGGGCAGTAATTGCCCACCAACGCACACCCATCGTCGTAAGCCGAATCGCCACCCCATTTACACAGGCCGATAAAAATCGCAGGTGACTAGTTCATTTTGCATCAAAATGTCGACCTTCATATGGCGGGTGATCGCCTGTGACTGAGCATTTTCACGGTCGCTTTTAGTCACCCGCCGCATGCGACCTGTCGCCCCACGACAAAAGTCGAAGCCTACTTTGATATTGATTTATTTTTATTTATTTAAATGCCTTAAAACTATAATTACAGGTCTAAACCTAATGCCAAGTCACGCACACATAATTAAAAATAAAGATCATTGTTTGTAACATATTGTGAACATATTCTGTATTGTCTGATTTTATTATATTTTAGGTTAAGTTTTTATAGCATTAAAAAAAAAATTTGTATTTTAAAGTTTAACAACAAACCACTCTTGTATTGGGGTCATCCTGTAAAGATAGTGTGTGTATGTTTATTAAATAAATAATAACAATAGTACTTTTGCGAATTCACCCCAGTGACATGTAAATATATCAATTTCGACCTAAATATAATTGATGATGCGAATTGCTCGAGTCAGAGTGGTTTTGGCCAGCAAGTTGGTCCTGGCTGATAGTACGACCAGCAGTGGCGGGGGCCGTCGCCTACACACATAACGGTCGGGTACGTACAAGTGCAACCGTTGCAGCACTCTCGGGTTGTGCTCTATGCCTCGGAGCAGTTTCACCACGTACGACACTAGTGCAAATTCCCGTCTCACCCCTTTATGATTGTACCCCACCATACCCCGTACGAATAGAGTGGGGTATATCAAAGGGTAAAATGGGTATACCCCATAAAGTATCCTATACAGGTGTCGCGTAAATTTGACATTTTAGTCACCTGTGGCCCAGCCGAATTGCCATTAAGACAGTCGTGCGGCTATAGTCACTAATCGTGTAAAGCCCGCATTACGCAATTACCCCGCAGGTAAGAAACATTATACTTTCATTGCTTCGTTGCAGTTGAATAAACAAACAAACCGTTGTATTCCATATATAGAATATCTAGCTACTAAGTCTTCCCTTAGCGAAGGAAGAAAACAATCTCGTTCCATTTGATTAATTCTAAGAAGTTCGACTCAGTTGGATAGAAATATCACAATTTTAGTTGAGTGAGCATTTTATAAGTTACATTTATTGAACGCTCGCTACACTTGTTCGGGTTGGCAAAATTAAAATATAATAAATAATAAAATTTATTAAAAAAACATAAGCACTATCGTTAAATACAGTTTTTTTTTAATCTATGTCAAGTCTACCCATGATTTCTGCGTAACATTAATTGTTTAAATAATCACATAATTATCATATTTATCTTATTGGTACATATGTAAAAACGTGTATAAAATTATATAGTACAAACAATATTTACTTTAGCACAAGTAATAACTTCTCTGTATCTTCGTAGGACATAGTTTGAAGAGCGTCCATAATAGTATATTTCATTACAAGTGCGGAAAGGCTGTCATTGCAAAGAGTTCCGACAAATGTCTACCCGAGCCGAGGCGCAGCCGAAGGCGAGGGTTGACAGTCGGAACAAGTTGCAATGACGGTTCCGCAGGTGTACTGAACGACTATTTTTAATACAGTTGCGAAAAAATGAAGCAATTTAATAAAATAATAAAAACACAATATTGCTTTTTTCTCTTCTCTCCACGCAAACAATTAGTCGTATTTGGATATGTAACGACTTTTTGACTTTTCCGGTAAAATGTTCTCCGAAGCATTTTGTGCAATTATACTGAGTTCCGGTGGTGTTAATTTAAAAAAAATAGGGTCGAAATTACTCATTTTGTGCAACAAACAACTAAACTCGCAAAGCAAATTTCTGGAAAATGGCGCCAACCGTAGAATATAAGCAGAGTTTTTTTTTCATCACCCATTTTGGTAGGCAAAAGGAACTATCCATACAGCTTAGTCATCAGTATATTTTTTTTATTGATATGAAATGAAAATGAAATTTAATGAGATGAAATGAAATGAAACCTAACCTAACTCATTCAATTAAATCATTAGATCTGATATTGAAATAAATTAGTAGCTTCTTTTTAGAAATATACGTATTTGTATGAATCACAAAAACTCTTTAGTAAAAACTTCATGGTTGGTTTTTCTTTTTAATAGACATTATTTTGACAGTTAGGAAAGAGACACGCACGAGTTCGGGAAAGGTAAAAAAAAAGCACTAGTATGTAATAGCCCACTTTCCGAACGCTATACGTCCCTGCAATACACCACTTTTTGAGCAACTGTATTAAAAATAGATTATTGAACTTTTGTATTAAACAGCAGATTTTTTTTTCGTGATTTCAGAGTTGGTCCCATAATGAAAGTTGTTCATATTCATGGATATTCATGGATCCTGTAAAAATTTGGATGGTGATAAAAAAATCTTCCTGTATATGTAATCCCGGAACACAGACGCTGGCTAAGGGCGACCTGCCTTATGGCGGTGAATCAAATGTCACAATAAAGTTTATAGCACCCCTAACATTCTGTACTAAAAGAAGAACAAACTAAAGTTATTATGATACAGTAAATAAACTAACACAGTTGACCTGGCTTGCAGGAATCGATCTATGGTTTTGTATTCATTGCATTAAGTTTAGAAATAAATTAATAAAAGAAAGAAAGAAAAGTAAGTAAATACGTTTATTTGCGGCAACATGACGCAAAAAAATAAAAACACAAACAAAAAAAAAATAACAATTTGGGAGAAAGTATGCGTCACATCTTCGCAAAACGGCCATCGCTCAGCATAATGCTGAGACCCTATACGAGACAGAGCCCCAGCGCTGGTTTTCAGCGACAGCCGGCGTTGACGTGATGACGTCAGCCAGTGAAGCATACGATTAGATATAAATAAAAACAACAATCAAAAGATTTTTGTTAGTTTCCATAGACTTTTGAAAACCCACCGACCATTTATCAGTTACCCGGCTCATCTTATTCTAGTCTGGAATATTAATATTAGGTTAATTCCCATTGGAAAAAGAATAGACGGAGTGATACCCCCGTGTAGGAAAGCATGTTAAGCCATTGGCCCTGCGCCTGACCTATCTCCGGTCATATCGGATTGCCGTCCTATCGGACTATGAGAGTGAGAGAAGAGAGTCATTCGTGGATCTTTGACAGTCGTTACGGGTAGTCAGAAGCCCGAAAGTCTGACAACCAGTCTTACCAAGTAGTATCGTATTACCCAGTAACTGGGTTGTGGAGGTCAGATAGGCAGTCGCTCCATGTAAAATACTGGTATTATTCAGCTGCTTTCGGTTAGACTGGAAGCCAACCCCAATATAGTTGGGAAAAGGCTAGCAGATGATGCAGATGATGATTATATCCTTCGTCGAAGGCTAGTTGAAATTGGCCGCCATGGTCGAAATACTATCTAAATTTTTAATTCATTATCATCATCATCATTTCAGCCGAAAGACGTCCACTGCTGTACATAGGCCTCCCCCAAGCACCTCCACTTCGACCGGTTCTGCGCTTCTCGCATCCAACGGGTTCCTGCGGCCTTCACAAGGTCGTCGGACCACCTTGTGGGAGGCCTTCCAACGCTACGTCTTCCGATACGCGGTCGCCACTCCAGAACCTTTCGGCCCCATCGGGCGTCTGTTCTGTTCTGTTCTCTCATAAAGATCGGAGACGCTACACTCGAAATCGTGGACGAGTATGTTTAGGACAAACTGTCCAGTTAGGTAGGTCTAACTTCGAGAAAGAGGTCAAATTTTTAATTAACTTGTTATAATATGAAAGCGATCGAATTCCCAATTTTAGATCAACAAGCTCAATATTCCAATTAAATAATTAATTTATCAGTTTTAGTAATAATGTTACGACAGGGCTCTCAAAATAGAAAGTAATTATTACAGTTTTACTCCAAGGTAATTTCACTATGGTAATGTTTCCTGGCGGAAAACGGTGAGGCTTCACTTTAATTACGATTAAAAGTTTATAAAGTAACTAGCTTCTGCCCGCGACTTCAGCCGTCCGAAATTTCTTGTTCCCCCGAACCACCCCGTCGCATCGCATCGCCTGCCTGCGCAATTATCTTTTTGACTTTTTATTTTTGCTCGGCTCCTAAGGGTCCTAGCGTAATGTTAGCCTTCCTCAAGAATTGGGCTATTAAATGCAAATAGAATTTCTCAAATCGGCATATTTGAGAAATTCTATTCCAGAGATAAGCGCGATCAAACAAACAAAAAAGGCAAGGAAGCTAGTAAAACACAAGAACAAAAAGTCGTAGTGTCCTCGTAATATAACAGCACTATTAGATGCACGTCTGCCTAAACCTTTGGGAAAAATTGGTCTGATATTATAAAACACCAATACTTCTTTACACCAATAAAAAAATACAAAACTCTATGGACCGTAGATCTTCGTAGACTAGTCTATAAAAATAAGACTAAACAACTGCTACGAGTGTTCGTAGCAGCGTAGCGGCGTAGCGCGTCTACGAGATGTGTAGAGCTCTCGTAGACGTTGGTGTAGTTGAAGAAAAACAGTGTGAGAACTTTGTGTGTGTTTTTGTTTTAGTAAGTAATTGAAATGTTTTCTGTATTTTGTTGACCTTTAGTTGTCTGTATTTGGTAAAATGTATGTGTAGTAATATAACTGGGTCTAGTTGGACACTAAATCAAATCTTTCTTTTTATCACAATTTTAAGCTTACATTAAAACTTTATTACAAAAACAACCGATTTCAAAATAAACAATACAAATTGAAAAAAAAATTCGGAAGTCGGTGTTAAAATAAACGCATTTATCTTCGTACATAAGAATAATTACGTAATATACATATTATTATTTAATAAAACCTTCCTGATCACGTTAATGAAAGTAACATCAAAATTGATTCATTAGTTTTTGAGAAAATCGCGGACATACAAACATACGGGTCGAAATCAAAAGGTCATCAAAAGGTCATAAAGAGGTATAATTTATATCTAGGGGTAATCTCCGAAGCTATCAGTTAAATTTGAAAAAATATCTATCTTGAGGAAGGCTATAGGCTATATAACATCACAGCCTAAGAACCCGAGCAAAAAGAAAAAAAAAACAGTGGCACTCCGGGAGTGCCGACAGAAGTGAAAACAAAACACAAGCAGAATACTTTGCCATCACTCACTGACATATCGCATTTAAAACCGAGTACATCCCGAAGACAACCGAACACATCATGTAGCGCGGTGTCGGTAACAGTGTCGCGAGATCAATGGTTTTTTCCCTATCTCAAAAATTGCCCAACGCGCCTACAGAAGAAGTTTTCACTTCAAAAAGTCTGAAAGAACGCTAAGCGAAAAGTGGTACTAGCGCGGGTAGGCGATGCGATGTGACGGGGTAGGGGGGGAACAACAACATGCAGACGAAGTAGCGGGCAGAAGCTATACCAATCTATACAGGGTTATTGGTAAAACTTTAACAACCTCTTAAGAGGTCATTGTACTCATCATTTTGAACAACTTTTTCTATGGGACCAACCTTGTACCAAAAATGAGCTGTTCCATACATTTGTGTTCACTTAAATCGACAAAATGTACTTTTTTTGTTCACTTAAATCGACAAAATGTATGGAACCGCAGATTTTTTTTTCTCGCGATTACAAAGGTTGGTCCCATAGAAAAAGTTGTTCAAAATGATGAGTACAATAATAATAATAATAATAATCATTTTATTATCAGACTACTAAGGCCCATAGATAAAATACACAAAATAATCTTATACAATAATAAACTAATACATATTATTAAAAACCTTAAAACTATGAACTATACACGTAACATTGTCGGCGTCGTGTTCCGCTGCGTGGTGTCGCGTAACCGTCCACGGAAACGTCGATATACGACACCTTTCGGCCAAAAGTCCTCTTTCAGACAGGTCTGTAGATGTTGGGTTGGAACTCGTACCACGAATGACTTGAAGTTGATGTTGTGGCGCGATTCCAACCTTTCGACCCTCAGAGTCCAGTTGGTCTTCACTTTCAAATACTGCACGACTTCCTCAGTTGTCGTGGAGTGATGCAGACGCTAAAGGTACAGCTGCGTCGTAGGCACAGCAGCGCGCAGCAGCATGTTGGGTTTCGGGTTTAGTATAAACAAAAACGAATGTTGTATACAATTATATAAAATTCTAAGTCCTGTCTGACTGATTTATTAACGCACAGCCTAAACCGCTTGTCCTACATACATGAAATTTGGAGGGTGTGTTCTATGTGAAAAGTAGGTATCCAGTAAGAAAGGGTTTTTTGAAATTTCAACCCTAAGAGGGTGAATTGGGGAGGGTGAAATTTCACAGGGACGAAGTCGCGGGCAAAAGCTAGTATAAAACATAATTTACATCGACAAGCAAATTACACCGAACCGAACGTAATAACTACAAACAAGAACAGTTTAATCGAATTATAATAACAAAAGCGAAAGATAACGAGCTTTTTAATTATCTTTACTTAAAGTAACAAACTTACAGACACAAGATGGATTGTCGGAAATTTGGAGTTTCGTTCATCGATCCGATTTTATGATAGCAGACTGGATGAGTAAAAAATTGGTTTGGATTTCTGAGGGCTAACTCTCGTATTTAAAAACGTTTAAAATCTAGTCAAAAAGGCACATCGATAACTAATATCAAAAACCTGTCAAAAATCAGGTAACTTAGAAATATTATTGAGATTCAGACTGATATTACAATAGGAACGTTTTAAAAAATACAGTATTTGCCCCTGTGTTGTCAAGGTATACGCATTTAATTTTAACACTAATATGTTCACTATTATTCCTATAGAAATAAAGGAACTCCCTCTAAAACACTTTCAATCAAAACTACACAATTGCCTTATTGATAAAATTGTTTTATTGTGTAAAATATTTTTTTGATAAAAAAAGTAGCTCATTTGCCCAATAAGCTGTGGGCCAAAACCACCACGTGGAGCTCTGGCACAACTAGAAGGCGTCGCGGCAGACCACGTAGAAGATGGCGGGACGAGCTGGACAAAACAAACGAGCAGTGGTCCACTTTAGCCCTGGATCGAAAGTGCTGGAAGTCATGGGGAGAGGACTTTGCCCAGCAGCGGGATGATGCAGTCTAACAGTAACAGTAAAAACAGATAAAAATATAAGATATGATATTGAGAATTAATTTAATTTTAACAAATGTATGTTTTTATAATTTTTTTACATATGTATTAATTCCATTTTTAAATATGTGTATGCCAGTCCATGGCGAAACATGCTAGATCATAACTTTATATATAAGACCTTAATGTATAATGTTTTAAAGCATATAAATATATTATATTCTATTCTATGTGAGACGGATGAATGAAGAACATGGCATGAAGAAAGTTTTGAGTATAAATTTGGATAATTATGTGAGTAGGGTGTCAAAGAAACGATTGATGGTTTGTATGGAAGATAAAATGGCTGGAAACAGATGATGAGTGATAGAGATGTATGTAAGAAAAAGACATGCGTCCCCGATCTTAAATAAATTAGGATAAGGACAGGACAATGAACACTGCTAAGGGTTTATTTAAATAAAACTATAATAGTGTCCCTTTTTTACAAATGTTTCACTGTTTTACTTGCACTGTGGTCATAGTGTTATAATGAGATGTGTCGTATTTGCATACCGGGGAATATTTATCGCGCAAACTTTCAAATAACTTCGGAATATTTTCGTAAAAAATACAATTTTCATCGTTTTGTATAATCCATAATGATTGACATGCATTATTAATGAGAATGTAAATTAATGTATCAGTTTATTTTTGTAAATCTATCGTAATAATTGCAAAATTGAAAACTTAGTGTGGTATTTATATCTGTAAAATAAAATGTTCTCTGTGTTTTGGTTCATTAAATTAGATTCGAAACATACACGTTTTTTTAAGTTAAGTACAGGCTCAGCAAGAATATTAGCAAATACTATTGTAAACTAGATAGGTAGCTATAATTAATGATCAACGAGATCCAGTTTTTACTAATAATTATCTTTATTATTATCTAATCCATACTCCATACTAATATTATAAAATCGAAAGTAACTCTGTCTGTCTGTATGTTACCTTTTCACGCCTAAACCACAGAACGGATTTCGATAAAATTTGGCAGAGAGATAGATTGCATCCCGGGGAAGGACATAGGATAGTTTTTATCCCGATATTCCCACGGGATCGACACTTATGCGGGTGAAACCGCGGGGCGCTGCTAGCATACCTATACATAGACACACTTGTAAACACAGTCAGTGTGCTTCCATTTACCAAGTGTGCAGTTTGACTAGCGATAAGGAACTTTGTCCCACAAGTCCCACAACCTACAAATTCAACTCGGAACAAAACCTTGAATTTGTTTTCACGTAACGCTAACGTAGGTTGTACTATCTACAAACCATACCATAAATCACGATGAATTCACCAGCCATTTATTATCATGAAAAAGGCGCTACAAAAAGCTTCTTTTCACATACACTTCGGGTACGACGGCTGTAATGATCCAAATAATCGACAGATGATATACAACCAACATATTTTATGTTAATTGTAAGGTAGAAAATCGACTAAGGGCTGATTTTACCAAAGTCAGAATATCTTTTATGCGTGGTATAAAATTGACGTCTGACAGTTCTAGTATGGTAAAACTGTCAAAAATTCAAAATTTATTCAAGTTATGACCTTATACAAGGAATAAAAGTTTGGTAAAATTCGCCCTAAGGGCTGTTTTTTCTATCGCCAGATAACTTTTGTGCGAGGAATAAAATTGACGTTTGACAGTTTTTGTATGAAATAACTGTCAAAATTTCAAAATAGAAATACATAAGAGGTTTAGAAAATATAAAGAAAGTTCAACCATTGAATTAATTTTTACAAGTCTCATCAAGGCAAAAGTATTTTATTGTAATCAGCCAATAATGTTCCCACTGCTGGGACACAGGCCTCCTCTCTGTAAGAGTGGGATTGGGGTGTAATCCACCACGCCGTTCCAGTGTGGGTTGGTAGGTGTCACATGTCTTCGAATATTTTGGTTCTAGGACATGCCGGTTTCCTCACGATGTTTTCCTTCACCGTTTTGAGAGCAGTGGTGATAAAACAATTTACACAAAGTAAAATAATAATAATAAATCTATAGTTTCAGACCATTGATCCATAGTAGGTACACATAAAACACGTTAAAATAAAAATAACAAGAAAAAATAACAAATAAAATCTAATCTAATTAAAACCTACAAAACAAAACCTAAAAAATAAAAACCTACCTCACATATCTGAATGACGGTGTGTGCGCCACCATCCAGTGACCTATAATTTGGCCATCCACCCTGCCGGCTACAGTACCCACGAGGCTGTTGGGGCTGTCGCGCACCCGACGCATCAGTGAAACAGTAAAGCCTGCCGCATCAGTAAAGCCTGGATTCGAATCCACGACCTACAACTCATAAGCTGGGGCTGTTACAACTAGACCACCAGTCCATCACTGCTCTAAAGAAAAAGTAAAATTGCTACTAAAACATCGATTAAGATTTTCGCTGAAAATAGAGTAAATATAACCAACTTGAAAGCAGAATTACTTGTATAACAATAAAAGTGTGACTCTTTGGAGTTCAAGCTTATTTTCCGAATTCATAGTACTTCGACCCTTATGTCAAACTCAAATTCTAATATTTTGTTTTAATTAAACTATTAACATGCACTTTTGAACTATTAAGAAGTCAGTCATTTGGTCAGAATGTTGACGTTAGCAAGTCTACATTCTCACACTCAACAGTAACCACTGCACTAAACCAATGCGGTATTACCAACTCCTCCACAGGCCACAATGCAGATAAGTCCACAGACTAAGCAGAGATATTTAATTATACAAAAGCCTTTCCAACTACAAGTCTCTTAAGAGGTAATCTTATTGCGGTTAAAGTTTCAAAGACAACCCAGATAGTTGTCAAAACTATTTTGGATATAGTTTCAGTAATTTGGCTTTATAAAGTTGCAGATCTATGCTACGTATTCAAGGATACGAGATACCGAAAGTTAAAAGTAGTTTATGGAGCTACTTATAACTCCTGAAGTTCCTTATAGTTTCAATTCAGTTCAGGTCAAAAGTTTTCTTTTGTTACAAGACTTTGAACCCACGTTTCGAATAGGTTAGATACCTATCTTTATCTAATAAATAAAGCCGAGATATTGTTTCTTATCTAGGAAACAATATCTCGGGTTTATTTATTTCAGAGAAAAACGCCATACCTACAGTTTACATAATCACATCACAATGAGATAAAATCAAAAAGGTTTCTGTGTTAGTAGATAACAATTGTATCTATAAATTGTGTTAGTATTGTTAGAGTATACCTTTAGCTAACTGATGCCTACAGCCACAGTCTCTTTATTATACTTACACGTATTAAATAATACTATATTTATTCAAAAAATTATAAGGCACAAAAATTTGTACAGTTTTCAGGCGAGAATAGTCTTTTAAAATTAATAAATAATCGTAAGTTGACCATAGACAAATAATTAGGTATATGTTGATGATACTAAAATGATAAAATCGAGGAGGGGGGTGTGGAGGGGGGGTTCAGGGGATCAGACCGGAATAACTCAATGGTTTTATTTCTGTAAGTTAATTAAAAACGAGATAAGGTCGGCGTTTCCTATCTGACTACTCTGAGAAGAAAAGCCCAAAAAAACTCAGTCTCTTTTAAAGTCCAGACATAATCTTGGTCAGGTCATGTGAAGACCGTGTAGATTGGTGTCTGAAATTGTCTTTTGAGGAAAGAACCACACAGAATGAGTGGACCTGTCCAGTCAGTGCACACAATTGTCAGTAATCATGCAGCTCAAATCAAAACGTAAGGAGCTCAACGATTCGACGAACAATACCAAAGAAAGGACATTTGGGTAGGCCGCATAAATTATTCAAACTGCCAGACCATGACTTAAACTATCTGAGAAAAAATAAAGACAAAAGAAAACTGCTTTAGCTGCCCTTATCACTACCTAACCGTGACGTAAGGCATGTAAGACTGCGCGTTTAGAGTAAGATAAACATTGAAAAATACGACACACAAAACAGGTAGATGAAATCACAACTGTTTATTCCTTCAGTCTCAAAATATTCCCTCTTAAATTCACTGATAATACTCCACATTTACACATTTATATGGACCAACAACTCAAAACGCACAAAAGTACCAAAACTCAACATAATTCTTTAATTCTAAGCCCCAACAACAGGGACAAAGTTTTCCAAAGATTCATGGGACCTCAAAAATAACTTGAATGAGAAAAAAAGATAAACTTGACAGGGATATAGAAAATGGCGGATTACTCAAGTAGATATTATTTATGAAAGGAAAAAACCCGGAGCCGCGGGCAAGTCACAGGACTTGTAAATATTTTATTATTCGAATGGGAATGAACGAACTCACTAGCGCCCTCGGAAATTATTTAATTGCGATGCTCTGTAAACGTTGTAAAAACCAAGTTAATTTGGTCTTGGAATTTATTTTTCAACACTTTATCTTGTCAACTTCTATAAAATTCTGTTTTTAATTTATGTTTTAGGTATGCAAAGAGGTTGCAATCATCACGAATATCATTTTGTAGGTAAATACTTAATTATAATAAAGCCGAAGGGCTTGTTTGTTGGAACGTGCTAATCTGTAGAACTACCAGTCGGATCTGAAGCATTCGTTTTGCATATGGTAGCCCAATTCTTGAGGAAGGCTATTAGGCTACTGAACATCACGCTAGGACCCTTAAGAGCCGAGCAAGAAGAAACAAGTCAGAAAGAACGCGAAAACGAAGTAATAGCACGGACGGGTGATGCGTTTTGAAGAGAAAATAAGAAACAGAATTAACCAGTAACTGTAACTTTAATAGTTCCGACCAAAACAGTATTCTGACAGGCCAATTTGAAGGATGACAAACGTTTCCAAGACGACAGGAGACATTTTATCTGTATCACTATTTCCCGGTTACAAGAACGCGCGTGATCTTGGTCAAGAGTGAGGACTATTCAGCAATAAAAATAAAAAAACATGTCCTCTCCATTATATCGCAGATAAGTTTTTGTAGTAGATAAAGTAGGTAGTGTATAATGGTTTTGGTAGAGTTTTTGTGGTCGCGTTTTCGTGACAGTGAGTGTACATAACTCATGATATTGTATTTACTACGTTATTACGGTATAATTGGCTTTAGTTGGCTTGGATTCCTATATAATTGTTCCTGGTTAGTTTCTTAAAAGCTCTTGATTAGTTTAAAGAAATCTCCAAACGGTTGGTTGACACTTCCCGTAACCCAAACACTGGCTTTTACCTTGGCCAGAGGCTAACACATTTTATTTTTTACAACTTTATTTGCTAACCACTTACATCGACAATAAACAATATTCTAAAATCCTATTCTATATTATACCAAGTAAAATATATAAAACTATAACCGGCTCTATCTATTGTCCAATGCCTGAAAATGAAAAGACACAATACGAAAGAGCGCCATCTATGTAACGTTTACTAAAACTCTACACATAACAATTAACGATGTCCATTTTCACGCTTTTCCGCCAGCGTGTTCATGTAGTAGTGTTGGAAAATTCCGATAGATGGCGCTGTTTTTAAATAATGAAACTTTTCTTCTATCATTGGTTAATGTTAAAAGATTAGGTTTTTTACATTGAATGACTTATAAATACCTGTGGCAGTATTTGTCTGGTTTTCTTGGGCATTGTTCTTCTCTTCTTTGGCAGTTTTGGCTTCGGAACTCGTGTTGCATCCCATTTTTTGCACTTATTGGTACACTAATGTAAAGTAGCGTCAAAAATACTAATTTGATAGGAACACTGCACTTGATCAGGGTTTTAGGAACAAACTTTCCACTATAACATAGTTAGCAGTCTGGTGAAGCTCTTGTTGAAGTAGGTAAATCTGAAACAAAGAGAGACATAGATTATAATTGGTATTTTTACCGTTAATAAATCACACTAATACTATAAAGGCGAAAGTTTGTGAGTGTGTGTGTGGGGGTGTGTTTATATGTTTGTTACTTCTTCACGCTCAAACGGCTGGACCAATTTTGATGAAATTTTGTATGGAGGTAGCTGACACCCTGGATTAACATATACTTTTTATCCCGATATTCCCACGGGATCGACATTTACGCGGGTAAAACCGCGGGGCGCAGCTAGTGAATTAATAAATGAATAACGACTGATGAACGTGGTTGAGGATCCTGGGTTTGATTCCCAGGCTAAGCACTTAACTTAACAGATATAATTATGTAATGTTATGACCTGTAATTTTAATTATTCAGTCTGTTATTATTAACCAAACACCATAGCATAACCAACCTCTAATGTTCCCACTGCTGGGACACTGGCCTCCAATCTGTGAGAGGGAGCAGACCATAATCCACCACTCAGACCCAGTGCGGGTTGGTAGATGTCACATGTCTTATTTTTTTTGTTCTAGGACATACCCATTTCCTCACGATGTTTTCCTTCACCGTTTTGAGAGCAATGGTGATGAAATTAAATTACACAAAGTGCAGGTCTGGTCTCTCGTAAGTCGGGGTCGATATCACTGAGTCGCCACTGCTCCTGACCAAACACCATAAGGCAGGGCAAGGGTCAGTGGGTCGTCTTACGGGCGGAGATGAAGTATACGCGTTTCCTCATATTTTCTTTCTCAGTTTATTCCCCCGCGTCCTAATCAAAAAGATTCTTGGCGCGAAAACGTGATCATCGCATTCATAAGTCACGTGTTGTTCAGTAAACCGGAACGCGTGGTCGCGCCGATAGAGGGCATAGTCAGCCTAAAATGATCCCACTGCTCGGACACAGACTCTGTGAGAGGGAGTGGGCTGTAATCCACCACGCGAGCCCAGTGCGGGTTGGTACGTGTCAGATATTATTTATGAAAACAAAAAAAAAAAAAGAAAACTAAGTGTGTTTTTTAGAGAGCATTTGACACCGTAGGGCCTAGAGTCAAGCCCCGCTGCCATGTCTGCTGATTTTCAAGACAGCCGTCGTCACAGCGTCCGTTAAATGGCCACCGATTTTCAAAGAAACCGTAACCGTAACTGTAACTACGGTTGGAATCGGTAATATTAAAGCTAGTAGAGTTTCAACTTCCTTTGATATTACACTGTTTCAATATTAATTTCGCCGTGCCAATAACTCCTAACATTCCTCTACTTACGCAGCTACATCGAACAATATGAATATCTCTCGAAATGTATTTTCACTTGACAAAGGTTACATTTTCTAATATTCCATTGTTTCTCCGAAATATCTGCTTGTCTGCGATATTATTATATTGCGTTACACTCGTAGCAGTATCCTGAAAATGATTGCTGGCACACCGGACTGCTCCATCCAAAGGGACTGGGTAATAAAAACGTAATTTTAAAAAATTAAACCGGCTTCAATAAGAAATTAACTCAATATTATGAAATAACTTTAATTTCGGAAGTCGGTGTCTTGGGATCTATATTTTAGTTTTAGTTTTTTGCCACTGACTTTCGAAATTAAAGTTATTTCATATTTAATTGTGAGTTAATTTCTTTTTGAAGTTGGTTAAATTTTTTAAAATTACATTTTTATTCGTAATTTTTAGTTTTAAGTTAAAACTGGAATATTTGTTTGTAATAAGTAGGAATTGATAACCTCCTTTTTTTTAAGTCGGTAAAAATAGCAATAGGTATAAGCTAAATTAAATTAATGAAATCAAGTACTAACAACACTAACCTAACATATTAGCACAATCTGTTAGTAACCAGAAAAAAAAGAAAAGAAAAAAAGAAGAACGACCGATACGTGTGGAGGCGACGGCCCCCGCCACTGCTGGTCGTACCATCAGCCAGGACCAACTTGCTGGCCAAAACTCCTCTGACTCGAGCAATTCGGACCATCAATTATATTCAGGTCGAAGTTGATATATTTACATGTCACTGGAGTGAATTCGCAAAAGTACTATTGTTTACAATATGTTACAAAAAATGATCTTTATTTTTAATTTTGTGTGTGTGACTTGGCTATCGCATAAGGTTTAGACCTGTAAATCCTGTAATGATAGTTTTGAGGCATTTTAATAAATTAATATATACCCGTGGGCCCGTGGCTAAATAATAACAGCCGCACAGGTCGATCGATCAGGTTAAGCTACGCTTGCCGCGGTTGGTCTGTGGATGGGTGACCATCTTTACATACCGTGACCCGTGCCTCGGAAAGTACCTAAGTTAAGCCGTTGGTCCCAACAGTCATTCGTGGATCTTTGACAGTCGTTACGGGTAGTCAGAAGCCCGAAAGTCTGACAACCAGTCTTGCCAAGAGGTTTCGTATTACCCAGTAACTAGGTTGTGGAGGTCAGATAGGCAGTCGCTCCATATAAAACACTGGTATTCAGCTGCATCCGGTTAGACTAGAAGCTGACCCTAACATAGTTGGGAAAAGGCTAGGCAGATGATGATTACCTGCTCCAACCGATGGACCAGCTGATTATTTCGAAATACGAAAAATCTAAAAACATACATCACCCTAATTGCGTAACACACTATCAGTCTCAATCTGAATCAGTTTGAAGGATATTGCTAATCCATTGCTTCTTATGTTCGAAAAACTTGTCTGCTCAACTACGTAAATAACGCAATGAATGTTGTTGAACTGTCAAAAAGGGTGTTACGCAATTACCCCGCAGGAAAATCATGATGAATTGATACGGAACTTTTCTCCTATTTCTCCTACATAAACAGAAACTTGAAAGTTAAACAAAGGGTAATCAAACTTTTTTAATTAAAGATATTTCCCAATTTACTAATCTCCGTTCAGCTTTTGTAATAAAAACCGTCGGATTAAAGTTCGAAATTTAAAAATGGCTCTTTGGTTTAAGGGGATTACAGATTTACAGGACCTAAACGCAAAAAACGCAAGTTTTAGAAACAGTAAAAGTATAATATGATCGACTACTAAAGTGCGATTCTATAACCATCTCACCGTGAAAACTTATGTGAAGTGAGCGTGGAGTGAGCTGTTAATAGTGTCAATTCCTAGCAAAAACAAACTCACTTCACCTAAGTTTTCACGGTGAGATTTTTACAGAATCGACCGGCAGTAAACAAAATCAGAAAAAAAATATATGATATTCTTCAGGATATATGCTAGGTAGATAGTGTGTTGAAAACATAATACAACTAATTTGATACGATAGAAACCTCTAAAACTTTCTTTTTACAATAAAAACCATACTAATACATACAATCATTCTCTTTTTTCGTCAGATTATTCTACAAGCAACATACTAAAACACTAGTGTTTTAATTTTTTAGTCCAAACAATAGATTTTTGTAATTAAATAATTGCTTCATATTTTGCAATAAACTACCAGCGTTGTGTCATAGTGCTTCTCTTTCTTTTCTATGCAGTCTGACAGTGACCGCGCTTTAGGTCAGGTTAACCTGTGTCGAAAGATAAATCTTGTTTTGTAATAAGGCCGACTTTGTCTGCAGTATTACAGGTAGTATAGTATCCTTCATGGTTGCCTCGTTGCTGCGAGCTGAATTTTGAGTAATGAATACATCATCTTTTTCCACCGATGAGCGGCACATCTTTTAGGAACTTCAATGCCCAGATAGTGCGTTCCGTGTCCAATGTCTAATTAATCGACTTTCGTGCCGATTGACAATAGGTGGCGATTATACTTTGGAGGTGCAAAAAAAGTATAAGTGAAACCCAAGGACAACCCAAGGCAGGGTCGCCATGGGATGTTTAGAGCTCGTAGAGAATAACTAGTCAGATTGGCTACCAATAGAATAATTATTTATTTAGTGTAAAATACAAGTAAAACGATGTAAAGGCTAGGTAAGCATAACCTAAGATACTTATTATAAAGGAGCATACATATTTGGTAATTAGTCTAAAAGAGAGTATACACCTCAGGGATACCTATTAACAGTCTTTAGGATAACATCCATAAAAAAACAGTGGCACTCCGGGAGTGCCGACAGAAGTGGAAACAAAACACAAAAAGAATACTTTGCCATCACTCACTGACATATCGGATATACATTAAAACCGAGTACATCCCGAGGACAGCCGAACACATCCGAAGCGGGTATTTTTTTTAATCGTCTTATAAATAAAACACGCGTGGTGTCGCTTACGGTAACAGTGGCGCGAGTTAGGCAGGATACAAAAGTCTAAAAAGTTAGTATTTTTAGACCTTTGTAACCTGCTTATGCGTATGAAGTTTCATTAAAATCGGTTCATTCGTTTCGAAAAATAAGGGCTTGAAAGTTTGTATAAAATGCCGCACGGCGTAAACGCTCTTAACTAAATATCTATTTAAAATAGTTTGAGTCAAATTATAGAATCTAAAAAAAGCTTCAAAATGTCAAACGAAATATTTTATTCAAAAAACAGCCATATTCGCTGGTATGCTGGTATGGTGAACTACGCCGTAGCATAGTGTGAGCTACGCCGTAGCACAGTTTGACCTACGCCGTAGCACTCTCCATCCGTCTTATGAATTTTCGATCAGGTCACGTGTCCTGACGCGAGTTTAACATTTTTTACCCATTACAAAAAAAGTGTACAACGCCGCTAAAGAAGTTTTCACTTCAAAAATTCAAACTTCCTTCAATTTAGGAGGTTTTATATAAGTTATTTCCAGGAAGCACCCACCGTAGTACATAACAAATACATAGGTACCTATTAAAAGCCGTACATATCACCTGGCACAGGCCACACAATCAGAAGCGTCCAATGTCCCCTGAATGAGACATTCAAGGCAAGGGACGAATTCAAACAAAGGGGAGGACTGGCAGCTACTAATGAATCCTATTCATCGTGGGGAGGCAGGGGAGATTTGCACAAATACTATATATATATATATATGTATATGACACTTTTGTATTTGCTTTTATGATTGCGATCGGTTTTACTATTGGTTTTTGATGTTCGTAAGGCTGTTTATCGTTTAGGGATAGTGTGAAAGATATTGTAATGCATGATTTCAGGAGCTAGAGAGCAATAAATTATGATTGCCGGGAATATAGCTCTTGCCTCGAGCTATAACGCTATACTTAGTACTTGTTTCGAATTTAAAAAGTTTAGCTATTTACATCATCATCTGCCTAGCCTTTCCCCAACTATGTTAGGGTCGGTTTCCAGTCTAACCGGATGCAGCTGGATACCAGTAGTTACCATGTAGCGACTGCCTATCTAACTTCCACAACCCAGTTACTGGGTAATACCTTGGTAAGACTGGTTGTCAGATTTTCGGGTTTCTGACTACCCATAACGACTGTCAAAGATCCATGAATGACTGCATTGAAAAGAAAGAGAAGCGCGATGACAAAACGCTAGTTATTTATTGCAAAATATGAAGCAATTATTTAATTACAAAAAATCTGTTGTTTAGACGAAAAAATTAAAACACTAGTATTTTAGTATGTTGCTTGTAGAATAATCTGACAAAAAATCTGAATCATTGTAAGTATATTAGTATGGTAACCATCTTGGACCGATTTTCATCAAACATAGCTAAGAACACTCCCGACTAAATCACTTTTCAAACAAAAAAAAGAAAATCAAAATCGGTTCATCCATTCGGGAGCTACGATGCCACAGACAGACACACACACACACAGACACGTCAAACTTATAACACCCCGTCGTTTTTGCGTCGGGGGTTAAAAAGAAAGTTTTTAGAGGTATCTTCATGTTTTTTTTCTATTGTAACGTGCTTTCCGAGGCACGGAGGGGTCTCGGTATGTAAAGATGGTCACCCATCCACAGACCAACCGCGGCAAGCGTAGCTTAACCTGATTGATCGACCTGTGTGGCTGTTATTATTTAGCCACGGGACCCCAAAAATAATAAAAATATAATGAGTTTTATTTCAATATACAGGGTTATTGGTAAAACATTAACAATCTCTTACGAGGTCATTGTAATCATCATTATGAACAACTTTTAATATGGGACCAACCCCGAAAACGCGAAAAAAAATCAGCTGTTCGCTACATTTTGACGAGTTATACGATTAAATGTTATACGTTTAAAGAGAAAAGGTTTGATTTTTTGTATGTTTATTTGTTACGCTTTCACGCTAAAACGGCTGAACGGATTTCGATGAAATTTGACACATGAGTAGACCATAACCTGGATTAGGACATAGAATACTTTTAATCTCGTTATTCGTATTAGATTGAGATTTATGCGGGTAAAACCACGGGTCGCAGCTAGCCCATACTAATATTATAAATTCGAAAGTAACTCTGTCTGTTTGTCTGTATGTTACCTTTTCATGCCAAACCACTAAACGGATTTCGATAAAATTTAGCAGAGAGATAGATTGCATCCCGGGGAAGGATATAGGATAGTTTTTATCCCGATATTCCCACGGGATCGATACTTATACCGTTGAAACCGCGGGTCGCAGCTAGTCATAAATAAATTGGATCATGATGATAGTATGACCAGTTTCATATAAAGCAAGCTCATAATAACAATCTAAATTACGCGAATAGTTTTGCATAGCAAATTGGCAATTGCTTTTGTGGTGTGAAGTGTGTCAAACTAGATTATAGTCTTGCAACACCAAGATTATATTATAATTATGGTTGTGGGTGTTTTTCAAATAGGTATTAAATGTGTCATTCAGAGATATACTGCCTCTCTTTGTCTAGTGGTCACAAGGGCTACTGCTGAGCATGAGGTCCTGGGTTCGATTCCAAGGTCGGACAAAGAGTTATTGGGTTTTTGCATCTGGAATTTCCCTGGATCAAGGAAGGAAAGGTCCTTCCAGCGCGGTGCCGCACTGGCTCTGACAAGGAGGCTTCTTCTTCTTCTTCTTCTCCACCTTAATGAAACCTCCCTTGTCGCACGTGCCCTTCTGTCTTCAAAACCTTGTTAGGTTTCGACCGGCTCCGTTTACCCTCTTTTTACCCCCAACAAAGGGCTGAAGAGCCAACCTTCGGCACCTGTCCCACCGCCTGGCGATTAACGAGAAGCTAGTAGAGCTAGTAACTAAAAGCGAGTTGGCGAGCAACCAGCAGCGAGTGCGCGACGACGACAAGAAGTGCTGCACACCGCTCAGTCTCTGAATCTTCAAGTTAAACAAATATCAACTTTATTTAATTGACGCATAAGTTGATTTCAGAGTGACTAGCGGTATTCAAAAAGTTATAAAAATGTTTGAAGTTGTAGCGTTGTAGGCTCCTACAAACAGGCGCGACACGCGATAAAATCGCGCGCGACACAAAAGCACCTGGCGCGCCTGTTTTGTAGGAGCCTTTACCCAGTACACTGGGGCTGTGGAGGTCAGTTAGGAAGGCGCTCCATGTAAAATAGGTACTAGTATAAACTCTCACCAACCGCCCACCCGCCACCCACCCACCACCTCGATATAGTTCTAGTCAAGGATATCGAGTTCTTGTTCCAATCTTAACGTGAGAAATGAGAAATGGGTCCTCTATAAGATATTGTTTGTAGTGATCCTTCTGTACGTAGTATATTGTTCGTTATCCTGTCCGTCCTAGACGAGACGGAGTTTGATCGATACAGGCAGCGAGCCGGAAGGCTTCCATACCGCTCGTCACACACGCTAATAAATATCGGGATTGAACCATTCGAAGCTTTTCAGATGAGTGTACGGAACTTTGTTGGTATAAAAGAAGAAAGTGTTTATGATCGCAATATGAAAAGAGCGCGTCGACGAGATGACTAGAGCTTCTTAACTGGAGTCAGGTGACTCCAACAATCTATTCTGTCTTTTCATAAACCATAATAAAAAAAAACTAAATCAAAATCGGTTCATCCGTTCGGGAGCTACGATGCCACAGACAGACACACACACATACAGACACGTCAAACTTATAACACCCCGTCGTTTTTGCGTCGGGGGTTAAAAAGGTTTACTAGAAAAGAAAACAAAAAAATATAAAAAATTAAAGAAAAAGATAAAAAAGGAAGAAAGGAAAGTTATACTTAATCATTCTTCTTCTTTTCTGGTGAACGATAAGTACTTTGAAGGCTCACGCAGATTTGGGCGGGTTGAATTGTTTCAATCCTTCCAAATGTGCGCGAGTAATGGAAGAGGATTGTTCCTCCTACATAACATTCGTACATTTTGTATGAGCTATTATGGCACTCATCGCACAATACATTACAAATGGGCTGCACTGACTGTAATCTGTGTTTAGCTTAATTGAACTACTCTACATAATACATTGTTTGAACTCAGAAGGTGGCCACGTTTATAGCAGCATCAGTGACCTTCCTTAGGTAAAATGAAATGAAATTATAGGATATATTAATCACTTATACACGGCATCATCATCATCATCATCTGCCCAGCCTTTTTCCAACAATGTTGGAGTTGGCTTCCAGTCTAACCGGATGCAGCTGAATACCAGTTTTTACATGGAGCGATTTTTACACGGCATATTATACAAAAAAAATAATAAGGTAGATGAAGTCGGCGATTCCTATCTGAATAGTATGAGAAGAAAGGCCGAAATAAACTCAGAGGTCACAGTCTATTTTAAAGTCCAGACATAATCTTGGTCAGATCATGGGAAGACCATGTAGATTGATGTCTGAAGTGGTCATCATCATCTGCCTAGCCTTTTCCCAACTATGTTGGGGTCGGCTTCCAGTCTAACCGGATGCAGCTGAATACCAGTATTTTACATGGAGCGACTGCCTATCTGACCCCCACGACCCAGTTACTGGGTAATACGATACCCCTTGGTAAGACTGGTTGTCAGACTTTCGGGCTTCTGACTACCAGTAACGACTGTCAAAGATTCACTAATGACAGCCGGGACCAACGGCTTAACGTGATGTTTGAAGTGGTATTTTGAGGAAAGTACCACACATTTGAGTTGACCAGTCTAGTCAGTGCAAGAATTTATCAGTAATCGTGTAGCTCAAATCAGAACAAGGAGAGGAGCTCAACGACTCGTCGAACAATACTAATGAAAGGACGAAAAGAAAGGTATGCCATATAAAGTAGGTACTGAAACTACCAGACTAACATTAAAACTAATAAACTAAGAACTGAAAAAATGAAAACTAACTCCAATTAAAAAGTGATAAGAGAAAAAAACTTTAAGTACCTAAACGGATTCTACTGTCAAACAAATTTCAGTATGGCATTCAAAGATTAGTCACTGTAGTGTCGTTTTAGCTGTTACTTTTCAAGAACTGTTAGCAGTGAGCCTTCTGTACGTATATCCTGTATGTTAATGGAAATGGCACTACATTTCCATTTATGGCGCCCTAACGTGGTCAGAAAGTAGGGGGAAATAAGAAGGGGGAAGAGAGACAACCTCCACGTCCCCTTTTCGCACCAAGATATTAAAACTGCTTTAAAAACTAACTAAGTACTTCATTAACGAGGTACTTAAAAATGATGATTATGGTTAAAAAGCACTTCCTCTCTCCTTAAACATCATCAGTACTTATATTTTCTTTGCTCCTGTTTCATGTTTATTATTGTATGTATATATTTATTTAGATTAGTATAATATACTTTATGTATGTATTTATTGTATTATATAAATGGTACACCACAGACTACCTACAGTATTTGTCTGTCCTTCCCCTTTTTAATCCATCCAAAGGTTGTCTTTAAAAGATCGCTTTTAGCGATAAGACCGCCCATTGTGTCACCCTTTGTACAGTTTCTATAATTATGTCTGTAATTTATATGGTGTACATAATAAAGAGTATTCTATTCTATTCTATTCTATTCTACTTACCATAGTTAAAAGAGTTTTAAATTTTTAAAGAGTTTGCTAAAACTAGTTCATTTGTATTAATATCCTTTGATGTTAAAAATCGGTCTCGGCAATGATTCGGGCAAACTCGTCGGGAGTCGTCTCTTATCCCCCTAGACTTAATCAATCAAGTTCTTTCAAGATGGAGATTTTTTAATTTATTTTTAACGAGAGCTTTGCCTCCTTTTGGTAAAAACTGCGGAATATGGGTTTCGAGTTTCGGTTATAGAAACGATTAATTTCTTCAAGCAAAAAACCGGGCAAGAGCGAGTCGGACTCGCGCACCGAGGGTTCCGTGCCATCATAATCAGCCTATAATGTTCCCACTGCTGGGACACAGGCCTCCTCTCAATGAGAGGGAGTGGGCCGTAATCCACCACGCGGGCCCAGTGCGGGTTGGTGGATGTCACATGTCTTCGAATTTTTGGTTCTAGGACATGCCGGTTTCCTCACGATGTTTTCCTTCACCGTTTTGAGAGCAGTGGTGATGAAATAATTTACACAAAGTAAAGCGCCTGTCTGGGTTCGAACCTACGACCTATAACTCGTAAGCCGTCATATGTTTTTAAATTTTCATCGGCGAGGCCTATATTCGTTAGAGAATTTTAACACTGCGCACAGCGGTGTAGAATACATTATTTTTGTTTACTATTAATAAAATTAAATTTTATTCGAGAACATCCATCGGTTTCTTAATAACCTTCAACTATATCCGACGATCCTGCATACTTATCTCTTTTGTTGACTGTACTTGCCCGGATTTCAACTGACAACCTTATGCATGATAGGCGAAGTCTTGACGACACGTTCATCGCGACATTTTCCAGAATATTGCAGGAGATAAAAGTTGCAATCGCTTGGGCGGAGCACCGCCGTGTCCTCGTAGAGGCGATCGGCAGCGGCGGCGATCTCTCGCGCCCGGCCCTGGTGCAAGCCATGGTCCGGAGCGAGAGGGAGTGGGAGGCAGTCACCTCCTTCTGCGAAGCAGTCATGCTAGCGAAGGAGGTGGCGGGACGGCTCAGGGAGAGAGCCTCCCGTCCCAGCCGCCGCGGGAGACGCTCCGGGCGTCGGAAGCCGCGCGACGACTCCCGGCCACCGTAGGCGCGGGCCTGCGGGCGGAGAGTAATGGGTAGCTCACCGTCCGATCAGGACCAGGCCCGTGCCGGACGGCGCGTACGTGTTCCACGCGCGCCTCAAAGAGATGTCAGCATCGAGGAGGGGCCCCATAGGGCCGAAGCCTGCCGGGTCAGCGGGATTGTCCGAAAGGGTTACCGCTGGCCCGGAACATAAAGGGCTAAGGAAAGAACACGGGTGGGTTTTAGTCAGTAAGAGTCTGACACTCCCTTCCGCTCCACCCAGAGCGGGAGGGGTCATTTGATGATTTCCCATCCGAAAAAAAAAAAAAGCTTTTTTGAGAAAATCCCAAACAAACAAACAAACAGCCACGCACAAGCAAACACACGTGCCATCAAACAGAGAACTTCCTATTTTAATTCAGTTAAACACATAACCACATTTCATGCATGCTAAACATTTCAGCGGAAAGGTAAATTAATATGCGCAAGTGTAATTATTAAAATTAGCGGTGACATCCCTAGCAGGGCCCGCCATGAATACGTAATCGCTTCACTAACTACATAATGGACAATGGACATCCCTAGTCCTTGTTTACAATTTGTCCCATTTTTTTTAAACTGAGTTTATGGTTTAAAATGTATGACTGTTTATGAGTTTTCTTTTTTTCCTTTTGTAATGAAAAGGTTGGTTTTGGGTTTTAGCATTGTTCTATGCTTTATTTTTACTCGTATTCTGAATACCATTACCATGCATTATACAGGGTGACTGCAAGACCGACGCACAACCTGTCGTACAGACGCCCCCACATCAAGCTACCCGAAACTGTCAAATTTTCCCAATCAACTTTGAACCTTATTCTTTAGCGATAAAGTTGAAAATATATTAAAGAAATTAGAGATATTGTAGTAGCTTGACGTGCTGGCGTCTATACCATGGATTCAGTACATAATTCAAGACAGGGACATTTTTTTGTTTGATAACCGACGAAAAATGTTTACACTAAGGGTAGTGTAAACATTTTTCGTCGGTTATCAAACAAAAAAATCAGCTGTTCACTACATTTTGACGAACATAAATGTAGGGAGCAGCTGATTTTTTTTCGCGACTTATTTCGTTTATTTTTTGAGCAATCTATTACCATGGATTCAGGACATGATTCTGAACCCTCCGATAAAAAATTATTTGACAGCGCAAGTAACTATTGCACTTTTCTATAAAACAGGATTTTTTTTTATAACCATTGAAATATTTCTACGTTAGTGGGTCAATAGAAAGAAGAAGACAGTTTACGCATCGATTTTCCTGCCACCTTGTATACAACGTTATTTTTAGTATATGCGAAACCTGAATATAGTTTGTTCAGAATAAGTAACTGAATCGATTCCAATAATTTTACCCCACGTTATATTTTGCCCCAAAAATATTTAAAAAAGGTTAAAAGTTGGACACCGAGCGACACTAAGTAGGTTATCCAATCTCCGCGCCGAACGGTTAGGTACCTAGGTATTATTATCGTTAGGTACCTAGATACTATTAGGACAAACAGGTAACTTAACAAGCTTATAACTTTGTGATTTTTCATGATACAGTTTTGAAATTTTGTACACAGATTCTTTACATAAAAATACTAGACACGTGTTTCGGGTTTCGCATATACTAAAAATAACGTTGTATAGGTAGTCTCTTCTAGTAGAATTATCAGACGCAAGCCTATTGCTATAAATCGGTCAAAAACCCAGACTAAAATAGGTAACATCAAGCAAATTACTCAGCTCCTCCGCCTAAATAATTGTAGGCACTCCTTACTATTGGAATACTGTAGCTAAAGATCTTCGGTCACGCACTGCACATAAATCAGAATCAGGCGATCATTGTAATGAAGTGTCGCCCAAAATAGACTGGGGGCACTGTAGTGAATGATAACACTGATAAATTTCTACTGGGGGTTGGTTGGTAGGAAGCTACGAATCTAGGAAATATCAATCAATCAACCCAGCCTATTGCAGTCCACTGCTGGACATAGTTCTGTACCGCCTGCAATTTCAAATTGACGTACAAGACCTTTTATTAGCCTACTTGAAATTAACTTTGACTTTGAATCCGATCCCGAGTTCATTTTTTTTTTCCAGAGATCGATTAAATTTAAAGGCATATGTCGGTGTTCAAAACCATCAAACGCGAGATAATATATATGCTACGGGTAAACTCTACAGGTTATCCTAAATTACTACTGAAGCTGAGTCAATTTCGCACAGCCTTTGGGCATCATTAGGTATCGATTTATCGCCTGGGTTTTCCCGTTCTAAGCTGGGCAGAATCATCTCTACTGAAATAGACGGTCGATATTTACCAGCGATGTAGTCTTGGTAATATAATACTTAGTCCTATTTTCATAAGGACCCTTTAAAAGGATACAAAAGAATATTAGTCATAGTTACGTTAAGTTCTACATTCCAAGCTATGAACAGTTTGCGAAATTATGCAGAAGATTGATAAGGTGTTAATGGTCATGCATGATCAAAAGCCCGGTCATCAGTTCAACAAAATACCTACTTTTTATTTGACAAGAGTTGTACAAGACGTAACTAGATGGCGTTGGCGTCGAATTAGAACTCGCAAGCGTTGTGTTACAACGATTTGGTGGGGCTCTTGTGAATTTTAGCAAATATATTACTAGCTATAGAACAGTATACAGTTTGGTTGTTTTATTTAAATAGTCAACCCTACTAGTATACACATAAGGTCAACATTTAAGTACTGAGTACCATTCTTGGTGAAGGGTTATCGAAGATGAGACATGACGCAGGTCCTTCATAGACTCGTCATGTGTAATCAACCTATAACTTCGATCTATATCTACAGTGGCCATGTCAGACGGAGGGCAAGCACACAAGTGACTCGATCTAATTGATCTTTTGACTGCTTTACGAGACTCTGTTCTAATTGACTTCGAAGTGATTTAATTTGATAAGTAGGTTCTCAGGAGGTGAAGCGATAACATAATACATTATAGTGGCTTGGAAGTCGTTGTCCGGCTGTCATTCTTGGATCTTTGACAGTCGTTACAGGTCGTCTGAAGTCCGATATTTTGACAACCAGTCTTACCAAGGGATATCGTGTTGTGTGGAGGTCAGAAAGGCGAAATTATAGTAGTTTAAGAAGGTTGCATAAAAATCTTTGATGCAAGATTCTGATCGAAAGACAATCCAAATATATTTGATCTAACTGATAGTTTATGGTCGCATGCAAACACATTTACAAATTAGCTTCTGAAAACCCCGTAATCCCATTCAACCTTTAAAACCATAAAAACCAGCCGCACTTCTGACTCATGCCGTGCCGTCATGCTGTCTGAGCATTACGTGAAGGCGTGTCCCCATGATTCAGTCGGTCCTAAATATAATTAGTGACACTAATCTAATGGGACACGAATTAATTGTGTTTTTGGCTAATGGGGAGTTAAATTATTGGTTGGTAACTTCATGAGGTAATCTGACTAGCCTTTTTACTGTTTTCTATAAAAATAAAACAAAGTTGGGTTAGTTACATCATTTATAACTCAAGAACGGCTGAACCGATTTTTATGATCTCTGATTTGTTGGATTTGTCTCCGCCCCGAATAGCAGAATAACTATTAAAACATGGAAAAAAAAAACACGAAAACAAAATAACTCTTACATCAGTAAGGTTGACTGGTAGAAAATGCCTCAGGCATTAAGTCCGCCTTTGTACAGTGTTTCTTTTACTTGTGCATAAAGTGTTAATAAATAAATAAATATTATAACGAAGATAATTCAATTTTTCATACATTTTGTAATTATATGATTCTGAAGCGGTACGAGGTTCGCCGGGTCAGCTTACATAACATAACATAATCAGCCTATAATGTTCCCACTGCTGGGACACAGGCCTCCTCTCGGTAAGAGGGAGTACATATTAGAGAGTATTATATTCTATTCCAATGAGAAAGTCAAGATGATCTTTCAAAACGCAGTATTTTTTGCTTCAACTAACAAAATCTTTAGCTTGAATTTTTCGCTCAATCAACTCAAAAAGTCCCAGGCACTCTAAATATTCGCATACTTCAACGCAATTCCCTATTCTGTTTCACAGAAACACCCACTGAAACTAAACTAAATCCACACCCAAACTATTTACCCCCGAGTAATGAACCCACGAACCGTACGCACGTACTCGTAGTTCTAATTACTGCCTTTTGAAACCCTTTGACCCTTACACTATAGGTGTACGTTCAAAAAGGCCAAGTGCGAGTCGGTCCCGTAACAATATTTAACACTACATATTTTTATTATGCGGTCATAGTCCTCAACAGCCTCGTGGCTACTGTAGCCGGCAGGGTGGATGGCCAAATAATAGGTCACTGGATGGCGGCACACAGACCGTCATTCGGATATATTTTTTTATATTTTACTAGCTTCTGCCCGCGACTTCATTCGCGTGAAGTTTCTCGTTTTAACATAAAACATAGCCTATGACACTCGGGGATAATGTAGCTTCCCATTAATGAAGAATTTTCGGGATCGAATCAGTAGTTCCGAAGATTACCCCCTACAACCTCACAAACTTTACCTCTTTATAATATTAGTATAGATTTAACGTGTTTTATGTGTACTATGGATCTATGGTCTGAAAATAAAGATTAAAGGCCGATTCACACATATCAGTGAAGTCACGGTTCAGACACAGTACCGGCACAGTGCGAAATATTCTTTCATACAGTTTTTATTAACGCATCCCCACTTGTCAGTGTCAGTGACGACACAGTGCTCTCAGTGTCAGTGCCGACACAGGCAATCACGGACGTATTCGTTGACGACGATATTTTTTGTCGGATCACGGACGCCGCCGTCCTCCAATGAGTATCTTTCTTCAATAACTTACTTCCTAGTTTCTGAACAAGAATATTAAAACAGCTCTCTGACATTTTAAAATATTCAAAATATTTCTTTTCATCTTTAACCAATTCTTTGTATAATGTCATGAATTCTCCTTCTGTGTCTCTTGATCGCCATGCTTCATGCACCCATTTTCTCTTTTTTCTTTGATGCTGCTCTTCTTCTTCAGCTCCATAGCTTCAACGCCATAATCTCGATACTTGACGACGAACACGTTTTCACTGAAGCTCCGTGAACTGAGTACTGACATGTATGAATTGAATCACTGACGCAACACTGCAGCACTGATACTGAACTGAGCGAACACTTTGACGGAACTGTGGCTTCACTGATATGTGTGAATCGGCCTTAAAGGCCGATTCACATACCAGTGAAGTCACAGTTCAGACACAGTACCGGCACAGTGCGAAATATTCTTTCATACAGTTTTTATGAACGCATCCCCACTTGTCAGTGTCAGTGACGACACAGTGCTCTCAGTGTCAGTGCCGACACCGGCAATCACGGACGTATTCGTTGACGACGATATTTTTGTCGGATCACGGACGCCGCCGCGGCATCAAAAACAAAATGGAGGACGAGCTATTGATAGAATTGGTTCGTGAAAATAGGGTTTTGTATGATTTGTCTCATGTAAAGTACCTACATGGATTTGAAATACAAAACCAATTTGTGGAACAAAATAGGAGCATGCTTCATGCACCCAGTTTCTCTTTTTTCTTTGATGCTGCTCTTCTTCTTCGTCCACAGCAATAAGCTATCATTGCTAGCTCCGTAGTACTGAACGCCAAATCTCGATACTTGACGACGAACACGTTTTCACTGAAGCTCCGTGAACAGGAGTACTGACATGTATGAATTGAATCACTGACGCAACACTGTAGCACTGATACTGAACTGAGCGAACACTTTGACGGAACTGTGGCTTCACTGATATGTGTGAATCGGCCTTATTATTATTTTATTAGTACACACTGCGAAAATTTCAAGTGTCTACATAGCATAAGCATAATTAGCTTATAATGTTCCCACTGCTGGGACACATAATAAATAATCCACCACGCGATGTTTTCCTTCACTGTTTTGATATCAGTGGTGATGAAATAAATTACACAAAGTAAAATGCCTGCCTGGGTTCGAACCCACGACCTCGACTCGTAAGTCGGAGCCGTTACCTCTGGGCCACCACTCTGCTCTCTCAGTGTCTACCTTATTTGTCTGTGTTTAGATACGGAACCCTAAAAATAAATGATTTCGCCGGAACCGGACCGGACGGCAAACCACGGACCGGACCTGATGGACTACCGGCTATTACGGACGGGATTTTATTTAGAATGCCGGAATTTTGCTTGTAAATGGTTTGCGCAGGTGGGTTGTTCGAAATGGTTGGGTAAATCTTTTGTGCTTGTGAAGTGTGTGGTTTTATTGATTGCTTAGTCGATGGTTTATTTATTCTAAATAAGGTAGCAGACGGATGGGTTAAGATTTACTCGAGTTTTAACGTCAACACTTCTGTTTTCTTTAGCAAGTATCTACTGCTTCGTCTGGTAATGTTCCTCAGACCTTTTAGACCAAAAATTACCAAAGAAAAATTACCAAACTAAATGTTGCTTTTTTGTATGGAAGGTCCATACAAAAAAACTGAAATTCAGATGAGCTGGTCATTTATGTTCAACGATAGAAACAATAAGTGGTCTAAAGCTATAACGGATTGGCATAAAATAAGTGATGGATCTAAAAGAAGTAAAGGAAAACAACGTAAGCACTGGGACGATGACATAGTGGAGATAGCTGGTGGTCTGTGGGCTAGAGACACACGAGATCATGACATTTGGAGGAGCCTGGGGGAGGCCTATGCATCAACGGACACGATGATGGTCATAAAAACGATCTTATGTCCTTCCTCGGAATGCAATCTGTCTCTCTGGCAAATTTTATCGAAATCCGTTCAGCGGTTTAGGCGTGAAAAGGTAACATACAGACAGACAAACAGACAGACAGAGTTATTTTCAAATTTATAATTTTAGTATGGATTATTTTTTGTTTATCAGTAAATAAAGATGACTCCGCCTTGGAATGCATGTGGTGCTGTTCCACAAACGATGGGATATTTAATATCGTGTTCTGTGTGTCCTGTCAGCTGCACGTTACAGGAACTGATGGACGCTGGTGATGGCGCCAAACAAGTAGCCGAATTCTGGGCCGAGTCCATTTAGATTGCTATCGACACGCTAAGAAGAGACTAAATAAAGGCTTTACTATTATTGTTATACTTGGAAAACTAACAATACTAACCTATTTACATAAGCATTATTGTTACTAACACCAAAATACTAACAAAATTATAGACCTAGTCAAAATTTTTATTATTGTTATCTCCTTTATTTTACTTTAAACATATAAATTATATTTTTAAATATAAATAAATATATTAATAATTATTATATTATACTTCCTCGTCCTGAGGGCCAGTACTAAATTAAACAAATCTAAGGGGTCATTCCCGAGCTTTTAACAACGTTAGCAATTTATAAAATACATCTAAAATACCTGCATTGTCGCCGAGATAAAATTGCGACCAGATTGTGAATGTTTTTAGTTCAGGTAAGGACTTCTCTAGGCACCCACGGCTCTTCATTAGCAAAATGTACGATTTATTCGATTTCGCAAATAACTAAAAATCAAGTCATTTTGGCTCCTTAGGGGTGGAACGCACAAAACCCTAATATCACTCAATACTTATAAAGTTATGTCATTTATCACACAACCCTTAAGAAAGGAATGCCATATATTACACATTTTTCCACAAAAAATGGGCCATCATACTATAGAACGTAGACGGCATTCTATTTAATGCCTGCCGATAATCTTTTCGTCGGAACCTAAAATGGCCGTTTTCTTTTGCGGTTTCACGAAGGAAGTTTTTTTTTCTTTGAGATAAGCCCGCCATACTTTTTCCAAACATAGCAACTGATGTAAGCCAGAATAAATAGTGGCGATTTCGATTCTCGATAGAAAGGCAAAACGATTCTTTAATAAACAATAAATTTTGAGGGTTCTACTTAGAACTGAAACTCAAAAAAATTTTTTTCATCAAACCCGTACGTGTGGGGTATCTATGGATAGGTCTTCAAAAATGATATTGAAGTTTCTAATATATTTTTTTCGCGAGAGACACTTCCAAACTGGTAAAATGTGTGCCCCCCCCCTGTAACTTCTAAAATAAGATAATGATAAAACTAAAAAAAATACCTATATGATGTACATTACCATGTAAACTTCCACCGAAAATTGGTTTGAACGAGATCTAAGAAAGTAGCTCGCCGGTGAAAATTTAAAAACATATGATGGTACGGAACCCTCGGTGCGCGAGTCCGATTCGCTCTTGCCCGGTTTTTTGTATTGAGCCAAAGTTCCCCCCCAGAGCTAAAGTAACCCGCGTTTACCGTATTAAAATATCGGAAATATTCACGAGAAAATCTGAGGCGAAACGAAGTTCGTCGGGTCAGCTAGATTAATACCCAAATTGTTTTATCGAATTTCAAAATCCCTTTGCTATTGAGATAGAATAGAATAGAAATACTCTTTATTATGTACACCAAATAAATTACAGACATAAAAATAGAAACTGTACATGGTATACTGGTGACACAATGGGCGGTCTTATCGCTAAAAGCGATCAATAACGAGATAAAATAATAACAAACAAAAAAAATAATAATAATAGCGGGATATTAAGCGTACAATATTTTTAAACACATCCTCAGTATGGTTAGAAACATATTTTCACAATTTAGATTAGTGAATATTTTTGCTTCTAACTGTACGTACCTGACTACTAACAATCAGCCCACTTATACGTAATTGAGGCCGACAATGGCAATTACGTCGGCCTTCACACGTAATTAAAGACCTTTTTTAATAGAGGCTAATTTAAATAGGTCCAGTACAGGTCAGGTTAGCTATTCATTTGTTCTATGTGGAATTAGTAGCTGTTTGTAGGACCATATGGTTACATTTGACGCGAAATTTAAGGACGCAATGCGATGGTAACATTACGCCTGTATTGTGTGGGAAGGCAGAAGACGCACCACCACCAACCACCCCACCAGGACCCACGACCGACCCACCTTTTGATAGAGGCTAATTGCTATTAATCGGACACAAATCCCGTCTGTGCTGCTACTGATGATTGTGGATTTTCCAAATGGAAAAACTGTCAATTATTGTTTGAACTGAGTTGTAATTAAAAATTATCGACGAAAATTGACGTTATAAAATTATGTTGAAATAATATAATTCGACTTTACCGGTTACTAGTGACAACACTATTCTTGTAGTACTGCACTAGTAATGACTAATTGTTCTTCCTTCTCTGTGGAATTTCTTGTAATATAACTAGGTACGTGTCATAAAATTTTCTTTAACTCTTTTTAGCAAAATACATCAAATTAACCTCAATCACAGAATAGGTACCTACATAAGTACAAGTACGGTATGTAATTATTGATTTTTTCAAATCAATCATATAACAAAAAATGCCATTCAAAAACAGTCGCCCAAATCCAAAAGAAAAACATCGTGAAACTTCGTCAATGTTTTCATTAAACGTATATCCGGTGTTCTTGCAAGATTTCCTTCATCAAAATTATTTTTTAACTCAATCACGTCGGGTCTAATTACCGGTACCTAATATGGAACAATGCCAATAGATTGAGTTTCAGATATTTAATTAGGGCACTCTGGTACCAATTAAGAACTCCCCTATATCGGTCCTGGAGATATTGAAACATTAAAGGACTCTATTTCTGTCGATAATTTCATTGTTAGAATTGTCTGTTAAGAACAGAGTGAAGTGGAAAACGACTGTTGTAGTTTTCAGTTAAAATAGGAAAGTAAGAAAGAAAAATTGTTTGTTCTGCACAAACAAAACGTACATTTAAAAAACTGGCCAAGTGCAAGTCGGACTCGCACACGAAGGGTTCCGTACCACAAGGCAAAAATACCGAAAAAACAACACGTTTGTTGTATGGAGCCCCCTTTAAACATATATATTTTTTTTGTATTTGTTGTTTTAGCGGCAACAGAAATACTTACATCATCTGTGAAAAATTCAACTGTCTAGCTGATCACTTCTGTTCGTAGATAATGCAAAATGTTCTGTTGCCTACCTGTTTACATTGGAACATAATATCATAGATACTAAATTGTTATACTGTGAAATAATAGTGGAATACTATTTGTATTTAGAACTGGTTAATTGTGTAAGAGGAAGACTGTCCTACCGTGATACAGTTTCGACTAGTACCTACGGAGGACAGTGTGAATCGAATGCTACAACCTAAATATCAATAACAGTGTAAGTAATTTGTTGGTGAGTGATTAGTGTTTAAATGCGTGCTAAATGATTATCATACGACGTAAGTACTTAACGAACAACATTTGTATGACGTTAGAAAGGTGAGAAATATAATCACATTATTGTTATTAAATGCAGGTTGTAGGTACTTTTATGATGCAAAAAAAAAAAAAAAAAAAAAAAAAAAAAAAAAAAAAAAAAAAAAAAAAAAAAAAAAAAAAAAGCTATCACGGTTCATGACATACAGCCTGGTGACAGACAGACGAACAGACAGCGAAGTCTTAGTAATAGGGTCCCGTTTTTACTCTTTGGGTACGGAACCCTAAAAAACACAAAATACTCATACAAAGTAGCAGAAGGCCTCGTAAACAGCCTTTTATAAATCTAAAGGCCAATTTCCGTAATTAGAAACATTCAAAATCTAGTCGCAATGTCATCTCAGTGACAGTCAATGTCAAAAACTTGACATAAATTAGAGGTGTTTTTGACAGACTGAGACTCTGATCAGACTGTGAACGTTCTTAAAATTACGAGAATAGCAATTCATATTTTATGAAATGTCGTGTCGCAATCTAATCTTTGTCTCATACATATAGAATTCTTGTAATTACCTTCATTTTTGACAAGTTTTTGACATTGATTGTAGCTGAGATGAAGGGCTTGCGGCTAAGTAATATCAGCCGCACGGGTCGATCGATCAGGTTAAGCTACACTTGCCGCGGTTGGTCCATGGATAGGTGACCATCTTCACATACCAAGACCCCCCGTGACCCCTCCGTGCCTCGGAAAGCACGTTAAGCCGTTGGTCCCGACTGCCATTCGTGGATCTTTGACAGTCGTTACGGGTCATCAGAAGCCCGAAAGTCTGACAACCTGTCTTACCAATGGGTATCGTATTACCCAGTAACTGGGTTGTTGAGGTCAGATAGGCAGTAGCTTCATAAATATTGGTATTCAGCTGCAACCGGGTAGACTGGAAGCCGACCCCAACATAGTTGCGAAAAGGCTAGGATGATGTCGCTGAGATGAATATTTTGAAGAGCTTGAAAAGTGGCCTAATCTTAATAGAATGTGTATAATTCTTCTGTAAATGTAAGTACTTTCCGTTATGGCGATCCCAAAGCAGATGTAAATACAGGACGATACTGCATCATTGCTCAATCCCACTGACCCTTTAAGCCATCTCGGAGTGAATCAGAAAGTGCAGTTTTCGAGAGCAGGTTCCTCACACAGCAAAACTGCTATAATATGCGCTACAGGACACTGAAATACAAACCTAACCTGACCTATTACGAATTCCAAGGTTCCGAAGGTTTCAAAGGTTGAATTTCAAACTACCAAAGAACCATACCATAGCTCCCATACCCCGTACCTTCAAAACCCGTCACAGTATCTATCAGACAAGACAGAACTGGGTCGAACTAGTTAAAACCAGTATCCGTGGTGTATCGAACCAACAGGGTAACAGGTGGATGCCCTTGAGCTAAGTTTGCATGCTAAGCATTAGGAACAGCTATTTTTGGAAGTCACGGTTTAGATAAGTAATTTGCATACAACAGGTTTTACATAACCACATTCCTTTTTCATGTAGTACAAGGTGTTGTACGGATATTAACAAAGGCGAAGCCTACTTCTACCTTCTTAAGGTCATCATCTGCCTAACCTTTTCCCAACTATGTTGGGGTCGACTTCCAGTCGTACCGCATGCAACTGAATACCAGTATTTTACATGGAGCGACTGCCTATCTGACCTCCACAACCAAATTACTAGATAACACGATAACCATTGGCAAGACTGCTCATCAGTTCGGGCTTCTGATTACCCGAGACGACTGTCAAAGATCTAATAATGACAGCCGGGACCAACTGTTTAACACACGGAGGGATCTCGGTATGAAATGGATAGTCACTCATCCACGGACCGACCTCGGTAAGCGTTGCTTTACCTTGATGATCGACCCAGCAACGAGCTATTCTCCCTCCATTAGGTAAATTGGGGATAGTGTCGTTGCTTTTCATTTAGGTTTCCTACTTGTAACAAATGCCAATCACCAAACCGTCTGTCAAGTGTTCCCGTCTGACAGTTGGGTAGCGTGCAACATTTCTGAATTCATAGCTAAACCCTTTGGGACATTGCAAGGTATCTAGCTGGCAGAAACTACTGTCTATGAATTGAGGTCACTGCCCTATTTTCTAACCGATTACATACAAAAAAATACAAAAATGTTTATTTCTTGACAATAGTTCTTTACATTTTGTTGGTGAATGGCGCCTCCTTTTAAGCAGATAATGCCTGTGTTAGAAGACGCCGCTCTCTCTTAGGTAGGCTAAAAGGTGATAAAAACTACTTATGACATTTTACAAAAGATACTTATAGTTTATGTGTTCGCATAAGAAGTAGGAGAGGTGTAAGTGTGAGGGTGGTGTGATGTGATGTGAGTAATGTGTGTGTGTATGTGTGTGTGTTCCCAGTAACCAACTACCATAGATATGCATAACTTAGGTACGTGTACCTGCTACGTCCTTGCAATTTCAACCCCTGTATTCATCAAAATTAACATAGACCTAACCTTTAAACCAACGGTGCTATTTCACTAAAGGTTAAACTTTAAACTGAACGAAATTAACGGTAATTGTAACAAAGTTGTTCGTGTATTACCGTATCTCCCTGCTCACCGACTGTTTGGAACGAATGTACAAAAATAGGCTCACGTGATGGGCTTATAAAGTTTGTAATCTACTTCGCAGTACATTAGTTTATTGTGTAATGTACAATCACGGGCATGTATGGGTACAGAAAAATCAAAAGCGATTTTTCAGAGCAGTAATGATTGCAAAGACATAATATGACCTACTAGCTTCCGCCCGCGGCTTCACCCGCGAGGTATGTCGATAAAAACTATCCTATGTCGTTCCCAGGGATGCAATCTATCTCTCTGCCAAATTTTATCGAAATCCGTTCAGTGGTTTAGGCGTGAAAAGGTAACATACAGACAGACAGAGTTACTTTCGAATTTATAATATTAGTATGGATTTGTATTTGTTTTTATTGACTTTTACTTCTATACTATAACCCTCTTACTAATAAACCTTGTAGCGTAGCCTCAGTATACCTACTTACACAACGCTTTGTCTTCTTCTTTCGAAAGTCAAATTACTGACGACTGAAAGAGAGAAATCGGTGTGTAACTATTCATCTGACATAATACGTTTATTAGTAAGGGGGTTATAATATAGAGATAAAAGATTCGATTATTTCGTTTATTTGTTGATATTTTATAATTATTTTTGTTTGTTTGTTACGCTTTCACCCTAAAACGGCTGAACGGATTTGGATGCAATTTGGGACATGGGTAGACCATGACCTAAGATACTTTTTATCCCGATATTCCTACAGGCTCGAGACTTATGCGGGTAAAACCGCGGGGCGCAGCTATGTATATATTTTTAAGAGTTCTATGAAGCGTGTACGTTCGAAACATTTAACTTCGGATGGAAGGCGCAGGCGCTGGTTTATGTGATACAATGATTGTTTCATTAGTACGGGCACCAACGATACACTGTTTTCTATAATGTTAATTTTTTACTTGGAAAATTGATTTTGTGAACCTACTATGTTTTTTCTGAAAATAATAAAATGATTTTTTATTGTTTCATTATAGTATGTTTCAAAAGATACTGTTTTATACTGACCTCCACAACCTAAATAGTGGGTTAGGGTGTTTGCAAAAAGAAGCATGTTGGCGGGCCCGACTCCCGGTACAGATCGCTGCAGGTTGATCTTCGGAAAGAAACGGTAACGTGTTTTACCTGTTTCTTTATGTGTGAGCGCATAAGAACTATTTTACGCGCACTTATCGTGTTGTGTTTACCGGGAATCTGCTTCTTTAAGCAAGCACCCTTCCACGATATATCATATTATCTGTTGTTATCATTCACGAGCCCCGAACGGTGTCAATGTGTGCGTGCGGTTTTTCTTGTTGCATGGAGCGGGCCTTTTGTACTTAAGTATAACTATTGTGGCAAAGGGCTCGGTGCGCCCCCTTGTGAAGTAACATCTGGGTGGAAAGGGTGAAGGGTTATGGTCACGGTTCAAAAGGTGTTCGTTAAATAATATAGATTTTTTCTTAAACTTTATTTTAGCGCCTAGAGCCTCGAGTCACCTTGTGATGTGAGTGAACCGAACGCTCTAGAGTTGTCGCAACCGGCCGCAGTGCGCGATTGGGGCCTCCTGCTAGTCGACTAACATGTATCGAAGTATGTTAAGTCACTAGGCTCTAGGCGCTAAGCAAACCACCTGACAGTGAAAACTTCTATAGGCGCTTTGGGCATTTTTTTAATTGAGAAAAAACCGTTGAACACGCGACACTTTTACCGTAACCGACACCCTCACAAGATGGTGATGGAAACATCGTAAGGAAACCGGCATGTCTTAAAACCAAAAATTCGGAGACTGTAACATCTACCAACCCGCACTGGGCCCGCGTGGTAGATTACAGCCCACTCCTCTCGAAGAGGGGAGGTCTGTATCCCAGCAGTGGGAACAATATAAGGCTGACTATGCAGTGTGATGCGTAGGTAATTCGCACGTGGTGGATGAAGCTGGCTTTCTGTATTAAATCTAGTTTGTGCCCTTTGCGTTCGACATTCACCCTATTACATCACACTATCACACTAATATTATAAAGGCGAAAGTTTGTGTGTGTGTGTTTTTTACTTCTTCACGCTGAAACGGCTGGACCAATTTTAATAAAATTTTGTATGGAGGTAGCTGACACGCTGGATTATCATATAGGCTACTTTTTATCCCGATATTCCCACGGGATCGAGATTTACGTGGGTGAAACCGCGGGGCGCAGCTAGTACCTACGATAAATAAATTACCAACGAATGTTACACCACCTGTTACGTAGTGTAACTGCGGTAAAGACGTTTAGCTTGTTAAATTGCTAGTTGTGTTAGAGCCTATACTACCTCAAATGGCTTAACATGATCCTCCGTTATGTCGAAAATTCTGCAGCATTAATTTTGAAATAAATATATGCTAAAGTTGAGGATTAATGTAAGGTCTTATGTTAGACGAAAACATGATTACATAAAATTTTCTCGATAGAAAAAAATTCCAAAGTTACCTCCAAACCGAACAATAAACCGCTGGTATTAAAAAAATACTTCAAATTAGATCATGAAACTTTGCATACTAACTGAACTAACTACAAAGCAGGTCTTATGTTAGTTAGTTTTTTTGAAATACCTTTATTTGCACCGTAAAAAGCAAATACCTAAACTATTGGCGCTGCCTCCCGCCCAGCACCGCACTCTGTCTCGCTTTCACACAGTCCGCGAGCAGTATCGTGCGAGCGAGATAAAGAGTGAATTTTAGCTGAGGTAGTATAGGCAGCTCTCACGCTGTAATTATTTTGATATAAATTAGTTCTAAAAATAGGTTATAATAGAGTTCGTTCGGTCGAGTATTTATTTCAGTTTTTTAAGAAAAGTCTGTGCTAGTTTAAGGTCATAGCACACACATATCAACTCGGAAAGGTATCGTCACCGTATCAACTCGAGCTATTCAGTATTCTTTGTATGAAACTCCCTATTGCAACGCACACTAATCGGAATCGTAACATAATCGCCTCGGGACAAGCTCACGAACCGCGCGATACGGTTACGATCCCTTTCCGAGTTGATATGTGTGCTATGACCTTTAGTCGGGAATAATGTAAAGACGTTCTGTAAATATGAAGAAGAAAAATAAATCCTATCGTTGTTTAAATACTTCTTCTAGAGTCAGCGGGATTGTCCGAAAGGGTTACCGCTGGCCCAGAACATAAAGGAAGGAACACGGGTGGGTTTTAGTCAGTAAGAGTTATGACTTTATGAAAAAAGAGTCTGACACTCCCTTCCGCTCCACCCAGAGCGGGAGGGGTCATTCGATGATTTCCCATACGGAAAAAAAAAATGGGCTCTTCTAGCCCCTCACAGTACACCCACATTTCGCCAGTTATGTTTAAGTCCCATGTAATAGGGGGCGAGCCTATTGCCATTAACCTTGCACCAATACGGGCTGCTACAGAGAAATTCCTGATGGAATAACCCAATAACATTTTGCACGACTTGGGAATCGAACCCAGGACCTTATGCTGAGTAACGCTTGCGACCACTAGACCAACAAGGAAGATCCAAATACAATACAAAAGATGTTATGTTATACCCAAAGCTTTAACTAAAAATGTTCTATCATTCAAACCCGAGACTGCACTTAACTAAAATAAACACATTTAACACCTCGTAAAATTTCCAGCGCTATTTTAGTATAGAAAACTAATTTAACCTTCAAAAAACCCTACCTACCTATAAACCTAAAACTAATACAATACAACCGTTAACCCGCTAGGCGCCATCACTTAACCTACAAATAAAAACGTCGGTTAACCCTCCTTGTTTTTCTTCACACCGTAACAAATTTTATTCGCCTACCCTCAAACTGGATCGTAAAAGAATTCAGGTGTTCCGTTTGACTTTTTTTAGGGTTCCATACTCAAATGGGCCGGCCATTAGTAAACACATCTTCCAATATATAAATAAAAGGATAATATACGCATTATTTGATATCCTTAGAATGGCCTTTCCTTTGGTGTCCTCCTTTAACCCATATTAGCCTTAGAAAGTTAAAACCGATGACCGTTGGGGTAGGACGTAAGGTAGGACGCCCTCAGGCTAACTAGCAGGATGAGAGATGTCGAAAATCGAGTTGAATGACGTGCAGTAGGAAAGGCCTATGTCCAGCAGTGGACTGTTATAGGCTGATGATGACTGATGACCCAAAGGGGTGCCAATGGGACACTTTTACTAGGGCGCTTGAATACCTACCGTCAATCACTGAGCTGTATCTTTTGAACCAAACTGTGTACTACTATGGACGCTATAACAACAAATTGTAAAACTTTTTAATAAAAAAATACAACCGACTTCCAAAAAAAAAAAACACTACAAAGTGAAAAATAACTTTAATTTCGGATGTCGGTGTCAAAAAACGAATAAACGGAACCAACGAAACCCACTTCCGAAATTAATTTTCACTTAGTGTTTTTTTTTTAAACCGTTTTTATTTTTCAAGAAAGAAGTTGGTTAAAAACACAGTTTAAAAATAAAAGGCGAAAAATACAACAAAAGGTTTTTTTTACATTAAGTATTAAAAATTGTACGGTGGTAGGGAATCCCTTCGTGTGCGAGTCAGACTCGCACTTGGACGCTTTTTTTTTGCTAAGAACTTGGGTAATGAGGTTTTTTATAGGCGTTCGTACTGGGTTTTTAAGGCTGTGAATGAAATAATAATTATCACGTACAATGTATGTGTATTTTCTGTGGGATTCTTGTGTGAAGGTGGCTAAGAATTTTGAAAATGGCCAACAATAAAAAATTGTTGCGCTACTTCTTCATCCCAGCTACAGCCCTAGCGCTAAAAGGTGGCCATTTTGGGAGACTGTCTTATGTAATTTTGTCGTTCGAAAAGTGCTGATCCTCAGCCTAGTTTGAATAAACGAATTTTGATTTTGATTTTAACAGTAAAATAAATTAAATTAACCCTTTCTTTTACTAAGAGACAAATCTCACTACAATCTCTAATTTCCTATCTGTCAATACTCTAACTAATCCTATTCAGAGCTAAGACTGCTTCGCGAGTAACTCTCACGACTGCACCGCTGTGCAGTCGGGCGCAGTGTTTGTACAGCTCTGTACACACACGCTATTGAGAGGACTGAGACTTGACTTCAATTCAATTCAATCGAGTTCTATCAACTGGGAATTAGAAACGCCCCTTTGACCACCCATAAGAGTAAGCGTAATTAGCCTATAATTTTCCCGCTGCGGGTTGGTAGATGTCACGTGTCTTTGAATATTTGGTTCTAGGACATGTCAGTTTCCCTTACGATGTGTTCCTTCACCGTTTTGAGAGCAGTGGTGATGTCGTAATTTGCATCGGGCTTAATGTTTCGATAAAAGGTTTTTTTTTTTTTTTAAACGTTGCCCCACCCTAGTATTTTCTCCTGTATTGTGGGTGCACTTACAAACATTTAAACTCACATACACAAACAGCCAGACCTGGAACAACTACTTGTAGGTCATACAAATATTTGTTCCGTGCGGGAATCGAACCCGCTACACGCAGCGCAGCAGTCAATCGCCAACCGTGCCGTCAAATCCAACAATTCACTACCTACTTTGAAGCACCTTAATAACAGCGAGGTAGCCTTAATGACAGAAAACTAATGACTAATATCAAAAGTTCAATAAGTCAAGTTGCTAAACCATATTAACTTGAATATCTTCACGTAACTAACTTGTTCATATTGTGCGTCTGAACTCTGAAGCGTCATGAACTATTGCGTAATAATACAAAGAGGTCATTGACCCCACTGAATATTTAAAACCTCCTCCACATTTTTCATTGCGTACAGCACTTTGAAATAATAAATGAAGTGACATGAGCTGTAAGTATGAGTTAGTAGCCAAAAAGCAGAATTATACTATTTTACCCGACTGAAGCAAAGACCAAAAGGAGGGTAATGTTCTTCTCATCTCGGCCTTCTGCCAGACTACGCATTAAGGAAATCGTTAGGTACTGAAAAGCATATATTTATAGCCTATTTTATAGTGATATGGGAAGCTTCGGGCTGAATTTAAAGCAATGGGAAATGGGGATTTTGTCCTGGATAACATTATTTTATTACCTTTTTAATGACCGCCAGAGTTTCACTACTTATTAAATAAATACTACCTAAGATGGTTAGTGCCAAAAAATATATGAATTCGATTGTCAATATTTTATCTACGACGACTATAAACAATTTGAATCTTAGGCGACTTTGTTTTTATAATTTACTAGCTTCTGCCCGCGGCTTCACCCACGTGGATGTCGGGAATTATCCCACAGGAACGTGCTACCGGGATAAAAACTATCCTATGTCCTTTCCCGAGACTCAAATTATCACTATACCAAATTTCATCTAAATCGGTTCAGCGGTTTAAGCGTGAAGAGGTAACAGACAGACAGACACACTTTTTAATATTAGTATGGATTGTTTTTTGTGCTGACACTTGTATATGCTTTCCACAAATGATCACATAAATGTATATTTGCAGTCATTTTCACGACAGATATTATTGCATGAATCATGAAATCAGATATTCATAATAACATATTTAACCTTTTGACCGCCACGTCAATAACGAAAATCCGTGTTCTCTACGCCAAGCGATAAATTCCTTCTTTCATACCTACAAAATAATAGTCACGGCACATGTTTATTTTGAACTGTAAAAAAAAGGGTTATTTTCGACGTGCCATGCCGTCCGTGGCGTCGTGAACACTTTTTGATTTGACGTCCATAGACGTCTGTGGCGGTCAAAAGGTTAAACTCATGTACAGTCAACAAAAGAGATAAGTAACAAACAGCTCATTTATCAAAAATTTCAGTCGAGAACATCCATCGGTTTCTTACTATTGTTGACTGTACATATTAATAGAACAAGTTGGCCTTACTGTTCAAGGAATTTGTGAAGCGTTTTGTTTCGTCCTTATTGCTTGCCTAGGGACCTAGTCATTATCTGCCTAGCCTTTCCTAACTAGGTTACCGTCGGTTGTTATTTAACAACGACCCCTAGGGTACAGTGAAAAATGTACAAAAAAATTATCCGTTCTTGAAATTTTTCATGAAATACAACCACGACCTGCTGGTCTTATAATTATGGATCATGAATAATTCTAATTTTGCTACGTAAAGACGCTTTCATGAAATGCTACCTTGCTTTTACTGTTTATTTATTTATATTTTTATGTACAACTAGCTGCGCCCCGCGGTTGCACCCGCGAAATGTTGATCCCGTGAGAATATTGGGATAAAAAGTAGCCTATATGTTAATCCAGGGTGTCAGCTACCTCCATACAAAATTTTATCAAAATTGGTCCAGCCGTTTGAGCGTGAAGAAGTAACAGACATGTAAACACATCCCCACACTCACACACTCACAAACGCCTTTATAATATTAGTGTGATAGATTTGCTATTTATTGAATTTTATTATTATTTTAATTGTATTAATCTTTTACAATTTATTCTGTAGGTAATTAAGTGACGATTATTTATTTATTTTCATCTTTTGACATTATTTTATTAAACAACTATTAATTTTATTTTTGTAAAAAATGAGTTATTGTTATTTTTTTTTTGAAGTTGTGGCGTAAGCTGAACTTTATTGTGTAAGAATTAAAGTTAGTTTTCCATTCATTCATATTTGTTTACATTTTTGGCAAATAAATCGCGAACACAGATTAAAGTAAAGCTGTTGGTCCTGCGCCTGATCTCTCTCCGGTCGTGTCGGATTGCCGTCCCATCGGACTATGAGAGTGAGGGAAGAGGGAGTGCAACTGTGTCTCTGTGTCCTTTATGTAACCTGTGAAAACTAGACCCCTGTCATAGGTATTAACAGGATGTCCTAGTTGTAATAGTTGTTATTGTTTGTGTTGTTGATTGTTGTCAAAGTCAAAGCATTTATTTCAAATAGGAACATAAAAGGCACTTTTGAACGTCAAATATTACAACAAAAAATAGAATTGATTCTAGTCGTGTTGAGACCACATTCATTGCTATATGCCTATGTCTAGCCTTTTTCCAAATATGTTGGGGTCGGCTTTTTTATTTAATAAAATTACTGAAAAATTACTGGTATTCAGCTACATCCGGTAAGACTGGATTACCGGATGTAGCTGAATACCAGTAATTTACATGAAGCGACTGCATATCTGACCTCCACAACCCAATTACTGAACACGATACCCCTTCGTAAGACTGGTTGTCAGACTTTCGGGCTTCTGATGACCCGTAACGACTGTCAAAGATCCAATAATAACAGCCGGGACCAAAGGCTTAACGTGCTTTCCGAGGCACGGGGTGTCTCGGTATGTAGAGATGGTCACCCATCCATTGTTGCGGTTGGTGCGGCTGTTATTACTCGGCCACGAGCCCCTATAAATATTTTTTCGTATTAGATGTTGATGAAGTTATTTTGATATTTGTTTATCCATAGGTAAGCACTCAAATGCAAGCAATTCTGTTAAAGGTCATTTTGAAACAAATGACGATGCATCAAATTCTATTTTCATTGCAATTGGAACACAAAGTGATTGGCTAGTCATTCGATACCATAAGGTTACATTGTCGACACATTATGTGCCTTTGTCACGCAACTGTAGAATAGAATTGATGGTGTAACTATCTATAATACCTAGTTTTAAGCTACAATACTGTAGTTTCAATAAGTGAAAGCTATTAGTCTGTGTGGTCAAACTTTTTGAATAAATGTTCTACCTCTTTCACGACATTGTTTCGATCGACTTCCAGTCAAACTCAAACTCAAAGCATTTATTTCAATTAAACCTTGTATGTACAGGCACTTTTGAATTGTTAAAATTAAATAGTCTGTCAGTTAGTCAGAAAGTTGAAGCTAGTTGCCCATTCCAAAACGTAGATCTATATGGAGAAAATCGGGCAAGAAACTCCATGGACACTCTTTTAAATCAAGATATTACAAAATCCTGGGTACATTATTCTTGTTGCTTCTATAAGTGAGAACAATGTAAAAAAGACACAAATGAAGAAACAATTCAAAATATAAGATTAAAAATAAGCCTTGGCAGTTAATGAGATGACCAGTCTCAACTGACGGCGCCCGTTCACGAACATGACATGACGCGTGGATCAGCACCATCCAGCTTAACCATTTTGTAGGGAACCGAATGATCCAACACACGCGCCACCATCAGTGAGACATTTAAGTGAGCATGACATGTTCTCAACTGCCATGCTCTTTCAAGTCAACATCAAAAAATCATAATAAACGGATACATCTTACATATATTCTAAACGGATGCAGGTGAATACCAGTATTATACATGGAGCGACTGCCCATCTGATCTCCACAACCCAGTAACTGGGTAAAACGGTTCCCTTTCGTAAGTTTTCGGCCGAAACGTACCCACGAGCTTCTTATATATGTGTAGTCTACCATGCTACTTTATTTGTACTAATGCACGTCACAATTTTTATATTACTTAATTTTGTAACATTCTAATTGATAATGAATGCGCATTTTTTTTAACCTAAAATTAGATAGGTCCTAAAATACGTACGGTAGGTAGGTAGGGTGGGGTAGGTTAGGTAGGTCTATTTTAGGTCCTAAAATACTTAATAGACAAGTAACTGCGTCCAACTTGGATGTAGCGATCGTTCGGCTCGCACACGTGTGGTTCACAGTTCTAACTTCTAGTGCTGTGACCAACTGAAAAAAATCAGAAAGTTAAAAAGAGGCTCATTAATTTAAAAGCGCACGTCATTAGAAGGTCAATAAGTTTTTAGAGGATCAGTAAAATATTTCCCATTTCGTAACACCATAATGCAGTCGCTCAACTACTATGACCTACTTACTATGCAATTCGTAGTAGTTTTCTTTACAAAAACTACCGCTACGTCGTAGCTAACGTGACGGTGTGTTGCTACGCCATGCAGCTACGCCGTAGCAAATAAACGAATCGCTACGCGACGAATCCCAAGTCTTTACACATGGAACTTTTATTCTTTTTTTATGGTTGTTGTTCAACGTATGTGTCTGGTTGTTGTGTGTATTTTATTTGAATAACGCAACTATGTAACGTCAAGAACTACAACGTTATGACTCTTCTAGCACAATTGTATTTGTGAAAATATTTTTGTATGTTGCGACGCGACGTAGCCAACAAGTCTTTGTCCTACCTCATAATAAGTTGTTATCGCTGCCTATTTACATCTGCAATACCAAAGGAATCACAGGTGCGTTGTCTACTTTTCCCACAGAAGACGTACTTCAATTGTTTTTTAACCTGTTGTTGTTTTTTTTTACCGACTTCAAAAAAAAGGAGGTTATCAATTCGATACGTATGTATGTAATATTATTGGAATTGCATTATATTCACATATGATGATCTATTAGGGCTTCCAAACAAATATACAAAATTTCATAGACGTATGTATGTATGTTTGTCCACGCATATCTCCGGAACTATTAATCGGATCGTGACCATTTTTTTTATTGGCTTACATTTTCTTCAACTTAGAGAACAGTGCAAGTTTCATCAAGATCGATTCAGTAATTTTCAAGATATGGACTAATACGTGTAAGTATGATGGCCTGGCTTATTGATAAGAGCTACGGGTATAGTGTCAAAGGGAAAACATCTCAAAACCTTGGTCAAATACTAGTGCAAAAACTAAAAATTACGAAATAAAAAGTAATTTAAAAAAATTAAACCGACTTCAAAAAGAAATTAACTCAAAATTATGAAATAACTTTAATTTCGGAAGTCGGTGGCATAAAACTAAAATATACAGATCCCAAAACACCGACTTCGGAAATTAAAGTTATTTCATAATTTTGAGTTAATTTCTTTTTGAAGTCGGTTTAATTTTTTAAAATTACTTTTGACGTGACAACGTCTTAAATTAGGTTGCGGCTGGGAGTCACTTATGAAAAAGTGTAACGCTCGGTAACGTTACGATGAGTCACCGAACGAGAGAGAGGCCCGCCGAATGCCTTGCGTCTCTCTCCCACTCAACTATCATTCAATTCCTTGTTCCTATTGTGCAATTTAATTATATTCATATCAATAAATATTCTACCGAGAAAAAGACGTTGTCACGTAAAATCTTCGCCCGTAAAACCGACTTTACAGGCAACCATTTTTTTATTTATTATTTAGAAGTGGCACGAGAAGACCTCTGAAAGGAGCCAGTTTCCCGATACCAAACCTTGCTTTACATACATTTTAAAATTAAAATAGTGAATTCATACCTATGTAAATGAATGCAATTGCATGGGTAGCATAAAAAAAACAACTTTCTGAATAAGTCAGTAGTGACAATAGGGCCTAAAAAGGCCACTTTGGAGAATCATAAAAGGATAACATTATGAATTATAATATGGCGAAGACAGTCCGTGTTTTTCTTTTCTTCGCTGCACTACGTATAATCAAAGAGATTGGGATTGGATTTGGATTAGATTGATTTGTATTTTAGCACAGACAAAAAAAAACTGAAAAATGCTTCACCAATGGGATTTGATACGATTAACTTAACAGTTAACTGTCCATTATATTATCCTTTTATGATTCTGCCAAAGTGGCCTTTTTAGGCCCCAAGATATTAATAATAAAACTTGTAACGCGAACAGACTTCTAACTTCAATGTGTAAAAGCATGGTATCGATTCTCTTCGCCTCTGCAAGGTAATTTTCTATTTAAACAAAAGAATTCCGTCTAGACTGAACGCAGACAGTTATTAGTCGACAGGGTGGAACATACGGGTGTGGTGTGCTTGCTCTGCACATGAGGGAAAGAAAAAACATTACCCTCCATTTAACGCCTGCGCGACGATGGTCAGTTTGTACGTGGACAAATTGACCGCAACGATAGAATCTATGGAAATCCCAGCAGCCAATTGTCCGTCGGCGTCGTGTACGTTATTGCATAGATTTACATACGTTCTATCGCCGCGGACAAATTATCCGCGGACAAATTGTCCATTGTCTGCACAAGCCTTTAGGCTTGGTCGTAGTCGGGTAAAAAAACCGGTCAAGTGCGAGTTGGATTCGCACACCGAGGGTTCCGTACAAATGTGTAGGTATGTAAATAGTTTCTCACGGGTTTTTTTAATTTAATGTAAGTAGAAATTTACGGTTTTCGGATTTTTTCCTTTACTTGTGCTACATTCATCATTCTAGGTCAACGGAAAGTACCTTATAAGTTTTGATTCCTTGAGAGTGTCGAAATATACGTGTTTTGCGGCATAAACGGCCGTGCCTTTTTATACAGTAACTTACAAGTTTGATTTTTTCACAACTTCAAGGGACCGTAGACCTGAGTATATGGTTTTAATTTTAACTAGATACCTCGACGCATTCCCAAGATATCTCAGGGTCTTGACAAACAGACCGACCAGACAACAAAGTGATCGATCGATCGAGTGAGTGATCGTATAAGGGTTCCGTTTTTTTCCTTTTGAGCTACGGAACCCTAAAAAGAGGTGAAAGCTTGTTTAATTTATTGGGTTTGGGTTGTTTGTATTTTTGCAGTAAATTGTGGTTAAAAAACAGAAAAAATGAGAGCGTAAGCTGAATACCAGTATTCAGCTGCACACCCATTCACCCTCATTCAAAGTCCTGACTGACTGATATATGTATCAACGCACAATCTAAACCGCTGCTCCTAGAGACATGAAATTTGGAGGGTGTGTTCTTTATGAAGAGCAGGTATCCACTAAGAAAGGGTTTTTCGAAATTCTACACCTAAGAGGGTGAAATTTCACGCGGACGAAGTCGCGTGCAGAAGCTAGTTTTACATAAAATCGATTTCCAAACAAAATAAAACTAGGCTCAGTATAAAATCTAAGGGCATGTTGTGTCAAACGGTTGGTTAACGTAACACACGTAGGTACGTCAAATAGGTTACGTAGTCATCATCTGCCTGCTTTCCCAACTATGTTGGGGTCGGCTTCCAGTCTAACCGGATGCAGCTGAATACCAGTATTTTACATGGAACGACTGCTTATCTGACCTCCACAACTCAATTACTAGGTAATACGATACCCCGTGGTAAGACTGGTTGTCAGACTTTCGGGCTTCTGACGACCCGTAACGACTGTCAAAGATCCACAAATGACAGCCGGGACCAACAGCTTAACGTGCTTTCCGAGGCACGGAGAAGTCTTGATATGTAAAGATGGTCACCCATCCACGAACCAACCGCGGCAAGAGTAGCTTAACCTGATCAATCGACGTGCGCCTGTTACAACTTAGCCACAAGCCTCTCTAATAACGAGGTATATTTGACGTAAAGTCAAGGCCATAATTTCGTATTTGTAATTTGAAACAACGCTTTTTTTGGTTTGATGATAGTTAGCGCCATTTTTGAGTTACACGCGTGCGTCAAGTAAACGTGAAACAACCCGCCCTAACCCTACAATCATTTCTATCAGATTTCAGCCCCCGACTTCAACCATATAAGTTTTCAAAGCCACTTTGTACACATCTAGCGTACCTTTCAACACGTCTGGCGTACCTTAATACGCGTCTGGCGTACCTTTATTAGCACTATCTATTAATTAACTTCGTGTTTCGCAATATAAAGGGTGTGGAAATACGCCACAAGGTGGGGAAAATGTGGTATTTAATTAGAGGAGGCTTTGTTTCTTTTTTAGTACTTATCACTTTATTTGAGTTTCTAATTAAATTAACAATGATGATAGAAAGCCAAATATAATTGTCTGGTTTTAAATAAGTAATACATTACTTACGAATTACTTATTTATTTCTCTATCCCCGAAAAGCGGGACTGAGTCTGTCCCGCGCGGGACATTTAATTTTGGGCTAAAACTCGGGACGTCTGTGAACGCTGAATCACATTTTAATAACACAAAAAAATCAAGCGTAGAAATAACATGAATAGTCCTGTTTTTAAAAACTATAATAAGAAGTTGTTAAAAAACTTTTTAACAAAAAAAAAACCGACTTCCAAAAAAAACACTACAAACTGAAAAAAAAAAACACTACAAACTGAAAAATAACTTTAATTTCGGAAGTCGGTGTCTTAGGGATCAGTATTTTAGTTTTTGCCACCGACTTCCGAAAAAAAAATAAACTAAAAAAAAGACCTATGCGAGGCCAAATAGGCTCCTATCACAACATAATTTTGTGATAGGAGCCTATTTGGCCTCGCATAGGTCTTTTTTTTAGTTTATTTATTTTTTTGGTTGTAGTTATTGTAACTTTATTAGTTTTAAATGCTCCTATTTTCACTATTTGTATTTCCTATGCCCCAAATAAAATATTTCTCTTTCTTTCTATTTACAGATATTTTTTTCGCTTAGGCAAGCATTGTAACAACATTAACTAAAGTAATTTCCAACTACTTTACTCTCTACCCGTGTAGCGTTCATTTCGCTCCATCCTGTATATTTTATGACGTGTGGTTTTAATCCCGAGTAGTTGCGGTGCGATTCATTAATGTTTTTAATGGGATATTATGTAAAATGGAAATGATGATGGTGCTGTTAAGGAAAAGCGACAAAGTATGTGAAACATTTAACTATGTCTGTGAGTAGGTATCTTCAAAACGGGTATAAAGTAATACAATCGACGGGAATTTGCAGTTATGCAATGTGATCTAAAAAATGAGAAGAGTAATTCCAAAAAAAAAAAAAAATTACTCATAGAAACGAAGGTATCGTTAAACCGTTGGTCCGGGCTGTCAATTGTAGATCTTTCATAATCAAAATATTTTATTTCCGCAACCTAAATCCAAATCAATAAATACATGAAGGATTACGGTCGCGACCTCCTCAAGATGAGCACAAGCCATCGATTATCAAACTGACAATCTGGACATGCCGATCCGTCAAACTTTACGGCCTTGTGTTGGTAAATATTACCTAACGTTCGTGAATGGTACGCGATAGGGCGATGATATTTGAAGATCGAACGCTCTTTTTTTTGTACAGATATTTCGGAGTCGGCCAAGGTGACAATTTGCATGCTCGGCAATGAGGTTTTAACAAAATGTAGGTATAGGATTTTTGCCGTGTTTTTAATTATAATATGTTTTGTTTTAAGTTCTTTAATAAAGACAAGTTTTCTCGAATACCTACTGTTTTCGAGCAGAAATTGTGTTTCTTCGATATGTACGTGTTTCTGCGAAATTGGAAAAAGTGGGGTATTCCCCCACTCGATAGGTTTTGAAAAGATGTAAAAATTTTTGAAGTCATATTATAGCGCCAAAAATCGGCCATTTAATTTTTTTTTTTCAATTTTGATATACCCAGTGTCACTCTCACAATTAAGACGAATCTAACGGCACCTCTCAAGCTAAAATCGATCAAGCCGTTTAGGCTACAGAGCGTGCCAAAGAAATATACATACCTACATACATACACTCGAAAAACATAACCCTCCTTCTGGCGCAGTCGGGTAAAAATAGGGCAAATTTTTTAATCGACAGGTAATTTTAATTCGTAGACTAAAAAAATGTCTGAAAGATTTTTTATGGAAGAACTGTAAAAAATTCAAAATTATTCCTCGGATAAAATTATCTGGCGTTGGAAAAATCAGCCCTAAATTGAGCAAGCACTAGAAACTTAAACAGCCTCCAATTAGCAAACTAAAATATTTACGTCAGTACTTACTTTATTTGCCAACCAAACAGAAATTCAGAACTGTAGGAGAAGAAACCTTTTTCAAGTCCCTAATTTATTATTCAAACAAATCCCTCTCTACTTTCACTTCGTTTTTAGGGTTCCGTACCGGAAACCGTAGGAAAAAACGGAACCCTTATAGGATCACTTTGTTTTCCGTCTGTCTGTCACGACCCTTTATCTTGGGAACGCGTGAGGTATCACGTTGAAAATAAAACCATATACTCAGGTCTACAGTCCTTTGAAGCTGTGAAAAAATCAAACTTCTAAGTTAACGCAAAAAAAAGATACGGTCGTTTATGCCGCAAAAAACGTACCTATATGGCGACACTCAAGGGAATCAAAATATATAGGGTACTTCTCGTTGACCTAGAATTATGAAATTTGACAAGAAGCAAGGTCACGTAGCACAAGTACAGGAAAAAATCCAAAAACTGAAAATTTGCAGTTGTTTTTTTTTTTAAACCGTGATAAACTATTTACATACCTACAAATTTGTACGGAACACTTGGTGCGCGAGTCCGAGTCGCACTTGACCGGTTTTTATAAAACATGTAACTTTTCTCGAAGTCTATACTTAGCCACACAATGGACGCTGTATTCAACTTTTTATTGAATATAAGAGAAAAGAATAATATCCACCTGAAGTACATATAAGGGAGTACAAAGGTATTGTGTTGATGTCGGTCGGTGTAGGGCTACCATATCTCAGGATTTGTTCTGAGATCTCAGGCATTTTAAACTCTTCTCAGGATTACGGCCGGACTTTGTAAATCTCAGGAAATCTTAGGATTTTCCGAATTTTCAATAAAATAGAGTAGAATTTTTAGATCTTTTTTTAAAAGGTACAAAACAGAAAATAATTTTCTTTACACATAGTGACTAATTAAAAAAAAACAACTTATTATTTATCTATGAAACTTCAAATACTTATCAGTTTTTTCATAGTATTTGTTTTGCGATGATAGGTACCTACCTTACGAAAGGGGTGGGGTACATTCGCGTCCAACGTGTGGGCATGACCTCCGAGAATATCGGAGGTCTTCAGTGCACAAAATTATTAATAATTTATGACTTTTTAAATTGTACATTACGTTTGAGAAAAAAATCTGAAATTGCGAAAAATTCTCAGGATTTTTTAAGGAAATCAGGCTTTTTCTCCGGACTTTTAAATTTTTCGTCTGGTAACCCTAGTCCCGGTATTATTTGACGCACTTTTGTAGGTACTATCTGTATTTTGTGGTAGTATGGAGCGATGAAGGAGGAAATTATTATTTTTGCGGGTAGTATAAATAAAAAATGTTATCACTGATGAAATCTTACCTATGTCTTCTACCATCACACGTAGAGGTATGTACAGATGCCAGCACATCAAGCTACCCGAAACTGTCAAATTTTCCCGATCCACTTTGAACCTTATGCTTTAGCAATAAAGTTGAAAATCTATTAAAGAAATTTGACAGATTGTAGTAGCTTATGTGCTGGCGTCTGTACCTACTGGCTACTATTAAAAATGTAACAATTAAAGTAATTATGTACTTAGTAGTTTTTATCCTTAGCCTCTTACTAATAAACGTATTATATGATATGTCAGATGAATAGTACAGACGTATAGAACACACCGATTTCTCTCTTTCAGTCCTCAGTATTTTGACTTTCGAAAGAAGAAGACAAAGCGTTGTGTAACTATACAGATGCTATACAACGTTTATTAATAAGGGGTTACTATGTAGGTATTTGATTACCATTTCAATACCCCGTGTATTTAACTATTCTTCGCCATTACTTGCAATGGTTACTTTTGAGAAAAAAGTGACAATTAATTTTTCACAATTCAGATATATTTTCTCTCAAGATTTCTATACAACGCAAACCGCTTATAAACTACTTACAATCTTCATACTTTTCCATAATAATACCTACCTAGTTATTTTCTTTACAACACGGAGCACAGAACAACTCGGCTGCATTATCACGCAGTCAGAGTTTTACTTTTAAAATGAAAACGTTGTTCAGGGGAGCGTATACCCGGTCTGTTTGTTTGTCTTTTGTTTTGCTCATTAGCTGGCACACGGTCCAACCTGTGTGCGAGTACTGCCGGTCGATTCTGTAAAAATCTCACCGTGAAAACTTAGGTGAAGTGAGTTTATTTTTGCTAGGAATTGACACTATTGACAGCTCACTCCACGCTCACTTCACCTAAGTTTTCACGGTGAGATTTTTACAGAATAGCACCGCTGTTTTACATGGTACGGCGAGCGTCATGTTCTAAACCAGAGTCGCCAGCAAGTCTAGCCTGGAATAATTGAGCTAGGCGTACCTACGTCATATCTTTTAAACGAATCAATCCCTTACTATAAATTGGACATTTTAGGACTGCATATTAAACATAGCATAATCAGCCTATAATGTTCTCACTGCTGGGACACTCTGTGAGGGAGTGGGCCGTAATCCACCACGCGGACCCAGTGCGGGTTGGTTGGTCTTTGATTTGTTTTTGTTCTAGGCCGTGCCGGTTTCCTTGCGATGTTTTCGTTCCCTGTTTTGAGAGCAGTGGTGATGTCCTTGCCTAGGTTCGAACCCGCGACCTACAACTAGTAAGTCGCGGCCTTTACCACCACTGCTTCACTCAAAGATGCTGCTGCTTAGGGCTGGTGATGTACCAATTTAAATTCAAAATATTTTCAAATAAATGATAATGATAAATGATTTATTTTCTGTAAGTAGGTTTGTACAAACACTTTTACACGTCAATCATATTTTTTTTTAAACTAGATGAGGTCGGCGTTTCCTATCTGACTAAAATAATCTGCTGAAATAATCCTACAAGGGTACTTATGAAACGTCAGAAGCATGTGCACGGTTCCAATTGGTCGTTTCCTACGGAGAAAAGTCGGCATGTATATAAATAGTTACTCGTTTTCAAATTACAGCGAAATTAGATATGTGAGGACAGTGTTGGCCCATCAGCAAGTGCTAGATATTTCACAAAAACCGAATATGGCCAACAAATCCAAAAATCTATCAGTCTACAAGGCCTACAAAGTTCTCACGTTATCAAAATAGAAAAAAAATATACAAGATAAATAAAACGAAATTAATAAAAACTAGGTACTTACCAATTTATGTCGAAATAATGACAATAAAAATGTTCGGGTTCTGTTTGTCTCTGCAAATCATGAAGATTTAGTGCAACGAATAATCACGAAACAAACAGAAAATCTACGCACCAAAGACATACGGTAGCCTATACTTAAACGACATCTTTATTTCTATTTCATGTAGGTAACCTCCTTTAATTTTAACGACATTCAAAATCTACAGGATGCTACATTTCAAACGGAGACCGAAAGGAATTTAAATGAGAAATTACTCTGCTCATAACCTGAAAGCAGGTTATAAATAAAACGCGAAATCGTGCGAACGGTAAATTATAAAAAAAACTGGCCAAGTGCGAGTGGGACTGGGGTTCCGTACCACATGGCAAAACCGCCGAAATTAACACGTTTGTTGTATTTGATGTTATAGCGGTTACAGAAATACATCATCTGTGAAAATTTCAACTGTCTAGCTATAACGGTTCATGAGATTCAGCCTGGTGACAGACGGACAGACGGACAGTGGAGTCTTAGTAATAGACTCCCGTTTATACCCTTTGGGTACAGAACCCTAAAAAGGAACTTCAAACCCGTAGAAAAAGTAACCATAAAATTGTTTTTATTTCAGTAAAGAGTTTTTATTCCTTGCTTTTAGTACTTTTTGATGTTTAGACCCGAAGACGTCATTCGTCTGTGATTTTATTCGGGTTCAACTGTTTTTTTTTTAATTAACGGTAACCCATTTTTATTAGTTTAGTTACCTACAAATTGATTTGGATAATTTATCGCAAATGGCAGCTTTTTTTTTTTCGGATGGGAAATCATCAAATGAGGGGTCCCGCTCTGGGTAGGAGCGGAAGGGAGTGTCAGACTCTTACTGACTAAAACCCACCCGTGTTCCTTCCTTAGCCCTTTATGTTCCGGGCCAGCGGTAACCCTTTCGGACAATCCCGCTGCCCCATAGGCTTCGGTCCTATGGGGTCCTCGATGCTGACATCTCTTTGAGGCGGGCGTGGAACACGTACGCGCCGTCCGGCACGGGCCTGGTCCTGATCGGACGGTGAGCTACCCATTACTCTTCGCCCGCAGGCCCGCGCCTACGGTGGCTGGGAGTCGTCTCGTGGCTCCCGAATCCCGGAGCGTCTCCCGCGGCGGCAAATGGCAGCTTGATATATTGAAAGTGAAAAAGAACTTTTAACCCTGATTCCGCGATTAATATGGCTAGCGTTCTTTTAATAACGGAAAATTAAAAATCTTGACACAGCGCACATCTGTTTTATAAGGTCTCAAGAAAAAAGTATATCCATCGAAAAACCAACCGTATAATCTTAGCTACAAAGTTGAAAGCAAGTCACAAACGTGAAGAAATATATCAAATGTCGTGATGTGTTCCTATTCTTCACATTCAATATAAATCTATAAAACGTCTTTATTTCGATCGAGTGACAAATGGTGCACGATAGCACTTATTTATTAATATGTCGGTACCTTCTCGAGGTTACCTTTGTAGTCTGAATTGTTGTCCTTATCGATTTCGAAAAGGCGACCGAAAATTATTTCCTAGCGTGTATGTCAGCGATGGGTGACCATCTTTACATACCAAGACCCCTCCGTGTCTCGAAAAGCACATTCACCCGTTGGTCTCCGCTGTCATTCGTGGATCTTTGACATTCGTTACTGGTCTTCAGAAGCCCGAAAGTCTAGGCTGACTACCAGTCTTACCAAGGGGTATCGTTTTACCCAGTAACTGGGTGGTGGAGGTCAGTTAGGCAGTCGCTCCATATAAAATACTAGTATTTAGCTGCATCCGGTAAGACACGAAGCCGACCCCAACATAGGTACTTGGGAAAAGGCTGGGCAGATGATGATATAGTCCACCTTATCGATTTTGATAACAGCGACCCTTTTAAAATTAACAAAATTCCTAGCCTCGATATTTTAACATGTATTTACCTACAGCTGTTTCTCACGACATTGCTTCCATATCAACTTAACCCCCCGTTGACTTACCGGCTCTAAGATCAAGTTTCGAGAAATACTTGTGCACTTTTACCCCCAGTTAAGGGTGGGTTAAGTACAAATCACTGAAGGGTCAATTCCAGAGTGCAAGAGTTCGAAATTTACATAAACTCGCCCATTCTTCCCGTGGGAAACGCCATCAGCTGTGCTATTCTGTAAAAATCTCACCGTGAAAACCTAAGTGAAGTGAGCGTGGAGTGAGCTGTCAATAGTGTCAATTCCTAGCAAAAACAAACTCACTTCACCTAAGTTTTCACGGTGAGATTTTTACAGAATCGACCGGCTGCTACGATCCGTATATCCTCATTTTGCCTCGTTTACGTTCATACATCTGGTCATACACGCACGCCGGTTGCGAGTACTAAGGACCTGACCTTTCTGAAGAACATCACCAATACACCAATAAGGTGTACTTATGACCAACAACTTCCTTCTAGGGTATTCCTGGAGCGGCGGGTTCACGGATGAGTGCTAACGCGTGCCCGTGTTCCCGCCGTAAGCGGCAGAGGAGGACACCGTGGAGTTTTAGTGGGTTAGAGTCCCAAATAACTGTACTATCTCCCCGTGGTAGTGCAGAATGCATGAGCATTTCTCCAGGATAATAAAAAAAGGGTATTCCTGGCATTTCCACTCACATCTGCCTGCCTTGTAAGTGTGTAAATACCTTTAGTTAATTTTCTTTGCAAAAAACGGAAGAAATGAATTTCGTGAGCTACACTGAAGAAATCACTATAAATAATGCAAACTTTGAAAAAACACGTTTGAAAACTCTGCTTCCGATTAGACTGGAAGCCGACCCCAACATACTTCGAAAAAAAAGAGAGTTAATAGCCAAAAGCGTGCCTATCAAATAATTTAAAAGGATTTATTAGCAGCCCGGGGTCTGAATTTGTGCCCGGTGGTCCCCGCTTCCTATTAATTGGTACTCAAATATAACGGGCGAAATGCGGGTGTATTATCGGCACACCTCTGGCTATCCATTCGGGCAAAACATAGGATATTTTATGCTTAACCTTAAAGTATGGAAGTACTTTATGTTATTTCAAGTAACTACTGTTACAAAAGGCATCTTTTCTACATCTCTACTGCATAGTCATGCTAACTCCATCAACACATGTAGGTATGTATGAGAGTTTGCATCGCTGGAATGTATCTGCTTAAATGCAACGTCCTGTATAAGCTGCATTTATGCGCTGTACATAGTGCATATGGTTCCGAATACGAGCTATCAACATGTCTATTTGACTCAACAAAAAGTTTAGTTTCCAAAAATGTAAACAAATATGAGTATTTGAAAAAAATACTGTATTGTCTACTACACAATAAGATTCGGTTTGCATGCAACTTCATCTTCTGACTATTTCAATAGTACTAGTCATTCTAAAATCAACATAAGTTCAGACTGATATGTTAAGTTTTATTTATTTATTTAAGTTTTCATAGCTTCCTCTCTCCTACTATTTTGCTGTACCCAACAGGGTCCTAATTGTGTCATAAAATTGTAACTTACCTTACCTTTTTTTTTTTTTTTTTTTTTTTTTTGCGGATGGGAAATCATCAAATGACCCCTCCCGCTCTGGGTGGAGCGGAAGGGAGTGTCAGACTCTTACTGACTAAAACCCACCCGTGTTCCTTCCTTAGCCCTTTATGTTCCGGGCCAGCGGTAACCCTTTCGGACAATCCCGCTGACCCGGCAGGCTTCGGCCCTATGGGGCCCCTCCTCGATGCTGACATCTCTTTGAGGCGCGCGTGGAACACGTACGCGCCGTCCGGCACGGGCCTGGTCCTGATCGGACGGTGAGCTACCCATTACTCTCCGCCCGCAGGCCCGCGCCTACGGTGGCCGGGAGTCGTCGCGCGGCTCCCGACGCCCGGAGCGTCTCCCGCGGCGGCTGGGACGGGAGGCTCTCTCCCTGAGCCGTCCCGCCACCTCCTTCGCTAGCATGACTGCTTCGCAGAAGGAGGTGACTGCCTCCCACTCCCTCTCGCCCCGGACCATGGCTTGCACCAGGGCCGGGCGCGAGAGGTCGCCGCCGCTGCCGATCGCCTCTACGAGGACACGGCGGTGCTCCGCCCAAGCGGGGCAGACCTCCACCGTGTGCTCCACCGTGTCCTCTGGGCGATCCTGGCAATGGTGACACCCGGGCGTTTCCTCCCGCCTGATGATGTGCAGGAACCTCCCGAAACTTCCGTGTCCGGTGAGGACCTGCGTCAGGCGGTAGGTGAGGGCGCCGTGGCGCCTCCCTAGCCACTCCTCAAAGAGGGGTCTTATCGCCGCTATCGCGGCGTGCCCTGCGCTGGGTTGCGACAGTCGTTCCTTCCATGTCGCCATGAGATCGCGCCGGAGCTCAGTCCGCTCCGCAGCGATTTGCCGCGGAAGCGGAACTTCCCCCCGGCTTAGTGCCTCCGCGCGCCACTCATAGACGCGCGCGAGGACTATCGCCTCCAGATCCCATGGCGGCAGTCCGGCAATGAGGCTTGCCGCCTCGCCAGAGATCGTGCGGTAGCCCCGGATAAGCCTTATGGCTACCACCTTCTGGGGCGCGTTCAGGTAGTGGGCGGCTCGCCGCCGCAGTGAACGCGCCCACACCGGGGCCCCGTATAGGGCCATGGACCGCACGACCCCCGCGTAAAGCCTCCGGCAGGAGGCGTTTGGCCCCCTCAGGTTGGGCAAGAGCCGCTTGAAGGCGGCCCCGGCCCGTTAACTTACCTTACCTAAGTACTCATTAGGGAAAACAATAAACGATTCAGTATTGAGTAACTTTATTTACAGTAGCATAAAGTTGATATTTGTTAATGTAGAAATAACGTCAAGTGGAAACAAATATTTGAACAGACTTTAGTCTGTCTATCCACAGTTCTATAACACCCTAAGCTGTTTGATACAACTTCGACCTAGCGTGACTCTCAGTCAGTGTATACTTACTTGTTATAACTACCCAACTATTCAGCAGTTAACATGTTTGTGTATGTTTTAAAAGGATTTAGAGCTGTTTGAGGATTAGACATTTGCATAGAGGCAGGGGTAAAGGAAAGTAGACTGTATCATAGCGTAGTTAATGTTTAAATTAGATCAGATTCAAAAAGACATTCCGCGAAATATTGCGGGGAAGAAACCTTATGCAAAAAGGATTTCTGCCATCTGGATTATTACTAAGAAAATTCCAGACAACCAATAGAATAAAGTCGGACTTTTAATTAGCTGCAGTAAAATGACGGATAAACTTTCCATTAAGTACCAAAGATTTGGAAGTTCATATTTTTTTTGTAGATAGTACTCATAAATAGAAATGTTTTTACAAATTTTCAAGTTGCGGAGACTCACGGTTTACGAGATATAATTTTTCAAAGTTTCCATACAAATTGGAAAATATCACGCCATTAGCAAATTTTTAGGTTGGATAAATTGTCATGATAGACGTCAAAGTTGACATTTCACGTTTCGTTGATAGTAGACGTGTATTTTATTCAATTTTATGTCATATTTTTTACTTAAATATAATTTTATTTTTAAATATTCACATATTAAATTTTGTGTGTAATTAATGTGCACAATAACCGTGCTATATTATGCAATTACATTGACCTTTTTACACAAAAAATAACGAATTTTTGTTTACACTGCGGAACGGAACGTGAAGCGACGCCATTTTGTTTTATAGCGTCTTTTTATCTGTTAGCTGTCACTCTGTCAGTGTCAGTCATTCAGTCATCGTGCTCTGTGCATCGTTTGTTGCCCTTGCAGTTGAGATTGTTTTGACTACCATGGCATAGTCGTCGACATAGGATGCAAGAGCGAGCGAAGGGCACCCCGAGGTTTTACCATGGATATCTCCAAACTATGGGGTTCCGCGGGGTGGGGATGGTACAGAGGGGGTTGCCCCCCTCCCCTCCCTCCCCTCCCCCCCTCTTCGCACCATAATTTTTGGTGACTTAAAGGAAATTTTAACCAAAATGGCAGCTCATGTGTTACTTAAATGACTGAAATTGGCGTCTTTTTGTTTTTTCGCGGCCATCAACAAAATCATGTTTTTCTAGTACAGAATAGTGTAACAAACGAAACTTATTTGACATACCTCTAAACTCAGTCCGAAATGAGTTATTAAGAAGTGTCATTTTACTGCAGCTAATTAAAAGTGGGACTATAGGCTAACACAAGAATTCAGCTCGACTGGGCAGCATTTGGGTAGCTTCGTCGAGTATTCTCATCGCGTAAACCACAGTCTAAAGAATAAAGGTCTTTAATCAGTGCATCCGTCCATGGAGGGGCTTGTGGCTAAGTAATAACAGCAGCACGGGTTGATCGGTCAGGTTAAGCTACGCTTGCCGCGGTTGGTCCGTGGATGGGTGACCAGGTCGGAAGACCATAAGATTTCAAAAAACAAAAAAATATAAACTAAAAAAGAAATAAGTATACAAAGTTAAATAATCTAAAAAAAAATAACAATTAATATTAAATTATTAAAAAAACAATTGGTAAATATTCATGCGATTCAAAATAAATATAATAGATTCAGTCAGTATATTTTGCCATTTAAAAATTCATTAATATCATAGTAGGCTTTTCCTGTCAGTTTTTTTTTTTAAAGGTTTTCTTAAACTGGTCTGTATTTAGTTTTTTGACACAGATACGGAAAATTGTTAAAAATTATTGGTGCTCTGCATACAACGCTTATATACAGTAGTGCTGTCTTAGCTGGCTGAACACGAAGTTTGTTTACAGTTATCTCTCACAACCAAGTCCAACTCAAGTCTCCAGAAATTACGAAACACACACAACCAAGTTTACTATTAGGTACTGCTATTACCGACGCCACGTAAAACATTGAATAGACCGGACATATCGCGCTGTCGTGTGCTGACACCTTTATGATGAGGTGCCTTTGTCTTAAGCAAGAATAGAACACGTGTGTTGTGTGGAGGAGAGGAAAAATAAATGGTTTTGCTGAAGATGGAGTTTAGTAAGAGATAGGTAGGTAAATGTCCAATGAAGACGGAAAATGAGTCATACAAAAAATATATACCTATATATATTTTTTTCTTTCTTATTTGCAAAATAGTTGGGCAAAGGTCATCTAAAACTATTCCAAATTTCAAGTTGATAGCATTAGTAGTTCTTGAAATATCTAGCTGTGACAGACAAACAGACGGACAGACAGACAGTAAGTCTGTCTGTCTCAACATAAGGGTTCCGTTTTTACCATTTTGGTACGGAACCCTAAAACGATCCGAAATAAAAGATTGTAAATTAATTTAAATAAAGAAAGAAAAAACGCGTTTATTCGCATTACAGCAAAATAAATACACCTTAAAGCTATAAAAAATGGTTGCCTGTAAAGTCGGTTTTACGGGCGAAGATTTTACGTGACAACGTCTTTCTCTCTCTCGTTCGGTGACTCATCGTAACGTTACCGAGCGTTACACTTTTTCATAAGTGACTCCCAGCCGCAACCTAATTTAAGACGTTGTCACGTCAAAAACAGAAAACAAAGATTATAATGCCAAAAGGGCCTCAGCTCTGTTACTGAGAAATTCCAGATGGAAAAACCCAATAACACTTTGCCCACCCTGGGAATCGTATCCAGGACCTCATGCTGTAGCGCTTGCGACGACTAGAGCAACGAAGCGTTTCTTATAATCTAAACTCCATTTGAATAGGTAAACAAATAAAGGTAAACAAAAAACCACGTGACGTGGCTAACCGACTAAACGTCCAACCAGTCAGTTCAGTTGTCATGCTACGTCACAGTTGTACTCTTCAATTTAGTAACGTTATTAACGAATTATAACGTTGCTAAATTGAGTGACGTAGCATGACAACTGACTGACATGACTGGTATTACGTTTAGTCGGTTAACTAAGTCACGTGGTTTTTTGTTTACCTTTATTTAATTACTTACCTGAGTTTAGTTAAATCAAGGGAAGACACAATGAGCGGCACTTCTTGTATTTAAACACTGATATAGTTATTTGTATTTAAACACTGATTGAGCACATCTCGTTAGTCGAGAAACCAACCCAAAGTAGGTGGGAAGTAGGAAGATAATGATACCTATTAGTAAGAGCCTTCTTACGTCACTAACCAAAAACCTCCCTTACATTGTATGAGCACTGAACCCAGGTGTGACTGTCACTTTGAAGGAGGGCCATTCGTTTGTGTTGATTGACCCGCTTTAAGGAGCCCCCTATTATCGCCAGCACCCATTGTGTGACGATAAGAGGAATTTCTATAGAGAACCAGTTTCGACCTTAAGTGTGAGCGTAATGACATAGGATTGGAGACAATGGAAGTGTTTAAGGCTTCGCATGTATGTATTTCTTGTGTGTAGCTTCGTTAATCTGCAGGTGGGGGTGTGAGGAATTTGTAACTAAGTAATAACAGCCACACGGGTTGGTTGATCAAGTTGATCTACGCTTGCCGCGGTTGGCCCGTGGTTGGGTGACCAAGACCCCTCCGTGCATCGGAAAGCACGATAAGCCGTTGGTCCCGGCTGTCATTCGTGGATCTTTGACATTCGTTAACGGTCTTCAGAAGCCCGAAAGTCCCGAAAGCAGATGATGACTTAAGTAAATAAAAAACACGTTCCTTGGGCCTCCTTTAATTTTTTCCTTTTTTTTGTTATATCGGGCTTATGTGCACCTACACTGTGAAAATTTCAAGTATCTATCTATCAGGCCCGGCGCCCACTATCGGCATCGGCACGGCTGAGGATTTTTATACGACGAATAAAAATGTAACTTAATTGTATGTCGATAAAATTGAAATTTCAATGATAATAATCATCGTAGGTGCAAAAATAAAGATAGGATAGAAGGTATCCGACATACCGTGTCATTGAAATTTAAATTTTATTGTCATACTATTAAGTTATATTTCTATTTGTCACATAAAAATCCTCAGCCTTGCCGATGCCGATAGTGGGCGCCGGGCCTTAGAGTCATTGACCTCTATCATACACGTATGATAGAGGTCAGTGATTAGAGTCCAAAAGATGCAGCCCTGTGACAGACGGCGGTCTTTGGAAATCGGTTCATTCATTTCGAAAAACAAGGGCTTGAAAGTTTGTATGAAATGCCGTACGTCGTAAACGCTCTATTATTGAAATAAACTTTAATATAACTTTCACAGTTTCACCGATAACCTTGTCTCTAACTCCGAGCCACGTCGAAAATCTTCCACTACTTCATTATTACGATTTATTCCAAATCAGCACATAGGCACGCCAAACCAGACCATGGAATACATTCTCATTTAATGAAGTCGTTAATACATATGCGATACCCATTAACAGAGTATTAGGAACATGCGATACCCATTAACAAAGTATTAGGAACAGTCATAACAATGACTTAATGTACTTCATATAAACTGGTAGTGGAATCTACTTCGCTGTTTATTATGACAACAGTAAGCTGGTACCCAGTTTCATGAGAGTTATCGGCCGTTTTGGTGATTTTGTTGAGTAAGGTCAAATGAAATATGTGTTGTGAGAGTATTTATAACTGTTGACGGAAAATCACATGGATCTGAATCCCAATACCTATGTTCCTATGTTTGTGTTTTCATACACACTGTTGATTTTATTTTGCTTAGTTTGACCTCACGCTGATAGCAATGTATATTCTAAGTTTTTTATATTTTAATTGATATTAGTTTATTTTTTAGTTTTTGTTTTCCTGTCTTGCAATAATCACTATGCACTATGTACCAGTTTGATAATATCGTAACTGTGACTCCCAAGATACAGGCAAATGCCTAGTTTGGGGGTCACCGTCTATTCTATTCTTGTACAAATGGTGAATAATAATACATATTTTTATGCAGTAAAAATTTACGCTTTTATCATACATACCTATTAAACAAATAGGTACAAATTATTTACACTAGATACTAAATTAAATGACTAAATAACTTACTATACAAATAAATACAAAAACAATGGGCGTCGAAGTACTCGTCCGCATCGCTGTCATCCGGAAACGTGCCCAGAAGACTGGCAGCATAAATAATTTGAATTTGAAACAAAATTTATAACACTTTTCTGACATTGAATCATTATTCTCCTGCCGCCATCTCAATTTATTAGAGATCGACGCGGCATTCCTACTTTCTTATATCTAGTTACTAGCTGACCCGGCAAACGTTGTTTTGCTCCTACACTACTCCTACCCTACTCCCACACTACTCCTACCCTACTCCTACACTACTCCTACCCTACTTCTACCCTACTCCTACCCTACTCCTACCCTACTCCTACACTACTCCTACCCTACTCCTACACTACTCCTACCCTACTCCTACACTACTCCTACACTACTCCTACCCTACTTCTACCCTACCCCTACCCTACCCTACTCCTACCCTACTCCTACACTACTCCTACCCTACTCCTACACTACTCCTACCCTACTCCTACACTACTCCTACACTACTCCTACCCTACTTCTACCCTACTCCTACCCTACTCCTACCCTACTCCTACTATAAAAAAAAATACAAAAAAAAAAAAAAGTATTCTGTGTCCGTCTCCTGGCTCTAAGCTACCTCCCCACCAAATTTCAGCCAAATCGGTTCAGCCGTTCTCGAGTTATAAGTGGTGTAACTAACACGACTTTCTTTTATATATATAGATAACCACAGGTATTACACACAATAAAATCCATCATTGATAATATGACTCTCTGGCTTTCTATGACTAAAGATATGTCCCTCATTTCTCCACATCACCTGCTCAGAGAATTTTCAGTTTGCTGTTAAAAGTTTGAAACCGGAAAGCTTTTGATTTATATCGGGTTTCTATAACAGAGCGATCTCCTTAAACCATGTATGTTTGTCTGTCTGTATGATACATTTTCACGCCTAAACCACTGAACGGATTTCGATAAAATTTTGCAGAGAGATAGATTGCATCTAGGGGAAGGACATAGGATAGTTTTTATCGACGTACCTTGCGGGCGAAGCCGCGGGCGGAAGCTAGTAAATAATAAAATAAATAAATAACACTTTCTCGCAAATCGGGAATCGCACCCAAGATCTCATGTTCAGCAGTAGCGCTTGCGACCACTAGACCAACGAAGCAGTCAAGTTATAAAACATCCGATATCCGGTATAAATTAAAAATTATCTTTTATTGTAAGTAACATCAAAGAAGTTCAGAGGAGACTTGAGGAGAGAGGACAAAAATTAACGATGTTGCCCCAAATTATCTTGATTGAATCATTTGTGCCCCCACTACCCTAGCCCGGGCCTTTACCTCAACCTTCAACGATGTTTTAATTTTTATCTCTTTTAAATAATATTAATGGAAAGAGGGGGGCTCGTGGCTAACAGCTGCACGAGTCGATCGAAGGTTTGATCCGTTCCGACTTGTCCGTAAACGGAACATAATAGACCCCCCGACCGTTTTTCGGTCACGGTGGCCAATCTCAATGGAGATTAGCCAGGTACGCAGGAGATATTATAGTGCACAAGTGTGTGCGCAAACACAGGTGCACTCTCTGTTCCTTTACTCTCATAGTCCGATGGGACGGCAATCCGACACGACCGGGGAGAGTCCAGGCGCAGGACCAACGGCTTTACGTGCTTTCCGAGGCACGGGGGTATTAAACCGCCAACTCCCAAACTTCGGACTGTTACTAAGAAATTCCTAATGGAAAACCCAATAACACTGTCCGACCCGGGAATCGAACCCCGAGACCAGCGGGGCAGTCAAACGGAACATAACATCTCAATGCAAGCAGCCCAAGCTACTAATAACATCAATAACATAACCCAGAATTTATAATCTGCATAATAGCATAATCAGCCTATAATTTTCCCACTGTTGGGACGCAGGCCTCCTCTCGGTGAGAGGCAGTGGGCTGGTCACCACGCGGGCCCAGTACGAGTTGGTAGATGTCCAATGTCTTCGAAAGGATTCTAGGACATGCCGGAGTCCTCACGATGTTTTCCCTTACTGTTTTTAACCTAGTGCATGACAAATGTTATTCTAATTATAGTACAAAAACACCATACTTAATTTTAATAATAATGGTTGACTTGCGTAGAGAGCGCAGTCAATTAGTGATATTTACTAGTCCAAAGAGTCCCAGTGGACCGGCCATAATGAATACAGGCAGCGTTGTTTGTGAGGCGGGGAGTGGCACAAGTCAGTTTTATTAAAAGAATACTACAGTTCATTCACAATTATTTTACCTGACTTTGAATCATTGTCAAAATCACAGTGATCTTTATCGCCGTTGTAATAAAGTTGCTGTTGGGTTGCTGCCACTGACAAGTCTTTCAAAATCACAGTGATCTTTATTGTAGTTTTTAGGGTTCCGTGCCCAAAGGGTAAAACGGGACCCTATTACTAAGACTCCACTGTCCGTCTGTCACCAGGCTGTACCTCATGAACAGTGATAGCTAGACAGTTGAAATTTTCACACATGATGTAAGTATTTCTGTTGCCGCTATAACAACAAATACTAAAAACAGAATAAAATAAAGGACAATGAACAAAAGTCGTACCAAAAAGTCTCATGCCTCAAGATCAAAATATGATAGTAATTATTTTAATAATTTTTTACGACATTACGCGTCGGGGATTTGATTTTTGAACAGGGAATTTAATTTAAAGTAAAAAAGTGTTGATATTGTTTTATTCCCTTTTATTACATGACGTTCCGTTTCATAACCTTGAATGGAGATAGTTTTTTTTGGGCTCACTGTATTTAACGTCTTTTAATCGTATTATAGGTACTCAAAAAAACGTAACCAATTTATCATTTAAAATGGTTCATTTTTTCAACAAAGTCTAACCGGGATCACGAAATCGTAAAAAAAAGAAAATATTTTGATAATGCACTCAATTGATTCAATTCCAGTTACGGTCGTCAATGTCATAAATACATATATTGAAACGTTTTTTTTAGATTTTAAGAAAAAAAAAAACAAAGTCTATACATAATTACAGTTCGAGGTGGTAACCGAATCTGTTTCATAAATAAAAAAATATACTTTTGACGCTGCATCAGGTCCAATAATGGCCGTTCGTGTATGAAATGTCAAACAAAATAAAGTGTCTAGTGTTTAGGTTATTTCGAATTTTTTGAAAATCTCCAAAACCCGGGTTTTGTTTACAACAATAACTTTTGTTGGAGTTAATATGTTAAGTGTAGTCTATAAAAAACAAAGCTTGACTTTGAGGCAGCGTGGTACGAGATTCCATACATCCATGAGCATTGTTCTTTATAAGGTGGGCTCCCTTATACTTGTTGGAGCTGCTGAAGATTGTAAGTCTATCTTTGTAGTTAATTTCAATATTTGGAAGAGGTGCTTCCCTTTTTCTTTTTTTTTGTGTTTCTGTCATTACGAACATAACTTTTTTAATTTATTCACTCAAGTTTTAATTGTTGAATACTTCAATATTAAATATCTCTTCCTGTTTGGTAGGTAATAAAATTCTATTTACCTCTTAAATAAATTGCAAACTGTAGTTTTGTATAATTTAGAAGCATTTTTTTTTTTTTTTAATTTTGTAAAAAGAAAGAACCATGTTTCCTTTTATTATGATTTTTTGATGTTGACTTGAAAGAGCATGGCAGTTGAGAACGTGTCATGCTCACTTAAATGTCTCACCGATGGTGGCGCGTGTGTTGGATCATTCGGTTCCCTACAAAATGGTTGAGCTGGATGGTGCTGATCCACGTGTCATGTTCGTGAACGGGCGCCGTCGGTTGAGACTGGTCATCTCTTAACTGCCAAGGCTTATTTTTAATCTTATGTCTTGAATTGTTTCTTCATTTCTGTCTTTTTTACATTGTTCTCACATATAGAAACAACAAGAATAATGTACCCAGGATTTTGTAATATCTTGATTTAAAAGAGTGTCCATGGAGTTTCTTGCCCGTTCTTCTCCATAGAGATCTACGCTTTGGAATGGGCAACTAGCTTCAACTTTCTGACTAACTGACAGACTATTTAATTTTGACAATTCAAAAGTGCCTGTACAAGGTTTAATTGAAATAAATGATTTGAGTTTGAGTTTGATACAACAAACGTGTTTGCCTTGTGGTACGGAACCCTTCGTGTGCGAGTCCGACTCGCACTTGGCCAGTTTTTTTTTTCTTTAGTTTGCTGCTGTCAGAGGTAACTAAAATAACTGAGAAAGAACGGATTACAAACACTCATTTACAAGCCTCAAGTTACTAACCAAAGTTGTTTCCCGGTTTCCACGCGGACGAAGTCGCGGGCACAGTGAGTTGTTAAACTCATATTTATAAATCCCGGCGTAAAGACGAATCTAATCAAAATGTTTAGTCAATGTAAAACCGAAGTTTTTAATGCACTACATCACACGAAGTTTTCCAATCAGAACTTGGGCGCGTGACTCGCGTTTATTTTGTAACGTAAGTATAAATAATAACAACCGCACGGGTCGATCGTAGGTTAAGCTACGCATGCCGCGGTCGGTTCGTGGATGGGTGACCATCCATTACATATCCAGACCACTCCGTGCCTCGGAAAGCACGTTAAACAGTTGGTCCCGGCTGTCATTCGTAAATATTTGACAGTCGTTACGGGTAGTCAGAATCCCAAAATTCTGACAACCAGTCTTACCAAGGGGTATCGTATTACCATTAACCAGTAACTGGGTTGTGGAGGTCAGATAAGCAGTCGCTTCATGTAAAATACTGGTATTCAGCTGCATCCGGTTAGATTGGAAGCCGACCCCAACATAGTTGGGAAAAGGCTAGGCAGATGATGACGTCTACCTACATACTTCCAGTTCCACCTTCCTTTCCCCCTAATTGGTTAACGTATAGGGACATCCAAATTCCGTATTCCCATACCTTAACCACAGAGAATCTCTGATGAATGTAACAGCACATTTAAAATTAAATTCTCTAAATGGATGTCCTTAGGGTTTCCCTATGTAAGCCCACCAAATGCCCGAGTGAACTAACGTGGCGATGCCATATTCCTTCCAACTGAGGGGGGAATAAATAAGGGTGTACCCCCCCACACACACACACCCCCACACACAAACCCCCACACACACACACCCCCCCCACACACACGCACACACACCCCCACACACTAGAACTTAAAAGTTCTAGTGTGTATTTAATGCGTTCATTGTAGATAGAGTAGTGGTGACCCAGTGGTAACGGCAGTGAATAACGAGTCGTCGTGGGTTTGAACTCTGGCAGGCACTTTACTTTGTATGTACAAATAATTTCATTGCCATTGCTCTCAAAACGGTGAAGGAAAACATCGTGAGGAAACCGGCGTGTCTTAGAACCAAAAAATTCCAAGACATGTGACATCCACCAACACGCACTGGGTCCGCGTGGTGGATTACGGCCATTTCCTCTCACAGAGAGGAGGCCAGTGTCCCAGCAGTGGGAACATTATAAGCTGGTTACATATTGTGTAGGGGTGGAAAGTTTTCCCATGACGCATGGTTAACGAAAGGTGAGATGATAATATGTGAGATGTTTTAGACAAATGTCCTTCAAAACCCCGGAATTGTTTGTATTTTTTACCGACTTTAAAAAAAAGGAGGTTATCAATTCGATACGTATGTATGTAATATTATTGGAATTGCATTATATTCACATATGATGATCTATTAGGGCTTCCAAACAAATATACAAAATTTCATAGACGTATGTATGTATGTATGTATGTATGTATGTATGTATGTATGTATGTATGTATGTTTGTCCACGCATATCTCCGGAACTATTAATCGGATCGTGACCATTTTTTTTTATTGGCTTACATTTTCTTCAACTTAGGGAACAGTGCAAGTTTCATCAAGATCGATTCAGTAATTTTCAAGATATGGACTAATACGTGTAAGTGTGACGGCCTGGCTTATTGATAAGAGCTACGGGTGTAGTGTCAAAGGGAAAACATCTCAAAACCTTGGTCAAATACTAGTGCAAAAACTAAAAATTACGAAATAAAAAGTAATTTAAAAAAATTAAACCGACTTCAAAAAGAAATTAACTCAAAATTATGAAATAACTTTAATTTCGGAAGTCGGTGGCATAAAACTAAAATACAGATCCCAAGACACCGACTTCCGAAATTAAAGTTATTTCATAATTTTGAGTTAATTTCTTTTTGAAGTCGGTTTAATTTTTTTAAATTACTTTTTTTTTTAAACGTTGTCTCACTCTAGGAATTGTACCGGAATTGTTGTATCTCGTCTTCCAGTCCTTGGACGCCACTCTTCCACAGCCTTACTCCACCTGTCATCACTGCGCCTTGTCAGGTGTCCTGCCCAACTCCATTTGAGTAACATAGGACATACTAATGACTTTTCGTTGTAACTTGAATTTGTTTATTGTATACTAGCTGCGCCCCGCGGTTTCACCCGCATAAGTGTCGATCCCGTGGCAATATCGGGATAAAAATTATCCTATGTCCTTTCCCGGGACTCAAACTATCTCTATACCAAATTTCATTTAGATGATATTTGGTATAGACATGTCATCATAATCAGCCTATAATGTTCTCACTGCTGGGACACAGGCCTCCTCTCAGTCAGAGGGAGTGGGCTGTAATCCACCACGCGGGCCCAGTGCGGGTTGGTGAATGTCACATGTCTTCGAATTTTTGGTTCTAGGACATGCCGGTTTCTTCACGACGTTGTCCTTCACCGTTTTGAAAGCAGTGGTGATGAAATAATTTACACAAAGTAAAGTGCCTGTCTGGGTTCGAACCTACGACCTACAACTCGTAAGTCGTGTCCGTTACCTCTGGGCCGGCCACCACTGCTCCATCATATATGTATAGACATATATAGTATACATAATAATTATATAGTATAGTATTAAGTTATAGGTTCAGCGGTTTAAGCGTTAAGAGATAACAGACAGACCGACAGACAGACACATTTTCGCATTTATATTAGTATGGATGTACGTTTGCTCTGTCGAACGTTTTCTTTTAATAATAACTTACGTACATTTTAGTTTTATCGATTCACAAAAGCGCCCCAAAGTTAATTCATAACTCTAACCGACCAATCAATCTTTCCAAAAACTTTGTAAACCGTAGGAAATCCGAAGAAAGCAATCTTCAATATCCTTTAAAAAGGGACGCTTGGAAAGACGCTTTTAAAGTCCCTAAGAGGGTAGTAAGGGGTTGAAAATCTGTTGGAAGCTGGGGTCACAAATAGACACAGTTAATGTTTGATATTTAAACCCTTCATGTGTCTTTGTTAGGGGGTGAAAATTGACGACGGCAGTGGTTCTCGAGAATGACGGGGGTGGTGCAGAGTGTGCAGACAGCGATTAGCGATAGGGCTAAATGCATATTATGGGGGAAGCTCTAAGGTGGCCCGCGAAATTCAAATTTTCTTAGGTTTTTTGCAATTTTCTGGTCAGTATTAAGTTGTACGTTGATTAAAATATGATTCGCGGCCGTAACAAATATGTATTTACAGAATTATAATCATTAAAGTCATTAACACAACTCTCTAAGACCATGTAATCCCCAAGAATTACTATTTCATGAAATTTTGAAATTTTGACAAAAAATTGAATTTCGCGGGCTACCCTGGCGCTTTCGCCTTAAGGCATGTTTGTTTGATGTTGTTTTAATAGACTTTTTGTAGCAGATTATTAATTACATATAAATAAAATTGAAGTGTCTGTTTCTAAGGTCAAAATAACAGCTTTTTAGTAAAGAACTGACGAATCGACGGAAACTGGCAAACACTGGAAACTGCCGAGTTAACGCAACTGTCTAATCGGTAAAAATGACGAATCAGTGAAAATGGCGAATTAAATAAACTGACGACTAAGGAAAACTGACCAGTGATACGCGGACTCGGGGTAACAACAAATTTAACGCGGACGAAGTCGCGGGCAGAAGTTAGTCAGTGTAATAATACAAATATCAAACAAAGAAAATAAACCTCCCCTTTCCTTATTCTCTGAGGATTGAACAGAGTAAGTGAACAGCGCATCCTTTGTTAAGAGCACTCGGCAAATTGAGATGAATTAATAACAAATTTTAATTATAAAACTTACCTACAAGAACTTTACAAGCTGTTGTGTTTTCTAATGTTGGAACTTCCGATCGTTATTATTAAATTTTAATAAAGTATTAAGTACATAAGGTGCGCTATGGAGCGGGCTTTCCTCGGAGATTCTTTGAAGGACAAAATCAGAAATCAAATTGTCCGGAAAAGAACCGGTGTCAGTGACATAGCTGGGGCTGGCCATGTCTGTCGAAGGACTGATATGGCCGGTGGAGCAGATGCGCGTATCAGCAAGCGTAGCGTGGAACGCCCCCAGCTAAATGGACTGACGACTTTAAAAAGGTGGCTGGGATAACCTGGATGCGAAAGCCGGAGGACAGGGTGTTATGGCGCAGCCTGGAGGAGGAAACTTAATAAAACCTCCAGTTAGTTTTAAAAGTTCACTTAAACAAAGACATCAAAAATTTGACCATGTCTTAAAATACCAGGCGCCAGTTACCGCCGCTGCCCGCTCCTTCCCTCATCGGTCCCTACCCGTCCCAAAACTTAGCCCTGTTGTGTAAGCACCTACTTGGCTTTATGTCGGCCCTGTGGGGACGAAACAATATCTTCTCCTATTAGTTACAGGCCGAACTCCCCATGTATAGCTACGTTTTCTTAGAAGAACGGAGCCGCACTTAATGGCTGTATAGAGGTATGAAGAACAGGGCGTAAAGTTCACTCAACCTCCATAGAAAAGGGAGGATCCTCCGACCAGACGGGTGTTGTGTCTGGCGGGCAACTGCCCAATGATTCATGTGGGGCCGTTGTATCTATGCTAGTTGCGCGGTAAACTCTGCTTGCGCGATGCAGGATTTGCGTGACGTCAGTATGACGCATTGTTCGCATGTGGCGTTGTAGATACCGCTACAGCTGTAGTGACGGCTGTCAGGAAAATGATGACAGCGGCAAATATTTAAATCGTTAAATTCGCCCTATCGCGTCAAAGGATAATCGCGTTTCTGTTTTGACACCTCTGACACACAATGACGCAGTGACTTGACCTTGATTGTCATAGAAACGTTATTTAATAATGTGTGTTCTCAGTATGGACACTTTTTTTCGCGACTAAGTACGGTGTGAGTAAATAGCGATTTAAATCTTTGGGCAGCGGGGTTTGACTTATATTTTTGCCAATACATCTCTCTTATTGACCTTATTAGTGATGTTCTTCAGAAAGGTCAGGTGCGTAGTACTTGCAACTGGCGTGCGTGTATGACCAGCACCGTAATTGCGTAATACACTATCAAGTTGCCAATCTATTGCTTCATATGCTTCAAAAATGTGTCTGCTCAACAACGTAAATAACGCAATGAATGTTGTTGAACTGTCAAAATGACAGCCATTGCTAGTGTGGAATCTATCTATCTCTTTAAGGAAATTTCGAAACGGCTGGTTGACACTTCCCGTGACCCAAGGGCTGGCTTTTACGTTGGCCTGAGGCTAAGCATTGCCATACAACGTGGTAATTACCAGTCGACAGCGATGCGGATGAATTTTTCATCGCTGTCGACTGGTAATTTCGACGCTATATTTTAGTTTGTGTATAGTTTTTTTAATTTTGTTATTTTTATTAATTAATTAGGTAAGTATTAGTTATTATTTGCTTTTAGTGAAGTTTTTGAATTTTATTTTTTAACTCAAAACGGGACATGGGTTTACAAACGACAGTTAGCAGGTTACATGAAAATAAACACGACTTTCTAATTTTATTTATTTAGAAAATGTAGGTAGGTCCTACAATTAGTGTTCTTCACTATACTATAATTCAGATTAATTATAATTATTTTTATTCTAAAAAAATAGCCATTCAGCGTGAAAATTTAAAATAAATAGTCAAGGTTTCATTACAATTAGAAATCTTTTAAATAAATTCGAATAAATTGTGAACTGACATAATATGTTTTTTAAAACGGGATTATTTAGCGTCCAGAAGCTTTGTTTGGGAAAGGGACAGGTGACTGAGATAAGGGACAATCCCGTTCAAAACGGGACGTATGGTCAGTTTACATACCCCATGGGAGGATGGCGTGAGTTTATGTATATTGTATCTTCTACCCAAATAACCAAATATATTAAAAAAAAAAACCGTATAGCGTTAAAAATCTTCGTGTATTAGTTACGGCCTCACCCTGAAATGGGACCGCAATAATGAGACTGAGCGGGAGTGGCCGACATGATGGAGATCTATGGAGCACGTCAACTGAATGAGGATAGTCTAGAATTGTTGGGAAACCTTGAGCGCTTGAAGCGATGTATCACCGATGTATCGAGTTCTGGGTACTTTCTTCTTTATTTTTGGGATAGGGTTTATACAGGATGAAATTGAAAACTTGCTCCAAATCGAAATAGGAGGTGCAGTACTGCTACATAATTTATTTATTAAGTACTAGCTGACCCTGCAAACGTTGTTTTGCCGTATAAATTATTTGTAGCTGCCCGGCGCTACTTCGTTCGCGTGGTGTCCTACCCCTTACCCTACCCTACCCTCCTACCCTACTCCTACACTACTCCTACCCTACTTCTACCCTACTCCTAACCTACTCCTACCCTACTCCTAACCTACTCCTACCCTACTCCTACACTACAAAAAAAAGTACCTATCCCTTGTCCATCTCCTAGTTCTAAGCTACCTCCCCACCAATTTTCAGCCAAATCGGTTCAGCCGTTCTTGAGTTATAAATACTTATAAATAGAGTAACTAACACGACTTTCTTTTATTTTATTACTATGTATAATATTAATATTATAAAGCTGAAGAGTTTGTTTGTTTGAACGCGCTAATCTCAGGAAATGCTCGTTCGAATTGAAAAATTATTTTTGTGTTGGATAGTCCATTTATCGAGGAAGACTATAGGCTATATAACATCACGCTACGACCCTTAGGAGCGGTGCAGCGTGTGACACCGCGGGGAACAGCTAGTATTGTATATAGATAGATTCACAAAATCTGTCATTAAAAATCTAATCATGATTTAAATTGTCATTACCCAAATCTAAAAAAAATCTTGAAAAAATCGAGTAAATCTTTTCCTTCTTTCGATTATCGTCGACCAAGAATTTTTTTTTTCAATATTGTCGACCAAATAACGAAACGTCTTGTGGCGCCATCTATCGGGCCTGTGGACAACTTCAAAGTCAATAATAGATCCAATACTTTTTGTTTGTTGCTAATTATTTGCAGAGTACAGACATTATTAATTAAAACTAATTAAAATTGTTTACGGGTTTTTCAAAACAAAAATTAATTAATTACTTAGTACTTTTTTAACAAGATAATAAAGTACCTACCTACTCAAACAAGAAACTTAGGTTTTTTCATATTTGTTATCCTATCCGGATCAAATTACCGTGTATTGATATGGTTTTTTTGCTAAAGTGGCACGCGAAATATTACTATAAATATACCTACCTATTTACCGAACGGTCACGTACGTAACGGAAAGCGACGCTGGCGCAGGTGGGCGTGGCCTATTTTTGGTAAGTATAGGCACCAGCACCACCCCGGATAATACATACAATAGTTTCTATAGGCGCTGACCAGCTTAGCCAGTCAACTCCCGTTCAAGATAAATCTTATTTCTTTAACAGAATTAAAGTCAAAAACGTTACTAACATTTCGCGCACTGGAGTACTTATACTCTGCGTGGTAACGAAACCATAGCGACTTCTAATTTTTCCACTAACGCCATCTATCGAGCTAACGTGCAACTCTACGACCATTGACCACAATACTTTTTTTTGGTAACTACATAATATACCTACATATTTCCGTACAGACATCATCATGAACTGTAATAGAAAAATATTATCATAACATCACGCCCTGTATTCCAGCAGGGATAGGTAGAGGTGTACCTATAGTACAGTCAACAAAAGAGATAAGTATGCAGGATCGTCGTAGTAAGAAACCGATGAATGTTGTCTACTGAAATTTATTTTGATAAATGAGCGTTTTGTTTGCTATTAATAAAATAAAATTTTATTCGAGAACATCCACCGGTTTCTGACTAAACTTCCACTATATCCGACGATCCTGCATACTTATCTCTTTTTTGACTGTACCTACGCTGACAGTTCGCCAGGTATGTTTAAGTCCTATGTAACAGGCAGGGGGCGAGCCGATTGCCATAGAGTAAGTAAACATGTACCTAAACATATATAAGAGACGGAACTCCCATAGAAAAAGTTGAAACACGTCGCTTGTATGAAACGTGTACTAAATTTTTAGTATTTTATCTATGATTAGTGCACGTTTCATAGTTTCTTTTTTGTATTTGACAGTTGCGATAGTTTCTTTTTTTATTAGACAGTTGCGTCACACTGCCGATTGCCATCAACTGGGCACAAATCCAGATACCGGGATACTACTGATAATTTTTTTCATGGATACATAATCATATATTATGATGAATCATATTATTATGATGAATCATATTATTATGATTCATCATCATCTGCCTAGCCTTTTACCAACTATGTTGGGGTCGACTTCCAGTCTAAGCGGATGCAGCTGAATCCAAGTATTTTTCATGGAGCGACTGCCTATCTGGCCTCCTGGTTGTCAGACTTTCGGGCTTGCGACTACCCGTAACGACTGTCAAAAATCCACAAATGACAGCCGGAACCGACCGCTTTCCAAGGCACGGAGGGGTCTCGGTGTGTAAAGATGGTCACCCATCCACAAACCAATCGTGGCAAGCGTAGCTTAACCTGATCAATCGACCTGTGCGGCTGTTATAATTTAGCCAAGGGCCCCTATAATATAATCATCCATACTAATTATAAATTCGAAAGTAACTCTCTGTCTGTCTGTCTGTATGTTACCTTTACACGCCTAAACCACTGAAAGGATTTCGATATTTGGCAGAGAGATGGTTGCATCCCGGGGAAGGACATAGGATAATTTTTATCGACATACCTCGCGGGCGAAGCCGCGGGCGGAAATTAGTATAATTATAAGTAATACAAAATAGATAGAATTGTAACCTAAAGACGCCAATGATCATGCGTTGTCATTATTACAAAATGTTCATCAAGTAGGTTACCGCACATCCAGTCGAGGGTGCGGCGAATGTACAAGTATCTCCCAGACCCCCGACTCATGGTACTAGAAGGAGCAGTGGGGTTTTTGTCAGTAGGAGTCCTTTCTCAGACATTCTCCTCAGTTCTTCCCAGACGGATCGTATGCATGAAGATTATCGCACAAAAAAAAAATTGTCGGCTTCAACAAAAGTTAGGTACCGCACATGAGTGGTAACTGTTTGACATTGAAAACGCCTTTATTTCGTTGCAATAAAGGTGATTTTCGTATTGCTAGTGTTACCATCGTGATAAGTAAACTAATATGGTGACGCTCTAGGGAAGCTTAGTCATCCATTTCATAATTTATTCAGAAAACCGAGATCCATTGGGTAAGAGTTAAACTATGTTAGTACTTAACTAATAACACAGACCATGTACAGGTGACAAGTGACCTCACCAACGGGCTGTCATGTCTCTCAGCACGCGTAGCATGCCCGCCGTAGAGACGGGTTTTGTCGATGGAAGAATAGACAAAATGACAGATTGTAGAAATCTTTGTACGCATTCTACGCGTATAAGCATGTCTATTCTTCCGTCGACAAAACGTCGTCATGCTACACGTGCAGCTATAGCGCGTAGAATAGGTACTGCTGGGGCTGCCGCGGAGCCTGTTTAGTAGCAGGCCGCTCTCTTACGCCGTACAGCATTGAAGCAGTCGGTACGTGCCTCAGCGACCATTTTTACAACACAAAATTACCAATGGGCCACCAGTACTCAATCAATCTCTGGTTAAGATGAAGATTATCTTTATTAAATACACGTAGATAGATGTTGTCTAAAGTACCATCTACCAACACAAACGAACCAACGAACTGGTACAACATTTTCGTTGAATAATGACATCTTTTAACCTCAAATTTCCACCGCTTGCCCTAACATAAAATTCAAAAGCATGCACCAGAGGCCATAAAAATAAATTATGACAGACGGGAAACTTTGAAAATCACTGCCTCAGTCAGTTTGAGAACTTTGGCTACATCGCGTCTGAGGCACCTGTCCCACCGCCCGCGAGAAGCGAATAGAGCTAGCAACAAAAAAACCGGGCAAAAGCGAGCCCGACTCGAGCACCGAGGGGTATTTTCATCAGCGAGGCCTATATTCGTCAGCGAATTTTAACAATGCACTGCGGTGTATAATATTGCAGATTTGTGTCAGCGCCATCTCTTGACCGACAGTGGAACTAATGTAACTTTTGTTGATGATTTCTGAAAAAGTGTGCTATTTAGAGACATCGTTTTATTTTTCCTGTATTCTTCACATAAACTTCTATCACGTAGAATAATTTCAGATTTTTCTCTTTGCAAACATCGGAGATAAGGGGGGAGGAACGGTATTTTTTTTTTACATTTTTCATCAAAAGTCGATAACTAAGCAGCCTAAATAAAATAGAAAAAAATTATGAGAATGTGCAAACTGCGCTCTTTCATATAATCCCCCACATGCCCAAGTAGCCCCACTTCGAATTTTTCAGACCCCCTTTCAGTCCCTGTTGCAAAAAATATACATATATTTTTATTTCTTTCTTATTTGCAAAATGGTTGGCAAACGTCATCTAAAACTATTCCAAATTATTTCAAGTTGATAGCATTAGTAGTTCTTGAGATATCCAGCTGTGACAGACAAACTGAGTCTCACCATAAGGGTTCCTTTTTACCATTTTGGCACGGAACCCTAAAAACGAGTTGGCGAGCCACGAGCAACGAGTGCGCGACGACGACAAGCGTGTCGTGGATTATGGTCCACTCCCTCTTACAGACAGGACGCCTGTGTCCCAGCAGTTGGAACATTAAAGGCTGATTCTGCTAAGCGTGTGTCTCTCAGCGAGTGTTCTGCTCGCCAAGCGAGCGTCATTGAGCGAATACTGTCTTTGATAGCTCTTGTCGCTGCACCTAACGAGTATTCGCAATGTGAACAGTCAGCGTTCAACTAGTAAACAACTAAGGAAACACTGGCTTCGAACTACTCGTCATGCTATTATAGAGTGACTAATAGAGATGCGTAGCGTAGCATACAACGAGACACATGGCACTTTGTAAAACTGCACACGCACGGGCCCGTTTATACGGTCAGTGCCGCATTAGCCCATAAGCAAATTAAGCAATTGCTTAGGGCATCACGTCTCGGGGGGCACTATAAGGCAGAAATAGCACCGAAACAGCATTTGCTAGCACATGAATGGCAAGGCTGCTTATCAGCAAGATTTTACAAGACCCAAAAGCCACTCTAGAGATGTGCACCAATATTTACAAATCGCTCGTCGATGTTTTGGAAAAATACGAGGCGACTAGTGGATAGGAGGGCCTACATTGCAGGCGTCGATTGCTCAGGGCATCAAGTAGTCTTAATCCGGCACTGCTGCATAAGGCATCAAGTAGTCTTAATCCGGCTCTATATACGGTGAGTACGGCAATTATGTATCTCTAACTTACACGGGTCCTACAGTTTGTACGTTTTTTAAGCTTGTGGATATCTAATCGCTTCCTCTTCGGCTGTGAGACCGGTGCCTAAAACGACTGGATATTACAAGCGCACAAAGTTTAAGACTATTTTATTATTAACTAGCTGAACTGCAGTATACAAGTTTGAGCACCATTTGCTTGTTAATTGCTCGCTATGAGTGATGTTTGGGAAGTGAGGTTTTGATCCTACGGATCATGTAGGTACCTCAAGGTACCGTACTATTTTGTCACTTCGTCTTTCTTCTTCTGCGACCTTTTGCTTGTCACAGCAATGCCACAGAGTGCCTCTGACACTCAAGACAAGTAGTAAGGTTACGTCTGGCGCGGATTAAATGAATCATCATCTGCCTAGCCTTTTCCCAACTATGCTGGGGTCGGCTTCCAGTCTAACCGGATGCAGCTGAATACCAGTATTTTACATGGAGCAACTGCCTATCTGACCTCCACAACCCAGTTACTGGGTAATACGATACCCCTTGGTAAGACTGGTTGTCAGACTTACGGGCTTCTGACTGCCCGTAACGACTGTCAAAGATCCACGAATGACAACCGGGACCAACGGCTTATCGTGCTTTAAATGAATATTTTATTTTATTTGCTAACATTTTACATAATATATTTATCTATTTTATTATTGATTTATTACTGTAACTGTCCTTGACATTACAGCGGGCCCGAAGAATACCAGCGCTGCGATATTTATTTTTTAAATGTAGCACCATCATGCTGAGATAGGAGCCTTTTGACCTCGTATAGGACATTCCGTTTCATTTTTCTTTTTGCTAATTTAAAAAATAATTAATTGTTTTTTTTTACTGTGTTTAGTTTAGTTTGTGATCTTCCTGCTCGAGTCGCAAAAAAATACTTTTTCTTTCTTTCTTTCTTTTCTTACGTTCAAGTGACCTACTCACTAAGTCCGTTAAGATGCGGGCTCTTTTGAAAGTAGTTCGATACTTCGGAGTGAGCCCTACACCCGACTAATTAATGGATAATTAATTACATAACTTTTTTGGTCGGGCAAAAACATCGGGAGTGGGGGGGGACACCGGACAACCGTCAAATCGTGGTGTCATTCATTCATGTCTGTAGGTGCATTCGGATGCTTGCACACTAGAAGTAGACCTGAGTTGAGCTACACGATAACTGACAAATGCTTGCACTGACTGGACTGGTCCACTCACAACTGTGTGGTTCTGTCCTCAAAATGCCATTTCATAAACGAATCTACATGGTCCTCATACGACCTGACCAAGATTATCTCTGGACTTTAAAAAAAAGAGACTTTGACCTTTTAGTTTTTTCGCCATTTCTTATCAGGGGTAGTTAGTTAGAACGACTCCATCACGTTTTTATTTTTAATATGAGGTTGTGTAAAAGTGATCACAACATCCTATTTACAGTTATCCTTTGGCCAAAGAATTAGCATTGCCATTCAACGTGGCAATGCTGCCAGTCTTCTGGCAACGTTTCCGGATGACAGCGATGCGGACGAGTACTTCGACGGTGTCTTTTTGTTTTTGTATTTATAAGCATAAATGTGTGTGTAGTGCAACCCTTTTCTATAAACTTTATTGTTTGAAACTTTATTTGATCGAGGTCCGACACTTCAATCGTAATGAAAATGGCCAAGTTTATTTTGAACTAAGTACCAAACAATATCCAGTTGGCAAGAAACTTCGGGAGCGGGTTCTGCTCGGAGTTTTCTGATTTTATCAGAAATCAAATTATCCAAAAAAGAACCGGAGTTACCGACATAGCTTGCAGAGTAAGGGAACTGAACTGTCAGTGAGTTGGCCATTTTCGTCGTAGGACCAATGGCCGATGGAGCAGATGAATCCTGGAGTGGACCGCGTATTGCAACGCTATCAGCTAGCATTGCGATGCGCTGCTAGTAATAAATAAAATATAATCTATTAAAATCCATAACATCACGTCTGTATTTCCCAATAAAATCAATAAATCTGCCTGCCTGTTTCCAACTATGTTGGGGTCGGCTTCCAGTCTAACTGGGTGCAGCTGAATACCAATATTTTACATGGAGCGACTGCCTATCTGACCTCCACAACCCAGGTTCCAATAAAATACTGTATTAATAAACCCGTGATTCATTAAAACATGCAACATACCAACACCAACTCAAAGATAAAAAACCTTCAATTTTTTTTTGTCAGCCTATATCTGGAAATTCATTTTACATTTTCAGCGTTCCTTATCAACCGGTAATACAGTCAGGCAGCTACATAACACGAAAAATAATGAACATGTCACATTTTCAGATGTAAAATGAAGTAAGAACATTATCGGATTTTATCGATATGTCCAATATTCATCACAGATATGTATGATATGATATATATACAGGGTTATTGGTAAAACATTAACAACCTCTTAAGAGGTCATTGTACTCATCGTTATGAACAACTTTTACTATGGGACCTAACCTGAAATCGCGAAAAAAAATCCGCTGTTCCCTACATTTATATTCGTATAACTCGTCAAAATGGAGGGAACAGCTGATTTTTTTTGCGGCAAACTTATCTTAACCTGAACGATCGACCTGTGCGGCTGCTATTATTTAACCACGGGCTGTAAACCTTTAAATATGACCACATATTTCTGATACACGCTTTATATTTAACACCTAACCTACCCCTGCTTCGCACCTGTTCGCACCGTTTTTACACCTTGATAATGATAAATCATCGATATTTCTTTACTACATTCAAGTTTAATTATGAATGATTGAGTAATGTTTTAGGAGTATACAGGGTTATTGGTAAAACACCAGCAACCTCTTAAGAGGTCATTGTACTTGTTTGGGAGTTGAAATAACGAACTCCTTTATTGCTTGGTTGGTGTTTATTAAACACTTTTTACAATGAGTAATATTATAAAAAATTCTTAATAGTACTAGTGACACAGACAACGCACTGTGGTTTCTTTGGCGGAATGGCGCGAGTCGCGAAGCTGTCACTCGCAGGTCTACAGAGTAGATTTTGACGTTTGACAGTGACAGCGTCACATTGGTGATCCGCGGCGCCAACAGTACTCATCATTATGAACAACTTTTACTATGGGACCAAACCTGAAATCGCAACAAAAAATCAGCTGATCCCTACATTTTGACGAGTTATACGAACATAAATGTAGGGAACAGCTGATTTTTTTTTCGCGAGTACAATGACCTCTTAAGAGGTTGCTGGTGTTTTACCAATAACCCTGTATAAGGACGCCGGACGCATGCCGGTTTCCTTCACCGCTTTGACAGAAGTGGTGATGAAATAATTTACACAAAGTAAAGCGCCTGTCTGTGTCCGAAGCTACGACCTACAACTCGTAAGTCGCGGCCTTCTGCTTTTTATTATTCAAGTTTGTTTGCAAACTAAGAAAGAGCGAGAAACTGCTACTTTTCTTACCGCTCCAATCGAGCAGGAAAAGTAAGTAATAAAGATATTCCAACAATAGTTCTAAAGCAAGTACAAAAGTTCATCCCACAGATATTACGTTCGTTCTAGTTCAATAACCAGGAAATACTTCGAAAGTTCAAGTAGTTTCGAGTATCGAAAGCTCTTGAAACTGTTTTTTATTGTCTCTTGAAACTTTCGGCAATATATCTGCAACGTAGGTACACGTACAAACCTGTACGTACTTAATGGATGGCTTAACGTGCCACTAGTAGATATTTTTTCCATACAAATTTCCGAGTCACTGTCCCTCCGTGCCTCGGAAAGCAATATATTGGTCACCCATCCACGAACAGGCCGCGGCAACCGACCCATGTGGTTGTTATTATTTATCCACGAGCCCTTACATACAAACAATAATCCGTTCTTTCTAAAGCATGATTTCCACCAAACGGCTCGCACCGCATCGAATCGGAACGGATTTTACAAACTTTAAATGATAAAATTATTAAATCGTGTAACTATACAGTTTTTAAAGTCTATATTACCAAGCCGCGCACAGCAGCTTGTCTGCGGGCGTCTTCGGCGACACGCAATCGTAGCCGAAAGTATGCTGCGACGCGCGTACGGCTCCGTACGCCTGTCGCCATATCCGATCGGATCTTTTCGGCTATCGTCCAAATTTTTTTTTTCCTTCTGTGTTTTATGATTATTTTCTTCATCTTCTAATGCAATAGCCAACAATACTACGTCAACTTCAACCATTTTCAAAAATTAGAACACGTCAACACAGTAGGAATGAAACTATTTGACTAGGAGCAGAAACGGAGCCGATGCGACGCGATCGGTTGTCGAAGCATCCAATCGAATCCTTTCCGATCCATTGCGATACGAGCCGTTGGGTGGAAATCATCCTTAAGTTTCCATCAACACTGCATTATGCATTGGATAATCCATGTATTTGCCATTACCGAGCACTCAATTCGCATGGATATATTCCATACCTCCCTTTAAGTACTCCATTGCAATGCGTTTGGTATGACGTATCCATCAGAATACCTGAGCATATATATGTTGTAGCTCTCGCTGCTAATCCGTCTACTCTTTGATGTCGAGTTTGCGTTGGCAGATTGCTGTATTGCACTGTGTGTGCTTATAACTATGTTGATAAGTTATCATGTTTGCATAATAGATTGGCAAACAGGCTGAGTGGATGGCCTGCCGGATGGGAAGTGTTCACTGCCCCCTATCCTTTTCTAACACCAAATATTTCGGCGAGAGAAAAAGTTTAAATAGTCCATGAGCCTGCAGTTTCCCGTCCAGCCGCCGCGGGAGACGCTCCGGGCGTCGGGAGCTGCGCGACGACTCCCGGCCACCGTAGGCGCGGGCCTGTGGGCGGAGAGTAATGGATAGCTCACCGTCCGATCAGGACCAGGCCCGTGCCGGACGGCGCGTACGTGTTCCACGCGCGCCTCAAAGAGATGTCAGCATCGAGGAGGGGCCCCATATGGCCGAAGCCTGCCGGGTCAGCGGGATTGTCCGAAAGGGTTACCGCTGGCCCGGAACATAAAGGGCTAAGGAAGGAACACGGGTGGGTTTTAGTCAGTAAGAGTCTGACACTCCCTTCCGCTCCACCCAGAGCGGGAGGGGCCATTTTATGATTACCCATCCACAAAAAAAAAAAAAAAAACGCAGTTTTAACAACACCACTTAATATCAGTTTTATATTAGCGATAAGAATCGTTATGAACGTGCAGGCCTAGACCTGTATTCTTAAACAATAAAAATTAAGACTTGTATCTCTACCAATAATGAAGCAAAAACCTCATAACTTTGCATAGTAGACACTTCCATATCGAAGTAGCTATCACAGGTAGCTATCGAATCTATTTATGTGCCCAGTTTCGCAATAAAAATGCTATAAGCAAAACGATTCGTATTTGTTTATAGGAAGTTCTTGTTTTCATGTCGACAGAACTTTTGATTGATTATTATTAAAAAAAAACTGGCCAAGTGCGAGTCGGACTCGCACACGAAGGGTTCCGTACCACAAGGCATAAACGCCAAAAAAAACACGTTTGCTGTATGGGAGCCCCCCTTAAATATTTATTTTATTCTGGTTTTAGTATTTTTTGTTGTTATAGCGGCAATCTGTGGCGGCAACAAAAAATACATCATCACAGTCCATGAGAGAGACAGACAGACGGACAGTGGAGTCTTAGTAATAGGGTCCCGTTTTTACCCTTTGAGTACGGAACCCTAAAAAATAAATCTCGGACACTACATTAGCAATCACAATAAGCTATTTTATACGAAGGAGCGGTACGGTACCTACAATAAATTGGCAGAAAATATTTTGTTGATAAATTTTTTGGAACGAAGTTCTTTTACGGAGCTTGCGGTAAGAGTAAAATGGGAGAAATCTTCACGTAACGAAAAAGTGTTATGCCCCCTCTATGCGACTTTTCATTTATGTAATAGAAAAAGACAGAGAGAGAGAGACAGATAGTTTACATGGTTTTCGAGAGTACTGAAGCCAATAGTTAGGTCAAAAAGAAAATCCAAGATGGTATTGCAAAAATGTTAAATCCTTTCGTCATGGGTGTCGTTTTCATGGTTGTCGAGGGTGTTCTAGGCTATCACTAGATAATAGACAGTCAGAAGCCTGAAAGTCGGACAACCAATCTTACTAAGGGGTATCGTATTACCCAGTAACTGGGTTGTGAAGGTCAGATAGGCAGTCGCTCCATGTAAAATACTGGTATTCAGCTGCATCCGGTTAGACGGGAAGTCGAACCTAACATAGTTTGGAAAAGGCTAGGCAGACAGACACAGATTTATATACAAATCTTTATTGACAAACATTATAGTTAGGTAATAGTTATGCAGGAGAGGTTGCCATAGTTTATCTCACGAACCACTTACACTATAATTTTACGTCTCACTACATTTGGGTAGGATGTTAACTTAATATACCTAACGAAGCATACAGTTTATTAGCTAGTAAACAAGAGATATTAAGCGTTGGTATAATAGTGGATAAACAGAGGAGGGTATTGGGTTGCGATACTCAAGAGTCAAACGATTAGATCCGAAATTAGCTCTCTGAAAATTATACATCGGTATATTATATCAATTCCGCTACCTGTGATAATATCCTACAATGTAACAAATTGATACTTCTCATACAAGAACAGTTAAAACGGACAAAGTTGTCTACCTATTTATTTTAAATACATTTTCCTCGAATTTGCGGTCAGTTGCTGGCGTCTTAGAATTTACAAACTACATCACAATGTAAAACTTGCTTGGCTTTACCAACACGACTTTTTTATTATAATTACATTATATTGATTAATAAGAAAAGGAAGGAGTATGTAAAGATACGAGTTTGTAGCTGACCGCAGACAGCAGCAGCAGACGACGTGTCGCTATTACGACACTATTGGGTTTGTATGTATTTCACAGCAATACCTTCTGCAGCTAGCGACACGTTGTCCGATTACACGTCGCACGACCGGAGACGTCGTGTCGCCCGACCGCAGATCAGTAGTGCCACCGACGCTGGAGCGACAGCACGTTGAATCTTTCTCAAAAAATGAGTTTTTCCGATTCTGAGGAAGATAAACTGATAAACCAGGTGTCTCCAATATCCTGCACTGTACGATGTATATATATATATATATATATCTATACTTATATATATCTCTAATAATAACAGCCGCACAGGTCGATCGATCAGGTTAAGCTACGCTTGCCCCGGTTGGTCTGTGGATGGGTGACCATCTTTACATACCAAGACCCCTCCGTGCCTCGGAAAGCACGTTAAGCCGTTGGTCCCGGCTGTCATTTGTGGATCTTTGACAGTCGTTACGAAGCCCGGAAGTCTGACAACCAGTCTTACCAAGGGGTGTCGTATTACCCAGTAACTGGGTTGTAGAGGTCAGATAGGCAGTCGCTCCATGTAAAGTACTGGTATTCAGCTGCATCCGGTCAAAGTCATTGTAGTCTTTTTCCTCTTCTAACCAAACGATACAAAAGTAAATCGCGATCGCTAATCCCAAACAGGTCAGACTTTTGTCTCACGGACTACTAACTGTAATACGGCGCTGCCGTCTGCTGCTGCAGCCATCTGCAGTTGGGTTCGCAATCATGACTGCACCAACATGACGCTGCGACGTGTCGCTACGGCGTGTCGCAACGTCACGTCGTCTGCTGCTGTTGTCTGCGGTCGGCTACGAACTCGTACCTTAACCCCTAAAGCGTCAAGTGGACACCAAGTGTACATAAGAGAAAGTGCTCGAAATGTCAATGGTTCACCAAGTGTACACAACTATTGTCATTGTTAAAAACTTTTTAACAAAAAAGAAAAACCGACTTCCAAAAAAAACACTACAAAGTGAAAAATAACTTTAAGTTCGGAAGTTGGTGTCTTTAGATCTGTATTTAAGTTTTTTGCCACCGACTTCCGAAATTAAAGTTATTTTTACCGACTTCAAAAAAAAGGAGGTTATCAATTCGATACGTATGTATGTAATATTATTGGAATTGCATTATATTCACATACTAGCTTCTGCCCGCGACTTCGTACGCGGATCCTGTTGCTTATGCCAGCGACAACGGGGTAGTCAAAATCGAAGATCTGAAACGTCTGATGTCGAATTCTAAGAACCCGGGGACTGGATAACAACGGGATGCGCGAGACGTCATTTTCAGGCAATAATGACCCAATAGGGTGGTAAACTTGGCCTTGCACTTTGAATGTTGGCATAAATGGGCCTTCTGAAATATGTTTCGCAACAAAAGATGTCATTTGAAAGGCATTATTGTACGAACGTATGTTGTCCAAGAAATGTTTTGACTGTGATGGTCACCGATTAGCAGTGATCTTAATATTTTTGGAGGATTTTGTAATATTTCAATATAGCAACACATACCGTTTGTTTCTTTTTGCTATTTAACAGCTTCACAAAAAGTAAAATTTTTAACCATACCTCCGATGGCGGAAATGTGGCGTAGTCAATCATAGGAGTATACGTAAATGCACTCCGTTCCTTATCAACCCAAGTAAGGTCGCCATGCCCTACGGCTATATCTTCAGACACATCCGATTCTTCAGATGATATCGACATTCTGTTCAGAGAATGTCGAAGTCGATCAGAATTCAAACAAACGTTCGTTGCGCTCTTCTTAATCTGTCTCTTCATGCCGTACTCCAGCAATTCTTTCTTTCTCACTTTCTGATTATGAATATTTTGTTGTGTGCGTGTTCGGAACAATGTATGATAATCTCACCGTATCAGCGGTCAGTCGCGCATCATATTCTTCACTGGTCTCTAGAGATCTGGATGTAGATGCGTAAATACGCTGAGAACGCAGGCGTGCTTCGTGATCCGAAGAGGTTTCCACGGAGCGAGTTGCAGCCTGATGTTCTCAAACAGCATCAAGTCTCTCCTGACGCTCTTCGGTAGATTCTTGGGATCTTATGATCCTCAATCTTTTAGCTCCTTTGGAACATTGGGAAAGATTTGACCTCTTTCTAGGCATGGTTATAGTTTTATTATGAAGATACCTGATCAATTAAAATCTAAGTGACTGCTCCCCTACCAAGTGTGCCCAGACACGGGATCGTCTGGCCCATGTGCTGGTTTGGTCCCTGGGGTGGTCACGGCGTGCTATGTGTTCTGGTGCGCCGGTGATGGGGAGTATTCCCCAGCGGAGGGTCCGGTGACGGACAGCCGCGGCGGGTTCACGGATGAGTGCTAACGCGTGCCCATGTTCCCGCCGTAAGCGGCAGAGGAGGACACAGTGGAGTTTTAGTGGGTTAGAGTCCCACATAACTGCACTATCTCCCCGTGGTAGTGCAGAATGCATGAGCATTTCTTCACGTTAAAAAAAAATAAATGGGAGTTTTGGCCAGTAGAGTCAAATTTTCAATGATATACCATCGTCATCGAAAATCAGTCCTAAACTGTTACCGCCTTCACCGCGTGGAGGTGAAATTAGTGATAGCTTAGATTTCCACATCAGATGTTTCTGATCTTCGATTTTTATAAGTCAACAGGAAATGCCCATCAGACCGAATAACTTTTACTAAGACGTCATTCCTATATGTGTTATGGTGTAGCTGGGCTCTTGGAGTTCCCCATCAGGTGTTCCAGATCTTCAAATTTATTCTCTCAGCAGAAAATCCTCATCACGTGGAACAATTTTTGCTATGGTACCATTTTTGTATCTCTTATAGTTAAGCTGGTCTGTTTCGGTTCTGCATCAGGTGTTCAAGTTTCCAAGAAACATTATAGCCTGAATGTTGTCCAGCCATAATAACTATACTTACAACAAAAAAAAAATCATTCAAATTCGTCCAGTAGTTCCGAAGATCGGACGCGCAGGCCCGAGGCGTGTACGTACTCTGATAGAATACCTTAACAAATGTTCGCCGTGATTCTTTAAATTGACATAACTTTTTTATTTATGAACCGATTGACATGAAATAAACACTAAATGTTAAGTGAAGCCTACTACAATATATTAGTGAAAACCGCATTTAAATCGAATAAGCCGTTTCTGATATTAGCGTGCACAAACAAACAGACAAACAGACAAACCGACAAACAGACAAACAGACAAAAAAAAAATTAATTACAATTTCGGGTTCGGCATCGATATAATAACAACCCCTGCTACTTTTTTTTTATATATTTCCATTGTACAGACACCACTTTTCTACAAATTTATTATATGTATAGATGATGATCTATTAGGGCTTCCAAACAAATATACATAATTTCATAGACGTATGTATGTATGTATGTATGTATGCATGTATGTATGTATGTATGTATGTATGTTTGTCCACGCATATCTCCGGAACTATTAATCGGATCGTGACCATTTTTTTTTATTGGCTTACATTTTCTTCAACTTAGGGAACAGTGCAAGTTTCATCAAGATCGATTCAGTAATTTTCAAGATATGGACTAATACGTGTAAGTGTGACGGCCTGGCTTATTGATAAGAGCTACGGGTGTAGTGTCAAAGGGAAAACATCTCAAAACCTTGGTCAAATACTAGTGCAAAAACTAAAAATTACGAAATAAAAAGTAATTTAAAAAAATTAAACCGACTTCAAAAAGAAATTAAGTAACTCAAAATTATGAAATAACTTTAATTTCGGAAGTCAGTGGCATAAAACTAAAATACAGATCCCAAGACACTAAAAAATACCCAAATCGCTATAGGTGTGCCTATAATGTTTGAAGAGTTCCTTCGATTTCTCCAGGATCCCATCATCAGATCCTGACCTGATGACAATGGGACCATCTGGAAAGTATACCCTTTCAAACAAAAAAATATTTTTTGGAATCGGTCCAGCCATCTTCGAGTAATCGGGGAACATAAATAAAAAAAAAATAAAAAAAAAAAAAAGGTTCCGACGAATTGAGAACGTCCTCCTTTTTGAAGTAGGTTAAAAACAATGACTTTACTGCGTCCATTCAACTACTCCGACACATGGGGTGTTTCGAGTCGACAGGTAGGCGGGCAAACGTGTGAGAGGTTAAGAAGTGGTAAAAACACATGAGTTTAGGTAAGTATTTATTTAACCTTTTAAAAAACCGCTTACCGCCGGATTAATCCAACAAATATTTTCGTATCCATTTCGCCAGGGTCGTATATTCACGACCAAAATGCCACAGCTCGTTTAATTAAAGCTCTTTAATTTAATTAAGCTGTACTCTATCAGGTATTTATTTTTCGGTTTACTGTGCCGGGCGCTGGGGGCACGACAACTGATATGAAGTCGAAAATAAAATAAAAACACTACACACACACACTCCTCATACAGTCATACCCTAAGGATTCAACTAATTATCCTACACACATACAAAGTCATACATACATAAACAGGCCCCTTTTTCCCACTGGGCACTCTGGGCAAGTAGGTACCCAAGGCCCCGCGATCAACGGGGGGCCCCAGCCTGCCCTAATAAAAATCATTCTTTGCAGCCGCCGTTCCATTCTACGCATTATTAGTACCCGATTCAATGACAAAATAATTGAATTGCAGTGCGAATTGCTAAGAGTTACTTTTCCAAATCATAATAATTATTACAATTATCATGTGATTGTAAAGAAACAAAAACAATTGTTAAATAATTTTAGAATTTTGTTTATCTACACAGGGGCCCATAATTTTAGAATTTTGCCTATCTACACTCCAATAGGTAAAAGACGGCCTTGATCATAACTAAACTTCCTGACTCGCGTCGATAACTACTCCTGAAACTATCCCTATGTTTGACGTGGGTAAAGTTGCTGACAAAGTGGTCATCATAGCCTCTCTGAGGCAGACTTCGCTGACTCCTTATAACTGTATTTATCCTACCGCCTATCTACACGATATTATTATTAGAATAGTCTGTAATTATTAGAGCCCGTGGCTAAATAATAGCAACGGTCGATCCAAGATAAAGCCATGACTAGGCCAGTCTATGGATACCATCCATTATATGTCGAAACCACTCCGTGTCTCGGAAATTATGTTAAACCGCTAGTCCCGGCTATCATTAGATTTTTTGACAGTCGTTACGGGCAGTCAGAAACCCGAAAGTCTGACAACCCATATAATTACTAAGAGGTATCGTATTACCCAGTAACTGGGTTGTGGAGGTCAGATGGGCAGTCGCTTTATGTAAAATATTGGTATTCATCTGCATCCGGCTACACTAGAAGCCGAGCCCAACATAGTTGAGAAAAGTCTAGGCAGATGATGGTGAGTTTATAATTCTCCGATCACAGGTTAAAAACCTGCGAATTGCGTAACACACTAACAGCAGCAACGGTTTTCATTTTGACAGTTCAACAACATTCATTGCTTTATTTACGTTGTTGAGCAGACAAATTTTCCGAACACATGAAGGGATAGATAAGCAATATCCTTCAAAAGGATACAGATTTTGATTGATAGTGTGTTTCGCAATTAGGGTGCTGTTCTCATATAAAAAGGGAACGAGATTCTAAGTGTCCAAAAATGAACATGGAATAAGTAGTAGAAGATAATTAAAATAAAGGCAGCTTACATCGCCAAAAATAAAACATTTTCACATGGCCTCATTCACTTTAACTTAACAGGCTAATCTAATTAATATTTCATGCATGATATGCTACAGTTTTTCTAGAACTTCGAGGACAACACAATTTCATGTTGCCGTATAAGTTATTACAGGAAAACATGAATAACAAAGCAATAATGACCTCTTTTTAGACGGGCGACACTCCTAAATAGGGTCCGTATTACTCCAAGGAATACCGACACGATTACACTAATGAATGATATACAAAGCAACCGTTAATTAGTCCACACGACCACATGCAGGTTCGATGAACAAAAGGATAAAAAAAGGTTTTATACCATAGGGAAATAATACTCGGAATATTGGCAACACTGGTCAGTATTTTAGTGTAGCAACACCGAGCTATCAGATGCCTATTTGTCATGTCAAATGAATAGCTTAGCTGTCAAACGTCAGTAACAGTTGAAGTGATTCGAGAGGGGACATACATGGAATTAGTACAGTCGGTGGCCAACATTACCTAACCCACTTCTAGTGGGTCAGCCAATGTTGGGTGGGTCAGACAATGTTGGTCACCGACTGTACTATAATGTGGGACATCACACTATTTCTTTTGTCTCCTGTATGACCTTGTTTTATTTTGTAAAGCAACTTATTATGAAGTATGACTAATCTCAGTATGAAGAACAAAACGTATTCCCAATTCAGAAAAGTCTATGTTTTTAAAATTACCCAGTATAATAATCAGATGCCTGCGTTTACAATAGGTATACCTATTTTAGACATTCTACTCTCTTACAGCTTCTCACTTCTGTCTTCTCTCTTCTACGTGGTCGCTCACAATGGGCCTTATATTAAGGCTAAAAGTAACTCAAAGGGCAATGGAGAGGGCTATGCTTGGAGTTTCCCTGCGTGATCGAATCAGGAATGAGGAGATCCGCAGGAGAACCAAGGTAACCGACATATCCCGAAGAATTGCCAAACTGAAGTGGCAGTGGGCATTGCTCGCAGAACAGATGGCTGATGGGGCCGAAAGGTTCTGGAGTGGCGACCGCATACCGGAAGACGTAGCGTTGGAAGGCCTCCCACAAGGTGGACCGACGAATTTGTGAAGGCCGCAAGAACCCGTTGGATGCGAGAACCACAGAACCGGTCGAAGTGGAGGTGCTTGGGGGAGGCCTATGTCCAGCAGTGGACGTCTTTCGACTGAAATTATGATGATGACAGCTTCTCAAAAGTCTCTCTCTAAATTACCTTTCACACATAACACGGTATTTCTATAACCTAAAAGAATTTCCTATAACTTTTCACATTATAGTAAAAACCTGAGTAAAGTTTTGAAAGATCAACAGCAGAGGTACCCAACTCGTTTCCCAAAGTAAAATATACCATGGAAAAGCATATTTCGTTTAAAAAGGAAGGGTGCGGTGCTGTAGACATACCTAGTTATATTTTATTTATAGATTGCTCCTCGTTTTTCGCAAACGCTGTGAGCGGAACTCAAGGGGTACTCCAGAGTAATTGTGTTAGGTCTATTCGGCACGGTTAGTCATGTTAGCGTGTAGTTTCAGGACACGTTCTCTGTCGGTCGATTCTGTAAACATCTCACCGTGAAAACTTAGGTGAAGTGAGTTGGTTTTTGCTAGGAATTGACACTATTGACAGCTCACTCCACGCTCACTTCACCTAAGTTTCACGGTGAGATTTTTCCAGAATAACACCGCTGTTCTTGTGTTTATATTTACCGCCAGAACCAGCGCTGCGGCTCAATCTCGCGTAGTGTCACAGCATTATACTGAGCGATGGCCGTTTTACGCGAACGTGACGCATATTTTCTACCTGTTTGTTCTTTTTGTATTTGTGTTTTTTTCTTTGCGTCGTGTTTACCGCAAATATACCTATTTTCTTTTTGCTTTCTATTTTTAAATGCAAGAATTTTGTCTGGAATCGTGAAGGTACTAATAGGAAAGGTATAGTCGACCTTCTAATTGGTTGAATGTCACTTGCACGGCATAAGACGGCAAGATGCATGAAGGAGCCTCCTCGTGTAGTGCAGTTTGTTCCGCCAGTTACTCAACTGAACCGAGCGCCCGGTGCATCCTGGACAATCACATCCAACACCTTATTTGACTGGCCAATTCTTTCCTTGTGGTGGTAGGGCTAACGCCCGCCTGGTTTGCGACCACCCTCCCACTGAAGTCTGGAGGAGAGTAAAGCAGCCTGCTGTGTTTTGTCGATGCGTGGGAGTTCCAGTGCCTTAGGTATCTTCTGGGCTCGCTTTTTCCATCATAGACCTCATCCATCGCTTTCCATCAGACGTGATCGAGGTCAAGAGCCCATTCTGCAATACCTACTTTATTTTTTTATGTGTGTATATTATGTCGCAGTTAAATAGTCAAGTTTCTATTTACTGGAAACTGATGTCAAAAGGGCTTGTGGCTAAGTAATAACAGCCACACGATTCGATCGATCAGGTTAAGCTACGCTTGCCGCGGTTGGTCCGTGGATGGGTGACAATCTGTACATACCAAGACCCCTCCGTGCCGAGGCACGCCGAGGCATCCTGTCCGTCATTCGTGGTTCTTTGACAGTCGTTACGAGTGGTCAGAAGTCCGAAAGTCTCAACCAGTCTTACCAAGGGGTATCGTATTACCCAGTCACTGGGTTGTGGAGGTCAGATAGGCAGTCGCTTCATGTAAAATACTGGTATTCAGCTGCATCTGGTTAGACTGGAAGCCGACCCCAACTTAGTTAGGAAAAGGCTAGGCAGATGATGATGTCAAAAGTTATAAAACTATTACGAGGTCGACTTTACGAATATCCCCCCTGTATCGAACTATGAAGTTTATTACATCATGTACAAAAAGTGACTCCTTATAACCCAGTGCCAAACACACACAGCTTCCGCTACAGACAAACAATATTCTAATGAATTGCTGATACGAGTACCTAGTTCTTAGAAGACATAAAACCACGCATACATATTCCCCAACACTCAAAACGAATTACGAACAACAAAACAGTACAAAGAAACACAAAAAAGTTCTATTCTCAGACACGTCGAACAAACCCAGTAGGTATCTTATTATTCACCAAGGGAGTAATCAGCGCTAATAGTTTCTGGATCCTCCCATTTCAATCCTGTGTCTTATTCGCGGCACTATCTTCATAGTGTCTACTTACATTAAATTATGTAGGGACCTCACAATGAGATGCTACCATTGGTTTTAGAGGTACAGTTGTAGGGAAACTCACCATTGAACTCACTTAGGTTTTGGAGGTTCTTCGAGAAACTGTCTATATCTGTTTATTACCCAGGATATAGTAAATATTATCTTGATTTAAAAGAATGTCCTTGGAATTTCTTGTCCATCTACGTTTTGGAATAGATAACTAGCTTCACCTCTCGACTAACTCACTCTTTGACAGTTGAAAAGAAATGGTTTAATTTAAATAAATGCTTTAAATTTGAGTTTTTTAGTTTGATACGACAAAACCTATAGAGCGACATTCTTAGAAACGTAATGTATAAAAAGTAATTTAAAAAAATTAAACCGACTTCAAAAAGAAATTAACTCAAAATTATGAAATAACTTTAATTTCGGAAGTCGGTGTCTTGGGATCTGTATTTTAGTTTTATGCCACCGACTTCCGAAATTAAAGTTATTTCATAATTTTGAGTTAATTTCTTTTTGAAGTCGGTTTAATTTTTTTAAATTACTTTTTATTTCGTAATTTTTAGTTTTTGCACTAGTATTTGACCAAGGTTTTGAGATGTTTTCCCTTTGACACTACACCCGTAGCTCTTATCAATAAGCCAGGCCGTCACACTTACACGTATTAGTCCATATCTTGAAAATTACTGAATCGATCTTGATGAAACTTGCACTGTTCCCTAAGTTGAAGAAAATGTAAGCCAATAAAAAAAAATGGTCACGATCCGATTAATAGTTCCGGAGATATGCGTGGACAAACATACATACATACATACATACATACATACATACATACATACATACGTCTATGAAATTTTGTATATTTGTTTGGAAGCCCTAATAGATCATCATATGTGAATATAATGCAATTCCAATAATATTACATACATACGTATCGAATTGATAACCTCCTTTTTTTTGAAGTCGGTAAAAACCAAACTAAAAGCACAAACTATAGAATACATTGACTCAAGTCTAAGCCCACCTCGAAAACGGACCATCTGGAAAGAACTGCGATGAATTATTTTTTTAAATAAACATGATCAACCTTGCTAAAGGACTACTTTTTTATGTTAGCATGATCTTCTTCTTTATCTTCTTCAGTCAGACCCGGAACAACTACTTGTAGGTCATACAAATATTTGTTTCGTGCCGGAATCGAACCCGCGACACGCAGCGCAGCAGTCAATCGCTTAAACACTGCGCCAACCGTGCCGTCAACAGCATATCTCAGGACTGTGGATTCCCGGACCTTTGGAAGGCGTACGAGGGGCCGAAGCCAACTCGCAGAGGCCCGTATACGCTTTCAACGCAATGAGGCACCAACCGACGATAATTTCTGTACGCACTATGCAAGTGCACCCAAGGACAACCCCCGGTTGGCCAAAAAAAAACAACAATATTGTTATTAAAAGCCTGTGACGTCCCAATGCAGGCCAAAGGCCCTCCTACTCTCTTTCCACTTCTCTTTGTTTAAAGCTGCTAAGGACCAGCAAAGGACCAGCACCCTGATTGCGTAACACACTATCAGTCGGAATCTGAATCATTTTGAAGCAAATTGCTAATCCATTGCTTCATAAGTTCGAAAAATCTGTCTGCTCAACACGTAAATAACGCAATGAATGTTGTTGAACTGTCAAAATGAAACCGATTCCGATTGATAATGTGTTAAGCAATTCCCCGCAGTTCCTTTCGAAGGTCTCCAGTTCAAAGCTAAAATAATACGATAAAAAAATACGTTATGATGGTAGTTATGTCATGTATCAATTTTACTACTTGATATTCCCTCTTTTCTATAAAAATTTTAGACAATGTCGAACTAATAGTTTTAGTTCAAAATTCACAAACAATACGTAGGAAACTTGATACCTACTCGCAGTATAAATAGTTTGGCACTGACAACAGTAACAACTGACACGTTGCATACAGCAATTCGTTTTAAAATAACTTTTTTTATTTAGTTTTACTGACAAAACTGTTTAGAAATAACATACATTACCTACATCATATCTGTGTTCCCAGAAAAGGTTAGCAGAGATCCACATTTAGCCAATGTAATAAGCGGCGAGCCTATTGTCATCCAGCATAATCAACCTATAATGTTCTAAATTACTCCCTCTCGAAAAAAGTAGGCCTGTCTCGGACATAGGCCTCCTTTCTTAGAGAGGGAGTAATCTACCACGCGGGCCAAGTGCGAGTTGGTAGATGTCACATGCCTTCGAATATTTGGCTCTAGGACATACCGGTTTCCTCACGATGTTTTCCTTCACGGTTTTGAGAGCTAATTGCCATTCACCGATCACAAATCCATATACTCCGGGTTGCTGCTAAGATCATTTTCTATATTCCAATTCCTCCGACTGAAAAAAAAATCAGCTGTTCCCTACATTTTGACGAGTTATACGAACATAAAATGTAGGGAACAGCTGATTTTTTTTTCGCGATTTCAGATTTGGTCCATAGTAAAAGTGGTTGATAATGATGAGTACAATGACCTCTTAAGAGGTTGTTAATGTTTTACCAATAACCCTGTATAAGAGGAAGTTTTAACATGGCACCCGTGGTGCCTAGAAAGTGGAATTTGGATGTCATGGATGCGGAGGAATGAGAGAAATGTCGTGAGGAAAGTTATGGGTTTGAATGTGAAGGGCTATAAGAATAGGGGAGAACTAAAGAAACGATGGCTGAACTGTGTGAAAGATGATATAGCTAGAAAGGGGGGGGGGGACTAAGGCTCAATTTACAACGCTGCGGAACGGAGTGGAATCGAGTTTTCGTAATAGTAAAATGAACTTTCTGTCAATTGTCTAACGTACAAAATAGATACGAGCTTGTTACTGTGGGAAATACCGAGAATGCGCGATAATTCTCCAGAAGATGCGTGACCTGTGCGTATGGATGTATCTAATTTGTACGTTACAATATTGAAATAAAGTTCATAATGCTTTGTACAAAAAAAGTTCGATTCCATTCCGTTCCGCGTCGTTGTAAATTGAGCCTAATAGAGAAGTATGGAAGAAAACTACATATTGTGCCGACACCAAAGGGCAAGAAAAGATAAAGAAATAATAGGTATCTACCTACGCAAATGTTTTCGTATTATTTTTCTTGTATTTATCTTCAGTCGTTTTAGCTAGCTACCTACCTATACTAGTTAGTTATGTAACTACTGATGAGCAGACCGCACATACTAATACACTTTCTGGGAACCAGACATAGGTAAGGTTTTCAGCGATCGTTAAAACGCAGTACTAAAATATCTAATTTAGCTGTCAAAGAGAAAATAGTGGGAATTAGTAGAACCATAGACAAAGTGCTAAGTATGTTATTTTATTACGTGTTCTATAGCTAGACATATTTTAAACAAACAACATTGTAAGAATATATGCATGAACACAGGAATATTTATTCAGAAAACTTTTATACATATTTCCTTTCTTACATTTTCATACATATTATTTACATTTTAAGGTATTAAAATAAAATACATTTTAAAATAGTGGCCCATTGGTATGTGGCCCACCGGTGGTCAGGGATCTAGAGAGAGGAACCTCCACATTATACTTATTACTATTATTTTAATTATTGTGAATGTAAGGTAATACTGGTATTCAGCTGCATCCGGTCCAGACTGGATATTGTGAATGTAAGGATTATGTGGGTCATTTTCTTTTTGATCATTTTGTCAGAAAATTTGAGTACCTACTTTATGCGGCCCAAATGAGCTGCATGATCACTGAAAAAGCTTGCACTGACTGGACAGGTCCACTCAAATCTTTATGGTTCTTAACTTAAAAGACCATCTCAGAAACTGATCTGCATCGTCCTCATAATATTATAGTCTGACCAAGATTATGTCTGGACTTAAAAAAAAAACTTTGACCTCTTGAGTTTGTTTCGGTCTTTCTTTTCAGAGTAGTCGACTAGGAAACACCAAACTCTTCAAGTTTTGAAATATAATTCGATTTTGACGTGCAATCGTGTTTTTGAACCAATTTACAGAAATAAATATCATTAATCAAAAAGTGCTAAAACTGATGTATTGTTTGAGTAAACTTCATTGAAAACTCAATTTCAGCACCAATAGCATCGTGAAACACAATTAATTATAACTTGGAACGCAGCAAAACACAACCAGTCAAAACCAACCAATCCTTTTTGAAATAAAGCTCCAATTCAGCAACATCCAAAGAGCTAATTTATAATCGAATAAATTACCTTTGTAACCCCACGTCCCGTCGCCATCTTGATAAAAATTCACATCTCGATTGCAATCTCTTTAATGTTGAATCTAGATTATCTGTGGTAGGAGCCACAGGACATAAAATACCGTTGCCAAAAACGCCAGTAGAGTCGAGATGAAATGTTTATTTCTAGTCTACGGTCAGCATAGCCAACTGAGTTTATTTGTTTGCGAAATTTTTCTGTGCGCTGTACCTACCTACATAAATCATGGTTTTAATGCTGTTCTTGTCTAGGGGGACCGTGGTACTCTGATTGGATTGGTTTAGGCTAGACGTATAGACGTAATTATTTTTATTTTAATTTGGATGGGGTTGTTTTCGTGAGTAATTTTTACTCTCTGAAAATGGCCGGTCGGTTGATGACTAAGTAAATAAATAATGTAGAATGAATGATGTGGTTGAAAGGTTGCATGAACGAGTGTAATTTATATGGGTAAGAGACATATACTTGACTTTTTCTATAATTTAATATTATGTTGCTCATATTTATTTACAGTTAGGTTTATAATCAAGTTTATGATCAATTACGTCATCCCATCCTAAAAAGCTAGACATAAGTGATCCCCAAAATGCTTTATGGTCAGTATCCTAATTGCTTAACACACTCAACCACAATCTGAAACATTTTGAAGGATATTGCTAATCCATTGCTTCATAATGTGCGAAAAGTTTGACTGCTCATCAACGTAAATAACGCAATGAATGTTGTTGAACTGTCAAAATGAAAACCGTTGCTAGTGACAGTGTGTTACGCAGTTACTCCGCAGGACGAGATAACCCTCTAAATCCAGTAGAGATTGATACTAATTTTACGCTTACCGTCCGACGCACAATATTGACTTCGGCATGATTGCTATAACAGAACGTTATTGGCTAGGGATTAATTAAGATTATAAATGAAACCTTTTCAGACAAAGACCCAGACGCTCATATTGTTATCAAGAAAGTAATCATAAGTTTCATTATCGTGTTTACTTTGCCTAGGAGAGCTCACAATTCAGTTACAATGAATACGAAATTATTGAAGGTATAGTTATATAGTTTATGGTAAGTCAAATTCACCAGAACACGTAATCAAAAAAGCTTGAGTTAATCAATAATCCAAATTCACATCTTACAAATTAATTGTTTTCGATAATTATTATCAAACAACGCAATACTATCGCTTTAGCTGTCACAAATATTCAATTTTATGACAGCACACGGCACACATAATGTGTCATCTACATAAACACGGTGATGTTATTTATCGTGACATAAATGTCAGATAATTACCTAATCATTAATTAATTTGAATACGAAATCTCGTTTTAAATCGAGATTAAAATGTGTAAGCATCGTTCCAGAATAAGGCCCTATGGTTACGATTGTCTACGAAGCAATCTGAATCAACTATTCCAAAAAAATAATGTAACAAAAGACACTTCGAAATTCAAATTGTTACCGATTCTGCTGACATTATTCGAGGTTAGATTAAGGTCCTTGTAAGGTCAGTGATCTTTCGGTTCCATTTTGGATTTCAAAGCTGTCAGATTCGCCTGAGGCTTGTTCGGCAGAATAAATCGGTTTCCTTTTTCAATAAAAGTTCAAATGATATGTACAATAGTTTTGTCATCTAATGGATTTTCAAGGAACTTTCTCATTTGTATGCATTTCTGACTTCAGAAATACAGGGTTATTTCTGAAGTATTTCCTATCTACTGCAAAATGTAATACAATGCCTCGAAAAACAGAGATTATTCGACCTAAAATCAAGAATTGACTAATGTGAGTCAACGAATAAAGCAGAGAGAAAACTAAACAAAAAAATAACTTTATGAAAACTCTTAAAACTTCGCGGTTCCTTGTTTAAGATCATAGCTCTTGGTCTAAATCAATGGCTACATGATTACCTAATTATAATTTCTAGATAATTATGGTATCCCGGATTGTTCTCAAAAGCCTATCATAATATTATAGGTAAGCATCGAAGTTTTAGAAGGACCTAGACGATCAGAAGTCCTTTATTCTGAAAGTAATTTGAAAGGTTGAAAAATAAGGGGTTCCAATCATTGACATATATATTACTAGCTTAAGGACCGGGCTAACGGCGCGACTAAATGGCACCAACACGCTGGCCCTAAAATGACGGTTTTAGGGCCAACGTGACTCAGTTGACAGTGGTGCGCGCGAACTTAGAACTTCGAACGGAGAACTTCTATGTAAAATGTTCAGACGGGCGTATCCTTACTTTTGAAATCATTGGTTCCAATAGTACACCAGAAATTGGTCATCGACCCGTGGCAAATCGTCTAGACAAACAGTCGGTAGGTATATCTGATTCTGTCACTCCCAGATAAACGGCAAAATATAATTTTCTTAGACTGAAAACCTCAAAGGACTCGTAAAATTAAAGCGGAGATTTTAAACTAAAAGGTGTTATTTATGACGACCACTGAAATATCTAACACCTAAATAATTAAATTTTCATATTTATTAACAACAAATTCAAAGGAAAAAGTCATCAGAAAATAAATTACCTAATCAAAAATATGGAAGCCGGGAAACCATTTCTGATTTTAACTACGGAAAACCGCACGGTTTCCAAATTCAAACAACACAAAATAGAAGTTCGTTAACCGCATGTTTCATAAATTAGTCAACACTTCAATAGATACCAAAAAGTTAGGTACAAAAACGCCACACCAAAATATTTAAGTCCAAAAATAGTGCCGAAAACAAACAATGGGCTTATATTTTACCCAGCCTTACCTAAATTCTATGAAACATTTTGATTACTAAAAATAGACTTACCCACCTCCAGAAATTAGCAAATGAAATGGACATGTCGTGATAAAACCTCATAATTTATACACAAAGGTCGTGACAGCCATTTGTTTCACGATTGTTGCATTATTAACTGCAAACATTTTCGAATGATTCAAAACCGACAGAAAATTGGAAAAGATACAATAATGATTCAATAATCGAATTATTTATGTCTCAATAAAGAAAACTCAGCTTTTCATACAGAATTTTCACGAAAAATATGTTTTCCCGACTCAACTTTCAGGACATGAAAGTCCTTCTAATCGATTGGCTCATAAATAAAGGCACAGACAAAAAAATAAATAAAAACTCAATGATTCTACTTACAAATTAAGCTGTATACTCGAATACTCGTGCGTAGAAAAATCCAAATGTCACACACACCACACGCACAAAACGATTCCAAATTCAAAATGACACTAGCACAGAGAGTGAATAAAAGCGCGGGATTATTGACGGAGAAGGAACACGACTGTACCGAGATAGGGTGCGAGACCGACTGGTCCCCTGTTTCGGATCCCACCCGGAGCGTCTGACAAAATTCGGTGAGTAATATTTATAAAACATCATTTTTATGGGCGATAAAGTGAAAAATAAGGATAAATAAAGGTAATTTTGTTTGCATAATGGGTACAAGACTGAAGTATTGGTGTACTGGCGTGGTTTTATCCGCCATTATTCGCGAGTTTTGTAATAAGGAAGGCCGGCTTGAAAATATCATTTTGACAATGATCAATGTTTTTCCTGGCCATGTGGTACCCTTAATCCGGCGACATTTGGAGCTTCCGCAATGAGGGATTATAATCAAAGGGAGCTCTCCTGAATTCCTGATTAAGTTAAGATTACGGTAAGAAAGGAAGTGAACATTGAGATCACTGTTGTTAGGGTTCCGGGGTTCCGTAACCAAAAGGTAAAAACGGGACCCTATTACTAAGACTTCGCTGTCTGTCCGTCCGTCTGTCTGTCACCAGGCTGTATCTCAAGAACCGCGATAGCTAGACCGTTGAAATTTTCACAAATTATGTATTTCTGTTGCCGCTTTAACAACAAATAGGTACTAAAAACAAAATAAAATAAATATTTTTAAGGGGGGCTCCCATACAACAAACGCGATTGTTTTGCCCTTTTTTGCTCGATATCAATAATGGCAACAGGTAGGCACTTGAAATATTCACTAAATACTCAGTTGTATTTTTACTTTAATAATAAAATTAATATTTAAGGCTCCCATACAACAAACGTGTTTTTTTTTCGGCGTTTTTGCCTTGTGGTTCGGAACCCTTCGTGTGCGAGTCCGACACGCACTTGGCCGGTTTATTTTTTATTTTTTTTGGCAATTGATAGAGACCCATTGTGCCCCATAAATGCCTATCAAATAGCCTTCCTACTATAAGTACGAACAATGAATGTGGACTTTGTAAGGCTGATTTACTGTTTACTGATACCTAGCCTAAATTTTCAACTGTCATATTCGTGAAAAACATTGTTTTAATAATAATAATAAAACCTTTATTGTCAGGCTACTATGGCCCATAGATAAATACCTTACAGACTAACATATATATTATATATTATTATTATAGTACAATGTGTGTTAGTGTATAAACTTAAAACTATGTTAGTAAAATTGGTTCTGGCTCGGATAGCACGCGGCACTAAATATTATGTACAACTAGCTGCACCCCGCGGTTTTACCCACATGAGTCCCGATCCCGAGAGAATATCAGCACGCGTAGCATGACGACGTTATGTCGACGGAAGAATAGACAAAATGACACATTGCCATGCTTAGACGCGTAGAATGCGTACAAATATTTCTACAATCTGTCATTTTGTCTATTCTTCCGTCGACAAAACCCGTTTCTACGGCGGTCATGCTTCGCGTGTAGGATAAAAGTATCTTATGTCATTTCCCGGGACTCAAACTATCTCTATACCAAATTTCATCTAAATCGGTTCAGCGGTTTAAACGTGAAGAAGTAACAGACAGACAGACAGACAAACTTGTGACAAACAAATGAGCACTAAATGAAATTAAAATGGAATTGTGGCTTGTGGCATTGTCCTCTTCATTGCCAAAATGAAATGAGTGATTATGACTAATTGACTGTTATTATTTTTAGACATCCTAGTATTATTCAGTGAGCTACTTTTAAACAGTGATAATAGACATGTTATAATTATAAATTTAACAAATTAATGTTGTATATATTTTTTTAATTTTAATGTTTTTATACTTGTTAAGTGATTTTATTTCTGTAAGTAGGTTTATACAAACACTTTTACACGTCAATAATATTTTTAATAAAAACTAGATGAGGTCAGCGTTTCCTATCTGACTACTCTGAGAAGAAAGGCAGAAACAAACTCAGAGGTCACAGTCTGTTTTAAAGTCCAGACATAATGTTGGTCAAATCATGTTAGGATCATATAGATTAGTGTGGAATGGTCATTCACATTGAGTAGACCTGTCCAGTCAGTGCACGCATTTGTCAGAAATCGTACAGCTCAATTCAGAAGGGAGCTCAACGATTCGACGAACAATACCATAAAAAGGACATTTTATAGGCCGCATAAATTACTCAAACTGCCAGATCAAGATTAAAACTAATTAAGAAGGAAAACACAAAAAGAAATAACCCACTTAGTATATAACCCACTTGTATGCCAGTCCATGTGGCGAAAAAAAAAATTATGATTAAAAAAAAAGATTTAAAAAAAAAATTATGTGCGTTGGCGCTTAGCATTAGTTGAGAAAGGCTAGACCGATTTGGCTATTTTTCGTTTTAAAATGTTCGTAATAGTCCGAATTATGTATTTATTGTAAGAAAAAATGGAAATATTTCCTGGAAAATTTTCAAATTCAGATAAACTGATTGTCCTTTTTTTTATGAGATTTATAAATTTTGACAGGAAGACGTCTGTTGGTTCAACTAGTAAATAACAAAACGGCATCATAATCTTTAACCACACTTATTTTTTTTTTCAAATAAACACTTGACTATCGCACCTCATTCGTACCTCCCTGGCAACCCACTGTCGTAATGCTATCCCTTAATAAAATATGTAATACAACAATGGCGGCCATCTTGGACTGGACAGACCGAACCGCTCCCGATACTCATTTATTTAGGACCGACTGACTGACTGAGTTTGCCTTGGAAGACTATCTACTGATTGCGGTTCAATTGAATTTTGACATTTGTTTTATCAGTGTGCTACACAGTCTCCTTTTTTTAGGGTTCTGTTCCTCAAAAGGAAAAAACGTAACCCTTACAGGACCACTTACTCGTTGTCCGTCTGTTAACTAGCTTCAACTTTCTGACTAACTGACAGACTATTCAATTTTGACAATTCAAAAGTGCCTGTACAAGGTTTAATTGAAATAAATGCTTTGAGTTTGAGTTTCAAGACCCTTTTACGCAGGAACGCGTGAAGTTATCAAGTTGAAATTAATATCAAATATTCAAGGCTGCAATCCCTTGAAGATGTGAAAAAATCAACGCAATCAAAAGATACGAGCGTTTATATTCCAGTTAAATGCCGCATAATTTGACACTCGCAAGGGAATCAAAACTTGGTACTTCCCGTTGACCTAGAATCATGAAATTTGGCAAGAAGCAATGTCTTGTAGCACAAGTAAAGGAAAAAATCGGAAAGCCGTTGTAACCACGGAATAGAAAATTCCGTGGTTGTAACATACCTACAAATTTGTACGGAACCCTCAGTGCGCGAGTCAGACTCGCACTGGAACGGTTTTTACCCCGCCCTCCTGCTACATGAAAATGTATGTGCTAGCAGTGCCCCGCGATTTCACCCGCATAAGTTTCGATCCCGTGGGAATATCGGAATAAAAAGCATCCTAAGTGTTAATCCAGGGTGTCAGCTACCTCCACACCAAAAAGAATTGTCCAAAATTGGTCCAGCCATTTATGCGTGAAGAAGTAACAAACATACAAACACACTTATAAACTTTCGCCTTTATAATATTAGTGTCAGCATCGAGGACCCCCATAGGGCCGAAGCCTGCGGGATTGTCCGAAAGGGTTACCGCTGGCCCGGAACATAAAGGGCTTAGGAAGGAACACGGGTGGGTTTTAGTCAGTAAGAGTCTGATACTCCCTTCCGCTCCACCCAGAGCGGGAGTAGTCATTTGATGATTTCCCATCCAAAAAAAAATATATATAAGTGTGATAGTAGGATAGGTAACATAACTAACTGGCGAAATGCGTGTACACCACCTCATGACCTAACTGCATGTACCCTTCGAATTACAGGCTTTGTGTATTTCAAATTCAATACCTCTAAACAAAATCTACGCAGTAAAATAAGTATTCTATTTCTACCTTCACGTATGTTTAAGTAACGTTAGGCCTTGTACTATTTATTCTGTGGTTAGGCTCTAAAATAGCTATTTGAAGGTTACCCTGTTATGAGGTGAACGACTGGTCATATCGGGCAGTAGCTACTGTTAGAATATTTATAAAAAGGAAAGATTTAACAAAAAACCGGGCAAGAGCGAGTTCGACTCGCGCACCGAAGGTTCCGTACCATCATAATATGTTTTTAAATTTTCATCGGCGAGGCCTATATTCGTCAGTGAATTTTAACACTGCGCATTGCGGTGTAGAATATTGCAGTTTTAGGTCAGCGCCATCTCTTGACCGATAGTGGAACTAATGTAACTTTTGTTGATGATTTCTGAAAAAGTGTGCTATTTACAGACATAGTTTTATTTTTCCTGTAATCTTTACACAAACTTCTATCACATAGAATTATTTCAGATTTTTCTCTTTGTAAACTTCAGAGATAAGGGGGTGAACGATTTTTTTTTTTTACATTTTTCATCAAAAGTGGAAAACTATGCGGCCTAATAAAAAGAAAAAAATGTTTGAGAATGTGCAAACTGCGCTCTTTCATATGATACACCACATGCCCTAGTTAGTAGCCCCATTTCGAATTTTTCAGACCCCTTCCAGTGTCTGTTGCAAAAAAAAATTTTTCTTTCTTCTTTGCAAAATAGTTGGGCAAACGTCATCTATTAAATTAAAACTAATCCAAATTTCAAGTTGACAGTATTAGTAGTCTCGAGATCATCAGCTGTGACAGACGGGCAGACAGACAGACTGAGTCTCACCTTATGGGTTCCGTTTTACCATTTTGGTACGGAACCCAAATAAAGTAACATATTTCTTTGTTCGTTGTGCATAAATAATGTCAAAACTTTTTCGAATGGCGATTTACACTGGCAATTCCAGAGTTTTTTTTTTTGTTAACCAAAATCGCGTCTTAGAATTTAGATTTTGTAAAAAATCAAAATGGGTTCTATCTACACGATAACTTAAATAAATCAATCTGCGTAGACTTTTCCCATCTTTGTTGGGGTAGGCTTCCAGTCTCATCGGATGCAGCTGAATACATGTACATGGAGCGATTGCCTATCTGACCTCCACAACCCAGTTACTGGGTAATACGATACACCTTGGTAAGAGTGGTGGCTGGATCATTATCCTAAAATGGTCAATCTTGATTAGGTCCTACCCTACATTAATCGTTTTTATGTAATTTTTATTTACATGAAAAGTATTCTTACTTGAAACACCCAGAAAGACCCCTTGACCGGTTGCCTTGACCACCCTTGAACCCGTTTGTTTCTGCGTTTCTTGACACCGAAACACGCAGCCATGTTGGCAACCAGCCGTCAAACGCCACTTACTTTTAAATAATTAAATAGCTATACAAAATTCAATTGGTAGGTACAGTCAACAGCAAAAGTAGATGATCAAAATCAGAAATTCAATACTAATTAACGGAGTTCGCGTCAGAACTGTGTGGCAGAGCTGTTGCTGTTGTTGTTGTTGAGCTGTGTGCAGAGACTGTGTGGCTGTGTGGCAGAGTTCTGACGCGAAATCCGTTCATTAGTACCTATTGAATTTCTGATTTTGATCATCTACTTTTGCTGTTGACTGTACAATACGACCGACGCGACGTAACTTGACGGGCCTGAACATAGGCACTAAAAACTTTCGCGCTTGTTCTCTCACTCGCACTCGCCTCATGTCACCATTTGGTTCCTAAAAAATCTTACTGCGCAGCCTTCTGCGCAAAGTTCAGGGTGGTAATGGAATGTCAATTATTTATTTATTTATTATACTTTATGCACGAGTAAAAAAAACTGGCCAAGTGCGAGTTGGACTCGCACACGAAGGGTTCCGTACCACAAGGCAAAAACGCCGAAAAAAACACGTTTGTTGTATGGATATTTATTTTATTCTGTTGTTAGTATTTTTTGTTATAGCGGCAACAGAAATACATAATCTGTGAAAATTTCAAGCTGTCTAGCTATCACGGTTCATGAGATACAGCCTGGTGACAGACGGACAGTGGAGCCTTAGTAATAGGGTCCCGTTTTTACCCTTAGGGTACGGAACCCTAAAAACTGGACAAAGGCAGGGCAATTATCTGAGATTATTAACACTGCTTGGCTATACATATTATAGAACGTAGCTAATATAAACGTTCGTCCATGGTCCTTTAGCAGTAGATAATGTAATGACATTTGGTCCTACCCTCTTATAGGTAAGTGTTTGCTAACTCGACCCGCAATGTCGATTCGAGTGTGAAGGTTCACAGAAATCAGGGGCGGTTTTGTTACCCCTTGTTAACACAAATTGTAATTCTGGTTTTCAACAAGTTATTAAATCTTTTACGTATATTTTTGTAAAGGATTTCAGGTTGAAGGAGGTGAAAATGTTGTGAGTTATTTTGTAAATTCCTTTTTAGGGTTCCGTACCAAAGTGGTAAAAAAGAACCCTTATGGTGCGGTCTGTCTGACTGTCCGTCAGTCACAGCTGGATATCTCAAGAACTACTAATGCTATCAACTTGAAATTTAGAATAGGTTTAGATGACGTTTGCCCAACTATTTCGCAAATAAGAAAGAAGTTTTTTTTTTTGCAACGGGGACTGGAAGAGCGTCTGAAAAATTCGAAATGGGGCTACTGGGACATGTGGGTCATATGAAAGAGCGCAGTTTGCACATTCTCAAACATTTTTTCTTTTTTTTTTAGGCCGCATAGTTTTCAACTTTTGATGAAAAATGTAAAAAAAATACCGTCCTCCCCCCTTATCTCCGAAGTTTGTAAAGAGAAAAATCTGAAATATGTATGTGTATGTGATAGAAGTTTATGTAAAGATTACAGGAAAAATAAGACGAAGTCTCTAAGTAGCACACTTTTTCAGAAATCATCAACTAAAGTTACATTATTTCCACTATCGGTCAAAAGATGGCGCTAACATAAAACTACAATATTCTACACCGCAGTGCACAGTGTTAAAATTCTCTGATGAATATAGGCCTCGGCGATGAAAATTTAAAAAACATATGATGGTACGGAACTCTCGGTGCGCAAGTCCGACTCGCTCTTGCCCGGTTTTTTTCCTTTGAGATACGAAACCCTCAAAATATGTATATAGGGTGACTGGTAATTAGTGACCGATACTTAAATACGTGATTTTACTCATCATTATGAACAACTTTTACTATGGGACCAAACCTGAAATCGTGAAAAAAAAACAGCTGTTCTATACATTTTGACGAGTTAGACGAACATAAATGTAGGGAACAGCTGATTTTTTTTCGCGATTTCAGTTTTGGTCCCATAGTAAAAGTTGTTCATAATGATGAGTAAAATCACGTGTTTAAGTATCGGTCACTAATTACCAGTCACCCTATATATTTAATAATAAACATTATTTCAGACCCTTACCGCCGAAAATAGCACCCTCAAATCAATAACCTACAAAAAATAACTCCCAAAGGGATCCAAAGACCAAAAGATATCAAATTACATTTGAGATAAATCTCACCGATGAGTGAGGACGTGGACACCGCAGATTTGACAAGTAATTGATGGAGTTATACACTGGAGCTCTTAACGATGGAATCTAGCGTCCCATTCTGCTAAAGGAATGAGAACAATGACTGTGAGAACTGTGACTTTAAAGTATTGACGACAAATTAAAAGATAGTCGTAGTGAAATATAAATAAGTATATACCTACTTATGTTGTTATCAAGCCCGTCACAGACGTAGCTCATCATCATCATCTTCCTGCCCTTATCCCATGTTACTTGGGGTCGGCGCAACACGTTTTCTTCTTCCATTCTCCCCTGTCAACCGTCACGCTACCATTCACTCCCTTCTCTTTCATATCATTCCCCACACAATCAATCCATCCATCTTTTCTTCGGCCCTCCACTCCCTCTCCATCCATCAACATGCATCATCGTTTGGCTTGGTATGGGCATGTGATGAGAAGGGATGAAACGCATGTGACTAAAAGAGTGATGAATATACATTTGATGGATGGACGTAGCTATAATAATATATATTAATATGAATCATAGCAAGGCATATTACGACATATTTTCTACATATATAAATTTGCGAGTGACCGCATACGCAGCTATAATATTTCTATGACGTCACCAAAATATGTCGACATATCTCGGTATATTTTGGCATAGGACGACCGCAGACCAAGTGAGGGCAAAATATATATTAAGGTATAGCTCCCGTGTGTGATAGCTATCTTATTATATATATCTAAAATTGTAAACTGACCGACTGATTGTTAATATATCAACGCACAGTCTAAACCGCTGCTCCTAGAGACATGAAATTTGGAGGGTGTGTTCTTTGTGAAGAGTAGGTATCCATTAAGAAAGGGTTTTTCGAAATCCCACCCCTAAGAGGGTGAAATTTCACGCGGACGAAGTCGCGGGCAGGAGCTAGTATTAACATATATACCTCGATATATTAATATATATTATAGCTACGTCTGTGACGGGCTTCATGCTCAACATTATTATAAAATGTTGCGATTCTTCTCATTTTCAGTCGCAAACCTTTGCACCAACAGAGATGGGTAGCAGCTGGTATTAACAATATAATCCTATCCCCAGTCAGACTAAAGCGAAAATAATATAACTGGCCAAGTGCGAGTCGGACTCGCACACGAAGGGTTCCGTACCTCAAGGCATAAAACGCCGAAAAAACCTTTCTTTTATACCCCTTTTTTTATTATTTTTTGTTATAACGGCAACAGAAATACATCATCTGTGAAAATTTCAATTGTCTAGCTATTCCGGTTCATGAGATACAGCCTGGTGACAGACAGACAGACGGACAGTGGAGTCTTAGTAATAGGGTCCCGTTTTTAACCTTTGGGTACGGAACCCTAAAAATGGGAGGAAGGGAGCCAGCAACAGTCGATTGTAGTCTCATTTGCAAATAAATAAAACATTTATTAGATTCAGCAGCTTATGACTCGCTCGTGAGAAGGCTAGCAGCTGTTTCATGCATACTATGCTAGGGAATCTAGTTATTATTGTAGTGGAGTAGCAACTATCTTATACAGAATAATAGCTTTTTCAACACACTTGCTCGTAAAGTGGCTCTTATTGAACCGCTTTTAGGTCCATAATGGAGTGTATTACGAACGCGTGCTTTTTCTTTACTTTAATCCACATGTTCTGTAATACCACAGATAACTATTTACTAGTCGGAGACGCGCGCTTTTTTAATCTCATCAAACCATGCGTTCCGAATTGGGAAATAATCGATGTGTTCCGAATTGGGAAATAACCTAATTAGCGTGAGCGCGATAACGATATCGATGTCCTGTGAATCGTCATAGATGACGTCATGACATTCGCCATCTTGCGATAATGCCGACCATGCCCTAGAATAATATCACCGTGAGCGCTGTCAAAAATGACAGTGTGTGTATGAGGTTGTGTCAGTGTGTGTTTTGTTTTGAGTTGCATCATCTTTAAATTAAACTAACGTGGCATTTTTGAAATTGTGCTTCTGGCTGACAGTCGCCACCTAACCAAAGAAGAAGAACTGAAGAAGAAATGTGGTGTACTTATACAAAGAAATAGGTACTGTAATAATATCTTTTTTACATTGTGTAAACACTGTGAGCGCGTTCACGAGAGTTCCGAATTGTTGCCAGCTCTCAGCAGTCATAATCGTATCTAAATCGGAACGCATGTGAGATGATGTAAGCGCTGTGATGTGAGCGATTATAGCTAATTCATGGCTAATTCGGAAAGCGCCCAAAGAGACTTCATGCCAAAAGAAAAAAATCCGCGGGCTATATTTCAATTTTTTTTTAAATAGTCTGTATTGTCCTTGGTCGCAAAATGAACTCGCAGGGGACTACAGACAATTTAAGGTGAATGCGTAGTGGTAGACCGCGAAATTCTTAGGTTTTTTGCAATTTTTAGGTTTGTATTTATTATATTTTTCTATAGGCTGTTAAGCGGTTTTGTCTGTGCCATAAATTAATATATTTAAAATGAGTCAATGTTGCGCGCGCATCGCTAGTGCTGGCTGGCACGGCGCGCGGGAAAACAAAACCAGCGCGCCATTTTCCATACAAGTTAATATTTAACAATACAAGTCTGTTTTTTTTCCTCGCAAGTGTGTTGAAAAACGTCGTATGAAACGCGTGTGCATTAATCAATATACACTCGGCTTTCTTATCGCTCTCGCCTGCGGCTCGCGCGATAATATCGCCTCGTGCATAATGATCAACATAGCACACATGTATCATAATATACTATTGTTGCGAGTTCGTCCGCGTGAAATTTCTTGTTCCCCCGACGCCTGCCCATGACATTACTTCGTTTTAGCTTAGTGTTCTTTCTGACTTTTTAGGGTTCCGTAGTCGACAAGGAACCCTTATAGTTTCGCTATGTCTGTCCGTCCGTCCGTCCGCAGTATAGCTTTCTAGTACTAGAAAGCTATAATTTGGACGCACGTGGCCGTTTTTTTTCTTTTTGCTTGGGTTATAAAGGTCCTAGCTGCTAGAACCTTTAGGAGCCCAGGAAGGCTATTTGACATCACGCTAGAATCTAGCGTATTGTTAAATAGCCTTCCTCAAGAATTGGGCATAACAAAATCAAAAATATATTTTTTTTTAATCCGTCTGGTAGTTCCAGAGATAAGCGCTTTCAATCAAACAAAGAAATAAACTCTTCAGCTATATTATTAGTATAGATAGGTAGATTCTATTCTTTAATATATTTACCTTAATATTCTTTATAGACTATCACACTAATATTATAAAGGCGAAAGTTTGTGAGTGTGTGTGTGTGTGTGTGTGTGTTTATATGTTTGTTACTTCTTCACGCTCAAACGGCTGGCAAACCAATTAAAAAAAAAATTGTATGGAGGTAGCTGACACCCTGGATTAACATTTAGGCTACTTTTATTATTAAAACACATATATATATATTATAAAACACACACACACTCACAAACTTTCGCTTTTATAAATTTTTTTTTTTTTTTAAACGTTGCCCCACACTAGGAATTTCTCCTGTATTGTGGGTGCGTTTACAAACATTTAAACTCACATACACAAACACCCAGACCCGGAACAACTACTTATAGGTCATACAAATATTTGTTCCGTGCGGGAATCGAACCCGCGACACGCAGCGCAGCAGCCAATCGCCAATATTGGTGTGATAGTTTAGTCACTACAGCTGATTGGCAATATTCATAGTTGGTCCACCACTACCTAGTTTGTTTTACTTTTTTTGGGGCGACGTTAGGATTTATTTGACAGTTTCAAATACTTCTATTGGCATTGTTTTCATTTATTGTCGTCTCCACGTTGTATTTCATACAGAACCCACAAAACTAACTACAACTGACCAAGTGCGAGTTCCGTACCACAAGGCAAAAACGCCGAAAAAAAACACGTTTGTTGTATGGGAGCTCCCCCTTAAATATTTATTTTATTCTGTTTTTAGTATTTGTTGTTATAGCGGCAACAGAAATACATAATTTGTGAAAATTTCAACTGTCTAGCTATCGCGGTTCTTGAGATACAGCCTGGTGACAGACGGACGGACGGACGGACAGACAGCGAAGTCTTAGTAATAGGGTCCCGTTTTTAACCTTTGGGTACGGAACCCTAAAAACCATGTTCCAACATGTTAGCGAACTCTGGTCTCAAAAAGCTGTAAACCACGTTTTTCCCGGAACCCAGAGCTCGCAAATACATGCAATACATACAATTTGCTGGACTCTTACAATAAAGTCTAGATGAGAACGTAGCCAGATCCTAAGTTATGGTTATAGCCCGTTATAGCCTGTTATGGCCGTTATGGCCTGCAGGCTGCAAATGACGCGGTATGTAATTCTGCCGGCTTCTAGAGTTACCGTTTGAGAATTTGCTGCTAACTAAGCTGTTTGCAATTTGTAACTCAGTTACTGTTGTTTAAAATGGTGAGTTACTTTGGAAAGACAATTGTATCTCAAATTGGATCCCAATAAGCTTTTCCCGTTTTTTATACTTAAATATTCGATTCTATAAATATGTTTGTGTTAGATTGTGTAATTTACATCATATCTATATAATATATATACGATCATCAGCCATATTTTACCTACTGTGGGCGTACTGTGGGTATGTGTTGGTTATTGCGCAATAGAAAAACGTTTGCAGTTCAAATCAGATTATAATTTCACGAACAATTTAATCACACTAGCAAATTACACACTGTAGGTACACGACACAACCAGATACGGAACGCGGGACAGTTTCTGAGCACATGTTGTTCGTACGATGTCCAATGTCCAAGAGAGCTCCACATCGTTCTGTCGACCTGTCGTCGACTCCCACGAACTCAGGCTAGACTCTGTCAAGCGCCACCAGATGGTGCTAGCGTTGCAAATAATCAAACGAATGACCGGATGCGACATATTTATGTATATATATCTATACTTATTATAAATTAAAATCGCTTTTCGTGTCTGTATGACTGCTTTGCTGTTCTAAACACCGCAGCAGATTTTGATGTTGTTCTCACCACATTTTTTTTGGGGAATAAACCTTTCAGGATAAAGGTTTATCTGTAAGTATTACATACACTCTTGCGAAGTTTGTGTACGGAGCGGGTCGCCAGTAATTAATAATAGATATCTTTAATTTGGAATTTTGATTAATCAGGCTGACCGCGCTTTATAAATATAAAAACGGGTAAATATTGAAATGCAAAATGTATAGGTACCTACCTGTTTACGGGCTACCGTGAGATACATAATGTGTTGAATATTTCCACCATCTGTAAAATGTCTCATGTGTCGCTACTGGAATACATATACGTCTTAGTGCATGTTGCCTGCTGAAGAAAGCGGTATGATGTTTTGGTTTATTTTGGGATGCATGAAGAGCCTCCTCGTGTAGCGCAGTTGGTTCCGCCAGTTACTCAACTGAACCGAGCGCCCGGCGCATCCTGGACAGTCACACCCATCACCTTATTTGACTGGCCAATTCTTCCCTTGCGGTGGTAGGGATAACCACGCTTGGTTTGCGACCACCCTCCCACTGGAGTCCGGCGTCAAGCAGCCTGCTGTGTTTCATCGATGGGTGAGAGTTCCAGTGCCTTAGGCATCTTCTGGGCACGCTCGTTCCATCATACACCTCATCCATTGCTTTCTATAAGGCGTGAGAGAGGTCAAAAAAAAAATGTTAATGTTAATAGGAGTATCTTCTTAATTCACAGAGAGACAACTCAACCACTGGGTGTCTAGAAGCACGAAATTTAGCTCATGATTTCCCTTTATTACGAAGGTAATCACTGAAGAAGGAATTTAAAGTTCATCCCTAGGGGATGGAAGTTTGTATGAAAGTTTGTATGAAAGTTCGTATTTCTTACCGATATAGGATGTCCAATCGGGCACCCTGCTTGTTTATTTATTGTTGGAATAGTAAACATTAAATACTCCTTATAGTTTATGAACAATTTAAGTTTGTCCTTGATAAAACTCTCATGTCACTGTTCTATGACTTACCGTGTTATGGGCCCAGCATTTATAATATCTTAGTCAAATTTTGCAAGAGAAAAGGCAGTTTACCTAAATCTTTGCCCCACCGGGACTAAGAAACCCTACGATGAAAAACATTTACCCCAAAATCAACTCCCCCATCTACAGAAATCAACTTAAAAACTACCAACGCAGCAAGTTATCTTTGCAAAGTAAAACCAAATCTTATTTACCAAGCGAAGTACTGCAAAGCTAAGCTTAACTTAAGTTCATATCATAACCGTAAACCGAGGTTTAAGTCACAGAATACTACAGAAGGCCATATAACGAACGAAAACAAGCGCACACAGACGCTTAAGCACTGTTCCAAAAATCATCATCATTTCAGCCAAAAGACGTCCACTGCTGCACCTCCACATCGACCGCTTTTCTGCTTCTCGCATCCAACGAGTTCCTGCGGCCTTCACACGGTCGTTGGTCCACCTTGTGGCCTTCCAACGCTACGTCTTCCGTTACGCGGTCGCCACTCCAGAACCTTTCGGCCCCATCGGCCATCTGTTCTGCAAGCAATGTGCCCTGCCCACTGCCACTTAAGTTTGGCAATTCTTCGGGCTATGCCAAAAGTTATAATCAGCCTATAATATTCCAACTGCTGGGACACAGGCCTAATCTCTTTTTGAGAGGGAATGGGCCGTAATCCACGCGGGCTCAGTGCAATTTGGTAGATGTCACATGTCTTCGAATTTTTTGTTCTAGGAAATGGCGGTTTCTCACGATTTCCAAAAATGTAAACAAATATTAGATCAGAAAAACTTTTTTACAAAAAAAACAACCGACTTCCAAAAAACACTATAAAGTGAAAAATAACTTTAATTTCGGAAGTCGGTGTATTTGTGGTCCCACTGTCACCAAGTTAGGATCTGATGATGGGATCTTAGAGAAATCGAGGGCAACCCTCAAATTTTATAGGCTCACTTATTGTTTTTCGCATATTTTATGAAGTATCTTGTGTATTTGCGTATGGTTGTCACCATGTCAGGTAGCTGGGCTGATGATGGAAGGTACAACTCCTTAACAGTAAGAAGGCAAGGACTGTTTTAGTAAATTGTTTTGATGTTTGATAGGGCATTTGCCACATTTGGTCTCATGATCATCAAGTCATGACCTGATGCTGCAGTCAGGATAGTCTGCAGAGTACCTAACTCTTCGACAACTAACAGCAGATATATCGTGTTTAGGCTCATTGAAAAGGGCTCGATGTGTGGATAAACGTACTGTTACTGAGGAACACCGAAGACCTGATGCTGAAGCCAGGAGCATCACAAAAAGTAAAAACCTTGAAATTACAGCACCGTAGTCGTGTTTGGGCTCATTTTAAACAGGACTAATTTTAAGTTCAATGCAATGTTGACATAAGTCTGGCCTGATGCTGCAGCCAGGATTATCACTTAGCAGCATCTAATCTAAAAACTAATAAAAGGAGAACTCCTCAACAATTAACGTCCCTGCATCGAGAAAAGGAATATTTTATAAAAAGGCGATGGGCAAGTTGACATTAGGCTATTGTAACTTAGATAAATTATAAATAGACCCACTAAAAAGCGAGAAATAAAAACTTTTTAACAAAAAAAAACCGACTTCCAAAAAAAACACTACAAACTGAAAAATAACTTTAATTTCGGAAGTCGGTGGCAAAAACTAAAATACTGATCCCTAAGACACCGACTTCCGAAATTAAAGTTATTTTTCAGTTTGTAGTGTTTTTTTTGGAAGTCGGTTTTTTTTTGTTAAAAAGTTTTTTCTAATTTCTAATTTTCATCACAGAAGTTTTTCATTTGACAATTATTGAGGACAATTCCATAATGTTATTGTAATAATAATTATTGGAAAAAGTGATGAGATTCAAAGTTGCATCCTTCTAAATACCTATGATAAATTTGTAACATTACTCCCATAAGTAAGTGATTGCGTAAATAAATAACCTGCTGGTCGATTCTGTAAAAATCTCACCGTGAAAACTTAGGTGAAGTGAGTTTGTTTTTGCTAGGAATTGACACTATTGACAGCTCACTCCACGCTCACTTCACCGAAGTTTTCACGGTGAGATTTTTACAGAATAGCACCGCTGAACAAGGTTTGTTAACACTTTGATCAGATACTTTTGAAATAGACTATATACCTACGCACGGCGGCGGCGATCTAAAACAAATGCCGGTCGCGAGTGCGCTTGCACTCGCTGTACGTGAAGCGTGTCTATGTGTGCCTGCGTTCTCGCTCGTTGTATGGAGCCGGCCTTCTGTACCTATCTGTTCTGTGGTAAAGAGACTTGACTTCAAAGTCGTTTGCTTACAAAACCGTGGCCAGTTAAAAACGGGTGAAAGAGGGTAGAGCGAGTTATTATGAATGCTTGCTTTACCCATTTAGTGCTTAAGTTTTATGAGGACGGGAATAAGATTCGATAAGTACCATAGGGGGCAGGTAATAAACTTAGGTAGGTACTTGAAATGAAGTTGTAGTTAAAAATAGAGAAATCTAAAAGAAAGTTTTGAAGAAGAAAATTCTATAATAATTTGTAAGAGAAAGGTTTTGATTTCAGAAATTCAGACCAACCGCGGCAAGCGTAGCTTAACCTGATCGATCGACCTGTGCGGCTGTTATTATTTAACCACGGGCCCCTCGCCCCCCCTTATTTAGAGGTGTATCGAAGAAAAGCCAACTGCGCCAACCCGAAATAAATTGGGATAAGGGCAGAAAACTGATGAGATAGAAAATTATGTAGTACTTAATTTAAATCATTTTTAAATTCTTATGAGTTTTACGTTATATTTGCTCACTGCGTGAGCTTTCAAACTGTTTAGAATAAGTTTCCCAAGACATTTTCCTTCAACGTCAGTAATACTGAAGTCAAAGTTAAATCATTTATTTCAAATAGGCACATAAAAGCCGTTTTATAGGTGTATGTGAAGTACCACAATAGGTAAAAATAAAGCTGTGACAGGTAAGAAAGTACACACGGCGACACATCAAGCTGTTTTTTTTTTTATTTGAAATGGGTTTGCTCTTGACTCTAGTCTAGGTCAGAGGTGACAGAGACAAAGTCGACGATGGAGTGAGCTTACCCAGAAGAAGCCTGTTCTCTCTTACTTTGAAGACATTATATAGCTATACATTTCCAGTTTTAACTGACCTCGCATTGTATAGATTTTTCGTACAATCAGAAGTCAGCTTATACTGTTCTGTATAGCTTGATGTGTAGCCGTGCGTACATTCCACGTTTACGTAAAGCTACGTGAAAACGTAAGTATTGTGAAAATAATTTGAAACCAAACCGTTTTGCTCCCTAAAATAATTTCTACAGACAAAAACACAGACATCAAAGATCATCACCAATCCTCAAAAGAAAATACAAGCAGGTACAGACAAAACAAGCATCAAGTTACCCGAACCTGTCAAAAATCCTAATCAACCTTGAACCATAAGCTTTAGCAATAAAGTTGAAAATCTATTAAAGAAATATGACAGATTGTAGTAGCTTGATATGCTGGCGTCTGTACCGCTTGTATCTGTAACTGTCGTCAATTTACTTTTACGTTTGATGTCAGTAATTGCGGCACACGTATCGACCCTTTTCCTGTGACAAACACTTTCCTGTGAAGTATCACTTCCTGCCGCAGAATATGTAGATAGGTACAGAAGGTCCGGTCCATAGAAATGTAAACGTTCATATATCTATGGTCCAGTCCATAGAGAGAGCAAGAACGCACGCACACATAGCCACGGTTCACGTACAGCGAGTGGACAAGCGACCGGCATTTGTTTGGGATTGTTCGAGTTCCCCAAACAGCCTTTCTTCTTTTATTTTTTGAATATTAGATTTTCATAGCCGACTGCACCTGTCAAGTGTATAATAACGCGACCGGCATTTGTTTGGGATAGTTTGAGGTCCCCGCACATACGCGTGTCTATAGGCTGTTCCAAAAGTACTGTATTTCTATCTCACGTAGCAACACGCGGTTTACTTGTGGTTACCAAGTGATCAAACACGCTGTGAATGTGTGTGTAAGCGCAAGAGCTCTCGGTACCGTCAGAGACAATGGCGAAGATGAAAGTATGTGTGTTTTGTGACACTCGTCAATGACTTCAGTTGCTTTTGCCGTTGACGCTGACGCGTGACGATCGTGTGTATGCACTATATGTAGCACTACAAATTAGCATGATACAAAGTACGTTTCCCAATCCATTTGTTTACTTTTCACGAGATACTTTTGGAACTGCGCATGTTCTCGCCCGTTGAAGCAAGCCTTCTGTACCTATCATTTTGTGCTTCCTACCCTCGCATACCTCAAATTCAGTATGCCGGAAAACGTCTGGGATTCGTCCCCCGTATTTTTAGGGACTATACTTTACTACACTTTAAAAACGTGTATTATATATTATTCGTTTACTTACTTTTTACGCCGTTTTCGGGGGAAAATTGTCCCTTTTATTGTCTGTAAGCAATTTTATTTGAAGCTCTAGTCTTTAAATATAAGACAGCAGTAATTTGGGTCACATTTTGCTAACGTGTCTGCTTACCTCGGTAACTAATCGAAAAGTCCTTTTGCATGAATCGTGTAAGATGTGTGTTGAACCCTAGATTCAAAACGTTACTATACAGTGTGAGTCTTTATAATGTGCACATATCGAAATGAGGCAAACTAAGCTTAATTTTATCGACGGAAAAAATATTTAAGGTCCAAGTAATTTTTCGAGACATCGCCAAGAGGTTGGTCGACTCTTCATGTGACCAGAGGGCTGGCCTATTTTTTGGCCAAATAATCAGCATTGCCATACAACGTGGCAATGCTGCCAGTCTTTTGGGCACTTTTCCTACTGACAGAGAGGCGGACGATTTTTTTGATGCCCTTTGATTATTTCCACTCCTTTTTATCATGTACATATTATTATTATTGTTTTAAACATTATAAATTGATTCACAATATTCTTATCGATATGCAAGCTTACCACAACTTTATCGATATTGAACTGGAATTGACGTCACTTCGTGCTATCTCTAACCGTTTTACGTCACACGACGATATAAAATCGATCCAGGACTTTATCGAAAAGTTTCGAATCGTCACTAATTACGAGTACACGCGGGTATCAAAGCAATATATTATGTAAATGCTGCTCATCCTACCGGAATAATGCCCTAATCAGGCCTAATGACACGCATGGCCGGCGCTGGCGGTGAGTGGTAGACCCGCGTGATTAGTGATGGGAAACTATGTAACGGTATAGGTGCTCGATATGTAAGTGTTTACGCTAGGAAATAATAATGTCAAAGGATCGCCGTTATCGAAATCGATATTTATATACTCCAAAATATAGTTGACATTTTTTACACGTTAGAATTTTTGACAGTTCTTCCATACAAAAACTGTCAGACGTCAATTTTAATCGATTGAAAAATCAGCACTTAGTCATTAAAAAAAACTTGAAAACTAAAAAGGAAGGTACTTTCTTGTTTCATCCTTTTCAGTAATAGGGCTACTGAAAAGGATGAAACAAGAAAGTACCTTCGCGTGGTCCAACCATGGAACAACCACCAACAAACCATGATATTAGGGAAAAAGCACCAGGAAGTTGTTAGTATTTTCCTTGAGTAATTCATATCCTAAAATTTACGAATCACACTAAAAATGACGAAATTACTCCAATGTTTTTACAATAACTATAAATCTGCTTTCACAACACTAATAAACCTTGCTACACAGTTATACTACGCGTAGTAAGCTTCCGTTAAATCATAAACGACCGGTTTCTGACTAATAGACATCTTTGTGTACCTTCGTCTCAGTAATCGAACTCCCTTGAGGTTGATGAGATCGGGATGCTGAATGAGACACTCCGGTAAAGCCCTCTACGCATTATACATTCGTTCTGTCCGTTCATGTAGGTTGCACGTTGCAAAAAGATCGTGCGATGATTTGCACGACAGTGAACATCGTGCATTTTTCGTAATGGTCGTGCAAAACGCATTTTTTTTAATGCAAACACGGTTCGTGGTTCATTGATAAATAAATAATAATATAATTCGACTCCTGTATTCCCGGAAGGAGTATATTAGAAGAGTAAGCACTCACAATTTGCCAGCTGTTATGTTTAAGTACCATGTTATAACCCTCTTGTAATAAACAACGCAATTCAAACTTCTGACTGCAATAAATGAGAATTTCCTAATGAAAAAACATTATAACTTTCCGTCCTACACCCAGCAGTCGTACAGACGCCAGCACATCAAACTACCCAAAACTGTAAAATTATCTCAATCAACTTTGAACCTTAAGCTTTAGCGATAAAGCTAAATCTATTAAAGTAATTTGACATATTGTAGTAGCTTGTTGTGACTGGACTAGACCGACAATCCTACAAAAATCGTTTCAGTTTCATAGGTCAAGATGGATACCTACTTTGCACGACAGCGCTTAGAACATGATCGGGCAAGACTCGGGCACTACTATACCCTTCAAGATAGATAATCTGTATAGGACTATACGCTTTATGTGTGTACGATTTAAATATCTCAATTGCGCACAGCTAAAACATTATATCACACTAATATTATAAAGGCGAAAGTTTGTGAGTGTGTTAGTACGAGTATGTTTGTTACTTCTTTACGCACAAACCACTGAACGGATTTGAATGAAATTTGGCACACTGATAGTTTATAGCCAGTATTAACACATAGGATACTTTTTATCCCGATATTCTCACGGGATCAAAACTTATGCAGGGAAACCGCGGGGCGCAACTAGTTCTCCATTTCGGCTTCCTGAAGCATTTTCTCAATAACATACATCTTTTCAAATCGTCAAACACGACACTTTGCACGACAGTGCGTAGATGACGATCAGGCAAGACTGTCATGCACTCCCCTGTCCTTCAAGATGGATAATCTGTAGAGGGCTTTACACTTCAAGTGTGTGATTTAGATAACACGCACGTTGCTGGCTTATACGAGGGTAACCTACTTCTCTTTATTACTTAATCGAGTTTTACGCATCTGTTTTATGTATGTTGCGTGTCCTAGTGTGAATAAAAATGATGTGTAAATAATATTTAATGTCTTTGGATAAAAATAATTTGTTAGTATCTAGTATACGGAGTATAGGTACCTAGTTTTTGGATCGAAGTTCCTCATCGCACGTAATACTCTGTGAGCTTGGCGAATAATTGGCTAGACCAAAAAAAAACCGGGCAAGAGCGAGTCGGACTCGCGTATCGAGGATTCCGTACCATCATATGTTTTTAAATTTTCATCGGCGAGGCCTATGTTCATCAGAGAATTTTAACACTGTGCACTGCGGTGTAGAATATTGCAGATTTATGTCAGCGCCATCTCTTGACCGATAGTGGAACTAAAGTAACTTTTGTTGATGATTTCTGAAAAAGTATGCTATTTAGAGACTTGAAGACAGTCCGTGTTTTTCTTTTTTTCGCTGCACTACGTAGATAATCAAAGAGATTGGGATTGGATTTGAATTGGATTGATTGGTATTTTAGCACAGACAAAAAATAGCTTAGAAATCCTTCACCAATGCGATTTGATACGATTAACTTAATAGTTAACTGTCCAATAAGATTCATAATGTTATCCTTTTATGATTCTGCCAAATTGGCCTTTTTAGGCACCCCAGATCGCTTTTATGTCCCTGCCAACCTTTATAATAAAATACCCAACCGATATTTAGTTCCACCTTAAAAGTATGCCCATAACATCTCTCACACAAAGATACGCACGTTATAAATTCATCGCCAAACTCCCAACTGCAGACGACAAAGTAACCACTCACCCCATAAGCGTATACACCATTCTCATTCACTCGAATAACAAGAAAATACGATTTCAAACGAAATACAATAATCTTCTATATCTTCCAATAGCGTAGCGACCCGACCCTGTATCGCAAGGTTTTTACGACTTGACAAAACACCCAGATTTCTTTATTGAATTTTAGTAAGTCTGTTGGTCCCGTGGATCTTTGACAGTCGATTATCGACTGTCAAAGATCCATCTCAGATCGACTGTCGATACGCAACGGTTCGTCAGAAGCCCGAAAGTCTGACAACCAGTCGTACCTAATACTGGTTGTCAGACTTAAATGAAATTACGAGGAACCGGATATTTATTGGGTTTTTCTGAAAACAATAATTTAGCAGCACGAAGGGCCCTTTGAAGGGGTATCGTGTTACCCAGCAAGTGCGTTGTGAAGGTCAGATAGGCAGTCGCTCCATGTAAAATACTGGTATTTAGCTTCATCCAACCGACTGGAAGCTGACCCCAAAAATAGCTGGGAAAAGGCAGATGATGATAGAAGAATACAAGGACAAATCCTTTTGTAAATCCTTAAATATAGTTTTCATAGTCTTTTTTTAAGTATCACACATCGTACAGAGTATTATAAAAAGTCAGAAAACGCTATGCATGTAGCGAGCATTAGGTACGAGAAAATTCACATCTACGGACAACGTGGGCAAATAAAATTATGATAGTACTGTCTAGCTGGTACCATGAGATCAACGCGATTTGTTTGAATATTACTTCCCCTTGGGATGGTATAATAAACTCGAAAACAATAATGACTACAGCCGGTCGATTCTGTAAAAATCTCACCGTGAAAATTTAAGTGGAGTGAGTTTGTTTTTGCTAGGAATTGACACTATTGACAGCTCACTCCACGCTCACTTCACCTAAGTTTTCACAGTGAGATTTTTACAGAATAGCACCGCTGTATTTTAATTTAAGAAAACATAGTTTTCTTTAGTAAAAAAATTAAAATAAATGTGTCAGCGCGGTTTCAATTTATAATTTGGTTCATAAGGGGACTACATGACCTAAAGCGCGGGACACTGTCGGACTGCTTAGAAAAGAAGCGCGATGACACAACGCTGGTAATTTATTGCAAAAATTGTCAACATTTTTTAAGCTTGAGTACGAGGCTTTTGTATACGTTGTGTGTGTATATTTGTCTTTTTATTTTTTTTTTTAATATGCAATGTGCGTTTTGTTTGTGCAGAATAAACAGATTTTCTTTTTTTCTTTTTTCTTTCAAAATATGAAGCAATTATATAATATTTACCTTGTGAAGGCCGCAGCAACCCGTTGGATGCGAGAAGCACAGAACCGGTCGAAGTGGAGGTGCTTGGGGGAGGCCTATGTCCAGCAGTGGACGTCTTTCGGCTGAAATGATGATGATGATGGTGATATATTTACAAAACATCTCATCATGTTTGGACTAAAAAAATCATTAAAACACTAGTGCTTTAGTATGTTGCTTGTAGAATAATCTGACAAAAAATTAGAATGATTGTATGTTTAACTATAGGACCTAAACGCAAAAAACGCAAGTTTTATAATGCCTAAAAGTATATGATCGACTAAAGTAAACAAAATCAGAAAAATATATGATATTCTTCAGGATATAATTTTAATTAGATATTGTGCTGAAAACATAATACAACTAATAGATACGATAGAAAAAAATCATGAAGATACCTTTAAAAACTTAAAAACCATACTACTCCCCTTTAAACTACGCAACGGATTTTAATGCAGTTTTCAGCAATAGATAGAGTGATTCAAGAGGAAGGTTTAAATGTATAATACATGCGTATTATAGTAGAGAAAAGCCGATAAATTCAAAGATTTGTAATGTGATGTCGTAACAAACATATTTTTGTACGCTGGCTAAACCTTACGAAATAGATCAAATGAATGTACTACGGAATTGTACCTATATCTTAAAAATATCGATGAAAAAGTCCGCGATGGTATTATATGTTTATCTCTTAAGGATAACCCACAATAACCATTTACATCTTATAGCATATTACAAAAAAAAAAGTAATTTAAAAAAATTAAACCGACTTCAAAAAGAAATTAACTCAAAATTATGAAATAACTTTAATTTCGGAAGTCGGTGTCTTGGGATCTGTATTTTAGTTTTATGCCACCGACTTCCGAAATTAAAGTTATTTCATAATTTTGAGTTAATTTCTTTTTGAAGTCGGTTTAATTTTTTTAAATTACTTTTTATTTCGTAATTTTTAGTTTTTGCACTAGTATTTGACCAAGGTTTTGAGATGTTTTCCCTTTGACACTACACCCGTAGCTCTTATCAATAAGCCAGGCCGTCACACTTACACGTATTAGTCCATATCTTGAAAATTACTGAATCGATCTTGATGAAACTTACACTGTTCCCTAAGTTAAAGAAAATGTAAGCCAATAAAAAAAAATGGTCACGATCCGATTAATAGTTCCGGAGATATGCGTGGACAAACATACATACATACATACATACATACATACATACATACATACGTCTATGAAATTTTGTATATTTGTTTGGAAGCCCTAATAGATCATCATATGTGAATATAATGCAAATCCAATAATATTACATACATACGTATCGAATTGATAACCTCCTTTTTTTTTGAAGTCGGTAAAAATATGGGTTATTTACCACGCTATTTTAAACAATACGGTGTTATTCCTTATCCAATTAAATACGTTGTGCATTTCATGGAGACCAAAATTGCCCTTTACAGCATAATATTAAAATGAATATCTTAGAAGATATCAGAGATTTAATAAAAAGCGGGGGGACAGAGCGGCTGGCGGGGCGGTATGAAATTCGCCGGGTCAGCTAGTCAGAAATAAATAGATTTGAAACTTGAAAGTGAATATCGTTCGCCCATCCTTCGAATTTCCACGGTAACATAGATGTATTTATAACGATAGTGATAGCGATACAATCCGACACCACGTTTTTATACGTATCATGGTAGCGGCCGGGTGGGGAGCGAATTCGCACGCGGGCGACGTGATGTCTGCCTCACACACAGACTAATGAAAACTGACAGAGGGATTCATTACTTTTTGCGGCTGAAAAATTGTTTTTGCTTTGTTTGACGGTTAGTTACTTTCTCTTTTGGGTTTAAAGCAATAAAGTTCATGTTTTTTGTAGGTGTTGGAGTAGAATCATTCGTGCCACAGATGACACAACGCCAGTATGTTTAAGCCCCATGGAGGTGAGCATAGGCTCGCCTCTATGCCATCAACCGGCCAGAAATCCAGACTCCGGGCTGCTACTGAGAAAACTCCGGAAAAATCCGTTAACACTTTGCCCAACCCGGGAATCGGACCCAGGACCTCATGATGCTCAGCAATAGCGCTTGCAAAAACTAAACCTTTAACCATTTTTTTTTTCTAATCGACACAATCGTTTACACTGTGGGTTCACTCACTCACTGATCACTTAAAAACTCTTAAGTATATGTAGATTTTAATATTGCATAATTTCTGTTCAGCCGGTCGGTCGATTCTGTAAAAATCTCACCGTGAAAACTTAGGTGGAGTGAGTTTGTTTTTACTAGGAATTGACACTATTGGCAGCTCACTCTACGCTCACTTCATCTAAGTTTTCGCGGTGAGATTTTTACAGAATAGCACCGCAGGTGGAGGTTCATAGACGACTCCGCTTTTGGAGTGTAAATGTGGTGATGTTCCGCAAACGATGGGACACTTATTATCCTATCCTACCTGTCAGATGCACGTTACAGAAATTGTTGGACGCTAGTGATGGCGCCAAACACGTAACCAAAGTCTGGGCTGAGTCCATTTAGATTGCTATCGACACGTTATGGTTAAGAAAATAATATTGCGTTTTTCCCAACAGTCATTTCCCAATTAATCATATTATATCCTAATTATAATCAGCCAACAGATAATACCAAAAGCAGTAAATCAAAACCTACACCATCATTACTGCAGCCTAACGACCGCGGCCATTGCAGCGCATTCCAAATTCAAACCAATTAGGACACATCAATCAATTAATGCGTGTCAGGCACGTCGGGTGCGTGGTTTGTGCACATGCGGTCTGTTTTTAGGTATGGGAATACAGAAGCGATTTTTAATTTAAATTACCTAGTTGCAAAAATTTGTATTATTGGGTTTGTAATTTTTATTAAATAGAGAAACTTGACTTCTTACACTTGAACGTGGTTTTTGGGTCTCATTTATTTAATGTATTTATTTAACCATTTATGTACACACTTATAAAAACAGGCAAGAAAAAAAGAATAGAAAAATAGATAAGTACAGACGCCAGCACATCAACCTATTACAATCTGTCAAATTTCTTTAACAGATTTTCAACTTTATCGCTAAAGCGAAAGGTTCAAAGTTGATTGGGAAAATTTGACAGTTTCGGGTAGCTTGATGTGCTGGCGTTTGTACAGTGGTGAATGGGTAACTTATATACTTAGGACCCCTTGAAAACTGAATGGGAACTCTTAAAATGATAACACTGTTTAATTTTATCGGACTATCGTTGACCAGTGACCAGGCTTTATTGAACATGAGCTCAATGAACTCTTGATGTTTTGTTTTTCTGATATTTGTAGGTGCATGTTGCGGTCTCCCATAATTAAAGAAGTACTTACGTAATACCTTTGTCTATAAATTGAAAGTATTGCTGCCTAATATTTTACTAGAGACAAATAATTTAAAAAAAATCCCCGTAATCGTTAGCCATGTCTGAAACTCCTTAGGTCTATGGCGATCGCCCGGAGACGGTTGCTAGGCAACGGGCGATCGTTCCCCCGACGCGAGCTACGCTCCGATTTCGTTGCGTACCTATTTTGAATTTTTAAATGTACGCGCTCGCACTTGTTTTGAAATATGGCGGTTCCATAATTAAAATTGACGTTAGCTGTCAATGCCCTCATTTTGTGCGGGGATTTGAAAATGGAATAAATTGTTTTTATTGGAGTTAAAACCTAATTTGATTTTCGTATAAGGGTGTGTTTTATGATAATTCGAATGAATATTATTTGAATCGAAATTTGATTTTATACGTTCAAGGTCTTTTTCAGGAGTGGGGGCTTACCATCACCACTTAAAGCAGGGCAGAAGTTGAACTGCACTACTTTTTGTATGAAGTCTTAATACAAAAAAGTAGTCCAGTTCAACTTCTGCCCTGCTTTAAGAGGTGATGGTAAGCCCCCAGGCCCTACTTACATCTCCCTAACTTAGCTACATTCTTTGTCTATGTCTATATAATGAATACACATAATTTTGCAATTTGTCTTTCCACCTTAGATTTTGCGCTAATGGCCTAATTTCAAGTTTACAAAAAAGGTAACACAGTACTGTATGCGCTGAAAAAAGTGTAAGTACGAAATAGATTTTAATTATTCTTCGAAGTATTTTCCGTCAATGGGAAAACCGCTTTATCACAATGAAGATTTTTAGAAATTGTATATATCTATAAGTATCTAATTGTTTTTTAGAACTGTATGACTTAAACCCGTACTTAAGTCATGCTTTTCTGTGACTTAAGTAGTCCATTTTTACACAGAAAACCGTGACTTACGTGCACGTAGGTAAGTCACGGTTTTCTGTGTGTTCTGGTTTTCGTGTGATCTAAACCTGCAGGTTTAGATCACACGAGCTATACAATAGTATCTATACGATACGTGTGACTTAAGTAGAGGCTTGGGGCTAAGTAATAACAGCCGCACGGGTCTATCGATCAGGTTAAGTTGCGCTTGCCGCGGTTGGTCCGTCGATCGGTTACCATCTTTACATACCGTGATCCCTCCGTGCCTCGGAAAGCACGTAAAGCCGTTGGTCCCGGCTGTCATTCGTGGATCCTTGACGGTCGTTACGGGTAGTCAGAAGCCCGAAAGTCTGACAACCAGCCTAGGGGTATCGTATTACCCAGTAACTGGGTTGTGAAGGTCAGATAGGCAGTCGCGCTGCATCTGGTTAGACTGGAAACCGACCCCAACATACAATCTATGTTTTGTCACAATATCAAAAAAGCCAATTTTGCTCATTTAACAGAAAACAAAAGAACGGCGCAAGCGACTTTCCCTTCACCGATTCTTCCCCTTGATTAATTCCTCGCCCGTAGTAAAAACATTAAGCGCTTCCTGACAAAAATACTGTGTCATTGCGACATGCTTTCGGACATCCGGGCTTATATCCGTCACTCGGAATGGATAGTTTCATTTGTTCCTGTTTTATTTTCGTGAAGATTTCTCTGGGTATATGTATACCTTATTTAATTTAGGGCTGATTTTTCCAACGCCAGATAATTTTATCGGAGGAATATTTTGAATTTTTGACAGTTCTTCCATGCAAAAACTGACAGACGTCAATTTTATTCCGCGAATAAAATTTATCTGTAGATTGAAAAATCAGCTCTTACACTTTAATTCAACTTATTTATTGTGTATCCAATTTACAATCATCATGTTTTTATTATTATCTGACCCTTATCCTTATTTATTTGGGGTCGGAACATTATGTCTATTTCTTCCATACTTCTCTATTACTGACCACAGACTTTAATTGTCCATACCACAGTCAAACCACTGCCTGGACACAGGCCTCCTCTCTATGATAGGGAGTGGGCCGTAATTTACCACGCGGGCCCAGTGCGTGTTGGTAGATGTCACAAGTCTTCGAATTTTTGATTCTAGGACATGCCGGTTTACTCACAATGTTTTCCTTCACCGTTTTGAGAGTAGTGATGATGAAATAATTTACACAAAGTTAAGCGCCTGTCGGGGTTCGAACCTACGACCTACAACTCGTGAGTCGCGACCGTTACCACTGCGCCACCACTGATCCTTGATGTAGTATATCAATTGTTATTTTCTAAACTATTAATTTCCCTGACTTTATATAGGTACCTTTCGAAAGAAAGAAAGGGTATTCCAAGTTAAGTATGAGATAAGACGAAATTGGGCTAAACCAACCGTTTTTATGCGAAACATATAAATTTCCGTATGCTTCCATACAATTGATGAAATCTCAGAGTGGCAGAAATGAAATACTTGTTATAGATTGTGTAATTATATTAAACATGAACGCACCCTGATTTTGACAGGCACATTTTTGACAGGACTAGATATATGTATTCTGTGGTAAGAGCAGATCTATAAAATGCTTAAAACGAACCGTTGTTCTTAATAGGAACCTGCGGAAAATATCAATGCATCAGGAGAATCCATAACAATTACGACACTTACGCCTTCTTCCCACGGGTGTAGGTAATAATAATAATAATAATAATCTTTATTGTTCAAGAAAATACACAATTTTATCAGATAAATCACTGGTCTCCACACTAGGATTCCCTGTGTCGTGGAGGCCAGTCTCTTTCATCGTGGTTCAAAAAAATACAATGTAACATAAGTATATATATGTATAACAAATTAAAAGTAAAACAAAAACAATAATTAAATACATGGCGTGTTTTGCAGTAGGAGTGTACAAAAGTGTGAGTTGTGTGGTGTTGGTATGTGTGTGTGTGTTTGTGGTTGTGCGAATCGTGTCTCCAAAAACTAAGTGTCATGATAGATTGTAATAGGTAGTTTAATAACAAGAATTTAATTGTTTCTCTGTAGAAACCAACGCCAACGCCACCTGCTACGTTCCTAGTGATCCTAACATACTCTTTTTGCTGCGTTTACGTTCATACATCTGTGGGGTAATTGCGTAACACACTATCAGTAGCAATGGCTTTCATTTTGACAGTTCAACCACATTCATTGCGTTATTTAAGTTGTTGAGAAGACACATTTTTCGAACATTATGAATCAATGGATTAGCAATTTACTTCAAAATGAATCAGATTGTCATTGACAATGTATTACGCAGGTCATAGGTACACGGACGCCGGTGGTGATTACCTATACTACGCACACCTTTCTGAAGAATATTACCAATAATATGATCACTATTATGTCCTTCTAAGGCGACCCCCCTTGGCGAAAACATACAAACATATTCCATGTCATAATAACGTAGGTGCCTACATTTATTACATCACATGCAGAACACAACTGTTACATTAATAATAACATCATCTGCTCATACATTTTGATAATTGAATCCCCAATAATTACTGTAATTATAACAAAATTAATGGGAACGGCACGATACGCTGGAATGCTGATAACTCGACGAACAAATATGGAATACAAAATTGAAAATATTTCATTTAAAGCTCGTTTACACTATGCGAGGTTCTCGTTTATAGAGAAGCGAAAAGTTCCACTTATGCCAGCCTCGGCGGCGAATCTCAATCAATCAACTGAGCCTTTCGCACAATTTCGCAGTCTACAGATGGAGCTAGACTTCTCCCAGGCTGCGGTACAACACCCTGTACTCCGTCTTCCGCATTCAGTCTATCCCAGCCAGCTGTCTTTTTCTCGTCAGTTCATCTGGCTGAGGGCCGTCCCACGCTATACGATCTTGCTATGAAAAGAAACAGAAATATGGGCGAGCCCACATTTCTGTCATTACGAGACTCTTCATGCAAAAACAGTATACCTAGTAGTTCCGCAGTCGGTCTTTGATCCGTAGGTGTATACTCTCAGCTCTTTCAGACCTGAGTAGCCACACTGTTCCTCTGTAAGTGTTGTAATGCTTTTGAAAGTGGTGTTGTTTCGGGGCTTTGACGCAGGGTGATGCCATCATTGGTTGCCGTTTCATCTTTCTTTATGCGTATGCGCTTGACCCTTGAGTCTTTGATCAGGGTTCCTGATATATAGAGCCTGAAGGCTGCCAAGGCCACCTCCTCACGAACGATGAGGTGTAGAGGTGCAATCCAAGCATTGCCAGTAGGGCAGTAATTCTCATAAAGCTGGTGTCCTATGTCCTGGTAGTGAGCTGTATGTAATAATTGGTCGGTGGTGTAGTATAGCCACTATAGCCAGTAACCCCGAGGTTCATGCCCCAATTCCTGCCAAGCATAAACTTGCACTGCCATTAAGGGTATGCTGGTTTTTGTAGTGATATGTTTTGCCGGCTCTTCTCCTTAAGAAACGACCAATTTCAACCACACGCCTAGCTTCTAAGTTCTTAGTTCATAAGTGCCCATGTAGATTTATGTGAAGCATTTAAAATATATGATTTTGATTACATTTTGATTTTAAACCCCACACAAAAGGTGCTTTGGCTGTACGTTTGTGCCGTTTATACGAGAATTTCTTTTTATCTCCTTCCGAACATCGCCTATTCGAGACTAAAAACTCTCCTCGTGTAACAAGCTGTTCGGATAGCGGATTCCATCGGTTTGTGAACAAACAGCCGCACAAATAACGAGGTTAAGCCTGTAATTATTTTCATGGTGGTCTGAATTTGTTGTGATTACTGTCGAAGGGAACGTGATAATGTAATGTGGACATTCAACGTTTGTATTGGGGTGTGTTAAAAGAGCTTCATCGAGTTAAGATATAATATTAGTGATGTGGACTCTGCAATAAAACTATAAAGGTTGTCCGTTAAAGTCGGCCTTATGTAGTGCAGGCTGGCAATAAATTAGCTCTGGCCGCATTCGAAGTCAAGCAAGTATTATAAAACGAGGTGTCAAATAATAGGTTTTTTGTTTAGAATAAACGGTGAGGGAAAATGTAAAGACGTTCAATCAAAATAAACGTAAAGAAATCGTAACGTTGTTTGATTTCTTATAAGAGCTCATCAGCTCTTCACAGTACCGACAATCGTTACTGTAAATGGCCTAATAGTTGAAAGCCTCGACCAACACTTCAAGAGGCTCTCATTGCGCGGCTGGGTCATGGCTTGAATCAGAAAACAGTACTCCTGGATACAGCACGCATAGTGAAGAGGTTCCTCTCTCTAGAGCCCTGGCCACTGACAGCTTGGACCTTGGCCCCTATATTTAAATGTTTAAAAAAAAATACCAGCCTATATTATTGTCCCACTGCAGCGCAAAAGCTTCTTCTCAAACAAAGAAGGCACGAGCATGAATATAAAAAAAAACAATCTACCAACGCAATAACCCTTTTCTTCCATTGTAAATCGTGTTTCAACAAGTTTCACACAATAGTTACAGAGTTGAACAACTTATAATGGAAAAATATTGTTTATTTCTTGCTACCAGGAAGTTTAGGAAAACTGAGATTTCTATAATACAACTGACTTCACAAGTAAGGTAGTTGTAGTTATTATTTATTTATTTATTTAAACTTTTCGCACAAAAAGGTACCCACATTTAAAGTAAAAATAAACTTTAGTTACGGTAGCAGAGAATTTATACTACCCACTTTTATTTTGTTCGATTGGCAGTTCCCATTTTGTGGATACACACGAGCGACACGTCGACGCCACAGGCAACTGCAACCGTCGACGCACGTCGACGGTTGCAGTTGGAGAGAGTCGCACAGAGCTGGTGGTTATAGAAAACGACACTGTAACTAGCGAAAGATACGTGGAAGAAATCTTAAACAAATAGGTACTTTGGTCCGTTTATGGACAATTTGGGAGACGATGCTATCTTTATGCATGACAATACCCGGCCTCATACTTGTGAAATTGTGAATTCAGACTGACTATCTCCAAGAGGTGAATATTAACTGTATGGAGTGGCCAGTACGCAGCCCGGACCTCAAACCAATCGAACATGTTTGGGACGAGCTCGGACGATGTGTGAGACACCGAAACCCTTCCCCGATCACGCTTCAAGAGCTCAAAGTTGCGCTCGTAATGGAATGGGAGAATATTTCCCATTATCGTATATAAAACTTGGTGTACAGCATGCCAAACCGCATTAACCGCAGTGATGACACCACGAGGGGTTAATACAAAGTACTAACACTCAAGAAAAATTTAAAGTAGTTTAAATTTATAGATGAGATTGGTAATTTTTTTGTTTAGGTAATATTTGGTTGAATTTTTGTATGCAGACTGAAGTTAAAAAAGAAGTTAGCGAAGTTTAATTTATTGTCGTATTGTCATCTCTAGCTTATATTATATTTAGCTACCTTAAAATATACATTAAATATACAGAACAAAAAACCATTAAACCAACAGCCCACGCAATTCCAAAAAAACTTAATAACCAAATCAAATGAAACACGCCATCTGAAACGACGCCTTGTTCTTTTAATTCAATAGAAATTAATTAAATATAACAAGCACGGCTTTATAGCCGTCATATTAAAATACAGTATTTTTCATTTCATTCTCATTTGCACAGTAATTAACAATTTATGTCGTTGATAAGGGAAAACGGGACTTTGAGAGTTGTACGTCAGAATGCTGTAACGCTGAAAACTGTATTTATATAGGTACTGTGGGATGCACGTCTGTGGCAACACTTTGCCCTTGAACTGGCCTAGCGTAGAACGGACCTTCAATAGTATAACCCACTTACTAATAAACGTTGTATAGCGTCTGTATAGTTACACAACGCTTTGTCTTCTTCTTTCGAAAGTCAAATTACGAGCTACGTATGGTATTCCGAAATACCGCTCACCGAAAGGACGGTTTTCCGATAACACTCTACTCCGACGGTTAGTTGAACGAAAAAATAATTGGCCGATGAAACGTTTCGCCGATAATATTATTCATCGACGGTTGGTAGTCCGAATGAATCCTTCGCCGATGTAACGGTTCACCGAAAACACTCTTCAACGACGATTGGTTAAACGAACGAATCTTTCGCCGATAGCACTCGTTGTAGGGGAATTCTTTTGCCAAATGGATAGTTTTTCTTTCAGCTTGACAACAACCTTAGGTTTTGTAGAAGTCATGTTAAAAATACAGGTTCACAATTTACTATAACTTCAAAAATTTATCACGTTGTGTTACTTTTAGTTGTTTTTTGCTTTGTTCGCACAGTTTATTTAATGTTTTTCTATTGTCGCAGTTCTAATAGAGAAATCATAATAATCATAATCATATTGTTTATTGTAAAAAACATCAAGAACAAGAATGTCATGTGTGTGTCATGTGTGTGTGGTGTTTGTTTTTTTTTTATTGCAAATTTATATTGTTTTTTACAATAAACAATATGATTATGATTATTATGGTTTCTCTATTAGAACTGCGACAATAGAAAAAAATTAAATAAACTGTGCGAACAAAGCAAAAAACAAATAAAAGTAACACAACGTGATAAATTTTTGAAGTTATAGTAAATTGTGAACCTGTATTTTTAACATGACTTCTACAAGACCTAAGGGTGTTGTCAAGCTGAAAGAAAAACTATCCATTTGGTAAAAGAATTCCCCTACAACGAGTGCTATCGGCGAAAGATTCGTTCGTTTAACCAATCGTCGTTGAAGAGTGTTTTCGGTGAACCGTTACATCGGCGAAGGATTCATTCGGACTACCAACCGTCGATGAATAATATTATCGGCGAAACGTTTCATCGGCCAATTATTTTTTCGTTCAACTAACCGTCGGAGTAGAGTGTTATCGGAAAACCGTCCTTTCGGTGAGCGGTATTTCGGAATACCATACGTAGCTCCAAATTACTGACGACTGAAAGAGAGAAATCGGTGTGTAACTATTCATCTGACATACGTTCATTAGTAAGGGGGAAATACCCTATCTTTAATCTTATACTGGTTTTGTTACCATTGACGTTCGACCTACTGTACAATACGACCGAAGACGTAACTTGGCGGGCCTGAACATAGGCACTAAGAACTTTCGTGCATGTTCTCTCACTCGCACTCGCCTCATGTCACCATTTGGTTCCTAAAAAATCTTACTGCGCCGCCTTCTGGAAACTAGACCCTACATTTTGACAAGTTTTTGACATTGATTGTCACTGAGATGAGATTGCGTCTAGATTTTGAACGTTTTTACCGACTTCAAAAAAAGGAGGTTATCAATTCGATACGTATGTATGTAATATTATTGGAATTGCATTATATTCACACATGACAATCTATTAGGGCTTCCAAACAAATATACAAAATTTTGTAGACGTATGTATGTATGTATGTATGTATGTATGTATGTATGTATGTTTGTCCACGCATATCTCCGTAACTATTAATCGGATCGTGACCATTCTTTTTTTATTGGCTTACATTTACTTCAACTTAGGGAACAGTGCAAGTTTCATCAAAATCGATTCAGTAATTTTCAAGATATGGACTAAAACGTGAAAGTGAGACGGCCTGGCTTATTGATACGAGCTACGGGTGTAGTGTCAAAGGGAAAATATCTCAAAACCTTGGTCAAATTCTAGTGCAACAACTAAAAATTACGAAATAAAAAAATAATTTAAAAAAATTAAACCGACTTCAAAAAGAAATTAACTCAAAATTATGAAATAATTTTAATTTCGGAAGTCGGTGGCAAAAAACTAAAACTATAAAATACAGATCCCAATCGACACCGACTTCCGAAATTAAAATTATTTCATAATTTTGAGTTAATTTCTTTTTGAAGTCGGTTTAATTTTTTTTAATTATTTTTTTATTAATTATGGAAATTGGCCTTCTGATGTAAACCCATTTCTAGCACTAGCATATTTCGTTTTTCGTTTAGTTATAATAGGCTATTTGACTGGTTTCTGATAAACATCTCGGATTATTTAATGGTGTCTAACGAGCCCACAAAAACCTATTACTTCAAATTGCATAATGTATTTCTTTTAAAAAATAGTAAATAAAAATGTACTATTTAAATAAGCCGCCAAAACGCTATCTTTAATAATATGGCGTCGTGACGTTGAAACGGTCGAGATACTAGACAAAAGTCATCTGTTCTGTCAACGATAGACAGAAATTTACTAAATCATGACGTCATCTTAAGTTCAGCCAATCCAGACCGTTTTCGATTACGTGGCGCCAGATTTAAAAAGATGAAGGTTTTTCGGGATTTTTTTTATAAATAATACATTGTTTTGTAGTAAAATTAATGCAAATCGATTTTAAAAGCGTTAATCTATACGAGTGTCAATAATTATGACCTTATTTTTTACATTGTCAAATAGCCTATTATGCAAGTGCAAGTTCTTAACTCGTAGGTAATTTCTTTAAGAGAAAAATAAAATCTTTCATTTTTGTTCGTGGTTTTATTGGAAGTTAACTACACCTTACAATGTCATTTATGTCTCATTCGAATCAACGATTCAATCCAACTCAGCATCCATTGAGTTAGTCATCCTTTCTTCCCCTCCCCTGTAGTAGTCATAAAAGGTGACTCAGAAAGACGACTCAGAGCTAACGTCAAGAGTAAAGTACTAATAGAAATATAAGAGTCCTCTAGACCGAATTTCGGCCATAGCGGCTGATATAAGCGGAGACTAGCCATCTTCGCAGAAGATATTATAGTGCACAAGTGTATGCGCAGACAGTGGCACTTTCTCTTCCCATACTCGGAAAGCTGCACCTGATCTCTTTCCGGTCGTGTCGGATTGCCGTCCCATCGGAATATGAGAGTGAGGGAAGAGCGTAAGTTGTGTGCGCGCAGACACAGGTGCACTCCACCTGTGTCTGCGCGCTCACAACTTACGCTCTATAATATCTCCCGCGCCGAAATAGTATCCGTTGAGATTGGCCGCCATGGCCGAAATACGGTCTGGAGGACTTTAGTCCGATGAGACGGTAATCCGTCACGACCGGAGAAAGATCAGGAGCTCGACCCATGGCTTAACGTACTATCTGAAGCACGAGGGTCTCATACTGCCAACTGCCAAACTCCCGGCTGCTACTGAAAAATTACTAATCGAGAAACCCAATGACACTTTGGCCCACCCTGGGATTCGAACCCAGGACCCCACGCTCAGCAGTCGTGCTTGCGATCAACGAAGCAGTCAGGGTTATCGTCAAGAGTAAAGTACTAATACTCAAAGCATTTATGTACTACGCAATAGAATATAGGTCACGTTTTAACGCTCACCAATTTATCTGCGAAAAGCTACTTGCAATAGCGATGTTTCCTTCGACAGTTCAATGAAGAAGTGAACGTTAAAAAAAAAAATATTTTGGACCAAACACTTGTACACATAACATAAACCTGCCAAATTGCGTGACAGTTTGTCGGCAGGATTAGCGCTCGAAACACGGTCTTAAATATTTGGTATCAACAATTTGGTTTAACATCTAAGTAGGCGATAAAAGGGCGATTTGGTGATGATTAGAGGCTGATTTAGTTAAATAAGCACCTCAATTGGCGTCCGTAAACACATTCCCATTTCGATAGCACAGCATCCTGCTGAGCGGAAGCCTTATTGCCACAATAACGACGTGCAGCTGCCGACTTTAAACAGACTCCGGACCCAGGTTGGCCGAAGCAAGGAAAACCTGTTCAGGTGGAGATTCATAGACGACTCCGCCTTGGAGTGTAAATGTGGTGCTGTTCCACAAACGATGGGACACTTAATATCGTGTCCTGCGTGTCCTGTCAGCTGCACGTTACAGGAACTGATGGACGCTGGTGAAGGCGGCAAACAAGTAGGCGAATTCTGGGCCGAGTACAATTAGATTGCTATCGACACGCTAAGAAGAAGAAGCTGCCGACTATTTCTGTTCTATGCTAAAATAGATCTTTTTTTTCTATATTAGTTGTATGCCTTGTTGTTGTGTGACAAACAAACCCATTTGTATTTATTTTCTTTCTGAACATGACAATCTTTTCTTGGCAAAAGTACCTATGCCATAAAGTTTATCCCAGAAAATTCTTCAAGCATATTTTTTATGAGCAAGTAGAAGAAAACTTTTACATAATATTAAATTATCCATACCCTTGGAGTGTTTTATACCCCCGAGAATATTGTTTAGTTCAAAGAAAAAGACATAAAGTTAGTTTTATCCAGATTATTTACGATGATAATAAAATTCTAGATTATAAAAGTTATACCTTCGAAAGGTTATCCTTCTACCAAGGTTTGTGTTGACTTTGTAATTTATCTAGTTACATAAAATAAGCTAAAAGACTTATAGACATGTACCTACAGTCAACAAAAGAGAAAAGTATGCAGGATCGTCGGATATAGTTGAAGTTTAGTAAGAAACCGATGGATGTTCTCGAATAAAATTTTATTTTATTAATAGAAAACAAACAGCTCATTTATCAAATTAATCAATCAGTAGACCACATCCATCGGTTTCTTACTAAACTTCAACTATATCCGACGATCCTGCATACTTATCTATTTTGTTGACTGTACATGTCTATAAAAAGAGAGGAAAGAATCAGGGCATCAAAAAATTTGTCCGCATTGCTGTCAACAGGAAAAGTGTTCAAAAGGTTGGCAGCACTGCTACGTTGTATGGTAATGCTGATTCTTTGGCCGCAAAATGGGCGAGCTCTCTGGTCACATGATGAGTTGACTAACCGCTTGGCGATGTCTCGAAAAACCAAGTGGGCACATGGACTACATGGTCTTAATGTTTCAACCCCAAACAGCTCGAATGTACCTACATATACCATATACTAACTCCCAATAATATTGGAAATAAAAATCTTGTTGTTCATGAAAAAGCTTTGTCTATACCTATTTAAAAAGTAGGTACAGACGCCAGCACATCAAGCTACCTGCAACTGTCAAATTTTCCCAATCAACTTTGAACCATACGTTTTAGCGATAGAGTTGAAATTCTATTAAAGAAATTTGACAGATTGTAGTAGCTACGAGTAGATGTGCTGGTGCTCTGTACATATTTCAATTTATCGCCAGCATTACGTATTTTGTTTAGCACCTTTATTTATCCCATAAAAGTCTAAAGCTGATAAGAGAATTTTCGTATAAAATAAAAGAGAAAAACGCTAGGTACGACGGATTCTCTGAAAATTGTATCAACACAGAAATTGTCGTAGTCATCAAAGCAAACTGGATTATTAATTGGAAATTATCCCACTTCTGGAAGAAACTCACAGGACAGGTTGTCAATAAGTACCTACGCTGGAATGTGGGTTCTTTGAAGTTGTGTAAAAAATATATTATCATGTTAAGGTTGCAAACTGGTAACGCGGTTAATACAACGCTAAAACTATGAGAACTTGGAAGTGATCAGCCAACCTGACGTCAGAATAACTGAACACTTTATTTCTTTGATATATTTCTTAACGCAAAGGTAGCATTCATTATAGGTAGTAAATATAAGTAAATAGGTATTAACAGTGCACATGGTCTCATGTAGGATATCTCGTTTGGTCCAGCTATCCTGACAGTCACGATTCAAACCGACCAGCCGGTCGATTCTGTAAAAATCTCATCGTGAAAACTTAGGTGATGTGAGTTTGTTTTTGCTAGGAATTGACAATATTGACAGCTCATTCCACGCTCACTTCACCTAAGTTTTCACGGTGAGATGGTTATAGAATCACACTGCTGTAGCACAAAAGCCAATCGTTCAAACTCGACTTTCGAACCCCAATCTGAAGAAAATCACTTGCTCGAATTGTCGATAAATGGCGGCCAACTCGCCCTGTAATTGGCAAACTATAATGTGCGACATTTCAACTTCGACTATTATGTAATCTTTCGGTAATCAAACTCGATTATGAGTGGGTCAGATCTTGAAGGGCTCTCAAATAAGGATGAGAGCTTCGAAATTGAGCTTTTATTACGTAACACTTCACAGGACTTAATATCTTTAGATCTTTGCTATAATTTGCTTTTTTGTAATGGCTGAATGAATATTAGCTGATTTGCTTTCAGTCCTTTAGTGGACAACTGGAGACCACAAATCAGAACCGGATTTAGACTAGGTCGATTTTCACCGTGCGGCTGGTGGGTTACCAAATTGCCACCCTATTTACACAGGTCGATAAAAATCGCAGGTAATGTAGTTCATTTTGCATCAAAATATCGACCTTCATACGGCAGGCCATCGTCTGCGAGCGACCGAGCATTTTCACGGTCGTTTTTAGTCACCCGCCGCATGCGACCTGTCGCCGCACGACAAAAGTCGAACTACTCTACTTTGGAACTTGCAATTTTAGTCACCTGCAACCTAGCTGATTAAGGCTCCTACAAACAGGCGCGACACGCGATATAATCATACGCGATACAAAGGCACCGCTTGTTGCGCGACTTGCAGTGCCTTTGTGTCGCGTATCATGTCTCGCCTTTTTGAAGGAGCCTTTACGATTTAGACAGTTGATTTTCGCGGCGTGGCAAAAATCATGCGGCTATACCTGAGCTGTGTAAAGCCCACGTTAGTGTAGCCTATGACTCTCAGCTAAATGAATCAATGACCTTAGAAAGGGGGCCGAGGCAGGCTGGATGCGGAAGGTAAGGAACAGCTGCGGTCGGCTGATAGTTTTGACAGCTGTTTTAGCTGCAAAATCATAGATCTACATTCTCGTCGATTACCTACATCATCTTTTCATTTAGCGACACAGATTAACCGAATTTACAACATGACACAGATTATCAGAATTTTAAATTTCCAAATAAGCAGGTGATATTCAAATTCCAAACTGCACAAGAAGGCTAAAAACTTTGGCCGGCTACCTAATTGCGTAACACATTATCGAGTAATGATGCAGATTAATGGGCTTCGTTTTGATCCCAATTGGCTTCGTTTTAACCTTTTCGTATTGCGTAAACTCGTCTGAAGGGGAAGCCAACGGCTCTGTTTGAATCGCTATTAGAGTGAACGATACGTCATGAAAAACTGGGCAAAAGTCAATTTTTCGTATTGTGTAACTTTTTTGACAAGCTAGATTTGGCTTCAAACGTCAAATTAAAACCAACTGCAGTTGGTTTGAAAGAGAAGGCAGGCTTCTCGTCGTAATCATTTTCCGATCTACATATTTTAGGATTTAAACGCGTAATCCCCATAATTATTTCGAAAAAATGTAAGTGGTAGCCTTCCTGATAAATTGTGAATGTGATTTAGTGTAAAACCTCAATGATAAAACCATATTAATAGTATTTTAAAAATTAAGGCAGTGAGGTGAATTTAGTAAAATAATTGTAAAAGTTTTCTTCTGATATAAGTGCTTACAACCTAAATTATGCTTATTATGATATTTCAGAAACGAGGTACCTATATTGGTGGCATTTTAACGAAAGACAAATTCGTATCTCGTACCATAACAAACGTTAACTTATTATGCCAGAAGCGCAACCCATTCGAGGTTTTACTTCATTGGAAAACGAATAACTAAAGAGGAAGAACAAATATAAAGCACACTATGAAGCAATATAAATCGATGGATTAAATCTATCCAAGGACTTCAACGAAAATACACACCATACATAGACCTACTTTTAAACATCATTGTTCAAGGTAATGTCAGTATTATTTTCTTTATAAGTGTTGAACATTGAATGGGCCCACTATAGGTATACCCTAACCTAACCTAAATGTTGTATCTTCCTAAGACGACCCACTGACCATCTTCAAAGATGTTACAAACTGTATATTGTTTGTCAGGTATCTACTGGTGTATACCTACATTGTATAATATACCTAGATACATAGGGCACCATCAAACATTGGTAATATAATGACTTCAACTACTAATGACAAGACACAATTACTTTTTCTGTTGTTACTGACCATAGTACCTATAGCTTAGCTTCATAAAAGACGAGGGGATGAATATTTACAATTATAACAACAAACTAAATTAAAGAAAGTAGGTATGTAGGTAAGTTAGGTAGGCAACTGAAAATATGTGTTTTCAATTATTGTTAAATATTATTAGTAAGAATATCTAAGTCAATTAATAAAAATGTATTCTGTCATAAACCTTAGGATGTCCGGTGTAAATCCTCAAAATCAATATCAGTCTCCTAGCACCACTATGGTAGGTAGTCTTGAAGGTTATTTTCTAAATATTCAACTATATTTATGGAAGTACCATAATATTTATTTATAGTGTTTATTGTTATATTATTATGTGGAGCCCTTCAAAATACTCTAGCATTGTATTGGTTTTGTTTGATATCACAATTAGTAATGTGTGTAATATGTATCATAGGCCCATCCTCCTTTTTATCTATTACCTAATAAGTAAAAATACTTGCTGTATCTTTGTGTAGGTACTTTTTAGTCAAGTATGCTTCATCCATCAATAGAATTGTAGGCATCTAATTTGTGTTTATAGCAGTATATTACTGTTCTAATATGTACATAGATTTGAGCCTTTTAAATACTTTGTGGATGGTTGTAACATAATGAGGATTTACTTACTTAAATTCTTTTTTTATCTTTCAGGTGTCAGGCTCAACTACATCTTGCGCCACTGCTGGGCAAAGGCCTACTCTCCTTCCACCCCTCTCTGTCGAGAGCTGCCAAGGACCTATCTTTATTAAAGGAGTCCAGCTTATCCCGCCATCTCCGTCTGGGCCTGCCGCTATTATTCAGGAAAAACTAACTTGTTCTCACAGGAAGCATTAGCCAGCAGTACATGGGAAGACATTAGATGCCAAATTCCACCAATCTATAGAATATAAATATTTGTTCCAATTTATTCTTGCCTCATGACCAAATATTCTATGCTAAATGTGAATAAATGCTATTGTCAGATAGGTTGTAATAATATAAATAAAACCAGTTTTTTTTTGTTTACCATATTTTGTCTTTCTATTTACCTATAAGTACCTAATGAATGACAGTTAATTTAGCTAAACACCACTATTTTCTAATTAGTATCACTATAATAATCACTTGATGTCTTTATTAAAAAAAGGCTTAGTAAGTATTCAACTTTATATTAAAGCTTACACTGTTATCAATTACATAATAGGTACATATGTTTATGTTGTCATGCAAGACTGAAGATTCAACAGTTTTTGAACAATCTTGAGTTTGTACTTGAGAAGTTTGAAAACTGAAGTAGTTGCTGAGCAGCAGTAGCAGTGGCCGAAGCGAACAGTAATGTATGTAATATGCTGCGTTCAGTCATGTCTTCGTAGGTGAAACACCCCGAGAATTCTCCTGCAGTTTTAAAAGTGAGACAGTAAGGACACTGTCCGAGTTGAAATGCTCTTTTATATACAAAATCATCCTCAACCAGTCCCATTTGTTGTAAGTCATAACTGAAAATTAAAAACATATTGAAATCTTCATTGAATTCTCAAACATTGTGTGTTTCGTTCTTATAGCAATTATGTGTACCTAAGAGGGGAGAAGGTATCATTTAATATTGAGTATGTTATGTGAGTTGTTGATTAAGTGTACCGGCAGTCTACGACGAAAACCCATGTCCAGGGAGGTCGAAAGCTAATATAGTTCTATCCTTGATGATCATCGGTATCAAGGGTAAGTACTTACACGAGCTACAATAATCTAATAATGAGATACGAACAACTTTTTCCTAGATATATTTGGTTACTTACTTTTATGATTATATTGACATAATATAACAGACTAAGGTGCTTTTCGCTATCGAGCAAAACAGCCTAAATCTTAGTGCAGCCAGCTAAAACCTCCTTGTCCTCTATCAGAGAACTTTACAAACGCATTCCTTCTACAAGAAACCACAACAAAAATGTTCCGAAACTATTTATCCTATGTTTCTGTATGAAAATAGTAAAAACAATTTATATATGTTAAAAAACATAAAACAAGTATTAATTTAAACAACATTCAAGGTAAAACCAAACAAAGATTATTTGTATATTATGGTTTAAAAGTATCCTATTTTCATTATTTACTTTTATTACCACAGAGTACTTTTACTAATAATTACTCAGTGTCAGTGTTGCCAACTTTTCTCCCGAGTCCACTAGAAGGCGAAATTTTTTTATATTATGTTTATTCATATTAGCGACGTTCGATCGCCGTTATGGAGGTCCGTTTTATGATTTGAGAATGGACACAAACATAACTTATTCACAGTACTTTTTTTTTAGCATCATCCTATTACAATATCATAAAATAATGTATTACTCAAGAAGTTAGTAGTATGTTGCCGTGGGATTTTTTTCGAAATTACTTACTTTCAAATCGGCAGTGGTTTCCGCATTTGAAAGAAATAAATCTTAAAACGTCAGTAGTTTGATGATTTATTTCTCACTTTCACAAGGTTTAAACAAAATATAAAACATGCCCATTATCGTGTTAATATAATATTTTCTCGAGGCAAAGTTAAAGTAGTTGATTATATTGTTTTCTACAAATTGAATTAGTCTAACCACCAGCCACTGAAAGCAAAATTTTGTCCACCGGCACCCCACCCCTGTGTCCAAACCCCCAAGTTTAGTGGAACTCCCACTAAGTTGACAACACTGCTTTTTTACGATTTTATCGTTGGCCACAGATAACTAAAACGTGAAAAATAAAACGTTTCGTTGCGTATTTCAATTATGGTAGTTTTTGGTAGAAAGTGTATTATAAATTGGTTTTTCATTTTTCGGCAATCATCGTACATTTTTATTTATATGCAGTAGTAGACCATCAGTTGTAATCAAAACAAAATTTAATTATAGCAAAATTATTTGGAAGCGAATAGTTCTTATATGAAGAAACAACACGCTTTCACCAAACAAATTCTGCCCGACAGTCGGTACACCTCTATACAATTATAGTCATTTGGGATCATTTGGAGTTACACAATTCCGTTTACTGATATCGATTCAAACTGTAGTTGGCATAGTTTCGGAATTGTAATCAGAAAGAAAATGTTTTACGCAATTAGGCTGCCGGAAGGTGGGGCAAAAAACTATTTTTTTAGTAACAAAATTGCCAAGATTTTAGAATGAAGTAAATAACCAATAGGTTCAGTTGGTTTTAAGTTCCTGAGTAGATCCTAAATTAGAATTCCTAGACATGCTCTAGCCATAAACAAAAAAACCGGGCAAGAGCGAGTCGGACTTGCGCACCGAGGGTTCCGTACCATCATATGTTTTTAAATTTTCACCGGCGAGCTACCTACTTACTATTAGATCTCGTTCAAACCAATTTTCGGTGGAAGTTTACATGATAATGTACATCATATATTTTTTTTAGTTTTATCATTCTCTTATTTTAGAAGTTACAGGGGGGGGACACATTTTACCACTTTGGAAGTGTCTCTCGCGCAAACTATTCAGTTTAGAAAAAAATTATATTCGAAACCTCAATATCATTTTTGAAGACCTATCCATAGATATCCTACACGTATGGGTTTGATGAAAAAAAAATTGAGTTTCAGTTCTAAATATGGGGAACCCCCATAATTTATTGCTTTTTCCTATTTTTTTGTGAAAATCTTAATGCCGTTCACAGAATACATCTACTTACCAAGTTTCAACAGTGTAGTTCTTATAGTTTCGGAAAAAAGTGGCTGTGACATACGGACGGACAGACAGACAGACAGACAGACATGACGAATCCATAAGGGTTCCGTTTTTGCCATTTGGCTACGGAACCCTAAAAACAGTAAAACCTTCCGTCTATGTTCCGTTGCAATGGAAACAAATACTAACACGATTAATACCCCCGTTGGGCCATATTATGCTTTATGGCCCAACGGGGGTATTAGTCGTGTTATTCAAGCCATTTTATTGTATGTTTGATAAGGTGCTATAGACCGATATTATATATGCGTTTCAAATTATACATTGCTTCAATAGTTTTATGTACCTACACAATTAGGTACATGTCATATTACGAAGTTATGTCCATGTAAATTATACACAATCAGGAATAGTATATTTTTGATTAAGTCATTAAAAAAAACTTGAAAAAGTTTAGTTTATGGTAGGAACTCGATATTAAAATACATTTTTGTGAGAAGACGTGCTGATCTGAATAAAGTTTTTTCTTGCTGTAACTCAAATAGTTTTGTAGTGAACTTTGAATCTGTAAAAGCCCTTGAACTAAAGTAAATAACATTGAAGTAGTGTAGAGCCCACATTTTCAGTGACGTGTTTAAACCACATGGCTTATCTTTTGTCCAGTGTCACTAATCAAGATTAACAAAAAATCTAATTTTCTTTACACCAAAATAATCAAAAAAAATTAGAACCTCTTATGACTATAATTGAATTATTAATAACACAACAATTAATTAAAAATCGAAAAAAATCTAAAACTTTTCTTTTCACAATCGCGCTGAGATTTTACGCCCGATTAGTGAGGACCGTGCAATCATTAATACTGATTATTTACGGTATTCACCGGTTTTTTATATATACTGAGTGAGGAGGTTTCTTCCATAGCGTTTTGTCGGGCTCACAGCAAAGATGAGGTGGATAATCCTCTTTTCTCTTTGCCTCGCTGTCGTGCTAGCTGCACCTTATTCGGTAAGTAAAAAACATTCTATTTTCGCGCCATTTTTTGTGAGAAAAACAAAACATTAAATTATAATATAACCTCTTTACGGTGAAAATTCACTGTTTTGTTTTTATTTTGTAGCAAATGTATTTATATGTTTTGGAGCAAAGTTTGTTGAACTGTTATGAGTTTCTCTAAGGCAATAGGGTGTGAAAAAAGGCTTTTTAAACCAGATCTACCTTTATCTGAGTGTGTCTAAACTACCTACCTACATATTAACAGAAAGACTCAACTTTTATTTATTTCTATTAAAGTAATAACGCAATTTATCTAAGAAAATAAGATAAGTAGCAAAATCTTACAAAAACGAACTACGTGAATAATTCGCGAATGAATAATGAAATTCCTTGAATCATGTGTGTTGAATGTTCATTCATGAATGATATTTTATGACAAGCATCTGTCATAATTTTCACAAGGGAGGCAACGACTGAACTGAAATGTACACGTCTTGTACACTGAATCTGGGGGCACGGCAGTGCCCCCGCCAAGTCCAGCAAAAAGCGGCACCGGCCGTGCCGCTTTTTACCATCCTTTTCTCGTAATATTTTTCAATGCAGCTTTGTAAAGTTTTTCATAAGAAAGCTGAATTTCTTACAAACTTTATCCTAATTCGAACTAGCCACAAACAAAAATGCTCGTAAACATAATAAAAGTTTTTTTTTTATTAAAATAATGTTTTGACTTTTTCAGCAAAGCCAGGCAAATGCTGATGAACAGGTAAGACTTTTATTAATATTCTTAATTATAAATAGGTTACATTTACGAGTCACTGGGATTACATGATGATCTTTCTAAGTCTAATCAGATATAGAAGATAGATTTACCTACAATATGAAATTTTTAAATTTTTAATAACTTAATTTTTCAAATTGCGGTCACCAATTTGTGGAATCTCTGTGCCTCTGGCCTCATTGATGGTTAATTATATGTCTGTCATTGTCATCATAAGCACCAGTTTTGCAGAAAAAACAAAAAAAAAAAACAAAAAAAAACAGAAAAAACCCTAAACCTATGGAGAAAATAACAGTGACTTTAGTTGAGGATGTTGGGAACAACCAAAAAGTTACAACTACAAAACACAACAAGTTGACCAACAGGTCACCTGTTACAACATATCCAAACATTCCTAAGAGTTCTAATGGCGATACAGCTGCTTGTCCTATTGCAGTAACTAAAATTCCTGCATCATTTTGTCCTGTTGAGCTTGACATGGTTATATGAGCTGTGGTTGTTGATAGAGAAACCCAAATAGTTTATGTTAAAGGTTGACTCCATAAACAGCATATATCATTGATAAACATCTACTCCACTATATATGTTATTAAAATTTTTATGAATTTATCTAGGAGTTTATTTAACCATTTTATATCAATTTTGTTTACAGCAAGAATCGCGACGACGACTTCACAGGCTTAGTTTAAATGTAACGACATGTTTTTATTTTAAACAACCATTTTATCTTCACTTAATTCTATATTGCCCGATTCATCTCCTGGATTATTCGTTTCAGAAACTTCATTATTGATTTTCTCATTTCTTTAATTTCCTTTCTATACCTAAAAAGTATTAAAGACTTCTTGAAAGTTTTTGCTTAATTATCTTCTTTTTAGGGTTCCGTAGTACCCACAAGGAACCCTTATAGTTTCGTCATGTCCGTCTGTCTGTCCGAGGTTTTTCATTTGGTGCTTCTTTAATAATCAAAGGTTGGCCATAAACTCCATGGTCTTTGTTTGTTGCTGTGTCTTCTAAATTATTGTTATGTACTGGAAAGTCAGGTTACGCAAAACCCTGGTCAGTTAATTCGACTTACTCATTGAACTAAGCTTTCATCTTTACAGTTGGTTTGACTTCTTTAGCCATTCTAAGTACTATATCTACCTTCTTTTATATATCAAATAGACAAAAGTATCATTATGATAAACTGCCTATGTGTGTACCTTAGCATTTGCTATTTTATATTTCTTCATGTTCATTTTAACCTATTTTACTATTTACCACTAAAATAACTTGATTTTCTTTCATCAGCTGGTTGAAGATCGAGAAGACGATGCCGTAAGTTTTTTTTTTAATGACCACCTTTTTAGGGTTCCGTACCCAAAGGGTAAAAACGGGACCCTAATACTAAGACTCCACTGTCCGTCTGTCTGTCACCAGGCTGTATCTCATGAACAGCTAGACAGTTGAAATTTTCACAGATGAAGTATTTCTGTTGCAGTTATACCAACAAAATAATAATAAAAATAAAATAAAGTTAATCAGTTTTTTCGGCGTTTTTTGCATTGTGGTACGGAACCCTTCGTGTGCGAGCCCGACTCGCTCTTGGTCGGTTTTTCTCCTTTTTAATGGTGCTCTCTGGAAACTTGACAAATAAAATAAAGATATCAGAAAATAAGTTCAAGACCGAAGAAGAGAGAAGAGAAGATTACAGTCATTTAAATATACAACGCTACAAGGCTCTTTTGACGCGTGGAACAAACGTCGTCACTGCCTTGGTTTTTCAAAAAAAATCCACAAATGTTTATCAACACCGCCCCCTGCATGTCAACGTCATTCGAGCGACAAAAGGTCCTTGTACAGTAGTTGATTAGGTAACTTTTCCTTATAGAGACATCAGAAATGATGATTGAAAAACATTCATATTTTCAATTTCACAGGATAACGATAGAGACGATGATGACGATGACGACGATGATGACGATTTGGTATAATATACTTATAATACTATATTGATTCCTTTGCCACACCCGCAGCTGAATCCAAAACTTACTAACGCTTGGAAGAAAGTTGATTAGTTAGGAGATGCCTTTTTTAGGATAGTATATATATCTCTTCATTTTGATTTTAATAGTTGTAGAGATTAGAATACTTCTAATAGCGATATTGCCGTCTTTGATGGGTGGACAAGTGTGCTTGGGTAAACATTAAATAAGGAACTGAAATAGCATGCATTGATGTTTCGATATGGCAGACAAGAAACTTAGATGTCTTTAAGACATATTGGGAAAAAAGGCAACACTGAAGGAGATGTGGAAAGCTATAGAAGAGACTTATGCACAGCAGTGTGGATTGCAAGGTAAAAAAACTGAACAGAGTAATCATAAAAAGTAGTATATGAAACCAAAAATGTTTAAGGTATACACAATAATAAAGCTAACAGACTCTTACTACTTAATGTAAGTGTACAAAACATAGATGCTCTCCTAACAATAACGCCCGCAGCACACGCTCACACTCGCATTGGTCAGAAGATTTCTTTACTTCTGAGACGCCTACATGTACCACATACATTTTGCAGTTTCCCAGGGAAACAGCAAACGTCACATTTGACACGTTAACAATATTAATATAGATAGGACATTGAATGCCGTCCTATTGGATGTTACTGATAGATTTAACCATATTATTAATCCTCCTGACCGGATTTCGGTCATGGCGGCAAATCTCAATGAAGACTATCTATTGACGCGGGAGATATTGTAGCGCTCTTCTTTCACTCTCATAGTCCGATGGGACGGCAATCAGACGCAACCGAGCACGCTGATCAACGGCTTAACGTGCTTTTTGAGGCACGGGGGTGTCACACCGCCAACTTCTAAACTCCGGGCTGCTACTGAGAAATTTGTAATGGAAAATTCTAATAACACTTATCCATAATACTAAGTATATGAGAGTCCATGTGTGATATCCGGTTTTGCTCTCAAGCTACCAGCCCGCGATGTGCCCGGCAAAGAACCGAGCCTGTGCCGGACAAGAACAGAGGTAATCTGAGTATTTTGCCTCCTAAACTTTTACCATCTTATAAAAAACAAGTTCTTACTTTATCCTGAGCCCAAACTCTCAAGCCAATGTTTTGAACTTTATTTCGACGACTGAAAGTTCTTAATACAAAAACTGACTTGAGAACAGAATCTAAGTTGTCAAATGTTGTATTAAGAACTTCACGTCTGTGGGAATAAACTTCAAAATACAATAAATGGTTCGAAGGTTTTGGCTGGGACTAAAGTTGAAATTCGTGTTTTATTAAGACGGTTATGCCTACTCTTTAGGTTCCTGTTTACTGGTTTAGCTTTAACGAAATACAACTTCACGACGATAGGCTGTCGTTGTTTCGATAGTCCACATTCATCTTCAGATGTTCTTATGAAATAGCCTCTATTACAAATAAATACTTCTTAATACTTCTCCAGCTTGGTGTACCTACCCAAAAACAGAACATAGAGACCGGAATGTTAGCTCGTAACTCGTACATTAAAACTAATGGCACAATGCCACATCTTTAAAAGATGGAATATCAATCTTACAAAACATAAAACAAATTAATTATAATAGAAAATAATACGAATAACAATAAAAATCATAAATAAAACATTACATAACTTGATTATTTGACTTCACAGAGACGTGACCGTAACGACAACAATGACCAAGACAGAAGGGACCGTCGTGACAGAGGATACAAACAGAATGATCGCGACCGTAGGGACTACGATCGATCATCCAAACGCAATAGAAACGATAACCGCCAATCAAGTATCAGATGCGGAAGGTGTAACAGGGGTGGCGCCCGAAGCAGACCTGTTAGCGACAGAAATGAGAATAACAGACAAGACAACAACAGACAGGACAACAACAGGCAGGACAATGACAGATACGACAACAATCAACAATACAGAGATAGGAATAGTCAACGTAGCAGACCTAATAGTGATAGAAGAAGTAAGCGCGACAACCAGAACAGATACGATAACAACAGACAGGATGATGACCGAAGAGACAACGATAGAAGCAACTCCCGTAACAGATACAACAGTGACCGATATGACAATGATAGAAGCTACTCGCGAAACAGTCATAGCAGCTATGACCGGAGTGATGACGACCGGAGAGACAACGATAGAAGCAACTCTCGCAACAGATACAGCAAAAACCGAAACGACAACGACCGAAATGACAACGACAGACGTGATGGCGAGAGAAGCAACTCACGAGGCGACAACGATCGAAACGACGACGACAGGCTTGATGATGATCGAAGAGATAACAACGATAGAAGCAGCTCACGCAATCAATACAACAATGACCGATATGATAACGACCAAAACAACGACAGACAAGACAATGACAGACAAGACAATGACAGAAGACAAGACAATGACAGAAGCAACTCGCGAAACAACTATGATAACGACCGAAACGACAACAACAGACAGGACAATGACAGAAGTAACTCACGAAACAGATATGATAACGATAGAAACGACGACGATGACGACAACGACAGGAGAGACAGAGATAGGGGCAACTCAAACAGATACGATAATAACAGACGAGATCAACGAGATAGATCAAATGATAGGCGAAATGATGACCGAGAAGATGATGACAGACAAGAGTTTGACAGGCAAAACAATGACAGGCAAGACGATGACAGACAAGACGATGACAGGCAAGACGATGACAGGCAAGACAATGACAGAAACGATGATGACAGGAACGACGACGATCGACAAGATGACGACCGACAAGACGACGACCGAAGAGACAGCAACAGGAGATCTCGAAGGAACCAACAAGTTAGGCGACAGAGACAACAAAGACAGGCTAAGAGAGAGAGGCAAAATCAGGACCGAAGGAATTGGCAGGATAATGATCGAAGGGAACGTAGTTCAGACAGGAATGATGACCGACGGGATGATGACAGGCAAGATGTAAGTCTTGTTTGTAACTTGGTATGCTTCGATGATTAATACGCTAACCTGAACAAAAGATACAGTCCCTTGAACAATCAAAATCATTTATGGAGAATCAAAATTGTTAAGGCTTTACGTAAATAATATTCTATAAAAAAATTGTGAACTTTTTGACTGCAGACTATTTTGGAAAACTTTCTAAATTTGTTCGGAATACTGCGTCTAGACATGTATAAATCATTCGTAGTAGTATTTTCATTGGTTCTCTTCTAGTTACATTACTAAACAGTACATACCGTCAAACGGAGTGAATAGGGATACAGGGATGAATCAGGGCGAAACTTTAAAAGGGATTTTAACATTTAGATAATATAGTTTGTTGCCAAAAAGGTATCTAAATGTGTTAACTGTATTAGAATTAACGATTAACTGCTAACTTAAAAATATTTCAACGTTAAAATCCATTTTAAAGTTTCGTCCTGATCCACCCCTGCATCACTATTAACCCCGTTTCTAGCCTCTAGGTAGTGTATTTTCCATGATATTTTTTCTTGCGACTTGCGATGACTGACTTTTGACCCTTGTGTTTTTGACTACCTATCGACTTCCTGAAATTATCAATGACTATGGTATACCGTTTCGACGAACTCGAATTTTATGCACTCAAAAAGCGTGTTACAGAAAATGGAATTAAATTATTATGTTCAAACAATTAATGGAATACGCTGTTTCTTTTTTTTTGTATCTTTCCGGATATGAAACAACATCAATAATCCAACATCTGGTGGTATTATTTGAATTTTTGTGTTCTACCAACATGACGACATATCTCCAGTATCAGCTACTCTATGTACCTATTTTGTGTATCAGCTGACTTCTCATTGTATGAAAAGCTTATAAAATGCAAGGTCAGATAAAACTGGAAATGTATAGCTTGATAAATGTCGTCGTGTGCTCCTTAGTTTATTTATGTTTCTTAAATCTTATAAATGCTTGTCTCCTTTTGTTTTAACTTTCGAAACTTCATTGTGTATAACATTAAAACTGTTTCATTAAAAAACATGCAAATAAATCAATACATTACTTAAATATTCGCAGGACGACAGGCGCGACCGGAGTTACAACAACGTAAGTTTCAAAGTTCCTTTTTAGGGTTCCGTACCCAAAGGGTAAAAACGGGACCCTATTACTAAGTTTCTTTTTAAACTCACTTTTATTATAGTGTGACAAGGATCTTTTTGACATTGACAGGAGGGCGTTGTTGGTAATACAAAAATTATCACTGAATTATGAGAGGTTTTCTTTTTGAGTATTAAAAAAAAAATAGTTTCCTAGAACTCGGTAGATGGCGTTGTACTGACTACGTTACTAGGTGCCAAAGCCAAAACGCTTGGAGAAAAAAACATTGCGTCACGTCACAAACGCTCGTTGACTGACACTTTCGTTTTACGATCTCAAAATTACATCCAAGTGAAATAATAAAAAAAATATGTGAAGTTCCGTTCCTTGCAGTAACTTACCAAGGTCAGCGCCATCTATCCAGCGACTAGAGAAGAGGTTAAAAAAAAAAAGGAAATTCCCTCATTGTATTGAGATGGCGGCGTTAGTTCCGATTTTTGCCACGCACCAAATGATCCTTGTCCATTGTATCATGTAGATGTTTTTCTAAAGCTGCTTCTTTATTATAATTTTGTCATAATTACAGAGGAATCAAAACGATCGCGAGGATGATGATGAAGATAATGATGAAAATGCATTGAGGGTAAATATTATCAAGCCACCCTCGAATGCTCCTTCATTCTCTATTTCCGTCCCCGTATGGAAATAATAAATAAAAATATTTACATAAACAGAATGCCCAGTATATCTTAACACGCGGCTAATTAAAGAACTTCGATACTTAAATTATATTTAAAAGATTTGCACAAACGCTGCTTTTAAAAATATACCTACTGAGCACACTGTTATCGCTGGCCCACCATGGCTCATAAAACCACATTTCAATGTCCATGCTCCATTCGTATACAAGACGTCGATAAATTCACAAAACTACCTAGGTATCAATGCAGGTACATTGAAAATGTGCCGACGTGGGCCATGGTGTAGCCATCAAATCATCCAATAAACTGTAGTGCATTGAAAAACCGTAACTTTAGTAGAAAACCGCTGTTGTTAAAATGGAAAATAGACTTTTGGATTACAGAGTTCACAGTTGGACATCCTCGCCCAGAGTGTGGACGAAATATCATCAGTTAGTAATTATATTATTTAACTATGTCTTATTTTCTACTGTAATAATCAACTTTTCATAAATGCATGTTTCCAATTGTTGTAACCTTTCGCATAATATTAAATTGTACAGACGCCAGCAGGTCAACCTACCCGAAACTGTCAGATTTTCCCAATCAACCTTGAACCTTATGCTATTAAAGAAATCTGACAGATTGTAGTAGCTTGATGTGCTGGCGTCTGTAGTTACCTAATAGGTATGCTTGTATGAGGCGCAAATAAATAAATACTATCTCTTTCTGTTATTTCTCTAAGTGCCTTCGTAACATTGTTGTTCTTTTATTCCACAACTTTTGACATGTAAATGAATAATACCATAAGCCGGCCATTCACAATCAAGTTCACCGTCAAGTCCGCTGCAAACTTGACAAGTGAACTTGATCGTGAGTGGCCCGCATTAGAATTGTCTTCTTCAATTTACACGTTTTTCAAAACCTTGCACTTTGTTGAAACTGTCAATCTGTTTTGCATTTTTTTATATCCTTGCACACAAGTGATTATCTTGAAATGTATATTTACTTACTTCGTTTTCGTTCGCTTTAGAGATACGGAGGTCAAGGCGTAAGTATAATTTTGACTTACATAAATCATTTTACGGCTACTTAATTTTAGAGATTCGGCAACTCTCTAAAAATCATGAAGACTGTGCTTATCTGAAACTGTGCTATTACAATATAGTAGATACTTTCCTATTGCGTCTACATTTGCATTATTATGTTTTGTTTTTTTTGTAAATTATTTCAAGTAATACCACCAGATATATTTTTCTATCAATTAAATCTATTTTATTTTCGCAGACTCTTAAAGTTTCTTACGTAAGCATCGCATTTTTTTAAATAAATGTCTATAAGCAAAGATTTTTAATTTTTTTTTATCACTTGAGATATGATTAAAAACGCGCTTTTTCCGTTTTATTTCTAGAATCCACCAAATCCCAATGGAATAAGCGTACGTAAATATTTTTTTTAATAACGAAATATTAATTATTTTGACATACATACCTAATACATTATTTTTTAACACCATAATTCTTGTAAATATTTAGCGAACTTCAGGAGTCCACGACTTGGGCGTAAGTAAACAAAAACTTTAATCCTAGCAATAAATCGATAGGAATAGTAATTAATATACATGGAACATCACTGAGTATTTCTATAATATTATGAATTTGTTAATATAATTAACACATAAAAACAATCTTAAAATTACTAATAATATTTTTATTCCAGGATCTTAACTTCAAATATGTAAGTAATAGAAATCCTGTTAGATCTCATCAAAACCATCCAATCGGACCACCTAATTACTACAACAGCGATCGTTTAAACCAAAATACGAAGAAAATCTCAAACTATCAAAATAATCAGTATCACCATAGTGAAAATCACTTTCAAAATACGAAGAAAATCACAAACTATGGAAATGTTGATCATATTCATCAGTATAAACCAAATGAACCGTAAACCATTTTTTTTTTTCTATTAAAAATCTTTTGTTTTATTTAGATTGCACCTTATCTGAAAGCACTGCAGACATACAGCGAGGTAACACGAATCAATAATTAACGTTTATGATGGCGAAAAGTTTGCAGACCAACAGCCATATTTCAGTAGAGGACCTAGTCGGGACATGAGTTCAATCTTCTCTCTACTGCATCTTGCATTCTGTCTCTGGGCCAGACGGGTTGCCGTTTCCTGTAATTTAGGGATTCACTGTGTTGTGTTGTTATTTTTGGCTGTTGATCATCTGTTATGCAACAGATGTGACCAGATCGGTATCATTTTCGCTAGCTCGGATTGTTGGGCAGTAGTCCAGTAGACCAATCCACGGCTAGGTACAATGTAAGTAATTGTTTCATAATGTATAAATCCTCTTCTTAGTTCCTCTAACCTGAAATTAAACTGATGTAATGATTAATGTCTGCATGTTTTTGATGTTCATTGATAGAGTATTAGTTTAATTAAAGACGTCTTGTACACGAATGGAGCAATGAATATCGAAACTACGCGAATTTAATCACTTCTTCGCAGGAACTTGTTGGTGCTTAGGTTTATATACCTATTTTATTTAGTTGTGTTAGCTTTTAAAAGGGAACACATTTAGTATATTAAAGTGTAATTTTCTCTTTATTTAGAGTAATCGAACGCCGGCATACAGAGCCAACTCACAAAACAACGTAAGTTAAAAGTTATACTTAACATTTTTCTAAAGACTATGCGAAACCAATGAATTGGGGGACATCTCTACGTCCTTCCTTTAAAACTGTATGATATGGAGATGTTAGGAGCTATCATGAACTTTGCCACAGCGTGGCTAAACGTTATACCCTTTGACCTGTAGCTAGATGTGCGGCTCGGTACGAAAAAGTTTGTCAAATCCTGCTGCTCATGGTGTCTTTGCAAAGGTCGTATTACCTTTTCTAAGGATTTCATGTCCTGTTCCATGTAACGCAGCTATTATTGCGCTGTACTGTTTGACGCATTACCACCAAACGGTTTAGTAAAACCTACACGCTCACGAAGGAAGGCAACTGTTACTGTTAACAAATAGGGTGGCTTGATGCTGAATGCCACATTCAGTTGCCCTGCTAGAGAAAGTCATTTAAGCACAGGTTCGCACGCGTTTTTCCCGCGGCGATTTTTGTCGGGCACTGGATATTCAACGCACTGCTTAGCGCCGAGAGTTGAAAATCCAACAGTGTGTTTTTTTGACGCGCTGGGATTCGCTCTGTTGGATTCTCAACGCTTTTCTCAACACCGAGAGTTGAAAATCCAGTGCAGTGCGATAAAATCCCTCCGCGATATTTTTACATCCGCGTGAACATGGGCTAACAGTGACTAATTTGAGTAAAGTATGCAAAGCATACGATGAGTAAAACCGGATTCATATTAGTGTGTTGTGTCGTATCCTGACGCCTTCTGACGCAGTGTTAGCCAATCAAAACTCGTGATTTGATGTAGTCCTGAACAGATTAGTTTGATTGGTGTATCCAGAGTCACGACACAACACGACACAGTAATGTGTCTGTGGCTTATCAATTTTAATATTGTACTGTTGTGTTTCTTTTTAGTATTTTCCCCTCAATTACAATAACTTAAACCAGAATAGGAATGTGAGTATCCAAAATAATTAATAACCATACTGGTTCTCCTTTATCTAAATCGCGGTAGTATGATTTTCATTCTGAAATATACTTACATTTTATTTTCTCCCTTCAAGCTTACAAAGCTGTTCTCTTCTTCCTGTTAGTGTATCATTTACCTTTTTTAAAACAGTGATCGAGCTATTATAGGTTTTAATAGATTGTCCTTTCACTTTCCTATTTGTGTAATTAACTTATGGTTGCGTGCAAATATTTAAATTATTTATTTTATGTTACAGAGACAATCGCGATATCTCCGTGAGAATGACGATGATCAAAAGAAATAAGACACTCCAAAATCTCAATAAATGTGATATTTACGACCACTTGCTACTCACAGACGGACATGATATGGAAATTTGCTTATTTTTGTTAAAGCATTGAATCAATTTATTAATAAAGAGCATAGCTGCAGCAAAATACTCTTTATTGTCTTTATTTGTTGGTCATTTTATTGAGATGGTTAAACTCTACACCTACTCACAATTAAATCTTTAATTTCTAACATGTGTCGTCAGCGGTAACATAAAAACTGAAAAGTCACCCCCTTACTAGTACATAAAGACGCTGTTGTTATTTTTGTATCTCTCTTGGTCTGGTTCCTCACCGTCACAACCTTTTAAGTTCATTTAATCTTATAGATTCATATTTCATGAAATTAATAGTCATTCAATAGGATTATAAATATGAACTTATAGGGTTGTATTGATGATTTTAATGATTATAAGAAAATTCTGTAAATACATTCTTATTACGCTCGCGAAAAATATTTCCTTCAACATACAACTAAATTCCAAAAAACGTAAGAAAATTTTAATTTCGCGGTCTACTCTGCCGCTTTAGGCCCGGCGGCGCCCACTATCGGCATCGGCACGGCTCAGGATTTTTATGCGACGAATAAAAATGTAACTTAATTGTATGACGATAAAATTGAAATTTCAATGATAATAATCATCGCAGGTGCAAAAATAAAGTTAGGGTATCCGACATACCGTGTCATTGAAATTGAAATTTTAGTTAAATTTTTATTCGTCGCATAAAAATCCTCAGCCGTGCCGATGCTGATAGTGGGCGCCGGGCCTATGTATCGAACCCCCCTATACTATATTGTTGTCTGTGATTATATTGTAGTCTGTGGTATCGAGGTTTTAAAAAGGCACTGATCTATAGAGGCCATGGACGTAATATATAGAAGTATATTACGTCCATGATAGAGGCAGTTGTAAATAGCGGTTTTGGTAAGTTAAAAATTATAAATGGCACGTTTAATAACTAGTTCAGCAGTTAAAACTATGCAGTAAAATAAACAAAAATGAGTAATAAAAAATAATGAAATGGATCAGTGAATATATAATTGAGCAGGAAAAATTAAATGGGCGGTAAAAATTATTGAACGAGCGGTTAAGTGTGTAAAGTAACCAAACCTAACCTCGGGGTGCCCTTCGCTCGCTCTTGCATCCTATGTCGACGGAGCCCCGCTTACCGCTCACAGCTCAAAAAATTTGTTCCCTTTTAAAAATCCTAAAACCAAATAAAGACTAAAAGGTTTGGCTAAAAGGTCCCAGCTACCAGGCCATTAAAAAAAAACCGTACTTCTCCGTAAAACTCGCTAACTTGCCCGAAAATGTCAAAAAGATAAGGAAGGTGTCATAATTAAGCATAGCTATGCCCGTCTCGTTCACCTGCAAGTAAGAGAAAGAGATAACGAAATACATTGGCAATGCTAAAGATTCTCCGCTCATTAAAATTTATCAAGTAAATGGAGTAAATGTCAAGAGAAGTGTTTGGCTTTCTTGTCAAAGATTATTTGAATTGGATTGAAATAACATAAAAATGAGTAAAACGTCTACAAGTATTAGTCAAAAAACGTATTTGCAAAAATATCTCGGTGGACCGTCAGGAGACAAAAAGAAAAAGAAGAAAAAAACCATCAAAGGCACTGGGTATGTCCAACCAATTTACACTAAAGATTTTCTTAGCAAAACATAATAATATTCATTATTTAGTACAGGTTTAGTCGTTGGTAACGAGATTGCAATATCGTTTCATAACATAACCTAACAATCGATTTTTATTTAGTGCTATTTGACTTGTTAAAACGTTTCCCTCATAAACTATGGTTTTGCATACATTATATTATTATGTTATTTTGAGTACGAAAGTGACTGTAACTAACCCTAGATTCACACTTACAGAATGATGCACATATCATGCTTATTTAGGTACTAAAAAAAAAGAGGAGTGTCAGTGGGTCGTCTTAGGGTTGGATTTAACTTATTAGTTTAGTTTCATGAAATAATGATGATATAAGGTCTATGTCAGTTTTTTTGCCACAAACCAAGCAAAAATCTAAATTCTAGGGCTGCTACTACTGAGAATTCCTATCGAAAATTCCCATTAATACTGCCAACATGAGAATTCTTGCTAAGCAATCATGCTTGCAACCATTAGACCAATAAGATACATATTATAGGTAGCCTTTATTGTTATTTATTTACTAGCTGAGCCTGCAAACAATGTTTGACAAAAAAAAAAATTGCCTACGATCTAGTCTCAGACCTAACAAATATACTTAGATAGACAAAAATTTCATAAAAATCGGTCAAGCCGTTGCGGAGGAGTTCGATAACAAACATTGACACAAGATTTTATATATTAGATTAAATACTCTATTGTATGTGACCTTCGATCAATAATAGTACTAGATGCCCGATAAGCGCTTCAAAAACGGCCCGAAAAATACGAGCACGAATACTTTTGTGCTCTTATTTCAAATTAGTATGGTCCAATCATAGCCAATGTTAAGACGTTAAGATGCCTCAGTGCGCGTTCAAAAGTTGTGTAAATAACCGCCGTAACACCAAGATTTTGGAAGGAATATCTTTTTTTCGGTAAGTTTTTATCATTAAATGTTTTTCATAAAATAGTAACACAATTAAATAGTAAATATAAATCAATAAGCAAATATTATGATTGTTTGGCCAATGTTTGCGACAACGCGCCAACTATTCTAACAAACATTGAAGCATTGAAATGTAATTCCAAGAACTACGTCTAGTTCCAAATTCGAGGAAGTACGAAATTGTCAACAAAATGTTTTTAAACATATTGCTTAGACGTTAAGTTTCATTTTAGAATAAATATTTTTGTACTTAATATAAAAATGACTTTATTTTCAAGTGACATTTTAAATTTATTGCTTCGATGACAGAAGGACTTAAATATTAATCATTTGCAATAGTAATTAAACTTTATGTTGGAGTGTTAAGGTTTATAATAATCTGATGTTGTTAATATTATTAAACTTTTTTCTATAGTTCGTAGGTAGAAATATAAATGTTTATCTGTGTGCAAACGTGGCCACTTTAGCGGCTTATTTTTGTTCCTAATCATTCATCTAGTACTATTATTGATCGAAGTATGTGACCATATAAAACAAAAAGGACAAACATATTTGTCCTGATTGCTCAGGCGTCCTCTCCATGAGAGGTATACCAATGAGATAGTCAGTTTAACTCTGAATATTAATTTCATTCTAGATTAAAAATAATAGATGATGACATTGACCTATCTAAGCTTCGTACCTTGGACGGTGATGAGCTGGACGTATTTGACCAGGGCGAGGATGCCCCACAGATAGCTGGCATCATTGATGATAGGCCCGAAGAGGTGAAGAAAGCAGAGCAGTTCAGTTCTAGCTCTAAATGGAAGATTATCAATCAGGTTAGTTATGGCATAATGTAATGGGCGGAGCGGAAGGGAGTGTCAGACTCTTACTGACTAAAACCCACCCATGTTCCTTCAGTTGCCTGTGCCAGGGGCCACAGTATCTCTTTCGAACAACCTGCAACCCTGGCAGGCATGACCACCTTAGAAACGGGCTTTTTTGACAGATAGAATAGATAAAAGGAAATCTGTCTACAATATGTAATTTTGTCTATTCTTCCATCAACAAAACACGTTTCTGTAGTGGTCATGCTATGTGTGCTGAAATTCAGTGTATATATCGTCCCCGTGGAGCAAAAAAGTCATTAAGTTGAAAAATCGTGTTTTGAGATAATGAGGGTTAAAGTTTTGAAAATAAAAATCGTTATAACTTTGGCTTGCCTTTACATAGCTAGTTGTTAGCTTTAATTCGAAGGGAATAAAATAAAATTATATTATATAAGCGCTAAAACGTGTGAAAAACCTCTAATAATTGAGAAAAGTTAAATACATGAAACTAAATTATTTAGAGAAGAAAATGTTGATTTTAGTGACATTGAGAAGTCATTTTGGCCATTTTTAGACTTAGTGACTTTTTGCTGTACGGTGACGATATAATATATTATGTTATGCTGAGCTAGTTAGCTTATATAACCAACTCCGGGGACACATTGTTACTGGCCATTATTTAATCCTTCAGCCTCAAGGCTTTTCTTTAACTGTCATCATTTTACAGATAAATAGCTGGATTATAAAATTGTATGCATGAGAACCCAGTTGTTAATTAAGTAAAAATAATTTTGACTTTTTATTTTCCATTCAAACTTAAAGCATTTTTTTTTTTTTTTTTAATTGTCATTCTGTTACCTCTGCAGCTTGTGCCCAACTTTTTTAAAAAACTTCATCATAAATAATAATAACTGTTACTCATGCATGAGAGAAAGCAAGACAAATAAAAAAAATACCATTATATTTTACCTTGAAAAGAATATTGAATTCACCTTTCAGGACACTGAATTAAATGCGGTTCACTAGAACAAAAGAGAAGTAGAAAATAACCAAAATTGTATTCGCAGGATGATGGCTTCAACAGTAAATTAGAAGTTGAAGAAATTAAGAGTGACATTAAACAGACTGAGAAAGAGAATGAATTTATTTTTGGCAAAATGTACAGTGACTCAGAAGATGAGGAGAAAAATGATTCCGATCTCTCTCCTCCAAGAAAACAGGAGACTGATGACAAAGTCAAAACTTCCAAATCTTCCAATAAACACGACAGCGATGGTGATATTAGCCCTCCCAGAAGAAGGGATGTCAAGTCTCCTAACAGAAAAAATTATGATAGATCTCCTAAAAGGAGAGATGATAGATCCAAAAGAAACCTTAATGTTACATCTCCTAATAATAGACATGATAATTCTTCTAAAAGAAGGGATGACAGACCTACTGAAAGATATGATAATTCTGTGAAAAGAAGGCCACCAAAAAAGAACAGAAAACATCCAGAAAATAATAAAAGAATGTACAACAGTGACTCTGACCAGTCTCCTCCTAGGAGGGAAAGAGACAGGGATACTTCTGAACGAGATAGGAGTAAGAGAGGCAATGACAGTCCGCCGCCATCGAACAAAAAAATGGCGAAGACTTTAGAAGGCAAGCTGGCGGGTTTGCAAGACGCAAGACAGTTGAGGCAAGAGAATGAGAGTTTTAGGAGAAGGGAAGAAGAGGTTTTCAATAAGATGACTGATGAAGTATCCGGGAGGAATGCTCAAGTAGTTTCTAGGAAAAGTGAGTAAAAATCTTCCAAAGGTATCAAAAAAAATTCCCATTTTTTTTTTATTTGAAAATTTTAATAAATATTATATATTTTTCAGGCAAAAGAGAAACGTCAGAAGAAAGGCTAAAACTAAAAGAGAAGGCGGAGCGTCAGAAAGAATTAGACGAAAAGTATAAAAAATGGACGAAAGGGTGAGTCAATTTGTGAATGAATCACTACATATTATAAATAAAACAACGGATTTTCATACGGTTCTCACCAATGGACGAAGTGATTCGTAAGGAAGATTTAGCTGTATAATGCAAGGTAAGGTTTTGTGTAAATTGGTTGAAATATGACGATGATTGTTGAAGATATCGGAATAATCTTTTTTGACCTTGGCCTTTACAAACCAATAGAGTTACATGAAAACAATGTATTTCGGAATTTTCGTCCAGGGTACCTTTGGACCCGGTAGTACGTTCCCGTGGGATATTTTCCGAAATCCACGCGAGCGAAGCCGCGGGCAAAAGCTATTCTACTTGCCATTTTTAAGCTTCACTACTCAAAAGGCAAAAACGGGACCCTATTACTAAGACTTCGCTGTCTCTCCGTCCGTCTGTCTGTCACCAGGCTGTATCTCAAGAACCGTGATAGCTAGACAGAAGAAATTTTCACAATTAATAATGTATTTCTGTTGCAACAAATACTAAAAATAAAATAAATATTTAAGGGGGGCTCCCACACAACAAACGTGTTTTTTTCGGCGTTCTTGCCTTGTGGTACGGATCCCTTCGTGTGCGAGTCCGACTCGCACTTGGCCAGTTTTTTTTTTGTACCATTACCATTCATAATAAAAGAAAGTTGATTTTCGATCAAGAAAACAGAATAGTTCATTTCAATAGTTGGTACTATCGATCAATTAAGAAAAATACAAGTCAGACAAAAAAAAAATGACGAGGTAATATTTCGTTGCTAGAAAATGTTTTTATGAAGAAGTATTCAAGAAGATGCATGATGTCCTCTGCACGATTCAAGAGGAACAAGAAGAGGATATTATAACATCGAAACGCTTACGTAAGTGGCAAGATGTAGTCGCTTTCAGGGTTCCGTACGTCTGAATGACAAAACGGAACTCTGATAGGATCACTTGTATGTCTGTCTGTCCGTCCGTCTGTCACAGCCATTCTGTTATGAATCTAATGGAACGATTAAGTTGAAGTTTGGTTGGTACACATATTAATTTTTAATACAGTTGCTCAAAAAGTGGTGTAATACAGGGACGTATAGCGGTGAAGAAAAAGAAACTCTGCTTATATTCTACGGTTGGCGCCATTTTCCAGAAAAAATGATTAGTTAGTTGAGTTTATTGTGTTTTTATTATTTTATTAAATTGCTTCATTTTTTCGCAACTGTATTAAAAATAGTCGTTCAGTACACCTGCGGAACCGTCATTGCAACTTGTTCCGACTGTCAACCCTCGCCTTCGGCTGCGCCTCGGCTCGGGTAGACATTTGTCGGAACTCTTTGCAATGACAGCCTTTCCGCACTTGTAATGAAATATACTATTCTGTGACCCAAACACAGACGTGTAACAAATTCAAATATTTTTTCCGTCGATAAAATTAAGCTGTTTCCCTCATTTCGCTATGTGCACATTATGAAGACTCACACTGTATTGCAAATTCTTTTTTTTTTTTTCTTAGGAGGCAAATAAGAGTGGTTTTTTTTTAGTTTTACAAATTGTAAAGTGTGACATATGAAAGGGTTTATGTGAGGGTATCCATTAAAAAAAATTATAGATGAAAATTGACTATTGCCCCCCGACTCCGAAACTACTGATCCTACTGAAACTAGAGAACATTTTCGAAATGTCTTATTTAAAAAAACCGGGCAAGAGCGAGTCGGACTCGCGCACCGAGGGTTCCGTACCATCATATGTTCTTAAATTTTCACCGGCGAGCTACTTACTAGATCTCGTTCAAACCAATTTTCGGTCGAAGTTTACATGATAATGTACATCATATATTTTTTTTAGTTTTATCATTCTCTTATTTTAGAAGTTCAGGGGACACACACACATTTTACCACTTTGGAAGTGTCTCTCGCGCAAACTATTCAGTTTAGAAAAAAATTATATTAGAAACCTCAATATCATTTTTAAAGACCTATCCTATTATAGATACCCCACACGTATAGGCTTGATGAAAAAAAAATTTTTGAGTTTCCGTTCTTAGTATGGGGAACCCCCATAATTTATTGTTTTTTTTCTATTTTTTTGTGAAAATCTTAATGCGGTTCACAGAATACATCTACTTACCAAGTTTCAACAGTGTAGCTCTTATAGTTTCGGAAAAAAGTGGCTGTGACATACGGACGGAGAGACAGAGATGACGAATCCATAAGGGTCCGTTTTTTGCCATTTGGCAACGGAACCCTAAAAAGATAACTGGAAATCTCTGTTTATATGAAAAAAAAATCGGTCTAATTTGGCTGTAACACTATTTTTCGAAAATGTTCTCTACTAACTTTTTAGACCTTTGTATCCTGCATATGCGTATGAAGTTTCATTAAAATCGGTTCATTAATTCCGAAAATAAGGGCTTGAAAGTTTGTATGCAATGCCGTACGGCGTTAAAAAAAGCTCTTAGGTAAAGTAGATACGCGGCAACGCATGTCCGAGAATCCACCCTAGGCCTGGTTGGATAAACGGAATTTATAGGCTTAGGGTGGATTCTCGGACATACACTTCCGCTAATAACCATAGAAATCGACAGTACTTCTGAAATTGACTTACCTCGAAATCATGTGTAAGGTTCACCTTCCAGTGGAATAACAATTCTATTGCGTATGACTTTCACCCTGTTTTCTACTAATAATACACCAGGGCCTTCCTGTGCCCCGAAACAGGAGACATTTGTAAACAACACGTAACATAACATCACGCCTGTATCCCCAAAGGGTTAGACAGAGGTCTACCTATAATACACCCACATTTCGCCAGTTGTGTTTAGTTCCATGTAATAGGGGTCTCCCCCTATACGACCGGACACAACCTGTTGTCTACTATTCATAATATATCAGTGTCAGGGCCTTCCTGGGCCCCGAAACTCGGAAGATTTGATACGGGACAGGCCTTGTCTAATGCAGGAAGACGAGAAGTAGTTCTTCTGTTAAATTTTAAGAAAACCAATATATTTTAGCTTTAATACATTCTGTGTTACGAATAACAGCCATACGAGTCGATCGATCAGGTTAAGCTACGTTTACCGCGGTCGGTCCTTGGATTTGTGACCATCTTTACATACCCCCCTGTGTCTCGGAAAGCACGTTAAGCAGTTGGTCCCGGCTGTCATTCTTGGATCTTTGAAAGTCGTTGCGGGCGTCAGAAGCCCGAAAGTCTGACAACCAGTCTTACAAAGGGGTATCGTATTACCCAGTAACTGGGTTGTGGAGGTCAGATAGGCAGTCGCTCCATGTAAAATACTATTCGGTATTCAGCTACATCCCGTTAGACTGGAAGCCGACCCCAACATGGTTGGGAAAAGGCTAGGCAGATGATGATGACATTCCGTAATCTTTATTTTTCTTTTAATAAATGTATTCTTATATTTAATTTCAGTATAAAACAGCTAGAAGACCAAGAGGCTCGCGTCCAGGAGTTCATGCACGAGTCCTCCAAACCGTTAGCTCGATTCAAAGACGACCGCGACCTTGAAGATAACCTGCGACAGGTTGAGCGAGCGGGAGATCCGATGTTGAAGTATATGAGGGATAGGAAGCGAGAGAGGGGGGAGTTGGGGCCAGGTTAGTAATATTTGAATTAAATCTTCTACAGCCTACTACTGTGGGGTTATTGGTTTTGCCATCAGGATTTTTCAGTAGCCGCCCGAAGTTTGGCTAAACGCCTTGACACGTGACAGTTGTGCTCATGAAACGTGCAAGTGATATTAACCTCTCACACGTTTGCCCGCGTATTATGCGAGCCAGCCAAATAAGAATAGTACTGTCAAGGCGCCATTTTGTTCCGCAATACTCGTTACTGCTATCGTGTGAAGTTGGCAGCAAGCGTGATCCTATTCTTAGTTGGCTCGCATAGTACCTGTCGACACACCCCACGTGTCGAAGTAGTTGAATGGACGCAGTGAAGTCATTGTTGTCACAGTGACAATAGTTGTGTACACTTGTTGTGCCGTTGACGTTTCGAGCACTTTCTCTTATGTACAGTTGGTGTACAGTGGACGCTTGAGGGGATAATAAAACTAATTCTCAAAGTATTCAAAACTTCAAAACAATAACAATTTGAGTCGTGTCGTGTCATCGACTCATCGCGCCCGCCACACGTGCTTTCGCAACTAACTTTACGCGGGTCAACGCAACACGCGGATAGTGCATTTGCGCGAACTTTATGCCTCTCAAAAGTCTGGCTTTTCATTCCATAGAACTCTGTGTATAAGTACTTACCAATATATCAACAAATGTAGACGTTTCTATAGCAATTTGTATGCGAAAACTGCGAGACAGAGAAAGGAAAGGCAAGCCAGGTACAAAAGCCAAACTAAGTGTGAGCGAGATGGCGCATTTGAACGCATTGTATAGCGTTTAGAGCCGAATTTGGCGCGAACCTAGCCCAGTGCGCGGTAGTTCGGATTTCGAAGTTGTATTCCTATGTCATGAATGTTTGAGTTCGAGTTAATTGACTGGATTTTTTTAATATATTATTTATTGATGATTTTGTTGTTGTGAATTATGATTTTATTAGGGCAAGCCGGGCTTTTCTGCTTCTATGAAGGTACCGCCACCGACACGTACGGGTTTGATGAAAAAAAAAATTTTTGAGTTTCAGTTCTAAGTATGGGAACCCCCATAATTTATTGTTTTTTTCTATTTTTTTGTGAAAATCTTAATGCGGTTCACAGAATACATCTACTTACCAAGTTTCAACAATGTAGTCACAGTATAAAGATCATACAGTATTGTAACTCGGCCGTAACCTTGAAATAAATGCCTACAGCCGCGCGGTACGTAAACATGCGATAGGGCTGCCCGCCTCCAGCATTTTAATTACATTTGCCTACTTCGTGTTTCCATTTAGTTTTGTTATTGTATTTTATTGTGTGTACATAAATATTAATAATAAAAACCACGTCTTTACTTTGAATTATACAAACAAAACACACATGCCCCGAGGTTTTAACACAAGCGTACCTACCGTATAATGATTCATGAACCGCCTATAACTACCTACATATTTCACTCGTGTCTATCACTTTCCTTTACTCTATTCACTTTATTTATTAATCCAGACATCTTTTTTTTCGGGAGATAAAAGGAAATACTTATCTATTAAAAAGACACACATTATGTACCTACCTACTAGTAAGTAAAATTATTTTATAGTCTTACCTTTCCGAGTTTCCAGGTATTTTAAAAAAAAATTATCTCTGGATGCGTTATTGACGAATTCATGCAACCAAAAACAGCACAATATAGCCTACTCGTCATATTAAATATGTACTTCAATTTATTTTTAGTGAAAAAATCGCGCGGATTGTTAAAAAAAAACAACACAGTCCGTTCGTCACTGCGGCACAGTCACGACTGTCTGCATCCCGAGCGCACTCCGAGGTCGAGGCGCGTAGGTATAGCTCGCGTTTCGACCGTTTCTATGAAGTCGAAATACTGTATATCTTTATACTGTGGTGTAGTTCTTACCTATAGTTTCGAAAAAAAAAGTGGCTGTGACATACGGACGGACAGACAGACATGACGAATCCATAAGGGTTCCGTTTTTGCCATTTGGCTACGGAACCCTAAAAAGGGTTTTCAATCCCATGTCTTTTCCCAACTTTCTAGCTTATAATAAATTTTCTTCTATCCACAGAAAAACCAATATACAAAGGCCAGTTCCCGCCAAACCGTTTCAACATTCGTCCTGGATACCGCTGGGACGGAGTAGACCGTTCAAACGGCTACGAGAAGAAATACTTCGACCAGCAGAGCAAACGCAAGGCGCAGGAAGAAGAGGCTTATAAGTGGAGCACTGAAGACTTGTAATATGCATTCTGTATACACACGGGTATAAAGATGAAATTAGCGTAACAGGACTAGTGTTGAAAATTACGTAATTACGTTTGTAAAAGATTGTAAATATTTTTTAAAGCATTAAAGTTTAGTCAATGTGATTTTGGTTTGTTTTACTCAATCTTTTTTCTCAAATGAAACCATTATAAAAAATCTGCCTAGCCTTTTTCCAACTATGTTGGGGTTGGCTTCCAGTCTAACCGGGTGCAGCTGAATACCAGTATTTTATATGGAGCGACTGCCCGGAAGACGTAGCGTTGGAAGGCCTCCCACAAGGTGGACCGACGACCTTGTGAAGGCCGCAGGAACCCGTTGGATGCGAGAAGCACAGAACCGGTCGAAGTGGAAGTGCTTGGGGGAGGCCTATGTCCAGCAGTGGACGTCTTTCGGCTGAAATGATGATGATGATGATGACTGCCCATCTGACCTCCACAACAAAACTGGGTTGTGGTCAGATGGGCAGTCGCTACAGCTGTCACAACCAGTCTTTTGACACCCGTAACGACTGTCTAAGATTACAAATGGCAGCCGGGACGGCTTAACCAAAGCCTTTGACACCGTCTCTTGCTCTCCAAGCTGGAAAGCATTGGAATTCGTGGTATTGCGTACGACATGTTCCACAGCTACCTGAAAGACCAGGTAGAATAAAAAATAGAGGTAAAATAGAAAGCTACACTAGCAAAGAAGAGAAAGTTACTTTTGGTGTCCCTCAGGGAAGTGTTCTTGAACCAACTCTCTTCCTCATTTACGTGAACGAACGGTGCCAATTATCTTCTTACTCTAAAATCGTCACATACGCAGATGACCCAGGTCTTGTAATTCACGGCAAAGATTGGTCTGATATTTCTGTAAAGGAAATCGCTCTCAGTATGGTCATGAAATGCTTAAATACAAACCATGTGAGGTTTGTATTTTAGCCCCGACACAGGTTGAAGGAGTCGCGGTCGCGGCAGACCCCGTATAAGATGGCGGGACGAGCTGGACAAAACAAACGACCAGTGGTCCACTTTAGCTCTGGATCGAAAGAGCTTGAAGTCATGGGGAGAGGCCTTTGCCCAGCAGTGGGATGATGCAGGCTAACAGTAACGAGACACGAAATGAAACCACGATAAATATTTATATAATTTATTTGATAAGTAAAGAAAACTTGTAAATCAGAAGATTAACAGCTACAGATAAGTGTAAGTATTAATAATATAATAAATTAATAAATAAAATTACTATTTGCTTATTAGTAATTTCAATGATATTACATATTGCTATAATTTTTTTATTTATTAAAAACGTTGCCCCCACACTAGGAATTTCTTCTGTATTGCGTTTACAAACATTTAAACTCACATACACAAACAGCCAGACCCGGAACAACTACTTGTAGGTCATACAAATATTTGTTCCGTGCGGGAATCGAACCTAACCGAAATTTACGTGAAGGCCTCATGTATAAAAATAAATTAATCGTATTTAATGGAGCGTGAAGAATATTAATTAATTAAGTATAATAGGAAACGTGAATTTAGGAAAAAAATGGGTTATTTTAGAGACATCAAACTCTTATAACTACAGACATTCATGATTTTAGTTTGGTACAAGATACAGATACGAGATGGGAAATATTTAAGTGAACATCAAAAAAACGCTTCTCATGATGCACATTTTTTTAAATAACTGGGGCTCTTTTTAACTTTCTGGGCTTTTCTCACAGTTGGCTCAGTACCCCAAACGTGTTAGGTTAGGTTGGAACTGCAACCAACCACGCGCGAGCCGAATTGGCCGCAATAACCAAGGTAGGCCATCCCTATCAAATGGGTTAGGTTAGAACTTTGACCAACCGCGCTACATCCAAGTTGGTCGCAGTTACGTGGCTATTTAATATTTTAGGACCCCAATACTAAGAGTTAAAATGGGAATTTATTTTTGGTATTTCCACTGCAAGTATTTGGTAACACATTAGCCATGAGCTGGCCGAGAATAGTACGGTATTTCAACAGAATACGAGACTAGCTTATACGGGTTTTGTTACCAGTGACGTGCAGTCTACTGTACAATCACGTGAATCAATGCTATTCCTATTTTGATCACAATATACTTATTTTAATGCACTCTCTAATGTTACAACCTGCTGTTACTAATATCTATATATCACACTAATATTATAAAGGCGAAAGTTTGTGAGTGTGTGTGTGTGTTTATATGTTTGTTACTTCTTCACGCTCAAACGGCTGAACCAATTTTGATAAAATTTTGAATGGAAATAGCTGACACCCTGGATTAACATATAGGCTACTTTTTATCCCGATTTTCCTACGAGATCGACATTTACGCGGGTGAAACCGCGGGGCGCAGCTAGTCTGCTTTATATTTTAATAATTCAGGGGTTTATTTATGAACGTTGCAAGAACGTGGGGCTCCTGGCTAAGTAATAACAGCCGCACGTGTCGATCTGGCTAAGTAATAACAGCCGCACGTGTCGATCTGGCTAAGTAATAACAGCCGCACGTGTCGATCTGGCTAAGTAATAACAGCCGCACGTGTCGATCTGGTTGGTTCCTAAATTGGTGACCATCTTTACATGCAGACCCTACGTACCTCGAATAGCACGTTAAGCCGTGAGTCCCGGCTATCATTCGTGAATCTTTGCCAGGCGTTACGAGTAGTCAGAAACCCGAAAGTCTGACAACCAGTGCTATTAAGGGGTATCGTATTCAAGTTCTCCAGACACCATCCTTCGGCGCGTGAGATATTAAAATACACAAGTGTGTGCTCTCTCCCTTCACTCTCATAGTCTGATGGGACATGCCCGGAAAGAGATCAGGCGCAGGGCCAACGGTTTAACGTGCTATCTGAGGCACGGGGTAAGAATATCTGGAAAATCGTATTACCCAGTAACTGGGTTGTGGAGGTTAAAGCCGACCCCAGCATATTTGGGGAAAGGTAGGCAGGTGAAGCGAAAAATAAGTTGGTGTTAAAACGTCAAAAATTAATGGTTCAACCACGGCAATGTTATCTAACAGAATTGTGACTCAGCCCTGTTCTTGAAATAATTATATACCTACTGCCGCACGGTACGTAAACACGCGATAGGGCTGCCGCCTACAGTATTTTATTTTCATCAACCTACTTGAGCTTCTTTCTAGTCTTGTGATTAAATATTATATTTTTTATTTTAAAAAATGAGATTCGAATCAAAACCTCTAACTACCTACTACAAAATCTTAATTCATAATGATATTTCGTCTAATTCAATAACATATGTAAGTACCTAAGTACAGACTCCAGCACACAAAGTTACCCGAAACTGTCAAATTTTCCCAATCAACTTTGAACCTTACGCATTAATGATTGACTGACATTGACATTGACTGGCCTGTTGGTCTAGTGGTCAGTGACTATGACTGCTATGCCGGAGGTCGTGGGTTCGATTCCCACCCAGGACAAATGTTTGTGTGATGAGCATGATCATTTGTTCTGTGTCTGGGTGTAATTTATCTATATATGTATGTATTTAGAAATATATAAGTATGTTTATCAGTTGTCTAGTACTCATAACACAAGCTCTGCTTAGCTTGAGACTAGACGGCGTTGTGTGATAGTTGTGGAATATTATTATTATTTCGTTTATTCGTCTTTTTTTTTTTTCTTATCTAATTACATTTTTAAATATTTCTTAATAAATAAAAGAAAGTATAAAAAACATTTAAAAATATAAAAAAATAGCGATCCGCCGGTGTCGGGAGCAGGGTCCAAGCTACCGGTGGTTAGGGCTCCAGAGACAGGAACCTCCTCACAATGCGAGCCGTATCGAGGAGTACTGCCTTCTGAATCAGGCCCTTGATCCAACCGCCTAACGAGAGCCTCGATAGATGTTGATCGAGGCTTTCGGCCATCAGTCCATTGGCTGATACGACAATCGGCACAATGATAGCCGAGTTCACATTCCACATGTCAACAACCTCGTGAGCTAAGTCGAGATATTTAATTTGTTTCTCTTTCTCAGCTTTCACGAGGTTCCCGTCATGTGGAATGGTAACATCGATAATCATTGTGCGGCGCGCTAATCGGTCTATCACCACTATATCAGGCTTATTGGCAACAATAGTCCTGTCAGTAATGATAGACCGATCCCAGTACAATGTGACATGGTCATTTTCAAGAACTGGGTCGGGCACATACTTGTAGTACGGTACCTCAGAATCTACAAGTTTATATTTCAAAGCAAGTTGCTGGTGAATAATCCTAGCTACTTGGTTATGCCTGTGCAAGTACTCGCCGTTAGCCAGACGAGAACAACCAGAGATAATATGTCTGATAGACTCACCCGGACGGTGGCATGCCCGACACACGTCAACCGTCCCGTCCTTCATAATATGTCTCCGGTAGTTATTCGTTAAGATAACTTCGTCCATAATTGCACAGACAAAACCTTCCGTTTCCCCGAAAAGGTCACCAAAACGTAGCCAGGATACGGACGCTAAGAAGTCTACACCGGGCTCATGAAGAGCCCGATAGAAGCGCCCGTGAAGCTCCTTGCTTTGCCATACCTTCTTGCGGTCATCAGTAGAAAGTACTACAGGTTTGCGCCAGTTCTCTTTAGCCATGGAGAGCGGGGTGAGCCCCTTGTCCACTGCGACAACATCACGGTGCATACCCACTTCGGCTTTTAAAAAATATTCCCTGAGACTGCACACCTCGCGGTTGTGGAGGGTCTTCGCATTTAAAAAGCCTCGACCCCCGCACTTCCGCGGGATATACAGTCTCATCACCGATGATCGTGGGTGATGCATCCGGTTTGCCGTCAGTAGTGTACGGACTCTTCTATCCAGGGCGTCGAGTTCGGTCTGAGTCCATTTGAGTATGCCGAAAGAGTACATCAAAACCGGCATGACCCAACCATTGAAGGCGCGCACCTTATTTCCGCCCGAAAGAAGACTATTTAATACCTTCTTCAGGCGACAAAAGAAGCGCTCCTTCAACGATTGTTTCATGTCAGCGTCGTTGATGCCTAACGCTTCCGACATACCCAAATACTTATAGCTTTCGGATGAGGAGAGGGATCTGAGGCTTATGGAATCGGAGAGTTGAATTCCCTCGGATTCCATAATCTCCCCTCGCTTTACATGCATGACTGCACATTTATCCACACCAAATTCCATCCTGATGGCGCTACTGAAAGTTTCAGTTACCTTCAGTAGTTCCATCAGACGCAATTTGTTGGGGGCAAAGAGTTTTAAATCATCCATGTAAAGGAGGTGAGATATGACCTGACCACCTCTCTTTAACCGATAGCCTAGACCTGAATCCTCCAGTAGTGTACTTAGAGGATTCAGGGCTAAGCAAAACCAAAGTGGACTCAAACTGTCGCCCTGAAATATTCCCCGTTTAATCCATACAGGCTCATCATTCCCCTGGATCTGGATAACGAAGGACCGTCTTCCATTGCCCCATACACGACTCAAGGAAGGTGCGTAGAGTTGCATCTATCTTGTACAACTCCAGCACCCTCATGAGCCATGTATGTGGCACCGAGTCGTAGGCCTTCTTGTAATCTATCCAACATGTCGACAGATCCTTGCGGGATCGACGAACCTGTTGGCTAATGGCCATGTCTATGAGGAGTAGCTCCTTAGTACCGCGGGACCCATTCCTACATCCATTTTGAGAGGCAGACATAACCGAGTTACTCTCAATGTGTGTATTAATTTTCGCTCTCAAAATAGATGTAAGAAGTTTATAAACCGTCGACAAACACGTGATCGGTCTATAATTCTTGGGTTCCGCGGGACTACCTGATTTATGGAGCAGGTGGGTAACGATAGGTCCCCCCCTAAAAAGAGGAGTGATGATAAAAGGAAAAGTTTTGATGATAGGTCTCCTAAAAGAAGGGATGACAGATCTCCTAATGAAAGGCAAGATAAAACTGCTAAAAGAAGGGATGACAGATCTAATGAAAGACTTGACAAATCTACTAAAAGAAGTGATGATAAAAGAAAAAATGATGATAAATCTCATAAGAGTAAAAGTGATGAGAAGTCTCCTAAAATAAAAACTCGTGAAAGATCGCCCAAGAGGGACAATGTTGATAAATCCCCAAAACGAAAGAATGATAACAGATCTCCCATAAAAGAAAAAAACCGAAATGAAAAGAAAGAACCACCTAAACCAGAAAAACCTAAAGACAGAGTGCGCAAACCTAGCCGTTGGGGAGATTTCGGGCCAGAAGACCCTGCTACCTTGCAGCCTGCAACATCAGAATATTCCCCTAAAACAGTAGAAGCAGGCAATTCATCGCCTTCCAAAAAGAGCAGAACAGAATTATCACCACGTAAATCCAAAAATTACGACTCAGACGCATCTCCTCCAAGAAAATCTAAAAAGAACTATGATTCAGACCAATCTCCACCGAGAAAATCAAAGAAAACTCACGACTCTCCCCCTCGAAGGTCGATAAAGAATCCCAATTCAGATCTATCGCCACCAAGAAAATCTAAAGGAGATACCAGGAGACGGAACGAATCGCAAGAATTCTTGTCTCCGTCTAAAAAGCAGAGATACTCTCCACTAAGACAGAGTCACAAAGACAGACATGATAGGTATCAAAGCAATCCAAGGCCTGACAATTCTCGTAAACAAAGACATTCCTCAGATTCTGATCTCTCCCCACCCAGAAGAAATCGGAGAGACAAATCCATCGCCTGTTGTTAGAAACTGCGGTAGCGACCCAGACTCTAAGGATGACTGGAACTGAGATGCCAGGCAAGTGTGTGAACTAATTAGCCATTTCAGCCAAAAATTGTGCAGTCCGTCCGGTCCCGGTGATTTCCAATTCGGTAACGGACGGACCGCTCTGGCAACGTCTGATGGCGTAATTAGGACTGTTTCCATTTCTGGTACAGACTCACACACTCGCTCGACATCCTGCATCCAGTCAGCCTCAGTATGACAGACGGGCACCGACCAGATGCTGCACCAGAATGCACTTGTGGCGGCATCATCCGGGCGGCATACATCTGTCACATTTTGTTCAGGTCGCTCCCAAGCTCTATATACCCACCTTTCATCGCTCTGGAACATGCGATTCTGCGTGTATCGATCAACCCGCCGCTTATACCGCCGAATTCGGCTCGCCCATGCACAAACTTTCTGCTTCAGGAAGTCGATGCGCTCTGTGACACGGGACATGTATTCTCGAGGGCTGATTTCAGTCCCCGAGAATGCCCGCCTTACAAAGCGCATCACACGTGGTCGTGTATTGCCCTCCCTGAAGCAGTATAGTTTGCCGATGAGTACCCTGGCCCCATCAATACGACGTTCGATCCTGCGCTGCCAGGCTGGTACGGCTGGTTTTGGTCGAATAGCTCCGTCACAACTTGGGAATTTGACGTTAGCTAAACGACATGCCGCCACAGCCGCACAGTACAGGATCGAATGTGTATCAACGAGATCCTCGCTGCTCTCGAAGAAACTCTTGAGCTGCGAGTCCAAGGCACACACCAGCGCCCTATTTTTTTTGTGCATGGGTAACCGTGGTAATCGGGGTCTAAGTTCGGCTGGAGTGGACCTATACTCGCGTAATGCATCCTCCAGTGCGCTCCTCAGTCGGACGTTGCACTGGCTACTTACTGTGTCAACCCTATCATACTCTTCTTCAACATGATTGGACCGCGGCGGGATGGCATCAACAGTTGACGCCTGTGCCGCAGTTTGTGTCGAAGTCGAGACGATATGGCTGCTCAGTACCTCTGAGCGCAGCCTATCAAGTGCGATATCGTCCAACCTGTGATTGCGTTGGATGACCCGCACCTGATCCGACAGTCGTTGGGCCGAAACGTTGACGGTTGGTTCCAGTTCCTGAAACAGAGACAGCATCCTGTCGCGGTACGCAGTGAGGTTAATTCCCCCCTCTGTAGACCCGTAATATGCGCGCATGACGTTCTCGTTCATAGAGTGAGTCCATCTCATGCGCTGCACACAACCACCGGTAGCGGGGACCCGACTCGGGGCCGGATGGCCCCTAAGTCCCAAGCTCCTCGGTGGCCGGCCTCTCCCCTGCCGACGTACAGGTGTTGGCGACGTCGGCGGAGAGAAATACTCGTCGCTCGAGCTCGACGCAACTGCTACGGCCGGTGTCACAGCACTCTCGATGGGGCTGGGTTCCGGCGGTGGCGGGGCGGAGCTGAGCGACGAGTCCGGAGGTGGTAGGCGTGCTCGGCGAGCTGCTGATCTCGTCAACATTTTTTCATTATATTGTCATCTTCCAATTCCAATGTTTTTATAAATCGGGGTGACATGTCAGATGTCACCTCCGGTTCGGCAGTTTTTGATGGTTTCCAAATTTATTAATTTAATTTAATTTTTTAATTATTATTATTATTATTAAAGTTGAAAATCTATTTAAAAAAATTGACAGATTGTAGTAGCTTGATGTGCTGGCGTCTGTACATAAGTAAATAGATAGCCTAACCTAGGAAACTACCTACTAGTTTTTTTTAACGCGAGTGTAGGCAGGTCACTCGTTTGTCACTTTTTTCACCCTATCTACTTATTTATTTATTAATCCGGGTATTTTACTCGGTGAAAAAAGCGAAATACCTACTTACCTATTAAAAAGAAACAAATTACGTACTAGTAGGTACTTATATAAAAACAAAAAGTCTTACCTTTCGGGAGTTTCCAGGTAATTAAAAAAAAATCTCTCTGGATGCGTAATTGACAAATTCAAGCAACCAAAAACAGCACAATATAGTCTATAAATGCTCTAGCTGTCATATTAAGTAAGTACTTATTTCAATGAATATTTGTCACAAATCGCACGCTTACTGCTTACAAAACTATCACACCGTCCGTTCGTCACTGCGGCGCATTCGCGTCTGTTTGTTTACCGAGTGTATACCGAACTCGAGGCGCGTAGGGATGACTCGCGTTTCGAACGTTTTATGAAGATAGAATACTGTAGATAACATTACCGTGGTTCAACAGTCGCTAATCATTACTTAGCATTAGGTATGTAACGTTTATAAATAAAGCCCATATTGCTTTTCTATAGGTATTTGATAATCTATAGGTCGCTCGCCATTTGATATATATATATATAAATAAAAAGAAAAGTCCTGACTGACGGATTGACTGACTCATGAACGCCCAGCCCAAACCCTTGGACCTAGAAAGCTGAAATTTTGCACAGAGGTTCCCTTTATAATGTAGACAAGGAATAAGGAAGGATTTTTCGAAATTCAACCCCTTTTTTTTTTTTTTTTTTTTTTTTTTTTTTTTTTTTTTTGCGGATGGGAAATCATCAAATGACCCCTCCCGCTCTGGGTGGAGCGGAAGGGAGTGTCAGACTCTTACTGACTAAAACCCACCCGTGTTCCTTCCTTAGCCCTTTATGTTCCGGGCCAGCGGTAACCCTTTCGGACAATCCCGCTGACCCGGCAGGCTTCGGCCCTATGGGGCCCCTCCTCGATGCTGACATCTCTTTGAGGCGCGCGTGGAACACGTACGCGCCGTCCGGCACGGGCCTGGTCCTGATCGGACGGTGAGCTACCCATTACTCTCCGCCCGCAGGCCCGCGCCTACGGTGGCCGGGAGTCGTCGCGCGGCTCCCGACGCCCGGAGCGTCTCCCGCGGCGGCTGGGACGGGAGGCTCTCTCCCTGAGCCGTCCCGCCACCTCCTTCGCTAGCATGACTGCTTCGCAGAAGGAGGTGACTGCCTCCCACTCCCTCTCGCCCCGGACCATGGCTTGCACCAGGGCCGGGCGCGAGAGGTCGCCGCCGCTGCCGATCGCCTCTACGAGGACACGGCGGTGCTCCGCCCAAGCGGGGCAGACCTCCACCGTGTGCTCCACCGTGTCCTCTGGGCGATCCTGGCAATGGTGACACCCGGGCGTTTCCTCCCGCCTGATGATGTGCAGGAACCTCCCGAAACATCCGTGTCCGGTGAGGACCTGCGTCAGGCGGTAGGTGAGGGCGCCGTGGCGCCTCCCTAGCCACTCCTCAAAGAGGGGTCTTATCGCCGCTATCGCGGCGTGCCCTGCGCTGGGTTGCGACAGTCGTTCCTTCCATGTCGCCATGAGATCGCGCCGGAGCTCAGTCCGCTCCGCAGCGATTTGCCGCGGAAGCGGAACTTCCCCCCGGCTTAGTGCCTCCGCGCGCCACTCATAGACGCGCGCGAGGACCATCGCCTCCAGATCCCATGGCGGCAGTCCGGCAATGAGGCTTGCCGCCTCGCCAGAGATCGTGCGGTAGCCCCGGATAAGCCTTATGGCTACCACCTTCTGGGGCGCGTTCAGGTAGTGGGCGGCTCGCCGCCGCAGTGAACGCGCCCACACCGGGGCCCCGTATAGGGCCATGGACCGCACGACCCCCGCGTAAAGCCTCCGGCAGGAGGCGTTTGGCCCCCTCAGGTTGGGCAAGAGCCGCTTGAAGGCGGCCCCGGCCCGTTCCAGTTTGGGGGCCAAACGTCGGAAATGCTCGACGAAGTTCCACCGGCTGTCGAGGACGAGACCCAGGTACCTCATCGTTGTCTCGACGCCGATGTGAACCCCTCCTACCGTTAGTTGGGATCCCGATGGTGGCGCGTTCCGGGGCCCATGAAACGACATGGCCTCGGACTTGTGCAATGCCACCTCGAGACCCAACTGCCGGATCCTCTCCACGACTATCGCAACCCCGCGTGTCATCGCGTCGGCCGCCGCCTGATGCGACCTCCCCTGCGCCAGGACCAGCGTGTCGTCAGCGTAGCAAACCACGCTGACGCCATCAGGGAGGTCGGCCCGCAGCACCCAGTCGTAGCCGATGTCCCACAGGAACGGCCCCACGACCGATCCCTGTGGGACACCGCACGACATCTCTCGCCGGTTCCACTCCCCATCACGACCGGGGTAGCTGACGGCTCTGTCCGTCAGATACGCCTCGACTATTCGACGGAGGTAGGGCGGCACCCGGTGATACCGGAGTGCCTCCACAATGCAGCTCCAGGGCAGGGTGTTGAACGCGTTGGCGATGTCGAGTGACACCGCCACGACGACCCCACCCTGGGACACCGCGTCCCCCGTCGTGAGGGCTCTCACGCGCATGATGGCGTCCACCGTCGAGCGCCCCTTGCGGAAACCAAACTGGCTGTCCGCAAGATCCGGCCCCGTCCTCACCAGGTGCCCGACGAGGCGGCCCACAATCACTCTCTCAAAGAGCTTGCCGACCTCGTCGAGCAGCACGATGGGCCGGTATGCGGACGGAGAGTCCGCAGGGCGCCCTGGCTTCCGAATGAGGACCAGCTTCCCCGTCTTCCAACGGAGTGGAAACTGGCCTCTCTCCAAACATGCGCTTAAGAGCGCCTCCAGTCGAGGCCCGAGAGCCCTCGAGGCCAGGACCCAGGCTTTACCCGGCAAGCCGTCGAGTCCTGGGGCGGTATTTTTGGCGTTCAGCCTTCCTACCGCCGCTCTCAGTTCTACCCCGGTCACTTCAGGGATGTCGTCGTCGTCGTCCGCGTGGTCCGCTTCGGGCACCGCAATTGGCGGAGCCATGGGCGGGGGGGTGTGCACCCCCCGTGAAGGGAACAGAGCGCTCACCACCTCCTCCACCAGCTGGGGGCGGAGACTCTGCGTCAGCGGGGGGGCCCAGGTGCGGAGTTTATTCCGCACCATTTTATAAGGGCGCCCCCACGGATCTCTGTTCAGAGTCTCCAGCATCTCCTCGCGGGCCATATCCTTGGCCCGCTGGACAGCCTCTTGGAGGGCGGTCTTCGCTGCTCTGTACCCCTCGTACAGCTCCGCCTCCGTGGCTTCCGCATCCGGAGGACGAATGCGGAGCCTGCGGTGCCTGGTGTACCGGTGTCGCGCATCGACGCACGCCTTGCGTAGCGCATCCAGCTCCTGCGACCACCAGTACACCTGACGTCGGGCGCGTCCTGGCCGGACTCGGGGCATTGCCACGTCGCAAATCTCGGACATGGCCTCCCGGAACCACTCCGCCTCCTCGTCGATATCGGCAGGCCTGTCCGGTGATGACACCCAGGCCTGCACGATCGAGGCTTCCAGGAGGAGCTCCCGGTCCAGCTGCTTCAGCGCCCACCGCGGACCACTCGGGGCCTGTTGGACCAGCGCGCTAGAGGTCTGGGCGGAGACGTCGAACCGGATATACCGGTGATCGGAGTAGGTCTCCACCTCCTCCATGACGCGCCAGTCAATGACACGCTGTGACAGAGCGGGGCTGGCGAACGAGATGTCCACCACTGACTCACCCCGCATCCGCACACACGTGGGAACAGAACCCCGATTTAGGACGACCAGGCCTGTTTCCAGAGCCCAGTCCTCCACCATCCTGCCCCGCACATCCGTGCAACGGGAACCCCAGGCCAAATTCTTGGCATTGAAGTCCCCGAGCACTAGCACGGGGAAGGGATGGCTTCCGGCGACGACGACACTCAACTCTGTTAAAGAGTTGTGGAACTCGGCGAGAGTTCGGCTCGGAGAGAAGTACACTCCCACGACTACAACCTCTCCGAACCGTGCTGCTACACACCCCTGTCCCTTCGTGACGCATTCCAGGGACGGGGTGCCGGCGGCGACCGACGAAACTATGGCCACTGAGCCGCTCAGGTCCTCCACCCAGTCATCCCTGGGCGGGACAAAGTACGGCTCAGCGACCACGGCGATGTTGATCGACCACTGCGCCACGCTCTGGAGCAACAGGTCCTGAGCGCAGGCGCAGTGGTTGATGTTCGCCTGGAGGGTGAACGCGGGGAGGATGAAATTTCACGCGGACGAACTCGCGGGCAGAAGCTAGTTTAACATAATTTTGCTAGAAACAGTATTAAATTTGTATTTTATAAGCGATGATTTTTGCATTGACGCCTACGAAAATTCCTGCATCATAGGAGTTTTAAATGTGAAATAGTATGCATTTACATAAAAATAAATCAAATTGAAGTGTCTGTTTGTAATGTTAAAATAACAGTTTTTTACTAAACGCTTAAGTTACGGTACTTATAAAAAAAGCAATTAAAAAGAAAAATGTGTCAGTCTGTGTTTCTTCCGGCTAATCTCCGAAACGGCTGGACCGATTTTGATCAAATTTGGTATGAGGATACTTTGAACCTTCGGGAAAGACATAGGCTACTTTTATCGACATACCACGCGGGCGAAGCAGCGGGCGGAAGCTAGTTTAAACTAATATCGAGGTAAAGAGAAGCCCATGATGATTAGGTGATGTCGGGTTGTGAATGATGATAAAACTAATAATAAGTAGTGAAATGTATGGACACAATTAATTTAACTAAACGCGTATTATAATATCACACTAATATTATAAAGGCGAAAGTTTGTGAGTGTGTTTGTTACTTCTTCACGCACAAACGGCTGGACCAATTTTGATAAAATTTGTTATGGAGGTAGCCGACACCCTGGATTAACACATAGGATACTTTTATCCCGATATTCCCACGGGATCGAAATTTATGCGGGTGAAACCGCGGAGCGCAGCTAGTATCTTTTAAAGAAAGAAATAGCTAGCTTACTACATGTTAATAGTACCTATGAAATAAATCTCTTTGTATACCACAATAAAATAATACAAATAATGGATTATAATAATATACTTATTTTATTCATAATACAATTTTTTACTAGCATTTTGTATAAAATAGTATATTGTAGAGCAGTAAAAAGGGCGAGTCCTCTGGCCAGACGGGTGACAGAGTCTGGCATCAAATATGCATACTCTACGATGTACCACAAATCACTAAATACAACGCTACAAGGACCGTGGCAAAAATCGGAACTAACGTCGCCATCTTGATTTTTCAATACAATTTCTGTCACAACCTCGTAAATGTTTACCAACAACGCCCCACTGTCAATGTCATTCAGGCGCCAAAAGATCTTTGCTCCCTTCCTTGCAGCCTTTTACATTCAACGCTAACCGTTTATTTAAAACATCATTATTTTTAACTTCAACTACAAATCAGCCTATAATGTTCCCACTGTTGGTACACAGGCCTCCTCTCAGTGAGAGGGAGTGGGCCTTACGTACCACGCGGACCCAGTGCGGGTTGGTAGATGTCACATGTCTTTGAATTTTTGTTTCTAGGACACGCCAATTTCCTCACGATGTTTTCCTTCACAGTTTTGAGAGCAGCTAATTTCAACCGATTCAGAGAAATAAAAACTGTAGCTATTAAGAGCTTATACTACCTCAGCTAAAATTCACTCTTTTATCTCGCTCGCACGATACTGCTCGCGGACTGTGTGAGAGCGAGACAGAGTGCGGTGCTGGGCGGAAGGCAGCGCCAATAGTTTAGGTATGTATTCGCTTTTTACGTTGAAAATAAAGGTTATTCAAAAAAACGAACTAACATAAGAACTGCTTTATAGTTAGTTCAGTGAGTATGCAAAGTTTCATGATCTAATTTGAAGTATTTTTTTAATACCAGCGGTTTATTGTTCGGTTTGGAGGTAACTTTGGAATTTTTGATAAACTATGATACTTTTGCAAACAACAAGATTGCAAAAGTATCATAGTACCTAACATTAATCCTCAACTTTGGTATATACAGTGTGAGTCTTCATAATGTGCACATAACGAAATAAACATAGCTTTTAATTTTATCGACGGAAAAAATATTTGAAAAAATAAAAAAATATTTAAAAGGTTCCTGCTAAAGTACAGTGATTGCAAGGCCTTTCTTTAACAGTTGATAGGAAATGTTGTGATTGAGTTATAAGCATGGTATTTTTACGTTTAGAAATCTGATACGATGGAGAATAATTTATAGTAATAAAAAAGGGTAGGTAATCGGGGCTTTTATTGAGTAATTTTACAATTATTGTAAAAATTGATGAAAAAATATCAGATTTTTGTTAAAAAAAAATCATAATTCTCAATTGAGGGGCGATTGTTTACACAGGGGTCACAGCAGCGAAAATAATTTAAAAAAGGCTAAAAATTTTTTTTTTTTTTCCGTCGATAAAATTAGGCTTAGTTTTTCTCATTTCGATATGTGCACAATAATGAAGACTCACACTATTTATTAGAAAATTAATGCTCCGGTATTTTCGACATAAAGGAGGATCATGCTAAGCCATTTGAGGTAGTATAGGCTCTTAAATAGAATGATATAGTGATTTGTGGTGCAAACAGGCCTAAATCAACATCAATGCAAAAACCACCGCCATTTGTCCTAAGTAATAATCATCGCAAACTACATATAGTGGCCGTATTACAAAGTATTAATGACATCATGATTCCAGTGCGAAAAAGGGATGGTGTTATCGGTTGTGTATAACTCCATCTTCCTCTTACACTGAAATCAAGATGGCATTAAGGGGCCATCGGAGCATGCGTAGTTCATAAAAACGTAATACCAAAATAATTTGTAAATCAAACATATTCATGATGTAGTGTGTTTATTTATCATGATTGTATTACAGAATATCTAGGTTCCCAAACATATATTTTGAATGGACATTGATTTAAAGACGAGTTATGAGAAAAATAAGTTTTCTATAGAACCTAGATATTCTGTAACCCAATCGGAATAAATACACACTACATCTATACTAATAATAAAGCTGAAGAGTTTGTTTGTTTGAACGCGATAATCTCTGGAACTACCCGGTCAGATTTGAAAAAATCTTTTTGCATTTGATAGCCCAATTCTTGAGGAAGGCTATAGGTTATTTAATATCACGCTATAACCCTTAGGAGCCGAGCGAAAAGAAAAAAGTCAGAATGAAATTTTAAAAAGAATAAAAGAAAGAAGAACGCTAAGCGAATACGAAGTGTTGCGACGGGGTGGGGTACAAGAAATTTCACGCGGACGAAGTCGCGGGCAGAAGCTAGTTATGAATATGTTTGATTTACAAATTAATTTTGGTATTACGTTTGTATGAACTACGCATGCCCCCATAAACCATCATAATACGGCACCAGGGAGTTGGGGTTACCGCTGGCCCGGAACATAAAGGGCTAAGGAAGGAACACGGGTGGGTTTTAGTCAGTAAGAGTCTGACACTCCCTTCCGCTCCACCCAGAGCGGGAGTCCGCAAAAAAAAAAAAAAGGTTGGTTATCGGTGTCAACGCCTCCCCCTGTACCCGCCCCGGCCGCGTCGGTCCCTATCATCGTGTTCGTTTTGGTAGCCGCCTCTAGATTGGTAACCGCCCTGGTTAGGTTGGTAGCCCGGGTTCTGTTGGTAACCCGGGTTCTGTTGGTAGCCTTGGTTGTTTTGGAAGGGCTTTTTGTAGCCGCCGCCGCCTCCGCTGCCGCCGCCACCGCCGCCTCCTGGGAAGTAATGGGTTTCTTGAAAAGCTAACACGATTAATTAACTCATACCGCCTTATTACAAAACGAGTTCTTCTTTAGTCCAAGCCCAAATCTTCTATAGTAAAAGTGCTCAGACCCCTACCCTATTTCAAGTTAAACAAATATCAACTTTATTTCAATGACAATTAAGTTGATTTCAGTGACTAGCACCATTGAAAAAGTTATAAAAATGTTTGAAGTTGTAGCGTAAAATGAACTTTATTGTGTAGGAATTAAAGTTATTTTTCCATTCATTCATATTTGTTTACATTTTTGGCAAATAAATCGTGAACGCAGATTAGCTAGTGATTATTTTGAACTTAATTCCGACAAACGTAAAGTAAAAATGGTAACCTAAGACTCGGGTTTGACGTCAGTTTTTGTATTTAGAACTTTAACTTTATCGGAGCAGGGTTCAAAATTATGGCTCGATACTTTAAAAAGATTTTTTTTGTAATAAGGCCGTTGGTTCCTAAAAACTTGACACAATTTAAACAGTGGTTCGACATGAGATGTACCAGCTGATTTACTGATCACAGCGGAGACCACAAGACTTTGAAACAAAAATTATGTGAACAGATGTTCAACAAGTTGTCTTATATTTGAGGACACAATTTACTGCGACGATATTTCGATTCAATAATCACAAAAAAAAAACCTCCACTAGAGATGATTATTCTTACGTATGTTCGACGCAGCCTGGGCTGGTAACCTGTCATAGTTCTCATTGTGTTGACAAGATGGAACCTTGTTGAAGTGAAAACTTCTTTAAACGCGTTGGACATTTTTTGAGATGGGAAAATACAATTGAACTCGCGCCACTGTTACCGTAACCGACACCGCTTCGGATGTGTTCGGCTGTCCTCGGGATGTACTCGCGTTTTAATGTATATCCGATATATCAGTGAGTGATGGCAAAGTATTCTGTTTGTGTTTTGTTTTCACTTCTGTCGGCACTCCCGGAGTGCCACTGTTTTTTTTTTTTTATATAAAGTTTTAGTGACTTACCTTGATATCCTCCTTGATTAAAGCTCCCCAAACTATCATACCCGCCCTGGTTATACCCTCCGCCATAGCCCGGGTTCTGTTGACCATGCTGGTTGTAGTTCTGATCGTGTGGGTGACCTTGGTTGAAGGTCGCCTGACCTTGGTTGTTGTAACCGCCGGGGGGAACCTCGTACGTCTGGTAGTTTCTGTTCTGTTGAGGCCTGTAAATTAGTGATAAAACGGGTAAAAAAATCATTTTCTCAATATTCCTAGTAACTTACAGAGTAAGTTTCGAGAAACTTACTGAGTAACTTCCCATACAGTAACTTTCTGGGTATTTTCTCATTGTTCCTATCAAGTTACTTAATAAATTTCGTGAAAAGTTTCTGTCTGGGAATATAAATGGTAAGCTTCAAGTTAACAAGTAAATAAATAAATTTTACTAATCAACGTTTATTTACACAGAGTTATTGGTAAATTAACAACCTCTTAAGAGGTCATTGTACTCATCATTATGAACAACTTTTACTATGGGACCCAACCTAAAATCGCGAAAAAAAATCATCTGTCCCTACATTTTGACAAGTTATACAAACATAAATGTAGGGGACTGCTGATTTTTAGTAGTTTAGTTTAGCATTAGTAGTTCTTGAGATATCCAGCTGTGACAGACAGACAGACTTAGTCTCACCATAAGGATTCCGTTTTTACCATTTTGGTACGGAACCCTAAAAACATGACGAAAAATAAATTATGCATGTGAATGATATCTATGATTTAATGTGAACATGAATTCACAAAAGAAATATTTGTTATATTGATAGTTCCAATAGCATGCTCAATCCTTACCTGCCGTGGTCTGCTCCCCTACCATGGTCTCCTCCCCTACCATGGTCTCCTCCCCTACCATGATCTCCTCCCCTACCATGATCTCCTCCCCTACCGTGGTCCCCTCCCCCCTGACTATATCCGCCCTGCACTCTTCCACCTCTACCTCCTCTCCCCCCTCTTCCTCTCTCATGCCCCCCCTGCCCGGCGGCGTGTAAGTTGTTCCCGGCGGCGAATGAGTTGTTCCCGCCGCCACCGCCGCCTCCCCCGCGGCCCCCTCGGCCTCCGCCTCCGCCTCTCCCCTGTAAAAAAGTTCATTAAAAAGTTTTTTTTTTTTTTTTGCCTGTCTACGGAGGGTAAATGAATTTGACCGGTATGTTCTCTCATAATTTCTAAACTGCTTGTCATATTTTGACAAACGAGGTACTGATGGAAGCGTCTTGATCGTCCGCTGGTTATAGGCTATGTGACAACACATTAAATTGAATATGGCGCCCTCTAGCGGACATAGTCATGATGCTTGCGCGATGCAGGATTTTGCGTGACGTAGTATGACGCGTTGTTCGCATGTGGCGTTGTAGATACCGCTACAGTTGAAGATCATCATCATCTGCCTAGCCGTTTCCCAACTATATTGGGGTCGGCCTCCAGATGATTGTTGAAGATGTCGGAAAAAATCATGCCGACATGCTATACAGGCGGGTGCCGCGTAAAGCAATAGAGTTATATGAAAACAATGTATTACGGAATTAACCCTTTGAACGCCATCGTCACATATACGTGACAAGTAAGCGCGTCGTGAGTCGTGTGTCGCCTATCCTATTACGAGCGACATAAATATGTGACAAAAAATGCGGTGCACTTTATCACGAAATAAACAATTAAATCATTACTTTTGTGTGTTTTTAAATGTATACCTAAAATATTTAAAATTGTGGCTTGGCGTGGAGGGCACGCGCGTGCGTTTATGCTCTGGCGTTCAAAAGGTTAATACATTATTTACCTGGTCACTGGAGGGTACTTTTAGTACCGGTAGTACGTTCCTGTGGGTTAGTTTGCGACATCCACGCGAGTGACGACGCGGACAAAAGCTGGTTAAAATATAAGACGCGCTTTCACCGCAAATTACCAAAGGCATTCAACGCTAAACGTATTTAAACATCGCATCGTTCTGATTCTGTCAATCGTTTGCAGATGACGGAGACAGAACGATGTTTTAGATATGTGTCACGTTAAACGTATTTAATGATTTGCAGTGCAAGCGCAAGTTAAGTAAGTAAGTTACGGTAACGGTTACGGTAAGTTAGATACTCACGGCGTTTCTCTGTTGCCAGGAGGGCATCTCAGGAGGCGGGGGCTGCTGTTCGTTGGGGCGACCTCCTCGGTCCGGGACCTGCAAATACAACAAAATCGAACAATTATACCAGGAACTAATCACACTAATATTATAAAGGCGAAAGTTTGTGAGTGTGTTTGTACGTTTGTTACTTTTTCACGCACAAATGGCTGGACCAATTTTGATAAAAATTTGGTATGGAGGTAGCTGACACCCTGGATTAACGCTTAGGATACTTTTTATCCCACGAGATCGAAATTTATGCGGGTGAAACCGCGGGGCACTGCTAGCATTATAAATGGGGAACATTTGGGTCTTGCTGGGTTTGCAACTTATACAACTTTTTAGAGCTTTGTTGAGAGACACAGTTTTGTACTTAATTTAGGAATTTTAAAACAGTCTTATAATACGAGTTCTATCGAGTTTTTGGGCACATATTGCTGCTAACCAAACTGCATGAATATTTAACCGGGGAAGCGGCAAGTTACTTGCACTCTGCAGTCAAAAATAGACCTTAGTGCTTTTATATCCTGCCAAGATAGAAAATTCGTGTTTAAATATTTTGTGTTTGAACTAACCTGTCCAATAATAACTTTGTTGACATCAGTCTGTGTGTTCTTCCGGACAGTCGCGCTGGAAGTCTTCTCGACCAATAGGAGAGATGTCCGGGCCGCTAAGAAGTCGGACAACTTGATGTCCGGCTTCACTTTCAGGTTCTCGCGCTTCGGACGGTATGTTGATTGGATGGCGTCTTTCTTTGTCTTTAGGCGGTCTGACCACTGTGGAAAAACAAGGAAATTATTGATTTTAAAGGTGCTTGAGAATAAATGTTTGGTTCACAAGAAAGAACAGATTCGAATCTAAAGTAAAAGTGCACAGTGCTGCACATCCCTACAATATTTCAAGTTAAACAAATATCAACTTTATTTCAATGACAATTAAGTTGATTTCAGAGTGACTAGCACTATTGACAAAGTTATAAAAATGTTTGAAGTTGTGGCGTAAACTGAACTTTATTGTGTAGGAATTAAAGTTGTTTTTCCATTAATTCATATTTGTTTACTTTTTTGGCAAATAAATCGCTAATGCACGGTAGTATAATCTGTATACAAAGCATTATTTTATATACCTTATTTAAAAACGTGGAGTAAAGTTATAAGTTATTTAACAATTTTAGGGAATCAATTTTCAAAAATTCTTCCTAAGTGCACACTATTGTTAAACAATGAAAACATCTAATGTAACGTGTTATAAAGAACATAATAAAGCATGCCATTAAGGGGCTTACATGACCTAAAGCGCGGTCACTGTCGGACTGCATAGAAAAGAAAGAGAAGCGCGATGACACAACGCTGGTAATTTATTTGAAAATATGAAGCAATTATTTAATTACAAAAAATTTGTTGATCGGACTAAAAAATTAAATTAATCTGACAAAAAAAAAACAGAATGATTGTATGTATATTAGTATGGCTTTTATTGAAAAAAGAAAGTTTTTAGAGGTATCTTCATGATTTTTTTCTATCGTACCAAATTAGTGGTATTATGTTTTCAACACACTTTCAACCTACCATAATTATATCCTGAAGAATATCATATATTTTTCTGATATTGTCGATCATATACTTTTATTGTTTCTAAAACTTGAATTTTTTGTGTTTAGGTCCTGTAAGCCCCTTAAGGAAAGGGATGCACATATGGGCGCGTAGGCAAGCGATTTGGCAACGTCGTCGCGCGCTTTATTTTTACCGACTTCACAAAAAGGAGGAGGTACTATGTTCGGATGTTTGTGTTTTTTTTTTTGTATGTTTGTTCATCGAATACTCCGCCAATTGTCGACGGATTTTCAAAATTCTTTTTTTGTTCGAAAGTAGATAGTTCTGAGGTGGTCCCACTGTCACCAAGTTAGGATCTGATGATGGGATCTTAGAGAAATCGAGGGCAACTCTCAAATTTTATGGGCTCACTTATTGTTTTTCGCATATTTTATGAAGTATCTTGTGTATGGTTGTCACCATCTCAGGTAGCTGGGCTGATGATGGAAGGTACAACTCCTTAACAGTAAGAAGTTACTCGAACAGGCAAGGACTGTTTTAGTAAATTGTTTTGATGTTTGATAGGGCATTTGCCACATTTGGTCTCATGATCATCAAGTCATGACCTGATGCTGCAGTCAGGATAGTCTGCAGAGTACCTAACTCCTCGACAACTAACAGCAGATATATCGTGTTTAGGCTCATTGAAAAGGGCTCGATGTGTGGATAAACGTACTGTTAATGAGGAACACCGAAGTACATAGAGACCTGATGCTGAAGCCAGGAGCATCAGAAAAAGAACAAACCTTGAAATTACAGTACCGTAGTTGTATTTGGGCTCATTTTAAACAGGACTAAATTTTAAGTTCAATGCAACGTTGACATAAGTCTGGCCTGATGCTGCAGCGAGGATTATCAGCTAGGAGAGTGAAATACTAGGAGAACTCCTCAACAATTAACGTCCCTGCATCGGGAAAAGCAATATTTTGTAAAAGGTGATCAGCAGTTGACATTAGGCTATTGTAACTTAGATAAATTACAAACTGACACACTAAAAAGTAAAAAATAAAAACTTCTTTACAAAAAAAACAACCGACTTCCAAAAAACACTATAAAGTGAAAAATAACTTTAATTTCGGAAGTCGGTGGCAAAAAACAAAAATACTAATCCAAAGACACCGACTTCCGAAATTAAAGTTATTTTTCACTTTATAGTGTTTTTTGGAAGTCGGTTGTTTTTTTCGTAGGAATGGTCAAAATTAGGTAAATACCGCGTTGCCAACTTGCCTCATATTGTGAACTCTGCGATGAATGGATTGCTTATCGGACGCGCGCTAAAATGTATACTTTAATTTTCTATTTGTTTTGATAATTGTTGGGATAATCGGAGGGGCCCGTGTTTAAATAATAACAGCCGCACAGGTCGATCGATCAGGTTAAGCTACGCTTGCCGCGGTTGGTCTGTGGATGGGTGACCATCTTTACATAGCGTGACCCCTCCGTGCTTCGGAAAGCACGTTAAGCCGTTGGTCCCGGCTGTCATTCGTGGATCTTTGACGTTGTTACGGGTAGTCAGAAGCCCGAAAGTCTGACAACCAGTCTTACCAAGGGGTATCGTATTACCCAGTAACTGGGTTGTGGAGGTCAGATAGGCAGGCGCTCCATGTAAAATACTGGCATTCAGCTGCATCCGGTTAGACTGGAAGCCCCAACATAGTTGGCAAAAGGCTAGGCAGATGATGATTTAGTAGATTTCGTGTTTCAGGAACTGATGCCAAATAAACGTTATGATTTGTTTTTTCTTCTTTTCTGTACCATATTCACGCAGAAATCAACTGACGTACCTCAAAACTCTGTATAGTGCACTCCAGCCGAGTGATAAGCGTCTCCCTCCTAAGCCTGTACTCCTCGAACATCTCCGTGAATGTGCTCTCTAACTGCTTCCAGTCTTTCTCTGTGATTGCCTTGTTGTAAAGAGGCTTGCCGACTAGTTGATCACCTGGGAAAGACATAAATCGAAGGTAAATCAAAAATGTTAGGGCAGAGTTGGTATTGTAGCCTCTTTGTAGCATTTAGCATAACCAGCCTATAGTGTTCCCACTACTGGGACTCAGGCCTCCTCTCGGTGAGAGGGAGTAAGTCACACTAATATTATAAAGGCGAAATTTTGTGAGTGTGGGGGTGTGTTTATATGTTTGTTACTTCTTCACGCTCAAACGGCTGAACCAATTTTGATAAAATTTTGTATGGAGGTAGCTGACACCCTGGATTGACACATAGGCTACTTTTTATCCCTATATTCCCACGGGATCGATATTTACGCGGGTGAAACCGCGGGGCGCAGCTAGTATTAACTAATTCTAATAAAATGTGAAATGTTACCTTCTTTCTGTAAAGTGTCCTTGAGCTTAGCTTCGAGCTTCGAGAACAGCATCTCTGGCGAGATGTTCGGAGGCGGCTTGTTGAACTTCAGGATTATAAGGATCTCCTTCAGGTCCTTGGCTGTAGGTGACTCTTGCTGTGGACAGGAAATAATACATTGTTTGAATATGTTGCCCTAGTAGAAGAATTTTATTAAAGTTTTAGTTTTTCAGTTCAGGGGACCTAAAAAGCCCCCTGATGTAGATTTATAATAAAGCTGAAAAGTATGGTTTTTTGAACATGCTAATCTCGGGAACTACCAGTTGGATTTTAAAAATTCTTTGCATTTCACAGCCCAATTCTTGAGGAAGGCTATTTAACATCACGCTATGACCCTTAGGAGCCAAGCAAAAAGAAAAAGAAGTCAGAAAGATCGCTAAGAGAAAACGAAGTGACAGCGCGGGCAGGTGATGCGATGCGACGGTGGGTGGGTCGGGGGGACAAGAAATTTCACGCGGGCGTAGTCGCGGGAAGAAGCTATTGCCATATAATACCAGGAAAAAAACGTTTAAATGATTATAATAAATATATTATATAAATAATTGTATTTAAAGATATTGTGGCGGCATCTACATCGCCACATGCGAACTACGCATCACACTGACGTCACGCAAAAATCCTGCATCGCGCAAGCAGAGTTTACCGCGCAACTAGCATATTTACAACAACCCAACAACCATCATCGGGCAGTAGCCTACCAGACTTGACGGCCGTCTAGTTGGAGGATCCTCCCTATTCTATGGAGGATGAGTGAACTTTACACCCTGTTCCTCATATAAAATAACTAAGCAAAAAAAATGATTAAATACAGGAAAAAATCAATTGGTTGTGTCATACCATAACTATCTCCATGCCAGAAGCCTGCTTCTCTTTGGGACAGTCTACGTTCACCATCCTTGCCGCCATCAGCTCTGATATTAAGTAGTCTAACAGCAGCAGGCGATCCTCTTTAGTTTGCAGACGGGATGACATGTGACCTGGAAGCATTATTATGACGATATTGTGAAAAATAAGAACCAGATATAAAACATCTAAACTTAGAAGTTCCAAAGAAATATTCATTTATTTTAATCAGGATGTTCAGCAAAACATCACAAATGATTATTGTTAATAAAAAATGAATTAGTAAAATATTGCATGGTCATAGTTCCTGTGAGCATGCAATATTTTCATAATATGCTGCCATTATCCCTAGATCATTATAATAATAAAATAAATTAATAAATTAATTTATTATTATCCCTAGATCATTATACAAAAGTCACCCAGGTTTAAGTTATTATATTTGTCATGATATTTCTTACTGTTTAAAAGTCCAAAAACTCTTGTTTTTGGTGTAACAACGGGCAGTATTATTTTAAAAATATTATTTTACTAAAAAACTTTTAACATCAAAATTTACATAATAAGATCTCTAAATTCCTACATCTGTAATTCATATGGTCTAATAAAGAGTATTTCATTCTATTCTCTCCACACCTGTTACCAACTTCTTATACGGACACTTCAACTCCTTCAGAAAGGAACTGAGCTCGAGTAGAAAGGAGCTCGACTCTTCAGCATCATTCATCATATTAACAGTCTCTTCCAGATTGCACAGTCTTTTGATCTCTTCAGCCAGGATATGGATGAGTTTGGTGAACTCCAGCGACTTGGCTCCGCCGTCCAATGCCTTGGAGAAGGCGGCCTCGTCGGAGAGGGGCCCATCATAGCTGAAAATTGTAGGTACTTATTAGACTGCTTTTGACATGGTGAAATGTTTTAAGTTTCAATTTTTTAAAAGAAAATGTTTCAATGTAATTTCATTATTTTATTTCGGAAAAGCTTCATAATCATTAGATAATTAAATTATTCAACAAAGTTGCCAAGAAAATTCCAGGTTGCAGGAAATAAAACAGTGCAACTCCAAATCAATCTGCCTAGCCTTTTCCGAACTATGTTGAGGTCGGATTCCAGTCTACCTGGATGCAGCTGAATACTGGTTTTCTTACATGGAGCAACTGCCTATCTGACTTCTCCATCCTTTGATGTTTTATTGAATTAATTTGAATAAGGATAAATAAAAGAAGGTAATATCAGAAACATTATTCAAGTGCAATATGCACAAGGGGAGTTTTGAACCTCTTTGTTCTGAATCAGATTAAGGAATAATTTTGATGGATTTTTTAAATTGTTTTATTAGTTATATGAGTAACTTTTTTACGAGTTTTATGGAGGTACCTACTTAAACGAAATTCCTTCGAAATTCATTGTTTACTTCAACCTTAACATTGGCAAAATCATTGATAAAACAATGGAGCCATTATTATAAAAAATGGAATTGGAAATGAAATCTTAAGCTAATTTTGATAGCATTTAATTAATTTTCATAAGCTAATCAAGACAATAGATTTACACTAAAATATACATATTATATACAAGTGTATAATAAAAAACTGGCCAAGTGCGAGTCGAACTCGCACACGAAGGGTTCCGTACCACAAGGCAAAAACGCCGAAAAAAACACGTTTGTTGTATGGGAGCCCCCTTAAATATTTATTTTATTATAATTTTATTATTAAAGTAAAAATACAACTGAATATTTTGTGAATATTTCAAGTGCCTACCTGTTGCCATTATTGATATCGAGCAAAAAAGGCTTCGATCAATAATAGTACTAGATGCCCGATAAGCGCTTCAAAAACGGCCCGAAAAATACGAGCACGAATACTTTTGTGCTATTATTTCAAATTAGTATGGTCCAATCATAGCCAATGTTAAAACGTCAAAATGGCTCAGTGCGCGTTCAAAAGTTGTGTAAATAACCACCGTAACACCAAGATTTTGGAAGGAATATCTTTTTTTCGGTAAGTCTTTATCATTAAATGTTTTTCATAAAATAGTAACACAGTTAAATAGTAAATATAAATCAATTAGCAAATATTATGATTGTTGGCCAATGTTTGCGACAACGCGCCAACTATTCTAACAAACATTGAAGCATTGAAATGTGATTCCAAGAACTACGTCTAATTCCAAATTCGAGTAAGTACGAAATTGTCAACAAAATGTTTTTAACCGTATTGCTTAGACGTTAAGTTTCATTTTAGAATAAATATTTTTGTACTTATTATAAAAATGACTTTTTATTTTCAAGTGACATTTTAAATTTATTGCTTCGATGACAGAAGGACTTAAATATGAATCATTTGCAATCGTAATTAAACTTTATGTTAGAGTGTTAAGGTTTATAATAGTCTGAAGTTGTTAATATTATTAAACTTTTTTCTATAGTTCGTAGTAAGAAGTATAAATGTTTATCTGTGTGCAAACGTGGCCACTTTAGCGACTTATTTTTGTTCCTAATCATTCATCTAGTACTATTATTGATCGAAGAAAAAAGGGCAAAAAAATCGCGTTTGTTGTATGGGAGCCCCCTAAATATTTATTTTATTTTGTTTTTAGTATTTGTTGTTATAGCGGCAACAGAAATACATAATTTGTGAAAATTTCAACTGTCTAGCTACCGCGGTTCTTGAGATACAGCCTGGTGACAGACAGACGGACGGACGGACAGACAGCGAAGTCTTAGTAATAGGGTTCCGTTTTTACCCTTTGGGTACGGAACCCTAAAAAAAGGAACTGAAAAAGGCAGGAGCTCATTGGGCATCAAAAAATTAATATAATATATAGTCCGCATCGCTGTCAATGGGATAAGTGCCCAAAAGGCTGGCAGCATTACCACGTTGGATGGCAATGCTTATTCTTTGGGCTAAAAATAGGTCAGCCCTCTGGTCACGCGTAGAGTCAACCAACAGCTTGGAAAATAGATTAAGTGTGTTAGAAGTAAATAATTATTTATTTCTAAAAGACAATAGATTATCTTACAAAATATTTTTTTAATATGTTTTAATTCATCAGACTTTATGGCTTGACTTTATAAATCTAATATCAACCAAATACTTATTACTTACTTGAAAAAATAAAAGTCATATGCATGTAAGTACCTATTGATTAGTCTATTAGTCTAGTCCTTGTATTGCACAACTTATAAGAGTTGTGATGTAAACTACAATTCATTTTTTTTTAAGCTTTTACTGTAACTTAGGTAATAGTGGTTTTTTTTTTGTGATTGCCTATGCAATGATAATATAAATAAACCAGGTAATAAATATTTAATTGAAATCTAAGGTTGAAATAATATACGTGCTTACTTACAACATTGGTGTGGGCTGTTGCTAAAAATAATAATTGACTAACAAAATAAAGTCAAAACTATGAATATTTTATTAAAAAATATTATTTAAGTAATTAGGATAGAGTTGTAAGTTATGTAGTCATGAGCAGTAATCTTTTTGCAGCGTCTGATTTAAGCTTCGCCAACGCAACAAGTTCAAAAAAGCTAGCATATCGATTACTTTATGGGACCTAAGATAGCCACGTTTTAGCTAATTATAAACTCCTCAATACCGAGAACACTCACACACACCACACATGTTATTCACGCGGCACATAATGCTATACTTTGAAATTAATTATTTCGAGAAATAATCATAACAATAAACATAATTTCTATAGCTTTCTATGAGGACATTATAACCTAAAATTATAAATACTTTTCTTACCCCAAGTCGTTCAGCGAGTCCAATATATCGTTTTCCATATTTATGGAAGTTTACACAGCATTCGTGGGATTAAATAGTAGTAATTAATGAAAATAAACTGAGCCGGTAGTAATTTCCAAGAAAATCAAATGTCAGATTGCCGTAAAATGTCGCTTTGTTAAGGACACAGAACACATATACCCTAAGATGCCTATTCTGTGCATTTATAGTATAGTGTAGTCGAGTTAATCGATTATCGTATGATTAATATTTTTATTATATCAATACTGTAATTTTTAATTATCACGTTATATTTATTATAATAATAACAAAAATATTATTATATAATAGCGTTTGATTAATGAAACAGTGGGGTAATTGTGTAACACACATAAAATGGTAATTGATTGCTATGATTTTCAATTTGACAGTTCAGCTACGTTCATTGCGTTATTTACAATATTGGTTAGACGATTTTTTTAAAACCTATGAAGCAATGGTTCAGGAATTTCCCTGAAAACCCTCTGACTGTGTTTGATTGTGTGAGTGCGTCACACAATTACAGGGCGGGGCTCTAAATAAAATCATGCGGAAATTATTTATGTAAAACTGTGACTGTGAGTGATATATAATATTTTCAAAACTTTTACTCAAATGTATTAATATTACATATTATAAAATTATGGAAAATAAATTATGGCGATATTTCTCCATTATTTATATAGGTATAACTCGTCTACAAAATTATTCTCACATTAGTACTATGTACTACTGCGAAGAAGTACAACACTACGTTTCATTGCAACGCTATTTTTAAACATGGCACAGAAATAATGAAGTAAGCAAGTTTCATTCATTTCTAAATACTCAAAGAGATTTAAGAAAATAATTTTATGTCTTTGTAAATACTAGATGTCACTACGTAACTAAATTCTTTGAATCGTTTCAGTCTGCCAGATTCACAGTTTTCACCAGTCTAGTAGTAGTTAGACTCTTCCAGAATAGAAAAACCTACTGCCTGTCTATGGTAGAGAATTTACCTAATTTCCAAATCAGCACAAAATATTCCATTGGAAATGGAGACGAATGTGAGAATGATCAGCTACATGGGTAGGCCATCATCTGCGTAGCCTTTTCCCAATTAAGTTGGGGTCGGCTTCCAGTCTAACCGGATACAGCTGAACACCAGAGGAGAAATTCTCATAATTTTAAGAATGTTCACAGGTTCACAGTCTGCTCTCGTCTCAATCTGTCAAAAATACCTCTAATTTCCCTACATTTTTGACAAGTTTTTGACATTGTTTGTCGCTGATTTGATTGCGACTAGATTTTGAACGTTTTTAATTACGGGAATTGGCCTTCTATTGTGTTACATGGAGCGACTGGCTATTTGACCTCCACAACCCAGTTACCGGGAAACAAGATACCCCTTGTCAAGGTTGTTATACTTTCGGGCTTCTGGCTACCCGTAACGTACCTAACTAACGACTGTCAAAGATCGAATCAAAAGAACTTTCCGGGGCACGACAGGGTCTCGGTATTGTAATAAATGGTCACTTATCCACAGGTGACGTCCGCAAGCGTTGCTTAAATCTTGAAGATCGACGCGTGCGTCTGTTATTATTTAGCAACGAGCCCCTCATTCATTGATGTTAGTATTTATTACCTAGTATACCTACACTGTGGTGTCTACGATTAGCCAAGAAGCGATGATACTATTCATTTGTTATTGTTGTTCCAATGCCATGAGAGATGATGTCATGCAACTGAGTCTTAGGCCGCGTTTCCACTGACGCGGAGCTGGGCGGAGCGGAACGGAGACGTGCAGGAATCGTCCAATCACAGACGAGAACAGACGAGACGAGTGACGCGATGAGGATTTCAACCATTGTGATTGGTCGATTCCTGCACGTCTCCGCTCCGCTCCGCGCAGTGGAAACGCGGCCTTAGGCTCCCCGCAGGCAGGCGCGACGCGACTTTTGTAGAACAATTTCCTGCAATTTCCATTATGTTTTCATAGAAATTGTTCTAAGTAAGTACCTACCTTGATTTGCCTTCCTTCTTGCCTTGACTAACATCTTTCCAGCGCACCTGTTTGTCATGTAAATAAACTACCTATCTCACAATAATAAATATCCGTGAATAATTAGAACTATAAACATAGTAGGTACCTACTTATATTAATTTTATTACTTACTAGCTGACCCGGCAAACGTTGTTTTGCTCCTACACTACTCCTACCCAACTCCTACCCTACTAACACTACTCCTACCCTACTCCCACACTACTCCTACCCTACTCCTACCCTACTTCTACCCTACTCCTACCCTACTCCTACCCTACTCCTACACTACTCCTACCCTACTCCTACACTACTCCTACCCTACTCCTACACTACTCCTACACTACTCCTACCCTACTTCTACCCTATCCCTACCCTACCCTACTCCTACCCTACTCATACTAAAAAAAAAAAAAAAAAAAAAAAAGTATCCTATGTCCGTCTCCTGGTTCTAAGCTACCTCCCTACCAATTTTCAGCCAAATCGGTTCAGCCGTTCTCGAGTTATAAGTGGTGTAACTAACAGACTTTCTTTTATATATATAGATTTATGTAAAATAACCGGCTTAGACCATAATACCAACATAGTGACCATAATGTTCAACATTAGGTAAACGTTTTTGAATACTTACAGACACCAATATGAAAAACCGGTCAAGAGCGAGTCAGACTCGCGCACCGAGGGTTCCGTACCATCATAATAATATGTTTTTAAATTTTCATCGGCGAGGCCTATACTCGTCAGAGAATTTTAGGGTTCCGTACCATCATAATAATATGTACTTACCTATTTAAATTTTTATCAGCGAGGCCTAATAATCGTCAGAGAATTTTAACACTGCGCATTGCGGTGTAGAATATTGCAGTTTTAGGTCAGCGCCATCTCTTGACCAATAGTGGAACTAAATGTAACTTTTGTTGATGATTTCTGAAAAAGTGTGCTATTTAGATATCGTTTTATTTTCCTGTAATCTTTACTAAACTTCTATCACATAGAATTATTTCAGATTTTTCTCTTTGCAAACTTCGGAGATAAGGGGGGGAACGGTATTTTTTTTTAAATTTTTCATCAAAAGTCGAAAACTATGCAACCTAAAAAAAAAGAAAAATGTTTGAGAATGTGCAAATTGCGCTCTTTCATATCGCACCTCCGATAAAATAGGGTTACAACCCAAAAAAGAAATTTTCAGGTTATTTTTCAGGAAAATTGAAAAACAGTGTACCTATGCCATTAAAACATATTTTTTTTTGTAAACTTTTCAAGCAGCACAATTTTGATCACTATAATAATAATAGGTAGTGTAAGATGTATTATGTACCTACCTATGATCCACAATAAATATATTGATTGATTGATTGATTGATAAGAATAAAGAAGACTGATTAACAAATCCTTGGGTTTATTTTCGCTTTTCTAAAAATCCAGGTTTTTCGAGTTGTAACCCTATTTTATCGGAGGTGCGATTGTGATACCCCACATGCCCTAGTAACCCCACTTCGAATTTTTCAGACACCCTTTCGGTCCCTGTTGCAAAAAAAAAAATGTTTCTTTCTTATTTGCAAAGTAGTTGGACAAACGTCATCTGAAACCATTCCAAATTTGAAGTTGATAGCATTAGGAGTTCTTGAGATATCCAGCTGTGACAGACAGACAGACTGACTCACCGCAGAACTCCAATTGTCCATAGTCCAATTTTTAGGGTTCCGTACCAAAATGGTAAAACGGAACCCTTATGCCATAAGGGTTCCGTTTTACCATTTTGGTACGGAACCCTAAAAATTGCTCTGCTGTGTTCCGTGTTCACTCCAGCCAGTCAATAAAGGCAAGCCAGAGATGAGGAACGAGTTTTCTGGTTCAAGTCGAAAGGATCGTTACTGCCTAACAGCTCGCCAATCTTAAGCACTTCGTTTTTTTGCCATTTAATACTAAATTATTATCAATGAACCAATTTTGGGGGCGTTATTTACGTCGTCAAGATTTGATGCACGTCTATTAATTTTAAAAATCAAGGAAGTATCGTCAGCAAATAACACCATTTGTGGTTGTTTTTTTAACAAATGGGATAGATCAATAATATATACTAAAAAAAAGAGAAAAGGACCTAATATCGAGCCTTGTGGTACACCCAAACTTTTATACCGAGTGAATTGACACCATTTATTTGAACGTGCTGTTGTCCATTTAAATAAGATTTTACTAAACTGAGCGCAAGTTTTCCCAGTCCGTCAGTCAGAACTCCTAAGCGAAAACGAATTAATAGCGCGGGCATGCAGGCGATGCGATGTGACGGGGTGGGCCGAACCGTAGCAGCAGCTAGTTAGAAAATAAAATGCAGAATAATATTAATATTATAATAGAATTTCTTTCAGTGTTAACCAGACCGTGTAGTAGAAACTAATTTGCACATAACATCTTGCTCACTTTCATCACTGATTTATTTCAAAACCTGAAAGGCTCGCTGTACGTAAGCCTTTCAGGTTTAAGTTTAAGACTTTGTGAGATTAGGCCCATCCCATCTAATATGCAGTGGTGGTCGTGGTGGCCAAGTAGTAACGGCCGCGACTTACGAGTTTTAGGTCATAGGTTCGAACCCAGACAGGTGCTAAACTTTGTGTAAATTATTTCATCACCACTGCTGTCAAAACGGTGAAGGAAAACAACGTGAGGAAACCGGCATGTCCTAGAATCAAAAATTCGAAGACATGTGACATCTACCAACCCGCACTGGGCCCGCGTGATAGATTACGGTCCACTCCCTCACACAAAGAGAAGACCTGTGTCCCAGCAGTGGGAACATTATAGGCTACTCAAATCGACATGGGCCAATTAGCTCACTGAAAAGATAAAGAGCGATTAGCTCTTTCACTATAGAGAGCTACATCACTCTTCTAGCTCACTACTCAAACCACATGGCATTTTGCTCTAGCTGTAGGGAAATAGATACAGGTGTGCTTCAGGCACAAAATACAGAGAGTACAGAAGGCAATCACATGTATGTACTTCACTTTTCATACCTACGCTCGGTGGTCGCGCTAGGGTTGTCAACTTTGGCTTATGCACAAAAATCTATCGTGGTAGTGGCACTCGTATCTAGTTGTTTGATTTATTGTTGAGTTGAGCTTATTCTACAATATTAAAACAAAACAATAAACATAGTATACAATACAAAAAGTTTACAGAACAAAAACATAAAATTTTACATTTGTCAATTTTCACTACCTATCGAAAATCCCTAATAACTTTAAAACGGATTACCCTATTTACACAATTTATTTTGCCCTATCCGTTTTAGATCTAACCCTATCAAAGAACACTAAAAACAACACAATTTAACTACACAAACAAAAAATCATGTTTTCAACTTACGTAGGTACTCACTCTACTAGGTAGTTAGTGGCGTGAATTTACCTTACAAAAAAAAATTACTTCGTGTATACCTACTGGTTTCAAAATAGGAAACTATTATATAAATCGAGCCATTTTTTTGTTGCTCCATTTTTTTGCACTTTATAGACTCGTGTCTCAGCGGATGGCACCCGGCGCAGCGCTCTCGCACTACTCCCAACCCGTCCGAGATAACGTGTCCGTGAGCGGTGTCCATGTGTGCGTTGCTCGAGCGCACTTTGTATGTAGATTGCCTACTGTACTATCTGTATTTTGTGCTTCAGGTGTCTCCCGTACTCTTTTGTAACTTTGTGGCTGATGACAGTGACAGCTCATTGTATTCACTAGTTGAGCCGACCATTGAATGTGTGTACGCCGCATTCCTTTCGAACTTGAATGGAACGCAACCACACGCAGCATAGTACCTTATATAAATTGTTTTTGTTGGTGCAGCTGTGCTTCGTTTGCATTTTTATTGCACTCGTCTGCTCGTATTGATTGCAAGAACATTTCTTCTCATAATGTCTCTACTAACTTTTTAGACCTTTGTATCCTGCATAAATGCGTATGAAGTTTCATTAAAATCGGTTAATTAATTTCGAAAAATAAGGGCTTGAAACTTTGTATGAAATGCCGTACGGCGTAAACGCTCTTAATACTGACCAGCAAATTGAAAAAACTTAAAAAAAACTTGAATTTCGCGAGCTATCCTGGCGCTTTGAAGACTGCCTCTTTGTTCTAGTGGTGCGGTCCTACTGCTGAGCATGTGCTGGGTTCGATTCCCGGGTCGGGCAACCTGTTATTGGTTTTTCCATCTGGAATTTCTTAGTAGCCGCCCGCGGGGTAATTACGTAACACACTAACAGTAGAAATGGCTTTCATTTTGATAGTTCACCAACATTCATCATCATATTTTTTTTTTTTTTATATACTTAACTTGCTTTTTTATTTTACTGTGTTTAGTTTAGTTTGTGATCTTCCTGTATGAGTCGCAATAAATACTTTTTCTTTATTTCTTTCTTTATTCCTTGCGTTATTTACGTTGTTGAGCAGACAAATTTTTCCAACATAATTATGAAGCAATGGATTAGCAATGGCGCCGATTCTGTTGTTCACAAACTAAACTAAATTTAAGTTCATGCATCTTTTTCTTTATATTTCATTAAGAAAAGGACAGAAGATAAATATTAGTTTAGTCCTGTCAAATTAGTCAGCGCCTGACGTAAATTGACGTATTTTTAATAAGCATTTTTTTAATCTCGTCTAAATTGTCTATGGAGTATCTTAATTTGACAGTACTAAACTAATATTTATCTTCTGTCCTTTTCTTAATGAAATAGAAAGAAAAAGATGCCTGAAGTTAAATTTAGTTTAGTTTGTGAACAACAGAATCGGCGCCAGAATCATTCAAAATGATTCAGATTGAGATTTATAGTGTGTTACGCAATTAGGGTGCTGCGTTCGAGTCCCGGGTCGGGCAAACTGTTATTGGTTTTTGCATCTGGAATTTCATAGTCGCAGCTCAGAGTCTGCATGGGTTTGTGCCCGGTTGATGGCAATAGGCTCGCCCCCTATTACATGGGACTTAAACATAACAGGCGAAATGTGGGTGTACTATAGATATAGACGCCAGCACACCAAGCTACCCGAAACTGTCAAATTTTCCCAATCAACCTTCAACCTAATGCTTTAGCGATAAAGTTGAATACTACCTCAAATGGCTTAGCATGATCCTCCGTTATGTCGAAAATACTGCAGCATTAATTTTGAAATAAATATATGCTAAAGTTGAGGATTAATGTAAGGTCTTATGTTAGACGAAAACACGATTCCATAAAATTTTCTCGATAGAAAAAAAATCCAAAGTTACCTCCAAACCGAACAATAAACCGCTGGTATTCAAAAAATACTTCAAATTAGATCATGAAACTTTGCATACTAACTGAACTAACTATAAAGCAGGTCTTATGTTAGTTAGTTTTTTTGAATTACCTTTATTTTCACCGTAAAAAGCAAATACCTAAACTATTGGCGCTGCCTCCCGCCCAGCACCGCACTCTGTCTCGCTTTCACACAGTCCGCGAGCAGTATCGTGCGAGCGAGATAAAGAGTGAATTTTAGCTGAGGTAGTATAGGCTCTCAGATTATAGTAGCTTGATGTGCTGGTGTCTGTACACCTCCTAAGCCTAACCCATCGGGGTATATATAGGTACTGGCGTGATTTATTATACTACTAGGTTCTGCCCGCGACTTCGCCCGCGTGAAACGGCCCCCGACACATTGCGTCGCATCGCATCGCTCGCCCGTGCTACTACTTCGTTTTCGCTTAGCGTTATTTCTCTGTCAAATTTCTTTAATAGATTATCAAATTTATCCATAAAGCTTTATGGTTCAATGTTAGTTGGGAAAATTTGACAGACTTTTTTTCCTTTTGCTCGGCTCCTTAGGGTTGTAGCGTGATGTTAATTAGTCTAGTCCTCAAGAATTGGGCTGTCAAATGCGCAAATAATTTTCTAAATCCGACGGGGATGGCAGTTCCGGAGATTACCCCAGCCTACATACAAACTAACAAATACCTCTTTATAATATTAGTAAGGAAGTATAGATTAAATGTTGTGTTAATATCAATTAAATTGTATTTATTATTATCAATTATCAATGCCTATTATAGTCATGAGAAGGAAATGAAGGAATCACTCGGTATTCCTGTACAGCGCAGCGGTGCTATTCTGTAACCATTTCACCGTGAAAACTTAGGTGAAGTGAGCGTGGAGTGAGCTGTCAATAGTGGTGTCAATTCCTACTAGCAAAAACAAACTCACTTCACCTAGGTTTTCACGGTGAGATTTTTACATAGCAACTTACTTACTTTTTTTTACAAGATCATTAAAAAAGATTGCAGTTATGATATGTTTATTACAAGTTGTTATTCAGCTTTAAATATTTTAAGCTAAGTAATTAAGTTTTCAACACACTTGCTCGTAAAGTGGCTCTTATTGAACCGCTTTTAGGTCCATAATGGAGTGTATTACGAACGCGTGCTTTTTCTTTACTTTAATCCACATGTTCTGTAATACCACAGATAACTATTTACTAGTCGGAGACGCGCGCTTTTTTAATCTCATCAAACCCTGCGTTCCGAATTGGGAAATAATCGATGTGTTCCGAATTGGGAAATAACCGAATTAGCGTGAGCGCGATAACGATAACGATGTCCCGTGAATCGTCATAGATGACGTCATGACATTCGCCATCTTGCGATAATGCCGACCATGCCCTAGAATAATATCACCGTGAGCGCTGTCAAAAATGACAGTGTGTGTATGAGGTTGTGTCAGTGTGTGTTTTGTTTTGAGTTGCATCATCTTTAAATTAAACTAACGTGGCATTTTTGAAATTGTGCTTCTGGCTGACAGTCGCCACCTAACCAAAGAAGAAGAACTGAAGAAGAAATGTGGTGTTTATACAAAGAAATACTGTAATAATATCTTTTTTACATTGTGTAAGCACTGTGAGCGCGTTCACGAGAGTTCCGAATTGTTGCCAGCTCTCAGCAGTCATAATCGTAATATCTAAATCGGAACGCATGTGAGATGATGTAAGCGTTGTGATGTGAGCGATTATAGCTAATTCATGGTAGGGATGTGACAGTATACATAAAAAATCGATTATTAAATAATCGATTGTTTTGCCTAGTAATAAAATCGATTAAAAAATAATCGATTTTTTTAATAAAAATAATCGATTTTATTAAAATAATCGATTTTTTTCCTTTTTAGTTGATAGATTAAATTAAACGCCTGAAATATCGATTAATTACTATCACAGCAATCAGTTTTATTAATAATAATAATATCAACAAGCTAAACATTAATTTTACACAAAAAAGGATTTTTTTTTAAATTTCTCCTTTCGCAGGAAGAAATTTCGGATAGTAGTAGACCGTGAAATTCAAATTTTCATACGTTTTTTGCAATTTGCAGGTCAATTCTCCAAATTTGTATGTACAGACGCCAGCAGGTCAACCTACCCGAAACTGTCAGATTTTCCCAATCAACCTTGAACCTTATGCTTTAGCAATAAAGTCGAAAATCTATTAAAGAAATCTGACAGATTGTAGTAACTTGATGTGCTGGCGTCTGTACAGTCACGAGCAAAAGTATGTATACACTTGGCTTTATTCGAAGTCGATTTTCTCCTTTATTTTTTAATGAAATTTTTTATTAGTAGGAACATAGTATTTTCGAACCCATAGGTATATGTAAAGTGTCGTATTTCAACGTTGCATTCGTTATTTCGTGAATAAATCGCAATTTAAAGTTGCCAAGTGTTGACATATTGGTGCTTGTGACTGTACCTGTTATTGTCGCGAATCATATTTTGATCAAGATACAACCTGACACTGACCTGCAAATTGCAAAAAAGGTAAGAAAATTTGAATTTCGCGGGCTAACCTAGCGCTTTCGCCATCGCTCGCCATAAAATTCAATGGACCATTACACTCGACGAAGATAATATTTATTTCATGTTTAAGGGGATTACAAAAGGATTACAAAGATAAAATATTATATTATCTTAGCCGTGTGTCCCGCCCTTTAGCGTCATTCATTTATTAGTTAGTGATATACTTCGCGGTTATTTGGGGCTTCGCGCTCCTGACTAAAAAGCTGTGTTGCGGCCGTTCTAACTTCTAGGTGAAAAAAATCGGCTGTGAATAAAAAATCGATTTTTTATTAATCGATTTTTTGTAATATTTAAATCGATTTTAAAAATCGATTTTTATTGAAAAAAAAATCGATTATTAATCGATTTTTTCTATAATCGATTATTTTTTCACATCCCTAATTCATGGCTAATTCGGAAAGCGCCCAAAGAGACTTCATGCCAAAAGAAAAAAATCCGCGGGCTATATTTCAATATTTTTTTAAATAGTCTGTATTGTCCTTGGTCGCAAAATAAACTCGCAGGGGACCACAGACAATTTAAGGTGAATGCGCAGTGGTAGACCGCGAAATTCTTAGGTTTTTTGCAATTTTTAGGTTTGTGTTTATTATATTTTTTCTATAGGCTGTTAAGCGGTTTTGTCTGTGCCATAGATTAATATATTTAAAATGAGTCAATGTTGCGCGCGCATCGCTAGTGCTGGCTGGCACGGCGAGCGGGAAAACAAAACCAGCGCGCCATTTTCCATACAAGTTAATATTTAACAATACAAGTCTGTTTTTTTTCCTCGCAAGTGTGTTGAAAAACGTCGTATGAAACGCGTGTGCATTAATCATTATACACTCGGCTTTCTTATCGCTCTCGCCTGCGGCTCGCGCGATAATATCGCCTCGTGCATAATGATCAACATAGCACACATGTATCATAATGTACTATTTCTAAACGCCAACTTGGATTTCATGATTTTATTTTCTTTCTTATTTTTATTTCCCCTTTCAAAAACGACTTACAAATTAAAAATGTCTTAGTTTAGGCCTTTGCCCTGCAGTGGGACATCACAGGCTAATAATAATAATAATACATAGTTTAGGCTATGATCGAATAATGTCAAAGAGTTTTGATCTTTTTCTCAGATTTGTACCATTTAATTTGGTTAGGAAACACGACGTGTAAAAGTGTTTTTTGCAACCATTTTACAGAAAAAAATATCATTCGTATCACTAACAGAGGGGCAATTCTCGTAATTTTAAATCTGTCAAAAATTTTCTATTTTCCCTAAATTTTTGACATTTGTTTGTCGCCGAGATGAGACTGCGACTAGGTTTTGAACGTATATAAATTACTTCAGGATAATTTTAACGTAAGTAAGTAGGTAGGCAGGTATATTTTCTCTTCACAGTAGGTACCTATTACACTTTACACTTACTTTAAAACTTGATGATGTTGATGCCAGAACCTGATCCCTATAAAAAGGTGATTATATAGCTAGGTAGGTACATCTCGGATCACAACAAACTACGCGCATGCATTGAATATATTACACACATACACACTTATGTTTACTGATAGAGTAGTGTGTGAGGGTTTGTCAGTGTGTGTGTGATACCTGCGCTTGCTTCTCACAGGTGTGCATGTGCGTCAGTATGGCAGGACCATGTGAAATTTTAATATGGTCGTTTTTGAGTTGTTTTTAGATAGGTGCTTTACACCTATATGTAGTTTATTATTTATATTACGTAACAAGTAGTTAAATGCACAGTTCTGAAGAGTTTTGGATTAAGATTCTAAGCCCTAAACTGTATGTATTTTATTATTATTATTGTATTTTAAGCTCATTTTTTTTTGTATCCCTACTTATTATTTAGGTTTGGTTAACCTGAGTATTAGGTAGGTATCTACAGAATGTTGACAAATATTTTTAAAGCTCAGTCATCGATTTTGTTATCTTTTTGGCATTAAACTAAACTCTGATTTTTAATTTACCAGACTAAAATAACAGCTTTTATCGACCGAACTTTTTCGTTTCTAGACTAAATAATGTCATGTTGACATTATTTAGTCTATCTATTATTAGGTGTCATTTCGGTCTAGCAAATTAAAAAAAACAGAGTTTAGAGCTCGATGTAAACGGAACACTCAATTTTACTTAAACTTAACGTGTACCCGCCGTTTTAACCCACACCCACCGGCTGTCAAAACACGTTCTCCACACACGCTCCGCTCTCTGTCCCACAATCACAGCCTTTTCACAACCGAAACGACCGATCTACTACGAAAGAGAACGAACAGCCACAGTCGACCGCGCAGGCTGACGCGGCGCACGTCTTTGCCACTGCGCTATAAAAAAAAGTTTGACAACGCATTCCGAATTCGAAAAATTCAAATTTTAGGAATGTGATCGGTGTCCGTCGTCGAACCATCTTTGTGCCATATACAGTGATGTTAATTTGTGTGGATTAAAAATGGGTGTTTTATTAAATTTGGTTTTATTTGTGACCGTTTTGGTGCCTAGTGTTTTTGGCCAAGAGGCTGCGTGCTATGGTGCTGGCAGCGTCGCTGGCGCAGCCATCGGTGCTTTTGTTGCAGCTCTTCTTTTGGTAGCAGCTGCTTTCTACTTGAGGAAACTGTATTGGAAATCGCGGAAAGGTACGTGAGTTATTGCAAGTTTTTTTTTCGCGAAACGCTTGCGGCGTAAAACGATGAGTCTGCGGCCCACGTACCTAGGTATTTCTAACTTGGAATTATAATACAACGACCTTTGCCTTTTTTAGTAGTCTGTGTTAGAAAAAAAGAAGTTCATTTATTATGGTCAAGATGGCGAACACACAAACTTAATTCAACTTAATTGAACTTGCAAAAATAAACGAATTAGTAATCGTCAATCCGTTCAAACAGTTCTGAACTTACTGTTAAACGTTCATTGAATATGTATGACTGAGTTTAATGCTTAACGTGACTTAATTGCGAAATATTCCGACAAGAAGCTGGTTACATACAAACTGGTTTGAAATAATACCTTTTATGGGGACATAGCAAAATGTTATTCGAAAAGAGACCGGTTTCTAGGTGTCATATTTTTAAAATAAATAACGGTCGAATAAGCTTCAATTGTGACAGGTGTAATCGACCATGAGAACAGGTTCTATATTGGTCAAAAGGTAGGTACCTAGTGCCAGTGTGCCCAAAATGTGAATTATTTGTGCGCGAAGTTTGGTTGAAACATGTCCAGGAATTTAGGAATTACCGTAAAAGTAGGTCAAACTCAAACTCAAAGCATTTATTTCAACATGCACTTTTGAATTGTCAAGGAGTCGCTCAGTCAGAAAATATGAGGCTAATTGCCCATTCCAAAGCGTAGTAGGTACCTATGGAGAAGAACGGACAAGAAACTCCATGGACACTCTTTTAAATTAGGTATATTGTTACAAAAATATTAGTGTGTACATCAATAATGTTGAATTTATAATAAATATGTGAGAACTATGTAAAAAAGACGTATACTTACTGGTGATGCGGGTGAATATTAGCGGGTGGTTTAATTTTAAAATTGGGCGAAGGCGGAGAGAATCAATTCTAGAACTTGCGGAGGTTAATGGATATCACTAATCCTATTATATAAGGGGGTATGAGCAGAGGACACGCAGCCGAGAAATTACACCAACATGAAGGAATTCAAGATAAGCACTAACCTTTGATGCTGCTAGCGCCGGCGAAGACTTGCTGGGGCGCCCCAAACTGCTCTGTTCTAGAAGATTATCTGGTGCACGGGCTCAACAAACCCAAAGACCGGTCTTTGAATGGGTTGCGAGCTGGATACTTGCGGATTACAAAAAAATTAGTTATGGCGTCTTATTATGAGCGCGGCTCCAGCCTAAACTGACTGAGGGAGTCCAGTCGGCGAGCGTTAATTGGTAGCGGTGCGTCAGTACTTATTGACTGATTGGTTATGGTTAAGTGACGAAATGACAGCGTTTTTCTAACGTGCGAGCCCTTTTATAAGCTCGCGTCCCACTGCACCATCTTTGATGACGCGTAGGCCGTGCCTCTCTCTTCCGACATAGTGGTGTCTCATAAACGGCGCGAACATCCTCCCCCCTTTGAAACTCCGTAGGGGTTTCGAAAGAAAAACATAAGGGAATTAAGAGCGATGCCAAGTGAGAGGAGGTCCAACTAGCTGGAAGGAGAATCCTAGTTATGTTAACTGAAGGTAATTAGTGGGAATGATATAATATAATAATAATAAATACTTAAATACTACAGGTGCGACCGTGACTAGGTCAATGACCGGTGGAATTATTGCGAAGGCAGCGGGCATAGTTTTACGACGGGACGCTTAAAAACTCCCAACGCGGTGCGTACTAGAGCCACCCTTACAACCCCGTCTTTACCAGGGTATACTTGTTCGATAACGCCAGTGGGCCAACGAAGCGGTGGTGAGTCATCCTGGTGTACTAGGACAAGTGTGCCCGCTTGTATGGGTGTGTCAGGCGAGTTCCATTTTTGACGTAATTGAAGGGTGTGTAGGTAATCCACATGCCATCGTTTCCAATAACTTTGCACTAAGCTATCTAACAGTTTCTTCCTGTTATGGAGGCTTACGGATGCGTCAACCTCGCAGGCAGGTAAGGACTGTAGTGGTGTTGTATTTAAGAAGTGTGCGGGCGTCAGAATCGAGTGTGGCTCGTCCGCTAGTAAGCACAGTGGACGCGAGTTTAGCAAACACTCAATCTGATTTAAAACGGTCAGCAGCTCCTCATAGCATAGCAGCTGTTGGCCTATGCAACGGTATAGATGTGTTTTTATACATTTTATGTTTTTAATTTTATTTCCAAAGCATTCCTCTTGCAATTTGTGAAGGATTGCCGTTTCAGCGACTTCTAGATCTGTCGCTTGAATTACTTCGGAGGTCGGTAACTTGCGAATAAAGCGCAAACCGTATACCATTATTCGTGATAGTTTCTTCCACGAAGGAACCCGCATGGCTAGTTCGGCAAATGCCGACGCTTCCATATTGGAAACGACGGTCAGTGTGACCGGACCCTTTGTCTCAGGTATAGGACCTTCAACTCGGGACGGCTCAAATGGCACAGTTGGCCATTCGGTTATGGTGCGACAGACCCAGGGCGGACCCTTCCACCACAAGGGGTGGTCAATTATTTGTGATGGCAATAAGCCTCTAGACCGACAATCGCTAGGATTATCGGTCCCATTTATGTGGAAAAAGCGTTCAGGAGATAAGTTTCCCTGGATCTCAGTCACTCGACAGGCAACGAAGGTGTGCCCTCGGTGAGGCGATGAATGAATCCATGATAAAGCAATCGTGGAATCGCTAAAGGCAAATATATCCTGTATTGGATAGCGGGTATGGAAAATACTACGTACCTGCTGGACAAGTTTAGCTAGAAGTAATGCGGCGCATAGTTCTAGTCTTGCCAACGATACTGTCCTTAACGGAGCCACTTTAGACTTAGCGCATACTAGCTGAACGGATATATTCCCGTTAGGGTTCACCACATGCAAGTAGATGACGCAACCGTAAGCCTCCATATTAGCATCACCAAACGCGGTTAGGTTTGCTACGAAGCCGGCCGCGACACCCAAATGGCGCGGTACTTTTAATGTAGATAACGAAAGCAATTCGTTTCTACCGTGAGAACAACATACATTAGTCATTCCCGAGCGAACGAGACGCGCGGCGCGCGGCGGGACAAACAATCTAAGTAAGCGAGCTCGCACTGAGTCGCTAAAGCGGTATAATAAATTTAAGAAGTTGCGGTCATTGCGAACTTGAGCGGTTATTGCAACGCTAGAACACCTGAAGTTAAGCGAAGGCGAGAAAAGGTCTGCCTGCAAGTTGGGTTCTGCATGCAGTAAATTAATAAAAAGCGGGTTGACGGGTTCCGTCTTGGCACTTGCGTCCAACACCACGAGGGTGTTTGTCGTTGGTATCTTGGATCGAACGACAGCGGGGTGGGGTGAGCAATACCCTTTAATTACAGCGGAAGAGAAATAAGGTATTTTCAATAAATAGCCTTTCTCTAAATAATCGTTAATGACGTCATTATAGGCGTGACGTAAAGCGGGGAGCGAATTAAATTTGCGCTCTAAAGCAGTTAACCGGCGTTGAGCGAGTATGAATGAGTTGCCTAATGAGGTAGGTTCGACCTTGAAAGGCAAAGACACGATATACCTACCCCCGGGATGTCTTAATACCGTGGATTTATAAAATTCTTCACAGACTTGATGTTCTGTGTTTGTTATCTTTGTAGGCAGCACCTCCTCTATTTCCCAAAATTTCAATAGCGTAGCATTTAATCCACTCACAAGAGGGCCGAAGGACCAGGCGACATTGTTGGAGGTAACCGCAGGTAATTCTCCCATTACAATGTAACCAAGCGTGGTTTCTATAGCGTGAGGTGCCGAGCCCGCGGGAACGTTAACATCAGCTGATTCCATTAATGGAGGGGGTATTATTTTACCACCTAGCAAAATGAACGCGAACATTTGCGTTCCTAATATGGCGTCGATATTGCCTGGTAAATTCCAGCAATCATCCGCGAATGGTAAGTTTTTGAAATAATTCATAGCCGACGCCTGTATTACCCTACTAGGCAATGGGTCGGCGATGTGGTCGATTACCAGCATGGTTAAACTATACTCCGCGTCGCTCACTCGAGATTGTATAGTGACGGTTACATAACCTCGTATAGGTGCCGAAATGGCGCCAACTGATTTTAGCGACGAATTAACTAGCGGTTTAACTTTCAATTTCAATCGGCTGCAACACTCAAGCGTGATAATATTGTTTTGAGATCCGCTGTCAACCAGACATCTCATTATAAACCGATGCCCGTCTATTGGCACATAAACTTGTGCAGTTGGCAATATTATAGTACTGTCCAGTTGTGTGCAAGATAGAACGTTATTATTTTCCGCATAAAAGGCGGTCGATTTTAACACATGTGGGCTATTTACCGGCGCATCTGGCAACGAGGCGGCCGATTGCGTCATCAAACATAACGGTTGCGAATCAACAGGTGGCTTAGTGCTAATTACCGCCGCTTCACTGTTATCGAAATGTAGTAATGAGTGATGTGTTTTATTACACCGATTGCAGGTATGCTTTGACGCACATCGTAACGTTGTATGTTTGTCACTAAAACAATTAACGCACAACCTTTTATCCTTGACATACCTAAAGCGATCCCTAACGGCAAGCTTCTTGAACTCTGAACATTCGTACAAATGAGTATGACTGGCATCTTTACAGAATATGCAGGTAGACGAAAAATTCGTTTTGCTGTCCGTTATCGCGAAACTATGCGTAGCTCGCGGCGTATTCCGATTACGTGACTTATCGTAGCTTCTAGTTTTATTCTCTGTCGCACTAATTTGATGTACCGCGGCTGTTCTTTCTATTATTTTGATGTGGTTCCGTATGTAATTTATTAATTCTTCACTTGACGGTAATTCACTAGCGCGGGCTGTAAACTCAAAGGTCTGTACTAGTTGAGCATCCAGCTTTTTTAGCATCAAATGCGTAAAAATAAAATCAGGCAAGTCCGGAATATTTAAACCTGTTAACGCCGACCACGACGAATTCATTCGTTCGATAAAATCGTTTAATTGGTCTGACGCGGCGGTGGACGCTTTTATGTCGAGTATATTGTTCAAATACATAGACCCTAATAATCGTTTGTCTTGATACTTCGACACTAACGAATTCCATATTGACGCATAATTTTTCTCATTTGGTATAATTCCAGCGAATATATTCAGTGCATTTCCACTGAGTTTACCTACCAAATATTGCACTCTTTGACTGTCTGTTAACATCTTATTATCGTGTACGTTAGCTTTAAAACACTCGTAGAACAACGGCCAGTTTTCTGGATTACCCGAAAAACTTAATAATTCTAAAGCGGGCAGTCTTGGCGAGTACGTTTCTTTGGGAGGTACCTCGGGATTTTTTATGCGTTGAGTTTCAATCAAGTTATTTCGTATGTACTTGACCTGGGAATAAAGTGTTTCAAATGCACTCCAGTCACTGAAGCTGATTTTATAATCTGGATCCACCTTTAAAACAACTTCGTTGTGCTCATCGCATAGCGTATTAAAACTACGGTATAATTCATCTATACTCGTAGTTGCTGCAAGAAATTCCTGTACACTTCTTGTGCTTGTAGTGACTGGAACCACTTTTTTTCCCGACTCGTACAATTCATTTATTTTTGCGAATACGGCTTGCTTCTTCGCCGCCAGTATTTTTATTTTTGCTTCGTAACTCATTGTTACTTAGGGTTTACCTACACTCCGTTATCGAACAAGTTTCCGTTAACGGTTGTTATTTTTTTAAAAAATATGCCTGTCACCTTTCGCAAGGTCAACAGTCGCGAACAGTCACAATCGCAACCTATGTAGGTAGATTTTTATTACTTAATATGGGACTTTATTTTACTTTAATAATTAACGTATATTGTACATATAATGTATTTGAATATGAATATGTTGGACTTTTTTTTTTCATAAGGTACTGGTTTTTTATGTAAATATGGCTCGAAGTGACCAAAAATGGTGATGCGGGTGAATATTAGCGGGTGGTTTAATTTTAAAATTGGGCGAAGGCGGAGAGAATCAATTCTAGAACTTGCGGAGGTTAATGGATATCACTAATCCTATTATATAAGGGGGTATGAGCAGAGGACACGCAGCCGAGAAATTACACCAACATGAAGGAATTCAAGATAAGCACTAACCTTTGATGCTGCTAGCGCCGGCGAAGACTTGCTGGGGCGCCCCAAACTGCTCTGTTCTAGAAGATTATCTGGTGCACGGGCTCAACAAACCCAAAGACCGGTCTTTGAATGGGTTGCGAGCTGGATACTTGCGGATTACAAAAAAATTAGTTATGGCGTCTTATTATGAGCGCGGCTCCAGCCTAAACTGACTGAGGGAGTCCAGTCGGCGAGCGTTAATTGGTAGCGGTGCGTCAGTACTTATTGACTGATTGGTTATGGTTAAGTGACGAAATGACAGCGTTTTTCTAACGTGCGAGCCCTTTTATAAGCTCGCGTCCCACTGCACCATCTTTGATGACGCGTAGGCCGTGCCTCTCTCTTCCGACATAGTGGTGTCTCATAAACGGCGCGAACACTTACATTAAAAGCGCCCAGAGTACCTACGGCAAACAGAAACAAAACAAAAAAAACAATCCAAAATGGTCTATTTAGGCAACTACCTAGGTCCTACTTACCTGCTTCACCAATGAAACTGAACGTGATCAACACAAATCTAAACCGCGTTCAAGAGCTGTCAGTGTCAATATTTCACAAAAATTATGACAATAACAAGGTGTAATCTATGGGAGCTGTATCCCCTGACAATTTTATCGAACCATCAGTCTGAGAGCCTTTCGCCTGGGCACGCCGACTTGGAAATCTTTAATAGACTTCGAACCCAAGTCCGCCTGAGCAAACAACAATCTCCACGGATTCACGGACGGCTCAGATCTCAAGTGCGTGTGCGTCAACTCCCCACAATCAATGTCCACCTTCCATCTTGATGACCTGTCACCTGCCGGTCGATCCTGTAAAAATCTCACCATGAAAACTTGGTGAAGTGAGTTTGTTTTTGCTAGGAATTGACACTATTGACAGCTCACTCCACGCTCACTTCACCTAAGTTTTCATGGTAAGATTTTTACAGAATATATAGCACCGCTGTGCACTTGATGATCTTATGACTGCGTCAGTGAGCGGAGTTAGCGCTGCTGAATTTTGGGCCAACTTTTTGCCAGCGATACGCTAAGAAGAAGAACACTGACAGTCTGCTCCTGAACGCGATTTAAATGTGCTGACCAAAATCGCCCTAAGTTACATACCTGCTAAACAAGCTGCAATCAATAGGGAAGGTACGTAGTATGTAAATTAGCCATGCACTCGTGATTCTAAACAACCATTTAAGTAATAGGTTGGTTTAGCTAGACCTCAAAGGTCAAATGAATTAATACCTTATGCACCTGACACAAATCATAAATTCAAATAATATTTAATTCTAAGTAATGGTTTTTTCTACCTACCAGTCGCTCCATGTAAAATACTGGTATTCAGCTGCATCCGGTTAGACTGGAAGCCGACCCCAACATAGTTGGGAAAAGGCTAGGCAGATGATGATGATGGTTTTTTTCTACCTACCTGCTAAGCATAATGTTTTTGTTTTGATCTGGTACACTCAGCGACACATCAAGCTATACATTTCCAGTTTTAGCTGATCTCGCATTATAATGGTTTTTCGTACAACCCGAAGTCAGCTTATACTGGTTATAATATAGATTGATGTGTAGCCGTCTTACACGTTCTTTTGTCATGACTTCATTCATATGTAGGTACTTATATGGCAAAATTATCAACGATTCCAAATTTTAATAACCTAAAAAATGCATTCATCATCATCATTTGCAGCCTTGATCCATCCATCACTGAGTACCTACAGGCCTCCAGCCTTTTGTGCCATGCTTCCCTGGTCTGTACGAGTCTCATGCAGGGCTTCTCCGCGATCTTCTGTAGGTCGTCCACTCCTGGCCATTCGTTTATCAAAAAATGGATTATGGCAAAGTATATTCTCTAAGGACATGATGAGAAATCTCCTCAACTTTAAGGTGGGTAGTTGGTAGGTACCTATTTTATGAATTCCGCGGTTTTATCATGATCTTCACGGTGTGAAATAAAAGATCTTATGAAAACCACAGAAACGTAATCAAATTTGATGAAAATAAAAATACCAATAAAAGAACAGTGGAATAGAATGAGTTTTATACTAAAATTAACGAAAGTCATGGTCAATTTCTATGAGAAATTCTCTAAAGCAATCGTAAACCCAAGAACATAATATTTTACAATCAAAATTAAATAGCAATTTGCTCAAAAACCAACTTTCGCCGCTGGCAAAGGAAACGAATTAGCACCAACAATAGCCATTATCGATGCGCATAGAGAAGAGAACCTCTATAAAATCTCTACATAGTCCATGATGCACAGCGCGTATCACATGTCAGCAAAGTAAGCACTTTCACGATTTTCACATGCTAACGACAGCGCCGCGCATCAATCATTCATCGCTGCAGGCTGGCTGATTTTAGCGCTGATCGTCAGATGTTTTTATTTTTTACGTTTTTTTTCGCTGTGTTAATGTGTTGTTGAAGAGTTTTTTTGTGAGAAAAAGTACATACATACACTCACGCCTTCTTTCCATGAAGGTAGGCAGAAACTACAGAACCTGGTAAGATGCTTACATTCTACATTTGCTTGGTCAGGTGCGTAGTCCTTGCAAACGGCTTGCGTAAAGTTGCGCATATGACCAGTCATATACGCAACTTTACGTAAGCCGTTTGCAAGGACTACGCACCTGACCTTTCTGAAGAATAAGGTCACTATTATGTACACCATTATAAGAATATCACCAATAAAGTCCAAAAGTGCCGTGGGCAAAAGAACGCTCTTTGAAAATGGTGTTTCTTGGAAAAAATAGATTTGAACAACTAAATATTCAAATATTCATTAGCTAATAGCCCATCAATAAAAACAGAAATTCCCCCAGTGTTTGGAGGTTTTTTTTAACAGCGTAGGAATGCTTAATGAGGTAGAATCATAAGGCAGAAATCTGGTTTCTCTTAGATCAAGGCTACGGCTAAGGTCAAGTGGCAATCGTTCTAGGTAGTATAGTGAAACAGAAACTCGGACCGTAAACAGGCAGAGCCTAAAACACAAATTATTAAGAAGGTTCGTGAGATTATTAAGCTTGATGTGCTGGTGTTTGTACAGTCCATATTTTGCCTGCTTAGGGCAAGCAAATTAATTTTACATTAATACTACTGATAGGTACAGTCACGGCCAGAAGTCCACTTACACCGCAATGACTATTATCGCCTGCGCTATACGGGCTGCGGCGCCTATACACACATACGCATTTTTATCCGTGTGAGTGATGTTCCAACGCTAACAAACTAACATGTCGTGTAGCATCGCGCTACGAGTAGTCATAGATGTGATCAATGCTAAACAAGGATGACAATATGAATAACTTATTTCTTTATCGCAGTCTGATTATTTTTTTCATAGTAATGCAAAATTTCAACAAGTGAATATAAGTTAACGTTAGCTAGATCGGTAACGAGGCTGCACTCGCTAATGTGAACGGGATAGGTGTAGGTTCGAATCCTAGTTAGGTCAGTTTTTTTTTGACGTTTTATATAATTATTATTATTTGTATGTTTTAGTAATTTATTTTAGTAAATTACTTTGAACAAATAGATATTACAATAAAGGTAATTTATTATTATAATATGATAATAAATGAAACAAATTTTGATATGGTAACATTGTAATATTTTTTATACAAAAGAAATCCTTTACACTTATTTATGTTATTATAGGGCCACAATATTTGCCTTGGCTTCAATACTAATATTAGCCTGCATATTGAATTCAGAAGAATACTAAAATAGCAACAACAAGATAACACAAACGCTCGTAACTATGTTCACCAACCAACAATAGCGAATAGTGGAATAATTTAGGTAAACTAGTAAAGTAGTTAAAATATGAGGGTAGATTTACAAAGTGAACTTATCACTTTGTTTCAAATCTACCCTCATATTTTAATAACGACGCTAAGATTATAATTGTAAAACTAAAGAATATTCGTTTAGTTGTGGAATATTTAAAATATTTGTTAGCAACTCGGCATTCTTATTTCACATGATTGTAATACTTAAAAAATATTTATCATGTTTGATGTGAGACTCGAACCCGAACGTTCGCCATGCAAGGCACAATGCTAACTACTTTGGCCACCGTAACGCTTACTTAACTTATTGAAATTTGTAATAACAATCATAAGCGGCCAACAAGTTGCCAATGTGTGGTGTTGTCAAACGTTCTTATAGAAGAAGGTCATAAGTACAACTAATATTCTTATGCCATAGTTTTGTGAGATTGCTAGTCGACTTCTGACTGTTATAGTACCTACTTATATTAGTAAGATATACAGAATATATATACATAAAAGTACCTATGTTCTAAAATAATTTTTGGGGTTTTAAGTTTTGATAAGTGTGTGTATATTTATAGTGTAAGTTAGAATAAAAATATAAGTACACTAATAACAAAACTTAAAACCTTAAAATAACATTTTGTCTATGTAATCTAGCGTAGTCTGGACTCTGGAGTTTTAATAAAATACGAAGCCAGCCTCTACTGCACTTGTTACCATTTACGTCCGGTTGACTGTTTAAATATCTCCCAGACTATTATTAGAAGCTTCTTAGAAGCGTTAAAACTATTTCCCGTCATCTTGTCCCTCAGGAAACTACTTCTAAATACCGTCTTTTGTTTTATTATGTGAGCTGAATCCCAAATGCGACGACATTTTTGTGAAACAAAAGTCTGACATCCATGATTTGACCTTTTAAAAACCAAATTCATTCATAGATTCTAAGCTGAATAAAACCTTTTTGAAGGTTAAGTGTCTATTGTATTACAATATTTCTTTACTGAAGCAGTAACTTCAGGATCGATCAGGCTACTTATGTGGAAAATTTAAATACCAGGTTAAAGAGGAAAACCAAAGAAACGAGGGCCGGATAAATGTTTAAAAGTAGACATGGCTGAAATGAGGGTGAGAAAGATGCTGAGATGGTTACTGATGGAAGAGGAAGACTCACTGCGCAAACACCAAATAAATATTGAGATTAGGAGGCTAAAGGAGTGCGGCGAACCAAACTAATTGTCTATGAATTCCACTGTTAGAGCTATAAAAGACAACACTACGGTGGTCTGGAGGGGATGTCTATGGTACACAGGAATTAGCTAGTTGGTCTGAATTTGAATCTGAATGTTAACCTAATAATACTTCACTCTAGGTGAATTACTAACACGATTGTTATCCTGTGTTTGAGTAAACGTGTATTCCTCCGCCATCGCTTGTATACTGTGCTGTGCAGGTGGCGCTCCGTAGTTAGTTTCTGCCTTCCTATGGGAATATGGCGTGAGTTTATGATTGTATAAGCCTAGAGTATGAAATCCTGCCCTGTCAACATCATGCGATGAAGACACTGCTACCTTACGTATACTACTTATCCGGTCAGCATTGGTTTCATCAGTCACTTTCATGGTTTGACCTTTGTATCTTCTATCTACAATTGCTGATTGAAGGTCTAACCACAAGAATCTGATTCTAATCACAGACGCCATTATAACCGCAATTCTCTAGGAACAACGTCATCAATATAAATAAAACACACCTGCGTTTCATACATTAGGAGTACTACTTAGTAAAGATGCACTATGATCTATTCCGACTTCATAATTTTTTATACTTGTGCGCTTAACATCATTAGCAAGCATTTGATTTTTCCTTTCATTCATAATAGCTTCTCCCGCGACCTCGTCTACGTGTTTCAACATATATCCTAATTCCTGTGGCACCTGGCAATAGTGTAGCTTTCTAAGAGTGAAAGATTTTTTTGAATAGTTTAGGAGATTACCTCCTACATACAAATTCACAAACTTTACCTCTTTATAATAATAGTATAGATTAAGATCTAGTGATCTGGTGTCTGATTTTCCAGGAAACTTTAGTCGATTAGCTTCCAACCGAAACACCTACCTTTCCAACTGAAACATAAATAATCTCTCATGTCATCATGTGTCACAACCACAACACAATCTACTGTTGAGTTAACCTTAAGCAATACCTCCTTTTCTTCATCACTTTACTTGGAGACAGATAAAACATCTTTAGCCACTTTTAGGCCTATCTCAGCCTGATTCCAGTAACCATTTTCAGAACGAATCTTCACCATATTGCTCGATCTTTACCTCCTTAATAGCTACGCCTAAGTACTAACTCTTGTCTGCATAATGGCTATGTTAATATTCTATCTACAAAACCTAATTAAATTTTCTACTCATTCTAACCTTGTAGACACTTAAGACTTTCTGATAACGTGCTTGCGTCTACAGAAGCCCTCTGTCTGACCTACTAAGCTAAATCTTTCCCGCCACACTCGACCATACTTGGCTATACACGCAACACGCATTCAAGCGGAGTATCTTTGGCTATCAATCTATAACTGTATACTATTTATCGACTTCTTATGTTCTTTTAATTGGAAATTGAGGTGATTATTGTCCTAGTTTGTTCATCTGGGAGATAGAATATCAAAGGACGTATAAGCAGCTCATTATTTCTGGTGAATCGTAAAACATTTCAAAAGGTTGGGCTGACAATCATAAAGCCGACCCTTTCCTGTCCTAACGACGGTAAAAATGGTTGTGGGAATCCCAGGGAAGGCTACAATTATTTTTTGTGCATGCAGTCTATACCTTGTCGAACTCTACAATGCAATTCTCTCAAATCCTCTGTGATGTTATTTCCTCACGTCAAGACAAGTTGCCCCCAAATCATCATCTACCTTACCTTTTCCCAACTACCTACATAGGGTTTGGTTTGGCTTCCAGTCTAACCGAATGTAGCTGAATACCGTATTTTATATGGAGCGACTTCCAATCTGTGGGGTAATTGCTTAACACACTAACGGTAGGAATGGCTTTCATTTTGAGAATTCAACAACATCCATTGCGCTATCTACGTTGTTGAGCAGACATTTTTTTGGAACATATTATGGAGCAATTGATTAGCAATATCCTACAAATTCAGATTTTGATTGAAAGTTTGTTACGCAATAAATGTACACAACCCAGTAAATCCCAAATCATTTCTCATTCATCTGAATGTAGGCTTGACTATCAACAAACGTAACTCCAAGTAAGTACATGTAAACATTCACGCTCGAGTGGGGAGTTAAATTCCACCAGCTACGTTGAGGAAAAAGCCTTAACAATACAATGCGTAGGCAGCCTAGTACTTGTTAGCCATTACTTACAAAACTATGCTATTAAACTCAAGGGTACGACGCTTATGGTCGCCCGCTAAGTGATTGTTCTTACAGTTTTGTCAAACGCATCATTAGGGTGGTCGTAACTTTGTAATAATGGCACAGTGTGATCATCTCATCTGCCATCATCTTCAGACATTAATCTAATGTATCGATTAGATTAATGTCGTATTGCGAGTGAATGAAATGTATAGACCCCAGCGTGGTTTTACCAGACTCGATTAATCGAATGAACCCCAAGATTAGCGCTAGCCCCTGTAGCCTCATGTTTTATGGTGCTACAGAGGCCATTGCATATCAAGGAGTAGACTGGGGGCACTGTAATGGTAGGGAAGACGCCCCTATGATAGGAAAGGGTTTAAGAGCCGTACCGCCCGTACCGGAAGATAAAATATTCTAGATGATCAAAGAGAGCCAGGAAACTTTTACTTTTAGCAAAAGTTTCCTGGCTATTTCTACTTTTACTTTCAGGTACTTTTAGCAAAATCCATAAGGCCAGCAATGCACTGTAATTAGTCGATAGTATACCTACTTCCATAGGCTACAATCAAAATACATTACTGCTGTTTCCCACGACAAGCCCATCAAGCAAGAACCCTTGTAAGTACATACTTTAAAGAACGCAGTCGGATTACAACTCACAATAGGTATTTAGCGTACCTCGTTGCGTATTAACATTCCATAGATAAGAGAAGTAGACTGTCCCTGTGGTTTTAATCTGTGGTATAATTTAAAGATAATAACTCTGTGGTGTAAAATTTTGTATGGAGATAGCTGACACTCTGGATTAGTTTATAGGCTACATTTTATCCCGATGTTCCCACGGGATCGACATTTACGCGGGTAACACCGCGGGGCGCAGCTAGTTTATCATAATTATCATAGTCTCGCCCATCGGGTCATGGATGACCTAATTTATTTGGGGTCGGCGCAGGATGTCTTTCTTTTTCTATACCTACTCGTAAGTATTAACTCCCTGTCTAGCCAGTATTATCATCCTTTCAGGAATCAATCTGCCTAGTCTTTTCCCAACCGTGTTGGGGTCGGCATCCATTCTAGCCAGATGCAGCTGAATACCAGTATTTTACATGGAGCGACTGTCTATCTGACGTCCACAACCCAATTACTGGATACACGATACCCCTTGGGAAGACTTGGTGACGGCTGTCAAAGATCTACGATTGACAGCTGGGGCCAACGGCTTAACGTGCTTTCCGAGCCACGATAGACACCTCGATAAGACTGGCTGTCAGGCTTGGGCTTCTGTTCTGACAACACGTAACGCCTGTACCATATTTTCCACTATCAAATGAATCAAATCACACTTTTGCAGTCTTGATTTTGCGCCATAACTGCTTCTTTTTCTTCCTTCAATATCCTTCTACATGTGTCTAGTCATGACTCAATCTCGAATCTACCTGAGGCCAGGGGGCTTCCCATTCTAGGTACCTACGTTCAAGTTTACCGACTAGCGGTTTGTCAGGTGACGAAATAAGTATGTAATACTTATGTAGGTAGGTACCTACCTAATTAAGGCTCCTACAAACAGGCGCGGCACGCGATAAAATCGCGCGCGACACAAAGGCACCGCAAGTCGCGCAACGAGCGGTGCCTTGGTGTCGCGCGCGATTATATCGCGTGTCGCGCCTGTTTGTAGGAGCCTTTAATTCCACTTTGCAAACACCATACCTACAACAGGTTCATTAAGTCGAGAATCCGATCTTCATACTGTGAGCGAAAATGTTAATTAAGGTAATTTTAACTAATTGAGAAACCATTACCTATGAAGTAATTACGAATTCAATATGTATAATATTGTTTACTGACGTACAGTCACGAGCACCAATATGTCAACACTTGGCAACTTTAAATTGCGATTTTTTCACAAAATAACGAATGCAACGTTGAAATACGACACTTTACATATACCTATGGGTTCGAAAATACTATGTTCCTACTAATATAAAATTTCATTCAAAAATAAAGGAGAAAATCGCCTTTGAATAAAGCCAAGTGTATACATACTTTTGCTCGTGACTGTACATAACATTTACATAATCTGTGGGCAGGCAAAGGTACACAGATAAGAAAAACTCAAACAAAAAAAGTTTTAAATTAAATTCAAATTATCATGATGACCTTGCAAAGGAAGACGTTTAAACAGCCAGATAGCATTATGAATAATTTAAATCTCAAAAGTTGTTTAACTGGAGAATCAAGTTTATACTTAGCTTAGCTAGACAGTTTTCATCTTTATTCGGCGAAATATTAAATGTTTGAATGTCAAAAACGTTCTAAATCTGATAGTGATAAAAAGTATTCATTTGTGAAATTAATTTTTACACATTTTGAATGAATTTCAGGATTATAGAATGAACAATAAACAAAATCGTTGACCGATAACTAAAGAATTAAGATAGCACAGGTATACCTACACTCGATGATGACTCGAGATCTCTCCGAATAGGTAGTTTTTTCCCAACTAAGTATGTTGGGGTCCGTTTCCGATCTAACCAACCGGATGCAGCTGAATACCTACCAGTATCATGGAGTAACTGCCTATCAGACCTCCACAACCTAATAACTGGGTAACACGATACCCCTTGGGAAGACTGGTTGTCAGACTTTTTGAGCTTCTGTCTGACTACCCGTACTGTCAAAGATCTACGAATGACAGCTAGTGTCAATGGCTTAACGTGCTTTGTGAGGCACGGAGGGGTCTCGATAAAAGTAATGGATGGTCACTCGAGGTACCTTACGTGAAAACCGTATAAGCTTCTGTCAATTGTAGCACTATTTGTCAGCTCAGAGGTCAAGGGCAGTCTAAAAATCTTTCTGGTGACCATAGAAAAAAATTTTGCTCATTCTTCTTTCAAACTCAGCAAAGACGGTTGTAGTGTAGGCCATTGCCTAAGATATATACTAAGTGAGTTACGGTTTCCTGTTTCCTGAGTACTTATCTTGAAACATACACAAATACGTTAAGGAATCCAAATAATAATATGATTATAGTACAGGCATAATTATACTATACGAGCATTATACATACGGAACACGTCGATCTGGTTTTAGTGTGTGTCAGGATGGCGGGACCAAGTAAAGGATAAAAAAAGGTCTAAAAAAAAAAGGTAAAGGTAGGCTTGTACACTCTCATATCTCCCGCGTCGATGGCTAGTCTATTATTATTATAAAAAAAATTATACCTCTAACATTGTTCATAATCTCAGATAATTTACATTCCATCGCCACTTAATCTGTTATCAACTTTAGTGAAATGTATTCTAAGTTGATTTTTGAGTGACCATTTTGTAACAAAAAAGGTCCTACTAATAAGTTTGGTTGCAATAGAATTTGAACTTTGTTATGTATGACATTCAGTTTGTTGTTCCATAATTTGAAAATTATCTCAAATCTTAGTTCAAATATAACAAAATGAGTAATAACTATATCCGTATTATTCCGTTGCGTTAATTAATCTCCATTGCGCAAGTCATCCAGCCAAAATGTGATGACGGGTTATTTTTATTTTGATGCTATTATATGTACATACTTGAATGACCGTTATAATAAACTTAATTCAACAATGCAAAACTATATGTGTAACATATAAAATATCAATCAGACATTCTTTGATAAAATTTTAATTAACAGATAAGTTAAAAATAAATATTGGACAACATAGTTCATTGAATTTTATCTTTGTCGCTTATCTTCACTTAAAGAGATAGCGAGATAGAACTCTAAATAAAATAGTATTATCCATATCATCACTGGAAAGGAGAAAATGCTAAAGCGCCATTTGGGCCAAAATGAGTTATACTTATAATATATCGTTGGATTCACAATAACAAGAACAACACACACAACAACAACCTACAGATCGACGCAGAAAAAAATCTAATCCAGCGATATTATTATAGCTCATTTTGGCCCAAATGGCGCTTAAGCATTTTCACCTTTCCAGTGACGATATAATATCTAATCGAAAATTATCAGATAACATTCAAGTGTCAGAAGATGATTACAGATAACATTCCTAATAGCTATTAGAACGCCGTTTTATAGATATCTTTATCGAGATCGTTTGAATACTTAATTATAAAGAAATTATGTCGAATAGTAACGTTTTATGTGCTCTCTTTGGCGGTTTCTTGCATTCCCACATTTCCAACAGCCTCAGGCCATGACTATGGATGCTTGCTTTTCGCTTTTAGTCCTTCCGTTTTTAGGGAGGCCAATAGCCAATAATGTTCCCACTGTTGGGACCCGGGCATCCTCTCGGTGAAAGGGAGTGGGCCGTAATCCACCACGCAGGCCCTGTGCGGGTTGGTAGATGTCACATGTCTTTGAATTTTTTAGCTCTAAGTAGGATATCCCGGTTTCCTCACGACGATGTTTTCCTTCACCGTTTTGAGAGCAGTGGTGATTAATTTTTTTACACAAAGTAAAGTAAAAGCCTGTGTGGCCATTTGGCCCATCAGAAGACATTCCTCTTCAGGTTCATCTTAGATTAAAGAATTATGTTCTGAGCATATTATGTCGCGGTAGCAACTCCCTTACACGTACTTATTTTTTCCGCTTATATCTGTTTACTTGAGCTTTTTCTTTAGTTAATCCATAGTTCCTTCCCGGTGACACTTTTCTCTTTGCCTCCATTTCTTCCATAATGTTTTCTTTCTGCCTTTAAAATTGTCAAAAGCTAACAACATGGGCTAACCAATTATTGATGTAAAGTCAGGGAAATATATTGATAACCACCAACTTAAAATATGTCCTACTAATTTCAAATTTCAACTGTCATTATTTGACAGTTGTAAGAAAGGTTTATTCCAGAAATCCCCACCGACAAATCCCCAATAGTGGGGATTGTTATTTTTTTTCCAACAATCCCCACTAGTTAAATAAACTCAGCCTAGTGGGGATGGCTAAACCACGGCAAATTGGCGCAGTGTGTCAATTTGATAAACAATTATTTTACTGACTATAATAAATATAATACCACTATACATATAAATAAATATAATACCACGATGGCGGTCTATAGCAACTTTCAATTTATAACAGTCAGCAAAAAGCTTAATATTTTTTTTTATTGCAAAATCACCGTAGAGGTCGCAGCACCCGCAACACGATATGTATGTCATCAGGTAAAGCTGTTGGTTGCACAGAACCAGTTCCGATCATTCGATCACGTTGATCAATCATGATGGCCGGTCAGTCTAATGATTTTTCTTCTAAATCTAGTTAGACTGGTATGGGCAGTTGTCTTGAGCCCTGTGGTTACAGTGTCTAGATTGAAAGAGATTACTTAGTCTGTTGCGTAACTTATAAGTAGTTATTAATCTGCGTTCACGATTTAGTTGCCAAACATGTAAACAAATATGAGTTTTTTGGAAAAATAACGTTAATTCCTACACAATAAAGTTCAGTTTACGTTACAAGTTCAAACATTTATATAACTTTTTCAATAGTACTGTCACTCTGAAATCAACTTGATAACCACTAAGTTAAACTTGATATTTGCTTAACTTGTTAACTTACCTTAACTTAACATCCAATTGGAAACACACATTTGAATAGACCTTACGTACTTTTTGTCTTGAATGTCAAAAATAATAAAACTATTACTTAATTTTAGAGGAATTTGTGAGTTTGTTTTGTATGTAGGGCATAATCTTTGGAACTACTGATCCGATTCCGAAAATTCTTTCACTAATTGGAAGCTGCAGTATCATAGGATATGTTTTATGTCAAAACAAAAAATAAACACGCAGGCGTAGTCACGGGCAGAAGCTAGTAAAAAGTATTATATATTTTAGCCTTTGGCATTTGCTTCGCTTTTTTTCTATTACATCAAAAATATTAAAAATAAGGTAAAATTAATACTTAATTAGTTTTTGCGTTTTTTGCCTTTTGCCAAATACCTTTTCATTAGCTTCTATAAATGGAAAAACCAAGTAATTACTGCACTTTTAATTAAAAAACCATGCCGCAGTGTTTATTTAAATTTCAATAATTGCATAATTAACCAAAATAAGTTATTGAAAGATTAAAAGAATTTAGATTTATCTAATGGAAGTAGAAAACCTAGATACCTTAGTGAACAATAATTATCAGATACTTAAGTTTAGTAATATCTACCTACTATTATGTATCTGAGAACTAACTGATTAGGTACACTCGGCTACACATCAAGCTATACATTTCCAGTATTAGCTGATCTCGCGTTGTACAGGTTTCTCGTACAATCAGAAGTCAGCTTATACTGGAAATGTTGATGTGTGTGTAGCCGTGTGTACCTTTGAATGCATTAACATAGTGGTAATTTATGTTTATTTTAATTGAATTAATTAAAGCTATTAATTAGGTACAGCACAGTAATAAATAACGCATTCCTATGCTATGAGATTTCTTTAAGAAGATAAGTATATTTAATATAAACGCACCGCTGCCACCGCTCTGCAAAATTTTTTACCAATTCACAAAATCCCGATAAATTAATATCACGATTGTTCGCAGGGTATTTTTAATCGACTTCAAAAAGGAGAAGGTTCTCAATTCGATTGTTTTATTTTGGACTAGCTGACCCGGCAAACGTTGTTTTGCCATATAAATTATTTCTAGCTGCACTACTCCTACCCTACTCCTACACTACTCCTACCCTACTTCTACCCTACTCCTACCCTACTCCTACCCTACTCCTACTCCTACCCTACTCCTACACTACTCCTACCCTACTCCTACACTACTCCTACACTACTCCTACCATACTTCTACCCTACCCCTACCCTACCCTACTCCTACCCTACTCCTACACTACTCCTACCCTACTCCTACACTACTCCTACCCTACTCCTACACTACTCCTACACTACTCCTACCCTACTTCTACCCTACTCCTACCCTACACCTACTATAAAAAAAAAAAAAAGTATCCTATGTCCGTCTCCTGGTTCTAAGCTACCTCCCCACCAATTTTCAGCCAAATCGGTTCAGCCGTTCTCGAGTTATAAGTGGTGTAACTAACAGACTTTCTTTTATATATATAGATAGATGTATGTTACGTGATATATCTGGCAGGTAGTGATCAATTTTGAAAATTCTTTTTTAATGGGTAGGCCCATAGGGTATGCCTCAAGGGTCCATATAAATTTTGTAAACTTTGCTTGGATGATTTTTTTAATTAGCTTTTGATGATGTTGTAATAACTTCCTGTCACTGATATTTACATAGAAAGTAGTGTTATACGAATTTTGTGGTCTAAGTACCTACAACATAAAAGTGAAAAATAAAAACTGGACAAAAAAGACTACAAAGTGAAAAATTATTTTAATATTGGAAGTCAGTGGCATAAACCTAAAAAATCTGGCAAGTGCGAGTCTGGCTCGTACATGAAGGGTTCCGTATCACAAGGCAAAGACATCGGAAAAAAACACGTTAATTTGTTGTATGGGAGCCCCCCTTAAATATTTATTTTATTTTGATTTTAGTATTTGTGTTATAGCGGCAATAGAAATACATAATTTGTGAAAATTTCAACTGTCTAGCTATCGCGGTTCTTGAGATACAGCCTGGTGACAGACAGACGGACGGACGGACAGACAGCGAAGTCTTAGTAATAGGGTCCCGTTTTTACCCTTTGGGTACGGAACCCTAAAAAAGAACCAACGACACCGACTTCCGAAATTAAAGTGGTTTTTCACTTTGTGGTGTTTTTTCGAAAGTTGGTTATTTTTTTTTTTTTGTAAAAAATTTTAGTGAACGTATTAACGTATTTTGTATTTTTGCTATTAACTACACAGTAGTCTTTGACAACCATCACAGGAAGAGAACAGCTGCCTTATCGAATGCCGGAAACTACGCCACAGCTTGGCAGAGAAAAATGCTTTTTTCACGCATTCCAATTTCCACTTTCCGGAAGTCACACAAGTAATAAAGAACTTGTGTAGATTATACGGTAAGTACTACACACTTGTACTTATGTTGTAAAAAAGAAAGTTTTTGTTTACTTTACGCGTTTTCAAGTTTCACGGAAACGGGTTTTGTTGTTGACATGAAACTTTCATTATGTTGTTGCCTAGTGGCCTCTTGAACGGTGCAGGAGAAATGAAATCTGTATGATGCCGGACTAAGTGGCCAGGAGGTCAGGGGAGCCGCTGTCGTACAACGTCCACGTCGAACTGCTGTATTGAAGCTTCTGAACTCACAGACAGACTCAGGCTCCTCTTGTCCTTTGGGCACTCCGGGCAAGTGCCCAGGGCCCCGCGATCTTCGGCGGCCCCCGCTTGCTCTTATAAAAAAACATTCGTTGCAGCCACCGTTGCATTCTACACATTATTATTATGCACCCGATTCAGTGACAACATAAGTTATTTGCAGTGCGATTTACAATAAGGTTCTAGCCTCCCAGTAATGAAAAATATTAGTAAGTTTCTCTTATTGTCTCACAGGGGCCCTTATGTGCCCAGGGCCTCCAATAGGTTAAAAACGGCCCTGGACAGACTACTTTAAAACAAGATGGCTTTACTTCAAAACCACTTAACCAGCGCTCTCTGAGGATTTAAATAGGTACTTAACCGTTGCAGGAGTTTCTAAATACATTTGCCAGAATATTCTTAATCACACGGGTGTAAGGTTATAGGGATAAAGGCAGGAGAATCATGACATGGGGGTGAGGAAACCGGCATGTCCTAGAACCAAAAACCGGCCAAGTGCGTGTCGGGCCACGCACAGTGTAGGGTTCCGTAGTAGCCCGTTATCACAAATGTAGTACGATTCTGTTGTTCTTTATTCTGAACTAGCTGACCCGGCAAACGTTGTTTTGCCATATAAATTATTTCTAGCTGCACTACTCCTACCCTACTCCTACACTACTCCTACCCTACTTCTACCCTACTCCTACCCTACTCCTACCCTACTCCTACACTACTCCTACCCTACTCCTACACTACTCCTACACTACTCCTACCCTACTTCTACCCTACCCCTACCCTACCCTACTCCTACCCTACTCCTACACTACTCCTACCCTACTCCTACACTACTCCTACCCTACTCCTACACTACTCCTACCCTACTCCTACACTACTCCTACACTACTCCTACCCTACTTCTACCCTAATCCTACCCTACTCCTACTATAAAAAAAAAAAAAAAAAAAGTATCCTATGTCCGTCTCCTGGCTCTAAGCTACCTCCCCACCAATTTTCAGCCAAATCGGTTCAGCCGTTCTCGAGTTATAAGTGGTGTAACTAACAGACTTTCTTTTATATATATAGATATATTTTTTTGTTTTTTTTTTGTTGTTTTTCAATGCAATTCTTTACCCGTTATAAACAAGCAACTACTTCATCTTAGTCACTTTAAAGGATTAATGCTAAGGATTTTGTAATTGGTACAAAATTATTCAACACCCAAGTTCAACGACTATTACTGCTAAACTAATAAATTTATCTTAACCGCAATAATTTTCCTTTAAATTTCATGAAATGCACATTCAGAGTCTAACCGGGCCAGTCTAAAAGGGCCCGAAGCCAATTCTCAGAGGCCCCTGCGAATTGGCTTCGGGCCCACGAATGCCTACCAAAGGTCCAGGACCCTATGATCCCGAGATACTATCTCGGGAACATAGTGTCCTGGACCTTTCGCACAATTCGCAGGGGCCTCTGAGAATTGGCTTCGGGCCCTTTTAGACTGGCCCGGTTAGACTCTATAAGTAAAGGAAATGAAGCACAACCCGGCGATTATCCCTGTGTGTGTGCAAGTACACCCAAAGACAACCTCCGGTAGTTGTTGGACTATTGCAGGATAAGGAAAAAAGAAATCGGATGATGGGTTTGGGTGGCTAAAGTGGACTGGTTACCAAGAACTATGGAAGGACTATGACCCCTGCCTGATCAATGTTTCATTAATCGATATTGTTATGCATTCAGAGGCATGCAGAAATTACCGTCTACGTCTAGTTTTAATGCGAAACCCGAAAAAAGTTTTTAGAGCCTCGTTTCCTAAATCTCTCTTCGGGACATTAGCTAACAACCACTGCCTCTCCTACAGCTCATCCAAAGCCTATAATTGACTTAATTTTATGTGTACATGTGTGAAAGCTAATAAACCTACACCGCCACACTATGATGTAAGTCAACGTAAGGCGGGTGAATAGCTACCAATGGGTCGTCATTTGTCTCTCGTAACTGACAAGCGTACGTGGAAGGTGAAAGTGAGATGAGTTACCTGGGAACTGCCTTTGTGATGGTACCTGGAATCTGCCTTTGTTGAGAGGAAAGAGTTAAGACCTTCTGAGTACTAAACTGAACTGCAATACTCGGAACTGTTGAAGATCATGCGCTTAGGTAAAAGTTCAAATAATTAAAAACGGTTTAGCCACCGGGATGTCCCGCACCACGAGATTGCGTCATATGTAATTAAAGCCATTACCACTGCTAGTGTGTTAGACAATTACCAGGCTGGTCAAAGCTGGTCGAAGGCTTCTCCCAATCCTAAATTGCGATAATCTTACCTAACCGTAGAGGACAGGGTTGCCAGTAATTAAAAGTAATGACGTTTAAAAAATATTCTGACAAGATACTTGATAGCCGTTGCAAAAGAAACAGTAATTAATGAATGACCGAAGCTATTTTTATCATCACAAAAAGGTTTAATTTTAAAATTAAATACTATTAACTATCCAATTTATAGACCGGTTAGCTATTTATACTTATCCTCGCCTAGTGCAGCTAGGGTTGCCAACTGTTTTTGTATCAAATATAGTATTTTCCAAGCTATTGTCTGTAAAAATATAGTAGATGGCGAAAAAATATATCACACAAATATTATAATGGCGAAAGTTTGTGAGTGTGTGTGCAATTTTGATAACATTTTGTATGGAGGTAGCTGACACCCTGGATTAACATATATAGGCTACTTTTTATCCCGATATTCCCACGGGATCGACACTTTGCGGGTGAAACTGCGGGGCGCAGCTAATCGTCAAATAAATTTATCCATACTCCAATATTATAAATTCGAAAGTATGTTACCTATTCACACAATCAAACCTAAACTACCTACTAAATGGATATCGATAAAATTTAGCAAGGATATAGATGGCATCTTGGGGAAGGATATAGGCTACTTTTGTCCCGGTAGCATGTTCCTGTGGGATAATTTCTAACATCTACGCGGGCGAGGCCGCGGGCAGAAGCTAGAATAAAATATACATATAGTAGGTAGGTACTTATATTTCAGAAAAATATTTTATTTTTCAAATGCATATTTTTTGCTACTTTGAATATTTTTAATAACATCTCACGTTTTTTTTTAATGTCACCGATTATTCCTCTCAAAATTACCTAAGGTTACAAAATACCTATAATAATACAGTCTGAGATTAATAGTGACCATTGACTATATTGCGCTCATCTCGCCATTTTGTATTGGAATGAAAATTAGTAGTTTTGCCATCTATTTTTTTTTAGAAATACAGGATAATTTTTTATGCATTGCGCAAATTTTCACAGGATGTTCTACTCATGTATATGAACAACTTTCACTATGGGTTCAACTCTGAAATCACGAAAAAAAAATCAGCTGTTTCATACATTTTGGTCGAGTAGGTATTGAACTTTTGTATGAAACAGCTGATTTTTTTTTCGTGATTTCAGAGTTGAACCCATAGTGAAAGTTGTTCATATTCATGAGTAGAACATCCTGTGAAAATTTGCGCAATGCATAAAAAAATATCCTGTATACTAGTGCTTAGGCCTCTAATATAGCAGCATACTATGTTCTAAAGGGTTGGCAACCCTAACTGCAGCCCTTCAAAGGTAATATAACTTGCAAAAAGCTAGTGTTTATGAATAATTGAACGGATTAAAGCGAAGTGCACACGATACTATATAATTATGGATGAGCTATGTATTATTGATACCGACCTCTGTGGTGGTATAAGTACTGGCAACCTCAATTCAATGTTTGTTTCATGTTTTTGCGTTTCACGAAGTAATTTTAATGAACAGTGTTTGAAAGAACGTTCAAGCTGGCCTTTTGATTTGAATGACACCAAGAAAAGAGTGATGGTCGTGTGAGAGCATGGACGTAATTGTATATAGAAGTAACTTAAGTTACTTCTATATATTACGTCCATGTGTGAGAGCAATTAAGTTTGACCACAGATAAAAAAAAACTGAAATAAGATTCAAGAAGTTTGGATTTTTGTTTTATAAAATGACAAGAATTGCTTGACCGTGTCCTAAAACTTTAGTTATACCTAATACCTACTTATATGTAACCATTGGGCGAGCAATGACAAAAAAGACCACATAATACTACGTCACGCCTGTAAGGCTGTCCCCGATGCGTTAGGGAGAGGTGTATATATAGTAATAGTATATAATATCCTTTAGTAATCCACATTTCGCCAGTCTCATGTAATAGAGGACGAGCCTACTGAAACAATTAGGTATAAGGTACTGAGAAATTCCCGATGGGTAACCCTAATAACTCTTTGTGCGATCTGGGAATCGAACCCATGACCTCATCCCAGTCTAGACCACATACCTCAACAAGACCTCATAAGTACCTACCTTCTCGAAAAGTTACCAAAACGCCCCCAAATACCTAACTGAAAGGTGTTTATCCCCAAATGTCCTCGGAACGTCAATAAAATACCGTAATGTCCAGTACCGTAAGATGACCGAGCCAAAAAAGTAAAAATTTTACGTCCAATGCATCCTTCAGTAAAAAAAAAAAACAAACTAAAATAGTTTCGCCAGCCAGGGCGTAATGACAATAAAGAAAGAAAGAAAAGGACCAGTTAGAACAGAGTGCGGAAAGAAACAAACCATCATTTTATTTAAGTAGTCCCTCTGTTTTTTGTGCAATTGACGAACAGGTTAGCATGCCATCTGATGGAAAGTGGTTTTCTCCGACTACAGACACCTGCAACATCCAAGGGCCTGCCCACTTTAGAGTCAAAGTTAAAAATGTCTGTGTGTCTGTAGTTTTAAACTACCGATTCTGCCTAAACCAGAACGCAGCAATGCAGATATACCAAAGTAAAAGAACCTGGAACTGGAACCCTCTCAAAACACTTTTGTCAAGAGAAATAGCAACGAAATGAGAATTTATAGCATCACTAGCCGTGCCCCGCGGTTTCACCCGCGTTTTTCTCGTTTCCGTGGAAATACCGAGATAAAATATTGCCTATATTATAGCCTCCCTCAATAAATGGACTATTGAATATTTAAACAGTTTTCATATCAGAAGTATTTCCCGAGATTACCGCGTTCATAACAAACAACCAAACTTTTCAGCTTTATAGGTATCTAATATTAAGAAAAATATAGATTTAAAAGTTAAATTGTATAAGTCGCAGGCAATAGCTGTCTATCTATTCGACATTCAGCCAGACACATAAGAATTACGACTACAGGCGGGAGTGTCCGTCCACTTTAAACCGGGTTAAAATATTATTTTAAAGTACTTCTGAGTAAATTATATTTTTCATTTTATTTTCTTGTGGCAGAAGAATATATTGATTGTTTCCGCAATCTGATCTTGACAACGCGACATATAGTTGGCCGTGCGAAAAACAGTCTTGCCGTAAATCTAATCCTACATATTTAAATGTTTGCCCCTGTGATTTATTTATCGTTACGGCAAAAGATAATTTAATTGGGAATTGGACTCTTTTAAAATGAAAAGGCAAATCATTTGGAATCATTGGGATCCGAGGTATAAGTACTGTTTGAACCGCTGGACCAGTCAAAACTGTTGCAACGATCACGTTATTGCGAAGAAAGCGTCTTGTCTTGCTTGCATCAATCGCGCGTGGATTTCCTTAGCAGAGTTATTTTAGAAATGTATTTATTATACTCTTTAAAGATCTTATACTTCAATAACACAATTACAATCATCAACAAATATATTTCGAAAAAGATTATTACAGGATTTTATGTTGATAAAAAACTCTATGGCCCATAACTCCTTAATAGGTACCAACTCTTTAACATCTTACACACGTGATAACTTTTAAACGAAATATCCGATTGAGATGAAACAAAAAGCATTTTACTTCTTCATAAATACTCTTGATAACATAATGCTTAATTTCGATAAAGATTAATATTACGATACATATTTAACTTAGTTTTTTTTTCTTCAGACGATTTAATAATTATTTTGAACACAAAATCGGTTATTGTGATTAAACCATGATAGCTAGATATATATATAATTTTATTACGGATCCCTAATTTTGAAAAAAATATATAGCCTATAGCCTTCCTCGATAAATGGACTACCCAACACTAAAAGAATCATTCAAATCGGACCAGTAGTTCCAGAGATTAGCGCGTTCAAACAAACAAACAAACAAACAAACTCTGCAGCTTTATAATATTAGTATAGATGATCCTGTTAATGGATCATCATTCTTAGACCCGCTTGCACTACAACACACAATGCGTTTAGCGTTACACCTTGTACTATTTATTCTGTGGTTACACGTCCGGGGCCCTAGTCTGCTATTTTTATAAATTCGTCATTCCAACACGATCCTATTGTCATTTTGCTAAAAGTTCGTAATCTGCTAAATTCATAATGGTCGATCATTGGTCGGTCAATGGCACAGAACATATACGATACTCGTAACGAATTTAAAGCAATGACTGCACAATGACGTTGTAATGGTAGGTCACTGATCAAAGGAACTGTCAAAATTGTAGCAGATTAACGCCTAAGTCAGTCATTCATTTGTCATTACCATTCTATGCCATTTCTTTCAATGGAGTGTCAGTGATTGACCATTGGAATGTCATAATGACGCCATTATATTAGTAGATTACCAAACTTGTGAAAATCAACAATTATGAAATAAATGATAGACCATTGTGACATTATTGTAATAGCAGACTTGAGGCCCTGCTGTCTCTGACTTCTTCAAACTATTGTCAGCAACAGAACGATGTTTTAAATACGAGTGAACCCGCGTCCGTTCGAAGACCATTAGTTACGTAGAATATATGACTTTTTTAGCCTGTGCGCATTGGATTTTTATGGGTCACTAGCTATAATAATGCGTTGCAAAGTTACAATATATATATATTTTTTTCTGTTAGAAACCTTCTCCGGCGCGCACACGACAACTTACGAAAGTTTCATCACCATCATTTTTGAGTTTTTGCGAGACCAACGAACGACAATTTTTATGTATTGTTATTATAAGTTAAAGAAATAAAGATTATCATTATTCATGTACCTTCTGAATCTTTCTACTATATGTGCGAAGCGTGTTGCCTTATTGAGCAGTGTGACGCAACTCTCTAATAAAAAAAGAAACTATCGCAACTGTCTAATAAAAAAATAAACTATGAAACGTGCGCTAATCACAGATAAAATATGACAAATTTAGCGCACGTTTCATACAAGCGACGTTTTTCAACTTTTTCTATGGGAGTTCCGTCTCTTATATATGTTTATACATGTTTACTTACTCTATGTTATTGAGATAGGTACGTCCTATTACATCTGGCCGGTATTACAGTTATGTGGCTGCTTGCTAAACCAAAGAGTAAAACCTTTTTTTTTGTTTTTAGATTCGTATTGAAAACTCTTTGAATTTGACCCCTTTATTTTGATTAGCGAATGCTTAACCATATTATATTTTAAACATTAGGTAGAGTTTGTTGCGTCACTTCTTCCCAACTAAAGCACTAGAAAGTGGTGAAGGACGGGCGTTTTGGGGTCTGTCGACGTTCAAAAAGTGCCAATTCGCAGCCTTTTCATTTGAATAAATGACTTTTGATTTTCTTTTGATTTGTTTTTTTTTAATGGCCTGGTTGCTGGAACCTTTTAGCCAATTTTGATATGTTTATATTTAGGTCCACAGTTTTTGGCAACAATCGTAGCCAGCAGATCTAACCATAACCAAGAAATATGTGTAGGTCTGTACAAACGTTGTAGGTATGACATTCCATTCATTTCGAAACAACAAAACAAAAAACAAACGCATGTGTTGCTGCGTTGTGTTTACAAACACTAGAAAGTTTGTAATCTTCAGTCGCTAATACGACGAGATAACGTATCGATATCGTTCGTGTCACTTTTGAGATTGCTTACAATTATGGTGAACTAGCAGCGCCCCGCGGTTTCACCCGCGTAAGTATATGTAGGTACTTATTGTACATAGAAAACTTTTTACTAAATGAGTAGGTAACGATGGAGTTTCTTGCCCATTCTTCTGCATACGAAACTACCTTCTGGAAGAAACGACACCAGAATAAATTCTATTTTCTTGTGACGTTAAAAAGTGTCTTTTATGTGCCTATTTGAAATAAATGATTTGGCTTTAGAGCAATAATAGGTACCGGTAAAAAAAAACTTTGTTTTTATGCCAACAATTAATTGATAATTATCTTTTATTCGTAAATTATCATACCTAAGTTCCCACAGCCAAAGAATGCAGTATGACGTAATAAAATCTTGAGCCTTCCTCCATTACGCCCTTCGTTATGTCAGTGGAACGATAAAACTGATCAACATGCACTCAAGAACCTTGGCCGACCATTTTTTTTCGGTCACGAAGTTCGAAATTCAAAATTGAAGCACGTCAACAATGTTGCCAACAAAAACAAAAGCCCGCCTAATTGTTTTGGGAGTGGGAACGGGGGAAAAAAACTCCTTCGGCATTCGAAGGACGGTGACGTCATTGATACAGGTACTTCAAGTTATTGTGTAGTGGGGTCGGCAAGAGTTGGCGTTTGGACGTGATTGATTTTGTTTTTGTTTGATAAATATCGATATAAGAAAAATACGGTAGTAGGTAGTAAATTGCTTGATTTTTTCGTTTCATTTCTAGCGTAAAAAATATATACTTACTTAAGTAGATTTGTTATAACAATTTTTTTTAGCCGCGAAAATATAATATCATACTCAAATCGCTGTATTTTTCCTTCACATTCAGCATAAAAACAAATTTATTTTGATGAAAATTCTTGGGCTGTGATAAAAAATTATATTACAAATAAGCTCAAGAATTTTATTAACCTACTAAAATCGCTAATCGACCGCAGTTTATTCAATTTGTTATTAAAAACTCCTATTTGTACTACTACTTAGGTAAGTAAGTAAATAACTACATAAGTACTGTATTCAGTAACAGAGCATATTTCATTAGTGAATGGAACACATGTACGTATGTTTATCATTACGAACGTGAACAATCAGTTTCAAAGGCAAGGTTACGGAAGACAAACAGGTGTCTAAGTCTATGTATTATTATTACTATAAATGTGTAACACAAAATTTGTACACACTTTGGAAGACAAAATTTGTACACACACGGAAGCTGAGTGCAAAGCTTTAAGGGAGTGATAGTTGCCACAATTTACAGCATTTTGAGCCATACCCACATGTCTTAGATGAAGGATTTATTTTTTATTTTTATCTGCAAACTTTTAGTAAAAAACAACATACCAATTAACTGGGAAAAAAATAAAAAACATACTTCGTCTAAGACATGTGTGGCTAAAAATGCTCTAAATGGTGTCAACTATTACCCTCTTAACGCTTTGCATCCAGCTTCCAAACACCCTTTATAAAACGCCTATAAGACGTGTGTTTTCTGGTATTTGGAACCTACTAAGAAGGCTTCAGGTCGATACGTGCCTTAATGCTATAAAATCCAAAAAAAACAATACCAAACGAGAAAAGTGTCGTATCTATGTGAGCCATCGCGAAAAAATCCTATGAATTTTAATATAAAACGTCGTGCTAAGACCAAAATACAGGTGGTTACGAACAGCCCGAATGACGACAAGCCTTATGTAAGAAAACGTGTTTTCGCTAGGTAACTCGCCAAAAAAATATAAAGATTCAAAACTAAAACTGACATCATCGAGTCTAATTTGGGTTATCAGTTTTTAATTATAAATAGGTAATCAGTGCCTCATTCCTAAAATAGATGTTAATTTAAAGTTGTTTTGCACATAATATTGCTCAACGGCGCAGAGCGTTTAAAGATTTGCATTGATTTTATAAATATGTGGCCTGTTTGATTTATACGAGTATGTATGTGATTTGTTCATGGCCATTATAAACATGAGATTGTGCAAGTACTCATGTAAATTTTATTAATGCAATAATGTAAGTTAAGTTCTTAGCATGTTTAAGATTTAAGATATTCTTTTTCTACATTAAAATTTAAACTATTTATATTGTAGTACCAAAATTGCGACATTTATTTCGATAATTTCGATAACTTTGTACTTAAACATTTCTCAATAAACTGCATTCTTCGATACAATGCAGCCTTCGTCCTTCAACATTTCAACAGGTGATAATACAGCATTTATGGTGCAGTGGCCAATTCGTAGCGGGAGTACTAGAGGCGAAGCTATGTGGGTCACTCGTGGAATGCTACCCAGCCGGCCGCTCCCACCTGCGAGCGACCGCGGTGCGTACGAGATGAGCGCTGGCAACACTGTCGTATTCTAATTTCAAAATATTTATTGAATTTACGCATCGTTCATAATCTGGCGGGAAAGAAAGACCTGCAAAAATACAATTTTTTTATTGCGTTAAATTAAATTTTTATACACTTACCTACATTTTCACCACTATGTGTGAAAATTATTGCAATTATGTCAGCTGCATTCCGAGTTAAGTTCTTAAAAGACTAGGTCGTATAAATAATTACACAAAGCATTATTGGAAAAGGCAAGCCAAGCCACATATTTTGACTAAGGTGTAGAGATTTTAGGGCTTGTAGAGTTAGGGCGTGTAGAGTTAGAAGCTTGGCTCTACATGAGATCTGTGACAGTGCGAGCCTTATGGTCTCGTCTTGGCAACATTTTAAATGAAAATGTTTTTGGTGGGTTAACTTCTAGAAGATAGATGACATTCTAATCACAAATGAAAAACGTAGCTAAATAATATAACCTTAGCAGCACTGTATAATCCTTCGTTTAGAATTCGTCGTGTTTTCAATGCGACTGTTTACAAATAGATTTAGCACGACAGACCATATAGGTGCTTGACATTTACTGAATCAATATTAAGAAAGAGCTAGAGTTGGATGTTGCTAATAAATTGCTCAAATAAATACTTACCTAGTAAGGAGATGACATGACTTAAAGCGCGGTCACTGTCGGACTGCATAGAAAAGAAAGAGAAGCGCGATGACACAACGCTGCGTTGGTAATTTATTGCAAAATTTATGAAGCATTAAATGCTTCAAAATAGATAAATTTTATCTATTGACAAAAAATCTATTGTTTTGACTAAAAAATTAAAACACTAGTACTTTATATGTTGCTTGTAGAATAATCTGACAAAAAAACAGAATGATTGTTGTTGTTGTTGTGTTGGTTTATATTGTTTTAAGAAAGTTTTTGGAGGTATCTTCAAAAAAAATTTCCATCGTATCAAAGTAGTTGTATTATGTTTTCAACACACTATCTACTTAAGATAATTATTATCCTGAAGAATATCATTTATTTTTCTGATTTTCTTTACTGTAGTCGATCATATAGTTTTAGGCATTATAAAACTTGCGTTTTTTGCGGTTAGGTCCTTTATACCCCTTAAACCAAAATGTTTGAAGGTTCATGTTCTTTCTCGACTTCGGAATCACCTTCATTTTGTGTTAGTTCACAAGTGAAGTAAGTAATAATAATAGTCCTCCTAATGGAAAAACCCAATATCTCCCGCGCCGAAGTCTCTAGTCTCTGTTGAGATTGGCCACCGTGGCCGAAATACTCTCTGTAAGACCTATACATAGCAACAATTATTCATCGTAACTAACCCATAAAAAAAACAAATAAACCTCCTTTCACGAACTAGGTTTAAAAACATACATACGTGACTCCAATTTCGTTATCGCAAAGATTAGATTGCAAATATTTTTAAGACAAAGTATGCAAACTCGGCGAGAAATTGTGTCGTATCATCGTATGTTTACAAAATGTGTTATCAGGTGCCTGGTATCTGATAAAGATTGTATGAATATGTTAAAAGTACTGATTCATACATAGGTATAATTTTGTCGCATTGTTTGGATTATGTTACAAGTGTTGGTAAAAATTGTGAAATCACTTGGCGCCAAAGAGATTTAAGCAAAGAGATTTAAGATATTTAATGTCTTTGCTTGGCGCCTAAGCATTTTGATAGGAATCATTTGATATGTTACCTATTAAATACCGTTCTGTTCCGATTTAACAGGTATTTAATACCTGTTGTTACCTGTTGTAATTTATTGTTTGTCATTTTTGTGACATTGTGCTTTTCTTGTGAACGACTGCTGACATAAACAATAAGTAGACCTACTCATTCCGTATGTGTGTGAGTGTGAATATTGCCAACTGTTGAAGAAGTTTCGCTAGCCACATAAATTGGGATAAGGGTAAAAGGATTTCATGAATGGAAACTACAAGACGTAATTCTTATTTCACATTTTTGGACATTTAAAATTGCCTTTATATTTTAGTCGCCTACTTGAAAAAAAAAACTGACTGTATCGTCATAAATAAGATGAACCTGCTGATATTGTCAAAAGGGTACCTACTTTTGGGTGATAGAGAGCGTTCTTCCGATGACCATGGGGCCCTCCTTATACATAGAGCATTCACGATTTAGAAAAACACTTTCTACCCATTGTCACGTGAAACATGATTCCCTATAAAGACATCTTTGATCTTCACAGCACATTAACCCATATAAGAACAACCAACTTACATAACAAAGAATAAACTGTTGACAAACATGTTACGAATTAAGAACAAAAGGATTTCAACGTCACATAATATTTGGTGCGGAATCATAGTAGGTACTTACGTACATGTTTATTGTGTATTACCAACAAGATGTTGGGACATCTTTGACACCTGTCACCTTGACCTGAAGACGTGGTTACACGAAGTAGGAGATAAGACAGTAGAAGCTGAAGTTTGGATGAGTTTCTGAAACGGTCGCAGTAACAGAATAAACACGCGAGAACCGTTTTCCTTATGAGTATCAGATTATCAATTCCACACATTCCAAATAAAGTTGGTCCCACGAAGAGGACTAGCTGGCAAGAAACTCCATTTACACTTTTTGTTTTATTTTATTTTCATACATGTTTATCTGCTTCTGGGCGATTCATGTGTGGTCTATGTAAAAATAAATTCGTCATAAACATTTGTTTTTAATTCTAAGAAAAACTGTATTTTCCCGATTTCCCGCGTCATCTGTTAAGTGTCATCTTGACATTTTCAGTCAGGATTTCAAATTAAGAAGGTGTCCATTTAAATATTAAATTCTTAATTTGGCTCGTCCATAAAATTACAAATAAAAAAAATACAAGTTTTCTTCGGTTTCAAATATAAATTCCGCACTTATCCTTATATTCAGAAGTGGCTATGAAATTCTTGAACCCCATAACACACAGAAAACATAACAATATGGCAATTTACCTGGTGGGTCTAGGCTCAAAATAAGATGTCGTGTACCTACCTACCATACAAGGCAAAGCGTTGGACACACCGCCTGTGTCCTGCATACAAAATATAGCACTAAAGGTTTACAAACACGAATTCATTGGCATTCCGTGGGTAGTTGTACATTGTTGTTTTACTACAGCTGTGGGGACTGGAGACGCAGGTGGATTTGAAGGACATAAAGATCTGGTAGTGATGAAAAACATTGTATCATGCGAATAGAGAATTTAGATTTTTCTGAGGGCCTTGTAGAATTTTCTTCTTTATCAGCGAATCTTGAGGGATCTATGCTACTGCAAACATTGAGGATTCATAATAATTTTAGGCGGGTTAATCAAAATCGGGCGCATCTAAGATGGACACCTGAATTTTAATGGCTTAGCTTTCTTAATCTTATTAGTCGCGGAGATGACCGATGGGATGGAGTAAAGCTATGACCGAATGGTGGCCAAGGTTAGGCCAAAGAAACCAGGGCCGTCCAAAAGCGCGTTGGGTTAATGATATTGTCAAAGTCGACGCACGGAACCGGGAACTATGGCAGAGAAAAGGGGAGACTTATACCCAACAGTTGGTGATTCCGGGCTGAAATGATGATGATATGATAAGCTTTAAAACAGTATTCTTTCATTTATTGCATTTTCGTAATCGTAAAAACTGCACATCATTGCAGAACTGTCAGAAATGTGAGCGAATGAAAGCTATTGCGATAATGAATGTTAATGTTTTTCCTAATAAGCGGTTAAATACTTACTAATTAGGCTGTATAACTCAGCCTAGGATTTCAGAGAATGATGGAAATTATAAAATTTAAAAAACTGGTCACTACATGTTTGAGCCGTTTGGAGTTGAAACACTAGGGAGTCCGAGTGCTCATCGAGTATTTCGGGACATCGCCAAGTGGTTGGTCAACTCTTCACGTGACCAGAGGGCTGACAAAGAATCAGTACTTATTGCCGTACAACTTGGAAATGCTGCCAGCCTTTTGGGGACTTTTCCCATTGCCAGCGATGCGGATGAATTTTTTGATGCCCAATGAGCTCTTTCCTTTTTATATTTTTATATAATGTACTTGTACATGATATGAATATATTTTAGAGGTAGCTTGTATATTGTATTTAAGATTTCTCAAAAGAATAAAGTGTTCATTATAGATTAATTAGTTAACTCCGTCGATGTTAACGATGACTTATTGATGTATTGTCAATTCTTTCTTCTTACTATTCTCACAATATGTATTAAAACGCAATTAAGTACGCTTTATTTTCACTTTATAAATTTCTTCTTTTAAATCTTTTATTGCAAGAAATATCTTTCGTTCGTCGAAGACTTGTGCAGGCTTAATAATATTGCCATAATTCTATGAAATCTTTACGTATTGAACCTCCTTTATTGTTGGTTATCACGCAATAACATAGGTTTGTATCATAGATAGATTTGAGCTGAAAACTGGATTGGATTGGCTGTGCAATCAAAATATTTTATCGACACTTTCTCTTTTATAAAATACATGTAATGCTGTATTGGTTTCGAATCGGCGATAACTATCCAGATATATTGTTTTTTTTTTTTACTTTTTTTTTGAGAAATCGATATTTTATTTGTAAAAGTTTTAAGTTTTATGCTCGGTAATAATGTTATTTGCGTACGAAATGAAATGTTCGATATCTTGTAAACAGTTGGGTAAAAATAAAAACAATACTTACTTATTTAAATAGTTTGTATGTTAAAGTTTTTATCCCATTATAAAGTCTCGTGTCTCGTGTTCGTACACGCTAATCTTCGAAACCACTCAACCGATTTCTATGAAATTTTGTCAATGTGTATGGTTGGTTCGAGCTTGAAAGATAGGATAGTTTGGGACCCGACAGGTGGCGCTCCGTGCAAAGCAGGGACGGGTCGCTAGTAATACCATGATTCTTATTTTTTCTTCGTTGTAAAAAATATTTCAACACTGAAATTCAATTTCGTCCAGAATTGTGTAAGTATCTACTGAATCCAGGTTGCGCGATGTCCCAGCCAGCCTGTATTTCAATGTTCTCAAGTAAGTTATTGAAATCAAGAGGCTACTTGGATCGAACACATTTATTAACACCACAATAGGCTATTTGACAATGTAAAAAATAAGGTCATAATTATTGACACTCGTATAGATAGATTATCGCTTTTAAAATCGATTTGCATTAATTTTACTACAAAACAATGTATTATTTAAAAAAAAATCCCGAAAAAACTTCATCTTTTTAAATCTGGCGCCACGTAATCGAAAACGGTCTGGATTGGCTGAACTTAAGATGATGTCATGATTTAGTAAATTTCTGTCTATCGTTGACAGAACAGATGACTTTTGTCTAGTATCTCGACCGTTTCAACGTTTGTTTATGTGTATCGTGACGTCACGACGCCATATTGTTAAAGATAGCGTTTTGGCGGCTTATATAAACAGTACATTTTTATTTACCATTTTTTAAAAGAAATACATTATGCAATTTGAAGTAATAGGTTTTTGTGGGCTCGTTAGACACCATTAAATAATCTGAGATGTTTATCAGAAACCAGTCAAATAGCCTATTATTATAATAAACAACGACTTTTTCTCCCTTGACGGAAGAGTTTGTAGTGACATATTCTAAACAGTTTTACTCGAATCTTAAAACACTGTCATGTAGGTAGGTATACAACCTCCATCATAAGTGAATCCTTGCAATTTCTTATTGGGAAACTTCTTTAACCTTATAGTAATGTTGCGCGCCACAATTAATGCCTGGTACATGGTGACATTAGTTACCACTAGCGCCATCTAGTATCGAGTAGCAGAACTAGTCGAGTCACGATCGTTCTAGAAAATTCGATACTAGAACTTTGTAGAACTTTCTCGAACTATCGACACCTAGTCGGTCGGGGCCGGTATGTACTTGAACATTCTAGATGTTTCTACAATGGAAGGTTCTAGAACTATCTGCGGCACTATATAAGGCCGGGATGCGTGACGACCGTCACAGTTTGGATAAAGCGACAAGAGCGAAAACATCTAAGCGATCTTCAAGTGCGAATTAAGAGTGATCAGTAGTGTAATTGTGTTTTAATAATTAGTCTGTTTGAGCTGTAATTAGTGTTGTAAAATAAATTGTTATTTTTGGTTATTAAATCGGCAGTTTTTATTGTCACGAACCCGAAGCTCGTAACAATTGGTGTCAGAAGCAAGGATTATGCCGGTTTTACCCAAAGACGACACGGAGGGTACCCGTACCCGGAGTCAACGCCAGCAGGAGACGGACCAGAGGCGATTTGGTGGAGTTACGCCACAGAGGTCGGAAGGCCAGCTACCGACCACGGAGGCCGGCCCGTCCACAGCTGCTCCAGCATCATCAGCACCAGATTTGGCTGCTCTGATGATGATGCTGCAGGAGCAGGCCCGCCGACAGGAGGAACAGGCTCGTCGGTTGGAGGAACAGCTCCAGCGGGATAAGGAGGAACAGGCCCGTCGGTTGGAAGAACAGCTGCTGCGTGACAGGGAGGAACAGGCTCGTCGACATGAGGAACAGGCTCGTCGACAGGAGGAACAGGCTCGTCGACAGGAGGAACAGGCTCGTCGACAGGAGGAACAGGCTCGTCGGTTGGAAGAACAGCTCCAACGTGATAAGGAGGAGCAGGTGCGCCGCCAGGAAGAGCAGATGCTCCTTATGAAGGACCTTCACGCTACCTTTGGGAAAGACATGAAGGAGGTGAAGGATAAGGTTGCTCAACATGACAACCGCCTGTCGGAAGCTGAAACCCGAATCGACCAAGTAAATAGTCGGGTTGACAACGTGATGGCTGACGTGAAGGTAACCGTGATGGCTGACGTGAAGAAAACGCTGGATTACCTCAAACTTGGGGATGGAATCGCAGCTCCCGTAGCTACAACACCTTCGCTACGTGGATTCAAAGTGCCACCGTTCGACGGTACTTCTTCCTGGTCGGCCTACAAAATCCAGTTTGAGGCTGTCATGAAGGCGAACGGGTGGAATAAAAGTCAGGCCATGACTGCCCTCACCCTAGGCCTGCGCGACCAGGCCTTAACTGTTCTGGAAGCTCTCGGTAAGGAAGTGACTTACGAGCAGCTCCTTGAGGCATTGGAGGCTCGGTATGGCGACGCTCACCTGGAACACGTGTTTCGTGCGCAGCTCAAGGATCGCGTGCAACGCAGTAATGAAAACCTGCAGCAGTGGGCCCTTGAAGTGGAGAAGCTGGTTCGTAAAGCTTACCAGTCCGTACCTGCGCTTATTGATGGAAACCTGGTGCAGGCATTCATCGACGGCATCCGCGACCTTGAAGTGAGAGCTGCTGTGAGGCTCGGGCACCACGGGACGCTTAAGGACGCCTTGGCCCACGCACTGGAGGTGGAAGCTGTGCGGCAGGATCATCGTTCCCATCGCGTCAGGGAGGTTGCAGCGGCTACAGTTCGCGACCGCAATAAAGGATACAGCCCTAGGTGCTACGGCTGTGGGGAAAAGGGCCACCTTCGATCCAGTTGCCCTAAGCGAACTGCAGAAAGAGAAGACGGCCGGTCTACAGAGGGTAGTGCGGCTAACAGCACCGCCCAGCATCAGCAGCAGGGAAACGAGTAATAGCCAGGACTGCGGGGCGGGTGCTGGCTGATGTTCAAAGAGCCCCAAGGGTTTCGATCACACAAACCCATGACGGGAACAGCCTAATCATCAAGGGCGAGGTCAACGGAACGCCGTGTAAGCTGACCATAGACACTGGAGCTTCTCGCACGGTTGTCAGTTCCCAACTTACAAGTCGGTCCCTTGGGGACTCCGCATACAATCGAGAACGCATTAATTTAGTAACAGCCACCGGTCAGCGCATACCCGTCCATGGAGAGAAGAAGACGGAGTTGAAGCTAGGCAACAGAATCTACCTGCATAATGTCATCGTGGCCGATATAATGGACGATTGCATCCTGGGCCTCGACTTTATGAGGAAGAATTGTTGCGAGATTGACGTCAAGCAAGGCGTTTTGAAATGTGGACAAGAGGAACTTTTCGTGGAAGGGGCGTTACCAGGGAATGTGTACAGCCTTAAGAAGATTGTTCTTCCGCCGAGATCGGAAACTATTGTGCCGGTTAGTCTTCCTCGGAATCCTGAGCAGACTCATCGTTGTGTACTCGTGGAAAGGGTAGACAATGACCTTCCATGGAAAGCGGCACGAACTTTGGTCAGAGCCACCGACATCTCAGGGATACGTGTGCTGAACCTTTGTGATCAGGAACAGACTATAGAAAAAGGCACACTAGTTGGTACTTGCGAGGAAGTGGATTGGTTGCGTCGATGCCAATATCTATCGACTGGGACCCTCAGCAAGGATGCACAAACGAAAGTGACCACACTCTTAGAAGACTGCCGCAGCGCTCTGTCCCAAAATAAAATGGTCAAGGCGAAGAAGATGTTACTCAAGTACGCCAATGTTTTCTCATCAAACGATGCTGACATCGGGAAGACTGGCTTAGTTCAACACAAAATAAAAACAGGAGAAGAATTGCCTATCCGTCAGCGGCCAAGGAGATTGCCGGTAGCACGTGAAAAGGAAGTGGAAACCATGATTGAGGGAATGGTGAAGGATGGCGTTATTGAACCTTCATCTAGTCCATGGTGTTCACCTGTAGTGCTGGTAAGAAAGAAGGACGGCAGCATGCGGTTTTGTGTTGACTATCGTCGTCTGAACGACGTTACAAAGAAGGACAGCTATCCTTTGCCAAGAATTGATGACACGCTGGACATGCTTACTGGAGTAAAGTGGTTTAGCACGCTGGACCTGAAAAGTGGCTACTGGCAAGTCGAAATTGATCCTAAGGACAAGGAGAAAACTGCATTCTCGACAGGAAAGGGTCTGTGGCAATTTAAAGTTATGCCGTTTGGATTGTGCAATGCTCCGGCAACTTTTGAAAGGTTGATGGAACTTGTACTTACTGGACTAATTGGCGATGCATGTTTGGTCTACTTGGATGACATCATCATCGTAGGCCGCACGTTTGAAGAACATCTTCAAAACCTGGAACGCGTGCTCATGAAGATCCAGAGTGCCAACCTCAAGTTGAGTCCGAAGAAGTGTTCACTATTCAAACGACAGGTTAGCTTTTTGGGATATGTAGTGTCTGAAGAAGGTATCCGCACGGATCCAGAGAAAATCGCCGCTGTCAAGGATTGGCCAGTTCCAAAAGACAAGACGCAGGTCAGAGCATTTTTGGGTTTGTGCTCCTATTATCGGCGATTTGTCAAGAACTTTGCAGACATAGCCAAACCCCTGCATAAGCTAACCGAAGAGAAGCGACATTTCTGCTGGGATGAAAGTTGCGACATCGCATTCCAGGAGCTAAAGGACCGTCTGTGCAAAACACCTATTTTGGGTTACCCTGATGCGAGCAAAGAATTTATAATTGACACAGACGCAAGTGACATAGGACTTGGCGGTGTGTTGTCTCAACGGAACAGTGATCAAGAGGTTGTGATAGCGTACTTCAGCAAGTCGTTGTCAAAGCCGGAAAAGAACTATTGTGTCACGAGACGGGAATTGCTTGCTGTGGTAAAGTCATTGCAGCATTTTAGCAAATATCTTCTGGGGCGGAAATTCCACGTACGAACTGACCATGCTGCACTGAAATGGCTATTGCAGTTCAAAAATCCAGAAGGACAAGTTGCGAGATGGATTGAGCTACTACAGGAATACGACTTTGAGGTCGAACATCGCAGCGGAAAATCTCATGGCAACGCAGATGCATTGTCAAGAAGACCTTGTCCTGAAGACTGCAAGCATTGTACTAGGCAAGAGGGCAAGGAAGTCGTACCTGTGAGGATGCTCAAGACAGACCTCAGCGACGAGTGGAAGGAAAGCCTACAACGTTCACAGCTGGAAGATTCGGACATCAAGCCGATTCTGGAGTGGATGAAGGCCAGAGCTCCTAAGCCCAGGTGGAGTGACGTCTCAGCGATGAGTTCGATCACAAAAAGCTATTGGGCCCAATGGGACAGCTTGGTGATTCAGGATGGAGTCCTGTGCCGTAAATGGGAAAATGCTCGGGGAGACAGCTGTCATTTACAAATGGTCGTCCCTAAAGCTCAAGTACCGGATGTTCTACAGCTGTACCATAATGATTGTTCAGGAGGTCATCTGGGAGTAAAACGGACTCTACTGAAGATACGAGAACGGTTTTACTGGGTCCACTGTCGGGACGATGTCGAGGACTGGTGTCGCAAATGTACAAGTTGTGCAGCTGTAAAGGGACCTCAGACTCGTAGTAGAGGTGCATTCAAATTGTACAATGTTGGTGCACCATGGGAGAGGATAGCCCTTGATGTTGCGGGGCCGTTTCCGGTAAGTGAAAGTGGCAACAAGTATTTCATGGTTGTGATGGATTACTTCACCAAGTGGCCGGAAGTCTTCGCCATTCCAAACCAAGAAGCTTCGACAGTTGCAGACAGATTAGTCCATGAAGTCTTCTGCCGTTTTGGAGTACCCTTGGAGATTCACAGTGATCAAGGAAGGAATTTTGAGTCACAAATATTCCAGGAAACTTGTCGAGTTATGGGTACTCATAAAACCAGAACAACTTCTTACCACCCACAGTCGGATGGAATGGTGGAACGATTTAATCAGACATTGGAGAGGTACCTAGCCAAAGTTGTGGAAAATCGGCAACGAGATTGGGACAAGCACATACAACCGTTTTTGTTGTCATATCGAAGCGCTGTTCACGAAAGTACATCAGTGACACCCGCTTTCGCAAACTTTGGAAGAGAATTACGGCTGCCTGCAGACCTGATCACCGGAATACCACCTGATGCCCCACGCAGTATAACCGATTATGCGAATGACTTGCGGAACAAAATGAATGACATTTATGAGCACGTCAGACAATCGGGCCAGCAAATGTCTGAAAAGATGAAAACCCGTTATGACCGCAAAATGAACAATAAAGGATTCGACGAAGGTTCACTAGTGTGGTTGCACAATCCAGTCCGCAGCAAAGGGAAATCTCCTAAGCTTCAAGCTAAATGGGACGGACCGTACCGGATTGTGACAAAGATCAATGACGTAACCTACCGGATACAGAAAGGTGCAAGAGGTACTCCTAAGATCGTCCATGTGGACCGACTGGCGCGTTATTATGGGGCTGATAATGCTCGGGACGAGCATGTCTTAGGAGGGGGCAGTGTTGCGCGCCACAATTAATGCCTGGTACATGGTGACATTAGTTACCACTAGCGCCATCTAGTATCGAGTAGCAGAACTAGTCGAGTCACGATCGTTCTAGAAAATTCGATACTAGAACTTTGTAGAACTTTCTCGAACTATCGACACCTAGTCGGTCGGGGCCGGTATGTACTTGAACATTCTAGATGTTTCTACAATGGAAGGTTCTAGAACTATCTGCGGCACTATATAAGGCCGGGATGCGTGACGACCGTCACAGTTTGGATAAAGCGACAAGAGCGAAAACATCTAAGCGATCTTCAAGTGCGAATTAAGAGTGATCAGTAGTGTAATTGTGTTTTAATAATTAGTCTGTTTGAGCTGTAATTAGTGTTGTAAAATAAATTGTTATTTTTGGTTATTAAATCGGCAGTTTTTATTGTCACGAACCCGAAGCTCGTAACAGTAACTTTTCAGTAATTTCAACGATGAATTTGCAGGTGGATAAAACTGTTACGTACTTACTTAATTAAATTTACGATTATTTCCTTATCGGTATGTTCATTAACGTTTTTATTGGTCTTTTTATTGTAAGTTTATTTTATTTATTCGCTGATTCAAGTATGAGTGAAAGGCGTTCGTTTAATAACTCATCATCATCCGCTGTAAAAGTGACGACAAGCTCTACGTACTTTATTTTTAAATAAGATCAAGATGTTTTTGCGGTCTCTGATCGAGGAAATAACTATTTTAGAACAATCTTTGAGTAGTTTAAAAACGAAACAAAAGGATAAGGTCGGTTTTAAACATTTGACAGTGTTTGGAGACTTCCTGATACAAATTGTAGCAAATGATTGTATTCATGTTCACAGCCTTGTGTTGGACAAAAAGATGACCATGTTTTTGTTGTATTTCAATTCACACTATTCAATGTTTTTGCTCTATAATATTCTAGATTTGTTCCCATAGTTACTAGTACGGTAGGTACTTCATTATTTTTTGTAGTATATTTAAATAATACTTTAATAATTATTTCAATTTGTTGAGCATCTTTCAAACTTGAGTATCCTCCTTTGTTTTTGTTTTTCAGATGAAAAAGATACTTCGATACGAAAAGGATACGGATACTTTAGGATACGGATACGGATATTCGGTAAAAATCTCACTGTGAATATTTAGAGGTGAAGTGAGCTGTCAATAGTGTCCTAGCATCAAGGTCCTATTTACTATAACTGACAACGCGATATATTTTTCAAAAAATTACTAAACTAACATTTTCACGACAGGCGCTGTTTAATAATAAAAATGTATGAAAGAAACTTGTAAAATTGTCAGATTGTCACGGTCACCTGTCATCTTGCAATTTTATTAAATAACTAGCAGCGCCCCCCGTTCGAAAGACACGTGGCGCCATCTATTATCATAATAACGTTATTGTTGTTTTCCTCGGGAACAGCACATTTTTCGGTATGAAAGGTACCCTTCGTCCGTTTCTGTACACCTGACAACGTTTAAGCAAAATTTTAGGATGATCGGTTCAGTGGTTTAGACGCGAAAAAGTAACAAACAAACTTACTTTTGCATTTATAATATTAGTTAGGATAGTGGTATATATTATGACAGCTCACTCCACCTAAGTTTTCACGGTGAGATTTTTACAGAAGACACCAGCTGGTCTTAACTCAAACCTGCATTTAAATACCTTTAAATAAAATATTCTCACACACAAACGTCCATACATAAACTCATCTTCAAGTCCACCGGACGTGGTGGAGGCGATTTGAATACAATCCTCTGTTTACTGTCCCACGAGCTGGCCCATTGGAGATTGAAGCTTCGTACCAGCCAGGCGGAAATTAAACAATCTTATTTTGATTATGTTTACTGATTATGTGTATACATTAAACAATATAGAAATATTCCACGTAACTAAATGTAGGTTAACTTTAAAATAAAGATGGAATATTACGGAGCCGTCATTGGTGGATCTTTGACAGTCGTTTAATTACGGGTCGTCAGAAGCCCGAAAGTCTGACAACTAGTCTTAACAAGGGGTATCGTATTACCCAGTAACTGGGTTGTCAGATAGGCAGTCGCTCCATTTCAAATACTGGTATTCAGCTGCATCCAGTTATACTGGAAGCCGACGCCAACATAGTTGGGAAAAGGCTAGGTTTTTTTAATTACGGAACTGAGGTACATCCCGATTCAAACTTTATGGTGGCTCGAAACATGAGAACAGTCGATGCGCAGTAACAACTTCGATGAAGGTCGCTGTAATCTGCTGGATGCGGGAAGCACAGAACCAGTCGAAATGGCGATCCTTGGGGGATGCCTACGTCCTGCAGCGGACGTCTTTCAACTGAAGTGATGATGATAGTGGACATAGTCCATATTTAAATGGTTGCTATTTTCTTATTAAACCTCCGGTTGAGCAAAGGAAATGGACAACATATTTGTTTAGTTAACATTTTCCTTTGCACATGGAAAATAATAAACAGAGAAGACAAATAGCTTTATCGTTAAATCCTCTAAGTAGTAGTAACTGTTTACTTGTTAACGGGGAGGTTGTGACGAACCTGCATGTTTTGCATATTTTCTAATGAACGGACTCGCGAAGGAACCGTTTCTCACCATGATATGGATGAAATAAAATGTAATGGAAACCGTGCAATGGTTGAAGATGTATTATGAAATGGTAGATCAGGTGACCGAAAAGTGAAGGCTGATAAATTAACATTCTAGTAGCAAATAATAGTCCTCCATACCACCATAGACCGACGGACTCAACGGAGACTAGCCTTCGGTGCCGGAGATGTGTGCGCAGACGCAGGTGCTCTCTCTCTTCCCTCACCCTCATAATCCAATGGGAGAGCACATATTCGATACGACTGGAGAAAGGTCAGGCGCAGTATCAACGCCTGCAGCAAATAAGCAATTGGCAAACCGATCCACAACTGTTAATCAGCTGGATAAAAGAAGTTCTTGAATTAAAAATATTCTCGGTCTCCTAGAAGAGCGCTGGCGTAGCAAACCACATAGCGTGTGAAGTTTACGAGCGAATAATATCACTGAATCGTTATTTATGATAGTAAGTTGGTTTGTTTTCCTAGAGCTTTTTTTGATACCGTGAAGTCAAAACCCGGTGCCATCAGTTTCATGTCAGCAGTCACTGGGCCATTATGTGGCGTCCACCCTGTCGTAGAAAACCGCAGTTATACCTAAGGGCTGGTTTTTCCGTTATGTTACGTTAGATATCTTTATCGGTGAATAAAAATGACGTTTGGCAGTTTTTGTTTGCTTGTCGAAAAATCTAAATTAATCCTCTGATAAAGATATCTGGCGTTCAAAAATCCAGACTGATACTCGTAAGACATTGTGAAAATTGACAGTTAATACAAAGGTCGTTGAATGGACTCTCGACTCGTAGGAACTACAGGTTTTTATAGCCAATCATTATAGGTAAGTAATAAACATTATAAAGTGTGTTTATGACTATTTGGTAAACAACAAATGCAAGCCATTATTTTGTGGTAATTAACAATTAGGTCAAATATTTCAAATGTATGTAGTTAAGCAATTAGTTAAAGTTTATATCGTTTTGAAACGTGGAATGGAGAATCAACTTAGTTAACGATAGTTTGCTATGTAATTTGAAATCGAACACTTACTTAAACTCGAAAGAAGTAGAAAACAGGTATAACATCTGTATTGTTTTGATTTAAAAGAGTATCCATAGAGTTTCTTGCCCGTTCTTCTCCATAGGAACCCACTACGCTTTAGAATGGGCCACCAGCTTCATCTTTCTCACTGACTGACTCCTTGGCAATTTAAAATTGTCTGTAACTGAAATAAATGCTTTGAGTTTATAGTTGCAAGAGAAACCACAACCTCCTACCTCTACAAAAACAAGTAAATAATGATTTAAGATTATTTTCCTCTATCCTTGTGTCAGACGAGTCTTCTGTTTTTCTTCGAATCAAAACTGAATGCAAATATGCGCAACAAACTACACGGAATGTAAATTAGCTATCACAATAAACTGCAGTAGGACATGTCATTATGATGTGACATTTAGACATAAGGTAGTAGATTCTAAAGTTTCGAAGGCAAAATATGCGGAAAAACATTTGATTGGTCTACTGTACAGTTTTATTGTCAAAACGAATTTATATGCATATATTCTATTCAAAACGTTGTCAATTTAGATAATGGAGCCTGGAGACAATCAAGGTTTTTTTAACTTTGTCTTAAAATAATAAATAATTGGTTAGATACAATAGAATAAATCGGAAAGATTAATTTCTTCCGGTTGACTGAAATGATCATTGTTATACTGCTTTTTAAAGTGACCGCATGCCAACTCGGGGCAACAAATTGATTACGGTCAAAAACATCCGGATCGCCCACTGGGACTTAAACATAAATGGCGAAATGTGAGTGTACTGGGTACACCTCGTCGTAATCGTTCGGGGAATACAGGATTATTGATTCTTGTCATGCTGTCAAAAACCCAGAAGAGTAAATTATCTTCTGACATCGAACAAGATATATACTTACAAATCGGTACAAACATATTTGAATAAAACATGCAAGGAAAACCGCGACGCTAAACAAAAAGTTTTATACAAAGCATTCGACACGGATGATCACATCTGAGCGGTATATACCTTTTATATCAAGTCACAGGTGTTATACGATATCTGTATTGTTCGATAAAAAAAACTATACTTGAGTTCTATTCACGTCTGGGAATAAATGGCAAAGTGTGTCAATGTTTATATTCCACATATAAATTGTTAGAACAATCAACTGGAGAAAATACATTGTTTTCTAAATGACATCTCTCCTAGATGGCCTCTTTATTTTTCTCTGTTGTGTCTTGTCAGTTCTCCTTTGTAGGAATTCATGAGATAACAACGGATTGCACATAACTATTAAAACTAATGATGATTAGTTCTTCCTAACATATTAACAACATCCATGCTTAGTCACTAATTACTTACACGAGTTATCTTTAACATCACACAAAGATCTCATATTAATTTCATTTATTTATTAGCAAAGCAATAACTTTAACAGCCTGACACCTTAAGGAAAAACGAGGATCTAAAAACATGTATCTACCTTGGTATGGCAAATGACATCAACCTCCCAATGCCATCAAGGTTTGGTATTGGAAGAATTCCAATTGCAATGCATTATGAATGCATGCTCGCGGTGTTCCACACGGTCGTTTACTGGGACCATCTCTATACAATCTATGTATTACGTATACATAATACAGTCAGACTCAAACAATTTATACATCGACATGCATTAATTGACATTGTAACATAAAGTCACGCCATCTTCGGAGGTAGGCAGAAACTACAAAACGCCACCAGCTACGATCCATACATGTTCCTTCTGCTTTGTTTACGTTCATACATGTCATGTGGTCGTACACTTACACCGGTTGCGAGTACTGTATGCACATGACCTTTCTAAAAAACATCCCAAAAAATAAAAGATTCCGACGAACTGAGAACCTCCTACTTTTTTTTGAAGTAGGTTAAAAATGTCACTAAAGGAATTCATTTGATTGTTTTCAATTTGTGTTCCATAATACTTTGTACTTTTTTTCTAATGTGTAGATACAATTATGTACCCAACGTGTAATATGTTTTATTGCTATACAATGACACAATAATATGGAACAAAGATTGTATACAATTCAATGAATTCTTTTCGATGTATCTTCATCTTTTGGAGGCTGACTGTACTTAAAGTTCGTGATAAAACAAAGCACAAATCATGTAACCTTGTATGGTTGACGTTTTGTTTCGCTTGTAAACATGTTTACAAATTGTTTATTAGTTTTTCTTGTAAACAACAGTTATTAGTTTAGTTGTCATCAAGACTCATTATTGTAAGCTAAATCTGACGAATCTAAACAAAATGTTTCTTCTCAGCTATTATAATGTGATTAACTTCAAAGAGGTGAACTAGATTTCATTAGTTATATAACGTTGTTAACAAGTCAAAATATGTGTCCATGTTTTAATAATTATTTAGGTATAAGACACTTTTGGTTTTCCCAGGTAGATATTTAAAATATTTATGCGTCAGAGATATTAATAACGCTCGGTCATAAGATCAATCCTTTGATCAGGCTTCATATTCTAATCAAACAAGGATATGAATGTTAAAGCTAACTTGCTAAGTTTCGGTGTCTTTTCATTACTTATCGTACAGTTCTGTCACATGACCCTTAGTAACGGTAGTTTAACTACATCATTTTATAACGTTAAAAAGCACTTGAAAACCAGAAAATCACTTTAAAACTCGTCAGTTAGTTGGCCAGTAAATTCCAATCGCGAGGGTCATAACCTCACCACACCTTGATTCCAGTTTCATAGTATTATTATCTGCGATCATTCATGTGTTTATAGTATAAAAAAGAGTTAAACAAACATTGATCCCTTCAACAGAGTCCATGTCAGACAAAATTGGACTTTCTCCCATGGTAATAGAATTATTAATGGTCTGTTTGATGGTACTGTAAACATAGCAATACATGTGAATATGGCTGCTATAAAAGCCTGCGACAGTGTTGGCATTAAAATGACATCACCTGCCCCGTCAGATGCTTCTTACGACCACAATGGTATACGTGACCATAAAGTGGATACAGAAGGGTCATTTCTCCAAGACAATCTGAGAATACGTTGAAAGAATCGAATGTACAAATGAACAGTGCAACAGCAAAAGTGCAATTAGAGTTCATATTTAATTTGTTATTTTATAAAGCAGGTTAGATTTCAGTAGCCTCATAGCCTCGTCACACTTATAAACCTTTATTGTCAGACCACAGTGAAGCCATACAGTATTAGTAAAGTAAATAGAACAAAATACTGAACAGTGGGTGCAAACTCTTTGCAGTTCTTGTGATAATTTCCCCGCGTTCTTGCAGACTAAAAACTGCTGATCTGTATTCTCTGCTCGATAAAAGTTGTGTAATCTAGTAGATACTGCTTATTGAAGATTGCTTCTCTTTTCATCTCACAACCTGTCTCAACCTGTGAACCTGCTTATGTATTACCTGGACAATAAAATGTTTTCTATTTTACCAACATGACTAATAACTCCGTATCGAAATCTCTTGTTCCATTCTATATAAGCTTGCGTTTGATATGACGACTACCTCACTCGGGAGTTCGGGACATGCTTGCTTTACATGTATAGACTTCTCGTCTCATCTGTGAATTTCTTCATCATCATCATCATCATCGCCAGCCTTGTTAAACCCACTGCTGAGTATAGACCTCCACCCTTTTATGTCATGCTTGCCAGTGCGAGTCTCATCCAGCTCTTCCCTGCTATCTTCTGTAGATCGTTCAAGTGATTTTCCTATTCAGTGCCAATTCCACCAATGAAACTGAACGCGAACAGCACTTCTAAACTGCATCCAAGAACTGTCAGTGTCAATATTGATGACATTGACAGCTCATGAACGCGGTTTAGACGAGCTGATCACGTTCAGTTTTATTAGTGAATCATCCGCCCTCAGTTTGCCTTCTGTAGTTTCCCTATAATTTGGTTCCATGGTGAGCATGGCATCCGAGTCGATTACACATGCATAACGCGTGTCATATTGAATATTGTACGCTTGCACGTGTGTGTGTGAATGGATACTTACTTTTACTTAAGATGATTGTGTTGGTAGGCTTATCTTCATCGAGGTTCTTTGGCTGTTATTCATCTGTAGCTATTGTTGCTGTGAACCTGTTGGCCTGACCTACCTCCTAATGAATACTTAGTTTGCGATGATCGATGTGGCAGGCGGTCTGATGATACCACCATTTTGATGGGTCTTTGGTAGACATTATAGAGTTTATGTTATAAACTGAAGAATTTATGATTGAAAAGTTTAAGGAATAATTGGAAATCGGTGAGAGAAATGTACGGAGAAAACCGTAAATAATAATATTAATACTTAATGCCGTTAGATGTGTCAATAGTGCCCGCCGGGTCCGGACCCGGGCACTATTTACACATCTAACGGCAGGTTTTGTAAATAGTGTCTACTTACAAAACCTCGCCCGGTCGCTCCCAAACTAGGACAAATCCGGGGAAACCTGGACAGATGGCAGTCCTATTCTTACTGTGCAAATCTGAAATTATTAATGGTCAGAAAAGCCTAATCTGATTAACACCCAAGAAATAAGAATACATACATGGTTATTCAGTATTCCAAATTTGGGCAGGCAGTCTATTTGTAAAGACTTCCTTCCCCAGATAATAATTCTCGTTTCTCTTTCATAAACTACTATTAACGTTTAATTTTATTGTTGCAGGTAATCCTAGCTTCCTCCTCGGATATGGACCGGTTTCACCACACAAAACGGCAGTTAAAGAAACAGTAACGATCGTACGTAATTAAAAACAAAATAGCCTATCTTACATTAGACATGGCGTAGACTTTGCGACAGCTCGGCGGCGACTAGACCGCCTACAATTTTCCCATTTTGTTTAAAGCCCCGCAAACTTGACGTCGAGTGGCAGTCTCGCAACGACGGCTTGAGGGAAAACGCACGCTTTCGTTACTTTTCGCAGTGACTAGACGCACGGTGCACGTGCGCACCCGACGGCAGTCGTATGCTACAGGTCAACATGACCGTCTCTCTCGAATACTCAAAGAAAATGATCGTTTCCTGTACGACGTTTATCGTAAACTCGTAAAGACTAGTGACAGACGCAAACTACAGTACTGCGGCTGCGTCAAAACACAGATACAAACGACGACTCTGCGTCTTGTTGCAGCGACAAGACGCACAGTTTGCGCTAGCACTTATAGGATGTAATGCATAAACGTAGGATGTTAAAACGGATACAGAACTAGTTGTGCTATCGGCCGCTTATCGCTACAATGTCTGATGGTTGTGGTGAATGTGGGATGGTTATGTGGTAGGTAATATTAATAATACATGTTACATTATGGTAACTAGACATTTATGCATCAGAAAATTATAAAATTGAAGTTACCTGCCGAGTATGTTAACCATTAAGGCTCATCTCAACATGTGGTTAGACTTTCAAATGTTTTTTTTTATTATGAGACCGATTGCGTTCTTGGTAGGTCCCGGCTGTCATTCGCAGATCTTTGACAGTCGTTACGGGTAGCCAGAAGCCCGAAAGTCAGACAGCCAGTCATGCCAAGGTGTTACCCACTAACTGGGTTGTGAAGGTCAGATAGGCAGTCTCTCCATGTAAAATACTGGTATTCAGCTGCATCCGGTTCGACTGGTAGCCGACCCCGACATAGTTAGGAAAAAGCAGTAGATGATGAACGTTCATGTTCTCGGTTTACCTAAAACATTAGTAAAATTAAATTAAATTATTTTAATAAATAAATTAAATTATTTTAATAAAAACTAATAATTAAATTAAGTAAGTAAATTATTTTAATAAGTAATTTAATTATTATAAGTAATTTTTATTAAATTGTTTAAAATATTACGAATTTTGATGTTTTAAAATCGTCGAGTACCTACAATAGAGCGCCTGTTAGGTTTCAAATATAATCAGTCGGGGTAGTTGCGAAACACACTATCAGTAACAATCTCTTTCATTTTGACAGTTCAACAACATTCATTGCGTTATTTTCGTTGTTGAGCAGACAGACAATTTTTTTCCAACATATGAAGCAATGGTTTAGCAATATCCTTCAGTTATTCAGATTGAGATTGATCACTGTTACGCATTTAGATTGCGGAACTTTTCAGTAGGTACTATAAACCATTGAAAAAAAAAATTTTTTTTTCTACACACGTATCATAACATCACGCCTGCAATCCTCGATGGGATAGGAAGAGGTGAGAGTGTGGTGACTAGTGGTGAGAGTGTGGTGAGAGTGTGGTGAGTAGTGGTGAGTAGAGTACCTACACTCACATTTATAGGGGGCGAGCCTAGAGCCTATTGCCATCAACCGGTCGGTCATCTTTTTCTAATGCATGAATTAAATAAGTCTTTGTGCCAGTATTACTTACCGTCAAGTAATTTTTTTTTTTCTTCATGTCTTATACAACCCGATTCAAACTTTGTGGCGGCTCTGATTTGAAATGACTCGATGCACAGTACCGCACCTCTCAACTCCGCTGACAGGTGAATTTGTTACTGCGTTTGTTACAGCGACTAATGTGTGTTACTTAGCGATAACTTTTACAGCTATCTATGACGAGAAACCGTAATTTACCACGATTACCGTTACTAAATAAAAGTGAATTGTTAACTAGCGGCACATCATTACTCGTTAAACATGCGTAAAATGAATACGTAAGCGAATGAACTTTTTTCGATAAACAAATTGTGTAATCTGTGGTAAACGGCTTAGTGGTCGTGAAAACCGTATTTAAATACACCGGTAGTGTTTAAAATGAGGCCAAATATGTAGAAGGGCAAGGACAGTTATTAATAAGTACTTACATAGGTTGTGTTAAATACTTGAAAATTGCCGCGAAATTGGAGGGAAAGGTAAAAGTTAAATGCAGCTGGAAAATCTGATGAAATACATCTTTCGGCAATCATAATTATCTTTTACTGTACAAAATTACGTGACAAGGAATAACACATTAATTTCAAAACCGCGCACGGAAATTCCGAATAAAAAATAACTCACGTGTTGTCAAAGCGGATAGGGCAAAGACAAACAAAACGTTTTTAATTAAACGAAGCGATTGTTTCAATCAACATGACATTGACGTATGTCATGTATTACTCATTCGTGTTCTTTGTAAGGAATGTATTGTTTTCTTACTTTTTGTTTATGGAAAAGTATTTGAATGATTTTGAGTAGAGACAAATCTACAAACCCGCGCTGGGCCTGCGTGGTAGATAATAGCCCTCTTCCTCTCGAAGAGTGGAGGCCTGTGCCCCAGCAATGGGAACATTATAAGCTGATTATGCTAGAGACGCAGATAGTGTCTGCCCCGTTGGTCTAGTGGTCGCAAGCGCTACTGCTCAGCATGAGGTCCTGGGTTCGATTCCGGAGTCGGGAAAAGTCTGGTTGGGTTTTTCCATCTGTAGTTTCTCAGTAGCAGCCCGGAGTCTGGATTTGTGCCCGGTTGATGGCAATAGGCTCGCCCCTTGTTACATGGGACTAAAACATAACAGGCGAAATATGGGTGTACTATTAAGAGGTGCACCGTACACCTATGCTTATACCCTTCCGAGAATATGGGCATGATGTTGCTATGTTATGAGTAGAGAGTAAGATGCTAACAGTTATACTAAGTTCTCTTTTTGTTTGTAACGTAGAAAGCTCGTACATTACTAATTGTTTGTTAGGATATAGAAAAAAAATCATCAATTTTGATTAAGCTGTAGGTAGGTACTGCTAGCAAATAGCCTTTAGGCATGATGTTTGTCCAGAGTTATTAGTTTTGATTCGAATTTTGAATGCATTAATAAGTCATCGAGGTAAAACTTTCAAACCCGACCTTATATGGAAATAAACATAGGCCATAGACAAGAAAATAACGATCAAGACTATAATCAATATAATTCGATCCGATTCGAATATCGGTAATAATCGATTTCCTGTCTCGTTTACAAGCCTGCCGTATTTATTTTGTTCAGTATTACTGTTTATTAGTTCTGCTTAACCCTCGGTTGATAAGCGTGAAGTTAGTGTCAAGGTCAGCAATCAACCTTGTAGAGTAGGTAATACTGAGACAATTACTTTTAATTGATTTTTTTTTCTGAAGTTCTTGATTAATTATTATTGGTCGGGAATGGCACTATTAGCTAATGGTAGGTAATTTTTAGATTTTTTTACAATGGCAATGATTCCGTGTAATTTCTAGATACTAATTGACGCGGAATTTTGTGGGAAAATTATTGAGCCTTTCAAATACTTACAAGAAATAACAAGGTTTATTAATATTAAAATAACCATATAAGTGCCGATGTGGAATGTATTAAAATATTGGCGATAAAAAAAATACAAAAATAATTCCGCCGTTTATTAGGTACCATCAGCCCGTATCCGTATTCATCTTTTGTTAAATGCCAAATCTAATTTAGATAGGTAGGTGAAATTAAAACCATTTCAAACCACACAAAACTAAAATATATTATAGGTACAGTTACAAAAATAAGTAGGTATATTATGATGTAATACGCAACCAGAAACCACTACTTAACAAAAAAAGTAAAAAAAAAACAATTGACAATTTTTCACAAATCAAACCGCAATAGTACAGAAATCATTCAAGTCAGCCAGCGTCACATGCCGTATCGAATTTATTACTCAACCATAGACAATTACTTAACAGTCCCGCCATTATAAGTCAGCTGTCAAACCAAGATGGCGACGACCGTGAGGTATGGCGACCGGTTTGCTCGATTGATACTTGAATAGCTACAATAGAAGTCGTGTTGGCACATTAAGTTGCATTTAGATCATTGGTTTGTATTATAAAACGCAATGGTTAGGTACTTGTATTATACGTGTGTTCATGAGCGATTTTATTACACGGTGTTATTCGAGGTCATGGCTGCTTCTCCTTTCAATTTCATCGTCATTTTTAATGGCTTTTCTGTTTTGTCCCATTTTTCACAGTTCTATCTTAAGTCAAGCACTAATGGTTATTTTATTTCCCGAAAGTTCGACGCTACCTACTTATTTCAAATGCTGTAAAATATCATGTAGGCTCCAATGTCTTGGTTAACGAACTGGTAGCTTCCGATCTAATCTGTAAAAATCTCACCTTGTAAACTTAGGTGAAGTGAATTGGAAGTTAGTAGTCAATGGTGTCAATCCGATGGACTGACAGCTCACTTGAAGCTCACTTCACCTTATTTACCACGGTGAGATTTTTACAGAATAGACCTGCTGGACTCCCTGAATTTCAGTGCAGCTACGCTAAATATAGACTTTAAAAGACGTTACTTCCTGCACAAAATCAAAATCTTTTGGAAACAGATATATGTTGTGAATAAAATGTTTTTAAAAAGAAGCTTTTATTTAAATAAAAACGTAGGTACTTAGCCTAAAAAAAAGGAATAACGCGAACTAAAAAGAAAAAAAAAATTTAAATGACATTTTAAAATAAAATAAAATATAAACGCTTGAGGCACTGATGTTGTGTAGTAGGTACACCTGTATAACGGATACCATACGTCGTACATCACTACCTCAAGCTTTTAAAATTTATATATTACTAGCAGCGCCCCGCGGTTTCACCCGCGTAAGTTTCGATCCCGGAAGAATATCGGGATAAAAACTATCTCTATACCAAATTTCATCTAAATCGGTTCAGCAGTTTAAGCGTGAAGAGGTAACAGAGAGACACCTTTTTGCATTTATAATATCTAGGTATCACAGTATGGAAGGATATGTATATGATTTCGCGTGGTAAATTACGGCCCACACTCTATCACCGAGAGGAGGCTGATAGAAGCAACAAGAATAATGTACCTACTTACCTATCCAGGATTTTTTAACTTATTTGTCTTGATTTATGTGTCCTTGGAGTTTCTTGTCCGTCCTTCACCATAGACAAGAATGCGCAGGAAACCGTTTTGGAATGCGAAATGAATGGAGCATTTTCGAATGGGCAACCTGTTTCAACTAACTGACCAACTCTTTGACAATTCAACAATTCAAGTGCCTGTGAATGGCTTAATTAAAATAAATGCTTAGAGTTCGAGTTTGAAGGCTGCATTTTCTTAAATCCAACGCCAGCCGGCTTTTGACATGTAAAGTATTATAGTTATCGTAAAACTTGTCATACGTATCAACACAACGCGCCCGCAGGTAACGATAAATTCCAGTCAAGGCGAAGTTTCTACAATATTTTGACTCACTAATTGGTTTATATCGTTATTTCCTCCATAAGCATGTTTACTGAAGGACCGGTTGGTAACTTTAGTCATGGTTTTACTGCGTTATCTCTTGCTAAGCCTTTTTGGCGTCCCGTCATTGTTTACTTTGATAAAGCAGTAATACTTTTAGGAAATACGTTGTCTTTAACAATTTGGTGTGCCAAAGATAAGTCAGCTTATAGGTACAACCTTAGTATGGGGAGTTGGCTAATCTTCAGATTAAATCAAACGGTTTAGTTCTTTATTAAAAAAAGGTTCATCCTGGATTGTCCCATTGTTGCATAAAGGTCTCTCCTAAAGCTATCCACTCTTCCCTTTGGCCTTCTCCGGCCAATCTCTCATAAACGCTTCTTAGTCACCACGCCAGCGTTTGTTTCTTAGGCCTCCATCGGCAACGACTCTGGCCCATCGGTCCCGATGCATCCATACATAGCCCAGCCTATCAGACTTGTTGCCCACATCGGCGAATCCTAGATGTCTACTCCATATGCACGAAGGGCTCCCATTGATACGGAGTTGGAAACGCCCGTACCTTCGGCAGAAGTTACAACTCCGTATCACATGCGGAGATAACATTAGTTTGGTTTCCGAAATAAGAATGAATGAGAACACGATTTGACAGTTGTCCCTACGTCCTCAGTGTTTTTTCCCGTCAGAATTTGACACTTGTTCTGAGGGATCGACTACTTTCGATCAGGGCCGTATCTTTGATGACAGACTTAGATAGTAGACCTCCTGTTTTGGAGGGTATCTTGGTATTACAGATTCAGTCACCGAGTTTAATATCTACCCAATACTTAGTGCTTTATCCAAAAAAAAACCTGGACCAATTAAATGCTCTGGAAGTTTTATGGCTGCCTAAGTTTATTTTACTTTACACTTAAAAGTCCCAACTCTTGTAAAGGTGTTCATTGGTAAACGGTAATGGCATAACCACGATTCGTAACCTATTTATTATTGTCAATCTGATAAAAGCACTCAATAACGGCATTCTGTAGCTTCAACGCCATGAAACCGTTTTTTTGCAGATTATTCGAAATGATTTCTGAAGTGATCCCGTTACAAAATTTTTTGCAATGTTGGATTACGTGCCTACTTAATTTGTTTATTCAACTGTAGAACTGAAGCCAAGTTCTTTATTTCGATTTTTATAATTAACTAGGTGTCTCTTTTCATATAAAGACTTTCACATTCATCTCCCTTTCTGTTCCTTTCTCATAATTATCCTGCTCTTATCGCAACATATTTCGGCTCGGGGCTAAATGTATTTTTCTTCCATACCTCTCTATTAGTCGTCATCTCAGTAGTCACCCCATTTATAACCATCATCTTTCACATAGTCCTTCCATCGTTTCTTTTTTTTTCTGTCCCTTCCATCGCCCATAATTAAAATGTCTCTGGTACAATTCGACGTATATGCGTTGGGAAATGTGCGATGTACGGTGTACCTAATACCTAGAGATACGTCTTCAGCTTTCCAATTTTGCGACCGAAACATGTATTCACTGGGAAATCATAAACCTGATTTGCCTATAGAAAATAGGTAGGTAATTTTCGTTAGAGTAGTGTCTGCAATGTGTCTGGTTAAAATGATTATTTTACCGTGTTGTGTTGGCGTCTACTAGTCACAATAAAATAATTCTCGTACTTATTCTTGTGTGTCGTGCTTCAAACCGGTTTAATGGAAGCAGGTCGACTTAGGTTTTTATAAGTTTTACGAGCTTGAGCTAAGACTGGATTCGTAGTGTTAAAATTATCATGATGAAAACAATATTAGGTACTTAAATAGATTGTATCTGCAAATTCTCGTGAGAAGACATCGTATTATGGGATTACATGAAGTAGATTATTTTACCCTACCGTTTCTATTTTGTCCTAGGACTTGGTGGCTATGACTTGGCTATGTAAACTAAAGCCGGTAACGGGTATTCAATTAATGATTATACTGAAAGAGAGAATTGGCTCCTCACAAAGATTTTTAGATATAAGGATTTATAATACTTACTCCTTATTATGTACACGGTGTACACCATAAAAATAGAAGATATAAAATGTAGAAATCTTACATAGAGTAGGTAGATACAAAGGGCGGTCTTATCGCTGACAAATCATCCGCTTAATGTGATGTAAGTATCATTTCTAGAAGAAATCCATCAAAAATCAAGTAATTCAATAACACATTCTTGACACAATGAACTTGGTTTTTGTGTACGCAAGTTGTTAAAACTGAACTTAGTTATAGCACAATGGCGTTCGCAAGCCGTTAAAATTAAATGACAATCTCATTTCATTAGCTATACCCCATAAAGCCATGATAATAAACAGTACAGTTGAAGTATTCCGTTTTCGACGAGGTATACCGTTTCGCGTTTCGTGTAACATTGTTGTCTTTAAATAAACATGAACAGCCCGTTTGGCGACCTGCTCCACAGTTCCACTCCATCTAAAACTGGTTCTGATGATACACACTATCCCGTATATATTGGCAACTGTAGAAGTATGGACATAAAAAGTGCTACGATTACATTAAAAAAATGCAGGTACTATTTGACGTGTGGATGACATTTGGCGCCGTAATGAACTGTCAGCATGGACTAGTAACTTTAAATTGTGGTACTAAGTAAGCAACGTTTTTCAAGTGTCCATTTTACTAGGTACGTAGATACGTGATTTTCTTTTAAAATGTCGTATCATAACATTAATGGTTGTTAAAAATGCTCCTGTTAGAATACTTATATACTTACACATTTATGTACAGCCCAAATATGGAATGATAGAAAACTAGTCAAGATATTATGTTTACGATCATAGAACCTTGTAACTTGTAAGCTGTAGATATATGAGGCAAAGCCATGTTCAGCAAAGAGACAAGCCACAAACAACATCAATAACTATTCTAACCTCAAATTAATCTGTCAAAACGCGATGACGCTAAACAAAGATGGCGTCATCCATCAACACGCAATACACTGTTTTGCCGCCAATGCCACCATGTGAACTCCAAAATTTGTCAATTTTGCGCAATTAATCAATTAGCTTTGTTATTTCTGTTTCGAACAGTTTTTGCACGAGTTGCAGTTGCTATTATGCAATTAGCGTCTTCGTTCTTCCTATAGTATTTATCAGAATAAATTAGACCTTATCGTTGCTAGATATAAAGTGCATTTTTCCGGAAAATAATGCTAAGAAAACGCGGAGCTAAGAATAAATGTTTGAAGTCTAATTATTGTGGAGTTGTCAATGAATTTGAACTTGGTTTGACATTTACGTTAAGTATGACATAAATCTTTTGTTTTATTATTTGAAAACATTCTTGAAATTACTTTGACGAGATAAGTGTACGATTTCTTTGCGACGTGACTTGCGTTGCATTATTTTATCAATGTTGCAAAGAATTTATTTTCATAATTGTGCTGCATATGTTCTCTTGGTTGTTGAGTTGTGCAGAACGGATTCTTCCAATTCTATCGATAGCTGAGGTTCATAATTAATCCGAAGAATCAATGTAATTGTTGAAGATGTTGTTTTCATTTACTAAAGTTGGTTTAATTCAAGACAACATTTTCACGCTTTATTTTGAAGGCAGTCATGATTATTCACTCTTCCTTACCATTAGTTTGGTATGTGGTGGAGTGTGAATCTGTGTGATTGGCTAGGGGACCATTCAAGTATTACGCAAGCAGAATTTTGTAATTTTTAATGTACCAATACGGCCCAACTGTGCCACCAAAAATTGAGCGTTTTACGGTCTCCTACGTTTGGGCAGCGACGCATATAAACGAAATTATATTTTTTTTTTTAAATATTGCTGACGTAATCACCATCCAGACTGGCCCGTCATCAAAAATAAGCAAAGCAAAGACGCGCTTTAGTGCTTACGTAATACTTGAATGGCCCCTAGGTGGTGGTTTGCCACTACTCAGGGCTGAGTCCTTCTCTCCTTCCACTTTGCCCTAGTCTTATCTATTGCTGTCTGGGCCCAATCTTGTCTAAGACATGATGTTGCTTAGCATATCCACTCCTTCACCTTTCCTGCCTCCTCGTCTCTCAGTAAGATTTCTCATAACATTTTTTCCCAACCTGTAATTACGTATATCATGTAGTAAAGCGTCATGAGATGCTTATCCGTAAGTCATGTCAGCGCAGCGCATTCCTCTCGTTTTAGTCATTATCTTCATAATTACGTCTTCATTTGTGTTTTATAATTAACACCTTGATTGAGCTTAGCTAGCTGGCTAGAATTCTATGAATATCTAGGGGCTTGTCTCAAACATTGCGTAATAAATCGAGTTATTTAAGATTTTTCTTCTTGGTTTAGGAGAATTTTGAATTCATTTAATGGTTTTGGATTTGATTGATGGCAAAAGGATCTTATTCAAAGGCATTTATTCCCAAATAATTATGTGAAAAGAACACAAGTATATTTTTTTATCGCACAATACAAATATCGTATACCACTTGTGACTTCATATAAGAGGTAGGTATAAACCGCTCAGATGTGATCATCCGTGTCGAATGCTTTTTAAAAAACTTTTTTGTCTAGCGTCGCGATTTTCCTTGCATGTTTTATTCAAATGTTGCTGTAGCGATTTGTAAACGTTATAATATGTTGTTCGATGTCGAAAGATATTATAACATAACATCAGGCCTGCATTCTCGGAAGAGTTGGATAGGGCCTCCTATTACATGGGATTTTAAACATAGCTGGCGAAACGTGGGTACACCTCTACCTAACCGTTCGAGGATTACAGGCGTGATGTTATATATACAACCAGTAGCAGTATTTTCGGACGTTGCTTTACTAATTGTCATTAAAGCTGGAGGAATTGTCTCGGATGCGTTCACAACTGCGCATGTCACTAATCACAGTTATTACTATCGTACCGTTTCGTCGTATCGTACTTCATTTTTTTTTCCTTAATTGGCTATCATGTTTGTTGAATCACATCATGCTCGGAAGGAAAATATCCGCTTCCAACCATAGCAATTCCGACGGCATCTTTTAAATGCTCCTAATTTGTTAAGGGACCATTTCTTCTTCTTCGTCGTTCGCTACATATTTACCTCCATTTATTTTTGCCAAAGAAACGTTATTTTTTCTTTCTTTCTGATGATCGTAACCTAAGCTCATACGACGCGTCTCCCATGCTATGCGGTCTTCTTCACTGTGGACCGTAAGGTGTCTTTGACAGACCTCTTGATCGCATCAGGCTGCCTTAACGGCGCTCTTCCTTGAGCTCCGGACCAAAAAAAAGTTTTAAATTCAAAAGAGTTAAGTTAATTATTAACAGCCTATAATATATTAATTATCTCTTACCCATACACCACACCTTAAGGCGCTCTCTCACCAGGAACATTCTCCTGTAATGTAACAATCCAAGATTCGATTTTGAACATTACTCGGTTCTCCTCACTCACTGATGTAATGTTCGAATCTGAAATGTTAAATTGCAGGCGAATGGTCCCCGTGAGGGAGCGCCTTTATACAGACCCTTACTTATTTCTTCCCTTACTTGTCTATTCCAATAAGGCTTGCCGTAGGAACGATGAATCGCATACGCAGTATAGGTATAGCCATCAATAGTGGGAGTCGTCACTATAAATTCCCAGTATATCTAATGGTAAAACTAGAAACTGTTCTTCAGTTGAGAAAGCCTTTCGTTTAGTGTTAGAACTAACAATGCGGTGAAAGTGTGACCCGATGATGCGGGTCATTGTGACTGCACTGCTGCACTTTACTGATGTGTTCATACTCAGTTATTGCATGAATGGGATCGTGAATGTAGGTAACATTATACATGTAGCAGTGCTTGAGTATTGGAAAATATAGGCATCTACAATCCAGCCGGTGACAGAACGTTTTCTTGACTCCTGTCAGTGTCGTTCAAACGAATACGTGTTTCGCGAATTTGATCTTTATGGGTTTCTAGAATGGTCGCATTGACACGTGTCAGAAACGCATTTTCTCGATGGTTGGACTATAAGTTAGCTTGTGACTTGGTGATGGTTTTCCTCTTATCCTTATGATATATAGCATTTTAAAACCTCTAAGATTCAAGACTACAAATTGTAGCAGAATGCAGAAGTGACCTAATATTCTCGGTTTCTATGTTTCAGAAAATGAAATCTCATGTCAACTTCTAGGTGGTTTTCAGCTTAGCCAAGCAATTGCAGCAACTTACTTAAGATGTGATAGCATATTCACTGATTGCTTGGTTAGGTTTTCAAACCCAAGCAGGCGCTTAACTTTGTGTAAAATATTTTATCACCACTGCTCTCAAAACAGTAAAGGAAAACATCGTTAGGAAACTCGCATAACCTAGAACTGTAAATTCTAAGACATGTGACATCTACCAACCCGCACTGGGCTCGCGTGGTGATTGATGGCCCACTCCTTCTTACAGAGAGGATGCCTGTGTCCCAGCAGTGGGAATAGCTATCGGCTGATTATTTAGGCTTCCAAAAACATGGAATATGAACGCACCGAATACGATAGTACAAAAACTACGCTCAAACCAAAGTCACAACAAAAATGCTTCATTTGAAGATTAGAATCACTCTGACATCAATCACTGTAGGTACTGATTCACAAAAGGATGTTCAAAGTTGACATGACAATGGTGTGAAGTCATCTTTGAATGCCGCAATGTAAAATAATGGTCAAGTTTAGTGTCAGAGTGTATTTAACAACATACAATACCGTTGAAGATGAATGGTAGATGGGAGATGAAAGAAGTTACATGGAGTGGAAATATGGTTAAAAGGAATGATTGAAAAGAATAATGGATGCCTGATAATTTGGGTAATTTTAAGCGAGGCAAGGAATCTTCTGAGCAATTTTTGAAGGACTATCAATACTAATATTATAAAGAGGTATTTGTGAGTTTGTATGTAGGGGGTAATCTTGGGAACTTCTGATCCGATTACGAAAATTCTTTCACTACTTAATGGGAAGCTACGGTATTGCCGAGTATTTCAGTAATGTAAATATTATAAATGCGAAAGTAAGTTTGTTTGTTTTCACGCCTAAACCACTGAACCGATCATCGTATGGTTGGTATGTTTTCAGGTGTACGGAAACAGACATACGATATATTTTATGTGAAAACAAGAAATTTCAGGCAGAAGCTGGTACTAAATATAAAGGAACGTGTTTTAAACGTCGTGAAAATTGTCTAGATTGCAGCCATATCACATTTCATTAAATAGAAATATATTATTTCATGATAGTGCATATTTTTTGCATGTTTGTTATGTCTGCTGGTCATTGACTTTAACGCCAAAGGCAAAGTCGGCTGCCCAAATACCAACAAAAGGTCAGATTACCAAATCACAAAGGATTGCCAACAATAGAAAACATTCTATCCGTCTAATTGTTCTCGAAAGTAATACAAATAAAATTTCATACAATGAAATTACGTCCTACTGCCCGGCTTACATGAAGCAAGTAATATCCTGGCTTACTATCCTGGACTTGGCATATGCTAGAGCTGTTTACACGATGCTAGTGAATTTTAAGCTAATAGCATTGCTATAAGGCCTACAGACCGAGTTCCAAACGTCAAGATCCAAAGACGTATAAAGGTTTTCGATATCGGAAACCTAGTTAAGGAACTCAAATGGAGTTGGGCAGGGCACCTGGCAAGGAGCAGTGATGGCAGGTGGAGTAAGGCAGTGACCGATTGGCGTATATGGACTGGAAGACGAAGTGTCGGTCGTCCGGCGGCGAGATGGATGGACGATATTGTTGCTATCGCGGGAGAACCTGCTGGGTAATTGCGTAACACACTATCAGTAGCAATGGGTTTCATTTTGACAGTTCAACAACATTCATTGCGTTATTTGCGTTGTTAGGCAGACACATTTTTCGAACTTAAGGAGCAATGGATTAGAAATATGCTTGAAAATGATTCAAATTGAGAGTAATAGTGTGTCACGCAATCAGGGTGCTGTATGAAGCTGACACAGAAGCATGGAGATTGGCACATGAAAAGCCTAAGCTCAGCAGTTGGTGAAGTCGGGCTGTGGTTGATGATGATGATGATGAGCATGACGGTGACCACAGATATAGATAGACCTAGATAACGCAAGTTTCACGATCTGTATGAAAACCAAGCGTGCCATTTTATGACTCTACTATGAGGTCACAAGCAAGTGATGGGAAAATCAAATCGATTCAAAGACACCGCCGCGTAAGGCACCCATCTCACCCCACCCCCGGGGCCTAGCGCCAGCGCTCACGCTCACCCAGCCAGCAGTAGGTACTCAGGACTGAGTGCGAAAGTGGCGGCTTAAGATTTTTGTACGTATGCTGGCCACGCGAAGTAGTTGCTCTTGCGTTATATAGGTGTATCTATCCCATCTTAATAAAGTATCACACTAGCTTACTATCTTTGTGGCTAGCTTATTAGCCTTAAAATGAGGATAGTTCTATAAACACGAGGCTATATTGACTTCCTTGTTATCCTTTTTTTTTAAATCCCCTAGTGGGATTTATCTGATGTCCGTAGGTGTGTTCGTGGCATCACAGCAGGCTCTGTCAGAATACCAGGTACAGGTATTTATTTTTTAAATGTCGCACCATTATGCTGGGATTGAAGCCTTTTAGGTCTCGCACAGGTATTTTTTTTTTGTTGTTAAGAATGTCCGTTTTAAATGCTGATTGTATTTCCTGTGCGTGCCCCAAATAAAATATTTTTCTTTTTTCTTTCCAAATTTTGGCATAAACTAGCCTCATGTAACCCGGGCATTTGTGTAGACTTTTCACGCATGCCAATTATTGTTTTGAGCAGACCAACCGTTGCGACCATAATTTTTTCAACGTGACTCGTCCATCCAGTCAGTGCGTTCGTCGTGACCCGAATACTGCTATACTACATAGGTACATTATTATGCATGATATTTTATTGTGTGCCGAATTTCTAACAAACGTTAGGAGCCTGTATAATTTAACGCCTCTGCCTTCGCGCCATACAAAAAAAAATCAAAACGTCACGTTTTCGTAATGACAGTTTTGACATTTCAATGTTGCTTTATGCAAAAAAAAATATTATGAAATTATTGAGAATATTGAGTGTTGAGAGGGGCTCATGGCTAAATGATAATAACCGCACGGGGTGATTGAAGGTTAACCTACGCTTGCCGCGGTCGGGTCGTAGATGGGTGACCATCCATTACACATCGACACCTCCGTGCCTCGGAGAGCACGTTAAGCCGTCGGTCTCTGCTGTCATTTGTAGATCTTTGACAGTCGTTACGGCTAGTCAGAAGCCCAAAAGCCTGACAACCAGTCGTAGCCAGGGGTATTGTGCCAAGTAAAAGGTATGTGGAGGTCAGATATGTATCATACAGGTATTTAGCTCAACCGGTTAGACTGGAAGCCGACCCCAATACTGTTAGAAAGAGGCTAGGCAGATTGAATGAGTGTTGACATACTATAGAGACATGTTGAAGAGATTGATAATATATCATGATATCTACTAAGATAGATACCATAGATAAGATACTATAGTTATGATATCTACTATAACTTTATATAGTCGCATTTTTGTAACTCTCCTTCCAACATGTACACCTATTATTTGTTTTGTACGTTGCAGTTTGCCTATAGCTACATAACTTTTAGTTGCTAATTAAGTAGTTGGTTTTCTTAGTGTCTTCCAAAATGACGACCTCCAACGGTAAGCCTCGCATGTTTTTATCAAGGTTCTCACCATGTCCTTAACTCACGGATGTTACAAAATCGGCACTTCTCCCAACTTTACCAACACGTCTTTTTGACGTGTCTTTCTGATTACCATAATGTTGCTAGACTTGCTAAGAGCGGTTGAATGTCAATATGACTGTTGCTTAACCCCTGTCGTGTAGACATAACATTATTGTAGCACCCACGCAGAGGTTGATGATACTTGCTGTCAACTGTCAAAATTGTAAAGGCGAAATTTTAGAGAAGGTAGGTGTGGGAACATACCTACCTTTGTTGTTGGTTTTGTGTGTATTTTTTTAATTGATCATGAACTTATAATTATGTGCTATTAATTTGTCGTTTTTAAAGATCTTTGGCTACTTACCGTCGCCGTCGTACGAGTAACTAAGAAGTGGTTTTTATTATTTTTGTTGAATTCTTTTGCGTTTAAATTTCGTGGGTATTCCGTGTCATGATCCGAATCATGATGATTATAATGTGACTAAGATAATCAACTCTCTGATTTTGTAAGGTTTTGCCTGCGGCTACGCCCGCGTCTATGCCCGAAAATATCTCACAGGAACGTACTACCACCGGTATAAAAAGTATCCTATATTGTAAACCAGCGGGGTAATTGCGTAACACACTATCAGTAGATAGCAATCGCCTTCATTTTGACAGTTCAACAACATTAATTGCGTTATTTACGATAGTGAGCAGAACAATTTTTTCAAAAATAATATGATACAATGATAGGGTGCAGGACATAATCTATCCGTATGCCAAATTTCATCCAAATCCGTTCAGCTGTTATTACTTTAAACTATGAGAGAATTATATTAGAAAATTATTAAATTAAAATAAGCACCTAACTATGAATCAGCACTCAGTTCTTGTAAGCGAAGCGTGCTCTTAATAATATATTCACGAACGTTTCATTGTAAAGACAACATGGCGACGCCACCTTATGTGCAAATTAGTTACATTTACCGACTGATTTGAATACAACGTTGCAGTATGAAATTAGTATCGTACCTCTACCTTCTTAGTGCGATGCGACATCTGACGTCACCAAGAAGTTACGTCAGCAGTTTAGCATGTTCGAATTTTGAAACACTCTTGAATTCTTGGAAAAAATCTTAAAGGATTTGAGGGTCTCAAATGACAAGGCATAATAATTTGTTCCGCTGCCAAAGTGTGTGGTCAAAAAAAGTTAAGCGCGACCGTTTAAAATATCTGTTTAATATTATTGAGGTGCTAAAGGAAATAAAGGTAACTAGCTGCAGCTGCAGGGTGTCAGCTACCTCCATAGGTACCAAATTTTATCAAAATTGATCCTGCCGTTTGAGCGTGAAGAAGTAACAAACATATAAACACACCCCACACACACCCCTTTTTTTTTTTTTTTTTTTTTTCTTTTTTGCGGATGGGAAATCATCAAATGACCCCTCCACACACCCCCCTCACACACTCACAAACTTTCGCCTTTATAATATTGGTGTGTTTCTGCTACAGACTTTGGCAGCCACTTTGTCGCTACCAAGCGATTTCAAAATCTGTGTGCGGACTGCGGACGTGAGATTTTGAAATCGCTCTGGCGATTGAATTCGCTGGGTGTGTGTGTTCCTAGCATTAGAAATAGAATCCATTATCTATGCACTAGACTTTAATAAACTAGAAAGTTGTACCATTTTACTTAAGTTGAAAGTTTTGACAAATGCATGCACTGACTGGACAGGTCCACTCAATCTGTGTGGTTCTTTCTTTCCCCAAAAGACCATTTCAGACACCAATCTACATGGTCTGAAGACCAAGTAGATTTGTGTCTGAATGGTCTTTTGTCCAAAGATCATGTGAACATGATCTGACCAAGATTACGGCTGGACTTTAAAAGAGACTGTGACCTCTGAGTTTGTTTTGGCCTTTCTTCTCAGAGTAGTCAGATAGGAAACACTGACCTCATCTCAATGATTGCAAAAGTAATAATATAATGTATAGTATGTCAATACCATATCTAGTTAAAAAAAAAAACTATGAATGACGTGAAAAAGTGTTTTTACAAACCTACTTACAAAAAATAAATCATATTTTATCAGAACTAAAATATTTCCTATCGAAAGAAAATTCTCTTGAATAGATTCTTTAAGTTAAAATATAATGATGTATTCTGTGGTCTAAACCAAAGATATAATTATATTTATTATGTGTATACACATCATACAAAAGCACGATTAAATAATAACAAATTACATGAATATTAATAAAATACCTAAATAGATAGGCCGTCGCTCCATGTAAAATACTGGTATTCAGCTGCATCTGGTTAGACTGGAAGCCGACCCCAACATAGTTGGGAAAAGGCTAGGCAGATGATGAATTTTGATGAAACTTGCACTGTTCCCTAATTTGAAGTAAATGTAACCCATTTAAAAAAATGGTCACGATCCGATTAATAGTTGCGGAGAAATGCGTGGACAAACATACATACATACATACGTCCGACATACGTCTATAAAATTTTGTATATTTGCTTGGAAGCCCTAATAGATTGTCATATGTGAATATAATGCAATTCCAATAATATTACATACTGTATACGTGTCGAATTGATAACCTCCTTTTTTTTATATTCGGTAAAAACAAAACTACGGTAGACAAAATAGCCGCAAATAACTTTGTTGTATTTGCTTCAGCCTTGGTATTGTTTATAATTTCCATGAAGAATCTACCGCGTGATTGTTATTGTATCTCATTACCCCAGATGTCGCCACTGAGGCAAAACAAGAGAAAAACTGTTCCGGCTCATTGGGCTCCAACACGTGGATCGTTTTAGGGTTCCTTAGCAAAATGGTAAAAACGGAACCCTTATGATGAGACTAAGTCTGTCTGTCACAGCTGGATATCTAATGCTATCAACTTGAAATTTGGAATAGTTTTAGATGACGTTTGCCCAACTATTTTACAAATAAAAATACATTTATGTATATTTCTTGCAACAGGGACTGAAAGGGTGTCTGAAAAATTCGAAGTGGGGCTACTAGGGCATCTGAGGTATCCTAGTTTTCGACTTTTGATGAAAAATGTAAAAAAAATACCGTTCCCCCCCTTACCTTATCTCCGAAGTTTGTAAAGAGAAAAATCTGAAATTATTCTACGTGATAGAAGTTTATGTAAAGATTACAGGAAAAATAAAAAGAGTCTCTAAATAGCACACATTTTCAGAAATCATCAAAAAAAGTTACATTAGTTCCACTATCGGTCAAGAGAAGGCCCTGACATAAAACTGCAATATTCTACACCGCAGTGCACAGTGTTAAAATTCTCTGATGATTATAGGCCTCGCCGATGAAAATTTAAAAATATATGGTGGTACGGAACCCTCGGTGCGCGAGTCCGACTCGCTCTTGCCCGGTTTTTTGTTTCTTGTTTACTACTAAGTATACCGTTTAACATTGTATACAAGAACCAGTAGGAAATGATCTGTCTCTAGAGTTTTAGACATGATTTTAACGCACGAGCAGTGGTGCCCCAGTGATAACGGCCGCCATTTACAAGTTGTAGGTCGTGGGTTCGAAAAATGACAGGCGATTTACTTTGTGTAAAATTACTTCAACACCACTGCTCTCAAAACGGTGAAGGAAGGTCGTGCGGAAACCGTCATGTCCTAGAACCAAAATACATGTGACATCTACCAGCCCGCACTCTGCCCGCGTGGTGGATTACGGCCCACTCTCTCTCACAGAGAGGAGGCCTGTGTCCCAGCAGTGGGAACATTATAGGCTGGTTATGCTACTGCTTATGCTCTACCAGCACCCTAATTGCGAAACACATTAGTTATCAATCACAAACCGAAGGATTTTGAAGAAAATTCCACATACATTGCTTCATATGTAAAAAAATAATCTGCTTATTTACGATAATAAAGCAATGAATATTATTGAAGAAGTAAGACAATTTGAATTTCGCGGGCTACTTTAGCGCATCCGCACATTAACACCACAGACTATATAATATAGGACCGCATCGCAAAGCAATGATTGTTTTAGAGAGATTCAAATTCCGAATTAGAACTGTTTCCACTGCAGTGCAATGCGAGCCTCGCGCCAGCCAACACTCTTTCAACCTCTTTGAAATGACTGATCAGCTTCAGAAAAAACACACGTCTTTCAAGTTTCAAAGAAAGCAATTTATCATTCGCAGGAATTGAAACCGTCGACACATAAATAGAGCAAAAACGCTAATGTCGATGTCGTGAAAGTGTCGACCCACTTTGTATATCCGATGGCTATCGAAAGCAAAAGTCGATAATTACGTGTGAATTAACCGCTAGTGCTGCACAACCTGTCATTTGAAGCGTGATTTGAGTAGGCCGTATAACGATATTGGCTGTGCTTTAACTTTTTCTGTAGTTCGTCCGAAGTGGGGGTATCAATGGTGCCCCATTGTTTACTTCTAGACAACGAACTACATCATCTGCCTACCCTTTTCCCAACTATGTTGGGGTCGGCTTCCAGTCTAAACGGATGCAGCTGAATACCAGTGTTTTACATGGAGCGATTGTCTATCTGATCTCCACAACCCAGTTACTGGGTAACATGATACTCCTTGGCAAGACTGGTTGTCAGACTTTCGGGCTTCTGACGACCCGTAACATCTGTCAAAAGATCTACGAATGACAGCCGGGACCAACGGCTTAACATACTAAAGCTAGTCAATAGAACTTCATTGACTGTCCTCAAATCTACCCACCATAATCAGCCTATAATGTTCCCACTGCTGGGCCTTCTATCTTCTAGAGGACGTGGGCTGTAATCTACCACGCGGGCCCAGTGCGGGCTCGTGAAAACCTAACCTGGGACCTGTTTTTGTCAGCTTTTTAAAATAGATTTAGTTCAATAAACTCTATAATGCAATAGGCACTAGAAATATTTCCAATGTGCAATGTTGACACTATTATCAGCTACTTTCCAGTTGAATGTCATGAAAAGGTGTTGAAACAACGTCTTTTTTGTCAGTGTTCTCAAACTCAAAGCATTTATTTCAATTAAACCGTTTACAGGCACTTTTGAATTGTCAAGAAGTCGGTCAGTCAGAAAATATGAAGCTAGTGGCTAGCATAGTTACCTACTTGGTTTGTTCTGAAAAATAAACAAAGTAACTATGCTGAAATGTGCAGTCGATGGAAAACTGCGGTTTCGCGGAGGGGCCCGTGGCTCAATAATAACAGCCGCACAGGTGGATCGATCAGGTTAAGCTACGCTTGCCGCGGTTGGTCTGTGGATGGGTGACCATCTTTACATACCGTGATCCCTCCGTGTCTCGGAAAACACGTTAAGCCGTTGGTCCCGGCTGTCATTGTGGACCTTTGACAGTCGTTACGGGTAGTCAGAAGCCCGAAAGTCTGACAACCAGTCTTACCAAGAGGTATCGTATTACCCAGTAACTGACTTGGGGAGGTCAGATAGGCCAGTCGCTCCACGTAAAATACTGGTATTCAGCTGCATCCGGTTAGACTGGAAGTCGACTCCAACATAGTTGGGAAAAGGCTAGGCAGATGATTAACGGCTTCGCGTAAATATGTAGCTGTAACTGACTTCATGATGAACATTTAACAAAACAATTAACAGCTATGTTCACACTGCACAGTCAGTATAAAAACTCCGCCAATAAATAACAATAAATAAAACATAAAAAGAACTCAATTATTTTTAATTACATCATCTTACTCGACCTTAATCTGCAGTTGCGTGCGATCGACTAATTATTACAGATTATAAACGCTTGCATTTATCTGCTCGTGCGTACTGCGTACCGAATGATTTTACTCAGTGAAAACTGGTATGTATCACTAAAGAAGACGATAGAAGGTTTACTCTTGATGAAGCAAGAGGAATGGGGACTGCTAATCATCAAATAGTTCGTAGAGACAGCTATGTCGACACGTCGTTGTTCCACAACTGGAGGTAACTTGGAATGCAGCAGTGTTAGACGATGCAGGATAAATAGCGCTGTGCTTACCACCCTGCTAATAAGATAGCATTGTGGACATTTGGAAATTATATTGCTTTATAGTAGAACAAGTTGGGGGAAATTATCCGTCACATCTACGCAAAACGGCCATCGCAAATGCTAAGACCCTATGAGAAATAGAGCCCCAGAGTTTTCTGCGTCAGTCGGCGTTAACGTGATGACGTCAGCCACTGCACCATACGATAAGATAAAAAAAAAACAAAATAAGAAATGAAATAAATATACAGCTACTTAGATCGCAGCTTCGCCTAGTGGTAACGGCCCAGACAGGATGTTTTACTTTCTGCATCGTATTATTTCATCGCTATTGCTCTCCAAACACATCGTAAAGAATCTGGCATGTCCTAAAACTAAAAATTCAAAGACATCTGACGTCCACTAAATAATCTACCAATCGCAATGGGCCCACGTATTCTCAACGTGTCTTCATTCAGCCCAATCCCTATAAAGGAGCAGGTGCCTGCGTGGATGTATCTCTGCAGTGAGAAAATGATTGAAAGATAACTCATAAATATAACCTCACTAGCTTCCGCCCGCGGCTTCGCCCGCGATGTATGTTGATAAAAACTATCCTATGTAGGGTCCCCGGGATGCAATCTATCTCTCTGCCAAACTTTATCGAAATCCGTTCTGTGGTTTAGGCGTGAAAAGGTAACATACAGACAGACAAACAGACAGACAGAGTTACTTTCGAATTTATAATGTTAGAATGGATTGTCTATATTATAGTGCTAGTTTTGGACAATAAAAGACAGTTTGCTCTAGCAACGTCTATTTGTCCGCTAAGTGCGTATGTATGTTCATCCTCACGCACACTGGTGTTGTGTTTCTGACCTTACTACATCTCAACAGCATTGTTAATAGTAACTTTAACTAGCCACAACAAGACAAAACACTCATAGCTACAGTTTCAACAACTAATTGCTGTTAACTGCAGTTGTTAAAAAAAACGTTAAGCCGGTGGTAATCTTGCGCATGTTACCATGACAATGAGACCGAAGTGGGTTAGTGGCGCTGGATGTGTACAATACTGGGTATACTCATCATCTGCCTAGCCTTTTCCCAACTATGTTGGGGTCGGCTTCCAGTCTAACCGGATGCTTTTACATGGAGCGACTGCCTATCTGACCTCTCTGGAAAAACTAGTAGTGCGTCACAAATTGGCAGTATTCTTACAAAAACACACAATATAAGTGTAAAAGCAACCCAATTAAATTGTTAAGACCAATTGACTTTAGACGAACCACTAATGACTGTATTCAAACCTGCCACAATATCAGACTCTAACTAAGGCATACCCAAGGTTAAAAACGAGAACGAAATACAAAAAAAGTAAAATAGAGAGAAATTCTTAACACTGGTATTACACTTTGTTCACTAGAATGTCAATTAGTGTGCGCTATACGTAGATTAATGATAGGGTTGCTAACACAGAAATTGATATCGTGCTGACCAGTTATTATACGTCATTTGTTAGGTTCGATTTATGAAAAGTGACAGACCAGGAAATTAAAAATGGAACAGGATTCCGCGCCCAAATGTTAGGGCTTTCTTTTGGCTTCATAGTTTTTATGAAACTAAGAATGGAGAAGTACATTACCTACCTACATATATAATTAATGTATACAAACTATTGTAAAACATTTTAAAAGAGTAACGGTGGAGTTTCTTGCCCATTCTTCTTCATACGAACACTACCTTTTGCAAGGGGCGACTAGAATCAAATCTATTTTTACCGACTTCAAAAAAAAGGAGGTTATTTTGGAAATTTTGACATTCAAAAGTGCTTTCATGTGCCTATTTGAAATACAATGATTTGGCTTTGATACATAAGTCTTAAATTTTTTATAGGATATGCGTCTTTGGATTTTCTTCTACCTTTGTGTACGATGCGAAAATGTCAGTAACAAGATTTTGTTGTAAATATGGGAATATTCCGTCCCCCTGGAATTCTTTGGAAAATTTTCTGTCAAACAACTTATCCAACGTAACAAGGTGGGTTTTTGGTAGCTCATTAAAATCTGACAACCCTGATGACACAAATAACGTACGATGAGAGATATATTCAACGGGAATTAATTTATAGAATAGAAAAAAATCATGAAGATACCTCTAAACTAAAAACTTTCTTTTTACAATAAAAACCATACCAATGTAGCAATATACTAAAGCACTAGCGTTTTAATTTTTTAGTCCAAACAATAGATTTTTGTAATATGATAATTGCTTCATATTTTGCAATAAATTATCAGCGTTGTGTCATTGCGGTTCTCTTTCTTTTCTATGCAGTCCGACAGTGACCGCACTTTAGGTCATGTAGTCCTCTTAATGACAATAAACTATTTATTCCGGTCTTAAACGGAATTATTGACGGCAATAATTCTGTTTGGTCAAGACGTATATATCTTTACTGTTGCGTTTCGTAAGAGCTATAACCGGTTACCAACGCATTGGAGCTAACAGTTTTAAAAGCACGTATAATTTACTTGACCGCAACCACAAGCTCGTTACTTAGATACATCTCATCAGTAATCAAGTATAGGTACACACTTGTAGATACATCTGGTCAGAAATAATAATAATTATAGTTGTATTCGGTTCCTATATAAAACACTAGCTTCGTCGTTAGTCAGATAGGAAACGCCGACTTCATCTAGTTTAAAAAAAAACCATGATTGACGTGTAAAAGTGTTTATACAAACCTACTTACAAAAAATAAAATCATTTCATTTCATTTCATCATTTCAATCACTTCTGCCCGCGACTTCATCCGCGTAAATTTCTTGTTCCCCCAACCCACCCCGTCGTCGTATCTCATCGCCTGCCCGCGCTATTACTTCATTTTTGCTTAGCGTTCTTTTTTTTTCTCTTTGCTCGACTCCTAAGGGTCATAGCGTAATGTTAAATAGCCTATAGCCTTCCTCAAAAATTGGGCTATCAAATACAAAAAGATTTTTTCCAATCCGACTGGTACTTCCAGAGATTACCCCTTACATACAAACTTACATACCTTACTTACATACCTCTTTATAATATTAGAATAGATATAGATAATAATCAGCCTACGTCGTCGTCCCACTGCTGGGACACAGGTATTTTCTCTGTGAGAGGGCGTGGGCGATAATCAACCACGCGGGCCCAGTGCAGGTTGGGGTTGTCAGATGTCTTCGAATTTCTGGTTCCAAGACATGCCGGTTTCCTCACGATGTCTTTCTTCACCGTTTTGAGAGCAGTGGTGATGAAATTAAATATACAAAGCCTGTCTCCGTTCGAACTTATGATCAACAACTCGTATATCGGGGCCGATACCACTTTGCCACTCAGTGGTGTAACTATACCGTTTGGGGCTCGTGGCAAATTCAAGGGATGGGGCCCTACCTCAATGTAAAGAAGCTCAACCAACGTTATAGTTTTTTTTTTATTATCATTTCTCCCGCGACTTCTTCCGTGTACATTTCATATTTTCCCCAACAAAATTTAACACCTGACTGCTTCTTTCCTTATGTTAGGATCCTCCTGTGCTCATGGCCCTCTCGGACCCCCTCTGGCTGGCGGCCCGTGGCATTTTGCCCCAATGCCACCCTATAGTAACGCCACTGTTGCCACCACTGCTCCACATAAAACGAATGGTTATAGTTACTTAACCATAGTTTTATGTGACCAAAGAAACGATAGATGGACATGGCGAGAAAGGGGCAACTGCTGTGATAACGACTAATAGGGAAGTATGGAAGACATGTTGCGCCGATCCCAAATAAATTGGGATAAGGGCAAGAGAATAATGAGTTTTATGTGTGATTGTGATGAATTCAGGATTGTATGAAAGATAACGGGACTGGAAGGAGTTAATACTGAGATAACAGCTGATGGAAATTGTATGGACGAAGAGAATATTAATCATGCTGCAACGACATCAAACGACACATGACGACATGAATTGAGATTGGAGCTGGAGGGTGATGTGTTTTATCTTTAAATGTCAAACTTCCTACTAGCTCCTACTCATGTTGAACTCTTGTACCTAAGTTGAGACTGAAGATACAAATACTAATATTATACATTCGAAAGTAACTCTGTCTGTATGTGACTTTTTCACGCCTAAACCACTGAACGGATTGCGATAAAATTTGGCAAGGAGGTAGATGGCATTCTAGGGAAGGATAGGACACTTTATGTCTCGGTAGCATATTCTCGTGGAGGAATTTCCGACATCCATGCGGACGACGCCACGGGCAGAAGCTAGTAATATATAATATCGACTGATAGTTTTAAAATGACTAATAACAACGGTCAGCAAAATAACTGAACTTAGTGGCCAATCGGTTTGTTGATATGTATATCTTTTCAGATTCAACGAACGGTTATTGGCACGTCTGCCTACGTATGCAACTTGAGATGGTTCGATTTAAAAATATTGTGACTTATAAATTCAATATTATTTCGACTGCCTTATCGGTTTAACCATTTGACTCAAAGGAAGCTACTGAGATTGAAGAAGATCAAATTGGATTAGTAAAATCTAGAAGATCCAAGTGTAAATAGAGGGAAATCTTAACTTTGTGATTTCGGACTTTCAAACACACAAAAATCGATACCTTTTGGAAAAGTTTAGTCACTCAAAATCAAAAGTCAAACTAGGCTGAGAATCAGCACTTTTCGAACGTCAAAGTTACAAAAGATAGTCCCCCAAAACGCCCGCCCTACACCACTTCCTATTGCTTTAGCTGGGATGAAGTGACGCAACAAACTCCCCAGCAGCACAGCTGTCTTTTCAGTTAGAAAATACTCGATTGTATACAATAGGTATGCAAAATAATTAACATAACAGGTTACAGAACATTAAATCAAATTATTTGCCATATGTTAGCTAGCCATAGCATCGGTCTAGCTGATAGTCAAAATACGCACTTGAACGTGCAGTTGCGGACTCCAGCCCGTCATACAACAACTACTAAAGTCTACTACTAAGTCTGATAAACAGGATAGTAGCAAGGCAGTACAAAACTCATTATCAAAAACACAAATTTAAACTCCTTTTTTTTGTCCGCAGGCAAACACCTAGTCTTTACAACGGACCCTGAATCCGTGAAAGACGAATTCGCGTTTGACAATCCTGGTTTCCGACAAGAGGAGCGAACAGCTTGGCAGCATGAGGCGCCAACCCTGCCTCTTAGTGGCAAGCATCACGGTCTGCATGTGGAGTTCACCAAGCCAGAGCATAGCAAGGATGATTCACATTTACAGGTAAGAAACTTTATGTAGATGATATCGGACGAGAAATAAGCGACGACAGCCAACGTGGCGGTAAGTGATAGCCGCCACCTTTGGATATGTACAATATCAGAGACATCATATTATGTTACGCTGTCATTTCAGAGACGAAGATGAAATGTTTCAAGTGCTAGTAGTTACACCACAGAATACCTAAAGTAATAAATTGTGCACGAATAAATAATCGATCTCACCAATGTTATTGGTGCTTTATGATTGCGACTGGCTGTGATTACTGTTTCACTTGAAACGGGAAGCCTTTTTATTCGGGCAATAACATTTACTTCATAATTATCAGCCTGTTATCACTATTATCACTGTGTTTTCATGTGTTAGTTCTTTCGTAACAGATTGTTGAATTAGCTATATTTCCTTCTCCTATACAGTCTCTGTCTTGAGCACCTTTACTTTCTCTAGCGAGACAGTAATCATACCAATAACATCACAAGTAAACACCGATGACCTAACACTCCGTCAGACAGAACGACTAAAATCCAATAATCATCCTGACTTTTCCGAAATAACAAGTTTTTCCCCAAGTCCCTGAGAATCCCACAAGTACATTGCAGGGTAACAAATAAACATCATCAAGATAACTAGACGTTTATCGTCCATTAAGGTATCTCTATTGATCGAGCTGGTATCGCCAATTCAGCTCTATTGGCTGGCTATTTCTGTTTCAACGAATTGGATGGGATTATCTAAGATGTTTATAGAGTCCTAGCTGTCTAAGAAAAGTATGCCTAAAGTAAAGAGGAATCTTTATGGTTTTAGGTTCAAAGTTGGTTGAATTACGTAACCACGGCTTCACCAGCTTTTATTTTCAGTGTTTATAACAGAGTGTCTTCATTCACCAAAATATCTCTGTGTTGGACACGGCCGGAATTTGTATAGAGCTGTGCCCTAAGAAAAAATATGCATATACATTGACATACCTACAGTACGTCATATTAAAGCTTACAGCTATGACTTTACAATAGTTTAGGTTTTATGATCAGAGAAGAAGCGAGAGATACTATAAAATTAGGATAAAAAAAAATTGTCTCAACATTTTGAATAGCAATGATCAAAAATTCATCATATCGGTTCGGTAGTTTAGCTTTGAAAACTAACACACATTTTGAAATTGCTAGGAGTGATTCACGTGAGAGGCGCGCTCTCGAATTGTATTTTGTTTGATAAACTTCGATATCGAAAGTCGTAATACGTATCAACATTGAAGTGTTGACTGTAATAAGTGTCACTACTGATCGTCCGATAAGTCGTTTGTAATTTGATGAAGTGGGTTCAGGATTTAAATGTCTGTACTTCGGCAAAAATTTACCAGCAAGAGGCAGTTCACGTTCTGTGTCGGCTACGTGAGCAATAAATATTGATCACTAATATTCATCTGCCAAGAGTACTGATTATGTCAATGACAATATCTCCTAACTTATATCTGAGGGTTCACTATAGGCACACTTCTGCCTAACCAGTCGACCCGCTCGTTACTGGTAGTCAGAACCCGAAGTCTGACAACCAGTCTTACTAAGGGGCATCGTATTACCCAGTTACTGGGTTGTAGAGGTCAGATAGGCAGTCGCTCCATGTAAAATGTTAGTATGCTGGCATCCGGGTAAACTGGAAGCCGACCCTAACATAGTTGGAAAAAGACTAGGCAGATGATGTTGACTTCTGCCTTACCCTTGGGGATACACAGGCGTGATGCTATGTTATCTGTTATTTTAATATTTCCAATGATTGTTCAATGCCCCTGTCTGATTTCCTGTGCCTGTTTGGCAATCTGAGCGTTTGTTTTCATTACAAGACATTCACAGGCTGACACGACGGCGACGACTTAGATAACCATCTACAGACAGGTAGAAAAACAATTAATCAAATCATACATGAAATTGGAAATTCACATTCCAACGCAATATCTTCGAGGCGAAAGTGTTACTCAGAAAGACGCTTCACTCTTTGACAAACTACTGAATCAACAGACACTATTACATAACTGCATCACTTCCTCAAACTGTGATGTGAGCTGTCATGTCAAAATGGCTTCATAGCCATGTAATACTCTGTTACATACTGTCACGCATGTTATACAAGAGGTATTTGGGCAATTGAATACGGGTTATAAAATAAATATCTGTTATAAAATGGCTGTAAAGAGGTTGTGGTTTTCGGTACGGTAGCTCGATGGGGGTTCCAAATCTTTTAAAGGAATGTATGTCGTTTGAGTCATGACCAGGTCCTCTATAGTTCGTAGGTATCATCATCTGGAAATTTTAGACGTTAAAGATAAGTTAGGCAATAATTAAAGTGATTTATCACACTAATATTATAAAGGCGAAAGTTTGTGAGTGTGTTTGTATGTTTGTTACCTCTTCACGCAAAAACTGCTGAACGGATTTGGATGAAATTTGGCACACGGATAGTATATAACCAGGATTAACACACAGGATACTTTTTATCCCGATATTCCCACGGGAACGACACTTATGCGGGTGAAACCGCGGGGCGCTGCTAGTTATTTATATAGTACATTGTGATACATGTGTGCTATGATCAATTCACACGTGTTTCATACGACGTTTTTCGACACACCGAGGAAAAAACAGACTTGTATTGTTAAATATTAACTTGTATGTAAAATGGCGCGCTGGTTTTGTTTTTCCGCGCGCCGCGCTAGCGATGCGCGCACAGGTGTAAATACAGGCACTGTCAAAACCGTTAGACAGCTTAGAAAAAATATAATAAACACAAAATAATGTTTAGACCATTGACATATATGGGTCAATATCAACAAAGTGATTTTTTGTTCAATTTTGGTGGCGAATTTTTTTCTTCAGTTTTCGTGAAAAATAATGACCTGGTATAAGAATAGAAAGTCCAAGCTGGAAGGATCTTCAAGGGGTCTGAGAATATCTCGATAACTTTTTGAGATATTTTAGTTCAAAGTCTAATGTGGCCACCAAAATTGAAAATCGCCCACCAAAATCGAAAGTGCCCACCAAAATTGAAAATCAGTGGCACCAAAATTGGATTAGAAGGTGAATCTGAAACAATGTGTAAGGTGGATATCTCGGGAAATATTATTTCAGCCTGTTCGGGATTGCTCTTTATTCTTGATTTTCTTCTTGACCCCTGTAGGTAACACAGGTTTTGCCTAGCACGGGGGTCATTGGTCATTTATTTTGGACCAGGATATTCGCATGCTTAAATTGTCACTCTGTATTTGTGTACTTACTTTTTTATGTCAAATAAAATGTATTATTTCCTTTATTCATTTACATAATCTTATTTTATTGCATTTTTAAATATTTCTTAAATATAAAATAAGTATAAAAAACATTTAAAAATATAAAAAAATAGCGATCCGCCGGTGTCGGGAGCAGGGTCCAAGCTACCGGTGGTTAGGGCTCCAGAGACAGGAACCTCCTCACAATGCGAGCCGTATCGAGGAGTACTACCTTCTGAATCAGGCCCTTGACCCAACCGCCTAACGAGAGCCTCGATAGATGTTACTCGAGGCTTTCGGCCATCAGTCCATTGGCCGATACGACAATCGGCACAATGATAGCCGAGCTCACATTCCACATGTCAACAACCTCGTGTGCTAAGTCGAGATATTTAATTTGCTTCTTTTTCTCAGCTTTCACGAGGTTCCCGTCACGTGGAATGGTAACATCGACAATCATTATCTCGTCTATCACTACTATACCAGGTTTATTGGCAACAATAGTCCTGTCAGTAATGATAGACCGATCCCAGTACATTTTCAAGAACTGGGTCGGGCACATACTTGTAGTACGGTATCTCAGAATCCACAAGTTTATATTTCAAAGCAAGTTGCTGGTGAATAATCCTAGCTACTTGGTTATGTCTGTGCAAGTACTCGCCGTTAGCCAGACAAGAACAACCAGATATAATATGTCTGATAGACTCACCCGGACAATGGCATGCCCGACACACGTCAACCGTCCCGTCCTTCATAATATGTCTCCGGTAGTTATTCGTTAAGATAACTTCGTCCATAATTGCACAGAGAAAACCTTCAGTTTCCCCGAAAAGGTCACCAAAACGTAGCCAGGATACGGACGCTAATAAGTCTACACCGGGCTCATGAAGAGCCCGATAGAAGCGCCCGTGAAGCTCCTTGCTTTGCCATACCTTCTTGCGGTCATCAGTAGAAAGTACTACAGGTTTGCACCAGTTCTCTTTAGCCATGGAGAGCGGGGTGAGCCCCTTGTCCACTGCGACCACATCACGGTGCATACCCACTTCGGCTTTTAAAAAATATTCCCTGAGACTGCACACCTCGCGGTTGTGGAGGGTCTTCGCATTTAAAAAGCCTCGACCCCCACACTTCCGCGGGATATACAGTCTCATCACCGATGATCGTGGGTGATGCATCCGGTTTGCGGTCAGTAGTGTACGGACTCTTCTATCCAGGGCGTCGAGTTCGGTCTGAGTCCATTTGAGTATGCCGAAAGAGTACTTCTTCAGGCGACAAAAGAAGCGCTCCTTCAACGATTCCTTCATGTCAGCATCGTTTATGCCTAACGCTTCCGACATACCCAAATACTTAAAGCTTTCGAAAGAGGAGAGGGATCTGAGGCTTATGGAATCGGAGAGTTGAACTCCCTCGGATTCCATAATCTCCCCTCGCTTTACATGCATGACTGCATTATTATTATTATTTATTATTATTCTTCTTTCTGCCATTCTCTTTTTAAGCAGCCTCTCTTCGGTGGTCTGTTTTGGCATTCTAAAAAGCAACAAAATAAAAATATAATGATAAGAAACTTGGTCATTAGTAGGTCAAACTAAAACTCAAAGCATTTATTTCAATTAAACCATTAACAGGCACTTTTAAATTGTCAAGGAGTCGGTCAGTCCGAAAATATGAAACTATTTCTAAAAATATGAAGCTAGGTCCTTATAATAATAGACCACTTAGGTACTGCCAAGTAGATACATAATATTTATTTGTTTGCTAATCAAACTGAATTGCAACTTAAAAACTGGCTTTATAGGTACAAACAATACTTACAGTATATACTTAAAAGTTGGTGGCTCGTTTTCAATTTTGGTGGCGTGAAAACGCCACCAAAACCACCAAAATTGAGCCACCAAAATTGAAACCAGATATAAAAAAAATCTTTAAAAATAGGGGTTTTAAGTTACAATTTATTTAATATCACTGATTTATGCGTAACCCAAATCACTACCTATAATGTGTACCTTACTATTAAAACACTTTAAAATTAACAGCAAATCGATCCACCAAAAATTGAACAATTCTTGTCCCCCGTGCCACCCAAGATGATACTTACGTTTTTGGCGAAAAATCAGAGCACTAATCACACACCTGTTACACGCAAGTGCCGGCGCATGACTGAGAGATGTGAAATAATAAAACGCGATTGATCGCACACGCACGAAACTTCATTTTATATTAAGTTGAATATGTGCCACCAAAATTTTGATTTTTGCTTGGACAAACTTTGATTGAGTATCCTGTGCTTCTTAATTAGATTTTCTAATATAGTTAATTGTTTTTAGATAATGTGTCATAAGCATACACTAACGAATTTGTTTATTTTTGATTATATAGCAAATTGTTACTTTGGTGAATGCAATTATATCAAAAAATGGAGCTGGGACAAGCCACCAAACTTGAATTACAAGGCGATTTTTTTTTTCCTGATTATTTAAATACACATTTATAAAAAAAAAATGTGGCCCTAATTGAACCAAGTTACGTAGTTCACTATAAAAAAAAATAAGAAACATCCTATCATTTAACACCTCGATTCTCAACGTGGACGCGTAAAATTTGCTGTGGGGATATTCACCCATATATTACTATTGAAATCATTGGTTTAGACAGATCGTAGTGTGTTGTCGTATGTCCACTGACCTCTATCATACAAGCAGGTCAGTGCTTAAGTCAAATTGTAGTTTAGTTAGTATGGAATTAGAAAGTACTATTGGCATAGAGAAATATACATCAGTTTGACAATTGCGCAGTGGTAGACCGCGAAATTGAAATTTTCTTAAGTTAAATAAATATTTGTTCATTTTGGGACCAAGCACATTAATTCAGACTACTTATTTGAAAAAATATATATGTATGTATATGGTCTGCGGATTCCTTTTGGCATAAAGCCTCTTTGATGAGATTAAAACATCTCCGACTAGTAAATCTGTGGCGTTATCGCACTAGTGGAGTACCTAACATATAAAAGTAAAAAGCACGCGTTTTTTAATACACTGCATTATAAACCTAAAAGCGGTTCATTAAGAGCCACTTTACGAGCAAGTGTGTTGAAAAGATAAAACAAAACACATAAACTTAGGTACGCTTTCTTCCCATGCAAGTAGGCAGAAACTACAGAACGCCACCTGCTACGACATCATACATACTCCTTTTGCTTCGTTTACGTTCATACATCTGATCGAAGAACATTACCAATTTTTTTTTTTGCCCAAGCTGTCCCACTGTTGGGCAAAGGCCTTCTCCAAATCCTTCCAGGAACTCTTTCCCCGCGCCACGTGGAACCAGCCCTCGCGGTACGCGTCCAGATCGTCTCGCCATGTTTCTGGGCCGCGCTCGGCGGCGCCGTCCATCTTCAGGCACCCATTGTTTGGAGGCTTTTGCCCAACGGTCATCGTGTATGCGGCTGATGTGACCCGCCCAATCCCATTTTAGCCTGGCAGCCTTCTTTCCTACATACACCAATAAGGTATATTCCCTGCGTTTCCACTCACATCAGCCATCTGGATTTATAAAGATGGTTGGTTATTATCGCGAAAGATGCTGCTGCCCATCCGAGAGTCGCCAATTAGACCATCCACATAATATGAGAAAGTGAGAGGGCTTTGACAGAAAAACGAAAGCACTGTTTACACTTAGCTATAATATATGTATAGGTACTCCAAGTTCATTGCAAGTGAAGATCCTATTTCTTCCAAAAGAAACAAGTCTATGAAAGCCTTTTCTCTGACATAAGATAGGTTCTTTATTACCCGACTGCGCGACAGCAAAGACAGGGTTATGTTTTTCGATCAAAATGCTATCAAAAAAATTCTACCAATTAAACCACTTACAGACACTTTTGAGTTGTCAAGGGGACGGTCATAATAGTATCACGAGATCGCCTTTACACAATTACTCACAATGTTAAAGCCAATAATACTACACCTGCTAATTTAATTATATTTAATAAACAACACACGTTCATTCGCAGATTACCATCGAGCGTAAAATATATAAAATAGTAGGTAGTAAAGATAACGCGTGCTATTATTTTCTGCGCGCGCACAGCTTTCGAGTAAACTTTCAAATTATGCACACATTCCGTCTCCTGTCATTCCCCTGGTTGTTATCATAGCACGTACATCGGCAATACGCAGGGTTTACACTGCTAGGTAAAATAAAAAGGAAAGTAAATAAAAAACGTTTTGTTCACAATGCAAAGGATTTGAAAGAAATTCCTAATCCACTGCTTCGTGTGTTTGAAAAATTTGTCTGGTCGACAACGTATAAAACCCAGTGAAAGTTGTTCAACTATCAAAATTAAAGACACTACAGCTGTAAATGCAACCGTATCTAATCAATCATCATCCACAGTCCGACTTTACCCACTGCTGGACATAGACCTCTCTTTGCTTGTGCCAGTCCCCCTCTCCTATTCCAGATTCCTCCAGGTTCAACCTGCGATGACAACAATCTAAGCATTACTGTGTTTTTGAAGTGAAAACGTCTTAAACTCGGTTCCAGTCGTAAGATTTCCCACTTCTATTGTGTGGTCATAAACTCATAAGCACACCCCCTCTTTTTAACAGAATTCATAAAAGGAGGAGGTTCTCAATTCGTCTGTTTTTTTTAAAACATATAATAATAATATGTTCGGGCATAACTTCTTTATTTATGAACCGTTTTTTTTTAAATAAGTATCATTCCACAATTTGAAAATAGACGAAATATCACCAAATTTTGTTATTTACCTCGACTCGAAAGCGTTACTAATGCACCTATATGTTACCGTTCATATGCAATGAATAATTCTCATATTAACCGGGTAATGTGCACATTATACAGGCAGTTCTGCTTAATGACCGAATTATGCATATTTCGTATTGTGATCTGGAGAATGTGGTTTATTTAGTTTGGAGGATTGACAGTTTGGTAGCAAATATTCCTGATTGACTTCTCTTATTTTAAGAGATACAGCCTGGGCACCAATGATCAATATTGGACATTGAGATTTGGCATGGGCCACCCTGACCTAGCTAGGCGTCATTGGGATTCAACAGAGAATCTTAGCTTCTAAGTGTTTGTTGAAGACTGTCTTCTTGAATTTGATTGGACTGATTCCATCAGGCGTAGTCGAGGTCAAGAGCAGGCCCATACAGCAATAAAAAAAAACAGTTAGTAAAAATCTCGTATACTCCTGCCTCTGTCTAAGGAAATCTGGTAACAATCTACAAGGGTATACATAACATTAGTCCTCAAAGACCTCCCTGGGCAAAGACCTCTTTGGCCCAAGGCCTCCCTCCCTCTACTCCTTCCTTCCACCTTAATGGTTACATTTTATTTTTGTTGTAATAGAGAGATACGCTGGTTTATATTATTTTTATAAAACCACTTTTGCTATGATATAATCCAAATGTCAAAAAGTTTTTCGACCCAAGGAGTCGCTCGGGTATTTCTTGATATCTTGACAAATTTTGAGGAAATTACTACGAATACTGGGCTTAGCGAAGCTTTTAAGTAGCTCAGCAGTGTCAGCCCTATTGCAGTATAATTTCGATCTGCATTCCTATGCGACTCGTTACAAATCGATCCAGGCTGGATTTGCTCTGCGATGTGAATGAACTTGTTCTAGTCTCGACGCTTGGTAGTATGATACTAATACTAAGATTTGTTAACAACTGCCTGCAAACAAGGCTTCTATCTACAGTTACTTACTTTATATTGTGATTACTTTATAATATTGTGACATTCGCAATTATATTTGAGTTGCATAGGGCTGTGACCTATGTTTTAAAGGCCTTACCAGCCAGCGAGTGTCCCGGTAGTGGGAACATTATACTTAGGTTAACTTTGCTATGCTTGCCTAAGCTCTAAGTTGACTGGGAATAGTACATTTTACTTGCTTGTTTGTAATGATGATGATGTCATCTGCCTCATAAATTCTGGCAACTCTATCATGGCTGAAATGAACCTTTTTGGCGCAGCCGTGAGTGAGGCACACACTATTGTTGTTAAAACATTATTTTCTTAGTTATTAACCGACTTCTAAAAAGGAGGAGGTTCTCAATTCGGATGTTTATATATTTTTTTGTAGTTTGTGTTTCACGAACTGTGTCCGAATAAACGTTATTCTTTCCTTTTTTGCACGACTCATAAGTGCTTTTCGATCGAAAATCTTTTTTTGCCTTCTTTCTGCAACTGTTTCTATTGTTATACTCCGGCTAGTACACAGATACCTACTACTTATTTTATATACCATTGTAATATAATTTAATGGAGATTAATTCTGTACTTTTCAAAAATTTATTTAATGTAGTAGAAACGAAAAAACATCAAAATATTTCTAAAAATAATCCTGTCAATCAAGTGTGAAACCTGAAAACATTGTCTGTTCTGTGTTCCGCGTCAAGTCTGTTTTAGGTCTTCGGTCTCGCGGTACGCTTGCCTATTGCGGTCTCCATTCCAGCCCATCAATTCTGCTAAATTCTCACCATCGGAACTAAGGTGAAATGAGCCGTCATTATTTGGCATCTTGTTGAATAAAGAAAGAAAAAAAATAAAAATTGGTTTATTTGCCACAAAAACACGTGCATACAAACAGTCTGCCCAAGTCTGCTATTTTTATACATTCGTCATTCCAACACGATCCCATTATCATTTTGCTAAAAGTTCGTAATCTGCTGAATTCTTATTGGTCGATCATTGGTCGGTCAATGGCACAGAACATATACGATACTCGTAACGAATTAAAAGCAATGACTGCACAATGACGTTCACTGGGTAGGTTCGTTCGTTCGGTAGGTCACTAATCAAAGGAACTGTCAAAATTTTAGCAAATTACCGCCTAAGTCAGTCACTCATTTGTCATTATGTACGAGATTACCATTCTATGCCATTTCTTTCAATGGAGTGTCAGTGGTTGACCATTGGAAAGAAAAATATTAGTAGATTACCAAACTTGTCAAAATCAACAATTATGAAATCAATGATAGACCATTCTGACACTATTGTAATAGCAGACTTGAGGCCCAGACAATTAACGCGAATAGGTACACAGAAAAACAAAACAAGATAGATGAATACACACGTCAAGCTTCATGTACTTACATACGTTTTCATGATGGTGGGCGGTAGGACTCGGCAGCTTGCTGGTACAGCCCGATTCATCTCTATAGTGGCTCAGGAGGCCTACAAAGGCCACTTTGGCAGAATTATAAAAGGATAACATTATTAATCATAATGGACAGTTAAGTGTTAAGTTAATCGTATCAAATCCCATTGGTGAAGGATTTTTCAGTTTTTTTTTTGTCTGTCCTAAAATACCAATCAATCCGATACAAATCCAATCCCAATCTCTTTGATTATACCTACGAGTGTAGTGCAGCGAAAAAAAGAAAAACACGGACTGTCTTCGCCATATTATGATTCATAATGTTATCCTTTTATGGTTCTGTCAAAGTGGCCTTTTTAGGCCCCCTGAAGTGCGCTACTCACAGAACCGACTGGCTCGAATTGCCTCATAATATGTGTTCACCTCCATAAAGTTTTTTTTACTCAATAACGATTTAATAGTATTAGGTAACCTACAATTAAACCCTGAACACAACAACATAACTGACAGAAAATAATTACAAAAATATCGAAACACTAATGAGTTAAAACTGATTAACTAAAACCAGTATTTTAATCGTTTTTAATGACGAAACGCTAGGATGACGCCAGTTAACCTAAATCACGAGATTAAGAGCCGTTTCAACTGTGATAAAGTTAGTCAGATATTATAGTAATCTTGTGGAATATTCCTTTGGCTATATATATACTGACGTGATTATAATGGTGGAGTTCGTGGTATGTCGCGCTTAGATTAATCGGAGTGAGGAATGTTTTCGATTTCTGTAATGTTGATTGGTGTTTCTGATTCATTTGCAGTTGCTCAGTTATAATAGCGATTTATAATATGATTCACGTTTTGAAGTTTTTAGTAGAAAGATTTTATACCTAACTGAATGCAGGAAACCCGTCTGAATACACCGGCTTGAAGGTCTCAGAATTATATCAATCTCACCGTGGAAACTTAGGTAAAGTGAGCTTGAATTGAGCTGTCAATACTTAGGATTGACACTTTGACAGCACACTTCATCTAAGTTTTCACGGTGAGATTTGTACAGAATAGATCAGCAGGAGTAGGTAAGTGACGCTGTACAAATATGTTTGGTATCCCTTAAAGTCAAAACCTGACCTGAGTTGTCAGTCTTCAGTCAGACACGATCATTTTTTGACTATTTCATTCACCATGGCATGAGTTGCTCTCTTAGCGATGCAACTGAAGGGACTCTTTATGAAAAAACTAGCTTTTGCACTTGGCTTCGCCCTTGTGGAAATCGGAAATTATCCCACGGAAACGTATTACCGGGTTAAAAAGTGTCCTGTGTTAATCCAGGTTATAATAAACTATCTTTGTGCCTAATTTCATCCAAATCCTATTAAAAGTATAATAGTAATGATTGAAATACATACAATCGTGAATTCATGCAAGCCTAGTACTTTTTGTTAGAATACTGCTCAGAAAGTCGAGTCATATTACAATCATGATTCGAAAGACACGTAGCGCCTCAAGCAATTGTGACCGTCGAAAGCATTGACATCATTGACATATATATTACTAGCGTAAGGACCGGGCTAACGGCGCGACGAAATGGCACCAGCGCGCTGGCCCTAAAATGACGGTTTTAGGGCCAACGCGACTCAGTTGACAGTGGTGCGCGCGAACTTCGAATTTCGAACGAAGAACTTCTATGTAAAATGTTCAGACGGGCGTATCCTTACTTTTGAAATCATTGATTGACATATATATTACTAGCGTAAGGACCGGGCTAACGGCGGGCGCGACTAAATGGCACCAACGCGCTGGCCCTAAAATGACGGTTTTAGGGCCAACGCGACTCAGTTGACGGTGCGCGCGAACTTCGAACTTCGAACGAAGAACTTTTATGTAAAATGTTCAGACGGGCGTATCCTTACTTTTGAAATCATTGGTCGAAAGTTATTTCAGTATTTTTTTTTGATGAAAGGTACCCTATGTCGTTTTGTATACCCCTGACAACGTATATGCAAAATTTCAAGATGATCGGTTCAGTGGATTAGTGAAAAGGTAACAAACAAACAAACTTACTTTCGCATTTATAATAGGTACTGTTAATAATGACGTCACAAAAAATATTATCTTCATAAATAAGAAACATTAGCATCAGTGTCTGCATTGAAAAGATAAAATAAGATTGCTTGCAAAAAATAAGATAATAAAAAACAGACGGTCTTCAAACTTTCAAAGTCAAGTGCAGCAACTGATCAGATTTGGAGATAATTATGATATCTATTATTATTTTTAGACATAACAATGTAACAATCTCTCACACTTCAGACTGAATCAAAAGTAAACAAAGAAATAACGAGGGCAATGAATTTAAATCAGAATGCATTACCTACCAGGGGGGTAATTGCGTAACGCACTATCAGTAGCAATGCAATGGGTTTCATTTTGACAGTTCAACAACATTCATTGCGTTATTTAAGTTGTTGAGCAGACACATTTTTCGAACATATGAAGCAAGCAATATCCTTCAAAATTATTCAAATTGAGATTGATAGTGTGTTACGCAATTAGAGTGCAGCTGCACCGTGTAGAGGCCAGAGGCTTGCAACATTTTTATAAACTTGTGGCGTCATTATGCATTTGTGAACGCACCTTAGATTACGTGCGCGTCGTCGTCTGTATTATGTTTTTGTAAGTTAATCAGGAACGCACCCTTGTTAAGTGGCAACACTACGATCCGGGGCTAGCGTGTGGAGCGTGGAGCCCATAGCGTTTCTTAGCGGGGAAGCGCCAGGGAAGCCTGCGCAAATAAAATTTTCTTACGTTTTTGAAATGTCAGTGTCATGTTGAATGTTGATTAAAATATGATTTGCGAGCGCAACAAATATGACTTCACAGAATTATAGTCGATAAAATCAGCAATACTTCTTAGTTCATAATACTATAACCCTACTAGCAGCGCCCCGCGGTTTCACCCGCGTAAGTTTCGATCCCGTGGGAATATCGGGATAAAAAGTATCCTGTGTTAATCCAGGAAATGGTCTATCTATGTGCCAATTTTCATCTAAATCTGTTCAACGGTTTACGCGTGATTGAGTTACAAACATCCAAACATCTTCACAAACTTTCACATTTAATATTAGTAGGATTTTAGTATACAAGCAGGATTGATTATTGAATGACTATTTCATCTAATATAATATAAATACCAATTAGTAGGATGAAGAATATCTTCCATCTCCAATTGTTTTCTAAACTGTGGGGTTGGCGGAGGAATTAAAAAGTTTTCTTTAAAAAGTTTCTAGTTTATGCTTGCGACAATTTGCCTTGACCGTTGCAGTCGTTTTGGTTCTTCTGTCATCAAAGGTTTAAAAGATATTTTTTCGACACTTGCAAAATAATCAAATATAATCTACCAATTTTTTATTAGTTAACTTGTTTGTTCCGTCATAGCACGAAAACTATTAAAGATGATGACGATGACAATTTAGTTATTAATTTCGGTAGAATCTCTTTTACCTCTAAACCTGAGAATCAGCAGTTTTCGAACCTCAAAATTACACAATACCTACAGTGTCTCAAAAACGCCCGTTTCCTAATGCTTTAGCTGGGAAGAAGAAGTGGCGTAACAAACTCCCCAGCATCACGGACGGTTGTCTATTCAATTGGAACAACTTGATTCTATACAATCGTATGCAAAGTAAAGCGCTGACCCAAGCATGAACCAAGCTTGTTTTTTTATGATAGCTCAGTGTGAATGAATGTTTATTCTGTATAGTATATCGGAAACGCATTTAAACGTCATTTAAAAAAAAGCTAGATGGACTCGAATCTGACTACAAGTCATTTGTTAAACAAACTCATGGGTCAAACTCTCTTTTAAAGTACAGACATAATTATACTCTTGGTCAGATCATGTGAGGACCAGGTGTCAAGGTTAGTGTCTGAAATGGTATTTTGAACCACACAGATTTACAGTGGACCTGTCCAGTCAATGGTGTTTTATTTCCGTATCGTGAGTGACATACAATGAAGCCTCCACAAGGAACATGGAATGTTACTCATTTATTTAACTCTACCGACATTTCAAAGACTTTTCCATCATAAACACAATATCTTTCAAAAGCTGACAATACAATATTTGTCTATGCTCAAGTTTTAATGGATTAGTTTAATTTAATGGTGGCAACCCGAAGGTTGTATGCAAGGTCGTCTTTCTAAGCTTAAGAAGGTGTTGCCATATGGTCGGATATTGCTATATTTGGGGGTAATGTTGTAGGTCAGTGAAGTGTTTATCGAGTAAGTGATGGGGTCAATAACCGGATGTGTGTTTTTATGTGTATGTACTTCTAACACCGGTTAATATTTAAAGTGAATACCTATATATAATTAGGTACATACGGTTATTAATTAAATACAATTATTTCCCAGCGGGGGTAATTGCGTAACACACATAAAATGGCAATTCATCAGCAAAAGTCAATAGAAATACTTACTAAAGTCCCCGTCACGAGAAGCTATAAATTTTGTACATAAAAAACTTCTAATAAATTACGTAGCGACAATTCAATCAACAACAAATAATCCCAAATTCAATCAACTCAAAGTAACATACGTGTAATACGAATTCGGGTTATATTATAGCGATATAAAGCACTGTCGTCTAATGTTTTGTGGTACTGGAATGCGTCTGACTCACGGAATGTAAACATTTGGGCCGTCATTTTGAAGCAAGTTCACGCTGACACTGTCAATGCTGCAGAATGCAGATGCAGAATACTCGGAATCGTCTGACGACAATAATTAGATGCGTGTGTTAACATAATTATATCCCTATATAAAAATAATTACAAAACTGTTTTCTTTTATTTGATCCAAAGGTTGCGAACCCCTGAATGTGGGTTTACAAAATGTATAGCTTCTCGTGACGGGGACTTTAGGTACTATACCTTAAATAGGTCTCAGATAATAAATTGCTATCATATTTTAACCTACTCGTGGTACATAAGTATGAAGCCGTTGTTGATTGTAATATGTATGTTATGTACCTATTGTTATTTTCTAGTATCAATGATAACGCGATTGTTGCGGTAACAATGAAAGTAAATGAGCATTGCAAAGCCTTTAATTCCTACTCGATTATTGGAACATTCCTGTTCATTTTGGAGGCTTGGCATCAATTAAATTATGATTATTTACTTTATCTTACTGTGTTCGTTAGGCTATTTCGAGTCGAGCAAAGTGTTACTGGGATTTTCCATCAGGAATTTCTCAGTAAGTACCAGCAGCCGGTGGCGCCATACTACATCACACTAATATTATAAAGGCGAAAGTATGTTTGTTACTTGTTTACGCACAAACGGCTGGACAAATTTTGATAAAATTTAATATGGAGGTAGCTGACACCCTGGATTAACATAGGATACTTTTTATCCCGATATTCGCACGCGATCGAAACTTGGCGCGGAATTGGCAAAGATAAAAGATAAAGCTAAGACAAAGATGCATTCAAAAAAAAAAAATGTGAAAAATGTTTTCAAAATGTGGGTTTTATAGGTAGGTACAGGAACCCAACCCTTCGGCTAAAAAAAGCGAGATGTTATGTGCTTGGTGACTAATATTATTATGTTTATTTCACAATATCAGGTGTTCAAGTTGTTTACCGCATTTTTGTAACTAATAACTAAGTAACTATACATAATATGCATATTATAATAATGGCAACACTAAACGGATGCACAACACGACCAACTTCTTGCTTGGTGATGTCATTTTCAATGACGTCAACTTGTCTTGACCGTCAAGTCATCTAGAGTCATCTTATAGGTACGCCAGTAAAATGATCTATGATAATAGATAATATTATTTACCATTTTTTGTTCGAGCTAAAAATAAATTGGCTAAAACATTGGCTGTGTGGAGTATGACCTTTGCCTGGCTTGCTGGAATTAAGAAATAAATTTAATATGGCTGTTGTTTGTAATTATGGACAAAAATATCCGCTGTTCTTATGATTGTTCCTAATAAATACAGTAGCATAATAAGTCTATAATGTTACCACTGCTGGGACACAGGCCACCTCTCTGTGAGAGGGAGTGGGCCATAATCCACCACGCAGGCCCAGTGCGGGTTGGTAGATGTCATATGTGTTCGAATTTTTGGCTGTAGGACATGCCGGTTACCTCACGATGTTTTGAAAGCAGTGGTGAAAAAAATATATAAACAAAGTAGTTCGAACCCACGACCTACAACTCGTAAGTCGAGGCCGTTACCACGGGGCTACCACTGATATAAAAGGCAATAAATACAGTATTTTTCTCGAATAGCTAAAATATCTCGAGCGGTGTTTACTCTAAGGCCAGTCATTCAACATCATGCCCTTGCCACAAATACATAGGTTATGCACATTGACTTATACATATATTACTATCATTGGTTATGCATCTTTCTGCAGGCAGATGAGACAATACTTTTTCTAACTTGACTCTTTTCTTATTGCAATATGATTGTCAGTTTTCAGCAGTAGGTAGTAGGTACAAGGTAGACCTTTTGGTCTATTCAAAGTCGTTTCCAATTATATACTAAATGCCAGGGGAAATAAATCGACTTTAGAGTGATAACTATTAGAAAAGTCATAACATTTTGTTGTAGGTATTAAAGTTATTATTTCAAAAAGTACACGTATGTATTTGTTTAAATTACTGGAAACTAAATTCCGAACACAGAATATTTACACTGCACTGCACTACACGTAAATATGATCGCCTGCGCATCTTATAATTATGTAGGTGGGTACTTGTAGGCTTGTAGGTAATACCACCTGTTTTTAATCCCGTGTAATTAATGTGGGTAAATTACAATGAATGAACTAATCCTTCGTGTGTACCTTAGCGAATGTGAATAACGATACACTGTTTGTTGTTTTTATAATACGGATGAAAAGACTTTGAAATACCGCTATACCAAGATACCGACAGCCTAAGCCTGTTGTCAAAAACTCTAAACTCTAAGGTGAAATGATGATTAGCTGTAATTATTTTGGTCTTCCATTCGCAAAAGCTGAAGAACGAGAACGTTCTTCAACTATCAGAATCCAGGGGTACCAAGGTTGGATAAGAAGCAAATCAGACAGACTGACACTGGCGCCGATTCTGTTGTTCACAAACTAAACTAAATTTAAGTTCATGCATCTGTTTCTTTCTATTTCATTAAGAAAAGGACAGAAGATAAATATTAGTTTAGTCCTGTCATATTAAGATACTCCATAGACAATTTAGACGAGATTAAAAAATTAGCTATTAAAAATACGTCAATTTACGTCAGGCGCTGACTAATTTGACAGGACTAAACTAATATTTATCTTCTGTCCTTTTCTTAATGAAATAGAAAGAAAAAGATGCCTGAACTTAAATTTAGTTTAGTTTGTGAACAACAGAATCGGCGCCATTCTCACTTTTGTTCAAAATAATTCTAATTTTCTCTGAATTAAGTCTATATAGTTATAGAGGTATGAGGAACAGGGTGTAAAGTTCACTCATCGTCCATAGAAAAGGGAAGATCCTCCGACCAGACAGGTGTCGTGTCTGGTGGGTTACTACCCTACGATTGATGTTGGGAGTCCCACAACGAGCATATTACAACGTCCCAACTTGGGACGTTGTAATATGCTAGTTGAGTGGTAGATTTTGCTTGCGAGATGCAGAACTTTGCGCGACGTCAGTATGGTGCGTAGTTAGCATGTGGCGGTATAGATGCCGCCACATAGTCCTATCTCATGTCCTTTGCTTAACAGCAAAGAATATTGCTGTCTCATTCATTTTCTAAGAAAATGATGGTGACAGATAAGTATCAAGCTAATCGCTTCCAAGTTTGTAACCGGCGAAAAAAGAGGAGGTTCTCAAGTGCTGCGCGGGTTCGATTCCCGCACGGAACAAATATTTGTATGACAAGTAGACAAGTAGTTGTTCCGGGTCTGGCTGTTTGTGTATGTGAATTTAAATGTTTGTAAACGTACCCACAATACAGGAGAAATTCCTAGTGTGGGGCAATGTTTTTAAAAAAAAGAAGAAAAAAAAAGTCGTCGCGTATATTTTTATAGCGAGGTATGCAATAAACAGAGGTTGGCAAGACTTGCCCCATTACATTTGCATTGAATTGCCCATTGATCCGCCGTTGAAGGACTGCTGATGATAATTTCTGTACTGGAGTGGAAGTGTTATAAAAAGCAAAATGTTTTATTCGTAATTCAAGCGGTCTATGGACTTGGTTTCACTGTTTTCCCACAAAGTGCATGTAAAGGCGCATAATATATTGTTAAAAATCCCTTAAACATTACCGACTTTGACAGTCATCACACGTCAAATGAATTAATTATTTCTGTAAGTAGGTAGGTAGTTCTTCTAAGATATTTTTTCATTTCAACTTTTTTGGTCAATATTTTAATAAAAATTAGATGGCGTTGTTTCCTAGTTGATGCTTTAGTACAGACGCCAGCACATCAAGCTACTACAATCAGTCAAATTTGTTTCATAGATTTTCAACTTTATCGCTAAAGTATAAGGTTCAAAGTTGATTGGGAAAATTTGTCAGTTTCGGGTAGCTTGATGTGCTGGCGACTGTACATACCTTTTAATTACCAGAACAAACTTCTGAGTTTATAGTTCTGGCAATTTTTTTTTGGCAAACAATATAGAAATTTATCGACATATATGTAAGTATATGACATGATTCTAACAATGCAGGGCCATGTCCGAAAGGGCTACATTCTGCAATTATGAATAGTCATAGTAAAGTTCATGACCCATTTTCCGGAGGATGTGCTCAACTGATCAGAGTCTGGGTCGTCATCAAATCATAATCCGCTGCCTATCAAAAATAATTGAAATGAGGTGACTTCTGTGTTACAGCAATCTAAAAACGTCTTACAAAACAGCAGTTACCTCTTACTACTAAAGTTTAAGGTCTAATATCCAACGTTTCTTGTCCACAGCGAGCTCGCATCCGCCGCGTGAAACTCTGGGCTCGTGACTTCACTGGCTTAGGTCTACGATGTGGAGGCGGCGCAAGAGACGGTGTGCATGTCCACTCTGTGCTGAGGAGCGGGCCTGCTGCCGCTGCCAAGTTACAGCCAGGTAATGAACACCAACTTACCTTAGCATATCACTGTCCACTGCTACTAGAAAGAAAGCAATATGGAGCCTCAGACTTCGCTGTCTGTCCGTCTGTCTGTCCGTCCGTCCGTCCGTCCGTCTGTCTGTCACCAGGCTGTATCTCAAGAGCCGCGATAGCTAGACAGTTGAAATTTTCACAAATTATGTATTTCTGTTGCCGCTATAACAACAAATATTAAAAACAAAATATTATTATATAATAAATATTTAAGGGGGTTGTCCATACAACAAACGTGTTTTTTTTTCGGTGTTTTTGCCTTGTGGTACGGAACCCTTCGTGTGCGAGTCCGACTCGCACTTGACCAGTTTTTGAAGGAGTCATCTGGCTGAACTTATGACCCGTATATTATTTTTTCTGCTAAAGCGAGCAATTCCTGACTATCTGCATTTGTTTTTATTTATTTAGTATCATTGTCATCATCAGCCTAATATCAGTCCACTGCTGGATATAGGCCTCCCCAATTACATGCCAGCACGATTCTCGGCCACTCTTATCCAGCTGCTGTCAGATACCCTGCGAAGATCGCCGCTCGCGCTCTTCTTATCTTAATTTGTCTTCGTGTTTGATACTGACCAATTAAATGTTGGCTGGACTTCGATACTTTTACGTTTAGCAGAGGAAAGAGCTAGGTTAGATATCAGTCCTTTCCGAAAAAAAAAACAGATCGTCACTCAAGTAGACCATGCGCACAACACAACACCGCAAAATATTCAACAAATAGCAATGTCTGTTTGGGCACTTAACTTTTATTTTTGTACATTTAACGCGTAAGGTAACGAGGTGGAACCTCTCAGAGACAACATTTAATTTGACATTTGTGAGGTTGACAGACGACAGGGGAAAGTTGTCCCCTGTCTTGTCTGTAGACATAACATCGTTCTTACTTTTATCATAGCTTTTATGCCATCGTGACTTATCTGTGGACCAATTAATATTTTATTAATTACTAGCTGTGCCCCGCGGTTTCACCCGCATAAGTGTCGATCCCGTGGGAATATCGAGATAAAAACCTATCCTTATATTATTATATTATATCCTTTCCCGGGACGCAAACTATCTCTATACCAAATTTCATCTAAATCGGTTCAGCGGTTTAAGCGTAAAGAGGTAACAGACAGACACACTTTCGCATTTTTAATATTAATAATAGTATAGATTCTTTCTGCAATCGTGGTAGCAATAAAAACCATGTCATGACTTTCCGATTGACAGGATGTTGATTGACATGACATAGCATCACGTCTGTATTCCTCGCTGGGTTAGATGACGGTGTACCTATAGTTCTCCCACATTTCACCAGTTATGTTTAAGTCCCATGTAATAGGGGGAGAGACTCCGCGCTGCTACTAACAATTCTTGACGGAAAACCTCAAAAACACATTTCCCGATCCGGGAATCAAACCCAGGACCTCGTGTTCAGCAGTAGCGCTTGCTACTGGACCAACGAGGAAATTGAATAATTATAATAATTACCTAGTGAGCTGTAGATATCATCTTCTTAGTCAGCAATAATATTGTCACCACATTTGTACGAAAAATTCGAAGATATACATATACGACATCTACAAACCCGCACTGGGCCCGCATGGTATATTACAGCCCACTCCCTCTCGAAAAGAAAAGGCCTGTATCCCAGCAGTGGGAACATTATTGGTTCATTATGCTATTTGGCAGTCAGAACATTTTGGCAGTAATGTAATATTCTCAATTTTAGTAGCTTACGACATTACATTAGCGAGAAATCAGTCTTATTCTGAGTCTAGATCTCACGTAAATACTCCTAATCATACAAGAATATGTCTGGCTTCTTGCCAAGCTCTACATAGTTCGGAGAAACTGGGCATTTATTTAGTACTTTACACATCATACTACCAAGTGCACGGTCAGGGATCGTAGCAAAAGTGTCCGCTTTTTATTTATTTACTACCGAAAACCTACCCTTTTCTACAATGAACGAAAAAGGTACGTAGAGTTGCATATATGGTGTGTTCTAGTCAAACCCAGGACCCCACGTTAGTGTTATTAGGTTTATCCCTATGGAATTTTTTAGTATCAGTCCGGACTTTGCGGAAGTTGGCGGTGTAATACCCCCGTGCCTCGGAAAGCACATTAAGACGTTCTTCTTCTTCTCTTCGGTGGTTCGGATTGCGAGTCGTCCCATCGAACTATGTCCGCCTCTGTACATTTATGTGCTTGAAGTATTAAATAAATAAATAAACTATAAGAGTGAGGGACGAGAGAGTGCACCTGTGTCTTAGAAGGATACTCTCCGTTGAGATTGGCCACCATGGCCGATATAAGGTCGGGGGGACTATTTTATTACTATGTTATAGTTCTTGTCCGAGTGCATAAATCTGCGTGTGTCCTTAGCTGGTATTCTCACTTTTTCCATTAAACTTGGTGCTTAAGTCTCGGGGTGTCCTTATTTTAAGAGAAACAAAAAAAAAATGTGTTTCTTTCACATCCATTATGAACCGAATAATTCAAACTTTTTCTTAATTACACATTATTAATTTATTCCTTTCTCCAAATTCCAGGTGACAAAATCAAGAGCATAAAGATCGAGTTCACCGGTACGCCACTAGAGGACGCCGTCGCCATTTTGTCGCTGGCGTCCCCTTACCCTGTGGAGCTGGAGGTGGTGGAGGGCGGCCGGGCTAGCGGCGCGGGACTGGGGGTGCACCATCCGCTGCTGAAACGCGCTGGCTCCACGGGCGATGTTAGCACGGTGAGTTCGAAATATTCAGATTAAAATCATCATCATTTCAGCCGAAAGACGTTCACTGCTGCACATAAACCTCCCCCAAACGTCGCCACATCGAAGACTTCTGACGACAAGTAGAGTAGTTTACTAAGGCCTAAAACACATCTGATTCCTCCTATATCTAATATTCCAAATTTGTCATGTAAGTGTCAAAGGCAAAATAGCTTTCCGCAAGAGCCTAGCTCATAATATGCCATTCACCTTACTCTCCTTCCCGACAATGTATATTTCTATTCCGTGTGACTCTCGAATTTCAACAAAAACTAGAAATCTAGCTATCAGATATTCCTGGATTAAAATAATGGCTAGTGGCGTCTTGTCAATTTTCCTTTTGGCGGTGTTAACGGTCCCATGTTCCCAAGCGGGTTGGTAGATGTCACATGTCGTCAAATTTTTGGTTCTAGGACATACCGTTTTCCTCACGATGTTTTCCTTCACCGTTTTGAGCGCGCGGGGTAGTATGAGCTAAATATCGTCACCGACGAAATTTTCCCCGTCCCTTGGGTGCCACAACGCCGTCCCGCGACCGTGCAGCCGTGACGTATGCTATTTCGTATACGTCTACGAAATAATTCTCCCAATATTCCTTCCGGGTTAAAACACATTACGTGTTCCGCGTCCCTTATTCAGCAAGCAAGAACATCTTGACAGAGACAATAAAATGGCGCCACGACAAGCCACAGAGTATTTTTCCTAAATCTATGCCAATAGTCTTTATATTTACACTTCTAAGTGCACCTTACCCATTGTAAACATTAACTTACGATCGAATACATCACTTAGCAGGTGTATTGGAAAGTGCGAACAGTACCGACAGAGACTTAAGAACTTTCTTGTCGACGTTACTTTCCCACGCTTCGCATAGATTTTCTTTGACAACGCTTTCTTTGACGTTTCTGATTGATTTCCTTTCATGCATGATTATTGTATTATAAATGATGGAGTTACGTATTTTTTTCATCTAGTTTAAAAAAAAATATGATTGACGTGTAAAAGTGTTCTTGTACAAACCTACTTACAGAAATAAAATCATTTATCATTTTGAAAAATGGGTGCCGGGGTACGTTTGAGTAACAAAATTATATGGAGGTTTTATAAAATGATATGCAAAATAAAACAACAATTTTTCATTAGTTATTCAAGGTTGTGGGTGAATGTGACTATTACAATTCATGTTATGTCTTTCTGAATTCATCTTGGTCATTTCCGACATCGGTGGAGGAAAAACAGTGAAATACTCGTAAATGTTTGAAATCGTCAACGCGTCTTGAGCAAGCGTGGTGATCATGCTCATGCCTTCACTGTATGAGAGAAGACCTTTGCCCCAGCAGGACAAAGAAAGCACCATAATTATGTGAACTTTTACTTGGAAAAAAAAAACGTAAGATCAACAAAGCAATATCGATAAATGCGGTAAAAGTATTTAGTGCCATTCCTCAGGGGTGTGTTCTGAATACTTGATTAACGAAACCAAAAATATATCCTGTCATTGTCACAGACTGGCAACACTGAATACTAAAGAGGTTGCATTGCATAACTTGAGTCATTTCGCGCGAAAAACAATGAACTAATAATAAACCTAATAGACGATGCAACGCAAATGCTAGGTAATGAAAAGACGATAATGTCCACCGAAGATATTTCTTAATTCATGAATAAAACATGTAATGTAAATGAATAGTTTGTCATTATGCAAGCATACAAATTATTTAACTTGACAATTCGTGCAAAAAAAATCCATGTATATTTTTTTTTCTCCTTTTGGCTTCCATCTATTTAAACTTCGAATCTCAAGAACAGTCATTTTTACAGAGGTCAAGTTAGAGTTGGCGCGTTTAAATTGCCAATGATAATATTTAAATTGTGTTTTTCTTCACAAATATTAGTCTTATACTTAAGTAAACAAACATGATACTTTAGTTTTGCATGAATCACAGACTTTAAGTTAGCCAACACACAGAATCGAATCGAAAAATCTTAGATAGCCTTTTGTTTACCAACTGAGATAATTACTTAAGCTAAGTACGCACTGCGATGCAATTTTTTTAATCGCATGTTCTTGCGAGATATCCCAAACGCAAATAATTTTTCAAGCTAATTCTCAATATTGTTCACAGATTGGCGATTATTTATTGCAACTATTTTTCGTCGTGAGCGCATATCCTTATGAAAAATACGCTGTAAATTTAATCTATTCTGTTTTTTAATGTTTCTTTAATATTTGAGTTATCTTATATTTTTGTACGTACGTGTTTCTGTGAAAAACAAACCTATTTTCCTTTATTTCTTTAAGTCTAAAAACAAACTACTACATTAGGGACATCGTAAGGAAGTTTATCAAATGCCAGTGCCGCTGTACAACTATGTTATCAAAACTGACAATGTATGTTTAGAATACAATCCACGTTGTCGATGGAATGTCTGTCTATTGTCTTAGTGCTAGCTAAACAATGGTCCGTTTTGTGCAGCTATTTTGACGAATATGCACGCTTATAGATTAAGATGAATTGATATCTTAATTTATTCAAAGTGGCTATTTTCATCGCCATTTCAGTCCGTGTAGGTATAGTTTTATAGAGGTATGAGGAACAGGGTGTAAAGTTCACTCAACCTCCATAGAAAAGGGAGGATCCTCCGACCAGACGGGTGTTGTGTCTGGCGGGCAACTGCCGAATGATTAATGTCGGGCTGTTGTATCTATGCTAGTTGCGCGGTAAACTCTGCTTGCGCGATGCAGGATTTGCGTGACGTAGTATGACGCGTCGTTCGCATGTGGCGTTGTAGATACCGCTACAGTTTCTATCGCACTTGAACCTCCTAGGAAATTGTAGCAATGAATGGACAAAAGAAGCTTACGTAGAATAAACACACTTTTCAACTGCACCCTAATTGCGTAACCTGTGGCGTAACTATCAATCTCAATCAATCATTTTAAAGGATATTGCTAATCCATTGCTTCACATGTTCGAAAAATTTGTCTGCTCAACAACTTAAATAACGCAATGAATGTCGTTGAACTGTCAAAATGAAACATGCCATTGCTACTGATAGTGTATTACACAGTTACCCCGCTAGTTTGCTGGTCGTAGTCACAGATGTAGATGTTGTGAGGAAAGTTTTGAGTAAGAATGTGAATGGCTATAAGAATATGAGACCAAAAAAAAAACGATGAATGAATGAATGAATGCTTAATTTGTCAGATGGATGTGAAATATGATATGTCTAGAAAGGCGGTGACCACCGAGATGAAGACTAATAAAGTATGGAAGAATGGCTAGAATAAACCCTAAATAAATTGGGATAAGGGCAGGAGAACGATAATGATGACGAGTCACAAATGTAGATAAAAATCCACCTCTTATTACCCTCGGAAAACAGTGAGTTGTTGAATTTATCATGTCATATAGAATGATTCCATGAGCAAAAGCAAGCAGAAAATCACATTAAACACTATCGATTTCAATCGACAATATTACAACACTACAATAAAATTTTAATCAATATGTACCACTAATAATCTAAGTGCGAGCTCAGGTGCTCGGCAATCACGACCCTAGAACCAATGAGCCAGCAAATCATGACATCACGCAATCATAAAATCAGGAATGAAAATGCTTAGCTGCTTTGCATAGAGGAAATGCCTTTACTACGGAAATGGATATTTAAACTAACTATTAAACCTAACTAACTATTAACCTATTTAACTATTTGGATTATAAAGAATGTATGTTATTTCCCCTTTTTATTCAATCACACAACAAGCCGGCTTTGGTACGTTGACAAACGTGATTGGCTGTGTGAAATCTTGTTGATGATTCCGTTAACTTTTAATCGTTTCAATGATACCAAAGATAAACAGATCGAATTCTCAATTGAAGCAAATGAGTATCAATAAAATAACTTGCAATTAGTTAAGTCGGGTTTGAAAATCACATAATTTGAAAAACTTTAAATTTAATATGGTTTCACATTTATAGCCTCCATTTATTTTATAATATTCACCGTGAATGTTCTCATCATAAAAATTAAATAGAATGAACAAAAAGCTGTAATAAATTCTTCTTTTGTTTCAGCTTGAAAAAGAAGGAAAGCTCCTACACCCGCCGAGGTCACCAAACACGTCACATTCGAACAACTCCACGCTAGAAACGAAACAGAGTAAGAGCGCCATCAAGAAGATGATATCAGAGAAGATCATCACAACTACAACCCTAGAGAGAAATAAGAAAGACAAGAAAGATGGCCACACAACACTAGAAAGGGAGAACGAAAAGAATAGCAAACTTGCAAACAAATCTAGACTTTCTGACATGCCAGCACCTGTCAACAAACCAGAGAGGAATAAGAGACTATCAACTGACAGTGACATTCAAATTATTCAACCAGAAAATGGTATCGCCGCCATGACGCATATTGAACAATCTGAGACTCAGAAAAGAGAATATGACCCGAAAAGAGCAATGAAATTTGGTATCAGAGTCTTACCACCAAATGTACCTGATGATGGTGTCTTAAAACAAAAGAGCGTCGAAAACGGAGTCGTTGCTGTAGAAAAGAAATCTGTTGACGAAATAGACAAGCCTGAACCTCAACGTCCCGCACCTACAACTCAAATTAAACACGAGAATGAGACAGAGCAAAAGAAACCTGTTGTTGCTAAACGTAGGGAAAAGATGGCTCCACCTATTCCAAACGCTAGAAACAAAGCGAATGAATTTGACACAAGTATTAGTCTAGAATCCTCAAGAACATCCGAGAATTCAGTGATGACGACATTTGCAAGATGTGACCTCAACTCTAGCGGAATCAAAAGAGACGAGAATGGCATCCCTCAGGAGTTACCACAACATATGCTAGACGCGGCAAATGCAGCTAGAACAAACAGAAAGAGCTCCACAGACGTGATTTATGAGAAAGACAGAGTTGAACATAAGAAAGAAGAAGCTCCCAAACCGAAGAAATCAAAAGGCAAAGCTCCTTCACCACCAGACACAGAGAAAAACAAAACTGATGACAGTATTCTCGAACAATTAAAAAACGTTAATGATTTCTTAAGCAATGAGAAACAACATTCGAGTCTTTTACACGACTCTGTTACTTCACACAGGTCTTCCAATGCATCACAAATAAATACCTCAACGCCAAAGGTCAGCAAAATGAAGGGTTCTACTCGTCTCGAAGAATCTATGAACTTCAGTCAAGATGATATATATGATATTGTCACAAAGCCTTTCAAACGAGAAAGCGATTCGCTCAACAATTTCTTTGAAGATTCTAAATCTATCATGTCTTCCAACCAAGATGTTCATTCAGTGACGTCATTTAACCAAAGTGATAAGAGTGATAAAGGTTCCACGACAATAGAGCTTAATAACAGTGATATTACTATCCACAGTTCGCCAAATAACGACACAGTCCATTCTGTATCTGATGATACTTCCATTTTGGATGAGAATGAACGTAAAGCTGCTTCTCTCGGCGATTTATCCAGATTTGAAATGAGGGCCAAAGCTAGCAAACCTGCAACTGGCACGCTAGAAAGGGCTCAAAGTCTAGATATTTCTGCAGAAGATGCTGAGAACCATCAGGAAAGCACTATATCACCTAAGAAAAGGAAGGCAATGTCAGTAGTAGAAACTACCTTCTTTGATTCAGCACACGAAGATGTTTTGCCAGATATGATGGATTCGGATAAAGGTATAGTTATCAAACACAAGGAACCTAGATTGAGCTTGAATATTGCTAAAACATCAGCTATGGAAGGGCTCAACACTTTCCAGCGAAATCGATTGAAGAAGGGTTCAGAATTTGGTACTTTAGAAGATGCTATAGTGAAAGGATCTTCTAGTTCTGTTGATTCTGAAAGAAATGACGATCATAGCTTTACTAAGCCCAAAGATTTTGAGCTGTACAAAGAATCTGAACACGAAACATCCGATCACCTTGCTAGACGCATAATGGACGAAAACATGAAAGTTCATTTGAAACTTGTATCAGAATTCGCTAAATCTACGTCAGATGGAAGTAACATGAGCTCTTTGGATAGTACGCAAGAAATCGTACCAGTTCTGAATGAAAACAAACCAGCAACTGCTAAATACGAAGAAAAGCTTACAATGACGTATGATACTAACGTACCAGATGACCTGAAAATGTCCCGTAATACATACGTAAACAGTTTAGAGAGACCTAAGTCCGATATGATGAAGAAACTGCTCGCCAAAAACCCTATATTGAACGTACATATTGACCAAGGCCCTGAAAAAGAAAAACATGAAGCAAGTACCAGTAAGGAGACACCACAGACAGACGCATTTAAATCAGCAATGCATCAACCAGACATCGTCAATTTCGACTTAAAAACATCACAAGCAGAAAAAGTTCGAGACTATGATGACTTCGTCAGTAATATCAGAATAGGATCAAACAACAACAGCCTCAATTACAAGAAAAAACTCGAAACGTTTTCCTCAGAATGGACAGAACCCAAAGATTTAAACACCAATACCAATGTAGTAACCATATCTACAGAGAAAATTCAACCTGTTGAAGAGAAACGGGAAAGAAAAACATTTCAAGATCACACAAAATCTATCGAGATAGGCGAGCCTACTATACGTATGATGCCGCCCGATGTCCTTGAAGGTATAAGACGAAAACATGATGAAAGAGAAAGGACCTTATACATGGAACCTGCCAACGTTTCCCTAACGATGACACAGGAACCCGTACAGAAAACTGTAACAGTCAATGTAAACGAAGATGAGTTTGGAAACAAAGTAATTACACAAAATATTGAGAAAATATCAACTAAGTACATCACTACGAAAGCTGAAGCGCCTTTACAAGTAGAACAGATTAGCTTCGGTATAATGAGAGGAGGAGAGATCAATGAAATGCAGTTAGAAGAAGGAGATGTAAAAGATATTGATAAGAGAGTGCTAGATGAAATCAAAAGGCAGAATCCTAACATGCACTTCACTACAGACGAACCCGCTTACACAAGAACAGAAACTATAATACTAAACACTACAGAAATGGATGAGGAACAAGCAAAAGCGCTGATGGAAAAACTTAAGAATGATCCGAGTTTCATGTCACAGAAAACTTCAGAAGAACTCTCACGTATGGGAATAAGAATTGTTCAAGATCTAGAAGACGTAGAAACCTCAAGTCAAGATGCAGTCGAACTCACAAAAACAAGATACTCTATCAATCCAACGATAACTGAAATACAAAAAGATTGTAAAGAAATAGACAGTCATACAGACACGCACATCACAGAAATTCAAGTAGTCACACCTCGCACGGAGCAAATGCAAAAACAGAAAGAAAGTAAAGACAAAATCTTAAGCAGACAAAGAGCACCGCCTTACGAAGAACCCCCTCTATCCTACGAGTTAGACATTGAACTGCTAAACGATTTCATTCTCAATGAAAGGCACTTTTCAGCTAAACAAATAGCTGACGAACAAAAACGATTGAAATCGAACCAATCGAACGAACCAAAGAAACAACGTCATTCTGACTTCGACCTACCAAGAAACACTACTATAAAATTCCGGACAGCTACCTACGAATCTCCTAAAGGCACAATAGTCACGAGCACAGATCTAGAAAACCGGAGACTATCACAACTAGACCAACTACAGTTACGGTCTCAAGAGCAACAAAAACCGCAGATTTCTGTGAAACCGAGTAACATACCCATCGTCAAAGCAGAAAAAATTATACAAAAACCTCTTGCGCCAGGTGTTTCGTCTAAGATACCGGTTTTTACAACACAAAAGTCGTTGAGTCAGGAGAATTTGAGTGATACAAAGTTTTCGCTGCCTCGGTCTCCGCCACCGCAATTCAGTAGTTCTGGTAACATTTCTGTGACATCGATAATTAAGAGCAGTTCTAAGAGTCCTAGTGGCGGGAAAATATGAATAATTTTATCGATGAATATGATTAAAATGGTTTTAAAGATCATCTTTACACCACAAAGGTCAGACCAGAAACCATTTACTAATTACGCTGTTCACCTTTTCCAATCAGAGAGCGTAACTAAAGAAAGATGCAGATAGACTATTGCACATGTTCGAGCATTGAATATGGTCAATTCAGACAACATACGTTTCGATTCTAGATGACACATAATATCTAAAATGGCGAGTTTTCAATAGACATTTGACAGACGGGCACCGCCGAAGTCGAGCTATGGTACAACTTGTGCCTATACAAGTTCAGAATCATATGCGAGACTTTAAATGGCTAAAGTATCAATTTTGCCGAAGATAAATCATCTAATGTATGTAATGATCTTTAAAACCATACACATAGGGGTCACATTATCAAAGTGTGAATGTATATTTTAAGCTACACTAAAGTAGTACTTGAATACAAATTATTGTATAGACTCCTGATATACATAAGTTTTAATAAAAATAATTAAGTATATTAAAAGATATGCATTATTTAGGTTTAGGCTTAATCTTCAAGTGTCTTAAAAAGTGCCACAAACACTAAAATGTACTCTTTAAAATTACATAGGTAGGTACTTTACTTTCTTTTTTTTTTTCTAAATTTCTATTCCAAATGTGCCTTTTATTATAACGATTTTATAAAAAAAAATATTTAAGAATATCTTATTTACTCGCTTTTTGACAGATTTTAGGTTGTGAAAATAAATCTAAATTATTTAATAGAATTTTATTTTGTCACAATATAATATTTAAAAAAAAACAAATGAAATAATCATGAGATTGTATAATTATTGTATAATTAAAATATGCTTATGTATTACCATTTGACATTCCGTCCGAAAGTATTACCAATATTAAATATTAAGTTTTTAAAGTACTTAAGAACTTATTTAAGTTCGCAGCGGTTATAGCAGAAACCAAGATTTCTGGGCCATTTTCTTTATTAAGTATAGTTTAGTTCTTATGGTTTTTTTACATGATGGTTTATTTGACAACTTCGATACGTTGATGATCAACAAATAGATGAAAATAATAAATATTATGAAGTTAACACTGGCAGTTTAATACCTCCCGTATTTCTTACAAGGGCAAAATTTCAGTTCAATTTGAAAATCGAATTGTCATCGGATGGAATGGATATAAAAATGTAACCTACCAAAACCAATTGCTAATTTGTAACAGTCGAGAGTTGAGTGTCGGCCATTATGCAAAAAAGCCATTATATTTATTAACATTATGTTTGTTAAAGTTGATAAAAGTCGATGATAAAGTAAGTAACGATCTACTTGGAACAATTACAGTTTAACATGTTATTATATCACAGTTATAAATATTGTATTTTATCGATGTATTATAAAATAAATACGAATAAAATGTTGGATATTGTTTTATTTCAATTTGTTTGTTATATCTTTTTTTATGGATTTCCAACAGAGACTACACAATTACATGCTTGTTTACAAGCTCAGACCAACAAAAAATGATTACAAGGGGTAAATACTAGTCTGCGCTTTCAATTTTAGGAGACCACATCATTCACTATTATGACTATCGGGCTGTACCTGCACCGCAACGTAAATGACACAAAAAAAAGTTGATGAACTGTCTCAAAATGAATGGCGTTGACGTTGGTAGAACAACACCACACACATCTCATGAAAAAACTGAAACTCTTAACCCTCTTAATAGCTATTCACAACCATTCGACAGGTTTCCGAGTGATTACACTTTTTCGGTTACCTGATTTACCTAGTCCCCGACAGCAAAGTTGGTTTAAACTGTCAACATTTTTGTATTTCGGTACTTCTCCATTAATGAAGTTCAATTCATGGTTGAGAGTAGCTATACTAGAATTATCCTATTATTATGACCTTATTGTACCATATTTAAATGCAAACAAAAATTATGATACCGATTCGATTTCATTCAAAGAAATCTTTGCAATATTGCTTGCATTCTCTCTCAAATACTTTCTTAAATTTTCTTTTACATTTTTCCTCTCTACACGCTTGTTTGTACGACGCCCTGCATGCTTTGCGGCAGTATTTCGTGGCTGTCTTCTGACATGACCTCCAACGATTTTTCCTTAAAGATTCCAAATTATTATTTTCAATCTGTTTCTTTAATTTGTCTATTATATAATCATTCTCATGGTAGTAATTCGATTCGCTGTCTGTATCTGTTTCCGTATCCGTATCGGGATATTCGTCAGAATTAGATTCACCTGATTCTTCGTCATCATCCTTGCTTTCACTTTCTATCCACGGCAACATTATTTGAGGGTTTTCTATCCATGGCAACATTGGGGCTTCGTATTTCATAGACGGATTTGTCTCTTCTGATTCTATGTTGTCTTCGATATCTTCCTCAATGTCCTGTAAATCATTATATTGAATAGTTATTGTCAGTTTATTTCTTTATTTAAGTCCTTAAACTAATGTATTAATAAATATCTCCCGCGCCGAAAGCTACTCTCCGCTGAGATTGCCTACCATGGCCGAAATTCAGTCTGGAGGGCTATTACCTATTACCACTTTTTTTTTCTATAAAAGTAAAAATCGGCATCGTATTTATGAAATACTAAAACGATAAGTCTGCATTAGTTGCAGAGCATTTGTTGTAGTCCGGTGATCCAATGATTAGACATTGGATTTGGAACATAAACATATGCAGACACAATGTCTATGGGAGAATTTCACCAATGAAACTGAAAGTTCAGCACGTCTAAACCAGCACCCTAATCGGGTAACACACTATCAATCACAATCTGAATCATTTTAATGGATATTGATAATCCATTGCTTCATTTAAGTTCGAAAAATTGGTCTTTGTCGCAATGAACCATGTTGAATGTTGAACTGCTAAAATGAAAGCCATTGATATATTGCTAGTGTGTTACGCAATTACCTCGCGGATTCAAGTCAAAATTGTTGTGAAATATTGACACCAGCTCCTATACGCGTTTTAGAATTGTTCGAGTTCAGTTTCATTGGCGAAATCCGCACTTAATGAAGACGAGTAAATTAGGCCTTACTTCAACGATTACCAGGGCCAATACTTTTGGCGAGTTCTCTTCAGAATTATTCTCGGGCACAGTACCAGTATCACCTCCACCTCGTAAGGCCTGTTTCGCTCCTTTAACCGCCTGGAATTAGAAAAACCAACGTCGTCATCATTATCATCGCCTTTAGTGACTGGGTCTCTACAATCGCATGCCATGCGGCGTCCTACCTAACCTTCGTTTGCGTTGTCATCAACACCAGCAATGGATTAATATGTACTGTTGACATTCGTTGTTATTCTCTCTGATCTGCGATGAGCGCATGTAGCATTCACGACCGTTCGATACGCTTCCGTAACCAATCAAACATCAATCAATGTTATCAAAAGAGTTCTCTAAAGTCTATTCACAAATCCAAAACCTAAAAATTTTGTCAATTTAAAATCAATAGACGACCGCTATTCTTCCCCCAGCTATTTGTTGTCGGGGCTAAGCAAAATAGTAATTTAAAATGTGTCATTTTTCATTCGACACTTTTTCCAATTCGTCGAATTATTGCGAATAGTTGGAAACTTATGTGTGGGTTTTGGACATGGCTCTTCTTAAAACTATGCAGTTACCAGTCACGGAGGCCAGTATCGAAAAGCTTGTGTGGGAATACTGACAGATTGCATGTAGAAATCTTATCGCCTTTATGACATCACAAAGTAGCTTCAGAAAATGCTCGTCTTATACTATTTTATTCCATATTAATAATAATAATATGTACTTACACCATAAAACAATAACATAACAACAACTCTACAAAAATACATTGCAGTGACTAAAAGAACGAAAATCGTCCAATCTATGCAGCCATATCACGCCAGCATCACGTTTTCAATTAATTTTTAGATTGCCTTTGTAGAATTATCGTTTTATTTTATTGTAGTTTGCATAATCCTAAAATTATCTCCATTGACTTTTTGGTCTTCCTCGAATAGGACTTCTGGGTGTGTTGAAAATTTACCTACTGGTAGTACCTACCTACTTCGGAACGCAATGCCAGCCAGCCAGTAATGTTAGGGCAGGATGATCAAATGTAAATGCCTTGCCTAGTTTACTTCCGGGTTTCTGAAATCCTAGCCAAGTCTCTGATCAATAAATAATAATAATACCAGCCTATTATTGTCCTAGTGCAGGGCAAAAGCATCTTCTCTTATAGATAAGGCACGAGCATTGATCACAACGCTAGCCTGTGACGGGTTGGAGATTTCAGTCTTATGTTGCCTTTAAGTCCAGATTTCCTTACTATGTTTTCCTTCACAGATGTCAGTAATGTTCAAGATTCTTTTATTTAACGAACCACCAATCATAAATTTCACCAGCCACTGCTCCTTAGGATGTGCATTGAGAGTTTTCCTACATTAGCTGTTACATCATTTTAATTTATAATTATATAACTTTTTATTCTTAAAATTAATTGAAGACTTATTCCTAACTCAATCAGCGGGGTAATTGCGTAACACACTATCAGTAGTAATGGGTTGAATTTTGACAGTTCAACAACATTAATTGCCTTATTTACGTTGTTGGACAGACACATTTTTCGAACATACGAAGCAATGAATTGGCAATATCCTTCAAAATGATTCAGATTGAGATTCATAGGGTGTTACGGAATTAGGGTGCAGGTACAAAATGTCTATTCTTCATAAGCAGCTCTGTCCCTATCAAATTCAAAGTTCTTCGTGCAACTCTTTTGGCATTCCCTTTTGAGTGCCTTCCTGGCTCTTTTAGAACATCTACGTTTCCTGCAAACAGATTTGTAAGCCTTTTGACATGCCTTCCTGCACATTCTACTCGCTTTGCGGACACAACTTTTATGCCATCGTCGAGTTTCAAATTGTTTTCTTGCTCCTTGTTTGTGGTAATTATGAAAATGTTCTATAGAGTCACCAGGAGGTACGTCTTCAAAGAAGTCTGTCATGTCTTCTGAAGTGGCTTCGTCTGTAGACAATTCCTGGTAACTGTATCCCTGTCCGCTGGCTATACCAGAACTGACATACTTTTGTTTTGCTTTTATAGCTGCCTGAAAACCAATTAAGATAAGCAGAATTTCATAAAAATTAAACCTTATATTTATTTTGTTAAACTTGGGTAGCTAGTAAACAGTAAGTAGGGGGAAGCGACTTTGTATATATTATACTAAGAAAATTCTGGTAGGAGGTAACTAGGTACTGGAAAATCCAATTAAACACCCAACAACCTAGTAGGCTGACCTGGGTTCCGTACCATCATATGTTTTTAAATTTTCACTGGCGAGCTACTTACTAGATCTCGTTCAAACCAATTTTCGGTGGAAGTTTACATTATTTTTTATTATTTATTTATTAATTTATTTTATAGATTACATGTATCTTATACTTAAACAAAGCACACAATTACATATATTCATACATTTTTTTTAGTTTTATCATTCTCTTATTTTAGAAGTGACAAGGGGGGGGGCACACATTTTACCACTTTGGAAGTGTCTCTCGTGGAAACTATTCAGTTTAGAAAAAAATTATATTAAAAACCTCAATATAATTTTTTGAGTTTTTTTTGAGTTTCAGTTATAAGTATGGGGAACCCCCAAAATTTATTGTTTTTTTTCTATTTTTGTGTGAAAATCTTAATGCGGTTCACAGAATACATCTACTTACCAAGTTTCAACAGTATAGTTCTTATAGTTTCGGAAAAAAGTGGCTGTGACATACGGACGGACAGACAGACAGACATGACGAATCCATAAGGGTTCCGTTTTTTTTGCCATTTGGCTACGGATCTCTAAAAAGATCAACACTTGATCAAGTTACGAGTTATTTTGTTGTCTACCTTAGATACGTTAGTAAAATTACAGATATGTCACATTTATAAATCTTAAAAAATGCTACTCACAAAAATATTCAGCATTACAATCGCTACCAAAAAATTCATGTTCCATGTGAGTGTGTGACTAGGTCGTCGTAAAATCAGAAAATAAACATTTATAACTTTATTACACGTACTTTTTTATGTTTTAATTTTATTTTATTGTCATATATCAAATAAATGTAATGATAGCCAGCCGCCGGCCGCATCATCCCAAAGTATATGTATGCAAAGGTGATTGGGTCTGCTAGCATGTCATTTTGTATACCTAAATGTGACCCAAAAGTTTTAGGAATATTCGTGAGACCTCAAATATACCAATACTAGGAGTATTGGTAAAACTGAAAGACAGAACTATATGATATAACAGCCGGCCCTAGGGCGATGCGAGCGGTGCGACGGCAACGGGCGCCCGTCATGGGAGAGGCGCTGAAATCAATCGAAATGCGAGCACCACTGGCGGTCACATTTCGGTTGATTTCAGCGCCTCGACGATCGGCTCTATAGTAAGTTACTATCATCAATGACTGGTGCCTGGTGGACAGTCCACCAGGCACCAGTCATTGATGATAGTAGGTAACTTACTCTAAGTCCGATCGTCCACCAGCAAGCAAGCAACTGCATAATTTTGCATATATCATAGGAACATGGTACATAGAAGAGCACCACGTTAAGATTTTGCACCACCTAAAAAAAACTTCTAGGGCCGCCACTGAATAGCACACATAAATACTACTACTTCTACTACTCGGGTCTTTGGCAGTCGTTACGGGTCCAGTCTTACCAAGGGGTATCGTATTAACCAGTAACTGGGTTATGGAGGTCAGATAGGCAGTAGCTTCATGTAACATGCAGGTATTCAACTGCGTCTGGTGAGACTAGAATCCGACCCCAACATAGTTGGGAAAAGGTTAGGTAGATTGATTGACTTTTACTACTGGGTTTACGATTAAAAGGATGAAATAAGTGATGACAAATAAAATGCCAAGATACATCTTTATTAACTCAATCTAGACTTCAAAGTGTATAATGAAACTGTTTGCCACAGTTATTCTGGATATGTTAAGTATCACAAACTTCAGAGTTAAACACTTTTCTACAATTGACGCCGCACGCTGTTTTAAGAGTATTCTTAGCTCTGACAGAGCAGCTGCGTCGGGCACAAACATCTGTGTGGGCTCTGTTGCAAGCTTTGGAACATTCATATGTATCTTTATTACTCTCATTGATACATTCAGTTCGTAGAATTTTAGATCTTAGTGCGTTTTTATGTTCTTTACGAGCTCGCATAGCTGGTGGTTCAACTATGTCTTTCAATTCTTCAGATATATTGATATCGGGATAGTTGTCAATTCGTGCTTTTTCATCATCTCCAGTTTCATCGTCACCCTCTGTCGATTTACCAGGTACGTCTATATTTCTTCTTGTTGAAGGGTCACTCTGAAAAGGCATCATTTTTTAATCAAATCTTTTCATGTTGACCGTCAGTGAAAATGCGAAATTGTTACTCATGTTATTGTGCGCCTCTAATCAATTTTTTCTATTTATAATTATTTAATCTGTCTGTACGTGTTACCTTTTTTCAATGACTGAACGCATTTCGAAGAAATTTGGCATATAATGGATAGACGTCTGGGTTAGGACATAAGATACTTTTTATACCGGTAGTATGTCCCCGTGGGATCACTTCCGACCTCCACACAGGCAACAGCTAGTTTAAAATAAGTGTGGTGTGTAGCAACATACATTCCGCCACATAGGCACGAACAATGCTAGACATCTGTCGTCAGCGTCACTGAAATTCTACATTGCACAAGCAAAAGTTTCAAAAATATATTAAGTGAGTAAATAAAATAATATTACAAAGGAAAAGTTTATAAATGACAATTTACTGACTATAGTTTCGTCGGAGAAATTACTAACAAGCTTCAGGAACAAAAGTTTCTTTACAACTGTTATCGCACTCTTTTCTAAGCTCCTTACGCGATCTGACAGAGCACGCAAGTCGACTACAAACGTCTTGATGTGTCCTGCGGCATGCTTGAATGCATTTGACTACTTTGAAGTCGATTTCGCTTATGCATTGACCTTTCAGTTTCTTCTTTACTGACTCTCTCTCGTCACGTTCTCGTAATGCTGTATGCCTTTTCATTGTTTTTTCTTCTTTCCTTTTTGTTTTTTTTCGCTTTGATTTATATTTATGTTGATGTTTTTTCTTAGCTTTGTGGTGAGCTCTTAGCTCCATATATTCAATGTCATCATCTTCTTCACTTTCATTCTCAAAGCCTGCTGAGTTGCCAGCGATGTCTATATTTCTTCTTGTTAATATTTCATTACCCTGAAATGTATATGTTGGAGTTCTGTACCATATTTTGAATTTTGTTTATTGATTGTTAACGGTTTTACTCACTTGTTTATTTCGTGATTGCCTGAATAGTTTCATGAGTTAATCACGCTGTGAGGTAATGGGTCACACTGACTTTGTCCGTTCTGTCATTTCACTATATTCATTCTGTCAACTTCTTTATTCATAACCATCTTCCTATGAACCTCTTATATGTATGGACTTCACTAGCACGTCCCATTGGCCATTGGAGTTTGACGCTTCACTTACTTGCCGGTACAACTCACTTTTACACAGATCAGATTCCAAAGCTAGTTGAGCAATCCCGAAACATACCCGACAGAACATAAAACCGTTAATAATTATAAACTTTAATGTTTCCTACGAATGTACTAATCACAAAGACAAGAAAGATGCGTGGACATAACACATTTCCGTGCACGTTTTTGGTACATTTATTTAGAGGGCCAGATACAGAATATTTTACGCATTTTCAACTTCGGTACACCTGAATTTAGTACATTTTTTTTAATCACCAAGCGTTTGACAAAGTATGGCATGAAGGCCTTATACATAAACTGAAGCAACCAAAGCAGTTTGCAGATATATTAGAATCCTACATTCTGAATAGAGTCTTTAGGATAAGACAAGAAGACGCCTACTCAGAACTGAAAGAAATTAAAGCTGGCGTACCGCAAGGAAGTGTGTTAGGTTCGGTCCTGTATCTACTATTTATTTATTTATTTAAACTTTTCGCACAAAAAAGGTACAAAGGCGGACTTAATGCCTTAGGCATTCTCTACCAGTCAACCAAGGGTGGTGAAGAGATTGGATGGCAGGTGCTTTGGTTGAGAAGAACAATGATAAAAATTAAAAAAGCTAATAAAACTAGGTACTTACAGAAATACATAAATAGGTTATATACACATACATACTATTTAATATAATATATACTTATAATATATATATATACATACAAATTCAAGGGAGAGAGGTGTTGAGATTACTCTACGCTATTTATTTTGAAAATAACTCTGCAATTTCCGCTTAAATGCATACCGACTGGTGGCCGTCCTGGTATCTAGAGGAAGTGCAAGTGCTGAATTAGAGCAAAACACGATTGGGACCTTTGCTGATGATACAGCCATAATGGCTGTAGGAAACAGCCACGAAGAAGCAGTAGAAAAGGTACAAATGGCTGTAAATCAAGTTTATGACTGGACCAAAAAATGGAGGATTAGGTAAACTTAATGAATCGAAATCTGTTCACATAGATTTTACCAACAAAAAACAACAGTATTCTCCAGTTTACATTAATAATAAACAAATTCCATACGAGAATACAGCCAAGTATCTCGGTATGACCCTTGACGCAAAGCTACGCTGGAAAGCCCACGTCAAGAAGAAAAAAGATGAACTCGACCTCCGATTCAAAAGAATGCATTGGCTACTTGGAAGAAACTCCATGCTGTCCGTGCAAAATAAATTGTTGCTATAAAGACAAGTCCTGATGCCAGTTTGGACTTATGGCATTCAGCTATGGGGCTGCACCAAACAGACCAATATATTAATTATACAACGATTCCAGAACAAAGTGCTAAGGGAAATTGTAAATGCACCTTGGTACATACGAAATGATGACCTCCACCGGGACCTAAAAGTTAAGTTCATCGAAAAAGTGATCCAGAAACTTGCAGAAGCTCACGAAAAGAGACTTCATCAGCATGTTAACGTCGAGGCAATCCAGCTTCTCGGCCACACAAACGTAGTTAGAAGACTAAAAAGAACAAAACCGTTCGAGCTAGTGTTTAGTGTTAGTGAATAGTGTAAAGTACAAAAGTGCCAAACAAACACAAGAACGAAGTGTATTCGCCTTAATAGAGAGAATAAGAAAAGTGCTCTTGGACACATTCTTACTAAAGACAATTTTTAATAGTTTATAATTAAATTACTTATTAGTCTATCTAAAAGGCTAGATTGTAATAAGATTAGGGTCCATCCATTGTTGAACCCTAGGACAAGGAAAAAAAACCAATCGTTTTCTTTACATAATACTAATTACTGCCCGCGACTCCTCTCGCTAAGAATCATTTAGCTTTTCTATCGTTTCGCATTGCAACTCTTCACCCTCAAAGAAAAATATCTTCTACATTCATGTTTCTCTTTCTATCTTCATCAAGTTTATTAGCTATGTGTTAACTATTTAATTGGTATAGTCGACCTCATGCTTTACCATTTGAAACTTCACCAAAGTTGAAACTATCTAACTGTCACATAGACAAATAACCTTCGTTTTAAGACAAAAACAGACAGTGAGTGCAATTAGCACCTTATTATTTAACATTTTCATACCAATTTATTGCGAAATGTGTCATAAATGACTTTGGCTTTGACAACAAATTAGAAAGGAAAGCAATTACGAAGTCTATACAAAAGAATCTTACTTCTAAAGCGACTAGTCCTGGTAGCTCATATAATATTTCATCGTCATTTGCCGGTTGTTTATCTTCTGCCATTCGACTCTCTCCATCATCTAGCAGTGCTCGGTATTTCTTGACGATGTTCTTCGCATCAACAGAACCCTGGACAAAAATCACGTTCTAAGGAAATTTTTGTACATATTGTTTGTGGGTAACACAGATAATGTACCTAGGTAATTCAAATGGCTTGGTGGGAAATTTCTCTCAGATTTTGATGACTGTCAGTTTTTTGTATACATACTTACATCCCTTACATCCAACAAGTAAAGTTACAGTGTGACCATTTGTGGCAGATTTCTGCCATTTTGGCAGATTTCGCTCCTAAATTTTGTCTGTTGCAAATCATGCTGACGATTTACAAAAGTGGCAGATTTCGGCAGATTTAAAAGATTTGAAGAAAATTCACATTACGTGAATTTTCAGAATTCATCTTTTCTAAAAGTAATTACATCAGGTTTTATATATAGGTAATTAGATTTAAAATGATTTTATCGAACTGGCAACTTCTGTATGGCCAAATTATACGGGGATTTCCCGCTTATTCTGTTTTTAAACAAGTGCGTCTTATGATCATAAACTGTAATAAAACTGGAATAGTGTTCATATTATTATTATTCTTATTTTCATTATTGATTTGGTTTCCAATCAACTTTTGATTTTACCTCATTCTCTTTTGATGCGTATCGTGTGCGGTTCTGTGCGTTACACAACGAATCATTAATTATGAAGAGAATACAACAAAAGATTAAGGAACACGGAGACTGTGTCTCCTTTAAACCAACTAAAAACATGATCAAAAAGATGTCGTCAAAATCTATGTACACCGAAAAAGACGAAAATTTGGAGGCAAATGCGGATACGTAGAGTAAGTAGCGTATAGGTATTAATAATGCTTAAGAAAATTGTTAAATATTTTTGTTGATTAAAGAAATTTCATTGAATTCGTTGCGTATTTTTTTCAGTTTCCATGAATATTTTTGGCAATTTTGGCGCCAAGTGTGGCAGATTTTTTGCCCAGTCTGTGGCAGATTTACCATTTATAAGATGGTCACACTGTAAAGTTATAACAAAGAAGTGGACTGACGACAGACGTGGTTAGATGGACCGACGACCTTAAAATGGTTGCTGGGACAGACTGGATGGGGATGGCAGAGGACAGAGCGAGCCTATGTACAGCGGTGGACTGTGATAGGCTGAGTTAAATGATTGAACAAAAAGTAAAATGATGAGTTTTTCTGGATTATCTATAGAAATTGTATCTATGTATATATTATATGCCACAGGTATATTGTCAAAGCCGTGTTATTACAATTTCACTAGCGATATTATAATTAAACGGTAGATTGTCAATCGACTTCATTTCTTACAATTTAACGGCCTGGGGCCCAAGTCTGCTATTTTTATAAATTCGTCATTCCAACACGATCCCATTGTCATTTTGCTAAAAGTTCGTAATCTGCTAAATTCATAATGGTCGATCATTGGTCGGTCAATGGCACAGAACATATATATACGATACTCGTAACGAATTAAAAGCAATGATTGCACAATGACGTTCTAATGGTAGGTCACTGATCAAAGGAACTGTCAAAATTTTAGCAGATTACCGCCTTAGTCAGTAATGCATTTGTCATTAAGTACGAGATTACCATTCTATGCCATTTCTTTCAATGGATTGTCAGTGGTTGACCCAGTAGCGGCCCTAGGGCGGTGCGGTGGCTGGCGCCATCATAGGAGAGGCGCTGAAATCAACCGAAATGCGACCACCGGGCACCAACCAGTCATTTTAACTTACTATAAAGCCGATCGTCCACCGCCAGCTAAACTAAGTTAGTTTGGTTTAGCCCGCATAGTTGAGCCAATATTTCATACATGTGCGTCCACCACAAACTATGCCAGCTAAGCTAACTAAAACAGCCCAGCTAAGTCAAAGTAACTTAGTTATGTAGGCCGATCCGAAGCTACGCGAACTAAGCTAAGCCCCTCTCACTCTCCTACGTTACCCCTCTGGCGCCTTTCACTAGTGTCGTTTTGTAGTGTGTGATCGTGCGCAGGCAGCGAAACACGTATTTGTAGCATGGAGGTATTTATTGAATACCTCAAGCAATATCCTATATTGTAGAATCCGGAGGCAAAAGACTACCGTGATGAAAATAAAATAAAAAACGGGCAAGAGCGAGTCGGACTCGCGCACCAAGGGTTCCGTACCATCACATGTTTTTAAATTTTCATCGGCGAGGCCTATATTCATCAGAGACGAGGCCTATATAGGCCTCTTGGCCGATAGTGAAACTAATGTAACTTTTGTTGATGATTTCTGAAAATGTGTGCGTGTGTATTTAGAGACTTCGTTTTATTTTTCCTGTAAACTTTACATAAACTTCTATCACATAGAATAATTTCAGATTTTTCTCTTTGCAAACTTCGGAGTTATGGGGGGAACGGTATTTTTTTACATTTTTCATCAAAAGTCGAAAACTATGAGGCCTAAAAAAATAGAAAAAATGTTCGCTTTGTCTCTTTCTAGAGAGTGGTCACATTTGTGAGGTTAACGCTCAGTCCATACTCTATATAGTCTATGGTATAGATAGGTCCCCCCTCATCGTAGCAAGAGGACTCGCGAGGTTTAGTCGATATGAGTCTGACATAACCAGGCGGAGGGTACCTATATATGAGGGTTTCCCCTCAGACAAAGAAGTCGGCAAACAAGATGAATCGAATCAAATAAATTCTACACCATCTGTTTTGGATATAGTACGTCAGATTTACTTTTATGTATTTTTACCTTTACCTTTTAGTTAGGGAAACGATGATGGGGTTGTATTTTGAAGAAAAAAAACTTGGGCAAATATTTTATGAAAATATAATTATATATTCAGCAATACACTCCATATCGAAAGCTACCATCAGGTTCCTTTCATGCGAACTGCAGCACTTTACAATTTTGTCTCTACATTAATTAATAATCACTATCCGATTCATCACTATACTCATCACTACTACTATACTCATCACTATACTTATCACTATATTTACTAGACGATGATGCAAAAGTTTTCTTACAACTTCGCTTACATTCACTTTTCAGCGCTCTTTTCGATCTTGATGTACATTTAAGCTTTCGACAAACATTTTTGTAAGCACTGATGCACGATTTACTACATAATTTTAACGCTTTTTTATTCAGACACTTTGAGAAAGGCTTTCTTGCAATATGTTTGCTTCTAGGTTTATCAAACGCATTTAGAGTCAACTTAGAATCATTCTGTTGCTTGACCTCCTCTGCTGTTCTGTTTCCCACATTGGTAATAAAAACTGAAAATGCTTCGTCACTTTTACCGTTATCAAACATTTTTACACCGTAATAATCTGGATCTTTTTTTGATTTTACATTAGAGTTATTCCTATGATGCAGTTCTCTAACTGTGTTTGACATAAGTTTGTTTAAGTTCTTCTTAACATTATTGTGATGCTCAAAACCATGAAAATTATTCCCAAATGGCGAACCTATGGTTGTTACTGGCTTATCTGTGTTAGATTTATCTCTAACAACTTTGAGATTCTCAAAGCCAGGATCATTCTCAAATGGCGTATCCTTAGCTGTTTCCGGCTTATCTTTGTTGGAGTTATCTTTGCGATCCCCAAAATCAGGATATCTTCCTTTTTCCGTATCTTTAGTTATTTCAGAAATTACTGGTTTACTCCCATAAACATTTTCACTAGCTAGTGAAGGGAGTTTAGTATCCTTCGTTGCATATTCATCTTTAATACTAGTATAAGTAAGATCATCGTTATTTGCGTTTGTGTTACTATGATTTAAGTTAAGGTTTTTAATAACCTGGTTATTTTGACTGGCCTCTTTCACTGTACCAATTATTCTATAGTCATAATCAGGATAACTCTCATTTTGCGTATCTTTAGTTATTTCAAAAATTACTGGTTTACTACCATAAACGTTTTCACTAGCTAGTGAAGGGAGTTTAGTATCCTTCGTTGCATATTCATATTTAATATTAGTATATGTAAGATCATCGTTATTTGCGTTTGTGTTATTATGATTTAAGTTAGGGTTTTTAATAACCTGGTTTTTTTCACTTGCCTTTTTCACTGTACCATTTATTCTATAGTAATTTTTAGGGGTGGGTGTTTTTACGGATTTTATTTTAGAGTACTTATTGCCCTGATTATTTAGAATAGACTTATTTTGATTCAATTTAGGTTGCCGATTTCCCTTTGAGGTATTTTCAATTGTTTTAGAATTATTATGGTTATTAACATGAAGCTTTTTGATAAAAATATCACTATTTTTGTCAGTATATTGACTATAATGGTCATTTTCGATATTACTGAATGGAGAACCGTAATAATCTTCATCTAGTTCATCTTTACCATCTAAAGGATACTTAGTATTTTTATGATTACTCGTTATTATGTCTTTTATTGTAATGGGTTTAGTCGTCAGCTTATCATTTTGTTGATTACTCTGTACTTTTACCTTCTTGGTATATTTATTTGTTTTATGATTATTATTATGATGCTTTTTTATAGAAATATCACTATTTTTGTTAGTATATTGACTATAATGGTCATTTTCGATATTACTGAATGGATAACCGTAATCATCTTCTTCTGGTTCATCTTTACCTTCTGAAGGATACTTAGTATTTTTATGATTACTCGTTATAATGTCTAATGTAATGGGTTTAGTCGTTGTTTTAAGTTTCTGATGATTATTAACATGATGTTTAGGAATATCACTATTAATTTTAGTATAATGACTATTATGGCCATTTTCGATATTACGCAGTGGAGAGCCGTAAAAATATTTATCTTGTGAATCTTTACCTGCTAAGTGATTCCTAGGATTTTGATGATTAGATAATATATCTTTTACTAGTATCAATTTAGTTGTCAGTTTATCATTTTGTTTATTAGTCTGGATTTTTACCTTCGGGGTATATTTATTTGTTATATGATTTTTGCCATGCTGTTTTTTAATAGAAATATCACTAATTACTTTAGTATATTGTCTATTAAGGTCATTTTCGATATCACTGAATGGAGAACCTTCTAATGGATACTTAGAATTTTTATGGTTACTAGATAATATATCTTTTATTATAATTGGTTTAGTCGTCAGTTTATCATTTTGTTGATTACTCTGAACTTTTACTTTTGGGGTATATGTATTTGTTTTAGGATTAAAATGGTTAATATCATGATACTTTTTGGTAGAAATATCACTAATAATTTTAGTATATTGTCTATTTTGGTAATTTTTGACATGACTTAACGAAGAACCGTAATCATCTTCATCTTTACCCTTTGAAGGATACTTAGAATGTTGATGATTACTTGTTATTATGTGTTTATTAATATTCGGTTTAGTTGTCAGTTTTTCATTTTCGATTGTAAAATCTGTTTCAACATATTCGTTACTCTGACTATTATATCCAACTGTTTGAGAATGTTTTCTGTTACCATCGTAACCCAAAAGTTTTTCATTTGTATTGGGAAGTCTTCCTTTGTTGTTTACTATTTCATGTCTACTATTTTCTTTATGATATTTGCTTTCTTCATTTGCTTTAGGTCTAGTTGTAGCTCTTAGGCCTGGTAAGTTAAATTTAAGGGTTTCTTTTGTAGGATTGATTTTTTTACTTCCATCGTCGGCTCGAGTTTCTGTCAGTTCAACCCGGGGAAAATTTCCGAAGATTGAGTCTAATAATCTATTGTCCTTGCGAATGTTTTGAGTGAAATAACCGGCTAGATCTAAAACAAAGTCTAGTTTGGAATGATTGTTGTTACTTCCAGCATTGAGTGACGAAACTGAATCCACGAGTTGAAAGCCAATTTTTCTCCGCGACGGGTCATTTTGATTCTGGAAAACATAACCTACTTTAAAATTTATAAAGGGGCGTCACTTTGAGAGTGTGTGTTTCAATTTGTAAGAGTTAAATGGTTTTACCTTTATTTATCTGTTTTTACATAAAACAAACGTTCTTTGTTAAGTTTATTACTTCGCAATGTCGTTGGAAAACATACGACTAACCTATGGTGAGACTAAATTAAGCTTGTAGGTATAATTTGAGATATACCAAACCTATATTCTCACAAAAGTAAGTACGAAACTTATTGTTGCCGTTATGTAGTAGTCATAAAACAAAATATAAAAGGAAATAAAAACGGAACTATTAAATAGTGAAAGTAATCATTATTTAGCAAAAGTGGTAGGAAAAGGAGGAAAGGCCCAGTAATAAACAAAGAAACAGAAGAATCCAAAGAATGAAAATTTAATCAAACAAAAGTCGTTGAGAATTTATTCTTTCCGGTCTTCTTCGTTGACCGCCACGTCGCGTCGGCGTTGATCCCAGGTAGGCTAGGCATAAGAAGAGTTATAGAACAGTAAAGTTATTCTCATATCCTAGAAGAGCAAAATATTCTTAGCCCGGTTGCACCATCAACCACTGAAGGATCATGAACCTTTGTGGTTGTGGCATATCTATCGATCCGCCGCCAATTTGTTCTTTTTTCGTTAGTTTTTGGCAATGGACGAGTGAGTGGATATAGTCTTGACAATAGAAGAAGTATTTAAACAATGGTGTAAAGAAGTGTACATAAAGTCATCAGATTGTCATACCTCCCACAGTATACTATGTAGGTACCTAATTAGCAAACTGTGGCCCTGTGAGTGTACCAATAGAAATCATCAGCCCTAAGAGAAAAACGGAAATCTTCTACATTCATCTTTAAAAATAAAATCAAGCGTCATAACATAATGCAGACAACTGCATTATGATTAGCAGCTTTATGGTAGAGTTGTCTAAACCATAAATCTGACGATAGGTACCGTTTCATCAGAACCGAAATTGTTAAGAATTTTTCCCCAAGGAGCAATTCGTAAATTTTTATGTCTGGCGGACCGACAGTCTATTCCGCTGCCACCTTACTGACCGGCTAATAGTAGTTAACTACGGCATCAGCTTTCCCCATGTAGCTTTTGCTAATACGAAAAGAGAAGATAGATAGATAAATATTTATCTACCTTGATCATAAAATTTTTATTCAACTTACTTTAGACATAACAATCAAAAACAGATTGGTAGGGTTCCCATTCCCTGTTTTCTTATCGCCAGATCTCAGCACCTCGCTAAGAACTCCGTAGTCATCAAGTCGGTACAGCTTCTGAAGAACGCTGACTCGTTGCTCATTCAGCTTGATCAAGGAATTAAGAAGATTCGAGAAGTCATTCCTCGTCATGTTGGATTTGAACATGTCACGCACTTTCTCTTCATAATCTGTGTGTGCCTGTTGGAATTGTGGGATTAGAAATAATTATAATATTTTAGATAATAATAAAATTACTGGAAATATTCGGCAATTTTGGAGTTAATAGTCCTCCAGACCATATTTCGGCCATGGTGGCAAATCTCAACGGAGATTAGCCTTCGGCGCGGGAGATATTATAGTGCACAAGTGTGTGCGCAGAACTGAGAGGAGAGACAGAGGAGAGAAGGGAAGAGAGAGAGCACCTGTGAGTCCGATGGGACGGCACGTAATCCCCCACGCTCACTAGTCGCGCTTGCGACCACGAGACCAAAGGGGCAGAATTTTGGAGTTGTATCTACAATGACGTAAGCTGAAGTGGCAATGGGCCGGCCATATTTTCCGTAGAACCGATGACCTTTGACACGACATGTTCTTGAGTGGAGACCGCGAACCGGTAAACGTAAGGTAGGCAGAATTTTGGAGTTGTATCTACAATGAAGTAAGCTGAAGTGGCAATGGGCCGGATTTCCCGTAAAATCGATGACCGTAGACCCGACATGTTCTTGAGTGGAGATCGCGAATCGGTAAACGTAAGGTAGGACGCCCTCAGGCTAGGTGGAGCGAAGATCTTCGTAGTGTGGCTGGTAGCAGCTGAATAAGAGTGGCCGAGAATCGAGCTGAATGGCGTGCAATTGGAGTGGTGTATGTCCAGCAGTGGACTGCAGCTGTAGGCTGATGATGATGATGATGATCTACAATTTATAAGGTTACCTTTCAGAAGTTTCAGGGCCAGAGAACCCAGAGGAACCTACCTAGGAGGAGAGTTAGCTAGAAATAAACGTGATTGTCATTCCATTCAGAAGTGACAGTAGAAAATTAATAAAAATCAAAAATGTTTTGATCAATTAGATTTATTGCAGCGTGGTTAATGTGGCTGCTGCATAACTAATTTCGATACCGACATATAGCGGCCAATTTCAGCGGAAACGAGCCATCAACGCAGCGCAGGAGATACCTATTATAATGCAAGTGTGTGCGCAAACACAAGTGCCCTCTTTCTTCCCCCACTCTCATAGTCTGATGGGACGGCAATACGATCCGACAATTCAAGGAGCGACTGATCTCCTTGTCCCGTCCCTCGGAATCGATGCCGGCATTCCGCCACACCGCTAACTTCTTAGCTCCCGGCTGCTACTGAGAAATTCCTAATAGAAAAACCCAATAGCACTCCGCCCGACCTGCGAATAGAACCCAGCATAATTATTCACAACCGAATCGTCAGACTTCCGAATTGAAAATGACGTGGTTACAGTTGCCTTGCCTAGTCCGCGACCGCAAATAGCATTCGGAGAATAGTGATCGTCTATTTGGTGAGGACTCCTTCGATAACATAGATTGATCTAAAGGTTGTGAGTAGATATGCTGGACCCAGTGAATTATAAATCTAATGCTAAAACGTATTAAAATGATACATACTTACACCCCATATAAGTGTGACGAAAACTGCATAGCAAGTAATCCTTCGCGTCATCTTATAACAAAAACTCTATTACAAACATATTACACTAAATATGTTAGACGATGCTTTTCGACGACAGCGTCGATTTAAACAGCTTCCCAACCGTTTCGAAATTGATTGGATTGTCCAGACACGCATAAACTGGTAATTTTAATGAACAAAATAATCAATTATAGGCTTTGTTAATGTTGTTAGTTAATTGTATTTCTTTTTTCTGTGTAATTTTAGCCTACCTAGGGTACTTATGTGATTTTTCATCGAGCTGTTTGGGGATCTTATTTGTAAATATTGTAATTACGTAAAACTAGTTACGTTAATAATTATTGTTTTAGTATAATTAAAACGTAGTTGTTTGCATTCGAGATACCTTAACTGCCAATTACCTATGTGATTATTATCGCATAGTGAAATATTACGTAAGTACCTACAGGTACATCATACTAATTTAATTATAAAGGCGAAAGTTTGTGTGTTTATTATTATGTTTGTTACTTCTTCACGCTCAAACGGCTGGATCAATTTTGATAAAATTTTGTATGAAGGTAGCTGACACCCTTTTTTTTTTTTTGTTCCGGGGTGGAAAATCCACATGGATGTCCGCCGCCCGGGGTGGGCGGCGGGGTCTGTCAGACTCTTACTGACTAAAAACCACCCCGGTGTTCCATCCCACACCTACGCCGGGAGTCGCGGGAACGTACGATCCTTCCGCAACCAGGTAGCTGACACCCTGGATTAACATAGATATACTTTTTATCTCGATATTCCCACGGGATCGACACTTATGCGGGTGAAACCGCGGGGCGCAGCTAGTAATTTAATAACAATAATCATCATCGTCAAGGTAAGTCTGGCAATTCTTCGGGCTATGTCTTTACACCAATCCTTGATTTTCCTGTGAATCTTCTGATTTGATTACACAGGGAAACCCCACGCTCCAGCATAGCCCTCTCAATTGCCCTTTAAGCCTTTTTATCAGGCCTATTGTGAGCCACTACGTTTCAATGCCTTAAGTATCTCTGGAAATACACGCACTGTTGAAATACTTTTGAGAAGATATTGCGTAGCTTCCCAAACGCTGCGCAGCCGAGTCAGATTCGATGATTGGCCTCTTTCTCTAGATTGCAAGTTAGGTTATCGTCAACCACTTCGAGCGTAGAGTCTCCGATCTTCACGGGGGTGGATGTAACATGGGCATGTCCCGTCCACGTTTATTTTAAGACCCATTCTTTCGGAAGCTCTACTGAGGTCATCGAGCATGGTACTGAGGTCCTTCATGAGTCATGACTACTATGTCGTCGATAAACTGAGGGTGAGTGATGCACTTGCCATTGATGGGGATGTCTAGCTCTCTCCAGTCTAGAATCTTGAAGATATCCTCTAATGCAGAGGTGAATAGATTCGGAGAGATAACATCTCCCAGTCTCACATCTCGTTGCAGAAGGATAAGTTTCGAGGCCAGATCCTGGAGTCGGACTGACATGATGGCGTTTTCATACAGACGCTTCACTACCTCAACACCTCGATGTATCGACAGTCAATCTGGCATCGTTGAAGATACCTACTCAGTACAGTCCAATTGCGTAACATAATTTCAATAATAATCGGAAGGATTTTGAAGGAAATTCCTCATCCATTGCGTCATAGGTTTGAAAAATTCTTCTACTCAACAACGTAAATAATGCAATAAACGTGGCTGAAATGCCAAGATTGAAGCTATTACGATCAATTGTCATTTTGTGTATTACCCCGCGGTTCTGTATCGAATCAAATGCTTTCTCGTAGGTAGGTATTCCACAAACGCAAGTTCAACAAGAGTTCTTCACTACACAAAATAAATGTTAGGTAAGTTACAGGTAGAGGAGCTAACGTTTTTTAATACTTAATTGTAATAGCAAGCATGAAGGTCTTCAACTATTCTTAACACTTTCATGAAACGAGACGAAGTTATCATCATAAAAAGGACTTGAAATGACGACACAACACAATCATATATTTTTATTTAAAACAATAAAAAGATTACGAATACCTAGGTAGTAAATATACAACATTATTTTTAGTATATGCGAAACCCGAAACACGTGTCTAGTATTTTTATGTAAAGAATCTATGTAAAAAATTTCAAAACTGTATCATGAAAAATCACAAATTAAATAAAAGTTGGAAGCAGGCGGGACCCATACCATTTTTATTATATTTTCAAATTCAAATGGGTCCCGCCTGCTTCCAACTTTTATTTAATTTAAAATGGGCTTGTTTTTAGCTTTTCAGTTCTTTTAACTTAAGTTTTTTACCGCAGTCGGGTATTTTATTTTTTTTAATAACTTTTTTAATTTCCAGCTTTTTAGTTTACAAATATGAAAGATTTCGCTGACGATTTAGTTCTTGGTACGTGTTTTTTTATGATTTGACACTTCGAATTACTTTTGACCATATAAGTTGTTTATATTTTTGTAATCATCTTTTAAAGCCCTTTATTTTGATACCCCACTCGATAGGTTTTGAGAAAAAAATTTTTTTTTGAAGACATACCTACCTACATACATACATAGTAGTCGCCATATTGAATTTTCACTAACGTCATGTCTTTAGTGACACTCGCCGGACTAAGAGGAATCGATTGACGTGTGAATCATAAAAATCAGCCCAGGCGTTTGGTCTGTATAGTGCTTCAAAGGAACATACAAACATACATAATAGGCTGATGAACACATTACCACTCCTTTGCCTCGCGCAGTCGGGTAAAAAACATGCTCACCCACGCCGCGCCGTCTTGCGCTCATTGACAATTTTACCTAGATACGAGATTGAAACTAGGTACTTAGTGTCGCTCGGTGTCCAACTTTTAACCTTTTATAAATATTTTTGGGACAAAATATAACATGGGGTAAAAATGATTGGAATCGATTCAGTTACTTATTCTGAACAAACTTATATGTCAGTGAGTGATGGCAAAGTATTCTGTTTGTTTTGCTTTCGCTTTTGTCGGCAATCCCGGAGTGCCACTGTTTTTTTTATTTTTTCCTTTTTATCTTTAAACCACGCCTCTTAGCCTAGAACCTTCCTCAAGAATAGGGCTATCAAAAGCTAAAAGATTTTTTCATATCCTATTATACATACATACAAACTTACAAACAAACAAATATTACCTCTACAGGATCAAATTAAATTAGCTAGCCAAACTCTACAGATGCGATGAGTATTGATAATTATCTAAACACGATAAAATGAAAATAAAAAAGATTTGATGAATTTTTTAGGGGTCAACGACCGCTGTTAGTGTTCTTACTTGAAGTACGAGCTGAGAAAATATGTTTATCGTGTTCAGATATCGATAATCACTTCTATGAAGTTTACACAAAAATCTGATTTTGCAAACTGTTATTTCAAGAGAATACTTAAACTAATTGCGGTCACACGCGACCTACCGTACGTAAGAAACTTTATTCTTCGTCATGTTCAAAAAAGTTACTGCAGTTTTCATGACATTCAGTGTTAAAATCTCTTCTAGTATTGTGATTACAATGACACTTCTCGCAAAGTTTTCCTACTGATTTCTTGCAAGCGCTCTCACATAATCGTATTGAATGGCTGTGGCAGGCCAGCTTCAAAAACTGGCTGATCCATAGATGAACGTTATTTCTTTCTAAGTTAAATCTTTTGCACATAGCTCTGGTTTTCGTTTCATCTTCTGTTCTCCGTATTTGTGGCATGTCCTGAAATCGAGACGAAGTCTTTAAGTAGCCTTTCATATGGCAGGTGAGGTCAACCTCACCTACCATATGAAAGGCTATGTAGTGTGCAAATACGATGACGTCGCCGATGATGTCGTCGTCGTTAAAATTGGCAATCTTTGTAATCATGCCCAGACACGTGAATTGATGACCAGCATAGTCACAACCATTCGACAGGCTGCTGTGTCGAAAATGTTAAATTTTCGGTAAAATTATTTGCCTTGTCCCCGACATCAAATAGCCGTCGGAAGAAACGCGGTCGTCATTTACACTGTCGACATTTTCAGGTTTCGGATTTGTGAACAGAATTTAGAGGACTCCTGCGTTAACATTGTTTTACGTTTCAGCATGGAAGCGTACTACTGAATGGGTGGTGAATAGCTATGCAAAAGGCGGTCTTGGAATATATTTAAAGCATATTGTTGATAGCCACTACACACACACACAAACTACATGCAGTCAAGACAAGACATCAAAACATTATTCTGTTCAGATCACAGATTATCCGCAAAAAAATATTCGTAGGCTTTTGTTTAGTTTCGCCAACTTTCGTTGCGTTATTTACGTTGTTGGGCAGACAAAACATAATTATGAAGCAATGGATTAGAAATATCCTTCAAAATGATTCAGATTGTGATTGATAAAGGCTATAGCTAATCTTTGAAAATTATCCGCTCCGCCGCAAGTGTGAAATTTCCTCTGTAGCAATTTAACAAGGCTTCAGCCTTCACTAAAAGCATGCCTCAATTGTTTTACTGTAAGTAGGTGCTAAACGTACCTAACGCCGTTACTAGAAGGGGTTTGTACTTTGTAGAAATGATAGTGTAGCCAGCATCTACAACGCCACATGCAAACTACGCATCATACTGACGTCACACAAAACCCTGAATCGCGCGACTAGCTTATACAACATCCCGACATCAATTGTCGGGCAGTAGCCTACCAGACACGACACCCATCTTCGGAGGCTCCTCCCTTTTCTATAGAGGATGAGTGAACTTTACACCCTGTTCCTCATACCTCTATACGGTAGATCCCGCCACAATAGGACGAGTCATGTAGTGTGCAAATACGATGAGATTTTGTACGTATGATTCGTAAGTTAGTGCCCTTCTGTTTGTCTCCACTATTAAGTATTCTAATAATCTATTTTCCTCCCTATCCTGGGTTTTTCCCAGTGGTTAGATTGATGATGGAAATGGAAATTTTGACTAGGTAGTCTGTCCAACGAAATTTTTTTTTTCCAGTTGGTCAGATCAGTTCGTAATTTAGTAAAGTACTGTTGCATACGAAGAGGTTATAAAACTATACCTATGTAGCTTTGTTACTAGGAACACAGCTATATCAGCTTTTTAGCATGCTACGATCACAACACAACTGCCGTACCTATAAGGAACCTAAACAGTTTACCCAGGATTTTGAATTTGCTGCTTCTAATGCGTTAAAATAAGTATACCCTGGTACGAAAATAAAAGGTTGCTATTTTCATTTCTCCCAGGTATGGAAGCAAGGAAAAAAAAATTGGTACAATCAAAAGCATCAAAACGCATAATTGCACTTTCAGGAATTCTGCCATTACTACCGCCACATTTAGTGGACAAAGGTTGGAAATTGTATAATTAATGTTGCTCCTGATTCGGCCAATATACAAAAATTTCCACTTCCATCATCAATCTAACCATCAATCTAACCACTGGGAAAACTAACTTTCTTCGTTAATTTAATAGACTTACCGCAAAATCTAATAAAAGCCGGTTGTCCTCCTCTTCCATGGAGTCATACGCATCATCGTCAGTCTTCAGTTTATTCCTAGTGAGCATGTAGTCCTGCAATCGAGTCATCTTTTCCATCGCCTGCATTCTCTCTTCGTTCACCTTGACGATTGTCTTGAGGAGTTTAGCGAACGTGTGTTTGACGTCCTCATCATTATCTTTGGAAGGTTTCTTTTTCCCTTCATTGGAAATAACTACCTGAGTAAGAGTGTGTGGTTTTGTTTAGAATTTAGTGAAATTATTAGTCAAAAAAAGGCTGTTGAAGCAAACGAGTCTGAGTCACCACGAATCGGTAAGCATAGTGTGGGACGGAAAACTGCTAGCTCTTTTTCACACGTTCCGACTGTTGCCGCACGATTTCCGGTAGCTAATGTGTGGTAATCTGGGCTAAATCTACAGTGCCTACGTGTGAAAGCTCTTATGGAAAGTCAACTCAGCGGCGGCTATACCTAATACAGTCTCGTGTTTGCCAGTCTTAGGGAACTAGACTGGCAGACACATGTTTTGAAATATAACGCTGACAATATCATACCTCAGGGTAAATGATCAAAACACAATAAACCACAACATTATAAAAAATCATTTCCGAAGAATTCATTCAACCATTATTTGAGCTGTTAATACTTGGTGCCCGTTACAAAACCACTACGTTGCGGACAACCGCGAAACGTGTTATCTTGATTGAGTTTTAGTAAAACATACATTTCTGCTTTCGTTGCGTGTTAAGATTTGATAGAATATTAAGGTGGCTATGTCTACAAAGGCTCAGAACAGTCACACTTATGAATTACATGTTTTTTTAACTTTTCTTCTTAGGCCATGCTTTATTATACCTACTTCATAAGATTTGATTTTTATTCGATGAAAACCGCTAACTGCTACCTTATCTAACTACGTAGATGTTTCTACGTAGGTAGGGTAGGGTGGTATAGGTACGTAGATGACGGATTAAGCTAAGCGGCCAATTGTTGCTCTCAAGATGAAATCTCCCAAGCGTTTGATAGAGGAATATGTCAGGAGGAATTATGTACAGAAAGCGTCACTATGTCCTAACCCCTTAAGTTTTAAAATGTTACACTGCTACAACATTGAATTCCTTACGAATAATCTAAAGAATACTTCAAAAAGAGTCCATTGTGTTGACTCGGATTCGAACCATCGCATCACCGAACGTCGTCATACTCATACCGGCAGTTTGACGAACTAGCCAGCGAGCCCATACGAATTGCGATGAAATTGTTATCTACTATCGGCTGAGTCATTATATCTTTAGGTCCCTGTCTAATCGAAAGATGTTATAATTTGAGGGTATCCATTAATGTTACTTACTTACGTTGTCTTTATAAAATTAATCCATACCTTCAAGTTAGAACTTTGTATACTTTCACTTAAAACGGCGAAGAGTAAACGACTACTATTTATCAATTATTTTTTTAAATGATTTCTGATTTTATGAGAACTAAAATAGTTGTTCTGTTTGTTGTAAAATAAGATCATAGTTTTGTTAAATAATAGCAATAATAAATATTAATAAATGATTAATAAAGTATTTTATTTTTCTTGATTTTTTAATTCTTTATAAATAATTACTACTTAAAACAAAATAGAAAAATATATCAAAATAATATAATGAACAAAAAGCACATTTCGTGCCTATATAGGATTTGAACTTCCAATCTTATGCACGGTAAGCGGTCTTCAAACCTCCAGTCTATTTAGACGATGAATAAGTTGTCGTAAATGTTAACCCTATTATTGTTGCTTGTCGTCGCAAAAGTATTGTTTTATTGAAAAAAACAATAATAAAAACAGAATTAAAAAAAAAATACTTACTTAAACTTATTTATTCACTAAAACAATACATTATTTAAAATAAAATGTTTTTGCAAAATACAAAAACCAACTTGGGCCTATCACGGATTTGAACGCACATGTCTTTTGGTGGGGTAACTACTTAATGCAGCTGTGTGTACATAAGGAATTTAAACTTAAACCAAAAAGATTATTATGATTATTTTTTACATCTTCATAAACATTTATCCTGATGTGAAACAAGACGACACATCACTTGGTTCCATAATATTAAAACTGGTGTTCCCCAAGGAACTACGTTAGGTCCTGTTCCTACGTAAGACTCTAAGGTGACGATATGTGGTCTCCTGTTATGGTATGCTATTTATTTCCTAAACAAATGCTTGAATCTAAATAAGCTTTTAGGATTCTCATTTCTACATAGATTAATTAATTTCAGCAAGGAATCACCCACTGCTGGATACAGCCAGTTTATTCTGTAAAAACCTTACTGTGAAAACTTAGGTGAAGTGAGCTGTCATTCCACTTGATGCAGTGTTACATGCTCTGTGCTTGATGCTAGGGATTCACACTATAACAACTCACTTCACCAAAGCTTTCACGGTGAGATTTTTACAGGTCTCCTTTACTTTCTGCCTTTCTTTACCATATAAGTTTTTAATTTAAAGTATAGCTAAAAGAAAAATTGTTTGTAGATTATTATCATTTTATTAAAAATACTTCTTTAACTTTAAATACAATATGTACAGATTTATTAAATTGACATATTTGATATTATCAGTACATGGGAATGAACTTGAACAGCACTAAAAAAAGATAACATAAAATTAAATACAATATTTAAAATGTAGTGTCATACTGGATACGTATGACATCTTCGCATGAGAATGAAGGCAGGTATACTCAATACTGTAATTTGTACTTCTATGTAAAACAAAGCTATATTTTATTGCTCTTTGCAAATGTACAACAACCACAATTCTAGTCTAGAAAATATTTTATGAAAGTATAAACAAACCTTGTCCAGGATAAAATCTTACAGGGCATTAGTAACTCTTTTGTCTGTATTTAGAAGGCTTCTTTAAAAAATTATTGATTGACGCTAAGTAGTAACAGCCGCACGGGTCGATCGATCAGGTTAAGCTACGCTTGCCGCGGTTGGTCCGTGGGTAGGCGACCATCTTTACATACCAAGATCATTCCGTGCCTCGGAAAGCACGTTAAGCCGTTGGCCTCGGCTGTCATTCGTGGATATTTGACAGTCGTTAAGGGTCGTCAGAAGCCCGAAAGTCTGACAACCAGTCTTACCAAGGGATTTCGTACTACCCAATAAGTGGGTTGTGGAGGTCAGATAGGCAGTCACTCCATGTAAAGTATTGGTACTCAGCTGTATCCGGTCAGACTGGAAACCAATCCCAAAATTATATAGGTAGGTATCATGCGTGGCCGCCATTTATAAAAAATAAAATCAAAATGGCGCACAGGTAGGTCTGCCAGGTTCCATATAAAAATCTTCAATCCCATTTGGAACAAAGGTAAGTTCAACTCTTTGCCTGTTCTTGCCAATATTCGAGTAACAACAAACGCCATGATCCATACAATATTTTTCATCAGTTAAGGAACTTAAGTACGAGAAACCGTTTTTAAGCTGTTCAGAATAATATACCTGTGTGCATGTTCCCTTAAGAGCCTATACTACCTCAGCTAAAATTCACTCCTTATCTCGCTCACACGATACTGCTCGCGGACTGTGTGAAAGCGAGACAGAGTGCGGTGCTGGGCGGGAAGCAGCGCCAATAGTTTAGGTATTTGCTTTTTACGGTGAAAATAAAGGTAATTCAAAAAAACTAACTAACATAAGACCTGCTTTATAGTTAGTTCAGTTAGTATGCAAAGTTTCATGATCTAATTTGAAGTATTTTTTGAATACCAGCGGTTTATTGTTCGGTTTGGAGGTAACTTTGGAATTTTTTTCTATCGAGAAAATTTTATGGAATCGTGTTTTCGTCTAACATAAGACCTTACATTAATCCTCAACTTTAGCATATATTTATTTCAAAATTAATGCTGCAGTATTTTCGACATAACGGAGGATCATGCTAAGCCATTTGAGGTAGTATAGGCTCTTAATGTACATCTTAAAAGTTAGCATTAAATTAAATCTACATGTAGGTATATTATGTGGAGCTCTGTCTATAGTTTTTAGTGTCTAATATTTTTTTGCCGCACATTGCACAGATTCCTTTCTTGTAGGCACACGCTTGGCAGTAATGGGAGCCCACTTGATGCACTTTTGTTCTACATATTCTGGAAAAGATAATAGAATTTTGCATTAATTCATTAATTCAGCCAAAAGATGGTCACTGCTGGACATAGGCCTCCCCAAGCACCGCCACTTCAACCTATTCTGTGCTTCCCGCATCCAGCATTCCAATGCTATGCAATATCTTCTCATCCCACATAATGCCGTGTCTCAAGACGAAAGTCTTTGACCAGTGCATGTTGCCAGTGATGACCTATGGCAATCTTGCAATAATAGTATATTATTAGTGTGGCACCGCAGGCGGCAGCAAGTGTTGATTCAAACCGTTATGATATGTTAGCCACAAATAAAGACTGGAAGACTTGTTAGTCGCACATTTTTTGTGTGACATGAGTTAAGATAAACCTTCATACTAAGCTCTCAGAAGTAGATTTATCAACTTACTGGCTGCAAGTACAGTGACACAGGTGACACTATAATCAACTATGTTCTCATTTTAGTTGGTTGATTGGATATGAAAATGTATCAACAACTTGCCTGCATTCCTGAAACTTGCTAGTATATGGGTTGAATCGTCCTTTTTTCGCGGTAAGTGCTTTATTTTCACCAACTTTCCTCCCTCCAGACTCCACGGTATTCCTTGCTCCTGTTTTCCAAGGGTCTGGCGTGATGACACGGCCTAATTTCTTTTCACATTTCTCACAAACCATTTTGGTAGACCTTTGTTTTTGCAAAACAAAATTATAACCTTAAAGTTTACACTGACAAATACACCCAACACACTAAATAATGATGTGTGGTATAGTTTTCACTTAGCTATTTTAAATAATTGTTAAATGCAGTCTGTTTTGTTTAGAAAAATTATATTTTTTGGAAACTTTGCTGACAAACAAACAAATATCACGGATACCATCAAACGTCATCGATCGCTAAAATGTCAAGTACTAGTCTTATCAAAGTACTCTGTGATGTCAAGTCACTCAAGTGTCAACTGTCAAGAGTTCAAGACTCAAGTTTTCAATCGGATGGTCTTCTAGATAGTCTAACTAAATCAAAAGTGTAATCGAATATTTTAGTCGAGTTTAGTTGGTATAGTGCGACATAAATTTTAGTTAACGTGGTGAAAGAGGCGCTCTGTCTGTTCACGTTAGTATCGCCGCTATTTAAGAACCGTGTCGTGCATGCTGTACCCTATTTAACTTATTTTCTAAGGATTTATCTCGAATATTGTTCATTAATCTTTCTTGCAAAGTAAACATCTGACATCAATAAAATACTCGACGATGAACTTCTAGGCGATCCAGTACCTACTGTTAATATTTTTCAAGGCGAATGCCGCGGCAGCGTTACAAATCAATCTGGTTATAAGTAAAAGGTAAAAACGAGGTTGTGAAAAAAATCTTAGTATTTAAAAAAACCGGTCAAGTGCGAGTCAGACTCGTGCACCGAGGGTTCCGTACTTTGTAGGTATGTAAATAGTTTATCACGGGTTTTTTTAATGTAGGTACTTACAAATTTACGGTTTTCGGATTTTATCCTTTACTTGGTGTTGTACTTCGTAGCACGACCATGAACGCATTCATTATAACTTTTGATGATTTTATACCTCTCAATTATCCTAGATATACTGGTCGTGCTGGAAAGATTCCTTCCCAGCACGACCACGCTAAAATTCTAGCTGGCAGTATAGCTTTAGATGGTATTTAATTTGTACTATTCTAAACCACTAATTAGAAATTGTATACCTCTTAATTATATTCTACAGCTGCCCTGTTACTTCGTTTTCGCTTAGCGTTCTTTTGACTTTTTTCGTTTTGCTCGGCTCATATCCTCCTGGCGTGATGTAAGGTACCTAAGCGTCCACAGTTTCGCATCGGACGCATCGCACGTAACGGATTTTAGTTTGCCTTGTCTAAAAACTCATACAACAGCGTCCACTGATCTGCACCGTACGGACCGCTCATCGGCAATGCCTACATGCGATGCGTACCGATGTAGTCATACGGAATGCCGATCAGTGGACGCGCCCCATCGCTTTCTTCCATTCTCACAAACACTTTCCGCACGTACGATCACTACAAAAATCCGAATGAAGGTGGCATCGGCAATCCGATTGCTGATACTCGCGTCGGCAATCCGATCGCTGCCGATACAGTAGACGCAGTCTAATTAATCCGTTTGATGCGATGCGTCCGATACGTGCGATGCGGGCCTGTGGACGCTTACCTTAAATAGCCTATAACCTTCCTCAAGAATTGGGCTATCAAGTGCCAAAATATTTTTTCTAATCCGACTGGTAGTTCCAGAGATTAGCGCGTTGAAACAAACTCTTCAATTTTATTATTAGTAGAGGCTTTGAAGTCAAAATAGGTGGTATAAAGTCGGATATTTACCTACAAACTTTCTAAGGTATTCGCCCAAGTAGCTACAGACGCCAGCACAGCAAGCTACTACAATCTGTCAAATTTCTTTAACAGATTTTCAACTTTATTGCTAAGGCATAAGGTTCAAGGTTGATTGGGAAAATTTGACAGTTTCGGGTAGCTTGATGTGCTGGCGTCTGTACTTTAACGAAAAATATAGTAAGTATAAATTAGTCACCAAAAATAATTAGGATGTACCCGGGTAGGTCAAATACATAGTTAAACCACATGGCTGACTGGACAGGTCCTCTCAATCTGTGTGGTTCTTTCCTCAAAAGACCACCTCAGACATCGATCTACACGGTCTTCATTATAACCTGCCCAAGATTATGTCTGGACTATAAAAGAGACTGACCTCTGAGTTTGTTTCGGCCTTTCTTCTCAGAGTAGTCAGATAGGAAACGCCGACTTCATCTAGTTTTAAAAAAACATGATTGACGTGTAAAAGTGTTTGTACAAACCTACTTACAAAATAAAATCATTTCATTTCATTTCATGAGTAGACAAATGTCTACTCATGTGGTTAAACTTAGGTAAGGTACTCCATTCATCTCACTAACAATTTAGCGATCGCAGATTGCTTTATGATAGGTATGAAGGTAACATATATGTATTATAAATAAATAGCTACGTCACCTACGTGTGATAAATAGGTGAATTCCTTGCATAGAACTGTCTGGGCATTGAATACAAAGTCAAACTAAATTAGCTAGCGAAACTCTACAGACGTGATGGGTATCGATACTTATCTAAACACGATAAAACAAAAGAAAACAAATTTATTCAACTCATACAAAAAGAAACAGATTTTTTAAACTGGTAAACAGGGTTATTGGTAAAACATTAACAACCTTTTAAGAGGTCATTGTACTCATCATTATGAACAACTTTTACTATGGGACCAAACCTGAAATCGGGAAAAAAAATCAGCTGTTCTCTACATAATATGTTCGTTTAGCTCGTCAAAATGTAGGGAACAGCTGATTTTTTTTTCCCGATTTCAGGTCGCTCGACTTTTCGCTATTCCTCATAGTTTCGGGTTTGGCCATCCACGCCCACTTGGAAAATTCACCCTGTATATTATGTTAGTTACGCGGTAAACTCTGCTTACGCGATGCAGGTTTTTGCGTGACATCATGCGTAGTTTGCATGTGGCGACGTAGATGCCGCCACATGTTTAAGTAGGTTGATTACGTCATATTAATTATTATAAAACATTGTATGATCTCGAAATTTTATATTTTGATATTTACAAAATTATCCTGTATCCCGTTTATTATCGTAGATAGTGTGAAGTTTAGACCGATGAGCAGTTTACTGTCTGATTATTTGGTCTAAGTTGTCCGTAAGAGAAGCCATCTTCCCGATAATTTGCTAGAAATAAACAAAAATAATTAGTTTCATCCATTCTAGACATTTCATCTTTCTACGCCTATCTCGACCATGTTCAGGAGTTTAACCCTCGGGTCCCACCGCCGCCCGGCATAGCATAAGCATAGTCAGCCTATAATGTTCCCACTGCTGGGACACGGGCCTCCTCTCTGTGAGAGTGAGTGGGCCGTAATCCACCACGCGGGCCCAGTGCGGGTTGGTAGAATTTTGGCTTCATGCCTGTTGTTGACATGTTTCCTCACGATGTTTTCCTTCACCGTTTTAAGAGCAGTGGTGATGAAAATAATTTACACAAAGCGCCTGTCTGGGTTCGAACCTGCGACTTACAACTCTTGCCCTGCCGTTACCCCCGCCCGGTGCCGACGAGGAATCAACGATTTTCTTACTCATGAAACGTATAAAAGATACCCATCTCAGTAAAAGAGACACATATCTATTAATAGTTGTTCCAGACTTCCAGAGACCGCTCGCTTTCCACTTTTATCATGAGTTGTCCTCAGATTCTTACCAAGTATTTCTATAGCTTTAAAAACTAGTTTACCTTAATTTTCCCCTTGACTAAGTTCTTCCACTTTCTCCACCAGGGAAGGATAATAGACTTAGTCGAAGAAGAGAAGTTGTTTCCAACTTCCATATTGTTACTGTCAGTGTTGGGTAGTAATGAGTGTGAGCCTGAATTGGAGTTTGACCATGAACCTGAGTGTGAGTAAGAGTTGGATGCAGAGAGTGACTCAGCAGAAGAGTCAGTGTAAGAATTAATGTGTGATTGTGAGTTCAAGCTTGGGTTTGAAGTGGACTGCGTATTCGAATGGGAAGATAACAACTTGTTGACGAATGAGCCTAACGGTGACGAGTGTATTGGATTCAATTTGAAACCCAAATTCAGTGCTTTGTCTAATCCCAGTTTTATGCCTGATCCTATTTGTGATCCTGCAGCGGAACCTACGGCTGAACCTTGATCTACATCTTGGCCTGAATCTGAGCTTGGATTTTTAGGAAATAACCCAGAGGAGAAGTTTGGTAAGGGACTGAACCATGAACTTGAACTTGATTCTGAGGAGTTTGGTTTGGAATTTAAAGTTAAGTTAGTGTCTGGATTGTAATCAAGATACATAATTGGGGATTGTTCCTCTTTGAGTTCTAATGTTTCCAAATATGTATTAAAATCCGGGGATAAATCCTCATCACTGCCAACACTTTCTAATTTATCGAGCGCATCTACATCTTTTCTGTGAGCTTCAATTTGAGAACTAATAATTAAATCTTCACTATCTCTGTTCGTCAAGTCAGAGTTTGTATTTTCATTACCCATTTCCACTCTGCTTTCGGATTGGTGATTTACTACAGGGTCTGGTGAACCACTCCTTCTATCATCATTAAGATATCGAACCTCTAGTGGCGCCTCAAAATCTTCAGTTTCGAATAGAACTTTAACAGAACTGTCAGGCAAATGTCTTATAATTTTCAATAGTTGTACGTCGTCATTTGTCATATTACTGTTATTAATGGTTTTTAGGAAGTCATCGTATGGCATAGTGTTTTTGACTAGGAACTGTGGACGATACACGAGCATTTTGGGATATTTTATAAGATGTGTGAGTTCTACATACCCTTTGTTAGTGTCTAGAGCAAAAGGTACTGCAAACTCCGGTGTCTGCAGTGACGCATCACGAGCCCTTTTAAGGAACTCTGCAATGCTTTCAAATGTTTTTACGTGTACTTTGCTTTTTTCTTCGATTAGTTGATCGTCGTTTCTTAATTTTGTTAAATCTATAAATGGCTGCTCTTTATTATTTGATTCTGTTTGTTGATCAAAGTTGATGGCATGATTTGATTCTTCCAAAAACCTCTCTTGAACAAATGCATACTCATCGTTTTTGTCTTTTTCCTTATCAGATGAAGCTAACTTTTGTTTTATTGGCTTAAATCTATTATCTTTTTTATCATTAAGAGAAATCGCTGGGTTTATTAAACTTATAAATCCATTCGAATTAGTTAATTGGTGTGTTTTGTAAATTCCATCATATTCATCGTATAGTGGTGGTGACTGGAAATATTCATCGTAGGTCATCAGATAGTCGCTGTTGTCATTCTTTTTATTGTTTTTAGTATCTGATTCTCGAATATCTGTATCACGGGCGACGGCATACGACCCTGAGTTCATACCTTTGTTTTGATCAAAACTATATTTCCTAACCCGCGCGGAGTCCGTTTCATCATCACGCTCATGAACATCTTGATCATGTTCGAATGTACTATCATGACGTTTTGTGTATAGCTTTTTAGGCGATTTATTTCTTTTTCGTCCTGTGTTTTTTGCTTGTAACTTCGGCGATATCTTCCTATGGCGTCGACTGCCGTCATTAGAATAGAATTTTGAAGCATACACATAGTAAGGGTTCTCCGAGTCTTTACCAAAACTGACAGATCGCAAGGTATTATCGAGTTCACATTCAAGACGCCCTATAAATCTTTCCATGACTGGTCGCAATGAAATTATAAGTTTGCGAGTAAGGTACTTTTCACATTTACTTTTCACAAAATCAGATTTACGAGAACTTTTCTTTTGTTTCTTACTGGAAGATTTTGATGATGCTTTCGACCGTGTTTGCAGTTTCTTGCTTTCATTCTGATTTCCTGATCTGTATGCAGGATGAGATCTTTTATTCTTACTTGGCTTATAAACTCTTCTGTACTTATTAGTCGGTCTTTGTCTTGGCACTTTTCCTTTTTGGAAGTCATTATAAAACTCGTTTTCAATGAGCACCGTTTGAAATTCTGGGTTATGATCATTAGTTTCCAGTGTCATGTGCCCGTTACTAAATTTCGCAGATTTAACCTTTCTTTCCCTCAGACTCAGTTTCTTGTTTCTTGCCACACTGTCATCTTCACCTTCACAGTCACTATTCTCCAAATAGTTTTTATACAACAAATCAACTGATGAACTAAGAAATTCCTCATTCACCTGTTGACAGTCTTCAGTTTCGGCGTCCGTATAATCTGGTTTGAGGTAGTTTGTGATAACTTTTGTAATTTTTTCTGCGCTACCTTCAGTTTCTTCTAACAGTTTCCTAATTTTAAGCATAACTTCACTTATTTTGTCCCTAGGTCCTTCGTGTTTCGCTTTGTGTGATTCAGGTGGTGGTTTTGCGTTTTGATGTTCTAAGTATGCTTGTATCATCATGGCTATGTTGTGTAGGGCTCTTTCGTTGGGCTGTTCTGTGACGTTTATTAGTTTTGACAGGTTAGACCAGAGTTTTACGAGGTTTTCATTGTATGTTTTGCAAGTGTCAGGATCTTGTGTGTAACCTGCTTGTGTGTTTGTGGATCTTCTTTGTCGACCTCTGCGGTCACCTTGTCTGACCTAAGAAGAAAATTCAGTGGATAAATACAATACATGACGCAAGATAAGATTCCCTCATGAAATACTCACACGAGACCGATCCTTAAAAAACTGTTAATATTCTTTGTTTGTTTGTTTTTTTTTTTAAACTTTGCCCCACACTAGGAATTTCTCCTGTATTGTGGGTGCGTTTACAAACATTTAAATTCACATACACAAACACAGCCAGACCCGGAACAACTACTTGTAGGTCATACAAATATTTTGTTCCGTGCGGGAATCGAACCCGCGACACGCAGCGCAGCAGTAAATCGCTTAACCACTGCGCCAATCGTGCCGTTCCGTGTCGTCGTGCGTCATCGTGTCGTGTCGTCGTATATTGACAGTCAGTCATAAATATTGATGACTTGATAGCTTTTTATAGAAGCCATAGATTACCTTTCGGAGTTCACACGAAGTCGTCGAAAGCAAGCTCTATTATTTCAGAACCATCCGTTAATCTATGAAAGAAATCTATGTTTACCTATAGAATACTGACGATACTCACTATTCTCTGGAAAACTGGTTGCTGCAAAGTACAAATAATTTAACATTAAAGACCCAGTGTTTGTTATATAAGAATATTTTAGTAAGTAGTTAAATACTTATCATATTTAGATATCGATACCCATCACGGGCCATCACGTCTGCGGAGTTCCGCCAGCTCATTTAATTTGAGCCTGTGTACTCTATTACTTATAACGAAAGTTGTTTATAAACAATGGTAATAACCAAGATTCTAAACGATAGCTTGATAAATACAATGCAACCCATTACTGAAATAGTAAAGTGTATGCTGTTACTTACTGGATTGTTGCCGTATGATAATGTGTTATGCGACGTCCTCAAGTTCTTCCCAATATCTAAATAATTCATAAATTCATCTAATCTTTCATTAGTATTCGGATGTACGTTGTCAATAACGTCACTTCTTAGAAATATGGTTTTGCTGTTGTCTCTATCCTTTGAATCTATGTTATCCTCAAGTTCATCCAAATGATTATGAGCATTTTCTACTCTATTGCCAGGCCTCAGATGACTAGCTGATTGTGAGTAAAATTTATTAAAAAAATCATGTAATCGGACATTATTGTCAGATTCTTTTCTTGTTGAAATAATTTCACCTCGCTTAATGTGTAATTGGTTCAAAAGTTCTTCCAAATCAAAGTTTTCTGTCATCGGTATAGTAGCAGTTCTTATAGTGGATTGATTTTTGTACTCTGTGTCTACTTTATTCGGCAGTTCAATCAATTTATCTTCATCGTTCGTATAATATGGAGCACTATTTTGTAGATCCTCTTCAGAAGATATTTCTCTAATGCCGTATTTGTTATTGTTATTAGCTATCAATACAGGATAAACCTCAGGCTTTATGTCCACAAGGTTTACTTTGTTTCGTAATAAATTGTTTACACTATGACCTCCACTAATTCTACTTTTTACAAAACCGCTGTTGGGAATCATTAATGTATTCATTAGCTGTAGAAAATGATTATTATTAGCATCAAAATTACGCATATTTGAGCTGCTTTTAATAGAGTTCCTGAGATTTAAGGCTGAATTTTGCACGTGGGCACCACGTTTGAAATATTCAGTCATCGGAGCATTGGATCTTAAATTTTTCTTTTTCTGTTTAGCCTTTTTTGTTTTTTTGTTTTTCAAAATTTCGTCAATTCTTTCCATTATTTTGTTGCTTCTGGGTACATCTGCGCTTAGCAGGTGATTATCATCCTCATATTCTTCGCTAAAATTGTGTTTCTTAACACTCGATAGTAGGTTTTGTATATCTTTCCTTGCTTCCTCTTCATAAAATTCTCTTGTGTGCTTGATGGCTTCTTTCCCTGTTGATTTCTTTTCCTCATTTTTCTGTGAAAATTTAATTGGCAACAGTTCAAACATGTTATTTGGTTTTATATAATTTACCTTGCTATTTAGTTTACCGTATTTTTTTACTCGTGAATTCAATATTTTACTGTACTTCAGCTCCAACCATTTTCACATTTTTTTTTTTAATATAGTACTTTTATAGAAAATAAATCGTTTATGGAATGGTGATGCGTAAAATCAGCCCAAAGCATAGGTCACTACTAGAAATAAACACTGAAAAGTCGGACATTTAAATCGATTGTCTATTACATTACATCATCATCAGCTCCTGACCTTATACAAATCTATTGGGGTCGGTGTAACATGTTTCCTACGATACATACTTTTTAATCAGCCGTTATCTCAGTAGACTCCCGTTACGTTTCTAGTCAATTAGTAATTTCTTTCACACAATCCATCCATCGTTTCCTAATGAGTATAATGATAGAAAACAACACGCTTCGATCGACAGGTTATATATACCTGTGATACTAAAAAGAAAGTCCATATTTGGCATTTTCTTAACTAATTGTAAGTATAAACATATTATTAAATATTGTAATTATGTGAACGACAGGGTATTACTGATCCGGAATAATTGAAAAAATAAAAAATAAAGTCCTGTTTAAACAGGACTTTTTTTGTGTAATCAGGACTTTTTTTTCCCGATTGTCAACAGTGCTATTTGCATTATCCATTATCCCTGAGTGTCATAGGACAGTTATGTTTCGTCCACGCGGACAAAGTCACGGGCAGAAGCTAGTCAGAAACTAAGCTAGACTTACCGTTAGAATCTCAGTGAAAGCACAAATTATTAAAATATAAAAGAAGTTATTTCTCATGGTGCACACTGCCGCCGATTGAACGCAGCCTTCTAGCCGTGCCAAATCCTAACAAAACACTAATTAGTGTTTTCCGATAAAATCCAAAATTGATATTTGCTGAAAGGTGTCGCTATTAAATTGTATTGTTTGATATTTAAATGGATTTGTGTGTTTATCATGATTGAAAGAGTAGCTATCGGTTATTTTATAATATATTGTAGAAAAGATTAGTAAGTTTAGTATGCTAGAATCTCGAAAACGGTAGGTCGTCGCCAGATTTCATAAATTTTGAAAATTAATTACTCACTTCTAGCTCTTTTCTTGCGTTTTCTTCCTAAATATCCCCAAATGTTGAAAGGAAATTGTCAATTCTAAGAACTGTATATTCTGCATGTCTGTCTTTTAATTGTGTATTGCTAAAATACAATATTATTTCATTGTCTACGACAGCCACGTAGGCCCATCTTTCGCTACTGACTCTCAATGTTTCCATGCAGTACCTAAACTCAAATTAGCATGAAATAGCTACACAACACTTACGTTAAACATGGACGGTGTTACAATAAAACGAGGAAATGATCTATAAACATTATATTGAGCAAACATAATTTAATTTAATGGTGTTGTACTCGGTGGACATTCAATGTTTAATGGGAATATTTTAGAGAATTTTCTAGCAACTAACAGATATACGAGGTCGATGAAGAGATCTTTAGAGGTTATTAAAATATAGATTGAATAAAACTGGCACTAAATAGGTACCTATTGGTACCCAGCTAGAGTTGTAAGATTTGATAACTTACGTTAATGTTGATTGTGTAGTTAACGATTGATTTCTAGACTACGTATGTATATTCAAAGATGATTATGATTTTTTAGGGAGAAAATCAGTGTCCTTTTCATGATTAGTATACTCTTTCTATAGGTTATCGAGTCTCTAATTCCCAATCTAGCCTATCGGATTTTCTTCCTTAACAACTATGCAATGTCTGTCTAATAATATAACTACTCTGCATTATATTTGTTTGTTAGTTGCTTCAAAACTTTCCTTCGTACACCAGAATTAATCAACTTCAACTTCTATTAAACTTTTCACAAGTTTTTCAATAGGTGATTGAAGTTCTTTAACCCAGCTTTAATCGTTTTTCTATTTAACTATAACATCTCTAACATCAAAAGCTTCATTATCTACAATTAAAACTAGCACAAATACATAAAACAAAAAAGCTATTTAAATAACAAAATATTGCACGAACAAATACAACTTAAATCTAATAAAATTGCTAACTTTGACTAGGTAGTTTATCTTGAGGTTTTATGCTTTCGGGAACTTTTGCATTTAGGATCTGCGCATTCTGATCACCTTGATATTCTTGGGCGTATGGAGCAGTATCGTAACTCTGTTCTTGTGGGTTTTTACTATCATCTTGCGCAGTTTCACTTGGTAATTCCTGAGCGTATTGATTCGCATCGTAATTCGGATCAGCTGGGTAATTAGCATCTGTTGCGTAATTTTCGTACTGTTGATCATATTGCGCCGCTGGATCAGCTGCCTGTTGAGGATACTGCTCATAATTGTCATATTGCTGCTCAGTATATGGTTGTTGTTCATAATTTTGGTATTGATCATCTGCAGTCAATGCTGGCTGCTCGTAATTCTGATCATATTGATATTGGGAGTCAAATTCTTCTGGATGTTCGACTTCCATCGGTTTTTCTGCTTCCTCTTTAAGTACCTGTTCTGTTTCAAGCTTAACTGGTTCTTCTTGTTCTTCAAAATTTTCTGTTTCTTGATAATCTGCTTCTATGGGCTCATCTTCAGTAATATTTTCATTTTCCTTGATTTCTTGGTCTTCTACGTCGTGTTCTGGTTGGTCAGTTATTCCTGCAGTTTGGTAGGTGTCATCTCGTTGGAATGTTCTGACTGGTGCGTTCGGCCCGTGTGTGGTGTATCCGGGGGACTCAGCTCCGGTATAGTCTCGTCCGCTGTCGGACGGGGGATGTGGTACATTTCTGTCGGTAGTGGTCGGGTGCGGGGGATGTGCTGTAAGGAAAGTTAGAAAAGTAATACTTTAAAGTAGATTTGTATTCAAGAGTTTTATTTCTGCTGCTGTACAAATAGTGAAATTCTTCAATATAGTGCCATGATAGGGTAAAACCACAATCGATATAATTTATGTTTAAGACTTTTTTCAATTCTAAACCGTCTTCATTGGGTCAGCGGGATTGTCCGAAAGGGTTACCGCTGGCCCGGAACATAAAGGGCTAAGGAAGGAACACGGGTGGGTTTTAGTCAGTAAGAGTCTGACACTCCCTTCCGCTCCACCCAGAGCGGGAGGGGTCATTTGATGATTTCCCATCCGAAAAAAAAAAAAAAAAACGTCTTCATTCTTTCTTTCTTTTTTCATTCAGGTTCTTTCTCACATATAACTAAAAAAAATGCCTCTAACACGTCATAATAATACAATCATAGTCCTTTTATTTTCACGTAATATATTCTTGCCGCTGTCTTACTTTTTCATATGTTTTGACTTACCTTCAAAAGTGCTAGGCGTATTGAGTGGGGTCTGCATGGAGCGCGAGAGGCCGTTTACTTGACGCTGGAGAGTGGCCAGTTCTTGCCTGAGCACGCCATTGGTGAGCACACACAAACAAACAAAGTGAGGCATATAGCAAACACCATGCGAGTTACAGATATTACAATATTACTTTAGCAGGATTTTTTTAGTTTACAGAATATTATGATCTTTTGAAAATATGTATATTCAGTACTAATTGATCGAAGATATTCAATAATAGACTTGTATATTTTCAATAAAAAAGCTGTCTGACTTTTAATTATGAAAATATAAAATATATCTAATATTTATCTGTATTTTGATTACTCAGATTCTCGTTGGATCGAATTTAATAACATCAAATTGCTTTCGAGCTTTAATATGAATCTTCTAAGCTACAATTAGGTACCCATGCATCCATGCTTATCTATATGAGTACTATAAAATCGTTCATCACTCCACTATCTACTTCCATCATCACTTACCTTTACTGGATCATCATCAGAATCATCAATCCGATCAATAGAAAGATCACTTAGATTCCTCGTTAATCCACCAACATCGTCCCTTGAGGAGTCGCTCAGAAGACTATCCCTTCTAAATCTATTTCTATAATAATTAGGGGTCGAAGTATAATACGTGCGGTCTAAGTCGTAAGAGGTCCGACTATGCGGATACCCACTCAAAGGTGTATAACTTCTCAAAGGGGTGATTGTGGTGCAATATTTCTTATGGGAACTCCATAAGTTTCTAAGCTTTCTCATTAATTCAACGTTCCTGCAAAGCAATTGTGTTCTTTCTGCTCTGAAATGGAAATTTGTGAGTGAATATGGTGAGACTAGATGAAACTATGTATATCAATTTATGAATGATTCTATAAAGTTAGAGAGATAGAGTAGTTATTGTAGATTTGCAATACTTAGACTGGAAATCATATTAGTTACGAATTAAAGATAGAATCATTTCTAAATCTGAGTATTAAAATGATTTCAAGTCTAATAAACTAAAACTGGCTGAATAAAATGAATATAAAAATAGATTTTTAACAACTATTTATTGCACACGCTTAGATAATCGTTACCCATTAAAAGTTATTGAAATTTTGTACTGTCTCACAACACCGAGAGATAAACATTGACAACACTGAATAAAATACTAATAAAATAATATAACAAGCCAACTAATATCACACTACATTACACGAACGTTCACAACAACAAGAATCTAATATTGAACACTGGTAGTCAACAACAGTAACAATAATAATTTAGATAATGCTTTTATCACATAAAATATAACGACTTTTTGGAAAGTACCTTTAACCATTGACCCAATTGTTTAAGAAGCAACTCACTGGTATCATCAAAACCACAATAGCTAATTTCATCAATATTCTCAACAATTTAAAGAGTAAATCATCTTTAACAAACTACTTCATTTTAACGACTACCAGTGCTATTTCTTAAATTATCTTAATCTAAACTACTGCTCAAACTCTACTTGTATACATCATTCGCTTTGCTCTATCAATTCCTTTACTCAGTCAAACAGAAAATGCCCATTAGCAGCATTTTAAGTAGCTTCCTCCTCTTTCTGTTGTTCATCTTGTTCTTGAACAGTCTCTACCTCTTTTGCTTCTTCGGTTTCTGTATTAACAGTATCTCCTTGATTCTCATAACTTTCCTGTGGTGTATCATTCTTAGCTTCCTGTAGGACTTCAGAAGATCCAACATTGTTTTGATCTGTCGACATTGGTTGTTCTGTATTCAGATCTTGCTGATCTTGTACTTGGGCATTTTCCTCTACACTATGACTGACTTTAGCATCTACGTCCTCTGTAGCACTAGTTTTATCTTCAAGAATCTCTACAGTCTCATTCAGGACTTGTATATCGCCGTCAGAGACTTCCATACTAAAGCTATTCTTAACGCCTCTATTATCATCAGCTTGCACTACTATTTCTTCGACGTGCGCTTCTCGTTTCTTCTTCTCTTTCTTTCTAGGTTTTGGTACCAACTTAACACTTATATCAACTTTAATAGGCTCCTTTTTCTCCCGTAAAAAGGGCTGTTGTATCATAAGCGGCAGGTTGTATATCTTCTCTCCTTTGATGTTCGTGAGATCCTGATTGGTCGTCAACGGGCCAACAACTATTGGCACGAAGTTATTCGACGAATCGGACTCTTTTGCGGAGCGGCGCTTGGAACGGCGAGTCTCTCGGTCTCGCGATCTCGAACGGTCGCGCTGTGTTCTGATTGGTTCGCCTGAACGGCCGCGACTCTGCGCACTGCCTGCCACCAATAAAAACACAGCACGACGTTAAGACAATACTTTTAAATGGGTAACGATATTTCAGCCAGCAATATTAGGTGAAGTTATAAAAGAAAGTGATATAAATCATGCTATTAGATTGTAAATTGTTCGTACTTGTGCCTACGATTTGCGTCGTCGAGCTTGTCTGTGAGCAAACGACATTCGCCGGTGAGTTTCTCCATCAGACTGTTTTGTGAATGTATCATGGACTCCAACCCAGCCACCGTTTTAGCTGCGGAACCAAATGTTCTAGCTTTAACTCTAATACGTAGTCACTACTATAGGGAGGTCATTGTAAACAATCTGATGAATAAACTATTGAGAGTTAAGAAAGAATACAAGCCCTTTCATAGCACTATAGATGTACATGCAAGCGCAGAAGATGAAAGGGTAAAGTATGAATGTTTTGAAGGTATTGTTCTAAATCGTTTTAAGTGTGAAGAATCTTTCAAAACATCAATAGTTTACCCATTGAATGAGCCTATTTTCCAAAGATTTAGAATACTGTTTAGACCCAACTTTGAGAGTAAACTACGGAGAGTGTAACGTGTACGTACCGTGCTTGTTCTCCATGGACTCGAGCATGGTTGACAGCTCTTTTTCTTTCTTTTTCTTCTCAGGCGTTGTCGGTGTTAAGTTCTTCATGGTTTGCTGCGAACAGAACAATGCATTGCTTCTTTTCATCTATTTTTCTCGACACATAACGATCCTAGGACATAGACTTATCAAAATAAAAACAATACAGTAATTTAAAAAAAACAAAGCTTGAAGATTATAAGTTTAATTATACCTCTTTCTCCAGGTTTGAGATTTGTTCAGACAGACGTAGATTCTCGCGTCGTGAATGTACCAGGTCAGCATCAGCTCGATCCAAGCGTTGACGAAGAGACTGGATCTAGAAGAAGAAAGAACAACATAAAAAAGGAAAACTAATTGTACGAGTTTTAAACGGTGTTGCGCTAAGAAACTATATACAAAAAGTAAAAAAAGATGACATGTAATGATCCTAGGTAGTTAACCGTCTTTTTCAAGAATAATTTAATGAAACAGCAGTAATAATAAGGGCTCCAATGTTATAGCTGGCGAGCCTATTGCCTCGAACCGTACACTAATCCAGACTCCAGGCTGTACGTACAAAGTTCCAAATAGAAAAACCCAACAAAACTTTGCCCGACCCGAGTAGCGCCCTGGGGGACTCCACTATCGGTGGCGCCAACGACCAGTAAAACAACAAGACAGGCTGTTCGAGCAGACGATGTAAGATGATTCTTACTTCAGAATTGAGCCGGTTGGTCTCATGCTTGGCCTGGCGCTGGTGTCTCTCGATGGCTAAGCGAGCACTAGCCAGCTCTTCTTCTAGAGACGCCTTCTCTGCATGTGCTTGAGCCAAGTCTGCTTGGAGAGATGCTGCAAGATAAATTAAGTAATTTAAACCACTCATTCTAAGAGTTATGGTACAATAGGACCATGCTGATGAACCCTAAACGTTCTGATAGGTGCGATTTTTTTGTGAAATCCCAATTAATCATCATCATCATTTCAGCCGAAAGACGTCCACTGCTGGACATAGGCCTCGGATATCTATGGCCTCCCCCATGCACCTCCACTTCAACCGGTTCTGTGCTTCTCGCATCCAAAGGGTTCATTAATGTTGAATCAAAATTTTGATGATGATTTCTATTTCAAGTTCATAGTAATTCATTTCAATATCTGGATTGGGTTTCGAAACATAATTATTGACCTTAAACATTTGAAAGCAGTTCTGTAATTTTTATAGTCCTTGGCTTTCTTTGAAAGTGAATCGAAATGATTTACATTTTTTCCTTTTTATTTATGAGTAGATAAGAGGATATAAATATATTACGAACATGTTTTGTTCTTGAGTTCCATCTTCAGCTCATCGATAGCCGAGTTCTTCATGGACAGCTCCCGCTTCAGTTCGTTCTCTTCACGACGTTGACGCTCCAGTTCCAACTGATTAGAAATTTCTATTATTAGGCAATTTATTTGATCATACTAATTGTCACGTTATTATTTTAATTTAGTTATTAATTTAATTTGATTTAGTAATTAGTAATTTACTTCTGCAAATCAAATAGGAGAATCCTCGTACATTAGATAAGTGGTTGGTGTGGCCAAGAATTACTGATAGTCATAACCCACCGTTCATCCAGGATAGATCCTAGTGGAAAGATTCATTTAGTGGCTCTTCTTAGGTTAGCTATTAGCTTACCTGTAACTTAGCCACATTGTCATACTGCGCGGCGAGGTCATGCTGTAACTCGTCGAAGTGCGCGTTATACCGCTGTTCTGCTGCGCTGCGCTCTTGTATTGCGCGTCGAGCTCCCTCTCCGGCAAGTTCGCGAACCTTGTTGCGCTCTTTGGCTAAGTCATCCTGGAAATTATATTAAGTAAGTAACTCAGTAGGTAGGAATTAAAAAAAAGGCCCTGGCCCGAAATAATTGTGTGAATTGAGAATAGTTATTTCTATAACTTGTTACATTATCTAAACAGCGTACCTATAACAGAACTGCGTGGTCAAAAAAGTATGGGACTGCTTATTTTTTTTATTTATTATTCACAAAATCCACAACTCTTTGAAATTTCGCGTTCAAGTCTACCAGAACAACGAACGAACGTGAACGTGAACGTGTGTGATGATTTGACGTAGATTTCGCGTTTTCAGGTTGTTCGTTTCGCGTTTTCGCTTTTTTTTTTCGTGTTTACAATGTTCATCTTATAAGAAAATTCAGTTTGATGGTCTGTGCCACACCCTCAAATTAATTATGACCACAAATTTCTAATACATGCTGTATATGTATATTGTATCGATTCCAACTCCTAGGGGACTTCTAATACAGAAGGAGAAGGAGTGGCTGAACAGGAAGAGACTGCCCTCATCCTGTGCAGCCATGATTGACCACTTCGGAGTTGACAAAAATCTGGAAACTAAGAAGAACTTCTTACCACCGTTTTACGACACCAGATTAAAATCCTGTTAGTTTGAACCCCTTTAGGTATCCCTACAGTGACAGACTATTATATTTGATCAACATTGATTTTTAGCCTTACCTTCATTCGACGCACTTCAGCCTCCAAGTTGTTGCGTTCCTCTCTGAGCTGGTGCTCCACCGCATCAGATCCTCTCTTGTACCGTCCATCATCATCGCGCTGTTCCAAGCTTAGCTTCAGCTTCGATATTTGAGCCTCTAGTGAAGATTTGTCCCTGATGGTGATAGCAATCTCAACTTGAACCGTAGCTTGATTAAGTAGCAGTAGAGCTCTTTATGATAGCCCTCTTACGGGGAGTAATTATCATCATATCTATTCTTGTCGCTAAGCAGTTGCTGTTATTCGGTTTGAAGGGTATGGGTGCCAGTGTAAGTACAGCAAATATAGCAGATGAACTTTACATAAAAAAAGCATTGTCATTATTATTATTTATTTTTTTATTGCTGAATGGGCCCGGACCTCGATCACGCCTGATGGAAAGCGATGGATGAGGTCTATGATAGAATGAGCGTGCCCAGAAGATGCTTTAAGGCACTGGACCCCCACGCATCGACGAAACATAGCAGGCTGCTTGCTCCGGTGGGAGGGTGGGCGCAAACCAGGCGGGCGTTAGCCCTACCATCGCAAGGGAAGTATTGGCCAGTCAAATAAGGTGTTGGGTATGACTGTTCAGGATGCGCCGAGCGCTCGGTTCAGTTGAGTAACTGGCGGAACAAACTGCGCTACACGAGGCTTCCTCATGCATCCCAATCTAATCATTAAGTTTCTGTTATTATAATCAGACTATAACGTTCCCACTGATGAGATAAGAGGGAGTGGGCCGTAATCCACCACGCAGGCCCAGTGCGGCTTGGTAGATGTCACATGTTTTCGATTTTTGTCTCTAGGACATGCCGGTTTTCTCACGATGTTTTCTATCACCGTTTTGAGAGCAGTAGTGATTAAATAATTTACACAAAGTAAAGGGCTTGTCTGGGTTCGAACCTACGACCTACAACCCATAAGTTGCGGCTGTTACCACTGGGCCACCACTGCTGTAAAAGGCTCGGTAAAAGGTTTTCAAAATGCACATGGAAGAAGGCAAAGGATTTTAGAATGACTAAGGAAATTGAGAAGCTACAAAGAACTAGAGAAATAAAAAGCAACGTACCTCTGCAGGTTGTCGATCTGGCGCTTGAAGCCATCGAGGCAAGTTGAGTCAACGAGCCCCGAGGCCAGCTTTCGCTTGTTCTCATTATTCTCCTCCTGAACAAAACATAATTAAAGAAAAGACTGATGGACAACAGAACAATATTTGCGAAGAGATTAATCGAATGTTGATTGCTTGTTGTTGAAACATTTTTCAAAAATAAGCAGACACAGCATGTCTTCCAAAAAGAAAAGGAGACAAAAAATACGTAGAATTTGAAACAAACAGTGAGCCTAGATGATTGCTCTCGCTAAGACGTGCAGCATCCTTTTCAACACGGGTATAAAAATAAGCAGTTCCTTAACCAACCCAAATAACACCTTACCTGAATCTTCTTAAGGTTGATCTCGGCCTGCGCTAGCTGTGCTTCCAACTCGGCAATGCGGGACTCAAACACAATGTTCGGGCCTTCTAATCTGGTGAAGCGAGGCTTTGCAGACTTGCGGGCTTTTAGCGGAGTTGTCTGTTTGAATAACAAAAGTAAGGTTTTCTAAAAACTCCTGGACTATTAACATGTTCAGGTGGATATTCAAGACGATTCCGCCTTGGAGTGTAAATGTGGTGCTGTTCCACAAACGATAGGACACTTATTATCATGTTCTTTGTGTCCTGTCAGCTGCACGTTACAGGAACTGATGGACGCTAGTGATGGCGCCAAACACGTAGCTGACTTCTGAGCCGAGTCCATTTAGATTACCACCGACACAGTAAGAAATAGAACGCCTATTTTACTTCTATAAAAAATTAAATTAAAAATTTAAAAAACCCCCGACAAAAATAAAATAAAGGAATCCCTACAAAAAGCATTTTTTATTTCATGCTTTTTGTAGGGATTCCTTTATATTTTTTTTTTTTTCGACTGATATGCACGATGTCATGGGTTTTTCGTGGCGAGTTATCGACATCAAAAATATCGCCTTCAGTCAAATAAATCGTAAGCAAACGATATAATTAAAAAACTACACTCACAATAATTATGGCGGTTGCAGATTTTTTGTTACCTTAGTAACAACAAATTGCAACGTTCGTAACTACAAATATTTAACCTTGTACTTACTATGTTTGAAAGAGAAATTGTATTTGTGATTAAGCATTTCAATAACCGGTACATCTAAGTTAATTCGAAACAGGGTTTGCGTGATTTTAAAATTAACGAGTCACGTTAATTTTAAAATCACGGAAACTCAGTCTTTCAGATAAGAGCACAGATAAGAGCACAAAAGTAACCTAACCTAACCTACCTTGTTATCACTATCCAGTCCTGTACTATCGCCCAACTCATCCAGCTCGTCACTCTCAGATCCGTTGTAGGAGTGAAACATGCGCGAGATCAGCTTGTTCTTCTGCGCCTCGTGGAGGTGCTCATTCTCTGATATCACTTCTTTAACTTTGCCGAGGAGGTTGTTTAGTTCATCCTGGAGAATAGTTGTTGCTTAGAAACGTAGGAAAAAAATAAGTGGGTCTGTAGGCGCAATTCGAGTCCGCATCGTATGTTTTCGAGAAACGTTTGGTCACAGCTATTGGTTATAGTTTAAGGAACTCTCCTTTAATCATCGTTAGTCGTCGCTAGCTTATTGCCTCAAATTGGCACAGTCATAAAGTCATAACCTACTCATTAAAATCTTACACTATTTTCTCGATCAGCAATAATGAACTTACCACCTAGCGAGAAGTTTCACGTCAAAATTGCCAAATAGACCGATATTATGTGACAGATTCTGTGAGTAAGCTAGGATCTAGGAATAAACTCAAACTCAAAGCATTTATTTCAATTAAACCATTTACAGGCACTTTTGAATTGTCAAGAAGTCGGTCAGTCAGAAAATATGAAGCTAGTTGCCCATTCCAAAGCGTAGGTACTACAATATAACACAAAATATTGATATGTAAGTAGTTGAACACCTGTAATTTAATTTCCACAGAGTCCTAAAACTGTTTAAAAAACAAAAGACATACAACATAAATAACTAGTTTCCATAAAAACAATATTGAAACTCTGTGTAGGGAAGGTTGTCTGGCGAAAATTGCTTGCGATAAACCGCCCATTGTATCACCCTTCCTATCAATTTTGTTTGTATTTCCTTGATAGGCTCTGCAATAAAGAGTAGGTACTCCATTTTATTTATACATATACCTAAATGAATTCATCCATACAATGTATCGTGCGTTTACAAAGAAGCCTAATCTATCGGATTTTGATAAATGATCTAATTATTGGATATCCATAGCAATCAAGATGAAGGACGTGTAAAAATGGAGCGCATAAAGTAAGAATTAAGTAGATACATGCGTTTTAATGGTGTTTCATTTGTATTTTTAGTAAATGCAAATAAAACACCTAAAAGTGTTTTTTTTTAAATTGCCTAAAGGCCTCAGCTCAGCATAGCATCAGATGGCCACAATAATGTACTAAATACCACCTAACGCCGATTTTCTGCTGCAGCCCACGAGTGCCTTACGACGCTCGAATACGTTTAATAAATCTATATAAATAAAAAAATATAATTGCCGGTCATTGGTAAGCTCATCACTTGAGAGCGGGTGGGTTTTTTTTTATGTTCGTAATAGTCCGAATAATGTTTTTAGGGAAAGAAAAAATAGAAGAGTGGCCCGGAAGATTTTGAAAATTCGGGACAAATTAAGTGTTCTTATGGAATGAACTATATTAAAATCCCACCAAAAAATATAAAATTTTGCCAAGACGAGACCACATAATGGCTCGCACTGTCAAAAAATTATCAGATGTCATGTAGAGGCAAGCTTCTAACTCTACACGCTCTAATTTAACAAGCCCTAACTTCACAAATTCTACACCTTAGTCAAAATCTAAGGCTTGGCCGGTTCATTACTACAAGAACCATTGCATAACAGAATAGTAATGAACAGTGAATACATTTTTAACCTTACGCCCATGTGATGGTAGCGAAACGGCCAAGCCATATATTTTTACTAAGGTGTAGAGTTTGTGAAGTTAGGACTTGTAGAGTTAGGGCGTGTAGAGTTAGAAGTTTGGCTCTACATTAGATCTGATAACTTTTTAACAGCGCGAGCAATATGTGGTCTCGTCGTGGCAACATTTTACATGAAAATGTTTTTGATGGGATTTCACATCTTTGAGATTGATGAGATTTTTTTTTTGGGGAGGCCTATGTCCAGCAGTGGACGTCTTTCGGCTGAAATGATGATGAAATATGTGTTTTATTATTTATAACAAGGAGTCCCTATATCAATGTTCAGACCTCTAGCATCACCAGTCTCTATCAACTAAGAGTTTTGATGATCATCAATCAGTGACGAAATCGGGGTTTTTTAAATATCAATAAAATCTAAAGTATAAGAGCTATGCAATTGAAACTTTATAATTCGGGACATGATGTCAATTAGTGGACTTATTAAACATATCACATATGTTTATTAAGTCCACTAATTGACATCATGTCCCGAGAATTTTGTTTATCTGGTATATATAATCCAAACCCAAGTTATGAGAGTTCAAAAAAACGACGACGCGCTTTGAGAAAAGGTAGGTAGTGCCCTTGCGCTTCGCATGGCTCGTCTTGGCGGTGGCACTCCCGTGCCCCCAGATTTAGACAGGACAACGTCTGACGTTGGATCGGGTCAGCTAGTTAATTATAGATATAAACAACATCAGTCTACATCAAAGTAAACTTACTCTGCAGTACTGACTCTCTCGCTCCAGCTGTTCGATGTACTCCTCCTGCTTTTGGATGAAGTTGATGACGTCGGGGTTGGTGCCTCCAGTCAAGTCGCCTGCAGTGGCCGCCGCAGAGGTTGGAAGAGGCACGGCTGTTGAGACTTTGTAGTGTAAATGTGGGAACTTTTAGCAGTAATGTGTTTTTGTGGGATTGATTATTATTGATTTTTGATATTACGCTTGAGAAATTTACTCTGATAGAGTTGGATCCTTGTGTCCAAGGTTGTAGTAGGGTTGTAGCAGGTGTGGTGTGGTGTGGTGTGGTGTGGTGTGAGGGTGTGGGCCGTTGTCAGGGCTATGGTCGGCAGTGAAAGGGCATGGCAGGCGGTTGCGTCCTTCTGCGAGGACGTAATCTCGCAGAAGGAAGCGGCGGAGCGGGTCAGGGAGGCTGACTCTCTCGCTGACCCGATTCGCCGCAGGAGGGCAGGACGGCGCAGGCGGCGAAATGCAGACCTGATGCCGCCATAAGAGGGGCCAGCAGATGATAGATCGGGGAGTCTATCGTCTACGCTACACGGTCCCTGGAGTTGAGGTGATGTCCTAGTGCACCCGGACATCGCCGAAGGAGGATAGATCCCGGACGCGGGCCAAGAAGAGGGAGCCCAGAAATGGGCCACGCTGGATGGGTCGCGAATGTCATACGTAGTAGTTCTCGCGGCCCACCCATCAAGGCGAAAGTAGGTGCACAGGTGGAGTTTTTAGTGGGTGCAAGTCCCACATAACCTCGTCGTCTCCCCGGACGACGTAGTATGCGTTAGGCATTTTCTGCACGCAAAAAAAAAAAAAAAAAGGGTTGTTGCAGGTATATCGTGGGGTGTTGTGACCGACAATAACTAACACACAGTAAGAAACATATTTGAAAAAACTTACCAGTGGGTGTAGTATGTTGTGGGGTGTAGTTGTTCAAGCTGTCTGCATATAGTGTGGTGTATTTAGCAGTAAGCCGCGGCCGTGGCTTGTATTCAGTCAGGGTGTAGGAGCTGGTGTACTTTTTGTCCACATCGCCATCTGATTCATCCAAGTTCTTCACTGATGCTGAGCCACCGTAGCTGCGTACCTACGGGTTTTATTTTCAATGAAATATCTTATTTATATAGGTACTGCTATTTTAATTTTAGTTGATTAGGATTTTAAATAATCACGAATCAAAAAAGGAGTTTTTAAATGATTGAAGTGAAAACTTCTTTTGTTCTTGTTTATTTTATTTTTGTGTTAATTGTGTTTAACGGTTTAATTCTTTTTTCAGATACGGTCTACGAAATTTAAAATCAACATCCAAAAGACTTCACTGCTGATTACCGTCTCGAAATTAATCACATTAAAAAACTGGTAAAATTATTTAATTTTAATCAAAATTTGTTGCTAGTCCAGGAGCTTTCCACTTTAAAGAATAGTTTAATAAGAACTACTTATTCTAATTAAAATTTATTTTAAAATCAACGTGTTTCTATTTTTTTAATTAAAAAACAAAACCAAGTTGTAATAAGTAGGTATACATTTTAAGGTAAGTTCTAATATAAATATTTTTGTGTAATATAAATGATTGAATTGATTAAAATAAAAAAGGGGATGATAATAATTATATTTTAAAACAAAAGCACAACTCACACTTGGCGCGTAATTCCCCGACAAGAAGTACCTCAGCTTCGACACCGCCTCTTTGTAAGCCAACTCGGTATAATCCGGTATCCTTTTCAACCCATACTCATTCATCTTACTGGGCCGCCTGTTCAAATAATTCGTATAATACATAATTAAAACTAAACAACTCAACGATCAACAAAACAAAACATTTTTAAACATCGAAATAAAAAATAAAAATTAAAAATCAAATATTGAATTTGGAAGTAGTGTTGCGCATTGCGCTGTCTTGCCGAGTGCGAGGATATTTGATCAGGTATTGATTACACGAAGCCGTTGCTATGGTAACGGTTGTTGTGGTAAACAATGCCTCGCGACGAATGCAGGGGACATGCAATCGATTTATCATCTGTTACCGAATTAGATTAGATAGGTTTAAATTGGATTCTGCTCATTAGTATGCATCATTGTTGTGTCATTGGCTGGTTGATAGCACGCGATGTTGAGTGTCCTGAATTGAATTTTCAGTTGAAACAACACTATTAGTACTTACTTGTTATTTAATACACGGAATCCTTAGTCTATATAATTTAAGTACCTAATACTCTAGCCCCCGTAAAAATATCGCGCATTGGATTTTCAACTCTCGGTGTTTAGCCGAGCATTGAGAATCCAATAGAGCGCATCCCAACACGAATTTTCAACTTTCGGCGCTGAACAGTACGTTGAAAATCTACTGCGCGAAAAACTCGCCGCGGGGAAAATCACCCCTGCGAACCTGGGCTAAATAAATATTTGGTATTACATCAAACAATTCATATCGATAAGATAAAAATGGGTACAGATCCCCTAATAAATGGGTACAGAACTTGATCTGGTACAACTTTCATCAACCAACCATGGATGGTGCAACAATCGATACCTACCTACAGTTGCCTACACATCTGCATCACATATTCCTCTTTGGTATAGTGATCGCGTGCGTAAACGTGACTGCAGGGCGCGAGCGTGGCGTGGGGGTTCAATACCCGAGTCGGGCAATGTAAATAAACTGTAATTTTAACATGTATGGCAATAACACAACTATTTATTAAGCGATGTTCTTTATTTATACACAAAAAAAGCGAAAAAAATGTTTTCTAAAGAAAAAGAAGTCCTTCGAGCCGGATTTTTTTTTCCAGAGACCTATGAATATCAGCTACTTTTACATATCTACAGTCCATTGCTCTACCAACTGAGCTATCGAAGGCTTCTAGATGGGTTTTGCTCTCGGGTTTTCTAATAGAAACTCTCAGGGTCTAGGTTTACACCAGTGTCATGGCAATAATGCCATGATACGGGCATAAATCAGGGAGCGAGCAAAGGCTCGCAGGACTTACAAAGACACACACACACCACAGGCGATTATTTCTAACGCCTCGCATCATCATCGGCCTAGCCTTTTCCCAACTATGATGGGGTCGGCTTCCAGTCAAACCGGATGCAGCTAAATACCAGTATTTTACATGGAGCTACTGCCTATCTGACCTCCACAACCCAGCTACTCTTGGTAAGACTGGTTGTCAGACTTCCGGGCTTCTGACGACACGTAACGACAGTCAAAGATCCACGAATGACAGCCGGGACCAACGGCTTAACGTGCTTTCCGAGACACGGCATGTAAAGATGGTCACCCATCCACGGACCATTATTAACGATTATTTCTAACGCCCATAACCCCTGAAGGGTTAGGCAGATCTGTGTCAATAGTACACCCACTTTTCGCCAGTGGGGAGCCGATTACCACCAGACACAAATGCAGGCTTTGGGCTGAGAAAATCCTAATGGAAAAACCCATTAACCCTTTGGAATCGAACCTAGGACCTCATGCGCAGCAGTTAGCACTTACGACTACTACACGACCAGCGAGCTAGTGAAAAAAACAAACATACAACTTGTATGCTTGACTTTTCAATGGACTAAAGACAACAGGCGCCTTTTCAGAAGAAGGGGATAGGTTACGAATTTTAGTGCAGGCAGTAGGTCCTATTAGTTATTCTGTGGTGCAGGCAAATTACCTCAAAATTAATTTTATTTTCTGTATACCTACCTACGTACGTTATAATTATGGTCTAAAAACAAAAAACAGCGGCACTCCGGGAGTGCCGACCGAAGTGAAAGCTTAAACAACTATGTATTTTTTTTAATCGTCTTATAAACAAAACACGCGCGATGTCGGTTACGGTAACAGTGTCGCGAGTTCAATGGTTTTCCCCCATCTCAAAAAATGCCCACGAAGTTTTCACTTCAAAAATGTAAACTCAGTTCTGTGCTTTATTTGTAGATAGGTGGAGGAGGGAGGTGGTGGTGGTGTCTCATTTCCAGATGTTAAAAAAAAGTGGCAGGGATACCTACACTGGCTGGATGCGGAAGGCGGAGGACAGGGTATTTATAATGTCGCAGCCTTTGAGAGGCCATTGTTCAGTGGGCTGTGCCGCTGTGATAGGCTGAATTGATTGATGTCCAGTTCTACTAAATATTTTTAGACCGAGAAAGATAGTAAGAAGTTAAGTATGTAAAAGCGAGTGGAAATACTGGACTATTTTTTCCGAAAAATCTTAAAAAAAATAGCAGAACTCGGTGAAGTTTCGTAAAATATTGCAACAGAATCCGTTTGCACTTTTCAAAATCGTTTCTTTGATTTTATTCGGCTAGTAAAGCTATATTATTTAAAATATTATATTACAAACTGCGTACCGGAAGATATAAGCTTGAAAACTTTTATTCTTTCTTCCATTTGGGACCAAAATTTTTCAAACAAAACCACAGATTACAAATTTCACACAAAAAGTTCTTTATAAGGTCGCTAGTACTTGCCGAATTTTAGTGCGCTTCAGCTTCCCGTTCATCTCCTTATCAGAGCCAGCACTGGAGCCGCTCTTCACTCTGTAGCCCGTCGACTTCGGCTTCGTGACGTAACTTGTCGAACCCATAGGTACTATCACTAACACGCCAACTATAGCAACCTATCCCAATTTATATTCAAAACAATGCGAAAATTATGCCAACAGGAAAGGTATTAAAACGTATATTTTGCAATACTGGTGATCCGACACGATAAAAAACCTACAAATTCAAATTTTCGAATGTGGAAGGCATCGCGGGCGCGCGCTGCCGCCAATAGACAAGGTTGTCGAAAAAGGAATGAGTTTTGGAATAAGAACTTTTTGCTCCTTCCTGTGTTTTGTCCCGTTCACACGCGCGGGAAAAATGGCTGTGTCTGTTTCGTATCGATGGAAAAGTTTTTCTTCAGGATGCATAGGCACGGAGCTAGCGTGGAAAATTGTAGCGCTCGTTATAATTTTTACTTACGGAATGCTTAGCACATCGAAACATTATTTGGAAATAATATTAAATGCATAAATCTATCATGCTACATTCATCATCTATGCGATTGAGCTTAATTATAAGTATATCAATGCATTAAGTAGGTACCTACTGCAATAAAACTTTTGCGCTGTTGTCTAAACCAAACAGCCTGGGGTTACAAACAAGTCCCAAACACTTTAAAGAACCTTTTGTTGGGAAGACCAAAGGAAGGTCCCAAGACCTAACTGGGATTAAATCAAAACACCTATATGTTAGAGAATCTGAATTATACCTTACCATTAGGAATACCTACGTGTTATAGTCTACCCACCTACCACCTACCAAAATCAATAAAGCCCACTAAACCGTTTTCTCTGATGAAAAATAAAGCCACCACTCTCTCTCTCCTGTACTACGCGACAGGCAGTGTCTAGCGTGCATCGAAGACGAGCTAATAACTTTTTGGAGGGAAAATACATTCGTGATCACGCGATAAAATGGCGGCTGGGACCACAAATCATAGCGTTTTACGTTCACTGACTCATTCGCATAATTAGATCCACGTAGTTTCTTACAATGTTTACGGAAAATATGGAAATTATTGTATTTTAATATGTTTTTAATTTCAGGTGATAGAATTTGAAACGAAGGCTGAATTTAACGATCCTTTGGAATACGGCGGTTTTTTTTAGTTGGTAGCGTGCGGGCTGCCTGGTAGCTTCTAATTTATCCACTGCTTTTAAATGTTTTGAGTTTTGCTAATTGCCTTAATGTCCTAAACTTTAATTAGACTAGAAATAGTAGGTCAGATACTAAGTAGGTACCTACTACTTAACTGAAAACTTTTCATCAACTTTGTTAATCTAAGTTTGCTGAAAATTTGACGCCGAAAATGTCGTCGATTGCAGGTGCTATCGACGATAACGTAATTTCGGCATAATGTGTCGTAAATAATTCAAATAGCATTGCAGGCGTAATCATGCCGAACTTTGGTCTCGTACCTTCGGCATAGTGTGTTTAGACACTAACTGACTCACCCGCTAAATTGTGTCAAAGCCGCGCAAGGTGTCAAATCTTTTATACAATCAATTAATTATAGTTTTGAGTAGGTAGGTAAGTAGGGTTCCTCCCAAGGCTTATTGACAAATAGAATCTATTTCTAAACTGCACACGTTTATAACTGATGGTATCTGCCGGTGTAAGTCAGTGCCGCACTCCGAAGCATAGTTCGCGTGACTGGCGTCGTTCGTCTTTTATTTTAAGAGATTCTGAAATTTTTATGTGGGTTTCAAGTTGTGCATGTCTTTTTGATATGCTATTTTAGTTGCAAGCTTTAACATAACGTAAATCGCGAAAAAATCAACTGTCCCGTGTTGTTGTTTTGTGTCACACATTTCTGATACATGCTGTACTTATATTATTGAAAATAGGGTATTCCATTGTTCTGATAAATTTATACATAAATAGGCATAAAGAGGTATGAGAAACAGGGTGTAAAGTTCACTCATACTCTACAGAAAAGGGAGGATCCTCCAACCAGACGGGTGTTGTGTCTGGCGGGCAACTGTTCCTTTTATATTATAGTACTCTATGAACTACCCGACATGAATCATCATGTCGGGCCGTTGTATCTATGCTATAGTTGCGCGGTAAACTCTGCTTGCGAGATCCAGGATTTTGCGTGACGTCATGCAGTATTACGCGTTGTTCTCATGTGGCGTTGTAGATACTGCTACAGGTACCTAACTACATCATCGTGGCTTCCTACTATTTGTTTTCTAAACTTAACTATGGCAAATTACTTAAGTTACTTTCCTTTTAACTTTTTAAAATGTTTACTGGCATGCGTCCTTTATAAAGAAATATAAACCTACCTAAATAACGAAAATTATACCTACCTAAAGATTGCACGTGTTTTAAATTAAGCAATTTAAATACATGGGTAATTTCATAACTGCACGATATTCTTGTACCTAACCGAATATAAAATTATTGATAATTGATTACCTATGTGAAGTTAAACAGTATCACGACCAATCAAGCTTGATAACAGTATATAAACTAACGGTACCTACTAACATAAAATCCAAAAGTGTATTATTTTGGCGCGCTCTGTTGGATTCTCAATATTCGAGTTGAAAATCCAGTGCACGATAAAATCCGTGCGAACAATTTAAACAAAACAACAGCTTACTGACGAAATCAGAATTTGGTTTTGGCTTGAGTTAGCTTTTTTTTCGCGGTCACAAATTCAAGGGCCCTATAAAGCAGGCTATGCTCAGTTTCTTTGAAGATAAAATAAAAAATGAAGTTTTCCGGATAAGAAACGGAGTTACCGACAGAGCTTGCAGAGTAAGCATGTTGAAACCGGTGGAGCAGACGAGTCCTGAAGTGAAGAGTAGAGACATCGTATCGGCAAGCGTAGTGTGGGACGCTTCCTAGCTAGATGAACCGACGACCTAAAAATGGTGGCTGGGACAGGTGTTGTGACGCTGCCTAGGAGAGGCCTATGTCCAGCTGTGGACTGAAGCCCAGCCACTCTATCATCAATCAGTTTTGCTCCGCACCGACCGGACTGCGCCCCATTAACCGAAATGACCGCTGCACAAGTTTCAACCAGCTTAGTAATCATAATTCCTTGACACAAAGTTACCCTTACGTCTCGCGGGATGCAATGGCGCGCCGCTGCAACCCGTGGAATGAAACGGCATGACACGTCATACCGCAGCATCCCTCGGCGCGTCGCGTTTTGCCGCAGCATCCCGCGGCGTGTCACTTCATTTCGCGGCATCGTGGTATCGAAATAAAGTAACATGAATTCTAAACTCATTGAAATAAGATTCAAAATAACTTGATTAGTAATAAAATTCTTTGCCATGACACGCCGTGCCGTGCCGGCCTTCGTGACCTATATTGTAGATTTCATGTGATTTTGACGGCCAAACATCGCTGGTTACGCAAATTAGTTGTTGTCTATGGGAGGTACAGTCAGACACATAAGGTACCTACTGGTCATTTCGGAATTTTCATTCAATTGATTATTCATAGTGTGCTTACAAAAGATCAAGAAAATCTGGGTAGCATTTTCAACCATGTTCAGATCAGCTTCCAGTCTTACCGAATGCAGCTGAAAACCAGTATTTTACATGGAGCGACTACCTATTTGACCTCCACAACCCAGTAACTGGGTAAAACGATCCCCTTGGTAAGACTGATTGTCAGACTTGGGCTTTTGACTACCCACCATAGATATAGAACCTTATTTTAACGATAGTTCTTTCAAATAAAGATTTATATTTTTATTTGTGTCAGGTTGGAATATACTTTACTCCTTTCTGCGTAAGTTAATAAGTGAAAAAAAATACAGAATATATTATTGAATAATTTTATTAGTAAAAAAATAATACTAAAACAATCATCTCTACTTTTTGGTGTTAGTAGCTACACAACAAAACTTAATGCCTACTAAACAAAAAAATAAATACTTTTAAGTAGATCGTTCAATTGCATGAAAAAAAATAATTTCCTTTTTAATTAAATACTCGTCTAATATCGCAATGGCACTTTTTGAATAAATACAATAGCAAAATAAGCATTTCCACAGATTATATACATGAGAAGACTGTGCGTAGTGATGTTTTTGCCAAAATATTATAATTCATTGTCTATGGCACGAGATATCAAAGCTCAAGGAGGTTTGATAGGAGATTATTTACAATAATGATTGACAATTATCTTATTAATTATCATTATAACATTTTAAATAATACGACGTTGATTTTTGCAACAGAAAATAATAAAAAAAAAACAATATGAATTGTTGCTCAATTTCTAGTTAATTTTCGTAAGACCCATAGACAAATTTCAGCGTCGTATTACATTTAACCTAAGTTCCTAACTTAATGCTAGATTTAAGTTGACGGATTTTAAAACTTGGGAGTACAAAATACAGTCTAATTGAGAACCACTTTCTTTGAAGTCGGTTAAAAACAGACGGAATCCTTTTTCAAGTCTTGTATGTCAGTTTTGTGACACCTTGTTACATCTAGCCAGATAGGACCTTTTAAAATTATTGTATTATTACAAATGAGATACAAATCAGAAAATAACATTATAAGTTAATATTAAATTCCATTACAATATTAATTAATATTCACAAGCGAATCGTGTTAAAATTATTTCAATTTTGAGATGTCACATTTCATAGACAATCAAATTTAAGTAACCAATCAGATGCTTGCAAACGTCTACGTGAACACTGATTGGCTGTTTTATGCGAAGTATAAATGCAAAAATATCACTCATATGTAAGCTCATTGGAATTTATTAACAACCTGTTTTACCCAACTACCTTTAGCATCTTCTACAACTTCGGGTTTGATTTCAGCATTATTTCTACTAGGAATGTGTATATCAGTACTGGGGGTGGGTATAGCTTTCTCTTTCACACTTATTTCACTGACGCTTCTCTCAAAATTCGCTACTTTTGTCGTAATGGACTTTGGTTTTGTTGCCTGTAAAGGTTTCTTTGCGCTTTGACTCGGTTTCACTTGAGTTTTTGACATTTTTTCAATTTCCATTCGCCTTTCTTGGACAGATTTCGATGTTTTCGGTTGTTCTAGAGATTTTTTTACGTCGTGTGTCGTTTTGAGCTTTCTGGTCGCAGAATCGAGGCTGGCTCTTTCGAAGCTTAGCCTTTTCATTTGTATGTTTCCTTGAGGTTTTAACTTGTCGTCTGAATTGTCTACTTCATCTTTTACCGTCTTTTCTTCAACTTTCTTCGGAATATCACTTTTGGTCATTTTATCTTCAGTAACTTTGGGTTTGTCACTCGGAGGAGTAGATTCCGATCTAATGATTGCTGTTTTGTAGTTGACATTTCTTTTAATAGTTTTCATATTGACGGATTCCGAAGATGATGAGTGTTCAGAACTCCTTGACGTTTTTGGGACATTTCTGTTCTGAATGTTAGCTAAAGATGGTATTTGTGCCATTTTCGGTTTCACGGGAACAGGTGGGGCTACTTTTGGCTTCACAACCTTTTCAAATTTTCTGTTCACATGCTCAATGTTCGCTGTTTTGTTAGTTGTCACTACAACTCGAGTTTGCGTGTTACATTTTTCGTTCACAGTTGTAGAGATTGTTGTCTTTTGGGTCTTGAACGAATTATTACGTTTAATACTCTCTACTTTCGTAACAGTCTTGTTTATTACCTTATCTTTACCAACAGCTTCTATTTTCGTTTCTTCTACATCTTCCTGATCAGAATACACAGCTGAATCTCTAAACACATCTTCATCCGTCACTTGCTCAATCTTTTCGAACGATTTTTCATAGTAACTTTCATCAGAATTCATCTGCAGAGAATCTAGTGTTTCTTTCTTAGTTTCTACAATGTTTTGATTAGCATTTACTTTATTTTGCGTTTCTTGGTACGCTCCCTCGCTCGACGACGTAACGAATGAAGAATTAGAAAATAAACTATCAGGTCTCACGGCATTTTTATTTATAAGTACATTGACCTTCTTTAAAGGAGACTTATCGCTAACTAGAGTCGTAGGGTCCACGTAATCGGATTGAGCTATTCTAGCCCCTAAGTGTTTGCTACCTTGCATGTAAATAGGCAGCTTGTTCAAGCTTTGGTAGGAACTATTGTTGGATTTCGAAGGCGAGCCTATTGAGCTGGTTATACTAGTCACCATGCTGACACTTTTTTCGTAACTTGGGCGATGTGTTTCTGTTTTTTGGGTGATGTTATCGCAACTTAGTGACAAAGCATCCAGATTGCTCTTCTCAGTCTGACTGTCAGACATTGTGCTGTGTTCACATACGCTCTTACTAAGTAACTCGTTGTTTAGCGCGTAGACTATGGTTGAGGTAGTGGGGCTTGCATCAGTAGATGTAATCACCACTTTTATGTCGCTCTTTACCAAATTATTCTGTATATCTTCAGTGTGTAATACTTTACTTATAGTTTCTGGTTTATTTTGATTATCATCTGTATGTTCATCGCCAATGATACTCCTAAATCGTTGTAAGAGATTCTTGGAATAACTTCTAGGGTTTAAGTTAGGTCTTTTCTCACTCGTTGGACTTTTGAGATCAGACTTCGCGCTATCTGGACTACTTTGATCATTGGCATTGATCTCTGTGTCTTCATTATTTTTGTTCGGAGTTTTATTCTTAAATCGACTGAGTACATTTTTGAGTGATAACATGTTAGAAGTTGGTTTATAGATTTTATGCTCCGGGTGAATAACTTCTACATCATTGGACTTGGTATCATCATTTTGCTCTAAAGGCAACACTTCGCAGGACGATGTGGTAGATACATTCAAATTAGGTTGAGAAACCGTCAAAAGATTCTCATTCTTATTCTTATCCAGATTTATATCCTGGAATTTGCTTTTATAACATCTATCGATTTCTTCTTCCAGCTCCAATGTTGACTGACTGATATTTTGTACGAAATCAGTCTCACTAGTATTAGAGTTATTGAATTTAAGCATTTCTCCTTCATTCATATCATCGTAGTTTATATCACTTTGATCAGAAGCTATTGTGAATGGTCTATCAGTACTCATCACTTTACCGTCTCTATTCAAATAAGTTTTACTATTACTGTTAGGCTTACATTTAAACGTAACTAGATTAGTTTCTTCTTGATTACTTGTTACGACTTGAAAACTTCTAGGTAAAGAACCAGATTTTCTATCTCTAGAAACGTTAAAATGTTCTTTCTGCCTACTCAGCCATATTTCAGGGGTGTTGGGACTCTGCTGGTCTGGACTCATTGGTAAGTAGTCTCCGGATATGTCACTAGGTACTTTCTTGCGCCTACAAACGTCTATTAAGGAGTCGTACACATTTTCAGTAATATTAGGACCCTTGCTTTCCATAGTGACATAATATTCTGAATTTCTGTCGACTTTTTCGGGCGATCTTACAGGGATATCGTATATGCCTTCAGGATTTTGCAACTTGTTTAGTTTATCAAACGATAAGTATACGTAGTCAGAATCAGGACCAATGTGATGAGAAATTTCAGTAACCTCATCGCCTTTGGGTGGTGTGGGCACCCTTTTAGGTCTACCAATAATATGAGGATTATGCTGAATCACTTTACTTTTAGTATTCAACGAATGTAAACTTTCATCAACTCTGTTATCAACTACTCGTAAAGTTTCATAAATGTGATCTTCATCTATTTCTTCAGTCAATTCTGTTCTAGAACTCGTTGTGGTAGCATCCTCTTCTTCGTCGTCATTTTTTATTGCATCTAAATTTTCTGATGTCTGTCGTCCGAACTTAGGTTTTAATTTAAGAGATTCTAGATTTTTTGCGATTAAAACTTGTTCGGGATTTGAATGAGACTTCATTAGTCTCTGATGTCGTCTTTGAGCAGTATTTCTTAGCTGTTGCTTTTTTATTAACTTCTGAAACTCTCTGTTTTGCATTAGTAACTGTGAGATTATTTGTTCTAAAGGTTGTTCTACTTCTTCACAGCTTTTTAACACTTCATCTTTTTTTTCTATTTCACCTGCTTTATCTTCCGCTTCTGAGCCTTCATTTATCACTTTTTGTTTATTTAAGTACTTTACTTTCTCTAACTCATTCTTTTTGAAAGAATCTGTTTTCTCTATTAGTTTTTTATACGTTTCTTCATCAATATCTTCATCTTTGCTTATAGTTTCAGGTACGGGGGTTGGTGTTTCTTTAGGTTTATCAACATTTAGACTGTCATTCGACTCGGATATATGCAAAATGTTTTCTGTAGACACATCGGTGGAAAAATCGGCGTAGAACTTCGCAGTTGTATCAGATCCCAGACGTAATCCTTTAGCTCTGTTCTTCTTTAATTTAGAAATCTTCTTTGGTATGTTTTTAGTGTTGTACATTCTAATTTCTACGGCCGGTTTAACTGGACCAACTCGTTTTCTGCTATCTAGCTCTGGGTCAGATATGATAGTTCCATCACTAGCTCTAACTTTCTTAGACATTTTATTTGAACCACAGTTTTTGCACTCGAATTCTATCTTCTCATTACCTCTTACTTCTTTTTCATTGTCACTGTCCTGAGATTTTTTACTAATCATTCCGATCATGTTTTGTTGTAGACCTGGTTCAGACTTTCGTCTCCAAGTTCCTATTTTGGATAATTTAGATCTCTGTGGATCATCTTTCGATTTTGACCGTATCAGAGTATCAGTTTTAGCTTTCTCAGTATCATTACATCTAGATCTTCTAGAATGTATTGTACTTGTAGAATCAGTGACAATATTTTCTTTAATTTTGGCGCATTTTAGACAAGTTTTTGGGATTTGTCTTACGTTGGTCAAAGAATTGTTAGTGTCACTAAGATCTTCCTTACTTTTACTCGTGTCAGTGTATCCTATAATGTTATCAGAAGAGTGATATCCTCGCGTTTTAGTCAAAGAACTACTGAACTCTTTACTGAAACTCTCTTGCGATGATTTGAAGTCCGAACACTTGCAAGCTGACAGCTTTCTTTCTAGATGTTCGGCGCTACCAGAATCTATGTAATGCAGGGACCTATCACACTCTGGGCACTTTTCTCCTAGTTCCGTATCGTCATGTCTACAACTGCACTTGTCTTCTCTTTTAGCTTTAGCCAGTTCTGTTTCACAGTCAGAACATAAGTCAACGTAACAATTCTCACAAGTATAATCTGTACCTTTTTCAGCTGAAACTTGAGTACAGTCACACTCTTGACTCTCTGCTCTAGAACTAGGTATAGTATATTTCCTGTTGCCTTTCTTGAGTCTTCCTCGGGTGCCGTTTTCGAAAGATTTTCTTCTTTCTCTTTCTAGTTTTCGTTTTTCGAGGTACTCTGGGGCTGACAGTTGCTTCCTCATTGATGCTTGCGTTATCAGGTTGTGGGATTTCTCTGCTAGCATGTCATCTGTAAAACCGATAAGAAAAATGTTCATTATAAACATAAACGGTTCATGGCAATAGGCTTTTTTTTGGTGGGAAATTATCAAATAACTTCTCCCGCTCTGGGCGGAGCGGGAGGGCCATGTCAGACTTTTATTGACTAAAACCCACCCGTGTTCCTTCAGTTGGTAACTCTTTCGAACAACTCGCGACCCTGTCAGGATGGCAATAGGCTTGCCTCCTATTACACGGGTCTTAACATAAAACTGGCGAACTGTGGGTACACTATAGGCACACCGCTGCATAACCCTTCAGGAAATACAGGAGTGATGTTATGTTATAAACGTCCACTACATCATAGCCATTTAAATTATTGTAGGTACGAGGTGCTCACCATCAGTTTTGTTCTGTCCTAGTTCCATGACCAACTGCCTCGCGTGTGATGGGATTACAGCGTTGTAGTTCTCTAAGATCACCTGAAATAAAAAAAAACATGGTTAGAAATCGAATATTATTTAGCTTCAGTTGTACGGAACTTTGCGCACCAATACATATTATTGTTGATGATAAATGTAGGGGTACCTAATGGCGCGTATTTGTGCATTTTTTTTTTTTGTTAGCCTGTGCTGTCCCACTGCTGGGTAAAGGCCTCCCCCAAATCTTTCCAGGAACTCTTTTCCCGCGCCACCTCGAACCAGCCCTCGCGGTACGCGTCCAGGTCATCTCGCGATCTCATTCTGGGCCGGCCTCGACGGCGCCGTCCATCTTCAGGCATCCACTGTGTGGAGATTTATTTTTTATTTTTTGTGTGGTTTTTTTGTGGAAAGCCTGAACACCTTTTTCTTAGTTTTAACTTCCTAAGAGCAAGGCAAGTGATTTTTATGCGACGAATAGAACTATAACCTAATAGCTTGACAATAAAATTGAAATTTCAATGGTTATATACCTAAGGACGTTGCGGCATGCTTAAGGATACCGCTGCATCGTTGCCGTCAGAATGCGCTTGCGTGTAGGGATATCGAAGAATCCCTTGCCGTGTCGTGGTAAAACGCTAAGTGGTCTCACGCGAAGACCCAGGATCATTTATATCTGATTTAAGTCATGTATTACATACCCTCTTCAGCAGTAAGGTCCATTCTCGCTTGTGTCGCGGCGACCTCGCCTGCAAGGTGAGCTGCGCACGCGGCGCGTCCCACGGGATCACGTGGAACGACAGCGGAGCACCCGCGATGGACTCCACTAGCATCATGTTGTTACACTGAAAGGAAACAGCAATAAGTTATATAGATGTAATAAATATATAATGTTATATCCTGTAATGGTACATGTAATTAGATAAATAAATAAATAGAGACAACTGCAAAATAGTATCGCAGCATGTAAAAACTCTTGGAAAATAAAAGAATCAAGAAGAGAAAGAAGAAGATTAAATAAAACGCTGCTCGTATAAAGAATTACTGTATAGTTCATTCTGACGAGAATCACACTAGATATTTTATCCGTACTTATTATATCCGAAGTTTGATCAGAAACCGCCACATTTTGGCCTAATAGATGAATTGGTATAGGTTAGGGCAGGAGAATAATGCTGATTTGGCATTTTGGACACTAAAGCCTTGTCTGGTTAGGAACACCGCACTCGTATTAGGTTATCGATAAAGTAGAAGGTAGTTACTGACCATGATATGCGACTTGTATGCCAGTATGCCGTCTTCCCTGTTCTTGGTGACGAGTAGCATCTTGTCGAAGAGGAAGGCGTGACGCATTGCCTTCGCGCCGAATACTCTGCAACACAAAAGATAAATGAATGTTTTAATTTAATATTGGTAGTTGAGGCAAAACAACCCATTGAACCGAATTATCAAGAATTGTTGAAAAAAGTTATAAACGTGACATAAACCCACGTCTTATTTTGGAGCGTATATAGCTCTGCGATAATCTTTTGATCATCAATTTCAATATAATGATGCAATGCAATTTACTTTTTTCACTCGACTGTAAGCAGAAAACAAGAGAGACTTACCTAAATGTCCCTTCAGCACACAACTCTCCGTACGTGGTCAAGTCGGGCCCATTCCACCCATATAACAGCGATTGGATCTCCTAGAAACACAATCAATATTTCCGTAAAGATAAAAGCAACTCTTACTGTCTAGTGCTTAAGCACTTTGAACTTACTTGTACGTTTGAATTGGCGCTAACTGTATAAGAATCGCTCATGTCGTGGTAAAATATTAGCCAGTCAACAACTTGGTAGCAGGACTGGGTGCGTCAGACTTACATTTGCCCTTAAATCTTTGCCCCTGATGCTCTGTTTGCTGGTTAATAATTTTACCAGGACATCAGCTATTTTCATATGCCTAGTAAGTTCCTATACGTCAAAAGGAAGCTAGAAATGGTTTTCTATCTCACCTGAACCCTAACGGCATGTTCGTGTCGTCGCTTCATGTCGTCTATATGTTGTGCGATGCCGGTCATCTTCAATAGCGCGTACTCTGTCTCCCGAGACGCACACTGTTTTACTACGTTCTGTAAATAACACATTGTAATATAAATTAATATCTGTTGTCTTTAAAATGTCACTATTTATAAGATAGATAACGAAAATTAGAAAAGGGCCGAGTATTGACCCTTGAGGCACACCATCTTAAAATACTTAGAAGATGTAGCATAATTCGGCTATATTAAGCTAAGTACCTACTTCGAATCATATACAGACATTCAAGGACGTTGCTTTTACTACACAAGACCAAAAAGGTAATTTGCAATTAAGCCTTAATAAGCAGTAAATGATCATAAACTCAACTCCCAATACAATTTCGTCTTCAATCGACAAATAAGTCCTTATATTAATCTGTTAACTGGCTGAACAAAAGGTCGTGGTTCCAAATTGGGCATACTTGCGTATTTCCAAATCCTACTTCATTCCGTATATGGCAAACATATTCCTAACATCAGCACATTTAGCTAAGTTGAAGATGCTATCGGATTTCAGTAGGTATTATGTCTCAAATATAGCCATACCAATGATTTCAAAAGTAAGGATACGCCCGTCTGAACATTTTACATAGAAGTTCTTCGTTCGAATTTCGAAGTTCGCGCGCACCACTGTTAACTGAGTCGCGTTGGCCCTAAAACCGTCATTTTAGGGCCAGCGCGTTGGTGCCATTTAGTCGCGCAGTTAGCCCGGTCCTTACGCTAGTAATATATATGTCAATGAGCCATACCTTTTGGTATTTTATCATCAAGCAATCTAAAGCTTTTAGTACTTTTACACAACGGTTAAATTCATAATCGCACATTAAAATCTGTTCGTGTTGTAAATTAAATAACTGACCTATTGTACCAGCCGTAAGTGAAAACCTTTATTAAGATGAGGACATATCTATATGAGAAGGAAAGGCACGAAAGATCAAACAGGTGCACGAGTAACACAGTAACACACCAATCTGTCCGTTTCTTGACTGACACTTTTCAATCAAAGTGACTATTTAAGGATTCTAAGGCTTCTAAGCCATTGATGAACATCTAGATAACACCTGTGTAATATCTTGGATGGGTTTGGGTATGGCAGCTTGGCGACATAAGGCAACGGACATAAATTTAGGAGATTATGACAGTACTTCAGTGGAATAGCATAAAAAGCCAAGTAAAGTAAGTAGAAAAATAAGAAGTTTCAAACCAACCTGTAACAACAGATGATACTTCAGAATCCGCTGCACCGGCTTCAGCAAATAAGAAGCGACCGGCAACAGATGGCCCAAAGCTATCTGTCTCTCTCTAAACTCCCGAGCACTGAGTGGTTCCGAGGCTAGAGCCGCGAGCCTCTCCATGGTCCGAGGATAGCCAGTGCAGTAGGATGTGTAGACGGAGAAGCCGGTAGTGTTGTTGACGAAACAGCGGGCGATGCATGTCGCATCTAATCGGCAAGTGTTTAGTTCAGCGCAGAGAGACCTGGAAAAATAGACGGAGATGAAGTTAGTAAAGTCTGGTCAATTGGCACAGAAACTGATGATGAACAAGAACCGGACGTGAATTGGGTTTCGTATTTAAGGGGTCAATTTTCTCCATATCACTTATTCAGTAGGTAAACAAAGTTGCCGACTGCTTTATGTAGATATAACCAAGCCGGTGCTTTACTTTGTGTAAATTATTTCAAAACGGTAAAAGATAACATCGCGGGGAAACCGGCATGTTGTTAATAATTCGTTGACATGTGACGTCTACCAACCAGCACTAGGCCCGCGTGGTAGATGATTATCGAAGAGAGGAGGCCTGTGTCCCAGTAGTAGGAACATTATAGGCTGATCATGTTATATTATGTAGGTTTACTACTTAGGTTCATTTTTAAAGTTCCACTTTGGATCTTAGTGTACGCGCGTACGTTTGCGCCATAACGTATTACTAGTATTTTAATAGATGTATAATCCCCTGGGAAAAATTCACAAATTCTAGACATTTTCGCTCTCAAAACAACACAAGTTACCTGCGCTAAATTTTTTGCAAATGACTCGCTCAAAATCTCAAAATCCGACTATAAATTATCACATTCCATATACAGACTCAATATTTAACCGTCCACCTACACGCTAAAACGTCTCTAAGCAGAAACACGGCAAAAAAACTAATAATTCAACAACACACTTCTAAGGTTAAGGCACCAGTAATCTGGAATCTTGCGAGGTCATGTAACCTGAGCGACCCTATCAGGGCCCGGCATTGTTTTTACATTCGCAGCCCGACCGGCACAAACGTGCTATAACAAAAGGTACCTTAGTATGTACTCTTGCTGCTTTTATTAACTACTGTGAAGTAAAAGGCTTTTTGTTAAATATTTTGTGTGGAATGTTTTAGTTTGCATATTGTGTTTTATGGAGCTGAGAGCACAAGTATAATTCTAACACGACGAAATATCCGTGTATCTAGAATAGAGAGGCTGCAAAATAAGTGATTGACTATCTATCTATACTTAACATGACAACAACAAAAAAGTTATATTGTTCAATTTGAGAAAAAAATAAAGAAACCATTTTATTCAGTTAGTAGCCAAATATATAGCATGCCGATGGCAGAAAAATATTAAAACGATAATTCATAGTAAAGACAACAGCAGAAATAGCACAGATGAATAAAAACTGACTTATTGAAACAGAAAGTTTTCATACCCCATAGAAGTCTAAAGACAAACTAAAGATGACATTCCTACAAAAAAGTAATGGGTAATTTTCTGCATCATAATAATGAATTAACTCGAGCTACTTTACTTCAATAACAGTAGTAACACAGATATCGTATGAAACAAACCGTGAAACAGTATCTTACATCTGCGGTCGACGTCTGAAGCTAATGATATCTATTTTCTACAGACATTCATACAATTATTATTGCAGGCAGAGATATAAATTAATTGTTATTGCTGTTCAGCAGTACTTAGTACTTCTATCTTGTCGACTTATATTTAGACTTTGATTATATTATTTAGATATGTCAATGATATAGTCTTGCATTGGTGGAAGCAAAGGAAACTTATTTAGCTCAAATATAACTTTTCTTAGCTTTTACCTTTGGCTTCGCCCGCGTGGATGTCTTAAATTATCCCACGGAAACATACTACCGGGATAAAAAGTTCGAACACAGGTCATGGTCTACCTACAGGTGTGCCAAATTTCATCCGAATACGTTCAGCGGTTAAAGCGTGAAAAGGTAACAAGCAGTCAGACAGAGTTACTTTCGCATTTATAATATCAGTATGGACTTGGACAGTATGGATGGATAATAGTTCCCTAAAAGTTTGGTCAAAAACGCCTACTCTTTATCGTTTTCTAGTCCTTCGGAAGAGTAAAAGTCTTAGCACAACAATCTTTTCACAAACCTGTAGGTAATTTTAATGACATTATAAATCAATTTAATTAGGAACAGTAGCACACTTTTGCCGCAGACACTATTTCACAATCAATGAATGTTTCATTGGGTGGACAGGCAGGTGGGATACAAGACTAGAGTTAGGCCGAGCTTTCAACCAAATGTCGATCACCGGCGACAATCGGTCATAAAATTATCTAGCCTTAGAAACACAGGCATTTGTGTTGAGAATGAAAGCCGGCTAGAATATACTTGGTTAAGACTAATAGGTAGATGTTTATAAATAAGATCTCTTTTCGCTGAATAATAGATGATAGTGTAGATTCTGATTGTTTTTTATGGATGATACTAGCTTCTGCCCGCGACTTCGTACGCGGATCCTGTTGCTTATGCCAGCGACAACGGGGTAGTCAAAATCGACGATCTGAAACGTCTGATGTCGAATTCTAAGAACCCGGGGACTGGATACCAACGGGATGCGCGAGACGATTCGAGACGTCATTTTCAGGCAATAATGAACCAATAGGGTGGTAAACTTGGCCTTGCACTTTGAATGTTGGTATAAATGGGCCTTCTGAAATCTGTTTCGCAACAAAAGATGTCATTTGAAAGGCATTATTGTACGAACGTATGTTGTCCAAGAAATGTTTTGACTGTGATGGTCACCGATTAGCAGTGATCTTAATATTTCTGGAGGATTTTGTAATATTTCAATATGTACTTTCCCACCTGAGCAACACATACCGTTTGTTTCTTTTTGCTATTTAACAGCTTCAGAAAAAGTAAATTTTTTAACCATACCTCCGATGGCGGAATATGTGGCGTAGTCAATCATAGGAGTATACGTAAATGCACTCCGTTCCTTATCAACCCAAGGAAGGTCGCCATGCCCTACGGCTATATCTTGAGACACATCCGATTCTTCAGATGATATCGACATTCTGTTCAGAGAATGTCGAAGTCGATCAGAATTCAAACGTTCGTTGCGCTCTTCTTAATCTGTCTCTTCATGCCGTACTCCAGCAATTCTTTCTTTCTCACTTTCTATTTATGAATATTTTGTTGTGTGCGTGTTCGGAACAATGTATGATAATCTCACCGTATCAGCGGTCAGTCGCGCATCATATTCTTCACTGATCTCTTGAGATCTGGATGTAGATGCGTAAATACGCTGAGAACGCAGGCGTGCTTCGCGATCCGAAGAGGTTTCCACGGAGAAAGTTGCAGCCTGATGTTCTCAAACAGCATCAAGTCTCTCCTGACGCTCTTCGGCAGATTCTTGGGATCTTATGATCCTCAATCTTTTAGCTCCTTTGGAACATTGGGAAAGATTTGACCTCTTTCTAGGAATGGTTATAGTTTTATTATGAAGGTACCTGATCAATTAAAATCTAAGTGACTGCTCCCCTACCAAGGGTGCCCAGACACGGAATCGTCTGGCGCCCATGTGCTGGTTTGGTCCCTGGGGTGGTCACGGCGTGCTATGTGTTCTGGTGCGCCGGTGATGGGGAGTACTCCCCAGCGGAGGGTCCGGTGACGGACAGCCGCGGCGGGTTCACGGATGAGTGCTAACGCATGCCCATGTTCCCGCCGTAAGCGGCAGAGGAGGACACAGTGGAGTTTTAGTGGGTTAGAGTCCCACATAACAGCACTATCTCCCCGTGGTAGTGTAGAATGCATGAGCATTTCTTCATGTTAAAAAAAAATAAATGGGAGTTTTGGCCAGTAGAGTCAAATTTTCAATGATATCCACATCAGATGTTTCTGATCTTCGATTTTTATAAGTCAACAGGAAATGCCCATCAGACCGAATAACTTTTACTAAGACGTCATTCCTTTAAGTGTTATTGTGTAGCTGGGCTCTTGGAGTTCCCCATCAGGTGTTCCAGATCTTCAAATTTATTCTCTCAGCAGAAAATCCTCATCACGTGGAACAATTTTTGCTATGGTACCATTTTTGTATCTCTTATAGTTAAGCTGGTCTGTTTCGGTTCTGCATCAGGTGTTCAAGTTTCCAAGAAAAATTATAGCCTGAATGTTGTCCAGCCATATAATAACTATACAATAAAAAAAAAATTATTCAAATCCGTCCAGTAGTTCCGAAGATCGGACGCGCAGGCCCGAGGCGTGTACGTACTCTGATAGAATACCTTAACAAATGTTCGCCGTGATTCTTTAAATTGACATAACTTTTTTATTTATGAACCGATTGACATGAAATAAACACTAAATGTTAAGTTAAGCCTACTACAATATATTAGTGAAAACCGCATCTAAATCGAATAAGCCGTTTCTGATATTAGCGTGCACAAACAAACAGACAAACAGACAAACAGACAAACAGACAAAAAAAAAATTAATTACAATTTCGGGTTCGGCATCGATATAATAACAACCCCTGCTACTTTTTTTTTATATAATTCCATTGTACAGACACCACTTTTCTACAAATTTATTATATGTATAGATAATGATTGCTAATAATGATCCTCATTCTCCTGCCCTTATCCCAATTTATTTGGGGTCGGCGCAACATATATTTTTCTTCCACACTTCTCTATTCGTCGTCATCTCGGTAGTCACCCTCTTTCTAAGCATATTCACACAGTTCATTCATCGTTTCTTCTTAGTCTTTCTCTACTCTTATACCCATGAACATTCATACTCAAAATGTTCCTCACAACATTTTCCTCATTTCTCCGTATCATATGCCCATACCATGTCAACTGATTGCTAATAATGAGTCGTCATTTGTTTTTTGACATTGCCTCTTCGTATTGTTTTGGTCTACAGTGGTCATCTGTGCAAACTGGTACCTACTATGTAGGTCAGCGGTGAAATAAACTAGATAGTTGTTCTCGCGTAGGTGTTGAAGTTTACGGAAAAAGATATTGGTTTGAATGTTAACTTATGTTTTCGACGCCTACGGAGTGCGGACATTATACTTTCTAATATTTAACGGATCGGTATATCATTATTTGACACTGGTTAGTTGACCAGTAACTTGGGTTTAGATCCAAAACTCGTAGTTGTGCAGTACTTCTTCACGAACTTTGGATCTACCTACAATTAACTTTAACACTGTTAAGGTTAAATGGGGCACCAAAGGAAAGGCCATTCTAAGGATTTCAATATACGTTTATTATCCTTTTATTTATATATTGGAAGGTGTGTTTACTAATACTACGTGACACGTGTGATCCAGGCTAAAAGAGTAGTACAGTCACTATGAGAAAGTAAGGATTTCAGTCAAGTGGTAAGTGGGTGGGCTTGGATAGTAAAAATATAATATTTTTATGTTAGAATGAGAAAGACGATACGTGTTGAAGTCGGATCGATTTGTTTTTGCTATAGGTACTCCAATAAATTCAATTTTTATAATGCATAAAATCTTTTTAAATTCAAGACTGCTAGTCAAATTAAGTTAAATTATATGTACCTACCTACATATTATTATGACATGTACCTATAATAATTTTCATTTCCTATCAATTCCGGTATGACATAATTATAAATTACAAAGTAATCTATCTTTGTTATCCGTCAATCAAAGTATGTTAAGTGGCACTTGTAATGTGATATCATACATAATAATGTAGACACTTCCGAAATATGATAAGTTATTATTAACCGACTTCAAAAAAGGAGGTTTCTCAATTCGACCGTATATTTTTAGAACGACCACTTCTGTATTTTTTTTATTATGAAAAACTACGGCTTTGTCGTGAAAAACTACGTTTGATCCGCCGTGTACAGGCACGGTCGTCAGTGTTGTATGGTTCACTGTGGAAGCTTGTTGATTAATACAATAATATTTAAAAGTTTATTCAATAATTGTTGACCATGATACACAAATCTTATAGGATACAATTTCTTGTTACAAATGTATTAGACATCTGTAGCCAAACTAGGCGAAAGCCTGTATTTCGGCTATCAGCGCGCAGCGCTCAAACCCTCAAATAATAAACACTTCAAAATAACCACCAAGTAGAGATGTTAACATTTTGTATATTTTTAGTTACTTTAAAGTTTAGTTAAACTTTTGTATTTTTTTAGTTAAACTTAAAGTTTAGTTAAACTTTTGTAAATTTTTTGTTAAACTTAAAGTTTAGTTATACTTTTGTAAATGTTTAGTTATCTATGTAGTCTATGTAGTAAAAATCATAGATATCATGTAAATAGACTTGTCCGTCATTTTCGTTAAAACACTGAATGGAGTCACAATTATTGTCTTTCAGCTTAAGCTGTCATCAAAATTTAAAAGCTCAGAGATATCTACCGGGTTTTTCAACCATCCCACACACTTAAGGGGGAAGCACCACGGTAGCGGGCAAAATTCAGATAGTCTTACGTTTTTTACAATTTGCAGGTCAGTGTCAGGTACAGTGAACAAAATATGATTCGCGACCGTAACAAGTATGTATTTGTGTATTTACAGAATTATAATCATTAAAATCAATACAACCCTATAAGTTCATGTAATCCTATTGAATGAAATATCAATCAATAGGCACCGCTCGTTGCGCGATTTGCGGTGCCTTTGTGTCGCGCGCGATTATATCGCGTGTCGCGGCTGTTTGAAGGAGCCTTTATATGACCATAGAAGGTTGTATTGATGATTATAATTCTGTACTTAAATACCTACTTGTGGTCGTGAATCATATTTTGTTCAACATACAACCTGACACAACCTGCAAATTGCAAAAAAAACGCAAGAAAATTTAAATTTCGTGGGCTAGCTAGCGCATCCTTCTTAGGACACTGTAAAATACATTTACCACAGATAAATAACTTGAGGCTCTTGAAAGTAATACATATAATATGACCACAAACCATAAAACAGTGACGGCTAAAGTCATCTAAAAGGCGCAGTTACATCATACGGAGAGGAATCCGGGTCGGGTATGCATTCACAGCTAATTGGCGTTCGACACCTTGGGGAAACATACGGGGCAGGTGGCGTGAATGGGCGCGACGCGGGGGAGTATTGTTTGTTTACCTAATTAGTTGCCTTGTTTGAAGGATGTTCAAAGGTTTGTTTAAAGTTTTGGTTCAAGTTTTTAGACAAATGTTGTTTAAATATTTGTGTATTCTTTTAAATAATGCGTCTGCATACATTTAGGCAGACACGACAGCCGCCTTTTAACTATTCCATAGTTATTTTAGAGAAACAACATAGAATACAGATTCAGTAGTGTATGTTGTTTTCCTTAAATACTTAGAAATTGATAAAAGTCGGCCTTCGTGTTTGCCTAAATGTATGCAGACGCATTATTTAAAATATTCTATGGAATAGAATATTTTTCATCCTTGACAGCCTTAGTAAAATTAGAACAAGCATTATTGCTACTACCAATAGACATTACGTACCTCACCTAAGCATGTGTCTAGGTCACCACCGTGCCCGCCCCAACCGTCCTTACCCGAATGTTTCCACCCCATTTTATACGTTATTAGAGTTTCACCGTGAGCTTCATAATCATAATGTGCCCCAACGAACGTTCCTGGTACTTATATTCATTAGTATTTACTTCTGCCTTACACCATTTAATTATAAGATCGTCTATAGGGGGCTCGTGGCTAAATATTAACAGCCGCACGGGTCGGTTCGTGGATGAGTCACCATCCATTACATTTACGTATACGCTATGCCATTGATCCCGGTTGTCAGTCGTGGATCTTTGATAGTCGTTATGTCGGGTAGTCAGAAGCCCAAAGGTCTGACAACTAGAGAGTTACATACGTCACGTATGTAACTCTCTAGTTACTGGGGAATATGGTGCACGTATGATACGTGCACCATATTCCCCAGTAACTGGGTTATAGAGGTCATATAGACAGTCCGCTCCATGTAAAATACTGGTATTCAGCTGTATCCGGTTAGACTAGAAGCCGAATCTAACATAGTTGGGAAAAGGCAGGCAGATTTGAAGCCCGGAGTCTGGGTTGGTGCCTGGTGACCACGGATATCGACATATGCTGGTGACAATATCTCTAATACGAGTACATAGGACCTAAAACGACTAACAATCGTGTGTGTGCTGTTCTATCTGCCTACCTTTGTGGAGAATGCAGCCGTGATCATCATCATCATCATTTCAGCCGAAAGACGTCCACCGCTGGACATAAACCTCCCCCAAACCACAGAATAACTAATAGTTCTCCAAACATGGTCATACAGTCATGTCATGTCATGTTAATTACAAGATAATGACCAAGTACGTTTTCAGCAAATTGTATGGTATCATCTTTAGCTTGTCATGTTGTTAATTGCCTTTTCAATCACTGTACGAAATTATAAATCTACTGTTTATATGAGAATCGTATTATTAAAGTTGTTTAATTTGTGATTATGGGGTCGGGTCGTCCGGTTGGTAATAGTTAGTTAGTCATATACATAATCAATGTATGCAACAGTAGTGTTGCAGTATTTAAATAAAAGAAGAGTGAAAGAACACTATATTTTCACTTCGATATAGTTGCGTATGTAGTTATTATTTTAAATTACATTATAATTCTTAAAGTTAATAATAAAGTTACATACATATTTCTTACCCAGTAACTGGGTTGTGAAGGTCAGATAAGCAGTCGCTCTATGTAAAATACTGGTATTCAGCTTCATCCGGTTAGACTGGAAGACGACCCCAACATAGTTGGGAAAAGGCTGGCAGATGATGATGATGATGACATACATACTTCTTAAATTAAAACTTAATTAAAATTCTGAAATAATGTTTTATTTAAATGGAACGCCGGGGAGGGGACGCCTTGGGAGGACATTATAGCGTGTATTTAAACGATGCACGCTCACGCTAGGTACCAACACTAAATAACTGTTGAATTTTGATGAATTTACCTATAAGCTTAGCTATCTAATTAGGCCAGTAGAAAATATCCTCAATGTAGGAACTAATGAACGGTATAATTGACATATAAACGAATCACCACAGATCATGAGGCGATACAGATTCTCATCCTCTCATCCATTAAACTGTCAATCGATGACTTAAGGCTCCTTCAAACAGCGCGACACGCGATAAAATCGCGCGTGACACAAAGGCACTGCAAGTCGCGCAACGAGCGGTGCCTTAGTGTCGCGCGCGATTATATCGCGTATCGCGCCTGTTTGTAGGAGCCTTTGATCTTCTTTCACTGGGTTCATCACAAATGCTTTCTCAATATCTCATTAGTAACTGTTTACCGTGACATCAATAGCGTGCACACTAAATGTGCATCACACGAGCGGCACGCATCAACGACAGAAGCAACTGCAATCCTCGGCGCGTTTGCGGTTGCAGTTACTTTTGCCGTTAACACGTGCCGCTCGTGTCTATGAGCACTTAAACATCCGAGCATGGAAAGGATTTTTTAAGGAAAGGATTCTTAGAAATCTAAGCCTTATACGGATATCTTTAGACTATGATTTCTAAATATGCTCTGGGGTAAGTTTCAAATCAAAATCAAAAGTCATTTATTGAAACTAGGATGAGAATCAGCACTTTTTAAACGTCAAAATTACATAAGACAGTCCCCCAAAACGCCCACTGTGTACCATTTCTTAGTGCTTTGGCTGGGAAGAAGAAGTGGCGGAAAAACTCCTGAGCAGCACAGTCTGTTCAGTTAGAAGTAAGTTAGTAGGTATATCTGCTCTCAATAATGGTGAAGGAATACATCGTAAGGAAACCAGCAAGTCCTAGAACCAAAAATTCAACGACATGTGACATCTATCAACCCGCACTGGGCCCACGTGGTGGATTACGGCCCATTCCTTCTCCCAAAGAGGAGGCCTGTGTCCCAGCAGTGAGAACGTTATATGTACTTTGGCTGATTATGCTAAGTAGGTCTATGGGCTTCGAAGTTTTTAAATGCTCGTGATAAGTCAGCAGTTAACTGTACTTATATCGTTTTTAAACACTATTCTCTAAGTCCCACATTTTCTTAAATTTTCAGGGCCGTCATTCTCACAATTTGCATGACAATGCTGTGTAAAACAATAAGCTTGTTTCTGACCAATCGTCTGTGAAATTGGCTACAAATTACAGATTCCGTAGCTTCTGTTTTACCAAGTAACAAATTGCTTGAACCATGACTTGGTTTTTGATTCTTTGTACCAGTGGTTTGCCGAGGTTAAGACAGCTTTAATTTAACAATAAATCCTATTACAAAAACAGAAAGATGGAATAGCTAATAAGTAGCTATAGAAAATCAACTAAATCAAACTAAAACGATACAATTTACACCATTAAGGCTCCTACAAACAGGCGCGACACGCGACGCGAATCGCGCGCGACAAAAGATTCGCGTCGTGTGTCGCGCCTGTTTGTAGGATACGCTAAGTAGCCCGCGAAATTCAAATGTTCTTACGGTCTTTGCAATTGGAGGTCAGTGGTCAGGTTGTATGTAGAACAAAATATGATTGGCGACCGTAACAAATATATATTTACAAAATTATAATCATTAAAATCATCAATACAACCTTCTAAGTTCATATAACCCTATTGAATGACTATTTCATTGACATTTTCATATCAATCAATAGCGTTAGTGAAAAACATGAGAAATAAGATGATGACATTGTTACAACAAGAAACGATATGAAGATCTACCAATAGGTACACTACATATAATAAAATTATACCAATATAAAAAACGTCCCATTTGTGCGATCATCGTAAAACAGCACGCCGCACTTTGAGTATAATAGTAATTCAATACTGTACAGAAACTATACTCTTCTACTAAAAGGGGACCACACACTAACTTAGCTATTAGGACTAACACACACATACGTTGATACGCAGACACATACAGGGTGAAACAAAAGTTATCTCAAAGTTTTTAAAATACGCCACTTGACGAGATTCACGGAAAAATGGAACTCGATGCAGTAATTCTACGTATTATTATTACTGTATAAAATATAAATATAATATAAAAACTAAAAAACCAAACTCCGGGCAGTTACAAAAAAATTCCTGATGGAAAAAGGAAAAACCCAATAACACTGCCCGACCTGGAAATCGAACCCAGAACCTCACGCGCAGTAGTAGCGCATGCGAACACTAGACCAGCGAGGCAATTATTACAGACTACAGTATCTGTAAATTAGCAGCGCCCCGCGGTTTCACCCGCGTTAGTGTCGATCCCTTGGGAATATCGGGATAAAAAGTATCCCGTATGTTACACTATCTGTGTAAGTATCAAAATCCGTCATCCAAATCCGTTCTGTACTTTTTGCGTGTAGAAGTAACAAACATACAAACACACTCACATATTTTCGCCTTTATTAATATTAGTCTGATTTTTTGTAACCAGCTCAGCCACCAACCATACATCCCTTAGTTTAGTAACCGTTTCCTAGCAGTCCCCTAGACTTGTCATTTCATACATATTAATTCTTTTGTTTAAGATTACACCTTAAAACCACCTCTTCAACTCTTTTCGGATTCTATAATTACACCCTGTAGATATATGTTCACACATACACAATATACGTCCATTGCAGACCACACATACATACCCTCTTTTGTAAAAGTTACCCTCCCAAAAGTACCCTTGCTATTATTTTAACACCCTCCATATGGGAGGAAGTTTAGGGGATCGTCAATGTCATAGAAAAAAGTAAAAATAAAATTGTGACGAGTCTACTTGACAACACGAGTCGGACAACATTTTGTCTGGTCTGGTCAAAATAAAATATAAACCTTGATGGATTTAAGGAAGTAATTCGGAATAATATGGTTGAATCCAATCATAGATGGGGTCTTTAGGGCCAATTTACGTACGCAAAGTACGCGCCTGGATGTGGAGTTCCGGCCACCAGTCAGTTATACTAGACTCAATTTAATAATACGGGTGGTCATCACTATGCTTACAATGAACTAGTGTCATTACTGTATATGTTTCACGACTAAGCAGCACTCTTGCTCGTATGTCTGCAAAATCTCGACCAAAATGCCCTAAGTGTTTGAGTACAGGCAGGATTTTGCTTCCGCATCAGTTTCCCTGGAGTAAAATATTGACTGGCTTTGGTAATTGAATTTTTAATTAATTTTATAAAGATGATTACAGCACGAATGGTAAAGTATTTTTTTATAGTTTTACAATCTAAATTGGAGATCTTTTCCTACTGTTGCAGGTGCTGTACTGCCAAGTACACCAAGTATTTACAAATTAGAACCACAATTAAAATGGTAGATTATTGTCGGCAAAATATCCGTATTATTACTTCTAATTAGTTGGCATTTATAATTGCTTAGAGCTGAATTATTTACGAAGGCAATTTAGAAAAAACTACTCAGAGATTTTCCGGTAGTTAGTTTTCCATCAACAAGCGATTATTTTAAAATTGTTAATGTTACGGGTTTCCTTGAATTGAGATACGCGATTTGAATAATAATGTATGGTCAGAGTGATTCAGACAGCTGATTGACAAAATGTCCAACACATTGTACATTTTTGTCCTGTCAAGTTCTTTAATCACAGAGTTCTCTACTTGTTCAACCTGTGTCTCAATGCTTGGCACAGGTCTCCCCCATATAGAAATTTTAAATACCGGAGAAAAAGCCTGATTTCCTTAAAAAATCCTGAGAATTTGTTGCAATTTCAGCTGAAAATTATAGACTATCTTTCGCCCGCGGCTTCGCCCGCGAAGTATGTCGATAAAAACTATCCTATGTCCTTCCCCGGGATGCAATCTATCTCTCTGCCAAATTTTATCGAAATCCGTTCAGTGGTTTAGGCGTGAAAAGGTAACATACAGACAGAGTTACCTTCGAATTTATAATATTAGTATCTTAGCACCCAGAACTTAGAATTTTCCCAGTCTGAGTTTCGAAACTAAGATGGAGAAAATCATAATAAGCTTATAATGCTCCCACTGCTGGGACACAGGCCTCCTCTCTGTGAGAAGGAGTGGGCCTTAGTCCACCACGTGGGCCCAGTGCAGGTTCGTAGATGTCACATGTCACGTGTCTTCGAATTGTTGGTGTCTAAAAAGGACATGGCAGTTTCCGCAAGATGTTTTCCTTCACCGTTTTTAAGAAAAGTAAAGCGCCTGTCTGGGTTCGAACCTACGACCTGCAACTCGTATGTCGCGGCCGTTACCACTAGGCCATCACCGATAGAGAAAATAACTTTGGACGTTAGCTACATATTTTGGTATATGTAGGCTACTTCAATCATAGCTCTTAGTCCTAAGAGCTTTGTTGATCCTTTTCATCGGTTTAACATTTCGCCATTACTTGGGGTCCTTTACAAAAACATCCCCCTTTGGAATGCTTCGTCGTCTGTCAAAGTTTAGCAATCTCAGCCACTTTAAAAAACCAAAACCGTGTTTTATGTACGGTTGTGTTCCGCCTGTCGGTCTGCCTACCCTCTTAGACTAAAGGGCGTGACGAAGCCCCCTTTAATATTAGGTTTTAGCAGAGCTACTGTGAAGATGAATGGAAGGGGACGTCGTTATGCCACATGTCAGGGATATACGATATTGTTGCTCGGCATTTGTCAAATTTGCGAAATGTATGATTATTATTATTTTGTGATGGAAAGATGGGGGAATTTATAAAGTTTATGACTTGTAAAAATATAAAAACAATATTCGCAATAGAGATCCCAACTAGCACAAACTGGTTGCTGAAGAGCTTTGGAGCTAATCCGATTATTCCCAAAGGCGCCAAGCTCAAGCGCCAGAGCGTGCACTGCAGACCTTATGCAGACGCTTTGGAGCCAAAGGGGCACAACTTTTTGCAATCTATAGTTCCATTAGAACTTCATAATAGTGGCATAAAAGCGCTACAGGAGCTGCAACTAATAATTAACACCACACTAAAGCTCTTGTGACTCTTATTGAATGAATGACAGGTATAACTGAAAGAATAAAGGATCACTGATCATTCACCTTGTCTCTCATTTATTAAATACATCTGTTGTTCCTGAGTCAGACATTACTGAATACAAATAAATAATAAGTGAAGTGAAGGTAAGTGTTTTTGAGATATATTTTGTATTATATGCAAGTGGCTACAAACGCAGATCAGTTTATCGTGCATATAGTTGATATTATTGGAGTATTTTTAACGCGCCTCAATAATTACCTCAGAATATCGTAAAATATGCAAAATATTATTATATAAATATTATTATATCACATACTATACGATATTGAAATTACATACTTGACTACATTTGTATTTAGTAAGTTGCTGGTTCTATGTTTAGCTATATTTTACTACAAATTGCGATAAAAACATATAAATTTCTCAAGTAATGATAAATAATTGTCTTGTAAACATGTCGTCTATGAGAAGCAGCTTTAACTTGCAACTTCAACCTTAATACTTCCTCTCTGCGCGTCAAAGCGCTAAGTTTCTCTCTTCTGAAGGTCCAAGTAATACCTGTACCACTAATGCAGTTCAAGTCTTTACAATTACTTTTATTTCGTACTTACTGCAGATATCGAACCACACTAATGGTTATTTGTTTAGAGATCCGTAGAACTCGTTGAAAACCCTAAAATACGATGATCATTTGTAGCTGCTTCTATACTTTCGATCTTTCAATTGTTTAACACTTACTATGTCTTACCATGTTTTCAGAATGCCTTTCAAAATAATTCAAAATTATAATGAACAACAAAATAAACAAGAACTTTGCATCTGTCCATCTAAGTGGGAAAAACATGGAGTGTTACACTGGCCGAACAAAAGCACTGATTATATAGAGGTGGTATAACTAATAAGACTGAAATTTATTGCCATACGTAGATTAATTTATATTGCTACTTTAGACTTATCCTAGTTTGACAGGCCTGTTGGCGTAGTTGGTAGTGCGTCTGTGTGTGTGAAATGTCCCGAATATTTATTTTTATTATTAATAAACGTGTTGACTATGTCTATTATGTAAGTAAGGGCCAATTTTCCAAAGAAACATGTTGTTTTTGATTCAAATATTTGGTCTGTTTCGATTCACCATGTCAGACACATGAAGAGAATGAGACAAAAGACACAATGTTGTGCAAATATTGTTTATACTGTTGTTATTTTAGAATTTACCTAGTTTAATTATTTTAATAATGTCAATTATGGGCCAATTTGCCAATAAAACAAGTTGATTTTATCTCAAATATTTTTTTTATTTCAATTCACCAATACAATTATACAAGAGGCGAAGTGTTAAGATTTTCTTGCAAGGTATTCAAATTTAAAGTCGATTTTTGTTATTATAACCATTAACTTTAATATCTTTACCATTACATATATTCATTATATTCAGAATAAAGAACAACAGAAACGTACTATATTGTGATAACGGGCTATAACTACGGAACCCTACACTGTGCGTGGCCCGACACGCACTTGGCCGGTTTTAATTTCTGCATATTCTGATAAACTTTCCGTACTTTCTTGCGATATCCACCAGTTCTTTGTTAGAACTTCCATGCTTTCAGATCCATATTTCTCTAAAACTGACTTAAATATTTTATTAAATGTGATTTCTCCAATAAAAATAGCAGAATGTATTCAAATGAGTAGGCAATGTCCATTACTCTCCTGCTTCTATTGTGAAGCCTTAATGTCGCTATTAGTAAAACAGTCGATCAAATTCCTACTTAAGTCTGCGCAAAAGAACAAATCACTTCTGCAATGAAACTTTCAGTGGCAGAACAGTGATAAATATATCTTATAAAAAGTTCCGTTAAAAAGTCTGCAATTAAAGTCTTTATGCAGTTCTGAAGCGTACAGCAGCGGCAATAGAAGCTTTTTAGCAGCTTTAAGCTTTAACGTACATATTTTAACTCTCTTTTAAAGCTATAGACGGCAAATGGGTTGTAAAATGAACTCTTTTAAAACCTAGAGTGGCATTTGGTTCAGTTTCTGCTACCCCTAGTGATATTTACAGCTATGAGCAGTTACGGAAGCAATAGTAGAACTTAAAACCACTTTCTGAACCCCTAAAGCGCTGCTGTACAGGTAAAAGTTGCAAAATAGGCTGCTATTGCCACTAGTGTGCTAGTTGGGATATTTTCATTTCTCGTTGTGGAAAGCAGACTTATGGGACGTAGCTTATAAAATTTTTGTAAAATAATTTTCTATTTGCCCCCCAAAAATGACCCCCATATTCAAAATTCATTTATTTACGTTACACGTCTGTGTTTGGGTCACAGAGATTCATATGTCAATGTATACCAAATTTCAACTTAATCGATCCATTAGATTCGGAGCAAATTGGCTGTGACAGACGGACGGACAGACAGACACAAGAGTGATCCTATAAGGGTTCCGTTTTTTCCTTTTGAAGTACGGAACCCTAAAAAGGAAAAAAAAATGTTGATATCTGCCAAAAACGCACGCACGCTAGACATAAAGATCCATTCTACCTGACTAGTCCAACTTACCATCCAAACTAAGATCACACTGTTTATGATTCCAGTGTTTCCTAGAGATCTTCAACTCCTCACAGGAAAATTAGTAACAAGTAAACAAACTTTACCTGTTAAAGTTATAGATGTCCTCGATATTGTTGAACAGCTCGTTCAGCTGCTCGTCGGAGAACGTCACCTCGCGTCGCCACACGTGAAGGTAACCCTGCAACAGAAGAAAACACAGTTTGTTTATTGATAAGTACTTTAATTTCTTTGCATTCAAATTTGCTAATTCGGCCACCATTAGGTTTCATGTTGCCACTCAAAAGGAATTGGCGTACAGGTGAAATTTTAAGATTTTTCAGAAACTATTTTAGCAAACTATTCAATTCTGATTTGATTCTCAGGCAGTTCTTGATGCCGATGATGTTCTATCGGAATCGGTCAATGAACCAGTTCATCGGAGAAACGAATGTCGTATAGCTATTTCAGAAACATTCGCAAAGACAGATTATCAGCCAAAGTGACAACGTAGCGACAACCCACCGCACCATTTTAAAAGCAATTCTTTCCACAAAAAACCGGAACAAAAAGAGTAATAAAACACCACCTCCGCACAGTATAAAGGATTACATCGTCCTAGTTGATAGTAACACGAGTCGTGTGTGCAGTGTGCACACGGTGGGCAGAGCCGCAGGACGATCGTATGTCTTCCGCTCCACTTTCGGAAAGGAAAATTAGAACGAATTTCTAAAGCAAATTAGTGGAATCTGTTATATAAGGCTGGGCCACACCGGTTACGCACTAAATAGCAAAAACAAAAAGGTTTTTTTTTAACATAACGTTTTTATATATGTACTTAAATTATTCTTTGTTAATTGTAATCGTTCTTCTTTAAGTACATAGGTACGTATTTATTAGTTGCGTGAGAGATCTTTCCCATTTTATCCTTGCTTGCTTAGAAATAAAACAGTAATTAGTCAAAAGTAATTTTTGGCCAGTCTTTTTGCGATAATTTATTTTATTCGGATTAAAATTACAGATATGCTAAATAGAGAGTAGAATTTGAATTTGCCCGTTTATAACCGAATGGGAGGAAAGTGGTAGAAAAATTTTCGAGCATCTTGTAGATTTTTTTTTATTTTTGTTCCTTTTCTCAAATTCAGCCTTCTTTCAGCATTATTAAAACTATACGGTAACGGTTTTATTTAAACGCACAAACATATAAGAATAGAATAGTATAGATTAGAATAGAATACTCTTTATTACACCATATAAATTACAGACATAATTATAGAAACTGTACAAAGGGTGACACAATGGGCGGTCAAGTCGGAATAAGTTACGGTAAGTAAAGAATTTCTTATCAATCTTGCTGTTCTAAGTAAGTATAAATAACGTTTTTAAAGTTATGCATTTTTATTTTTATTTCCTGTGACTTTCTTCCAGTCGCGCCGCGCCAGTCTGCCCCAGCCCTAACCCGCAGCTATCGCGGCGCGTGCTCCCGCGCACGGCGCTAGAAAGCTCTGATAACGTGATAAAGGTATCACGAAGCGCTCGCCTTATTGGGCATAGCAGTTTTGTATATGGCAACAACATTACGTGCATACCTACATAACGCCCTTATCTGATCACTTTTGCCTTTCAAAAGATTATAAGTACTGATGGTAATTACCTGAGTTTTTTTAATGTAATCTATATATATAAAATGGTAAACTGACTGACTGACTGATTGTTGATATATCAACGCACAGTCTAAACCGCTGCTCCTAGAGACATGAAATTTGGAGGCTGTGTTCTTTGTGAAGAGTAGGTATCCACTAAGAAAGGGTTTTTCGAAATTCCACCCCTAAGAGGGTGAAATTTCACGCGGACGAAGTCGCGGGCAGAAGCTAGTTTATGATAAACTAGCAGCGCCCGGTGTCGATCCCGTGGGAATATCGGGATAAAAATATGTCCTTCCCCGGGATGCAATCTATCTCTCTGCCAAATTTTATCGAAATCAGTTCAATGGTTTAGGCGTGCAAAGGTCATATACAGACAGACAGATAGATAGACAGACAGACAGATAGATAGACAGACAGACAAACAGTTACTTTCGAATTTATATTATAAGTATGGATTTTAATTTTATACAACGCGCTTACTTGGTCTATGAGAAGTATATCTTCCTTATATGGAGTATTCTATTCTATTCTATTCTATTCTATAATAATTATATTAAACAGATAACAGCCTAGCCTTTAATACTTTTTTATGTAAGTTTTTTTTATTAACGTTGGTTTGGGGAAAACAAGTAAAATCAAAACGGTAGTCCCGGGTAAACCTAGAGCGAAGACAGAGAGATTTCCACGGGAAAAGGAGAAGTGGAAGACTATGGGAGAAATGGAGACCTTTGGCCTTTTAGGATTAGAAACGTGGAGTAAAAACTAGCCAAGTGCGAGTCGGACTCGCACACGAAGGGTTCCGTACCACAAGGCGAAAACGACGAAAAAAGTTGTATGGGAGCCCCACTTAAGTATCTATTTTATTCTGTTTTTAGTATTATTAGAAATACATCATCTGTGAAAATTTCAACTGGTTCATGAGATACAGCCTGTGACAGACAGACAGACTGACAGTGGAGTCTTAGTAAAAGGGTCCCGTTTTTACCCTTTGGGTACGGAACCCTAAAAAGATTTGAAAAAAAGAAAAATGAGCCAGTATTGGGAACGTAAATAAAAAAAGTTTGAAAAAAAGATAAATTAAGTAATTTGGTCCATGTTGGAGCGCACGTACATTATTCTCGTCGGCTCCTCAGGCAGTGGGTGTACGAAAGTAGACTTCCGCCTACTCTTTCCGGGATTAAAATGCAATACGAATAAAATAATCAGCCCATGATGTTCCCACTGCTGGGACACAGGCCTCCTCTCTGTGAGCCGTAATACACCACGCGGGCCCAGCCGGGTGATTGCAAAACACACAGTAGCAACGGCTTACATTTTGACAGTTCAGCAACATTCATTGCGTTATTTACGTTGCTGAGAAGCAAATTTTTCGGACATATGAAGCAGTGGATTAGTAATATCCTTCAAAATGATTCAGATTGGCCTTGATAGGATGTTGCGCAAGTAGGGAGCAGTGCGGGTTGGTCAAGGAGATGTCAGCATCAAACGAAGGGGCCCGTTAGGGCCGAAGCCTGCCGCCGGGTCAGCGGGATTGTCCGAAAGGGTTACCGCTGGCCCGGAACATACAAGGCTAAGGAAGGAACACGGGTGGGTTTTAGTCAGTAAGAGTCTGACACTCCCTTCCACTCCGCCCAGAGCGGGAGGGGTCATTTGATGATTTGAAAAAGTGCAGGTTGGTATACGTATAACTACGACTATTTTTAAAATAACATTTAAATATTTTCATTACCTAAACTGCTAGGCACCTCAATATAGTTCATAACTATAACTTTGATTTGAATGAGTTTGACTGAGTGAGACATTTAGAAAACGCAAGAGCTTGTCTCCGAATTACCGAATTTTCTTCGGCACGACTTTAATTTAAATGCTAATCGTAACAATAAAACAAGAAATGAATCCCTATTATCATCATCCTACGCCTTATTACAATGTAAACAAATATAACAGTAGTCAGATATCGCCTTAGCAATCCGTTTGGCCTAAATATTCAAATTGCGTGCCCAATCTGTATAAATACGAGCCAGCAATCGTATCACTGTAAACAAGACCGCTATTCAATAAGACTTTAAAAAATTAAATTTTTTAAATTAAAATTACTTTTTTATTTCTTAATTTTTAGTTTTAAGTAAAAACTGGAATATTTGTTTGTAATAACTAATTAAGTAATAGTTTTGTTGTAAATATTGCACTAGAATTTGATCAAGTTTTTGAGATGTTTTCCCTCAATAAGCCAAGCCGTCACACTTACACGTATTAGTCCATATCTTGAACATTACTGAATCGATTTTGATGAAACTTGCACTGTTCCCTAAGTTGAAGTAAATGTAAGCCACCAAAGTAATAAAGTAATGTAATATTTTTTTGTATTTTTTTGTAAAAGAACACGACGATCACGATCACGGTCCCGATCCGATTAATAGTTGCGGAGAAATGCTTGGACAAACATACATACATACGTCTATAAAATTTTGTATATTTGTTTGGAAGCCCTAATAGATTGTCATATGTGAATATAATGCAATTCCAATAATATTACATACATAGGTGTAGAATTGATAACATCCTTTTTTTTTAAGTCGGTAAAAAGTCAGAAAGATCGCTAAGCAAAAACGAAGTAAAATCGCGGGCAGACGATGAGATGCGACGGGGTGGGTCGGGGGAACAAGAAATTTCACGCGGACGAAGTCGCGGGCAGAAGCTAGTTTTAAATAAGTATGAGAGAGGAAGAGCGCTTTTATGGTTTTTCTTATTATTAAATATTTATTGTAGGTCCTTTCTATGTCGCACACCTAGATCTAAACAGCGATTAACTCAAAAAAACACTTTTTTCAGGAAAGTTGAAAAACTGATTACTGTCCCTGTGCACTGCAGGAGTTTGCTGTATTGATCAATACTTTTTAAGTTGAGTAATGGAACTATTTTTGAATCTGTTTTGTTGGTCGCTAGGTAGTGAGTTAGGGAATTCGATGTTATGCATACCTCAAAAATTGCGATGTGTAAGCAATAATTACGACGACTTCGACTTGTTCGTTGATCCCACTCGTGACTATCCAAAATGACAAGCTGCCATATCGTGACATGATATTGTAATGAAGTTATAGGTACACTCGGCGACACATTAAGCTATACATTTCCAGTTTTACCTGACCTCGCATTGTAGAGGTTTTTCGTGCAATCAGAAGTCAGTTTAAATTGGATATGTATAGCTTGCTGTGTAGCCGTAAGTAGGTACTACAACCGTTCACCATAACTTAATACATGTTGAATGACATCTCTATGTTGATTGTTGTGCCTTGTTTGAATGGACTAGCGGGATTGACAAGTCAATACAGTGCCAGTTAAGTAGATTATAGTGGTGTGTGTTAGAGCTTAACCGTATTTAAGCTTGGGTGCCGGAAATGAGATGACAGTATTAATAAGAAGGTTTACTAGTGACTCCAATACTACAAAGTACGACAAGATTCAATTGTGTAATTGTGAAGACATGACAGGTATTGAAATTATCACATCATGTGATCATACTTAAGTATCAGACTTTCCACTATCCAAGTTCTGAAGTTCCACCTAGCCAATAATTAGATATTCTTTCTGAGAATTTTCATCCTGAAAATCAATCTAGCGACTAACAAATCGCTATAAAAAATACACTTGACTTAGTCCAGTAAATACAGAAAGTTCATCTTTCAAAGTTTTCATAAAATATTCTGTAGAAAATTCTTCGTTTCCTTCTAAGCAGGTAATAAAAACATCTCATTTCTAAAACATGTGACTCGTCTGTTAGTAAATAAACGCGTTACGTGGGCGCACTCGACTGTCCACTCCACGTGCTACTCGCGTCAGTAACTCGCCCTCATTGTCATTGTCACGGACGATGTAGATCGTGGGCCGATACTGTTATTGTCATATTTAATCATATGTATGCTGTTGAAATGAAAGAAATCGATAGGAAAACTTTCTTCGTGATTTAAAAATAGAAACTGCACCCACCGGTAGTTTTTTACCGCGTACTGAATTTGCAACGCACTGCTTAGCGCCGAGAGTCGAAAATCCAACAACGTGTTTCTTTGACGCGCGGGATGCACTCTGTTGGATTCTCAATGCTCGGCTCAAGGTATACTAACCAATCGCTTATACGTAACGTAGTAACTTTTGAAGCATTCAGACTGCTATAAACTTAGTAATAGGAAAAGCGTCTCATATCTTATGGTTCTGTCGAATAAAAAGAGGTAAAAGGCTTTCCACCCGATAAGCAAGAAGACCACAAAAATAGCTGGGTTAATGACCTCAAACCCAACCACAATTATACACATCACAAACACCCAAACACATCACAAAAATGAAATCTACTTCCTTAACTAAATATTTTGTTAAATCGCTCGATCCATCTACTGGCTCCAGTCCAAACAGGGCACAATATAAACAATAGTGGTCTGGGTAAGGCCGCGTGTCCACTGTTAGTACTATGCCCACAACCCGCGACACCGGTTTATACCACATTGTCAATGCCATTGTCACTCATATGCGTAAGGCTGGGTACTCACTGGGTGGAATAACAGCGCGATTGGACTCGCGTTTTTGTACGAGTATGTTTGGCAGTGCCAAACCATTTGGCTTTGGTTTCCTAAGAAAGCGGTGAACTGTCACACAATAACGAATGTCCAAATACAGAGCGTTTTTGACACCTGAATTTCAAATACTACGTCAAAATCAATTACATTTATTTAAATAAGACTGAGAATCAGCACTTTTTGAACGTCAAAATTACATATGACAGTCGCCCAAAACGCCCGCCCACCACCACTTTCTAAGTACTTAAGTAGTGCTTTCGCTGGGAAGAAGTCACGCAACTAACTCCCCAGCAGCACAGCTGTCTGTTCAGTTAGAAAAAATTGATTCTATACAATAGTAGGTATCCAAAGTAATTAACATTACAAAACACAGAACATTATAATTAAACCGCCAATATAAGTAACATGCGTGTCCTGTCAGCTGCACGTTACAGGAACTGGTGGACGATGGTGATGGCGCCAAACAAGTGGCCGAATTCTGAGCCGAGTCTATTTACATTGCTATCAACACGCTAAGGAGAAGAAGAAGATAAGTACCATCAAATACAATTAAACCTAACGTCAAATAACATGACGGAACCGCACCGGACCGGTTCATATCTAAAGTGCTAAGAAACGAAATCTTCACGCGCCGTCGATACGCCCAGTGCGTACAACTATGGGAAAACGAATAGCAGCCGATTATGATACAGCACGCACTCGATATGTTAATGGCTGTTAAAATATGCATGAGACATGTCATACTTTTATTAATCTGCGCAGATTTTCACACGATGACCATGCATAGGAGAGCGTGTTGATGTTTTTTAACAGACTTCTAAAAAGGAGGAGGTTCTCAATTCGGATGTTTGTTTTTTTTTTATGTGTGTTCGAGCATAACTCCGTCATATGTAGACGGATTTGCAAAATATTTTTTTTGTTCGAAAGAGATTTATTCCGAAATGGTTGCATTTAAATTTCGTAAAGATCTGATGATGAGTTTCGGTGACAGACGAGAAAGAGAACGGAACTCTTCAATAAATGCCAGCAAATCAACCGCGATTGTTTACGCAATCATACAATATAACATCACGCCTGTACTCTCTAAAGGGGTACGCAGATGTGTTCAATATCTTCAATAGCTTCCTGTGACTGATATTCACAAAGCAAGTAGTGTTAAACGAGTTTGTGTGGGGTAGACAACTAAAAAGTGAAAAATAAAAACTATTTTCCAAAAAAAAAACTCTACAAAGTGAATAAAATAACTTTAATTACGGAAGTCGGTGTCAAAAAACGAAAATGCGAAACCAACGACACAAGTCGCCGCCCCGCGCGCCGGGCTGTGTCGGCGTGTCGGCGGGTTTGGTGTGGTTTGGACTGCTTAACGCGAAGGCTTAACGGTTAAAATTTGAGTCCCTGGTTATGTTATGTTATAAACAGCATAGACCACCTAACATCATCACCATTATAATGAGAAATACGGTACCTAAACCCCACTAAAATCTTCGCAAAGTCTCAGAACGCTTTCAACTACATTTCAATAGCTCCTAAAGCTGTTCACATTACGACTACAGCCACCATTACCTTTTAAAATGGCGTAACTGCATAATTCTGTGTCAAGACGTTTTCCAAGATATATGTTCTGCCGCACCCGAGTGAGATTAATCATTTTGTAATTAAAATGAAGCTGGAATTAATACGTTATTAATCTAGTGGATGTCGGGGCGGATTATCGCTGAAATTAAACGTTGGGTGATCAAAATGTTTATTTTTATGTATGTATGTGAGTTGTTAGGGCGTGTCTACATGAGGCGGTACGCGCTTACTGGAGATTAATAGATAAGTATATTCTTTTACAATTTAATTTCTAGCCCGCGGGGCAATTGCGTAACACATTATCAATCGGAATCGGTTTCATTTTGACAGTACAACAGCATTCATTGCGTCATTTACGTTGTCGAGCAGACACATTTCTCGAACTTATGGAGCAATGGATTAGCAATATGATTCAGATTCCGATTGATAGTATGTTACGCAATTAGGGTGCCGGACTCTTGGATTTGTGCCCCGGTTGATAGGAACAGGCTCGCCCCCTATTACATGGGACTCAACCTTTTGAACGCCAGAGCATAAACGCACGCGCGTGCCCTCCACGCCAAGCCACAATTTTAAATATTTAAGGTATACATTTAAAAACACACAAAAGTAATGATTTAATTGTTTATTTCGTGATAAAGTGCACCGCATTTTTTGTCACATATTTATGTCGCTCGTAATAGGATAGGCGACACACGATTGGCGTACAGGGCACGCGCTTGCTTGTCACGTATATGTGACAATGGCGTTCAAAGGGTTAAACATCATCATCTGCCTAACCTTTTCCCAACTATGTTGAGGTCGGCTTCCAGTCTAACCAGATGCAGCTGAACAGCAGTATTAGACGTACCTATTCCACATTGGGCACCCGCTTAGATGGCACTTGAGTGAATGTGCCGCTGTGTGTCAGGTGCATTCACTCAGGTGCCATTTAAGCGGGTGCCAAATGTGGAATACGTCATATTTTACATGGAGCGACTGCCACAACCACCACAGTCATTGAAAGGCACCGTAATTTGCTATTCAAGAGAATATTTCTTTATAGCCATAAGCTGCTATAAAATATCGAGCCGCTTTCTGAAAGTTGCGAATTTTAGCACGTTCATTATTACAGGGTCAAATTAAATTAAGTAGCGAAACTTCACAGATGTAATGGGTACCTCCTATCTATCGATATCTCAACGATTTTTAAAAATGATTTTATTTGAGGTGTCATCGACCGCTGTTAGTGTATTAACTTGAAATATCAGTTTAAAAAACTTTTTTTATAGGTAAACTTCACAGACGTGATTGGTATCGATATCTGAAAACGATGAAACAATACTACCAGCGGTTGTTGACCCTTAAAAATAACATCAAATCTTTTTTCCCGACTGCGGCGAAGCCCAAAAGGAGGGTTATGTGTTTTTTATTTTTATTTTATCGTGTTTAGATATCGATACCCGTCACGTCTGGAGTTTCGCTAGCTAATTTAATTTGATGCTGTTCTAACGTTAACGATGTGCTAATGAGTCGTTAGTAACGCTGAAAGTTTCTAAATAAGTATTAAGAAAACCTCATAAAATAAGTAGATATTTCGTTAAAGTTTCTAATGTAACACCCTAAAGTTACTTACAGAATCAAAGTCATTAAAATACACTGCATTTTGTGACGTCAGTCTTGCTAGTAAAGGTCAAACTAGAATAGCAAACTTTTTTAGACATCTTTTAGCGCCATTGTAGTTAATCTCATTCTTTCAGTCTCACTGTGTATCTATGGTCTTTCAATCAATCAACCAACTCAGCCTATTGCAGCCCACAGCTGGACATAGGCCTCTCCTAGGCTGCACCACAACACCCTGCTCTCCGCCTTTCGCATCCAGTCCGTCCCAGTCACCTTCCGGTCCAACTAGCTGGGGGGCGTCCCACCCTACACTTGCCGATACGCGGTCTCTACTCTAGGACTCGTCAGCTCCTGTGTGGTCTTTGATCTAAGAATATTTCACTTCTATATTTTCAGTACACGACTCAATAAGCTATTTGGTTGTCCAGTGGAAATCTAACTTTACTTTGAAAACGATGCCCCAAAGAGTAAGCCGACATTAGCACCGACGCAAGTATCGTCGCTCGCATGACTAAAAGTCTTATCTCATTTTTAGGGTTCCGTACCCAAAGGGTAAAAACGGGACCCTATTACTAAGACTTCGCTGTCTGTCCGTCTGTCCGTCCGTCCTTCTGTCTGTCACCAGGCTGTATCTCAAGAACCGCGATAGCTAGACAGTTTTCAGACGGCAAATTTTCACAAATTATGTATTTCTGTTGCCGCTATAACAGCAAATACTAAAAATAAAATAAATATTTAAGGGGGGCTCCCATACAACAAACATGTTTTTTTCGGTGTATTTGCCTTTAGGTAACTACGGAACCCTTCATGTGCGAGTCCGACTCGCACTTGGGCAGTTTTTTTTAGCTGATTAGAGTTACAGCAACTACATTATTCTATTCGTGATTCTTTACATTTTGTTGCCTTTCAAAATGGTTATATTTTGAGATCCAAATAACATGAGGTACGACGGGTGGTGAAAAATGTAAAAAATCATGAATAGAAAATTGTAGTTACTGGCCAAGTGCGAGTCGGACTCGCACACGAAGGGTTCCGTACCACAAGGCAAAAACACACGAAAAAAACACGTTTATTTGTTGTCGTCGTCGTCGTCGGCTTACCGTTTTACAAGTCCGACTTGTTAATCAGCAACTTAAATATTTAAAGCAAATAAACTATTCTAATAAGAAAAGAGCTGCATTACGAAATAGCTCAAGTAAATAAAATTAAATCAATGTTCTCTTAAAACCGTAAAACGACGTCAACACTTGACACTAATCGCAATTGAGCCATAAAACCACGCAAATGAGCCACGAATCTTGCGTACCGCCCGTATGCACACATCTTTAATGCAATCGCATAACAGTACTCGCCCACCTGGACTATTAATAGGGCATTGCGTTTTTATGATGGCGAAGCGGAAATAAAAATATTTTGATTGCTCTGCCCACGTTGTACTGGATATAAGACTATCTACTTGACCTGAAACAGATTAAGGAGTAGCTTAGAAGGGCTATCGTAGCAAAGATACGACTTGACAGAATATACCCGCAACATGCGAGAGGCTAACGATTACCAATGAAATAAAATCAAAATCCTTTATTCAAACTGACGTCATTAGCCCCTTTATTCATAAACGTTGCTTAGTTAAATAGTGGCGCCGCTTCCCTTGTTCACAAACTAAACTAAATTCAAGTTCAGTGCATCTTTTTCTTTCTATTTCATTAAGAAAAGGACAGAAGATAAATATTAGATCAGTCCTGTCAAATTAAGATACTCCATAGCAAATTTAGACGTGATTAAAAACATGGCTACTAAAAATACGTCAATTTACGTTAGGCGCTGTCTAATTACATGCTTTTTTTTGCGTTTTTTATATAATATGCTTTGGTAATACGAACGAACGTCAACTTTGCCTGTGCGTGCTCTATCATGTACAACTGGGTTTATAGCTGTTACGATACCGTATCTTGTTTGGAATACAATTTTGATAACGTTCATCATCTGCCTAGCCTTTGCCAACTATGTTGGGGTCGGCTTCCAATCTAACCGGATGCAGCTGAATACCAGTATTTTACATGGAGCGACTGCCTATCTGACCTCCACAACCCAGTTACTGGGTAATACGATACCCCTTGGTAAGACTGGTTGTCAGACAGACAGAGAATTTTGATAACGTTCTAATGTTTATAATATTAATTTTCTCAATTGAAATTATAGAAGTTTCAACTCAAAATGCATAAAAGATCACTGAAATTATTTGATAAATATTAAAAGTACACCGTATAAAATCTAGTTAAATTATCCGCCTTAAATCATAAATTATAGGTACAGCTGCATATTTTAATAATCACATTAAAATATGCAAGATCGATTAAAGATATCACATCACTATACATCGATAAACTCCAAACTTCCGGTACCTATGTACAGACGCCAGCACATCAAGTTACTACAATCTGTCAGATTTCTTTAATAGATTTTCGACTTTATTGCTAAAGCATAAGGTTCAAGGTTGATTGGGAAAATCTGACAGTTTCGGGTAGGTTGACCTGCTGGCGTCTGTACCTTTTGATATATGCACGAGCCTGCCTGTTGCACAGCCCTCGGCTATTGCTACAATACCAGAAAGAGCAGAAGTCTTACACAACGAATATGTCACCAAATGGAACTATCTAAAAAAATCTATGCAAACCTCTAAAATCGCTAACGAAATAAAAAAACTGGCCAAGTGCGAGTCGGACTCGCACACGAAGGGTTCCGTACCACAAGGCAAAAAAACCGAAAAAAAAAAAAAAAAACACGTTTGTTGTATGGGAGCCCCCTTAAATATTTATTTTATTTTGTTTTTAGTATTTGTTGTTATAGCGGCAACAGAAATACATAATTTGTGAAAATTTCAACTGTCTAGCTATCGCGGTTCTTGAGATACAGCCTGGTGACAGAAAGACGGACGGACAGACAGCGAAGTCTTAGTAATAGGGTCCCGTTTTTACCCTTTGGGTACGGAACCCTAAAAAAGGAAAACGGATTTGTATAAATAAAGGACAAGTCATAAAAACTACTACTGCGGGATAATTGCGTAACACACTATCAATCTCAATCTGAATCATTTTGAAGGATATTACTAATCAAATGCTTCAGATGTTCAACAAAATTATCTACTCAACAACATAAAAAACGCAATGAATGCTGTTGAACTATCAAAATGAAAGCCATTGCTACTGATAGTGTGTTACGCAATTACTCCGCAAGTCCATGCCATTTCGTAACACAGAAATGAACCTTCTAGGTCATCATATCAGTGGCATCTTCTTGCGCATCTTTGCTTGCAGCCGTATGCCACAGCAGTGTATCATACCCACGTGCCGCGCGGTGCACGCCTTGTTCAAATAACTCGATAAGCTACCCACTGGGACGCCATCTGAGATATAGCGAGTTAGTCCCCATAGTGAAAGGTTTTATTTTGATTATAGGTTCTGCTATATTATACCCACACGGAGACGAAACTATCAGTGTATGATTATCATCAGGTTAAAGATCAGGCCTACTAGTAGCGAAGGGTAAATTTTTGTAAGAGGTAAGCCGGAGTATGATTAAGATTATAACTAGCTTTCGCCCGCGACTTCATCCGCGTGAAATTCCACCCTCCCCCCTGTCACCCTCTTAGGGGTGGAATTTTGAAAAACCCTTAGTGGATACCTACTCTTCACAAAGAACACACCCTCCAAATTTCATGTCTCTAGGACCAGCGGTTTAGGCTGTGCGTTGATATATCAGCCAGTCAGGACTTTGAATTTTTTTGTAAGAGGTAAGCCGGAGTATGATTAAGATTAGATTATAATTAATTATGATGATATTATTATTCTTTATTTGTCTATAGAATACTGACTGTGCCATTTTTCAAAGGGAAGCCGGTAGGAATCGAGTTGTATGGAACCTTCGCCACTGAGTCCTACCATATTGTATTATGGAGCTGGAAAGTAAGATAAATTTACGAAATAATAAGTTTAAAAAAAAAAATATCGTGAACATCACTGGTTCTTCATCATCTTCTTCTCTCCTGGAGTTCTTCTTATAAGCTTTAAACGTGCCGTTAACTAGGCTTGCTCATTTGGCACAATCTTGGTTGAATGAATGGACCCAAGTCTATTGAGTTGGTTTGTTGAAGGCTTGTATTTTATTGTTTCTCAGCCTTTTTCAGCACTGTATTGTTAAAATCGCTTCAGCTCGTCACTTAATCAAAGCATAAAAAGCTGTACGCTTATCGATGAATCTGTGTAATCTTTACGATCACAGATTCGAATATTTCGAACGCACGTGTATATAAATCACTAATTATACACATTGATCGTTCATAAAGCCTACGCTTGCTTGTTGCTGGTCGATATAACTGTGCATATGTACGTGTGAGGGGGGTATTTTGACCAATAAAAGGTTTAAGTGCTACAAAAATTATAAAGGTTCCGCTTTTGGCATTTAGCTACGGAACCCTAAAAATGTAAGTAATATACATGGAAATTGATTGAGATGTTAGCGGAAAATGTTTCGATTATAATTTTGGAAAATGTTCATGCTTTAGAACATAATAACACACCTCCGTTAAAATAGGGTTACAACTCGAAAAAGTCATTTACAGGAATTTTCAAGTTGTATTTCAGGAAAATTTAAAACAACATACCCTAAAACATATTTTTCTGTAAGCATGTATAATTATGCTCACATAATAATAATAGTGTAAGAATAAAGACTGATTAACAAATCCTTGAGTTTATTTTCGCTTTTCTAAAAATCCTGCTGGTTTTTCGAGTTTGTAACCCTATTTTATCGGAGGTGCGATATATTTCTGAATATGTATAATTGAAGACTCAAATCAAAATTATAATATTTAATGGAAAACATAAAGTTCACCCCAAACAATATTTGTAGGCATATGGCCTATACCTTTGACCATCGTCGTGTACAGTCAACAAAGGAGTTAAGTATACAGGAGCGTCAGATATAGTTGAAGTTTACTAAGAAACCGATGGATGTTCTGGACTGAAATTTAATTTAATAAATGAGCTGTTTGTTTTCTATTAATAAACTGAAATTTTATTCGAGAATATATCCATCGGTTTCTTAGTAAACTTCAACAATATCCGACGCTCCTGTATACTTAACTCCTTTGTTGACTGTACCTAATACATAAAACATTTTCCATAATAAACTGCCATCACATCACCCACTGGTACTTACAAGGAATAGCCATACTTAATGACATAATGACGATCGCACATAAATCTCTGTAACAATCTGTCACTAGCTTTATGACATATTGTATGGATGTCATACAACTAGCTAAAGGCTTGGACAGACGGACCATTACTATAGTTTTCTCATTTTAGCATGGTAATATCGGTCACTGCCCTTTCCCTAATACATCTCCGTAGGAACCCAAACAATAAACTATGCATGGTTTTTCGTTATAAGAACATGTTATAGAACGTGATAAATGTTGATTCAAGACGTTAACGGACTTTATTTCAGTTTCTTTTAAATAAAAATGCTAGAAAATGTAGGTGGGTCAATGACCTACATAGCATGCAAAACATGTAAACGTGACAACTTTAGCTTATAAATTCAGAATTACGAGTATGTGATTTATTATGTAACTGTACACAGTTCTGATTCGTGCAACTACAATTTCGATTATTTAGCATTCGGTATTTAGCAAAAATATTCTGCTGGATTAATGTTTTCAGAATAGTCCAATAAATATTCGGTTTCTTCTAATTTCCCCTATACTTTGAAGTTGTTTTTTTTTTTTTGCTTTAAAGGATAGCCCATGCAACACAGTCAAGCATAAGACACAATCAAGAAAATGATTTCATAAATAAATATTAAATATAACTAAGTTTTAATCTAGACCTTTAGAGCAGCGATCCATAAAAATAATGAAGTAATTATTTATTTAGCTTCTTTTTAATTTTAATACTTGACCATCTGCACCCAACCTAACATTACATTGTCGTGCTTGTATTTTTATAACTGGCGACCCACGCACGGCGCGTTTTATAAATATGTACCGTGGGCAAGCTTGCTCGTTTAAAAATAGAATACAACCAGCCTGTGAGCTTTCATTCATGCTGCTTGCTTTATTATTATCGATAATAATGTATGGACTTTGTTATCGATCTATTATTATCGATAATATGTAAGGTTTTTTAAAAGCCTGATATTGGTGCCAACTACGTGCATTAAAGTTTTATGTAAGCTGACAAACCAATGTCAAAATATTACTTGTAATTTTTCACACTTGTTGAAAAGGATTAATTAAAAGTTGATAATATTGTTAGTTGTTACAACACAACGTTTACAATTTAATTAATTCTGCATATCCACAACATTGGTCCTTCGAGCCGGATGAAAACAAAAATTGACAAGACTCCTTTCAACATCAACAAAAGCTTACATAAGCTCACGCCTTCTTCACACAGTGGTAGGCAGAAAGTACAGAACGCCACTTGCTACGATCCTCCATACTCCTTTTGCCTCGTTTACGTTCATGTTTTTATGTGAAGTTATTTAATTAGCAGTTGTACGTTCTGTCAGGCAATAAAATCGGTTAACACTAGTTTTGACAACCGATTTATTGAGCATGTATCTTCGCGCTAATAAAAAAAACGAGGAATTAAAAAAGGTATTTTACATACTGTTTTTTAATTCATGATTTAGAGACACCTGTTTCAATTCTTTAAAAAAAGTTTTTATTTCGGTCTCGCCAGTCACATTTAATTTTGCGTGTGCATTAGGAAACGTCGGCGAAATTCGGAATTCAAGGGGTTGGTATTTTACGAGCCACAAAAACGAGGAAAAATAGGGTTACCAAACGACTGTGGTTTCACTCAAAAGTTATGGTTCTTAATTCATATGTAGTTTACATATTTAAACTAGCAGGATTTTGATTTCCTCGTTGGTGTAGTGGTCGCAAGGGCTACTGCTGAGCATAAGGTCCTAGGTTCGATTCCCAGTTCGGGCGAAGTGTCATTGGGTTTTGACATTAGAAATTTTTCAGTAGCAGCCCGTTAGGCGGGATTCGTACCCGATTGATGGCAGTAGGCTCACCTATTACACGGGACTTCTGGCGAAATGTGGAATTACAGCTATACCTCTGCCAAACCCTTTGGATATTACAGGCGTGATGTTACGTTATTTCTTTAGTGAGGATCTTCTTAGGTGTTAATAGACCAGGAAAACGATTAGAATGAAAAATCCATAAGTTACCCGCATACTTGTACCCATAACCATTGGACCATACAAGTCTTCTATCCATTTTCTAACAACTTCATAGCAAAAACGAGAGCAAAAATATAAATCGACCACGATTAATGGGCACCCTATAATCTACCCCCATATTAGGGTGTCCCGTTAGCAGTACCCAACCCGCCTCAGGCTTGCCACACTCTTGCCACGCATTTTTAAACCTTATCTACATATGATAAAGTCTAAATCACCGTACATTAGTAGCCTTCCCTAAGTGCTTAACCACCAGTGTAATTTGAACTTCCTCCTCCCGCTAAATCTTCACAAAATAGATGCTTAAAAGGGAGGCAGGATTAATATAAAGGGTCTAGTCAATTTGGTGGGTCACACTGACTAAGATCAATTGCTCTGTCAATCTGTCTGTCGCCGGTTCAACTAGGATACTTGGAGGTCTTTTTACGGTACAATTTTTTTTTTTCAGTCTGCCCATGTTAAGGCAAAGCTGTTTAGCATTTGCGCTAATTGCTCCGCAAAAAATCCAATTTGCTTTTTATATCTAGCTGTACATTTGTATTAATTTCACATAAATACTGTCACTTTTGACAACTAGACATGCCAATATCAGTTTGACGTCTGTCAACGTCATTTTGACAGCTTAATCCTTAATTCTATAAAAAAAACTCGTCTTGCTTATTTAGTGCAGAAATACGAATGAATACTTAATGTGTTTAATTTCATATTTCGTTATTAAGAGAAAAGCCTTTTATAGGCCCTGCCTACGCTAAACAAGAAAGCGTGAGAAAACATCAATAATTATTGTAAATCTCTATACCTATCAAAATATAATGAAATTAATAATAGCACATAATTCATTAATTTTATTATAACGACGCCATATTGGCATAGTTCCTTCAATATCATTGTCTCTTTAAACAGTTGTAGAACGTAAACCATGAATAAACCACAGTTAAATCCGATGCAATAATTGGCTAGCCTGTGTGTTTGAGAAAGTTAAATGGTTATTTATCTGAAGGTGTAAATAGATAAGAATTAGAGCATCGTTTGTAAGGAGTCGTGCACACCGGCGGCGTACGGCGCTAATCAGAATTGTAGAGCAGGCCTCACTTGAGGTACCTACAAGTAACAGTTTCTAAGTAGCGAAGTTGTACGTTTTTGGCTTCCTACTTCGTATGTAACACGGAGTTTCAAAAGTTGGAAACTTAACTGAACTTTTTCTACCTGATAACGAGATTTGCTAGTTTTCGAGGAAAAGTGGATCAAGATTAACAATTTGCAAACTGTTTTGGAATCGACAAAGGCAAATTATAGTTGAAAAAAGATCCTAGAAGTAGTAGACCAAAAAATATAATAATACCTTTCGAAGATGACATGGGAAGTATTTTCTAAAGGTGGTCATTTTCATGTTGCAAGACCATTGTCTAATAATATGTAACCTTTTTTTTTTTGTTGATGGGAAATCATCAATTGACCCCTCCCGCTCTGGGTGGAGCGGAAGGGAGTGTCAGACTCTTACTGACTAAAACCTTCCTTAGCCCTTTATGTTCCGGGCCAGCGGTAACCCTTTCGGACAATCCCGCTGAAGGGCTCTGTCTTGCATGGGTTGGTCTGTCTTGCACTAGTTTTCAGACTTTCGGACTTCTGACAACTCCTAACGACTGTCAAAGATCCACAAATGACAGCCGATACCAACAGCTTAACGTGCTTTCCGAGCCACGGAGGGGTCTCGGTATGTAAAGATGGTCACCTATCCACGAACCAACTGCGACAAGCGTAGCTTAACCTGATCGATCGACCCGTGCAGCTGTTATACAAGACCATAAAAAAAAAATTACGTATATACACGTATGAGTCGATTTCTTTTTCAGGGGTTTGAAACCTTACAAAGCATATTTATTTGGAAGCTGTTTCCTCTTGTGCCAAACATCTTATAACCACTTTTTTAAGCGGCATAGAATACAAGGCTCTAATAAAAAGTCATAATCAGTGTTTTCCAGAAAGCGGTGAACGGTCACAAAATAACGGCTGTTCAAATACAGAGCGTTTTTGACACCTTAGCCTTGTGTTCACCAACATTTAAATCAACTGATTAAATATTTAATCAGTTCTATATTTAAGACATAACCAACTGTTTAAATACCTAATCGGTCGTTTGAGTGTTGGTGAACTCAGGCCTTAATGTCAAATACTGAGGAAAATGACAGATTTATGAGACGGCTGTTATATGTATATGACGGAACCGCTTTCCCAGGAAACCAAAACTTAACAGGTCAGTCTTAATTAGCGCACACTGATGGGTTTCATGCTCTTATAAGGAAGCAGTGTGCGTCGCTGCTGAGTCGTGTTAGGTCCAGTAGCAACAGTTTATTAAGCGTGTTCGCGGACAGGTGGGACTCTCCACTGCTGCGCCACTGGATACGTTTGCATACTGCACTGTGAGCAGTGGACAGTTCCTCCCGATCCTAATGTGTGTAACTATCTTTTTTAACTGCTTTTTATTTTGTGTGTTGTTTTTGTGTTTCGTTTGTTTTATTTTTGATGTGAATTAGAATTAGTTTTTTAAATGTGTGTGTTAAAATATGGATATTTTCTGAAATAAATGTTTATTATTATTATTATTAATGCGGATGGTGTGGTGTTTATGTTCTCTTTTTTGTTTCAAGTGTTATTTTTGTTGCATATTGTTTAAGAATACTGTTTTAGCTGTAAGTTTCCCGAATAAAATAAAATACTCTAGTTGGTAAACATCTAAACCAATCTCAAAAACAGATTGACTAACGACTTGACACAGTCGGTGTACAAGCCTACCGCGAAAATTCCACCGTCAAAACTGCCAAAGCATACAATAACATAGTTAATACAAATGGGGACAAAATCAGCGGTGCACCACTAACTGACCAATAACTTGGAAGCCGACATTAATGCAGTAACATAAGCACAAGTAGTGCATAAACAGTAACGTAGGAAGCAGTACATTAACCAGACTTTATTGACTGAATTATGTGCAGGACGTAGCCTTAGGTGAGCCCGGACTTGTACCACCAAGTGCAATAAATTGAGGATCAAACTGTCACTATTCATTATTCCTAAGCTTGTGTACAACTGCTGTATCGGCAATCGACGAGACTGCAATCTATCTATTTATTTACTAGCTTCTGCCCGCGACTTCTTCCGCATGAAATTTGTTGTTCCCCCGACCCACCTCGTCGCATTGCATCAACTGCCCGTGTCATCACTTCGTTTTCGCTTAGCGTTATTTCTGACTTTTTTTCTTTTCGCTCGGCTCCTAACGGTCATAGCGTGATGTGAAATAGTAGGCTATTTAACATTTTAATACTTGAGGAAATCTATAGGTAGCCTTCCTCAAGAATTGGGCTAAGTATCGAATGCAAAAATAATTTTTCAAATCCGACTGGTAGTTCCAAAGATTAGCGCGTTCAAACAAACAAACTCTTTAACTTTATTATTAGTGTAGATATGTATCCATTTTCTTTTCCCTTTGACGTGGGTCAGTAAAAGCGAGAACACAACATGCATTCTTAATTCCAAAAATACTTAAATTTCACTTTTAGCGCCATTTTTAACCCGTCCAGTGTTGGCAACCTGTCGGCTAATTAGCAGTGGCACTGTGACAACGACAATTTGACACCTGTCACGTTTGACAGCTTCCTGCCGCCATGTTGGTTTCGGTACGCGTCGGGCAGAGAAATTGGGCTACACAGCCAATTAATGTTATTTATTAATTTGGTACTGATTGTAAATAACGTAGATTAAGTGCGAAATCGGTAGCCAAAAGATTAAAAGACACTAATTGGTTATTAAAAGACGTTTAAAAACTTTGATAAGCAAAGGGATATATTATGTAAGTAAGTAATTTGTTGCTCTTTTTTATGAAAAATTAAAGTCCTAAAAGTTATAAGAATTTGAAAGTACGAGTGACCAACTACTAACTCTACGAACCTATTAAGGCTCCCACAGACAGGCGCGACGCAATAGCGCCACGCGACTCTAGTATAACAATTTCTATGAAAACTTCATGGAAATGGTTCTACTAGAATCGCGTCGCACCATCGTGGGAGCTTTTACAGCTACTTTTTCAAACCTAGCTTACTTGATCATTCCAGTAGTAAAATAAAAGAGGATTATCTATTACTATTCATAAAGACAACAAATTGACGTGACCGCGCCACCACCTCGAGCCAAGCGCACGCGATACAATTAATGGACTCCCAGAACATGACCGCTTTACATTTTTAATAAACTAATTTCATTGTTAAGTAGTGTTACCAGTTGTTATAATAAATTACCCAGTTGATATTCACAATAAACATACATATAGCATAGCATATAGCATGCATACCATGGATTGTTGGAACTATGTCCATGCTTATTATTACCCAAGCAAACCGAGACTTATGTCCATTCAGTAACAGAAGAGTCTCATTAAATTTAAAATAATATAGGCTTATGAGATTAATATAATCTTAGAAGATTTATTCAATACAGTAGTACTAGCTCTGTCCGCGACTTTAAGCGTTCTTTCTGACTTTTATTTCTTGCTCGGCTGTTTAGGGTCGTTGGGTCGTTGCGTTAAACAGCATAATATTAACGCTCCTCAAGAATTGGGCTACTAAATATTAAAATATTTTTCAAATCCGACTGATAATTCCAGAGCGTTCAAACAAACAAACAAACTCTTCAGCTTTATTATAAGTATATAGATAAGAATAGTTTTTAAGCTCTCAAAAGTCCTAGAAGAAAACAGCTACGTAACATAACTAAATGAAACTCGAAAACCCTAGTTAGAAACACTACCTGGAACGTAATCCGTATGAGCTAGTACCGAAGTGGGTCACACTGAGCAGGTCACTGGGCTTAGTTACTACCTGACCCGATTGTGATCCTAGATAACAGACGCAAAGAACTAACTACTAACTAGGTAGTTAGTAGTAAGCGAGGAAAATAAATTGAACTAAGTACACCGTTTCGACTGGCCAGCATTAGCATCGTGTTATTCCCTAAACTTGAATGGTGTCTCGTTGTGAATCCGCGATACATCTCTTTGAGATTCGAATGGTGTTGAGGTGTGAATCCACGATACATCCCTTCGAAATGTTAATGAGGTTGAGGTTACATCTCTTCGAAATTCGAATGATGTTGAGGCGTAAACCCGCGATACATCCCTTCTAAATTCGAACGCGAAAAGTGACTCTACAAAAAAGTTCGCTTTCGAATTTTGTGAAGTCACTTAAGTGAGGTTCGATGTAAACTTTACAGAATAGCACTACTTACTGGAGATCATAAAAAGGTCTTTGCCCTCCAGCAGTGGGAGGATTCAGGCTAGTAATTATAATAATTATTCTGTTTACACTATGAGCTACGACAATAGTGTTAGCAAATGTTTAATTAGCCATTAATTCTCTACTTGACCTAATTTCTCGTGGTCCTTGTCTATGAATCTATGAATAGTCCAGACCACCTCATAAATTTTAGTAGCGTCGTTGGAAGTTTTGTGTGTTTATATTTAGTAGATAATATTACGCTATTAGTCAACATATTTATAATTTTAATGAACGATGGAGGAAGACGCCTTGAACACGAAACATTGGGATAAAATAATAAAATAACAATGACGAGGAAAAGGAACTCAATCCTAGAATAATCAAACAACCTTCGCAAAGAGAATCAACAGAAAATAATTTAATAGAAGGATAATTCGCACGGTTTAATCTAAGGTCGGTAAGCAGACTGTCTATTAAACAAAATATTGTCTATGAAAACAATGATGGCGCGCGCATTCGCAACAAAAGTCTCATAGACAAAGTTGTCAAAATTGGTACTGAAATTCCTGTTTTGACACAAGATAAAGCTATTATAATATTCTTTGATAGAGGAAACTGTATAGATAGTTGCAAAAAGTGTGGTAGTGTAGGTACACTATCTGTGCTTATATTAGATCATCCACTACTTTAGCCACAAACAAAATCTTCGTCCAAACCGGTGTTCGTTTACAAAGCTTTACGTAACACTGTCCAAACCAGAGTTTAACTAATTTAACTAAAGCAAAGTTCAAAATTGGAACGCGTCTGATGTTTCAAACGGATAGGAAGTGGCGGCTAAACAAACAGTGGTGCAGTCTGAAATGAATGGCTTGGAAAGTTTATATCTTTAGCAGGGTTTGTTGTTATTTTAAGAGGATTATAACTGGCCATTAATTTAAGATAATTATAAAATGTGTCAGCAGGCTACGATTGACGCAATAAAAACTACCTACGCGATTGCTGTTCGATGATAACTGGGCAATACGGGAAGGGAAAAGATTATCAGCGAACGATTTCTCGGAAAATGTGCTCGTAAACCTCAACACTGAGGAAATATTTCATTCGTTTCACTTGCAAAGCACCTGCAATCCAGGCACAGAAAGTGTGCTTAAACAAGGCTCAAATCGGCTTAAACAAACTTATTTACTATCGTACAATCAAATACTTTTTAAATGTTTATAGCATCGTAATCGCGAAAAACAATTCATCTGTCCCATGCAAAATTTCAATACCTACTCGACCCAAATGATTGGCTGATTATTTTTTTCGATTCCCATAGAGAAAGTTGGGCAATTTGATGGTCTGTACCACACCCCTAAATATGACCACACCTTTCTGATACACGCTGTATGAAGACATATGTCGCATATATGGTATGTATATGTCGCTGTATGCAGCAGCGGTCACTATCATGCTGCAAATTTAAATCCTTATGTTTCCCGACTTCAAATCAAAACTCAAGCGACCCTAATCACGGAAGTCTAATACTTCGCACTAGGCTACTTTCGCCGTTTCTGGTCCTTCTATAGTTCTAGGTAACCAATCCAATATAGCCCAATATGTTTTGTTTCCATGTTTTGCAATAATCCTGCACCAACCAGGGATTCTCTTTGAGTGCAATTTGCATAGTGCATTCAAGGATAATCGTCGGTTGATGCCTCAACACATAAAATTGTCGGGGCGTCTACGAGTTGGCGTCGGCCTCTCGTACGCCTTCTTATTATTACAATCAAAATGAACTCACCTCCACAACCTGCCTCAGGTCTTCCACGTACACGTTCTCAGTCTGCACTATCTCCGCACACACTCTCTCCAACTGAGATAGGCCTGGCAACTCGTCTACCAACTGAGCACCTGTAACAAGGATATTATGTTATTGCTTTCGTTGATGCTGTCTTGGACTATCCATTAGTTTATTCGTACTAATTCGTACTCATCCATTTGAAAAGAACATGTTCTCCTTCAGTTCTTGTGGTTTCGGTTGTATTGTCTTTGACTAACTATCAATTCTGGTAAGAGCTTCCGATCTCTCCATTTCAGAAATTTCTTATAATTATAGATTCAATCAAGTATGCAGTTAGCTACATTGATTATTTCTTACTGCGATCATCAAACTCGTGGGCGTTAGTGTGCATATACACGAGCGACACGCGTCGACGACAAAGGAAACTGCAGCTGTTGAGTCCTCGGCGGCTGCCGTCGACAACATGCTCCTGTATTTGAGCATCGTACTCAAATACACGAGCGACTGCTTACCTCTGACGTTGACGCGTGTCCCTCGTGTGTGTATGAGCACTAAGTCAAAGGCTGTAAGCTCACCACTAAAGTAGGAAAGGCAACAAAAAGACACCGTTTAAAATGTGTTTTCCAATAAACAAAAGTTCAACATTATTGAATTCGAAAATACGGATCTTTAGAAGTAAAAATGTTTAACTTACGTGGCGCATCTTCCGAATTCCTCTCCTCCGACACACTGGTAGTCATAATCCCAGCGTTGTTCACGAAATTATTGCTACCGTTAGCCGAAACCATGTCCGCATCACTGTGATCATCCAAGCTCTCGATTGAAGCCAAGTACGCAGAGTTCACTCCCCCTTTATTTTGCACACCACTACTAGATGTCGAACTCGAAGACGCAATGGAACTCATCGAAAGCGGCCGAGACACTTCCACAGGAGGATTTAATCTTATTACCTCCTTTTCACAAGTCTTCAGATTCCCAGTGGAGCCGACAGCCTCAGGGTAGGGAACAGTTTTCGACAAAAGTTTCGATGGGGTCTCGTTTTTATTCACGAAGTCTTTTCGATGCAAACTGTTTGTGCCTTCGGTCAGTTTCGGAATCTTCGCCGGGGACTGGACGGGACTTTTTTGCGTTGGCTTCATCGGCGAGTTGTCTTTCGATGACAGTTTGATATCGAATTCTCTATCGTTGGAAGTTATAGAGAGCTCGATCGATTGATCGATATAAGGAAGGGACAAGGATTCAAAGGCAGTTTTGTTGTTTACGATCGGAACATCGTAGATAGCTGGCCTGTTGTTTGTTGGGACATCATAGGTTTGAGCATCATCAATTTTAAATTCAGGTTTCAGAGGCACCGATATGACAGGAGATTCTATGTCCTCACTTTTGGACTTAGTAAAGCTTTTGATAGCACAGGGCTGGTCGTAGATATCGACGGAAGAAAGTATTTCGACACCAGACTGAGAGATCTTAGAGGTAGCTCCGACTAAGGGAATGTTAGATTTCCTCATTGAAGATCTACCAATATTCATTGTTTTCTTTTGAAATTTCAACGTGGTCGTTTCACTTGTCGCACTTGAAATCATCCGTTTCACATTTGGCGAGAGATTATCGAACGTCGTCTCTTGCTTCATTTCTTTAAACGTTTTTTGAACTTTACCTAACGTAGAATCACTGAACACTTTACACTTATCCGTATCTTCACTAGCACCGTTGTTATCACTTTTAGTTCGTATTGAATATAATGAGCTTTTGTTAAATGTTGCAATTGGGAGTTTGACACCTCCTGTGATCATTGTGTCGTCTCCAGTCTGAGATATGTCTTGTTGAGTCTCCTCTATTACTTCATATATGGTATCTACAGGAGGGTCATTTCTTGCGTCTTTTGCGGTTTCCAATCGACTTGCTTCTGGCCTCAAACTCTTGCCTGGTTCTAGTAAAGAGTCGTATATACCGATTAGCGTAGGCGTCAGGTCCGTTGTGCTACCTGTAACAAACGATACGGTATCTTTAGTAAAACGCTACTAGTTTTCAAAATGAGGACATAAGTGCAATAAAACTTGGACTTTACGTGATTGGTTACAAGGTAGAAAGTTCTGTATGCTATTGACAATCATATTATTATAAACGCTAACAGAATTAAATGCATTTGAAATCTTGATAGCAATACAAACTTAACGCGACATACATGAATACCAATCCATCGATCATAAAATTAAGTGTTTCAATAACTCTTTAATAAAAGTTATCCAGCAATGCAATTTATTTTATGGTGCAATAAAATTAATTAACATTAATATTTTATGAATAAGTGTTGTGTAAGGGTCTTTCGCAAATCACCCAATATTTTGTGAATGTCATAAAAATAAATGTCTATTGAAATGTGTTAATCTTTTAAAGTCTTTACCGGTTTTGAATACGGTTTAAGATTTCATAAAGCGCTAATGGACGGCTTGGAAGAGATTTGATTGTAAGACTGCTCCATGTCTGTAAATCCATACTTAATATATAAATACGCAAGTGTGTCTGTCTGTTACCTCTTCACGCTTAAACCGCTGAACCGATTTAGATGAAATTTGTTATAGAGATAGTTTGAGTCCCGGGAAAGGACATAGGATTTTTTAGTTTTTATCCCGACATTCCCACGAGATCGACACTTACGCGAGTGAAACCGCGGGGGTTTAAGCGTGAAGAGATAACAGACAGACAAACACACTATCGCATTTACAATATTAGTATGGATTAGTATATTAGTATGGATACGTGTGACTTAAGTAGTCTATTAATGCACGGCCTAATTTCACGCCGTGCAATAATGGACTACTTATGTCACACGTATCTTAATGTACTCTTTCATTTCGCCAGTTATGTTATAAGTACCTAGTTACCTACCACTTATGACAAACATAGGGGTGATCCTGTTGCTATTGTTACTAAAATTGTGTTAAAGGGTAGTTTGCTGCCTTTTAATTCATTGCTCGTATTGTTCCGCCCAAAAACATCTGTCAATCTAGATTGTAATCAGCAGTCGTCACCGGATTATGTCATTAGTCGAAAGCGTTGCCGAACGAAAAGCTTTTAAAGTTATTAAACGAAACTACTCTGTTTGGGTCGATTTCAGACACGCGATGACTTTGATTTTATTTTATGACTTTTTCTTTTTATTTATGGTCAGTTAAACATAGCTTTTCATGGGTGTTCGATGTAATTGGCTGTAGAGGTCAACGCCACATACATAGCGCCATTTTATATAGGTAAGGTTAAAGGTACGCATTACAACATCAGTTTTATTTTTTACTTGCTAAATTAACTGAGGGTTTAATGAGCTTAGTTAAGCTCATTAAGATTGTAGATATATAAACTTTAATTAAATGTAACTGCGGTACATTGGAAGCTTCTAATTTTCAAAGGTTAGCATAAAAACGTCCTACACACCGAATTTCGGCCCTGGCGACCAATCTCAACGGAGACCAGCCTTCGGCGCGGGAGATATTACAGTACACAAGTGTGTGCGCAGGCACAGGTACACCCTCTCTTCCCTCACTCTCATAGTCGTAGTGATAGTCGAAGATTAGCTATAGAAAGTTAATGATATTGATAGTTATTACAAAATTTTATATATTTTTATTTCAATTTCCTAAATAATATTTAAATAATGTAAAAGCTAAGAGTCTTAAAATAATGGTTAATTAGGTAGAAATACAATAATATTGTGTACTTTATAGTGGAGGTGCTTGGGGGAGGCCTATGTCCAGCAGTGGACGTCTTTCGGCTGAAATTATGATGATGATGATGACAATAATATTTGTTCGAGCCGTTTGTGGTTGAAACATTAGGACTAAGTCCGAGTGCCCACTTAGTTTTTGAGACATCAGGGGTTGGTATTCACGTGACCAGAGGACTATTTTTTGGCCAAAGCATCAGCATTGTCATACATCCTGACAATGCCACCAGCATTTTGGGCACTTTTCCTGTTGACAGCGATGCGGGTGAATTTTTTATGCCCTATGATTCTTTCCCCCTTCTTCTTGATATATTGATAGTTCAATTAAAAGTATAAAGACAAAACTTGATTTTTTTACTCGTCCAGAATTCACAAAAGAGAATTAATAATAATAACGGCCGCGACTTACGAGCTGTAGGTCGTAGGTTCGAACCCAGACAGGCGCTTTACTTTGTGTAAATTATTTCATCACCACTGCTCTCAATACGGTGAAGGAAAACATCGTGAGGAAACCGGCATGTCCTAGAACCAAAAACTCGAAGACATGTGACATCTGCCAACCCGCACTGGGCCCTCGTGGTGGATTACGGCCCACTCCCTCTCACCGAGAGGAGGCCTGTGTCCCAGCAGTGGGAACATTATAGGCTGATTATGTATGTTTATGTAACTAAAAAAACAACTAAGCAACTACAATCCCCATTGACAATAAGAACAAAACAAATTGTCCATTTTATCAATCAAGCCACATACAGTGACTAAAAAGCAATTTCGAAGATATATCTAAAGTACCACCAAGAAAATGGAGTGGTTACAAAAGAGCATCAATGACGTCCCGCGGAGCACTATAAAACCTGATTTACATAATAATAGATAGAAATACAAGTTATTTTGTACTTGTACCACAAAATGGATAGTTACAGAAGGTAGAGTCTAAACAACGGGCGAAAACGCACACACACATAGACACGCTACACGTACAGCGAGCGTAAGCACACTCGCAACTATCTATACGTACTATCTATTCTATACTAATTTATTTATTTAAAAAATATAAAGCTAAAGAGTTTGTTTGTTTTTTTTAGTTTGTTTGAACGCGCTAATCTCTTCAACTACCGGTCGGATTTAATAAAATATTTTTGCATTTGATAGCCCAACTCCTGAGGAAGGCTATTTAATATCACGGTGAAAAAAAGGAAAAAATAAGAAAAACGCTAAGCGAAAACGAAGTAATAGCGCGGGCAGGAGATGCGGTGCGACGAGTTGGGTCGGAGGAAAAGAAATTTCACGCAGAGGAAGCTGCGGGCAGAAACTAGTCTATACTAATAGTATAAAGACGGGTACGTACGGTGATCTCAAACAAAAAACTAGTGAGATCGCCATACGTACGCGTCTATGTGTGCGTGCGGGTGTTTTCGCTCGTTGTATGTATCCGCCCTTCTGATATTGTCTATTCTGTGGTTGTACTCGTACTATCGCACTCCGATAGTTTACCGTAATAAAATATCTATTAACTTCGTTTGATGCTCTTTTATTGGTCTGATAAGAAAGGATCGTGTTGAATTACTTTTTATGGGTTTTTAGGGCTTTCTTTTTACTTAAGCTTACTTTGCGTGCTGTAAGATAAAATGCTTTTAAATTATTTATATGTATTTTTACCAAGCGCTTCATTTTTTTTTTTTTAATCATGTTAATTTTAACTTGTAATTTCAATTTCAGTCAATCACAACTCCTCAAGGATAAGGCCAACTGAATGCCTAACGTGGCCAATTACCAGAAGGCAAATTCCCGTAATTCAAAACCTTGTCAAAAATGTAGGGAAATTAGATGTATTTTTGACAGCTTAAGACTGTAAACGTCCTTAAAATTACGAGAATTATCAATCAGAACGGTAGATCTTACAAGAGAGTGTTTTTTTTATAACTATCTAGTTTTCCCTTGTTAGAGATTCTTATCTGTTTGGCTAGGTAACCTTCATTATCATTATCTTCTTTAATTATTCTTCGTCATAATCTTCATTCTTCTAAATTACATTATTATGTTCCAATACTACAATAATACAGACCACTTGAACAACCCACATGTACCACTTCTTCATAGACACTGTCAGTCAATCAACTTTATTAGTTTCCTAACACCGATACAGGATGCTCTGTATCATCTCAAGGAAGGGAATCACTTGATCGGAGCAATACTCGGCGGAAATGCCCCATTCAGAGGGCGAAGTTCACTGGCACAGCAGTGTTTACCTAGAGATGTTGATACCGCTGCGTAGGTTTATCGACGGTAGGGTCATAGAAATTGGCTACAAATTGTACATAGACGAATTGGTAATCACAGCTTTAAGTATGTTACCTACTATAATAGTAGGTAACATACCTAAAGCTGTGGTCACCAATTCGTCTATCAATCGTGGTTATTAAATAATAATAAATACAATCATTGAAACGAAAAGAGGACATTGCGGTAGGCCCAGACGGAGATGACGGGTTGAGCTGGACTCCTTTAATAAAGACTGGTCCTTGGCAGCTCTGGACAGAGAGAGGTGGAGGTGGAGGGAGAGTTTAGAGACCTTTCCCCAGCAGTGGGACATTAATGGCTAATAAAAGAAAAACGAAAATAAATGAAATTCATGAAAATAAATTAAATTAAGTCCATATTTTTGTTCTTATGTCATCATTTACACTTACGGTCTGATGACGCTGATTTTAGATGAATCATCAATAAAATTGCTAATTCATCAATAAATATAGGCAAAGAATGATTATAACCTATATTGTATCGAAAAATTAATAGAAATAGTTCTAAATTTTTGCGCTTTAGCACTGAAATCAATAGTAAGTATTTAGGTTAAAGAAGACGGGACTCCTACAGTCGTATGTTAATAAACATGCTGAATTCTTTCATAACTTCTAAGAATTGGTATCATCATCTCCACAAACATCAGTACTCCGGTACTAGGCTAACAAAGATGAGTCAGAGTATTTTCGTCACCGGTAATAGCCGTCGTTCATTACGTATATTGTCTTACATGTGCTACTAATTGCACCTTGATACCATGCCCTGTTATAGATTATGTATGTAGGTACTATTGTTATGTGTTATGTAGGTTGAAAACGGATGTGCTAAATTCTTCGTCATGAAGTGTTCGTGGCCTAACGCGTTTCTGAATTGAGAATTTGAAGTTGAAAACTTGTCAAACTCGATAGAATAAGAAATTCAAGATTTCTTACGTCATTATGCAAGAAAAAAAAAATTGAATTTCGAACCTTATGTAAGTAATGCAAAAGTAATGTTAGGCCCTTTGTACACATCACGTTTCGGTACGGCGGCGCGGCGTATAAACCGCGCCGTAGAAAAAACGTGTCTGACAACAAGCTTCCATATGATAGTGATCCATACAACACTGACGACCGTGCCTACACATGGCGAATGAACCGTAGTTTTTCACAGTAAGAAAAACGTGTATGTTGTACAAGTTTTCAACTTCAATTTCTCAATTCAGAAACCGGTACTAAATCCACTTTAATTACTATTAGAAGTATTTAAAGTAAACTAGCTCCAAGCTATCATAATAACCTAAAACGTTAAAAATAATATCAAATTCAAATTCCTTTCAAGTCGATCGACCTTTTTAAAATTAATTAGACGAATATTTAATTTATTTTAAAAAAAAGCCGATTGTTTTCAAAATCCAGCGATATCTTACATCCCGCCGATAACTCCATAGCCAGATAGCCACCTTACAATAAATTACAGAAAGAGAAGAAATAAACTACATAACATCGACATACTTAGACAGTAGACCACACAAGTCGTACCCTCGAAGCAACATAACATTTCCTTTAACGACCATGCTAATTCACTAAGTAAATATTTTCACAAACAATCATACATCCTCGCTACAGTATTATGTATCTTTTTAGCTAAAACTTAAACGGGCTGACTCACCGACACCCACGAAGGTGCAGAATTAAAATTCTATAGAACATTCCAAGTCTGACTCATTTAAGTTCAGCCAGGACATGCCAAAGTCCTGACAATGAAAAAATGGCAAAAACTAAAGAATTCTTTGTTACAAACTAAGAAATTTATATCGATAGGTACCGGAAAGGAATTGGATGCGAAAGAAACAAAATAAATACATACATTACCAACCCGCACTGGGCCCGCGTGGTGTCAGCCTACTCCCTCTCGAAGAGAGGAGACCTGTGTCCCAGCAGTGGGAATATTATAGGCTGATTATGCTTAAGGCGCTGAATAGACCCAAATAGGCTTGTCTCCAACAATTTTTTAGCCAAATCTATACAGTTTGAGACAGCGGAAAAAATATATGTTAATCTTGAACATATTTCCTAAAACTTCGTTGTTTTCAAAACACGTTTTCGAAAAGTTTTCTCGATACAAAAAAATGGTAAACTAACCTCCTAAACTGATCTTCCAACAAAAAAATCTGAATTATTTACCAACGTACGTTGGTAAAATTTATAACAATAACGTATCATATCAAAATACAAAACTTGGTTGTCTAATATTTTTGACAACTCAACTTATTTTTAAGTAATTAATTATTTTGTGGTTTGTAAAAATGTACGAGCGTCGCGAAATCGCGCTTCTCTTTCTTATGTACGCAATCCGACAGTGATCGCTTAGGCGCGCTGCTAGACGGACGTATGTCGCTTTGCCTCGCAACCCGTTCATTTCATATTATCATCAAACAAAAATGTCGGAGGCCAGCAAAAAATCATTTCTATACTAACAAACCAATACGTCCCATGGAAGTAGTAATATAAGTAATTTTTATATTGACAAAACAGGTACACGAACAGAAAAAATGAAACTCTAAACAAATAGTTACTAGGCTATTTTGTACAACGCATTGCGTAAATTCATCGCACAAAGCAAGGCTCGCTTGGTCGAGTGGTTTTTGCATAGATTCTGAATAGCGAGTTATCGGGTTCGAAACCAAGTTGAGTCTTATCAGGGAATTCGTATTGGTTTTTTAGTTTTATGATATTATCATTGTTTTTTTTTAGTCTTAGGATATTTTTATTGTTTTTTTTTAATTTATTTTGTATATTTTTAGAATAATTATTAAAGTTCTTTACAGTAAAAAGAGACGTTTGGCGAACAGTTCAGAAGCGAAGCAGACTCGCGAATCCGCTTGCGCGACGAGACAGTTGCGCGACAAAGTTGAGGAAAATGAGATTTCTCCATAACATCACGCATGTATTCTTTCAAAGGGTTGGGCAGGAGTGTATAGTACACCCACAATTCACCAATACTTCATCATGGATATCGTTTATGATTTTCGAAAGTTGTAAAGCCGATCAGGTACTTACACGAACAGAAAAAATGAAACTCTAAACAAATAGTTACTAGGCTATTTTGTGTACAACGCATTGCGTAAATTCATCGCTTATAACAAGGCTCGCTTGGTCGAGTGGTTTTTGCACAGATTCTGAATAGCGAGTTATCGGGTTCGAAACCAAGTTGAGTCTTATCAGGGAATTCGTATTGGTTTTTAAGTTTTATGATATTATCATTGTTTTTTTTTAGTCTTAGGATATTTTTATTGTTTTTTTTTTATTTATTTTGTATATTTTTAGAATAATTATTAAAGTTCTTTACAGTAAAAAGAGATGTTTGGCGAACAGTTCAGAAGCGAAGCAGACTCGCGAATCCGCTTGCGCGACGAGACAGTTGCGCGACAAAGTTGAGGAAAATGAGATTTCTCCATAACATCACGCATGTATTCTTTCAAAGGGTTGGGCAGGAGTGTATAGTACACCCACAATTCACCAATACTTCATCATGGATATCGTTTATGATTTTCGAAAGTTGTAAAGCCGATAGAAAAGTCGAAATTAAAATCCAAGATGGCGGCTGAAAAGATTTTTCAAATTTGTCATCATGGGTGTCGTTTTCATGGTTGTCGAGGGTTCTGAAGCCGATAGTGAGGCCAAATTGAAAATCCAAGATGGCGGACGTGAAAAGTTTCAAATTTTTCATCATGGGTGTCGTTTTCATGGTTTTCGAGGGTGCTGAAGCCGATAGTGAGGTCAAAATGAAAATCAAAGATGGCGGACGTGAAAAGTTTCAAATTTTTCATCATGGGTGTCGTTTTCATGGTTTTCGAGGGTGTTGAAGCCGATAGTGATGTCAAAATGAAAATTCAAGATGGCGGACGCGAAAATGTTCAAAGTTTGCGTGATCGGTGTCGTTTTCGTGGTTTTCGAGGGCGCTGAAGTCGATAGTGGGGTCAAAATAAATCCAACATGGTGGACGTGAAAAATTTCAAATTTTTCATCATAGGTGTCTTTCCCTGATAGACTCAACCAAGTCTTTTAATCTTATTGAAGCTTGCCCATATCTTGGACGGCTATTTGTGTTTTGAGCCACTTGACAAAATTTGATAAATTTTTAGCTCCGTTAGGCTTTGCTGCTGACATAATCCGTCTAAAAACTTCCATTGTCGGCACGGTTGGCGCAGTGGTTAAGCGATTGACTGCTGCGCTGCGTGTCGCGGGGTCGATTGGCAACATTTTACATGAAAATGTTTTTAGTGGGATTTTATAGTTACTTATCAGTTTAAGTTATAGGTATTTATATTACTTATTAGCTAATAGGCTAGATTGTAATGTAAATAAAGTATCACCAACTGTGCTACTTTAAAAAAGAAAAAAAACGACTGGTTTTGCTGTTAGTATCAGGAATTTCGAGGGTTAGAAGCGAAAAGGGTTTCGCTGGGGCTGAAATATTTGCATTGCGATTCCTGTATGCACTTTTTCAAGTACGTTACTGTAGGCAATTTTCCGGCTGACTCAATTGATGCAGTGCTAATGGTATGATCTGCAATTAGCTGCTGAGGTGCAGATTGCGTTCGGATTGCCTGATTTTTCATGTTGCATTATAATATCCCTTTTTTCAATCGTTGCCCGACTGGGAACATGATTGTGCTGGCATTTTAATGTTACTGAATCACCAGACAAGTGGCATCGACCCCGACACTTGTCACCTTTATCATGCCGCCTATATCGTCAATGCATCTCCAATAAGTGTTTTCATAATAATTTTATCAAAACTATATTTATACAACTTTGTTTTTAGTATAAGTATGCGAAACCTGAATATAGTTTGTTCAGAATAAGTAACTGAATCGATTCCAATAATTTTTACCCAATGTTATATTTTTCTTAAAAATATAGAAAAAACTGGCCAAGTGCGAGTCGAACTCGCACATGACGGGTTCCGTACCACAAGGCAGAAACGCCGAAAAAAACACGTTTGTTGTATGGGAGCCCCCCTTAAATATTTATTTTATTTTGTTTTTAGTATTTGTTGTTATAGCGGCAACAGAAATACATCATCTGTGAAAATTTCAACTGTCTAGCTACCGCGGTTCTGGAGATACAGCCTGGCGACAGACAGACGGCAAAAACGCCGAAAAAAACACGTTTTTTTGCATGGGAGGCCCCCTTAAATATTAATTTTATTTTGTTTTTAGTATTTGTTGTTAAAGCGGCAACAGAAATACATCATCTGTGAAAATTTCAACTGTCTAGCTACCGCGGTTCTTGAGATACAGCCTGGCGACAGACAGACGGCAAAAACGCCGAAAAAAACACGTTTTTTTGCATGGGAGCCCCCCTTAAATATTAATTTTATTTTGTTTTTAGTATTTGTTGTTATAGCGGCAACAGAAATACATCATCTGTGAAAATTTAAACTGTCTAGCTACCGCAGTTCTTGAGATACAGCCTGGCGACAGACAGACGGCAAAAACGCCGAAAAAAACACGTTTTTTTGCGTTTTTTTTGTATGGGAGCCCCCCTTAAATATTTATTTTATTTTTTTTTTAGTATTTCTTGTTATAGCGGCAACAGAAATACATCATCTGTGAAAATTTCAACTGTCTAGCTACCGCGGTTCTTGAGATACAGCCTGGCGACAGACAGACGGCAAAAACGCCGAAAAAAACACGTTTTTTTGCGTTTTTTTTGTATGGGAGCCCCCCTTAAATATTTATTTTATTTTGTTTTTAGTATTTGTTGTTATAGCGGCAACAGAAATACATCATCTGTGAAAATTTCAACTGTCTAGCTACCGCGGTTCTTGAGATACAGCCTGGTGACAGACAGACGGACGGACGGACGGACAGCGAAGTCTTAGTAATAGGGTTCCATTTTTACCCTTTGGGTACGGAACCTTAAAAAGGTTAAAAGTTGGACACCAAGCGACACTAAGTAGGTTATCCAATCTCCGCGCCGAACGGTTGATGAGAAACTGATAGTAGTGGAGATGACAGTAGAAATTGACGAGAAGCTGATGGTGATGCAGATGACAGGAGAAGTTGACGAGAAGGATGATGGTAGTAATAAGGGGGCACGTTGATGGAAGTTAATTAAAATAGGAGAGGGTAGATTAGAACAAAAAGTATCTTCGTTGGAACTCATATTGATATGTGGCTGTTCCCCTGCGTTACCGGGTAGGCTACCTTGCCAAACACAAATATATCAATAAAGACAGCAACACCATAAGCCCGCAGGCGTGAATTTGATGGGAGTTTTAGCCAGACATAGGTCCGCTTCGCTTGCACCATAAATAACATTATTCAGTCTCTGTCAACTTCAAGAAACTGAATAAAATTGCAGGATGTTTTAAATTCGTTTAGCGTCAAATGTATTTAGTGATTTGTGGTGCAAGCGGGCCTCATACTGTTACCACCTTCACCGCTTGGAGGTACTCCCAGGTTATGCTATTGCTGTTTTTATTTCATTTAGCCAGCAGCTTTGCCACAACAAAAGACATAGCACAATGCAGACATAGCCGTTTTGTTCGCGCTACTTTCACTCTAGTCTTTCGCACTTTAGTGCTTTTTACACAAGTATCTTTTGCGCAAGTGTCTTACGCTAATATGTCTTACGCGCAATTGTCTTTTGATGAATGACACCCATGATAAAAAATTTGCACATTTTTGCGTCCGCCATATTGGATTTTCATTTTGACCTCAATATCGGCCTCAGAACCCTCGAAAACCATGAAAACAACTACTATGATGACAAATTTGGAAATCTTTTCAGCAGCCATCTTGGATTTTCATTTCGACCTCACTAATATCGGCTTCAGCACCCTCAAAAACCATGAAAAAGATACCCATCACGAAAAATATGAACATTTTCGCGTCCGCCATGTTGGATTTTCATTTTGACCTCATTATCGGCTTCAGCACCCTCGAAAACCGTGAAAACGACACCCATGATGAAAAATTTGAAACTTTTCACGTCCGCCATATTGGATTTTCATTTTGACCTCACTATCGGCTTCAGCACCCTAGAAAACCATGAAAACGACACCCATGATGACAAATTTGAAAATCTTTTCAGCCGCCATCTTGGATTTTCATTTCGACCTTTCTATCGGCTTTAAAACTTTCGAAAACCATAAACGATATCTATGATGAAGCATTGGTGAATTGTGGGTGTACTATACACTCCTGCCCAACCCTTTGAAAGAATACACGCGTGATGTTATGGAAAAATCTCATTTCCTCAACTTTGTCGCATAACTGTCTCGTTGCGTAAGCGGATTCGTGCAAGTGTCTTTCGCGCAAGCGGATTCGTGCAAGTGTCTTTCGCGCAAGTGGATTCGCGCAAGTGTCCTTCGCGCAAGTGTCTTTCGCGCAAGAGTATTTCGCGCAAACGACCATTCGCGCAAAAGTCCATTTGCGCAAAAGTCTATTCGCGCAAAAGTCCATTCGCGGAAATGTCTTTTGCGCAGGTGTCCCAGATCCGTTTCTGAACTGTTCGCCAAACGTGTTTTTTTATTGTAAAGAACATTAATAAATATGTATTCTAAAAATATACAAAATAAATTAAAAAAAAAACAATGAAAATATTCTAAATATATACAAAATAAATTAAAAAAACAATGAGTTTCTGAACTGTTCGCCAAACGTGTCTTTTTATTGTAAAGAACATTAATAAATATGTATTCTAAAAATATACAAAATAAATTAAAAAAAAAACAATGAAAATATTCTAAATATATACAAAATAAATTAAAAAAACAATGATAATATCCTATAACAAAAAAAACCAATACAAATTCCCTGTTATGACTCAACTTGGTTTCGAACTCGATAACTCGCTATTCAGAATCTATGCAAAAACCATTAGACCAACCAAGCCTTGTTAAAAGCGATGAATTTACGCTATGCGTTGTACAAAATAGCCTATAAGGAACTATTTGTTTAGAGTTTCATTATTTCTGTTCGTGTACCTGTTTCGTCAATATTACATTATAAAAATTACTTACTTTACTACTTCCATGAGATGAATAATAATATACAAGAGCGCCATCTATTGGTTCATTGGTAATTATTATTAACCGCGTCACCGTGCCTGACTCGGTAGTTCACTGTATCACCGCCCTTTAAGAATGGCGCTAGGATATCGGAGAAATAGTGGGCGTGGCTAAAAATACCGAAACATCGGAACTCAATTTCGGGTGACAGCCCCTTAATATGCTATTCATACTGTGAGGAATGATATGAAAGTGAAGGGAGTGAATGATAGCGTGACGTTTGACCGGGGAGGACGGGAAGAGACAGCGTGTTGCGCCGACCCCAAGTAACATGGGACAAGGGCATGAAGATGATGATGATGGCGCATAGAGTTCTAGGAGTCTATCACATGGTTAAGAGTGACATAAACAATCCCAACATCATAACTAATATTATAAATGCGAAAGTAAGTTTGTGACTACGTGTCTTTCGAATCATGATTGAAATATGACCCGACTTGCTGAGCAGTATTCTAACAAAAAGTACTAGGCTTGCATGAATTCGCGATAGTATTGCAATTATTAGTATTATGCTTTTAAAACAGGATTTGGATGAAATTTGGCACACAGATAGTTTATAACCTGGATACTTTTTATCTCGGTAATACCTACGTTTCCGTGGGATAATTTCCGACCTCCACGCGGGCGGAGCCACGGTCACAAGCTAGTATATACATATACCTTTAAACACATAATAATAATAACTATTGGGTTTTAACCGAGTTAATTTGCTGTAAACTCGATCTGCCATATTGGTTGTAAATTGTAAATTAATTCCAAGAGACTACGTTTACTAGTAACTTGATACTGGCTGGACAGACAATGCAGGACAATAGCGTGGAATGTAGGGGCACTAGGAAACTCATTAACAACAACAATGCTACATTATATTATTACGATACCTAGAATTGCAAGCCATAATGTGACTACACAGTAATAAATAATTTATCAACCCCAACAATTACTTAGAGGCTCTTGAAAACAATGAATATTACTCATAGCAAGTTAATTTAGGTATACAAGGCATCAAAAATGCTGATAATCAGTCGCCTACAGTGTCTTAACTTCCACGAAAGTCCATATTCTCGACTATTTGCAATGACATAAATAACTCATCCAGTATTGCAGTTTACTACTAGGGTTTAGCTTTAGCCTCTCTTCTAACTTATAACTTTTCCAAAAGTTATCCAATCTTTTACTAGGGTTTCGCGTATCAACCTTTCCTATTAAGGCAGAAGTACTCCAATATATATCTTACCCACTACACCTACAGCATAATATCATTCCATTCTACAATTCAAAAAGCACATGATATTGATCAAATTAATATTCCTTTGTCAGTATCCAGGCGACAAGTACACAACATATCGAATCGCCATCACCCTGCCATACCACCTTGAACTAGTAACCTTTACTGACCCACATTACCACTAGCGCCATTGCTCCAAAACTAATCTGTGAATAGCTGACAGTTTCAAAAGTCCCATTGTCCACAGATAATGCAAAGGTTTTACGCCTGTTAAGTTGGCATTCTGTTCAGATGACAGGTCCTATTGCTGTCAATCTTGAAATTTGTATGGAATTTCACCTTGTGTTTTATACAAAAGCGAAGCGGCCCTGAACGAGACGTTTTTAAATTCAGAACGATGATTGTACTTTTTGTAATCGTGCAACAAAGCATACATTACCTATCCTCAAACATTTTCCCCCAGGATTCTTTTCTGCCTTTCAAGTTTCAATTATCATCTTTCTTGTGCTAGTTCTTTTGAAGCTCCTGACTCTCAATCTTAGGCACTAGATTACAGTTTCTTCGTTCCGTTATAAACTGACAGTAATTTCTAGTAGGCAACCAATTCTTCCGCAAAACATTTTAATGATGCAGTTATCTGCAGGGCAATTTTGTCGCTCTTCTGTGCGATCAACATAAAACTTTAGATTCTAGACGGAATCACACGACAGTACTAAATACATAAGTGCTCCGAACATTGACCCTCCAAAACGTAAACACCAATAAACCACTAAAACCTGTGTGGTCGAACTGTCAGCATAGTTTTCGTCACGTCTCATATATTTAGTGACGATGGCCTAACGAGCCGCGACGATTCCGATTCCGACACGGGACGGAATTAACCGAAGCTATGTGCCGAACGCGGAAGGTACGGTCCACTCGATGATAGAATTCAGTCTATTGGAGAAATAGAACCGTTTGACAACTGCGGGGTAATTGCGTAACACGTAGCAATGGTTTTTATTTTAACTATTCAACAATATTCATTGCATTATTTATATTGTTGAGCAGACAAATTTTCGAATATATGAAGCAATGTATTAGCAATATACCTACTGCAAATTGTTTCAGATTGAGATTAATAGTGTGTAACGCTTAGAGTGCTGAACTTAAGAAGTTAAAGTGATTATGTTGGTAGCACGATTTCGAAGGCATTACCTGCTTACAAAACTTATATTATGTAAGGCCAGTAAAGAAACAGGACATTTTAATAAAGAAAAAAAAAGTTTTTAAAAACAAGCTTTTATTTAAATAAGAACGTAACCCAAAAAATTAAGAATAACGCGAACTAAAAAGAAAACAATAAATTTAAGTGACACTGTCATTTTAAAATATATATAAATTTTAAAAGCTTGAGGCACTGTAATTGTGTAGTAGGTACACCTGTACAGTGCTACCAACTTAGCATTTTTTTGGCTAAATTTAGCATATTCCCCAGTGATTTAGCACGAAAAAATTCAGTTTAGCCTATAGCATATTTTTAGCATTTTACCCTGATAAGATAAAGTCTGCATTTTGTATATTTTTTTAAATTTTACCAATGGCGAAACATTGTTTTATACAATGCAATTTTATAATGTAAGATTCGGATTAAAAAGGGTTAACAAATGCCGTTTTTCCTACGAGGTCTCTGACTCAAACTTGCGAAAAATAGGAATATATTATAAGGCTTATATGCATCTACGTCTTCCGCGCTATATCTACCGGCTGCTTCTATTCAAGAGGATACCGACGATGTTTTATGTGTCACAAAATTCGTGCTTCTTTTACACTAGGTATTGTAAAGATTTTATAATAAATGCTCTTTTACTCCCTATTGGCATTTTTTTTTATATTTTCCGAAAAATTTTAGCATATTTTTGGCATTTTTCGAACGTAGATTTAGCATAAAATAATTTTTAGAGTTGGCAGCACTGCACCTGTATAACGGAAACCGTACATCAGTGCCTGCAAATTTTGACGGACAACTTACATACATACATACATACTTACATACGAACAGTGCAAGCTAAATAAAAGCTTGTAAAAAAGAGAGAAAGAAACAAAAATATTTAATGTAGGACAGACAGGAAATACAAATTGAAAAAATCGGTTAAGTGCGAGTCGGACTCGCGCACCGAGGGTTCCGTACTTTGTAGGTATGTAAATAGTTTATCACGGGATTTTTTTTACTACATGACTAATTTGATTCAATATCTTTTAATCATATTTCCATGACAATGATGACAGATCTTCCAGGTTTCTATACGATATATCAAGAAGCTATTAATGTCTGAGATGGTCGGAACACTCGGAACTAACTCAAGGGAAATCAGATTTTCTTAGTACGATCTAATCGGCATAGGTGGGTGCTCCAACGTTTGACATAATCCATTAATCTAACACCTACGTGAAGATGATGGGGAAGACCACACAAAATGTTTAAGACTCAAACTCAAACTCAAACTCAAATCATTTATTTCAATTAAACCTTGTACAGGCACTTTTGAATTGTCAAAATTAAATAGTCTGTCAGTTAGTCAGAAAGTTGAAGCTAGTTGCCCATTCCAAAGCGTAGATCACCATGGAGAAGAACGGGCAAGAAACTCCATGGAGAAACGAATCATTCCAACATTTTCTACACACATTATAAACTAGCTGACCCGGCGAACTTCGTACCGCCCCGCCAGCCGCTCCGGCCCCGCTTTTTAAATCTCTGATAACTTATAGGATATTCATTTATATAAATAATAATAATATAAATAGCCTATGACACTCACAAATAATGTGGCTTTCTTTTGGTAAAAGAATTTTCAAAATCGGTTCAGTAGGCTGTTTGTGTATGTGAGTTTAAATGTTTGTAAACACACCCACAATACAGGAGAAATTCCTAGTACCAACGCTTTTTCTCAATAAAAAAGTAATTTAAAAAAATTAAACCGACTTCAAAAAGAAATTAACTAAAAATTATGAAATAGGTAACTTTAATTTCGAAAATCTGTGTCTTGGGATCTGTATTTTTTTAGTTTTAGTTTTTTTGCCACCGAACCAAACAGAAGCAAACGAACCAAATAGTAGTGATGGACTAACTATGGGCTTTGCCAATCTTTGACTACCTATAGTGACTAAACTATTGGGTATAGATATTTGATTGAATTTTCGTATGCAGACTGGAAACGGTATTAGAGATACGCAATTTAATTTATTGTCGTCTCCACCTTGTATAATGAAAAAAATCTCCATGTTTCATCATGTCGTAAAACCACGCAAAACGGTCGCTAGTTCCAATACAAAAGATGAAATATTACCACTAATTACTGACCAATTATTCAATACTTCACACTAAAGAATAATCGATGAAACAAACGATAAGCCTAAACTTATGGACAATTTTAGAAAGCCATACTGTATATTTATCGCGTCAATAAATTAGAAACCTCAAAAGCGCAGGTTCAAATGCTTTGATCTCCACTTGAGATGGTGGAAGGCACTTGAACGGTCCCTGACTCATGAATGTCCCAAATAAATATAAATAAATCACACTAATATTATAAAGGCGAAAGTTTGTGATTGTTTGTATGTTTCTTACTTTTTCACGCACAAACGGCTGGACCAATTTCGATAAAATTTGGTATGGAGGTAGCTGACGTCCTGGATTAAGACACGGGATACTTTTTATCCCGATACTCCCACGGGAACAAAACTTATGCGGGTGAAACTGCAGGGCGCAGCTAGTAAGTAATACTATTCGAAATACTTTCCGAGTTTATCATGGACAATACTGACTTCAGTGAAGGAAAAACATCGCGAGGAAACCTGCGGGGTTATTGCGTAACACACTAACAGTAGAAATGGCTTTCATTTTGACAGTTCAACAACATTCATTGCGTTATTTACGTTGTTGAGCAGATAATTTTTTCAAACATATGAAGCAATGGATTAGCAATATCCTTCAAAATGATTCAGATTGATCGTGTGTTACGCATTACTGGGCTTATAGATATTTAAAGTCTGAAATCGCCAACCCGTCTTGAGCATGCGTGGTGATCAATGCTCGTGCCTTCTCGGCTTTGCCGTGCTGTGGAACATTATTATTGTTATTTGACATTTCTCGGGACCCTGGGGTCCCGGACCTTTGGAAGGCGTATGAGGGGCCGCAGCCAACTCGCAGAGGCCCGTTAGACGTTCTTAATGAAACGAGGCACCAACCGACGATTATCCCTGTTCGCATTATGCAAGTGCACCCAAGGACAACCCCCGGTTGGTGTAGGACTATTGCAAGATTTGGAATAACATGGAATAATATGGTTGGGGTGGTTAAAGTGAACTGGTTATTTAGGACTATGGAAAGTCTATAGCCCCTGCCTGACCAATGTTTTATATAAATTACATAGATAAAATGCGGTTTTCCTTAGTACACATTTGACGTAAGGAATGAACCAGCACATTGATAAAGTTGAATGGAATTGTAACTATAGGTGGTGAATCATAATTATCTTATAAATAACTTTGCCGCTCTGAAGTAGACAACAAATCACTGCGCAGTAGTTAATCTTAGGAATAAAACAACAGCGCGCATGCGCGGCTAGCGAAAAGCCTAGCTTCAGAGCGGCAAAGTTATTTGACGCGAACAGTACTTCCGGTCGATTCTGTAAAAATCTCACCGTGAAAACTGAGGTGATGTGAGTTTGTTTTTGCTAGGAAATGACACTATTGACAGCTCACTCCACGCTCACTTCACCTAAGTTTTCACGGTGACATTTTTACAGAATAGCACCGCTGTACTGTACTTGTGCACCTACTGAATTCTATATCATCCTTGTATTATGCTGGTCATATACATAAATACAAACATAACGCCTTTGTGTTTTAACGTTTTTTTTTCTACAGTAGGCCCTACGTACGCTCGGGCGGTTTTTAACACAAGGTTTTTTCACCGTTCCCTGGATTTTCAACGCTCGGCGTCGAGCCAAGCGTTCAAAATCCAACAAGAGTTGTCATTATAAGCGCCCGTACGAACTTGGGCTAACTATGAAGTTTCTTTCTCAGCCTACTCCATAGAAAACTATATTTCGGCTTGGGCAAGTCTTGATTGAACGGTTTAATTGATGGCGCCAAACAAGTAGCCGAATTCTGGGCCGAGTCCACTTAGATTGCTATCGACACCCTAAGAAGAAGAAGACGGTTTAATTCCTGGACAAAACCAAAATTCTGCCAAAGTAACATTCTATTCCAGGTCCATTCCAGTCTACAACAAGATGCTTTAAGTTCTAGTCATTTTGTACATTTTAATACAGTTCTTACAAACATGTTTTGCAAGGTATGTTTAACAGCAAATACCTTCGTTTTTCTTTTATTCCCGATTAGCGTTTCAAATATTGCCATAAAAATACCGTAGCTGTGCACCGTAGTGTTTTGTTTGCGAAGAACTCCACTAGTTGACTATGAGATTGCATAAATTGTAATGTTATTTTGCTAACTGAATCGAGACCATAGGCATGAACTATTCCATAGATGCTCTTAGAGGATATTCGAATGTGATACAATATTTGACGTTCGTCGTCATTTTTACAGATGGTTTTTTGCTGGGCTGTCTTCGACGTTATAATAACAGCCAATAATTGTTTTTAGCTAATTGTTTTAATGTATACTAGCAGCGCCCCGCAGTTTCACCCGCACAAGTTTCGATCCCTTGGGAATATCGGGATAAAATTATCCTATGTCCTTTTCCGGGACTCAAACTTCAAAGGTTCAGCGGTTTAAGCGTGAAGAGGTAGGTAACAGACCGACAGACACACTTTCGCATTTATAATATTAAGTAAGGATTATTGCACGGCAAGGACCTCTTCTTATAATGGGAAGGCATGATCATCAGTCTAATGCTACAGCTACATTGTCGCGATAAAGCGAACTACTCTTCGCGCGCTCTCTGTTGTACATACAACGAGACGTCGCGTCCGTCGTCGAGCTGTGTGTAGTTCGCATTATCGCGACTATATGTATAGCTGTAGCATTTGTGTCTCTTCATCTCTTGGGTAATATGCAATCTATAATTATCAATGTTTTATCTGTGAACATCTTTTAGTCAACAAAACCCAATCGTACTGTAACTTACATGATCGTTTACATTTCAACAATCAAACATCTTCGGATCGAGTCTCAAACATCGAAACACGAGAAGAAATGATCACAAACTATCTGGTTCCGATTCACATTTACGGTAAATGGAATAAGTACCTACCCACCTAAACTTGAATGCGGAGCAAGTGGAAAAGTTCCATTACAAAGTGTAAATTGTGTTTACCTACTTTTCTGACGTTGGCCAGTTGGGAGAAAAGAAATAACTTTACACTTTACACGGCAACGCATCTAGGTACCTAAGTTAAATAAGTTTTTGTTGAAGAAAGCTTTTTAGATATTTTTCACCAACATTACACAGCAGGGAATAGATAGGTCCAGCAGATGGAGTAATGGTTAAACAATCTTGTCCAAAACTCTTCAACCGACTTCAATACAAGGAGGATGTTAAGCATTCGGCGAGTTTTTTTTTTATGTCTGTACACCAATTTTTCCGTGATTCTTTTTTCATTTGGCAGAAAAAGCTCATGCACGCGGTGGTCCCATACGAATTTTATTTCAGGAGTATATTTTACAATGAAAATAATTTTGTTTGAAAATACTTAAGAAACGTCAATACCATGACTGTCAACTTTTCAACATCTCACTCTTAAAAAGTCTATCCTCCCATCAGAAATCCTATCAAAATATTTACAAATGGTAACCCTAGTTCTACCCACGGGCAGCGCAGGCGCAGCGCAGATCAAAGCACACCTATATAGGAATAGAAACACCGCACTTCCTGCTTCAAATGCATGCTTTAATTTGCCCAGGAAATAGACCTTTTTAAGTATTCGTATTTTTTATTCAAATGACGTATCGAAAGTATGGACATGCTGGATATGGTTATTTCTGACAAGGCTGAATGATAATGTAGACGAAAGGTGAGCTATAAACCTTTTTTTTCACTATGATTTCCAATATAGAACTTTAACTTGCAAAAACTACAGTTGATCTTGTTGGTCTAGTGGTCAGTGACTATGACTGCTATGCCGGAGGTCGTGGGTTCGATTCCCACCCAGGACAAATGTTTGTGTGATGAGCATGATCATTTGTTCTGTGTCTGGGTGTAATTTATCTATATATGTATGTATTTAGAAATATATAAGTATGTTTATCAGTTGTCTAGTACTCATAACACAAGCTCTGCTTAGCTTGAGACTAGACGGCGTTGTGTGATAGTTGTGGAATATTATTATTATTTATTTTTATATTTTAACATATCTCGGGACCATGGGGTCCCGGTCCTTTGGAAGGCGTACGAGGGGCCGAAGCCAACTCGCAGAGGCCCGTTAGAGATTTTCAATGAAATGAGGCACCAACCGACGATTATCCCTGTTCGCACTATACAAGTGCACCCAAGGACAACCCCCGGTTGGTGTAGGACTATTGCAAAATAAGGAAACAAAAATATTGGATTATGGGTTTTGGTGGCTAAAGTGAACTGGTTATCTAAGACTATGGAAAAACTATAGCCCCTACCTGACCGTTCTCTATAAATTACACAGATTAAATGGCAGGGGGTGACTTGCACACTCAATAATGGGCCCCCGAAAACGGTCGCTAGCACATAGTGTCGTAGCGGCAAGGGGGCAACATGTCCTGAGGTGCTTATGAGGAGTGGAGAGGTATTCCACGGCTATCAGGACAATCCCGGAAGTACGGTCAAGATCCCTACCAGCATCTTACTGGAATACTTCCTTCCTCCGAGCACGTTTGCTCTTGCGAATCTCCACTCAAGCCAGCCAATAAAGGCAAGAATGAGGTGGGAGCTCTGTTCCTCGTCATTGTTCACTCCAGCCGGCCAATAAAGGCAAGCCAGAGGTGAGGAACAAGACTTCTCCCGGGAGATAGGGTCCGTGGGGTCGCTACTTCCCAACAGCTCGCCACATGCTGCCCTGCGGATTTCTGTATCTCTCTTGGTCTGGCTCCTAACTCTAGACCTGTTCCGGCAAAGTAAACCCTTCCGGCACAGGCCTAGAGTTCTGAGCGCGCAAGCCCCACCACGACGTCAACGTAGAGATACTGCGGTGGGGGGCAAGCCCCACCACGACGTCAATTATTATTATTATTATTATCTTAGAGGCCTCTTTTCGACTTCTCTTTCCAAATATGAAAATTAAGTGAGGCTACAATTATTATACAATCTTTTTTGTGTGTGTCCCTGCGTTGGGAACGTTATAGGCTGATACACACACATACACTTGCTACACACAAGCTTATGTACACATTTTTGCTCACGTTTTCAAAATTAGCTTTTCTAATGAAAATCTACAGCCACCATCGCAGCCACTAACGAACCTATTTCCAGTCACATAAAACATTATATAAGTTACTAGCTGTTCCCCGCGGTGTCACACGCTGCGCGGCTCCTAAGGGTCGTAGCGTGATGTTATATAGCCTATAGCCTTCCTCGATAAATGGACTACCCAACACTAAAAGAATCATTCAAATCGGACCAGTAGTTCCAGAGATTAGCGCGTTCAAACAAACAAACAAACAAACAAACTCTGCAGCTTTATAATATTAGTATAGATAATAAACTTCTAACAAATTAAGTACAGTAATGAATATTAAATACCCCTGCACTTAGCTTCAACTAGGGTTGCTAACTTTTTTTTACATCAATTAGTATTATTTTTGATGCCATTGCCTGTAAAAATAACGTAGACCAATGGCAAAAATATAAAAAAATATAGTAAGTAGTTTTGTTTTTTACTTCCTTGAGCATTTTTTTTTTTTTATGTGTCATATCTTTTATTATCTGACAGATGACAATTGGCCAAAGAGAACCACCGATTGGGTCCCAATAGACGCCATCGCGGCAGACCGAGACGAAGATGGCGGGACGAGCTTGACTCCTACGGAAAGGACTACCGGCACTAGCAAAAGACAGGATTGTATAGAAAAGGTAGTCCGGGCCTTTGTCCAGCAGTGGGACAATACAGGCTAGTTATAGTTAGTTAACTTTTATTATCTACACTCCAATAATTCAGACAAAATTAAATGAGATTAATACTGGCCATATTGGGTTTATATCGCCATTTTGTATTGAAAAAATGAAAATAATTGTAGTACCTACGCGTAGTTTCGCCTACTATTTTTGAAGTGAAAACTTCTTTAGGCGCGTTAGGTATTTTTTGAGATGGGAAAAAACCATTGAACTCGCGCCACTGTTACCGTAAGCGACACCGCGCGTGTTTTGTAAGACGATTAAAAAAATACCCGCTGCGGAAGTGTTCGGCTATCCTCGGGATGTAGTCGGTTTAAATGTATATCCGATATGTCAGTGAGTGATAGCAAAATATTCTGTTTGTGTTTTGTTTTCACTTCTGTCGGCGCTCCCGGAGTGCCACTGTTTTTTTTTTTAGTATTATAGTATTTAAGGCTCATAAACAGCAGGATACTACACGTATATTGTAATTTGTATAGTAGGGTTAACAGCCCTAGCTTCAACAATGTAAGAAGCTTAATTAACAAAACACACTACATAATAATTTTACGACACCTCCCATAAATTGAATGGAGCCTATAATATTAGTTTATGATAGTTTTGCACGCCTGGTTTTACGTAAACTTATCATCTACACTAATATTATAAATTCGAAAGTAACTCTGTCTGTCTGTATGTTACCTTTCCACGCCTAAACCACTGAACGGATTTCGATAAAATTTGGCAGAGAGATAGATTGCATCCTGGGGAAGGATATAGGTTAGTTTTTATCCCGATATTCCCACGGGATCGACACTTATGTAGGTGAAACCGCGGGGCGCTGCTAGTGAGATAATATAATCTAATAATGATCATGAAATTATGCTACTGTAAGCCAAAGACCTCTTCTGATACAGAGAAAGAACGAGCATTGGCCATTGATCATCATGTTGGTCCATTACGTGTTGATAGTGTTGCCACAATAAAATACTGCACAATATTATTGCGTTAATCTAGTGACCGCAATCGCTACAGCTGAGCATGAGGCTCAGGGTTCGATTCCCAGGTCGGGCACAGAGTGTTATTGTGTTTTTCCATGGGGAATTTCTCAGTAGCAGCCCGGAGTCTGAATTCGTGCCCGGTTGATGGCAATATGCTCTCTCAATATTGTCTCACCCTACTCCTTTGGTCGTATACTTTTTTTTTTTTTGAGGGTGGGTGATCATCAAATGACCCGGGGGCTCTGGGTGGAGCGGAAGAGAGTGTCAGTCTCTTATTTTTTTTATTACTGAATAGACTCGCTTTTGATCCCGATCACGCCTGATGGAAAGCGATAGATGACTGAAACCCACCCGTGTTCCTTCCTTAGCCCTTTATGTTCCGGGGCAGCGGTAACCCTTTCGGACAGTGTCACTGACTCTGGCAGAGCCACCATCAGGGATTTTAATTTTGATAGCACAAAAAATTTGTCGCTAATTAGTCGAAATTTGTCGCCAAATATCAGAATTTGTCGGTTACTGGTTCAAAAGTTATAAGGGTTTATAGGTGGCCGATCTGGAGAGAGTTTCCCCAGCAGGGCCACATTTATATCTCAAAAACTAGGGCACCTAGCGAAGATCTGTTTTCTCCCATATTTAGTCGCCAATTAGTCGGGATCAGTCGCCAAGTCACAGATTTAATCGGGTCTTAGTTTAGGAGATATAATGAGTTCAATTAGTAAGGTATAGTCCAAGAGCTAGTCGAAGTTTTTTCGTGAACTATTCGATCTAGCTCTTGGACTACTACCTACACATATAAACCCTAATATCTTTTGAACCAGTGACCGACAAATTCTGATATTTGGCGACTGATTCCGACTAATTGGCGACTAAATATGGAAGAAAACAGATCTTCGCTAGGTGCCCTAGTTTTTGAGATATAAATGTGGCCCTGCTGGGGAAACTCTCTCCAGATCGGCCACCTATAAACCCTTATAACTTTTGAACCAGTAACCGACAAATTCTGATATTTGGCGACAAATTTCGACTAATTAGCGACTAATTTTTTGTGCTATCAAAATTAAAATCCCTGATGGTGGCTCTGCCAGAGTCAGTGACACTTTCGGACAATCCCGCTTTGGTCGTATACTCGTCTATTTAAACTAGTAATAACAAAACTATACTTGAACTATTTGTTTATCTTGAGATAAACGAAACAATTTCAATTGAATACTCATTTTAGTTACTGTAATCTTAATGGGTTCAAGTGGCCTACAAAATAGAACGGAAGACTCTTGGGGTTTTTCTAAAACGAAGCTATAAATAAAAAAATAACATAACGTAACATCACGCCTGTAGCCCCAAATGGTTAGGCAGAGGTGTAGGCACTTACCTATAGTACAGACACCACAGCACATCAAGCTACCCGAAACTGTCAAATTATCCAAATCAATTTTGAACCTTATGCTTTACCGATAAAGTTGACAATCTATTAAAGAAATTTGACAGACTGTAGTAGCTTGATGTGCCGTCTGTACACGGAAGCCATATTGAAGCCGCATCGATTAGAAATTCGTACTAGCAAACGCTTATAATAAGGCAAAAGCGCAGTTATCAAACGGCATAACAATATTGAACAAAGCAAATGTCAAGCCATATTTGTAGAAATACGCTAACTTTATTATACAACTCGTTCGACTGCGTTCGCGTGAATTTCTTGTTCCCCCGACCCACCCCGTCGCATCGCATCGCCTGCTTGCGCTTTTACTTCGTTTTCGCTCAGCGTTCTTTCTTTTTAGGGTTCCGTAACAAAATGGTAAAAACGGAACCCTTATGGTGAGACTAAGTCTGTCTGTCCGTCCATCTGTCTGTCACCAGGCTGTATCTCAAGAACCGTGATAACTAGACAGTTGAAGTTTTCACAGATGATGTATTTCTGTTGCCGCTATAACAACAAATACTAAAAACAGAAAAAATAAATATTAAGGGGGGCTCCCATACACCAAACGTGTTTTTTTCGGCGTTTTTGCCTTATGGTACGGAACCCTTCGTGTGCGAGTCCGACTCGCACTTGGCCAAGAATTTTTTTTGCTCAGCCTATTTTGGCCCTAACGTGATGTTAAATAGTTTATTTATAGCCTTCCACATAATTGGGCTATCAAATGCAAAAAGTTTTATTTCAAATCCAACGGTAGTTCCAGAGATTAGCGCGTAACAAAAAGACAAACAAACTCTTTAGCTTTATTATTAGTATACACTATACATAGAAAGATTATGCTCAATCCCGCCGCTTCCTTACCATCAGTAGGTAATTTCCATGTAATCGCTGCCATGTCATAAATCACAGTACCGAGCAATACTCAAGCATGTTTACTCGACCCGGGTACTGAACCCGCGACCTCTCCGTACCCAACAAGGCACTTAGGTACAATATGCCTCGATTAAAAGTAAGTACATGTCATAATAGCATATCATAAAAGAGAAAGCATACGTTTGCAGGGACAACTTGCGAAGCACAGACAATGAGATGGGTGTGCTCTATGGCATTTAGTTTATGGTGTAATGACAGATCGTAAGTTGTCTATGGCAGGAAAAATGGAGGGAAAGTCTGGAACTAAGTTTTCCTTTGATTTGATAACAAAGGCATTTGAATATTGCGGAACACAATAAAATGAAAACCTGTTAAGTAATAGCTGGTAATTAAAATTAATCACTTCCATGAAAGTAGTAAATTGGTACTATTCAGGGAAAATTATAATCTATTCACACGCAAATATCAGACTTTCTGTTTAAATCATGGGAAAAGATCTACTTTAATATGAAGTAATTGAAAAGCAAAGTAATCTCACTTTCCTAGCTGGCCGTAAAAAACCAAGATGGTTGACGCGGGAGCGAACAGCTGTTCGTTTTCCCGCGTCGCGACGGCGCCTGCGCGAAGCCGGCGCCACGCGGCGCCATATGAGGTTACCATAGTGCATACATAGTGAGGCTTACTGGGACAAGACCTATTGTACTCATTGCTGAATTCTTTACGACTCGAGCCCTTCTTTAGCAAGTATGATGAGACTTGAGAGCACTTGTTACATTTGCATTGGATTTAGGATTGAGTAGAGCAAGTTCTTTTAAAGAAAGTTTTCCCGTTACTTTTCAAATCGGTAGCAGAGGCGTCTCTAGCCCATGTTGCGCCCGTGTGCAAACATTACCCAAGCGCCCCCTAGTAAGCGCGCGGTCAAAATGGTTGGGTATATAGTACAAGTAACAGCACATCAAGTTACCACAAACTGTCAAATTTCCCCAATGAATAATAAACTCTATTGTTTGGAGATGAAGAAGAAATTCGTCGGTTTTGGATACCTTGGTGTCTTGGTGTGCTGTTGAATGTATTTAGAATTATACAGGGTGTTCTGGTGTTTACCCTAACAAGCCAAAACGTACCCATGTTAACATGTCTATTTATAGATGTTATGTTACACCCAAATTGACAGAGTGACAAGAAAAACAAAGCACAAGTTTATGTTTTTTTTTTATGTTTTCTGTTTTCAGACTTATTTGGTAGTAATTTTTGACGAGTGCTCCGACGCGGTCGAAATTCGCAACAGTTGTGCTTGTGGCAGACTGGCAACTAATTCAGCTAATCTCAAAATTAAATCTTACTTATTAGGTCAATTTCAATCAAAAGAAAAGCCGCAAATATGAAGTAAACATATTTACATGTTTACTCAAATATAAAACTTAACCCATTGCGCCAAGGCTTATTTCGCAAAATTACATGTTGCGAGCGGTAGAACACAAAGTGCGGCACGCGCCACGCTTTTTTTTTTCTGATTGGAAATCATCGTTCCGGGCCAGCGATAACCCTTTCGGACAATCCCGCTGACCTGGCAGGCTTCGGCCCTATGGGGCCCCTCCTCGATGCTGACATCTTTTTGAGGCGCGCGTGGAACACCTACGCGCCGTCCGGCACGGGCCTGGTCCTGATCGGACGGTGAGTTACCCATTACTCTCCGCCCGCAGGCCCGCGCCTACGGTGGCCGGGAGTCCTCCCGTGGCTCCCGACACCCGGAGCGTCTCCCGCGGCGGCTGGGACGGGAGGCTCTCTCCCTCATTCGTCCCGCCACCTCCTTCGCTAGAATGACTGCTTCGCAGAAGGAGGTGGCTGCCTCCCACTCCCTCTCGCCCCGGACCATGGCTTGCACCAGTGCCGGACGCGAGATGTCGCCGCCGCTGCCGATCGCCTCAACGAGGACACGGCGGTGCTCCGCCCAAGCGGGGCAGACCTCCACCGTGTGCTCCACCGTGTCCTCTGGGCGATCCTGGCAATGGTGACACCCGGGCGTTTCCTCCCGCCTGATGATGTGCAGGGACCTCCCGAAACTTCCGTGTCCGGTGAGGACCTGCGTCAGGCGGTAGCGAGGGCGCCGTGGCGCCTCTCTAGCCACTCCTCAAAGAGGGGTCTTATCGCCGCTTTCGCGGCGTGCCCTGCGCTGGGTTGCGACAGTCGTTCCTTCCATGCCGCTATGAGATCGCGCCGGAGATCCGTCCGCTCCACAGCGATTTTCAGCGGAAGCGGAACTTCCCCCCGGCGGCGTAGTGCCTCCGCGCGCCACTTATATACGCGCGCGAGGACTATCGCCTCCAGATCCCATGGCGGCAGTCCGGCAATGAGGCTTGCCGCCTCGCCCGAGATCGTGCGGTAGCCCCGGATGAGCCTTATGACTACCACCTTCTGGGGCGCTTACTCACGCTTTTGAGAAATGCCGCGCGCTTGACGTTCGTTCATGGTAATTAGTACTTTATTTTCTATCCCAAAACTGTTGAATTCGCATTATTCGCAATATGATTGTCGGCGTGTTTTCAAACTAATCATTGAAACAGGTGCCGCCGAGCGATGCCACACTCGCTACTACACCAAATATAATCGTTAATAATGTTTATTTCATGTTGAAAAAAAGTTAATATTGTAAAAGCCGCTCGCGCGCTCGTGGCGCGACTTGCTTTGGTGTAACTCGACAAATATAAGAAGAGCTCCAGATGCTATACAAAATGTATGCAAAGCGGAGCTCTTTTTACGCGAGTGGGGCTCCGTAGCGAGCGGCGCTCGGCGCCCCCTAGGACCGCTGCGCCCGTGTGCAACGCACACCCTGCACAATAGGTAAAGACGGCCCTGATCGGTAGTCAGGAATTTCTGTGTCCTGTACTCCTGTAATCATCAGAGCAAGGATTATTTGTCCATACGCCTAGACATTCGAAGTTCTTTCGTCTTAGTTCCAGCTGAGCAATTGCGTAACACACTATCAGTTTAACAATGACTTTAATTTTGACAGATCAACAACATTCATTGCGTTATTTAAGTTGTCGAGCAGACAAATTTCTCGAACATGTGAAGCAATGCAATAGCAATCTTTCGAAATAATTCAGATTGAGATTGATAGTGTGTTACGCAATTGGGGTGCTGAAGGCGGAGATTCCTTGCAAACGGTCAAAAAGTTGGTTTTTTAAAGCAGTGTATCTCTTAAACAGTAAATAATTTTAACCAAATAAAAAAACATGATATTTTCAAGACTTATTTTAATACAGTGATGTAACTCAAATCATAATTAAACATACATTAATGCATGAAAAAAATCTTCAAACACACCTCTAAATTCTCTTTAAAAGCAGTTTATCTCTTCATTCTCAATTATAATTACAATTAAAAATATACCATAAAATTTCTAACGCCAAACTGCATCCAGTGATGTATTGTTTATTTTGAAATAGTTATTATCTAATTTTATACGATTTTATTTACATTTTTACGATATATGCTTGCTCATTTCCTTGCCGCCCGCACCGCGCCAGTGTTCTTCGGAACGTTGTTGAGAACAGACCTGTGTCGCTTTGCTCCGCAGTGAAATTTTTACTTTTTGTACCGTGAAAATAAAAATGGGAATTAAAGATAATACATAGTTGAAAGAGATGGAAAGCTGCTCGCCGAAAGCATTTACTCCATAATGTCATAATGTGCAGAATATAGCACGAAGACGGTAAGAAACTTTATTATAAGTACCTAAATAAAGAATGATAATAATAAATATATTTCTCGTGAATTTAATATTTATAACTTAGTAACAATGCCTATAGATATAGAGTACACCCTAGTATAGGCATTGTTACTAAGTTGAAATTGATTTACCGAATCATATCATCACCTGAGGCTCACCGAAGGCCACAGAGTAATTAAAGTACCTACAGGATCAGCTGTGCTGCCAATTGTATTTCAATGATTTTATTATTTTAGATTGGCGAACAAGCAAATTACTACTCAAGAACTGGATGATACTGCTTCTCGATTGGATGTCGAGTAAGTACCTACCTACTTATCAAAATCGACTGCCTCCATGGTCTAGTGATGAGAGCGCTATCTTCTCGATTTGGAGGTCGTGGGTTCGATTCCCTTGGGAAACAGCAGCTTTAGTTGTTGTGGGCTAGGACATTGCAGGCTGATCACCTGATTGTCTGACAAGACAGATGATGAGATGATCCGTACTGTCGGAGGATCACGTAAAATAGTCGGCCCTGCGCCTAATCTCCCGTCGCGCCGGTCGTGTCCGTACCGTCTCATCGGGATACAAAAGTGATGGAATAGTGAGTGCACTTTTGTATTGCGTTTGCGTGCATAGGTACTTGAGCGCTATACAGGGTCAAATTAAATTAGCTAGCGAAACTCCGCAGACGTGATGGGTTTCTAAACATGATAAAACAAACGAGAAATTAAGATGATAATGATTTTTTGGGGTCATCCACTGTCGGTAGTTTCACTCACTTAAAATATCAGTCTAAAAATATATTTTTTTGTAAATTTCACAGACGTGAATGGTATCGATATCTGAACACGATAAAACAGATTTTATCAACTCACACTTCAAGTAACAACAATACCAGCGGTCATTGACCCCAAAAATCATTTTTTATTATTATTTTATAGTGTTTAGTAGCTATCGATACCCATCACGTCTGCGGAGTTTCGCTAGCTAATTTAATTTCATCCTGTATTATTATTTATTACTCATCTCAACCAGACTGCTAAATACAAGGTAATAATATTAGGCCGGCCACATACAGTCGGAATTCCGTAACGGAAATCCGTTTCGTAATATCGGTTCGGAATTGAATTTTTTTTTTGACCGACGTGTTCCTTTACGATTACGTTCACGTGGATGGATTCGCGGGCATAAGCTAGTGTTTATTTAATAAATATTGTATTTTTCCAGTTCTACTATTGAAAAGCGATCATCATCCATTGTTCACAAAATTCTACAAGCAAATCAAAAGGCATTTCAAAAAGAAGACAGGTAATTTTGCGAATTCCGTATATTCTTCTAGTCCTGTGGGATTTAGTGATCTATCACAACATCTTGATTTAGACATCTAAAGTATTTAATTAAATATTTAGTGATCAATCTATTGAAAAAATCTGAACTTAGTATCCAACAACAAATGAGGGCGATATTATGTCAATGTTTTCTGAAATAATGAATGATAAATGATAAATGATTTTATTTCTGTAAGTAGGTTTGTACAAACACTTTTACACGTCAATCATATTTTTTTTTAAACTAGATGAGGTCGGCGTTTCCTAACTGACTATTCTGAGAAGAAAGGCCGAAACAAACTCAGAAGTCACAGTCTCTTTTAAAGTCCAGACAAAATCTTGGTCAGATCGTGTGAAGACCATGTAGATTGGTGTCTGAAATGGTCTTTTGAGGAAAGAACCACACAGATTGAGCGGACCTGTCCAATCAGTGCACGCATTTGTCAAAAATCGTGCAGCTCAACTCAGAACTTGAGGAGCTCAACGATTCGACGAACAATACCAAAGACAGGACATTTGGGTAGGCCGCATAAACTACTCAAACTGCCAGATCATGATTAAAACTAAGAAGGAAAAAAGAAATGACCCACATAGTCCTCACATTCACAATAATTAATTTAAAAAAAAAATAATAAAAATTACTTACAAAGTAAATATTCATGTCATTGTCTAAATACAATTCATCAATGTCAATGTGTATATAAAAAATCCGGACATAATCTTTGAGGACCATGTAGATTAGTGTCTGAAATGGTCTTTTGAGGAAAGAACCACACAGATTGAGCGGACCGGAATGATAAAATAATAGTTAAAAACATAAGTACCTATCACAGAATACATTGTATTATTTTCAAAAATAATTGTTGTGTTTTTGCAGTCCTACTACTGAAACGCTGAAATGGCTCACTTTATTATTTTGAAATCAAACTAATATTTATTATATCAATGATTGAGGTAATTGCATTAGAAAACTAAAACCGTAATATAGGTTTCGTATATTGGAAGCTACAATATTAAACTTTTTGTTTTTGTTTATAGGACCATCTACCGGCATGGAGTCAACGATTATTGTCGAGGGTTTTAAGAAAAGCATTGAAATGCATAATTTGTTATATGGCATCAGATGATGACGTCAACACATATTCAAAGCTTTTGCAAGAAAGGCCGTATGAATTTTTACAATAGAAAAATTTTAATGCCGAAACCACTTGCTGAGGAATTTGTGCAACAAGCTGCAAAGTCTTATAACAGACACGAAATTTCTTATACGGTTCAGAAAACTCCTAACAAAGAAAATAATATTAACCTTTCGAAAAGTAGTAGTAACTGCAATTGCAAAATACAAGCATACTGATAATGCAATGCAACTCCATGCTGATATAATGCTTGCTGCAGAACATGCTTTTGGACAACATACTACGTGCAAAGGATACTTTTGTAGCAAACAAGGCGAAGTAGAAGATATTGATAAAGACTTTTACACAAACACTCTTTGCCAAAACAGCAAGCATTATATCAGCATGGAGTTGCATTGCATTATCAGTATGCTTGTATTTTGCAATTGCAGTTACTACTACTTTTCGCATGGTTGGTGGTTTCTTTTATTTGTTAGGAGTTTTCTGAACCGTATAAGAAATTTTGTGTCTGTTGTAAGACTTTGCAGCTTGTTGCAAAAATTCCTCAGCAGGTTGTTTTTTGAATTAAATTTTTCTATTGTAAAATTTTCATGTGTGTGTTTTCAATTTAAAATGTGTGTTTTTATTTTGCTTTTGTCAATGTTCAAAATAAATCTGACATTCAATACACTTTCTCTCTCACTCTCGCACTCTATATTTCCCTTTTTCTTTTTTTACACAAAAAAAATTGGACCCTATAAATGGACCAACCTTGTCTTGATTAGGCCGGCAAAATCGGAATTCCGTTTCGAAATATCGATTCGGAATTTCGAAGGCAGCAAATCCATACGAAATAAATTCGAAGGCAGAAAATTTCGAACGGAAAACTACTGTACGTGTGCGATAGATCCTTGATTTTGTATGGATTTGTTGCCTTCGAAAATGCCAAATCAATATTTTGAAACGGAATTCCGCAACGGAATTCCGTCCGTATGTGGCCGGCCTTATTGAACCAAAAAGTTCCGAGCCCACGACCGCTTGTGGCTTCTAGATAAACTTCTGGATAATAAATTGAACTGGGGGTCACGGGTCATACGGGGCCCACAAACCATCATTCGATACCTTGGGGCTCAAAGGGTGTATAGCATTTTGGCCAATTAGAGTTATTTACACCATCTTGAAACACACACCCCACCCACACCTTTAAACTCGAATCTATCGAGTTTTTGGATTTCCTGAAAAGTCGTGTTCATCTTTTGAACCCCGAGGTATCGATATGGGGCGCATTGGGGTTAGGGCTCCATGAACCCCATTTTGAGCTTCGCGCAAACGGTACAGATATGGCCGGCAAATTTGATATTGGTCAGATTTTCCACTCGATTTATTCTGCGTTAAAAAAAAAGTAGGTAAGTACCTACTAACTCATTCACTTTTATTTGTGAGCGAAATCGCGGGGAAAAGCTAATAATAACTGTCTACATTCCGCCGCCCGGTTACATTGATAATACATAATTATTATTCTATTTTATTAATATTACAACGAGTTCTTATTTGTAAAAAAAATAATTATACACCACTGCTCTGAAATATGCTACTGGCTACCTATATGCGAGCATCGCGCGTCATGACACTGGCAGCCAGCCCTACAAAATATAAACTTCGTGAGCGCTTCGCGCGTAAGTATGATGAGGGGGTGCGCGGGGCATTCTCAGCGGTAACGCCCATTTGAGCAAGGTCAACGGCATAATACTGGGCCTGGAGGACATGATGCGGTATAATTACGTAACGTCATTCCAAAATTAAATCTTATTTTTTTTTTGTGCTTTCTATGCGTTTGTCTTGCCAAGCTCATTCAGTGTGGTAAGCCTAAAGTCTTTTTAGCCAGTTTTAGCAAATATTTCTTGTCATATTGGTGAAGCCGTTACTGTCAAACAACAGTCAGTTTGATCTACGTGAATGTTAGTTTAAGCGAATATGAACATGAACCTCGTACTCAATAGTGTGTTGTCAAATGTGTAAGATTTTGTGAAATATTGCCAGTGTACTAATATGGACTTTAATGTAGCCACAGAATGATTACTCAGTGTCGTTTATAAGAACCATGACCTGTAAATAAATGCTGCTAAAATATAATTGACTAGCTGCGCCCCGCAGTTTTACCCGCATAAGTGTTGATCCCGTAGGAATATCGGGATAAAAACTATCCTATGTCCTTTCCCGGAAAGTGTGTCTGTCTGTCCTCTTCATGCTTAAAACGCCGAACCGATTTAGATGAAATTTAGTATAGAGAAATATTACTGATTGTAACCAAGACTACAATATAATGTAACTAAAACGCGCTGGTAGGTTACCACAGTTTATTTTCACATTCAATCGCAAAATCCAAAAGTGAAATCAACCAGATGTCAAACCTGACAGACCTACTAGAATTTAGAATACAATTAATGTTCCGAAAGAAGGTGATATGCTGCACTGTAACGAGTTCGATTCGCAACATACTCTCTATACCAAATTTCATCTAAATCGGTTCGGCGTTTTAAGCATGAAGAGGACAGACAGACACACTTTCGCATTTATAATATTACTTCATAAATGAATGATACTAGATGTTAATAAAAAATGTTTATTTCTTGTATGAAAGTAGATAAGGTCGATGTTTCCTATCCGATTTCTCCGAGAAAAAATAAGTAGGTACCGAAAATAACCGACAGATGTCTCTTTTTAACCGACGAAAAAACGGAGGAGGTTCTTATTTCGACGCGTATTGTTTATATTTTTTTGGGCCCGCGTGGTGGATTACGGCCCACTCCCTCTCACTGAGAGGAGGCCTGTGTCCCAGCAGTGGGAACATTATAGGCTGATTATGACTATGACTACGACCACGCATAACTTTTCTGAGTCCAGATATGATATGGTGAGAAAGGGACTACTGAGATGACGACTAATAAAGAAGTATAGAAGAAAAAGACATGTTGCGCCGACCCCAAATAAATTGGGTTATGGTCAGGAGAATGATAATGATGATGACACAGATGTACAAAATCTGTCCATAGAGTAAAGAGTAAGTATCACCATATCATTTAAATTTTATTGTTATATATATTTTTGAACAAATAAATGACACTAACAACACTAATAACACTATCCATTTATCGTGCACCATTTATTTATTTTATTCCCATCTAACATAACTTAGCTCAAGAAGTTAGCTAATCGATTCCCAGCAACATAAACATAGGTACAGCCTGCTTTCGCAAAACCTACGTGGAAGACTGCAGTCCCTATTTAATCTGTGACGCGATGTTGCCCGACAGAAAAAAACAGCGGCCAAGTGCGAGTAGGACTCGCACACGAGTACCACCGTACATTTATTTTAACACTAGCTGTTCCCCGCGGTGTCACACGCTGTGCGGCTCCTAAGGGTCGTAGCGTGATGTTATATAGCCTATAGCCTTCCTCGATAAATGGACTACCCAACACTAAAAGAATCATTCAAATCGGACCAGTAGTTCCAGAGATTAGCGCGTTCAAACAAACAAACAAACAAACTCTGCAGCTTTATAATATTAGTATAGATAAGTAATATAAGTAATAAGTAATAAGTATAGATTACATTTCCTTTTAAATAGACATTGGCGCCGATTCTGTAATTCACAAACTAAACTAAATTTAAGTTCAGGCATCTTTTTCTTACTATTTCATTAGGACAAGGACAGAAGATAAATATTATTTTAGTCCTGTCAAATTAGTCAGCGCCTGGCGTAAATTGACGTATTTTTAGTAGCCAACTTTTTAATCTCGTCTAAAGTTGTCTATGGCGTATCTTAATTTGACAGGACTAAACTAATATTTATCTTCTGTCCTTTTCTTAATGAAATAGAAAGAAAAAGATGCATGAACTTAAATTTAGTTTAGTTTGTGAACAACAGAATCGGCGCCATTAACATAATTTAGGCAGAGGTTTACCTTAGTACACCTACATTACTAAAAACTTCAAAATACCAACTTTAACTTCTAAATACTTCAGTAATAACAAAACTAAACTTTCCATAAATACCCCATTACCCCCTTTAATTTTTAACTTTATTTTATTTTTATTATTTGTTATTATAGCGGCCATAGCAGTACACATACTGTGAACATTTCAAGTGTCTAAACCTATTACGGTTCAAAAGATACAGCCGTGTGACAGACGGACGGAGAACGGACAGCCTTAGTAATAGGGTCCCACAGAACCCTAAAAGTAATTATCAAGAAACCGCGGGCAAATTCAATTCTCCTACTAGAAGTACTATTTATAGTGCAAGACACTTTATTTCAAGTATTTTCTTCCGCGTGCTCGATAGTCGATACTAATTGATTATAGTTAAAAATAACAGACTAATAAGCGATATTTTCTTATATAAAATGGGTGCCATTTCCTTTGGTATTTGATTACAAGAAGATATTAAGGTTGTGAGGGTCTGTTTTATACAGAAAATACTGTACTTGTAAAACTTAATTTATAATACTAATTTAAATCTTATTAACGCAACAGAAAATGGTTAAGTAAAAATATTTTGTTGAAGATTTCCATTACCCAATCTGCCTAGCCTTTTCCCAGCTATGTTGAGGTCAGCTGCCGGTCTAACCGGATGTATATTTTATATGAAGCGACTGACTATCTGACCACAACCCAGTTACTGGGCAACACGATACCCCTTGGTACTTGTTTTAATACTTTTGGGCTTACAAAGATCTACGAATGACAGCCGGGACCAACGGCTTACCAAGACACGGAGGAGTCTTGATATGCAATAGATGGTCACCCATCCATGGAACGATGGCAGCAAGAATAGTTTAACTTTCGATAAAACTGTGCCGATAAACCGTTATTAATTAGCCACGAGCCCCTCAAAGATTTTCATTATTACTACACAACTTTCTTTGGATATAAACACTCATAAATTAAGTTTAATCAAGTTACAAGAACTTTATATCACACTCATCGTCAATTATCATCATAAATGTAATGAAAGTCGTTAATAAGGGGAAATTAGTGTTCTTTAGTGAAATGGCGCACGCAACTTTTACCGGAGTAGGTAATATTTAAATATTGCAATCTCGGTAATGATTCTTTAAAAAGTACGCTATAATGGTATAAAAGATAAACTTAAAATTTAGTTTTACATAAATAAAAAAAATTAATTAATTATTAAAATATTATAACATAACTTCACGCCTTGTTTTCCCGTAGGGTTGGGCGGAGGTGTACCTACCTATAGCACACGGAGCACACCCACATTTCGCCAGTTATGTCCCGTAAGTAATAGTAAGTAACACGGGGCGAGACCATTGCCTTCAACCAAGCACAAATCTGAGTCATAATCAAGTAGTTTCATAAGTGTTATTGTATATACGCCAGCCAGCACATCAAGCTACCCGAAACTGTCAAATCCCAATCAGCTTTGAGAACCTTACGCTTAGTGATAAAGTTGAAAATCTGATTGTAGTAGCTTGATGTGCTGGCGTCTGTACTAACATTCTATGGATTTGAAAGTCTGAATTAATTAATTTTTAATTAATATAAAAAATTAATATAATTTTTTTTTTTTTATTTAGTTATTTATGTAAACTACGAAATGTGTTTCCAAGATACTGTTTTCAAACCCATAATATGTATATCTTTTCATCATTGACTTATATTATTACTTCTGAAATCATTGCTTTTCAAAGTATCTTTTCATTTTTGAAGATGAAAGAGTTGATATTTTAGCATTCATCTGATGAGAATGTCAGTGCCAGAGCCTAAGTCTTGAAATAATTAAGATACTTGATACATTCAAACAGCATTAAAATATTAACCATCAAAAGCGTTATCTCGTTCCAGGAACCCGTTACTACTACAACTTGTTATATTGTAAGAACGCGTCGAACGGTGAAAACTGCACTCAACGTCAAATCGTACGTCTCTATGTAGTCTGTGGTCAAATCGTAAGCAAGTTAATGCCAAGTGCGCATGCCAGTGCTATCGGTCAGTGTTGCCAGTGCAATAAAAATAATGAATATTCATGCTCCAGTTGGATTTACTGTTAGGAGAAAGAGACAAGTTGCCGATGGTGGCAGAATGCAATGTTTTTAATTAGAGCTGCCTAATTTATAAAAGCACGGTAATTTGTAGGGAAGTTTTCGCGTAGGTAGCTTACTTCGGTTTACAATTAAATTATTATTGTTTCTAGATCTATAAGTACCACAGATATAAATACACCTAGATAACGCAAGAGCAACTACTTCGCGTTCCAAAAAAATCGCACCAGCTTACGTTCAAAAATCGTAAGCCGCCACTTTCGCGCTCAGTCCTGTGTACTGTTGGCTGGGCAAGTGTGAGCGAGAGCGCGAGCTTATGACGTCACAGTAGGTAGTCAAAAAATGGCACGCTTGGTTTTCGTACAGTTCGTGATACTTGCGTTATCTAGGTCTATCTAGTGTTCACTATGATCTCTTATTAGGGGCTTAGGGTTTAGAGTAAAACCACCGAATTATCAGTAAGTACACAACCACTCAAAGGGGAACGTCTAGTCGCCACAGGGGATAGAGCGGGACTCTCTTGAGGCGCTACCATTGAGTGTATATCACATCTGTATATTTGTGGTACTTACTTACCTATTCACACCACAAACAAGCAGAAACATTCATTCACAATAAACCGAAATGCAAAAATGTGTCATAATTGTTGACAGATTCTGAAGGATTAGTAACTGTTAACTGCAGGGCAAAGGCCTCTTCTCATAATTAGAGAAGGTACGTACGAGCACTGATCACGATCCCCACCACCACCACCCAATGCTCAATGGTATTAACAGTTAACAGACTATAAGTCTAGGTTTGCTCACGATGATTTTCCTTCATTAATGAATTAGCAAAACATAATTATATAAAGACGTCATAGGTTCAGCCAAATCAACATAAAATATTACTAAGAATTTAAATTTCCAAGAGATATATTCAAAACGTGACCCAGCTACGTGTATATATGAGTATCAATTCGGATTGGCGCCATGCGTGAACCGTTGCCGCCAAAATACTTCGGTGACACATGTCAAGACGTTCGAAATCCAAACATTCCGGAAATTCCATTTTAATAGGTTAAAATTTAACTTTTTAATCCGAGAGATGAATGAATGAACAGGTTTTTTTTAACCTAGATATCCGGAAATTCTTGTAGCAACAACGCATTATTATAGAACTAGCTTTGAAAACACTTTATTACCTAATTAGAATGTTTAGCGCTGAAATGTGACAAACAATTATAATGAAAAACAATCTAAATTGAAAAAAATTGGGTGATAGACTTGCGAACACTTTTTCCTTACAAAGACCTATTTTCTAGAAACCTGAATTTATTAGCAAAAAAAATCACCAAATACATTTGCATCAAAAAGTAACTTTTGTCTATGGCATGGCCCAGCGTTTTTGTTTTAATTTCCAATCAAGAGTTTTATGTGTAAATTAATCTTTGGTTTTAGCGATCATCCGTTAATTCATGTCGATTTCACGTCGCAATGCGTAATAATATTAGTTGGCGACATAAACCGCCCACTAGGTAATTAAAAAAAAAATTAAAAGAAAAAACATCCGAATTGAGAACCTCCTCCTTTTTTGAAGTCGGTTAAAAAAACAGTTATCTGTTACTCTCATGTTAAAAATATCGTTTTAGTCATAGACGTATAAACTTTTTTTATACGTCTATGGTTTTTGTAAATAAAGTAAGATGGCTGTACCAATAATATGGCCGTTAATTTACTAAGAATAGAGTTTTCTTGTCATAAAAAACCATTACTTACTTGATTATGATGGCCACGCTTTTTCGGTCTATGTTAATGTAGGTACTCGAGGTCCGATAATATTGAATTAAATGTAACTTTTTATCAATAAAACATTTTAAATCAACAAAAATACTACATTCAACTAAATATAACTCTAATTTAGGAAGATATAAGCATAATTTTATGTTAATTATTTCAAGCCAAGTGCAATGTGCCGTTTCGTCCAAAAAGGCAATTTTTAACGGATAATTTAAATAATGTAAGATTGTAAGAGCTTGACACCATTTTCGAACGTTTCTGACATTTAAAAAAAACTATTTATTTATCTCTGGCATTAGTGTTACGCCGCCGTTAAAACATTTATTATCGAAAATAATTATTGAATGTTTTATTTGATGGTTATTCAGGCAAATGTGTGAAGTCGATAAAAAACCTGCTTAATTTCAGTTGTCTTTGAATTGGTTAATTTTCAAACCGATGAAAGTTCCGCGGAATGGATAGTTAAAACCAACCTCTTTAAAGGCCGGTTTTCAAAGATTTCATAATTAATTTCCTTTAGTACTACGTAATAAACATAACCCAAAGGAAATCCTACTCAACCAAGACTTATTGCAAAACTAGTTCACGACTTCATGTTTACCCGCCAAACAAACATCTGAATTAGAGATGTGCCACTATCGATTATGCATCTTAGGCCGGTTACCGAAGGCGACTTTTTGCAGCGATTCAGTAAAGTACGTTTTGTTTTGTTGACTGTTTGTCGCATTTGCTACGCGCGAAAGAAGCGATTCAGTAGCGATACAATCAAATACAAACGCGCGCCTATATTAATTCAGCATTGCTACTAGCGCGCGACTGTTTGTGAAGAGAAACAGGTAGATGTTAGCGTCCACAGGCATTCACAAGTAGTCACTACAGTACAGCGTACGACTGTATCGATTCTGCATCGTAGCTGTATCGCGATAGTAGTGGTGCAGAATTGCAGAATCGTGGAGATATACGACCAGCATCGCGACAGTATCGCGGTCTCTTTGCGACTCGCAACTGAACACTGCAAAAAGTCACCGTGGGCGACCGCCCTTAGCTTATCGCTGTTCTATTATTTGACGCAATCGTTATTTATTTACGCGGCATTTTTTAATATGGAAAACTTGTATTTTAAAGGTTACACCTGTAAATGTAATTTGAATGATAAATCAACAAAAACATGCCTTTGTTATCTTGTTTCATTCTTTCTAAACATAACACTCGAAACAAAAAAAAAATCCTCATTGTTCCGTTTACTTGACCAAAAAAGATACGAGTTTAAATAAAATATAATGGTCATCATGAAGGTTTCTTGCTGATTAATTTATTTTTTTTCTTCAAAAAGGTCATCAATCTGACAGGTTAACAGGTATAATCGTATTACGCTGACTTCACCAATAAAAAACTTGATTGCCTAATCTGCATTACATCAGATTCTAAACTCGAGGACAAAAGTCGCAATTTTGTGTTGTAGCCTTAAAGGCAGAAAATGTATTTACGACAATTTATCAGTAATGAAATAGGAGTACATAATGAGTACAATTTTGTAGGCATGCTCCCGGTTCATCAACTTCTTTTCCAGCTGAATTTTAACGTGGTTGTGCTGGGAAGCAATCTTGCCAGCAGGACCTGAATATCTACGATAATTGAGAGGAATACAATTTCTAATTAGTGGTATAAAATAGTACAAATTAAAAAGATGTTATTACCATCTACAGTTATAATGAATGCGTTCATGGTCGTGCTACAACACGCAATTTTAACTTGCTAGTGCCTGCATGTCTAGAACTAAACGATTGTTTGGAAACAAATGTGACTCATTGCTGCTTTATCAACAAATCTTCTAGACTGTATCGTACTAGCAATAAAGTCTAAATTCCCGTATCAATTTAGCAGGATGTCAACGCGTACACGATACACAATCCCGAGGTTTTAATGTCATCGTACGATAATAATAATTGTTCGTTTTATGATACTACTGACTATGTTTTATTACAACGAGCCTACTAGCACTTTGATTGATGTGATGCGTTTGATAAATGGCAGTATGAACATGATTTTTAATCAGTTCTGGGAACTAAACAAGCCAGATACTTCATGGCGACTAACCAATCAATCGATAATACACTTATTCGCGTAATTACGTCACCAGTGCTAGACGCCAATCATCGTATTGTCCATTGTTTGTCTATTTAAAACACGTGTCGAATTTCAAGACAACTTACAAAGTTTTTATGTCGATTCACGAATTCATAGTGGAGTGCCTACCTATTTAATTAATATTAAGTACACGGACAACAAAATTAAAATCGACAAATAATTTTGCTAACCACGCCCCATCTCTAGTGTTTCATAAATATTTGACAGTTGCATCAATCTTTTTTTTCTGCTCTAAAGAGGTAAAAGACTCCAACGTAGCCACCTTTTTTCACCAACGACCATAAATTAAAAAATCTTTAGGATTACCGTGAGTACATTAAGAAATCCGCTAAGAAACTTGGCTAGGTTTATCCAGGCCCACCCAGGCAGTTAATATCTGGTTCCCTGAGGGGCCGGTTGCATCAGCCGTCAGACAATAGTACACCTCAATAAGGAAGCTAGGCTTTCCTAGTCGTGTCTTATGTAAACTCCGGTTAACTTTAACATCATATAATTGTGACGTTTATGTTTGTTTTTGTTGCGATTAATTTGAATATGGAGGGTGGAAATAATAGGCACCCTTTTTTGTATTACTAGCTTCCGCCCGCGGCTTCGCCCTCGAGGTATGTCGATAAAAAGTAGCCTATGTCCTTACCCAGGATTCAAAGATATCCCTATTCTAAATTTCATCAAAATCGGTCGGCCGTTTCGGAGATTAACAGGAACAAACAGACAGACAGACAAAAAATTTAAAGTGTTTTTTTTTTGTTATAGGTAGGTACCTTAAGTATATACTTTCATAATGCATTTAGTTAAAAGCTGTTATTTTGACATTACAAACACACTTCTTTTATTTATTTATTTGAATCTATACTAATTAATTAATAATTTAATTTATATAATATTATAAAGAGGTAAAATTTTGAGTTTGTATGTAAGGGGTGCTTCTCGCATCCAGCGAGATGGATGGATGCGAGAAGCACAGACAAGTCAAACACCGGTCTAACCGGTCGAAGTGGCGGTGCTTGAGGAAGGCCTATGTCCAGCAGCGGACGGACGGCTTTCGGCTGAAATGATGATGATGACGATGATGTAGGGGGTAATCTTCGGAACTACTGATGCGCTATCGAAAATTCTTTCACTAATGGGAAGCTACAATATTGCCAAGGGTCAAAGGATATATGTATAGATAGAGTAGGTAACACGAGTTGTGTCTAAAACGAGTTTCACTGTCAAATACAAAAACTAATGCAAAATTATGTTAAAAATTTGGCCAATCTTAGATAACCGGGTCAATTCTGTAAAAATCTCACAGTAGAAACTTAGGTGAAGTCATTATCTGACAGCTCATTTCAAGATCACACTATTGACATCTCACTTCACTTCAAGTTTTCACGGTGAGATTTTTACAGAATAAATCGGCATAATCGTTACTTTGTCACATCGATTGATCGAAATCGTTCATCTGAATTGCTTCCTGATGAATAATGTATGCTATGATTACAGTGAATCACTGTCTTTCAAGTTGTACGCTGTAGTGTTGGTACTTAAGCCTACTACTATAAAGTATGAGTCACCACACAATCCAAACAGGATCAACTATCAAGGCCTGATACAACTACAAATTCCATTGCTCTGTTTGCTAACAAGACGTTCATCACACTACCAAAAAATATTATTATCAGTGTCCGTCAACAGTGGTTACTCTATGACCAACAGACCATAAACAACAGGATTTAGTAAACAAACAACGTAATTTGGAGTCACTACTACAAGTCACAAGCGCCCAAGATAACTTTACAGGTGGCGAAAAATGGAACTAAAAAAATGTATTGAACTCTTGACAAGCAGCGCTACTATGGAGTGTCAAGTTAAGTTGGCAATCTTATAAATTCTGTAACCTCAAGTACGTTGTGTAGTGATGACCTCATGTGGGAAACAAGTAATAATCGTTATTTACCGTCCATGGTGGTGACGTCATTTAGCAGTCTATAAAGACTATAAACGGTATTTTACGTAATTTAAACAATATTTTACCCATTTAGTTGGTATTTCGCTGTTGGTTATGTAAAGTGCATATTTAATTTACATAAGTACTTAATTTAATTACTAAGGAAAATGCAGTTAAAATAAAAGTGCTTAATATCACAAGGGAAAATTTTGTTTGTGGTCAGGGAGCCATGCAGGTTTTATCATGAATTAAATAAAGCTTAGCAACTAACCACCGAATTGTGAGTCATCAATTCTTTTAAATACATAATTTGCAGAAACCTAATTATTGCAAAATGTATGGGATTTTACGTTTCTCTGACCCACATTGAATTGAAAAAAAAACTAAATAATAATGATACTTCATCATCATCATCATTTTAGCCGAAAAACCTCCACTGCTGGACATAGGCCTCCCCCAAGCACCGCCACTTCGACGGTTCTGTACAATAAAACCAAAACCAGACAGTACGGTAGCAGGTAGGGAATGCAATCCGGACTATCCGTAATCCGAAAAATCCGGATATCCGCACATTTTTAATAGACTTCCAAATCCGGATTTGAAAATCGAATCCGGATTTTTTGAATAATAAGAAATTGTAACAAAAAAATCGAAACGAGCGAGTTCGCTGTTCGCGCGTCAGGTCTCGTGAGTATCGAGTATCGAGTTTATCGGCTCACGGGGGAGCGAGCGGGGCGGGGTGTACAAATCCAAATCGAGTGCCAAATAATCGAATATAAATTGATCGACCACTATTTATATAATCTACTGTCCACTCAATACATCGAGCGTTCAAAATATCGAGCAAGAACTTTCGAGTATTTAGACGTTCGATTTAAAGTGGCCGATCAAGTAATATTGGATTATTTGGCATTGGATATGGCATAGTACACCCAAAATAAAAAGTAATTTAAAAAAATTAAACCGACTTCAAAAAGAAATTAACTCAAAATTATGAAATAACTTTAATTTCGGAAGTCGGTGTCTTGGGATCTGTATTTTTAGTTTTATGCCACCGACTTCCGAAATTAAAGTTATTTCATAATTTTGAGTTAATTTCTTTTTGAAGTCGGTTTAATTTTTTTAAATTACTTTTTATTTCGTAATTTTTAGTTTTTGCACTAGTATTTGACCAAGGTTTTGAGATGTTTTCCCTTTGACACTACACCCGTAGCTCTTATCAATAAGCCAGGCCGTCACACTTACACGTATTAGACCATATCTTGAAAATTACTGAATCGATCTTGATGAAACTTGCACTGTTCCCTAAGTTGAAGAAAATGTAAGCCAATAAAAAAAAATGGTCACGATCCGATTAATAGTTCCGGAGATATGCGTGGACAAACATACATACATACATACATACATACATACATACATACATACGTCTATGAAATTTTGTATATTTGTTTGGAAGCCCTAATAGATCATCATATGTGAATATAATATAATTCCAATAATATTACATACATACGTATCGAATTGATAACCTCCTTTTTTTTGAAGTCGGTAATAAAAGCACATGAAAATCAAAGCAAATATATTTTTATTTTTGTGGGTTTATTAAAATTTTTATCAATTAATACCATAATTATGGTGTTATTGCTGGGTGTACTATTAAAACATTCATTTGATTTGATTTTCATGTGCTTTTATTTTAATCCATTTAGGTACACAAATATCAGAAACAAATATTGGATTATTTGGCATTGGATATGGCATAGTACACCCAAAATAAAAGCACATGAAAATCAAAGCAAATTATTTTTTATTTTTGTGGGTTTATTAAATTTTTTATCAATAAATACCATAATTATGGTGTTATTGCTTTGTGTACTATTAAAACATTCATTTGATTTGATTTTCATGTGCTTTTATTTTATTTTAATCCATTTAGGTACACAAATATCAGAAACATCATAATAACAAACTAATATGGGTAGATTGGTTTATTTTCATGAAAAATCCGTAAAATCCGGATAATCCGGATTAGACCAAAAATCCGTTCTAAAAAATCCGGATTTTTAAACAGAACGGATTTGCATTCCCTAGTAGCAGGTAACTAGCAACCACAATAAATGACGAGACACCACCACAGAACACTAATACCCTAGGGACACCACTGAAATGTGGAAAATAATATCGTGTTTTTCTTTAAAGTACTACAGAAAGGTAGTAGGTACAGACGACAGCACATCAAGCTACCCGAAACTGTCAAATTTTCCCAATCAATTTTGAACCTTATGCTTTAGCGATAAAGTTGAAAATGCATTAAAGAAATTTGACAGATTGTAGTAGCTTGATGTGCTGGCGTCTGCCTCCTACTACTTACCTTTCTATTTTCCCGAAACATTGAGAAAAGTGTGCATGATTACAAATTTAAAAAAATATGTAGGTACAGACTATAAATTTAAAAAAAAATTGGACCTGGTTTTCGTTAGACCAGGTATATCATAAAGGTACCTTACTTATGGTACTTTGAGTTTTCAAATTGCCTGTAAGTGATTGTTGCACTGTTCCCTAAACTTACAATTTTGCATGTTTAGGTACTCCAGCATAGATAAATCAGTGTAAACAATTGTTGGTGAACCAAAATAAATAAATTATGCCATTAAACATTGTTAATAAGTTTCTAAACCTTTTCTCCCATAAGTACAAGTAATAAGTACATAAAGGGCTTGTCACCTCCACGTAAGTAGTTGTCAAGAAGCCATGTTGTTGACATGTAACGGTACTAGATTGGTACCGAGAAGCCGATGGAGCTGATACGAAAGTCATCGCATTCCCGGATTAAACTATCGGCATGCTAAAACCACAGAATAATTAATAGTATCGGCTAAACTACATCGAGATATAGCGGAAGGTAGTGCTTTTTACCCTATATAATTAGAGATGGGAAACAAATTGGTTTATTTTTTATCGATAATTTTAAAATATTAAATTATTGACTGAAAAAGGCTTACTTAAATTCTATAGTATTTTCGTAGTGCAAGATTTTGCGTGAGTTATATTATAAATAAATATGAAATTAATTTACATAAAAAACAGAAACCTAACAAAATAGTTGGTTGAAGTGGTTAGAGAATACTAGCTTCTGCCCGCGACTTCGTCCGCGTGAAATTTCTTGTACCCCCACCCCGTCACAACACTTCGTATTCGCTTAGCGTTCATTCTGACTTTTTTTCTTTTTGCTCGGCTCCTAAGGGTCATAGCGTGATATTAAATAGCCTATAGCCTTCCTCAAGAATTGGGCTATCAAATGCAAAAAGATTTTTTCAAATCTGACCGGTAGTTCCAGAGATTATCGCGTTTAAACAAACAAACTCTTCAGCTTTATTATTATTTTATAGATACTCTTCAAAGATCTTATACTTACAATCATCAACAAATATATTTCGAAAAAAACTTTTTACAAAAAAAAAAAACAACCGACTTCCAAAAAATACACTACAAATTGAAAAATAACTTTAATTTCGGAAGTCGGTGTCTTTGGTTCCGCATTTTCGTTTAATGACACCGACTTCCGAAATTAAAGTTATTTTTCAATTTGTAGTGTATTTTTTGGAAGTCGGTTGTTTTTTTTTTTGTAAAAAGTTTTTATTTTTCACTTTTTAGTGGGTCAGTTTGTAATTACAAGCTTTTTTATCTAAGTTACAATAGCCTAATGTCAACTGCTCATCACATGTTACAAAATATTGCTTTTCCCGATGCTGGGACGTTTATTGTTGAGGAGTTCTCCTGGTAAGAGCCAGGAGAACTCCTCAACAACCACTCACCATCCGCATTGTAACGAGCATAAATTGCTTAGCAACCATATTAAAGTAACCGAATCGCAACCCGTGAAATATTTGTCATTGAGTAGTTCCGATGGCTATCTGTGGGCTATTTGGTAAAGTGGAGCTGATGCTCCACTTTACCAAATGATGATTTCCGAGAGCAAATGCTCAAGTTACTTTAATTATTGAGTAGGCCACACGACGAAAGAGCATTGCTAGAAATGACGCGATTACTCAACTTAAATTCGGTTTCAAATTGACGCATCAGCATGACTAGTAGGTAGTGGTCGTCCTATGTAAAACTACAATCTTAATTAGGTATTATTATTGTACGAACTGAACATTTTGGCATATTGAACCGTATGAAGTAAGCCTAACAAAAACTGCTGTAAATCGTCCAAACACAAGGTAGCAGCTACTGTAAACTGTTGAGGAGTTCCCTTAACTGTCCTTTGTCTTCATCATCAGACCCCGAATGACAGTCACAACCATGTAGGTGTAAAGTTCTCATCAATACAAATTAATCAAGCCCAAACACAAGGTAACTGCTGTAAATCGTTGAGGAGTCCCCTCGACTGTCTTTCGGCTCCATCATCAGATCGACTCCAGGCCTTCATTAAATTGTAGTGCTTTAAAATACCTAATGAAAAAATTAACAAACGCACTAGTCGCTCCTACGATTTTCGAATGTTCCCCTCGATTTCACTGGGATGCCATCATCAGATCCTGGTTTTCTTATCATGGGACCACCCTTGGCATATCTCCTTTCCAACAAAAAAAGAATAATCAAAATCGGTTCATAAACGACGAAGTTATCCGCGAACACACATAAAAAAAAAAAAAAAAAAAAAATATACGGTCGAATTGAGAAACCTCCTTCTTTTTTGAAGTCGGTTAAAAAGATTATTACAGGATTTTATGTTGATAAAAAACTCTATGGCCCATAACTCCTTAATAGGTACCAACTCTTAACATCTTACACACGTGATAACTTTTAAACTAAATATCCGATTGAGATGAAACAAAAAGTATTTAACATAAACATAATGCTTAATTTCGATAAAGATTAATATTACGATACATATTTAACGTAGTTTTTTTTTCTTCAGACGATTTAATAATTATTTTGAACACAAAATCGGTTATTGTGATTAAACCATGATAGCTAGATATATGTTCTCGCGGACTTTTTTGTAGGTCTTAATGGGCTCTACAAACCCGTAGTACATCATTTTGTTCTATTGTCAATAGTTTTTGCAGCGCACGCAAAAATAGGTTTTCGATTTTACACCTTGTGTTACAAAATAGCAATTTTATTACGGATCACTAATTTTGAAAAAAAATGGACTACCCAACACTAAAAGAATCATTCAAATCGGACCAGTAGTTCCAGAGATTAGCGCGTTCAAACAAACAAACAAACAAACTCTGCAGCTTTATAATATTAGTATAGATAAAAAACATAGTGAATATATCATAATACACAATTACCTATTGAAAGTAAACAATACATACCTATAAAAATCACTAAACAGCAGAAAATCCTTCAATACCAATCACTCACAATAAAAATGTCTTACTAATAACACAAAACGTTCACCATGTAAGCACTATTTCAGAATTAGACTGAACGAATATACGCACATGTCAACACACGCGGAGTTTAAACAAAAATAAAAACAAAACGGCTCCTACGTGCGTTACTCGTCCTCTTTAAGTTACAAGAGCGACTGACTCGGTGAATCACGAACAAGGCAAAATAATACCAATTAAACGCCACCACTTCTATTATTTACGTAATATTATTGAAATTGCATGCGAATTTAGACTCTATTGCGTAGAAATAAGAACAAAGATGACGAATTTAACGGTAGATTGAGTGCGACTTCTTAAAATCGTGACGTGTTTTTGTATGACGTGCTAACAAGTTTTATGAATGAAATATGGCCGAGGAGGGTCGCCCATTTTCCATGAGTTATGGTCGAAAAGTCAGCAATAGACTATGAACTGTTAATGGCACTCCGTTTCACTAAAATAAGGCTGGATTTAAACCTAGATGGAGGGAATCTTGGCATAGTTGTGAGATTTATAACGGTATGCTGTACGTACGACATTAAACTTTAAATCAACACATTAATACACCGGTTTAGAATTAAATGGTTACGCTGCGCTGCTTTAATATACTGCACACTTATGCGGGTACTAATATGCATCTTAATTGCAGGTTTAGCTGAAGAAAATAAGCCTAAACTAGACATTCGTGCAATCATGGTGAACCTTGAACCATCTCTCGACACAAAGTGGGAAGATGTAACTCCAACCTGGTAAAATGGAGCTACCTCGACGGAACAGCAGTAGGGTGCGGCCGTTGTAGAGCTATTTCGCAACCCATACTCCACCTCCTATTCTGCCCTCTGTGTCTCAAAACATGAAGTCAAAGTGACCTCTGCGCTGCCACCGACGACGCCGCCGTGGAAGTGGCGAAGTTTTGGACCAACAAGATCTAAAATACAGTCGTGACAGCAATACGAAGAAGAACTTGACATTTTAAGATTTCATGTCCACGAAAACAGTTATACCAGTAATATATCTACGTTCAGTACCCAATTTTCCAAAAAAGTATCAAGTAATATCAAATAACAGTTATCATAAAGTCTGAAAGTGATGAGGGTTTTGGGTTACAAACTGAACGGATATATGCCAAAAGGCTGTTCTGCTTACAAGCACCGTCTGACCACAGATGCAGTTATTAATATCATAATACCACATGTAGCTCAACCTTGTAGATGAAACGTTATTTAGGTCAAAATAAGTCAAGATTGTGAAGCAATATGATATCAAAGGACCCTTTATGCGAAACGTTTTAAACTTATTGCAAAGGAGAAAAACCAAATAACCACTCTATATCCTTCCCACTGCTGGCACACAGGCCTCCTCTCGGTGAGAGGGATTGGGCCGTATTCCACCACGCGGGCCAGTGCGGGTTGGTAGATGTCACATGTCTTCGAATTTTTCGTTCTAGGACATGCCGGTTTCCATTGGTTCTGCGTGATGGATTATGGCCCACTCTCTCAAACTCTCAATGCAAAAAGATATGAGGAAAATGTCGCGAAGACAGTTTTGAGTATGAATGTGGATGGCTATAATAGTAGCGGACAACCAAAGAAACGATGTATGGACTGTGTGAATGATGATATGGTTAGAAAGGGGGTGACTAACGAAATAACGACTAATAGAGAAGTTTGGAAGAAAAATATATGTTGTATGTGTATACATGTTATGTTCTATGTTATGGGTTTGGTTTCCGCGCTTAGTCCTTCAAGTGGACTATTGTGCGTGGGTAAATAGATATACATGCTATAATTGCAATGCGTATGACAGTCCCATTGCATCATAAATACACACTGGTACGGATTACATTTAGGCCATGAACAGACTCTTCGCATCATCACCATTTGGTTGAGACAGAATTTTATATTCTTAATCAAGTCGGTTCAACCTCAAAGCGTAATAAAGACTAACCACCAGACAGCCTGTTTTTAGTCATTCAGGACCTCACAGCAAAAAGGCTTGTAATTATAATAGCTAATTAAAGCTTCCTGTTAGAAACACTAACGACGTTGTCACTTTGTAAGTCAATGTGATGTAACTGTAGGTGCTAACAACGTTCGACGAATAACAAGAGACTGTAGGAATGCTAGTTGCCGATTGAGGAATTTGATGGTGGCTTAGAAAAAGCGTGGTTTTCCACGAAACATTGAGCTGACTCATTTGGAGTTCTTTTTAACCTTTTACAGTAGTGGAGTGATGCTCGGAAAAGCGGGTAGTGGTGGCTCAGTTGAAACGGCCGCGACTTACGAAATTATAGGTCGCAGGTCTCGAATCCTGACAGGTGCTTTACTTTGTGTAAATTATTTCATCACCACTGCTCCCAAAACGGTAAAGGAAAATATCGTGAGGAATGCATGTCCTAGAACCAAAAATTCGAAGACATGTGACATTTAGCAACCCGGACTGGACCCGCGTGGTTGGTTACGGCTCTTACACAGAGGAGGCCTGTGTCCCAGCAGTGGGAACATTATAGGCTGATTCTGCTGCTCAGAAAAGTGTTACCTCGACGACTTTGGGAGGGACCATCATCATTCGCTTGCCCTTACCTTATACCAATGTACTTGGGGCAGGCGCAACATCGTCTTCTTCTTCCATACCTCTCTATTAGTCGACATCTCAAAATACACCGTCTTTCGAACTATATCATTTTTCACACTTTTCTCTTTTTCTCTTCTTATTTGACTGGCCAATTCTTCCCTTGCAGTGGTAGGGCTAACGCTCGCCTGGTTTGCAACCACCCTTTCACCGGAGTTGGACGTTAATCAACCTGCTGTGTTTCGTCGATGCGTGGGAGTTCCAGTGCCTTAGGCATCTTCTGGGCACGCTCGTTCCATCATAGACCTCATCCATCGCTTTCCATCAGGCGTGATTGAGGTGAAGAGCGGACCCAGTCAGCAATAAAAAACTTAAACTGAAATACTCCGTTAAAATTTTCTTTGATTCCCCATCTTTTGGGACCGTCTTCGATAATTCTCATATGTATTTGGTATGTAACAATGATTTTTTTACATTCAAGTACTAGCGAAGCTTTTGCTAAAATCATTGGAGCGACGCAAGCTAGCAAATATTTTATTTTAATAAAACTGAGCTTCAACGTTCAACCTTGTCTATAAAAGTCAATTATTCGAGATGCGAAGGAGTTCGCATCTCGAATAAGTAAATTGGTACCTATTAATTAGATTTCAAAACTAAAGTTTAAAACACTATCTAAACGCAATTTAAACAAATTAATTCTAGATTCTTTGCACAACGAAATACCTATCTAACTTTGATTTAATCACATATTTCGAGACGCAACCTTCACTATTTTAATAATACCTACATAATATATTGCTAACACTCGATTGGGACTGCTTGAGAGGTCACCCTGAAGGCCGTAGGAAGGCAAGTCATCACTCCCACACCTGATCATCTCTCGTTGAGGTGCTCATTAATTTTAAAATTAATGCATCTCGTTATCTCGATTAGGCTGCTTTGAAGCTTTTGCCTTGCCATTTGAATGCCATTTTATTTTAATTTTTTTTAAATGCATTTTTACTTTTCTTTTCTGAGTTTATCTTGGACATAACGGTGGGTGAAAGAAACACATGGTTAGGACACTTGCGGGGTAACTGCGTAATATACTCAGTAGCAATGGCTCTCACTTTGACAGTTCAACAACATTCATTGTGTTATTTTCGTTGTTGACCAGACAAATTTTTCGAACATATGAAGCAATGGATTAGCAACATCCTTCAAAATGATTCAAATTATGATTGATAGTGTACAATAAGGTGATAAGATATCTAAGATATATAATAATATAATAATGTGTAATACAATTAAGGTGCTGGCCTTTTAGTCAATATAAGTCTGAAATCGCCAGCTCGTCTTGAGCAAGCGTGGTGATCAATGCCCGTGCCTTCTCTGTATGAGAAGAGGGCCTTTGCCCAGCAGTGGGACAGTAAGGCGATTAACACACTGCTGGAAACGGAGCCAAATTCCACGCGCTTGAGTGCGTTTTTTATTGAATTTGTATGTAAAAAAATCACGCGCGTGGGTGCGTTATCTGCGCCCCGCTGCGTGATGCGGTGCAGTGTGAGAATCGCCTAATAGGCTGGCATTATTATTTATACTTATGTCCTACTTTGGCTTGGCAAGTTAGAATCCGGGGTGAAAATAGTATTATGCTAAAATAAACATATATGTATGTATTTCAACATTGATTCAAACTGAATAAATATTAATGGGGCTAAGTCAAGGATTACGCAAATGTTATTTGATTAAAACACAAATTAATAACATCTCTTAGTCTTAACATATAATTTAAATTACTAAAATATGCTCCTTAATTTAGTAAGTACCTAAGTATATTTAATTTAAGAAATATTGCATTGCTTTTTTTGTAACATAAATTAATAACTTACTTAGTAATTATTTTGAGACTTCCTTAGTTTTTACCATTCGTACTTATTTAATAATACTGACAGACCTCTACACCTTCTTAGTTATCATATAACAAATAAAAAACCGTTAAATGTTTCCTTAATTAATCCACAAAGAATAACGAAATTCGATCACCTAACAGCCGTATTTTTTAAGAAAAAAAAACGTATGCACACAACTCACTAACTAAACTCAACGGCCGAGGGCGTTGACCTCTTGTCATATCGCACTGGAAGCCGGCTGTGAACCAGTCGATAAATCGCACAGATTTATCGATACTCGCGTTTTGTAGGCCGATAACTGTAATTCCTTTGCTTGACTTTTATTCTGTACAACACGTTTATGACTGACCTAAAGGTTGTGCTGGAATTATGTACTTACAAGTAATTTCAAGTGCGGTTATAATGTGTGAAATGTAATTATTCTCAAAGACAATCGTGGATCGTAAATTGTATGACAATAGACACTTTTGTGGTTGTAATTACTTTAGATGATGGCGTGACATTTTAATTAGAAAACGTGTTTTAGAACGTGCTATTTCAGCTTTACAAAATTAATTATGTTTAGTATGAAATACTGGGATATTTACAGAGTTATTTATTATGTATAGCACTGGCTGGTTTAAATTAAACAGTCTTACAGCGCACAAAAACATAACATGATTTTTGTAAACTAATAACCACTCTTCTTCACCTATCTTCTTACTTAAGTGGACCAATTTCAAACAAGTTTAAAAGCAACATAGCGAAATTATATTCCACTTATATAATGTAAGTAATAATTTGTAGATGTCTCCAATATCGACACCGTCCATCACTAAAATCCAAGGAGTACATAAAATAAAAGCGAGTCATAATATCCTGCGCCCGCGCCGTTTGCTCACACACGTGTTCACGATAATCTTACTGACTCTCACTACAATGCCGCCTCATCTGCATTTAGAACACTTTCAGGATCAAATAATATTCTTTTGAACACTTGACTTATGTACCTATTTAAAGAGCAGTATTAGGTATCTCTAATAGCTTTGTATTGAGATTGTTTAACATTACAGGGGTGCTTTAGGTCTGTCTTTTATGTCTGCACTGAGGCAATATCTCAATCGAGAGCCTGAAAATATTGCCTTCAAAAAAGTTCAGTATGTTTTTTTATTCTGACCCTGACGAAAGAAACAAAGATTTCATTGGCCACAAATATTCAAATAAGCAAGTTGCCTTAAACAAAAGCGTCGTAAAACAAAAACCTCAGACAATTCGTCGTAAAAACAACAAAATACAGCTATACATCTTTTGACCCACTTACTTTATTACAAGGGGCCGCCCTTTCCAACACTACGGGCGAGAGTAATATCAGAAACATGCCTTAAACCAGTCGGTCATCAAGATAAGAGCTAGGCTCAATGACTACAGTAAACATAAAGGATTGCCCACTATTTGAGCCCCGATTAGCTTCTGTCTAAGTGTTTTTAATCACATCAATCATCTTTACAGTTGACAACTCCCAAATATGAAGGCCGTACCATCGTCTTCTTTTTAGGTCGACCAGTTTCACATAAATTATACTAAGTCTATAATGTGCAGCTTAACCTAGATAGATAATTTTATTCCTGGTACAATGAATAATGCAAGCATAAGAGCCATAAAATTTAATTTTAATAACCGCGCGAATTATTGTTGTTCGGAATTAATTCTAAAATTATGTATTTTACGAAATAGTTGAGGTAACATTTATTTAATTTTTGACAAGCAAATTATCGACAGTAAATAATTACGTGTCATGCACTCATGCATGATCCCATCACTATTCATAATCCAAAAAGTTCGTAAACATAGAATCCAAATGCGTAGCGTTAAACTAAACAAAAACATAGTGTTAACATTCTGTAAAAGGCATATGTTTGGTGTGTGGACCGCGATCTGTCTGTGCTGACACTAGTCATACAAACATAATAAAAGAGTTGCGACAGACTGGCTGAGTAGAGACGTTCTTATGTCAAGCGGTTTGAATAGAAAAATGTTGCTAAGAGCCAATAAATGCAGACAAAATACCGCTGCGCTGTACTGAAGAACTAGATGAAAACAGCTGGCTGCTGTTGTTTTACTCGTTCCAAAAATGGAAGATGAAACCGATAAACCAAACCTTCAAGACCACTAAGTCAAGTTTGACGGAAATCTTAAGATATTCGATCATCAGTTATATTATTAATCTAGACTAGAGACAGTAAAAGACCACGTACAGTCATACTCTCTTCTAGCCGAACATGACAGCCCTTTCCCGCCAGCCAGCCTCAGCCAGCCAGCCTTAGCCTTGTTCAGCCTTTTTTCTTTCTTTTTTTTTTTCTTTCTTTCTTTGACTTTGTTTTCTTTTTTGCCTTTTTTTCAATTCTAGCTTTATACTTACTACCTACTAAGTATAAATACTATAGCTCTCCGCTGTCCGTCCGTCCGTCTGTCACAGCCCACAGAGGTGTAACATTTGAAACGTTTATAACAATTAAAATTTTCAGTGTGTACTACTATGGCCGCTTTAACAACAAATAATACAAAATAAAATAAAGTTCAAAATTAAAGAGAATCCCCATACAAGAAACTTGTCTATTTTGGCGTTTTTTTTGTCCGTCCTATTCCGCCTCGCACTTAGCCGCTTTTAGCTCTTTCGGCTCTGCACTTTCCATTTCCATAGCAATCGCTCAAAGAATGTTGAAAACGCAACAAATTGAAATTTGTTTGTACAGAAGTCAGAAGCTATAAAAACTCGAATCGACATAAGCTACAACACATCATAATATAACGAATACCAACGCTACTGTCAATCTGTCCGCATTCGATTCCAATTTCAAAATAGGAATTCCGATGAAGGATAAAGTTAGAAGATGGCTGCCACCGCGCGCGTCCCAAATTACACAGGATCCGTTGGTCGCGACACGGTGTATTTCTGGTAATTACCATTAATTATTATCTTTCGACGGCTGCGTTAAACTGTTTATCCATTTCCGAAGATTTTATTGCGTTGTACAAATTTATTTTAGGTTGAAATAATAAATTAACGCTAGACCATAAACTAGTGTCAATTTTTCAATTAAATTAGACAGCATTCCAGTGGTGGATGGCCATAGATTTAATTTGACGAGTGATTCAAGATTTAGATCGTAGCTTTTTATAAAATTAAACTGTGTGATAATTGATTTACGGTAATTAGGATGGACAATGCATAGTTACAAGGGCCAGTTAAAAAGAGGCCTTATGTTAGTCAGCTAAAGATGAAACATCAAATCACACTTTGGCCGACCCGGGAATCGAACCCAGCGGGTTAATCGCGTAACATATTACCAGTAGAAATGGTTTTCTTTTTGACAGTTCAACAACATTCATTGCCTTATTTACGTTGTTGAGCAGACATTTTCGAACATAATATCACTGGAGCAATGGATTAGGAAGATCCTTCAAAATTATTCAGATTATGATTGATAGTGTGTTACCCAAATAGGGTGCAGGACCTCATGCCCAAGTAGCAGTAGCGCTTGCGACCATTACACCAAACAGGCAGACTTTTGACATATCTTTATAAATAGGCTCCTAGATACCTTTGCCATGTTATTTACCTCAGCACATAACATCCTCACATCAAATTATGTTTACTGATTCCTATCTCACGTTTTTCCTTACCTCAGGGCGACTTGTGAATTACTTTTGCAAACTTTAGAAAGTCTTCCAAGGGCCCGCTTATGGTTGAACGTTTTAAACCTTTTGCTTTAACAAAAGTTGAAGTGTTTACTTGTATAAATAGTATGAGATAAGTATTATTTATCATTGATAAATAACTTTCTGATAAAGTTTGCAGGGCCAACATGGCCAGGGATTGCACAAGACAGGGTTTGTAAGGAAAAAGGGGAGGCCTTTGCCCAGCAGTGGGACACTATATAGTCTAACGAAAAAAGAAGAAAGAAATAACTTTCAGTCTTATAATTCGAGAGCGTGACAGCTGACAGCGAACTTCCATTTTCAAATATGTATTAAACTTTTTCTTTAGAAACATTGGAAAAACGGTAAGCTTGGTTAACAGAAAAACTAAAAAAATAACTAATGTGTCCCCATAACCAGCTGGATGATAAGTCTACATAGCTAAGTATTAAAAAAATCGGCCTGTGCTTATTTATGACCAGACGATAGAAGTGAAAACTTACGATTCGAGCCGAGTATACGCGATTTAGCTTCACTGTTCAGAATGAGCACAAAGTGCGCATAAAGATGTTTTCCTTTCAAAATTATGATGGATTTTTGTTTACGTCAAATGTTGTATTATAGAAATCTCTGTCGTAGCAAAGTTGATTTATTCCCGGACTCATAACAATTTCGTTGTAAAATTAACTAAAACCAGAACGTCTGTCGCGTGGCGCCAAAACTGAACGCACCAATTAACGTTGAAAAGCGTTAAATGCAGCTCTAATAAGAACGCACTGCTAAACTATGAACGCACCCGTTGCCTGACGTCATCGGTCATGATGAGAAAAGTTTTTTTTTTAATCGTTAAGGTACTTCGTAAAGGGATTCCATGTTCAATAAGTACATTCCTTGGTTTGTTTGCTAGAAGTTGGCTAAATGTTAAAACCGCGTAGTTTTCATTAAGGATTTAATTGGTACCTAAAAAGTTACTTAATTATTTACTTAAACTGCCTCGGTCTGGTCTAGTGGTCGAGTTATTGGGTATTTTCATCTTGAATTTTTCAGTGTCAGCCCGGAGTCAAGATTTTTGCCCGATTGGTGGCAATAGGCTCTCCCCTGGCAAAATGTGGGTGTACTATACACTGTTCAGAATGAGCACAAAGTGCGCATGAAGATGTTTTCACTTCAAAATTATGATGGATTTTTGCTTAGGTACGTCAAATGTTTCATTATAGAAATCTGCACCTGGTACAATACGACCGACGTAACTTGGCGGGCCCGAACTTTGGCGGCGGCGCAGAAGGCTGCGCAGTAAGATTTTTTAGGAACCAAAATGGTGTCATGAGGCGAGTGCGAGTGAGAGAACATGCGCGAAAGTTCTTAGTGCCTATGTTCAGGCTCAGGCCCGCCAAGTTACGTCGCGTCGGTCGTATTGTATGTACACCTCTGCCTAACCTTTCGGGTCATACAGCCGCGATGTTATGTTTATGTTACATAGTATCTACTTAACTTATTGTTTACATACTTAGCCAATCTAAATGAAATCTCTTGAGATCAAATATTTTTCAACTGTATTTTTTTTTTTACTCATCCGTAGTGTGTAGAATTTCAACAATCTGCTTTGATTATTACCTGCAAACAAAAAAATGACAGAGTTAGTGACGCAGTACAAAATAATATTCTGAATACAGAATAAGTACAAGTTCCAGAAATCTTCGAAAAAAGAGAGGTATCTACTTATGCCCATAGCCACTGACAGATAATATGCATGGAATTAGTAAGTCTAAAAATATTTGCTGTTGTATATGATCAACTACATAATATGTATGTAACAGGGTGGCAGAGACATGGAGATGTCAGCACCAACTGACGGGGTCCGCTAGGGCCGATGCCCGCCAGGGTCGCGGGCCACACTGGCACAGGCAACTGAAGGAACACGGGTGGGTTTTAGTCAGTAAGAGTCTGACACTCATACAAAAATCATCAAATGACCTCTCCCGCTCTGGGTGGAGCGGAAGGGGTCATTTGATGATTTCCCATCCAAAAAAAAAAAAAAAGGGCGGCTGAGACATAGAGGCGCAACCTTAGGGAATGCAAATCCGTTCTGTTTTAAAATCCGGATTTTATGAACGGATTTTTGTTCCAATCCGGATTATCCGGATATTACGGATTTTTCATGAAAATAAAAAAATCTACCCATATTAGTTTGTTAATATGATGTTTTTTTTAATGTGTAAATGGATTAAAATAAAAGCACATGAAAATCAAATCAAACGAGTTTTTTAATTCTTTGTTATTTGGAATTACTCAAACTATCATCATTAAATACCATTATTATGGTGTATAACCTGCCTCTCTACTTAGCGTTTGTGGACCGTAGTCCACAAAGGCTTTCTCGTAAGAAAGCCTTTGATTCGATTGAGACATGGGCTCCATCAGTCTCTTCAACGGTGCCAGATCGACTATCGGTACATCGAGGTGCTGAAGTGTCTGTACGAAAACGCTACTATGTCAGTCCGACTCCAGGACCAGACCTCGAAACCTATCCTTCTGCAGCGAGGTGTGAGACAGGGAGACGTTATCTCTCCGAAACTGTTCACCGCTGCACTGGAGGATGTCTTCAAGGTTCTGTACTGGAAAGCGGCTGGCATTAACATCAATGGCGAGTACATAACTCACCTTGTTTGCCACCGATATCGTAGGCACGGCTGAGACCATGGAGGACCTCGGTACAATGCTCGATTACCTCAGTAGAGCCTCTGAAGGAGTGGGTCTTAAAATGAACATGGACAAAACGAAGGTCTTGTCAAATGCCCATGTAACACACACTCTCAATAAGATCGGAGACGCTACACTCGAAGTCGTGGACGAGTTTGTTTACGTAGAACAAACTGTCCAGTTAGGTAGGTCCAACTTCGGGAAGCTACGCAATATCTTCTCGTCCCACATACCGCAGTGTCTAAAGACTAAAGTCTTTGACTAGTGCGTGTTGCCAGTGATGACATAAAGCACTGAAATGTGGTCGCTCACAATGGGTATTATTAGAAGGCTAAAAGTCACTCAAAGAGCAATGGAGATGGCTATGCTTGGCGTTTCGCTGCGTGATCGAATCAGAAATGATGAGATAAAATAATTATTAGGTACAAATTAAAAGAAACTCTGAAGAACAAAAATAAAGACAAATATACTCCTTGTGAAATTATTATATATGTATAACGTAGGCAAAAGTAACAAAACAATAATTTAACTTCACTTAAATCAACATAAATTTAACAACGTAAAAAACTATGTAATTTTTTGAGACATTAAATATGTCCTCAAAAGTAATAAAGGTATCCAAAGTGCTGTCGTTTTACCTGCTGCTAATTCGGTTGCACATAATTCCTGCTGCGGAAAAAGCACGCTCTTATTCGACGCTTGTAGGCGGAATGCACTAAATATGCTTGTAAGTGGAATGAACGAAACGATCAAGGACGCCTCACACACTTTCTCGACCCGCGTCCCGCGCCCTGCTCGCTTCACAATTTCTTTCTTTATAATTTAAAAAAAATTGAATTATTCAAAAAATCCGGATTCGAATTTCAAATCCGGATTTGGAAGTCTAGTAAAAATGTGCGGATATCCGGATATTTCGGATTACGGATAATCCGGATTGCATTCCCTACGCAACCTGTTACTGTGGATTCAGTACAGGATTATGGACCCACAGGACCAGCGAGGTAATTCTCGTAACTTCAAGAACGTTCACGTGCACAGTCTGATCTCAGTCTCAATCTGTCAAAAATACCTCTAATTTCCCTACATTTCTGACAAGTTTTTGACATTGATTGTCGCTGAGAAGACATTGCGACTAGATTTTGAATGTTTTACTTTTATGAGGAGATCCGCAGGAGAACCAAGGTAACCGACATAGCCCGCAGAATTGCCAAACTTAAGTGGCAGTGGGCAGGGCACATTGCTCGCAGAACAGATGGCCGATGGGGCCGAAAGGTTCTGGAGTGGCGACCGCGTAACGGAAGACGTAGCGTTGGAAGGCCTCCCACAAGGTGGACCGACGACCTTGTGAAGGCCGCAGGAACCCGTTGGATGCGAGAAGCACAGAACCGGTCGAAGTGGAAGTGCTTGGGGGAGGCCTATGTCCAGCAGTGGACGTCTTTTGGCTGAAATGATGATGATGATGACTTTTATGGGCCTTCAGATTGCGCATCGATGTTCCTGCGACCCTTTATAATTTTCTTCCTCAATATTCTCTGGTCAAGCACGAGTATTGTATGCAAATAAACCAGTTGAGACCAAAGAGTCTTTATATGCACATGCACATCCTAACGTAGATCAATTTTGTCTTTGTTACAGCACAGTAATTAGCAAGTTATGTTCTTGCTAGACATGTTGTAGAATGTTGTTTTTTATTCCTTTGTGCTTGCTGAGGCCTTCCGTTTTCTTTGTGTTTAGGTACATAAAGAGTAATTAAACCGCAGTTTACCGGTTACATAGGTGTTTGTAAAAAAAAAAAAAACAAGAATAAGGCATTAAACCTTTTTAGTTAGTAGCGATACCTATAGTATTTTTAGGAAGAAAATAAGGGTCGCAAGAGCCACGGGGCGGGCGTTGCAGGGTGCCGCGTCGAGTGGCAGTCGCAGCGACTAGAGCAGTGATCAAACGAGTTTAGTTGTTTTCGCCACGAATAATTTCTGGATACATTCTGTATTTCTCGTACTTCTTGTGGAATTCTCCATCTATACCTCGATTTCCAAATTCAACTCAGTACTCCACAATCTCTTCCAAATATTGTCTTGAACCAAAAAACTATTACTTTCTAAGCAATATCGAGATAATTTTGATAAAGACATATCGCTCTCGGACTTTATAGTCTATCTATATAGACTTAATAGTCTCTATTGAGATTAGCCGCCATAGCCGAATAACGGCCTGGAGGACTAACACAGGATCATTAGATATTGTACTAATCAACATATTCAGAAGACAAGTTAAGTTTATGTCAAGTAATGCTCTTCCCACGCTTAAGTTTTAGCGAATGACTTCATCGCTACTTTTTTTGATGAATAATTAATCATGAAACAAACGTGGACTGTTTTTTGTAAAGATCGTTTATTATGGTTGACTTATATTTTAAAGGGGTAAAAAAAAAAAAGAAAAGAAAAAAAATGCGTTTATTTGCGGTAAACATGACGCAAAGTAAGAACACAAACAATAAAAAGATGGAGGTCAAAATGCGTCACACCCACGCAACGGCCATCGCTCAGCAGAATGCTACGACCCTACGCGAGATAGAGCACCAGCGCTAGTCTTCAGCGACAGCCAGCGTAGGTTCATTGAGACTTACAAAATCCTTACGGAGAACAGCAAAATGTCCCGCCTTTAAGATCTTTACACACTGAATGCCAACAAACATTTGCGTGGACATTCCCTAAAGCTATGGGAAAATTCATCAAAGAAAAAGCCTTTGAAGCAGCTGCGAGCAGGTGCAGCTGCTGAAGCTCCCACACTGCACTGCTTCAAAAACCGATTGGGCAGATTAAATATCTCCAAGCTATTTGAAACACACACACACATAACACATAATCAGCCTATAATGTGCCCTCTGCTGGGCCACACGCCTCCTCTCGGTAAGAGGGAGTGGGCCGTAAACCACCATGCGGGCCCAGTGCGGGTTGGTAGATGCCACATGTCTTCAAATGTTTAGTTCTAGGACATATCGGTTTCCTCACGAAGTTTCTTTCACCGTTTGGAGAGAAGTGGTGATGAAATAATTTATACAAAGCGCCTGTCTGGGTTCGAACCTACGTCCTACAACTCGTAAGTCAAGCCTTGTTACTATATGAAACACATGCATCATTTAATCAGCTGCCAGTGTAAGACACACTGGCAGCTGATTAATTAATAATAATAATGATTAAGAAATAATAATAATAATCTTCAGTCGCTACTTGCAAGCCCTCTCATCGAGTTTCCGGTGAAGTCCTTGGTATACAAAGTCCAGAACATTCTCAGCAATGTCCCTGAGTTAGGAATTCAGGCATCAAAATAACAGTCTGTAAATGTTTTCCTGAACATCATCAGCATTGCCTTGCATATTGCACAAGGTTAATTTAATTGGGGTTCGTATTATTAAGTCTGGTTTTAAAATCTTTACATGTTTGTATATTCGTTTCCTTAGGTTCTGAACGTGGATCATAATGCCCCCTCGTGGGCGTTTCAGACTTTCAGGGGGGCAGTAGAAGACTCAGAGAAAATTATATATCCTATCTTACGATTATATAATATTACACGTTTAATCAGTTTAGAATTCAGAGATCTTCAGAACACAAAATGTCAAATTCTCAGTCTAAAACATACAGTAATCAGGGTAATGACTAGAATGGGTTAATTAAGTCCGAAAAAAGCAAGAAGCAACAACGTTACTAACCGCTGCTGCGACACTTCCGTTACAAATGTCAGACGCATGCCGCGGCGCCTGACCTGGATCTTTGCAACTTAATGATGAATACATTCTGCCGAAAATACTACAAGAAATATGATGAAGATGAGTAGTTTACAGGTTAATTTGCTTTAGTAGGCATGATTTGGAACTTTTCTACATACCGTTCGCGTCAAATAACTTTGCCGCTCTGAAGCTAGACTGTTCGCTAGCCGCACATGCGCGCTGCTGTTTTATTTATTCATAGGATTAACTACTGCGCAGTGATTTGTTGCCTACTTCAGAGGGGCGAAGTTATTTGACGCAAACTGTACAAGAGTAGAGGAAGACCTAAGAAACGATGGATGGACTGAGTCAAAAATGATATGGCCAGAATGGGGCTGAAACCTGAGATGACGAATAATAGAGCAGTATGGAGGAACAAGACATGTTGCGCCGAGTTCAAATAAATAGCGATAAGGGACGCAGAATGATGATGATGACGATATGGAAACATGCATGGCATACATTTTCACGATGGTCAAACATGGATCTCGGTTTAGGCTGTTTTTCTGTACTTGAGTCCAGAGCCAGACGAAGTTTATATTTATTTATTTATTTAATACTTCAAGCACATAAATGTACAGAGGCGGACTTAATGCCATAGGCATTTTCTACCAGTCAACCTTTGGGTGATGCAGAGACAAACAGTGGTAGGTGCAATCATGAAAGTTACTACACTTTACTACTATACTTTAGTTTTTCGTTCCAGAATACGCGCGTCAGGAGCAAGAGCACTGTTCAATGCTGGATCTATTTCATTTCTCTGTAAGAAAATTGCCTTTACCAAGCAGTAAGACAAATTACCAGGCTGAGAGATTACTATGAGGGAGATGCTTCATTTCCTTTAGGTACCTACACAAAGGACTAATACATGTCTGAAGTCTGAGATAAAATTTTATTGTTTCCGTTCTATTTAAAGATGAGTTTATCATTTAAATACCAATTTCAACAGCTGTTTTAGTACTGTAAATTCTCACGCAAGCATTTATCCAGCCTACTCACGTAGTCTATTAATCCATAAATTTCCACCAATTGCCAAACCATTAACAAACCATAAAACAGTGCAGAACATAACTAGACACTTCTATGGTGTGTTTGTAGACTTACGTTTCGGTGTAAGTATTGTGGTAAGGTATCTGAAATTCATGTTACTACCGACTGGATTCGACATCTTGCACGGAACAACAATCTAGGAGAATGGTTGGTTTGGACAGAATGTAATAGTTCTCTAATGCCAGAGATACTCAACCTGGACCTACAGTTACATATTATGACCATCTTAAGAATTTCATCTTCGAAACGTGCGGTCTTTCCATCTACATATACATATAAGAACAGAATAAACATAGTTTGTGATTAACGAAAAGATCTGAAGGTCAATTCTCGTAATTTAAAACGTTCTAAATCTAGTTGAAGTCTCATCTCGGCGACCAACAAATGTCAAAATAGTAGGGAAATTTTTGGTATTTTTGACAGATTGAGACTGAGATCAGACTGTGAACGTTCTTACGAGAATCGCCCCTCTGATGTGAACGTTCAACGTTTATTTATTTATGTAACCATTTATGTACACACATGTAAACCGACACGAAGAAATGAACATAAAAATACGTATAAAGGAGACGCTTTTTTATATTTCAAAATATGTGTATACCTACTTAAACTGTAATAATTTATAAAGGCTAGCAGATATTTATAAATATTATAAAGCAGTATTAAGCCTTACATTACAATTACATACTAAGGCTTAGACGCAGACGTAAAATATTATAACCAATGTGTGTTACAAATAAAACAATCTCACATGCAAATGGTTGAGCTCCCCTGGGAACTTGTCATCTACCTACTAAACTATAGCGTTACAGCTGACATAAACTCACTTTCAAACTCCGAACAAGAGTGAAATCAGTTCCCCAGTTCCCAGCTTGGTGGAAATACCCAGGTCCCAGTGGCCCAGGCTAAGCCATCAGTATTCAGCGAGCGCAGTGCAGTCGCAGGCAATGGGTTATGAATACTGAGTGATCATATTAATGTGGTACTGGCTATGTAATTAATAAACATTGTTTACTTTTAAATTTTAAATAAAGTGTGTTCGATTGAATGGTTTATTTTTAAATCGATTGACGGTTGTCTTTAGATAGTAATCGATACACAACCTATTTTTGAATTGTTTGATTTGAATTCCTGGGGGCTTACCATCACATCTTAAAGCAGGGCAGAAGTTGAACTGCACTACTTTTTTGTACTAAGACGTCAAACGGATTGTTGCGTTCCCAAATTTTGTTTTCGAGTGATTTTAGTTTTAGTTTATAACGTGGAAAATAAAGCTGTTGAACAGGGTAAATAATTGTTGTCATAGTCAAACATAGCGTGACAACGAACGGCTAAGTTTAATTTTATTGTGTTGTAAAAACAAATACCTATGATTACAAATTATTACAACTTAATTTCAAGATAACTTCTAGGTAATTCTATGTAGATTAATCAAGGCAATAAATCAATAAATAATTAATGAAGGATCGTTGTTTTATTTTATGGCGGCACTAAGTATACAAGTACTTAGTGCCGCCATAAAATAAAACAAAGATGAAATGTCAAAAAACTGTCAAATGCAGAGACTTATTATAATGTATTATAATATATTAAAAGTTTATTTAACAGCCACATCTCAATTAACAAAGTGTACATAAAATAATCCATCATCTGCCTAGCCTTTTCCGAACTATGTTGGGGTCGGCTTCCAGTCTAACCGGACGCAGCGGAATACCTGTATTTTACATGGAGTGTCTGCCTATCTGACCACCACAACCCAATTACTAGGTAATACGATACCCTCGATGTCTGGTTGTCAGACTTTCGGGCTTCTGACGACCCGTAACGACTCAAAGATTCACGAATGACAGCCGGGACAGTGCTTTCCGAGGCACGGAGAGGTCTTGGTATGTAAAGATTGTAACCCATCCGCGGACCAACCGCGGCAAGCGTAGCTTAACCTGATCAATCGACCCGTGCGACTGTTATTACTTAGCCACAAGCCTCTCAATTAACAAAGTGTACCTACTTAAGAGAATAATTTGTCGATATAAATGCTACGCTACGCCTGATCTATATGCAGCGACAAACAAGTGATGTGATGAATTACTTAGGTATCTACTTTGTAAAGCTGTTAATATACAATCAACTCGTAATTTTCCGTAAGTATATATTCTTTTTTCTAAGAGCCGACCTTCGTTTAATTATACCAATAAAAAAAAAATATCTATGAGAACGTTCTAATACTTCCTTCATTTGTTTTTAACTGTATTCTATTTACAAAACAAATGACTTCGTTACACGCAAAGGCACGAAAGCAAAAGTCCTGATTTCATACCTTAAAACAACCTCCTTCCTGAAAATTTCTCTTTCTCCCCGCAAAACAATGTTTGTTAGCAAAACTTCTGCAACTGCTCGCAGTAATATCGTAAGTAAACCCACCACGAGCGAGTCATGGTAGCAGACAGTGACAAATGGCCCAAACTAGTCGTGAATGGGCAGGGAACACGCCACGGCGCGACGCGAAATGTGCCATTTCTGATTAGGAACAGGGTTGTCAGTTGCAAATATTCAAGGAACAGTCAGTACATTATCTAAGACCAAGGTAATATAGGTCTAGCGTACATATATCGTTAAAACACAGTTCCAGTATAAAACTCAAACAAAACCTTACTGTTGCACATATTCAACTGGTGACAAATAAATTCATCTTTCGAAGCGCGTGCTTCTCATAAAAATAAGAGGGGACAAAATCTGAGCGAAAAAGGGCGGAAAAATCTGTAACGGCCGCACTTGCCACTTGGAAAGACGAATGCTGCATCAAAAGTAAGTAAATAACCGAGAAGGACGTATAGCAAATAATAATAGACGAGATATTTTTGTGCCCCAGCACGTACGTACCTACACAGAATCCTAAATCGTGAACAATAAAACGTTGGGATTCCAATAGAGCGATCAATTCACAGAACAGTGGTTTTAGTAAGAAATAGAAAATTCGGAGAACAGTAGCTTTGTTGGACACTGTCCCACAGTCACAGCACTTTGAACGAAGAATTTACAGATAAAACCAATGCCGACTATTGTTCTTTTTTTTTTTTTTGTTGCTATTGGTGCTTTATTTCCACAATGTTCCAAAATCATAAAGAAGTCGTTTTTTAAACAACTACTTTGTACTTCCCCGTAACTAGTAGGTAATCTGCATTCGCGAATTATTTGCCAAAAATGTAAGTCTTAGTCACTCTAAAATCAACTTAATTAACATTAAAATATAGTTGATATTTGATTAACTTGAAATAATATTAATTTGAAACAAGTTTGAATAGACTTTAGACGCATTGCGTTGGATAATTGATTGGGTTCAGTGTTATTGGGTCCCTATCGGTTTAGAAAATTCAGAAAAAAGCTCTGCCTACCCCTTCAGGTGGGATGTTAAGTTCTTGAAAAAAAAAAACATAAATATCTAAGAGTTAGCAACCCTACCCATTTCATAACACGATTATAGTTATTTCGCTGCAATTTATTTAATAAAATAATTTTCACATTTAATAATGTAACGGTAAGGTTTCCGAGTCATCATTAAATGTGGTGTTCACAGATATTATATTATTCAGTACAGTTATTTCATTATTTCTTGTCGGTCCAGTAGTTATGGGAAATGGTATGGCGGAAAAAAATTGTGCACCGAATTGGTAATAAATTAATCATATATTCTAAGTCATAGTCAAAGTTTTAATTTTTTAAACATACCTATGTAAAAAAAGGTTTTATAAATAAAATAGGTACAGAGATCTCTATGTTTCGGCATACAAATATCAAATAGCTATGCATGAAATTACTTAAGTTTTTTAAAAGCCTATAGCCTAAAAAATCTACAAGTGAAGTTATAACCATAACAAACAAAACTTTTAGGTACCTACAGAAAATTGTGTGGACTGTGGACCACTGGACACGAAGGTATTACCTACACAGTTGGCCAGGTGTCAACCAGTTTTGCAATAACACTCGAGCTTATCATCCATCCAACCAAGATAAGATTCTTCGCAGAAAAATAAGCTAGTTTTACTAACAACCGTTAAATTACACGAACCATTTTAAAATCTGACAATCACTGTCAGATCAACATAAAAATGGCGTTAAATGCAAATTGCGCGGCACATCAAAGCAGTGTTGCCACTCGTAAAAATTAAGGTCCGCGGTGTTGCTAACAGCAGTTATTGTTATTGCTCTCTGGGCGGTCCGTGAGTTATGGAATGGCTCTTTTGATTTATTTGATTCGAATATGGTATCGCTTTTGAGAGTGATGTGTCATTTCCTGGTCTTGAATATTTATAAGATGAAAACTAGTCCGCTTTGTGAATTATTCGCCCGGTCCCTATATTGTACCAATTCTGTACACGTTTACCACGACGGGCGACAAAATAGTTGAGTGAAATTAACAAAGTCTAGCACACCTATTTAATTAAAGACCTTGCTTTCGCTATTGTATGTAAGCAGTTCATGTAAGAAGTTCGGTAAGGTAACATAGAGGTAGATGTATGGCTATAGGTTACGATTCGCAGTATAGGAACAGCGGTGCTATTCTGTAAAAATCTCACCGTGAAAACTTAGGTAAAGTGAGCTGTCAATAGTGTCAATTCCTAGCAAAAACAGCTCACTTCACCTAAGTTTTCACGTTGAGATTTTTACAGGATCGACCGGCAGTTGGTCTTTTCTGCAAAAACCCCACGGTGAAAACTTAAGTGAAGTGAGCTGTCATTTCACCTAATCCTAGGGATTGACAGCACTCTAACCTCACTTCAGCTAAGTTTTCAGGGTAAGACTTTTGCAAAATCGATCGGGTGTCATTAGTTTTTCATTAATTATCTTTTTGTATGCACGTGTTTCTGTGACAAATAATCCTATTTTTCTTTCTTTTCGTTTTCTACGTCAGTCGGCGTCGGCAAACGTATGAGGGACACGTTTGCCCGCTTACCTGTCGAAACACCCCACGCGTCGGAGTAGTTAAATGGGCGGGCGCAGTAAAATCATTGTTTTAACAATGACACTGTTGTGTGTACACTTGGTGTACCATTGACATTTTGAGCACTTTCTCATAAGTACACTTGGTGTACACGTGACGCTTGAGGGGTTAACAACTGACCCGTTGCTTTCATCGACATGTTTTCAAAGAATTACCTATATTAACTTTTTGACTTACTCACTCCCTTATCCGTCTATCTTATTGTCACAGTGTTCGTGCAATTCGCTACGGATCTGATTAACCCATAAAAGATAATGCCTTTGCCTATTTCAGTTCGTCTTTTTGGTCTGCGACTGACCTAGTTGGGCCATTCCTTATAAAACTAGGGCAAAACGTTTTAATGTAAATTCGAGTAAGTAGCTCTAGCTACTTATTGTGCGATTCCGAATAAGACTGTGAACAAAGAAACGGCCGTCGTCGTGAGGAATTGCTGTTGTCCATAATTATCAGCATCATGCTTGGCAAACCGACTAATCTGCAGTACCTATGCTTTTAAAAGGGCTTAGGACTTTTTAGAAGGGCTTAGGACTTTTAAGAAGGGCTTAGGACTTTTTAGGAGGGGTCTGAGATAGGCCTGGGACAGGGTGTTTCGGCAATCTATGGAAGAGGCTTTTATTTATACTACATATATCATCATCATCATCATTTCAGCCGAAAGACGTCCACTGCTGGACATAGGCCTCCCCCAAGCACTTCCACTTCGACCGGTTCTGTGCTTCTCGCATCCAACGGGTTCCTGCGGCCTTCACAAGGTCGTCGTACTACAATATACTTTATTGTAAGTACACCACGAAAATAAATAACAAAAAAAAAGTAATTTAAAAAAATTAAACCGACTTCAAAAAGAAATTAACTCAAAATTATGAAATAACTTTAATTTCGGAAGTCGGTGTCTTGGGATCTGTATTTTAGTTTTATGCCACCGACTTCCGAAATTAAAGTTATTTCATAATTTTGAGTTAATTTCTTTTTGAAGTCGGTTTAATTTTTTTAAATTACTTTTTATTTCGTAATTTTTAGTTTTTGCACTAGTATTTGACCAAGGTTTTGAGATGTTTTCCCTTTGACACTACACCCGTAGCTCTTATCAATAAGCCAGGCCGTCACACTTACACGTATTAGTCCATATCTTGAAAATTACTGAATCGATCTTGATGAAACTTGCACTGTTCCCTAAGTTGAAGAAAATGTAAGCCAATAAAAAAAAATGGTCACGATCCGATTAATACTTCCGGAGATATGCGTGGACAAACATACATACATACATACATACATACATACATACATACATACATACATACATACATACGTCTATGAAATTTTGTATATTTGTTTGGAAGCCCTAATAGATCATCATATGTGAATATAATGCAATTCCAATAATATTACATACATACGTATCGAATTGATAACCTCCTTTTTTTTGAAGTCGGTAAAAAAGTTTAAAAACTAAAACCCGACTGATAGAAGGAGGATTCAGCGTGATGCTTCTTCTCCTTGGTAACTGTCAGAACTCTCCTCTATATTCTCTATTCTTCGGACATTTTATGTCAGAGCAGTCTTCCTGCTGTAATTTTCAACGGCAATTCATATTCAGTCAAATTTTTAGGAACGATGTATTAATGGACGCGCGGAATGCACTGTTGCTAAGCCGTTTGTAAACACAACCTTACTTAGAATTTATAAAACTTATAGTTAAATCTCTGTTACATGCAAATGTAGAACTCCAAAGATAGACCGTACACATTATTATGATGATTAATTTATGATAATCACAGACGCATTAGTATTTTAATTTACCTGCGCATGAGTTGTCTTTGGTGCGTGGGCACCTGGGCACAATTGTTATTTGTTTTGCAACCTTTTGTCTAGACAAGCATTGAGATTGTAGCAGATAATTTGTGTTTATTTATAGATATCGTCATTCAAGGACTTAGATAATAATCAACAAGAAGAAGCCTGTCATTTCCTGTGACTATGTTTATTTTAGGACGGAGCAGCCCAATGGTATTGTCCCCGACTTACCGAGATGTAGATCGTGAGTTCGAACCTAGGCAGGCACTTTACTTTGTGTTTTTAATTTCATCACCACTGCTCTCAAAACGGTGAAGGAAAACATCTTGAGGAAACCGGCATGTCGTAGAACCAAAAAGTTCGAAAACACCTGGCATCCACCAACCCGCACTGGTAACATGTTCTCTAATGGCACAAATGAACGAAACCGGAATAAGGAATATACGTGGTTTCGAAGTAAGGAATCATAGTGAATTAGGGCCCTGGTCCTGCGTGGTGGATGACTAAAGCGCTTATTGCACTATCCATTTTTTAGGAAATCTAATTAGGAAATCGGCAGATGTAATCGCAGTTAGAACAGATTGGATCCGATTTAGTGTAAATTGGAGGTCCAACCGCTCTACTTCCTAAATTGTCTACGATCTAGGACAGTGTAATCATGGCGCTACGATTTAGAACGACTAGTCGGACTAATAATAAGCGCCCAGTCGAATGAAACTGCCCAGCCTTTTTCCAACTATGTTGGAGTCGGCTTCCAGTCTAACCGGACGCAGCTGAATACGAGTACTTTTCGTGGAGCGACTGCCTATGTGACCTCCATAACCCAGTTACTGAGTAACACGATAGCCTTTGGTAAGACTCTTTGGAGTTTTTGACTCGTACGACTGTCAAAGATCTACGAATCCCGCCGGACCCAACGGGCTTTCCGAGGCACGGAGGGGTCTCGATATGTTATAGATGGTCACCGATCCACGAACCGCCGGCTTCAATCGGCCAGAATGGCTGTTATTACTTAGCCGCGAGTTCCTCATTTCCCAGACAAATAGCAAAAACTAAAACCACTTTAACTTAACAAACTTAATTAAGTATTAACCGCTACAAAATCTAATTTCCTTTGTAAGTGTTAAGGAAATATACTAAAGTGCATAAAATGCCGGTTTCCTTACGTGATAAACAAATGACTATTGACGCTAAGAAAAACCGGTTGCTTCTTTAATAATTATTAGGTAGTGAGTCATGGCCAACACTGAATCATTTTCTTGATTAGGTTTTGAATTCTAATTTACATCCATACTAATATTATAAATGCGAAAGTGTGTCCGTCTGCTACCTCTTCACGCTTAAACCGCTGAACCGATTTAGATGAAATTTGGTATAGAGATAGTTTGAGTCTCGGGAATGGACATAGGATACATTTTATCCCGATATTCCCACGGGATCGAAACTTATGCGTGAAAACGTAGGGAACTGTCAATCCCTAGCATCAGATGAAATGACAGTTCACTTCAAGCTCACTTCACCTAAGTCCTCACGGTGACATTATTATTAATGACACTACTGGCTTCATCATCCTCCTGCCCATGCATACATACATAATCAGCCTATAACGTTCCCACTGCTGGGACACAGGCCTCCTCTCAGTGAGAAGGAGTGGGCTGTAACCACGCGGGCCCAGTGCGGGTTGGTTCATGTCGCATATTCCAACATATTTATTTGGGGTTCGGCGCACCAAGTCTTCATCCATACGTCTCTTTCGGTCACCTCAGCATTCACCATCTTTCTAGCCGTATCATCTTTCACACAAATCTTCCATCGTTTCTTTACTTTTCAACATGTTCACAGTGTTCACACACACACACATATCACTTTTTCAGTTTTTTTTTCCATCCTCTTCCAGAAAACGGTTAACTTTACGGGCTTATTTCGCTCCAGTTTCCGAGTTATTCATAAACGGAGTTTACCTCTATCTATCCAACAGTGGTTTTGGTTCGACATAAGTATTCTAATATTTTTCTTCTCGTTATTGGATCTCGAAAAGCGGACGTCATAAATGAAGAAGAAATGGCACATCAAAGACGACAAAATAGACGACAAAATAAAATTAATCTGTAGTGAAAACAAACGGTACAAAACAAATGTCTGCAACTGTCAGACTGTGACACAGATATTAAAAAGTACACATGACCTTCATACAGCAAGTGTTCTGCAAACACTCTCAGTACAGTTATTTGATACTGTTGTAGACTGTAGTAACTATGACAAGTATGAGATTTTCCAAGCTTATTGAAGATAACTCCCATGTAGATAAATGGGGGCAAATGACTCGTGCCCCAAATGAGAAGTTCCTAAAGGAACGCCACAGTAACACATTACCTGCCCGAGAAATCAACTAGCTCAACAATCGCTCTGGGACTTAGATCATCTATTTATTTTATTATTTTAATTTTCAGACATATGGTTTTGATTGTACTTATTATGGTTTTTATTGTAGGCAATGACGTTATCATTGATTGTAGGCTTTATTGTAAACCTTGTTGAACTGATAAACTGCATCATCTCTAGTATACATACATAAACTCACGACTTCATGCCATGGGGATAGGCAGAAACTACAGAACGCCACCTGCTACGATCCATACAGGCAAAACTCCTAAAACTTGGAAGTGAAAACTCGTAGCTTCAAATAACACAACATTTTACTGTTCAGGCGATTTTATTTGAATAGAGCTATCACTTTTATTTGGTAAAACATCAGGTGTCATTACAGTAGCGCTACCTGTTGATATAGTTACACTTTTACAGTCCAAATTACTATTAACACTAGAATCAAAAGTCAAGCGGTTCGTCCGAGCCAAAAACATTACGTCCGAGATTAATTTTTGAGCTATAAACTTCTGTTCTTTATCAATATCTCTCATTTGTACTTTAAGGTTCGCTGCGAAGGTGGCACAGTCATCTTCTACTTCAATTGGAGCACAGTTTTGGAAAACTGGGGTTTGAGGTACTGGAATGGATTGTGCGAAGATCCTTGAAGGTTGAGGGTCAGCTGTTCTTCTGTCCGTCATCGTACGTTTTTTTTGTGGTGGCGTGTATTTCTCTTCACCGCTTTCTTCCGAAAATTCTTCTTCGTAATTTTCCTGAGAATGTTAAGAAAATGATCTTGAAAAAGATAATTATAATATCTCGCGCCTATATTGCCAGAAGGCAAAGGTACCTATTGAAAGTACTTTCGGCAGTTATTAGTCCCATTCCTACCCCATGTAAGAGGGGGGCGAGTCTATAAAAAAATATATGAATCTGGTACAAACCACCAGGTTTATACATATTATGTATATTTGCTTCTTATAAATTCCTAGATATAGGAAAAACACTTTGCCTAAACTGGAACCTTGCCTAAACGCAACCGAAACCGCCCCATTTCACTGATAAGTCAGTGAGATTGTATATACGACACGTAATACAAATTAGCGAGTTCCGCAAATGTTTCTACCCTACGATAGTCAAGTGGAACACTGCCACTTAGAATTTTTTTTTTTAAACCTTGCCCCACACTAGGAATTTCTCCTGTATTGTGGGTGCGTTTACAAACGTTTAAACTCACATACACAAACATCCAGACCCGTAACAACCACTTGTAGGTCATACAAATTTTTGTTCCGTGCGGGAATCGAACCCGCGACACGCAGCGCAGCAGTCTGCGCCAACCGTGCCGTCCGAATTGATAATGTTAAGTACCTACCTAGTTATCAACCGGGTAAAACTCCAGATTCCAGGCTGTTACTGAGAAATTCCAGATGGAATAACCCAATAACATTGCCCGACCAGGGAATCGAACCCAGGACCACATGCTCAGCGGTAGACCTTGCGACCACCAGACCAACGAGACTGGCAACAGCAGCAGAGGTTTTTTATTGTATTTTAACAAAAAAACCTACGTAATGTGAAATGACCATGTTTTTAGGTTTATAAAGAACTTACCATAGTCATCATAGCTTCAGACTCGTCTTCATTGTTAAACGTTGCTCTGGAAATCACTAAATTCCTTTGTTCTTCAGTATTGTTCCCAAGAAACTCTTCCAATTCCCTGAAGTACCACAGCGTAGGCGTATATATCTCGTCAGCAGTAGCCCCAGAATGCATGCTCATTATAACTTTCTTCTCCTCTCTTCTGAACGCCGTCCGAAAACTATCAATCTTCCTCTTCACCGTATCTAAATTAGCTGTGGTATCTATTTCGTGTACTTTGGCAAGCAAGACCTCGTAAGCTTGCTTCTTCTGGTCCCTCCGTACATACGAGGGATCCTTGACGTCCCACAGACACGGAAAACTTTTATAAAGCTGTATGAATTCATACCAGAAATCGCGAGACATCGTGCTCTTGTTGGTTTTAATAATTGACATTCGCACATGCGCGTAAATTGGGGATCCGAGACCGACTAGAAACATGTCGGCCAACACGCGGGAGCGCGGGTGAAGCGAGGGGCGCGGGGGGCTTGTTGGAAGGGGACCGTGTGCATCGGATCGAGTCGGCGCGCGGCGCGAACAGTAATTGATAAACACATGTTGGACAAGGACAGAATATCGGATGGTCGGCTCACACAGCCGACTCGGATTATCGCGGCTATCGGTCCGTGTGACGTAACTGTAGATAAAAACTCGGTCAGACCAGACAGTCGATAGCTATAAATAAATATCTACCAAGCGTGATTTATGTTTGTTTAGTTTTCCATATTAATTTTCGCTACTTAATTAGTAGGTAGTTAGGTACAGACGCCAGCATATCAAGCTACTACAATCTGTCAAATTACTTTAATAGATTTTCAACTTTATCGCTGAATTGTAAGGTTCAAAGTTGATTGGGAAATTTTGACAGTTTCGGGTAGCTTGATGTGCTAGTCTGTACCTAGTGTTTCTTTCTGACTAATTAACTTCAGCCCATAATGTTATCCCCTAGAATAGAATTTAAAAGGGAAAGTGCTAATAAGTAGTTTTAATTGACCTCGAATTGTATAGGTTTTTCGTACAATCAGAAGTCAGCTTATACTGGTTATGTATAGCTTGATGTGTAGCCATGCGTACATAAACAATCTCTTTACAATTCCGAAGATGAATAAGAAAAATGCGATGAGGTAATTGCCGAGAGGTAATTGCATAATATAAAATGACAATCGATTGCAATGCCCTTCAATAGACAGCAGACTTTTCAAAACTATGAAGCAATGGATGACTAAATGAAAGGCAATACGATCAATTTTATTACCATAATTTTGTGTGTTTTCCAATTACCCTTTTAAATAGGTACTATTCGCATCATCTATTGGTGAATTGAACTTCCCCGAACCGAACCGAATCGACCTTCTTGAGAATAACAAATATGGAATTTAACACAGTGCTTCGTATTTAAAAAACTTTCCCATAAAATTGAATAATGTATGTGCCATTGCAAATGTTACTTAATTAAAATAACACTGATGACAAATATCCAACGACATTTTTAGGCAATCTGTGGGAGGAAAATCTTCCGCCAACGCGATAACGATAAAGAATTGAGGACAGAGTAATGCCCATACAGCCTGCAGCCTGCACACGCGACTAGGGCAATAACCAACTTGTATTGACTTGATACATAACATACATACACTCACGCCTTCTTCACGTGGGGGTAGGCAGAAAAAACAAAACGCCACCTGCTACGATCCCTACATACTGCTTTTGTTTTATTTACGTTTATCCACGTACAGCGGTTGTATGTACTACTACCAATAATATTGACTTGATGTTGTAAAAAAACCTCTTTTGTTTCAGCATAGGGTTTCTTAACTAAAATGTCATGAGTCATGCATGACATGACTAGACAAGTTATTAAGGCTATCAGTTCGAGTCGGATTTATAAAGTGTAACAGACATAATCCGGTAATTAAGGCGAAGTTTCAGCTAAGTATTTAACTGTAGGTACATTTAAACGTTTGCACGGTTTACAGTGGCGCCGATTCTGTTGTTCACAAACTAAACTAAATTTAAGTTCATGCATCTTTTTCTTTCTATTTCATTACGAAAAGGACAGAAGATAAATATTAGTTTAGTCCTGTCAAATTAGCGCCTGACGTAAATTGACGTATGTTTAATACTAGTAGGCATTTTTTTAATCTCGTCTAAATTGTCTATTATGGAGTATCTTAATTTGACAGGACTAAACTAATATTTATCTTCTGTCCTTTTCGTAATGAAATAGAAAGAAAAAGATGCCCGAACTTAAATTTAATTTAGTTTGTGAACAACAGAATCGGCGCTAGTACCTACCAAATCTAATATTTTGTAACATTTAGTCCAACTTGTGTTATTCAAACAAATGAATTTGAACCAATCCAGCACCCTAATTGCGTAACACACCATCAATCACAATTTGAATCATTTTTGAAGTATATTGCTAATACATTGCTTCATATATTCGAAAAATTGGTCTGCTCAACAACGTAAATAACGCAATGAATGTTGTTGAACTGTCACAACGAAAGCCATTGCTACTGACAGAATGACCTATACAAGGTGCCAATTAAGGTGGCTGAGGCCTGAGGGCCTGGCCATAATCATTTTCTCCACAAGTCTTCACAAAACTACGAATAAAAAAAACTGGCCAAGTGCGACTCGGACTCGCACACGAAGGGTTCCGTACCACAAGGCAAAAACGCAGAAAAAAACACGTTTGTTGTATGGGAGCCCCCCTTAAATATTTATTTTATTTTGTTTTTAGTATGTTTTGTTATAGCGGCAACAAAAATACATCATCTGTGAAAATGTCAACTGTCTAGCTATCACGGTTCATGAGATACAGCCTGGTGACAGACAGACGGACGGACAGCGAAGTCTTAGTAATAGGGTTCCGTTTTTACCCTTTGGGTACGGAACCCTAAAAACGGCAATAAAACACTGTCCAACTAAATTGATTTACTTAGAATGACAGGCGCTAATAAAAAGTATAACCGTTAATGAATGATTCACTAGACGTTCACCTACCTACACGATTCACGGTTTGATAATAATTTAACCATGTAGGAATGCCAATAGTGAAAATAATAAAATTGTTTATTTTGTAAATAGGATATCGGAACCACTATTACAATTCTTATAAAAAAAATGTCGCGTCGACATTTCCTATCTTACTGACCCTGAGAAGAAATGGTGAAACCTTCTTTCATATAATTATATAATCTGTGGGTGAAAAACTCAAAGGTTTGTTGAGGTCTCTTTTAAAGTCCAGACATAATGTTAGTATGACCGTGAGAACCTCGTAGAAATGGTCTTTTGAGGGAAGAATCACAGAGATTTGAGTAAAACAGTCCAATCAGTGCAAGCATTTGTCAGTTATCGTGCTTTCAAAACTTTTGTAAGACTTTGAGAAGAAAATATTGATGTCCAGACTGCCCGTCTATAATTGACACTCAGTTCTTTAATAAAGCGAAAAGAGTTGTCAATTTGACCTAATAACCTCATTGAAAATACAGTTTGAGAAATTAATGTTCTTATCATTTGCAACTTTTGCATGTCATTAATCATTTTTAATGTAAAAAAAATCTGTATATACAGTGAGAGAAAAACAAAGCTATGTATGTATATTCGAGATCTGTCTGTCAGTTCATTACAAGTTCACATCTCGTAAACACGTCTGATCTACTTTAAATCGAGTTATGTTTTTTTAAGAATTGTAAAATGAATCGTATTAAACCCTGTTTGTATTAAAAGACGTTGAACTATGTATATCCAATTATTACTCACGTCTTTTATAACTCAAACTCTCCAATTCATGAAATCTTTCAAAAGATGCTACATTCAAGGATATTTTGGCGCCTGAATCACATTGACAGACAGGGGTTGTTGGTAAACATTTCTGAAATTGACACTGTCATTTTGTATAGACAAAACTCAGACCAATAAAAATGGTCCGAACTCCGAGTGACAGAACAAGATGGCGGAGTTAGTTCCGATTTTAACCACACGCGGAAGTCACCTCGTAGTATTGTAGTCGACTGTTATAAACTTTTCCTTTAAGCGGAGGAAAGGAGAAATAAACACGGACTTAAATCTCATCTAGATAATTATGTAAAACTTGAAAAACTTAAGACATACAGCTTAAAGTTATTAGCCTGGCTCAGTGACATTCAATTAGTGGCCATTAGCAACAACGTACACAACAAATATTTTAATGAGCAGCAATTTATTCGCGAGCGCCATGCGACACCAGCTTTGATACCACCAAATTAAAGGCAGTCTCCCTGCCCAGCCTGTTCCCAACTATGTTGAGGTCAGCTTCTAGTGTAACCGCATGCAGTTGAATACCAGTATTATACATGGAGCGACTGCCTATCGGACCTCTACAACCCAGTTACTGGGTAAATCGATATCCCTTGGTAAGACTGGTTGTCAGACTTTTGAGCGCTGACCTACCGAAGATCTACGAATGGCAGCCGGGACCAACGGCTTAACGTGCTATCCGAGGCACGGAGGGGTCTCCATATGTAATGGTTGGTCACCCATCCACGAACCAAAAGCGGCAATCCACGCGTGCGGATGTTGTTATTTAGCCACGAGCCCGTCTGAAAGAAAGCAGTTCCTATAACTGTATATAAGAAGCAATATGGATGCTTGGTGTGGAAACATCAACCACAGCAGCACGCAATCGGTTGTGTCAATTACATTCCAATTATATTCTTATTTACATTTCAACGTCAACTGTTACTAGGGGTGCATTTACATAGTCTCCACGAGCGGCAACATATAAAAGTAATAGCTTATGCCAGCGACTTCATCCGCGTGAAATTTCGCCCCTGGAACCACCGCGTCGCATCGCATCTATTACTGCGTTTTCGCTCAGCATTCTTTCTGACTTTTTTAGGGTTCCGTACCCAAAGGGTAAAAACAGGACCATATTGCTAAGACTTCTCTCTCTGTCCGTCCGTCTGTCTGTCACCAGGCTGTATCTCAAGAACCGCGATAGCTAGACAGTTGAAATTTTCACAAATTATGTATTTCTGTTGCCGCTATAACAACAAATACTAATAAAATAAAATAAATATTTAAGGGGGGCTTCCATACAACAAACGTGTTTTTTTCGGCGTTTTTGCCTTGTGATTCGGAACCCTTCGTGTGCGAGTCCGACTCGCACTTAGCCAGTTTTTTTTTTTTATTTGTGCTGCTTGATATATAATTTTCTTCAAGAATTGTGCTATCAAATGCAAATCCGCCTGGTGGCACTAGAGATTAGCGCGTTCATACAAGCAAGCTCTTCAGCTTAAAGGTGCAATTCCAAGATGGACCGCATGCTGCAAACTGCAGCTGCAGGTTCAAGCGACACTATTGGTTTCTATGTATCTCTATGAAAACTGCGGTCAACCGCAGCCGCTAGCCGCTTTTTCACCTGCGGTTGCAGTCTGCAGCCCATCTCGGAATTGTACCTTTATTGTAAAGTCAAAGTCAAATCAAACCATTTATTTCAAATAGGCAGATAATAAAAAAAATCAGGCAGATAGATAAATAACGATGGTGCAAAAGTCAGAAATGTACTGGATTACCATAACCTACCGAAATGTCAATCCTGTTGGAAGCATGGACGTAATATATAGAAGTAACTCTATATATTACGTCCATGGTTGGAAGTCAATATCGAAATGCTGAACGTTTTGAAAGCAATGATATTATAAGTAAAAAGGTTTTATACTTGTAATATCATTGTTTGAAAGCGATTGCCTCTTGTCTAGAACTCTAGACCCTCTGGACAGTCAGCCCGCTAATTATTACTGACTCATAATTTTACTATGGCATTACCGATTCTTATAAAGAAAGTGCCGATGCAAGAGGAAAAGCAGAAGCGGAACTGCATTAGTCTGTAGTCAGGACATTTGGGCTCCTATCTGCTTCGTCCTGATTTATGGCTTTAAAAATACATCTTCGTGTGGATGGACGATGAATTTTAAATGCTGAGCCGTTAACTTCACCGCTTCTGAACTACGATGTTGCCAGGTAGCAGCCCAGACGAGCAGAGGCCACTTAAATTGCAGGTTTGGGGCACAAGTGACAGAATAGGTTGAGAAATATAGTTTGTCCCACAGCTAACCCTAGACAAATCAGCGAATCCGCCATAAAAAACGCACTCTTGTTTAGCACAGATAACATATAGCAAGTGAAAGGCATAATAACCGATGATTAAGTCGCCATTGATCGAATGCTACCACTCTAGCATGACACTGTCCGTCAGCGCGGAGTAATTACGTGTTGCATTCTAAATAGCAGTTAGAATGATGATACGTGTTGCTTTAGAGAAAATTGTAAGGTGATGGAATCGGTATCAACTGACGGCAGCGATTGACTGACAGTTGACAAGTTGATCCTATTAAAGACAGCTATAAGTTTGCATGGACTTCTTGTAAAGAGTGCATAATTAATCAAGAAAGCAGCTGATGTATACAAACATATCTGTCATGTCATGTCAAAATAAGTGCCGGGAGATTGGATTTTATTACACATAGGTGTCAAGTAACTGATCTATGTTTGAAGGTTCAAATCTAAAAAAATACTTACAGCTGTTGTAATTATTGTCGTGACTTCAATAACATTGCACGAGATGTTAGAAAATATGTTTTCTGTTTTAATTGCATACCTGAGACATGTAATTAATTAAAGATAGCAAAGAAACGATCATGCGTCGGATAGTAGGTAGGTACATATTTGTTTCTATTCAAGAATTATTTCTACGACTTTAAAAACGCTGAGTGCCCGTGCCCGCTATAAAACAAGAGATAAAACTACATCGTTACTCAGTCTCTCATCCACGATTAGTATCTGTCTAGTCTCCGATAAACGAAGCGATAGCAATTAAGACAAAGCCAAAGCAATTACGAGACAATGCTATAAACACACGTAATCGGCTGTTCATCAGTTACTTGCGTCACATGTTTTGTCATTGAACTTGAGTGAAAGTTATATTTTTTAAAGACCACCATATAATATGGTCTTCTCATTACGCTTTTTCGAATGAAAGTGCTTTACCGAAATGGATTAGACGTTTCCAGATTGCCATTACCGTATATGAAAATGATTTACCGATTTACCAATATGGAGTATCATTATGTCACATCTGTCATTGAACTTGAATTTGGAATGCGTTCAAAATTAAAATGTCGTCATATCATTTCGGATGACATTCCGAACACGTCCAAGAGCAGTCGGAGATAATGAATGGGCATTGAAAAATTTAAATTCCGTGATCGATTATTTCTATTTATGATGTGAATGGTTATTTTAATCAACCGACATTAAGTTACCAGTAGGTAATCAGTGTTAAAATAATTACCTGCTGCACGAGCGACATACCTAATCATTTTAGTTTTTTTTTTACAGGCACAATACACGTCAAAAAAAAAGCTGGAAATTCCAAGTCACTTGATTTCAAAATAGAGAATCGAATTTTCAAATATGGAGCGTTCGAAAATGGCGCGCGTTACATAACAGAGAGAAAGTGAGAAGTACAAAACGAAATTAAGTGGAATTGATGCGTCTAATATGGGCTCATTGTAGCGACAAGAGGCGATTAGGCTTTTGTCAGCAATAATGGCCGCGACTGTGAGACGTATGTGATTAAATAAATGTGAAGCATCGATACGACTTTCTTTACACGAGGGGCTTAACTTGGGAACTTAAAACTTGTAAACATGATTGTATTTAAAGATACACGACACTTGACAATATACTAAACACACACACAATTAAGAATTAATTAGGAATACACTTTTGTTGTAACTGGTTGATGAAGAGATATGAAAGAGAAGGGAGTGAATGATAGCGTGACGGTTGACAGAGGAGAATGGAAGAAGAAAACGTGTTGCGCCGACCCCAAGTAACATGGGATAAGGGCAGGAAGATGATGATGGTTGATGAAGAGAAAATATAAACAGATGAGGTACAAACATACATAAGCTCACGCTTTCGTCCCATGACAGTAGGGAGAACCTACAGATCACCACCTGCCACGATCCTTACAACATACTCCTTTTGCTTCGTTTACGTCCATACATTAGGTCATATACGCACGCCTTCACCGGTTGCGAGTACTACGACAGACGCACCTACGCACGAATGTGATGAGATCTTAGAGAAATTAAAGGGAAGAGATTTCTACTTCGATCAATAATTATTGATCGAAGGATTTCTAGTTAAAGACAGATACACTATAGAATCATTAAAATCATCAATACAACTCTCTAACTTCATAATTATAATCCTATTGAATGACTATTACATTAAATATCATCAGGATAATTAGAAGTCATAATTGTTACGATAGCGAATCGTATTTTGCTTAACATACAACCAGACACAGCCCTGCAGATTGCAAAAAACGCGAGAAAATTTGAATTTCGCGGACTACCCTGGCGTTTTTGCTTTAAGGGTCTGATTGCCTTGGAAAACCTCGATCGAGAAAATCTTTTTTCGATAATAAATTATGCCATAACATATTAACACTGTCTTTTAAACACTCCAACCACTATCAGTCAACCCATCGTCGGTCGGACATCAGTATCGCGTCTTCGCGACTCCAAGACCTGTTAGACGGGATGCCTCTCACGCGGAAACAGGTACTGAATAGTTTCCTCGCAACCTTGAGCGAGAGGAGCCGAGGACGGACGCTTGTCAACAACATGACCCCTCCTTCTTCAGGTTGTAATGGGGTTTTAAGAACAGACGTGGTACAGAGAGTTAATTAAGACATAATTTCTTGGGGACCTTAATTTGCAAGAATGTATCTGTTGTCTGAGAGTCTTTCTTTTGGGCTTGTCCCAAGATAGTTCTACTTCCTAGGTAGAAGGAACAGGAGAACTAGGGAATCAGGGATTACTTCTCTCAATTTTGTCAATCCTAGAACAAGAACAGTACCGAGCATAAATACCTCGCATTTACGCAATATTCAAAAGCGATTTACTCATAAAGTATTGATAAATATTTTACGGTGTTAGCAACATGGTATTATCGAAACATCTCTCAATCATCAATCTCATAGTTGCAATTTTTATTTCATGATAAAAACACTTTTGATCTTTGCGTAACTGTACGGCATTTATGCTCGTGACTGTAACCTGTAACTATTGATAGAATTAAACACATTCGGTACTTGTCTTTCTTATAGGCTTGTCCCAAATTGGTAGTTCTACTTCCAAAGTTCTAGGATTGACAAAATTAAGCGAAGTAATCCCTGATTCTATGTTATATGCTTCCTAGTTCTATCAAATGCTGAACAAAACAAATTGCATTTCCCTTCCCTGCTTTCTCTTGTTCTTTAGTTATATGTTCGTGCCATTTTAAAATGGAACAATCGATTTTCTTTATCTAATCATTTTCCCTTCTAACTAGATTCCCAAAAACGAAACCCTATTGCGCAATAGGGCTGTCTCCCAAGTCCCAATCTAATTAGAGTTTAATCACAGAGAATTGAAGGTCGATTGATTGAAAACATTTAGGGTTGACGAGCAGTGTAATTGAGTAACACACATAAAACGACAATTTGATCACAATGTGTTTCATTTTGACAGTTCAGCCACGTTCATTGCGTTATTTACGTTGTTGAGCAGACGAATTTTTCAAACCTATGAGGCAATGGGCTAGGAATACCCTTAAAAACCCTTGGTTTGTGATTGAATATGTGTTACGTAAGTAGGGTGCAGGAATCAACAACAAGTATAAATTACGGACTTTAATTAGTAGTTAACAGTTTCCCTACAACCTTGAACTGGGAAGGCGACGTATAACCAATGATTACGTGTTCCTTCTTGAAATACTGGGTTTTTAATTATAAGATATTGTTAAGATATTAAACGCTTGGAAACCGTGGACACTCTTCTTTTGGCATTGACATCATGTTGGCGAATTATCGACTTGACACAGTGATGTTGATTGATGTTAATTTGTTTCGACATTATTGCAGCAAATCAGTCGAATGAAAAATACGTGTGTAGGTACCCCCCTACTTATACATGTTTATTGAAGTTCATCCAAGAGTTTATGAGAGATTCAGTTAATAAAAATACTGGGGTTTTCACTAGGAATTTCTCCTGTATTGTGGGTGCATTCTCACATACACAAACAGCTAGACCTGGACCAACTACTTGTAGGTCATAAAAATATTTGTTCCATGCAGGAATCGAACCCGCAACACGCAGCGCAGCAGTCAATCGGTTAACCACTGCGCCAACCATGCCGTCGCGTCGGTGGTTGAGCGAGCTAGTCGTGTATTTTTAGGTGCCCAACCAACCTTAGCAGATCGTCTATACTAATGTTAGAAGGAGGTATTTGTGAGTTTATAAGTGGGGGATAGTCTACGGAACTACTGATCCGATTCCGAAAATTATTTCACTAATGAAAAGCTAGAGCCTACTGTATCTATTGCCGAGTGTCATCGGATATGTTTTATTATAAAACAAAAAATATAACGCGGACGAAGTCGCGGGCAGAAGCTAGTGGAACAATAATTTTATCATAAGAAAACCTTGTATCGCACACCATTTTAAAAGCAAAACCACAAGACTAGGTTGAAGACCTAGATCTATTTATATACCAAGATGGCGATCATGTGCGATAAATCGTGAAATCCGACACTTCCTTTCATAATCCCTTTGAAGATGTAAGGATTGACGATTATATTGCGCATGAACTTTAACTTGTTAATAGCACAAGTGCTTATAATACTACACACGCATCGATCGTCTAGACAAAATTGACGTTGACAAACCGCCAGAGAGTAGAAAGCTCAGAGTGTCAAACATTCCAGTAGGTACAGTGTATTTTTTCTGAAATTTCTTATTTTGTAAACAAACCCAAACATCGTTTTTACATCGATCACACACTTTAAATTAGGAACGTGCTGCTCTTTGTGAATGTAATTTAAAAGTCAATGATTTCATTAAACACTTTGGATTTGTCATAATCGAAATCTCAGTAGCAGTACGCTATTTATTTGGTTACCAAACGAGACGGGATTTCCGCTTTACTTAGCGAAACGGTTGAAAAAATGAAAGTAGCAAAATATAGAACTACTATCATAGATATATAATCTCTACTATCATGAATAATTTATTTATTTAACATTAAACGGCCATGTCCATAAGAGAAAAATAAGGCTAATGTTCTGGATTTGACAGATTTTTGACATCTTCCCTTTACATTTATGTATTTCTGACAAATTTCTGTCTCAGTGCCCAGTGGTATCAAAGACCACAGAGCCACAGTCTACGCGGATGCGTGAGCATTTCGCGGTAGTAAGTAGAGTCATTCAAGTACCAGTCTGTGGGCGGACTGGTGCAGCCTGTCCTACGGGCGCGGCGGAAAGCAACAGGCAACGCAGTAAGGTAAGTTGTTTTATGATTGTATATGTCCTCGGGTTTATTGCGACAAACGAGATACACATGTTTGGAATCACGAAGATATGATTGTCTGATGCAATAGCAACAGCAGTTGGCAGATATTCATATTTAACTTTCCCGTTTGTTCAACTTTTTTAAACTAGATGATCATTCAATTTATACTATGTTCAATGTATCATAATCTAAAGTTCGTTTTTTAATCCCAGATAGCAAATTGACAGGTGTAATGTCAAACTCCGATACTAAAAAGCGAACACTAACACATAAAGACTTGAAATGTCAGATAACTATCTTGGTTTAAAAAAACGAACATTAGGTAGATTGATCACGTGGACTTTTACGTGTTATTCCATTTCTCCTTAGCTTAAAAGGGGCCGTGTTATGTCGGGCACAGGCACTACCTCACTGCTTGTGCTGAAGTTGAAGATATAGGCGGCAAAAACCCGGACATATCATCAGTTGAGATGTTCACTTGTTTGTCATCCTATGATAGAAAAATTTGCATGCAGCTGATGTAGGCAAAACAGCACGGCAAACGCATGCAGAGGCTGCAGCCAACACTTTCAAGTTCGTTTGAGCGATTATCTTACCTTCCAAGGAGGCAACAGGTTGGTTTTGAACCCCAAGCACGTATATGCATCCACGTAAGAGAAAGGCTTTATACAATTTAGCAAGCTAACTGGTAATTTAACAATCTGCAAAAGAACTGTATTCTTTTGACAAGTGAAACCCGTTTCTATTTAAATGAAGTAGAAAGCCAGGATTCAAACATCAACTATTAACAACTGAACGGAGATGCTGAAAAGTTTGTTACATCATCAGTAGTTATATTAAAAACTAGCTTCTGCCCTCGTTCGTCGTTCGTCCGCGTGAGAAGCGTTTCTTGTTCCCCGACCCACCCCATCGCACCGCATCGCCCGCTCGCGCTATTACTTCGTTTTCGCTTATTCTTTCTGATTTTTTTTATTTTTGCTCGGCTAAATAGCCTCTAGTATTCCTGGACACTTGGGCTATCAAATGCAAAAATATTTTTTCAAATCCGCCTGGCAGTTTCAGAAATTAGTGCGTTCAAACAAACAAACTCTTCTGATTTATTATTAGTATAGACAATAATATTGTTGTTATTGTTTGTTGTTTTATATTATTATAAAATGCATGCCCTAAACAGGCAAAATATGGACAAATATGGACCAGCACATCAGGCTACCCGAAACTGTCAAATTTTCCCATTCAACCTTGAACCTTATGCTGCAGCAATAATGTTGAAAATCTATTAAAGAAATTTAACAGATTGTAGTAGCTTGATGTGCTAGCGTTTGTACATTAACCAACAACTTTTACAACTGCAAACACCTATATTTTCTGCAAAAAAAATATTCTCATTCATTTCATTTCTTATCCTTGTATAAATGAGACTTCTGTCCTCCACCTGTCGTACGTCGTCTATGATACATTTTTCATCGGCACCCACAGCCCCGTTATACCTACTTGTGTCAAAGCATTTCTACGGCTCGATTGTGTTGTTCTCAATATAAATCGGTACCAGTTCACTGTAAATCGCGAATGGAATCAACACGGATTAATGTTGCCAGCACGTTTTCTTACGCACCGACTTGGCGCCATTATTTATAGAAAAAGGTTGGAAAAGAGGTTGTGTAGCTAAAGAGGAACGAGGTGCTGTGTAAGGAGGTTTGTGTTTTATGGAATAATTTGCTATAAACTGTGGTTGTGATCGGGTAAGGGCTACTTTTATTTAGCAGTTAACCTTTACTTGTTTATTCCACGTTTATGACTGAATCTATCAGCGGGGTAATTGCGTAATACACTAACAGTAGGAATGGCTTTTATTTTGACAGTTCAACAACATTCATTGTTACGTTGCCGTTGTTGAGCTGAATTTTTTTTCGAACCTAAGAAACAATGGATTAGCAATATCCTTCAAAATTATTCAGATTGGCATTGACAGTGTGTTACGCAATTAGGGTGACGTTATTCAAAAGCAAGATAATCGTGACGATTACGCAGCGACATGATTCTTTATGGTTATTAATTACAAGGTCACCCGTAGGCTGGGAGGACAGGCGCGGTCGCAGCCTGAAATTTTGGAGGGGGTCACTCACTACAGTAATAAAAAATAGGTATCTGGATTAAAATAAACATTATTGCCCAAGGCACAATTTTATTATTACAAATTTATCGCTGTTATTATAAATTTATAGCTAGAAATTTCCTTTTATTTGGCAAATTTTTGATATTTTTCAATTTGACCTTAGATTTTGGGGGGGTCATGTCCCCTGTGACCCCCCCCCCCCTTCGGACCGCGCCTGTGAGAGGAGCAACGATCTTCGAAAGCTGGCTGGTAGTACGAGTAGCTGTATGAGAGTAGCCAAAGATCAAGTTTGCTGGGGAGTTACACCACTAGTGGTGAGGACGGTCGTTTGCGGGAACTGTCAAATGTAATTTTGACTTTCAAGAAGTGCTGATTTTCAGTCTAAGTTTGAATAAATGACTTGATTTTGAGTTAAATGGCAAAATACTTTTGACCAATTTAACAGTGAACTGATAGAAGCTGTGATAGTTACCGGTGATAAAGCCGAAAATCTCTCGTTTATAACTACCAAACAACCATTCATTAGTTTCTGTCCAATAGTGGACATCCGATCCATTACATAAGCAACATTCACACCACACACCATCGTGCGTGGGCCGATCCAGAAACCCGTTCAAGACATATGGTAGGGTTTAATCTGAAGCTTGTCGCCGTCGCCGTTAACTCTGATCAATTAGGTCATTGAGCAGATAGTGTTAACAACGAGCATGTATTCTGCTTTTCTATCGATGAGCATTTGTTTCGTAATGCTCGTGAGCATGTAAAGATGAGAATAAAATGCTGCGGAAGCTTGTTGAACAAGGCTTATGTTTCGTACAGATAAGCTAATAAGGGTTCCCTTTGGTTTGCTTGTGGTGCTTTTTGACGATGCACGTTTGTTTCTGAACTCACAGTAGCAATGGCTTTAATTTTGACAGTTCAACAACATTCATTGCGTTATTTACGTCGTTGAGCAGACAAATTTTTCGAACATATGAATCAATGGATTAGCAATATCCTTCAAAATGATTCAGTGTGTGATTGATTGATAGTGTGTTACGCAAATAGGGTACTGTTTTGATATTTGCTATCTGTCTATCTTACCAAAACTCAGTAGCATAAAAGAACTGTATAAATATGATATTTGGCTCTCGATGACAAGGTGTCCCGTGTCTGAAGACTTTATCTTGGTGTTCCGTACGAGAAGGCTTGGCTTCAATGATGGACGAAATATTCCAACGCTGAGCGTTGTAATTGCATTGCATCGAGCTTTGAACGCTCCTATATTTCAATGGGCCCTAGATGTGGACAAGATACAAGTTCATGAATATTTATCTACTACTAGCTTTTGCCAGCGACTTCGTCTGCGATCCAGGATGAAAAGAAGCCTATACCCTTCTCCAGGTCATGGTCTACCCATGTGCCAAATGTCATCCAAATCCGTTCAGCTGTTTTTGCGTGAAAGCGTAACAAACTTTCGCATTTTTATTAGATAGCCATACTTCCATACTATAATAAGATTATAAATTCGAAAGTAACTCTGTCTGTCTGTCTGTATGTTAGATAGGAGTGTGGTATTGCGGATGTCATTAATGGTGTTTTTTCAAGCCACTGATTAGGTACCTACTACTATTACGTAAACCAACACCGTCCATCTTTTGCAAGTTTATCCAGGGGCCTAAGTCTGCTATTTTATAAATTCGTCATTCCAACACGATCCCATTATCATTTTGCTAAAAGTTCGTAATCTGCTAAATTCATAATGGTCGATAATTGGTCGGTAAATGGCACAGGGGCCTAAGTCTGCTATTTTTATAAATTCGTCATTCCATCACGATCCCATTGTCATTTTGCTAAAAGTTCGTAATCTGCTAAATTCATAATGGTCGATCATTGGTCGGTAAATGGCACAGAACATATACGATACTCGTAACGAATTAAAAGCAATGACTGCACAATGAGGTTCTAATGGTAGGTCACTGATCAAAGGAACTATCAAAATTTTAGCAAATTCAATAAGACAGTAATTAATTTGTCATTATGTACGAGATTACCATTCTATGCCATTTCTTTCAATGGAGTGTCAGTGATTGACCATTGGAAAGTCATAATGACGCCATTATATTAGTAGATTACCAAAGTGATCAAAATCAACAATTATGAAATCAATGATAGACCATTCTGACACTATTGTAATAACAGACTTGAGGCCCTGATCTTTATCAATCATGGACAATGTAACATGCAGGGTCCATGTCGAAAACTTTGCGTCGACAGAGACTACATAGGAGTATTTTGGATAACACAAACATTTATTTGGTTTATTGCAATTCTGTTTGCTGAAAAAATTTTATTTATCCATATTAATATTATAAATTCGAAAGTAACTCTGTCTGTCTGTATGTTACCTTTTCACGCCTAAACCACTGAACGTAAGTTAGTAGTTAACGTACGTTACTAAGGACTTTATCAAGATTTTTCCTGAATTTCTACTTACTATGTAAGCATGCAGGAAACTCTACCTTTTGCAAACTCTGCAAAAACCTTACCTCCAATGTTTCATGTTCCTTCACCACCATGTTCATGTTCATACATTTTGATCAGCAAAGATCGTTTGCGACAAGCTCAGCTGTTCAATAATGAGACATCACTCACGATTCAGGGAGCCAGTCTGACCAGCCTCAAAATTTCACCGGCGACATTTAAGCGAAGGTAAAAGTTTATAAAAAGTTAGCAAACTTGTTTATCGATAAACGGCATTGATACAACCGGTACATGATCATATTCGGAGTATTTTTTACGTGGCTTTACACGTAACATTCGCACGCAGCCAACCCGCACTGGGCCCGCGTGGTGGATTACGGCCCACTCCCTCTCATTGAGAGGAGGCCTGTGTCCCAGCAGTGGGAACATTATAGGCTGATTATGGTTATGGTATTCGCACGCAGTCGTTAACGTTCCCACTGCTGGGATAGCGGCCTCCTCTCTGTGAGGTGAGTGGGCAGCTATCCACAACACGGGCCCTTGCAAGTCTTCTAATTTTTATTATTGACTCTCGGGGTGCTTCGCCAGTTTGAATGTCATGTACAGTCACAAGCATAAATACGTACAATTATACCAAATTCAAAAGCGATTTGCTCCTAAATTAATTTAGTTTTGTGGTGTTACCAGTTACGAGCATAGTATTTTCGAAAAAAACTATTAAGGTGCCACTAGTCGATATTTTTTCCATACAAATTTCGGGAGAGTATTCCACTGTTTGTCATTGTGCATCCAAAGTTAAACATGATATCGTTTTGAATTATTATTAATTTTGTCTGTACTGAAACAGAATAGTAAAATAAAAAGCCATAAAAAAGTTATGAGCCAACAAAGATTGCTATTTATAAAGTAACTTTGGGTGTAAATAAGTAATAAAAAAAAAACTATAAAATCTTCAAAACCAAGTCCGTGCCGACAAGGCTCAGTTATCGAAGAGTTCAATAAACTTTATTTGTAATTGATTTATGCAGTGGTTTTTTCATAAAACTCGATTTCCCGAAGCCCTTTTCGAATTTTTTTACTCGCTTATCAGTTTGGAACAGTGTTTCTGTGCGTGAGAACTAAACGTTGTTCGTGTAGACTAGCGTCTAACTGCTCACCACTGGTACTAGCTCTATCGGACACGAAGACAGGTGAGACAGCGTGCTTTTTGGCCATGACCACCAGTGAGTTCGAGCTCGCGACTAGTTTACTCTTAAGGGATAGGTCTTTTCTCAATGTTTAAAGCTTCTCTATTTAAAACCGTGACTAACGTTGTTACGTGAAAAGCTTTAAGTACATCGATCTGCCTAGCCTTTGCCCAATTATGTTGGGGTCGACTTCCAGTCTAACCGGAAGCAGGCAAGAGTTATAGTATAGAGCAAGAAAGTCTTTTTGTTTGACTTAACTTACTTTGAGTTAATACGTGAAAATCTTTAAAGAGATACCAGAATATAGACCAAGAAGTTTGGAGGTCAACGCCAACGGTCAAGCCAAACAATTGTGATGTACAAAATTAACTGTGAAGTCTTTTTATCTAAAAATAATAGCACAAACTGTAATTATTTTTAGAATTGCAGTCCGTGAGTCTTATCAGTTTCGATATCAATTACTTTTATTAAACTGTTGCTACATTCTTATTTACTTAGCTAACGCTACTCATCCTTGTCTGACCGCTATATGCTATCTCTTATCGTTGTTATCAGCTATCCGGTAATTACCTGCGAACAAGAAAAACAAGAGTTAGTGTGTTTGTTTTTTGATACAGGCATCTTTTACATATTATGTTGGTTATTCAAAAACAGTTGATGTTGAAACATTTGAAATTCGATGTGTCGCAAGCGAATTCAGTACAACCAAAGACATTAAAGGGTAATCTTAAATCTCTTTGAGTACAACATAGTTTCAGCACAGTGTAACTAAAGTGCCACAAACTTATCTGGCCCGGTGGCAAAAAGAGGAACTAACGACGCCATTTTGAAATGTCAATCTGCCTGTCTGCTGAAATGCCAACCAAATGCGGCATCAGCAACTCCCTCACCGGGCCAAATAAGTTTGTGGGACTGTACATACATTGGTTACTCGCCTATTAATTTGACAGTAATTAGTAATGTCAAAAATTATGACATATTTTTGACGCATGCTCACGCAGCTCGCAAGATTGCTCTTCGACAACGTTCCCGAACACCGACTGCACATGTAGTTTTAAGGACGCGTTTACGAATCTGACAAAAATAAGTAGTTTTACGGTACACTTTGCAGCAAAATGAGACTAAACCAAATGTAACTAATAATTACCACAGATAGTTTACTCCTTCATCTTCAAATGGTAGCTATTTTTTATTAAAAAATGTTGGTTTTTAATATAGTAAAAAATAATTTCCGTTGCCTCTTCACACAAAATCGACGATATCGTGCTGACTTTGGGGATATTTTTCTTCTATTTAATAACATAAATTTATTTATTTAAAAATATTTTATGTAAGCAGACATGTTCAACTCAAAAAGGTACTAAAAAGAACTATCAAAATGTTACAAATAGGCTCAGAAAAAAATAAAAATCGGAGTCTATTTTTTCACATATTTAGCTGTAACGCGTGAATCTTATTGGATTGAAATAAGGGTTATTTTACTGGTCACTGTCTTGGTTTATTGCACAAAAATTTGTAATGAAATATTAGTCTGCGCTCGGCCGCCGTCGTGAGTGGACTCTGTGTCGCTTGTAAGCAGCAGCTTGTGCTGAAAAAGATCGCTGTACGGATACAAAATATTTGACATACCAAACATGATACTTCACGCATTCTATAATGTACCTACCTACTACCCAAGGAGAGATTTTATTCACAGTCTTATAATTTTTCTAGAAGTAAGTAGGGATTATAAATTCATAATATTATTATTTCGTTTCGGACTTGATGGAGTGACCTGCAGGTGTACTTCGAAGACTGCTACTGGAACTAATAGCCGAGCTGAGCTAGGTGTGCCGAGTTTGGGCTCATTTCGTTAGTTATGATGAGACCTTACCTCCGGACTTGATGGAGTGACCTGCAGGTGTACTTCGAAGACTGCTACTGGAACTAATAGCCGAGCTGAGCTAGGTGTGCCGAGTTTGGGCTCATTTCGTTAGTTATGTTGAGACCTTACCTCCGGACTTGATGGAGTGACCTGCAGGTGTAATTCGAAGACTGCTACTGGAACTAATAGCCGAGCTGAGCTAGGTGTGCCGAGTTTGGGCTCATTTCGTTGGTTATGTTGAGACCTTACCTCCGGACCTGATGGAGTGACCTGCAGGTGTACTTCGAAGACTGCTACTGGAACTAATAGCCGAGCTGAGCTAGGTGTGCCGAGTTTCGGCCCTTTTTGGTAGTTATGTTGAGACCTTACCTCCGGACTAGATCGCGTGACCTGCAGGTGTACTTCGAAGACTGCTACTGGAACTAATAGCCGAGCTGAGCTAGACGTGCCGAGTTTGGGCTCATTTCGTTAGTTATGTTGAGACCTTACCTCCGGACTTGATGGAGTGACCTGCAGGTGTAATTCAAAGACTACTACTGGAACTAATAGCCGAGCTGAGCCTGGTGTGCCGAGTTTCTGCTCATTTCGTTGGTTATGTTGAGACCTTACCTCCGGACTTGAACGAGTGACCTGCAGGTGTAATTCGAAGACTGCTACTGGAACTAATAGCCGAGCTGAGCTAGGTGTGCCGAGTTTGGGCTCATTTCGTTGGTTATGTTGAGACCTTACCTCCGGACCTGATGGAGTGACCTGCAGGTGTACTTCGAAGACTGCTACTGGAACTAATAGCCGAGCTGAGCTAGGTGTGCCGAGTTTCGGCCCTTTTTGGTAGTTATGTTGAGACCTTACCTCCGGACTGGATGGAGTGACCTGAAGGTGTACTTCATCAAGTCCGGAGGTAAGGTCTCAACATAACTAACGTAATGAGCCCAAACTCGGCACACCTAGCTCAGCTCGGCTATTAGTTCCAGTAGCAGTCTTCGAAGTACACCTGCAGGTCACTCCATCAAGTCCGGAGGTAAGGTCTCAACATAACCAACGAAATGAGCCCAAACTCGGCATACCTAGCTCAGCTCGGCTATTAGTTCCAGTAGCAGTCTTCGATGTACACCTGCAGGTCACGCGATCTAGTCCGGAGGTAAGGTCTCAACATAACTACCAAAAAGGGCCGAAACTCGGCACACCTAGCTCAGCTCGGCTATTAGTTCCAGTAGCAGTCTTCGAATTACACCTGCAGGTCGCTCCATCAGGTCCGGAGGTAAGGTCTCAACATAACCAACGAAATGAGCCCAAACTCGGCACACCTAGCTCAGCTCGGCTATTAGTTCCAGTAGCAGTCTTCGAAGTACACCTGCAGGTCACTCCATCAAGTCCGGAGGTAAGGTCTCAACATAACCAACGAAATGAGCCCAAACTCGGCATACCTAGCACAGCTCGGCTATTAGTTCCAGTAGCAGTCTTCGATGTACACCTGCAGGTCACGCGATCTAGTCCGGAGGTAAGGTCTCAACATAACTACCAAAAAGGGCCGAAACTCGGCACACCTAGCTCAGCTCGGCTATTAGTTCCAGTAGCAGTCTTCGAATTACACCTGCAGGTCACTCCATCAGGTCCGGAGGTAAGGTCTCAACATAACCAACGAAATGAGCCCAAACTCGGCACACCTAGCTCAGCTTGGCTATTAGTTCCAGTAGCAGTCTTCGAAGTACACCTGCAGGTCACTCCATCAAGTCCGGAGGTAAGGTCTCAACATTACCAACGAAATGAGCCCAAACTCGGCACACCTAGCTCAGCTCGGCTATTAGTTCCAGTAGCAGTCTTCGAATTACACCTGCAGGTCACTCCATCAAGTCCGGAGGTAAGGTCTCAAAATAACTAACGTAATGAGCCCAAACTCGGCACACCTAGCTCAGCTCGGCTATTCGTTCCAGTAGCAGTCTTCGAAGTACACCTGCAGGTCACTCCATCAAGTCCGGAGGTAAGGTCTCAACATAACCAACGAAATGAGCCCAAACTCGGCACACCTAGCTCAGCTCGGCTATTAGCTCCAGTAGCAGTCTTCGAAGTACACCTGCAGGTCACGCGATCTAGTCCGGAGGTAAGGTCTCAACATAACCAACAAAATGAGCCCAAACTCGGCACACCTAGCTCAGCTCGGCTATTAGTTCCAGTAGTAGTCTTTGAATTACACCTGCAGGTCACTCCATCAAGTCCGGAGGTAAGGTCTCAACATAACTAACGAAATGAGCCCAAACTCGGCACATCTAGCTCAGCTCGGCTATTAGTTCCAATTAATACATAGGTACGTACTTTGGCAAGTACTTGATTAATCACTGTCCAGTGAAATTAAGTAAATATTAAAAAAAAATACATGGCAAAAATTAAATAAAATTAGGCTCAAGTATCAAGTCGTGTCAGTTTACTCATAATTTCACCGCTTCGCGCATGTCGCTGTGTGTGTGAGCCGTGCACGTGTAGTAGTGAGACTCAATACCTAAAATTGAAGCGCGTCAATTCGTAAACGCGTCCTTAAAAGATAGTAAGCCTAGTTTCAGTAAGGAAAGTAAAAAAATGGTACTTAAGTATAATAATAAAAAAAATGGTATAAGTAATAAAGTGCACGCACATGTTATATTATAACTTGACACAGTTATACAAGTAGTCACATCGCGCTTAGCTTACAGATTCGTGATCGTTTACAAGACTCTGTGATAAAATTTATTTCAAAACTAGCTTCTGCCCGCGACTTCGTACGCGGATCCTGTTGGTTATGCCAGCGACAACGGGGTAGTCAAAATCGAAGATCTGAAACGTCTGATGTCGAATTCTAAGAACCCGGGGACTGGATAACAACGGGATGCGCGAGACGATTCGAGACGTCATTTTCAGGCAATAATGAACCAATAGGGTGGTAAACTTGGCCTTGCACTTTGAATGTTGGCATAAATGGGCCTTCTGAAATCTGTTTCGCAACAAAAGATGTCATTTGAAAGGAATTATTGTACGAACGTATGTTGTCCAAGAAATGTTTTGACTGTGATGGTCACCGATTAGCAGTGATCTTAATATTTCTGGAGGATTTTGTAATATTTCAATATGTACTTTCCCACCTGAGCAACACATACCGTTTGTTTCTTTTTGCTATTTAACAGCTTCACAAAAAGTAAAATTTTTAACCATACCTCCGATGGCGGAATATGTGGCGTAGTCAATCATAGGAGTATACGTAAATGCACTCCGTTCCTTATCAACCCAAGGAAGGTCGCCATGCCCTACGGCTATATCTTGAGACACATCCGATTCTTCAGATGATATCGACATTCTGTTCAGAGAATGTCGAAGTCGATCAGAATTCAAACGTTCGTTGCGCTCTTCTTAATCTGTCTCTTCATGCCGTACTCCAGCAATTCTTTCTTTCTCACTTTCTGATTATGAATATTTTGTTGTGTGCGTGTTCGGGACAATGTATGATAATCTCACGTTCATCACTCGTATCAGCGGTCAGTCGCGCATCATATTCTTCACTGGTCTCTAGAGACCTGGATGTAGATGCGTAAATACGCTGGGAACGCAGGCGTGCTTCGCGATCCGAAGAGGTTTCCACGGAGCGAGTTGCAGCCTGATGTTCTCAAACATCATCAAGTCTCTCCTGACGGTCTCCGGTAGATTCTTGGGATCTTATGATCCTCAATCTTTTAGCTCCTTTGGAACATTGGGAAAGATTTGACCTCTTTCTAGGCATGGTTAAAGTTTTATTATGAAGATACCTGATCAATTAAAATCTAAGTGACTGCTCCCCTACCAAGGTTGCCCAGACACGGGGTCGTCTGGCGCCCATGTGCTGGTTTGGTCCCTGGGGTGGTCACGGCGTGCTATGTGTTCTGGTGCGCCGGTGATGGGGAGTACTCCCCAGCGGAGGGTCCGGTGACGGACAGCCGCGGCAGGTTCACGGATGAGTGCTAACGCGTGCGGCGTGCCCATGTTCCCGCCGTAAGCGGCAGAGGAGGACACCGTGGAGTTTTAGTGGGTTAGAGTCCCACATAACTGCACTATCTCCCCGTGGTAGTGCAGAATGCATGAGCATTTCTTCACGTTAAAAAAAAAATGGGAGTTTTGGCCAGTAGAGTCAAATTTTCAATGATATACCATCGTCATCGAAAATCAGTCCTAAACTGTTACCGCCTTCACCGCGTGGAGGTGAAATTAGTGATAGCTTTGATTTCCACATCAGATGTTTCTGATCTTCGATTTTTATGAGTCAACAGTAAATGCCCATCAGACCGAATAACTTTTACTAAGACGTCATTCCTATATGTGTTATGGTGTAGCTGGGCTCTTGGAGTTCCCCATCAGGTGTTCCAGATCTTCAAATTTATTCTCTCAGCAGAAAATCCTCATCACGTGGAACAATTTTTGCTATGGTACCATTTTTGTATCTCTTATAGTTAAGCTGGTCTGTTTCGGTTCTGCATCAGGTGTTCAAGTTTCCAAGAAACATTATAGCCTGAATGTTGTCCAGCCATAATAACTATACAACAAAAAAAAAAATCATTCAAATCCGTCCAGTAGTTCCGAAGATCGGACGCGCAGGCCCGAGGTGTGTACGTACTCTGATAGAATACCTTAACAAATGTTCGCCGTGATTCTTTAAATTGACATAACTTTTTTATTTATGAACCGATTGACATGAAATAAACCCTAAATGTTAAGTTAAGCCTACTACAATATATTAGTGAAAACCGCATCTAAATCGAATAAGCCGTTTCTGATATTAGCGTGCACAAACAAACAGACAAAAAAAAAATAATTACAATTTCGGGTTCGGCATCGATATAATAACAACCCCTGCTACTTTTTTTTTATATATTTCCATTGTACAGACACCACTTTTCTACAAATTTATTATATGTATAGATACTTGCAATAAATAAAGCTTAGTCAATCACAGTCCTTATCAGACGGTTGCCTTCTAATCTAGCGTGACAGTCATTCACAGTGCTCTAACACCAATATTTGATCAACTACTCATTCTATGACGTCATGCTTTTAAACCAACGGACAAACAATGCCTAGCTAAATTGTTTAGGGACTAGGAACAGTGTAGTAGATAAATGAATAATAACCACAACAGACTGTAGATAGATATGGTCTGTTCCAAAAGTATCAGATGAAAATGTAAACAAACCCTGTTGAAGAAGAATGGCATAGAAGTCGTCGGTTCGCGCTACAGCAAACATGCCAGACGCGCTGCAGAATCGGGCCAACCTTTATGTTTCACCACTTTTCCAACAATTATTGTTTAAATAACATTAGGCAAAAATCGGCCCAAACCACATCATCTAAAACTATTCCAAACAAGTTGATAGCATTAGTAGTTCTTGAGAAAGCCAGCTGTGACAGACAGACAGACAGACTTAGTCTTACCATAAGGGTTCCGTTTTTACCATTTTGGTACGGAACCTTAAAAATTAGTGTGATGTGATTAGTCGGATTTGTCGCGCAAAAATTCCCTTGCTGTGCCGTGCCGCGAGCGGGCGGAAGACCTAAGTTGAGCCGTTAGCCGTTACTAGTTTTGTAATCAACCACAGACAATCAAGTTATAAACAGTTTAAGAGACAATTTAATTCTCTTAACCCTTCCAGTGCTCAGTGATTGTGTTCCGATTGTTGTGGCCATATTGCAGACCTTTGTCCTTGACACAAAACATGCTAGCTTGAGCCTTATGTCCGGGTTACACGAGGCTAGTTTTTGAAGCTAGAATAGCATAACCAGCCTATAATGTTCCATTGTTCCCACTGCTGGGAAACAGGCCTCCTCACTTCGAGAGGGACTGGGCTATAATCTACCACGCGGGCCCAGTCATGCGGGTTGGTAGATGTCACATGATTTCGATTTAGGTTCTAGGATATGCCGGTTTCCTCACGATATTTTCCTTCACTGTTTTGAGAGCAGTGCTGATAAAATTATTTACACAAAGTAAAGCGCCTGTCTGGGTTCGAACCCACGACCTACAACTCGTAAGTCGAGGCTGTTGCCTCTGACTAGGTTATCACTGCTCTTATTAAGTTAGTATTTATTCTTTCTTGTATTTTTAGCAATAATGAAGCGACGACCTCATAGCTTTGCATAGTAGACCCTCCCATATGCAAGTAGCTATCACAGGTAACATTAGCCTACGAATCTATTTAAATGCCCAGTTTGGCAATAAAAAATGCTACCAGTAGTAAGCAAAACGATTCGTTTTCGTTTAAAGGAACCACGCATTAGTCCGTAGTGTAAAACGTACCGATTGGGTACTAGCTTCGACGGCCACACAAGGCTAGTAAAATCGGTGGTGGGAGGTGCTGAGGCTCAAAAATAGAACCCCATCTTATTAAACTATCACACTAACTAGCTTATTATATTTCTCGCGACGTTACTAGCCTAAAAATGAAGATAGTTCTGTATATATGAGGCTAGAATGATTAGCTTGCTAGCTTACCAGCACTATCTTAGCTTCAACAACTAGCCTCGTGTAACCCGGGCTTTGCATAACGATCGGTGCTTTTATTTATAAACCCAATTTAATGTTTATAAATAAAAAGGGCTTTGACTTGAACGTTAACTGGAGCAACGTCAAGTATTTTTTTTATCGGAACCGGTATTTTTGTCCTTGATGTTTCGCTTGATGAAGCTTAGCTTATTTTATGCATAGGTACATACATGAACTCACGCCTTCTTCCCATATGAGTAGAAACTACAGAACGCCACCTGCTACGATCCATATACTCAATTTGCTTCGTTTACGCTTTTTTGCTTTGTTTCGTTTACATCTGTGGCCTTAGTGTGAGTTTTTTCGACTCACGTTCGATTGCGAGCGCGTTAGAATTTTGTATGGGAAATTAGGTTTCTCCTAGTGACCACCAGGTGGCGCTATAACTTCTGGTCATAACTTCGCTATAACTTCTGGATATACACGCACGCCGTACTACGCACAGGTAAACTTTCTGAAGAACATCACCAATGGGGTCCCTAAGGTCCTTCTTCTAGGTCCTAGAACGCCCTTTTAACTTAAAATAAAAGTTTAAATCGTCCACACAACATTACAACTACAATCATCATCACAGGCATCCCCCACCGGTCTTGTGCTTCACCGTCCGATCAGGACCAGGCCCGTGCCGGACGGCGCGTACGTGTTCCACGCGCGCCTCAAAGAGATGTCAGCATCCCCATAGGGCCGAAGCCTGCCGGGTCAGCGGGATTGTCCGAAAGGGTTACCGCTGGCCCGGAACATAAAGGGCTAAGGAAGGAACACGGGTGTGTTTTAGTCAGTAAGAGTCTGACACTCCCTCCCGCTCCACCCAGAGCGGGAGGGGTCATTTGATGATTTCCCATCCGAAAAAAAAAAGGCATTCCCCACCGGTCTTGTGCTTCACGCAACCTCTTCCCGCGACCTTCACACATCTACTCACAATAATGGAAGCATACACCTAATTCTGATAACGCTGCGCGCTAATGAGTATTTGGCAATAAAATATACTTCTAAGCACTTCTTGTCTCTTGCTCTTTTCGTGTTGCCATTGCCAAGATCATCATCTGCCGCCATCCCCCAACATAGTTGGGAAAAGGCTATATTCCCAAATATGTTAGGTCGACTTCCAGTGTAACTGGATGCAGTTAAATACCAGTACCTATTTTACCCATGTAAAACAGCAGCAGCATGATCTACTCAGATAGGCAGTAACTATGGTAGCTACTGACTATCTGACCTCCACAACCCAGTTACTGGGTATTCGATACCCCTTGGTAAGACTGGTTGTCAGACTTTCGGGCTTCTGACGAGTCATAATAAAAGTAAACAGAGCCATATAGTGTTAACCCATCATCTCTCCCGGATGGATATAGATTTTCTGTCATATCAAGGTAGCTGTCCTCATCATCACTAAACGAAAGCTTACTTTCTCATATTCATTTGCATTGTGTGGAAAGAAAACATTGTGAGGAAACCTGCATGTCCAAGAACCTATAATTCGAACACATCCACCTACCCTCACTAGGCCCGCGTGATGTATTACAACCCATTCTGTCTGTGTCCCAGCAGTGGCAACTTTATGGACTGATTATGCTATTGCATAGTATCCTTTGACAATGTCATCTCGTGCCTAAAGGTTTACTAACATGGCGGTATGTTTTAGTCTAGCAACTGTTATGCATATCTGTTGCCACGTGTTTGTTATATTGTAGATTCAACACGCGCGTGTGACTAATATAATAATGTCATCTTCTCAGCTGTCTAAGCGAATACTTCTAATAGTTCTTCTAACACACAACAGCTGTGCTGCTGGCGAGTTTGTTGCGCCACTTCTTCATTCCAGCTATGTGTACACGAGCGACATGCGTCGACGACAGAGGCAACTGCAGGTGTCGTCAACTGCTCGTGTATTTGAGCACCGTACTCAAATACACGAGCAGTTGACGACGGTGCCAGCCGGTCGATTCTGTAAAAATCTCACCGTCAAAATTTAGGTGAAGTGAGTTTGTTTTTGCTAGGAATTGAAACTATTGACAGCTCACTCCACGCTCACTTCACCTAAGTTTTCACGGTGAGATGATTACAGAATCACACTGCTGTTGCCTGTAATTATGACGTTCAAAATGTGATGATTCTCAGCCTAGTTCGAATAAATGAATTTAGATTTTTACTATTACTGTTTGGGTTCATGATGATCGAACTGAGTTAGTTCTTTGACGACGAGTCACAGCTCTCAGAAAACTTACCCGAATCTATCGTCTATCAAAAAATTACTTTTCAAAGCGACTTTGACATCTGAATGCTTTACTTTAACAAACCCACATTTTCGACCTTTCAAAATCTTATGAATGACATCTGAAAGCATTGTAATAATATCAGCTTAGCCAGGTAGTAATTCTTCTTGTAATTAGGCGGGTCGTAAAAAATGGGTGCTAGCAAATCTTCAGTGCCAAATTGCCAATGCATCTGAAAGAGCAGACATAAATCTCAAGTACCACAGACAATAGACAGAATATTCGTCTTGTGAACTAATTTTAGGCGACACAATAACTTCGAGTTACAAACGACCAATGAACGAACAGTGAACTGATTCACGTCATTCACGGCAAGGAATTCCGATTTCAAATATTTTTAAACTTTTCGAAATGCTTTTTTAGGAATAGAGAATCTTGGAATGTTGAGATTCGAATTCGTTTTTTGAATGGCAACGTGCAGAAACTCTCATTTTGTAGAACGTTCCCACTGCTCGGGCACAGGGCAGAGGCCTCCTCTCTATGAGAGGGAGTGGGCCGTAATCCACCACACGGGCCCAGTGCGGGTTGGTAGATGTCACATGTCATCGATTTTTTGGTTCTAGGACATACCGGTTTCCTCACGATGTTTTCCTTCACCGTTTTGAGAACAGAGGTGATGAAATTATTTACACAAAGTAAAGCGCCTGTCTGGGTTTGAACCCACGCTAGTCGGGGCCGTTACCACTGCTCTCAAATATTCTTAAACGTTTGGAAATATTTTTTTAGAAGCTTTAGGAATAGAGAATCTTGGAATGTTGAGATCCGAATTTGTTTTTGAAGTGAAAACTTCTTTAGCGGCGTAGTACACTTTTTTTGTAATGGGTAAAAAATGTTAAACTCGCGTCAGGACACGCGACCTGAACGAAAATTCGTAAGACGGATGGAGAGTGCTACGGCGTAGGTCAAACTGTGCTACGGCGTAGCTCACACTATGCTACGGCGTAGTTCACCATACCAGCATACCAGCGAATATGGCTGTTTTTTGAATAAAATATTTCGTTTGACATTTTGAAACTTTTTTTAGATTCTATAATTAGACTCAAACTATTTTAAATAGATATTTAGCTACGAGCGTTTACCCCGTGCGGCATTTTATACAAACTTTCAAGCCCTTATTTTTCGAAATGAATGAACCGATTTTAATGAAACTTCATACGCATAAGCAGGATACGAAGGTCTAAAAATACTAACTTTTTAGACTTTTGTATCCTGCCTAACTCGCGCCACTGTTACCGTAAGCGACACCTCGCGTGTTTTGTTTATAAGACGATTAAAAAAAATACCTGCTTCGGATGTGTTCGGCTGTCCTCGGGATGTACTCGGTTTTAATGTATATCCGATATGTCAGTGAGTGATGGCAAAGTATTATTTTTGTGTTTTGTTTTCACTTCTGTCGACACTCCCGGAGTGCCACTGTTTTTTTTTTAATGTCAACGTGAACGTGATTTACCCATATCTATAAAGATAGATAAATACTAATATATAGACAAATAGACAAACTCTCCAGCTTTATTATTAGTAAAGACTAATAATAAAGCTGGAGAGTTTGTTTGATTGTTTGTTTGAACACGCTAATCTCTGGAACTACCAGTCGTATTTGAAAAAATCTTTTTGCATTTAATAGCCTAATTCTTGAGGAAGGCTGTAAGCTAGTTACCATCACGTTAGGACCCTTAGGAGCAGAGCAATACGAAGAAGTCAGAACGAATGCTAAGCGAAAACGAAGTAATAGCGAGGGCAGGTGATGGTGATGGTCGGGGGAACAAGAAATTTCACGCAAACGAATACGCGGGCAGAAGCTAGTACCAAAATATTCCTGCTAAGCATAATTTTACATAAATATAGCTCAGCTCAATAACCGTTTAATAGTCCTCTTGTAAGCTCCGAGTGGGCCGTAAAACAATCTCAAGACGAAGACATAGGTAGGTAGGTAAAAATACGACCGAACTAAAATCAGAAAATGAAATGAGTCTAACAGTCTAACCGGTTATTTCCTTTCCCACAATAAGCAAGATCATACTCTAAATATACCGCTCAGCGTAAACTGTAATAAAATATTCTATAATCACGATGATACACATCTCGCGAATGTTATGGAGGTCGTGAAAAGTCCGTTAGTAGGGAATAGTGGCCATTCTCATTCATAACACGGGCTTATGAAATAATCATTATGTACACTTGAGGCGCACGAAATATGCCTAGCGCTGTTTGGAGGTTGAAAATATTATGGAGGTAAAATTGTGATTCCTAGAATTTCAAGCAGGATTACAAGCAAGTATTTAATTGTCAGTAATTGTATTATCTGACATTATTTACTGTCACCTCTGTCTGAAAAACGCATTGATGGAAGGTCTATGATTTCTGACGTCAGTTCAGAAAACAAACACCATCCTTTCGAAAAAAAGAAATGAAAATTCTAAATTAGTTTCCGAGATCGGAATTGTCTCTTTTTAAAACATACGATTTTGTCACATTCATAACATGAAAGACTGAAACTGTTTGACAATTATCTCTGTTTTAAATGTATGCTCTATAAGTGTATAAGTGTCAAATACTAAATACGAAGAATTGTAGACAGAATCTAATTAATGTGATTAGTAGACAGCTTTACATTCATTGATATACATACACTAGATTAGCAATTACCGCGCCAAGGCGTTGCCACTGGGCTTGAGACCACAGTCTCAATCGTAGCTAATGTCAGTTCAGTGCTCTGTATGACGCCAACCGAAGTTAGCCGAGTGAAAATTACCGCCAAAATGGGAAAATGCGTAGTGAAAGAGTGCGATTCGAGGTCACAAAAACACAATAAATTAACCGGAATTACTTTCCACGCGTAAGTTTATTGTTTCTGTGTTTATATCAACGTAAAAACGCAATAAAAATAAATAAAATGTAGAATTTTGTAAATTAGGTTCAATGTTGCCACTAAAAACTTAGTTTTAGTTTCCCACATTATGTGGGAGTTTTTAATTTATAGAGTATGTAATTTAAAATATTTTATAAAACTAAATGTGTGACAATGTGAAACAAAAAAATAACATTGTAACATAAAAATAATTGTTTTTAAATATTTAAATACATAATTAAAAAATAACGTTCATAACGTTTAATGTTTTTTTTTGCGTTTTTTATGGCTTAAAAAGTTGGGTAAAATTTCGCATGGCTAGGCAACACCCTCCCGCCATTGCATGTTTATATTGCGGTCTTTGTCTAATCTAAGCGACGGTATTATTCTTGCGACTTGTGTAAGTGAGACAGATATATGTTTACTTTTAAATACGTAGTGGTTTCAAAGCTACGTCGTCGCGTTTAAATAGTGGTTACATTTTTTTTGACACATTTTAATGAGGTTTGCTTCTCTAGTTATTTAGCTCAATGTTTACATTACACAAATTAATATCGATCGCTGGTCACTTGTCACTTCGGTTAACAACGCCCACAACAGTCTAATTAAACACGTGGATTTAGTAGGAATGTTTAGTGCTACGTTACTACTAAACTAGGTATTTTATGGACACGTGTTTCATTTTGATTAGTTCTCGGGCCTATTGTTCACGACTGTGGACAGCCTTGAACTACCCTGAAGGCTGAAAGCTGAATCCACCATTGATTGTTTCAAAATGTCGAATATAAGCTGAGAATTCGACTGTATCTACATACATAATTATATCTAAGGATAATTATTTAATTTAGCGTTACAATATAACATGTATTGCTTTGGCTTTAATTTCTACGAGAGCTACGCACACTTAAGTGACAATTAATCAAAAATATCCAAAATTTGTTCCTTGTATAGTGAATAAACCGTTGGAGAACCTTACTTTAATAAATAAATATAACGCTGCACACTCATCATTATCATCTTCCTTTCCACACACGACAAGTGCACCTTCACAAAGTCCTCCTTCGCTTCGAAATTGATAGTGTTTAAAATATACTTTTATATTACACTACAAACACTATCAATTAGGAAGCCATTACTTTCAGTAGGTTTATCTCTTTTGATTATCTTATAAACGACAACACTGTTATCTAAATTTCAAATTAAACCAACGATTATCAACCGTCCGTATCTAAACGCTGATCACTCAATAAAAACGATTACCAATTTAAATCCTACTAACATTACAAATGAGAAAGTTTGTATGTTTGGATGTTAACAAATATCCAAACATACTCAATCACGCAAAAACGGTTGAACGGATTTGAATGAAATTTGGCACACAGATAGGTTATAACTTGGATTAATACATGGGCTACTTTTTATCCCGGTAAATCAATCCACGCGGGCAAAGCAGCGGGCAAAAGCTAGTTCTCTTTAATATTTCAATAAGGTGTACAATTTCGTGTCCCACAGTGTACCAGGAAATAAGAATCGTGGAATATCAAGCAATGGAAGGTAATAGGCATTGAATAATGTAATAATGTGAGCGTTGTGTGTGGCTAGAGTAGCGTAGTCGGTGCTCTCACGGTTACTGGACTAGTGGAGTCCTGGGAAATGGTTGTGCGACGACTAGGTACCTACTATTGATGACGTAATGGTCTGGAACGTTGTTTAAACTTTTGAGAGTTCTGTCGTCATATCAATGGACAATGCTCCTGTCAAACGCAGTAGGTACTAGTGGAGTCCTTGGAAATGCTTAGACGACCACTATTGTTGATGAAGTAATCGTCTGAAAAGTTGTGTGAGCTTTTGAGAGTTCTGCCGTCAAATCTATGGACAATGCTCCTGTCAAACGCAAGACTAGTGGAGTCCTGGGAAATGTGTAGACGACACCTACTTTTGGTGACGTAATGGTCTAAAAAGTTGCGTGAACTTTTGAGAGTTCTGTCGTCAAATCTACGGACAATGCTCCTGTCAAACGCAGGACTAGTAGAGTCCTGGGAAATGTTTGTCCCACTTTTAGATTTCTACGCAATCGGCTTGGAACGTTGGATAAACTTTTAAGAGCTATGAGGACAAATCTATGGACAATGTCTCACTCTTTAAACGCACAGAGTAATTTTCCAGAATCCATATCACCATTATCTTGTCCTTATCCTAATTTATTTTGGGGTCCGCGCAACGTGTCTTTTTCTTCCATTAGTCTCTTCTCTATTAGTCGTCATTTCGGTAGCCTCCGTCACCCCCCCTTTCTAGCTATAATTATTATCTTTCACACCGCCTTTTTATTTTCTTTGGTCTCCCCACTCTTATAGCCACCTATCCACATTCATACTCAATACTTTCCTCACCGTTTTTCAGAATCTATATTGGACAGAATAATTGCTTACATAATACTTAACAAAAAAGCTATGTGCCAATCGCCACCCATTCATGATTCCATAATAAATCTGTATTTTTTTTTTATTCTTGTTAGCATATCTTCTTAGGTACACCTTTGGAAAACCTTGAGAAAAACCTTCATCACAGAGACGTACACCACAAAACCCGACACGATGAATCTTCGTAAAAATAATGATACTCCTACAAATTATAGCCCTCGCCCTGCGATCCTAACACAAATCAGCTCAGAATGAAGATATTAAAGCCACCATAATCACATGAAGATGACAAGCCGACACAATCGAATTATCGTCAGTGGCCGACCCTAGAGGGCGCGTCAGCCGATATGTCAGTGAACTTGAACTCGTACAATTAGGGCGGCGCGCGGCGCTCTGTCGACAACCCGGCACAATGGGTTCCGCATGGCGCCTCTCTAGTTGCGATCGATATCAACGACCGAGACATTGCAGTTTTACTTTCTGTAATGAGCTTTTTTTCTATGGTTGGCACAATAGATATGAGAATAGGTAGCAGTAGCGAAGGGTCAATTTTTGTAAGAAGTAATCTGGAGTAGATAACTTTAATATGATTATATTATTTGTCTATAGAATACTGACTGGGTAATTTTTAAAGGGAAGCCGGTAGGAACCGAGTTGTATGGAACCTTCGCCACTGATAGCTAGTGATAAAAATATTTGCCAGTCAGCAAGGTGGAAGCGAGGCTTACTTTTTCAATGCTTTTGTTGGTATATTAGCGTGTGCTGACATATCATCTATACTAATATTATAAAGCTGCAGAGTTTGTTTGTTTGTTTGTTTGAACGCGCTAATCTCTGGAACTACTGGTCCGATTTGAATGATTCTTTTAGTGTTGTGTAGTCCATTTATCGAGGAAGGCTATATAACATCACGCTACGACCCTTAGGAGCCGCGCAGCGTGTGACACCGCGGGGAACAGCTAGTAATTCATATGTATAGAAAATAGTTTAATTTTATGTTTTATGTGTCGTAATGTTAATTAGGTATGTACTTTGCATACTATTGTATAGAATCAAGTTCTTCTAACTTAACAGACAGCTGTACTGTTGAGGAGTTTGTTGCGCCACTTCTTTTCAACTAAACCACTAGGAAATGTAGAAAGGCGGGCTTTTGGGGGACTGCCGTAATATTGACGTTCAAAAAGTGCTGATTATTATTAGTCTAATTTCCGATTTCATTTCAATAACAGAGCGGTGCTATTTTGTACAAATCTCACCGTGAAAACTTAGGTGAAGTGAGCGTGGAGTGAGCTGTCAATAGTGTCATCATCATCATTTCAACCGAAAGACGTCCACTGCTGGACATAGGCCTCCCCCAAAAGGGGGGGGGGGGGTTGCCATAATCGCCACGCTTGGCAGGCGGGTTGGCAATAGTGTCAATTCCTAGCAAAATCAAACTCACTTCACCTAAGTTTTCACGGTGAGATTTTTACAGAATCGACCGGCTGTCATTCCACCTGATGCTAGGGATTGACACTATTGACAGCTCACTTCACCTAAATTTTCACCGTGAGATTTTCACAGAATAAATAGCATTACTGCCGGTCGATTCTGTAAAAATCTCACCCTGAAAACTTAGGTGAAGTGAGTTTAATTTTGCTAGGAATTGACACTATTGACAGCTCACTCCACGCTCACTATACCTAAGTTTTCACGGTGAGATTTTTACAGAATAGCACCGCACTCGCAGGTCACTTTAAGTTCACTTCACCTAAGTTATCACGATGATCTTTTTACAGAATAGCACCGCTGCATAGTGTGTTCAATTAATATCGCCATTCGACGCAATTTTTTTAATCCATTATGGTAATCGTAATTTTGTAATGAGCTTTCTTGTTTTAAAAGATTGTATAAGAGAAAGTTAATCATCATAACATGTTATGAGTAGCGAATACATAATTTTTTTTTTTTGTAACTTTGGCTAAACTATGTTTGGCCTTGGTGGTAAATGGAACAGGTGCTCTTTTTTATTACCACAAGGAGAATTACTACTAGCTAGGTAAAAATTTGGTTTATGTGACAATGCGACATATTTGTCAAAAAATTACATTTTTATCACATTGAATAGATGTGATAAAAAGAGCTAGTAAATTCTTCATAAACAGGGACTAAAATAGCTCTTTAATCCCTAGGGACTAAAAGTGATTTGAATTTGGAATGTGGATATTGATAAGTAGTAAAAGTTCCAATCACCAAAGAGATCAATCTCGAACATTGTATGAACAAGTAACAGGCTGAATGATAAAGTAAAACGCGCGAGCCAAATAAAAAAAAAAAACAGGATTCTACTTTAGGCTTAGCTCTTGGTTTGCAACCCGCTTAATTGCGTAACGCACTACTAATAATCAAAATCTGAATCATTTTGAAGGATATTGCTAATCCGTTGTCGAAAAATATTTCTGCTCAACAACGTACCTAAATAACGCAATGAATGTTGTTGAACTGTCAAACTGAAACCCATGGCTACTGATAGTGTGTTATTACCCCGCAGGGTACTATGATCAAATTATAACTATAAAAAACTATACTAAGAAGTTTGGCTTTGCTCGCTGTAAAGGATAAGGGCATAACCACCAAGGAACATTATTCAGATCATGAAACTTTTTATTTAAAGTATGTTGTCAATTTTAGCATTCATCTTTTTTTTTTCATTTATCATCTATCGAAAATCTTAAATTCACCCTCTGCCAAACAACGCACAGCCTAAATCGCTGGGTTTACAAGCGTGAAACTTTGCACAAGAGTTCTAATGAGCACCAGGAAGCATTTTTTTTTAATTTACGTTCCCAAGGGTTTAAATACTTACTCATTTTAGCCGATGCGAAATACCATCGGGTGCACGGCTTGTCCCTATCCCTATACATATAAATTACCTGAAGTTTTATTTCATCCATGCAAAACGTTCTTATATTTTCGCCCACACGATCGTTTCACTCGCTCTAACTGAAATCGTAATCATTTGATTAAAAGTTATTGAAATAGAACATTGACCCTGCAATTCACGACTCATTAATTTTATTAACAGGAAGGTTTGGGCGCGCGAATCGCCCTGTTTACAAGTTTAGTTTAGACCACGAATAGCCCTCTATACCACCGTGTACAGTCTAACAAGCAATTTGGTATTCAGCAGGTCTAGGTATTCTGTAAAACCGTGAAAACTTAGGTGAAGTGAGATGTCAATAGTGTCAATCAAAATTCATCAAAATCAAAATATTCATCTTCCACTACACTGTCAAACAATGGGTATTTTACTACATTATTTTCAATTTATTTTTGGAAACATAAAATAATACTTAATCATCATCTGCCTAGCCTTTTCCCAACTATGTTGGGGTCGGCTTCCAGTCTAACCGGATGCAGCTTACTTAATACAAAAAAAATCAAATCATCGTTCTTAATAGGTATCTCAAAAAAATTAAAAAGTTGTATGTGTTTTAAATTCTAGACAGCACTACTGCGATCTGACGTCACAACACAAGGCCGCCATAGTTAACTTCGCGTCATTCAGTACAGTGATTGTTTTGCGTGGAAAGGTTTTTTATATTTTTTCATAAGTTGATATTCTATTCAAAAGCGTGTACTTCTCAATTTTTTCATCTATTTTTCACAAAATTAGCGACATAAGTATTAATTCATTATGCCTACATTTTATACCGAAGTCAAATAAATACCATATTGCTTACTCAACACATTCAAAACATTGTATAGAAGCAACCTACCTGCCTGTATACCAAACAGTTTGTTCGACAGTACCGTACCTACTACTGTCTTCGGGAACCGGGGGCAAAGACCGGGAATAAATAGACACGGGGTATTATTCTACCTTGTTTGGACACTAGAACCGTACGAGTAAGTCGAGATCTACCGTTTAGTTTAGCTTTAGACGGAGATGTTTTAACTGTTGCTTTGCGTTTCAGCCGGTCGATTCTGTAAAAATCTCACTGTGAAAACTTAGGTGAAGTGAATTTGTTTTTGCTAGGAATTGACACTCTTGACAGCTCACTCCACGCTCACTTCACCAAGGTTTTCACGGTGAGATTTTTACAGAATAGCATCGCAGGAGTTGAAAATGCTACCAGTCTTTAAATATATATTATGTTACAAACAAGTATATAAAAAAGGGAGGGGAAAGAACCTAGAAGTATATAAAAAAGGTAGGGGAAAGAATCATAGGGAATCAAAAAATTCGTCATCATCGCTGTAAAGAAGAAAAGTGCCCAAAAGGCTGGTCCATAGCAGCATTTCTCCCAAAAAGAGCGAACACAAGCTATAGAATTCATAAATCCATCAAATATTAAAACTCATATTTCTCGTGCCACTCATAAAAACTAAATGGTTTTGAGCAAACATGCGTCTCATACTAAAACAAAAATCGATCCCTGTTTCCCACGAATGCATGCGGCACAGGATTACCACATGGCACGCTATAATCAATCCTATTACCACGTCATAGGTCTTAAAATATGCACAAGCGCTTACTAGTGTAAATCCGAAACAATGAACGCTTACAACGAAACCTATTTTGAGACTTGAGAGTACAACAGAAGTAGACCCCTTGAACTTCAATATTGCAAGCTCACACAGAATCTTAATAAACTGGTCACTATAATAAGTCCTTTTCAAAACTTTACTCAGTTCTGCATAATCTTTACACGTTTTTTTTGTCTGTGGTCTTTAAGCCGCGCGGAATAGAGGTTTATTCTGCAAAAATATGAAACGTCAAACGCAGCGGTATTTTTGTTTGGAACAAATTACGTTCGGTTTCCCCTGAGTAATGCGCTATTCTGTGCGCCTATAACAGAGGGTGTTTAGCAATAAATCAATCCTACCGCACTAAACTAATGTATTTGGCGTACGTTTCATTTTGTCCGACGTGTTTTCATTAGGTTTTGAGAGGGTGGGAATGTTCATAATAACCTTTTGTTTCGAGCAATAAAACACAATATTCATTTTAAATTTTGGCATTTGAATAGAATAATAAACTACCCTGACTTACGCACTTTTTGTCCTCCCTTGAGTATTTACATTGAGGTACTTGCTAGTAAACATTATTTCCCATCTTGACTAGACTTGACTAAAACGGAATAGTCCTACTTTTTATAAGGTACATCTCTCTGCAATGTTATACCGATTAAGAATAAGGTACTTAATAGAGAAAGTAGAGAAACGATTCAGATATACAAGTAAAAAAGTATTTAACTGTTTAAGCTCGCTCAAGTTTCCGGGAAAGATTATTCCGCCCCTATCCCTTCCTGAACGGAGGTGTTATAAGAGACTAAGGGTAAGCCGACCCAGGCAGCGCTGAGGGATTAAATTTGCGAGGGTCAGACAGGCAGCCAGTCGCTCCAAGTAATACAAAAAACACGTCTTGTTTGGTACTTTTCACGATCTAATCTGGCAATAAGCCACCATGTCTACTACACAAGAAACTTAACCGTTATCATAATTGTCGGCAATTACTTTTTATCGTCCATTCTCTCATTTCCTACACAAAGTTAGCAAGCAATGTCAACAAATAACACATGAGTTCCATACAATCTTTGGAACGTGTGACTGTGACATTACGGCCCGTAAAGTCGTAACATTATGCTTACAAACTGGCGAGGGTGGCGCGGCTATCGACCCGACCTATCCCAATCTACAGACACGCTCGGCCAAGGGTGACAGACAAAGGAAACGCGAAACAAAAATAGGAAGCCACGTGTGGAGATGAAAATGGAAATTGTTTGTGAAAAATGTTTTGATGTCACTTTTTTCTACCACTTTTGCAGCCAACGGCAGTTTTCAGCTACCGGGCATGGTTTTTCATACAATCAGAATTCAATTTATAATGATTATGTATAGCTTGATTTATAGCCGTGCGTACATCGTTCTTCAGTCATCAAAATGAAATCGAAAGTCCTTTATTAAAATAAGACTGAGAATCAGCACTTTTGAGCGTCAAAATTATATAAGACAGTTCCCAAAACTGCTGCTCTTCAGCTTCACCACTTCCTAGTGCTTTAGCTGTGAAGAGTAGTTCACCAATTAGTAAAACAATTAAAAGACTAAGAATTATTTGTCCACAAATCTGAAATCAATAACCATGTTATAAACGTGCAAGTCGCCCATTATGTAAATCATGTTTCCGTAGGCATTAACAAATTGTGACACAGGAAATCAGAACGTGTAAATAGAATAGTAAGCAGTTCTTTGCTTCATATTGATGTCTAATATGAATTATGATAATAAATATAGTTCTGTCCTAGAAAACATTAAGTAATATATGTACATTATTAGAGACTACTTTTTGCCCGCGGTTTCGCCAGCGTGGATTTCGGATTACCGGGGTAAAAGTACCCTATGTTAACACATCCTGTAAAGCCATTCTGTAAAAATCTCACCGTGAAAACTTAGGTGAAATGAGCTTAAAGTTAGCTGTCAATAGTGTCAATCCCTAGCATCAGGTGGAATGACAGCTCACTTTAAGCACACTTCACCTAAGTTTTCACGGGGAGATTTTTACAGAATAGCACCGCAGGTTATGAACTATCGTGTGCCAAATTTCTTCGTCCGTTCAGCCGTTTTTGCGTGATTGAGTAACAAACATCCAAACATAACTTTCATGTTTATAATATTAGTATGATCAATGTGTCAATAAAACGTGTTCAAATAAATTTCAAAGCTGGACGTTCATCTCAATAAGGCGCGAACAAGTTAACAGTAAAGCCAGTTTAACAAAACCATAACGTCTGAACGTTGAACTTTGAAACAAAATGAAAGGCACGCGAAATATTCGCTAAATGGATATCACAATGCAGTTTTAATCAGAAACGTCTCGGCTGTAATAAACGCATGTTTTATTTGTCCCGACGTCGCCGCATAATTCAAATTTATCTGAGGCGGCAAGATAATAACTCAAATTAAAAAAGGTTTCGCCGTCAAGTACGACGACATCTTTTTCACAGAATTCTTCAAATACTCTTCGTGTGCCAGAAAGCGAACTCAATTTTTCAGATACTTGCACAAACGTGCAATATGCAGCCGTGAACTTTACGCTCATAACATTTATTTACAGTAAATTATTAGTAATATAATAAAATCGTGACTGGGCTTTGACAGCACGCTCGCCATGTTTCGGAGAGAATTTATTTTTCAATTTTGTTTCGAACATTTACGTTTGCGACCCGCAATAAAATTTTAAATATGATGCCAACTAACTTTTTTGTTATTCACATAATGTTTCTTAATAATTTAAACAAGCTGTGTAATTCATACGGACGAAAGATCGTTTCTCATGGTCTTGTTTTATAGTAGAAGGTTTTAACTAAATGTATACTAGACGGTCTATTCTATAAAAATGTCACCGTGAAAACTTAGGCGAAGTGAGCTGTCATTACTCATTAGTGTCAATCCCTAGCATCAGCCAGTCGATTCTGTAAAAATCTCACCGTGAAAACTTAGGACACTAATAACTTACGTGACACTAATGAAAGCTCACTCCACGCTCACTTCACCTAAGTTTTCACGGTGAGATGGTTACAGAATCGCACTGCAGGTGGAATGACAAAGCTCACTTTAAGCTCACTTTACCCAAGTTTTCATTGAATAGAACGGCTGATGCTTGACACTAACGGAACAGATCGGGTGCTGTTATTTTCTTGTGAATTTACATACACACAGTTTCGGTATTTAATAACACAAATTAAGCCAAACATTTCACAATTTCACCACCAGAGTGAACGTAAACAAATTTCGCCAAGCATGTGGCAGCCCTGCTTCTTATCTTTCCACACCCCAGATAATAAAATGGCGCCCTTATTTCACTGCAGTCCCGTTTCCCTGTCCCGTTCTGTTTCCGTGTTATCAACAAACCCGCATTGGGAAGACCTTTAGCGCCTGCGCTCACTGGCGGCACGGCACGGCACGGAAAGGTATAGAAGGTATATTTAAGCGAGAAATATAACTAGTACTTTTATGATAATAAAATTTTATATTCCAATGATAATAATCAGCGTAGTATACAAAAACAAAGCTGCAGTTAGCTTAGCATACGAAATGCATATTATGTCATTGAAATTTCAATTTTATTGTTATACTATTAAGTTATATGGTATTCCTATTTGTCGCATACAAATCCCTTGCCTTGCCGTGCCGGCAGTGGGCGCAGGCTTCCTATTCCCAGCCATTGGACATCAATTTTGTGAGATAAAGACTGGGCCCAGTAAAAAAATACTGTTAACAACTAAATTACATGTGTCGTAAAGGCGATAGATGGGTTTTGTTTTTATTTATTCTCGTCTGTGACTGTTTATAAGATCCGCTTATTGTTTTAGTCGTGCTTCCTTTATTAATGTAAAGTTATGGACCGATAGGGTTGGTGCACAACGAAGCAGATTAAAACAATTGCCCGTGCAACACCGTAAACGTGATAGAAGTAAAGTCATAAAGAAAAAGCCGATTTAGTGTGAGAGACAGAGAGAAGTATATTTTTCTTCTCTCTCATGTAACGAAATGTGACAAAACGTGACGCGTCCTTCTTTCACTCTCAATTCTCGTCCAATTATCGAATGGCCGCTAATGAAGTTTAATTTCAATAATAAGTATCTGTCAGGAACTCAGGACTTTTAACATGTTTGATGTATTGTGAACGTAAAAGCTAGATAACAGACTCCCAAAAAATAAAATAAACTACACTAAATTAATCTAAGCCTTGGCCTTTCGCCAAGGTTAGCGAAATCTTTACTTTCGACGTTTACGCTAGCAATTTTAAATTGGCCCTTGCACTGCCCTCCTGTTCACTATGCATAAACCAGGATGCAACTGCGGGGAGGCCATTTTATGCTGGTCCGTTAAAATATAAAACGTATGAGAATCGCCTCCCCGTCTAGACGTACGTCTGCGTTGCCGCGCATGCGTAGTTGCGTACTGCAATAAACCATTTTGTTTACATTATAATGAAATTTGATGCATAGTAAATTCTGCAATAAAGATCAAAGTCAGCACGTTTCAATGAAAATATGTTTAGAATTGATAATAACCTATTTATATTCACTCTTCAATCAAATTATTATGACTTACATTAGTATTCATGCACTTTTTACCGCCTACCGCTAAATGGCTGATTCAATTTAAACAAATGGGTCATAAATACTGAGTTTAAATTGGTCTTAGTGTTCAAAATCATTGATGGGGCCATAATTTTGTGAACCCAACAAAGCGAATGTGATGTTAAAATTAATGGTTTTGAGATTAAACCGTTTCGAGCTCAACGACTGACGTCGGCGCTCTGCCCAGTTATTTGGGGATACAAGATGGCGCTTATGAAATAATTATTGACTGGCCTCAATCGTCCTAATAACTGTTTTACAACACGGTAATTTTCTTTATTAATCCTTAGTCAGATTAACTTTGAAAAATTCTAGAGAACAGACTTGTTATATTTGGAGAATCACCCGATCATCTAGTGACAGCGTTTCTTTTTGTTAAATCATGAAAACAATTTTTTTTTAAGTTTTTTCCTACGAAACTGCAGTTCTATTCTGTAACAAATCTGGCCGTGAAAAATTATGTGAAGTGAGCTTGCAGTTAGCTGTTATTCCACCAAAAGATTGACACTATTGACAGCTCACTTCACCTAAGTTTTCACGGTGAGATTTTTACAGTAGGTACTTTAGTGCGATTCTGTAACCATCTCACCGTAAAAACTTAGGTGAAGTGAGCGTGGAGTGAGCTGTCAATAGTGTAAATTCCTAGCAAAAACAAACTCACATCACCTAAGTTTTCACGGTGAGATTTTTACAGAATCGACCGGCTGATATGTAGATCGGTTGTACGTGTACCTCTAGTACCTACACTACCTACCTAATGCCATAAACTCCATAAAGTGTATTATTAGGAGGAACCGCGGTCACGTGGTCGTTGGCGTTTATTCTATACTAACGTATTCCTCTGTTTTTTCTCCTGGTCGATGACACAAGTCAAAATATTTTAAACGATATAATTAAATCTATGCTTATACCACTGCCATGTCCCTATGTTTTGTTTTAATGCGTTTTTTTTTTATTATAATATTAATACAACAATAGTTTTTGTTTAATACTAAATGTTGTATAAGTAGGTAACGACGCCGCGTTACCGCAAAAGTACAAAAGTTAGGAATCCCACTTCCACACAACTTTCAATTAATTTAACTGTCACTTTTGATAATTTACTAGCAGCGCCCCGCGGTTTCACCCGCATAAATGTCGATCCCGTGGGAATAACGGGATAAAAACTTTCCTATATCCTTTCCCGGGACTCAAACTATCTCTATACCAAATTTTATCTAAATCGGTTCAGCGGTTTAAGCGTGAAGAGGTAACAGACCGCTTGCGCGAAATCTTACTAATAAGTGCTATAAACTTATAATGCTAAGCATGGCGATCGTAATTTCTTTTGTACCAATTTGACGTCATAGCGTGCGAACGAGATATTATGCCTGTCATCAATTAAAAAACAACAACAACAGACAATGTTGGGCCACGAGATGGAAAAGATATTGTCACTACACTTTGGATCGCTTTAACCCGTCAAGCACCGCGCGTATCAAATAGTCAGTCAGGTTTTCAAGTGATTTTAAAGCAAAAGAGATGAGAAGGGTATTTTAGAGGACAGGCGTTTACCAGTGTAAAAGCTGTTGCCTACCTACATACTTATTTACTAAACAATATTAACATTCACTTCTTCTGCCTGTCTAGGACAAGTCACTTTGTTACATTTTTAACCCCCGACGCAAAAACGACGGGGTGTTATAAGTTTGACGTGTCTGTGTGTGTGTGTGTGTGTGTGTGTGTGTGTGTGTGTGTGTGTGTCTGTCTGTGGCATCGTAGCTCCCGAAGGGATGAACCGATTTTGATTTAGTTTTTTTTGTATGAAAGGTGTATTAGTCGGGAGTGTTCTTAGCTATGTTTGATGAAAATCGGTCCAAGATGGCCGCCGCTACAAAATGGCGGATAACATATTTTTTCACAATTCCCTCAATATGGGTATCAAATGAAAGGGCTTGACTAGTAGAATACTATACACTATTAAAAATTTCAAATCCAAGATGGCCGCCACCACAAAATGGCGAATTACATTTTTTTTCACAACTCCTTCAATATAGGTATCAAATGCAAGGGCTTGACAAGTAGAATAATTTACACTATATTGAAAGGGAATGAGGAATATTAACTACCTAACGAAATGAAAACTAAAAACTTGAAAAATATAATAAAACAAAAAAATCTGTTTAGTCTTAAAAATTATTCTTCTACTATAAATTAATCAATATTTTTTGACGGATAAAAAATCTGATTAAACACCAAATTACCAGAATCTTAAAACGGAAGAAAATAAAAGAAATGAAATACAAAAATTAAGGAGTCCCTACAAAAAGCATGAAATAAAAAATTAAATTAAAAATTTAAAAAACCCCCGACAAAAATAAAATTAAGGAATCCCTACAAAAAGCATGAAATAAAAAAATAAATTTGAAAAAATCTTATGGAAGTCGGGGGACCTCAGAAGCAGAATAGGTGTTCCACAGAACGGTCCCCCGACTTCCATAAGATTTTTTCAAATTTATTTTTTTATTTCATGCTTTTTGTAGGGATTCCTTAATTTTATTTTTGTCGGGGGTTTTTTAAATTTTTAATTTAATTTTATATTATCTCTTGCAATATCAAGGGACATAATTACATAACCAACACTGCGACACAAACATTTAAAATCACTGACAACAAGTCACGCCTCTCGCAATCCGCTTACTTAATACCTCTACACTAGCCACCACGGTACAATGCACCAGTAACGTCATCATCAAAATAAATTCAACATAAAACAAACGTGATAAAGTTTAAAATCAAGTGACCAGCAAATACAGTAGGAGCGTTGTCCAGTTCTGCGGATAGTGTCCGACCGAAGCTTCAGCTTCGGCTTCGGCTTCGGCCACCTTCGGCCAAAAAAGCACCTTCGGCCAAATCTTCGGCTTCGGCCAAAAATTTGCCGAAGGTTTGGCCGAAGCCGAAGGTTTGCTAGTTGTCAAAATTTGAAATTTACTGAACGATGCTAGAGCGAGACGGAGAGTGTGCAGAGCAGCAGAGTTTCGCCGCGCCGCCGCACCGGACCAAACGAATCTAAACTAAACGAGTCAAAACAAGTTTGAGAGCGCGTCTTAAAATTCTAATAAGTGTTTTGTTTTTAAATATTTCATATTTGAAACTTTTATTTTAGACAATATTTTATTACCTACTTGTATATGTTGGTAACTCGGCTCGTTATTGGGCTAAATCTCTAAAGCTCTCACAATATGTATTTAGTATATTCTGAGATCAAAGTAACTATCGTATTTCTCAAGGTCAATGACACCTTCGGCTTCGGCTTCGGCTTCGGCCGAAGGTTTTAGTGAATACCGATTAATCGGCTTCGGCTTCGGCCAGAATTGCACCTTCGGTCGGACACTATCTGCGGATGATCGGTGCCGCGCACCAGTTCGATTACACAGTCAGTTGAACGTGTAAAGTAGGTAAAGCTTAGATAGCCCGCAACTGTGGCTGAACGTTCGTTCAAAAATTCAAAATAAAGCTTAGGTAAGCCGCCACTGTGCGAAAGTGGCGTTCAAAATAAACAAAAAAAAAGAATCACAATTATGTTGCGATATAATTATGTATTAAGACTATTATGACGGATTTGTTTTTTTTTTATTTGCAAAGTAATGTAAAAAGCATGTAAAGGTTGTGTTAGAATTTTGGAAGGCTGAAGACGGTCCGAAAGTTGCTCAGAAATATTTTGACGTTTGACAGCTGGGCTATTCCCATTTATTTACAAAATATTTTTTTTTAGTTTCTTTGATTCTGCTCAAACATTTTACAAAAACCAGTGGCGTTAATTATATCATAAAGATAAATTACAAAACACGCCAAAACAACACTACACTTTCTTAACTACTCAATCCTCTTAATACCGTAATCATTAAATGTTTAATTAACAAAATGATTGCTCTGCGTACATCCTGGCGGGAAAACTTGTAAGTACCTATCTACAAGTGGCGCTGGTACAGTAATCTTGCAATTATTACGAAACACTTACACCCACCGGTTCGAAAACGCAGCAATTTATTTAAACGCATGTTACAGTCAACGAAAGTGAGTACCAGAAGCAATAAATAAAAATAATTTCCTTGAGATATATAGCTTATTTAATGGCTGCAAATGAATTGACTATAAGAGAAACTGATCAATTATTTTAAGTATTTCGAGCGTTTAATAGAGAATCTCAAAAAAACAATTGTTTTTATAACCACAGAATAACTAATAGAACAAACGGCATAACCTATAAACCTACTTACAGAAATAAACATAATTTATAATCAGTTTTTACCTTGCTGAAGGTTGCCTTTTGACTTTGACTTTTATCTATTCTGTAGAAACCGCACCGTCATAACTTTTGTGAAGTAAGCTTAAAGTGAGCTGTCATTGATATCAATAGTGTCAATCCCTAGCATCAGGTGGAATGACAGCTCACTTCACCTGAGTTTTCACGGTGAGATTTTACAGAATAGACCAGCAGCTTTTGTATCCAACGTAAACTCGATACATGTATGAGAACTACATCAGTAGTGCAGTGCTATTCTGTAAAAATCTCGCCGTGACAACATAGGTGAAGTGAGCTTGAAGTGAGCTAACAATAATGTCAATCCCTAGCATCAGGTGATCTAGATATCATCCATACTTCCATACTAATAATAGTGTGTCTGTCTGTATGTTTCTTATTTTTTCACTGCTAAACTGCTGAATCGAATAGAATAGGTACTCTTTATTATGTACACCATATAAATTACAGACATAAATATAGAAACTTTACAAAGGGTGACACAATGGGCGGTATTATCGCTAAGAACGAACCGAATTGCGAGCGAGCTGAACTGTCTAGTTTGTAAAAATGTCGCCGTGAAAACTTAGGTGAAATTACGGTGAAGTGAGCTGTCAATAGTGGGTGGAATGACAGCTCGCTTCACCTAGTTCACGGTGAGTATTTTACAAAAAATAGACCGACAGGAGGCGACTGCCATAAATTGAATAGGTACTGCTATTAACTTTTCGGGGTGACCCATTTGACTCTTGTCTTAAACTCGCAACTCTCTCACCTCCCTCACATTGTCGTAACCATTCCAATCACATCGAAAATACAGCTCATCAGCTACGTTGATTTTGTCTCCACCCTGACGAAACACAGCGTACTCATAATAAGCATAACAGTACAACAATAGCTGTTCTATTCTGCAATAAATACCAGTGATTACCAAACGCAGGTCGAATGGCAACCGACTGTGTGACCTATCATTATGCTAATGGTAGGCTGTGACATGTGGAGAAATTCATTGAATTCTGCGTTTTGTTTCGTTCATGTAACTTGACATTATAGCAGGCAATGATTCCTTATAAAGTCTATTACGTCAATTGCTATGTGCTACACACCAAATGTGTATTTTTTAACCTCCGACGCAAAAACGACGGCTTTGTTACTAATCCAATTAAGTATTAGATTTCGATTCGAATCTTCTAATATAGCATTGTGCCACTTAAATTCGTTTTTAACGGTTTTATGAGCTCTTTCTGAATCATCCATCATTGTACTTTTTGCAACTTTAGAAGAAGTAAAACTGACATGAACTTGTGTAGGATCATTTTTTGTGCCAGAGGCTAAAAGCCGTTGTCGATTAGTAAAAAAAGTAACGACTTCAGAAAACCCGTTCTCGGATTACGTTACTTATGTATTAACTAAACGTAATCGTAACACAATTTCATAGAAGTAGTATAAATTACACGCAAACGTTACTATGTAAGTTACGTTAAATCCACGACAATTAGTAAAGCGATCAGTAATATTTAACTCCTACTACCTATATTAACTAATGTCAGAGCCATGTATCCGCATCATCAGTCATAGTCGTTCATAGGGCTGCGCGAACGCACCTCTGCCGCTGACGATTAATTTGATACGCTGGTTGCGACACATGTCACACATGGCATACAACACTCGATTTACTCCGTCAAATGTTGGGGCCAATATTTGGGACAGCATTGGTTAAAGATTGGAACAAATGTTGGTGGTGAATTTTGGTGTGCAACTTAGAACGAATTTAAAAAAGGACGCGACAAAAAGCTTTTTCTTATGGAACAAGTGAACTCGATCAGCATTCCAAAACCGCGTTCAAGAACTATAAGTATCATCATTGTTGTGGAATATTGACACTGACTGCTCTTCTCTTGACCACGGTTTAAATGTTGTGCTGATCGCGTTCAGTTTCATTGGTGAAATTCCTCCTAAATCTCTACTAGTTGATACTGCAGTAGTAGCGACAGCGACAGGTTCTGTTTTACTTTTAAGACTTGCTTATTGAAAGGATTTTGTAATTTCTTTCTTTTCCTTTTTTAATTCTTTATAGAATAAAGTCCTCTAGACTGCATTTCGGCCACGGCGGGCAATCTCAACGGAGACTAGTCTTCGGCGCGGGAGATATTATAGTGCACAAGTGTGCGCGCAGACAGAGGGGCACTCCCTCTTCCCTCACTCTCATAGAATTAAACTGTCAACTTCACGAAAGAATGGACGTAAAATTAAAGATTTATAATGAGTTTATGCCAATTATGTTAATTTGTCATAGTCAAATCATAGTCCGATGGGACGGCAATCCGACACGACCGGTCACCGGACAGAGATCAGGCGCAGTACCAACGGCGGCACGGGGGTATCACACCGCCAACTTCCAAACTCCGGACTGTTACTAAGAAATTCCTAATGGCAAAACTCAATAACACTGCCCGACCCGGTAATCGAACCCAGGACCCCACGCTCAGCAGTCGCAAGCGCGACCACGAGACCAACGGGGCAGTTCGAATACGTACAGCTACAATAGCATTAACTGCAGCCGAGGGGACCTACATCATCACAGAAAACTGAAAACAGAATCGTCAATCGGATACATTTATTTCTTTAGTTTTTATAACATGCCAACATTGGACCCAAGGTTTGCAACCAAACCTACTCTGGTATTGCAATCTGAAACTCGGTCGGCTGCAGGAAACCGCTGGCGCCGGCGGTCTTAGCCAACGATATGAAAGATGCGTTTCATCTTCATATTTATTAGCCTTCTTTATCATGTGCCCTCAGGTGTTTGATTAATTTCAACGTATTTCTCTCCATATAAAATTATTTATCGCTTATTTAGTCCTACTAGTTTAAGCCATATGCAGTGTCGATGTCCTTGCAAAATGGTCGGTACTTATTTTTTTACACTATGGTGCCCAGGAACTCTTTTCCTATTCGATTTAATGATTATATATAATATATTAAATTAAATGAGTTTCGACCAGACCTCAACCACATGGACAATGCTAGTAGTGTCATCGTCCTTAAGTCCCTCAAAGTTCAGGTGAAGTTGCACAAAGAGTAACCGAACTATTCTGTAAAAATCTCACCGTGAAAACTTAGGTGAAGTGAGCTGTCAATAGTGTCAATCCATCAGGTGAAATGATTGCTCCATGATTTGACCTAAGGCAGGCAGAAGGTCGGACATCGTTTGTGATGTGGCTCCACAGTCGCTCATCGGAGTACACCCACATGAATTTGACTATGTTTTATGAGTACAGCGCATGCGTTTGATCAAAAATCTGGCACTACATAGGTAGTGTGTCCATTAGTTCTCAGTCAGTTTTATAGTTCGTAAGTTCCATATAGGTACTACTTATATTTCACCCAGAGTGAGTTTCGATAAACGTGTTCTACTTTAAGTATTTTGTTAAGATACACCACACTTTCTTGAATAACTTGTTCAGAACCATTTTAGCGATCCTTAGGAAATCCACATACCACTTACAAAATATAATCATAATATTATAATAAACAAAGCTTACAACCGGTTACTCATAGAATGTTTATAAACAGAACAAAGTTAGACTTCCATCTTGCAGCGTTCGATCGTTCGCTTTGTGTTACCTCCACTAGACAGTTGATTAAACAAATTGTATAGGTTTGATAGAGAGCACAGATACGGAATACACCGAATACAGACGCTCTCCACTTCGTCTAGACTTCAAAGACTTGGCCCTTCATATTCATGCACTAAGTGCACTCAACAACGCGCGTCGATTTCCGCTTAGTGTTCCAAGATGGAAACTTATCATTAACTTTTGTTTATGGTAATGAGTATGCAGATTGAAGAGTTTCCTCCTTGGTTGCTTTATTGTCTATACTTTTTTGTGCTGCTTTTTTATGGCGTGGCGGCAGAAGTTAGGTTTAGGTCCAAATAAAACCGACTAAAACGTGAATTTGGCGGCAAAATCTTCTCGAAATTACTGTCTTCGATCTACAGTTTTCGCAATTGTTATAATATTATTGTCGCAATACTCAGCCACCAAAAGCAAACAACGGGCACAATAGATTGCACAAGTAAGTGACTAATGATCGCAGACAATGCGTTGGGTACTCGCTCAATATTTGCAGCAGTATTGAAGGTATTGATTCATCAACACGAATCGCGTGACACTCCTTAAAACCTACTTGACATTCTTATAGGAATGTTGCTGGTATTTTATTTGATCATTGTGCGGTTTATATCGTTTTAATTCTATTGTTATAGGGCTCAGAAGACAAAAACAAGACCTTTAAACGATCGTTCCAGCAAATGACAATCAAAATCAAAAGTCATTTATTCAAACTAGGCTGAGAAACAGCACTTTTTGAACGTCAAAATTACATAAGACAGTCCCTCAAAACGCCCGCCCTTCACCAGTTCCTGGTGCTTTAGCCGAAAAGACAAAAAACTCCCCGGCAGCACAGCTGTCCCTTCAGTTAGAAGAAACACGGGCTATAGAAAAGTAACGTCATCATCATCGTTCTCATGCCCATAGGCGGTCGGCGTAGCATAAAAAATACCTAACCTAGGCAGACTATTATGGGTTTTATGTCCAAGAACACAAACATGGTGCATTAAAAGCCATAAATAAGCAATAAGATCGATGCTTTCGAGGTATGGTGTGCCATGAGGACGAATGAATCTATCTAGAATATGCCAAAAGCGTGCCCTCAACTTTTTTGTACACGGCTCACCTAAGCATGGTCTGGGCCCGGTTGAAGGAAACCGCACTCAAGGCAGAACACCGGCAAAATGGTCAGACGCGATCAAGAAGGCTAGAGGCAGCATTTACCGAGCGGTCCACACTGCAGAAGACCGGATTACTTGGAGACGCGTCATTTTTTTTTTTTTTTTTTTTTGTTATTTATCATTTATACAAAAGAATACAGGACTATTCATAAAATAGCAACCAAAAACCACAGAGGTTTAATCTTGTGCTATCATCATCAGTCTATCTCAATATCGAACTACGTAAACAATGAAGCATTTTATATGCGTTACAGTTTATATGTAGTTGCAATAGAAAAAAAAGAAAGGAAAAAGTTGATTTGGCCACACAAAATATAAATATCAAAAAGTAACGTTTTAACAATAATAATGTGCCATAATACGGCTGCGCCAAAAAGGTTCCTTTCAGCATTAATGCCAAACAGATGCTGTCTGACGCTGGTTTTCTAATGAATCTTTAGATACCAAGAAGAAGAAGAAGAGGAATCAAGAACAACCACTCCATATATACACTTCAGTCTTTTCTTTTCATATAAGAAACGTTTTGCCAGACCCTCAGACTTCTTATCCCTGTTAGAAGCTGCAGCAATTACGGTTGGTCGATAGATACAAACCCTGGTGTATATTTTGACTGAGCTCCGTTTGGAATCGTGAATTTGTCTGCGGTGTCTGGCATATGTAACCGTGCTTTCTGCAGAAGCTTTACACATAAATATCAAACATTGCTCGATACTTTAAGGTTCTCCTTAATAATAATATTTACTTTTCATTCGTTTATTATAGGAACGTGATTACAATTTTATTAAAAACGTGTATTTTCGTCACGTTTTTGTGTGTTCGAAGCGACGGCCAGTGATAAATGATAGACACTTGTTTTAAATAGGTGTTGCTTCATTGATGAAATTCGAAACACCTGGGTATTAGGTTACTGTTTCATCAACACTTCAAGGATTCGGAGCTTGTAGGGATTCCTTTACTCACCACTATGGTCTAAGTCTAAGGCTTTGTGGAATAGAAAATCATTAGTAAAATACTCAATCCGATAGTAAAGTCTTTTATCACTACACTATACTAAACGTGTCTTGTATCAGGCTTAAGCTTTTCTTTGTGAAAAATCAATTGTAATAAATAAAGAATCAAGGGATACCCTTGATTTTTTACATAGGTCTTATGTCTTAGTGCTAGTGCCTACTTGTGCTTATTTTAAAAGCTTTGTCCTAGAAGTCAACCACAATCGTGCAACATTTCTGTATCTGCAATCTTTGTGTCACCATTTAATTGAATATTGTTAAGTTCATCGGCTGATATTTCGGATGCGGATCTCGCATTGACTTATATATTACTAGCGGGATCTCGTGTTATTTTTATTCAAGCAATTGTTTCTATTTAGAAACAATGATGTTTGCAAAATGACAACACTAACTAGAGAAAGAAAGGTCGCTGCTGACATAAGATTTGAATGCAATCATAATTGAGCACAAATACATGGCATCTTCAATAAATAAACAAACTATAAACCAGTCATTCGAATGAGAATAAGGCTGGAAAAAAATCTAATTTTCGACTCATTTGATATCAATCCTTCATTGTACAAAAAGCGCCAACTGTCGAATTTCAAATTAATCGAACATCCGGTGCAACGGCTGCGTTCTGAGGAAGCGCCCTCCATTAATTCAGTCGTACAATGGCGGCACTGATTCCCTCCATCTTGAGAATAATGTGACACAATGAAGTTGATTAATCAGTTTGTTTGAAAGGTGTCTCTTTGTAGCAAGATAGTACTTACTAATTACGTGCTTTGTAGTAAACAGGTAGTGTTATTAAAGACTGTTCAGACGGTTTTTTATCTGTTGCGTTACATTCTTGTGGAGATAAACGGCCATTATGTTTGCTTACATGTTTTGTGTAATTGTGTTACTCAATAACGCATTAATGAGCTATACTATACATCGTTATTGTAGATATTTTTCTGAGTATAATGGCTACTTTGAAGTATCGTCGCTGAACCGTAGTGCATCTTGCGTGACTCATCGATTCCATGTGGCCTTCTTCGATAGTAGTTACTTACTATCTAATATCTACTAGTTTGCGTGCAGTTTGCGCGTAGTAGTTTATTTTAGATTTAGTAGTGGGTTTGGAGAATTTCATTCATTTTGTGGACTTAAAAGTTTATTAGGCAACTTTGATCTGTTTCCTAGAAAATCAGGCAATGTCAAAGAACTCATACTTAGCAATTTTTATGGCAATACTTTAGTTTGTTTAGTGTATCATAAAATAAATAACTGTGAACGTGTAGAGGAGGTAGACGACCTGCGACCAGTTATTATTATATTACACGACTCCACTTCATGAGAAACGCAACAATAGCTCGACGGTTAGCTGGACGACCAAGATGTCGTGGGTTCGAATCTGTCACGTAAAAATTTTATTAATACCGATTAATAGTTGCGGAGAAATGCGTGGACAAACATATATACGTCTATAAAATTTTGTATAAAAAAACAAATACTTACCGTATTTGTTTTTTGGAAGCCCAATAGATTGTCATACATATGTGAATATAATGCAATTCCAATAATATTACATACATACGTGTCGAATTGATAACCTTCTTTTTTTTGAAGTCGGTAAAAATACCTACTTATCTATAGTGTAGGTAAGCAATTTTATTTTGTAGTAGGTAATAATAATGGAAGTTGCGATCGGTATGTACTGTTACTTTTTTTTTTTTTTTTTTTTATTACTAAATTACTTACCTAAAGCCGGCTATAATATTTTTTCTACACGAGAACAGCTCGTTTGTAATAAATACCTGGCTTTAATAATGCTATATAAACCTAATATCACGTTTGATATTAATAGCCCAATTTGAAACGAAACACGCGATCCCAAAAGTACAAATAAGTGTTATTAGACGAAAAAAATCAATATTAATTTTCAATTCGTATCAAATCACGAATGTATGGTCAGCATCATCAGTAGCTGAAATTTTTGGGGCTTCTTTATTACTTTTCTGTATATTCATTTACCATGGGATTTATATTATTACTTTTAAATCGTTTTGTATGATAGAGGTCGGTGACTTCATCTCAATTTAAAAAACAAAAAGTGATATTGGCAAGTTTTCATTCATAAACTTATTTCAAAAATATTGCTCAATGATCAACTTCATCAACTTAATAAATGACAATATGGCCGACAGTACCTTTCAATGATTTATTATTTTATTAAATTCAGTAATACTTAAATTACTATTAGCACCGGTATACCTACGGTTGTTTTCAATGTACAGAATGATTGATCACGTAGGTAGTAGTTAATACTGCACCGCTTGAGCTGCAGGCAGGCACGGACAACGCAATCCACACAAGCCTTATGTGGAAATGCTGAGCGAAACCAGTCTCTTCCCGCCTCGGGAAATTCATGACCATGGAGTTTCAAACATTGCAAAAACTTTTTTTTGTTTATTTTTTAAACACGTCGTCGCAAGTAGAGCACCAACTGTTTCTTTGTTCATATTTGGAACTAACTTTGGTATGTTCTAACTTTACTTACCGAAAAAGTCCTCCCAAGTCATAGAGTGATCAGAATCACCGTTCGCACCGTCCATCTTCAAACACTATTTTCAAGCTATGCTAACTCAACATTTTTCAATAAGAAGTATAAGAACAACGTGCAAGTAATAAAAACACAAAATCGTTTTATTTCTATGTCACCAAACACAACGGGTTACATTTTTGTTTGTTGACAAACAAAAAGACATCGCGTTCAATACTCTCGCGGCTGCGGCGGCGAGGCAACGAAACGCACGTCCTCACGCTCGGTGACCGACTCGTGAATGAAGCAAAAAAGTTTGTTGCGTTTTGTTTCATCGTTTCGGGCTTAGGCCCTCCCTCGCGGTCGCGGCTCGCCCTCGTACTCGCACATCCATCCCGTCGGTCGTTCGCGCGCGGTTGTATTGTACCTACGCTGTCTGTGCAAGCTTCGCTACAGTTTATCTTTGCTTGCTTTACTAATAAGCATAATCTCTGTGGAAGTTTTCTTCACGTCATTATGAAACTGCACCAAGAATCAAGATAAGTAGGCGTTTCAAAGTAGGATAGCCTCATATCAAAGGAAATTATCTAGATAATAATTATGTACTAAGTCAACCATGTAATTATTTTGCAGTTTATATGGTTTTTTTAATTAAAATAATGTCTTCTTTCAGTAAAATGTTCCATCTGCAATATTCAAGGTACTTTCCCTCCATGTGGCATAGCCGTGGGACGCCCTATATAGGTATATCCAATCAAAATATATATGTCAATGTATCCAATGATATTTTTGTGTGTATCACTAGCAGCGCCCCGCGGTTTCACCCGCATAAGTGTCGATCCCGTGGGAATATCGGGATAAAAACTATCCTATGTCCTTCCCCGGGATGCAATCTATATCTCTGGCAAATTTTATCGAAATTCGTTCAGTGGTTTAGGCGTGAAAAGGTAACATACAGACAGACAGACAAGAGTTACTTTCGAATTTATAATATTATAGTATGGATTGTATTTCAAAGTGGGTAAGTACTTAAGTTTTCCCTAGGGCTTTTTTTTTGGGCCTAGGTTTTTGTTTTATTACTATGAATTTGGTTTGTCCTTCTGAACCTATTATGGTTTAAAAAGCCGTAACAGACTAGAATTATAAGCTTTTAAAAAGGAACTAAAAATAACAATGCATACAGTCTGGTTTTTTATTTTGAATTTGTTGACTTCCGCGTTTTTTATCTGGCAGTCTGGCAGTAGAAGAACCGGGCATTGATCTTTGGAAATAGAGATGAGACACTAATAACTTAGTCGATTACTGCAGCGAGATTGATTTAGCTGACAGGCGTATCAGAATCTAGTCACAATCTTGCAACAATCATTGCCCCTCTGGTATCAGTTCAATCCAATCGACAATCGTCAATCTGACTGACACAAATAAAAAAATTGGGATTTTGCGTCAATAGCATTACACGTTAAGGGGGAAGCTCTAAGGTGGCCCGCGAAATTCAAATTTTCTTACGTTTTTTGTAATTTGCTGGTCAGTATTAAGTTGTACGTTGATTAAGATATGATTCGCGGTCGTAACAAATATGTATTTACAGAATTATAATCATTAAAGTCATCAATACAACTCTCTAAGACCATGTAATCCCCAAATGTCAAGATTTCATGAAATAGTCATTCTTGGGGATTACATGGTCTTAGAGAGTTGTGTTGATGACTTTAATGATTATAATTATGTAAATACATATTTGTTACGGCCGCGAATCATATTTTAATCATCGTACAACTTAATACTGACCAGCAAATTGCAAAAAACCTAAAAAAAATTGAATTTCGCGGGCTACCCTGGCGCTTTCACCTTAAGATGAATGGGTAGTCGAGACCGCGAAATTCAAATTTTCTTAGGTTTTTTGCATTTTGCAGGTCAGTGTCGGGTTGTATCTTGATGAAAATATGATTCGCGACAATAACAGGTACAGACGCCAGCAGGTCAAACCTACCCGAAACTGTCAGATTTTCCCAATCAACCTTGAACTGAGAAATCTGACAGATTGTAGTAACTTGATGTGCTGGCGTCTGTACATATTTAGAGAATTATAGTCATTAGAATCATTAATACATCTTTCTAAGTTAGATTTCTAAATTCTACCATTAACACTTTTCCATAAGAGATTGGTAGTTGGTGGTGGAAATCTAACTACGAAAAATAAAATACTGAGGCGTGGAACGTGCTTGCTGTCACAATTTTTTCAATGTCTAGATCTGGACCTGGTCACAGCGGATGTGCACACGAGGTAGAATCTCGGACGTATTCACGTTACTGGCTAAAAAGATATATAAATGATTCTAATGATTATAATTCTTTAAAAATATGTACCTGTTATTGTCGCGAATCATATTTTGATCAAGATACAATCTGACACTGACCTGCAAATTGCAAAAAACGTAAGACAATTTGAATTTCGTGGTTTCCAACTATCCATTCACCTTTATCTCACAACAATATGAATTATGATCACGGGTTGAACTAATGTCAGATTGCTCGTCTAAGGTCTCCCTTAGTTCAGCGGGATTGTCCGATAGGGTTACCGCTGGCCCGGAACATAAAGGGCTAAGGAAGGAACACGGGTGGGTTTTCGTCAGTAAGAGTCTGACACCTTCCGCTCCGTCCAGAGCGGGAGGAGAAGTTATGCATACGTAACACATACAGCGCTAAATTCAAACTATAGAAATTAATTAAAATAACTATAGTGAGGTCACAATCTCTGCACCTCGCATTCATTTATTACTTAATCATCATCATCATCATCATTTCAGCCGAAAGACGTCCACTGCTGGACATAGGCCTCCCCCAGGCACTTCCACTTCGACCGGTTCTGTGCTTCATTTATTAAATAAATATATATTATTCAATCACAAAATCCTTCAATCTAAACCTCAAACAACATCCAGCGGCAATCTAGTAAATAAAATTCATAATATTAGTAATCTGTGTTCATATTTCTAGAGATGCTTCTAAATCTTCATCACAGCGGTGTTGTTATTGATACGGCAATTGCCGTATTATACGGCAATACACGAACGAATTTTTTTTTTCAGAAAATACGGCATACGGCAGCCCTCTCATTGCCGTATCACAAAATACGGCAATTGACTATAGGGGACACGAAACGAAAAATTACCTGTGTAAGGTAATTTTATGAGCACAGCCGGGAAAATCCCGACTACAACAAACATGAAGTTGTAATTGTAACGTGGTATCTCTTGCGCCTTGGTTAATAATGGATGAAAAGGTTGCAAATGACACCACGTATGTACGCGTATGTAACTTTACTGTTTCACCTACGAGTACCACCTACATATTAGTAATCTACTAATCTGTGTCTACAAGTGCGACAAAATGAGAAGCAAGGACAAGTATGCTCTAGATAAACATGAATCTGACGTAATACAAACAAGAAAAAAATGAGGAATAGAATTTTTTATTAAATACGGCAATTTAGTATTTTTTTTCCTTAAAATACGGCAAACCAGACTGTGAATGTGACATACGGCAGCTCAGATTTTTACGATAACAACACTGCTTCATCATCATCAGCGAACATCGGCGTCATCGAGCGAGGTGCAGAGAGATAATGTGACTGAGTTATAATATAAATATTGATTGAAATTGAAAGAATCAGATCATGTATTTATCTCGTCTATCGTAAATCGACTAACTTTGTTTTTCTAGAATTAACCATATTTGCTCCTCTCTATTGACACAAACAACATGGCGGAATTTTGATCAGTCAGTTGTTATGTTTCTTGCTAATTTAGTTTTGTAACTGCATTAATTAATCATAAAATAGTTTTAGGTGAACTGTTTTCAATGCAGTAGCTTCTAGTAAATGAAAATTTACCCAAAGTCATTCGCGAATCTACGTTTAGTTGGTTACGAAGAAGCTATGAAAAGGTGAGCACTTGAAGAAGTAAAAAATTAACGGCTAATTTAATTTTATCGTCACATTGTTGAGCACGTTAGACTTTATTAGATTAGACAACAATTACTTAGCTACGATCTTATTTTTAGCTGTCCGCTCGAATCAGCGGTCATAAAAATTTTGAACAGTAAAAAAGAACTGTAAACTACCCCTATTACAAATTCCTGGATGAATTCGCGATGCCGAGACGAGGAACTGAATTAGTGCAACTGCCGTTGCCTCCTAAAAAGAAAACAAAGACTGTCGAGGAGCCCCCGAGCTTGGATGTTAGTTTCTGTGATGATGAGGCTTTGCCCCCTGGTATAGTGTTCACTGATGTCTTGCAAAAGAAGTGGCGAATCGGGAAGCCCATCGGTAAGTAAAAGTCGCAGAAAAAGTTAATTTCCTTGTGTAATTTGCTTTTGTATCCGTTTCTATTGTCTTTCGCATGGAAAAGTAATATTATTTAATAATAATTGGCTTCCAACACATAGTATTATGCACTATTCATGTCTTGAAGTATCTAACTCCTGTTTAAGACTCTCCTTTCCCATCTGATGCAATATACGAAAATAGGAGGTGCTAACTAAAGAGTTTACTTGCAATATTTAAATTATTTACTGTAGATGAGTCACAGTTCACACATGCATCACAGTCATAAGTGGTTCGCCATTTACTGATGATGACATTCCTATATTAAGTACTTGGTGACAGCATTTGTGATAATTGTGATATGGCAGCTGATTATGGTTTGTTTACAATTACAAGACTTAGGTATGATAATATTAGAAAAGGATACCTGTCTGTCTATCTTATAGGCATTATAGCATGGTAAACCATTTTCATGTAAATATCACAATAGTAGTAATCTTTCCACGCGCATTGGCATGGAGTTGCGGAAACCAGCCCATATTACCTATTACCTCTTTGAAAATAATTTGAAAGAAGCAGTGGAAGTTTTTACTGCCGTAAAATGAAATCTTGCCCATGAAACCACAACTACACTATCAAATATACAACAAAAATGTTCACAGTTCCTGATTCAAACTCAAAGCATTTATTTCAAATAAACCAATAACAGGCACTTTTGAATTGTCAGGGAACTGTGAGAATAAGAATAAGAAAAACTGAATAAAGATAGATGTAATTCATAATAGTTAGACATTATTCATAACTAAATAAAATGAGCATTTATCTTACTATTCATCAGTAATTGTATAAACAGCACTTTGATTGCTATATTAATCATTTCTTCAACAAAATTACATAATAACTGCATTACATACCATAAAATGTGGTGAGTAGGGATGCAGGGGTGAATTGGGACAAAACACAAAGGACTTGTAAGATTGAAATAATATAGTTTGTAGCCAAAAAGGAATCTTAGTGTTTACTGAATTATAATTTTATGAAGTGTCCTTGTTGGCAACAAACTATATTATTTCAATGTTTAAATCCATTTTCAAGTTTTGTCCCAATTTACCCCTGCAACAATATTCACCCCGATATATGGTAGGTACTTTACAATATAAAAATATCTAAACAAATGCTAGGAAGTACATAGGCTAACATAAGAAAAGCAAAGTACTAGGAATGTATGAACAGCTCACATCTCTGGGAGAAAACTTGTTTCAAACCAGATCAACCACTTTTAAGTTGTGACTTGTTCATTAACATAGGTACCTATTCTATAATCTCTCTGACTAGCCTACTACAATGTTTTTTTTTTTGTATAAATAATTACTATTAAAATATGTCTTCATTAGTATTTTTATTTTCTTTACTGCATGTAAGTTTTTTAAAAACAAAAGATATAATTAGTTTTCTTGAATTTGTTACTTAGAAAATAAATAGTTTTGGATTTTATCAAGATATTGATAAATCACACATAAATAATATATGAACTTCTTAAAAATTTTATCCAACATAGCCTTCTAGAATTACTTGCAACTAATAAATCATAATACCTACTTAAATAATTACGAAAATGGTAACTGACTCCCCTTAGTTTTAGAGGTAGGATTCTCTACCAAATGACACTTTTATCAACATAACCATAATTCATAATAAAAATAAAAATTTGTTTCATTTCAGGCAGAGGCAGTTTTGGCAGGATCTACTTGGCATCAGATGATGTTGACAAAGATGTCACTAAATTGAACGCTAGATATGTAGTGAAGATAGAGCCTCATACTAACGGACCCTTGTTTGTAGAGATCCACTGTCTCATTAGAACAGCACAGTCTACACAAGGTGAGAAAAAAGACGTATTGTTTATGATCTGTTCGAATCTTTCATAAATTATCGGTATTCCAGCTTAATGTCCAAGGTCAAAGTCAAAGATAATGTGGACAGAGTTAATATTAATAACTTACAATAAAGTAACTAAATAGTTTTAAAAACAGACTTGTTCTTGTGAAACCTTTGTGAAGTAATATATTCTACTTGTTTCTTGTCAACAGTAAGAGAATGGCGGCTAGAAAACAAACAAAAGCGCATCGGTATGCCTGTTTACATCGCTAGTGGGTCATTCACAGATGAGAGCACAGGCACTAAATACCGCTTCCTTGTCCTACCACGCTATGACATTGACCTGCAAAAAATCGTCGCTAGAACTAGAGTTTTAGACCCTAAAAATGTTCTAGTACTAGCATTACAAATATTAGACGTATTGGAGTACCTACATAGTCAAGGCTACACACATTCTGATATAAAAAGTTCCAACCTAATGCTTGGTTTCGACGGCTCTAGAATTGGTAAAGTACCCTTTGTAAAACTAACTCCATCATTCCAAAAAGATACAAAGGAGGTTGCTGTGTTATCAGGAAAACATAGACGGGCAAAGCCTACCAAATCTAGGACTTCCAACTATTATGATGATGAGGATTTCGTCATAAAAGAATCTAAGAGCCCAGACGAAGCAAGTGATAATGATAAAAGACTTGCAAATGTTAAAAAGAAGTTGAGAAAGATACTCTCTGATAGAGATAGCAGGACTCTGCACAGACACCATGCATTCAATCTCAGACAGATCTCTAACTATGTCAACTATGAAGATATGAATAGTTCTGTATGCTCGGACCAATCCTATCAGAAACTTCTAGACGATTTCGGCGACAAAAACCTGATTCGCACCACTAAAGAGTTCCAAGAAGATACAAGAAAACGCAACGCAAGGGAGAAGAGAGAGAGTGAGCCTGAAAATGTTGATGAAATACATCAAGAAGCTGTGTTATCACAAACTAATGGACAAATCTATTTGTTAGATTACGGTTTAGCTTCCAAGTTTTTAGACTCTGATGGCAAACATAAAGAATTTGGTATGGATGCCAGAAAGGCCCATGATGGCACACTGGAATATAGTTCCAGAGATTCTCACATTGGAGCTCATTCCAGAAGATCAGATTTGGAAACTCTTAGCTATAACTTACTAGACTGGTTAACTGGAACCCTGCCTTGGAAGACCACGGAAGTACTGGCTGAACCTGACCTGGTCCATGCTTTGAAGAAAAACTTCATGAGTGATATCAAACTGCTACTAAAAACTTGTTTTAAGACTGAATTCTACCCTCAATTCATGGAAAAATTCCTAGAATATGTCACAAGTCTTGACTTTACTGAGAAACCTGATTATGATTATTGTAGAAGTTTATTTAAGAGTGAACTGTTGAAAAATAGCTGTGCTAGTGATAAAGAAATGTCACTAAACTTTATTGAACCACCTATTTCTCCTATGAGTCGCAAACTGTATTACTCAAAGAGATTTGGTAAGAAGAACACAACACCGAGTTTCCTTGCAAGAAACGGCATCAAGAAAACTTATGAGAGAGAAAATGTTTGTTCTCTGGAAAATGACTTGAAACTGGAACTTTTGAAACAAACATTGAACACTTCAAGTGACGGCATTCGCAAGCCTTGCGCGTCACGCAACTTCTTCATTTCAGATGCTGATTTAGTGGCCCGTCTGAAAAAAACACTAATGCCACACGACATATTTGGTAAAAAACTGTCACCTAAAAATTTGCGATCGAAAAAGAAGATTGTGCCTAAAAAACGTAGGGGTGTCCGAACTCACAGAAATAGTATCGGGAAGTTCGGCAATTTAATGGGTTCAGCACGCCAGTTTACTTGGGCAGAAATTTTGGCTGGCAACCCTGAAGATATAATTCGCAACAGAGAGCGCAACACGGCAGTGAACACAGAGTATGTTGATGACGAGACATGCAAATATAGGATCAGGAAACTATCAAATGCATCAGACAACAATGACTCTCATCTACAGTCACCATTGATGCAAAAAGATTACTTACAAAACATGAACCCTACTTATGCTATGAAAGAAGTTATCGCGTCATTTAAGAGGAAGGTTTCTGGTAAACCTAAAGAGACTGAAGAACCTATTGAAGGTTTAGAAGGGTACACCCCAGCAATGATCAAAGTGTACAGAATGAAAGAAAAAAGGGAAGCAAAAGAGAAGTTAGATGCCTTGAAACAGCAATCATCAGCTAAGAAGGAAACTGTTCAGGTCCTACCGTGTACAAGGTCTATGAGGAGTAAGAAACCACCTGTACCAAGTTCCAGAGCTACGCGACAGAAAGGTAGCATTGACAGCAATAAGTCTGTAGTAGAAGTTGAATCAAAAGTAGTTCGTAAGTGTACTGGTAGAACAAAATCTAAGAGTAATAAGAAAGTTGCACCTAAGAAAGAAGATAAGAATGTTAGTAAGAAAGTGGAAAAAGAAGTTACAATTGTTTCCGAGCCTATTAAAATTGCGCCTAAAGAAACTAAAAGTAAGTGTTATTCTGTATTACGAAATCGGAAACAACATACTATTTTTCGGTTTAAAATATGAATGATATTCTGTGGTTAAAAATAAACTCGTTGAATGTGAAGCGGGTAGAGCATGCAACTAAAGCAAGCAACGAGTGGCGAGCGCGCGACGGCAACGAGCGATTTCTCGCTGGTATGCCAATCTATCAAGCATGAGTCTCTCAATAGCTCTTGTCGCGGCGTCAAACGAGTTCTCGCCGCGGTGGTGTCAACAGTCAGCAAGTCAGCAATCAACTATTTATACATGTTTCTCTTTTACTTACAATGGGACCTACAATCTTTTGTACGTTTCTTGAAAGAGAAAATCGTTGATAGCTAGTTGCTTCCTCGGCGGCGGTGGGACTGGTATCTAAACAGAGTTATAACACTTGCCACGACTTTGCCCGACATATCTTGCGTATTGTTTATGGCATCCTAACGACAAGCAGCGTCGACGACCTGTCTTTCAAATAGTACTATAAATAATTTTCTGTTTTCTCCTTTCAGAAGCATCACCAAGAAAAAAATGCATTACAGTTGTCACCAACAGGAGGTGGTTGAGAAGTAGTAAACGCAAGAAGTGATAAATTCACATTCAAAATGTTCCATTACAAATTTTCTAGATTGACGTGTATGAGTGTCGCTTTTCAAATCCATAGGCTAAGTTTTAATGTAGGTACCGCCTTGACAATTTTTTTTATTATCAAATCTTGATCGGGAATTATTATTTAATAATATCCGTTTGTTCTTAATCTATTAATAAGATTGACGGTGTAATGTTGACCCACCATTTTTTTTTATTTGCATATAAAAATTATTGAGGTAAATGAATGATTGAACAAAACTGTGATTATAATAATTTGTGTGAGTTAGATGTACGTAACATATTTGTCGTGATTTAGATAAGCCCGTTTGGTTGAAATCTTCAGAAAAGTGGGCTTTATTCGAATATTTTTTGCATTTATAAAATAATTGGTTTTTCCAAGTATCCGTGTGATGCTTTGGCCGTCTTCATCACTGTCGGCTTGACGTTCCTTTGTGTAATTCCTTAATAAAAATCATTTTGTTTTAAAGTTCGTTGTTTTCTTTTGGAAATTAAAAACCTAAAAGTTTATCACCATGTTTTTGTGCAAACAAACCATCACCATCAGTCATGGCACAGTTAAAGCTGTCATACAATGTATGAATCAACTGCAACTTACTATTAGTGGCTCTTGTGGATGTCTCCACAATATTTGACTACTAGCTTCTGCCCGCGACTTCGTCCGCGTGAAATTTCTTGTACCCCCACCCCGTCGCAACACTTCGTATTCGCTTAGCGTTTATTCTGACTTTTTTTCTTTTTGCTCGGCTCCTAAGGGTTATAGCGTGATGATATTCAATAGCCTAATGCAAAAAGATTTTTTCAAATCTGACAGGTAGTTCCAGAGATTATCGCGTTCAAACAAACAAACTCTTCAGCTTTATTATTAGTATAGATATAGATTATCACGTAATATAAGTTGCAAATTAGTAATCGTTTCAAGTCATAGTGTTTCACGTGAAAACAATGTGATTTGCGCAAGCAGGAGTCACAGAGAGTAATAGCACGTAATAGTGTGCGCGTAAGGCTGCGTCATGGCATGTGAGTTTAGCGTTGCGCCCACCTTTTTACACTTATAATATCATTGGTTGCGCCTTATAATGTTCCACTCCACCGTTGGGTCTAAAGTTCTAAACTTTCTAAAAGTTTTACCTTACCGGCCGGCTTTACCCCTCCCCCCTCACATTGTCATTGGCAGAATTGTGTTATCAGTATTTTTATAGCTAGCAACACATGCATTTCGGAAAATGACATTGATGAATTGATTGACGTACTTGACAGTTGACAATGTTGACATTGACACTTCAGTGATTAGGCTTTGGCTGTTGTACCGAGCGATGGATTTATTTTATTATTCTAATTAATCAATTGCATAAATTGCCGACTCGTCCACTACAGTGATAGTGACAAGTCATTAGGCCGCCAAATTATTCATTTGTATCAATTCAAATTCCTCACGTACATGACATAACCTAAAAGTTCCTAATAATAAAATTCTCATGTAAATTCGTGTTTACAATGGAAAGTGAAGCAAAAAATGTGATTCGAGTTGGTTCGAGAAAGAGTGAGGTATGTACTAAATCATCGTATCTTATTATTTTGTTATTGTAAACAGTTCTTATACATTACGTGAATCTTGCTAAGTACCTACGTAACTTTATGTGACTGCACTGTTTCCAACCCGTTTTCAAAATTCGTGTATTATCATAACGTACCTACGTTTTTTACGTAATTATTCTTCATTTTCAAGGTCCCAATTTACATGGATGTACATTTTTTCTATATTTAATATATAATACTTTGGTATTATTTTCAATTATACTTTATTCCATGTGTTCCATGTGTCAAAATGTTGTTTTTTTTTTTATAAGGAAAGTCAAATCTTGTGAAACAGAATTCTAACATCTTAATTAACATTTATAAGAAAAATCCTACTAATAATAAATGTGAAAATTTGTATGTTTGGATGTTTGTTACTCAATCTTGCAAAAACGGCTGAACGGATTTGGACAAATATTGTTCTCATGACCTTTGACTCATTAAAACACTCTAACCCACTTTCCTACACTCAGTTATTAAATAATTGTAGATATACAAACCAATAGCTACTTGACCTCTCTTCAAATCAGTAGTTCTCAGGTTTACAAGTACTGATAAGTATCAATTTCCTGTATCAATTATAAGTATTGAATGTTAAATAAAGAAACTGGATGACTTACAAACTAAAATAAATATATATACTATGCTATTTTTCTGTTCTATTTTTTTCCTGTCTGTTTATATATGTGTGTACATAAATGGTTAAATAAATAAATGTTTACACAGATGTTTTTAAAACTTTATTTAATTTTACACAATTTACTTCTGATCATGAAGTGTCCTTGTCTGTGTGGTGCCGGACTTAAAGAATAGCACCACCCCATACTTCCCGTGGGTGTCGTAAAAGGCGACTAAGGGTCGTACCGGAGAATGGGCAGCAGTGTTCTCTATACATTCCACCACTAAAGCATTTATTTCAATTGAACAATTTACAGGCACTTTTGTATTGTCAAATTAATTACCAACTACAGATATAAAGCATCTAAAATTAATCATAATTATATTATCTTATTTATCTCAACATCATTCATTACAGACACTGGTAAAAAAACACAATCTTAAATAGAGGTGTCTTAATGTGTCTTAAATAGGCCCTCCTACCTCAGACACCTTTTGACCTATCTAAGAGAGCCGGGTGATCTGTAACTCGGGAGCCATCCTGAGTTACAGATCCCCCGCCTCTCTCAGATAGGACATTATTATCATCATGTTGAATTGCAATATAGAAAAGAAGGTTGTTACTAATATTATGTATTTTTGTTTCAGCTGGCTCTTATACAAACCAACTATGTAATTGACTGTTTAAAGAAAATAAATCCTGAGAAGGACTTCACTGTAGGTAAGTAACATAAAATATTAAGTTACAGGAGGTCAGCTGTATAGATGAAACTCCTTGCTACAGAGCCTAAGGATAACTGTCTATGACTCTGTAATCAGTTCATACTTCATTGACTTTTGAACATTGAAAAACAGTGACTCAGTGATTGGCTGACTTTAAAATAAAAGTACTTAGGGAGTTCCCCTTTTCTCAAGCGATACTGTAGGACAGAGTTTCCAGCCTATAATGTTCCCACTGCTGGGACACAGGCCTCCTCTCTTCGAATCTCTTTGAGACTCTTTATGAAGGAGTGGGATAAATAATCTAGCCCACAAGCCCAGTGCGGGTTGGTAGATGTCACAAGTCTCGAATTTTTGGTTAGGACAATCTGGTTTCATCACGATGTTTTCCTTCGCCGTTTTGAGAGCAGTGATGAAATTATTTACATAAAGTAAGGCGCCTGTCTGCGTTCGAACCCTCGACCTACAACTCGTAAGTCAGTTCCATTACCACTGATCCTTAAAATAAAGTTAAACACATTTTAGTCAAGATGTGTCTAATTTTAAGAAACTTTCTGACTAGGTACCTTTGGAAACCAAACTTACAGACTGTAAGGGTTTCCTAATTTAAAAACATAAATGATGGTACGGAACCCTAGGTGCGCGAGTCCGACTCGCTCTTGCCCAGTTTTGTTAACTAATAAAGCAATTTCTATAAAAGTACAGGCAATCATAAAATTAATTGTAGGTGCTTAGGGTAAATAAAATTACCTATAATTATTAGAGTTACTTCGCGACGTCAGAAATCATAGTTTTGTACCTATTTCCTCTAGTATGTACTGTATGACATTATGGTATTATAAATATGCTAATTTATTATGTAACTCTATTATCAAGAAAATAGACTGTAAATCTTTCTAAGCCCATATTGGCCATTGTTCTCCATACGAAACTACCTTTTGGAAGGGGGAACTAGAATCAATTTAATTTTTTTTGTATATTTTGACATTCAAAAGTGCCTTCTGTGTGCGTATCCTTACATAGTATTTATAGAACAAGCTTGCCGAAATGTCTATACGCGCATAACTTCCGAATGACTGCACCTAATTGAATAATTCTTTTTTAATTGTGTTCGATATTACCAGCCGGTCGATTCTGTAAAAATACCGTGAAAACTTAGGTGAAGTGAGTTTGTTTTTGCTAAGAATGTACACTACTGACAGCTCACTCCACGCTCACTTCACCTAAGTTTTCACGGTGAGATTTTTACAGAATAGCACCGCAGGACAAGGTTTGTATGAATGTATGAAACTTTGATTTTAAGCATAATGTTTTTTGTGCTTTACATACGGAGACCCCTCCGAGGCTCGGAAAAGACGCTATGCTGTTGTTCCCGGCTGTCATTCGTAGATCTTTGACATTCGTTACGGGTCCTCAGAAGGCCGAAAATTTTACAACCAACGGGTGTCGTATCTAGTATTATTATCGGGTACTGCTGAACGCGGGGTCCTGGGTTCGAGTCCTAGGCCGGGCAAAGTGCTATTGGGTTTTTAGGTTTACATAAGTAATTTCTTTGTAGCAGCCCGGAGTTTCGGAGTTGGCGGTGTGACACCCCCGTGCCTCGGAAAGCACGTTAAGACGATGGTCCTGCGCCTGATCTCCGGTCGTGTCGGATTGCCGTCCAATCGGACTTGAGAGAGAGGGAAGAGGGAGCTAGTGCACCTGTGTCTGAGCATTCACTTTGCACTATAATATCTCGCGCCGAAGGCTAGCCTCCGCTGATATTGGCAGCGATGGCCGAAATTCGGTCTGGAGGACTATTGTTATTATTAAGAGGAGTCTCATTGTTTATTCCAGTTACCATGACAACACTCGGAGACCGCATTTTAGACGTATCACTGCCCAAAATAGGAGAGAAGTCACTCTTCACAAAGGATTTAGAAGATGCACTGAGGAATGACACTGTGGACTTTGTAGTACACTCGCTGAAGGACCTACCTACCACGCTACCTGAAGGATTGGCTATTGGCGCTGTTTTTGAAAGGTAAGAATGATCAAATTAATCAAAATCCATACTAATATATTATAAATGCGAAAGTGTCTGTCTGTTACCTCTTCACGCTTAAACCGCTGAACCGATTTAGATGAAATTTGGTATAGAGATAGTTTGAGTCCCGGGAAAGGACATAGGATAGTTTTTATTCCGATATTCCCACGGGATCGACACTTATGCGGTTGAAACCGCAAGGCGCTGCTAGTATATCCAAATAAAAGAAAGATATATTATATCATCATTATCAGCCAGCCTTTACCCAACTACCTACGTTGAAGTCGTCTTCCAGTCTAACAGAATGCAGCTGAATATCCGACCCGTCACAAACTCGACCGTCAACTACTCTACGAATGACAGCCGGGTGAGGTCTCAGTGTGTAATGGATGGTCACCGATTAACGAGTCGACTTCGTCTACGTAGTAACCTTCGATCGGTCCGTACGGCTGTTATTACTTAGCCACGAACACCTAAAAAGAGTGACAAGTATCTGAAGTACTATTTTAATTAAATTAATCTTTCTTTCTGCAAAAGACTGCAGGCAGATGCTGGATGCGTCAAGCTGAAGACAGGGCGCTATGGCGCTCATTAGGGGAGGCCTATGTCCAGCAGTGGACTGCTATAGGCTGATGATGATGATGATGATGATGATGAATCTTGCTTTCAGAGAAGACCCAAGAGACGCGCTTGTTCTACGCGAAGACTTCAAAGACCACACGTTAGCTACACTACCAGAAGGCTCAGTTATAGGTAATTATTGTTTAAGACATCTGCCTAGCTTTTTTCCAACTATGTTGGGGTCGGCTTCGTGTCTAACCGGATGCAGCTGAATACTAGTATTTTACACGGAGCGACTGCCTATCTGACCTCCACAATCCATCTACTGAATAGCTTTCACGATAAGCAGTGGGTATAGAAAACAATGTATTGTGTTCGACCTACCGTTACCTAACTATTGATAAAGTTACGGTCATTTATAAAACAAAATGTCGGAACTATTTGGAAATTGTAACTTGAGTATAAAGAAACTAGCTTCTGCCCGCAACTTCGTCCGCGTGAAACTTGTTTTAACATAAAATATATCCTACTAACAGCGCCCTGCGGTTTCACCCGCATAAGTGTCGATCCCGTGGGAATATCGGGATAAAAACTATCCTAATGCCTGTGTCCTTCCCCGGGATACAATCTATCTCTCTGGCAAATTTTATCGAAATCCGTTCAGTGGTTTAGACGTGAAAAGGTAACAGACAGACAGACAGAGTTACTTTCGAATTTATAATATTAGTAAGGATTTCATCGCCTGTTTAGCAAGCGTCGTTCTGTAGTTTCTGCCAACCCCATGGGGATAAGGCGTGAGTTTATTTATGTACTTATGTAAGTATACGTATCCTATTTCGTGCGTTCTTTCTGATTTTTTTCCTTTTTACCCGACTGCGCGACGTAAAGGAGTGGTAATGTGTTTATTGCTCAGCTCGTAAGGGTCGTAGCGTGATCTTACCGCCGACTGTAAATAGCATGTAATAGCTCAACTGTCACTCACTAATGAGACAAAATTACTTTTACTATTGTTACCGACGTTCAGGAGATTTCGCGACATCGGAGGGGATAACGTTCTTCAAGAATTGGGCTATCAAATGCAAAAAGAATTTTCCAAATACGATTGGGAGTTCCGTTCCAGAGATTAAGGCATTCAAACAAACAAAAAAAAAACAAATAAGCTCTTCAGGTTTATTGTACAAGGTTATTGGAAAACACCAACAACTACTTCTTCTTCTTTTCTTCTTCATTGTACTCATCATTAGGAAGAACTTTTACTATGGGACCAAACCTGAAATCACGAAAAAAAAATCAGTTGATCCCTACGTTTATGTTCGCATAACTCGTCTAAATGTTGGCAACAGCAGATTTTTTTTAAAGTCAAAGTCAAAGTCAAATCATTTATTTCAAATAGGCACATTAAAGGCACTTTTGAACGTCAAAAAAAAAACTAAATAGAAATGATTCTAGTCGCCCATTCGAAAAGGTAGTTTTCGTATGGAGAAGAATGGGCAAGAAACTCCACCGTTACTCTTTTAAAAATGTTTTACAAGGTCTTGTATACATAATAAAAATTATATGTGAACACGATGCACCCATAATAAAATTAGTCTACCACAAAAGGTAAAAAGAATTAAAAATTAAGCAATGACAGGTAAATCAAATAAGTGATAGATACATGGTGCTCACATATTTACAAGTTATTTAAAAAAAAAAATGCAAAAGTAGTTGAACTTTAACAAGTGTGTGAGCCACTGTAGTCGCAGATTGTAAAAATGAATTAGAATAAGATGTCATAATTAAAAATATATATATAAATTAAATTAGGAACAAGTTTGATTTTGTCTAAACTTTTAGATTGTCCTATGGAGCAGGACCAGCATGTTTCCAAACATTCTTATCTTGGATATAATCCTCTAATTTGTAATATCCTTGTTTACAAAGTGTACTTTTAATATGAGTTTTAAATTTTCTTTCATTTAATTGCAATATGTCACAAGGTATTTTGTTGTAGCATTTAACACAGTACCCCATAAAAGATGTATGTACTTTAGATAATCTAAAAAAAGGTTGATCTAATTTATCTTTATTTCTAGTATTAAAATTATGCCGATCACTTATTTTATTAAAAAGATGTTGATTTTTTCTTACATACATAATATTTTCATAAATGAATTGGCAAGGTACCGTCATGATATTAACCTTTTTAAATAGTTCCCTAAGAGATTCGCGACGACGTAGATTGTAAATGGCTCTGACAGCTCTCTTTTGTAAAATAAAAATGGATTCAATGTCAGCAGCCCGACCCCATAGTAAAATGCCATATGACATAATACTGTGGAAGTAACTAAAATAGACCAAACGCGCGGTTTCTACATCTGTTAACTGTCTTATCTTTCTAACAGCATAAGCGGCGGAGCTTAGCCGCCCCGCAATAGATGTTATATGAGGTCCCCATTGTAATTTCTCGTCTAGCGTGATTCCTAGGAAAACTGTCTGATCAATAAATTCTAGTTTTTGGCCATTCAATATGATTTCACATTCGCTACTTCTAACATTCGGTAATTTAAATCTAATGCATTTGGTTTTTTTTTCATTAAGTACTAAATTATTTACCGTAAACCAATCTTGGACCTGAAGAATAGAGTTATTCACGTCGTCAAGATTTTGTGACCGTCGGTCTATTTTAAAGATTAACGATGTGTCATCTGCAAATAACACCATCTTCGGTTGATTTTGAAGTAATTGGGGTAAATCATTAATGTAAACTAAAAAGAGGAATGGACCCAATATCGAACCTTGAGGAACACCCATTGTCATTTCAGACCCTAATGAGTTTACGCCGTTTACTTGAACTTTAACCTTTCTATCTTTCAGGTATGATCTTAGCAAGTCAAGTGCTGCTTTTCTAATTCCATAGTGCTCCAGTTTCATCAGAAGTGTCTCGTGGTTTACGCAATCGAACGCCTTAGAGAGGTCGCAAAAGATTCCAATGGCATCTTGTGCTTCCTCCCAGGCGTTAAAAATGTTCTTTATTAGGGTAACACCGGCGTCAGTAGTGCAACGCCCTTTGGTGAAACCGTACTGGTGTTCATGAAAGATGGAATTTTTATTAAAGTGACGTAACATTTGATTGAGCATCAACTTTTCAAACACCTTACTGAGAACTGGTAGAATTGACACAGGTCTATAATTGTTAGGATCTTTACTATCACCGGATTTGAACAATGGTACTACTTTACTATGTTTCATAAGATCCGGAAAGACTCCTTGGTCAACACTGGTGTTAAATATGAAAGCTAAATAGGGCGCAATAGTTTCGATAAAAGATCTACATACTTTTACAGACATTCCCCAGAGATCTTCTGTTGATTTAATGTTAAGATCTCTAAAAGCTTTTATAACAGCCTGGGGGCTTGTATGCTGAAACCTAAACTCCAAAGGGCATGCCTTTACATTCTTTTTAAGTAAGGCAGCAGAAAGCGTGGGGGATGAATTTAAAGCTTCAGTAGTTTTAAGGGGAATATTAGAAAAAAAGTTTTCAAATTCCTGAGCTATTTCTACATCTGAGTTGATGGGGCCATGTGCAGTCTCTAAATTAAATTCAGTGTTAGGCTGTTTTTTCCTACCTGTTTCATTATTTATTATTTGCCAGGTAGTTTTTATTTTATCATCAGCTGATTTTATTTTATTGCTAATATAAAGAGCTTTAGCTTTTTGGCACACACTTTTAAAAGTTTTTGAATATTTTGCAACATACTGATGAAAGTTTGTATTATTCATATGTTGCTTTAAGCCATAGAGTTCAAAAAGTTTTTCCCTGCTTTTACGAATACCTGGAGTCGCCCAGTCACTAAATAAAAACTTTGTGTGAATATTTTTAGTTTTTAGTGGAAAAGTGTCATTAAACTGCGCGTTTAATATTGAAAAGAACTCGGCGTAGAATTCATTTGGGTCACCTATATTATTAAAATTCTGATCACATAACTTACTGGCCAAAGAATTATTTAATTTCTCTAACTTTTTACATGTAATTGTCCTAAACCTTATTTGAATTTTTTGTAAAGGCATGTAGGAGCTAAATGTTATTTTTTGTCCACTGTGATCAGATGGCAACTTATTTACAATTTCTTTGTGTAAGTAATCACAATTACAAAAAACATTATCAATACAAGTGGCAGAAGAAGCTGTCACTCGGGTTGGTTCAATAAAAACATTTGACAAATCAAATGACCTAAAAAGACTTAACAATCTGACAGTATTCGAGTTATTTTCCAATAAATTAATATTAAAATCTCCACATACTATTATTGACTTACTACTAGTACTAAGTTTCTTTAACACATCTTCCATTACAGAATCAAACACCGATAGATTCTGGTAACTTGGAGGTCTGTATACACATACTATAACATGCTTATCAAGCTCAACACAGGACAATTCAATGGTGTGTTCAACAGACAGTCCGATTATGTCTTTTCGTTCTTTTGATTTAATAGAATTTTTAATTAATATTAATGATCCGCCATGTATCATACGTTTTCGGCTGAAATGGCTAACTACACAATAATTTTCATAATTAATTGACTTTACTTGATGATCTTTCAACCAATGCTCTGTTAAACAAATGACATCAAACTTGGTGTTTTCCAAAAACAATTCTATTTCCAATAATTTGGAAGCGCAACCTTGGATATTCTGATTAAATAATTTTAAAATATGTTGCACTCCCTTTGGTTTTTTATTATTATTAATTATATTGCCAGAAGATACCTTTTTATTATTCTGTAATAATAATTTGGTATTTGAAGGGGTAACTTCTGTTGTCTCACTGACTAGTTTAAATAGTTATCCGGAGTGACCTCCACAACTACAACTGGAGAGTCTGGATTGCCCGAGTATGTTCCAGCGGGAGGAGAATATCCTATCTGACTGGTAGTAGTCTCCAAGGATGTTGGTATTATAGGTGGTGGTGGTGGTGGTGGTGGTGGTGGTGGTGGTGGTGGTGGTGGTGGTGGATCCTCCTTCGTACAACATGACGATCCATAATTAATCACCATGTTGTTAGTATAACTAGGCAACACGGACTCGTCACTAATACTAGAACTCGTTATATTAGCTATAACCTCGTTAATATTATATGCTATCAACATAGCAATCATATGTCTACATTCCCCAGACAGAGATATAGTTCTCTGAGTTAACTTAATACCACTAACAAACTTGTTAGTGTCAAAAAACAATAATTTGTCTCTATGACAACATGTCAGATTGTGAATAGTATTATTCAACTTATAAATATAATTATTTTCATTGTATGATAAAGTATCTGAGTAAGGAAAAGCACACAACATTAGCTTACCTATGTTTAACTTTAATAAGGTGTTTACACCATCCACTATGTCCTTTCTGGTAATACCAGTGCTATTACCTAATAGCAAAACCATAGTACAATAATTATCAAGGTTTGCATTGGCAATTCTTTTTATCATTTGTTTAAAACTTATGTTATGGTAACTATGATTGGTAAAACTATGGCTTAGGTAATTGAGTAGAATTTTTCCAAAGCCAGAACCTAACTCGTCACAAAAAAATATTGATTTGTTTATCTGTGTGGTCTCTGCTGGAAGAGCTAACACCGGAAGGGGTAAGTCAGACTGAGGTTGAAGAGGTGGTGGTTGGTTGGCACTGCTGCATGAAAGAATATTGACAATCTTCTGTCTTTTACGATTCGACGCTCTTGTTCAGTTATAGCCGTTTACGGGCTGATACAGTATTTTTATCTCACGAAGCGGCGCGCGCTTTATTCTGGGTACCAAGTGTACAAACACGGCTGTGAATGTGTGCAGAAGCTCTCGGTATCGTCCGAGACAATGGTGCCGATTCTGTTGTAAAATGTAAAATTAGTACTTTATTATTTGAAATTCATATGGAAAAAAAAATAGAATACTCTTTATTGTGTAGGTACATAATAAAGAGTATTCTATTTATCTATCTTTATTGGGTAAAGTTATCAGTGTACAAACGCCAACAACAAAATTTGTCATCCATCTTCTAATGATAGGCGACTCAAAAGACGTTTATTCAAAAAGCTTCAAGTTTTACCTTTCATAGAGGTGCTACACAAATCTTCGGGTCGGCACATTCGATTCGGCAATATTTGGTGTTTTACCCGAAGCAATTACTACACTTATTCAGGTTTTATTCGGCTCGTGCCCATCAGTTGAGCTGAATGGTGCTGATCTATGCGTCATGTTCGTGAACGGGCGCCGTCAGTTGGGGCTGGTCATCACTCAGCTGCCTCGGCTTATTTTCAATTACTTTATTTTTGAATTGTTGTTTTCTTACTATTTGCTGTACTCTGGACGCTTTTAACGCGTAGGTACGTCTTTTTTACATCGTTCTCACATATAATTGTAAATTCAACATTAATGATGTAACAAATTTTTTTTAAATAATATGGACACTCACACTTTTAAATTATATTATTATTATTTTATCTTTTTTTATTATTATTATTTATTTTTTATTATTTAAAAGAGTGTCCATGGAGTTTCTTGCCCGTTCTTCTCCATAGGTACCTACGCTTTGGAATGGGCAACTAGCTTCACATTCTCTGACTGACCGACTTCTTGACAATTCAAAAGTGCCTGTAAATGGTTTAATTGAATTAAATGGTTTGAGTTTGAGTAAAGTTAGACATGACGTTTTTGCCACATTGGTGTCCTCATAAATCTCATTTACTCTTCCCCCAGGAACATCTTCCCTCCGCCGCACAGCACAACTACGCGGCTCATACCCTCAACTCAGCGTAGTGGATGTACGCGGCAACCTTAATACGAGATTACGCAAACTGGACACCAGCGGACAGTACGCCGCGTTGTTGCTAGCCAGCGCTGGGTTGCAGCGGATGGGATGGAAGGATAGGATATCTAAGGTAACATGAAGGTTCTTGAGATGGAATAAGAGCATCAATCTTACAGTTTACCAAAACTCACCTAAACTCTAATACTAAGCCACATAAAATAAAACTTTATTTTACTCTGATCACTCTAAAATAAACTTTTTGACTGAAGTATAAAAAGTTTATTTTAGAGCGTTCATATTATTTATTTATGAATGGTTTACAGGATTTATATACTTAGAACTATACCCCACAAAATCGTTTTCACGGTTTATCTGTGGGCACGAATCATACAAAATTAAATGTAAAGTCAATTAGTGCGGATACTATATGAGTAGGTTGCGTGTAAGCTCCAACAACATCCTGAAGACATTGGTTGACAAGTTGGACAGCCCCTTTATTAGGCACGGGGTGCACATACACGTGCCAACATGTGTTGAGCCACGTACTTATTGTTAGGTTATAGTTTGAAAGTTTTACTAACATAGTTTTTAAGTTGTTCTTAGTTACTAATTCTATATGGATTGTGTGTATTTTTATATGTGATCCGCAATAAATGATATTATATTATTTTATCCCCAGTATTTACACCAACAATAAAAAATAAAAAAAAAACAAGTACAGAACCCGGCCATATCGATGGTTTCTCGAGTTAAAAACAAAAATGTCCCGATTTATAGTTCGTCTTTTCTATCGCTCCCGGCCCGGGCACTTACGAAAACTATATTGTCTTACCCCGAATACTTTAAAATTTTCATTCGCAGATCCTACCATGTGCAGACATGAAGTACGCAGTGGGTCAGGGAGCGCTTGCCGTCGAATGTCGGGCAGATAACACAAATATACTAAACATGCTCGCACCCTTCAATCATGCTGAAACTTACTGCAGGATCCTGGCTGAAAGAAGCTTCCTCAAGACTTTGGGTATGTCTCCTACTTAATTTTGTATTTTAGCGTTATGCAATTTAAGTTCGTTTTTAATTGGTCATTGACAAAAGGTTCTAAATGTAATAAATGTTGGTTTGAGACTGAGATCCATAGAGCGAGCTTAGACTTTTCCCAAGTAGTACAGTAAGCGTTTCATACAAAAAATTAACCTTATTCGTTTAAGTTTAATGTTTATATTCGTATGAAACTCTTGACAGCAGTCGCATGGAGAAGTATTTACATTAATTTCATACGAATAAGGTTCATTTCGCTTACTGTACCTACTTAACTTGAGAAAAGTAATAGGCTATTTGACAATGTAAAAAATAAGGTCATAATTATTGACACTCGTATAGATTATCGCTTTTAAAATCGATTTGCATTAATTTTACTACAAAACAATGTATTATTTATTTAAAAAATCCCGAAAAAACTTCATCTTTTTAAATCTGGCGCCACGTAATCGAAAACGGTCTGGATTGGCTGAACTTATGATGACGTCATGATATAGTCAATTTCTGTCTATCGTTGACAGAACAGATGACTTTTGTCTAGTATCTCGACCGTTTCAACGTTTGTTTACGTGTATTTTGACGTCACGACACCATATTGTTAAAGATAGCGTTTTGGCGGCTTATTTAAACAGTACATTTTTATTTTCTAAAAGAAATACGTTATGCAATTTGAAGTAATAGGTTTTTGTGGGCTCGTTAGACACCATTAAATAATCTGAGATGTTTATCAGAAACCAGTCAAATAGCCTATTATCATATATTTCAACCACAACTTAGAAAAAAAAATGGAATTTTATAACCTTAGCTAGGTTTAAGGTTCTAAACTTCCTTATCAAAAATATGAGTGTAAGTGTGTTGTAATACTATTCAGGAAATCACGGTATTATGGTATTTGCATATAAAGTAGAAGTGTCTGTATCAAGCCAATAAGGCCGTAAAATACTATACAAAAAAAACCGGGCAAGAGCGAGTCGGACTCGCGCACCGAGGGTTTCGTACCATCATAATTATGTTTTTAAATTTTCATCGGCGAGGCCTATATTCGTCAGAGAATTTTAACACTGCACTGGGGTGTAGAATATTGCAGTTTTAAGTCAGCGCCATCTCTTGACCGATAGTGGAACGAATGTAACTTTTATTGATGATTTCTGAAAAAGTGTGCTATTTAGAGACTTCGTTTTATTTTTCCTGTAATCTTTACATACACTTTTATTACATAGAATTATTTCAGATTTTTCTCTTTGCAAATTTCGGAGATAAGAGAGGGGAAACGGTATTATTTTTTTAATTTTTCATCAAATGTCGCAAACGATGCGGCCTAAAAAAAAAAGAAAAAATGTTTGAGAATGTGCAAACTCCGCTCTTTCATAAATGATACCCCACATGCCCTAGTAGCCCCATTTCGAATTTTTCAGACCCCCTTTCAGTCCCTGTTGGAAAAAATATACATAATATATTTTTATTTCTTTCTTATTTGCAAAATAATTGGGCAAACGTCATCTAAAACTATTCCAAATTTCAAGTTGATAGCATTAGTAGTTCTTGAGATATCCAGCTGTGACAAACAGACAGACTTAGTCTCACCATAAGGGTTCCGTTTTACCATTTTGGTACGAAACCCTAATTACAACTAAAACCTTGTTTACAGGTGGTGGTTGTAGCGCCCCTGTCGGCGTATCAACAAGTCTAAAACCAATAGACTCACAGTTCAAGCTCTGTATAAACGGCGCAGTATGGAGTATTGACGGCAAAACAAAACTGGACCACACATTACAACAAACTTTCGTTCAAATCAAACGCACACAAAAACACAAACTCAGTCCCACAGAAGAAAACGAATGCAAAAAGGTGAAAATCGACAACGGTAAGTCAGAAAACGAAATCTTATCCCCAACAGAAGTACTTAATGATAAAAACAAAAGTAATTGTGACGACAAAGAAGTTGAAAGTGACACACGTATATTTTGTGGTCTGACTGTGAATCCTAGTATGCCTGTAGATGTTATTATTAAATGTGATAACTTAGGGAGGGATTTAGCGAATGCTCTCATAGAGAAAGGAGCTTTAGAGGTCATGAAAGTTACACAGGACATGATCAGGAGTTCTGTTGTAGAAAAGAAATCATGATTGATACTTTTTTTTAGAAGTGGTGCTGTATTTTATGAGGTTCTTAGGAAAAAGGTGGCCTTATGAAAATATTTTAAATTTATGTATGCAATACTTGCTTTGCATGTTCGGCTAAAAAGAACTGGGAAAATTTATTATGAATTTGTAAGGCATTTATTTTATGCATTCTGTTCGCCTTCATAATCAGCCTATAATGTTCCAACTGCTAGGACACAGGCCTCTCTTCAAGAGGAAGTGGGCTATAATCTACCACGCGGGCCCAGTGCGGGCAGGTAGATGTGACATGTGTTTGAATTTTTGGTTCTGAGACATGCCGGTTTCCTCGCGATGATTTCCTTCACCGTTTTGAAAGCAGGAGCCACCTCCAGTGTCTGCCCAAGAACCTCATTTTCACTAACACTAACACCTAAAATGAATGCCTAGATAAAACCTCTCTGATGGATTTTCAACGATCGGCTCAGCTTCGGCTGTAAATTAAAAATGTTTGTACTGCCTCAAATAAATACTGTTTGTAATTTTGTTTGTATATAAATTGTAAAAAAAAAAAATGATGAGAAATCGGATGCAAAGTTTTTGTGTAATAAATTGTAAATTACAGTTTATCACATTTTTTTAATAATATAAATGTAAAAGATTTAAGGAAAATATATTTTTATTTTAATTATAATAATTGTGGAACATGGCTGACTATTATGCAACGACATACCTATGTTTGATTCATTTTTGTCGACTTATTGTTGAGCCACGGAGTAGCTAATAAATGAAGTGCCAACGTGCAGAAAATGAATTCGTATTGCAATTAAATAATAAGTAATGAGGCTGGAGGAAAAGACACCAATATCAAGAATGTAAGGACGAGTGACGTCGTAATTCATATTAACAATTGAGTATTCGCGCAGCGATCGCTTTCTGACTCGGGGTAAGCCGCCTTTGACGCTACGTCGCGTTCGCGCAGCGTCTACGTTCGACAGCCCTTGGATGGATCACCATCAGATGTAACGATACACACACTTAATCCATTTATTAGTTACTCCGTAAAAGCCGGTGTAATAGTGAATTTATACGGACTGTTAATAAAAATATAAATGTGATTTATAAATCGTGGTGTTTGCATGTATTATATGCACTGTTGTATATCGCATATTTCCGTTTAACTAGTGGGTACTTATTTATCATGTTAATAATATACTGCCCAAAAGACCTTGTCTAGCATTTATGTTCGTTATAAAAATTATATTTTGGTTTCAAATTATATTTTGTTATATTAAAATTATTTGGTTCTAACGATTAAGTCTAAGGCTATAATTAGTGCCTTGAACATTAGATGTATTCTGGCTCCTAAATTAGCCCAATTAAGTATAGCTTTGGATAATTTTTTTATTCACTTTTCAAGACAAACTTCTGTGCAGCTCTGAATAGTTTAATACACTATGTAAAAAATCTAGTCTTCGTTTAGATCCCGTGACTAAGCGTTAGCTTCTCAACAGCGTCCACTCTCTAGCTAGAAAGAGAAAACTGGCCAATTGCGAGTCGGACTCGCACACGAAGGGTTCCGTACCACAAGGCAAAAACACCGAAAAAAAAAAAAACACGTTTGTTGTATGGGAGCCCCCCTTATTTATTTTATTTTTAGTATTTGTTGTTATACCGCTATAACAGAAATACATAATTTGTGTAAATTTCAACTGTCTAGCTATCGCGGTTCTTGACATACAGTCTGGTGACAGACAGACGGACGGACAGACAGCGAAGTCTTAGTAATTGGGTCCCGTTTTTACCCTTTGGGTACGGAACCCTAAAAAAGCGACTGTGCGGCAAATACCTGTCTCTTTATAGTTCTACACAGAACTACTGGCCGCACATTCGCTGTCTCTTCGTACTTTTCGGTCTGTATTCGAGAATGGAATGAATGTTCTTTATTCAGTTGTACAGTCAACTGAATACAGAACTCTTATTCCAGTCGCTATGGTCACGCGTGAAGCCGTTAAATACCTATTGCAAAAAGGTTACAAAAAATAACTTCATAGCTACAAGCATTCCTTAATTTGACCATAATTTGAATCTCCAGTTCCCATAAGTTATCATTAGGACATAATTAGAGAAATTTTATATAAGTAGGTAATTAAATATGCAGGGTGTACAGTATGTATATCTTTGTAGTTATACTCGATGCTAAATGTATAGAATAATTTATAGTAATTACAGTACAGCTTCCTTAAGGTGTCAAAATAATAAACAAAATTAATCAATGTAATTTTTAGCAACTGCCCGTGCCCTCTATAAACAAGCTGTGTGCCCGATGGTATTTCCCATGGGCAAAAACGAACTTCCTTATAAAATTTCATCTTCTATTCAACCATTTCAGAGGATACATATTCAGCCTATAATATTCCCACTGCTGGGACACAAGCCTCCTCTCGATGAGAGGGAGTGGGCCGTAATCCGCCACGCGGGACCAGTGCGGGTTGGTAGATGGTTGGTCTTCGAATTTTGGTCCTAGGACATGCCGGTTTCTTCACGTTTTCCTTCACCGTTTTGAGAGCAGTGGTGACTAAATAAATAATTTACACAAAGTGTTTTTGTGTTCGAAACTACGACCTACAACTCGTAAGTCGCGGCCGTTACCACTGGGCCACCACTGCCCCTATCTGCGCTTTCACAGGATGGATTTTCAAAAATCCTTCCCTAGTATAAAAGGAGCTCTTGTGCAAAATTTCATGCATCTAGACCCAGCGATTTAGGCTGTGCGTTGTCCGACATTGAATTTAACACATAAAAGAAGTAAATAAATAATTTTGAAATGGATATTTCCACCGCCTATGAAGTTAAACTGCGGTGCTATTCTGTAAAAATCTCACCGTGAAAACTTAGGTGAAGCGAGCGTGAAGTGAGCTGTCAATAGTGTCAATTCCTAGCAAAAACAAACTCACTTCACCTAAGTTTTCACGGTGAGATTTTTACAGAATCGGCCGGCTGGTCACCCTGTATCAGGTGATGTGTAAAGAATCAATGGGGATTGTACACACGACGACATATTAAGCTATACATTTTCAGTTTTAGCTAACTTCGCATTGTAAACCCAGGCTTTTCGTACAATGAGAAGTCAGCTTATACTGGAAATGTATAGCTTGATATGTCGCCGTGTACCTAATAAAAAACTTGTTTAAGGTGACTATTAAATTGTTGTTGTTAATGTTAATTTTATTGAAATAAACTGGTGAATGACTTGGGATTTTTGTGTTTCATTGGAGAAAACTTCAATCGTATATTTTTTTACCTATAGTAAATAAGTACTTCATTTCCTATCGTCTCTAGTAGTAACGGAAATCGCCTAGGCAGTCACGCACACATGCAAAATTGGTAATTGTGGCAAGTCACGTTACTTATAAAAACCGGGCAAGAGCGAGTCGGGACTCGCGCACCGAGGGTTCCGTACCATCACGTTTTTAAATTTTCATCGGCGAGGCCTTTATTCATCAGAGAATCTTAACACTGCACTGCGGTGTAGAATATTGCAGTTTTAAGTCAGTGCCATTTCTTGACCGATAGTGGAACTAATGTAACTTTTGTTGATGATTTCTGAAAAAGTGTACTATTTAGACTTCGTTTTATTTTTCCTGTATTCTTTACATAAACTTCTATCACAGAATAATTTCAGATTTTTCTCTTTTAAATGAAATGAAATGATGATTTTGAAATGATTTTATTTTTTGTAAGTAAGTTTGTACAAACATTTTTACACGTCAATCATGCTTTTTTAAAACTAGATGAAGTCGGCGTTTCCTATCTGACTACTCTGAGAAGAAAGGCCGAAACAAACTCAGAGGTCACAGTCTCTTTTAAAGTCCAGATATAATCTTGGTCAGGTTATATGAAGACCATGTAGATCGATGTCTGAGGTGGTCTTTTGAGGAAAGAACCACACAGATTGAGAGGACCTTTGCAGACTTAAGTCAAAAACTAAACTAAAAAAAGTCGAAAACTATGTGGCAAACTGCGTTCTTTCATATGATAGGTACCCCACTTCGAATTTTTCAGAACCCCTTTCAGTCCCTGTTTCAAAAAATATACATATATTTTTATTTCTTATTCGCGAAATAGTTGGGCAAATGTTATCTAAAACTATTTCAAGTTAATAGCATTAGTTATTGAGATATCCAGCTGTGACAGACAGATAGACCAGACTGAGTTCCGTGAGCACCATAAGGGTTCCGTTTTAACATTTTGGTACGGAACCCTAATAATAGATCTATTACTTGCAGGATTAAGTCTGATATGGTCGGTAATTCCGTTTATCCACCCTAAGGTGGATACGCGGAAAAACACGTCCGAAAATTCACCCTAAGCGTATAAATTCCGTTTATCCAACTAGGCCTAGGGAGAATTCTCGGTCTGGTCATGCATGTGTTTCTACGTTAGGGTGTATAAACTGAATAACCCGACATGCATAGGCGTAGATAGGGGGGGGGCCGGGTGGGCCGTACCCACCCCAGAATGGTCTGGTGCCCACCCTAGGATGTTTGGGGACCTATTCGAAATTCTAAGCTGGATACTTACATAATATAACTTCACATAAAATCAATAAATTAAATAATCTACATACATCCAAGACCTACACAAACTTATTATACCTACATAATACCTTCCATTTAATTATGATGCATTTTTTAATTTAGATCTCGAAAGTGGAAAGCACTTTGTGGGGTATAAGGGTACTCTCCAAATTTACGAAACTCTTTTAGGAGCAGAATGTTTAATAATGAAAAACGTGCTAAAAGAAAAGGATCGGTTGTGGGATCGCCCGGACTTGGGGATGGGGCCCGCTAGGCATGGCGGGCTGCTATCAGTCGAGGGTGCGGCGAATGGTCAAGTATCTCGCGGGGCTCTCGGGCCTCCAACTTATAGTAGTAGAAGGAACAGTGGGGTTTTAGTCGGTAGGAGTCCGACATAACCCTCCGTTCATCCCAGACGGAGTGTTTCCATGAGGAATTCCCAACGAAAAAAAAAAAAAAAGTTTAGGGCCAGCCCCCCCCCCCCCCCCTGAAAAAAAGCCCTAGATACGCCAATGCCGACATGGTCATTGCTTGCTAAATAACAAAACCTTCAGACAACAGCAAGATCTCGAGCTCGAGCAGTTTACATTAAAAGTGATAAATTGACAGAACTATTTTAGAGTTGAAAATAGCGTGCGATAAATAATTCCGTGCGTATGCGTTCGTGTGTGTTCGTCGCCGCCGCAGGGCATAAGTATATACCTCACAAAGACAAAGCTTCCAAGAAGAGTTTTTAAATTGTTCGTAATTTTGAGTACCTATTCTGTACTGTTATTATTCTGGTGACAACAACGCATCACGTGAGCATCCGCGAGACTTCTCGAGCGTGCGCTCGGCTCTTCGAAGATCCGCTGCGTCCGTCCTTCGCTGTCACAGCCACAGTCGCAAGCGGTTCTACCTTTTTCTCAATTTTTAGGGTTCCGTACCCAAAGGGTAAAAACGGAACCCTATTACTAAGACTTCGCTGTCCGTCCGTCCGTCTGTCTGTCACCAGGCTGTATCTCAAGAACCGCGGTAGCTAGACAGTTGAAATTTTCACAGATGATGTATTTCTGTTGCCGCTATAACAACAAATACTAAAAACAAAATAAAATAAATATTTAAGGGGGGCTCCCATACAAAAAAACGTGTTTTTTTCGGCGTTTTTGCCGTCTGTCTGTCGCCAGGCTGTATCTCAAGAACCGCGGTAGCTAGACAGTTGAAATTCTCTCTCTATCTGTCAAATTTCATAACGGTCGGTTGCAGAAGTGAACAGATAGACATAGTTACTTTCGCATATATATGGATTATAACTGAATTTGTATGAGCACAAGTTGAAATAAAACATGTATGTTTGTACAATACTTTTATTTCACAATAAAATCTCAATCAAAACTCACAAGCATCCTTAACCAGTTGTGAACACAAAACAAAACCTAAATAACACTAAGAAATACCTACATTATTATTGAACTTGCATTATTCCACCTACTCTTCCTTGCAAAGTCAACAGACGTTCTAATGGCGGATCGATTTTCAAGCACATTTTGTATCACAGCCCAATGCACGAACGTACTTGGAAAATTTAAGAGTTTGCAAGTCGAAAGTCAATTTAATCTAGGATGAAATAATTAGAATAATCGTTCTTTGATGTTTTTTTTTATAATTAACATATCTGTCTAGTAAGCAGATGCTTGATGTGTGTTTTCTAACAAGATGTGGTGAGCGCAACATGTGACATTACGAGTTCGCGACATCGGCACTACGCGTATGGTCGGCAAGACTGGTTACATGTCTGACGAACGGGCTACACAGTCAGAGAAAAGTTACATTTAAATTGAATGTTGCATTGTTTCATAAACTACTGCTACATTGACGCAAGGCGCTGTTTAATGTAATTAAAATTAATTAATCAAACTTATTACTTTAAATTTCTTAAATTATGCATTAATTGCGAAAGAATAATCGATAAGGATGAATGCCTATATTAAATAAATATTAAATTAAATCAGTAAATGGAAGCCACGTCAGCGGCGTCAACGTAGCGTTATCTATCGACCAAAGATGGAAACTTCCATGATTAGCGAGATATTGAAAATATACTATGAAAATATTCTCCTCTTCAACTGTGGTGGACTTTGTTTATTCGACATCTTCTTCTTGCAGCATCTTGCCGCTTGCCTTCATGGATGCTCGGAGCCTCTCCGAGACCTCGGGCAGCTTCTTCAGGAGCAGGTGGAAGATGGGGGCAGGCATCGTTTGTTGTAGTACCTGAAGAGTGGTAAAATGGGTTTTAGTAAAACGATTTGGGGTCAAGCAGAAAGTTTTTTGGAAGAACAATTTTAATTTAAAAAGTCCCAAGATCTTTACTGTCATTTCATTTCTAATGAATAAACAAATGCAAATATTAGCTAAAGCCTTCATCTTTTATGAAATACTTCATAAAGTAGAATAGATATTGTTTGCATGAACCCAAAATCTGTAACTAATACATGGTTATTTGCCCCCTTTGAGCTTGCAAAGTCACGTTCATTTTGTTCGGCGAACCCGAACGCGTATTCGCAATGGGCGCCTTCCGGTTTTCCGAACAAATAAGTGACATATGAACGAAGAAAGAAAGATCACGAATTTGCGCGAGCGATGTTTTTGGTTAAGGCGCGGGGTGAGTCTAAGATTTAAACTGCGGCTAAGTCAAATGGTTCAGGGCGTAAAAAACACAAAGACTTACACTAAGAAGCTGCTGCGTCTGTCCGCAGACGGCGACGGCCTGTCCGAGATGCTCGACGCCAGCTTCCATGTCGCCGGCAGCTAATAGCTCCTCACCAAGCTGAATCTGAAACAAACAGATTTTCTGGTCTTGCAATACTTGTTATAAAGTGTCTATACTATACTGTGCACGTACCTTCACAGTCATGATATGTAACCTATATTCACATCAGAGCATACTCTCGTAACCTGTAGCCATCAGAGACAGAAAAGAAACGGTAGCCGAAATCAGCAAGCGATGTGTTAATATTACTTACAAGGGACTGGAGTTTTAATGCAAATGTTGCGATTTTACAACCATCAGTACCATCTTGTTAAGAACTTCTTCATTTATAGGTGGTATCCAGTATTGTTTCCTCAGGTTGTTTGCAATGTTGTTGAAAGTAGAATTTGCATTGGGACAATATACGCAAATCGAGGTTGATAGATAGCGCCACCAGCATAAGCATTAACCAGAACGTTTGAGATATTACGAGACATAGATATTATTGCACTGATTTAATAATAGGTAAAATATAATATATTGACTCAATGTAAAATTCCCATTTCTTAAGAATTAATGTTAAATATAATAACAATGTCAGTAAATTTAATGTTTATTGTATTGTTGTTTATGCATGCAATAGCTATAAGTAAATCTAGTTGTATCTATCTACAAATATGTATGTTGGTGTGCCCTAGCAGGGTTCATGTTTGAAACCAATTGGTGTGAACCTACTGTGTAACATTTTGTAAACAACATGAATGCAATAAATAAATACTATTTATTAAGTACACCATAAATATTACAGATATGAATGTAAATTTTTTACAAAGGGTGACACAATGGGCGGCCTTATCGCTAAGAGCGGTCTTTCCCTCTTCTTCTTCATCAAGCAAGCGATCTTTTCTTTTTCTTTCTAGACATTTTCATAGTGATTGATCATACCTGTTGAAGGAAGAACCTCTGCATGGCCTCGTGGTCACTCATGTCAGGTAGGGGTCCACCCATTGTGCGCGATCGAGATGCATTCTGTTGGGCGTTCTGTCTGCCTGGAAATGATACAAACAATACTTATTACATTTCAACTTCAAATGGTTTTAGGCATAATGAAGTTCTGATCTTGAAGATTTTAATACTAGCGTGTTCAATTGTTGATCAACATGTTTGATTATTGCAAAAATTTTATCATAGTGATGTAGGCTGAAAAATAATTTAATGTTGCATCATCTCTTCCATAGCTTTTTATCATAACGTGATTAATTTAACTGACACAACAATGCTTTAAGAGCAGGTCGCCATTGGGGGGCAGTGATCATTTTTCTCAAAATATGACTGCAATTATTTCAGTTACATCATGAATAAAAAAGAAATAGGAAATATTTTTATTTATCTTTCGGACTTAAAAAAAATAAGAAAATTTATTTTTTATTTTAAATAATATGACCTAAAGTGAGGGGTATAAAAGCAAAAACGGCACTGTCCATTTTCGTTCAAATTGAACTATGAATGCCATCTATTAGGTTTTATTGTAATCATTTTGGTGTATTAAATAGTTTAGAAGCAATGTTCACACTGACCCATAGAAAATTAAGTTTTTAAGTTTAAATGAAAATGCACACTAAGTGTGCATTTTCATTCTTCAAATTGTCCATAAAGCTAAAACTTATAGTGAAATAAAACCTCTAGCAATACATTTTATGAGAATGATAACACAAAAATAAACATCAACAGAATGTTTAAACAGATGTTCACAAGACCAGTGACGAAGCACAACTGTGCATATAAAAGACATTGACTGTACATTTCTTTTTATATGATTCATGAGATACAAACTGTTGTGACTTTTTATACATTATTTTTTACCCGTCTGCAGAATAGTTAAATGCACTGTTGTGTGAATAATCTGTTTGGTTCAAAGTTTGAGATATGTTACAGAACTCACAAAAACATAAATACATAAATAGTAATTAGATACATATTGTAGCAATCTACTAATTACTTTCAACTGTGGACTATTGATTTACTTATTCTTCTTAGTGTGTAAATGAACCTGGCTCTAAAGAAGAAGAAGCTGACAGGACACACAGGACTTGATATTGAGTGTCCCATAGTTTGTGAAACAGCACCACATTTACACTCCAAGGCGATTTACTTATTGAGAATGGAATGTATTTTGGCTCCCGAGACACAAGTATCTTTTTACTTAGTTCAGGAGCCAGCTGTTCAAGCTGCTTTCAACCCAAACTTGTCTGTTTATCTTCGTACGAACTTGTTTTTTATTTATGTGCTGCACACTAGAAGGCTAAGGTTTGAAATAAATGGGGTTGCTTATATCATTTTGGACCAAAGCTGATTCGCGTGCGTGATAAACATTAACAGATATCTACATGTGTGGGCACATCTCTTATTTGTTATAGTTTTAGCCTATTGCAAAAGCATGTTTGGCACAGTCTACCAAAGTAGTGTAACAAATTTTGTTACTGTACATACTATGTAGAAAGTTATTATTAAATAGTTACACAACGCTGAACGCGCACATACGTTTTAGTTATCGTTTTCTGTGATGCAGTGTTGTTGAAATGATACAGTTATTGAAGCGAAAATTGATTGATGCATGATGTTGTAACGATATTCCTTGTGAAATTTTTAGGTTAACAAAAAAAATAAAAATGTTTGGACAGCAAAATTAACAGTGGTTAGACGCACTAATAAGAACGTTTATTCGGCTGTTCATGCTGTTTTCATTCAATAAATATAAAAACTTACGTTCTCTCAACTTCTTTTTGAAAAGAGGATCCTTGCGACGTTGTTGGTCAAAGTACACACAATATCCAAGGAACAAAGTTCCAGCTATTCCAACTGCAATTCCTAAGGTAGCGCGCGTAATCTCCATGCTTTTAAATTCACTTGCGTTGTTTGATTCACTTAAAATATCAACTCGCTTTTGTTAGAGAATTTTGAGATCCGCCATTTATGAAAAAAAGGATTATTATACTGGCAGCACTTACTTTTTGCGTTCACAGAATCACAGATAAGAAATTTGTATTATTAAGCCCGTCGTAGACGTAGCTATAACAAGATATACAGGGTTATTGGTAAAACACCAGCAACCTCTTAAGAGGTCATTGTACTCATCATTATAAACAACTTTTACTATGGGACCAAACCTGAAATCGCGAAAAAAAAATCAACTGTTCCCTACATTTTGACGAGTTATACTATACTCGCGAACATAAATGTAGGGAACAGCTGATTTTTTTTTCGCGATTTCAAGTTTGGTCCCATAATAAAAGTTGTTCATAATGATGAGTACAATGACCTCTTAAGAGGTTGCTGGTGTTTTACCAATAACCCTGTATAAAATATTATAGTATAGCAAGCTACCACACACGGGAGCTATACCATAATATATAATTTGCCCTCACTTGGTCTGCGGTCGTCTTAAGCCAAATTATACCGAGATTTATATATTATGTCGACATATTTTGGTGACGTCATAGAAATATAATATTATAGCTGCGTGTGCGGTCACTCGCAAATTTATATAGAAAATAAAGCCCGTCACAGACGTAGCTATAATATATTATTAATATGAATCATAGCAAGGCATATTATAGCTACGTCTGTGACGGGCTTTACGCAATCGATTACTGTGCAATAAATCAGTTAAAATGTCTATGTAAGTATCAATTTGAAAACAATCCTATAATAGCTTGGATTAAAGACATAAAAACATTTTTTATAGAAAATAAAAGTTACATAACAAACTAGTGAACAAGGATCTTAATAATTTTTGAGTTGCCTCATCAAAATTTGTCATATGTACACATGACTGAAATTCAGTATTTATAAATACTTTCCTTATTCCAATCCTTAAAATATCTATTTATGTCGAACGACCCTTGCAAGAAATTCGCGTGTGCACTCCAGAGATGCCTTGTTGGTGAGTTTTTTCACTATAATTTTATTTAAGAACCTCTTCGCCGACAGCCGACATAAAATCAGTCGCCATCTTTGCTTCAACCTTTCAATCGCCTCCACAGATTTGCGGGCGTTTCATCGCCGTTTTTCAATGTTTTGCTCAAATAAATCGTTACAGTTTTGTTGTAAAGCCACGTAAAAAGTTTCCGATATATTGTGTAAGTGATAAGTGCGAAAATGAGCTTTTTCGGGTTCGGACAGACTGCGGATATTGAAATCGTATTTGATGATGCTGACAAACGGAAGGTTGCCGAAGTGAAAACGGATGAAGGCAAAAAAGAGAAGTTATTGCTGTATTACGATGGTGAAACCGTTTCGGGTAGAGTGAACGTCACCCTGAGGAAACCCGGATCGAAACTTGAACACCAAGGTATCAAGGTCGAGCTTATAGGTCAGATTGAATTATTCTACGACAGAGGCAATCATCATGAATTTATATCATTAGTGAAGGAGTTGGCCCGTCCTGGTGACCTATTACAGCATACCTCGTATCCATTCGAGTTCGCCAATGTAGAAAAGCCTTACGAAGTTTACACGGGCGCTAATGTGAGACTCAGGTATTTCCTTAGAGCTACGATCGTCCGCCGCCTCACAGACGTTGTAAAAGAGGTGGACATCGCTGTCCACACGCTGTGCAGCTACCCAGATGTACTAAACTCGATAAAAATGGAAGTAGGCATTGAAGACTGCCTACATATAGAATTTGAGTACAATAAATCCAAATATCATTTGAAAGATGTAATTGTTGGTAAAATCTATTTTCTACTCGTCCGCATTAAAATAAAACATATGGAAATATCAATAATTAAAAGAGAAACAACAGGTTCTGGGCCTAACACATTCACAGAAAATGAGACGGTTGCAAAGTACGAAATAATGGATGGGGCCCCTGTTAGAGGGGAAAGCATTCCTATAAGAGTCTTCTTAGCTGGCTATGACCTCACACCAACAATGAGAGATATAAACAATAAGTTCTCTGTGCGGTACTACCTAAACCTTGTACTAATGGACACCGAAGACCGGCGCTACTTCAAACAACAAGAGGTCACACTATGGAGAAAGAGTGACAAGTCTCGATTACCATTACATAATGCACACATCCCTCAAACATTGTCCCATCCAAGTCACCCAATTCCAAGACAACTGAGTGCTTCTAGTGAAGACAACTCCATCAGGGCAGTATCTCCATCCAATCCTAATCTAATGCAGAGATCAATCTCTCCATCCATGAATGATGGAGAGAAACATAATGGACCTTCTGAAATGGAGCAAGATCAACCTGATGTGATAACAAACAAACTGTCCAATGCACACATTGAAAACAATCAGCTAGAGGAAGAAGACATTGAAGATGAACCTGCGCCTCTTGTAGTGGAGAAACAAATGATACCTGAAAAACCACTTTTGGCAGAAAAGCCTCAAGTTGCAGAGAAGCCAGTGATTGCTGAGAAGCCTGTTCTAAACCGGCCCGAAAGTGAAGCTAGTCCGAGTCAATAGCCGATATGTACATGCGCAGTCAACTTGACAGGCGCCGAAGATATGGACTGTATGTTTTCATATTTGAAAACTATCTTATAAAGGAATGTAGTTCTATTAACTTTTCATGTGGTTTCAGCAGACATAGTTTGCAGTTTACAAAGAAAAGTTGGTACAACTGTGTCCTATTCAGAAATTGTTGTAGAATTCAGGATTTCTATTATAAAAATGTTGAGCTGTATAAATCGAAATTATTGACATAGTGAGTACTGTCAGCATTAAATGGAATATGGGCTATAATTGTAAGTGTACATTGCTATCATTGCAAAAACAGCTGCTGAAATATCTTGAGATATCTGCTATGTTAATGCAAGTTAGCCTCCGAAATAGAACCTTATTGCAGCATTGTAAAGAACATTTTAGCACAATATCAATCATTTGGAGTCTCAAAGGCCTTTGTTTTTGCATGTTAGGGCTTATTATTTTAACTCAAGTAGCATGTGCTTGTTTGGGTGTTTTAATTACAATGGAATTCTTTTAGTTTGACCAACATTTTATATAATGAAATAAAATTTTGAACTAAGATTAATAATACATGATAAACTCACATCACTTTTGATTTGAAATTGTGAAAAAAGTTTTATGTTATAATTGTAACACGTGTTTAAAAGTTTACCATCATTGAAACAGTACAATGTCTAGGTATTTAATATCACGGCACTTATCATCTGTTTGTTCACTGTTGAAAGCAAACTTATCTAGACCTCACATTGAATTGTGTGTAATTTGTTATCTGTAATTGTTGAATATTTTCAATGTTTGAAGCTAAATAGTGGTGGTCCATTTAATCAGTAGGTAGTATTAATTAACAAAAAATGCAGTTTTTGTAAGGAGTTTATTAAGATTTTTTTTATTTTATGATGACAGCACAGAGTAAAAATGTAGTATAGGGCAAATGAACTTCATTAGCATTTAAAAACGGTATGCTTTTTCACTGCTGAGGCTCTTAAACTTTTTTTTACATTGTCTTTAGTTTTGCTATACAGTATGCAGCCCACATTCTTTTACGTAAATTGAGTGCATTAGTCAAATTACACATAAAATTTATTTAATTCGACACTGATCTAAATGTAGGCAGTGAGCAGCTTTTTATTAAATCACACACATTGTCATTAATTTCGCCAGATAGAAGATTGTTTTCATAGAAAATTGACAAAAGTGTGATTATACATAGTGTGTATATTAAAATTTAAAACAAGTATTTCTAAGATATTTGGGAAGTCAAAAATTTAGGTGTCGGAAAATATAATATGCGAAAACTTTAATTTATAGAAAAATTGCTTCATAATATATTCTAGTTAAGTTTTGCGGTATATTTTGATGATTTTTAATTTTTTTTGCATGTCTGGATCTGCCATTCTTATCGTTTTACGAACATAATTAATTAATTTTACAATAATACAAGAGTCTGATTTTAAATATGTATTACTAGCCGATTCTACCAAATTAGTTTTATATAACAGTATAATTCATCTGCTTCACACTAACAATGTGTATCATATTCATCCCTAGTTATGAAGTACAGTACTAACTACCATAAAATGTGCATAGAATGAAAAAGCCGAGACAATCCCATAAACCGAGTCCTCCATAGCTTTGAAAATTGCAAAAATGTTGTCAATAAAAAATCTAAACTTTATTAAATTCTGCGGAGTGCCATTGTTATTTAACAGAGCTCATTATTTTTTTGGTTTCTATAAAAACTCAGTACTTATCGGAAAATTAGGGTGTGATTTCTCTAATCTTTTTGTTGAGGAACATTAAAGTTTTGGTCATTAAAAATATTTAATCGAGAGAGAGATAAATATTTATAAAAGGTTTTTATCAATTTACCATGCATTGTATGATTTGGTTAAACAGTATAGAAACTAACCGATTCTGGTTTAAATGCATATACATACATATAAGACCTTAATGCTAACCTTTAAACGGCAAGAGCTCAGAAAAGAATTTGCATGTTGGTCTTATGCTGCCCAGTAATAATTCTTAATTTGTAAGCTCACACACAGGAGCTCTCGCTCTTTAGAAGTGTAATTGTATTATAAAAGTGATTTGTTAAAGTAATTTAAAAGTGTTTGGGCTTTGTTATTTGTACATATCATTGAATTGTTAAACAATGCACGACCATAGATTGTAACTACACCAATTTATTTCAATTGAATCCGTCAAGAGAGCAGCCAGTACCAATTGTAACTATGTCACCATATTAGGAAACTATTACTGTGAGACATCCATTGATTCTGGTGCGAACGAAACACTATTGCAATGAACATAGGAATAATTTTGATATAACTTCAATAGTAATCTGAATCTAATAAGACAACTATCTGTAAAAAGTATACTAAAAATATGTATTGCGTATATAATTAGTTTAAGTTTTAAAAGTTTTACAGCCGATGGTCGCGCATAGAAATGCCTTATTATCAAATGCATGCAAGAAACAGATCTAACTTATTTGTTGAAGGCTCTTGTGCTGTCCACGGATAATTTATGTAGATTTTATCCATTATTTTTATGTTAATTAAGTAAAGTTACAAGTTATTGAAAATATTGTGTTATATTTTAATTTTTTGGTTTTACTATCACACTGTATAATAAAGATACCTATCTTATTTCTATTGAGATTAAGGCGGCATGTCGATTGTAACATTATTGTTAATAAAATATATATGTATAAATTGCTGAAAACGTTTTTTATTGTTTTACGTAGGTAAGTGTGTCTAATTGCAGTAGTTGTGCCGGTTGTGCGATAGGTCTAATTACTTACGCCAACAAACACTCTAGAACAAAGTCACATGTACGCATAACATAAACACCACAGATATAAAGACACAATCATTCAAAAAGAGGTTTCTTTCTTCTCGGAATAAAAATGTTTTTAGGTAAATATTTATAAACCCAATGTAAAAAATCAAACCCATTACTGATGAAAATAACCTGTACCTATTTATGTTAGGGGACTTCCCCATTTGTAACAATCTTAGGAAAAACTATAGTTTTCAGAATAGAGTTCTAATTCTAAAACCGGTAAATACGAAAGAATCATACCTACTATAATGAATATTACAGACATTACGGTTCATAATTAGTTAATTACAAAGGAAACTGCACGTAAATGAATAGCGAATTAATTTAGATGTATAAAATGTGTGTATTTGCGGCGTTATCGGATCGGCCAGTTATTTATAGTATATGTGTAAGTATAACATAATATCGCGAGCCGATTACCTAATGGCTAGTTTACATTAGAAATTAGATGATGTTACCAAGTCTTTTTTGTTGACTTATAAGAAACCACCCGTCCCGTACCTACTAATAGATATCGCATTATCTTATAGTGTACATCTCCGTAATTTTACAAAGTATACCTACTTAATCCGCATACCTACAATTTTTCTAATCAGCTTGATTCAGCAGGCTTGAAAACTTTTAGCGAGTTAACCCTGGTACGCACGGGCGATGTCTATGTATATTTTTATCGCGCACTGGATTTTCAACTCTCGGCACACTAAAGTGCGTTGAAAATCCAGTGCGCGATAAAAAATCATCCGTGGGTACGAGGACTTACGCTGTTCTGTGGCCGCCCCCTTTTTGATAAACGTGATAATACCTACACCATTCTAGTTTTAGTCAACGGACTTTCCGATAGGTATAAGCAAAACCCGATAGCCATTTTTTTTTTTTTTTTTTTTTATAAAAACGTTGCCTCACACTAGGAATTTCTCCTGTATCGTGGGTGCGTTTACAAACATTTACATTCACGTACACAAACAGCCAGACCCGGAACAACTACTTGTAGGTCATACAAATATTTGTTCCGTGCGGGAATCGAACCCGCGACACGCAGCGCATCAGTCAATTGCTTAACCGCTGCGCCAACCGTGCCGTCATTTTTACCGACTTCACAAAAAGGAGGAGGTACCATGTTCGGGTGTTTGTTTTTTTTTTTTTTTGTATGTTTGTTCATCGAATACTCCGCCAATTATAGACGGATTTTCAAAATTCTTTTTTTGTTCGAAAGTAGATAGTTCTGAGGTGGTCCCACTGTCACCAAGTTAGGATCTGATGATGGGATCTTAGAGAAATCGAGAGCAACCCTCAAATTTTATAGGCTCACTTATTGTTTTTCGCATATTTTATGAAGTATCTTGTGTATTTGCGTATGGTTGTCACCATCTCAGGTAGCTGGGCTGATGATGGAAGGTACAACTCCTTAACAGTAAGAAGTTACTCGAACAGGCAAGGACTGTTTTAGTAAGTTGTTTTGATGTTTGATAGGGCATTTGCCACATTTGGTCTCATGATCATCAAGTCATGACCTGATGCTGCAGTCAGGATAGTCTGCAGAGTACCTAACTCCTCGTCAACTAACAGCAGATATATCGTGTTTAGGCTCATTGAAAAGGGCTCGATGTGTGGATAAATGTGCTGTTAATGAGGAACACCGAAGTACATAGAGACCTGATGCTGAAGCCAGGAGCATCAGAAAAAGTACAAACCTTGAAATTACAGCACCGTAGTCGTGTTTGGGCTCATTTTAAACAGGACTAAATTTTAAGTTCAATGCAATGTTGACATAAGTCTGGCCTGATGCTGCAGCCAGGATTATCAGCTAGGAGAGTGGAATACTAGGAGAACTCCTCAACAATTAACGTCCCTGCATCGGGAAAATCAATATTTTGTAAAAGGTGATCAGCAGTTGACATTAGGCTATTGTAACTTAGTTAAATTACAAACTGACCCACTAAAAAGTAAAAAATGAAAACTTTTTTACAAAAAAAACAACCGACTTCCAAAAACAAAAATACAAATCCAAAGACACCGACTTCCGAAATTAAAGTTATTTTTCACTTTATAGTGTTTTTTTTGTTATCCAGTTAATAGGTAGGCTACTTTCTGATCGTGGATTATAGCTTGAGTCGCCGAAATGGTCGCTCGTCACCCAGGAATCGACGTAAAAGATCTTGTGAGAATCTAAAAATAATCTGAGTTCCCTAAAGAAACACAAAGCCATTCGTTACAATTCGACTATCGATTGACATTATTTATGATTCGGTCAATTCAACAATAGTCCCTTTTATATTCGTGTCGAAGGGAGGAAAGTAGGTACTCAAATGATCGAGTCATGTTCGTCCAAATTATTTGAACCCACGTCGTATTGGATGAACACATGAATGATAAAGTTTAATCTTTGTTTTATCGACTGTTCAATTCTCTAATATCCATGTACGACGCATCCACACATTGCATACCAATTTGCACTCTCATCAAAATGGAATTGTTTTTGATAATTTACATCATATATTATTCAGTTCACATTCGGATCACGTCATAGTAGCAAAGCAACACCTCATTCGGACTAAATACACGGTATCAAGTTAAATATAGTTTTATTCCATATCAAAGTAGCATAATCAGCCTATAACAGGCCTCTTCTCTGTGAGAGGGAGTGGGCCATAATCCACCACGCGGGCCCAGTGCAGGTTGGCGGATGTCACGTCTTTGAATTTTTGGTTCTAGGACATGCCGGTTTCCTTCACCGTTTAAATAATTTACACAAAGTGACTGCTTGGGTTCGAACCCACGACCTACAACTCGCAAGTCGCGGCCGTTACCATTGGGCCACCAGCATCACTGCTCGCTATCATAATGATCAAAGTATCAATAATTAAAAGACCTAGCGTGAAAACCGTACAACCTACGTAGGTATCTACTAATGATCCAGATTGCAGGGCTGCTATGCAGACCACACACGCCGAAATATATCAGTTCCAACTTACTGTTATCAAGTATTCTTTATCATCATGAAGCATGGAATTATGAAGTAAAGCTTGATAATGTAGGTAGGTACCTATCGCGATGAGGCATGAGTAGGTCGTAGTTGCATCACGATGATTCATCTCATGTCAATGACGGAGGTGAGGTTATAATTGAAATAATTCTCGCGTCATCGGGTCATACAGCAGATGCAGGTATCAATGGGTTGCAATTTGAAATTGAAATATACATATTTCATAAAAAGAAATATACAAATAGGTATATTATGAGGTTACCAAACACTTTTATTAAATTAAAAGCTTGTGATGTCCCATTGTAGGGCAAAGCACTCTTTCCACTTGTTTAAAGCTGCTAAGGACCAGCAACCAAGGGAGTTCCATATATTATTACGTACTTACTTTTAAAGCAGGTCAATTTTTGACCAAAGTTTAAAATATGAAGCTACAACCATTAACTGTTACCTTGGCCTGTCCTGCGCATCACCTGTCCTGCAAACGAATGTAGTAGGTACTTAGCCCCGTACGTACGAATAATTATTATGGATCGTATGTTACATAATAGTACTTCGTGCTAAGGTAGGGCGAATAGTTATTGGCCATATCCCCTCGACTCGACCGCGAGAACGTTACATAACTTAGTAGATCGATCTATCGTCACGATAGCCATCTAACCCCATCCCTTCAGCCCAGTCTTTGAAGCAAATGTTTGCAATAAACGAGCGCGCGAAGTGGCCCGACCTCCGATATCCAGCACCCAAATTGCGATAAACGAGCGCGCGAAGTGGCCCGACCTCCGATATCCAGCACCCAAATTGCGATAAACGAGCGCGCGAAGTGGCCCGTTAATGCAAAACCTCCGATATCCAGCACCCAAATTGCGTAACACACTATCAATCGGAATCTGAATCATTTTGTAGCAAATTGCTAATCCATTGCTTCATAAGTTCGAAAAAATTGTCTGCTCTACACGTAAATAACGCAATGAATGTTGTTGAACTGTCAAAATGAAACCGATTCCGATTGGTAATGTGTTACGAAATTGCCCTGCTGGTCCAGTACTATGTAGGTTATGCAGACGTTTCTAGTGCGATCGTGACCCGTATTCTATCTGTCAGGGACATTATAAGTATGACTGGAGTACACACTCACAGCGCACAGCAGTGTAAGTAAAGTATCTGTTGATTGATACAGAAATGAAAGCGAAAGTTTATCAATAAGTCAGTTATCGTTGCAGATAACATAGTTACAATGAACCAACTACTGCTAGGGTGTATAAAATAGCCTTTACGAGTAGTAAATGTAATGCCGCATCCCACGTGCTTTGGCCACTCAGCACCTCGCTGAAAGGACGACATGTCCTATTCTTATTTAAGGTGTCACTAGTCGATATTTTTTCCATACAAACTTCGGGACAGTATTACTCCACTGTTAGACATTGTGCATCCAAAGTTAAACATTTTGTCGTTTTGACTTATTAATAACTAGCTTCTGCCCGCGACTTCGTCCGCGTGAAATTTCTTGTACCCCCACCCCGTCGCAACACTTCGTATTCGCTTAGCGTTCATTCTGACTTTATTTCTTTTTGCTTGGCTCCTAAGGGTCATAGCGTGATATTAAATAGCCTATAGCCTTCCTCAAGAATTGGGCTATCAAATGCAAAAAGATTTTTTCAAATCTGACCGGTAGTTCCAGAGATTATCGCGTTCAAACAAACAAACTCTTCAGCTTTATTATTAGTATATATATAGATTTTGTTTGTACGGAAACAGAATCTATACTAATACTAGCTTCTGCCCGCGACTTCGTCCGCGTGAAATTTCTTGTACCCCCACCCCGTCGCGTCGCAACACTTCGTATTCGCTTACCGTTCACTCTGAGTTTTTTTCTTTTTGCTCGGCTCCTAAGGGTCATAGCGTGATGTTAAATAGCCTATAGCCTTCCTCAAGAATTGGGCTATCAAATGCAAAAAGATTTTTTTCAAATCTGACCGGTAGTTCCAGAGATTATCGCGTTCAAACAAACAAACTCTTCAGCTTTATTATTAGTATAGATAAAAAACTCTATGGCCCATAACTCCTTTATAGGTACCAACTCTTAACATCTTACACACGTGATAACTTTTAAACGAAATATCCGATTGAGATGAAACAAAAAGTATTTTACTTCTTCATAAATACTCTTGATAACATAATGCTTAATTTCGATAAAGATTAATATTACGATACATATTTAACGTAGTTTTTTTTTCTTCAGACGATTTAATAATTATTTTGAACACAACATCGGTTATTGTGATTAAACCATGATAGCTAGATATATGTTCTCGCGGACTTTTTTGTAGGTCTTAATGGGCTCTACAAACCCGTAGTACATCATTTTGTTCTATTGTCAATAGTTTTTGCAGCGCACGCAAAAATAGGTTTTCGATTTTACACCTTGTGTTACAAAATAGCAATTTTATTACGGATCACTAATTTTGAAAAAAAAAATATAGCCTATAGCCTTCCTCGATAAATGGACTACCCAACACTAAAAGAATCATTCAAACTACTGGTCCGATTTGAATGATTCTTTTAGTGTTGGGTAGTCCATTTATCGAGGAAGGCTATAGGCTATATAACATCACGCTACGACCCTTAGGAGCCGCGCAGCGTGTGACACCGCGGGGAACAGCTAGTAGTAAAATAAAAAGCCATTAAAAAGTTATGAGCCAACAAAGATTCGTTTTTCTTGCTATTTTTAACGCCTATCACTTCGGAACGGTGTTTCTGTGCGTGAGAACTAGACTTTGTGCGTGTAGACTAGCGTCTAACTGCTCATCACTGATACTAGCTCTGTCGGACACGAAGCCAGGTGAGACAGCGTGCTTTTTGGCCATGGCCACCACTCCACCAGTGAGTTCGAGCTCGCGACTAGTTTACTCTTAAGTAATTCATGCTGATACGAAAGGAAAGGTGTGGAGGAATGGGGAAAATGTTGTGAGGAAAGCTTTGAGTATGAATGTGGATAAGAGTAGGGGATGACCATAGAAATGTGTGAAAGGTTGTGACTAGACAGGGGCTAAAAAGGGGGTGACTACCGAAACGACGATTAAAGGTGATTTATGGAGGAAAAATAAATGGTGCGCAGACCTCAAATACATTGGGACGTGGGCAAGACAATGATGATGACGACATAAAAGGACCAACTGCTTTTTTACAGAGACCTGGTACAGATTGGACCGGCCCTTTATTTACCACTTAGCCACAAAAGACAAAAGTTGTAGTTTATTGCTTGTTTTCGCTACTATGACACCACACTACTTGGGGCAACTTAAGAACCAACTTTTTTTTTAAATGTGTTTATGTTTGGAACCTAAAAATAACCTTTTGGCCATGGAAAAACGGGTTCCACTCCCTGATAAAGTGTTTTAACCCTTTTATCTTCCGAAAATTCTACTACCTATGTTCTCAGTTCGCATGTTCGCAGTTCATTATTAAAGATTATGCCTGTACTGTACCATACTACAAGAAGGTATCTGTTAGGTAGTTGCTCGTATGACTAAGCTCATCAGTATACCAAGCCGATTGGTGACCGCTGAGCCAATGCCCCCGCTTATGACGTACGGAGTACTACGGAATACGGTACAATACATTGACGTAAAATTATTTTTTTGAGTCGACAGCAGATTTGGTACAACAGCAGTCTTGATTGATGTGTACAAGTTTTTGCAGTTGTCTACAAAAACACGTGTTTATTTTCAGAATCGATTGTGTGGTATTGAAAAACTGTCGTTCATAAACATAATCATACATCTATATCTTCTATACATATAATAAATCTGTAGACGAGGCGTTTCTGTACATTGGAAATATTAAAAAAAAAATAGTTGGGGTGTTATAGGATAACCAACAGATGCCATTTCATCAATTTTTATTAGAATTTTTGTCTGTTTGTCAGTTTGTCTGTTTGGATGTGACAGATTTTGATTTGAACAGGTTCAACGTAAAAAGTACCAAACCAATATGGTTCATTTTTATACTCAAATGTAGTGTAGAACTCGGAGTAGTGATTAGTCTTTGTTTCATCGCAATCGCTTCAGTCTATCAAAAGATATAATCAATTTAAAGCATTCTATAACAACTTTTTACAGACTTCAAAAAAAAGGAGGTTATCAATTCGATACGTATGTATGTAATATTATTGGAATTGCATTATATTCACATATGATGATCTATTAGGGCTTCCAAACAAATATACAAAATTTCATAGATGTATGGATGTATGTATGTTTGTCCACGCATATCTCCGGAACTATTAATCAGATCGTGACCATTTTTTTTTATTGGCTTAAATTTTCTTCAACTTAGGGAACAGTGCAAGTTTCATCAAGATCGATTCAGTAATTTTCAAGATATGGACTAATACGTGTAAGTGTGACGGCCTGGCTTATTGATAAGAGCTACGGGTGTAGTGTCAAAGGGAAAACATCTCAAAACCTTGGTCAAATACTAGTGCAAAAACTAAAAATTACGAAATAAAAAGTAATTTAAAAAAATTAAACCGACTTCAAAAAGAAATTAACTCAAAATTGGACGTAGTTAAGCAGAAAGGACCTAATCCACATCAAGTCACTTTTGAGTAATGGGCGTTTGAAGTTTAATATTTTTTTTTTCGTGCTCTTCATACATGTGGGATGAGTCGGGGTAGTAAAAAAAATAGTTTCTATATACATTTCGAAAATAAAGTCTTCACTGTATGATAGATTCGACCCTCAGAAGTATGATGGCATACTTAACTCAATTCCGACCAAACAGTGGATTAGGTCCTTTCTGCTTATATAACTACGTCCAATTATGAAATAACTTTAATTTCGGAAGTCGGTGGCATAAAACTAAAATACAGATCCCAAGACACCGACTTCCGAAATTAAAGTTATTTCATAATTTTGAGTTAATTTCTTTTTGAAGTCGGTTAAATTTTTTTAAATTACTTTTTTTATTGCAATAACTCTGACATATTGGCGCGATATAGTACTAACGAAAACATATTGTGATCTATAAAATATTAATAAGTGTATTATTAACTCTGATACCTAAGTCTGTGTTATTTAAAAAAGTAATGATAATGATTATAATCCATAAATATAAAAGAAAGAACTCAAGAACGGCTAAACCGATTTGACGGAAAATTGATGGGGAGGTAGCTTACAACCAGGAGACGGACATAGGATACTTTTTATCCGGTTTTAGACGGATATAGTATTTAATATTTTTATTATTTACTTATGGGAGTAGGGTAGGAGTAGGTTAGGAGTAGGGTAGGAGTTGGGTAGAAGTAGTGTAGGAGTAGGTTAGGAGTAGGGTAGAAGTAGGGTAGGAGTACGATAGGAGCAGGGTAGGAGTCGTGTAGGAGTAGTGTAGGAGTAGAGTAGGAGTAGGGTAGGGGTAGGGTAGGGGTAAGGGGTAGGACACCACGCGAACGAAGTAGCGCCGGGCAGCTAGAAATAATTTATATGGCAAAACATCGTTTGCCGGGTCAGCTAGTAAATAATCTATACTAATATTATAAAGCTGCAGAGTTTGTTTGTTTGTTTGTTTGAACGCGCTAATCTCTAGAACTACTGGTCCGATTTGAATGATTATTTTAGTGTTGGGTAGTCCATTTATCGAGGAAGGCTATAGGCTATATTTTGTTTTCAAACTTAGGGATCCGTAATAAAATTGCTATTTTGTAACACAAGGTGTAAAATCGAAAACCTATTTTTGCGTGCGCTGCAAAAACTATTGACAATAGAACAAAATGATGTACTACGGGTTTGTAGAGCCCATTAAGACCTACAAAAAAGTCCGCGAGAACATATATCTAGCTATCATGGTTTAATCACAATAACCGATTTTGTGTTCAAAATAATTATTAAATCGTCTGAAGAAAAAAAAACTACGTTAAATATGTATCGTAATATTAATCTTTATCGAAATTAAGCATTATGTTATCAAGAGTATTTATGAAGAAGTAAAATACTTTTTGTTTCATCTCAATCGGATATTTCGTTTAAAAGTTATCACGTGTGTAAGATGTTAAGAGTTGGTACTGTTGCGGTTATACAAAAATTAAATTAAATTTTATTAGTAATTAATTAATAAGTATTTATTTTATAATAAAAATTTTAAATTATTAAGTGAAATTTTAATTTAATAAAATTTTATATAAATTAATTATGATTTAATAAATTTTATAAAAAACTAGGATGGTACCTATTAAGGAGTTATGGGCCATAGAGTTTTTTATCAACATAAAATCCTGTAATAATCTTTTTCGAAATATATTTGTTGATGATTGTAAGTATAAGATCTTTGAAGAGTATCTATACTAATAATAAAGCTGAAGAGTTTGTTTGTTTGAACGCGCTAATCTCTGGAACTACCAGTCGGATTTGAAAATTCTTTTTTGCATTTGATAGCCCAATTCTTGAGGAAGGCTATAGGCTGTTTACCAACCCGCTAGAGCTCTTAGGAGCCGAGCAAAAAGAAAAAAAGTAAGATCGCGAAACCGAACTAACAGCGGGCAGGCGATGCGATGCGACGGGGTCGGGGAACAAGAAATTTTACGCGGACGAAGTCGCGGACAGAAGCTAGTATGTTTATAAGTTTCAACATCTCTTGTGATGGAATGGGCATTTGATTACCCAAATACACTGGGCATCAGGCATAATTTTAAATGACCACTACATCTACATATACCTGCCTAAATACATAATTGAAAATTGAGATGGTAGATGTCTAGCAGAAGAAAAAGTACCATGATATTTTCCGGTACACGCAATCTGGTAATCGAACCTTAGCTAACGATGTACGAAACAACCTAGTGGTTCATACCGGTGCACGCGGTGCGACCACCGTAGACCAATGTCTTCAGCGGTCGCATCGGTCAACCGCAAACACTGACATTGGTCTACATTTGCGGTCATCTCATAGGTATTGCATTTCTAAGGCATTATAACCACATAAGCCACAGCTTCATTTCCTGCTCAGACCATAACTCTATGTATAATAATAAGTACTAGTTATCGCCTGCGACTTCGTCTGCGATCCAGGATGAAAAGTAGCCATGTCCTTCTTCAGGTCCAAGGCTACCTGTCATGCCAAATTTTATAACGATTGGTTCAGTGTTTTAGGCGTGAAAAGGTAACAGGATATAGTTACTTTCATAACTTTATATAGGGTGACTGGTAATTAGTGACCGATATACTTAAACACGTGATTTTACTCATCATTATGAACAACTTTTACTATGGGACCAAACGTGAAATCGCGAAAAAAAAATCAGCTGTTCCCTACATTTATGTTCGTCTAACTCGTCAAAATGTAGAGAACAGCTGTTTTTTTTTCACGATTTCAGGTTTGGTCCCATAGTAAAAGTTGTTCATAATGATGAGTAAAATCACGTGTTTAAGTATCGGTCACTAATTATCAGTCACCCTATATGTATGGATTAGTGATGATGGATGCTCTACATTATTTCCCTAGTTAATAAACATGTAAACAGCTGAGTATCGTGTCCTATACCTACCTATATTTCGCTACGCATCCGAACACGTGATGCGCCGTCAATGAGCGTGCGAAGTAAGGGGCGGAGTATTTACTTCCGAACTATACTCGTATGTGACTATGTATGGAGGTGTAGTATGTTCTAGAACAGTGGGCGGAACGATTATGAATTTATGATGTACTTACTAGGTTTTTTTTTATTGAGTATTTAAGATAATTGGCTGGCTCGCTCTTGTTAGTTTGTTCTGGTATTTTAATTGTTTATTTAGGACATCGAAATCTTTTGCTAACAATTTCGGTCGGCTTTTGGAGTATCATCATCATCACCTGCCTAGCCGTTTCCCAACTATGTTAGGGACGGCTTCCGGTCTAACCGGATGCAGCTGAAGACCAGTATTTTACATGGAGCGACTGCCTATCTGACCTCGTGAACCTAGTAACTGGATACTCCTTGGTACTAGACTGGTTGTCAGACTTTCGGGCTTCTGACGACCCGTAACGACTGGTACATTCCTGCCAAATACATAGCCAAAATGCGTATCATCATGCCTCAGCAGCCATCTCGCCAGTTATGTTTAAGTCCCATGTAATAGGATAGGAGGCATGCGACCCGTGCATGAGGGCCCGTGGCTAAACAATAACAGTCGCACAGGTCGATCGATCAGGTTAAGCGACGCTTGCTGCGGTTGGTCTGTGGATGGGTGACCATCTTTACATACCGAGATTTGCTCGGAAAGCACGTCAGCCGTTGGTTCCTGCTGGCATTCGTGGATCTTTGACAGTCGTCAGTCAGAAGCCCTAAAGTCTGACAACCAGTCTTACCAAGGGGTACCGTATTACCCAGTAACTGGGTTGTGGAGGTCAGATAGGCAGTCACCCATGTAAAATACTGATATTCAGCTGCATCCGGTTAGACTGGAAGCCGACCCCAACATACACTGGACAGCAAATAAACCGGGCCACCCGCTACCTTGATGAGAGGGGATGAGAGGGGTAGGCAAGGAGGCGTGGGTGAAATCAGATTTTATCCTGTCATTGGGCCCGCTCTTAAGATACTGCCTGTGCTATCCTGCACGCGACGCATCAGAGTGGCTATATCATCATCATCATTTCAGCCGAAAGACGTCCACTGCTGGGCATAGGAGTGGCTATATGCTTGCGCAAAATTGTCTTAAATAATCTGTTCTTACCTCTGCAATCATTCCTGCACCCTAATTGCGTAACACACTATTACTCTCAATTTGAATCATTTTCAAGCATATTGCTAATACATTGCTCCATATGTTCGAATAATGTGTGTCTGCTCAACAACGTAAATAACGCAATGAATGTTGTTGAACTGTCAAAATGAAACCCATTGCTACTGATAGTGTGTTTCGCAATTACCCTGCTGATGCGCTCCAGAAACGAGGGAGTCCCAGCAGCATCCTAAAACCATTATTATTTATAGTACTGTCATAAATTAAATTCAATTAAGTAATTTATATTTCTCGATTTCCACAGAAAACGACTTCCAAGAGGTCCGTTGCCACAAAGTGTTCGAGGCCATGCGCCATTGCTGCATAAAGTTCAAGCCACTGAATTGCTCTCTGGTTTGTGAAGGATACGACCTGGAGCCGCGGACCTACGCGGCGGTCACCGACAGACCGACTAAGTAAGGTAACCTCTAGCCCTAAGCCATCATTTAATAATACCACGTTACAGTCCCACTGCAGCACAAATACCTCTTCTTATACAGAGAAGGCAGGAGCATTGATCACCAGTTCACCACGCTCGCCCAAGACGGTTTGGCGATTTCAAGCTTATATTTACTGAAATTCCAGATTTTCTCACGATGTTCAACGAGATGTCAGTAATGACATCCAAAATAAATTCAGAAAGTACGGACGCCAGCACATCAAGTTACTACAATCTGTCAGATTTCTTTAATAGATTTTCGACTTTATTGCTAAAGCATAAGGTTCAAGGTTGATTGGGAAAATCAGACAGTTTCGGGTAGGTTGACCTGCTGGCGTCTGTACATTTAAATTGAAAAATTCATATTGGTAGTTCTCCGGATTTGAACTTGAACCAACAACAACTTCGATAAAATCACGGATGTTACCAGGAAAGGTGCTAATCTTAAAATGGGATTGGACCGTTCAAGTCTGCCGCATGCCAGAAAAAAAAACCGGGCAAGAGCGAGTCGGGACTCCGCATCGAGGGTATATTCATCAGCGAGGCCTATATTCGCCAGAGAATTTTAACACTGTACTGCGGTGTAGAATATTGAAGTTTTATGTCAGCGCCATCTTTTGACCGATGGTGTAACTAATGTAACTTTTGTTAATGATTTCTGAAAAAGTGTGCTATTTAGATACTTCGTTTTATTTTTCCTGTAATCTTTACATAAACTTCTATCACATAGAATAATTTCAGATTTTTTTCTTTGCAAACTTCGGAGATAAGGGGGGGGAACGGTATTTTTTTTTACATTTTTCATCAAAAGTCGAAAACTATGCGGGCCGCATAGTTTTCACACATGCCCTAGTAGCCCCACTTCGAATTTTTCAGACCCCCTTTCAGTCCCTGTTGCAAAAATATACATATATTTTTATTTCCTTCTTCTTTGCAAAATAGTTGGGCAAAAGTCATCTAAAACTATTCCAAATTTCAAGTTGATAGCATTAGTAGTTCTTGAGATATGCAGCTATGACAGACAGACAGACTTTCTCACCATAAGGGTTCCGTTTTTACCATTTTGGTACGGAACCCTAAAAACACTGATTGGGTCCCATTAAATGCTTGGCGACATCACGGCAGACCAAGACTAAGTTGGAGTGGCCAGTTTGACTCCTACCGAAACGACTGGCTTGCAATGGCGGAGGACAGATGTGTATGGAAGAGGGAAAGGTAGGCCCGCCTTTACCCAGCACAGTGACAATATCGGCTAATTGGACTAGAATATATTCAGCGTATTTTTTTTATTACAGCTGAGCAAAGGCCTCCCCAAATCCTTCCAAGCATCCTTTTCCGGGGCCACTTTGATCCAACCCTTGAGGTACGGGTCTAAGTCGTCTCGCCACCTCTTCCTAGGTCTTCAGCGTATACAATTTTCAATTCGTATGCATTCACAATGCATTATTATTTTTTCCAGATAGCATGGACAGTCGTCGTCGAAGCCAACCTCTAGGAAAAAGAAGTTGGATCTACAGATACCCGAGGACCTTCCAAGTCACGTTCACTGCTTTGGGTCTCGGAATATTCTTTTCGAAGCCCATTTACGACATTTTCTTCAGACCGCGCGATCCGTACGACTTTAGTGAGCCGGATACCACGTATCCACGCAGGGCCTAGAAATAATTATGGAATCAATCTCCAAAGCTAAAGAAAGGCTAGCAAGATATCCTGTGATATTTGCCAAGTGTTCTAAGCAGAGTGTTTTGTACGCCCGCTGTGTGCTGCTAAAAGAAGGGTCGGTGAAAAAAGACGATTGTGCTAAAGAATTCGAAGAGTTTAAAGGTTGTTTATATTCTGCCGCGAAAAACTTGAAGACGAGGATCTAAAATGCATCAGTTACTGCAGTTTATAAACTTGCCGCTGCGATACCACCTTGTGGCCGGTTTCTTTATAAGGCTATTTTTGATCGTATACGCTGATTTCCACGACAAAACTTACGATGTCCCGTACACCGATGTTGACTATTCCGTGTTCACGGATGCTGCCAGGCATGTCTTACACGGAGAATCACCATACAAAAGACAGACCTATAGGTACAGCCCTATACTATCTTACCTTCTTGTCCCTAATATGATTTTGGGCAAAGATTTCGGGAAAATTCTCTTTTCTACTTTTGACATCTTTTTAACGATTGCTGTAAAAACGTTAGTGGAACACCAGTTAGGTCCAAAGAGCATTGCTACTAACATCCCGATGTACTGCTCTTTCATTTGGCTCTATAATCCCCTGAGTATCGGTATTTCGACTCGCGGCAACGCAGATTCGGTGTCATGTTTCACAATCATACTATCCTTACTTTTATTGCAAACGGACGTAGTAAAGGGACTAAAGAAATATGCTCTGTCCGGATTTTTCCTCGGAATATCGATCCATCTACGATTGTACCCGTTAGTGTTTAGTTTTCCCATGTACCTTAGTTTGGGGGTGACTAAAATCCCTCGTAAAATTACTATGAGACAGGGAATGTTGATCTTATGGCCGAATTTAAACCAACTAATATTGGCGCTGAGCTGCATAGTAACACTATTTGGTCTGACATACGGAATGTGGGTACTGTACGGTTACGATTTCCTATACGAAACATACTTGTACCACGCTTCCAGAGTTGATACACGGCATAACTTTTCTGTTCTCTTCTACTATTCGTATTTGAGTACGAATCAGCTTACCTTCGACATAGTGAGGAATGTCACGAGTTTATTCAAGGCCGTTATTCTGTTTCTGCTGAGTATAAAGTACGGAGCCGATGCCAGAACATTACCTTTTGCCATGTTTTGTCAGACAGTTGTAGTAGTTGCGTTCAATAGTGTCATGACGTCACAGTACTTTGTTTGGTTTTTGTCCCTGTTACCGCTTGTGGCACATTCGTTCAAGATTACTCGACAAAAAGCCTTACTGTTAGCTATCATCTGGGTGACCGCACAAGGTGCATGGTTGTTTTACGCATACCTATTAGAGTTCAAAGGAAGAGAAGTTTTCTTCCTAATATGGCTGAAAGGGGTAGTTTTCTTTTGCTCCAATATTTTTGTATTAGTTCAACTTCTAAGGAGTTTTACTATTGGACACGGCTTCGGTGTAGGCCAAGTCAGTCATTTAAAAACTCAGTAGATGTTACTAGTATTAGTTTAATAAATTATTATTTGTAATTGTAGATAGTCTTGTAGAATGTCATGAACTCACACATGGTGTAAAAATAAAATAATATTTTTTTTATTTCATTAGTTTTATTCCCAACGAGTGGACTAACATTCAAAGACTAAAGCATAAAATTACTAAATATTTATAATGACCCATTCTAGAAACAGAAACTGTATCAACTTGTACATTCCTCCATGAAATAACCAGAGATAATAAACTCCCGGACTCCTAAATTATAAAATATAATGCACATTCCATTTTTTATTTGCATTTTTGTCGTAAGATTTTTTAAATAGTCATGAATACATATTTTAAACAATGATGGACCATTATGTCTACTTCAAAACTGCATAAAAACTTGACTGTTTTGATGTTTTAGGCCTTGATACCTTTCATGGAAATGCATGGTAGCTCGATTTAGAAATCCGGAGGTGTATTTTCAATATTTAATTTGTCATGAACCCCATAACATTCAATTTGTTTCTCATAATTATAATTATTATAAATTATCTATAGGATGACAACTTATAATGAATCATGTTTCTATAATAAATCTAGATGTTTCTTTAGTATTGATAATAGGAATTCATAACAGTCTTTGTCGAGGTGATGTCGTTTCCAATAAATGCCACTGGAATTATATCCAGTGGCGCTAGCGTCGAAGGGGCCATGTATCATATAAGACAAGAACGCGTTAGCTAAACGAGAAACATTTAAATTTAATGCAGTGATTGCACATTACGTTATATTGAGCGATTGTTTTTAGGCTTTATAATTTAAATTGGTACAAGTTACCAAATTATAAAATAGATATAAATATTATAAAATTGTTAGAAAGCGCGCATAGTTTAAATCAGAACAGACCAATTTATGTCTAAATTCGTAGTTTCGTTTTCGGTGTAAGCTAACTACATCCTACCTTTATATATTTGAACTGGCAATACTTCATTAAATGTCAGGTACTGGTACATTTGAGCATGATTCATGATAAGTGTCATCCGTATCTATTTAGTTCTATTTCTTGCCCTCAGACAAGTTGACCTTAGTGAGGTCTTCAGTTTCTCCTTGGGACATGTTGGAGAGCTTCTTGCCTATACGCTCGTGAACGTCGAGGTATTTGGCCACGCAGCGATCTAGACAGACTGATTCCCCTTTGCCTGGAAATTAGAAATTGGGACAATTGCTTTATATCCTTCTATTCAAAAACTTTTTGTGGCTGGTTTAGACCTTGGGACTGGGATCCTAGTCGCAATATACATGGTAGATTTTTGAGATGGGGCAGTAAGGGCAGGTACCTGTCCTGCCCCTAACTTACAGGATAATGGTAAGATCATTTTCCAATAAAATAAGGACAGTTTCCTAAGACCGTTTTTCTGTAACTACAATGGTTAAGGTACTTACCCTTACTGCCCTGCCTCAAAAATCCACTCTGTTTATGTTAGCTATTAATTATTATTGGCTAATAATTAAATAAAAACCAGCCAAGTGCGAGTCGGACTCGCACACGAAGGGTTCCGTACCACAAGGCAAAAACGCCGAAAAAAAACACGTTTGTTGTATGGGAGCCGCCGCCCTTAAATTTAATAAATAAATAATAATAAAACGTACGTAATTTTTTTTTTTTATTATTATTTATTATTAAAGTAAAAATACAACTGAGTATTTTGTCAATATTTCAAGTGCCTACCTGTTGCCATTATTGATATCGAGCAAAAAAAGGGCAAAAATATCGAGTTTGTTGTATGGGAGCCCCCCTTAAATATTTATTTTATTTTGTTTTTAGTATTTGTTGTTATAGCGGCAACAGAAATACATAATTTGTGAAAATTTCAACTGTCTAGCTACAGCGGTTCTTGAGATACAGCCTGGTGACAGCAGTCAGACGGACGGATGGACAGACAGCAAAGTCTTAGTAATAGGGTTCCGTTTCTACCCTTTGGGTACGGAACCCTAAAAAACAAAAATATTTTCGGATATTGAATATTTGAGGTTCAGTGAACTTGAGTCAAAGATACTGTAGATTTAGAAATAGACTGCAGCAGTAAATTAATTTTAGCTTACAGCTTTTTTAGTTAAAAAAATTTATAATATACCAGCTGACTTTTTTACTGTCTGGACCAAAACAAGGTATAAAATATGAATGGAAAACTTTTCTTTTTACATTCAAGCCTTGAGTGAAGCCATTGGCGGCTTCAATCAAAAGATTGAATGTCAATCAAATCATCTACTCCATTTACCTTTTGCAGTATAATACCCTGTGTTTGTTCAGACAATAGAAAAAGAAATCCAGTAATTATTACAAAATAAAAAAAAATACACTATACACTTACAAAGTTCTGTCTCTTGATATTTGACCGGTATACACTTGCGATGGCAGGCGGTGACTAGGCGGTTGTACATATCAGACATCATCTCAATCTCTAACTCTTGGACGAGCTGCAGCTTCGCAGCATCCAGCATAGGTGACGCCATCTTTATTTGCTCCCTTCTTTCCTTTACTCACTTAGGTTTAAAGGCTGAAATTCATAATGAAACTTGATACCAATACTGTTATGTTTTGTAGCGGTCAATTGAAAAAGCAATTTTTAATACAGTTGCTCAAAAAGTGGTGTATTGCAGGGACGTATAGCGTTTGGGATGTGGGCTATTACATAATAGTGCTTTTTTTTTACCTTTCCCGAACTCGTGCGTTCTCTTTCCCAACTGTCAAAATAATTTCTATTAAAAAGAAAAACCAACCATGAAGTTTTTACTAAAGAGTTTTTGTGATTCATACAAATATGTATACTTATTTCTAAAAAGAAGCTACTAATTTATTACCGACTTCAAAAAAAGGAGGTTATCAATTCGATACGTATGTATGTAATATTATTGGATTTGCATTATATTCACATATGATGATCTATTAGGGCTTCCAAACAAATATACAAAATTTCATGGACGTATGTATGTATGTATGTATGTTTGTCCACGCATATCTCCGGAACTATTAATCGGATCGTGACCATTTTTTTTTTATTGGCTTACTTTTTCTTCAACTTAGGGAACAGTGCAAGTTTCATCAAGATCGATTCAGTAATTTTCAAGATATGGACTAATACGTGTAAGTGTGACGGCCTGGCTTATTGATAAGAGCTACGGGTGTAGTGTCAAAGGGAAAACATCTCAAAACCTTGGTCAAATACTAGTGCAAAAACTAAAAATTACGAAATAAAAAGTAATTTAAAAAAATTAAACCGACTTCAAAAAGAAATTAACTCAAAATTATGAAATAATTTTAATTTCGGAAGTCGGTGGCATTAAACTAAAATACAGATCCCAAGACACCGACTTCCGAAATTAAATGAAGTTGGTTTAATTTTTTTAAATTACTTTTTTTTCAATATCAGATTTAATGATTTAATTGAATGAGTTAGGTTAGGTTTCATTTCATTTCATTAAATTTCATTTTCATTTCATATCAATAAAAAAAAATATACTGAAGACTAAGCTGTATGGATAGTTCCCTTTGCCTACCAAAATGGGTGAAGAAAAAAAAACTCTGCCTGTATTCTACGGTTGGCGCCATTTTCCAGAAAAAATTATTAGTCAGTTGAGTTTATTGTGTTTTTATTATTTTATTAAATTCCTTCATTTTTTCGCAACTGTATTAAAAATAGTCGTTCAGTACACCTGCGGAACCGTCATTGCAACTTGTTCCGACTGTCAACCCTCGCCTTCGGCTGCGCCTCGGCTCGGGTAGACATTTGTTGGAACTCTTTGCAATGACAGCCTTTCCGCACTTGTAATGAAATATACTATTATTTCTGATTGAAATTTTGCATTGCGGAATGTAAGATAACTAAACAATAAGTATACTAGTGCTTTGTTTTTTTGTGGATGGGAAATCATCAAATGACCCCTCCCGCTCTGGGTGGAGCGGAAGGGAGTGTCAGACAGACTCTGACTGACTAAAACCCACCCGTGTTCCTTCCTTAGCCCGTATACAGTGCTTGAGATGTCATCGAGCTGTCAACACGCGTAGATACGCTGTTGGTTATTTAGTGATTTTTATCGTTAAACTAGGTACAAGTTTATTGCTCAGAAACATAGTGAAAGTGAGGTACACAGTACATAACACAAAAGAGATACAGGTATTCAGCTGCATCTGGTTATACTGGAAGCCTACCCCAACATTGTTGGGAAAAGGCTAGGCAGATGATGGGGTAGTTAACACCTCTTGAGGGGAACAGCTATCATGTTAAGAGGTTCAATACTCACACTCACAGCTTCCTGTACACGTCTGGATACTCTCCGTGATTGGATTTGCGCATACGTTCTCGCGATCTCATGTTCTCCAAACGACGGGCATTTATAGAATTCTTTGCCACCACAAACAACGATAAACTAGTCACTGTTACTGCTAACCTGCAAGTCACACCGTTTCACTTACGATCAATAAATAAAAGACAGGAATTGAAAGCGCCTTGTCGGGTGATCGGGTCAAATGATTTTTAATAAACAGCTGAATTACAATACGAATAGGTTATGTTAGATTTTCCAATATGTCAAAAGTATCATCAGTCACAATAAATAAAGATTATAATCTTTGTTTATGCTAACATAATCACACAACACTATTATTTACTCCTAGATCATTTACTAGGATTCATGCTGATTATGTTGAAGATTTAGTAGTCAAGAAAATAAAATTTAAATGTACAGGGCTCACCACAAATGGACTGTATAATTTTAACAGGCAATGTATTTGTATATATTGAAGTAATTACCACGAAATTGTAATTTTCCCGAACTTTCCAAGCGGCATAATATAATCTCGTGAAAACTTCAGTAAAATTATTTGAGGTTACAATTTTAGTGTCGCAATAGCTCCCGTTACGTCATAGAAAAAAGTCACTACTATCGCGTTTTGGACAAGAAGGATGAAACTAAAGGCGCGATTACATTATCCAATTTTAAGGAATGCTAACTAGGAAATCGGCAGATGTAATCGCAGTTAGAACAGATTGGATCCAATTTAGTGGAAATTGGAGGTCCAATCTTTCTACTTCCTAAATTGGATCCAATCTAGGATAGTGTAATCACGGCCAGGGTTGGATTTTGTACTATAATTATAGTATTTATACTATAATTTCGCCCTTTGTACTATATACTATCCACATCTAAGGATAGTATGTACGTTAAAATACTATAATTTCAAGTATGCTGCCGAATGCTTAGTTTTACGTCATATCAATATTTCAACCGTGCTTGTGTGTAGTTGTGTACCTATCTGACCGAATTCTGATCTTGCGATGTTTTCTGTCGATGGCCAGAGATTTCCCGATTATCCTCCGCAGTATTGTACACTTCTCTTTCTCTCTTTCCACTAATCTCGTTCATTCCATTCCATTCGAAATGCAATCAAAGTGACAACAATAGCTTGTGAATTTTTGTGTAAAATAATACGTTTTTAGTGTTTTAATTAGGAAAAGTGGCAGTGATGGTCATGAAAATGACGATAGACCGGAAGTATTTACCCCAAAAAAAAACTTCTTGAGTACTGGTGTTGATTTTAATTATTATTTTATTATTATTTATTTATTTCGAACACATGATTCATATTGTTGTTAGTAACACTTATAAACTACGTTAGTAACATTCTAAACAAAACAAAACTAAAATGAAATATAAAAACACTAATTCATATACCTATAACTATGCCCCCTTCCCGCTGCACCCGACCCGCAGCTGTGCACACGGGTCCAGTACCCCAGGAACGGGCAATCTGGCTTATTCGATATCACCTTCAGAATGCTGTTGGTGCTCGCTCGAATCCTGCGCATCAGGGATGCTGTTCTTTTTCGCATAATAGCATGAAAGCCATCTGTCTCTGCTTCCGCAAACATCCCCGATGCGCTACAGAACCGCGGGAGCCCCAACAGCACCCTAAAGGCGTTATTGTACTGAACGCGAAGAACGTTGTAGGCCCTCTGCGTATGTCTAACCCACAGGCTGCACGTGTAAAAAGACTGGCAAAACGCCTTGAACAGAGTAAGTTTCACTTCTCTAGTACATCGTGCAAACCTACGGGCCAGCATATTACATCGGACCGACAACGCTCTCCGCTCCCTTTCAATATCACTGTCATCATTTAAGTCCTCATTTACTATGTGGCCAAGGTACTTAAAATGCGACACTCTATTTAGCGGTACACCATACAGAAATACCGGAGGAACTGTCTTAGGCTTCTTAGTACCAACCCTAAACACCACAAGCTCACTCTTCCGTACATTGTACAACAAACCATGAGACGTGGCGTATTTCTCACATATCTCCAGCATCCGTCTGAGTCCATCAATCGAGGGACTCAGCAGCACCATATCATCTGCATAACTTATACTATTAATAACCTTACCATCAATAGAGCATCCGATACCAGTGCTGCTGAGCTCCTCGATCAAGTTATTGACGTATAGATTAAAGAGCGCCGGGGATGTCAAACCTCCCTGTCTCACCCCACACTCCAATCCATACGCCCCAGAAAAAGAACCCGCCCATCTGACCTGGTTGACTTGGTGATCATACCAATAGTCTAAGAGCTTAATAAGCTCATTAGGAAGACCTTGCTCACGCAATTTCGACCATAGGATATTATAATCAACCAGGTCAAACGCCTTAGAGAGATCCAGGAAAGCAGCATACACAGGTGTGTTTCTATCAGTATAGTACCTGACCGTGTGCTTGAGCGCCAGTATAGCAGTTTCCGTGGACAGCCCAGCTCTAAAACCGAATTGTGCATCATGTAGATTGAGCTGTCTGGTTACTCTGCGCTCAAGCACACCGTCAAGAACCTTTGCTGTTACCGTGGCCAACGATATCGGCCTGTAATTATCTTTGTCTGAGACATCGCCGGTCTTGTTCTTGACTATGGGCACAACTATCGTCCTCATCAGATCAGCCGGTAGACTATTAAGTTAAATTTAAAAAAATAATGAAAGTGTACTATAATTTTTTTATAAATACTATCCTTTTCATTTTTATGTGCTATCTTTTTCAACGTACCTAAATCCAACCCTGATCACGGCGCTACGATTTAGAACGACTAGACGGCGTCCGCGCTTTGAGCAAGGTGGACAAGTAGACCGCGCGCACGAATGCTACCAAAGAGTATTTTTAGGGTTCCGTACCCAAAGGGTAAGGGGTCCGTCCGTCTGTCTGTCACCAGGCTGTATCTCAAGAACCGCGATAGCTAGACAGTTGAAATTTTCACAAATTATGTATTTCTGTTGCCGCTATGACAACAAATACTAAAAACAAAATAAAATAAATATTTAAGGGGGCTCCCATACAAGAAACGTGTTTTTTTTTTTCGGTGTTTTTGCCTTGTGGTACGGAACCTTCCGTGTGCGAGTCCAACTCGCACTTGGCCAGTTTTTTTTTATATAAATGCTACATACAACATGGCGTCTGTATCGGAAACGAAAGCATTGCCCACAGAAAAAAAAATCCATGTGCTACGAGTATATCATTATATCATACATTCGAAAGTACCTAACTCTGTCTGTCTGTCTATATGTTACCTTTTTACGCCTAAACCACTGAACGGATTTCGATGGCAGAGAGATAGATTGCATCCCGGGAAAGGACAAAGGATAGTTTTTATCCCGATATTCCCTCAGGATCGACACTTATGCGGGTGAAACCGCGGGGCGCTGCTAGTCTTAAATAAATTAATAGAAATGTATGGGGAAATGCCTTATCTTTTTAATAAAAACGACAAAAATTATATCTTTTTTTTTTTTAATTCTCTAAAGGTAGGTAGCTGACACCCTGGATTAACATATAGGCTACTTTTATCCCGAAATTCCCACGGGATCGACACTTATTTAGTATTTTAGTCTAATGCCAGTTCCACACGTTGTCGTTGTAGGTCGTAGTTGCCAACGTATCGACTTTGAATAGGGTCATAGGGTGTAGGCTTGGAAGTTGCTGCCTAGCTGCTGATCCGATTGAGTTCATTGTATGTTCGTTATTCATTATCGTTTGTTGTTATAATTATAAAGCTAAGGATACACATACCAGAGGGGTTCACATCGGCGTGAGGGTTTCACATCGGCGTGAGGGTTTCACATCGGCGTCGAGTCGACGATGAAGGCCTGGGACTTGTCCTCAACAGCCGGTGGAATTTCATGGAACACTTCCGACGTTTGGCTCCCAGACTAGAGCGGGCCGGGGCTGCGTTGAAGCAGCTCCTGCCCAATCTGGGGGGTCCAAACGCCTCCTGCCGGAGGCTCTACGCGGGGTCGTGCGGTCCATGGCCCTTTACGGGGCACCGGTGTGTGCACGTTCACTGAGGCGGCAACCAGCCCGGCGGCTGAACGCGTCCCAGTTGTGTTGATCGCCGGGAGGACACGGTGGAGCATACGGTGGAGATCTGCCCAGCTTGAGCAGAGCACCGCCGTGTCCTCACGGCGGCGATCGGCGGCTGCGATCTCTCGCGTCCGGCCCTAGTCCGGGCCATGGTACGGAGCGAGAGTGCATGGAGCCTATCACCTCCTTCTGCGAAGCAGTGATGCTCGCGAAGGAGGAGGCGGAGCGCGTGGGAGAGGCAATCCTTGCGCCCTCATGCCCCCAGCCGCCGCAGGAGATGCCCCGGGCGTCGGGAGTCAATAGCCGATTCCCGGCCACCGTAGGCGCGGGCTTGCGGGCGGCGAGCAATGGGCAGCTCGCCGTCCGGTAAGGACCAGGCCCGGGTCGACGGCGCGTTGTGTTCTACACGCGCGCGCCTCAAGGAGATGTCAGCGCCAACTGACGGGGTCCGCTAGGGCCGATGCCCGCCAGGGTCGCGGGTTGTTCGAAAGAGATACCGTGGCCCCTGGCATAGGCAACTGAAGGAGGGTGGGTTTAGTCAGTAAGAGTCTGACACTCCCTTCCGCTCCGCCCAGAGCGGGAGGGGTCATTTGATGATTTCCCACCCAAAAAAAAAAAAAAAAAGGATACGTACATGCCAGGAGCTGGCACAAAAGTCTGCAAGTAGCTTGCATGCCGTGTGCCATACAAACTTTTCTGATTGGTGAATACCATAAGACATGCAAGCGACTTGCATACTTATGTGCAAGCTACTGGCATGTGTATCCTTAGCTTTAAGCAGAGGAACTTGGAAGCTTGCAGCTAGCGCTTGCGATTGCGATGCATGGCACAAGTTTGTGCGCTGGTAGGTTTGTGCTAGTTTGCAGCATATAGCACGCGTGTGGAGCCGGCTTGTCTAGCTTCCAGAAAATTTAGGCCAAAATTAAAAAAAAAAATTATTGATACACATAGGTACTTGCAACTTGTTTTTTGTCTAAATTGGTCCCAGAATCTCAACTCAATAATGGCACAACATCAAACTATTACAAGATTGTAGAATAGTTAATAGCATTTTTATTCATTTCTGAACGGAACCAACGCCGCACCCAACCAAAAAATAGCGAAAAAAAAAGAAACGTCACGTTGCTAACTCAGTTGAAGTCGCTTTCACGCTTTCGGATCAAGATTCACGTCAAATGTTCAAAACAAAACAAAACGTGATTTTATTGTATTAAAAAGTGTTTTAAATTAATTATCATGCCTAAACCTACTAAATTACATTCTAAAGGCAAGTCCAACTCCCTACAGAAACCGTTTAAAGTAGAGAAAGATTCATCGGATGGAGCGGACCCTGAGGATTCAGTTCGACAATTTCAACTTGAACTATGCTGGTGTATTCAACAGTTAGAACGGTCTTTGAACGAAAAGAAAGGCAATGAAAAGCAGAGTAAGTTTCTCTACATGTAGCGGATTCTATCTCATTCGTTTTCATTTTCAAATTTCATATTGGTGACTAGATTTCACACACACTAACAATGGTTAAATTCCGTTGTTGGTTCATATTACAGACATAAGTAATGCTTTGGTTATTCGCGTTATTATGTACTTTATTGACAAAAAACTGACTTCTACACTCACAAACAGAATTTCTGTAATCTTCTAAAATTACTCATAAATAATAGCATAATACACCACAATTTCATTTATTTGAATAATAAAGATGTATTTCTAACATTTTTTTGTTATTTTTCAGTGCAAGAAGCATGGAAGGTGCTAACAGTACTAAAGAACAACAATCAACCCGTCATACGCAAGAGACAGCTAATGCGCACACATTTTGGTGATTATAGAGCTAAAATGGCTGCTGAAGAGAAGAAATTAGCAAAAAGTAAGGTTAAACTAGTGTCTTAGATAATATTTTGATGTGAGAATTGCATAATTGACAGTTGATATCAACTGATTAACTTATGGGTGGCTCTTCGTTATAAAATACTAAAATAAGCAATGTTAAGGAACTGTTAATAATGTGTCCATAATATAAGTGCTGAGCCCTTGATATTATAATCAACACTCTTGAAAGGTCATTAGAAAGGCAAGAAGTGACCACACAGACATAATTCTAAAGGTACCCATGGAAACTCCAGTAGACGGACCTACCTTTTTCTGAGTCCGGGACCACTCTCATTATTCTAAGATACATGAAAGCCTTTACCTCGTAACCTCTTATAAAACGAGGTTATTTGTTTGCAGTGGCCAGTAAAATCAAGATATCAGACGTTCCTGAAAAACCAAAAGCTACATTCTTGAGAAAATCTGCATTTTTAACCACAGGCGATGAATCTTTTAGATTCAACTTCAGTTTAGCACCAGAACAAGTAGATAGTGGCAATACTGTTGTTAAAGATGGCAACACTAGTGAATCAATTCAAACAGATACTAGCAATACTAAAGTTGACCCTGAAATTGCTAACACAGAAAAAGGCAGTGAAGATAGTGCAAAGAATTTCAAATTTTCATTTACAAAGTCAGATTTTAAGTTTAATTTTAATGTAGATAATTCCTAGGTTGTACTTATAATATTTTATATATGAATTCTGTACAAAATGTAACTGGATTAATAATATAAGTGCTTTACTATGATTTGTGTGTTTTATTGTACAAATAACTTTACACATTGTTTTGCATTGAAATGTAGAATGTAAACTTCGATGTTTTTCGCCTTCAGGCGGTGCGTTGGAGCCACAATCCACTGCTGAAAATAGAAGTCTCTCAAATTACACCAAAAATGTCTGCTTCTGAGTTTGCCTACCTTCATACAAAATTGATGAAACCTGTGACTAGTAACTAGTATTAAGATTCATCAGCTTACAGCAGTCCACTGCTGGACATAGGCCTCTCCATTTGCACGCCATTTAGCTCGATTCTCAGCAACTCTCATCCAACTGCTACCAGCCACCTGACCGTACGGCATTTCATACAAACTTTCAAGCCCTTATTTTTCTAAATTAATGAACTGATTTTAACCTTTTGAACGCCATTGTCACATACGTGACAAGCAAGCGGGTGCCCTGTACGCCAGCGACACAAATATGTGACAAAAAATGCGGTGCACTTTATCACGAAATAAACAATTAAATCATTACTTTTGTGTGTTTTTATTTGTATAGGTACCTTAAATATTTAAAATTGTGGCTTGGCGTGGAGGGCATGCGCGTGCGTTTATGCTCTGGCGTTCAAAAGGTTAAAATCGATTCATTCATTTCGAAAAAATAAGGGCTTGAAAGTTTGTATGAAATGCCGTAAGGCTCAACACACACCAAAAGAGCGTCGAAGGCGGCGAAGCGGAACGCAGTTTCAGTGTCATATGAATTTTAACTTTATTTTCATTACTATAATACTTATTATCGCATGAGAAACTCGAACGAGTCACGCGGATGCCAGCGGAGCCGCTGGAATTCCAGCGAATAGCCGTGCGATTGCGCGAGAAGTCGCGGGAAGTCCCGAGAATGCTCGAGCAGTCGCGAGCGGCCGCTGGCAATATCCCGCCCCTCGCGCCCGCTCCCCGCGCGCGTCTGTTGCGCGCGAGCATTCGCATTCATTCCTTGCAGAGTTGCAGTGCAAGAGTGCAACGAAAACAGAAGTGATGGAAATGGATGAAGAACAGCTTATCCCACCAAAAACATTTTCATGTAAAATGTTGCCAAGACGAGACCACATATGGCTCGCACTGTCAAAAAGTTATCAGATCTCATGTAAAGCCAAGCTTCTGACTCTACACGCCCTAACTTCACAAACTCTACACCTTAGTCAAAATATGAGGCTTGGCCGTTTCGTTACTACAAGAACTATTGTATAACAGAAAAGTAATGAACAGTGAATAAATTTTTCACCTTACGATGACCATGTGATGGTAGCGAAACGGCCAAGCCACATATTTTGACTAAGGTGTAGAGTTTGTGAAGTTAGGGCGTGTAGTCAGAAGCTTGGCTTTACATGAGATCTGCACTGCGATTTTGTAACCATCTCGCCGTGAAAACTTAAGTGAAGTGAGCGTGGAGTGAGCTGTCAATAGTGTCAATTCCTAGCAAAAACAAACTCACCTCACCTAAGTTTTCACAGTGAGATTTTTACAGAATCGACCGGCTGATAACTTTTTGACAGTGCGAGCCATATGTGGTCTCGTCTTGGCAACATTTTACATGAAAATGTTTTTTGTGGGATTTCACATCTTTATAATAAAAAAAATAAAAAATAAAAACTTTTTATTTCAGACTTTTTAAAAATCCATAGTGTTAGTACAAAAGAACTTAAATGGTAGTGTTAGTAGAATAGAACTTAAAAGGTATTGTTAGTACAATAGAACTTAAATGGTAGTGTTAATAATAAGAAAACAGAAATCAGTTATTTTTTAATATGGGTACTAACCCAATGCTGGACATAGCGCGAGTCCAGCCTATCCGCTATAACTGCTAGGATGCTGTTAGTGCTGGCGCGCAGCCTGCAGAGCGCCGTGGCGCATCGCTTGCGAAGCACGGCATGGAAGCCATCAACATGTGCATCCGCGAACATGCCCGACGCACTGCACCAGCGCGGCAGCCCCAACAGCGCCCTGAACGCATTGTTATATTGGACTCGTAGAGCGCTGAAGGATCTTTGCGAATACTGAGCCCATAGGCAGCATGTGTATAGTGAAGTACAGTGCGCTCTAAAAAGTGTTAATTTGACTTGAGCATTACATCGCTTAAACCTGTGGGCAATCATATTCGCTCTGACCGACAGCGCCCTACGTTCCCTGTCCATGTCCTCATCATCACGTAGGTTTTCAGTGACTATGTGCCCAAGATATTTAAAGCAAGTGACCAATTTCATAGGGGTTCCGTTCAAGAAAACTGGCGGGACATGATCTGGTGATTTAGTACCTGCCTTAAATATCATGAGTTCACTTTTTGTGGCATTATATTTCAGACCATGGCTTGTCGCATACTTCTCACACACATTTACCAACGCCCTAAGTCCACCGATCGTTGGACTCAGCAGCACCATGTCGTCTGCATAACTTAAATTATTGACACAGATGTTATCTATGTGACAACCGACATGCATGCTGCTAAGCTCAACGATCAGCGCATTTACATATAAATTGAACAAAATAGGTGACGACAATCCACCTTGTCTTACACCACACTGTAATACATATTATGGATCTGATAAAGTGCCAGCCCATTTTACATAGTTTACTTGAGTCTGATACCAAAACTTTAAAATGCTTAGTATCTCTCCCGGCAATTTAGTTTCCTTAAGTTTATCCCAGAGCTTTTCATAATTAACAAGATCAAACGCTTTAGAGAGATCCAAGTAGCATGCATAAATGGGCGTTTTCCTGCTGGTGTAATACTCGACAGTGTGTTTGAGGCTCAGTATTGCACTCTCTGTAGAAAGGTTGGCGCGGAAGCCGAACTGAGCATCATGAAGATTAATAAACTTTATTAACTGAGCCTCAATCACACAGTCCAAAACCTTTGCAATGACAGTGGCCAGTGAGATCGGCCTATAGTTCGACTTGAGCGAGCTATCACCCGTCTTGTTTTTTATTATGGGAGAGACTATCGTTTTTGTTAGCTCACTGGGAAGATAGGAGTGCCCGATACACAGATTAAAGAACATAGATAAAAGTCTAGAAATGTGTGGCCCTGCGTTATGTAGGTGCTCGACGCTGAGACCGTCATGACCAGGGGATTTCCCACCTTTCATATTTTTTAAAACATTTCTTATATCTTTGGCACTCACCCTTGTTCTGATGGTTTCACACACGGGGTCAGCGTCCAGCCTCCACTCTGGAGCCCCTAATGGGGATTCCACGGTAAAGTGATCTTTAAACAAGTTAGCGACAATTTTAGCATCAGTGACACCCTCGACACTCAAAGGAAGGCCAGACCTGACGTTTATCTTATTGGTATGTTTCCAAAATTCACGAAACTTATTTTTCAAATGCAGTGTCGCTAGCCGATCCATCTTAATCTGCTCTTGGTGTTGTTGACACCATTTAAGCTTAGCTTTGAAATTTTTTCTGCTCTGGCACATCGCTTCATGAACAGTACCTACTTTCGGTTTACCAAACTGTAACCAGTTTTGAAAATCAAGTCTGGCCACCCTATGAGCATCCGCAACATGCTTATTCCATCCCATAACTTGTTTTTTCGTAGCACTCGTAGCGACCCCATAGCTGGACTCCGAGGCTTGACTAAGCGATGAGATAATGTCAGCATACATGTTATCCAGTATTTGCCTATGCTCCACATTACCACATCGCCCATCAGCGCATTTTCCCAATTCAGTCGGAAAGTCAATTTGTCTTAACAATTTATTGCAAAGGTTTGTATACATACCGATTTGTTCAGGTTTTCTTTCCCCCCAGGTCACTTTACTTTTAGGTACAGGTGTACTCACATTTTTTGATTTTAAAATATTTAAGTTACACTTAACAGACATAGGATAGTGGTCAGACCAATAAACGTTGTAATCAACCCAGGTGTCAACAACAGAGGGCCACGCTGCACTAGTTACTAAAATGTGGTCTAACCACCGCCTGCAGTCATGCGCCTCACTGACAAAAGTGTGTGTGTCGGAGCCAACCCCACATTTGACAATGTCTGCACATATCCAGTCCTGATCATTACAAAAACTGAGTAGTTCTTTATAGAAATTCTCATTCGGATGAGCATTAAAATCACCAAGAACATATACATAGTCTATACAACATTCCTCAATTACAGCATGTATAGCGCCCATGCACTGAGTGAAATCAGTCATATTTTCCGCACAGTCCGTAGGCATGTATACCGATATACACAGTAAGGGACGATCACCAGTCACTATTTTAATTGCACATATCCGAGGGTTGTTACATTCAATTATCGTTACTGATGAGAACGCACTTTTACGCCACAATATTGCCGTTCCCCCGTGAGGCCTGCCGCGTAATATTCCTGCAGACGTATCCACTGCAGAAGTTCCAGTGCAGCCAAAGCCAGGATCGATACTATTGAGCCATGGTAAGTCATGAGGCAGAAGCCACGTTTCTTGAAGAGCAATAATGTCTGACACCAGACTCAGTCGCCTAACGCCATCTATCGAACGTTTAACATTTTTACAGTTATTTATGAAAGATGCTTATGAAATAAAAAAAAAAAATTGGGGGGTTATTTACTGAAAATCCTGAAATACGTATTTTATTATTTATAACAAGGAGTCCCTATATCAATTTCAGAACTCTAGCATCAAAATTTGCGGAAGTCTCGTACAAACTTCCATCCCCTATTTTAAGGGGTTGGAGGGTAAAAGTTCCAAGTTTTAGAGTTTTTTTGTTGTTTATGTACTATTACTAGCTTACATACCAGATTTCAGCTTTCTAGGACTTCAGGAAGACCCTTAGAATATTGATGATCATCAGTGAGTCAGTGACGAAATCGGGGTATTTTAGATATCAATAAAATCTAAAGTATAAGAGCTATGCAATCGAAACTTTATAGGTTTAATAAGTCAACCACTGACATCATATCCCGAAAATTTTGTTTATCTGGTATAATCCAAACCCAAGTTATGAAGGTTCAAAAATACGACGAAGTGCTTCGAGAAAAGGTAGGTAGTGCCCTTGCGCTTCGCTTGGCTCGTCTTGGCGGGGGCACTCCCGTGCCCCCAGATTTATTTGGTGCAAATGTACGACTGCCTATACAATATCAAATCAAGGCATTACAGCGATAAACACATGAAAGAAGAAGAGCGGGCGGGTCGCGGCGCTTCGCTGCCCTTCGCCGCTCTTTTGGTGTGAGTTGAGCCTACTTACGGCGTAAACGCTCTAAGAATGAGGGGCGGTTTCTTTGATATTTTGTTATATCATAAAGAGAGCAATAAAAACACAAAAACTGCTTCAAACTAACATCTTTATTAATTCCCGTCACATAAACTTTGATACGAGTCGAGCATCCCGTTGTTTTCCCGTATCCGTTTCGCACACGTCAAGTCTTTGAAGAAGTTCTCGGAATTCACAGTGGAAAAACCTACTGGCAACTCGGCTAAATTGTAATAAACGCCCCAAGTCGCTATCCCTATAAAATAGAATATTCTTTATTACGTACATCATCTGCCTGGCGTTTTCCCAACTATGTTGGGGTCGGCTTCCAGTCTAACCGGATCCAGCTAAATACCAATATTTTACAGTATTCTTTAATACGTACACCATGAATTACAGGTAGCAACTTAGTAAGACAGGGTTGTCACCCTGTCTTACTAAGTTGCTAATGCTAATGCAATGGGCGGTCTTAGGCCCGGCGCGATCGGCATCGGCACGGCTCAGGATTTTTATGCGATGAATAAAAATGTAACTTAATTGTATGACGATAAAATTGAAATTTCAATGATAATAATCATCGTAGGTGCAAAAATAAAGACAGGGTATCCGACATACCGTGTCGTTGAAATTTAAATTTTATTGTCATACTATTAAGTTACATTTTTATTCGTCGCATAAAAATCCTGAGCCGTGTCGATGCCGATAGTGGGCGCCGAGCCTTATCGATAAAAGCGTTCGAAACAAAGACATTAAATTATTCACAATAGACGGGGGACATAGCGAACAAAACCGTGATCCGATACTTGTTATCTAGGGGTAAGAAGTCTCTCAGTCTAGTATGGTATGCCTGCGCGTCAAGTCGCATTCGTGTCCACGAGTCTCCACCAAAAGAAAAATATTTTATGCGGAGTTACGCATTACGATTTTAATCGTTGCGATTTAGTTATAAAATCGCAAACACAAAAAATTTTCAAGCGGATTCTCAAGCGATTTTTTTTCGCAGTGCGCGGACTCTAGTATATCTGGGGGCACGGGAGTGCCCCCGCCAAGACGAGCCAAGTGAAGCGCAAGGGCACTTACCTACCTTTTCTCGAAGCACTTCATCGTATTTTTGAACCTTCATAACTTGGGTTTGGATTATACCAGATAAACAAAATTTTCGGGATATGATGTCAGTGGTTGACTTATTAAACCTATAAAGTTTCAAATGCATAGCTCTTATACTTTAGATTTTATTGATATCTATAAAAAATAAAATTTAAAAAACCTTTATTCACACACACACTGCGCATTGTCGACTACACTCGGCTGTACTTCGTATTACGTGGAATAAAAAGACAGCTGTATTGGAACTCGCCCGCTCCTGCGCATCGCAAAAAACTTGATGATAACTGAGTGAGTAAGGGCGATTAATTTATCCAGTTAACGCATGCCACCTGATCATTATTTATTCGAATTTTGACTGCCAAAACCTATCTAATAATCGTCACAGATACCATACCCTGTAACACTAAAAATGATGATGCGACACTCTCCTCCTAAAAGTCCAGCATCACCCCATTATACCTCCGAACCGGATCTAACAACATTATCCACATCTACGCACGATAATGTTAATGTAACCCAGAGAAAAAGAAAACGGGAACACGATGATTTGGAGCGTATGGAAAACATGATGAAGGAAATGAAGACTATGATTACCGAGCTAGTTTCTAAACAAACGCATCAAAGTGATAAAATGGATATCCTACAGTCTGCTTTAGACGATATTAGATCTCAAAACTTGGCCATTAGTACACAAAATTCAGAAATTAGTTTGCAAAATGAGGAAATTCGGAAGTCAATGGCATTTTTGTCAGATAAATATGATGACGCTATTGTAGATATAACTAACATAAAGGCAGAGTGCAGCAAACACCAGACAGTAATAAACGCGCTAGAACAGAAAATTGATTTCTTGGAAAAAAGTCTGAAAGCAAGTTCGATTGAAATAAAAAACATTCCTACCTCAGAGCCTGAAACCAGTGAAACCCTCACAAACACAGTCCAGAAACTCGGCAACGTCATCAGCCAGCCTTTGCAGAAGAATGATATTAAAAATATCTTCCGCCTGAAGAGCAAGACAGAGTCAACTGGTATGGTTATTGTGGAATTTTCGTCACCTGCAGTGAAAGAAAAATTTCTGACGTCTACTAAAAACTACAACAAGAAAAACAAAGAAAATCGTCTCAACACTACGCATCTGCACGAAAAGTGCCCTAAACATCCGTTGTACATTTCTGAAGTCCTCACCGCCATGACAAGACGTCTTTATTACCTAGCACGAGAATTTATAAAGAATAGTGACTATGAACAATGCTGGACGGCAAATGGAAAGGTATACGTGCGCGAGAAGCAAGGTATGCCCAGTCGATTAATCAAATCAGAAGACGATCTGAAAAAATTGCGTAAACAAAAGTGACTAAGCTCCTTCATTTTATTATACTTTATCTTGTTTAAATTGGCAGAATTAAAAATTGTCTTGTTTAGAATTTATATAACTAATCAAAATACTACTAACCAACAACTAATTTACACATATCTACACTATTACTTCAAAATTGTACTAAAAATAACCCAAATACAGTCACATAAATATAGAAACAGCTCTTTATTATCAATCACAAATAAAGTACACACTATACATTATATTATACATCACACATACCTTATATTTACACTTAATTACTTGCTCGGGCGGTTTACAAGAACACATTATGTTGATAAATCATCTCCCCATAGTAGAACCATTATCTGCGTCGTAGTTGTACCAACTTTGCAACAAGCAACGAAAAGTAATAATAAAATATTGAACATTGAAAAATTTAACGTTAAAGTTCGATAACTTAGAGAACAACATGCAAAACATCGATTCAGTCTCTGTCTCTGACTCTGCGACCTGTGACCTTGACAACTGTGTTCCGCCTAATTTTAAACCAAACCTGTCACTCAAAATACTAAATCAAAATATCCGTAGTATTACTAAAAATATTTCAGGCTTCTACATAATCCTAGCTAGAACAAAAATTGAATGGGATATTATTGTATTAACAGAGTGCTGGCTTCCTGGTACACACAACATACCTGATTTGGACAATTATGATCGCTTTAGCACTATCAGCAATCTTACACAAAATGAGGGTGTTGTTGTTTATGCTAGGAAGGAACTCAAGGTCTCCGTAGAAGAACCCATATTCTTAAATGCCAACTGTCTCCAAATAAAAGTAGATCAAAATACAGTACTCCTAGCAATATACCGACCTCCAGGCTATAAAGACATCACTAACTTTCTAAATTCATTAAATGATACCTTAACCAATATTGCACGCTACAATAATATAATAATTTGTGGAGACATAAACATTAATATCCATGATCTATGCCGTGACCCAAACAAGCATAACTACTTAAACTTGTTGGCATCACATGGTCTACTGCCTGCCCATACACTGCCCACTAGACAACAAGCATGTCTTGATCACTTTGCCTTAAAAAGTCAGCGGCCTGCTTCTACACTTGTTGCCCATTCTGCACTGACCGATCACGATACGGTCTTGCTGTTTCTCTCAAAGAAAACCACTAATACGGCTGTGAGAGAAACGGTAATACGGGTCAATCACGACCAGTTAGACATAGACCTCGGGCAGCTAGACTATAGTGAAGTCTACAACAATCGAGATCCTCATGTAGCAGCAGAAACTATGGTTAATCTAATAGGGCGAGCTATAGAGACCAATTCACAAACTGCCAAAGTACCTAACCGTAAAAAAATTATGAAACCATGGATAACCCCAGGGCTTCTTCGCTGTGTTCGACACAGAGACAATTTGCATAAAAAATTAAAAAAAGCGCCAGATAATGATGATCTAAAAATAACCTTTGCCAGATACAGAAACTTCTGTAACAAATTATTAAAGAAAATAAAAACAGAATATGAAAAGAATCAAATAAGCAAAGCAGGAACAAACCCCAAGCAACTATGGGCTGCAATAAATAATTTGACAAACAGGACTAAAAAGAAAGAAGCTCCATCTCATCTCCTAACTCTGTCACCCACCCCAAAAACATCGGTAAACTCAGTTAACGATTACTTTGCTCATATTGGCAAACAGCTCGCGGAAAAAATAACAAGCCCACCAGAACCAATCAAAGTTATTAATAATAAGAACTTGCAATCAATGGTTTTGCTACCTACAGACGAAGATGAGGTTGAAAAATTAATAATGTCCCTTCGTAGCGATTGTGCACTGGGATGGGATAGAATATCAAGTAGTATTATTAAAAAACATAAAGCCACCATTGTGCCCCCGCTTACATACATTTGTAACCTAGCTCTCTCAACAGGTATATTCCCTAAAGTCTTTAAAAGATCAATCATACACCCGATCTACAAGAGTGGGGACAGAAGCCGTGTCAGCAATTATAGACCCATAGCTGTTTTGCCTGCCCTGTCAAAAGTTCTAGAGAGGATAATGAACAATAGGCTTGTTGATTATCTCGAAAAACATAATCTTCTATCTCCAACACAATACGGCTTTCGGTCTGGCAAATCAACGTCCGACGCAGTACATGATTTGACAAACTATGTTGTCACCAACCTGGACAAGGGGGAAAAGGTGCTAGGCATATTCTTAGACCTTGCTAAGGCATTTGACACGGTTTCTGTGCCCATTCTTATCCAAAAAATGGAGAATTTGGGAATAAGAGGGGTTCAACTTAAACTTTTTGAGAACTACTTGAGTGAGCGTACCCAGTGCGTTAAAATAAACGAACACATTAGTGACGAACGAGCAGTCTCATACGGCGTCCCTCAAGGAAGCGTGTTAGGTCCCACGCTGTTCCTTATATATATTAATGACCTGGGTATGCTCACACTCCCCAGGGGTAAGATCATAACATTTGCAGATGACACGGCGCTCCTCTTTAGCGCTGATACATGGGACGAAGTTTTTTCATACGCGCAATCGGGCTTTAATATAGTGTCAAATTGGTTACGTAGTAATGTTCTTACACTCAATGTGGAGAAAACCAATTATTTGACCTTCTCTCTTAGAGCAAATGGTAACGTCCCAAACTCCTCAGCGCCCTACACAATAATAACACACGATTGTCCAGAACCGCACGATAACACTGTGTGTACCTGCACTCACCTTCGAGGCACTAGACACGTTAAATATCTGGGAGTTATAATCGATGGTGCTCTTAGATTCCAGGAACACATTGATACACTTAAAACCAGGTTACGCAAGCTAATATATATTTTCAAAACCTTGAGACGAGTAGCTGATGACAAGTTAAAGAAATCAGTATACTTTGCCCTTGCTCAGTCACTGTTAACCTATTGTATCACTGTCTGGGGAGGTGCTCCGAAAACTACAATAATTGAATTAGAGAGAGCCCAAAGAGCTATCTTAAAGGTGTCTTCATTCCTGCCATACCGGTATCCCACAGAGCTCCTATACAAGAAGGCTAAAGTCTTGACAGTGCGTCAACTCTTTATCCTTCATATCGTATTAAAACAGCACTCATTACTTACCTATCATCCCACGGCCTCACATCGCAAAAGACGGTACAACCCCGTAGACCGCCGTCTAATGCACCAATCTACTACACAATTTTCAAAGCGGTTTTTTTGCCACCTAGGTGGTTTTCTATATAATAAAATAAACAGGATGTCACCTATAGTTAACCTCACTAAAACTATGTGCAAAAAGAAGGTTACTGCCTTACTAGAACAACTAAATTATGAGGATACCGAAAACATACTTACCTCTATGGTGTAATATCAGATATAGCTATAACCATACAAAATACAAACCTGCTTACATCATCATTCTCAAGTCTTAAAGTTACCTATAAGTCACATAATATATAATAAATAACACAATCATTCTGTCACGAACGCCCATAAAAGCGCCAACATATGCACACACCAACATGTCACTCACACATACCAGCACCACTCCACACACACACACACACACACATACACACCCCCACACACATACACACCCCCACACACATACACACCCCCACACACACACTTCCACACACAAATAACCTAATTAACAAAAGCTTAGTTTATATTCATATATACTTTAAAATTTAAAATTTCCACTCGAGCCATCAATCTTTAAAATGTTGATTGGTTGTCAGTGTACAAGTACATAACAAAATTAAATGTATCTTTTTGTAAAAGGGCGGAGACCTGGTGTCCTGAAATACAGGCCTAGAGCTTAGTTTAGGCACCAGTCTCCCACAATATTAAAATGATATCTGAGTCTGATACCATGTAACATAAGTACTTTTATAATATTGTGGTGAGAAAATAAATCTTATTATTATTTATTTTTGTCGGGGGTTTTTTATGCTTTTTGTAGGGACTCCTTAATTTTTGTATTTCATTTCTTTTATTTTCTTCCGTTTTAAGATTCTGGTAGGTTCAAACAATATTGATTAATTTATAGTTGAAGAATAATTTTTAAGACTAAACAGATTTTTTTGTTTTATTATATTTTTCAAGTTTTTAGTTTTCATTTCGTTATGTAGTTAATATTCCTCATTCCCTTTCAATATAGTGTAAATTATTCTGCTTGTCAAGCCCTTGCATTTGATACCTATATTGAAGAAGTTGTGAAAAAAAGTGTAATTCGCCATTTTGTGGTGGCGGCCATCTTGGATTTGAAAATTTTAATAGTGTATAGTATTCTACTAGTCAAGCCCTTTCATTTGATACCCATATTGAGGGAGTTGAGAAAAAAAAATGTAATTCACCACTTTGTTGTGGCGGCCATCTTGGATTCAAAATTTATTATAGTGTATAGTATTCTACTATTGAAGCCCTTTCATTTGATACCCATATTGAGGGAATTGTGAAAAAATATGTTATCGCCATTTTGTAGCGGCGGCCATCTTGGACCGATTTTCATCAAACATAGCTAAGAACACTCCCGACTAATACACCTTTCAAACAAAAAAAAACTAAATCAAAATCGGTTCATCCGTTCAGGAGCTACGATGCCACAGACAGACACACACAAACACACACACCCCCACACACATACACAGACACGTCAAACTTATAACACCCCGTCTTTTTTGCGTCGGGGGTTAAAAATAGGTACCCGGATTTCGTCACTGACTCACTGATGATCATCAATATTCTAAGGGTCTTCCTGAAGTCCTAGAAAGCTGAAATTTGGTATGTAAGCTAATAATAGTACACAAACAACAAAAAAACTCTAAAATTTGGAACTTTTACCCTCCAACCCCTTAAAATAGGGGATGGAAGTTTGTACGAGACTTCCGCAGATTTTGATGCTAGAGTTCTGAAAATTGATATAGGGACTCCTTGTTATAAATAATAAAATACGTATTTTAGGATTTTCAGTAAATAACCCCCCAACCCCCCAAAATTTTTTTTTTTATTTCAAAAGCATCAATATTCTAAGGTTCTTCCTGAAGTCCTAGAAAGCTGAAATTTGGTATGTAAGCTAGTAATAGTACACCAACAACAAAACAATTCTAAAACTTGGAACTTTTACCCTCCAACCCCTTTAACTAGGGAATGGAAGTTTGTACGAGACTTCCGCAAATTTTGATGCTAGAGTTCTGAAAATTGATATAGGGACTCCTTGTAATAAATAATAAAATACATATTTCAGGATTTTTAGTAAAGAACCCCCCAACCCCCCAAAAAAATATTTTTTATTTCATAAGCATCTTGTTGTTTGTGTACTATTACTAGCTTACATACCAAATTTCAGCTTTCTAGGACTTCAGGAAGAACCTTAGAATATTGATGATCATCAGTGAGTCAGTGACGAAATCGGGGTATTTTAGATATCAATAAAATCTAAAGTATAAGAGCTATGCAATTGAAACTTTATAGGTTTATAATAAGTCAACCACTGACATCATATCCCGAAAATTTTGTTTATCTGGTATAATCCAAACCCAAGTTAAGAAGGTTCAAAAATACGACGAAGTGCTTCGAGAAAAGGTAGGTAGTGCCCTTGCGCTTCGCTTGGCTCGTCTTGGCGGGGGCACTCCCGTGCCCCCAGATCTCGATAATATATACATTATAGCTACGTCTGTAACGGGCTTTATGGTTACAGTGTGAGCATTAGTTTTTTTTTTTACCGACTTCAAAAAAAAGGAGGTTATCAATTCGATACGTATGTATGTAATATTATTGGAATTGCATTATATTCACATATGACAATCTACTAAGGCTTCCAAACAAATATACAAAATTTCATAGACGTATGTATGTATGTATGTTTGTCCACGCATTTCTCAGCAACTATTAATCGGATCGTGACCATTTTTTTTGTATTGGCTTACATTTACTTCAACTTAGGGCACAGTGCAAGTTTCATCAAAATCGGTTCAGTAATTTTCAAGATATGGACTAATACGTGTAAGTGTGACGGCCTGGCGTATTGAAATCAACTCAAAATTATGAAATAACTTTAATTTCGGAAGTCGGTGGCAAAAAACTAAAATACAGATCCCAAGACACCGACTTCCGAAATTAAAGTTATTTCATAATTTTGAGTTGATTTCTTTTTGAAGTCGGTTTAATTTTTTTAAATTACTTTTTTCTTGTATGGGATCGATACGCTAAGAAGAATAATAATCATAAGAGTAAAGAACTACATTATAAAGAGACAGTGTTTTTTTGCCATAATTTTCGAAATTAATAAAGATTGAGCACGCCTTACCTATCAACTTATTGCTTGTCCTATCGACCACCGCTCCACCTTCGACACCGTGGTACCGTTTACACGTCTGATCTTTTTTTTTAAACTGTTCAAAAGTGCAGGAGTGGTAGCAAGGTACGCCGAATCCCTTTTTGTTAATGTGTTGATATAGGAACTCGGAACATATGTCGTATGGAGCGACGACATTCAATTCTGTTAGGTCGTATTTTTTGTTGGCTGTTCTTTCTTTGTGATAAACCTGTTGAGGCGACGAATGAATTTAAGTAGATTTAACGTTAGCTTGTCCTTTGTTCTGGGCGACCGTTCTCCCAAGCGATGAGCGTTAGTGGCTGCAGTTCATGAACCACACAGCTCATTGCTTCATCTGGATTTAAAAGGCATAGGTACAATATACACACAATATCCACTCAAATTAGGGACAGAGCCCAGAAGGTCAATCAATCAACTGAGCTACAGATAGAGTTACCACAGTCCACTGCTAGACATGGGCCTCTCCTCTCCCAAGTTGTAATACAACAGTTTGTTTTTCGCTTCCTGCATCCAGTGTATGCCCACAGCCTTTTTACGGTTTCGTCTAGTTGGGGGTACGCCCCCCAACTAGACGAAACCGTAAAACACGTTTAGCTATACTACTTATGCTAGACGATATGCGATCACCAATCTACTGGAGGACTCGTCTGCTCTAAGGGCCATCAGGCCTTTGACAGACATTGTCGGACCAATGAAATTAGGAAATCGCCCTTACCTTTTTCACTGTGTACCCGACAACTTTGTACATAATGTTTCCGTTTTTATTTAGTTCTGCATACCATTGAAACGCTTCATCTGTCCTGTTTACTACGTTAAACAGTTCTATGACCGCCCATTTCATATTTCTATCCTTATTAATATCGACCACTATAATACCTATGTCATCAAACATCTGTTTTGTCGGTTTCGAGGGCACCACAAAAACTCGGGGCTCGAATCGTTCTGACATATACATTATTCTAGTGTATCTTACTTTTAAACTGGAAGTAAGATTAAAAAGTATTAGTTACAAGTATCATCATTCTCGCCTAGCAGTCTCCGCCTCTCCCATTGCACGTCATTCAACTCGATTTTCGGCAACTCCTGATGCCAGCCACCCTGCGAAGATCGTCGCTCCACCTAGCCCGAGAGCGTCCTACCTTACGTTTGCAGATTCACGGTCTCTACTCAAGAACACATCTACTCGAACGGACATCGGTTCTATGGCTAATATGGCCGGCCCATTGCCACTTCATATACCTTAATAGTTAATAGTACCTTGATAGGCTTCGTTGGTCTAGCTAGTGGGTGCAAAGGCGAGTATACTGAGCACGGGGTCCTCAATTCTACAGGTCGGGCACTGTTATTTGGTTTTTACATTAGATTAGGCATATTTCGCAGTAGGAGACTGGATTTGTGTGCGGTGGCAATAGGGTCACCCCCACTGCCCACAGATATAGATAGACCTAGATAACACCGTCATATTCAAAATTCTGAACCAGAACATTAGAAGTATAACAAAAAATATAACAGGATTTCACACCATACTCGCCAGAACAAGGATAGAGTGGGACATTATAACGCTGACCGAATGTTGGCTTCCTAATACACACAACATTCCAGACCTTCAAGACTACAATTATTTCAAAACTGCGAACAACTTTTCACAAAACGAGGGTGTAGTCGTTTATGTCAATAAAAAAATTACAGTTTGCGTAGAGGAACCCTCAATCTTGGAAGCCAACAGTTTACTAATAAAAATAGACTCCAACACCATCCTCATAGCAATATATCGTCCGCCGGGATACAAAGATATTAATAAATTCCTAAACTCACTCAATGTACTCCTGACAAACTACACACACTGTAAAAATATAATTATTACCGGTGACATAAATATAAACATTCACGAGCAACATCTTGACTCTGCCTCACAGAGCTACCTAAACCTATTAGCCTCACATGAATTACTGCCTGCCCATTCACTGCCTAAGCGTCTCCAAGCTTGCCTTGACCATGTTATTTTAAAATCCACTCTGCCAGCCTTCGCTTATGTGGCTCGCTCTGCACTAACCGATCACGAAACTGTACTGTTTTACCTAGCGAAGAAAATGCCCAAACCGGTCATAAAACAAACAACCACACGTATTAATCATGATCAGCTTGAGGCACAGTTAAAGCAACTTAACTTTGAGCAAGTGTACTGCACGCAAAATCCTCATGACGCAGCAGAGCGTATGGTCAATTTAATTACACATGCAATAGAGTCAAGTACCAAAACCGTCAAAATACCCAACCGGAAAAAAATCATAAAACCATGGCTCACTCCGGGCCTTCTACGATGCGTCCGACATAGAGTTAACCTCCACAAAAAATTAAAAAAGTCACCTGATAATGAAATCTTAAAAACATCCTTTTTTAGATACAGAAACTACTGTAACAAGCTTTTGAAAAAGATAAAAAAAGACTATGAGAGGACAGAAATAAGCGATGCTGGTAATAACACAAAAAAAATCTGGGAAGCAATAAACACAATCAAAAAGAAAGACAACACTTCAGATTTATTAAATTCCTATGCTACTCCTCAGGAGTCGGTTAATAGAGCCAATAAGTTCTTCGCAGAAATCGGCAAAAATCTCGCGGAAAAAATATCCAATGATTCAACTAATAACGATCGGAATACCGTCAATCAAGAGGTAGTCCAATCTATGGTTCTCTTACCCACTGACGAACAAGAAGTTGCCAAACTTATAATGTCACTACGTAGCGACGCTGCTGCGGGGTGGGACAGAATATCAAGCGGTCTCCTAAAAAAACACATAGACATTGTTGTACCACCCCTCACGTATATCTGCAACCTTGCACTGTCATCAGGGCAATTTCCCAAATCTTTTAAAAAAGCCATAATACACCCAATCTTTAAGAGTGGGGACAGAGGCCGTGTCAATAACTATAGACCTATAGCAGTACTTCCGACTCTTTCAAAAGTACTGGAACGGATCATGAACAATAGGCTCGTGGATTACCTGGAGAAGTTTAATATCCTTTCACCCTCACAATACGGATTTAGGGCGGGCAAGTCCACGGCCGATGCAGTTCATGATCTGACAAATTATGTAATCACAAACTTGGATGATGGACGGAAAGTTTTAGGCATTTTCCTTGATCTAGCCAAAGCTTTTGACACGGTGTCTGTCCCTTCTCTGATTCTTAAGATGGAAAGCATAGGAATCAGGGATATTCAGCTCAAACTCTTTGAGGACTATCTGAGTGAGCGTACCCAGTGCGTTAAGATAGGGGATGTCACCAGTGATGAACGCACTGTCACCTACGGCGTGCCACAGGGCAGCGTAATCGCCCCGACACTCTTCCTTATATACATTAACGAGCTGGGTATGCTTACTCTTCCCAAAGGCAAAATTATAACCTTTGCAGACGATACTGCCCTTCTCTTCAGCGCTAGAACATGGCACGATGTATACATGCAAGCTCAGTCGGGTTTCAAAGTCGTGACGGAGTGGTTGCGTGATAATGTCCTCACTCTAAACGCGGATAAAACCGTATACATGCCCTTCTTTTTGAAAAATAATACATCAACCACACACATGAACTCGTCGTATTCCATAGTAGCCCACACTTGCTCCAAACAAAATATTAATAACTGCACCTGCACTGCTCGCATTCAGAAAACAGACAGTGCAAAGTACCTAGGGGTAATAATAGACAGTACCCTAAGCTTCAAAAAGCATATCAATACTCTTAGCAGTAGGCTACGTAAACTTATATTCGTTTTTAAGACCCTACGACACGTGGCGGACGAGAAGCTAAGGAAATCGGTGTACTTGGCTCTCGGCCAGACCCTACTGACATACTGCATAACGTCCTGGGGTGGTGCTCCAAAAAATACTATGTTAGAGCTTGAACGAGCGCAGAGAGCCATCCTGAAAGTATCTTTATTCAGACCTTTCCGATATCCAACGACTACACTATATAAGGAAGCAAACGTGTTGACTGTTCGTCAGCTGTTCATGTTGCAAACGGTTATAAAACAGCATGGCCTCACCACCGTCAACCACTCACTCTCCCACAGAAGTAGACGATTCGATCCCATAGACCGCTACCACATCCGGCTCTCGACTGCCTCCTCCCGTCGATTCTTTTGTTATCTTGGCTGCTTTCTTTATAATAAAATAAATCGGATACTCCCAATATATAGCCTCTCCAAAACCAAATGCAAAACTATACTAAGCAGCTGGCTCCAGGAGTTAAATTATGAAGAAACAGAAAAACTACTTATTGTCCCAAAATAGCTAATCTAAAACATTATATCCCCCCCCCCACACACACTATCCTCACACATACACCTTACTCATTAAACAAATACACAATCATACAAATACCTACTAAACATACTAACACCAAGCACCAATGATGACTGCAACTAATTTTACTTTCTATTTATTATTGTCTATAACTTTTCTAAATTCTCACCGCACTGATTACTCAAAGTACACTAACATTAAAATGTAAGCACTGCCCAAGGGCTGGAGACCTGGTGACCTGAAATACAGACCTCACGTCTAGTTTAGGCACCAGTCTCCCACAATATAATTATTGCTGTTACGTGTTTTGTATTGTTATCTCTCTAATGTACATGTATTGTGGTGAGAAATAAATCATTATTATTATATCATCTGTATGAAAACCAAGCGTGCCATTTTTTGTGTCACTGACCCTGGCAGGGCCACCATCAGGGATTTTAATTTTGATAGCGCAAAAAAATTGTCGCTAATTAGTCGAAATTTGTCGCCAAATATCAGAATTTGTCGGCCACTGGTTCAAAAGTTATAAGGGTTTATAGGTGGCCGATCTGGAGAGAGTTTCCCCAGCAGGGCCACATTTATATCTCAAAAACTAGGGCCCCTAGCGAAGATCTGTTTTCTCCCATATTTTGTCGCCAATTAGTCGGAATCAGTCGCCAAATATCAGAATTTGTCGGTCACTGGTTCAAAAGATATAAACGTTTATAGGTGGCCGATCTGGAGAGATTTTCCCCAGCAGGGCCACATTTATATCTCAAAAACTAGGGCACCTAGCGAAGATCTGTTTTCTCCCATATTTTGTAGCTAATTAGTCGCAATTTGTTGCCAAGTTACAGATTTAGTCGGTGTGTAATTAAAAAGATATTAAAGAATTAAATTTCCCCATACATTGGTACAAGCACGTACAAAATACTTTGTGTAGTTTCTAGACAATATCTATGACGTCATAAGGAATGTTTGTTTAGAATTAAATAAAAATAAACTTATTCTATAATTTCAACCCACAAAAGGAAAGCTTTATTCACTACCTTTATACAAATCTACAATAAATATATGTAATTATTTATCTAACACAATGTGCACTTACCACTTTAGTCGCTGGCAGATAGATCGCTGCGCTTCGTTTTATTTACGGTAAGTAAGAAAGAGATAGATGCGCATGTACAGACGAGCTACTTAGAACAAGTTGCCCGTCACGTAAGTTAAAGTCAGCCAGTTTAATTAAAGTGGAACTTATTATGAATATTTACGAACTCTAGTGTTGTTATCTCTAGATTCCGCAAATACAAAAACGGGGAGAAAGATAGAAGTACTTAAAAAAAATAGGTAAATAAACAAACTTGCTCTAAAGGATTTTTTCTTTAGTCATCCACCGGGAGTACAGTGAGAATGTTTGTTTGTGTTTGCGAATGCGTGCGTAATTTAAGTGCATTGAACAAGGTGGTGGACAATTTGAGTGTTTTGAAAAGAGGACGCCGTGAGTGCAAATTAACAGGTAAGTTACCTTGATTTTTCACGTCACTAGCTTGTTTGTGTGTGCGTTCTTAGATACCAATACCGAGGCGCTACCTACCAATATAGTCCGTCGATGTCCTTATAATATTTGGCTACAATTAGGATAGCTAATTAAAAAAAAAAACCCTACTTGGGTGCTTCAGTGCATAAATTACCACCCAATGAAAATTATTTTAATTGAGAGATATAAAATCTATATGATATAGGTTTGCAACATTTTTCATTGAGGCTCCGCTCCTATTGGTCATAACGATGTTACATAGCCTATCACTCAGGGATATTATACCTTTGTAACAGTGAAAGAATTTAAAAAATCGGATCAGTAGTACCCTCCGGTACTACTGATCCGATTTTGAAAATTCTTACCCCTACCCCTAACATCCAAACTCACAAACTGTATCTAAGTAGGTATTTGTAACATTTTCTGTAAGTACAATAATTTTAAGGTACCCCTAATAAATCATTTTATATTTCGACAACAGAAGTTTTATTAATCTAACCTAAAAGATAAAATAAAAACTCAACCCGTCCATACCCACAAGTCCACAACACAACACTCACAATCACCGCAAAATACACACACAAACACAACACACTTCAAACCAACTTTTTGGAAATTCATTTTTGTAAAACAAAATTTGATTACAAGCGTTTTCAACGTTTAAGTAGGTATTTTAAACATTTTACTAAATGTACGATATTTTTTTTATTATTCTAACGTTAATTAGAGGTTATCATTGTAAACTGGTAAAACAGTTGCATGCGACTGTACATCTTGACCAAATAGACCAAGAGCAAGGTTTAATGTTTTCAAAGAAGTTTAAGCCACTCTAACCTAGTAATTTAAAACATAAAAACATGTATTTAATTGAGAATTTATCTCTCTCGGACATTGCTAAGGACTTTAGACCGATAAAACTAGAAGTATATTACACATATTAATAGAAATATTTTTTCTTGGCAATTTTTCGTAAACTCTTCGATCTAGCTCTTGGACTATACCTTAATAATTGAACTCATTATATCTCTTAAACGAAAACCCGATTAAATCTGTGACTTGGCGACTGATTCCGACTAATTGACGACAAAATATGGGAGAAAACAGATCTTCGCTAGGTGCCCTAGTTTTTGAGATATAAATGTGGCCCTGCTGGGGAAACTCTCTCCAGATCCGCCACCTATAAACGTTTATATCTTTTGAACCAGTGACCGACAAATTCTGATATTTGGCGACTGATTCCGACTAATTGGCGACAAAATATGGGAGAAAACAGATCTTCGCTAGGTGCCCTAGTTTTTGAGATATAAATGTGGCCCTGCTGGGGAAACTCTCTCCAGATCGGCCACCTATAAACCCTTATAACTTTTGAACCAGTGACCGACAAATTCTGATATTTGGCGACAAATTTCGACTAATTAGCGACAATTTTTTTGTGCTATCAAAATTAAAATCCCTGATGGTGGCCCTGCCAGGGTCAGTGACACCCATTTTTTGCCTACCTACCAGTTATAATAATAACGCAACGTCACAAGCACCATTTAGTAATGGGAAAATCAAATCGATTTAAAGACGCCGCCTCGTACGGCACCCGTCTCGCCCCACTCCCGGCGCCTAGCGCCAGCGCTCACGCTCACGCTCACCCAGCCAGCAGTACACAGGCGCGAAAGTGGCGGCTTAAGCGCAGGCCACACCGCCAGCTAGCGGGCGGGCGGGCTAGGCGGGCGAACATCGTTTCACCTCTTTACATACTTCGGTTCACACCGCGAGCTACCGACTAACCTAACGAGCTAAGCTAACGAAATATCCGACGATTCCAGCGAAGCTACTCGTTCACCTCGTTGGCGCGCCCGCGCTTCGCTAGCTTAGCTCGCCCGCCAGCCCGCTCACCCGGTTCGTTCGCCAGTCCTCCCCGTTTCAAATAGACTAGTCGACGCTCGTCTTTCGAATAGCAGTGTTAGCCCGCTTCGCCCGCTCCGCCCGTCACTCGTCTGTCCGTAGTTTTCGGTGTGAACCCCATAGTTTAGCTCGCCAATATTTCGCGTAATTTGTATAGTTTCCTTCGTTCGCTTCGCCCACCCGCCTAGCCCGCCCGCCCGTTAGCTGGCGGTGTGGCCTGCGCTTTACGATTTTGTACGTAAGCTGGGCACGCGAAGTAGTTGCTCTTGCGTTATCTAGGTGTATCTGTTGTCACCCCCTATTACATAACGGGCGAAAAGTAAGTGTGCTATACAGCTATTGAAGGTTTCAAACTTGTAGCTAAATTCTGGTCCGACTCAATTTAGACGGTTATTCCGTTTCTCCACCCTAAGGTGGATACGCGGAAAACATGTCCGAGAATCCACCCTAAGCCTATGAATTCCGTTTACCCAGCTAGGCCTAGGGTGAATTCTCGGACATGCGTTTCCGCGTGGGTGGACCTTAGGGTGGAATAACCTAATTTAGATTGCCATCGACATGCTACACGATACACGGTGTACCTATGTACACCTCGCCTACTCGCCCAGGCCTTTGGGAAATAAGGGGGAATGTTATCCAAAAAGTACCTACGTGTAGATACACCGCGCGGCCGTGATAAAGATGGCCTCATCGATACAGACAGCGGTGCACATGTGCGGTATATCAGCGAAGCGCGAGTGTATGACGCGCGCTATCCAAGGGTACTTGGATTCCGCCGCTGGCGTAGCGTTCAACTGGTAGTTTTCTAGGAGTGGGAAACCTGTAATGGCGGCCATTATTACATTACAAGCTTTTATTTAACTTACCTTGTTAGTTAGTTATTTAGTTAGTATGTATGGGTCGAATCCTGCAACTGAATTTTATAACAGTTATCCCCAACTGATTGGGCTGAAATTTTACAATTACTTACGTTTCGTTTATATGACAATGCACGGTTAGCTATACAAGTGACATCATTCTAAATCCAATATGGCGGACATTCTTTTTAGTACAACTGAAATATTGATCGCGTTTTTGTTTTTAATGATATTTTTTGACGTGACAACGTCTTAAATTAGGTTGCGGCTGGGAGTCACTTATGAAAAAGTGTAACGCTCGGTAACGTTACGTTCTTATTTTCATTTAATTCCTTGTTCCTATTGTGCAATTTAATTATATTCATATCAATAAATATTCTACCGAGAAAAAGACGTTGTCACGTAAAATCTTCGCCCGTAAAACCGACTTTACAGGCAACCATTTTTTTATTAAGTATTGGATGGCAAATGAGCCGATGTCCCACATGATGTTAAGTGGTCCCCCTAATACCAGAGACACCGTAGACATAGTAAAAATATATAAGTAGGTTATCTTCATAGAAACGCACCGAACACGGTTTGTATGTGAGCGCGCTCGTACGTATGCGTCGTCGCACGCACACACTGACAAAATTTATCGTTGCTAAAGGTGCACCAGTCGTGGGTGACTACGCCCGCGCCGTACGTAATACCACCCGCGCCCGCCCACGCTCCGCCGCTGCCCTGCTGCTCGTAATAATTTGTACGTGAACCTACCTACCTCTTTTAACAATTTCATAATAATTTATTTGAATAAATATGTACATGGTTCAGTAAAACCGCGTTATAATTAATCATATTTCGATCGTAATTTTTCAAATAACTAAACATATAACATGACGTAGGTAATAAAAAAAAATGTAGTCAGGTCTATGTAGAATAAATTATTAAAAAAAACTTTGTAAGTATTAAAGATTCCTGATGAAAAAATCCCCTACAGGGGATTTTTTTTTTTTTTTGAGATTGACTATGCATTTTTGACGATTGAATCACTACATAATAACAAAGTCGCTTCCCACTGTCTGTCTGTCCCTATCTATGCTTAGATATTTAAAACTTCAAAACGGATTTTGATGCTGTTTTTATTAATAGATACAGTGATTCAAGAGGAAGGTTTTTATGTATAATACATGCATAATTGTAGTAGGTAGTGAAAAGCCGAGAAATTCAAAGATTTGTAATGTGACGTCGTAAAAAACATATTTTTGTGCGCTTGCATTGCAAACGCTGGCCAAACCTTACGAGATAGATCAAATTAATGTACTACGGAATTGTATATCTTAAAAATATCAATAAAAAAGTCCGCGATGGTATATGTTTATCTATTAAGGATAATCCACAGTAACCATTTTTATCTTTTACATATTACAAAAAAAAAATGGGTTATTTACCAAGCTATTTTAAACAATACAGTAGTATTCCTTATCCAATTAAATACATTAAATACGTTGTGCATTTCATGAAGATCAAAATTGCCCTTTACCTTACCTTTATATCATTAAAATGAATATTTTAGAAGATATCAGAGATTTAAAAAGCGGGGGCAGAGCGGCTGGCGGGCCGGGGCGCGGTACGAAGTTCGCTGGGTCAGCTAGTAAACTATAAGTGACAGCCCTACGTGTTTAGGCTATTATCGCTCGCTCGGGGCTCGAGTCGGCCTACTTATATGTTTTTACTATGCCGTAGATGCGTTGCAATCCCAGAGGCCAATTGAAATGTCTCATAGGCCCGTAATGACATCGGCAAAATGCACACATCGACACGAAATTCACTGCGGTAAAAACTTCACACAAAATACTAAAAAAATAACACTAACCGGTTCTAGTTAAGTCTAGTCTTCCAGGGCTAGTCTTCAAAATAGGCGGGGATAATAAATTCAAAGTTTCCAAAATATCAAACGATCCCGATGGCAACGCCAACATAACCAATAAAAAATGTAAAACTAACTTGTACATCGTAAATTATTTACGAAATAAAATAGCATTTCTATGTTTTTATAATTTTTTTATTTTATTATAGTTTTTATTTCATATGTTGCAATAAAGCAAACCGTATCAGTTTGCTGTGCACTTATCAAATGGTACTGTGAAATAATTTAGGGGCAACACAGACGACGGACATTTTATTGAAACAACTAAAAAGTGTGACGTCTGGGTAGGCCCTAAGTTATAGTAGAGATTACAAACTTAAAAATGAATATTTTTCATTTATGAATTTTAAATACTTTGTATAGTTAATTGGCTTTCCCGTACGCAAAATATGCGCATTAACGTGGAGTTGCGGGCACCAGCCCGTATTACCTATATCTAGTTAACTGGCACTATAAGTCAGGAATGTTAGTTAAAACATGATAATTTGAAATATAAAATGAAACTTAAATCAATTTAACACAATATTGTAACAATATTATTTATTTATGTTTATCATCAATAATAAGTTTAAACTAAATCTAATTAATATAATCTTATTTTAGGTCAATTAACGTGACAGCGACACGTATGCAATGTAAACTGATCTTTATGTTAACCATGCAAGATATAAATTTGTTTGACGACATGCATTTTATGAGGAGTTGTAGAGGTTAACAAAAAATAACCAAAAACCCATTGCATACTCGTCTGTAGCAATACAACTGACTCATATAATATTACTTCTTAAATACAGCGATTTTAGCTAGCGACTATCTAAAATATAGTATAGTGACTCAGTACTCAGTGATAATATACATAAAGAAATAAGGCTACTGAATGTGCAAATGCTAGAAATCATTCCTCATCTACGAACTATGGAACTATGCATCTATGTTCTATGGAACTTGATATTGTTTAAACTAGCAGTTTTCGGAATTGCCCGTTTTTTAAAAAGTATATTTTGTTTAAGCATTCTTTAAAATCAAGTTCAATGGTCAAATGGGATCAAATATTAAATAGCAGTTAACCATATTTCAGATTTCATTCCATACTAAGTCACCATACAAATGGTCGCTTTTTCCTAAGTTAAACGATCTCATACTTGTCAGGATGGAAACTGATCTCCTGCGAGTAGTCCACGGGCGCGGTCTCATCCTCTGCGTGAGTCACTTTGATGGCCTTCAGGAGAGCCAATGACGTGTCTGAAGTCCACATCACTGTGAGCGGGAAGAAGTCGTTGGGAACCGCTGGGGTCACGCTAAAGAGGGGAATTGAGGGTTATATTTATATCTCAATAGTTTGAAGTTGACAGAGCTGAACACTATTCTAAATTCGATGCGCGCTTAATGTATTTACCACAGATATAGATACACCTAGATAACGAAAGAGTAACTACTTTGCGTGCCCAGCTTACGTACAAAAATCGTAAGCCGCCACTTTCGCGCTCAGTAGTGAGTAATGCTGGCTGGGTGAGCGCTCGCGTCGTTGGCGCTAGGCCCCGGGAGTGGGGCGAGCCGGGTGCCGCACGCGGCCGGCGTCTTTGAATCGTTTTGATTTTCCCATCACTAATTTATAGTATTAGTAGTATTGTATTGTGACGTCCTAGCTTCGTTTTGATACAGATCGTGATACTTGCGTTATCTAGGTCTATCTATATCTGTGGGATGGGATTTTTGGTTCAGCATTTTGAAATAGAAAACAAATTAAACTATACCATCAAGTTAATTTAAAAAAAACTGGCATCCGGGAGTGCCGACAGAAGTGAAAACAAAACAAACAGAATACTTTGCCATCACTCACTGACATATCGGATATACATTAAAACCGAGTACATTCCGAGTACAGCCGAACACATCCGAAGCGGGTATTTTTTTAATGGTCTTATAAACAAAACAGTCGCGGTGTCGCTTACGGTAACAGTGGCGCGAGTTAAATGGATTTTTCCCATCTCAAAAAATGCCCTACGCGCCTAAGAAGTTTATACTTCAAAAAAAGTAAAACTGCTAATATTGTAATAAATAATTACAATATTAGACAAACGTGACCCACGAAGCCAAATATATCTTTTAAAAAACTTTTTATTTTGCCACCGACTTCCGAAATTAAAGTTATTTTTCACTTTGTAGTGTTTTTTGGAAGTCGGTTGTTTTTTTTGTAAAAAAGTTTTTATTTTTCACTTTTTAGTGGCTCAGTTTGTAATTTATCTAAGTTACAATAGCCTAATGTCAACTGCTCATCACCTTTTACAAAATATTGCTTTTCCCCATGCAGGGACGTTAATTGTTGAGGAGTTCTCCTGGTAAGAACCAGAAAACTCACCATACGCATTGTGACTAGGATAAATCGTTTAGCAATCATATTAAAGTAAGTAATCGAATCGCAACCCGTGAAATATTTGTCATTGAGTAGTTCCGATGGCCATCTGTGGTCTTCATCATCAGCTCCACTTTACCAAATGATGGTTTCCGAGAACAAATGTTCAAGTTACTTTAAAAAATACCCAAATCGCTATAGCTTTGCCTATAAAATTTGAGGGTTTCCCTCGATTTCCATGGGATTCTCTCATCAGATTCCAACTTGATGATAATGGGACCACCTCGAGAGTATACCCTTTCGAACAAAAAAAGAATTTTGAAAATCGGTCCACAATTGGCGGAGTAATCACGTAACAAACACACAAAAAAAAAACATACCGTCGAATTGAGAACCTCCTCCTTTTTTGAAGCCGGTTAAAAATAAAAGATCTATAAATAGATTCAGCTCATCATGCTTGACAGTTATGTTTCATAAAATCATTTTTCTGAATTAAAATCCCTGCTGCAGGCAAACACATTGTGTTACTTCCTATTTCCTATCTAAAATAGATCTTTGTTCATAATAAGTGAAGCATAGCGGCTTTAAAACGAAAATACTTAAAAAACATTTAAAGCAGAAATAAACATTTTCATATGCGAAAGTAAGTTTGTTTGTTTGTTACTTTATCACGCCTAAACCACTGAACCGATCATCCTGAATTTTGCATATACGTTGTCAGGTGTACAGAAACGGACATAGGGTACCTTTCATCCCGAAAAAAAGTGCTGATCCCGAAGATATAACAATAACGTTATTATGATAATAGATGGCGCCACGTGTCTTTCGAATCAAAAACATGACGTCTGTCGGGTCAGCTAATAACCCTCCTTTTGGGCTTCGCCGTAGTCGGGTAATAAACTATAAATAAAACATGTCTTAGAACAAAAAATTCGAAGACATGTGCCATCTACCAACCTGCACTGGGCCCGTGAGGTAGATTACAGCCCACTCTCTCGAAGAGAGGAGGCCTCTATCCCAGTAGTGGGAACACTATAGGCTGATAATGCTATGCTATAATAATGTATGTTCAGTAATAATTATTACATTGCTATCATTACTGCAAATCATAAGTGGCTAAATTTTACCCACCTTACGATTTAGCCACTTACGATTTGTAGTAATGATAGCAATGTAATAATCATTACTGAACTACCTGCTAAACAACTTAAAATACTAGGTTCACTGATTGAATGTGTGATTTTTGGAGAACGAGGAAGCCTGACCTACCGTGATACAGTTTACTAGTTACTAGTACGGAGGTCAGTGTGGATTACTCTCTAACGACCATTACGTCCGTCATGAGATCTTAATTTGTAGTATTTATATATACAAGGTGTAACAGAATAAACGCAAGTCCTGAAAGTTTGTTCATAATTGATTACTGAATCAATTTCGGTAACATTTAAGATAGGTATTTTTTTTTAAATTATGTATTTTGCCATACTGATCGCCGATTGAGCCAAAGAAAATTAAATCTTATGTCAAGGCAATAAGACTCAATTTTGAATGCATAAAGTAATGATAGGGTCAACACAATTTACTTAATAAAAAAGGTTAGCTTTAAAAAAAATTGTTTTGATCATTGTATTATGCTTTTAACTCAATACTCTAATTGGGGTGTATGAGGTCTTGCGTTCATTATGTTACGCATTGTATTATTACATCTTCCTAAGGTTGTTATTGCTAGAAATAAACGTTTTTTTTTTTTAAAGAACTATACAGTAACTCACGTAAACTCAAGGCTGCCAGATTTCTGCTGCTTGTTGATGATGGGTATGCTCCAGATGAGCGTGCGTCCCTTCTGCGCGTAGCTGCCTTCCCATTGGTGGACGACCACCGACGTGTTGCCGGAACTAAGGGGGAACAGAGCATGTTCATGTCAAGAGAGTGAGGGTGAAATTCATCATGTGATTTTCTACGCTAAAGTAGGGTTATTATGGCTGAATTTGTATAGCCGTACCTACAAGAATATTTTGACGTGCGGCCAAAGTTTGAACTAAGGGTGTCATCTTGTTTTTTCAATACATTTCACAAAACAATTCCATAATCGTTTAGCAACAGCGCCACCCTGTCATTGTCAACGTCATTCTTGTAGCACTCTACAGTAAATAAATGAAGAGAATATTCTATAACATAATCTAAACAGGTTTTAATGGTAAGGAGCTTAGAGGGCGAATCCGACTAGATACTTGGTCGGTGTTTTAAGCGCTGAGCAGACGATGGACAATTTGTCCGTGGCGATAGAACGTATGGAACTCCCAGCAATTCATTGCTCTCTGTGCGTTATTTATTTATTATCCATTTATTTCAGGCATCAAGGCCCATATAAAACACATACAATACAATATGAATATAATTTAAAAATACTATAAATACATACAACATTATAATTACACTAAACAAACGAAAGCACACGAAGTGTCTGCGTCGTGCATAGATTTCCATGCGTTCTATCGTAGCGGACAACTTGTCCGTCGTCTGCGCAACGCTTTACTTTTGTTTCTTTCTGAGAAATAAATGCTTATTATTATGTACTTCAGTAGCTCTACCATGAGTTTGCACAGCCCAAACTCGCTAGCGTCTCCGTAAATAATATGTATGAAATATTGTACAGCGCCCCTAGCGGTCACAGAAAGAATTAAAATTCGTAAGTACCATGAGCACTACAGATTTCGAAAGGTAAGAAACCTAACGTAATCTATTCGATAGTCACTAACGTTTTTCAGCTGTCGCCATACAAAACGGCACCATGAGTCACTAATTTGACAGACGCTATCGAAAAATACGCTTTTAACACACTTGCCCGTAGTGGCTCATAATAAACCGCTTTTAGGTCCATAATGGAGTGTATTAAAAACGCGTGCTTTTTCTTTATGTTAATCCACTAGTGCTTTATCGCAACAGATAACTATTTACTAGTTGGAGATGTGCGCTTTTTTAACCTCATCAAAGAGACTTCATGCCAAAAGAAATCCGCGGGCCATATTTCACTTTTTTTTTAAATAGTCTGTATTGTCCTTGGTCCCAAAATGAACTAATATTTATTTTCTTAGGTTTTTTGCATTTTTCTGTTCAGTGTCAGGTTGTATCTTGATCAAAATATGATTTGAGGCTATAATTGGTACCTCTTTACAGAATTATAATCATTATTACATCTTTCTAAGTTAGATTTGTTCCATAAGAACCAATCTCTTATGGAAAAGTTCTTAGGGAACAAATCTAAGTTAAAGATTATATTCTAATGACTATAATTCTGTCCGTGGTCCCTTCCGTAACCAAACGGAAAAGACCTGACTGGCGTTCTATTATAGCGGATTCTCACTGAACGAATGTATATTTCTCTATGCCAATAGTACTTTCTAATTCCATACTAACTAAACTACAATTCGACATACGACAACACTACGATCAGTCTAAACATTACCTATTTTGTTTATTAAATTTTTTCTCTATGGCACTGACAAAACCGCTAAACAGCCTTGTTTAGCGGTTTTGTCAGTGCCATAGACTAATATATTTAAAATGAGAGTCAGTGCTTTTATTTACACTTGCGCGCGCATCGCAAATTGAAATCAACACTCGATGACACAACAGTGACATATAAGGAATAAAAATTCAACAACCACTAAATACCTTAAGAAGTTCACTAACCGCCAACTATTCTATTTAGTTTGATTATTGCCTATCATAACATTTTAAGCATAGGCGATAGCACTACATTTTGAGCATATATCTTCTCTCTCCATAATACTGAGAAAGAAAGAAACAAAACTTAAGGAAGTGACGTTACATACGACACGATCTATCGAGTTTACCTCAGCGCCTGCGTAAGACTCCGTAAAACTCATGGTGCAAGCATTATCGAAATCTATTCGATCCACGTTAATACGCTAGCGAGTTCAACGCTAGCGAGTAAATTTTCGATAAAAACTCATGGTAAGGGTACAGGTACTCACGGTAACGGTATATGTATGTTGACGTCGTTGAGCGTGAGATGGTCGTGTTCGAGCTCGTACTCGATGTTGACATCACAGCCGCCGCCGGTGCCCTCTGACGGCCAGCAGTTCACTGCAAAGAATAAACAAGTTGTTTACATCAAAACCAAGGCATCAAAAAAATCATCCACATGGCGCCTGTATTGGTCTGGTAGATGTGGTGCGACCCTGGTAGTAAAATAAGAGCTGCTTCCTATTACACCGAAGAGGCTCGTGTCCCGGTAGTGTAAACATTATAGGCCGATGATGTACCGGGGCGTCGCGTCGTTACGATAAAGTTCTAGGTTATGCTACCACTGTACTATATAGGGTGACTGGTAATTAGTGACCGATACTTAAACACATGATTTTACTCATCATTATGAACACTTTACTATGGGACCAAACCTGAAATCGCGAAAAAAATATCAGCTGTTCCCTACATTTATGTTTGTCTAACTCGTCAAAATGTAGAGAACAGCTATTTTTATTTTCACGATTTCAGGTTTGGTCCCATAGTAAAAGTTGTTCATAATGATGAGTAAAATCACGTGTTTAAGTATCGGTCACTAATTACCAGTCACCCTATATAATAGTCAGTGCTCACCGGACAGCGGCGCCAGCTTGTCGTCGTTGGCGTTGAGGCGCCACTTCAGCACTCCCACGTCGCTGTTGAGAGGGAAGGCGCGTTGGCTCTGCTTTAGGCCTATTACGCCGTTCGCTCTAAATGCTTCTTTGTCAACGTTGGGGTGGGTCTGGAAGAAATATTTTTGATTTAGCAGGATAATATTGCATTAGGATTCACTCGGTAGCGAAAAATCGTGAAATAGATTAGTCGCTACGTTCATGAGGAGGTCTCGCGATTCCACCCGACGTCAGCGTGGGGTTGAAGCCACGATGACGTCGGGTGAACGTTAATATGATGAGGTCGAACTTCGAAACAACTGACCTACGCGTAAAACTTTTAAGTCTACAACTATATTCTATCATTTCAGTCAGTTTTGAATAATATGGTTTCTCGTAGGTAACAGTTCGTGGAAAAGGGGAATCTTTACTGAACTGTTCTTTTCCTACAAAACATTATTTTTGCAGCTATGTATTATATAAGATATTTAGCAATATACCTGCAGTTGCAGTGGTCTGGTGTCCTTATTGTCGACGTGCACGTGAATGCGCGCGTACTGCTCGTTACTGATGCGCAGGGTCAACAGACCTGTCGGAAAAAATACCTTTCTTTTTTATCTTTCCTTTTATCTTATTTCTAAAACATGTTTACTTAAGGGGGAAGCGCTAAGGTAGCTGGCGACATTCAAATTTTCTTACGTTTTTTGCAATTTTCTGGTCAGTATTAAGTTGTACGTTTTTAGGGTTCCGTAGCCAAATGGCAAAAACGGAACCCTTATGGATTCGTCATGTCTGGCTGTCTGGCTGTATGTCACAGCCACTTTTTTCCGAAACTATAAGAACTATACTGTTGAAACTTGGTAAGTAAGTAGATGTATTCTGTGAACCGCACTAAGATTTTCACAAAAAAATAGAAAAAAAAACAATAAATTTTGGGGGTTTCCCCATACTTAGAACTGAAACTCAAATTTTTTTTTTCATCAAACCCATACGTATGGGGTATCTATGAATAGGTCTTCAAAAATGATATTGAGGTTTCTAATATAATTTTTTTCTAAACTGAATAGTTTGCGCGAGAGACACTTCCAAAGTGGTAAAATGTGTGTCTCCCCCCTGTAACTTCTAAAATAAGATAATGATCAAACTAAAAAAAAATATATGATGTACATTATCATGTAAACATCCACCGAAAATTGGTTTGAACGACATCTAGTAAGTAGCTGAAAATTTAAAAACATAATTATTGCTTCTGACATTGTATGCCTAAAATTGTATTGTAAGTGAGTCTATGTTACTTGATCAATAATAAATAATAATAATTATGATGATACGGAACCCTCGAGTCCGACTCGCTCTTGCCCGGTTTTTTAAAATATGATTCGCGGATGTATCAAATATGTATTTACAGAATTATAATCATTAGGATCAGTACTACAACTTGTTAAGTTAGTGTAATTGTAAAATGTCAAGATTTCATGAAATAGTCATTCAGTAGGATTACTTGGTCTTATAGAGTTGTGTTGATGACAAACATCCATATATCCTCACAAACTTTCGCATTTATAATATTAGTAGGAACAGGGTGTAAAGTTAGAGAGGATCCTCCGAAAATACGGGTGTTGTGTCTGGCGGGCAACTGCCCGATGTTTCATGTCGGGCCGTTGTATCTATGCTAGTTGCGCGGTAAACTCTGCTTGCGAGATGCAGGATTTTGTGTTACGTCAGTATGACGCGTAGTTCGCATGTGGCGTTTGTAGATACCGCTACAAATATTTAAATTTAATTAACAACATGTCAGTAATTTATGTTTTTTTTAACAAACCTCAATATCATTTTTGAAGACCTATCCATAGATACCCCACACGTATAGGTTCGATGAAAAAAAAAATGAGTTTCAGTTCTAAGTACGGGGAACCCCCAAAATTTATTGTATTTTTTTGTGGAAAATCTTAATGCGGTTAATACATTTACTTACCAAGTTTCAACAGTGTTCTTATAGTTTCGGAAAAAAGTGGCTGACATACGGACGGACAGACAGACATGACGAATCCATAAGGGTTCCGTTTTTGCCATTTGGCTACGGAACCCTAAAAAAACGGAGCTATTTATCTTAAAGATTCTTTCTTTCTTGAGGGCCATAACACTTACCGCTAAGTTCAAAGTTCTGTACATCGCCATCTCTGCCAGCCACTAGAGTGAGGCGCTCCTCGAAACGCAAGTGTACACTGAAACAAATATTACATTGTTACAAAATAGGCCATACTCTATATTCACTTTTACACACACCCATATCTTAAATAAATAATACACATACGAGATTGTTTTTTTGAAGCTGTTTTTAGCTGGGAAAAACTAGTGATGTAACAATCTGCATCACTAGTTACCCAGCTAAAAACAGTTGTTCCATAAACAGCTGCAATACTAACACGATGACAAACAGTTGAATAAATGTAAAGTTGGATGAGTAAAATCTGTCCAGGTATTTTGTTTGGACAGCCAAACATCAACCCTTGGGCAGTTAGTTAGTCCAATCAATAAATGAGTTGTAGGGTGCGCGAGCAGGGACCGAAGCGATTCCTTTAGAAACATGTTCAGCGTGCTTAGAATGTGAACATACTAAATGTCCTGACGTCTAGGAGGTGAGTCGGAGTGGGGGGGGGGGGGACGAAGTTCCCAGTATTTGGTTTTTCGCTTGTATCTCCAAAATGAAAGCTCATAAAATTATGAAGGTGCACTTTTCTTAGTTTACTATGTAATTCTAAAACCGTCTCGCTCCCGGCCCCCAACAGCAACTGAGCACTAAGTGGGCACTGAGTGGGCCCCAAACACCATGGGCCCTGGTACCCCGCACCATTTTGCACCTTAGTAGTAACGCCGCTGTTCACACCTTGTTCCTCGATTCCTAAATCTACTTACTCCTTATGATCGTGGGGCGGAGGCCTGGCGACACCGACGTCTGCGGCGACGGGCGCGGCGCTCAGGGCCGACACCGTGTCGCCCTCACTGCGCAGGCGCGACACGAACGACTCCGCGTCCGTGCCGCGGGAACCTAGCTTCATTGCTGATCGACCGGCTGGGCGGGCTCTGAGGAAGGAAAATAAAATTACATTATTGTAATAAAATGTAATGTACAGTCACGGCCAGAAGTCCACTTACACCGCAATGATCATTATCGCCTGCGCTATACGGGCTGCGGGGCCTATACACACATACGCATTTTTATCCGTGTGAGTGATGTTCCAACGCTAACAAACTAACATGTCGTGTAGCATTCGCGCTACGAGTAGTCATAGATGTGGTCAATGCTAGACAAGGATGACAAATATCAGTAACTTGTTTCTTTATCGCAGTCTGATTATTTTTTTCATAGTAATGCAAAATTTCAACAAGTGAATATAAGTTAACATTAGCTAGATCGGTAACGAGGCTGCACTTGCTAATGTGAACGGGATAGGTGTAGGTTCGAATCCTAGTTGGGCCAGTTTTTTTTTATGTTTTATATAATTATTATTATTTGTATGTTTTATATAATTATTATTATTTGTATGTTTTAGTAATTTATTTTAGTAAATTACTTTGAACAAATAGATATTACAATAAAGGTAATTTATTATTATAATATGATAATAAATGAAGCAAATTTTGATATGGTAACATTGTAATATTTTTTATACAAAAGAAATCCTTTACACTTATTTATGTTATTATAGGGCCACAATATTTGCCTTGGCTTCAATACTAATATTAGCCTGCATATTGAATTGAGAAGAATACTAAAATAGCAACAACAAGATAACACAAACGCTCGTAACTATGTTCACCAACCAACAATAGCGAATAGTGGAATAATTTAGGTAAACTAGTAAAGTAGTTAAAATATGAGGGTAGATTTACAAAGTGAACTTATCACTTTGTTTCAAATCTACCCTCATATTTTAATAACGACGCTAAGATTATAATTGTAAAACGAAAGAATATTCGTTTAGTTGTGGAATATTTAAAATATTTATTAGCAACTCGGCATTTTTATTCACATGATTGTAATACTTAAAAAATATTTTTCATGTTTGATGTGAGACTCGAACCCGAACGTTCGCCATGCGAGGCACAATGCTAACTACTTTGGCCACCGTAACGCTCACTTAGCTTATTGAAATTTGTAATAACAATCTTAAGCGGCCAACAAGTTGCCAATGTGTAGTGTTGTCAAACGTTCTTATAGAAGAAGGTCATAAGTACAACTAATATTCTTATGCCATAGTTTTGTGAGATTGCTAGTCGACTTCTGACCGTTATAGTACCTACAGTAATGACAAGCTTTCACCCGCGGCTTCTCTCGTGTGGTATATCTCACAACAATGGTTGTTGGGAGTAGATTGAAACGGGCGCAATTTCTTAATATTAATTTATTCAGGATAGCCGAGCGGTATACAAAATTGTCTATGGAGACGCGCGCGCACTCGGTCCTTGCTGTCGTCCGAAAATGGCGGCGGCGGCGGCGGGGCCCGCGGCGGCGGTGGGGCCCGCAGCGGCGGCGGGGCCCGCGCCGCCCGTTGCCCGCCGCGCCGCGCCTCTGCCGCGGCCCCCGGTTCGACGTGCGCGTGAACAACGGTTTATTGTCGGGATAATAAAAAGCTTGTAAAAAGTTAATCTATAACACTCTGTGACTCACTGCTGCGTGAAAGAACGATAAATCAACAAACACACTTGCACATTACTTCATTCATGCAACTTAGTGTTGTGAAAATATCGGTTTATTTGAAGAGATCAAAACAACAGATTATTATTGATCAGAGATTTGATCATGATTTCAGAAACTGCGGGGTAATTGCGTAACACACGAACAGTAGCAATGACAGTTCAACAACATTCATTGCGTTATTTGCGTTGTTGAGCAGACACATTTTTCGAACATATGAAGCAATGGATTATCAATATCCTTCCATATGATTCGGATACTCAATACTTTATTGCATTCCATACTGTGTACATATGATAGTTGGTATTTTAAAACATCGAATCAATTATGGACCCTGTCGGGCACAGCAAAGTCAATTTATAATAGGAGAGAGGATGAAGGCGCTTTTTGTTATAGATCGTGATTAATAGTGAATATAATTAAGGGGAATAAAATTAAGGGGCGAGTTTCTTAGTCGCATTTATAATATCAAGGCAAAAAAAAAAAATAATATCACGGCTCTAACGTTAGTTTTCGGTTATTTATTTTTTATTTATCCATTTATTTCAGGCATCAAGGCCCATATTATAAAGCCATATAACGGCTATATCTATTGACTACATATTATTTGTGTACTTACGTCTCCCGTGCGGGCGTAGTAGGTATCTTCTCTGCAATTGGCTCGGATTGTGATGCAGAAGACATCGACGAACTGCCGAAACTACTCCCTACAACCATTAAAAAAATTTGATTCTGTAGTAAACAAGGTACTCGTTTTGTAACAAAAGCGATAAGTATGCAGGTACGTCGGATATAGTTGAAGTTTAGTAAGAAACCGATGGATGTTCTCGAATAAAATTTAATTTTATTAATAAAAAACAAACAGCTCATTTATCAAATTAAATTTCAGTCGATAACATCCATCGGTTTCTTACTAATCTTCAACTATATCCGATGATCCTGCATACTTATCTCTTTTGTTGACTGTACAAGATAGAGTCAGCAACAACTAAGTAAATACTTCAGATTTAAAATTATTATTATTATTAATCGCTAAACTCGTAGCTGAATTCTGGGCTCATTCAATTTAGATTGCCATTGACACGACTAAGAATTTTTTTTTTATTATGAATCCCTAAAACATTGGATTCATAATAAAAAAAAATTCTTAGTCGTGTTATGTTATATTTCCTTTTTTTTAATATACAATATTAAAAAAAAGGAAACTATAAAATAAAACACTATTAGATGAAAATAATGCTTAAAACTGGTGTCTCGAACGTTTTGAGTCAAAAGAGTAACAGTTTTAATCCACTTTCGTTGCTGACCGTAAGTGATACCTACAAATCGTAAGTTCCTTATTGTATCTGTTTTTTTTTTCAATCTATTTCTTAACCTACATAAAAAAGTACAATAAGTGTCTCACCGAACGACATCTGACTGCGTGTCGGTACGCCTCGCTTGGCAGCTTCCAATCTCTCTCGTTGCAGCTCCTTCGCGCGTTCACGCATGCGGTTAGCTGCTTCGCGCTCTTGTGTCTAAAAGACAATATTTTTTTATGATCTCCCTTCCGACATAGGGATCCTCCTTATTTCAACCGGACGACTTCCACTGCTGGAGATAGGCATCGCAAAAAAACCAGTCCTGCGCTTCCTGCATCCAGCCGAAACCCTAAACCTTCGCCGAGCGACATTGTGTAGTCGACCTTTGACTTACCATCCTAAAGCGAGCTTTAGACTAGCAATAAAACTTGCAGAAGTTGACTTGCGCAAGCTGTTACCACTGTGTAAATAGGTGTGGGAAGCTAACTTCTGCAAGTGTTGCAGCTTGCTGACCTTGCTACAAGTTACATGTGTAAACGCTAAAATATGGCCACGGCAAGCTACTTCTGCAATTTGTTCAGCTTGCAAGGCTTGCGAGTTTAGATTAGCAATAAAATTTGCAGAAATCTACTTCCTCAAGCAGTTACCATTGTATAAACTGTTGCGGCAAGTGAACTTCTGCTAGTGTTGCAACTTGCACAGACTTGTCGGAAGTCACACGTGTAAACGCTATTTTGACATTGCCGAGAGAACTTCTGGATTTATTTGTTTGCAAAATAAAGTTTTCTGTGTTGACCAAGATGTCAGCTAAAAAAGTATGGGCGTGAAATGAAATTGTGGCGCTAATAGAAAAGTATGAACAGCACATAATTGTGGGATACTAAAAGCAAGGATTATCGCAACAAAATTATGAAAAATGCCACTTTGCAAATTCTGGCACTGGAATTCAATACCAGCGAAACGAATTAATTACCCACTTTCGGTCTTTGCGTTGTTTTACGCTGCCTACTATCATAATAGCAGCAGCAGCACGTATTTTATTACAGCTAGGCATTTTGACGTTTCGATAAATGCACGGACACTTCAAAATAATATTATATAGAGTGACACTCAGTTGTCAATAATTATTGCGTAGAAATGCTGGTAAAAATATAAACAGACTTGCAAAAACTTGTAGGCGAGATCTTGCTGGTGACTTCCGAAAGCGACTTGTGTTACACAAATTGCAGCAGGCAATCTAAACGGACCAGAGAATGCTTGCCCAAGAAGTCGTTGTAAGTCATCGCAAATCTAAACAATCGGGCAAGAACTAGCAAGAAAGATCTTGCGGGTCATTTGCGACCGTGAATAATTGTGCTACAGCGGTCGGGTCATGGATGGGCAACCATCCATTACATATCAAGACCCCTTTGTGCCTCGGAAAGCACGTTAAGACAGTCTTAAACGTATCATGTTACCCAGTAACTGGGTTGTGGAGGTCAGATAGGAAGTCGTTCTATTTAAATACTGGTATTCAGCTGCATCCGGTTAGGTTAGGTTAGGAAACCAACCCCAACATAGCCCTGCCCGTGCCCGTGTTCCCGCCATAAGCGGCAGAGGAGGACACCGTGGAGTTTTAGTGGGTTAGAGTCCCACATAACTGCACTATCTCCCCGTGGTAGTGCAGAATGCATGAGCATTTCTCCAAGTAAAAAAAAAAAAAAGGAAACCAACCCCAACATAGTTGGGAAAAAGCTGAGCAGGTGATATTGGGTTAGCGTTACAATAAAACTTTTCATAAATTATTATGACTTGAATTTTACATACCTGTCTCACAGCTTGGTAGATCTTCTCCTCATGGGAGTCCATTTCGACGAATGAGCGTACCTAATGCCAGAAAAGAGTGTGAAATATTTGGATATATGTTATTCATTAACCTTTTGAACGCCATTGTCACATATACGTGACAAGCAAGCGCGTGCCCTGTACGCCAGCGACACAAATATGTGACAAAAAATGCGGTGCACTTTATCACGAAATAAACAATTAAATCATTACTTTTGTGCGTTTTTATTTGTATACCTTAAATATTTAAAATTGTGGCTTGGCGTGGAGGGCACGCGCGTGCCTAAATTCTTAACTTTTGTAAAAAATATTTTGTATTTCATACAGATTGATTGCAAGTTATTCAAAATCAAAATATTTTATTTCACATAAACCTACATGGGCACTTATGAAATGTCAGAATCTAGATGCACGGTTCCAATCGGTCATTTCCCATGGAGAAGAGCTGGCAAGAAACTCCACAGTTACTCTTTTAAAAATAAATTGGCTTTTACAATGTTTTCAAATTAGTGTTAATAGGTATTCAAATTAATGGATACCTCAAACAATTCAATAGTTTGCAATCAGACTGAAATAAAATGTCTTCTCCATATATGATCATTATGATGTAACACTAACCTGTGCCAAGTTGACACTCTCCCTGTAGCCGAGAGCCACTATCTCATCAAATGCAAACAGCAAGTTGAAGGCCTGGTTCAGTACCTCTACCTCTGTCAACTGAGTGCAGTATTCTGGCACCTGGTAACATGGAAAATTATGTTGTGATGTGATACATGAAAGGTCTTAATAAAGTAATTCTTTGATTAATATTCTTCCAACTCTCACTCTCTATAGCCCATGCTCTCTTGTTCCGCTTATGTTTTCCTGTTTTCTTTTTATTCTTCTTTTTCTATTCCCTCTAATGTCTTTGTTTAAATTATTTTTTTTATTATAAATAATAGAGAAGAAAAGAGTAAAAAATACCTGGCCAAGTGCGAGTCGTACTCGCACACGAAGGGTTCCGTACCACAAGAAAAAAAACACGTTTGTTGTATGGGAGCCCCCCTTAAATATTTATTTTATTTTTATTATTTATTATTAAAGTAAAAATACAACTGAGTATTTTGTGAACATTTCAAGTGCCTACCTGTTGCCATTATTGCTATAAAGCAAAAAAGGGCAAAAAAATCGAGTTTGTTGTATGGGAGCCCCCCTTAAATATTCATTTTATTTTGTTTTTAATATTTGTTGTTATAGCGGCAACAGAAATACATAATTAGTGAAAATTTCAACTGTCTAGCTACCGCGGTTCTTGAGATACAGCCTGGTGACAGACAGACAGACGGACGGACGGACTGACAGCGAAGTCTTAGTAATAGGGTTCCGTTTTTACCCTTTGGGTATGGAACCCTAAAAAGAAGTAATCAATGATAAATTTTCATAAAATATCAAAGAAAAACACACTTCACCCATTGCCTATGGTTCCAAGTTAACTCACCACTCTGCTAAATAAGCGCAATGTCTCCAGATCCTCAAGGATGTTGCTGGCTTTAGTGGTGATGAGCAGCATGTACAGTTTGTCCAACGGTTGGTATACATATCTGTAATAATTTAGGTATTCGGAGTGAGTTGGTTTTCATGACCAATCAATGCATGGCTTAAGAAACTGTTAAAAATGAACAATTCAGTCTTTCTATTCTATTCTATTTTTTTGAGGTTCTGGCTCCATCGGTAAAATTCGATGATTTTGCCAATGTCAAGGTATGAGAAGATAATTAACGTAAACTGTTACAATTCAGTCTTTATTTAGGTGGGTAGACATGGTAGGTTTACTTTTATTACTAGTAAATACCAAGTCAGTACTTTTAATACAAGTAGTACAATAGTAAGTAATATATTTATTTGCCATAAAAAGTACACAGATACAGGTGACCTTTAATTTAGTGTGGAAATAGCCTGGTACAAAATAAATTATCAATGAGGGGTGCAAGGATTTCCAAGAAATGCAGACAGCTGTTACCTATTTATGTTATTTTAACTCAAGGATAAAGTGAACTTAATGACAATAGTGACATAGAGCCTTATTTTTTGTATAAAGTTTATGCTATAATTCATCAGAAGGAAGTATTTTATGACAAAAACATATTCAAAGATCAATAAACACTAAGACTTCATTTTTATGCTTCGTATTAGTAATAGTTCATTGCAATAATTGGCAAAAATCTTATCAGAATGCCACACAGACAAACATCCAATAGTATTTGATAGAAAATAGAAATAGGGAATAAGTACACTTGGCATAAGTACCTGACAGATTCAGTTTCGACAAATGTATGTTGTCGGCCGCCAGTCATGAGCTTGGGGAAGGCCGCCAGCAACCCCTCGATACGTGCCTTCGTCATCTCCACGAATTGACGTGAAACTAATGCTGAAAATTACGTTGTTTTAAATAAAAAATAATTTCCTAATTATTACTTTTAAATGATGAATTATACAGTAAATATAAAGTTAGGTACCTTTTCCTGACTTTGTGCATACTGTTGCCGCTATGAGCACCTGAAATTACACAAAAACACCTCAGAAAACTATAAACTTATGCCGGATGTCTGTCACACATTTTTAGGGAATAACCACTTTGGTACGGAAACTAAAGCGTTGGAAGATGTAGGTTTGGGTTAATAAGCACTTTTTAAAGTATTACCATTTTGATATAGCTTTAAATTTCTCAAATATCATAAAATAATCACAAATTGAAAACTTGACAGCCAACACACCGAGATGACGTGTAGAACTTTTTTTTAAATAATGTTGCCCGCTTATTTGGAATTTCGGATAATAATTCCCGTATCCGAACGCAACTTTTCTTGGCTCAAAGACCTATATGGTGATTTACCAAAATATTGACGGAATTAGAAAAAACTTTCGTCTAGTCTATTGTCCTAAATTTTAATGTCAAATTTGTCAAAAGTATTAAAAGTAAGCAAAGCACATTGGGGTTAGTGTTCGTTTTTTACCCAATTTAACGTTTATCTCGTATCTTTTCACGTAATTAAGATAATTAGTTGAAGTGTTCAATTACGCCATTAGAATGATGGAGGTTTTAATTTGATTCGGTGTCTAAATTCTATGGAATACACTTGCATACCACAGAAGCCAAATAACAGTAGTAAGTGGCAAGATTTTAATTATTTTGTATTGGTATTTAGACGTAGTGGTTCAGGTGACATGCTCTCGAGTATGCGTTCGTTTTAAATGAGTGTTACCGTCATTATTTTCGCTAATGGTCAAACGTTTGATTTGCATACAATGATATTTTCTTGCTTGATTTATATATACTTAATCTTTTCATCCAATAATGTTCAAGAGTTGTTAGTACGTGATCATGCCGTCGATACATATGGCTGGTCACTGTTATGACTTGTGCAGTTTTAGTATTTGTTCATAGAAAAGTTGTGTAGACTAGTTTTTAATGTTTTGATGTCATGGAAGAGACCTATCTTATTGATAGTGATAATGAGGTATTCATTTTGTCTATCTTTTCTTAGTTCACTATTTCCACTCTTTAGAACTTATGTATTTTGTAGTAATTTCATTTGCTGTGTTTTATTTTGTTTTAAAAAATAGAATGTAAAAAAATTGGCGTAATTAAGTAGGCAATGATACAGTTTCGTAGGTCTTATAAATGTTAAAGTTTGGTCTTACCCAAATCATTCAGAACCTTAAATGACTGGTTATTATTAATAATACTGAAGGACTTTATTGACAGTCCACAGTTGAGAAGTATGTGTAGAGATGAAGAGATGTGACGCGTGCCGTGTCCGTTCAGAACGGAGGACGGAGGGAAGAGCGGAGCACGCGGGGGACAGAGACCCGCTCATAGACACAACAACTGTCTCTCAGGACGACGCTTACGATAACCAAAATTTAGTAAGATTGATACCATTTTCGTAGTTAGTACTGATGTTTTTTTTAAGTGCACCATTCGTATTTCGTGCACTCATTTTGTTGGTTATATGCAATATTTTATGTGATTTGTCTTTTGTTTACTCTGTCTTTGTACTAGCATCATGTTAATTATAATGTTTTGACTGTAAAATATAAAGTACTAATAAATTATCAATCTTATAAGAATGATAATTTATTAGTACTTTAACACGTTGACTGCCAGACCACAGACACAATAGAAAATCTATTGTTCGCGGTCACTGGTGACCGCGCTGGCGGTCAAGGTGTTAAAGTGCATATATGTCTGATAAAAGAACAATAACAATCTTGGGTTTACTTGTAAATACTATTGTGTACATTTCCTCTTGTAATCTGTAATGGCAAGGCAATGAACTTAGGAACAAAAGTTTCATACACAGCAGTTAAAACTAACTCTTCTGATTATGAGAAGTTCATGAAATGGGTATTTTGAAACACAAAAAAAAAAATTTTTGGCCACACTATTTTATTTGTTTCTCTTGAATTACTTTATGCTACAGGACAGTTTCTCTGGATTATTCACATAGGGGGTTAACTAGTAGCACAGCACATCTAAATTCTGAAAGCATAGAGATGCAATCTATAAAATAACTAAACCAGAACAAGTTCTGACACTCTGGGACTTGTTTTCGTGCTCAAGTGTAGGGTTAACTCGCACGTTTAAAGGATTAACTCGACCGTTGAAAGGATTAACTCGACCGTTGAAAGGATTAACTCAACCGTTGAAAGGATTAGCTCAACCATTGAAAGGATTAACTTGACCGTTGAAATGATTAACTCGAACGTTGAAATTGTTAACTAGCGCGTTGAAAGGGTTAACTGGAGTTTTGCAAGGGTTTTATCGCGCTTAAATGGGTTAATTCGCGCGATGAGAGGGATAGTCTGAAAATCATTAGACAAGGCCCCATAAAATACAACGATAGAAAGGATTTAACGAGAGATGGATCATCATCAATGTATTCTCATTTACCTAATTGTAATATTATAGTAGCTAGCAAAACAACCAAAATGCATGTCGCATGCACGGTAAAGTAACAGTGTACCTAGTTGGGGTTTTACATTGTGTAACAAGTAGTTACACAATCTAAAACCACTTCTTTTATTTGATCGTCTTTCTAGCCATAATTAGAGGGGTTATTCTCGTAATTTTAAGAACGGTCACAGCCTGAAGACCAATTCCCGTAATAAAAAACGTTTAAAATCTAGTCGCAATCTCATCTAAACGACAATCAATGTCAATATGTCTTCATCTAGTTTTAAAAAAACATGATTGACGTGTAAAAGTGTTTGTACATACAAACCTACTTACAAAAATAAAATAATTTATTTATTTATCAATAACCTTGTCAAAAATGTAGGGATTTTAGAGGTATTCTTGACAGATTAAGACTGAGATCAGTGTGAACGTTCTTAAAATTACAAAAATTGCCCCATAGATTACCATAATTGGGCTTCAGATGAGGTCTTCGTGTGTTATTGTTTTTGTGCACTATGGTTAGGTACGAAACTAAATCTCAAGAGTGAAAAAAATGCTTTCTAAAGAGTAGGTACCTAGTTGTAATCTAGCCATATTTATCGAGGTACCTACCAAGTACCAACTAGATACTAAATGTAAACAAACATAATTATTGCTGTTTGTAGCTAAATACCGCGCTAATGTGTTTTCACTGTTTATCAGATAAACCAGCAATTTATTGCTAGTAGGGATTTATTTTTAGACAAAGGATTTATAAAATTAAAACAGGGTGTCAAATATAAATCACGCGGTAGCTCCATTAAAAAAAGGGTCGCTTCCGGTTGTACTTAATAAAGGGATGTACCTAACCTACCTATTTTCGGACGCGTAAAAAAATATATCAAATAGGGTGTCGGGTCAATTCCAGTTGTTTCGGGTTCAATTCTTATGACTCTGACCTTATTGAAATGATAAATAAGGTTGGAGTCACGTTTCTGATTTGGAAACCCAAGCCTTGGGATCCCAGATCCCGGCCCGAACATAACATGACAGACCTTTTTCGTAAATAAACTCAAATTGCTAACGTAACGATTTTGATGAACTAACATAACATCAAGCCTGTATTCCCCGAGGGGTTAGGCAGGGGTGTAGGTACTTAAGTAGGTACACCCACATTTTGCCAGTTATGTTTAAGTCCCATGTGTAATAGGGGGCGAAACTATTACCATGAACTAATAGTACGAGTATCACCTATAATATTCTCGCGAAATTATATTCGGCGATGAATATTGGTATGAAAATACAGTCATAATATTTGATCGTTCCTTCAACTAACCTCATTATCGTAGAAAGTAAACAAAGAAAAATCACTTGGTCATTAACAGCTACTGATAGCAAGTCTCTCCAAGATTAAAAGTTTATTGCGGATTTAAAAAATACTGATAATATTGATGCGACCATCGTATTTTTGTCCCTGGTAAATAATTAAAAAGTCAATGTGTCTAATATGGCGGGGATCAGAATATGCTGGCCAGGATTTCCCGCCTTTTGAGAGCACAGCACACAGTTCTTTTTTTAAAGTGAAGACTAAGCAAAGGCAGTCTCTGTGATGCCTTGAAAGGATGCGGTAGAGTTTATGTAGGTATGTGTTGTGCGTCAGAAAGTGCTACAAAATATGTGATTTCAGTGATAAAAGTTGGAAAGACATCGGTGAAAAAATGAAGAAGAAAATAAACATCACTATAACGCCGAAAAAGGTAACTTGAAATAAACTCTTTATTAAATTTGCACGCTTAGAAAATGCGCGATAATTAATAATATCGAGCGTTCAATGAAACAAAGGGAAATAACTCTTCATGTTTACCGTAAAAACGGTATTAAAACACACGAGTTTTCTTAATTATTTAGTCGCAAGCGGTCATGCGAAAACTCGACTAATAAGGCCACTTATACATTTTAATTAATATATTCGCTCGCCTTTTGTTATTAGGCTAGTTCTACATACCACTGATTTTGCGCCAAAAGATGGAATAGAAATAACAACAATACTTTTCATACCATATCCAAACGAGCCGTAGTAAGCGCAGCTACGACCCGATACTTTACATGCGCCAGATTTTCCCCACTGCGACTGCTATCTTAAGAAAACTACTCGAATTTCTTCCTTATATAAAACTGTTTTCAGGAATTTCACCTTGTAGTTAAAAGCGATATTTCCAAGCTAAATTCCTCAAAGCTTTAACAATATTGATAAGAAAATTAAGTTCTAACTTTGCGAAAGAAATTCAATACACCACGGAGTCCCTAGAAACCGCCTTTACAAAGAAAAATTAACATTCAAGAGCGACACCAGTTTCTACGGCAAAAGTAAACGAAATTATGTATCGTGGCCACCATCAGTCCTTGCGGCTTTTAATATATTCTAGCGTGCATTCAGGCGACATTAAGGTTTCTTGTTTTCAAACAAAACCTCGCTTCTGTCATATTGGTTTACATTATTTTTAGTTGAGTTCCTTATTGTATGTCGTATAATAGAACTTCAAACTGTCAAGACGTAGAGGTAGAGCAGGCCTTTGTAGGAATGGTTTTAGGAGATGTAGACGGAATAATTTACTAGTTGTTGGAACTAAGAACGGACTTCCCGCGAATCTACAAAAAGTTTATAAGCTTAAGCATGATCAGCCTATAATTTGGGCACGGTTGGCGCAGTGGTTAAGCGATTGACTGCTGCGCTGCGTGTCGCGGGTTCGATTCCCGCACGGAACAAATATTTCTATGACCTACAAGTAGTTGTTCCGGGTCTGGCTGTTTGTGTATGTGAGATTAAATATTTGTAAACGCACCCACAATACAGGAGAAATTCCTAGTGTGGGGCAACGTTTTATTAAAAAGAAGAAAAAACTGGCCAAGTGCGAGTCGGACTCGCACACGAAGGGTTCCGTAACACAAGGCAAAAACGCCGAAAAAAATGTTTGTTGTATGGGAGCCCCCCTTAAATATTTATTTTATTTTGTTTTTAGTATTTGTTGTTGTAGCGGCAACAGAAATACATAATTTGTGAAAATTTCAACTGTCTAGCTACCGCGGTTCTTGGGATACAGCCTGGTGACAGACAGACGGACGGACGGACAGACAGCGAAGTCTTAGTAATAGGGTTCCGTGTTTACCCTTTGGGTACGGAACCCTAAAAAAGAAGAATATTCTCTTTTCGAGAGAGAGAGCGGACTATGATCTACCACACGAGCCCAGTGCGGGTTGGTAGATGTCACATTTCTTCGAATTTTTAGTTCTGGAACATGCCGGTTTCCTCATAATGTTTTCCTTCACCGTTTTGAGAGCATTTTGATAGCTATTCAATTTTGACAACTTTAAAAGAATGTTGCACAGAGGTCTCTTCCAGAAGTTTATTGCAACACACTTAGGCGCCTGCTTTAATATGCCATAGGCGTCGATTACCACTTAACCATCAGGTGGACTTCGTATTTGTTTGACACAACTCAAAACACCCAGCTTGGCAAAATAATCTTACTATGTTGGTACAAGACATTATATCAGATGGTGTCCTTACTGTTGGCATAATCCCTAAGACGCCGTTTGTCTTCACGGCTGTCACATATACGGAAATAGGGATTTATGAACCCACTATGTGCATACACAGACCATAAACATTTCAGTACCTATATATGTCTTTTAGTTAGAAATCACTATATTCAGTTAAACAAAGTTCAAAGGCCAGTTACCCAAACACAAAACATGTTTGGATAACTGGCCTTTGAAGCAGCAGATAAACTCTCTCTGCTTTCAAACTTGCTATCCCTGCTTTCCAATCGGCCTTTTGCACTGCATCTTTACCCTTTACGGTTTCAAGCTTGCTAGGCCCGACTTTCGAACAGATCCCACTAGTAATAAAATCATTTTCATCACCAATTGCTAGGAGGAGGAAATGTATCATCAAAAACATGTTGGATGATGAAGCTAGATTTCGCAAGACCTATTTCTATTCTTGAGTTAATAGATAACTTCTGGGCTGGCGTGCACAATCGTCGCCCGCGTCTTTGCCAACCATCAGCAGGGCTAGCATGGCCGGAGATATTTTATCCACGGGGAGAGGACAAAATACTATTCCCCTCTGTCAATTTTGTCCACCCTCCGAGCATGGCGACATGGGTGGATAAACTATTCACGGTGGACAAACCAGCAGGGCTAGCATGGCCGGAGACATTTTATCCACGGGGAGAGGACAAAATACTATTCCCCTCTCTCAATTTTGCTCGAATCGCGAATTGAACGCCGGTGTATTTTTCGCTCGATTTTCTCCCTTTCCGACGACAAAACTAAGCTCCAGTAAGCACGAGACATTTTTATATTATAATTAATTATATTTTCTCCAAAAGATATACTTAAACCCACCATCTAAAGACGAGGACAAATTTCTCCCTTTGTTATGTCAAAATATCTGTAATTTTTCTCTTCCACTAGTCGCCATGCTATAGGCGGGGGGGGGTGAGTATCCACGTCTAATGTCAAAAAGTGATATAATTCTTTTTCCCCCTGTTGCCGTGCTTTGGCAGGTGGATAAAATAATTTTATCCCTTGTCAGTGGAAACAACCGGTGGACAAAAGTTTTATCCCCAGCCTGTGCTAGCCCTGCTGGTGAGATTAGTGGTCAAAAGCGAGCCTATCAAAAAATCTTATGGTTGTATCGTAGAACATTCCTTCCCGTACTTAACAGCTCCCAGATTACCGGCATTTCGGTTTGTAATAAGTAATTATGTCGTAAACTTTTACGACCAAACACGACTCTCCTTAAAGCGTGTCACTGAACAGTAATATATTTCCTTGTAATGGTGACTCCCCGTCAGATAACCTGTAAACATAATTAATTCTAGTCATGAAATGAATCATCAAGGGTTATAGGAAATCTCAACAACTTGTGTTTATGCAATCGGGCTTTATCAACCATCTATTTCAAACAACTATAAAAATATTGGAATGAAATGGTCGTCTAGGTCTGCCTATGTACTTCTAACACGCACATCATTAGTCAAAATGGTCATATGTGTCACCACACTCAATTTGTGCCTGCCATTCTGGTGATATTGTAGAAGAGGCGACTTCTCCGTTGGTCTCGTGGTCGTAAGCGCGACTGTCGAGTGTGGGGACCTAGGTTCGATTCCCGGTTCGGGCAAAGTGTTGTTGGGGTTTTCCATTTGGGAAATTCTTAGTAACAGCCTGGAGTTTGGCGGTGTGATACGCCCGTGCCTCGGAAAGAATGTTAAGCCATTGGTTCTGCGCCTGATCTCTCCGGTCGTTTCGGATTACCGTCCCATCGAACAAAGAGAGAGGGAAGAGAGTGCACCTGGGTCTGCGCACACACAAAACTTGTGCACTATAATATCTTCCGCGCCGATGGCTACTAGTCCCTGCTGAAATTGGTCGCCATGACCGAAATTCGGTGTGGAGGACTTTATTTAGAAGAGGCGAAGATTTTAAAATATCCATAAACAGTTGGTAAAAAAAACTACCTATAGGCAATCAATCACCTCAGCCTATCGCAGGACACTGCTGGACATACTTTACTTATGCCTCTCCCAGGTTAAGACACCTGGCTCTCCGCCTTCCACGTGCATTCTGTCCCAGTCGCCTTTTTATGGTCGGCCTATCGCTATTCCATAAGCTATACTTTACCATGGAATCGTGGAACCCAACATCCATAGTCTTGCATTTGATAACTCATTATTCTGGACGATCTACCTTTCTGTTTTCTTTTCTCCGCCCTTCGGTTTCTACATCACGATTTGTTGTGGTCGTCGGTTAACCTTTTAATTGGCAGAACAATCATAATAATAAAATTTTGTTTTTGCCACCATCAGTCAATTTTCAGTATACTCGCTTACAAATTTTGTTTTTATCAACGTTCAGCCGGCTACACTCTGCCAATTTAAGGGTAATTAATTTTTCCTTATACCTAATAGAAATACGCCATCTAAAGTTATGTCCAGGTAAATGTCAATAACTCTACAAAGAACGGTTGAATGACGTGTCAATAGTATTCTACATTATTTATCTCGTCTAAACGGAAACCAATTACAAAAACCATTTTATGAAACAATAAAAGAAGTCTTGAAAAACTTGGTTATTGTATAAACAGGCTTTACGGCATAAATCTGCCAAACCAGTATGTTAATAGGCCGTTTAACTAAGTCTTCAGTTACTTTTGTTTGGCGAAACAATAGAAAACTCGTAATATCGCGTTACCTCGCTCTTCCCTACCACTGGTAATTTTTCGTAGGTCGTTCAAAGGTCCGACCGTTCATAGTTCGTTCAAAGGTCAAGATTGAACCATTCGTTACCACTCACTTTCTAGGTCCTACACATGTTGTTTCTCACATTAATTATTTATGGAGTCTCTGATCGATGAGGAGACCATGGAACTTGAACGGCTCGCGAAGTTTCTGTACAAGGTCATGAAGACTTATAAATCTTGTTTTGAGTTAAACTTCTAAAGAGTTTTAACTTCAAAAGGGTCTTATTGAATAGGTGATTAGAAGGTTATTATGTTTCTTCTCTTTGTGTTCCTTTGGCAAATGAAAGTACCCAAGGGCGTCGCATTTCGATTGAAAATATCTCCGCAACGGCTTTCCAACTTGTTGGGACAACTCAGTTAATGTACGAGGAAGACTTCTCATTATTGCTTAATTTTCTGAATTTTAACAAAACTGAAATTTGGGTAATTCACAACAATTAGGAGTGTTTACGAGTAAATGCAATAAACCCAAGATCCTGACAACAATACGAGTAACAATGCAATAACTTGACCCAAATACAGCTAAGGCGAGCTTCTTATCTCTCGAGTGCAAGTTGGGGGACAACTGTAGGAAACCGTACACTTTACGTGTTTCCTAAGGTATGGCAAGCAGGCACGCCACATATGCATGCACTGCAGCTATATCTTTGCTCACAGAATTCTTGCTAAATTGTACCAGATTCGTGGTACAGTGGTGGTTTTTGTCAAAAAAGGGTATTGTAAACTGGAAATGAAACTTCAGAGTTCAGTTCCCTCTGATATAGCAAAGAGTAGCGTTAAAATTGTGGTCTCTTGATGCTGCGACGTAGTTGGTGCAATCTGCTGTTTAGATTTAAAAAATCATCATGTTCATGAATCATCGGCTGATCGTGAGAAACAGTAGACTTGGTTATCTCTACTGCTTCTTCTTGTTGTTGATTTACACGCAACAGAACATCAGGCCTGTGTTCCCCAAAGGGTTAGGCAGGAGTGTGTTATGATGGGGTTTGGTGTGATCTTGTGTGTGTTAATTCCTCCTTTCTAAATACGAAAAGTTGCGGAGATTTGACTTGACTCTGAGCTTGATATACGAGTCAAACAAAAAAACAGAGAAAACTTTGAGAGTTAGGTGTTACATTAGATAAGACCATTGTACTGTTCTTTATCGATGCTTGGACCTTTATCTGTCAGTCAGCTACGTTGTTAGCTTCTGGATCGACTCCCCAAAGTGCGTCAGATGTATAAGCTATCTTCACATTCGGAGGCTTTTAATGCATCGTGACCTAAAAGCGTTTTTAGGTTATTTCATATCGGGAAATGGCTAACGCTAAACCGTTCTGCGGCAATCAAAGCCGTTACCATTGTGATACGTATAGCGTTATCGGCGCTTGCTCGCACCGTCAACTTTATCACAACTTTAATAGTGTGGCTATCGATAGCGAGCGATCCAATTGTTTCTCTGCCGAGAGTATGTTATCGGAATGTTATCGATAGTGACGGTATAGCTTATAAGAGAGTATCGTAATTTACGCTGTGGTTATTGGTAGGTGATGACGTTGTCGCGGCATCTCTACAACGCCATATGCGAACTACGCATCATACTGACGTCACGCAAAATCTTGCATCGCGCAAGTGAAGGTTACCGCGCGACTAACATATATACAACTTCCCGACATCAATCGTCGGGCAGTAGTCCACCAGACACAACATCCGCTTGGTCGGAGGAACCCTCCCTGTTCTAGGGAAGATGACGAACTTTACACCCTGTTCGCAATACCTCTATAACTCTACTGCCTGATTGACGAAAGCATCACTGTCAATGCAGTCCAATGTAGTTTCTTATTTCTTCATCTGCTCTGATGATTAGCAATATACAGTCAACCATATATGTACAACAAACAACAACAATTTGACATTAATAGCGCCTTTATGTCGTAGCAGTTAGTGTGGTTTCGTGATTGAAAGTAGACCATAATGACTCGACTATAATGCTTAAAACGTCAAAAACGCGCGAAAAGTTATGGTCAACTTGTTGGTTTAGTGCTAGAAGGTGACCAAGCAAGCATCATTAATGTTACAGTCCTTTTTGGAGAGATCTGCGTCTAGCTGTGTAACTAAATAGCTTAAGTTTCATTTTATAATGAGAGAGAGTTCATTTTGAATTTGAACAGCACCCAAAATGTTATTAATTACGTCCACGGCTTAACTTGAAATTTTCCAGACTAAGTTTGCCAAAGTTAGTCTGTAATTTGAATACAGGCCTAGGGATATAATGGATTTTCGTGTTCAAAGGTATTGGGTTATTAAAGTAAATGAAAACAGTGATATTTACAAGCTGTATTGATTTTATTAGTCAACCGTGGCGGCACGTTGTAGGTGACTTTCTCTTGGGGATAGTTTTAGGCTGCCTGCATACCTACAGGCGTGCTATATTCACAGGTGGCTAGCCAATGGCTGCCATGCCAGCAATTTATTTGTTTCATACATTTTGTAAGAACTACATCTAGTCCGTACGTAGTAGTCGTCCAGTTTGACTATAGTTTTACAGAATTTGTCGCTGTACCGAGTACCTCATCTTTTACCGGTCAACCGATCAGGCAGAACTGCTCTGGGAAGCCAGGAACTGGTAGGCAATCCAACGCAAGTTAACGCAACATAACGTTTAGGCATTATTTAGAGGTAAATCGATGAAACTAAACAGTCAGATCGTTGCGAGGTCAGGCTGATCTGGCGCACACTCGTCCGTACAGATTGATCCCACCTTGTATGGTATATGCGATATGGCATTCAGGCGGTAAACCCGCTCGAAATTATGCTTCATACGTAAAGTCACTGAGCCGACTTTCAAACAATTCTAGCAACTTCCTTGAAAGAAGCTTCGTTTATTCGTAGTATTCGTTTTATCACGACCAAAGATCAGCGCGAAATGTGGGATCAGCACATAACATTACGCCTGTAATCTTCGAAGGGTTAAGCAGAGGTGTACCTATAGCACACCCACATTTCGCCAGTTTTGTTTTAGTCCCATGTAACAGGGGGTGAGCCTATTGCCACCAACCGGGCACAAATCCGGACTCCGGGCTGCTACTGAGAAATTACAGATGGAAAAACCTAATAACACTTTGTCCGGCTCGGGAAACGCACCTCATGCTTAGCAGCAGCGCTTGCCATTTAAAATCAGAATGTAGATGCACGACCAGTTTTGAAGAAAAAATATTATTAAAGTTTTTAAGTCCGTTCAAAGGTAAAGGTTAGGTTCTAGGCCACGGGGCTAGGAAGTAGAAAATTAGAAACCTAGGTAAACGAAGCCGCAATCAAAAGCTAATGTAAGCTTAATCTAAATATTAACCTAATGGCAGTCATGGCACACTAATCAAACGATTTGCTAACAGGAGAAAGGTATATTTTACATTTATTTATTACAGTTGGGTTGGGCTGTTTGGCCTAAATGTGGGCCGATAAATAGTAAGTAACTAAAGCTCTTCCTGTATCTTGACCTAGAAACTTCGTAAAACCTGAACGAAACTTTTCTAATTACTTACCAAATAGGTTTGAAATATTGAATAATTTATCTATACTAATATTATAAAGGGGTAAAATTTGTTTGTTTGTAAGTTTATATGTAGGGGGTAATCTCCGGAACTACCAGTCAAATTTGAAACTTTTTTTTTGCATTTGATAGCCCAATTCTGTAGAAAGGAGGCTATAGGCTATTTAACATCACTCTGTGACTAAAGACAAAAATTCAGAAAGAACGCTAAGAGAAAACGAAGTGATAGCGCGGGCAGGGGATGCGATGCGACGCGATGGGTCGGGGGCCGAAATTTCACGCTTTCTCAGTCGCGGGCAGAAGGTATATAAATAGAATAATGATAATTTCGTTAGCTATTAAATACCTTTGTAAGAAGTCGTGTCTTGTTTGCTGTTATCATTCCTAAATCAGTCTAGTTTATTCAACCATTTTTCCTTCGGCCCTTCCACAGCATCATTTTTAGGGTTCCGTACCGAAATGGTAAAACGGAACCCTTATGGTGAGACTCAGTCTGTCTGTCTGTCTGCCACAGCTGGATTTCTCATTACTAATTCTATCAACTTAAAATTTAGAATAGTTTTAGATGACGTTTGCCCAACTATTTTGCAAATAATAAAGAAATAAAAATATATGTTCAATTTTTGCAACAGGGACTAAAAAGGGTCTGAAAAATTTGATGTGGGGTTACTAGGGCATGTTGGGTATCATATGAAAGAGCGCAGTTTGCACATTCTCAAACAACTTTTCTTTTTTTTTAGGTCGCATAGTTTTCGATTTTGATGAAAAATTTAAAAAATACCGTTCCCTTATCTCCGAAGTTTACACAGAGAAAAATCTGAAATAATTCTATGTGATAGAAGTTTATGTAAAGATTACAGGAAAAATAAAACGAAGTCTCTAAATAGCACACTTTTTCAGAAATAATCAATAAAAGCTTCATTAGTTCCACTATCTGTCAAGAGATGGCGCTGACATAAAACTGCAATATTCTACACCGCAGTGCACAATGTTAAAATTCTCTGACGAATATAGGCCTCGCCGATGAAAATTTAAAAACATATGATGGTACGGAACCCTCGGTGCGCGAGTCCGACTCGCTCTTGCCCCGTTTTTTCACCTTTGACAACCTTTCCCATATTCATATTCAGTTCAGCAAACATACCTGTCGATATTTGCGATCTGTAATTTTGACTCCTAAAATTCGTTTGTAAACTTCCAATCGAACGAAAAGAGTGCAGTTTTCTCCAAAGAAAATGCTGCCAAAACCTTTAAAAGTCACTGTAATATGTATGTATGCATACTGCACAATATTCCCCATAGCTTGTCATAGGCTAGCTCGGCCCCAGAGGTCGTGATCTCCAATTAATGAACAGACGGGCTCAGAACAGGGACACATGTGCATCTGTAGTCAACTCTCGATCCGTCGCGTCAATGATGTTTCTTGTTCAATTTTGATTTTGTCGTTAAATTCGGCGCGAATGACCGCTTGAAATTAGAACGATAAACAAGGAGGCTTTACTCTTGTTAAAAATAAATGTGTTTATTGCCTGTCTTGTGGGCAATGTCTCCGAAGTCATGTGGGTATGTATGTATCGTAAGGTTTTCTTTTGAGAATAACTAGTTGCTGATCGCGATTTCGTTTTGTATTCGAACTTTATTCTCATTAGACACGCATTTTTCCCATCTTTGTTCACTACATCACCTAACTGAGAACAACTTTCTGTCGTCAGAGTTTTATGTTGTGCCTTGCCTGTCCTTATTATTATCGTTTGCTAGTGGGTATAGTAAATAAACATAGAAATGGTCGATAAACGCAAATACGTTACGCTTTATTTGCTGTTTACATCAGTGAAAACAAAAGAAAGTAACCGATAAGCCGGGCTATAAAACAGTAGGCAAATAAAACTGCCATGTCGATAAGATTTATACGTTAACTTATTTAAATATAGCTAGCATTGTTTAATTATAACGCGGATACAGCACAAACGAAAAGTATGGGGTGGCAGGGACTTCGACGCAGAACCAGCGGCGCAATAACACATTATCATTCGGAATCGGTTTCATTTTGACAGTTCAACAACATTCATTGCGTTAGTTTCATTTTGACAGTTCAACAACATTCATTGCGTTATTTACGTGTTGAGCAGACAATTTTTTGGAACTTATGAAGCAATGGATTAGCAATTTGCTTCAAAATGATTCAGATTGATAGTGTGTTACGCAATTAGGGTGCTGTTACCATGAATGCAGTACATGATCCTGGGCCAGGACGCAGGGGGGGCCTGCGTTGAAACTTTTCGACTGTTATTAAAAAAAAACTGGCCAAGTGCGAGTCGGACTCGCACACGAAGGGTTCCGTACCACACGGCAAAAACGCCGAAAAACACGTTTGATGTATGGGAGGCCCCCTTAAATATTTATTTTATTTTGTTTTTAGTATTTGTTGTTATAGCGGCAACAGAAATACATAATTTGTGAAAATTTTAACTGTCTAGCTATTGCGGTTCTTGAGATACAAACTGGTGACAGACAGACGGACGGACGGACAGACAGAGAAGTCTTAGTAATAGGGTCCCGTTTTTACCCTTTGGGTACGGAACCCTAAAAAACAACAGCTTATTAATTGGATGTGAACGCCCCCATTTATACGCTAGTGTTTAGGGAATGCAATCCGGATTATCCGTAATCCGAAATATCCGGATATCCGCACATTTACACTAGACTTCCAAATCCGGATTTGAAAATCGAATCCGGATTTTTTGAATAATTCAATTTTTTTCTATTTGTAAAGAAAGAAATTGTGAAGCGAGTGTGGCGCGGGACGCGGGTCGAGAAAGTGTGTGAGGCGTCCTTGATCGTTCCGTTCATTCCACTTACAAGCATATTTAGTGCATTCCGCCTACAAGCGTCGAATAAGAGCGTGCTTTTTCCGCAGCAAGAATTATGTGCAACCGAATTTGCAGCAGGTAAAACGACAGCACTTTAGATACCTTATTACTTTTGAGGACATATTTAATGTCTCAAAAAATTACATAGTTATTTACGTTGTTAGATTTATGTTGATTTAAGTGAAGTTAAATTATTGTTTTGTTACTTTTGCCTACGATATATTTAATAATTTGACAAGGAGTCTATTTGTCTTTATTTTTGTTCTTCCGAGTTTCTTTTCATTTGTACCTATTAATTATTTTATCTCATCATTTCTGATTCGATCACGCAGCGAAGTTCCAAGCATAGCCATCTCCACTGCCCTTTGAGTGACTTTTAGCCTTCTAATAATACCCATTATGAGCGACCACATTTCAGTGCCTTATGTCATCACTGGCAACACGCACTGGTCAAAGACTTTCGTCTTGAGACACTGCGGTATGTGGGACGAGAAGATATTGCGCAGCTTCCCGAAGTTGGACCTACCTAACTGGACAGTTTGTTCTACCGGTTCTACGTAAACAAACTCGTCCACGACTTCGAGTGTAGCGTCTCCGATCTTCATGAGAGTGTGTGTTACATGGGCATTTGACAAGACCTTCGTTTTGCCCGTGTTCATTTTAAGACCCACTCCTTCGGAGGCTCTACTGAGGTAATCGAGCATTGTACCGATGTCTCGGCCGTGCCTACGATATCGGTGGCAAACAAGGTGAGTAATGTACTCGCCCTTGATGTTAATACCAGCCCCTTTCCAGTACAGAACCTTGAAGACATCCTCCAGTGCAGCGGTGAACAGTTTCGGAGAGATAACGTCTGTCTCACACCTCGCTGCAGAAGGATAGGTTTTCGAGGTCTGATCCTGGAGTCGGACTGACATAGTAGCGTTTTCGTACAGACACTTCAGCACCTCGATGTACCGATAGTCGATCTGGCAACGGTAAAGAGGCTGCAATACAGCCCATGTCTCGATCGAATCATTGGCTTTCTCGTAGTCCACAAACGCTAAGCAGAGGGGCAGGTTATACACCATAATAATGGTATTTAATAATGATAGTTTGAATAATTCCAAATAACAAAGCATTAAAAAACTCGTTTGATTTGATTTTTATGTGCTTTTATTTTAATCCATTTACAACAACATCATATTAACAAACTAATATGGGTAGATTTTTTATTTTTATGAAAAATCCGTAATATCCGGATAATCCGGATTGGACCAAAAATCCGTTCATAAAAATCCGGATTTTAAAACAGAACGGATTTGCATTCCCTACTAGTGTTATAATTGCAAGTGTAACACAAGTAGCAAGCATTTATTCACGCGATCCAACCAACATTACCACTACGGCCCCCCAATTAAACTTTTTGTTCCATTTCAGAATTTAGATATATGGAGTAGGTAAATTGTTTTAGTTCAGTTCACTTCAGCTCACTGAGACTATAACCTAAGAGCTTAATAAAATAGTAATTTAAATAAAACTGGCCAAGTGCGAGTCGGACTCGCACACGAAAGGTTCCGTACCACAAGGCAAAAACACCGAAAAAAAAAACACGTTTGTTGTATGGAAGCCGCCCAGGGCTGTGATCTACCACGATTATGGTATATCTATTCTATACTATATTATTCTATTGATATATCTCAATTCAGCAAGATCAATAGATAAACAGTTCTACATGGTCAGGCTTTTAGCTAATCCTAAAATAGAGTTCGAAATTCCGAATCACAACAGCAACAAATTATTTTGGACAATAAGATTTTGAGGTTCAGATAAACATAACTAACATGCATATGCTTCCACACATTCTGAAACATAATAGAAAAAAATGTGTACATTAGTTAAATCGCGTGAAAACTTGCGAAGCGCCAGTTTAGCACGCCAGTAGTTAGCGAGGCGTCAGCCTTTGTGGCAAGTGACGGCCTCGACATTGCCTTTGACGAGCCGTCTTTGACGTGCAGTTACTCCGGACTCGAAAAAGTGCTGCATTTTTCCTCTAATTCACATAAATGAATTCAGCGTCATGCTAGGCCTAATGTTTGTCTCTATTTTTAGGGTTCCGTACTACCTACAAGAAACCCTTATAGTTTCGTCATGTCCGTCCGTCTGTCTGTCTGTCGGAGGTTTTGCTAAGAGACCGTTAGCACTAGAAAGCTGTAATTTTGTAGGAGTGTGTATATTCGTTGCGTCGGTGACGCGCAGAGTGGGAGGAAGCATCAACAGTATCCTGAGGGTGTTTGCTGAAAGGCTGGAGGGGCCTACCATGGGTAGGTTTATCAAGCTTCATGTATTACATGGGGCTTGATGAAACTATCTGTGGTCGTTTTTTTTTTTTTTTTAACATTGTGATAGCGGGCTACTACGGAACCCTACACTGTGCGTGGCCCGACACGCACTTGGCCAGTTTTTTTACTTATATATAGGACCTCTTTTCTTTTAATTGAAATCAGCAACAGACATACAAGTAGTATAATATTGCTTCCTGAGAAAACATTGAATCATTTTTACTTTACGCTTAGAAGTTAATCTCTTTTGTTTAAGTTGTCTCAAACACCTCCGAAAACAGGGGTGTGTAATTTAAGCTACCTCCATACAAAATTTTATCAAAATTGGTCCAGCCGTTTGAGCGTGAAGAAGTAACATACATATAAACACACACCACACACACCCACTCACAAACTTTCGCCTTTATAATATTAGTGAGATTATCAAGTTTGCCAATTATGTACTTTATTATTTATCAATTAGATACTTTCGGAAATAATCCAATCCACTTTATCGGATAGCGTCAGTTATCGCGAATATCTTATCTTCGACAATCCGCTGTATGTCTACAGTTCTACACTTAGCCCCGGCGCCCACTATCGGCATCGGCACGGCTGAGGATTTTTATGCGACGAATAAAAATGTAACTTAATAGTATGACAATAAAATTTAAATTTCAATGATAATAATCATCGTAGGTGCAAAAATAAAGATAGGGTATCCGACATACCGTGTCATTGAAATTTAAATTTTATTGTCATACTATAACTTCTATTAGTCGCATAAAAATCCTCAGCCGTGCCGATGCCGATTTATTTATTTATTCTTTAATTAAAACGGTTTACAACCAATTACAAGAATTAAAGACAATTTACACATACACATATAACATTAAATATAAAAACAAGTAAAAAGTTAACAACACTTTCATACATCCCTCTCACAGTACTCCTGACATGCCGACAAAATCTTCGTCCAATCGTCCGCAAACAGATCGTTTGTTGGATTAGAGTCCAAGAGATCATTAAGTGCGGCCAGAGTACGTGGCACTGGGGACTTAGCACGCGCAACTGTGCGACATGGAGGCACAGCAAACAGCCTGTGCTTTCTGCCGCGGCAGTAGTTGTCTGGCACAAAGAAGCGAGCCAGCACAGCATGTAGATCAGGCGCGTCAATAGTGCCACGGAGCGTCTTACAGGCTATGGTGAGCTGGTCTTTTGCTCGTCTTACCTCTAACGAGTTATATCCGAGGCATCCCAGTAGAAATTTAGTCGGATAGAGGTATGGGTAATAGCCGTGTTTACGCTTATAAATAAACCTAAGGAACGCTTTTTGTACCTTTTCCAGTATAAGCACGTAGGTACTTTCGTGTGGATTCCACACGCAGGAGCTAGATTCCAATTTGCTACGTACAAGTGCATTAAATATAATTTTGATGCGAAAATCGCGGCAATTACGCAAAACGAAACCCAATCTTTGGTAGGATTCCTTGGCTACCGTGGCGATGTGGTCGTGGAAAGTGAGCCGATAGTGGGCGCCGGGCCTAATACAGTGTGTTCAAATTCTATGGACTTTGAATTGTAATGAGTTTGACGTAGTTTCGCTTTATGCATATTTTAATATTTATATCCAAGTCTTATTACTGATAAATAATATGGAATCACTTAGCTGTTTCTTTAGCGAACAGAATTGCAATAAACCAAATATGTTTGTGTTATCCAAAATACTCCTATGTAGTCTCTGTCGACGCAAAGTTTTCCACATGGACCCTGAAAGAAGAAAGAAAGAAAATACTTTTATATAACACAGACTAAAAGACACACAGTACACCAGATAGTCAGATAAATAGTCGTACATCAGGTAAAAATAAAAAGTGTAAAGTTCGATGTAAGAAATTAGCAGGAAAGTGTGCCTCACACGGCTGCGCCAGAAAGGCCCAGTTCAGCAAAAATGCCAGACAACTAGTGCCTGACGCTGGTTTTCAACTGGACCTGATGTGTGAGGTGACAGATGTATCTAAATCAGTTTTATACTGCATCGTGATGTGTGTATGCATAGTTAAATAAATAAATTTGTGTCACATAAAAACAGTAACGAATAGATATGTATATTTATAGTGTGATATTGAGTAACATTGCAAAAATAAACAACAGAAATACTGGGAAATAAATAAGTGAGATGGCCGCATTAAAGAAATTCTCCGAAACGAGTCAGAACAAAAACCTGTTTTAATTTAAAAGATGCCTGACTTGCGTGCTCCAACACATTGTCATAATAATTTATTAATGGATGGTATTTAAAAGTACTTCAATTTATTCCCATTTCATTTACCTAATTTTGCCTGTGTTCCACCAAATATACTGAATGTGCACCAAAATATGTTCATTAAAATATGTCATAACGAGCATCTATTTAACAACTGTTGCAAATTTGTAAAAATAGTAATACACCTAATTTTAAAAACAAGCATTTATTTTTTTAGTTTTACTTCAGATAATGCACTGCAAAATGTATTTGAATCAAACACCAATTAATGTCCAAATTCGGTTCTCGATAGCCTGCTAAAAATAATCTCTTTTTTCCATATTTTTTTTCTATATAATCTAGTCGTTTCTGTCACTCGCCGGCCGCTGCCGCGGCACCGTTCGCTTCGCTCGCTCGGCTCGTGCGTAGGAGGTCACAGTTTTAACCTAACCTAACCTAAGCATTTTTTTTAAATAATTAACCTTGTCTAACTAATTCGGTTCTCGATAGCCTGTTAAAAATAATCTCTTTTTCCATATTTTTTTTCTTTAAAATTTAGTCGTTTCTGGCACTCGCCGGCCGCTGCCGCGGCACCGCTCGCTTCGCTCGCTCGGCTCGTGCGTAGGAGGTCACAGTTTTAACCTAACCTAACCTAAGCATTTTTTTTTAAATAATTAACCTCGTAACTAATGCGGTTCTCGATAATGTCCATTTCAAAAAAATTAAAATAGTTACAAATATTTTGTAATATTTGGTGCACGATCAGTATTTTTCGGGGAAGAATAAAATAGTTATTGTTACAATAGAATATTTGCAGCGCACTACAATAAAAAAGTGTTATATCTTGGTGTTAATTTGGAATTTGTTTGATGTAACATATTTTGTTGGCCGAGTAGTTTAATTATAGTAAAACAATTAAACGGGTTTAAGATCAATATTTTAGAAATGCATACATAGATGTACCTTTAGATTTTTGGTGAACACAAAAATATTATCCTTTATTAATCCGTGCACTGTAATGTCATCGCACAAAACGCTGCAAGCAGCCGAGCGCGGCGGACTATTTTGGTTTGCTTCTTGTGTGTGCTTTGAACTTGTCTTAGCTCTTGTTTTCATTAGGATTAACCAAATACGAAGGATATAACGTCTTTAAATAAATCTGCTAAAATACTATTGGCGATAGTGGAAAAGGAAGGAAAAAAAAATATGCTGCATATTACATTGTCCATGATTAATTGATTTTATTGATAAAGATCTGGATAAACTTGCAAAAGATGGACGGTGTTGGTTTACGTAATAGTAGTACCTAATCAGTGGCTTGAAAAAACACCATTAATGACTTTCGCAAAACCACACTTCTATCTAACTATAGGAATCAGGAAAAGGTTTTAAATGACAGATGAAATTCTGTTTTGAACAAACATCAATCGCTTACTCCCACGCATCTCAATATTTGTAATATTTGGGTTAACGACTCCGACCGTAAAATTTCGTCGGGATGCAGATTTAACATCCTGCTGTTTTAGGTCAGCAACCCGGCACTAAGAGGAGGGTTCTCATTCACTCAAAATACCAAATGCGCAGGTCAATATTCGCCAAGCGATTTTTACAGAAATAGTTGTGCAACTGTTCCTGTCAACTTGTCCCGCCCTGCACCTTAAAACTGCTCTACAAATGGCCCAGATTATGCACGGGCCCAGCGGGGTAATTGCGTAACACACTATCAGTAGGAATGGTATTAATTTTGACAATTCAACAGCATTCATTGCGTTATTTACGTTGTTGAGCAGACAAATTTTTCGAACCTATGAAGCAATGGGATAAAAAAATGCAATATCCTTCAAAACGATTCAGATTGATAGTGCGCAATTAGGGGTCAGGTCTACATAATACCAATAACCATCATGGCTTTCTTCTATAGATTCTGGCTTATCAAAGTTGCATTGTAAGGGAACAAAATCCCTGGCGGGGTTTACTGTAAGGGCTTTTTTTGACAAACCCGCCATACTGTTCCCTGGAGATAATTCTCAATTCAATTGCTGATAAGCTGGAAGTAGTTCCAGCTTATCAGCAATTGAATTTAGAAGTATCCCCGATGAACAAACATAGTTCTAATCCGGGCAGAAGAGACATCATTTATTTACACTTTGCTTAACCTAGTAATCGGATTACAAAATTTCATGACTCGTCAAAGACGGACTTAATCCCTGCAGAGCGGTGCTCTTAGAGATCACTTTAGCCATTACTTAATGTAGGACTTTTAGTCATATCAATTCTTAATTGATCTCCGAGGTGTTTAGTTTCATTGACGTTTTTTGGACAAACTCAAACCATTCATATCAATATATCCATTTACAGGCACTTTTGAATTGTCAAAGTCGGTCAGTCAGAAAGATGTAGATAGTTGCCCATTCCAAAGCGTAGTGGGTTCCTATGGAGAAGAACTCATGGACAATCTTTTAAATTATATGGAGAAGAACTCATGGGCACTCTTTTAAATTATATTGTTATATAGGTCAAACTCTTTCCTATTTTTTCATCGACATCAAACTGTAGTGGGTTTTAAGAAAGTTTCACCAGATCTAAGTCGAAACCGTTCCTTTAGGAACTCCGAATGTTACTTTCTTAGCGCTCCATTTGCGCGTTGACACTTTGGCACCAATTATAGATCTTGCGGCGAAATTGCGTAACACACAAAGGCAATATCTTTCATTTTGACCGTTTAACAACATCATTCCGTTATTTACGTTCTTGAACAGACGAATTTTTCAAACTCAGACATAGTGGATTTCAAGTTTCCTTCAAAATTCTTCAGATTGTGATGGAAAGTGTGTTATGCAATTAGGGCGCAGATCGAAGCTTTGAAGAACTCGGAATGTAACTTTCTTAGCGCTCCTGTTGCGCGTTGTAGCTTTGGCAATGGGTTATTAGCATTGACATTGACACCAATATAATTGTAGATCCTGGGTTACACGTGTTCCTGCAATCGGGACCGCAAGTTTGCACGTTCCAATAAAAAAGAAACCAGTAACAGTATTAGCTGCAGAGAAAAATTACTTATTCGTACATAACATTCGCTTTTGCACTATCGTTGATAAGAACGGCAGACGGCACGTGCTGCCGCGGTTTCAGTTTCAGTGACTTATTTTGTTTTTGAAGACATGGTGGGCATTTCGACTTACATCGGATGTTATATGTTTATATTTTATAGAGCTAATTAAATTGTATCATCGAAAGATAATTCATAATTAGCGAATTGATGAGATTAGTAAGGTGACTAACTTTTGAGATAATACTCGGCTCGGTCTGATTGGCTGAAATTAACTCTCTCTAAGCCTAAGTAGGCACCTGACTGGCTGAAATGGACTGTTTTTACATTATTAGGTATGTTTCTATTAGACTACTGTAATCGTACGGTCAATGGCTGATCGTTCTATTATCAGCTGGGTTGTAAACTTCAACTCATTTATAATATACAAAGTTAAAGATACTTTCAGCTACTATTCGTAAAACAACTGCTTCTGAGTAATTTTAATGTAAAACATGATTTTCAGGAAATACTGTTAGAATTTTTGATTAATTTTATGTGTGTATAAATTAGTATTGTAGTTATTTGAATTTCAATTACGTTACTAAGTAACCATGGAACAGTCTTAGTAAAATACTAAGTAAAAATTACCATGACTCCGAAGTACCCAGAAATGTTAAATAATATATTAATACTAACTGACCCCGCAAACGTAGTTTTGCAAAAACAAAATTGCCTACGATCTATTCTTAGACCTACCAAATATAAGTACACCAAAAATTTCATAAATCGGTCAAGCCGTTTCGGAGGAGTTCGATAACAAACACTGTGACACGAGATTTTTATATATTAGATAATATGCTATGTGCTAATATTTTTGTCTTTGGGGTCGCCTTAACATTATTCACTTTAAGCGTATATTGTCCCACTGCAGGGCAAAGACTTCCATTCCTCCTTTCCTTTAAGCGAAGCACTGTACAGTACATTCACAGTTATTGTACGTCTAACATCAGCAACCCAATTGCAACCTTATCAAAAAGAAAATAAGATCCCTGTGATTTTGACAGACTTGTAATGGCAGCAACCGCATTGCCACGACAATAAATATCAGTGTATTTTGACAGTGATACAAAATCTGATGTAAAATAACTGTGAAAGGACCTCCGACCTTACGCAAAGTATCTTCGGGCATAAAGCCACCATGGCCTACTGTAACATGTGTTTCCTTGCGCACACAGTCGTGCGGCATCTGCGCGATGTTCCCGTCGTGCATGTCGCTGTTGTCGCGGCGGGGCGAGCAGCGCGCGCCGCGCCCTGGCCAGGCGGCCGTCGTGCTCAACGTGTACGATATGTACTGGACCAACTGGTAAGTCGCACATACATTCGCGCGATGGTCCCGTCGTGCAAGCAACTATACAATGGACATGATAGAGTTGGAAAATATGACTCAGACTGGTTTAGAAGTAATCACTAAGAAGGAAGGAACTGAGCCCCCTTACTACGTTTCAGTTATCATCATTATTTCAGCCGAAAGACGTCCACTGCTAGGCATGAGCCAAGCACCACCATTTCGACCGGTTCTGTGCTTTTCGCATCCAGCTATTTTCAATTACTATCTGATGGACGCTGGTTATGGCGCCAAACAAGAAGCCGAATTCTGGGCCGAGTCCATTTAGATTGCTATCGACACACTAAAAAGAAGAAGAAGTTACTATCACCGGGAATTGCAACAAAGACAACATTTCATTTTGCGTTCTCAGGCCAATGAAATGGCCAAAACTTCCGAAATATTTCGATGAAGCATTTGGTAATACATTAAGACCATATCTTTTTGTCCAGGTACACGGCGGGCGCAGGTGTCGGGGTGTTCCACAGCGGGGTGCAAGTGCACTGCTCGGAGTGGGCGTACGGGGGACATCCGTACGCCTTCACCGGCGTATTCGAGATTACGCCGCGAGACGAGCGGGAGTTAGGCGAACAATTCCGATTCAGGTAGGACCTATTATACTAAGGTTCAGCGGACAACCTATCCTACCAGTAGATTTTATAATAAAATCAGTCTAAGGGAATCTGTTGTCTAATCAGTTGAAGGCCTGTCCCAGCAGTGGAAACTGCTGGGACAGGCCTTCAATCTGTAAGCGAGTGGGTGGATCGATGTCTTAATTTTTGCATTTTTAACCGACAAGGAAAGCCATCTCAAAATTAGTTAAGGGTTGAAGACGAGTACCGTCAGCATAATTATAACGCACACACACTCACGCACACGCGCACTTCCGTCATTGTCTCGGACGGTACCGAGAGCTCCTGCGCTTACGCACACATTCACAGCGTGTTTGTACACTTGGTAACCACAAGTAAAGCGCGCTTCGCATCGTGAGATAAAAAACAATTTTAGCAAAACTTTAATAATAGATTTGTAAAACTTTCTCGTTTTAATGTTGTTTTTATGTTTGTGTTGCAGACAAAGTGTACACATAGGTTATACGGACTTCAGCGAAGAAGAAGTGAGACGACTCGTGACAGAGCTAGGCAAGCAATTCCGCGGTGACAGGTATGTATTACTGCCATTATTACCAGTTATACCTAGCATCTATAAAAAAGGGTATCTGAAGCCGTCGAACTCAAACTCAAAGCTTTTATTTTAATTAAACCATTTAGGTGCTTTTGAATTGTCAAGGAGTCGGTCAGTTAGTCAGAAAGTTGAAGTTAGTTGCCTATGCCAAAACGTAGATCTCTATGGAGAAGAACGGGCAAGAAACTCCAAAGACACTCTTTTAAATCAAGATATTACAAAATCCTGGGTACATACATTAATTATTGTTGGAAAGTTGTTCACTAGATCCTTGGCTCGGGCAAACGAAGATGTCCGATCAGCTCTATAATGGAGAAAACTAATTGATTTAATCGCAAATTCAGAATAGTTTTTATTTTTTATAATAACTTTTTTATTGTTATAATTGTTTCAATTAGGCTAACTAAACTAACTAGATTAGGCACTTGTGCCTAAGTAATAACAGCCGCACAGGTCGATCGATCAGGTGAAGCTACGCGTGCCGCGGTTGGTACGTGGATGGGTGGCCATCTTTACATACAGCGAGGCATGGAGGGGCGTGCCTTGGAAAGCACGTTAAGGCTTTAGTCAGTTTGACAGTCGTCAAAAGCTCGAAAATCTGACAACCAGTGAGTATTTCTCAGTAACAGGATTGTGGATGTGAGATAGGCAATCGCTCCATATAAATACTGGTACTCAGCTGGATGCCGAACCCAACATAGTTGGAAAAAGGCTAGGCAGATGATGGTATTTAAAAAAAATTACATAATTATTGCAATAATTTTTCGGGACAAAATGATCAAAATGCAGTCGATATTCCTGAGGAAGGGGTGCTCTTGTTTGGTGATTGTCAAACAGCGGAACCAAAATATTGAGAACAAAAATTATAACATGAAACTTTTTCGACCATCAACAATACTCACACACAAAGTAATTTAATAAATGCCTCAGTGATTACACCTATTACTAAAATTATTGCAAAACCATTAGTTTTTACTGCCAAGGTTACACACATACAGACAAACAGGCGGTTATAGTACAGCCGACGGCACATCATTGGTAACAATTTGACACTTATAACGCTTTTATATCGTAGCAGTAAGGACGGTTTTCGTAGTGCAAGTGTTGAAGTAGATGGCCGTTACACATCGAGTTGTCGAAAAAGTTCGCCTTTGTAGAGCGTCTCTGTCACTCGATAAAGTCTATTTAAATCCTTGTTTCCAATTGATATCATTTCTGCTTAAACAAATATCAACTTTATATTAGTGTAAATTAAGTTGATTTTAGAATGGCTTAATCTGCTATTGAAAAAGTCATCAAATTGATTGAAATTGTAGCTTGAACTAATCCTTTTGTTTTCCAAATACACATATTTGTTTACCTTTTTGGGAACTAAATACGAACACAGATTACCTGTGTGACATTCTCTTACTAAAGCTCGATTTGTTGTTTTATCGGCCGGGTACCAGAGGTTATCGCGATCAGACATACGGACACTTTTATTTTCTAAGTGTATATGCAATATTATGTATGACGACTATTGTTTTTTTTTTTCTTTTAAACGTTGCCCCACACTTGGAATTTCTCCTGTATTGTGGGTGCGTTTACAAACATTTAAATTCACGTACACAAACAGCCAGACCCGGAACAACTACTTGTAGGTCATACAAATATTTGTTCCGTGCGGGAATCGATCGTTTAAAGGGCATGTAGGAATAAAAAGGGTTTCAATAGTGTTATTACCACCAGTGGTTCGCAGAGCGGTGGCAAGTTCCAGCGAAAGAGCCAAAATGGTCTCCGACACACGACACCCTTTGCACGACAACATCCTTGTGCCACAAAGGCTGAAAAGCCGAAACAGTTTTTTAAAGTGTGTCGATCCACTCACTGGTGAACCATCACAAGAGAGACTGAGGCTGTGGCGAGACAGTGCTTCCTTACCCGGACCGTTCGTCCCACCCGCTAAAGACCTCCCACCTGGACATGAGCTACCTTGGGTAACCTGGAAGTCTTTAAACAGACTCCGGACCCAGGTTGGCCGAAGCAAGGAAAACCTGTTCAGGTGGAGATTCATAGACGACTCCGCCTTGGGAGTGTAAATGTGGTGCTGTTCCACAAACGATGGGACACTTAATGTCGTGTCCTGCGTGTCCTGTCAGCTGCACGTTGCAGGAGCTGATGGACGCTGGTGGAGGCGCCAAACAAGTGGCCGAATTCTGGGCCGAGTATATTTAGCTATGGACACGCTAAGAAGAAGAAGAATAGTGTTATTTCACACGCAATGATGCTCAATTGTTTAGTGACATTGCAAAGAGTGATTCATCTGTTGTGTCTATTTTTTATGTAAACACTAGCCTCTGCCTGCGACTCAGCCTGTAGTGTTCCCACTGTCTGCTGGGACACAGGCCTCTACTCTTCGAGAGGGAGTGGGCGGTCTGTAATCTACCACGCGGGCCCAGTACGGGTTGGTAAATGGCACATGTCTTCGAGTTTTTGGTTCTAGGACATGTCGGTTTCCTCACGATGTTTTTCCTTCACCGGTTTGAGAGCACGCCTTAAACCGCCTGACATTAAATGCTTTAGGGGACGCCTGCCTGGGTTTGTACCCACAGCCTACATCTCGTAAGTTGGGGCCGTTACCTCTGCGCCACCACTCCCGCCCGCCGCCCGCGACTACGTTCGCGTGAAATTTCTTGTGCCCCCGACCCACCCCGTTGCATCATAACGCCCGCCCTCGCTATTACTTCATTTTCGCTTAGCGATAGCGTTCTGACTTTTTTTTTCTTTTTGCTCGACTCCTAAGGGCCGTAGCATGATGGATGTTTAATAACCTTCTTCAAGAATTGGGCTATCAAATGCTGTTACCACTTGGTCACCACTGCAATATAGCCTGTATCATCATCTGCCTGCCTTTTCCCAACTATTATGTTGGGGTCGGGTTCCAGTCTAACCTGATGCAGCTGAATAGTTGAATAATAGTATTTTACATGAAGCGACTGCGTATCTGACCTCCACAACCTAATTACTGGGTAATACGATAACCCCTTGGTAAGATTGTTTGTCTAAGACTTTCTGGCTTCTGGCAACCCGAACGACTGTCAAAGATCCACAAATGACAACCAGGACCAAGGGCTTAACGTGTTTTTCGAGACACGTTAGTGAGGGGTCTTGGTATGTGAAGATGGTCACCAATCCACGGACCAATCGCGGCAAGCGTAGCTTAACCTGGTCGATAGATCCTAGCGGCTGTTATTACTTAGTCACAGGCCCCCAATACAGCCTGTATACTTATCTGTTTCAGGTATCACCTTATGAACAACAACTGCAATCACTTCACCTCAGCATTTTGTTTGGTGAGTCATTCACTTTTAATTACTACTAGAAATGCCTTTTACATTTTTTGTTAGGAACCTTCTACGGCACGCTCAGAACATTTTACCAAAGTCTCATCACAACCTGTCGTGCCATTTTCGAGTTTTTGCGAGACTAACGAACGGTGATGGATTTTTATGACTAGCTGAACCAATAGACGTTATGCTGTCAAAGTTTCAATAATTCGGCTTTTTGGCCTCCCGTCCGGACTTTGTTCGGCCTCGTAATTTATCCGGGCTTTTCGACATAAGGCGTGTTTACCCGACTGCGCCAGATGGAGGGTTATGCTTTTTATTATTGAGCACTGAAAAAAAAAATTAAAAAAAGTAAAAGCCTGGGCTTTTTTACAAGTGTCCAGCTTTTTGTCAGGACTTATCAAATTTCGAAATGGAAACCCTACCTACATCAAAACAGGTCAAGGCTACAGATTAATATTGTACAAGTAACAAACAAACCAAATGTAATTTATTACAGGTGACAAAGTCGACAAGTTGTAACGTTAAGTTATATTAACAAATAGCTGCTGTTTAGCATGCAAGTAACTTTATATTAACATACAAATATTTTTGATTTATTGTCTATCTGTTCGGAAGGTCATCGAAGATGAAGTGTGACACTATTATAATGTTCGAATTTGATGTTTATTATTGATCTTTTTATCGTGTTTTTAACCGACTTCAAAAAAAGGAGGAGGTTCTCAATTAATATTTTTTTAAAGTTTTCTAATAAATGTTTCTAAGCAATAATAAAATAACGATACAGCTAGGGTGTGTTGGCCAATATAAGGACAATACTGAAGCTGCATCTATTGATTAATCATCTTTCACCAAGTAAACTGAACGCGCGTTCAAGAATTGTCAAGTGTCACTATTCCACAACAATGACGACACTGACAGCTCTTGAACGCGTTTTAGATGTGCCGGCCGCGTTCGCCCAATTTACAGAAACTAACACAAATGAAAAATAAGTACCTACTAGATTTTTTCAGAATGGTAACGCCTTCAACTATAATCTAGCATACGATATTCAACCATAACCAATCTATATCTATAATCTAGCATACGATATTCAACCATAACCAATCTATATCTATAATCTAGCATACGATATTCAACCATAACCAATCTATATCTATTATTATTTTATTATGAGCCTGTGCAAAGGCCTTCCCTCTTTCCACTTTTCCCGGTCTACTGCGATTGTCTATATCTATACAAATAAATAAAGTGGAAATGTCTGTTTGTAATGTAAAATAAAGTATATTATATACCAGAGGTGCCCCTAGGGTCGATCGCGAGAAGTTTTAAGGTCGATCGCCGAGGATAGCTAAAATTATTAAAGACGCTTTGCAGATGTTAATAAAATTGAGAATATTATGTCATTCATGTCAATGTCATACCCAATTAACTGCACGAACATACAAGAAATCTCTTCTAGCAGTAGTGATTTGTTCAACATGGAACGTACAGCACTTGAAGATGAAATGGTGAAGCTCATTTCGGATATCAACTTAAAAGCTAGAGCTGGCGACAATAATCCTTTCTGGTCATCTATACCTATCCGAAATGGAATATCCGTTAATAAAGCAAATAGCACTGCAAATAACTGCTTTCTTTGTACCTATCGACATATCTGTGCGAGGCTGCATTTTCTCAAATGAAAGTAATAAAATCAAAATATCGTACTCGTCTCACAAATGACCACCTGACAGCCTGCTTGCGTCTAGCTTTAACTGAGAATATTTCTAACTACGAACATTTTGCGGAAGACCACCAATGTCACGCTTCGACATCAGCTTTGAATTTCTTTTTGTAATATTGGATTATTAAAAACTTAATACAGATTTGACACTTTGCACCCAATGTAGATTACTTAAGCAAATTTTTTTCTTGATAAATATTTGGTGGGTTAAACGGATAAAATGTCGATCTCTTAGTCATAATATTTTGCTAGGTCGGTATGGGCACCGCTGTATACGGTTCTAAAAAAAAACATTTTTTTTAGTTTATGTCTGTTTGTTCCGGCTAATCTCAGATGACTACTTTTACGATTTGACTGCTATTTTATTTTAGAAAAATAACTAGGGTTCCGCGTAAAAACAAACCCATGAAATTCAATTTGTATCTCAAATCACGGGCACAGTTAGCATCACATAAACCTACCCGAAGACGTAACAATATTAGTTACAGACTCAGAACTCTGACTAACTAAGGTTTAATTTGATTGAAAATTATTCTCTTGTCAAAATAACCATCACTTACATTTTCCGTCAAAACTCAAATCAATCAACATTCAATCTCTAAAGAGGCAAGTTTAAAACAAACGAGTTATCTAGTATTACGGAAGTGAGGTAGGTACAACAATTATTAGAAGTCAATTATGTGGAACACAATAGCACAATTAGCGATAACGCGGTATTATCAGCTCTGTGTTGATCGGCGCCCGCGCAACCACGTGTAGGTGGACACGCAAGGCTAGCTTTACGTTTTTATTTTCGAGAGCAACGGAATGAAATAATCAGTAAGATTTTGATAGTGTGTTTATTTATTAGCGGCGTCCCTCCACAGACAAAGGCTCACCTCCCATCTCCCATATTGCACCGCCCTGTCACCTGCACACGTGAGGACCTAATAGCTAAGTCAGCGAATGGTATTCGCGTTGTTGAATTTTGGGCCGAACAAATTTTAAAAGTTACATATATTTTTTCGTGTTAATTTTGCCGACACGCTAAGAAGAAGCAAAAAGGGCAGTTTCTTGGCTATGATGGCATGGGACGCTTGCATCTTCAGGCACCCATTGTGTAAAGCAGGCATTTGCCCAGAGGACGCTAGCCATGTGGTTGACGTGACACGCCCAATTAATTTGGGTTGTGTCGTCATCACCATCATTTCAGCCCGGAATCACCCACTACTGGGTTATAGGCCTCACTTTTCTTCTGCCATACCTACTACAGGGGCCAAATAATCGGCATAAATAATGTCAACAGCCCATGGTATCCTAAAACTCTTGGAAAAGGCTACCTACCCCTTCATCCAGATAGTGTTGTTAAAAGTAGTGTCCATACCATACAAACATATGCACCATTACCTATATTTTTAACTTCAATATACACATAAAGATTTATATCCCTACACTGTCCTCCCATACCTATAAACACTGTAATTTGAAAAAATTTTAAAAGCGGAGTTTCTTGCCGGCTCTTCTCCATAGGAAACGACTAATTGGAACCGTGCACCTAGCTTCTGACGTTTCATAAGTGCCCATGTAGGTTTATGTGACATAAAATATTTTGATTTTTATATATCTTTAACCGTGAGCAGTGGTGGCCCAGTGGTAACGGCCGCGACTTACGAACTGTAGATCGTATAGGTTCGAACCCCGACAGGCGCTTAACTTTGTGTAAATTATTTCATCACCACTGCTCCCACAACGATAAAGGAAAACATCGTGAGGAAACCGGCATGTCCTAGAACAAAAACTTCAAAGACGTGTGACATCTACCAACCCGCACTGGGCCTGCGTGGTGGAATGCGGCCCAATCCCTCTCACAGAGAGGAGGCCTGTGTGCCAGCAGTGGTAACATTATAGGCTGATTATGAATCTTTATTCGTATATTGAAGTTTAATCATTAAATACACAACGCTAGTCTCAAAGGTCGCTCAAGTTAAAATACACCCTCTTTATCAATTGTATGATACCTAACAAAGCTACAGGGTAGGTATCGGGATGTCGGAAACGAACTTATCTCAACACTTGTCGCTTCACTTTCTACTGTCGGATGCAGGAAGGGAATAGAGATTAGAAAGCAACAAATTGAATAATAGTGGGGAATGAAATATCAATATTGATATTTATTTATTATTATTGAGTTGTGTAGGTCACTTAGGCAGTCGCTCCATGTAAAATACTGGTATTCAGCTGCATCCGGTTAGACTGGAAGCCGATCCCAACATAGTTGGGAAAAGGCTAGGCAGATGATGATGATGAAGATTTATTATTATTAATAACCAAAATATATTTACAGTTAACACACACATACAAGTTATCGGTCAATACTAGTTAATACACACATAATCATGACATTTGGATAAGTTATACAAACTCAAATGAAATTAAATTAGTTAAAATTAGTTATAATTTGGCATAAAATCATAATAACAGGATACGATTTAATATAAATACTCCAAGGAGATTGTAGTAGGAGTGGCAATGGACTCCAGGTATCGATTAGCAGTGTTCAGGAATCTCAGTTCAGTACTCGCGAAGACATCTAAAGATTATTGATTAATGACTAGTACGTCGACTGTTTCATTGCTTTGGTGATTGCAAACGCAACTGATAAACTTTGAGGTCCTAGGTTTGATTTCCGGTAGCAAGTATTATTGGGTTTTTCTCACAAAAAATAGCAGTAGCAGCCCTGGGAAAATAGAAACTATTCTCGATAAATGGAAATAGGCTTGCGCTTTATAACATCCCACCTACTATAGTAGACGAAATATTATATTCAAAAAAGCATTACAACTTTGTCACCGACAGGGCTTGGCAGACGTGTAAGACGTCTGCCAAGCCCTGTCGGTGACAAAGTTGTAATGCTATGCATGTTCAGTCAACAGCCCGTCCATGACAATAATTTGCACCTTAATTTCGTAGCAGTAAGAGCGATTTTCGTAATTTAAGCGTTACTTTGTGGTTTGGGCTGCAACTGCGAGTCTTCTTTATCAGCAAAGTATTGTAAAATGTTACGTTTATACCTTTCCAGGCACTATGTGACCGCGACATCCCGGCGTGGGTGAACCGGCTGGCGTACGTGAGCTCGTGCGTGCCCTTCCTGCAACGGTGTCTGCCCAAGTGAGTGTCAATGTATATTGTGTCGTTTAATTTTCCTTTCTTCTTCTTTTATAACGGATGGAACAAGGCCCAAAACATAGCCGTTATCTACGCATTCTGTACATCAAACTAAGGAACATTGAGCAAAAATGACTGTTGAGAAATGACTTTTATTTTTGGTGTGAAAAATCGCTGTTACGGCAACGCGCAATGTGCTTGTGCGTTCACAAGCACATTGTTTTGCGTGCGCTACATGGCGTACGTACATGCTCGCGGCGGTACAGGAATTGTGGGGGGAATTTTAAGTTTAGTTATACAATTTAAAACTTGTTTTCACAAAAAAGTTGCTATGTACTTTGACCTTCAATGTCTCCGTAACTAGAAGGTGCACACTGTGCACAGGTATGGTCCCGAACAAAAAAAATATCAGAATGGCGGGGAGTACAAGTGACTCGCGGCTTCATTGTGCGTCTTTTTACATCCGTTATATGGCATGTACTTATTTATTTTAATAAGCCATGTTCCCAGGTGGCTACCTTTTGCCTATGGTCATCACTTCTCTTTAGCTTTTCGTGGCATTCCCTAATTGGATAGGAGATACTCTTAAGGAACCAATAATTTGCATTATTGTCTTTATTCGCCACTTTGGTTCTGTATGAGCAATCTTCTCTCCTCAACGTTTTGGTAGAGAAAAACAAAATCGGTAAAATCATCAATATTGTGCATGCGTAAATATTCATCCTGACTACTAAATCGTTCACCGTTCGTGGTCCGCTACGCACTTTGTCAGTTTGTATCTAGTGAGCAAGTTGACTAACAATACAATCCCCCCACTGCTATGCCATAGAGAGTGGCTGACTCCGGCCGCGCTGCAGCAGTCGCTGGCAGCGCATTCGCGCTCCTCCTCGCCGCAGACGCCGCAATAGCATCGTGAGTACACGCCCTTATAATTATATATTACTGCTATATGATATACCAGCTTTTTTCCGCGTTGAGCTCTGAAATTATCCCACTGGAACGTACTACGAGGATAGAAAGTATTCGTATATCGGAATCCGTTTAGCCGTTAAGGCGTGAAAAGTTAACAGGGAGAGTTACCATACATGAAAGTGAGTTACATTTATAAAATTAGTATGTACGACTCATAAGGCGTCGAGAAGAGGAAGAGAGGTTTTTTCTTGTACTGGGATAATACTGCGGGATAATTGCGTAACGCACTATCAGTAGCAATGGGTTTCATTTTGACAGTGCAACAACATTCATTGCGTTATTTACGTTGTTGAGCAGACACATTTTTCGAACATATGAAGCGATGGATTCGCAATATCCTTTAAAATGATTCAATTGAAATCGATAGTTTGTTACGCAATTACGGTTGCTGGCTACGAATAGAATTGACTTCTGAGCATTTTTTCCCCTCGTGATTGGTGATCGCAGTAGTAAGTTTAGGAAATGAGCTCAAACCACCTTATAAAAAATTATATAGATACCCACAATAATATTACTTTTATGATCGAGTGAGGAGTTAAGTTCTTCCATTAATTAGACCAACAAAAAGTGTGTGACGCGGAAACTGTAACCATGAATTCAGGACATGATTTTAGACTCCATAGCGTGGCAGGTTTTCGTCGGTTTTCATTAAAAAAATCGGCTGTTCAGAATCATGTACTGAACCCATAGTAACAAGTTGATGCCAACCTGTATATTTTTTCTAACATATTATTGATATTTTTGTTTCCAGAATATGTACTGCACTGTTGCAGATAAGCAGTCAGAAGTGTTGTGCGAACTAATACATACTAGAGATAACGTTAGCTAGTACTTGGTTTGGCGCATTGTCGATCGTTATTAGAGAGGCGGAGCCGCGGGGTGCCGTTCAAAAATAAATAACAAATAGTCGATTTTGTCTATGGTATGTTTAAAAATCGACTAAACGTACAAAAATGAAATGGTGACTTAAAAACGGCTTCGACGCGACTCCGGCCTTTATATTATATTAATCTAATAATAATACTACTACTCTCGCGCTAATAAAAACTGAGTTCTGTCTCTTTCTTAACAGTACGAAAGAAAGAGACGACACTATTTCGCTCAGTTTTTATTAACGGGGCTTACGAGTATTTGTAGTAGTGTTGTCCCCATTTTATGGGTTCCTATTTTAATAAGGAACTTATATTTAACGAATATTTGAATCGTAAAACTGAACTTTTTGAGGGAATTGATCGTTTTCATAATTTTGTTTAAGTAATTATTTGAATTATTCGTTCGTTGGTATCTCTAAATTGATTCTATTTCTTTTCTTAAATTGACAAAATATATTCAAATACTTAATGTATTTTGTTAAGTTAATAAGTGGGTTTTTCATTAATTTTCTAACATCGTCACGTAAATTATATTCATTTAAATACATTATCATTTTGAGGCAACTTCTAAGTAGGTATAAGAATATCGGATTTCTATATAACCAACAAAAAAAAAACTCCATTTTGGCGTTCTACGAGTAAAGATGGTAGATGCGTGTGTGTGTGTGTGTGTTGACATAAATATACGTAGATCATTGTAGTCCGTCCGTCAGATGTTGAAATAGGCATGATCCTTAATCATAAGTGCGTTTTCTATACTTCGTTATTACTAAGCGCCTCGCAAAGGGCAGTTTGATAGCATGCACAACTACAATAAATAATAATCAGCCTATAATGTTCGCACTGCTGAGACACTGGTCGCCTCTCGGTGAGAGGAAGTGGGCCATAATCTACCACGCGGGCCCAGTGCGGGTTGGTAGGTGTCACATGTCTTCGAATTTTTGGTTCTAGGACGTTCCGGTTTCCTCACGATGATTTCCTTCACCGTTTTGACAGCAGTGGGAGAGCAGTGGTGGCCCAGTGATAACGGCCGCGACTTAAGAGTTGTAACCCAATCGGACGCTTTACTTTGTGTAAATTATTTCATCACCACTGCTCACAAAACGGTGTAGGAAAACCTCGTGAGGACACCGGCATGTCCATAACAACAATACGGTCGATGAATCATGACCGGACTGAACTTTGCGCAGGAGGCTGCGCAATAACATTTTTTAGGAACCAAATGGTGACATGAGGCGAGTGTGTCCATCGGCCGTATTGTACTACCCGACCAAACAAAACCAAAAATTAGGTTTGAGTATAGATGATTAGTAGGTAAGTATGAGATCGATTTGAAAATCGTTCTAGAATACGGGCATAGAATAGAATAGACAACCGATTTTGAAAACCTAATCGAGTGTCTCCATCCCACTTGCACGTTCAATCACAATCGGAAAGATTTTGAAGGAAATTGGTAATCTCTTCTTATGCTTGGATAATTCGTCTGCCCAACAACGTAAATAACTCAGTGAATGTTGTTGACCTGTTAAAATGTAAGGCAATACCATTGTACGTGTGTTACGCAATTCACCGCCATAATTATTATTTTTACAATTGTGTGTTGTGATCAGTAAACCTGCCGTTTTAAATCTGATTAGTTGTTGTGACAGCAGATAAAATTGATCAGCTTTGAGAAAACGGGATTTGTGGGATGACATCGAAAAATAAGTAATTGCAACCCACATTACTTGGTTAAAAAATTACGATCTTTTGACACGGTTCATTCAAATAGATCCACATGATGAAATGCCAAAATATCAAACATATTGAAACTGCCTTTTGTGAGACGGAAAAGTTGGGGAGAATAAAAAATACTTCTTGTTAATGTTTTAAATAAATCGTTTGGAACGTGTATATTGTAATATTATTAATTTAAAATATATCAAATGTATAGGTATACAGCGTGAATCAGGAAGGTGTTGTCAAACCTGAGCGTATGGTACAGACAAACTGGACAACTTTCTCCATGGGACTACAAACGTAATCAGCAGTTCCATACATTTGGGTTGAGTAGGTATTGCAGTTTTGTATGGGACAGTTGACGATGTTGGAGATGTCCCATGAAGAACGTTGTTCAGTCTGATGGTCTGTACAGTCACGAGCACTAATATGTCAACACTTGGCAACTTTCAATGTCGATTTTTTCGTGAAATAACGAATGCAACGTTGAAATACGACACTTTACACAAACTTATGGGTTCGAAAATACTTTGTTCGTAATAACATAAAATTCCATTCAAAACTAAAGGAGAAAATCGTCTTTGAATAAAGCCAAGTGTATACATACTTATGCTCGTGACTGTACCACACGTTTCAGAAGGCCAATTCCCGTGATAAACAACGTTCAATCTAGTCGCAATCTCATCTCGGCGACAATCAATGTCAAAAAAGTCCCTAAATTTTTGACATTGATCTTGGTTGGGTGGGAGTTGATTGGTTTTTGTTTTTGATTGATTGATTGAATTGAAAAATACTTCTAATTTCCCTAAGTTGGAGGTATTTTTGATAGATTGAGACTGAGATCAGACTGAACGTTCTTAAAAATACGAGAATTGTCTGATATGTGCTGTATATGCATGTATCAGAGTAGCTCCATATGTAACGTCATATAAGGAAATCGATTTTGCCGTCATGTGTGGAAGGGCCTTTCAACTCTACGTTTATACTATACATTTGTATCGATATAACCGAAAAGACTTGTATCGTTTTTGGGTTAATTGTATGTAAGTACATTCGATATAATTGTGTTGCCTTATCTAACTAAATAATACACTGTAGTTTTAATTTACTAGCTAGATAAAAGAGGTGATCTCTTTGGCTGTAATAAGTAAACTGTTTGATGTACTCGTTTTGAAAAAAGAAAACGTGTCACTCCATTGACATATATATTACTAGCGTAAGGACCGGGCTAACCGCGCGACTAAATGGCACCAACGCGCTGGCCCTAAAATGACGGTTTTAGGGCCAACGCGACTCAGTTGACAGTGGTGCGTGCGAAGGAGAGAACATGTATTTGCCTGTCATAAAAATGCCTAGTTGCGTGGTAAAAGGCTGCAAAAATTACGATACAAAAATTAAAAAGAAACATGGGATATCGTATCATCGGAATGTAACCTTAGATTATTTTTGTTGCAATTAAATGATTAAATAAACACATTTTTATCTACAGCGACAATTATTTTACAATGGCGGCCATTGTGTGGCCAATGGCTGACAATGGCTCCTCGATGTGAACAAAGTAACCTTGTACGGACGTAATTTTTTTATTTCTGTTTTATTTTTGTCTTATGAACGTAGTGTAAGTAATTTTGAATTTTGGTACCAAATTAGGAGAAGACATAGGTATAAACGGTTTTTATACAATATGCGATAGCGAATACGATACAAATAATATTTAAATTACAGGTTTCCAAATTATGGAGAAGGCTTTTTAACTTCATGCCAACAATGACAATGAATCAAAATAGGTACCTAATAATATAAGAAAACCAAACAGTATTTTATTGCAAAATGTGCAATATGCAGTCTATTTGCTGCAAAAACTAGCTAGGTTTTTTTTTGTAATATTACTAAATTTTGATTTCGACTGTCTGAAATCTGATATATTGAGAATCTTATATTTTCAGAATCTGGTATTCTGAGTTTAAAGGATATCGGCATGCAACTGACTTATACTGACTGACGACATAATGTGATAAAAAATCATTTAAGTAAGTACGCACGTACAAGGTTACGTCGTCGACCTATGCAACGCTGCACTCACGTAGTTCGTATGATTTATAACAGATGGCGTTACTTTTGCTTGTATGAAGAACGTCTATGTAAAATGTTCAGATGGGCGTATCCTTACTTTTGAAATCATTGTGTCACTCAGTCAAATGTATCGTTCTCCAAAATTCGCAAGTCAAATGCTTTCTTGTTATCAATGATGATTTTTCTTTTGGGTATCATTTAAGCTATCACCAATTTAATTAGTTTTGTGTTTCTTAAATAATAGGGTTTGTCCTCCAAATAGTAGATCTGTCACCAAAATGTAGTCACCAAACAATGCAAAATCAGTTCCACAATAAATCACCTAAAATCCTGAGATATAAGGTCTAGTACCAAATAAATGTTTTTGTATGTATTATAATAGGTGTGTCCTAATAAGTATTTAAGCAAACTAATTTAAAGAGATCACCAATAAATCATATTATGTTACTAGAAAATTGCATTAAGTTCAAATATCCTTTTTCCATATCCTTCAAGTATCCTTTTTCCATATTTTTTTTCTTTAAAATTTAGTCGTTTCTGGCACTCGCCGGCCGCTGCCGCGGCACCGCTCGCTTCGCTCGCTCGGCTCGTGCGTAGGTCACAGTTTTAACCTAACCTAAGCATTTTTTTTTAAATAATTAACCTCGTAACTAATTCGGTTCTCGATAATGTCCGATCTCTTATTTTACACATATATTAACATTAATTTGATAATTCATACCTGGGAACAATTTTTGTTTATCTGAGAACGAAAATATTTCGTGGCGATAGATCTATTTATTAGGTGATACAACTTGATGACAAATATAAATTTTGGTGATAGAAAATATAGTTCCCTTTTCTTTTTAAGGGACTGGTCAGGATATTACCTCTGAAAGTTTGCCAAGTAATTTAAAAACACAGTGTATTTGTATCAAGTCATCTCCTAATCACTTAAGGGCTGATTTTACCAAAATCTAGATAACGTGTATCAATGGAATAAAATTGATGTCTGACAGTTCTAGTACGGAAAAACTGTCAAAAATTCAAAATTTATTCGCACGATAAGGTGAAATTCGCCCTAAAACGCATAAACGTGTGACTTCGACAGGACAAAACTAAAGTGCACTTAGACATTGTGCATTTACTGGGTTACTTAGACATAATGGTATATTTGTTACTTTTAAGACTAACGTGTCTCTCAGGATCGCAGCAAATATTACGCCGCTCAAAATGAGCTGACAAGTTTTCAACTTAAATTAGTGCCGAGTGATAGGTAAACCGCGATTTAGAATGCAGCGTAATTTCGGCGACTCACTTTCAGCGGCGTAAATTGAGCTCGTGGGGCATCACCCTTAGATAAAAACTTGTCATTTGAGAGCGCTCCACAAAAACTTCATAGCAATAAAAGAGATAGAAATAAATAGAAAGAGAAGACAAATAGTTGAAGCGTTTAGTTATTGAATATTAAGAACGCAGTTGATAGCTAATTAAATTGTTGTAATTATAATCGCGGTCCCAATTAACCATAGGCAATCGTCGTAGGTTTATTTATTGCATTCTATGTTTTCCGTAACATTAATTTTCAGGATGGCAGCAAATTAGCATATAAAGAACTGGTATTTAGCTAGTTTCCCTTGTGGGCTTACCCATAGATGAAATAAGTATATTTCCTAATAATTGAGTCCAGTCCGTTTCAAAAGTTATCATAATTTAGCTAGCTAAGCTAATTTAATTCTCGAAGCGGCGAAAGATTAGGAGTTAATTATATTTAAGCATAGCTACGATCCTGATATTTCACAAAAGTGCCATTCATATAATAATGGAAATTAGGTAAAATTAATTTATTGACTAAAATTTATATTTTTTCGCAGCCATGTTGATTTTGTGAGAATCTTTAGAAATTAAACGAGGTTTCTTAGTGAAAATTTAGGATAATTGGCTTGAAATAATATGAGCGAAACATGATTATTGTAATGTAACCATATTCTCAGCCTTGAACTTGACAATGCGCCAACGGATAACGTATTTCAAATTGGAACACTTATGCACGATGATATTATTTTGTCAACTCGTTTTATAGTTGTTTTCTGTACATACTTTGTAAATCATACTAAAGAGAACGATGCTACCAAACAAGGCACAATTTATGCAAGTCGTAGTTTTAAAATGCTATTTAAAAGTATATAAAAAAAATGCTTTATGGTTCTTTTTTCGTTTTGTTTTGTAAAAACCTTATTAACATTACCATAGCGACAGGAATAATACTTCGATTAGAAACGAAACTACCGCTTAGGGGCGTATCATGCGCCCAAGTTTCTTATAAACAAGGTGGAGACGACGATATACGGCAATTAATTAAACTGCGTATATGTAATTACGTTCCCAGTCTGCATTCAAAAATTCTCAATAGTTAAGTCACTATAGCTATACTGCGTTCGCGATTTATTTGCCAAAAAATGTAAACAAATATGAATTAATGGAAAAATAACTTTAATTCCTACACAATAAAGTTCAGTTTACGCTACAACTTCAAACATTTTTATAACTTTTTCAATAGTGCTAGTCACTCTGAAATCAACTTAATTGTCATTGAAATAAAGTTGATATTTGTTTAACTTGAAATAGGGTAGGGGTGTGCAGCACGGCGCACTTTTACTTTAGTCGACTGATCGACAAAACCCGTAGCAGGCCCCATCACTAGTATTTAGTTTGAAAAAAAATCCTTTTTTTTAATCACTTTTTTTTATTTCGTTGATAGTTTTAAAATAATCCTATGCATTAGTAGGTATTGTCAGTGTTTTCATGTATTGTCGTTTCCGCGATGTAAATGAAGATTTATTAGTTTTCCTATTATATTACGTTATTTATTTAGTTAATGTTGCATTACACAACATACCATTATTGCTTAAGGTATATAGCACACGTATCGAACCGGAAAGGGTTCGGCACCGTATTAACTCAAGCCGTTCAATATTCTTTGTATGAAACTCCATAATGCAACGCACACGAATCGGAATCGTAACGTAATCGCCTCGTCTCGGGACAGGCTCACGAAACGCGGTGCGGTGCGTTACGGCTCGTCATCCCTGCGCTTACGTCTCTCCGTACCCGAGCTTACGTCTCTACGTCCACCCTTGTCCCTCTCACCCCTCCCGCGGCCTGCCTGCACCACCAACCAGCGGTCGGCGAGCCGTAAACGCGGTGTCGCCTAGCCGTAGCCGAGTCGACGTATCGGAGCTGCTGATCCCCTTTGGTTACGTGCTTACGTTAGTTTCACGGCGAGACGAAAGGCGATACGGTGACGATCCCTTTCCGAGTTGATATGTGTGCTGTGACCTTTAGAGATCATGCCGTTGTATAATTTCTGCCTCCCATCAGAATAGGGCGTGAGTTTAAGTATGAATGTAAATCGTGCATCGTGTTTTATTTGAAATGCGTGTGTATCGTGTGTAAGTAACGGACTATAATGTGCCACGTCTCACCTCAGTGTTTCAAATTATGACATTTTTACAAGTTACGACTAGACTAGTTAGGTTATTAATATGTGATGACGCAGTCACCGGCTGGCGACGCACGGATGCGCTTATATAGAGTTTGTACGAGTAGCTAGAATTATAACACATTTCAGCCAGTTTCTCGAATGAAAATTAATGTAACAAATGGTCAAGCGCGCGTAATCTGTTGTGTTGTGATTGGTTGAATAATTTACTGACAGCCAATCGCAGCAGTTTACGCGAGCTTGACAGTTTCTCACATTCATTTTGCGATAATTTTGGTTCGAGAAACTGGCCCTTATTATGTTATATTTCTTTAGGTATGTCTAGACATACCTAAGGCTCAGCGCAGACCACAGAGAAGCGAAATAAAAAAATACTCTGCTTTACGCTCTTCTTTGATCTGATCAGAGTCTAAAACTTTTACATAAATTCTGTGTCGCAAATTATGACTTATTTGCGAAGTTTTCTCTATTATTTTGTATAAACTTCTCCACAAATATTTATCTAGATTAGCACCTCATTAGTTTTACAAAACAATCTTAATACTAAGTTTACAAGGAGTTCCTAAGACTCATGACAATTTCTAAAGTAAATATTTAAAGTCGTGCGTGGGACAGCCCGTAACTGCGGCACAAAATACTGTAGATTTTGGAACTATAAATAATGCAAATAAAAAGAGTTAAAACTGTTGAATAACCTTATAAAATATTACTGTTTAAGGTAAGATATGTTTTAAACTTTTAATTTATCGCAATGTAAGGGCAACTGTACTTGCATGTAAAATACAATAAAAATAGTAAATTAAATACACTTACAGATGAAATACCCTAATGTGTTAAAAAAAAAAAAATACCCTAATGTGTTAAAAATCATACATTTGCAGTTACACAAACGGAAATGCGACGAAATTCTATGTCAAAGCAATAAATAAAACTACCTAATTTCTTTAGTCGCCCTGAAGCAGTGTAACAATGTATAAATATGTTAAAATATAAGAGGTATAACTCTCAAAAGAAAAACTAATAAATTACTGCCATTTAATTGGATCATAATTAAACCAAAGATTCCGCCACACCGATTACTCATATTTTTAAATGATCAAAATTGTGACCATTTAAAATCAAAATGTCACTGCATCATTTAAAGTCTGTTAACTTTTAATATCCTATTTCATTTTATCGTTACTGTTTAGTTTGATAATTTACCTAATGTTTAACAACTTCTCAGTTTTAGCAGCTTCAACATTCCTTTTTAGTTGCTTGCCGTCTCTCATTCAAAACAATCGTTTCCATATATTGATTGATAAATTATATAAACTTGGTAAATAAATTATGATGTATGATTATTTTAACTTTTGCAATTCATAATTCACGCGAGCTTGTTAGTTATTTACCAAAGTTTATTCTAGTTCTATTTACTTAGTTTTCGCATTTATTTTAACTAAACATTTTCGTGTGTGCATGTGCTTCTCTTATTTGTAAATTAAGGCCATATTTTTACTGACTTCAAAAAAACGGAGGTTATTTAGCAAATATATTTTATGTAACGCGTTTATCCCTTATGAACCTCGAAAAGGTATACTTTGGATATGTTTGTACAATTTATTTCTAGTTATGAGAATATGTAGTTGTGAGTTGAATTTCAATTTGATGTTAGTCTTGCGTGTGGGATAAAGAATTCTCTATTTTTATTATGATGTGGTAACTAAATGAGGATGTAACGAACTAATTTAGATGTTAAATAATATAACACTGTTACATACAAGAGTAAATCAATGTATATTCTATTCGGTGAGTCGGAAACGTGTTGTGGATATTTTTCGCTCACTGAATGGCGATATTTAACGGTTTTTCACAATATTGTCAGATTAAAGTTTGGCAATCGTATAATTTTTGAATGAATAAACTGTGTAAAAAGTTTGCAACTTTATGTTTTATTACAACCCTTGACCCTACTTGCCATCCTACTAGCCACAGCTGCAGCCGATGAAAAAACCGAATGAAAGCAATTCGATGCGGTGCAGCGGCCATGGCGAAGACACTGGGTGCGGACTCTTAGTCACACGGAAAGTAAACAAATTTTTATTATGTTGGTCTTGTCCCGAGGCATTGGTGTTAAACCCTTTTAGGAAATTCATAAAAAATATTTATTTATTTTTACGGCGACCAAACGTTCAATATCTCCAAGGGTGCTTGACACTGAAGACTCTAATGAATCACAGTCTTTGTTAAGGCCGAAGAATAATAATAAACCTAATAAGAAAATGATAAAATCTATTGAAGTAAATAAAAATATATGTAACAATTGCGACATTATCGAAAAAGCGGCTACAGAAGAAAATGATAAGAGAAATTAACATTTTACACGATTGGTATTTGAAGAGCTAAAGCATGTCAAAACATGTTTAAGGACGCATATAATATGAAAAAATTGCATGCATGGAAAAAAATGTTTTCGATCCCTATATTACGACCCACGACGTGGGTCCTCAGCACCTAGGATGGGGTTCAGAATAATTTATAGAAAAATATTCTTCAGTCTTAAAACCAACGCATACCCTAAAAAGTGACTTTTAAATATAAACTGCTATATTTTTTTCAAAAATTATTACAATTTATTTGAGAAGAACTATTTAGTTTTTAATAGAGCCCACTACGTGGGTTCCCGGGTTCATGAATGTAGCAAAAGGGAGCCCTCGACGTGGGTCCTTGGCATGGAATGTGTTAATGATAAAAAATTAAAACAAAAGAGGTCTTATTGAATACATTTTATTACTAAATCATTATCAGTAGTGACATTGGAACCACACTCCTAACTAAAACATTTGTACACAAAGCTATAAGCTTCATTCATTCACTCACTCACAAAGTCAGTTACATAGTGCAACTTAGTCATTAAAAAACTTACAATTTACTTACTAAACCCCCGATTTTATTTATTACATAGCTAAACTAAATAGCTAAATTTAAAAGTCGCCTCCATACCTAAATGGAAGTTGTATAAACAGTGATACCAAACATTTGGGTATATTTATATTATTAATATTGTTGAGTAAACTAGAGAACATTACTTTTATGTAACGACATTGATACTGTTATTGTATAAACAAAAAGTGGTGAATATTGACTAAAGTTTGACGCGTATCTTTGAAATTTACTAAATAAACGACGTTCGACGTTGACGTTCAAAAGTGCCTTTATTGTGCCTATGATTTGACTTTGACTTTAAAAATAATAAAAAAAACTGTAATGTAGGTACATCGATAAATATGTGTTAGGTAGGTAGGTCAGGCGCCGGCCGCAGCAGACAGTCCGCAGTATACGATCTAACCGTGTTTTATTACGTCATCCCGCCGTAACATTTATCATAAAAACGGAAAAGTTCTTTTGTCAATATTCTCCCACTCAATCTCATCGTGCCTGTTTTTAAGAAAATTATTCATTTGCAATAGTAATTTGATATCCTGTCATTGTACTACTTACAAATCGGAATTATAAAACTATGAGATGTTTGGTGCTTAAAAACATAGCTTAGATACTGTCAGCACTCAACGTGATAGTCATTAACTAGTTAACAAAAAAAAATGCCAGTATTTCTAATTTAGACATTACTGAACCTAATTTCCGACTAAACATTCAGAAAATATATTAAAATTTGTATAACCGTGATAATAACTCTTATTACCTACATGTTTCAATGAGTCAATTCATTTCAATATCGCTTTGTCAAGTAGATTGCACAAAAAAAAAACAACATGGTGCAAAAACAACTACATATTTCAACAAAATTGATGTCTAGAACTTTCATTAGCTAAACTGTTTCACGACTATGCAAAGGAGAAATACCTAATGCAAGAAACATGTAAATTGCTGTGCACATTCACCGATCAAAAATATATTGCACCAACAATATCAGACAATCTAAATGAGGGTCGAAATAAAAACTATCTAAAATGACACTGCATTGTCTGACGGCACAAAAAAAAAAATGATAGGCAAACTGAGAAATTACTATTTAAAGTTGGTGCAATATTTTCTTACTTTACTTATTTTGGTAATACCTAAATACTGTAGGAAAATATGTATCACTATACGTTTTGTCTACATAATAACAAAACTACAACACTAACCGATCGCAACTTATAGTAGATTATTCGAAAGCTATTCAACCTTTGCAATGTTGGTATGTTAGCGACTCGATGACTACCTTTATAACCTTTTTGAAGACACTACAACAACACTAACTGTTTTTGCCAGTGCGGAACTGCCGACTATGCTAGATGCCATCGGAAATGCCAGACGCGGTCATGAAACGCGCGAGAGAGACAATACGAGGCTTAGTATCAAGTTCTTAGAAATCCCGCACTAAATATTCACCATCCTACTTGCAAGTCTTATGACCGCGTCGATAGCGTTCATTATAGAGGCCTTTTTGTGGGTTAATAGTTTGATAGGTAGTGTTTATTTTCTAAGAGTATTTTAGCCCGATTTTAAATCAGTTTTTCGCACTCCAATAAAGTTTTAGTCCGTTTATCCACCGCAACCGATAAAAGACAACCGACACATCGGACCGGCGGATAGGCGGTCCACGTATTTGAATGACCTCTAACGGCCGCCAAACGACCTTATACTAATTGCGTGACCCGTCAAACTATCAATCGAGTGATAAGACTCTGGTGGGCACTGGGAATTAGAGAAAAGAAGGAAGGTATATGAAGTTTTTCTAAAATTACAATTACTTAGAAACTCCGTAACAAAACTAGCCTAGATTTTTGTCTAATGTTGAGCTCAAATTGTACGATACAAAACTTACAAAACCACAATTCATCAAATAAATAGTGCTTAGTTTCATCGTAAAGCGTCTAATTTCCGTACAAATTTTAGATTTATTGCTTTTTTTTTTACTTTTTAATCTATATTTACGTTTGAATTTAATTAAATATTGCAGCTAACTAGGAACGACGAAGCAAAAGAAATATGGATAAATCGTAGAAAGGTCTGTAGGAGTTTAAGATGTATACCATAATTTATTACTCGTTCTATAAGAACGCCGTAACCTAACTCTTAAACTACTCGAACGTGCCAATTTAAAGCTCTTATTCAGAGGCGCGACATATTATCCGACGAAATCCAGTTACCATATTTATTTCATACGCTAACATACAATATACAGTGACAATTTCACACTAAGTAGCTTCCACCGTGTAACTTAACGTCCAGTTAAAGAATTATGAACCATAACGTATTAGAGTTTTCGGTTAGTTGAACTCGGTCACAAACCCGAATATCGTGGGAACTATTACCCGACACATTGGATTATCAACCTAATGTAAACGCGTTAAGAGTCGTCGGACGAATCGTCTCTAGAGTACATAGAGTAGGCAGTGGATCGTTGTTGACTAAGCTGTCTGTAGAGGAGGTTGGCTATGAAGGAGTCGTTGATAGTGGTGTTTTCAGCCGTGACGTCACGCGAAAGCGGTGGGTCTGGCCGGAGCAAAGATCACTTTTTCTCGCTGCCCGCGATCGCGTTGCCGGCGCTACTCGCGTTTTGGTTGCCGTAGTTCTGTAATAAAGAGTTTTTTTGTTGGCTCAGTAACAATAACATGATATTCAAAGAAAGAGGAAGACGAAAACGGAGTGACGAACTTGACTCCTACCGAAAGGACTGGCCCGCAATGGCAGAGGACAGACGTGTGTGGAAAAGGGGAAATGGAAGCCTTCGCCCAGCAGTGGGACATTACGGGCTAAATAGATTCAAACAAAGCAAAAAAAAGAACAAAGATAGATTGTGTGAAATGTGGTATGACTTGAAATATAAATTACGTCAAATGAAAAAAAAAATACGTACGAATTGCTGAAATAATAAAGATAAAAACTATGTCTTAAAAAAGTGGTAATGAGACCAAAATTTTAACGAATCATGAAACAAGACTTTAAATACAAAAACTTTGATAATTGAACAACGAATTCCGTACTAACCTGATAGTATTGCGCCCACGCCTGTGCGTCGGCTGCGTTGCCAGTCTGGTTACCTTGTTGATACTGTAACAAAGATACAAGTCAGATGCTGCTAACTGAAACATCGTATGAATGTTATATCTCATAGATTATCTTCATAGGTACTATGGCCATTATTTTACTGGAGACAAGTGTTGGCCCCCACATGAAAGGGCTGCCAACTATTTTTTTTAGAAGAATTACATATAGTGTTTTTGATTTCAGAGAGTTACTAAAGAGTATTAACTCTCTTTGAAATCAAATATACTTTAATTACTTGAGATTAAGCCTACTCACATGCAAACAGCATATGGAAACAGAATTTTTTGTTTGTTTGCGGAACAGAACAATTTTAACAATCGTTTTTTATTTTATTCTAATTATTTAGAAATTCCAATTCTGAGTTCAAATTGATGAGGAGCTTAGTTATTATCAATTTCAATGAAGCCCTTTTTCTCTATTCGCGCCACTTTGGAATCATGTCTGATGTTATATTCAATTTTATTCGAGTATCGAATTATGCAGAAAGCGAGCCCAATTACGCCTCAAGTCAGCCGAGTATGCTTACGTATCTCCACAAGACAAGCGACTGGAGGAAGACCAATCTCGAGACAAGCGAGCCCACCTACGCCACGAGCAAGCGAATACAATAGCTGCTGTTGTATTTGCTTGGCACTTTCTTGGATCATTACACTCCTTATGATGCAAGGTTTCTTCGGTTGATTTTTTTTTTTTCATTTCTGTGTAGATTTACGGCCGTCGTGAGACGAAATCTGAAATTATTTTGTTATTGTCGACTCCATATGCATTTTTAAAGCTATTTAGGCATTTTCTTGTTTCTCTTTAGGTTGTGGTAGTGCTTGGTCAACTTTGGACAACGACACCAATCATTGTTCTAGTTAAAAACGTTTTTGCACTATATGAATTAAAATTTCACCACATAGTGAAAAATTAAGTCTCATTCGCAATGAGACGTCACAGGCACATGAAACCCTACCTCAAAATTAGTACAAATATGACCTATATTTTGAATGTTCAAGCATTACTGTAAGCGTTTAAAGTCTCATAGTTATTAGATTGAAATCTTCCATGTTTTCTTGGTCAGAAATATTAAACTTACCAGCAGTACACCGAGCGAAAAGATGTTTTAACGTCAAAAAACTCTTAACAAGTTTTGTACATACCCCAGGCCAGCCCGCCTGCTGCTGCTGCTGCTGCCACTGCTGCCACTGGTACCACTGCTGCGCGGTGTAGTTGGCGGGCCACTGCTGGCCGGCCGCGCCCTTGGCAGCCGCGGGCCCCGCGGCCCCGGCGGCCCCGGCAGCCCCGCCTGCACCTCCGGCCCCGCCCGAGCCTTGCCCAGGGTTGCCCCAATTGCCCCAGTTACCCCAGTTGCCCCAACCTGTGGGAAAGATCACGAATTTCATAAGCCTAAAACTTTAAACAAACTTTTAACTTTTAACATGATGATCTCTCGAGTATCTCTTAAAACTCAATGGTCTAGAACCACTAGGAATAGAGAGAAATGTAAACTTTTTTATTTAATCAAGTAATTTATTTACAAATCTAATTCACCCACTCAATTATAAATCACGTTATTTCACATAAACTTTCATGGGCACTTATGAAACGTCAGAAGCAAGATGCACGGTTCTAATTAGTCATTTCCTATGGATAAGAAAGAACCCGTAAAAACTCCATGGTTACGTTTTAAAAAATAATAACAATATCCTCAAATTACTGTGTTGTAAATAGGTATGGGAAGCCAGACTATCAGGTACATTACTTAATAAAAAAAAAAGTAAATGTTCAACACACTATCGTAACTATACCTTGGTTTTGATTCCAGTTGCCCCAGCCGCCCCATCCGCCGGCCCATTGGTTCCATCCCTGTTGGTTTTGTTGGTTTTGATTTTGGTTCTGGTTTTGTCCATCCTGTTTTCAATAGTTTGATTTAATATCGGTTTTTATAAGCTAACCAACGTTCATAGCCCTTGGAACAACATGTTAAAGAAAACATACATAAAAAATCATAAAAAAAAACATATAAATATCCCAATTGAGAACTTTCTCCTTTTTAGAAGTCGATTAAAAAACTACAACTTTTTTAGCCCCCCTTTTGAATTTTCATTTTAATAAACTATCAGCATCAGCACACTCGAAAACCATCAAAACAAAACCCAAGCCGAAAAAATTAAAATTTTTCGTAGTCGCGATCTTGAATTTTGACCTCACTATTGGCATTAGCATCAAAAGTAGCTAGAGTAAAGAGGTTTTTTTTTGTGTTTCTGCGATAAAATTAGTTGACTATAAACTAAAGGGATAAAACAGTTTGGAATGTCATGGGCGCTATTTTCGGAGATCAGAGTTAGAATCTAGAGACTCGCCCAAGACAAATACATCTTATTCTGAAAAGAACAGTTAGCACGAAATCCTACCTTCAGGTTGGGCTGCGCGGCGCGGTGCGGGTGCATGGCGCGCGCCTGCTGCATGGCGCCGCGCGCGCCGCCCGCCTGCCCGCCGCGCTGCCACGACCCCGCGCCGCCGCCGCCGCCGCCGCCGCCGCCGCCGCCGCCTGCACGGGACGGAGCATCTAATCATTCCCAAGTCTTTAGTGAAGAAGCGAATCACGGTCTCAGGCCGTTTACACGATATGCCATAACTGCAGCGGCGCTGCCGCCGCGCGGCTATAAACGCTGCCGTTGCAGCGCCATGTGTAAACGCTCTTATTGGCTCGCGTGTAAAGCTTTTCTGCCGCCAATCAGCATTGCTATGTTCCGGTATGCAGGGTATGAATGCCGGTGCAATTACACACACATGATACCTTTCAGCTTTGTCTCTGGAACGTATCTACGGAGCATCTGGTATTTTAGACATCCAAAAAGCAGCGCCACTTAACATCTGAGGGTAATTCTCGTAATTTTAAGAACATTCAGTGTGATATTAATTTCAACTTGATAACTCCACGTGTTCCTGAGAAAAAGGGTCTTGACGGATGGGCAGACAGACGGACAACGAATTGTTCAATAAGGGTTCCCTTATCCCTTTTGAGGTAAATAACCCTAAAAAATGATTACAACGAACCAGTGACTCTTGGCTTCGTTGTCTTTTTACACCCGTTACTATTCGTTGGCTCGTTTCCATTTAGGTTAGCAGCCGAAATGCTGCGTGCAACCAACGAAGATTTACACGCAGTTTTAGTTTCAGTGATCTCTAGTAATAAAGTGTGGTACGTACCGGGCTGATGGTGCCGCTTGTCGGGGCGCTCGTTGGGCCGGCTGTGCCGGTCGCGCCCGAAGCGGTCGCCCCCGGGCGGCGCGCCCCCCCGGCCCCCGGGCGGTGCGCCCCCGCGGCCCCCGCGCTCGCCGCGGCCGCCGCCCCCGCGCCCACCGCGCCCGGATCCGGCGCGGAAATCATTGCTAGCACAAAAGGAACATGTTTTACATCATCACGTCTGTATTCCCTATAGTGTTAGTCAGAGTTGAACCTATATTACCACTCAGAATTCGAAACTTCCCAGTAACAGCCCGGAGTCTGGATTTGCGCCCAGTTAATGACAATAGGCTCGCCCCCTATACATGGAACTTCAACATAACTGGCGAATTGTGGGTGTACTTCGACATATCTACCACTGTGCTCAACCTGCGTTTATGTATTACCTACTTTGGATAAGTTAACATTAATAATGTAAGTAAACATGGAAATCTATGGAGAAATTAGACCATTTCTTTTTTAAAAAGGGAGCATCCTCCGGCGAGACAGGTCAAATTTCTGGCAGGTACAGGTTAGATACCCAACAAAGCATAGTACTTGTTGTTGGGTATCTGTTTTTCTGCAATTTATTGATAAACTTTACTATGCAGTGCAGGATGGTGGTATGTATCGAGTATCAATTCTTATATTAAGCAGGAGAACGAAAATCGTTATACTGGGTGTAAAATTTGCTGTTCCATTTTGATTGTGAAGTTTTTTATAAAATAACCAACGAAAAAATCTGCGCTGGGCCTAGAATCCTGTGCTGAATTCATGGTAGCAGTTTACATGTCGATGTCCCTCACACAGTGTTTGTGAATTAGCGAGTAAAATAAATGACAATAAGAAAGCTTGCAACTAACTCGTATCGTCCGCCTCCGTTCCCCTGTCCGGGCGCGCCGGGCTGCGGCGGGCCGGCCTGCCAGGGCCGCTCGAACCGGTTGGCGTTGGGCGGCGCGCTGGGCCGCGAGTCGCGCGGGCCCCAGCGCGAGCCGCCGCGCCCGCCCGAGCCGCCCCAGCGGCCCCCCCCGCCGCCGCCGCCGCCGCCGCCGGAGCCGGTGCTGCCTCCCCAACGATCCTCTGTGGACATATAAAAATATATAATTTAAAAAATCGTTATAATCCTAACGACTACAACTACCTCGACAAGTGTATGAAAATACCATATTATCATTTAGTTTTCATTTATTTATATTTTAAACTTACACAACACATTCATATCCAAACATAACCAAATTTTTTATATTCAGTAAACTCTGGACTCGCGCGCGCCAAACGACATCATTGTGACGTAGCCGGCAAGCAGTGGCAAGAGGTGGGAGTGGACGAAGCGATCGTCCACTCACCTTGCCGCGACCTTCAGTCGAAACTAGCTCACGCGCTACTCGGCTGCGCATGATTTCGTGACACCCCGTTCGCCTATTATTTTGTAATCTATACGAATAACTATTATTATTGTGCTGTGACTATTGTGACTGTGTGTGCCTATTATCATCTCGACTATTCTCCTTCTGACTGTTCTGTGTGTGAGTATATTGAGCAATACACACTGCTCAATATAAGCAGACTTGACTTTCATTCCTCGGCCTATTATACACTCCATATTCGCACGACCCCAGGGCCTCCAGTATCTTCTTCATTTCGGCAACAACAACAACAACCCAAATCTAATTTTTTTCCACCTAGACTGGCATCACGGTTTTTTATCTTAATTCATAAAAATATCTACCCTAACGACCATCGATGTTACGGCTAAAATAGCAGGCCTATTACCACTTCAGCTTACCTACTATTCCACAGGCTATATTTGACAACTTTAGTTCTCGATCGACGAAGATAGTGTAAAGTTGTAGTAAAATCATACCTTAACATTCAACACCTGTTTGATAACAACTAAGGCCGAGCTCTAAAAAGCGTACAGTAGGCGTTTCATACGAATATGAACCTAGACAAGATTTAGAAGTGTTTTTCATAGTATATTTGTATGTGTTATAACTAACCTCGATCTCCTCTACTGAAGTCCCTGTTCCTCCGATCGTCCCTGCCATGTCGCTTGTCGTTGGAGCGGTGTCGCTTGGCAGGCGGCGCGTCGCGCGTGGCAGATCGCTCGCGCTTGTCCTTGTCCCGAACCACGCCGGCAGCTTTGGCCTCGCGATGGTAGGCCTCCACTACGGCGCGGGCCTCTTCAGCCCCCAGCTCGGGGTAGATGACCTCGTCTAGCCACGAGCACTTCTCGGGCAGCGTGAAGTTGGCTACAACAGAGATGCGTGTGAGACGAGGTAGAGGCGGGGCGGGCGGGGGCGGCTCCTAGGGCTAGGCAGAGTAACCAACCTTTCATGTCCACGATAGCCCCGTCGGGCACCTCCTTGCCGTCGGCCTCCTCGCGTCGTTTCTGCCGGTCGCGGTACGTCTCGTCGTCGGTCACGATCACGACCGCGACCCGCCGGTACCCGTCGAATTCCCTCAACTTCCGCCTCTGGGCCGACGGGTATACGTTCGTCTGTTTTTACCCAATGCGATATCGAAACCGCGGTCGCGAATTACGTCGATCGCCGTCGTCGAGTCCCGCGTTGATTATGATGTGGAGCAAAACATTCTCATTATAGATATTGACGATATCCAGCGGTGACTTTGTACTTTGTGTTAATGTTTTGTGGCAGTTCGACACCTAGAACAAGCTCAATAGAGATCCCATCGCGGTTATTTCAGTGGGCCTTAGGCAGAGTTACCGCCCACCGCTCCCGCGTCTTCTACTTACCTCGGCGCAACTACAAACAATTACATTATAGCTCGCTCTTATCGCGGAAGCGGTGTCGTGACACATAGCCTTAACTACTCTTATATATAGGACGTACCTTATGAAGATGCGTAGATATATAGATGGCATACGAAGCTAGATAGGCGCTATATAACATGGCATACATTATACATAAACGCTCCGTGAAGATAGTGATTGATATCGATAAACAAATGAAAGGGCGAATCAGTCGCGGGGGTAACAGTCGTTCGATCTCGATTGTTCCTGAATTAAGTGTGCCTGCCAAAGTTTTAATGTAATCAAAATTGAAGTGTTGCTCACCTGATCGAGTATAAAATTCCTTTTGCGGCCCTTCGCGATTTCCAACAACTTAAGCACGCATTTAGCGCACTTGGACACCATAGCGTCCCACCTTGCGTCGTAGCTGGCGCGGAAGGGCTTACAGTCCACCTGTGTCGACGTACACACTCATACAATACTAAACCTAGACGCAGCGACACGACTTAGGCTAGCTTACACTAAGGAATATATGTTATTGTGATACCAGGGACTCTCCTTGGTGACTCGGGACTCGGTATACGTACGTCCTCTTCAGTCGGCGATCCACTGGTATCATATTAACTACACTGCTAGTTGTTGACCGCTAAAGGTCAAATAACATTGTTTTGTTATAATTTTTTGGTTTATAAATGTTGCTCATATTGCACCCTGTTGAAAATACAGACGAACATTAGTTTATCAATGTTTACAGTTGGAGCTGATGGCGGTTTATTGTGCTCATACCTCTAGCGCTGGAAGGGAACAAATATTAGTTTGTGTAGTGTTGTGTTTGAAAAGAAAATGTCCCTTATTTATGTTTCTCTTAGCAAATTAATTCATTATTATTTTAATCTTTGAGGTATTGCGAAGTTGAATTAAATTCATTCGACACGCTCATACTTCTCATTTCAAATATTTTCATTCAAGCTTGCATCCTTTGGGCGATGTCATTCGACATCAAATTAAATAAGTATTTGCTAAAGGCTACGCGCGCATGATTGTATGTTGGGCTAAGAATATCATTTTTTCTAAAGAAAATAACATGTTTAGTGCACATTCTCTTGTGAAGACTTACTTACCTTGCTGTGAACAAATGTAGCTTTCCCAAATTGCATCATTTTGGAACCAACCCAAGAGTTTGTGAAATGGCTGAGTATTTTCATACAATTATCCTTGTCCGCATATCATGCGCACTTAACCTAACAGAACTTTATAGCGTTAAGCAAATAAAAAAAAAGTAGTAAAAATGAACATTTTTGAGAGCTGAGAGAAAACATCGCAACAACACAAAGGGGTTTTCAAAAAAATTGTTATCAGTACAAAACATAAATAAAACCTTGATTTGTGTTTATTGTAATAGAGTGAAAATTAAATGTTTTGCATGTCAGTATAGTTCGATTTATTTCAATCTTCTAATATCATTCATATTAATTACATTACACGCGAATTAGAAAGGGCTCATTGAAATGTTTACAACATTCTAACGAGTCATTTCTGACTCATCTTGTGACTGAAACCGTCATGCAGTAACTTTTTGGTTTACTCTGGACTGATTAAAATAAAAACTTTTATCCAAGGAATAAATTTGAATAAAGAAGATAATAAATGTCAAACTATTATATTTATTCTTAGTTTTAATAATAAATTAAAAATTCAGCCCATTAACTATCAAAAAGTCAACCAGACCAATAACTAGCAAGTAAACATCCTCCATTTCTCTGTTTACACTATCAGAGGCTGAAACAAATCCAGACTATCCCATCTTGGTGTATGTGTATATTGTGTAGTGTGGTGGTACTGTGTGGTCGGCGGCGTACCTTCATGCGATCGAAGAGCGCGCCGGTGGAGAGTATGTTGTACCGCTTGTCGGGGTGCTCGGCCGCGTGCTGCTTCGCCCAGTACGTCTTGCCCGAGCCGGGCATGCCCACCATGAGGATCACCTGAAGCAAATCATTACATTAAACATTTATATGAATACAAAATACATCTATCTCAATTTGCCACAGGGACACGACCGCCACTACCGCGTCTCCCCGCAGCCGGCGGGTACCGCGAGCTTCACCACGTCATGGCTCCACTATATCGGACGCCATCCACGCTCCGCTATATGACTATCCATTCCACCTACTACCACATTAATTTCATTGGATAACTTAATTTCAAAGGAAATTCTCGACTCTCGAGCATAGCCCTCTTTGCACATTTATCAAATGTCTGCAAGACCGAGGTCTATTTTCTCTTTTATGTATTAAATGAAAAACATGTACGGGTAGATCGTGTGTTCGAACTCGGACTGGCACTTTACTTTGGGTTAAATTACCCAATTAGAGCAATGGTGGTAAAATTAGAGTTCTTTGGGTAATTTGAGCTAAAGTTCTATCACCAGTTCTCAAAAACGGTGTCGGAATCGGAATATCCTAGAATTAAAAATTCGAAGACCAGTAGTGGATTACGGTCAGCGGGATTGTCCGAAAAGGTTACCGCTGGCTCGGAACATAAAGGGCTAAGGAAGGAACACGGGTGGGTTTTAGTCAGTAAGAGTCTGACACTCCCTTCCGCTCCACCCAGAGCGGGAGGTGTCATTTGATGATTTCCCAATCGACAAAAAAAAAAAAAAAAGTAGTGGATTACGACTCTCTGCCTCTCACTAAAAGCCTTGGTCCCAGCAGTGGATGCATTGTAGGCTGATTATGCTTAAGTGTAAGCAAACCAGTCATTGCCACAGTAAATAGCATGTAGGTTCGATAGTAGTAAGGAGGCTTGTCTCACCTCACAGTCGGCGATGCTGGCCGGTCGGGAGGGCCCCTCCACAATGTCGCCGCTACTTATGTGCACGAAACCAGGTAGCATGTCCACCTCGGTGCCATCTAACTCTTCCTCTACTGTGTACCTGTGATCAATTCATAAATAGTAAGTTAAACTGGCCTTGTTAAACTCCATCACGCAGCGAGGAAGCCTATGTCTCAGCTCAGCAGTGGGAACATTATAGGCTGATTATGCTTATGCCGAGTAAAACTTGACAAAGTATAGTCCCGAGATAAATACTGCATCTTGTTGTGCTGGGAACAAAATCAGCTCTTTTTTTTTTTTTTTTTAATATATTATGTATAATTCCGCTTGCGATCTCATAATTATCATGTAAAATACGAGAGTAAATACGGAATTTTGATATACCTGCTCAGATGACTCATACCACACAACTGAGATTGAGCATGAAGTCTCAGATGAGTAGTCAAATACTTCATTCACAGGATAAGAAAATAGAATTCTGTATATTTCATTGTAAAAACTGGACCAACACAAGCCGAATTGGAAAACATGGTTTTAGTTTTTTGTGCACACAATCTGTCTTCTAGCCTAATTAACAAAACCTGCTTTTAAGACAGCTAGTGCCATACAGTGAAGTGTGATGAACCGAGGACAATGATGACTTTATCATTGATCTGGGTTCATCAGTTTCTGAGTAAATATATTGAACATACCTAAAAAAAACTAATTATTAAGACATGTTTGTGATATTTACTTTTGAAGAATGATAACTTACCGTGTGACGAATTTGATTCTCTTGTCTAGTACATGTCCTTTGAGGACTTGTTCTTCAGTCACCTCGGCGAGTTCGCCTTCTGTGGGAAAATATAACAAAACTTTTATTATTTCTATCAAAATATTACACATTGTGTAACGAAATCCTTATGAATCAAAATATTACACATTGCGTAACGAAATCCTTATGAATCAAAATATTACATATTGCGTAACGAAATCCTTATGAATCAAAATATTACACATTGCGTAACGAAATCCTTATGAATCAAAATATTACACATTGCGTAACGAAATCCTTATGAATCAAAATATTACACATTGCGTAACGAAATCCTTATGAATCAAAATATTACACATTGCGTAACGAAATCCTTATGAATCAAAATATTACACATTGCGTAACGAAATCCTTATGAATCAAAATATTACACATTGCGTAACGAAATCCTTATGAATCAAAATATTACACATTGCGTAACGAAATCCTTATGAATCAAAATATTACACATTGCGTAACGAAATCCTTATGAATCAAAATATTACACATTGCGTAACGAAATCCTTATAAAAACTGCCTTTTGAACTTCCATACAAGCTTTTGTCCTTTTAACTTTTACTGAAAAAGTTAAATTACAAGTTGTTTTTTTTATGTACTTACTGAGAAAATTATTTTATTTAACCAATTTTTTTTTTTTTTTTTCAAAATCTGTATTAATATTAACTTATATAAAGTCTGTCTGACTGTAGTCTGTAACAACAGTTTCTAAATTTTGAATTTTAAAATTAAATTTGCTTGTGGAAATAAACGAGCAGCTTCACTTACGAAAATTCATCAAATCGAGGCTGCTTCGCGCTGCCGCAGCCATGCTCTACGCGCGGCAAATACCTCGCGAAGCTTATAATGATTGTAATTCCGCTAGTGATCTAATATATTTCGTAATACACGAGAGTAAATACAGAATATTGATATTCCTGCTAACAAGACTCATACGGTCTACAACAAATTTGCATAGGCACAATAAAGTTGAAATTTCTGTGAACACGCGCCCGCGCCGCGCAGGCCCGTACCTACATCTGTGTGTGTACACTGGCTAACGTCGAACGAAACAAAAAATAATTATACCGTCGCTTTTTCACAAGCGCGGCGTAATTACGTATGACCTTGGTTGGTTCATACGATTGCTAAAATTCACATCTTCATAACAAGTACCGCTAGCGGATAGCGTTGCGTATTGGATTATTAAACAAGTTGGCCTAGGTTCGAATCTCGAGATGAAACTTTAATTTATCTTTTCAACAATATTCTTATCTTTTTTTATTATTATTCGATTAATTAATACACGAGAATAATAATGTAATATTTATTTTATTTGTATTATTATATTTTTATTGAAATATGGGATAAAAAAAAAAGATTTTTAAGTGATTTCCAAAATTTTATTCGTTATAATTTTATAAATAAACTTTTAAAACAGTTTATTTTCTCATAAAGAACAATTTATTGAAGTAAAGCATGTGAACTACTACCATTAGACTTAAAATATTGTAAGTATCTTTAATAAAATAATATTGTTCTATATATATATATTGCGGTTATAGCTTAAGTATTCATTTTCATTATGAAAAGAAGATTGAAACTATAAACCTCAAAATAATCCTTAATACGGTTAAGACACAATATTATTTTAATATTACTAAAATCAATTTGTAATTTATAACTTAATACGTTGTATAACCCCCATTATTATCCATGCTATCAAGTAAACGCTGGCGTATGGATCCTATAATATTTAAACATATTTCTGCATATTTCCTTGCAATGCAACTTCATCTGGTAACTGGTTGGTTAAAACAACATTTCTTTCTTATTCACTGACCAGCTGGGGCCTTCCACTGTCGATCGCGTTCGACTGGCACGGACCCTCCGACCTTTTGACCTTCCTACTCACAGTAGGTAGGTAATTTCTCTAAAACAAAAAAGGAATATTGTAAGGCTACTAGCAAAATGATAAAATATTATTAACTACTATTTTGAAAAAAAAAAAATTTGAAAATAGTTCAAAAGATAAGATTATAATTTATACTTAATGTTATATTCATCATTCCAAAAGTAAATAAATAAACTCTTGGAAATATATATTTTTTCTTCTATTTAGACCCTATGGTAAATATAAAACGTTTAATAAAATAACTACAAGGATCAGCAGTTATACATTAATTAAATAAATGTTCGATAAAAGAATTAAATCATAATACTCACAGTCAGTCCGGTTTCATCAAATATTTGTGGTATAATATTAAGTCCACTTTTACGCAGCGCGATAATATCCGCTTTCATCTCAATATTTAAATTTGCTTGCGTTTCAAAATTATTAACACCTCTAATAGATTAAACACACTTCACTAACCCACAATATCAAATTATTATCAACCAACAAAGAACCACAACATTCTTTCGCGGTGAATGGTGCATCTGTCCACCTTATAATTAATTTATTTATTAAGATTTCTGTGGGTATAATCATAAAGTTTTACGAACTATGTGAACAAGACGAACATGACACGGAACTATATTCAATAGCGTGATTATTCGAGTAATATGCGGGTGTGTGTGTCAAATTACTCATTAAAAGAAGGTCGTAAGTCACTAACTAAACTTCAAACTATAACTTTGCGAATTTGCTTAAGGACTTTTGATCGACACTGTACCACACATGAATGAAATGAGTTTTTTTTAATACTTTACAGGATATAGTTTTGCACAGCTTTATTCCTCGAGCGATAGCAAGACTGTTTAAGAGGTCATAAAAAACTGGCCAAGTGCGAGTCGGACTCGCACACGAAGGGTTCCGTACCACAAGGCAAAAACGCCGAAAAAAACACGTTTGTTGTATGGGAGCCCCCCTTAAATATTTATTTTATTTTGTTTTTAGTATTTGTTGTTCAGTTTTAGTATCTGCCAATCCGCACTGGGCCCGCGTGGTGGATTACGGCCCACTCCCTCTCACCGAGACGAGGCCTGTGTCCCAGCAGTGGGAACATTATAGGCTGATTATGGTATTTGTTGTTATAGCGGCAACAGAAATACATCTGTGAAAATTTCAACTGTCTAGCTACCGCGGTTCTTGAGATACAGCCTGGCGACAGACAGACGGCTAAAACGCCGAAAAAAACACGTTTTTTTGTATGGGAGCCCCCCTTAAATATTTATTTTATTTTGTTTTTAGTATTTGTTGTTATAGCGGCAACAGAAATACATCATCTGTGAAAATTTCAACTGTCTAGCTACCGCGGTTCTTGAGATACAGCCTGGCGACAGTCAGACGGCAAAAACGCCGAAAAAAACACGTTTTTTTGTATGGGAGCCCCCCTTAAATATTTATTTTATTTTTAGTATTTGTTGTTATAGCGGCAACAGAAATACATCATCTGTGAAAATTTCAACTGTCTAGCTACCGCGGTTCTTGAGATACAGCCTGGTGACAGACAGACGGACGGACGGACGGAATAACAGACGGACGGACGGACGGACAGCGAAGTCTTAGTAATAGGGTTCCGTTTTTACCCTTTGGGTACGGAACCCTAAAAATCGGTGTCGACTCAGCACGTCATTTTCTATAAACCGTCATCTCAGAATCCATAATATATCATCTTTCACACGCTCCATCCATCTTTTCTTAGGTGAACTTTTTTTTATTGGCGTACTGTGATATTATGTATTACGTTATACTAGCGACCCGCTTGCTTCGCACGGGCACAATCTCTTGACGTGGAAACATGTGAAATCATCGAAATTTCAATGCTGTTTCAAGATAAACATTGTATTATACAAATAAATCTTCCGGAATAAATGCTCAAAATGATGGTACCTAACAACCGCACTAAAATCAATTATGTAGTTTAGAAGAGCAAAGCGCACACACGAAAAGCTTTATGTTATACTATTTAGAGATGTACCTGGTTCAGGTTCTTCCTTCACCTCTGCGTCTGCGGCGGGCTTTTCGCTAGGCTCGGCATCCATAGGTTCAACCTTCACTTCAACCGCCTGCTCTATTTCTGCTGCAGCTTTTTCACCATTTTCCTACAAGATGCGTAAAGTTTAGTTGTATTCTTGAAGTTGTTCCCAATGTCGCCAGTTACACAGGGTCAAATTAATTAGAATAACTCCGCAAGTCCGCAGACGTGATTGATACAGTATTTTTATCCCACGAAACGAATAACGCTTTACTTGTGTTTACCAAGTGTACAAACATGCTGTGGATCAAGTTTGAAACAAAAGTTGCGTTACATCGTTGCAGCAACATGTTGCGCAACTTCAGTTTACTGTGAATACTGCCTAGTATCATTTGCTCGAACAAGCTCTTATTATTTCAAGTTGCCCATTTGACATCAAATGCTTATTGGTTTTATAAAAGTTCAAATTAAATTAACTAGCGAAACTTCACGGACGTGATCAACGTCTGATATTTTGTTTTAACATGATTTAATCATGTTAAAACAAAATATCAGTATGACCAGGTCTTTAACACCAAGGTGTTGCTGGCCTTTCTTGAGAAGCCGAGGTGGATCGAATGATAGTTTTTCCCAAATGTACGCAAAATACGCGCTTGGACGTGGAGTTGCGGACCCCAGCATGTTATACTATACAATACAAATACAATGACTCAAAGAATAAACTCTCACCTTGGGCTCATCCACCTTTTCTGCATTTTCCTCGACGGCTTCAGATTCCTTTTCTTTCTCTTTATCTTCCGGTTCCTTATCTTTCTCTACTTCTACTTCGGGTACCTCTTCACCTCTCTCTTTTCTCTCAGCGTCATCTCTCTCCTTCCTTTCACGGTCTTGCTTTTCCCGCTCCTGAAGGAAAGAATCGACAGATTTTAAAAAAGATGGAATGAAAATGAAAAAAAAAAAATACACATTCAATTTTTTCAGTGATTAGGACCATGTTATCATCTAATCATTAACAATTATTATCTTACATCTTTCTTCCTCTTCTGTCGTTCTTCCCTCTCAGTCTTCTCCTTCTCCCGTCGCTCGCGTTCCTTCTTAGCGGCCTCTTCCTTCTGTCGTTGTAACTCGGCCTCGATCGCGCGCTTCTCTTCTAGAACTTGTTCGACTGGAATCTCAACGCGCTTGCGAGCTATCTTCGTTTTTGTTAACATATTGTATCTGTTGAAAGAATGGAGTATGAGGCAATGTAAACAGAATTAGTGTGGCAATGGCGAAACTGAAACTCAATAAGAAATATTTGGCTTTGAAACGCTTAAGTTTACATAAACCCTTTTTCAGAAAGAAATCATTTAAAAAACAAAAATACTTTTATCAGCATTTATTGTAACAGTATAGGTCTACGTACCGCCGCTCTCTTGATTAACGAAGAATCTTAGTAAAAAACTAACTTGAAAGCAGTTCTATAGAAATTCATTCGAAGTTTCCACTTAGAACATAATCCTTAAATTTTTATTATCCAATAAGTTTTTACTAGTTTTCTATTCCTACCCTCGTAATAAAAGTTTTTTTACACAACGTAACACGAAAAATGTATTTCCGCTTGAGATCTCATGCATTACAGAACACACAAGAATAAATACGGAATCAAATGTACCTGCTATAATAGAAACCTCACGGTACACAAAGCACTGTGGGTTGATCCAGACAGGAATATTAAACAAACAATATTTTGAAATTCACAAATATGCACACAAATAGTAATTATTCCCCGAGTGCGGGGATCGAACCAGCCGTCCTGTGCGTAGAAAGCAGGAGCGCCGCCCCTACGTCAACAGGGAATTCAAAATAGCGTCGAAATTTACCTTCCTATGACATCTAGACAAGAATAGATCGATAGTGGCGCCGATTTTTTTATTTAGTCAGCGCCTGCCAATTTTTTACCATACCATAACCATAATCAGCCTATAATGTTCCCACTGCTGGGACACTGGCCTCCTCTCGGTGAGAGGGAGTGGGCCGTAATCCACCACGCGGGCCCAGTGCGGATTGGCAGATGTCACATGTCATGACAGGACTAAACTAATATTTATCTTCTGTCCTTTTCTTAATTAAATAGAAAGAAAAAGATTCACTGAACTTAAATTTAGTTTAGTTAGTGAACAAGGGAATCGGCGCCAGTGTAGCTCATGCGTTCTAAAATTAGCTAAGTCTAGACAAGAAGTGATGTCGGAGTGTATAGTAAATAAAACCCACGCGTGCGTTCAAATTGTGTGCGCGTTTATAGATTTGTATGTAGCATAATTTAATGTATACTTACTAATATTATAGAGGTAAAATTTGTATATTTGTAAGTTTATATGAAGGGGGTAATCTCTGGAACTACCAGTCGGTTTTTTTTTTTTTTTTGCATTCGGTAGCCCAGTTCTTGAAGAAGGCTATAGGCTATTTAACGTCACGCTATGACCCTTAGGAGCCGAGCAAAAACGCTATGCGAAAACGAAGTGATAGGGCAGGAGACGCAGGCAGGTGATGCAATGCGACGAGATGGGTCGAGGGAATAAGAAATTTCACGCGAACGAAGTCGCGGGCAAAAGCTAGTCTAAGATATAAATGGTCCTTTAGGTATTTACTAAAGAAGGCAAACAAACTAAAGTGGGCAGAAAGTGGCGTCTGCATTTCAATATCAACGTGAATTTTGTGAATCCTGTACGTACAGGACGCTATACCATTTAGGAGAGGTAGCCCTAGTGTCAAAAAATTAACTTGTTGGAGAGGTTTAACAAGCGTCTTAGAAATTAAATTAATATAAATTCCACTTTGATGGCAACCCATTCTGATACAAACATACCTAAAAATAATATCTAGATGAATCGCAATACAACGGCCAATATTCCTATAAGAATGTGAAGCCTCATCTGATAGCAGCACAAATTGCGACACAATTTGCACAACTTGAACCCCTAAAATGGTTTTAATAGCGAGGAGTCTATGCAATGTATAGCCCATAGTTTAATTCATTTATAATGTATTTACCTGTCATATCCAAAGTTAACTTTGTAGCAAATGTTCTTGGTTAGCAGATGCGGGAACAAGGGCTTTCCGTTAAGCGCTGCCTTGTCAAACTCGTAAGCCGTGCCCAGTTCAGCACCGTTCACCGTGTACGAGATCTTGCATGGATTTGACTCCAGATCCTGGTAGAAATAGAATAAGGTAAGAAGGTATGTATATTAACTTGACGGCAGCTACTGCGGAGTTGAAGCGATCGCCCTGGCCGAAATCGGTCGGATTGCATCATCATCATTAACTTGACTTGTTTGAGATTGTTGAGGAGCTAATTTTAGCTTCCCTATCCCTGTCACTATGCCAAAATTACCAATTATTTGTACTAGCAGCGCCCCGCGGTTTCACCCGCGTAAGTTTCGACCCCGTCGAAATATCGGGATAAAAACTATCCAATGTCCTTTCACGGGACTCTTACCTCTTCACGCTTTAACCGCTGAACCGACAGACAGACACGCAGCATAAGAATATAAAAATATGGTATACCATCACCCAACACCTGAAACGTTTCTGCATGAGACCTTTGCCATTCAAGAGACTATTATGGAACTTATCACACAATCTATTGGCACTGGTTTTATAGAGGTATGAGGAACAGGGTGTAAAGTTCACTCATACTCCATAGAAAAGGGAGCATCCTTCGACCAGACGGGTGTTGTGTCTGGCGGGCAACTGCCCATTGATTCATGTCGGGTCGTTGTATGTAAGCTAGTTTTTAACCGACTTCAAAAAAAGGAGGAGGTTTCTCAATTCGAACGTATATTTTTTTTTTTTTTATGTGTGTTCGCGGATAACTTCGTCGTTTATGAACCAATTTTGATTATTCTTTTTTTGTTGGAAAGGAGATATGCCAAGGGTGGTACCATGATAAGGAAACCAGGATCTGATGATGGCATCCCAGTGAAACCGAGGGGAACATTCGAAAATCGTAGGAGCGACTAGTGCGTTTGTTAATTTTTTCGTTAAGTATTTTAAAGCACTACAATTTAATGAAGGCCTGGAGTCGATCTGATGATGGAGCCGAAAGACAGTCGAGGGGACTCCTCAACGATTTACAGCAGTTACCTTGTGTTTGGGCTTGATTAATTTGTATTGATGTGAACTTTACACCTAGATGGGTTGTGACTGTCATTAGGGGTCTGATGATGAAGAGGAGGACAGTTAAGGGAACTCCTCAACAGTTTACAGTAGCTACCTTGTGTTTGGAATTAATTAATTTATATTTATGAGAACTGTAATGGCAAAGGAAAAACTTTGCACCCATATGCGTTATAAGTGCCATTACAGGTCTGATGATGGAGACCATAGACAGTCGAGGGAATTCCTCAACGATTTACAGCAGTTACCTTTTGTTGGGCTTACTTCATACGGTTCAATACGAAAAATGTTCAGGTCGTACAAAAATAATACCTACCTAATTAAGATTGTAGTTTTACATAGGACGACCACTACCTACTAGTCATGCTGATGCGTCAATTTGAAACCGAATTTAAGTTGCGTAATCGCGTCATTTTTCGTCGTGTGGCCTACTCAATAATTAAAGTAACTTGAGCATTTGCTCTCGGAAATCATCATTTGGTAAAGTGGAGCTGATGATGAAGACCACAGATGGCCATCGGAACTACTCAATGACAAATATTTCACGGGTTGCGATTCGATTACTTTAATATGGTTGCTAAGCAATTTATGCTCGTTACAATGCGTATGGTGAAGTGGAGCTGATGGTGACTTCTCAATCAGCTCCAGTTCTCCTGGTTCTTACTAGGAGAACTCTTCAACAATTAACGTCCCTGCATCGGGAAAAGCAATATTTTGTAAAAGGTGATGATCCGTTGATATTAGGCTATTGTAACTTAAATAAATTACAAACTGACCCACTAAAAAGTGAAAAATAAAAACTTTTACAAAAAAAACAACCGACTTCCAAAAAACACTATAAAGTTAAAAATAACTTTAATTTCGGAAGTCGGTGGCAAAAAACTAAAATACAAATCCAAAGACACCGACTTCCGAAATTAAAGTTATTTTTAACTTTATAGTGTTTTTTGGAAGTCGGTTGTTTTTTTTGTAAAAGTTTTTATTATATTGTAATTTTTGACGTTCAAAAGTGCCTTATAAGTCTATTTGAAATAAAGACTTTGAATTTGACTTTGAGTTGCGCGGTAAAGTCTGCTTGCGTGATGCAGGATTTGCGTGACGTCAGTATGACGCGTTGTTCGTATGTGGCGTTGTAGATACAGCTACAGTTTATTTGAGAAGTTGATTTGTCAGTTTTGGTTGCTCACCAATAGTGTAAGCGATATTTTTCATTAGAGGACTACCATTGGTTTACAATCGGCTGTTTATACACAATTTATTACCAAATAAGCCCCAATGACGTCCTTCTCGCTGAATTGTTTCCCGTACTCCTTGAACTCACTGTTGTTGACAGCTCGACCGGAACTCTCGAAGCCCCAGCTGACTTCACCCTCGCCTGAAATGATCATACAAATTGTAAAATTCCAGATTATCCTCGTCCAAAACACTTTTTCGCGTGGGGAAGTTTTTTCAGAGCAATTAACCAACGTCTATTTAAGTCTTTGTTGCTTTACTTATTGCTGAATTGTGGACGAGGCACTTTCCGATCCTAAATCAAAATTTGGGGCTTTTAAAATTTAAGCCTGCTTAAATTTTTTAACAAGGCTTTAAATGGCAAAGCATTTTTTTTTTGTAGATTTGAACAGGTCAGATGCACGGAAGGGTGATATTTTACTTTCTTTTTGGTCTTGTGGTGGTCTGAAACTTCGCTCAGTGTGGTGAACTATAAAAGTAACGTTTTTTTTTTAGTTCACCACACTTAGCAAGCAGAATTCGGTATGCAAACTTACCCAGATGCAATGGGGAGTCATCAGTTGACCATCCTATTCTCAGTCCGGAGCCGACAGGTTCCTTCTCCAAGCTCTCAGTGGTTGAAAGTATAGTGCCGACTCGCACCTAAAATTCCAACAAAAGGTTATATTGTCATTTTGATTTAGAAGATTTAGACCTATGGGAACAGAACTCTAAAAACTATCTTTGCCAAAAAACTAGGATTAGTTCATTACAGATTGGAAAGAAAAAGCAAGAAAGTGACATCTACCATTCTTGCTTTTTCTGGCCAATTTCGAAATCTGGAAATTTCGAAGCCATAGTCTGGCGACCAGTCTTATCAAGAGGCATTATGTTACCCAGTCGCTAAAATACCAGTATTCAGCTTCATTCGGCAAGACTGTAAACCGCCCCCCACATAGTTGGGAAAAGGCTAGGCAGATAGATTTTTCATGAGGCCATAGTAACACAAATTCTGTAAAATTTACAACTGGCTGCCTATATTACGATTAAAAAGATGCAGCCTTGTGACATAGGCTTAAAAAACACATTTTAGCACCTTGTGACTATGACAACCTTATTATTATCAGCCATTTCTGTCCCACTGCAGGGCAAAGGCCTCCCTTCCCTCCTTCCACTTATCCCTATCCAGTGCTGTCAAACGCCAATCCTTCTGGAAAGAGTCGAGCTCGTCCCGCCATCTCATTCTGGGCCTGCCGCGTTGTCGTTTACTGCTGTTTGGGACCCATTGTGTGATAACCCTAGCCCATAGCTCCTCCGGCATGCGACAGATGTGACCAGCCCAGTTCCATTTTAGCTTGGCAGCCGTGTGACATGACAACCTTAGAAAAGAAATAAAAATTGTCAAGTTACCTCATAACACACTCTGCCGGCATCCACACCATGGCTGGCCCTCGCGCCCGCCCACGCATGTGCAAAGGCACCGTCACTGAGCGGCACTACGCTGTTCAACTCCGGCACTTCTAAGTACTGGTTCAGATCGCTGTCATCTGTTGGGCAAAATTTACAATTTGAAGCTCGTGGCATTCTGGAATTTACTTATTTACAGGTTTCCTAAGTACGTGCGGTTCGGTAATCTTCGCGTTACCGAATTAGCATAAACGTTGGGCCACCGACCAACCCCTTACATAGGCAAGCTTCTAAGTTTTGTACTCCCGAGCTCCATAGTGGTGAATCATTGCGCGTTTGCATAAAGTTTTCTCTCCGTCGGGTCCCTACTACCTACTCTAGTCTCAGGTCGTCATTTGTCACATACAAGTTTTGACAATTCTTTAGGGTTCTCCCTTACAGTTTCGCCATGTCCGCCTGTCCGTCCGCAGCTTAGCTCAGACTCTTAGTACTAGAAAACTATAATTTGGCATGGATATACATATTAACCTTTTGAACGCCAATGTCGGCTATAGCCGACATGAGCAAGCGTGCCCTGTGCGCCAACGACGGCTATACTCGACAAAAAACAGGTCGCAGAAAAATACAAAATAAACCTATTAAATCATTACTTTTATGTATTATTTTTTTGTAGGTATTTAATTAAGATTTTCGGGCTTGGCGTACAGGGCATAGGAATACCGATATGGCGTGGCGGTGAAAAGGTTAATCACGCCGACAAAGTGGCAAAATAAATACTTAAAAAAAAAAATGTTTTTAGGGTACTTCCTGTACACGTAAAGTGGGGATGTTTTTTTTTGTATCGTCTACCCCATTTTGTGGCGTAATGTTGGTTAGGTCTCTACACTATCGAATGATGTAATAATACAGTGAGTGGTTTTTTTTTCCAAAATCTGCGGGTTCGATTCCGGGCTAGAAATATTGATTTTTCAAAAATCCAATGACGCAGTTTTAGTTTTCATCAAAATCGAGCTCGCGACTCCTTTGGGTACTTTTCGTTATTCCTCATAGTTTTGGATTTGGCCATCCACGCCCACTTGGAAAATTCAGCCTGTATAACATTAAAAATTAATAGGAAAACTATCAAGGCTTTACAAATTTACGAGTAATAGTCGAACACCTTAAATTTGCAGTTGCAATGTATGGGAGAACATGATTTTCAACTACAATGTTAAGTTTGTTCTTGGAATCTTCGGATAAATTCATTCCAACTACGGAACCCTTCATTGTGCGTGGTCCAACATGCACTTGGCCGGTTTTTTGTAATTGCATAGTGTTGTTAATCTGTAGTTTGTAAAAATGGTAGTACAAATTAGGCAATTACTTCCATGGTTGCAACAGCTCTATAATAGATCTTATCATCGCGTGTTCGCAAAGATAGACAATGGATCCCGAAGCGCATATTTTTCTTGGAATATTCAGCTGCATCCTGTTAGGACTGGAAGCAGTCCCCAATATAATTGAGAAGACAGATGATGATGTATTTGCAGTACTCACACCAAGAGAGGGTGATTTTGCTGTCGTCAATCTCGGGCTCTGCTACTTTCACTTCAGCAGACTCTTTCTTCTCCTTATTTGCATGGGCGTCCTGAGGATAAAATAGTACTTTATAGTGACGCAAATCGCTAGTATTTGGCCGTAAATATGGCACATCAAATTTTAGAACAATTTGGACTTTGGAGAGCGTCGTGCGTGTCATTCATACCTTTTTGAGTGTCGTTCTAAAGCTTAATGTGTCACATTACCAGTTGGTTAGAGATCGTCTAATTTAAAAGTGCCCCCCTCTCACTCCACTGGTTGTTGCATATACATTTCAAATGTTTGTATCAACATTTATGTGGAGGGGCCTGCATTTCTAAGTTAGACAATATCTACTGTAATATAAATAGCCTTTAAACTGTATAATATCTTATTCAGAATGTATAAAGATTTCTTCTGTACAGGGAAATACTAAAAACCCTATGCATATTTATATTATAAAAGCAAGCACCATATCTTTCTTTTTACAGTCATTTACATAAATACATTAGGGTTACTTGATTAGTAACATGCATTATAAAGGTGATCAACTCCTGATGATGTTTACGAGCCTTGAGCACTAGATATGTGGAAATGTGATGTTTCTATGGTGTACCACTAAGTTTGAACTACCATCGGCCTTTCAAATGACTACAATTCAGTTCTCAAATGCAAGTATTACTCGCAATAGAATTAACACAACATGTGAACGCTCGCTTTCGAATGCTCGCGGTGTGGACCTAAGATGTTTTGTAATATGTGGAACCATTGACATAGGACTATCTAACTTGGGACACTAATGTAAGGGTTCATTTTACGACGGACTATACGTGCGACATACCTCAGGCAGTGAAAGCACTTCGTTAGTGACTTCGACAGCCCTGTAGAAGTTACTCCAGCGAGCCTTCTTTTCGCGCTTGCGCTTCAAGCGTTTCAGCTTAACTGGGTCCTGTTCCAATTAGATAAATGGTTCAATTATTTACTGCCTCTTTAATGTGTACGGGTTTACTCATGTATTTATTTCGGATTTTACCGACAAGCTTCAAGCTCAAACCCAGACTGAATATGACTCATGAGCTCGTGAATTAGATTTATGTTTGAGGTCAAAACAAGTCGGTCAAGCCCGAAATAAATACGCGAGTAAAGGCGTATAAATTCATAGATATGACACTAAGTCTCACGAGAAATGTAATCGAAGTTGTTTCCCGAAAGAATAATGTTATAGAAAACAAAATCGAGAAGAGCAAACTGGAGAAATTCTCAGAAGGCTGACCGTATTAGTACGTTTTATTAGTCAAAATAAAGAAACTGGTTTTTCTACTTTTATTATGATATGACCATGTAGCAAAGCCGGTAAATAAATCAAGAAAGCTAATGCAGAATAGAAAATAAAATCAAAGCAAAACCAAACTAACTATCAGACCTACATTTAGACTAAAATATTTTTTGTCCTAAATAAATATATTACTTTTGTTATCGACAACCTAAGATTAAGAAATTCGTCTCTTGTGTCTTTTGATAATTTCTTTAAGAGTGGGCCCAATGACAGGATAAAATCTGATTTCACCCGCGCGTCTCCCAACCCCCGTATTAGTGCAAATAACAACCGCGGGTGGCGTGACGACGCGCACAGCGAAACTCTGTACACTAAACTTCAAGTGCAGTGCGTTTGCGTAGTATATGCAGGATACTCAGATAAAAATTGGCCAAGTGCGTGTCGGACCACGCACAATGATGAGTTCCGTAGTAGAAATGAATTTACCCAAGAACAAACTTAACATTATAGTTGAAAATCATGTTCTCCCATACATGTAAGTTGGTGGACTATTATTCGTAAACTTGTAAAGCCTACTTAGCCGTGATAGTTTTCCTTTTAATTTCGTTATTATATATTACTACCATGAATTTTTTCACATATCCAAAGACAACCATTTAGATGGCAGGGGGGAACCCCTGTCAGCTAAATGGTTGTTTCTGACTCTAACTAAAATTAGCACTTTAAAGCTATATATTTCACAAACGGATCCCTGAATCGCAAAATTGTTTCCACAAACCCGCAATATTTTTGAAAGACCTATACGATGATACCCCACACCACGGGGTAGACTGGTACCATTTTTTATTTTTTCAAAATTTTATTTTACCACTTTTTCGGCGTGATTAATATATATGTCGTATCGGATAGATGGCGCCACAGTATAGCGAACAGCGCCATCTAACAATTTGATTGGTAAACGAAAAATCATGTGATCGGAAACGCAAGCGAGCCCTACCTCTTGGACACGATCATCGGTGGACGGGATGCAGCGAGGACTGGTGGAGAGACCGAGTGTTGCGACAGTCGACCGTCGAGCTCGGACATTCTAGGCAAACGCTCAATACCAACGCACGTGTTAGTTTCCGACACACGTGTGCGTTTCGGTTGTTAATCGCTAGTTTATTAAAGTTACTTCAAATTCAAATAATCTTTTCGTTCGAGTACCCACTGCAGTGCCCACACCTATCTAAACTATGTTGGATCGTGAAGAAGACCCGATGTATCGCATCTCGGCCATCCAGTAATGCGACTATCCATGCCAAATTATCGCTATCTAGTACTAAGAGTCTCTGAGCTTAGCTGCGGACGGACAGACGGACAGGGCGAAACTATAAGGATTCCTTGTTGACTACGGAACCCTGAAAACAAAGACTTTTTTTAAATTCTATTTTTAAATTTCTTTGGACAAAATAGTAATATGCGCTACGCTCTCGGTTTCACAAAATCATCAATTCGCAAAATGTACTTTTATCATGACTGTACCTTTATTGTGTTATACTATGTGTGCAGGGATAAGAATGTCTTTACTTGTGTAATATATACAATGCAATCCTATTTTGTGTTTGTATGTTGAGAAATAAAAGTTCTGTATACTCCATTCCACCATAAAAAATTAGAAGTGATAAAATAGGTGATAAAAAATCCAAAAGGTATAAAAGCAAATCAAACACAATGATAAGAAATATCTTATAATCATCACAATTATTGTTTTTGAATTTATTTGTCGTCGGGTCCTTTATTCAGTGTCGATTCAATGGATGAAAAAGTCAATCTGCTGACAGACAATCAGCTATACGATGTTCACGCTCAATTCATGCAGTAAAAATCAAGCATCTGCGACGATATTAGAAGCATCATGCATAAGAAAGCTGAAACTAAAACAAAATTGAAGTATCGGCCCTCTTCGTCAAACCGTCCTTGTGGATGCTCACAATCGCTGCAATAACAATAATACCCACCGGTAGAGATTCCCAACGCCGCCATAACCACACATCACTTGAAAACAGAGATCTAGGTAAAGTCTGGAAATTTCATAAATCCATGGAAGTTAAAATCACGCCTAGAATAGATTCTTAGATACATATTATTGATTTACTGAATCAACACTTCTCATCTTCACCCTACTGTAATGGGACCTTAAAAGCAGCTACAGTAAACTCTCTTTCAAATGGTCCAACACCGGACCATCCCCCATTTATTTTTAGTAAATTTTCTGATTGTTATGAAGAGCGTTGTTAAATTCACGTCTAATGCAGTTAGTAGTGACTGTGTCAGTTGGAAAATGATACTGGGATGTCCTCGACGAAATCCTTCCTATTCTATGCTACATCCTAAACTACTCTTTAACCTATGGTGTCTTTCCTTCCGATGTGGAAAGAGCCAAAAATCACTGCTTTACCCAAAAAATCTAATCTTGCTTCCTTTCCAGAATACCGACCTACTTCCATCTTGCCTTTCCTCTCCCAAAGTCCTTGAACACCTTGTTCACAATCAGCTTAGTGCATTTCTTTGCAAGAATAGTCTGCTGAATATTTTCCAATCCGGATTTCGTCCTGGTCACAGCACCGCTACTGTACGCTAGTGAACGTTACTAACAACATACGCTTAGGCATGGGGAGGAAATCTGACGATTCTTTGCTTATTGGATTTAAGCAATGCGTTCAATATCGTCAATTTCGATATCCTGCTTGGCATGCTTCTCTCGCTTCGTAGTTACCTGTATGGCCGCCGGCAACGTATATGCATAGAACAGACGTGTTCTTCTTGTTGTTATACTTCTGCCGGTGTACCTCAGGGTGGTGGTTTAAAATTGTTTTCGACCTCAATATTACTACCGATAGGACCATCAACAAACTCGATCACTCGATTAATATCCTTTTCCGGGAACTGATACCTAAAACAAGCGAGTTTTTGGAACAATCTTATATTCTTTGTTTTAATACCTCACTCGACTAGTTGTAAAAAAGTAACAAACAAAGAAAGAGACGGGTCGAGAGGGAGGGATATTGTAATTCTTTCGTATTTCTAATTTTAGTGAGGAAGCGTGGACAACACTCACATATTATCAAAAATAAATTCTAGCTAAATTATATAATTTCGCAAGAAAACAATAAACGATCATATCGAGCGGTCAAATCATCTGTTTATTTTGCGTATACTATACGCATAAGTACCTTGATATAAATACAAACCTTCGACTTCGGCAATTAGCAATCATTTTAGTCTTCAAGTGTTTAAGTTCTCGCTTTTTCATTGTATTTTTTTGTTTCCCATTTATTATTCAACAAAATGTCGATAATAATAATGATTGCTAGGCGCGGAGAAAATTGTCATAGACTTCCCGTCTCAACAGAGCGATGGGTACTGACTGGTGAAACAAACTGATGCCTCAAGCTCGTGTCACGCGAGACGGAAGACAGCGTATCTCGCGGATTAAAAATGTAGTAAGCGCCAAATGCTTTTTATTCGATTATCTTTTAAAATAGACATTATTTTAAAAAATCGCTTGGGTCATCGCTAGGTTATAATGAGTGTTATTATTTGTCTAATTTGTGGTTCAGTAATATGCACCAAAATAGAATGCAAACCAAATTAGATTAAAATTAGAGGTAACTTTGTGATGGTTTTCTATCGAGAAAATTTTATCGTATCATGTTTTCGTCTGGGTCGACCCTCACATTTATAATTAAGTTTCCTGCCATATACTTTTTTCCAATTTGAATATGATTTACTAATGTTTAAATCTAATCTAAGATTGAAGATTTTCCTTTGGGCCTGCCCTTAAATTTGAATCCGCAACACAAAAAAAATCTGTGTATTTTTAGAACCACGTAATTTGGTAGAATACAGGTTTGATAGGAGTCCGAAAAATTGCGTCGAAAATGTCAATATAACTTGTATCCCTAGTCCCTAGTAGCATATGCAGAGAAGAACTTCAGCGGAGGTTAGTAAATAAAATGTGCATGCAAGACTGCAAAATATATTGTTTTTCTAAACCTTATTAGAAGTCCAAATAAGGAAAGCAACGGAAAAAGCACCTTAGCACGACAGCATAAGCTTTAAAATTGAGTTGCGTTTGGAGGCCGAAACACAGAAAGAAAGTTAAAAGGTTTAAGAGTAGAGGGAGTTTTACAAATTGCCAGTAGCCAGATGTGGCACGCTCCAAGTCACTAGAATTTTTGGCCCAAGTAGCCTAAGATCTCCATTTTTTTAAAGATAACCTAATTGGTCCCAGCCAACCAGTCACCGATCGTTAAAATTGGTGGCCCCGAGTAGCCTAAATGGCGACAAGTCGCCTAATCTGGCACTACCCCAAGTCTCTTTACATTCTTGCTTCTGAAACCCAGCCAAGCTAAATAGTAAGTTCTACATACATTACTAACATCCTCGAGGCGTTTCGCGTCATCCTCGGCTTGCTTTCGTTCTCTCTCAAGGCGTTCTTGCTCACGAATGCGGAGGCGCTCATTCAATTGGTCCCATTCCTCTTCTTCAGTAATGTCACGGTCTCGCTGAATGACAAGTTAGTTGAAATAAATAATTTCGTCTTTTCAATACCAACTGAACACTTGCCGGAGTGTTCAGTTGGTATTAAAAAGGCGAAATTAGTTATTTGCCAACTGAAAACTCCGACATGTCTCTCTATAAACGTGGCGAAAAATAGAACTATGGTCCTTTCAGTTATTTTACGCTCTGATTTTTTGAATCACAGTGATCTTTATTTACATTGCGTTGAGGTTGATGTTAGTTTGCAGTCAGAGGTAGTGTTAAGACAATAATTAACATGATGAATAATTATCATTTCAAGTTTTCATTACTTTCTTTTTCTCCACGTTCATAGAGAGCAATGCACGACTATACTGGTGATACCTAGACAAGTCTAAGAACGCTGAACGCTGTCGCGACAATTTGGGACTCGTTCTTGAAGGATTGGTTGGTTAAGGATCCTATTTTATAAGCATCAGATTTTTTTTGTTATTTTTTCCCATGTTTTAATAATTAAGGGGCTTCCCCAGAACACGCTACCAAAGTTTCATCACAATCTGACCAATGGTTTCGGAACGCATAGAGGACAAACATTGATTTTTATAATATAGACAGATTCATTATGCATTATTTTATGAATAGTTATTTTTAACATTGTTCCTCTCAACCAAAGCACCTGCCATCTCTTCACCACCCCTGGTTGACTGGTAGAGAATGCCTAAGGCATTATGTTTGCCTTTGTACCTTTTTTGTGTGTGAAAAGTTTAAATAAATAAAGCAACAGAGAAAGGACAAAATATGGAAAACTATTTGGGAGAAGCCTACCATCGGCATCAGATGAAATAAAATATGGAAAACTATTTGGGAGAAGCCTACCATCGGCATCAGATGAGATAAAATATGGAAAACTATTTGGGAGAAGCCTACCATCGGCATCAGATGAGATAAAATATGGAAAACTATTTGGGAGAAGCCTACCATCGGCATCAGATGAGATAAAATATGGAAAACTATTTGGGAGAAGCCTACCATCGGCATCAGATGAGATAAAAATCAATGACATGCTAAAAAAAAAGCAGTGGGACTAATTAGTGGACAATTAAAGCTTTCAATACTGAACGGAAGGCCACATAATTTATACAAATATTATAACGCTGAAGAGTTTGTTCGAATGCGCTATCTCTGCAATTACCAGTTAGATTTGAAAATATATATTTTGCATTTGATAGCTTGAGGAAAGTTATAATAGGCTATTTACCATCACGCTACGACACTTAAGAGCAAAAAAAGTAAAAAAAACGCTAAGTGAAAACGTAATCACAGCACGAGCGAGTAATGCGATGCGACGCAGTGGGTCAGGGGATGAAAATTAACTCAGATGAAGCTAGTACAAAATATTACGAATCCATACTAATATTATAAATGCGAAACTAACTGTCTGGCAGTCTGTTACCTTTTGACGCCTAAACTACTGAACCATATACATTTATAACCGTATAAATCTGCCTACCACTGGAAATATTAAGGTGGTTGCGCTAAGGATGCCCGCAAAAACATTTTTTTTTTAAAGATTTTTTGCAATTTGCAGGACAGTGTCAGGTTGTGCCTTAAAGCTCCAGGTTAAGGTGAATGGGTAGTGGTAGACCGCGAAATTCAAATTTTCTTACGTTTTTTGCAATTTGCAGGTCAGTTTCAGTTTGTATCTTTATCATTCTTTATCAAAATATGATTCGCGACAATAACAGGTACATATTTAGAGAATTATAATCATTAGAATTATTAATACATCTAAGTTAGATTTGTACCATAAGCACTTTTCCATAAGAGATTGGTACATATGGTACAAATCTAACTAAGGGCCTGTGCACACCACGTTTCTTAAACGCGCCGTTGACGCGCGTTTTAGAAACGTGTGTCGACGGCGCGCTTTTATCCTACAGAAGGTCTACAGGCTGCGTCTGACTTGCGTCTGTATCGCTACAAACGCGCGTCAACGGCGCGTTTAAAAAACGTGGTGTGCACCGGCCCTTAGAAAGATGTATTAATGATTCTAATAATTATAATTCTCTTAATATGTAAGTACATGTTGTTGTCGCGAATCATATTTTGATCACGAAAATACAGCCTGACGCTGACCTGCAAATTGCAAAAAACGTAAGAAAATTTGAATTTCGCGGTCTACCACTACCCATTCACCTTAACACAATTGCCATCTAATAAAAACTAACCTCATCCTTCCTGTCATCCCTATCGTGGTCCATCCTATCATCCACATCATACTTCTTCTCTGCTTTTTCCTCCTGTTCTGTATTCGGATTTTCTTGAACTTCCATTGGTTCTGAAAAAGAATTTTATTTTATTAGCCTGAAATATCAATGGTCATGGGAAATCATACCATGTTATTTATAAAATATGCTTACCATTATCATCTTTTGCTGGCGAAACATTCCTGAAATTTAAGTAAAGGTTATATTATTATTATATTTAAACTGTTTCATTGTTGAGCAAAGGCTTAACGAAAAAGGCCATTATTATCATATTATTCCAAAATTAAAACTATTGAAAATACAAAATTCGGTTATACTTTTAAGCATACCTTGTCGCTGAATGATATTGACATTATTGTTTGATTTGATGGAGCACTAGGTATTATATTTTAAGGGGTTTATTCATAAAGGTTGCTAGTTAAGTAATGATTGGCAACTGTTTAACCATACATTTTTGACGTTTAAATGTCTCATAATGCTTTTGTGATATCAGGTAATATTATAAGCATATCAAATACAGCAAAATGCAATTGAAATGACTGGTTAGTCATTACTGAGCGGATGTATTGTTAGAAATAATTGTATAAAATATAATATGTTTTATCGAACGCGTCACATCGCTATGCGATATTTGTGCTTTTATTTATGAAAGACAAATAAATTGGCGAACGTAACAAATCTAAAAGGATTCAAATGTCGCTATGGTTTATTCCCGGTCGTCCCCACCCCGTCGTCCCCACTGAGCACGAATGGGAAAAAAAAGTTTCCGTAAAATCTCCAATCCCCATTATTGCATTTTGACTCTCGGTCTATAGCGGAACAAGTAGAAAATAAAAAGTTCCAATCGTCACCACTGGGAAGGAACGAAACTTTTTCTTCCCACTCGTGCCCGGTGGGGACGACGGTGCGGGGACGACCGGGAATAAACCGTCGCTATCTGACTGGATCATCATCCAAAAAACACCTCTCTGTTATGCTGATCTCCATGCTCCTTTGCGCGCGAGAGTTACATGTCCTCCGACAATCTGAGGGGCAATTCTCGTAATTTTAAGAACGTTCAAAGTCTGGTCTAGTCTCAATCAGTCAAAAATACCTCAGACCCTACATTTTTACAAATTTTTGACATTTGTTTGTCGCCGAGATGAGACTGCGACTAGATTTTGAACGTTTTAAATTACGAGAATTGGCCTTCTGAACTTTTGGCGCCTGAATGACATTGGCAGTGTTAGTAAACATTTGTGAAATTGTCACAAAAGTTTTATTTACCAAACAAGATGGCGGCGTTATAGTCCGCGCGGAACTAGTTGGCCGCGCCTTGGGTGGGGCCGGGGGTGAGGGCGGCAGGGTTGCCTATTGTTCGCAAAACACGTACTGAGTAATGACAAAGCCCCTGCCCCTCCGTCCCACCGCTCACATACCTAAGGCGCGGCCAACTAGTTCCGCGCGGACTTAGTTCCGATTTTGGCTACGCGCCAAAATAACCTTGTAGCGAAAATCACAAGGCGATCTGTGACAATTTTGTAATTTTTTGACAAATATGTCACATACCTATACATAACAAACGTCACGCCTGTCATTCCGTTAGGCAGAGCTGTACCTTAGCATGTACACCCACATTTTGCCAGTTATGTTTAAGTCCCATGTAATAGGGGGGCGAACAAAGGATTCACATTGTCCATTGTACCAAATAGGGCCCAGTTCTTACTTTAGAGCCAGTTTTAACTATTTCTACTCACTTTAAGTCAGCAGCAGGCTCAGATTCTTCAGCAGGCACCTCTACCGGCGCAGGTACGGGTGCAGGAGCCGCCACCGGTTCAGGCGCCGCAACTGGTTTAGGGGCAGCAACTGGTTCAGGGGCAGCTGCTGGTTCAGGGGCAGCTACCGGTTCAGGCGCAGCAACTGGTTGAGGGGCAGCAACTGGTTCAGGGGCTGCAACCGGCGTTGGTAGGGCAACTTTTTCTGGGGAAGCAACTGGTGCAGGTTCAGGGGTTGGTTCTGGCTCAGGTGGTGCAACAGGTTTAGGAGGGGCAACCGGTACAGGTGCTGCCTTCTTAGTTGGCGGTGGTGAATCATTGTCAGAATCCTCCTGGCTTGGAGAATACGCCCCTCCGCCTGGTTTTGGTTCCTCTTCTATTGGTTTTGGCGGTTCTTCACGTATGGGCTGCAAAGATAAGTTTACAATTTACAACACAGCAAAGATAAGTAAACAAAGATGCTGCAAAGACAAGTTTACAGTTTACAATTTTAAAAGCATGTAATGTAATGTAATATGACTTGCAATGTGGCTTACAACTCTCTTGACTAGTACCATCTTCAGGCGAGAGAATCGCAGTGACTTTTCCTGCACTATCCGCCACATTACACAACAAGTTTAAACCCAATCCTTCTAGCCAGTTTTTGTACTTTGAACTTTATTCTAACTGATGAAAAGTTCTGGGATACAAAAACTGACTTTAGAACAGAGTTCAACTTGTCAACTTCCACTAATGAATATAAAGTGATGCAAGGGGGGTCTTATGGGACTTGAATGACTTTCGAGGCGCTGAGCAGTTGATCGACAATTTTTCCGCAATTTGTCCACGACGGCAGAAGGTGTAGGGATATATATGCAAAACACACATGGAGGACAAAACGATCGCGTCGCCGAAACTGGCCGAAAATGGCTCACCCGAGACCCCGGGCGTTGTTGGTTAACATTTTTGTGAAATCGTATTGACAAAACCTTGCAATTGTACTAATGATTTAGCCTTCTTACAAGTATTTTAACTGGCGTAGCAGCAAGTCGTGACGATGAGGACCGCCGCGTCGTCCGAGCGGCAGGAGTCGGACGCCTCGGAGTCGCCGGCTCGTCAGCATCCTCAGTTGAAGTGTCCATTATAGACGTGTCAGGTATTGCTGAGAACAAACATGAAGACAGGTTAATAATGGCGACCTCGGGGCTAGCTGAACCGAACCAACGCGAATGTATACGTACATCCGTGGTGGAGCGACTCAGACTGCCGGGCACTTCTTCTCTTGCAACCGAGCGGGTGGGCAGGTTGCGGATAGCCCAACTTCGGCTGCGGGACCGACTGCATACAGTCGATCTCGCACCCGGAGCATCTCGAAAGAGATCCCGGACAAGAGAAGTGCCCGAACACCAAGCCCCAGGTTTAGGGTAACCTATATACCTTATCCCATGTACCAAATAGTCCTAATCATTCCAACCCCTCCATATCCCTATAATTCCGTCAATCCCTAAATCCCTAGGCAAAATCCCAGGCCTAGGGTGACCCCCCGCAACCTATACCCCACCACCAAACACCCTCCCTCCTATCCTTTACATCCCGTTGGTCCCAGAGGACGGGTAACCTCGATTCCAAAAAAGCCCACCCCCTCAACAATGAACAAGCAGCAGGTAATAGAAATTACCCAGGTGGGTTCCGGCCAAGCCGGGGAATCCCACACCGCTACGGCGGTCAGCCCCCAACGTATTCTGGGGGGGGCAACCAACTGCTCAACATTGCCGTGCTCTTCAGCACAGCCGGCTGCTGACTTAGCGCCCATTACCCAGGCAGCGACACACGCGCCCACAACTCCGGCTGCGACCAACGCGCCAACTACCAGCAACATGGCTGCGACTCACGCGCCAATACCTCCTACGACGTGTATGCCTCCCTCGAGTCTCTGGCAACAGAGTGTCGTGCGGAACAGCATCACCAACCCAGACATAGACGGACACGGACAGAGAGTGATGGGGAAGGTTGACGAACTTGGCGACCCTACCACTCTCCCGGTTGATAGAGTACGCCTGCTGAAAAAGCGCGGAAAAATCACAAGCCGGGGGAGGAAAGTAGGCGACCGAAAGCGCAGCACCCGCGAAGGCACTAGCCAGCGCGATGCGCGATCGGACGCCGAAGAGGTAGTACGCGACCAGCCCCGAATCCGCGACGGGGAAACCAGGCGCGAAAAGGGGCCGGACGCGGAAAAAAGAGAACGGCCGCAAGTACGCGAAGGGGAAACCCAGCGCGAAAAGCGGCCAAACGTGGGACCACGCGACCAGCTGCGAGTCCGCGAAGGGGCAACCCAGCGCGAAAAACAGCCGGACGCGGAACCGCGCGTGCAGGGGCGAGACCGCGAAGGGGAAACCCAGCGCGAAAAACCCCTGCACACGACAGAGTCTGCCGGGGGCGCCGGCCGACCCCATCACACCAACACTGACACGGACAAACCCCGACCCAAACACCATAGGGGTAGGCGAGGCGGATCCTTGCGCCCAGACACCACCACCCTGCCAGGCACCTCCATGCCGCAGCCTGGACCGAGCGGTACAGGGCCGGCGAAGAGGGAACGCCCAGACGACTCGGCTTCACCGAGTACGCTCCAGGGGGACGCCAAACGCGTAAGGGTCCACTCCGCCCAGGGGGAGCTGAGGACCTACGCGCGAGCCACAAAGGATATTCCTGCGCGGCTCGCCGTCGCTATCTGCTTCCCTCCCCCCTCCAGAGAATTGACAAATGACGAGGCCGAGCTGGTCAAAGTAGGCCTTGAAAACGCACTGATGGACACGGACCCGACAGCACCACTCCCTGCCTTCCGCGGATACCCACGGGTAGCGGAGGGCACAGTACAGATATGGTGTGAGGACGATTACGCCCTGACATGGTTGACCCGACATGTACCCCTCCTTAAACTCCCCGACACTGACCTCGCTTTGACGGTACTTCGACAGTCCGAAGTGCCCACCCGCGTCAGAGCCTCGCTTTTCGTCCCTCGCTATAGAGGTGACATACGGAGGCTCCATGGTATTCTGATTCGTCAGAATACGTGGTATGACATAGCCCGGTGGTCACTATACAGGGCAACTACCGTCGGTGGCGACAACTACGGGACTTATATGACCCTGGGTGTGCCACCGGAGGAAGTGGAAAGGGTCATGGGGCGGGAGCGACGGATATCGTACCTACTGGGTTCGATATACGTGCGCTTCTGGCCCACGACCCAGCCCTCGGACAGCACGACAGACCCGACGACGACACCGACAGTGACACAGACGGACGACGCAGACATCGCCCAACTTGAGGAAGTCATGGCCCGCGCGGCGATGGCTGACGACGTAGCCAGTATACCACCCGCATCCCCCGGCTGGAACGAGCAACTTCTTGCATCGTCGCCGGGTGGGCAACACGAAGACCAGTACAGAAACCAGGCGGCGGAGGTATTGTCCGATGGATCCATCACAGACTAACCCCCCCCCCTCATCACCGTCACAACCACTCAACATCATCCAGACTAACCTCCAACATAGCCAGACTGCCACGGCTAGCTTACGCCGGGCACTGGAGGTTAACCCCCAAACAATTGCACTGATCCAAGAGCCGTGGATCAGGAACAACAGAATCTGCGGCCTCAGTAACATCGGAGGTAAGCTTATCCTTAACACGCACAGCTCAGACAAACCCAGAACCTGTGCCTATATACCCAAAGATATCCCTACCACGCTACTCACTCAATTCTGTTCCAGAGATCTGACAGCTGTCAGGCTCCAGACCGAAGGTGAATTCCCAGATGTTGTACTAGCCTCGGTATACATGCCGGGCGAGGACACAGACTGCCCGCCGAAAGAAATGGCCGACCTGGTACAGCACTGCGAGCGCACCAATTTGGACCTGATCATCTGCACTGATGCGAACGCCCACCACCCGCTCTGGGGCAGCGACGCATCGAACTCCAGAGGAGAGGTACTATCCACCTATTTGTTCTCTACTAACCTTAACATCGTTAACCGAGGCTCTGAACCCACTTGGGTCACAGTCCGAGGACAAACTATCATTGATTTAACACTTGCTACAGAAAACGCGACAAATTTTATAACTAATTGGCACGTATCGGACGAACCTTCTTGCTCAGACCATAGAAGAATCCGCTTCAATGTGAAGCGGATTCTTCTATGGTCTGAGCAAGAAGGTTCGTACAACAAATATAAGGAAACCCATATCGAAGCGAAATCCACGGCGCACCGATGTGCCCGGGTACAAGCGACTCCTAGCCGCCCTACTAGCTAGGCACCTATCACAAATAACCATAAGAGAACCTGCACAACTTGAATACACTGTGACAAAGCTGTCAGAATACCTAACCGAGGCATACCATGCATGCTGCAAACTAAGGGCACCACGTACCAACAGTGAGAGAAATCCCTGGTGGAACGCCGAACTTAGTAAACTCAGAAGCACACTACGGAAGCAATTTAACAGAGCAAAAAATACCAGGCTCCCGGAAGACTGGGAGCTATACAAAGTAACCCAATACACATACAAAAAGCAAATCAGAACCGCCAGAAGGGCAGCGTGGCGGAAATTCTGTGAATCCATCGAAACCAATAATGAAGCCGCAAGAGTAAGGAAGATCCTATCAACAGATCAGGACCGAACCCTTGGCGCGCTGAAGAAACCCGACAACTCATACACACTAACAGACCATGAAACCAGCAAGGTCCTTCTGGAAACTCACTTCCCAGACTGCAAACTCCTAGAAGACAGGACCTGGGAGGTGGTGCCAGACTGGACCCCAACGGAACAAGACTGGTCCAATGCCCACAATCTAGTAACAGAAGACCGAATAAAGTGGGCCATCAACACATTCCAGCCATATAAGTCCGCAGGACTAGATGGCATCTTCCCAGCCCTACTACAATGGGGTGTTAATCATATCACACCATGCCTGGTAGAAATCTATCGGGCCTGCATAGCACTCAGATACATACCCCTTGCATGGCGCGAAGTGAAAGTCATCTTTATACCAAAACCGGGCAAGACTGACTACACTCAACCCAAGGCGTACAGACCCATAAGCCTCACATCCTTCCTACTAAAGACCCTAGAGAGGCTTTGTGATCGACATATCCGTGATGGACCTCTCCGGGCAAAGCCACTCCACAAACAACAGCATGCGTACTCCACAGGCAAATCAACAGAATCTGCGCTACACAGCGTGGTATCCAAAATTGAATGCGCAGTGGATCACAAATGCTCAGCACTGGCAGCCTTCATAGACATCGAGGGCGCCTTTGACAAAACCACTTTCAACAGCATCAGTACGGCCCTAGACAGATACAATATAGACCCGTCTCTGAGCGGCTGGATCACCAACATGCTCAAACGAAGGGCAGTACAAGTGACCGTAAACGACACCACGAGGGCCATAGTGGCGAAGGGCTGCCCGCAAGGGGGCGTCCTGTCGCCGCTTCTATGGAACCTGGTCGTAGACAGTCTAATAAAAGAACTCAACGACAAAGGTTACTACACTGTAGGATACGCCGACGACATAACCATAATAATAAATGGCACCCACGAAAACACCCTGTGCAATCTAATGCGCCAGGCCCTGAAAATAGTGGAAAACTGGTGTGGTAAACACCAACTATCAGTGAACCCCACAAAAACTGAACTGGTTCTCTTCACAAAAAAGAGGAAACTGGCGACACTACAATTACCACGTTTCTTTGGTACAATCCTAAGCCTATCAACTGAAACCAAATACCTGGGCATCTTTTTGGACAAACAGCTGAACTGGGCAAAACACACTAGCTATATTACCACGAAAGCCAGCATATCCCTGTGGCAATGCAAACGAATGCTTGGCAAGAATTGGGGGATCAGCCCCAGGGTCACCCACTGGCTATACACCACAGTCATCCGACCAATCATTACATACGGCTCACTAGTCTGGTGGCCCAGAACAGACCTGAGCACAGCCCAAAAAGACCTAGAAAAACTGCAGCGGTTCGCGTGTGTGGCGATCACTGGCTGTATGAGAACCACACCCACTGCTGCCCTACAGGCTATGCTTGGACTACCGCCTCTACACCTCATAGTGAGAGAAGAGGCGACCCTGGCTGCCTTCAGGCTTTCTACATCAGGGACCCTGAGCAAAGACTCTAGGGTCAAACACATACGGTTAAAAGAAGATGCGATCAAACGGCAGCCAATGATGGCATCACCCTGCGACAAAGCCCCGAAACAATACTGCTTTCAAAAGCATTACAACATAGTGCTTGAAGAGGAGCGATGCGACCACTCAGGCCCGAAAGAACTGAGAATTTACACCGATGGCTCAAAGACCGACTGCGGAACTGGAGTCGGAGTCTTCTCACACGACCTCAACATAAAAATATCCAAACCGCTGGGAATGCTCAACACGGTTTACCAAGCTGAGTGTGTGGGCATAATGCAAGCGGCTTACGCTATCGCGGCCAGGAGGGTCACGAACACCCATGTTCGCATACTCTCGGATAGCGCCTCAGTCCTGCAATCCTTAGACAAAAAATGCATTACATCGAATCTAATACTAGAATGTCACAATGCGCTCGAGAGGGTAACAGCATCGAACTGCAATACGGTGACACTACAATGGATAAAAGGACACAGTGGATCGCTAGGCAACGACGCAGCTGACGAGCTGGCCAGACGGGCTTCCAGTATGTCAGTCTGTGGACCGGAACCTATCGTGCCCATCCCCTTCAACCAACTACGCAGGTGGCTACAGGAGCACACCCATACACGAGCAGAAAGCTGGTGGACGTCGTCACCAGGCTGCAGGCAGTCCAAAGAAGCCATGCCGTCATTGAATGGCAGGCTAACCAGGCGCCTACTACGACTGGACAGAAAAGGCTTGCGCCTGGTGACGGGGACCATCACGGGACACTGCTCATTAAATAAACACTTTTACACATTAGGCATAACGGACAGTCCTCTGTGCAGAGCATGCATGGAGGCTGATGAAACCATTGCGCATGTGCTCTTTGAGTGCACAGGCGTCACCCAGATAAGGTCAGAAACCCTCGGGACACCCAGATCGTACACAGATGTTCTCAACAGACCAGGAGAGTTGATCAGCTTCTGGAGGGAGGTGGGCTGGTTGGAATAACCACCGACGGCCGCCATGGCCCACGCACAATGGTCCACTGAAGGACTAAGTGCGGAAACCAAACCCCTTAACATAGAACATAATAATGGCGACACAACTAAACGTTTTCTGGCAAAACTACGAACATGGGCATGAACGCACAGAGTAAATATAACATACACAAACGATTTTGAAATTGAAAATACTTGTGTAGCACTTTATATTTATTTCTTTTTGAGACTATTCTTATCTATGGGTGACACTAACAATTGAGCTTGTCGTTAGCTGCTAAAGGGTGGTAATTGTATTTTTATTTAAAAAAAACGTTCGAATTTGCGTTACGTTTGCGTCGCGTGTTACTGCTAGGGCCTCTGGATGAGACTGACAGAACTATGGAGATGGGTACAAATAGAGGGGCTTATGACTAGCAGTGGGTGTAATCAAGGTGTGATGATGACGCGATGTTGCATAGCATTTAAGTACCAGAGAGGTTTGAAACTATCCCTTTTGAGCAGTACAAAAATCATGGCTTTATTTATTTAACAATTTATTGTATGGCCCACATGCAGTAAAAGCAATTTCTGATAAAATCCAACAGTTTAAAATAAAAATATGTAATACTTTATTTCGGAAAGAAAAAATATGTATTTGAATACATCCATTGTTAATGATTGTGTAAGACATTCAAACAATGACTCGGCATGATATAGTTAATTAACATGATAAGAATCTCAACTCAATGGCTACAATACTCAATTGATCAACCTTCAAGGAGTATGGACCTATCAGATTCATGGTAAATTTTTAAAGGGGGTAGGAAACAACAAGTTGAAGAAAATCGGAGCCAATACTGAACTGTGTTGACCTGCATCCCCTAGCACAAGGTCTCACATGCACTGGGTGGGTTAGCAACTGTTTTAAGTTATATTAGCTGTTGTCCACAACTTTTTTGCACATATTTTGGTATTAATTCTTTTTAGAGTTCCATACCCCAAGGGTAAAAACGGAACCCTATTACTAAGACTTCGCTGTCTGTCCGTCCGTCCGTCTGTCTGTCACCAGGCTCTATCTAAAGAACCGCGGTAACTAGACAGTTGAAATTTTCACAAATTATGTATTTCTGTTGCCGCTATAACAAATACTAAAAACAAAGTAAATATTTAAGGGGGGCTCCCATACAACAAACGCGATTTTTTTTGCACTTTTTTGCTCAATATCAATAATGGCAACAGGTAGGCACTTGAGATATTCACAAAATACTCAGTTGTATTTTTACTTTAATAATAAATAATAAACAAAAATAAAATAAATATTTAAGGGGGGCTCCCTTAAATATTTATTTTATTTTAATTTGATGATTACTGAAAAAGTGTGCTATTTAGAGACATTGTTTTATTTTTCCTGTAAGTAATCTTTACATAAACTTCTATCACATACAATTATTTCAGATTTTTCTCTTTGCAAACTTCGGAGATACCGGTTGAATGGAATTGTTTTTAAATTTTTCATCAAAATTCGAAAACTACGCGGCCTAAAAAAAAGAAAAAATGTTTGAGAATTTGCAAACTGCGCTCTTTCATATGATACCCCACATGCCCTAGTAGCCCCACTTCGAATTTTTCCAGACCCCTTACAGTTCGTTGCAAAAACATTTAAGGTGATAGCATTAATAGTTCTTGAGATATCAAGCTGTGACAGACAGACAGACGGACGGAAAGACGGACGGAAAGACGGACGGACAGACAGACAGACTGAGTCTCACCATAAGGGTTCCGTTCTCTATCTAAGCCAACATCCACATTCCAAATTACTGAGTTGCTATTCACATTAGCAATTGTAACAGGTTTAGAGCATAAATAGAACTAAACAAGCTATTATAATTTTATAGATTACATTACATTATATCCATTTATTCATGACGCTCACTGATACAGTTTATTTTTCCTTCACATTTATTTACATAATAACTTTGCCTGTGTAGAGGTTGGAAATGTCCCACAGAAACAACTACCGTGATAAAAAGTTGGACTTTGTAGACGTTTAAAAAAAATTCCTTCACCCATTTCAGCGTGAAAGGGCAAGAAATCAACACTTTCGCATTTATTATATATATATTAGGATTTTCTTGTTCCTTCAATTTATTGTAGAAAAATATTAAACATATTTCACAATTGCATGAAAATTAAAGTTAACAAAAGGTAAGTGTAAATTTTATATTCCTCTGAATTTGCAACTTTATCAGCAAGGCCAACTATTTACCTTTGTAGACATTTATGTGGCTTGCTGGTGATAAAACTAAAAACTAACATTACAATATTATTATTAGCAATCTAGGAATGTACACTGCACAGTAGAGAAGACTGCCTTGTTGATCTAGTGATTGCAAGCATTACTACTGAGAAAGAAATCCTGGGCTTGCTTCCTAGATTGTTTGGGGTTTTTTTATAAAGAATTTCTCAGTAGCAGCTCGGTTTCTGGATTCGTGGCCAGTTGATGGCAATAGGCTCGCCTTCTATTAGATAGGGCTTAAAAATAACTTCAACCTTCAGGGCAACATGACATGATATTATGTTATCTAAGAACTTAGTTGAATGTACTGACCTAGCCAATAATGATCAGTAGTAATTAATTACTACTAGACATTTTTAATCAATAATTTCCAAGTGATAAGTCGAACATGCAAACACCTATCTATCGGCCAAGTAGTTATAGAGATTATTTACCTTATCAGAAACCTACATTTGGTCATAGTCAGGTTGCTGGTTTTAAGAGAATAATATTCATGTCACTATCCACACACAATGGTCCAAAGTGCGGAAATCAAACCCCATAACATATTATGTCACTATCAAATGTATTCAACAGATCCTGAATGATTATTTGTTTATTTATTATTATTTATTTAACCATTTATGTACATACATATACAAAACTGACAAGAAAAAAACAGAACCGAAAAATAGGTACAAAGGTGATGTTTCTTTATACTTAATCTATGGCTTAGTGAAAATGATGCTATTTATCAGGGAATATCAACAACCCTACTAGATAATTATTAATACATCATAATAATCTATTGCTATAGGAAAGTTTAAAGTAAAACAGCTTTTCTAAGTCAGAACTCCTAGGTTTTATGATGCTGAATTCAAAGATTTAGCCAGAGGGCTTTGAATACCTTGTGTTGTTATGTTTGTGGGAAACTTGTTGGATAGTAACATAGCTTACACATACCGAGATGAAAAATAAATTATTGTAACCTTGAATGAGTAACATAGATAGTAAAAAAGACAATGTTTTTGTTGAGATCCTACTGCTATCACTAGTGTTTTGAGTTATCTTTTGCTAAGGGCATAAATTGTAATATAATAATAGCCAAATTCAATCATCCTATGACCATACTTTCATTAATGTAACACCAAAATGTGACATCATAGCTATTATTGAGCAGACAACATAAAAAAATGAAGATGTAAGCCAAAAATTTCCCCCCAGCCCAAATAGGTTGCCATTAGTATTTATCATTACAATATTTTTTCTAGAGTTATGATGGCATGACGTCAAGAGAAAATTATGAAACTAAGCGTTGTAAAGTCATCAAACATTTTTACTCGCCAAAAATGTACACGTGCCTGTGCGAATAATATTGATTAGACTAAAGATGGAATTAAGAAAATATACACAAAATTGTTCCTACAGGTGTGATAATCACAAAACGAGCGTGTTTTACCTATTCCTGACTTAGCTTCTAGAGCTTTCTTCAATCTTTCAACTAAAGCCGGCTTGTTCCCTTTGGTGTCCAAACCGAGGGCGCCAAGCTCGGATCTTAGATCCACAACTTTCATCTTTGAGGGTTCCATAGTTCAATTTTAGTATTTAGCGCTGCTCACAAATCACTTTATTCCAATTCACACACAGTAATTACGCAAATTAAGTGTAATCAAACATTACTCGTGAAAATTTACAACAGGAAAGCGCCAAGGCAAACCAAGATGGCCGCGCAACAACACGTAACGGATCCGGATGCGGAAAGTTAAGGATTGAACAAATAAAACTCTATTGTCTATGAAATACCGTATAATCGACTAAACTAACGGTTTATAGTAATTGACTTTTCCTAGAAACAACGGACACTTTCTGACTAAACCTAAAGTTTGCCGACGAAAGACGATTTCGTTATTTTCTCCTAATAACCACAGAATTATACAACGTTAGCGAAAGCATAGGGTTAAAAATATAAGAACAAATCTATAAAAAACTTTAGAATATGTGGATATAGGCAAGAAAATGTCCTTAAAACTTAGAGCATTTAATGCTCTAAGCCTTAAAAAAATCGAAACACACAGATGACATCGGTTAAAGAATAAATATGACTATGGTATGACATTGGGTCTAAAAAAAAAAAAAAATTAAAACAACCCATGAAATTAAAGACAAAAGGTAAATGGACTCCTGCAATACCCTGCCTATCTTACGGTTGTTAGACTTGAATATTGAACAAAGCGACGAAATACAAACGTGCCAACGAGCAATGGAAAGGATGGGAAACCAGCATCCTTAACGTCTGGTTAAAATACAAACAAAGAAATGAAGTCATTTGTAAGAGAACTAAGAGAACCAATGCTCTAGACGCAGTCAAACATATCCAACCTCTGAGCTAGAAATGGGGAGGCCACGTAGCACGGTTAGCAGCCACAAGATGGACCCATTGAATCACGATATAGTCGGGAGCAACAGGAAGAAGACCTAGAGAACGCCTACCGGAACGCTAGGTAGATGAAATCAATACCAACATTGCCAAAAACTGGATGGTCAAAGCCAAAAAAAAAGGAAACCTGGAAAAACTGGAGGAAGCCTGTACCCACTGACCTGTATTATACAAGTATGTATGATAGAGGTCAGTGCCTGTACCCGAAAAGGGGCCATAACCTAGTAAAAAAAGTGTGCATTATTTTTACCCGACTGCGCCAGAAGGAGGGTTATGTTTTTCGAGTGTATGTATGTATGTATGTATATTTCTTTGGCACGCTCTGTAGCCTAAACGGATGGATCGATTTTAGCTTGAAATATAATAATAATAAACATTTATTTCAGAATATAATATATATGCCGATATGCCGGTAGATTAGTCTTAATTGTGAGAGTGACACTGGATATATCAAAATTGAAAAAAAAATTTGAAATGGCCGATTTTTGGCGCCATATTATGTCTTCAAAAAATTTTTTTTTCCTCAAAACGTATCGAGCGGGGTATCAGAATAAAGGGTTTTAAAAGGTGATTACAAAAATATATATTCTACAACTTATAATATGGTCAAAAGTAATTCGAAGTGACAAATCGTAAAAAACAAGTACCAAGAACTACATCGTCTGCGAAATCTTTCACATTTGTAACTAAAAGCTGGGAATAAAAAAAAATAATTTAAAAAAATAAAAAACCCGACTGCGGTAATGGTTTTACCGCAGTCGGGTCTTTTTTTTTTTTTTTTTTTTTTTATTATAGTAGTTTTTCACACAGTCCATTTTAATTGCAATTTTAATAATCCACTTTATCCTTTTTGTTGGAAATAAACCCTATAAATTATTATTATTTTATGGTAAGATCTTTATAGTACACATGGCAACACATCGTTAGAAATTCCAGTTTTAGCTGACATCGCATCACATTGTACAGGTTTTTCATACAATCAGAAGTCAGCTTATACCGGTTATGCATGTATAGCTTGATGTGTAGCCGTGCGTACATACTAATTCCATGAGTGAAGCATAGAGTAGAGCCAATTCTTTTTTAAATCGAACATGAATAAAGCGCGGGAATTACAAATGGCGGTTCAGTTTGTTGCCTGGATACAAATCAAATTGATACTATGATAATTTAGGTCCTGTCTCGGTTTTTAGATATTTTTGTGAATCTCATTAAATTTAAGTTAAAATGACTACACCAAGAGATTTTAACAAAAGTAATGTTGTTATTCTTGTGTTAGTTAAAGTTTTACCTACTCACTTTCAATAACTTTAGTTGAAACTTTCTAGTTTCCCCGAATAACGAATTGGAAAAGAGGATTATGGAAGCTTTTGAAGTATTTGACCATTCCGCAAAACAAGTTGTCGATGTCAGAGAAATCGGGACTATCCTGCGATCTTTAGGCATGTATTATCTACCTACACTTTTCTGTAGGTACCTAGTAGGTAGTCCATCTCACCCCACCAATTTGGACACCAATTTTTTATAAAAACCAGTACGCTGCTGAAATTTCAACTTTCGGTGCTGATCCGAGCCATCATCACTCTCTTGCCCTTACCCTTATCCCGACGACGCCATTTCATCCATCTAGTGTTCATTCTGTGCATAAAGTCCGTCTAATTTGCTGTTGTCATCTGTATTACATTACAGGATGTTGTCCCAGCGAAGCGGAGATACAGGAGGTGATTTTAGCGACAGAAAATAAAGAAGCGACGGGAAATGTGCCGCTTGCAAACTTTTTACCCTACTTGTGCAAAGCTATGTTGGAACGCAGGTTTCTTGACTCTTTTTCGCAGTACTTGTTGACCGTTTCTATTTTACGACGATGACTTGGACTGGTCAGGCATATATATGTATAGGCAATACTCGACCAGACAGCCGAGCCGATTAAAAAAAAAACCGGCCAAGTGCGTGTCGGGCCACGTTACGCACAGTGTAGGGTTCCATAGCCCGTTATCACAATGTAGTACGATTCTGTTGTTCTTTATTCTGAACATCTACTTCATCTTAGTCACTTTAAAGGATTAATGCTAAGGATTTTGTATTTGGTACAAGTTTAATATTTCGTAAATGGAGCATTAAATCGATAAATAATTTCAGCAACCCTCAAGTCATTTTAGAAGACCTATTCAATGATACCCCACACGATGGGGTAGACGACGAAAAAAATATTCATCCCCATTTCACATGGGGAGCTATCCTACATGTGAAACTTTGTCGGCGTAATAGCAAAACCTCGGGGACAGCGGACATGACGAAACTAAAGGGTTCCTTGTCAGTACTACGGAATCCTAAAAACCGGTCAAGAGCGAGTCGGACTCGCGTACCGAGGGTTCCGTACCATCATGTTTTTAATTTTTCATCAGCAAGGCCTATATTTATCAGAGAATTTTAATACTGCGCACTGTGGTGTAGAATATTGCAGTTTTACGTCAGCGCCATCTCTTGACCGATAATGGAACTAATGTAATTTTTTTTTATGTTATCTGAAAAAGTGTACTATTTAGAGACTTCGTTTTATTTTTCCTGTAAGTAATCTTTACATAAACTTCTATCACATAACATAATTTAAGATTTTTCTCTTTGCAAACTTCGGAGATAAGGGGCGGGAACGATATTTTTTTTAAGTACATTTTTCATCGAAAGTCGAAAACTATGCGGCCTAAAAAAAAGAAAAACGTTTGAGAATGTGCAAACTGCGCTCTTTCATAAATGATATCCCACATGCCTAGTAGCCCCACTGCTAATTTTTCCAGGCCCCTTTCAAACCCTGTTACAATAAAAAAAAAAAAATCTTATTTAAAAAAATAGTTGGGCAAACGTCATCTAAAACTATTCCAAATTTCAAGTTGATAGCATTGTATAGTTCTTGAGATATCCAGCTGTGACAGACAGACAGACAGTCTCACCAGGGTTCCGTTTTACCATTTTGGTACGGAACCCTTAAAAGATAGGTAGTTTCCAAAATCGGAGCCGGATACCACAACAGTTTACTAAATCCACGGTCATTAATTAAACAATGGTTTTCAGTTGCTTAAGGTTAGACTTAGACTAGGAGTAATAGTGTTCTGTGACTTAGACAGTCAAGCAGGCGTCGCGTCGTCTTCCAATCTAATTTAGAATGGAATTAACCGACCTCAACATAGTTGAATCAACATGCACTGTTTAATACTCAAATATCTATACTAATAATAAGGCTGAAGAGTTTGTTTGTTTGAACGCGATAATCTCTGGAACTACCGGTCAGATTTGAAAAAATCTTTTTGCATTTGATAGCCCAATTCTTGAGGAAGGCTATAGGCTAATATCACGCTATGACCCTTAGGAGCCGAGCAAAAAGAAAAAAAGTCTGAAAGAAATTTTAAAAATAAAAAAGAACGCTAAGCGAATATGAAGTGTTGCGACGGGGTGGGGGTACAAGAAATTTCACGTGGTCGAAGTCGCGGGCAGAAGCTAGTAAATAAATAAAATTGTTACACCTAATTATTATCATACTTTGTGTGAAAGAAAAGTGTAGAAGATACTACCAACTACTTTGTTCACTATTTTTGTATTACCTATTAATTTGTATTACAATGTGGCAGGACAGAGTAATACTTACTTTATAATGTTGTAATTAACACCTTATAACCTGCACGAATAAACTTTTGTTTTTATTGATTGTTGAAAAATTAATTAAGTAATTGAGATTCAATATTTTTGTGTAGATTCTATCCGGCAAGTGCGGAGATGTTGTTGGCAGCGTTCCGTTATTTCGACGAGGAAGGACGTGGTTTTATCACCAAGGAGCGTTTTACTAAGCTCATGCTCGAAGAAGGGGAACCTTTTACACAGGTCAGAAATTGATTCATAACTAATGAACCAAACCAGATTTTCGTATCAACTAAGCCAAAATTGCAGCACAAACAAGTTTTTAACCGACTTCAAAAAGGAGGAGGTTCTCAATTCGACTGTTTTTTTTTGTATGTTTTTTACGCGGTATCTCCGGCAATTGTAAATAAATTTCTTTTTTTAATGGATAGCGTATGCCTCAGGGGAGGTCCCATAGAAATTTTATTAACTTTGCTTGGGTACTTTTTGAGTTAGCTTCAATAATACGTCTTTTTGCCACTTCGTTTATATTGATTGATGGTGACTTCCTGTCACTGATATTTACATAGTAAGTAGTTTTATACGAATTTGTGTGGGGTAGGTAAGTACAACTGAAAAGTGAAAAATAAAAACATTTTCACAAAAAAAAAAAAAAAAATTCAACCGACTTCCAAGAAAGACACTACAAAGTGAAAAAATAAAGCAACTTTAATTTCGGAAGTCAAGGAAGACAAGTGGGAGTAGCATTATTCCAATGCTAGACAAAAGCCAGTTTATTCCCGGTCGTCCCCACCCCGTCGTCCCCACTGGGCACGAGTAGGAAGAAAGTTTCGTTCCTTCCCAGTGGTGACGATTGGAACTTTTTATTTTCCACTCGTTCCGCTATAGACCGAGAGTCAAAATGCAATAATGGGGATTGGAGATTTCACGGAAACTTTTTTTTCCCATTCGTGCTCAGTGGGGACGACGGGGTGGGGACGACCGGGAATAAACCGGCCTATCATCTTCTTCGTTTCATTTCTGCTACTAAAATGGGGTTAAGGCAACATGATTCGTTGCCTACTTAGGTACTGAGATAATTTTACACTGCTCAGTACTCATTTGAACGAATGTTAATCACAACCATCCACAAGATAAACAAGTCTACCGTCTATGATAAATCTAGTCACCTCCTTTGGCAAAATGGACTTATCATATACCTAGGTACCCCTTTATATATAAATAATGATTAGCAACTGTTTAATCATAAAATCCCATAGGTAATTTCAACTGGTTTTATTCAAATCTTTGATATTTTCCTCTGCCACCATGGCCAACAGGAGGAATTCGACGAGATGATGCAAACAGCGCTGGATCCCATCACTGACACCATCACTTATGAATACTACATCAACCAGCTTATGGTACGTATCGTTCTTTTTATAACAATTAAACATTTCAAACTACCCAACCCCAATTCACAAACTTTTTAAGAACAAAAATGGCGTTACACTACAGCTCAAGTTCATTTTATTATTGTCCTCTCATGTATGTGACTCAGGTTGGCTGGACAAATCTTCAAAATAGCTCACATTTTACTAGGTCAATAGGGCACTTTATGTGACGGCTAAACACTCTTATTTCAGAATTTGTGACGCTACAGAATCTTAGATATATAATCGATCGAAAAGTGAAAACGTGTCCAGCCAGCTTGAAAAACCACTTTTAGCTGGTCTCTCAATCTCGGTAACGGAAGTGATTTTGACGACTTTTCGCATATCAAGGGGCGTCACATAAATTTGTGACAGGCATCGAGCTAAAAGTTTTGTGATACGTACAGCGGTTTAGTAGAAAAATGCAAAAATATGTGTCCAGCCAGCTTGAATTTACGTATAAAACTTCTTCTGGCTGGCACTTGCGAATCTCAATAACGGGAGCGTTTTCGAATATGGTTCCTTTACTAACATATAGTGACGCAATGTGTGACAGTAATAACGTTTGATTTATGGCGTCCTTATTTATCTATCCCGTGGTTTTAAACGTAAATTCAAGCTGGCTGGACACAGATTTTTGCATTTTTCTACTAAACCGCTGTACGTATCACAAAATTTTGTGAGAGCCAAAATGGCGGGTGTACCATAACTAATCGAATCCTTCCATTTACCAAAAAAATGTACCTAAATTGTACTATTTAGTACCTAGAATTAAAAAAATTGTACCTTCTTCAGAACGAAATTATTTCAAAATTAAGGTACACCCGCCATATTGACGTCAAGATGGCGGGTGTCCTATAGTATTTTATTATTTAACGATTACTCATATAATATAATTACACCAAAAAATTGTACCTAAAATGTACTATTTAGTACCTCGGTTTAAAAAAATGTTACCTTCTTCAGAACGAAATTGTATCAAAATTTAGGTACACCCACCATATTGATGTATATCAAAACGTTCGGCCCCCGACCTCGATTGGCCGAACGTTCTCGTACAATTTTTTTAATTCTAGGTACTAAATAGTACAATTTACTGGAAGGATTCGATTAGTTATGGTACACCCGCCATTTTGACTCTCACAAAATTTTTAGCTCGATGCCTCTCACAAATTTATGTAACACCCGTTGATATGCAAAAAGTCGCCAAAATCACTTCCGTTACCGAGATTGAGAGACCAACGAAAAGTGGTTTTTCAAGCTGGCTGGACACGTTTTCGATCGATTATCTAAGATTCTGTAGCGTCACAAATTCTGAAATAAGGGTGTTTAGCCGTCACATAAAGTGCCCTATTGACCTAGTAAAATATAAGCTATTTTGAAGATTTGTCCAGCCAGCCAGAGTCACATTCTCGTTTCTGTGATGACTGTGTGAGCTAAAGGAGAAATAATAACGTATTTAGAAGTTGTTACGAATAAGAGAGAAAGTTAATTTTACCAGTCCTGTATTAACTGGGTATACTGGTAGGTATATGTATGATTTTGTTCCTAAAAACCTGACCAATAAATCCTTCTGTCCTTAAAATTCTACACTATTCCTAGACCTTTTCCAATATAGCTACCAGGGTTTATGCTTAGTGTCCGGGTGACCATGTCTGTACGTTCCTGGACCTGTGTTCTAAGGAATCCATGGCTGACATGCCACATAAATAATTGAGAAGAATGTTATAATATCATTTTAAGCAGGGTTGGATAACATGTGACTAAATAAAAGAAAGAAGTACATAAGTTTATACATATTAAAATTTATTTTTCGGAATCGGTAACAGGTTTAAATTATATGAATAACTAAAACGAATGAAAACCATTTTTTTTTATTTCATTATCCAATTCATGCTATCAACTAAAATTTACCAGTTAAATAGCATTTACGTAAAAGTCATTCATAAGCTACAAAAATATAATAATTTCATGTTTATGTATTCATGAAACTTAAAAATAAGACTACTAATAGTAGAATTAAATTATAATTAACATATTCCTATTTTATCTATATCATAAAAAACCTGGAAAAATCTCAGAACTTGGAATTCAAGGGACCGTAAAACATTACCACAATATTATGTTAATAAAATATTGTCAACTAACAAATTAAAATATGCTCAGTGTGAAAGTATTGAAAATGGTAGCAAAATATTTGTATAGCTCCCCTAAATCTTCGCTAAACTAACCTATTTGTAAAGATCTCTTCTCTTAAAAAAAATCTTACCATACAGTGGCCCTATCTGGTCCTGCTTAAAATACAGGGGGACAGCAAAATCGACACGCAAACCGAAACTATGAATTCAGCACTTGATTCTAGCTAGACCCTAGCATAGTAATTTTTCGTCGGTTATAAAAAAAAATCACTTTCGTGGAAAAGTGTTCATATAAGCGGTCAAAATGTATATAACCCAGTAAATTTATTTTGTTTAATAACTGACGAAATATTTCAACAAAGCGGGGTTCAGAATCATGTACTGAATCTATAACAGGTTGCGTGTCGATGACCCTGCCACCATATATCTCAGACTTAGTTCTGCGAAGCTAGCCTGCTTGCGCGTCGAGTGCGTATAGCACTTGGCGTGACGTTAGCAAGCCGTGCTGACATCCGCGACGGCGTAGATCTACCCGTTGCACTGCCCTTTAACTCTCCTACTTTATCATCAGAGTCTTGTGAATTTTCCTCCTTTTTAGAGTCGTCAGAAGTTTCGGTTGCTTCCGTATTTTGATCTTCTGTCGTATTAGCTGCTTCTGTGTTTTGAGTTTCAACCTTATCAGTGACCTCTTCTTGGGACGCAATGTTATTGTCTTCAAGGTTGTCCTCAGTAAAATTCTCATCAACAATGTTATTGTCTTCAAGGTTGTCCTCAGTAACATTCTCATCAACAATGTTATTGTCTTCAAGGTTGTCCTCAGTAATATTCTCATCAACAATGTTATTGTCTTCAAGGTTGTCCTCAGTAACATTCCCATCAACAATTTCATCCTTATTTTCTTCATTTGCAGCATTTTCAGTAATTTCCTCGTCATTTTTAATGTCTCCCTCTTCTTCCTCCATTTTGACATCTTTAGCTTCTGGTTTAGCTTCGCCACCTTTATTTTCGTTTTCCTCATCGCCTTCTCCATTTTCTTCTTCTGACTTCCTTATAGAAGAAAGTAGGTCTGATATCTGGCCATCTAAGTCAGAGGTAATAATGTCACAGTTCTTATCGTCGTTCTCTTTTTTAATCTCTTCCTGGCCTACGCCATTAGAAGTGGCATTATTTTCACCGTTTTCTCCGTTTGATTCCTGAGGTCCATCCTTTTTGCAGATTCGTATGCTGAGCGTATTTCGTCCTGTAAAGTAATAATATAAAGATAAAATTCAACATGAGAATTGAAAAGAATACTTTTAGCCCTAGGACAGCCTAACATTTAACCATGAAAAAAAAAATTAAAAGTATTCAATAGATTGTGCCTAAACTTAAGAGATTATAATCGACCTTATAACAAAAGGAACTTTACCAATAACAGCTCCATCAGCTGCCACCATGACATCATAGTCAGTTTTCTCAGTGAATCCAACAAACAGCAAGTTGTGGATACTCCTGTGTTTCTTTATAGACTTCGGGTTGAACTGGCTCAGGAATCCTTGCATCACCTTCCTCTTTGGCAGTGTAGGACGACCCATGATCTGAAAGTCAAGATTATTAGGTCAACAAAATGAACACGTTATTTCTATTATATCAAAAAATCCGATGACCCCACGCCGCCTATGAACATCAACAGAGATATTGCAGATGCGTTGCCACCCCAGAGAAAAAAATGACTCTCAAAGCTAATATACCATTCAAACCGGAACACACCATCGCTGCTTGACAACAGAATTATGTATGGTGGTAGTATTTGTCCAGATGAGCTCATGCTATCAAAAATAACCTTGTCTGTGGCTTACCTTGACATAATAAGGCAAATTGTACATCTGGCGATTTTCATTCGGAGTCTGCGCAGCAGGAGCAGTAGTATTACCAGCACCCTGGCCTTCTTTGGAGCTTTTAGTACCGTAGACTTTAGCCGCCTTCTCATTGGTCTTCATTGTTATTGCTGCTTTAGTAGTTTGGTACATCCCATCGACATTTAAAAGCTTGACAACATACTGAAAAGAAATAGCCATAATAAAACACCTAGCAGTGTGTGAATATCAATGCCAAAATCAGTGGATATGAATTAACTTAATTCCATAATTGCCAAATGATATGTAACTTACTGGTAAATATTTTTTCATGAGTCGAGGTATGATCCGCTTTACGTCATACACTTTCACGGTAGTGTTCAAAAAGTCTTTATACTCTTTGTTGGATTCATCTTTGTCTTTATTTTCAGCATTGTCTTTATTATCAGCATTCTTTTGAAGGTCAATCTGTTCTTCAGATGTTTCAACAACAACATCATCACTCGATGGAGCATTGGCATATATGTCTTCGAGCTAAAAAAAATATTTCAATTAGTAGGTATCATGATGAAGGTATAAATCATAGTTAGAAATCATAGTTAAAATTATAGTTAGAAGGATAATATGTTAGGAATACTTACTTTCGAAAACATTTCATTCAGTTTTCGCTCAAGAAGGCTAGTCATATTGGCTCTGAAGAAATCACCCGGATCTCCTGCAAGTAAAATATTATTTCGAAGTTCAAATTCACTATTATTTCGGAATTAAGTTCGGCGTTGCTATATAGTAATTATGTGTATGGACCTAAAGATTTAAATATGGTGAAAAAGTTCGATAATTCCATTCTAAGTACTTGAATAATTTTGACATTTCTAAGAAATATATAAAGAAGCTGTAGTAAAGTTCTGTCTATCTCATATTAGAAAAGATTAGATACCTACAATCAAAAGATCAATAGTAATAGCTTTTTTATGTTTCGTAAATAGACTATAAATAGGCATGACACTTTTTTATTTATAAAAATAAACTTAACTGATATATTGTTGGTAAAATTAAAAAAATATGTTTACTAGGCATACAGAAAGGGCTTGGTTTATAAAAGTAAGAAATAAGGAATCAATAACTACCTGACTCAATAAATTTAGTTTTCAGATTTTGGTCTGATGCTGAGACGCCGCCGGCTTCTAGAGCTATGTTCAGTATATCGGCATCAGTCTCTTCAGGGAACTCCTCTCGATAAATAGCGAGGATATCAACCAGGCTGCCGACTACTTTTCCTAACATGACGGTTCGGATACGCTCTCGTATAGCCTGTTTCATAACACGCTGTAGCTGAATTGAGCGTAACACGGTAGCGTGTTTTGGTTGGCCATCAATCAGTACCCTTATGTTTTTCATGATCGCACCCAAAGCCAGTTCCAAGCGGCCGCTAACCTGCTGCGAGGGCACGCGGTCGGGCAGCAGCATGCGCGACACGGCCCCGTCAGACGACGACTCGGTCGCAGCAGCCACCAAACTTTTACGTTCAGTGACACTGTGAGACGCCATTTTATTGGGAGCAGCTGGCGCTTTCTGCTTTGATACTTTAGACGGTGTGAAGTCTTTGTTTTGCGTCTTTGGTGGAGCTTTCTGGTTTGCGATCTTTTGGCCTATAGATTGCTTTGGAACCTTTACATCCATAAGAGGCCTAGGAGAAGAGAACTTTGACCCTTGGGTAGGTCTTTGGTTCCGGAAATTCCCAGGCCCAGGATTACCCGAGCTATGTTGGTTAAATTGAGAAGAATTTTTCTTTTTTGGAGGGGTTCTTTTAGGGGCACTGTCGTATTGCCATTGGTTTTCAGCTTGGCGTTTTCTGCCAAACCGATGTGTGGTTCCGGTTTCGTACAAGTGGGTAAAATCGCGATTGGAACCATGCTGACCTGGTTCATCATATCGCATTTGATCGTACGAATGTCTCTGAAATTCAATTACAAAAAGATGATGATTTACATTTTAACAATATGCTGAAAATGCTGTCATTTGTGGGCCATTCAATCTGATTATCTGATGGTTTGTGTAAGGGACTAATCGACTTTTAAGTTAATTAATCAATTAATCAAATGAATAGTTTATGACACTTCAGCATATTTGGCGGTGAACTGGTCTAATGAAAAGAAAACATTAGATTCATGTTCACTTCAAGTAACTATTGTACATAGAGAACACATGGTAAATTCCAATTTCTAAAAACAGTCGCAAAGCAAAGTGTGACTACAGCAAGGTGTTGCTTCTTAAATTCCATATACTTACACAACACACATATTGACATGTTGAGAAAGCCTTCCAAGCAAAATGCTGTGGTTTCAGTCACCACCATATCATTCTTTGAGCTTTCCCAACAGAGCTATAAATATTGTGTCATGGATGAATTTAAAAAACGTCTTCGCTGTTGATGGTACTTTCCTCAGTAAAAATTTCTAGATTTGGAATCTACTATGGAAGCAAAAAAATAGTTGTAGTTATTTTTTCATTACATAAATAAGTAAATGTGACAGTTTTGGTATACTTTGAGAATGTCATAATCTCCTATGGATCAGAACATACATGACATAACATACACATATTATTTGTTCATCACTGTCGGTGTAAATAACATCAGATCAAGAGAAGACAATGGAGAATTGATAAATTACACTTCAATAGGGAATTAAATAACTTTGTTGGTTAAAATATGCAAGTTCAATACTAGTTATAGTATCAAACTAATGATTTTTTCAACAAATTTATAGTAGGTGCTAGTAGAAACAGTAATGGAGATATTTTCTAGGCATCCAAGCTATAACATGCCATGCAGGTTTAATGTGTGTCCCCTAAAAACTTTTGATTGGCTGTTCAATCACTGAAGAACTGACTTCCAGTGTTTGACATTGTATTTTTATTTTTCTATGAATATCTATAACAGTCTTACCTCCTTACTAATAAACATATTATATTAGATGAATAGTTACACACCGATTTCTCTCTTTCAGTCGTCAGTAATTTGACTTTCGCAAGAAGACAAAGCGTTGGTTAACTATACAGACGTATAGTTACACAACGCTTTGTCTTCTTCTGTGTGTAACTGTACAATGTTTATTAGTAAGGGGGAAAATATACAAGTAAATCAGCAAGACGAAAACTTTAAGTGCCTGCAAGAAATGGTCATGTTTATTAAATTATGCTGTATCATACCGATGAATTCTTATATTGCTGCTCCATGACAAGCAACTGCTGCTGTTGCTCGATCATCTCGCGCTTGCGCTTCAGTAGTTCCAACTCCAAATCAATATCCTAGGAAAATTACATTGAAAAGTTTATATTATCAAAAATATATCAGTAGACATTATGCCTCGTTGTTCGCAAGGGCTACTGCTGAGTATGAGGTCCTGGATTTAGATACACAGGTAGAGCAAAGTATTATTGGGTTTTTCAATCAAGGATTTTTCAGTAGCATCCCGGAGTCTGGATTTGTGCCCGGTTGATGGCAATAGCCTCGCCTCCTATTACATGGGACTTGAAACACAACTGGCGAAATGTGGGTGTACTATTATGTGCACCTCTGCCTAAGCCTACAAGGGAATCCAAGCGTGATGCTATTTCATTACTTTTATGTGCTGTGAATTTCACACAAATAGCTTTACACTAAACAAAATAACAGGAACCCGTTGGATGCGAGAAGCACAGAACCGGTAGAAGTGGAGGTGCTTGGGGGAGGCCTATGTCCAGCAGTGGACGTCTTTCGGCTGAAATGATGATGATGATGAAACAAAATGATTGTTTTTGTTTATTATCAGACAGTTCAGAAATAGTGGGTGACCCAGATATTTCCTGTAATAAGGTGCATTTAAAGACCTACAATCAAGAGACATTAGCACCTAAACATAGGGGCCTTGAACCTTGCACATAACTGTGCAATTAAGGTTTCTCTACTAATGTTTGTCTAAGCCTTTCAAAAACTGAAAACAGCAGTAGTGACGAACAATTTATGTTGACAATCCAACTATGTGAATTTTGAAGGAAATTAATGGAAATATTCGCTAGTGACTAGTCAATGTTTCATAATTATTGTACTTACTCAATGTTACTGAATTCAGCCTTCTAGTAATAAAGGTATTATTTTATTTGTAGAACTAGGCTAACTTAGTTGACCACGACACAATTCCCACTTGCAACAACACGATATAAACGCTGGCAACAACTCGTTCAATCGGACAATGGATGACGAGTTTTCATCGTCAAACGGTAGTTTTTTATTGCGTTTAATTTTGACTTTACGGCGTTAAATTAACATTGTATCCGTAATTAACACGCACTTTGATATAGTGGAAGTGCGTTTTCTCAATGTAAGTAAATGTAATTGAAAAATACAAGGTGGTTATATTGAATTGAGTAGGTACCTGTAAATGCCCGGTCATCAGCGGTCCACCGCCACCTCCTCCAGAATTGATATTACCCCGGCGGCCCATATTGCGTCGCATTCTGTTATTTTATTCTATACTCTAACGAAGCACAGGGCACAATTTCCTTTTGGAAATTCCGTAAATCCGTACGTAAATTATTTAGGTTGACAAGCAAATCGCCGCATCCACCATTGACCATTGAATTGAATTGAATTGAAAGCTCAACTCAAAGTTGTAAAATTAGTGTTGCCAAGTTACCAAAACAAACTACTCTTCCCTGGCCAGCTTCCCTTGATAATTTTTTATTTTTGTTACTTATAATAAAGCACAAATAAACTCGGACACTGCAGACTAAAATGCTTTTTTGGCATGTAATTAATATATCGGACAGAATTATTCTGCAGGCTGTGAGTCTCAAGATAATTTCGTCACACGTATGTACACATACATTTTTTTACAAATCTCCCAATTATGTCGATTCTGGCAACTTTTAACTTTGTTTTATCCACAGAGCATGTAACACTTGTTTTGTTTTATCGATTTGGCTAGTGATGCAGTGAACAGACTAATCAGTAATGTCAGTATTTTTAGTCGATTCATAAATAAGCGTAAATTCTTGCGACCGATTAAAATACCAAATAACCCCTTTTTTTTTGAAGTCCGTAAAAATGTTCATGTTTTTTAAAACGTCTCATAAATATAGGTAAATACTTTTTTAGGGTTCCATAGCCAAATGGCAAAAACGGAACCCTTATGGATTCGTCATGATCAAAAAGTGGCTGTGACATACGGACGGACAGACAAACAGACAGACTGTCTGTCCGTCCGTATGTCACAGCCACTTTTTTCCGAAACTGTAAGAACTATACTGTTGAAACTTGGTAAGTAGATGTATTCTGTAAACCGCATTAAGATTTTCACAAAAAAAAAAAAAATAGAAAAAAAACAATACATTTTGGGGGTTCCCCATACTTAGAACTGAAACTCAAAAATGATATTGAGGTTTCTAATATAATTTTTTTCTAAACTAAATAGTTTGCGCGCGAGACATTTCCAAAGTGGTAAAATGGTCCTCCTCCCTGTAACTTCTAAAATAAGAGAATAAGAAAACTAAAAAAATATCATTACCATGTAAACTTCTACCAAAAATTTGAACGAGATCTAGTAAGTAGCTCGCCGGTGAAAATTTAAAAACATATGATGGTACGGAACCCTCGGTGCGCGAGTCCGACTCGCTCTTGCCCGGTTTTTTCTATTGTTCTCTTTTGCGAGTTGGACTCGAGCAACAGGTTCCGTACTACCAGCAAAACTTTACAGTTTAAATTAATTAATTTTAACGATGATCGCTGTAGCACACAATTAACGTCTGCAAAACCGGTTTATTTTGTAGTGCCTGTTACTGACAGAGTAGGTGGGACCCTGGCTTAGCTTAAGATAAATCTCCTAATTCCTTCCATAAATATCCATCTTTTCCCAAATATTCCCCTCCTTCAGGTTGCGCAGAAAGATGTTTACGCCTTAGCAGATAAAATTGAAGCGGATAGGATAAAAGCATTGGCTGCTCAACCGAAAAAGAGACGCGCTTCCTCACTGTTACGTGTGGCGGCTGCTGCTAGCGCTAATGCTATGAACACTGTCTAATATGGTGCGAAGCTGGAGTGGTAGCGGATTGTCTAAACACTAAATTGATGATGATTTATTGATGATTTGAGTGTAAAATTATGGTTAGTATCCTTTCAGATAGTTTGCGTTGGAAATAAAAAGGATTTTACAGAGGGCCCTGGGCCATTCAAAAACCATATCACACGTTAAGGGGGAGGGAGTGAGAGAGGTCATACGATGATGTGACATCGTGTGTCAAGGGCGGGCGGGGAGCCAATCATAAACTTGGTGACGTCACGCGTATAAATCATGTCCGTGACTACCGCCGGACCACCAACGCCAATCGCTTCCATATTTGGTAAATAATTAGTACTCGAACAACAAAATTGGTACCTACTTTAGTAGTTTTCGAGAAAATCGACTTTGAAGGTGGTCCGGCGGTAGTCACGCTTCCTTCAGCAGGACCACCACGATAGCCGAAAAAGGGGGTACGCTACAGCTATTCTAAGTATACAAATAATTAGTACCCTTTTAGATGTGATTTATTTCGTAAAAAAAAAACAGAACTGTAACATTTAATTTTAATTAGGAAGTTCCATGATAGTGATGTTGAGTTAATAAATAAATAATAAAATTTGTATTTACCGAGAAATCAACGATGATAACTTTCTCGCAGGACCACGACTTTGAATGTTGATTCAAAGTTAGAGAAGCTTGTCGCTTTCCTCAAACCTACATAGAAAATTAGTATCCCGCAAGATAAAATTAGTACCCAAAATTCAAAATTAGTACTCCAGTACTCTTTACGAGATGATATACCATGCCATTGGTGTGGTGGCGGTAGTCACGGTGTCAAATTTTCATTTCAAGATTTCCCTATAAAAACTGATTTCTTCCCAAATTTATACAAAAATTAGTAGGTACTCCTAAAGAAGTTATAGCGACCAAAAATTCAGATTCCTAAGTGTTGTATTTTAAGCTTTCATTACTTTTCCATACTAAATCTCCGCTTAAAACCCGCCCAAATTAAGTTGTCAATGGTTTTGAGCTGTATATGAGATGTACACTCGTGCACATAAATTTATGGATGTCGGAATAGTAATAACATCAGTTCAATATCTAAATTTTTATGCAAAAAAAAAATATCCTATCGCTACCCATGGCCTGTGGTACCTTTGTTAATGATAATGACGTAGGTAAGTACTCGAATAATTATTTTTCTGTAGGTATTGTAATTAGCTACCTACCTTCTGTATTTTTGTAAATGAATATCAAAAGAGCGATAGGTTTTTGTTTACGAAATAAATCACTTATAAGGGTACTAACTTTTTGTATACTTCGAATAGCTGTAGCGTACCCCTTTTATCGGCGCTCATGGTGGTCCTGCTAAAGGGAGCGTGACTACCGCCGGACCACCTTCAAAGTGGATTTTCTCGAAAACTACTAAGATACCAATTTTGTTGTTCGAGTACTAATTAGTACCAATTGAGTACTACTTTATTTACCAAATATGGAAGCGATTGGCGTTAGTGGTCCCGGCGGTAGTCACGGACATGATAAATCTTAAAGTTTATCAACTTTAAAATATTAGGAATTCTATCCATATTGATAGAATTGTACATAGGTAGTCTCTCACATGCACTAGTGCAGTGTGCTTTGAAGTATGCCTAGTGGTTGAAGGACGTGATTCCTGTACTTAATGGCGGAAACATACGTGTCGTGGCGTGTCGTGACGCCTTCTGACGCAGTGTTAGCCAATCAAAACTCGTTGTAATTTGACGGAGTCCTGAACAGATTCGTTTGATTGGTGTATCCCGTAGTCACGACACAACACGACACAGTAATGTGTCTCTGGCTTTAGACATGAATTTTAGTCTTATAAATATTTGAAATTGTCGATTATTTTATGTTATTTCCGTAATCATCAGCAGCATCAATGTTATGAAAAGGGAAACAAAAAAATCAAATGTAATTTCAATCATTATCTTTTTCAGGTGGAAGACGAAGTCGTGGATAACCAAGAACCGCCAAAATAAGTCTCAGTTTATCCTTATTAACAACTCAGAATACTCACAAAATAGTCAAAAGAGCAAAAATAAAACCATCAATCGTTTAACAATAAGTTTGTTTTATTGTTTTAGTTTACACAAAATTGTGAGGATAGGATAACAAAAACTATAATTATTCTTTTTCCCGGCTTGTGATATTGCAAATTGTAATGTTAACATTCTATCAAGGACTAGGTCACTAGGACAGTCACTTTTTGAAGTACGATATCCTTATATTTTCCATTCATCTATTTAACTAATTCTTAAATACCTATTCGTCATCAGATCCACTACATTCATCTAATACAATACCTTCAGACATAAGAGCAAGGATGTCGTGATCATCCAATTCATCGTAATCATCATCAACATTATTGGTTTTATTAGGTTTTTCATCAATTTTAATTGGAGTTTTCACAGGTAATGGAGCTGGTTTCTTTCCAGTGTCACTCATTTTGGGAGTAACTTGAGGTTTCTTAACTCCTTTATTTTGTACAACTGGCTTAGCAATGGTCTTATTCTCAGTTTTATTTGCTACTGCAGGTTTATTTACAACTGCAGTTTTATTTACAACTGCAGTTTTATTAACTACGTTCTTATTTTCAACTACCGGCTTAGTAGCAGCGGGCTTATTGTCGACGGAAGGTTTAGTGACAGTCTTATTTTGAACTACTGGCTTACTGACGGGCTTTTCAGGGGTAGGCTTATTTACCGCAGGTTTTTCAACGGGAGGTTTGACTGGAGTTTTATTGACGGCGGTTTCATTTTCAACTGTGGGCTTACTTGCTGCAGTCTTATTTTCAACTGCTGGTTTATTCACAGCAGCCTTATTTGCAATAATTGCTGCAGCCTCGTTTTCAACGGCAGGTTTACTTACAGGCTTTATAGCTGCTGGTTTATTTTCATTTGCAGGCTTACTAACAACAATCTTATTTTCGACTGGTTTGCTTACAAGTTTTTCTACTTTCGTTACATTCCCACTTTTACTGTCCTCTACCTTAGGTTTAGGAGGAACATTTTCAGTTTTAGCTATAACTTTCTCAGGTGATATAATTTCAGTTTTTTCTTCTAATTTCTCTTGTTTTTCGTTCGTTTCTGTTATCTCATCGCTGGCGTCTTCGTCTTGTTCATAGAAACTTGTGATAAGGTTTGGCGGGCATTTAGTAAACTTGTAGATTGGGGCTACAGTCACTTTTATATCACCTGAAATTAAAACAACATCATCATTACTAACTACGTACTTTTCAGCTTTTCATCTTGTGTTGGTTGACGTTATGGAAACGCTGCTCTAGCATCGATTAGACGTGATTCTATTGAAACTAGCGTCGCGTTAACGCGGCGTATTCGAAGGTTGTTTTAGCTTTGTAACCTAAGTCTCAGATTGCAGAGAAAGTTCTGACTGTCTCTATAATTTTAAAGTTATGAAACAAAATTATAATTTTACGTACCACATCGAATATCTTTGGCGCTGCAGATCCTGTCGAAATCGTTGATAGTCTTGACTTGTGCCGCAAACATGTTCACAGTTTTCTCAATACGCTTGAAAGCGGTGAAGTTGTATTTCTTAAGAAATTCGCCAAGATGAACCTTTTCCGGTTTACCTGAGAATTGGACCTAGAAATACAAGGAAAGTTGAGTTAGAGCTTTTTATCGTTATAGCGTAGCACATAGTAAAATGTATGCCATGTAACAAGCATTGAAAAACTACTAGAAAGCCAAGGCTTGGTCTGAATCAGTGTAGGTCACAATAAAGATTGTGTCTACGCACGGACACGGTGCTGCGGGAGACGAAAGCGGGGTGCAGGAGACGCGCGGGACGACGAGGCGGCAAGACCCAATCAGCGCCGATAGACGCCGGCCGTGCGTCACATCACATTAAAATCTATACCTATATTTTATAGTCCACTAATTTAATTTAGAACACACCACCAACACACACACAGGTTCTGGTTGTGAATCAGTTTATTATTTAATATTGCTTTTGCACTCATAGCAGAAGTAGTAATAAAAATGTTAGGTATACCTTTACGTAAAGCGGGTTGTGAACATTCAGCAACCTCTTCGTAATATTCAAGCCCAATACCTGAAACAAAACACATGAATTATTCAAAAGTAGACGTTTTTAAAGTAAACAGAATGTTAGAGTTCTTCTCATCATTAAATAATTTTCCTAGCTTTTTCCCAACTATTTTGCGGTCGGCTTACAGTCTAACTGGAAGCAGCTGAATACCAGTATTTTACATGGAGAGGCTGCCTATCGGACCTCCAAACACAGATACTGGGTTGTACGATACCCCTTAGTTACAACTGTCTAACTTTCAGGCGTCTGACGACCCATAACGAACTTCAAAGATCCACGAATGACAGCCGGGATCAACGGCACGCGGCGTAACGTGTTTTTCGAGACACAGAAGGTCAAAGTCAAATCATTTATTTCAAATAGGCACATTAAAGGCACTTTTGAACGTCAAAAAAAAACTAAATAGAAATGATTCTAGTCTCCCATTCCAAAAGGTAGTTTTCGTATGGAGAAGAATGGGCAAGAAACTCCACCGTTACTCTTTTAAAATGTTTTACAAGGTCTTGTATACATGATAAAAATTATATGTCAACAAGATCGACGAGGGGTCTCGGTATGTAAAAATGGTCGCCCATCCACGGACCGACTGCGGCAAGCGTAGCTTAACCTGATCGATCATTCCGTGCGGCTGTTATTACTTAAAGAGTTCTTCTATGTCAGTGAAATTAGCTCGAAATTGAACAATAGAGTGATTTGACATTGAAGCAATAAATATGTAAGTGTAAAATAAAGGCCATAAACAAGTTACATAACAATATACACAATTATATGTACGTAACTGCTGTTAGAATTTGTTCTGAAGTATTCTTATAATGAGGAGAATGATAGGAATAAGTTCATCTATACTAATAATAAAGCAGAAAAGTTTGTTTATTTGTTTAAAACGCGGTATTCTCTGAAACTACTAGTCAAAACATCTTTTTGCATTTGATAGCCTGGGCTATATTCTTGAGGAAGATTATAGGCTACTTAATATCTCCCTAGGACCCTGAGGAGCCAAGCAAAAAGAAAAAAAAAAACCGGGCAAGAGCGAGTCGGACTCGCGCACCGAGGGTTCCGTACCATCACAGTGTTTAAATTTTCATCGGCGAGGCCTATATTCGTCAGAGAATTTTAACATTGTGCACTGCGGTATAGAATATTTCAGTTTTATGTCAGCGACATATGTTGACCGATAGTGGAACTAATGTAACTTTTATTGATGATTTCTGAAAAAGTGTGCTATTTAGAGACTTTGTTTTATTTTTCCTGTAATCTTTACATAAACTTCTATCACATAGAATTACTAGCTGTTCCCCGCGGTGTCACACGCTGCGCGGCTCCTAAGGGTCGTAGCGTGATGTTGGACTACCCAACACTAAAATAATCATTCAAATCGGACCAGTAGTTCCAGAGATTAGCGCGTTCAAACAAACAAACAAACAAACTCTGCAGCTTTATAATATTAGTATAGATTTCAGATTTTTCTCTATGCAAACTTCGGAGATAAGGAGGGGGGAACGGTGTTTTTTTTTTACATTTTTCATCAAAAGTCGAAAATTATGCGGCCTAAAAAAAAAAAGAAAAAATGTTTGAGAATGTGCAAACTGCGCTCTTTCAGTCCCTGTTGCAAAAAATATACATATATTTTTATATATTTCTTATTTGCAAAATAGTTGGACAAACGTCATCTAACACTATTCTAAATTTCAATTTGATAGCATTATTAGTTCTTGAGATATCCAGCTGTGACAGACAGACAGACTTAGTCTCACCGTAAGGGTTCCGTTTTTACCATTTTGGTACGGAACCCTAAAAAAGTCAGAAAAGCTAAGCGAAATACTTACATTTCTAAAGTCATCGCCTGCTTGATTCCTCAGCTTTTCGACTACTAGAGCTTCAGCTTCGTCTGATGGATTGTCCGGAAGTTCATGCCACACCTGTTACAAATAATACAATGTTAATTATATAATTAGTTTTTCTCAGAAACTCACCCTCGCCTCGGTTGCTTAAGACCTATTCAATTTAGTTACTCAGCTGTTCAGGGTAACAGGGATATTGATGCGCAAACCGTTACCATGAATTCAGCACATGATTCTAGAGTATACATTATTCGTCGATTACCAAAAAATTATTTAAAATTAAAATCAAACTATTTTATTTGAACACAAAAGCTACCTAGAGCCACATCATATACTCTCTAATTAAATGATATTTTTCCCGGAATGTCTGGACAACCTTAAATTTGTCGCAGCAATATGTTTTACTAGGAATCAGTAGTGTGGAGTGTGGATTTTTACTATTATCGATACGTTAAAACAAGATCGTTTTATTATTACCTTGATCATAATATCGCGTAGTTCAGTCTCGACCATCCTGGTCATACGCGCGTTGAGTTCATAGTGTCCACCCTGTAGTGGCGGCTCCACCGGTGCTGACAGAGGAACTGACTTCTTTTCCTCTTCTTGTTTCTTTATTTCCACTGTTTGTGAGTATTCAGAAGATTTATATTTCGAAGGTGAAAACAAGGGTACAACTTGATTGTGGTCGATCGACGTTTATCGTCACATAATTATAATGTACGAACAGCAAATCAAAACTATATTTTATAAGCAATACTGGACTGTGCATAATGAGGACCAAAACTAAAGCTTTAATTACATACAATAAAAATAAATAAATTAATTAATTATACTTACGTTTTCGAGAAGCCCCAGGTGTGCTTTCGGGTACTGCAGAACTTTTAGTTGGCCCTTCAAAAAAAACAATGTTAAATATTAAGTACATTTTATTTTAAACTAGCTGATCCGACAGACGTTGTCCTGTCCAAATTTCAATAATTCGTACAAAATTCCCATTAAATTGCACTTTCAGTATTCCCGATTTTTTCTATTTTCATATTTTTCTTTCGGTCAATACCTAATTCGGGCTATTACTGACATTTTAAAACAAAAATTTGCCAAATCGATCCAGTCGTTCTGAAGTGATGCGCTTACCAACGAACAGCATTTCATTTTTATTACATAGATTTCTTGGCTGGTTTCCACTAAAGCGGACAGGTGTCAAAATAATGCAAACTTGTTGTTTGCTCCTCTCCTTTATACATTAATTAAAACGGCCCTTTTAAGTTGGTATATTGTCTGAAACATACCTCTAACAACTTTAGCCTCTTTTGGGATGACTTTCGATTCAAGCTTGGGAGGATCTGCCTTCCGCTTTAATAATTGTTGAGGCCTCTGCTTCTTTGGACTCGGAGCATGCTTCTTCTCTGTAACAATGAAATGAGATTACAGGAAAAAGAAAAAATAAGCTAGTAAGTAATTAATAATGCACACAAACCGCTAACCAATCCGCACTGGGCCCGCGTGGTGGATCCCACTCCCTCTCGAAGAGAGGAAGCCCGTGTCCCAGCAGTGGGAACATTATAGGCTGGTTATGTTATGTACAAACCGCTTCAGAAGACTTCTTGTTTTGAGAGAATAGAGAATTCGCAAAATTATGGGTAACCAAATTACCATTCGCAGAATACGAAAAACATCGAAAGACAAGTAACACGGGCTTCATTAAAATAGCTTCCACGAGTATGCATAGCAGTATAATGTACACACACGCAAACTCAAAATTAAATACTGTTCATTAAAAAAATACACTTAGAGACCTGGATGTAGGAAGAAATACCAATAAGAATCTACGCAAATAATAGTCTGAAAGAAAACTGCTGCAACACATTGTGATATCTGCGAATAAGATAAGGTTGGTAAAAGCTTCTCCTCATTCAAGATCTATTATTCCGCAACAATTTGAAATTGAAAATCCTGCAAGCCCCGCGGCGAATATGTGAAAGAAACAGCGACAAAGAAAAAATTGACTTTACAATGATGACGATATCGAGTACCTTGGATTTTTGACCGTCCTGAGCGAATATCTTTAGCGACACCTTTGGAGTATCGAATACCTTCGATATCATTGGGCCACAGTCTTCTTGAAAAAGTCGGTTCATATAAACGCCTACTTGTAAAAAGAAAGGCCAAATTCACATAACCACAAAATATCAGAAAAAAAAACCAAATACAATCCGGACTTATTTCTGGGAACTCCCATGATTGGCCGAACTGAATTACAAATTGCGTAAGAATGGGGCGCACCCTGGGTACCACCTTGCTAAACTTTTTACCAAGGCAAAAGCTATAGGTATAAGACGAGAGACCTAAAAATTACGTAATATAAAATAATTTAGGTAATTTTTCTACACATACCAAGGTGTTACTAGGCCTCGTTAAGTCCTAGGAGAATATATGAGTCGTCACTAGCAAACAAGTTGGAAAAAATACTAATAAATTGTTCTGCCTCCCCAAGATCCAGGATTTTCCTAGTTTGGGGGGCAGGGTACTTAATTCTTATAGGACTTTCGACCACACTACCTACCTTTTGTATCCAACCTCTGTAAAATCTATTTATGTTTGCATACCTCTCTGTTAACTTAAATTATTGTCAAAGTTTATGTTTTGTGAATAAATATGATTATTTATTTATTGTCTAACCACTCCATTTATTGTATTTCTATTGCTAGCTCTACAACCGGCCATGAGTGTGTGGAAGATAATAGCCCAATCCCACTCACAGAGAGGAGCCTGAGTCCTAGCAGTAGAAAAAATACTGATTGTGTTAATGCTGTTGCTTTTAATACCAAAACCAGTTATGGTAATAGGCAACCTTAAGATCTTTGCGAAGAGAGCAGGATGACCAGTTGTCGATAAATTTAACTTACCTGATTTGTATCAGATTACATGTGGCGAGACTTCCGTCAATCAGTTTTAAGTGATTCACAAACTAGGACTGGAATACATGTGTAGCGGTATCTACAAACGCCACATGCCACATGCGAGCTACGCGTCTTACTGACGCTACACAAAATCCTGCATCTCGCAAGCAGAGTTTACCGCGCAACTAGCATAATACAACGAGCCGACATGAATCAACGGGCGGTTGCCCGCCAGACACACCCGTCTGGTCGGAGGATCCTCCCTTTTCTATGGAAGATGAGTGAACTTTACATCCTGTTCTTCATACTTCTATACTGGTGACCCCTAACATGAACGTAAGCGCAGCCTGCGTGAAACTACGTGACGTCATAAACATTCTCGCAAGCTTTAAAGCGGCGAGTCACCCAGCAAGCCAGTACCCACGGCTTCAACGGGTATCCGGGGACCGCGCATACCTGGTCATCACCCTCAGCCTCATCAGCAACCTCGGCACAGCATACTGCACTTTCGGCCTATCCATTAAAAAATATTTTTTGAAATCGGTTTACAATTGCCGGAGAATACTTGAATTTTCACCAGTAATTTTTGTTCAAATACCAAACTACTGAACCGATGTTGATGAAATTTCTATGGGACCAATCTGAAAGTATATCCTTTTCAATAAAAAAAGGAATTTTACAAATCGGCTTAAAATAACGGAGTTCTGAGGTAACAAACATAAAAAAAAAACATCTGAATTGAGAACATCCTCCTTTTTTTGAAGTCGGTTAAAATACCAACTACAGGCAGACAAGAACTAAATATAACATTGTACTTCTGCATAATTTGTTGTTGGCTTCGGAATACAGCAAGGGTGGCGGCATTTATGTAGGCCAGTCGTTTGAAAGTGCTGAAAATGTAAATGCAAAATTATATTTGGGCCTTACCGTAATATATATCCGTGCACAATCTTCGGAACCCTATAGCATTCTGAAATTTCGGACCCTCTGCAAGTTTTTCGTTGATTTTCCATGACGATGCAATTCAAAATTTAAGCCTTGTTGACGCCAAAACTCTATAAAAAGAATCAACAAAACATAATAAAAATAAAATATTGGTTAATCAACAACAAATAGCAAAAACTGGATGTTGGTCTGAGAGATTCTCGACCATACCAGAAATTTAGATGGTGATAACTGTATCAAATATGACACTTACCTCTTTTTACCCGACTGCGAACAAGCCCAAAAAGGGGGGTAATGTTTTTTCACCCGATGCATTCTGAGACCAGCAATCCATACCAGTTAGTTACAATTTGTAACTAACTGGATTTGTAACTAACAAATGTAGTTGCGGATATTGCCAGAAATATCCGAGATTTTTTTACAATGTTTGATTTCACAGGGATGTTATTTCGTAGCTTCATTAACACCATTTACAATTAAACCCCCTGCACACTTACAAATACATTACGCAGCATTCAAACGCTCGTTACGATTTTTCAATGGTAAAAAAACATGAATTTCTAAGTAGTATATTATTTATTGTAACAGCAATATCTTCAAACATCTTTACAGTGACACAAATCCAACCAAGCGGTTTCTTAACAAATTTAAACTAAACTACAGCATTACGTGTAAGTGCAAACAAAACAAAATATTACCTTCGGAAGAAACTTAATCTAAACAAATAATGCTATCATCAGAATCGGAGTCTAAATCCATGTTAGCGATGTCGTAACTGTCCGTCATTTCTGCTTTATACTTTTCAATCAGCTCCTCTAACTTGGAATGAGAATACTCAGACTTAAAGTACGCCGTGTGGGACTTATTCGTAATATCGAGATAATCTAACTGATACTTCATCTTCGACAAAGTCTCCAGGGAGTCTAAATCTACTTCTAATTCAAACTTAGCCTTGTTTTTCCTATCAGGTGTAATGTGGAGAGGTTTCCAGATATTGAAATTGATCCCCTTTACACCTTGGTTACTTTGCTTTAACCTCTCTGCTACGATCGCAGGATTTAGCTGATACTCGTTAGGCACGATAACACTCATTCTAAAGAATCGAGTGTTCTCGTCTTCAGCACCCAAAATAACTATAGCATTGCGGTTTACTTTACCTAAATGTTGACTCAACAACCACTGTTTTGTCTCCGGATTTTGTGGGACTACCCCAAAACAGTTCGGAGGGAAAAATCCGTATTTCACAAAATCCGTTTTGGACGTACCGTCCTGTTGATGATGTCGGAAAATATGATATATGAGCACTTCTTTAATTTTACGCGCTTGTAGAAGAGTGATACTTTTGCAACCTTTGAGAGTTATTTTAACGAGTGAGGGATCGTAAGTGAGCGACGGCATGGGTGAGTTCTGTATGGCTTCCGAGATGACGCCGAAGTCTACGGTGCTGGGCTCCTTGAGCCCCGCGTCGAACACGTCCTTATCGACGGCGACCGCTTTCAGAAACACGTTCACTTTCTGCAGTTCGTAGCTCAGCATCATTTTGTGTTTTTCGAGAGCGCGCGCGGACGACGGCGGCATGTCAACGTAGAGTCTGGTTCCTTTCGCAATGACGATCTTTTTGACGAACTTCCATTTGGCGATGTTGACGCCTTCGAGGCGCTTGTTCTGCAGTTTGAGTTTATCGAGCGGTTCGATGTTGCGGGAGCGCGAGTGGCCCGGCAGCCACACAGCCGCGCGCTCGTACCAAAGCTCCTCTTTCGTATACACGATGACGCTGAACTCTGTGAACCCGCTAAAGTCTAAGTTGACGAGCCAGTCCCGGGTGCTATCGTCCATGGTGATCAGCTCGTAGCGATGCGTGTTCTGCAATCCTTTGAGGGTGAAGTCGGGCGCCCAGCCCTGACCGATTTCGGTCTCTCGTAACATTTGAGAGATGAGGAAGTCTTTCAAAGAGTCCGCCTGCCTAGCTGTAATCTGTTCGAAATCGTCTTTGCACAAGTAAAGTTTGTGGCCCTCGTCCTGTGGTTGTTGCTGAGCGACTGGTTGCTGGTAGGGCTCGGTCATGAACACTGGATTCTGCGGTAGAGTTTCGTATGGGTGAATAAATGGTGCCGGCACCATCATAGGGACCATGCCGGGGTTCAAAGGCGGCGGGGCTCCGAGGATCGGCAATGTGACCACTTCTGGTGGAACTATATTCATGTTCCAGCCTGTAAAATTTTAAACATTGATAACTTTGGAGGCAACGATTTCACCACTTCTAAAATTCGAAACATCGAATAAAGTAAAGAACAAATACAACATTGAGTACACAAACTTACTAGAATCACTTAGTTTGGGGCGCGGAGGGTATTCTGAAAAGATGGAAGAGTTATGTGAAGTCTAAGTTTATGATTAGAAAATAATTAGATGAAGATATGATTAGTTTCCTACCTGTCTTCATGGGGGGACTCTGAGAACGACGGGTCTTGGCAGGAACCTCCGACAGTTCTGTGAAAATATTAGCCATGTTAAAATATTATCTACACAAAAAAATGCGCTTCAGCATTTCGCTTTAGCAATATTATAGTATTGAATGATTCTTTTAAATTGAATTCTCTTTTTTTCAGTATCATTATTATAATTAGTTGATCATTATTATTCCTAACTTTACTAACCAACTAGCTTTCAGAATTTTTTTACATGTTAAATAGCGGAATGCAAATAATTCACATTAATTTAACCTGCTTAGTAAGTTTAGCAAAATTAGGAACGACAAATCAAACCACCTGTCATGTGATTTAACAAAGCTTAAAAAACTTTCTGAAACCGGGAAACCTCACGTACTTCGTAACAATAAAAAATAAAATATTACCAGACTTTGGGATACGAAAGTTATAAAACTTACCTGGAGCCTGCCTCTTGATAATTCTGAACTGGCTGGGAAGCGAAGACATGACTTCCTGCAATATCTTCTCCTCTTCTTTAAGGTTATACTTCGCTTGGTACTTGATAATTATCTCTATGAACGACACGTCTTTGTCGCCAAACATATCGAACACTATTCTTGCAACTGCAAGCTTTAATTCTTCGAGAACTCGATTTCTCTGCTCCCCTTTGAGTTGTCTATAGTTTTCGTGTCTGTCGAGAATTTTATTGCATATTTCTTCGATTGCTTTGTCGCGTTTGATTCTCACGGAAGGGCAGACGGTGAAGCGTTTGGCTCTGTCGTCAATGCGGTCTCGTTCCTTTGCGTAGTCGTCACGGCGGTAGTCGACGCGGTGCGGTCCATCATCCCGCGGTCTATCGTCCGGCAGTCTGTCGTCCCGCGGCCTATCGTCACGTTCCCTGGATCGTAGTTCTTCCTCACGGAATCTGTGTCGCTCGTCGTAACGCTGGGATTTTTCTTCGCGTTCCCTCTCGCTGGGATGACTCCTACTGCCTTCCTCCTCCAAATAATCGTTCCTCTTTGACAATCGGCGCAACTCTTCAGCCTTCTTTTTGAACTGTAAAGCTCTCTTGTAGATGTCATCGAAATCTATATCGATGTTCGGATTAGCTGGTTCTTCTTTTCTGCTATCGTGGCGGGGGGACGGTCCCCTTCGGCGGTGGTATTCATCTGGATGAGGGCGTTCTTCATGCTCTCGCGGTCTGCGAGCGGGTTCGTATTCTTCTCTTTGCGGATGCGGCTTACGTTCAATTGAAGTTTCTCGCCGACGGTAATGGTCTCGGCGTTCAGCTTCATAATCTTCGCGGGGGGAGTACTTGGGAACTTCTCTTTGAACGAATCTCTCGCTATGAAGGGGGTGAGGTACTGGTTCCCTCACTGGTATCTCTTTAACAGGTCGGATTTTATCCTCGATGAACGGTCTTCGTTCAGGGTTTTCAGGCCGTCTGGCGCGCGTGTCTTCAACTTTCTCGAAGGGCACTCGGGGCTCCCATACAGGCACATGTTTGGTTTTGTCGGGTTGATCTCTTTCGGGGAAATTCGGGCGACTGGTTCGGGGGTAGTCGGTATCTCGTACATTCTGTCCGGGCCAGGAGGGCGGGGGCGGGGCATCACGTATCTCGGGGCTGCGACGCTTCTCTAACGCCCAGGAACGGCGCGGGGAGTGAGACGAGCGGGGGGAGAGAGAGTGCCTCTTGTAGCGGTCTCTTAGCGGAGATCTGTCGCGTCGGATCGGCGAACGAGATTTCCTTTGCGGCGTCAGGGTGCGTTTTGCTTCGCCGGCAGCGTCGGGCAAGCGATCTCTCATCTGCATTCTTGCCATATCGCGTCTATCGTCGTCCTGTTTCTTCATGGGACCGGCGGCTTCGTCCCTCTCTCTTTGCCAGGGCGAGATCCTTGGCTCGGCTTGCCTCATCCCCTGCATGGGATACTGAACATTCTCGCGGTTATCGGGCCGATAACCACCTGAGTACATAGGTTGGTTTGATGCCTGGAAATTGAAATTTAGTTTGCAAACACGTAGTTGAAATAGAAATCAAGTAACATTAAAATAGAAATAAATATCAAAATGGGACCTTGGAGTGATTAAATTCTTCCTCACTTATTTGTCCAAAGTGAAAACCGCGGAATTGCTACTTTTATAACTCATTCTTGTGTAGGTTTACCTTTAGTCTATGCTTACAACATTTTAAAAGCAAAAATAAAAGTAATATTTTCCAGCTGATCTGTCCATTTATGGTCACCCAGTTGTCAATAGTAACATCGAGGTTTGTCAAAAATGGATCTTCATAATACTTAGTGGAAAACCACGAAAATTCATCATTCTACATATCTTATTGGGGTCTATTACTGAAAACACATAAAAAATTGACCCGTAAATGCGTCTTTGAAGCTTTGAATCTGAAAAGATTTTGAAGTATTTCCTTCTTAATGGAATCCAGGAATTCAGGCTCAAGTGGGATTGGGCGGGTCACATCAGCCGCATGCAGGATTACCGCTGGGCAAAAGTTTCCACACAATAGGTGCCTGAAGATGGACGGCGCCGCCGAGGTCGACCCAGAAAGCGGTGGCGAGATGACCTGGACGCGTACCGCGAGGGCTGGTTCGAGGTGGCGCGGGAAAAGAGTTCCTGGAAGGACTTGGGGGAGGCCTTTGCCCAGCCGTGGGACAGTATTGGCTAAACAAAAAAAAAACAAGGAATCCGGTCTGCATTGAAGTTTTGCATTCATAATTCACATCTGAATTTCACGCAAATTTGAGCTTGATAACGTTTTAATGATGAACAAATTGATCTGCATGCTGCCATCTTGTGCCTTACCATATCCACATGAATGCAATAAATAATTTCTGTTGTGAACTATCATCTCATGTCAAGCCTTCTACATGAAATTTATTTCGGAACTCCTACAGAAGTAATAGTGAGCTTCCAATAATTTATATGTATAGTTTTGCAGTTTTTGCCAACTGTTTTTTGTGGACCTTGTCCTTAAACGGCGATGTTATAAAAAAACCGTTACAATTCCACGGTTCAGGAACCAAATCGAACGTACTCAAATCGCTAGGGTAAGCCAGAAGGTTACTGGAACGCTGCGGGCTCTGTACCGATTGAGAAATCTGTTACCTTCAAGTACGAAGACAATGCTTGTGCAGTCCTTAGTTTTCCCTATCATCGACAATGGTGATGTGTGCTACTATGACCTAAATGCAGATCTCATCGTTAAACTCGACCTTCTTCTCAATAACTGCATTCGATTCGTTTTCAATCTGCGTAAATATGATCATGTCTCCGCGCATCGGCGGCTTCTCAAGTGGTTGCCCATACACCAGTGCAGAGAGCAAAGGGCGCTGACCACCTTGTTTTAATTTTTTGATTCTCCCTCTTCAGGAAATCAGGATGGCAACCAGTCGATTATCCTTTAAAGTTTTAAGGTTCGCGAGCACATTCGCAAGAAGCTGGCAGTATCATCACAACAGCAATGTTTTCTCATTGTTTGTCTTATTTGTTTTTAGTATCTTCGTGTATTTATATACATTTATTTGTGCTTATATTTATATATAATTAGGTGTATTTATTATATTTATAGTTTTAATTTTTGCGTCCCTCTAAATTTAAAAATATTTAAGTATTCCTAAATTTTTCACAATAGCTCCTACGACTATTTGTCTCTGCTTTACCCAAAGGTTGACTGGTAGAAAATACCTATGGCATTAAGTCCGCCTCTGTACATTTGTGTGCTTAAAGTATTAAATAAATTGTAACGGTCCTGGGAGACGCCTTGTCCAGCAGTGGACGTCTTTCGGTTATTCAGCCGATGATGATGATGAAATAGGTCCCACATTATTTTGCAGCGTTCTCATAATTAGCCAGTTCGGCTTCCTGATTGTGCTATTTTGTGCGGTTTACATAGTACAATGACTCCATTCATTACATAAAGAAACCAGTCCTTGCCTCGGAAAGCCCGTTAAGCCGTTGGCCGCGGCTCTCATCTTTGACAGTCGTTACGGGTAGTCAGAAGCCCAAATGTTTGACAGCCAGTCTTACCGAGGGGTATCGTATTACCCAGTAAATGGGTCCCAGTAAATGGTGGGTGGGTAAGGTCATATAGTCGCTCCATGTAAAATACTGGTATTCAGCTGTATCCGGTTAGCCAGGAGCCGACCCCAACATAAGGCTACGCAGATTAACATGGTTCAATGATTCTCTGAGAATAGCTTGAATTTTATTTCTGGACAGGCCTTGCTTTTTGTAACTTTTATTCTAGCTATTAGTTGAAGGTTTTCATATTCTGAACTTGCACTACAGGCGACACGGCAAAACGGCACGCTGCACGAGATCGTTCTTGAAAAATATTTCATAAGTATCTTTGTTATTTGCTGAATAGCTTGAACACAGTAATCCTATATATCTGTCGTCTGATATGTTTATTATTAAATAATATTTAATTTCTTAATCCTCGTCCACTTCTGCCATTTGAAGCCTCAATATCTTGACTTCAGTTTCAATTTTCTCGAAGATAATTAATATTCTCACAGCACGGACAAAGAAAACTGTTTGTGCTGAAGACAAATTTTCACATTTTATAAGTTTTTCATAACAATTTTCTTTTTACACAGTGATCCCAGATGTTTATCCAGTTAATATTCTTAACTCGCGTTTTATGTTTATAAAATTATTTATTTGTATGTGTCAAAGGGGAATTTAATGACACTTCATCGTCACCGTCCTTTATCCTAACTTATTTAGCGTCGGCTCAACATGTCTTCATGGGATTAATAAAGCAGCAATGTAGAAGTCCAGCGGTTTAATGATCATTCTACTATCTTCATAATGTTAAAATCTTTTGAAAGTCTCAGCTGTTTCCAAGATATATTTGATACTCCTTTATCGTTTCTGCAAAATAGATCCGACTATGTTTTTTTTTTAATATTTTTAAATTCAGTTGTAGATATTTTTAATGCTCATCGTGTTGATGGGTAAATAAAAATAACATAATTTTTCTTTGCATCCGCTTTTCCTTTACACGAATCCTTTCAGTGCACCTATATGAGAATAATAACCACTCCGAAAATAGGAAAACATAATTTATACGCGTATTAACAAGCAGAATTCTTGTTGATATCAATTTGCACAACAAGACGATAAAATTACTAAAATTTTGTACACATTTTCGTAAACATAAAGTGTTATAATAATAACGGAATATCTCCTGCACATTATAGGACATTTCAAGTGACAGCAAAACGTTCAAACTATACAAAAGGGTCTCAGCTCGAAATTAATAAAGGTTACTTAGCACAAACTTTGACTTAATAGTCTTGTTCAAAAGTAATTGAAGAAAACGTAACATGGCATCCACTAAATGTACAGTATTTTTATCTTACGAAGCGACACGCGCTTACTTGTGGTTACTAAGTGTACAAACACGCTGTGAATGTGTGCGTGACGAGTATCATCAGCACATAACACACACACGCACACTTCCGACTTCATCATTGTCTGGGATAGTTCCAAGAGCTCCTGCGCTTACACAGACATTCACAGTACAGCGTGCTTGTACAACTAACTACAAGTAAAGCGCGCGTCGCGACATAAGATAAAAAAAGCCTATACCAGTAAATACCAATTCGTAGTGCCATTTACAAATTGAGAGTGCTTTGATTTAATTATTTGAATACTGCAATCCAAAATTCCGTCACTCGTGAAGTTTATCACGTTTGTGAAGTTTCGCTAACAAATTTAATTTGACCCTAGTCACACTAAAATGAAATGTACTATTATCTTGTGCAGGAGGTATAAGGCGGTACTTACATGGGGAGTCGGCTCGTATGCAGGCCGGATTTGCTTCGATTTGTCTTGCCCGTACTTGTCCAGTTTGTCAGGGTGAAGGCGTTCCGGTGAGTACCTACTTGAAAGGATTGTGTCTGTATTAGTTATTTCATTCCGTTTCATGTCGAGGAGAATGCTAGGTACACACGCCGAGATTTTAATCGGCGGAGACTCGCTGACGATTTCAAAATTTCACGTCCACACAAAGTTTTTGACAGATGTTTTATTCTTTTCAAACTTAGCAGTAATGTGAAATGCAAATACTTTTAAGATTTAAGCGGTTGAATGCCGAAATTACAGAAACAATTAAAAAGTCATTGTGTCTCGCGTGGATTCACGTTCCGGCCATACGAAGGGTTAAATGAGAAGCTCTAGCTATCCCGTTTTCACAACTAACAGAAAACCTCTGAAAGTTTGGCTTTAGCTAACTGCTTGAGATGTAACGCCGATCAAGCAAGTCAGTATCAAACGAAGGGTAATCTTTGAATTGTTTCAGATGATTTTTTACATACTTATTATATTCTTTTGTTAATTATGTTACCAGTCGACAGCGATGCGGAGGAGTTTTTCGACGCTATTTTCTAGTTTCTGTATAGTTTTAGTTAAGTTAGAATTTAATTTTGTTATTTTTCAATAAAATATGATTTATTATGTTATTATACATAACAAAAATAATAGCGAATTTATAAATGTAAATCGAAATTAATTTGTGTGATCTACGACGACACAAGGTTCATTTGACGTGGCCAAAATCGGAACTAACGCCGCCGCTTCACAATTAAAAAGTGCCACTAATTTGTTTTATTGAAGAGTTTAGTAAACATACCTGGCCATCCTCTGCGGGTCATCCCTTCTTCCGGGAGAGGCTCTGCGTGGTGGAGACACCAGGCGCCTTATTGGCGAGGTTCTCTTGTGCGGGGAGTCGCGGCGACCGGGGTGGTGCGGGGCGGGGTGATGGGCTGGTATACGACGGTCTAGCGAGAAGAACAAATAACTTTAGTTAATCGCTGTATGGATTCTGGTCTTACATACTGAGTTTAGAGTTAATTGGACCGCGCATTAAAATTCTTCCATACTAAATTTGACACCCCCAATCTCCCTTTAGGATATTTTAGAATTCCATAAAATTATATTATATGATAAGTGTTTGTGCCAAGTTTCAAGTTTAAATTTATTTAACCATTTTCTTTGGGTTAATCAATCTACTCAAATCAGCTACTGAAAAAAAAAATCTGCTGTTCTCTACATTTTGATGAGTTATACGAACATAAATGTAGGGAACAACTGATTATTTTTTCGAGATTTCAGGTTTGGTCTCATAGTAAAAGTTGTTCATAATGATGAGTACAATGACCTCTTAAGAGGTTGTTAATGTTTTACCAATAACCCTGTATAGATGACCAAATCTGCATAAAAATATCAAAAACTTACCCAGAGACACTCTTTTCCCAGGCGGAGAAAACTTCCTCCCAGGCGGAGAAAACTTCCTCCCAGGCGGAGAAAACTTCCTCCCAGGCGGAGAAAACTTCCTAGCAGACGGAGAAAACTTCCTCGCAAGCGGAGAAATCCTCCTTCCAGACGGAGAAACTCTCCTCCCAGATGGAGAAAGCCGTCTTCCGCTTGGAGAAACCCGTCTTCCAGTTGGAGAAACCCGTCTTCCCGGTGGAGAAACCCGTCTTCCCGGTGGAGAAATCCGCCTTCCTGGCGGAGAAACCCGTCTTCCGGGTTCTGGAGATATCCTCCTCCCGTTAGGAGAACGTCTGGGCGAGAAACCGCGTCTCTTCTCATACTCCTTGTAAGTTCTATCTTGGGTTTCTGGTCTTATTGCTTGAGCCTTAGGATCTCTAGCGTCCGGTTGAATATATTTCCTATCATCGTACTGTTTCTCGTAGGGCGCTGGGCTTGGCTTTGAGAATGGGGCCTTTGTTGGCTGGGGTTGAAAGAGAAACCTAGGTTAGAGAGCTTGAATGGACTGGGTAAGTTTGAAAACGCTTTTAAAGTGCATTAGTTCTTTGAAACATTGATTTTTCTGAATAGAAACAAATAAAAAAATTTGGCATTCCAGATATTGCAGGTAAAGACCATTTTGTCTAATCATTCTGAACAACTGTGCATTTAACTTTTTGGAACGAAGTTCTTTAACGCGATGTGCGTTTTGACTGGCAGAAATGGTCACGTAACTAAAAAGTGTTGTGCTCCCTCGGTACGACTTTCTCTCTTTCCTCACATTCTTTTATATACGAGTTTGTGCGAGTATCGCGTAAGGAACTTCGTTCCTAACGGGAGTACACCGAGCGCACACGCTTTTTTTAAAATATTGTATGATTTGTGAGAGCATGAACACAAGTGAAATAAAAACTGGATGTTTATTATCGCACCGCATAGTAGGTATTTTTAGTCGGTGTCTCTCGCGGCTGCAGTCACCTTCAGTTTCAAAAGAAATTAAATGCATGAATTTTTTCGCACAGTTATTATTACGACTTGACAAACATCGTGATTTCTTTATTATTAAAGTAAGTTTAATATTTTATGCACGCAAACACCTTTTCGAATAAATTCTCTAAATGATAGTGAAAATCGCATCAAAATCCGTTGCGTAGTTTAGACAAACAACGCGGCCACACAGACAGACACGAAACGCCTTTTTAATTTATAATATGTGATGATTACCTGTGAGTGCCACGGCGATGGCGCCGTCGAAGAGTACTGTGACTGATGCCCGCCCGGCCCCGGGTGACCGCCAGACTGACCCCCAGGGTTGGTGATATTGTACTGCGTCGGTCCTTGGAAGTTGTCCTTCATTATGGTCAGCTGAAACAGTCGTTTATTAGTCCAAGGAGGGACAGGCATTTAGACTTATACAAGGTGTAATACCTGAGAACCTGAAAAGGGGGCGCAAAATGGCGGTGGTGGTGGTCGAATCACGAAAAAAAAAACCCTTTTTGTTATGGAAGCATAAATGTATGGAGTACCAGTTTTGTTACCGCGATTTCACGTTTTGTACTGCGTAGTGTACATTGTTCATAATTATATGTACAATATTACAGTAACTCATTTTCAGGTTTTAAATAACAACTTGTAAAAGTGTGTGTACTGGTTGAAATAAAAGGTACATTTCATTCAGATTTTAGGGAGTGCTTTAATAGCAAGTCTAGACAATATAAGAAATCTAGAAAATATTTAGAGAAATAGAAGAATGGTGATACTCACACTTGCTGGTTTGTCCTGCTGGTAAGGCTGGTTTGGTAGGTAGCGGCCGTGGATAGGGGGGTGTGTCAGGCTCGTATCGACAGTCTCGATGCTCCTCAATGACGAGTGACGAGGTTCCGCTTGTCGTGTGGGCTGTGAAGTTTCATCTTAGTTACTCAAAAATAGTAGACGCAGTATTTGTTGGTTCATATTGCTGTTGTAAATAATACAGTTAGGGTCCATATTTCGACCACCTAAAGGTCTTTGAAGATCCGTGCCATATCATCCATAATTTTTTGTTTGACAAAGGGGCTGTCACGCATGTAACCAAACTCCGTAGTGTCACGTTTCCGAGATATCGTCGTTCAAAGTTGATCACGTGACATCCATATTTTTAACTTGCTTACATCTTGTTGCATAAATGTTTGATGACTTTAAGCTTTCAGAGTGACTATTTCAAACATGGGGATCTTTTAACGTTCCCTTACTGTTGGTGGAACAGAAACCACCTAACAGCCCCCTAACCATTCTTAGACTTATACCTTTAAACTTAGGGGATATCGGTGAAAACTTAGAGACATAAGTTGGTTGACGTCAGCCCAGATTCAGGAGAGTTTTATGAACGGAAACCACTTTTGCGAGAAAGAATTATTAAAATTCCGAAATATTCTACGGTTTTCATCGCTGTCTCTACTTTATCATCATAGCCTCTCTGAACTAAACTAAGGAGTTTCTGGAGCTCATCATGATGAATTAATTCCCCTCAGAGCTCAATCAAAGTTTTTTTTTTTTTTTTTTTCTAGGAATTTCTCCTGTATCGTGGGTAAAGTTTAATTAATTAATTTATTCATTCGAACAGTATAAAACTTTAAAATAATTTTATGCGTTCCGCTTGCTTTTTGTTCAAATTTACATCGCAACAGAGCCTACGCAACAACGCAGAAGATTATAATAGTGTATAAGTGTGTGCGCATAAGTGCGACCGACGGCTTTACGTGCTTTCCGAGGCACGGAGGTGTCACACTGTCATATTTTTAACTCCAGGCTGCTACTGAGAATTTCGTGTCAGAAAATCTCAATAACTTTTTGGCCCGGGCCGGGATTTCAACCTGGGACCTCGTGATGCGTGGCCGGATGAGCTGGCCACTAGACCAACGAGGTAGTAGAACTAAATGTTCCATCGAACACCTCATCCATCGCTTTCCATCAGGCGAGATCGAGGTCAAGACCAGACCCATTCACTAATAATGATCGGTACAATATTTGCAACTGCACATGCTTATACAACATGTAACATAATTAACGCAAGACCTCATATCAATTAGAGTATGGAGTTAAAGCTGTTATTAAGAATGTCGTGTTGACCCTAACACTAGGTACTGTATGCATTTAAAATTGAGTCTTATTGCTTTGAAATAAGATTTAATTTTCTTTGGCTCAATCGGCTGGCATTACGGCAAAATCAATTTTTGAAAAAGATATCTTTATTAAAAGTTACTGAAATCGATTCAGTAGTCAATTATGAACAAACTACTTTCAGGACTTGCGTTTATCCACCTTGTATAGTAATTATTACCAAATAGGTTCGTGTTCGGCAGTGTTCGACTACCAATCGCGTAGTATTCAATATAACTTTCTTATCAACTATCGAACCATAACCATTCTGCATAAGTATAATCAGCCTATAATGTTCCTACCGCTGGGACACAGACCTCTTTGTGAGAGGGAGTGGGCCGTAATCCACCACGGGGACCCAGTGCAGGTTGGTGGGTGTCACATGTCTTCGCATTTTTAGTTCTAGGACATGCCGATTTCCTTACGATGTTTTTCTTCACCGTTTTGAGAGCAGTGGTCATGAAATAATTTACACAAAGTATAGTGCCTGGGACCGAACCTACGACCTACAAACTTAGTAAATCGAGGCCGTTTCCACTGGGACACCACTGCTATCAACCAAAAGGCAACCAACCCAGAATAACGTGCTGTACCACAAGCGAGCACTACAAATACAAATAATAAAAACATAATAGGAAATAAGTTATTAAAACCAACGCACCTTATGAATAAGTATAGGTGGTTCTTCTTATGATGGGTGATGAGAACGACAAGGATGAATCTTCTGCTCTTCACAGTAGTGTTTTAGAGGAGACATATGGGATAGGATCTGATTCTGAAGTTTGGCGTAGCCTATGTTTGCTTATTTTTTTAAATATAATATTTGAAAAAAGGAAAATACATTGATTTGCGGTAAACATGACGCATAAAAAGAACATAAACACAAAAAAAAAAACAAGTTGGGGAAAATATGCGTCACATCCATGCAAAACGGCCATCGCTCAGCATAATGCAGAGAACATAACTAATGAAGAGATTTGTTTGAATGATAGGGTATAACAATTTTCATACTTATGCATTTATATTTTATAAATAATGTAATAAGGAAACTAAATACGAACTTAATGAGATTATGGATAAGGTTGGATCAGTTAAAAAGGAGGTCCGCCTTTTTGCTTCTTCCGGGACTTTTGCCCTTGGTTGGTATTACCCGAGAATTGAAGTCTACGCCCCTTGATTTTACCCTTACCAGGAGATGGTTTTTTATTCTGGTTGGGATAAGGGCCACCATTGCTAGCAGACCCACCCTTTTTTTTATTCTTTTTTGGATTCTTACTGCCACCGAAATGATTCGGCTGATTACCACCACCGAAATGTTTCGGTTGAGAAAAACTTGGGGCATAAGAGGAACCCCATGGGGGTCCATGCATTGCTGCTGACGTCGATGCAGCTGGCACAAAACCCATTTGTCTCATGGGCCCCATACCCATTGGTCCCATAGCCCCCATACCCATTGATCCCATAGGCCCCGCACCCATTGGTCCCATAGGTCCCATAGGCCCAATACCCATTGGTCCCATACCCATTGGTCCCATACCCATTGGTCCCATGGGCCCCATACCCATTGGTCTCATGGGCGCCATGTCCATTTGATCCATTGGTGTTCTTTGCCCCTTAGGGGGCATACCTCTTCCCTTGGGTCCCTTACCCTTTTGCCTCATAGGCATCACACCCTGTTCAGCGGGCGCATTTTTATTATTTTTTGTCCTGAGTCTGATTTTTATTTTTTTTAATCCAAGATAGACAAAATTGTTTCTCTCGGCAAGCTTTTCAACTGATAATTTATCGATATTAAAGATTACAGTCTGGCCAGCTGGTAAATCAGGTTTCTTGCCAGTTATCCACCAGTCGGAGAAGTCAAGTCCCTGATTTTGAGATTTAAGCATCCTAAGAATGGCCTCCTCATCCAGATCAGGATCCGGTACGTACGCAACTCCGATTACAGGTTTAGGTATTAAGTTGGAAATTTTAACTTGCGCCCCCTCCCATAGTTGGAAATACGGCAAGTGCTTTTCTAGCCATTCTACCGTCTGGTCATTCGCACAACTGAGTACAAGGTAACCAGCCCGTGACATGCAACCTACAAAGCTTGGACCATTTCCATCCGTTTCTGCGTCGACAAGTTCTAGAATTTTGTCCTGAAGTTGTTCAATTTTCTCTTGCGACATAAGTCCGAGCTCATCAACAAGGCGAACACGAATGGCCGGACCAACGGGCCTCGTCGGGGTTGGGGCTCCCGGGATACCATGCCCTTTCAGCCTATTCACCTTTATCGCCCTCGCTTGCCTCTCAGGGCTCATTTGTCTTAGAGCAACCTCTCGCGCCTTCTTTTTCTTTTCTGCCTTAGCAGCAGGATACTCTGCAATCTGATTTACACGGATTTCACATAGTTCTCTAGCTTCCATGAAGCTTTTTCCTTGCTTTAACCAAAAAAAGAGCCGCCTTCTTTGAGCACCCGTTAGATTTTTGATATTTCTCAATTTCGCTTGTTCCCTTTTTCTGGCTTTTTTACTGAGCGTGGTAGGCTCACCGGGGCCCTGTTTCCCTGGGTCATTTGGGACATCCTGAGACGTTTCGTCACAGGTATCTTCCGCCGAAGAAGGTCTAGGGCAGTCGTCGTCGGTATGAGGTGATTTAGGGGCTTTCGGCTCAGGTTCTGCTTTTCTGACCCAGCGGTACCGGGGATTTGGCTACCAACAACGGACAAAACAAAGTTATAAAATTGCCACGATTTTTAAAGGCGATGCGTTTCAAATGATTTTTTACGTCCTCGAGATTTAGGGAATAATATTTTGTGTGGAAAGTTAACGAAATGCATCACCTTTATCGGTTAAAATCTTGAAGGTAAGGCACATAACAAGAAATTAACAAATTCCCTTCAGTTTTAAGCACGAATTTCTTATACATTTTATACAGGATTATTGTTTAAAGACCCAAGGACAATTTAGTTCTAATGTCCATTTTAAAACGAATTAGATATTTTATTTGATTTTGATGGAATTATTCGCTGAAATGGACGAGATAGAGTTCATATTACTTCATCTAACATTTAATTTTTAATTGCCCATCGCTGGATGCTTTTATCCAATTTTGATTTTGAACATTTTGGAAAAATACATTATTATTTATTCAGTTATACTTTTCGGGTTTCAATAAAAAAATCATGCTATAATTTTGGTCAATAGAGGCGCGAATTTTACTCTCACCATGCAGCGCATCCGCGACGTATCTTTGAATGCTCCAAAATGTCAAAAGACCTGGCTGACCAGAGAAAAATCGCTCATTAGGTATTTTTTTTTTTATCAATTAAGTACTGGTATTTGTTTAATATTTTTCTGATTGCTTGATATCAAACAAATATTGGTTTTGTTCGAAATATAAAGAAACGTTATGATTGTTTATTGAGCTTTGATTTTATTGGAGTTATAATACAGGGTTATTGGTACAACATTAACAACCTTTTAAGAGGTCATTGTACTTATCATTATGAACAACTTTTACTATGGGAACAAACATGAAATCGCGAAAAAAAAATCAGCTGTTCCCTACATTTATGTTCAACTCGTCAAAATGTAGGGAACAGCTGATTTTTTGTTGTTGTTCATAATGATGAGTACAATGATCTCTTAAGAGGTTGTTAATGTTTTACCAATAACCCTGCATACTAAATAGAATCGCCTGATTTATTTAAATATATTTATTCTTTTAAGAATACGCATAATTGAGCTGTCCAGCAGAGGACTGCTGTAGGCTGCTGATCATGATGAGCAGATTGAAAACGCTAACCAAATAGGTACCGCTGAATATCAGAACTTAATTTTACGCGGAGCAACGGATGAAACCGTTTCATCTCTGCGGCCCAATTACTGGGAAAAAACCGTAAACCAAAGGTATTACGGTTGTCAGGATTTCGGGTTTCTGACTGCCCGTGTTAAATGTCATAGGTAATCGTAGTATGACAGCCGGTATTACGGCATAACGTGCCCTTTCGGACACGGAGGGGTGTTTGAAAAGCTGACACGCCCATCCAAGCCTAGATCGCTACAAGCGTGGCTTGACCCCTCAAATGGATTGGCGTGTGTAGAATAATTTACATTTATTGCCACTTACACAACTATCTACTTTATTGTCATGTAGTCTAAGTAATTTTTTGGGTGACTAAGAATTTGTTTAAAAAAAATCCTAAATAATATTTAATTGCAAAGGAACCTGAACTTTGTCATGTATAGCATTGAGTTAGTGACCAACCCCAATCCGTAGTGAAAATTTTGACATTAAAAAAAAAACTGATTTTAAATGATGACAATGCGGCAACGTCTTGAATTTATCTATTTAATTTTAAGTAAATAAAACGATGATTCTGTTCGTATTATTCATGTCAATATGTGCAGTACTTACCGGCACCACTTCAGGTACATTGCTCTTTGGTGTGTACCCATAGCCTTGGTCTGCGGCTCTGCCCTGGTTGAAGCCAGGCCGCGGATGACCTTGATGTGGCGGTTGCTGTTAATAATGGATTGTATTAATCAGTTTGAATTATACACTCAGCGGCAGTAAAATGTGGCACAAACCCTAAAACTACATCCGCACTGACAGGTGGCTTGTTTAGCGCCTAGAGCCTAGTGACTTAACATCATCATCTTAATTAAGATGTAAGTCACTAGGCGTTGGGCGCTATGCAAGACACATCACATATGTATGTTCAATACACGCCAAGCGCGCATTGCAGCTTTTCTTAAGAATTGGGCTATGAAATGCAAAAGAAAATATTTCTAATCCAACTGTTAGTTCCAGAGATTAGCGCATTCAAACAAACCTTCAGCTTTTTTTTTTTTTGCAATTGAGCCGACCTTCAGCTTTATTATTGGTATGGTACAGACGCCAGCACATCAAGCTACCCGTAACTGTCAAATTTTCACCCCCTCGGTCACGAGAATTTAATACTGCGCAGAGATTCGCCTCATGTTCCGAGCCACCATAAAGTTTGAATCACAATTACAGTTACCTGTTGTCCATACGACGTGTTAACATTAGCTTGAGGAGAATTAAAGCCAAAAGTATTCTGTGGCACTTGAGCCACCATTGGCGCATTCCATTGGTTTCCGTTACCGCCGCCTGAAGCCCATGGTGAAGGCCTATTCATAGAGTCTATTGAGCCTTGGGGCCCACCAGTCACATTTGGCACACCATGGCTGTGAGGCCCTCCTTGAGATGGTCTAGCTCCATGGGACCCGACCGACCCATGTATTCCACTGGACCCGTGAGTATGGCTATGAGGCGCTTCAGGGCCACGAGGCCCTTGGTTGTTATAGTCATTTGAAGGTTGACTCATGTAGTCATTTCTGGGTGCGTTGGAGTAATCATTCCTGGGCTGGTTTTGGTAACTAGGTCGGGATTCGAAGGTCTGCTGAGGTGGTAGGTTTGACTGAAAAGAGAAAATTATGTAACCAAAAAAGTCCACCCGTTTTAGGGACTTTAACATAACTGGCGAAATGTGGATTTTCTGAACATCTCTTTCAAGTGATAACTAATGCGAGGTCCCTTGAGATCCCACTTATCTAGGTTACACTGTAATAATGTAAAATAAAGGGACATGAAATATTTGAATAATCAAACATCTGTACTTTGGGCAACCATGAAATTGCGTAACAACTACATAAATATTAAGAGAAAAAGCTGTTCAAACCAAATTTAAATATTCTGGAATTTATAGCCAACATAGTTGGAACAATAAATCATATTAGCCCTAATTTACTCAACTGGACTTTGTTTGAAAAGTAAACATTTATGTCAAGACTGGCAAATAATATGGTAATATAACAGAAAAACAGTCTGATTATGTAAATTTTTTAATAATCTGGCTGAGGGATTAGGAACCTTAAGAGCCTATACTACCTCAAATGGCTTAGCATGATCCTCCGTTATGTCGAAAATTCCGCAGCATTAATTTTGAAATAAATATATGCTAAAGGTGAGGATTAATGTAAGGTCTTATGTTAGGCGAAAACACGATTCCATAAAATTTTCTTGATAGAAAAAAATTCCAAAGTTACCTCCAAACCGAACAATAAACCGCTGGTATTCAAAAAATACTTCAAATTAGATCATGAAACTTTGCATACTAACTGAACTAACTATAAAGCAGGTCTTATGTTAGTTAGTTTTTTTGAATTACCTTTATTTTCACCGTAAAAAGCAAATACCTAAACTATTGGCGCTGCCTCCCGCCCAGCACCGCACTCTGTCTCGCTTTCACGCAGTCCGCGAGCAGTATCGTGCGAGCGAGATAAAGAGTGAATTTTAGCTGAGGTAGTATAGGCTCTTAAGTCTATTACTCAAAATTATTTTTCTCTTGCTATGTTCATGTTGTCTTACGACCATTTCGATAATTTATTAGTCTTAAACTAACTTTGAGAGCTTTATCTTAAGAGCGTTTACGCCGAACGTCATTTCATACAAACTTTCAAGCCCTTGTTTTCCGACATGAACGAACCGATTTTAATGAAACTTCATACGCATAAGCAGGATACAAAGGTCTAAAACAGTTAGCAGAGAACATTTTCAAAAAATAGTGTTACAGCCAAATTGGACCGATTTTAAACTTTTTATAGAAACAGAGATTTCCAGTTATCTTTTTTTAAATAAGACATTTCGAAAATGTTCTCTGCTAACTTTTTAGACCTTTGTATCCTGCTTATGCGTATGAAGTTTCATTAAAATCGGTTCATTCATTTCGGAAAACAAGGGCTTGAAAGTTTGTATGAAATGCCGTTCGGCGTAAACGCTCTTAAGGATGAAAGTAAGTTTTGACATAGTAACAATGTTTTGTTATTGGCTTTATATCTGGGTATTTACCTTCCTTTTGTTAATAAGTAAAACAACAAATATTTTTCGAGTATTTTATTAACTACTAGCTTATGCCCGCGACTTCGTTCGCGTGAAATTTCACCCTCTTAGGGGTGGAATTTCGAAAACCCCTTTCTTAGTGGATACCTACTCTTCACAAAGGACACACCCTCCAAATTTCATGTCTCTAGGACCAGCGGTTTAGGCTGTGCATTGATATATCAGTCAGTCAGTCAGGACTTTGAATTTTATATATTTAGATGATTAAAATTATTACTTATAGCTACATAATGCAATGCCCAATGCAATGTACCAACTGCTGCACCAAAAAATTAAGAGTTAAATTATTTTATTTCATGACTTATTTTAGATTATCTGAGATAGAAGGATTAAATATACTTGCTCCATAGAACTCCACATAGCACACATCCACATTTCTCCATATTATATGTTTAAGTCACATTTATTTTAAGTCACATTTCATATGGTCTAGCGTATACACACACACAATACACAACCTGTTACCATAGATTCAAGTACATGATTTCAAACCCCATTGGACGAAAATTTATAGAAATAAAAAAAAAATTGCTTCTCCATACATTTTGACCATGTAGGTATTGCACATTCCTAGATTTTTTTTTTGATAACCAACAAAACATTTCTACTGTAGGAGCCTAGAATCATGGTGTTGAATTCGTGGCTTCAGTTTGCATGTTGATGTTACCCTGTATTATTATTATTAAAAGCATATGATGTCCCACTGTAGGACAAAGACCGCCCTACTCTCTTTCTAATTCTCTCTATTTAAAGCTACTAAGGTTCTTGTTGAAGGAGACCAAGTCCTCCCATCATCTCCGTATATTAGCTTATTTTTATTGTTGTTTTATTGACCGATAAACCAAACTAAGTTTGCTGGTAACTCAAGGTGTCTTCGGTGATCTGGTAAAGCTCTCCTGATACACAAGTATCTTCATGAGCAACTGCTACAGTAAAGACGTAGCCCTACCCCACATACATTGATTCCAATAATAATCCAGGTTTATATGCCACAAAAACGGTCATTTAACTGATAAGATATATATATATATATATAATTGATACCCCAATGGTATAATGGCAATTAACTGTGTTTTCAGACGATGATTGGGATAAAATGGTTAAATTAAACTACTAATAATCAACCTCAAATAAAACTACAGACAACTCAATCCTCAGAGAATGTTTCAATGAAACACGACGTTGTTTAACTGAAAATGTACTCACGGCAGCTTTTCCTACTGGCACCGCTTTTAGAACAAAGTTGCCGGGCATTCGGTAGCCGTCGAGGAATTTTATTACTTTGTATCCCTCGGTATTATCGGTGAGGCCGATCCTGACTTTCTTCGTGCCATCAGTGTCAGCGATCAGATTATCAAGGATAAAGTCATTTATATTACACTCCTGTTTTATCAAAATCTTCACATCTTGGTATTTTGTCTGAAACAAAACAATTTATATGTAAAAATAAGTAAAACATTATTTAGAAAATCACAAGATAACCTTTAGAAAAAAAAAACGTACTTTAGCAGGAAATCCATGAATTGTTATCATCATCTTGGCAGATTTTTTAAATAATAAATTGGTCAGAATTCAACGCATATTCTGAGATAAAATATTCAGGTAAACAATTTCAATGAACTTTGCAAATATTTGACAATAATTATTGATTTTGAGTAGCAAAGCGAACATTCGCCATGACACCAAAACCAAACTCCACAAACAAAATCACAGATTAATAATATGTAGCATACAGCATTATATTGTAGTCTTTGGTAGCATAGCAAGCGTAGACAGCAAAGAGTATCTATACTAATATAATATTATAAAGCTGCAGAGTTTGTTTGTTTGTTTGTTTGAACGCGCTAATCGCTGGAACTACTGGTCCGATTTGAATGATTCTTTTAGTGTTGGGTACTTTAATGGGTAGTCCATTTATCGAGGAAGGCTATAGGGCTATATTTCAAAATTGGGGATCCGTAATAAAATTGCTATTTTGTAACACAAGGTGTAAAATCGAAAACCTATTTTTGCGTGCGCTGCAAAAACTATTGACAATAGAACAAAATGATGTACTACGGGTTTGTAGTGCCCATTAAGACCTACAAAAAAGTCCGCGAGAACATATATCTAGCTATCATGGTTTAATCACAATAACCGATTTTGTGTTCAAAATAATTATTAAATCGTCTGAAGAAAAAAAAACTACGTTAAATATGTATCGTAATATTAATCTTTATCGAAATTAGGCATTATGTTATCAAGAGTATTTATGAAGAAGTAAAATACTTTTTGTTTCATCTCAATCGGATATTTCGTTTAAAAGTTATCACGTGTGTAAGATGTTAAGAGTTGGTACCTATTAAGGAATTATGGGCCATAGAGTTTTTTATCAACATAAAATCATGTAATAATCTTTTTCGAAATATATTTGTTGATGATTGTAAGTATAAGATCTTTGAAGAGTATCTATAGTACTAATAATAAAGCTGAAGAGTTTGTTTGTTTGAACGCGCTAATCTCTGGAACTACCAGTCGGATTTGAAAATTCTTTTTTGCATTTGATAGCCCAATTCTTGAGGAAGGCGATAGGCTGTTTACCATCCCGCTAGAGCTCTTAGGAGCCGAGCAAAAAGAAAAAAAGTAAGATCGCGAAACCGAACTAACAGCGGGCAGGCGATGCGATGCGACGGGGTCGGGGAACAAGAAATTTTACGCGGACGAAGTCGCGGGCAGAAGCTAGTAATAATATACAGAGTAAACTATAGACTGCTGCATATCTTCTTTTTCATTCGCACAAGAAAAAGAGAAAAATATTAACGTGACTAGCAAAGAAAAGAGACAGAGTAAGAATATTTCTGTCCCTTACTGCGTGTCGGCTAAGCACATCAATGTGCACAACAAGTTTGACGTTTATGAATGAAATATTAAAACTTATGAATGAATTAGTAAAAACTACATCGCGATTAAACGGAAAATAAGATCTTTTTTGTGCATAATTAAATAATAGTACATTTGCGCAACTATGAAAATGGTTAGGTGCAGTGTAATAAGCTGTAAAAATGATAGTATGATGAAGATTGCCGGAATTTTTTGTCCCTTTCGGTGACACGGATACCATGAGTTTATAGATTACTCTGTCTACGATAGCAAGCAACCAAGCTACCACAGAGCACGTAACCTTTTACAAGTTACACAAAATCCATAATATTATGGCCATAGAAGAATACACTAATGCCGCATTTACACATTCGTGCGAACACTGCGAACCGCGAGGCGAATAACGAACACGCATGTGAAAACAGTGCGCTCGCTATTCGCCTCGTGCCTCGCCTCGCGATTCGGGCGCTCGCGTTGTGGCTCGCGTTGTCAAAATACTTCACCCCGCGAATGTGTGAACAGTAGTTCGCGACGGCCCTCGTATACGAATGGTTCGTCGAATCGTTCGTCGAGTGACGAGGCGAATAACGAACACGATTGTGTAAATGCGGTATAATATAACCATTCAGTCCATTCACTGACCATTTTATTTCAAAACGTCCTTCGAACCTTCGATACATTGATCGAAGTTCGAGTTGACACGGACGCGTATCAACCGTTTATAAAATGTAAATAGTTATGGTGGAAAGAATACGTCGAATTACAGTTCACCTTATTCAAGTAGAGTGTATAAAGGCCTTTATTTGTTTTTGATGAAAATCGACTAAATGACTTTGTTTACTTAATGTACCTTACTCAATGTCAAATTGACAATTCAAATAAATTGCATGCATTCATGAAAATATTGAAATGCTTTCATTCAATTCATTCACTGCTTTCACAAAGTAATAAGTATGCTTTTGTAATGTTCGTTAGTTTCTGTTTGTAATAAAAAATACATAGTTGCATTGTTGTCCCACTGCGCGATAAATAATAAATAAATATTTACCGGATAAAACGGCTATTGATCGACTATGTTACTGACTATATATAATTTACCGGCGCAGGCAAGTTAAGAAACCCAGCATGGATTGAAAATTGTAGCCATAATTTAAGAAGACTCCAATTACTGTTTACTGTTGTATTCCCTCCACAGACGCGGTACGTCGACGTAAAATCGCTGATACACTCAAAATGCGGCTTCAAGGAGGTGATATTGGACAATTTGACGTTGGATAGCAACAATTCGAAGAAGGTGACTGTAGGGCTTGCCGAAGAGGAAGACGCGGCTATCCTCGTCCGGAAGATCAATGGGTTGTTTGTGGACGGACAGCAACTGTATGTCGAAACTATTAAGAAGAAGGTTTGGAATTTACTTGTTTCAAAGATTATTTTCTTCAGTCTTGTTTTCTCAGTAGTAATCAAACCTGCTTTTAGAAGTAGATATCTATAGAATAAAACAATGTTAGGCTCTCATTTAAGGCTAAGGGGCTAGTTGATGACACCAAAAAGTTTGATACCAGAGAAGCCCACAGCAGAATTTTAATCCAGACAAGCAAACACCAAGGATGCATAAGCTTAATCATCAGTCTATAACATTCCCACTGTTGGGAAACAGGCCTCCTCTCTGTGAGAGGGAGTGGGCCAAGGATGATTTGGACAAAAATTAATGTTACATTTCATTGTTGCCCTTGCCAAAACCTCTATGTGTTTATAGTCAAGTTTTCAGGGGACAACAACTAAATGAATGGATGAACAGTACATTTTATTTATCATTTTCACTTGTATCTCAGTTCATACATAATGTTTTTGCCACCATACTGCAATTTTTAATTTATGATAAGTCCATCAATCATTAAATAAAATAGTTTATTGTCTCCCCTGAAATCTTGACTATAAACACATAGAGGTTTTGGCGCAACAACAATTTGCTTCCTAAAAAAGGGATTATTTGTGTAATATTGCACATTAATAAGTAACTCAAATCAATAATTGCTCCAACAGGCAGCATCTGCGGTTGTGGACCTAGGTAGTAACCAACAGCAGCAACCACTCCTTCAGCAACCATATTATCAGCAGAGTAAATACCAACCTAACTATGAGTTAGGCTACTCAGAGATGCAACAAAGTAGAGCACAGTCTTTGGTAGCTCCATCCATGGCTTACAGTGGAATGTATGGCACTGCACAGGTAAGTCTTTAAAAACTAGATTTAAAAAAATAAAAATGTATTTACTGTATTAATGTATTAATGAATATTATTCAAAGAGAAATTGTATGTAATTATATGTAAGATAAGTTAACTAAAACTTATCTCTACTTTTAATTACCTACTACTGCTGTGTTGTACCAATATATTAAAGACTAGCTTCTGCCCGCGAGCTTATCTTTTATGGCAATGTGCTTCAGGACAAAAAGTATGTTGTAAGCCTATGTTATTCTTTATAATGTCACCTATCTGCTAGTGAGTCCTGTCAAAATCGGTCCAGCTGTTTTGGAGATTAGCCGGAACAAACAGACAGACAAACATTTTTTAAATTGTTTTTGTATACGCATTTAGTAAAAGGCTGTTGTTTTGATGTTATAATTAGACACTTCAATTTTATTTATTTTAATTGTATGCGTCAGGATTAATTTAGCTGGCTTAACTGGAGATCATGACTGTGTGATATGCAATCTATCTCAAATATTGAGAAGTTTTAGTTAAGTATCACAAAGTTATTCCAGAAGGCCAATTCTCAAAATATTTAAAAATACATTCAATTTCCAATCACAATCTCATCTCAGCGACAATCAATGTCAAAAATGTACATAAATTAGAGATCTTTTGAGACAGATTGAGATGGATTAGAATGCAAATGTTCTACAGGAATTGCCCCTGAGTTTACAGCTATGAAGATGATACATTGGGGTCTTATAACTGCAGAATTGCCTGTCCATTTGGATTTTCACCTTCCTTTTTGTGGTAACATTCATCAGAACTGTAGCATCCACGCTTCCTAAGAGGGTAACCAATCCTGCATCTATTGCTAATGCCAGTACAAATATACTGCTATTAAACAATATCAAGCAGTTTGGTGTACCCTCATTCACTTTTATAGTAATACTAGCTTTTGTCCGTGGGCGAAGCCGCGGACAGGCTTCGCCCACGTGGATCTCGGAAAATATCCTACAGCAACATACTTCTGGGATTAAAAGTATCCCATGTGTTAATCTTGGTTATAAAGTGTGTGCCAAATTTCACCCAATTTGTTCACCAGCAGCATGATTGAGTAACAAACATCCAAACTTTTACATTTGAAAGAAAATACATTTATTTAGCACAGTCTAAAAGAGTGTATACACCAGATACATACATCAGACAGCAACAAATAAAAATCAAATAGAAAGTGTAAAGTCCGATGTAAGAAATTAGCAGGAAAGTGTGGAAAGCATTTTGTACTATCAGTTGGATTAATCCAATAGATTGGCTTACTTACCTAGTTCCCATTCATCCTGATTAATCGGCTGAAGGAGACTAGAGTTGAGTGTCCCGCTAAGTGCAAAAAGTTTGTATGTTTGGTTGATAATGACAATTTGGTAAAGCACGTGCGAAGGTTTTCTACATGTTGTAAGTTTAACCAGACCAGACGCAATCAGTAAGATATAGGAATTAATAGATTCGTTGATTTATAAAAAAAAAAATCAAGAACACTTCTAGTTTTTGCTAAATATAAGAAGTTTTAGACACTGGTATTATCCTTAATATAGAGCACCATTATCTGTTATAGAACTGGTTACTGGTGCTTTTGGAAAAATGAGATAATAAATTGTCCCTTTTTCTCCATAATTTTTTGTTGTTAAAGAATATTGGCAACATACTCTGCGATCAAGGTATCTGTAATACTCGGTCATTTGTCTGGTCCGCTAATACATTGAGCATAATTTGCGAATGAAAATTGATCAGAGAAATCGATAAAGAGTTGCAACTTTCCAAGTATTGTTTGCGCTAAACTTCGTAGCCATACTGACCATGAAGCGAATGTTTGTGCAGAAGGATCTGTGCAAATTCACGCTGCGCTAAATGCGAGGCAACCAAGAAATTAGCGCAGTCTGTACAATGGTTTTAGTTTCGAAAATGGACTATAGTCATTACGACTCAGGCCTTTTCGGCGCACTAAACTATTCGCATTTATCACGAAGCCTTTTTCTGAAGTATATCGTCAAAGCTATTCAACCCCTTCATACAACGCAGGCATTTGACCAAGTGTAATAGACCCCTAAACACTTCTCACGAATCAAGTGTATTAACTTGATTTTGGAAGTTTTTACGAAGCCTTCATTTTGTAACTGTCATCAAAATTCTTCCACAGAGTGCATCCGCCAACTATGGCTATCCACAACAAACGCAGTATCAGTCAGCTCAGCAGCAAGTGATGGTCAATGCTCAGCCAATGGTCGGCTATGATCAGGGGTCTCCGCTTGGGTTCGGTAACCAAGGCAACAACCCCAGTCTCTGGTCAGATCAGAACGATTGGAATCTTGCTGGCAATGCGTCTGCTGGGAACCAATTTTCCCAACAGGGCAGAAACAGTTCAAGATGGGAAAATACTGGCGACAGCAGCAGCCGTTCGCGTCATGACGCGCCCGCTCGCGACTCCGGACGAGACCGACAGTCGCTCTACGGACAGGAAACACGTGACGCCGGGCGCAATGCACCTCGACGTGACTTCGGCCGAGATGCACATTCACGCGATCGCGGTCGGGACGCACCTCGCGACCAAGGGCGCGATCGTGATCAAGGACGCGATCGCAACCAAGGACGCGACCGCGACCAGGGTCGTGATCGCGGAAGAGATGCGCCGGCACGGGACCGCGGTCGCGTGCCGCCAGCTCGTAACCCACCGTACAATGAGCCGGCAGTCCGCAACGCACATCCCCGCGAACAGGGCCGAGATGCGTTTTATACCAGAAGACCCGAACCATCTCGTGCTCCCGCAAAGCGTCAGACCACACCGCCTCCCGCAATATATGGCGAACACGTCACCAATTCGGCTCCACACTCGAGAAAATTTCCTCAACAGCGAAATGTACCCAAACCCAACCAAACATGGAATAAACCACAACCTAAACCGAAGCAGGCTGAAAGTAATTATGTTCCTCCTACGAAAAAACCGAAAAAAAACGCCGCTTCTGCGCAGAAGATCGAAAACCCGCAAGCGAAGGTTCCGTCTAATATTGACCAGGAAAAGAAAAAGCAACTACGTACTGCCACGTGGCGTCATCAGATCGCGTCTATCATTGCTAAAGAGATTTTAAATGATCCGAACCATAAGACTGATGTCCCTAAGGACCAGCTTTTAGCAGAGCTAAAACGTGCTATACGGAGCCGTCTGGAAGCTCTTTTCGGAGAGGATGATGAAATTCGTATGCCTGAAATGTTAAAGATTTACAAAGAAAAGTATGATGGCTCCTGTGACACGGCTTTCTTCAACCAAGTCTGTGAGGACATAAAGACCAACGGATCGAATGTAGCTGGCGCCGGAAAAAAAGGTAACTTTAGTATATTTTTGTGTATTCTCCAAGCGTATCGGACTGCATGTTATATTTCGTGGTGCTGTATGCAATTTTGACTATATTTTCGCGCTTTCAAGTTAGAGAAAGCATTGAAAATATTAGGTGTTATTACTTGTACCACTTCTTATGAAAAACTGTATGTGATGGCAATTCTCGTAAGACCTACACGCAAGCTTGAGAACTTTCCACGATCATAATCTGGAGCCGTATTTGGAAGTCGTGATTGTCCCAATGCGAAAAAGGGATAGCGCTATACGTTTTGTATACCTCTGTCTGCTGTAGTCCTTTTTCGCTCAGAGACAAAGACGACTGTGATCTCCCTGTTTCTCATTGTAATCGGTCTCATATCTGATATCTACTTTAGACCGTCGCCATCATACAGTTTCAATCGTCGCATCTGATGTCTGTCTTTTTAGAAGATCCCTTTCTCTTTGCCGGGACTTTAAAAGTGGCATAAACATCTTGTGGTCCTACTTATGCTGCTTGTGAAAATGAACGAATGCCTTTTTGGATTATTAACTTCTGAACATAGATTCAAGTCAGTAATCGTAACTTCAAAGTATATTTTTCTCAACGGGTCACTGGATCATTGTAACAGTAGGCTAATTCTCGTAATTAAATCGTTCAAAATCTAGGCGCAATCTCATCTCAGCGACAATCAATGTCAAAAACTTGTCAAAAATGTGGAGAAATTTGAGGTATTTTTGACAGATTGAGACTGAGATCAGACTGTGAACGTTCATAAAATTACGAGAATAAATTGCCCTTCAAATATATGGGTCTGTCTACATATTTTTCCTACGTCACCCGTGTACTTTGCGGTTATTAAACCGCAAAGACTAACTTTTAAACTCAAAACAGTTCAAAAGGCTTCTTTTGAAGTTTTCAGTAATGTTCAACTTGTTCAATACTAATGTTACAAACAAGACGCAACGATTTCATAACCAACTGCCTCGTTGGTGTAACGGTCGCAGGCGCTACTACTGAGCATGAGGTCCTGGGTTCGATTCCCTGGTCGGGAAAAGTGTTATTGGGTTTTTCCATCTGGAATTTCTCAGTAGCAGCCCGGAGACTGGACTTGTGCCCGGCTCGCCCCCTGTTACATGAGACTAAAACACAACTGGTGAAATGTGGGTGTACTATAGGACACCTTTGCCTAACCCTTCAGGGATTACAGGCGTAATGTTATGTGTTGATCCCACATTTTGTGCTGATCTTTGTTCGTAATAAAACGAACACAAAGCTTCTTTTAAGCAAGTTGCTAGAAGCATATTTTCAGCGGGTTCATCGCCTGAATACCATATCGCCTTATACGATACATGGTAAGATCAATCTGTACGGAAGAGTTTGCGACTGACCAGCCTGACCTCGCAACGGCCCCCACTTACTAATTGCAGGTCGTGGGTTCGGACCCAGCCAGGTGGTTTACTTTGTGTAAATGATTTCATCACCACTGCTCTCAAAACGGTGAACGAAAACATCGTGAGGAAACCGATGTCTTAGAATCAAAAATTCGAAGACGTCATCCACCAATCCGCACTGGGTCCGCGAGGTGAATCATGGCCCACTTCCTCTCACAGAGAGGAGGCCTGTGACCCAGCAGTGGATAAGGCTGATTATGCTAGTACCTAAACGTTCTGTCCGTCGTAGACAATCGACCTTGAGACCACAGCCGCACACATTTCGGATTTTGGTCAGATCACACAGATCTGGAGGTCTACTCCCTAAGCACCAAAGCAGTTTCGGCCAAAATTACGGACTTAAGATTAGTTTGGGGCCCGACTGAAGTATTAATGACACTACGATTTGACACTCCCGATGTGTTTTGCCCGTCCGAAAAAGTTCGAATCCGGTGTCGGGTTTACCTTGACTACTTTCAGACGGGCTTGAAGGACTTAGAGAGGTAGAACTGACCATCAACCACCACCTTTAGACGAGCCAGGGACAAAGGCACCAAAATCTGCAAATGTATGAGTTCGAGACTGATTACTCTTACTCGAATCACCGGCTTATGAACTTGCTTTCTCCCTTCTCTTGGGGCGAAATAACTATACGTTTATTTTTAATGTGAAAACTTCTTTAGGCGCAGTTTGCCCTCTTTCTGAACAGTGAACGAGACTTAACTGTCAGCTCGGGACGGTGACGCTGTATCGGGTATACTCGGCTTCTGTCGTAAGTTTTCACTGTAGTGGCAGTCCTTGCACTGGAAGCCCTGCTTGAAGAGGCCGCGCAGCAGGTTCTTGCAGTGGCGGCACACCGTGGGGCGCGTGTAGGAGTGCACCTCGCGGGGCTACGTCGACATAGGATGCAAGAGCGAGCGAAGGGCACCCCGAGGTTCGGTTTGGTTAGGTTACCGAATGGTCATAAGCACATACCCTCTTTATAACAGTGGAGCTCGATTTCAGTAAGGACCCATAGTTTAAAGGATTAGGAAGGAAGAGGAAGGATTTTTAAATGCATTGATTGATGATGGTCGAGTGTATTTTTTTTGTTTGTAATCGCGCGGTAATCTCTGCTTGCGCGATGCAAGACGTGTTGTTTTTTCGTGACGTCAGTGTAATGCGTAGTTCGCATGTGGCGATGTAAATGCCGCCACAAAACTAACAACATGTTCACCATCAAAATCAAGAATTTAATCAAGTGATTTACGTGTGTCGATATTACACAATATATTGAGATTGACAATAACAGAAAGAAGCGAGGGCTTCTTTCTGTTATTTAGCCCAAAAACTGCCTTCTGGATATCAAATTAGTCAAAAGCGAATGGAACTTCGTCCCAACCGGGTGTCCCATGACACCTCCAGTTTTTTTATGTCTGCACCGTAAATGCACTTACTATGCACTGGACTCGGAGTGAATCAGGGAACATATTGAACGTCAGCATCGGTAATTAAAACTGTATAAAAAGAAAATAATAAAAGCAATTAAAATATCGGCCGATAGAAAAAGTTGGACTTTGTAGAGCGTCGTTTCTGTCACTCATACAACACGGTCGACGAAACATGGCCGGTCTGAACGCAGGCTTTTCGACTTCGACTTTCGCGCATGTTCTCTCATTCACTGTCGCCTCATGGCACCATTTGGTGACTAATTTTATTGCGCAACGTTCTGTCGTCGTGTTCATCTCTTCTTAAAGCTCAATGTGAAATATTATAGCCGCGTATTCACGTATTGTTCTTTCCTTCCTTTTAAGCGACTTCAAAAAAGGAGGAGGTTTCTCAATTCGACCGTATATATATATTTTTTTTTTGTTTGTTCGCGGATCACTTCGTCGTTTATGAACCGATTTTGATTATTCTTTTTTTTTTATTGCTGAATGGGGCAGTTCTTGACCTCGATCACGTCTGATGTAAAGTGATGGATGAGCTCTATGATAGAGCGAACTTCTACTAAATTGTAAATCTAACTTAACGTACTTGATACTTTGCAGCCACTCCAGTTGTCAAAAACTCCGGTCCTACGACTGCGGTAGAAAAAAAGCCAGTGGTACAAACTGTTGATACTACCAAGAAGATTCCGTCTTATCCGCAAGGAGGTAAATTGTTTTTTTATTCATTCTAAATTGCGGGTAGTTTGCAAAAAAGAAAAGGGCGTAACTGGTGTTTTGAAAAGAAAAATGTGAATAGAAAGTTATGGAACTTTTTAAAACAACAGAGAATGTCAGAAATGTCTTAAGTTATTTTTTTTTGTTTATTTGTGAGCAAATAAAAATAATTGTTATGTTTTATTTATTTCAGATAAGAAGGCCCATAAGGGTGAGTTAGTTAACATTTATTCAGTCTTTAACAAGTGACAAACGTATGTCAGTTTTTTTTAATAAGTAAATGTCATATAATACTTATTTATAAAAAATAACTTGACAAACAAACGGACTCGCTTTTGCATGATATAAGCCTTCATGAATCGTCATGATCTTCCTGCCCTTGTCCCATGTTACTTAGGGTCGGCGCAACACGTTTTCTTCTTCCATTTTTCCCTGTCAACCGTCACACTACCATTCACTCCCTACTCTTTCGTATCATTCCTCGCACAATCCATCCATCTTTTCTTTGGTCTTCCTGTCCCTCTCCATCCAAAAGCCTTTATGAATGGCGATACTGCAACGGACGTCCGGCGCGCCCTGAATAGTCGGTCCATCTACCACCTTGCTGAATGGCATAATACAGGTTCAAATTAAATTAGCTAGCGAAACTACAGACGTGATGGGTATCGATCGATATCTAAATACTATAAAGTTAAAACAAAAATTAATTATTATTTTTTGGATCATGTTAGGTACTTAGAGTATTAGTTTAGAAAACCTGTTTTTTTTTTAGTTTCGTTGAAATACCCATCACGTTTATGAAGATTACCGAATAAAAAGCTGATATTTCAAGTGACTACTCTAACCGGTCGGTGACCCCACAAAAAAAAATCGTAATTTTTTTTTTGTTTTATCGTGTGTAAATATATACTTTTGACGTCAGCGGAGTCTCCCTAGCTAATTTGATTTGACACTGTATTTTACCTTTACCATGACATGAACTATCGTCCTATAAATGTATATAGGGAGAAGTGTCACTTTAATAATAGTTGAATTAAATGAATGTTACAGGAATAAAGAAGGCTAATGCGCAAATATTCCAAGATGAAGAAATTTTGATATCAAAAATGAAACCAAGCATGCAGAAAGCAGTGAACGACGAGATTGATGAAATGTGTGCTGTGGTAGGTATTCATGGAAGCCTGTAATTTGATCAGTAGATTTTATATGCCTCATCTATCTATAAGTTATAATAATAAATTTATTTGTCATAAAGATACAAATGGGAACCTAGTTGATATACAGGAAGATTTTTTTATCACCATCCAAATTAAAAAAAAAAAATCGCGGTTTATTACAAAAGTTACCTACTTGACCAAAATGTATGAAACAGCTGTTTTTTTTTTTTGTTATTTCAAAGTTGGTCCCATAGTGAAAGTTGTTCATATTCATGGGTAGAACACCCTGTAAAAATTTGGATGGTTATAAAAAAATCAAGTTGTATTATAAGATACTATTATATTGTTTATATTATATTGTTGATACATTGTTAAAATCTGTACTAAATTGTTATAACCCTGCCTCTTAAACTAGGTAAACCTATATCTTAAGAGACAGTGATCAGCCACGAGGGTCTAAATCATAGTTAATTAATTAACAAGTTAATGACAAAAAAAAATAGATGTGTGTCGATCCATCCTTTACAAACTTGTTACAGTCAGTCATGACTTGCCTCTAAATTGTTAGCTGTCTTTTTCGTTAGCAGAACATCTTTTTATTTACATTTAAGTAAACATTATCCACCTCCCTTTTCAAAATAAATTATTTAAATCAAATTTTAGGTTGCCAGTGAATTTGAAGGTGAATCCGAGCAGCAACTCGAAAACTTCAAGAAGCTCGCCAAGACTCCTATTGTTAACGATTTTAAAAAGGTATGCTGCACCTGTATTTATATTATCAGTCTATAATGCTCATGCCTTTCAACATCAGACCAAGTATCTGCTATGGAACTCCAGTGCAAGCAGTTTCATAGCACTGTAGCACGACTGGTGACCGTGGGGTCCTGTATTCGATTCCTAGGTCGTACAAAGTGGCATTGGGTTTTTCCCTAAGGAATTTCTGAAAAAAAAAAAACCGAGATCTGGATTTGTACCCGGTTACTGGGAAAAACCTCGCCCCCTATTACAATTAGAACTAGCGAAATGTAAAGTAGATGCCACCTCTGCCTTTGACGTTCAAGGTGCCTTTTATGTGTCTATATTTGAAATAAGTACTTTGACTTTGCCTACACCTTCGGGGAATGCAGGCGTGATATCATATTCTTCGTAATAACATCATCAAACATTTTTCTCTCACACCAATTACTTGCTTTTACTTTTACAGATGATGAAAGTGAACCTCGCAAAACGCATGCTGAACGTTGGCCCGATAATGTTCCGTATATACAACACGCCCAAGATCGTATCAAGGAGTAAACTGGCTCCTGTCCTCGCCGAATATGGCGTCACAAGTCTTAGGAAGTCGGAGAGGAAGAAACCAGCGATTTACTATGGTACTTGTGAGACCTATGATCAACATGACAAGCTCTGTGCCATGGAACCTATTGTCGTTGGTAAGATCATTTAAGCTGTTATAACTACGTTAGGTAATAGGTAATACGGGCTGGTGCCCGCAACTCCACGTCAATGCGCGTATTTTCCGTACGGGTGGTAAAATCGATTATTCGATCCACCCCAGCTCCTCAAGGAAGGCCAGCAACGCCTTGATGTTACTGACCGTCTCACTCTACACTCATAACTATGTTTGTGTACTTTCTAAGTTTATCTTGGATATCACTGATAAACAGTGAAGGAAAAAAATGTGAGGAATAACTTGTAGCTAATAAAAGACTGAAATCGCCAATCCAATCCCGCTGATCCGCGTGCCCCGAGTGATCACCACGCCTGCTCAAAAGCGGCCTTTGATCTGCAGTGGTACAATAATAGGCTGGTATTATTATTTTTATGTTTTTACATATCTCGGGACCATGGCGTCCCAGTCCTTTGGAAGGCGTCTGAGGGGCCGAAGCCCACTTGCAGACGCCCCTTAGAAAATTTTAATGAAATGCTGTACCAACTGAGGATTATCCCTGTGCGCACTATGCATGTGTACCCAAGGACAACCCCCGGTATCCGGTTAGATTGCACGCTAACATAATCATATATTTAGGAAAAAGCTAGGCAGATGATTCTGATGGAGACATAAAAACTTTACTCAATTTTTCTTTATTTTTATTTGTAAGTCCCATAACTTCTATAAAATACTGTTTCTTATGTTAAAATTAAATTTCAGACGGCTCAACAGTGGTAATAAAACCCTTCCATCTGACTGGTAAAGACAAACAACCGCGAATAAATCGCGATAAAAACTGGGCGGCTAATGATATGGATGAAGATCCTATGATGGAAGAATTCGAAGAATTAGACGAAGAAATTGACGAGGATATTATGAAATTTAATACTGATTATGACCAAAGTAACACCCTAAAGCAGAATGATGGCCAAGGTAAGAATGAAAACGAGGACACTAATGAATTAGAGAATGAAGATATAAAAATGGTTGATGATGAAGATACCAATGGTAACAATAAATTAGAACCAAATGAAGAAGAAAAAAATATTGATTACGGCGATGCCGAAAATGCACAGCTACCAGACCCAGCTGTTACATCGGAAATTAAGTCTGAGGACACAAAGGAGAGTGTCAGCAAATCCGTTGAAGACAATACTGAAGTTGACAACACAGAAAATAAAGACAATACGCCTATAAAAACTGAAGGAAATGTTAAAAAAACCGTTGACAATATTGATTTTACGGCAGATGTATGTGTAGATGTCAATAAGGAAAACAAAGAGGAAGATTCGTTCAAAATCGATGGAGATCTTGAAGCGGAAAAAGATCTTTCGGAATTGAACTCTGAAGACTTGGAAGATTTTAGAAGAAATAATATTGATGAAATCGATATGGCTGATCTAAATGACGATGATTTGGAAGATTGGTGATCGGTTCATTTGAAGCTAGAAAATGCCACTAAAAACTAAGCCTACTTTCGAACGGACGTAAAAACATCGCGGCGAGATTTTATCGCGCACAGGATTTTCAACCCTCGGCGCTAAGCAGTGCGTTGAAAATCCAATGTGCGAAAAATAATCGCCGCGGGGAAAACAATCCGTGGGCGCCTGTGCTTAAAGAGGGATTTATTTTAGCTTCAAATACAAATTAACCTACATGGTGTTTGGAGCTTATGACTCCCCAATCCCTCAAAAATTATGTTGGTCCATGCGCCAAACACCCTGTTTTAAATATTAAATATTTTAGAACTTTTGAATTCCAGAAATCTATTGTCATTAGGACAATTTGAAAAAAAATGTTGTAAGTACTTAAATAAAATAATAACTACGTTAATATTTTAATGTAGTTCATTATTGAATGAACTACATTGAAATACTGATACCCAAAATACTTTAACATTTTTAAAAACATTTTTAACATTATCATAAACATTTTTTTGAATGTAACATTGCAAAACAAATAATATAATTATATTATATGCCGCAGCCAACTGGTTTAATTAGCCGTTTAGTTAACCGCCTAGCCTTTTAACTAAACAGCGGCCGTTAAACTAACTGCCCGAATGATATTCAATATTATAGTTTAGGTTGGAACTGTAACCAATCACGCGAGTGCCGAATTAGTCGCAGTTACTAAGCCAGGGCACCCCGACCAAATGGGTTAGGTTAGGTGAGAACTGTGATTAACCACGTGCGAGCAAAGAGAGCGAAGCGAGGCGAGCACTAGTTCCAAAATTCCAAAAGCCAGGCGGTTAACTAAACGGCTAATTTAACCAGTTGGCTGCGACATCAATATATTTATATAAACTATTTTTTGTTTTGCATTGTTACTTTCTCCGCCAAAACTTATGTATAAGTTGACAACAGTAGTTAGGTACATTTACACTAATATGTATTATTTTAGAATATTAAATAATAGGTTTGTAGTATTTAAGTTGATTGTAATGGGGTAACTTTGTGTTGTCTACAAATAAATTAGAATACTTAATAATAAGAAACATTGTTTTATTCTCTTTTGTAGTATAATATATTCTAAAAACCAAAATGAAATGTTAGTTTAGCACCTGCCTGTCCCATCTCCCGACGAGGAAGTGGCTAGTTACCAGCGATTTTCTCGCTTAGGAAACGTGCAAAAGATTGTAGCTCCCGTGTAAGTTAAAGAGATATACATTATATTAATACGAGCCGATAGGTAGTAGTAGTAGCCTCGTAGATAGGTAGTTGATCGCCGACTGTTCCCACCACTGCACTGGCTAGTACTTCTTTGTAACAGCGACAAGAGCTATCAAAGAGAGTCTGTACTCGTTGAAGTGACGCTCGCTCGCTAGGCGGGCCGAAGTAGCGAGTAATCGGCATCGCACGTCGCTATCGCGCACAAAAATGTGTAGGCGAGGAACGAGCAGCGGCTCGTTGCTCGCCTACACATTTTTAGAGTTGCGAGCAAAGACTACAATATGATGCTGTATAAGTTGCGAGCTCAATCGCGGTGGGACACAACAACTTTTTGAAAAAAGACAAATTATTCAATAATTTTATTAATTAATTAATTACGCGCGACGCTACAATCGCACAGTGTTTTAAGAAGCCCATTTTTTGGACATCACATTTTTATTATAAAAGCTGATAGTCGAATGCAAAATTTCGTATCCCCTCTATTTATCTAACATGGCGTCTACGAAATATTTTGATAAGTACATACATACAATATAATAATGGCGAATGAATTTCGTTTGGTTTTTAGTTTTTCTTATTTCTCTCAAAAATTCCGCCGTATTGGGAAAAGTTATTCATACTGAATTATTTTTATTTCTGTTTACTTCCCCAACATACCACACAATAGGCTATTTGACAATGTAAAAAATAAGGTCATAATTATTGACACTCGTATAGATTATCGCTTTTAAAATCGATTTGCATTAATTTTAGTACAAAACAATGTAATATTTATAAAAAAAATCAAGAAAAAACTTCTTTTTCAATCTGGCGCCACGTAATCGAAAACGGTCTGGATTGGCTGAACTTAAGATGACGTCATGATTTAGTAAATTTCTGTCTATCGTTGACAGAACAGATGACTTTTGTCTAGTATCTCGACCGTTTCAACGTTTGTTTATGTGAATCGTGACGTCACGACGCCATATTGTTAAAGATAGCGTTTTAGCGGCTTATTTAAACAGTACATTTTTATTTACTATTTTTTAAAAGAAATACATTATGCAATTTGAAGTAATAGGTTCTTGTGGGCTCGTTAGACACCATTAAATAATCTGAGATGTTTATCAGAAACCAGTCAAATAGCCTATTATGTATCAATAATTATGACCAATTATGACATTCCAAATCCATGGAACTTAGAAGTTGTTGTTAGGGTTGTCATATTTTTATTCGGATTTGTTGATCTTTTTATTTGATATTGATTATTGCATCATTAAAATTTAACGCTCATACTATTTTTTATGGTCCTTAGGGTATGCGCGCACTACGAAAATAAATCGTTGCGAAGAAAATTCGTCAACCTGTAGACAATACTAACTAGAGTCCGCGCACTGCGGAAAAAAATCGCATGCGAATTCGCTTGAAAAATTTTCAGCAACGATTAAAATCGTAGTGCGCGCATAGCCCTATGTGACAATGACAAAAAGAAAGCGCACCATTTTTTTTTTACATTCCATTATAAATGCTGGTATCCTAGGGTCGTCCATACATCAGATATTCCAAGCCACTGATTTTACCAACAAGAATGCTAAGTACCAGGTAGATTATTTTTTGGCAAAGTCAAATCAAATCCGGATATAAATCATTATCTGAGATCGTGACCACCCTGACGACGTAAAATCCGGTCTAACCCGGATCAAACTTAAAAACGTTGTAGTTTCTATAAAGTTCCATGAAATTGGTATGTGAAATTTATGTGGTGTGCTGGAGACAGATTTACTTGATCTACGGCTGGAGAAGTAAACAATTGTTTCAGTAAAAATAACTTTTCCCAATACGGCGGAATTTTCGAAAATAATAAGAAAAACTAAAAACTCATTTTATCTGGATTCTTTTTTTTCTAAACATCGAGATGGAAATTGGTCGATTTTCAAAAAAATATTACTCAAAACTAGACATGTTAGCTAAATGGGGATACAAAATCTTGCAGTTTTTTTATTAATAACGTGATGTCCGAAAATTGGCTTCTAAATATTTGACAAACTTGCTTGAAGATACTGAAGTAAACGAAATAATATCTAATTATTATAGATAAAATTAAGTAAGTAATAAAGATATAAAGTAGACTTCCACAACAACAATAGGGAATGCAAATGATACAAATAAAATATGAATGTGACTTCTGTTTTTTTAAACATGGTAACACCACCAAAATCGGTGACTCACCAACTAAAGACGCAATATTTCATGAGTAAACAATTCATACTAGCTTCGCAAAATTATGTTATTTTAAAATTTACTTCGGACGGAAAGTAATGCCTTATAAGTTATTTATTCTAATATATAAAGTAATGCCTTATAAGTTATTCATTCTAATATATTTTTTATAGTCACTCACGAAGATACAGCAGAAATAATATAAAATAATTCTTGTTGCTTCTGTTATCAGTGGTAACACTTTAGCAGACGTCAAGCAAGCACGTCAACAAAACCCTTCAAAACAGAAAAAGTTATGTGTTGTGTTAATTCTCAATCTCTGTGCAGTGTCCTCTGCGAATCATAATATCTGTGAAAATATAACCAAAAGAAACATTTAGGTACGTACCGAAGAGGTAAACAACCTCAACATTAGCAGAACCGGAGCCTCGACCTTTGTTGAGTCAGGTACGGTCAGCAGCACCAACTTGTAAACATGGCCAAAATAGCAACTTATGTATTCTTCGACCTTGAAACGACAGGACTACCGCACCAGGAGAGAAACCAAACTAAGATTACAGAACTAAGTTTCGTAGCAGCTTTACGAAATGATATCAAAGCAGCTCATTTTGGCGCCGTACCCTATGTCAGCAAGCTGACCCTACTTTTCAATCCGCAGAGGAAGATACATCCGGTTGCGTCAAAATTGACTGGCCTATCAAATGAGTCATTGAAAAATGCACCTACTTTCAAAGATAATATTGTAACAATTAATTCATTTTTGTCAGAGTTACCTAAGCCTGTATGCCTGGTTGCACATAATGGTAATAGATTTGACTACAAAATTCTATTGGCTGAATTCTTAGAGGTCAATGCGACATTGCCACAAGATTTGCTTTGTGTTGACTCTCTGACTGGCTTTCAACATATCATTAAAAATACTTTAGCAAACACGTCAATTACAAGAAAAGACGATTCATTAGCTAAAAGCTCAATTAGGGATGACTCAATGTTAGAGGAAGACTCTTTAGCAAGAGATAATAATTCATTGATAAGTGACGATTCGCTTATAAGTGAGGACTGGCCCGATCTAGATGTTAGCACTGAAGACTGGAAGGAAATAGATTCCTTGTGCTCATCATTCTCTGACATGCCACTAGACGCATCAAAATCAAGCCGACATTCAGAGGAATATATGGAACCACCAAAAATTGTGGAAAAAAAGGAAACTGAGAAAATAAGTTATACATTAGCAAGTCTTTATAAAAATATAATGAAAAAAGAGGTTTATAATGCCCATAGAGCTGAAGACGATTGCTTAATGCTCTTAGAGTGTGTAGTTGCTACTAAAGAGTTCCTTCCCTGGGCTGAACGATCATGTAAAAGTATCTATGATATCATGCCATTGGACCGTAACAAATATTTTAAGAATAACTTTACAACTCCCTCCCCTTAAGTATGTTTCCTACTTTTAATCATGTGTTTTAGAATATTTTTATACACAATTATTTTTATAGCTTTGTAGATTTAAGAGCCAAACATTTATAGTATTTTTAGAAATATTGATTTTATAAAAAAAAGAAGACTTTGATTTTTGAGACTTTACTTTGACTATGTTTGTAATTTAAGTTTTTTTATTTTAAGTTTAATAATTTATTGGATTAATCATGTTATCACAAAATTATTATGCAAATGCAGATTATTTTTATTACTTGTATTTTTTTTTCAAATTTTTATGTTATATTATGTATTAGTATATTATTTTTATTACTTAATCAAAATAAAACTGTTGCAATATTGGCTTTGTTTCAATACCTACATCATCATCATCTGCCCAGCCTCTTCTTAACTATGTAGGGGTCGGCTTCCAGTCAAAACGGATGCAGCTGAATACCAGTATTCAATACCTAGGTACGTAGTAACAATTAAATTGTACCAACATACATTTTCATTGTGATTCATTGAACCAGTGGAATACATTTCATTTTATTATGTTGTCTGCAGTCTTTAAGGCCAAGTGACTCATTTGTTATCTTTACCATTATTTTGATAAAATGAGATAACTCTTGCATTTATAAAGTGTGTTTTGTGTTGAAAGCATTAGTACAGTCAGCGACAAAAGTAGACTAACACTATTCAAAGTTTTAGAAGAAAAAAAGAGAATACGTTTATTTGCGGAAAACATTACGCATCAAAAAAAAAAAAAAATGAAAATGTGTAGGTACCTACTGTTTGTATGTAACAAAAAATGATATTGAGTTCAACATTCTCCCAAAAGATCCGCTCGCAAAGTCGATTGTGCACGGTAATTTCAACACATGCAAAACAATAACAACAACACGCCTGTAATCCCAGAAGGGTTCGGCAAAGCTTTTTTTTGGTTTTGTTTTTTTTTTTAAAACATTGCCCCACACTAGGAATTTCTCCTGTATTGTGGGTGCGTTTACAAACATTTAAACTCACATACACAAACGGCCAAACCCGGAACAACTACTAGGTACTAGGTGTACCCTACAGCTATCCATATTTATTCTAGGTCTCATGTAATAGGGAGCCTATAACCAACAACCAGCCACAAATCCAGACTCCGGTCTGCTATTGAGCAATAACCCCGACCCCGGGAATCGAACCCAGAAACTCATGATCAGCAGTTGCGCTTGCGACCACTAGACCAACGAGGCCCGAGGCAGTCAGGCAGGCAAAACAACTTTCAGAAAAATTGCCTGAAACCGAAAAGCTTCCTGAGACACGAGTTACACGACATCCTCGGGAGTCAGTGCAGTCGATGAGGCAAGAGGTGCGGATTCATCATTTCAGCCGAAAGACGTCCACTGCTGGACATAGGCCTCCCCCAAGCACCTCCACTTCGGCCGGTTCTGTGCTTGAGAGGTGCGGATTATGGACAAACAAATATCATTCCACAACTCTTGAACACTTCATCATTTCGGCAGAACAACAGCTGCCCCCCCCTGGACACTGCAGTACCCATACGTAAATCTGTGAACTTGGTCAGTCGCTGCCGTCATTACAGATCCATGGATCCAATGTGGATAAAGCATTCTGCAACACACAGTGTAAGTACGGAGCATCTCTTTAATAAAATGTCACATGGTAGATGGTATCCGACGGGCATAGGGTTCGGGCCTCTGAAAAAAGGTCATTATTGACAACAGTGCACTAAAAACATCCGCCTGGCGGATGGTTGCACGCGCCTGCCTGATGGAGGTGCTTGTTGCAGAGGTACAGGTGTAACTCTTTCATAAAATTGTGCATACCGAGTTCATAATTTTCCCTGAAGCTCAAGTTAACGAAACACTTTTAGGTATCGATTTTATTAACAGCGCCAACATGTAGCCGACGACGGGCATGGGGTTCGGGCCCCACGTTGGGCGCCACAACATCTCCTTTTGTGTCCGTTAGTGCTAGTGTACGGACGCCAGCACATCAAGTTACTACAATCTGTCAGATTTCTTTAATAGATTTTCGACTTTATTGCTAAAGCATAAGGTTCAAGGTTGATTGGGAAAATCTGACAGTTTCGGGTAGGTTGACCTGCTGGCGTCTGTACATGGTTGGACCATTGAGATAGGAAACTATGTCAATGGGTTGGACGAGTAATTAAGGCGGAAACACATTATTAAAAGTAAACGCGACGCCATCCCACGCTTACTTATTGGCCAAATGACGAAAAAATAGCTCAACGAGATGACAATGTGGCCAATGAGTAAGCGTGGGATGGCGTCGGGTGTTACAAGTGTGTTTCTGCCTTTATTGTTTTACACCCCAAGCGTTGGTTTTACCCTTGGACAAAGAAAAGTATAGACAGCGGGTAGCTCCATTTCATTTCCACAAGAAAAGGATAAAGTATTGAGTTATTTGTAACAGAAAAGGATAAAGCTATACTATTTCCGTCTCTCAGTGCGTGCCAGTTTTTTCAAGGCAGCTACATAAGTAGCCAATTGTTAGTTAAGTTAGTTTTTTGTCTCATGTGTGGCCACGCTACCCGATGCTCTATAGCTTTCTTACTCTAAGGAAAAATATCCAAGAAAGTAATATCTTAGAATCTGTAATTTGTCGTCTCCGCATACGTCATTGTTGTGCCCCGGTATTTCTTCACAAAATACGGGTCAGAGACACATCTCTCTGCGAATGTGGGTTGGATGAATGTATGCATACTTTGGAGCATATCTTTTTTAACTGCTCCATTAAGGGGGAAGCTCTAAGGTGGCCCGCGAAATTCAAATTTACTTAGGTTTTTTGCAATTTGCTGGTCAGTATTAAGTTGTACGTTGATTAAAATATGATTCGCGGCCGTAACAAATATGTATTTACAGAATTATAATCATTAAAGTCATCAACACAACTCTCTAAGACCATGTAATCCCCAAGAATGACTATTTCATGAAATCTTGACATTTGGGGATTATATGGTCTTATAAAGTTGTATTGATGACTTTAATGATTATAATTCTGTAAATACATATTTGTTACGACCGCGAATCATATTTTAATCAACGTACAACTTAATACTGACCAGCAAATTGCAAAAAACGTAAGAAAATTTGAATTTCGCGGGCCACCTTAGAGCTAACCCAGCCCATGCATGACTAGTATAGCCATCTCTCTAAATTAAAGATCCCTGTCCCAACTAACTTTCCATCCCTACTAACATATTCTTCCCTAAAAGGTGACATGCTCTGTGTTCTTCCCCAAAGCTCCTTGAAGCTTTGATGTATTTTAGCCGCGTCAATGACATCAAATTATGATGACTTCTGTGCAAAGAGTATAGTAATAGATATGGAACTTTTGTGTGATCATAGTATATAATTAATAATAATAACTAACAATATTTTTTATTACTCTTTCGTCAACAAGTTTCAACTATTTGCTATCGAAATAGTATTGGATCACTGACCTATAATATGACTGTTTTGCATTCCAACAAAACAGGTATTATGTGTGAATAAAACACACAGTGTTGCTAGATGAAGAAGCTGATGTAAATTTGCCTTTATATTGATATCTATGGTTAAAACTTACCGAATTATCCATGGTTTTATACCTGTCTCTCTCTCTCACCAGCATGCGTCCTTTTCTAATCAAGAAGGACGCTTGGCGCGAAGCTGTCAATGTCATAGGGTCTTCAGCTCACCAGCTAGAGAATAGCTGCAACACTGTGTGTTTTATTCACACATAATACCTGTTTTGTTGGAATGCAAAACAGTCATATTATGTGCTTTCTAAAACACACAGTGTTGCTAGATGAAGACCTGTTTGGTATCTGCTGGTGGTAAATACAAACGCTATGATGAATAGATTATATTACAACTGTTCTAGAAAATAGATCAGTTTTATTGCAATTTTTATAATAACATCTGTGTATGTCCAAATGTAACAAAAAATATAAATTTCTTTAAAATCAAACAAAGAAAACAAATAATTAATTCTTAAATAATATGATATCAAGGTATAAATTACATAAGTAAATCTCTTTATAAAAGCTATGTATTTAAATTTAACAAATACTAGAAAAAAAATAAATACAATTAATCAACATTAGAGTTGTATTGTCAACTCTATTTACTGGACTATAGTAGTTTTTGTTTCCTTTGGTATTTTTTAACAGGTCTATTTTCCAACCAATTTCTAAAGGCTACTGCTGACCTGATACTGCCTGGTAAAGCATCAATATTAGCATCATTAAAAATGCTATGATTCCAACCTGCATTTATTTCCCTAATAGAGAAATAAATAGACTTGTGATAGTCCCGTCTGCGCTTCTTTTAATTTCAGACCTTTCTTTAGAGTTATTAATGTATTTGACAGGACAGACACGATGGTCTGGGTGTTTCCGCAACAACCAACCTGACTGTCTGTGTATATTCGAAACTGTTTTTGAGCCAAACCTTGACCACAGAGTAATCTCATCTTCCGTAGTAATTCTCAGGGTTATTTTATAAAAATGTGCGATCATGAATCCCACGACCTGAGGCCTGCAAGAGTATTTAAGCTGTGCGTCTAGCGATTTCAAATAAAGGATCTGAATTTGTTGAAGTCCTTAGCCAGTTAAACAAAACTGCAGTGTCCCAAACTGGTAGTTTTTGTATTGCAGGTTTAGTAAGTGAAATGGCTTTTAGAACTTGATGAACGAAACAATGTTTTGAGATATCTACTTTTGATGTTGCACAGTTAGTAGAAATGGCTGATTTATGAAGAAGAATAGTTTCTTAAGCTAACTTATCTTCTAAAAATAACTTTGCCAAAAATCTAGTAACCTGCTGGTCCTCAGGTGTTTTTGGGTTAATTTTATTGGTATCACACCACAAAGGTAATAGGTAATACGGGCTGGTTTCCGCAACTCCACGTCAAAGCGCGTATTTTGCGTACGGTATCACACCACAATAACAATCTTCTAATAGGGGTACTATATGTTGTTAAAGTAGATGTTCGTCAGCTACTTTTTAACAAGACATTCTGTTCCTCTATGTACCAATGAGCAACATGATCGGCCCACCCCCAATTTTCCAGGCAAAAAGAGTCAATTTGTCCACTTGTGCAGGGCAATTGCCTGTCGTCCGATCTATTAGGACCTTCCGCAGGTTCTTTGTCGGAAGTGGCTCTACTATGGCTCTCGCTCGCAGGTCGAGTAGCCAAAAACATTTGATCCACTCCGGTGCTATTAGGATGTAAATTCCTTTTGCACTGTTCAAAAGAGCCAGTACTCTTGGTATTAAACTGGGTGGGGGGAAATGCCCACCCTAGCTGATAGTCCCATTTTCGGCTGAATACGTTACAGAAGACTGCTGAACAATCTCTGGTATCCAATATTACGTACTTTGGTACGATAGCCGTGTCTCTTGACGCGAACAAATCTACGTCTGGGACACCCCACACTTTGAATATAGCCTCCGTGGCTTGGGGCAGAAGATGCCACTCTAGTACTTTGCGACCCCTTAATAGGTGATACGCAATTCCATTTAGACTCCCCGGGAGGTAGTGGCTGAGAGAGTTAAATGTAACTACTCTGCAAGTTTTAGGACTCTGGTCGTCAATCCTAGCAGTGCCAGGGAATGTCCCCCCCCTCGCTCTTAAGGTATATGACCAGGGTCCAGTTTTCCGACTGAATTTGAATGTGCGCACCTTCCAGAGTCATCCGCTGACTGTTAATGGTGCTCTTGATATGAGGCCCACTTTCCTGATAGGTAAGTGCTGTGTAATTGAGCTCCCTACCATAGGGTAGGGAGCAGTCATAGGACTGCAGCATCTTGTGTTCAAGAAGTGAATCACACTTTTCTTCACTACTGGTGTCAAGCTGTAATCTACAGCTTTTAACCACCACCATTTTAGGTCTGCTGAATGGGTAGCGAAATATCTTTTCTTTATCTTAATATATTTTGGTCTAATAGTTTTAGAAAAAGTTGGGCTCTGCGACAGCGTAGTCAATCCGCTGATACTGCGTAATTTGCCAAGTTCAGCAAACCTAATAAACTCTCGAGCTTCTCGCAGAGAACTGTTTCCATTGCTCAACAATTTGGAAATTATTATTTTTATCTTCCTGGGAGGAAGTTTTACCCAGTTTTGCTGAGTGTTCCATACCAAGCTAAGATATTCTACCTCCTGAGAGGGCTTCAGAAAAGATTTGTGATAATTTATGTGCTGTCCTAAAGTTTCCAACGTTCTCAGTGTTTCCGAAACCTGAGAAACCAGTATGGTCAGATCCTGATTGACCAGGATAAAATCGTCCAAATACACAATTATGCGGAAAACTAATGCTCGTAGGATCTCCGCAATCCCCAGGCAAACATCTATAGGGCCTATGACAGGCCAAATGGCAAGGCTGCCAATTATAGCACTTCATTGTTGCAAATCATTCAGAGGAACCTCCAGTATGTGTCTGCAATTAGTAATATAAAATAGGCCTGGTGTCTATTTTTCCTAAGCAATCAATTGTCTGTAGGAAGTTGGCTATACCTATCTGTTTGTGAAATAGAAAAGTTTAACTGACACTTAAGTGTTGAGACCTCCGAGGTCAAAGATGGGACATAGTCCTCCATCAAATTTTTATTATTAGAAAAATTCGCCATAGAAACCCTGGATTGAGGATTGGCGGTGTCTCTAATAATTTCTCTTGTTTTATATAGAGGATCATGTCCGTCATGTCCTTTGTTATCTTGGTGCAAATATTTTTAACACATGCTAGACTGGATACTATTATTTGTTTCCTCCCTGTTGTTGCCATGAATTGCCATGGTCCTTCTGACAACCCTCTTTGAAAGTTTTGGTTTGATAGTCAGTTGTTAATATCATGTTTATTATTAGTGTTAGAGGGTGTATTAATTATTTATTTAAACTTTTCGCACAAAAAGGTACAAAGGCGGACTCAATGTCTTAGGCATTCTATACCAGTCAACCAAGGGTGGTGAAGAGATTTGATAGCAGGTGCTTTGGTTGAGAGGAGTAAATTTGTTGTATAACTTTAAAAAGAAGAAAAAGTTTTTTTTTTTTTTTTTTTTTTTCAACTTGGAAAATGTATTATTTCTTTTATAAGGGTTGTGATGTTTTTCTCTCTGTAATATAAGCAGGAGTGTTAAGCACACACACACACCTGAGATCCACCCAAAGAAGCTATTGCTGCAAAGCAACTCGGCTAATAATATATGCTTGGCTAGGAGAAACATCATACAACAGTATCTTTTCAATTTGGATATCAAATGTCTTTTAAAATAAGATCCCATCTAATTTCAATGCACTTTGCTGTCGTACCACACACAATCTGCATTGCAATCTCTGAATTAATAAAAGACGGGTACCCTGAACCAAAAGTACTAGCAATCTTTTCAAAGAATGTGCTCATATTTAAACTATTACAGTTTGCTAATGCCCAGTCAAGCAATTCTTGTAATCCTGACTTAACAAGTTGTCTTGGTTCCAAAATATTGTTGGATAAGACTGCTAATAATTGTTACGTGGAAGCTAAGTAATCTTTGCCCTTATTAAAATGGCACAACTCTTCATTAAGTTTAAGACCTACAAAAACAGGACTAGTAAAGCAAGATTGTAGAGCTTTTCTTTTACTCGGGTAACTAATTATTTTAATTGTTCTTTGTCAGCTTGTGTAATACTGGTTTTTTCATCAAACTCTGTACAAGTACACCTAAAAAAAGTTTACAATATGTGGCGGATTTCTCAAAAGATTAGATGTAGATGGGGTTGGATTCGGCACTCTCTTGTTGTTCCTGCATTGATGTACTAAGATTAGACGTTACTAACGGTAAGTTAGATTATCTAGATGTAAACAACACTTGTTGCGAGTGTCTACACGCGGGTCCGGACATGTCAGTACTTACTTGAAAGTTTTCGTGTTTTGTTGGGCGGAGGTGATGCTATGCCCTCCTCCCTCATCCTCCGAGGATGAAGAAGATGATGACAATAAGTCATTCATTAGGTCTCGTATTACTCGAGTGCTGTACTCCCTCCGAAACTTCAACATTCGAACTTTACTCACTTCCAACACTTCGGATACATCCTGATTCGTGAGACACTAATCACAGAACAATAATATACTCCTGACGGAGTTTTCTATGTTGTACACTCATTCACAACGGAAAAACCCGACACGTATACTATATTGACACTGTGTGTTAATTTGATACGATAAATTATTGTATTTAAACACATAATTTTTAAATATGAAAATTTTTCGATGTTTTAGCGGCAAAATTTACAAACGCTATGACATTGACAGCTTCGCGCCAAGCGTCCTTCTTGATTAGAAAAGGACGCATGCTGGTGAGAGAGAGAGACAGGTATAAAACCATGGATAATTCGGTAAGTTTTAACCATAGATATCAATATAAAGGCAAATTTACATCAGCTTCTTCATCTAGCAACACTGTGTGTTTTAGAAAGCACATAATAAACAAGTTGTATAATACAGGTCAGTGAGGTCAGTGTATTGATTGGATGCACTGACCTCTGGATGTAGATTTTTTTTTTGTTTTTTTTTTTTTTCTCCCCCTCTTTTTCTCATATCACATCTGACATTGGCAGAATTGTCAACATACATCGGCACAATTGCCTTAGAGAAGAATAGAATAGAATAGAATAGTAATTATTGTCAAACAATAAATCGAGCTGACTTGAATGAGGTGGGTAGAATTTGCCAATGTTTCAATTAAAGGGGAAGCTCTAAGGTGGCCCGCGAAATTCAAATTTTCTATAAATATGTTTTTTCCTAGTTGATCCGGGGATACACGACCTATTTTTTTTTTAATTTGCCGCTCGTTTTCACTCTCAGCTTTCAATAGACAGACTCTACCATTTTCACAGTTGCTCAAATGTACTATTATTGAAATTATGCACGAAAAAGATCTTATTTTCCGTTTAATCGCGCTGTAGTTTTTATTAATTCATTCATAATTTTGATTATTTCATTCATAAACCTCACACTTTATAGACTGCTGCATATCTTCTTTTTCATTCGCACAAGAAAAAGAGAAAAATATTAACGTGACTAGCAAAGAAAAGAGACAGAGTAAGAATATTTCTGTCCCTTACTACGTGTCGGCTAGCACATCAATGTGCACAACAAGTTTGAAGTTTATGAATGAAATATTAAAAATTATGAATGAATTAGTAAAAACTACATCGCGATAAAACGGAAAATAAGATCTTTTTCGTGCATAATTAAATAATAGTACATTTGCGTAACTATGAAAATGGTTAGGTACAGTGTGATAAGCTGTAAAAATGATAGTATGATGAAGATTGCCGGAATTTTTTGTCCCTTTCGGTGACACGGATAGACTATCTATAGATTACTCTGTCTACGTTGTCTACGTGCAGCAGTCTATAGTTTACTGTCTCCGTTGTGCCGTTGACAAACAAATTTTTTTTTATCTGTGTGGTAAACTTGTTTGTTTTCAGGTTAGCGGTGTGAATTTTCATTTTTCTAAATAATTATATCTAAGCAATATTATCTCTAACGCACAATGTCTGTAATAGCCGTCAAAGGGGTTCCGCAGAAGGTAAAAAGAGTATACCTTTCTTCGTCACGTACAAAATTTGGCTACCTATAAAAAATGAGTACATTTCATTTCTTTTTCTTTTACATTTACAGTGGTCGCTGATGAACGTCGTAAAAGTTCTGGCCAAAGCAATAAACGGCAATTTCGAAGCGCTAAACTTCCAGACCGGTGTAAAGGCTCGAGCGATGAAGATCTGCTACTTGCGTTTATCTGAAAAGTTGGACCCTGTTCGTGTTGTGGAGAAAATTAATAGCTCAACGTTTCCAAAGCAATTTCGACCGTTTGCGTTCATCCCGGACCATGTACCTGATGTAAGTACTTTATTAGCTACACTAAAATAATGTTATATTATTATGTTAACAAAAACAGTTGAGGGGGAAGCGCTAAGGTAGCCTGCGAAATTCAAGTTTTCGTACGTTTTTTAGGTCAGTGTCAGGTTGTATGTTGAACAAAATATGATTCGCAAGCGTAAACCTATTGTTCATATCGACACTTGAAAAAATTGACTAAGCGACACAGGGTTATAATGTCGCTTGGTAAATTTTGCCTTTCAAGCGTCGATATAAACAAATATACTATTAAGTCATTCAATAGGATTACAAATTAACTTAGAATGTTTTATTGATGATTTAAATGATTATACTTCTGTAAATACATCCTTGCTACGCTCGCGAAGCATATTTTGTTCAACATACAACCTGACACAGACCTGCAAATTGCAAAAATCAAAAGATAATTTGAATTTCGCTGGCTATCTAGCGCATCCCCTTAACTTCATAATTATACCATCAATCTATTCGATATGTTATTATTATTTGGTTGGACACACTAGCAGCTAATTAGCTGATGCGTGTATATCAAATAGCTTGGAGATTAATAATCTGTCCAGTTGATTCATGAAGTCTGGGCACTTTGTGTTCTGTAAGTATCTTAATTCTATGCCTCAATGAGCCTACACCTTTGTCTACATGTTGGAGGCAGTTCATATGTTTCTGTAATGTTTTGAGGTTTTATATTCTTAAGCTCTATTTATACTGTGCAAGTTGCTTACCCGTGGGCATGCCAAAAAATTAAGCAACAATTGACTGGCACTGTTTAAACAACACATACAATTGTTGCACGATACTGGCAAGTTATTTGCCATTCAAAACTGGTATAGGTGTTTACACCTATACCAGTTGCTGCTAACAGCACATACAATAAAATCTCATGCAACACAATCCCATTCAATGGGCATTGTTCATATTTTTTTAAATGTTGTAATTGAAAAACCATTTCGAGGAATAGCGTTACTGATCATTACGGACTAATTAATTACGAAAAATATTCATATTTTATTGATATTTTTGATAAAATACGATTGACCTTGTTTGCCCTTTGGTTTGGCTGTACAGTTTTGTATCGTTACCTCGTTATCGTTAAAAAGTAAGAGGCAAGTATTGTCTACAATCTGTCAAGTGTCAAATTATATTTATTATATTATTATTTTTGCTCCCCTTATTTCAGCTACGCTATGATGGCTGCTAGTAGAAATATACTCTAATATCATAACGGTCTCAACTTTAGGCAGGTTTCGCGAGTCAGCTTTAACAAAAGTATCGCTCATTGTGGTCATTTGTGGTTCAGGAAAACGAACAATAAAATTATGTCGCCGCGTGTGTTATTATTCTATTTCTAAGTCGCCGCGTAGATTGTTCTAGTGACGACAGAGAGTAGTATATTCCTTGGACGACACTTACTCATAAAAAAACCATTTGTAAACAAATACGATAATAGGATAGGATTCGAATTCGATTATATAAGACAGTATTTGAGTATTCAGTATTGACACTTTGACAGATGTGATATGGATGACGTTGTGTTGACAGATTTAAATTTTTAATTATGTACTAGTGAAGCAACGGCACAATCTTTTTAAGCCAAAGATGACGTCACCTACCTTAAAAACTTAAAATAATTAATTTTTTTTTTTTTAAATAACTATTGAACCAATCATCAAAATATTCATATTAGTTTCTCAAAATGCTCTAAATTTTCAAAAAATAAAATAAAATCTAATGGTTAGAATTTTTGGACAATCCCCATTCTCATATGAAAATTTTCTATCATTCAAACATGAGTTAAAAAAAATCTTGAGAAGTGCAATAAAATTGAATGAAATATTTGTCAGAACAGATACTGACAATACTTGAATCAATTGTACAAGGATGTGCAACTCTGTGCTTAGAGGAGGCAAAACTTGCATACAATACCTTGGTTTAAACAGAAGTTGCATGCAATTATTGAATGGCAAAACTTGCATTCATGTATTGTATTGCCATTTTATGGAAATGGCATTTGCATGCAATTCTTGAATGGCAATAATTGAAAGTGCTTTATGGCATGAAATTATTGCTATTGAACGTTTCAGAAACCTGGATCATCAGCATGGGCGTACCCAGCATTTTTAAGGGTTGGGGCATAAGTAAATAAAATAAGTAGTAGGAAATTAATTGCCTTCAAATTTGCCGCAAAGTGCCGCGCGGCGGCGCTGCTTTGTTAATCCCATCCATATAAAAGAAAAACGTGCGACTGCAGCGCCGCTGGGATTCAAAGTCAGACAAGTACAGTGTAAGCAACGAGTTATGAGCGCTGACCTTGAAGAAAACAAACGTCACAAACCCTTATGTCTTAGTAATAAGGGTTTGTTTCGCTTGCTTTTTTCAAGGTCAGCGCTCATAACTCGTAACAGCAGTGTTTCGTCGTCAGACTCCACGTGAAACTAAATGTACAACACTATGATGCTCGAACCTAGCGGTTGCAGCGCGGCGGAAACACCAACTAAATTAAATGCTTTCGAGTTAGTTGCAACTCTAACGTTATTATGGTGTTGTTATAGATTCCCCTGGCTGCCAAACTTAAGAGGATTCCAACGAAGATGCGCCGTGCAATGAAATTGCCCGATGAAAATGTGCCAGAGAGGGTAATGTTACATTGGTTTGAAGAGACCTTTTGAAACTCATATAAACTATAATATTATAAAGAGAAAAGTTTAGATTGTTTGTTTGTTTGTTACGCTTTCACGCTAAAACGACTGATCTGATTTGGATGAAATTTCGCACATGGGTAGACCGTGAACTGGATTAGCACATAGGATACTTTTTATTCCGATATTCCCATGGGATCGAAACTTTGGGTGTAACCGCGGGGCGAATCTAGTATTAAAATATTTTAAAAAGTTAGTATTTTATGACTTTGAAACATGAAATGTCACTTGGAATAGGTTTTTCCAAGATAAGTGGATGCCAAAAAAGCAAAACCATGCAGTCAAAAGAAACAGCTATTTTCATGATGACAAAAATATAGGGAAAAAATGGGCCTTCATTTCTATGGGAGTTTTTTCTTGGTATAACAAGTAAATACGGGCTCGGGCCTAGCCATTTTCCAACTATGTTGGGGTCAGCTTCCAGTCTTACTAGATTCAGCTGAATACCAATTTTTTACAAGAAGCGACTGCCTATCTGACCTCCACAACCCAGGGCCCCAATTCGGTATGGTAATTATTATTCCCAGTATAATATTACAATGTGCAAACCCCATTAATATTGTGTCGTGTAGAAACCCCTGTTACGGCAAGGAATTGAAATGTCAACCATATGACATGTATTTTGGCAGTTCAAACCACTTCCAACTTCGTGTTTATTTCGCGCGGTTTCGTTCATTGTGTCATAGATAATACTTTAATAGCATATGTCGTGATTAACAAAGGAAATGACGTGGTTTCGAAGTAAGAAAACAAAGTGGTCAAAGTTCATTTGGACCCTGTTATAGTAAATAGAGGCTGTGAATAAAAATATTGGTCGATTGATCAGGTTAAGTTACGCTTGTCGCGGTTGGTCTGTGGATGGGTGACCATCTTTACATACCGTGACCCCTCCGTGCCTCGGAAAGCACGTGTAGCCGTTTTTCCCGGCTCTCATTCGTGGATCTTTGACAGTCGTTACAGGGTAGTCAGTAGCCCGAAAGTCTGACAACCAGTCTTACCAAGGGGTATCGTATTACCTAGTAACTGGGTTGTGGAGGTCAGATAGGCAGTCGTTCCATGTAAAATACTGGTATTCAGCTGCATCCGGTCAGACTGGAAGCCGACCCCAACATAGTTGGGAAAAGGCTATGCAGATGATGATTATGAATAAAAATATTGGCTATACTTTTCTAGGTGCTAACATTGACGAGTGATGAGATCTTGGCGGAGCTGCAATCAAAGTACCCCGGCCTGTATAATGTTAGTCTGAAGACTAACCATAAACTATTGGAGGACTTGGCTAAGGTAATTATCAATGCTTTTGAATAATATGTTTTGTAATTATTAATGCTTTTGAATAATAGGTGACGCACGACTGTTGGCATCAACCAGACTGGGCTATAAATCAATCAGCCTATACTGTTGGGTCTTGGAATGGGTCGTAATCCACCACGCGGGCCCAGTACGGGTTGGTAGATGTCACATGTCTTCGAATTTTTGGTTCTAGGACATGCCGGTTTCCTCACGATGTTTTCCTTCACCGTTTTTGAGAGCAGTGGTGATGAAACAAATTACACGAAAGTAAAGCGCCTGTCTGGGTCCGAACCCACGACATACAACTCGTAAGTCGGGGCCGTAACCACTGGGCCACCACAGCTCTCAGACCCTGGGCTGCTACTGAGAAATTCCAGATGTTAAAACCCAATATCATTTTGCCCAATTCGGGAATCGAACACAGAATCTTATGTTCAGCAGTATTGTTCGCAACCACCAGATCAACGAGGCAGTGTAGAAAATTACACAATATTATGTACAGACGCCAGCACATCAAGCTACCCGAAATTGTCAAATTTTCCCAATCAACCTTGAACCTAATGCTAATAGCGATAAAGTTGAAAATGTATTAACCTTTTGAACGCCAGAGCATTAAACGCACGCGCGTGCCCTCCACGCCAAGCCACAATTTTAAATATTTAAGGTATACAAATAAAAACACAAAAGTAATGATTTAATTGTTTATTTCGTGATAAAGTGCACCGCAATTTTGTCACATATTTGTGTCGCTCGTAATAGGATAGGCGACACACGAATGGCGTACAGGGCACGCGCTTGCTTGTCACGTATATGTGACAATGGCGTTCAAAGGGTTTAACAAATTCGACAGATTGTAGAAGCTTGATGTGCTGGCGTCCGTCTGTACCCTGCAAGGTAGTGGCGGGGCTGTCTGCCCCGGAAAGTATTACCACTCATAGATGTTATTTTAATGCACTATAGAGTCATGAGGAACAAACAGGGTATAAAGTTCACTCATTCTCCATATAAAAGGGAGGATCCTCCGGCGAGACGGGTGTCGTGTCTGGTGGGAAACTGCGGACGGCCCGACGATTGATGTCGGGACGTTGGATATATGCTAGTTGCCCGGTAAACTCTGCTTGCGCGATGCAGGACGTTGCGTGACGTCAGTGGGATGCGTAGTTCGCAGGTGGCGATGTAGATGTCGCCATACACATAATAGTATTGTTATGATGATTCAGTACATTATTCCGAATACGTAGAAATTTTTGGTAGATTATAAAAAAAAAATGCTGTTCCACGCATTTTGACTGCAGTTATTGTTTGCACTTTAATGATTTTACATTTTCATCACCAGAAAATATTGGAACGCCTAAAAGTGATCATAGAACGGAACGCTGAGGTCTCAGACTCCTGCTTCAAGGTGAGCCAGTGGTACCGCCGCATGCACCCTCACTTCGGCGACTTCCAACTGGTTCTGAGCACGCTGCACGCGATAGAGGACGCAGAGGGCACGCCGAGGACGCAGCTTCAGGAGAAGGAGCTAGCCGCATTGCCGCCGCACCCTTATAGTAAGCCTAGATTCTATAACATTAGTTATTGTTTGTAACTGAATTCGAAAAGCATCTTTGTAATTTGTACTCATTTTTAGTATGAACACTTCGATCGGTTCTGTGCTTCTCGCATCTAGCGGATTCCTGCGTCCTTCACCAGGTCGTCGGCCCACCCTGTGGGCGTAGTGGCGGTGCTTGAGAGAGGCCTATGTCCAGCAATGGACGTCTTTCGGCAGAAATGATGATGATTAAAAAGAAGAAAGAAGTTTTTGCTTCAAAAATACGTAATTTTTATAACATCACTTTTTCCTTACTATCAAATCATCATTTCAGCCGAAAAACGTTCACAGCTGTACCCCCTAACATCTATTTTAAAAGATTATTCTTACTATCTTCTGCCCCCGTCGTCGCCCGCATGTTATGTCGATAAACACTAGCCTTTGTCCTTCCCCAGGGTTCAAAGTATTCCCATACCAAATCAGTCCAGTTGTTTCGGAGATTAGCCGGAACAAACAGACAGATAAACGACGATTCAATTTTTTTTATTTTTGTTTAAAGTACCGTATATACTTTCTTATGCGTTTAGTAGATTGCTGTTATTTTGACATTGCAAACAGACACTTGAATTTTATTTATGATAAAACTAGCTGACCCGGCGAACTCCTTACCGCCTCAGAATCAAAAAAGCCGATCCATACAAAATGTATGACAAAATCTTTTTTCTTTGTGAATTTTCCCCATGTTTTAATAGTTATTCTGCTTCGGGGCGGAGACAAATCCAACAAACCATAGATCATAAAAATCGGTTCAGCCGTTCTTGAGTTATAAATTGTGTAACTAACCCAACTTTCTTTTGTATGAATAGAATATTATTTGTTTCAGTGATCGATAATTTGCCGATCAACAAGGTGCAGTCAGCTTGTAACAAGTACTCCGATAGGATAATCAAGAAGGTAACAGTTCTCAATCTTTTCAATTATTAATCTAGATAAAAACTCAGGATAATAGATAAGATTCTAGTCTAGTCTTTATTTATTTTTATTCTAGTCTAGTCTAGTTTTTATTTTATTTTTAGTGTAAGTTTTAAATTTTAATTTTATGGGTGCTAATGCCTGAAATAAACGATTATTATTATTATTATTTGCCTTAAACATGGTATAAAGTTGTTACAGTCTGGTTTTAATATAATGTCCACATGTTTAGCTATACAACATTTTGTATCAATTGCATACAAAATAATTAATAAACCAAATAAAGGAAACTATACAATGTCGCAGATTCATTGGTAATACACAAACATTTTGATTAATACCTGTCAATAAATATATTTATCAATTTATTTATTGTTTGTCACAGGTAAAAAGACAGGGGGCCTAAAAAGGCCACTTTGGAGAATCATAAAATGATAATGAATTATAAAAAAAAAAAAATATACGGTCGAATTGAGAAACCTCCTCCTTTTTTGAAGTCGGTTAAAAATGGCGAAGACAGTCCGTGTTTTTCTTTTTTTCGCTGCACTACGTAGCTAGGTACAATCAAAGAGATTGGGATTGGATTTGGATTGGATTGATTGGTATTTTAGCACAAAGTGGCCTTTTTAGGCCCCAGTTCTTACAATTAGCATTATTGTATCTCTTCAACATACCCATGGGGTGTAAAATATTTATATGTATGTTAATATTATTGGCTATGTTAAAAATAACTAATAATAATACAGTTATACTCTTAATTGTTGGTGGTTGTTATCCATTGCATTGGTTGTTTATACAACCTCATTTTACATTAGTTATTATTACGGTCATACAATAGTGTTTAATTACTATTACGGTCATACCGCTTAATATGATGCTTAATATGTAAAAAAAAAAAATGTATAGATAGGTAGATTTTTCTATTAACGAGCTTCTAACTATTATGAATAACTATTATGCCTACTTCTCTTTATTATGTACCGAAACGATATAAATGCAATAAAAATAAGATGTTCTATTACATTAAAGTCTCAAGATAAGCTAAAACTTCTATTCAAAACTATTCACTATTCAGTAAAAAAAGTAAGTACATGTGTTTACACTGTACTTGACCTCTTTTTGAATATTTTTCCTATAAACATGCATTTTTGTTAAAGGTATCTGATCATGTGAAGAACCTGAAGTCAGAAGTGACTGACACGGACACGGAAGATGAGATCGTGAGGAAGAAGGTCAGGGAAGAACTGAAGAAGATGACGCCTTTCTTACCGCTGGTATGACTCCTTCCATATCTTTGGATTTTACCCGGCTTCATCAAAAAGAGTGTTATGTTTTCGTGTGTACAGTTAAACCAGATAAGGTATGCGCTTCGGTAATCTACGTTTCCGAAGTAGCAAGAACGTCACGCCACACAGCAAACCCCCAGACAGCCAAAGCTTCTAAGTCTTGTACTACCGCTCTTTTTAGTCATTGCGCGATTGTAGTAAGTTTTCTCTGTGTCGAGTGACTGATGATGACCTGCGACTGGAGTAGGTAATACTCAAAACTCACACAGAAGTTATGTTAATCTTAGATAGAATTGATATTCTATAATTTTGTAAGCACTGTAATACGTAAAAACACGATCGCATGGTATTACGTGTAAAAGTGATTGTACTTATTTACCTATAGAAATATATTATTTATCATTAATGCAAAAAATGCCGAGACCCCTCCGTGCCTCGGAAAGCACGTTAAGCTGTTGGTCCCGGCTGTTATTCGTGGATCTTTGACAGTCGTTACGGGTAGTCAGAAACCCGAAAATCTGACAACCAGTCTTACCAAGGGGTATCGTATTACCCAGTATAGTTGGGTTGTGGAGGTCAGATAGGCAGTCGCTCCATGTAAAATACTGGTATTCAGCTGCATCCGGTTAGACTGGAAGCCGACCCCAACCTAGTTGGGAAAAGGCTATGCAGATGATGATTAATGCAAAAATGCAAGTACTTCCATGGTTGTAACAGCTCTATATTACATATCATCATCACGCGTTCGTATTTCAGAAAATAGACGATGATTCCCGAAGCGCATACTTTCTTTGGGATATCTTTATGTGTGTATGTCTATTTTGAACAACTTTGTGTCTCAGGGTCGTCTATTTGATATTGTTGTTTTCTGTTCACAGATTGTCAGGCAGGTGGTGACCAAACACTTTGTTCCGCGAAGGACTCAGAACTACAGAATGAGGGTGAGTGTTGATACCAGCATATTATTTATTAACGTTCCAATATTGCCCCAAAAATAAACTAATCAATCAGTTTTGATAATTCTTACACTTAACCTACATACTATTAGAAAGGTTTTACTATACAATATATTATTACTTAGGTTATTTTACATAACTCGGGACCACGCGGTCCCGGTCCTTTGGAAGGCGTACGAGGGGCCGAAGCCAACTCGCAGAGGCCCCTTACGAAATTTTAATGAAATGCGGCACCAACCGACGATTATCCCTGTATGCACTATGCAAGTGTACCACCCAAGGATAACCCCCGGTTGGTGTAGGACTATTGCAAGATATGGAAAAATAAAAAGTTGGGTGGCTAAAGTAGACCGGTTTCCAGGAACTATGGTAAAACTATGACCCCTGCCTGATCAATGCTTTATAACTTTGTAACTCTGTGGTCTTAAAACAACATGGTAAATCTCTCAATATTGTGCGTACAAACTTACATTTTCAGTTGGAATGTATGGGAGAACATCTTTTTCAACTACAATGTTAAGTTTAAACTTAACTACGGTACCCTTCATTGTGCGTGGTCCGACACGCACTTGGCCGGTTTTTTTTTTATTAATATATACTAAGTATGTACTCAAATTTTTTTCAGATATACGGCGAGCCGTTCCTCCCTGGTAAAGAAACTATGTCGCCGTTCGTGCGTCGCTACCAGCCCGGGCGCCTCATGCGCTCGGAGCGCATGTTCAACCTGCTGCGGTTCAACGTGCCGCCCTCGCACTACGCCTCACTCATGGCTATGGATGGCACTGTGCTGAGTATGTTTACACAATCCATTATCTCAATGTCCATCATCTGCCTAGCCTTTTCCCAACTATGTTAGGGTCGGCTTCCAGTCTAACCGGATGATTCCAGTCTGACCTCCACAACCCAGTTGCTAGGAAATACGATACCCATTGGTGAGACTGATTGTCAGGCTTTCAGGCTTCTGGACCGTAAGATATGCGGTGGGGCATTACTACACCTACCAGTATTTGTCTACTCTCTGCATCACCCAAAGGTTGACTGATAGAAAATTCCTCTGGCATTAAGTCGGCGTCTGTGTGCTTGAAGTATTGAATACCTAATAATAAAGCTGAAGAGTTTCATTGAACGCGTTTATCTCTGAAACTACCAGTGGGATTTGAAAAATTCTTTTTGCATTTGATAGCCCAATTCTTGAGGAAGGTTATAGGCTATTTAACATCACGCTAGGCCCTTTGTAGCCGAGCAAAAAGACTTAATAGTCAGACAAAACGCTAAGCGAAACGAAGTAATAGCGTGACTAGCTCAGGCAGAGCTGCAAAATGCAAGAACATGTTTATTTCCTGTCAAGTTTTAAATGAAATATATATGCGTACACACGCCACAAGGAAATCATTTGGCTTGGTATGGGCATGTGATGAGAAGGGATGACACGCATGTGACTAAAAGAGTGATGAATATACATGTTGATGGATGGAGAGGGAGAGGAAGGCCGAAGAAAAGATGGAAGGATTGTGTGGGGAATGATATGAAAGAGAAGGGAGTGAATGATAGCGTGACGGTTGACAGGGGAGAATGGAAGAAGAAAACGTGTTGCGCCGACCCCAAGTAAACATGGGATAAGGGCAGGAAGATGATGATGACACACGCCACAAGGAATCTCTTGGACCCAATTTTTAACTGTGTTTTATTAGTAAATCTGCTTATTACAATTTATCGATGAAAAAGTTGCTTAAAAAATGTCGAGCTGATTATGCTGCTCTCGTCTCTACATGACAACGCATTCATATCAGACAATCAGTATTTATTACCACAGAGGGTTTAGTATCCACCAACCCACACTGGGACCGCGTGGTGGATTATGACTTGAGTATGACCCACTCTCATAGAGTGGACGCCTGTGTCCCAGCAGTGGGAACAATATAGGCTGATTATGGTAATCAGTAGTTAGCAGAGTTAAAAAAGAGAAGGTTCACATCAAGCTACTACAAACTGTCAAATTTCTTTAATAGATTTTCAACTTTATCGCTAAAGCATAAGGTTCAAAGTTGATTGGGAAAACTTGTCAGTTTCGGGTAGCTTGTTGTGCTGGCGTCTGTACATACACCGATTTGTCTTTAATAGTAAACGAAAATAATAGTAAAAAGAAAAGTAATGATTTTTTTTTTTCCCTCAGACGGCGCAAAACTCGTCATTCGCTCATCAGATCTGCCTCAATATAAAGTGCCTGCTGCCGCGATCGCGGGCAACGGGAGCGAGGAGCCGCAGACTGAGGAAGGCATGGACGACGACGCAGCAGAGGACTGGAACGACATCATGTAGAAGTAAATGACGTCACGTATACTAGTACTAAGCCGTAGATATGACACAGTGAGCCACTACCGACGAGGAATCGACTAGCTGTCAACGATTTTCTCGCTCAAGAATCGTACAAAAGATTGTAAGTCTCGTGTTTGTAAAAGAGATGCATATTATATTAATAGTTGCTCGCTGACGAACACGTTGCGCGCTGGTGAGTACTCGTTTCGCAGCGACAAGAGCTATCAAAGAGAGTACTTGCTCAGCGACTGTCGCTTGGCGGGCAGAAGACTCCCTGAGAGACTCACGCTTGGTACGGTCAGCAACAAAAGTCGTTTAACACTCACTTGTTCAAAATTGCAGCAGAAGTACACTGCAATGTTGAACAAATATTTTGCTCAATAACTGAGATTAAAAAAAACTGAAGTGTTAATTGACTTTTGTTGCTGACCGTACATACGCATACTAGTTAGTAATCTCACGTCGCCGCGCCGCGCCGTCGCGGACTCTCTCTGCTCGCTAATTCGTTTTTAGTTGCTAGTTTTAATTAATCTCACGTCGCCGCGCCGCGCCGTCGCGGACTCTCTCTGCTCGCTAATTCGTTTTTAGTTGCTAGTTTTAATTTCGGTGGGTTGGGCCTTAGCGAGCTTCGTCGTATACCCAGATGTAAGACGAAGCTTGCTAGGGCCCACCAAGGTTTACATAACTTAAGTAAATATAATGTAATTATTTTTTGTTTATGTAATATGTATGGTGGGATGCCGACATGAAATTTATCTTTAAGAATAAAATAAGTATCTAAACAGTCTCGTTTTTTATTTCATAATATTTAATTATAGTATTCCTTCCACCTTAGTTGTTCATCATCATGATCATTTCAGCCGAAAGACATCCAGTACTGGACATAGGCCTCCCACAAGCGCCTACCAGGTTGTACACTTTCAAATTCAATTCTTTTGTCTTTGGATATTGTAATGAAATGGCTTTTGGTGAAATAAAGAATTTATTTATTGCTCGCCGTCCGCAAGCCCGCGCTAAAACGGAACCCTTATTGTGAGACTCAGTCCGTCTGTCACATGGATATCTCAAGAACTACTAATGCTATCAACTTGATATTTGGAATAGTTTTAGATGACGTTTGGCCAACTATTTTGCAAATAAGAAAGATTTTTTTTTTGCAACCAGAGCTGAAAGGGGGGATCTGAAAAATTCGAAGTGGGGCTACTAGGGTATGTGGGGTATCATATGAAAGAGCGCAGTTTGCACATTCTCAAAAATTTTTTCTTTTTTTTTAGATCGCAGGAATAAATCTTTTCGACTTTTGATGAAAGATGTAAAAAAAATACCGTTCCCCACCCCCTTATCTCCGAAGTTTGCAAAGAGAAAAATCTGAAATTATTCTATGTGATAGAAGTTTATGTAAAGATTACAGGAAAAATAAAACGAAGTCTCTAAATAGCACACATTTTCAGAAATCATCAACAAAAGTTACACTAGTTCCACTATCGGTCAAGAGACGGCGCTGACCTAAAACTGTGTTATAATTCTCTAACGAATATAGGCCTCGCCGATGAAAATTTAAAAACATGATAGTACGGAACGCTCGGTGCGCGAGTCCGGCTCGCTCTTGCCCGGTTTCTTCTCTTCCCCTCCCTAGGATAGTATTTGGCAGGTATCAGGGCAGAAATAAAATTAAACAAAATATGAATAAATGTTTTTATTTCAGATCTTTTAAAAAAACAAGAAATGTCAAAATAAATAAATGTATTGCGATTATAAAAATGCATTGTCAATGCAACGAAGTGCAATAAATTGTAATATAACATATATATTAATTTTCACGTAAAAAAAGCTGTAAATAGCTAATCGCACAGAACTAAACACGGACGCGTTGACCATAGATGATCCATAGACGAAACGCTCTAGCACATTGGAATGAACAATCGGTGGATAGAGAAATACTGTTTAAATTAAAAACTATTTTGCAACATGAATTGACTATTCATAACATTTAGCACAAAACAGTGAGCGAAATACAAAAATATGTTTTTTTTTTAGTTATTTTAGTCAATTACACAGATATAATACCCGTAAGAGTGAAAATTAAGTCACCATAAGTTAATTCTTAATTAATAAAATATATTTTGTGACTTAGACGTATGAATCTTACATACACTTACAAAAAATTGTATTCACTATAAATTTTAAATAACATCTTATGTTTTTATGCAGGGAAGTGTAACAACTCTTATAAAATGACGGCAACATTTAGTAGGATTTTTCAATGTACATTTTGCGTAAATAGGCCTTAGCTAATATAACAATAAGGCATGTTTAGGCTTGACGTTTATGAGTAGACTGTGCGATTCAGCCATTCTTCGAGGGAGAAAGTGGCGTAGTCACCGCCCGAAGACCTCCCTTTGAACGTATCTGTAAAATAAATTGTTTGTATTAGTATTTTTGTCTGTTTTGGCGCGAAAGTTAACAGTGTTAGAAAGCGTTTTAGTGCAGGGGACATTCTACAAGGTATTTAGAAAGTGGATTTTTGAATGGATCTCGAAAGTTAAAAAAATATTAGATACTTATAAAATGTCCAAAAGAAGTGGAGGGGTTACTGTCTGCGAATAGTTTTGTGGTTTTATAAATATTTGATAAATAAGTTACTATTTTGCAATTCTATGACAAAAGTCTAGATTTTCTGAAGTACTATCGCAAACAATAATAGTGAAGGCTGTGTAGGAAATGTTTGTTATTTTTTAAATTAATTTAAATTAAAACAGTCTCTAGCCTCTGGTCAAAAAGTTTACAAAGACAAACATAAGATTTTTTTTAAAATCGTTATGCCTTTAAACCATTTGTTTTTCATGTTTATTTAATTTTTTTGGTTTTCTTTTTTTTAATATTTTATAACTTTCCTGAATGTGTAGAATTAGAATTTATTTATTTGTAAGAATGTAGTTTTACATAGTATGGTGTTAATATTTTTGAAGTTCAATACACTACCGTAACATAACAGGGGCCCGTGGATAAATAATAACAGTCGCACAGGTCGATCGATCAGGTTAAGTTACGCTTGCAGCGGTTGGTCAGTGGATGGATGACCATCTTTACATACCGTGACCCTTCCGTGCCTCGGAACGCACGAAGTCCCGGCTGTCATTTGTGGATCTTTGACAGTCGTTACGGGTAGTCAGAAGCCCGAAAGTCTGACAACCAGTCTTACCAAGGGGTATCGTATTACCCAGTAACTGGGTTGTGGAGGTCAGTTAGGCAGTCGCTCCATGTACAATACTGGTATTCAGCTGCATCCGGTTAAGACTGGAAGCCGACCCCAACATAGTTGGGAAAAGGCTAGGCAGATGATGACACTATAACATAATGGCGTTATATTATGGTAGAGTGTATAGAACTTAAGTAGTAATTAAACTACAAAAAAACAAAGTTTTTTGCGCAAGTTTGGTTGTTTAAAAAAAAAAAATTAATATCAAATATTCTTCTTCGTCTATTGCTAATTTTCGTGACTGCAACTTCTCAGCGTTTCAATCGCAAGTTCGTTTACTTTAAAAATACCATAATTCCTTGAAACTTTTTGACCTTCCCACCTTCCGAACATGTTTCTATAACATTACAGTACATTTCCTATGATACACAGCCCATGGTAGGTGAGACAGCGGAACAGTGACGTAATTCCTGTAAGTATATATTACGTGATGCGTGGCGAGGTCGGCGCCGCTCACTTGTTCCATTGCAGCTCGCGCTCGAGATTCTCGAGTGGCTCGTTGTTCGCTGTTATAGTTATTATTGTTGTAATAACTTTGTTATAGCACACATTTTTAATTGGACGGTCAAAATCATACAGAAGTCGTTATATCAAAAGATGTTCAGTTCAAGAATTAATATGAAAAAATATAACAGGGATGATGAAAAATTTCATTATTTTAAACTCTGCAAATAGTGCAAACAATACTATAAAAAGTCTAAAAAAATTACAAGTTATAAACGTTTTAAAATAACAGCTAGACAAGGACGGTACTATCACAGAAGTGACGTCACGACTATGTAACGTCATACTAGCGCCATACATTGTCCGTACCGCGCGACAAGGACGGGAATAATCCCCTCCAAAAAAATTTAAAGCTCCATATTTGCATCGATTTTTTCGATTATCTCATTTTATTATGCCTTCTTTGAAATTACATTATTTGTTCGAACTATACAAATATCATCATCATCCCTATTCATTCCATATAATATTTTAAAGTGGTAGACCACTTAATTCTGATGTTGACTGTACAATTGTATTTCATATATCTATTAGATCTATGAAGACCTCTTTTGATCAATTCTGCGTATTAGAACAGTACTTACATCGGTATATAGGAGAAAAAAAAAACGATCACAAACGATAATCTACTTCATAACTGGAAAAAGCTACCTGTACTTGAATTCTTAAGATACTCATTAAGATTATGCAGTAAGCACGTAGCTAGTTACTTTAAAATATAAACAGAAATCCTACCTACATTAAAATAGTTTAACGCTATTATAGAAATCACTACATTACCAACTATGTACTATTAAAATAATATTTTTTCTAACAGTGAACCTTTCAGTTAAATAATTCTATTCTGTTTTTTCATTAATAACTAAACATAAATTCACTTTCACATTGTCTAGCTACTCCTACCATTCTTACAATAAATTGCTACATTAACTAAAATGTTTTTAAATTATGATGTCGTGTAAAACTCACCGATCATGGTCTTGAGTCGCACCGAACACATAATGAAATCGTCGAACTGAATGTAGCCGTCTGAGGAGTATCTGTTAAAGTAAACGATGTAGATGAGTGAAAATATGTCCATTACTTACGGTAGTATTACACCAAATTCCTTTGACCCTAACATAGGTTCACAGGAATGGCAAAACATGAACATTACCTAAATCTATATTTTAGAGGTAAAATTTGTAAGTTGTAGGGTGTAAATTAGTGTGTGTGTAGAGCAGTGGTGGCCAAGTGGTAACGACCGCGACTTACGAGTTGTAGATCGTAGGTTCGAACCCAGACAGGCGCTTTACTTTGTGTAAATTATTTCATCACCACTGCTATCAAAACGGTGAAGGAAAACATCGTGAGGAAACCGGCATGTCCTAGAACCAAAAATTCGAAGACATGTGACATCTGCCAATCCGCACTGGGCCCGCGTGGTGGATTACGGCCCACTCCCTCTCACCGAGAGGAGGCCAGTGTCCCAGCAGTGGGAACATTATAGGCTGATTATGGTAGGGTGTAAATTTTCGGAACTACTGATCCGATTTCGAAACAAGAAATATCACGAGCTAAGGCAGTTAATTTCAATATGTAGGTAAACATCAGCAACCCATCCAACACGTTACCTATGAGCGAGCACGTTGAGCACGTGAGCGTTGACAGTGTATCCTGCGGAGTGCAGAGCGTCGCGGAGGTGGTGGGCGGGGATCGCGCCGCGGCCTTCTGTGTCGTAGAGGCGGAACACAGCCTGTGGAGGGAAAAGTTTACAATCATTTGGGTGATATGTGTTTTCAGGACTAAAATTGACACTATAACAAAAAAAAAAGACATTTTGTAGACATCGAAAACTGTATTTTTAGATTTTTATTATAATTCAGGATAAAGCCAGGAATCAAAACCGGCCATGAGAGCAACAAATATTTCAGTGCATTTGATAAATATGGGAGCCTAATTGGTTACAGTTCCAGACATTAGTTCCAATTTGGCTGCTACTGGCAATTCTCTGATGGAAAAACCAAATAACACGGACCGACCTCGGAAATGGGAATCAAACCCAGCGGGGTAATTGCGTATCACACTATTAATAGCAATGGCTTTCATTTTGACGGTTCAACAACATTCATTGCGTTATTTACGTTGTTGACCAGACAAATTTTTCGAACATATGAAGCAATGGATTAGCAATATCCTTCAAAATGATTCAGATTAATAGTGTGTTACGCAATAAGGGTGCAGTCTCCACAGACACGCTTGAAACTGGACCAACTAGGAACGAACCAAGACATTTAGTCTATTTTCAAATAAATAATAGAATTTAGATTACTAACCCTCCAGTTCCGCAGATCAATCCACAGGCCCTTGAACTCTTCAAAGCCGAGTCCTCCCGAGCCGTCCTTGTCGAGCATGGCGATCATGCTGCGACATACTTCCTTGGAGAAGCCCTGGCCTTGCAGCTCTGTAATGTTTTGTAGAGTTTAGAAAGGGAATAGATAGTGAAGGGAAGCTGTGAGACGAGGGACTGGGTTTATGAGTTATGGAACGATGGGTAGATTTTTTTTGGGTGTCTGTATTTCAGTTTACTTTAGTAAAAGGATTTGATAGAGTTTTTAAAATGGTGTATGTATAGTCTGTTGATAGGTAAAGGTTTCGACAGAAACGATGATTCTTCAATTTTGTTTTCGAAATGTCTAAAAATATTATGTATATTTGTATGAGAGGTTTTCTTTTTGAGTATTAAAAAAAAAATAGTCTTTAAGAACTCTGTAGATTGACTACGTTGCCAAAGCTAAAACGCTTGGAAAAAAAACATTGCGTCACGTCACATACGCTCGTTGACTGACACTTTCGTTTGCTTTCGTTATACGATCTCAAAATTACATCCAAGTGAAATAATCAAAAAATGATGTGAAGTTCCGTTCCTTGCAGTAACTTACCAAGGTCAGCGCCATCTATCCAGCGACTAGGGAAGAGTTAAAAAAAAGGAAAATCCCTCATTATGAATTTGAGATAATTTTGTTTTGGAACAACAAACTGAGTGTCATACTTAACAAAGTTCAATTTCCATTGCAACCAAACTTATGACCTTTTTGTTACAAATAGTCACTCAAAAATCACCTTAGTATGAATTTCACTAAAGTAGATAACTGATTAAGTGGCGGAACGGAATGTAAATTATCTGAGATCATAAACACTACTCTATTGATGATGATTTTGTACCAGATAACTTATACGTATTTTTCTAAAAGCATTTATTTTTTTAGTTTTTCAAATGATAGTTTGACGATTGTTACAATCATTTCTGAGATATAAAAATCCTACCTGATATTAAGTATATTGCAGAAATTAAACACACGACATTTATGACACTAAGGGCGCATTCCACCAAACTTTTATACCTAGAATAAGTCTTATCCTGAGAATAAATTTTGAATTTTTGACAGTTTTTCCATACTAGAACTGGCAGAGGTCAATTTTATTCTACAAATAAAAGATGAGACGAAGAGAAAAAATAATTAATAAACCCAGCTTAAAAATCTGTTCCATAACATCTAAATTCAGTGCCACGTCTTAGAATAAAACTTAACAATAATTTTATGGAAATGGAGGTGACTTAACTACCTACAATGTGTTTAAAATAAAATAAAATAATACATTTAAAATGCCCATTTTCGTTCACTCCCGATGTACGATAACATGCGTTCAAGCGTAAAAACGTACAAATTTCCAAAAACGTACATTTTTTGAAAATTCCTACATTTTTAATGTTAGTGGCATTAAGCAGACATAATGCAAAATATTGCTTATAGATCCATAGACAAGACAATATTGAGCATTATTTGACATTGACAGTACAAAAAATAAAAATAAAATTGTGTCCGTGGTAACCTGAAAAATATAAATCATAAAAAAAGGGAAAAAATATATTTAACATGAAAATAATAACAAAAACAGACATTTTAAATTGTGCCCTCCATTTCGATAAAAAGTGATATAATCAAAAAAGTGAAGCTGTACATGCATCGTTGTCGCTGGCAACCTGAAAAAAATCTTATAGGCATTAGTCATTTGCAAGTAATGTTCGATTATAAAAAAAAAAATATTTTGAAACTAGTCTTTGACTCGGACCTAATATTTCTTGATTGTTTCAGCTACAAAATTTATTTTGGAAATATTTGGATTTTATTTCTAATTCGCGATGCTTTTAGTCTAATCTCACAAATTCAAATTCATTTATTGCTTGTTACAGGTGTATGGTCAGTTCTTATAATTATTTGTTATAATAGGTGTCTCTGTAACATACCCATGGGGTGTACAATGTTTCAAAATAATTTATCAAAATGAAATCAAGCAGCCGTTATCATAAATGAATATCACACAGCATTCTTTTTCCAATTCTCAGTTTATTAATATGTATATTTTCTTCCAGACTTCTGCTACCAATACTGTTTTGCATTGCTCCCTCGTGTTAAGTGCCCAAAAGTCATAGCCCCACTGTAGCTTAGATTCGCGAATTCCATCCAGGCTCTGACAGGCTAATAAACACAAAACTTAAATAACATACTGTTAAATTCATGTTAACTGCTGTCAACCACAGCAGTCAAGTGACTTAAGCCCGAAACGTACGAACGTAAAAATATCGCGGCGTGATTTTATCGCGCACTGGATTTTCAACTCTCGGCGCTAAGCAGAGCGTTGAAAATCTAGTACGCGAAAAAAAGCGCTGCGTGGAAAAACACGCCAGTGCGAACCTGGGCTAAGTTTGACAGTCTGTTAGCAATTTTTTGTGGTGATTAGTCTATTGATACATCTACGGAAAATACACGCCCAATGACATATCAGGCAGATATTACGTCCCGTTTGACGTAGGCGTAAAAATCGGACGGGCGAAAGTTTTAGTATAGGAAAAACACGCCTTTCAATTTGTATAGGAAGTGTTAGGTAATTTTGAGGGGTATTTTATTACGCAGTAACTGGGTTGTGGATGTCAGATAGGCAGTCGCTCCATGTAAAATACTGGTCTTCGGCTGCATTTGGTTAAGACTGGAAGCCAACCAAAAAGTTGGAAAAAGGCTGAGACGGATTGATTGAAGACGCAGGAAATTTAAAACATATTGCATGCTTAGGTACGCCCAGCTTTCCGTCGCATATTTTCCATAGATGTGTCGGTAGACATAGAGCATCCCAAATTCCTCCCATGCATTTCTCCATACCTGTGGTCGGTTGCGGCTGTGTCAGATGCACAGACTCCTGGTTGTTCTGCCCCTGTATCTGCTGCAGGTCAATGCCGACCTCCTTGCAGATGGGCGTGCACAGCGCGCACAGCAGCTGCTCCAGGCAGCTGGGCTCGCTCCCCCCCGGGGGGGCCCCTCCCCCCGGCGGCACGGGGCGGGCCCCCCCGCCGTCGTACGCGGGGCGGGCCCCTCCGCCGTCGTACGCGGCGCCGTGACGCATGGCTAGCTCTGTTGGGTAGGTGGATACGTGTCCTATTGTTGTAGGTATGGTTCGGTTCGTGTATGTATAGGTATCGAGGTTATAATTATATCTATATAGTGCGTGTTTAAAATTGGAACATCACGCCTGTAATCCCTAGAGGATTAGGCAGAGGTGTACCTATGGTTCGGTCGTTAACAAAACTCCATCAACACTCTAATTTTGACATGTTATTAAATTAACTACAATTTTTTTCAATAAACTGCTTTTTAGCTTTTCACACAATAGCAAAGAGTTTATATTCTATAAATTGTACTTTTGCTGCAATTTTGACCAAATATTTTGGTCAATAACTAAGATTGAAAATACTGAAGTGTTAATCGACTTTTGTTGCTGACTGTACACCCACATTTCGTAACTATTGCAAGTGAGATGAATTTAGTTATTGACAGTGATAGTTTCGTCTTGGAGATGATTTAGAATTAAAAGCATGAAAAAATAGTGGTGAAAGATTAAAATTCACGACTGTATGGATAAACTCACATTCATTATGAAATTGAGTAGGTACAAATATATGTATTTTGCTAATAATAATTATCATTTTACATTGATAGCCTAGTAAATGTTGTTATTTAATGTAATTTTCGTATGACATAAGTAGGTATTTAAATGTTAATTTTACATTATATTATGCAAAAAAATATATAAAATAATATAATCTTAGCGCACTATCTACTTACAAAGCACAGTTCTTTTGTGGAAATCAATATATTTTTATAATATACATACAATAATTAAATAAAAATCATACATTATGCAAAACAAATAGAATAATAACAACAATTTAATAAACTAAACAGTTAAAACTACGCGTCGTAAGAAAAAAAAAACTAGAAATAAACAAAAACGTCTAAAAAAAAAATAATAATTATCGTTATTTCAATACTTACATATACTATACCTTGGCACGGTAAGCTTAACGAAACGAAAGCGGCATTTAACTCGACACAAAGCGTTATCACATTGAGAAGCTCAAAAATGGGCATTTTAGAATAGTATATGATAAAATTACAGGTAAAATAATTATATAATTCTGGCCTGCCTAATATTGAGTTAATTCGTATCTTATCACACTATGAAATGTTCAGAAGTTTTAGCTTTTTTAAATAAGATATAATATATCAATATTATGTATTATGGAAATGCAATGAAATATGAATTTACTTTAGCACATTGTTACTACAATCAAGGAATAAATCCACAAACTATAATATACACTAACTATATAGTATAAGCAAAATAAAATAGAAGAAAAAAATGTGTTGAACAAAATAATGATCCTTGATTATAAAACAATACAACATTTTGTTCACAAAATAAATTGAAATAATGTAAGTTAGGCCTCACTCAATAAATTAAAATCACTTCAAGCATAATCTGTAGGTATGTATTTATTATTTGGATTAACACAATTGATATTTTTAGTATATTTCGTGAGAGCTGTGTTAATCAAACAAATATTTTAAAACCAATTTATAATAGATTTCTACCCTAATTATTTTAATGGTAAGCTTGTTCTTTTATAAATCAATAATTCAATATTTATAAATGAATTTAGCAATGCGACGAAGTCGGGAGCACTAGAGATTATTACGACTTATTGACTTTCCCTTCATTAATCTCTTACGAAGTTTAATAAAAAAGTAAAAACATTCGAAAAGAATGTTTGGAATCTCATATTTATCATGTCTGTATATGATAACATCAGCTGATATGAGATCAGAGAGCAGACTAAAGCTCTCTGCCCACACTGAAGCCAGTCCTGCGCGGAATGTGGGACGTAATTATCCGCGCCGAATTGGCATTTCGTCAGTCGATTTTTGCCGTGCGGCGAAAATTTACTTATTTAATACTTCAAGTAATAACTTCAAGTCATAAATGTACAGGCGGAGGCGGAAATCGGCGAAAATCGTACCTGTGTGAAGCCTGCATTACTTTACTCCTTATTAAGTAGCACGTAAAGATCAATATTAGGTGGCCTCTTAGAAACCGGGAGTTACTTTCGATAATACTCCTAATGACGTAGATAATAAAGGACAATATTACGTACCCTCTCTCATGGCGTAGTCGAGAATCTCCTTGAGTTCTTGCCAGTCAACCTCGCCATCGTCACCGGCCAATCGGTTGAAGAAGTCACGCACCGGGTCTGTGGGCTCGGGGCTGGGGGCTATTTCTTTTACCTAGAGGGAAATTATGAGAGATGAGTACTATGTGGGTCTTCATTTAGAAACATCTGATGCGCATGAACTTATGGACTACTAGTTGCGCCCCGCGGATTCACCCGCATAAGTGTCGATCTCGTGGGAATATCGGGATAAAACCATCCTATGTCCTTCCCCGGGATGCAATCTATCTCTCTGACAAATTTTATCGAAATCCGTTCAGTGGTTTTGGCGTGAAAAGTTAACATACATACAGACATTCAGACAGAGTTACTTTCGAATTTATAATATTAGTATGGATTAGGTTTTCAAAGCGTGCATTAGGGTGCAACCAAACCGCGGTCAACCGACGACATCGTGAGATATTTTGAGTCAACTGTCGTTCAAGTTAACCTTTGCAAGACTGAGTTTGATAGATAGTTTTTTAGTCATATGGAACGGGGCTTATAGAAGAACAGTACTGAAAATTTTTTGACGTTACATTTCTCACCTGAAATCATGTAGTAAAGATTTAATGGAAGGAGAACTTATTTGACTTACCCGATCATCAACATCTCCCATACCGATGTCCTCATCATTCTCTCTGGAAAACAAAAAAGAAATGTTAATAAAAGTAATCATAATAGGCTATTTGACTGGTTTCTGATAAACATCTCAGATTATTTAATGGTGTCTAAGGAGCCCACAAAAACCTATTACTTCAAATTGCATAATGTATTTCTTTTAAAAAATAGTAAATAAAAATGTACTGTTTAAATAAGCCGCCAAAACGCTATCTTTAACAATATGGCGTCGTGACGTCACGATTCACGTAAACAAACGTTGAAACGGTCGAGATACTAGACAAAAGTCATCTGTTCTGTCAACGATAGACAGAAATTTACTAAATCATGACGTCATCATAAGTTCAGCCAATCCAGACCGTTTTCGATTACGTGGCGCCAGATTTAAAAAGATGAAGTTTTTTCGGGATTTTTTTTTATAAATAATACATTGTTTTGTAGTAAAATTAATGCAAATCGATTTTAAAAGCGATAATCTATACGAGTGTCAATAATTATGACCTTATTTTTTACATTGTGAAATAGCCTATTATGCTCACAATATTTTAAAACATCATCATCATCTGCCTAGCCTTTTCCCAACAATGTTGGGGTCGGATTCCAGTCTAACCGGATGCAGCTAAGACCAGTATTTTACATGGAGCGACTGCCTATCTGACCTCCACAACCCAGTTACTGCCTACTGGGTAATACGATACCCCTTGGTAAGACTGGTTGTCAGTTTCGGGCTTCTAATTACCCGTAACGACTGTCAAAGATCCACGAATGACAGCCGGGACGCCGAAGACCAAGTAATCCCCAAGAATGACTATTTCATGAAATCTTGACATTTGGGGATTATACTAACTTAAATAGTTGTATTACTACTTAAATAGTTGTATTACTGATTGTAATGATTATAATTCTGTAAATACACATTTGTTACGACCGCGAATCATATTTTAATCAACGTACAATTAATACTGACCAGCAAATTGCAAAAGAACGTAAGAAAATTTGAATTTCGCGGGCTACCTTAGCGCTTCCCCCTTAAGTTCAAAGAATTGTCCGTATGCTCAAATCACAACTTAAGACTTTCAATGTATGAATGACAATTGTATAAGTTGGTAGTCAATAAGCTTAACAATAAAGTGCCGTCACTAAAGTAATATATACTACTACGTAACTAGTCTTTTAAATAGGTAATACTCACGTCATATTATTGCTCTTCTCAGAGAAGACACGCAGTAAGAACTCTCCCTCCTCATTAGGGTCGAATGTGGACGGCACGATCACGTAGCTGCCAGGGTCTAACTTGAACCTGAAAGATAAGCATAATGAAGAAGAGGGTCATAGATATTTCATACTTAAGCACGATTAGCCGACAACCTTGTAGGTTGACCTGCGAGCTGCCATTTATAAAAAAACCGGCCAAGTGCGAGTCGGACTTGCGCACCGAGGGCTTCGTACAAATTTTTAGGTACCTACGTAAATAGTTTTAAATTTTTTTTTTTTGTAATGTAACTGCACATTTACGGTTTTCGGATTTTTTCTTTTACTTGTGCTACATGACATTGCTTCTTGCCAAATTTAAAGATTCTAGGTCAACGGGAAGTACCCTATAGGCTTTGATTCCGGAACATAAATATTTAAGGGGGGCTCCCATAAATGATAAATGATAAATGATAAATGATAAATGATTTTATTTCTGTAAGTAGGTTTGTACAAACACTTTTACACGTCAATCATATTTTTTTTTAAACTAGATGAGGTCGGCGTTTCCTAACTGACTATTCTGAGAAGAAAGGCCGAAACAAACTCAGAAGTCACAGTCTCTTTTAAAGTCCAGACAAAATCTTGGTCAGATCGTGTGAAGACCATGTAGATTGGTGTCTGAAATGGTCTTTTGAGGAAAGAACCACACAGATTGAGCGGACCTGTCCAATCAGTGCACGCATTTGTCAAAAATCGTGCAGCTCAACTCAGAACTTGAGGAGCTCAACGATTCGACGAACAATACCAAAGACAGGACATTTGGGTAGGCCGCATAAACTACTCAAACTGCCAGATCATGATTAAAACTAAGAAGGAAAAAAGAAATGACCCACATAGTCCTCACATTCACAATAATTAATTAAAAAAAAAATAATAATAAAAATTACTTACAAAGTAAATATTCATGTCATTGTCTAAATAAAATTCATCAATGTCAATGTGTATATAAAAAAAAATCCGGACATAATCTTTGAGGACCATGTAGATTAGTGTCTGAAATGGTCTTTTGAGGAAAGAACCACACAGATTGAGCGGACCTGTCCAGTCAGTGCACGCATTTGTCAGTAACCGTGCAGCTCAACTCAGAACTTAAGGAGCTCAACGATTCGACGAACAATACCAAAGACAGGACATTTGGGTAGGCCGCATAAACTACTCAAACTGCCAGATCATGATTAAAACGAAGAGAGAAAAAACAAAAAAATTACCCACATAGTCCTCACATTCACAATAATTAAAATCATATAATACTTTATACAGTAAATGTACATGTCATTATTTAAGTAAAGAGATACTTAAAAAAAAAAAAGAAAATTATTAAAGTGTAAAATAGCAAAAATAAAAACAACAATCTAAACCTATTGGAGCAGCTCAATCCCAAGCCTTTTTGTCCTCAATATAGTCTTTTACAGTATAATAGGCTTTCTGACATAGTTTTCGCTTTATAAAAGATTTGAATTTATTAAGGCTTAGTTCTTGAATGTGGCTAGGAAGTTTATTATAAAAACGTATACATTGGCATCTAAACGAGCCACCTATTTTTTTGAGCCTTGTTGTAGGAACAACAAATTTGTGTTTGTTCCTAGTATTTATGTTATGGATATCACTGTATTTTTTAAACAGATTAATATTTTTATGTGCATACAAAAGATTATCATAAATGTACTGAGAAGGCACAGTCATTATATTAATCTCTTTAAATTTGTCTCTGAGGGAGTGTCTGGGACTTAATTTATAAATGGAACGAATTGCCCTTTTTTGTAAAATAAAAATTGTCTGAATATCGGCGGCATTTCCCCACAACAGAATACCGTACGACATCACACTATGAAAATAACTAAAGTATACTAAACGGGCTGTCTCTAAATCAGTTAAATCACGAATTTTCCTAACGGCGTATGCTGCAGAGCTAAGCTTTTTTGACAATTTATCTATATGGGGGCCCCATTGAAGCTTGGCATCCAACGTTATGCCTAGGAATACTGTGGTATCTTCAGGTTTCAACTCTTCATCCTTAATGAGAACACTAGTTTCTACTTGTCTAACGTGGGGTATGGTAAACTTAATACATTTAGTTTTTTTTCCGTTAAGAAGTAGGTTATTGACATTAAACCAGTTAACTACTTTTGCAAGGGCGTTATTTACATTGTCAGTAACCAGCTGCTGACGTTTGAGTTTAAATAAAAGTGAAGTGTCATCTGCAAACAACACTATATCATGTTCATCCCTTATGAGGTAAGGCAAGTCATTTATATAAATAATAAATAAAAATGGGCCGAGAATTGAGCCCTGGGGGACCCCCATTCTTACTACAGATCCGGGTGACCTTTTTCCGTTAACATCAACTCTCTGAATCCTATCACTCAAGTAAGAAGTAAGAAGATCCAGAGAGGCGTTCCGGATTCCGTAGTGGTGCAGTTTCCTGATTAATGTTTCATGAAGAACACAATCGAATGCCTTGGACAAATCGCAAAAGATGCCCAAAGCATCGCATTTGTCCTCCCATGCATTATAAATATGTCCTAAAAGTTCAACTCCTGCATCGGTAGTCGAACGACCCCTTGTAAATCCGAACTGTTTGTTATGTAGTAATTTATTATTATTAAAAAATCTTTGCAATTGATTTAAAATAAGTTTTTCAAAAATTTTACTAAAGGTAGGTAGTACTGAAATAGGTCTATAATTAGTAGGGTCTGATGTACTACCCGATTTAAACAACGGTATTATTTTACTGTTTTTCATAAGATCAGGAAACTCACCACGGTCAATACAATTATTAAATATAACAGCTAAAGTAGGTGCTACAATGTCTATAATCGACTTAGCAACATCCACAGAATTACCCCATAGATCTGCGGTCTTTTTAACATTTAACGTGTGAAAAGTTTTAATTATATCTTTACAGGTTACATATTGGAAGTGAAATTCAGAATCGCAAACTGGAACGTTTTCTTTAAGTAAAGACTCTGCAGCAATGGGTGATGAGTTAAGAGATTTAGTAGTTGATACGGGAATCTCTGCAAAGAAATTTTCAAAGGCCGCGGCGACTTGACAATCTGATTTAATTATATTGTCATCAATAACAAGGCTGTAGTCACTACTTCGGGTGCATGACCTTCCCGTTTCGCTATTAATGACATTCCAAGTCGTTTTAATAATGTTACTACTATTTTTAATTTTTGAACTCAAATAACGTGACTTGGCAATGCTACAAACTTTTTTAAATATTTTAGAATAATTCTTAACATATAAATTAAATTCAGCAGTGTTTATACAAATCCGTTCTTCATATAATTCATAAAGTCGTTTTCTACTTTTATGTATACCAATGGTGGCCCAGTCACTGAAGGAAGCAATACTATTAACCGATAATGCTTTTGGAATAAATGTGTTATCAAATTGTGTGCAATACATATTAAAAAAATCATTATATTGTTGATTAGGGTCATCATTAGTGAACAAAAGTGGTAATTTACCCATGAGTTTAGTTTTAAATGTTTCCAAGCGATTAGTTGTTTTTGGATTAACAGTGATATCTTTTTTAGTAACTTTTTTGTTTTTATTTGGAATAGTGATTAATTGTCCACAATGATCTGAGTCTATTAGGTTAATAATGTCTTTGTGGGTTGGTATAACATCTGTATAAATGTTATCTAGGCATGTGGCACTAGTAGGAGTTATTCTAGTGGGCTCCAAAAATTGGTTTGCAAGATTGTATGACTGAAACAAACTTATAATTTTAGTACTTAACCCAGAATTTTCTAACAAATTAACATTAAAATCACCACAAATGATGATGGACTTGTTTGTATTACAGATTTTGTGCAACACTTCATCCATAACTTTTTCAAAACAATCATACAATCCTGAAGGAGGTCTGTACACACTTAATATAATGAACTGCTCCAATTCTATACAGGCTATTTCAATTGTCCGTTCAACAGAGAGGCTCACAATATCCTTTCGGTCTTTAAACTTAAGCTGGTTATTTATTAAAATTAATGAGCCACCATGTATAGCATTTACTCTGCTGAATGAACTACCAACCTGGTGATTACTAAAATTGAACATGAACTGGTGACTTTTAAGCCAATGTTCTGTCATACAAAGAATATCTATATTGTAACAATTCAGGAATAATTCTACTTCTAAGTCTTTGTTTGAAAAACCTTGAATATTTTGATGCACCAGATTGATACTATTTAATTTTTTTACACTTTCATTTGACTTATTTACATTTTTGCAAGAGGTTGCCTCTATTGTCTTAAATTCTAATTTAAATGATTAATGTCAATAATTTCAACCAAATTATTACCAGAGTAATTTAAAAAGTCATTGCATTGCTCAATAGGAGCAATTTGTTTAGCCAAATGTTTGGCTGAAATAGAAAAAAAATATGATAGCGACACAGCTATCTGTCTTTTTTGATAGTTAGAAAGATAGTACATAACAATATTATATCTATCTTTTGTCAAATATAAATTATTACCAACATAATAGTTAGTATCAATTAACTGGAATAAGTTATCATTATATGTCAAATTGTGCAATGTCATGTTTATATCAAATCTTAAGTTATTTTCTTCCTGTGGCAAACTGTTACTGTAAGGTAATGTAAACAAAACAATTTTTCTTAAGCTAAGGTTGCACAATGTTCTATGATATTGGAGCAATTCTCCTTTATTTAAATTACCCCTATTTCCCATAAATATTAATAAAGTTGTTTCCTGTTTAAAGTTACATTTAACAATTGCTTTCATAATATCAAATAAAGAACAACCAGGCATACAGTAATTTATTATTGAGTGTCCCGGATATTCATCTGTCAACAAGTGACCTAACTCCTTTCCAATCTCATCACAAAATAATATAATATCATGATTTACAATTTCTTTAGATGGTATAATGGTACTATCAACAGAGGGAATTGCCAAATCAACACAAGGCTGCGGTAATGTGGTATTGCATGCCGATAATGAATGGTCTGGTGTAGGTACATTGGATGGTGTTTGACAGCGCTCACAGCTGTTAGTTTGTGAGTTCACCAGCTCATTCATTGCCAACACATATTCCCTCATTAGATCTTCAGAGGTATTATATTTGTTAGTCATTGATCTTAGTTTCTCCTGCAGCTGGTCAAGTTGAGATTGCAAGTCCTGTGTGTCAATGTTGTATTTCCTAGTACTTTGCTCCAGATTAAAAGAATACATATCTAGCTGTTTAAGTAGATTTAACCTTTCCCTATTAAGTTTAACATACAACAAACGTGTTTTTTTCGGCGTTTTTGCCTTGTGGTACGGAACCCTTCGTGTGCGAGTCCGACTCGCACTTGGCCAGTTTTTCTTTTTAGGTACGGAGCCCTAAAAATAATTAAAGTTACAAAAGACAGGGCCCCAAAACGCCCGCCCTTCATCACTTCCTAGTGCTAGCTGGGAAGAAGAAGCATCTCACCTAGCGCTAACTTCTCTCAAGTTAATGAACGCCTGACTGCGCCCGACCGACGCGTTGTACTTGAAGAAGTTGATATCCAACGGCTTGGGCACGTGGCCGTAGTCCGGCAGCCGGTATATGGCGAAGCCTATCGTGAGGCATTCGAGCCCTTGGTGCCGTTGGGAACGCCTGTTCTTCTGCATAAGGGCTACTATGATCTGGGAACAAGAATAACAGTTTTATGAATGTGAAAATGTAAAAAAAGCAACATTGTCGAAGAAGCACAGGGGGCCTAAAAGGGCTACTTTGGCAGAATCATAAAAGGATAACATTCTGAATCATAATGGACAGTTAACTGTTAAGTTAATCGTATCAAATTCCATTGGTGAAGGATTTTTCAGTTATTTTTTTTGTCTGTGCTTTAATTCCAATCAATCCAATCCAAATCCAATTCCAATCTCTTTGATTATACCTACGTAGTGCAGCGAAAAAAAGAAGAATACGGACTGTCTTCGCCATATTATGATTTATAATGTTATCCTTTTATGATTCTGCCAAAATGGCCTTTTTAGGCCCCCTGATGGCAGAAGATACAGCGGGATAATTGCATAATACACTCATTGTAGCAATGGCTTTCATTTTGACAGTTCATCAACATTCATTGCGTTATTTACTTTGTTGAGCCGACCAAATTTTCGACCATATGAAGCAATGGATTAGCAATATCCTTCAAAATGATTTAGACTGTGATTGATAGTGTCTTACGCAATTAGGGTGCAGGTTTGTGTGTTGCTGGCAATATTGGTATAGCATTTTTATCTCACTAAGCGATGCGCGCTCTACTTGTGGTTACCAAACACTCTGAGAATGTGTGTGTAAGCACAGGAACTCTCGGTACCATCAGACAATGGCGAAGTCGGGTGTGTGTGTCTTATGTGCTAGTGCTACTCGTCTTCACGTACATATTCACAGCGTGTTTGTACACCACTTGGTAAACACAAGTAAAGCACGTGTTGCTTCGTGAGATAAAAAAATTGTAGTGTTACACGGAGACGTTAAGGTAGCCCGCGAAATTCTAATTTTCTTACGTCTTTTGCAATTTGCTGGTCAGTATTAAGTTGTAAAATATGATTCGCGACCGTAACAAATATGTATTTACAGAATTATAATTATTACAATCAGTAATACAACTTGTTAAGTTAGTATAATCCCCAAATGTCAAGATTTCATGAAATAGTCATTCTTGGGGATTACTTGGTCTTAGAGACTTGTGTTGATGACTTTAATGATTATAATTCTGTAAATACATATTTGTTACGGCCGTGAATCATATTTTAATCAACGTACAACTTAATACTGACCAGCAAATTGCAAAAAACGTAAAAAAAAAAATCATTTCGCGGGCTACCCTGGCGCTGTCGCCTTAACAATATTAATTTTATTTTCAATTAAACCAGTACTGGCAACAATAAACAGTCATATGAAAGTATTGCCATAAGCACAACTTTTGACGAATGAAATGGTTTTACAAGCACAAAATAATCACTGCGACCTCTTGGAATACTTTTTTACTATCCTGCCATTTACAGAAACAACATCAATCCCATTAATATTTTTTACCCGATTGCGCCAGAAGGAGGGTTATGTTTTTCGAGTGTATGTATGTATATTTCTTTGGTACGCTCTGTAGCCTAAACGGCTTGATCGATTTCAGCTTGAGAGGTGCCTTAATTGTGAGAGTGACACTGGGTATATCAAAATTGTAAAAAAAAATGGCCGAGTTTTGGCGCCTTAATTAACAATTTTTTTTTTCTCAAAACCTATCGAGTGAGGTATCAAAATAAAGGGTTTTAAACAGTGATTACAAAAATATATGCAACTTATATGGTTAAAAGTAATTCAAAGTGACAAATCGTAAAAAACACGTACCAAGAACTAAATCGTCGGCGAAATCATTCACATTTCTAAACTAAAAAGCTGGAAATAAAAAAAGTTATAAAAACTAAAAAACTCGACTGCGGTAAAAAACTTAAAAAAAAAACTGAAAGCCAAAAAGAAGCCCATTTTAAATTAAAATAAAATTGGAAGCAGGCATTTTCAAATTCAAATGGGTCCCCCATTTGAATATATAATAAAAATGGTATGGGTCCCGCCTGCTTCCAACTTTTATTTAATTCGGGTTTAAGTCGGGTTTTTTTAGTTTTTTAATTACTTTTTTTTATTTATTGATCAAAGAGTTTTACAAAACATTTGGTACTTACGGTACACTTGTTCTCGTCGTCTCCTTCATCAACATCTGTCAACGTAACAGTGTACTGTGGGTTCTTCCAGAACGTGTCCAAGGAGTTTCTGCAACCACCAGCCGTTACGCCTGTAAAGCAAATTTAACAAATGTTTAATTATTCAAACAATCAATCAACTCACCCTTTCGCAGTCCACTGCTCGACATAGGCCTCTCCTAGGCTGCGCCACAACACCCTGTCCTCCGCCTTACGTATGTAGCTAGGGGGCGTTTAATTTAAATAGGTATTAAAAATACATCACTTGAAATACACTTGGGACCTGTTTCAGTCGCCGCATAGATGTTTTCCACTAGATAAGTTCAGTACTGAAACAGATTTGCACAAAATACTCTAAGATAGGTTAACGGGAACTTATCTGGAAGTGATGAGTCAGACTTTCATCTTTCACAATGTCAAGTTCTCTGTCAATGTCACTTTCATTGCGTTATTGACGTCGCTGAGCAGACGAATTTTTCAAACCTAAGAAGCAATGGATTAAGAATTTCCTTCAAAACCTGATTGTGATTGAAAATGTGTTACGCAATTAAAGTGTTGGTCTTGGACTAATGTAAGAATGTATTACCTCTAACCCACTCTCCCTCGAAGACCGACATCTCCCACTTCTTGGTGCATCCTTCAGGGCATTCTTCAGGGTCCAACGAATCGGGGTTCAAGTTACAGATCTCCACTCTGAAACGATTACAAGACAATGTGAACTATTGAATGCTTGTGGACTACTGTTGCGCGGACTATACTACAGTAATTGATAGACAAGGACCATTATCGCATCGAGGAGGGGCCCCATAGGGCCGAAGCCTGCCGGGTCAGCGGGATTGTCCGAAAGGGTTACCGCTGGCCCGGAACATAAAGGGCTAAGGAAGGAACACGGGTGGGTTTTAGTCAGTAAGAGTCTGACACTCCCTTCCGCTCCACCCAGAGCGGGAGGGGTCATTTGATGAATTCCCATCCGCAAAAAAAAAAAAAAGCCCGCGGAATTCAAATTTTCTTAAGTTTTTTTTGCAATTTTTTTTTGCTGGTCAGTATTAAGTTGTACGTTGATTAAAATATGGTTCTAGGCCGTAACAAATATATATTTACAGAATTACAATCAGTAAAACAACTTGTTAAGTTAGTATAATCCCCAAATGTCAAGATTTCATGAAATAGTCATTCAGTGGGATTACTTGGTCTTAGAGAGTTGTGTTGATGTCTTATTCAGTTATTCAAGTAACACATAAGCTGTCATTTTACTGCAGCTAATTAAAAGTGCGACTATAGTTGGCCGCGCCTTGGGTGGGGCCGGGGGTGAGGGCAGCAGGGTTGCCTATTGTTCGCAACACACGTACTGAGTAATGACAAAGCCCCTGCCCCTCCGGCCCACCGCTCACATACCTAAGGTGCGGCCAACTAGTTCCGCGCGAACTATAGTCGTGGTCAGTCCGAGGCATATAAGAAAAGGAACTGTGACATACCTTGAGAAGTGGGTAACAAAGTCTTTGAAGGCCATCCAGAATTCACCATCGTCGTCGAACGTGAGGCCCATCTCCTCCTTCTCAGATTCAGGAATAAATCGCCACTCGGGAGATCTGAAAACAAACAATATATTTAATTAATTTTTGTGGTTTTTTAGCATCGGGTCTTAGAAACCTTAAAAAATATTCAACATGAAATAATATCACGCTTGTATTTTAAGAAGGGTACGGCAGAGGTGTATTTAGACCCATACATCGCCAGTTACACAACATTATTTTTAGTACAAGCGAAACCCGAAACGTGTCTAGTATTTTTATGTAAAGAATCTATGTACAAAATTTCAAAACTGTATCGTGAAAAATCACAAAATTATAAGCTTGTTAAGTTACCTGTTTGTCCGTACAAAAACATGCTCACCCGCGCCGCGCCGTCTTGCGCTCATTGATAATAGTACCTAGGTACCTAACCGTTCGGCGCGGAGATTGGATAACCTACTTAGTGTCGCTCGGTGTGTGTACTTTTAACCTTTTTTAAATATTTTTCGGACAAAATATAACATGGGGTAAAAATGATTGGAATCGGTTCAGTTACTTATTCTGAACAAACTATATTCAGGTTTCGCATATACTAAAAATAACGTTGTATAGAAATTCCATGTAAAGGAAAGTTATTTGCTATCAACCGGGCATAAATCCAGACCTATTGAGAATTCTCACGTCAGAAGTTATAGTTGAACTACGAAAACCGCCCTTAATGCTATGGAATAAAGGCGCTGTCAAAGCCATTTTTTACCACGAACGGTAGACTGTAAGGATGTCCTCGTATAGTGCCAGGTGAGAGACGGAGCTATACATGACCGATAGCACCATCCCTTTTTGGCACTGTAATCATGAAAGAATTAATACTTCGTAATATGGCCCCTGGTTGTGCTGTCCTCATATAAGGCCAGAAGGAGTTTTAGTTTCTAAAATGTACAGGAGTTATTATGTACGTACTTATCGCTCCAGGGTCCATTCCACTCGGCTTCGTTACCCCAAGGGTTGCGCAGGCGCAGCAGCGGTATCTTCCCCGAGCGGCCGGGAGTCTCGATGTCCACGTACTTCACTCTTGTTACCGAGTACGCGTGTCCTCGGATGAGGCCGACCGGGGTTTCGGCTTCTAAGATGTGTGGGTCCGGCTGCGAAAGACATGGGGTTTATTTATTTATCTAATACATAACACCAACAGCGTGGCGATTTAATATTAATTTAACACACGTATACGGTTTCGCGGGGAGGGGCCCCGTGGCTAAATAATAACAGCCGCACAGGTCGATCGATCAGATTAAGCTACGCTTGTCGCGGTTGATCTGTGGATGAGTGACCATCTTTACATACCGTGACCCCTCCGTGTCTCGGAAAGCACGTTAAGCCGTTGGTCCCGACTGTCATGCGTGGATCTTTGACAGTAGTTACGGGTAGTCAGAAACTCTAAAATCTGACAACCAGTCTTACCTAGGGGTATCGTATTACCCAGTAACTGGGTTGTGGAGGTCAGATAGGCAGTCGCTCCATGTAAAATACTGGTATTCAGCTGCATCCAGACAGACTGGAAGCAGACCCCAACATAGTTGGGAAAAGGCTAGGCAGATGATGACACGTATACGGTTTCGCGTTTTCGTGTTAGGAACATATTAGCAGCGCCACGCGGTTTCACCTGCATAAGTTCCGACCCTGTGGGAATATCGGGATAAAAAGTAGCCTATAATATGTTAATCCAGGGTGTCAGCGACTTCCATACAATATTTTATCAAAATTGGTACAGCCGTTTGAGCGGGAAGAAGTAACAAACATATAAACACACACACCCCCACACACACCCCCCCCACACACACACCCACACCCCACACACACACAAACTTTCGCCTTTATAATATTAGTGTGATATTTTTATGATTACTGGCCATTAGCCCTACCCGTGTGTTAAATTAATGTCGCTGTTGTAGCGGCACGTAGTATTCTAGTATGGTAGCTAATAATTTAGTTGCTCACCTCAATACTGCAGCCACTAAGAGAGTTCCTCTCGTACGCCTTCAGGAGAATAGTAAAAAAGTTCGGCGGGAGTTCGGCGATGTCGTACATCTCTGTGACTCCGCCTGTGAAGTCCTCCATTGCTTCGCATGTTGAACCGCCCTTTAGAGACTCGTAGGAGCCGTGGAGTCTGGAATTAGAAATGTTCTATGTTTTAGAGACGAAAATTTTACCTTTACTGCATTTTAAACAAAAGCGTAAAAACCGGGAAGCCGCGACCACGCGTTCAAGTTCAGTGAACAAAAAGTGACATAAATGGACGCGACGATCGGTTCTGATTAGGACGCGGCGTTAGTAACTAAAAGTTCTTTTAGTTCTTTTTGCACAATTTTTTTTAAAGTGTAAAATTATTAGTAGGTAATCTAAAAATTTGCTGAATACTTATAGTTCATAAAATGTAGGTATCTGACCTGAATTATAAAAAAAGGGTCAAAACCTTTACACACGCTTGTGCACACTTACCTTAAATTATGAACAAACAAAACCACAAACTTATCTACCCAAAAAAACCCACATTTCTTATCGGTTTTTTTCGTCATTTTTTTTTGTTCATAATGTTAGGTAAAGTGTGCAAAATTAAAAGATAAGACTACATTATTCGTTCTTTTCCTGTTGATTTAATTTTTCAATGTGGAGACAAAAACGACAATAAATGGGAAATACTAATGCATAACAGTATTTTAAAATTACATCTATCCATATATTTAAAAATCAATTGCCGTGCATTAGTCTTGCAAAAACTTGAAAATGGCTCGACCGATTGTGATGAAACTTTGATAAGTTGCTGCCTGCGTGCCGGAGGTTTCTAACAAAAAAATATATTAAAAAGGCATTGCAACGCATTAGCTATTATCAAATACCATTAGCTAGGATCAAATACCATTAGCTAGGATCAAATACCACTAGCTAGGATCAAATACCACTAGCTAGGATCAAATACCACTAGCTAGGATCAAATACCACTAGCTAGGATCAAATACCATTAGCTAGGATCAAATACCATTAGCCAGGATCAAATACCATTAGCCAGGATCAAATACCATTAGCCAGGATCAAATACCATTAGCTAGGATCAAATACCATTAGCTAGGATCAAATACCACTAGCTAGGATCAAATACCATTAGCTAGGATCAAATACCATTAGCCAGGATCAAATACCATTAGCTAGGATCAAATACCATTAGCCAGGATCAAATACCATTAGCCAGGATCAAATACCATTAGCCAGGATCAAATACCATTAGCCAGGATCAAATACCATTAGCCAGGATCAAATACCATTAGCTAGGATCAAATACCATTAGCCAGGATCAAATACCATTAGCTGGGATCAAATACCATTACCTACGATCAAATACCATTAGCTAGTATCAAAATCTAGCATCGTAATAAACAGTGTTTTCTTTGACTAGTTATAGTGACTAAACTATTGGATAATTTTCGTATAAGACTGGGAACGGCATTAGAGTTCAATTTATTATTGCACTAGCAGCGCCCCGCGGTTTCACCCGCATAAGTGTCGATCCCGTAGGAATATCAGGATAAAAAGAATCCTATGTGTTATTCTGATGTATAAGCTATATTACTGTAAAGTTTCATCAAAATCCGTTCAGTAGGTTTTGGCGTGAAAGAGTAACAAACATTCATCCATGACAAACTTTCGCGTTTATAATATTATTAGTAGGATTGTCCTTGTATAGTGTTGCAAGCTTCCACCAAATAATCCTTTAGAATAATGAAACACAATGACAAAATTCTTTCAAGATCGATTACTAATAACTTACTTGGCATAAGCCTTCTCTAGTAAAGCACTCCAGAACTCGTTGTTCTCCGACGAGTGGAGGAACACGAGCTTTCCTCTGTACGTCGGGAGACGGTCGTCTATGACGACGTCCACCCAGCGGCCGTATTGCCAGAAACTAGAAGAATAAATAAATAATTATAATAATAATACAAATATTTCCTACCTACCTCCAGGTAAATTATGCGAAGAATTTGTTTTGTGAAAAAAAAATCAAGACTTTTTTAATTGTTTGTGAGGTACATGCTAATGCTAACACCAATGGTGGTTGGCTTATAATATTATTATGGATTTTAATCAGAAACATTAGGTTAAGTTAACCTAATGTTAGTAAAAAAAAACACAAAATTGAAACGACTGAGACCTATGTGTGCAGCCGTATCCAGGGGGCTGTCCCACCTATCACACAATACACTCAGGATGCTGTGGAGCTAGCACGCATTCTACCAAACCTACCTATTATAGCAAACATGAAATTTCTTAAGATTTGCATGCTTACAACCCGCAGAGGATTTATTAAAATTTGCCACCAAAAAAAAAATATCTCGGTGTGACCTGTTACCATGGAACTAGAACATGATTCTGAACCCCCGTGTTGAACATTTTCGTCAGTTAATAAAAAAAAAAATTGCTGCTCCATACGTTTGGCCCGCGTAGGTATTGAACTTTTCTATGAAACAGCCGATTTTTTTTTTAATTTCACACTCGAGAATCAGCACTTTCAAACGTCAAAATTACATAAGACAGTCCTCCAAAACGTCTGCCCTTCATGAATGTCAGGATAATGTTGTGGCTTACCGGAAATGGAAGACGCCGGCGTAATCCTCATCGAAGCTCTGGTCATCTGGCACTACTTGGAAGAACAATCTGAAATAGAAATGATAATTATTTTATTAATGTACCATTAATTCGGAGAGATGGGCAAAGATCGTCACCAACGCCTGGAGAGGATATCGCCGTCGAAGTAGACCACGGCAGAGATGGTGTGATGATCTGTGTCCAGCTTTGGGTCTGACTGATAAAGAAAACGCTCTACAATTCAAAACTTTCACAAGAACTCGATGTGCAATTTGAATTTTTTTAATTTTGTTTATTTATACCAATTTTAGTTCAGGTACTTCTAGAAAGTTAAGTTTTTCCTATAATCCTGGCAAATTTTATCATATCCTGATATGGTTTCAAGGACACCATCGTCATCTGCCTAGCCTTTTTCCAACTATGTTAAGGCCGGCCTCCAGTTTAACCGGATGCAGCTGAATACCAGTATTGTACATGCAGCGACTGCCTATTTGACCTCCACAACCCAGTTACTGGGTATTACGATACCCCTAGGTAAGACTGGTTGTCAGATTTTAGAGCTTCCGACTACCCGTAACGACTGTTAAAGATCGATCGATCTGTGCGGCTGTTATTATTTAGCCACGGCCCTCAGTTGTTAGACTATGGTCTGATAATATATGAATGGGAGGCCAGTTTTATGAAGCACAATTCTAGAACCTTAAGTTATTCCTAGAATCCTGTTTTTATCATTTTGTCATATCCTGATTTGGTTTCAAGGAAAAAAAAAATAGGCATATCAGTGATCAATGTCAAACTGCACGTATCATTATCCTGTTCCAACAAGTAGAGTAGGTGTGCTGTGACTATAGTCATGTTTATAAATATTAAGTATGACGTTTGTTCAGCTGAAGGATTTATAGATAACTTATCTAGCGTTTGGTGATTGTCGATCCAGGGATAATACCTACAGGGTGGCGATCTAGCCACCTGCATCCGTCATGGGGATGATTCTACACGACATTCTAAACAACTCTCTCTATGAAACTCTTAGCATCCTGTATAATATTTGAAACTTTTTATATGGCCACGTTATAAAATGTTACTTACCCGAATGATTAAGTCAGGCTATTATTACTGCTTACATTGATTGGATCATTAATAATTATTATTAATGGCAATTATTGCCAAGTATCAAAATGATTTATTCCTACTATACTCAGCGATATCATTTTTTTTTAAATTTGCTGCGTTTTTCTGGGTTAACTTTTATGAGTCAAAGTCTAAGCAGCATGATGCATAATTTAATCATTCCTAAACACGATTCTTTTTTTTTAAAAAGGCTGTTGGGATTTTATGTGAAACTAGCTGTTCCCCGCGGTGTCACACGCTGCGCGGCTCCTAAGGGTCGTAGCGTGATGTTATATAGCCTATAGCCTTCCTCGATAAATGGACTACCCAACACTAAAAGAATCATTCAAATCGGACCAGTAGTTCCAGAGATTAGCGCGTTCAAACAAACAAACAAACAAACTCTGCAGCTTTATAATATTATAGTATAGATATGTGTATATGGATAGGGGTTGGTGACCAATATCTAAAAGAAACTCACTTTCTGTGCAGTGTAAGGTTGGCGACGGCGGCCAAGAGCCAACAGTCACCCAGCTCACCCTGTTGCACGTCGAACCGACTGTAGCCCTCCACGAAGAGTTGCGGGTCGTCGCTTATTTCCTGGAAGAACACAAAATATATCAGCGGGGTAATTGCGTTACACACTAATAGTACGAATGGCTATCATTTTGACAGTTCAACAACATTCATTGCGTTATTTACATTGTTGAGCAAACGAATATTTCGAACATATGAAGCGATGGATTAGCATTTAACTTAAATACACCAGAGGGGTAATCCCCGTAATTTTAAGAACGTTCACAGTCTGATCTCAGTCTGTCAAAAGTCAAAAATACCTCTAATTTCCCTAAATTTTCGACAAGTTTTTGGCATTGATTGTCGCTGAGATGAAATTGCGACTAGATTAGTGTGTGGTCGTAAAAGTCGACCGATCGCTTATGTACGGTATTTATTTGTTCCAGGAATTACTGCGATTTGTCTGCCTAGTGGCTAAATGTATATTTTACATTAAAATTTAGTAAAAACGTTCATATGTCCATAGCGGACGTAATTATCATCATCAAATAATTTCTAAAAAAAAAAGGTCAAGTGCGAGTCGGACTTGCGCACCGAGGGTTCCGTACTTTATAGGTACGTAACACGTACAAATTTACGATTTTCTGATATTTCCTTTACTTGTGCTACATTTTGATTCCCTTGCGATTGTCATAATATGCGGCTCTAACGGAACATAAACTCTCTTCTTCTGATTGCCTTAACTTAGAAGTTTGATTTTTACACTGTTTCAAGGGATTGCAGCCCTGAGTATTTGATATTAATTTCAACTTGATAACTCCATTCGTTCCTGAGAGAAAGGGTCTTGACAGACGGACAAACAGACGGACAACCAAGTGCTCTTGTAAGGTTTCCGTTTTCCTTTTGAGGTACGGAACCCTAAAAATCAAATTAACCTATCAATATAGGTTAATTTCATGTTAGGGTTTTGAAAAAAAAAAGTCTATGCCATAGGCTTCTATTCTGTTCACTTTTATACCCTGTTTTTGTCATGGACGGTAAAAATAGTCAGCCGGTATTATGTCGTATTTGTATCTATTTTACTATAATTTAATAAATAAATATAAATGAAGAACTCACCCCAGGTCTCAACCAAGTGATGGGCCTATCGAGTCTCTCCTTGTAGTAGAGACTGCGGTCTACTGCGGGGAACTCAGGGTCTTCGAACAGTCTGCGCTCGGCGACGCAGCGAGACCTGATCTCTTTGAAGTCCTGGTAGGTCGCCGGACCGAACGATGAAGGACGGGTCTCGCCTAGCTGTAAGGAAAATATGTATAAATTAGCTTTCAAGGAAATAATATGATATGACCACAGTCTGTCCAGATAAGACTGATACAGGAGCCTGGTAACCTGCCGGGCAATTGCGTAACACATTATCAATCGGAATCGGTTTCATTTTGACAGTTCAACAACATTCAGTGCGTTATTTACGTGTTGAGCAGACAATTTTTTCGAACTTATGAAGCAATGGATTAGCAAAAAAAAAAAGATAAAATTTCAAAGAGCTGTGGATTTTGTGAATAATAAATAAGTAAATAAATGAAATTATTCAGATTTCGACTGATAGTGTGTTACACAATTAGGATGCTGGTCAAAAAGAGGCCCAGCAGTGGGTGAAATCGGGCTGTCAAAGAAGAAGATTCTTTATTATCAGAACCCAATCAAGATTCCCGATTACTGTGAGCCTGCATCATCCCAGTGCTGGGCAAAGGCCTCTCCCCATGACTTCCAGCTCTTTCAATCAAAATTAATTTATTCAAAACTAGGCTGAAAACTAGCACTTTTTGAACGCCAACATTACATCAGAGCAGAAGATGAAGGGCTAGGGCCGAAGCCTGCCGGGACAGCGGGATTGTCCGAAAAGGTTATCGCTAGCCCGGAACATAAAGGCTAAGGAAGGAACACGGGTGGGTTTTAGTCAGTAAGAGTCTGACACTCCCTTCCGCTCCACCCAGAGCGGGAGGGGTCATTTGAAGATTTCCCATACGCAAAAAAAAAAAAAAGACAGACCCCAAAGCGCCCGCCCTTTATCCCTTGCTACTGATAGTGTTACGCAATTACCGCGCATATCAAAATAATATACTTGTACCTACCCTTGTTTAATAGATAAGTATTTTAGTTTACTTTGCCACTAAGAGAACGGGGTGTAAGGAGGATAAGACAGAGTGAAGTAAATATATATTATGTAAATAACCTTATGACTATGACAGATTGAACTATAAATTATACAAAACAGCTATTCTCTATAACTTTCTGGCAGCATTAAACAAGTTTTAGCGACGGCGACGATAAGTCCAAACTAGGTTTGACCTATTTGGCTAGATTCCCATGTACTGAAGGCTTTAGTGCGAGAAAAATAACAAGAATCAATTCTAAGCACTAACATAACGCTAAAGAAACAAGATAAATCTTTCAAAGAAATATCGACACGAATTTAGAGCACCAAATTGGCAAAATAGATCACAACGAAAGAGGAATCGTTCTAAAAGATATCATCCCTGATTTAGACAAACAAATAATTAAAAGAGATCACGAACCCAAAACACTTGTTCACCAGTAGGCATAAACATTTGGCTTCCTTTATAACTCGGAGGCATCCTCAGTCTGTACTCATGATGATGGTCTACAGACGAGAGCCTCTTCGTAGGGGTACTTTCTCTACTAGCTTTAACATTACTCAGAGTAACTTTAGGCGATCCAATAACTTCCTTGGCGAAAATCATACTTCTGTTAGTAGCAGCATTGCTGTGTTCAACTAAATCAACTTTTTTAGAACTCATTGCTGGTTCTTCTACGTTTGATTCAGCAACAGGTTGCACAACTTTGGTAGCCCAAAAAGGTTTGTAAGAACTGTTTCTGCGAACGTTAGATTGTTGGTAGGGGTAATCAGAAACTTTCGCCTTCTTGAAATCTTCGAATAATCTTTTGAAGAAACCATTTTCCTTGCCATTTTTCTCAGATTTTTGAGATTTTTTCTCTGAACTTTTCTTGCTTCGTAAAATCCTTCCCGATTTTGGAGATACTATGGAAACTGATTTCTTTTTCCAAGCTTCGGCTGCGTTGGTGACAACAGTGGTTGAATAAAAGGTATTCAGATATCCAACCTCTTCTTTCCTTAGCTTCACAAACGTGTCTTCAACGACTTCATTAGCCATTTTCGTGTTTTTGCGTTGGATTTTAGTAAGTAACTGATTTTAATGCAGCGATTTATTTAAATTGATGTTATTTGTTAACTAGGTTTTTAGTGTATTAGTGCAAGGTCGCCGGATTGCTGTAGAAGGATAATTAGACTAAAAGTAATGCTTTGTTGTTTGAATGTTAACTAATGCCATTTATGTGGATATGAGAATTTTCCTATAACTATTGTTTGGGATCGGAAGCAGAATATATTTTTATATTTTATTTTTGAATACCATAACAGAAATGAGGCAAGAGTTATATTTAAATTAATTTCCCACTCCTTTTTATACAGTTGATTAAATAATAATATTTGACGTTATATTCCAAAATATAATTATGAGCGTAAGAAATTGTTAAAAAACTTAGTTTAAAAAATAGTTTTTAATGAAAGTGACAAATCAGTAAAGTCGAAGACTAGATGTCGAGCGTCCTTGATAAGAATAACTATCGATTTTACTGACGAGTGTAAATTATACAGGTATTCTATTCTTCACAAATATATGTCTTACGTATATTTTTCGATATAAACAGTTTGTTCTCTAAAAACAAAGCAAAACTAGAGATACGAACTTTAAGCCCTGCAATAGTTAAATCATGTATTTCGCACTAGTTTTTCGCTTCATTCGTAAAAACTTTCAACAGATCTTAATTTTAAAAGATAAACATAAACACTTTCACAAACTAGAAACGTTCATTATTACTATGGAATAATGACAGTTAAAATTAAATATCCCGTGTCCACTTCATTACAGTATTAACTGAAAATATTGACTGCCGGCAACAGACTGATAACACAGTATGTTAAATGCGGTGGTATAAGGACAAACTCGTGTGTATGTGTGAGTGTGGCGGAAACCCATAGAGACTTATTTTATTATGGTAGAAGCTATGGAACTTGTAGTGTATTGGAAGCGAAGCTATATCGGAAAATGTTTGTTTGTGATCAAAGCTTTTTATATTTGAAGAGCTTATGAAGGGTTTATTTTGTTCAACAAGTTTTCTTTTTTGAAGTGTGTATTATGAGCGTATCAAATTTGTTTTAAATATTATGGAAGTATTTTATGTTTCGCTTACGAAATGTACGGAGGACAGGGTGCTGTGGCGCAGTCTGGGAGAGGCCTATGTCCAGCAGTGGACTGCGATAGGCTGAGTTGATTGATTGATTGATTGATTACGAAATGTTGGATAAATGTTAAACGAACAAAACGAAACGAACGAACAAAATGAAATGTTACTTAGATTAAAATCTAATCAATATTACTGTCCTTCCTAATATTACTTACTTTATTGGAGAGAAGACTAAATAATGCATTTCGTTTTAGTTATCTCATCATCTGCCTAGCCTTTTCCCAACTATGTTGGGGTCGGCTTCCAGTCTAACCGGATGCAGCTGAATACCAGTATTTTACATGGAGCGACTGCCTATCTGACCTCCATAACACAGTTACTGGGTAATACGATACCCCTTGGTAAGACTGGTTGTCAGACTTTCGGGCTTTTGACTACCCGTAACGACTGTCAAAGATCCACGAATGACTGCCGGGACCAACGGCTTAACGTGCTTTCCGAGGCACGGAGGGGTCACGGTATGTAAAGTTGGTCACCCATCCACATACCAACCGCGGCAAGCGTAGCTTAACCTGATCGATTGACCTGTGCGGCTGTTATTATTTATCCACGGGCCCCTCGTGGTTTTTTTTTAGTTTCGTTTCGTTTTGCATTTCGTTTTAGTTATCTATTTGTGCAATTATGAACCACCAATACAGATATCTAATCAGCACTCGACATGATCATACAAACTACAACCATTAGGATGTTCGATACTAAAAGCTGAACTAAGCTATTTTTAGCATTTCTAATTAGAACATTTAAGAACCTAACATAGCTCCCTGAGGGACGCCACGTCATAGCTTAGGTGTGGTGTATGGCAGACCGTTTTTTATCAACCCATCGAATCTACGGTGACATAAAAAGATAATTACTGTTTTGTAGTTCGGTAGTTCGGACAAAAGCCTTTTAACCTAATAGGGTTTAACAGGTATGGTGAACAGTATCGATAGCTTGACTAACTTCACTTGTTAGTTATCTGACTGGTGTTGTACGTTGTACACTGTAGTGTTTTCAGACAATCTGGACAGATAATTCGGTCGATTTACGCAGAGGAACAGGTTAGTCACTTTTTATTTAGGTTTTTTATAAACTTATAACTGATATGAACGTTTTATCGGAAGTTATTATGAATAACTATAACATAACATACTAACATAATACCATACGTCATGTTGACATAGTGATATATAAATGGACACATCCTTTATCGATAAGATGCGTATTTAGCAAATTCAGGGTCGTACTAGGTTATGCATAAGCTCATAATATCATCTTTTATACCTAAGTATTGTGACAATTGCAAATTATACTTGTGATTATGTGTGTATGATAACACAGCGGATGCAACGAACAATGCAAATTGTTGATTTGATGCAACCAACCTGATTAATCCAATTTCGATTTCAGTAGTAAATCTGTGCGTAACAGACACGTGTATGACATTAAAAATGATCTCAATGTTTCGTAATGAGATATTGCGTACGCAACTACGTATAGGTGTTAGATCATGAAGTGCTTCACGCCCGTATTCCCCGAAGCAGTGGGCAGAATTTTGTATAGTACACCTACATTTCACTTTTACTTAAGTCCTATGTAACAGAGCAACAGAGGGTTATTGCCATTAATCTGGCACAAATCCAGACTCCCGAGTTGCTACGGTGTAAATTCCTAATGGAAAGAGCTGATAACACTTTACTCGACATGAGGATGAATCCTTTCTATAGCTGTCATTTTGTCTATTCTTCCATCGACAAAACTCGTTTCTATGGTGGTCATGTTACGCGTACAGGACCTGCCCAACAGTTGCGCTTGCGATGACTAGATCAACGAGGAAGTCATAATTTATAAACTCGATTGAAATAATGTGTATTGTATTTGCGCACAATATACGAACAAGGGCTTTATGTCAAGCAAAATTATAAAAGCAAAGCAAATATGAATTATTATCGTTATTTCCTTTAAGCTATTTATAGCAATTATATATTCCACAACTATCACACAACGCCGTCTAGTCTCAAGCTAAGCAGAGCTTGTGTTATGAGTACTAGACAACTGATAAACATACTTATATATTTCTAAATACATACATATATAGATAAATTACACCCAGACACAGAACAAATGATGACAACATGACAACAATTATGCACTCGTTATTAACTCATAATTATTTTCGTTACCCACAGGCAGCTAGTTTTGCCTAATTTCCATTCCCGGTAAAGTATAATTTTATTATTGTAATGGTAATCAGATATCGTTATTAATAATTTTAATTAAACTAACCAAATTAATCGCCAAATATTTCATCGGGTTAGCATTATTATTTTTATTTTTTATACTGATTTTCCTCAACAAGCTATATGTATATCTAGCTAGGCAAATCCCAATATTGTTCTACTACACACATCAAAAGTGTCTAGGGATCAAGCATTTTTATGCGGATTTCTTGAGATTGAGATGTGGCTTTGTAATAAATTTATGATTTTATAAATTTATATGGATCCTTTTTGGTGCATTTCATAATTTGAATCAGGAACTGTGAATCAAATTCGAGTAAAAGATGAAAATCAGCTGTCAATATTTTCCCTATAAAAACATACAACGCATTGAAGACATTATTAGTGCTACTGTTTCCCTACTACTGATTAAAACCAACGTTATTATGGAGCGGCGACGTCATTTAAGCAGGGAAGAAATGCTCAGAGCCGTGGGAATGATAGAAGCTGGTTCCCGGCAACGTACTGTGGCTTTAGCTCTGAATACAAGTCAGAGTGTTATCAGTCGACTTTGGACACGTTACCGAAGCACTGGTACCGTGGCTGAGCGCCATGGAGGACGGTATCGCTGCACCACACGGAGACAAGACCGATACATTCAAATCTTAACTCGAAGAGCTCCAACAATAACCGCCATGATGTTAGCCGTGAGGCTTCATCACTCTTCAGGGAACTTAATTAGCGACCAAACAGTCAGAAACCGCTTGCATGAAGTGAACCTTCATTCCCGAAGACCGCTACGGGTACCACCTATAGCAATGCACAATCGTAGGATTCGATATCAATGGGCTCTTGAACACAGAAATTGGGCAGAAGAACAATGGCGTTTCGTGTGCTTTTCTGATGAGTCTCGTTTTGGTATGAGACCGGATACAAGACGTATACGACACTGGAGAACCCCTGGACGCCAACAGCGATTAAAATCCTGCCAGGAAGTCCATCCTTATAGTGGTGGAACCATCATGGTATGGGCGGGTATTTGGATCGGCGGAAGAACTGAGTTGATTTGAATCAGAGGCAACCTCAACGCTCAAATTTATGCTGAGACGATTGTATCAGACGTCATCGTTCCTCTACAAGTGCAAATCGGTCCCTTATTTCAGTTAATGCATGATAATGCACGACCGCACACCGCAAGAGTTGTAAGACAGACTCTCGCCGCAGCTAACATCAATGTCCTGCCCTGGCCTGCTCAGTCGCCAGACTTGAACCCGATTGAGCATGCATGGGATATGCTACAGAGAAGAGCTCTGCCGAATATGGAGGGTATCCAGTCGCAAGAAGACCTTTTTTTGTTGTTGCAACGAACATGGGCGGCCATTCCACAGCGTGATTTGGATGAACTCATTTTGAGTATGCCAAACCGATGTTCTTGTGTTGTTAGTGTTCGCGGTAGAAACACGGATTATTAATTGTTTAAGTTACCCAATAAAATTTTAAAGAAAACTGTTATTTCAGTCTTTTTTTCGAACTTTTGTGTTAGTGGTTCAAATGTCAAAAATCCCTTTATTAGGAAAATGGCAAATTTCTTTATTAATGCAAAGGTGACTTGGTTTATCGTTACTGTGACAAACGAAAACACTTTATTTGATGAATCCTTAAAGAAAATTTTAATTAATATCAATCAGGAGAAAAGTTATTGCAAAAATATATGTTGATCCCTAGACACTTTTGATGTGTGTATTTTCAATTAAGTTAAAATGTGATCACGAACATCTCATTCGCATTTTACGTGAGCACTGGGCAGTAATAGTTTAACAACTAGAAACTTCGTATTTATCAGTATTGTTGGTGGCCATTCTTTTACGTACTGTTATCTGTGGAGTACTTGCGTAACACACTAACATTATCAATGGCTTTAATTTTGACAGTTCAACAACATTTATTGCGTTATTTTCTTTGTTGAGCTGACAAATTTTTCGAACATTTGAAGCAATGGATCAGCAATATCCTTCAAAATTATTCAGATTGTGATTGTTAGTGTGTAACGCAATAAGGGTGCTGTTTATTTTGTCTATAATAGATACAATACAAAAATTGCAGTATGCTTCAATAACGTGATAAGTCCGACAAATAAAATTTTTAAGATATCACATTATTGAAGCAAAGAGGCGATATGTGCCGAATAAACAAATTTTCTTTATTTCTTCTATCTTATTCGGTATTTCTGATGGCAATCAAAAGGTCTTTGTTTCCAAAGTTTAATCAAGTTAAACTAGCCCAGAACACTGCGATGCTATTCAATCTGAGTTTGTGGGTAAGAGGTGCCATCTCTAATACAATTAAGTAATTTGAACTGTTCATGTTGAAAATCTTGATTACGCCAATTAGATGACATCACCGCCACGATATTCAAAACAGAACATTACTTAAATAATTTAGTGTGATCAATACGGGGGCGAAAGAGGTCGAATGTCTAGACTAGGGTGCTCCCCTATGTCTGGATACTGTCTACTGTCTCTAGACTTTAGACGCCTACAACGCATTACACATCTCGAGTGGCTTCTTTTTATGTTTATAATAACAAACAAAGGTTACAACAAAAGCAGATGAATGTCAAATTAGGCCTGAAGAACAAAGAATCAATTTTTTTCAATTTAATATGATTACCATATCTATAAAATATATCGGAAACAAATTCCAATGCTTCAATAAATAAATCAGTGGAAGTGGATCAGGGATTATCAAATTCAGCTGATTAAACTTGACTGAAATTAAGTTAGGTACCGTGTAGTCTGTCCAACAAAAACCTTTCGTTGTTAGAATATTGTGGACGATATAATATAAAAGCCTTTCAATGTCTTGTAAACTTAACGAGATGTAGTGTTACAAGCTTTTTCCATTACGCTTCATTCAATATAAATTAAGGCGTATATCGTGTCAATTCAGTTACGATTTGAAGTAAATAAATGTTTATGACAGATAATTGAATCGATTTATTACGGGGACTACAGGACGTAAACGCAAGAAACGCAAGTTTTCTAGTAAACAAATCAACTGACAAACAACAAATCAGAAAAATATATGATATTCTTCAGGATAATTATATGCTAGTTAGATAGTGTGTTGAAAACATAATACAACTAATTTGATACGATAGAAAAAAATCACGAAAATACCTCTAAAAACTATCTTTTTACAATAAAAACCACATTAATATAACATACAATCATTCTGATTTTTTGTCAAGATTATTCTACAAGCAACATATTAAAGCACTAGTGTTTAAATTTTTTAGTCCAATCAATGGATTTTTTGTAAATAGATAATTGCTTCATATTTTGCAAGAAATTACCAGTGTTGTGTCATCGCGCTTCTCTTTCTTTTCTATGCAGTCCGAGAGTAACTGCGCTTTAGGTCAAGTAGTCCCCTTAAGTTAGTGTTCAGTTTTAGATGAAATGGGTAGATATTATCATGAATTCATTAATATGTATAATATATCGAGAACCATTATGTACTTACTTCAATAAAGAAAAGTCTAATAGCGACGATTCCTCTTCAATGGATGGTCAAACTATTTTTTATTTATTAATTTATATGGTGGATTCAAAATATATAGAAAAATATAATAATCTTGGGCGAATGGCGTTGAATTTCGGAACTTTCACAAACCAAAAATAGTCCTAAACTAGCTTCTGCCCGCGACTTCGTACGCGGATCCTGTTGGTTATGCCAGCGACAACGGGGTAGTCAAAATCGAAGATCTGAAACGTCTGATGTCGAATTCTAAGAACCCGGGGACTGGATAACAACGGGATGCGCGAGACGATTCGAGACGTCATTTTCAGGCAATAATGAACCAATAGGGTGGTAAACTTGGCCTTGCACTTTGAATGTTGGCATAAATGGGCCTTCTGAAATCTGTTTCGCAACAAAAGATGTCATTTGAAAGGCATTATTGTACGAACGTATGTTGTCCAAGAAATGTTTTGACTGTGATGGTCACCGATTAGCAGTGATCTTAATATTTCTGGAGGATTTTGTAATATTTCAATATGTACTTTCCCACCTGAGCAACACATACCGTTTGTTTCTTTTTGCTATTTAACACCTTCACAAAAAGTAAAATTTTTAACCATACCTCCGATGGCGGAATATGTGGCGTAGTCAATCATAGGAGTATACGTAAATGCACTCCGTTCCTTATCAACCCAAGGAAGGTCGCCATGCCCTACGGCTATATCTCGAGACACATCCGATTCTTCAGATGATATCGACATTCTGTTCAGAGAATATCGAAGTCGATCAGAATTCAAACGTTCGTTGCGCTCTTCTTAATCTGTCTCTTAATGCCGTACTCCAGCAATTCTTTCTTTCTCACTTTCTGATTATGAATATTTTGTTGTGTGCTTGTTCGGAACAATGTATGATAATCTCACCGTATCAGCGGTCAGTCGCGCATCATATTCTTCACTGGTCTCTAGAGATCTGGATGTAGATGCGTAAATACGCTGAGAACGCAGGCGTGCTTCGCGATCCAAAGAGGTTTCCACGGAGCGAGTTGCAGCCTGATGTTCTCAAACAGCATCAAGTCTCTCCTGACGCTCTTCGGTACATTCTTGGGATCTTATGATCCTCAATCTTTTAGCTCCTTTGGAACATTGGGAAAGATTTGACCTCTTTCTAGGCATGGTTATAGTTTTATTATGAAGATACCTGATCAATTAAAATCTAAGTGACTGCTCCCCTACCAAGGGTGTCCAGACACGGGATCATCTGGCCCATGTGCTGGTTTGGTCCCTGGGGTGGTCACGGCGTGCTATGTGTTCTGGTGCGCCGGTGATGGGGAGTACTCCCCAGCGGAGGGTCCGGTGACGGACAGCCGCGGCGGGTTCACGGATGAGTGCTAACGCGTGCCCATGTTCCCGCCGTAAGCGGCAGAGGAGGACACAGTGGAGTTTTAGTGGGTTAGAGTCCCACATAACTGCACTATCTCCCCGTGGTAGTGCAGAATGCATGAGCATTTCTTGACGTTAAAAAAAATAAATGGGAGTTTTGGCCAGTAGAGTCAAATTTTCAATGATATACCATCGTCATCGAAAATCAGTCCTAAACTGTTACCGCCTTCACCGCGTGGAGGTGAAATTAGTGATAGCTTAGATTTCCACATCAGATGTTTCTGATCTTCGATTTTTATAAGTCAACAGGAAATGCCCATCAGACCGAATAACTTTTACTAAGACGTCATTCCTATATGTGTTATGGTGTAGCTGGGCTCTTGGAGTTCCCCATCAGGTGTTCCAGATCTTCAAATTTATTCTCTCAGCAGAAAATCCTCATCACGAGGAATAATTTTTGCTATGGTACCATTTTTGTATCTCTTATAGTTAAGCTGGTCTGTTTCGGTTCTGCATCAGGTGTTCAAGTTTCCAAGAAACATTATAGCCTGAATGTTGTCCAGCCATAATAACTATACAATAAAAAGAAATCATTCAAATCCGTCCAGTAGTTCCGAAGATCGGACGCGCAGGCCCGAGGCGTGTACGTACTCTGATAGAATACCTTAACAAATGTTCGCCGTGATTCTTTAAATTGATATAACTTTTTTATTTATGAACCGATTGACATGAAATAAACACTAACGGTCTTATTCATAATAAGTTATAGAACATCTAAAGTCTTGCTAATGTCTCGTTGTCAAAAATTGTTATTCATAAACGCATTTTAGCCCTAAAACGTTCTATAAACCTACTATAAAGTTATGAAACCCAGAAGCCTACTATAACAGTACTATAAGGAAAAAAAAATGGCCGACTCTATACCAGCTGATAGAAAATGACGTTTGACCTACAAATGTAACATGTGCAGTTGTATTTAATTTATGTTGCACTTCTGTTTAACCAATTTAGTTAGTTATTATATAACTACAATGCAAAATAGAAGCGAGGAAAAATATAACGAAGGACATAATTCGTCACATCCACGGCAAACTTACGAATCTTCAGAAAATGCATTTTACAGGGAATGTTAAGTTTTTTTTAGTAACAGCTAAGTACCGTGGTACATTTGGTTTGGTTTGTTTGGTAAGATTTAATCTTATAAAAGTAGTATTTTTAAAACCAAATGTACCACGGTACCTATATACCTAGGTATAGGTACCTGTTACAAAAAAAAACTTATCATTCCCTGTAAAATGCATTTACTGCAGATTCGTAAGTTTGTCTTGGATATGAGGAATAGCAACAAGAATTACTGTGGGACGCTGCTGCTTTGGGCTGTGGAAACAACGCTTTCAAAATGTCTTTTACATGCAACAACCATAGTGGCTAGAGCAGTCCTTTACAATATTGCAGTTGACCATGGAGACATTCAGTTAGAGGGTAGGTAGCAATATCAATGAATATCATACAGTCACCCCAAGAAGTTGCAAGGGGAAATGCAAATGCTAATTTACAAACTTTTCAGGAAACATTCCACAGAGGTAGCCTCACTTTACCAGGTTAGAGGTACATCTTCCCACTTGTGTCCGGAGATGGTTCAGGGACTTCCGTGTGGATCATGTAGGTTTACACCCTGCAAGGAGATGCTCCAGTAGGGAGTGGTTGTGAAGCTATGTCGCAAACCATGCTCCGCCTCCTATCCTACCCTATGTGTCCCAAAACATGCAGTCAAAGTGACTTCTGCGCTGCCACTGACAACATTGTGGAAGTGGCAAAGTTTTGGGCCAACAAGATCTAAAATACAGTCGTCCCCGCGACACAAAGAAGATAAAGAGGAAACATTTTAGCAAGTAGTGCATTAATAAAAAGCTTATACAGATATCAGTTTAATTAATTTATTTTTAAAATACTCTAAACTTTAATTTGGCTTCTAGAACTTGTGCTAGCAGAACAACATTTTTAAAATGTTTCTTTTCATTTGCCATCTATGCCACCTCTTCTGTTTATTATTAATTGTAGTGAAGCACCATTCTTCCTATTGTCCTGAAATACAAAATTAATGTTATAATTCTTTCTCTTCATCAAACGAAGTTCTTGACATGCTTACTCAGGAACTTTGTAACTTATAAGTAAATTGGATAGGCACCTAATTCGTAAATCATGCCAGGCCGCCTTTTTCCCCTTTTTTGCGTTGGTGTCAGTCAGTATGTGTTTTTATTTTCTATCTTCTTATTGTGCCCAGAATTCAGCTACTTGTTTGGCGCCATCACCAGCGTCCACCTTCATTTTCTATTATGGAAACTCTCTCCCTGACCAATTCTTCCAAAGATCTAAGGAAAAGCAAAAGCAAGAATAAGTTTAAGAAATAAAGATTGTTTACAAAACAAAACTTACTTTGAACACATTTTAGTTGTAACAGTACAAACCTTATCGTCCTCCAACCAAAACGAGTATTCACTTCTTTGCCCTTTCTTGGAACTAGTCTCCGGTCTTAATTCCATTTCTTTTAAATACAAAAAAATATTCAAAGGTTTTCGCTCGCCTGACAATAAAATTACATTAACAAATTCACTGTCAAAAATGACGTTAACGCGGCAAAACTGTCAAAACCGTAGACAATAAATTAGTTTTCCGTACGTCATAATGTCTATGGTCACAATTATTTGGTGCGTAGACAGATATTCTCGTTTGATGACTCAATATGTTGACCAATTTGTTGGATGACTTCAATAAAATGGCAACATTTATATTTATATTGAAGTTATAGCACGTTTTAGTTATCGAACGTTTATGAAGCGTTTATGAATACAAAATTTTATCGAACGTTTTAAAGGCTTAATGAGCATTTTAACTAATGTGTGCTTTAAACCTTCTATAAGCTTTTTTTATGAATAAGACCGTAAATGTTAAGTGAAGCCTACTACAATATATTAGTGAAAACCGCATCTAAATCGAATAAGCCGTTTCTGATATTAGCGTGCACAAACAAACAGACAAACAGACAAACCGACAAACAGACAAACAGACAAAAAAAAAATTAATTACAATTTCGGGTTCGGCATCGATATAATAACAACCCCTGCTACTTTTTTTTTATATATTTCCATTGTACAGACACCACTTTTCTACAAATTTATTATATGTATAGATTAAATCAGATCGCTTTGAAACTTGGCACATGTACCTACTTATGTATTTTTTCATAGTGAAGGTTTTTATAAGTTTTTTTTCTACCTCAGGCAAAAGCTAGAATAGTATAGACTATAACACAGGAGTTCTCCAGATTAACTGATTTCACCACACGAAAGTATAACATAAGCAATTTCAGAGCGTCATACTAGGTTAAATAATGATTAAATTTCGCGTCTACGATGAATCCAGCGTCTAATGTACATTTATTGGTAGCTTGCCAACGAAACCAACTAACTAGTATTCGTGCATGAAAATCGTCATTAAAATTCTCAGGAGCAGTAGAAATATGATGAAAATTATGTTTTTTATATAGCGTTGTTTGTAAACGGGGACAAGTGTTAAGATTCGTCTGAGTAATTCATTAATTCATGTTTCGTTTACAAGCTGTTTTTCTTTTAGTGAAATCTTGTAATTACAAATTTCTTCTTAAATTGTTCTTTGTGTGCACACTTTTTTGGCATTCACTCATGCAGAGTTGATGACTGGTGAAGTCTTTTAATCTTCTACCAAAAAAGGCACTGTTTCTTTGGAGTCATTTCCTTCATGTTTCTTTACAGTCATGTTCTACTCGTATAGCGTAGGTCGTGTTTATTCTAGTAGGTTATCGTTACTTCATCTTATTCAGACTTCCAAAAGATATCTCAATAGTCAGCACATTTTTAGGATTAGGAACAAACGACATTAATCCTATGTTTTTATTGCTGAATGGGCCTGTCTTGACTTCGATCACGCCTGATAGAAAGCAATGGATAAGGTCTATTATGGAACGAGCGTGCACTGAAAAATGGACAAATGTGGAAGGAAATATGGACGCTGGCAGAGTTCCACACTTTTGCTGTGCGTATAATAAATGTGGAGGAGAAGCGCTGAGTACGAATGGTCGGGATATCAACCAAGTGTGGATCCAAAATCAAAACATTCTGCCGTTTAAGTCCCATTACAAATCATTTCGAATTTTACATTTCCACAAAAATAAATAAAAAGTGCCACATGGCAGATCGTAAAAGCTGTGGTAATTTTGGCACATGTAATTACCGTCCGTTGTACTCGGCGCCGCCGATGAGTGACTGGTACAGTCAACCGTGCGTAGATGATAACAGTTTTACCTTGAAAGCGTGTTCATTTAGAAGCAGTAAGGGCGGTTTTTATGGTTCAAGTGTTACTGGAGTGTGATTGACCGTATATGTGACTGGTATTTGGGACAGACACTTCGTGTTATGTTACTAGTGATTCATGAATGTTAGTAGTAGACACTACGACTGATATTGATGACGCACTAGCTGTTGATATGGCTAGGTTATGTATAATGTCAGGTCAGGAATAATGATGTTGATTTTGGATAAGGGACAGAAGTTTAGTTACCTATCCAAGGTTTTGTAAAAGTTATTTCGGATTTAGTGTTAAGAAATGGCTTGGCTAAAATACATGATTTCTTAGATGAGGACTTAAGCTTCTCAACCCTAACGATAAAATGACACACAACAGTGCCCCGCGGTTTCACCCGCATAAGTTTCGAGCCCGTGGGAATATCGGGATAAAAACTATCCTGTCCTTTCCCGGGACTCAAACTATCTACCAAATTTCATTTAAATCGGTTCAGCGGTTTAAGCGTGAAGAGGTAACAGACAGACACACTTTCGCATTTATATTAGTGTGGATTAAATAACATTGTACCTTATATTGTATTATATATCAAGGTCTCTTATGGTATTATATCAAGGCCTCACTATAAACGAACGTTATTGACACTGAATAAACACTTATAAGACTAGGTTAGGTAGGGTACGAAGCTTTCAGACTGTCCATTCAGTCCCTCATATTCTATACATAATAAGCTTGTCATTGTGAATCAATGAACTACACAAAGCGTTAGAATCGATTGTTAGTTCCGAGAAACTAACGTTTACCTATTGAATGTAAGAGTGATATGCATGTACAATGTTGACACTGCACCGCATCTGGGTCTATTACAATAGTAAAGCAATTTATGAATGACGGTGTTCAAGCGAGTACACATTTTTATTCAATGACGATATGAACATTATCATCATTGAAGGCTTCAATTGACTGGCTATGTATATCAGGGTCAGTCCCGTAAAAATTGAATAAACCGTTTTTTCAATAGAGATAGAGCGTTCTATCTGATGCTCTTGCTGCTTTTCCCACAGGCATATTCTTTTATCTATCCAGGTTATATGTTAGTTGGGTTCAATCCCTACTGTCAACATCACATCGGTCACATTATCATTTACTTCCTTTTCTTTCGTATCATCATCATCATCATCATTTCAGCCAAAAGACGTCCACTGCTGGACATAGGCCTCCCCCAAGCACTTCCACTTCTTTCGTATACCTCACACATTTCATCTCTCTCCATCTATCAGCATTCATGACTTTCCTAGCCACGTGAGTTAAATCTCTCTTACCTGCCACAGAATTCTTTATATACTCCTGATATTTGAAATTATTAGGGGATTGTGGCTAAGTAATAACAGCCGCACGGCGATGGCGTTGGGCCATCTTTACATTCCAAGACCCACCGTGTCTCGAAAAGCACGTTAAGCTTCCATTCGTGGATCTTTAGCACTTTAGCAGACGTTACGGGTCGGCAGAAGCTTGAAAGTCTGAAAACCACTCTTACCAAGGGGTGTCGTATTATTCAATAACTGGGTTGTAGAGGTCAGATAGACAGTCGCTCCATGTAAAATACTGGTACTCAGCTGCATGAAGTTACGCAATATGTTCAGCTAATTTGTGGATCATCAGGATTAGTTACATCTTTGTTCTCAATATTTGCTTTAATGTATTTGATTTCTTGAAAGATTATTTCATAATGTTGAGTGAATATTAATAGAATACTCTAATACAAGGGCATGGTGATAACATTATCTTTTATCAAGTTCAATGTACCTTATCTAGCTTGTAAACAATAACAATATGTTTTGTATCATACATAATAGCTATAATGTTTTAATCAGTGATCGAATTAGGCTTTGCCAAATTAGGTCCCTTAATCCCATCCTCATTTCCGCACTGAGCCACTGAGTCCCAGCAGGGAACATTATATGCTGATTGTTCTTATGTCACCTAATTTGTAATTTGGTGTATAAATAATAGAGATTTTTGGTCAGGCGATATGATTTTACTAAGTTATTTTGACGGGCTTTCGACTAGCTACGCTTGTAACTAAATTGGAAACAGTAAGGCTATTGAATATTATTTGTCTCCATTTATGACTCATGCGACGGGTTGACTGTAATATTTGGCGGTCTTCAACTCCCATATCGATCAAGTTTTATTTTATTTTACGTAAGCCTATTTGTGTCCTACTGCTGGGCAAAGGCCTTCCTTTTTTCCGTCCAAACCTCCCTGTCATGTGCGATATCTGGCCACGTTGGCCCTGCAAGCCTTATCAGATCGTCAGTCATACCACCTTCGCCGTGGTCTATCTCGACGGCGTGTCCTCAACAAGCGTTCAGTGAGTGACGATCTTTGCCCATCTCTCCGGGTGCATTCGCGTAACGTGTCCGGCCCACTCCCACTTCAGGCTGGCAACATCCACTATTTGAGTTATGGAGCGCAGGGTGGTGTTTCTGACTCGGTCTGTGCGCGAAACACCAATTATGCTGCGCTCCATTGCCCGTAGGCAAATCTTGGATTTCTGTTGTTCAGTTAGTGACCAACTTGGTGCACCGTAGCTTAGGACGGGCAGGATGGAGCGGTCTATTTATAAAATAAATAGTTGACAAAAGACCATTTCACAAAATTATTGATTTGACCTACAATGACATCAGTTTATCCATCGGGAAACAGAACAGTCTATATTCAATTTCGATCAATGCGGGCTTGTAAATAAATTACAACAACTATAAACAACTAGAGAGATTAGTAATTAATGATGTATGCAGATTTCTTCATCGAAGTTTGCATTCAGTCAATATTTGTTTCTGAGCAATGAATATTGTGAAATAATGGGCCAACCACCTATAATTTATTTTGTGTCCTGCTTTGAAATCATTATCATTGTGTGAATGTTACTTCTTAACTCTCTAACGTTTTTAAAGACTGTCTGATAATTATATTTAATTTTGAAGCATTACCTACTTCAAAAGTATTCTTCTGCTGTCAGTGATTTGTCAACACCTCTTTCATGTTGGAAATCTTTGGCTGGTGAAACCATTTCATATATTCGCACCTACTTCATTCAACCGTGAACTATGTAGTACAATCAAGAACCATTTAATTAGCAATAATGAGTAATTCAGCTTGTACAAATGTGTACTCGACATGCTATTCAATGTTCGGAATTTCATTGAGAGAAAACTTTATAGAATACTCTTTTTTTTGTATTTATAGCTTTTAAATTTTGGCAAAGTTAGCCGAAAATGTCACGTTACACTAGTGGTGTTGTTACTTTAGCTTCATTCAGAATTATTTCTGCATTGTTGTTTTCTTCGCGCACATCATGTTCTATTCTATTACCACATCCTAAAGACAACTTGAAAACTGTAACCCGACACAATTGAGTCAAGATGCACTAGCTACTGAACTATGCATGTAGATATAACATATCAAATGATAAGCCGGAGCTCTAAATTGGACAATTGCATGTCTAAAAAGGTCATGTGAAAATTAACTAGTTGACTTCACTCCGTACGTACAGATGAGGATAAACAAGATAAAGATATGACGCGAAGTGTTTAAATGAGGCTTTTATGAACACTAGGGAGTTTATGAATGAAAATAGGAGTTTGTTTCTAACCATTATCGTCGTGACTCGTCATGAAAGATCGAGGATGAAATTTGATGTTGGTCTGATTTTTACAGGGCGTGTTCAGAAGACATGCAATAGATCTTTGCGTGGACCATGTTATTTATAACATGGAAATTCAAGATAACAGTGAAATACATACAGCAATTTCACTGCATTGGTTCTAGTATTAGTATTCCTAGTGTCGAATTTGTTGACATACACTACAGTTTCTTTGTAGTTTATGGGTGCCACACATCCTGTGAGCGTTAAAATAAATTTCGCTGCCTATTTTTGGAGTCGACGCCCCCCACTTGACTCACCAGTCACCAATCGTAAGTTCGTAGCGCCCACAGCTAATATACAAACAGCACCACTCCAATTTAAACGTTCTATTGAAGATTATCTTCCGTCAAATTTTTGGCATGAGGAAAAAGTTGTTTAGTTTTCCTTGTCTCTTCAAAGTCTTTTTTGTTGGGCTTTTCCCACATCCATCTTTGATTGATGTCTTGGATGTTGCATTTTACTCATTGCTACTATCTTCTGAATTTGTCACCATTCCATCAGTTGTTGCTATGCTACACCTCCTGCCTTTTGTGCCCCAAAACATGCTGACAAAGTGACCTCTTAGCTGCCACCGATAACGCCGTGACAGTGGCGAAGTTTTGGGCTAACAAAACTTGAATAACTGTCGTGCCAGCGACAAAAAGAACAAGTTGTTGCTATTTCAAGTTCACAACCACTGAATGATTATGTAATAATAGGTTTTTATTAAATTTTCTTTACTGTCTTTTCTCCAGCATTCACAACTATCCGAAAGGCTATCGATTCGAAAATGGCACATTTCGATAGCCAACATTTTCGGGTTTTGGGCTTGTGAACAGCGTTTAGAGGACTCCTACGATAACATTGATTGATGATGTTCGATACGGTACGGAGGCGCATCGAGTGGTTGTGTGCAGACCGCATTAACGAATAGTCGCGGGAGGTCGGAAAAGAGGTTCAGTGCAATAATAATGGTCTTCACAGTAGGTTGGTGCAGAGAGTTAGCGTATCTCCTTACTTGAGAAAATACCATGGAGCGTATTCAACTATTTATTCAAATCATTATGCTTGCCATTCAATACTTACGTATAAAGCTTGAAATAATGTAATGAGCCTAGAGTGTTAATTAACTCGAAATTGGCACTTTATGCACGAAGAGCATAAAGTATAAAGCGGAAGAATCCCAAGTGATTCAGTCAGTTTTTGACCTATTGTTATAAATAATTGATGAATAATGTCTGTAATTACTGCTTTGTAATTCTAAGCACAGTTTATGCTAAGAATTATTAAATTTGTGATGGATGTACTGAGTCAGAATCTAAATAAATTTAGACCTTGGGTAAACAAAGACTTTAAATTATTTAACGACGCTGAGACAATAGTAAAAATATGAAAATGGTAATTATTCAGATAATCGGCATGCATCGTGTTCATTTTGAAGATAGATTCACGATTTTTCTTCATGAATCCAATACCACAAAATACTAAAGAACATGGATTTAGTTAGCCTTCTGTCCTGCAAGATTTTTTCTCTAACTTAGTCCTGATTAAATCTACACCTAACAGGCCAAATGAGTTCTCATTTCTTTAAATTTCAATACCTGCTAACCTGCTTAAAACTAACAAAGCAGACTTTCGATCAATCAAACTAATGGGACGACTAGTGCTGACCAGATGTCTCTGGCATGCTCTATACAAACACTCATTACGATTTAGTTGGCACCGAAGTATTTCGAGTGATGTGTCACGTGGCTAACAAAACAATTACCGCTATCAAAGAATCCTTTGAAAGAATTGCGGCTCATTTACTGACAAAAAAGCAGTGAGCAAGCGTGAGCCGTGGTTCGCAACGGCCCACGCTTGGAGTATTCATCATTATCAGGTGATGCTCTTTTAGTCCTCTCATATCCAGAAGGATATGAGCGGTTTTAACCTGCAGCAGGTACCTAGGGCAGACAAAGCGCAAATGCTCTGGGTCGTTAGCCCGCATTCTGGGATCCGAACGGCTTTACCCGAATTCGATCACCTGACATGTTAATACACCGGCAGTCTGGCTGAATTCGGGTATCTATGGAGTTTGGCCAACAAAGCTGGACTACCAAATAATAGGCTTGAAGACGGGCAAACGGGCATGGGTGCTGTAGATTATAGCCTATTTGTTGTTTAAATGCAACTTTGAAAATTTGATGGCAGAAATACGAGACAAACATTGATTTATACAAAGAAGAGAAAATAACAGTAGGCGTCAGATTTGGCAGATAAGCCAGGGGACAAGGATAAAAATGTAAAAGCTTTCTAGGAAAAAAGATTGAAGTAATATGACAAGCTTTCTTTTATTTTAATTTACTCATCCTGGTACTGAGCCAGCCCCGGGTCTGGGTATTCAGCTGCATCCGGTCAGAGACGAAAGCCGACCTCAACGTAGTTGTGAAAAGGCTAGGCAGATAATGACTGAGACCTGCAAGAGCTCTCACAGTACCTATTTGACATCGCTCATTTCCTCTGGGTCGATAGGTAGAATTCCGTAGGCGGCATTCAGGTAAAAAAAATACATGTGTAATGCAACAACGCAATAAGCGGTGGTTTTGTGTGTAACTACACTGTTAGTAAAAGTTTCCACGTCATTCCAACTATTTAATTTAAATATCGCCATGTAAGGACTTCTGGGACAAATCGTTAGCAATGCAAGTTTACATGGTATTCTAATTATTATAATTACGCATGTAATAATTCTGATTAATTTAAATATATAGCCATGTAAGGACTTCTGTAAAACATCGTTAGCATAGCTGTATTATAATGCTATTTACTTGGCAAGTCGATCATCAATAAAGGTTTTGTTACGGCGTGTCGTCTGTACTTATTTCTAGAGCCCAGAAAAAGTTAACAACACTTTCATACATCCCTCTCACCTCACAGTACTTCTGACATGCCGATAAAATCTTCGTCCATTCGTCCGCAAACAGATCATAATATTTTGTTGAATTAGAGTTCATTAGGTGCAGGCAGACTACGTGGTACTGAGGACTTAGCACGCACAACGGTGCGACACTTATGTAAGTACCTACCTTAGTATACGCAATATTGATTTAGTTGTTACCAGAGAGGGCTGAAAATTGTCGAGGGGTCTGAATTTGTTGTTGTTACAGTACAACAATTAGCCGGAAGTGGATTTAAGGCAGACCGAGGTCGGAGTTGGGGTTTTATTTTCCTCGATGTAGGTATGATTAAGTGTTACATGCTCTGTGGTATGATTGTAATCTAAAGCGCAGGCCAAACTGCGAACAAAGCTAAATTCGTTTAGCTTCGTTCATGTAGCTACCGCGTTTGCAGCCTTCGGTTCACACCGTGAACTAGGTAGCAACAGAAGAATGAAATACGCGGTAGCTACATGAGCTAAGCTAAACGGCCTTAACTTCGTTCCTAGTGTAGCCTGCAAGTCGGAAGTACCTATGATCACTTTCGGAAATTTTGAAGTCAGGGTCAGTACGGATACGGACCCACACAGTGTGAGGCTTTAAAAGTTCGAGTTCAACGAAGAGTTCTGCAGTAGCTTGGGGGGTAATTGCGTAACACACTATCAGTAGCAATGGGTTTCATTTCTTTGACAGTTCAACAACATTCATTGCGTTATTTACGTTGTTAAGCAGAATTTTCGAATAAGTATATGAAGCAATGGATTAGCAATATCCTTCAAACTGATTCAGATTGAGATTGATAGTGTTACGCAATTATCGGTGCTGGCTTTAAAAATTTGACTGTAGCTTTTTCAAATGGGTACTACCACCATAATAAATTACCTATACACTGTCATTGATGCGAATTAGCACCGGAAACAAAACAAGTTACCTCACTTCACATTGTTTTAAACGTGATTCACACATAACCGGTTTACGTCTGTACATAATAAAAATCTACTTGTCAGGTGTATAGAACTCATAAAATGACGCGCGAATATGGTGGAAAGAATTCACAGACGCCAGGACATCAAGCTACTTCAATCTGGCAAATTTCTTTAATACATTTTCAACTTTATCGCTAAAGCATAAGGTTCAAGGTTGATTGGGGAAATTTTACAGTTTCGGGTGTCGTGAATCGATCGTTCGTGGCAAATTGTATGTTGGATTATTGGCCCAACATTTAACAATGAAGGCATGTCAAAAGTCTTGATGTGTAACATAATGCGTGTTATCTTTCTATGCTATTGTTATGTAATACAATGAAATATTATATATTAACAGCATAACAGCTGCAAGGCTGTAGCTTCTTTACAAAGAAGGAACAAGCATTGGTCACTGTGTTTGCTTACAATGTTTACCACAACATGAGCCAGTTGCCTCTATTAAAGCGCTTTGAAGGTCCATGGCACATCTACCTGTCCGTCATTTTGGTTATTTTTTTTTCAAAATGGCGGCCACGCATGTTCCTTATTTAAATCAATTTTTCAAAATGGTGGGCAGTTAGGTATGCCAGGCTCCATATAAAAATCATAAATCCCCTTAACTAAGAGAGTACATAGTATGGTCTTCAAGGGTCATCATTGCTAATTTGGTGCTTGCCAAGTTTGGAACTTGGTACTTACCAAATGTTTTGTAAGAAATGCTTCATCTCACAAGTCAATAAACTGCGTAGGTGGATGACTGATCTTTTTTGTTGAGTCCCACACTAAAATATTATGAGTAAAGATAATTTTGGAGTACAAGTACCTTGTGAGTAATCAATTCTGATTGTAAGATAGCCTTGTAGACTTAAACAATATTTTTTAGGTTAAATCATACTATAGATTAAATCCTAATGATGAAAATGAATGGATGTACAAAAAGATTGTCCATCCATCCATTAACTCTAACAAAACTGAAATCCCTACTGCTTGTTCCAGGACTTCCAGGTTTGACGAAAACATATAATTTGGAATAATTAATGACACCTACCACTTTATAATTCTTAATGCTTGGCAAGAACCTCTTCTGTTCCACCTCCTTCTTCTGGAAAACCTCGTTGATGATGTTGCCTAAGGCCTGGGCGCCATATTGCATGAGCGCCTGGCCTCCTTGGTTGAGTATCTGCTTTCCCGCACCTGACAGCATGGCACCGAAGTCCACGCCGCCATTTTGACCCGCCATGGCGAGGTCTCACTCACACAAACTACTCTCTATCTATTTTATTGTCACTTTGCTAGGACATTTTGGGGGTGGCTGTGTGGAAAGTTGGAGTAGATTATTTTACTGTGCTGTGTACAACTTTGTATATTTCGACTTAGGGTCAGTGGGTCGTCTTAGGGGCGTAGTATAAGTATAAATATAAAGTATCTCGTTGATATATATATATATCTTTATATAAAGTATCTCGTTGACTAGACATGGACATGCAAGAATTAGTATAAAACCCTCATATTCAATAATCAGGAACCATGTCATAAATAATATAACAGCTGTCACAACTGCTGTTGTCCTCAAATCAATTAAAACTAAACAAAACATAAACACCTGCTGTGTTAATAACTCAAGCAACTTTATTAGACTGTTCAGAATTGCATTGTAGGCTAATTGAAAATGCTAATTAAAGTAGTACTAAACCCATAATTTTACTCTTCATACACCTGAGTTATTGAACAAATACCAATCAAATTAACCCAGAACATTAATTTTAATAAAAAAAAAATTAAAACAACACTAACATACACAAACTTCCACAGACCACAATCACAACATTCAAAAATTAAAAATCAATGGCACTGGACACAGTCATTCATCCTAGTGTGTGAACACAATACTGTGTAGGAAACTGCATGAAGGCCACCATAGAGATGATTACAATGTTTTTTAATGATGTCATCTATAGAGGCATGCTAATTAAAGTACTTCGCAGTTTTTTCTTGTAAAGATAATATTGAGCATGGAGTAGAATTTACATGGAAGATGTTTTATTTTTAATTCTTTTCATAATATTACTACAGTATAAGTAACAATTTTGTTCTTTAATACACAAAGGTTGAATATTTTGTAAATTCTGCTGTTTTTTTATCAATACAAGAGGAAGACTACAGTAAAAATTACTTTTAAAATCTAAATTGCATGTCAAGCTAGCTGTTTTTATTAATTAAATTTTCTGACATTTCTAACTCAACAAATCATAAAGTTTCATGAGAATCTAAGATGGTCAACTGGACCAACTTTTTATTTATTCATTCCTTGAAAAGTCGATATTCTAATATTTGAATTGAATTGATTATTTTGGTAATATCAAACCAGTTTTAACAAAAGGTTACTTTACTGGACTGGATTAATCCTACATCACTAATAATATTGTGTAAATCATATTTTCTAGACTAGACAAACTGTTTTTTACGCAGCATGGTCACATTTTAGCTCTGTAAAACAGTAATTCTATAAGAATAATATAACCTCTATGCAGTTTCTACAATGACAACGTATAAAGATCACATTCGGAGACAAACCGGCAGCGAAAATGCTACGGTAGCAGGACCAGAAGCAAATTATAATGTAGGTCACTAGTGCACTTTCGAAGTTGTGTTAAAAATCTATAAACACAGCTATTTTACATCGCTACACGATATTTTTCGGCACTTTTAGGGCAAGGCAAAGACATGTTGTTCATCAAAATAGGCGAGGTCATCAAAAAGCCGAACTTCACTGAAAAATCGTAAGAATCTACGAAGGAATGTTCCACATCAAGATCCTATCAAATATCACACAAACAAATACTCTATTACACACGTTATCAACAAAGGAATAAGCACACAGCACAGTAAAACATTCTACTATATATTCCACAAGGATTCGACATAATTTTATATCAAAATATTAATAAAATAAGTTTTAAAATCAGAGAACAACCGTACCCAAAACTGTCTCACGGAAACTGACAGAAACATAACCGACTAAATAAAGGAGCTTTTAACTACGCGGGAGATGGAATAAAGTCGTGACCTTTTGAACTTGGTCGCATAACCGGCGAGATTATTGCCAGCGCAGAGCCTGACGTCACCCGCTAAAATGGAGAGCATCGATTTTGTGCTTAGTTGTCCACTGTTTACATGTTTGAGTTTCCGTTTATTTATCATAAATTAATCTTTTGAAACTTCATAAGAAACCTCTGTGCTGGTAACATAGGGATAAAATACGCTATTACACAGCATGTTTGTCTTGTAACACTGGTTGCAAATTGCAGCGACCTTGACAAAGAAAATTTGTTTTTTAATTTTTTTCTAATAATAAAAACATATTTTAGTTATTTACAGTATTTTATCTGTTAGTATCATGGACGTAATATATAATATATTACGTCCATGGTTAGTATAAACTAAAGATAAAAAGTTTATTCGTTGAATTGACGTGACATATTTGCATATTTCACATGCCAGGGCCGGATTAAGGAAATAATGTATGGTGCAATAGCACTTGGCACGGTCCTTTTGGACAGTAGGTAGTAAGTAAGTCAACATTACTCATTCCTTCCTTTGGTGCAAATTACCTTACAATAGCAACATCATGTTTTACAACGCCCGCAAAATCTTTAGTACCCCTAAAGATTTTCAGGCTTATTACTTTTACTTTATGTCTTGACTACGGAAGTATTTTTTTTACCCTTTGTATGTCTTCGTCTACAAAGGACATAGGTACATTGAATTCATTCACAGATTTTACAGAATAGGCCGGCTGGTATGGTTACCAGCCGGCCTATTCTGTAAAATCTCACCGTAAAAACTTAGGTGAAGTGAGCTTGACGTGAGCTGTCAATGCCTAGCATCAGGTGGTTTGAGGTGAGATGACAGTTTACTTCAAGCTCACTTCACATAAGTTTTCACGGAAAGATTTTTACAGAATAGAACAGCAGTTACTTCAATTGAAACCACAAAAGCGGGTTTATTTTTTATGTCAAATCCCGACGATTCCTATTTTTTAAGTAGGTATTGAGTTAGTGGGAGTGTTGTTATTACCAAACCTATAATAGAGAAGAATCTTGAGATCAGAAACAAATTAATTGTGTCATTACATTCGGCGATAATATCCTGTCAATACTCGATGAATTGTAGAAGTAAGACAGAAATTACACCTCTGTTTGCCTACTGGGCGGTTGGGCGTGAAGGTTATCTCATGAGAACCAATTATCTTGATTACACCGGTAATTTATCTGCTACGTTTTAAAGTCTCTTTGTAGACCGAATTGGAAATACCTACCGCCATTTTGCCTTGACAGACCAAATTCCGATTATGGCAGGAAATTACTGACGAAAATGTCCAAAACTTGTTGCGTTGCGGTGCTAAACGATAATTATCCTCGTCTGACTATTACGACTCTTAAGTTAAACTTAAAAGTTATTATCATGGATGTCGGGTTGTGGCCCGATATTTATTATTTTGCCAATGAAGATGTTAAACGCATTACATTCAAGATGTTATACCTACGAATTACATTCAAATTCATACTCAGCCTAGATTTCCAAGGTCCCAGTTTCCCTTAGACATAAACAGAAAATGTTGGCACCAAACCAGCTTCTCCATAGATTTCCTATAATAACCGGCACAAGGCTACCATGGCCGCTTTTCTGAACTATGTGCAGCCATTAAACAATTGCTGTCGTGTTCCTCCATAATGGACACAATCAATAAAGACTAGTACAGGATGCTGTGGCCGCAAAAAGTCCGAAAATTGACCAACAGCCTTGAACTGCGATGACGGAATTGAAGTAAACGGATAATTAATTATGATGTTAAGTCTACTTGTGTTAGAGTCCGGTTTTAAAATAATGTGGGTGGCTGTAGGTAATCATGTTTTGAGTGTATTAACTTCTATTATGACATGATATTGACGCGAAAAAATTAAATACAAATACAAGGGATTTAGGAATGAACTTGATCACGGACATCGAGAGTAATGAGTACTTACTATCCGGCTGAGATAACTTTGGCTGGTAAGAAACTTTCGAACATATGAAGCAATGGATTAGCAATATCCTTATTTAGATTGTAGTTGATAGTATGTTACGCAATTAGGATGCAGTTTTGCATTTGGATAGGCAATAACCAGACATAAACATTTACGAAGAAGATCTAGATATAGAGACTTACGTTTATGATCTTCAAAGCTTTTTAAAAACAATTTGCAATGTGGGAGGTTTAAAATCAGTAATAGCAAGATTCACTGTAAATCGACTTCGTCTGTTAGACCAAAACAAACAAAGCTAAAAGCATTTCAACGAATGCTTAACCACCTTGCGCTGAAATTGGGCAATCAAGAGCAGAATTTATACACAGTTTGAATATACTTTACTGAAGAAATAGTTAGATATACCGTCTTTTGGTTAAATATTTGGTGTTTTATGGGCTTCTAATAGTCCTAATGGATGACCGCTTTGAACAAAATGCTCCGGTCAGCAGGAAATTGTCAAAAAATCATTATTATTTATTCAGTCTTTCAGTTGAATCATAAATTGTGACTGTTACTTGCTTGAACATATAAAAAACTTGTTTAAAAACACAGTGAGCCCGAATTTCATGTATTTCCCACGGTTACTAGATAGGCCTACACCTCCGCGGTTTGTTATACGAGGCACCCACTAGAACAGACTTGAGTTAAAAATAAATACCCTTTTTCTTTTTATTTTGCTAGTCGCATTCTTAACGAGTGATGTCAGGAGCCCTGCGCATTGATTGGTATTGTATGTCAGAGAAAGATTTCTATCTTTAATAATTTTGGAATATCAGCAAAAAATAATGCTGATATATGCAAAGGCATATATCAGCATTCTTTTTTGCTGGTATTCCTTTTTGTCAAGCTAGCTATGCAATAGGCTCCTAACGGAATCCAGCTCGTTTATTGTAAAAGTACTTCGTTTTTAGGCATCAGAGGCTTTGCATACCGTCATCTAAATAAGTATTTCTCAGGTCCTGGCTTTAAGTGCTTTATACATTCCGAATCCCAACTCAATCTGACGAAGATGTCCAAATTCGACCTAATTCACGGAAGGTGACGTCATTATATATTTTGACCAGTGATTACTTATCGCTTGCGCTATTTACGAAATTATGTAGTCGTCCTACCATAACATTATGTCACGCGTCCCTGACACAAAAACCCCTGATAAGTTAAGTATAAACAGCAATAAACAACTTTAAGTTCACTTGTTTTAATTACTTAACCCAAAACTAGTTTTGCTGTACAACTCGCATAAGGACTTGTTTCGCTAGATATTGCTAGGTAGAGAGCCTATTTGTATAGGCCCCTCTGCACCTTCTCTTCAAATAACTAAAAGTGCACCCTCTTTAGTTCTTCGAGAAAAGGCTCAAACGTGTATAAAACTCGTTTCTACTCGTAAAAGCAACCGTCCTTTATTTTTTGTAACTCCAGTTAGGTTTATTAACCCTGAAAGATTTTTCGGTGCAAAAATACACAGTGTTTATTTATGAAGCAGTTTGTATAACAAAATGTAATGGACTGTGCGTGTATTGTTTTATCAAAAACTATAGTATTCATATTCTATATTAATACGTTTAACAAATATTAAAATATATTTTTTAGCAGTTTGTTGACTGTTGACCTCGTGCGAAAGTGACTGAACTGCCTTCAAGGTCTTGAGAGAGATACGAAGTGTGAGAAACATGAATATTGAGAACAATATGATAAATTATATTATGCTTTGTAATAAACAATGTCAAGTTATGACTACAAACGACCATTAGATGGAGACGGAATGATAAGATACTTTATTTTGACGATATATTCCAGCAGGGTAATGTAATAGGTACATACATAGATATAAGGAGCAGCGATGCGATGAGAGGACCTATCCTAAGACATAACATTAAGAATAGCTAGCAAAGAATCTTGAGCTTTTTAATAACAAGTCGCTTCTTAGTGCGGGCTTTATAATATATTCTAAGGAAAACTTTTCGAAAAACTTATGCTACTAAACTGGAATTTCCAAATGAAACTTCCCGATTTATTACGAATTACAACTGTATCACCAAATAAAAAAATTTGGAGTAAGAAAATGACTAAACAGGCGTGGGAGCTTATCGATGATAAAGCGAGTCAACGGCGCTAAAATTATCTACGTCACAAAATGATTCAGTTTTCAATGTCCGAACAAACCCGTGTTAGTCACAGAATCTGCGTAAAGTATAATGAATGTTTGCACATGATATCGTAACGATCGTAAGACTAACGTTAATGAGTAATTAGAGTCATTATTTGTTCCTATTAGCAATCAAAAAACAACCAACAATTTGTAATGTTTGGCAGAAATTGAACTAAGATTATACTTACATCAGTAACTTCCACTGTATGCTTGGAAACAAAAAGAACATGATCATCATTTCTGGTAAGATTTTGTCTTTGTTCGAATCGGAGTTGTGAATAAAAACATGTTGATTTTTTTAATACAGCCGGTTTCGTTCCAATGACACGGTAAAGGGCGAATACCGAAATAGCCTGACGTTTCAATACCATTTAAGGACCACTATTAAAAATCTGGCTGTTTTGGCGATGCCAAAAATAATTAAATTTTAAATTTTATAGTTGAGACACTTATTAGTACGTTTATGAGCACTATTTTATAAAAACCTGGTGGCTTTGTTTGTTCCAGAAATGATTGAATCCAAAATTTTATGGACAAAGCTTTAGTAAATATTTCTCGAGTCATTGAAATAAGAAAGCTCGCGTGTTCATAATACCTAATTAATTATTTGACAGATCCTTATGAAGTCAAGGTTTCTTTGAAGGTCTAATCCAACACGTCCTGCTTTGGCTAGTCCAAGGCGATTTCTTGAACTCTGTGTGACTTTCAAGACAACAAAGCGTAGCACAATTAGCATCAGTAGAAACAAATGCGCTGTTTCCATTGCATATTTTATTGAAATATTAGTCTTGTTTGCAAGAAAACCATTTCTTTTTTATGTTACTTTGTGTGTCAATGACAGAAAACGTAAAAAGTCAGATGCTATAACTGTTTGTCTGATAAACAGTTATAGCATCTGACTTTTTACGTTTTCTGTCATAGTTATTAACATGAAGGCAAGCACCACAATCATGGTCATAAGAGCCACATCTGTGATAAAACTTGGTGGAAAATAAATGATATTAAAACAAAGTGTTGACAAGAAACAATTTTAAGCTCTTGCCAAGAGGAAGACTGTAAGCATTTGAGAGAGATTTTGTTCGTCATTTCCTTGTTCCTATAGATATAATTCTCCACCTATGTTGGACGTAATTTACAGTAAGCTATCTAAAACACATGGTTTTAACAGCATCGTAAAGATTATATGCCAAAAGTGATAAAATAAATGAAAGTGCAAGTACTCACCACAGCATTCACGTTAACAGAAGCACAAGCTTCCTCTATCACTTCTTCGACGGCTCCACTTTCATACTCCTCAGCAGGAAGGGCAGGATACAGCCTCATGTTGGTACTAAACATGGTATCATCGTCCGTCGGCAGGGAAGGGTAAAGACTTCCATTTCCAACCAAAGGTTCTGTCCCTTCCCCACGCTCTCCTCTAAGGAAGCCTTTAACTGCAGTTGCAGCATTGGCAGTACGATGCCAGCCCCAGCCATTGGCTTTAAAATTCTTTGGGTAGTAATTAAACATGGTTAACACTTCACCGCACTACACAGTAGTCTAAACTTTTCGCACTGAACGAGGGTTAATGCTCCGAAAATATCCGCGTCTTCACCTCTCAGCGGATGGGCGGCGAATGAAGTAGTCTCGTGTTTTTGTTTATGTTATAAATCTGTAACAAAGAAAGTTCCCCTGTTAATGTTGTAAGTGAATCATGATTTTCCTTAATTTTGAGGTGGTACTTAATGACTGTTTTTCCCAATCACATAACCATGTGATTGGGGAAAACAGTCATTAAGTAGGTCATTGAATCTGTTGGGAAGAATAAATCAAAAAATATAAACTAACATATGCAAATTATCCTCAAAAAGGTCCCTCCCCTCGGTACCGTTCAGGTAACGACACCCTAACTACGTAACACACTATGAACCACAATCTGTATTACTTTAAAGGATATTGCTAATCCATTGCTTCATATGCTCCAAAAATTTGTCTGTTCAATAACGTAAATAGCGCAGTGAATGTTGTTGAAATGTCAAAATGAAAGCCATTACTAGTGATAGTGTGTTACGCAATTACACCAAAGGCAATTAAGATATACCGTCAAAGAAATGGAGTAAAGTAGGAGTACCTATCCTTCTATGTGTCAGAATCATAACTTTATAAGCTTGGAAATTCAATTCTAATTGATTAATGTCTTCTTCAATAGCTTGAAGATAATGACGTGCAAGACTAAGCAAAATTACTTCCTTCACGTAGTTCTGATCACGCATTTTAAAAATAAAAAAAAATAAAATTTATTTCTTAGACAACAATGATCCATATTATGTTAGTGAGTTAGGTACAAAAAACTTAAAAGTTATGTTGGTGTGTTACAATTATAACTAAATACTAAGCTACCAGAAAAAACAATATTTATATAAATTCACCAGATGAAATGAATCGCTCCTGCCTAACCAGCACCTGCATGAAGTGTAAAGATAGTGTAGCGGTATCTACAACGCCACATGCGAACAACGCGTCATACTGACGTCACGCAAATCCTGCATCGCGCAAGCAGAGTTTATCGCGCAATTAATATAGAAACAACGGCCCGACATGAATCATCGGGCAGTTGCCCGCCAGACACAACACCCGTCTGGTCGAAGGATCCTCCCTTTTCTATAGAGTATGAGTGAACTTTACACCCTGTTCCTCATACCTCTATAATAGCGCCTAGCGTTCAAATTACCTACTAAAAAACCAAGATCTCATTAAGCCAGACATAAAAAAAAACATGCATTATTTGGTCATTTTGGATCAAAACGTGCAAAACAGACGCGATCAACCTTGCGATGTTTTATCATTCATGACCGTTTGATTGACGTCAGAGTAATTTAGACTATTTCTATGTTGTAGAGCACCATTTTGATCTAGATCTTTCTTACAAAGACGTCTTGTGTGATCCTTTCTAACCTTAACAGTAATGAAGCGGCTAGCAGTTTGCTACGTTAACTTTTGGTGAAAATAGGTAGGTACCATTTTATTGATTAAAAGTGTACTACAACTACAACACACACTTTTCGCATAGATACCTAATATTAAAAATAAATGTCAGTGTAATGACATCGACGCGCAAACTGTTACCATCAAATCAGCACAAATGAGTAGACCTCCTAGCATAGAAAATTTTCGTCGGTTAAATATGCTGTTTCATAGAAAAGTGAATGGTCAAAATGTATGAAATAAGTAGCTGTTTTTTTTTTATAACCGCCGGAAGTCTTCAATTCTGGTGAGTCTAGAATCCTGAATCACGTACTGAATTCATAGTAATATTTTGCGCATCGCTGTCCCTTACACCCTGTAAAAGACAGGTGAAGGGTGATCTATTATTTACCAGGCTCCACATCAAAAACAAGACTACTCACTACAAGTAATAGCAAATTGGCTAGATAAAATCAACATGCAATGCCAACTGTTTACTTATAGGGGACATTGTGTTCGCTAACCTTGGATGCAATTGAAACTTGATTAAATTTCCTCTCCGGTCCATTCCTAACGGTGTGCATAATGCAGTTTACAGACATACGATCATATTTTTTAGTTATTCTACAATTAATTCCCCAAATAGTACCTACACTACCAGCTTGTAACGTTAACACTTCTTCTCATAGAGATGAGGCTAGTTTCCCAGCAACAAACCTCATCTCTGTGAGACGGAGTGAGCCATGCCCATAATCCACGTGGGGGCTTGGTGGGTGTCACATCTCTTCGATTTTTTGTTTTCCTTACGATGTTTTCCTACACCGTTTTGAGAGTATTAGCAATGGTATAAATTACACGAAGTAAGGTGCCACGACTTATGAGTTATGACACGTAAGTCGGGCCCGTTGTCACTGGGCCAGCGCTACTCCCTACAGTATCGAGCGAGAGCAAAAAATAAACATTCCCATTGCTAAAATAACTGCCTCGTCTCTGTGAGAGCGTATGGGAGGACTAAGTCACCAGTGCACAGCGCGGGTTAGAGTAGAGAAAAGATTTAAAAAACTTGTCAGGGGGCCTACCACCATCTTATCTTATTTCAAGAGAGTTTTGTTTCAAGCTTATAATAACAATGCTCATATTCGTACCATGACCCTAACCGTTCCATATTGTTTTATTCCTGCTTAGTGCTGGGAAAGAACGAACAATTTGTCTACTGATTACTTTAATAGAAAAAAACATCACTATATGAACTGTATTATAACAGGTAATACGTCTTCTTCCATCACTGCTATTGAAATACGATATCGGAAAAAATATGCAAAAAGCAACATAAGTACCTACCGAAAATTATCTTTATCAGACAACGTTTAGGTATGTAATTTCCGCGAAGTTGATAAAAATGCATAATTATAATATATTGTACTCGTACTGTATCTAATAAAGACCTGTGTTTTACATTTTAGTTGTTTTGAGAAATGGACGCGCTGTCCTTTAGCAGCTGATGAGCACGCATACAAAAATCGGTGTCTAGGTAACGTTATTCTTTTAACAAATGACATTATATTACGTAATAGCTAGCTGAATAAAAATAATATTAATATTTTTGTAGGCTAAACGGAGTACGTCAGAAATTTCGACTATCACATTACCTAAATAAATATTAACAATATTTTAGAATAAACTAAATAAAAAAACTAAAATAAAACATCAACAAACACATCAAGTAAAATGCCATAATCAAGCTATACTATTTTTAATGTAACTAAATTCGGCCCTGCATTTCCGGTAGTTCAATAAGGCGGAAATCGAAAAGTGCATAACCACGAATATTGAAGTTTTAAAGTTTAAATTGTAGGTATTAAAATAGAAAATATAGTTTTTATTGCAAGGTGAATCGGAGTTCGAAAGAGAGCTTATTTATTAGTAAGTAGATAAATATTTACAAAGATAAAATTATGTAATTATGCACTTATTTATGAGCACGTATACGGATATATTTTTACGAAATCCCATTGTTTCGTAAATTGCAGCGTAATATTATTTATAGGGATCAAAACGAAACGTATGGACCTTAAAACCGAAGCAGTTTATTTACCCCAAACGAAAATTATTCGAAACAGTTGGTAATTTATTTGAGAAAAGGTATGATGAACTGTTAGATAAACTTCTACAGAGTTAGGTAGGAACTATTAGTCCATGTAAACTGCTAACATAAACTATTTATTCCTGGAAGTAGTGTTGTGTAAATCTGATCATCACGGTACAGGGCGCAGTAAAGACTGCTTAGTTAGCCATATTTGTTACCTAGTTTGCTGTATAAAATCTAATGAAAATGTCTTGAAAACAGCCACTCTCAAATATTACCCTACCTCTATCCTACCAAGTTTCTCTTAGGATGTCTGGGATATCATATGCTGGAGACCAGAAGGGCATGTGACCAGGTAGGCGTTATGCTCAAAGTATGGAAGGGTATGACGGATGCTCCTGACATCCATAATGAGCTGATTCGACTTTACACACCGAATAATTATCTCTGTGGCAGAAAACATCGACTGCTAGCCGTGCCTTCGTGTCGGACTGTGGCCCGTGCTGCGTCTCCCGTACCGCGCGTGTTGACCGCACTAAATAAGCTCGTGGAAGCCAACCCGGACTGCGATCTGTTCGCTAATAAATTTGCCAATTTAATGGTTATGTGCCTACACTTTTCTGAGAATAATAGTATTTAATTGTTGTTATTAGTTTATGTTTTATGTTAGTACTTAATATACTTTGATTTATTTAATTTGTTTGTTAAGCCGTGTAAATCAAATAAATAAATTATTAAATAGTCTCCTATAGCTTTTCTAGATTTTTCGGAGACCCCATCATAGTTGGAAAGGGCTAGGCAGATTGGTTGACATGTTGCGCCGACCCTAAATCAATTGGGATGAGAACAGGAAAATGATGACACTCTCCGCAAGATTTGTTGCGCAAAATTTTAAGACTGGCACTGACTAGCGTATTACGTTGACTAATTAATATGTAGATTCCCTAGCGTTAGACTTGTAGCTAAAAATAAAATGAACCCGGATCAAAGACTGCTCTGGCAAACTCATAAATTAAAATATAACATGTAAGGAGAAAAGCACGTTCTGAAAACGTTGCTTTCTTGGAGCTGAAACTCATCGTGAAATTCTCAGAAGGCAAGATAAAGAGCAATGCTGCAGTTTTGGCGCGATAATTCACGATTCTGTTGCACTAAAGTGTTGTTGAAGTGAAAACTTCTTTAGGCTCGTTGGACATTTCTTGAGATGGAAAAGCCATTGAACTCGCGCCCGCCACTGTTACCGTAAGCGACACCGCGCGTGTTTTTTTTATAAGACGATTAAAAAAATACCCGCTTCGGATGTGTTCGGCTGTTCTCGGGATGTACTCGGTTTTAATGTAGGTATATCCGATAATATGTCAGTGAGTGATGGCAAAGTATTCTGTTTGTGTTATGTTTTCACTTCTGTCGGTACTCTAAGTGCCACGGTTTTTTTTAGCATAAATTTCAATTTGGTTCAAATAAGTATTTCGCACATTCTCCAGAATTTCGAAGACTAAATATAATATCAGCCTATAACTTACGTAGTAACTATTTAGTAATCTGTGCTATAACTGTCCCACTGCAGAAGTGACATGAACATTGATCACTACAACGAATAAACACACACACAAACAAGACAACAACAGTACCTACAGTGTGTGCGTGTATGTTGTGTGTTTGTTGTGTTGTTGTTTCTTGTGTATTTGTTTTTTCTTGTGTATTTGTTTGTTGTTGTGTATTGTTTGTAAGTCATGAACATTGATCACTACACTTGCTCAAGACAGACAGGTTTCCTCACGATGTTTTTCTTTACCGATGTCAATAATATCCAAGATACACTTAGAAAGTACTTAGGTATAATGAAAATAGTCACATGCATTTGAACCTATAGAGGTATGAGGAACAGGGTGTAAAGTTCACTTATACTCTATAGAAAAGGGAGGATCCTCCGACCAGTCGGGTGTTGTGTCTGGCGGGAAACTGCCCGATGATTCATATCGGGCCGTTGTATCTATGCTAGTTGCGCGGTAAACTCTGCTTGTGAGATGCAGGATTTTGCGTGACGTCAGTATGACGCGTTGTTTGCATGTGGCGTTGTAGATACCGCTACAAACAAACCCACAACTTCGTGCATGAGAGGCGAGGCTAAAGAGTCGACATAAATTATTGACGTGACAACGTCTTAAATTAGGTTGCGGCTGGGAGTCACTTATGAAAAAGTGTAACGCTCGGTAACGTTACGATGAGTCACCGAACGAGAGAGAGGCCCGCCGAATGCCTTGCGTCTCTCTCCCACTCAACTATCATTCAATTCCTTGTTCCTATTGTGCAATTTAATTATATTCATATCAATAAATATTCTACCGAGAAAAAGACGTTGTCACGTAAAATCTTCGCCCGTAAAACCGACTTTACAGGCAACCATTTTTTTTACTATAATTAAGTGGCGACAATGAGATTTTAACGTGTGACCTAATTATAAAATTAAATTTAAAGTAAGTAAACAAAACAACAATTAATTTCAGGTGTACGAGGACAATAAAGGTGTGTTTACGAATTACAAAGAGACCGAAATTAGGCCGCTCCCTTTGCGCAAGCATGGCGTCATCGCGACCTCCTTGCTCTAGGCTCTAGGGAGCGTTCGATTTAATTACTGGGATTAAAACCATAGATTAAATAGTTTATGACAGTTTAGGGAACACACTGACCTCTATAATATAGCGTACTTGTATTATAGAGGTCAGTGCGGGAACACCATTATGCAAGTGTACCTACTTAGATAGATTATAAATGGTTTTTTTCGATTAAGCGACGGCACTATGAACGGTCACCACAATCATAGTCATTTTAGATTATCAGCTGTCTGTCTTTTAATTAATGCTGCCAGTACTAATTCTGATGACATAATTAGGTAGTGATAAGGAATGTTTCAATTACGGAGTATTAATGGCAGTTACAACGTTTTATTTGTTTTTCAGATTTGTACTACGATACAATAAAGAGTCGACTTTGGGCCCACACAAAGAGAACCAGCGGTGCTTTTCTGTAAAAATCTCACCGTGGTAACTTAGGTGAAGTGAGCTTAAAGTGAGCTGTCATTCCACCATGCCAGGGATTGACACTATTGACAGCTCACTTCACCTATGTTTTCACTGTAAGTTAGATTACAGAATAGCACTACAGCACCCCAATTGAAATTGCATAAATTGTTTCTTTGACATCAGAATGAAATAGACATTATGTCTTCTTTGTCCATAATTATAGACTTTCGATTAATGTTACAGATTAATTATTATCTTCCTGCCCTTATCCCATGTTACTTCGGGTCGGCGCAACAAATTCTCTTCTTCCATCCTCTTCTGTCAACCGTCACGCTATCATTCACTCATTTCTCTTTCATATCACTCTTCACATAATCCATCCATCTTTTCTTCGGCATTCCTTAACTTCTCCATCGATCCCCATTTATATTCGTCACTCTTTTAGTCACATGCGTTTTCATTCCCTCCCCACTCAACGACTACATTTTCCCAAAGTTACACTATGAAACTATAACTAAACTGCGTTCAAAAGCTTTCCGTGGTCAATGTTCGACGGTTTAGATATGCTGATCGCGTTTAGTTTCCATGGTGAAATCCGTCTTAAGCATTTAGTGCTATCTTTATCAAACACGGCCACCTGTTGCATTCAGCAGATGCCACGGTCAAATCGACCTTGTAAATATTACGCCTTTTAATCGTATTAGGCGTATAACAGTATTATATTAAAAATCTCAACCTCACAGATGTGGTATGCATTATAATCTGTGAACGTCATTATTCTGAATCATTGGTCGAAACGATGACGTATCTTGGATACTCACATACCTATCAGTCGTAAGATTTCTCGATTATCAATGCTCATTGGTATACAGTGACCCATGACTAGCGTTTACTGATTCTTTTGTATGCACGAGTGGTAATGATTCATAAATGTACGTTTGACTGCATCTAATATCGGTCATTGTGTGGTATCCATTAAGAATAATCAAATAAGCTAATCAGAGGATACAATTTCGCAGAGATGAGTGAGGGGCGGTTTGTGGTACATGGTGCTTCCGTACTCACGAAACTTGGATTGGACTTAATTTCAGGTTACCAATACGAAAGTAGAAGATGGACATCACACAGGTATCTGTCCATCATCTAGGGATAATCTCGACTGTTTCAAAAGATATAGGGTAAGAGAAAAGAGAGGAGCCAAGAATACAGAGCAAAAAAAACTTTTCTTTTAGTTCAACAGTTCATTTACCTGCATTAGAAGACAGGCAAATCTACAATTAGAAGCTAACAGGAAAAGATTTTCAGTAAAGTCTGCGTGAGTAGGCTCCTATAAGGTCAACGACTTGCTGGTTGTGGAAAGCGCATTACAGGGGGGACCTTGAGGTACTTGTAACAACTGGCGATACTTGGTGGAGGATTTTGTCCAGCAGTGGACATCTTTCGGCTGAGATTATGATGATGAAGTAGGTACTCAGTACTCACTGGAAGCTTAGTTACTGCCTTTATAAAATTAATTCTTGGCATGTAATGTAAATTGTGACAGTGTACACAGAAATAGCAATTACAGATCATTAAGAACAATAATATTGATGACCTGTCAGTAGACAGAATATTTACAGTAGTTTTCCTGTCGGGATAGGTAATCATAGCTCTATGAAATGTATGGATCTAAAAGAGCTATTTCAAGAAATAACGTCGAAGGTACGTTTTGTGTTCAATATTTCCTTGTAATTTTATGTAAGAAAATCTTTTGAACAATAAGGACTTTATTTACAAACGTTGCTTATAGATGATCACCGACGGTCAACCCATGCATTTTTGACGTTTAAAAAGTCTCTTAAATTTAATTAAGGTTTACAAATAAACCCCTAATAGCACAGTTCTTTTACTTCTTTTTACCGACTTCAAAAAAAAGGAGGTTATCAATTCGATACGTATGTATGTAATATTATTGGAATTGCATTATATTCACATATGATGATCTATTAGGGCTTCCAAACAAATATACAAAATTTCATAGACGTATGTATGTATGTATGTATGTATGCATGTATGTATGTATGTTTGTCCACGCATATCTCCGGAACTATTAATCGGAACGTGACCATTTTTTTTTATTGGCTTACATTTTCTTCAACTTAGGGAACAGTGCAAGTTTCATCAAGATCGATTCAGTAATTTTCAAGATATGGACTAATACGTGTAAGTGTGACGGCCTGGCTTATTGATAAGAGCTACGGGTGTAGTGTCAAAGGGAAAACATCTCAAAACCTTGGTCAAATACTAGTGCAAAAACTAAAAATTACGAAATAAAAAGTAATTTAAAAAAATTAAACCGACTTCAAAAAGAAATTAACTCAAAATTATGAAATAACTTTAATTTCGGAAGTCGGTGGCAAAAAACTAAAATACAGATCCCAAGACACCGACTTCCGAAATTAAAGTTATTTCATAATTTTGAGTTAATTTCTTTTTGAAGTCGGTTTAATTTTTTTAAATTATTATATTCCTAGTTCTATACATCGTTTCCATTTGACTTGTGCTTATACTTGCCGAACCTTTTACTTAGCGAGTCATCGTTGCAGAATATTTTCCTAATCGACATGTTCATTTATTTATTTCATAACACAACATTATGCCTGTAATCCCCAAATAGGCAGAGGTGTACCTGTTGTAACTCCCACATTTTGCCAGTCACATGTAATAAGTAAGGGGCGAGCCTATTGCTATCGACCGAGCACAAATCTAGACTCTGGACTGCTACTGAGAAAACCCTGGGGGCCTAAAAAGGCCATTTTGGAGAATCATAAAAGGATAACATTAAGAATTATGATATGGCGAAGACAGTCCGTGTTTTTCTTTTTTTCGCTGCACAGGTAGGTACAATTAAAGAGATTGGATTTGGATTGGATTGATTGGTATTTTAGCACAGACGGGTATCGAACCCAGTTGCGACCATTAGACAATCAATATCATTTTTACGAAAATAAGCTTATACACCTACTTAGTGCTAAATTTCTACAGCAACACTTGTTTTTTCAGCATGGTGTTTTCTGCCCGGAAATATATAATACGGCAGAGCCACAGAAACGCTAACACACATTTAGAATAAACTTCTCTACTTACCTACTTGTTGAAAGGAAATCTACCGAGTTCATTTGTTTATTCAAATGTGCAGATGAAGCCGTATGCATTACAACATACATACTCGTATGTATGTAGATATAAAGATTAGGTATTTATACATTTGTTCACGTGTACAAACATGATCTCTGTTGTCTAGATATCTGCAACAGTAACTGACCTGAAGTTATTTTTGACCGAGTTTATTTTAATTTATCTACTTCCGGCTGAAGAATGGGACTTTGGGATTACCGTCACTGAGTTCTGCATTCAATCCGGCAGCCTTATTGCGTAACACACATCAATCTCAATCTGAATCATTTTAAAGGATATTGCTAATCCATTGCTTCTATTTTTGAAAAATATTTCCGCTCAACAACGTGTATAACGCAATGAATGTTGTTGAACTGTTAAAATGAAAAACATTGCAATTTATCTGCAGATTAGCGCCTTCGGTAGAAGAGGTAGTTGGGTTAGAAGGTAATAGCGGGAAGTAAGTTTAATTTGTAAAGTTTCTACTTTGTGTTACTATTTCTGATTCTGGTTTGGTGTCAGGGGGACAAAATACCTACCTGTTGTGTTTGGCAAAGGAGGGGTGATCCCCTGCGTCGAAAACCGGCGAATTGATAGAGATACAACAGTATGATAGATTACTTAAACAACATAATAACTAGGTAATTATTTGGATCGATGTATTAAAATTAATAGGTTAGCTAATTTCCTTCATGCAAAAAAACATTTAAGGCGTCTACTAAATAATGTAATTTCAACTAGGTGGAGCTGTTTGTCTAAAACCGATACTAAATATCCAATTTAGTGCATTACGCGATAAGAGCTGTGCCAGTTAAGGCGAAAGCGCCAGGGTAGCCCGCGAAATTCATTTTTTTTTAGGTTTTTTGCAATTTGCTGGTCAGTATTAAGTTGTACGTTGATTAAAATATGATTCGCGGCCGTAACAAATATGTATTTACAGAATTATAATCATTAAAGTCATCAACACAACTCTCTAAGACCATGTAATCCCCAAGAATGACTATTTCATGAAATCTTGGCATTTTGTTACGACCGCGAATCATATTTCAATCAACGTACAACTTAATACTGACCAACAAATTGCAAAAAACGTAAGAAAATTTGAATTTCGCGGGCCACCTTAGAGCTTCCCCCTTAAGTCGGCTCAAACAAGATAAAAATTACATGTCGGTCAATCTTGCAATACCAAACCGGTTTTTAGTGTATCAAAAAAGGACTTTTTAGCAATAGGACGGTCTTATTTATCACTTAAAATAAAGGTGATTCATCTTTTGTTAATATAAAAACCGGTCAAGAGCGAGTCGGACTCGCGCACCGAGGGTTTCGTACCATCATGTTTTTAATTTTCCATCCGTGAGGCCTATATTCGTCGAATTTTAACACTGTGCACTGCGGTGTAGAATATTGCAGTTTTATGTCAGCGCCATCTCTTGACCGATAGTGGAACTAATGTAGCTATTGTTGATGATTTTTGAAAAAGTGTGCTATTTAGAGATTTCGTTTTATTTTTCCTGTTATCTTTACATAAACTTCTATCACATAAAATTATTTCAGATTTTTCTCTTTGCAAACTTCGAAGATAAGGGGGTGGGAACGGTATTTTTTTTTTACCTTTTTCATCAAAAGTCGAAAACTATGCGGCATAAATAAAAAAAAACCCCTAAGACGACCCACTGACCAAAAACGCGCTTTCATATGATACCCCACATGCTTTATTAGCCCCACTTCGAATTTTTCAGACCCCCTTTCAGTCCCTGTTGCAAAAAATATACATATATTTTTATTTCTTTCTTATTTGCAAAATAGTTGGGCATATGTCATCTAAAACTATTCCTTTTAAGTTAATAGCTATAGTAGTTCTTGAGATATCCAGCTGTGAAAGACAGACAGACATTTTGGCACGGAACCCTAAAAACTCCTTTTTAATAAACTCCTTTTTTAATTAGCGGATCTGCGAATATAACTTAGTTTGTTGTCGTCACGTGCAGTAGGTACTTTTAGGTAAGACGTTCACTTGTTTATTTCAGGGGCACATATGTAAAACAAAAACAGATGGTGTTCAGTAAATATCTGACAGAACGCTACACTTTACTTTAACCTATCTCACTTTTATCTGGAAGTTGTTGTTCGGTAAGTAATTTACACACATTAGAAAATAGTTAGCGAAATTATGAGTAAGTGTACAAAAATTTGTAAAATAAACTTACCTCCTCTCTCATCGGCCACTAGTGAACGATTTCCTTGAATGAATCAGATTTTGGAATGAGGGATCTGTGAACTGTGAGCTTCAAGGTTCATTCATGAGTGCGGGAACTGAGTCGTTCGGAAACATAAATTTCATTTTCAGTGTTTAATTTTTACTAATAGCAGATTAATTTGATGTTATTTATTACATGACTTTGCAATAGGAGTACCGAATTTACATAATAAAATAGGGTTTATTTGTATGCCAAAACATAATTGTTTCGTTACTTTAAGCGCTTATGTAGTTTCTGAACGATTCAAAATTCAAATATTGGGAGCTGTCAATGTCAATAGTGTCAATTAATGTGTGTCAAACTCAGTTGACTGACTGAGTGCACGTGTTTTTATTATTGTTAGAAATAGTTAAAAATCAAAATGAAAGTGCTATCAGAGGAAAGGACGCGAATTTTATTCGAAAAACTGACTAAATAGTGAGTACTTTCGCTAACCCAGGTTATGTTATTCATAAAATACTACTTTCGTTAGTACGCTCAAACCAACGTGTGCCGAACATGGTTTTTGTTAGATAAACATGATTATAACCTCTTACTCAACCAGTATTACCTTAACCCTCCTTTTATAATCAATATAATATACATTCCCTCTGCATAATCCTTCAATAAACCACAATGGAGACACCAACCTCCAAATAACACCAACCTTAATTTTTTCAGTATCGGAGTCAACGTAAAACTCCTAATAGACAGGCCAGACGGTACATACTGCTTCAGAGAAAAGAAAGACCGAATATACTACATATCGGAGCGCCTCCTACACTTAGCGCAAACAGTGAAGCCAGATAACTTAATAGCAGCGGGAACATGCTTTGGAAAGTTCACAAAGACGAATAAATTTAGGCTGCATATTACTGCGTTGACTTATATAGCTCCATATGCACCGTACAAGATATGGGTGAAGCCTTCAGCGGAACAACAGTTTTTATATGGACATCATATCATTAAGAGTGGTAAGGATTTGATTGTTTATTACAATTCGTTGGTATGGTTAATTATTACCTGTTTTAAATTGTGATCCTGCCCTGTACTGGATTAATTTTTATCATTGTCACTTGCTGCATGAGGGGTTCGTGGCTAATTAATAACAGCCGCACAGGTTGATCGATTAGGTTAAGCTGCGCTTGCTGCGGTTGGTCTGTGGATGGGTGACCATCTTTACATAATGAGACCTGTCTGTGCCTCGAAACGTTAAGCTGTTGATCCCAGATGTCATTCGCGGATCTTTGACAGTCGTTACAGGTAGTCTGAAGCCCGAAAGTCTGACAACCAGTCTTACCTAGGGGGTATCGTATTACCCAGTATCTGGGTTGTGTTGGTCAGATAGGCAGTTGCTCCATGTAAAATACTGGTATTCAGCTGCATCTGGTTAGACTGGAAGCCGACCCCAGACCCCAACATAGTTGGGAAAAGGCTAGGCAGATAATGATTATCAATTGCTGCATATTCTAATATCCTACTTCTCCATTTCCAGGTCTAGGCCGTATAACAGAAAACACACCGAAACACCACGGAGTCGTAGTCCACACAATGTCTGACATCCCCATAGGATTTGGAGTAGCCTCACGAACCACGGCAGAATGTAGAAACGCTGACCCATTAGCCACTATTGTATTCCACCAGGCTGATGTAGGGGAGTACATACGGTCTGAAGATACCTTGATATAGGCTAACATTTAATAAATCTAGGCGTAAGATATGGTGTTTTATTTAATTAGAATAAAGAAACCCAGCAAAATGCGTGTTGGACCACATACAGTGTAGGATTCCTTAGCTGGAACGAATATTTACACATGAACAGTGTAGATTTTAGCGACTGCAAAAATAAGGAATGCGAATATTCGAAGAATGATATAGTATTCCTCGAAAAAACTATGAAAAATAAAGTTATCACTGCAGTTGTATAACAGATCCCGTATCTCAAATAATAGGATCCAATGATACCCTAGAATTTTTTTAAGAACTTTTAAAGCTATGAGCGCCATCTAGTTACGATAACCGAATACAATACTACACATCCGCCCAGAGTAGCACATAATCTGTAACGGTCGTTCGTTCTTGATAATGATGATAGATGTCGCTGTTTTCAATATTTATTTCATGAAACTAATCAGCAGCTTTCAGGCTCTTTATTGATGTTCCTGTTTACGGCAAAAGGGCTTTGATTAATGGTAAACAATCACAGCTAGTTTCATTAGAAGGGATATAAGGGATCATGAGCCGGGCTTAATATAAAGAAATAAAATTAATCGTTCTCTTTACCACATGAGTTCGTGGAAACCATTCCTAATGTTCCCATTTATTTATCCTGAATGAAGTGACGATATACCTACACATTATTTATAAAAGGTTTGAATGAAAATTGTACTTGTGGGCCACAAGAAATGAAAACTTTGGAAATATATTTTTCTATTGTTCAACAAAATATTTCTACCAACTATGTACCTATTTAAACTTATCTTCTTGTAAAAAATCTAACCATTCACAAAAGCCACACGTGTTTCTTGTGGTTAGATTCGCTACTTATGTCATCATGTGTTACTCTATGCCCTGTCAACCATACCTACTAGATCTAAGCACATGAGTACATAATTCCACAGAGACCAAGGATTTATAATACTTACCTACTTAGCTTACCTAATTAAGCTGCAGGGGTCAATCACTGCCATGTTAATCGCATCACAGACCAAAGACACCAACCTAGCTTCTTCTAAAGTGAACAGCGAGACATATCGATGCACTTGCACGCACCGAGGGTTAGGTACCATAAGTTCGCATTTGTGTAGGTAGACATGTCTAGCTTCTTGCCCTAATGATCAAGGCTTCGCCAGGAATAAACAGAAAATTAAAATATCCCGACTTTTTGCAAATATCCGCATTTTTAGCAGGGTCTATTTTACGAAGAAGGTGTGTTGTGTGTAATAGTGTCTTGGCATTTTGTTCGATTAGTGTAGGTATATTCCGTGCACACATTGCAATTTTTAGTAAGTATGTAAGTCTGTAATCCGTCTGTGGCGCACGGCGTTTACCGTTTAGTTAGGATTATCAACCTCTTGTGACTATACATACAGTGGGTAATAAGAGTTACTTTTTCGACTTAGGTATACAATAAAGTTTAAAAATTAAGAGTAACTATAAGATGCAATAGCAATCGACGCGACGCGAGCTCAGCAAAATCGCCCTACCTCGGTATTGACAGTTTAAAACAGAAATAGGAGAAGCTTTGTCGACTTAGGGTCAGTTCACACCGAGACGCGACGCGACGCGCAGTTTTCAAGATAGAAATACAATTACAGACCTTATCTACTACACTAAAAGGTACACAATTCAGTGTCTACCTACTACGTCGAGTTACGCAGCGCGGCGCCGCCGCAGCGCGGCGTAGCTCACTGAATCGTGTACCTTTTTGTGTAGTAGATAAGATCTGTAATTGTATTTCTATCTTGAAAACTGCGCGTCGCGTCGCGTCTTGGTGTGAACTGACCCTTATGCAGTAAAGCAGTAGAAATAAGAGAACCTATGATGCCCTCGTCGACCCGGTCGGGGTAGCTAGGAGAGTGGGGCCCCTAGGCTGGCTGGGCCCCTATGCCCCCGGCCTAGGGGCCCACCCAGCCTCCTTCTTGCAGGCCTAGGCAGAAATCCGGGGCTGTGTATATTCCCTACTGACGTTTAGAGGATTTAAGAACTTTGTCGCAACAACGTTGTTTAGTCTCTGTAGCATACCTACTCGATGCCCTAAGTCCGTCAGGCCGTCTTTACAGCCAGCAGCCTGTGGGATTAGCTTACTTGCTGGCAACCGCTCAAGCATGAGATAGAGCATTGAGCATATAGGCTTTCGGTCGCTCACAGCCGCTAAGTTATGCTCACTGGGCAGCGGCATTAACTACGGGTACCTACAATTATGTAGTGTGAACTGGAGTAGTGAATTAATTAGTTGGTGTCTACCTACATAGTGAGGTGTTATAGCACGCTCGTGGTTTGGTGTAAGTAGACAATTGTGGCTTTGACAAACTTGGGTCTTGTATTTAGTATGAAGCCTCGCGTTGATTTTGAATTCAAGAAATCTTTAAAGGTGTGGTGACAGTAACGGTGAATATGACAGACATGCCGCCTGCTGTTTCATACTAAAATGCTTTATGAACAGTTACCAAAGGAAATAAGTAGCCAGGGTCGTCAGATATTGTTGGAGTTTAGTAAGAAACCGATCGATGTTTCCAAATAAAATTTAATAAAAAAAAACTTTTTAACAAAAAAATTAAACCGCCGAATAAAGTGAAAAGCAAAAAATAATAAATCTTTTTAGGGTTCCGTTCCAAAATAGTAAAAACGTAACCCTTATGGTGAGACTAAGTCTGTCTGTCTGTCACAGCTGGATATCTCAAGAACTACTAATGCTATCAACTTGAAATTTGGAATAGTTTTAGATGACGTTTGCCCAAGTATTTTGCAAATAAGAAAGAAATAAAAATATATGTATATATTTTTTCATCTCTCATGCTCGGAAAGTAGTGTTTGTTTGATCCGAATAGCGGGTGGAAGACGCTGCTTCCCACCATAGGGCGGGAAAGACTCATAGTAATTGCTTCCCTCCCTAAGGCGGGAATGAATTTTAAAAATGGAACTAAATTTGGTTAGGTAGTCAACTCAGTCAGACACCCTTAATTGATTATGTAAATATTTATTAGGCTACCCATCAAATCTTATAAATGTGCGTTAATTAGGAGAGTTGGATAAAAAGCTCATATGTTAACGCCATTAAATCTTTCATATTTAGCGCAAAGTTTAGTTAATAATTTACCTTGAATAAATTCAACATACTTAAAGGTACGATAATAATTTTGATGTCAGTTGTGGTCGAGGCTAAAAAACATAAAAATTGGGGATTTCGAACATCCTGACTTCACCATAGGGGGCTGTGCATATACATCATTTAATTATTCGACGAATTTATCCATAGTTTAAGGTAAATAAGTAGTGGTAATGAAGTTTTTTTATATCTAATGTCGAAGTTTCGCGCCAATCGTGCGTGTTTTCTTTTCACAAATTTCACACACAGATGTACTTAGATAAGATTTAAAATGTGACAAATATTATTGAAAATATTATAAACAACACGGAAATGCCCAGGTTTTAAAGTAATATTCAAATTACCACTACCTATTCAATTTGTGTTCAAAATCGTCGACCATTATTGTTTTTTTTTTATTGCAATGATGTGCGAAAACGATTATTCCAACCATTTTTTTTTAATTTCCACTGACGATTAATTAATATGAGGAATGTAATCGATACTTGAAAATTAAATAAAATTATTTTAAGCAATAAATATATGCATTGTTTTAATGATTTATGCTTTTCTAATAGATATAATTTCAATCTCTTCTAATAATTATCATGTCACTAGCAGCATTTATTGAATTTCGCGCCGAAATGTTTCTATATTTGAATTTATATTCGGAAAGCGCTCGCTGTTTAAAATTATTATAATTTATTGGACAATTATTTATTGTGGATTTTATTTTTGATACTTTCTAATAGTATGCTACACAATTCCCAACAAACATTTTTTAGGTAGGCTTAGCAAAAGTTTATTTGAGAATGATGATAAATTAATTCTATAAATTGGGTATTCAGCAAACACTTTACATTTCAATACATTTTGTTAGTTAAAAGAGTTTTTTATTCAGTTTCTACAATTTTTTTTTATTGCGAGTATCGATTAGGCTGAATGCAAGTTTTGAATCTAAATAGAAAGTTGTCGGGACGGTCAGCACTAAAAAAGTGACGCGGTGTGTTCCATATTTCAAATTTAAAAAAGACTAATATATAGGTATCTACTATTCATGTTATTATTACCTATCAATTAATATTTTAGAAAAACTGCTATTTTTTACTTTCCTTATATTCGAAATCACTCGGACTATAGCCGCCCTCGCTGCGCTCGGGCGTCTAAATGCCTCGTATGGGAATTGATTCCTTTCCACCCTTATATAACAATCTACTATACAACAGGGACTTAAAGGGGTCTGAAAAATTTAAAGTGGGGGGCTACTAGGGCATGTGGGGTATCATGAAAGAGCGCAGTTTGGACATTCTCAAACATTTTTTCTTTTTTTAGGCTGCATAGTTTTCGACTTTTCATGAAAAATGTAAAAAAAATGCCCTTATCTCCGAAGTTTGCAAAGAAAAATTCTGAAATAATTCTATGTGATTGAAGTTTATGTAAAGAATACAGGAAAAATAAAACGAAGTCTCTAAATAGCACACTTTTTCAGAAATCATCAACAAAAGTTACATTAGTTCCACTATCGGTCAAGTGATGGCGCTGACAGTGTTAAAATTCTCTGATGAATATAGGCCTCGTCGATGGAAATTTAAAAACATATGATGGTACGGAAGCCTCGGTATGAGAGTCCTAAAACAGCCTAGTCCTAAAACCAGCCAAATTAACAAGCGATGCATTCTTTTTTGAATCCCAATTTTATAACCACCAATCTTACTCAATCTCTCCCCTCCCCCCACCCCCCTCCCCTCCTAAACCCTCTCTCTTTTCTTATTCTTTTTAATTTAATAGTACCCACTCATTTAATTGTTTTAAATCACATTAATCATTTGTATGTCAATATTGGCAAGGCATAGCGCACTATATACCAATTTTTAAGATCTTTGTATGTAATTACCTATGTTTTACAAATAATATATTCTTATTTTTTCTTTTTCTTACAAAAGAATGATTGACTTGCTCCCAGTGAAGCAAGTTTATCAGTAAGATCCAAGTCCCCTGACTCCTGATAAGGTCGGGGTTCATTCGTCTAAACTTAAATCCCTTCATCCCTAGCTCGTAAACCTTGCTTGCTTAAATCCCCTTGTTAGGATCATCCTGTTAGGTATCTAAGTATTATGCATAGGTAACCACCTAATAACCCCAAGGTAGAGCAGTGGTGGCCAAGTGGTGAAGGCCGCGACTTCCGAGGTGTAGGTCGTAGGTTCGAACCCAGACCGGCGCTTTACTTTGTGTAAATTATATCATCACCACTGCTCTCAAAACGGTGAAGGAAAACATTGTGAGGAAACCGGAATGGCCTAGAACCAAAAATTCGAAGACATGTGACATCTACCAACGCGCACTGGGCCCGCGTGGTGGATTACGGCCCACTCCCTCTCACAGAGAGGAGGCCTGTGTCCCAGCAGTGGGAACATTATAGGCTGATTATGTTATGTATGTAACCACCTAATAAAAGGAAAAATATTTGAAGCCCTAGCTCCCATTCCACCTTTTACCTATGGAGAAATTATTAGAATTAAAAATAATAAAATAAATAAATAATTTAAATTATTGACGAAGCTAAGCCGTTGGTCCCGGCTGTCATTCGTGGATCTTTGGCCGCAGGAACCCATTGGATGCGAGAAGCACAGAAGCGGTCGAAGTGGAGGTGCTTGGGGGAGGCCTATCTCCAGCAGTGGATGTCTTTCGGCTGAAATAATGATGATGATGAATACAGGTTTGGTTGATGTCGCCAACTTTACAGATTAAATAACAAACTGTCACGAGCCTTCTATTTCACAGACCCCTAAATTCCCTTCTAGTAATTCAACCTCCTTACCAATTTAGTACCTTTTAATATCTAAAATCTTATTTAAAGCCTTTTAAAAGGTCCTTTTGTGTATTAAATAGGTCTGTAATTGTGTGGCGGTGGACGGTGAAAGGTGCCCCTTTTTGTTTCGAGGATCCCTTGTCCCTTGTAACGATATTATGGCGCGAGATAGGATGTCGAGTAATAGAGTAGATGCCTATTCGGCTGCCTTATAACAAAACCAAGTAAGGGACAAATGAAAAAGAGTCAAGAGGTGACGTGAAGGTCAAATTGTGGCACCTATTTCGGTGTAGCTTATTCGCCAAGTGAGCAAAGTATTTAAACGTGAAATAATGAACTTCGTTCAAAAACATTTTTTGTTCAATCTTCAAAAATGCAGTATTACGTGTATGTGTATGTGGAGAAGCTAAATGTTCGAAACCCATAACAATTAAAAAACCTAGTAAGTACCTAAGTTATTTTTGCGCCCGGAAAATTTAGTTTGAAGTTATTTACTGGGTTTAAATACGGGGCAGCATACGGCTGCCCCGTATTTAAACCCAGTAAATAACTTGTTGAGAACATTTTATGTGACATTTTCACACTTTGAATTTGAAGGACTTTGTCTTTTTCCGATGTAGTAGAATTGTTTAACGAAACAAGTTTATCCTGCCTACTGTGGCGTCGACCGCTCGGAGGTCGGAAATCCTTTAATATTATAGTAATTACAATTATATTACTAATAGGACAATTATATTAATAATAGTCCTCTAGACCGAATTTCGGCCATGGCAGCTAACCTCAACGAAGACCAGCCTTCGGCGCGGGAGATATTATAGTGTACAAGTATGTGCGCAGGCACAGGTGCACTCTCTCTTCCCTCACTCTCATTGTCTTCTCTCCCTCACAGCAATCCGACACGACCGGAGACAGATCAGGCGCAGGACCAACGAATTAACATGCTTTTATCACATCGCAAACTTCCAAACTCCGGACTGTTACTGAGAAATTCCTAATGGAAAAACCCAATAACACTTTGCCCGACCTGCTCCCTAATTGCGTAAAACAATATCAATCTCAATCTGAATCATTTGAAGGATATTGCTAATCCATTGCTTCATGTTCGAAAAATTTGTCTGCTCAACAAAATAAATAACGCAATGAATGTTGTTGAACTGTCAAAATGAAAGCCATTGCTACTGTTAGTCCCGTATTATACAACGTCACTCAATACTCAAGCATTACTTAAAACTAGTTTCAACCAATCAAATGGATGCTTGAATATTGAGTGAAGTTCTGTAATTAGTGTGTTACGTAATAACCCCGCAGGAAACGAACGAGAAATCGAACCGATGGATGACCATGCTCAGTATAATAGTCGCTACCAAGAGACCAACGAGGCAGTGTGTCTAACTAATCGAATTAAAATTCATCATCATCATCATTCCAGCCGAAAGACGTCCACTGCTGGACATAGGCCTCCCCCAAACACCTCCACTTCGACCGCTTCTGTGCTTCTCGCATCCAACGGGTTCCTGCGGCCTTCACAAGGTCGTCGGACCACCTTGTGGGAGGCCTTCCAACGCTACGTCTTCCGGTACGCGGTCGCCACTCCAGAACCTTTCGGCCCCATCGGCCATCTGTTCTGCGAGCAATGTGCCCTGCCCATTGCTTTTATGGACTCTGTCCGAAATAAATGAAATTATTATTATTATTATATTGCCACTTAAGTTTGGCAATTGGAATTGAAATTACAAACACGATATTCAAAGTGGTCCTAATGTAGATAAATATTGAACGACGATGTCTTAAGGGATTAAAAACGGCACGTGCCAAAAAATACGAAACGATTGTAACATCCATTTGGGAATCGATTATTACGATCGAGTGAATGTTCCCGATAGTCGTATTTATGTTCTGTTGGGAACCCGCTGCGTGTTACGACTGTCAAATGTTTGCAGGTCTTTTTTGGATTGCAAGGTGGGTATTTTTTTCTGTAGTTTCAAAAGAAAATCCGGTGATACTTTCCGGTGGTAGAATAAATAAAGGTGATACTTAATATTCTACTTAGATCTTAGGCTTTTCTTAAGTATTTATATAGAGTTTGTTTGTTTGAACGCGCTAATCTCGGAAACTACCGTCGGATGTGATTTTTTTAGTATTTGAGTCTAGTATTATATTATATAGAGGAGTGTTATAGGGTATTCAACATCATGCTACGACTTAGGAGCCGAGCAGAAAGAAAAAAACTAGGAAAGAGCGAGTCGGAGTCGCGCACCGAGGGTTCCGTACCATCATATTATGTTTTAACACTGTGCACTGTGGTGTAGAATATTGCAGTTTTATGTTAGCGCCATCTCTTGACCGATAGTGGAACTAATGTAACTTTTGTAGATGATTTCTGAAAAAGTGAGAGACTTCGTTTTATTTTTCCTGTAATCTTTACATAATCTTCTATCACATAGAATTATTTCAGATTTTTCTTTGCAAACTTCGGAGTTAAGGGGGGGGGGGGGGGAACGGTATTTTTTTTTACATATTTCATCAAAAGTCGAAAACTATGCGGCCTTAAAAAATAAGAAAAAATGTTTGAGAATGTGCAAACTGCGCTTTTCATATGATGATACCCCACATGCCCTAGTAGCCCCACTTCGAATTTTTCAGACTCCCTTTCAGGCCCTGTTGCAAAAAAATATATGTATATTTTTTGCAACAGGGCCTGAAAGGGTTCCGTTTTACCATTTTGGTACGGAACTCTAAAAAGACAGAAAGAACGCTAAGCGCAAACGAAGTAATAAAGTGGGCGTGCGTTGCGATGCGATGGGGTGGGTCGGGGAACAATAAATTTTACGCGGACGAAGTCGCGGGCAGAAGCCTGTTAAAATATAAACTGGTCAATTTTTATATAATAACATAGTTTTGAAAATCATAGGCAGATGATGAGGTAGTCAGTATGCGTCACGTTGTGCTTAACTACATCCCATTTGTTTAAATAACAGCGTTTCATTAGACTTGGTTTGTCCTGTGTGTTCGCAATTACAAGCATTGTCATCAAGGTTGGTTGCTACGAGGCTACGGCGTAGCTAACGCGTTGATGTGACTGCTACGCTTGCTACGAGATTCGCTACGAGTCATTTGTATACGCATTGATTATTTTTGTATTGTTTCAAGAATTTTACGTTTTTGAAGAGTATTAAGTATGCTCGTATGTCGTATTGTGCTTGCGACCGCTAGTCCAACGATCGACCATTGTTGGATTCAAACATTGAGTACATTTTGTTTTCAATGCCGGCGCTACACATTGGCCTTGTCCATTGGTTCAAACTTGGCGCCACATCCAATGTTGACCAAAATCAGTAAAATCCTGTACAATATTTGTCCAGGCCCGATACACATATTGGAACCAATGCTACAAGGCTACATCTTGGATCAAATTATGTCCAATGTGTGGCCCCAACATTATAAGTAGAAAGTAGGTATAACCTACCCGAAGGCCTAAAAATTGATTAGTGGAACAGCTGTTAAAACCATAAATCGTTATTGTCCCCAAGAATAATCCCGTCCTTCACAAAACTAGTGTGTCCAAGTAATTATTTCTCGTATACGGCAGCGCCGCGGGTGGTCGTGCAATTAAAACTCTATCGATGTTGCATCACTGACTCCTAGTCTATGGTTACACAACTTTCACACCTCACAAGCACATGGAACTTGGAAGCGTTGTCGACACCAGCAACCATCAGTAGTAATTTCATTCTTTCAGATTATTCCTGATGAACAGCTATCATAACCATAATCAGCCTATAATGTTCCCACTGCTGGGACACTGGCCTCCTTTCGGTGAGAGGGAGTGGGCCGTAATCCACCACGCGGGCCCAGTGCGGATTGGCAGATGTCACACGTCTTCGAATTTTTGGTTCTAGGACATGCCGGTTTCCTCACGATGTTTTCCTTCACCGTTTTGAGAGCAGTGGTGATGAAATAATTTACACAAAGTAAAGGGCCTGTCTGGGTTCGAACCTACGACCTACAACTCGTAAGTCGCGGCCGTTACCACTTGGCCACCACTGCTCTCAAAACACAGCTATCACTAAAATAAAATTATAACAGTAGATTGTAGGTAAATACACTGGATTTCTCATAAATCGTCATCTAACAAGACATGCGTTTATCACTCGTCATACATACCCTGTCTGCAGTGCCTACTGCCCATACCAAGACAAACGCTTCAGTTACAACTGTTCTGCAACTGGCGCCACTTTCCAACTTCCTCTAAACAGATCTAAGATGGGCAAGTTCCATATAATTCTGTCCCAACCAAATGGTGATGATGCGGAGAGTCTGTTCAGGTTCTTGGCCCAAATGTAATCCGTAGCAGGGTGTATTTAGGGTACAATGGGACTGTCATACGCATTGCGATCATAAAACTCCCTACACTGAAAGAAATAAGCAGTAAATAAAAATTATGAGCTTATAAGCCCTATGAGCCTAACGTTCAAAACAGTATTTCTTTACTGATCCGAAAACAGGCAGCTTCAGGCAAAATGTTACCGTCATGACAGTAAACTTTAACGTTTTTTTTCAGTAAATGGTACGAGTATGTTTAATCATTAAACGTTACTGTTTTGTCTTTTATTGTTTTGCAAACATCTTCTTACTTACTGCATAAAGTAAGTAAACCAGAAAGAAAGAAAAGAAAGAAGGAAAGAAAAAAATAAGAAAGAAATAAGAAGAAGAAAAGTCGGTAAGAAATAATTATTTCAGTGTTTTAGATAAAGAATAAAAAAAAAACCCAACTAAATAAAGTTTCAAAATAATACCTCCTCCAACTCTTCCTACATCTTACACAAAGCTAAAGTTCCCCCAGGAGCGACTAAGGATACAAACTGAACTTGTAGGTTTATTAACTGTAGGTATACCGCTGGTCTTAGTCTCAATCTCTCTAACTATCTTACTTACTTTGTACCTAAACAGAGCAAACCACCTGCCAAGTGCGTGCGTGTTGCACGGAAAAGCGAAGAGTTCTGTATATATATTGTAACTTACATACATAAACTTACGCCTTCTACCCATGGCGGTACGGAGAAACTACAGAAGGCCACCTGTTTCGTTCCTTACATACTCCTTTTGCTTCGTTTACAAAGGTATGCCTGATGTGTGAAGATACATCTGGTCATGTACGCACGCTGGATGGGAGTACTACGCATAGTGCTTATTTTGGTCCGCAGCTCATTGGGCATACGGCAGACGTACGGCATCCTTTTGCTTCGTTTACAAAGGTATGCCTGACGTATGAAGATACAACTGGTCATATACGCACGCTGGTTGCGAGTACTACGCATAGTGCTTATTTTGGTCCGCAGCTCATTGGGCATACGGCAGACGTACGGCATCCTTTTGCTTCGTTTACAAAGGTATGCCTGACGTATGAAGATACAACTGGTCATATACGCACGCTGGTTGCGAGTACTACGCATAGTGCTTATTTTGACCTGCAGCTCATTGGGCATTCGGCACACGTACGACATACGAAATTCATTAATAAAAAAAAAAGGGAAAGTCAGTAAGATGATCAGTTAAATATTTCCGATTTTTTTCAGCTGTTCACAAGAAAATTAATTTAAAAAAAATTAAACCGACTTCAAAAAGAAATTAACTCAAAATTATGAAATAACTTTAATTTCGGAAGTCGGTGTCTTGGGATCTGTATTTTAGTTTTATGCCACCGACTTCCGAAATTAAAGTTATTTCATAATTTTGAGTTAATTTCTTTTTGAAGTCGGTTTAATTTTTTTAAATTATTTTTTATTTCGTAATTTTTAGTTTTTGTACTAGTATTTGACCAAGGTTTTGAGGTGTTTTCCCTTTGACACTACACCCGTAGCTCTTATCAATAAGCCAGGCCGTCACACTTACACGTATTAGTCCATATCTTGAAAATTACTGAATCGATCTTGATGAAACTTGCACTGTTCCCTAAGTTGAAGAAAATGTAAGCCAATAAAAAAAAAATGGTCACGATCCGATTAATAGTTCCGGAGATATGCGTGGACAAACATACATACATACATACATACATACATACATACATACATACATCATACATACATACATACATACATACGTCTATGAAATTTTGTATATTTGTTTGGAAGCCCTAATAGATCATCATATGTGAATATAATGCAATTCCAATAATATTACATACATACGTATCGAATTGATAACCTCCTTTTTTTTGAAGTCGGTAAAAAAGTACACATTTTCTGACATAGTAATGCATTTCCAAAGGTTCCGGTTTATTACGAGAGAACCCTAAAAGTAAGCGGTGCAATAACGCTGCATTTATTTCCCAAGATAATTTGTTTCAGTTATAATACCTCGAGGGAGAAATAAAGTGGTTTTGGAAGAAGTAAATAGGTAGTTGAGAGGTAGTGGACGGGACGGCTGTTTTTTGTTTCACTTTGCACGAAATTGGTTTCACTCAAGAATCAAGATCTTGTGCACTGCGGTGAAATCATTTTAAAGTTGAGAGGGGTGCATTCCGAAAGTTGCCAACGTTTATTATTTTTAACCGACTTTAAAAATGAGATGGTTCTATGTTCGTCTATATGTATTTTTGGAACGACGAAGCTTGCGGTAGGAGTAAACTGGGAGAAATCGTCACGTAACGAAAAAGCGTTATGCCCCCTCCATGCGACTTTTTATTACATTTCAAACATCGTAAGGAAACCGGCATGTCCTAGAACTAAATGTCGAACACATGTGAAATCCACCAATGCGCACTGGGGCCGCGTGGTGAATTACGGCCCGTTTCCTCTCACAGAGAGGAACTCTGTGTCCCAGCAGTGGGAACGTTAAAGGCTGATTATGCTACCTTTACTAGGGACATTGCTTCTTCTTACTGTGTTGATGCCAATTTTAATAGAGTCGGCCCAGAATTTTGCTACGGGCTTGGCACTTTCAGTACCATCCATCTGTCCCTGTAACTTGCAAACAACAGGACACGCTGGATAGTGTCCCATTCGAAAATATTTGCGGTTCAATTTTGTATGACATAATATATTATTTCGCTTACGATACTAACTGAACTAGCATCTAGGTATATCTATAGTACATACATAAAAAAAAATAGTAAAGAGGTCCGAACTGTACTTTGAATATTTTGGAAGAAAAATTATTGCTAAGAAGTGTGGAAACGAGTCTGATGCCGAAAATATAGCTTTTAGAATACAGACAAACGAATAAACATTATGTTTGCAAAAACGGCTGAACGGATTTGGATGAAATTTGGCACATATACAGTGTGAGTCATCATAATGTGCACATATCGAAATGAGGGAAACTAAGCTTAATTTTATCGACGAAAAAAAAAAAAAAAATTTTTTTAACATTTTTAAAATTCTTGTTTGCTGCTGTGACCCCTATGTAAACAATCGCCCTCAATTGAGAATTATAGTTTTTTTTTTGACAAAAATCTGATATTTTTTCATAAATTTTTACAATAATTGTAAAATTACTCAATAAAAGCCCCGATTACCTATCCTTTTTAACCGACTTCAAAAAAGAAGGAGGTTTCTCAATTCGACCGTATATTTTTAACCGACTTCAAAAAAGAAGGAGGTTTCTCAATTCGACCGTATATTTTTTTTTTTTTTTTTTTTTTTTTTATGTGTGTTCGCGGATAACTTCGTCGTTTATGAACCGATTTTGATTATTCTTTTTTTGTTGGAAAGGAGATATGCCAAGGGTGGTCCCATGATAAGAAAACCAGGATCTGATGATGGCATCCCAGTGAAATCGAGGGGAACATTCGAAAATCGTAGGAGCGACTAGTGCGTTTGTTAATTTTTTCATTAGGTATTTTAAAGCACTACAATTTAATGAAGGCCTGGAGTCGATCTGATGATGAAGCCGAAAGACAGTCGAGGGAACTCCTCAACGGTTTACAGCAGTTACCTTGTGTTTGGGCTTGATTAATTTGTATTGATGAGAACTTTACACCTACATGGTTGTGACTGTCATTCGGGGTCTGATGATGAAGACGAAGGACAGTTAAGGGAACTCCTCAACAGTTTACAGTAGCTACCTTGTGTTTGGATGATTTACAGCAGTTTTTGTTGGGCTTACTTCATACGGTTCAATATGCCAAAATGTTCAGTTCGTACAATAATAATACCTAATTAAGATTGTAGTTTTACATAGGACGACCACTACCTACTAGTCATGCTGATGCGTCAATTTGAAACCGAATTTAAGTTGAGTAATCGCGTCATTTCTAGCAATGCTCTTTCGTCGTGTGGCCTACTCAATAATTAAAGTAACTTGAGCATTTGCTCTCGGAAATCATCATTTGGTAAAGTGGAGCTGATGATGAAGACCACAGATAGCCATCGGAACTACTCAATGACAAATATTTCACGGGTTGCGATTCGGTTACTTTAATATGGTTGCTAAGCAATTTATGCTCGTTACAATGCGTATGGTGAGTGGTTGTTGAGGAGTTCTCCTGGCTCTTACCAGGAGAACTCCTCAACAATAAACGTCCCAGCATCGGGAAAAGCAATATTTTGTAACATGTGATGAGCAGTTGACATTAGGCTATTGTAACTTAGATAAAAAAGCTTGTAATTACAAACTGACCCACTAAAAAGTGAAAAATAAAAACTTTTTACAAAAAAAAAAACAACCAACTTCCAAAAAATACACTACAAATTGAAAAATAACTTTAATTTCGGAAGTCGGTGTCATTAAACGAAAATGCGGAACCAAAGACACCGACTTCCGAAATTAAAGTTATTTTTCAATTTGTAGTGTATTTTTTGGAAGTCGGTTGTTTTTTTTTTTGTAAAAAGTTTTTATTTATTACTTTAAATTATTCTCCATCGTATTGGATTTCTAACCGTAAAAATACCATACATAAAACTCAATCACAACATTTCCTATCAACTGTTAAAGAAAGGCCTTGCAATCACCTTTAGCAGGTAAAGATCAAAAAAAAAAAAAAAAAAAAAATTTTTTGTGTCGATAAAATTAAGCTATGTTTCCCTCATTTCGTTATGTGCACATTATGAAGACTCACACTGTATATAGTTTATAACCTGGAATAACATATAGGGTACTTTTAATCCCAGTAGTAAGTTCCCTGGGATTGTCTCCAACATGGACGTGGGCGAAACCGTGGACAAAAGCTAGTATATTATTATAAAACACTTAGTGGAGATACCTGTAGTTTTAAATGAATAAAACAGTCCTGCTTATACAGCAAAGCCTTACTAATACACGGCACGAGACATTCCTAGCATACACATGCAATCTTAGAAATCTAGAATTAAATTAAAACATAAATTCCATTTCAGCTACTTATGCTAATATTATTCCGTTCTATTCTAAGAACGTAAGAACGTTAAATTAAAACATAAACCGCATGTTTTAAATGCAATCTTGCAGCGGAATTATGAGTGTTTCGTGTGTGAAGATAAATTTTGTTGGCTGGAATATGGCAACTAGGTGTACTACTAAACAGTTGCGCAGGGGGCCTAAAAAGGCCACTTTGGCAGAATCATAAAAGGATAACATTATGAATCATAACGAACAGTTGACTGTTAAGTTAATCGTATCAAATCCCATTGGTGAAGGATTTTTCGGTTATTTTTTTTGTCTGTGCTAGAATACCAATCAATCCAATCCAAATCCAATCCCAATCTCTTTGATTATACCTAATGAAGTGCAGCGAAAAAAAGAAAAACCCGGACTGTTTTCGCCATATTATGATTCATAATGTTATCCTTTTATGATTCTGCTTGAGTGACCTTTTTAGGCCCCCAGATCTGAGGGGATCAATTCATATCAATTCTCGTAACTTTAAGACCGTTCACAGTCTGATCTCAGTCATAGGCCCGTACTAATGACACTTAAGCAGTACTTAAAAATAGTTTAGAGCTATTTGATTGGTTAAAACTAGATTTAAAAGTAATGCTTGAGGCTTGAGTGGTCAACTGGAGATGGTCGGTCGATGGGTGACCATCTTTACATACCGAGACCCCTCCGTGCCTCGGAAAGCACGTTAAGCCGTTGGTCCCGGCTGTCATTCGTGGATCTGCTGTGCGTGGGGTCCTGGGTTCGATTCCCAGGTCAGGCAAGTGTTATTGGGTTTTTCCATTAGGCACTTTTCATTAGCAGCCCGCAGTTTGGAAGTTGGTGGTGTGATACCCCCGTGCCTCGGAAAGCACGTAAAGCCGTTGGTCCTGCGCCTGATCACTCTCCGGTCGTGTCGGGTTGCCGTCCCATCGGAATATGAGCGTAAAGAAACAGAGAGTGTACCTATGTTTGCGCACACACTTCTGCACTAATATCTCCTGCGTACCTGGCTAATCTGCATAGAGATGGGCCACCGTGACCGAAATCAGTAGGGGGATTATATATTTACAGCCACTAGCAGTCCAGCAGTCCTTCAAACTAAAAAAAATATTTGCGGAAACTTGTAAAGGACATACCGAATTCCTAACTGTACAACTAAAACTACTCTTAAGCAAAGAAACTTTGACAAATGTCCTTTGATGTGCTAATGTGGACTGTAACAATATTTATACTGTACTTTGTAAGACTACCCTCATTATGTGACAAAGCACAAAAGATTTGCTCGCATGGAATAATATCAGTCGCCTACGACGGGAATTTTTCGACGAATATAATAATTCTATTCAATATAATTTGTGAAGATTCAGAATTTTCGGTCGTGAACCTGAAATATCACACTAATATTATAAAGGCGAAAGTTTGTGAGTGAGGGTGTGTGTGTGTTTATATGTTTGTTACTTCTTCACGCTCAAACGGCTGGACCAATTTTGATAAAATTTTGTATGGAGGTAGCTGACACTCTGGATTAACATATAGGCTACTTTTTTATCCGGACATTCCTCCGGGATCGATACTTACGCGCGGGCGGGTGAAACCGCGGTGCGCAGATAGTAATGTATAAATGTAGTGTCTGGGTGTAATGAGTACATAAACAGTATAACTACAAATAAAAAAATCTGTTGTTTTAGAAATCAGTTAGATAAATTTTTTTTGGAACGAAGTTCTTTAACGGAGCTTGCGGTAGGAGTAAACTGGGAGAAATCGTCACGTAACGAAAAAGCGTTATGCCCCCCATGCGACTTTTTATGAAGTATATAAATAATAGAGTGAGTCAGAGAGAGAGAAAGATAGTTTTCATGGTTTTCGAGGGTGTTGAAGCCGATATTAGGGTCAAAATGAAAATTCAAGATGGCGGCTGCAAACATTTTCAAATTTTTCGTCATGGGTATCGTTTTCATGGTTTTCGAGGTTCAGCACCCTCGAAAACCACTTCAGCAAATGATAGTGACGTCAAAATGAAAATTCAAGAGGCTTTAACATTTTAAAATTTTTCGTCATGGGTATTGTTTTCATGGTTTTCGAGAGTGCTGAAGCCGATAGTGAGGTCAAAATGAAAATCTAAGATTTTCAAGTTTTCTGTCATTTTCGCAGCCGCCATCTTGGATTTTCATTATAAAATTCGTTCGTTCGTTGCCGTCGGTCCCCCGACCCCAAAAGTTTTTATTCTGTGATTGCCTTTTTAGTCGTCGTGAGCGCAACCTTGAGATCCTTAGTCCAATAGCCATGTTTAGCGAAGTTTTATTGGGTTTTTAATTTGGGATTTCTCAGCAGCAAGCTGGGGTCAGAATTCGTGCCCTGTTAATGGCATTGATAGGCTCGCCTCCTATTACAGACGTTACGTGATTACGTTCGGGGAATCCAGGCGTAATGCTTTGTTATTTTTATAATATTTATGTGCCAATAATATCTTAAATAACGAAGGAAATAAATGAATGAAAAAAAATTCAGCTAACCCAAACTCATATAATTATACACACATACACACACCCCCACACACAATTACATGCACACATACGTACACATACGTACACACCGAGAGCTGCTAAACGACAATGTTTTAGTTGAAATAAATATTTTTTTATATTTTTTTTGCAGGTTTAATTCCAGGAAATGCGTTCCTTTGACAGCGCCATTTTTAATTACAGCTTGTTTTTTTATCATGGAACAGCGCGCTTTAAATTAAGGCATTCATTTGTTTTTCAGTTTATTCGAGGGAATACGAGGTTATAACATTGAACATGTGCATTCGGTACCATTTTGGAATCCTCATTTTATAAAGCAGGAATTAAACTTCCTTCAAAAAATGTATACAATATAAATATATTTATTGATCTAAAAGTTAAATATGATCAAATTAATTTTAATTAAAAAGTTATAATAAATTTTAAAAACCCTTTAGGGTTTTATAATTAATTTAATGAACATGTTTTTTGGATTTTACGAGGATAAAAGATGGAACACGTGCATTCAAAAACATTTTGGGTTCCGCGTTTTATAACTTAGGTCAACTTGCATAACGATTTAGTCCACTAAATTAAAAATTTTAATCGCTAGATTTCCCCTCACCATTCCAAGTCGCCTGAAAAAGTAGCTATTCTGATAAGAGTGAGTTCACACATTATTTCCATGACAATCAAGTCAAGTCACTGCGTGCCTGCGGGCGGAGAGTAATGGGTAGCTCTCCTTCGTCTTCCTCTTTCGAAAGTAAAATTACTGACGACTGAAAGAGAAAAATCGGTGTGTAACTATTCATCTGATATAATACGTTTATTAGTAAGGGGGTAATTGCGTAAACAAGCTGCCCAATCATAATGAGGGCTATCGCGTATGAATTCGTGAGGTCTCCCTAATATCAAATGTCACTGTTTGTGGGTGCCTATGTGGGTTTATTTCTAATTAGAATAATGTTGTGAATATTTTGCAATACCTGAGATTAATTATGGCAAATATGAGTTAGGGGTTAATGTATGTCAGGGGGCCTAAAATCAGCGGGATTGTCCGAAAGAGTTATCACTGGCCCGGAACATAAAGGGCTAAGGAAGGAACACGGGTGGGTTTTAGTCAGTAAGAGTCAGACACTCCCTTCCGCTCCACCCAGAGCGGAAGGTGTCATTTGATGATTTCCCAGCCTAAAAAAAAAAGGGCCTAAAAAGGCCACTTTGGCAGAATCATAAAAGGATAACATTATGAATCATACTACAGCGAAAACAGTCCGTGTTTTACTTTTTTTCGCTGCACTCCGTAGGTATAATCAAAGAGATTTGGATTGGATTTGGATTGGATTGATTGGTATTTAAGCACAGACAAAAAAAAAAACTGAAAAATCCTTCACCAATGGGATTTGATACGATTAACTTAACAGTTAACTGTCCATTAAGATTCATAATGTTATCCTTTTATGATTCTGACTAATGGCGTCGCTTCTTGGTCAAAATGAAATTATAATCAAAAATATTGATGGAGGCATCCTAAATACATCACATCCATTATTAGACAAAGTGAACAGTCCCTTTATAAGGCACTGGGTACGAAGGCACGTGCCATTTTGTATGTTGGGCCACGTGTCGTAGTTTGTAAAAGTTTACTAACATAGTTTTTAACTCATTGTTACTAACTAACATTACATGGATTATGTGTCCTTATATGTGTAGTCCGAAATAAAGAATACATTATCATAATTTCTAAATAAGAAGTAATACAGTTTATTAAAGAAACGTTGGCCCGTATTTCAATCACATACATAGGTCACCTTATCACCTAAAAAGGATGACGGGCAAAAATGTATGGGACGCGTACCCACCGACCAATAACGACCAGACGTATGTCGTTAGAAAGCTCTTTTCATGACTATCATTTGTTATTATGGGGGCTGGTCTCAATTCGTTGTGAGGAAAATGTTATAGTTACTTAAATTATATCTATTAAAATAAAAGTTGGTAGTTCCAGATATTTAAAAAAAAAAATGATAAAAAAAAAAATAAAAAAAAATGTGTCAATGTAAATGATATCTGATATCATTTACATTGACACATTGCTTTCTATACAAAGTGACATTTCTTTTCTTCATTTTTGACATACCGCCTAGAAATCCTTCTACAATCTGTCATTTTGTCTTTTGTTTCAAACGATCTTTGTCTAGGTCCTTTTATATGTAGACTATTTCAGAAGAAGGTTTCTATCCCAACTGTCAAAATCACATTGACAACTGACAGTTGTCTAAGAGATTTTGTAATCGCTAAAGACAGTAGAAAACTTTTTACTCGACGGCCACTGTTTTTTTAGATACCTATCTAGAATTAACAACTTTTATTTTAATAGATATTTAAGTAACTATAACATTTTCCCCACAACGAATTGAGACTAGCCCCCATAATAACAAATGATAGTCATGAAAAGAGCTTTCTAACGACATACGTCTGGTCGTTATTGGTCGGTGGGTACATTCCGCCCGTCATCCTTTGTTTCATAATTTTAAAGAACATAGTATAACATAACGTCACACTTGTAATTCCCGAAGGTGTTTGTGTGTGTGGGATGAGATAAATGGTATACTCACATTGCGTCAGTTATATTTACATCACGTTTGAAAGGGAGCAAGCCTATTCTCATCAATCTAAATTTCGGGCTGCCATTGAGAAATTCCTGATGGCAAACCCATTAACACTGCCGCGGCACTATAATACAGTGCTTTGCCTAAGTAGTTAACATTTTAGGAAAATCATTCTCTTTTACAATATTATTTTGTAAATTTGTGAGCCCTATTTACCACCATTTATCACATAATTAATTTACCTGTCATTGCTTTATTTTTTTAACTATATTTTACTACGATATAACGATATATAATTATATAATTATATGTGAAGACCCCTATCACATATAATTATATATCGTTTTCACATATAATTAACTAGCTTCTGCCCGCGACTTCGTCCGCGTGAAATTTCTTGTACCCCAACCCCGTCGCAACACTTCGTATTCCCTTACCGTTCATTCTGACTTTTTTTTTTCTTTTTGCTCGGCTCCTTAGGGTCATAGCGTGATATTAAATAGCCTATAGCCTTCCTCAAGAATTGGGCTATCAAATGCAAAAATATTTTTTTTTAAATCTGACCGGCAGTTCCAGAGATTATCGCGTTCAAACAAACAAACTCTTCAGCTTTATTATTAGTATAGATATAGATGTATACAAAATATTGTAAAACATTTTAAAAGAGTAACGGTTACATTCTTCTCCATAGAAACTACCTTTTGGAAGGGGCGAAGAATAAATTCTATTTTATTGTACATTTTGACGTTCTTAAGTGCCCTATAAGTACAGTCAACAAAAGAGATAAGTATGCAGGATCGTCGGATATACTTAGTTGAAGTTTAGTAAGAAACAGATGGATGTTGTCGACTAAAATTTAATTTAATTAATAGAAAATAAACAGCTCATTTATCAAATTAAATTTCATTCGATAACATCCATCGGTTTCTTACTAAACTTTAACTGTATCCGACGATCCTGCATACTTATCTCCTTTGTGGACTGTACCTATTTGAAATAAATGCTTTGAATTTGACCTTTAAATTCAAGTAAAAATCAAATAAGAGAAAATCACACCTCCATCCAACAGTCACAATGCCGTTACATACGACCCGACCGTTATTAATCCTTCATAGTTCCCGACTTTACACCGACTACGTCACATGTGCCGACATGTGCCGTGTGTAACACCCTTACACGAGCCTTGCATAATCAGTCCATTAAATACAGATTTAGTACTAATACCTCGGAAAAAGGTACCGTAGTTAGGTTAGGCGTTGTAATTGAAACATTCTTTGAAATGTGCCTGAAGTTTCAAATCAAAATCAAAATATTTCATTTCACATAAACCTACATGGGCACTTATGAAACGTCGGAAGCAAGGTGCACGGTTCCAATTGGTCGTTTCCTATGGAGAAGAGCCAGCAAGAAACTTCACGGTTTCAAAAGACAAAGGTCTTCGCAAATGATTTAGGTTGCCTAGGTTTTTGTATGGGGTAACATTATCAACCTATAACGTTCCCACTGTTGGGACTCTGGCATCTTCTATGCGAGAGGGAGGGGGTCTTAACCCAAGACGCGGGCCAGTGCGGGTTAGTGAATGTCAAATGTCTGAATAATTGGTTCTAAGAGCTATGGGTTTCCAAACAATGTTTACATGCCTATTTATTGTGCAAAATGAAGAAGCATTACACAAGATTAGAAGAGGAAGAAGTAAACATTTTGAATGTTGTTGTTGCCAGTTTTGTAAATTCTTGAAGTGCAATAGTTATTTGTGCAACAAGAGAGCAAAGTCGTTTATTGCTGCGAGGGATTCAAAGGCACGAGATGCAAAAAACTTTGCTCTCGTGTAACACACATAACTTTTCACTTCTGCAGCGAGAACACATTGTAAGGCGTGTTCGGAAATAGCACCCATGATATTTTATTATTCAAAATATATTACTTATCATTACTGAAACTAGAAATAAATATTTACAGGTTAAATATCAGTTTTATTTGCAGTAAATACTTATTTTCATTTAAATACAACAATAAGTTAAAAATTCAATAAATTACATTAAAAGACTTAATTATCTTTTTGCAAAATTTCTTAAGTTAGTACGAAATTCCGAACGTGTTTGTCTTTGAGGTCGAATTCAAAATCGGAACTTCGAAAGGGCTGGTCTTTGTCTCTCTCTCTTTCTAATGGCGAGAAAGAGATAGAGTGTGAATTTTTCGAATTCTATGACTAACCCAAGGCTGAATAAGATATTCGCGGCTTTCAGAAAAAAATAATTAAAAAGTTACTTTGTCTCACTCAGTGAGCAAAATCGCATTTTGCTCACTGATTTCAGGCAGCAAAACCTACATGTTTGAGCTACTGAAGTGAAAAAGTTTTATATCTAAGAATCTATGACGCAAGCCAACAAATATAACCTTCAACCACCATCATCATCATATCATATACTTTCTCCAAATATGTTAGGGTCGGCTTCCAGTCTAACTTCATCATCATATGCCTAGCTATTCCCTAAATATGTAGGTAATGTTGGGTTCGGCTTCCAGTCTAACTTCATCATCATATGCCTAGCTATTCCCTAAATATGTAGGTAATGTTGGGTTCGGCTTCCAGTCTAACTTCATCATCATATGCCTAGCTATTCCCTAAATATGTAGGTAATGTTGGGTTCGGCTTCCAGTCTAACTTCATCATCATATGCCTAGCTATTCCCTAAATATGTAGGTAATGTTGGGTTCGGCTTCTAGTCTAACTTCATCATCATATGCCTAGCTATTCCCTAAATATGTAGGTAATGTTGGGTTCGGCTTCCAGTCTAACTTCATCATCATATGCCTAGCTATTCCCTAAATATGTAGGTAATGTTGGGTTCGGCTTCTAGTCTAACTTCATCATCATATGCCTAGCTATTCCCTAAATATGTAGGTAATGTTGGGTTCGGCTTCTAGTCTAACTTCATCATCATATGCCTAGCTATTCCCTAAATATGTAGGTAATGTTGGGTTCGGCTTCCAGTCTAACTTCATCATCATATGCCTAGCTATTCCCTAAATATGTAGGTAATGTTGGGTTCGGCTTCCAGTCTAACTTCATCATCATATGCCTAGCTATTCCCTAAATATGTAGGTAATGTTGGGTTCGGCTTCCAGTCTAACTTCATCATCATATGCCTAGCTATTCCCTAAATATGTAGGTAATGTTGGGTTCGGCTTCCAGTCTAACTTCATCATCATATGCCTAGCTATTCCCTAAATATGTAGGTAATGTTGGGTTCGGCTTCCAGTCTAACTTCATCATCATATGCCTAGCTATTCCCTAAATATGTAGGTAATGTTGGGTTCGGCTTCTAGTCTAACTTCATCATCATATGCCTAGCTATTCCCTAAATATGTAGGTAATGTTGGGTTCGGCTTCCAGTCTAACTTCATCATCATATGCCTAGCTATTCCCTAAATATGTAGGTAATGTTGGGTTCGGCTTCTAGTCTAACTTCATCATCATATGCCTAGCTATTCCCTAAATATGTAGGTAATGTTGGGTTCGGCTTCTAGTCTAACTTCATCATCATATGCCTAGCTATTCCCTAAATATGTAGGTAATGTTGGGTTCGGCTTCTAGTCTAACTTCATCATCATATGCCTAGCTATTCCCTAAATATGTAGGTAATGTTGGGTTCGGCTTCTAGTCTAACTTCATCATCATATGCCTAGCTATTCCCTAAATATGTAGGTAATGTTGGGTTCGGCTTCTAGTCTAACTTCATCATCATATGCCTAGCTATTCCCTAAATATGTAGGTAATGTTGGGGTCGGCTTCCAGTCTAACCAGATGCAGCTAAATACCAGTAAGCAAAGAGGGCACTCGTAGATGGAGAGGTTGTCTCTCTGACCGCCATAACCCGATTACTAGATAACACGATAACCCTTAAATTACCAACAAATATAATTTAATTAATATTCATAGATTGAAATCTAAACCCCGTAACGGTTTACATTACAACATATACGTAGATATTCCTCAGTCGGATACCGAAACTCGTTTTGTACTCGTAAAATCGTAACAACACGGAATTGGTACCGTATTTTGTAAATCTATATTTATAATATAATAATGTTGAAGAGATGGTTTGTTTGTTTAAACCCGCTAATATCTGGAATTACCATTCGGATTTGAAAAAATATTTTTACATTTGATAGCCTAATTCTTGAGGTTGGTTCTATTTAACACGGTAAGATCCTTAGGAGCTGAGTAAAAAGAAAAAAAAGTCAGAAAGGACTCTAAGCAAAAACGAAGCAAAAGCGCGGTTGGGCGATGGGATGCGATGCGGTGGGTCGGGGGCCGAACTGTCTCGCGGACGAAGTGGCGGGCAGAAACTAGTAATATAACATACGCACACGCACGCTGTCTACATCTCTCTATTTATTGTCCTATCGCAGGTGCGTTGAAAGTGATTTCTTAAAAAGAGAAATAAGCATCACCTTTGTACTTATTTTTCTTTTCTGTTTTTTTTCTTGTCTGTTTATATATAAATGGTAAAATGAATGAATAAATAATAAAGCTAAAGAGTTGTTTTTTAGGGTTCTGTACCCAAAGGGTAAAAACGGGGCCCTAGTACTAAGATTCCACTGTCCGTCCACCTGTCACCAGGCTGTATCTCATGAACCGTGATAGCTAGATAGTTGAAATTTTCACAGATGATGTATTTCTGTTGCCGCTATAACAGCAAACATTAAAAACAAATAAAATAAATATTTAAGGGGGGCTCCCATACAACAAACGTGTTTTTTTCGGCGTTTTTGTCTTGTGGTACGGAACCATTCGTGTGCGAGTCCGACTCGCAGTTGGCCAGTTTTTTTTTTATTTGAACGCGCTTATCCCTGGAATTACCAGTCGGATTTGAAAAATTATTCGTGCATAGCCCAATTCTTGAGCAAGGTTATAGGCAACTTAACACCACATAAGGAGCCGAGCAAAAAAAAAAAAAATCACAGAGAACGCTACGCGAAAATTAAGTGCAGCGCGGGCAGGCGTTGCGATGCGCCTCGATGGATCGAGGGTCAAAATTTCACGCGAACGAATTCGCGGACAGAAGTTAGTGTCATGTAAAATGTAAATAGATACTTTACGGCCTGTATCGCTTCGCAGTACCCAGTTGATATTTATTGCATCATTACTGTATTGGATTTACATAGTCCGTTTTATGTTCGCTTGGACTCAATTCCGGTTTTATTTGCGTACTGTTAACGGTTTCTGAAACCCTAATCAGAAAGCCAATTCCCGTAATAAAAAAAAAATCAAAATCTAGTCGCAATCTCAACTCGGCGACAATTAACGTCAAAAACTTGTCAAAAATGTTGGGAAATTATAGCTATTTTTGACAGATTAAGAACGAGATCGAGTGTATTCTTAAAATTGCGAGAATGACATCTCAGGTGTTTTATCAGTAACTACACACATAGCATCACGGCTTGTTTCTCCAAAGGGTTGGGCAGAGTAGTATCGATAGTACAGACGCCAGCACATCACACCATCATCACAGCTACTACAATCTGTCAAATTTCTTTAGGTAATAGATTTTCAACTTTATCGCTACAGTACAAGGTTCAAAGTTGATTGGGAAAATTTGACAATTTCGAGTAGCTTGATGTGCTGGCGTCTGTACATTATAGGTTATATTTCGGCCTGTCTCGATTCACAGGCACCGCGGCTCATAATAATTCATGTTTACAGTCTTCATAGCGTTACTCACTTTAACAAAGTGGTTGCGGCTATTAAATTATACGATTGAGGGATTCAAATTGTTAAACTGGAGGTAGTTGAATGACACGATTTTTTTTGTCACTTACGAATTAAATTATTAGACACATAACATCACGCCTGCAATCCTCGAAGGTGTACGCAGAGGTGTCCCATGTATCAGGAGGCGAGCCTCTTGCCACCAACCGGGCACGCATCCAGACTCCGGGCTGCTACTAAGAAATTCCAGACGGAACACCTAATAACATTTTGCCCGAAACTTTGTTTTTTTTTGCTTTACCTAAATCTGCTTTGTGAAATATACAGTATAAGCTTACTAGCTTCCGCCCGCGGCTTCGCCCGCAAGGTATGAAAAAAACTATCCTATGTCCTTCCCCAGGACGCCATCTATCTCCTTGCCAAATTTTATCGAAATTCGTTCAGTGGTTTAGGCGTGAAAAGGTAACATACAAACAGACAGACAGAGTTACTTTCGAATTTATAATATTATAGTATGGAAAAGTATTTCGTGTAACAAATATCTCGTAACAAAATACTTTTCCCAAAAGCGGCTACATACTTTAAATGTTTGACTTCTCCCAGAAAGTCAATAACTTATTCTTCATTTCTCCATAGGAATTTACAATTTGAAAAGTGCTAACGATTTAACAACATTCTTGACAGTTCAAAACCTTCTGTAAATGTTAAACCGAGAAATTATATTTTAATAAAAATTTTTGAAAATGTGAGGGGTCATCAGTAAAATGTTACATTGGTTCAGGTCAGGGGTCAGGCTATGACCTTTTGTTACCACTTCCCACAGATACGTCTAAGTTCAAAGAAATTGCCCGGCAACATGGCTATTAGTTAATAACGTAAGCCTACTGGCAGAAGGTAGGTGTCGTGTGTTCCTACTGGTAAAGCGTGGGTGTGCTGTGACGTGGCCATTAATTCAGCGGTGTAGAATAGAATCCATACTATCCATACTAATAATTATTGTAAATGCGAAAGTATGTCTGTCTGTTACCTCTTCACGCTTAAACCGCTTAGCCGATTTGGATGATTTTTGGTATAGAGATAGTTAGAGTCCCGGGAAAGGATATAGAATTGTTTTTATTCCGATATTCCCACGGGATCGACACTTATGCGGGTAAAACCGCGGGGCGCTGCTAGTAATCTATAAGTACTACAGTAAATTAAATTGAAGTGTCTGTTTGCAATGTCAAAATAACAGCTTTTAACTAAATGCATATGAAAGTGTATACGGTACTATACATTTGAGAGCAGTGGTCATGAAATAATTTACACAAAATTAAGCGCCTGTCTCGGTTCGAACCCGTGACCTACAACTTGTAAGTCGCGGCTGTTACTGCTGGGCCACTATAACTGCTCTTGGTACGTTCTACGCCAGTGATTTTACCATTATTTCTTCACAATTTCCCGCGGTTCTTATGGCCTCGATAGCAGAGGAACTTATAATGAACAGTAGAAAAGTTAGTTGATCAAGGCTGGACATGGCCGAGTTGTGGGTCTTGTTTCCATGTCCATGATAGACTGTAAGATGGACGCCGCGATACTGTCATAACGCCGCCATCTTGAATTCACTAGATGACAAGATGGCGGGAGAAAAGTTTAGGTAATGTAATGCTGTAATCAAAGCCACGTCAACCTCCTGTGAATTTATGAAAGCAAACTGTTTTAATGTTGTTGTATTATAAATAAATCAAGAAATCGAAAGTATATTATGAAATCGGTCACAAAAAAAATCAGCTGTTCCCTACATTTTGACAAGTTATGCGAACATAAATGTAGAGAACTGCTGATTTTTTTCGCGATCGATTTCGTTTATTTTTTGTATATACTTTTTATATATATTTTTTGTCAGAAAAGGCGATAATAATTATGTGGTATAATTTATTGCATTTATGTGGTTTCCATACTGTATAAGACGTCTCTTTATAATAACTATTATTAAAACAGTCTATTGCAGAATGTTAAAGAAAAGTAGTTTTTTTCTCAATGTCTATATTTGCCGGGAACTGCAATTTAATACTCAACAACTTTCTGTTACTTTCATATTTACAAAGAAAACGAGAAAGTTGGACGGTAACTTAAATTACCTTCAATCGTAAGTACAATTTAAATGCTACGAGCGTAGCACTTGCTACGGCGTAGCGGCGTAGCAAGCTCTGTAATAACACATAAGTGGTTGCTTTACAAGTATTTTCAGTTTATTCTTTAGATGGGGATTTTATGTTATAAAACACAGAAGGGTTTTGACCAATCCTGAATGAGTGAAGTTTTTACATCGGGTACACCTTGGGTACGTGGTCTCATAACTTACTATGTTTATGGACTCTTTACCTGAAACCCTGAGCCCCTTTTGGCCTGAGTTATTCTTACTTAAGGGGAAGAGTCTCGGTAGCCTGCGAAATTTAAATTTTATTACGGTTCCATACCTCAAAACGAAACCCTTATAAGATTACTTCGTTGTTTGCCTGTCTGTCCGACAGTCAATATCCTTTTACTCAGAAACGCGTGAAGTTATCAAGTTGAAATTAATGGACAAATACTCAAGGCTGCAATCCCTTGAAACAGTGAAAATATAATCAAACTTCTAAGTCAACGCAATCAAACGATACGGGCGTTTATGTTCCGAAATCAAAACCTATGGGGTACTTCCCGTTGACCTAGAATCATGAAATTTAACAAGAAGCAATGTCATGTAGCAAGTAAAGGAAAAAATCCGAAAACCGTAAATTTTTAGTTACATTAAATAAAAATAAATAAATAAATCATTTTATTTCAGGCATTGTGTACATACATACATTTCACACATAGTGACTACATGTCTTAAATAAATAAGTATTAATTACAATTATAAATTATAAATAAATAAATTGAATTGAATTGAATTGCTAGATTGATAAGGTCACAGTTTTAATACATAAATGTTACAAGATTATTATTAATTATACATACCTATTCGTCATTAATGTCACTTGATTACAAAAAACAAATATATATACAGGGTGTCCCAGAACTCAACGTCAAGCCGAAACGGGGCGACAGGATTGATTGTAAACATCATGAGAAAAATCAGAAAAAAAATCGATCCCATGCAATTTGAAGATTATGGGCATTTAAGAAAAATCTAAAAATTTGGTCAATCTGTAACCATTTTTCGGTTATTGTGGTTAATTTTTATTATTTTTGTTAATTTAAACTTTGGAACTGTAACCCTAAATAATATTTCTAAGAATCACAGTCAAAAATAATGACACAATTGCCCCAAGTTTCCTAGAATTAAGACTTTGTTAAACTATGAATTTAAAATTTTCAAAATTTGTCGACTTTGAAAGGCTCTCCTTTAAAAAAAATGTACTAGAGTGCCTTGGCAAGTGCCATTAAAAGTTGGCGCATTTAATCAGGATTGTAAAATGGTACAATACTTGTTAGTTTCGTTCTAAAAAAACGAGTAAAAAACTAAAAACCTCAAGTAACCCGATTTTTGCTAACCCATTTTACTCAGTTAAAATGTTTTTTATTCGCACAAGCTCTTGGTAGGTTCTTAATATTACGGCAAAATGATGAGAGAGATGGATAGTGGACATGTTTGCTATGAGTGAGAGAGACAGATAGTGACGCCACTTTTACCAAAGTCAATAAAAGTAAGTAAAATTAATAAAATAATGAAAAATCTTGACCTAGTTTAGTTTAGGTGTATTGGAATAAAAGTCAGATAGGGAAATAATAATGCCAAAAGCCGTGAGTCCGTACCGGCATTACGAAATAAGTTATCTGTAGTTGAAAATCATTAAAAAAACAAATGACGGCAATGACGCATGCGTAAATCGATACTCGCGTGATGTTAATGTTATTGTTTATCAAAACTATAGAACAAAAATGGTATGCATTTGTATGTGTTTGTTTGTCTGTTTTATAAATTTTGTACGGGGCCCTCTGTGCGCAAGGCCGACTCGTACTTGACCGGTTTTTTTGCAATATCCAGGTCAGTGTCAGGTTGTATGTGGAACAAAATATGATTCGGGACCGTAACAAGTTTGTATTTACAGAATTATAATCATTAAAACCATCAATACAATCCTGTAAGTTCATATGTCCCTGTTGAATGAGTGTGTGAAAATTACCATTTTTTCCACCTGCGCACTTATACAACTGTACTTGCGCGTTACCTTCTCAGCGAAGACTTCTATGAATTCATCATCTGCCTAGCCTTTTCCCAACTATGTTGGGGTCGGCTTCCAGTCTCTGGATGCAACTGAATACCAGTATTTTACATGGAGCGACTGCCTATCTGACCTCCACAACCCAGTTACTGGGTAATACGATACCCCTTGGTAAGACTGGTTGTCAGACTTCTTTCAGGCTTCTGACTACCCGTAACGACTGTCAAAGATCCACGAATGACAACCGAGACCAACGGCTTAACGTGCTTTCCGAGATAACGAGGGGTCACGGTATGTAAAGATGGTCACCCATCCACAGACTAACAACGGCAAGCGTAGCTTAACCTGATCGATCGACCTTTGCGGCTGTTATTATTTAGTCACGGGCCCCACACACGGGAACACTTCCATGAATTAAAACCATAAACCCGTAAATCAGATAATATGTGATTTTCAAGTTAACCATCTGACATACTGAAAGATCTAAGGAAAGGACCATCTCCTAAAATACTAACCACCCTGCTTCCGTAAGCGGTCGTGAAGATGTCTTTATTTAACGTTTATGAATACCTCCGTCAGAGTTATGACGTAAATGTAGGTCAGGTGCACACAAACGGACTGGATAATTAATGTGGTCTCGTCCGTGTGCAATGAGGCTATCATGTTCCTTAGTTTATTGCAGTTTAGGTTATAAGTAGAATTTATGTTTAATTTTGGTTAAATGATAAATGATTTATTTTTGTAAGTAGGTTTGTACAAACACTTTTACACGTCAATCATGTTTTTTTAAAACTAGATGAAGTCGGCGTTTCCTATCTGACTACACTGAGAAGAAAGGCCGAAACAAACTCAGAGGTCACAGTCTCTTTTAAAGTCCAGACATAATCTTGGTCAGGTTATATGAAGACCATGTAGATCGATGTCTGAGGTGGTCTTTTGAGGAAAGAACCACACAGATTGAGAGGACCTGTCCACTGGTTACATCCATACATGTAATATTTATACTAGCTGCGCCACGTGGTTTCACGCGCGTAAATGTCGATCCCGTGGGAATATCGGGATAAAAAATAGCCTACATGTTTCCAGGGTGTCAGCTAACTCCATATTTTTCACGCACAAACTCCTGAACGGATTTGGATGAAATTTGGCACATAGATAGTTTATAACCAGGATTAGCACATAGGATACTTTTTATCCCGATATTCTTACGGGATCGAAAATATAAATAGAAATGTAAAAGTAACTCTGTCTGTTTGTTACCTTTTTACGCCTGAATGTTTGAACGAATTTCGATGACATTTGGCCAAATGTTAGCATAACCCACGTCATGGTCTCATGACTTTTTATCCCGGTATTACGACCCCGTGGAATAACTTTCGACCTCCACGCGGGCGATGCCGCGGTCAATAATATAGTACATTTATTAACTTCATTAACAGCTCAGAGGCAAAACTTAAACTGATTAAAAGTATGGAATGAAGTTGGCAACACTGTAGAATATAAATTGGTTTTGTTTAGTTGTTGCATTGCTCGTTACTTGCCACGGGTTATACACACATCAAAAGTGTCTAGGGATCAAGCATTTTTATGCGGATTTCTTGAGATTGAGATGTGGCTTTGTAATAAATTTATGATTTTATAAATTTATATGGATCCTTTTTGGTGCATTTCATAATTTGAATCAGGAACTGTGAATCAAATTCGAGTAAAAGATGAAAATCAGCTGTCAATATTTTCCCTATAAAAACATACAACGCATTGAAGACATTATTAGTGCTACTGTTTCCCTACTACTGATTAAAACCAACGTTATTATGGAGCGGCGACGTCATTTAAGCAGGGAAGAAATGCTCAGAGCCGTGGGAATGATAGAAGCTGGTTCCCGGCAACGTACTGTGGCTTTAGCTCTGAATACAAGTCAGAGTGTTATCAGTCGACTTTGGACACGTTACCGAAGCACTGGTACCGTGGCTGAGCGCCATGGAGGACGGTATCGCTGCACCACACGGAGACAAGACCGATACATTCAAATCTTAACTCGAAGAGCTCCAACAATAACCGCCATGATGTTAGCCGTGAGGCTTCATCACTCTTCAGGGAACTTAATTAGCGACCAAACAGTCAGAAACCGCTTGCATGAAGTGAACCTTCATTCCCGAAGACCGCTACGGGTACCACCTATAGCAATGCACAATCGTAGGATTCGATATCAATGGGCTCTTGAACACAGAAATTGGGCAGAAGAACAATGGCGTTTCGTGTGCTTTTCTGATGAGTCTCGTTTTGGTATGAGACCGGATACAAGACGTATACGACACTGGAGAACCCCTGGACGCCAACAGCGATTAAAATCCTGCCAGGAAGTCCATCCTTATAGTGGTGGAACCATCATGGTATGGGCGGGTATTTGGATCGGCGGAATAACTGAGTTGATTTGGATCAGAGGCAACCTCAACGCTCAAATTTATGCTGAGACGATTGTATCAGACGTCATCGTTCCTCTACAAGTGCAAATCGGTCCCTTATTTCAGTTAATGCATGATAATGCACGACCGCACACCGCAAGAGTTGTAAGACAGACTCTCGCCGCAGCTAACATCAATGTCCTGCCCTGGCCTGCTCAGTCGCCAGACTTGAACCCGATTGAGCATGCATGGGATATGCTACAGAGAAGAGCTCTGCCGAATATGGAGGGTATCCAGTCGCAAGAAGACCTTTTTTTGTTGTTGCAACGAACATGGGCGGCCATTCCACAGCGTGATTTGGATGAACTCATTTTGAGTATGCCAAACCGATGTTCTTGTGTTGTTAGTGTTCGCGGTAGAAACACGGATTATTAATTGTTTAAGTTACCCAATAAAATTTTAAAGAAAACTGTTATTTCAGTCTTTTTTTCGAACTTTTGTGTTAGTGGTTCAAATGTCAAAAATCCCTTTATTAGGAAAATGGCAAATTTCTTTATTAATGCAAAGGTGACTTGGTTTATCGTTACTGTGACAAACGAAAACACTTTATTTGATGAATCCTTAAAGAAAATTTTAATTAATATCAATCAGGAGAAAAGTTATTGCAAAAATATATGTTGATCCCTAGACACTTTTGATGTGTGTAGTTGATGCTTAAGTAAATATAAGGGAAATAGTTAACTGATCCTCCTAAAAACTTATTGATCTTCTAATGATGCATAATTTTCTTAATCATTGTGCCTCTTTTTAATTTTCTGGCCTTTTCTCACAGTTGGTCAACGTAACTAAGCTAGGGCACCCCGATTGGAACTGTGACTAACCACGCGGGAGTTGAATTGGTCGCAGTAACTAAGGTAGAACACCTTGACCAAAAGGGTTAGATTAGGTTAGAACTCTTCCCCCCCGGTGGGTTCCCGCATTGTCGAGGCGGGGGGGCTCAGTAGCCGTGGCTTGGACACCCACGGTGAAGCGAAGAGGAACCCGAGGAGGGGCCGCTCGTCAGGGCTTTTGCCGACAAGCCGACGACGTAGCGGCCAACATGTTGGTTGCGGTGCCGCTTGGGCGACATCGCAACTGAGGCGGGCCGCGATGTCGTATCGGAGGCATCGCGGCTGAGGGTTGGAGGCCGCGGCGGGAGAGGAGTGCCGGTATTACGGTGCGCCGCTCTCCCTACCTTCCGCGGCCTTGACGGGGTCGCCACCGTTCGATGGCGGACGCGGTGGGGCCGCAGGGGAAGAGGAGTGTTGGTATGACGTTGGCCACTCTCCCTATCCTCTGCGGCCGAAAATTGGCAGGCGGCGGGGCCAATGACCTGACCCGTCGCAGAGGGACCAAGGGTGACAGAGACGGGGTTGTCTGGCGCCCATGTGCTGGTTTGGTCCCTGGGGTGGTCACGGCGTGCTATGTGTTCTGGTGCGCCGGTGATGGGGAGTATTCCCCGGAGGAGGGTCCGGTGACGGACAGCCGCGGCGGGTTCACGGATGAGTGCCAGCGCGTGCCCGTGTTCCCGCCATAAGCGGCAGAGGAGGACACCGTGGAGTTTTAGTGGGTTAAAGTCCCACATAACTGCACTATCTCCCCGTGGTAGTGCAGAAAGCATGAGCATTTCTCCACGTAAAAAAAAAAAAGGTTAGAACTCTTGGGAACTAGGCCAGTTAGTTAGACAGGCGCTTTACTTTGTGTAAATAATTTCATCACCACTGCTCTCAAAACGGTGAAGGAAAACATCGCGAGGAAACCGCCATGTCCTAGAAACCAAAAATCGTAGATATGTGACAGCAATAAATTACGGCCCACTCTCTCACAGAGAGGAGGCCGGTGTACCAGCAGTGGGAACGTTATAGGTTGATTATGCAAATGTCTATAATTACCCATAGCCTAAATTGCCCTGGAAGGCCAATTCATTCACTTAAAACAAATAGCCTTAATTACCAAATTAGCCGAAAAAACATCTACAAATCTAGTTCAACACTAACAGAACAATGTGAAACATGAACTAATGAACCTAAAACACGAGTACTGTCATAAAATTGTTTCAACACATCGTGTCCACAAAGAGGACCGCCCAATAACTATAATTCCCTATCGGTTCATAGAAGTACTTTCTAGGGACGTCATAAGGCCGAGCCCTGTTATTGTCTATTTGGTAGAATTAAGTAATTAGATGATGTGTGTTTGAGTGTGTCGGGAGTATGATGAGAATGGAGGGCGCAGTTACAGCAAGTGATTGATGGATTGATTGAGATTGAGTTACTTGTCGTTTGTCTAGTGGTCGCAAGCGCTACTGCTAAGCATGAGGTCCTGGGTTCAATTCCCAGATTGGGCAAAGTGTTATTGGATTTTTCCGTCAGGAATGGCTCAGTAGCTGCTCGGAGTGGTATATACTTTCACATGCATGTAGTAAAAAGCTGTTATTTTGATGTTACAAACAGACATTTCAATTTTATTTATTTGTATATGCATACAAACCTAATTACCACTTTGAATTGTCAAGGTTTTGGTCAGTCAAAAATATGAAGCTACTCGTAGTTAAACATTCCGAAGTGTAGTGGGTTCTTATGGAGAAGAACGGGCAAGTCCATGGAGATTCTTTTAGATCAAAATATTGGTTACATTATCAAATGGACACAAATCCAGGCTGAATTGCTACTAAGATATTCCGAATGGAAAAACCCAATAACAATGAGAGCCTGTTATTCCGGAGTAGTAGAGTGATAGGTAGGAGGAAGTGTTGTTTTGGTATTATGATCGATCACCTGAGACAGATTTATTTTAATCTTAATTTAGAAATAAATCTTTTTTTTTTTTTTTTTTTTTAATAGGTATTAGCATAAATTATGTAAATATTAAAAATATTTCGAATTACACTTTTGTGAATTGAAATAATATCTTAATTTATTTAAAAGACTTTTATTGAGAGGATTTGCAAACTCAAACTCAAACTCAAACTCAAATCATTTATTTCAATTAAACCTTGTACAGGCACTTTTGAATTGTCAAAATTAAATAGTCTGTCAGTTAGTCAGAAAGTTGAAGCTAGTTACCCATTCCAAAGCGTAGATCTCTATGGAGAAGAACGGGCAAGAAACTCCATGGACACTCTTTTAAATCAAGATATTACAAAATCCTGGGTACATTATTCTTGTTGCTTCTATATGTGAGAACAATGTAAAAAAGACAGAAATGAAGAAACAATTCAAGACATAAGATTAAAAATAAGCCTTGGCAGTTAAGAGATGACCAGTCTCAACCGACGGCGCCCGTTCACGAACATGACGCGTGGATCAGCACCATCCAGCTCAACCATTTTGTAGGGAACCGAATGATCCAACACACGCGCCACCATCGGTGAGACATTTAAGTGAGCATGACACGTTCTCAACTGCCATGCTATTTCAAGTCAACATCAAAAATCATAATAAACGGAAACATGGTTCTTACATTTACAAAATTAAAAAAAAATGCTTCTAAATTATACAAAACTACAGTTTGCAATTTATTTAAGAGGTAAATAGAATTTTATTACCTACCTTAATTGTCACCTTTCAACTTTCAACCACGCATCATAGCACTCCATTTGTTCATATTCCGCGGTGCGGTAATACACACTGTAAATTAGACCTCCCGATAAGCGCGTTGTGGTCTATGAGATACTTTTGATGAGCTTGTCGCGTTGGTAATTAGAAACTATTATCTACTAGATGGGTAGGTTTGCTAATTATAACCTCCATTTTTAACGTTAATAGGCCGTTTTTATTCAAATTGCAGTAATTTCTTTTAGCAAATAGGTTGCCAGAATACACTGTCCGTGAAAACAATGTAGTGCTTTTACTTATCACACGTAATCAGACATATACATTCTTTACATACTCAAGTTATTCAAGATTGGGTACGAAACACGGATATAGATAGACCTAGATAACGCAAGTATCACGATCCCCCCCCCGGTGGGTTCCCGCATTGTCGAGGCGGGGGGGCTCAGTAGCCGTGGCTTGGACACCCACGGTGAAGCGAAGAGGAACCCGAGGAGGGGCCGCTCGTCAGGGCTTTTGCCGACAAGCCGATGACGTAGCGGCCAACTGTAGGTTGCGGTGCCGCTTGGGCGACATCGCAACTGAGGCGGGCCGCGATGTCGTATCGAAGGCATCGCGGCTGAGGGTTGGAGGCCGCGGCGGGAGAGGAGTGCCGGTATTACGGTGCGCCGCTCTCCCTACCTTCCGCGGCCTTGACGGGGTCGCCACCGTTCGATGGCGGACGCGGTGGGGCCGCAGGGGAAGAGGAGTGTTGGTATGACGTTGGCGACTCTGCGGCCGAAAATTGGCAGGCGGCGGGGCCAATGACCTGACCCGTCGCAGGGGGACCAAGGGTGGCAGAGACGGGGTCGTCTGGCGCCCATGTGTTGGTTTGGTTCCTGGGGTGGTCACGGCGTGCTATGTGTTCTGGTGCGCCGGTGATGGGGAGTACTCCCCGGAGGAGAGTCTGGTGACGGACAGCCGCGGCGGGTTCACGGATGAGTAGAGCAGAGAGTAGCGGCAGAGGAGGACACCGTGGAGTTTTAGTGGGTTAGAGTCCCACATAACTGCACTATCTCCCCGTGGTAGTGCAGAATGCATGAGCATTTCTCCACGTAAAAAAAAAAAATATATATATATATATATCATGATCTATATGAAAACCAAGCGTGCCATTTTTTGACTACCTACTATGACGTCACTACTACACGACACTATTAAGTGATGGGAAAATCCGCCGCGTGCGGCACCCGTCTCGCCCCACCTCCGGGGCCTAGCGCCAGCGCTCACGCTCACCCAGCCAGCAGTACACAGGACTCAGCGCGAAAGTGGTGGCTTACGATTTATGTACGTAAGCTGGTGCGATTTTTGGCACGCGAAGTAATTGCTCTTGGGTTATCTAGGTGCACCTATCTATATCTGTGGTACGAAATACGTTGGTCCACGTTTGCTACGCCGTAGCACTTCACAGTTCTACTTCTTTTACTGTTCAAGCAGTACGGTTATGGAATGCCTTGCTTGTGTCAATAACGCGTGTCCAATCTTTGTCCATTTTTAGGGTTCCGTAGTTCCTACAAGGAACCCTTATAGTTTCGTCATGTCCGTCCGTATGTCTGTCTGTCTGTCTGTCCGAGGTTTTGCTAAGAGACCGTTCGTACTAGAAAGCTGTAATTTTGTAGGAGTGTGTATATTCGATATCCGTGGTGTATATCAATTACGCCGACAAAGTGGTAAAATACAATTTTGGATAAAAAAATTTTTTAGGGTAGTTCATGAACTTTAAAGGAAAACTATAGCGGTTAAGATAATTTTATCAGTTTAGCAGTAATAGTCGTTGAACTTGGGTGTTGGATAATTTTGTACCAAATACAAAATCCTTAGCATTAATCTTTTAAAGTGACTAAAATGAAGTAGTTGCTTGTTTATAACGGGTAAAGACTTGCATTGAAAAACAAAATATGTTTTTTTTTATAAAATCATAATAAAGAACAACAGAATCGTACTACATTGTGATAACGGGCTACGGAACCTTACACTGTGCGTGGCCCGACACGCACTTGGCCGGTTTTTTTTTCAATATTTATATTCCATTCCAAGAAACAGATATTAATGTAAGAAATATGGACGTAGAGGCAAGGAAATCGGATTATGGCTTCCTAGAACCCTTTGATAAAACCGGCAACATCGCATAATCTCATGTGGTTTTAAATCTCTCTCTAAGTGTGCTTCGGAAATGCGAAATATGAGCTAGAATTTATGAAAATCTACAAGTTGTTTGTATTCAAAACTTAATATTTTAGCACTTTATATGCTTAGCACACTTGTACTCGTTGCACTTGTACACGTCTGCTCGTAGCTATGTAATAACAGCCGGACAGAACGATTGATCAGGTTAAGCAACGCTTGCCGATGTTGGTTCGTGGATGGGTGACCATCTTTATATACTGAGACCCCTCCGTGCCTCAGTGGGAACATTATAGGCTGGTTATGCTATGATCAGTGTATTGCCATGCGAGACACAATGGCTTTTTAATTGCTTCTGTAATTATGGCATTCAACCTGTTAATGAAAGGAACTCTCCCTATCTCACCGAAGAGAAAACTCATGGTCATGTGCATTCTTCCTACCCTCACCTATGCAACATAGACATGGTCACTAACCAATCGTCAAAAGTCCACATTCGGGGTCTGTCAGTGAGCAATGAGCGTAGTATCCTTGTAACCTCTCCAGTTAAAATTTTCTGATCGTATAAGGAACTCAATACTGCGTTCTAAAACTCAAATTGCCGATGTAGGTAACACGGCTGCCAAGCTAAAATGGAACTGGGCTGGTGACATCTGTCGCATGCCGGAGGAACTATGGGCTAAAGTAACCACTCAACGCGGCAGGCCCAGAATGAGATGGCGGGATGAACTCGACTCTTTCTACAAGGATTGGCGTATAACAGCACTGGATAGGGATAAGTGGAAGGAGGGAGGGGAGGCCTGTGCCCTGCATTGGGACAGAAATGACTGATAATAATAATAAATAATCTTTTAATAAGAATTTATATTCCGTAGGTACGTGACAAAAAAAAATTTGTGGCATTCAACTACCCCCAGTTTCACTATTTATAAAAATAAATAAAATAACGACCAACACCTGAGGAGGCTCTCGTTGGGCAGCTGGATCAAGGGCTTGATCCAGAAAGCGGTACTTCTGCACACGGCCCGAATAGTTAGGAGGTTCCTCTCTCTGGAGCCCTGACCGCCGGTAGCTTGGACCCTGTTCCCGATACCGGTGGGCTACTATTTTTTATATTTTTAAATGTTTTTATATTTTTTTATACTAATATTTAAAAATATAATTTATATGTATTTAATTGAATAAAATAAAAATAGTTTATTTGCACCTTCAAGTAAAAACATATAAGGCTTACAACAAAAATAGGCCTAAGATAAGTAGAGTTGTATAACTGAGACAACTTCAACTACAACACAACTAAGATAACTTAATATCTTGTAATTATAGGTATCAGGCCCAACCTCGTTAACAAATTACAGCCGAAGGTCAATAACATATAAAATATGTTTCTTAACTACATGAATAATTTACATAATCTAGAATCTATTTGAATCCCTCAATCGTATAATTTGATAGCCGCAATCACTTTATTGAAGTGAATAACGATATGAAGTCCATAAACATGATTATTATGAGCCACGGTGCCTGTGAGGCGAGCCAGGCTGAGAACTAATAATTTGTTAGTAACATCGTTTCAATAAGACCTCATGAAAGTTATCTTATTTCATTTGGGTTGGCACGTTTCGATGTAATTGTCACGCCTTTTGGTGGTGAAGGAGTCAAGTAATGCTAGTTCGTACAGTCGGCACGTAACTTGGCAAGAGTCGTTAGTCATTCCTCTCGTTTCTTTAACGTTCTTATATTCAGACATGTTTACAACTAAATTATGGCAATAAACATAGAATAGAATATATTATACTCTTTATTATGTACATACATCATATAAGTTACAGATATAAATACAGAAATTTTACAAAGGGTGACACAATAGGCGGTCTTATCACTAAGAGCGATCACACTATAGCGACCATAGAATAATGACAAGCGATAAAAGTGACCAGTTTTTGGTCAGTGTTTGGTTCGGGCGCGTACACATAGCGATCCGTTGTACAGGTCCATTATTTGATGGCGTGTGTAGTTGTATGAGCGAGTTCACACACAATGTAGTATTCTGGATCCAGTAAAAAAGAAAAACAGGTCAGATAATATCCGTTAAAAAGGATCCTGTAAACGCCCTTAGTTGTACATGCGCAAACTTACTCCCACTACGCCAAAACCTTGCCAAGTTACGTGTGACTGTAATCGAAATGAGATGTAATAAATTGCACTCTTTACAGTTTTGCATAAAGTCTTATAGCACACTAGCACCTGGTTCACACTGGTGCGATTTTTTGATGAGGGAGATTTCACTGATTTAAACTAAGTTTGAGTTTGAGTTTTGGTTGTGAATGTAAACCTATGAAGCAATGGATTAGGAATGTCTTTTAAAACCTTCGGATTGTAAATAAATGCAATGCAATGCAAATAGGGTGCTGCTGGTACGACGGAATGAAATTGAACAATAGTGCACGTTTGTTTAAACCCAAAGGAAATCTACTGATATTAACCCTTGAATTAAAACAGTGGATAGCTTAATATTTAAGCTGAAGTTTGGCTCCAGACTTTACCTAGAATACGATTATTATGTTGATACTAATAGCTCATTTTCATTAAGAGATATCGTTACGACGTAGTTTCATTGAGTTTAGCGCTACAAACAAACAGACAAACTCTTCAGCTTGATTATTAGTAGTATAGATTTGACTGTTTGTTTAATGTTTCTCATTATTGCGGTAATTATCGTGAATTTTGGCTTTCACGACCCTGTTACCACGACATATTTTACGTGTCATTAACAGCCATACGATATTATCTTATGACAAACTCAACGCCAACCTATCCCCACATAAGGAGAAAGGCCAATAGTTTTATTATCTTCTAGATACATTTTTATGTACCCTATATTGAATTATGACTTGCCCTAGAAGATCTAGACGTGAGGTTCACATATCCAGTATAAACTCACTCAAACTCAAAGCATTTATTTCAATTAAACCATACAGGCACTTTTGAATCGTCAAGAAGTCGGTTAGTCAGAAAATATGAAGCTAGTTGCCCATTCCAAACCGTAGGTACCCATGGAGAACAAAACAAACAACAACAAATTGTTGTTTATGATGTTAGTAATATAGTCCTGAGAGGTTGTTAGTGTTTTACCAATAACCCTGTATAAATCGATAGCGGACAAAATTCTGCGAAGCTGTAATGCTTGCGAAGGAAGAGGCGGAGCGCGTGAGGGAGAGGCAATCCTTGTGCCCTCAAGCCCTTAGTCGCCGCAGGAGACGCCCTGGGCGTCGGGAATCTACAGCCGATTCCCGGCCACCGTAGGCGCGGGCTTGCGGACGGCGAGCAATGGGCAGCTCTCCGTCCGGTAAGGACCAGGCCCGGTTCGACGACGCGTTGTGTTCCACGTGCGCCTCAAAGAGATGTCAGCACTAACCGACGGGGTCCGCTAGGGCCGATGCCTGCCAGGGTCGCGGGTTGTTCAATAGAGATACCGTGACCCCTGGTACAGGCAACTGAAGGAACATGGGTGGGTTTTAGTCAGTAAAAGTCTGACACTGAAGTTTTTTGATAATTTCCCACCCAAAAAAAAGGGGTGTTCAGAATCATGTACTGAATCACAACAGGGTGTGCGTCGATGTCCCTGCACCCTGTATAATACTTTTCCTTTTGCCTTCGACTCGAAAAGAAGAAGATTGTATAGATTTTACGTAAATTGAGAGGTCATCTTATACTGGCAGTTTATAGATTGATGTGTCATCGTGTGTACACCCCTCCCCTATGGGACAATAACGTGGTGTATTGAATTAGAAGCAATCATGGGCCGCACCTTTTTTCATTACTGTACTCGTAAATGAGGTTTATTGGTACTCAATCTGTTATCTTTGTGTGGGTGAAGGTTATACTATAGGGTTGGCACCGGTGTGGGCTTCTTTTGAGGAATCGAGGAAGGTATTCTTAAAGAGAGTGGGTAACTTCTGAGAATCTATTTCTCGTAATTTTAAGAGCGTTCACAGTCTGATCTCAGTCTCAATCTGTCAAAATAACTTCTAATTTCTTTACATTTTTGACATTTATTGTAGCTGAGATGAGATTGCGACTAGATTTTGAACGTTTTTAATTAAGGGAATTGGCCTTTTGACCTGTCGGGGCTCGGGGCTTTCAGCAATGTACTCCGGCGCGCGGCGGGGTAATTGCGCAACATACATAAAATGGCAATCGATCGAAAAGCTTTTAATTTTGACATTCATTGCTTCATAGGATTAAAAATTCCTCCGCTCAACAGTAAATAACACAATGAACGTGGCTGAACTGTCAAAATGAAAGGCATTGCAATTGCTATTTTATGTGAGTTACGCAATTACTTCGCGGGTTTTTAAAATGACAAGTTGGGGAATTTTGAACAGTTTTGTGTCGGATTCATTTATTTTTCGGATGACAGCCCTATTTCAGGCTAATTTTGTGATGTAGATTTGATTCAGGTACTAACAGTTTCCAGCGACTTTATCCTATTTAAATAATGAACCCCGTAGTCAGCACGGAGTTTTAAAACTGATGAAAATTACTAGTGAAGTCAGTTACGGCTTATTCCACCTATAACCCGTTTGTCTTTAAAGCTAGATTCAATAGGTATCTTATGGACACGCTTTTTTTTTTGCGGATGGGAAAAGAAATCCCGCTCTGGGTGGAGCGGAAGGGAGTATCAGATTTTTACTGACTAAAACCCACCCGTGTTCCTTCCTTAGCCCTTTATGTTCCGGGCCAACGGTAACCCTTTCGGACAATCCCGCTGACCCGGCAGGCTTCGGCCCTGACGGGCCCCTTCATCTGATGCTGACATCTCTTTGAAGCGTGCGTGGAATACGTACGCGCCATCCGGCACGGGCCTGGTCCTGATCAGACGGTGAGCTACCCATTACTCTCCGTCCGCAGGCCCGATGGACACGCTCGTTCCATCATAGATCCTCAGCCTTCCTCCATCAGAGCCAATATTCTCTATGACACAATTAACGAAACCGCGCGAAATTAACGTTAAGCTGGCTTGATTAGCTAAAGAATTGACGTGGTTTCGAAGCAAGGAATCATTGACGGTCATAGGGGATTAGAAATTAAAAAAAAACATTAACGCACATTTCGTTCTTCATTCGCAGCTATAAATTATTGAAAGGCCCGTGGCTAAATAATAACAGCCGCACAGGTCGATCGATCAGGTTAAGCTACACTTGCCGCGGTTGGTGTGTGGATGGCTGACCATCTTTACATACCGAGACCCCTCCGTGCCTCGGAAAGCACGTCAAGCCGTTGGTCCCGGCTGTCATTCGTGGATCTTTGACAGTCGTTACGGGTAGTCAGAAGCCCGAAAGTCTGACAACCAGTCTTACCAAGGAGTATCGTATTACTGAGTAACTGGGTTGTGGAGGTCAGATAGGCCGTCGCTCCATGAATACTAGTATTAAAATACTAGTATTCAGCTGCATCCGGTTAGACTGGAAGCCGACCCCAACATAGTTGGGAAAAGGCTAGGCAGCTGATGATGATGAGTGGACTAGGGCCCAGGCGTGATCGAGGTCAAGAGTGGGCCCATTCAGCAATAAAAAAAATCGTTAACGCACATTTCGTTCTTCATTCGCAGCTATAAATTACAAGAGTTTATGTCTGTGTCATTATTCTACTATCTCTATCAAAAGTAACTGAGTCCTCGGAAGGAAACGGAAATGGCGTTCGTGACTGATAAGCTAGCCGGGCTAGACGTAACTTAAACTTTATTATATTCAAGACTAACTGTAACCCTGACTTCGCTCGTGTGAACTAATGTATACTAAAATCTGGCCAAAGAATATACCTACATATCCATACTTCTAAACTAATATTATAAATATAAAAAAACATTTTTTTGTATGTTTGTTTGTTACGCTTTCCCGCTAAAACGGCTGAACGGATTTGGATGCAATTTGACACCTGGTTGATTTACACTAGATTTTTATCCGGATATGCCACGGGTTTGAGACTTCTGCGAGTGACCGCAGAGTGCAGCTAGTCACACTAATATTATAAAGGCGAAAGTTTGTGAATTTCAAATAAAAGTATGTTAAACCAAACGGAATAGCCGACACAAGTACGGTGTCCGCCATGCTTGGGTGTGCGCACCCTGACGCATTCATAAGCAAGAAAACGACTTCCAAATGCCAAGCGAGATTTGTGGACGCTTGGCGCTTGAAGAGGTTTGCCAAGGCTTGGCAAGCATGGAAAGGCACCATTAGGGTTCCGGGAAATTCAAATTTTCTTACGTTTTTTGCAGCTTGCAGGTCAGGTTGTATGTTGATTGTTGTTTGTTTGTTGTTGTGTTGTTGGTTGGGTTATTATAGAATTATAATCATTAACAACATCAATTGAACTCTCTAAGTTCATGTTACTTCTATTGAATAACCTCGTCAAAATGTAGGGAACAGCTGTTTTTTTTTTCACGATTTCAGGCTTAGTTCCATAGTAAAAGTTGTTCATAATGATGAGTACAATGACCTCTTAAGAGGTTGTTGGTGTTTTTCCAATAACCCTGTATATATGACCGGTAAAACTAAGGCTCTTGTAATGAAGCAAAGATCTCATAGTTTTGCATAGTAGATCCTCCCTTAAGAGCCTATACTACCTCAGCTAAAATTCACTCTTTATCTCGCTCGCACGATACTGCTCGCGGACTGTGTGAAAGCGAGACAGAGTGCGGTGCTGGGCGGGAGGCAGCGCCAATAGTTTAGGTATTTGCTTTTTACGGTGAAAATAAAGGTAATTCCAAAAAACTAACTAACATAAGACCTGCTTTGTAGTTAGTTCAGTTAGTATGCAAAGTTTCATGATCTAATTTGAAGTATTTTTTGAATACCAGCGGTTTATTGTTCGGTTTGGAGGTAACTTTGGTTTTTTTTTCTATCGAGAAAATTTTATGGAATCGTGTTTTCGTCTAACATAAGACCTTACATTAATCCTCAACTTTAGCATATATTTATTTCAAAATTAATGCTGCAGTATTTTCGACATAACGGAGGATCATGCTAAGCCATTTGAGGTAGTATAGGCTCTTAAGTAAGTAGCTATCACATTTAAAATTAGCTAAAGAATAAATTTTACGCCCAATTTGGCAATGAAACATGCTACCATTGGTAAGGATAGGAACCGAGCATTAGTCGTTTTCAATAGAATCGAACTCATGACATTAATCACACTAGCAGCACTGGCGACCACTCACCAAAGCCGTCAGGGTGTATTCAAACAAAACCAACTAATCATGCTCTTGACAATACAGCGGACAGGACAGCAAACGCTTTCCACATCGTATACAAAGCGCTGCTGCAGCGCTGTCAAAGAGCGACCCTCTCTGTAATTTAGGCACTAAAACAATTGAACGAGGGCTGGCCAAATTACTGGGCGACCGCGACGGTTCCATATTTTATTTTTATTTAGAGTAGGTAGTTTGTGGTCAGCTTGTTAGAAAGTGGAAGTGAGCTCTTTTATATATTCAGCGTGCATCAGAAAGGTGTGGTCATAGGTGGTAATAGAGACCATTAAACTGAATATCTTTCTCCATGGGACAACGTAATTGCGAAACAAATATCAGCCATCCCATACAATTGGGTCGAGTGGTTATTGAAGTTTTGAATGGGACAGTTGATATTTTTTTTAATCTTTCTTACTTTATAATATTATAAACTCGTATTTACATAAGGGTATTCTCGTTAAACCATTGTTAAGCCCAGCTTGTACTAGTACCTTTTGCAATTATTAGTTCGTCGAGTTTGAAGCAAGTTAATTATCAATTTTAAAGGTCTCAGAGTGACCCTCATTTTAATTAAAAAGGGATAAAAGGGATAGTGCTATAAATAGACCTTTGGGGTAATTGCGTAACATACTATCAGTACCTAGCAGTGGGCTTCATTTTGACAATTCAACAACATTCATTGCGTTATTTACTTTGTTAAGCAGACACATTTTTCGAGCATATGAAGTAGGTACTTAATAGATTATTCAGATTGAGATTGATAGTGTGTTACGCAATAAGGGTGCCGTTGTTTGTTTTCGAGATGAAGATGAAGAATGCTCGACATACCATGGACCGCCAATATAACATCATCATCATCTGCCTAGCCTTTCCCAACTATGTTAGGGTCGGCTGAATATAACATATCAGCCTATAATGCTCCCACTGCTGGGACACAGGATTCCTCTCTGTCAGAGGGAGTGGGCTGTAACCCACCACGCGGGCTCAAGTCCAAGAGAACGAACAAATCTATCTTCGAACAACTAGTTTGCATAAGAGATAGACTATCCACAATCTGTTACCAAAGGATTCCCGGTTACTTTGGTTACATTACCCGTCGCGAACCAGACAACCTTAAAAAGTTGGTGGTAATAATATAATAATAATCATTTTATTGTCAGGCAACTAAGGCCCATAGAAAAAATACACAAAATAATCTTATACAATAATAAACTAATACATATTAAAAACCTTAAAACTATGAACTATACACGTAACATTGTCGCGTATTGTGGTGTCGCGTAACCGTCCACGGAAACGTCGATATACGACACCTTTCGGCCAAAAGTCCTCTTTCAGACAGGTCTGTAGATGGTGGGTTGGAACTCGTACCACGAATGACTTGAAGTAATGCGCAAGGGAAAAGACCGCGGCTGGTCACCTAACCGCTCGTCAGACTGCGGTTACTGGACTCTTTGTTGACGGACTTAGTAGAGAGTAGATTCACTGAGCTGAGGCCCTTTTGGCTTAAATACTTTTTGAAGTGGAAACTTCTTTATGCGTTATGCATTTTTTGAGATGGGAAAACACCGCGCGTGTTTTGTTTATAAGACAATTCAAAAAATACCCGCTTCGGATGTTTGGCTGTCCGCGGGATGTACACGGTTTTAATGTATATCCTATCCGTTAAGTCAGTGAGTGATGGCAAAGTATTCTGTTTGTGTTTTGTTTTCACTTCTGTCGGCACTCCCGGAGTGCTACTGTCTTTTTTTTTACTGACTTCCTCGTTCCAGCGCAACGAGCAAAAGCTACTGCTAAGCATGAGGTCCTGGGTTAGATTCCCGGATGGGGCAAAGCGTTGATTTATTCATCTGGTCTGTATCAGTAACAGCCCGAAGTCTGGCGAAATGTGATCTTTGCAACTGTTCGGCTCTACAGGCGTGATGTTATGTTATTATTTTTAATACTTTAAAGATGTTTTGTTGTATTTATGCCGATTAGCGGATTTTCTTTCTTAATGTTTTCCTTTCTCAATGGTGGCGCTAGGTAACGCTGCCAACTTAGCGCCTTAAGGAGTAAAGGCTTCGTACACATTCACAGGTGGCTCGCTTCACGCCTAGAGCCTTAACGTCCTTACATACCACGGTAGTTGATTAGCAAAGGCGCCATGCGCGCAGTGCGTCGGTTGCGAAATTCTAGCGCTCAGCAAGCCACGTGACAGTGCGTACGTAGCCTAAACGACACCCCCACCTATGAGTAGAAAAAGTGTTGTACATTCATGTTGTAATATCAGAAAAATTATAGTCTAATCGACCACTCGTCTATGGTAAAACATTGCCTTTTTTTAGTTTTCGGGAGAAACTTTCAAAAGGCACCCGACCTCCGGGGAGGGTCGGGGAGTGTAGTATTTTTACCTCAATTAAACCACCCCGGTGATCACTATTAGCACATAGGGTTCCCGGTTGCTCTTAAAAGACCAATTCCGGAACCCCCCCCGACCAATTCCGGAACCCCCCCGCCCAATTCCGGAACCATCCCGACCAATTCCGGAACCCCCCGAACCTTTAGCTGACCTAGCGTAGTTTTAATAGTAGGTATATGAGGCCTCCTTATACTCGCGGGTTTGCGAACGGCGAGCAATGGGCAGCTCGCCGTCCGGTAAAGACCAGGCCCGGGTCCACGCGCGCCTCAAGGAGATGTCAGCACTAACTGCCGGGGTCCGCTAGGGCCGATGCCTGTTAGGGTCGCGGGTTGTTCGAAAGAGATACCGTGGCCCCTGGCACAGAGAACTGAAGGAACACGGGTGGGTTTTAGTCAGTAAAAGTCTGACACCCTCCCGCTTCGCCTGTTTGTTACCACTGACTTCCTCCTACCTTACCTTTGTTTTCCATGATCTATTCGTATCCTTCAGTGAGCCACAATCGAAATTAATGAAAAAAATAAATGAAACAACAAAAATTATACAATTTATTTATTTAATTTAATAATATGCGCCTAACACAATGTTCAATTCGCCATGGTCCGATTTAATTTACAAAACTGTTTAAATTTTAAATTAGGGCCTATGACTGTCGCTGTAAAGATAAGATTAGGACTTCTCTAGTAAAACATTAGTGTGGCAACTGTGGCGCCACTGCCGCGCAACTATGGCGCAACTATTTTAAGTTTTTATTTTTATCTCTTGTCCTTATGTTTAAATCTATTTTGTCCTAATCTCAAATATTTCTACAATTAAATAAGGAAGCATTACAAACACTGATAACATTGTCACAACATAAATATTTAGTACCATTTGACTTTAATTATATAAATACTTACACATTTTTACACATTTATCTACTTTTTATTATTTAATATATTTTTTTATATAAATTTACAAATACCTCATGAATTGTTTTATTTTATCCTAAAATTATACAATAATAAAAGCACATTGAGAACTAAATAATTGTTATAAACTGTTTGTATAATATTTACAAAATATTGATACTTTTCCGAAATGGGGGCTCACCATTTGAAGGCCATGTGATCAGCTAATCAACATACAAAATACATTTAAATATACCAAAATTTATTTATTTTTATTTTTTTGATCAGGTAACCTCATAGCCGCGAAAAAGTACCCGAAAATTATACATTTTATATTTATACAATAAGCAAAATATAAATGCAAATTATGTTGCTATACTACATTTCTTATAACACATTTTAATTTTTGTATAAACCCTAGAGGTCGTCGGTTTTATACAAATGTTTTACATATAGTAAAAAATCGACGTTTAATTTTTATACACTTATTGTTACGTTTAAACTCTTGTGCCTTTCATCTAAAATTTAGTATAAACTAAATGAGAAAATATAAACTTTAAACATTTTTTTGAGAAGGTAAATCTTTTAAAATATTCAACAGTCAGAAAAAAAAACAAGTCCTCATAATTGATATGTCCCTAACAGTACATACATAAACAGAGGAAAAACGACTTCAAAACCTTAAACTAGACATCATACGAATATTTACAAAACTCTCAATTTAAAGCACAGTTTCGTTCGTGCAAGTCCTAGGCCCGTTTACTAGAGAATATCTACTAGAGCCGCCATTTTTCCTACTAGTAACCGCTCCCCTGATGAAAAGTTCTTTGAAGGTCTCCCTAAATTGTCTCGACATGCCACAGTATATAGCAAAATTGATGGGATAGGAGACTAGAATGAAGAAATTAGTTATGAGGATCAAGATGTTAGCTATATAGTAGTCTAAAATCTCGACTATAGTGCTAGAGATAATATGCAAGATGGTGACTACAGCCACAGGGATCTCGACTAGAAGGAAGACGGTCACAACGACTATAAGCATCAAAGTAGTGCAGTTTGAATCTCTGAGTTTCCTACACTCGGATTTTCGGTTCTCCTTGAAGAGTCGTTGCCGGTTGATCTGCGCAGTCCTCATGGCTCTAAAGAGGAGGACGTTGAGGACTACTAAAGAGGTGCAGGGGATCAGGTGAACGAAGAGAACTCTAAAACCGTAGTATGTTATGAAATACGCGTCCAGAGATATCGCTTGCACCCACGGAGCCATCTCGATCTGAAAAAGAGAAAAATATGGGTCAGTACACGTCTGAATTTGTACAGACGCCACCACATCAAGCTACCCGAAACTGTCAAATTTACCCAATCAACTTTGAACCTTATGCTTTAGCGATAAAGTTGAAAATCTATTAAATAAATTTGACAGATTGTAGTAGCTTGATGTGCTGGCGTCTGTACACGACTGCCCCAGAGCAGGGTAATGCTTTTTTCCATTGATTTGACTGCGTGTTAAATAATACGACACGGTGTTGACGGCACGGTTGGCGCTGCGGTTAAGCGATTGACTGCTGCGCTGCGTGTCGCGGGTTCGATTCCCGCACGGAACAAATATTTGTATGACCTACAAGTAGTTGTTCCGGGTCTGGCTGTTTGTGTACGTGAATTTAAATGTTTGTAAACGCACCCACGATACAGGAGAAAATCCTAGTGTGGGGCAACGTTAATAAAAAAAAAAAAAAATGACCAATTCAGTGCACTTAAAGTTTTGAGATGTTTTCTCTTTGACACTACACTCGTAGCTCGTATCAATAAGCCAGGCCGTCACACTTACAAGTATTAGTCGATATCTCGAAAATTACTAAATGGATTTTGATGAAACTTGCACTGTTCTCTAAGTTGATGTAAATGTAAGCCAATAAAATAAAAATGGTCACGATCCGATTAATAGTTGCGGAGAAATACGTGGACAAACATACATACATACATACGTCTATAAAATTTTGTATATTGGTTTGGAAGCCCTAATAGATTGTCATATGTGAATAGAATGCAATTCCAATAATATTACATACATACGTGTCGAATTGATAACCTCCTTTTTTTTGAAGTCGGTAAAAGGGAACTTTCTCCAACATTAGCGCCTTTCGCTCTAATAGATCACAATCAAGGTGCTCCAAATAAAAAACAAAAGACAGTTGACTGACGTACCAACCTCAATCAATAGACCTAGAAACGTGATTAGAATGGAAGTCTGTGACCAGCAGGCAGCAACTAGGACTTTTTGTGTTCTTTTTTTGATTTTATCTTTTTAGGGTTCCGTACCCAAAGGGTAAAAACGGGACCCTATTGCTAAGACTTCGCTGTCTGTCCGTCCGTCTGTCTGTCACCAGGCTGTATCTCAAGAACCGCGATAGCTAGACAGTTGAAATTTTCACAAATTATGTATTTCTGTTGCCGCTATAACAACAAATACTAAAAACAAATGCCTTGTGGTACGGAACCCTTCGTGTCCGACTCGCACTTGGCCAGTTTTATTTATTACCGACGCTTTTAACGTGCACGTCTTTCTACATCGTGCTCACATGTCAACATGAATGATGTAACCAATATGTTGTAACTTATTTTATGATTTAAAAGAGTGTCCTTGGAGTTTTGAAATGGGCAGGCTTCACTTTTCCTTCTGACCGACCCTTTGACAATTCAAAAGTGCCTGTGTGTTTATTTGAATTAAATGTTTTTAGTTGACTTACGTTACCAAAATTGTGAAAAAAAAATTGTAGAAAAATATGTTGAATTCGCCGCTGTTCTATCTATTCTGGAAGTGAATAAATAAATATGCAGTGCACAGGAATACACACATACAAGCCTATAATGTTCCCACGGCTGGGTCACAGGCCTCCTCTTATAAAGAGGGAGTGGGCCATAATCTACCACGTGGGCCCGGTGCGGTTTGGTAGATATCACATGTCTTTGAATTTTGTGACCATCAGAATGACTGGCCAAAATGACCGATCAGCTTTAAAATATTACTAAAATCCTACCTATTTGCTACTATTTGATACCTTTGTTTAAATAATTGGTACCTAATTAACAACTGAGAAAATGAATTTAAAAAATGGCCAGTCATTCTGACATCAGGATGACTGCCCACATTTAGAATCTTCACGTGAGGGCTCCAAAATTTAAATTCGCCTTTACAAAAATTTTGTACCTATTTGATACCTAAACATATATTTTTTCTAGATTTTTAGGGCAAAGAATATAACAAAAAAAAATAAAAAAATATATATATATACAAAAAAAAAAAAAAAAAAATTATTAAATATTTTTGGTTCTAGGACGTGCCGGTTTCTGCACGATGATTTCCTTCACCGTTTTCGGAGCAGTGGTGATGATACACAAAGTAAAGCGCCTATCTGGGTTCGAGCCCACGACTTGTAACTCGATGCCGTTACCACGTTACCACTGCGAGGAAATTATTAAGTCTATAGTGATCCGATATCATTATAGAACCGTATTGGATTACAAAGGCACCTCGTTAATTTTGGCCGCCAAATCCCCAATGCTATTATAAAGAAAAATAATTACTTTTTATTATGTTCCATTTTTTTAAATTAAGCAAAAAAGGCATTAAGCTCATTATATTTTTAATGAAACAAAAACTCGCAAATCGCCCTTTTTGATGAAATTTGGTACCTACTTTGGGATTTCGGACACAATACAGGTTTTCACCAGGAATTTTTTGGTACTTACGGCCTAGATTCTGCATTTGAGCCCGGTTAGTTGCAATAGGCTCCACCCATGACTAAGAAAAAATAACTTATAAGTGGTGAAATGTGGGTGCACCTTTACCTTCCCTTGGAAGCAAGCGTATGTTATTTATTATTATAATTTATTATTATTTATTTATTCCTATGTTATTTTTGTGAATATTTCAGAGTATAGATTTCAGAGTGACTAGCACTATTGAAAAACTTATAAAAATGTTTGAAGTGGTAGCGTAAACTGAACTTTATTGTGTAGGAATTAAAGTTATTTTTCCGGAAACTCATATTTTTTTACATTTTGGGAAAATAAATAGCGGATGCAGATTACTTACACTGCAGACTTCCTCGAAGTGTCCCCGCCAGACGGTGATCTGCGGCACATATCGGCGGTCGAAGAACCTCGGCAGCTGGTGCAGGAAGGCGGCCACTCCGATGTAGATGAGGCACTTCATCACGTTGGGCATTGTACACCTGGAGAAGAAGGAGAGGTGGTTCAGTAAGTTGGTAGTCGAAGAGCGAGAGGTGGTGGAGAAGATGAAAAATTTTCATCAGTTTCGTTTCGGATATAGGACTGTTGTAGCTTATAGCTTATTCTGAAACGGATCGCGTACACTTAATCCTTCACCGGCCGAACTATTCCCGTACGTTGACGATGGTGGTCAATAATAATAAAAAACGTTTATTTTCTGCTTTTACCATATAATTAAAAGTTAGTACAATACATGATTGTGTATACAAAAATACATTGATGTTGTGGAGACTGGAGTCTGGTACTAGGAATACCTGTGTTACAGGTCCCCAGGCCTCCAAACTACACGGACAAGTCACACTGATACAAACGTCTACTAACAGATGATAATGAGAATGGGATGAAAGATTAAAAAAAAATAAAAAAAAAAAACAAGGAAAACACAAAGGAAATAATTAATTAATTAGACAGCAAAGTAGGGTGTGTGGGAGTGGGTGTGTGGGAGTGGGTGTGTGAGTGTGGGTGTGTGTGTGATATTTAAAACTTGTCTTAATATTATCAATCAATCGAATAAATCATCATCATCTGCCTAGCTTTCTCCCAACTAAGTTGGGGTTGGCTTCCAGTCTAATCGACTGCAGCTGAGTCTTTTAAATATAGCGACTACCTATCTGGCCTTCATGACCCAGTACCAAACATATATAAAAGAAAGAAAATCCGTACAGTCACGAGCACTAATATGTCAACACTTGGCAACTTTAAATTGCGATTTTTTCACGAAATAACGAATGCAAGCTTGAAATACGACACTTTACATAAATATATGGGTTCGAAAATACTAGGTTCATAATAATATAAAATTTCATTAAAAAATAAAGGAGAAAATCGCCTTTGAATAAAGCCAAGTGTATACATACTTATGCTCGTGACTGTACAACTGATTCAAGGATGTGCAACTTTTGTATTTAGACGACGCAAAACTGGCGTGCAGTAATCGACTTGCAATAAATACACTACAACGTACGATACAACTTAGCAGCCGGTCGATTCTTTAAAAATCTCACCGTGAAAACTTAGGTGAAGTGAGTTTGTTTTTGCTAGAAATTGACACTATTGACAGCTCTCCACGCTCACTTCACCTAAGTTTTCACGGTGAGATTTTTACAGAATAGCACCGCTGCTCTTATTTTGACATTACAAACTGACACTTAAATTTTAATTGTATCACATAGCCACTGACGTGTCCCGCGTCCCAAGGTTACGTCATCAGTATGTTAATTGTTCCAGTACATTTTTTTCGACGGGCCGCGGGTCGCCCTTGCCACTCATACACGACTCGTACAGAAAAAAATTCTATGGACCGCTGTTAAACTAATGGCTGTTTCTTTAAGTGGATAGACCAGGGTAGATTATAAAACTTGTTTCGTAACTTTAAGAGACTTAGATTTTTTTAAATAATTATTATTGTAAAGGCGAAAGTTTGTGACTGTTTTTTATTTCTTCACGCACTAACGGCTGAACGGATTTGGATGAAATTTTTCACACAGATAGTTTATAACCAGGATTAACACATAGGATATTCCTACGGGATCGACACTTATGCGGGTGAAACCGCGGGGCGCAGCTAGTAGATATATAGATTTGTATATCGAATTATAATGTTGTGAAGATTAAAAAAAAATGGTTTTGTAAGAACAGAAATAAGGAAAACGGCCCTTCAAAAAAAAACCCTTATTTTGACTCAGTTGAAAAAAGGTTGATAATTATTTTTTCACAAGTTATACATATAAATATGTCGAAGCGTAATAGATTTAAGATTATGTTGTCAATTTGATGTTATATGATGATTCTTTTCACCTAAATCTGACCTCCACAGCATAGTTACTGGGTAACACGATACTCCTTGGTAAGACTGGTTGTCAGACTTTTGGGCTTCTGACTACGCGTAACGACTGTCAAAGCTGTTATCATTCAGTCACGAACTCCGATTCTTTTCTTCTAATATCACAATAAACCATTAATATAAATCGAATTTCAAAAGTGACTCTTCGGGAAAAGGATAAGGATAAAGAAGGTATGTCTTGAATCTGACATTTGCCGAATTGACATGGATTGGGCGGTCCTAATATGGTTAGAAAGGAATGATCCAATAAACAAAATCATATTTATACTAAGAAAAGGAAACCACCAAAAATATTTTATGAAAAGTAGGTTGCCAAGATTTACGTAACACTATTACTGTTCAAAAGTTATCAGGGGGCCTAAAAAGGCCACTTTGGCAGAATCATAAAAGGATAACATTATGAATCATAATGGACACTTAACTGTCAAGTTAATCGTATCAAATCCCATTGGTGAAGGTTGTTTCAGTAATTTTTTTTTGTCTGTGCTAAAGTACCAATCAATCCAATCCAAATAAAATCCCAAGCTCTTTGATTATACCTACGTAGTGCAGCGAGAAAACCAGATGCAGCTGAATACTAGTATTTTACATGGAGTTACCGCCTATCTGACCTCCACAACCCAGTAGTGGGTAACACGATACTCCTTGATAAAACGGGTGGTCAGTCTTTCGGGCTTCTGACGACCCGCAACGACTGTCAAAGATCCAAGAATGACAGCCGGGACCTACGGCTTAACGTGCTTTCCGATGCACGGAGGGATCTCGGTATGTAAAGATGGTGACCCATTCACGGACCGACCACGGCAAGCGTAGCTTAACCTGATCGATTGACCCATGCGGCTGTTATTACTTAGCCACGAGGCACGAGCCTCCCTAGGTCTGCACATACCCGACATACCCGAAGGGTTCAGCAGACGTAAACAAAGCGCGATGTTACATGTTATGTTATTTTTGATCCGAAAATCCAGAAATAATGATTTCCGACATTTATCTCTACGAACCTCTAACATGAGGGTCATATTTCAAAAGCGTGGGAAGTAATACAAAACCTTCGCTTTTACGGTTATTTATCTTCAAAACTCACCGAAATCCACGGATATCTATGCCGAAATCAATAAACAAAAATGTCAAGTATCTCTTGGTGGAGACCTACTTATAGCCTAGACCTAGAATAACCCTCTTTAACTTTGAGGGTAGGTGGAGGAAATGTGGGTTGGTGTTTGTACAATCACTCGCGGTTTGTCAAAAATCTAATCGATATTTTCTGTTAAAAAAAGTTTTATCTAGACAATTTATTGATTAATATATGTATACTTTATTGCACGCCCGTGGCTAAATAATAAAGTCGCACGGGTCGATACGCTTGCCGCGGTTGGTCAGTGGATGGGTGACCATCTTTACATACCAAGACCCCGTGCCTCGGAAAGATAGGTAAATGACATCATAGAATTTATCCATTTCCCGAAAACCCACACATTTTTTTTACAACCAGCCAGTACATGGTCTGTTCCAATTTTCTGGCAATACTCATAAACTGTTAAACAGGACGAAACATCACTCTAGCGTGATATTTTATTTGACCATCTTTTTATGGGCTATAAACTATTGGGACCGTCAGCAGCCCGAGTCGGCGTTTATATCATTTTCATACATTTTATATCATTTTTTTATTGCAATCTTAATGAGTTTATTATAAGAAATATTGGCAATTTGGTCTACTCAATAAGAGTATTTTTTGGTCAGAATTAGATTACAGCCGGACGGGTCAATCGACCAGGTTAAGCTACGCTTGCCGGGGTCGGTCCGTGGATGGGTGACCATCTTTACATAACAAGATCCCTTCGTGTCTCGGAAAGCATGTTAAGCCGTTGGGCCCGGCTGTCATTCGTGGATCTTTGATAGTAGTAACGGGTCGACAGAAGCCCGAAGTCTGGCAACCAGTCTTATCAAGGGGTATCGTATTACTCAGTAACTGGGTTGTCAAAGTCAAAGTCAAAGTCAAATCATTTATTTCAAATAGGCACATTAAAGGCACTTTTGAACGTCAAAAAAAAACTAAATAGAAATGATTCTAGTCGTTGTGGAGGTCAGATAGGCATTCGCTCCATGTAAAACACTGGTATTCAGCTGCATCCGGTTAGACTGGAAGCCGACCCCAACATAGTTGGAAAAAGTCTAAGCAAACAACTTTTCAATCTGTCTGTAGGGGCGTACATATGAAAGAAAAGGGCTCAACGGATTTGAATGAAACTTGACCCAAAGATAGACCAAGTCCTAGATTAACATAAATACTTTTAATTTTTACTTTTTATCCGGGTATGTACAGTCAGGGAAATAATGAATGGGATGTATTCGGTTTTAATGTATATCCGATAATATGTCAGTGAGTGATTGCAAAGTATTCTGTTTGTGTTTTGTCTTCACTTATGTCGGCACTCCCGGAGAGTTTTTCTTTGAATTTCGCGAGGTACTCTTATCCTTTTGCCTTCTGGATTTATTACCGCTGTGGCCTACCATACAATGACATACCTACTTAGGTACTACTAACTAAGACCTCACAAAAGGCCATACCTCGCTTTCCACCTGTCGTGGGTATTCGAGCTACTTTTAAACACTTTTCCTACATCACACAGTCATTGACATCTCACACCCTTGTCAAATGAATAAGTGACTGTGCTCTCAGATGCAGATATTTTTCAGGTTATTTCTCTAAGTACTTACTGGGTTACTTAGTAGGTAAAAAGGTGGGGAATACTTCATTCTTTTATTTTTCTGCCTAAAGTATTGACCGAAAAGAAAACGTAGAAAGAAAGAAAAATGCGTTTATTGGCATTACAGCAAAATAAATACACCTTGAAACTATAAATCAGAAAACAAAGATTATAATGCCAAAAGGGCCTCAGCTCAGCATAATGTTAGATGACAACACAAGGTGTACCACCTGAGGGCACGCCTTTGAGGAGTGGCTGAAGAGGCGCCACGGCGTCCTCACCTTCCGCAGGTCCTCACCGGACACGGCTGCTTCGGGAGGTTCCTGTTCCGGATAAGGCGGGAGGAAACGCACCATTGTGTGGATCACCCAGAGGACACGGTGGAGCATACTGTGGAGGTCTGCCCAGCATGGGTAGAGCACCGCTGCGTCCTCATGGCGGTGATCTCTTGCGTCCGATCCTAGTCCAGGTCATGGTACGGAGCGAGAGTGCAAGGGAAGCCGTCGCCTCCTTCTGCAAAGCAGTAATGCTCGCAAAGGAGGAGGCGGAGCGCGTGAGGGAGAGGCAATCTTTGCGACCTCACGCCCCACTTCGGGAATCGACAGCCGATTCCCGGCCACCGTAGGCGCGGGCTTGCGGACGGCGAGCAATGGGCAGCTCTCCGTCCGGTAAGGACCAGGCCCGGGTCGACGTCGCGTTGTGTTCCACGCGCGCCTCAAAGAAATGTTAGCACTAACTGACGGGGTCCGCTAGTGCCGATGCCTGCCAGGGTCGCGGGTTGTTCGAAAGAGATACCGTGGCCCCTGGCACAGGCAGGTAACACGGGTGGGTTTTAGTCAGTAAAAGCCTGACACGCCCTCCCGCTCCGCCCAGAGCGGGAGAAGTAATTTTTTTACTACTTTTTTTATTTTATTTGTATTTTTTTTTTGTGTATTTTATCTATGGGCCTTAGTTGCCTGACAATAAAATGATTATTATTATTATGATTATTATTATTATACCACCAAAAAAAAAAAGGGTTACCACCTGACGCTGATTTTCAGCTGCAACAAACACATAATGGAAGCGTGTGTGTCCGTTATAATAAATTATAAGAATTAATTAAATGTGATGTTTATTGTGATAATACAGCAATAGGTATATTGCTGCTGATAATTTATAATAGGCGAACACTACTACACGTATAGTATTTTTATCTCACAAACCGACGCGCGCTTTACTAGTGGTTACCAAGTGTAAGAACACGCTGTGAGTGTGTGTGTAAGCGCAGGAGCTCTCGGTACCGTCTGAGACAATGGCGAAGTGTTTGTGCGTGTGTGTGTTATGTGCTGACGCTACACGTCTTCACGCACACATTCATAAAATCCGAAAACCGTAAATTTGTAGTTATATTACAAAAAAAAAACCCGTGATAAACTATTTACATACTTAACTACTTTGTACGGAACCTTCGGTGCGCGAGTCCGACTCGCACTTGACCGGTTTTTGTTTGAGTTGCTCTGTGTTTCAATTTGAATACCTTTATCTTTTCTAGTCAACGGGTATAAAAAGAAAGTGCGAAAATATAATTCGGCGCAGTCGAAAGAATGAATTATTCTATAAAGGGAACGCCTTAAAAGCTATTTTAATGAAGTTTGAGCGGAACTGAATCCAATAACTCGGTGCTGCCATAGATTGGGGGATGAGGTTTAAATGTTGGGGTGTTTTGCTTGTATAAGCAGACTAGGTACACAGTTGGCAGGTGTACGGTGTACGTACAGACGCCAGCACAACAAGCTACTACAATCTGTCAAATTACTTTAATAAACCCAACCCCCCCCTAACCTTAACCCTTTTATTTCTTGACATTTGCACGTCACATCGTGTGGCAAACATGCCTGTACCTAATAATGTTGTTACCATCTTGCATGCATGAATTTTCTTGTATTTATGACACATGTTTAAGCAAATAAATGTTATCTTAGATTTTCAACTTTATCGCTAAAGCATAAGGTTCAAAGTTGATTGGGAAACTTTTGACCGTTTCGGGTAGCTTGATATGCTGGCGTCTGTACATGTGCACTTATGAAACGTCAGAAGCTAGGTGCACGGTTCCAATTGGTCGTTTCCTATGGAGAAGAGCTGGTAAGAAACTCCACGGTTACTCTTTTTATTTTATTATTTTAAAAGTAAATAAGCAAACTCTACAGCATGCATTATTATTAGTGTAGACTGAACCACTTATTTATTCTTTTATCATTCTATCTTGATTATTTGCCAACTTATAATCTACCTACAACTGTAAATGTGTATGGCATGAGAACCATATTCAGCCTATAATGTTCCCACTGCTGGGACACTGGCCTCCTCTCGGTGAGAGGGAGTCAGCCGTAATCCACCACGCGGGCCCAGTGCGGATTGGCAGATGTCACATGTCTTCGAATTTTTGGTTCTAGGACATGCCGGTTTCCTCACGATGTTTTCCTTCACCGTTTTGAGAGCAGTGGTGATGAAATAATTTAGACAAAGTAAAGCGCCTGTCTGGGTTCGAACCTACGACCTACAATTCGTAAGTCGCGGCCGTTACCACTTGGCCACCACTGCTCTGGCATGAGAACGTAGAAATATATATTACCTGATACTTAGGAGGATTAACTAAAAAAAAAAAAATGGGTACACACACCCTCAACACTCACACACTTACACCCACTCAGAGCTGCTAAATTAATGTTTTATTTTATTTTTATTTTACTTTTCTTTTTTTTAAACCTTTTACGCCTCATCATTGTTAAGATACCACTTATGGGAAGAGCGAGACAGCTCCGACACAAGTACTTTTGTAACTTACCAGGGCTGCCTCAATTTATGTATGACACAATGTTTAAGTTGAAATAAATATTTTTGTATTTTTTGTATTGATACTAGGAATAAAATTCCTAAAACTGTGCAGTCAAAGATTGCCACAAGTACATTAAAAAAATGTAAATCTACCTTAAAAAAATATTATATTACTGGTGACATAATATTTATAAGTAATGTGTTGTGAGCGAGCTTGCCTCCTCCACTTTGTCACATAAACCTTTAAAGGTTTTTAGACAAGTGTATGCTTGTAAAATTAGTTAGTGTAATTGAATGTATTGAAAAATAAAGGAAAAAAAAATTCTCTTTGTCAAATCCACCATATTGTTTCTCTTGAGTAAACGTACATGTGTTAAAAATAACGAGCACGTAACAGTTCATCTCACAGCGGAAACATGGCGGTTGCGGCGGCAACAACATAACACTCAATTAATTTTAAATTGCTAATATTTGTCTATGTACACACTTGCTCTGTAGACAGGATATTAAATAACAATTTCGGCTGTAATTATTACCTAATACATACCCCCTTACTAATAAACGTTGTATAGCGTCTGTATAGTTATACATCACTATGTCTTCTTCTTTCGAAAGAAATTACTGACGACTGAAAGAGAGAATTCGGTAACTATTCAACTGATGTAATACGTTTATTAGTAATAGTCCGGCCAAGTTAGCTTCAAAAAACTGGCCAAGTGCGAGTCGGACTCGCACACGAAGGGTTCCGTACCACAAGGCAAAACACCGAAAAAAAAAACACGTCTGTTGTATGGGAGCCCCCCTTATAATATTTATTTTATTTGTAGTATTTGTTGTTATAGCGGCAACAGAAATACATAATTTGTTAAAATTTCAACTGTCTAGCTATCGCGGTTCTTGAGATACAGCCTGGTGAAAGACAGACGGACGGACAGACGGTCTGCAGTCTTAGTAATAGGGTCCCGTTTTTACCCTTTGGTACGGAACCCTAAAAAGAGGGTTAGGTTACACTAATTCGCATAAAGCTGAAAATTGGTATAAATGTTGGGAACACCATTACAAATAAATTGTCAAAAGTCCCCATCGATCCGACGTGTGCAAAAAAAAGTTATTCAAGATCAAATGTTGCAAAAATCAGTTTTTTTGCATTTTTCTGCTAAACGGTAAGTTATTATAAAAATAAGTAGGTAAAACAAAAATTGTTCATCATGCAATTATCTATTAAAATTGTTCATACACTTTTTTTCCTAATAATCACCATTTCGGAGATATAGCGATGCAAGAAGTTGAAAAAGTTGTGGTCTTCATAATATGTATGTCAATTACCTTTATATACGTTAGAAAAACCGTTAAAAAAACGGGGAACTAAGTTAAAAAAAACCCGCCAAGTACATGGGTGGTGCGGAAACATGTGCATATTATAAAGAACACAACGTTTTTAGGTACCCTTCAGGTTTTCATTCCCTTGCGAGTGTCAAAACGTGAGGCACAACCGAAACATAAACGCCCGTATCTTTTGATTAAGTTGACTTAGAAGTTTGATTTTTTCAGTCCTTCAAGGGATTGCAGCCCTGAGTATTTCTTGATCTTATAAGGGTTCCGTTTTTCCTTTTGAGGTACGGAACCCTAAAAACACCATCTTGTATAACATAACATTGAGCTTGTTTTCCCTAAAGGGGTAGGCCTATCCCTGCGGCGAATAGTACACCCACATTCGAGAAAATTCTGATGGAAAAACCCAACATCACTTTGCTCGACCTGGGAATCGAACCCTATGCTCGTAGGGCTTGCGACCGCTAGATGAACGAAGCAGCCACTTCCAAGAAATCATAAGTTTATGTAAAACATTCTTAATGAAGTTTTCCGTAATAAACTGAAAATACTTGGAAAGCAACCACTTAAGTGTCATTACGTAGAGCTTGCTACGCCGCTACGCCGTAGCAAGTGCTACGCTCGTAGCATTTAAATTGTACTTGTGGACCTCATGCTCAACATTACAGTAGCGCTTGCGACTAGACCAGGGAGGCAGTCAAAACAAAAAGATGAATAAAAACATTTCCATTATTACTGAGAAAATACTCGACTCCACAGACTAGCTCTGTACTTAATGACTGCTTTTAAAAAATCTTTTATTCTATGAACGAAAACTCCGGCTTCCTCAGACTATTATGAGTTTTCGGAGAAGTTATAACAATTTAATTAAAAAAAACCTGTCAAGTGCGAGTCGGAATAACGCACCGAGGGCTCCGTACAAATTTGTAGGTATGTAAATAGTTTTACAATTTTTTTTTATAATGTAACTACAAGTTTACGGTTTTCGGATTTTTTTCTTTACTTGTGCTACATGACATTGCTTCTTGCTAAATTTCATGATTCTAGGTTAACGGGAAGTACCCTATAGGTTTTGATTTCGGAACATAAACGCCCGTATCTTTTGATTGCGTTGACTTAGAAGTTTAATTTTTTCACTGCTTCAAGGGATTGCAGCCTTGAGTATTTGATATTAATTTCAATTTTTTCAGTTACTGGGTAATACGATACTCTGGTACGATACTTGGTAAAACTGGTTGTCAGAGTTTCGGGCTCCTGAATGCCCGTAACGACTGTCAAAGATCCACGAATGATAGCCGAAGACTCCGAGCTTGTATCATATCAATGATTAAGAATAGCTCATGCCATAGTGTAAATAATATTTATCATCATCATCATCATCATTTCAGCCGAATGACGTCCACTGTTGGACATAGGCCTCTTCCAAGCACCGCCAATTCGAGCGGTCTTGTGCTTTTCACATCCAGCGGATTCCTGCGACCTTCACCAGGTCATCGATCCACCCCATCAATACTTAGCTAATAGTTTACTAAAATTATTATGAATATAAAATGAGCCATAAGTAACAAATTAAAAAAATACTTTTATTGTTATTTTATTATGTAACACAAAATAAAGATAATAATAATATACCAAATATTCATTGATCTGACTAGCAAAACATAGACTCCAGAACAAACTTGACTTTATTAAAAACACTCAGCTTCATTCAACTCTAATAAATTTAGTTAAAAACAACAGTTCTCCCGACAAATCCCTTCGGAGAAGGATGAATAGAGGCGAGAACGAATGCATATTTGCGCCATTTCTATTTAGGGTTCCGTACCCAAAGAGTGCCATCGGGACCCTATTAGTAAGGCTGGATTTAGTGCCCGACCGACAGTTACGCTGACATCGGTCGCGTACAGCTGAGCTGCTAGGGAGTTTGTTGCGCCACTTCTCCCCAGCGAAAGCACTAGGAAGAGGTGAAGGGCGGGCGTTTTGGGGGACTGTCTTATGTAATTTTGACGTTCGAAAAGTGCTGGTTCTCAGTCAAAGAATAATTACTTTTGATTTTGTACCGATATAATATATGCACTCGCTGACCGTCGGTGGTGACCATACACGTCTATTTATCGTCAGCGTTTTGGTACGCGACCGACGTCAACGTAACACTAAACCAGCCTCTGTCCGTCCGTCCGTCTGTCACAGGGCTATATATATCTTTTGAACCGATTACGGTAAAAATTTAAATTTTCACAGAGTGTTTTTTAAATTTATTAAATTTTCACAGAGGCTCGTATAAAAACAAATTATTGTTTGTGTTACATACAAGAAACGTGTGTGTTTCGGTGTTTTTTGTTCGATCATAATAATGGCAATATATTAAAAAAATATGTTTATTGTTAAATGTACAGTGGTACGGAACTCTTCGTGTGCGAGCCCAACTTGGCCGCATTTTTAATTTCGTCAGAACTGAAAAGTTTAATTTGCACCACCTCTGGAGGGTTGTCGTTGATTTTATTTGCTGAAACCGTCCGTTTATTTTCAGTCAGTTTTCTCAGTTGATTTGTATATCTGGCAGTGCCGTCGTTATGCAAGGTTTATGGAGAGTAAAGTGATTTTAACAAACGTTTTTATTTACATAATTATACTGACTTTATTATTTCGGTCCCAGTGGGTGAAGTTTAATTATTCGTTAAGTCTGACATGATTTTTTGGAACGAAGTTTTTTAACGCGGCTTGTAGAAATCGTCACGTAACAAAAAAGCGTCATGCCCCCTCCATGCGACTTTCTCACAAACATTCTGACACAGAGAGAGAGAGAGAGAGAAAATCAAAAAGAAAATCCTGTCTCACCTGGCGTGTTCGTGCGTTAGACATTAGTCTACACGCACTTCTAGTTATCGCACAGTGCGCGTAAAAAAAATTGAAAAGTGCTTTGGAAAATCGAGCTTTATGACAAAATCACTGCGTAAATCAATTCCAAATAAAGTTTATTGAACTCTTCGATAACGAAGCTTTGTCGGTACCGACTTTGTTTTGAAGAATTTACAGATCTTTTATTGCTTATTTACACCCAAAGTTACATTAAAAATAGGTGGAAAAACGAATCTTTGTTGGGTCATAACTTTTTAATGGCTTTTTATTTTAGTATCTGGGCGCACGGGAGTGCCCCCGCCAAGACGAGGCAAGCGAAACGCTACCATCACAAGGGCGTAAGGTGAAAATTTTTTTCACTGTTCATTACTTTTCTGTTATACAATAATTCTTGTAGTAACGAAACGGCCAAGCCTCATATTTTGATTAAGGTGTAGAGTTTGTGAAGTTAGGGCTTGTGGAGTTAGGGCGTGTAGAGTTAGAAGCTTCGTTCTACATGAGATCTGATAAATTTTTGACAGTGCGAGCCATATTATGTGGTCTCGTCTGCGCGACACAAATACATCTCTCGTTGCGCGACTTGCGGTGCCTTTGTGTCGCGCGCGATTTTATCGCGTGTCGCGCCTGTTTGAAGGAGCCTTTATCGCTGCTTAGCAGCAAGGTATTTTTATTTTATTCTTATTAAGTTCGGTAACAATAGAAAAAGTAATCGTGTCTCATTAGTGACAATTGACCTTAAAGATGAATACTTTTCACTACTTTCTAATGTAAAATAAAATGTTAATTAACAAAATGTTCACAAGGCTATGTTAATAATCTATAGAAGAACTTTTAAATTACCTTTAGACGTACTACGTTCTAGTAGTTTTACATTTTCCTAAGAAAACATTTGCCTCGGTCAGCTGCCACGCTACCACATGCATACTATATGAAGGAGCCAAGGCTTTAACGTTTCACTTTGTGTAGTTTAATTTTAACCTATGTACATTTTATAGTTACTTTAAAACTGGCTTTACGAAGCATTGGAGGCCTTTGCCCAGTTGTGGGCTTCATTTTTGCGCTTCTAATGATGCACCCTTTTTAATGATTGTGTCTCTTTTTAATTTTCTATCCTTTTTTCAGTTACGACTGGTGACTAGCACTATTGAAAAAGTTATAAAAATGTTTGAAGTTGTAGCGTAAACTGATCTTTCCATAATTCATATTTGTTTACATTTTTGCCAAATAAATCGTGAACGCAGATTAAGGGGTTACATGACCGGTGGAGCATACGGTGGAGATCTGCCCAGCTTGGGCAGAGCACCGCCGTGTCCTCACGGCGGCGATCTCTCGCGTCCGGCCCTAGTCCGGGCCATGGTACGGAGCGACAGTGCATGGGAGGCTATCGCCTCCTTCTGCGAAGCTGTGATGCTCGCGAAGGAGGAGGCGGAGCGCGTGAGGGAGAGGTAATCCTTGCGCCCTCACACCCCCAGCCGCCGCAGGAGACGCCCCGGGCGTCGGGAGTCGATAGCCGATTCCCGGCCACCGTAGGCGCGGGCTTGCGGGCGGCGAGCAATGGCAGCTCGCCGTCCGGTAAGGACCAGGCACGGGTCGACGGCGCGTTGTGTTCCACGCGCGCCTCAAGGAGATGTCAGCACCAACTGGGTGGTCCGCTAGGGCCGATGTCCGCCAGGGTCGCGGGTTGTTCGAAAGAGATACCTGGCCCCTGGCACAGGCAACTGAAGGAACACGGGTGGGTTTTAGTCAGTAAGAGTCTGACACTCCCTTCCGCTCCGCCTAGAGCGGGAGGGGTCATTTGATGATTTCCCACCCAAAAGAAAAAAAAAAGGGGTTACATGACCTAAAGCGCGGTCACTGTCGGACTGCATAGAAAAGAAAGATGTTGTAAATATCTAAAATGTGTACTGTGCTGCCATCTATTTACTTGTATGTGTAAGTCTTTACTTCATAATAAAAGAGCATCTCTTTTCTTTCTGACACAGCATAGCACGTTGTTTTATTATAGGTTATGGGCCTTAAAATAAATAAAATATAGTTTTTTAACAAGAATTTCGGACTAAAACGAGTGTTAAAAGACTTCTATATTTGGAACGTGTTTTTTTCACAGTGTAGTAACGGACGATTGGGCTTAGCGCGGAATAATAGTGATAAAAAAATGTCTGCTAACTATTTAATAAATGTACCCAAGTTACGCGGACGAGAAAATTATAGCGAATGGTGTTTCGCGGCAGAAAATTTCCTAGTCCTTGAAGGCATGAAACATTGTGTTAAGTCAGAAGTAGGGGTGATCATAGGAGCTGCAGATGACGAAAAGACCAGAGCCAAATTGATTATGACAATCGACCCGTCTTTGTATGTACACGTGAAAAGTGTAAGGACTACGAAAGAATTGTGGGATAAATTACAACAATTATTCGACGACAACGGTTTTTCACGAAGAATAAGTTTGCTACGGAATTTAATTTCGATACGCCTAGAAAATTGCAGTTCAATGACGTCATATGTGACGCAGATTATTGATACAGCGCAAAAATTAAGTGGCACGGGATTCGAAATTAATGATCAGTGGACAGGATCGTTGCTTTTAGCAGGATTGCCTGATCGGTTTTCACCAATGATCATGGCTATTGAGCATTCGGGCATTAGCATATCGGCGGATTCCATAAAGTCAAAATTATTAGACATGGAGTCAGTGACCGAGCAAGATGAAGTTAGTGGAGCATTGGTTACTCGTTCAAAACTCATTGGAAAGAATAACAAGTCTATGGCAAGAAAAAATGACAATGTTGACAGCAATCCGTCAAAATCAAATGTCAAGACAGTGACATGCTATCGATGTAAACAACAAGGACATTATAGAAACCAATGTACGAATAACGAAAATAACTCGTCGAGTTCGAAGGATAAAAGTCGTATGCAGTCTAATGCGTTTAGCGCAGTATTCCTGAGCGGAAATTTCAACAAAGATGAATGGTATGTTGACTCTGGAGCCAGTGTACACCTAACAGCAAACGAAAGTTGGGTTCTGAATGCGTCTTATGATCAGAAGAAAGAAATTATTGTAGCAAACAAAGAAAAGTTGTCAGTTTTATGTTCTGGCGATGTGAAGATTACGACTACGACTGATAATATCAATTACGATATTGTGGTAGAAGATGTATTTTGTGTTCCAAGTCTGACTACAAACTTGCTATCAGTCAGCCAACTAATAAACAAAGGAAACAAGGTATCTTTTTCGGACAGTAGTTGTTCTATATACAACAAGAAGAATGACTTAGTAGCTACAGCATTATTAGTCAATGGAGTGTACAAAGTAAACTTGTTAAACATAGAACATTTAGCTGGATCAGTCGTGTCAGGTGTTACATGGCATCGCAGATTAGGACACATCAATAAAGACTATTTGCATCAGATGAAGACTGCTGTACAGGGAATGTCTTTTGATGAAAAAGTGGATATAGGAAAGTCCTCATGTACTACGTGTTGTGAAGGCAAGCAGTGTCGCTTACCCTTCAAGAGTACTAGCCAGAGAAGTAGTAACCTACTAGATATAGTACATACTGATATCTGTGGACCTATGGAAAATGTATCCTTGGGTGGGTCCAGATACTTCTTGTTGTTTGTCGAGGATCATAGTCGTATGGCATTTGTTTATTTTCTGAAACACAAAAATGAGGCGTTGAAGTGTTTTAAAGAATTCAAAGCTCAGGTGGAAAATCAAACAAAGAAGACAATCAAAGTATTAAGAAGTGACAATGGGCTAGAGTACTGCAATAGAGAATTTGACAACTATTTGAGTAGTGCTGGTGTGATACATCAAAAAACAAATCCGTATACACCACAGCAAAATGGATTGTGTGAGCGATTTAATCGCACAATCGTTGAAAAAGCCAGATGTCTACTCTTTGATGCCAACCTAGGCAAAGAGTTCTGGAGTGAGGCCACCAACACCGCAGTGTATCTTCAGAATCGAAGCGTGGCTGCAGCATTGGGAAATAAGACACCGTATGAGATATGGACTGGTTGTAAACCAGATGTTAGCCATATCAGAATCTTCGGTAGTACTGCAATGGTCCTTAAAGCTAAAGAAAAGCGTAAGAAATGGGACAAGAAGTCAGAGAAATGTATTCTGATTGGTTATCCAGAAAACATAAAGGGTTATAGACTGTATAATCCAGAAACAAAGACTGTATTGACTAGTAGAGATGTCATCATAGTTGAGCAGGAATCGAAATCTGAATGTCAGTTACAAGTTCAAGATCAGAGTTTCGATTCAGTGGGGGGAGAAGGAGTTAAGATTGATGAATTCAACTCGGAAACATCATCATCAAATACAAGTTCGGATGACACATTTCTAGATGTGAATGATGAGATGTATGAACCCAGTGATCGCGAACTGGAAGATATCTCACTCAGATCTCCTAGACCTACACGCGAGAGGAAGAAGCCAGATAGGTTTCATTATTCAAACCTTTGTACAGGTGAGGATACCTATGATGACGCGGCTGGTTTGTCTCTACGTGATGCTTTAGCTGGATCTGAAAAGGAGCAGTGGAAGAAGGCCATGGCTGAAGAGTTACAGAGTTTCAAAGATAATGATGCTTGGGAGTTGAGAAGTGCTCCACAAGATGGTAGAGTTGTTAAGAGCAAGTGGGTGCTACGTAAAAAATATGATAGTGAGTATAATGTTCGATTTCGTGCGCGTTTAGTGGCGAAAGGTTTTTTCGCAAATCGAAGGTGTAGATTATACAGACACTTTTTCTCCTGTAGTGAGACATACCACTTTAACAATGTTATTTGCTCTGTCTGTTCAACTAGGTCTTGATACAACGCATCTTGATGTTACAACTGCTTTCTTAAATGGGTCTCTTGAAGAGGATATTTATATGCAAATACCTGAGGGTTTTTCTGAGACAGTACAGAAAGGACAAGTTCTTAAATTAAAAAAGTCAATTTATGGTCTCAAACAATCTTCAAGAGCGTGGTATAAGAAAGTGGAGGAATGTATGTTAAAAATTGGCTATGTTAAATCTAAGATAGAACCATGTATGTTTTTGAAGTTTCAGGATAAGTTAAAAACTATTGTTGCATTGTATGTGGATGATTTCTTTATATTTTCTAATAATAGTAAAGAAACCAAATACTTAAAAGATGTTTTAGCTGATAATTTTAAAATTAAGGATTTAGGTGAAATCAAGAAGTGTCTTGGTGTAAATGTAACCATAAATAAATCCGAGAAAACAATATCATTATCGCAGGAAGATTATATTGATCAGTTATTGCATAAATTTAATATGACTCAATGTAAAACTGTTCAAACCCCAATGGAGACTAAGTTACAAGTATCTAAGGATGAGAATTTTGTAAATGAATTGGTTTCCTTATCAACAAATAATAGATTGTGTAACTGAGAGAATTGTAAATGTTAAATATTTGCCGTCAGTTGAGATGCCCGTTGATTTGCTTACCAAGAGTTTATGTGCTAGTAAGCATTATTATTTTTTGGATAAATTGGATGTTCAGCATATTTAAAATGTACTAATATACATGTGAGCACATTGTTAGATTTAGTGGGGGTGTTGTAAATATCTAAAATGTGTACTGTGCTGCCATCTATTTACTTGTATGTGTAAGTCTTTACTTCATAATAAAAGAGCATCTCTTTTCTTTCTGACACAGCATAGCACGTTGTTTTATTATAAAGCGCGATGACACAACGCTGGTAATTTATTGCAAAATATGAAGCAATTTAATTACAAAAAAATCTATTGTTTGGACTAAAAATTAAAACCCTAGTATTTTAGTATGTTGCTTGTAGAATAATCTGACAAAAATCAGAATGATTGTATGGTTTTTATTATAAAAATAAAGTTTTTAGAGGTATCTGCATGTTTTTTTTCTATCGTATCAAATTAGTTGTATTATGTTTTCAACACACTATCTACCTAGCATATATCCTGAAAATCATATATTTTTCTGATTTTGTTTACTGTAGTCGATCATATACTTTTATTGTTTCTAAAACTTGCCTTTTTTGTGTTTAGGTCCTCTAAACCCCTTAAGCCACTTTTGTCGGTTTGTATGGTCTCTATTCAAGGGGCTTAAAGTCTACATTGGCAAGGCTGCCATGCATCTACCATGCTATCTCTCCACTACCCTTGGTTGACTGATTGAGAATGCTTAGGGCATTAGGACCGCCTTTGTACCTTTGTAGTGCACATATTTTTTTTAATTTGCCTGTACTGTCCTACTGCTGAGCAAAGGCGTCCCATTTTACAATAATAAAACAATTGTTCTGGTATCCGTGTCTCGTATAAAAACCTCCTCGAAAATACATAATTATGCATCGAAATAAACTCAAGTGTTATTTCCGAAACAGAAATCTCTAACTAGCCTGTACTGTCCCACTGCAGGGCTAAGGCCTCCCTCTTCCTTTTCCACAGTGAGTTTGCGAGTGCCGGCCAGTCCCTACGGTAGGAGTCAAGCTCGTCCCACCATCTTCGTCTTGGCCTGCCGCGATGTCGTCGTGCGTTTAGTGGGACCCGGTGGTTCTCTTAGAAATAAAGTTCAAATAACAACACAGCGTATCCAAAAACGTCAGAATAAGACAAAACAATGATAAAGAATCTAGAATTTTACCTAAATCCGTAGGCATCGGGCATGAATACGAAATGTTATTTAATTGAAAGCTTGTAAGCCTCTGAAAGTGCTCGGTAAGGACGATCGTTATTTCACATGCAACTAGAATTGATGAATTGTGGGCTGTTGCCCATAGCAACAACAACAACAAAAACAGCAACATACATCACTCAAAAGATATTTCTTTATCTGTATTAATAATAAAGTTGAAACGTTTCTTTGTTTATTTGTTTGAACGCGTTAATCCCTGGAACTTAGCCAAATTCTTAAGTAAGGTTATAGGCTATTTAACATCGCGCTAGGACCCTTAGGAGTCGAGCAAAAAGAAGTAATAATGCGGGCAGGTGATGCGATGCGACGCGAGTCGGAAAATAAGAAATTAAACGCGGACGAAGTCTCGGGCAGCAGTTAAGTAGCTGACATATAAAATGACAGACATGCTCAAAAGGTCTCGCTGTTGTTTTCTTGCGACGTTTGTTAGTTAAAGATATCAAATTTTTTGTTTCAGTTTAGTTGGTTGAACCAAACTCCACTAAGGGGCTGTCTCCACGAGCGAGAGTATCGCGGCGATATTATCGTCGTGCCAGGTATTTCTATACACTCTCTTAGAACGTGTCTCCACACGGCGATATTATCGCGGCGAAATTTTGATGGCACGGCGAGACTATCGCCATGATTCTCTCGATCGTGGAGACGGCCCCTAGCTGTAAGTTTATATTAAAGCAACATTTGATGTTTCATGAAATAGTCATTCAATAAGGTTATATGAACTTAGAGGGTAGTATTGATGATTCTAATGATAACAAGTAGTAGCCGCGATTTATATTTTGTTCAACATACAACTCGCAAATTGCAAAAAACGTAAGAAAATTTGAATTCGCTTTTCCCTTAATTAATAAAACAGCTCAACTCAGCTCAACCCTGTTCGGCAACAGACATACCATAATAAATTACCCGTGTAACCCCTTAAATTACAGGTTCGTTCATTAATATTAAATACATTTTGAAATGTCCAATTTATTTTTAAGCGGACAGCTCTGAAAAAGACAGACGGTTTCAGGCGAAGTGCGAATAAATGTAATGATTTTCAGGTGACCCAGTTCTCTTTGGGAAACATGTTAAACAACTCCTGTTTTTAAACTATTGGTTCTGACTACCGTATTCGGATAAAAGGGAACGCAAAAAAAAAAAAAATTCAGAGCAAGTTTTTTCGTGTGAAACATTTTCAGAAGTAAATTATGATCATAGAAATGTAACAGTAACAATACCATGTAGGGAATATAATACGACAATAAATGTAATCACTGGCAATACAAGTGAGGAGTATTTTGTAACCATCAAATACCTAAATTCAGACATCGAAAAAAAGATCAATAAATCTACATTGTAGTGATGGATTGACTATGGGTTTTGCCAATCAACCGACTAGCTGCAGTGACTAATCACACCAGACAAAAATAGTATTTTGTGCACCAGATCTCAGTGATCTCAGCGATCTCAGTGTGTTAGGTATAATGCATTTCATTGAATTTTTGTTTGGGGACTAAGAATGTATTAGGGGTATTGCCGTCGCCGATAAGCGCCGACAAGTTCCTATTTGATTAGTCGGCGCCGGTTCGCGCTGATTGGACAAAATATATGAAAACTGCATGCGCCGTCCAGCGTTGACAACCACCACTTCGCCAACAAGCGCTGGCTGGCATATCGGCGCATGTTACTAGCGTCCTACATGAATACACCCTAATTTATTGTCGCACTGACCCTGTAGAAATGAAACACCCACGTCATATGGGGGTTACGGGTGTATACGTCCAGTTTAGTTTCTTTCGAAGTATCATTTCTTTGTCCGATAAGCTTGTTCCTATTACTACATACATTTTAAAATGTTAGTTTTCTCTCAGAAAATCTAAGAACGACTTCTATCCCGGAAATAAAAAAACACAGGCAGAGCCTTAGCATTTAGTTGCCTATTTTTTACGTAAAAAATCCTTGACACGCAGACGGGCAAACCCGATCTACCTGCCCAGAAGGCAACGTAAACATGAACAGTAAATGAACTATAAATAGTTTTATGTTGTTTTTTTACAGCATTTTTCCGGCAAACCAAAATAAACGAATGTTTTTATGACTTCGCAGTACCCATCGACTACTGTTTATAATATACTAGCTGCGCCCCGCGGTTTCACCCGCATAAGTTTCGATCCCTTGGGAATATCGGTATAAAGCCTATATGTTAATTCAGGATGTCAGCTACCTCCATACAAAATTTTATTAAAATTGGTCCAGCCGTTTGAGCGTGAAGAAGTAACAAACATATAAACACACACACACTCACTCACAAACTTTCACCTTTATAATATTAGTGTGATTTCCACTCTTACTTATTTGGGAATCTGGGTTTTAGTGAATCATATGGTTGAAAAAGAAATAAAAAGTTACGAAATGGAAATCAAAAGAAGTCGGTTAAAGATGAATGGAATTGAATACGGTGTCGATGTTTATTAACTTTTTTACAGTGTTCCTAATAACAGCTACGTGAGGAACCTATTGCCACTAACCGGGCACAGAACCAGACTTCGAGCTGATACTGAGAAGTTTCTAATGATTAAAAAACCTTGCGTACAAAAAATGGCGCTCTCCATTTGAGACACGATATCTCAAAAATCGTAATGAATATAATTTATTATTTTATATTGTGTAACAGCCAGGTCAGGTTAAGCTACGCTTGCTACGGTTGGTCTGTGGATGGGTGACCATCTTTACATACCGAGACCCCTCCGTGCCTCGGAAAGCACGTTAAGCCGTTGGTCCCGGCTGTCACTCGTGGATCTTCGACAGTCGTTACGGGTAGTCAGAAGCCCGAAAGTCTGACAACCAGTCTTACCAAGGGGTATCGTATTACCCAGTAACTGGGTTGTGGAGGTCAGATAGGCAGTCGCTCCATGTAAAATACTGGTATTCAGCTGTATCCGGTTAGACTGGAAGCCGACCCCAACATAGTTGGGAAAAGGCTAGGCAGATGATGATTTTATATTGTGTGAAGGTAGGTAAAGTACAGTTTATTTGAACATACCCTATATTTTGATAAAAGCAATATTCTGGACAAGATCGCCTCGATTCTTCAGATGTCCTCATCACTCACTTTTGCTTGTAAAAAAGTGCGTTAATTTTTTTTGACAATAAAATTGAAATACGTTAAATTTGATTTATTTCCGTTTGTTTAATCAAAATTGAACTTAATTTTGTTAACGGACTTCAAAAATAAAAGGAGGCTCTTAATTCAACACTCATATTTGTAAGTTCGCGATTTTCTCAAAAACTATTGAATCAGTTTTGATAATTCCTTCACTAATGTAATCTACATACTTTCAGGAAGGTTTTAATCCCTACAAATATTATAAATTCGAAAGTAATTCTGTCTGTCTGTGTTACCTTTTCACGCCTAAACTACTGACCGGATTTCGATAAAATTTGACTGAGAGATAGATTGCATCCCGGGGAAGGACATAGGAAAGTTTAACCGAGGGCGCAGCTTTTGATAAAGGAAAAAAAATTAAATGACGAAAATATAAAAGAAAACTTGACTGTACCTACAGTACATACAGAGGCGTCTTAATAACGTACTTTAGAGACTTGTACGAAACAAAGGAAGGTCGGGTGTCACACGAGGTCCTTACTTGGGACACCATTGTTCTTTCATAGCGAAGAGGGTGCTATCATAAAATGGCGGAGGATATAAGGATATGAGATCTACGTGTGTTGTGAAGGGTTTTTGTTTGACTGGAAATAGTTTGGTGTTATTTTTAGAAGCACAAACCAAAGATTTGAATGGTTAGATTTGCCCTTTAGAGCAGCTGCAGTGGTGCCCTATTGGTAACGGCCACGCCTTACGGCTTGTAGGTCATAGGTTCGAACCCAGACAAGCGCTTTATTTTGTGTAAATTATTTCATCACCACTCCTCTCAAAAACGGTGAAGGAAAACATCGGCATGTCCTAGAACCAAAATTTGAAGACATGTGACATGTACCAATCTTCACTATAGGCCCGCGTGGTGGATTAAGGCCCACTCTCTCTCTCACAGAGAGGAGGCATGTGTCCCAGCAGTGGAAATATTATAGGCTGATTTTGCCCTTACCTTACATAAGTTGCGCGAGAATTGTTAATACTGAGTTGCGTGAGCCCACCACACATCCCTAATCAAATGTTCATAGAAAACAGTGCGTGAGACACGTCAGACGACCTCATTGTTTTTGAATACAAGACAAACAGCTTGATAATGATCATGCATGATCAAAAACCGCTCTTCGGGGAAATTTTATTTTTTTATTTTTTCAAAGTTGTACACTATGTAACATGATGGCGTTGGCGTCTAATTATATCCCCTCTTTTAAAATTCCTCTCTTTTGTCTTTTATTTAGAAGTTAAGTCAACTCATTCAATACTCAACATATTTATTGCTTCCACATGTGGACTTAGGTGGTAGGTTTTTACAGAATATGATCATTGTGGACCATGTCGGGCACAGCAAAAGTAGGAGAGAGGAAGAGGGCTTTTATTTGGCTACATAGCTGTTATAATAAATATTGTAATTATTTCATATCATCATTATTAAATTTTTTCACTTGTGCTATTTTGTGTCAACACGAAACAAAAATGTGACCATCTTGTGACGCGGTAGGGTGAATTCAATGATTAAAATCTTTGGTTTGCCTTGAATTTGAATTTGTGAAACAGTATATCTTAGATTTGTTTTATTTGATAATATTTCGGTACAACCGACACAAAACTGACAGACAGTTTATTGACAGTGAATTTGTGAAGAATATTTTCACCCGTAACTTTGGAAAGCGTATCAATGCTTGTTAAAATGAGATAAATTGTTTATTTTCAGCAACTCAATAAAGCATTATTTACATATTTTCTAGCAGCTTATAGGAACATTTAATGGCATTAGATAAGCCATCCCCCATTTTAAAGGATTTATAATACAACTGGAAAAAATGTACCCTTACTGTACATCTCTGCCGACTCTTTTCGAGAAATACAAGCGTGATATTGTAACAGAATATGTACCACGTCCAGCGCACATTCCTAGCATTCCATTAGATACTAATTACTAAGTGTACACGAATATGTCTGACATACAACGTTTTGTAGGGATGGGAGGAATGCGGGTTAGGTCGGAAACAAATAGGTCGAAAATTTTCGTGGTAAGCCGAAGGTTTCGGCTACATATAAGAGATTGAAGTTAGGATATAATAAATGCTTAGGCACGTTCAAAGGGTAGGCTTATGTTTAATAGCGGATGTTTTTGAAGATCATGACGTTACGTTAAAGATTACAGTGGCTTTCTGTAGAATTATCCGTGACTCTTTCCGGGTGGATTTCGGATATAAAATGAAAATGTTTATTCTGTTTATATTTATAGAATATATATATTTTTCTATCGTATCAAATTAGTTGTATTATATTTTCAACACACTACCTAGCATATATCGTGGAGAATATCATATATTTTTCTGATCTTGTTTACTGTAGGCGATCATATACTTTTATTTCTTCTAAAACTTGCGTTGTTTGCGTATAGGTCCTGTAAACCCCTTAACCCGAAAAATCTAAATTTCTGTACAAAATTGAGCACCCCATTGTATTATATACAAGGCTTGTATAATACAAGCCATCCATTAATTATATAAGTGGTTGGCTGATGAAATCAAGCAATCAAAAGCCAAGCGTCTGCTTCCACGAACTCTAAAGAATAATTCCTGCATAATTGATACGGATACAGCAAAGTAAAAGGAGACGTTGCTGTATCCGTCATTCGTGGAACTGTATACGCTACCTATAGAGAAATAGTAAAATCGACACGAGAAAGTACCCTCTTCTACCTCGCATTCATGTATCACGCAGTTTTTATCTTCTTGATTCAAGATCTTGCTTTCAAGAGTGCGCTGAAGTGTTTATGTCTAAGCCAAAAGGCTACTGCCGGGTCAGCGGGACTGCCTGAAAGGGTTACCGCTGGCCCGGAACATAAAGGGCTAAGGAAGGAACACTGGTGGATTTTAGTCAGTAAGAGTCTGACACTCCCTTCCGCTCCACCCAGAGTGGGAGGCGTCATTTGATGATTTCCCACTCGCAAAAAAAAAGTCAAAATGCTTCGCATTGCTGAATAAACCACAAAGCCGAATATTAATCCCGTCCCTACCACAACAGATTTCACAGATACATCACGAGTTATATTTTAGTAAATGCTTGGACGCGTTCAGGAAGGCTTATGTTATGATAGCGAATTATTTCCGCTTGATGTGACATCAGAGATTACTCAGTATGTTTTGTTAATAGTTACTTTGATTATATTGGGTAAACATGAGTTGTTTGTATCAGGAAGCCGCAAGGAGAGATCAATAATCCGAGAAGGTTGCGGGTTTGGGTAGGATTGACGATAGTTGTAGGAGGCCGAATATTTGGCGAAACGTAAAATGGTGGAAGGCAGTGTGGTCATGGTATATCTAATACTCGTCGTGAGGAAAGTTTTGAATATCGAATGGATGCTTATAAGAGTAAGGGAAGACCAAAAAATTGAACCACTAAACCGATTTAAATGAAATTTGATATAGAGAAAGCTTGAGTCCCGGGAAAGGACAGGATAGTTTTTATCCCGATATTGCCACGGGATCGACACTTATGCGGGTGAAACTGCGGGGCGCTGCTAGTTCATATATGAAAGTGATATCTTCAGGGCACTGCTTGGCACCTCTCAGAAGAAACATTTGTCTTTTGCAATTATTCATTTGCCTGCCCTCACTAATTCTTCAGAAGTAAATCATAGTAATAATACTCACCAAGTCCTAGCTACCGGCGCGTGGCAGACGTAGATGTACCGTTGGACGGCCAGCGCCAGGGTTAGCCAGATGCTTGCCGTGTGGAACATCGCTGGTATCACCTGGAGACAAGAAAGAAGAGGGTTATGAGTTATCATTTCAGCCGAAAGACGTCCACTGCTGGACATAGGCCTCCCCCAAGCACTTTGACCGGTTCCGTGCTTCTCGCATCCAACGGGTTCCTGCGGCCTTCACAAGGTTGTCGGACCACCGTGTAGGAGGCCTTCCAACGCTACGTCTTCCGGTGCGCGGTCGCCACTTCAGAACCTTTCGGCCCCATCGGCCATCGGTTCTGACAGACAAAATGACAGATTTCTAAGCCGCAGTAGACAGATGACAAAACCCGTTTCTGTGGTGGTCATCCTACGCGTGCTGGACAGGCACATTCATCAGCGGAGAAGTAGAGCGCCATAATGGACAATGAAAATATATAATTGGATAACGTAATAAAATTAATTGGATAATGTAAATAATTGAATATAAGAATGTGTGCTGATATTTAATGTATAAGTGTAAATGTTAAAAATCATTGATTCAGTAATTATAATTGTACCTAAGATATTTGCACGCCATGAAAAATGGCAGACATATCGTGAGCCACACTCCTATTTTAAGATCTTGCATACATGTGTTATTTTAATTCTGTATGTATACACATGCTTTCTTTCTTGGGTGGAACGCCCCCCATCTGCAGGGTAATTGCGTAACACATTATCAGTAGCAATGGGTTTCATTTTGACAGTTCAACAACATTCATTGCGTGATTTACGTTGTTGAGCAGACACATTTTTCGAACATAATTGGAGCAATGGATTAGCAATATGCTTCAAAATGATTCAAATTGAGAGTAATAGTGTGTTACGTAATAAGGGTGCTGATCACTGTTAGGCGGGGTAAGAACTTATTCCTGGCATGTACTTTCATTTTTACATTTTGGCAATTATTTTTGTAGGTAAGCGACCGGTCTGATGTTATGCCGAAAGAACATTGAGAGAACATATTTTCCAGTTTGGCGTAAAAGTGAAGAAATTAAGTATACAGAGGTTGGGTAACTCTCCTTTGCGGTGATATCAATTTACCTACCCGCTCTTTTCCATTATGTCGTGAAAAGTGAGAAGATTGTATTAAATGTCGACCCTTGACGTGACCAGAGGGCTGCCACGTGTCACGTGGCCAAAGAATCAGCATCGCAATATAACGAGACAATGTTGGCAGTCGTTTGGGCACTTTTCCTGCTAACTGTACAGCGATGCGACGAATTTTTTGATGCCGTACGATTTTTTACCCTTGTTTTGTTTTATACAGGGTTATTGGTAAAACATTAACAGCCTCTTAAGAGGTAATTGTACTCAATTTTGAACAACTTTTACTATGGGGAAAAACATGAAATCGCGAAAAAAAATCTGCTGTTCCCTACATTTTGACAAGTTATACGAACATAAATGTAGGGAACAGCTGATTTTTTTTAGCGTATCTGAACCTTCGATCAATGCATGAGGTTATCCCTATTTTTAGGTTATTCTCTACACATCACTTCGAAATTCGAACGGTGCATCATTGTTAATCCGCGGTGATTTACTTTAAAAACAAATGAGTTCGCTTTGGAATTGCGTACGCTCACTTGAGTGAGTTCTCAGATTCGAAGTGAACTTGACGGAAACAATACTATAAAAATTAGTTTCTGAAACTTGTATTTTCAAGGCAATACCTCTGTGACGTCACAGGTACGGTCGGCACTTATTTCCGTGTGTCGAGACGGCGGTTCCCGAAGGAAATTGTGCAATTGACGCGAGTAGCTTCGGCGAGACTCCCAAGGAAGAAGTGCAGACTTTAGAGTTCTGTGGTTTATTGAATTTCTGCGACACCTCGCTCGCCATTTTAGCGGTCCTGATTTTTGGACAATGCGGACATCCATGTCCTTTTATATACATTTGGTCTTTTCATTCGTTCTTTGTTTGATTTTTATAAAACTTGGTTTGTTATCCAACGTTACTAATTATAGTCCGCGCGGAACTAGTTGGTCGAGCCTTGGGTGAGGACGGGGGTGAGGGCGGCGGGGTTGCCTATTGTTCGCAACACATGTACTGAGTAATGACAAAGCGCCTCCGCCCCTCCGTTCCACAGCTCACATACTTAAGACGCGGCCAACTAGTTCCGCGCGGACTATAGTCCAGTATCTATTACATAACATAACATCACGCCTTGTTTCCTAGAAGGGTTGGGCAGAGGTGTACATATGGTACATCGACATTTCACAAGTTATGCTTAAGGCCCATGTAATTGGGGGCGAGCCTATTGCCAGACTCCGGGCAGCTACTGAGAAATTCCAGATAGAAAAACCCAATAACATTTTGGCCGACCTTGGGAATCGAACCCAGACCCTTATACTTAACAGTAGCGCCTGCGACCACTAAGCCAACGGGGCGCCCAGTTCAGTGTCTATTGTCCTAAGAAAACAAAAAATAAGGCACCTATTCTATGCTCTAATACGTTGTCAGCATGGTTGACATAGAGACGATACTGAACGTAATACCGTGCTACAGCGCGCAGCGGGGTTTCAACATCGGTAGGCACGGCTTTTTTTTTTTCAGGATGCGAAATCATCAAATGACCTCTTCCGCTCTGGGTGGAGCGGAAGGGAGTGTCAGACTCTTACTTACTAAAACCCACCCGTGTTCCTTCCTTAGCCCTTTATGTTCCGGGCCAGCGGTAACCCTTTCGGACAATCCCGCTAAGGTTAGGTGAGGCTTACAAATTCTTAGTTGTTTCGGGTCTGGCGGTTTGTGTAGGGATGTGGAATTTGTGGTTTAAAACTCTCCTCAATCAATCAATCAATGTGCCAAACCTTTTACCCAACTATGTTGGGTCCAGGATGGAGCTGAAAACCAGATTTTATATGGAGTGATTGATCTGACCTCCACAACCCAGTTACTGGGTAACAAGATATCCATTTTGTATCGTAACAAACAGCCAAGAATAAACCAAGACACTTCAAACAATTAGAATCTCCTACCCAAACATTAGAGAGATATATTGCATAATTAATATTCAAATATGACCTCCTTCCTCAAGCCAGATTATGTCTTATCTGCGAGGCATTCTGGAGGCTCAACTGGAGGCACAAACACGATGCCTATACAGCTTATAATGCCCTGACAGCCTATATCGGTATCCTCAGAGGCTCACAGGTAATATATTGTGTGTGGTAGATGGAATTATGAAGGAGGTTTAATATTATCATGATGGGTCTTGGAAATTAGATGAAAATGGAAAAATGTTAGATCTCCATAGAGGCCTAGTGATAAATGATTTTATTTCTGTAAGTAGGTTTGCACAAACACTTTTACACGTCAATCATATATTTTTTAAACTAGTTGAGGTCGGTGTTTCCTATCTGACTACTCTGAAAAGAAAGGCCGAAACAAAGAGGTCACAGTCTCTTTTAAAGACCAGATAAAATCTTGGTCAGATGTGAAGACCATGTAGATCGATGTCTGATATGGTCTTTTGAGGAAAGAACCACACAGATTGAGTGGACCTGTCCAGCCAGTGCACGCATTCGTGCAGCTCAACTCAAAACTTGAGGAGCTCAAAGATTCGACGAACAATACCAAAGAAAAGACATTTGGGTAGGCCACATAAATTACACAAAGTGCAGATCAGGAAAAAAAACAAAAAAAAAATTCGCCACCAATGCTCTAAAAATACTGTTGTATGTACAGACGCAAGCACATCAAGCTACCCGAAACTGTCAAATTTTCCCAAACAACTTTAAACCTTATGCTTTAGCGATAAAGTTGAAAATCTTTTAAAGTAATTTGACAGATTGTAGTAGCTTGATGTGCTGGCGTCGGAACATCAGAATAGTACCTATGATGTATGGATGTCGAGAAACCGTTCGAATTTCGAAAATTTTGAACAATGTGAATCCGCGATGATTTACTATAAAAACAAATGAGTTCACTTTCGAATTTTGAGCGCTCACTTGACGGGGGTTCAAAGTGAACTTTACAGAATAGCATTACTATTTCATCCAGGCATGGTAGGTAGACCAAAACCAATGTAACTATAACAACTTTTCTGCTATTTTGTTGCACCATAAACCTATTGCCTGCTCGCGTTGGTCTAGTGGTTGCAAGCGCTAATGCTGAGCATGAGGAGCTGGGTTCGATTCCCGGGTTGAACAAAATGTCCCGGTTGAAGGCAATGGGCTCGCCCCCTATTACATGGGACATAAACATTACTGGCGAAATGTGGGTGTACTATAGGTACCTACACCTCTGTCTAACCTTTCATAAACAATAGGCGTGATGATAAGATATATGCGATATAAACCCAAATACCTACTATTTTCCTTTTGCGTTTGACAGTTACCAGAATTCAATTGAACCGTAAATCTATTAGCATAGATATCGGAATCCTTCAAGCTAGAATAAAATAGTATACAGACCAGGTACAGTCAACAAAAGAGATAAGTATGCAGGATCGTCGGATATAGTTGAAGTTTAGTGTAAGAGCTCAGAAAAACAAGATAAAGATTTATAAAATATTTATTTAAAAATACACATTTATGTAGTAGTACAAAATGAATTAGATGTTATGCCGTCGGTGGTCGCGAAGCGAGAAGAACGAACGCCTCGGTGCACTATACCAGGTAGGCGCGCCGCCCGCCCGTTGCTATCTTCACAGTCGTCAACTTCATGACGCTACACGAGCGCCATCTGCCTTACATTAGTAAGAAACCGATGGATGATCTCAAATAAAATTTAATTTAATTAATAGAAAACAAACAGTTCATTTATCAAATTCAATTTCAGTCGACAACATCCATCGGTTTCTTACTAAACTTCAACTATATCTGACGATCCTGCATACTTATCTCTTTTGTTGACTGTACCTATTAGAGTGGTCTTTACTTTGGCAACCAAAGCTTTGTAAGACCTAAATGTAACTGTAGTTTAGTTATAGGTATGTAAGGTATGTCAAAGCATTGTTTAAGATAATGTACCGATATTTCAGCAGGATTTCGGTCAGCAAAGAGAAGGCACATTTCATTGGAATATTGTAGCTCTTCTGTAGAATTAATAGTAACTAGAAATGATTATGGCACAGACGCCATCATACTATATACCATCAACCAAACATATATATATACATACCCAAAACTGTAAAATTTTCCTTTCAACTTTGAATCTTATGCTTTAGCGTAGCCATTTTAATGTACCTTTTTAAAGATTATTGCTTAATACCACCCCCCTTACCAATAAACGTTGTATAGCAGCTGTATAGTTGTACAACGCTTTGTCTTCTTCTTTCGAAAGTCAAATTACTGACGACTGAAAGAGAGCAATCGGTGTGTAACTATTCATCTGATATAATACGTTTATTAGTAAGGGGGTAAGTAATGTTAGCTTATTTCTCTTATTCATTGTTATAAGCATGTGGTGTTGCACTATTATTTTACTTTTTCTGAAATAAATACATTTCTTAAAGCAAATCCACTAACTCTATACTCCGCTACTTAAAACTTGCAGATCTCGAAATAAAATCAAACCAGCAAGAATCCTCTCCCAGAGAAATAAAAAGAATTCCTTTAACTTGCCAACAAACTGCGGTATTAAATCGTAGACTCAAACAATTTCAGATTTCCCGTCTCTTTGGTAACACAATTTTTGAATTCGCAAACACTAGTGGACCGATTATACAAAAGTTACAAACTTATATTCACAGTCAATAAAAAAATTCTCCCAACAATTTTGTTGGGAAACAGTCTTTTCAAACTGCAAGAGAAGTTTGTTCTTGGTTTTGCCGACTCCGCAAGTTGTTAGCGGATTTCTGTGTGAAAATATCGGATTTTCTAGTGCTTTCAAATACTCAAAGGGTATTGGAACTGAGCTACATATGTCTAGGTTTTATTCTCATTGTATCAATTTGGGTGACATTTTAGCCGACTACGATAATGCGATGCGATGTGGCGACCGCGTACCGGAAGACGTAGCGTTGGAAGGCCTCCCACAAGATGGTCCGACGACCTTGTGAAGGCCGCAGGAACCCATTGGATGCCAGAAGCGCAGAACCGGTCGAAGTGGAGGTGCTTGGGGGAGGCCTATGTCCAGTAGTGGACGTCTTTCGGCTGAAATGATGATGATGATGACGATAACGCGAAAGGAAGGGTTATGACTTAAATCTGGCAGGCATTGCATTGTAAAACTTCAGTTTAATAGGATATTTTAGGGGTTAACAGTAGCATAAGCAGCCTATATTCCCACTGCTAGGACATAAGCCTTGTCTCGGCAAGAGGAAGAGGACCGTAAGGCTGGTTTTGCGCCAGAGATGAGCGAGGATTCGTAGCAAGGGATGTGTGTGAAACCAACCAATAACATCGCTTCATTTTCATAGCTTGAACTAAGTTAGCGTTGGTGCTTTAGCGATAAAGTTGAGAATCGATTAAAGAAATTTGACAGATTGTAGTAGCTTTATGTGCTGGGGACTGTACCTGTGGGCCGTGACTTCATTAGTGATCTATGGTTTGGCCAGCAACTTTCCAAAGGTTGCCCATCCCTGATCTAAAGATTTTTACCAGTGTTTTTTGTGTCACCATTTGTAAAATTTCTACATTTATATCTGTGATTTCTGTATATAGGGTGACTGGTAATTAGTGACCGATACTTAAACACGTGATTTTACTCATCATTATGAACAACTTTTACTATGGGACCAAACCTGAAATCGCGAAAAAAACATCAGCTGTTCCCTACATTTATGTTCGCTTAACCCGTCAAAATGTAGGGAGCAGCTGATTTTTTTTTCGCGATTTCAGGTTTGGTCCCATAGTAAAAGTTGTTCATAATGATGAGTAAAATCACGTGTTTAAGTATCGGTCACTAATTACCAGTCACCCTATATATTATGGAGTGCATAATAAAGATTATTCTATTCTAAAATTGGTCAAAGCTCCATAATTATACCACCTAAATTGTACATAAATACTTTCAATCACTATTCGATGGATTTTGAAGGAAATTCCACTGCACAATGTAGATAACGCAATGAATGTTGTTGAACTGTCAAAATGAATGACATTCGGTTGTATGTGTGTTACCCAAGTTAGTTACTCAAAATAACCTACAAATTCAAAGTACAAACTAAACTAATCTCGACATTCCTTACCAACTTAAGCTTACAAACAAACCCAATTTTCCTTTAGTAGTTGTACTCTACCAATAAGGCACTTTATACATCAAAGTAGTATAGTTAACTCAATAAATAAAAGACTGAACAAAATGAATCCGAGTGTGAAACAATCCTAAGCATTCCGTATGTCCCTTTGTGGAGAATCAGTCAGGAGTTCGACCGCCCGCCGGACGATTCTTTTTCAGCAATCTGTTCTTTTTTCAAAACTCTGTTTTGTGGAGCCAAAGCGTTTAGCTCTGGTAGCCTGTGGTAAGGATTTGTTAAAAGAATGTGTGGGCGAAAATATGACAGGGACTTGCAATTTTCGTGTGCTAACCTGGAAAATTTTAGTATGTTTTTCAGCTGGAGCTTAAAGTACATGGAGTTAGCGTGTTGCTGGTTAAAATTTAAAAAATATTTGGGGAGAATTTTACTTATGCAGAGTGGTCAAAAAGTCGTGGATCAAACGAAGGGAGGGACAATCACTGAGATCACTCGCAGCTTAGAAGGCACAGCTGATTTTATTAACGATTTCAGTTTTAGTTCTGTAGTAAAAGTTAGATAATATTTATTTACCAAAAACAGTGCTGCACGTTACCTTAATGTCTACATAAATACCTAGGTTTACATAAAAAAAAAACAAATAAGAGCAAAGGAAGTATTTTGCTTATTAACTCAACACTAATAACACAAACGTCTCGTGGAAAGTTCTTCATAGTGAATGAGCCCAACGACCTTCTTGAGCCTAATGAATTCTGCCTTTTCATGTTTTCAGTTATTTTAAGTACACCTTGTATAAGGCATTAGCCATAAACAAAAGCTAGAAAATTTTAAAGAAAAGCATTAGCTTTAATGAGAAAATTTTCTCATTAAAGCTAATGCAACCCGAAATTCCCGTTCGTCCCACCAGGGGGACGAAATCGATGGGACGAACGGGAATACATCGTCCAATTAGCAGACACAATAGAAATTCTATTGTTATCGGTACATACCCTGTACACTCGACATGCGAAGGGTGATACATTTTTCTAGATTTTAGATTACCAAAAGTTACGGTAGGAGAAAATTATCTCAGAAAGGATATTTGGACAAGGCTTTTTACGGTTTCACCATCTACCTAACCTTTTCCCAACTACTCTTATGTTGGGGCTTGGGCTTCCAGTCTAAACTGAAAGCCGAAACCCCAACATGACATACGAGTAAAGAAACCCCAGCAGTATTTAGCTGCATTCAGGTAACCGAATGTGTTGAGTACTAGTATTTTACATGGAGCGACTGCCTGTCTGACTTTCACAACCCATTTACTGGGTAATACGATACCCCTTGGTAAGACTGGTTGCTTGGTAAGCTGTCGATTTAATCAGTATAAACTTTTGAAGATCGAAGAAGAATAAAAAAAAAAACAGTGGCACTCCGGGAGTGCCGACAGAAGTGAAAACAAAACACAAAAAGAATACTTTGCCATCACTCACTGACTTAACGGATATACATTAAAACCGAGTACATCCCGAGGACAGCCGAACACATCCGAAGCGGGTATTTTTTTAAATCGTCTTATAAACAAAACACGCGTGGTGTCGCTTACGGTAACAGTGGCGCGAGTTAGGCAGGATACAAAAGTCTAAAAAGTTAGTATTTTTAGACCTTTGTATCCTGCTTATGCGTATGAAGTTTCATTAAAATCGGTTCATTCATTTCGAAAAATAAGGGCTTGAAAGTTTGTATAAAATGCCGCACGGCGTAAACGCTCTTAACTAAATATCTATTTAAAATAGTTTGAGTCTAATTATAGAATCTAAATAAAAAGTAATTTAAAAAAATTAAACCGACTTCAAAAAGAAATTAACTCAAAATTATGAAATAACTTTAATTTCGGAAGTCGGTGTCTTGGGATCTGTATTTTAGTTTTTTGCCACCGACTTCCGAAATTAAAGTTATTTCATAATTTTGAGTTCATTTCTTTTTGAAGTCGGTTTAATTTTTTTAAATTACTTTTTATTTTGTAATTTTTAGTTTTTGCACTAGTATTTGACCAAGGTTTTGAGATGTTTTCCCTTTGACACTACACCCGTAGCTCTTATCAATAAGCCAGGCCGTCACACTTACACGTATTAGTCCATATCTTGAAAATTACTGAATCGATCTTGATGAAACTTGCACTGTTCCCTAAGTTGAAGAAAATGTAAGCCAATAAAAAAAAAATGGTCACGTTCCGATTAATAGTTCCGGAGATATGCGTGGACAAACATACATACATACATACATACGTCTATGAAATTTTGTATATTTGTTTGGAAGCCCTAATAGATCATCATATGTGAATATAATGCAATTCCAATAATATTACATACATACGTATCGAATTGATAACCTCCTTTTTTTTGAAGTCGGTAAAAAAAGCTTCAAAATGTCAATCGAAATATTTTATTCAAAAAACATCAATATTCGCTGGTATGCTGGTATGGTGAACTACGCCGTAGCATAGTGTGAGCTACGTCGTAGCACAGTTTGACCTACGCCGTAGCACTCTCCATCCGTCTTACGAATTTTCGATCAGGTCACGTGTCCTGACGCGAGTTTAACATTTTTTACCCATTACAAAAAAAGTGTACAACGCCGCTAAAGAAGTTTTCACTTCAAATACTGCCACTTAATTATTTCCGCTTTAAATAAAGAAAACCGGTCAAGTGGGAGTCGGACTCGCGCACCAAGGGTCCCGTACAAAGTTGGTACGTAAACAGTTTATCACGGGATAAAAAAAAGTAACTACAAATTTACAATTTTCGGATTTTTTCCTTTACTTGTGCTACATGACCTTGCTTCTTGCCAAATTTCATGATTCTAGGGCAACGGGAAGTACCCTATACATTTTGATTCCCTTGATAGTGTCGAAATATACGAAATATAAATATAATTTTTTTTTTTACGTTAACTTAGCAGTTTTATTTTATCACTGCTTCAAGAGATTGCAGTCCTGAGTGTTTGATATTAATTTCAACTTGATATCTCTACGCGTTTCCGAGATAAAGGGTCTTGACAGACAGACAACAAAGTGATCGTTTAAGGGTTCCGTTTTTTCTTTTTGAGGTACGGAACCCTAAAAGAGAAATTTTTTACTTGATAAAATCTAACAATTGCAGCCTGATAATCTACCAACTACCATTGTTCAATCAATGTTACGAGACAAAAGCTCATCACTACAAAAGAAAATAATGAGCTGATCCGAAAGAAATAAAACAATGCCTTTATGGGCTGATTTTTCCAAAGCCAGATAATTTTATTCGAGGAATAATTTCGAATTTCTGACAGTTCTTCCATACAAAATGTGTCAGACGTCAATTTTATTCCTCGAATAAAAATTATATATATCTGTCGATTGAAAAATCAGCCCCTAGTAAAATAAAGGAAACAGTAGAGATATGATTGCGCGTGCGTGTATGACCATTTTTTTTTTTGGTGCCCGATGGTAATCCTCCTGGACTTCCTCCATCGTGGGGGTGACAGAGGGGCATGCCGGGCTCTCGGCTAAAACCACTACGGTGTTCCACCTTTGCCTATGGCCGGGGATGCGGGATTCGTGTAAGGCCCCTTGCGTAACACACTATCAACCACAATTTGAATAATTTTGAAGGCTATTGCGAATCTATTACTTCATATGTTCGAAAAAATTGTGTGTTCAACAACGGAAATAACGCAATGAATGGTGTTGAACTGTCAAAATAAAAGCCATTGCTACTGTTCGTGTGTTACGCAATTACCCAGCTGATGTATGCACATAAATGAAGGAAAAGCGAGTATGTCAGGATCGTAGCTTCTGCGTTCTGTAGTTTCTGCCTTCCCCTAAGAAGAACATGCAAAGAAGAAGAAAGAAGGAGATTTCTGGAAGAAGATGTAGATGATGATGATGTGATGATTTCTGTATTTAAGAGACTCGTGAAGGAACATTATTTGTTGTTGTGATCTTGTTTTCGTAGCTGCAATAATAAAATCTGTAGTCATCATTTATTTTCATTGTTTACATATATATTTAGTATGTATTTATTTATGTATCAAATATACAGCATTATATAATATCAATGTACTCGTATCTTTTATACGCACCATGGCGCACCTATTAAATTTCATCCTGTATATTTGCTAAACGTTTTCAATGTTTTTTAACCCCCGACGCAAAAGCGACGGGGTGTTATAAGTTTGACGTGTCTGTGTGTTGGGGTGTGTGTGTGTCTGTCTGTGGCATCGTAGCTCCCGAACGGATGAACCGATTTTGATTTAGTTTTTTTTGTGTTGGTATATTGTCCTGTGCTAGCTGACATAATTATGGCAAACTAGCTGCGCCCCGCGGTTTCACCCGCGTAAATGGCGATACCGTGGGAATATCGGGATAAAAAGTAGCCTGCTTATATGTTAATCCAGGGTGTCAGCTACCGCCATACAAAATTTTATCAAAATTAATCCAGCCGTATGAGCGTGAACAAGTAACAAACATATCAACACACCCCCACACACTCACTCACACACTCACAAACTTTCGCCTTTATAATATTAGTGTGTACTTTTCAAACAATTGTATAAAATCAAGTTCTTCTAACTGAACAGACAGCTGTGCTGCTGGGGAGTTTGTGGCGTCACTTCTTCTTCCCAGCTAAAACACGATGAAGTGGTGAAGGGCGGGCGTTTTGGGGGACTGTCTGTAATTTTAACTTTCAAAAAGTAATTTTCAGCCCCGTTTGAATAATTAATTGATTTTTGATTCTATTGTAGCTGTTTTACTAGTTGTTTCCCAAATATATATTTGAAAGGACACTGATATAAAGACGAGATGTGAGGAATTTCAAATTTCTATAGAAATTTATTTTTCTCATAACTCGTCTTTAAATCAGTGTCCATTCGAAATATATATTTGGGAACCTAGATAGTCTGTAACCCAATCGGAATAAATACACACTACCTTAAGAATATGTTTGATTTACAAATTATTTTGGTATTACGTTGGTATGAACTACGCATGCTCCGCCGGCCCCTTAAAGTCAGTGTAATTTATTGTTTATCAAATTGGCTACCAATTGAATTTGTCCGTGTATTCAGATCACAACTGTAATTCTTTGACAATTGTATGAAATGGCTATAACTCGGTAAATTGACGTAGTGTGCCAATTTATTTCCTCAACCGTAGAAAGGCAATGTGTGTTCTATTGGATGGGTACAGTGTACTCAGTCCGGATATTAAATTGTACGAAACGATTCTACCGTGAACAATGCAATATACGTCTAAAGTACACAAACATTCTAGTAGTAAAGTACTTTGTTCAGAATCTTTAGCTGAACCAATTGCTACTATATTCTCATCTAGCCTTTTTCCAACTATGTTAGGGTCGGCTTCCAGTCTAACCGGATCTCGATATTTTGTTAAGTCGTAAAATCGCGCGAAGTAGGAGCAAGTCGCTAGTCTATTAATAAAATCTGTGAGCTGAAAAACTAATTGCTAAAATAACACATTTCATCCACACTTAGTGATATGCTAACTAACATTTGTAAATACGCATCCATATTGCCAATACCCAATACCCGGAGAAGAGTTCCTTACTGTTACCATTGGAAGAATATGGATACCCGGATAGATTGGAATCCGGGTATCCGGGTATAACCGAGTAGGTTATTTTAAGGTCTTATTATGAAAGAGATCGGTTGCAATGATTATGTTCGGAAGGGTAGGTTTTAATTAAATTGGGTTTTGCTTATAAATAGGACGAGAGATTAGCAGTTACGAGAAAAATTGATAACATTTTAGATAAGGAGAGAGAAGGGTGTTTAATTACTTGCATAATTATGATAAACATTAAACACAAAATCCGTGTTTTGGAGCACAGTGTGGTGTTCCGAATTATGGTCTGTCAATTTGACGCCTAGAACACTGCGCTTCATTGCACGTTAGCAATCCTAGAGTGTGAACTTTTGAATGTTTTTCCTTTCATACGCTCATTCACTGCGCTCCAAAACACAGATTAATGACGTTGCCCAAAAAGCCGCTAAGATGAAGTGGGACTGGGTGGCTACGCCTGCCGTGTTTGAAGTTGTAGCGTAAATTGAACTTTAATGTGTAAGCATTAAAGTTATTTTTCCAAAAACTCATATTTGTTTACATGTTTTGCAACTAAATCGCGAACGCACATTAATATCTAGGGTGAACCACTCAAACACAAAGCATTTATTTCAATTAAACTATTTACAGGCACTTTTGAATTGTCAAGAAGCGTCAGTCAGAAAAAATGAAGCTACTTGTCCATTCCAAAGCGTAGTAGGTACCTATGGAGAAGAGCGGGCAAGAAACTCCATGGACACTCTTTTAAATTATACACTCTTTTATATTCTTACAGTAGATCGCGGGGAAGACCTGGATGAGGTTCGCACACACCAGGGAAACATGGCACAATAGGCCAATAATACCCTGCAGTAGGTGGAACAAGCCAGCCAATGATGAACTTATAAGCTATGGTAGCATGCGACCACGGGAAGGTACTTTCTTATTTCATCCTTTTCAGTAGTCTGGTTTTAGTTTTTAAACTTATTTTTTATTTAATTATTTTGAGGCTTATTTCAGCAATACTTGTATTTTTGAAATGAGTTGTTTAAGTTATTTCATTTGAAATCATCTCATAAAAATATTTTTAAATTCATTACTTTATATCCTCTAGAGGGCGCCATATTGAATTTAGTGTGACGTCACATAGCCTATAACCAGTGGTCGGTCAACACGCTTCTAACGATACCTCATACGTCAAACTATTACAACTTTTGAAGTTACGATGGAACAGATGAACATACATACATACGTACATACCGGTTAAAATCATAACCCTCCGTAGTCGGGTAAAAAATATCATTGCAAGTCCATTAGGTAGTGGAAATATTGACTTTGCTTTAATTTGAGCGGTACGAAGGCTGTCGGAAGGGATCGCAAACATTTTTTTATAAATAACCATCGACACGAATCAACAGTTCATAGTGATGTGAACTGACAGTTCACACTATCGAGTACTTAAAAAAAACTGGCCATGTGTGAGTGTATGGGAGCCCCCCTTAAATATTTATTTTATTTTTATTATTTATTATTAAAGTAAAAATACAACTGAGTATTTTGTGAATATTTCAAGTGCCTACCTGTTGCCATTATTGATATCGAGCAAAAAAGGGGAAAAAAATCGCGTTTGTTGTATGGGAGCCCCCTTAAATATTTATTTTATTTTGTTTTTAGTATTTGTATAGCGGCGACAGAAATACATAATTTGTGAAATTTTCAACTGTCTAGCTATCGCGGTTCTTGAGATACAGCCTGGTGACAGACAGACGGACGCACGGACAGACAGCGAAGTCTTAGTAATAGGGTCTCGTTTTTACCCTTTGGTTACGGAACCCTAAAAAGAACCTCCTCATTTAAAGTCGGTAATGGAAAACTTTAGTTTTTGAAGTGAATACTTATTCAGGCGCACTTGGCTTTCTGAACAGTGAACGAAACTGAACTGTCACGCTCTGGTCGGTGACGCTAAATTGGGTATACTCAGCTCCAGTAGGTCGGTAACGCCGAATTTTTTCTATACTCAACCTAGCCATTTCGCAACTATGTTGGCGTCGGCTTCCAGTCTAACCGGATGGAGCTAAATACTAGTATTTTACATGGAACACAACACAACAACTGCCTATCTGACCCACACAACCCAGTTACTAAGCAACACGGTACCCCTTGGTAAGACTGTCAAACTTTGGAGTATTTGACTACCCGTAACGACTGTCAAAAATCTACAAATGACGGTCGAGACCAACGGCTTAACGTGCTTTCCGAGTCACGAAGGGGTCTCGGTATGTGCGAATGGTAATTTTCTGTACTGTCGTGTGAGCAAAGTAAAGGCGCCACATCCACAAAATATTTGCACGAAATATGTCGATATTTCATTACTTGCCCAACCCTAGTTTTCAGTATGATCGGCGGAGGCCATCGTTTGTACTGCATATTGGATATCAACCCCGCACTATTTGTCGACTCCGTACTGATAGAATTTGTATAGTAATACGTTATCATTGTGAACCCTAACGTATTTGTTGATATTTTTTTCCTTCGGTAGATATTCTAGATATGTTAAATGTTGTTAGGAATAACATCTTGCCTGAAAGGGGCTCGTGGCTAAATAATAACAGCCGCACGGGTCGATCTTGAAGGTTAAGCAACGGTTACCGAGGTTGGCTTGCGCTCTGTTTAAAAAAAAAAACAGTGGCTCTCCGGGAGTGCCGACAGAAGTGAAAACAAAACACAAAAAGAATACTTTGCCATCACTCACTGACATATCGGATATACATTAAAACCGAGTACATCCCGAGGACAACCGAACACATCCGAAGCGGGTATTTTTTTAAATCGTCTTATAAACAAAACACGCGTGGTGTCGCTTACGGTAACAGTGGCGCGAGTTAGGCAGGATACAAAAGTCTACAAAGTTAGTATTTTTAGACCTTTGTATCCTGCTTATGCGTATGAAGTTTCATTAAAATCGGTTCATTCATTTCGAAAAATAAGGGCTTGAAAGTTTGGATAAAATGCCGCACGGCGTAAACGCTCTTAACTAAATATCTATTTAAAATAGTTTGAGTCTAATTATAGAATCTAAAAAAAGCTTCAAAACGCCAAACGAAATATTTTATTCAAAAAACAGCCATATTCGCTGGTATGCTGGTATGGTGAACTACGCCGTAGCATAGTGTGAGCTGCGCCGTAGCACAGTTTGACCTACGCCGTAGCACTCTCCATCCGTCTTACGAATTTTCGATCAGGTCACGTGTCCTGACGCGAGTTTAAAATTTTTTACCCATTACAAAAAAAGTGTACAACGCCGTTACAGAAGTTTTCACTTCAAAAACTACTTTAACCTACACCCACATTTATGAGTATTAGAAGCTGCAGGCTGCATACAGCTCAGTTTAATCTCACCCTGTCTTATTGTTCTTAGACGTGCGCACAGCGTTGATTACCAATAACCGTGCACTTGATCCCCTAGTTATTGTGAAGCCGAGCTTGGCAGCCAGCACAAAGAGCTGACTAAAGGCCGATAGATTGATCGACAGCATAGCACGTTTGCATAGTTTGTAGTGGCATGGATTAGCAGTTCCGTATGGTAAGTGGAGTAGAGTGATCTATTACCATTTCAATGTCAAAAATATGTGGCGAATTCAGAATTGTGGCGATTTTCCATTAACTAATTACCATGGGCCATTGACAGCGATGTGACGAATTTTTTGATGCCCAATTAGCTCTTTCCTTTTTTATATTTTTTTTATACTAGAGTTTTTTATATATACATATATTTTAGTGTTAGTGTAGCGGTATCTACAACGCCACATGCAAACAACGCTTCATACTGACGTCACGCAAAATCCTGCATCTTGCAAGCAGAGTTTGACGCGCAACTAACATAGATACAACGGCCCGACATGAATCATCGGGCAGTTGCCCGCTAGACACAACACCCGTCTGGTTGGAGGATCCCTTTCCATGGAGTATGAGTGAATTTTGGTTTTTGTTTGTATTTATATAAAAAATGAATTATCATTAGTTACCATTTATTTTTAAACAAGGTTTTTACGTATTTTATAAGCTAACAGTCTTAAAATAATAAAATGTAATTACATAAGTCTCAAGTTTCCAACCCGTCTTGAGCAATCGTAGTGATTACTTTGTATCAGAAGAGGCGATTGCCAGGCTGCTTTTATTATTATTCCTTTATAATACATATAAATTATATTTTTAAATATTAGAATATAAAAACACTAGCAGCAACTAAAATGTGTGTGACATATTATTATTCCAAATACCGCGTGAACCCGTGGCGTGAACAAGCGTGACGCGATCACGTTGTAGGGCGGCGCTTACTTACGGCACATTGCACGCTGCAATATTGCCGCCGGATTATCGCGTGAACTGAACTCAGCCGTGATATGTATGCGAATAATAACGTGCGAAAGTGAAAATCACGCGCTTTTGATGTGGTGGAAATGAGGTATTCTACTCAGAGCATGTACAGTGTAATTTGATTTTAATGGTTTTGTTTTTTGAGTTTAGGTAAGAATATGATTTCTGATGTGTGTGTTAGGTGTGTGGGTGATGTGTGTGTGAGTATGTGTGATCTGATGTGTGTGTGAGCTACGCTTGCCGCGTTTTGCGCGGTGGGTGACCATCTTTACAGTCATATCAAGACCTCCCGTGTCTCGGAAAGCCCGTTAAGCCGTTGGTCCCGGCTGTCATTCGTGAATCTTTAGCAGTCGTTACGAGACAACCAGTCTGAACAAGCGGTATCATAATACCCAATAACTGGGTTGTGGAATTCAGATAGACAGTCGCTTCATGTGAATACTGGTATTCAGCTGCATCTAGACTGGTAGCCGACCCCAACATAGTTGGGAAATGGCTAGGCAGATGATGATAAGGTAAGAATGTGATGACAAAAGGATGGTGAAAAGAAATTAAGTACCCTGTTTTTTATATCATGCGTCGATGGTTACAGTAACGACTCGGATAATTCGTGATTTAATTATAATACATCATAGCGTTAAGGGGCTTGCAGGACCTAAACGCAAAAAACGTAAGTTTTAAAAACAATAAAAGTATATGATCGACTACAGTAAACAAAATTAGAAAAATATATGATATTCTTCAGGATATATACTAGGTTGATAGTGTGTTGAAAACATAATACAACTAATTTGTTACGATAGAAAAAAATCATGAAGATACCTCTAAAAACTTTCTTTTTACAATAAAAACCATACTAATATAAATACAATCATTATGATTTTTTGTCATATTATTCTACAAGCAACATACTAAAAAACTAGTATTTTAATTTAGTTGTCCAAACAATACATTTTTTGAAAATATTTTTTAATTGCTTCATATTTTGCAAGCAATTAGGTGCCAGCGTTGTGTCATCGCGCTTCTCTTTCTTTTCTATGCAGTCTGACAAAGACCGCGCTTTAGGTCATGTAGTCGCCTTAACGAGTAAGGCCAGCAAAAAAAAAAGATGAACAACTATGTTCTTTTTTCTAGGCTATTTGTCCGATTTCTGAGCAAAGATAATATCTTGTGAAGACAAAAAAGATTTACTTTTCGTACAATAAAATTATTCTTGATCTTATATAATATATAAGGCCGAAACAACATTAACACCAAAGTAACTAATACACGCAATGATAAATAAACATGTATTAAGATAAAATAATTAGGTTCCAAATATTCTTAGAACGCCAGACTAAATAAACATAAAACAAATATCTAGTAAGCAAATAAACTTGTAATCATTAATGAAGGTATATTTAAGTAAAGAATCATACATATCACTGAATGTCCCCAAATGTCCCAATTATTTCTATTATAATTATACCTAGTTAGTTAAAATAAATTATATTCAGAGTATAATTTATTTTAACTACGTGCTCCAGTAAAAGGTAACGTTCAGATTATAATTTGCCAGCGGCGATGTGACATTTATTTTTTAAATGTCGCAGCATCATGCTGAGATAGGAGCCTTTTGGCCCGTGTAGGACTTTCTGTTTCATTTTCCTTTTGTTAATTTTTTTTTACTTGGATTTTTATTTTACTGTGTTTAGTTTAGTTTGTGATCTTCCTGTGCGAGTCGCAATAAATACTTTTTCTTTCTTTCTTTGATTTTGAAGGTAATGAACGATTTTGATTTGTTAATATTTAGTTATTGCTAAAGATGAGTGCTTTACCAACGATTTTATTATACTTTTTTTGTTTCCTTCGTGTTGATCCAGTGATCGCAGGGGTTGAGCGAGTGTCCGAGCATAAATTCGATCGATAGGTCGGACAAAGTGTTATTAGGTTATGTTATTAGGTTTGTAGGTGCATAAAAAAATAGTCTCGCCCCCTATTATTATATATTATCCATTTATTTCAGGCATCAAGGCCCATATAAAACACATACAATACAATATGAATATAATGATGGCCTATAGGCCTTTTGCGAAGGTCTTATGAGATTGGCAGGTAGCAAGCGCAATGTGAGAAATACCTGCCTACCCCTATGGGGTATACAGGCTTGATATTATAGAGGTATGAGGAACAGGGTGTAAAGTTCACTCATCCTCTATAGAAAAGGGAGGATCCTCCGATCAGAAGGGTGTCGTGTCTAGTAGCAACTGCCCGACGATTGATTTCGGGAAGTTGTACATATACTAGTCGCGCGGTAAACTATGCTTGCGCGATGCAGGATTTTGCGTGACGTCAGTATGATGCGTAGTTTGTATGTGGCGATGTAGGTGGCGCCACAATTTTAACTTTTCCATCACACTAATATTATAAAGGCAAAAGTTTGTGGGGGTGTGTTTATATGTTTGTTACTTCTTCACGCTCAAACGGCTGGACCAATTTTGATAAAATTTTGTATGGAGGTAGCTGACACCCTCGATTAACATATAGGCTACTTTTTATTCCGATATTCCCACGGGATCGAAACTTATGCGGGTGAAACCGCGGGGCCGGCTAGTTAACTATAAAGCCCACTTGATTCAACCTTGAAGGCCGCTATTTGCGATCAAACCATTGCCGACGCGATGTGGTCATGTGCCTATTACACTCAATTTAAGTTTCCCCCACATTTATAAGCATCTATTAATAAAACATACTTGAAACTAGCATGTAACACGCTACTTAGAACTAGGTCTCAGAACCTAATTAAACTTTAATTAGTGCAATTTATAACCGTCTTGTGTCGTTTGCGTTATGCTTTGCTTGTATTTTTCTTCGCATGACGTTTGACGTGGAATTATAGGTTCGGTATGTGGAATTATGTGGGTAAGTTGGTCGATAAGTATGACGGATTGATGGCAAAGGGAAAACAGCTTACAAATGCAGACTTTTGAGGTCATTGTTATTTAATTGTCATTTCATTGTCTATCAGTTTATTCAACTTTCAAAGGAATGCATACCGTCAGTAGCCCGAAAGTCGGACAGCCAGTTTTACCAAGGGGTATCGTGTTTGTAACCCAGTAACTGGGTTGTGGAGGTCCCACAGGCAGCCGCTCTATGTAAAATACTGGTATCCAACTGCATCCGGTCTGACTGGAAGCCGACCCCAACATTGTAGGGAAAAGACTTGACAATGATGAGAGGGGATTTGTGGAATAAGCCGATACGAGCACATACATATATATTTCGCAGTATTAAGTATTTACTCGAATCCTTGTCTAAAAACTGGCATAATATAATAATACAATCTCATACCTTTATTTACATAATCACCCTATAATATTCCCCTGCTGGGAAACAGGCCTTCTCTCTGTGAGAGGGAATGGGCTGTAATCTACCACGCGGGCCCAGTGCGGGTTGGTAGATGTCACATGTCTTCGATTTTTTGGGTCTAGGACATGCCGGTTTCCTTACGATGTTTTCCTTCACCGTTTTGACAGCAGTGGTGATGAAATTAAATACACAAAGTAAAGTGTCTGCTTGGGTTCCAACTCACGACCTACAACTCGTAAGTCGGGACTAATACCACTGGGCCACCACTTCTCTCTCTCTATCTTTATTTGGTTACTAGCTGTTCCCCGCGGTGTCACACGCTGCGCGGCTCCTAAGGGTCGTAGCGTGATGTTATATAGCCTATAGCCTTCCTCGATAAATGGACTACCCAACACTAAAAGAATCATTCAAATCGGACCAGTAGTTCCAGAGATTAGCGCGATCAAACAAACAAACAAACAAACTCTGCAGCTTTATAATATTAATATATAGATTAGTATAGATTACAAAACCACGACATTTGTTTGTACATGTACTTCTTTTTGGAAAATAGTCCTTCAATGTAGTTGGCCAATAATTGTACCAGGCTCATACCCAGAATGCACAGAAATAAAACTTATACTATCTTAAAGAAAAGATCTTCTGTCTCAAGAATCAGAAAGATGCATGAATCATTGCAGCAGGAGACAAAAGTTATGACGGTTTGAAAAAGCTAACTTACCACATCGATTTCAGGTTTGGTCCCATAGTAAAAGTTGTTCATAATGATGACTACAATGACCTCTTAAGAGGTTGTTAATGTTGTACCAATAACCCTGTATAATTCTATGTCTGGCACTCTAATCTGTAACGGGGTTCAGTGGCTTTTAGTGGTTGCCGAATGTGTACATGCAGAACGATCCCGGGGCTGGGACTAACGTCATGAACATGTTGCACAAAGCCATCATCAGCACCACGTTCGAGAGTGACGTCATAAAGTAAACACGATGGAATTTTGTATGTATATTTTTGTGTTTTTTTGCCGGAAATTGGAAGAAGTTTTTTTTTAACATTGCCAATAGGAGATGGCCAATAATTGTACTGTCCTGAGGCCTTGAATGTGCACAGATAAAATCTATATCATTTTGAAGAACAGATCTTCTGTACAAATAATCAGAAAAGTGCATGTAGCTCTGGAGCGGGAGACAAAAGTTACGACGAATTGATAAGCAAGTTATTATTTCACTTACCTCATTCATATAATTCCAGGCCTGACACGCTCTGACGGGGCTCAGTGGCTTATAGTGGTTGCCAAACGTGTACATGTAGAACAGCCAGGGGGCTGGGAACAGCATCGTAAACATGTCGCAGAGAGCCATGGCCATCAGCACCACGTTGGTCGGGGTTCGCATGTGACGTCGGGAGAGGACCACCACGATCAGGGTATTAGCCACTGTTGTGGTAGCGAGGAGGAAGGGCGCGATGTAGCTGTGAAATAAATATGTTATGTTAGAGTTTGGTATAAATTGGTTGCGGAGAAATAGGTCAACGTGTCTGAAGACGAAAAATATAAGGTCCCAAAATACTTGGACCAATCCAAGTATTTCGTTTACTAAGGGAAAAAATATTTTGGCTTCGTGTGTAACGGTTCGCCCAGGAATGCATTCAAGGTATTGATACCTTTTTATGCCACCTATCCTATTGCTGTGTTCCATTTTGAAGGATGGTATGTCACGTCGGTGAAAAACTAATTACGTGAGAGTTTCAACTGATTGTTTACTATAAGTATTTAGTTAAAAAAACATTTTTTTAAAACATTGATGTGTTAAAGTGTTCTTAAAAAACCTATGTACTGAATAAAGAAAAAATATGTTGCTCTAAATTTTTGACCTAAAAAAGAAAATGGCGAAGGTGGTGTGACGATCTGATAAGATTTGCAGGGTCATCATGGCCAGACATCGCTCAAGACACCCGGCTTAGACGGAAAAAGGGGAGGCCCTTGCCTAGAAGTGACAATAAAGGCTAACAAAAAAAAAACTTGGAATATCCATGAAAAAAATATTTGGGTTATGTTGAAATTTGTTGATATGGAGGTATCGAGTTGAAATTAAAACCATGTACTTAGGTCTACAGTCCCTTGAAGCTGTTAAAGATACGGCCATTTATCCCGCAAAAAACGTATATTTCGACACTCAATGGAATAAAAAAATTGATTGTTAAGATCGACTCAAACCTTAAACCTCAAAAAAAAAAAACAAAAAAATGCCAAATAACTACTGTATAATAATAAAATAAAATAAAAACCTCTTTATAAACGAATAACTAATTTTCTTCAGAAAGAGGATTTCGAAAAAAAGCTCCCTGTTTATTTAATTGAGAGGAAAGCGGACTTCATGAAAGCTTTTCAGTAGCGTTAGAGTTTCAGTAAATCCCTTGAAGAAATGTAATATTTTAGATGCATTCTTAAACTAGTGCTCCTGTTACGTAATGTATGTAAGTCTTGTATTATTGTGACATTTCGCTAGGATATATTTCAAGATCTTGTTATATAAGGTACTTTCTGTAATGTTTTAGAATAGTGCATTGCTGTAGCACAATTCTTTGCAGTAATGGAGAAAATTTAAGTAATAACCAATCCACCTACTCTAACTGAACAGACAGCTGAGCTGCTGGGGAGTTCTTCTTCCCAGCGAAAGCACTTAAGAAGTGGTGAAGGGCGGGCGTTTTGGGAGACTGTCTTATGTAATTTTGACGTTCGAAAAGTCCTGATTCTAAGTCTAATTTGATAGCATGTGCTCTTTGAGTGCACAGGCGTCACCCAGATAAGGTCAGAAACCCTCGGGACACCCAGATCGTACACAGATGTTCTGAACAGACCAGGAGATTTGATCAGCTTCTGGAGGGAGGTGGGCTGGTTGGAATAACCACCGACGGCCGCCATGGCCCACGCACAATGGTCCACTGTAGGACTAAGTGCGGAAACCAAATCCCCCTAACATAGAACATAGAAGTCTAATTTGAATAAATTACTTTTGATTTTATTTTAATACGTACAGGAGCTTCTTGTCTGGGAAAGCGCTACCATTTTCTGACATCAAGGTTTGCACCATGCTCAGTATGGGTAGATAATATTTTTATCTCACGAAGCAAGGTGTACTTTACTTTTGGTTAACAATAGTGTACAAACACGCTATGAATGTGTATTAGCACAGCTCTCAGTACCGTCCGAGACAATGGCGGAGTCAAAAATTTGCGTGCGTATGTGTGTTATGTGTTCACACTACTCATCGTCACGCACACATTCATAGCGTGTTTCTACACTTGCTTAATACAAGTAAAGCGCGCATCGTTTCGTGAGACAAAAATACTGTATCGGAGAAATTACAGGCTTCGTACAAAATCAGCCTATCATGTTCCCAATGCTGGAACACAGGCCTCGTTTGTGTAAATGCAGGCATTGGCACATTTCAAATTAATAAACGAACAAAGGGCAGGTGCAGACTTGACAAAGTGCAGCGTAGCTTGCGGTGAAAACCATTTTGTGGCTATGAAAGCCGTCAGCGCTGGCCTGCTTTGAAAAGCTCCTTGATTTTGCAGGAACCATTTTACAAAATCTGACGAAATAAACAGCAACTATAAAAGGCCTGCCAATAACAAGATGGCGGTACGAGCTGGATAGGTTCCGTCAAAACTAGAAGAACGACGCGCGGGCTCACTAAAGATGGAAGGAATGAAAGGAGGCTTTTACCTTTTTTGGGACAGCGTAGGCTGGTAAAGAAACAAACAAAGAAACAAGAAACAAAACAACAAGGACGAAACATTCAAGGTGGTACTCACCCATACATAGGCTCAGCATAATTGATCGGAAACTCGCAGGTCACATTCAAATAGAAGTGCGAATGGTTCGATTGGCAGAAGTCGTCGGCAGTAAAATTCGAATATCCTGGGTACCCGGTCTGGTTGTCATAGTAATTATAATTTATCTTCGAGATGTCTAAATCAGTGCTATCTATATCCACGATTTGCTTCGTCGAGTTGAAATCCCCGAAGTAGTCAACCCAGTCTTTGTCGGCCATCTTGTTTTTTTTTTGGCTACCTTGTTGATTTTGACATGTTGGTGGTTATGTCATTTTGTGTGTATCTGTGGGCAAAGGAAAATGGAATATTAGTATTTTTTTTTAAGAAAACAGAAAGGTATTATTTGGACTACTTTGATTATTTAAAAAAATACTTTTAATGTAGTTCCCGCGTAGGTACAAGATTTGTAAACAACTTTGATTAAACAGACTTAATACTGCTCAAGCACCCTAAAGCAAGGGTTTCTTAACACTGCGGTGGCCGGCACATAGCGTCCGCAATTTCCCGTCGAATGACGTCACTGAAACGTTTATTAATGTAGGTTAGTGTTTCCTAGACAGCTTTTTTGATACCTTTAAGTCAAACCCCGGTGCCACAATTTTCATGATGGCCGTCACTGCCGGTCATTATGTGACGACCACCTCTCTTCTAGGAAACTGGGAACCATATCCTACAAACTAGAAACAGTAAAGCTACTTTACTGTTTCTAGTTTGTAGGATATGGTTCCCGGTTTCATTATAGGCACTTAAAAATATTTTATAAAAAAAAAATAAAAAATAATTGTATATTTGGTTTTGTGTAATTTGTTTTTTGGTAAAAAAAATAAAATATTTTTACCACTTTACCACCCAACGAGAGAAGCGAATTGTGGGAAAAGAGGCATCCACCAACTCTCGACTTCGTTAAACCCCAAAAGCATTTGCCTCCTGGGCGTGATCTGCAGTGGCTTATGTAGAAAGCTTTCAAACGATTGCGTACCCAAGTGCTTACTTGATAAATAAAAAAAAAACAACCGACTTCCAAAAAAAACAATACAAAGTGAAAAATTACTTTAATTTCGAATTTCAAGGCGGAACTTTTGCGACTCGGTAAGCGACCAGGTCTGAGCACCGTAGGTAAGGATGGGCAGAATACACATGTCGAAGAGGTTGCGCTTCAGTGAGATCGGTAGATCAGCCTTCATTAGCATCTTCATGGACCAGTAGCTTTTCCAGGCAACATTTATTATGAAACGTAATTTATTAATTTGTTGGCCGTAAATCATGTTCTTAATTATTATTTTCGGGCATAATTAAAATGGTCCAGTAATTATTAATTAATAAATGTACCAGTTATCGGCAACTGGCTAAAGGTTGATTAATTATGTAAAATTGAAGTATAATAATAATATTATGTTCAATATTAATAATTATTTTTGGGTTTGATAATTGTAGTTTTATTTTTAGTTGTATGTGACATAAGATCATGCCTGTTCTCCAAAGGGTTAGGCAAAGGTTTACCTATAGTACGGAAATCAGTCATCAGCCTTTTCCCAACTATGTTCGGGTCGGCTTCCAGTCTAACCGGATGCAGCTGAATATCAATATTTTACATGGAGTGACTGTCAATCTGACCTCTACAACCTTGTTACTGAGTAATACGATAGCCCTTGGGGAGACTGGTTGTCAGATTTTCGGGTTTCTGACTATCCATAACGACTGTCAAAGATCAATGAAAAAAAATCCATCCACTGAAGGACTAAGTGCGGAAACCAAACCCATAACATAGAACATAGATCCATGAATGACAGCCGGGACCCAACAGCTTAACGTGCTTTCCAAGGCCCGGAGGGGTCTCGGTATGTAAAGATGGTCACCCATCCACAGACACATTAACCTGATCGGTCAACCTGTGTGACTGTTTTTAATTAGCCACGAGCACTTCTAGAGAGGCAATTTACTCGTACGTATTTTTTTAAATGTTTGCATTTTAATCTCAGTCGCAATATGTCAAAAATATAATTTATTTTCCTACATATTTAACAAGATTTTGACATTGATTGTCGCTGTTTTTAATTACGGAAATAATGTCTTACTAGCTTCTGTTGTAACCGAGTTTATACAAGCAATGGTGCCTATTTTAGATGATTAGGCGATATTACCTAGAGGCTATTATTGAATGTTCTTGCTTGTTAAGCAATTTCATGTTTCAGGTATTTTTTACTCGAGTTTTGTTAGCATAATCAGACTATAAAGCTCCCACTGCTGGGTCTCAGGCCTATTCTCTGTGATAGTTCGCCTAGTCAGCCTATAAAGTTCCCACAGCTAGGACAGAGAATGTCTGTCTGTGATAGCATAATCACCCTATGATGATGCCACTGCTGGGACACTGCACGTCTCTCTGTGATAGCATAATCACCCTATGATGATCCCACTGCTGGGACACACACATGCCATCTCTCTGGTATAGTTCTTCTCTCTGTATAAAAGGTTTTGAGCAACATTTTATATGTATTTCATAAACATTTATCAAAAAGAATAATACATTATGAATTCCGTAACTCCAGCACTGATTGCAAAACCGTGTTGAGTTGTTAATGGCGGTAGAAATTATTTGTATCCCCCCCCATCAATCTACCGTGAAATGTCCCTCTATAATGGTGTCAAACCCTTTTAGGGTAAAATTAATTTATCATAGCGTCGTGTTTAAGGTACAAAAGTACCTCAGTAAGTAATGGATTATATTCGGATTTTAATGGATTATATTCGGATTTAATTTTAAGTAGGTTGTGTTTATTTTGAGAGGATTTTCGTGTGTTTTATGTGATTATTATTTAAAGTTTTGATGAGTTGATTATTTAGTAGGATTTGGAAGTTTAAATTGTTTAAGAATTCAGGGTTATTCAATGAGGTTATAGGGATATTTGCTTTACATCAAATAAATTTTGTGGGTACAGTCATGGAAATTAATTGTTTAGGAAATTGATACCCTACTTACGTTAATATGTTGCGTTGTAGCCATTTTATACAACTGTCAAAGAATGACCAATATGATTTTAATATACGGACAATTTAAATTGATATAGGTACACAAATGGTCAAACAACTAAAAAAAATTAGAAAGAAAGAAGAATAAAAAAAACGAATCCAAGCAGGCAGCCTCCATATTTCTCTTAGGCGATAGCGGAAAGCATTCAGGAAACTGGCATGTCCTCGAGCCAAAAATTCTAACACATGTGACATTTAGCAAAACCCACACTGGGCTCGTGAGGTGGATTTCAGCCCACTCCCTGTGTCCCAGCAGTGGGAACATTATAAGCTGACTAGCAGCGCCTCGTGGTTTCACCCGCATAAATGTTGATCCCGTGGGAATATCGGGATAAAAACTATCCTATGTCTTTCCCCAGGATGCAATCTATCTCTCTGCCAAATTTTAACGAAATTCGTTCAGTGGTTTAGGCGTGAAAAGGTATGTTACCTTTTCACGACTAACTTTTAACGCCCTTTAAACGCCCACTGAACGAATTTCGTTAAAATTACAGACACACAGAGTTACTTTCGAAGTTGCGTAACATCACGTGTGTAATCTTGAAATGGGTATGGTGCTGAATCCTCAAATACTATCCCTCTCTCTGTCGAGTCTCTGTGTGTGAGAGAAATTAGCAAGGACCGGGCATAACGCTTTTTCGTTACGACTATTATTTTCTTATTTTATTTATTTATTAACCCTTTGAACGCCATTGTCACATATACGTGACAAGCAAGCGCGTGCCCTGTACGCCAGTCGTGTGTCGCCTATCCTATTACGAGCGACACAAATATGTGACAAAAAATGCGGTGCACTTTATCACGAAATAAACAATTAAATCATTACTTTTGTGTGTTTTTATTTGTATACCTTAAATATTTAAAATTGTGGCTTGGCGTGGAGGGCACGCGCGTGCGTTTATGCTCTGGCGTTCAAAAGGTTAATAACCAACTTATATTAACAGTTTGCACCACACATACAAGTTATTAGTCAATATTAGTAATTCCACATGTCATACAATCATAAAAATAGGCTAAATCACATAATAAAAACTGGACAAAAGATGAAATTAAATTAAATGTAACAAAGGTCAACATTAGATAAAAATTAGATAATATTAAATAAATTTCTATCAGTTTACTCCTACTGCAAGCTCCGTTAAGGCCAAAGCGCTAGGGTAGCCCGCGAAATAATTTTTTTTTTAAGTTTTTTGATTAAAATATGATTTGCGACCGTAACAAATATGATTGTATTTACAGAATCAATCAATCAATCAATCTTCAATTATAATCATTGAAGTCATCAACACAAGTCTCTTAAACCAAGTAATTCTACTGAATGACTATTTCATGAAATCTTGACATTGTAGGATTATACTAACTTAACAAGTTGTATTACTGATTCTAATGATTATAATTCTGTAAATACATATTTGTTACGGTCGCGAATCATATTTTAATCAACGTACAATTTAGTACTGACCATTAAATTGCAAAAAACGTAGGAATATTTGAATTTCGCTGGCTACCTTATAGCTTCCCCCTTAAAGATGTCGGGTTTTAGTTTTTAAACTTTTTTTAAATTAATTATTTTACGGTTTATTTCAGTAATATTTATATTTTTGAAATGTGCTAATTAAGCCACAAGGCACCATCCCAAAATATTTATTTTTAAATTCATTACTCTGTCCTCTAGACGGCGCCATATTAAATTTAGCGTGACGTCACATATCCTATAACCAGCGGACGGTCAAGACACTTCTATCGATACCTCATTTGTCAAATTATTATAAGTACTTTTGAAGTTATGAGGGAACAGATGAACATACATACATACATACATACCGGTCAAAATCATAACCCTCCTGTTTGCTTGGCCTTAGTCGGGTAAAAATTACTGTTGACTAGTATGGGTAGCAAGTTCAATAGCACTTTACACACAAAAAGAGTTTCTATAGCAAAGAGGCTTCAGTTGCGAAGCTGAACAAAGCAATATGCCCCGGTACCTTAAACTCAATAATGGTAGCGAGTTAGTTTGCTCTGTACTCCAGCCACTGGTGAAGGGGAAGCTCGTAGTTTTACATTTTTAATATAGGCTATGGTTGTCGGACGTAAACTTTCAAATGTTTCTTTTTGGGGTTCCGTACCCAAAGGGTGCCAACGGGACCCTATTCTTAAGGCCCCGCTGTCCGTCCCTCCGTCTGCCACAGGACTGTATCTTTTGAACAGTAATAGGTTGTTGAAGTTTGAACCGTAACACGTCCAGCGCCTGATCTCTCTCCGGTCGTGTCGGATTGCCGTCCCATCGGACTATGAGAGTGAGGGAAGAGGAAGTGCACCTGTGTCAGCGCACACACTTGTGCACTATAATATCTCCCGCGCCGAAGGCTAGTCTCCATTGAGACTGGCCGCCGTGGCCGAAATACGGTCTGGAGGAGAATTTTACTACAATATGCTACTACTGTAATATCTTGTGTTGTGTGCCTTTTAGTCTATGCTGAAATAATTTACTATCTTTCGTTCTTTACTATTTAAGCAGATTAGTCACATATTGGTATAAAAACACACACACACACAAGCAGACACTGACAGCTGGCTACATGACACTAGTCAGCGAAACACGACGCAGACACTTCGTGTGCTTTAGTTTGCTAGTTGTTTAGTGTACTTAATTATAATGTTGTATGTATGTATAGTATTTTTAAGTAATATTCATATTGTATTGTATGTGTTTTATATGGGCCTTGATGCCTGAAATAAATGGATAAATGGATAATAAAAAGAATATTTGTTTTACGTTTCGAGGCAACCCTGGCACAAAGTTTAGCTACAGACTTCTAGATGAGAATATTCGGAGAATTAATTAATTATGTCTTGAAGGCCCTAAATGTTTAATACACAAGGGTCTTCAGGTACCTGATAAGTTTATAAGGGCTGAATGAACAAGTAATGAAGAATATTTGAAGAGTAGAATTTGTAGCTGTATAAATTTAATTATAACAGCCGCGCGAATCGAGAGGTGCTTGTGGCTAAGTTATAACAGCCGCACGGGTTGATCGATCAGGTTAAGCTACGCTTGCCGCGGTTGGTCCGTGAATGGGTGACCATCTTCACATACCAAGACCCCTTCGTGCCTCGGAAAGCACGTTAAGCCGTTGGACCGGGCTGTAATTCGTGGATCTTTGACAGTCGTTACGGTCAACTGACGGCCCGAAAGTCTGACAACCAGTCTTACCAAGGGGTATTGTATATATTACCCCGTAACTGGGTTGTGGACGTCAGATAGGCAGTCGCTCCATGTAAAATACTGGAAAGAAAAGACTGGAAGCCGACCCCAACATAGTTGGGAAAAGGCTAGGCAGATGATGAGCCGCAAGAATCGAGACCAGTAGTAGCCTAGTGACAATGGCCCCGACTTACGAGTGTTACGAGTTGAGTGGTCGTGGGTTCGAACCCAGGCAAGCGTTTTGCTTTGTGTAAATTAATTTAATCACCACTGCTCTCAAAACGGTGAACAGAAACATAGCGAGGAAACCGGCATGTCCTAGAACTAAAATTAGAAGACATGTGATATCTACCAACCCGCTATGGGACCGTGTGATAGATTACAGCCCTCTCCCTCTCGAAGAGTCCCAGTCCCAGCCGTGGAACATTAGGTTTAGGCTGATTATCGGTCGATGGAGGGTTAAGCTACGCTTGCCGAGGTTCATCCGTGGATGGTACCATCCATTACATACCGAGATCCCTCCGTGCCGCGGAAAGCACGTTTAGCCGTTGGTACGGTCTATAATTCGTAAATCTTTGACAGTTTTCACGGGGAAGTCAGGACGCCAAAAGCCTGAGAACCAGTCTTACCAATGGGTATTGTGTTACCCAGTGAGATGTGTGCTGTTAATCTTCCCCTTAAATGTAGTAACATTTTATGTGAAGTATTCTTTTAACTTAACTGAGAACGTTATGTAATTGGACTCCTTTTCCCCAACGTTTTCCTTGCAGCTGCATTTCTATTTATGAGATTAGTGGCAATGTAGGTTAGCCATTACTCCTGTTAACCTTTCAGACTAAGTTCAACATCAAGTCTGTACTTCCCAAAGGAGTAAGCAGAGCATAGTCTAGCCATATTAAAATATGTGGCGTCGCGTGTATTATGTTTTAGATATGTATTTATAAGTTAGTCAGGAAAGCGCCCTTGTTATGGGGACTACATGACCTAAATCGCGGTCACTGTCGGACTGCATAAAAAAAAAGAGAAGCGCGATGACACAACGCTGGTATCGCTGGTATCTACAACGCCACATGCGAACAACGCGTCATACAGATGTAACGCAAAATCCTGCATCTCGCAAGCAGAGTTTACCGCGCAACTAGCATAGATACAACGGCCTGTCATGAATCATCGGACAGTTGCCCACCAGACACAACACCCGTCTGGTCGGAGGATCCTCCCTTTTCTATGGAGTATGAGTGAAATTTACACCCTGTTCCTCATACCACTATAGATTTAAGTCATTAGTTTATTTAGTCCCTACTAGTTTTATTACTGTACTCAACTGTAAACTGTAATACAAGTGTCACAATTACAATATTATCAACTGCAAGTTGGAGTTTCACTTCCGCTCTTCCATCACAACTTCACCTCCAATACGCGTAAGAGGAGACAGGTAGAATACCTTCCACCTATGTCTCCAAAGGTAACAAATTTCAGGTCGTTGAGCTTCTTAGGTTCCGAGTTGAGCTGCACGATTAATGACAAATGCGTGCACTCACTGAAGTGGCAGTGGGCAGGGCACATTGCTCGCAGAACAGATGGCCGATGGGGCCGAAAGGTTCTGGAGTGGCGACCGCGTACCGGAAGACGTAGCGTTGGAAGGCCTCCCACAAGCTGGATCGACGACCTTGTGAAGGCCGCAGGAACCCGTTGGATGCGAGAAGCACAGAACCAGTCGAAGTGGAGGTGCTTGGGGGAGGTCTATGTCCAGCAGTGGACGTCTTTCGGCTGAAATGATGCGTGCACTCACTGGACAAGTCCACTGAAATCTGTATGCTTCTTTCCGCAGAGACCATCTCAGACGTTAATCTGCATGGTCCTCATTTATGGCTCGACAAAGATTATGTCTGGACTTTTAAAGAGACTGACATCTCATGTTGTTGAGGTCTTTCTTCTTAGAGCAGTCGGTTAGGAAACACCGAACTTATTCAGTTTTAAGAAATAAGTTATTTTTGAGGTGTATGTTTTTTTGATCCAGTTTACAGAAATATACCTATATACTTTATCATCATAATGGGAAACAGCGATAGGTAATTGGTTCCAAAATTAATAGTGGAGTAGGTACTTCTCCGAAGCTTCTACAAATGGTAACACAAACTTTACGTTTGAACTACACAAGTTCCTAGAACCCTTAAAAATATGACTTCCAATTACAGACAATTTCTTAAGAAATATTACTACCGACTTCGGAGCAATTCTTAGAAATGGTAAGGCAATTATTACTCGTGAAAATTGCCCTTAATCACAGTACATGGAATAAACAGTAGAACAACTACGAACAAAGGCCGGATACTGAGCACTCACATAGAGATGCGCCGTTATAAGGCTCCCGCAGACGTGCGCGACGCGATGTTTTGGCCTTTCTTCTTAGAGTAGCCAGATAGGAAACATGTGGCAGGGATATCGACGCGCAACCTGTTACCATGGATTCAGCACATGATTCTGATAACCCCTGCGTTTAAATTGTTCGGCGGTTATTAAAAAAAAAATTGATGTTTAGTACATTTTGACCGCGAAGGTCGCGACCACTTTTCTATGAAACAGCATTTTTTTTTTGATAACCGTCGTATAATTTCTTCGCTAGGGTCTAGAATCATGTGCAATCATAGAATTCATGGTTACAGATTGCGCGTCGATGTGCCAGCCACCACCCTGTTGTTGTTTTGTTTTTAAATATTTCTACTGATTTCTAACAAAATAAAAAACAAGTTGAATTACTGTTTTACAAATCCACTGTGCCATAACATTGGCAAAATTTCATCCGTTAGAATCATTATAATTTAGCTTAATACAGTCGGGAAAACTAATTGCTTATCAAATTAACACACTTCGTCAGTTTGCAGTGTCAAAGCTATGTCATACAACTGTCAAAGAATTACGATTGTGATTCGAATTTACGGACGGTTTATAATGGTAGTAATTAATTTCCCTGATTCTAAATTAAGTAATGTAAGCCCTGGTTCAAGCCATGGTCCGGAGCGTGAGGGAGTGGGAGGCAGTCACCTCCTTCTGCGAAGCAGTCATGGTAACGAAGAATGTGGCAGGATGGCTGAGGGAAAGAGCCTCCCGTCCCAGCCGCCGCGGGAGGCACTCCGGGCGTCGGGAGCCACGTGACGATTCCCGGCCACCGCAGGCGCGGGCCTGCGGACGGAGAGTAATGGGTAGCTCACCGTCCGATCAGGACCAGGCCCGTGCCGGACGGCGCGTACGTGTTCCACACGCGCCTCAAAGAGAGGTCAGAGAAACCAGCACCCAGAGCGGGAGGGGTCATTTGATGATTTCCCATCCTCAAAAATAAAAAGCCCTTGTTTAACAGCCTCGTTGGTCTCGTGGTTCCAAGCGCGATTGCTGAGCGTGAAGTCTTTGGTTCGATTCCCAGGTCGGACAAAGTGTTATTGGGTTTTCCATTAGGAATTTATTAGTAACAGTCCGGAGTTTGGAAGTTGGCGGTTTAATACCTCCGTGCCTCTGAAAGCACGTTGGTCTTGCGCCTGATTTCTCCCCGGTCGTGTCGGGTTGCCGTCCCATCGGACTATGAGTGTAAAGGAACAGAGAGTGCGTGTTTGCGCACACAATTGTGCACTATAATATCTCCTGCGTACCTGGCTAATGTCCGTAGAGATTGGCCACCGTGACCGAAATGGGTTATTTCACAAATCCCCATTGAGAATCCCCATCAATCATGATCATCATTTTAAAACTGTGTTTTTTTGTCAGAAGCCATTACTTTAATTGATTGATATGATTGATTATAAATATAATCAATGAGTTCTAACCTCCATAAGAAATAAAGACTTCATGGTTATTGTTGTCTGTATCAATGGGGAACTTTTTGTCCACATATCCCCATTACGTACTCTATGAGACTTCAATAGGGATTTCTGAACAATAAGTTCACAAATTCCCATTGATGGGGATTCTCATTGGAGATTTGTGGAATAACCCACCAAAATCGGTCGGGAGGCTATTATTATTAATGAAAGCCCATTTTCGGGGTAGAGTCACAAAAAGTAATGCTCTTGGTTTAATATTAATTAAGTACAATGTTGAACAAATGTTATAGTTAGTAGGAGCTGGTGTGTTTTTAGTAGATTGAGTATAATAATGAGTGTTGGTATGAGTAACAATATGAATTATGAATACTAATGAGTAGAGCTTGTAGCATGGTTACATGTTTAGAAGGTGAGCAGAGTTGAGCCGCATAATATGGTCCCTCTTGGAGGGATCTTTAATCCACCACACTAATATTATAAAGGCGCAAGTTTGTGAGAGTGTGTGTGTGTGTGTTTTTATGTTTGTTACTTTTTCACGCTCAAACGGCCTCACCAATTTTGATAAAAATTTGTATGGAGGTAGCTGACACCCTGGATTAACATATAGGCTACTTTTTATCTGGGTGAAACCGCGATGCGCTAAAGGTGAAGAGTATGTTTGTTTGTTTGAACGCACTATTCTCTGAAACCGATCTAAAATTCGATTTGAAAATTTATTTTTGCTTTTGATAGTCCAATGCTTGAGGAAGGTTATGGGCTATTTGACATCACGCTAGAAACCTTAGGAATCGAGCAAAAAGAAAAAAGTTAGAAATAATGCTAAGCAAAAACGAAGTAATAGCGCGGGCAGGCGATGCGATGCGACGGGTGCAACAGGTGGATCAGGGTACAAGGAATTTCACGCGGATGAAGTCGCGGGCAGAACCTAGTATAGTAATAAATGTTCATATTACATACATACGTACCAGTAGCGAAGGGTCAATTTTTGTAAGAGGTAAGCCGGAGTAGATATCTTTAATATGATTAAATAATATTATTGGTCCATAGAATACTGACTGGGCCATTTTTCAAAGGGAAGCCGGTAGGAATCGAGTTATACGGAACCTTCGTCACTAATACATACACAACTCATTCCTTCTTCCCATGCGAGCCCTATACGGTAGCGCTGTGATATTTATTTTTTAAATGTAAACCAGCGCTGTGACATTTATTTTTTAAATGTCGCAGCATCATGCTGAGATAGGAGCCTTTTGGCCTCGTTTAGGACTTTCTGTTTCATTTTTCTTTTTATTATTACTTTTTTTCTTAAAGAGAAATACGAATAACTATTATCTATGACTATTACAGAGATCACACAGCACCCACCACCACACCTCTGCTGAACCCTTTGGGGATTAAGGCGTTATGGTATTTATGTTATTACAGAAATATAAATCAAAAATGTTTAATTGCACCATCTGTAGGTTATTCAAAAATATTCCCCGTGATGAAATCAAAGCAGAGCAGTAGTGGCTCAGTGGCCCCGACTTACGAGTTGTAGGTCGTGTGTTCGAACCCAGGCAGGCGCTTTACTTTGTGTAATTTATTTAATAAGGTGAAGGAAAACCTCGTGCGGAAACCGGCATGTCATAGAACCAAACATTCGAAGACATGTGACATCTACCAATCCGCTCTGGGCCTGCGAGGTGGATTACGGCCCACTCCCTAGCACCGAGAGGGGACTAGGTAGGAAGTGTAAACTCTGCTTGCGCGATGCAGGATTTGCGTGACGTCAGTATGACGCGTTGTTCCCATGTGACGTTGTAGATACCGCTACAATGTAATCGATTCTAATGATTTTTTCATGAATAAGAAAAGGTTAAAAAATATTTCATGTTGAAGCTTTAAAACATACAGACAAACTTGAGGGTATACATAGTAACCAATAACGGCACAATGTCGTAAAAAGGTGCAACGATACCCTTTTGCGCTGCCATAAAAGTTACTACGACACTAAGTACCAAACCCAGTCCTAGAACCAAAAATTCGATGACAACCCGCATGGGCCCGCATGGTGGATTGCAGTCCACTCCCTTTCACAGAGAGGAAACCTGTGTCCCAGCAATGGAAACATTAAAGGCTGATTATGGAAATCAAAGTCACCAACCGTTTAGCTATAATGTTATAACATTAAAACTCTCAAATCTAAACAGGACACAGCCAAAATATTTTAACAATGTTCGTTAATTAATTAATTCTGCCTACGCATTGTTCCGGAGCGTTTGTTAGCGTTGTAACTCTTACAATCAGCTGCGTACAATGACTTTGTCTTGAAGGGTTATGAGAATTTATAAATGTCAAGGAGTTAGGAATGCTACTTTGTAGATGGTTAAAAAAAAAAACATAAATTAAAGAGTTTAACTTGTGACCTGCCAATCTCAATCTGCTTAGCCTTTTCCCAACTATGTCGGGGTCGGCTTTCAGTCTAACCGGATGCAGCTGAATACCAGTATTTTACATGAAGCAACTACCTATCTGACCTCCACGGCCCAGTTATTGGGTAACACGATACACCTCGGCATGTTTGGTTGTCACACTTTCTGGCTTTTGACTAACCGTAATGACTGTTAAAGATCTACGAATGACAGCCGAGAGCAATGGCTTAACTTGTTTTCCGAGATACGGAAGGGTCTCGTTATGAAATGGATGGACGTGTTACTTAGCCATGAGCCCCTCTATAAGTAGATATTTTATCCTCTCTTTTATAGATAATCTACGGTGTAAAAAATAAAGACACTTGAAACTATTTTAATTAATTACTTTTATACTAATTGCAAAGTGTTCAAGTATCTAAGCTGCACCGGTCTGGAAAGTGTAAGCTAACGGTTATTTATTAGCTTTTTTTCTGAAACAGCTTAAGACTCTACTTACTTTAAACTTAGACAGCTTACTTAGCTAAGAGCGAATGTAGTATGGCGGAGAAGAAGAATATTATGTTTCGTTTCTTTTAAAAGAAGATTATTGAAAAATTAGCCTCGTAGGGCGACCGTAGTAAAAAGATTAACGTCTTCACTAACACTGGGAAACATATAAATGTCATTTAGGTGTCACATGTTTGAGTTTATCTTGGACAATACTGACATCAGTGAAGGAAAACATCAAGAGGAAACTTGGAATTTACAAGAAAGCGAAAAAAATAAACTGAATAGTATGTAAATTTTGACGTGCCATTTAATGTTTAGCATAATCAGCCTATAGTGTTCCCACTGCTGGGACACAGGCCTCCTCTCTATGAGAGGGAGTGGGCCGTAATCCGCCACGCGGGCCCAGTGCAGGTTGGGTTTGAAATTCTCAGAAGCAGCTCGTAAACTGGATTTGTGTTCGGTTAATGGCATTAGGATTGGCTTTAGCCATAGATATCCGATTTAACTAACTGGTGAAATCAGGGCTTATAAAATCAGGGCTTATAAAATCAGGGCTTATAAAATCAAGGCTTATAAAATCAGGGCTTATAAAATCAACAGCAGCCTACCCTTTCCAGGAATACAAATGCGATGGTATTTTACGTAAAAGTCGCTTTATTAACTTGATAACACGAAATTCAGTGTACCTACTTTATCTAATCACCGTTCGCGATTTGTTTGCCAAACATGTAAACAAATATGGATATTTGGAAAAATAACTTTAAGTCCTACACAATAAAGTTCAGTTTACGCTACAACTTCAAACATTTTTATAACTTTTTAAATAGTGCTAGTCACTCTGAAATCAACTTAATTCCTACTAAAATAAAGTTGATATTTGTTTAACTTGAAATAACAACAATTGGAAACATAAATTTGAATAGACCTTTTATCAATCCCTATTTTTGCCCGCGGCTTCGTCCGCGTGGATGCTTGACGTGGACCATCCTTTTGAACCCAATTTAGAGATCCTTACGAAGTTTGAAAAGGGATAGTTTTTATGAAATGATGTCAAGTTGAAATCAAATAAAAATAACTTTTGGGAAAAACCACTTTGTGGTTTGGATTGAATATTACCGATGACCTTAAATAAGACCCAAATTAGAGATCCTCACGAAGTTTGGAAAGAGATAGTTTTTTTATGGAAATATGATAAACAGAAATAAAATGAAAATAACTTTTGGGCAAAAACTAGTTTGTGTTTTGTTATGATTGAATATTGCCGAAGACCTGAAGGTGGCTGGGGCAGACTGGATGCGGAAGGCAGAGGACAGGGTGTTGTGGGGCAGCCTGGGAGAGGCCTATGTCCAGCAGTGGGCTGAATTGATTGTTGATGGAGTGCGGGTTGGTAGATGTCCCATGAGAGCGTTTATGCCGTACGGCATTTCATACAGAAAGAAAGAAAGAAAATACATTTATTTAGCACAGACTAAAAGACACACATTACACCAAATAGTTAGACAATAATCGTACATCAGTTAAAAACAAAAAAATATATAAAAAAAATAAAAAGTGCAAAGTCCGATGTAAGAAATTAGCAGGAATGTGTGATACAAACTTTCAAGCCCTTATTTTTCGAAATTAATGAACCGATTTTAATGAAACTTCATACGTATAAGCAGGATACAAAGAACTAAAAAGTTAGTAGAGAACATTTTCGAAATGTCTTATTTAAAAAAAGATTTATCTTTTTTTAAATAAGACATTTCGAAAATGTTAATCTCCAAACCGGGCGTATTCGTGTGATCGCTCTGGTGCTTTTCAGATATTGATATTTAATGGTAATTATGTATCTCATTAAAAAGAATGATATTCAAATGGTATATTTTTACTATTGGCCTTCAATTTACACAAACAGTTAAGGATATATTTAAGTTCTAAAAATTTTGCGACCAGAGCAATTATAATTGGTGCCAGAGCGATCATAAATGGTGAAATCAGTGAAACAAAAAAAAAATATATTGATAAAATATTATTTATTTACCCGATTTCAGTCATACACAGTACGTACTGTACGTGTACAAGATTATATGTAAGAGAAATGAAATTATTTTAGAAAAAGGTCAAGGCCTATCAGTCATACAGTCATATTTAAAATACGGAATCTTTTATATAAAATAATCGCTAAAATAACGAATTAACATAATTATAAAAATCAACTTTTGGCTTAGTTTAATTTCTTTGGAGTTATTTATTGGAAGCTCATCAGTTGCTGGTAACTTATCCACTTTTTTCTTTAAATAATATCTTCGAGAACTCTGCCTACTTTTCTTCCGACGAACTTTTTGCTGGCTTGGAGTCAAATCACTCATTTATTACTGTGCCCCGAGCTTTTTTCCTTTGGTAACTCTCCCTTGACTTTACAAGCCATTGTGCGTATAGATCTGGATCATTTTTATTATTAACACGCTTTTAATAAGTCGACCTGTATGTAACTAACTTTTTAATACAGTTGCTCAAAAAGTGGTGTATTGCAGGGACGTATAGCGTTCGGGATGTGGGCTATTACATAATAGTGCTTTTTTTTTACCTTTCCCGAACTCGTGCGTTCTCTTTCCCAACTGTCAAAATAATGTCTATTAAAAAGAAAAACCAACCATGAAGTTTTTACTAAAGAGTTTTTGTGATTCATACAAATACGTATATTTCTAAAAAGAAGCTACTAATTTATTTCAATATCAGATTTAATGATTTAATTGAATGAGTTAGGTTAGGTTTCATTTCATCTCATTAAATTTCATTTCATTTAAAAAAAAAATATACTGAAGACTAAGCTGTATGGATAGTTCCCTTTGCCTACCAAAATGGGTGAAGAAAAAAAAACTCTGCTTATATTCTACGGTTGGCGCCATTTTCCAGAAAAAAATATTAGTTAGTTGAGTTTATTGTGATTTTATTATTTTATTAAATTGCTTAATTTTTTCGCAACTGTATTAAAAATAGTCGTTCAGTACACCTGCGGAACCGTCATTGCAACTTGTTCCGACTGTCAACCCTCGCCTTCGGCTGCGCCTCGGCTCGGGTAGACATTTGTCGGAACTCTTTGCAATGACAGCCTTTCCGCACTTGTAATGAAATATACTAATGTAATGGACTCTAAGGTAACTAATTTCCAAGGGTCGTAGCGTAATGAAAATTAGCAGCTGTATGTAGTTCTGATGACAATACAATAATATGGTACTGTCGAACTGATCTGATGATGGAGCCGGAAGATATGAACTGGAACTTCATGATGAAAAATCGTATCATAGTTGTTTTGGATTTCATAGAAAAGTCTTGTAATGAACTTTGACCACGATTAGGTTTCAAGGTGTGATGATGAAGCCGGAAGATAGGCACTGGCATTCCATGATAGAATATCGTATCATAGTCGTGTTTGTTTTTTATTTTTACGTGCATTTATAAAAGCGTGTTTTTCTAGTGTTTTTTAAACTATTAATTTATTTATCTTGGCCATTCTACGACCCTCAGCCAATTTCTTCCTAAGATGTTTTTCTTCAATAGATAATTTATTTCGAGGCATGATTTCAATCTGCAAGAATAGAGAAGAAAGGGTTACAGTTGTGGTAGTTAAATGCAAGGTATCATCAATTTAAAATACGTCAAAATCTCTTTATGGGTTTAGGTTATCCGAAGAAACCCAGGAAAAGTTATAAATTAAAGGCTTCATCGTTTGTCATTGTTACAGTCCGGTACTGCTACTTAAAATAGTTTTTTTTGACGCCGGACCATACAGGTCGGTTCAACATCGAATAGGGATAACGTACAATTAATGCAAAATATCATCGCTCTGGTCTTTTTGGACAGAGCAATCAGAGCCATAACGATCAGAAAAAGTCACAAAATCATAAATATAGCCGAATTTAAAAGCAGTAGAAAGTTGTGACGACGTCTCATAAAAAACATCATAACGATCACTTAATTCACATAACAAACACATTCATAAGCTTACTATTGAATTTAAATAACGTGCCATAGCAATCATAAAATTCGAGAACCAAATCCAGAGCAATCACAAACTTACCTTCGTAATGTTGGAACGCGGGAACGTGGCACACAGGTATTCTCCTGGGCGGTTAGACCACTCCTGGCGATGCCCCGCGGGAGGGTAATAGAGTATCTATAACGCGTAACTAGGGATGAGCGCGATGTTTTACCTCAACGCAGAGCGATGAGATAAAATACCCGGTCACGATTTTAAATTCAAATTGTGGCAAAAGTATTGTTAATATAACTAAAAATATTTTATTCCTGTGAAGATTAACTATTTGTTATGTAATCTAAATAAGTGGTTTCATATGATCCTTCTCATTGAAAGGTTAAAGAATATTTTTTTCATTCAATCGGGAGTTGGGTCAATCCAGAGCGATCAGGATTTTAGGGTTTAAGATTTTTTTTTAAATATTTAAAATAAATTTATTCATAATATTAGCCATGTATCACGTAGATTAGACACCGAACTGTCTATAAAAAAATATTTTGAAAACGTTTTTCGATTTTAAAATGGGTTTATCCAGCCCGACACGAAAAAAAATGCCTCTGGAGATCGACCCATAACTGGAAATCTCTGTTTCTATGGTAAATTTAAAATCGGTCTAATTTGGCTGTAACAGTATTTTTCGACAATGTTCTCTACTAACTTTTTAGACCTTTGTATCCTGTTTATGTGTATGAAGTTTCATTAAAATCGGTTCATTCATTTCGAACGCTCTTAGAGTGGCTGGGACAGACTGAATGCGGAAGGTGGAGAACAGGGTGTTGAGGCGCAGCCTGGGAGAGGCCTAAGTCCAGCAGTGGACTGCGATAGGCAGTCTAACCAAATGCAGCTGAATACCAGTATTTTACATGGGGCGACTACCTATCTGACCTCCGCAACCCAGTTACTGGGTATCACGATACCCTACAATACGTAGTAACAAGAAATGTTGCGGTCAAAAGGGATAATAAACAAAATAAAAATAAAGCCAAGTTCACAAGAACTGTGGCAATACCATCCTTGTTCGCACAATTAAAATTTTACCCTTAATTAAACCTTTGTTTGTCTATATACATATAATAAATTTGTAGAAAAGTGGTGTCTGTACAATGGAAATATATAAAAAAAAAGTAGCAGGGGTTGTTATTATATCGATGCCGAACCCGAAATTGTAATTAATTTTTTTTTTGTCTGTTTGTCTGTTTGTCTGTTTGTCTGTTTGTTTGTGCACGCTAATATCAGAAACGGCTTATTCGATTTAGATGCGGTTTTCACTAATATATTGTAGTAGGCTTAACTTAACATTTAGTGTTTATTTCATGTCAATCGGTTCATAAATAAAAAAGTTATGTCAATTTAAAGAATCACGGCGAACATTTGTTAAGGTATTCTATCAGAGTACGTACACGCCTCGGGCCTGCGCGTCCGATCTTCGGAACTACTGGACGGATTTGAATGTTTTTTTTTTTGTTGTATAGTTATTATATGGCTGGACAACATTCAGGCTATAATTTTTCTTGGAAACTTGAACACCTGATGCAGAACCGAAACAGACCAGCTTAACTATAAGAGATACAAAAATGGTACCATAGCAAAAATTGTTCCACGTGATGAGGATTTTCTGCTGAGAGAATAAATTTGAAGATCTGGAACACCTGATGGGGAACTCCAAGAGCCCAGCTACACAATAACACTTAAAGGAATGACGTCTTAGTAAAAGTTATTCGGTCTGATGGGCATTTCCTGTTGACTTATAAAAATCGAAGATCAGAAACATCTGATGTGGATATCATTGAAAATTTGACTCTACTGGCCAAAACTCCCATTTTTTTTTTTTTAACGTGAAGAAATGCTCATGCATTCTACACTACCACGGGGAGATAGTGCTGTTATGTGGGACTCTAACCCACTAAAACTCCACTGTGTCCTCCTCTGCCGCTTACGGCGGGAACATGGGCACGCGTTAGCACTCATCCGTGAACCCGCCGCGGCTGTCCGTCACCGGACCCTCCGCTGGGGAGTACTCCCCATCACCGGCGCACCAGAACACATAGCACGCCGTGACCACCCCAGGGACCAAACCAGCACATGGGCGCCAGACTATCCCGTGTCTTGGCATCCTTGGTAGGGGAGCAGTCACTTAGATTTTAATTGATCAGGTATCTTCATAATAAAACTATAACCATTCCTAGAAAGAGGTCAAATCTTTCCCAATGTTCCAAAGGAGCTAAAAGATTGAGGATCATAAGATCCCAAGAATCTGCCGAAGAGCGTCAGGAGAGACTTGATGCTGTTTGAGAATATCAGGCTGCAACTCTCTCCGTGGAAACCTCTTCGGATCGCGAAGCACGCCTGCGTTCTCAGCGTATTTACGCATCTACATCCAGATCTCAAGAGATCAGTGAAGAATATGATGCGCGACTGACCGCTGATACGGTGAGATTATCATACATTGTTCCGAACACGCACACAACAAAATATTCATAAATAGAAAGTGAGAAAGAAAGAATTGCTGGAGTACGGCATGAAGAGACAGATTAAGAAGAGCGCAACGAACGTTTGAATTCTGATCGACTTCGACATTCTCTGAACAGAATGTCGATATCATCTGAAGAATCGGATGTGTCTCAAGATATAGCCGTAGGGCATGGCGACCTTCCTTGGGTTGATAAGGAACGGAGTGCATTTACGTATACTCCTATGATTGACTACGCCACATATTCCGCCATCGGAGGTATGGTTAAAAAATTTACTTTTTCTGAAGCTGTTAAATAGCAAAAAGAAACAAACGGTATGTGTTGCTCAGGTGAGAAAGTACATATTGAAATATTACAAAATCCTCCAGAAATATTAAGATCACTGCTAATCGGTGACCATCACAGTCAAAACATTTCTTGGACAACATACGTTCGTACAATAATGCCTTTCAAATGACATCTTTTGTTGCGAAACAGATTTCAGAAGGCCCATTTATGCCAACATTCAAAGTGCAAGGCCAAGTTTACCACCCTATTGGTTCATTATTACCTGAAAATGACGTCTCAAATCGTCTCGCGCATCCCGTTGGTATCCAATCCCCGGGTTCTTAGAATTCGACATCAGACGTTTCAGATCGTCGATTTTGACTACCCCGTTGTCGCTGGCATAAGCAACAGGATCCGCGTACGAAGTCGCGGGCAGAAGCTAGTTTTTAATATAAAAGGGAAGCCAGTTTAATTTAACGTACAATCTCTGGCCCCAGACGGAAGGCGTAACTTTCTGAGCCATCCTTTTGAACCCAAATTAGACATTCTTACGAAGTTTGGAAAGGGATAGTTTTTATGAAATGAAAATAAGTTTTGGGCAAAAACTACTTCGTGTTGTGTTATGATTGAATATTGCCGAAGACCTTAAAAAGGTGGCTGGGAGAGACTGGATGCGAAAGGGTGAGGACAGGGTGTTGTGGCGCAGCCTGGGAGAGGTCTAGGTCCTGCAGGGACTGCGATAGGCTGAGTTGATTGTTGATAGATTGCTGGGTAGTATAGGTACACATACATACACATAATCAGCCTATAATGTTCCCACTGCTGGGACACAGGCCTCCTCTCTGTGAGAGGGAGTGGGCCGTAATCCACCACGCGGGCCCAGTACGGGTTGGCAGATGCCACATGTCTTCGAATTTTTGGTTCTAGGACATGCCGGTTTCCTCACGATGTTTTCCTTCACCGTTTTGAGAGCAGTGGTGAAGAAACAATTTACACAAAGTAAAGCGCCTGTCTGGGTTCGAACCTACGACCTACAACTCGTAAGTTTCGGCCGTTACCACTTGGCCACCACTGCTCTACCTGCTTTACTGCTCTCTAGTATAGGTACGGATTTACGGAATTTAGTTCTAGGACATGCCGGTTTCCTCACGATGTTTTCCATCACCGTTTTAAGAGCAGTGGTTCGAAGATTTGTGACACCTAACCCGCACTGGGCCCGCGTGGAGGATTACGGCCCACTCTCTCTCGCACAGAGGTGGCCCGCGTCCCAGCAGTGAGAATATTATAGGCCATAGACATTAAGCTACTAGAATCTGTCAAATTTCTTTAATATATTTTCAACTTTCTTACTAAAGTATAAGGCTCAAAGTTGATTGGGAAAATTTTACAGTTTTGGGCAGCTTGATGTGCTGGCGTCTGTACCTGGACTAACACTAACATTTCGTGATAATCATCATTCTTGACAATTATTACCTTCCTATCTTTAACCGACGGCCGCCATGGCCCACGCACAATGGTCCACTTGAAGGACCAAGTGCGGAAACCAAACCCGTAACATAGAACATGGATTTATTACCTTCATCATTAGCTATATTCGAAAGTTATATCCAATCAGAACTAAGCATTATCATACACTATAGGAACATCACGTAGGAACATCGACCGCTCACACGCCGACTAAGTGCTAATATTAAATTACTCGCGGGTGTCAATTACGACCCGGGACCGAATCGGAAGCAAGCGGGATTCCGACCGCGGCGCGAAACTTACCTCGTAAGGGTCACACATAAATTAGGTTATGTCTACTGGAACTTATATTTTGATTTAACGCTTACTTTGGTATGTTCTGATGAAATTCCTAATTCTGTGCCGGTATATGTATATTTTTGGAACGAAATTTTTATTATTACTCGATTCGCAAGAATTTACTCGTCCAAAAGTGCGAATCGTCATTTTAAAAATTATATATTCGAATTGGCACATTTTGAATTTTATGCACTGAAATTATCCGGAAAAGAACCGGAGTTACCGACAAAGCTTGCAGAGTAAGCAAACTGAAGTGGCAGTGGGCTGGCCATTTTAGGTCCTTGGATTTGTCAAATGTTTTTATTGAACCAACCCGAGTGACAGCTTCTTCTGCCTCATGTATAGATAATGTTTGTATTTGTGATTACTTACACAAACAAATCGTAAATAAGTTGCCATCTGATCATAGTGGACAAACAATAACATTTAGCTCCTACACGCCTTTACAAAAAATTCAAATAAGGTTTAGGACAATTACATGTAAAAATTTAGAGAAATTAAATAATTCTTTGGCCAATAAATTATGTGATCAGAATTTTAATAATATAGGTGACCCAAATGAGTTCTATGCCGAGTTCTTTTCACTATTAAACGCGCAGTTTAATGACACTTTTCCACTAAAAACTAAAAGTATTTACACAAAAAATTTATTTAGTGAAAAATTTTGCTCAGGAATTTGAAAACTTTTTTGCTAATATTCCTCTTAAAACTAATGAAGCTTTAAATTCATCCCCCATGCTTTCTGCTGCCTTACCTAAAAATAATGTAAAGTCATGCCCTTAAGAGTTTAGGTTTCAGTATACAAACCCCCACCCAGGCTGTTATAAAAGTTTTTAAAGGTGTTAAAATTAAATCAACAGAAGATCTCTGGGGAATGTCTGTGAAAGTATGTAGATCTTTTATCGTAACCATTGCGCCCTATTTAGCTTTCATATTATTATTTAACACCAGTGTTGACCAAGGAGTCTTTCCGGATCTTATAAAACATAGTAAAGTTGACATTGACATTGTTCAAATCCGGTGATTTTAAAGAACCCAACAATTATAGGCCTGAGTCAATGCCAGTTCTCAGTAAGGTGTTTGAAAAAATTGATGCTCAATCAAATGTTACGTCACTTTAATAAAAATTCCATCTTTCATGAACACCAGTACGATTTTACCAAAGGGCGTTGCACTACTGACGTGACGTGACTGACGTGTTACCCTAATAAAGAACATTTTTAACGCCTGGGAAGAAGCACAAGATGCCATTGGAATCTTTTGCGACCTCTCTAAGGCGTTCGATTGCGTAAACAATGAGACACTTCTGATGAAATTGGAGCACTAAGGGATTAGAAAAACATCACTTGATTTGCTAAGATCATACCAGAAAGATAGAAAGGTTAAAGTTCAAGTAAACAGCATAAACTGTTTAGGGTCTGAAATGACAATGGGCGTTCCTCAAGGTTCGATATTGGGTCCATTCCTCTTTTTAATTTACATTAATGATTTACCACAATTACTTTAAACTCAACCGAAGATGGTGTCATTTGCAGATGAGACATCATTGATCTTTAAAATAGGCCGACGGTCACAAAATCTTGACGATGTATATAACTCTGTTCTTCAGGTCCAAGATTGGTTTACGGTAAATAATTTATTTACTTAATGTTGACCGTTCCTACGAAATAAAGAGTGCGCGACGACGTTGCGAATTGCTCGCCTACGCGCACTTATGTGCATCCCTTTCCTTAATGACATGCTCTAAATTTATAGCACGCTGAATTAGATATTTTAATTTGTCGCACCTATTCAATTTCATCATGTATGTTTTACATGCCTGAACAATTTTTTTTACAACACAACCTAACATCGCAGAAGTTTACTTATAGTAGATTTCACCAATTTGTTTAAGTTCTACGTAAATCTTCTCATGCCGACGGTACTCGTATTACGTCCACAGTTAAAAACACAAAGACATTAGGGAATATTATCATGCTTATGCATGATGCTTAATGGGTTGAGCAATTACAATTAGTACCAAATGCCTGCTGTGTTGGCCCGCGTGGAGGATTACATTCTACTCCCTCTCACCCAGAGGAGGCCTGTGTCCCAGCAGTGGGAACAGTATTATAAACTGATTGTGATAATTATGATTCAAACTGGGTATGAACGTTGAATGTTAAAAATAATAGGTACCTTTTAAATATACAGTTAGGCTTCATTGTCATTTCTATTTGAATAAAGTTTAAAATCGCTCAAATTAAATTTACTAACCAAATTATATACCACATAACGCTCTTTACTCTCTTACTTTACGACTTCTTTTTATTTCAATTAAAGCAATTTATTTTAGACTTTAGCGTGAATTGAATTTTAAGAAAGAAAAAAGAAACGCCTTGAAATCGAATCATTCCACTTTGCCCCACCGAGCCGCCCCACTCGGGGCAAAGTGGAATGCCTAAAACTTTGCAGTGGAATCTTGTTGGATTCAGCCCCACTAGGGTTGGCACCTTAGAATAAAAGAAAAAACATTTGTTTTTGCAAATTGTTACCTACTTCCTATTTGTTTCTGGAAGGAAACGGGCTGTAAATCACAGATTAAAATTGCACGATTTGTTACAAATAAAATATAACAAAAAATCACGATTGATATACGATTTGTTCTTACTGGTTCATTAAAGCTTTTCATACTAAGCTCAAAATCACAAACTGAGTGCGATTTGTCCCCGTAAATAGAAAACGAAATGCTATTTATTAATCACATTATTAATCATCATTTGGTGTGGCATAATACAGTCTTATGATTACCTTATAAATAAGAAACATCACACAACACAACACAGATTACTCTGTCTACGTTTGAACCTTATGCTTTAGGGATGAAGTTGAAAATTGATTAAAGAGATTTGACAGATTGTAGTAGCTTTTTGTGCTGGCCTCTATAAACCTTTTGGAGTCCTAAAAATACTAAATAACCAAGTAACAGCGACCAACTTGGCTCGGGCGAGGTTGGTCACAGGTTCAGCCTAACTTTACCCCTTCGGGCGGGGTACCCTAGTTTAGTTATTACGTCCAATTGTAAACAAAAGCCAGAAAGTTAAAAAGAGGCAAAATTATTGAAAAAAAAACGTACCTACCTACATCATTCGAAGCGCAAAAAGTTTTTAGAGGTTCATTAATTTAAAAAAGCGTAATTATTATTTTATTTTTCTAAAAAGATTTTAAAGGTTCATTAATTTAAAAAGGCGTCCATTAGAAGGTCATTAAGTTTTTAGAAGATTAGTTAAATATACCCAATTTATATTTGGTTATTAATGGCTTTTTATGCGCTCCAATATTTCATTTTATGATTAGCAAAAGTCATAACTCAGTTTGGAAAATAAAACATTAAGCGCCAATTTTAACTCACATTTATCAAAAACGATTTTAATATCAAAACTAAAATTTACTTTATTACATTTTCGTTTTTCAAACTTTTGTAGATAACCCTTAAATGCTGGGTCATTACTACTATTGCCCTTTGGGGTAAAATTAATTAATAGTTGTTGATTAAGTATGTCTTATAATTTGGTTTTATTGGTAATTAGTAACATTATCGACGTAGTTTTAATTAATGTTACAGTTACGGAAGTTATTAGCTTGGTTGTTAATAAAGTTGGGGAAAAAGGGATTATTTTTACCCGACTACGGCGAAGCGAAAAGGAGGGTTATGAATTTGAAAGGTATGTATGTTCATCTGTTCCCTCATAACTTCTAAACTGCTTGTCATAATTTGACAAATGAGGTATCGTTGGAAGCGTCTTGATCGTCCGCTAGTTATAGGCTATGTAACGCCATGTCACATTAAATTTAATATGGCGCCCTCTAGCGGACATAAAGTCATGACCAAAAAATTCAATTATATATATTGTTAGCTGTAACTGTTGCTCACGGTTTTGCTTGCTTTCACCCGACAATTAGGAATAATTTCTATAAAATCACGCCTCAGATTATAACACCTAAATAATTTAAATAAAAAATAAGTTCTAAGCTTAGTCCTCCCCTGACATTCACAAAAATTTAAATAATATAATAATCTAGTTGGATGCGAGCACAGAACCGGTCGAAGTGGAGTTGCTTGGGGGATGTCCAGCAGTGGACGTCTTTCGGCTGCAATGATGATGATGATGATGAATAATCTAGTTAGAAAATGTCGTGCGGAAACTTTTGAGTATGAATGTCGATGGCTATACCTAAGAGTAAGGGAAGACCAAAGAAACGATGGATGGATTGTGCGAATGGTGATAATATGGTTACAAAGGGGGTTCTTCTTATGGAAGAAACAGACATGTTGCGCCGACCCAGTAAATATATGATAAGGCAGGAGAATGATGATGATAACAATATGCTTTAGCAACATTTTTTTTGTAAAAAAATTTTTGCTAAACTAATAAAATTCAAAGTCCTGAGTGACTGATATATCGACGCACAGCCTGTATACATGAAATTTGGAGGGTATGTCCTTTGTGAAGAGTAGGTATCCACTAAGAAAGGGCTTTTCGAAATTCTACCCCTTTTGTTTGGGGTAGAATGTCACGCGGACGAAGTCGCGGGCAGAACCTGTACCATATAAATGATATCTACTTTTAAAAATGTATTTCACCAATAACTTTCTTGTTCTTGGTACTAATAAACGTATTATTATCGGATGAATAGTTACACACCGATTTCTCTCTTTCAGTCGTCAGTAATTTGACTTTCGAAAGAAGAAGACAAAGCGTTGTGTAACTATACAGACGCTATACAACGTTTATTAGTAAGGGCTAGAGGGTTATAATTTTACTTATCCATGTCTTAACAGATTCTATAAATAAATCTACGTCCGTCACAGCAGCTGTCTGCAAAACTTTACTGAATTTATAAAGTTTCAATTGGTCCTGATCCTGATATAGACGGAACCCTAAAAATGTAAAAAGTTTGGACACGGAGGGAAATATTTTGTTCACAAACTTTCGTCCAAGTTTTCTTGTTTCGAATCTTCATATTTTTTGGTTTTTAATTAAGAATCTAATTGCCATCTTTTTGACAGTTGGCAATATTCTTTGACATAGTATTTTATTTATACCTATATTTGTAAACCGTCTTTGGTATTTATTTCTTTGGGAAGTTGAATAAACAGGTTTACCAGCGGGGCAATTGCGTAACATATTATCAATCGGAATCGGTTTCATTTTGACAGTTGAACAACATTCATTGCGTTATTTTCGTGTTGAGCAGACACATTTTTCGAACTTATGAAGCAATGGATTAGCAATTTGCTTCAAAGTTATTCAGATTCCGATTAATAGTGTGTTACGCAATTATCCTCCTCCTCAATCTGTGTGGTTCTTTCCTCAAAAGACCACCTCAGACATCGATCTATATGGTCTTCATATAACCTGACCAAGATTATGTTTGGACTTTAAAAGAGACTGTGACCTCTGAGTTTGTTTCGGCCTTTCTTCTCAGAGTAGTCAGATAGGAAACGCCGACTTCATCTAGTTTAAAAAAAAAACATGATTGACGTGTAAAGTGTTTGTACAAACCTACTTACAAATAAAATCATTTCATTTCATTTCATTTTATTAGGGTGCTGGTTTTTGTCGTATTGCCAAACTCGCATGCTCAGCAGACAGATTAGTAATGGTTACTTTAATAATTAATTGTACCAAGTTACTCGCCACATGTGGAAGACCTGAAGTCCTGAAATACAGGGCTGCCCTAGTTCAGGCTCCAGTCCACTCCATTTATTTTAATAATGTCTGTACTGTGTTTGATTAGTGTGGAAAATAAATATTTTTTTACTTTGACTTTATTTTACTCAAAAATGTTATAACATAGAATTAGAATCGACGATATTATTAATTAGTTAGCCGTCAGAAACATTAGGTAGCTGGATAAATCCACTTAGCGTTAAAAGCGGCGTTAATAAAAGAAACCTTTTTAAATATTTATGTAGCTTTTAACACTTTTTTTTAATTGAGAACCAAGAATAAAATATGTTTTTCTCATAATTTTTTAAAAGGGTTGATTGTAGGGAAGGTACAGGTAGAATACAACGATGAATTTATCGAGTTTTAAAGCTATTTATTTATGTCCAGCAGTAGACTGCTGTAAGCTGATAATGATGATGACGATAACTCAGTTGACCTTCAACTGAGTTGTGCAGGCCACCTGGCAAAGTGCAGTGTTGACAGGTGGAATAAGGCTGTGACAGAGTGGCGTCCAAGGACTGGAAGACGAGATGTCAGTCGTCTGGCAGCGAGATGGGCAGACGACATTGTTGGCATCGTGGGCAAAATCTGGATGAGGCTGGCACAGAAGCAAGAAAGGAGAGGTCTATGCTCAGCAGTGGTGAAGTCGGGCTGTGGATGATGTTGATACAAGGTCAACTACTATTATTTCATAGCTGCGCCCCGCGGTTTCATCCGCATAAATGTCGATCCAGTGGGAATATCGGGATGAAAAGTAGCCTATATGTTAATCCAGGGTGTCAGCTACCTCCATACAAAATTATATCAAAAGTGGTCGAACCGTTTGAGCCTGAAGAAGTAACAAACATATAAACACACACACTCACAAACTTTCGCCTATATGTTATTAGTGTGATTGATATCTAAACAAGGCAAAATGTTAGACGTAAGACAAAAAGACAAAACGTTTGTGGAGTTTTGTTAGCTAATTTAAGATGACCCTGTGTCTTTACAAAATAAGATGCTTTCTCTTTACAAAGCATCTTTTATATGATATCCTATTCAACATGTAACTCACCCATGCAACTTGACGGGAAAACATTGTTGAGTAGGTACAGTAGAGGCTTTATATTTATGGCTTAGCCAACTGACCTTCACGAATGTTTGATAGCATAAAGTCACGCCATCTTCCCATGGGGGCAGGCAGAAACTACAGAACGCCATCTGCTGCGATACTTAATTACTCCATTTGCCTCGTTTACGCTCGTACATCAGCCGGTCGATTCTGTTAAGGCGCGTACGCACGTACGAACAAAAACATGGTGAACACGAACATCGAACACTTTGTTCGCACGTGCGTACCACTAACGAACATAACCTGTGTTCGTCAAAAATGTTCGTGGCGATCCATTATGTTCGTGTTCACCATGTTTTGTTCGTACGTGCGTACGCGGCTTTAGAATCTCACCGTGAGAAGTTACGTGAAGTGAGCTGTCATTCCATCTGTTGCTAGGGATTGACACTAATGACAGCTCACTTTAAACTCACTTCACCCGAGTTATCACGGTGAGATTTTTACAGAATAGCACTACTGGTCATGTCGGTTGAGAGTACCTACTACGCACCTGACCTGTCTCAAAAAATCAAAATCAAAATCAAAATATTTTATTTCACATAAGCCTACATGGGCACTTATGAAACGTCAGAAGCTAGGTGCACGGTTCCAATTGGTCGTTTCCTATGGAGAAGAACCGGCAAGAAACTCCACGGTTACTCTTTTTAAAAATAATTGGCTTTTACAATATTTTCAAATTACAGTAGGTATCTGAAGTTCATCACCAATAAGGTCACTTATGTCTTCGTCCTTCGTCCGACCAGACAGGCCCGAGTTGGTGCCGCAGTGTTCCACGCGCGTTACTCGAGAGTGGTTGCGGCCATTATGGGAATGTCCGCACGGTGATGTGGGACCCGCTGAGGAACAGCGGGTCGAGGAACAGCGGGTCGAGGCCTGTCGGGGGAGCGGTGAATGCTTATGCGAAGAGGTGGAACACTGCGGTGGTCCGGCATGCCCCCCTGTCACCCCCACGATGGAGGAAGTCCATTGAAGACTTGCACAGAGCACCAAAAAAAAACGTATCCCCTCCCGGTTTCCACTCACATCTGCCTTGTATGTAAGTACATTATCCGTCTTTTTTTGCCTTTTCATGTTCGAAGTTAATGGCATGTCAGAAGGGATAACCGTTGTTTCATAATTTAGAAGGATACAAAAAGTAAGCTCGAATAGCTAACAGCGCCCGTCGAGATGTAAAAAGAAATTTTTCGTAAGAATATTTTTTATCCTATATTAATATCAGTTACGAGTTTCATTCTCTAGCAGTTTTGAGTTCCACGATAGATCCCTTGCCGCGGTTAGTCCGTGAATAAATAAATAAATAAAAAATAAAATCATTTTAAAACATCATCAACATCATCATATTTTTTTTTTTTTTTTTTATCATTTTTTCATTTTTTGAATGGGAGACCATCTTCACATACCAAGACCCCTCCATGTCTCGGAAAGCACGTTAAGCCGTTGGTCCCGGCTGTCATTCATGGATTTTTGACACTATTTACGGGTCGCCAGTAGCCCAAAAGTCTGACAATCAGTCTTACCAAGGGGTATCGTATTACCCAGTAACTGGAGGAGGTCAGATAAGCAGTCGCTCCTTGTAAAATGCTGGTATCCAGCTGCATCCGGTTAGACTGGAAGCCGACCCCAACATAGTTGGGAAAACCCTTACAGAATAGAATACTTCCTGAAATAAGGCTTTATCCAGGGAGTTTTACAAGAAAGCTTTCCATGATAGGCTCGCAGACGCGCTGTAGTCCGGCAACGGCTGTTAATCACACTAATATTATAAAGGCGAAACTTTGTGAGTGTGTGTGTGTGTGTGTGCGTGTGGGGGTGTGTTTATATGTTTGCTACTTCTTCACGCTTAAACGGCTGGACCAATTTTGATAAAATTTTGTATGGAGGTAGCTGACACCCTGGATTAACATATAGGCATATAACATATACTTTTTATCCCGATATTCCCACGGGATCGACATTTACGTGGGTGAAACGGCTGGGCGCAGCTAGTCTCATATAATTATTTCTATCTATCAATGATCTCTTACTTTCGTAGATCCGATAACTGCCACAAGACTAAACTGCTTTTATAGATATGGCTCATCATCGGCCTAGCGTTTTCCCAACTATGTTGGAGTTGGCTTCCAGTCTAACCAGATGCAGTGATAACCAGTATTTTATATGAAGCGAATGCCATACGAACTCCACAAACCAGTAGCTGGGTAACACGATACCGCTTGGTAATACTGGTTGTCAGACTTTCGGGCTTCTAACTGGGTAGTCAGAAACCCGAAAGTCTGACAACCAGTCTGGTATTTACAGTCGTTACGGGTGTAACGACTGTCAAAGATCTACAAATGACAGCCACGAACAACGGTTTAACGTGCTTTCCAAGACATGGAGGGGTCTCGAATATGAAATGGATGGACCCATCCACGGCCCGACCTCAGCAAGCGTTGCTTAACAGCTATTATTAACCACGAGCCCCTTTATGAAAGTGACTATACTACTTATTATGCAGATCATCCAACCCACGAAAAAATTGGCCAAAAAGCCTTACATAATTGGCTATCCCCATAATTTTATTACTTATTTTTGAGACCGTAACCATATTTCATAAACATGAATTTAATCTACTTAAATACAAATTGGGCAAGATGGAAGAGGGCTGCATAATTGAGTTTTGAAATTAAATGAACATCCGCAAAAAAATATTTTGTTCTGATAACATTAAGGTATTATAAATTACCCTCGTCAAGATTACTTGTGTCCTTTTCGTTCATTGGGGATTAGAAAGAGTGAAAGAAACGTGGAGATTTTAAAATTCTAAGCACTTATTTATGTAAGAAAACTAATGATACACTGGCGAGTAAGAATCCATACTAATACGAGTATTATTATAAATTCGAAAGTAACTCTGTCTGTCTGTTTGTATGTTACTTTTTAACGCCTAAACCACTGATCGAATTTCGACAAAATTTGGCAAAGAGATAGATTGCATCCCGGGGAAGGACATAGAATAGTTTTTATCCCGATATTCCCACGGGATCGACACTTATGCGGTTGAAACCGCGGGGCGCTGCTAGTAGCTTATAAGGTATTCATACTCGCCAGTGTAATAATAGAAGTTCTAAAAAAACGGGAAATATTTAATTGATCCTTTTAAAACTTATTGAACTTCTAATGGTGTACGCTTTTTAATGTTTATGCCACCCATCCAAGGGGTGTCCTCGGCCAGCGCAGCTTAACCTGATCGACCCGTGCGGTTGTTATTAATAATAATAATTTATTTTATAAAAAAGTGGTACAGTCTGTTACAAAGTAGGGTGACAACTTAGGAATAGTTTAAATCTAAGATGAGTAGGTAACAATACAATTTTACGATCTGATGTCCTAGCTAGGCTACTTAGTAGCCTGTATTACTTAGCTACGAGCTTGTTCCATCCAAGCACTTCCGAATTTTCCAGGCATTTATAATTTAACCCTACGGTTCAACAAGAACTCTCCTTTACATTATTATTAGCTTACCCTAAATATGAATACAAACTTACCGACGGAGGCAGAAAGGCTACCCCAATTTCAGACTATTATACGTCCGAAGTAATACCTAAACTTGGCTAAAGTATTTCGGGTCGGCTCCAGGCTAACTAGATGAGGCTTCAATTTAATGTAGCCACACAAAATATGGCTGAAGAATTTCGTTAAATGGAACGTGTTTTGTTTCTTCTATGTCTAAAAAACTGTCTGTAAATCTATATATCTTGATTCGAATGAGAAAACTTAGGTAACTGCTAAGTACTTAAACGGTATATTGAAAGAATATATGCTATTAGCGATAAAAAATAATTACAATATTTATAGTTAACAAAATAAGAAGTTCAGCCTAAACACGCATATTATCAATAAGTAAGTATTAAACAATAGATTCATTATATTTTTATTTTAATATTTTGTAGTTTATTTAGTATTAGAAGTTTGTACGTAATTATTAATTACATTATATAATTAATGTGTGCAAAATATTGTAAAACCTTTTCAACAATAGATAGAATCTAAGAAAGTAACAAATTAAACAAAAATACTACCGCATTTGAGATAATTTTCAAGTTATGGAACAACAAACTGAATGTCGTACTTAACAAAGTTCCAACTCCATTGCAACTAGAAACTTATTAGGACCTTTTTGTTACAAATGGTCACTCAAAAATCAAGTTTGAATACATTCCACTAAAGTAGGTAACTGATTAAGTGGCGGTGGAATGTAGATTATCTGAGATTGTGAATACTGGTAAATAATAAAAAAATATTACAGCTATTTTCCAAGACCTTCCTTTTACCAAAGGAGCCGCATTACCTCACATCACACACACTCCCCTTTAGAATACCTAAATAACTTTGCAAAGGAAATTGTATCAGCAACGATGTCGAAAAGCACCAAGAGATAGTAATAGGGTTACCCGTTTAACCCTCAAAGCGACGGTAAACACATAACCGGGGTAATTACGTTAACTCATGCGCAGTGCACCACGAGTTATTATTGGAACGAAGTTCTTTTAAGGAGCTTGTCAGCGCCCTGCGGTTTCACCCGTTAAGTTTCGATCCCGTTTGAATATCGGGATAAAAGTATAGGAGTCATCATCATTTCAGCCGTAAGACGTCCACTGCTGGACATAGGCCTCCCCCAAGCACTTCCACTTCGACCGGTTCTGTGCTTCTCGCATCTAACGGGTGGGGAAAAGTATTGGAGTAAACTTGGAGAAATCGTCAAGTAACGAAAAAGCGCAGTGCCCCCCCGTCCATGTGACTTTTTATTACATAATTATAGAGGTAGTTTTCATGGTTTTCGAAGATGATGAAGGCGATAGTGAGGTCAAAATGAAAATGCAAAATGGCGGCTACAAAAATTTCAAATTTTTCGTCATCGGTTTCGCTTTCATGGTTTTCGAGGGTGCTGAAGCCGGTAGTGATGTTAAAACGAAAATCCAAGATGGCAACTGCAAAAAAAATTCAATAATTTTGTCATGGGTATCGTTTTTATGGTTTTCGAGGGTGCTGAAGCTGATAATGAGGTCAAAATAAAAATCCAAGATGGCGGCTGCGAATATTTTCAAACTTTCGCAGTCGCCATCTTGGATTTTCATTTTGAACTTCGTTCCTGCCGGAGGTCCCTCGACCCCACACGTTTTTTGTTATAGAATGTGGAAATTACTCGGGGTCAGTATTAAAGTGATTATTTGTTTACACATTCTCGTTGGTCTAGTGGTCGCAAGCGCAGCGAAGGTGGGTAATAGTCCAGACACGCTTGTCCAAATAAACTAGTGTGCCATTGAACGAACAGTTCTATGGTTCATTAGCTGTTGTTTATTATTGTTGATTTAAATTAATACTAACATTAGGCTAAGTTATACTACTACTTACACTATATGAATTTATTATCCGTACTAATATTATAAATTCGAAAGTAACTCTGTCTGTATCTGTATCTTTGGCAGAGAGATAGATTGCATCCCGAGAAAGTACTTAGGATAGTTTTTATCGACATACATCGCGGGCGAAGCCGCGGGCGGAAGCTAGTCTGAAATAAAATATTTGAATTTGAATGTATAATAGGTACACCTCTACCTGACCCATCGGGGAATACAGGTGTGATGTTTTGTAATTTAGTTTATTTGAGTTGGTTATTCCCGAGGCATTAATATAATATATCCTACTTCCTACTAATACACTCGAGAGCAATAAATTAGGGTCACATATAGATCAAAGCAGTAATCAGCTTCAATAATGAATGTTAAACCTCCGTGGGGCAAATTTCGTAATTTTAACAACGTTCACAGTCTGATCTCAGTCTCAATCTGTCAAAAATACCTCTAATTTCCCTACATTTTTGACAAGTTTTTGACATCGATTGTCGCTGAGATGAGATTGTGACTAGATTTTAAAGGTTTTTAAATACGAGAATTGGCCTTCAGAAACGCTGATTACATACCTTTTTATATGACAGAATAGAAAGTAAAGCAAAAACAGATGCAGAAAATTCGTAGTTCCATTTAACATTTTCGAAAAATAGTGTTACAGCCTTAGACCGATTTAAATTTTACATAGAAACCGAGATTTCCCGTTATCTTTTTTTAAAATAAGATATTGCGAAAATGTTCTTAATTAAATTGTTAGACCTGTGTATTCTGGTTATGCGTATAAAATTTCATTAAAATCGGTTCATTCATTTCGAAAAACAAGGGCTTGAAAGTTTGTGTCAAAAAACTAAAATGCGGAACTAATGACACCGACTTCGAAAACCACAGGAAATACAGTACTTTTTTAACAGTACAGTATTTTTCGTATTACTTTTCGGTGTAGCTCGACTTTAATTAACTCTCGTTTTCATCATAATATTTCGCGAATGGTTATTTTCGTAACACTAATGACTTGTTTTTCAGGAAAAGACTTACAGTGTGGCCGTGAACATAATGAAATTTTATGTCACTTGTGTTGTGGAATGAATGTTGTTTAAAAAAAGAAAACCAAAAATAGTGTTGTTCGAAGTGATAATTTGGATACCGAGAAAAAATGCCGTTTCATTGTACTAACAATAGTTTTTAAGAACAATGCTATTTAATTATTTATTTATTATTAGCCTGTATGTCCCACTGCAGGGCAAAGGCCTCCCTACTCTCTTTCCACTTCTCTTTGTTCGAAGCTGCTAAGGACCAGTTCTTGTTGAAGGAGTCCAGCTCATCCCGCCATCTCCGTCTGGGCCTGCCACGATGTCGTTTGCCATTAAGAGGGACTATTTCATTAATCGGTAAAAAGTAATAAAAGTCATTGGCTACTGAAGGAGTGTTACGCAAATGCGTAACACTCCTTGTCGCTCTTGTGTCTGCGCGCGCACTTGTTCACTATTAATATCTCCCGCGCCGAAGGCTAGTCTTCGTTAAGATTGACCGCCGTTGCCGAAATACGGTCTGGAGGACTTTTGTTTTATTACGGGACAAAATAATAAAGTACGTTGAAGAGTCATCTCTCAAGCTTACCCTAGAAAAACCCTTTTCCAAAATAGAATATTTATTAGCTCAAGTATACAAAGAAAATGGCAGAAAACTTGTAATCTTGGGCAGTCCGCTTTATTAAATAAAATATCAGATACATTTATTCTAAGTAAAAAAGGGAATGTCTTAACCATTTTCTGAAACAAAGGAAGGTCGAGGGTCAGGAGTTATTTTTTTTTTTACTTACGTTTCTTTTGAATAAAAAGCCTTTAATGTCAAGTACAGTTCTTAACTGTGAACAGTGGAATTAGGCTATAAAGGCTAAATCTACGTTTCCTAGAAGAGCGGGTGGCCACATAATGGCTGCAGTGACAGCTGTCATGAAAATTACGGCAGCGGGTTTTTTTTAAATTACGGTGTCAAAAATAGCTCTCCAAGGACATTACATTGTATCAATACTTTGTGTAACCTTATAATATGGGTACCTAACTACAGTTTTGAGCCGTTTGGGTTCAAAACACTCGGTACATGAGGTCCGAATCCTTGTCTACTTTTAAGGAAATTTCTTGCCGACTGGTCGACACTTTAGGTGACCAGAGGGCTAGGTCGTACTTTGGCCAAAGAATTAGCATTGCCATTTAACGTGGCAATGCTGCCAGTCATCCGACAGCGATGCGGACGAGTACTGCGACGCCTAAGAGCGGTTCTGCACTACATCCGATCCGAATCCGAGAAATGCCCGAAGTGACCATAGTCCTATTGTATGAGGGGTTGCGCAGTAGATCCGAACTCTATCCGTCCAAATTTAGAACATTCCCAATTCGGATTGTAGTTTGGGATCGGATGTAGTGCAGAACCGCTCGTAGTGTTCTTTTGTTTTTGTACGTATTTGTATAGTTAGTTAGTGATTTAATTTAGTACCTAGTGTAAATGGTAAGTTGCTAAAACGAAAAGTCAATAAGGTCATCTCATCAACATAGGACAAAACTTTCTTCTTTATCTTTTGAACGTTCAACACGTTAAAAAGCATGCATCTAGTCTCTTCGTTTAATACTAACAGCGAGGTAATTGCGTAACACAGTAACAGTAGCTTTAATTTTGACAGTTCAACAACATTCATTGCTGTATTTGTATTGTTGAGCAGACAAATTTTTCGAAAATATGAAGCAATGGATTAGTAATCAATATACAGACTCACAAAACAACAACACTAATCTAAAAGATCATCTACAAAAACTACACTTTCCAATATAAATTGATCTGCGAAAAGGTTTGACCCGAATACACTTCAAGATTTCGACTTTAGGCTGGAATCGTTATGTGACAATCCTCTTATAGTGTTCTTCTGAATATCAAAGTACCCGCAACGAAAACATTTTCGGAGTACCGAAAATAATGTACAAAAGTTGGCAAAAAACACTCATGAATCATTTCTGAAGACGTAAAAAGTTATTTGATAGCTTTATAATTGTCAGAAAGAAAGATGGTATCTTATCTTTTTTGTCTGTTAAACTGAGGGAGATATTGAAAAAAGTAAAAAGTAAAAAGACTACATTATGCCCGCGACTTAGTCCGCGTGAAATTTCGTGTTTTACGACATTCGTCAATTTTTACGGAGATTTTTTCGGAGTACATTTTTTCATCTCGCAAGTAGAGTTTACCGCGCAACTAGCATATATACAACGGCCCGACATGAATCATCAGGCAGTTGATCGCAAGACAAAACACCCGTCTGGTCGGAGGATCCTCCCTTTTCTATGGAGGTTGAGTGAACTTTACACCCTGTTCCTCATACCTCTATAAGTTCTTATCTACTGTTTTGTGTTGCGTAAGTACTTATTTGTTAGTACTTAATGTTAGTTTTGTACTTAAATAAGGTAAGTATTGTTAGATGTAAGGGCCGCCTTTGTAGTGAAAGCCTCCTCCAATTGGCCCGTCTGGGCTATAAGATTTCGGCTATTTGTACGATGTCGTCACTCCATCTTTTAACTGGTCTCCCTTTCCTTCTTTTGCTGTTTATTGGCTACAAATTTTTAATTATTTGTGACCAACTTTCACCCATAGCTGTCTGTCTCTCCCTTTCGGAATACATACTAAACACTCACTTTTACCTCAGATTTTAAAGTAGCTTTACACGTATTTTCATTTTGAAAAGTTAACTATTATCATTGTGGTAAGGTAACACAGAACCTGTCAAAGCTCGAAACGTGTATCTTAAAATATATGTATAACCAATCGCAGTCCTCGTAGTCGTTGTCAAGACAATGGTAGTCATAGCAACAGACGATTGGGGTAAAAGCGTTTGTCTACTCATGTGGTAAACGGTTTCTATTCCACGTAATTACCGTAGGTACAGGAAAGTTCAATGGTCGTTATGATTAACGAAGTTATGGTTGACGGACCTGTTGACGCATACACAGTACTGATTTTTCCGACCGAGAGAACTATGAAAAACAAAGTTATTTCTACGGTTAACACGACCAATTCGTAAGTAAAGCAGGCAGTATAGCCTGTCTTATTTTACGGGCTTGGTTTTATAATAAACTAACCCGCACAGCAGTTGCATACAGTTCGCGTCAAATAACTTTGCCGCTCTGAAGCTAGGCTTTTCGGTAGCCGCGCATGCGCGCTGCTGTTTTATTCATAGGATTAACTACTGCGCAGTGATTTGTTGCCTACTTCAGAGCGGCAAAGTTATTTGACGCGAACTGTATATTATATTCATGTCATGTTTCTCGTTGGAATGTTATAGAGTTACATAACCGTGAGTTTTGACTAAAGGCAGTATATGTCTATCTTCGTCTCAATATCCGACTGTTTTTTAGTAAGTAATATGTATGTAGACATTATGTACGTGCCGCTACTTAACAATTGAGGACCTTGCAGCAAAAGGGAGACAAGTCCAACTTTATGAAATGTCAGGTATTAAGAAAAAAGGTTTTTAAAAATTATTGGTTACACTAATGTCTAAGAGTTATGGTATAATATGATATCAACATATTTACATATTTTGCTGAAGTTTTTAAGGTAAATATTTTTTTTTATACCAAATGGAATGGGGTGGCAGATCCAAATTTTGTTATGGCGCGCTTGTTTTTCGTCGGATCTGCCTCGTTCATGCATCAAACGATAGTCCTATTTTTTGTTGAAATTGTAGATGAAAAAAACAGTAACGGCAAAATTTTGGATTTTGAAAGTAGCCTCAGAAAAAAAAAACAATAAATGGAAAGATTCAACGTGATATGAGAAAAAAAAATAGGTAGACGTCTCCTTGACAGAATTGGCTAACAAAACAAACCTTCTGGATCACTAAGCCTTTACTAGCCTAGCCTGTAAATTATAGCAAGCAGTAATAAAGCCTTATTATTTCACTGGCTAGGCTTCATAATTCATTCTTCTCCATGAGCGCGGTAGGCTTCATAATAAACTAACGCGGCAGTTGATCACTTTTTTTTTTTTTATAAAAACGTTGCCCCACGCTAGGAATTTTCTCCTGTATCGTGGGTGCGTTTGCAAATATTTAAACTCACATACACAAACAGCCAGACTCGGCACAACTACTTGTAGGTCATACAAATATTTGTTCTTAATATTCATCTCATGTCCCTCATTGAGATATGAGGGAGTTACATAACTTTGGGCTTTGACTAAAAGCAATTATGTCTAACTTCGTCTCAATATCCGACTCATTACAGTTACTGACAGTTATTAATATGTTTACAACGTGTCCCGCAATGAACGCACACCACCTAATACTCCAATTTGAATAATAAGTTATTATCATAATACATACACTGAATATTTACTATTATCTATGTATAAACCATTGTTTTTATATGGACTTTTATTTATTAAATGGACAAACTTCTAATCACATTAAATACAGGCGAAAGTTTGTGAGTGTGTTTGTATGTTTCTTCACGCACAAACCGCTGGACCAATTTTGATATAATTTGGTAGGAGGTAGCTGACACCCTGGATTAACACATAGGATACTTTTTATCCCGATATTCCTACGAGATCGAAACTAATGCGAGTGAAACCGCGGGGCTTTGCTAGTAATAAATAAACTAGCAAATTATTAAAATCTAATGTTAGTGTTTGCTATCGAACACCTCCGAAATGGCATGACCGATTTTTATGAAATTTTTCACGTACACAAACAGCCAGACCCGGAAAATCTACTTGTAGGTCATACAAATATTTGTTCCGTGCGGGAATCGAACCCGCAACACGCAGCGCAGCAGTCAATCGCTTAACCACTGCGCCAACCGTGCCGTCGACCTATGAGTTTTAAGGGTCTAGCGTAGTAGGTATTTCGTCCATTTAGGTTTGTTTTGACTGTACAGCGGAAGTGTACTGTAATTGACGTTGTTTTAATTATATTAATTATACCTATTTATTTATTTATTTAAACTTTTCGCACAAAAAGGTACAAAGGCGGACTTAATGCCTTAGGCATTCTCTACCAGTCAACCAAGGGTGGTGAAGAGATTGGATGGCAGGTGCTTTGGTTGAGAGGAACAATGATAAAAAAAAAAAACTATGTACACAAATACATAAATAGGTTATATACACATACATACTATTTACTATAATATATAATTATAACCACCATCATTATAATTATTAATTATACCTATTGATGTCAGCTATCGATTTATATTGGTGTCTTACGTGGACGCCATTTTGAAAAAAAAAATCAAAATGGCGGATGGTAAGTAGGTATGCCAGGCTCCATATAAAACTCTTCAATCCCCTTTTTCGTGTAACCAGAATTTTTTGAGTTTGTTAAGATATGTCTTTTCCTATAAATAAGCAATCCGAATAGAGATGCTGCTGTCTATTCTCCTTAAAATAGACTTTCTTAAAAGGAGAAACCTCTCAAGAGTACTCACACCCCTATATACCCTAAATACGATTTCCTTTATCCTAAAAATAATTCTACCGTCTAAAATAACGGTACTTCCGGTCGATTCTGTAAAAAATCTCACCGTGAAAACTTAGGTGAAGTGAGTTTGCTTTTGCTAGGAATTGACACCATTGACAGCTCACTCCACGCTCACTTCACATAAGTTTTCACGGTGAGATTTTTACAGAATAGTACCGCTGTACATTTATTCATAACAAGATCATGTTGATATGTTTCCCGGCGCTGAATGCATGAATACGTTACGTCAGTCTTCATGTTCCATCCCTCCGGTTAAGTTAAGTCTTATGTCTTTGTGTAAGCTGGGATGAAATTAGACGTATTGTTTATTTCCTCCGACAGTTTTCGTATTGTTTTAATTTTTCAGACTGCTGATATACAGGGTGGAATTTTCGAAGCGTACCTGGAGGGAAAGTACTCTAAATACTGAAGACAACAAATTTTACTCAAAGGAAACATTCCTTTATTTTTAAAAAGAAACAAAACTGTATGTAAAAGTTTTTGAAAATACGATTGCCATACCCGGGAATCGAACCGACTAAAATCATAAAAAATAGCACCCTGTACTTTTATGGCACCAATCGATAGGGTCAATCATAAGGACCAAATGTCGGCACAATCAGATAACATGCGAGATCTCACACCTTTAGATTTTTTAATGGGGATAATGTAAAAAATCAAATTTACCAAAAATCCTATACAACTAAACGAGCTAAAAAAAACTAAGGTTCACAATACAATTTTCTCTGTGTAAAAATGGACTACTTTTTTTTTTTTTTTTTTTGCGGATAGGAAATCATCAAATGACCCCTCCCGCTCTGGGTGGAGCGGAAGGGAGTGTCAGACTCTTACTGACTAAAACACACCCGTGTTCCTTCCTTAGCCCTTTATGTTCCGGGCCAGCGGTAACCCTTTCGGACAATCCCGCTGACCCGGCAGGCTTCGGCCCTATGGGGCCCCTCCTCGATGCTGACATCTCTTTGAGGCGCGCGTGGAACACGTACGCGCCGTCCGGCACGGGCCTGGTCCTGATCGGACGGTGAGCTACCCATTACTCTCCGCCCGCAGGCCCGCGCCTACGGAGCGTCTCCCGCGGCGGCTGGGACGGGAGGCTCTCTCCCTGAGCCGTCCCGCCACCTCCTTCGCTAGCATGACTGCTTCGCAGAAGGAGGTGACTGCCTCCCACTCCCTCTCGCCCCAGACCATGGCTTGCACCAGGGCCGGACGCGAGAGGTCGCCGCCGCTGCCGATCGCCTCTACGAGGACACGGCGGTGCTCCGCCCAAGCGGGGAAAATGGACTACTTAAGTCACAAATAAACGTGACTTGAGTGCGGGTCACAGAGTGCTATAAAAAGATTTCACGCAAGCGTCTCCGCGGCATCTCGTTTGTTTACCACCCGGCGAGTCTAGTCATCAATCATATCTTCAAACGCGGGTAACATTGCTACACGCTCCAGGATTATCGGGGATTCATAATGTATGAACATCGTTATAGCGTGGATCCATACGGATGTGGAGAGCTTTAACACAGTAGGTATAAAGATATACAGTATTTCGACTTCATAGAAACGGACGAAACGCGAGCTATACCTACGCGCCTCGACCTCGGAATGCGCTCGGTATGCAGACAGTCGCGACTGTGCCGCGTGACGAACGGACGGTGTGTTGTTTTTTTTAACAATAATCGCGCGATTTTTTCACTAAAAATAAATTGAAGTAAGTACATATTTAATATGACGAGTAGGCTATATTGTGCTGTTTTTGGTTGCATGAATTCGTCAATAACGCATCCAGAGATAACTTTTTTTAAATTACCTGGAAACTCTGAAAGGTAAGACTATAAAATATTTTTACTTACTAGTAGGTAGGTAGGTACATAATGTGTCTTTTTAATGGATAAGTATTTCCTTTTATCTCCCGAAAAAAAAATCTGGATTAATAAATAAAGTGAATTGAGTAAAGGTAAGTGATAGATATGAGTGAAATTAGTAGTAATAGGCGGGTCATGAATCATTATACGGTAGGTACGCTTGTGTTAAAACCTCGGGGCATGTGTGTTTTGTTAGTTTGTATAATTCAAAGTAAAGACGTGGTTTTTATTATTAATATTTATGTACACACAGTAAAATACAATAACAAAACTAAATGGAAACACAAAGTAGGCAAATGTAATTAAAATGCTGGAGGCGGGCAGCCCTATCGCATGTTTACGTACCGCGCGGCTGTAGGCATTTATTTCAAGGTTACGGCCGAGTTACAATACTGTATGATCTTTATACTATGGCTTTAATTTTCATAATTTTGCACCATGGTAAATTGTGGCTGTTAATAGATGGATGTGATTGGACGATGATTGGGTTCAATGGTGGGTGCTTAACATGCATCAATCAACTCAGCCAATTGCAATCCACTGCTGGACATTGGCCTCTCCCAGGCTACGCTACAACACCCTTTCCTTCGCTTTCCGCATTCAGCCCGTTCTAGCCACTTTCTTTAGGTCGTCCGTCCATCTAGCTGGGGAGCGTAACATACATAATCAGCATATCTATACTAATATTATAAAGCTGCAGAGTTTGTTTGTTTGTTTGAACGCGCTAATCTCTGGAACTACTGGTCCGATTTGAATGATTCTTTTAGTGTTGGGTAGTCCATTTATCGAGGAAGGCTATAGGCTATATAACATCACGCTACGACTCTTAGGAGCCGCGCAGCGTGTGACACCGCGGGGAACAGCTAGTATCATATATAGGGTGACTGGTAATTAGTGACCGATACTTAAACACGTGATTTTACTCATCATTATTAACAACTTTTACTATGGGACCAAACCTGAAATCGTGAAAAAAAAACAGCTGTTCTCTACATTTTGACGAGTTAGACGAACATAAATGTAGGGAACAGCTGATTTTTTTTCGCGATTTCAGGTTTGGTCCCATAGTAAAAGTTGTTCATAATGATGAGTAAAATCAGGTGTTTAAGTATCGGTCACTAATTACCAGTCACCCTATATATATATCATCATGATCAGACGGTACGGAGCCGATCGTATGCGTCGACATCCTGCTGGACGCGATCGGCTGTCGCTGCATCCGTTCGTATCCTTTCCGATCCGATGCGATGCGAGCCGTTAGGTGAAAATCATCCTTATATGTACATACTTAAGACATATTTGTGAAGTTGATTAAAATGTCTAAGGTCCAAGGCACCATCCCATCGGTCCCTCATTCCATTTGACCCTTTCTAATAATTTATGTAGTAGGGCTACTACTAAGAGCGTCTCAGCAACAATTACTTGCATCTGTCCGCCAAATGGCCGTCGCACGACATGGGTAGGATCCTTTTTATGAAATACGGTTCTTATATTCGGGTTTATGGGGTCATACTTTGTGAGATAAGCCTTCTATGGTAATGGCGGTGGACATATGAGACGTAATGAGAAACATACATACACTCGAAAAACATAACCCTCCTTCTGACGCAGTCGGGTAAAAGCAGGGTCAAATTAAATTAGTTAGCGAAACTCTGCAGACATGATGGGTGGGTATCGATATCTGAACACCATGAATCACACTAATATTATAAAGGCGAAAGTTTGTGTGTGTGTGTGTGTGTGTTTATATGTTTGTTACTTCTTCACGCTCAAACGGCTGAACCGATTTTGATAAAATTTTGTACTGGACAAGATGTTTTTTTATAAAACATTGCTTGTGCATTGTATTGTGGGTGCGTTTACAAACATTTAAACTCACATACACAAGCATCCAGACCCGGAACAACTATTTGTAGGTCATACAAATATTTGTTCGTGCGGGAATCGAACCCGCGTATGGCGCGTATTGCGGTAGCTGACACCCTGGATTAACAACATATAGGCTACTTTTTGTCTCGATATTCCCACGGGATCGACATTTACGCGGGTGAAACCGCGGGGCCTATATGTTAATCCAGGGTGTCAGCTACCTCTATACAAAATTTTATCAAAATTGGTCCAGCCGTTTGAGCGTGAAGAAGTAACAAACGTATAAACACACCCCCACACAAACTTTCGCCTTTATAATAATAGTGTAGTGCTATCTACCCATCACGCCTGCGGAGTTCCGCTAGCTAATTTATTTAGACACTAACTAAGCTTAGTTATTGGTATCCCTTATTTACATATGAAAAAGAAAGATGTAAATAAGAGCTGACAAAATTAGGTCGAACCAATGCTAAACTTTTCTCATCATTTCGCAAGTTGAAGTTTCTTTCATGAAAACGCCAACTTAATTAAAGTTCTTTATTTCTTCAATACACCTGTAAGACTGGAGAATTTTTCCCAGTAGTGGGAAAAATAACTATACAATTTTCCTATTTATACAGAAAAGGACAATGGGTAAGAGCGTACCCAGACACAAAGTTAATTGTAGCATTATTATATATTATATACTAACTGCGCCCCGCAGTTTCACCCGCGTAAGTGTCGATCCCGTGGGAATATCGGGATAAAACGTATCCTATGCGTTAATCCAGGAAATGGTCTATCTATGTGCCAATTTTCATTCAAATCTGTTCAACGGTTTACGCGTGATTGAGTAACAAACATTCAAACATCTTCACAAATTTTCACATTTATAATACATTATAATTTGTATTATTATAGTAGGATAAGTAGGATGTCGAGAGCAGTAGTGGCCTCTAGGTAACGTCCGCGACTTACGAGATATAAGTCGTAGGTTCGAACCCTGACAGGCGCTTTAATTTGTGTACAAAATTATCTCATGACCACTGCTCTCAAAACGGTGAAGGAAAACATTGTGAGGAAACCGGCATGTCCTAGAACCAAAAATTCGAAGACATGTGACATCTACCAACCCGCACTGGGCCCGCGTGGTGGATTACGGCCCACTCCCTCGCGCCGAGAGATAGCCTGAGTCCCAGCAGTGGGAACATTATAGGCTGATTATGATATATGTCGATCTTTATTGATTGGTTGATTACATAAAACATGTCTGAATTTACTTGGAGAAAAACGTTATGTAAGTAAAATTTATTTAATTAAGGAAAATATTGAACATATCCTCTAAAATGGAGATATCTCCATGGAGTGTCTTGGCCGTTCTTCTCCATAGGTACACTCGTACCTACGCTTTGGAATGGGCAATTAGCTTCATATTATCTGACTGACCGAATTCTTGACAATTCAAAGTGCCTATAAATGGTTAAACTGAAATAAATGCTTTGGGTTTGAGTTTGAGTTTGAAAAACTTGTTGACCTGCTAATGACAGAAGAAATTACCGAACCTCTAAAAACTTTTTGCGCTACTAAAAATATCATTGAACAGTAAATTATTGCGCAAATTTTATTAATTGTTCAATTGTTTATTAATATATGTCGGCAGACACATTGATTAGCAGCTGTGAGAGACGGCGACTAGATGGCGCTAGTGGAACGTGCACCAGACGCAAATCATTCACTCTATCGATCATTTGGCCTAAAGGACTTGGTATCCAATCCAGTAAAATATTGTAACGGTTTCCCCCCCACTAGCGATCGCCTTTATAAGGAGCTGCGCTGTTTGATCGGTACGCATTTCCAACGGTTGCGTCGTGGTGCACGGACCACTGTCTCTCGACAGTCAGTACTGCCCGATTATTGGATGTGGAACGCTGTCTCTGACAATTAGTACTATCCTTATTGCGGTGGGTGCATGGACCACTGTCCCTGACAGTCAGTACTGCCCTATGTGACCGCCTTTTGCCGTTATTAGTTTTAGTATTTCATTTCTGTATTTTCTAGATTTAAGATAACTGATTGTTCAATTGAATAAACTTGTGTTTTACTTCTGATGTCTGGGCCAATCCGACATCAGAAGTGGGATCGGATTGTCCGCCCACCTCTGGCACTTCATTATCACAAAATGGCCAGAAAAATATTCCGCTACCCTCAAATAATTTAGAAGCATTTCTTTCATAATTAACTGATGCTCTACTACCCGGTCCAATGCGCCACCACAACCATTCACAGTGTTGGTACCATTTGATCCTGATTACCCCAATTCATACGTAGAGGGCTGTCAGACACCATAATTAAAAGCAAAAATTTGAAAGGTGTCAATTTAATCATGACGCTGACCTTGCCTTCGAGGCGGCGCAGCCACATTACTGGTCAAGATGCCTCTCAGTCATTATCAATGGGAAGATATACGGGAGACTTTGAAAGCTCAGTTCTCTCGCCCTTTGGCTTACGCAATGCCTCTTCCATTTTTCTATTAATATTGCTTTAAAGCCGATGAATGATGAAAAGATTTTTAGTTTTCATGGATGTACTGTACATGTACTTTCAATTTCAAAAGATATTCATGAAGGGCTTAACCGTTTAGACAAATTACTTAAAACTCTGCCCAATGCAGGATTCTCGTTTAATTTAATAAGTGTTCAGTTTCTGAATGTCCAAACCTAGTTCCAGCTGGGGAGATTAATGCAAATTAAAAAAAAAAAAAATGTGATTGACCCTTCCTTGCCCATTGAACTCCATACCGATGCAAGTACTCGTAGTGAGGGATATAGTGCAATTCTTATCCAAAAAAACATAATGATACCCTTCATGTAGTAGCGTATTATAGTAGGAAGACCATAGATGCAGAGACACGATATCACTCTTAGGAACTGGAGATGGATGGCTCATGCAGATTTCTTGTCTCACGATTTGTCAAACACAAATTATTCTGAACCCCGTAAAATAAATTATCTTGAATTAGATAAAGGTTGGTTAATTATAGAACAAGAACGCAATTCGTAACTTTCTGAAATAATATCAAAATTCCGTAATAATCATTTACCTGAAGACATATTGCGTACGTATGTAGATATGATTTAAGACAAGGAATATTTTAGAGGAAGATTAATTGTTGTGAGGTATGTAAAACTTTTAAAGGCCCTTCAGGTGCATAGCAAATGCAATGCATTCAATTCGTTTGGCACACAATTCATTTAGATCAAACTTTCGGGAAAAATGATAGAAAAGAATATTGCTTAGTTTTAATAGACGCCTTTACAAAGTTTGTACTGCTTGAAAATACTCCGGCCTTAAGTTCTTCACACGCTGTAAGAGCAATTAAAAATCCTGTAAACTTATTTGGTGCTCTGAAGCACATTTGATTATCGCAGGTAAAGGACGTTGTTATAACTGCGCATTATCGCAGGTAATGGACGTGGTTAAGACTGCAGTGAGTTGAACAATTTTGTAATGATAATAGAATAGAGCTCCATTTAATAGCAACTGCTTCTAGTAGAGCTAACAGACAGGTTGAGAAAGTCATGTAAAGAATATTCTTCCAATATTGCCTGGAAGGATGAACTAGGAGAGATTCAACTTGCTCTTAATAATACACGTTCCAGGACCACAGGTTTTACGCCTATGGAACTGATGTTTGGCATCAAAGGTTCCTCAGTTAATCTAGCTAAAATAACTCCTAGTTCTTTTGAACCAACTGTAATTAATGTTGAAACGGCTCGTTCATCTGCATTAAAAAAAAAAAAAAAATCAAAGAGTGGCTAACGCTGACACTATCATCTGCCTGGCCTTTTCCCGACTGTGTTGGGGTTGGCTTCCGGTCTGGTCGGGTGCGGCTGGGTGCCGGTGTTTTGCGTGGGGCGGCGGCCTGTCTGGCCCCCGCGCCCCGGTTGCTGGGTGGTGCGGTGCCCCTTGGTGGGACTGGTTGTCGGATTTTCGGGCTTCGGGCGCCCCGTGGCGGCTGTCGGGGATCCGCGGGTGGCGGCTGGGGCCGGCCGCGGCGGGCGTGGCTTGGCCTGGTCGGTTGGCCGGTGCGGCTGTTGTTTCCTTGACCACGGGCCCCTCTAACGCTGACACTATGTTCTATGGGTTTGGCTTCCGCACTTAGTCCTTCAAATGGACCATTGTGCCTGGGCCGTGGTGGTCGTCGGTGGTTGTTCCAGCCAGCCCACCTCCCTCCGGAGGCTGATTGGCTCTCCTGGTCTGTTGAGAGCTTCTGTGTGCGGTCTGGGTGTCCCGAGGGTTTCTGACCTTGCCTGGGTGAGACCTCTGCTCTCAAGGAGCACATGTGCGGTGGTTTTATCGGCCTCCATGCGAGCCCTGCACAGGGGACTGTCCGTTGTGCCTGTTTTGTTAAAGTGTTTTATTGGCGAGCGGTGTCTCGTGGTGGTCCCCGTCGCCGGGCGCGGGCCTTTCCTGTCCAGTCGTGGTGAGCGCCTGGTTAGCCTGCCATCCAATGACGGCGTAGCTTCTTTGGACTGCCTGCAGCCTGGTGACGATATCTACGAGCTTTCTGCTTGTGTGTGGGTGTGCTTCTGTAGCCACCTGCGTAGTTGGTTGAAGGGGATGGGCACGATAGGTGCCGGACCACAAACTGATATACTGGATGCCCTTCTGGGCAGCTCGTCAGCTGAGTCGTTGCCTAGTGATCCACTGTGTCCTTTTATTCATTGTAGTGTCACTGTATTGCGGTTTGATACAGTTACCCGTTCCAGCACATTGTGACATTCTAGTAAACGCTGACACTGTACGGTTTAATAAGGGAAAAGCCCGGATTAAACCTTTTGCAGTTGGTTAATTAGTTTTTGTAAAATGCGAGGAACGACACCAAAGAAAATTAGATGAAAAAAAATAATAAGGGACCTTTCAAAATGACTAGTTTTAGATAACGATCGTTATTAATGGCTCTATAGGTTTACAAGTACGCACATGTAAATTTGAGAGAAGTACCTAGAGGTCAACAAAGTTTTCTTGAAATTTCTGAAAAATTATGAGTCTGATGGGTGATAATGGATAATGTATCTAGTAATATAAATGATGATTTACATAATGCTGTTTCAGGCGAATTAGTGGAAAACTCTTTGCCATATTTAGGAGATCATAGTTCTCAAAACTTAAATGTCAGTCGAGTCTCAGAATCCGAAGAAACATTATCTATTGGTTCACAAACAGCAACTATTAATTCTGAAGATACTTTATCTATCGATTCTGAGGCGACTGTATCCTGTGATTCAGTTCTGTATAGCCCAGTACCGGAACAAGGTTCCTTGCTGGATGACTAAATTAGTTTACACTGTAGGGGTTGCAAGAATTGTAACCTAGCCCAGTTGTAGCTGAAGGGGTTTCACCTGCTTTTGTGGGTTGATAACCTAGTCCAGCGCTTTATGAGCTGAAGGGATATCATCCATGGGATGATTATCTAGACCAGCAAATATGTACTGTAGGGGTTGCAAGAGTATTGTGACCTAGTCCAGTGAGCTGCAGGGATTTCATCCATGGGATGATTATCTAGACCAGCAAATATGTACTGTAGGGGTTACAAGAGTATTGTGACCTAGTCCAGTGAGCTGCAGGGATCTCATCCATGGGATGATTATCTAGACCAGCAAATGTGTACTGTAGGGGTTACAAGAGTATTGTGACCTAGTCCAGTGAGCTGCAGGGATCTGGGGCACTTCTTACATCGGACTTTTTATTTTTTACCCTTTTTATTTTTATATTTTCTGTTTTTCTCTGATGTATGTACGACTATTATCTGACTACCTGCTGTATTGTGTGTCTTTTAGTCTGTGCTAAATAAATGTATTTTCTTTCTTCTTCTTTCTTTTCTTTCTTTCTCATCCATGGGATGATTATCTAGACCAGCAAATATGCACTGTAGGGGTTACAAGAGTTGTGACCTAGTCCAGTTGTAGCTGCAGGAATCTCACCTGCTTTAGTGGGTGACGATTTAGACCAGCATGTTTGAACTGTAGGGGTTTTCTATTGTAAAGAAATACCTAGACCAGTGATATTTGCTAATTTGATATGTAACGATGATGACGATGTGAATTGATGACGAATGAATGCACTCGAGAACGAGTGATTTATCAGGATGGCCGTGTCGGCAGACACATTGATTAGCAGCTGTGAGAGACGGCGACTAGATGGCGCTAGTGGAACGTGCACCAGACGCAAATCATTCACTCTATCGATCATTTGGCCTAAAGGACTTGGTATCCAATCCAGTAAAATATTGTAACGGTTTCCCCCCCACTAGCGATCGCCTTTATAAGGAGCTGCGCTGTTTGATCGGTACGCATTTCCAACGGTTGCGTCGTGGTGCACGGACCACTGTCTCTCGACAGTCAGTACTGCCCGATCATTGGATGTGGAACGCTGTCTCTGACAATTAGTACTATCCTTATTGCGGTGGGTGCATGGACCACTGTCCCTGACAGTCAGTACTGCCCTATGTGACCGCCTTTTGCCGTTATTAGTTTTAGTATTTCATTTCTGTATTTTCTAGATTTAAGATAACTGATTGTTCAATTGAATAAACTTGTGTTTTACTTCTGATGTCTGGGCCAATCCGACATATATTTACGAGTATATTGCGCCTCTTTTTGACGGAGAACCAAAGTTGTTTACATAGCACAGAATAAACAAGCTGAAGGGGTAATGGGCCGGCCATATTAGCCGTAGAACCGATGATCGTTGGGGTAGACGTGCTTTTGAGAGGAAACCGCGAATCGGCAAACGTAAGGTAGAACGCCCTCAGGCTAGGTGGAGTGACGATCTTCGTAGGGTGGCTGGTAGCAGCTGGATCAACGTTGCCGAGAATCGAGCTAAATAGCGTGCAATTGGAGAGGCCTATGTCCAACAGTGGACTGCTGTAGGCTGATGATGATGTTAATGATGGGTCTTTTTGTGAACCTTAGACAATTCCTATTTTAGGGTCGTGGTAACTTTCCTGTAACTCATCATCATCTCAGCTGAAAGACGTCCACTTCTGGACATAGTCCTAGGTTCTGTGCTTCTCGCATCCAAGGGGTTTCTGCGGCCTTCACAAGGTCCTCGGACCACCTTGTGGGAGGCCTTGCCACGCTACGTCTTCCGGCACGCGGTCGCCACTCCAGAACCTTTCGGCCCCATCAGCCATCTGTTCTGCGAGCAATGTGGCTGCCCACTGCCAAATAAGTTTGGCGATTCTTCGGGCTATGTCGGTTACCTTGGTTCTCCTGCTTGTTTCCTGTAACTAGTTTCATCTATTGAAGTATCTAAAGCCATAGTAATCATTTTGTCGTTAAAAGTGGTTTTTTCTCTGTACTATGCCGACATTATTAGCTTGGTTAAGTAAGCGTAAAGGCAGCTTACTACGAGTACTAGTTTTGTTATTTACTGAGGCTTCGATTTTGAGAACGTAAGCGTGATTATGATAGGCAATTTTCGTACTCTTTTTCCTTGGTAACGCAACTATCGCGAAAAAAAAATCCCACCAAAAACATTTTCATGTAAAATGTTTTTTTTAATGTAAGACGAGACCACATATGGCTCGCACTGCCAAAAAGTTATTAGATCTCATGTAGAGCCAAGCTTCTAACTCTACACGCCCTAACTTCACAAACTCTACGCCTTAGTCAAAATATGAGGCTTGGCCGTTTAACTCGTCAAAATGTAGGGAACAGCTTTTTTTTTCGCGATTTCAGGTTTGGTCCCATTGTAAAAGTTGTTTGATCCCAGAAAAAAATGTTATTTTACCAAAATTAAAAGGAGGAAGTACAGATCCTTACTTCTATAACACGGGAATTAAACGCTAAACCTTTTTTCTTAACCTACCAAACATAACCTGACAATCTTTCATTACATTTCTTTGTAAAAACATCATTTAGCGTCAACTCTAGTTCACAGAACATAACTCCGCGAAGCCTTGTCATCCAGCTTGAATAATTAAAGTACCAGGCGCATAGAAAACAAAAGAGACTCGGGAAACAGGTCTGAGCCTGACAACTGGGGAATAATAAAAGAATACCTTTGCTTTCAGAAAACAATATGGCGTATGGCGGTAAGGCTGGTTGTTAGTCTGGTGCAGACGTAATGTGGACGGTAAAGGGGTAGTAACGTTATGTATGAACGTGAAAAGTTGTGTGGAAATCGGTTGTCATGGTATGAGCATATGATGCAGAGGAATGAGGAAAGTGTCCTGGTGTATGTGTTGAGTATAAATGTGGATAATGAGAGTAGGGGAAGACTAAAGAAACGATGGATGGATTTTGTGAATGATAATATGGTTAGAAAGGGGTGACTACCGAGATGACGACTCATAGAGGAGTATGGAATAAAATGACATATTGCGCCAAATAAATTTGGATAAGGGCAGGGAGTAGAGCAGTGGTGGCCAAGTGGTGACGGTCGCGACTTACGAGTTGTAGGTCGTAGGTTCGAACCCAGACCGGCACTTTACTTTGTGTAAATTATATCATCACCACTGCTCTCAAAACGGTGAAGGAAAACATCGTAAGGAAACCGGCATGTCCTAGACCCAAAAAATCCAAGACATGTGACCTCTACCGACCCGCACTGGGCCCGCGTGGTGGATTACAGCCCACTCCCTCTCACAGAGAGAAGGCCTGTTTCCCAGCAGGGGAATATTATAGGCTCACTATGTTAAGGGCAACGGTTTTGTTGAATTTTATTATAATGAGTTCTGATTCAACCACCAACCTACACTGGGCTCACGTGGTGGATTACGGCACACTCCCCTAACAGTTAAGAGGCCTGTGTCCCAGCAGTGGGAACAACATGGGCTGATTGTACCATGATTAATTTTGATTAAAGGTTGTCTTGTGAGGCCAGCACACTAATTGCGTAACACACTATCAATCTCAATCTGAATCATTTTGAAGCATATTGCTAATCCATTGCTCCATATGTTCGAAATAATTGTCTGCTCAACAACGTAAATAACGCAATGAATGTTGTAGAACTGTCAAAATGAAATCGCTACTGATAGTGTGTTACGCAATTACCCCGCTGATTACAAGATTAAAACCTGGAAAGTCTCGTAACTGATTCTCTCGCCAAGAAATTGCCAAAACCTTAAAAAAAATTGAATTTCGCAGGCTACCTTGGCACTTCCCTTTTAACAGAACGCAACGGGATCCAAGCCAGTGTTTCGCACTCATTTAGGTTTGTAGCGGTATCTAAAACGCCACATGCGAACAACGCGGCATACTGACGTCACGCAAAATCCTACATCTCGCAAGCAGAGTTTACCGCGCAGCTAGCATAAATACAACGCCCGACAAGAATCATCGGGCAGTTGCCCGCCAGACACAACACCCGTCTGGTCTGAGGATCCTCCCTTTTCTATAGAGTATGAGTGAACTTTACACCCTGTTCCTTATATTTGCGAAATCTATGTAGGTAACTCCAGAATAGGTAGACGAAAATATTATTTTGATTATTCCCTAAGATAGTTGTCAAACATTCTTATTTACAAAGGCAATGAAACGAACATGAAAATGTTCTGCCATTTTCACAGAATCCCGTTATGTTTTTATGACGTGCGATATCACGTTATGTATTTTGTATCGCGGTGATGTTTTTAAATATTAAAGGTTCCGTAAACAGTGCTGGGAGTTGACTTTTTTTATTTGATTTTTTAGCGTCGTGGTGTGTTTTCTCGCTCGGATTAAGAATTTTAGGTACCTAAAATGTTTTCTTCACTGGTACAGTCACCAACAAAAGTCGATTAACACCAGTTTTTTTTATCCCAATTATTGAGCAAAATATTAGCAATTCAGTTGTTTTAATCTCAGTTATTGAGCGAAATATTTGGCTCAATAACCGAGATTAAAAAAACTGAAGTGTTGACTTTTGTTGCTGACCGTACATACTTAGTTTTAGGGAATGCTCAACCAGTATCTATCCATACAGCATGTATGAGTGTGGTTATATTTAAAGGGCTGGTACAGACCATCAAACTGAACAACTTTCTCCATATACCAACAATGTAATCGTAAAATTTGTATCTGTCTGTCTGTTTGTTCTGACTTATCTCCGAAACGGCTGAACCGATTTTGACGGGACTTTGATTGGCAGATAGCTGATGTTATAAGGAGTAATTAAAATTAGAAAAAAAATATTTTTAAAGCGACACATTATTGTTTTCCGACATCCACGCAAAAGAAGTCGCGAGAACTGCTAGTTACTTAAATACAATTTATTTCGGAAAACTATTTACACTAGGTACTAAAGTACTACAGATCAGGGAAGTATGGTACTAGAGGGAGGAGGATTATACCCAGCAGTATGTAGAACAAAGCCTCCAATGTTATTTATTTATTTTATTTTATTGTGTTTGGGTGGCTTACAGCTATCAAATACAGAAGTAGTAGTGAGGTAATTGGCGACAAGCGATTTACAAGCCTCCACAGTTAACAATGGAGTATTGTTGTACAAATTTTCAAATTGACTGAAAACCGAAACTGATTGACTTGTTTTTTTTCCTTTTTGAATTTTTTTTTTTTATTGATTTTTTTTTTAAATTGATGATGATGATAACCAAATTAAATGACTAACTAATACCTAATTCGAATAAAATAAAAAACCGGTCAAGTGCGAGTACGACTCGTGCACCGAGGGTTCCGTATTAAGTAGGTATGTAGTTTATCACGGGTTTTTTTTATTTTTTGTAATGAACTACAAATTTACAGTTTTCGGATTTTTTCCTTCACTTGTGTTACGTGAAATTGCTTTTTGCCAAATTTCATGATTCTAGGTCAACGGGAAGTACCTACTTTATAGGTTTTGATTTCGGAACATAAACGCAACGCGTATCTTGCGTTGACTTAGAAGTTTCATTTTTTCACTGCTTCAAGGAATTGCAGCCCTGAGTATTAGATATTAATTTCAACTTGGACGACACCACAACTCCACACGTTCCTGAGAAAAAGGGTCTTGACTGACGTACAGACAGACGGACAGTGAAGTGATTTTATTAGGGTTCCGTTTTTCCTTTTGAGGTATGGAACCTTAAAAATTAATATTTATAAGTCAATCTACCAAGCAATTTTCAAAAAATATTTTTATGAAGTCATCAGAATTCAGATTTAATTACTTACTTAAAAATTTAAAGCGTATCTAGCCTTAAAATTTTAAAACAAAAAATTATGTATTAAGTAATAAAAATCACGAAAAAAAAGCCTTGTCGAAATTTTATGAAACACATTAAAAGTATTGGGAATTGAATAAAAACTTTTGATAAAATCAGGTTCGATGGACTACGTGGATAATCCGAAAAGTTCATTAATTAATTTGCGGGTCGGCCATCTTTTTGGGCCGTGGTCGAGTTTTCGGGGGACGCACAGTGTGGGGGGACGTGAATTTATCGTGTTGGTAAAGCCTAATAAAATAGACCGTTTTCTGCTAATACTTTTTAATCACACAACTGTACTTTTTCACAATCCAACAACGACTGGCTTTGCACTACATTTTACCATTTAAAAACGACATTTGCCCCACCCAGAAATAACGAATATCATATCTGTTATTTCTAAGTGTTGCCCAAGTAGAATAATACATTTAGTTGCCATAGTGGAAATAGTAGACAGCGCCTAACGTAAATCAATTGACGTATTTTTAGTAGCCATGTTTTTAATCACGTCTAAACTTGCTATGGAGCATCTTAATTTGACAGGACTAAAGTAATATTTATCTTCTGTCCTTGTCTTAATGAAATAGAAAGAAAAAGATGCCTGAACTTAAATTTAGTTTAGTTTGTAAACAGGGGAATCGGCGCCATTATATACAGACAATTCAAATTTTTCATCTCTTTATTAGTGGTTGTAATGGGAATCATATCACTAGGTTTTATTAGGTTTTTATTTATCCTTTTGATAGATTCTTATTTTGTAAATGTGAGGACTTTGTAGGCCTTGTAGACTTTAGATCTGTAGACCATTTTTTATTTTATCAAGTACCTGGTACTTGTTGACAGGCCTACGCTGTCCTCCCATACCTACTGTAATTTGAAAATATTGTAAAAGCCAATTATTTTTAAAAAGAGTAACCGTGGAGTTTCTTGCCGGTTCTTCTCCATAGGAAACGACCAATTGGAACCGTGCACCTAGCTTCTGACGTTTCATAAGTGCCCATGTAGGCTTATGTGAAATAAAATATTTTGATTTTGATTTTGAGTATCTGTCTGGAAGGTACAGAAATGGCAAGAACAGCTAAAGAACCTGTACTTTTGGTACCGGTACCAAGTCCTGAAGCTGGCTTTTTACTTTAATGAAACCCTGTACTACGCTAGACCAGCTCAAGGCCAAAGAGCCGAGCAGTCGACTTACTCACAGCCTGAGGTTCCTAAATCAGGAATCAAGCCCACACCGACTTTATTTATCACTGCACAAAGCCGATAAAAACTAAAAAGGTATATCTATTTAAAAGTCCATCTAAAAACAATTACTACATAAAGTTTTTCACCACGTAAGCAATCCAATCCATACATAAAACCGCTCTATAAATCTTGTCTTACTAATTTAGTATTCGGAAGCTTTTTGGGGTTCTGTGTTCAAAGGGTGCCAACGGAACCCTGTAACTAAGGCTCTGCCATCCATCCGTCTGTCACAGGGCTGTATTTTTTGAACCGTAATAGGTGTAACCGCAGGAGTGTGTAAAATATTAACCATTTAATAATAATAAAAAAAAAATTTCGAAACTCTTGACACAAAATAATAATAAAATTAAATGTAATTGGAAAAGGATAAAATAATTTAAAAACCCCCGACTAAAAGAATTTATGTAACAAAATGTAGTTTCGCCACTTTGTGGTGGCGGCCATCTTGGATTTGAAATTTGTAATAGTGTATAGATAGTATTCTAATATTCAAGCCCTTAAATTTGATACCTATATTGAGGGAGTTGTGAAAAAATATGTAATCCGCCATTTTGTGGCGGCGGCCATCTTGACCGATTTTCATCAAACATAGCTAAGAACACTCCTGACTAATTCATCTTTCAAACAAAATCAAAATCAAGGGGTTAAAAATAATAAAATTCAAAGTTGATAAAGTGATACAAGAAACACAACAGCAGTGGAGCAGTGGTGGCCCAGTTGAACCCAGGCAGATGCATTACTTTGTGTAATTTATTTCATCACCACTGCTCTCAAAACGGTAAAGGAAAACATCGCGTCGTGAGGAAACCGGCATGTCCTAGAACCAAAAATTCTACCAACCCGCTCTCGGCCCACATGGTGAATTACGGCCTCCTTTCAGTGAGGGGGCTCACTATGAGAGGAGGCCTGTGTCCCAGCAGTGGGAACGATATAGGCTGATTATTCATATGCTCGATCGAAAAATACATAGCGTTAAATAATGTACATTGGTACGGAATCCTTCGTGTCCGTCTCGAACTTGGCCGCTTATATTTCGTTTTCTTCCCGATTTCACTCGTTTTACGATCTTTCTGACAGACAGATGGTAAATATTTTATTCAGAATTCTTTTGGGGAACCACATAAATTACGTTAACTGGTTGAAAATGTTCTTTTACTGTGGAATTTTTCTAGTCTGCTGTTTTAATATCTCTGGGCGCAATGGGGATTTATTGTTTACTGGGAATTTTTGTATTTAGATTCGCCTGGAAAATTGTTTTTTTAATTGGCCATTTCTAATAAAACTGTGAGTTCTAATTTTCTTGGTGAGTGATTTTGGAAAATCTGTTTGGTTGGCAGTAATTTGAAGTTATTTCGAAATAAAATTTGTATTTTTAGTCTGAACGAATATAGAGGAAATCATTAAATATGTATACTTACGAATTAGTGATGGGTTGCCTTCACTCCCGTTTCTGAAACAAAATAAAACATTATTCGTACATGTAGGTAAAACAAGAATTACAGTAAAATAAATAATAATAATAAATTTATTGAGGTTGTAGCGTTATCTACAACACCACATGCGAACGACGCGTCATACTGATGTCACGCAAATCCTGCATCGCGCAAGCAGAGTTTACCGCGCATAGATACAACGGCCCGACATGAATCATCGGGCAGTTGGCCGAGCACCACCATCAGGTACATAAAGGTTTTGTAGTACATGAGGGATCTAGAAAGTATCCATTATTAATTACATGGTGCAGGTACAACGATTAATTGTTAGGTGAATCGCTGGGTCAGTGGGTCGTCTTAGGGGTGGGCGTGCTCTCCTAGCTAAATTACTGAGTAATCTGTATTTAGAAGAGACAGTTTAAACTACCTATAAGTATCACAATAATAATCGTGTATCACTTTTGGAGCCAAAAAGTAAAAAGTTTTTTTATAAAAAACAAAAGACAAAAACAAAAATCTTAAAATTAACATTTGATAAAAGAAATTAGAATGAGGAGTGGTGGTGTGGTGAGTCGAGTGAGTGTGTGTGTATGTATGTAAGAGTGTGTGGGTGTGAATGAGTGTGTGTGCATTTGAATAATAGGAAACCAATAGTCCAACTTTTTATTTTTCCATATCCTGCAATAGTCCTACACCAACCGAGGGTTATCCTTGGGTGCACTTGCATAGTGCATACAGGGATAATCGTCGGTTGGTGCCGCATTTCATTAAAATTTCCTAAGGGGCCTCTGTGAGTTGGCTTCGGCCTTTCGTACGCCTTTCTTCTTTCTTTCTTTCTCGAAAATCCTAGAAAGACTCATTAACTCACGCTTAATTAAATACCTCTCTAAGCATAACATTTTATCTCCGTCTCAGTTCGGTTTTCGTCGGGGTAGATCTACTGAGGATGCAGTACTGTCACTGACATCTACCATAGCTGACAATGTGGATAAAGGAAGCAAATGTCTGGCGGTTTTCCTTGACCTCAAAAAGGCCTTTGACACTGTATCTGTCCCCATGCTCCTGTACAGGCTCGAAAACATCGGCATCAGGGGGCCCCCTCTCGAGCTATTCAAATCCTACCTGAATAACCGCAAACAGACAGTGAAAATAGGGGAGCTTACTAGTTCAGTAGAAACAATTTCGTACGGTGTCGGACAGGGGAGTGTACTCGGTCCGACATTGTTCCTTATTTATATTAATTATCTGTGCAATATGAGTATTGACGGGGGTCGCATTTTCTCATATGCGGATGATACCGCCATAGTCTTTGCTGATAAGACTTGGTCAAAAGTTAGAAGATCAGCCGAAACAGGCCTTTCAAAGATTGCAAATTGGCTCAATCGTAACCTCCTCACTCTAAATGCCTCCAAGTCTAACTACATTTGCTTCACCAAGTATGCACACACCCAACCTCCACCCGATTTCCAAATTAAGATCCACTGCTGTGCCAACCCCCCAATTCCCGACTGCTCTTGTACACAGATTGATAGGTTACAATATACTAAATACCTGGGCATCATGATTGACCAGCGCCTATCCTGGCACATGCATACTGAACTGATCATGAAAAGGGTTAGGAAATTAATTTGGACTTTTAAAACATTGCGCCATGTTGCCTCAAAGAATCTTTTGCAGAAAGTCTATGTATCACTAGCCCAATCGGTTCTTACGTACTGTTTGCCATGCTGGGGTGGGACAACAAAAATGAAATTTCTGGAACTTGAGAGGGCGCAGCGTTCTCTCCTCAAGGTTATGCTCTTTAAACCCTACAGATTCCCAACCCATAGCCTGTACCTAACCTCTGACCTCCTATCTGTTAGAAAACTTTACATACTCCATCTTGTCCTGAGAAAGCACAAAGCCCTCCCGTATGATCCCACAAAGACGAGTGTCAGTAGCAGGAGAAACTACTTAGTCGCTCCATCTGTCCCTGTCAGATCTGTTTTTGCTGAGAGGCAGTATGAAAGGCAATCTTCCCGCTTATACAACCTTCTGAATAAAGAGTTACGCATTTATCCTTTGAAACTCCGTGACTGTAAACAAGCTATTACTGAATGGCTTAAGGAAAAAACCTACGATGAGATTGAGACTTTAGTATCTTCGCTTCCATGACCTGTCCAATAATTAAAAACACCGTGGCAGTGAAATTGTTAGTGGAAGAAGCTGTGCCTGGCTTCTTCCGATCCCAAGACATTGTCGCAGGGCTAACCTAAACCTAAACCTAAAACTGAACCAATTCAAACCCTGAGCCTAAACCTAAACGGATACTTATAGCTAATAAACACACAACTAAGGTAATTGCAATCAAAACTCATCCTACACTACAGCAGTCCATTTACACAACTCACTCTTGGCATTGCTCACGCAAACACATACACACACCCCCCACACGCACACACACACACACACGCACACAACAAAACCTACTCTCATACATCATACAAGTGCGCTCCTTCCTTTTTATTGTTCATTTCCTTTTTACTTTATTATTATTTTTTTTTTTTTTTTTTTTTTTTTTTTTTTTTTTCTGTTTTATTTAAATTAGATTATTTTTATTTTACTTTTATTTTTGTTATTCTTGTTTCAATTGCATACCTACCTGTTATTTATGATAGTGGAAGAGCGGAGTTCACCTAACACAAGCATCTTCTTGCTTAAAAGGTGATCTCCAACTCATTGTGTGTTATAATTTGTATGTAATTGCAATAAACATTTTGATTTGATTTTTTTGATTTTGATTTTTTGACGTTCAAAAGTGCCTTTAATGTGCCTATTTGAAATAAATGATTTGACTTTTTTTTTGACTTCCAAAGGAACTGACCCCATGGTCCCGAGATATGTAAAGTCGTAAAAATAAATAATAATATTTAATAGTTTATTAGTACATAAAAAAAATAACAACACAGTACATAGCATATGGAAACAGCGGGTTGTACTACTAAGTTTAAAATTCTTGTCAGTTTTCCGGGCTTCTAAACTAGGTACGCAGACTTGTATCTTAGGAGTTGGAGATTTTGCGGCTTCAATTTTATGTAATACAACCGTGACTTTTCTGTTTGGTTACAGTGGCTGTCGTAAGTTGCGGCCTTTGGTTGCGGCCGTTACCGCATATGTTTGCATGCAAGTCATTCGTTGATCTTTGACAGTCGTTACGTGTCGTCAGAAGCCCGAAATTCTGACAATAAGTTTTGCTAAGAGTATCGTGATACCCAGTAACTGGATTGCGAAGATCAGATAGATAGTGTAGATAGTCAAATTAATTATGAATTTGTGTCTGTAGACTATTATTTACTATCTGTAATTTGTGGTAAGAAATAAATAAATTATTATTATTATAGTCGCTCCATATAAAATACTGGTATTCAGCTGCATCCGGTTAGACTGGAACAGGCTAGGCTGATGATGATGTTTGAAAAATTCGTCTGCTTAAAGATGTAAATAACACAATAACCGTTGTTGAACTGTCAAAATGAATGGCATTATCGTTAAAAACCCGTCGAATTATCGTTCAATATAGAATTTTTTTGCTCGCCGGTTTGTCGGGTCTCATCTTTGATTACTCTTTTTTATTGTGTCTAACATACCGTATTCTATAAAAGCGCTTTCTTTTCTTTAGTCGCTAATAAAACGCAGAGATTCTTTTGTTAGGAACCTAATAACTATTCCCATATTTCCCATTGACTACGCTGAACTTTTTATTAAGAGCGTAGTCAATGGGAAATATAAAAACGTTTTTTCTATTAGCTCTTTGTAAACAAATGAAATTGACCACGATGACCACGCAATATTATAAATATCTATGTGTGTATAATGTTCTAGAAAACATTGAGAATTATTTTTGAGAGGGAGACCGGTACTCACCAGTCAGTAACCAAAAATAGAGGAAAAAAAATACAAGGCCAGAAACTAATTTCACAAAATCTTTGTGTTATTACATACTGTATATCTACATAATTATTATAACAGCCATCCCAAAACACTCAATTTATTTAAGAATAAATTAATTTTTATTCAATTTAAATTCACTATTTTACAATTTAACTCTTAAATATAGGTACATATTATATAGTATATAAAAAAAGGGGAAAAAAAAAAGACAGGAGCTCATTGGGCATCAAAAAATTCGTCCGCATCGCTGTCAATGGCATAAATGCCCAAAAGGCTGGCAGCATTACCACGTTGGATGTATAATAAATAACTCCAGCGACAACAGTGCAAAGTAAAAATCTAAATGAAATGGCTTTTCATGTGTTCATCCCCTTTCCACGGAAATGCTGCTAGCGAATTACATTTTCCACGAAACCTCGGTTTACTTTTACAAACAAAGCGTTCTCTTCAAAGCTTTTTATATAAGTTATCTCGGCCAACATTAATCCTGTCTCTCTATATAACGACACTCGTTGATATTTAAGATAAGTTTGGAATACTTTAGGGAATATTCAGTTTGCCTTATCAATAATAACTGTCACACAAAAGCAAATATTATGTAGATGAGATACTCGTACATTTCGTATTTCAAAATATATATACATAATATAATATTATATAATATATACATTCTATACAAATACAAAAATTGAAGTGTCTTTTTGTCATTTCAAAATTACAGCTTTTTACTAAATGCTTATGAAAGTATATACTTACCTACTTACTTTTTGTCTCTGTTTGTTCCAGCTGATCTCCGAAACGGCTGGACCGATTTTAACGGGACTTTCACTGGTGGATAGTTGATGTTGTTAGGGGTAAATTTATTTTAGAAAACGAAAGAAAATTAAAAGGTATTAATGTCAAGTTAACAGACAAATTTTATTTTTTTGTTTAATTGGTATTTATGACAGGTAAAAAATACTACAGGGAATGTTCAGTTTGCATAATCAATAATAACTGACAGAAAATAGCAAATAATTATGTAGATAAAATACACTGCGTAATATCAAAATACTATTAATATTAGTCAGAAAGCTTTCTCTTTGATGAAGTGGCCATAATGTAGTCAGGGCCCAAATGTGCCAATATCCATACTTATAATAAAGCTGAAGAGTTTGTTTGAATTTTTTTTTTCATTTAATAGCCCAATTCTTAAGGAAGTGAAGCTACTTAACGCCACGCTAGTACCCATAGGACATGAGCAAAAGTCACAAAGAAATCTCATCGAAAACGATGTAATAGCGTGGGTGCGATGCGACGGGGTGGGTTGGGGGAATAAGAAATTTCAGGCGGACGAAGTCGCGGGCAGTAGCTAGTATATTATATATCTTAGTAGACAGCAGTCTATAGAATATAAATGAATGATTTGCTTACTCTCCAATGCACTCTGTGTAACCGAAAATAACTTCCAATACACTTAAGATATGATATTATTGTGCATACGAAATTACTTCAACCAACAGACAATGGCGTAGTCTGTACAAGATAAAATTCAATTTTCGTTCATAAAAGCCATCATACGGTCAATGAATGAACAGAATGAATAAATGAATTTCGAAAATTACGAGACTCCATGACGCTCCATTAATTTTCCACAACATTGGACAGCCAACTTTTCTTTTAAAACGATGCGTAGCTAATGGGAACGCAGTAATAGTTTATTCCCATTGGCTACGATAGTTGGGAAAACTTACTGTAATGAATGAGGATTTTTTCGGCTTTTTGCTCGCGTTTTTGCTCGGTAATTCTAACTAATAAATTATGCGAAAGTGAGTTTGCTTGTTTGTTAAGCTTTCACGCTAAAACGGATGAACGGATGTGGATTAAAGACACATTGGTGGAACATGACCTGGAGAAGGACACTGTATACTTTTTATCCTAGATCGCAGACGAAGTCGCGGGCAAAATCTAGTGAAGCTATAAGTTTAGATAAATTCAGTGAAGCGGAAAATGAATGGTGGAGTTTTGAGCGGTGTCAAAAAATTTAACAAACTTTATCTGTGGTTCTCTAACTATTTCAATAAGCTGGTGTTAAATCAAGCGATGAATGCTTGAAAAATATTCTGTTGTTTGGCAACTGTCTCCACACGGTGGGAGCGTGAGGATGGATGGCGCTGCCGAGGCCGGCTCAGGGAGAGATGGCGAGACGACCTAGACGCGTGTCGCCAGGATTGGATCGAGGTGGCTCTAGAGAAGGATGCCTGGAAGGATTTGTTTTTGTTTTTTTTTTTAAGAGTCGTTCATTGGATCAGTGTAAGGTAAGTAAATATAAATATATTGTAAATTGTTTTAGTTAGATTATGATATTATAAAATACAGAAAACATTGTAAATAATAATGATCATCAACTCGTTTTGTAAGTAAAAATTGCCCATAACACAGTCGAAATTGGGAGTGCGTGTAGTTTTTGCAATATTCTTGGAAAAAAAAAACAAAACAAATAATATTAATATTTTTCTCTTATTTATTTTATATGATAGATGTGAATAACAACAATGGTCCAACGAAAAAGCAATTTTTGACAGTAATAATAATTCACATATTGTATTCTGACAGATTACTTGACTGAATTGGGGAAATCCCAAGAAAAAGAAAAAATGAAGGCTGAGAAATTGCAGTTTCGTTGGCTTCCGTTATCAATAATATATTAGACGCAACAGTAAACGAACGAGATGGGAAGTTTATGATTATTTGATTATTCGTGCGTGCTACATGGATAGTGAAGGAAACGATCCTTTCACGATAAAAACATTACCCTCCCTTTGGGTATCGCCGCAGTCGGATGAAAAGAATTACGTTTTGACGTGACAACGTCTTAAATTAGGTTGCGGCTGGGAGTCACTTATGAAAAAGTGTAACGCTCGGTAACGTTACGATGAGTCACCGAACGAGAGAGAGGCCCGCCGAATGCCTTGCGTCTCTCTCCCACTCAACTATTCTACCGAGAAAAAGACGTTGTCACGTAAAATCTTCGCCCGTAAAACCGACTTTACAGGCAACCATTTTTTTATTATCAACATGTGTTTCAAAAGCGTTTGACGAGACTTAAAATTAGGCCAGGAATTTGAGATAAATTTCAAGTTATGGAACAACAAACTGAATATCACACTCAACAAAGTTCAAATTCCATTGCAAACAAAAACTTATTAGGCCCTTTTTGTTATAAATGGTCAATGAAAAATCAACTTAGAATACATTTCACTAAACTAGATAACTGAATAAGCGGCGATTGATTGTAAATTTTATTATCAGAGATTATGAACACGCATCATGAGTAAGCTTAATTTATTAATGACAAGTAGCGCCCAGCGATTTCACCCGCATAAGTATCGATCCCGCGATAAAAAGTATTCTATGTGTTAATCATCCGTTCAGTAGTTTTTGCGTGAAGAAGTTCCGTACCATCATTTATGTTTTTAAATTTTCACCGGCGAGCTACTTACTAGATCTCGTTCAAACCAATTTTCGGTGGAAGTTTACATAATAATGTACATCATATATTTATTTTTAGTTTTATCATTCTCTTATTTTTGAAGTTACAGGGGGGGGGGGGGACACATTTTACCACTTTGGAAGTGTCTCTCGCGCAAACTATTCAGTTTAGAAAAAAATGATATTAGAAACCTCAATATCATTTTTGAAGACCTATCCATAGATAGGCACACGTATGGGTTTAATGAAAAAAAAATTTTTTGAATTTCAGTTCTAAGTATGGGGAACCCCCATAATTTATTGTTTTTTTCTATTTTTTTGTGAAAATCTTAATGCGGTTCACAGAATAAATCTACTTACCAAGTTTCAACAGTGTAGCTCTTATAGTTTCGGAAAAAAGTGGCTGTGACATACGGACGGACAGACAGACAGACAGACAGACATGACGAATCCATAAGGGTTCCGTTTTTTGTCATTTGGCAACGGAACCCTAAAAGCAAAAGGAGCATGTAAGGATCGTAGCAGGTGACGTTCTGTAGTTTATGAAACAAACAACAAACATGTAGGTATGTTTGTTTGTATATTTTTAAACTTCAAAAAATAAAAAAGTTGGCAAAAAGAATATCCTCTGTGTTTCACTAATACCTACATAAAAATAATAATAATAATAATAATAATAACTTTATTTGCATCATAAAAGTACCTACAACCTGCATTTAATAACAATAATGTGATTATATTTCTCACCTTTCTAACGTCATACAAATGTTGTTCGTTAAGTACTTACGTCGTATGATAATCATTTAGCACGCATTTAAACACTAATCACTCACCAACAAATTACTTACACTGTTATTGATATTTAGGTTGTAGCATTCGATTCACACTGTCCTCCGTACTAGTCGAAACTGTATCACGGTAAGTAATATAAGTGAGTTCTCGGGATCTTTTTAATAATAAATCAGAGTGTGCTCCAGAACTCTATGATCAATATTCAAGATGGCGCCTCCAATTTACACCAATGAAATGAGCGTATTTACGAATATTCTGATCAATTCGAGTAGCAAGTTATTATGAGGGAAAGAGATCTTTTTGATGATGGTTATGACTTTTTTATGAATGCTCTGATTGAGTTACTTTTGTTAATGTAAGCACCAAATAGCCTATAATCTTTACAGCACCTACAGAGACAACTAAATTGAAAATAAACTCGAAAACTAGATTGATCGTGGACAAAAAACAAAAGAAAAACTACTATAATAAGGCATTTGTGAGATAAACAAAACAAAATCGCGTTCAATACATTACTCCAGTCTTCAGAAAAACTTCATCACTTAGCAAGATGCGAACTTATAGCCAAAACCGTTTACCCTCATTTAAAATTCTGAAGAGTGATGGAAAATGGTCTCAATTTTGTCACGGTAGCCTAAACTTCGTGATGCGTGACGTAGCCGTTTTGTAGGCTATGTGTGTCGTGTTACAGGGTTTAAAGTATCTGTATGTTTTAGTGTGAGATGGTGGCGAAAATGAAACGTTTACTTTAAACAGTTCGTACACCGTTTTGACTGTTATAATCAGGGTTACGAAAATAAACTCCAGAAGGGGTCAAACATGGAATTGAAGATGAAATTTTAATACAGCAGAAGTTACGACATGTCACGATCATCATCATCATCTGCATAGCCTTTTCCCAACTGTGTTGGGGTCGGCTTCCAGTCTTAGTGGATGCAGCTGAATACCAGTATTTTATATGGAGCGACTGCCTATCAGTCTGACCTCCACAACCCAGTTACTGGGTAATACGATACCCCTTTGTAAGACAATTAATTAACATCTCAAGACCAATTCCCGTTTTTAAAAGCCTACAACAACTTTCAACTTGTTAAAAATGTATGGAAATTGGTATTTTTGACAGATTGAGACTGAGATCAGGGTTACTAAAAAGGCCATTTTGGCAGAATCATAAAAGGATAACATTATGAATCTTATATGGCAAAGAGACTCCGTGTTTTTTATTTTTTTCGCTGCACTACGTAGGTATAATCAAAGATAGATAGATTGGGATTGGATTTGGATTGGTATTTTAGCACAGACAAAAAAAAATAACTGAAAAATCCTTCACCAATGGGATTTGATACGATTTTAACTTAACAGTTAACTGTCCATTATGATTCATAATGTTATCCTTTTATGATTCTGTCGAAGTGGCCTTTTTAGGCCCTCAGAAAAAAAAAATTACGGGAATTGCCCCTCTGGTAACATAACATCTTCAAAGAAATTATTTCTTGAAAGTAAATGTGAATTTTGAAATACACACTAACAACATAATTGTATCCATAAAGTAAACGTCTGCTGAAACTGAACCTCCTTCAAAGATTCTTCAAATGCAACGCAACGATGCGTAAGATGTTGACGTAATCAGGTTTTCCATTTTAACGCTTTGGCTGTTTTTTTGCGAGCGTACGCGCCATTTTTGGGTTCCGTACCCAAAGGGTAAAAGCGGAACCCTGTTACTAAGACTTCGGTGTCTGTCCATCTGTCTGTCTGTCGCCAGGCTGTATCTCAAGAACCGCGATAGCTAGACAGTTGAAATTTTCACAAATTATGTATTTCTGTTGCCGCTATAACAACAAATACTAAAAATAAAATAAATATTTAAGGGGAGTTCTTTAATATTAATATACAACAAACGCGATTTTTTTTGCCCTTTTTTGCTCGATATCAATAATGGCAACAGGTAGGCACTTGAAATATTCACAAAATACTCAGTTGTATTTTTACTTTAATAATAAAATTAAAATAAAATAAATATTTGAAGGGGGCTCCCATACAACAAACGTGTTTTTATCGGCGTTTTTGCCTTGTGGTACGGAACCCTTCGTGTGCGAGTCCGACTCGCACTTGGCCAGTTTTTATTTTCATAAGGCAGTCTGTCTAATAAAACTGAAGAGTTTGAATGTTTGTTACTGAATCATGCAAAAATAGCTGCACGGATTTAGATGAGGCGCAAAAAAGATAGTTTGTAACCTGGATTATGTTATCAGCCTATAATGTTCCCACTGCTGGGACACAGGCATCCTCTCAGTGAAGTGGGCCGTTATCCCAATGCGGGTTGGTAGATGTCACATATTTTCGAATTTTTGATTACCCTTTGGTTGACTTTCAGCCTTCTAATAAGGCCCATTGTGAGCGACCACGTTTCAGTGCCATACTATATATCCATACTTAATATTATAAATGCGAAAGTGTGTCTGTATGTCTGTATATTACCTCTTCACGCTTAAACCGCTGAACCGATTTAGATGAAATTTGATATAGATATAGTTTGAGTCCCGGGAAAGGACATAGGATAGTTTTTATCCCGATATTCTTACGGGATTGAGACTTATGCGGGTGAAACCGCGGGGCGCAGCTAGTAAAAAAAATAAAGTATATACAACCACATTACTAATAATAAATTATTTAATTCATTTCACCAACACCGTGGAGTTTTAGTGGGTTAGAGTCCCACATATCTGCACTATCTCCCCGTGGTACTGCAGAATGCATGAGCATTTCTCCAAGTAAAAAAAAAAAAAGGGATCACAGGTGTAATTTCATGTGCTAATGTGTAGGTACTTCAGTCGACCGCGATATTGAGCTTTATCACATTGAAACGACATATTAATGAGGAAAGCCAGATTACCGACAGATTTATTTAGTACATTATCATTTATCTGTGCTTTTATGGTAATGATTTTGGGGTTGGCTTCCAAAGCTGAGGTACGAGAGGCGGCTGATTCATTTACCAGTATTTCTCATAGAGTGTCTGTTGTTTTTCAGGCCAAAAATTCACTCTTAGGTAGGTACTTGTCTAAACAAATTACTTCAGGTTAGACTAGTTGTAAATCGGATAAAAACGGAGAATGATTTCGTCATTTGGCCAGTAAGTAAGCGTGGGATGGCGTCGGGTGTTACAAGTGTGCTGCCGCCTTTAAAGCGCTCTCAAAAGTGGCAAAATGATCACCCATCTGAGGACTGAACGTGACAAGTATAGCTTAACTTTGTAGACCGATTAATCTGTTCAGTAATAAGCCTTAAGCTCCACAAAGGTGAAAGATTGTAATTGTGTTTTTATGTTAGTTACTGTTTCACGCACAAATGGCTGGACCAATTTAGATAATATTTGGTATGTAGGTAAAATGCGTGAATTATTTCAAGCGTAAAGTCCATGAATAATTTTCTTCTTCTCCCTCCTTCTGAAATTAAGAGCACACTTCATTTTAACTTTCTTTTCTAATAATTTGTTCATTTTATGTGAAACTTGATAAGGGAAACCATACGTTAATTAATAAAATAAGTTTTTGCGGCTCCGCACCTGCTCCATCTTGGTTTCGTGGGAAGTCAAAGTCAAAGCATTTATTTCAAACTAGCAGCGCCCCGCGTTTTCACCCGCATAAGTGTCGATCGACGAAAATAATATAGAATTACTTATTTATTCATTTAATTTCTAAAAGAAAGCGATATTATAAATGTTATATTTCAGATCAACGTGTAGTAAAATAATTATTATAGCAGGGTCTAAATTCGATTTCAATTTGGACGTTAAAACAACACTCTACAAAGCTTTCAAATACACTACCAATTTGTTTACATAATTTGATTATATCATCATCATCTGCCTAGCCTTTTCCCAACTATGTTGGGGTCATTTTCTAGCATATGAATACGTATTTTACATGGAGCGACTGCCTATCTGACCTTCACAACTCGGTTATTGGATACTACGATACTCCTTGGTAAGACTGCTTGTCAGACTTTCCGGCTTCACAATCCGTAACTACTGTCAAAGATCCAAGCACGACCGCTGACACCAATATAGCTTAATGTGCTTTCAGAGGCACTGAGGGAGGGGGCTTGCATGATCTAAATAATAACAACTTAATATTTCTCTATTCTAATCCATACTAATATTATAAATTCGAAAGTAACTCTGTATGTCTGTCTGTATGTTACATTTTCACGCCTAAACTACTGAACGGATTTCGATAAAATTTGGTAGAGAGATAGATTGGATCCCGGGAAAGGACATAGGGTAGTTTTAATCGACATACCTCTCGGGCAAAGCCACGGGAGGAACCTAGTATGTTAATAAAGATAATGTTCCTATTATCTTTCCCTTTCTTTTTGTTCAAAAGATAACCTGACTCCTTGCCTATTTCCTCAGATTTTCTCGTCACGTTCTGTCATTACCTTTTATGTTATGTATGTTGAAGATCGCATTGGAACATAAATATCTGAACTTGCTGACTCCTGAACTACTAAGGGAGTAGTAACACAGGTAGTGCCCCATTTTTTATATTAGTTTCAAACTTGTTATGTAATTCAATAAATGTTGGAGCGGTCCCTGTGGATAGGTAACGTAACTGAAGGTTCACGATGTTTTTAACGGAAAAACGGAAGGAAAAACCTTTTGAAGGATGAAACTGTGCTTAGTTTTATCGAACTTTTATGAACCTACCTGAAAACCGATTATTTTGAATTTTTTCAATAGACAAAAAGAAAGTTTCTATAACAATGAAGCAGGGGCTAGTGCTTCGCATGTATTTTATGCATATAAACTTTCCGGAATTAATTAGGTATCTAAATTGTGGTGAAAACTCCTTTGCACAGTTTGGAAGAACAACGCGGTGACATAGACTCGAAAAGCGACTTTAATTTATAATTTGTTTATATGAGAAGAAAGCTCAACCCTTCAATATTAGTCAAAATTACGCAAATAATAACTATATTCCATACATATTCTATACTTGACCAGAATTCTGTATTAAGGGGACTACAAGACCACAAGCGCGGTCACATTCGGACTGCATAGATAAGAAAGAGAAGCGCGATGACACAACTCTGGTAATATTGCAAAATATGAAGCAATTATTTATTTACAAAAAATCTATTGTTTGGACTAAAAAATTAAAACACTAGTGCTTTAGTATGTTGCTTGTAGACTAATCTGAGAAAAAGTGGTAACCCCAAAAGATACAGCCGTCTTTTAATCTTCTGGAATTTAATTACAGAATTTCAAAGGACCCTAGTGCAATATTAATACTTCAATATTGTATACGGAAATAAAAAGTCCTGTTAAACAAAATAGGTCCATCAAAATTCACAACCTACGTAGCTAATAGAAAGTCGAGCACATCAATCCTCTTGGGCCTGAGAAATGACTCGAAACGGCTCGAAACTGCCTTAGAATATAAAGCAGTTTATTTCGTTGTGATAAGAGAAATATCTTCACTTCGCTTGGATAGTTTCGTTTTTGGGTCATGGCTTTATTTTCGGGGATTAGAGCCAGTGTCCTTATTCTCTTAATTGGGGATAGTCCTGATTTTTTACAGAGAAAATTTGTCAGTAGCAGCGGTGCCTGGTTGATGGAAATAGATGATCCTGATGAGCCTGATCTACGCTGTGCTCATTGGCGTAGCCAGGGATTTTGTCTGGGGGCCCAGTCATCCTGCTAATCTAACCACAGTCAATTAATGAGAGCCCAACTCTACAAACCTTACATGTTGGTCTTGTTGTTACCTATGGAACGAAACCGTAATAAAAAGCGATGAAACAGTAAGTAATTCAATACTGTCGATTTTTCTAAGGTGGGCAAAGAAGTTTCTAGAGTGGGCATTGCCCACACTTGCCCCCCTCCTAACTACACCCATGCTGTGCTGTGGGTCCTGTAGCACAGCATTATGCTGACTGGAAGCCATCTTGTCACAGTCATCACGTGCAGTTGTCGGCTGTTTCTGTTTTGTGCTCGTGATTGTAGATCTATATCGTTTTTATTATTCAAGTTAAATACTTATCTATTTGAAATAACCCTATTTTTCTTTCATTTCTGTTACATGGGACTAAGACATAACTGGCGAAATGTGGATGTACTATAGGTACACCTCTGCCGTACCCTTTGGGATTACAGGCGTGATGTTATGGTATATTTATAAAATGTTGTTGAAATATCAGGTTGTTGATAAATCATTCAACCAATTGCAGCAGTTTAGGGCGTTTGACAATTTGTCACTTTCATAATCATCATAATCAGATAGCAGATACCGCTACAGAGGCATTACCACAGAGTACATTATAGTATAGGGCATTACGTCAGAGGTAGCTGAGACAGAGTGGATCCGGAAGGCGGAGGACAGGGTGTTATGGCGCAGTCTGGGAGAGGCTTATGTGCAGCAGTGGACTGCGTGGCTGAGTTGATTACTTCAAAACAACGACTGCATGTGTAATGTGTTGCTACTAATACTGTTTTGTATACCCCAAAGTGATTACGCTTATGCAACGCGTTTCAAAAACCAATTATAACATAAATAAAATACAACTAAAAACTTTAAAATCCGCCAGCAATATGTAACACAAAACGAAAACTTCCTACCATTGAAACAGCATTCTATAGTCTATGGCCGCGACGTTCCATTTCACGCGAGGGAATTTGAAGTTGGAAGCCAGATAGTGGAGTGTTGCGATCCTCTATAAGTAACTTTGTGGCGTACAGTTTCACACGTAGGTAAATGTTATCTGGCAGCACAGTTTTATAGTTTGTAGACTTGCATGAATATTTTAAGAGAACTTGATGCTATGAGCGTATTCTATGTGAGCTTTCAAAGTTGTGTTTTGGGACGGTTTTAAGATAAAGTGGGATGTTTTTGTTGTTCCGTGGTGTGTGTGCCAGGGTAAGTTTTGAACGTTGATATTTTATTATGCAACGTATTTTTATAAGTAGACGGGTTCTTATAGAATATTTTATTAGTTATAGGTTCATTTTTTCGTTAGTACTGGGACCAACGATACACTTTTTTTGTATTATTCATTATTTACTTATAATGTGTTTTTTCTGAAGTTAATTATTATTTAATGAAAATGGACGGCGCCACTGAGGCCGGCTCAGAAAGAGATGGCGAGATGACCTGGACGCGTACCGCGAGGGCTGGTTTGGAAGGCGCGGGAAAAGAGTTCCTGGAAGGATTTGGGGAAGGGCTTGGCCCCCCAGCAGTAGGACAGTAGCTACTTATAATCGTAACCGCTGGTCCTAGAGACATGAAATTCGGAGGGTGTGTTCTTTGTGAAGAGTAAAGAAAGGATTTTTCGAAATTGGACCCCTAAGGGGCTGCCTCCACGAGCGAGAGAATCGCGGCGATAGTCTCGCCGCACCATCAAATTTCCGCGGCGATGAAATCGCCGTGTGTGTCTCCACACGGCGATTTCATCGCCGCGGAAATTTCTAAGAGAGTGTATAGAAATACGTGGCACGACGATAATATCGCCGCGATTCTCTCGCTCGTGGAGGCAGCCCCTAAGAGGGGAGGGTGAAATTTCAATCTGTATTCAGTCATGCATTTACACTTTACACATCAAATAAATTTCGATTTCAATATTTGTTTCAAAGTCAAATTATTAATTAACCACACCAGTAGGCACATCAAATTAACAATTTAATTTGGAATAACGTTTTGTAAAAGTCAATGCTTCTAAAACAATTTCAAAATCAATCAATCGTCAATAGGGTAAGTGGTTTGCAAATAACTTTTTATTCGATTCCAATTTCAATATCATTGGTTTTCAAAACAAACTGTTTGTAAATAGGTAAAGTTTGAATTCGTATATTTGAATCAATCGTTTGAAATTCAAATTATAAATTGAACAAATAAAGTAATTTGAAATCCATACTAATATTATAAATTGGAAAGGTCTGTATGTTACATTTTCACGCCTAAACCAGTGAACGGATTTCGATAAAATTTGGCAGAGAGATAGATAGCATCCCGGGGAAGGACATAGAGTAGTTTTTATCGACATACCTCGCGGGCGAAGCCGCGGGCGGAAGCTAGTATTACATAATTATTTAAAACGCAACCAGCTAATTCCATTACATGTTTTTAAATAAAATTATATGAACACATTATTTAAATTCATGGTAAAGAAAGTTTTGATTTGAATATTTTTTTAATAAATCATCTAAAGTTTCAAATGGAAAGACTTTAATTAGAATCTAGTAGCGTAGAGTAACATACCTACCTTATTGTTTTTCTTTAAGTAGTTACAGTCACCAGCATAAATATATTACCAGTAGTTTGTCGAGCTATCCATACATAGGTCGGCAAAAATATATGATTTCATGATTTAACCAATAATTCCTATTTATTTTATTCTTATTAGTCCTCTAGACAACACGGCAATAATATCTTTCTTTTCATGATTTAGCAAAGCTATATAATTATGTATAATATATAGTTTTGGTAGTAACTGTATGGGTACAGTCACGAGCAAAGGTGCTTAATACCTTTACAGAAAATAGTTGATACCTGCCCCGATACCCATATGCCTAGCTACATTTTAGGCTACGTCCGATACCAAAAGTTGAACACCTTTTTGTACCCGCTATCCGAGCCACCCAATTCATGAACAGTTTACCGTTCAATACTTCACTTACTTTTGTTGGCACAGCCCATTGGACCATGACGCACTATCAGGACCAGCCCTGCGTATCGCCCGTGTAAAGTCAGGGAAATTATTTGATAAGCAAATTGACTCATCATTATTTGGAGTCGGCGGAAAATCTATTTTTTTCCATACTTCCAATGATTTCAAAAGTAAGGATACGCCCGTCTGAATATTTTACATAGAAGTTCTTCGTTCAAAGTTTGAAGTTCGCGCGCACCACTGTCAACTGACTCGCGTTGGCCCTAAAACTGTCATTTTAGGGCCAGCGCGTTGGTGCCATTTAGTCGCGCCGTTAGCCCGGTCCATACGCTAGTAATATATATGTCAATGCATACTTCTCTTTACCGACTTCATTTAGTTGTCATCTCGGTAGTCACCCCTTTCTAGTCATATCATCTTTCACACAGTGCATCAATTGTTTCTTTGGTCTTCCCCTACTCTTAAAGCCATCCACATTACACTCAACACTTTCCTGATTACCAAGTAAAATAAGTCCGTATATTAAATCTCAGCCGACATTCATAAAATTACTGTAATAAGAAAAGTTGACGTAGGTGTCACATTGCTTTGACAATAAATTTTCGTGACTGTACATTTAATTAAAACAGAGAATTGATAACGCTTCATAGAGATAGACAAAAAAAAAATCACGAATCCATGAATGCGAACAATGATCTTTTGAGTGTCTTTAAAGATCCAACAATTGTGATTGAAAAAATATGCAGTTATATCGTCGACGCCCTCGATGCATCGGCGGCTGCCATCGACTCCGTGTCGCTCATGTATTTGAGTACGATGCGCAAATATACAAGGGACATGTTGTTGACGGCAGCCGCTGACACGCGTTGACGGTTGCAGTTACGTCTGCAGCTGACACGCGTTGACGGCTGCAGTTACATCTGCAGCTGACACGCGTTGACGGTTGCAGTTACATCTGCAGCTGACACGCGTTGACGGCTGCAGTTACATCTGCAGCTGACACGCGCTGACGGTTGCAGTTACATCTGCAGCTGACACGCGCTGACGGTTGCAGTTACATCTGCAGCTGACACGCGCTGACGGTTGCAGTTACATCTGCAGCTGACACGCGCTGACGGTTGCAGTTACATCTGCAGCTGACACGCGTTGACGGATGCAGTTACATCTGCAGCTGACACGCGCTGACGGTTGCAGTTACATCTGCAGCTGACACGCGCTGACGGTTGCAGTTACATCTGCAGCTGACACGCGCTGACGGTTGCAGTTACATCTGCTGCTGACACGCGCTGACGGTTGCAGTTACGTCTGCAGCTGACACGCGCTGACGGTTACAGTTACGTCTGCAGCTGACACGCGCTGACGGTTGCAGTTACGTCTGCAGCTGACACGCGCTGACGGTTGCAGTTACATCTGCAGCTGACACGCGTTGACGGTTGCAGTTACATCTGCAGCTGACACGCGTTGACGATTGCAGTTACATCTGCAGCTGACACGTGTTGACGGCTGCAGTTACGTCTGCAGCTGACGCGCGTTGTCAGCTGCAGTTAAGTCTGCAGTTGACGCGTGTCACTAGTGTGTATGAACACTTAATGAATGCCAAGTGGGCCATTCATTCCTTTTAAAAGCCTCACGTATTCTGAGCACACATTGAAGCCAAGTGCATCATTCATGAGCACTTCCCTTTAGAAAGTCGTTCCGGTACTAAAATACAAGATTGTGAAGTAAAATAAATAGGGCACCATTGAAATAGAATACCTAGCATTTAATGTCGCTTGAGGCTAAGATGGGAAACTGTTAGAGTTACCATCCGTCTGGAGTTTTCAGAACGTGTGTTTTTGTCTGGGCTTTTTTAATTAGACTTTCTTTTTTCCAAAAATGAAAACTTCTATAGGCGCGTTGAGCGATTTTTGGAATGGGGTAATCTTATGGGTTCGCATCACCGACATGTGTAATGCGTAAAGTCTTGGGTCTTAATAAGCTAAAAAAATTAAATTAAAAATTTAAAAAACCCCCGACACAAAATAATAATAAAATTAAAAGCCCGCGACTTCGTCCGCGTGAAATTTCACCCTCCCCTCTTAGGGGCTGCCTCCACGAGCGAGAGAATCGCGGCGATATTATCGTCGTGCCACGTATTTCTATACACTCTCTTAGAAATTTCCGCGGCGATGAAATCGCCGTGTGGAGATATCTCCACACGGCGATTTCATCGCCGCGGAAATTCATTTTATTATTATTTTGTGTCGGGGGTTTTTTAAATTTTTTATTTAATTTTTTTAGCTTATTAAGACCCAAGACTTTACGCATTACACATGTCGGTGATGCGAACCCATAAGATTACCCCATTCCAAAAATCGCTCAACGCGCCTATAGAAGTTTTCATTTTTGGAAAAAAGAAAGTCTAATTAAAAAAGCCCAGACAAAAACACACGTTCTGAAAACTCCAGACGGATGGTAACTCTAACAGTTTCCCATCTTAGCCTCAAGCGACATTCAATGCTAGGTATTCTATTTCAATGGTGCCCTATTTATTTTACTTCACAATCTTGTATTTTAGTACCGGAACGACTTTCTAAAGGGAAGTGCTCATGAATGATGCACTTGGCTTCAATGTGTGCTCAGAATACGTGAGGCTTTTAAAAGGAATGAATGGCCCACTTGGCATTCATTAAGTGTTCATACACACTAGTGACACGCGTCAACTGCAGACTTAACTGCAGCTGACAACGCGCGTCAGCTGCAGACGTAACTGCAGCCGTCAACACGTGTCAGCTGCAGATGTAACTGCAATCGTCAACGCGTGTCAGCTGCAGATGTAACTGCAACCGTCAACGCGTGTCAGCTGCAGATGTAACTGCAACCGTCAGCGCGTGTCAGCTGCAGACGTAACTGCAACCGTCAGCGCGTGTCAGCTGCAGACGTAACTGTAACCGTCAGCGCGTGTCAGCTGCAGACGTAACTGCAACCGTCAGCGCGTGTCAGCAGCAGATGTAACTGCAACCGTCAGCGCGTGTCAGCTGCAGATGTAACTGCAACCGTCAGCGCGTGTCAGCTGCAGATGTAACTGCAACCGTCAGCGCGTGTCAGCTGCAGATGTAACTGCATCCGTCAACGCGTGTCAGCTGCAGATGTAACTGCAACCGTCAGCGCGTGTCAGCTGCAGATGTAACTGCAACCGTCAGCGCGTGTCAGCTGCAGATGTAACTGCAACCGTCAGCGCGTGTCAGCTGCAGATGTAACTGCAACCGTCAGCGCGTGTCAGCTGCAGATGTAACTGCAGCCGTCAACGCGTGTCAGCTGCAGATGTAACTGCAACCGTCAACGCGTGTCAGCTGCAGATGTAACTGCAGCCGTCAACGCGTGTCAGCTGCAGACGTAACTGCAACCGTCAACGCGTGTCAGCGGCTGCCGTCAACAACATGTCCCTTGTATATTTGCGCATCGTACTCAAATACATGAGCGACACGGAGTCGATGGCAGCCGCCGATGCATCGAGGGCGTCGACGATATAACTGCATATTTTTTCAATCACAATTGTTGGATCTTTAAAGACACTCAAAAGATCATTGTTCGCATTCATGGATTCGTGATTTTTTTTTTGTCTATCTCTATGAAGCGTTATCAATTCTCTGTTTTAATTAAATGTACAGTCACGAAAATTTATTGTCAAAGCAATGTGACACCTACGTCAACTTTTCTTATTACAGTAATTTTATGAATGTCGGCTGAGATTTAATATACGGACTTATTTTACTTGGTAATCAGGAAAGTGTTGAGTGTAATGTGGATGGCTTTAAGAGTAGGGGAAGACCAAAGAAACAATTGATGCACTGTGTGAAAGATGATATGACTAGAAAGGGGTGACTACCGAGATGACAACTAAATGAAGTCGGTAAAGAGAAGTATGCATTGACATATATATTACTAGCGTATGGACCGGGCTAACGGCGCGACTAAATGGCACCAACGCGCTGGCCCTAAAATGACAGTTTTAGGGCCAACGCGAGTCAGTTGACAGTGGTGCGCGCGAACTTCAAACTTTGAACGAAGAACTTCTATGTAAAATATTCAGACGGGCGTATCCTTACTTTTGAAATCATTGGAAGTATGGAAAAAAATAGATTTTCCGCCGACTCCAAATAATGATGAGTCAATTTGCTTATCAAATAATTTCCCTGACTTTACACGGGCGATACGCAGGGCTGGTCCTGATAGTGCGTCATGGTCCAATGGGCTGTGCCAACAAAAGTAAGTGAAGTATTGAACGGTAAACTGTTCATGAATTGGGTGGCTCGGATAGCGGGTACAAAAAGGTGTTCAACTTTTGGTATCGGACGTAGCCTAAAATGTAGCTAGGCATATGGGTATCGGGGCAGGTATCAACTATTTTCTGTAAAGGTATTAAGCACCTTTGCTCGTGACTGTACCCATACAGTTACTACCAAAACTATATATTATACATAATTATATAGCTTTGCTAAATCATGAAAAGAAAGATATTATTGCCGTGTTGTCTAGAGGACTAATAAGAATAAAATAAATAGGAATTATTGGTTAAATCATGAAATCATATATTTTTGCCGACCTATGTATGGATAGCTCGACAAACTACTGGTAATATATTTATGCTGGTGACTGTAACTACTTAAAGAAAAACAATAAGGTAGGTATGTTACTCTACGCTACTAGATTCTAATTAAAGTCTTTCCATTTGAAACTTTAGATGATTTATTAAAAAAATATTCAAATCAAAACTTTCTTTACCATGAATTTAAATAATGTGTTCATATAATTTTATTTAAAAACATGTAATGGAATTAGCTGGTTGCGTTTTAAATAATTATGTAATACTAGCTTCCGCCCGCGGCTTCGCCCGCGAGGTATGTCGATAAAAACTACTCTATGTCCTTCCCCGGGATGCTATCTATCTCTCTGCCAAATTTTATCGAAATCCGTTCACTGGTTTAGGCGTGAAAATGTAACATACAGACCTTTCCAATTTATAATATTAGTATGGATTTCAAATTACTTTATTTGTTCAATTTATAATTTGAATTTCAAACGATTGATTCAAATATACGAATTCAAACTTTACCTATTTACAAACAGTTTGTTTTGAAAACCAATGATATTGAAATTGGAATCGAATAAAAAGTTATTTGCAAACCACTTACCCTATTGACGATTGATTGATTTTGAAATTGTTTTAGAAGCATTGACTTTTACAAAACGTTATTCCAAATTAAATTGTTAATTTGATGTGCCTACTGGTGTGGTTAATTAATAATTTGACTTTGAAACAAATATTGAAATCGAAATTTATTTGATGTGTAAAGTGTAAATGCATGACTGAATACAGATTAAATATTTATAGGATGCGTTTGAAAAATTGTTTTTTGGCAGACCATGTTATAAAATTAGTAAAGACAATTTTTGAAGTAAGTAGGTAAAGTGTTGTTAACTTTTTACTTGATGATTTTGTATTTTATCTTTTATCCTACATAATAGTTACACGACCCGTGCGTTTTCCCCCACTAGTCCTACTATCTTACTAATATTAGAAATGTGAAAGTTTGTATAGGTATTTGTTACTCATCACGCTAAAACGGATGAACGGATTTGGGTGAAATTTGGCACAAAGCACAGATAGTTTATACCCTGGATTAGCATATTGGTTACCTATCCTGGTAGGTACTACGTTTTCTTGGGATAAGTCCGACCTCCACGTGGGAGAAGCCTAGTATAGTACCTATAATATTATAAATGTGAGAGTTTGTACGTTTGGATGTTGGTTACTCAATCACGCAAAAACGGATTAACGGATTTCATAAAATTTAGCTCAAGGATAGACCACGAGCTGAATTATGACAAAGCACAATTTTCAACTCGGTAGCACGTTTCCGCGGAATAAATTACAACCATCATGCGAACAAAGTCGCTTGCAAAAGCTAGTGCGAAAATAAATCTCTTACATAACTTAAGACGTATTACTCACACGAGAGCGAATTTTACAACTTAAAAGCACCAATCTCAGTATCAAATACGGGTATATTCAAGTAACTCCAACTTGCAAGCCACTTACACCATGCTCTATTGCAATAAGGATCTAAGTTACGAAACTTAGCTCCAAAACTTTGGTATCCAGAGCTGAACTTAACCCACTGCTAAGTTACCCGGACGAAGTGTAAATGGGTTTCCTGGTCAAGAACGTGCGTTCCGTTAAGGGGATTACAGGACCTAAACGCAAAAAAACGCAAGTTTAAGAAGCAGTATAAAAGTTGATCGACTGCAGTAAATAAAATCAGAAAAATATATTATATTATTCAGGATATATGCTAGGTAGATAGTGTGTTAAAATCTTAATACAGCTAATTTGATATGATAGAAAAAAATTATGAAATACCTCTAAAAACTTTCTTTTTACAATAAAAAACAATACTAATATAATACAATCATTATGATTTCTTGTCAGAATATTCTACAAGCAACATACTAAAGCTCTAGTGTTTTAATTTTTTAGTCCAAACAATATATTTTTTGTAAATATATAATTGATTCATATTTTGCAATAAATTACCAGCGTTGTGTCATCGCGCTTCTCTTTCTTTTCTATGCAGTCCAACAGTGACTGCGCTTTAGGTCATGTAGTCCCCTTAAGGCTTCCCTTTTAAGTTAACCCTCCACGTCTAAACTTAACCTAGTTATAAAGGGAGTGTTTTTTGAGATGGGACTTCAAGGCGAAAGTACTTTGAGTAATTAAGAATCTTGATCTAAAGAGCAACGAAGGCTACAGAAAATGTTGCAGATTGTGACCTAGATAATGAGGATAAGACAGACATTAAAACAGAAGACGAACTAGTAGGGGATCGAGGAGGAGGCGGTGGAGGGGGGGTTCAGGGTATCAGGCCGGAATAAATCGTGTTAAGAATGATAAGAAACAAAAGGGAGTGGAGGAAAGCGTGACGGTTGTCAGGGGAGAATGTAAGAACAAAACGTGTTGCGCCGGCCGGCCCCAAGTAGCATAGGACGAGGGCAAGATGAAGATGATGATCTAAGGAGCACAATCAGCCTATAATGTTCCCACTGCTGGGACACAGACCTCACTGTGAGAGGGAGTGGGCCCTAATCCACCACGCGGGCCCAGTGCGCGTTGGTAGATGTCGCATGTCTTCTGTCTGTGTTCTTGAGAAATGTTAAAGGTTATTTGACATCACGCTACGACGCTTAAGAGCCAAGCAAAAATTTGTCTAGTTAACAACGTAAATCACGCAATGAATGTTGTTGAACAGTCAAAGTGAAAACCACTGCTATTGCTACTGTCATTGCTACTGTTAGTGTGTTACGTAATTAACCCGCAGGTTATACACGCACGCCGACCTTTCTGACTAGTACTCATTTAGTTAACAAGCACATATTCCAAGACACCATTTATCACCTAAAAAAAACCTGTAATATTACTTTTATTCGTAGCCACAGTAATGTAAACAAAAGCCTTGTAAAACCATAGAGTTTAGTCTAGTCCTATTGTTCTAATATCGATGCGGGGCGCGCAAACTGTTTAGTAGAATCTTTGGTCATTAGCGGCGGACCCGGATTAAGGTTGCCAACGTGAAAAATGGAAGACGCAGGTATTTTTTGTGACGGTTGAATTTACCTAATAATGATTTTAATTTTAGTTAACGCTTTGATTTTTATTTTTGGGCGCTGTTACGACAGCGCAGCGTAGGTTAGAAAAGTTAAAAGGTTTAAGAAGTATTATTTAATTATCACGACCGCAATATTGCATGAAAGCTTACAGTTATGGTAACCGTTATAAAGAGCAATAAAACTTACGAAACTCCTAGTTTCCTAGCTAATCTTTACCAACAAATAGCTACTTAAAATATCACACTACAAAACAAGTCTCCCATTAAAACCTCCTTTGAGCATGGAACGAAAATTAAACGCTAGTAACCCTGTGTTTTGGCGCCAAAACGAATGCCAACAGCAATTTCCCGCGCTAACTGTATAATACGACGGCGAATTGGCCTCCTCTGGCATTGCTGGCATCTTGTAGGGCAATCTCACGCAGTGCTGATGCTTTTAACATAGAAATGAACTACTTTTACAAGCTAAACACAGGCTATCCTAGACTATTTTCGTGAAATAGAAGTGTTACTGTAACCTCTGTAGTGGAGGGGTAAAAGTTTGTGTTTTTATTTTTAAATTGAACGCGTTCGTTCTATATTCGATTTGTTTTTAGGGTTCCGTAGCCAAATGGCAAAAAACGGAACCCTTATGGATTCATCATGTCTATCTGTCCGTCCGTATGTCACAGCCACTTTTTTCCGAAAGTAGGTATAAGAAAAGTTGCAAAAATATACATAATTATTTTTATTTCTTTCTTCTTTGCAAAATAGTTGGGCAAACGTCATCTAAAACTATTCCAAATTTCAAGTTGATAGCATTAGTAGTTCTTGAGATATCCAGCTGTGACAAACAGACAGACAGACTTAGTCTCACCATAAGGGTTCCGTTTATACGATTTTGGTACGGAACCCTAAAAATGCCCAACGCGCCTAAAGAAGTTTTCACTTCAAAAAAACAACTACGGTGGGGAAAACTTAGATGAAGAGACCTGTCATTCCATCTGACAGCTCACTTTAAGCTGACTTCACGTAGAACATATTTTAACAGAATACCTAGACAGGAGTAGATAAGACCAAAACGTAGGTAGATACTGCTTCTTTTTACAGCACAAACAGTGAAAAATGTTGCAAACATAAAAATAAACAAGCAAAACTGATTATTACGTTCACAAATTGACAGGATATCACGACGTAAAGCAACACCCAATTTATCGTTCAACGCTAGTGCAGTGACAATTATCGATACTCGCTAGGGTTGTACCGTGCTAATTGCGCCGTAGTATAAAAAGGTTAAAACACGACTCGTTGATTGGTCTAGTAGGTACGTACGTAACACTATGGACTCAATCAACTCCGAACTATTTGGAAGAGTCAAAATGGCGGAGTAAATTGAAGTACAAGATTAGATTAGCGGGAAAAAGCGACTCTCCCTTTTGTGTTGATAAGTTGATAAGAGTGACTTTTACTGTTGTAAAATTGGCTGTAAGAAACTTGGTCTAGTTGTCGCAAGCGCTCTGCTAAGGACTTTTACTGTTGTAAAATTGGCTGTAAAGAAACTTGGTCAAGTTGTCGCAAGCGCTCTGCTAAGGACTTTTACTGTTGTAAAATTGGCTGTAAAGAAACTTGGTCTAGTTGTCGCAAGCGCTCTGCTAAGGACTTTTACTGTTGTAAAATTGGCTGTAAAGAAACTTGGTCTAGTTGTCGCAAGCGCTCTGCTAAGGACTTTTACTGTTGTAAAATTGGCTGTAAAGAAACTTGGTCTAGTTGTCGCAAGCGCTCTGCTAAGGACTTTTACTGTTGTAAAATTGGCTGTAAAGAAACTTGGTCTAGTTGTCGCAAGCGCTCTGCTAAGGACTTTTACTGTTGTAAAATTGGCTGTAAGAAACTTGGTCTAGTTGTCGCAAGCGCTCTGCTAAGCATGAGGTCCTGGTTTCGATTTCCAGGTCGAGTAAAGTGTTCTTGGTTTTTTCCGTCAAGGATTTCTTCGTAGCAGTCCGCATTCTGGATTTGAGCCCTGTTGATGGCAAGAAACTTGTCCCGTAAACATGGGACTTAAACAAAAGTGGGGAAATGTGGATTTACATAGAGACGCTTTAGAGTGAAAACTTCGTAAGTGTAAAAGAAGTAACTATAATCAGGAGGAAAAAAGAACTGCGTGCTGTAAAATTTTTGTACGGCGTCTTTTGTTTTATTCCATCCATAATCAGCTTATAATGTTCCCACTGCTGGGACACAGGCCTCCTCTCCTCCTTTGTTTTTTTAAACGACTTCAAAAAAGGAGGTTCTGTATTCTAATTAAATAATATGGACATTTAACCCGCTTTTATATTCAGAACTGTTTGATACTATAAGATTGTCCGAAATGCGTAAAATGCTACTTACGAGGTATTGCATTCCCGAGGTTTTCACTCTAATGTGACGATAGGGACATCCTCCAAAAACTTTCAAAGCTTGTAGGTAACTCATTATTTTCATTAAGTATAGTTGTTTGATCTTTCATAGTTGGAACAGACTATGGTCTGTTTCAAAATAATCTGATAAAATGTACACAAATGGTGATATCAGTAGGAATGAGGCTTTTACTTTGACAGTTCAACAACATTCATTGCGTTATTTACATTGCGCGTTATTGAATGGACAAGTTTTTCGAAACTAAAATGAAGAAATATTTAAAAATCAAAATTATTCAGATTGTGTTACGAAATTAGGGCGCTGAACGGGATTTATTTACATGTTCATTACATACTTTTGGAACAGACCTTACCTCATTTTATACATTTTAATTAAGTTTTATTAAAATTTATTTTCGGATTAACCAAACACCGGATTTCTGCCTCCGGTGTCTGTATAAAGTAAATGAAATATTTTAATAATCAAACACAATTAACCAAATGAACACTCCAAAGTGTAATATTAATTAACGGAAATTAAATCTCAAAAAACCACATCGTTAACCTCATTAAATTTTAAACCTTAATCATTAAGGAATAAGATTAAATTCTGATTGCATTTCCTCCATGATTGGCTTTCGAAAGAAGGGACACATCGCTGATCAATGCGATTTCAGTATCTGTGGTCGAAATGGGAAATTTATTATTATTGGAAACGTGACGTATAATAATTATTATAGCCGGCTGTAAATATATACACAGCTGAAGCTGAACCATGATACAATTACAATTCGGTTTACAATTCGTACTGAATGTAAGAAAGATAAAAAAACCGGGCAAGAGCGAGTCGGACTCGCGCACCGAGGGTTCCGTACCATCATATTTTAAATTTTCACCGGCGAGCTACTTACTAGATCTCGTTCAAACCAATTTTCGGTGGAAGCAATTTTACATAATAATGAAACATCATAATCATCATATACTTTTTTTAGTTTTATCATTCTCTTATTTTAGAAGTTACAGGGGGTGTTAAAAACCCATTAAATAACACTTACCTAACTGCACCTCAAATTACTTACTGAGAAGCGCTAAAGTAATCCGCGAAATACAAAATTTTCTTACGTTTTTAGGGTTCCGTAGCCAAATGGCAAAAACGGAACCCTTATGGATTCGTCGTGTCTGTCTGTCTGTCTGTCCGTCCGTATGTCACAACCACTTTTTTCCGAAACTATAAGAACCACACTGTTGTAACTTGGTAAGTAGATGTATTCTGTGAACCGCATTAAGATTCGTATTTGCAAGAACCGCATCACAAAAAAATAGAAAAAAAACAATAAATTATAGGGGTTCCCCATACTTAGAACTGAAACTCAAATTTTTTTTTTCATCGTACCCATAGGTGTGGTGGGGTATCTATGAATAGGTCTTCAAAAATGATATTGAGGTTTCTAATATCATTTTTTTCTAAACTGAATAGTTTGCGCGAGAGACACTTCCAAAGTGGTAAAATGTGTGTGTCGTAACTTCTAAAATAAGAGAATGATAACACTAAAAAAACTATAATAGTACATTATCATGTAAACTTCCACCGAAAATTGGTTTGAACGAGATCTAGTAAGTAGCTCGCCGGTGAAAATTTAAAAACATATGATGGGACGGAACCCTCGGTGCGCGAGTCCGACTCGCTCTTGCCCGGTTTTTTTTTTGTTGCTTTCACGCTGAAACGGCTGTACGGATTTAGATGAAATTTGGCACATGTGTAGACCATGTCTTGGATTTGGACCTAAGATATCCTCACAGGATCGAGACTTATGCGGATGAAACCGCGGGGCGCAGCTAGTTTATAATAAGTGCGTATGTACATTATCTGCGTATGCGTCTGTTTAATAGTATGACTTTCGAAATCAATATTTAGTTAAAGTAAATACTTAGATAAATTGGCAACCGATATCAACCAACCGATCATTAGCATTAGGAATTAATTAGCTTGGCGTAATGACATACTAACGATATTAGTTTCATTTAATCTCTCTCAAATCGCGTTCAAACTCATTAGTGGTTCATTAAAATTGGATTTGAAGTTATATATTTTACCTGTATCAGATTGACTACAATATTGACTGACTGATCTAATATGTACATACATACTCGTAGGTACTCTGCGTTCGTGAATTAGTTACCAAAAATGTAAACAAATATTTGTTATTGGAAAAAGAACTTTAATTTAAACACACAAAGTTCAGTTTGCGCCAATACTTCAAACATTTTTATTATGTTTTTTTTTTCAATAATATGTACTAGTCCTTCTGAAATGAACTTAATTTGTACTGATATAAAGTTGATATTAAATACTGGTATTCAGCTGCATCCGGTTAGACTGGAAGCCGACCCCAACATAGTTGGGAACCGGCTAGGCAGATGATGATGATAAAGTTGATATTCGTTGCAAATTTTTCGTCATTTTGATATTTTCACAGCCGCCATCGTGAATTTTGGATGTGGACGACTGAAAGAGAGAAATCGGTGTGTAACTATTCATCGGATATAATACGTTTATTAGTAAGGGGCGCGTTTGTCCCGCGGCGATGGCTTTCGCGCACTGCTTAACGCCAAAAGTTGAAAATCCAACAGTGTGCTTTTTTGACGCACTTGAATGCGCTGTTGGATTCTCAACGCTTGGCTTAACACCGAAAGCTGAAAATCCAGTGCGCGATAAAATCCCGCCGAACGTGGCTTAGACGTAAGATTGACAGTTGATTTTGCAAATGGCGTCGTTATGAAGTTTCAAAGTACACTGGTCACTTTGATTTTAGTTTCCCGTTTAGCTTTGATTTGATAAGTCAAACTGCTAGTTTGTTAAATTTATAAAGCAAAGACCAATCAAATGTTCAACTGACCACCGAACGCTTAAGTAAATACTTGTTTACTATTATAAGGGACTTAAAGATAACTGGCAACTGGATATTATGGAAATGAGAATAATGGTGGCCCAGCGGATCCTTTTCCGAGTTGATATGTGTGCCTTTATTCCGCCTTTGTACCTTTTTGTATGAGAAAATTTTATATTTAGAAATTGAAAACTTGCACCACCTCGAAATAGGATGTGCAGTAACTGTTCCATACCATCTTATTTTGCCTGATCATTATAATCACTGTTCCAAACATGATTAATTATACGAAAATATGTAAGCCTCATTAATTCAACTTCTTTCTTAGAGATAATTAATTAGAACCAGGCTCTGTCTTATTAATCGGAGAAAACCTTCATTTATGATAAACGAGGGTTTTACCACAAAATACACACATCAAAAGTGTCTAGGGATCAACATATATTTTTGCAATAACTTTTCTCCTGATTGATATTAATTAAAATTTTCTTTAAGGATTCATCAAATAAAGTGTTTTCGTTTGTCACAGTAACGATAAACCAAGTCACCTTTGCATTAATAAAGAAATTTGCCATTTTCCTAATAAAGGGATTTTTGACATTTGAACCACTAACACAAAAGTTCGAAAAAAAGACTGAAATAACAGTTTTCTTTAAAATTTTATTGGGTAACTTAAACAATTAATAATCCGTGTTTCTACCGCGAACACTAACAACACAAGAACATCGGTTTGGCATACTCAAAATGAGTTCATCCAAATCACGCTGTGGAATGGCCGCCCATGTTCGTTGCAACAACAAAAAAAGGTCTTCTTGCGACTGGATACCCTCCATATTCGGCAGAGCTCTTCTCTGTAGCATATCCCATGCATGCTCAATCGGGTTCAAGTCTGGCGACTGAGCAGGCCAGGGCAGGACATTGATGTTAGCTGCGGCGAGAGTCGGTCTTACAACTCTTGCGGTGTGCGGTCGTGCATTATCATGCATTAACTGAAATAAGGGACCGATTTGCACTTGTAGAGGAACGATGACGTCTGATACAATCGTCTCAGCATAAATTTGAGCGTTGAGGTTGCCTCTGATCCAAATCAACTCAGTTCTTCCGCCGATCCAAATACCCGCCCATACCATGATGGTTCCACCACTATAAGGATGGACTTCCTGGCAGGATTTTAATCGCTGTTGGCGTCCAGGGGTTCTCCAGTGTCGTATACGTCTTGTATCCGGTCTCATACCAAAACGAGACTCATCAGAAAAGCACACGAAACGCCATTGTTCTTCTGCCCAATTTCTGTGTTCAAGAGCCCATTGATATCGAATCCTACGATTGTGCATTGCTATAGGTGGTACCCGTAGCGGTCTTCGGGAATGAAGGTTCACTTCATGCAAGCGGTTTCTGACTGTTTGGTCGCTAATTAAGTTCCCTGAAGAGTGATGAAGCCTCACGGCTAACATCATGGCGGTTATTGTTGGAGCTCTTCGAGTTAAGATTTGAATGTATCGGTCTTGTCTCCGTGTGGTGCAGCGATACCGTCCTCCATGGCGCTCAGCCACGGTACCAGTGCTTCGGTAACGTGTCCAAAGTCGACTGATAACACTCTGACTTGTATTCAGAGCTAAAGCCACAGTACGTTGCCGGGAACCAGCTTCTATCATTCCCACGGCTCTGAGCATTTCTTCCCTGCTTAAATGACGTCGCCGCTCCATAATAACGTTGGTTTTAATCAGTAGTAGGGAAACAGTAGCACTAATAATGTCTTCAATGCGTTGTATGTTTTTATAGGGAAAATATTGACAGCTGATTTTCATCTTTTACTCGAATTTGATTCACAGTTCCTGATTCAAATTATGAAATGCACCAAAAAGGATCCATATAAATTTATAAAATCATAAATTTATTACAAAGCCACATCTCAATCTCAAGAAATCCGCATAAAAATGCTTGATCCCTAGACACTTTTGATGTGTGTAGTTAGGTACCTACAGAAGATCAACTTCACACAGCGTAGGCTAATTGCGTAACACAGTTTCAATCACAATTTGAAAGATATTGCTACTGTTAGTGTGCTGTTCCGCGCATGCGCGCCGGTTGTCGTTTTACGAAATTAATAGACGTCACCGGCTGACGGGTTAAAGAAATTTGACAGATTGTAGTAGCTTGATGTGCTGGCGTCTGTACCTGAGGATGCCAATTTGTTGTGGCTTACAAATTGAGTGCTATAGTGGTATGTGGTATTTATGTATGTTTAGGTTTATCTATGGGCCTGCGATGCCTGAAATAAATGTTTTTTTTTTTTTATATAATAATAAAAATAATGATTAAGGAATACTTACTCGCCCGTTAATCTAATTTGAAATTACCTTAAAGATGTTGTTCATTTGACAATAATTGAGTTTAACTTTGTAGTCGATGATTATGCAATACTTGCTCGCCTGTTTCTAATTTGAAATTACCTGAAAGATGTTGTTCATTTGACAATTGAGTTTAACTTTGTCGGTAGTCTTAATTTCCAGCAATAATTTTTAATTACAATTAAATTTACAAATAAATGTGAAGGGCGGGCGTTTTGGGGGAATGTCATGTCATTTTAACGTTCGATTTGAATAAATGACTTTTGATTTGATTTGAAATGATATTATTCAAACAATATTTTTTTGAAAAAGTGCTGATATTTAAAGTTGAATCCTTAATACAAATGAATTTGTTCCCTATTCCCTATAGTAAGTGATTGCATAAAAATGTACATACATAATATGCATATGGCCCGTGGCTAAATGATAATAGCCGCACTCGATAGATCAGGCTTGCCGCGGTTGGTCTGTGGATGGGTGACCACCTTTACATACCAAGACTGCTCCGTGCCTCGCCGTTGGTCCCAGCTGTCATTCGTGGATCTTTGACAGTCGTTACGGGTAGTCGGAAGCCCGAAAGTCTGACAACCAGTCTTACCAAGGGGTATTGTATTATCAAGTAACTGGGTTGTGGAGATCAGATGGGCAGTTGCTCCATGTAAAATACTGGTATTGAGCTGCATCCGGTTAGACTGGCAGCTGACCTCAACATAGTTGGGAAAAGGCTAGACAGATGATACACATATCTACACACTACAGTTTACACATCAGACAAGAACACGCTTAGCGTCCTGCACCGCACCAGTTTTCGGTCGTTGTATGAAGCGAAATTACAACCCTTCCACCGTTAATTTATCTTTGATTTTGCATCAATGTCAATATCACAGTGATCTCTATTCTCCTTGCAATAAGGTTGCTGTTGGGTTACAGCCAGTGAGAAGTCTTTTTTTTTTACTGAACAGACAACTGTTCTGCTGGGGAGTTTTTGCGCCACTTCTTCCCAGCGAAAGCACTAGGAAGTGGTGAAGGGCGAGCGTTTTGGGGGACTGTCTTAGGTAATTTTGACGTTTGAAAAGTGCTGAATCTTAGCCTAATTTGATTAGATAACTTTTGATTTTGTCTGAGCTAAAAGGACTGTATGTATAGACCTAACCTTCTGTGTCTATATAATACTTTGTGGTTTAATTTCGTTTCGGAACACAAATTATATGAGGTTGATTCTAATTAAGTTAATTATTTTAAGGCAACTTCGCTTTTCGATCTGTTGCGTGGTAACGGGAGGGTTTTGAAACCAATGAAAAAAATGAAGGTAAATTTTTCCCTCTCGTATCATATTTTTAGGTTTTCCGTGAATTTTACGTTTTCTAAATACCTTTTCGATAATTTTGCATTGAGGCTTTTGTAAATAAAGCTTTTAAAATTTTGGTATTTTTTAGCTTTCAGTGCGAGTTTATTGGAAGCTCAGTTTATGCTCTGACTTATTTGGTTAGCAAAACCGATATTTTTATTGCTATTTGCTCTTTTTACCGACTTCAAAAAAAGGAGGTTATCAATTCGACACGTATGTATGTAATATTTTTGGAACTGCATTATATTCACATATGACAATCTATTAGGGCTTCAAACAAGTATACAAAATTTTATAGATGTATGTATGTTTGTCCACGCATTTCTCCGCAACTATTAATCGGATCGCGACCAATTTTTTATCGGCTTACATTTACCTCAACTTAGGGAACAGTGCAAGTTTCATCAAAATCGATTCAGTAATTTTCAAGATATCCAATGGACTAATACGTGTAAGTCTGACGGCCTGCTTATTGATACAAGCTACGGGTGTAGTGTCAAAGGGAAAACATCTCAAACCTTGGTCAAATTCTAGTGCAATATTTACAACAAAACTATTACCTATTTATTACAAACAAATATTCCAGTTTTTACCTAAAACTAAAAATTTGAATTTTTAGTAGTAACAAAAAAAAAATATTTAAAAAATTAAATCTTCTTCAAAAAGAAATTAACTTAAAATTATGAAATTTTAATAAATATTAATTTCAGAAGTCGGTGGCAAAAAACTAAAACAAAAATACAGATCCCAAGACACCGACTTCCGAAATTAAAGTTATTTCATAATTTTTAGTTAATTTCTTTTTGAAGTCGATTTAATTTTTATAAATTCCTTTTTTAATAATATATTTTTTTCTATCGGCGACTCGCACGAACTCAATTTATTTGTGGGCGAATCGACAATACCAGAAAGAAAATAATAAGAATAAGTATAGAAAAAATAAATATTTTTTGCGGTGTTCGGTTATTGCCAGGACAAGGTTTGTCTATCTATATCTATACACTAGCTTCTGCCCGCGACTTCGTCCGCGTGAAATTTCACCCTCTTAGGGGTGGAATTTCGAAAAACCCTTTCTTAGTGGATACCTACTCTTCACAAAGAACACACCCTCCAAATTTTATGTCTCTAGGAGCAGCGGTTTAGACTGTGCGTTGATATATCAACAATCAGTCAGTTTATCATTTTATATATATAGATATAATAAATCTGTAGACGAGGCGTTTCTGTACATTGAAAATAAAAAATTAAAGAATAGGTGGGGTGTTAAAGGATAACCAACAGGCCATTTCATAAATTTTTGGAATTTTTGTCTGTTTGTCTGTTTGGATGTGACAGATTTTTTATTTGAACAGGTTCAACGCAAAAAGAACCAAACCAATATGGTTCATTTTTATACTCAAATATAGTGTAGAACTCGTAGTAGTGATTAGTCTTTGTTTCATCGCAATCGCTTCAGTCTATCAAAAGATATAATCAATTTAAAGCATTCTATAACAACTTTTTATTGCAATAAGTGGAAACACGTAACGACATCTATTGGGACGATATACTTAGTACTAAAGAAAACATATTGTGATCTTTAAAACATTATTATGTGTATTATTAACTCTGATACTTATGTCTGTGTTATTTAAAAAAGTAATGATAATGATTATAATCTATAAATATAAAAGTGTTAGTTGCACTATTTATAACTCAAGAACGGCTAAACCGATTTGGCTGAAAATTGGAGGGGAGGTAGCTTAGAACCAGGAGACGGACATAGGATCCGGCTTTTTATCCGGTTTTAGACGGACATAGCATTTAATACTTTTATTTACTTATAGGAGTAGGGTAGGAGTAGTGTGGGAGTAGGGTAGGAGTAGGGTAGGAGTTGAGTAGGAGTAGGTTAGGAATAGGGTAGGAGTATGGTAGGGTAAGGGTTAGGAAACCACGCGAACGATAGCGCCGGGCTGCTAGAAATAATTTATATGGCAAAACAACGTTTGCCGGGTCAGCTAGTATGAAATAAAAATTTCGGAAATTCGAAAAAAAAAACTTGCACCCGGGCCGCTAGTTTTCGTATAAATGCCATATCTACTAGTCTAGACTTGGGAATGAGCAGGGTGAGGGCAAAATGTCTTGATGAGACTTCTGCAAAATAACAAAAGTTCGTAGTTAGTCTTTAATAAGATGCCACAATGGTCTGCTTCTTGTAAATTGTTGGCCGAAGTTTTAGCTTCAAAATAGAATAGATGGTATTGCTTCTAATCAAGTCCTTTGAAGCCAAAAAACAATTTCTTTGCCCAAAACTTAAGACTGAAGTGACTGCCATACAACAACTACTTCAACTTGGCGCACTGCGTAGACGTATTAGATAACTGAAGGGGCCGGCGCGGCGGAGCATGCGTAGTTCATACAAACGTAATACCAAAATAATTTGTAAATTATGATAAAATTAATTTTCTATAGAAATTTGAAATTCCTCATAATCTTAATATCAGTGTCCTTTCAAAATACATACATATTTGGATAGATATTCTATAATCCAATGGGAATAAATACGCACTACCAGAATATGTTTCATTTACAAATTATATGAGTCTATGGAAAAATAACTTTAATTACTACACAATAAAGTTCAGTTTACGCTACAACTTCAAATTTTTATACGTTTTTCAATGGTGCTAATAGTCACTCTGAAATCAACTTAATTTTCACTAAAAATAAAGTTCATATTTGTTTAACTTGAAATAACATCAATTTGAAACAAAAAATTTGCAACGTTCAAAACCTAGTCCGCAGACTCATCTCGGCGACAAACAAAATGTCAAAATGTAAGCAAATTAAAGGTATTTTTGACAGATTGAGACTGAGATCAAACTGTGAACGTTCTTAAAATTGTGAGAATTGCCCCTCTTATATAGTCAATTCAAGTAATTTAAGTTTTATAAACTTATCAAGTTGTCTTTCTGGTCACGCTGTTAAGCCTGTCTGTTTCTTGTTAACCAGATTATGAACAAATTCGCTTTGGTCATAATTAGTTTAGAGGTTCATTATGGAGATGGGGGGATACGGGTTTTTTGCACTTTCGTGAATTTTAGTAAAAAGGCGGTTGTGGTTTGTGGCGAGGGTCTTACTTTTAAAATAAGGGTCCCTACTCGTACAGTCACGTGCACTAATATGTCAACACTTGGCAACTTTCAATTGCGATTTTTTCACGAAATAAGAAATGCAAAGCTGAAATACGACACTTTACATAAACCTATGGGTTCGAAAATACTATATTCGTAATAACATACAATTTCATCAAAAAATTAAGGAGAAAATCGCCTTTGAATAAAGCCAAGTGTATACATACTTATGCTCGTGACTGTACACTAATCATTAAAACACATCACACACACACATCAGTTTAAACTAATAGCGAAAGTTTGTGAGCGTGTGAATGTGTGTGTGTGTTTATATGTTTAATGTTTATTACTTCTTCACGCTCAAACGGCTGGACCAATTTTGATAAAATTTTGTATGGAGGTAGCTGACACCATTTTTTTTTTGTTTCCGTGGTGGCAAATCCTCATGGATGTCCGCCGCCCTGAAGCGGGCGGCGGGGTCTGTCAGACTCTTATTGACTAAAAATCACCCCGGTGTTCCATCTCACACCTACGCCGGTCGCGGGAACGTAAGATCCTTCCGCAACCCCCGACTGGTGCCGGCCGGCCCGCCACTGTGGGCCTCGTCGGGTCAGGGGGGGGAGTGAGGTGCTTGACTCCCCCGCGACGTCTAAGAGGGGCGCGCGTTGAACACTACGCGCCGCCACCTCGGGTCCTGTTGTGTGGGTGACAGACGTCCCCGAGTCCGTCGCCCCTGGACCCATTTAGGGGGGCTGGAAGAGGGCGTTGTCTGCCCTCCGCCGACGCCCCCACACGACTCCTGTACCGTTGCAAGCACCCCATAAGCACAATGTTTTTGCGTTCGTTACATTGTGCACTACCGCAAACAGCAAACACAAAAAACAAAAGTAGTTTCCCAGCAATTATTTTTGTGGTATGTTACTTAGTTTGATGTACAGAATGAGTACTGACGGTTATGTGATGGGTTTTTAAACTCCTCCAACTAATATAATAGAACACCACTCCAACTAAAACGATTTTATTCAAATTCCCATTGTGTACGCCGCGCACTGCGTACCCACTGGGAAAATACGCCGCAACTTTTCAGTACGCCGCGTTGCGCACAAAATATTTAACTAGTTTTAACGAAGCTAGTTTGTCGAGTACTTACTTAATGTTTATCCAACATGGATAAGTAAGCGACACGTATGTAAGTTAATGTTCTATTTCACGTTTCGTTACCTAAAATGTAAGACTTTTTACGTCATTTTGAGGTTAAGGGCCCGTGCACACCACGTTTTTTAAACACGCTGTTTTAGAAACGCGCATCAACGGCGCTTTTAAAAAACGTGGTGTGTACAGGCCCTTAGTCGTAAGTGGTGTAGTAATTTTTTTTATTTATTTTTTATTGTGCTATACCTCATGAGGAGGCAACTTCGGTGGTGCGGTCATGTGACACACATGTCGGAGCAAAGAGTGGCGAAGCGCATTCTTTATTCGGAACTTCAGGAGGGCAAACAAAAGCGGGGCGAGCAATTCCTAAGATGTGTGGTGCTCTCACGTGTCCACTCTGTGCAAGAATATTTGTAAACAAAGGTGGGTTTTTCTAGCCACTCATTTCTAGCCACTAGAAATTTGACAGATTGTAGTAGCTTGATGTGCTGGCGTCTGTAATCGTGGCATCGTCGTCGCATATTATTATACAAGGTGGCAGGGACACCGACGTGCCAACTGTAACCAAGAATTCAGCACTTTTTTCTAAACCCCCTAGCGTAGAATTATATCGTAGTTTATAAAAAAAAAAAGATGTTTCATAGGAAAGTTCAATACCTACGCGGTCAAAATGTATGGAATAGCAATTCTTTTTTAATTACCGACGAAACATTTCAACGCAAGGGAGTTCAGAATCACGCACTAAATCCATGGTAGGTTATAATAATAATTATTATTATTTATTTGTTCAGACTACTTATGAGGTCCATTGTATAGGTAACAAACTTACTTAGCCTATGTTTGTACTTAATACTTAACTAAAACAGCTCCCGTTCAATCGGCTACGCCCACACAAGCGGACTATCTGCCCGGGCGGCTATCGACTGCAGAATGCGTGAGGATATGCTTCGATGTCTCTGCTATCATGTATAATTAATTTATACAAAATATTGTAAAACATTTTAAAAGAGTAACTATATAGAGTTCCTTATCTAGTCTTCTCCATACGAAACTGCTTCATAAAATGGGCAACAAGAATCATTTCTATTTTCTTATAAATTCTGACGTTCAAAAGTGCCTTTCTTATGCCTATTACAAAATAAATTATTTTTCTTTGACTGCCAGAAAGACGAAGTCTCGATACAAATAAGTATGACATTTTTTTAGAGGGAAAACAGACCTCTTATACAGTTAAGTTAAAAACTGTTAACAAAACATTATTTCTGTTGCTACTATACTGTGACAGCATAATCAGCCTATAATATTCCCACTGCTGGGACACAGGCTTCCTCTCTTGGAGAGGGAGTGGACGGTAATCCACCACGTGGGCCCAGAGCGGGTTGGTAGATGTCCTGATGTGTCAACCTGTATACCTACAAATAATATTTGATTAAACACATGAAATTAATACCTTATTCTCATACAGCCAAGTTCCTAGAAAAATATGAGGCTACCTTACTTAAATCTTCACAGAATATTTTATTCAGACTAAAAGCAAAATATGTCGTTCTTGAATCCTCAGTCATTACTCCTGAAGCATTACTGAAATTATGCACGAGAACATATTTCTTTCTAAAAATTCCCAGCTCATTTCTTACAATGGGAAGAAACATTAATATTTATTTCCCAGGCCTGGGAAAAAGTTGACAAAACCGTCCTATTTACAATGCTAATGTAACAACGTCTCAAATCAAATTCTTTGGACAAATTGAATGTTCCATTTGTTTCATAAAAAAGAAAAATAATAAAGACGGCTGTATTGTTCTAATGTTAACATACGCAGCAGCTAAGCGTGAGAATTTGGGTTCGATTCTTGGGTCACGCAGAGTTTTGCAGTTTTAGTTAGATTAAAAAAAAATGCTGAATGGGCCTGCTCTTGACGTCCTGGCCACGCCTAGTTCTTATTCTGTTTTAATCTCTGTTTTATCCAATATAAACTTTCTCATTCCGGTTTGATCCGCTTTTTCTTTTGTTTTTATTCCTGAAAAACAAAAATAAGTAAAGGGAGGCGCGTTAATGGAAACACGCTCGCTTGGATTCAACTTAATAATTATAACGTTGTATCATTTGAACGCCCAAACACAATAAACCGACATAGCCCGAATTGCCCAATTTAGTGGCAGTGAGCAGGGCACATTGCTCGCAGAACAGATGGCCGATGGGGCCGAAAGATTCTGGAGTTGCGATCGCGTACCGGAAGACGTAGCGTTGGAAGGCCTCCCACAAGGAGGTCCGACGACCTTGTGAACGCCGCAGGAACCCGTTGGATGCGAGAAGCACAGAACCGGTCGAAGTGGAGGTGCTTGGAGGAGGCCTATGTCCAGCAGTAGACGTCTTTCGGCTGAAATGATGATGACGATGATGACACAATAAACTAATCACAGTACCCACATCTCACAAAAATAATACGTATACTAAAAAGATTGTTCTCATAAAAAGAAAACCTACAATAAAATAAATAGTAATAAATATGTAAACGACTAACATAAAATTATACATAAAAAGAGAAGTTCCTCAAATCCTAGCACATAAAATGGATATTTTGGGCGGATAATACAAGTTGTAAAAGAGGTTTTACATAAAATAACGAACAAATGATTGAATGAGAATAAAAGCGATAGAAAAAAAGATAAATAGCATTCTTATCACTTCGTATTAGGAACATGGTATGATGGTGACAGATTTGTAAAGAAAATTATAAAAAAAAACAAACATATAGTACTTATTTAATACACAACCGGCCATTGTTTCGATCATATGGAGTATAAATGTGGACGATGAAGCGAAAGGAGTACCTATCTAAGAATCGTTACCAAACTCAAACTCAAAGCATTTATTTCATTTAAATCGATGTCCGTGATTTAAACCATTCATCATTTCAGCCGAAAGACGTCCACTGCTGGACATAGGCCTCCCCCAAGCACTTCCACTTCGACCGGTTCTGTGCTTCTCGCATCCAACGGGTTCCTGCGGCCTTCACAAAGTCGTCGGTTAAACCATTCAGATCGGAATAACTCGAGCATATAAGCACAAAAATGTACCTCAAAAACAAATGAGTTCGCTTTTCACTTGAGTAAGGTTCGAAATGAGATTTACGGAATAGCACTACCTATAGGACAAAGCAATGTTGCTTGCTAGCAAAAACAGGTAAGGACCTAGGATAGTAACCCCTTTTATTAGACGAGATTTTTTCAAAATAACTTTACAATTTCTATCCAATTTTTATACATTTCTAAAAGCAATATATCAAATTTGAAACCTCAGGTTCAAAGTACGTATTTTAAAACGATAGTGCTGTCAAGTAGCAATGGTTCAGTGGTCGATAGTACAGTCAACCAGTGGTGCTTTGAAAATCGCTCTTACTGCTACGACATAAAGGCGCTCTCACTGTATGTAGCATGTCTAGACAGGGTTATAGTGACACTTAAAACTGTCGAGCATATAAATTGCTTTGTGAGTTTGTTTGAGAAATTGTAAGTAAGTACGTGTGAACGGTGTCTGCTTTTAATGTCATGATTATGAAAATGTTGTTGATAAAGCTAAGAACTTTTTTACACTTGAAAAACACTTTATTTTTCACGTCTATTTTCGCCCAAGGGAGACTACAGGACCTAAACGCAAGTTTTATAGTGCCCAATAATAAATGATCGACTACAGTAAACAAAATCAGAAAAATATACTCGTATGATATTCTTCAGATAAATATCTGTGTTCGTAGGCTTGGATAACCACTACCTCATCATCTGCCTTGGGTTTTGTTTGACTTTCAGTCTATCTAACCGGATGCAGCTGAATACCAGTATTTTACATGACCTCGAAGACCCAGTTACTGGGTACTACCCAGGCCTTGCCCTAGTTTTATAGCCACTACCTGCCATCAATAATTTACTCTTCTAATAAATAAGGTTGAGGTTCTATTTATGTAACAGTCTCCTGTCTCCAACAATAGATACTGCTCCAAAATAAAAAACCACAGATCGAGAAGGGTCCCGGACTTAAGCTGGATTAAACCAAACACCTATTTAAACCTTCCTACCTACCTATGCGGCACGAAACAGAAGGTCGATTCCAGGGAGTGAAAACGTACGCAGACACGCTGCACTTAGGCAACTAAGGCGTCTGACCCACAGGTGACGAGGAAGCGACAACGATTTTCTCGGTCAAAAAGTTAAAAGTCGAACAACCCGTGACCCTGGCAGGCAAGATTTATTTCGGTCTGATCCCCTGACGGACCCCATTAGTTAGTGCTGACATCTCTTTGAGGCGCGCGCGGAACACAACGCATGGTCGACCCGGGCGGCCCTTATCGGACGGCTAGCTTCCCATTGCTCGCCGTCCGCAAGCCCGCGTACGCGGTGGTCGGGAATCGGCTCTCGATTAAACACATACCAGTCGCGAGGTCGCGTGTGCGCTTGTAATTGCTAAACATGAAGCGTGTCTATATGTGCGTGAGCTTGCGGTCGTTGTATGAAGTCGGTCTTCTGTACTTTTACCTTTAGTGTACCCGTCTGTGGTTGTGCCAACCATAGTACATACTTCATTGCGATCCTACTTAATCCCAGAGCTTTCCGATCGGGTGGGATCCCGTTGCTAGAAATTAGGTCAGTAGATTTAACGTTTTAAAATATTTTCTGGTTTACGTATAGTGAAAATTTGTACAGTCAATACAAGAGATAAGTATGCAGGATCGTCGGATATAGTTAAATTTTGTAACAAACCGATGGATGTTGTCGACAGAAATTTAATTTGATATTATGAGCTGTTTGTTTTCTATTAATAAAATTAAATTTTGCTGCTGGCAATAATTAAATTAACTTAAATTCACCTACCTAGTTTAGATTGTTTAAAGTAAATTAGTTCTTATTTATTTATTCTTATATTTCTAATTTAAACGTTTTTTAATATACTGTGTTTGAGTTAGTTTGTTGTTTACTTTTATTTCAATACCTAACCACCTACATATATACCTAACCTAGATTGTCGTAAGAGGCCACAAATATGAATTTGTAACAGTGGCATGGAATTTTAGAACATCCATCGGTTTCTTACTAAACTTCAACTACATATATCCGACGATCCTGCATACTTATCTCTTTTGTTGACTGTTCATGGTTTTGCTACAAGAATAGTGGTAAACTACCACACTAACTACTACACTAGTGATACCGAATCTGTTAGAGCGCAGAAGACCAGTCCCCGTAATTAAAAGCGTACAAAATCTAGTCGCAATCTCATCTCAGCGACAGTCAATGTTAAAAACTTATCATAAATTTAGGGAAATTAGTGGTTATGACGTTCAAAAGTGCCATATATGAGCCTATTTGAAATAACCTTTACATAGCTTGTATATTCCTTTAACTGGGAAAAGTACAGACATCCACCTAACCACCCCCACCGTAGTCAGGCGTCAAGCAGCCTGCTGTGTTTCGTCGATGCGTGGGTGTTCCAGTGCTTTTGGCATCTTCTGGACACGCTCGTTCCATCATAGACCTCATCCATCGCTTCAAGGATCCATCAGGCGTGATCGAGGTCAAGAGCGGACCTATCCCACTAATATTATAAAGGCGAAAGTTTGTTAGTGTGTGTGTGTGTGTTTATATGTTTGTTACTACTTCACGCTCAAACGGCTGGACCATTTTTTATAAAATTTTGAATGGAGGTAGCTGACATCCTGGATTAACATGGGTATAGGCTACTTTTTTAGGCCCACGGGATCGACATTTACGAGGGTGAAACCGCGTGGCGCAGCTAGTTCAGCAATAAAAATAAAATTCAGCGTTGTCTTTAAGATGGCAACATAACAAAAAAGTTCATAACAAAAAAGATCATAACAAAATAGTATATTTCATTACAAGTGCGGAAAGGCTGTCGCAGTCGCTGTCGCCGCAGGTGTACTGAACGACTATTTTTAATACAGTTGCAAAAAAATGAAGCAATTTAATAAAATAATAAAAACACAATATTGCTTTTTTCTCTTCTCTCCACGCAAAAAATTAGTCGTATGTGGATATGTAACGACTTTTTGACTTTTCCGGTAAAATATTCTCCGAAGCATTTTGTGCAATTATACTGAGTTCCGGTGGTGTTAATTAAAAAAAAATAGGGTCGAAATTACTCATTTTGTGCAACAAACAACTAAACTCGCAAAGAAAATTTCTGGAAAATGGCGCCAACCGTAGAATATAAGCAGAGTTTTTTTTTCTTCACCCATTTTGGTAGGCAAAAGGAACTATCCATACAGCTTAGTCTTCAGTATATTTTTTTTATTGATATGAAATGAAAATGAAATTTAATGAGATGAAATGAAACCTAACCTAACTCATTCAATTAAATCATTAAATCTGATATTGAAATAAATTAGTAGCTTCTTTTTAGAAATATACGTATTTGTATGAATCACAAAAACTCTTTAGTAAAAACTTCATGGTTGGTTTTTCTTTTTAATAGACATTATTTTGACAGTTGGGAAAGAGACACGCACGAGTTCGGGGAAGGTAAAAAAAAAGCACTAGTATGTAATAGCCCACTTCCCGAACGCTATACGTCCCTGCAATACACCACTTTTTGAGCAACTGTATTAAAAAAGTTTGTGTCAAAATCTAATTAGGTAGGTACGTTAAAAAAAAGTAATTAACCCAACATTTCACAGCACTGAACAAAATAATATAAAACAAAATGAGAGCAAAGTGCAGTGGGCAACAAAAGTTTCAGCCAACAAGTTCAAAATTTCAGTTACAGTAAAGTCAAAACTTTTGGGGGCCGTTGTACAACATTTCACTCCAATTACATTAATGTAAAAGTTGCTACTACGTTGAAATATTGGAGCAAAGGACTTTTTTCATTCTTTTTAGGGTTCCGTAAAAACGGGCCCCTGTTACTAAGACTCCACTGTCCTTCTGTCTGTCTGTCTGTCTGTCATCAGGCTGTATCTCATAAACTGTGATAGCTAAACAGTTGAAATTTTCACAGATGATGTAATTCTGTCGCCGCTATAACAACAAATAATAAAAATAAAATAAAGTTAAAATTTAAAGAGGTATAAAAGAAACGTTTTTTTTGGGCGTTTTATGCCTTGTGGTACGGAACCCTTCGTGTGCGAGTCCGACTCACATTTGGCCGGTTTTTTTTCCTACTATAGGTACAACATCAGCCTATAATGTTCACACTGCTGGGACACAAGCCTCCTCTCAGTGAGAGGGAGTGGGCCGTAATCCACCACCTAGGCCTAGTGCGGGTTGGCTGATGTCACATCTCTTAAAATTTTTGGTTCTAGGACATGCCGGTTTCCTCACGATGTTTCCCTTCACCACCGTTTTGAGAACAGTGGTGATAAAATAATTTACACAAAGTGAAGCGCCTATCTGGGTTCGAACCTACGACCTACAGCTTGTAAGTCGCGGCAGTTACTACTGGGTCACCATTGCTCTTGCTTCTACAATAGGTATTACACCTCTGCCAAATCCTATGGAAAAAACAAGCGCTTTGTAACTTTAATAAAGTTACATTTATCTTAGAGGCATTATCACCAGTATTTTATATGGAGCGACAGCCTATCTGACCTGCACAACCTAGTTACCCAGTTACTGGGTAATACGATACCCCTTGGTAATACTGGTTGTCAGACTTTCGGGCTTCTGATGACCCGTAACGACTGTCAAAGAACTACAAAAGTTAGGTGGGACTACCGAGGCACGGAGGGGTCTCGGTTGGTATGTAAAGATGGTCACCTATCTACGGACGGACCGCGGCAATTGTAGCTTAACCTTATTGTTCGACCTGTGCGGCTGTTATTACATAACCAATACTCCAATAAATGATACCTACTAACATAAAGCTTACTTCAATGTTTCACATACGCATAAATCTGAATCAAAAAGTGATCCACAATTCACATTTACACATACATTGGCGGTACCACCCATTAGTTAAAATTAAAACCGTGCTTTAAATATTAAAATATGCTTCTGTAAAGCAATCTATCAGCCAGGTGTATTAAACCCGAGGCAGTTATGTCATGTTAAGGATTAACTTTGTCACCCCTGGCATGCTGTACTCCTGCCAATATGGCCGGAATATGGCAATATGCCCGGCATTTTGCCAAATGGCAGCAATTTGGCACAAATACATGTTTTATAACTGCCGTAAGTTGGTTTAGATAAAGTTATTTATGTTAAAGTAAGAGGTAGCTGAAAATTCATGTGCTTTTGATAAGTTTCAAATATTCCAAAAAAAATATTAAGAATTATATCTATTAATCGGTTCTGGAGTGGCGACCGCGTACCGGAAGACGTAGCGTTGGAAGGCCTCCCACAAGGTGGACCGACGACCTTGTGAAGGCCGCAGGAACCCGTTGGATGCGAGAAGCACAGAACCGGTCGAAGTGGTGCTTGGGGGAGGCCTATGTCCAGCAGTGGGCGTCTTTCGGCTGAAATGATGATGATGATGATGATATTAATCTATTCTATTAATAAAGTTTGTTGGTGTTTTTGTTTGTTTGTTTTAACGCGTTATCTTTAGAACTACTCGTCGCATTTTAAAAATTATTTTTGCATGTGATAGCCTAATTCTCGAGAAAGGCTATTTAACATTTATGTCTGATACTGATTTTGTTTACTGTAGTCGATCATATACTTTATTGTTTCTAAAACTTGCGTTTTTTGTGTTTAGGTTCTGTAAGCCCCTTAAAAAGTGTTTCGTATTTATCCATCGACTTTCAAAAGCACTTCGGTAACTTATGTAAATCCGATACTGAAAACATTTGTATTTTTGAGTAACACTGAGTGTTTAAATCTTTGTATTTTTATGTCAATTTTACATTCAAGAATTTATTAAAAAAAAAAAACGTGTTTACGACAAAAAATGTGTTTAAAATGTGTTTTTGTTTGTTTTTTGTGTTGGGGTGTGTTTACGTTAGAATTGAGTTTTTAAAATTGAGAACTATGTAAGCCCCGAAAATCTGACAACTAGTCTTACCAAGAGGTATCGTATTACCCAGTAACTGGGTTGTGGAGGTCAGATAGGCAGTCGCTCCATGTAAAGTACTGGTATCCAGTTGCATCCGGTTAGACTGGAAGCCGACCCCAACATAGTTGGGAAAAGGTTAGGCGGATGATGGATGATTATTATTAGGCAATGCAAAATGTCTGTAGCAACGTGCGCAGAAGGACAAAAATATCATTAAAAAAACAGCTGTTATTACCCAAGTTTTAAATCCCAGGATTATAATTATGGATCGTATAGCGAGTTTAACATCATGCACACAAAAATGAATGGAAAAATGATTGATACCTCAAACATTTTTACGTTAATACCTATACTTCGGTTTTTCACAAAAATAGTGAACCAAAATGGTCCTGTACGTAAAATCACGCTTGTTTTCCTTATAAGGTTCGGGATAAGACAGCGATTAAAACAGAAGTCGAACTTGTAGGGGATCGAGGAGGGGGAGGAGGAGGGGGCGTTCAGGGGATCAGACCGGAATAAATCGGTAAAAGTGCTACTAACTTATAGTGTATCCTCTTTTCACCACTAATCCTGACCCCGAGCTTCTACTAAGAAATTCCAGATAGAAAAATCCAATAACGCTTTGTCCGACCTGGGTATCGAACCTCATACTCAGCTATAGAGATGGCGACCGCTGGACCGATTCCCACGTCAGGCAGCCTGGAGCCCAAAGATATGTCAGCATAAATTGAGGGGCTCCTTAGGGCCGAAGCCTGCCGGGTCAGCGGGATTGTCCGAAAGGGTTACCGCCGGCCCGGAACATAAAGGGCTAAGGAAGGAACACGGGTGGGTTTTATTCAGTAAGAGTCTGACACTTGCTTCCGCTCCACCCAGAGCGGGAGGGGTCATTTCATGATTTCCCATCCGCAAAAAAAAAGGCAGTCTGGAGCAGCCCGAATCCAGGATTTTTCATATATGCGGCAATTGATTTTTATTATTAGTGTGGTTTGTAAAAAGTAGTTCGAAAGACCAAAAATTAAGTGATTAATTTATAAATAAAGGCATATCTTCACTTACCTTAAATATTCAAATGATGACTGGCAACGATGAGGAACTGCGAAAAAAAGAAAAATCTTTTAGTAATTTTGACATTTCTACTTCAAAAAAGGAACGAGGGCGAGCATATTTTATTAAGTCTGAAAGTTTTCCTTGAAACGAAAAATTTACCTACTGCAAAAATTCTGACGAATTAATTTATTTTAATCTATGCAAACAAATAAAATTCAAGTGTCTGCCTTTAATGTCAAAATAACAGCTTTTTACTAAATGTATATGAAAGTTTACGGTAGGTACCTACATATAACAAAAAACATTTATTTGAATTTTTGTCTGTCTGTCTGTTTCCGGATAATCTCAAAAACGTCTGGACTGATTTTGACGTGTTTCACTGATGTTCTAAGGAGTAACTTGATTTTATTTTAGAAAAAGATTTTGCAAAAAAATCAAAAACGTAGGACAATTTCCGACATCATAATTGTCATAATTTCCACATAGGCGAAGCCGCAGGCAGAAAAAAAAAACATTTATTCGACTCAGCAACTTTCAGAACGGAGCACAAACCTGTGGTCTTGTCAAGCACCAGTGAATCCGAAACGCAATACTAATTGCCTAGCCCGCAGTCCGCAAATACAACAATATTATATAGAGAAAGAAAGAAAAAAAATGTATTGCGACTCGTACAGGAAGATCACAAACTAAACTAAACACAGTAAAATAAAAATCCATGTTATATAAAAAAAAGTAACAAAAGGAAAATGAAACAGAAAGTCCTTTACGAGGCCAAAAGGCTCCTATCTCAGCATAATGCTGCGACCTTTAAAACCAATAAAATGTCATGTCACGGTCAGAACATTTTCGAAATGACAAATTTTAAAAAAAGATAACTGGAAATCTCTGTTTCTATGAAAATTTTAAAATCGGTATAATTTGGCTGTAACATTATTATTAGACCTTTGTATCCTGCTTAAGCGTATGAAGTTTCATTAAAATCGGTTCATTCATTTGGAAAAACAAGGGCTTGAAAGTTTGTATGAAATGCCGTATGGCGTAAACGCTCTTAAAATTAAATGTTTACGAATCACCTAGTTGAATACGTCAACGAATCAACTAAACTAAATTCGAGAACGCAAACGTAACGAACTGAGTAAATTAAAAAACTTACGTTGAAAATAACATCATAGTGACGCGACGGTCAATCTAAATATAAATAATAATAATATATAAAATTCAAAGTCCTGACTGATATATCAACGCACAGCCTAACCCGCTGGTCCTAGAGACATGAAATTGGGAGGGTGTGTTCTTTGTGAAGAGTAGGTATCCAATAAGAAAGGGTTTTTCGAAATTCCACCCCTAAGAGGGTGAAATTTCACGCGAACGAAGTCGCGGGCATAAGCTAGTAGTGCATATATTGGTTGGTAGATGTAGAGAATCGTTGAACGTCGCAGCGTTGAATAAAAAAACCGTTCAATGAATGAACGGTTTACGTTGCAAGTTGACATTAACTAATTTGTTTTTCGTTGATGAACGTACCTAAATCAATGTTGACGTTACGTTAACGGGAAATCCTTCAACGACCCATCACTAGTATCCTACGGCATGTGCGTGCGTAGTAGGTAATTTGTCCTGTTTGGTTTGTTTTGACCGTACAGCGGAAGTGTGACTGTGATTTACGTAGTTTTAATCATTTTGAGAGTAAAACTATACCTTAGCAGAAATCGATTCAGTAAACGATTCAGAACAAAGTACTTTCATAAATTCAGTCACTGTATCATGTGTATTCAGTCATTGTATACGCAAATACCTACAAAACCACTATTTTTTATCATTTTGTTTTCACAAGCTCGAGGCGTGTTCAATTTGCAAATATATTGGATCTGGCGACCAATAGTAGGTTAGATTGTGACAGATAACTGACGTTTCGATCCAATCATATGCCACCTCGGATTTGTACGATCAAATGTAAAAAACAAAGGGTTTCTTATCTATTCTTAGAGTTTGACGTTTGGGTTTAGATTCATTCACTTAACTTGAAAAAGTATGATTCTCAATGGTTTTTATTTCTGTTAGGTAGGTATCTATGATCTTAACTGTGGAGTTTCTTGCCGGCTCTTCTCCATAGGAAACGACCAATTGGAACCGTGCACCTAGCTTCTGACGTTTCATAGTGTTCTTGTAGGTTTATGTGAAATAAAATATTTTGATTTTGATCTTTATATATAAATAAAACAAAGTCGGATTAGTTACACCATTTATAACTCAAGAAAGGCTGGATTGATTTGTATGAACTTTTTGGGTTTGTCTCCGCCCCGCATAGCGGAATAACTATATTATAACAAAAAAAAAAAACCGACTTCCAAAAAAACACTACAAAGTGAAAAATAACTTTTATTTCGGAAGTCGGTGTCTTTGGATCTGTATTTTAGTTTTTTGCCACCGACTTCCGAAATAAAAGTTATTTTTCACTTTGTAGTGTTTTTTTGGAAGTCGGTTTTTTTTTTTTGTTAAAAAGTTTTTATTTCTCGCTTTTTAGTGTGTCTGTTTATAATGTATCTAAGTTACAATAGCCTAATGCCAACTTGCTCATCGCCTTTTACAAAATATTGCTTTTCCCGATGCAGGGACGTTAATTGTTGAAGAGTTCTCCTGGTATTCCACCATCAGCTCCATTTCACCATTCGCATTGTGACGAGCATAACTTGCTTAGCAACCATATTAAAGTAAGTAATCGAATCGCAAACCGGGAAATATTTATTATTGAGTAGTTCCGGTGGCCATCTGTGGTCTTCATCATCGGTTCCACTTCACCAAATGATGCTTTCCGAGAGCAAATGCACGAGTTACTATAAAAAATACCCAAATCGCTATAGGTGTGCCTATAATACTTGAAGAGTTCTTTCGATTTCTCCAAGATCCCATCATCAGATCCTGACCTGATGACAATGGGACCACCTGGAAAGTATACTCTTTCAAACAAAAAAATAATTTTTGAAATCGGTCTAGCCGTCTCCGAGTAATCGGGGAACATACATAAAAAAAAAAAAAAAAGGTTCCGACGAATTGAGAACCTCCTCCTTTTTGAAGTCGGTTAAAAACATAGGAAAATCCACGAAAAAAAATTCTCAGGTGGTAAGTACTAAGTTCCGGTCAGCTAGTTGGTTTTAAAGATAGGGGAAGTCTTAAATCGCTCATAATTTTAATTATTTTGAATTAAGTACTTTTAATTATGTTCATAGCTTAATTAAAGTGCCAGCTACAATACAATTTTTTTATTGGTACCCATTCAATAAGTAGTTTTTTTTTTATTTGGAATTCTATCGATGAACCCTTAAAATTCAAATATCTTTAAAAGTATTGAATTTCGGCTATACATAATACACATATGTGGGGTTCAATTTGTTGCATTTTATCAGTTCTCGACGGATATACATCGAATTACAAGTAACCCTGTGTAAGATCTTTTTTTATGGCATTTTTAACAGGTAAGTACCCACACTAGCCATTTAAACCTCTCCTTCTGTTACGCCATATTAATTGAGATAAAAACGTTTAATCATATCATAAATATTGACTATTTCTATATGGAGGGTGTTTGAAACACGTATTAACTATTTATGCAAACATATATTAATTCGAAAGTAATTACAATACACAAAATCAAACACGTTTTTCGCGGCATGAGAAAAATAATATAATGGCGGGAAGTTTTCTATACTCTATGGAAGTTGATTCCTTCAAAAACTTCACCGCCAGCCAGCACTCGAAGTAGCTTCACTCGGTGTTGCTAACACGGCCCTCCTGCGCCGTGCATGTCCTCAGGCACGCCTTACACATCTGTCTTACTTAGCTTAACTAAACACGTATCTGAAAGCACACACTTTTTGTTAGCTAGGTAATGTGTTCTTAAATATGAAACAATAATGCTTCGGCCAATCATGATTCATAATAGGTACTAATAGAACTCCAGTTGCAGGTTTTACATCGTTTCTGTTCCTTTAGGCTTAGGAACTCTACCCTACTCTGCAACTGGTAATCTCATTCATGAATCTACTATAGCTCTTATATTACAGAACTCAAAACAAAGCTCCTTTAGACTTAGAAGACTTTGTGAGTTATTCTGCAGTAAGTACTGGACCCAAAAAAAAAACAGAGTAGGTAGTCTTTAAGCTTAGACAACCTCTTTGCTACTGTCATTTTAGCTCACTTCCTTAATCCAAGATGATGCCTGGTCCATTTCACTCCTTTAGTCTTAGGCAGTAACTGTTTCAGCTCACCACCTCGATTCTGGCAAGAAATAGCTCACTTCCTTAATCCAAGGTGATGCCTGGTCCATTTCACTCCTTTAGTCTTAGGCAGTAACTGTTTCAGCTCACCACCTCGATTCTGGCAAGAAATAGCTCACTTCCTTAATCCAAGGTGATGCCTGGTCCATTTCACTCCTTTAGTCTTAGGCAGTAACTGTTTCAGCTCACCACCTCGATTCTGGCAAGAAATAGCTCACTTCCTTAATCCAAGGTGATGCCTGGTCCATTTCACTCCTTTAGTCTTAGGCAGTAACTGTTTCAGCTCACCACCTCGATTCTGGCAAGAAATAGCTCACTTCCTTAATCCAAGGTGATGCCTGGTCCATTTCACTCCTTTAGTCTTAGGCAGTAACTGTTGCAGCTCACCACCTCGATTCTGGCAAGAAATAGCTCACTTCCTTAATCCAAGGTGATGCCTGGTCCATTTCACTCCTTTAGTCTTAGGCAGTAACAGTTTCAGCTCACCACCTCGATTCTGGCAAGTGACTATAACATTTCTTTTCTTTATTTTTATCCAGTATCAATTGAATGTATTCAACTTGAGCAGAAACTGAACATTATTCAAAGCAAGAATTATTGACGTATCTATTTAAGTCAAGTTAAATGAAATATTATATCATCATCTGCCTAGCCTTTTCCCAACACAGAACATATATATATATAGATATAAATATTTTTTTTTACTTTGCCAACACGCCATTTTGTACCTAACTAATGATGCAGCATCAATCAACACACCAGTTATCAATTTTAATCCAGGGTTTAATGTTGAAGCATACGATTCTATCACGTTTAACCAAGAAGTAATATTATCGTTCAAGGGGTCAAAATCCGGTATCATATTATGCAAAATTGTACTCACAGTTCCGGTATCTTTTGCCATAAATACCTTTATCCCTTTGCGAGATGCCAGCGGGGGTGTTCTTGTACCGCTACTGTTAGAACTCGTATTGCTACTACTAGATGATTTACGAGTGTGCTTTGCCCTGTGTTTACGCTTACATAAGCGTCTTTTACCGGTTTTGCCCATTATTTAGTTTAACTTTACTTTTGAGGCGCGAGAAGTTTTATGCACACTTCTGATATTGACTATTTCTATATGGAGGGTGTTTAAAACACGTATTAACTATTTATGCAAACATATATTAATTCGAAAGTAATTACAATACACAAAATCAAACACGTTTTTCGCGGCATGAGAAAAATAATATAATGGCGGGAAGTTTTCTATACTCTATGGAAGTTGATTCCTTCAAAAACTTCACCGCCAGCCAGCACTCGAAGTAGCTTCACTCGGTGTTGCTAACATAAATTACTTTCGAATTTACATACAAAAAATACCGGGACGACAATCGTACCTACATTCTTAAAGTTATAAAACAGATGTCAATCACAAACATATATGACCAAAAACTAAACGACACTATTCTCCAGTTAGTTAAACTTACCGTCTCGTCTCTGAGTCTAAAGCACGATATACACAGTTTGAAACGGTGGTTTCAAACCTAAGTTTAAAACAGTGTAGACAGTGGTTTGAAACCCAATTCGTATGACCTTTAAACGTCCTTGGTAGAAAGGCCTGCGTTGCAAACCAGTGGCAGAAGATGTTGGTTTTAAACCGTGTAGTCTCGCAACCACAACAACTTAAAGGTCATCTTGGTTTGTAGACTGGTTAAAAAAACCTTTTTTTTTTTTTTTTCGCTGAGCAATGACGTTACGCATCTCCGCTCGTCGGGGGACGAGACGGAGTATGTGGGACTCCCTGGCAGGGTGGCAGTATACCCACTAAAACTCAGGTGTTCCCTCATCGCCTTGATGGGGAGGAAAACCTAGTCCAACTATATCATCCCCACTTCAATCTTCAAACTGTCATGATCATCTGACGTTTCGACTAGTTGATTCTCGCTTCGCCAAAATCGATTCTTTATCTCGATTGTCTACGATTCAGATGTCAGAGAACTTTTGACAGAAGGGGGGAGGTCTGTTAAAAAAGTTTGGACGTGGAGAAACTTATGCGTAAGGAGTTACGAAGGAATAAGATGAATTGGAAATGCGTGCTTCCGAAGGTGAATTATGGTTTTCGGTAATATTAACGTTGTTGAAAAGAACGGAGAGGGCTTTTGGTTGAATGGGGAGTTGTATTCTGGTGTGGGTTTTGTAACAAGTTATATTTTACTTGGAATAGAGGATTAGAATTGAAATGGTTTTCAAATGTAATTGACTCCAAGCGCTGCACTTTTGTAGTTAAGGTTATTATTTGTAAATTCAATACCTACTGGAAATATGAATAATTTTTAGAATATTTCTGATAGTTACGTAAATTACACAAAATATCAATTTTTTCTTTTTTTATTTATATCAATTATTTTGGGGTATACAGGGTGTAAAAAAACCCTTCACGAAACCGTTTCCGACGCAATCTGTACAAAACTTTGTGAAAAAATAAATGCTTTTATTTGTGGTGTGAAAATTCAGACCGGAATAAATCGGTATTTGTATATACCTCGATTGCTATACCTACTGTTCAAAAGAGTTTTCAATCTTAGGCCGGCCATACAGGGACTGCTCCAGCAGTAAGCCAGTGATCAGCCTACACGGACTGCTCGTGCAGTCAAATTCAACCGCTTGAAGCTGCCTTTGATACCTGCCTGCTTGCTGCTGCAGCGGTCGGTATCAACTGCTCTGCGTTTTTTATTGCCGGCCATAACACATGCGTCGTGAATGAAGAGCGCGGGCGGAGGTAACTGCGCAAGAGCAGTCGACAGCTCGAGCAGTAAGTGTATGCCTGGCGACTGCTTGACCGCATGATGAAATTTCACCGCGCTACCGACCGCCCGAAGCAGTCACGACTGCTCGAGCGGTTCCGTGTATGTGTGTACGTAGAAGACTGTAGTGTGCTATACAGTCGCAGCTTGAAGCAGTCGCTACTGGCTGGCTTCAACTTCAAGCTGTCCATGTATGGCCGGCCTTAGTTGTTTTAACTGAAATACTCTACTTTACCTTTGTAAGGGTTACAGTTTATTTGTTTTGTTCTAAATGTTTGCCAACTTGGCTATTAGTTGGTAAGTATTCCAATCATTTGAACAAACGTTGGCTTGTTTGTTGCTGATGTTTCTTGATCGACTTTTTCAAACAAATTTAGTTATTTCGAGGGGTTTGTATTCCTTTGAGGAGATTACTTGGCAAAGTTATAAAGCTTGATATGAAACCTTGATCCTTTTTAAGGCCGTAGACGCACAACTAATTAATATTATTTGAACTCTGTTGACTAGGTTTGACGTCGACATGAAGAATATTTTGATGCTCACTTTTGTGACTTACGAGTATATAGGGTTATTGGTAAAACACTATACTGTTTCCACACAGACTAATTAATTATAAAACAAAACGATATCATGTTTAACTTTTGATGCATAATATCAAACAGTGGAGTAAACCCTCGCGAAATTTGTATGGAAAAAATATCGACTAGTGGCACCTATTTTTTTTTTTTGCGGTTGGGAAATCATCAAATGACCCCTCCCGCTCTGGGTGGAGCAGAAGGGAGTGTCAGACTCTTACTGACTAAAACCCACACGTGTTCCTTCCTTAGCTCTTTATGTTCCGGGCCTGCGGTAACCCTTTCGGACAATCCCGCTGACCCGGCAGACTAGTGTCACCATAAGGGCTGATTTTTCAATCGACAGATAATTTTCATTCGTGGAATAAAATTGACGTCTCACAGATTTTGTATGGAAGAATTACTGTCAAAAATTCAAAATTATTACCCGGATAAAATTAACTGGCGTGGAAAAATCAGCCGATATTGATATTGTCTTTTATCAAAATAATTGGAAAACGATCAAAAAGATTTTCCCATCACCAAAACTCAATCTACGAGTCAAATTAGTTTTCCCATTTCCTTTTAATTTTGCGCTTTGGAAACCGATTCCAAAGACAAGAGGGTACTGTCAGCCTCAAAAAGATGTACCTATACATCGACATTTTAAAGCCTACAATCTTTGTTTCGTTGTATCAATGTTTTGCTTTAAAACAGCTTATTACAATTTACATAAAATTCATAAAAATCAAGGACTCCTAATCATGGTACAAACAATTTATATTTTTAATTAGCCGTCCTTATTAGTCTACATTTAATGAAGGTAACAGTATATGATTGAATAAAAATAAATATTATTTGTAGTTACGGTTGCATTTTCACGCACGCACGTGGTCCCGGCTGTCATTCGTGGATCTTTGACAGTTGTTACGGGTAGTCAGAAGCCCGAAAATCTGACAACCAGTCTTACTAAGGGGTATCGTATTACCCAGTAACTGGGTTCTGGAGGTCAGATAGGCAGCCGCTCCATGTAAAATACTGGTATTCAGCTGCATCCGGTTAGACTGGAAGCCGACTACAACATAGTTGGGAAAAGTCTAGGCAGATGATGATGATGAGTTACGGTTGCATTTTCGGTGTAATGGCGACATACCATTTACCGTTTAGGTTAGGGTATGCCAATATAGCAGAGGGGCAATTTTCATAATTTAGCCTGGTCTCAATCTGTCACAAGTACCTCTAATTTCTCCAACATTTTTGACAAGTTTTTGGCATTGATTGTACTGAGATGAGCTTGTGACTAGATTTTGAACTTTTTAATTACCGGAATGGGCCTTCGGGTCATCTTTCTTTATTCTTTTCGAAGTATACATATTTTTGAGGCTCACTGTACCAACTTACCTACTTATTATAAGTCAAAAAGCCATTTTGTTTCCAGATTGGTTATTTCCTTCGCATCTGATGTCATGTGTGATCACTGCGCAATATGTAATCGAGTTTGGTTTCAAAGGACCCCATTTCAGCGTAGTAATCCAGTAAGAAACTCATTAAAAAAAAATATTTTTTGAAATCGGTCCAGCCATCTTCGAGTAATCGGGGAACATACATAAAAAAAAAAAAAAAAAAAAAAAGGTTCCGACGAATTGAGAACCTCCTCCTTTTTGAAGTCGGTTAAAAAGGCAGTAGGCTATTCTGCCGTCATAAAGAAAAAGGACACAACTAAATTTTTTTCCAAAATTTAGTGAAAAAAACTGGCAACCTACATTTTTAGGGTTCCGTACCAAAATGGTAAAAACGGAACCCTTATGGTGAGACTTAGTCTGTCTGTCTGTCACAGCTGGATATCTCAAGAACTACTAATGCTATCAATTTGGAATAGTTTTAGATGACATTTGACCAACTATTTTGCAAATAAGAAAGAAAAAAAATATATGCATTTTTTTAATAATAGGGACTGAAAGGGGGTCTGAAAAATTCTAAGTGGGGCTACTAGGGCATGTGGGGTATCATATGCGCAGTTTGCACATTTTCAAACATTTTTTCTTTTTTTTAGGCCTCATAGTTTTCGACTTTTGATGAAAAATGTAAAAAAAATACCTTATCTCCAATGTGACAGACAGACAGACAGACTTAGTCTCTCCATAAGGGTTCCGTTTTTACCATTTTGGTACGGAACCCTAATACGGGAATTGCCCCTGTGTTCTATTTTCAGAGATTTACGGCAAAATTTAACACGGCTCTGTTGAACATTGTACAGTCACGAGCATAAGTATGTATACACTTGGCTTTATTCGAAGGCGATTTTCTCCTTTAATTTTGATTGAAATTTTATGTTATTAAGAACATAGTATTTTCGAACCCATAGGTTTATGTAAAGTGTCGTATTTCAAGGTGGCATTCGTTATTTCACGAAAAAATTGCAATTGAAAGTTGCCATGTGTTGACATATTAGTGCTCGTGACTGTACATGAGACTGATTTGTATCAGTCGTCACTACGTCCTCACGGCTAGCTGGAAAGCTGTCAGTCCTGACAGTGAGGTGTGCAGCAAAGAGGAAACGTCACTCAGTCCCGAGGATACGTCGTCGTTTGAAACTGTCACTCTCCTAGGATTTAACAGTAGCAAGGTTGAACCACAGTCAATTTGCACATTGATGATTCTTTTCGCAAATTTGTTGGCTCGTGATTTGTAAAAATAGTTGAATTTGAATTACATAAAATAATATAATAATCAGCCAATAATGTTCCCACTGATGGGACACAGGCCTCCTCTCGGTGAGAGGGTGGGCCGTAATCCACCACGCGGGCCCAATGCAGGTTGGTAGATGTCACATCATGTCTTCGAATTTCTGAGAATTTAAATTTATTCAAAAATTTTTGTTATGCCGGAATATTTCGAATTATTATTAACTGTAGATGGTAAAGCGTAAAAATTAAATTAAAAAATTTCAGTTCTTTGAAACAAAAAAACGTGAAAACATTACTAACTGTTTAAGTTGTGTTATAAAACGAATATCAACTCAGCCTACTGCAGTCCACTGCTGGACATAGGCCTCTCCCAGGCTTCGCCACAACACCTTGTCCTCCGCCTTACGCATCCACTCCGTTCCAGCTATGCTGGGAGTCTCTTTGAAGGATAAAATCAGGAATGTAATTGTCCGGAAAAGAACCGGAGTTACCGACATAGCTTGCAGAGTATATCGACATTCATACTAAAAACTTTTTATGCATATTAGTAGCATTATATAGGGTGACTGGTAATTAGTGACCGATACTTAAACACGTGATTTTACTCATCATTATGAATAACTTTTACCACAGTTTTACTATGGGACCAAACCTGAAAGCGCGAAAAAAAAATCAGCTGTTCCCTACATTTATGTTCGTCTAACTCGTCAAAATGTAGAGAACAGCTGTTTTTTTTTCACCATTTCAGGTTTGGTCCCATAGTAAAAGTTGTTCATAATAATGAGTAAAATCACGTGTTTAAGTATCGGTCACTAATTACCAGTCACCCTATATAGTTGTATTGTCATTCTTTCTCACCTTCTTCTTCCTACCTTTTTTTCTCGTTAGAAAGCGTTATCCAGAATATATAATCCATCCAACTGTCAAGTACAAATATAAAACGAATATTTAATCTTCATTAAAGAGAACTTACGAAGGAAAAAAAAAAAAAAAAATTCTTCACCTTAAATTCCTTGTAAATACACAATAACGTGCTCAAAAGTCATCAAGCAAATAAATTCTCATTTTTCCTTTTTCCTTGCATAAAATATAGCAACAGATATTTTTGTCGTTTCTGCTAAAGAGGCAGCGAAACCTTTGAATTAAAATGAAAGCAAAAAATAAATACGTTGGATCATGAATATTAAGAATTCCATTATTTTAATTAAAAAGAATTTTCTTTCGGGCTTATAAATAATTCCCTGTTTCATATTTTGAAGAAAAAAATGAACAAAGTACTTACCTTTTTGTAAATTAGGCAGTATTTGATATCGACAATAATTTGTTTTGGCATGTATTTATACCTCTTATAATTCCCATTTTGCGCTCCTTATAATATTATTGAACACTCTATTATACCTGATTTTATAGTTCAAAGAGATTTCGAGCATAGCTCGCTCCAGAGCGCGCGGAAAAGAACCGCAGTTACCGACATAGCTTGCAGAGTAAGCAAACTGAAATGGTAGTGGGCTGGCCATGTTTGTCGAAGGACCAATGGCCGGTGGAGCAGACGAGTCCTAGAGTGGAGACCGCGTATCGGCAAGCGTAGTGTGGGACGCCCCCCAACTAGATGGACGGACGACCTAAAGAAGGTGGCTGGGACGACGGACTGGATGCGGAAGGTGGAGGACAGGGTGCTGTGGAGCAGCCTGGGAGAGGTCTATGTCCAGCAGTAGACTGCAATATGCTGAGTTGATTTTTGAAAGGACTCTGATATAAAGACGAGATATGAGGAATTTCAAATTTCTATAGAAAACTTATTTGTCTCATGACTCGTCTTTGAATCAGTTTCCATTCAAAATATATGTTTGGGAACCTAGATATTCTGTAATCCGAAAAATTTGTTTGATTTACAAATTATTTTGGTATTACGTTTGTATGAACTACGCCTGCTCTGCCTCTTAAGGCTCCCGCAGAAAAGCGCGACGTGACTCTAGTAGAACAAAATCTATAAAACTTCATGGAAATTGTTCTACCAGAATCGCGTCGCATCGACGCATCGCACTTGTCTGCTTAGAGCTTTATCTGGCAGACGATTTTACATTCAAGTAAATACTGATGAAATGTGAGGCTGCGTAACCCTTTGAAGTATACAGGCGTGAAGTAATGAATGAAAGGGTAGACCATCATAATCCAAAGAGCCTTGAACGAAACTATTTCTCAATATGTTCCGTCTAACTACGACCTTTCAAACTTATGTCATCAAAACTTTGTCCCCACTTATCCCGATCCCTCTGTATAGAATATAAATAAGTATGAAACTCATCTCGATAGCCATCCATCTAGTTTATCACTCTTGGATTTATGGATCCGTAGACTTTCGTTTCAAATGATAAATGATGATGATATGATAAATTATCCTATTAAGGGCGCATTTTACCAAACTTTTATACCTAGAATAAGACGTCATAACCTGAGAATAAAATTTGAATTATTGACAGTTTTTCCATACTAGAACTGTCAGACGTCAGTTTTATTCCACGGATAATAGATTACACTTTGGTAAAATCAGGCCTTTTTTTTAATTTTATTTTTTTGGGTGTGAAATTATCAAATAACTTCTCCCGCTCTGGGCGGAGCTCCCAGGGCGTGTCAGACTTTTACTGACTAAAACCCACCCGTGTTCCTTCAGTTGCCTGTGCCAGGGGCCACGGTATCTCTTTCGAACAACCCGCGACCCTGGCAGGCATTGGCCCTAGCGGGCCCCGTCAGTTAGTGCTGACATCTCTTCAGACCCGGGCCCGGTCCTTACCGGACGGCGAGCTGCCCATTGCTCGCCGTCCGCAAGCCGAATTCGAAGGGCGAATTTCACTAAACTTTTATACCGAATAAATCTTATCCTGAGAATAAATGTTGAATTTTTGACAGTTTTCCCATACTAGATCTGTCAGAAGTTAATTTTATTCCACGAATAAAATATATCTAACTTTGGTAAAATCAGCCCTTATCCATACTTACTCGTAATATTATAAATGCGAAAGTGTGTCTGTCTGTCTGTCTGTTACCTCTTCACGCTTAAACCGCTGAACCTATTTAGATGGGTATAGAGATAGTTTTGAGTCCCGGGAAAGGAGATAGGATAGTTTTTATCCCGATATTCCCACGGGATCGAAACTTATGCGGATGAAACCGCGGGGCTCTGCTAGTTTATAAATATAATATATAAATAAATCTGCTAGGTATTTCATGCATTTTGACCGCGGTAACGCACTTTTCTATGAAATAGCTGTTTTTTTTTGTGAATGTATAATCAATTGTTGAATTCATAAATTCATGGTTACAGAGGCCTTAGTGTGAGTTTTTTCGACTCACGTTCGATTGCGAGCGCGTTAGACTTTTGTATGGGAAATTAGGTTTCTCCTAGTGACCACCAGGTGGCGCTATAACTTTTTGCCATATAAAATTTTAACGCGCTCGCAGTCGAACGTGAGTCGAAAAAACTCACACTTAAGCCCCTGTTTGTGCGTACCCTGTATTTAACTGAACCTCTAAAATCTTTTTGATCATCTAATGATGCACATTTTACCGACTTCAAAAAAAGGAGGTTATCAATTCGATACGTATGTATGTAATATTATTGGAATTGCATTATATTCACATATGATAATCTATTAGGCTTCCAAACAAATATACAAAATTTTATAGACGTATGTATGTATGTATGTATGTTTGTCCACGCATATCTTCGTAACTATTAATCGGATCGTGACCATTCTTTTTTTATTGGCTTACATTTACTTCAACTTAGGGAACAGTGCAACTTTCATCAAAATCGATTCAGTAATTTTCAAGATATGGACTAAGACGTGAAAGTGTGACGGCCTGGCTTATTGATACGAGCTACGGGTGTAGTGTCAAAGCGAAAACATCTCAAAACCTTGGTCAAATTCTAGTGCAACAACTAAAAATTACCAAATAAAAAGTAATTTAAAAAAATTAAACCGACTTCAAAAAGAAATGAACTAAAATTATGAAATAACTTTAATTTCGGAAGTCGGTGGCAAAAAACTAAAATACAGATCCCAAGACACCGACTTCCGAAATTAAAGTTATTTCATAATTTTGAGTTCATTTCTTTTTGAAGTCGGTTTAATTTTTTTAAATTACTTTTTTTATTTAAATAATTGAGCCTCTCTTTTACCTTTCTGACCTTTTTCTTACAGTTGGCCGCAGTAACTAAGCTTATGTACCCCGACCAAACGGCTTACGTTAGGTTGGAACTGTGATACAAAAATTAACTCAAAATTATGAAATAACTTTAATTTCGGAAGTCGGTGTCGGGGTCTGTATTTTATAGTTTTAGTTTTTTACCACCGACTTCCGAAATTAAAGTTATTTCATAATTTTGAGTTAATTTGTTTTTGAAGTCGGTTTAATTTTTTTAAATTACTTTTTATTTCGTAATTTTTAGTTTTTGCACTAGAATTTGACCAAGGGTTTGAGATGTTTTCTCTTTGACACTACACCCGTAGCTCGTATCAATAAGCCAGGCCGTCACACTTACACGTATTAGTCCATATCTTGAAAATTACTAAATCGATTTTGATGAAACTTGCACTGTTCCCTAAGTTGAAGTAAATGTAAGCCAATAAAAAAAGAATGGTCACGATCCGATTGATAGTTACGGAGATATGCGTGGACAAACATACATACATACATACATATGTCTATAAAATTTTGTACATTTGTTTGGAAGCCCTAATAGATTGTCATATGTGAATATAATGCAATTCTAATAATATTACATACATACGTGTCGAATTGATAACCTCCTTTTTTTTGAAGTCGGCAAAAAGAAGCTCAATCATTGTATTTTTTGACAGTTCTTCCATACAAAAACTGACAGACGTCAATGTTGTTCCACAAATAAAAATTATCTGTCGATTGAAAAATCAGCTCTAAATAAAATACATGCCCTAAGAAAACTCGAAATAAAACTGTCTACAATAAGTAATATTTGCAAGTCGGCAAAAAAAAATCTCAAAATCCTATTGTTTGAAACCCACAGACTGACCGTATCATATATAAATAACCTTGGAACGGTAACATTCGCTCATAAAACCGTTGCGTCCACTGTCATCGCAATAAAAATAGTTCTGCCAACCACAAACTATGGCCACAGAGTCGTAAAAATGAGGTTTTTCAGGAGACATACTTCCTGAATGTGCTTTGTGATAAATTTTGATGTGTTGCGCTTGCCTGGGTTACTGTTTGTGCTATAATAAATTAATAAAGGGTCTTGAAGGTCTGTGGCATACCTACCAGACCGCCATTTTGTTTTTTTTTTCAAAATGGCGGCCATGCCTTACAGCAATTGATTTTTTTATAAAGAGAAGAACGGGACGAGAAGGACAAGAGCACCATTTTTGAAACCTTTTAAATTACACCTTCCATGGTATTTGCTTCAGAAACATTGGAAATCACAAAATCCGTATAACACACGAAATGTACATACAATAAAAGACTCATCTTCCCAATCCCACATGCGACTGCTAATAACAGTTTCAACAGACAAAAGCGCAGCCGGCGCTTTACAGCGCTGCCGATTAAAAATGTCGCTTTTTGCTCGAAATGCCTTAATTGAGGCCAGTTGGCTTCGAGCCAGGCCATTGAAGTTACGAGCCGGAGCGCTGTCGAATTTATTGTATTAGCTCGAGGCGGATAATATTTTTGAGTTGTTAAATTTTAGAGCTTATTGATATCCTATAGTTTTTGAGAAATGTATGTTTATAAATGTTTGTAGATAATTTATTAAGTATGAGGTAGTGTCAGGAAATAAATTAAATTATCTAAAGCCTAATTTTTCAATCGACAGATAATTTTAATTCGTGGAATAAAATTGACGTCTGACAGATTTTGTATGGAAGAACTGTCAAAAATTCAAAATTATTCCTCCGATAAAACTATCTGCGTTGGAAAAATCAGGCCTTAGTATTCCACACTGTTTGCTTGTTTTTATTGCCTGATGTGGTCTCCTATATTTGAAGGAGCACATAGATTTTTGATTTTGTCCTTTATAATATAGCACGTAAGGTGTAATTCTTTGTTGGAGATCCTAATAAAATAAAATAAGTTATTGTTTGATCACTTTATCGGTGACATATCTTTATAATAAATGGTATTTCCCAGATTATTGAAGTATGCATGAGGAAATCATACTTAACAATCTCAAATCGTAACACAGAATGAGCCAACGTCGTGGTCATCAGCGTTATTCCAAACCAGAGTCAGCAGCAACTGTCTAGAATTAAGGCTGAAATGAACCTTCTTGTCGCAGCACTATTGTTGTTAAGGGGCTACCTCGAAAATCTAAAATCCTCGAAATGAAGACTAAATTAAACCGTTGAACAGATTTGGATTAAAATTGGCACATAGATAGACTATTTCCCGGATTAACACATGGGATACTTTTTATCCCGATATTCTCACGGGATCGACACTTACGTGGGTGAAACCGTGGGGCGCTGCTAGTATAAAATAAGGCTATGCAAATTTCACTGCACAGAAAAAGTGTCCAGCTTCAGTAATATCAGCAAACTTTTCCATCAGTAGGGCGGCCAGTTAATGTCAATAGTCGTTCAATAAAATAATAAATGTTGATGAACAGTTATTAGGTTTCATCCAATTTGCTTGACGCCTCTCGTCTGGCGTGTTTGATTAATAAATATCAAGCATATTGTGTTACACTAAGCCGTTGGTCCCGGCTGTCATTCGTGGATCTTTGACAGTCGTTACGGGTAGTCAGAAGCCCGAAAGTCTGACAACCCGTCTTACCAAGGGGTATCGTATTACCTAGAATCTGGGTTGTGGAGGTCAGATAGGCAGTCGCTCCATGTAAAATACTGGTATTCAGCTGCACCTGGTTAGACTGGAAGCCGACCCCAATATAGTTGAGAAAAGGCAGGCAGATGATGATGATTGTGTTACACTATAATCGAGAGATAGCTGTTATGGTTTTTGTGTATACAAGGTCAAATTAAATTCGCTAGCGAAACTCCGTAGGCCTGATCGGAATCGATATCAAAGAAAGAAGAAAGAAAGAAAATACGTTTATTTGCGGCAAACATGACGCTTAAAAAAAAACAATTTGGTAGAAAGTATGCGTCACATCTACGCAAAACGGCCACCGCTCAGCATAATGCTAAGACTCCACGCGTTCCGAAGATAAAGGGTCTTGACATACAGACAGGCAGGCTGACAACAAAGTGATCCTATAGGGGTTCCATTTTTTCCTTTTGAGGTACGGAACCCTAAAAAACATGAAAGGTTAGACCAATTAAAACTAGGACTTTCGACAGAAAAGTAATTAGTCTAAATGGCAAAAAGAATAAAAATCCGTTTCAGATTCATTTAAAACGGAGTGGCAAGCGAAAATCCTATTTCCGAGAAATCGCTTTGATAGAATTTTTTCCATGACATTCACAAACGTTTTCCTGAAAAGTCTCGAAATATCGGATTACGGAATGTTTGCAACTGTACATGAGGCCCTGGGGTCGACTTCCAGGTCGCGTAAAGTGTTATTGCTGGGTTTTTCCATCAGGATTTTCTCATGCCCGGAGTCTTGATTTTTGCACGGTCGGTTGATGGCGCCGTAAGTAAAAGGGGAGCATCTGAGGAAAGAGAATAGAGAAAAATGAGCCTTAAGGCTCCTACAAACAGGCGCAAACCCGCGATATAATCGCGCGCGACACAAAGGCACCACCCGTTGCGCGACTTGCGGTGTCTTGGTGTCGCGCGCGATTTTATCGCATGTCGCGCCTGTTTGGGATGGCGCCTTTTTGGTTTAGTAAGGTTTATTTTTCTTTAAATTTTTGGCCGATATTCGTCCTTTTCGCTTACTGTGGCAGAATAGGCTCGCCCTCATTACATGGGTCTTAAACATAACTGGGTGGGGGTACTATAGGTACAACACTGCCTAAACCCTTCAGCAATTATTACATGCGTGATGGTAAGACGTTATGAAGATCTGCCGGTGTATTCTGTAAAAATCTCACCGTGAAACTTAGGTGAAGTGAGCTTGAAGTGAGCTGTCATTCCACCTGATGCTATAGGAATTGACACTATTGACAGCTCACTTCACATAAGTTCTCACGGTGAGATCTTTACAGAATCGCTAGATATTTGAAGATTTAGAGAATTGCACCGCATTTCAAAAATCCTACTACATCAGTTTCGTACATTTCGGTCTCCCCTCTTACTTTGTATTAAAATGCAATGCGCTGCGGAATAGTGCGGCTGTAATGTGCGTTTAGCTTTATTCCCCACTTTTCGGTAAAATCACATACCTCATCATCATCATCATTTCAGTCAAAAGACGTCCACTGCTGGACATAGGCCTCCCCCAAGCACTTCCACTTCGACCGGTTCTGCGCTTCTCGCATCCAACGGGTTCCTGCGGCCTTCACAAGGTCGTCGGTCCACCTTGTGGGAGGCCTTCCAACGCTACGTCTTCCGGTACGTGGTCGCCACTCCAGAACCTTTCGGCCCCATCGGCCATCTGTTCTGCGAGCAATGTGCCCTGCCCACTGAATCACATACCTACACAATTCTTAAACTTGGTACAAGTCATGGAGACATAAGAATCGCGATGCAGAATTCATCTAAACTAAAGCCTACAATTAGTCTTTTCTAATAATTCCGCCCGTGCAAGGCAGGCTTGTTGCATAAAAAGGTGGATGCCCTTAAACCAGTGGTCCATTTTAGCCCTGGGTGCTTACTCTCGAGTTTAATTCCGATAGATCGACATTGGAATTGTGACGTTTCGTACTATTGAGTTCGATGCTAGTGCCAATTGATTTTTATATTGGGTGTCCATTTTAGGGAACTAAGTGGAATTGGGAACGGGCTTGGCGTGGCGTAACCGGTACTCTTGGGTGTATTTTGACAGCTGTGTATTGCGTTAATATTGCGTTGGGATAGTTTGTTGATAGTGATTTTTCCAATAACAAAAGTGTAACTTTTTAGAAATTATTTTGCGTTTTAAGTGGTTTTTTTTGTGGGTGCTATGAGTATAATACGGCACGATAAGCAGTAATATATAGTGTTTTACGTAATTCCCATAAAAAACAACTGAAACAAAGACGAGATGAGCGTCGGATGATGCATTATATGAACAAAGCGTTTTCTATGAAAAACAACATTTTTATCCTATCTCTATACAATAAAAACTTTCTAGAACATTAACTTAATAAAATCGGACTTCGGCATGTTTTCATTATACAAAATTCTTTCTATCTCTAAAACCCGTAGACCGATTTTCATAATTCAAACTAGAATATCAGTTTTGAACATAATCCTCTCATTTGACACTAAAATCTCGCAAATATTCCTATAAACAAAAATCCTCGTTTTCAAGTTACGTAATTATTCTATAATTTTCTTCGTACATTAAAATTATCAAAAATTCTACGTTAAATATTGATATCAGATTCTAATACGAAAACTAATAATAAAAACCAGTTAAAAAGCTAATTAGAGCAATACAAACACTTAAAATTTACTTACCTAATTAGAAAATCAAAATCTTACTCAGTAAAACAGTAGTAGCACATATCGACTCCCACGCTAGGTATTTTAGGGTCTTAATTATCCTATTCTAACTATCACTTTTACATATTCTAATATCACTTCACTGGTATCTCAGTAATGTTCACTATTCACATAAACACGTTCGGCGTTCGTTACAAAAACATTAAGTACTTTATGAAGCAGTTGTTTATCTATTTACTTGGTATCATTTGTTTAAAACTGTAATACTAATTAGTTAAGTAACTTAGCGGACAGTAATTATTTCTTACTAAAAAGAACCAAACGCGAACAATATTGTCATAAACAAACAAAAAGTATGTTTGAAATTGGAGAACTTACACGCAGTCTTTTTTTTTAGAAGTGTAGGCAACGATCCTACCGCATGCAGCCAAAGTCATGGTTAATTTTATGATTTTAATCATTTTCTTACGCCCAAATGAATTAAATACTTTATAATTAATCAATTAAAGAACTATTTATATCATTTTTATTTATTAGCCTTGTTATTTAAAGGATAAAGCATTTTAAAGCCCCATTACCGGTTTATCGTAATGAGTTGAACCACACTATTGCAGCCCGTTACGTAGCTAACTTCACGTGTAACAAAATAATGGCAGACCAATGTCAATTTCATTTCAATGGTGACAATATTGTTTTCAAGAGTACCGAATCACGTGACTGTAAAATTAACATCGGAATCGTATTGGCCTTTCATTAGAATTAAAATTAATTTGGAGAGTTAGCCCCCTGGATCGAAAGAGCTGGGAGTCATGTGGAGAGGCCTTTGCCCATCAGTGGGATGATGCAGGCTAGCAGTAACAGTTACAGTGAGCCCTAAAATCCAGTAATATTTTATTTGCGTATTTTTCTGGCATTTTTATCGACAATACAATACATAATGACAGCAAAATCGTCAATATTGAAACGCGTTATAAAATTCGAAGTACCCATTTCCTTTATTCCCTGTACCACATTTCATCTGTAAAACGGCATAAAATTCCCCATTTATTGGCGCCACTGACGTTTCAAATGCAGGAATATCGCGCCAAAAAGTAGCTAGATACAGAAGGTCAGGTTCCATACAACGGGTAACACCTTTCATTGACTTGAATGTGCCCTGGCGGCTGAGAGTATGTCATGCTCACTCAAATGTCTCGCTGATGGTGGCGCGTGTGTTGGATCATTTAGCTCCCTATAAAATGGTTGAGCTGAATGGTGCTAATACATGCGTCATGTTCGTGAACGGGCGCCGTCAGTAGGGACTGGTCATCTCTTTGCTGCCATGGCTTATTTTAATTTAATTTAATATTTGAATTGTTTTTTTTCATTACGGACGCTTTTAATGTTCTGCATCGTTCTCACATGCATAATTTTTAACATGAATGATGTAAACAAGACTTTGTAACCATATTATTTTGATTTAAAAGAGTGTCCATGGAGTTTCTTGTCCGTTCTTCTCCATAGGTACCTACGCTTTGGAATGGGCAACTAGCTTCACCTTTCTGACTGACCGACCCCTTGACAATTCAAAAGTGCCTGTAATTGGTTTAATTGAAATATATGCTTTGAGTTGAGTTGAGTTGAGTTGACTAGGCGCATGCACACATAAACGTGTACGTTCAGCGATCTCAAACAAATGCCGGTCGCGAGTGCGCTTACACTCGCTGTACGTGAAGCGTGTTTATGTATTTTTTTTTATGACATCTCGCAGGTCAACCTCTGAGGTTGTCGTCTGCTTATCCTAACTGGGTCATCCTGTTGGTGCTTTATTAATAAATTAAGGCCTCCAGCCAGGGCAAAAAAGTAAAAAAAAAACTTATAAATGACAAATATTTTAGCGATCCTCTATTATATCACCTCTATTACAATTTTCTGTGATGTTACTTCTGGAAATCTGAAAGTTAATCTGTGCCATTTCTGTGTTGTGTTCAAGTTTCAGCAGTTCACAAGGAATCTGTACAAAACAAGACACATCATGTAATAAAAAACCAATTTCACCACAACACAAGTACAATAAAACCGCACGTCTAAGCTCGCGTCAATATGTGTGGCCCTAACGACAGTTCCACTTTTGGAACAATACAAAAACTACACGTAACATTAAAACTATGTCCAACAACATAGTTTCACGTAAGCCAAAAGAATTACGACACTTTTAATGTCTCTTTAGTTACTTTTTATCTATCTGTGATATGAATAATTACTTGCGTATGGAATGGGAATTTTCCCAATACCTTGTATTTTCCCATTTGATACGCCAGTCACGTCGTATTGCATCCACAGCACGTACGGAGCTTCTGATTTTTATTACAACGCTTATTATGTGGACTTGAGATGTGCTGGTCAAAGGAAAATAGGATTATGATTTATCACATAAATCATATTTTTCCTTTGACGTATTTTTTTTCTCGTATTTTAATACGAGAGTAGGTACTTTATTTATCTATGTATATGATTTATCGTCTTTGGTATGTATTAGGTTCTAATAAAACTGCTTTTTTTCGCATTGATTTGTTTTTTATCGTTAAAAGAACACGAATGGCTCGATTCCAAAGAATAGATAAAAAATATTTTGCGATTATTAACTCACTATGATATTAGTAAATATAAATATACATATAATAAATATTTTCATTTATCTATGTAAACTAATAATATAATATTATTATTTTCTCTTTAGAATATAGATATTATATATATTTGATTTTGTGTTTGTATTTTTGTTGAAACTTGAAAGGTACCCTTTGTCCGTTTCTGTACACCTGACAACGTATATGCAAAGTTTCAGGATGACGCGGTTCAGTGGTTTAGGCGTGAAAAGGTAACAAACATCCAAACATATTCACAAACTTTCACATTTATAATATTAGTTAGGAATTCAATCAAATCATCGGTACTAGAAAACCGGTCGAGAAAACGGAAACAACCGTTTTTGTCACTCCTGCAGTGCGATTCTGTAACCATCAGATCAACGTGAAAATTTAGGTGAAGTGAGCGTGGAGTGTGCTGTCAATAGTGTCAATTCCTAGCAAAAACTGTTAAAGATGCTGTATTAAGTGGCAACACTTATATTTGATTTAAGGTAATTTCAAATTATTATGTTAGCAACTCTCTCTCTCTTACCCCAACTGGCATGGAGGCTGCCTGTAAGTTTTCTCCTCGTTATTTCACCTAAATAAAATTCACTGTGTGAACTCTGCGTTGTTATTCCCAAAAGTCCTATTATAAACAAACTCACTTCACCTCAGTTTTTACGATGAGATTTTTTACAGAATCGACCGGCTGTACTGTGCCTTTCTGTACCCTAATTGTGTAACACACTGTCAATCTCAATCTAAATCATTTTGATGGATATTGCTATTGGGCGCGGACATTAATGAAAATGGTATAAAATTAAAGAGTATACATTCCCATAACATTATAATGGTTATTTTATTTGGAATCTGTGGGAGAACAAAGTTTGAATCAAAAAAATTTTTATTCAAAATTCGAATACTTTATTTAAGTAATTAATATAAGTTGTCGTTCTGTTAAATAGCTACAACGATTAAACAACAACAAAAACAACAACGGACTCGTAAATTAATGTTCTTAAACTCAAAATTAAAGCCATTGTGTGTTACGTTACGCAATTACCCAGCTGATTCATTTGGTTAGGGGTTTCCAAGAAAATTTAATAATTTCATTGAGACTAGTCGAGCTTCGTTTTCTCGGCGTTTTTTAAAGTGAAAACTTCTTAAGGCCCGTTGGGCATTTTTTGAGGTGGGAAAAAACCATTGAATTCGCGCCACTGTTGCGGTAAGCGACAACGCGCGTGTTTTGTTTAAAAGGCGATTAAAAAAATACCCGCTTCGGATGTGTTCGGCTGTCCTCGGTTTTAATGCATATCAAATATGTCAGTGAGTGATGGCAAAGTATTCTGTTTGTGTTTTGTTTTCACTTGTGTCGGCACTCCCGGAGTGTTTCTTTTGGTTTGTAACTGTTGTAGTGCCATCACTGTAGTTTCTTTGTTAGATACATGAATTATAGTGGTTAGGGATAGTATGCCTAATCAGCCTATAATGTTCCCGCTGCTGGGACACAGGCCTCATCTCAGTGAAAGGGAGTGAGCCGTTATTCACCATGTGCCAAATTTCATCCAAATCCGTTCAGCCGTTTTAGCGTAAAAGAGTAGCAAATAAACATACATAGGTAAGATAGATACCTCTAAACTAATATTATAAAGAGCTAAAAGTACCTCAAGACAGTGTGCAGTGGGAATAAAATATGTTCCTATTCTGTCCCATTACTGGGAAAATTTCAACCATATATGGCTGGACGAACTTGATGCCTATAATTATTACAAGTGATTGGTTCAGTATCGAGTTAAGTGGAAATAGGTAAGGGAGGTTTTTTTTTTCAGCTGCATCTGGTTAGACTGAAAGCCGACCCAAACATAGTTGGGAAAAGGCTAGGCAGATACTCGTAATCAGTTTGAAGTTTGAGCTGGTTTGATAGAAAAATCTCACTAACATTAAAGGCTGGCTTTAAGGCTCCTACAAACAGGCGCGACACGCGACGCGAATCGCGCGCGACTAAAAGGTACCGCAAGTCGCGCAATGAGCGATGCCTTTGTGTCGCGTGCACTTCGCGTCGCGTGTCACGCCTGTTTGTAGGAGCCTTAAGAGCGTTTACGCCTTACGGCATTTCATACAAACTTTCAAGCCCTTATTATTCGAAACGAATGAACCGATTTTAATGAAACTTCATACGCATAAGCAGGATACAAAGGTCTAAAAAGTTAGTTGAGAACATTTTTGAAATGTCTTATTTAAAAAAAGATAACTGGAAAACTCTGTTTGTATGGAAAATTTAAAATCGGTCTAATTTGGCTGTAACACTATTTTTCGAAAATGTTCTCTACTAACTTTTTAGACCTTTGTATCTTGCATAAGCATGTAAAGTTTTATTAAAATCGGTTCATTCGTTTCGAATAATAAGGGCTTGAAATTTTGAATGAAATGCCGTACGGCGTAAACGCTCTTAAAGCCAGCTAGAGTAAGAACATCACGAAAATTGCAATTGCTACCCTCCCTTACACAACTTAAGTTTTAAGTTACTCTAAACGCAAATGCATCCCGTTTACAAAGGCAAACTCGAACACCGAACACAGCAAACAGCCCGTATATATAATATTGTCTAGTTCAAACTGAACCAGCGAACTAGCCTACAGATAATTTAGCACTTACTGTTGCGAATAGTTCAATAGTTGTGAAATTAATCTGCCTAGCTTATTCTCAACTATGTTGGTGTCGGCTTCCATCTAACTAGATGCAGCTAAATACCAGTATTTTACATAAAACGACTGCCAATCTGACCTCCACAACCCAGTTACTGGGTAATACGATAGATACCCCTTGGTAAGACCAAAAAAAGTCGGATTAACGCTAAGCGAAAACGAAGTAATAGCGCGGTGAGTCGGGGAACAAGTTTCTCACGGATGAAGTCGCGGGCAGAAGCTAGTATTTCATAATCTTCTTTGTTAATTTTTAAATGTACTCGTAATTTTATGGAATAATCATCGCTCCAGCTGATGAATAGTGTTTACTTTAGGCCTCATCATCATCTGCCTAGCCTTTTCCCAACTATGTTGGTGTCGACTTCCATATAACTAGATGCAGCTAAATACCAGTATTTTACATAGACCACCACAACCCAGTTACTGGGTAACATGATACCCCTTGGTAAGACTGGTTGCCAGACATTTTGGCTTCTAAATACCCGTAACCACTGTCAAAGATCTACGAATGACAGTCAGAACTTCAATCGCATACAAATATCTTGGTTTTAATGTAAATTTCATGCCGATACGAGAAAGATGAAGAATTATGATTATTATGAACGGTTTAAACTAAACAAAGTCGTGCTATAAATGGGCCGACCTCGAACTAAAAGCAGACAGTTTTGTACACAAGCTACACTGTTTTGTCACAAGTCATAAACACTTTCAGTTTAGAAGTTTGTTGTCATGCATCTGAATATACTGCAGTCAGTTAAATGTTAATATTTACACATTTACGTCGCAAATATTCAAACACCTAATAAAACAAATCCTGTAACTGATGCCAAATGCTTATCATCATAGGTTCATGGGAATATGAATTCATTCCTGAAGGTTTATGTGATCGAGATTTCTGTGCTCTCATATTTGGATCATACATTAATTATTATCTATTATTACGTAGCTTAGGAGGCAGGGGTGGCCCAGTGGTAATGGCCGCGACTTACGAGGTCGTGGGTCGGACCCAAGCAGGCGCTTTACTTTGTGTAAATTATTTCATCACCACTGCTTTCAAAACGGTGACGGAAAACATCGTCGAAGCAAAGGGCAGAAGCTAGTCACACTAATATTATAAAGGCGAATTTGCTCAAACGGCTGGACCAATTTTGATAAAACTTTTGTAGGGACATAGCTGACACCCTGAATTGACATACAGGTTACTTTTTATCCCGATATTCCCACGGGATCGACATTTATGCGGGTGAAACCGCGGGGCGCAGCTAGTAAGATATAAAAAGCCAATAGTCTTTTAGCGTTGGCTGTCAGCTTCACTACCGACCTGCGCTACAAACCTGCTGACTAAGTAATCCATTTACTACGGCATGGCGTTTAGCTCGTGCCAACACGAGATAACATGAATTAAAACCGGCCAAGAACGTGTCGGGCCAAGCACAGTGTAGGGTTCCGTAGTAGCCCGTTATCACAATGTACTACGATTCTGTTGTTCTTTATTCTGAATATATAAAAAAAAACATATTTTTGTCCACACGATGGGGTAGACGACGAAAAAAATATTCATCCTCACTTCACATGTAGGGGAAAAAAAAATATTTTCCAAAATTATATTTTACCACTTTGTCGGCTTAGTTGATATACGCACTGACGCGTACACGCACGCGTACACGCACGGTTTTTAGCAAAACCTCGGACAGACAGACGGACGGACATGACGAAACTATAAGGGTTCCTTGTAGGAACTACAGAACCCTAAAAGTCAACGAACTATGCACTTCCATTTATAACGTTAATAGTGTTGTGGAAGTAAACACCTAGAGGCCATGGGACTATAAATCTTACCCCTTTGCCCCGCCAGAGATTTAACGAGCAAACTTCTGCTATTATTGTAAAAGTCCACTTCGCTACTAAATACCTTTACCTAATATTAAAACGCTGAGCACTCCTGTTAATATGCTATAAAGATGTTTGATGTCTTAAAGATGGCGGTGCTGTAGAATTTCCCATTTGCTCGTAGGTATTTTGGAATTCCCATTTCGTTATATTTTCCCATTCAACACGTAAAGTAGTATTAAATTCATTGAAAATAATAATAAAAGCTTTCAAAGTATAAATATACCAAGAAAAAAGTGTTTTGTTTTGTTGGCAGACAAATAAGAAACCCCTTTGGGAGTTTGGAGACATTTGCCAACACAGGCACAGCTTAGTTAAACAAAACACCGAATTCGCTTAAATGTGCTTTTTGTTATTTACTAGCTGCGCCCTCGGTTTATCCCGCGTAAATGTCGATCCCGTGAGAAAATCGGTATAAAAAGTAGCCTATATGTTAATCCAGGGTGCCAGCTACCTCCATACAAAATTTTATCAAAATTGGTCCAGCCGTATGAGCGTGAAGAAGTAACAAACATATAAACACACACACAAACAAACTTTCGGCTTTATAATGTAATAATGCGATAATCAAAAAGATTTTAAAGGGCATAAAAAATTTGTCCTTAAGTCACATTGTACCCAATTAAATATTAATACTGATCAAAAGTCCCTCAACTGTTTAATAGGTTATGAACGAATTGACCCAATAGCACAATAACCCATTAGTGTTCCCACTACTTGGACACAGGCCTCCTGTCTGTGAGAGGGAGTGGGCCGTAATCCACCACGGGTCAAATACGGGTTGGTGGATCACACACGTCTTCGTATTTTTGGTTATAGGACATGCCGATTTCTTCACGATGTTTTCCTTCACCGTTTTCACCCCAATTTTAATAATGGATCCCAGTTGCCATGAATTTCAATAGAAGACTAATTCATTATGATTTATCATTAATTACGAAGAACGCTGCTAAAGTAAGCTATATATCAGGCCAGATGGTCCAAAGGAGATATTGTAATTAACTTGACCCAGACCCGATAACGAATGATTTTGCATAAAATTTTAGATTTTTATGAGAAATTACTTTAATTTAATATATAATATCCCAGTTCTAGCTTCTGTCCGCGATTTCGTCCGCGTTTCTTGTTCCTCCGACACACGCCGTCGCCTGCCGTGCTTTTAATTTATTTTCGCTTATCGTTCTTTCTGACTCTTTTTCTTTGTGCTTTGCTCCTAAGAGTCCTAGCGTGATGTTAAGTAGCCTATAGCCTTCCTCAATAATTGGGCTATCAAATGCAAACAGATTTTTTTCAAATCCGACTGGTAGTTTCAGAGATTAGTGCGTTCAAACAAACGAGAAATTCTTCAGGTTTATTATTAAAGTATTAAGTTTATCATTATTTACTATTAAAGGAACTACATGATCTAAAGCGCGGTCACTGTCGATCGGACTGCATAGAAAAGAAAGAGAAGCGCGATGACACAACGCTGGTAATTTATTGCAATATGAAGCAATTATCTATTCACAAAAAATCTATAAAGTGGCCTTTTTAGGCCCCCAGTAGTTGTTAAAATTTCGAGGCTATTTAGTAAAATTGTTGGGACTCTTCATTGTAATGATGCTCTTTTGGCTGACAAATGGATGTTAGCAGTTTGCTGTTATTAGCAGACATGATGGATGAGGTGCCTTGATGAGTCGCTTAGCATGTTATAATACGTTAAATATAATATTTCACAGTATTTTTATCTCACGAACCGACGCGCTTTACTTGTGGTTACCAAGTGTAAAAACACGCTGTGAATGTGTGCGTGAGCGTCAGCATGTAACACACATACGTACACACACACACTTCAAACTTCGCCATTGTCTGGGACGGTACCGAGAGCTCCTGCGCTTACACACATTCACAGCATGTTTCTACACTTGATAACCACAAGTAAAGCGAGGGGCCCGTGGCTAAATAATAACAGCCGCACAGGTCGATCGATCAGGTTAAGCTACGCTTGCCGCGGTTGGTCTGTAGATGGGTGACCATCTTTACATACCGTGACCCCTCCGTGCCTCGGTAAGCACGTTAAGCCGTTGGTCCCGGCTGTCATTCGTGGATCTTTGACAGTATCGTATTACCCAGTAACTGGGTTGTGGAGGTCAAATAGGCAGTCCCTCCATATAAAGTACTGGTATTCAGCAGCATCCGGTTAGACTGGAAGCCGACCCCAACAGAGTTGGGAAAAGGCTAGGCAGATGATGAATGAACTACAAGTAAAACGCGCGGCGCGTCATGAGATAAAAATAATTATTCAAGTCCTTTTCTTATCGACCTTGAGGTTGTTGGTGGCGTTATCCTGGCTAGAAAAACCAATAGACCTAATTATCGAGGCAGACATAAACAAAAATACGGGACAACCAAACTTATTTTAAAAATCTCTTTCTATAGACAAAAACACTTTCGGAAATCTTCAGACATTTTTATTTCCCCGTTTACCTACTACGTGCGATTGTTTTATTCTAAGAACAATTTATTGTGAACATTATTCAGGATTCTGTAAGCGCTTTCGCTCCTTTCACAAATGCGTTATGTGCTTAAAGTGTGGGGAGGAGGAGAAAAGTAGTCCATTTGATGATATCTTTTTAGTGGTGGAAAATTACATTGGTTTTTGGACGTTTTTATTAGTATTGCGATCATTAATCTATCTACTAAGCGTGGTAATTATTACGGAAATTATATCGTCTTAAGACTAATTTAATGAGCAGTTACAGGAAGATCCCTAAAGATTGGATGAAATAATGGTCTACTAAGAATAATGGTATCATGGCGATGTCGATCCCGTGGGAATATCGGGATAAAAAGTATGCTGTGTTATTCTGACGTATAAGCTATATTACGGTAAAGTTTCATCAAAATCCGTTCTGTAGTTTTTGCGTGAAAGAGTAACAAACATCCGTCCATCCTCACAAACTTTCGCATTTATAATATTACTAGCAGCGCCCCGCGGTTTCACCCGCATAAGTGTCGATCCCGTGTGAATATCGGAATAAAAAGTAGCTTATGTGTTAATCCAGGGTGTCAGCTACCTCCATACAAAATTTTATCAAAACTGCAGTTACAGCCTACGTTTGGTGCGCCGCTCTAGTGCAACTCCGGCAAGGCTCAAGTAGGGCCCGCGTGCAGCTCGTGCGCACATAGCTTCTTTCGCGTTTGAACTATGAGCCTCAGTTGTGAATTTGAGGAGAGCCTCAGAGGTGCACCCCCTGCGCCGCTCGAGTACCACGAACATGAAAAGCACGCGCGAAGCGCAGTTTCCAAGCGGCTCGCGAGCGGCGCAGTCGGCAGGTCTGGACACACCTTAAAATATTGTTTGTGAACAATACTCAACCAAACATTGAAATACTGACTCCTTCCAAATCGACCTAGAATTAAGATTCGGAACCGGAATTCTGCTTCGTATTTTCTCTAGATGAAAATACTGTGAAAATACAATACACAAACATTAAAAAATCTCATCAAATAGAGAACTTCGTACTTTTTTTGGACCAAACTCGACGTGAAAAGAAATCCCAGCAGTACCTTTTAAAATGCCCGGAGACCCATCCAGCCTCCATTCACGTTTCACCCTTTGTTTTAACATCGAATGGATCTACCAGGTCCCTGGATAAAACCTTCATTATTTAGGTCTTAATAGGCATCGGAACTACTTTCAATGGGTTCAATACTATGCCCATTGAATTTAGAGAGACCATCCCAATGCAATTGAGTGTCTTTTGAATTACAAACAACAGATTCTAGTGGAATTAGTGGCGTATTTTCACATGTACAAAATAAGAATCTATCAAAAGAATAACATAACATAGTCAGCCTATAATGTTCCCACTGCTGGGACACAGGCCTCCTCTCGGTGAGAGGGAGTGGGCCATAATCCACCACGCGGGCCCAGTGCGGGTTGGCAGATGTCACATGTCTTCGAATTTTTGGTTCTAGGACATGCCGGTTTCCTCACGATGTTTTCCTTCACCGTTTTTGAGAGCAATCAGTGGTGATGAAATAATTTACACAAAGTAAAGCGCCTGTCTGGGTTCGAACCTACGACCTACAACTCGTAAGTCGCGGCCGTTACCACTTGGCCACCACTGCTCTCAAAAGAATAAATAATAAAAAATAAAAACCTACTAAAACCAAGTAATATGATTTCCATTACAACCACTAATAAAGAGGTGAAAAATTTGAATTGTCTGTATATAATGTCAAATAATAAAGAAATTATGTCAAAAAAGTATGTAAAAAAATAAAAATAAAATAAACATCGTAATTTGAGAGCAGTTAATAGACATTTACAAAGTTATGCTGTTAATGAGCAGCCAGGGAAGCCACATGTGCAGAAGGCATGTAAATATTTTAAAAGTATGCAAGTAGCTTGCATGTCATTATGGTATTCACCAATCAGCTTGCATGCCGTGTGCCATAACAACTTCTGATTGGTGAATACCATACTGGTATGCCAGCTACTTGCATACTTTTGTGCAAGTTACAGGCATGTGTGTGGAAGCCCTTCTCGTAAGTCCTTCCACCCTCGATACAAATTTTGAAGTCACCAAATTGCCAAGACAACATTACCTACAAGATACAATAAAATACTTGAAACTTTTACTATTACAGAAAACTGCAGTAACGTCTTTAACAACAAGACTTCTTTTAAGGGTTCCGTACCCATAGTGTGCCAACGGAATCCGTCCGTCTGTCAAAGGGCTATATCTTTTGAACCGTAATAGGTAGACACTGGAAATTTGGAACACTGGAAAGTTCTAGCAAATTATTATTAAAAATCAGAGTTTAGTGTTACCTACATATTTTTTACTGCGGTGCGGAACCCTTCGTCTGCGAGTCCGACTCACACTTGGCCGGTTTCGTACAACTAAAGAATACTAATCGGTACGCTGAGCTGGGAAAATAGACTTAAGAAAGTCTCAAGTATTAGCTTTACAAAGACTAAATCGAATAAAGTTCTGATTAGATCGTTGAGAGTCCTTGTTTAAGCCGATCACGATGAAAAGTAGACAGTTTTGTCGACTCAGAAGTTCGTTGAGTGTGGTCGGGTCTTTAGTCGGAAGGATAATAATAGGTCGTGTGTAAGAAGCTTAAGAAACTTGAAACGTTGGTTTCTTGATTATGACAAGAAGAGAGAGAGGGAAGAGAGTGCATCTGTGTCTGCGCACTTCATCATCATCTGCCTAGCCTTTTTCCAACTACGCTGGGGTCGGCTTCCAGTCTAACCGGATGCAGCTGAATACCAGTATTTTACATGGAGCGACTGCCTATCTGAGATGAACTCCACAACCCAGTTACTGGGTAATACGATAACCCTTGGTAAGACTGTGTCTGCGCACTTGTGCACTATAATATCTCCCGCGCCGAAGGATAGTCTCTGTTGATATTGGCTGGAGGATTATGACATACTAATAAACGCAAAATGAACTATTACGTAGGTACTACTATTAAGTAGGCCAGAAACTTAATTAAAAAAAGGCTCAAGTATTTAAAAAAGTGTGCATCATGAGAAGCGCAAAAAGTTTTAAGTGAGAGGGTTAATAATTTGAACAATGATCATCATTAGAAGGTCGAGAGGATAATAAGGCGTTTGTAAGAGGCATAAAGAACTTGAAGCGTGTGGTTCCTTGGTTATGATATACTAAATAAAAAAAATGTACTATTGCCATATTACCTACTACTAGTACTACTATTGTTAGGCCAGAAATTTAAAAACAGGCTCAATTATTTAAGCGCAAAAAGCGTAAAAAGTTTTTGAGGATTATTATTCTAGACACCCAGACATATATCTACATAGTTGATTTCCAAAAATAATGCTGTTTTATAGAAAAGTACAATACCAACACGGTAAAAATGTATGAAACGAATGTATGCATGTGTGTGATGTATGCATGTGTGTTTTTTATAACCGGTAAAAAATGTCAACGCAACGCAAATGGTTCAGAACCATGTAGGTACTGAATTCATGGTAACAGGTAGCGTGACGATGTCTGCCACACAGTATAGGTACTCGTATAATAATTTTACATTTTTGACGCAATTATTTTTTCGACAAAGTATTGGACAATAGCCACACCGAACTGTATTACGGTATTCATACTTCAACTTCAATCACGTTAATCAAATGCAACATTTTCGTATCGGATGGGAAATATTTCCCATCCGATACGAAAATTTCCCAATTGAAACGCGGTGTACTGATCAAGTAAAGTTTACATTCGTATTACACGTTGGAACTCATAAAATTGAAGCACTGGAGCTTGGCTAATAAATTTTGTGGGTAGTTTAGATTCTGTGGGGTTGACGAACGACCGTGGTTGTTACTAGGGTCAAGAAACTAAGAAGATAGTTGTAAGAAAATACTAAGTTACTAGAAGCGAAGTTATATGTCATGTAATTGTACCGTGCATTCGCGATTTATTTGCCAAAAATGTAAACAAAGATGAATTAATGGAAAAATAACTTTAATTCCTACACAATAAAGTTCAGTTTACGCTACAACTTCGGCCTTTCATTAAAATAAAGTTGATATACTTCGACCGGTTCTGTGCTTCTCGCATCCAACGGGTTCCTGCGGCCTTCACAAAATCGTCGGTCCACCTTGTGGGAGGCCTTCTGCCTTCCAGTAGTGTGTACCTATAGCCAGCTATAACCACTTTTCGGTAGATCGATAGCCTGTTTTACCAGAACTCAAATATCAAATAAAAGTTAGGTTAGATTTCGGTACAAACTTTGGTTTGAAAAGCGTTTACCAAAGTATACAAAAGAGTTTTGTTTCAAACAGATTTCATGACGATATGGAGACCCTTTGTAAATTCAACAATAAGCGAGTGACGGAAACCGTAAAGCGTTTAAAATAAAAACCGGTACTATTATTCGATTACAGGTCTCGAGTTTGAAGCATTTTATTTGTTTTTTTGTCCAAAAATAAATGGTAAAATCCTGGGAGATAGTTTACGAAATGGTAATTAATTGGTCAAATATTTGGAGTTGGAGTAAGTAAACATTTATTCTAAATATCAAAAACGGTAGTTTGACAAAATAAAAAGCATTTATTGCCTATTGGATAAAATTGGGGTAACATGTTGAAAAATCAGGTTTAAAAAAAAAGTTTAGATGCGTACTATTTGCAACCGGCGCGGCGTATTTTTTAAAGAAAGAAAATACATATATTTAGCATAGATTAAAATACACACAATCCATCAGAATACACTACACAGAACACAATACGCATACCTACCTAATCTGCATTCGCGACTTATTTGCGAAAAATGTAAAGAAATATGAATTTAAGGAAAAATATAATCTTTAATTCTACACAATAAAGTTCTGTTTACGTTCTTACTTCAAACATTTTTATAAATTTTTCAATAGTGCTAGTCACTCTGAAAGCAACTTAATTGACATTAAAATTAAGTCGATATTTGTTTAACTTGAAATAACATCAATTTGAATTGACTTTAGATGTGTTTATCTCAAGTCTTTCAAGACTGCCACATCCAGTATTCGCGCGCTCTTAATTCCCCGTTCGCCACTATCTCGAGGGTAGTTCGTTTGTACTCGTCCCCTGGTATTAATCAACTCGCGCTCGTCTTGAGGACATGACTCGTGTACTCGTGTGAAGACAATGTCAGGAAAACTCCGGAAAGTCTGGAAGAAAATGGTGCTTTTTGACGAGGGTAACGCTAACGGATAAGGTTAACATTATGTCTATAAAAAGTAATTTAAAAAAATTAAACCGACTTCAAAAAAAAATTAACTCAAAATTATGAAATAACTTTAATTTCGGAAGTCGGTGTCTTGGGATCTGTATTTTAGTTTTATGCCACCGACTTCCGAAATTAAAGTTATTTCATAATTTTGAGTTAATTTTTTTTGAAGTCGGTTTAATTTTTTTAAATTACTTTTTATTTCGTAATTTTTAGTTTTTGCATTAGTATTTGACCAAGGTTTTGAGATGTTTTCCCTTTGACACTACACCCGTAGCTCTTATCAATAAGCCAGGCCGTCACACTTACACGTATTAGTCCATATCTTGAAAATTACTTAATCGATCTTGATGAAACTTGCACTGTTCCCTAAGTTGAAGAAAATGTAAGCCAATAAAAAAAAATGGTCACGATCCGATTAATAGTTCCGGAGATATGCGTGGACAAACATACATACATACATACATACATACATACATACATACATACGTCTATGAAATTTTGTATATTTGTTTGGAAGCCCTAATAGATCATCATATGTGAATATAATGCAATTCCAATAATATTACATACATACGTATCGAATTGATAACCTCCTTTTTTTTGAAGTCGGTAATAATGTTAATTATGTTTTAAATAATTACATTATAATAATGTCTTTATTAATGTTTTAACAGGTACAATTTTAATTCTTTTATTGGACAAGAATCTCAGAATAAACTCAGAAACAGAGAGATTTGTTAATTTTTTTTTTTTTAGTAAGATGTTTTTTAAGACCCTGTTATTAATAACTACACAGACTGCTGGACATAGGCCTCCCCCAAGCACCTCCACTTCGACCGGTTCTGCGCTTCTCGCATCCACTGGGTTCCTGCGGTCTTCACAAGGTCTTCGGTCCACCTTGTTCCCACAAGGTCCAACGCTACGTCTTCCGGTACGCGGTCGCCACTCCAGAACCTTTCGGCCCCATCAGCCATCTGTTCTGCGAGCAATGTACCCTGCCCACTGCCACTTATGTTTTGCAATTCTCCGGGCTATGTCGGTTACCCTGGTTCTCCTGTGGATCTCCTCATTCCTGATTCGATCACGCAGGGAAACTCCAAGCATAGCCCTCTCCATTGCCCTTTGGGAGACTTTTAGTCTCCTTAAAAGGCCCATTGTGAGCGACCACGTTTCAGTTTTGTATTAACATAAACGAAGCCAAAGGAATAGGTATGTTAGAGTCGTAGCAGGTGGCGTTCTGTAGTTTCAGCCTATGGCCAGATTAATATTCAACTAAAAAGCTATATTTCCCGAGATAACAAAGCCACTCTTCCCGCTTCAATTTCTCAAATTTAACAACATGGCAGTCAAACAAACCTCAGCTTCGGATATTAACCTCTCAACTGAACAAATATGCTTTGACGAAAGTTTGTTAATCATAATAGTTGAACTCTGAACTGTTCTATACAAGTTGAAGCGTGGGTTACGTCGATCAGTCAGTAACTGCACAAGGTCTTTATCGAGTCACTGTTGACCGAAGTGTTCATTTAATATTATTAATTGAAAGAATAGTGTTCGAAATTGTAGTGCTCTTCTGTAAGTTCATTTTGAACTTCACTCCAGTAACCCAATTTATTTGGGATCGGCGCAACATGTCTTTTCCTTCCATACTTCTCTATTAGTGAGGGGTGAAAGGCCCGTGGATAAATAATAACAGCCTCACAGGTCGATTGATCAGATTAAGCTACGCTTGACGCGGTTGGTCTGTAGATGGGTGACCATATTTACATATCGTGATCCCTCCGTGCCTCGGGAAGCACGTTAAGCCGTTGATCCCGGCTGTCATTCGTGGATCTTTGACAGTCGTTACGGGTAGTCAGAAGCCCGAAAGTCTGACAACCAGTCTTACCAAGGAGTACCGTATTACCCAGTAACTGGGTTGTGGAGGTCAGATAGGCAGTCGCTCCATGTAAAATAGTGGTATTCGGTTAGACTGGAAGCCGACCCCAACATAGTTGGGAAAGGGATAGGCAGATGATGACGTCTCTATTAGTTGTCATCTCGGTAGTCACCCCCTTTCTAGCCTTATCATGTTATTTTTCACAAGGTCCATCCATCGTTTCTGTGGTCTTCTCTTAAAACTTTCCTCACGACATTTTCTTCATTCCTCCGCATTATATGCCCATACTAGCTTTCGCCCTCGACTTCGTCCGCGTGAAATTTCCCCCTCCCCCCAGTCACCCTCTTAGGGGTGGAATTTCGAAAAACCCTTTCTTAGTCGAGTCGGACTCGCACACGAAGGGTTCCGTACCACAAAGCAAAAACACCGATAAAAACACGTTTGTTGTATGGGAGCCAACCTTAAATATTTATTTTATTTTGTTTTTAGTATTTGTTGTTATAGCGGCAACAGACATACATAATTTGTGAAAATTTCAACTGTCTAGCTAAAAGTTGCTTTTTAGTTTACCAATGTGAAAGATTTCGCTGACGATTTAGTTCTTGGTACGTGTTTTTTACGATTTGTCACTTCGAATTACTTTAAACCATATAAGTTGTTTATATTTTTCTAATCATCTTTTAAAGCCCTTTATTTTGATACCCCACTCGATAGGTTTTGAGAAAAAAAAATTTTTTTGAAGACAACATTGCGCCAAAAATCGGCCATTTTATTTTTTTTTCAATTTTGATATACCCAGTGTCACTTGCACAATTAAGACGAATCTAACAGTACCTACCTCTCAAGCTGAAATCGTTCAAGCCGTTTAGGCTACAGATCGTGCCAAAGAGATATACATTCATCATACATAGTAGTCGCCATATTGAATTTTCACTAATGTCATGTCTTTAGTGACACTCACTGGACTAAAGAGGAATCGATTGACGTGTGAATCATAAAAATCGGCCCAGGCGTTTGGTCTGTATAGTGCTTCAAACATACAAACAAATATACATACATAGGCTGATAAACACATTACCACTCCTATGCGTCGCGGAGTCGGGTAAAAAGACACTAACACACCGTTGCTGAAAATGTTCACAACAGAGATACGAGTATCTCGTTTGTCTGTCCCCGGTATCTGTCCTATTAAGGGAATTAATTCATGATCATTTACTTTTATCGTTGGCAGGGCTGTTTTTATCGGTAATTAGGAACTGTGTTTGGGCGAAAAGATGTTTGTAATAGGCTTTTATTTGAAAGAGCAGCCCCCGGGTCGTTGCGTAACGTACAGACGCCAGCACATCAAGCTACCCGAAACTGTCAAATTTTCCCAATCAACTTTGAACCTTATGCTTAAGCGATAAAGTTGAAAATCTATAAAAGAAATTTGACAGTAGTTTGATGTGCTCGACATGGCAATCAATGGCAATGCCTTTAATTTGCAAAATTCAGCTCCGTTAATTACGTTATTTACGTTGCCGAGCAGACGAAGTTTTCAAACCCATGAAGCAATGGATTGCCATTATAAGTGACGCACTTGATGTAACGTCATATTCTATGCCATTGACAACGGACCGAATCGCAAAAACTCCTTTAAAACACATGGGAATTTATTGTTGTCATAGACTTTACTAGGAAAGCAAGTTAAGTTTCAAGAACTGTTGCCAAGTAAATGGTTATTATACAGTTATATATTCCTTCTTTCTTTTCTTTCCTAACCAGTATAAACCATAACGCACAACCATTCTATTTTTGAAGTGAAAACTTCTAAAAAGGCGCGTTGGGCATTTTTTGAGATGGGAAAAAACCATTGAACTCGCGACACTGTTACCGTAAACAACACCGCGCGTGTTTTGTTTATAAGGCAAGGCGATTCACAAAATACCCGCTTCGGATGTGTTCGGCTGTCCTCGGGATGTACTTGGTTTTTAATGATTCGATATGTCAGTGAATTGTCAGTGAGTGATGGCAAAGTATTCTGTTTGTGTTTTGTTTTCACTTCTGTCGGCACCATCTATATCCGGTCGGCACTCAGGAGTGCCAGTTTTTTTTTTCGCAACAATCAAATTCGTAAATTTTTCGAAACGTTTCACGAACGCACCCGGAGCGATGCATCACTTTTACTCATATTATACAAAAAAAATAAGCTAGTTCGACGTTTCCTATCTGACTACTCTGAGAAGAAAGGCCGAAACAAACTCAGAGGTCACAGTCTCTTTTAAACTCCAGACATAATCTTGGTCAGGTTATATGAAGACCATGTAGATCGATGTCTGAAATTATCTTTTCGAGGAAAGTAGATTTGAGTGGAATAGTCCAGTCAGTGCAGGCATTTGTCTGAAATCGAAACTTCGAAATTCAAATTTCATCCAAATACGTTCGGCCGTTTTAGCGTGAAAGCATAACAAACAAACTCACTTTCGCATTTATAATATTAGTTAGGGTGATAAAAAAAAAACATCTGAAAACAGTTGTATCTAACAAATCCTTAAAGATCAAACTATCAATAAATTAAAATGACGAACCTAAAAATTGTTCCCACAGGATATAAAATTAACTCCATGACTGAAAACCAAAAGCAAGCAAAGCCGCGCTGCCCAATACTCTTTTGAACTAAAAATAACATAAAACATTTTCAATTTTCAGACACGAAATCTTTCCCAGACGAAGTAGGTACCTACCGACACTATCTTTTTAAAACCAAAGAGAACGTCAACCTTTTTACGAAACCCTTTAAACGTTTATGACGTAAAGTAAAAGCAACCACAGTAGATTTTAATACCGTCTACCTTCTCTATGTTTTGTATATGTTCAGGACATTGACCCCACCTTCCAGACAGGATTGGCTGTAATTACCTGAAATGAAACAGAATTCCATTAGTTTAGTCTGAGATACAATATACTGATTTTGGAATGAAAATAACAAAAGAGGGTGGCTTCGCGTTAAAGGGATTATTCGGGGAGTACAGTCAACAGCAAAAGTAGATGATCAAAATCAGAAATTTAATAGGAGTCAAAACTGATCACGAATATATGGCAGCTGTACTAGTAGTAAATGTTTGGTATAATTTACAATTACATACTTTTGAATCACTTCGACGCCCAACAATTCTGACGCGAACTCCGTTCATTAGTATTGAATTCCTGATTCATCTACTTTTGCTGTTGACTGTACCTACTATTATTTGTAGGTACTATACAGCGGATTTCAGAGTGCGGTACAAGCCATTAAATTGAACAACTTTCTCCATTTAAGTAAGAGTGAACACTATCTTCTGGAATAGAATAGAATAGAATAGAATAATTTATTTGTAAAACAGGTAGGTAATTTCATACATAGATCTTAGAAATTGGTACAAATACAAATGATATTAAATGAATATCTACTATTAAATTACAATGATAAATTTATTACAATATAATATTATACGTATTTCAGTACCTAATCGTATTAACGCATGCATATAAATTAAATTTAATTACAGTTCATAGTCAATTTCATTTCATGTCAGAATCTGGGCACGCTCGTTCTGTAGCGGTATTTACAACGCCACATGCGAACAACGCGTCATACTGACGTCACGCAAATCCTGCATCGCGCAAGCAGAGTTTACCGCGCAACAAGCATAGATACAACGGCCCGACATGAATCATTGGGCAGTCCCTTTTCTATGGAGGTTGAGTGAACTTTACACCCTGTTCCTCGTATCTCTATAGTTCCTTCATAGACCTTATCGTAGACGTGATCGAAGTCAAGAGCTGACCCATTCGGCAATATAATAACAAAAAAAATTGGACCAACATGTTATCGCCAAAAAATAATCAGCCATACGTTTGGGTCGAGTAGGTATTGACATTTTGTATGGGGCAGTTGTAAACTTTTTCGCGATTTTCATATAGGTCCCATAGAGAAAGTTGTCCAGTATGATGGTTTGTACCACAACCTTTATGACTATACCTTTCTGATAGACGCTGGATACTACTATTTGAACAAGACATTATTGTCAGAACAACTATTTGTAACCGAATTAGTCCCTTAGCGCAGAAATCTAATCAGACGTTTCGAATTGAACGGTCGAATTGGTTTTAATTCCTTTCGTTTTGTGTTCATGAAGTCGTATCACAGTTTTTGAACCTGCAACCTAGCACAATACCCGCCTACTCTCTGTGAGACGGAGTCGGTCGTAATCCACCACATGTCTTCGTGTTTTTGGTTCTAGTACATATCGTTCGGTTCATTCCCTCACGATGTTTTCCTTCACGGTTTTGACAGCAACCGTTTTGACCTTTTGTGGTAGACTAATTTTATCCTAGGTGCATTGTCATTACATATAATTATATTATGCATACAAAACCTTGTAAAACATTCTAAAAGAGTAACGGTGGAGTTTTTTGCCCATTCTTCTCCATACGAAAACTACCTTTTGGAATGGGCGACTAGAATCAATTCTATTTTGTTGTAATTTTTGAAGTTCAAAAGTGCCTTTAATGTGCCTATTTGAAATAAATGATTTGACTTTCACTTTGACTTTGAATGGCGATGAAATAATTTTCAAAAACTAAAGTGCCTGCTTGTATTCAAACCTAAGACTTAACAACTCGTAAGTCGCGGCAGTTTCCACTGGGCCACCACTGCTCTGCAACTTAATCTTAAATCGATCCTAAACTTCCAAGCTATTTCAAGCTCCCAATAACTTACTTAATTAAAACTTGGTTGGAACGTTTCAGAGATAACCGTCTTAACATTAACAAACCCTATTGTTTTCACAAAGGAATATCGTAGTACTTCTAAGAATGGATTGTACACTGTGCTGCGATTGGCATGAAAGCAGCTCAATTACATGACAACTTATAAAATATAGAAAATCGTGTTGACCCTAACAGTATTTTATGCATTTAAAATTGAGTCTTATGGCTTTGAAATAAGATTTAATTTTCTTTAGCTCAATCACCGGTCAGTATGGCAAAATACATAATTTAAAAAAATACCTTTATTAAAAGTTACTGATATCGATTCAGTAGTCAATTATGAACAAACTACTTTCAGGACTTGCGTTTATTCTGTTACACCTTGTATAAAACACCATCACGCCTCTTTTCTAGAAGAGATATAGGCAGAGGTACACCTTGTAGCGAAATAAAAGAGGATCTTCACTACTGAAAACACTAAATTATTTTAAAAGAAATAAAAAAAAAAGAAAATAAAATATAAAATGTAAAAAAAAATCGGTCAAGTGCGAGTTGGAATCGCGCACCGAGGGTTCCGTAAGGTATGTAACTACAAATTTACGGTTTTCGGATTTTTTCCTTTACTGATTTAAGTCAACGGGAAGTACCCCATAGGTTTTAATTCCCTTGCGAGTGTCACAATATGCGGCATATACGGAACAACGTATCTTTTGATTGCGTTGACTCAGAAGTTTGATTATTCACTGCTTCAAGGGATTGCAGCCCTGAGTATTTGATACTAATTTCAACTTGATAACTCTACGATTGACTGAATGAACCGATTTTAATGAAGCAAGATATGCAGGTCTAAAAAGTTACATAAGAACATTTTCGAAGAATAGTGTAACAGCCAAATTAGACCAATTTTAAATTTTCCATAGAAACAGATATTTCCAGTTATCTTTTTTTAAATATGACATTTCGAAAATGTTCTTTTCTATTTTTTAGACCTTTGTATCCTGCTTATGCGTATGAACTTAGGAAGTTTTATTAAAATCGGATCATTCATTTCGAAAAACAATGGCTTGAAAGTTTGTATGAAATGCCGTACGGTGCGGCGTAAAAGCTCTATCAAAGGCAAAAATAATTAATCAAATCTGACCGGCAGTTCCAGAGATCCAGAGCCTTCAAACAAACAAACTCTTCAGCTTTATTATAAGTATAGACTCGGATATCTATGGTATAGCAGATAAGGCCAAAAACCTCAACGCTATAAAGATGACGATAGTCATAAATATAGATGAAGTGGAGCGAAAAATGGACGAATAAAAACCGTTGATTCGAACCAAAATACTACAATAAATCTAGATAGTAAAAAATAAATAAGACTCCGAATCTCTTTCATTTTTATAGCTTCGAACTTCCGTATTTCTGTTTTGCCGGAACGAACGATTCGACTTAGAGTAATTGGATATTGCTTTTGAATTTTCAGCTCAATTCTATTGTGATAAACAGAAAAAAAAAACTGGCCAAGTGCGAGTCGGACTCGCACATGAAGGGTTCCGTACCACAAGGCAAAAATGCCGAAAAAAACACGTTTGTTGTATGGGAGCCCCCCTTAAATATTTATTTTATTTTAATTTTATTATTTATTATTAAAGTAAAATACAACTGAGTATTTTAAGAATATTTCAAGTGCCTACCTGTTGCCATTATTGATATCGAGCAAAATAGGGCAAAAAAATCGCGTTTGTTGTATGGGAGCCCCCCTTAAATATTTATTTTATTTTGTTTTTTGTATTTGTTGTTATAGCGGCAACAGAAATACATAATTTGTGAAAACTTCAATTGTCTAGCTACCGCGGTTCTTGAGATACAGCCTGGTGACAGACAGACGGACGGACGGACAGACAGCGAAATCTTAGTAATAGGGTTCCGTTTTTACCCTTTGGGTGCGGAACCCTAAAAATGTTTTACGAGTTTTTTGCTTTATCGTAATTAGAATCTACCGACAGCGGCCTCTAAAAGTTAGTTGACATTTTTCGACTTCACCTGTTTCACCTGTGTGACACACCACATTATTAGGTACTAGCTGCGCCCCACGGTTTCACCCGCATAAGTGTCGTTTCCGTGGGAACATCGGGATAAAAAGTAACCTATATGTTAATCCAGGGTATCAGGTACCTCCATATAAAATTTTATCAAAATTGGTGCAGCCGTTTAAGCGTGAAGAAGTAACAAACATATAAACACACACACACGCACAAACTTTCGCCTTTATAATATTAGTGTGTGTGTGTGTGTGTGTGTGTCTGTGTGTGTGTGTGTTATTAGTGTGATTTAAATTTCTAGTGATACAAATGTTTGAACTGCTAACACGTTTTTATTGACCCTCGACTTATTATAAAAATATTCAAGTTTCCCTTAGGATGGATATGATGGATGGATAGAATATTGGTTGGTCCGTACTAAGATCCCTCCGTGCCTCGGAAAGCACGTTAAGCGGTTGGTCCCGGCTGTCATTCGAGGTCGTGACGGGTCGTCAGAAGCCCGACAATCTTACAACCATTTTTTTTATTTTATTTTATTAACACTTTATGCACAAGTAAAAGAAATACAACCATTCTTACCAAGGGGTATAGTATTACCCAGTAACTGGGTTGTGGTGGACAGATAGGCAGTCGCTCCATGTAAAATACTGGTACTCAGCTGCATCTGGTTAGACTGGAAGCCGACCCCAACATTTTTGGGAAAAGGCTAGGCAGATGAATAGTGTGAAATTGATCAAATATAACACATTAAACTATACTTACTCACATTAACTATTCATAATAGTTTTATACGAACCGCACATTGTCCAATAACTACACAAAGACACATCGCAATGTAAACAAATAAAGGTACTTCACACTCAACCCTGCAAATGACTGTCCCTGGGGTCTAATATACCCCAAATGGGTTGACCCTTATCTGCCATGTCACTCACAATAATGTATGAATAGTATTGTACGTGTTACAGGCCAGTGAGTTTCAATTGTTCAGTAATTATGTAATTTACAGAGCACAAACGCGCGCCGCAAACGTAACGTATTTCGAACGTTCATTAAATCGAAAATAAGAGGTATTCCATTTAGAGCACCGATTTCAACAGCACTTGATCGAACCGCACCTGAGCACTTCCATTTACAGCACTGAAACAAAATTTTAATAAGTGCGGTTTGGTGGAACAGTTTATTTACACCTATCGTATAGCATTTTGGTTTGGAGTGCCTCGTGGCTAAACGACAATAGCCGCACTGGTTAAGCTTGCCGCGGTCGCTTCGTGGATGGATGGCCACCCATTACATATCGAGACCCCTCCGTGCCTCGGAGAGTACATTAAGCCGTTGGTCTCGACTGTCATTCGTAGATCTTTGGCAGTCGATTAGGGAAGTCAAAAGTCCGCAAGTCTGACAACAAGTCTTATCAAAGGGTTTCGTGTTACCCGGTAACTGAGTTGTGGAGGAGGATTTTTGACTGTTCTCAAAACAACGAGAACCAAAAATTTGACATCTACCAACCCACACTAGGACCGCGACCACGTCCGCGTGAAATTTAACCCTCCCCTCCTCCTTCCTCTTAGGGGTGGAATTTAGAAAAACCCTTTCTTAGTCGATACCTACTCTTCACAAAGAACACACCCTCCAAATTTCATGTCTCTAGGACCAGCCGTTTAGGCTGTGCGTTGATATAGTAGTCCGACAGGACTTTAAATTTTATATAGGTACTAGCTTCTGCCCGCGACTTCGTCCGCGTGAAATTTCACCCTCTTAGGGGTGGAATTTCGAAAAACCCTTTCTTAGTGGATACCTACTCTTCACAAAGAACACACCCTCCAAATTTCATGTCTCTAGGAGCAGCGGTTTAGACTGTGCGTTGATATATCAACAATCAGTCAGTTTACCATTTTATATATATAGATAATATATATATATATAAGAAGATATATGTCGCATCCGGTCATTCGTTTGACTATTTGGAACGCTAGCGCCATCTGGTGGTGCTTGACAGAGTCTAGCCTGAGTTCGTGGGAGTCGACGACAGATCGACAGAACGATGTGGAGCGTGGAACATGGACATTGGACATCGTACGAACATGCGCTCAGAAACTGTCCTGCGTTCCGTAACTGGTTGTGTCGTGTATCTACAGTGTGTAATTTGCTAGTGTGAATAAACTGTTCGTAAAATTATGATTTGAACTGTAAACGGTTTTTTATATTGCGCAATGAACAACACTACCCAATAGTACGCCCAGAGTAGTTAAAATATTGCCGATAATAACGAGACACACTATACCTTCTCCGTCACATAGATAGATGTAGAATGACAACTACGGAACAATTCCGTGATGACAACGCACCTGTGTTATGACTTATTGTAGATATATTTAGGTGTCGGTTACCATACCACAGTGGGAAGCGTGCTCAATTTCCAACCAATATAAAAACAAATGACAAACACAAACAAGTAATGGCCAATTTCTTTCCTTGACGGGTAACACGAACAACAGCGGGGTACTTGCGTAACACACAAACCCTACTGTTTGTGTAACTTTCATTTTGCCAGTTCAACAATATTCATTGCGTTATTTACGTTGTTGAGCAGACAAATTGTTCGAACATTATGAAGTAATGGATTAGCATTTATCTTTCAAAATGATTTAGATTGAGATTGATAGGCTGCTTGTGTTGAACTTTATTTCCCCAGTTAAAAGCCTTTCTGCACAGGTACATTCAATAAAACCATTCCTAATAGCCTTTGCCATAATTCCGGGCAAGTTTGGCTGAACTTTGGCCCAGTTGCCACCGGTAAAGCGAGTTGTATAACTTAGACGATCCATCTCGCGCTGCCACTGCGTGAAATTAGCCTTATGCAAACAGTTGGGTGCCGGTATAAATGGTATTGTTTCTAGTGTAAAGTTAGATTGGGTGTTTTGGTTCTTATGTTTTCCTGGTAAGTGAAAGCCACGTTCTTGATGGAGCATCCTGGACAGTGAGACCCACTACTATTTTGCAAAAATGTCACAAACGGTTTAAAAAAATGTAGCAGATTTCCAATGAAACCGATTTCAATCCATACTAATATTATAAATTCGAAAGTAATTCACGCTTAAACCACTGAACAGATTTCATAAAATTTGGCAGAGAGTTAGATTGCATCCCGGGGAAGGACATAGGGTAGTTTTTATCCCGATATTCCCACGGGATCGACGCTTATGCGGGTGACGGGGCGCTGCTAGTAAGAAATAATAATAATAATAAATAGTTTATTTGATAACCTTAAACGTACAACAAAATTTGAGATTGAAGCCTCCTTTTAAGCAAAAAATGCCTGTATTAGGAGACTCCAGAGAGAAATATTACTGGTTTTGCGAAAAGCGGCTTAGTTGCGCAACACTCATAGTTATAGTCGCTTTTAACAATATAATGCAGTACGGTATATTTTGCCGTCCCCCTTTTCCTTTGATATTTTACTAGAATTTTGCTACAAAAACGCCAGATTCGATCACGCCTAAATTTCCCCGGAGAGACAGAGGTGTACATATAGTAGGTACACGCACATTTTGCCAGTAATGTGTAAGTCCCATGTAAGAGAGAGAGGGAAGATGAGAAAGAGGTGGCGAGCCTATTGCCAGGCACAGATTCAAACTTCGGCCTGCTACTAACTACTATTAGTTATTCTGTGCTGCTACTGAGGAATTCCTAAAAGAAAAACCCAGTAACACATTGCTCGACCTCGGAATCGAACCCTGGACCTCATGTTCAGTAGTACCATTAGCATTATTTTTAATTTGCATTTTGTGTTTCACGAACTGTGTCCAAATCAACTTTTTTCTTTGTTTTTTGTTATCTACTTACAGGGTAAGGGCTAACTATTCCCATTAAAGTGAACTATAAAAAATATAAGCTTCCTTTCAGGGCGTGTAAGAAGGTACTCATGACTTAAAACCACTTTTACAGGACTTTTATGGGACCAAATCTTACTATGGAATAAGAATTACTGTTTCATACAAAAGTACTTACATTATCTTCCCAAAATGTATGAGACGGACGTTTTTAGGGTTTCGTACCTCAAAAGGAAAAAACGGAACCCTTATAGGATCACTTTTTGGTCCGTCTGTCTGTCAATACCCTTTATCTCGGGAACGCGTGGAGAAATCGACTTGAAATTAAAACTATATACTCAAGTCTACAGTCCCTTGAAGCTGTGAAAAAAATTAAACTTCTAAGTTAACGTCAAAAAAAGATACGGCGGTTTATGCCGCAAAAAACCTATATTTTGACACCCTGTGGTGTTCGCTATGATCTCTTATTAGGGGCTTAGGGTTTTAAGTAAAACTACCAGGATATCAGTAAATACACAACAATCCAACGGGCACGTCCAGTCGCCATGGCGGGTAAACCATGACAGCTCGAGCAGTGTTGCCATCCAATTGTGTGTTATATTTATTAGTATACCACATCTCTCTTCCTTTTTTTAAGTTAATTAGATCATTTAGATGTTAACTTATGAAACGTCAGAAGCTAGGTGCACGGTTCACAAAATTGTCGTTTCCTGTGGAGAAGAACCGGCAAGAAACTCCACGGTTACTCTTTTGAAAATAATTGGCTTTTACAATGTTTTCAAATTACAGTAGGTATGAGGACAGCGTAGGCCTATCTACAAATGCCAGGTACTTGATAAAATAAAGTGATCTACCGATCCAAAGTCTACTAAGGCCTACCAAGTCCTCACATTTACATTTTTAAGTTTACACAATACAGTGTTAACATGTATACTACATTTCTTTATCTGAAACTTCGTTATCGTTAACTTTCCCTTTTTAATCCTTTCATTTGCCCTTCTACCTTTCATTTCCCTTTTTTTTTTTTTTTTTTTTTTATAAGATAATTCTTTATCCATAAACATGGTATAAAGCTGTTACAATCAGATATTAATCTAAAGTCCGCATGTTTAGCTATACAGGATAATTATGTATCAATTTCATTCAAAATATAATTATTATTAGTAAATTTAAAGTTCAATGTCGCAGATACAGAGTCAATTACAATAATAATAGTTTTCTCTCAGCATTATTTGCAATTACACAAGTCCAGGAATTTATAATTTATTGTTGAGAAAATATTTAATGTCATAAAACATGTGTTCTTTCAACCATTTCAGTAATTTGTTTTTAAATGAGTTACTATTAGATAACAATTTTATTTCTTTTGGAATTTTGTTATAATAAAATTGCACATGACTAGGAAACTTTTCGCATACTTGGCTGATTTAGGAGTATCCTGCAATGCAAGTCTGCCTGGATCTCTATTTCGAGAGTTCAACTGATAGGCTTTCTTGAACAATCCCTTATTATTATAAACATAATTATAAATTTCAACAAAATACAGTGACGGGACTCAAATCATAATTAAACATAAATTAATGCATCAAAAAAATCTTCAAATACACCTCTTGATTGTCTCTAAAAACAGTTTATCCCTTCATTAACAATTTTAATTATAATTAAAAATATGCCAATAAATTGCTAATGCTAAACTGCATCCAGTGATGGATTATTTATTATTAAATAGTATGGCATGATATTATTCATATTTAACACATACTTATAAGGATATTAGAACATTATATTTTATTTTTTGGAATTTGATCTCAATATTTATTAAGAAAAAGATTAATAATAATATAAGAGACAAAGAATATTTAATACATATTAATTTACAAATGCTTTCCTTTGTCGCTTTGATAAATCCAATTTAATGGAGTGTTACATAAGGTTTCCTCAAGATGTTTTCCTTCACCATTTTGTTACGTTCAATTTAATGGATGTCAATTTCGTCCAATTTAATGGATGTCCATTGCGTCCAATTTAATGGATGTCTATCTACCACGCGGAAACTCTCCGTACTGGTAATGTCACATGTCTTCGAAGTATTGGTTCTCAGACATGCCGGTTTCCTCACGGTGTTTTCCTTCACCGTTGATGAACAGTGGTGATGAGTGAAAATACACAAAATGCCTGCCTGGTTTCGAACCCACGACTTAGTCGGGCTAGACCACCACCACTGTTGTGCTGAAATTAAATGCTATTATTATGTGTATGTGCCTACTACATAGTGACACGGTGAATGACCTGGTCTGTTCAAATTTTTAAATAGCAAGGAGTATTATTCTGTTGACGAATATTTAAATGACAAATTTTAATTATACTTGATAATCTAAATCCAATTTGTGGTCATTTTACTGGAAATAAACATTATTATTATTTTTTCTTTCTCTCATTTCCTGTTCTGTTTGCCAAAATACCACAATTGGCATTCTTTAAGTTGACATTGAAAATGACAATGTACCTAAATTGTTTGTGAATAAATTGAATTAAATTGAATAACCTTATTGAAAAATGGTCAGCTCACTGAGATCTTTTGATTTATTTTATCTCAAGTCTGTTAGTTGATGGCGTTTCAATTCGTTATTCTCTGGAAATGAGTTGCTCCATGATGGGCATTGAAATGATTTTCTGACAACAATAGAGGTATCTCTGATGTATAAGTATAACTCTAATGTAACTTTATGAAGTTTTTAGGACAAATCAACTTAACTAGATCAGTGTCGTCACTCACTCACCGTTCACTTTTGAATTTTATATTGGTTTCACACACTGTGAATTTTTTACTTTTCCCACTTTTGTTTTGCGTCATTAAATGATTTGCGTCATTAAATGACCTCTGGGACACTCTTGATTGATTCACACACATTGATTTTACATCATTTACATACTGTGAATCTTTCATTGTTTGCCACACCTGGCTTGGGTTGTCACCCATTTATTTCACACACTGTGAAATTTTGTGCTTTTCCCTTGTTTTGCGTCATTAAATGACCTCGGGGACACACACACACCACACATATTTTAATATACACAAATATTAAAATATGTCTTGTTGTACCACGGTACCACACCCAGTACAACGAGGGATTTTCCTCTTTTTTTTTTTTCTTTTTTTTTTGTTTTTTTTTTCACATAATTTTTTGTTGTGATCATAAAACCAAAGCAAATGAAAATGTCAGTCACGAGCGTACGTGCGAACGTGACGTGACGTTTTTTTTTTTTTTTTTTTTTTTTTTTTCTTTTTCAAACGTTTTCGCTTTGGCACCTAGTGACGTAGTCAGTGCACGCCATCTAGTTTTTTTTTTTTTTTTTTTTTTTAATTTTTTTTTTTTTTTTTTTTTTCAAAAGGAAAACCTCTCATTGCACGGCTTTTTTTTTTTTTTCACACCACGCCTGGTCACCAGGCATTTGTTCCCACGGGATTAATCCTCACTCGGAACTTCCAGAAATATATCGTCATTGTTTAGGTTATAACGTACCAATAGTACGTAACCTCTCAATCTGTGTGGTTCTTTTCTCAAAAGACCACCTCAGACATCGATCTACATGGTCTTCATAACCTGACCAAGATTATGTCTGGACTTTAAAAGAGACTGTGACCTCTGAGTTTGTTTCGGCCTTTCTTCTCAGAGTAGTCAGATAGGAAACGCCGACTTCATCTAGTTTTAAAAACATAATTGACGTGTAAAAGTGTTTGTACAAACCTACTTACAAAAATAAAATCATTTCATTTTATTTCAACCGTAAACCACGACATTTCGTTTGCATCGCTCAAACCGAGCACGTCTCCCAAATAATGTAATAATTTATTTATTTATTTAATTGTATTTAAAGTTTATTTGAAACTAAATCACTGCCGTTCATATTTGACTAGCCAGCAAATCGTACAAAGGTCCTTTGACGACGTGTGCTTAAAACAAACGGTAACTTGATATTACACTCTGTAATTAATTCTATGAATTCTTTTGTTGATTGTAATAGCCAGTGCAAATGCATTTGATTTCACTAAAATTAGTTCAATCATTACCCTTGACAGATTTTATGACACTAGTTAGGAGTCCGCGTACCTACTATTTTTCTTAGTCGTCAGTTTATTTAATTCGCCAGTTTCGTTGATTATTCAGTTTCACTGATTCTTTAGTTGTATACTTTACTCCAATTTTACCGAAATGGAACTTATGTTAAACTGGTACTTAAATCAACGGTATATTTTGTGGTTAGAGAATCTTTATTTACTCAGAAGTTTATGGTATAGGGTTTGGTACAAAATAATTGAAATTTTAAACAGCCTTTTGAGCTGTTTGGGCTGAAAGAGATTAGTTATTTTGATGTTTTCAGCCTTTAATTTTTTTTATCATATGTTGAAAATTAAATGGTATTACTAACTATAAACATTAATTATATTTTAGGGTTGGCAACCCTGTGGAAAATGACGTGACAATGACAATTTACTCCGCTTCACGGATTGGACGGATTTTATTTTTATTTTAACGTCATTCTGACATTTACAGATTTGACCTTTTCCGAAATGTTTTGATATTGCATTGTCATGATAATATAATATTTGATAATCAATATCTTTTTGTTTCCATATTATGGAGCTGCAGCTAAAATTATAATAAAATGTCAAAGTATATGATAGAAACGGAAACTTTAGCCACATTTAAAATAAAGAAAGGCTATGTGTGCGTTTTGTTTGTTTGAAACATTTTCCACTTTGTACAAAACAGGCGCCTGAAAAATCATATTTAAATAAAATCGAGTAGCTAAATAAATAAGCTTTCTAATAAGGTACATCACATTAGCGTTTATAAATCTTTGGAATATTGTACCACTTTTGACCTCTCCTTTCACTTATTGAGAAAATATTTTAACTACTTATTGTATATAATGATGACATTCATGCGAAACAAAATCATAATTTTGTGGCTGAATTATTATTATTTTCGTTGGAACATTTCAATAATTGATCGAATAGTATTCTTCCGAAAGTAATAGATTATTCACATACCGATTTGGTCAACCATACATTTGATGTAGGTAGGTATTTAGGCATTTATTTATTAAGATATCGTAACCATATTTCAACACACGGTTTCATTTACGAACATAGAACACATTTATAGTTTTGTATAGGACTCATTTCATCGATCTATGCAGCGCATTCTCGTCTCAGCTGATCGCCACGGGCAGCTTGCATAGGTTAGGTAAGTAAACACACACATAATGTAAATCGAAATTAAGTTTAGCAACACGTTTAGAGATTTCCGCTTAGATCATGGTCACTAATTTCTCTTTTCTTTTTTTTTTTTCTTTGTGCAATAAAATCGTACCTACTTTGTTTCCGACCAATTTCCGTCTTGTACATACTTACTGCGCTTTTACTCGTCGCCATTGTGGTGTTCGCTATGATCTCTTATTAGGGGCTTAGGGTTTTAAGTAAAACTACCAGGATATCAGTAAATACACAACAATCCAACGGGCACGTCCAGTCGCCATGGCGGGTAAACCATGACAGCTCGAGCAGTGTTGCCATCCAATTGTGTGTTATATTTATTAGTATACCACACACCCTCAAGAAAATCAAAATTTATAGGGTACTTCCCGTTGACCTAGAATCATGAAAATTTGCAAGAAGCAAGGTCATGTAGCACAAGTAAACGAAAAAATCCAAAAACCATAAATTTGTAGTTACATTAAAAAAATCCCATGATTATTCACATACCTAGAAATTTGTACGTTACCTTAGATGCGCGAGTCCGACTCCCATCGCACTTGACCGATTAAAAACTAAGCTTCCATATCAAAATTAAACTCAATTACGCTATACAAAGAGTTAACCACTTTATCAAATACACAGTCAACTTCATATTTCCTTTACTGAAGATAATAAGCGCGGCTGTTATCGCGAAAATTGAATCTAATTCTGCCTTTGAGATCGGGAGAAACTTAAAGGTAGGTTAAGATTGCTTTAGAATGAAATGTCTCGCTGACGGTGGCGTGTGTGTTGGATCATTTAGCTCCCTTCAAAATGGTTGAGCTAAATGGTGCTGATCTATGCGTCATGTTCGTGACCGGGCGCCGTCAGTTGGGGCTGGTCATCACTTAGCTACCTCGGCTTATTTTTATAATTATTTTATTTTTGGATTGTTGTTTTGTTAAGTACTATTTGTTGTACTCTGGACGCTTTTAACGCGTAGGTCTTTTTTATTTTTTACATCGTTCTCACATTATAGAATTATAAATTCAAAAGTAATGATGTAACTAATATTTAATTTTTTGTAAAATATAATTTAAAAAGAGTGTCCATGGAGTTTCTTGCCCGTTCTTCTCCATAGGTACCTACGCTTTGGAATGGGCAACTAGCTTCACCTTTCTGACTGAGCGACTTCTTGACAATTCAAAAGTGCCTGTTAATGGTTTAATTGTAATAAATGCTTTGAGTTGAGTTTGAGTTAGAATTTAATGTGCTGTCCGAGTCACGGAGGGGTCACGGTATGTAAAGATGGTCACTCATCCACAGACCAACCGCGGCAAGCATAGCTTAACCTGATCGATCGACCTGTGCGGCTTGTATTATTTAGCCACGAGCCCCTCGTTGATTATTTGCAGCTCCTGAACTTTATTCAAATTCAACCTGTAGATTTTCCCTTTCCATAACACGTTGTATGCCATTTGAAGGGTCCACTGCAATAGTGATGAATGTCCAAAAATTTTAAAATTCAAACTAATACCGTCGATATATCGCTCACCTAGCAGTATAATGACACATCTACTTTTTTCTTATTTTACAGAAATGAGGGTCAAACATTTTGCAAATGTTTGAAATGAAGTTATGACTTCATTTTACATTTTATCATGGATTTTATGGTTTTAAATGGTTTTATGGTTAATAGATAGGGATAAAAAATTCCACTTCAGGTTTCCAGGAGTTGCTTCATAACAACTCAATTTCGCTTTTTTTGTAAATGTGTGTGTAAACGTTTACAAACTTAGCAATATCGCTTCCAGTCTCGAGATAATTGAGTTTTTAATATTTGGCTACACGGTTAGAGCGCTCAACGTCACAGCCAGTCACAGGTGTTCACGGCAATAATGTTTTTTTTTTAAATTATTTAAAGTTACTTAAGAATGATTATTTTCCAAAGAACTATTACTATAATACATGCCCTATATCATAAATAATTTTTTTTTCAATCTATAACACTGTTTTTCACCGTTTATAACCTTAAAACCCGATTATTTCAGAACGATAAAAGTACATTTATCACTATTGCAGATGAGCCTTCATCTGTAATGTCTCATTTCAGACCTAATAGTACGTAGTTTGTGGTTGACAGAGGAAATCACGGATGGAGGAAATAGACCACGTCTTAATGATTATCTGGTTATAATTGTATTAAGGGATAGTCAATTGCCGTGCTATTATTAGAATCTGGTTCAATAGGTTAATTTGTGATTAGGTAATTGGAGTTTGCGGTCGTTGAACTATTTGATGAAGTAATAGGTACTGTAAGGGACTTAGTCTGACAAAGGAGTGTAATTTGAGATAGTGTTAATCAAGATGCAATTATATAACACATAACATCTCGCCTTGTTATCCTGGAGGGTTTGTCAGAGTCACGAGCAAAAGTATGTATACGCTTAGCTCTATTCAAAGGCGATTTTCTCCTTTATTTTTGAATGAAATTTTTTATTAGTAAGAACCCATAGGTGGTAAAGTGTCGTATTTCAACGTTGCATTCGTTATTTCGTGAAAAAATCGCAATTCAAACTTGCCAGGTGTTGACATATTGGTGCTCGTGACTGTACTCTATAGTACACTCACACTTCGCCAGTTATATTTAAGTCCCATGTAACAGGGGGCGAGCTTATTGCCAGGGCGCAAAATTTAAAATTTCTTACGTTTTTAGGGTTCCGTACCAAAATGGTAAAAACGGAACCCTTATGGTGAGACTAAGTCAGTCTGTCTGTCACAGCTGGATATCTCAAGAACTACGAATGCTATCAACTTGAAATTTGAAATAATTTTAGACGTTTGCCCAACTATTTTGCAAATAAGAAAGAAATAAAAATATATGTATATTTTTTGCAACAGGGACTGAAAAATTCGAAGTGGGGTATCATTTGAAAGAGCGTAGTTTTTTCTTTTTTTCTAAATATCTGAAATTATTCTATGTGATAGCAGTTTATGTAAAAAATACAGGAAGAATGAAACGAAGTCTCTAAATAGCACACTTTTTCAGAAATCATCGACAAGTTACATTAGTTCCACTTTCGGTCAAGAAAACTGCAATATTCTACACCGCAGTGCACAGTATTAAAATTCTCTGATGAATATAGGCCTCGCCGATGAAAATTTAAAAACATAAATGATGGTACGGAACCCTCGGTGCGCGAGTCCGACTCGTTCTTGCCCGGTTTTTTTTTTTCAATTTGCAGGTCAGTATCAGGTTGAATGTTGATCTAAATATGATTCGCGGCCGTAAAAAATATTTATTTATAGAATCACAAAAATCATTAATACAACTCTCTAAGTTCATATTAACCTATCAAACGACTATTTCATGAAATCACTTCACTTGCAAGGAGTTGTATTGCTGATTCTAATTATTATAATTCTGTAAATTCATATTTGTTACGGGCTAACTTAGTGACCCCACTTAATTATTAATTTTACCCCAACACCGAAAACCCACCCTGTATAAACAATATAACCCTTATACCTGCTGAAAAACAGTCGATCGAGTCATTATTACTGTACACTACAGCTATCGTCGGTAAAGTAACTAGAGACAAAGAAAACATAGCAAATTGAAGACTAACATTTACTTTAGCAACTTAAAGAGACGAGGCCGCGTGATTTTGGTGGTAAGTTATAAGCTGAAGCGAAGGAATACCTACTGTAATTTGAAAACATTGTAAAAGCCAATTACTTTTAAAAGAGTAACCGTAGAATTTCTTGCCGGTTCTTGTCCATAGAAAACGACCAATTGGAATCGTGCACCTAGCTTCTGACGTTTCATAAGTGCCCATGTAGGTTTATCACACTAATATTATAAAGGCGAAAGTTTGAGAGTGAGTGAGTGTGTTTATTACTTCTTTACGCTCAAACGGCGGAACAAATTTTGATAAAATTTGGTATGTGGAGGTAGCTGACACCCTGGATTAACATATAGGCTACTTTATATACCGATATTCCTACGGGATCGACACTTATACGGGTGAAACCGCGGGGCGCAGCTAGTGTGAAATAAAATATTTTGTTTTTTTTTATTTTGGAGGTAAACAGACTTAAGTGCAGGAATGAGCAGTGGTTCTCCAGTGTAACGGCCGCGACTTACAAGTTGTCGGTCATAGGTCCAACTAGATTTTGAACGTTTTTAATTACAGGAATTGGCCGTCTGATTTTGACAGTTGTCTCGGAATTTTGAAATGATGGAAAGTCGCTAAAGAATAGAATCCCTTGTCTGAGTATATATTTTCTGATAGCTGTAACCTTGCTAGACCCTTCAAGATACGACGGAATAAGTTATTCTTGGGTAATTATTCGCCAACAGAATGAAAATGGTGCCAATCGTGAACCAAACCAAATAAAAAAAAACTTTTTTAAAAACAAGCTTTTATTAAAATGCGCCAAAAAGAATAACGTAAACTTTTAAAACTTTTATAAGATATAAAAGCTTGTCTTGTTTGAAAATTTAAAAAATTAAAAACAATCAGCACATTTTTTTTATTTCTTTTTATAATAATATTATTTAATTTACTTGTTTATCTACACAGGTAAATCTCGAACCACCCGCACAAACATATATATACAATACATTGCAAGTTAATAAAAGCTTGTAACAAAAAACACTCTCTCCCATCAAAGCTTACAACTTGTACCACAACAAAGGGTATGTTCGAGTACCAGCTAAGTACTCGTACACCCAAGTCAAATGAAAAGTACGAACAAACAAATTATATTCCGTCTCCCTCTAACAGTACACGTGGGAGTATGCTCATCTATGTGTATCACACGTTAGAGTAATTATGATGCTCTCTTTGAATTTTCAGTTTCCTTGAGTGGATGATTACTTTAGCCTGTCTGACTGGATTTGTAATGGTTTTAGCTTAAAACATTCTCATTAGCATTATTATTACATAACATGACGCAAGTATTACATTCGTTTACACACAACGAGATCATAAAATACATACACATCACAACCACATCACAAAATACATACACACTACAACCACACCACAAAATACATACACACCACAGCGACATCACAAAACACATACGAACATTTCACACAAGTTAACATACGTTTGCTCCTTAATTAGTCCTAAGCAGTCTTCGACTTATATTTCGTTGAATAACTCCGAAACCTGACGCTTTAGGATATTATGTTATACTAGCTGCGCCCCGCGGTTTCACCCGCGTAAATGTCGATCCCGTGTGAATATCGGGATAACAGTAGCCTATATGTTAATCCAGAGTGTCAGCTACCTCCATACAAAATTTTATCAAAAGTGGTCCAGCCGTTTGAGCGTGAAGAAGTAACAAACATATAAACACACACACACTAACTTTCGCCTTTATAATATTAGTGTGATTACATTTTTTGTTTGTTTAAGTGTCCTCTATCTAAATATGTAACTTTCGTTGTGCACCGCGGTTCTGAAAACAAATCAAAATGGCGGCCGACGTCACCCTGCATACAAAAATCTTCAAACCCCTTTATGTACTCGTTTTCTGGGAACCTGGTCTGGTGAACTTAATACAGGTTACCATGTAACCTGGGACGCCAGATTCAATTCAGTTGAATGATACTTACTTTCTTTACAATTTATCCCTAAATTGTAAGATTATATTTATTGTTACAAAAAATGTAGTCACCACACATTCTTTAAACAAATCTATAGGTAGATAACATTCAAAGTCCTGACTGACTGATATATCAACGCACAGCCTAAACCGAAGGTCCTAGAGACATGGAATTTGGAGGGTGTGTTCTTTGTGAAAATTAGGAGTGGGTAAGCCATGCTTGCCACGGTCGGTCCGTGGATGGGTGACCATCTTTACATACCGAGACCCCTTCGTGCCTCGGGTCCCGGCTGTCATTTGTGGATCTTTGACTGTCGTTACGGGTCGTCAGTAGCCCGAAAGTCTGACAATCAGTCATACCAAGGGGTATCGTATTACCCAGTAACTGGGTTGTGGAGGTCAGATAGGCAGTTGCTTTATGTAAAACACTGGTATTCAGCTGCATACGGTTAGACTGGAAACCGACCCCAACATAGTTGGGAAAAGGTTAGGCAGATGATGATGCCCCTACTATAATATTATAAATGTGAAAGTTTGTATGTTTGATACTCAATTACGCAGAAACTGCTGAACGAATTTGGATGAAAATTGGCACACAGATAGTTTATAACCTGGATTAACACATAGTATACTTTACCTGTGGCACGTTCCCGTGGAATATAATCATATTTCGACCACCACGCGGGCGAAGCCGCGGGCAAAAGCCAGTACGTATAGACGCCAGCCCATCAAGCTACTACAATCTGTCAAATTTCTTTAATAGATTTTCAACTAGATCGTTAAGCATAAGGTTTAAAGTTGATTGGGAAAATTTGACAGTTTCGGGTCAATTTTCCCTTTCCAATATGACGTAATTCTCAAAGAAAATACGTCAAACCGATTTTGTTTTTATTTTCAAAATAAAAATATTCACCATACAAGAAAATCTATTTAAGGATTACTGGCATTCCAGGGCAAATAACGATGCCAAAAACAAAATACCTGCCCTATTATTTATAAAAGGTTTTATGTCAAAGAGAAAAATAGAATAAAGAATTAGACTTCATATTCAGATAGGTATCTATTGAATAAATAAAAACGTTTCTTGGAAACGTTTTACACGCATTTATTTATAACTAGCTGATCCGGCGGCGTATTTCGTACCGCCTCTGAATCGACAAATGTAAAATGTAAAAAATATAAAATGAGAGAAAGAACATTCTTAATTTTTTTTTCGTGCATTTTTCTCATGTGTTAGTAGTTATTCTGCTATTTGGGGCGGAGACAAATCCAACAAATCAAAGATTATAAAAATCGGCCCAGTCGTCCTTCCAGTTGTTCTTGAGTTAGAAATGGTGTAACTAACCCGACTTTGTTTTATTTTTATAGAAGACTAGCAGCGCCCCGCGGCTTCGCCCGCGAGGTATGTCGATAAAAACTATCCTATGTCCTTCCCCGGGATGCAATCTATTTCTTTGGCAAATTTTATCGAAATCCGTTCTGTGGCTTAGGCGTGAAAGGGTAATATAGGACAGACAGACAGACAGACGGACAGAGTTCCTTTCGAATTTATAATATTAGTATGGACTAGCAGCGCCCCGTGGTTTCACCCACATAAGTGTCGATCCCGTGGGAATATCAGGATAAAAACTATTCTATATCCTTCCCCGGGATGCAATCTATCTCTGTATCAAAATTTATCTAAATCCGTTCAGTGGTTTAGGCGAGAAAAGGTAACATACTGACAGACAGACAGACAGAGTTACTATCGAATTTATAATATTAGTATGGATAGATAGAGGTAGACATAAGATATATGTACATAATCAGCTTAAAATGTACAATCAAATCTCATTACCCTCCTTCTGACGCAGTCGGGTAAAAAAAAAAAACCTTCATTCCGAGTTCTCTAGTTTGCCACGTTTATGTAGCTAGATGCATTTCGGAGAAGCCTAGTGCCAACTCTATTTTGCGCACTGTCAAGCAACTAAATATATTATTCATTGACCAAACTGGCGATGTCCGTTTTATTTAGTGTGAAGGCTAAATGCTACAAAAGCGATCAGACTTGGCCTCGTCTAGGGTGAATGCGCGGTAGCGGGAGCACTGGATTTCCAACTCTCGAGCATTCAGAGCGCAGCCCAGCGCGTCAAAAAAGCACACCATTGGATTTTCAACTCCCGGCGCTAAGCAGTGCGTTTAAAATCCATTGCGCGAAAAAAAATCGCCGCGGGAAAAACTTAACAGGAAATGCGGGGTGGTCGTTTCTCCATAGAGAAACGCTCTCGCCTGTTTTCTTTCTGGTTAATGACCATAAAGCAATGATTTTTTACAGAATAATAAATATTAACCAGGTAGGTACTTGTATGTTCCTATGTTTTCCTTTTTGATGATACATTATTTTTAAAAGCACTAGAACCCTCAAAGAATGCCGATTTAAACCGCTGTCAACAGAGGCCTTGTGTACAAATTTGACAACTACTCGTTTTCGAATTACAACTTTTTACTTAGGATTTTTCAAAATTCTCTCCAACCGCCCCCGCTCCCGCTCCCGTCCTGCCATTTGTCACTTCAATATGGCGGTTTACTCCGCGGCCGCCTCAGCTTCCGCGTATTTTGTTTACCCTGTCCGAGGCCTAACAAAACCGATCAGATTATCAAACCAATTGTTTCTCTAATTCTGGCCGGATGATATAAATATAGTTTGCTGAACATATTGATGGGTGTGCAAGAATAGATGTTGCGTTGTGTGTTTATTTTGAGTCGATATGTACTGTGTTATTCTTTGTTTAGCTTTAGAATCTTTGTGTTTCGAAAGAGAATATTCGATGCATTTTAAAATAGCTCGTAAATGTCCTAAATAACTCATCAACATCATCGTCATCGTTCTTTTGTCCTTGAGGGTCCCGTAGAGAGAGGCGTTGCGCCTTTAGTACAACGATGTCTATGAAAATCTAAGGGGATTACAGGACCTTAACGCAAAAAAACGCAAGTTTTAGAAGCAATAAAAGTATATGATCGACTACAGTAAACAAAATCAGAAATTATGATATTCTTCAGGATATATCGGATATCTATGGGATATATGCTAGGAAAACATAATACAACTAATTTGATACGATAGAAAAAAAATCATGAAGATACCTCTAAAACCTTTCTTTTTACAATAAAAACCATACTAATATACATACAATCATTCTGTTTTTTTGTCAGATTATTCTCCAAGCAAACAAACAATATTTTTTTTGTAAATAGATAATTGCTTAATGTTTTGCAATAAATTACCAACGTTGTGTCATCGCGCTTCTCTTTCTTTTCTATGCAGTCTGACAGTGACCGCGCTTTAGGTCATGTAAGCCCCTTAAAGGAAATTGTTCTACCAAAATCGCATCGCACAGTCGCGACGAGGCTGTCTGCGGGCTTTATCCCATGATTTGGAGTTGACGCATAATGAACATTTTAAGGCTCCTGCAAACAGGCGCGACACGCGACGCGAATCGCACGCGACGCAAAGGCACCGCTCGCGAATCGCGTCGCGTGTCGCGCCTGTTTGAAGGAGCCTTTAAGAAGGAACAAAATACAGTGCGTTGCTGTTTGGTGGCTATAATGATTCTACTATCATCATATGAGGCGCCTTTTCCCAACTATTTTGGGGTCAGCTTCCAGTCTAACCGGATGCAGTTGAGTACCAGTATTTTATATGGAGCAACTGTCTATCTGACCTCCACAACCCAGTTACTGCGTAATACGATACCCGTTGGTAAGACTGGTTGTCAGACTTTCGGGCTTCTGACGACCCGTAACGACTTTGAAAGATCCACGAATGACAGTTGGGACCAACGGAGACATGGAGGGGTCTTGGTATGTAAAGATGGTCACCCATCCACGGACCAACCGCGAAAAGCGTAGCTTATCCTGATCGATCAACCAGTGCGGCTGTTATTACTTAAGCCACAAGCCCCTGAATAGTGATGCTTCTAATCGATCCAAATTGGTTTTGCCAGTAAAACATTCTTTTTGCTGAAATAGATTTCTTGTTGCCCTTAAACACACAGACAAACCCGCGGGTATACATAGTACTAAATAACAGCGCAACATCGTAAAAATATGTAAAGATACCCTTCTGCGCTGCCATAAAAGTTACTACGACATTGAGGTAACAAGGATTTATGCCTGTGGAAGACTAGTTTGATGTTGGACACCCTATAGTACCGGGGGACATCCAAGAGTTATGGCTTTATGAGTTGAAAGATATTAAGTATAAGAGAGTGAGTTGGTTGGTTTTCTTGGGAGTTGGTTGTGGGTGGAGTGTTTTAGGTAGTGCGTTATGTAAGGAGGTTGGGTGGCACATTTTCGTTTTTATGAGAACAGTGATGATGAAATAATTTACACAACTCGTAAGTCGCGGCCGTAAGCTCTGAGCCACCACTGCTCACGCTTGCTTACTCTTCTCGGCACTCGCTTCGCGTTAGTATTCGGTGATGGGATAGGTCCCTTTAATACAAAACAAACAAGCAAGCATCTTAGGGCCTGTGCACACCACGTTTCTTAAACGTGCCGTTGACGCGACGCGGACGGCGCGCTTTTATCCTACAGAGCAGTGCCTGCCAGTAGCTAACTCACGTGCGTATCGCGTCTGTATCGCTACAACGTTTTTTGAAAAAAAAAAAAACGCTCGTCAACGGCGCTTTTAAAAAATGTGATGTGCACAGGCCCTAAGGGTGCTTACATAAAGAAACATGTTTCCGGTGCAGGCGAGTCTGTGCGTGTCGGTACCGATCGATTCAGGTGAAATAGTCCCACATTAACTTATGCGCTCACACATAAAGAAACAGCGGAGTAATTGCGTAACACACTATCAGTAGCAGTGGGTTTCATCTTGACAGTTCAACAACATTCATTGCGTTATTTACATTGAGCAGACACATTTTTCGAACATATGAAGCAATGGATTAGCTTCAAAATGATTCTGATTGAGATCGATAGTGTGTTTCGCAATTAGGGTGCAGGTAAAACATATTGTAACCGTTTCCTACCGAAAATCAACCTGCTAAGGCCTGTATCGGGAGTTGGGACCAAACACCCCTCTCCTTTATGTAAGCACCCTATCACATCAAAACAGGCCGGTTAAGCCATTCATAATAGGTCCAACTCTACGTTATCCGGATTGCCCGGTTACAGCGGAGATTTGACAGGCGACTGTCAGTAATAACCGGCTGCCTCCGTCGGGATTCCTCTTGTGTCTACGGTTTAAGGGAAATCAAGCTAGGGCTGCTGCAAATGTTTTGGATTATTTATGATTGGCTCACACCAGAGCAAAGTCCGTTTCGCATACAGAACCATCATCTATTACAGTGAGCCGTGAAGTGAGTCTAAATTCTCCAAATTTGGAGATTTTAGAATATCCTTTGGAGATTTTAGAATCTCCTTTGGAGATTTTAGACTGTTATCTGTAAATTCTGTCATGCATGATATCTCCAAGCATTTTAAAGTTTTTAGACTCATAAATGCAAGTTCTCTCGTGATATTTTACACAACTGGTCGGACTCACACTAGAAAGGTTCCATACCACAAGGCAAAAACGCCGAAAAAAAACACGTTTGTTGTATGGGAGCCCCCCTCAAATATTTATTTTATTCTGTTTTTAGTTGGATTTGTTGTTATAGCGGCAACAGAAATACATAATCTGTGAAAATTTCAACTGTCTAGCTATCACGGTTCATGAGATACAGCCTGGTGACAGATGGACAGACGGACAGTGACGTCTTAGTAACAGGGACCCGTGTTTACCCTTTGTGTACGGAACCCTAAAAAAGACATTATCTACTATCCCGTTAGGTAACTGATCGATTTATAAATAACCGGGTAATTTTCTCTTATCCGATCCAATAACGTGCCATAACCCATAACCATTATTATGAGCAACCCATAAGTGTATAGGTAACACAGAGATGTAATAAGCGCCCCGCTGTTTGATGGGATCATTTTTGTAACACTCTACGGGGGATGTAAGCTATAAACAATACTGCAGATGGCTTGAAATTTTTTTAGGGAAGAAAGAAAGATTCTAGGGAAAATTATTCTTATTCATAAACAGTTTATTAAAAATTAGCAGCGCCCCGCGGTTTCACCCGCATAAGTGTCGATCCCGTGGGAATATCGAGATAAAAGTAGCCTATATGTTATTCCAGGATATCACCTACCTCCATACCAAATTTTATCAAAATTGGTCAAGCCGTTTGAGCGTGAAGAAGTAACAAACATTATAAACACACCCCCACTCACAAACTTTCGCCTTTAGTGTGATTATTTTCTCAATTCCGTCCCTCAATTTTCTCCTAGCGAGTGCCAACCCTATTCGTAACCACATCTATCAGTCATATTCTGACGTAAATCTATCTCAAGGGTTTATACCTTTTAATTGTTTAGTAGCTCTATTGTTTTATATTATAATTCGTGTGGATTTATTTATTTTCTCATTCACACATCAAGACCCGCATATCTCACATAAGGAATATATTAAAATACTTTAAAGAATCCCTAAGTCTAAGGGCCTGTGCACACCACGTTTTTTAAACGCGTCGTAGACGCGCGTTTGTAGCGATATAGACGCGATACGCACGCGAGTCAGATACTGGCAATTAAGCACTGCTCTGTAGGATAAAAGCGCGCCGTCGACGCACGTTTCTAAGACGCGCGTCAACGGCGCGTTTAAAAAACGTGGTGTACACAGGCCCTAAGTCTAAGCCTATGTCTTTGTCCAAAAATACACAACAACGTGAAAAATAACTTTAATTTTGGAATTCGGAGTCCCGGCTTTTTGCTACCGACTTCCGTAATAAACTTTAAAAGAGACCATGACCTCTGATTTTGTTTCGGCGTTTATTTATTATTGACATGTACAAGTGTATTTATTATTGTCATAACACATTGAAGGACATCGTTTCGACATTTTTTTTTCGTTCATCGTTTTTCTTTGTTATGTATTTTCTGGTGTACAATAAAGTATATATAAATAAATAAGGACACTGAACGAGACACAATAGAAGTTTTATTGTTATCACGTCGAGGGGCGTTAAGGCTGCCTTTCCACTAGAGATGAGCGAGGATGCGTAGCGAGGAATGTGTGTGAAACTAACCAATACCAACGCTAACTTAGTTCAAGCTATAAAAACGAAGCGATGTTATTGGCTGGTTTCACACACATCCCTCGCTACAGCCTTACTGTCCCGCAAAGTGTTAAAAGATTACAGAAACACACATTACATTTCATTACATATAATTACTTCCTCCTTTTTTAAATGGACCAAACAAGCGTACCTACACAATTTGAAAATTCAGCAAGTTGTTAAACATCAAAAGTTACTGATGTCTATTCAATATTCAACGGCATGCACACTACATTTTCGTTTTCCATTAATCAAACTCAACCCTGAAAAAAAAAGCCTAACCGTCCTGTGTCATAAATAAAAGAATGACGGCCATACATCAGTCGAGTTAGAAAATGGAAGCCTAAAAATATCCATTCAGCCGATAATTTAAAAAATACATCGTTGCGTTTTATCTAGTGACCCGTCAAAATGGACAATGTTAACTATAAAAAATGTAGTGTGTTTTTCATGGCCTGCAGTGTATTTATTACACAATACTTTATACTTTGGCAGTGGTTCCCAACCTTTTTTTGTTCGGAGACCTTTCTGATTTCTTTGTTGGGGGACCGTAAGGGTCCAGAAAAATAAAGTATCAATGTAAAAATAAAGTTTTACTTATATTCGTTCAAAAGTAACATCCATTTTACCCTTAACTAAGATCGGCTTGTCATCGCGGGTAGAACCTAGATAAGGTTGGCACAGGAGCAAGGAGATTGGCACATGAAAAGAAAGGTCTATGCTGCCGGTCGATTCTGTAAAAATCTCACCGTGAAAACATAGGTGAAGTGAGTTTGTTTTTGCTAGGAATTGACACTATTGGCAGCTCACTCCACGCTCACTTCACCTAAGTTTTCACGGTGAGATTTTTACAGAATAGCACCGCTGAGCAGTGGGTGAAGTCGGGCTGTAGATGATTATGATGATGAGGTCGGCTTCCCCGAAATAGTAATCATCATTATCTGCCTAGCCTTTTCCCAACCCAGTCCAGTTCCAGTCTAACCGAATGCAGTTTAATACCAGTATTTTACATAGAGCGACTGCCTATCTGACCTCCACAACCCAGTTACTGGGTAATACGATACCCCTTGGTAAGACTGGTTGTCAGACTTTCAGGCTTCTGACTACGAAATTGTAATATTGTGTATAAAATTAAATTCTTTTTTAACCGACTTCAAAAAAGAAGGAGGTCCTCAATTCGACGGTATGTTTTTTTTTTTTTTTTGTGTTTGTTACGCGATTACTCCGCCAATTGTGGACCGATTTTCAAAATTCTTTTTTTGTATCAGTAGGATTGAGCTTGGACATCCTGTAAAACCTTTTATGGACCTTAATATGTTAGCTCTTGCGGACCGCTGGTTGGGAACCAATGCTTCACACTGTGGTGCACGCTTTTTGACCCCCCAGTGTAATGTCATAAATCTCGCTTCTGTAGCTAATACGCGTTCCGAACAAAGTTCCCGTTGCGATTCCTAGAGTTCCGCGAGAACGTAAGGAAAACATTCGTCATGCAATTCTTTTTCCTTTTCTAGGTCATGTTGGGGTTGGCTTTCAGCTCTTGCGGCTGAATTTCAGGATTTTACTCGTAAATACTCTGAATAAAGGCGAGTGAGCTTTGCTTAAAAAATTTCGTGAAGTTTGACGTTATTTAAACTTGTGTTTTGCATTTTGGAAATAAGAAGTTTATTTGTGACAGCTCAAATAAAGGCACTTGTGAATGGTACTTTACCAAGGACATAGGATGGTATATTGTGTTTGTTTATCTGTCATTTTTAGGGTTCCGTACCCAAAGGATAAAAAACGGTACCCTATTACTAAGACTCCACTTCCACTCTGTCTGTCGGTCTGTCTGTCACCAGGCTGTATCTCATGAACCGAGATAGCAAGACAGTTGAAATTTTCACAGATATACTAAAAACAAAATAAAACGACGATCCACGGACCCTATGTTAGACCCTATGCCATGAAGTCGTCTTGTTCCTCACCTCTGGCATTCCTTAATTGGCTGGCTGGAGTGAACACTGACGAGGAACAGAGCACCCACCTCTCCCTTGCAGCAAACGTGCTCGGGGAAGGCAATATTCTAGTAAGAGCTCGTAGGGATCTTGACCATCTTCCGGCCTCTGGGATCGTTCTGAAAGCCGTGGAATACCTCTCTACTCCTCAAGCACCTCAGGACATGCTGCCCCCTTGTCGCTACTAACGATGGTTTATGATACAATTTAATTACAGTTCAAGCCTGCCTTAATTCTTGGGTAACAAGAAGAATCTACAAAGAATATTCCCGATTTATATTTAAAAACCCACTAGAAAATCTAAGTGGACGAGCGGGTGTAAAACATTTTATTAGTAACTCGGTTTAAATGGAAAGCCCAGCTTTTACTAAGGTAATAAAAATCGTGTTTCCTTACTCACTCTCTCTTTAAACACAACAATACCTCTAAAGGTATGCTATTTAGGTAGGCTTTTTAGCTTTACCTATTTTCATTATTTAAAATGATCTTGATTTCTTCATTTTTACGTAATTTTAAGGTTCATTGTTGGTTTAATGTTTTTGTTAGACTTGAATAGAGAATGCCTAAACGATGGGTCTTTTATGTTTTTCTCAGTCGTTAGAAACACTTCTTCTGAGCTTGTCGATGGCAATCTAAATGGACACGCCTCAGAATAATTAAAACTAGATGACTTCGGCGTTTCCTAACTGACTACTCTGAGTAGACAGACCGAAACAAACTCAGAGATCTTTTAAAGTCCAGACATATAATCTTGGTCAGGCCATATGAGAACCATGCAGGTTAGCGTTTGTCGGCTACGTATTTGCCGCCATCACTAGCGTCCGTCAGTTCCTGTAACATGCAGCTGACAAGACACGCAAGAAACTCAGAGATCTCTTTTAAAGTCCAGACATAATCTTGGTCAGGCCATGTGAGGACCATGCAGGTTAGCGTTTGTCGGCTACGTATTTGCCGCCATCACTAGCGTCCGTCAGTTCCTGTAACGTGCAGCTGACAGGACACGCAGGACATGACATTAAGTGTCCCATCGTTTGTGGAACAGCACCACATTTACACTGAAAGGCGAAGTGGTCTAAAAACCTTATTTTAATGGTCTTTTGTAGATATAACCATAATATTCGCGTGTAGCTCTTACTAATTCATCATTTTCAGATTTTAAGGGCGATTTGAGGCTCTAAAAATTCTACAAAAAATAAAAAGCGCAAAAAGCGTGTTTGTTGCGAAAGGGTATTTGTTGGTTTGTCCCTTTTTTACACAGCAGTGGAACAAGAAATCGACGTAATTGGGTGAAAAATTACTTTTAAGTAAAAGTATTTAAATAAAATTAAAATCGAGATATAGCTGTAGGTAAGTAACCTATTATAATGTGGACCATAATTAATTTTAATGCACATTAATTGATTAATAGTTACGTTCAAAACAAGGATACTGTAATACCATCATGATTCGTGCCTTCAATTTAGCGAACTGAATTGTTTATGATATAAGTCCATAGACAATTATTTCTGCCTCATTTATATGAGGCAGAAATAATTTACTTGTGTTCTTTAAATCAGGCATAAATTATGAACGTTCATTATACCTAATTGTATCAAAGGAATGAACTTCGGTGAATTATGTACCTAAGTATTACTATATTCGTATAGGACGAGTTATCGCATTATTATAGGAAAGTCAAATTTTTCAGTAGTAACTCAACGAACCTCCCTCGCGCGCGACGAGCACTTTAGAAGAAGAAAGAAAATACGTGTAATTGCGGTAAATCTGAAATTATTCTATGTGATAGAAGTTTATGTAAAGATTACAGGAAAAATAAAACGATGTCTCTAAATAGCACATTTTTCAAAAATCAACAAAAATTAAATTAGCTCCACTCTCGGTCAAGAGGTGGCGTTGACCTAAAACTGCAATATTCTATACCGTAGTGATAAAATTCTTTGACGAATATAGGCCTCGCCGGTGACAATTTAAAAACATTTCAAGTTTCACAATACGACGACTCGCTGCGACAACCCGACCCGCGCGACGCTCTTGACCGGTTTTTTAAATTGTATGTTTTATTTGACAACATCGCTCTAATGTCCTTTATCTAATCATCAAGCAATAAACGGGGACACACACCCTTTTGCCACTCATAGCTAAACTAAAAAACAAATTCCTATAGACCCCAAAAACATCCCACATCACACTGGACCTTCCCTTTTCCAAACACACAATGTCAAAACGGGTAGCTGAGGAATTTGCGCGCTTTTGCTTAAGGACTTGGGTCCTTAAGGGGCTTACATGACCTACAGCGCGGTCACTGTCGGACTGCATAGAAAAGAAAGAGACGCGCGATGACACAACGCTGGTAATTTATTGCAAAATATGAAGCAATTATTGAAGTCTATTGTTTGGACTAAAAAATTTCAGAATAATCTGACAAAAAATTAGAATGATTGTATGTATATTAGTATGGTTTTTATTGTAAAAAGAAAGTTTTTAAAGGTATCTTCATGATTTTTTTCTATCGTTCAAATTAGCTGTATCATGTTTTCAACACACTATCTACCTAGCATATATCCTGAAGAATATCATATATTTTTCTGATTTTGTTTACTGTATTCGTTCATATACTTTTATTGTTTCTAAAACTTGCGTTTTTTGCGTTTAGGTCCTGTAAGCCCCTTTAGCAAAGGCGCCCAAATTCCTCAACTACCCGTGTCACTTCGAAGTACCCTTCGACTAATCCACTAGTTCCTTTTTATCCTATATCATATAAAGTGGGTTTTTGAAAGTGGTTATTTATCGTCAGAAATGTTGTCGGTATGGGAATCGAATGTGTTGTCATTTATATTTTTTGTATATTGTTGTATGTTTGGCAAAAATTCGAGGTAGATGGTTTTTTTTTATATTGATAGCCAGCCAGCCAGTATTAAAATATAATATAGGTACACACAAATCTCACTAAAATTATAAAGGCGAAAGTTTCTGTGTGGGGGTGTGTTTACATGTTTGTTACTTCTTTACGCTCAAACGGCTGAACCAATTTTGATAAAATTTTGTATGGAGGTAGCTGACACCCTAGATAAAAGTATAGGCTATTTTTTATCCCGATATTCCCACGGGATCGAAACTTATGCGAGTAAAACCGCGGGGCGCAGCTAGTAGGTAATAACTCTTCGTCCTCTCTCCTTCTATGCTGTGGCGGATAGGGTCCTGAAGTTAAGCCTTCCAACTGTTTTACCAACATTGTGGAATGCAATAAAGAATTTACAAGCAGCAAGAACTACTGTTCTAGCCTTGGCTAGTCCTGTTGTGTTACATTGACAGTACAATCCTATCTCTTACGACCACGTCTTGGGAACTACCTACCAAACACCATGCAGTTTCTAGTGCAAAGAGCATTGTTGTGTTCCCTTTCGAACGGTATGGTCATATCAGTAGCGCTGTACCGAGGTGAAATTGAAGACGCATGGGACATTTCAAACTCGGATTTATGCAGCAGTAAGCATTTATCTCTGTTAAGACTGACTGTGACCTCTGAGTTTATTTCGGCCTTTCTTCTCAGAGTAGTCAGATAGGAAACGCCGACCTCATCTAGTTTTAAAAAAATATGATGACGTGTGTGTGTTTGTGCTAACCTACTTACACAAAAATAAAATCATTTATCTAAGGCAGAATCCATTTTAATCATCATCATCATCATCTGCCTAGCCTTTTCCCAACTATGTTGGGGTCGGCTTCCAGTATAACCGGATGCAGCTGAATACCTGTATTGTACATGGAGCTACTACCAATCTGACCTCCACAACACAGTTACTGGGTAATACGATACCCCTTGGTAAGACTGGTTGTCAGACTTTTGGTCTTCTGACTACCCGTAACGACTGTCAAAATCCACGGATGACAGCCGTGACAAACGGCTTAACGTGATTTCCGAGGCACGGAGGGGTCACGGTATGTAAAGATCACCCATGCACAGATCAACCGCGGCAAGCGTAGCTTAACCTGATCGATCAACCTGTGCGGCTGTTATTATTTAGCCACGGGCCCCTTTCTCATAGCAGAATGTTATGTTGTTAATGTTATATATAAGGTTAAGCGATTGACTGTGGCCGCTGCGTGTCGCGGGTTCGATTCCCGCACGGAACAAATATTTGTATGACCTACAAGTAGTTGTTCCGGGTCTGGCTGTTTGTGTGTATGTGAGTTTAAATGTTTGTAAACGCACCCACAATACAGGATAAATTCCTAGTGTGGGGCAAAGTTAAAAAAAATAAAACGTATCACATTATGAATGGAATCACACAAAATCACAATACAACTTCAATGTGTTCGAATATGGTTATGTAAAACCTTCCGTGAAATGCCGTGTGATCCTAACATTTTACTGTAAAATATCGTACAGTAGGCAACGCCTTGTGAACGTAGTTTCAACCTCGTTTTCACCAAAACTAGCCTACACCTAAATATTGAATGCCTCAATAAAAGCGCGCTATTGGAATTGCAACGCTCGGCTCAGTGAGGAAAATTGAAAATCCAATTGTTCAATAATACATTAGGCGTCCAGTTTGAAAGTGGCACCGGTAACTGAAAAGTTGTGTGGTAATTGGTTGTCATGGTATGGGCATGTGTTACGAAGAAATGAGGAAAATGTCGTGAGGAGAGTTTTGAGTATGGATGCCGATGGCTATAAGAGTAGGCGAAGACCAAAGAAACGATGGATGGACTGTGTGAATGATGACATGGTTAGAAAGGGGGTGACTACCGAGATGACGACTAATAGAGAAGTATGGAAGAAAAAGACATGTTGCGCCGACCACAAATCGATTGGGATAAGGGCAGGAGAATGATGACATTAGGCGTCCAGTTATGTATTTATCATGAGAATTATGCTAGGCAGATCATTGATCGCAGTTTATTGTTATGCGGGAAGGAGAACCCACAATATCAACTATAATTTAAATCCCAAGCATTACAGCTTCACGTAAATCTTTCAATCGTTGCTAAGTCCATAAATTCTAATGCTTCATATGAAATCCATAGGGCTGCTATCCATTCGGGATTATAGTCCTCAAACTCCGGGAAGTTTGTACGGGATTACGTGTGTGTAGTGCTAGTCCGGGATTTGCAGTGTTTGGTTTGTAAACAGGAGTAATACGAGAAGTCTAGTAAGTTGCTTTCACATAACGTAACATCATACCTGTATTCGCCAAGGGGATTGGCAGAAATGTCCCCATTAATAGGGGAAGACTCTATTGCCTACTGCGTGGCACAAATTTTGAGAATTTTAAATCGTAATCACACTATCACACTAGTAGGTACTCGTATTATAAAGGTTGAATGTTTGTGAGTGTGCTTGTTTGTTTGTTACTTGTTCACGCACAAACGGCTGAACGGATTTGGATGAAATTTGGAACATAGATAGTTTATAACCAGGATTAACACAAAGGATACTTTTTATCCCGGTATTCCCACGGGATCGACCATTATGTAGGTGAAACCGCGGGGAGCTGCTAGTAAGTGAATAATAGAGAACAATGTACTTCAAATAAATTGGGTTATGAGCAAGAGAATGACAACCAGTCTTACCAAGGGGTATTCTATTACACAGTAACTGGGTTATGGAGGTCAGATAGGCAGTTGCTCCCTGTAAAATACTGGTATTCAGCTACACCTGGTTAGACTGGAAGCCGCCCCCAACATGGTTTGGAAAAGGCAGGCAGAAATGATGACAAAAGGCAAAAGAAAGTCGAGTTTTTTAAATTTTATCTCGTTGTAGTCTTGAAGTAAAATAGTATTGCAATCAAACCAACCGTTTTGGAGCTGTAAAGCTATTAACAAACCCATCGTCTTTATCACAAACAAGCAGCAGCTGGTTTTAAAAATAAAGTAACCTTAATAACCTTTAGAAACAGCAAAAATCCAGATATATATTTTAACCATAGCATTAAAAATCTACGTCGGAACATAAAGTATCTAAATCAAAAAGCAGATAGATACAGAAGGTCTGCTCCATACAATGTACGCAAACGGACGCACACATAGACGAGCTTTACTTACAGCGAGTGTAAGCGCACTCCTGACTAGAGCTTCAAATACCAGTATTAATGGGAACCGGTACCATTGGCCTTGGTGTGATACCGGTACTAGAGAACTACCTATACTGTTGGTATTTCTAATCAGTATCGTAACTGTACCGGTACCAAACAAATATTTCCGTAAGTTAGACTGAGAAAAATCAGATTAGAAAAATAACTTTAAGATGCAAATACGAGATTTGTGGTACGCGGCAGGTACCTGGATTTGGTACTGGTACAGTCTGGAAGCGGTACTCAGGTAACGAAATAACAAGAACCGCTAAATACTGGTACAGGGCCTGTACTCCTTAAGCCAGAAATCCGTAGTTTCAATCGAAGTTATGGGCGTTTTTACTCCGTATCACTTAAGGCTATGACGTATGATTAGCTGAGGGCCGAACTAAGAATGAAAGACTGTTGTCCCTACTCCTACCTATAATTATTTGTTGACACCTGTTTTGACGGATCAACTACTTTTGGTTAGACCCGTATCTTTGTTGACGGACTTAGGGAACCCCCAGAACCTATACTTTTGGTACCGGTTCAAAGCCCTATTCGCGACCGTCATTTGTTTGAGGTCATTTGTGTGCGTGCGTTTTTACTCGTTGTATGGAGCTGATCTTCTGTACCTGACTATTTGATGTCTGTACTGCAGTCATCACGTACCCGTTATAAAAGTCAGATTAGATTCATGAACAAGTCTGTTTATTAGCTGAATAACTATTCAGTAGATGCTTCAAGTTTATAGTTTTTGAACCGATGGAGGATGAAAGAGAAGCTGTTTGATGGTTATCCTCTTCAGCGGGTCGTTAAACAACTGTAGAAGTTATAAGGTGTTGAACATATCTGGTTTTTTAATGATTACTTTGAAATATCTACTTATGGTGCACAAAAATGTTGAAAAATTAATAGAAATAGTTACTCATGTAAAGTAACTATTTCTATTAATTTTTCAACATTTTGACGTGACAACGTCTTAAATTAGGTTGCGGCTGGGAGTCACTTATGAAAAAGTGTAACGCTCGGTAACGTTACGATGAGTCACCGAACGAGAGAGAGGCCCGCCGAATGCCTTGCGTCTCTCTCCCACTCAACTATTCTACCGAGAAAAAGACGTTGTCACGTAAAATCTTCGCCCGTAAAACCGACTTTACAGGCAACCATTTTTTTAATACAATCTTGGCGTTGCCGAAAATTTAAAGCAGTGTTGGCCCAGTGACAACGAGAAAAAATGTGTCCCTGTCTTACGAGTTGTAAGGTCGTGAGTTTGAACTCAGGCAGGCGCTGTACTTTGTGTAAATAATTTCATCAACACTGCTCTCAAAATGGTGAAGGAAAACATCGTGAGGCAACCGGCATGTCCTAGGATAAAAAAACGAAGACATTTGATTTCTACGAACCCGTACTGGGTTGTAGATTACGGCCTGTGTCCCAGCAGTGGGAACATTTTAAGCTGATTATGCTTATTGCCGAAAATTGCATGGTGATTTTGAAACGTCATACCACGCGTCCTATCCTAACCAAGATGATCCTTCGGGTGAATACGCGATCTTCGCATTTATATGTCACTTTTCATTCGGAAAACTGGAAGGGCATTTGGCGGCGCGACCACTCGTTCGGATTTGCTGAACAAATCGAGACATAATAATATGAACGCACCGAACGCCTACTAGCGCGACCGCGACACGTCTGCCTTTGGTTAGGACGCACAGGCCATAGACTAACCATTTAATTGATTTTGAGCCTGGTGTTTTTAGTTCGATTCAGACAAAGACAAAAAAAAACAAAGACAAAGTCAAAGACATAGACAAACAAAAGACAAAGGGCCAAAGTCAAAGGTAAGACAAAGTCTGGATTTCTCGGTAGTTAACTGGGTTCTGGATTATTTTGTGTCTAATTAGTGGTTGGCTTGCACACACGATATTTTTAACAATGAATTGAAAAATTTAGGTTCACTAAATACTTTTGTGACTCTTTCGGGGCATATAATATATACTATAGTAGCTCAACTGCGGCTAATGAGACACAATTGAATTTTTATTGTTATAAATCGAATTTAGATTTTTTCAACAGTTAATGTATTTTGAAATTCGATAGCTATCCGTAAACGTTGTCAACAGTCAGCGGGATTGTCCGAAAGGGTTACCGCTGGCCCAGAACATAATGGGCTAAGGAAGAAACACGGTGGGTTTTAGTCAGTAAGAGTCTGACACTCCCTTCCGCTCCACCCAGAGCGGGAGGGGTCATTTGATGATTCCCTATCCACAAAAAAAAAAACGTTGTCAACAAGATTCAATAAACAAGTTCTCATAGATCAATGCCTTCAGAAATATTAGTCTCATGCATAATTTTGGTCATATCCACATTTTTTCGTTCAATTTTCTATTTTCCCATATCCTTATTTCCATAACGTTGACATGGCAAAGTGGAATCTGTTGTGAAAACTGCTGAGACGTACGACCAATTTTCACTGATCCCTCATATTTCCCTCTTCAAAAAAATACTGAGAACTAAAAGCATCAGTGCTGTAGTAATGGTCAGGTCTCAAGTTTTTCTGGGTATATCAAAATTCCAAGTTTCAAATCACTTTCATTTTTCCAGAGGTCTTGCATAGTTTTTGGGAGTTACACAACCGCGAATATACTAGCTAAAGTTTCTTAATAAACTGGCGAATAAGATGTTTTCGTTTAGAAGTAGATTTGGAGTGGTGTCTATATACGTTGTTTTTTTTTAAACGTTTCCCAACACTAGGAATTTATCCTGTATTGTGGGTGCGTTTACGAACGTTTAGACTCACATTCACAAACAGCCAGACCCGGAACAGCTACTTGTAGGTCTTACAAATATTTGTTCCGTGCGGGAATCGAACCCGCGACACGCAGCGCAGCAGTCAATCGCTTAACCACTGCGCCAACCGTGCCGTGCCGTTTTTGAAGATGTTTACAGTCTGAAGATTTAAGTATATTTGTAGCGGAGTCCCTGGGGATTATAACCTCAGAATTAGATGATTCTAAATAAATTCTTGTAAAACCTTCTGGATTGTGTTTGTAACATGAAATTCTAAAAATTTAACCATTTTTTTTACCGTTTCTTTTTCTTTATTTACTATTGTAAGCAATATTTTTTTCTGATAATCAGCTAAATGGTTGCACCCTAATTTCGTGACACTTTCAATCACAATACGAGGGTTTTGAAGGAAAATCCTAATCTCTAATAATTGCTTCATAAGTTTGAAAAATTCATCTGATTAACAACGTAAATAACGCAATAAACGTGGTTTTTAACCGACTTCAAAAAAGGAGGAGGTTTCTCAATTCGACCGTATATATTTTATTTATTTTTGGACTGTCAAAATGAAAGACTTTGCGATCAGTTGTCATTTGTAGTGTGTTACGCTGATTTAAAGAAGTGGTCGCAAAGTCTTGCTTTATATGTTATTTAAGAATAAACCCAAATATTCTTCAACAAACACATTTATATCTAGAATACCAAATCTGATTTCTATTGTTTTGGTAGCTGACACTTCTTCGGGGATACTCGTATTATCAAGCACACCAAAAAAATGTATGTACTGAGTTTATTAATAGATACTAATTGGTTTATTATAAATCATCGAATAAACGTAAGGATTATTCTAGAAACATCCACAGTTAATCAGCTTTTTAACAAACGATGCATAATCAAAAACTATTTAGAGATACTCATTTACCAAGAGGTAAACGAGTATCTCTAAATAGTTGTTCATAAACGATGCTTAAAGTTAGATAGTGATTAGTGAACCATACATTTTTGACGTATGAATGTCACTTAACTTTAATCATCGTTTAAAAATAAACCCCTAAATGTTTGATATTGCAAATTTGTCATTAAACATTATTCCATAGACGTATTTAACGGCACTTACTGATAGGTTGGAATTAGGTAAGACTTTACTCGAATAATAAATCAATTGTTGTAAACAAGAATCTCCTAATTCGCTTCCTTTTTGCCTCCACAGTATGGACGTCTTTTTACCGCTTTTGTTTTGTGGAAAGAACGCCACACGAAAGCCAACGAACGCAAAAGTAAAAGCTTGATCGTCCATTTGTCGCTAACAATGATTAATTAATCCCGTTTAACCACTGTTTACATCTTCCCGGCAAAAGTAAGCACAAAAGTTTTGCTAGCAAGACATTGTTTGGTTGATTTAGCATTGAACGAAACCTTAAGGGAACTGGATTCTCAGATTTCGTCTTTGGATGTAGGCCAAATTGTTTTTAACCACGTAAGTTATGGGCGCGAAAATAGTCGGTTAAAAATAGCTTTCACGGGCGACAGCTTGGCGAGTTGGCTCCGTCAGGTATTAGAGAAACGTGGTCTATAATGTTCCCACTGAAGGGACACAAGCTTCCTGTCTCCGAGAGGGAGTGGGCTGTAATCTACCACGCAGGCCCTGTGCGGGTTGGTAGGACATCCGAAAACCCGCACAAGGCCCGCGAGGAAACCATGATTTTATTTTTGTAAGCAGGTTTGTACAAACACTTTTACATGTCAATCATATTTTAAAAACTAGATGAGGTCGGCGTTTCCTGTCTGACTACTCTGAGAAGAAACAAACTCAGAGGTCACAGTGTCATTTAAAGTCTTGACATAATCTTGGTCAGGTCATGTGAGTCTTCACATGACCTGACATATTACAATCTCACCTGAATCTACATAGTCTCATGTAGATTGATGTCTCAAATGGTATTTTGAGGAAACAACCACACAGATAGAATGGACCTGTCCAGTCAGTGCACGCATTTGTCAGTAATTATGCAGCTTAACTCAGAACTGACGAAGCTTATTAAAAAAACAAACATGAAATCATCTACACGATAAAGAAGAAGATGATCGAGTAGCATATCATGTAAGCATGACGTGATTACCTCATAGAAATAACTGATGTTACGAACGAAACATACTGATTCCTATTTACAGAAACCATCCGTCATTCTGATTTACGTATTCCATTGCGTAGGTGGTACGTCATAATATTATTCGTCAGTCTTATAACGGCTCGTAATAAAATGCCTATAAAATATGGATAGGCCTTAAAGTAAGTTTATGACGCCTTAATAGGCTTTTATTGAATCGTGGTGATAATATTAATATGGTTATATTGGTTAAGTTTTTTGGAGGACGTGTGGGATAAAATAGCTTTCGATTTTGGGTGAAAATTGTCATCGACATTATTTCTCATGGTCCTATCTGGGTTGTTTAATGACCAATGGTAATAAAATACAGTGTCTAGTGGCTAAATAATAACAGCCGCACTAGACGATCGAAGGTTCAGCTATGCTTGCCGCGGTCGGCTCGTGGATGAGTTGCATAACATATCGAGATACCTCCGTGCCTCCGGAAGAACGGTCCCGTTGTCATTCGTAGGTTTTTGACAGTTATTACGGGTAGTCAGAAGCCCGAAAGTCTGACTACTACCTACCAGTCTTACCAAGGGGTGTCGTGTTACTCAGTAACTGGGTTGTGGCAGTCAGATAAGCAGTTGCTCCATGAAAAATATTGGTATTCAGCTGCGTTCGGTTAGACTGGAAGCCTAGATAATAATGTAATGGATGGTCACCCATCTACGAACCGACCGCGACTACCGTAGCTTAACCTTCGATCGATACGTGCAGCTTTTATTATTTAGCCACGAGTCCATAACAAAGAAAGAAAGAAAGAAAATACATTTATTTAGCACAGACTAAAACACAAACAAGATAGTCAAATAATCGTACACCAGATAAAAACAAAAAAAAAAGTCAAGAATAAAAAGTGCAAAGTCCGATGTAAGCATAGAACATATATCAGCGGGATTGTCCGAAAGGGTTACCACTGGCCCGGAACATAAAGGGCTAAGGAAGGAACACGGGTGGGTTTTAGTCAGTAAGAGTCTGACACTCCCTTCCGCTCCACCCAGAGCGGGAGGGCGGTCATTTGATGATTTCCCATCCGCAAAAAAAAAAAGGCCTCGACGGAAATCTCTGGAAAAAATCGCAAACACATTAAAAGAAAAGAAAAAGCTACTGTAGCATAATAATCGCGAATTCTTTGAGATCTTGCAATAATTTGTCAGCAATCACACGGGCTCTTGTCAAAGTTAATAGGGGCATGTATTCATGTAATGCCTGCAGAATTGAGGCCATTTGTTGTACGCTATTTGTTGGCCTCATTTTACACACAAGCTTTTTTGTGCTCAGTTATAACATAACAACACGCCTGAAATATCTGAACGGTCAACCAGACGTACCTATTGCAGCGTACCATCCGCATTTGGTTGATATCCCCACGAATCGTACTCGCTTCTCCTCCACTTTTATTAAGCGCACAGCCAAAGTGTGGAACTATCTGTGTGCCCCCTCACATTTAACCCGTCTGCCTTCAAAGCAAGAGTGAACAGGCATCTTAACGGCACCCTCATTCCATCATAGACCTCATCTATCGCTTTCCATCAGGCGTGATCGGGGTCAAGAGCGGGGCCCATTTAGTAATAAAAAGAAACGATTAGGTTAGGTTAGGTTAGGTTAGGTTAGCCACCAATCGTAAAGTATGTACTAGGTATGTGGTAACTGTGTGTACTCCCCGTCACTTATGCTCAAAGGTTCTTTAGAAAACCAGCGTCAGACAGCATCTGTCTGGCATTAATGCTAAAATTAACCTTTTTGGCGCTGCCGTGAGGCACACACTATTGTTTTCAATTCAAATCAAAATCACAACATTCATTGTGTTATTTACGTGTTGAGCAGACAAATTTTTCGAACTTATGAAGCAATGGATTAGCAATTTGCTTCAAAATGATTCAGATTCCGACTGATAGTGTGTTACGCAATTAAGGTGCTGGTTTTAGAATAGGAATCAGTGGAACGCAGTGGACTGTGATAGGCTGAGTTGATTCATAATCAGTCTATAATCTTCCCACTGGTGGGACACAGGTCTCCGTTCAGGGAGAAGGCTCAGTGCGGGCTGGTAGATGTCACATGTCTTGGAATATTTGGTTCTAGGATATGCCGGTTTCCTCACGATGTTTACCTTCACCGTTTTTGAAACAAATGGTGCTGAAACAATTTACACAAAGTAAAGTGCCAGTCAGGTTTCGAACCTTCCGTTAACTGAGTTGATTGATTGTTGATAAATACAAAGGCCAGGCGAATTCAGAATGTTTTTTGTGAGAACGCGGATTGTTTAAATTATTTTACAGTTTATTTTGGCTCATCGTTCATCGAGATATTCGTGGCCATACTTTATTATATAATTTTTCCGGGAAAAACCTTGAGAGAGAGAGATGGAAAACTTTAATTGAGGAAGTTTCCCATCTCATTTGTGGGATTTCGCGGTAATGATTTTACTTTTATGAAGTTGGTAATTGTGTGTTGGAATTTTTAATGAAAATTTTACCTGTTATTTTCAGGATTGGATTTTTGATCGATTATGTTGAAAATTCTTCATGAAAAAAATAAACAAATAAAAGCTGCGGTTTTTATATTTATTTCGTGAATTCGATGTCCATCCCTAGTATCTTTATTCTTGAGTGTGTATTCCGCATGTGTGTGTCTCTAGGAGGTTTTAAGGGAAAAACAAATTAGGTAAGTATTTCCTAGTATTTCGAGCATCTTTCTTATGGTTGAGTTGGGTCCTCTAGACCGTATTTCGGCCACGGCGGCGGCGGCCAATCTCATCGGAGACTAGTCTTCAGCGCGGGAGATATTATAGTGCACAAGTGTTTGTGTGTGTGTGCTTGGCCAGTCTGCAAAGGAGGGCGCGAGGCGGGCGCGAGGTGGGCGCGGCGCGGCGTACTCAAAGATAAGAACTTCATTTGAGCGTCCATAGCGGCACGCGGGCGCGGTGAGTGGCGCGGGCTGCTCGGCGCGGGGAGCGTGCGGGTAAATCACGCCATAGCTCGTTCGTACAAGTGACCGCAGGGCGGCCTACGCGAGGATCGGGGTTCTCAAACTAGTTCGAGCTTTTTTCTAGTTAAAATAAATCTTCTTCATTCATAATATATTTTGACAAACACTGGACACGACAACACAGGCAGATCGCGCGCGTTCCCGCATCCGCGCCGTTCCCCGCCCCGCGCTGCCAGTCTGGCCAAGCACTGTGTGTGTGTTGAGTTGGGTAGTGTCTTCTTAAGGGGCCTTCTAACGCTACGACTTCCGGTACGCGGTCGCCACTCCATAATCTTTTGGCCCCATCGGCCATCTGTTCTGCGAGCAATGTGCCCTGCTCACTGCTACTTAAGTTTGGCAATTGTTCGGGCTATGTCGGTTACCTTGGTTCTCCTGCGGATCTCCTCATTCCTGATTCGATCACGAAGGGAAACTCCAAGCATAGCCCTCTCCATTGCCCTTTGGTTGACTTTTAGCCTTCTCATAAGGCCCATTGTGAGCGACCACGTTTCAGTGCCAAACTATGGCAGGATATCTTTCCCTACCTCCCTATCTTTACCTACTCATTATCTACCACCAAACGAGCATCTTCGTGTAGGGTGTAACCTTCCGTGGGCCACTTGGAAGTCCCTGAACCGTCTTCGAACCCAAGCGGGAAGATGTAAGTCAAACTTCGTAAAGTGGGGCTACTTCGGGTATGGATGTAGAGCATAGTTTGTGACACACATCAGACATCACAAACTATGCTCCACCTCCTTTCGTGTCCTTTAAGCCCCAAAACATGCAGCCAAAGTGACCTCTGTGCTGCCACCGATAACGCCGTGGAAGTGGAGAAGTTTTGGACCAACAAATTTAAATAACCGTCATGTCAGGGACACGAAAAAGAATATTCCTTCTCTGTATAAAAAGTGACCTTTGCCTTCCAATTGAAAAACTTTGCTTTGCGATTGAAGAACATGTAACCATTACACTTTTAATACTCCGTATAATTTTATCAAATAAACTCTCCTCATCCCAGCAAAACCTTACAAATGTAAAAGGTTAAATTATACCCACCCACAAGGGACTAGGTTTGAATATGAATCCCTTGTTAAAAGTCCATTGTATCCGCTTCGATACTTGTCAGGCGAGCGCCTCGTTAGACGGATGGAGCACAGATTAGATAGCTACAGAAAGCTAGCACCAAACAACGGATACCAAACAAAATAGGTTTTCTTGTTCCTTTCTCCGAGGTGTCAACCGTAACGCTATCATTCACTATACCTCTTCTTTCATATCACTCCTCACACAATCCATACATCTTTTCTCCGGTGTTCTTCTCCGTTTTTATCCATAGACATTAATATTCATCACTCCTTTCAACTTACGAGTAATAGGGCAAGGTTTCGAACTCTGACAGGCGCTTTACTTTGTGTAAATTTTTTCATCACCACTGCTCTTAAGACGTTGAAAGAAAAGACCGTGAGGAAACCGACATGTCCTAGAACCAAAAATTCGAAGAGATGTGACATCAACCAACCCAAACTGGGCCCACGTACGGCATACATATCACAGATAGGAGGCCTGTGTCCCAGCAGTGGGAACATTATAGGCTGATATGCTGCTCTAATTATAGTAAAAAAAAAAACCTGCCCTTCTGTAGGGTATTTAGTTTGTGGCTGGCTGGAGTTTGGATCAGGGGATTAGAAGATTGTTGACACACTTTCAGCTTGAGGGGATAAGGCAGGGCTTTGATCGCCTATGGAGTAGTGTTGGGATTATAGTTTTTAAAGATGGCGGCGGTAATGGAATTCTTTATGGGAGTGTAGTACTCATGAAAAGAAACCTTTTTCTATGGCACACAAATCTGAAACATGAAAAAAAAAAACAACAGCGGGGTAATTGCGTAACACACTAACAGTAGCAATGGGTTTCATTTTGACAGTTCAACAACTTTCATTGCGTTTTTTACATCGCGTCGTTGAGCAGACACATTTTTCGAACATATTAAGCAATGGATTATCAATATAGGTACTTACTTGAAAATAATTCAGAAAGTGCAATTCGTACGTGATTAAAATGTAGGAAATACCTGTTTTATATTTTTCATATTTCAGAGATACTCGATGGTAAACTTTCTTCAATTTCATGATGACTACACTCTCCTAAAGTCTCTCGTTTAAGTGGAGCACAATTTCTTAGTTCTAGGCAACGCTTTTATTGTAATAAAAAAAATAAACAGTGGCACTCCGAGGGTGCCGACAAAAGTGAAAACAAAACACAAACAGAATACTTTGCCATCACTCACTGACATATCGGATATACATTAAAACCGAGTACATTCGGAGGACAGCGAGGAGAACACATCCGAAGCGGGTATTTTTTGAATCGTCTTATAAACAAAATACGCGCGATAACAGTGGCGCGAGTTCAATGGTTTTTTGCCATCTCAAAAATGCCCAAACCGCCTAAAGAAGTTTTCACTTCAATAATAATTTTATGGTTTGATATTCGAAATTAGAGAATAGTCAAATTCAAACTCAAAGCATTTTTTCAATTAAATCATTTACAGGCACTTTTGAATTGTCAAGAAGTCGGTCAGTCAGAAAATATGAAGCTAGTTGCCCATTCCAAAGCGTGGTAGGTACAGTCAACAAAGGAGTTAAGTATACAGGAGCGTCGGATATAGTTGAAGTTTACTAAGAAACCGATGGATGTTCTGGACTGAAATTTAATTTAATAAATGAGCTGTTTGTTTTCTATTAATAAACTAAAATTTTATTCGAGAATATCCATCGGTTTCTTAGTAAACTTCAACAATATCCGACGCTCCTGTATACTTAACTCCTTTGTTGACTGTACATACCTATGGAGAAGAACGGGCAAGAAACTCCATAGTGGATTAAGAACAGTGAAAATATTGTATTCAGCATAAATAACATAGGAAATATAGTTTAATTAATTAAGAAACCCACATCAAATGCAGTGAAAAACCATGTTTAACCTTGTACCTATATCTAGGTATAAATCTAGGTCAATCTAGACCAGAAAATACCTATCTAGACTACCTAGATATTCCCACCAATAGAAATGGTCACGAATGAATTCATATTTTACGAAATCCAATACTAAAATCCAGTGACGTCGAAAGATAAAAATATTGCATTGACCAATGAACATTGAGCCGCGGATTTAAATAAAGCTCTTATGTGTTTGTAGAGATGATGGGTCAACGTTGAATGGTCGGTCACACGTCAAACTTTTGTGGTGTGATTATTAATAAATCGCTTTTTTTCTGATACGATGGTTTGTGCTACTTTTGTTATGGCTATTTTTCTTTTGTTATATTGTTTCGAACACACTGAAAAGTTAGTACCAAACTCTGTTTATTAATCAATTATCGACCTTCAATCTAATTGCTCCATTTATACGGTGCAAGTTTCAAGAGCAATAATCACATGCCAAGCACGTTCAATTATTACCATTCTTCTGAATTGCTTATAGTGTTTACACGCGTACGGTTTCCATAAGATAGTACCATTGGTAGCTATAGGGGCCCGTGGCTAAATAATAACAGCCGCACTGGTCGGCTTTTCCTATCTGACTACTCTGAGAAGAAAGGCTGAAACAAACTCAGAGGAATTTAAATCTTTCACAGTCGGGAATTTAAATCTACAGGCTCAGCTGCGGCACGGGCTGGCACTACATCGAGCAAGGGTCGGGGAGGGCATTTAGCGCCTGTGCACACCACGTTTTTTAAACGCGCCGTTGACGCGCGTTTGTAGCGATACAGACGCGACACTCACGCCAGTCAGACGCAGCCTGTAGACCTTCTGTAGGATAAAAGCGCGCCGTCGACTCACGTTTCGTTTTTTAATTGGGGACGTCGCGAGGGACCTCGTCGGTGAGGTCGGTATGACGGTTTTTTGTTTTTGTGTATTGCACTAGTTGCCCTATTGATCACGGGGGGTTATGGGGTATATCAGGGTCGGAGAGAAAGGCTGTTATGAAGGATGAACATGAGTAGCAAGAAGAAAGAAAGCTAGACAACAAAACAAAACTTTTTAATTTCCTGCCAGTTCTAAAAATAAAAGAAAATGGCTTCGTGTATCAGCTTTCCCGGGCTTCTTAGAACAAATTACATAATTTCTGTTGAAACACACTCCGTGTTTACTCGCGAGTCGCCCTTGCTTTGCGCGGGTGTTATGGCAATTTGTCTTAACATCGAGATTTTTGGACTAAATCTAAGTTAATTATGAATGCGACATAAATTTTATTTTATTTTATTCTGTTCGGGAAACTTACAGCTAATTTAATGCATAAACAATATGCATCTGAAGGCCATTTACAAGTTTCCACTAATGAACATTTGGAACAAAAAAGACAACCAAAAAGGTCGGTACAAAATACCTCTAACATAAATTACGAAACAAAATAACACGATCGGTTAATAGGTACAAACTAGAAACCACTTAGATTAGACGGTAATTACTTTTCCGTAAAAAATACTGTAAATAAAAGTGAAAACCTCATCAAAATCCATTGTGTAGTTTAGAAAAGAAAGAAAAATTGTTAGAATGTTTTTGATGTTATTGTTGTTGTGAATTGATGTTGATTGTTGTTTGTTGGTTTATTGTTAGTTTTAAAAATATAAGCAGTTACACGGACAGACACAAAAAACTACTTTGTTTTATAATAAACAATTGAATGGAACGGGTGACAGGGAAATTAATTGCTTTGTATGCTAGTTGCGCGGTAAACTCTGCTTGCGCGATGCAGGATTTTGCGTGACGTCAGTATGACGCGTTGTTCGCATGTGGCGTTGTAGATACCGCTACAGCTTATCAAATTGGCACACTACATCAGTTTGTTGCGTTATAGCCATTTTATACAAAGAATCACAGTGGCGATTTGAATATACGGACAATTTAAGGGACCGGCGGAGCATACGTAGTTCATACAAACGTAATACCAAAATAATTTGTAAACCAAACTTATTCATAAGGTAGTGTGTAGTTATTCCGATTAGATTACAGAATTTCTAGGTCCTCAAATATATATTTTGAATGGAGACAAGATATTATGAGGAATTTCAAATTTATTTTTTACATAACTCGTCTTTAAATCAGTGTCCATTCAAAATGTATATTTGGGAAGTTAGATATTCTGTAATCTAATAGGAATAAATATACACACTACCTTAAGAATAATATGTTTGATTTAAAAATTATTTTGGTATTACGTTAGTATGAAGTACGCATGCTCCGCCGGCCCCATAAGTTGCTAGTCAATTTCATAATCAATATCGGTTTCCCTGACTTTACACAGATCTACAGATACACACTACCCACTGGCTTTCAAAAGTTAGACAGTAATTGACAAATCATCATTACCATAATTTCAGCCCGGAATCACTTACTTCTGGGAATAGGCCTCACCTTTCTTCATCCATGCTTCCCGGTTCCATGCCTCCCTCATCCAGGTGTTTCCCGTGACTTTGATGATATCGTCTATTCCACGAGCTTTTGGACGGCCCTGGTTTATTTTGCTTAATCTTGGTCAAGCATAATACGAAAGAAAAGAAAGAAAAACTGTTTATTCTGCACAAACAAAACGCACATTGCATATAAAAAAAAATAATAATAAACAAAAAAGATAAATATACACACACGACGTAGTCAAATGCCTCGTACTCAAGCTTAAAAAAAAAAATGTTGACAATTTTGCTTGATGTCAGGGCCAGGGACCAAAGACAACACACATTATTTTATTACTTGACATTGACAATTTGAGATTGACATTTGACAATACAAATCACAAATCAATCCGATAGGAGTATATGTGTTCTGTGGTGATGCGCCCGCGTCACTGGCCTAATTATGACAACAAAACAAAGTGAAAACAACAACAATCAAAACAAAAACAAAATGCCAATTGCAGAGAGGAAAAAATTTATTGTCGAAAGTAATTCTAAATTCAATGATATTATTTCATCTTTATCGCCCAATGCCAATAACAAATCCTAACTCAGAACAATAGAGGTGACAGCCCAAAAAAGAATAAAGATTTTATATTTTCTACTCACGCTTTTTTACAACGCTTTTTTACCCTCAGAAAGGTCAATTTATTCGGCGTTAGGTACTTCGATATTTTTACAAAATTTATTTTACCTCGCTGAGTAATAATTTCGAGGGCTATTTTATGGCGTTTGGGCCTTTGTGGCCGTGGCTAAGGTCCATTTATTGCGAAGTAAGTGACAAGTTTATTTTTTTTTTTTTTTTTTTTTTTATTTATTTATTTCAACAAAAGTTACATATATGTATTTCATCTATCTTAAATCTTGAATTATGTAAAGTACTTTTTATCTATAAAAGATTGAAAAAGGTAAAATTACAACAAAAATATATAAGCCCCAAGTTAGTGCGGACGTAAAAATATCGTGGCGAGATGTTATCGCACACTGGATTTTAAACTCTCGGTGTTGCGTTGAGCACTGAAAATCCAATAGAGTGCATTCGAGCTCGTCAAAAAACACACTGTTAGATTTTGAACTCTCGGCGCCAGTGCACGAAAAAAAAATCGCCACGGGAAAAAATCGTTTGTGAACCTGGACTAAAGGTGATAATCGTATGCAGGTTTATTAACAGGCTTTTTTATGCATCTAGTAACCTGCATTTGACTACTTCGTTGGTCTAGTGGTCGCAAGCGCTACTGTTGTGCTTGAGGTTCCAGGTTTGATTTCTAGGTCGGGCAAAGTGGGTTTTTCAGTTGGAATTTCTCAGCAGCAGCCCGGAGTCTTGGGACTTAAACATAACTGTCGAAATTTGGGTGTCCTATAGTTATACCTTTACTATAGTTACACCGACATAACTTGCAGAGTAAGCAAACTGAAGAGGCAGTGAATTGGCCATGTTTGTCGAAGGACCGATGGCCGGTGGAGCAGACGAGTCCTGGAGTGAGACCGCGTATCGGCAAGAGTAGTGTGGGACGCCCCCCAGCTAGATGGACGGACGACCTAACGAAGGTAGCTGGGACGGACTGGATGCTGAAACCGGAGGACAGGGTATTGTGGCGCAGCCTGGGAGAGGCCTATGTCCAACAGTGGACTGCAATAGGCTGAGCTGATTGATAGTTACACCTTTGTCGAACCCTTCGGGGAAACAAGGCGTTATGTTATACTAGCTGCGCCCCGCGGTTTCACCCGCATAAGTCTCGATGGAATATCGGGATAAAAAGTAAGTAAGTAAAATGTGTTAATCCAGGGTGCCAGCTACCTCCATACCAAATTTTATGAAAATTGGTCCAGCCGTTTGTGCGTGAAGAAGTAACAAATATACGAAGACACTCACTAACTTTCGCCTTTAAGATATAGTGTGATTTCTATATTATGCAGATATTAATAAACTAGAGATGCTATCTAAATATATAAAACTCAAAGGTGACTGACTGATCTATCAACGCACAGCCCAAACCACTGGAGGGATCGGGCTGAAATTTGGCATGGAGGTAGATGATATGACGTAGGCATCCGCTAAGAAAGGATTTTTCGAAATTCCACCCCTAAGAGGGAGGATGAAATTTCACGCGGACGAAGTCGCGGGTGGAAGCTAGTCTAGTATAAAGGTATATTCACACCACCGTGAGCACGATGTATGTATCACATAATTGATTTACCTGACATTGCTTTTTTAATTCTTTTTACCGTTTGTGGTAGAGTACTTTTATTCTAGGTGCATCGTCTTCACATTTTAAAAGAGTTACGTGCCCATTATCTCCATACGAAACTAACTTTTGGAAGGGGCGACTAGAATGTTTCGTCACGTATGGTCAAATTCGCAATCGGTCAAGTGACTGAAAAACCGTCAAAATCGCGTTTGATCAAAATAGCGATTGGTCCATATCGCGAATGGTCAAATTCACATAATTTTCCTATCGCGAAATCGAATCTATTTTTTGTAAATTTTGACGTTCAAAAGTGACTTAGTGCCTATTTGAAATAAATGGCTTGACTTTGACACAAAATTAATGATGGAACAGAATGTCACAAACTAACTTTAAAAACGTAGTTCAATGACACAGTAGAAATCATTGGATATCCGTGGTGGAAATGCTGTCTATTCCATAGCAAAAAATCGAAATGGAAACGACAGAAAAGCAAAAAGAAATAGTCCTATCTAGTTTTAACTTTTCACTTTCCATTCCGTGCCTATCTGAGCGTGTGATGCAGATAAAAATCTAGGATAAAAAGGAAATTTATAGATTCAAGAATTTTCCAATAACCTGTTTGCAATATTCCATTTTGCATAGTAGGTACTTGGGTTGACGTGAACTAAATGAACTTCCCTCCCCATAATAAAGTTGTAATTTAAAATTTAATCAAGGAATGTACCTACTGGCTGTTCACATTAGATTAAAAAAAAAACGTAGAACGTAGTTTGATATTTTGTTTGACCATTGAGCAATATGGTGCAATATTATAACTTTGTTGATAACTGGGGGCCTAAAAAGGTCACTTTGGCAGAATCATAAAAGGATAACATTATGAATCATAATATGGCGAAGACAGGCCGTGTTTTTCTTTTTTTTCGCTGCACTATTTAGTTATAATCAAAGAGATTGGGATTGGATTTGGATTGGATTGATTGGTATTTTTGCACAGACAAAAAAAAATGACTGAAAAATCCTTCACAAATGGAATTTGATATGATTAACTTAACAGTTAACTGTCCATTATAATTCATAATGTTATCCTTTTATGATCTCAATGAATCAGTTTTAGTTAGTTGTAATTTTTGACGTTCAAAAGTGCCTTTAATGTGAATATTTGAAATAAATGATTTGACTTTGCCTTTGCAGCGGCTTCGCCCGTGTGAAGGTCGGAAATTATCCCACGTAAACGTACTGCCGCGATGAGAAGTATCTGTGTGCCAAATTTTGTCCAAATCCGTTCATTCGTTTTTGCGTGATCTATCCATCTTTCATCATTCATCAAACTGTCGCCTTTTACAATCTATAGGTAGTTTGATTCTGTAAAGTTAACTTCGAAAGCGAACTCATTTGTTTTTAAAATAAATTATCGCGGATTCACAACGAGACACCGTTCGAATTTCGAAGTGATGTTTAGAGAATTACATCACTGAAATATTAGAGTTAGTTTTGTTAGACTATCCGGTACGTGATCTACAGTTCGAACGGGTTTCAGCGAACTAGTGAAATTTCATATTTCTGTGGTTGCTGATTCTATTGAATTTGTCGAAATTGTGGGTCATATGATATCGGTGTATTGCGAAATTCTGTTTCAGTGGCGCAGCTGTGGTCAGGGGGTTGCTGTGTAGGTACATTTAAATAATAAGCGTCGAGATTAATAAAGACATGTATTTAAAAGAAAAATATAATGATAATTTAATAATTATTAATTAATTTCATAATTGAATGATGATTTAATATAATGGTTGCGCCTCTTTTTGTGAACCTTAAATAATTCCTATTTTAGGGACCTGAAAATACTAATTACTTAGCCAAGTATTTGCGACCACTTGAAAGTTGCCATTTGTAAGCGACGCAACTCGCATAAATACTTTTTAGTATCTTAGACTTTTTTGTAAAATGTAAAATACCTGAATTAAAAGTATACAGTATTAGGTATGTTGAAACTGTGTGTACTCCCCGTCACTTTTCCCTAAAGGTTCATTCGAAAACCAGCGTCAGACAGCATCTGTCTGGCATTAATGCTGAAATGAACCTTTTTGGCGCAGCCGTGAGGCACACACTATTGTTGTTGAAACATTATTTTTATTTTGTTAATTTTGTATTCTGTGTTTCACGAACTGTGTCCCAATAAACTTTTATCTTTTTCTTTCTTTTTTACCTACTTTTTGTTTTCTTTTTAGCCGTCAAAATTATCTGCACTTTTTTATCTTATCTGTCATCGTCGATGAAAACTCATAGTAGGTACTATATTTGTCGGTTATTAGCAAGTTATTAAACTTTGTTTATTCGTTTACGTTATAAATCCGTCAACTTCTGAACGAAATAGGTTAGGTCATAATTCTAACCTAACCTATTTCGTTCCTACGCGGAAGTAATCGCAGAAAGAAGCTTGTCGATAAATAAGTCAGGGGCCGACAAACCGGACTTCGAAAAAATATGTAGCCTTCCAAACAGTCCTATAAACCCATGGGAAGGACGAGTGATGATGAAAAGGGATGGAACCAATTCCTAGCCGAGGACCTTAAGGGAAATAAAATATAACGACCAATAATTGGACGATCCCAATCAATTTCACTCTGATAAGGGTGAAACAAATTGAATTTATTACATGAGATATGACATAAATGATGACCTAATGTATACAATAGTAGTGCCTATTGTGAAAAATAAAACCCAGGATGTCTCTGTAATTTCCAATTACAGGCCCATTTCTCTGTGTGTACTACGTGAGCTCGACAAATGGATGTGCGATTAACGCTTGCGCGACAAAACTGTACTGCGACTCACGATCGTTCGAAAGCCCACTTGTGCGACACATTGAAACTCGACATCACGCTGCGCGCTGGTGTGACAAACGATTGTGCGACAGTAGTTTGACACTACGGTAGTGCGACAAACAATTGTGGGACAGTACTGTAATTCGACAGTACGTTGGTGCAGTATTACAGTAGTTTGACATTACTCAAGTGCAACATTTTTTTGAAATGGGTTTGCTCTTGACCCTAGTCTAGGTCAGAGGTGACAGAGACAAAGTCGACATCTGGCCACTGTCATAGAAAAAGTTTTGGACAGCCTGCTTTACAAGCAATTGGTCAAACACCTCGAAATACATGATGCCCAGTTCGGTTTTAGGCCTGGGCTGTCAACCGAGAGTGCAATCAAATGCCTCAAGCAGACTGTTCAATACTACACAGACAGGAAGCTATACTATTTTTGCTTGGTTTCTGGATCTGTCAAAGGCATTCGATCTCGTATGTTACGATGTTTTGTGGCGTAAACTAGAATGTCAGACTACGTTACCACCTGAAATGATCTTTGACAGTCGTGCAGATTTATCACTAATCCCTTCCTTACTTTAATAACGAAACTTCGTCCATGAAATGGGGAAAAAACTAATAACCGAACATACCACGTTATTAAGTATAGCGTGGCAGCTTGTGGCTATCATTCCAGTTTGTGTTTACACACGTTATTAAGGAAACTACGCGGGAGGGCGGGAAAGAGATAGATGATCGTTTTGTTCCTTTCTGTTCGAGGTTCAATAGAGCGATTACCTATTTTTGTTCCTAGATTTAGGAAACGCCACCGCCAGGTCGATATGAGGTTAAGCTACGCTTGCCTAGGTCAGTCCGCGGATGGGTGGCCGTTCATTAAATATCGAGACCTATCCGTGTCTCATTGGCATCAATGGCAGTCGTTACGGATAGTCTAGAAGTCCAAAAGTCTGACAACCAGTCTTACCAAGTTGTAGTGTATCTACGAAATAGATATGTAAACACTGACTCATTCACACAAGAGCGGGAGCTGCTGTCACTTATGTCATCTGTCAGTCACGAGGAATGGCGGGAAACAGACAAAATGAAGCAGGCTATGTAAGATGGCGCTTGGTGTGGAAGTGAGTCAGTAAAGTGATATATCCATACTAATTATTATAAATTTGAAAGTAACTGTCTGTCTGTATGTTACCTTTTCACGCCTAAACCACTGAACGGATTTAGATAAAATTTGGCAGAGAGATAGACTGCATCCCGGGGAAGGACATAGGTTAGTTTTTATCCCGATAGTCCCACGGGATCGACACTTATGCGGGTAAACCATGGGGCGCTGCTATTTCAATATAAATAGGGAGGAAATCAACAGGATTCTACACAAGTGGTATCGTGTTACCCAGAAAACTTGGTTGTAGAGATCAGGTAGGATTCAACATGATTGGGAAAAGGCTAGGCAGAGTGGTTGACTTACTTCTTCCCATTATACCAAACTCTCGCTGATTATAAATACCAAAATTCCAAAACTTTGTAGGTCACATTAATCTAGGACATGTCGTTGCTTTGCGGCCGTCACGGAGAAATAACATTATGAAAAATCTTACACTTATAGCGCGAACCTTTTTCGAACCGCTTCACCACAATCCACTCGTCTAATAAGGGCGCAACTTTTAGAATGTTCTAGAAGCCGTGAGAAAAACAATATACGATGCGCACCCTTGTTTGACATTAGACGTGTGACGTCCGTCAACTGGGCTGCGCACAGAAAAGTGATTCACTCTTAAAAAAAAAATTACGAAACTTTATCTTCGCCCCGAACACTATTGTTTTTATTTATGTTACGTACTGGGAATAAAGGATTTACAGCACATGTGTGTATGTTAAAAACGCGGTATAACCTTGATCATTCGATGAGCAACGAGGTTATTTACTTATTGGTACACGTCAATCGATCAGGGTATTTAGGAGAGAGATGAACATCTTATAAACAATGTAAGGACAGCAGAAAAAGTTCGTGAAAAGCTGGATAGTAACTTTTCATTAATATGTTAATTTTGTTAGTTTTAAAAGTCCTTTTTACCGACTTCAAAAAAAAGGAGGTTATCAATTCGATACGTATGTATGTAATATTATTGGAATTGCATTATATTCACATATGACAATCTATTAGGGCTTCCAAACAAATATACAAAATTTTATAGACGTATGTATGTATGTATGTATGTTTGTCCACGCATATCTCCGTAACTATTAATCGGATCGTGACCATTCTTTTTTTATTGGCTTATATTTACTTCAACTTAGGGAACAGTGCAAGTTTCATCAAAATCGATTCAGTAATTTCCAAGATATGGACTAAGACGTGAAAGTGTGACGGCCTGGCTTATTGATACGAGCTACGGGTGTAGTGTCAAAGCGAAAACATATCAAAACCTTGGTCAAATTCTAGTGCAACAACTAAAAATTACCAAATAAAAAGTAATTTAAAAAAATTAAACCGACTTCAAAAAGAAATGAACTCAAAAATATGAAATAACTTTAATTTCGGAAGTCGGTGGCAAAAAACTAAAACTAAAATACAGATCCCAAGACACCGACTTCCGAAATTAAAGTTATTTCATATTTTTGAGTTCATTTCTTTTTGAAGTCGGTTTAATTTTTTTTTAATTACTTTTTATTTACTGTTTGTACTTATTTCCTGTGCGTGTCTCCAATTTAATATTTTTTTTTCTTTTCTTCGTTTCTTTTTTTTCTTTTCTTTCTTTTTTTATTCTTTTCTTTCTTTCTTTCTTTCTTTCTTTTCTTTCCTTCCTTTCTTTTCTTTCTTTTCTTTCTTTTCTTTCCTTCCTTTCTTTTCTTAATTTATGTTCCTTCTTTAACAAAAAAAATTGATAGGTAGGTCGCGGTCACTAATCCCCAAATGCATTTAGCGTTAAACGAATTTAAAACATCGTCCTATTTCTGTCGACTATTAATTTGACGATGTCAGGGACTGGGGACAGGCTGATATTTTAAATACGTTATTTAGTGATTTAACGTGCAAGCGGGCAGTAAGTTCGATCCTATTAAAAATTCTTTAGAATATGACATAAAAGATTCTCCCTCCACTTTTTATTACAACTTACGTAACTCCCTCGTACTAGGTGCTTTATCATGAAAATCAAATTAATTTTACTTTGTCACAGACAAGTATTTTGCTAAGAAAGTTGAGCCGGTTCTCCCCAGTTGAAACACTTGAAAGCAGTAAAGGAACTTCTCTGATGTTGATATAAACTGTGTCAACACTCAAAAAGAAGTAAAGAATTTAAGTAAAAGTATAAACGACTTGTCTACCTTTTAACTTTAATAACCTTTAAGGTTTATTTATTCAGACGACAATGAGGTCTACAGTGAAATATCTGCCCCGTTGGTCTTGTAGTCGCAAACGCGAGTGCTGAGCGATGGTTCGAATTCCAGGTCGGGCAAAAAGTGGTTGAGTTTTTCCATTGTTAATTTCTCAGTAACAGCCTAGCTACTAGCCAGGCTAGCTAGTACCTAATGATTTGGTCGGGGTGCCCTACCTTAGCTACTGCGACTAATTCAGCTCCTGCAGAGGTCACAGTTCCAATCCAACCTTACCGGTTTGGTCGGGATACCTTAGCAACTGCGATCCACTGTGCAAAAAGGCCCGAAAGCTACGAGTAAAAAGAGGCTCAATCATTGAGAAAAGTGTGCATCATTAGAAGCTCAAAAATAATTTAGAGGTTCATTAATTTAAAAAAGTGTCCGTCATTAGAAAGTCAATAAAATTTAAGAAGTTCAGTTCATTATTCCCCGTTTAAAATGCCATAAGTGCCTGTAATTTTATGGAACACAACGCTGCGGCAGAAATAATCTGCATTCGCGATTTATTCGCCAAAAATGTAAACAAGTATGAGTTTTAGGAAAAATAACTTTAATTACTACACAATAAAGTTCAGTGTACTTCTAACATTTTTATAAGTTTTTCAATAGTGCTAAAATAACATCAATAAATTTGAAACATACATTTGAATAGACTTTAGATAGTAAGTAATGGTAGTACCCCCCAGGATGAGTTTTTCATTAAAAAGCTCAACAACCACTTCATTTTTCAACAGAATAATTAATAAGAAACAGATGATTCATAAAACAATATCGATAAATCAACCATTATCATTATTTTTTATGCTAATGTTACCACCATTTTATTAATAAACCGTTCATCGGATCATATCCATTTCTCAAGGTTCGACTCCGGATTCATGTCAAAACTATTTCTATACATTTAGACATAAAACTAATATTTGCAAGATTCAGTTAAACACTTCTTAACTGCGCAAAAATATACAGTAGAGGATTATTAAAATAGTTTGCAGGCGTCGTAAAACGGAGTTTATTTTTGAACATTGATTTTGTAAACGTTTGCTTACATGTTTTTCTGATTTTATAAACTGCTTTATACTCGTAATATTAGCGTGTAACTTTTAGGGCCTGTGCTCACCACGTTTTTTAAACGCGCCGTTGACGCGCGTTTGTAGCGATACAGACGCGATACGCACGCGAGTCAGACGCAGCCCGTAGAACTTCTGTAGGATAAAAGCGCGCCGTCGACACACGTTTCTAAAACGCGCGTCAACGGCGCGTTTGTAACGATACAGACGCGATGTGCACGCGAGTCAGACGCAGCCCGTAGACCTTCTGTAGGATAAAAGCGCGCTGTCAACGCGCGTTTCTCAAACGCGCGACAACGGCGCGTTTAAAAAACGTGGTGTGTACAGGCCCTTATGTTGCAAGGCGCAGGCACATTCTACAGAGAAGAAAAGTGCTATGATTCTCTTGCAAGCTTAGATGCTTGCATTACGGAACATCAAACTTATATTCACCGAAGGGTAAGTCAGAGGTGGACCTAGAGTAGGTACACCCACGTATCGTCAGCTATGTCTCACAAATCCAAACTCCGGGCTGCTTAGAAACTCCAGATGGAAAAACCTAAAACAATTTGCCCGACCCGGGAATTGAACCCAGAACCTCATGGTCAGCAGTAGTGCTTGCGACCACTAGACCAACGAGGGTGGCACGATGTTTTCCATCACTGTAAGACAATGATCACCACCATTCATATAGATGATGAAATCACATCACACTATTATTATAAAGGCGAAAGTTTGTGAGTGTGGGGGTGTGTTTATATGTTTGTTACTTCTTCACGTTCAAACGGCTGGACCAATTTTGATAAAATTTGGTATGTAGGTAGCTGACACCCCGGAATTAAGATATTACAGGCTTTTTATCCCGATGTTCCCACGGGATCGGAAACTTATGCGGGTGAAACCGCGGGGCACAGCTAGTACAAAATATATGAATTTTAAAATGACAGCCAGGACCAACAGTTTATAACGACCGTGGCATGAAAGGGTCTCGATATGTAATCGATGGTTACCCATCCACGCACCGACCTCGGCAAGCGTAGCTTAACCTTCGATCTACATGAGCGGCTGTTGTTACTTAGCCTCAAGAGTATAGCATAATCAGCCTATAATGTTCCCAGTGCTGGGACACAGGCCTCCTCTCTTCGGGTTTGGGCCATAATCCACCACGTGGGCCCAGTGCGGGTTGGTAGATATTACATGTCTTCGAGTTTTTGGGTCTAGGATATGCCGGTTTCCTCACAATGTTTTCCTTCACCGTTTTGAGAGCAATGGTGATGAAATTATTTATACTATACAAAGTAAAGCACCTGCCTGGGTTCGAAGCCACTACCTACAACTCGTAAGGCGCGGCAGTTACCGCTGGGCCACCACTGCTACTCAAAAAAAATAACCTACTTCTTTTATCTTCGTTATAAAATAATCTAAAACCTATCTGCCCCTCGTCAAACATTTCAAAGTAAATCTCGTCTGTCTACAATAATTTTCGTTAAAAATTAATAAAATCCTCTATTGTTTGATCTACATTGTTATAAGATAATACACTAAAATTCAGCTTTTCGTCTTGTTAGCGTAAACATACGGGAACGGGAATGGTGCGTGCAAGCGTAGGTTTTATTTTTATTAGCCATTAGTGTCCCACTGCTGGGCAAAGGCCTACCTACTCTCTTCCCACCTCTCTTTGTCCAGAGCTGCCAAGGATCAATCTTTATGAAAGGAGCTCAATTACATTTAAGCGTGGTAGCTTTCCGAGTGTGCCTAAATGTGCATTGATATGTCAACACCAGAAAAAAAATGTTTGTTTTGATGTGAAAATTTATTTAGGCGCGTTGAGCGATTTTTGGTACCGAAGATCTTATGGGTTCGTGTCACTGACATGCAAACGTTAATGCAGTATATCTGCCGAGTAAAAATCTCACCGTGCAAAACTTAGGTGAATTGAGTTTTGCTTTATGGTTTTTGTTTTGTTTGCTATTAAGATTATGACATGTTGCGTTATCAAGTTTTCACTTCTGTCGGCAGTCCCCATGAATGGCTCTGTTTTTTTTATTTTCCACAGCGTGTGATTTTTTTTTTCACTTCTAGTGTACCCTAGCTTAGTTACTGTGACCAAATTAAGGTCGCGCCTGGAAGAATACAGTTCTAACCTAAGCAATTTGATTGGGGTATCCCAGCTTAGTCACTGTGACCAACTGTAAGAAAAGACCAGAGGAGAAGAGACTTTTTTTTTTTTGGATGGGAAATCATCAAATGACCCCTCCTGCTCTGGGTGGAGCGGAAGGGAGTGTCAGACACTTACTGTCTAAAACCCACCCGTGTTCCTTCCTTAGCCCTTTATGTTCCGGGCCAGCGGTAACCCTTTCGGACAATCCCGCTGACACGGCAGGCTTCGGCCCTAAGGCGGGGGGCCCTCAATTTATGCTGACATCTCTTCAACTCGTACTTCAAGTAACAACACTACCTTCATTATTTAAAAAAGTTTGCATCATTAGAAGAGCAATAAGTTTTTAGAGGAACACTTAAATATTTCCCTTCCAAAAACTGAACTAGTCAACTTGACTAGGTTTTTCTAAGCGGGCCCGCTCCACGCCCGCGCAACCCGTATGTTTCCAAATCCACTCGTAATTTTTGATGACTCCTGCGTAAACTAGTTATGATCCTCTAAAACTCAGCCAATACACTTAAAAAGTAGTTAAACCTTTGCGAATAACGGATACGCTTGTTACAGCTGCTAAAAATAACTGCTTTTTAGTTAGTTACGACTTGTATTTGATAAAATAGTGTTCTAGTTTGCTAACGGAGGACCACCATGATAGTATATTGGTCGTTGAAAGTTTTAAGTGCGGATTTCTTTTGATGTTACTTGTCGACGAAATAGACATAATATTCTAAACTTTCATAACCTACTAATATTATAATTATGCGAAAGTTTGTGAGTGTGTTTGTTACCTCTACACGTAAAAACTACTGAACGGATTTGAATGAAATTTGGCAAACAGATAGTTTATAACCAGGATTAACACATAGAATACTTTGTATCCCGATACTCCCACGGAATGAACACTCATGTGGGTGAAACCGCGGGGCGCAGCTAGTACTTTATATAAGCTGTACTTTGTGTACTGTATATTATCTGCTCCGTTGGCCTAGTAATTACAAGCGCTACTGCTAAGCATGGTGTACTGTTTCGATTCCCAGTTCGGACAAAGTGAGATTGTGTTTTTCTATCAGGATTTTCAAAGTAACAGCCCGGAGTTTGGAAGTTGGCGGTGCTTTATTGTCGGTTTAGGCTGTGTGTTGATATATCAGTCAGTCAGGACTTTGAATTTTATATACAACCTATAGATAAATTCAGTTCGAAGGAGTCTGTTATCTAATAGCATCGGTTTAGTTTGTTTACATAATGTTTCTAAGGCGGTTCCTTTGGACAATATCAACTAACAATAACAATGTCCTGCGCCTGATCTTTCTCCGGTCGTGTCGGATTGCCACCGCACTGCAAAGTCTGGCCTCTCAAAAATCATCCGCTTTCCGTTGGCGCTCCCCCGAATCCGGCGCATCAGAGAAGCTGTTTTCTTACGCATAATGGCATAAAAGTCATCGACTCTTGCGTCAGCAAAGATGCCCGACGCGCTGCAGAATCGGGGGAGCCTCACCAGAATACGAGAGGCGTTTTTATAAAACAGACTGAAATATCTATCTCAGCTATGTTCAAACACAATTTCTCAGAGTCCCAGTTTATTGGCTGTAAGACTAGACAAATCGCCATCTTTATGTAGTGAGAAGGGTCATTTGTAGTGATCCAAGTTCAACACACAAAGATGTCAGGTTATATGTCTTGTTGAACGCTGTCTCGAACTTAGGACGGGTATTGTTTTACGCGTAACATTATATCAAGACTAGTTTCTGTCCGTGCCTTCACTTCGTTTTTGAATACCGTCCTTTCTGACTTTTCTTTCTTTTTGCTCGACACCTAAGGGGTCAAGCTTGTTGTTAAATAGCCAATGGCGCCGATTCTGTTGTTCACATACTAAACTTAATTTAAGTTCTTTATCTTTTTCTTTCTATTTCATTAAGAAAAGGACAGAAGATAAATATTAGTTTAGTCCTGTCAAATTAGTTAGCGCCTGACGTAAACTGACGTATTTTTAATAAGTACCCAATTTTATAATCTCGTCTAAATTTGTCTATTTCTAATCTCGTCTAAAGTTGTCTATATCTTAATTTGACAGGACTAAACTAATATTTATCTTCTGTCCTTTTCTTAATGAAATAGAAAGTTAAAAAAAAAAAAAAAAAAAAACAAAAACAAGAAAGAAAAAGATGCATGAACTTAAATTTAGTATTTTCCCGGGACTCAAACTATCTCTATACCAAATTTCATCTAAATCGGTTCAGCGGTTTAAGCTTGAAGAGGTAACAGACAGATAGACGGACAGACACACTTTCGCATTTATAATACTACCAGTGCCCCGCGGTTTCAACCGCATAAGTGTCGACCCCGTGGAAATATCCGGATAAAACTATCATATGGCCTTTCCCGGGACTCAAACTATCTCTATACCAAATTTCATCCAAATCGGTTCAGCGGTTTAAGCGTGAAGAGCTCAGCAGTAGCGTTGCAACCACTAAGCCAACAGGCTGAATCCTATAAAAACTACGAAAAAATGCTTTTATACGATACGTTTTTTAATAACGCGTAAAACAAAATGGCAAAAACTTACAGCTTAAAACGTTTGTTAAAAATAAACAAAATAATGCTTGCAAGTTACTAGAAATTGCTTAAATCTGACATAAAATAAACAAATGCTCGTAAGTTACTGAACACTGCTTAGATTTGTCTTGAAATCCCTTTGATACTTATAGGTTAGTGACCGTTTGTTGAACTTTTAGATTAGTAAGTAGAAAAGTTGTGTCCCTGTGGAACGCTGACAAATCTCTTTGTTTTAGCTATAGTATTATCTCACGAAGCGACGCGTGCTTTACTTGTGGTTACCAAGTGTATCAATACGCTGTGAATGTGTGTGTAAGCGCAGGAGCTCTCGGTACCGTCCGAAACTATGGCGATGGCAGAGTGGCTGCAAGTGTATCAACACGCTGTGAATGTGTGTGTAAGCGCAAGAGCTCTCGGTACCGTCCGAAACTATGGCGATGTCGGAGTGGCTGCAAGTGTATCAACACGCTGTGAATGTGTGTGTAAGCGCAGGAGCTCTCGGTACCGTCCGAAACTATGGCGATGGCGGAGTGGCTGCAAGTGTATCAACACGCTGTGAATGTGTGTGTAAGCGCAGGAGCTCTCGGTGCCGTCCGAAACTATGGCGATGGCGGAGTGGCTGCAAGTGTATCAACACGCTGTGAATGTGTGTGTAAGCGCAGGAGCTCTCGGTACCGTCCGAAACTATGGCGATGGCGGAGTGGCTGCAAGTGTATCAACACGCTGTGAATGTGTGTGTAAGCGCAAGAGCTCTCGGTACCATCCGAAACTATGGCGATGTCGGAGTAATAAAGATAAGTAGGTTTGTACAAACACTTTTACTTATAGAGTAGTCAGATAGGTCGGCGTTTCCTATCTGACTACTCTGAGAAGAAAGGCCGAAACAAACTCAGAGGTGTAAAGTCCAGACATAATCTTGGTCAGGATAAATGAAGACCATGTAGATGGTCTTTTGAGGAGGTCAAGATGTCATTTCCCATCATCTTCCCATTTTCTTTTCTGGCCGGGTCTTTGATTTTTGGGTACGAAATGAACGATGTCCTTTCTTGTTTTACCGTAAAATATATCCTAAAGCTGTACCTCGTGACGTCGTTTTCGCTTAGCGTTCTTTCTGACTTTTGTTCGACTCCTAAGAGTCAAAAATAGAGCTATGAAATGAAAAATGTTTTCTTTACATCCTACAGGTAACCTAACAAGCGCGTTCAAAGAAACTCTTCAACTTTATTATTAGTAGAACATTAAAATATCTTTAACAGACTCCTTGTCTAAAAATCACTTTTATGATATTTTAAGCTCCCTTATAAACGTACAAGTTCCATGTTTGTTCTTGCTCCAAATATTAATTTCGACTGAAAATTACAGCGCGTTAGGCTATTATGTTTCGAGGGTAGTTGAAACTTAATACTAACATGAACTATGAAGTTCCTCGAGTTGCTACTGGTACTAACCACTCGACTTCCATATTAGTTTCGCATATTAGGGGAAAAGCTTTCTTATGGACCAGCCGGTCGATTCTGTAAAAATCTCACCGTGAAAACTTAGGTGAAGTGAGTTTGTTTTTGCTAGGAATTGACAGTATTGACAGCTCACTCCACGCTCACTTCTCCTAAGTTTTCACGGTGAGATTTTGACAGAATAGCACCGCTGGCCCGACGAGCAAGTGACTAGCTTTCGACTATTTTCTCGCAAAAAAAACGTACACTCCTTTTAATTATTTACGTCTGATTTTGCATCACTGTCAAAACCATAGTGATCTTTATTTTCAATGTGCTAATGTTGTTGTTGAGTTGCTGCCACTGACAACTCGACAAGTCTGTCAAAATCACAATGATCTTTATTCTCGTTACAGATATGGACGTTACAGGTTCTACATCATGCCGGTTTCCTCACGATGTTTACCTTCACCGTTTTGAGAGCAGTGGTGATGAAAATAATTTACACAAAGTAAAGCGCGCCTGTCTGGGTTCGAACCTACGACCTACAACTCGTAAGTCGCGGCCGTTACCACTTGGCCACCACTGCTCAATCTAATCTGGATTAATTAGTAACATTATACGTTTCAGAATTCCAGGTTGATTGATTAGTTGTTAATGAGCAAGGTAATTTATTATTTATGTTACGTACTAAGTTGGGTATAAAGAACGTTATTTCTCATATTTTATAAGAACTAGATACTTAGGTGATTATAACTAGTTCAGTAGGTACTATTAACGTTAGTTACCTCTAGGGTGTAACATATTCTGTTTTATATTAGGTATTTCAAATGTTGAGAGTATTGCCTTCATCTGCGTTTGAATGTGTTTATATTGTTGTTTTATATCCTCCTGTAAACTATGGTGCGCCTTCAACCAATATTGTTTTTTAACCAACTTCTTTGCCATTAATATTAGGTAAAACCTCTTAAGTAATTTACCTAGCGATGAAACCAGTAGGCAGTACCTACTAATAAAATCCGTGGCGCCGAAAATGTGTTTCTCTACGTTATTTGTCTCGTAGTGAGGGTCTTAAGGCTTTAACCATTCATCGCACCGTATTAACTTGCTAACTGACTTATATTTTTTCTTCGACAGTTGTTACGAAGGTTCACGAGTATTTAACAGCTGTCAAAGATCTAAGAATTGAAACTGGTTGTCAGACTTTTGGGCTTTTGACTCAGTAGTCTTCTGGAAGCCTTAAAGTCTGACAACCAGTCTTACCAAGGGATATCGTGTTACTCAGTAACTGGTAGGTTCTGGCGGCCAGATAGGTAGTCCGCATGTTAAATACTGATATTCAGCTGCATATGTATAGAGTGGAAGCCGACCCCAACATAGTTGGGAAAAGGCTAGACAGATAGATTTTCTTTAATATTCATCGTTTTTACCGACTTCACAAAAAGGAGGAGGTACTATGTTCGGGTGTTTGTATGTTTTTTTTTTTTTTTGTATGTTTGTTCATCGAATACTCCGCCAATTATCGACGAATTTTCAAAATTCTTTTTTTGTTAGAAAGTAGATAGTTCTGAGGTGGTCCCATTGTCACCAAGTTAGGATCTGATGATGGGATCTTAGAGAAATCGAGAGCAACCCTCAAATTTTATAGGCTTACTTATTGTTTTTCGCATATTTTATGAAGTATCTTGTGTATTTGTGTATGGTTGTCACCATCTCAGGTAGCTGGGCTGATGATGGAAGGTACAATTCCTTAACAGTTAGAAGTTACTCGAACAGGCAAGGACTGTTTTAGTAAATTGTTTTGATGTTTGATAGGGCATTTGCCACATTTGGTCTCATGATCATCAAGTCATGACCTAATGCTGCAGTCAGGATAGTCTGCAGAGTACCTAACTCCTCGACAACTAACAGCAGATATATCGTGTTTAGGCTCATTGAAAAGGGCTCGAAGTGTGGATAAACGTACTGTTACTGAGGAACACCGAAGACCTGATGCTGAAGCCAGGAGCATCAGAAAAAGTACAAACCTTGAAATTACAGCACCGTAGTCGTGTTTGGGCTCATTTTAAACAGGACTAATTTTAAGTTCAATGCAATGTTGACATAAGTCTGGCCTGATGCTGCAGCCAGGATTATCAGCATCTAATCTAAAAACTAATAAAAGGAGAACTCCTCAACAATTAACGGCCCTGCATCGAGAAAAGGAATATTTTAGAAAAAGGCGATGGGCAAGTTGACATTAGGCTATTGTAACTTAGATAAATTGTAAATAGACCCACTAAAAAGCGAGAAATAAAAACTTTTTAACAAAAAAAAAACCGACTTCCAAAAAAAACACTACAAACTGAAAAATAACTTTAATTTCGGAAGTCGGTGGCAAAAACTAAAATACTGATCCCTAAGACACCGACTTCCGAAATTAAAGTTATTTTTCAGTTTGTAGTGTTTTTTTTGGAAGTCGGTTTTTTTTTTTTGTTCAAGAAAAACGTAAAGTTTTACAAAATACTTCGCAAATCTTTACGATTGCTTCCTTTAAAATATTTTCCTATAAAACGCAGTTTTGCACACCCGGCTAAAGAGAATGTCAAACTAAACCTGCCACCAAATACCGCGAAAACCGAAACATTTTGCCTCTACGAACATTTTCAACGTACTGCAAGATTTACCCACGTTCATGAGTATTTGTGGGACGTAAAATTACATTTTATGTTATCGTTCCGTGGCTTTGGAACGGTTCCAGCTTACCTGTATGAGCTTAGAGGTTATTTTCGCTTGTACAAGTTGACATAATGGTATGGCATATGATTTATTGGATGATTGGACCAATATTACACGAATTTAATATTGGGGCCAGATTTAGAGTTTTTGATATTATTTTGTAGGTAATTTGATCACGAAATAGATGAAAGGGTCGGGTATATTTCAATACTGTTATTCTGTAAAGTTCACTTCGAACCTCACTCAAGTGAGCGCACACAATTGGGTATGTAAAGTTTCTTTCAGGTATTTTTTTATATTTTTAATTTATAGATTTTATTATTGTATGCAACTAATTTCAATGTTTTGGTTTTCTAAGCACCGAAAGTATTTCCAAGCTTACCTTTGACGTCATTTGGAGGTCAAATAAAAGTCATGTGGTATTAGGTATGTGTTTATGTTAAAATAAACTCCATCTTATAATTTTAAGCGCTAAAAATAGAAAAATAAGGTTAAGAAACCTAAAAGCTCGAAATGGTTTTGGAATCAGCGTAGGATTTTTTTCTTTACATACCGAATTCGAAAGCGAATTCATTTTGTTTTTAAAGGGAATCATGTCGGATTCACAACGAGACACCGTTCGAATTTAGAAGTAATATTTAGTAAACACCATCCCTGGCAGTTGAGAAGTTAGCTCCTTTATCATCTGTAGTACTTGAAGAAAAAACTTATTTGAACTGGCCGCAAAGAAAAAGAAGTAGTTTTTCATACATTATGACAACCGAAGAATGATAGAAATTTTAACTGAAAACCTAGACAAAAATGTCATCAAAAAGTACAAACATACGGTACGTGTTTTACATCACCACTATTGCCAACGCAAGGGCTTACAAGGACCTAAACACAAAAAACGCAAGTTTTAGAAACAATAAAAAAGTATATGATCGACTACATTAAACAAAATCAGAAAAATATAAATGATATTCTTCAGGATATATTACCTATGCTAGGTGTGTTGAAAATATAATACAACTAATTTGATACGATAGAAAAAAACATAAAGATACCTCTAAAAACTTTCTTTTTACAATAAAAACCATACTAACATACAATCATTCTGATTTTTTGTCAGATTATTCTACAAGCAACATACTAAAATACTAGTGTTTTATTTTTTTAGTCCAAATAACAGATTATATGTAATTAAATAGGTAATTGCTTCATATTTTGCAATAAATTATCAGCGTTGTGTCATCGCGCTTCTCTTTCTTTTCTATGCAGTCCGACAGTGACCGCGCTTTAGGTCATGTAAGCCCAGTTTTACCCCGACTACTATAAGAGGTATACTCAAAAACCATGGTCGAGCAGCCAAAACATGTATTGTTCCGCAACCATTCAACCGCCAAGTAAGATACATACCCACAATATAACTACCTACATTTTAATGGTATTCTAGTGTAATGAAGCTCCTAAACTCCACTTTCAAACGTTCTTAAAACTTTAAACCGTTCTTAATTCTCTCTGTTATTGTACCTATTGGCTTACTACAGTAACTACTGTTTGGAAACACACGTAAAAACTTGAATTTCATTCCAAGTTTTGGCACAGAGCCCGAACTGAAATTGTGTCCATAAATCACATGGGTACTCGTTGCATCGACACTTGACTTTGGGCAACTTTTCTGTGACGTAACTTTGCTTAGGCAAACGTTTCTAAAAATGTGATCGAAATGATGTTATAACTTGTATTGTTAGTATTGGCAACATACTATAATGTTCCCACTGCTGGGGCACAGGTCTCCTTTATTCGAGAGAGAGTGTGCGTGAGTGTGTGTGTGATGCGGGTTCGTAGATGTCACATGATGATGATGTATGATGTCAATTTTTGATTTTAGGACATGCTGGTTTCCATGACTGTTATGTTTGCTATCACACTAATATTATAAAGGCGAAAGTTTGTGAGTGTGTGTGGGGGTGTGTGGGGGTGTGTGTGTGTGTTTATATATTTGTTACTTCTTCACGCTCAAACGGCTGGACCAATTTTGATAAAATTTGGTATAGAGGTAGCTGACTCCCTGGATTAACATAATAATATAGGCTACTTCTTATCCCGATATTCCCACGGGATCGAAACTTATGCGGGTGAAACCGCGGGGCGCAGCTAGTCCAAAATAAACTAAGAAACTAATTTTCACAAATGGCACTTTTGTTTGAGGACTTAATTTTCCAGTCAAAACAATTTGAATGCCCATCTTTTGATTCTTCAAACCAAATGTTTTACTTCTTAACGCAAACATAATTAAAAATGAAATCTAGACTTAAGTAAACACTAATTTGCGACTGAATAGCCTGGATTTAGGTAAGTCAGTGGATTCAAAGAGCTCTTATACAAGTGAGACGGACCGGTGTTAATTATCTGGAACATTGCCGAGGTACTATTTAAAGCCACAAGTTTGCTGATTAATTATTTGTTAAAAACTGACTTAATGTAAATTAAAGTGGTTCGGGTTACTTTTATTTGGGGAAATATTTTACTGGTCCTCTAGAAGCTTTGAAAGCTTTTTAAACATTCTAATGATGTACGCTTTTTTTTAAATTAGTGAACCTATAAAACATTTTTGCGCTTCTAATGGTGCAAGCTTTTTTAAATAAATGAGCCTGTTTTTAACTTTCTGGCCTAATGTGAATGGCCAAAATGGGAATGATTCACGAAATGAGGTGCAATCATTATATTAGAGTGTTCAATAATATTTTTAGGAAAGCAAAATGGGAATTATTTGAGGTTTGTTTAAATACAAAGCCTTATAATTACAAGCTTAATCGTAGGTCGCTGGCTACGCCGTAGCACTGAGGCTACGCCGTAGGCCCAAAGCTACGCCGTAGCTCGTAGGTACGACTTTGTTGACTGTTGTAAGCAATTTCGGCATGAGCAGTGGCGGTCCTGACTTACCGAGTTGTAGGTCGTGAGTTCGAACCCTGCCTGGTGTCGAACTTTGCTTTGTTTTTGTACTCTGCACTTAACTTTGTATATTTAATTTTGTCACCACTGCTCTCAAAACGGTGAAGGAAAACATCGTGAGGAAACCGGCATGTCTTAAAACCAAAAATTCGAAGACATGTTTCATCCACCAACCCGCACTGGGCCCGCGTGGTGGATTATGGCCCACTCCCACTCGGGCCTGTGTCCCAGCAATAGGAACAGTATAGGCTGATTATGCTGCATTTAAGCAATTTCTTGCCAAGTTCGTGCCGAAACGACAGAACTTTACAGATGTGAAGTTTCCTGGCTCTAATTTAGTAATGCATACCCCGCTTTATGACGTCAGGTTCTCACAAAGCCTGGCTTAATATTAATTATTTTAAAGTTTGCCAAGATTTCTGTGAAATCAGAGGAACAATTCTCGTAATTTTAAGAACGTTCACAGTCTGATCTCAGTCTCAATCTGTCAAAAATATTTCTAATTTCCCTACATTTTTGATAAGTTTTTGACATTGATTGTCATGGAGATGAGATTGCGACTAGATTTTTAATGTTTTTAATTACTAGAATTGGCTTTCTGATTTAAATTATAATAGGTACTGGAGAACATATTTTCATGAAAAAGAATTTCATCTTGTCGTTTCATAAATTAACTAGCTTATGCCCGCGACTTCGTTCGCGTGAAATTTCACCCTCTTAGGGGTGGAATTTCGAAAAACCCTTTCTTAGTGGATACCTACTCTTCACAAAGAACACATCCTCTAAATTTCATGTCTCTAGGACCAGCGGTTTAGGTTGTCGTTGATATATCAGTCAGTCAGTCAGGGCTTTGAATTTTATATATTTAGATACCTACTTGTGTTACCAATTAATAAAATTTCTAATACCTACTTGTGTTAATAGCAATAAGTCGAAACTCATGTTTTTGACTTTGATATTAATTAATGAAACATGAAATTAATTTCTCAGACATCTAGTCTAATTAGCATTAAATTATTTAAACCAAAGGTTTACTGAGAAATACATTTAAATAATTCTGAAAGCTATAATTAATATAAAACGTTTTAATTAAACACTACAAGAAGATTTAACGTTGAAAAGTTCTTAAGCCAATTAAGCCAAAATATAGGTTGGAATTTTAAGGTAAAGATTTTATCTCAAGGAAAATGTTTCAAAATCAAAATATTTTATTTCACATAAACCTACAGGGAACTTATGAAACGTCAGAAGCTAGGTACACGGTTCCAATTGGTCGTTTCCTATGGAGAAGAACCGGCAAGAAACTCCACGGTTACTCTTTTAAAAATAATTGGCTTTTACAATGTTTATGTTTTAAAAGTGTAGTGCTGTTCAAAAAACTTAAAGAATTTATTTCTATTTAATATTTATTTATTTTTTAATTGAGTAATTTTTTTTAATAGATACGTTAAATTTAGACAGGTAAAAATAACAAAATCAAATTCTAACATAACTAAAACTATATTTCTATTAAACCATTTAGAGGCACTTTTGAATTGTTCCAACACGTCGATCTCTATGGATAAGAACGGGCAAGAAGTCCAAGGACACTCTTTCAAGGGCTGATTTTTCAAACGACAGATAATTATATAAAAAAAAAATTTACTTCTGACAGTTTTTGTATGGAAACACTGTCAAAACAATAGGCTATTTGACAATGTAAAAAATAAGGTCATAATTATTGACACTCGTATAGATTATCGCTTTTAAAATCGATTTGCATTAATTTTACTACAAAACAATGTATTATTTATAAAAAAAATCCCGAAAAAACTTCATCTTTTTAAATCTGGCGCCACGTAATCGAAAACGGTCTGGATTGGCTGAACTTAAGATGACGTCATGATTTAGTAAATTTCTGTCTATCGTTGACAGAGCAGATGACTTTTGTCTAGTATCTCGACCGTTTTAACGTTTGTTTACGTGAATCGTGACGTCGCGACGCCATACTGTTAAAGATAGCGTTTTGGCGGCTTATTTAAACAGTACATTTTAATTTACTATTTTTAAAAGAAATACATTATGCAATTTAAAGTAATAGGTTTTTGTGGGCTCGTTAGACACCATTAAATAATCTGAGATGTTTATCAGAAACCAGTCAAATAGCCTATTCAAAATTATTCCTCGGATAAAATTATCTGGCTTTAGAAAAATCAATCCAAAATCAAGTACATAAATAGATCTAATATATTCTAAGAAATAATATAAATAAATTGTTGCCAGTATTTCAGACACCAGCGTCAATATCTGTAATGAGAGTGGTTCACAAATACCAGCCTGAATATAACAAAATCTAACATTAATATCTATTTCAGGAGGTGACAAGCTTTTAGTATGAGACTACTTCTGGATTCGTGAAAAGATCAGCTGTCTCATGGATATGTTTACTTATAATGGAATCGAAGGGAGAACTAATTTCAAATTTATTTGTTAACTAACTGCGCCCCGCGGTTTCACCCGCGTAAATGTCGATCCCATGGGAATATCAGGATAAAAAGTAGCCTATATGTGAATCCAGGGTGTCAGCTACCTACACAATGGATTCGAAGGGAGAACTAATTTCAAATTTATTTATTAACTAGCTGCGCCTTGCGGTTTCACCTGCGTAAATGTCGATCCCGTGGGAATATCAGGATAAAAAGTAGCCTATATGTTAATCCAGGGTGTCAGCTACCTCCATACCAAATTTATATAAGTATATAAAACTTAATAATTATAAAAAAAATCGAAGTGGGGCTATTAGGGCATGTGGGCATGTATCATTATGAAAGAGCGCAGTTTGAACATTCTCAAACATTTTTTCTTATTTAGGGCGCATTTTTTCTTTTAGGCCGCATAGTTTTCGACTTTTGATAAAAAAAAAAATACCGTCCCCCCTTATCTCCGAAGTTTGCAAAGAGAAAAATTTCAAATTATTCTATGTGATAGAAGTTTATGTAAAGATTACAGGATAAATAAAACGAAGACTCTAAATAGCACACTTTTTCAGAAATCATCAACAAAAGTTACATTAGTTCCACTATCGGTCAAGAGAAGGCGCTGTCGAAAGCTCGAAATTTACGCTAGGGTACCGTTGTACTATCCAGTCATGAAAGAAGCTGCCATTCAGACGAAAAATAAACATAAGAAAAAAAAAACGAAATATTGTATTGTCCAAGTAATACAGTAAGCAGTTTTACATGTTCATAGCTAGTTGCGACGACGTAAGTAGCTTAAAGTACTACCTACAGCCAGGTTACAATATATTATTTGTCAGTGAGCCCCAAACAAGACAGTTAGTCTGTATCTTGGGGCTCAGGGTACGAATTTCACAGTGGAGACTAGAGAGGTGATTTCAGGTATGGTATGGTACGTGTGTATGCGTAAAGTTTGTGTGGTGTGTGTGTAAGTGTGTGTTTGTTTCATTGTGATGGATAGGAAGGATGCATAATTTTATTTCATGTTTAATTATAATCTATTTTAATATAATTAATAATGTGAACCTCAATTGTATTTATGTTTAATCAATATTCATTAATTCGTGTCTTTATTACTTATATTCTTTAATATTTGCATACCTGTAATTTAGGTGAAATATGTCTCGGTCTATAACTGTTACTATAACAACTCATGTACCATATTTATAGCAAATAAATGATTGATTGATTGATTGATTGTGTTTCGTTTGATTCGGTGTCAGGCCTTTATATTAGATATTTGTTCCGAGTGAGAGTTCCAGTGATTTGCAACATTTCCTTTACTATTGCACTATTCAGACAATATTCATTGTTATTTCTTATCGAGTAACTTATTAAACATAAAACACAATCGAACGGTCGGTATCAAAGACTTGAACTACTCACACGTAAAACAACTACATAATAAAAATCTAAAATTTACTAACAACGCACAGCCTAAAACGCAAGGTTTAGAAGCATGAAAGAGCTTTCTTGGCATACCTACACATGTCCACCATTTTTAGGGTTCCGTACCCAAAGGGTAAAAACGGAACCCTATTACTAAGACTTCGCTGTCCGTCCGTCCGTCCATCTGTCTGTCACCTGGCTGTATCTCAAGAGCCGCGGTAGCTAGACAGTTGAAATTTTCACAAATTATGTATTTCGGTTGCCGCTATAACAACAAATACTAAAAACAAAATAAAATAAATATTTAAGGGGGGCTCCCATACAACAAACGTGTTTTTTTCGGCGTTTTTGCCTTGTGGTACGGAACCCTTCGTGTGCGAGTCCGACTCGCACTTGGCCAGTTTTTTTGTTTTTTTTCTAAATAGCTTAAACTTGAAACTTATAGAAATCGAAAGCTAACACCAATGCAAACAGAAAACATATGAAGACCTCCGTAAAGTGTCACGTTCTCGAGTGATTTTCAAACGTCCTAAGCAACAAGATGTAAGCAAGTTCAAAAAAATATGGATGTCACGTGATCAATTTTGAACGTTAATATCTGGGAAACGTGACTCTTTACGGAGTTTGATCGTAATATATTTTCTGTTTGCATTGATGTCGGCTATCGATTTTTAAAGGTCTCACGCGTGACCGCCATTTTGAAAAATAACAACATGGCGCTACAGTAGGTAAAAATCTTCTTTTTTATCGAAGGTGAGGGACTTTTGAAAATTCAATTATAGAGGTAGGGGAAGATGTCAATCACACTAATCATTTAAAGCCGCAAATTTGTGAGTGTGTGTGTGTTTATATGTTTGTTACTTGTTCACGCTCAAACTGCTGGACCAATTTTAATAAAATTTTGGTAAGGAGGTAGCTGACACACTGGATTAACATATAGGCTACTTTTTATCCCAATATTCCCACGGGGTCAACACTTATGCGGGTGAAACCGCGGGGCGCAGCTAGTAAAATATAAAAAGCTTAGGTAAGTATATAAATATAGAAACATATATACAGGGTTAGTTTTCAAAGACAAGCCAAATTTAAGGGTGTGGTAGAGACCATCAAACTGAACCACTTTCTCCATGGCATCAATATCGTAAGCACCTTATTAATAAATTATTCTTATCTAAGCAGTAGATCGAGAAAACACAAAACAATACAAAACACTATTGCAATGAATTTAAAGTTTATTTTCCCATAAACCTCTCTTAATATTTCACGAAGGACCCGGAACTTTGTATTTAGGTTACTACGAAGTTGCTAAAAGTGTTTAATAATTTATTATGTTCGTATACAAAAGGATAATGTGTTTGTTTTGCGAAGTTTATAGGAGTAGGTAGAATGTTTTTGTATGAGTTAGTAGAGCAGTTGGTTATAAAAAAGAATTATCAAAATCGGACTACTCTGTAAAAAGTTATGCGAGGTCATACATAAAAAAAACTGGCCAAGTGCGAGTCGGACTCGTACACGAAGGGTTCCGTACCACAAGGCAAAAACTTTAAATTTTAAATGTTTTGAGGTTAGGTTTACAAAAAATCGTTTTTTTTTGGAAACGGTGGCAATTTCGAGATTTTGAACTTCGGGATTTTAAACATAGGTTTTTTAAACTTTCGGGCATATTAACTTTCGGGATTTTAAACTTTCGACCAAACAACCATTCGGCGTTTCAATTTTCGGGATTTCGTCCAACGGTATTGTAATGTTCGGTCTTTTAAAATTCGGGATTTTGATACGTACCCGTAGGTATACAATTTTTTAACACGCTTTTCTTAGGTCGACCTGTATGTAACTATGTAATGGAATCTAAGGTAACTAATTTAACCATCTTCCAAGGGTCGTAGCGTAATAAAAATTGGCAGCTGTATGTAGTTTTGATGACAATACAATAAAATGGTACTGTCGAACTGATCTGATTGTGGAGCCGGAAGATATGAACTGGAACTTCATGATGGAATTTTTTTTTTTCGTGCATTTATAAAAGCGTGTTTTTCTAGTGTTTTTTAAACTATTAATTTATTCTTCTTCTTTAATCAGTCCCTCATTACTGAGGAACGGTGGTCACTGGACCCTTTTAAGCGGACAATCTGCCTCCATCTACTCTGGTCCAAAGTTGCCATCACCACCTGCTGAAAATTGCTAGAGGACGTAGCTTCTTTTACTTGGTCGGACCATCACTGCATCGTGTTGGCGACCTGCCTCGTGCTCTCTTTCCTTCGGTATTACCAACAATAACCAGGTTTTCAAAGCTGCCATCCCCCCTTCCCATTATGTGACCGAAATATAAACGACTTTATTCAAACTGCACACGTAAACAATAATTATAACTTTATTTTCTAATATTACACTATTTTTTTAACAATTCTGAAGATGTTACTCGCACTGTGTTCAACGACCAACTGTCGATCATCTATTCCAATATTCGTGCGGCAAGTGTCGCCCCACCATTGCTCCGGAAGTACGTAACGGGGCAATAATGGCGCGACACCAGTGCTGCCAACTAAACATGAATCAAATAATTTATTTAATTTTAAATAGCTAAACGTAGTTCATTTCGAGTATCTCTTAAAAGACTATTAATTAAATATGTTTTTACAAATAAATTAACTAATAATTAAATCTTAAATCAAAATATGTATGTTTGTCCTTGGAGCGACAACATCCGGCCGTCCTGCACACGCATCCGCCCTCGGATAGCGTCCCAGTCTGGTGCAATTGCTGAGAACAAAGTAAAAACAATGAGTCACAATAATCCATAGAGTGAAGCTACGATTACTAATTACTCATTCGAACTGAGCGTCTACTCTACTATTCCATCAACGGCCAGCAGAGAAAGACCCCAATTCAAAAGATCTGTTTACATTACATATGTTGGTATTTACCTATAAGTATCTAACTGTTCCATCAGCGGTCAGTTATGTTTAGAGTTTGCAGTTTTCCCTAGGCGATGCCTTTGGCCAACCCTAGTTGCATATCGCTACAAACCCTAAACTTGTTTGTCACAGATTTATTTTACACGGATAAATACTGTAACTTAAAATAATCCAAATACCAAAATATGTTTGAAGCAAATGCACTAGACAAATGTTAAATAGTAGTAAATACTTTTAGAAGAATACATTGAATCATTATTTGGGGTTAATAAATACCTGACAACATCTTAGGCCATTTCCGAACCTTCAACATCTAGGTCTGCCAACTTGATCCAAGGTTTCATATTTTCAGCACACGTGGTCCCCTCATAGCACTTGCTTGTTCTTTCAGCGCCACGCATATCCTTTACTTTATAGCGGTCGTGACCTAATACTTCAATCACCTGGAAAGGTCCTTTGAAAAGTGGTAATAATTTAGTACTTTTCCCGTCATTGGATTGACTGGGAATTCTTACAACTACCAAATCGTCGACGTTGTAACTGCGAGCTTCTTTTCTTTTAGAATCGAAAGCCTGCTTTTGTTTGTCTGCACTGACCTGAATGCGACTGTTGACGTTATTCCTCAATAACGTGACATCAACTGAATGGTCTTCCTGTGCCACCATGTCAGCATCAGTTTGAAGTCGGTATCCAAAGAATACTTCACTGGGAATAGCTGAAGTGGTTTTATTAATGGTACTGTTAATACCTTGCTGGATACTAGTAATATGAGTGTCCCATTTGTCATAGCTAGTATTAGCACCCATACTTCTCAATGCGTCAAGGATGGTGCGATTAAAACGTTCCACCTGACCGTTTGAGCGTGGAATAGCAGTAGCTATAACATGTTGACGTATATTTTTGTCCTGACAGTACTTAACGAATAACCTAGACGTGAAACAACTTCCAGCATCACATATAATACGCTTAGGATTACCAAAAACTTTAAATATTTTATCTAACTCGCTAATAACAATTTGTTTTTAGTGTTACGAACAGGGGATATAAATACAAATTTTGTAAAAGAGTCAACAGTCACCAAGAGATAGGTATTTTTACGCGTGGTCTTTACAAATGGACCCAGGTGGTCTATGTGAAGCGTGTGAAAGGGCTTTGCATATTTAGGTATAGGAAACAGTTTGCCTTCCTTTTTTCCATGGATGTTTTTATAGTAAATACAGTTAATGCAATTTTTAATATATTTGGATACTACTTTCTTAATTTTGGGAAACCAATAACATGATTTTATTCTTTCAACCGTCTTATCCACGGCAAAATGGCCAAGGTCATCATGATTAGCTCTTATAATTTGCCAGATGCATTGTTTAGGGACAACCCATCGTCTACCGTAATCAGTCCGACGGTATACCTTATTACCTAACAACTCATACTCATTATACACTTTCTTATTTAGCTCGGCCTGACCTGATTCTAATATTTCTTTTATTGCACAAATACTTGGGTCTTGTAACTGAACTGACAATAACCAATCTGCTTCAGTAATGGCCAACACACTGTCATTGCATATGGGGGTGGAATTTGTATCAACTGGATTTCGGCTTAAAGCGTCAACATGTTGCATTTGAGCCCCTGGTTTGTGGATTATTTCAAACGTGAATTCTTGTGTAAGTAATACCCATCTACCGATTCTAGAATTAATTTCTTGCTTATTTATCGTATATTTAACAGCATTGCAATCTGTATAAATTTTAAAAGTAGATCCCAATAAATAGTGACGGAATTTTTGAAGCGCAACAATTATTGCTAAAAACTCTAACTCAAAAGAGTGGTACTTTTTCTCCTCATTAGAAGTCTGTCGACTATAAAAATGGATTGGCTTTTCACCTGTAGTAGTAACTTGGGTCAGTATGCAGCCAATACCATCACGACTGGCATCAGTGTATAAAACAGTAGGTAATTTGGGGTCATATATTTTTAATGAAGCATTATGTAACAACTCATCTTTTAATTTATTGACCGCTGAAACTTGATCGTATCCCCACTCCCATGTGATATCCTTTTTTAAGAGCTTTGTTAACGGTTTTGCTATAAGAGCACAATTCTTCACAAATTTTCTAAAATAATTAATTAAGCCTAAAAATTGTCTTACTTGATGCACATTGTTAGGTTCAGGGTAATTTTCTACTGCCTTTAATTTCTTTTTACCTGGACGTATACCATCTTCAGAAATATCGTACCCAAGGAAGTTAACAGAGCTCTGGAAAAAGTGACATTTTTCCAAATTTATAGTCAAACCGTTATTTTGCAATATCTTTAATACTTCGTCTAACTGCCTAATATTATCATCCACTGACCTTGTAGCTATCAATAGATCATCCATGTAACAAATAACTTTATCAAAACGAAGTTTACCCAAGACAGTGTTCATTAACCTTTGGAATACAGACGGTGCATTGCATAACCCGAATGGCATCCTCCTGAATTCAAAGTGACCATCAGGAGTAATAAATGCAGTTTTAGCAATAGAATTTTCATTGACCTTAATTTGGTAATAGCCACTTTTTAAATCAATAGATGTGTAGCATTTACATCCTCTAAGTTTATCTATAAGGTCTTCTACAATGGGCATCGGATATTTCTCTTTGACAGTAATTTTATTTAGTGATCTATAATCTACGCACATACGTTTTTCGCCCGAAGGTTTATCGACCAACAGAATTGGACTGGCATAAGCAGAATTACTTTCGCGAATTATTCCATTTTTTAATAAGTCATCAATAATTTCCCTGGTCGCGGCCTTTTCAGATTCAGACATACGATAGGGTCTGTGGTAAACCGGTTTATTAGTTATTAGTTCAATGTCTAACTCAACACAAGAAGTCTGTCCTAACGATTTTAAATCTTTTGAAACAACCCGAGGATATCTAGAAAATATTTCATTTAACACAGATATGTGTTTAATAGAATTAGGGTTGAACATAGACGAATCTATTAAAGCGACGTGGTAGCTACTTATGGGGCAAAAAGAAAGGCTACTTCCTACACGTGCATACATAATTCTTTTATCTTCCGTAAAATTTCTACCAATTAAAATAGGACAGCCAGCTAATTCATCACAAATATATAGGACCACATTAAGCTCAGCATTATCAACCATAATGTCCACCTGTGCACCATGTGTGACCTCAGAGCAAGAATCTGTTTTAAATCCTGTTAATAAAACAGGTTTATTTAATTGGAAAATTGTAAGGTTTAACTCGTGTGCCAAACAAGATGTTATTAGAGAACAACTACTGCCCATATCAATAAAAGCTTGTTGTTTACATCCGTTAATTACAATTGCCTTATAAAATTTATCCTTAGGTGTAGGTTCAACAATTAATTTTACTTCGCTATCCTGTTCAGGTTTAATTTTAGGCTTGGACCTACATGCAAGCTCTAAATGACCAAATCTATTACACACATTACATTTGACATTATCTTTCTGACTGCAGCTGGTCTTTTTATGGCCAGGTTCACCACAGCGAAAACATGTTATATTTGTACCAGCATTGGAACCAGAACTATGCATTGGTACTCCATTGGAGTTGGAAGAACTGTCTGTCTTTTTATCAACATTACTATATAATAAGCGAGTTGAATGTTTATGCTTCTGAACGGACTTTTGTTCCGGGTCAAGATGAATTTTCCCGTGCAAAAATGAGGCCAACTCATCACAGTATTTAAAATTGCCAGCGTCTGCTGCAGTGATTATATTTTTATCGCCAATTGATCCTACAATTACTGAAATTATATCTTGTTCAGAAAATGACAATCTCATCTTGTCAATTTTTCCTTTTTGTACAAAATAAAATTCGTATAATGACTGGCCATCCGAGGGTTTCGTTTGGACCAAGTCTTTTAGCAAACAATACATATTACGCTTTATTTGGAATGTATCTAATAGTGTATTTCGCCAATCCTTCCATTTCCAGGTAGTCCAGGAAGTTTTATTTTTTTGTAGTGAGTCATACCATGTTTTAGCAGTATTACGCAATTTTTGCAACGCTTGATATTGTAGGACACGGTCAGACCAACGAAAAGCACGGCCATTGGCTTCAACAACATTTATCCACATTTCGATATCATCCACTAATGGGTCAAAATCAGGAATCACTGAAGATAACATAACATTTTGGCTTACTGCGGGAGACGCACGCCTGGTGCGTCTCTTTTTCCTGCGTCTGTGTCCATCAGAGCTGCTGCTGCTGGATGAAGGCGATCCAGAGGTCGATGACGAGCTACTCGTACGACTTACTTTTGTCGCACTTCTTCTCCCTCGAGTGCGCTTGCGGCTTCTCGGCATCTGGGCGCGTTTCCGTACCACTTCTGATATAAACGACTTTATTCAAACTGCACACGTAAACAATAATTATAACTTTATTTTCTAATATTACACTATTTTTTTAACAATTCTGAAGATGTTACTCGCACTGTGTTCAACGACCAACTGTCGATCATCTATTCCAATATTCGTGCGGCAAGTGTCGCCCCACCATTGCTCCGGAAGTACGTAACGGGGCAATAATGGCGCGACACCAGTGCTGCCAACTAAACATGAATCAAATAATTTATTTAATTTTAAATAGCTAAACGTAGTTCATTTCGAGTATCTCTTAAAAGACTATTAATTAAATATGTTTTTACAAATAAATTAACTAATAATTAAATCTTAAATCAAAATATGTATGTTTGTCCTTGGAGCGACAACAGAAATAGGTCAGAATACGCTGTAGGCATATTGTAATACTATTTAATGGTATGCAATTTGACACATACGGGATATCTAAAGGAATATAGTTCGTTATATTTTCTTACCTTGATGACTTAGAACTTGACCGTTGCAGAATAGATCTGTAACAAGAAAAGAAAAATGTTTAATAAATATCAAGAATATAAAAAAACTAGCTTCTGCCTGCGACTTCGTCCGCGTTGCTTCTTGTTTTAACATAACATATATCGCAGGACACTCGGTAATACTGTAGCTTCCCATAAAAAACTCACAAATATTGCCTAGTTTTTTGAAGTAAAAACTTCTTTAGACGCGTTGGGCATTTTTTAAGATGGGAAAAAACCATTGAGCTCACGCCACTGTTACCGTAAGCGACACCGCGCGTGTTTTGTTTATAAGACGATTAAAGAAATACCCGCTTCGGATGTGTTCGGCTGGCTCGGGATGTACTCGGTTTTAATGTATATCCGATAATGTCAATGAGTGATGGCACAGTATTCTGTTTGTGTTTTGTTTTCACTTCTGTCGGCACTCCCGGAGTGCCAGTTTTTTTTTTTTTTCGCTTGCCTGGAATAGATCGCAGAAGGCTGCCCATTTTATATTTTGTAGTGTTTGATATATTCTTTATTTAAATTTTGTAAAGTTTAGTAAGAAACCAATAGATGTTCTCGAATAAAATTTAATTTTATTAATAGAAAATAAACAGCTCATTTATCAATTTAAATTTCAGTCGACAACATCCATCGGTTTCTTACTAAACTTCAACTATATCCGACGATCCTGCATATTTATCTATTTTGTTCACTGTACATAAATAAATAAAGTATAATACGTATATAGACTAGTCCATTTTCAGTTAGTAATTGAGATGAAATAGAACAATAGCATAATAAACTTGTGCAGCCAATTTTTGAAACTGAAACAGCTTCCCTACGTAAATACTTTACTGGGCAAACTGTTTAATAATTCAAACGCCTCCCAATCACTTTGTATCGGTTTCTCGAACAAAAACTATCGTAAAATTGATGTCGATAATTTCGTTCGAGAAACTAGCTCTTCTTTTTCTGTAAGCTAATATTGTGCCACTGCTGGGCAAAGGCCTCCCCTATATTCTTCCACCTTTCCTTATGCTATGACCTCTCCGTCGAATCGGTTAGGAACGAGCCCTAAACTAAACTAAAACTATAGTCCGCGCGGAACTAGTTGGCCGCACCTAAGGTATGTGAGTGGTGGGACGGAGGGACGGGGGCGCTTTGTCATTACTCAGTACGTGCGTTGCGAACAATAGGCAACCCCGCCGCCCTCACCCCCGGCCCCACCCAAGACGCGGCCAACTAGTTCCGCGCGGACTACAGTCCTCAGAATTTTAAAATCATTTAACCGAGATCAAATCGTAGAAAACTTTCATTTTGGGGTCAGATTCCAGTCTTACCTGATGCAACTGAATACAAGTATGTTACGTGGAGGGACTGCCTATCTGACCTTCACAACCCAGTAACTGGGTAAAAAGATACCCCTTAATAAGATTGGTTATCAGACTTCTGGGCTTCTGACGACTCGTAACGACTGTTAAAGATCTATGAATGACAGCCAGATCTAACGGGTGAACGTGCTTTCCGAGACACAGAGGGGTTTCGGTATGTAAAGATGGTTATCCATCCACGAACCAACCGCGGCATGCGTAGCTTAATCTGATCGATCGACCAATGCGGCTGTTACAACTTAGCCACGAGCCCCTCCAAAAATGATCGGTTAATAAAATTGATGTCGATAACTTTCGTTCGAGAAACTAGCCCTTATTGTCTTAAAAGCACACAACCAAGATCAAATAGCAGAAAACTTTGTGTCAACACGATAATCTAAAAATAATTTGTGTCAACACGATAATCTAACAACTAAAAGAAAAAGTACTACTACCAGTAAAAGCAAGTACATTAGTACAGTCACGAAAATCATTCCTTCTCGGCATCCATTTCACAGACTAACGTAATTTACTCCAGTCTGCTAACATCGAAGTTTTTTACGGGATTGTCCAAACAAATTACCATAGATTTCCATGGATTAAGCACCAGTCTCGGTAACTTGCAGCACTTTTTTCGCTTTATCGCGTTAGACGCTTGAATGCTCTACGAATAAGCTAGAGCTGGATGCAGCTTTTTGCTTGTTTATTTAACACAGTGTAGAAAAAGGTTGTCAGGTAAAGTAGTCGACTGGATAATTTGATTAACGAAGCTATAATTTGGTGATTATTGTAACAAGTTGCTCCTTTATTTTGTTCTTTACGGGTGTTAGCAAAATCAATATATTTTATTTTACATAAACCTACATGGGCACTAAGGGAAGGTTCATATCTGACGGAACATGCATCGCGTATTATTGGTCGCGTAACGCTAGAACAGACAATTCTAAGATAAAACATTCAACCTTTCACACTCAACCGATGATGCGTTGGTGCGTCGGCGTAGAGCGAATAAATAGACGCAATCGCAGTTACGCCCGACGTATTTTCCGTCAGATGTGAACCAACCCTTATGAAACGTCAGAAGCTAGGTACATGGTTCCAATTGGTCGTTTCCTATAGAGAAGAGCCGGCAAGAAACTTCATGGTTACTCTTTTAAAATAATTGGGTGTTACAATGTTTTCAAATTATAGTGTTAAGTAATACCTACGTATGGGAAGGACAGTGTAGGCCTGTCAACAAGTACCAGATACATAATAAATTGAAAATGGACTACAAACCTACAAAGCCTAAACGGAATTTAAGAACTAAGAAAATTAAAAGAAAAAAAACTGGCTAAGTGCGCGTCGGACTCGCACACGAATTGTTCCGTACCACATGGCAAAAAATTCCGAAAAAAAAACACTTGTTGTAAGGGAGCCCCCTTGAATATTTAATTTATTCTGTTTTTAGTATTTGCTGTTATAGCAGCAACAGAAATACATCATCTGTGAAACTTTCAACTGTCTAGCTATGACGGTTAATGAGATACAGCCTGGTGACAGACAGACGGACAGCGGAGTCTTAGTAATAGGTTTCCGTTTTTACCCTTTAGTTACGGAAACCTAAAAATATTATATTAACTGCTTCTTAATAGGGCTAGTGTTCGCAGCTACTTAGGTCGTGGGTCCGATTCCCAAGTCGGGAGAAAATCCAATAAAGGTTTTTCACTAATTAAAAAATCTCAGTTCCAACCCGGATTTTTGCTCGCTTGATGGCAATAAGAGAAAAAATATCTGGCAAAACGTCTTGGTGTACTGTACAGTCCGATTTAAACTTTATGGCGGCTCGGAACATGAGGCTCTGCGCTGTAACAAATTCACGTGTCAGCCGGGGTGAGGTACTGCGCAGTAACAAATTCACATGTCAGCAGGGGACGGTTGAGTTACTGCGCAGTAACAAATTCACGTGTCAGCGGGGGAGGGGTGAGGTACTGCGCAGTAAAAAAATCAAGTATTGGCGGGGGGTAGGGGTGAGGTACTGCGCAGCGAGTAGCGCACTTCAGAGCCACCATAAGGTTGGAATCAAGCTATACAACTCTGTTTACTCTTATACAAGCTCGATGCTAAGTCATGCCTCATCATCAGCCTACAGCAGTCCGCTGCTGGACAAAGGCCTCTCCTATTGAACGACATTCAACTCGATTTTCAGCAACTCTCATCCAGCTGCTACCGGCTATCCTTATAAAAATCATGTCATGTCTTAAGTCATGCTTATTAAAGCTTAAATATGTCATCATCTGCCTAGCCTTTTCCCAACTATGTTGGGGTCGGCTTCCAGTCTAACCGCAAGCAACTGAATACATGAAGCGACTGCCTATCTGACCTCCACAATCCAGTTACTGGGTAATACGATACCCCTTGGTAAGACTGGTTGTCAGACTTTCGGGCTTCTGACTACCCGTAACGACTCTCAAAGATCCACGAATGACAGACGGGACCAACGGCTTAACGTGCTTTCCGAGGCACGGAGGGGTCTCGGTATGTAAAGATGGTCACCCATCCACAGACCAACCGCGGCAAGCGTAGTTTAACCTAATCGATCGACCTGTCCGGCTGTTATTATTTAGCTACGGGCCCCTCATTAATTAAAGCTTGATATGTAAGAACCATGTAAAGAATATTTTCTTTACATGGTTCTTACATATCAAGCTTTGCCTTATGCAATAAAGGCTGCCTAATGAACCATTACCAAGTCGCTTGTATCCTATTAGCAGCAAAGAGCAAGCACTTGACCGTTCTCTTAAAATATCCTCTTAGTGGCCTTTTACGATACTCGAATTCGCTTCGAATATAATTTACTTCGAATTCTATTTGAAACCATCGAAGAGCCTAAGTACCTCCTTTTAGTTGTTGAATGAATACTCGTATACTATGAAATATCACCATTTATTTATTTAACGTAGGGGCGCCTTTGGCTAAGTAATGACATATGCACGGATCGATCGATCAGGTTAAGCTACGCTTGCCGCGATTGGTCTGTGGATGGGTTACCATCTTTACATACCAAGACCCCTCCGTGCCTCGGAAAGCACGTTTATCTGTTGGTCCCGGCTGTCATTCGTGGATCTTTGATAGTCATTACGGGTCGCCAGAAGCCCGAAAGTCTAACAACCAGTCTTAACAGTCTTTAGTGGGTCTCATATTACGCAGTAACGGGGTTGTGGAGGTCAGATAGGCAGTCGCTCCATGTAAAATACATCCGGTTAGACTGAAAGCCGACCCCAACATAGTTGGGAAAAGGCTAGGCAGATTATGATCACCATTTTTTTAAACGCTAGCCCATAAAAATCATAGAAAATTCGATCTTGCATTTGCTATAACCATTGGTTGAATATCGCTTCCATGTCTTAAAACAACAAGGTTTATTTATCTATGTGACAGTTAGATAGTTTCAACCTTAGCGAAGTTTCAATTTGCTGGGAATTGTTGTCTAAAGATATAAAGAGAGGCCGACGAGGTCGACAATACAAAAAATTGGTCAAGTCACTCAAAACAGACCCATCAAACAAAAACAAAAGTCACGAAACATAATATTATTTTTCAATTAAAACACTATAAAATTTTACACTTCCGTCCTTTCATTTAAAACAATAACGCAAATTGTCACTCTTTTTTTGAAGTTTGACCTCGATGTTATATTTAACACACCCTTGGGCAATCGAAAAAAGTAATTTTGGTCGTCTGTATTCATCAAATTCGATTTACGAAATGTTGTTTTTAATTTCGGCCGCCATTTTGGCGGTTGATTCGTAATGGCCGCGGTATTTTAAAACATAAGGGCGGGAATGTCAAGAGGATGTTTTCTTTGTGATTTATGGTTAAGGTATGGTGTTGTCATTGTTTTATGTTGTGACCTTTTTATGTGTTTTATTGCCATAGGGTTTGACCGCTTTGATGACAAAGGTTCGTGAATATAACATCACGCATTTAATCCCCAAATGTTGAGACAGAGGTGGACGTAGACAGAGTAAACTATAGACTGCTGCATATCTTCTTTTTCATTCGGACAAGAAAAAGAGAAATATATTAACGTCACTAACAAAGAAAAGAGACAGAGTAAGAATATTTCTGTCCCTTACTGCGTGTCGGCTAAGCACATCAATGAGCACAACAAGTTTGACGTTTATGAATGCAATAATAAAAACTACTCCGCGATTAAACGGAAAATAAGATCTTTTTCGTGCATAATTCAATAATACATTTGCGCAGCTATGAAAATGGTAAGGTGAAGTGTAATAAGCTATAAAAATGATAGTATGATGAAGATTGCCGGATTTTTTTTGTCCCTTTCGTTGACACGGATACCATGAGTCTATAGATTACTCTGTCTACGGAGGTGGACCTAATACAGTATACTCAGATTTCGCTAGTTACGTTTAAGTACTATCTAATAGGGGGCGAGCCTATTGCCATCACCCGGGCACGAATCCAGACTGAAAAATTCATGATAGAAAAACTCAATTAACATCATTATCAGCCTACAGCTGCAGTCCACTGCTGGACATAGGCCTCGGACAGTGGGTCGTCTTAGGGGCGGCCATTATATTGTAGTAGGTATCTACGTTTCATACCCAAGATGGAGCGTGTCACCTCGACAAAATTTCTTCAAATCTAATTTTAATGGTCTAATTTTAAAATTTTGACCAAAACAATATTAACCAACACTAATGTTATAAAGGCGAAAGTTTGTGAGTGTGAGGGTGTGTGTATAATAATAATAATAATAAAAGTTTGTGCATGGGCGAGCCGAATTCGGCGGTATAAGCGGCGGGTTGATCGATACACGCAGAATCGCATGTTCCAGAGCGATGAAAGGTGGGTGTATAGAACTTGGGAGCGACCTGAACAAAATGTGACAGATGTATGCCGCCCGGATGATGCCGCCACAAGTGCATTCTGGTGCAGCATCTGGTCGGTGCCCGTCTGTCACACTGAGGCTGATTGGATGCAGGATGTCGAGCGAGTGTGTGAGTCTGTACCAGAAATGGAAACAGTCCTAATTACGCCATCAGACGTTGCCAGAGCGGTCCGTCCGTTACCGAATTGGAAATCACCGGGACCGGACGGACTGCACAATTTTTGGCTGAAATGGCTAATTAGTTCACACACTTGCCTGGCATCTCAGTTCCAGTCATCCTTAGAGTCTGGGTCGCTACCGCAGTTTCTAACAACAGGCGTTACCCACCTGCTCCATAAATCAGGTAGTCCCGCGGAACCCAAGAATTATAGACCGATCACGTGTTTGTCGACGGTTTATAAACTTCTTACATCTATTTTGAGAGCGAAAATTAATACACACATTGAGAGTAACTCGGTTATGTCTGCCTCTCAAAATGGATGTAGGAATGGGTCCCGCGGCACTAAGGAGCTACTCCTCATAGACATGGCCATTAGCCAACAGGTTCGTCGATCCCGCAAGGATCTGTCGACATGTTGGATAGATTACAAGAAGGCCTACGACTCGGTGCCACATACATGGCTCATGAGGGTGCTGGAGTTGTACAAGATAGATGCAACTCTACGCACCTTCCTTGAGTCGTGTATGAGGCAATGGAAGACGGTCCTTCGTTATCCAGGATGTCGACAGATCCAGGGGAATGATGAGCCTGTATGGATTAAACGGGGAATATTTCAGGGCGACAGTTTGAGTCCACTTTGGTTTTGCTTAGCCCTGAATCCTCTAAGTACACTACTGGAGGATTCAGGTCTAGGCTATCGGTTGAAAAGAGGTGGTCAGGTCATATCTCACCTCCTTTACATGGATGATTTAAAACTCTTTGCCCCCAACAAATTGCGTCTGATGGAGCTACTGAAGGTAACTGAAACTTTCAGTAGCGCCATCAGGATGGAATTTGGTGTGGACAAATGTGCAGTCATGCATGTAAAGCGAGGGGAGATTATGGAATCCGAGGGAATTCAACTCTCCGATTCCATAAGCCTCAGATCCCTCTCCTCATCCGAAAGCTATAAGTATTTGGGTATGTCGGAAGCGTTAGGCATCAACGATGCTGACATGAAGCAATCGTTGAAGGAGCGCTTCTTTTGTCGCCTGAAGAAGGTATTAAATAGTCTTCTTTCGGGCGGAAATAAGGTGCGCGCCTTCAATGGTTGGGTCATGCCGGTTTTGATGTACTCTTTCGGCATACTCAAATGGACTCAGACCGAACTCGACGCCCTGGATAGAAGAGTCCGTACACTACTGACTGCAAACCGGATGCATCACCCACGATCATCGGTAATGAGACTGTATATCCCGCGGAAGTGCGGGGGTCGAGGCTTTTTAAATGCGAAAACCCTCCACAACCGCGAGGTGTGCAGTCTCAGGGAATATTTTTTTAAAACCGAAGTGGGTATGCACCGTGATGTGGTCGCAGTGGACAAGGGGCTCACCCCGCTATCCATGGCTAAAGAGAACTGGCGCAAACCTGTAGTACTTTCTACTGATGACCGCAAGAAGGTATGGCAAAGCAAGGAGCTTCACGGGCGCTTCTATCGGGCTCTTCATGAGCCCGGTGTAGACTTCTTAGCGTCCGTATCCTGGCTACGTTTTGGTGACCTTTTCGGGGAAACTGAAGGTTTTGTCTGTGCAATTATGGACGAAGTTATCTTAACGAATAACTACCGGAGACATATTATGAAGGACGGGACGGTTGACATGTGTCGGGCATGCCACCGTCCGGGTGAGTCTATCAGACATATTATCTCTGGTTGTTCTCGTCTGGCTAACGGCGAGTACTTGCACAGGCATAACCAAGTAGCTAGGATTATTCACCAGCAACTTGCTTTGAAATATAAACTTGTGGATTCTGAGGTACCGTACTACAAGTATGTGCCCGACCCAGTTCTTGAAAATGACCATGTCACATTGTACTGGGATCGGTCTATCATTACTGACAGGACTATTGTTGCCAATAAGCCTGATATAGTGGTGATAGACCGATTAGCGCGCCGCACAATGATTGTCGATGTTACCATTCCACATGACGGGAACCTCGTGAAAGCTGAGAAAGAGAAACAAATTAAATATCTCGACTTAGCTCACGAGGTTGTTGACATGTGGAATGAAAGCCGATCAACATCTATCGAGGCTCTCGTTAGGCGGTTGGATCAAGGGCCTGATTCAGAAGGCAGTACTCCTTGATACGGCTCGCATTGTGAGGAGGTTCCTGTCTCTGGAGCCCTAACCACCGGTAGCTTGGACCCTGCTCCCGACACCGGCGGACAACTATTTTTTTATATTTTTAAATGTTTTTTATACTTACTTTTATTTATTAAGAAATATTTAAAAATACAATAAAATAAGATTTATGTAAATGAATAAAGGAGATAATAATAATAAGTTTTATTCATCAAAAAGTAAAAATATACAATATGACGGATTCGGTGAGCCACAAACTAAGCATCGCTTGTATCTTGTGGCTCTGGAGTGCGATTTTACAATGTTAATGAATACATTACAGTTTGAGGATGTTAATAGTTGCAAAAGTTAAAGAGTTAACATAAAATAAATCATTCGTGCAATTCTGATCACAAAATAAAATAGTATTTATTTTAACATAAGGCTTGTACTATGGTGTCTGTGTTTGTCTGTGTGTGTGCATGTTTGTATGGGGGTGTGTGTATGTGTGTGTATGTGTGTGAGGAGGTGTGTGTATGTGCATAAAGGTGCTATATCAAAGCTTCGGTGGCTTCATAAGATAATTTTAAAAGAGCTGAAGTTAGGGTTTTCTTACAGCATGAGGTTGAACAGTCTTTTAGGTCGCAGATTTGGCTAACTTTATTGTAAGTATTGGGATGGGAAAAATGGGTACAGCGTCTAGCTAGTTCGGATTTAGCATTTGGTATGGGTACTCTGAAGACACGCTTGTTTAATATGTCCCTGTAATCAGGCCGATTTTTTATTGTTGCATGATATTTAAGCGTTGCTTGTAGTATAAATATTTGTCTTACCCTGAGGACTTGAAATTCATGGTAGACAAGGTCTGTAGGGAATCTGAAAGGTTTTTTCAGTGCGACTTTGATCAGTGCCCGTTGCGCCCTTTCTAGCGTTATAAATGTGCTCTTACCAGCGCGTCCCCAAATGCAAATACAGTACTTTATGATTGACTGGCAAAGTGCGAAGTAGACCATTCGCAAAATATCGATAGGGGTGCAGTCCCTGAGTTTTTTCAAGACGTGTATTAGTTTTCGTACTCTGGAGGAAAGGGCAAAAATGTGGGCTTTGTACGTTAAGTTGTTATCTATGATTATTCCGAGGTATTTGATCGTGTCAGTACGTTCAAGGACTTTACATACGCAGGGATGGGGTGGCAGTTGTGAGGAAGTAATGTGTTTCTGTGGACAGGTATGTATTTTTAGGGACATGGATTGAGATGCACTGGAGGAGCTAGTTTTGGAGAAGGCAATGTATTTACTTTTACTAACGTTAAGTGTCAGTAGGTTAGAGTCTAGGGATTGCGCTATCTGAGAGAGGCCTTGTTCTGCCAGTTGATAAACTTGGTCCCATGACTTGTCATGGAAAACGATGGCTGTGTCGTCAGCGTAGGAGGTCACTTCAGCGTTTCTAAGAGGGAGATTTACTACGTTATTAATATACAGCGTAAACAACGTCGGGCCAAGGGTACTGCCCTGGGGAACTCCAAACGTGATTGGGAGCAGCCTGCTTTGGTGATTGTCTATTTTACAGTATTGATACCGTGATGTTAGGTAGCTGTAAAACCATTCTAGAGGAGTACCTCTTATACCTATTGCCTCAAGTTTCTTCAAAATGTATGTTTATATGTTTGTTACTTGTTCACGCTCAAACGGCTCATGGAGGTAGCTGACACCCTGGATTAACATTTAGACTTTTTATCCCGATATTCCCACAGGATCGACATTTACGCTGGTGAAACCGCGGGGCGCAGCTAGTTACAAATAAAAGTGCCTCCTTTTAGCGAAATAAACAAATTATTTCATTTCCTCATTGCAATACTCTTTTATGCTACGCATTTGACCATTCCAAAAGCAACCACAAATATTCTCCATCCAAACCCAAGGGTCAAGGGATCCTAAAGACATTCAACCACAATCCCAATTCCCAGTATCAATTTGAGCGTAACTTTGATCACTCCCGTGTCAAGTCGAGCGTTAGTTTGTCGCTAAACTTAGTTTATTGCATACGCTGAGGTTTAGTTAAAATTTATTAAGTTTAGATGTGTGGTGGATTTTGGCACAAGATTTTGACGTTTTCATTTTTAATTTTGACACGACTACAGTCTGTTTAATTGTGATTCAAGCTGTAGACCATTGGCAAAGGATTTTGGAAAAAATATGATGAGGTTTTAGTCTATGGTTTCTACGCTTTGGGTGGCGAGTTCAAATGCGGATCTAATTAATTATAATGCCTTAACAGATATCTTTTCCAGATGTGGGGAATTTACATTACTGTGCCATAAATATGTCACATCAAGTTTTGGATATAGAACTCTTAAAATGAAAGAAACCGGCCAAATGCGAGTCGGACTCGCACACAAGGGTTCCGTTTGCGTACGCCTTGTTGCACTTAAAACATTCATCATCATCATCTGCCTAGCCTTTTCCTAACTATGTTGGGGTCGGCTTCCAGTCTAACCGGATGCAGCAGAATACCAGTATTTTACATGGAGCTACTGCCTATCTGACCTCCACAGCCCAGTTACTGGATAAGACTGGTTATCAGACTTCCGGGCTTCTGACTACCCGTAACGACTGTGAAAGATCCACGAATGACAGCCGGGACCAACAGTTGAACGTGCTTTCCGAGGCACGGAAGTGTCTCAGTATGTAAAGATGGTTAATACCCATCCAAAAACCAACCGTGGCAAGCGTAGCTTAACCTGATCGATCGACCTGTGCGGCTGTTATCATTTAGCCACGGGCCCCTCCACTTGTTGCACTTAAAACATTCATAGTGATTATTTTAAACATCTAAGCAACAAGATATAAGAATGTGCAAAAAACATGGATGTCACGTGATCAATTTTGAACGTTAATATCTTGGTAAAGTGACACTTTACGGAGTTTGGTTTGGTCTTATAATGTTAACATGAATGACAGTTATCGATTTATAAAGGTTTCATGCGTGGGTTTCGTTTGCACCCTTTAGGTACGGAACCCTAAAAAAGGATTGATTGTGACTCGTATAGGAAGATTACAAACTAAACATGTCATCCTCATTATCAGGTCCCCAAGATACAGACACCGTCTAGTTTGGGGACCACCGCATACGACAAATTTAATGTCACCAACAGCTAAAGACGGAATTATAATATTAATAATTTGTTTATTTTACAATAATTATTATGTTAAACTAATCTTAAGGTAATAATTGTAACAATGTTTAAATAAATTTTATTGCTAACACACTAATAATAAAAAGGCGAAAGTTTGTGAGTGGGGGTGTGTGTGTGTGTTTATATGTTTGTTACTTCTTCACGCTCAAACGGCTGGACCAACTTTGATAAAATTTTGTATGGAGGTAGCTGACACCTTGGATTGACATATAGGCTTACTTTACTTTTTATACCGATATTCACACGGGATCGACATTTACGCGGGTGAAACCGCGGAGCGCAGTAGTTGTAAAATAAACACAACAAAAAAAATAAAATAAAATGAAAATATAATACAGAAAGTTCTATACGAGGCTAAAAGCCATACCAGACCTATGACAGTTCTTTTTGTGCATACAGCTTTCGATACTATACTATCTTATGCAGCGTCACTGCAATATCACCTTTAACAACACCATAAAAATTTAACACTAACTATGTACCCGTAAAGTGTACATTATCCTTCACCCTGCAATACAAAATGGCCACCCACCCACTCAAGTTTTCATGTGACACTTTAACCATTTACAGCTTACACTTTATAGGTTCTAAGGATGCACCTTTATACAGCGACTTTAAAAGTCCACGAAGTCGTATGAAGTCGCGACTTCAACTTTTGAAGACAGCACGTTCGCTTGGAACATGTTATTGCTTAACGGACCGCGTTTATAGGACACGTTCCGTGTAGTATTTTCTAGACCTGGGGGCCTAAAAAGGCCACTTTTGCAGAATCATAAAAGGAATTCATCAAATCATAATAGACAGTTAACTGTTAAGTTAATCGTATCAAATCCCATTGGTGAAGGATTTTTCAGTTATTTTTTTTTTGTCTGTGCTTAAATACCAATCCAAATCCAATCCCAATCTCTTGCAACGAAAAAAAGCAAAATACGTTTATGATTCCGCCAAAGTGGCCTTTTTAGGCCCCCTGTTTGAAGGTTTAAAAATGTACGGAGTTGTGCCCGTCAAATAAAGGTTTTGTATTATAACCACCGACGACGGTCGCCATGGCCCACGCATAATGGTCCACTTGAAGGACTAAGTACGGAAACCAAACCCTATAACAAGGTTTTATAGTACTGTAGAGTAATTGTATCGAATGGAACAGCGATACAATAATTATGACCAGCCTACATTATCTAAAGCTAAACGCAGAATCATACTCTCTACATGAGCTACCCGACGCCTCCACTATTATGTAAACGTCCAGACGGGACCTCCACAGTTTAACTTAAAGACGTTAGACTTGGAACTAATATAATATATTAATAATACAAGTTTATAACTCACTACTATCGTGTTTGCGTGTATGTCCGAAGGATGAGCCATGCCCGGAAAGATTTCGATGCCAAAATGGTGGAAAATGTACTTTTATATTGACGTGCGAGTGTCATCGGTCAGCTTCCAGACTAACCAGATGCAGCTGAATACCAGTATTTTAGATAGATAGATAGATAAACCATTTATTTGGCGCACACAAAAAGACAGCACAACACACAAAAGTACAATATTAGATGATGCGGGTTGGTAGATGTTACATGTCTTAAATTTTACAAGGAGTGACAGCCTACCTGACCTCCACAACCCAATTACTGGGCAACGCGGTACCCCTTAGTAACACTGGTTATCAAACATCTGTGCTTCTGACTACCCACAACGACTGTCAAATATCTACGAATGACAGCCGGAACCAGTGTACTTTCCATGGCACGGAGGGTTCTCAATATGTAATGGTTGGTCACCCATCCAAGAACCAGCACCGGCAAGCGTAGCTTAACCTTCAATAGACCCGTGCGGCTGTTATCACTTAGCCACAAGCCTCTCATTTTAAAGGTATAGCATAATCTCCTCTCTTCGGGGTTGGGCTATGATCTACCAGCCCCGTGCAGATGGCACATGTCTTCGTTCTAGCCACGATCCCCTCCCTCTCTTTAATTACCTACATAAACACAACAAAATACATGCATAATTCCCTTACGCTAATAATACGTGGTGGCCAAGTGGTGAGAGCAGTGGTGGCCAAGTAGTAACGACCGCGACTTACGAGTTGTAGGTCGTAGGTTCGAACCCAGACAGGCGCTTTACTTTGTGTAAATTATTTCATCGCCACTGCTCTCAAAACGGTGAAGGAAAACATAGTGAGGAAACCGGCATGTCCTAGAACTAAAAATTCGAAGACTTGTGACACCTGCCACCCCCGCACTGTACCCGCGTGGTGGATTACGGCCCACTCCCTCTCATCGAAAGGAGGCCTGTTACCCAGCAGTGGGAACATTATAGGCTGATTCTGCACGCAAAACACACTACACCTACACACACGCACAACACATCACAAACACGCTTGCCTATTTTTGATTACCATACCTTTTCGCTTTTATATTATTTTCTTTTCTTTTTTTATTTTTTCTCTTTATGTTAATTTTTGTTTTCTCAACTCTGGAGCGCTTACGCATAAACATTTTTGTATGGGCGTTAATGGCTGCGACACAGTTTATAACTAATGCAGTCATTATCGTACATAATTTTTATTGTAATTTGTTTTTAGTTCCAATAAACATTATTATTATTATATTATTATGATTATGTATGTTATGTATTTATGTAATAATATGTATATAGGTTACTAGTCTTATTACATAACTTCTATATATCTATGTGAGCGTGCTAATAAGATGGAATTTGTACGTCTGCGAGGTTTTATTAAAATAAGTCAACGACGGAATTGACCCGGTGCTGTCGGCGATGCAGCTTAGGGGTGCCACGGAGAAGTTTTTATTAACATTTTAATACTTTTTCCTGACAATAAAAAAAAACTGAAATGAAATCAGTGCAGTGCAGTGTGCGATGTTTTTCTTAATTAATTATTGTTTCTCGTGAGTAAATCGAAATCAAAGCCTATTTAATAAAAAAAATATTTTACAACATAATATTATATTATTATTTTTTTTTAAATAGGCTGAGAGTCGGCACTTTTCAATATTTTTTTTTTATTTACCACGTCCCATAGCATCAGCATGGCATAATCAGCCCACAATCATCTTACTGATGGAAAACAGGCCTAATATTAGTAAGCGGGAGTGGACCGTAATTCACCACGCGTGCCCAATGCGGGTTGGTAGATGTTACATGTCTTCAAATTCTTTGTTCTAGTTGACACATGATTAAATAATTAACCCAATGTAAAGCGTCTCTTTGGGTTCGAACCTATGACCTTACTACTCGCAAGTCGCAACCATTACCACTGGGCCACCAAGTCTCAACACGAGAGAAAAAATCAAAACGCTATACCTACTCGTTTTTTCATTAAACAATTTACTAATCTTAAGCCCATCAAACGAACGACCACATTTATTTCTTTAAAACCTTTTCCTCTTACATATATTTTAGAAATCATTCAGACCACCAAAATAAGGACGATGGTAAAAAGATATATATAGCTTAGATACTTACCAGAAAAATAATCAGCTACCTAACGAAAATACACTAATGTGCCGGCAATATATTATTTCAGGTCAAAATAAAATCACTTTAATCAGTGTTTTTTTTGTTGCTTGGATATCTTTAGTTAGACGTACTGAGCGCTGTGTTAAAATTTGTCCATCTATTTTAATGGGACCCTGTATAGTAGGTAAATAGAAGTCACTATAAAGTGAGATACCAAGAGTACAAACACGCTGTGAATGTGTGCGTGAAGACATAGCACATAACACACACACACTTCTGACTTCGCCGTTATCTCCGGTACCGAGAGCTCCTGCGCTTATACATCCACAGCGTGTTTGTAAACTTGGTGACCACAAGTAAAGCGCGCGTCGATTCGTGAGATGAAAAATACTATAATTATGAGAAGTTACTTTTACTGTAGGTACTGAGAGACAACTAAAGGCTATTATGAAATTTTCCTCCGTAAGATGTTTTTTATTACTACTATTTTTTTTTTAAATAAAATAATTTATCGCCAGCCCTACAGCTACAGAAGTAAATTGGCTGTCCCCAGAGCAATAGATTGCTTTAATTTTACTTAGTCTGGTAAACATCTCGGCGTCAGGTTGTGTACCAGGCAGAGTAAGACGGGCTGTCATTGCCATAATTCTTTCCAGGTGTTATAGAGGCTCAGTGTAACTGTTTTGAGAAAAGTGGTAGGCTGAAATAATTTTAAAAGTACAATGTTTGTTTTTTTTTGCATGACTCTTAATGCGAAGCATTATGAGAGTGCTTTACGATCGAAAAAAAATTTTGGCCTCCTTTCTGCAACTGTTTCTATCTGCTAGTACAAAGAACCTACTTAATTTATATACCATTGTATAGATAATTTAATGGAGATTAATTCTGTAAGTTTTTTCCCGTCAATCAAGTATGAAACCTGAAAACATTGTAGCTTGCAAAAAAAACAATTAATTGAGTAATTTTTTTTTTTATAGATTCGTTTCACCCATAGGAGGAACCCTATTGAAAATGGCTCTTTTATTCAAAGTAGTTTAATTATAATTAATAAAAAAAAACTAACTAATATAATATCTATATCTATGGTTTTTGATACGATCAAATTAGCATTATGCGTCATGCACTTTTGGATTTTCTAAATTAATGTTTATTTTGAAATTAATATAAAGCTGCTTGGATCTTTTGGCGCTCAAATTACGTTGACAGGGGGACGCTGTTGGTAAATTGTTAAATGTCACTTGAAACATATTCAAAAAACAAGTATTTTACAACAAGTATTTTACATAATAAACTATTTTACTTAATAAACCTTCCGATAAAATTGCTCCAAATAATGGTAAAAACCGCAAAAATCAAAACCCGTTGCGTAGTTTAAAAGAACAACGGGGTCGCGTATAGAGAGCTACGAAAAGCGACTTTAATTTATATTAATGAATCTGATCGTAAGTTAATTGTGTTGATGTTCGAGAAGTGTTGATGTTGACACGACAATAAAAGATAAAGAAATAATAGGGAACGACGTACTAAACTTTATGTTCCACTCAACTTCATGTCTACGCGACACTGCTACGCTCCGACCCCGCTATGCTGCTACGAAGCTACGAAGTTACGAGGCCATAATTAATCTGGTACTGACCAACTTTTGAGCGTATTTGCAGAAAGCAAAACGTTTTTTGTGAACTTATCCTTTTCAAGCAACGCAATCTTTGAAGTCTACGTCTAAGGGATAACCCAGAGGACACGGTGGAGCACACGGTGGAGGTCTGCCCCGCTTGGGCGGAGCACCGCCGTGTCCTCGTAGAGGCGATCGGCAGCAGCGACGACCTCTCGCGCCCGGCCCTGGTGCAAGCCATGGTCCGGGGCGAGAGGCAGTGGGAGGCAGTCACCTACTTCTGCGAAGCAGTCATGCTAGCGAAGGAGGTGGCGGGACGGCTCAGGGAGAGAGCCTCCCGTGTCAGCCGCCGCGGGAGACGCTCCGGGCTCGTCGGGAGCCGCGTGACGACTCCCGGCCACCGTAGGCGCGGGCCTGCGGGCGGAGAGTAATGGGTAGCTCACCGTCCGATCAGGACCAGGCCCGTGCCGGACGGCGCGTACGTGTTCCACGCGCGCCTCAAAGAGATGTCAGCATCGAGGAGCTCCCGCTGACCCGGCAGGCTTCGGCCCTATGGGGCCCCCCATAGGGCCGAAGCCTGCCGGGTCAGCGGGATTGTCCGAAAGGGTTACCGCTGGCCCGGAACATAAAGGGCTAAAGAAGGAACACGGGTGGGTTTTAGTCAGTAAGAGTCTGACAGTCCCTTCCGCTCCACCCAGAGCGGGAGGGGTCATTTGATGATTTCCCATCCGGAAAAAAAAAAAGGGTAATTTTTCAATCGACAGACAATTTTTATTCGTAGAATAAAATTGACGTCTGACAGATTTTGTATGGAAGAACTGTCAAAAATTCTAAATTATTCCTCCGATAAAATTAGCTGGTGTTGGAAAAATCAGCCCTAAATAAAACTACATGAAATAAGATACACAAAAACTGGCCAAGTGCGAGTCGGACTCGCACACGAAGGGTTCCGTACCACAAGGCAAAAACGCCGAAAAAAACACGTTTGTTGTATGGGAGCCCCCCTTAAATATTTATTTTATTCTGTTTTCAACATTTGTTGATAAAGCGGCAACAGAAATACATCATCTGTGAAAATTTCTACTGTCCAGCTATCACGGTTCATGAGATTACAGCCTGGTGACAGACGGACAGAGACGGACAGTGGAGTCTTAGTAATAGGGACCCGTTTTTACCCTTGGGTACGGAACCCTAAAAACTAAAATATGGCGTCGAAAAATCCCTCCGCATCGCTGTCGATTGGTAATCTACCCAAGAGACCGGCGATATACCAACGTTATATGACAATACTTAGCCTCTAGCAAAAAAAAAAAAGTAAAAGCCAGCTCTTGGGTCACAGGAAGTATCAACCAGCCGTTTGGAGATTTCTTTGAACGAGCCATGAGCACCCGAACCCCACTTCCCGAGGCTTTTCAACCAAAGACCAATTAACGAAATAGACACAAACAAGATAATCAGTAGGTACATCAATTACAAAAAGCTCCGCTAGTACATTCAACCAAGTAATGTCACTTCCAATCTCCCGCTCGATTCGGCCGCCATTGAACGAGTGAATGAATGACGTCGTTCGTCGTTCAGTCACCGCAATCCATGTTCGCAGAACAATTCAAGGCGCATAATGGAGCGTTCCATATTTGATTAGTGAACGATATTAAATGAGGAATGAGTTCAAGCGTTCAGATTTCATTGTTGCGTGAAAGAATTTTAAAATCGTTAAGGGATTATTGGAAGTTTTATTGAACGTATTTTTTATTTGAGAATAGTGTGGAATAATTTATGGTAGTGGACTTGAAATTGACAAACGCACTGGGTAAAATTAATCTACCTAGCCTTTTAAATTTAAAGTAAAGTAAAGTAAAATCGTTTAATTCAACATTCAAAATTATAATATTATGGAAGTATCGTTGGTCCCAAACTTGGCACAGCCTGTATCTTGGGCACAATTAATTAGGTCCAACATAGGTAATTTTTAAATAAAATAAAACTTGAAATTGGCTACAGTTGCTTCAAGTTAAAAAAGTTTCCCAACAATGTTGGGCTCTGTTTCCGGTCTAACCGGATGCAGATAGTTTGAAAATCAAAATTACAATTTCGATTTATGATTTCTATTATTTAGAACTGCCTCGTTGGTCTAGTGGTCGCAGTCGCTACTGCTGAGCACGAGGACCTCGTGTCCTAGGTTCAATTCCCAAGTCAAATTGTAATTAGGTCTTTCATCAAGAAATTGGCGAAATGTAACTGTACTATGGTACACCTCTGCCTTACCATTCAAGGAAACAAGGCGTGATATTATGTTATGTTCATTTCAGTGAAGGAACGAACATTGGTCCCCAGAGTGTACTGTAGAGTCTGTGTGATCCTGCCTTTAGCAAAAGGCTCTGGCTGGATATAATTGTATACGTGTTCCATTCGAACGTTCAAACGAGTGTCAAATAATTTAATATGGTGTTTTTGGTTTAATAGATAGCAGTGCTAGAATAATCGTAAAGCTGTATTGTTCTCTTAAAAATATATTGGCGGGCAACTGCCCGATGATTCATGTCGGGCCGTTTGTATCTATGCTAGTTGCGCGGTGTAAACTATGCTTGCGCGATGCAGGATTTTGCGTGACGTCAGTATGACGCGTTGTTCGCATGTGGCGTTGTAGTTACCGCTACAGTTCCAAGTCAAAGGCCTTTTAATTATATACCACCGATAGGTATTCTAGAGGTCCCCTCTGGACCTCTACAGTGCTTACTGCATGTTTGTACCTCCAATCAGTCAGTAACAAATGTGCCATTCATTGCTTTTTTATTAAAATTAGGATTTCCCACCAATGTTTTACCACCACGATTTGAACATTAGAATAGAGTTTTTCTTTATTAAAGTAACCAAGATTCAAAATCAAACAAGGTTGTTAGTAAAACTTACGACTATGTCAATAAGCACAGACACTAAACAAAAACATAAGAAATAACGGTTGGTCACCATTGCGACATCCCATGAGAGACGGCACAACAGTGACCCACGTAAACACAGTCAAGGCGACTCGCAGCCATGTTTAACATTATAAATTATGTCCGACATAGCTTGCAGAGTAAGCAAACTGAAGTGGTAGTGGGCTGGCCATGTCTGTCGAAGGACCAATGGCCGGTGGAGCAGACGAGTCCTAGAGTGGAGACCACGTATCGGCAAGCGTAGTGTGGGACGCCCCCCAGCTAGATGGTCGGACGAAGTTAAGAAGGTGGCTGTGACAGACTGGATGCGGAAGGCGGAGGACAGGGTGTTGAGGCACAGCCTGGGAGAGGCCTATGTCCAGCAGTGGACTGCGATAGTTTGAGTTCATTGAAGTACGCGTATATGTAAATACCTCATCATCTGCCTAGCCTTTTCCCAACTATGTTGGGGTCGGGTTCCAGTCTAACCGGATGCAGCTGAATACCAGTATTTTACATGGAGCGACTGCCTATCAGACCTCCACAACCCAGTTACTGGGTAAGACTGGTTGTCAGACTTTCGGGCTTCTGACTACCCGTAACGACTGTCAAAGATCCACGAATGACAGCCGGGACCAACGGCTTATTTATTTATTTGGGACAAACAAACAGTAACACATTATATCTGCGCAAATAATATAAACAAAGATATTATATAAATGTGAAACTCACACCGTTATCCACAGCATATCCGGCTTAACGTGCTTTCCTAGCCACGGAGGGGTCACGGTATGTAAAGATGGTCAACCATCCACAGACCAACCGCGGCAAGCCTAGCTTAACCTGATCGATCGACCTGTGCAGCTGTTATTATTTAACCACGGGCCCCTATCTATATGTAGATATCTCAACGTCAAAATTGTTTAGTCGTCCGTCTGTGACCCCAAATCAGTATTGCAGAAGGAGGTCACGACATTCCTAGTTTAATACAATATTAAGGGTCCCCAACCTATACCGCAAACGAATTATACTTCCGTCTCGCTACTACAAGGGATATTAGTCAGTCACATAAGCAAAAGTGGTTTCGATAGGGCTGACCCTCACGTATAGTTTCCGATCCCTCAGTTACCTTATACGACCGTTCTATGATACTGTGATCTCTTAGTCCGACGACCTTAATTTTGTTTGAGAGATTAGGAGGCTGTTATAAGTAGGTATGAAGGTTCAGGGGCCGCATTACGGAGTATTAATTCCATCATGATTCTAGTCCAAAAGGGAGTTGGTCAAGACACTTTATCTCGGGAACGCGTGAAGGTATCGAGTTGAAATTAAAACCATATGCTCAAGTTTACAGTCCCTTGAGGCTGTGAAAAAATCAAACTTCTAGGTTAACGTAAACAAAGATACTGCCGTTTATGTCGCATAAAACGTATATTTCGACACTCTCAAAGGAATAAAAATTTATAGGGTACTTAATTTTGTAAGTCAGAAAGAAGAATATTTCGTTTTATTGTAAGTTTCATTTTGTTAAGTTTTTATGTTTTTTTTAATTACGTAATTGACGTTGCAATTTTTCATTTTAATTACATTTTTTATCATTCATTATCTTAACTACTGGTTGCAAACTAAGAAATGCTTTTCCCACATCGCAACTATGTAATTTTGCGAAGTTCTTATTCTTTGTAAGAACTTGCGGTTAAGGAAAAAGCTTTCTTCATTCGTAACTGGTTGCGAACAAAGAAGAAAAATTCTTAATTCGCAACTGGTTGCGAATCGCAGTTGCCAAAACGGCCAGAGGGTTTCTGTTGATCTAGAACTATGCAATTTGGCGAGTAATATCGTCTTATACTACAGTATAGTACAGGGAAAAATCTGAAAACTCTAAATATTTAGTAACATAACAAAAAAAAAACCCATGATAAACTATTTACATTACCTACAAATTTGTACGGAACCCTCAGTGCGCGAGTCCAACTCGAACTTGAACGGTTTTTTTATACGTTCTTGGTTCCGTAATTCTAATACTTTCTTCATCGCTTGAATCACTTGACTTGATAGTGTTAGCCAGTAACTGGGTTGTAGGGGCAGATACGCAGTCGTTCCATGTGAAATACTGGTATACATACAGTTACAATCGGTTAGATTAAAAGCTGACTCCAACATATTTGGGAAAACGGTAGGCAGATGATGCTTAGATTAGAGAATATAAATTACAGGGATGAGGTGGATTTTTAGAGGCTGATAATTGTGATATTTAAACCTTTTCATAACCAGCCTAACCCTTTTTCCCTGTCGTCACTATCAAGTACCTACCAACTTAACCATTTTCAAAACCGGTTCGGACAACAAAAAGTACCACTCTACCCTCGGCATTCAAGGGTAAAATGCCGGAGATCAAAGTACCTTAACCCTTATCACTTTATAATTAAAAGTGTCATTTTATCACTTAACGCACTTTTGGTGCCAGTCCGCGAAATAGAAAGGTACTCAAGCAATTATAAAAGGTTTAGACTCGCCTGATTTCGTTAGCACTTGTTAATTACTTTATGACATTATAAGCTTTTATTTATTTATTACGGTGCTGACGATTGAAATATATTTTAGTTGTTAGACGACATCACGTTGTTGCCTTGGAATGTGGGTAGGCCTCTGGTGTGGGACGCAACCTGTGTCTATACCCTTTTTTTTTTTTTGTGTTTGGGAAATCATCAAATGAACCCTCCCGCTCTAGGTGGAGCGGAAGGGAGTGTCAGACTCTTACTAACTAAAACCCACCCGTGTTCCTTCCTTAGCCCTTTATGTTCCGGGCCAGCGGTAACCCTTTCGGACAAGCCCGCTGACCCGGCAGGCTTCGGCCCTGTGGGGCCCCTCCTCGATGCTGACATCTCTTTCAGGCGCGCGTGGAACACGTACGCGCCGTCGTGTCGATACCCTTGCGCCATCTCATGTTCCAAGCACGGCGGGCTGTGCCGGCACTGCTGCTGCGGCTGCTGAGACCCTCAAGTGGCGCAAATACTTTAACCTTATTGGTAACTATGAGCAGTTTGGGGTCGAAACGCTGGGTCTCCTTTTTTAAAGAAATTTCTCGCCGGCTGATCGACACTTCACGTGACCGAGGCCTGGGTCGTTCTTTGGCCAAAGAATTAGCATTGCCTTTAGCTTTGTTACTTCTTAAAGCTCAAACGGCTGGACCAATTTTGATAAAATTTTGTATGGAGGTAGCTGACACCCTGAATTAGCATATAGGCTACTTTTATCCCGATATTCCTACAAGATCGAAACTTATGCGGGTGAAACCGCGGGGCGCAGCTAGTAATATGATAAATGCGAAAGTTTCTGCGGATGGATGTTTGTTACTCTCTTACGCAATTGACAAAATTTTCAGTCACAAAGTCCCTTCCATCGAATATATGATAATCCCCTCACTGCTTTTCTCGTCTCCACTGTAACCACATGTTCCACAACACAGCTATGCGTAGAAACTAAAGCAATAACGCTGTTTACTCGCTAACCGTTAATCTTCACCACTAAATCCTGAGATTAACATTAAGTTACTACGTTTAAGTTAATATGGACCCTTTATTTGCTGTTCGTAGTGAGCGGTGGGAATGTAGCGAAATTTCGTGATTAATAATTTCGTGTAGCAGCAAGGACGTAACGGGGATTTTGTGGGAAATAACATAGTTACCTATATGTTAGTTGGTAAGTTAGGAGTATTTATGAGGGAAGAAGTTGACAAGATTATTTAAATTAATAATTATTAATTTCAGCCAAAGAACAGGGGGGCCTAAAATGGCTACTTTGGCAGAATCATAAAAGGATAACATTATGAATCATAACGGACAGTTAACTGTTAAGTTAATCGTATGAAATCCCATTGGTGAACCCAAAAAATAAAAACCCTCAGTGGGCGAGTTCGACTCGCTCTTGACCGGTTTTTGGCAAATAAATCGCGAATGCAGATTACATAAACTCATGCCCTCTTCCAGCTTGAGCAGTGGTGGCCAAGTGGTAACGGCCGCGGTTTACGAGTTGTAGGTCGTAGGTTCGAACCCAGACAGGCGCATTACTTTGTGTAAATTATTTCATCACCACTGCTCTCAAAACGGTGAAGGAAAACATCGTGAGGAAACCGGCATGTCCTAGAACCAAAAATTCGAAGACATGTGACATCTACCAATCCGCACTGGGCCCGCGTGGTGGATTACGGCCCACTCCCTCTCACCGAGAGGCCTGTGTCCCAGCAGTGGGAACATTATAGGCTGATTATGGTATGCCCTCTTCCCATTGCGGTAGGCAGTAACTACAGAACTCCACCGGCTACGATAAAATACATACTCCTTTTGCTTCGTTTACGTTCATACATCTGTGCCCTTAGTGTGAGTTTTTTCGACTCACGTTCGATTGCGAGCGCGCTAGAATTTTGTATGGGAAATTAGGTTTCTCCTAGTGACCACCAGGTGGCGCTATAACTTTTCCCATTTAAAATTCTAACGCGCTCGCAATCGAACGTGAGTGAAAAAACTTACACTTAAGCCTCTGGTTATACTCACACGCGCACGCTGTGAGTACTACGCACCTGACATCACAAATTCATAACATAATAAAACGTCTAAAATCCCCGAAGGGGAAGGAAAAGGTGCGCTTATAGTAAAACCTACATTTCACCAGTTATGTTTAAGTCCCATGTCCAAACTCCGGGGTGCTACGGAGAAATTCCTGATGGAAACACTCTTTATCACTTTGCTTCATCAAGAAATTGAAGCTATCATGCTCAGCAGTAGCACTTCTGACCACTAGACAAACAAAGCAGGCAGGCACACATTGTACCTATATTTACGCAAAAAATATTTTCGTCCACCAAAGAAATACAGGAAAATTGCCAAAGCCCAAACAAAACTGCCAACGGAGTACGCCAACGATACAGCCACGGTAATATTATCTATACAGTATTCTATCTTCATACAAACGGTCGGAACGCGAGTCATAGGTACCTTCGCGCCTCGAGTTCGGTTTACACTCGGTAAACAAACAGTCTCGAAAGCTCCGCAGTGACGAACGGACACCGGACGGCGCGGCGGCGGCGGAGACTTTTGTAAGCAGTAAGCGTGCGATTTGTGATAAATATTTATTGAAATAAGTATAAGTACTTACTTAATATGGCAAAGAGCAGTTATCGACTACCTATATTGTGTTGTTTTTGGTTGCTTGAATTCGTCAATAAGTTTTTTTTTATTAAATCTACTACTCAATAAACACAACATGTATTTTTATTGAACTCTTCCTATTTCATTCACAATTAAGGTATTTTTTTTTAATAAAAAATATAATATTTACCTATACAATCACAAAACTAGAAAGAAACTCAAGTAGATTGATGAAATTAAAATAATGAAGGCGCCCCATCCCTATCGCGTGTTTACGTACCGCGCGGCTGTAGGTAATTATTTCTAGAAAAGGGCCGAGTCAACAATACTGTATAGATAATATTACCGTGATACAGCCGTCAAATTCAGCCTAATTATATTGAACCCATGTTCAATTATAAGTGGCTCTCAATATAGAGGGTAGGTAAAGGAAAACTCGATCCGTATCGGTTCTGGAGGGTTCAGACTCTCGGACCACAGGCGCGCTAATATCGGCCGGTAATATTAGATGCCTCCCGATTGCTTGCCACACAGCTGCCTTTTTATCGTCCGATATTTCTAACGTGTGCGTATAACCTACACTACAGCGCCCCCACCCGCACTACTATGTTACTACGTTATTAACGCGGGTGTGTGTAAGATCGTATGCGTCCTCATACAAAATTTTCTAAGAACTTATATCGGAATCAAACTCAAACTCAAATCATTTATTTCAATTAAAAATTGTACAGGCACTTTTGAATTGTCAAAATTAAATAGTCTGTCAGTTAGTAACTTTCTGAGTTGAAGCTAGTTACCCATTCCAAAGCGTAGATCTCTATGGAGAAGAACGGGCAAGAAACTCCATGGACACTCTTTTAAATCAAGATATTACAAAATTCTGGGTACATTATTCTTGTTGCTTCTATATGTGAGAACAATGTAAAAAAGACAGAAATGAAGAAACAATTCAAGACATAAGATTAAAAATAAGCCTTGGCAGTTAAGAGATGACCAGTCTCAACCGACGGCGCCCGTTCACGAACATGACGTGTGGATCAGCACCATCCAGCTCAACCATTTTGTAGGGAACCGAATGATCCAACACACGCGCCACCATCGGTGAGACATTTAAGTGAGCATGACACGTTCTCAACTGCCATGCTGTATGGAGGTACGTAATCGCGGGATGGAGGTACGCAGGCTTCCTACTTCTATTGCGTGGTTATATTCACAGCAGTGTGTAACTTCGTGGCCGTCCTAATCCAAAATGTACTGAAAACAGATATCGCAATAAATCATCCGATAATATCGACCGATAATAATGCGCCTGTGGGGAAGAATATTTCTGCTCAGTTGGGGTTACGTTTTTATCACGATAAGACGTTTTGAGTGTAATATATTGGCTGGAATGGACAGTTTTTTATATAAATATCGATTAAAGAAGAAACTTCGTACTTATTTTGAACTTTCTTTTATTAAGTGCTTAGATGAAGACGAGTGGTTACAGACTTCAGTCAATTCATGCAAGCATAGAGCCTGATTTACAGGTTGTGATTTAATTGATGTGGCATAACATAAAGTCCCATTTATATGGTGTAAGTTTCTTGCCTGTGGCACACTGATATCTATGGGCACACCATACAACTTAACCAACAAATGACTTGCATCCTATAAACACTTTTTAAAACAACTTATTGTTGCACAACTTAGGGTATCCTACAGGGAATTAAATCGCATCATGTACCTAAATTAAACCTGATTTATACGGAATTATATTGGCTGTGGCATGCCATAAGTTGAAGCAACGATAAAAATTGCAATGTCTAAACAGTGTCTAGACTATGTAAGTCATTTGTTGCTACAATTTTTACTGTATGCCACAAGCAAGAAACTTGCGTCATGTAAATGGGTCTTATACAACGAAATCATTCAGTAATTACTTAGAATAGATTGACTGTTGACATAATTAATATTGCCTTATTATTAGATAAGCTAGATCGAAAGGCATATTTTCTTGGAAAATATTAATGACATAGTCTAGTAAGAAAAAATAAAATGTACTTATCTAATATTATTATTCTTGTAAAAATAAAACAGTATCTACCGTTACTTTATTAAATTAATATTATCGTTCACAAAACCTACTAAAAATAGTTAATCAATACAAAGAACATCCCTTACTTTAATTCATTATCACAAAAACGATTTCAATATAAGCCGTTACACATCTTTCTAAATAAAAAAATAAAACATTTACGGCCAAACGCACGTACGCAACAACAGTTGCTAATAAAAATAAAATGCCAGGAATCGCAGGCTATAAAACACAGGCAAGGAAATTACATTGCAATTAATTCGACACTTAAGAGGCTATAAGAGGCTAGATTGTGCTTGACAACCGTGCGGAGAGGCCAAGGCTACATTACAGAATGACTTGTACGCTAGTACTTGACTTGTATAGGCTTAAGAAATTTGAATTCTGTACGTTGCCGCGTTGTTATAGCACATTTGATTTAATTTGCCACTAACATAAAATCTAAAATAATCAGGCCATAATGTTCCCACTATTGGGACACAGGCCTCCTCTCTGTGAGAGGAAGTGGGCCATTATGGGACCAGCGATGCTATTCTGTAAAAATCTCACCATGAAAACTTAGGTGAAGTGAGCGTGGAGTGAGCTGTCAATAGCGGCAATTCCTAGCAAAAACAAACTTACTTCACCTAAGTTTTCACGGTAATTTTTTTTCAGAATCGACCGGCTGAGCGGGTTTGTGGGTCTTGTGGAATTAATCATCATTATGATAAATATTTCAGCCAAAAGACGTCACTGCTGAACATAGGCCTCCCCCAAGCATCTCCACTTCGACCGGTTCTGTGCTTCTCGCATCCAACGGGTTCCTGCGGCGTTCACAAGGTCGTCGGACCACCTTGTGGGAGGCCTTCCAACGCTACGTCTTCCGGTACGCGGTCGCCACTCATGATAATGACAAATATAACGGGTGTGATGCTGAAAATCACTTATTTTTCTCATTATTGTGATATGTTTTTTGGATTTATTCCAGTCTGATCCCTGAACCCCCCTCCATCCCCCCCCCCCCCGCCTCGATCCCCTGCTAGTTCTTCTTCTGTTTTAATCTCTGACTTATCAACTTTATCTAGGTTACTTTTTTTGACAGGAAAGTACAGTCAAGAGAAAATTGTACTATACCAGTCCTGGGAACCTTCTGGTTACATAACAGTTAAGATGATATGGCTAAAAAGGGGATGACTTCCGAAATAGCGTATTGAGAAATATGGATGAAACAGACATATTCCGCCGATCCCAAATAAATCGGGTTAAGCGCAGAAGAATGGTAACTAGACAGTTAGATCCAATTTTTATTCAATTGTTAAACCCCAATTAATTTTCGGGAAGGTTTTTAGCCAAATTAATTAATACGCACTAAACTACCGACAAGACAATTTCATTAGCAACCTTAATTAGCATTCAAAATTGAGGAGTCCCGACTCTTGAGCTGCGTTGGTTTGAAAATGGTTTAACTTAAATTAAATCCCAATTTAAATAATTATTCGGCCACCAAGAACACTTGTCGAAAGTTGAAATCTCCTTAGCTGATAATTTGCGTGTTTTGGAGTTAAGCTGGTTCAAAGTTTTCAGACAAAATAGGTACAGAAATTCGGCTCCGTACAACCAGCGAAAACGCACGCACACTTTTTTTTTTTTGCGGATGAGTAATCATCAAATGACCCCTCCCGCTCTGGCTGGAGCGAAAGGGAGTGTCAGACTCTTACTGACTAAAACCCACCCGTGTTCCTTCCTTAGCCCCTTAGACAATCCCGCTGACCCGGCAGGCTTCGGCCCTATGGGACCCCTCCTCGATGCTGACATCTCTTTGAGGTGCGCGTGGTCCTGGTCCTGATCGGACGGTGAGCTACCCATTACTCTCCGCCCGCAGGCCCGCGCCTACGGTGGCCGGGAGTCGTCACGCGGCTCCCGACGCTCGGAGCGTCTCCCGCGGCGGCTGGGCCAGGAGGCTCTCTCCCTGAGCCGTCCCGCCACCTCCTTCGCTAGCATGACTGCTTCGCAGAAGGAGGTGACTGCCTCCCACTCCCTCTCGCCCCGGACCATGGCTTGCACCAGGGCCGGACGCGAGAGGTCGCCGCCGCTGCCGATCGCCTCTACGAGGACACGGCGGTGCTCCGCCCAAGCGGGGCAGACCTCCACCGTGTGCTCCACCGTGTCCTCTGGGCGATCCTGGCAATGGTGACACCCGGGCGTTTCCTCCCGCCTGATGATGTGCAGGAACCTCCCGAAACTTCCGTGTCCGGTGAGGACCTGCGTCAGGCGGTAGGTGAGGGCGCCGTGGCGCCTCTCTAGCCACTCCTCAAAGAGGGGTCTTATCGCCGCTATCGCGGCGTACCCTGCGCTGGGTTGCGACAGTCGCTCCTTCCATGTCGCCCACACTCACACTGGCGCACGCACACTTATACACGCTTCACGTACAGCGAGTGTGAGCGCACTTGTGACCGGCATTTGTTTGAAGTCTATGTGTGTGTGCATCTTTTCGAGTCGACCTTTTGCAGCTATCTATTGTGTGCTTCAGCCGTCTAATGAAGCTCAATATCCGATCCGCCATTTAATCAGTAGACCAAATCAACCTAAGCATTAATCTTGAAATTAGTTATTAGTTGCGATGCTTCATCGCAGTACTCTAGAGCATAGAACCTAATTAATAGTCTATCTCATAAAGTTTATTATCGCACACAAGAAACTACTCTCAAAACAAAGGAAAACATCGCGCATCGTGAGGAAACTGGCATGTTCTACAATAGAACCACTCACGACACACACACACACAACATGACACACACGATTCACACGACATTTGTGACATCTACCAACCCGCACTATGCCCTCGTGGTAGATTATAGTACTTTTGAAGAGATGAGGACTGAGTCCCAGCAGTGGGAACATTTTATGCTGATTATGCTACTGTCCAGATACAGAGAAAAGTTGCTTAATTTTTATTGCAATACGGTCTAAATTCAGTATTACTCAAGAGGGGCGAGATAATGTAGACTGTACGTACGACGCTTTTAAACAAATGCCGGTCGCGAGTACGCTTACACTCGCCGCACGTGAAGCGTGTCTACGTGTGCGTGCGTTTGTACTCCTTCTATGGAGCTGACCTTCTGTACCTTTCTATTTTGTAATTCACACATAGGGTATTTCGCGACCTCAATCCAGGCCAGTATCTCTGGTGAGCTTTTTATCAGAAGGGTATTGAGTTCAAAGCTTTTTGAAAGGCGTCTCTTTTATGTGTATTTGGCCAATGTGCGAAGTTAAATAGTCCGTTATATTTCGTGGCCTCGATCGAGGCCCATAATTAAATTTCTTTGAGATCACTAATAACTCAATAAAATACAAATAGCAATAAAATACAAAATATAAATAGCAACTTCCATCAAAATCCTTCGGATTGTGTGTTACGCCGTCGGGGTTCTGCTTTCATGCGTAGTTAGGTTCTTATTTATCCTTTTGACAACCACAAAAATGACCACACAATCCGAAGGATTTTGATGGAAGTTGCTAATCTATTGCTTCATGTTTGAATAACTCATCTGGTCGACAACGTTAATGACACAATTAATGTCATTGAATTGTCAAAATGTAAGAAATTGCCAATGAAAGCCATCATCATCTGCCTAGCCTTTTCCCAACTATGTTGGCGTTAGCTTCCAGTCTAACCGAATGCAGCTGAGTAGTAGTATTTTACATGAAGCGAGTGCCTATCTGACCTCTACAACCCAGTTACTTGGTAGTAAGATATCCTTTGATAAGACTGGCTGTCAAACTTTCGGGCTTCTGACGACCCGTAACGACTTTCGAAGATCTACGAATGATACGTGTAACGCAATTAGCCCGCAGATTAAAACGAACCAATCTCTCAAGATTACTAAACAGTTTTCAAGTGTAAGCTAACTACAAACTTAAATATAAATACACTGTTAAGCCATGGTCAAACCTAAGCTTAAAACTAGATGACCTGATTTGGCTGCTAGCCAGAATACTCGTACAATTTGAAGGCATCCCTGTAGGCCTTAATCCTTTATGTGATGGGATAAAGTAAATAATAAGCTTTTATGCACTTCACCTAAGTTTTCACGGTGAGTTCTCACAGAATAGGCTGACTGGTTTCCTCACAACAAAGTTTTCCTTCACCGATGTTAAACTTGGGCTGCAATAAGTATGCTGAGTCAGTAGTGTTCAAGATCAACTCAGAAAGTAGTTAGAGACGCCAGCACGACACTACAATCTGTCAAATTTCTTTAATAGGTTTTCAACTTTATCGCTGAAGTATAAGCTTCAAAGTTAATTGAGAAAATTTGACAGTTCGGGTAGCTTGATGAGCTGGCGTCTGTGCATTACAAAAATTTAATTAATAACATCGATGTTCGCCTCCGGAGCCCGCTTAAATTTCTACTCTATTGGACGAGTTGAATCAAACTATTTATCGACTCGTAACCACTGAATTACAGCGAATAGAATTGCGTTCAACTAATTATAATAATTGCTAATCTAGTTTAAATTGATGTCCTAATTAACTATCAATTGATGTGGGTCAGTGTTTAGAAAATATTTCATTTCAATGATGCTGCTGTAAGCATAGCCGGTTAACTGCTAACCACGTATTCCGCATTGGGCACCCGCTTAAATGGCACCTGAGTGAATGCACCTGACACACAGCGGCACATTCACTCAGGTGCTATTAAACGGGTGCCCAATGTGGAATACGTCCTGCTTACGCGTTGGACAATGATAGTTTCTATGTTGCTGCTAGATACAGATTGAATTTGGATTCGTTCGATATCTTTCAGAGAAAGTAGGTACTCATAGCATAATCAGCCCAGTATTTTTGAAATTATAATAATAACTAGCTGCGCCCCGCGGTTTCACCCGCATAAGTGTCGATCCCGTGGAAATTTCGGGATAAAAAGTAGCCTATATGTTAATCCAGGGTGTTAGCTACCTCCATACATAATTTTATCAAAATTGGCCCAGCCGTTTGAGCGTGAAGAAGTAACCACACACACACACACTCACAAACTTTCGCCTTTATAATATTAGTGTGATTCACGTGTGATTAGTGTGATATTATGTCAGTGTGAATCTTTAGAGCCTAAACAGTTATTCACAGAATATAATGTTTTTTTAAATTGAATGATTTAAGGAAATTTGATGGATGTGTGGAGTGACGAGAATGGATAAAGTAAGAAATGAGTATATAAGAGGAAGTTTGAAAGTGGCGCCAGTGACAGAAAAGTTGAAAGGAAATCGTTTGTCTTGGTATGGGCATGTGATGAGAAGGGACGAAACGCATGTGACTAAAAGAGTGATGGATATACATGTTGATGGATGGAGAGGGAGAGGAAGGCCGAAGAAAAGATGGATGGATTGTGTGAGGAATGATATGAAAGAGAAGGGAGTGAATGATAGCGTGACGGCTGACAGGGGCGAATGGAAGAAGAAAACGTGTTGCGCCGACCCCAAGTAACATGGGATAAGGGCAGGAAGATGATGATGATGATTTAAGGAAATTGGGAAGAGGCTCGTGGCTAAGTTATAATAACAGCTGGGTGGACCGATCAATCAGGTTAAGTTATGCTTGCCGCAGTTGTTCTGGTGGATGGGTGATCCATCTTTACATACCGAGACCCCTCCGTGATTAGGAAAGCACATTAAACGACGGCTGTCATTCTTGGATCTTTGACAGTCGTTACGTTCAGAAGCCCGAAAGTCTAACAACCAGTCTTACCAAACCCACGCGGGCAAAGCTTGATAAATTTCACTTCCTCTGTTTATTCAAAAGGTTACAATACGTAACCCTCAAATAATTGTGCAAAGGACTTATTCAGTGCACACAATACCGGTGTAACTGTCAAGCAAATATTTGTATAAAGCCATTGTAACCCAATTAACGCTGTTTGTCGTCAAACTACGAACTATCCAGTAGTACCCTGTTATAGAGGTGAGGCCAGGGCACGGCCTAGACAGACCACAAACACAGAATAGCTAGGTACGGAAAGACAAAATCAAAATTCATTTATTGAAACTAGGCTAAGAATCAGCGGAGCAGTGGTGGCCAGAGCAGTGGTGGCCAAGTGGTAACGACCGCGACTTACGAGTTGTAGGTCGTAGGTTTGAACCCAGACAGGCGCTTTACTTTGTGTAAATTATTTCATCACCACTGCTCTCAAAACGGTGAAGGAAAACATCGTGAGGAAACCGGCATATCCTAGAACCAAAAATTCGAAGACATGTGACATCTACCAACCCGCACTGGGCCCGCGTGGTGGATTTCGGCCCACTCCCTCTCACCGAGAGGAGGCCTGTGTCCCAGCAGTGGCAACATTATAGGCTGATTATGATTATGATTATAAGAATCAGCACTTTTTGAACGTCAAAATTACATAAGACATCATCATCTGCCTACCCTTTTCCCAACTATGTTGAGGACGGCTTCGAGTCTAACCGGTATTTTACATGGAGCGACTGCCTATCTGACCTCCACAACCCAGTTACTGGGTAATACGATATCCCTTGGTAAGACTGGTTGTCAGACTTTCGGGCTTCTGACTACCCGTAACGACTGTCAAAGATCCACGAATGACAGCTGGGACCAACGGCTTAACGTGCTTTCCGAGGCACGGAGGGGTCTCGGTATGTAAAGATGGTCACCCATCCACAGACCAACCGCGGCAAGCGTAGCTTAACCTGATCGATCGATCTGTGCGGCTGTTATTATTTAGCCATGGACCCCTGCCTAAATCCCACAAAATACCTGCCTTTCACCACTTCCTAGTGCTTTAGCTGGGAAGAAGTGTCGCAACAAACTCCCCATCAGCACAGCTGTCTGTTCAGTTAGAAGAACGTTTAGTTACTCGTATAAGGTCGGCTTCATACAATGAGCAAAAATAGGCGCACGCACAGATAAACCCGTACGCACGGCGATCTAAAACAAATGCCAGTCGCGAGTGCGCTTGCAATCGCTGTACGTGAAGCTTGTCTATTCAATATGCCTATCATTTTCTCAACTGTGTTGTACTTCAACTGATTGGTTGGTTATATTGGCTTCCAGTCTAACCGCTCCATCTAAAATACTGGTACTCAGTATTTTAGATGGAGTATATGCCTCACTTTGGGCTTCTAACTAGAAAAGAAAGAAAAGAAAATAAAAAGTATGTATTGCGACTCGTACAGAAAGATCACAAACTAAACACAGTAAAAAAATAAAAAACTGGCCAAGTGCGAGTCGGACTCGCACACGAAGGGTTCCGTACCACAAGGCAAAAATGCCGAAAGAAATACGTTTGTTGTATGTGAGCCCCCTTAAATATTTATTTTCATGAGATACAGCCTGGTGACACAGCACAAAATCAAAATAAACTGACTGGGCAGATAAGGCGCACAGACTATTACAAAGGTTAAGAATCTTCTTTGTCTGAAGATTCCCTATTATGATTAAACTAGCTAAGAAGTCGGGACTTGGGACAAGTGAATGCACAAAAACGACTTTAATAAATAATTTTCTTTGTGTTCCACAAACTGTACTTTGGACAGTCTGCGCAGGGCCTGACCCCACTATCGCCGTCTTCCTACCGGACTACCAGACGTACTGAGGGTACCATCCACACTTCAGAGCTTCTCCTCCACATTTATTATGCACACATCCAAAATGTGGAACTCTGCCAGCGTCTGTGTGGTCCCCCCTTCCACATTTAACCCGTCTGCCTTCAAAGCAGGAGTGAACAGGCATTTTCAGGGCACGCTCATTTCATCTGATACTTCATCCATCGGTTTCCATCAGACGTGATCGAGGTCAAGAGCAGGCTCTTTCAGCAATTTTTTTTTTTAATCAGCCTTAACTCAGGCCACAAAATCTACCAGAACTAATCTATCAAACGACTCTTCCAGAAATATTTCATAAATTTAAATAAATAATTTCCGCATCTGTGCCAAATAATTTGTTGGTAAAACCTAACACGGAAACCTTATTACATTGTTTTGTCTATCACGTGTTTCCTTTCCCACTGAATTTTAAGGCTTCCAACTCGAATACGAGGCCTCCATTTCGAACCAATGGAGGCATTAAATTTAATTTGTTCGAATGTAGGCCAATTCGCGATGTTTTTGTTTACCTAATTTGTTGTAAGGCTTTGTATTTTTTCAGGAACAAACAGTAGGTACTTCATAATTCATATTTTTTATGCCAAAGGAGCAGAGAGTTATTGTGCGTAATGTATGTCCATTGTATAAATGTTTATAAACCAGTGATGGTAGGTCTGTAAACGCAATTATGTCATATGTCAAACAAACGTCACTTTTGACGTAATTCGATATCTCTCTCTCGCAATACAAAGGTTTTTGTAGTAAAAACGTTTTGTGCTTTCATCCTATTAAACCACTATTGATCCTGCTTATTTCTTTTACCTATGCCTTTTAGCCTTCTAATAAGGCCCAAAGAAAATATTTAGGTGACTTGCCCAAAAATTGGGAAGAGATGCGCACGCACTGACATTGCTCGTAGAAGGCCGAAGGTCTCTCACAAGGTGGACCGATGAACTTGTGAAGGCCGCAAGAGCGTGCTGGATGCGGAAAGCACAGAACCGGTCGAAGCGGAGGTGCTTGGGAGACGCCTATGTGCAGCAGTGGACGTATTTCGGCTGAAATTATGATGATGATGAATTCTTTTATTTATACTGTAGTGTCTCTATTTATTAGATATCACTGTCTTACACACAAGTGAGTGAGGGGCCCGTGGCTAAATAATAACAGCCGCACAGGTCGATCGATCAGGTTAAGCTACGCTTGCCGCGGTTGGTCTGTGGATGGGTGACCATCTTTACATACCGTGACCCCTCCGTGCCTCGGAAAGCACGTTAAGCCGTTGGTCCCGGCTGTCATTCGTGGATCTTTGACAGTCGTTACGGGTAGTCAGAAGCCCGAAAGTCTGACAACCAGTCTTACCAAGGGGTATAGTATTACCCAGTAACTGGGTTGTGGAGGTCAGGTAGGCAGTCGCTCCATGTAAAATACTGGTATTCAGCTGCATCCGGTTAGACTGGAAGCCGACCCCAACATAGTTGGGAAAAGGTTAGGCAAATGATGATGACACACAAGTGTCAGGTAGCTGTCACTAATAACAACTGTCAGTCCCGAGGAATGGCGGGAAAATAAATGTGAAGCGAACTAAGAACTAGGATGGATGACTAACCTTGGATGTGCGACATCTACACCGCCACATACAAATTTCTTCCATGCAAAATTCTGCATCGCGCAAGCAGAGTTTACCGCGCAACTAGCATATAATACAACGTCCCGACATCAATCGTAGGCAATTGCCTACCAGACACAACACCTGTGTGGTCGGAGGATCCTCCATTTTCTATAAGTAAACTTATTAATAGCCCTGATGCAGAAATAAGCAGACACAATATACTAACCCTTCATGGCCGATAACGACCGCGACTTACGAGTTGTAGGAAAATAATTTAATCACTACTGCTCTCAAAATGGTGAAGGAAAACATCGTGAGGAAACCAGCATGTCCTAAAACCAAAATTTCAAAGACAAGTTACATTCACTAACCCTCACTGGGCCCGCGTGGTGGATTACAACCCACCCAGTCCCTCTCACAGAGAAGAGACCTGTGTCCCAGCAGTGGGAACATAATAGGCTGGTTATGCTTATGCTATGAATTAAGTTGGAACTGAAAGCGTGAGGTTTCCGTCAAACTCCAAATCATCTTAAATGTTCTTAAATTTTGTATTCTAGAAATTTCATAAGCTCAAGGTTTTATGTTAAGTCCCGTAAAATATCATGGGATTACTCTGTAACGTTATGTGGACTTAATATGTTCATCTGCGCACATAGCGTCGTCATCGTAGCCGGCCTCATTTCGTAAAGCTTAAGTTAAAAATACCTGTTTTGGAACGAAGTTCTTAATCGCACGTATACTCTGCACACTTGGCGAATATGCTGCGTATGCTGGGACGCAGGTGACGCAGCGCAGTACAGTACAGATTTAGCAGCGCAGGGCAGGCGACACAGACATAGTCCGCGAGCGTATGCTGTGACGCAGTTAACATACGCATGCATTCGCGTTCTAGGTGGTACGAAGAATAGACGCGTTCGAGTCGCGCAGGAATCTGTGCTGGCGCAACAACGAGGCGCAGAGCAGGACAGACACATGTCTGCGTCGCACGTGCCTGCGCCGCAACGTACGCAGCACTCGGTACTTTCATGCAAATCTGCTCTGCCCTGCGCTGCGCGGTCCTGCGTCGCCTGCGGTGCAGTATACGCCTAACCTAGAGCTCGGCCGAAAAAAGTACCTATAACATTTTGATGGAATGATGTCACGAGCCTTTTGTTCATATACCAAGAGATGATTGATGTCAAGAGTGGGCCCATTGAGCAATAAAAAAAAAATTGGATTTCTCTATCACAAACCTCAATTTCACTCACTTTTTTCGGTCTAGCTCTCATTTTCCAAGTGTCTAAAAGCAAAAGGAAGTTTGTTGCAACCGGGTGAGTCATGGCATCCCCCTCGATTTTTTTTATTACGTTACGCTTGAATTCCCCAAAAGATTGGGCATACATTTTGCATTTATCTCTATTCAAAAGAAAATTAACTCCAAAAATATACTCTCCTTATTCCAATAAAAAAACATTTAAATTGACATCAGAATTTCAATATCATTATTAATGCCTTCCGCTTCCATTCATGGGCCTAGCAAACGAAATTGGGCCTCACTTTCAATATCAGATCACGTAGAGTTGTCGTTACACTCAATAAATTGAGCTCTTGATAAGGAGTGTAGGTAGCTTCTTCCTTCTCCCTCACCCCTTTGTCGCGATACATACAGTGCAGTCATGGAATCAAAAGGATGGGCGGCTTTTGGTAAATTTTAACTTGCACTAGGCAAGACTTTTATTGCCCGATCCAAACTTTTTGAATGAAAATTTAAAACGTCGAAAAATACTTGGGCCTGATATTTTTTTTTTTAAACTTTGCCCCACTCTAGGAATTTCTCCTGCATTGTGGGTGCTTTTACAAACATTTAAACTCACATACACAAACAGCCAGACCCGGAACAACTACTTGTAGGTCATACAAATATTTGTTCCGTGCGGGAATCGAACCCGCGCCACGCAGCACAGCAGTCAATCGCTTATCCACTGCGCCAACCGTGCCGTCAATTTGATTGTTGCTTTTAAAATAGTATCTATCTTACACATATATAAAAATACGTATCACTACGAGTATGTTGGTACTGTGGAACTTATGTGGTATAGTTAATGTGTAAGGGGGCGCAAACACAAATAAGACCACTTTAAGACTTTAGGAGAATAATTATAATATAAAAAGGCAACGATACAACTTCGCGGTTAAGATATATATCACTGCTTCTAGAATCAAACGCCATAATCATCATATTTGACATATGTTTAAACCAACGAATCGAATCATATTTCTAGCCAGTGCTTATTGCTAAAGGCTAGCACACACAGGCACTACACGAGCTACGCCCCACTTTGAATTAAAGTATTGGCCTAGCTCGCATCAAAATACAAGACTTTAATTCTAACGATTCGAAAATTTAAGCGTTCCTACCTATTATTAATCCTATAAGGAAAAAACTACCTAACGCCCGAAGTTAACACTGTGAGGTCCAGCTTTTTCTAAAAGCAGGGCTCAAGTCAGGACAAACGAAACACTTAACTAACACTCCCTCAAGTGCCAGGTAAGTCTACATTTAAGAGTGCTAAAATGCATCAACACAAACTAACGTTGTCATGCCTGAACCTCGTCATAACAAAACGAGCGGAAAAGATGTGACTTGGCCTCCTTCGATAACAAATGATGTGAAAGTTCACATCGGCCTGGATGAGGCTTACCGTGTTAACTGAACTTAACTTCAGATCCTTTTACCCCATCGGACGGTATCAGCCAGAGGGAGCGAAAGATTATGATGCCATTGTTCCAAAAATCTAATAAGTGACTGAACTCCATTATATTCAAAAGATACTCCGCGTTTATAATAACTATATCATTTATAAAAAACTGTGGGTGCTCCAACCCAAGCTGAACCAGTTGTGTCAACTCAACACACTTTGCAAAGGTTATGCCCCGTTAGCAAAGTTGGTTTCAACTTAAGCTGATCACTCCCCCCTCTAGAGAGTGACAACAGTTTTTATACAACCCTCTTCCTCCTATAACGCGCATTACTATTTTCTGGAGTTCACTCACACTAAACATGGCCTATGTAATTTAGAAAACGAAGATTCGGTCCCTCAAGCCTCATGGAGCCGTGAGACCTTAAGCCTCACGCTCCCAGCTGCGTCCGAAGTATCTTCCCAGCATATGAAACACACATACAAACACATGTTAATAACTTTATCACAATATTCACTAAAATAATGTTCTATTGATGTTTACAATAACTAAATGACACACCAAAAGTCAAAGTCTGTCACAGTCTATCTAACATCACAGCCTATCAAATGTTACAGTGTAACGAATGTCGTAGACCAACAAATATCACAGATTAATAAATATCATAGCCTAACAAATATTACAGACTAACAAATGTTACAGTCTAACAAAATTTACTCTGTGACCTGACGCGTATCAAACATAAATGGAAAAACAATGGTTTATTTAAATTTTAACATGGAAAGTTTTTATCTTTATTCTTCCATTTCCATTTAAAATGTATATGTTTTAAAAATGAAAAATTCTTAGACAAATGATCATTATTTTTAACCGACTGCGTCAGAAGGAAAGTTATGTTTTTAGCAAATGTTTTTATGAATTTATATCTATTTGTAAAACATTTTAAAATTGAACATTTTGTTCTAGCATTTCTAGTATATTGGAATCCTTTTCTCTTGCGTGCTTTTTTAATATTAGATGTTGCATAATGAGAATTATTTTTATTAAACTTAGGGATAACTACATGATGAATGCTTGGGAACGTTTTAACATTATTAATGACCAGATTAATACAATTATCTTCTGCCTCCGCATCTGTAGAAGAACTAAAAGTGCTTTTAAAATGCACAGAAATGTCTTTCACCTCTACGTCTTCATCTCCACTTACATCCAACTGAAAAACATCTTCATCTAACCCAACATCATCATCCACTTTACTATTCTCAACTGACAATATGATCATTTGAGCATCACCCTTTTCATTTATAAAATAGTCATTCTCTTTTATTTCGGAAATATTTATTGACAAATTATTTTCATTAAAATGATCATCATCGATGTTAATTATATCGGTTTGCACATCGTGATCGAATTGCTCTTCCTTCGGTTCTGAAACATAGCTAGATACATTAGTTATAATTGGAATGAACTGACCCGATTCCTCGATTTCTTCCTCGTGTTCGCACTCGAACACTTCCACCACCTCCTCAGCCTCTGCGGGGCTGCATACTTGGCTGCTGCGCTCGTCTTCAACTTCTTCAACATCTACCTCTTCACTGCACTCTTGGCTGCTGCGTTCGACTTCATCTTCTTCAATATCTGCTTCTACACTGCACTCTTGGCTGCTGCGTTCGACTTCAACTTCTTCAACATCTGCTTCTACACTACATAACACAGAAGCATCATCATCAACATTCAAAATATTATTTTGTCCGCATTCTTCAGACGGAACCTTTAACATCTCCTCTTTCCTCGCTTTATAAAATGATTCGTGACATTTGCACGGGAACTCCTCACGAAAGCCATCGCATAATTCATCAAATGACATATCCTCGCGGTATATCACCTTATAAAAAGCCAGAGCTGCTCCTTTGAAATAAATCTGCATTATCAATGCCCAATCACTATCACGCCATCCACTACTTGTGGCAATATCTCTGTATTGTTCAAAAAGATATTCCAGGCACATATTAAATCCTGAGAACTGTGCAGTCTTAAATCCTGGGAGGAGTGCAGACATCTTGCTTTTCTTAATAAAAATAATATTTTAACCACTTAGCTTTTTTTTTCCGGCGACGATTCTGCGCCTGTTCTATATTCACTCCAACGCAAATTAAACTAAGGGGAGTTTAATCTGCGATCGCATATAAAATAATCCTTGACTTTTCCGTCAAATAAACTCAGCTTGGCTTGCACATAGAAAATTCACTTCATCTGAAATCAATCCATTAAACGATGAATTGCGTAGGTTCGTTCGGCGCCTCCACCAAATGTGGAACTTATGTGGTATAGTTAATGTGTAAGGGGGCGCAAACACAAATAAGACCACTTTAAGACTTTAGGAGAATAATTATAATATAAAAAGGCAACGATACAACTTCGCGGTTAAGATATATATCACTGCTTCTAGAATCAAACGCCATAATCATCATATTTGACATATGTTTAAACCAACGAATCGAATCATATTTCTAGCCAGTGCTTATTGCTAAAGGCTAGCACACACAGGCACTACAGTACACGCTAATCTCTGAAACCACCCAAACGATTTTAACAAAATTTTGTGAATGTCTGTGGTTGGTGCCAGCCTGAAAGATCCCGTTAGGTGGTGCAAAGCAGGGGCGGGTCGCTGGCTAGTATATTTTATGAAGTAAGTTAAGAAGAGCCAGAAAAAGAAAACTAGGGAAACATATTCAGTTTGAGACAAGAATGACTATTCTTTAAAGCTTGGTAAGGTCTGGTTTATCAGATGGTAACTGCAGGGGTGTTAGGCCCTTACTCTCTGCATGCAAGGAGTAAGGGACTAACACCATCGTAATCCTCAATAAAACGAGCACATCTCACATGTGCTCGTTTTTGCTTCGTGCTGCATCACCTAAAGAGTGGCAGATGTTACCTCTTTAGGTGATGAAGCACTTCAACAAAACTATATTTTGAGCCTTAACATATACAACATATTAAAAACATAACAAATATAGCATGTAAGCATAATCCGCATTAAGCTACCTACATAGGCGCGGGACTGCGGGCGGCGAGTAATGGGTAGCTCACCGTCCGATAAGGACCGGCCCGTGCCGGACGGCGCGTACGTGTCCCACGCGCGCCTCAAAGAGTATATGTCAGCATCGAGGAGGGGCCCCTTAGGGCCAAAGCCTGCCGGGTCAGCGGGATTGTCCGAAAAGGTTACCGCTGGCCCGGAACATAAAGGGCTAAGGAAAAAACACGGGTGGGTTTTAGTCAGTAAGAATCTGACACTCCCTTCCGCTCCACCGAGAGCGGGTGGGGTCATTTGATGATTAACCATCCGCAAAAAAAAAAAACAAAAAAGCATAATCCGCTTTTATCGTTCTCACTGCTGGGCAACAGGCCTCCCCTCTGTGAGAGGGTGTGGACCAAAATCCACCACGCGGGCCCAGTGTCGGTTGGTAGATGTCAAATCGAATTCGAATTTCTGGTTCTAGAACATATTTGTTTTTCCTCACGATGTTTTCCTTCACCGTTTTTAATAAACATAATCCTACATAATCCGCGAACACGAGTAAAAGCAAAAATATTTTGTTAATCAAATTAACTCCGGAACCCTCCTAATACCGGGTTCCAAAATGTTCATCTTTATCACTCAAGTTACAATGTTTGTGCAAGAACTTTGACAAACGCTTGCCATTTAACGGGTAAAAGTTTTGAATGTTGTTTATTATGGTAGAATTGACCGTTTTGTCTTTGATTATGAGGGACTTACTAGAACAGAGACACAGCTTAATTTTTTTTTTTTATATTTGGGATTTATTAAACTACAACGAGACTTACAAAAAGTATTTAAAAGGCAGATGTGAGTGAGAATATCGGGATAAAAACTAGCCTATGTCCTTCCCCGGGATGCAATCTATCTATACCATTAACACTTTTCCATAAGAGATTGGTGGTAGAAATCTAACTTAGATCTTTAAGATATCTATATACATTACATCTTTGTATTACTAGCTCCTGCCCGCGACTTCGTCCGCGTGAAATTTCACCCTCCCCCTATTCTCTTAGGGGTGGTATTTAGAAAAACGAAAAATGCTAAGTTTCGTAATTTACTTAGATAAGTATTCTTACCAAGTTTCAAGTTTATTAACTCAAGGAATAAGATTGTTCATACAAACTTTCATCCCCTATTTAACTCCCTTAGGGGTTGAATTTCGAAAAATCCTTCCTTGTTCCTTGTATACATTATAACGGGAACCTCTGTGCAAAATTTTAGCTCTCTAGATCCAAGGGTTTGGGCTGGGCGTTGATGAGTCAGTCAATCAGTCAGTCAGTCAGGACTTTTCTTTTTATTTATATAGATTGATTCTAATGATTATAATTCTCTAAATATGTACCTGTTATTGTCGCGAATCATATTTTGATCAAGATACAATCTGACACTGCCCTGAAAATTGTAAAAAACGTAAGAAAATTTGAATTTCGCGGTCTACCACCACCACCTTGAAAGTAAAAATTCGCGAGCACATTCGTAAGAAGCTGGCAGCATCATCACAACGTTAATATTTTCCCATTGTTTGTCTTTTGTGTTTTAGTAAATTCGTGTACCTATTTATGTATATTTATTTGTGCTTATATTTTATTAGGTATATAATTATGTTATATTTACAGTTTGTAATAGGTATGTAAGTGTATCTTCATATTTAAATAAATATTTATTCCTGGACTTTTCGTAATTGTATCACTGTTTGTCTCTGCATGACCCAAAGGTTGTCTGGAAAAAAACACCTAAGGCATGTGACAACAACTGCCTAGCCTTTTCTCAACTATGTTGGGGTCGGCTTCCAGTCTAATCGAATGCAGCTGAATACCAGCATTTTAAATGGAGTGACTGCCTCAGACTTTTTATAAAAGAAAATTATCAGGAGGCTCGCTAGTGACCCCGCCAAGATGAGCCATTTGCCTTTTTTAAATACAGACTCAAAAATCATGTCCACCGAAGCGTTAAAGTACAAATCAATACCAGCTATGCCTGCCTGCGGGCTGCCTGCGGGCGGAGAGTCGGGCCTGCGGGCGGAGAGTCGGGCCTGCGGGCGGAGAGTAATGGGTAGCTCACCGTCCGATCAGGACCAGGCCCGTGCCGGACGGCGCGTACGTGTTCCACGCGCGCCTCAAAGAGATGTCAGCATCGAGGAGGGGCCCCATAGGGCCGAAGCCTGCCGGGTCAGCGGGATTGTCCGAAAGGGTTACCGCTGGCCCGGAACATAAAGGGCTAAGGAAGGAACACGGGTGGGTTTTAGTCAGTAAGAGTCACTCCCTTCCGCTCCACCCAGAGCGGGAGGGGTCATTTGATGATTTCCCATCCGCAAAAAAAAAAAAAAATACCAGCTATGCACGACAATCGTAGCGCAATATATATCACAGCAGCACATCTGTGCTAATGCGACAGGGCTACGCATGTGTCCCAGCGGTTTTCAAACTATTGGGGACTTTCCGGGGGCGCGCACGGTGAAATGTGTTGGTCTCCCATTCTGATTGGTACGAGCAAAATTTGTTTTTGTCTATTTCGGTAAAAAAGAGCAGGTGAGATACGTTTGTTTGCCCGTATCACCACTTAGAACTACTATCTTTTATCGGTGGAGTAAAATTGACGTCTGACAGTTTTAGTATGGAATAACTGTCAAAAATTCAAAATTTATTCTCAGGATAAGACTTATTCTATGTATAAACGTTTGGTGGAATGTGCCCTTAGTAGTATAACTAAAAACAGGATAAGAATAGGATACAGTTTACTTATCATTTTGAAGTAACAAAAAATATCGAATAACCCAATTCACTAGTTGTTTCAAATTCAAACTCAAAGCATTTATTTCAATTAAACCATTAACACATTTGAATTGTGTGTGTTCCAAATTAAAACGAAATTTTGTTTATTCCAAAACTGTGTATAGACTATTCTGGGAATTTAATGTGTCATTTGTTTATAATTTTCAAATGTTCTTACTTTTTTATATCTCATATTAAAATTTTATTAAATTCCAAACTCACAGCACACTCACAATTAATTAAACTCAGAACAAAATTAATAAATTAAAGCCCCTCAAGTTTTCTCTTCATAATTTGATTGAAAGATCAAAGTTATGCTTCATTTTTTTCAATTAAATTACTCTCCACTGCATTAAAGCTTGTCAAGTACTTACTATAATTGAGTCCATCTCGAAGTTGCATTATTTTTATTTTATCCGTAAGCATTAACATAAAAGTTTCTAAAACTGTAATAAAAACCAGACAACCCCAAGTCGCAAGGAAATGTGGATAAAGAAGCATTTCAAATTGCAATTGTTTGTTTTTCTTGGAAATACGAAATAAAAATGTAAATCGAAATATTTTGGCAAAAAGTTTGACAAACAGTGGTGATCAAATTCTTTTGTCTTTCGTCTATTACGGCAGTTCGAAAAAGTAATAAGTATTAATATTATTGTCGTATATACGACACATTCTGCAGATGGCGCCACTAAATTGAAATATTGGACTGAAATACCGCAATTTTACTTACAATATGAGAACTCTATGTATTCAATTTAAGTTCTAACTTATATTAACAACAAGTTATTACATTTATACAGATTGAAGAACATTGAATAGAATGATATTGTTCAAAACATGTGCCCTTATAATGTTATTTTCTTAACTTATAAAAAACATCAGGCTTATGTTGTACTACCTTGAAAGGAAAATAAAAATGAAATACTTGTAAGGAAATCTCCGAATATTGAAAGATAGCCATGTTATTACTTTTTATTCATAGAATATTAGTCTGATATGATCCTATAGAAATAACATTAATATCGAATCAAAGGGCCTCGTAGAAAAAATAAATTGCCTATCATGCCCTCTATTCCCATAAGCAATATAGTTAGTTGTATATTAATATAATTTATATTATAACATCACTACTTAATAAGTTATTTGTACTTATTTATCTTATTAAACCATCAGAGAGTCTCTCATCTGGGCACAAGTTACCGTGGCCTACTTGGAAAACCTTAAATAAATTTCGTACCCACGGAGGCCGCAGAAAAGACAACCTCTTTATGTGGGGGCAGTGCTGGATTAGCCCATAGGCAAATTAAGCAATTGCTTAGGGCATCACGTCTCGGGGGGCACCATAAGGCAGAAACAGCACTGAAACTGTATTTACTAGCACATGAATGGCAAGGCGGTTTACAGACAGACACACATTCCCATTTATAATATTAGTATGGATGTGTATCAAGTTTGATCTCTGTAGGATTTTTATTCCCTCGTCCTCGTAGCTTCGACTACCATTAATTAAATAATCGTGCTCTGGCATTGACCATCACAATATGACGACAGTAATCAATTGATGCACTACATACCTACAGTTGTTCTACATACTGTGTCTGTCTGCGCAATACTCACTAATCTACCTGGTACTTCACGACTGCCCTCAAAACGGTGAAGGAAAACATCGTGAGGAAACCGGCATGTCTTAAAGCTAAAAATTCGAAGGCATGTGACATCTACCAACCCACACTGGGCCCCCGTGGTAGATTACGGCCCACTCCCTCTCACCGAGAGGATGCCTTTGTCCCAGCAGTGGGAATATTATAGGCTGTGGGGTTCATCGAAAGGATTTAATATTATTAAGTTACATTCTGGAATACCATTCCAAGCGTTATGGCAAAGTCCGCGTGACAGAGATTTTTATTAAAATAACATTACATCACGCCTGTAAAACCTCAAAGGGTTAGGCAAAGGTGTACCTTTCTGCACCCACATTTCACCAGTTATGTTCCAGTCCCATGTAATGGGGGGTGAACCTATGGTATAATCATTGCAACCGGGCACAAATCCCAACTCCGGGCTGCTACTAAAGAAAAGAAAGAAAAATTGTTTATTCTGCACAAACAAAACGCACATCCATACTTACCAATAACCCTGTATACTTATACTATCCATACTAATATTATAAATTCGAAAGTAACTTTGTCTGTCTGTCAGTATGATACCTTTTCACGCCTAAACCACAGAACGGACTTCGATAAAATTTGCCAGAGAAATAGATTGCATCCCGGGAAAGGATGTAGGATAGTTTTTATTGACATGCCTTGCGGGCGAAGCCGCGGGCGGAAGCTAGTTACAAATAAAAAAGATATAAAATATACACATATACAACAACAACAGTCAAAAGCCTCGTACTCAAGCTTAAAAAAATGTATAACACTAGCCCGACCTGGGAACCGAACTTAGGACCTCATGCTCAGCAGTAGCGCTTGCGACCACTACAACAAAGCAACAACAACAACGAAGCAATGAGATATTTGCAACACAGTTTTGCGTCACCTTTTTTGAGTAAACCAATAACGAAAACGTAAGTATACTCGGGAAATGCAATTTTCCTTTCCACATATTATTCCCATATTTCACAGTAAACGCTTGAAAATTTTTCATTCTCTCATATTTCACAGAATATGAACATTATTGTGTCCATTCACGATCCAATTGTGTACCGTTTTTTTTTTTAAATTACATGACGTAACATACATACATGAACCCGCGCCTTCTTCCCATGGGGGTAGGTAGAAACTAAAGAACGTCTCCTGCTAAGATATTTAACCCCCCCTCCCTATTTCCTTATCCTTTTGCTTCGTTTCAGAAGGCCATTTAGGTCCCGTAACTGAAAACGTTCAAAATCTAGTCGCAATCTCCTCTCAGCGACCATCAATTTCAAAAACTTGTCAAAAATTTAGGGAAACAGGGGTATTTTTGACAGATTAAGACTGAGATCAGACTGTGAACGGTCTTAAAATTACGTGAATTGGCCCTCGGGTCATATACGCACTCCTGTTGCGAGTACTACGTGCCTGGCCTGTTCACGAACATGACGCGTGGATCAACACCATCCAGCTCAACCATTTTGTAGTATAGAGGTATGAGGAACAGGGTGTAAAGTTCACTCATACTCTATGGAAAAGGGAGGATCCTCCGACCAGACGGGTGTTGTGTCTAGCGGGCAACTGCCCGATGATTCATGTCGGGCCGTTGTATCTATGCTAGTTGCGCGGTAAACTCTGCTTGCGAGATGCAGGATTTTGCGTGACGTCAGTATTACGCGTTGTTCTCATGTGGCGTTGTAGATACCGCTACAGTAGCGAACCGAATGATCCAACACACGCGCCACCATCACTGAGACATCTAAATGAGCATGCTATATTCTCAACTGCCATGGTCTTTCAAGTCAACATCATAATATCATAATAAATGGATCCAACGTTCTTACATTTACAAAATTTAAAAAACTAGCCAAATGCGAGTCGGACTCGCACACGAAGGGTTCCGTACCACAAGGCAAAAAAACGCCGAAAAAAACACGTTTGTTGTATGGGAGCTGGGCCCATTTATTTTATTTTGTTTTTACCCGACTGCGGCGAAGCCCAAAAGGAGGGTTATGTGTTTGACCTGTATGTATGTATGTATGTATGTCCGTTTCTTTGTTCCCTCGTAACTTCTAAACGAATGAACGGATTTGGATAAATTATACGTCTTTAGATTTGTCTTGGTAGCGCGAGTGTCACTGGCTACATTAAAATCAAAAACAAAGTAAAATGGCGGATTTAGGGTGCCATATTGTGGAGTTCGAATTTTTTTTTTTCTTCTGATACCATCGAGTAAAATATCAAAATTAAGGGTTTAAAAAGGTGATTACAAAAATATAAACAACTTATATGGCTAAAAGTAATTCGTAGTGACAAATCGTAAAAAACACGTTAAATAAAATAATTGTTTCATCTTTCAAATTTGTAAACTAAAAAGCTGGAAATAAAAAACAATTAATTAAAAAAACTAAAAAACCCGACTGCGGTATAAAAATTAAGTTAAAAAAAACTGAAAAGCTAAAAACAAGGCCATTTTAAATTAAATAAAATTTTGAAGCAGGCGGGACCCATTTGAGTTTGAAAATATAATAAAAAAAACTGTCTAGCTATCGCGGTTCTAGAAATACAGCCTGGTGACAGTCAGACGGACGGACAAACAGCGAAGTCTTAGTAATAGGGTTCCGTTTTTACCCTTTGGGTACGGAATCCTATAAAAGAATCTACCCACAATCATCATTTCAGCCGTAAGACGCTGCTGGACATAGACCTCCCCCAAAAGGGGGGGATTTGCCATAATCGCCACGCACCCACAACCGCGCGCAACGCGCTACCCACAATATAACCATCTTATTCTATAGACCATTGACCTTTGAATCTAAAGTACAATGAACAATCCTGAAGAGATTATTAAAGTTACTTACACTTCAGTTAATGAATGAAAACATTAATTCGGTTAATAACGTTTAATATTCATAATCGGGTCCTTTCCTTTTAGGGGTACCTTTCTGGTCCTTTGGGAATATAATTTTATGTATACTGTCATTATCATCTGCGAGCCTTTTCCCAACTATGCTGGAGTCAGCTTCCAGGCTAACCGGATGCAGCTGAGTACCAGTATTTTACATGAAGCCACTACCCTCTACAACCCAGTTATTGAGTAATATACCCCTTGGTTAGACTGGTTGTCAGACTTTCGGGCTTCCGTTTCGGGACCCGTAATGACCGTCAAAGATCCACGGATGACAGCCGGGACCAACGGCTTAACGTGCTTACCGAAGCACGGAGGGATCTTGGTATATAAAGATGGTCAACCATCCACGGACTAACCGCGGCATGCGTAGCTTAACCAGATCGATCGACCCCTGCGGTTGTTATTTACTTAGCCACAAGTCCCCCTTATCAATACTGTATGATTCTAAAATAAAAGGTCGTAGTTTTAGAAAATTCAGTAGTATTATTGTAGCGGTATCAACAACGCCACATGAGAACAACGCGTCATACTGACGTCACGCAAAATCCTGCATCTCGCAAGCAGAGTTTACCGCGCAACTAGCATAGATACAACGGCCCGACATGAATCATCGGGCAGTTGCCCGCCAGACACAACACCTGTCTGGTCGGAGGGTCCTCCCTTTTCTATAGAGTATGAGTGAACTTTACACCCTGTTCCTCATACCTCATCACTTTGAAATTCAGACGGTGTCTCGTGGAGAGTCCGCGATGATTTACTTTAAAAACAAATGAGTTCGCTTTCGAATTGTGTGCGCTCACTTGAATGAGGTTCCATGTCAATATAATATGGCCTTCGTTATCAGGGTTTGAGTCCAAAATATGCACTTTGAAAGTAGTAGTAATCACCCAACACGCCAATACACAAACATTTAAACACCAATGTTTATTACCAATCACGTTGGTCCAGACCTTGTCGACGGCAATGACCAATGAATTGTATTAAATTCGATTCAGACTGCAAATAAACGGTGGGATGTATTCACTGCACTGTATAACTAGGAACTATGGTTAAAGGATATTTTATTGAGGTAATTTAAGGTCGAAAGGTTCTGGAGTGGCGACCGCATACCGGAAGACGTAGCGTTGGAAGGTGGTCCGACGACCTTGTGAAGGCCGCAGAAACCCGTTGGATGCGAGAAGCACAAAACCGGTCGAAGTGGAGGTGCTTGGGGGAGGCCTATGTCCAGCAGTGGACGTCTTTCGGCTGAAATGATGATGATGAATTTAAGGTCGCGAAAGTATGGAAAATTTTGTTTCCGGATTGAAAAAATACCACTGTTTATACAAGTTTATAGTTAAAACATGTTCATGATGATAAATTCAATTAAAAGTTGATATAATGTTAGGCTTCATAGGGAATGCAATCCGGACTATCCGTAATTCGAAAAATCCGGATATCCGCACATTTTTAATAGACTTCCAAATCCGGATTTGAAAATCGAATCCGGATTTTTTGAATAATAAGAAATTGTAACAAAAAAATCTAAACGAGCCCGTTCGCTGTTCGTGTTTTCGAGGTTTCGTGATTAACGAGTTTATCGGCTCACGGGAGAGCGAGCGGGGCGGGGTGTACAAATCCAAATCGAATGCCAAATAATCGAATATAAATTGATCAACCACTATAAATCGAAAGTCTAAATACTCGAACGTTCATAATATCGAATGGTTAATAAATTGAACATTCAATCTACCGTCCACTCAATACATCGAGCGTGCAAAATATCGAGCAAGAACTTTCGAGTATTTAGACGTTCGATTTAAAGTGGTCGATCAAGTAATATTGGATTATTTGGCATTGGATATGGCATAGTACACCCAAAATAAAAGCACATGAAAATCAAATCAAATTATTTCTTATTTTTGTGGGTTTATTCAAATTTTTATCAATAGGTAAATACCATAATTATGGTGTTATTGCTGGGTGTACTATTAAAACATTAATTTGATTTGATTTTCATGTGCTTTTATTTTATTTTAATCCATTTACACAAATATCAGAAACATCATATTAACAAACAAAAAAAAATATATATATAATATATATGGGTAGATTTGTTTATTTTCATGAAAAATCCGTAAAATCCGGATAATCCGGATTAGACCAAAAATCCGTTCTAAAAATCCGGATTTTAAAACAGAACGGATTTGCATTCTCTAGGCTTCACTTGTGATAAAAATATGATTTGCAGCATTTTCAATCTCATATAGCAACCGGGGGATAAATTGTAGACTTTCGCTATATTAGTAAATAATGCTCAAGATGTTATCCATACTAATATTATAAATTCCAAAGTAAATCTGTCTGTCTGTATTTTACCTTTTCACGCCTAAACCACTGAACGGATTTCGATAAAATTTGGCAGAAAGATAGATTGCATCCCGGGAAAGGACATAGGATAGTTTTTATCGACATACCTCGCGGGTAAAGCCGCGGGCGGAAGCTAGTTTCCCATATGAAAATAGTACTTTTTTTATTCTGGCCGGCACTTTAACTTTTGGGTATAAAAATATGTTCTACTCTTGAATGATGTCCTTTAGGTGAAGTGAACTTGAAGTGAGCTGGTTAAGATTGTCAAGCCCTAGGCTCAGAGTGGCAATTACCCGTATTTTTAAGAACGTGCGTAATCTGATTTAATCAATCTCAATCTGTCAAAAATACTCCTAATTTCCCTAAATTTTTGACAAGTTCTTGACATTGATTGTCGCTAATGAGATAACGACTATAAATTTTGAAGGTTTTTAATTACAAAAATTGGCCTTCAGGTCACCAACCCGTACTGGGCCCGTGAGGTAGATTATTATTATTATTAGATTATTATTATTATCTCCTTTATTTAATTAAATAACACATATAAATTATATTTTTAAATATTAGAATATAAAAAATATAAAAACATTTAAAATTTTTATAAAATAGTAGCCTACCGGTATCGGGGATCGGATCGGATTTTATTATTATTATTTAATACTTCAAGCACACAAATGTACAGAGGCGGACTCCGGCGGAGATTATGGCACTGTCCTTCTTTCTCATAGACAGAGGAGGCTTGTGTCCCAACAGCGGAAACACTAGGTAAAGGCTAAATATGATTTTGATAGCATCAGGTGGATTGAGATCTCACATCAAGCTCACTTCATTTTAGCAAATGTACAGACAAGTGTAGAATGAATGAACCTCCCGAACAATTTCGGTCACGGTGGCCAATCTCAATGGAGATTAGCCGGGTACGCAGGAGATATGATAGAAAAAAAAAGGCTGCTAAGTCATAAGTACTAACATAACATAACACCAACATTGTACACTTAGTTCGCAATAAACGTTTTGACTTTGACTTTGACTTAGTACACAAGTGTGTGCGCAAACACAGGTGCACTCTCTGTTCCTCTCTCGTAGTCCATTGGGACGGCAATCTGACACGAGAGGGGAGAGATCAGGCGCAGGACCAACGGCTTAACGTGCTTTCCGAGGCACGGGGGTATTAAACCGTCAACTTCCAAACTCCGGGCTGTTACTATGATATTATTAATGGAAAACCCAATAACACTAAGAGACAGTAGTTAAGTGCCAATCACACTAATATTATAAAGACGAAAGTTTGTGAGTGTGTGTGTGTTTATATGTTTGTTACTTCTTCACGCTCAAACGGCTGGACCAATTTTGATAAAATTTGGTATGGAGGTAGCTGACACCCTGGATTAACATATAGGCTACTTTTTATCCCGATATTTCCACGGGATCAAAACTTATGTGGGTGAAACTGCGGGGCTCAGCTAGTGAATGATATTACTTCAACACAGAACTCGGAAACTCGACGCAAGCTATCCATCGACCGGGGAAGTAATATTTGTCACAATGACCCCGAATTCTATAGACACCCGAATTTGTCGAGGCTGGCAGTGTAATTTACGTGTCAGGGATTCGGGGCAAAACCCGAATATTGTATTAACGACCAATTGCAACGACCAAGTTTTAGAGGGTATCACGTTACCTAGTAACAGGGTTGTGGTCAGATAGGCAGTCGCTCTATGTAAAATACTGGTATTGAGCTGAATCTGGTTAGACTGGAAGCCAACCCCATCATACATAGTTGGGAAAAGGCTAGGCAGACTGATTTTTGTAATTACACATTACTTTAGGCAACGTACTTATACATTACTTACTGTACCTACTTTTTTTTTTTTTTTTGACGTTGGTAAATTTTTTTGAGTAAGGGAAATCATCAAATGATCCCTCCCGCTCCGGGTGAGCGGAAGGGAGTGTCAGACTCTTACTGACTAAAACCCACCCGTGTTCCTTCCTTAGCCCTTTATGTTCCGGGCCAGCGGTAACCCTTTCGGACAATCCCGCTGACCCGGCAGGCTACGGCACTAAGGGGCCCCTTCAATTGATGCTGACAACTCTTTGAGGCGCGCGTGAAACACGTACGCGTCGTCCTACATTACTGTACTTAGATTGAAAAAAAAAAAAAACTTTTTCTAATACTCGACGGAGTTTTTTTTCGACTTCTAGTCTATCCCAGTCTGTTGTATAGAATCAATGTCGTCTAACTGAAAATCAATTTGTGTAAATCATTTCATCACCACTGCTCTCAAAACAGTGAAGGAAAACATCGTGAGGAAACCAGCATGTCCTAGAACCAAAATTTCAAAGCCATGTGACATTCACTAACCCCGCACTAGGCCCGCGTGGTGGATTACGGCCCACTCCCTCTCACAGAGAGGAGGCCTGTGTCCCAGCGGTGGGGACATTATGGGCTGATTATGTTCTTATGAATAAATATTTAATACAGTTTTGGTTACACTACACCATCACACTAACATTATAAAAACGAAAGTTAGGGTGTGTGTGTGCGTGTGTGTATGTGTATTTATATGTTTGTTACTTCTTCACGCTTAAACGGCTGGACCAATTTTGATAAAATTTTGTATGGAGGTAGCTGACAACCTGGATTAATAATAGACTACTTTTATCCTGATATTCCCACGGGATCGACATTTACGCGGGTGAAACCGCGCACGCAGCTAGTTGTAAAATTAAGTAAGTAGGTACTTTATCAGTTTGTTTGCCGCCAGCTGCACCAGCCTCCCCATATTTATGATAAAAGGCATGTTATTCTTGATCAAAATACTTCATAAAATGTCGTGTTTATTACTCGATATAACGTGAATAGTTTATGTTGGATAGTTTATCGTAAATATCAGTAGTATAAAGGAAATATATATTGCAGCTTTTAACATTATCTGGTCAGATGTAGGTCAGTTATGAATAATTGATGTAAATCTTTATGAAATGCAAAATTAATTTGCTTTCATTAATATTAATCAGCATGCTGAGTAGGTATGTATCTGAGATTGTGTGTAACTTGTTGTATTTAGAACGCGTATAGAGGGGCCCGTGGCCAAATAATAACAGCTGCACAGGTCGATCGATCAGGTTAAGCTACGCTTGCCGCGGTTGGTCTGTGGATGGGTGACCATTACCGAGACCCCTCCGTGCCTCGGAAAGCACATTAAGCCGTTGGTCCCGGCTGTCATTCGTGGATCTTTGACAGTCGTTACGGGTAGTCAGAAGCCCGAAAGTCTGACAACCAGTCTTACCAAGGGGTAGGTACCCAGTAACTGGGTTGTGGAGGTCAGATAGGCAGTCGCTCCATGTAAAATGCTGGTATTCAGCTGCATCCGGTTAGACTGGAAGCCGACCCCAAAATTGTTGGGAAAAGGCTAGGTAGATGATGATATATACTACAGGTATATATTTGTACTGTAACCGGTCCTCTCTGATACAACCTATTCAAAACCCGCCCTTAAGACGACCTACTGACCCAAACTCAACAGTTTATTTGCATTCCACTATGTATAATTAGGTGGTAACTTAACATACAGGGTTATTGGTAAAACATTAACAACCTCTTAACAGGTCATTGTACTCATCATTACGAACAATTTTTACTATGGCACCAAACCTGAAATCGCGAAAAAAAAATCTGTCTGTCTGCTGCTGTTTTCATCCCAATCTGTTCAACGGTTTACGCGTGATCGAGTAACAAACATCCAAACATCTTCACAAACTTTCATATCATTACACTAATATTATAATGGCGAAAGTTTGTGAGTGTGTGTAGGGGTGTGTTTATGTGTGTGTGTTTATATGTTTGTTACTTCTTCACGCTCAAACAGCTAGACCAATTTTGATAAAATTTTGTATGGAGGTAGCTGACAACCTGGATTAATAATAGACTACTTTTATCCTGAAATTCCTACGGGATCGACATTTACGCGGGTGAAACCGCGGGGCGCAGCTAGTTTATAATATTAGTAGGATTGGAGTAGGCACAGCTCAAAGAAAGGTGGTAGAATATGAGAAAGCCCTTTGCCCAATAGTGGGACAATAGGTACATCATCATCACTCCGCACGTCCACTGCTGGACATAGGTCTCCCCCAAGCACTTCCACTTCGACCGGTCGACAATATAGGTTAACGGAAATAAAAATGGAATTTCGCGGGCTACCTTATCGCATCCCCCATAACTGACAGAAACACAAAGCTGTTCAAACCATTCAATCCCTCGTCACACAGAAATGGCCTTCATTCTTCACTCTCACCCTACGTAACTCGAACTTTTTCCTCGAGAGGATATCTTCAACTCGGATCTACTTGTATGACAGTTTTCCTTAAAGGCTAGTTCATATTTGATCGGTTTAAGTTTGTGACGAAGCGGGAAATAATGTCACAATTGTGTAAAATTATTGAGAAAAATTGGTGTAGCTATACAAAACCAAAATCACAATATTTTATTTCACATAAGCCTACATGGGCACTTATGAAACTAGGTCAGAAGCTAGGTGCACGGTTCCAATTGGTCGTTTCCTATGGAGAAGAACCGGTAAGAAACTCCACGGTTACTCTTTTAAAAAATAATTGGCTTTTACAATATTTTCAAATTACAGTAGGTATGGGAGGACAGCGTAGGCCTGTCAACAAGTACCAGGTACTTGATAAAATAAAAAATGGTCTACACATCTAAAGTCTACAAGGCCTACAAAGTCCTCACATTTACAAAATAAGAATCTATCAAAAGGATAAATAAAAACCTAATAAAACCTAGTGATATGATTTCCATTTCAACCACTAATAAATAGATGAAAAATTTGAATTGTCTGTATATAATGTCAAGTAATAAAGAGATTATCTCAAAAAAGTATGTAAAAAAAGAAAATAAAAAATAAACATCGTCAAAATACAGTCAGCGGACAGGTCCTCATAAGACCACTTCAGACACTAATCTACATGGTCCTCACATGTCATGATCTGACCAAGATTACTGGACTTAAAAAGAGACTGTGACCCCTGAATCTGTTTCGTCATTACTTGTCAGGGGTCTTCATTCAGATAGGAAATGTCGACTCCATCACACATGTTTTTGTTTTAAATATGACGTGATAATGAGATTCCGTTGTGTCATTCATGGATCTTTGACAGTTGTTTACGGGTAGTCAGAAGCCCGAAAATCTGCCAACCAGTCTTACCAGGGGTATCGTGTTACCTAGTAACTGGGTTTCAGAGGTCAGATAGGCAGTCGCTTCATGTAAAATACTGCGATTCAGCTGCAAACTTGTCTGCTCAACAAAGTAAATAACGCAATGAATGTTGTTGAACTGTCAAAATGAAAGCCATTCCTATCGTTAGTGTGTTACGCAATTACCCCGCTGTACTGTCCATTCACAGTTTTTTAGGTACCTCTGATTTTGCATCTCTGTCAACATCACACTGATCCTTAATCTCGTTGCAATAAGGTTGCTGCACCTGTCAAGCCTGTCAGAATCACGGTGATCTGTATTGGGTATAGTCGACAAATGTCAGAATCTAGAAATGTCAGACGAGTTTAAAATGTCAGATTCTATGAATAATAAGGATGCTGTTAGGTTGCAGCTGTCAGAAGTAAAATGGCTATGAAAGGACTGTCAAAGTTAGCCGCTTATGTCCGTCCTACTGACACTCCGTCGTACGCTAAGCCAGCTCTCGGTTCATGTAAGAAAGAAAAAGAAATAAAACTTGTATATTCTGCAAAAACAAAACGCGCATTAAAAAAAAAGACAAAAAAACACAAAGTAGCCAAAAACCTCGTACTCAAGCATATAAAAAGTTGACAATTCTGTCCATTGCTTGATGTGCATGTCGTACATAATATGTACAGACGCCAGCACATCATGCTACCCGAAACTGTCAAATTTTCCCAATCAACCTTGAACCTAATGCCAATAGCGATAAAGTTGAAAATCTATTCAAGAAATTTGACAGATTGTAGTAGCTTGATGTGCTGGCGTCTGTACGTAGGTACAATATACTTTTCGGAATTGGTCTTTTAAGAGGAACCGGGACCACCCCTATGTGCTGATGGTGATCACCGGGGTGGTTTAGTGAGGTAAAAATCCCACACTCCCCGACCTCCCTCCCCGGAGGCCGGGTGCCTTTTAAAGGTTTCCCCTGACAACAAAAAAAAAGGTACAATGTACTGGTTTTCAGGTAGTCACAGCTTTTTTGTTAGAAAATAGGACAAAAACCGTCGCCAGAACACAGTAATCCACATAAAACTCCTGCTAACAATGTAGGTGAGCCCGAAAAAGAGGACGTTCACAAAAAATGGACCATTTAGAGTCGCAGATACTATGCGGACTGTACGACCAAAAAATAATTGACGACCGTGACAAATAATGAATCTGTTGGAGTGATTTTTTCTACTTCCAGGTTACATTATACTACCTTTTACCAGCCGCTTCGCCACACTTGAGGTCGGAAATTATCTCACAGAAACATACTACCGAAATAAAAAGTATTATATTATGTCCTAATTAACTCTGGTCATGTTCTATCCGTGTGCCAAATTCCATCCAAATTCATTCAGCCGTTAAGTTTTGTAAAGGTAACAGATAGACATCACATTCACACACAAGACAGAAATACTTACTCGGTTTATAAACGCCCCAATTCTTATTTCTAAAGCTAGAAATATTATTCAAAAATAAGCTGTAGTTATGCGAGCATAGACACGTTCCAGATAAGGAATGATTGAGTCGAAAATAGGATAAGTGGACGGTAGAACCAGAAAAAATAATACAGACAATGATGAACGAGTTTACCAGTCTCATTGTATATTTTGTAGACATCTTTTAGCATTTCTATTAATAAGTGGCTTTTTTTTAAAGTGCGTCTAGACCTGGCGACTGCGGCGCTCGCGAGTCGCTTGCGAACTGCGCGCGTGCATTTCATGTTCGTACGCAGCGCCTGCGCCGTAATCGAGCGGCACAACTGAGGCTCATAGTCCAAAGCGATAGAAGCTATTATGTGAGCACGAGATGCGCGCGTTCTGCACGCGCGCCCAACTCGATCCTTGCCGGAGTTGCACTAGAGTGGCGCACCAAACGCAGGCTCTAACCGCACGCGAGCAACTCGCGCGCAGTTCGCAAGCGGCTCGCGAGCGGCGCATTCGCCAGATCTGGACACACCTCTAGTCTATTAGATGGTGCCCCAATGTTGGACAAAGGCCTACCCTTTTCCTTCCAAACCTCTCTATATTTTGTTCAGAGAAATAACAGTAGAGAATGGTACTATTGCTACTATTTTATTGTCGATCCCGGTAAAGTCATTCACTTTTATTTCCAGAGTAATTATGTTAATTTTAAAAATTGTCCGAATTAGATACTTACTTTATCCTTAGTTACTCCGTGCGTAAGCGAGAAAACAGACCTGCAAATACATAGATCTAATAGTATTTCCAATATCGTTTATTTCGTAACGGGCAGTTTCGCATTTCGAAATGAGCAAAACAATCTTTAAAGTGGATTCCATTTCAAATGAAATTTTCTAAGTTGAATCCATCTGAGCTGCTCGAAGCTACTTGAAAGAGCTCTTTTAAAAACTTATCGCGACCTGATTCCGCCTTGAAAGTGAATCTAATCGAGTTGGATAGAAGGCAGTAGGACCAAAAATAAAAAGTAATTTAAAAAAAATTAAACCGACTTCAAAAAAAAAGGAACTCAAAATTATGAAATAACTTTAATTTCGGAAGTCGGTGTTTTGGGGTCTGTATTTTAGTTTTTTTTTGCCACCGACTTCCGAAATTAAAGTTATTTCATAATTTTGAGTTAATTTCTTTTTGTTTTTGAAGTCGGTTTAATTTTTTTAAATTACTTTTTATTTCGTAATTTTTAGTTTTTGCACTAGAATTTGACCAAGGTTTTGAGATGTTTTCTCTTTGACACTCGGGTGTAACACTACACCCGAGTGTCAAAGAGAAAACATCTCAAAACCTTGGTTGAAATAACTTTAATTTCGGAAGTCGGTAGCTCGTATCAATAAACCAGGCCGTCACACTTACACGTATTAGTCCATATCTTGAAAATTACTGAATCGATTTTGATGAAACTTGCACTGTTCCCTAAGTTGAAGTAAATGTAAGCCAATAAAAAAAATGGTCACGATCCGATTAATATTTGCGGAGAAATGCGTCGACAACCATACATACATACATACGTCTATAAAATTGTGTATATTTGTTTGGAAGTCCTAATAGATTGTCATATGTGAATATAATGCAATTCCAATAATATTACATACATACGTTTTGTTTTAATAACCTCCTTTTTTTTGAAGTCGTTAAAAATGAATTGCAATTTTACTAGTTCAGTTTCGACATCTGCTATGAATTTTACTCTAGATTTAGTAATCTAGAGTAAAATTCATAGCAGACTGCATAAACTATAAAAATCAATATAGCTTCATGATTGTTTCTTATAATATTTTTTATTGTACAAACGCCAGCACATCAAGCTAAGTACTACAATCTGTCAAATTTCTTTAATAGATTTTCAACTTTATCGCTAAAGCATAAGGGTCAAAGTTGATTGGGAAAATTTTTCAGTTTCGGGTAGCTTGATGTACACTAGTCTCTGACCGCATGTCATAAATAAAATATATCCTAAGACACTCGGCAATTCTGTAGCTTCCTATTTGTGAAAGAATTTTCGGATCGAATTAGTAGTTCCGAAGATTACCCTCTACTGGGTAACACGATACCCCTTAGTAAGACTTGTTGTCAAAAGACCTACGAATGACAGCCGGGACTAACGGCCTATAGTGCTATGAGGAACAGGGTGTAAAGTTGACTCATACTCTATAGAAAAGGGAGCATCCTCTGACCAGACGGGTGTTGTGTCTAGCGGGCAACTGCCCGTTGTATTTATGCTAGTTGCGCGGTAAACTCTGCTTGCGAGATTTAGGATTTTGCGTGACGTCAGTATGACGCATTGTTCGCATGTGGCGTTGTAGATACCGCTACAGCCTAAAGTGCTTTTCGAGGCACAGATGAAGATGTGAATGGGTGACCCTGACTATCCATTACATATCGAGACCCCTCGATATTGTATGGATGGTCACCCATTCATGAACCGACCGCGGCGATTATCATTCAGCCACGAGCTTACAAACCTCAATAAGAAAAAAAAAATCTAACAGATTTTAGAAATTAAGATTTCATATAAGATTCAAATATTTTATTCCAATTCAGGATTAAGCCCAGCGAATCACTGACGTAGAAAAAAGTATAATTGGATTTTCTTGGAAAAATCTTCCATTATTAAGTATTCCCACGGGACCTCCCGTGGGAATACTTCGAATCCCTTAGAATCCTTAAAGTAATTTTAATGCAATGTCGTGATGGCTCAGTAGTTAAGACCTCACCTCTCATGCACGAGGTTGTAGGTGCAAATTCGGGCAGGTACTACTGTGATTTTTTTCAATTCAAATGTAACTTACTTACTTCTCAGTTTATCTTGGACATAACATCATCTTATCTTGGACATCGGTGAAGGAAAACATCGTAAGGAATTCCTGACTTATAAGTTTTGGGTTTGGTGTCCACACTTAGTCCTTCAATGGACCAATGTGCGTGGAATCCCTGACTTTTAAAGTTAATCCATATACTAATATTATAAATGCGAAAGTGTGTCTGTCTATTACCTCTTCACGCTTAAACCGCTGAACCGATTTAGATGAAATTTGGTACAGAGATAGTTTGAGTCCCGGGAAAGGACATAGGATAGTTTTATCCCGATATTCCCACGGGATCGACACTTCGCGGGTGAAACCGTCATCGTCATTGTATTGCGTCATACTGACGTCACGCAAATCCGGCATCGCGCAAGCAGAGTTTACCGCGCAACTAGCATAGATACAACGGTCCGACATGAATCATCGGGCAGTTGCCCGCCAGTCACAACACCCATCTGGTCGGAGTAGAGATGTGCCATTGCCGGCAATATTGCCCGAAGTGGGAATATTGGTGGCAAGATTGCCGGCAATATTGCCGGGAGTGGAAATATTTGGGAATATTGCTTAATTATAAGTCAAATTATCTACGGAAACTTTTTACAATACTTAAAATTTGCATTTAAAGGCCATAGTCTACATTGTGTACAATAAAATATTGTTTTGGGTAAAATTGCCAAAATTGCCAGCATTTTTGGCAATATTCCCGGTATTGTACCGGCAATATTGCCTATATTGCCATACACGGTAGTGACTATAAGAAATAACACATAAATATTGAGATTAGAATTGAAAATCGTTGTGTATTGAACAAAACTGGCCAAGTGCGAGTCGGACTCGCACACGAAGGGTTCCGTACGACAAGGCGAAAACACCGTAAAAAACACGTTTGTTGTATGGGAGCCCCCCTTAAATATTTGTTTTATTTTGATTTTCGTATTTGTTGTTATAGCGACAACAAAAATACATACTTAATTTGTGAAAATTTCAACAGTCTAGTCGGAGGATCCTCCCTTTTCTATGGAGGTTGAGTGAACTTTACACCCTGTTACTCATACCTCTATACGCTAATAGCAGCGAGCAACACACTACAGATAGCTATCTCTTTCTGTGTCATACGTTTCGTATTATCTATCGCAGTCGTAGTTGAAAACTACTGTACACCTACATGTAAGTACTTTGTAATAACAACGCGACAATACAGAACGTCGCTTAGTATGAACGTATCGTATCTTTATAGATTATTTTATAATAGTCTCGATTTTTGTGTTATAAATAAAAGAGATAATGTCACCTTTTACGCCTTTTCTATGTTTATGAAAAGTATTTGATTTTCCATTTTCTGTTACATTAATGGATATATGTTTCTGTAAATAATTGTGCTATTTATTATATATTAAAACTGGCGTGTGGTTTTTGACGGCTAATAACACGCTTGGTGGTATCTCATGAATGTTTTAAGCAATAGTTTTATGTTTACCCTATAATTAGTAGAAACAAAACGTATTTAGATAAATTTTAACAATATTTAAGTATGTAGTTTTAATGATTCTCAATAGTGTTTAGGGTTTCACAACTAAATAACTAAAAATGTAACCCTTTTTTTTTTGGGTGGGAAATCATCAAATGACCGCTCCGGACGGAGCAGAGGGAGTGTCAGACTCTTACTGAATAAAACACACCCGTGTTCCTTCCTTAGCCCTTTATGTTCCGGGCCAGCGGTAACCCTTTCGGACAATCCCGCTGACCCGGCAGGCTTCGGCCTTATGGGGCGCCTCAATTTATGCTGACATCTCTTAGAGGCGCGCGTGGAACGCGTACGCGCCGTCCGGCACGGGCCTGGTCCTGATCGGACGATGAGCTACCCAAAATGTAACCCTTCTGATAACGCTTTAGGCTGTTGGTACCTACCTATCCAAACCTGTTAATCTTTTTATTATTATTGAAAGGCAAAGGCGAAATATTGCTTGTAAAAGTAATAAGTAATTAAAAAAAAAAAAAAAAAAAATATGCTCGCCAGACGATTTGCATATTGTTCAAAACAGGCTAAAGTTACCCTGTTTAAGGCATACTGCCAGGCGTTCTACACCGGCCAACTCTGGTACAAGTACACGAAGAGTACCTAAAACACTCTTACATGTAGCATTGTAGCATGGCGTATGCTTAAATCTGCCCTGGCGGTGTAACGCGTCAGGTCGTGAGTTCGAACAGAAGCAGGCACTTTACTTTGTGTATTTAACTAGCTTCTGCCGGCGACTTCGTCCGCGTGAAATTTCACCCTAACCTCATTCACCCTCTTAGGGGTGGAATTTCTAAAAACCCTTTCTTAGTGGATACCTACTATTCACAAAGAACACACCCTCCAAGTTTCATGTCTCTAGGACCAGCGGTTTGGGCTGTGTGTTGATATATCAACAATCAGTCAGTCAGTCAGTTTACCATTTTATATATATAGATTTCATCACCACTGCTTTCAAAATGGTGAACGAAAACATTGTGAGGAAACCGGCATGTCCGAGACCCATAAAAATCAAATACATTTGATTCACCAACTCGCACTGGGCCCGCTTGATGGATTATGGCCCACTCCATCTCACAGAGAGGAGACTTGTTTCCCAATAGTGGGAACAATATAGGCTGATTGGAACTTGTCTGGAGCATGTCAGAGCTTATAAGAGAATGTCTATCAAGCTTATAAAAGGGATGCACTAAGGTAATCCTGGTTATAAACTATGTGTTCCAAATTTCATCTAAATCCGTTCAGCAGTTTTTGCGTGAAAGAGTAACAAACTTTCACTCATATATTCTCACAAGCTTTCGCGTTAGGATAGGATAGTCATTAAATCACCAAGACAACTCTACAAGTTAGACTTGGCGTCAAAATGTCATGATTTCATTAAATTGTCATTCAATAGGGTAATTTGAACTTCGAAAGTTGTATTCTATTGATGATTTCAACTTTCATCTTGAGCAGAAAATGCAACACAAAGCTTAAAAAAAACCGGGCAAGAGCGAGTCGGACTCGCGCACCGAGGAGGGTTCCGTACCATCATATGTTTTTAAATTTTCATCGGCGAGGCCTATATTCATCAGAGAATTGTAACACTGTGCACTGCGGTGTTGCAATTGCAATTTTATGTCAGCGCCATCTCTTGACCGATAGTGGAACTAATGTAACTTTTGTTGATGATTTCTGAAAAAGTGTGCGATTTAGAGACTTCGTTTTATTTTTCCTGTAATCTTTACACAAACTTCTATCACATACAATTATTTCAGATTTTTCTCTTTGCAACCTTCGGAGATAAGGGGGGGGGGCTGTATTTTATTTACATTTTCATCAAAAGTCAAAAACTATGCGGCCTAAAAAAAAGAAATGTTTGAGAATGTGCAAACTGCGCTCTTTCATATGATACTCCACATGCTACCATTTTTCAGACCCTGTTGCAAAAAATATACATATATTTTTATTTCTTTCTTATTTGCAAAAAAGTTGGGCAAACGTCATCTAAAACTATTCCAAATTTCAAGTTGATAGCATTAGTAGTTCTTGAGATATCCATCTGTGACAGACAGACAGACTGACTTAGTCTCACCGTATGGGTTCCGTTTTTACCATTTTGGTACGGAACCCTAAAAAAACTAAGGATTACTTTTCATAAAACATAAATATTATATTACCAGAATCAACATCAATGAGGTTATTTCTAAGCGGAACGCTAGAAAAATAACTCCAGTTACAAATATCTTACAAAACATAAATTATTCCGTTCACAAAATGGCGTCAATTTCTCAAGGAAATCCCTCTAAGCAGGCGCCATGCCTGCCAATACATTAATTTCGTTATCTACTGCCATGCAGTACACGTCTTTGAACAAAATTATCATATTTAACAAAGCGGCTGCTTGGATAGATTAATATGTACAGTCAGCCTGTGAAAACCATAAAGAAAAAAAAACCGACTTTCAAGTAAGACACTACAAAGTGAAAAATAACTTCAATTTCGGAAGTCGGTGTCGTTGGGTTCGCATTTTTCATTCGCCACCAACTTCCGAAATTAAAGTTATTTTTAACCGACTTGAAAAAGGAGTGAGTTCTCAATTCAGTCGAATTGAGTACCTCCTCCTTCGCGAATCGCGACATAGTAGTGCTCGTTTCGTTTACTTTCATACATCTGGGGGCCTAAAAAGGCCACTTTGGAGAATCATAAAAGGATTTATGGCGAAGACAATCCGTGTTTTTCTTTTTTTCGCTGCACTACGTAGATATAATCAAAGAGATTGGGATTGGATTTGGATCGGATTAATTGGTATTTTAGCACAGACAAAAAAAAAATAACTGAAAAATGCTTCACCAATGGGATTTGATACGAATTTATCGGTTAACTGTCCATTATGTTATCCTTTTATGATTCTGCCAAAGAAACCTTTTTAGGCCCCCTGGTCATACACGCACGCCGGTTGCGAGTACTACGCACCTTACCTTTCTGAAAAACATTATCAACATAACCAATTTATGCCAACTCAATAAATTGGCTCAAAATTCCTTATTTTATTGCGAGTATCCACAAAACCAGATGCTCAATGAATCGTGAAGGAGTCGTTATTATCTGTGGAATTAAGCATATTTTATCCGCGTTAGGGATGGAGGAAAAGCCAGATGTTTGGTGCCTGTTGGGTAGCCGATTGTGGAATGTGGGGTGGGGTGGCTTTCAGTAGCGAAGGGTCAATTTTTGTAAGATGTAGGTAAGCCGGAGTAGATATCTTTAATCTAAACTATACTAATAATAAAGCTGAAGAGTTAGTTTGTTTGAGCGCGATAATCTCTGGAAGTACAGTCACGAGCACCAATATGTCAACACTTGGCAACTTTAAATTGCGATTTTTTCACGGAATAACGAATGCAACGTTGAAATACGACACTTTACATATACCTATGGGTTCGAAAATACTATGTTCCTACTTATATAAAATTTCATTAAAAAATAAATCAGAAAATCGACTTTGAATAAAGCTAAGTTTATACATACTTTTGCTCGTGACTGTACCAGTCAGATTTGAAAAAATCTTTTTGCATTTGATAGCCCAATTCTTGAGGAAGGATAAAGGCTATTTAATATCACGCTAAGACCCTTAGGAGCCGAGCAAAAAGAAAAAAAGTCAGAATGAACGCTAAGCGAAGTATTGCGACGGGGTGGGGATAGTCACGGGCAGAAGCTACAGTATGATTATATTATTTGTCTATAGAATACTGACTGTGCCATTTTTTAAAGGGAAGCCGGTAGGAATCGAGTTGTATGGAACCTTCGCCACTGGTGACTTTACATTTTAGATTATGGGTTGTCTTTTATGTGCCATCATCATAATCAGCCTATAATGTTCCCACTGCTGGGACACAGGCCTCCTCTCGGTGAGAGGGAGTGGGCCGTAATCCACCGCGCGGGCCCAGTGCGGATTGGCAGATGTCACATGTCTTCGAATTTTTGGTTCTAGGACATGCCGGTTTCCTCACGATGTTTTCCTTCACCGTTTTGAGAGCAGTGGTGATGAAATAATTTACACAAAGTAAAGCGCCTGACTGGGTTCGAACCTGCGACCTACAACTCGTAAGTCGCGGCCGTTACCACTTGGCCACCACTGTGCTTATGTGCCATACTATGATCGAAATTTTTTGTTGCCTCCTTTCTGCTACTGTTTCTATTGTTATACTCTTGCTAGTAAGTACAAAGAACCTACTTAATTTACTTCTGTACTTTTCAAAAATTTATTTAATGCAGTAGAAACGAAAAGAAACATCAAAATATTTTTAACAAAATTCCCGTCAATCAAGTGTGAAACCTGAAACATTGTAGCTTGCGAAAAATCAATTAATTGTTTCATTTTTTTTAATAGATTCGTTTCACCCATAGGGGGAACCCTATTGAAAATGGCTCTTCTATTCAAAGTGTTTTAATTATAATTAATAAAAAACTAACTGAATATAATATTATATGGTTTTATATACGATCAAATGAGCATTATGAGTCGTGCATTTTTGGATTTATATTCTAGCGGTATCTACAACACCACATGTGAACAACGCGTCATACTGACGTCACGCAAAATCCTGCATCTCGCAAGCAGAGTTTACCGCGCAACTAGCAAAGATACAACGGCCCGACCTGAATCATCGGGCAGTTGGCCGCCAGACACAACCCGTCTGGTCGGAGGATCCTCCCTTTTCGATAGAGTATGAGTGAACTTTACACCCTGGTTCCTCATAGCTCTCTACTATGAATTATAAATTTCATTTGTTTTTATGAACGCAAACGCATTCATTTTTTATCTTGGCACATTTTAAATCCTAGATTGTATTTGTCATTTAAAAACTTAATACTTTTCGTAATCAACTCCTGGAGGATTCATAGCCCTCCTAAAGAGAGACAAAGCAAATTGCCTGTAATTAAACCCTACCCTTCAAACCAGTGCTAGGCGACAGAATTTAGAACTTCCCCGAACAAGCTCCTTTACAGCCGGTCGATTCTGTAAAAATCTTACCGTGAAAACATAGGGGAAGTGAGTTTTTTTTTGCTAGGAATTGACACTATATTGACAGCTCACTCCACGCTCACTTCACCTAAGTTTTCACGGTGATATTTTCACAGAATCGATCGACAGTACCCACGGATATTGACAGTACCTAATCCTGTTCGCGAGCGCATTCACAACAAGCTGGCAGTATCATCACAACGGTAATGTTTTCTCATTATTTGTCTTATTTATTTTTAGTATATTCTTGTGTTCATGTATATAAATTTGTGCTTATATTTATATCTAACTAGCTGCGTCCGCGGTTTCACCCGCGTAAGTGTCGATCCCGTGGGAAAATCAAGATAAAAAGTAGCCTATATATTAATCCAGGGTGTCAGCTATTTTCATACAAAATTTTATCAAAATTGGTCCAGCCGTTTGAGCGTGAAGAAGTAACAATATAAACACACACTCACAAACTTTCGCCTTTAAAATATTAGTGTGGATATAAAAAAAATATTTGTTCCTCAATTTTCATGATTGCCCCTACCACTTTACACGCCTACCACTCTTCTCTCTGTTTCTGCATCACCCAAAGGTTGACTGGTAGAAAATGCATATTATTATGGCATTAAGTCCGCCTCTGTACATTTGTATGCTAAATGAACAGATCTACAACGATTAAGTAAAATGTAATCTATGAAACTTTTTATGGAGTACTCAGTATTTCTAGGAAAATTTATCACTGCCAGAAGCATTAAGACGCTGTATACTGTTTTAAACGCGAAGCGGAGTGAATTAATTAATTATTCGCGATTTCACGAGTCACAAGCAAACTATTTGCTTGTACAGACGCCAGCACATCAAGCTACGAGTACTTCTGTCTACTTCTTTAAGTGACAAATTCACCATACTAATTGATACAATATTTAAGTTTTTTTATATATTATGTTATTGTGTGACTAAGCTGTGTACTTCTTTAAGTGACAAATTCACCATACTAATTGATACAATATGTAAGTTTTTTTTATATGTGTTATGTAATCGGGGCTTTTATTGAGTAATTTTACAATTATTGTAAAAATAAACTAAAAATAACAAAATTAAATCCTAACTTAACTAAAACTATACAGAAACTAAAAAATAGCGTCGAAAAATTCATCCGCATCGCTGTCGACTGGTAATGTACCCAAGAGACTGGCGGCATTACCACGTTGTATGGCGATGCTTAGCCTCTGACCAAGATAAAAGCCAGCCCTTGGGTCACGCACGGGAAGTGTCAACCAGCCGTTTCGAAATTTCTTTATGTGTTATTAGTGAACAAGTCGTTGGAGTACCTAAAATAAATAAATAAAAATAAATAAATCTGTCAAATTTCTTTAATCGATTCTCGATAATATATCTTTCTAAGTTAGATTTCTACCACCAAGCATCAATCTCTTATGGAAAAGTGTTAGAAATCTAACTTGGAAAGATGTATTAATGATTCCAATGATTATGATTCTGTAAATAAGTATGTACCTGTTATTGTCGGGAATGATATTTTGATCAAGATACAACCTGACACTGACTTGCAAACTGCAAAAAACGTAAGAAATTTTGAATTTCGCGGTCTCAACTACCCATATGGGTGTTGCAAGTGACTATCCATTGAGTTGGTTTTTGGATTTTTTGCAGCATAAAAATAGCTGAAAATAATTTCGACCTTTTAAATCTAATTTTATTTCCTTACCTTTATCTCTCCAATCCTTAGTTTCGACGATGAAGTAGGGTTTTATCTGCAACAAAATAAAAAAAAACCTCAGTAAGAAATGAATTAGTCATTGGATATCTACTGTATACATCTACAACTACATTATGTCTTTAAAAGGTGTAACGTTAAATGCGCAAAACCTCTTATGCCTCGGCCACGAAAATAACGCCACGCTTGAGGCGTCAATTCGCTACAAGCGTCATTTCTAAGCGTCAAAAGCAAGGCCACGAACTTCAAATATTCGCCTGTAGCGTGTACGTCGGTGGGGGAATGCATCAGCTACAGCCGGCGACCGCTGCCGCCGGGTACCGCTTCTATCGGAGCGCGTGGAGCGACTGTTTCGTGCACACTGTGGAATTTTCTCATACAATTGTTTTCGACGCTCATAAAAAACGCCCGTCGGATCATCCAACGCTCGTGCAAATTCGCTCGTAGCAAATTTCGGTGCTGCTTGCAGCGCTACTTTGTGGCCTTGTAGATAATAGACTATACATTTGTTTTTGACGCTCGACGCTCATGCTTCCAGCGCAAGGCGAATTCGCTTGGAGCGTCGCATTTCGTGGCCCTCGGGTTAGGGGTCATTGTACTCATCATTATGAACAACTTTTATTATGGGACCCCAAGCTGAAATCGTGAAAAAAAAATCAGTTGTTCCCTAAATTTATGATCGCATAACTCGTCAAAATGTACTAAACAGCGGTTTTTTTTTTGCGAACGGAAAGGGTATGCAAAAATAAATAGATTTTATAGAGGTTGGATACAAAAGTTAGATAGTATAAAAAAAAAGACAACCTTAAAATTTTATCCCAGTATTACGCTCCCGTGAGATAATTTCTGACCACGGACGAAGCAGCGGGAAAAATCTAGTTCTATATAAAATTGACAATGGACCTCACAATCCGCTTGTCCGGTGTCAATCACGGAGGCTTTCTGTTCAAAATTCACGGCAAACGTGCGTTGAAAGTTGAAACTGGACAATTCCTGTAATCCTCGCAGATTTGTACCGTAATTTACAGAGCTAAAGGGTTATTTACAATCATAATTATAATCACTGTTGTGTAATTTGTTACCTAGTCATTAGCAACTTGTATAAATATAAATGTTTTTCTTTCTTTACATTGATTTTATGTATGGTTTGACATAATTATTTAAGTATTACTATCATAAGGATATACTACAAATAAATATCTTATCTTCTTTTAAGGAAATTTAAGAAAATTTCGTAACGTCTGGTTGAAACTTCCCGTGACCCAAAGGTTGGCTTTTACCTTGGCCAGAGGCTAAATATTGCCATATAACGAGGTAATGCTGCCTGTCTCTTGGGTACATTAACAGTCGACAGCGATGCGAATGAATTTTTTGACGCTATAATTTAGTTTAAACCGGTCGGAGTGGAGGTGCTTGGGGGAGGCCTATGTCCAGCAGTGGACGTCTTTTGACTGAATTGATGAATGATGATGATAATATTTTAGTTTGTGAATAGTTTTAGGATATAATTTTGTTATTTTAATTAATTAATTAGGAGGTATTCATTGTTACTGTAAGTACATAAAATATTCAGATCCTATTAAAAATATATTTTATTTTTATTTTTATTTTTTTTTAAACCTTTAAACTATTTAATCATATCAATCAGAGAATTCTATAAATGCAAAAATAAACATTTAGGCACACGATAATTTTTAACTAATGAATTGATCATTTGATCTAAAATCCACATTGGTCACTCCATGTAAAATTCTCCTATTGAATTGCATCCGGTTAGACTGGGAGCCGACCCCAAGATAGTTGGGAAAAGGAAATTATGATGATTGGAATCAGTCACTGTATTGACAAAACTTCAACTAGAAAAGTAAATGCAATTTAGCAAAAGCGCACTTGCTCGAAAATGTTCAAAGGAGAAAGGACCAAATCTCATCTAACTTGGCTTCCCCTAATATCGAGTTGAGAACCTTTTAAAGTCAGTTTGAAATGGTTTTGACCGTATCAGCCTGTGAAAGGAAACTGTTGGTCTTTCGTTCCTTGTTGAAATTGACTTTTAATGGCCTGTTTTTATTATTCCCATTTTGGGTTTTGGGTTCCGTACCCAAAGGGTAAAAACGGGACCCTATTACCTACTGAGACTTCACAGTCGAGCCATCACAACATTGATATGATCTCACATAAATACACGCTTTTAATAAGCAACCTGGCGATGACTTTTCAAAAGAAAAATGTTGACACAAACTCAGGTAGCGAGGTATCTATAGCAACCACGTTTAGCAAATTAGTTAAAGCAGCATTTTCTTATCATCGATGTTTTGGTGAACTCAGCTTTATCCTTTGTCTAGCTGCGACCCGTGGTTTTACCCGCGTTAATGTCCATCCCGTGGGAATATCGGGATAAAAAGTAGCCTATATGTTAATTCAGGGTGTCAGCTACCTCCATACAAAATTTTATCAAAATTGGTCCAGCCGTTTAAGCGTGAAGAAGTAACAAACATATAAACACACACACACTCACAAACTTTCGCCTTTATAATATTAGTGTGATTATGTTAATCCAGGGTGTCAGCTACCTCCATACAAAATTTTATCAAAATTGGTCCAGCCGTTTGAGCGTGAAGAAGTAACAAACATATAAACACACACACACACTCACAAACTTTCGCCTTTATAATATTAGTATGATGATAATCCCTTTTAAGACACTTTGACTTATGAATGGTGTCTTACAGCAAACTCACAGGACCAAAAATAAACTCCCAATACGCAAGTCTATTTTGGTCCTTGTGTGTTTTACATGTCTTTCAATCAAATCATTCGTTCACTCGCTCTTAGCAGGTTTCTAAGACGTGAATATAACTCAGTAATTTGCAATTCCTGCGAGCTTCCACATGACATGGAATGCTTTTGGAATGAACGGAATTTCTCGCGAATTTGACGTTGACTTGACATGTACAACGTTGACGCTTGTTTTCGCTGCGAAGCGTTGAATTTAAGCGTAAGTACTAGAGAATGACACCTTTTATGTAGTAGGTAATGACTGTACTACGAGAGCTTTACAAGGTCTCAGTACCGGGACGAGCAAATTAAACCACCGTTTGTTTGTTTTTTTTTTTTTTTTTTACTTTAATATTATTCCTAGAAGATGGTTGTACGTTTTTATACTGCCACAAACTTATCTGGCCCGGTGGCAAAAAGAGGAACTAACGACGCCATTTTGAAATGTCAATCTGCCTGCCTGCTGAAATACCAACCTAATGTGATATCAGCGACTCCCTCACCGGGCCAGATGAGTTTGTGGGACTGTACATTTTTTTCCTTGTCACTTGGCTTGTCAGCCAAATCTGACGGCTACTATTTTTTCTCTCAATGTTTGTCTCGTATTTCTAAAAAAATACAAAAAAGTTTTATTGGCAAAAAGAAAAACTGATAACAGACAGTAACTTTAAATAAACACTGTTAAGTTTGTACATCAAAATGTTTGGTTTAACCGTTGGCCCCCAAATTACGCAGGGCTTATATCTTGGGGGTCATTTCTGTCATCTACTTTTCATAGTATTCATTGCACTCAAGCACCAAAGAGGCTATAATCTCGACAGAACTCACTGTAGTAATAATGAATTGTTCATGGTCAATGGTGACAAAATATGTTCATCACCATAAGGGCTATTTTTGTCTGCTCATTGCACGATATAATCTGCTTTATTAACTCAGCATTATATATTGCGTCGTATAATATCCATACCGCAGAATGACTTTCAGCCACCTTTACTTGTCAGATCGATTTAAAAATTTTACTCTGTCATACTGTGACAGGTTCTGAATTTTAATTATTTTATTTACATAATTTTATTCAGGCTGAAAGTAAAAGACTTTGAAAAATGTCTGGTTTTAAAAGTAGGCCGTGTTTCCATTACCACAATAATTGTTGCAATTTTGCCTGAAACATGTTTTTTTTTCGGGGAAATATATTTATGTCGTAAAAAAAAAATTTAACTTGAAAAATATATTTTTTTTAATTGAAGAGATTTGTCTGCAAAATGGTAGGCAACGCACTTGTGGTATGCCCAGTATTGCAGATATCCATTGTCGGCGTTGACCATCACTTACCACCAGGAGAGCTTGCTTATTTGCCACACGCCTCTCATTCCCGAAGGGTTCAGCAAACGTGACCGATGACCGGTGTCAGACGATTCCTGGAGTGGAGACCGCGTATTGGCAAGCTTAGTGTGGGACGTGGACCGACGACATAAAGAAGGTGCTGGGGCAGATTGGATGCGGAAAGAGGAGGACAGGGTATTGTGGCGCAGCCTGGAAGAGGCCTATGTCCAGCAGTGGACTGCGATAGGCTGAGTTGATAACAAAGGTACACCCACATTTCACCAGTTATTTATTTCCCTAAGGGTGCGTTTGTAGGCTCACCACCATATATTACATACAATATAGTACACATGCATATAGCGTATTACACACATATAGTACATAATGTGAGATTCCTTTTACACAATATTCAAACCCAACTGGAGCTCAGTATCAAGCCCATTCACCAAATAATCGCTTCAGCCGCCATCTTTGCCAGTAACTACGTATGCAAGTGGGTGGTTCTCGCTGTGTGCAATTGTGCGTCTAATCGTCCGGGGACTACACGCTCCCGCAAACAGTTGGGCTAAACTGTGCTGTAGGGAATAGGGCTGGCAGGTTTAGGAAAATACGGATAAATGTGATATTATCTTATGGATGGTAACATAAAGGAACTATAAAATGTGGTTCTCCATAAGGATATCTAGAGGAATAAATAGTTGGTGATCCAAGTTATTGCCAAACAGAGAAGCACGAGCAGAAAGTTTATCATTCAATAATCTTAGTACATTTGTCATAAGTTAGTCCTACTAAGGTCACCTTAAAATCACTTTTTTTTAATGAGTAGTAAACTTGGGGCCGAAATGCTTAACTACCGCCTTTGCAAGTAACTTAATCGTTGTCAAACCAAAACCTGCTATGTATGTCATGTATGTGCAAAAAGTATACTTTTGAGATATTGACAAAAGAAGTTTTCCTAAAAAATTTTACATGAGAACTCTCATGTACAATTTTTCGTGTTAAATTTTTTTAAGTATTTTATTTCAAAGTTATCATTATTATACTTAAATTCGTTTGTATGATAAACACATAAAACTAGTAATTTATTTATTTTTTAGATTAAAGTAATTTATTTAGTTTTAGCTGCTGCACATAGCACATTTTATTCTGAGGCCATAGTTCCACAACCAGTGGTCATAAGCACATCGCAGTTCTTTTATATGAGAAATAAGGCAGTGACCTATAAGCTGTGGCCAAAATCTTGAAATCTCAAAAACGGCACATAGCAGATTTTGGTTTGACAACGACGGTATGCGGCTCTAATTGTGTGCAATTTAGCGTGTAATCTCCCGGGGGCTGCACGCCTTCGCAAACAATTGGGCTAAACTGTGCTGTAGGGCTACAATACAATAATTATGGGCATAGGGCTGACAGATTTAGGGAAATAGTAGAATTGCTGTAACTTGTGGTTCTCGAAAGTCATAATAATTATTAAAGGCTACAGTTTCACAGACTATCTTTGACAGTCGTTAAGGGTAGTCAGACGCCCGAAAGTCTGACATCCAGTCTAACTAGGGGTGTAGTATTTCCCAGTAGCTGGTTTGCGGGGGTTAGATAGGCAGCTGACTCCAACATACTTGGTAAAAGGCGAGAGTTTTACAGAGTAAAATGGGTATCAGCTATGTATTTTCGTTGTTTGTGCGGAATACCTCAATATTTCTAGTTTTTTGGCTCGTGGCCGAAGGTTCTTGTTAGACATTGGGATCTCTTGAATCAAGAATCTTAGTATTATTTATTTATATATACTTTATTGTACACCAGAAAATACATAACAAAAAAATACGATTAATACAAAACATACAATGGGCGGCCATATCGCTTTCTGCGATCTCTTCCAGGCAACCATGGAATGGACAGTGATTGCGTGGATATAAAAAATGGGGTTGTCAGTGGTGCCAAAATAATATAGGTACTATAATAGATACATAGATATATACATGTATAATGCTGTATAATAGATACATAAATAAATACATACTAAATATACATATAAGCAACGAAAATAAATGACGACTTTAGATTATTGCAGCTACGAAAACAAGATCACAACAACAAGTAATGTTCCTTCACGAGTCTCTTAAATACAGCTAACGATTGCGCGCGTTTTATTTGAACTGGCAATGCATTCCATAAACGAGCAGCCTGAACAGAAAAGGATTTGTCGAAAAACGTTGTAGAATGCATTGGCATTTTAAGCTTTAAATTAGTAGTTTTGTCATAACCAACTTAGGACAAAACTACTATTCCTAGACCTGATTCGCTAGTATTTTTTTAAATATTGTATAGGTAGTAAATACGGGCGCTAGATAATTATTCACTCCAGCCTTTTTTGAAGAATATGTATAATTTTCAACCACCCTATACAAATCTAGGAGTATCATCATCTGCCTAGCCTTTTCCCAGCTATGTTGGGGTCGGCTTCCAGTATAACCGGATGCAGCTGAATACCTGTATTTTACATGGAGCGATTGCCTATCTGACCTCCATAACCCAGTTACTGGGTAATACAATACCCCTTGGTAAGACTGGTTGTCAGACTTTCGGGCTTCTGACTACCCGTAGGTAACGACTGTCAAAGATCCACTAATGACAGCCGGGACCAACGGCTTAACGTGCTTTCCAAGACACGGAGGGGTCACGGTATGTAAAGATGGTCACCCATCCACAGACCAACCGCGGCAAGCGTAGCTTAACCTGATCGATCGACCTGTGCGCCTGTTATTATTTAGCCACGGGCCCCTCTATCTAATCTAGGAGTATACATAATAATAATATGAGGTTAAAAATCCAATTAAAATATTTAACTTGGTTTCATGTTAAGCAAAAGGGAAATAAACTTCGTAATTTTAATGACAGCCAGCGTCAAAGCAGAAAAAAGAACTTCGGTCAAAGACGGTAATTGAGTTATCTAAGGAAAATCTCAAAATATGTATACGTCAGGCAGGGTATCGCGTTACTTTGCTTTACCCGCCCTTTTTAAAACCAGATTTATATTACTTTAACGGGAAACTGGCACGTCCAAGTGGCTGAACTTGTGAATAAAGACTCTGCTTTAAATGTAATTAGTATTGCAGCGATAGTGGTAGTGGAGTTTCCTGGGAAAGAAATCATTCTGAAAATGTTCCACTATAATTTAGCTGTAACAGAGCATCACTCACTCATTCATTCACTAACACTCATCAACACTCGTTCATTCATTCATTCATCGAATTGATTAACTATCGAATGCCTCGTTGGTTTTGTGGTCGACTGCTGAGTACAATACGACCGACGTAACTAGACGGGCCTGAACTTCGCGCAGAAGGCTGCGTACGAACGTTTTTAGAAACCAAATGGTGACATGAGGCGAGTGTGAGTGAGAGAATATGGGCGAAAGTTCGCAAAGGTTCGCAAAGTTGGCTCAGGCCCGCCAAGTTTCTCGACGCGATTGGGCCGGTCTTGCAAGACTGGCTCGAGCGGCCGCACGGGTTCCTCTCCTTCCGTCTGGTGCAGGTGCTGTCCGGACACGGTTGCTTCGGATCGTACCTGCACCGTATCGGGCGGGAGGAGACGCCGTCGTGTCACGACTGTGGCGCGGCGGAGGACACGGCGCAGCACACTCTCGAGGTGTGCCCGTCGTGGTCCGAGCCGCGCCGCAGTCTCACCGCGGCGATCGGAACGGACCTCTCGCTCCCCGGCTTGGTCAACGCCATGCTAGGGGATGAGGGGTCCTGGGCGGCAGTCGCCTCCTTCTGCGAACACGTCATGTCCCAGAAGGAGGCGGCGGAGCGCGTGCGGGAGGAAGACCCTCTCGCGGCGCCGCTCCGAAGGCGGAGGAGGGGTCGAAGAAGACGTCAGTATGACAGTCATCTCCGACTCCTCCCAGGTGGAAGCCAGCAGGCGACGGGTGCGGGGGCACCCTCGCCTGTATTGCACAGGCTTCCACCAGTGCCGGACGGGAATGGCCAGGTGTTCCCGGCCATTCCCGTAGCCCCCCCCCAGACGGGGGGACATGCGGGGCCCGCCAGCTAGGCGGGCATGCGCCGGGGGTGTGGATCCAAAGGCTGAGCTGGATTCCCATGACCTCCCCATCAAGGCGATGAGGGAACACCGCTGAGTTTTAGTGGGTATACTGCCACCCTGGCAGAGAGTCCCACATACTCCGTCTCTTCCCCCGACGAGCGGAGATGCGAAACGTCATTACTCAGCGAAAAAAAAAAAAAAAAAGGCCCGCCAAGTTTCGTCGGTCGTATTGTATGTAGTTTTGGTTTCAATACCTAGGTTCTTCTTAATCAACTCCGCTCATTCAGTTTAGATTGCTATCGAAACGCTTACCGTGTCGATAGCAATCTCAATTGAGTCGGCCTAGAATTTGGCTGCGAGTTTGTAGTAGTTACGCCTTCGGAGATACTCAGGTTGAGGTAAGTGTTACCAACCATCATTATGTCATTGAAGTGTCGGTGAAATTACAAGTAGGTACGTGACATAGGTATCATATCAACTTTATCTCTGAATAAATGAATGAAATGCACTGTCTCGATTAATCGAATGATAATTTATCGTCTTATAAACAAAACACGCGCGGTGTCGCTTACGGTAACAGTGGCGCGAGTTCAATGGTTTTTTCCATCTCGAAAAATGTCCAACGCACCTAAAGAAGTTTTCACTTCAAAAAGAAAAAGATCCTATTTAAGGGTGGTGGACCTTGTGGTTGCAATTAACTAAAAGCAGAGGTGGTAAACATTATAAAGACATCGGCCTGCGGGGCAATTGCGTAACACGTTATCAATCGGTTTCATTTTGACAGTTCAACAACATTCATTGCGTTATTTACGTGTTGAGCAGACAAATTTTTCGAACTTATGAAGCAATGGATTAGCAATTTGCTTCAAAATGATTCAGATTCCGATTGATAGTGTGTTACGCAATTAGGGTGCTGTTTCCCAACCTTTTACCACGCTTTTTTTCCTTTTTTTTTGTACCTTTTCTTTTTTGTATTTTGTGTTTCACGAACCAAATAAACTTTTTTCTTTCTTTCTTTCTTTTCTTTCTTTTACGCAAAAGAAATGATTATGTTCAGCTTCTGGCAACCCTAACAAAACTCCATAATAAAGTACAACTTCGAGGAAGGTAAGATAATTGTTCGTAAGGAATTGAGCGTTGATATTTTGAAGTAAGAAAGGGATCTCTATGGTTAAGGTTGATATTTTGAAAACGACTCGGAAAATCTGCTAAGTTACGCAGAATAACTTTTTTTTTTTTCTTGGCACCCAATCACGTCTTGTGATACAGGAAGGAGCTCTTAGTACAAGAGCAGGGGCTACGCAGTTGTTTGTGTCCTAAAGTGAAAAAAATAATAACTGAAAATGAAACCTCTTTTGAATAGGTGTTTGGAGTTTACTTTCGTTATTTTTTATCACACAACCTTTAAAAGGTTTTTAGAATTAACTCTCTAATAATTTATCTATAAAATACAGGATTATTTTAAATTGGCTAGCTAAACTCCGCAGACGCGATGGGTATCTAATTATCTATATCTAAACACGACAAAATAAAAAGATTTAATGTACCTTTTGGGAGGTCAACGACCGTTGTTAATGTTTTTTACTTGAAGTATGAGTTGAGAAAAACTGTTTTCTTATGTTTTACCGTATAAAGATATCGACACTTATCACGTTTGTGAAGATAGCACAAAAAAAAACTGATATTTCAAGTGACTACAAGAACTGCGGTCAATGACCCCACAAAAAAATATGTTCTATTTTATCATGTTTAGATATCGACAACCATGACAACCATTAAACGCTATTTCTATTTCTGACAATCTTTTTAAAATGACCCAAGTCAACCAGTCACGTGTTTTAGGATAGCAGATGTTAGTTCATTTGAAACAAGGCAATTTAATACATAAGGTTCCATAACATCACGCTTCATCACGTCACATCTCGTCTCAATCAATCGTGTCTCATCACGTCACATCACATCTTAATCAATCAATCAATCGTGTCTCATCACGTCACATCACATCTTAATCAATCAATCAATCGTGTCTCATCACGTCACATCACATCTTAATCAATCAATCAATCGTGTCTCATCACGTCACATCACATCTTAATCAATCAATCAATCGTGTCTCATCACGTCACATCACATCTTAATCAATCAATCAATCGTGTCTCATCACGTCACATCACATCTTAATCAATCAATCAATCGTGTCTCATCACGTCACATCACATCTTAATCAATCAATCAATCGTGTCTCATCACGTCACATCACATCTTAATCAATCAATCAATCGTGTCTCATCACGTCACATCACATCTTAATCAATCAATCAATCGTGTCTCATCACGTCACATCACATCTTAATCAATCAATCAATCGTGTCTCATCACGTCACATCACATCTTAATCAATCAATCAATCGTGTCTCATCACGTCACATCACATCTTAATCAATCAATCAATCGTGTCTCATCACGTCACATCACATCTTAATCAATCAATCAATCGTGTCTCATCACGTCACATCACATCTTAATCAATCAATCAATCGTGTCTCATCACGTCACATCACATCTTAATCAATCAATCAATCGTGTCTCATCACGTCACATCACATCTTAATCAATCAATCAATCGTGTCTCATCACGTCACATCACATCTTAATCAATCAATCAATCGTGTCTCATCACGTCACATCACATCTTAATCAATCAATCAATCGTGTCTCATCACGTCACATCACATCTTAATCAATCAATCAATCGTGTCTCATCACGTCACATCACATCTTAATCAATCAATCAATCGTGTCTCATCACGTCACATCACATCTTAATCAATCAATCAATCGTGTCTCATCACGTCACATCACATCTTAATCAATCAATCAATCGTGTCTCATCACGTCACATCACATCTTAATCAATCAATCAATCGTGTCTCATCACGTCACATCACATCTTAATCAATCAATCAATCGTGTCTCATCACGTCACATCACATCTTAATCAATCAATCAATCGTGTCTCATCACGTCACATCACATCTTAATCAATCAATCAATCGTGTCTCATCACGTCACATCACATCTTAATCAATCAATCAATCGTGTCTCATCACGTCACATCACATCTTAATCAATCAATCAATCGTGTCTCATCACGTCACATAACGTCTCAATCAATCAATCAAGCGTGTCTCGTCACGTCTATCATCACGCATTGGGTTTTTTTTCTATATGGAATTTCTCAGTAGCAGTCTGGATTTGTACCCGTTTGATGACAATAAGCTATTACATGGGACTTAAACATGAGTGCTTGGCCAGACTGGCAGCACGGGGCGGGGAGCGGAGCGGCGCGGGTGCAGGAACGCGCGGGACCTGCCTGTTCGCAGTCGAGCGCGGCTTCATTCCGAGTGTTGTCGTGTCCATCGTTTGTCAAAATATAATATGGATGAAGAAAACTTATTTTTATTAGAAAAAAGCTCGAACTAGTTTGAGAACCCCGGTCCCCGCCCGCACCGTCACTGCGGCCACTTGTATGAACGAGCTATGGTGTGAGTTGCCTGCGCGCTCCTTGTGCCAAGCAGCCCACGCCGCTCACCGCGCCCGCATGCCCACTAATGGACGCTCAAATAAAGTTCTTATATTTTAGTAAGCCGCGCCACGCCCGCTCCGCGCCCCCGTTTGCAATCTGGCCAAGCACTAACTGGCGATATGTGGGGTGTACAGTCACGAGCATAAGTATGTATACACTTGGCTTTATTCAAATACGATTTTCTCCTTTAGTTTTGAATGAAATTTTATGTTATTACGAACAACGTATTTTCGAACCCATAGGTTTATGTGAAGTGTCGTATTTCAACGTTGCATTCGTTATTTCAGGAAAAAATCGCAATTGAAAGTTGCCAAGTGTTGACATATTAGTGCTCGTGACTGTACACCTCTGCCCAGGCTTTCGGAGAATACAGGCGTGAAGTTATTTTTGGAAATATTCACCTATAACCTAGTGAATCCAATCGAATTATTCTCTTCCACATCATCAAAATAGAAAACTCATCAGACAAACACATCCCTGACACCCTAAATCTACACCACGTCACACGACGTCACGAAATGGTCTCACAGGAAATTGACATTTACGACACGACTTCGGCAAATACGCCATAGTGACACTGATATGAGGTGTGTTATATTAACGAAATTAAGAGGAAATGCGGGTGGTCTTTTGTCCATAGAAACGCTCTCGTCTGTTGTCTTTCTATTTAATGACCATAAAGCAATGATTTTTTTTACAGAATAATAAATATTTACTACTTGTATGTCCCTATGTTTTCCTTTTTGATGATACATTATTTTTATAAGTACTAGAACCCTCAAAAATGCTCAAAATTGCCGATTTAATCCGCTGTCAACAGAGGCCTAGTATACAAATTTGACAACTATTAATGAAAAAAGAAAAACATAGGGACACAGTATATATCCTTCTTATTCAGTTCATGAAATATCTTTTATATTGGTTCAATATTGGAGGAGGAAATAGGCGAGAACCAAACTTCGAATTACAACTTTTTACTTAGGCTTTTTCAAAAGTCTCCCACCCACCGCATTTCCTCTTAATGCTCAATTTACCAAACAGGTTTTATTATTCAAATAGTCGTTTGTTTTTAGTGTAATGCTTGTTCGTTGATGTAAGGGATTATGTTGGAAGGATTATTTGCTTGTAGGTTTATGAGCGAAGAGTAAGACAGAATTAGGCTTAAATTAAATTAGTTAGCGAAACTATTTAAACATGACAGTATTGGTCAACGACAGTAGGTAGTGAAGTTACTCCAAATATCTAAATTTTTTGTTTTTTTTTAACATTGATGTAGGTACTCATCATCTGCCTAGCCTTTTCCCAACTATGTTGGGGTCGGCTTCCAGCCTAACCGGATGCAGCTGAATACCAGTATTTTACATAGAGCGACTGCCTATCTGACCTCCACAACCCAGTTACTGGGTAATACGATACCCCTTGGTAAGACTGTCAGACTTTCGGGCTTCTGACTACCCGTAACGACTGTCATAGATCCACGAATGACAGCCGGGACCAATAGCTTAACGTGCTTTCCGAGGCACGGAGGGGTCACGGAATGTAAAGATGGTCACCCATCCACAGACCAACCGCGGCAAGCGTAGCTTAACCTTTAACATTGATGTACTATTAGTAATTAAAGTTTTTGTGTGTAAACTTCACAGACATAATAGGCTATTTGACTGGTTTCTGATAAACATCTCAGATTATTTAATGGTGTCTAACGAGCCCACAAAAACCTATTACTTCAAATTGCATAATGTATTTCTTTTAGAAAATAGTAAATAAAAATGTACTGTTTAAATAAGCCGCCAAAACGCTATCTTTAACAATATGGCGTCGTGACGTCACAATACACGTAAACAAACGTTGAAACGGTCGAGATACTAGACAAAAGTCATCTGTTCTGTCAACGATACACAGAAATTGACTATATCATGACGTCATCATAAGTTCAGCCAATCCAGACCGTTTTCGATTACGTGGCGCCAGATTTAAAAAGATGAAGTTTTTTCGGGATTTTTTTAATAAATAATACATTGTTTTGTAGTAAAATTAATGCAAATCGATTTTAAAAGCGCTAATCTATACGAGTGTCAATAATTATGACCTTATTTTTTACATTGTCAAATAGCCTGTAGGTATCGATATCTAAACACTATACAACAAAAATAAACTCTTGAAAAAAAATTCATGCTTCAAGTATATATAGACTACTACAACACCTACACACCACCTAAATCTACACCTTATCTAGTTTTTAAATACGATTGTCGTGTAAAAGTGTTTGTACAAACCTACTTACAGAAATAAAATCATGTATCATCGTTTATCATTTCAGCCGCCCCCCGACGCGACGACGGCGTCCCTTTTAAGAAAATATTACCTACAACAAACATATTACTAAAAGGTCTAATACATATTATTTTTATACCTACTTTTTAGTTTTTTTTTAGGGTTCCGTACCCAAAGGGTAAAAACGGAACCCTGTTACTAAGACTTCGCTGTCCGTCCGTCCGTCCGTCTGTCTGTCACCAGGCTGTATCTCAAGAACCGCGGTAGCTAGACAGTTGAAATTTTCACAGATGATGTATTTCTGTTGCCGCTATAACAACAAATACTAAAAACAAAATAAAATAAATATTTAAGGGGGCTCCCACTCCCATACAACAAACGTGTTTTTTTCGGCGTTTTTGCCTTGTGGTAAGGAACCCTTCGTGTGCGAGTCCGACTCGCACTTGGCCAGTTTTTTTAAATATAACTTTTATTTCTGAATGATGGGCATTTTTGTATGGAGACTGGCCTGATGACCAATAGAGTTCAAATGAGATCCACGATTGACAGCCGGGACCAACGGCTTAACGTGCTTTCCGAGGCATGGAAGGGTATTGGTATGTAAAAATGGTCACCCATCCAGATACCAACCGCGGCAAGTGCAGCTTAACCTAATCGATCGACCCGTGCGGCTGTTATTACTTAGCCATAAGCCCCCTCAATGTTATGAATCAATAACTAATATTATTGAGAACTGCAGTGGTTTTTACTGGATTATATACCGGCCAAAATGCCCATTGGCTTATTTCAGATCATTAGGAGAATCAGAAGAATGGATTTAAAAATATCTCTCGTTTATGTATTTCCTGCTGACACAACAGTTTTTCAATTGTTGAGGAGCTTGTGGCTAAGTAATAACAGCCGCACGGGTCGATCGATCAGGTTAAGCTACGTTTGGCGCGGTTGGTCCGGGATGGGTGACCATCTTTACATACGAAGACTCTGCCGTGCCTCGGAATTGGTCCCGGCTGTCATTCGTGGATCTTTGACAGTCGTTACGGGTCGGCAGAAGCCCGAAAGTCTGACAACCAGTCTTACCAAGGGGTTTCGTATTACCCAGTAACTGGGTTGTGGAGGTCAGATAGGCAGTCGCTCCATATAAATTACTGGTACTCAGCTGCATCCGTTTAAACTGAAATCCGACCCCAACATAGTTGGTAAAAGGCAGTCAGATGATGACAACAGTTTTTAAATATAAAACGTAGATGTATTTCCAGAAAACCCACATTCATCATCTTTTCGCCCATCATTGCTTGGGGCCGGGTACAATACGTTTTTTCTTCCATTCTTCATTTCACTCATTCCTTTTCTTTCATATCATTCATTCCTCCCACAATCATCACAATAAATATTTTCTTTGGCATTCCTCTCCCTCTCCATTCATTAACATTTTTATTCACATTTTTAGTCACATGCGTTTCATACCTCCTTATCTAGTCAGTCGTAACCAACTTAATTAACTGGAAAAAATGTCAAGCAAAATACATTTCGGCATCGTTACTTCTAAATAATAAAAAAACTGGCCAAGTGCGAGTCGGACTCGCGCACTACGGGTCCCGTACCACCAATACATTTAAACAATACCTTTTGCCATGATAGAAGTTTAGAAGTCAGAGTAACACGTATTCTGCGAACTTGGGTTCCTATCATGGCTGAAAAGACAGTCAAAAGTCGAATCATTTATTTCAATAAGGCACATAAAAGGCACTTTTGAACGTTAACATTTACAAGAATATAGAATTGATTCGAATTGCCCCTTCTTTATGATAATTTCGTATGAAGAAGAATGGGCAAGATACTCCATAGTCACTATTTGCAGCCTTGTGACATACAGACAGATCGACCAAGACGCAGACTGACTGCTACAGCACAGACAAAATAAGGTCCACTTTAGGTACGGAACCCTAAAAATGGAAACGTATATTTCTAAGTCGTTACTTCTAAATAATAAAAACGGTGTACGATTCTTCGAGTTAAATCATAAAATGTTTCGTTTCTACATTTTTATGGGTTCCTGCCGTTTCCATAGCGTTTTTCGGCGAATTGAATAGGTTGGTATATTTATATAGAGTTATGTGTGAAGACTTGGGACTCTGTGATTTACACGTGACTGTTTTTGTAGGGAAATATTCACCCGTTCTTCTAAAAACGTGTTGACCTTCTATTGATGGACGCTTTTTGTATTAATGAACCTTTAAAAAGTTTTTGGGCTTCTAATGATACAAACTTTTATAATTATAGCCTCTTTTCTTCTTATCTTTCTGGCCTTGACTCACAGTTGGTCGCAGTAACTAAGCTAAGGCACCCCGACTATAGAGAGCGCAATCCACGAAGACGCGCCCCACTCTTCTTCGTAATCGCTTACAGTACAAGTGTGCAACATTCCGCTAGTGTTTTAGTTTTGTCGATACACAGTAATTACTTATTAGTGGGTAATTAGTGTGTATAAAACACTTGCGGAATTAACTAGCGATTAGTAAGAATGGCTAAGCGTGGATTGCGCTATCTGTAAACGGGTTTAGTTAGAACTGTGAGTACTGTGACCAACCGCTACATCCAAGATGGGCACAGTTACCTGGCTATTTAATTAATATTTTTAATTCAGAATAGGAATTTATGACGTTCAAAGAGTTCACAGTCACTAAATCTATTAGAGTTTTCTATAATAGTACTTAATAATAAAAAAAGTTATAAAAAAAAATAAAAAACCTGACTGCGGTAAAAACTAAATAAAAAAAAAATTAAAAGCTAAAAAAAGTTTTTTTTGGCGACTTTATGGCGCAAAAAAACGGTTATTTTATTTTTTTCAAAATTGATATACCCAGTGTCACTCTCACAATCATCAAGCCGTTTAGGCTACAGAGCGTGCCAAAGAAATAAACATACATACATACACTCGAAAAACATAACCCTCCTTCTGGCGCAGTTGGGTAAAAAGAGAAGAAAACTTGGCTAATTAGCAAAGTTTTGACGTGACACTTGCGTAGCGCGTATAACTTACTAGCAGCGCCCCGCGGTTTCACCCGCATGAGTGTCGATCCCGTGGGACAATCGGGATAAAAACTATCCTATGTCCTTTTCCCGGGACTCAAACTATCTCTCTACCAAATTCCATGTAAATCGATTCAGCGCGCAGCGGTTTAAGCGTGAAGAGGTAACATACAGACAGACAGACAGTTACTTTCGAATTCATAATATAGTATGGATTTACCACTTTTTACTTATAATGTATAAGGCTGATTTTTCAATCGACAGATAATTCTTATTCGTGGACTAAAATTGACGTCTGACAGATGTTATATGAAAGAAAAAATCAGAACGCAACCAATCTATCTGGCTATCTTTTTTCCAACTATGTTGGAATCGATTTTCTGTCTAACGGGACGCAGCTGAATTGCCTAAAATATGAGAACACAAAAACGGAAATAATACGAGTACCTACTAGAAGAAAATACAACACAGATTTTCGTGCAATGTATCCGAATTAACGAGTAAATAATTTTCACACCCATTTTCCGTAAGCATTGCCAACATTACTGAGGCACTTAGGACCAGCGTGCAGTAAGTGGTCCTATATCTCTTATGAGAAATGGTCCTTCTTGATAAAATACTCTTTCTTACGGTGTTTTTATTTTTCTTAAATTCCGAACTTTTCTTTGAATTACTTTTGTTTTCATGCCAGAACTTGCGTCGAGGAAAAAACAAAAGAATCGTTTCCTATTACTGTAATATCTGTCTTAGGTGAATGTGATGAAGTTTGAAGTCCTTCGGGGTGTTCTGAATGGAATTGTTGGTGGGGTTTATCGTGAGTTCTGTTGTAACTAAAAAAGTTTTGTATCCCGGGGAAAAAAAATGAAGATTTATGTGAAAAATTAACGGCTGCACGAACGTGAAATGTTTCCTTGTTTAGACGTTTTAAGAGCAGTAAGGAAGACTTCCGGTGGCAAACTTTGCCCTGTTGCAAAAATAGCCCCAATGGTCATGAAACCGGCCGCTGGCCCGGAACATAAAGGGCTAAGGAAGGAACATGGGTGGGTTTTAGTCAGTAAGAGTCTGACACTCCCTTCCGCTCCACCCAGAGCGGGAGGGGTCATTTGATGATTTCCCATCCACAAAAAAAAAACAAAAAACGGTCATGAAACTCGAAGTTATATTTCACATACGTGCACGTAGGCAAGCGATTTGCAACGTCGTCGCGCGCCCTTTTTTTCGTAGGACGGGAAAAATTAAGTGACTGACCGCTAGTTCAACGCGTTGCCATCTTGCTTCATGTTGTGAACTCTACGACGAATGGATTGCATAAGGGGCGCGCGTTAAAATTGATATTTTATTTTTTACCAGATGCGCCCCGCGGTTTTACCCGCGTAAATGTCGATCCCGTGGGAATATCAGGATAAAAAGATAGCCTATATGTTAATCCAGGGTGTCAGCTACCTTCATACCAAATTTTAGCAAAATTGGTCCAGCCGTTTGAGCGTGAAGAAGTAACAAACATATAAACACACACACACCCCCACACACACTCACAAACTTTCGCCTTTATAATATTAGTGTGATTTGAACGCTAATAATTCGCATTTATTGGAAGGCAATAACTTAGCTTGCACTATCGAAGAAGATAAATAATTACACTTTTTTTTTTAAAGAATTTATAATGACAATTTGTAATGATTATGAAACAGTTATACTGCACCTCCTATTTCGAGTTGGCACAATTATTATTTCAGTTAATAATTAATTAATATATTATTAATTATTATTATTATTTTTTTTAATTTTTCAATTTCTTTCTGTATATTATTTCTGGATTCTTTTCTAGAGTTAGGTACAGACGCCAGCACATAAACCTACTACAATCTGTCAAATTTCTTTAATAGATTTTCAACTTTATCGCTAAAGCATAAGGTTCAAGGTTGATTGGGAAGATTTGACAGTTTTGAGTAGCTTGATGTGCTGGCGTCTGTACTAGGAAGTTATCGAAATTGAGTGTATTATTAGCACTGACCTTAAACGAACAACCCTTTAAGGTTGTTCGTTAACAAAGGTCAATTGACCTCTGTGTGACACAATTTGATGTAAATTGATTTGACGTTACACACATATGAAATTTTCCTTTCAACCCATCATTTGTCACGATGTCCTCAATTTTTTTATCTTCTGCGCTTAAAAATTTAAGTATGGCGAAAATCTATACACAATAGAATGTTTTATTTTTAATTTATTTGTGGTTTTCCTTTTGAGCAGACTACCTGAGTGATTTAGGTATCACAATTAATTTTATGTAAATTATTTGTATGGGGTGATGTTGTGGGTAGGTTATTTTAGGGGTTTTTGATGTATTTTTTTTCCATACATCTCTATCATATTTATTTATATATACTTTATTGTACACCACAAAAATACATAACATGAAAAAGATACATCAAACATTACAAAATATACAATGGGCGGCCTTATCGCTTTTTGCGATCTCTTCCAGGCAACGTTGGAATGGACAGCGATTTTTTCTGGACATAAAATGGGGTTATCGTTGGTGCAAATATTATGTATACAATACACTAAAAAATAGATAGATATATACATATAATCTAGCCGTTATCTCGAGTCGACATCCTTCGTAGTCAAATCAATATACAGTAAGTGAGTGACTTAAACTTAAATCAATCTACCTAGATTTTTTCCAACAATGCTGGGATCGGCTTCCAGTCTAACCGGAATACCTGATTCAGCTGAATACCAGTCCTTTAAATGGAGCGACTGCTCTGACCTCCATAACTCAGTCACTGGATAACACCATATCCCTTGGTAAGACTGGGACCCGTACATAATCAGCCTATAATGTTCCCACAGCTGGGACACAGGCCTCCTGTCTGTGAGAGGGAGTGGGCCGTAATCCACCACGCAGGCCCTGTGCGGGTTCGTAGATGTCACATGTCTTCGAATTTTTGGTTCTAGAACATGCCGGTTTCCTCACGATATTTTCCTTCACCGCTTTGAGAGCAGTGGTGATGATATAATTTACACAAAGTAAAGCGCCTGTCGGGGTTCGAACCTACGACCTACAACTCGTAAGTCGCGGCCGTCACTACTTGGCCACCACTGCTCAAGTGCTCACCCGGACTGGGACCCGTAACGACTGTCAAATATCTGCGAATGACAGTCGGGACCAACGGTTTCACGTGTTTTACGAGGCACGAAGGGGTCTCTATATTTAATGGATCGTCCCCCCATCCACGAACCGACCGCTATTCGAGCAACCCGTGCGTCTTTTGTTATTTAGCCACGAGCCCCCCATCTTAACTAATATTACACAAATATTAGTAATATTTACTGGATTTTTTTTTTACAAAATACATGTATTAAAAACATAAAAAAGGTAAAAAAAAAAATAGCAAAGATTAAAAAGATAAATTGACCCATAGATACCTAGCTCATATACATCTATAACGGTCGATCACTACTGGGCGGTGTATGGTTGCACAAAATGGGAGTCCAGCTCAGCATATGCCAGGTACCTACCTGACGCTGGTATTCTGCTGCATCCGGTTAGTGACACACGGATGTCGAGAAGACACATCTGAGTTTCAACAAAATGGTACCCACATAGTGGGGCGCGTATATCTTGTCATAATAACAAAAAAACATGTCTTTTTCTTCCAATCTTCTCTATTACAGTTATCTCAGTAAACACCCCCCTTCTAGCCATAATCATCATCTTTCACAGAGTCCGCCCATCGAGATCAGACAGTTTACTGAGAGTTTCTCAAACGAACAAAAAACAAGACTAAATGAAAACTATTAAAGATCGGCTCTGCAGATATATCAAAGCTTTTAAAAATTTGCATAAAAGTAAACTTTACATTTTCTATGTAATTTTAATTTTTTTATCGTTCCGTGTTCCGTTTACATTTGTAACGGTAAATAAAGTTGAAAACTTTTTGAAGCCGCACAAAAATGTTCGTGTTTGTAAAAGGAAATGTCGTTTAAAAACTTTTATGTTGTATTGCTTCTGAAATGTTTACAGCATGTGGTGAACTGAGGCTGTAAATGTACCTACTTGAAATTTTAAAATTGAATTTACCTTTTCAATCCAGAAATAGGTGTTTTTATGAGACGGAATGTTTTGGAATGGGCAACTAGCTTCAACTTTCTGACTAACTGACAGACTATTTAATTTTGACAATTCAAAAGTGCCTGTACAAGGTTTAATTAAAATAAATGCTTTGAGTTTGAGTTTGGAAGAATGATCTAGCTTCTGCCCGCAACTTAGTCCGTGAGAAATTTCTTGCTTTATTAACGTAAAATATATCCTACTAGCAGTGCAGCGCCTCGCCGTTTCACCCGTATAAGTATCGATCCCGTGGGAATATCGGGATATATGTCCTATGTCCTTTCCTGGGACTCAAACTATCTCTATACCAAATCACACCAATATTATAAAGGCGAAAGTTTGTGAGTGTGTGTGTGTGTGTTTACATGTTTGTTACTTCTTCACGCTCATACGGCTGGACCAATTTTGATAAAATTTTGTGTGGAGGTAGCCGACACCCTGGATTAACATATAGGCTACTTTTTATTCCGATATTCCCACGTATGCGTGTGAAACCGCGGGGCGCTGCTAGTTTCATCTAAATCGGTGAAGCAGTTTAAGTGTGAAGAGGTAACAGACAGACACACTTTAGCATTTATAATATTAGTATGGAATAGATGACACTCGGCAATACTGTAGCTTCCCATTAAAGAAAGAATTTTTTTGAATCGAATCAGTACTTCCCAAAATTACCCTCTACATACAAACTCACAAATAGATACCTCTTTATCATATTGTTCCTTTCTTTCTTTAATCCAGGATGAAAAGTCTTAGTAGTCATCTATCTATAAGTAGTCTATGTCCTTCTCCAGGTCAACTTCATCCAAATGCGTTCAACCTTTTTAGTGTGAAAGCGTCATTACGCTTTTTCTTCTCATTTCCTCATTTACCAAATATACAAAAAATTGAATATTTTCTTAGTTTAGATAAGTAAGAACAGATGACAACAGAACTACCACATCCCTGCCTTCCACACACGCGACAGCGAAAGATGAGACACTACAAATACGACATTAAATAAACGGCCATTCCAACTTGCAAAGCGAATCCAGCTGCCGTAAGCGCAGCTTAACTCGACAATACGCCACCAGATCAAGCGCCACATAAATTCTGCACCAGACTTGACGGAATAAATTACAGCATCAACTACCTTTACACCAATACAAGCCTTAGTTTCAGGAGTTACAGCTGCAAATTGCTTGTAGATCCGTGAAATCGAGTTGGCTATGATCTATTCCGAATCGACGTGATGTAAGACCTGGTCAACTGTTTACAAAACTGAACGTGTGTTTGGAACTATTTATGTTAGAGTTAGAGAAAAACATTAAACAGATTTAGTTTGGACACATGTAGGTAAATAGCGTTCGCTTCTGGGTATTGAGTTGATGGTTTTTTTTTTCTGGTCCTATGTATCTGGTAGTGAGTAAGGTCGTAAAAACATTGTAGCAACGTCATATTTCCTGTTAACAAATTCAGATTTACAATACATTTTATTATAACTCACTTTTGCCTGATCTAATTTTCGTTTTTTTATTAGCCATTTATGTTTCACTGGTGGGCAAAGGCCTTCTTATTCTCCTTCTACCTCTCTCTGTCCAGAGCTGCCAAGGACCAATCTTTATTAAAGAAGTTCAGCTCATCCTGCCATCAAAAAACTTTGAAAAAATCTTGTTTGCCAAAAACCAGCAAAGTTTCTGATTTATTTACACAAATAGTATCGTGTCATGGTAGTGTAAACAACACGTTCTGTTTGATTAAATTTATTGGTCCTTTCTTTAACTTGGGATTTATTGATCAGACAGTATTAAGCCAATTAATTTTATTGTTAACATACAACAATTAAAAAGTCATCATTATGAGATCCCCAAATAGCTATATTGATCGCTCAAAACTGTTGTGTTTATTTCTTGTGCCTACCTTCTTCTGATTTGTATAATTTGTACCTACTTGTTATGCTAAAACGATGTAGGTATGTTAATCGAAGTTTTATTCTTATTTTTGTTTTTATCTACGCTTACTGGCAGATAACATTGTTCTAAAACACGGTATGTTCTAAAACTGTATTTATGTATTCTCTATAAGTGAATTGTACCTAATTCTTTTGAGAAAATAAGTATCTTTAACCGTATAGTCTGTGAACAATATAAATCTTTGATTTCTCATCATTTCCTCTTAGTTTACCCCTCAAAGAACAAATTAAGCGAAAGAAGGAGTCCTTTTTCGTTCTTTTTTTTGTGTATTTTATGTGTTTTTCTTTGCGTCGTGTTTTACCGTAAATAAACGTATGTTCTCACTGTCTTTTCTTGCTTTCTTTACTTTAATATTATCTCAACCTCATCATATTTCTCCTGCCCTTATAGGAATTTGTTTGTGGTCGGCACAACGTGTCTTTTTCTTCCATACTTCTCTATTAGTCGTCATCTTGGTAGTCACCCCCTTTCTAACCATTCACACATTCCATCCATCGTTTCTATAGTCTTCCCCTACTCTTATAGCCATCAAAATTCATCCTCAAAACTTTCTTCAGGACATTTTCCTCATTCTTCCGTACTATCTTAACTTACCATTGGAAAAACCATAATTTCTCTGAACATTTAGATGCTCTTGTGCTGGTCTACAACGTGACTTTACTGAGGCATGTTGATAAAACTATAGCTTTACAAAAACAGCAAGACCGGGCTATTTATTGCGCACTAGAATTTATAGCCCCGAGAAATATACGAACAATGCTTCCGTTTTATGTCTCCCACAATTCTAGAGTATTAATATCTGGTACATTATAAACCAGAAGAGTTACAATGAGATCGGAAGATAAATATAATTTTGTAGTAAGTTGAAAATAGTCTTGAGGGGTAGGTAAATAAGTCACAATCGCTTTTAAAGTGTTTCGGATTTCCCTTTTTTAACCGCGGCAAGCGTAGCTTAACCTGATCAATCGACCTGGGGGCCTAAAAAGGCCACTTTGGAGAATCATAAAAGGATAACATTATGAATCGTAATATGGCGGACACAGTCCGTGTTTTTCTTCTTTTCGCTGCACTACGTAGGTATAATCAAAGAGATTGGGATTGGATTTGGATCGGATTGATTGGTATTATAGCACAGACGAAAAAAAAAAAACTGAAAAATGCTTCACCAATGGGATTTGACACGATTAACTTAACGGTTAACTGTCCACTATGTTATCCTTTTATGATTCTGCCAATGTGGCCTTTTTAGGCCCCCTGTGCGGCTGTTATTATTTAGCTACGGGCCCCCTAAAGTTCTATCCTGCCCCATAACGCCCATAAATAACTACAGTAAAACCCGTTTAATACGATTTCACAGGGACCCAACCAAAAACGCGTCTTAACCGAGGAAGCGTATTATGCGGGATAGGGAAAATAAAACGTACTACATGTTATTATGTTCTAATTTCGTATATTTTATAAGTTATTTAAAGTAATCACTTATTTTGTTTTGACAGAAAGATTTTGATGCACTAGCAATTACAAGATTTTCAACATAATTTAACTTTTGCAGTGCGTCTTCGCTTTGATTCAAAGAAGCTACATGGCGTATGAGGCGTATTAAACGGGATGACGAATCGTATTAAGCGTTAATAAATGTATGTAAACACGTATAAAGTTGCAGGGACTGGCGTAAATTGGCGTATTATGCGAGAAATCGTATTAAGCGTGATCGTATTAAACGGGTTCTACTGTGGTTTTAAAAACAGCCAGATCCAGTATTTATAGTGAGTGTAGATTTATAGCCGCTGTAAGCTGGTAATACACCAACATCATTCCTCTTTTGTGTGTCTTCTATTATTATACTGTTGCATGTCTTTATGTATTTTTTCTTGTTTGCTAGTTTTACCCCGTTGGTTTAGCGGTCGCAAGGGCTACTGCTGAGCACGAGGTCCTGGGTTCGATTCCCGGGTCAGGCAAAGTGTTATTGTTTTTTTTCACCTGGAAATTCTCAGTAGCAGTCCGGAGTCTGGATTTGTGCCCGGTTGATAGCAATAGAAAGAAAGAAAGAAAGAAAGAAAATACGTTTATTTGCGGTAAACATGACGCAATATAGAAAATAAACAAAAAAAAATAAGAAAGGGTTGGGGGAAACATGCGTCCACATCCACGCAAAACGGCTATCGCTCAGCATTATGCTGCGACCCTATGCAAGACAGAGCCCCAGCGCTGGTTTTAATAGGCTCGTCTTCTATCTAACGCTACGTCTTCCGGTACGCGGTCGCCACTCCAGAACCTTTCGGCCCATCTGTTCTGTGAGCAATGTGCCCTGCAAGTTTGGCAATTCTTCGGGCTATGTCGGTTACCTTGGTTCTCCTGCGGATCTCCTCATTTCTGATTCGATAGGCAGTAGCTTCATGTAAAATACTGGTATTCAGCTGCATGCGGTTAGACTGGAAGCCAACCTCAACATAGTTGGGAAAAAGCTAGGCAGATGATGACAATATTGTCAAACAAACTTTAGCATTAGATATGTCACGGCTAATAGCCGAAGTGCGGCTACACCTAGTTTAGTAGTAGGTGCAACCGGCCACATACGGTTCGTGTGTACTTCAGGAGGAGAAGTAGGATGCAAGAGCAAGCGAAGGGCACCCCGAGGTTATAAGGTTTGGTTAAAACTAGGTGTAGCCGCACTTCGGCTATTAGCCGTAACAGATATAACCCCAAGCGTATCACTAAAACGCTTTTCACTTGTTTTGATCCCCAATTCTCAGGTTAACAAAGTCACGCACACCGTTTCAGAGTATAACAAGATTGGTTAAATTTAACGCAGGGTCGGGTCGGTTTGACCGCAAACTAAGTGTCCCGAAACTTTTGAAAGATTCTTTTTGTTCCCAAGTTAGGCCCATCGTCCACGATGATAATCAAAAGCAACGTTTTACACCAATGCACATAACATAATCATAATCGATTATTTGCTAGGCTTTTGGGTACAGTCAGCAAAAAAAGTCGAATAACACTTCAGTTTTTTAATCTCAGTTATTGAGCAAAATATTTGTTCAAAATTGCAGTAGAAGTTCAATGCAATTGCATATCGGATATACATTAAAACCGAGTACATCCCGAGGACAGCCGAACACATCCGAAGCGGGTATTTTTTGAATCATCAAAACAAAAGCACGGTAACAGTGGCGCGAGTTCAATGTTTTTTCCTTATCTCAAAAATTGTCCAACGCGCCTAAAGAAGAAAAAAAAAAAAAAAATATCTACCAAAATATTGAAACTGTATCATTCGTTATCAGTTAAGGTGAATGGGTAGTTGAGACCGCGTAGGTAATTAATTTTCTTACGTTTTTTGAAATTTGCAGGTCAGTGTCCAGTTGTATATTGATCAAAATATGATTCGCGACAACAACAGGTACATAGGTATTTAGAGAATTATTAGAATCATTAATACATCTTTCTAAGTTAGATTTCTACCATTGACACTTTTTCTGATTGGTGGTAGAAATTTAACATACAAAGATATATTAATGATTCTAATGATTATAATTCTCTAAATATATACATGTTATTGTCGCGAATAATATTTTGATCAAGATACAATCTGACACTGACCTGCAAATTGCAAAAAACGTAAGAAAATTAGAATTTCGCGGTCTACCACTATCCATTCACCTTAAGCTAACTAGTTAGTTTATCATGTAATAATAATGTATGTAGTTCGGATGAAATACGTAGCTAACTAGTGAAATTGTGGGTGTATTATGTACACCTGTGCGACGAGCGTACCACTTTGGGGAATACAGGCTTGATGTTAAAATGTGTGGTTAAATTGATAGCGGGAATTTGAAGAGGAAATGTTTTGATGTATTTAGGTATATATCAGTGAGAACTTTGAATAAGATTGCGTGATTTATACCCATTTACATTTCTACTAGTCGTAATTTAAATGAATGCCTAAATGCAGTAACAGACATGTACCTAAAGAAGGGCACTTCATTTAATTAACACTGACCTACATTTGTAATGACTTGTTTGTATTGTTTTTATATGCAACTAACTCCTGCCAACGATTTAGTCCGCTTGAAATTTTTTGTTCCCTCAACACACCCCGTCGCATCGCATCGCTTCGTGTTCACTTAGCGTTCTCTCTGGCTTTTTTTTTTGTTTTTTCTCCTAAGTGTCCTAGCGTGATGTAAGGTAGCCTATAGCCTTCCTCAAGAATAGGGCTACTAAATGCAAAATATTTTTTTTAATCCGACGGGTAGTTCCAGAGATCAAACAAGCAAAATAACAAATTCTTTAGTTTTATTATTAGTATAGATTTTTATTTTTTTATTTACGGTTTACGGTTTTAGATATTTATTTTCTCAAAAGATTTACACAATCACTTACAGAGAAAATACAATATTATAACTTAAAAATACATAAAGCCGAGTGGCGTAGTGGATTATGACTATGACAAAATTACATTAGGCTTTCGTAACAGTTTTAGTAAAAGGGACAGGGTAAGGGGGGGGGGGGGGGTCGTAGAAAATAAGTGCACGAGGTCGTATGCGTATAGCCACTGCGGGCCAATTAAATTCTGTGACCCTTATAATTAATAAATAATTTGTACCTACTCATTCGTTTATTTTTGCATTTGATATTTTATTTTTATTCTGTGACCTTTATAATGTGTACCCCTAGTCATTGTTTTTTTTTAATTGCATTGACATTTTATTAAATTCTGATTTATTTTGTTGCAGTATTGTGAAATATGTTTATTTTATGTAATACATGAGTTTTTCGTAGCGTTGGAAGGCCTCCCACAAGGTGGTCCGACGACGATGCGAGAAGCACAGAACCGGTCGAAGTGGAGGTGCTTGGGGCTTGGGGGAGGCCTATGTCCAGCAGTGGACGTCTTTCGGCTGAAATGATGATGATGAGTTTGATCTGCATTTTTAGGGTTCCGTACCAAAATGGTAAAAACGGAACCTTTATAGTGAGACTAAGTGTGTCTGTCTGTCTGTCTGTCTGTCTGTCACAGCTGGATATCTCAAGAACTACTAATGCTATCAACTTAAAATTTGGAATAGTTTTAGATGACGTTTGCCCAACTATTTTGCAAATTTTTTAATTAGTTTTTGCGTTAAACTGTGGAGTATTTAAGGTTGTATTTTCCTTGAAATTTCTGTACTATCTATTCTATGAAAGTTTTAATGTAACCTTCGTTTTAGTTACTTACACGTCATAAAACGACAAGCTCTAGTTGTTTTTGTGACAGCTGTTAGTTAGTTTTAACCTTAGTTAAGTTTGAATTTTCAGGGAATTGTTGTCAAGAATGGCAAAACAATTACAAAGTCCACTGGTCTGTCTCGTTCTAGGAATTGTTGATGAATCCTTACACATTTTACTCTTCAGAAAATTCTCGAGTCTAAAACAACTATTTCAAAGCCCAGTTTTGCCAAAAGACTGTTGATTTAATCTTATAGTCCGTAAATTCACAAGCTTCCGGAGCTCCGGTGCCGAAACATCATATACATAGAACGGATTTTGTTAACACGAGCGGAATGGAACGTTCGACGAGATGAAATTGAACATCGAAATATGACGTTCAATTTGAGATAGAGTTTTCGCCCTATTTTTTATTTTCTGTGGTAGGATGGTAGCTTTTATGATACTTTTACAAGTTTATTTATTTTAGAGAGGCTCGTGGCTAAATAATAACAGCCACTCAGGTCGATCGGCTACGCTTGTCGCGGTTGATTTGGAAGTCAATTTATTTTTTGTTAAAAAGTTTTTATTAAAGTAAATCATCGCGGATTCACAATGAAACACCGTTCGAATTTCAAAGTGATGCATAAAGCAATAACTATTTGTAGACTTAAAAAAGCATAGTGATCGCTCTTTTGTTTTTTTTTATGACAAAAGAAGATGTTTTTCTTCCAGTGGGACATAATGTAGGTAAAACATTGTTATAAAATCTGAAAGGGAATTCCTGTATCTTTGACATTGATTGTCACTGGGCTGAGATTGTTGTCATAAATGTAGGGAAATTGATTGTATTTTTGACAGATTGAGATTGAGATTAGACTGCGAACGTTCTTAAAAATACGGGATTGCTCACAGATTTTAACGTTTTTTAAGTATGAGAATTGGCATTCTGAAATAACAAATGATTTGCTAGAATAGATAAGGAGGGGAGCAAAGCTCGTTCTTTATTTTACAGCTGCCAATAATGTAGGTACTGAATGTCATCTTGACATCGTAATCTTATATTGATTTGATGTGTTATTTAATATTAATGAGTCTTTATTATTATAAGTAGCTAAAACTGTTTGCATACTTAAAATAGGATCAAGTGATCAAAGTGAGTGAAGTGGATCAAAGTGTTATTGAGTTTTTCCATTAGGAATTTCTTAGTAACAGCCCGGAGTTTGGAAGTTGGCGGTGTGATACCTCCGTGTCTCGGAAAGCACGTTAAGCCGTTGGTCCTGCGCCTGATCTCTCTCCGGTCGTGTCGGATTGCCGTCCCATCGGACTATGAGAGTGAGGGAAGAGGGAGTGCACCTGTGTCTGCGCGCACACTTGTGCACTATAATAATATCTCCCGCGCCGAAGGCTAGTCTCCGTTGAGATTGGCCGCCGTGGCCGAAATACGGTCTGGAGGACTTTATTTATAGGATCAACATAACATCTGTAACTTGTACCTACTTTCTGTGCAACTAAAGAACTATTCTATTCTATTCTATTCTGGAAATAGACAATTAGCTACCTACCCATCCTTCCATACTTATTATTATAATTGCAAAAGTAACTCTGCCCATCTGTCGGCCTGTCTCGCCTTAACGGCTGAACTGATTTAGATGCGTTCACGAATGGATCTAGGTAAGGACATAGGACAGCTCATAGCTGTGCTGCTGGGGAGGTTGTTGCGCCACTTCTTCTTCCCAGCAAAAACACTAAGTAGTGGTGAAGGGCGGGCGTTTTGAGGAATTATTCCGTTCTAAGAGCAGTAGTGGCCAAGTGGTAACGGCCGCGACTTACGTGTTGTAGGTCGTAGGTTCGAACCCAGACAGGCGCTTTACTTTGTGTAAATTATTTCATCACCACTGTTCTCAAAACGGTGAAGGAAAACATCGTGAGGAAACCGGCATGTCCTAGAACCAAAAATTCGAAGACGTGACATCTGCCAATCCGCACTGGGCCCGCGTGGTGGATTACGGCCCACTCCCTTTCACCGAGAGGAGGCCTGTGTCCCAGCAGTGGGAACATTATAGGCTGATTATGGATTCCGGTCTAATCCCTTGAACCCCTCGATCCCCTGCAAGTTCGTCTTCTGTTTTAATCACTGTCTATGTAAGTTTACTCTTTTTGACAGGTAAGTACAGTCAAAAGAAAATAAAAGTTTTATGATTTTCAAAATTAAATAATGTTTTTTTTTTAATGTCTGGGACTGTCATACATAATTTTGTCGTTCGCAAAGTGCTGACTCTCAGCCTAACTTGAATTTTGATTTTGATACTGTTTATCCCGCTAGTACGATCCCGTGGGATCATTTCCAACCTCCACGCGGATGAAACAGCAGGCAATAGTTAGTAGCTAATCACACTATCACACTAATATTATAAAGGCGAAAGTTTGTGAGTGTGTGCGTGTGTGTGTGTTTATATGTTTGTTACTTCTTCACGCTCAAACGGCTGGACCAATTTTGATAAAATTTTGTATGGCGGTAGCTGACACCCTGGATTAACATATAGGCTACTTTTTATCCCGATAGTCCCACGGGATCGACATTTACGAAGGTGAAACCGCGGGGCGCTAACATAATATTTTATAGACGTCTGCAAAAGTTTCAATAGAATAATTATCTTCCGTGTTCCCAAGTAATATAAAAACACCAACACTCCTTCTAATTAAGGAATGCGAGGGCAATGAAAAACAGTCCTTTTTCATAACTCTTTCAGTTATGGGAGGGGCCGGCCTAATTAAAAATAATTAACAGCTTAATAACAAAATACTCCAGCAGCTCTGCAAGGAAATCGGACGTGACGACATGACACGACCATCCATCATGAAAGGAAGTTGGGAAACGTCGTGGAAGTACTTACCTATATTTTTTTTTATGAAGAGGCGTTTATTAATGTGCGTTTGGAGTTTGAAAAGCGGGTTAGTATTGACTGAAGAAAGTGGGAATAGTAAACTTAGCGGTGCGCTAAGTTAGCCAGCGCCTACTTGTGAAAAATAATTTAGCTTTCGACGTAACAAATATAGGCCTCGCCGATGAAAATTTAAAAACATTGATGGTACGGAACCCTCAGTGCGCGAGTCCGACTCGCTCTTGCCCGGTTCTCTCAGACGTACATCAGTGGTTAAGGGTTACGCGTTTGATATATGACTGCGGCGACTCCCGCACCTTTTGTGGTGCTGCCGCCGCAATCAATTCAAAGCGCCCATATTGCGGTCGACGATGGTGCACGCTTGACTAGAAGTGATCTATTCACTCGTACCTTGAAAACTTCCAGGTACACACGGCTACACATCAAGTCCATCCAGTTTTACCTGACCTCTCAATGTATAGGTTTTTCGTACAATGACAAGTTGGCTTAGGGACTAACCACACTAAATTATCAATTTTAAATTCTCAATTCTTTATTGTGTACCACAACGTTTAAATTTTAAATTCTCAATTCTTTATTGTGTACCACAACGTTTAATAGTTGCTAAGGAAATGACTGGCGATTGACTGCTGCGCTGCGTGTCGCGGGTTCGATTCCCGCACGGAACAAATATTTGTATGACCTACAAGTAGCTGTTCCGGGTCTGGCTGTTTGTGTATGTGAGTTTAAATGTTTGTAAACGCACCCACAATACAGGAGGAATTCCTAGTGTGGGGCAACGTTTTATATTAAAAAAAAAGAAAAAAAAAATATATTAGTCACAATTATGGACCCTGTCGGGCACAGCATAGATATTAGGAGAGAGGTTATTCAGCTCTGTTCAACTTTTGTCCACAGAAAACAACGACTTTGTATGAGATGGGTACGCATCCGTTCAGCCGCCGCGGAAAGCTGAACGAACTCCATACAAAATCGCTGTTTTCTATGGACAAAAGCTGAACAGCACCCTAATTGCGTAACTCACTATTACTCTCAATTTGAATCATTTTGAAGCATATTTCTAATCCATTGCTCCATGTTCCTCCATGTTCGAAAAATGTGTCTGCTCAACAACGCAAATAACGCAATGAATGTTGTTGAACTGTCAAAATGAAACTCATTGCTACTGACAGTGTGTTACCCTGCTGAGCTGATTAAGTGTAGTAAGTATACTGGTTATGTATAACTTGATGTTTAGCTTTGCGTATATCGTGCGTTGCAGGTCAATAACCTGTATGAGGTTATAAAACGAAACCTGCTCCGTAAACAAAGAATAAATAAATCTGAAATCTTTACACCCCGTATATTTTACGAGTTCGATTCAGATAAACTTTGGCACACATATAAAATACGATTTCAGGGTTCATAGTTAATTTTATTGTGCCAATAAGGTGGGGCTAATATGCTACTTAAGGTAAATGGAGCAATGTTTTTTTTATGGAGAAAAGAAAATTCACAAAAAGTAATTTAAAAAAATTAAACCGACTTCAAAAAGAAATTAACTCAAAATTATGAAATAACTTTAATTTCGGAAGTCGGTGTCTTGGGATCTGTATTTTAGTTTTATGCCACCGACTTCCGAAATTAAAGTTATTTCATAATTTTGAGTTAATTTCTTTTTGAAGTCGGTTTAATTTTTTTAAATTACTTTTTATTTCGTCATTTTTAGTTTTTGCACTAGTATTTGACCAAGGTTTTGAGATGTTTTCCCTTTGACACTACACCCGTAGCTCTTATAAATAAGCCAGGCCGTCACACTTACACGTATTAGTCCATATCTTGAAAATTACTGAATCGATCTTGATGAAACTTGCACTGTTCCCTAAGTTGAAGAAAATGTAAGCCAATAAAAAAAAAATGGTCACGATCCGATTAATAGTTCCGGAGATATGCGTGGACAAACATACATACATACATACATACATACATACATACGTCTATGAAATTTTGTATATTTGTTTGGAAGCCCTAATAGATCATCATATGTGAATATAATGCAATTCCAATAATATTACATACATACATATCGAATTGATAACCTCCTTTTTTTTGAAGTCGGTAAAAATATTTGGGCACTGTTCCTGTTGACAGCGATGCGGACGAATTTTTTGATGCCCTATGATTATTTTGCTTATTTTTTCATATAAATGTATGTGTATTAGCATTGATTATGTAAATATTATCAACATTTAAATAATCAAAAAATATGTGACATCTGCCAATCCGCACTGGGCCCGCGTGGTGGATTACGGCCCACTCCCTCTCACCGAGAGGAGGCCTGTGTCCCAGCAGTGGGAACATTATAGGCTGATTATGGTGATACATAAATGATTTATTTTCTGTAAGTAGGTTTGTATAAACACTTTAACACGTCAATTATATTTTTTTAAACTAGATGAGGTCGGTGTTTCCTAACTAACTATTCTGAGAAGAAAGGCCGAAACAAACTCGGAGGTCACAGTCTCTTTTAAAGTCCAGACCAAATCATGGTCAGATCGTCTGAAGACCATGTAGATTGGTGTCTGAAATGGTCTTTTGATGAAAGAACCACACAGATTAAGCGGACCTGTCCAATCAGTGCACGCATTTGTCAAAAATCGTGCAGCTCAACTCAAGACTTAATGAGCTCAACGATTCGACGAACAATACCAAAGAAAGGACATTTGGGTAGGCCGTGTAAATTACTCAAACTGCCAGATCATTAACTTAACTTCACGCCTTGTTTCCTTAAAGCGTTGGACAGGGGTGTACTATACTTGCTTATAGTCATGTTTAAGTCCCATGTAATAGGGTGACTGACTTGTCTAGTAGGAACCAAATCTCAGTTGGTCCGATAGAGTTTTTTGATCCTTTTGAGAAATAGGATCGATTGGCATCAAAAAAAGTTTTTGTGAAAACTGCCCATTTTCTTGATGACTGTGAATTGTTTTTAAAATCTGTGAATGCAGATCAAAACATCTCAAAAATTTAACTCCAAACACCTATTTAAAATAATAATAATATGTACATTTATATGAAAAAAAATTAGCAAAATGATCATAGGGCATCAAAAAATTCGTCCGCATCGCTGTCAACAGGAACAGTGCCCAAAAGGCTGGCAGCATTGCCACGTTGTATGGCAATGCTAATTCTTTGGCCAAGAAATAGGCCAGCCCTCTGGTCACGTGAAGAGTCGACTAACCGCTTGGCGATATCTCGAAAAACATCATTTTCTTGTAGCGACCAAAAAAACCATTCTGTATTACTATCCTACTAGTCCTACTCTCCTACTTTCTACTAATCCTATCCTACTTGCTACTGTCCCATCCTTCTATCCTACTCCTATCCTACTTGCTACTGTCCCATCCTTCTATCCTACTCCTATCCTACTTGCTACTGTCCCATCCTTCTATCCTACTCCTATCCTACTTGCTACTGTCCCATCCTTCTATCCTACTCCTAATAATCGTAATCCTATTAATAATATAAAAGCGAAAGTTTTTTATAACTTATAGGTACGTCAGAATAACAGGTATAGAATACTTTTTATCCCGATATTCCCCGGAGATCGATACTTATGCGGGTGAAACCGCGGGGCGCTAGAAATATTATAAACGCAAAAGTTTGTGTTTGTAATGGATGGATGTTTGTTACTCTTTCACGCAAAAACCGCTGTACGGATTTGAATGAAATTTGGCGCACAGAAAGTTTATAACCAGGATACACACAAAGGATACTTTTTATCCCGATATTCCTACGGGTTTGAGACTTATGAGAGTGAAACTGCAGGGCGAAGCTAGTAATAAAGTAATTTCGATGTTGTGTCAAGTCGTATAATTGGGATCCTGCCGTTTTGCCGAAAAGATTTTGCCAAAATTTCACCACCCAAACAAATTTTAGCAACCTTTTTTATACCAATGCAACGTTTGGAATGATTTTAGTACTCACATTTTCAATATTATGCCTAAAAATGTATGCAACTCCAAATTATACCAAAACAAATTAGACCTAATGATAATTATGGTAACCTTTGCATTATGTCAAAGTATTATTATGCCACAGTAATATTATGCTAATAAAAGTTATGCGAAAACGTTATACCAAACAATATTATGCCTAAAAATTTTATGCGAAGATGCCCACCTACGTGCGTGACAACTAATCTAATTATTATAATGCATGATTAGTATGCGGTGAAGGTGTCGACTGCCTCGGACACCATGGCTTATCCTGCAGTAAAAGCGCAGGCCGGATAGCACGGCATGCTAGCATCAATGACATCATCCGTCGTGCTCTTGTCACCGCCGGGGTGCCAGCTGTTTTAGAACCCAATGGCTTGGCACGCGACGATGGGAAGAGACCAGACGGAATGACCATAATGCCTTGGAAGGTTGGTAGGCCTTTGGTGTGGGATGCAACGTGTGTCGACACCCTTGTGCCATCCCATCTTCCAAGCACGGTGAGCTGTGCTGGGGCAGCTGCTCCAGGTGCGGAAAACCTCAAACGGCGCAAATACTCCAATCTCTTTGGAACGTATATGTTTGAGCCGTTTGGGGTTGAAACTCTAGGGCCATGGGGCCCGAGTGCCCACGTAGTATTTCGAGACATCGCCAAGCGGTTGGTCGACTCTTCACGTGACCAGATGGCTGGCCTATTTTTTTGCCAAATAATCAGCATTGCCATACAACGTGGCAATGCTGCCAGTCTTTTGGGCACGTTTCCTGTTGACAGCGATGCGGAAGAATTTTTTGATGCCGTTTGATTATTTCCTTTCCTTTTTATATACTTGTACATATTCTTATTATTATTTTAATACTGTACATAATTATACGATTATTATTAATGTGTTATTGATTGCATAGGTTATTAGGCATGTATTTGGTAGTTAATAATTAATAAGGAAAGTTATGTGTCTGCTTTGATCCACACATCTTGGGCTAGAATTTATTAGGTTTAGGAAGCGTATTCAATTTAATTGGATGTCAAATGTTAATGACAAGTAAGTTTTGGTTGAAAGTTAAGCCTATAGATAATACCAATAAGGTACAGTCGGCAATTAACTTGGCAAGGTTTTGACGTAGAGGGAGTAAGTTTGCGTATGTAAACTTAGTGGAACAAAAAAAATTTACACTTTTATCTTTTACTAGCTGCGCCCCGCGGTTTCACACGCATATGTGTCGATCTCGTAGGAATATCGTGATAAAAAGTAGCCTATATGTTAATCCAGGGTGTCAGCTACCTCCATACAAATATAAATTTTATCAAAATTGGTCCAGCCGTTTGAGCGTGAAGAAGTAACGAACATACAAACAGAAACACACACACAAACTTTCGCCTTTATAATATTAGTGTGATTAGTAGGATAGTAAGACTGGCGACCCGCCCCGGCTTCGCACGGTTTTTACGACTTGACAAAACATCGATATTTCTTTATTATATCTAAGTTAAATATTAATGTATTATATCTAGTTTTTAAAATGATCGACGTGTAAAAGTTTAGTGTTTGTAGAAACCTACGTACGGAAATAAAATCATTTATTGTTTAGCGACGCTGGCGATGCCATGGGCAAAAGCTAGTGGTCCATATAATAATTTTGCCCGAAGCGTTCGTCAGATAATGATCACAATATTGCTAGTTTGGCCAAAATATTCGCAATTTGCGATTGACATAAATGTTGAAATTAGGAATTTCAATTCGATACATTACCCTTGGTAAGCCCCGGGCTCTCTTATTTGAAATGCTTTTATAATGTTTGTATAACATGAAATATCTAAATATAGGTATGATTATTGGTTCTATATTCATTTGAACTCAAGGAAAATAGGCTTAGGTACAAGTGGCATGTATTTTAATGGAACCTTTACTAATTTCCATTTTGCACTCATAAAATGGCGCCCGCGACTGACGAGTAGGTCGCAGGTTCGAACCTAAGCAGGGGCTTTACTTTATGTAAATTATTTCATCACCACTGCTCTCAAAACGGTGAAGGAAACATCGTGAGGAAGCGGGCTTGTCCTAGAACCAAAAATTCGATGACATGAGACACCTACCAACCCGCACTGGGCCCGCGTGGTATATTACGGCCCAGTCTCTTTCACCGAGAGAAGGCCATGGCCATGACCATTAACACTTTTCCATATGAGATTGGTGGTTGGTGGTAGAAATCTAACTTAGAAAGATATATTTATGATTCTAATGAAATTCTCTAAATATGTACCTGCGATAAGACCGCCCATTGTGTCACCCTTTGTACAGTTTCTATAATTATGTCTGTAATTTATATGGTGTACATAATAAAGAGTATTCTATTCTATTCTATTCTACCTGTTATTGTCGCGAGTAGGTACCTGTTATTGTCGCGAATCATATTTTGATCAAGGTACAATCTGACACTGACCTGCAAATTGCAAAAACGTAAGAAAATTTGAATTTCGCGGTCTACCACTATCCATTCACCTTAGGAGGATCTCCTAATATTTTCCTAAATTCTGTCAAATGCTGCATGTAGGCTGAAATATATTCAACAAAAGTCTAGCGTTAACCTAGGCCTTATACAAAACCTTTCAGAATCCGGAATAATATAGGTATATCGGAACATTTCGGGAAATTAGGTATGTTCCCAACTGACAGATAGGCTATGTACGGATCTTTTTTTTACAACGAAACAAAAAAGGTTATGTGAAAATAGGTGGAAAGCGGAGTTTTATTTTATTTAGCTTATTGTGTCGTGTTTTGATTTCATTTTGTTTTTGGTGTGAAGAAATAAAAATATGAAATGAGGAGAAATATGCGTTAAATTGTACTTCGGATATCTATGCCCGTGGAAATGGGCAAAATTGAGTAGGAAATTCAAGTCTATCAATCCACCTAGCCTTTTGACAACTATGTTAGGGTCGGCTTCCAGTCTAACCGGATACATCTCTTTTTTTTTTTTTTTACCTATCCTTGCCTAGCCTATCTGACCTCTACAAGTCCACATCAACTCAGTTACTAGGTAACACGATACCACTATATGACTGGTTGTCAGACTTTCGGGTCTGTATCATCATCATCATCATTTCAGCCAAAAGACGTCCACTGCTGGACATAGGCCTCCCCCAAGCACTTCCACTTCGACCGGTTCTGTGCTTATCGCATCCAACGGGTTCCTGCGGCCTTCACAAAAAAAGCGGGTCTGTATATAAAATACTAATCATAATTTCTAGAACTCATTAACGGTATTCAAAATTAATAACCATTTTCATCTGAAAATACCAAAACTAATGTAGGTACATTTACAAAAATACATAACAAAATGAAATGCCTACTAACAACCAAAGTTCTTAAAAAAAATCCCCTCTTTCCGTCCCTCCTCATATTCCTTTCACGATTCGCCAAGCGTAAAAGTACCGCACAATTTGATATACATAACCAGGAAAAAATAGAAGAAAAAAAATCGTCTGTGTCGCCCAATGAATGACGGAATGTGTAGCTGATAGCACGACCCGCAAGATAGACGCGTCTATGGATGTTATGACGAAAATTATTAAGGAAAAACAACCGAATTCCAAAAAAAAACATTACAACGGGAAAAATAACTTTAATAATACCGCGAGCCCTCCGTGGCTCGAAACGCACGTTATACAGTTGGTCCCGGGTGTCACCATTGTGTGGATCGCCCCGGAGGACACGGTGGAGGTCTGCCCAGCTTGGGCGGAGCACTAGCATTTGATAAACCTTCCTCAAGAATTGGGCTATCAAATTCAAATATTATAATTTTTCAAATCTGACTGGTAGTTCCAGAGATTTGCGAGTTCAAACAAACAATTAAACTCTACAGCTTTACTAATATGTAGTATACCTATACATAATAGAGTAGAATAGATACATTGAGTTCAAGTTACCTACTTTCAGGAAACAATAATATTGGCCTTACAGTAATGTAAGTAACTCAAAGTAAAAGCATTTATTTCAAATAGGCATATAAAAGGCACTTTTGAACGACAACGTCCGTACGACATGTATTACGCAATATTAGGTAGGTATAGGTACCTATACATTGTAATTTCTGTAACTTTCCCAAATTACTAGCTATTAATAAATCTTGTTTCATATAAAACAAATTGTGTATTATATAATAGCCACTACAAAGTCCAATTACTTTCGAGGGTAGATTAACATCTTGAGCCGTGTATACTTTTATTTATTTCGATTATTGCGTCTGGCACGACACTCTATGATTAAGTGGCACGCACTTTATGGATTATACAATGTATTAATATGAACACTTTTATGTTTTTTTTTTTTTGGCAACATTGTTAAGTGTCAAAAGGCTTTACTTACAGTCCTTATAATGCGGTTGCAAGCACTAATCTCGGAAACAACCAGTCGGATTTAAAAAATTATACCTGCATTTGATAGCCCTATTCTTAGGGAAGGCTACTACTACTTAAGGCTACTTTAACTTGACATCATGCTATGATACCCATAAGAGACAAGCTAAAAGAAAAAGTCAGATAACCTGACCAAGATTATGTCTGGACTTTAAAAGAGACTGTGACCTCTGAGTTTGTTTCGGCCTTTCTTCTCGGAGTAGTCAGATAGGAAACGTCGACTTCATCTAGTTTTAAAAAAAACATGATTGACGTGTAAAAGTGTTTGTAAAAACCTACTTACCAAATAAAATCATTTCATTTCATTTCAGAAAGAACGTTAAGCGAAAACGAAGTCTTTAAGAACAAGAAATTTCACGCGGACAAAGTCGTGGGAAGAAGCTAGTTGAATTATAAAGTGGTAAAATTTGTGTGTTTGTATATCAGGCTAATCTTCGGAACTGCTGATCCGATTCGAAAAATCTTTCACTAAATAGGAAGCTACAGTATCGCCGAGTTTATGATATATTTTATGTTAAAACAAGAAACTTCAGACAAAGTCCCCGGGCGGAAGCTATTGAAAAATATGTAAATAATACTCTATGGTATGGACAGTGCCCGGGATTCAATATTCCCAATCCACCAATTAAGCTTTTAATGAAAATCAATACGAAATTAATCATCATTAACAAGGATCTAGTCAGATACTCCCTAAATATTAATTTGACAATTTAATTAACTAAAACGTCATCTACAAAGCTATTTGTTAACATAGCTAATTAATCAACTAGGGTCAGTTCACACCGAGACGCGACGCGACGCGCAGTTTTCAAGATAGAAATACAATTACAGACCTTATCTACTACACTAAAAGGTACACAATTCAGTGTCTACTACGTCGAGCTACGCAGCGCGGCGCAGCGCGGCGCAGCGCGGCGCAGCGCGGTGCCGCGCGGCGTAGCTCACTGAATCGTGTACCTTTTTGTGTAGTAGATAAAGCCTGTAATTGTATTTCTATCTTGAAAACTGCGCGTCGCGTCGCGTCTCGGTGTGAACTGACCCTGAGTGTGTGCAGCACCATTTCTAACGTGTTAGGCAATTTACAGGAACTGGGATCACACAAGTAAGTTAAAGAAAATCAACCATGTTTTCTTTTTATAGGTTAGAAGGGCCTACAATGGACATAATGTTTATCAAGGCTACATGTCAGACATGGGGCTTCATAAACCTTCCTGTACTATGCGAGCCAATTATGAATAGTACTGTCAAGATGCCATTTTGTTCCGCAGTACTCGGAACTGCCGGTCGATTATGTTAGAATTAAATTAGGTGAAGTGAGCTGTCATGGAATGACAGCTCACTTCACCTAATTTCTCTGCTGTCATTCCACCTGAAGCTAGGGATTGCCACCAATGACAGCTCACTTTAAGCTCACTTCACCCAAGTTGATAACGGTGAGATTTTTACAGAATAGCACCGCAGTACTACTTGTACCGTAGACAGAGTAAACTATAGACGGTATAGACTGCTGCATATCTTCTTTTTCATTCGCACAAGAAAAAGAGAAATTATATTAACGTCACTAGCAAAGAAAAGAGACAGAGTAAGAATATTTTTGTCCCTTACTGCGTGTCGGCTAAGCACAGCAATGTGCACAACAAGTTTGAAGTTTATTAATGAAATAATAAAAACTACACTGCGATTAAACGGAAAATAAGATCTTTTTCGTGCATAATTCAATAATAGTACATTTGCGCAACTGTGAAAATGCTAAAGCTGCAGTGTATTAAGCCGTAAAAATGATAGTATGATGAAGATTGCCGGAATTTTTTGTCCCTTTCGGTGACACGGATACCATGAGTCTATAGATTACTCTGTCTACGACTTCATCATCATCTTCCTGCCCTTATCCCATGTTACTTGGGGTCGGCGCAACACGTTTTCTTCTTCCATTCTCCCCTGTCAACCGTCACGCTATCATTCACTTCCTTCTGTACTCTGTCTACGACTTGTAAAGTACTAATTTGAAAGCTATCGTGTGAAGTTAGCAGCAAGCACGATCCTATCCTTAGTTGGCTCGCATTATAATTGGGTGTTTTGTATTTTGTTTTTATAATGTTTTAACACTTCGCGGGACACTTAACGCCTCTCGACGTAATAACAATAAAACTTCTAAGTATTGTGTCTCGTTCAGTGACCTTCAATGTGTTAATATCGTATTTGTATGCTTAATTTGTTACCTACTGCTAACATAGTTTTTAGGTTACTTATAGGTACCTAATACTAATACGCAATAGGCCCACGATGCCTGCCAATAAAATATTTTCGTTCTTGTACGGGTTGTAATAGTTAACTCCGTACACCGATTTGTCGTGAAGGTTGGTGAGTTCAGTTAGTATAGAGAAACACGTTCCACTGAGATGCACTAAGTAGTTAAGTTTATTTAAGTTAAGAGTAAGTAGTCCGATGGGACGGCAATCCGACACGACCGGAGAGAGATCAGGCGTAGGACCAACGGCTTAACGTGGTTTCCAAGGCACGTGGGAATCACACCGCCAAGTTCCAAACTCCGGGCTGTTACTAAGAAATTCCTAATAAAAAAACTCAATAACACTTTGGGAATAAAACCCAGGACCCCCACTCAGCAGTCGCGCTTGCGACCACAAGACCAACGGGGCAGTTTATAAATAAAAGGATATGTAATTAGTTCCTTACCTTCATTGAAAAAAAGTGTTGGCAAAACATAAATGATTTGATTTGAACTCCTGCTAGTGGCGCTTGCGACTACCGAGGAGGACCATCGAGGCGAGGCGAGGTGTTGTTTGTATTTACGATAGTTTATAAAAAGACAGAGCAGTGGTGGCCCAGTGGTCACGGACACGACTTACGAGTTGTAGGTCGTAGGTTCGAACCCAGACAGACGCTTTACTTTTTGTAAATTACTTCATCACCACTGCTCTCAAAACGGTGAAGGAAAACATCGTGAGGAAACCGGCATGTCCTAGAACCAAAAATTCGAAGACATGTGACATCCACCAACCCGCACTGGGCCCGCGTGGTGGATTACGGCCCACTCCCTCTCATTGAGAGGAGGCCTGTGTCCCAGCAGTGAGTACATTATAGGCTGATTATGGTATGGTTATGGTATAAAAAGACTTGTAAACCTACTGTGTCTTACATTATCTGTACCTACTATGTAACAATTATGTAAGTGAAAATTGTTTGCGACCGGCCGGTGACAGGGTAATTAAAATTCTAGCTGAATTGAACCTGTGCTGCGAGCGTCTGAAAAATAATTTAGCTTTCGACGTTAGGTAAAAGTAAAATGTTTAGAATTTTGCAGATGGAGATGAGATTTAAATAACCTGTGAGGTTGTAATTAAGAGGGATTTATTTTTATGTTAACCTATTTTGTCCCACTGCTGGGCATAGTTCTCTAATTTTCCTTATCTTGTGCCTTCTCCGGACAATCGGTCAGGAACGAGTCCAAAATCGTCACGCCATCGTTTCTTAGCCTTGCTTCGGTGACGACGCCCGTCTTCAGGCACTCACTGTGTGACGATCATGGCTCACCTGTTTTGATGCATCCTATACCTACGTATGACCCACCCAGTCCCATTTCAGCCTCGCAGACTCATCGCCAACATCAACGATGTCTTGGAGCGTAATTTTAAGTTGCGAATTTGGTCAGTGAGTTTAATTTTTAAAATACTACGCTCCATCGCTCTTTGGCAAACCTTGAGTTTAGACTTCTGAGCCTCGGTCAAAGACCAAGTCTGAGCCATAGGTTAGGACAGGCAGGATACACAAGTCGACGAGCTTGCGCTATAATGAGATAGGAAGATTGTCCTTCATTAGCACCTTAATGGACCTATAGAAGTATGAGTAACAGGGTGTACCTATAGTTCACTCATACTCTATAGAAAAGGGAGGATCCTTCAACCAGACGGGTGTTGTGTCTGGCTGGCAAGTGCCCGATGATTCATGTCGGGCCGTTGTATTTAGGCTAGTTGCGCGGTAAACTCTGCTTGCGAGATGCAGGCCCCATATTGATACCTTGGATACCATTATCTACACCGCCGTTACCCTTTACATAAATGTAAATCTTTGACAGTCGTTACGGGTAGTCAGAAGCCCGAAAGTCTGACAACCAGTTTTTCCAAGGGATATCTTATTACCCAGTAACTGTGTTGTGGACGTCAGATAGGCAGTAGCTCCATGTAAAATACTGGTATTCAGCTGCATCCTGTTAGACTGGAAGCTGACCCTAACTTAATTAGGAAAAGGCTAGGCAGATTATTAAATTAATTCGCAGAAACATAATTACAGCAGCAGGTATGATCAAATTGTTCGTTAAATCAATTAGCTACAAAACACTACACACCGCGTTTCGTGTTAATGAAGTGAGTTAAAGGATTATTGACCTGGTTCAAACTACATAGATTGTCTGGGTTAAGGTTATTTCTGATCTGAAGCCGGTAATAATATCAGTAGTTAGGTGGCATTAGAATAGGTGGTACCCATGTTGATTATGAACCCGTCCACTAAACACAACAGTTTGATGAAAATATACTTCACGTGACCAGAGGGCTCATGAGGGCTGGGTCGTTCTTTGTCCAAAAATTAATATTACCATTCAACTTGACAATGCTGCCAATCTTCTGGGCACGTTTCCGGATGACAGCGATGCGGACGAGTACTTCGACGCCTAAATATCCTTTTGTTTTTGTATTTATTTGTAGGTATAGTTAGTCATTCTTTTATTTCAGTAACTAGCCTGTGAACATTTTCAAATTTTTCATCATGGGTGTCGTTTCATGGTTTTCGAGGGTGCTAAAACCGATAGTGAGGTCAAAATGAAAATCCAAGATGGTAGCTGTGAAAATTATCAAATTTTTTATTATGGGTGTAGTTTTGATGGTTTTCGAGGGTGCTAAAGCCGATAGTGAGGTCAAAATGAAAATTCAAAAGAGCGGCTGCGAAATTTGACAAATGGATCGTCATTAATTGACATTTTGAAAAAAAAAAAAAATTCGTAGCCGCCATCTTGGGTTGGGGGCTTGTGGCTAAGTAATAACAGCCGCACGGGTCGATCGACCAGGTTAAGCTAAGCTTGCTGCGGTTGGTCCATGGATGGGTGTACATCATTCTATACTAAGACCCCTCATTCTATAACAACTCAAAAACAATCTGTGTAACCGTTTCCCGACTATGTTAAGGTCGGCTTCCAGTCTAACCGGAAGCAGCTAAATACCAGTACCTATTTTACATGGAGCTTTACATGGATGTCAAACTTGTCAGACTATCTGCTTCAGGACTTTATCTCACAACTTTAAACAGCACAAACCACTATTTCAGAAGTTTGTCTCAGTAATCGTTAAAATCCGAATCAAACGGTACACTATCCGCAATGGAAATGCAATCAGAATCAAATTGCTTACAATTCGAACAGTACTAACGGACTATTAATGTGAATATGATTCCTAATGTAACAATAATAGCTTAGTTAATAGCGATACTAGAAACGTTCAATACATTACTTCCTAGGAAATTCACGTTTGTACAGCAAAATCGACTAAATGCTTTGCAGTGCAAAGAAATTACGGGCTGACATTAATTATGTTCTATAGATATGATAGCGCAGCAAGTGGCGCCATCTAGTTTTGTTACGAAGTTACTGGAAAAAACACCGGAAAAGGTTGGATATGAGTGACACTGACTACGGGCGGGCACCGTCCGTCTTCAGGCACCCATTGTGTGGAAACTTTTGCCCAGCGGTCCTGCGGCTGATGTGACCCGCCCAATCCCACTTGAGATAATACAGTGTGAGCCTTCATAATGTGCACATAACGAAATGAGGGAAACATAGCTTAATTTTATCGACGGAAAAAATATTTAAAAAAATAAAAAATTATTTAAAAGGATCTTTACCTGCTAAAGTATGATGATTGCAAGGCCTTTCTTTAACAGTCGATAGGAAATGTTGTGATTGAGTTACAAACATGGTATTTTACGTTTAGAAATCTGATGAGAATAATTTAAAGTAATAAAAAAGAGTAGGTAATCGGGGCTTTTATTGAGTAATTTTACAATTATTGTAAAAATTGATGAAAAAATATCAGATTTTTGTTAGAAAAAAACCATAATTCTCAATTGAGGGCGATTGTTTACACAGGGGTCACAGCAGCAAACAAGAATTTTAATAAAAATTCTACAAAAAAATTTTTTTTTTTATTTTTTTAAATATTTTTTCCGTCGATAAAATTAAGCTTAGTTACCCTCATTTCGATATGTGCACATTATGAAAACTCACACTGTATTATGTTCATTATATCCAGCCAATATTTACAAAACAATAAGCTATTGTAGATATGATTACTTGTAAAAGAAACCTATTATTTGAAAAAAAAGATGAACAAAAAAAACAATTTTAATTAACATCTTAGTTGCTGAACAACAATGCTTTCATATTACAACAATGCTTTCATATTTATTGTCTTGTAGCTAAGCTGCCATTTTGTATTTCTCGAGTCTTTTGTTTCTTTTTTTTATTAGAACGCAATTTCTAGGTGTTACCTACAAATTATTTTGTAATTAATCAGTAAAAGAAAGAAAAATAGGTTTATTTGTCACAGAAACACGTGCATACAAAAAGCAAATTAATTCTAATAATAAGGAAAAATCAAAACAAAATATGACAAATAGTCGACAGCTGCACGTCATGGTTGTGACAAGAAGGCCACTCAGCATGATGCTGTGCTAAAGGGGACCCACAGCACAGCGCTGATTTTCACAATGGTTACTCAAAAAGGCCCTACGGAAACCAAGCCAGATCAAATGATTTGTACTCTGTAATAACAAAATAAAACAAAACAAACAGTACTTAACACACTAATATTATAAAGGCGAAAGTTTGTGAGTGTGTGGGGGTGTGTTTATATGTTTGTTACTTCTTCACGCTCAAACGGTTAGACCAATTTTGATAAAATTTTGTATGGATGTAGCTGACACCCTGGATTAACTTATAGGCTACTTTTATCCCGATATTCCCACGGGATCGACACTGATGCTGGTGAAACCATAAGCATAAAGCATAAGCCTTGTTTTACGTGTTTCTTTAAAAAAATCGAACACTACGAAAATTAGCATCACGGGTAACGTTTTTTGGCCCATTTCATTGCATTTTCATCAGATACTTTTGGTACAGGCCATAGATAACAATGTGAATTTTATCAAGCGTAAAATAAGTTTGTATTTCATATTGCTAATGTGAAACGAGGTGATGTACAAAATAATGGAAAAATAGACTTAAAAAAATTTTGAGAACGAAAAATTTGAGTCCGCGTAGATATCACTGGTCAGTTTCCCTCAGTCGTCAGTTTATTGAATTCGCCAGTTTCGTTGATTAGTCAGTTTCACTGATTCGTCAGTTTTGCCGATTAGACAGTTGCGTTAACTCGACAGTTACCAATATATTTTATAAATATTTGCCAGTTTTCGTCGATTCGTCAGTTTTGTACACTCAAGTTTTTACGTGTTGAAAAACATAATAATTTATGGTGCTGTAAGAAAAACCTAACCTTAATAATATCACACTTAATTTTTTTTAAATGTACTTACCTTCAAGATTAAGTACCTAACTGAAATCTAAATATGATACCTAACGAGTCGTAAATTCAAATAAAATAGTTAAAAATTGGTCGTAAATTCAAAAATTGGTCCTTAGAATAAGCAGAAACGGAATGGCTGCAGGTAGGTACTTAGTATAATAAGGTTGTACTATTAAAACTACCATAACCAGCCAACCAGTTATTATCTACAGAAATGTAGATTATATCGAGCCCTGACAGTAATAGAAACACATTAAATTCTAATACATTGAGTTTTATTCCCTTAACGGTCGCAAAACTGCCTTGACACAACTGGTAACTACAAAATTGTCTAATGGTGCTGCATTTATAGTATAAATAGATAGTTATTATACCGATCATTTTGCGAGCAAATGTCATAAAGATGTTGGTAGTAATTGCTCATTAAAAATAATGGTATTAGGGGAGGTAAGCCTAAAACGGGTAGCCCGCCTAAAACGGGTATGCATTTTAAATTGCGCACCGTTATTGCTAATGAGAATGTGTGCGTGCAGTGCGCGGCGCCTGCTGCTCGCCAATCACAGGCAGTCGGCGCGCTTCTCTGGCGGACACGAGCTCACGGTAAGACAAGAACGAAGATTTTTGCTATTTCCACTAAAAAAAATTGAGTTACATTACTTTTGAATATTCGAAAATGGTTTACAATATATTCTTACTAGTTTTGTGTTATTATTTTGCAATAAATAGACGTTTTATTTGCGTAATAGTTTGGCGTTTATTATTGCGGTTTTAAGATTATGAATCGATTGAAAAAAATACATGCTTGTGGGCAAAAAGGGTAGGGGTAAAGCGGGTGCCCGTTTTGCCCATACCCGATTTGCCCTGTATAATTTCATTGACTGCTTATTAGTTCTTTTATTTTTGCAGATGGTTAATAAATACAAAAGTAAGACTGCAAATGCATCGTGGGATGAGGGAGTTATGAAGCTTGCGATATAAGAAGCTCTCAAAACTTCCGTCAATGCAGCAAAAAAATATGGCATCAACCTTTCGACTTTACAGAGACATGTAAAGAAAGGATGTACAAAAAAAAAAAACTAGAAAGATTCACAACAGTTTTTACAGCAGCTCAAAGAGCTAGTTGAGTACCTATCTATTTCATATGGATAATCGGTTTTTTGGACTGACCAAAACAGAATTATTAAAACTATTGTACCAATATGAACAGCAATATTACACATCCTTTTAAAAACGGAGCCGCAGGATGATGATGATTATGGTGGTGAACCCTAACTGTTAATTTTATGTAGAAACTTTGAGTTATGAATGTTATGAAACAGTTCTAGTCATTGATTGACGTTGATTTCATTTCATTTAATCCCTACCCGCTTTGCCCAAAAGCCCTACCTGCTTTAGGCCCCCCCTACGGGCAAAATGGGTAATTCGAATGGTAAAGATTCTTGTTATTTTTTTATTCTTATTGTACAAAACTACTAAATATGTAATTTATTTTATAGTCCTTGATAACTAAACAATTCATAATGTACAAATAAATGTTCAATTTGTATCTGTAAATTGTTTTTTTTTATCATCAACCTTAGCTTACCCGTTTTGGGCTACTCTCCCCTATAGAGGCATGATAAACAGGGTGTAAAGTTCACTCATCCTCCATAGAAAAGGGAGGATCCTCCGACCAGACGGGTGTTATGTCTGGTGAGCAACTGCCCGATGATTAATGTTGCGCTGTAAACTTTGCTTGCGAGATGCAGGATTTTGCGTGACGTCAGTATGACGCGCGGTAGTTCATATGAGGCGTTGTAGATACCGCTACAGTATTAATAATACGAGGTTCACTTACCCATGCCTATCAATTTGGTTGGTTCAACCAGATAGAGCCGTCAATTTCCAGGCATCTAGTTACACTGGACACTGGAGTAACCGACATATGTAGCTTGCAGAGTAAGTAAGCTGAAGTGGCAGTGGGTTGGCCATGTTTGTCGAAGGACCGATGGCTGGTGGATCAGACAAGTCCAGAGGCCGCGGATCGCCAAGCTTAGTGTGGCGCGCCCCCCAGCTAGATGGACTTAAGACCGCAAAAAGGTGACTGGGAATGACTGGATGCGGAAGACGAAGGACAGGGTGCTGTGGCGCAGCATGGAAGATGCCTTTGTCCAGCAGTGAACTGCTGAGTTGATTGGTTTATAGTGACACTGAATCAACATTTTACCAAAAACAAAGGAGGAGAAAGAGGTCCGCTCCTTGTCAACAGAAAAAGCGTTCAAAAGACTGGTAGTATGGCAATGATGATTCTTTGGCCAAAAATAGCCCAGACCTCTTTGGCGATGTCTCGAAAAACTAAGTGGGTACTCGGACCCCATCGCCCTAGTGTTTCAATCCCAAACGGCTTATAGATTGTATCTCCCGACAAAATTGAAATATATGCGTCATTTGAGGTTTTACGCACCTACTTTTTTATATACAACTATACATTTACCTACACATCAATATAATTTTGAGACTGTTAGCTTATTACATTACGTAAAAATATTATAGTGTTTGGAAAAAAAAAAACTTTATGTATAACTCTATACAATTCAGTCCTGTACCCGCTTTAAAGTAGCTCAGTAGCGCTGGATTTAAATATAGCAGCTGCTAATTGGTCGTTATCCAATCCACGTCACTGGATTGCTTTATGTAGGTATCTTTCATTTGTATATTATACCTTCCAATCAATCAAAGTAAATTAATTAATCCGATAAACCGTGTAAAACCTTTGGTTATAAAGCACCTGTCTCACCACCGGGGACAAGAAGTGAGTAGAGCTTGCAGGCCATATCACATTGGCGATTTGCAAGCGAGTCCAAAGCGTGGTGAGGTGCGCAGCGACGCGCTCGCTGCAAAGACGCCGCAGACGCCCAGCGAGCCCGCCGCGAATAGCGCCGTCGACGCCATTTTGTACACTCTGGTGTCGACGGCGCTATTCGCGGCGAGTTCGCCGCGCGCTCGTTGCGAACTTCCGGTGAGCTCGCTGCGCACTCGCCTCGCTTTGGACTCGCTTGCAAATCGCCGTTGTGATAAGGCCCTAAAAAGTTGGCGAGCAACGAACAGCGAGTGCGTGACGGCGACGAGCGATACTCGTTGGTATAGTATTTTATCTCACAAAGTGACGCGCGCTTTATTTGTGGTTACCAAGTGTACAAACAACTGTGAAGGTGTGTATGAGCGCAAGAGCTCTCGGTACCGTCCGAGACAATGGCGAAGTCGGAAATGTGTATGTGTGTTATGTGCTGACGCTACGCGTCTTCACGCACACATTCACAACGTATTTGTACAATTGTTTACCACAAGTAAAGCGCGTTTCGCTTCGTGAGATAAATATACTCTTGTGCGACAAACGAGTACTCGCCGGCAGTGTGAATAGTCAGCAATCAACTATTAAAAATAAATGTATCTCTATTACACGGGACTTACAACCTTTTTGTACGTTTCTTGAGCGAGAGAATCATTCATACCTAGTTGTTGTGTCTGCGTTGGGAAAGGTAGCACACACTACAACGCACCACGCGCGGGGGTGCAGATAACGCGCCCCCAGTCATGATTATTTACATACAAGTTAAATTAAAATCCATACGGGGAATCTAGGCTCCGTTTACCCCGTCGCGTGGCGCATTGTAGTGTGTGATCCGCCTAAGACCCGTTTCATGAAGCGGGCGAATCTCAAAAATAGCTAGCAAAATGTCTGCTGTTAATGTCAAGAAACATCGATACATTGTTTTTTGAAGTGAAAACTCCTTATGTGTAAGCTAGACTAACTTCAGCTTAGCTCTCAGTCCGCAACCCGCTTACTGCTTAGGCTGATTCCTACAAGTTACTGAAAATTCTTGTAAATGTCAAGTTATCAAAAGTTATAGTAGAATTATTATGACAAGTATCTGAAGGGATTCCGAGAAATTATCCTTAGTAAGGATCCTTTAACTATCGAACTTTGTTACGAGTTCATTAGTAAAGTTAGTTTTTAGGGTTTTGTACCCAACGAGACCCTATAATTAAGCCTCCCCTGTCTGTCTGTCAGCAGGCTCTATCTCATGAAACATTATAGGTAGACAGTGGCGCCGATTCTGTTGTTCACAAACTAAACTAAATTTAAGTTCATGCATCTTTTTCTTTCTATTTCATTATGAAAAGGACAGAAGATAAATATTAGTTTAGTCCTGTCAAATTAGTCAGCGCCTGACGTAAATTGACGTATTTTTAATAAGCAATTTTTTAATCTCGTCTAAATTGTCTATGGAGTATCTTAATTTGACAGGACTAAACTAATATTTATCTTCTGTCCTTTTCATAATGAAATAGAAAGAAAAAGATGCCTGAACTTAAATTTAGTTTGGTTTGTGAACAACAGAATCGGCGCCAGTGTATTCCTATTGCTGCTATAACAATTCATAATTCCATACTATAATATTATAAATGCGAAAGTAAGTTTGTTTGTTATTTTTTCACGCCTAAACCACTGAACCGATCATCCTGAAATTTTGACTGATAGACTGACTAATAGAGAAGTATGGAAAAAACTGGCCAAGTGCGGGTCGAACTCGCACACGAAGAGTTCCGTACCACAAAAAAAAAAAGGCAAAAACCTCGAAAAAAACACGTTTGTTGTATGGGAGCCCCCTTGAAATATTTATTTTATTCTGTTTTTAGTACCTATTTGTTGTTATAGCGTCCCGTTTTACCCTTTGGGTACGGAACCCTAAAAAAGACATGTTGCGCCAACCCCAAATAAAATGGCATAATGTTAGATTTATCAAAATCACCTATTTTCTTACAATTCTTTCTTTCTTTTCTTTAAAAAAACATTGCCCACACTAGGAATTTCTCCTGTATTGTGGGTACGTTTACAAACATTTAAACTCACATACACAAACAGCCAGACCCGGAACAACTACTTGTAGGTCATACATATATTTGTTCCGTGCGGGAATCGAACCCGCGACACGCAGCGCAGCAGTCAATCGCTTAACCACTGCGCCAACTGTGCCGTCACACTCACATTAAACTCACAGAACGACAACCAACAAAACTATTCTGACCATTAAAAGCCTGACCTCAATTCAAAATAACCTAAACTTGACACATGCTTCAAACCATCCTATTCCACCTATCCGATTATAAGGCACAATACGAGGATCCCATCTTGACCTCAAAGAGGTTGCAATAACAATGGTTGGGCTTAGAGTACGTAAGACGATTTGGGGATCTAACTGCGAGGTGGCGTTGTAAGATGACAGAGAAAAATATGTCTACTGCCTGAAAATATTTTTAAATGATAAAAAAATATTACACAAATGTATAGAACGAATGAGCTGGCAGATAAAGTACTTACGAGCATTTTGCTAGCTTGTTATAAGTATCAAGTTACTAGCCTAAGGTATGGATGCAAATCAACCTTATAGTACCTAAGCCATTAAAGCCCTAGGGATCTAGACGGGCAGTAATTATGTACTGAATTTCTTATCCTGCAGTAATTCGTTGGTCAAGTATAATATAAAGACGACAAGTCAAAGTACCGTTCGTCACGAAAAGAAGAAGCAAGTCAGCTCACACAATCCTCGCTCAGCTTACAATGGGACCACTCCTAAACACGTGCCGTCTGTCAAGTGTTTGTCAATATATCGCTTCCAACTTGTTACCTGCTTGTTGAATCTTTTAAGTCAAGTGATAACGCCTTACAAAGCGTTAACAAACAATTTTATAAAACTTGAACCTTCTTTTCGATACTTAACCTCGGGTCAAAAAGGAAGCTGAAGTTTTTTTGTTAATGAAGTCGTGAATAACAGATAGACTTTATCATACAAAAAAATAAAGGCTTGTAGCGGTATCTACAATGACACATGCGAACAACGCGTCATACTGGCGTCAAGCAAAATCCTACATCTCGCAAACAGAGTTTACCGCGCAACTAGCATAGATACAACGGCCCGACATGAATCGGGCAGCCCGCCAGACGCAACACCCGTCTGGTCGGAGGATCCTCCCTTTTCCATAGAGTATGAGTGAATTTTACACCCTGTTCCTCATACATCTATAGACTACTACAACGATCACCAGTGTAACATCACGCCTTGATTTCCCCAAGGGTAGTGTGTGGGTGTACCTATAGTACACCAACATTTCGCCAGTAAGATATGTTTAAATGGATGAGGTCTATGATGGAACGAGTGGCCCAGAAGATGCCTAAGGCACTCCCACGCATCGACGAAACACAACAGGCTGCTTGACACCGGACTCCGGCGGGAGGGTAGTCCCAAACCAGGCGGGCGTTAGTTCTACCACCGCAAGGGAAGAATTGGCCAGTCAAATAAGGTGTTGGGTATGAGTGTCCAGGATGCGCCGAGTGCTGCCATCGCCAAGTGTGCAGAGTATAACCTGCGGTAAGGAACTTCTTCGTTCCAAAAATTACTACAATACATTGACACAAGAGTTTCTTTATACTCTCACTCCTACCCCCTCATTTATCCCATTCGGCACCTCCACCACGTACATGAAATGTGTGTTTCGGTCACTTTCGGTAATTTCCGCTGACGACGTTCGGGTCACGTAGAAATGTGTGCTCATTGTTAGGGCACTAGAAGCACAGTATAAGATCTTTATACTGTGCTAGAAGCGTGGGCATTCAAACTATTTGTTGACGGAAGTGTACCTGATAAGTTGAATATAGTTGTTAGTGGATGCAGTGAAAGAAGATGGGTAGGTAAATAGAATAGTCTATAAAATGTAAGGGCAGAGAAAAGATGGTATTTTACTACGTAACTTCGTTCATTTTATAAAATAAATGTCACTTTATAAACTCACTACGAATATTGTAACCTAATTTATTGAACAACACAACTTTCCAGAGAATGTGTGTGAATGCTATAAGTAACTCAATTTTCACCTTCTCGTGCCGCTCGATGAAGTTGAAAATTGATGCGATACATTGTACCTTATATACTTTGGGTAACATTGAAAAGCTTTTTAAAAGTGATCTTTGGTAGTTTCTAGGGTTCCGTACCAAAATGGTAAAAATGGAACCCTTGTGGAAAGACTAAGTCTGTCTGTCTGTCACAGCTGGATATCTCAAGAACTACTAATACTATCATCTTGAAATTTGGAACGAATAAATAAGAAAGAAATAAAAATTTATGTATATTTTTTGCAATAGGGACTGAAAGGGGGGTCTGAAAAATTCGAAGTGGGGTTACTAGGGCATGTGGGGTATCATATGAAAGAGCGCAGTTTGCACATTATCAAACATTTTCCTTTTTTTTTTAGTTCGCATAGTTTTCGACTTTTGATGAAAAATATAAAAAAATAACGTTCCCCCCCCCTTATCTCCGAAGTTTGCAAAGAAAAAATTCTGAAATTATTCTATGTGATAGAAGTTTATGTAAATATTACAGGAAAAATAAAACGAAGTCTCTAAATAGCACACTTTTTCAGAAATCATCAACAAAAGTTACATTAGTTCCATTATCAGTCAAGAGATGGCGTTGACATAAAAAATGCAATATTCTACACCGCCGTGCACTGTGTAAAAATTCTCTGACGAATATGGGCCTCACCGATGAACATTTAAAAACATATGATGGTACCTACGGAACCCTCGGTGCGCGAGTCCGACTCGCTCTTGCCCATTTTTTTCCTTTTCATTTCACCGAAAGTAATATATAAGTCAATGGAAATATCAATATATATTGTACATACATGTACTTGTTAGGAATAATGGAACGCAACCATTTTGGTTCCTGTAACTAACTGTAGGTGGCGTTGTGTCATCCGCCACTTCCTGTCTATGAAGCTCTATAGATTGTATTACCGAAAAGTACGTTTAAGAATAAAGTTATATTTCTTACTAAATATCTGCTATTATTTACCACAACCACATACTTTCCTTCATGGTAGCAGAGCGTGGTTCAGATGTGGTACAGTTTGGAATAGTAGAACAGTGATAATATCAAACTTCAGTCGGTAAAATTCTTGTTGCGAATTTGAGGTTAGAACGTGGCGCCGGCAACGTGGTCTTCGTGATTGATTCTGGATTCCTGCAAAATGAGCTCCTCAAATCTCTTCAACATAGAAAAACTGGTCGGAAGGGAAAACTTTGCCACGTGGAAGTTCAGTATGAGGACTTATTTAGAGCACGAGGATCTGTGGTGCTGTGTCGAGCCGCCTAACAACGACCCGATTGACGCTCGCAAGGACATTAAGGCGAAAGCCAAGTTAATTTTGCTACTTGATCCGCAAAATTACGTTCATGTTCAAGAGTGCACGACAGCAAAACAGGTATGGGAGAGTTTACAACAAGCTTTTGATGATACTGGACTTACGAGACGAGTCGGCTTATTAAAAGACTTAATAAATACGACACTCGAATCAAGCAATAGTGTTGAGGAGTATGTTAGCAAAATAATGAGCACTGCTCACAAACTGCGTAACATTGAATTCGATGTCAACGATGAATGGCTCGGGACTTTAATGCTGGCTGGTTTACCAGACGAATACAAGCCCATGATTATGGGGCTCGAGAGCTCCGGCATAAAAATTAGTGCGGATTCAGTCAAGTCTAAGCTCATACAAGAAATCAACATATCAAAATCAACTGCTTTCCATGTAAACTCGAATAAGTCAAGGAATAATAATCAGCAAGTAAAACCGAAGGGACCAAGATGTTACAACTGCAACAAGAATGGGCACTTTGCCAAGTCCTGTAAACAATCAAAGAAGAAGGACAGTAAAGGGGAAAGCTCCAGTTTTATAGCAGCTTTTTCAGCGACTGTTGGACAAAATGTTAGTGAAGAATGGTTTGTAGACTCTGGTGCATCCATGCATATGTCAGCGAGAGATGATTGGATGTATAATGTCACTGACCCACCAGTAAAGAATATTACAGTGGCTAATAGAGAACCATTAGCTGTAAAAGGAGTTGGATGTGTAGACATACACATTGACAACAAAAACAAAATACAGATTAAAAATGTTTTGTTTGTTCCCGGGCTAGCAGCAAATCTCCTTTCAGTCAGCACAATTGTGAAAAATGGTTATAGAGTCATGTTTAATAATAAGGGATGTGAAGTTCAAAATATCAAAGGCGAGTTATTATGTAGTGCAACATTAACCAACAATTTGTATATTATGAACACCAGCAAAGAAATAGCACACTTAACTTCAAGTGCTGCAAGTCATAACAATGCTCATCTCTGGCACTTACGAATGGGCCATTTAAATTTTACAGATATTAAGAAACTACCCGATTGCACTAAGGATGTGACTCTGACTCAGGATAAAAGTAATGTCACCACCTGCACCCATTGTCTAGAAGGTAAGCAAGCCAGATTACCATTTAAAAATGTTGGTTCTAGAGCAACTAGACCACTAGAGCTTATACATTCAGACTTGTGCGGTCCGATGGAAAATAAGTCATATGGAGGTATGAGATACTTCATAACTTTCACCGATGACTACACTAGAATGACTTATGTGTATTTTCTTAAAGATAAACTGAATGTGTTGGACATTTTTAAGGATTTTAAATCAAAAGTAGAGAATGAATTGGATCACAAGATTAAAAAGATTCGTACTGATAATGGGAAAGAGTACTGCAATTATAATTTTGAGAAATTTTTATCTTTTCATGGTATTGTGCATGAAACGTCCACTCCATACACTCCAGAGCACAACGGCCTAGCTGAGAGAATGAACAGAACTCTAGTGGAACGAGCACGAAGCATGTTATTCTACGCTAATCTGGAGAAGAGTTTCTGGGCTGAAGCTGTGGCAACTGCAGCATATATTGTTAATCGTAGCCCCACAAAATCACTGGATGGTAAGACACCTTACGAGTTATGGAAGGGAAAAAAACCCAGTCTATCGCACATGAAAATATTTGGCTCTGTTGCTATGGCACATGTGCCAAAGGAAAAACGCCAAAAATGGGACAAAAAATCAAACAGAATGATATTTGTAGGTTATTGCGAATTCTCTAAAGGATACCGCTTGATGGACCCCAAAACACATAGAATAGTAAAAAGTAGAGATGTTGCCTTTATAGAGAATTTTAATGAGAGTGTAACCATACCATGTGATCCAAATGTTTCAGTTAAAGAGAGCCAGACAGACTGTGTCAGCTCTGTTTTACCAGTAAGTGAGAAGTCAGAAAGTATGTCTGCCAGTCTCAAACAAGAAATACACACTCGGGAGTCAACACTGGTGTCAGATTCAGGCACACAAGAAGGCAACAGTGAAGACTCAAGTGAGTATGACACTGACACTGGAGATCTAGATGAAACCTATTATCCTCCTCGATCAATAAGACAGGAGCACAGGAGTAACATTACATTGAGGCCACGGGGTAAACAAGATGTCATGGGAAATGACAAAAAGGGGTTTTTATGTTTGTTTACAGACTTATTGGACCCACAGACTGTTGAGGAAGCTCTGTCGTCACCACAAGCTACTGAATGGAGGCAAGCTATGGACCAGGAATACAATTCCTTGATGAAAAATGAAACTTGGAGATTGACAGACCTGCCATCAGGGAAAAGAGCCCTACCATGCAAATGGGTGTTCAAAACGAAGACGGATCAAAGTGGGAATGTTGTTCGTTATAAGGCCAGGCTTGTTATAAAAGGTTATGCACAGAAGAAAGGCACTGATTACGAAGAAACATATTCACCAGTTGTCAGGTACACTACTGTTCGGTACTTATTTGCTTTGGCAGCCAAATATGGATTAGAAATAGATCAAATGGATGCTGTGTCAGCTTTCCTGCAAGGGGAAATTGATAAAGAGATCTACATGCAGCAACCAATACAATATCAACAAGGATCTCAGGTGTGTATATTGCACAAATCCATATATGGACTCAAGCAGGCCAGTAGGCTGTGGAATGTGAAACTGAACAATGTTTTACACAAGCTGGGAATGAAACAATCTAAAACAGATTCTTGTGTCTATTACAACACAGAAAGGAGTACATTTATAGCTGTTTGGGTTGATGACCTAATTATATTTACAGCACAGGAGTCGACAAAGAATTTATTAAAGGAGAATTTAAAGCAATACTTTGAAATGAAAGATATTGGCCCAGCAAGCCAGTGTGTGGGTCTACATATTACTAGAGATGGAGACAAAGTAATAATTGACCAAGAAAAATATATAAACGACATACTAGAAAAATTCAGAATGTCAGACTGTAAGCCGGTGAAAACGCCATTTGAGGTTGGCATGAAATTTGACAAAGAAAAGGAAGATGTAAAATTGATAGACTTTCCTTATCAACAGGCAATTGGGTCTTTACTTTATGTGGCTCAAGGTACCCGACCCGATATTTCCTTTGCAGTAAACACACTGAGCAGATTTAACAAGAATCCTAGTGCTGTACACTGGATTGCAGTGAAAAGGATACTCAGATATCTTCAGGGCACAAAGGCTTTAAAATTAATTTATACCAAAGATGGTGATGAGAAGATCACAGGATATTGTGATGCGGACTGGGCAAGCGATGTGCGCGATCGTAAGTCGTGCACGGGTTATGTTTTTATGTTGCAGGGTGGAGCTATTTCGTGGCGGTCGCACAAACAACAGACTGTCGCATTATCAACAGCTGAAGCAGAGTATATGGCTATGTCTTCAGCAGCGCAGGAAGCGCTATACTTGCAACAGCTGCATGACGAGCTTGGACAACAGCAGAGCAACCCCCTCATCATCTACAGTGACAACCAGAGTGCAGTAAAACTATCCCTTAATGAGGGGTATCTACCTAGGTCTAGACACATAGACATTCGTTATCATTTTTTGAGAGATCATGTCAATAAATCTGTGATAAAATTTTGTTATGTAAAAGGGGAAGAAATGATTGCTGATAACTTAACTAAGGGTACTACTTCTGAGAAACACTTGTATTGTACAACAAAAATGGGGTTGCGCTCCAAGGGAGGGTGTTAGGAATAATGGAACGCAACCATTTTGGTTCCTGTAACTAACTGTAGGTGGCGTTGTGTCATCCGCCACTTCCTGTCTATGAAGCTCTATAGATTGTATTACCGAAAAGTACGTTTAAGAATAAAGTTATATTTCTTACTAAATATCTGCTATTATTTACCACAACCACATACTTTCCTTCAGTACTGAATACTTTTTTTGTTTGGAAAATATTATGTTTGGGGAAATATTCTTTCTCGTGAGACGGTATTTATGTGCCTTTGAAACAAATTATTTCACTTTGATTTTGACAGCTAGAACATTCGAAACCTATAGGTGTAATACCAATACATCGCATCTCACCACTATGAAGCATCGTAACGTCTTTGTCTTAGTCAGTCTGTTACAGTTTTAGTAAACTAAATCAACCCTTTGACACGGTTGTAACACCGAGCTTTACAATTATAGGTACAGACGCCAGCACATCAAGTTACTACAATCTGTCAGATTTCTTTAATAGATTTTCGACTTTATTACTAAAGCATAAGGTTCAAGGTTAATTGGGAAAATCTGACAGTTTCGGGCAGGTTGACCTGCTGGCGTCTGTACGTTGTCGTAGGCCTCCAGCCTCCTAACTAATGACAGTTGTACAAAGCGACACCTGTCGGTCGATTCTGTAAAAATCTCACCATGAAAACTGAGGTGACTTGAGTTTGTTTTTGCTAGGAAATGACACTATTGACAGCTCACTCCACGCTCACTTCACTTAAGTTTTCACTGTGAGATTTTTACAGAATAGCACCGTTGGTCTGAGAACCACCGTAATGTAAAGTGCAGAAGGTCCAACTGGGTAATTGCGAAACACACTATCAGTAGCAATGGCTTTTATTTTGACAGTTAAACAACATTCATTGCGTTATTTACGTTGTTGAGCAGAGAAATTTTCCGAATATATAATAATAAGACATTTATTTCAGACGTAGTCCATATGCTGTTAGTAACACAGAAACAAAGCCACAGAAGGAAATTAAAAAAAAAACACAAAGTGGCACCGCACAGGAGTGCCAGTTTATGCCCGACCCTGGACGCGACCACCAGTAGTGTGTAGTTGAATCCAGTGCCGCCACATCGGCGAGTCCCATCGACCCACGAACACGCCCAGAAGGCTGTTCGAGCTGGCCCGCATGCGCTTCATAAGAAACGCACTACGCTTCTGCATGATGGCATGAAAACCATCCACGCTTTTCACCGCAAACATTGCTGAAGCGCTGCAGTGGCGAAGCAATGGATTAGCAATAGCCTCCAAAATCATTCAGATTGAGATTCATAGTGTGATATGCAATTAGGTAGCTGTATCAAGTGATGTACACCACCTGACCCTACGGCAGACCAATTTATAATGACTGATATAGTCGGAGAGCAGTGGTGGCCCAGTGGTCACGGACACGACTTACGGGTTATAGGTCGTAGGTGACCAGACAGGTGCTTTACTTTGTGTAAATTATTTCATCACCACTGCTCTCAAAACGGTGAAGGAAAACATCGTGAGGAAACCGGCATGTCCTAGAACCAAAAATTTGAAGACATGTGACACTCCCTCACATTGAGAGGAGGCCTGTGTCCCGGCAGTGGAAACATTATAGGCTGATTATGGTATGATATACTTAGTCGAGCGATGAAAATAAAAAACAGGTCCTTCTGCCCTCTTTTTTTTAATTATTTATTTATTTATTTATATGCTCTCATGTACATCACACATTTTACAGAATAATTTCTAAGTATCGGTTGTTGTACATGAACCCTGTCAGGGCGCTGCAAAATAATGTTGGTTTGCTGCTGAGTTTGTGGTCATAACAACATAAATTGAATAATTAACATAAATTGAGTCAAACAAATTACAATTTGAAAACAAATAATCCAATAGAAATAGTAGTCTAGATGTCGTTAAGATGTCCAATTAACGGTAATAAACAAAATACAATACAATAACACAGATAGTCACATTTACGTCAGATGATATTAGTTTAGTGGGTAAGTAGTAAAAATTATAATAATAATAGGTAATAGTTACAATCAAGTCATGTCAATTCATTGTTCGTAATTGAATTGAATTATGTTAAGTCATTTTACAGTACAAAATAAAATCAAATCTTATCGTCACTGGGATATACAATATTTATGTCTTTGTTCAGACCTAATTTAACAAAAACGCACGTGACTCCTAAATACGTGGCCCAATTAGGGTAATCATCAACCATACACAGTTTTTAGTGGTTTGTAAAGGAGTACGTGCTTCCTCTAAACAAGCATCATTAAAATGTTGGTTACACAGCAAACATTTTATACACCGTATGTTCTTAATTAAGAGCTATTTTGGCTTTTCGTTTTTATTTGTGTGAATGAGTAAAGTAAATAGACTTAAATCCATACTAATATTATATTAAATTCGAAAGTAACTCTGTCTGTCTGTCTGTATGTTACCTTTTCACGCCTAAACCACTGAGCGGATTTCGATAAAATTTGGCAGAGAGATAGATTGCATCCCGGTGAAGGACATAGGATAGTTTTTATCGATATACCTCGCGGGAAAAGCTGCGGGCAGTAGCTAGTATTTTATGCGAGTGCAGAGTATTTTATGTAGAACTGTGAAACAGGCATGACAAAACAAAAAAAAAAACTTACGACCTACTTCATTTTGTCACATGATCAGTTACGTCACATTATTTCGAACCAGCACCAAACGTGACAGTTACATTACAATGCCTAAATACGTGACAAAACAATCGCGACTTTTCGAAAAATCTGTAAAGGTCGATTCACACCAAACGAGAAAATCCAAATTCTGTCACCACTCTAACAAAAATATTTTTGGGTAAAAGAGAGTCATTTTTTTTATTCTATCCATAATTAAATGTCAAGTAAAGAATGCTGTTGTTCTTGCTCTGGCTCTATGCTCGTTTTTAGGTTTCGTTATTCCGTACCTCAAAAGCAAAAACGGAACCCTTTTATGATCACTTCGTTGTCCGTCTGTCCGTCTGTCAAGACCCTTTTTCTCAGGAACGCGTAGAGTTATCAAGTTGAAATCAATATCAAATACTCAGGGCTGCAATGCAAACTGCAAATCGTCCCGTCTTCGAATTTTAGGTTCTATGCTAGTTGCCTCATGATGTCTTCGTATCGTTTTGAGAGCAGTGGTGATGAAATAATTTACACCAAGTAAGGGTCAGTTCACACCGAGACGCGACGCGACGCGCAGTTTTCAAGATAGAAATACAATTACAGACCTTATCTACTACACTAAAAGGTACACAATTCAGTGTCTACCTACTACGTCGAGATACGCAGCGCGGCGCCACTGAATTGTGTACCTTTTTGTGTAGTAGATAAGGTCTGTAATTGTATTTCTATCTTGAATGCGCGTCGCGTCGCGTCTCGGTGTGAACTGACCCTAAAGCGCCTGTCTGGGTCCGAACCTACAACCGTAAGAACTCGTAAATCGCGACCGTTGCCAGTGCGCCACTTCTGCTCACCTCTAAGTGTAAACCCACTTTAATAGTGAATCATTTGTAACTGTTATTCTCGAGGTTTTATTTATAGACCCTCTTGACACGATCCTCTTTTGTTTTAGTAGTAATTAACGCCTCTAAAAATGTCTGAGTTCTTATTGTTTGAGGTTTTATTATGACGACAATTGAATAGAGTTTTGTATGTCTTTATACAGAGTTATTGGTAAAACATTAACAACCTCTCAAGAGGTCATTGTACTCATCATTCTGAACAACTTTTTAGCATGGGACCAAACCTGAAGCCGCGAAAAAAAATAGCATAGTAAAAGTTGTTCATAATGATGACCTCTTAAGAGGTTGTTAATGTTTTACCATTAACCCTGTATAAGTTGAGGTGTGTTAGTTACCAAGTGGTTTTGGAACGAAGTACCCAACGAGACCCTATAATTAAGCCTCCCCTGTCTGTCTGTCAGCAGGCTCTATCTCATGAAACATTATAGGTAGACAGTGTATTCCTATTGCTGCTATAACAATTCATAATTCCATACTATCTTATATATATAAAAGAAAGTCTGTTAGTTACACCACTTATAACTCGAGAACGGCTGAACCGATTTGGCTGAAAATTGGTGGGGAGGTAGCTTAGGACCAGGAGACGGACATAGGATACTTTTTTTTTAGTAGGAGTAGGGTAGGAGTAGGGTAGGAGTAGGGTAGGAGTAGGGTAGAAGTAGGGTAGGAGTAGTGTAGGAGTAGTGTAGGAGTAGGGTAGGAGTAGTGTAGGAGTAGGGTAGGAGTAGTGTAGGAGTAGGGTAGGAGTAGGGTAGGAGTAGGGTAGGGTAGGGGTAGGGTAGAAGTAGGGTAGGAGTAGTGTAGGAGTAGTGTAGGAGTAGGGTAGGAGTAGTGTAGGAGTAGGGTAGGACTAGTGTAGGAGTAGGGTAGGAGTAGGGTAGGAGTAGGGTAGAAGTAGGGTAGGAGTAGTGTAGGAGTAGGGTAGGAGTAGTGTGGGAGTAGGGTAGGAGTTGGGTAGGAGTAGTGTAGGAGCAAAACAACGTTTGCCGGGTCAGCTAGTAATATTATAAATGCGAAAGTAAGTTTGTTTGTTATTTTATCACGCCTAAACCACTGAACCGATCATCCTGAAATTTTGCATATACGTTGTCAGGTGCACAGAAACGGACATAATATATTCCCGAGGAAAACAACAATAACGTTATTATGATAATAGATGGCGCCACGTGTCATTCGAACGGAATCGACACTGATGCGGGTCAAACCGCAGGGCGCTGCTAGTAAATAATAAACATAAAATAAAGTTAAAAATTAAGGAATACAAGATAAATATTTATTTTTTAAACTTGGCCGGTTTTTTGTTATTTACACAAGACTATTAATTATTATTTTAACTGTCTAGCTACCACGGTTCATGAGATACAGCCTGGTGACAGACGTACAGCGGAGTCTTAGCAATAGGGTCCCGTTTTACCCTTTGGGTGCGGAACCCTAAAAAAGACATGTTGCGCCAACCCCAAATAAAATGGCATAATGTTAGAATTATCAAAATCACCTATTTTCTTACAATTCTTTCTTTTCATTAAAAAAACATTGCCCCACACTAGGAATTTCTCCTGTATTGTGGGTACGTTTACAAACATTTAAACTCACATACACAAACAGCCAGACCCGAAACAACTACTTGTAGGTCATACAAATATTTGTTCCGTGCAGGAATCGAACCCGCGACACGCAGCGCAGCAGTCAATCGCTTAACCACTGCGCCAACCGTGCCGTCATACTCACATTAAACTCACAGAACGACAACCAACAAAACTATTCTGACCATTAAAAGCCTGACCTCAATTCAAAATAACCTAAACTTGACACATGCTTCAAACCATCCTATTCTACCTATCCGATTATAGGGCACAATACGAGGATCCCATCTTGACCGCAAAGAGGTTGCAATAACAATGGTTAGGCTTAGAGTACGTAAGACGATTTGGGGATCTAACTGCGAGGTGGCGTTGTAAGATGACAGAGAAAAATATGTCTACTGCCTGAAAATATTTTTAAATGTTAAAAAAATATTACACAAATGTATAGAACGAATGAGCTGGCAGATAAAGTACTTACGAGCATTTTGCTAGCTTGTTATAAGTATCAAGTTACTAGCCTAAGGTATGGATGCAAATCAACCTTATAGTACCTAAGCACAGATTACTGAATAGTTACTACGTAACAGATACTTCACTCAGTAGAAAATTTCCAATACCTATTACGATAATTGCCTACTCCCTCGCGTCAACAACCACTGTATGCTAAAATGCGCCTAAATGCTCAAGCGTACAGCAGTGATTGCTTCGCACCGCGCGATTCCACAGTAATCGCAGGGCTGCCTCTTCGATAAAATTAAATTAACATAACTTTTTATCTATGTTATTGAGAACTGTGAATATGTTCTGACTTTTATGTGGCAGTTAAAAATTTTATCATTTATAAAATATTTAACCAACTTAAAAAAAGGAGGTGATCAGACATACAGGCCGAACTGAGATGTTTGACTTGTATGGTTTGTAGGTATGTATGTTTGTGCGCGATAATCTCGCGTTTGGCTAAACCGATATCGATGCGGTTTTCAGAAAAGGATTTGTTACATTTAGGAGAACGTTTTAAAATAAGTATAATACTTCTTAGTTTGATGATGATCTTCGGAGATGTTCACTAGAAATGAAAAAAAAAAGCCTTAAAAAAAGAGACCGACTTCAAATAAAGCACTAAGCCGTAAGATTTTTTTTTTTTTTTTTATGTTAGTGCTAACAGCTGGTAATTACGAATCGAAAAAGCACCGACATCAAAGAAGAAATTATTTCTTACGGTTTAGTGTTTTGAAGTCGGTTCTCTTTTTTAAAGTTTGTTTTATTATATTTGTAAGTTTGTTTTGTTTTATATATTGGTGCTGACTGTGGAAGAAACCTAGATAAAACATAATTATAGACATCAGTGTGTAGGTAAAATAAAAAAATCTATCCATCTACAGCACATAAGGCACCACACGGCATCGTAATACGCGTACGAACGAACAGCACTATTAAAATTGAACGGCGTGCGCGCGCTTCGCTTGCGAAAACCGCACTGAATTTGATCCGCCGGCGGACCGAGACCGCTCGGCTGGGCGGTAGGCACTTATAGCGCGCAAGTACATGGAGTGACGGAGGCCTGACCTAAGCCATTAAAGCCCTAGGGATCTAGACGGGCAGTAATTATGTACTGAATTTCTTATCCTGCAGTAATTCGTTGGTCAAGTATAATATAAAGACGACAAGTCAAAGTACCGTTCGTCACGAAAAGAAGAAGCAAGTCAGCTCACACAATCCTCGCTCAGCTTACAATGGGACCACTCCTAAACACGTGCCGTCTGTCAAGTGTTTGTCAATATATCGCTTCCAACTTGTTACCTGCTTGTTGAATCTTTTAAGTCAAGTGATAACGCCTTACAAAGCGTTAACAAACAATTTTATAAAACTTGAACCTTCTTTTCGATACTTAACCTCGGGTCAAAAAGGAAGCTGAAGTTTTTTTGTTAATGAAGTCGTGAATAACAGATAGACTTTATCATACAAAAAAATAAAGGCTTGTAGCGGTATCTACAATGACACATGCGAACAACGCGTCATACTGGCGTCACGCAAAATCCTACATCTCGCAAACAGAGTTTACCGCGCAACTAGCATAGATACAACGGCCCGACATGAATCGGGCAGCCCGCCAGACACAACACCCGTCTGGTCGGAGGATCCTCCCTTTTCCATAGAATATGAGAGAATTTTACACCCTGTTCCTGATACATCTATAGACTACTACAACGATCACCAGTGTAACAAGTTGCGTGGTCGTGTCATAACGTAACATCACGCCTTGATTTCCCCAAGGGTAGGGTGTACCTATAGTACATCCACATTTCGCCAGTTAGGTATGTTTAAATCCCATGTAATAGGGGCGAGCCTATTGCCATCATCCGGGCACAAACTCAGACATCAGGCTGCTACTGAGAAACTTCAGATGGAAAAACCCAATAAACTTTTCGTCACACTTTTTGACATCCAATAACGCTTTTGCACAATTTTGTAACGTAACAAAAGCGTCGTGTAATTACGTGTGTCTATTCTCGGTGCAGCTCAGTTTTTTTTTTCTTTTTTTATTGCTGAATGGGCTCGTCTCTTGACCTCGATCACGCCTAATGGAAAGCAATGGATGAGGTCTATGATGGAACGAGTGGCCCAGAAGATGCCTAAGGCACTGGAACTCCCACGCATCGACGAAACACAACAGGCTGCATGACGCCGGACTCCGGCGGGAGGGTAGTCCCAAACCAGGCGGGCGTTAGTTCTACCACCACAAGGGAAGAATTGGCCAGTCAAATAAGGTGTTGGGTATGAGTGTCCAGGATGCGCCGAGTGCTGCCATCGCCAAGTGTGCAAAATATAACCTGCGGTAAGGAACTTCTTCGTTCCAAAAATTACTACAATACATTGACACAGAGTTTCTTTATACTCTCACAGTCTCACTCCTACCCCCTCATTTATCCCATTCGGCACCTCCACCACGTACATGAAATGTGTGTTTCGGTCACTTTCGGTAATTTCCGCCGACGACGTTCGGGTCACGTAGAAATGTGTGCTCATTGTTAGGGCACTAGAAGCACAGTATAAGATCTTTATACTGTGCTAGAAGCGTCATTCAAACTATTTGTTGACGGAAGTGTACCTGATAAGTGGAGTATAGTTGTTAGTGGATGCAGTGAAAGAAGATGGGTAGGTAAATAGAATAGTCTATAAAATGTAAGGGCAGAGAAAAGATGGTCTTTTACTACGTAACTTCGTTCATTTTATAAAATAAATTTCACTTTATAAACTCACTACGAATATTGTAACCTAATTTATTGAACAACACAACTTTCCAGAGAATGTGTGGGAATGCTATAAGTAATTCAATTTTCACCTTCTCGTGCCGCTCGATAGAGTTGAAAATTGATGCAATACATTGGACGTGTACCTTATACCTTGGGTAACATTGAAAAGCTTTTTAAAAGTGATCGGTTTCAAAGAATATTTTAATTTTGGTAGTTTTTAGGGTTCCGTACCAAAATGGTAAAAATGGAACCCTTGTGGCGAGACTAAGTCTGTCTGTCTGTCACAGCTGGATATCTCAAGAACTATTAATGCTATCATCTTGAAATTTGGAACGAACAAATAAGAAAGAAATAAAAATATATGTATATTTTTTGCAATAGGGACTGAAAGGGGGTCTGAAAAATTCGAAGTGGGGTTACTAGGGCATGTGGGGTATCATATGAAAGAGCGCAGTTCGCACATTATCAAACATTTTTTCTTTTTTTTTTAGTTCGCATAGTTTTCGACTTTTAATGAAAAATATAAAAAAATAACGTTCCCCCCCCTTATCTCCGAAGTTTGCAAAGAAAAAAATCTGAAATTATTCTATGTGATAGAAGTTTATGTAAATATTACAGGAAAAATAAAACGAAGTCTCTAAATAGCACACTTTTTCAGAAATCATCAACAAAAGTTACATTAGTTCCACTATCAGTCAAGAGATGGCGCTGACATAAAAATGCAATATTCTACACCGCCGTGCACTGTATTAAAATTCTCTGACGAATATGGGCCTCACCGATGAACATTTAAAAACATATGATGGTACCTACTGAACTCTCGGTGCGCGAGTCCGACTCGCTCTTGCCCAGTTTTTCCTTTTCATTTCACCGAAAGTAATATATAAGTCAATGGAAATATCAATATATTGTACATACATGTACTGAATACTTTTTTTGTTTGGAAAATATTATGTTAGGGGAAATATTCTTTCTCGTGAGACGGGATTTATGTGCCTTTGAAACAAATTATTTCACTTTGATTTTGACAGCTAGAACATTCGAAACCTATAGGTGTAATACCAATACATCGCATCTCACCTCTATGAAGCATCGTAACGTCTTTGTCTTAGTCAGTCTGTTACAGTTTTAGTAAACTAAATCAACCCTTTGACACGGTTGTAACACCGAGCTTTACAATTATAGGTACAGACGCCAGCACATCAAGTTACTACAATCTGTCAGATTTCTTTAATAGATTTTCGACTTTATTACTAAAGCATAAGGTTCAAGGTTGATTGGGAAAATCTGACAGTTTCGGGTAGGTTGACCTGCTGGCGTCTGTACGTTGTCGTAGGCCTCCAGCCTCCTAACTAATGACAGTTGTACAAAGCGACACCTGTCGGTCGATTCTGTAAAAATCTCACCGTGAAAACTGAGGTGAGTTTGTTTTTGCTAGGAAATGAAACTATTGACAGCTCACTCCACGCTCACTTCACTTAAGTTTTCACTGTGAGATTTTTACAGAATAGCACCGTTGGTCTGAGAACCACCGTAATGTAAAGTGCAGAAGGTCCAACTGGGTAATTGCGTAACACACTATCAGTAGCAATGGCTTTTATTTTGACAGTTAAACAACATTCATTGCGTTATTTACGTTGTTGAGCAGAGAAATTTTACGAATATATAATAATAATAATAAGACATTTATTTCAGACGTAGTCCATATGCTGTTAGTAACACAAAAACAAAGCCACAGAAGGAAAAAAAAAAAAAACAAAGTGGCACCGCACAGGAGTGCCAGTTTATGCCAGGCCCTGGACGCGACCACCCGTAGTGTGTAGTCGCGTCCAGTGCCGCTACATCGGCGAGTCCCATCGACCCACGAACACGCCCAGAAGGCTGTTCGAGCTGGCCCGCATGCGCTTCATAAGAAACCCACTACGCTTCTGCATGATGGCATGAAAACCATCCACGCTTTTCACCGCAAACATTGCTGAAGCGCTGCAGTGGCGAAGCAATGGATTAGCAATAGCCTCCAAAATCATTCAGATTGAGATTCATAGTGTGATATGCAATTAGGTAGCTGTATCAAGCGAAGTACACCACCTGACCCTACGGCAGACCAATTTATAATGACTGTTAAAGTCTGAGAGCAGTGGTGGCCAAGTGGTAACGACCGCGACTTACGAGTTGTAGGTCGTAGGTTCGAACCCAGACAGGTGCTTTACTTTGTGTAAATTATTTCATCACCACTGCTCTCAAAACGGTGAAGGAAAACATCGTGAGGAAACCGGCATGTCCTAGAACCAAAAATTTGAAGACATGTGACACTCCCTCACATTGAGAGGAGTCCTGTGTCCCGGCAGTGGAAACATTATAGGCTGATTATGGTATGATATACTTAGTCGAGCGATGAAAATAAAAAACAGGTCCTTCTGCCCTCTTTTTTTTAATTATTTATTTATATGCTCTCATGTACATCACACATTTTACAGAATAATTTCTAAGTATCGGTTGTTGTACATGAACCCTGTCAGGGCGCTGCAAAATAATGTTGGTTTGCTGCTGAGTTTGTGGTCATAACAACATAAATTGAATAATTAACATAAATTGAGTCAAACAAATTACAATTTGAAAACAAATAATTCAATAGAAATAGTAGTCTAGATGTCGTTAAGATGTCCAATTAACGGTAATAAACAAAATACAATACAATAACACAGATAGTCACATTTACGTCAGATGATATTAGTTTAGTGGGTAAGTAGTAAAAATTATAATAATAATAGGTAATAGTTACAATCAAGTCATGTCAATTCATTGTTCGTAATTGAATTGAATTATGTTAAGTCATTTTACAGTACAAAATAAAATCAAATCTTATCGTCACTGGGATATACAATATTTATGTCTTTGTTCAGACCTAATTTAACAAAAACGCACGTGACTCCTAAATACGTGCCCCAATTAGGGTAACCATCAACCATACACAGTTTTTAGTGGTTTGTAAAGGAGTACGTGCTTCCTCTAAACAAGCGTCATTAAAATGTTGGTTACACAGCAAACATTTTATACACCGTATGTTCTTAATTAAGAGCTATTTTGGCTTTACGTGTTTATTTGTGTGAATGAGTAAAGTAAATAGACTTAAATCCATACTAATATTATATTAAATTCGAAAGTAACTCTGTCTGTATGTTACCTTTTCACGCCTAAACCACTGAACGGATTTCGATAAAATTTGGCAGAGAGATAGATTGCATCCCGGTGAAGGACATAGGATAGTTTTTATCGGCATACCTCGCGGGCGAAGCTGCGGGCAGAAGCTAGTATTTTATGCGAGTGCAGAGTATTTTATGTAGAACTGTGAAACAGGCACGACAAAACAAAAAAAAAAAACTTACGTACGACTTCATTTTGTCACATGATCAGTTACGTCACATTATTTCGAACCAGCACCAAACGTGACAGTTACATTACAATGCCTAAATACGTGACTAAACAATCACGACTTTTCGAAAAATCTGTAAAGGTCGATTCACACCAAATGAGAAAATCCAAATTCTGTCACCACTCTAACAAAAATATTTTTGGGTAAAAGAGAGTCATTTTTTTATTCTATCCATAATTAAATGTCAAGTAAAGAATGCTGTTGTTCTTGCTCTGGCTCTATGCTCGTTTTTAGGTTCCGTACCTCAAAAGCAAAAACGGAACCCTTTTATGATCACTTCGTTGTCCGTCTGTCCGTCTGTCAAGACCCTTTTTCTCAGGAACGCGTAGAGTTATCAAGTTGAAATCAATATCAAATACTCAGGGCTGCAATGCAGTCTGCAAATCATCCCGTCTTTGAATTTTTCGTTCTATGCTAGTTTCCTCATGATGTCTTCGTATCGTTTTGAGAGCAGTCGGTGATGAAATAATTTACACCAAGTAATGCGCCTGTCTGGGTCCGAACCTACTACCGTAAGAACTCGTAAATCGCGACCGTTACCAGTGCGCCACTACTGCTCACCTCTAAGTGTAAACCCTTTTAGTGAATCATTTGTAACCGTTATTCTCGTGAGGTTTTATTTTTAGACCCTCTTGACACGATCCTCTTTTGTTTTAGTAGTAATTAACGCCTCTAAAAATGTCTGAGTTCTTATTGTTTGAGGTTTTATTATGACGACAATTGAATAGTGTTTTGTATGTCTCTCTAAAGAGTTATTGGTAAAACATTAACAATCTCTTAAGAGGTCATTGTACTCATCATTATGAACAACTTTTTAGCATGGGACCAAACCTGAAATCGCGAAAAAAAATCAGCTGTTCCCTACATTTATGTTCGTAGGAAACAGCAAATTTTTTTTTCGCGATATCAGGTTTGGTCCCATAGTAAAACTTGTTCATAATGATGACCTCTTAAGAGGTTGTTAATGTTTTACCATTAACACTGTATAAGTTGAGGTGTGTTAGTTAGCAACTGGTTTTGGAACGAAGTCCGTTATCGCTCGTGCGCACTTGGCGAATGAGAACTGGACCGAAAAAAGGTTTAACATTATTATCTGTCTAGCATTCATCCGCCAAGTGTGCAAAAGCAAAAGGAATTGCGTTCCAATCGGGTGACCCACGACACCCCTCGTTTTTTATTTTGTCACCAGGGAAAGATCTCTTCTGATTAAAGAATCAATACTTATTCTATATATAGGTACTTACGTTATGAATAGAATAGAATAGAAATACTCTTTATTATGTACACCAAATAAATTACAGACATAAAAATAGAAACTGTACATAGGGTGACACAATGGTCGGTATGGTGAATCGTCTTCGCATAAAATTATATGATTAACTAGCACTTTGCTCGCGACTTCGTCCGCGTGGGTTTCGTACTTCCCTCAGAAAATATAACACCTTCTCCTCCCCTTGAAAGGTAGTTTTCGAAAATTAATGTTTACGATCTTTATAATTTATAGCTTTTGCCCGCGACTTCGTACGCGTGAATTTTTTTGTTCCCCCGACCCAACCCGTCGGATCGCATCGCCTGCCAGCACGCCCAGCCACCTTCTTTAGGTCGTCCGTCGATCTTGCTGGGGGGCGTCCCACACTACACTTGCCGATAAGCGGTCTCCACTCCAGGATACACAACAACAACAACACAAATAACAGATGGCTAATATGGCCGAAAGGTTCTGGAGTGGTGACCGCGTACCGGAATACGTAGCGTCGGAAGGCCTCCCAGAAGGTGGACAAATGACCTTGTGAATCGCGTGACCGGTATCCGCTGAATGCGAGAAGCACAGAACCGGTCAAAGTGGCGGTGCTTGGGGGAGGCCTATGTCGATCAGTGGCTGTCTTTCGGCTGAAATGATGATGACAACTTATCGACAGAAATTAACGTGTAAAACTCACACTTGGGATTACTCAACCTGACTATACATTATCATACCTTCCGCTAAGTCGACTGATACGACCTATAAGCCACCTCAGTGACTTATGTCACTTTACCCCTCCTCTGCTAATCCCTTTTTCATTCCGTTTCCATGCGGTTCTAAATCTAAAGCGCTTTTCGCTTTATTTCGCTGTTTGTGAAAAAAGCTAGATGTGGCTTTAAGGCTCCTCTTTCGAAAAAAGCTTAAAAACAGCGAGCAGATGAAGCAGCTTTTCTCCGGAACTTACAGAGAAATTACATCTGAAAAAATAGTTGGTAATCTACATGATATGAATCGTAATTTGGTTTAGCCATAATTTTTCTATCGATATCACCTATTAGGAAAAAAAACCACCAAATCACCTCCAAATCCTTGAGATGAAACCATTTTAATCCTTCATTTTTTATCAAAAGAATATAAAAAAAATATCTACTGCTTTGCAATACAAACGAAAATGATTTGGTTTTGTTACTTTTTAAAAACATGTATATTTTTTAATATCGTTTAAAGTCCGTGTCTATATCATCCCCGCACTCGTCCACGAATTCAGTGCGGGGCGCCTCGTGTTGCTAGGCAACGCGACGCCCAAATGCACAAGGTCGTTGGCATGAATACAAGCCTTAAATCTGTCGGCTTAGAGCACTGATTTCCTTAGTTCTGTGGCTTAGAGTGAGTTTTTGGGCATCGGGTATCGTGTTGAAATGACCAGTCCATTTTGTTTTGTAGCCCTAATTCAATTAAAATTCCTAAGTAACCGAAATAAGCACCAACATACCCAAAGGGATGATGAGATAACTAATCGAACAATTTTCTAAACTTCTAATTAAGTACCTAAGTCTGAGGTACCTACGAGAAAAGGGACATTACTAATCCTTCTAGTAAATTCGTCTGATCACCCAATCAATCCCTACGGGATTATCAGAGAATCCAGAATAATCGAAAAAAGGACAAAGATTTTTGTAGTCGAAAACCTTTTTTAATCTGCTTTAGGAAAAAGGTTAAATTAAACAATTAAGTTTTATCTCGAAAACTCGTAATTTTCTCAAAATATATTCTGACACTAATGGAAACCACTCTATGCAAGCAAAGATAGCGCCCACACTAGCCAAAAAGTTAAAAATTACATTAAAAATTTTTTAGCGAAGACTAAAAAATGTATTGAAACCAGTGACAACGTCTCACTGCGATAGACAAAACATTTTTTTGATGCATTTGAACATTTTTGGATGCATGAAGAAGCCTCCTCGTGTAGCGCAGTTTGTTCCGCCAGTTACTCAACTGAACCGAGCGCTCGACGCACCCAACACCTTATTGACTGGCCAATTCTTCCCATGCGGTGGTAGGGTTAATGCCCGCCTGGTTTGCGACCACCCTCCCACCGGAGACCGGCGTTAAACAGCCTGCTGTGTTTCGTCGATGCGTGGGAGTTCCAGTGCCTTAGGCATCTTCTGGGCACGCTCGTTCCATCATAGACCTCGTACATCGCTTTCCATCAGGCGTGAGCGAGGTCAAGAGCGGGCCCATTCAGCAATAAAAAAATCAAGGCTATTTCGCATGACTATAAAATAATAATACTAAGGCTGTATAAACAGTCTTTTCAATGACAATTTTCTCGAACCAAGTGAGAGCCTTCCTCCTGGGCACGCGTTACCGTGGCCGACTTGGAAATCTCTAAGACTCGAACCGAAGTCGGCCGTAGCAAAGACAATCTCCAAAGATGGGGTTCATGGACGGCTCCGACCTCAAGTGGGTATGCGGCACCACCCCACAGAAAATGGCCCACCTTCCGTCCTGGGACGCATGTCATTTGACGATCTTATGACCGGCACCCTAATTGCGTAACACACTATTAGTCGGAATCTGAAACATTTTGAAGCAAATTGCTAATCCATTGCTTCATAAGTTCGAAAAATTTGTCTGCTCAACACGTAAATAACGCAATGAATGTTGTTGAACTGTTAAAATGAAACTGATGATTCCAGGTCAGCGGAGTTCGCGCGGCTGAATTTTGGGCCAAAGATGTTTGAACCTTTTGCCTTCGATACGCCAAGAACAAGTACCTAAATGAGAGATGAAATAAACTCCAAATATCCGTATCCTTTCACTAATCTACCCAAATGTCCTGTCTTTGGTATTGTTCGTCGAATCGTTGAGCTCCTTAAGTTCTGAGTTGAGCTGCACGGTTACTGACAAATGCGTGCACTGACTGGACAGGTCCGCTCAATCTGTGTGGTTCTTTCCTCAAAAGACCATTTCAGACACTAATCTGCATGGTCCTCAAAGATTATGTCCGGATTTTTTATATACACATTGACATTGATGAATTTTATTTAGACAATGACATGAATATTTACTTTGTAAGTAATTTTTATTATTTTTTTTTAAATTAATTATTGTGAATGTGAGGACTATGTGGGTCATTTCTTTTTTCCTTCTTAGTTTTAATCATGATCTGGCAGTTTGAGTAGTTTATGCGGCCTACCCAAATGTCCTGTCTTTGGTATTGTTCGTCGAATCGTTGAGCTCCTCAAGTTCTGAGTTGAGCTGCACGATTTTTGACAAATGCGTGCACTGATTGGACAGGTCCGCTCAATCTGTGTGGTTCTTTCCTCAAAAGACCATTTCAGACACCAATCTACATGGTCTTCACACGATCTGACCAAGATTTTGTCTGGACTTTAAAAGAGACTGTGACTTCTGAGTTTGTTTCGGCCTTTCTTCTCAGAATAGTCAGTTAGGAAACGCCGACCTCATCTAGTTTAAAAAAAAAATATGATTGACGTGTAAAAGTGTTTGTACAAACCTACTTACAGAAAATAAATCATTTATCATTTATCATTTATCATTTATCATTTAATCCATACTAATATTATAAATTCGAAAGTAACTCTGTCTGTCTGTATGTACATTACCTTTTCACGCCGGAACCACTGAACGGATTTCGATAAAATTTGGCAGAGAAATAGATTGCATCCCGGGGAAGGACATAGGAAGTTTTTATCGAAATACCTCGCGGGTGAAGCCGCGGCCAGAAGCTAGTAAGTAAATAAACCATCTAATGAAGGCTTAATTAATTTCTTCTGACCCAATTATCTAGACGTCCTCAGTCCAAAACATCAAAAAGGGCAGGAAATTTCACTGTCGATGGCTTGTAACTTGTAAAGATTTCTTTAACCTTTCGTGACCTCTCATGACCCTTCTAAGCGCCATAAGAACGTCTATTGAAAATTTTGGAACAAAATGTTCAAGGTGTTTTGTAGTGGGAATTAGAATTATTACGGTACGGTGTTATTGTTTGACTTTGTGTTGAATATAGTGTTATTGTGTAGTGTGGTGGTTCAGTGGTAACGGCCCCGACTTAGGAGTTGTAAGTCGAGGGTTCGAACTCAGGCAGGCGTTTTACCTTGTGTAAATCATTTCATCACCGCTGCTCTGAAAACGGCGAAGGAAAACATCGTGAGGAAACTGGCATGTCCTAGAACCAAAAACTCGACGACATTTATGACATCTACCAACCCGCACTAGGCCCACGTGGTAGCTCACTCCCTCTCGAAGAAAGGAGGCATGTGTCCCAGCAGTGGGAACATTATAGGCTGATTATGAATGGGGGATTTACACTAGGTTGATTTTCGCCATGCGGGTCGTATACCAAATCACCTCACAAGCCGAATCACACACAGGTCGATAAAAATCGTAGGCACAGTTTTGCGTCAAAATGTCGACCTTCATGCGGCGATCACCTGCCACTGAGCATTATCACGGTCGACTTTAGTCACCCGCCGCATGCGACCCGTCGCCGCACGACAAAAGTTGGAACCTACTCTACTTTGGAACTTGCAATTTTAGTCACCTGCGGCCTAGCCGAATTGCCGTTTAAACAGTCAAACTTTCGCGGTTCGATGAAAATCGTGCGGCTATAGGCACCTGTATAAAGTCCGCATAAGGTACCTATCATAATCTCTACACTACCAGAGTGTTAACAAACTACCAACTTTACACAACAAAACTTCCCATTAAAGGTACCAGGGAACATGGCAACCACACTGTTTAACCTCCCAAGGGCTTAGTAAGTAACTTTTAACCCTTTCAAAGTTAAATAAGCACAACAGAATTAAAACTCGCATGGGGGTTGAAAAGTAAATATTTATTTATGTAGGTCACATGGGGTTGGTGACTTTATTTTTAAGGTGTGGCTTTTTTATGTGTAATTAGCACCCGTGTTTATTAAAAAAACAGAATCATCGAAATCGGTAGACGCGGTAAAGAATTATCGCTGAACAAACGTAAAAAAAGATTCCGACGAATTAAAAAACCTCCTTCCTCCTTTAAAAAGTTTTTCATAATTATAAGTTTGTTTAGTGACCTCTTTTCAGGTTTAGGGTACCTAAACAAAAACTAAGGTTGTATTTATCTAGGCAGCGGGCAAAACCAGTTTAAAAAGCAAAAAATCAAAAGTCATTTATTCAAACAAGCCTGAGCATCATCACATTTCGGGGGAAAGGGAAGTAACCCAATACCCAGTAACTGGGTTGTGGAGGCCAGATGGGCAGTCGCTCCATGTAAAATACTGGTACTCAGCTGCATCCGGTTAGACTGGAATTCGACCCCAACATAGTTGTGAAAAGGATAGGCAGATGATGATGATGAGTCCCCCAAATCGCCCGCCCTTCACCACTTCTTATATCTATTATCGCAAGTGTCTTTGACATATCTCGGGACCCTGGGGTGCCGGGCCTTCGGAAGGCGTACGAGGGGCCGAAGCCAACTCGCAGAGGCCCGTTAAACGCTTTTAATTAAATGAGGCACCATCCGACGATTATCCCTGTTCGCACTATGCAAGTGCAGCCAAGGACAACCTCTGGTTGGTGTAGGACTATTGCAAGATATGGAAACAAAGATATCGGATGTTTTGGGTGGCTAAAGTGAACTGGTTAACTAGGACTATGGAAAGACTAAGCCCCTGCTTGACCAATCCATACTAATATTATAAATTCGAAAGTAACTCTGTCCGTTTGTCTGTCTGGCTGTCTGGCTGTCTGTCTGTATGTTACCTTTTCACGCCTAAACCACTGAACGGATTTCGATAAAAATTTTCAGAGAGATAGATTGCATACCGGGGAAGGACATAGGATAGTTTTTACCGACATACCTCGCGGGCAAAGCCGCGGGCGGAAGCTAGTGTTTTATATATATTACACAGTCATTATCTAATATCATTATAATCAAATTGAGTACTTACTTGTATATTTTGACCCCAATACACCAAGTAAAATATCATTGCAAAATGGCTTCCACAATGCTATCTTTGCCTTCAAATAGAAACCAATATTGAACACAAACAATCGGTTACTTGATTGAGTACCAAACAAAATAACTGTTTTCTTACCATTAACCTACTTCGCAGAGGGTGATGCGATGTTTGCATACTATAATTAGTTTGTTTACTAATTAATACGTGTCATGGCTTGCATTTAGATTTATGGTTGTCTAAGAGAATGAAGAATGCCTTTAGTTTCAATATTGTTATTTATTTTTCTTCGCTAATTCAGTGGAAAACAGATTACATCGCATCGCCTAAGTGGATTGGAGTCAGAAAAAAGTAAGTTGATAAATAAAGAAAAATAATTAAAAGTAAGTGCTCACCTTATCTGCTTGTAGCAAAATTGATGGAAATCTGCAATGAAATAGTGAATTTTATTAAAATTATTAAGTATAGTTTTATTAAAAAAATCTCAAATTTTAAATATAATTTAAACTTAAAATTAGAAAACTATTGAATGATAAATAAGTAACTTATTTTAAATTTTTTAATAAACGATTGTTTAATTCATCTAGTAAATATAAAGAAGGTAAAGCACTAAACATTAAAGTAAAATAGTTTAAATTAATTCAATTATATAAGAGGATTTCGTATAATAAAATATAAAAAAAATATTCTAATAAAATAAAAGAAGATCCTTGAAAATAATTATTTTATCTAAGATACTGTTTGTGTTAAGCTTAACTTTGTACCTGTAACAATGCAAATCATTTAAAACAAACCAAAAAAGGCGCGTCGCAGGTTGGATTCAGCTATGATAAATTTTAATCTTTATTCAAGAAAGCTAATGTCATAATTATATTGACAGTGACAACCACACTGTGCCGAGTCTCGCGCTCGCTAGTTATACCACCGCCACATGAACTGGACGTCAACGGGACGATCCGCAAGTCGCGTCGCGGTGACTCGTGGCATGCACTGAACCACTTATTTCATTTGTTTTCTCCGCATTCACTCACGCAAGACGGCACAGTTGGCGCAGTGGCTAAGCGATTGACTGCTGCGCGGCGTGTCGCGGGTTCGGTTCCCGCACGGAACAAATATTTGTATGACCTACAAGTAGTTGTTCCGGGTCTGGCTGTTTGTGTATGTGAGTTTAAATGTTTGTAAACGTATCCACAATACAGGAGAAATTCCTAGTGTGGGGCAATGTTTTTATAAAAAAAAAAAAAGTTACCATTAACAGAACCATAGTCAACCATACAATTCTAACGATCCTGTTACAATATCCGAACTAATGTTATTGCAAGGCAGTCAACTGTATAGGCTTGAAAATACGGCGCCAGAACGTGGAAACTGAAATGGAAATGCTAAACAAACTATTCCCAAATCAATATAGATAACTGTTAGCGGCCGTTAACACGCCGCTGACTCGTGGGCCTAGCACGAATTCGAACTATTTTAACATTGAAAATACAGTTTCGCAGGTCATAATATTTCGTAAATTAATTATTGAATACTATTCGCACAAATAAGACATAATTTATGAATGGCCAATTAGTAATGAATATACTTATTTTACGTTAATTAATATTTAATCATAATCAAGTTTAATTTAATTTATTTACCTGTTATTTTATAACCAATTAATTTAATATATTTAATTTAATTTGATGGTGTTGATTTGTTTGTTAAATTGCAAGATTTATGCTTTGTTTCATGTTCATTCAAAATTTATAATTAATTGCAAAAATAAAAATGTATAATATAAATAAAATAGTGCCTGTAAGTGATTGTTGCACTTATAAATGTATATCGTGTACTTTTAAATGAAATGTAACGTGTAAACAATTGTAGGCTAACCTAAATAAATAAAAATAAATATTTATTTTTATTACACAGGTCATCACTGGCAACACGCATTGGTCAAAGACTTTCGTCTTGAGATACTGCGGTATGTGGGACGAGAAGATATTGCGTAGCTTCCCGAACGCTGCCCAGCCGAGTCGAATTCGACAATTGACCTCTTTCTCAAAGTTAGACCTACCTAACTGGACAGTTATGAATGGGTAACCACATGTTTATCATTACTTAACTTTAAGCAACGTTTGTAAATAACGCCCTAAGTATTTACAGGCTGTTACAAAAATAATATTTTTGTAAAAGGTCGTTTCTGTTACTTAGATCCGATTACAAAAAATGTGATAGATAAGCTACACTGCAAGAGGATAGATAGTTAGATTTAACGTTCAAACACGTAGACGTGAAGTCGCGGGCAGAAGCTAGTAACGGAAAAACAGAACAGTACTCTCCTCCTACAATAGATTTCATTTAAATAATAAAGCTTTAATCATCAAATAATACCAACTTCAACTGAAGGAACTTGTTCAAAACTTAGTTCTGTCTTCAACGGTAAACTTAGTAATATCTTGATTTAACTTCTTCAGGAGCTTCATGTTAAGTATACCTAGTTAAGTAGACAAGTCCCATTATTTTGCGAATGTAGTTGTCGTTGAAGTCAAATAATGAAATTAATTACGTTTAAAATGAAAAGTTTAAATGAGGGTGTGAAAGTTACAGGAGTCTGTGACTAGAAAAATGTAATTATTGCAAAAAGTACGATTTCGAGAAAAGATCCAGCAAATGATAGTGACAAGCTTTTTTGTCCTTTAATTGTATAGAATAGATTAGAACAGAATACTCTTTATTATGTACACCATATAAATTACAGACATAATGATAGAAACAATACAAAGGGTGACACAATGGGCGGTCTTATCGCTAAAAGCGATCTTTTAAAGACAACCTTTGGATGGATTAAAAAGGGGAAGGACAGACAAATACTGTAGGTAGTCTGTGGTGTACCATTTACATAATACAATAAATACATACATAAAGTATATTATACTAATCTAAATAAATATATACATATAATAACAAACATGAAACAGGAGCAAAGAAAATATAGGTAATGATGATGTTTAAGGAGAGAGGAAGTGCTTTTTAACCATAATTTTAAAAATGGACAAAGGTTGAGCACGCCTTACCGACACGGGCAAGTCATTCCATAACCGTACTGCTTGAACAGTAAAAGATTTGTCATAGAAACTGGTGGAATGCATCGGCATCTCTAGTCTCAGGTTTTCCGATGACCTCAGATATCTATTATGTGTGTCATGAAGGAACTTGAAACGTTCTTTAAGATAAGTGGGGGATTTAGGATTAAACAAAATAGTGTATAGCTGAAACAAGATATGATAATTCCGGCGAAGACGTATGGGAAGCCACTTGAGCTTTGTACGAAATTCTGAAATGTGATCATATTTGCGCAGGCCAAATATGAATCTTATGCAAAAGTTATATACTAAAAAAAGTTTGTTAAAAGTTATATTATGTATATACGATTAAATCACTTGCGAATGTGGTGATGTCATGAGCAGACAAAAAACCAGTCAAGTGCGAGTCGGACTCACGCACCGAGGGTTCCGTACAAATTTGTAGGTACCTATGTATGTAACTACACGGTTTTCGGATTTTTTCCTTTCCTTGTGCTACATGACATTGCTTCTTGCCAACTTTCATGGTTCTATGTCAACGGGAAGTACCCTATAGGTTTTGATTTCCTTGCGAGTGTCAAAATATACGGTATAAACACCCGTATCTTTATACTGCGTTGACTTAGAAGTTTGAATTTTTCAATGCTTAAAGGGATCGCAGCCTTTAGTATTTGATATTAATTTCAACTTGATAACTCTACGCGTACCTGAGAAAAAGAGTCTTGAGAGACGGACAGACAGACGGACAACGAAGTGATCTTATAAAGGTTCCGTTTTTCCTTCTGAGGTACGGAACCCTAAAAAGTACCTTTGTTCAGAAAAAACTCAAAAGAAAGCTCCTCCTACTTTGAGTAAACTTTGATACTTATGATAAAATTCTCTATGTTTTAAAGTAAATTCCATTGAATAACTCTTAAACGTTACGCCGTTATGTCGAAAAAAGTAAAAAAATACTACTACTACAGTACTACATAAAACTTTGCAATTTTTTTGTATCAAGAAAAATTCATTGCATCCTGTATTCCTTATGATACTAGACCAAAGAGACAAAAAACATAATACCAAAATGTTCAATCCCTATTCCACGTACCTACTTAACAAGTTACACGAAATAGAAAAACTGGCCAAGTGCGAGTCGGACTCGCACATGAAGGGTTCCGTTCCACAAGGCAAAAACGCCGAAAAAAACACGTTTGTTAAATATTTATCCCCTTAAATATTTATTTTATTTTAATTTTATTATTTATTATTAAAGTAAAAATACAACTGAGTATTTTGTGAATATTTCAAGTGCCTACCTGTTGCCATTATTGATATCGAGCAAAAAAGGGCAAAAAAATCGCGTTTGTTGTATGGGAGCCCCCCTTAAATATTTATTTTATTTTGTTTTTAGTATTTGTTGTTATAGCGGCAACAGAAATACATAATTTGTGAAAATTTCAACTGTCTAGCTACCGCGGTTCTTGAGATACAGCCTGGTGACAGATATCGAGCAAAAAAGGGCAAAAAAATCGCGTTTGTTGTATGGGAGCCCCCCTTAAATATTAATTTTATTTTGTTTTTAGTATTTGTTGTTATAGCGGCAATCGAAATACATAATTTGTGAAAATTTCAACTGTCTAGCTACCGCGGTTCTTGAGATACAGCCTGGTGACAGACAGACGGACGGACGGACGGACAGCGAAGTCTTAGGAATAGGGTTCCGTTTTTACCCTTTGAGTACGGAACCCTAAAAACCACATCATCATCATCATCATCAGCCTATAGCAGTCCACTGCTGGACATAGGCCTAAAAACCACATATTTTTCATTAAATTACGTTATGATCTTAACAGAATAAACCAGCTAATGCTAGGGATTGACAGCTCACTTCACGCTTTTTTCACTCACATTCGACTGCGAGCGCGTTGGCATTTTATAAGTATGGGAAAAAGTTATAGCGCCACCTGGTGGTCACTAGGAGAAACCTAATTTCCCATACAAAATTCTAGCGCGCTCGCAATCGAACGTGAGTCGAAAAAACTCACACTAAGACCACGTCCACGGTCACCTAAGTTTATGCGGTCAGATTTTTCCGGAACAGATCGGTTGTACTGACCCTGATACTCGTAAATCGACCGTTAGAAAGAGACTATGAGTGACAAGGATGCTGCAAAGCTGAACTATTCCGATTATTACGTCACAACCACTAGATCAATGGTAAAAATTCTTATTTCTATCTCTTAAAATGTTCAAAGGAAGGAATTTGTATTCGAATTGCTTCAAACAATGAAATAACAATCCCTGAGTAGACCCTTCGGCTTATTATTAATAAATAAGCAATTACCTTCTTCGGAAATAATCTCATAATATCAATGTCTAATAACTTGTTTTACGTAGAAATCAGGCTTATCGAAATACAAAATGGCTTTTCTCGGATAAATTATTATAAGACGTTATTACGGGAAGTACTTAATAAATGGAGGTTTTTATTTTTGTTGATAATATTTTCTTTTTAGGGTTCTGTACCAAAATGGTAAAACGGAACCCTTATGGTGAGACTTAGTCTGTCTGTCTGTCTGTCCGTCTGTCACAGCTAGATATCTCAACAACTACTAATGCTATCAACTTGAAAATTGGAATAGTTTTAGATGACGCTTGCCCAACTATTTTGCAAATGAGAAACAAATTAAAATACCTATATATACTTACATTTTTTACAACAGGGGTAAACTTATTCAATCACTCGTAAACCGTTGAACAGATTTGGATGAAAATTGGCACATAGAGAGGCCATTTACTGGATTAACACGTAAGATACTTTTTATCCCGAAATTCCCACGGGATCGAAACGACACGACAAATCACAAACAATGGTCCAACTCTAGCCCGTGACGACTCCCGGCCACCGTACCCGCGGGCCTGCGGACGGAGAGTAATGGGTAGCTCACCGTCCGATCAGGAGCAGACCCGTGCCGGACGGCGAGGACGTGTTCCACGCGCGCCTCAAAGAGATGTCAGCATCATTTAAAGGTGCCCTTTAGGGCCGAAGCCTGCCGGGTCAGCGGGATTGTCCGAAAGAGAGTTACCGCTGGCCCGGAACATAAAGGGCTAAGGAAGGAACATGGGAGTAAATTTAATTAGGTCTAACTGTGGAAGAAGAATATTTGTTTGATCTGCAAACAGTTCTTTCGAGTCTGGGTGTTTGTGCCCCTCACCTTACTTAGGTCGCGCAAAAAAGTGTCCATACTGAGAACAGGGGGCCTAAAAAGGCCACTTTGGCAGAATCATAAACGTATTTTGCTTTTTTTCGTTGCAAGAGATTGGGATTGGATTTGGATTGGTATTTAAGCACAGACAAATAAATTGCGTCACGCTCAAATTGCTGACAGTGGCCAAGTGCGAGTTGGTTCCGTACCACCGTACAATATTTAACATTAAGTACTTACATATTAAAAAAAACTTACTAAAACACGGTTCTCATACAAGAAACGTGTATTTTGTCCTTCAATATTTCCTTAACTCTATTTTCTCTTTAACATTTTGTCGTTATAGCAGCCATATTGGTTTCATTTCAAGTACCTACTACGGTTCAAAAGACACAGCCCTGTGACAGTTGGACGGATGGGAACAGCGGAGCCTTAGTAATAGCCCGTGTCCTGTTGGGACCCTTCAGGTCCGAAACCCAATTATACAGGATGAAATTGAAAACTCGCAACAAATCGAAATAGAAGGTGCAGTAACTTTTACATAATCATTATAAATTGTCATTTCCCAAATCCAAATACTTGGAAAAAATCCTGTAATTATCGCCTAAGATAGTGCAAACTAAGTTACTGCCTTCAAGTAGACACGAATTATCGTCATTCTAGTTTTTTTTTTGACGTGACAACGTCTTAAATTAGGTTGCGGCTGGGAGTCACTTATGAAAAAGTGTAACGCTCGGTAACGTTACGATGAGTCACCGAACGAGAGAGAGGCCCGCCGAATGCCTTGCGTCTCTCTCCCACTCAACTATCTTTCAATTCCTTGTTCCTATTGTGCAATTTAATTATATTCATATCAATAAATATTCTACCGAGAAAAAGACGTTGTCACGTAAAATCTTCGCCCGTAAAACCGACTTTACAGGCAACCATTTTTTTTTTTCAAAGTTACGAAAACTAATAAAGTTATACCTAGTATAAATTTTAGCGCGCGCCCAATAAGCAATCCATTCATCGCTGAGTTCACAACATGTAACAAATTGGCTGAATTTGGATGGTCGTACGAAAAAAAATGGCGCGACAACGTTGCCAAATCGGTGGCCTACGGGTCTCTCTGCTCGGGCACGTTGCGTTGTGCCCGTTGGTTGACCCTCATTTATTTGCCAGAATGTATCTTTACAATATATGATCCTATAATGGCCCCTTTACATTCTACCATTACATATCGTGTGTAAATATTTAAATTTTAACCTGCACAATGTTATTATTTTAATTAGGTAGAGACAACAAAAGAGATAGGTATGATGCAGGGTCGTCGGATATATGTAGTTGAAGTTTAGTAAGAAACCAATGGATGTTGTCGACTGAATTTTAATTTGATAAATGAGCTGTTTGTTTTCTACATATTATTAAAATTAAATTTTATTCGAGAACATCATCGGTTTCTTACTGAACTTCAGCTATATCCAACGATCCTGCTAAGTACTTATCTCTTTTGTTGACTTTACATTCAAAAAAGAAAAAAAAAATAGACAGTAACAACAAATATGATCTCATGTGCATAAGGATTTATACGAACAAATTAATTAATTGATGTCAAAGTTATACCTAAGTCAGTTCAACAGATATAGTTTCATCTGCCTAGCCTTTTCCCAACTATGTTGGGGTCGGCTTCCAGTCTAACCACGAATGACAGCCGGGCCCAACGGCTTAACGTGCTTTCCGAGGCACGAAGGGGTCACGGTATGTAAAGATGGTCACCCATCCACAGACCAACCGCGGCAAGCGTAGCTTAACCTGATCGATCGACCTGTGCGGCTGTTATTATTTAGCCACGTGCCCCTCAAAACATTTCAGTTTAATAACATGTCAGATTATGAATATATGTATATAATTGTAAATTATTGTAATTAATAATGTTATAACTATTAAAATTTCAAAGTGTTGCTATATTAATATTGACGTGACAACGTCTTAAATTAGGTTGCGGCTGGGAGTCACTTATGAAAAAGTGTAACGCTCGGTAACGTTACGATGAGTCACCGAACGAGAGAGAGGCCCGCCGAATGCCTTGCGTCTCTCTCCCACTCAACTATCATTCAATTCCTTGTTCCTATTGTGCAATTTAATTATATTCATATCAATAAATATTCTACCGAGAAAAAGACGTTGTCACGTAAAATCTTCGCCCGTAAAACCGACTTTACAGGCAACCATTTTTTTTTTGACGTGACAACGTCTTAAATTAGGTTGCGGCTGGGAGTCACTTATGAAAAAGTGTAACGCTCGGTAACGTTACGATGAGTCACCGAACGAGAGAGAGGCCCGCCGAATGCCTTGCGTCTCTCTCCCACTCAACTATTCTACCGAGAAAAAGACGTTGTCACGTAAAATCTTCGCCCGTAAAACCGACTTTACAGGCAACCATTTTTTTTTTTAATCTTTTGTTTCAGGGACTTTTTTGCTATATTAAAATTTGATTATTCCTTAGTGACAAAGTTGAATTAAATATTTTAATTTATCGCACCTATTCAATTTCATCCTATTTGTATGAAGAACAACCGGCTTTTGTCAGGTTTATTCATGAAATTCATTTGTCGTATTTCCGAAATAACTGAGGTGTTTTCTTATTGTTATAAATGATCTTTAATTAAGAAAGACTTGGGGGTTCATTGTGATGAACTACGCATGCTACTGCGTAGTTCATACAAACGTAATAGGTACCAAAATAATTTGTAAATCAAAAATATTCTTAGGGTAGTGTATATTTATTCCGATTGGATTACAGAATATCTAGGTTCCCAAATATATATTTTGAAAGGACTCTGATATAAAGACGAGATATGAGGAATTTCAAATTTCTATAGAAAACTTATGTTTCTCCTAACTCGTCTTTAAATGAGTGTCCATTCAAAAAATTATATTTGGGAACCTAGATATACCTGTAATCCAATCGGAATAAATACACACTACATTAAGAATATGTTTGATTTACAAATTATTTTGGTATTACGTTTGTATGAACTACGCATGCTCCGCCGGAAGTACGTTGGTTAATTAAAAGAGGCACGCCATAGGCTTCACTGCCAGGGTTGCTTACTGGCAATTTGTTACATAATTCTGGGATACAACGCGCTGTTTCCCCTGGGGCGTCCACCCCACCGACGGCAATTAACGAGAAGCTTACCAACTCGTTTTTAGTTGCTAAACTAAAGGCGAAGTCGAGGGCAGAAGCTAAGCTATAAATCATTTCAGCGCCTTTGCAAGCGAAGGAACCCTAAACCACAAACCGTTCTGCGCGGTAATTGCGTAACACTCTAACAGGTTTCATTTTGACAGTTCAACACCAATCATTGCGTTATTTACGTTGTTGAGCAGACAAATTTTTCGAACTTATCAAGCAATGGATTTGGAATATTCATCAAAATTATTCAGATTGTGATTGATAATATGTTACCCAATTAGGGTGCAGACACTCCTTTCCGATCTCCGAATTAAGCTAACGATGAACACAAAAAAGGTAGACAGAAAAAAACATAACCCTCCTTCTGCCACAGTCGGGTAACTAGACTCGATCTACTCATTTTGTATCGTCTTAATGAAGCAAGTAACATTTCGTTGATTCTTTCCTGAACGTTCGTTTTTCAAGCCATTTCTTTGAGGTAACGCAATAGAACCACTTACGGGATCAAGTAACAGGTATTGAGGTAGCTTAGAGTATAAAGACGAGTTGTAGAGCGCCTTTTAGTTATAAGTGCAGTTGCATGGTCAAGTTTCTAAATAGCATCGAACAATAAAAATTGTAGTATGATGCAAACTATTTCTTTACAATTAGGAAGTAGGTATCTTTACAAGATGCTGGATTAAGAATTAGAATGTTTGGAGAGCACCTTTTAGTTGTCGGTGCAGTTGCATGGTCAAATTTTGAAAGTATAGAGGTATAAGGAACAGGGTGTAAAGTTCACTCAACCTCCATATAAAAGGAAGGATCTTCCGACAGGTGTTGTGTCTGGCGGGCAACTGCCCGATGATTCATGTCGGGCCGTTGTGTACATGCTAGTTGCGCGGTAAACTCTGCTTGCGAGATGCAGGAGTTTTGTGACGCGTTGTTTTGCATGTGGCGTTGTAGATACCGCTAAAAAAGTACCGAACAAATGAAAATGTCGGATAAAGCAAGCAAGAAAGTAAGTGCTTATAAATTAGTTCAGTGTTTTTGCAAGCGAACGAACCCCAAATCACAAACCGTTCGGATACTCCTTTCCAATCCCCGAATTAAACCGACTATCACCACAAAAACGATAGACTCAATCTAGTCATTTGGCATCGTCTTAAGTAACATTTCGTTGATTATTTCCTGAAAGGGTCTTCATTAACGTTAGGTACTTTTTCAGGCCATTTCTCTGAGGTAACGCAATAGAACCATTTAGGGATCAAGTAGCAGGTATTGGGGTAGCTTGGAGTATAAAGACGGGTTGTAGAGCGCCTTTTAGTTGTAAGTGCAGTTGCATGGTCAAGAGGGTTATGATTTTGACCGGGACAAGAAAGTACCTTCCCGTGGTCGCATGCCGCAGTACTAACATACAAAGCTATGGTCATATAAAATTATCTCCACAAGATAAAACAAAAAGAAATCAATTTGATGTTTTTTTTTGTGGGGTCATCAACCGCAGTTTAGTAGTAGTACCTAAGTAGATATTATAATTATTATTAGTAGTATTAGATCTAGATAGAACTTGTAAAATCAGTGTAGGTAAACTTCACAGACGTGATTGGTATCGATATCGTAAAAAAACTTTTTAACAAAAAAGAAAAACCGACTTCCAAAAAAAACACTACAAAGTGAAAAATAACTTTAATTTCGGAAGTCGGTGTCTTTGGATCTGTATTTTAGTTTTTTGCCACCGACTTCCGAAATTAAAGTTATTTTTCACTTTGTAGTGTTTTTTTTGGAAGTCGGTTTTTCTTTTTTGTTAAAAAGTTTTTATTTCCCGCTTTTTAGTGGGTCTGTTTATAATTTATCTAAGTTATTATAATAAAGTAATCGAATCGCAACCCATGAAATACTTATTATTGAGTAGTTCCGGTGGCCATCTGTGGTCTTCATCATCAGTTCCACTTCACCAAATAGTGCTTTTCGAGAGCAAATGCACGAGTTACTATAAAAAATACCCAAATCGCTATAGGTGTGCCTATAATATTTGAAGAGTTCCTTCGATTTCTCCAGGATCCCATTATCAGATCCTGACCTGATGACAATGGGACCACCTGGAAAGTATACCCTTTCAAACAAAAAATTTTTTTTTGAAATCGGTCCAGCCATCTTCGAGTAATCGGGGAACATACATAAAAAAAAAAAATAAAAAAAAAAAAAAAAAAGGTTCCGACGAATTGAGAACCTCCTCCTTTTTGAAGTCGGTTAATGATAAAACATATTATTTTCTCAACTCATACTTCAAGTAACAACACTACAAGGAGTCGTTGCCTAGGGTTTGTAAATTAGACAGCTCCTAACGTAAATTGACATATTTTTAGTAGCCATGTTTTTAATCACGTCTAAACTTGCTATGGAGTATCTTAATGAGGGATTTTCCCTTTTTTTTTCAACCCTTCCCTAGTCGCTGCATAGATGGCGCTGACCTTGGTAAGTTACTGCAAGGAATGGAACTTCACATCATTTTTTGATTATTTCACTCGGATGTAATTTTGAGATCGTAAAACGAAAGCAAACGAAAGTGTCAGTCAACGAGCGTATGTGAAGTGACGCAACGTTTTTTTTCCAAGCGTTTTGGTTTTGGCATCTAGTAACGTAGTCAGTACAACGCCATCTACAGAGGTCTTGGAAACTATTTTTTTTTTAAATACTCAAAAAGAAAACCTCTCATTTGACAGGACTAAACTAATATTTATCTTGTGTCCGTTTTCTTAATTAAATAGAAAGAAAAAGATGCACTGAAGTTAAATTTAGTTTAGTTTAGTTTGTGAACAAGGGAATCAGCGTTAATATCTCTTTTGATGACTATACAGCCACAACCAAAAGTGCCGGTTACATTATGAACTAAACGTGGACCACTTCAATATGTAATCTAGATAAGCCGCGCGTTATCTGCAGGTACGCTCGCTAACAAAGTGTTTTTGTTTTAGATTTAGATTAAAACGTAATTTGCAGGAAATAATGTTGAGGAAATGTGAGTTTCTTGTTTGTTATTTGTTACCAGCTGAACTTCGAGGTGGACCGACGACCTTGTGAAGGCCGTAGGAACCCGTTGGATGCGAGAAGCACAGAACCGGTCGAAGTGGAGGTGCTTGGGGGAGGCCTATGTCCAGCAGTGGACGTCTTTCAGCTGAAATTATGAACTTCGAGAAATAGTGTACTTAATAAAGAGTTTTTACACCAAGGTTTTTTATGATATACTACATTCTAAGTTCATAAAATATTGACATCTGCATTTAAAAGTCTTAAAATAACATTATTAATGTGTACAAGTATATAAAAAGGTAAGACGCATACGGCCGCGGCATCAAAAACTTCGTCCACATCGTTGTCAACAGGAAAAGAACCCAAAGGCTTGGCAGCATTACCTTGTTGTAAGGGAATGGTGATTCTTTGCCCAAAAAATAGGTCAGCCCTCTGAGGCTTAATTGTGAGTTTTTCATTCACGTTCGACTGCGAGCGCGTTGGAATTTTATATGGGAAAAAGTTATAGCGCCACCTGGTGGTCACTAGGAGGAACCTAATTTCCCATACAAAATTCTAACGCGCTCGCAATCGAACGTGAGTCTAAAAAACTCACACTAAGGCGACGGGTCGCGTGAAGATTCGACCAACCGCTTGGCGATCTCTCGAAAAACTAAGTGGGCACTCGGACCCCATTATAATTTTTGCCTTTTAAATTTAACTCAAGACGGAGTAAAAATATTCAGGGTTATATTTTTCGAAGAACCGAATTTTTTTAACCTGAGATTTTTTCAAGTAGGTACCAAACTTTTTAATTTTTTTTTTTTTAATAAACTTAATAATAACACCGATCCTGACTGAAAAAATCCAGTTTTCTTACTTAAGTAATAGAACTGGATTTTTATTGCTATTTTATTTTGAAAATTATTGGTGTGGGTTGCGCACAGTGGGTTGAGTGGCAGAAGATGGGCGAAGAAGAAAATTAAATCTTATTTCAAGTTAATAAGACTCAATTTTAAATGCATAATGTAATGGAGTAATTCTCTCTCTGGAGTAATTCTCTCTTGCAGTAATTATGTTACATAATGAATAGGCTAAAAAAAACGTTTTGTGATGGCCAGTACCAGGTGTCATCCATCGCTTTAGTACACATTAAATCGTTATCATCTGATATGAGACCGCTAAAACTAACAACAGCTGTTGCCGAAACACCGTACTGATTTGTTTCACATCACAACCTGACGGCGAAAGAGTAAAGCCGTGGTTCCTGCACGTATTTTTTCGAAACATTCCACAAAAAACTTTACACATAAACGTTTGTTTTCATTCACAAGCTGTCTCTAGCGAATTAAAATTACTAACACTATGTGTGAAGATGTCGTAATGAGTTTCGACGAGGAAGACGTGCTATCAGTTTTAGCAATTATAGACTTAATATCGAGGAGAAGATACAGATTTCGAGTCAGACCGTATTTACGATTATAGAGGTATGAGGAACAGTGTATAAAGTTCACTCATACTCTATAGAAAAGGGAGGATCCTCCGACCAGACGGGTGTTTTGTCTGGCGGGCCACTGCCCGATGATTCATGTCGGGCCGTTCTATCTATGCGCGGTAAACTTTCCTTGCGAGATGCAGGATTTTGCGTGACGTCAGTATGGCACGTAGCTCGCATGTGGCGTTGTAGATGCCGCTGCACGACTTCAAAATTTTGACATTTTCCAAGAGCTACGGATTGATGACTGGTTTGGATTGGGCAATTTCCTTCGTGTGTCTGAAACCGATTTTGAAGAATTGGTTTTCCTTCTATGGTCCGATATGTGTGACTATAGTCTGCGCGGAACTAGTTGGCCGCGCCATAGGTATGTGAGCGGTGTGACGGAGGGGCGGGGGCGCTTGCTGTTATTAATCTCATTTGTGCGTTGCGAACACTAGGCAACCCGCCGCCTCACCCCTGTCCCCACCTAAGGCAATAATTGAGATTAAAAAAACTTAAGTGTTAATCGACTTTTGTTGCTGACTATTATAGTGCTCACACGTGTGCTATGCAATTATACAATAGTTTAACACGGCAAATGGCGTTGTATGCCAATTTATTATGAAAATCTAAACATAATTTCTCTGACAGCACTTCCTCAAATGGGCTGCTTCTTAAGAAGCTCTATTACGAGGCAGTTTTTTTGTGAAATACTTTTCTGGTTTTTATATTTCCACGGAATATTGTGACCTAAATACCGTTTTGGTATTCGTTTTGTATGCTCAGCACCAGTGTTTGGCACATTGATTGATCATGTTTCAAACTCGTCTAGGTGTTTTGCTCGTGACGAAAAATAACAGAATATTAGGTAGGATATTTTTCTGCGAAACATTCTATAAAAGTTGTTGTCGTTTCTAGTTTTTTTCATTGCATAATACCTGTATTGTATGGCGAAGAAGGAAACTAGAAGTAAAAGAAGAAAATTGTTTATTATTTTTTATTGTTTGTTTATTGTTCAAGACGTCTAATGTTAAATATTGTTAAGAATTTTATATTCCTACAATTACCATAAAGTATGTTCATGCCGCCTGTGATACAGGTTTATCCTAGTACAGGCATCTAACATTATTATACCTTTTTAAATAATTTCTAAGACTATAAGTAATAATTTTACCAATTTTAATACTGAATAAAACATTTATTTATTTATTATTTTTATTGTTTTTTTTTGTTTGTTGAGTATTCTATTCTATTTCATATTATAAGATATTGATCTTAACGCCAAATATCGACGAACAAAGGGACGGCCTAGAGACTATGGTCTTCAATCCGTACGGCCTAAACACGGTATGGCTGGTCCGCAATACTTCAGGGCTTCTGACTCACCGTAGTGTTTTTTAAAAATCTGCGAATGCCTATCGGGACCTTTCCGAGCCACAGAGACGTCACTGTATGAAATGGATGATCACCCATCCACGGTACATCGCCAAACCTTGTTAGATCATAACCTGTTACTTAGCATTGCCATTCAACGTGGCAATGCTGTCAGTCTCCTGGGCACGTTTTTGGATGACAGCGATGCGGACGAATACTTCGACGCCTAAATGTCCTTTTGTTTTTTTATATTTATTTGTATAGTTAGTCATTTCATTTAGCACCTAAGCGTAAATAGTTAGTTGTGTTAAATATTGTAAAAGTCATCATCTGCCTAGCCTTTTCCCAACTATATTGGATTCGGCTTCCAGTCTAACCGCGGATGCAGCTTAATACCATTATTTTACATGGAGCGACTGCCTATCTGACCTCCACAACCCAGTAACTGGGCAATACGATACCCCTTGGTAAAACTGGTTATCAGTCTTTCAGGCTTCTGACTACCCGTAACGACTGTCAAAGATCCACGAATAACAGCCGGGACCAACGGTTTGTGCTTTCCGAGCCACGGAGGGGTCACGGTATGTGAAGATGGTCACTCATCCACAGACTAACCGCGGCAAGCGCAGCTTAACCTGATCGATCGACCTGTGTGGCTGTTATTATTTAGCCACGGGCACGGGTTTTATTATAAAAGTAATGGAAGTAAATTGATAAATAAGTTAGTTACTTAGCCACTCAGAAAAGATGTGGTTTGACAAAACAAAATCAAAGTAGTCGCCGTAGCCTGCAGAAGAAGCAATGTACAACTGTACAGTATACTCCGTTTATTTTTCGTTCCGTTCGTCCCACTTGGTTGCCGACCGCACTCAAACCCAAAAAGTTACAAACAAGTCATAACTTGTTTTAATTAGCCAAAAATGCTACAAAGCGTGGTGACTACCTACTCACATCTGCTCTGTTTGTCCGGTAGCCGAGTTTCACAACTTTGTACCTATGTAATAATGTTTATGCCTTTTGGACGGTAGCTGTACGGAGAGTTTCATTTCGAATATTTGTTTTCGTTAATGTGCTAAATAGCTCGCGAAATTTGAATTTTCTTAAATTTTTTGCAACTTGCAGGGGGCCTAAAAAGGCCACTTTGGCAGAATCATAAAAGGATAACATTATAAATCATAATATGGCTAAGACAGTCCGTATTTTTCTTTTTTTCACTGCACTATGTAGGTATAATCAAAGAGATTGGATTTGGATTGAATTGATTGGTATTTCATCACAGACAAAAAAAAATAACTGAAAAATCCTTCACCAATGGGATTTGATACGATTCACTTAACAATTAACTGTCCATTATGATCATTGGACATAGAATCAGGGAGCCTAAAAAGGCCACTTTGGCAGAATCATAAAAGGATAACATAATGGACAGTTAACCGTTAAGTTAATCGTATCAAATCCCATTGGTGAAGCATTTTTCAGTTATTTTTTTTTTTGTCTGTGCTAAAATACCAATCAATCCGATCCAAATCCAATCCCAATCTCTTTGATTATACCTACGTAGTGCCGCGAAAAAAAGAAAAAGGGACTCTCTTCGCCATATTACGATTCATAATGTTATCCTTTTATGATTCTTCAAAGTGACCTTTTTAGGCCCCCAGAACAAGAGAAAGAGCATTATTTTCTTGATATTCTTGACATTTTGTTATGTGTGGACCACCGAAAGAATGCTTGTTCTGTTTACACTAAAATAATTTGGTAGGGTTGGGACGAATAGGCAACTAAATATACCAAGGAGTGTGAGTTTATACAATGCAAAGATAATCTTGCAATCTTCAGCAACTCCAACTGTATTTTCAAGTGTTAATCAATTAGTTGTGGTTGTGCAGCATGACCAACATTGACCCAGGTACCTATTTTTATCAGCGATGTAATCCCTAACATACATAAGATTTGAATTTCGTCTCATTTAGTTGAAGTATGTTGGGAAGTATTTTATTGTGACACGACCTTACGAATCTATACTACTATTATAAAGCTGAAGAGTTGTGTTTGTTTGAACGCGCTAATCTCAGGAACTGCTGGTTCGAATTGAAAAAATATTTTTGTGTTGGATAGTCCATTTATCGAGGAAGGCTATAGGCTATATAACATCACGCTACGACCCTTAGGAGCCGCGCAGCGTGTGACACCGCGGGGAACAGCTAGTTGTCAAATATGTGGATTCGGCAATTTCGGATTTAAGACGTGGTTAAATCTAGGGAAGGTACTTAACAGTTAACTAATATATGACGCCCCTCATTAACATGGGTTGCGGGTATCAAACACGCTAGTTTAACACAGATCGTTAGGTGAAGGGTCCTTCATGGCATCCCTTTTTCCCGTAGTTAACGTAACAGCTGATTAAAGGCTTCATTTCGCGGAAGACCACGGCTTAGCTACCCATGTTAGCTTCACTTTGAATGAAAATGAAAGCGGGATCGTACACTGCAACGAGTTACAACCCACGTCCACGCTACGCACGAATGAGTGGCTGTCAAACAAATGAACCGAAAATGTAACATGGCAAACCTCTCCGTGCTCATTCTGCGTAGGAGTGGGTGGGCTTCAAGAAAGACTGGATAAAACCAGGATAGATGCCCCAGGGGTATAATAGCTTCGATTTTTATTACACAGTATCGCGGATAAGTCGCATGTTATTTTATTTATCAATTGAAAAACTATCCAACTACCACTAACTTGACCGTGTCGCATGTGTCTGTCCGATTGCATGGGAAGACAAAATGCGATCAAAGTTTTTGTGTCATACTTAGTTGTCCTGTTTCTCGGCGGCGGCTCATCTATCCCGAACGCAATTTATATGGATATGGCAACTATCCGCTACTAGATGACTCGGCAAACGTTGTTTTGCCATATAAATTATTTCTAGCTGCCCGGCGTTACTTCGTTTGCGTGGTGTCCTACCCTTTACCCTACCCTACCCTTACCCAACTCCTACCCTACTCCTACACTACTCCTACCCTACTCCTACCCTACTCCTACCCTACTCCTACCCTACTCCTACGCTACTCTTACACTACTCCTACACTACTCCTACCCTACTTCTACCCTACCCTACTCCTACACTACTCCTATACTACCCCTACCCTACTTCTACCGTACTCCTACACTACTCCTACCCTACTCCTATCCTACTTCTACCCAACTCCCATAGATATATTAAATTTTTCTCTGCGTAAGAACCATCGTCGTACTTCAAGGAATATTCTAAAAAAAGAATTTACGGAAATTATTGACATAAATATAGAAAAGTAGCGGGCCAAGTACCGAGCCTTGCGGAATTTCGGCAGACTTGTCAGTGGTAGCAATCCAACTGCAACTTTATTAGAATGAGAATGAAGATCATTGTGATTAGGGCAGTGATGCCAAAATAGAAGTAAAATTACTGTGAAAGAACTGTAGTATCAATTATGTTCCAGCCCGTTTTTCCTCTGATTTTATCCACATAATATGTTGACATAACATTCAACAAGTGGTTCCACATACAAGCCAAGTCACTCATTATATTACTAAAGATGATTAATCGACACCGATTTCTTCTCAAGATACAAAGTCTTAAAGATGGAAAGGTCACCCTGAGCCCTAATCAGGAATAAACAAAGATATGGGTCAAGTGTGTGTTGAATCTAGTTATGAGGTTCTTTATGATAATAGGTTGGTAAACAGGTTTATAAAGTTATTATTGGAAAGTAGTTACCACCAGCTATGGTTGCAACATCTAGGCTATAAACAATGCGTTGCTTACCATAAAGGCAGAGTATAAAAGACTATTTTGCATATTATAATGTCACTGGAATAAGAGTTTTCTACTTAGAAATAGGTATGGTGGTACAACGTTTCCATGGGTACTCCTGGAGTTACTTACGTTTTGAAATTGTTGAATTTTAAAAATGTGTTGGGTAATTAAAAAAAAAAAATTGTCTTTGCCTGTTTCATTCTCTCACCCTTTAGTAAAAAATTAACCAAATGACAATCACTGATCTGAGGGTATAGAACCAATGACTCCACGCCATAGAAATGTCATATATCTATGCTCCACGCTTAGCGGTTATAACTCTTACGACCACTAGATCAACGATTATCTCGTTATTTTATAAATATATTGAAGACACATTGATTCATAAAAAGAATAGAAAAAAACAAGGGTAGGATGAGAATTTGGCCTATAAGCTAAGGAACAAGGATAAAAATGTAAAAACGTGGAACCATCTTGAAGGAATAATTATTGAATTAATATGACAAACTGTGATTTTATTTCCCAGTGTAGTGGTATCTACAACGCCACATGCGAACAACGCGTCATACTGACGTCACGCAAATCCTGCATCGCGCAAGCAGAGTTTACCGCGCAACTAGCATAGATACAACGGCCCGACTTGAATCATCGAGCAGTTGCCCGCCAGACACAACACCCGTCTGGTCGGAGGATCCTCCCTTTTCTATAGAGTATGAGTGAACTTTACACCCTGTTCCTCATACCTCTATACCAGTACTGAGAGCTCGTGAAGCTCTCACGGTACCTACCTATTAGTAGATCCTACTAATATTATAAACGCGAAAGTTTGTTTGGATGGAAGGATGTTTGTTACTCTTTCACGCAAAAACTACTGAACTGAACTAACCAGGATTAACACATAGGGTTTATCCCAATATTCCCACTGGATCGATACTTATGCGGGTGAACCCGCGGGGCGCTACTATTAGTACCTTAATAATTGGCGCATCATATTCCAGTTACAAATCATCGGCGAGACACTAAAAACTGAAACTACATAATATAGTCTGGATTCCCTAAATGTTTACGGAACCCCTCTAACAACTAATCTAATGGGGATTTAGTTGGGTAGTAGCATTAATTCTACGTCGTGTGGTAGACAGATAAGAATAATCCTCTCCTTTCTTAGAAGGGATCGTAAAAGGAGACTGGAATGATTTAATTGATTAAGCACTGATAAATGATAATGATAAATTATTTATTTCTTGGCAATAATATCATGATTGATTTTATTATTCATCCATTAATATGACGGCAAATAATTATACGAGTATGGTGATCATTTTTGGAGTATACAAGTGGCAGCACAAATATTATGTGATATCCAAGGAACACCAAACTTACCTGACTAACCAAATATAGGATACTGAATCGGCTGCAAAAAGATGTCACCTGAACGCAATAATATCGGGCGTGTTATTGCGTTATAATCTCTCTCTCTGTAGTCGGTCCCTCATGTCTGAGGATCGTGGTCAGCTTCGGAGTTACATCTGGAGCGGATGATCCGTCTCCACCGGTTTCTGTCCAGCGCATCCTTTACCACCGTGTAAAATTTTGTGGACGATGATTCCTTCACCTGATCGGTCCATCGTGTTGGTGAACGACCGCGCGATCGTTTGCCTTGGGTGTTCCCAACCACAATCAATTTTTCCAGACTTTCATCGCCTCTGCGCACTATGTGGCCGAAATAGGAGAGAATGCGTTGCTGGCATATGGTCGACAATCGGGTTTATAATATCTAATCAGAAATACGTTGTAACCAAAAATATCTGACATCGCTTTGGCAGCAATAAACCTGCCAGTATCAGACAAATAAATATTATAAAATGATTGGAACATTGATGTCAATCACGGATACCTTTGATGCCGATTCGATAAACTTGTCCAATACCAAATATGGCGACGCTATTTCGATACAAAAGTCAATTACCATTCTATTTCGCTACAAAACCGTGCGTGCTTCGTAAAGCTTTACTTCATTTACAATTCTATTTACACAAGATGACCCATAAACCCATATATTTATCAACCTTAATTGACATGTGTTGGAGGTCATCCAGGCCTTCAAGTCTCTCGACTATTTGTCCATAAAAGTGCTCGTAAAGTGCATGTAATATGTCCCATGCGTTCGATGACGTCAGACTAAGGGATTGGCTAGATTGGCGCGGCGCGACGAGGGTGCGGCCGATGTGTGTAGGTAATAAAGTGTTTTGTTGTGTTCAGATGAAAGTTTATCTTGTTAGTTCTTCCTTCGTATTGACTCGAATTTAAACATAATATCAACAGCCGATCAGCTAAGTGGTGACTGGGCCGCTGCCGATTTTCTTCGGACACATATTTAACTCAATAAATGCATGTCAATACAATATACAGGGTGGCAGGTACAGTCAACAAAAGAGATAAGTATGCAGGATCGTCGGATATAGTTTAAGTTTATTAAGAAACCGATAGATATTGTTGACTGAAATTTAATTTGATAAATGAGCTGTTGGTTTTCTAATATGATCTGCCTAGCTTTTTCCCAACTATGTTGGAGTCGGCTTCCAGTCTAACCGGATGCAGCTGAATACCGGTATTTTACATGGAGCGACTGCCTATCTGACCTCCACTACCCAGTTACTGGGTAATACGATACCCCTTGGTAAGACTGGTTGGTTGGTTGGCTGGTTGTTTTTTAATAATAAAATTAAATTTTATTCGAGAACATCCATCGGTTTCTTACTAAACTTCAACTATATCCGACGATCCTGTATACTTATTCTCTTTTGTCGACTATACATCGGCGCGCAAACTGAAACCATGACTTTAGCACAATGATGTTATACCACCTAGCTTAGAAAAATTTCAACGGTTATCAAAAAAAAAATCTCGTGTTTCATACAGGATAATTTTTTATGCATTGCGCAAATTTTCACAGGATGTTCTACTCATGAATATGAATAACTTTCATTATAGGTTCAACTCTGAAATCACGAAAAAAAAATTTGCAGTTTCATACAAAAGTTCAATACCTACTCGACCAAAATGTATGAAACAGCTGATTTTTTTTTCGTGATTTCAGCGTTGAACCCATAGTGAAAGTTGTTCATATTCATGTTGTTCATATTCATTCATAAAAAATTATCCTGTATAAAGTGCAATACCTACGCGGTTAAAATGTATGGAACAGCTGATTTTTTAGACTTCCGTACCCAAAGAGAAAAAACTGGACCCTATTACTAAGACTCCACTGTCCGTCTGTCACCAGGCTGTATCTCAGGTACCGTAATAGCTAGACAGTTGAAATTTTCACAGATTATGTATTTCTGTTGCCGCTATAACAACAAATACTAAAAACAGAATAAAACAAATATTTAAGGGCTTCCCATGCAACAGTCGTGATTTTTTCAGCGTTTTTGCCTTGTGGTACGAAACCCTTCGTGTGCGAGTCCGACTCGCACTTGGCCAGTTTTTTTTTAATAACCGGTTTCTGAATCGTTTGCTGAATCAATGGTAACAGATTGCGCGTCAATGATACCACCCTGTATTTTTAATTTATATTATGACTAATGACTATGCGCCCCGCGGTTTCACCCGCATTAGTGTCGATCCCGTCCCGTCGGTCGAAGCAGTCATGCTAGCGAAGGAGGTGGCGGGACGGCTCAGGGAGAGAGCCTCCCGTCCCAGCCGCCGCGGGAGACGCTCCGGGCGTCGGGAGCCGCGCGACGACTCCCGGCCACCGTAGGCGCGGGCCTGCGGGCGGAGAGTAATGGGTAGCTCACCGTCCGATCAGGACCAGGCCCGTGCCGGACGGCGCGTACGTGTTCCACGCGCGCCTCAAAGAGATGTCAGCATCAAGGAGGGGCCCCATAGGGCCGAAGCCTGCCGGGTCAGCGGGATTGTCCGAAAGGGTTACCGCTGGCCCGGAACATAAAGGGCTAAGGAAGGAACACGGGTGGGTTTTAGTCAGTAAGAGTCTGACACTCCCTTCCGCACCACCCAGAACGGGAGGGGTCATTTGATGATTCCGCAAAAAAAAAAAAAAAACAAAAAAAAAAGTGTCGATCCCGTGGGAATATCGGAATAAAAAGTATCCTATGTGTTAATCATCTATGTAAGTCCGTTCAGTAGTTTTAGCGTGAAGAAGTAACAAACACTCACAAACTTTCGCCTATATAGGGTGACTGGTAATTAGTGACCGATACTTAAACACGTGATTTTACTCATCATTATGAACAACTTTTACTATGGGATCAAACCTGAAATCGTGAAAAAAAAACAGCTGTTCTCTACATTTTGACGAGTTAGACGGACATAAATGTAGGGAACAGCTGATTTTTTTTTCGCGATTTCTGGTTTGGTCCCATAGTAAAAGTTGTTCATAATGATGAGTAAAATCACGTGTTTAAGTATCGGTCACTAATTACCAGTCACCCTATATAATATTAGTGTAGGTAATCTCCTTTATTATTTTTATTTTTTTTGCGATGATTGACGAAGATGAACCTCCTAAGAATACAAGTCATGTCTAGAAGTACCGCTTACTGAAACCCTTGATCCAGCTGCCCAACGAGAGAATCCTCAAGTATCGGGCAAGGCTCTTGACTACTAAGGAATATTATGATTGTTTTTGACATGTCTCGGGACCCTGGGACCCCTAACCTTTGGAAAGCGTACAAGGGGGCCGAAGCCAACTCGCAGAAGTCCGTTAGACGTTTTTAATTAAATTAGGCACCAACCGACGATTATCCCTATTCGCACTATACAAGTGCGCCAAAGTACCTACAACCCCCAGTTGATGTAGGACTATTACAGAGTATGGAAACAACCATATTGGGTTTGGGTAGCCACCCGAACCCAATATGGTTGTGAACTGGTTATTTATGACTATGGAAAACCTGCCTTTTTTTTTTTTTTTTTGCGGATGGGAAATCATCAAATGACCCCTCCCGCTCTGGGTGGAGCGGAAGGGAGTGTCAGACTCTTACTGACTAAAACCCACCCGTGTTCCTTCCTTAGCCCTTTATGTTCCGGGCCAGCGGTAACCCTTTCGGACAATCCCGCTGACCCGGCAGGCTTCGGCCCTATGGGGCCCCTCCTTGATGCTGACATCTCTTTGAGGCGCGCATGGAACACGTACGCGCCGTCCGGCACGGGCCTGGTCCTGATCGGACGGTGAGCTACCCATTACTCTCCGCCCGCAGGCCCGCGCCTACGGTGGCCGGGAGTCGTCGCGCGGCTCCCGACGCCCGGAGCGTCTCCCGCGGCGGCTGGGACGGGAGGCTCTCTCCCTGAGCCGTCCCGCCACCTCCTTCGCTAGCATGACTGCTTCGCAGAAGGAGGTGACTGCCTCCCATTCCCTCTCGCCCCGGACCATGGCTTGCACCAGGGCCGGGCGCGAGAGGTCGCCGCCGCTGCCGATCGCCTCTACGAGGACACGGCGGTGCTCCGCCCAAGCGGGAAAAACCTGCCTTGATTGATGTTATTGTTATTTTTGTTTGTGTGAACAGTGCAGCTTCAGACGAATACGTGGAGCTTTTTCCTATTTCCAGATGAATATAATCACATCGCTCGTGTTACTATGTCGCGTCAATGTGTAGCTGCCCTTACAGAACTAACGTGAGTTACGACTTCAAATACTCGACGTTTATTTTCTTTTATATTATACTTTCGCGTGCATGTCGGAAAACAAATTAAATTTCAAGGGTTTTTTTGCGCGGAAACCTAATTATTTTTCTAAATAAAAGTAATCTAAGTTATACCTTATACTATCAGGTTTCTGCCAGTGAAAGTCCCGTCCACATCGGTCTAGCCATTTTGCAGATTAGGTGGAACAAACAGACAGACAGACATAAAAAATATGTTTTCTTGTACCGTATATATATATTTTCTATGCATCTCGTAACAAGCTGTTATTTTGACATTACAAACAGACACCCTCCGACTAAAGAACAGTGGTGGCCCAGTGGCTCTGACTTACGTGTCCTAGGTCGAGTTTGAACCCAAACAGGCACATTACTTAGTGTAATTTATTTCATTACCACGGCTCTCAAAATGGTGAAGGAAAACATCGTGAGGAAACCGGCATGTCCTAGAACCAAAAATTCGAAGACATTGTGACATCCCCAACCCGCACTGGGTCCGCGTGGTGGATTACGGCCCATTCCCTCTCGAAGAGAAGAGGCCTGTGTCTCAGCAGTGGGAACATCATAGGCTGATTATGGTAAACAGTCACTTAAATTTTATTTATTTGTATTTTTATAGCATGTTTAAAGAGTATAATAATCAGGTATAACTAATATAAAAGTTGGTTGCCGATATTAATTTACCTACCTACTAAGTTTAAGAGTAAACTATTTTTATTTATTTCTTTATAAAGGGTTTCGTACCCAGTAACTGGGTTGTGGAGGTCAGATAGGCAGTCGCTCCATGGAAAATGCTGGTGTTCATCCGTTTAGACTGGAAGCCGACCCCGACGTAGTTGAGAAAAAGGCTAAGCAGATGATGATATAGGGTTTCGTACCCAAAGGGTGCCAACAGGACCCTATTACTAAGCCTCTGCTGTCCATTCGTCCGTCCGTCTGTTCGTGTGTCTGTCACCGGACTGTATCTCATGAACAGTAATATGTAGATAGCTGTTGTAACTTCCATAGAGTATGTATTTCTATTGCCACTTTATCAACAAATAAAAATTAAAGGGATAATTTTTTGTCTTGTACCCTTCGTGTGAGAGTCCGACTCGCACTTCAAATCAAATCAAATCATTTATTTTTATAACACAACCTGTGTGATGATAGGATGTCACAAAAGGTTCATAGGGTATATAGGGTGTCAGCGGGATTGTCCGAAAGGGTTACCGCTGGCCCGGAACATAAAGGGCTAAGGAAGGAACACGGGTGGGTTTTAGTCAGTAAGAGTCTGACACTCCCTTCCGCTGCACCCAGAGCGGGAGGGGTCGTTTGATGATTTCCCATCCGCAAAAAAAAAAAAAAAAAAAAGGTTTATAGGGTGACTGGTAATTAGTGACCGATAAACACGTGATTTTACTCATCATTATGAACAACTTTGACTATGGGACCAAACCTGAAATCGTGAAAAAAAAACAGCTGTTATCTACATTTTGACGACTTGGACGAACATAAATGTAGGGAACAGCAGATTTTTTTTTCGCGATTTCAGGTTTGGTCCCATAGTAAAAGTTGTTCATAATGATGAGAAAAATCACGTGTTTAAGTATCGGTCACTAATTACCAGTCACCCTAAATACATTTTATTATAACCATGTGAGGTGTGCAAATATATTAGGAACATTCTGACACAACAATTTTCTTATTAAATTACATTGTAATTGAAAATATAATAAATAAATAGTCAATTTCGTTACACTACTTGGCCAGTTATTCCTTTTAGGGCTGATTTTTCCATCGCCAGAAAACTTTTATTCGAAGAATGAATTTGACTTTTGACAGTTTTTGTATGAAATAACTGTCAAAATTTCAAAATTATTCCTCGAATAAAGTTAACAGATGATTGAAAAATCAGCCCTTATTGTATTTTCCCGCCCAAGGGAACTATCTAATATTCCGTGTTCTTATTTCGGAAATCAATAGAAATTGACACCTTATCCTTGTCCGAAACTACAAAATTCGAAGTGAGGGAAAATATTTATTCTTGTTGTTGGGGATAAATATATTTCTCGTACAAAAGTACCTATCTAATAAAGGTAAGTCTGCGTGCCAGACGAATTTGGGTTATTGTATTGTTTCTTATTTATTTCCTGATTTTACGAATCGAGGGCCTGAGGAAGACAGGGATATAACACCTACTGAATTTATGGGGAAAAAAAAACAAAGAAAATATATTTTCTTTTTTAATAAGGATTTACCTACTGGATACGGAAACACCCTGAAAAAAACGTGAATGAAAAGCTAAATTAGTCTCTACAACCTACACGCGTACTGTAAGTAAAAAAAAAAGATCAAGTGCGAGTCGGAATGTATGACTATGTATGAATGTAGCGAAGCAAAAGTAGAATATAAAAATCGTAGCAGGTGGCGTTCTGTAGTTTCTGCCTACATCTACCAAGAGGTAGAAAGAAAATGAAAGAAAAGAAAAGAAAGAAAATTTGTTTCTGTATTTTGTTTTTGTTAGTTTGGTAGAATGCGTGATTTTATGTTTGTATGCATAAATCAATGTATTGAATTTAAAATTGTTATTTTTATTATTCACTAGCATCTGCCCTCGACTTCATCCGCGTGAAATTTCTTGTTCCCCCGTCGCATCGCATCACATGCCAGTGCTAGCACTTCGTGTTCGCATTTTGTTCTTTCTGTTTTTTTTTTCTTTTTGCTCGGGTTCTAAGGGTCATAGTGTTATATTAAATAGCCTATAGCCTTACTCAAGAATTGGGCTATCAAATGCAAAAATATTTTTTCAAATCCGACGGGTAGGTACTTCCAGAGATTAGCGCCTTCAAATAAACTAACAAACTCTGCAGCTTTATTATTAGTATAGACATAGACTAGCTTCTGCCCGAGGCTTCGCTCGCGTTGATGTCAATAATTATCCTACGGAAACATGCTACCGAGACAAAAATATGTTACTCCATAACATCAGCTATCTACCAGTGAAAGTCCCATCAAAATCGGTCCAGCCGTTTCAGAGATTAGCCGGAACAAATAAACAGACGGGCAGACAGACAGACAAATTTAAAAAAGTGTGTTATTGTTATAAGTAGCGTACTTATATACTTTCACCGTCATCATTCTCCTGCTCTTATCCTAGTTTATTTGTGGTCGGCGCAATGTCTTTTTCTTCCATACTTCTCTATTAGTCGTCATCTCGGTAGTCACCCCCTTTCTAACCATATCATCATTCACACATTCCATCCATCGTTTCTTTGGTCTTCCCCTACTCTTATAGCCATCGACATCCATAGTCAAAACTCTCCTCACGACATTTTCCTCATTTCTCCGTAACACATTGTCATACTTTCATATGCATTTAGTAAAAAGCTGTTGTTTTTGTGAAGTGAAATGAAGTGTCTACTCCAGTTGTATTTATTTGTATAGATGACTAGTTGCGCCACGCGGTTTCACCCGCGTAAATGTCGATCCCGTGGGAATATCGGGATAAAAAGTATAGCCTATATGTTAATCCAGGGTGTCAGCTACCTCCATACAAAATTTTATCAAAATTGGTGCAGCCGTAACAAGTAACAAACATATAAACACACACATACACACACACACACTCACAAACTTTCGCTATATTAGTGTGATGTCCAAAAACATTTCGGGTATATCGCCTTGAGCTTCGAACTGTGTTTTGTGTAAAAAACAACAAAAGATCTATGAATACTCCAAGTCAAAAAAAAAGAATAATTTATCTGATTGTCTTAGAAACATCTTTCTGCTCTCTGAACCGACAACGACTTCAATGTAGCTTTTATCTTTTCTCTTTTTAATCTTTTATCAGATGCTCGAATTGAATGCGTATCTTTTTTCACAAAAAAAGGTCTTTTTATCTTTTCCAATTACCTTAATTGTCTAAAACACAGTTATCTTCGTTAAAAAATAATCAATTAAAAATGTTACGGCTCATTGTTTTTGTAAAGTGAAAATTAAAAAAAAAAGACTTTGTTTTCAAGATGGCGGCTAACGATGTAATCTTATCCTGTAAGTTTAAAAGAAAAGATAAATTCTAATGAAAATGATTGAACACTCTACAGAGAATATTAGATTACTTAGTTGAGCAGAAACACTGAGAACATTGTTACTTAACGGCACAAACTAAAGAAATTATAACTATATACTAGCTGCGCCCGGCGGTTTCACCCGCATAAGTCTCGATCCCGTAAGAATATCGGTATAAAAATATTTCGATCGACACTTATGCGGGTGAAACGCGGGGCGCTGCTGGTTTAAATATAATTTGTTTATTGTTTATTGTTAATTAAAACGGTAACACCAATTACATTAATTAACATAAAATAAAAAAAAAACAGGTATGGTAGATATAAAATTTCAACTACTAACATATAATAGAGGACACCCTAGCATACTTCTCCTCACAAAACATCAGACATACCCGCATAATTCTACTCCATTCATCGATATCAATAATATAAAGAACTAAAACGAATAATCCAAAAAGTAATAGGAACTTTAACACAATACCTTTTATACAGAATGCTGATTACAATAATATGCTAACTATACCTACTATATAGATATTATAACATAAAACACTTTAGATAAATTTTTAATCGTAGGTTAGATAAATCGAAAAAATGCTAACGTTATGAATCGCAAGTAGATTTAATACATCAAATTACTTTTATAAATAACGTTTCAGTGAGGTGATTCGATGGTAAGTTGCTGAAATTATGTAGCCGCCGTAGCAGTCTAAGAAAATCGTAATTTTAAACATATTAAAGTGATTGCTTTAAGGTATCTTATAACTTCTCTAGACTTTACATCAGGGAAGACTCATATGACCAGCAGCGCGTCCAATATGATTGTGGTTTAAACACGCCAGATTTAAATAAATTTGTTTTCCTCGAAAAACATAACATAAAAAAAATGCTTTTATTTGTGTTAAATGGCGACTGAAGATATAAATGAACAACCATCCCATTAAAACATTTCCATGGATAAAACAACAAAAATAAATTAAATTAAAAATTTAAAAAACCCCCGACACAAAATAATAAAATTAAATGTAATTGGAAAAGGATAAAATTATTTAAAAACCCCCGACTTAAAGAATTTATGTAGGTAACGAGACTAAAACAGATAAATTCATATGGTAGGTAGTCGGGGGGGACCTCTTAGAATAGATCGTCATGTTCGTGAACGGGCGCCGTCGGTTGAGACTGGTCATCTCTTAACTGCCAAGGCTTATTTTTAATCTTATGTCTTATGAATTGTTTCTTCATTTCTGTCTTTTTTACATTGTTCTCACATATAGAAGCAACAAGAATAATGTACCCAGGATTTTGTAATATCTTGATTTAAAAGAGTGTCCATGGAGTTTCTTGCCCGTTCTTCTCCATAGAGATCTACGCTTTGGAATGGGCAACTAGCTTCAACTTTCTGACTAACTGACAGACTATTTAATTTTGACAATTCAAAAGTGCCTGTACAAGGTTTAATTGAAATAAATGATTTGAGTTTGAGTTTTGAGAGAATTCTAAGAGGCGACTTCCATAATATGAATATTAAAAAAAACTACTCACATAAATAAACATCGTTTCATTTGATTTCGTTACATGATATGTATATGTAACAAGCTATACCTCCAATTCAAAACATAGGAAGGATTTACTAAGCAATTGTTAATGAGCACGAACCAATTTAATTGAAACGACGCAAATAAATCTGGTGCTTATATATATATATAGCTTCCCGTGTCTTATTACATCTCGAGTTTATGTACTTTGCTACCCATGTAATAATTAAATCAGAACTTCGCACTGTCAACTTCAGTGTAATGTAAATTTGGGCGAAATTTTGGGCAAAGCCCTATGTTGGGTGACACGACATGAAAATTGCGGTCGGTGTAGGCAAAAGGCAGGCACAGATGCCATTTTAAGACATGAAGAGACTGCTTTGTGACTATTACAGGGCTCTGTTTACTCAACCACATGAAATGAAATCTTGCCGAATCTGGTCCTTCGTTCCGGATTAGTCTTTCCAAAATTGGTCCTTCGGTCCGGATTTTAAGACGTTGCTGAAAATATTTGTGTTTGAAACTCGTTTTTATGGTCCTTCTGATGTTTTTATGGTACTTTTGAAACTGTTTGGCTACCGGTATGAAAATACAATGAAGCTACGAATGAATGAAAGTTAAGAATGCGGGATATTTTAATCAGTCTTCGCTGGCGAAGTGAGATATTACTTTAGAGCTGTAAAGTACATAGGTAGCTATGTACAGTCAACAAAAGAGATAAGTATGCAGGATCGTCGGATATAGTTGAAATTTAGTAAGAAACCGATGGATGTTGTCGACTGAAATTTAATTTGATAAATGTGCTGTTTGTTTTCTATTAAATAAATTAAATTTTATTCGAGAACATCCATCGGTTTCTTACTAAACTTCAACTATATGCGACGATCCAGCATACTTCTCTTTTGTTGACTGTACATAGCTACCTATGTACTACACAGCTCTAAAGTAATATCTATCTATATTTCTTACATTGGTTAGCTGATAATCTACTTTTATAAAAAAGTATATTTAAAAATAAAAATATATCATTTTCACCTCAATAGACACCTGCAACACAAAGGGATTTCTTAATACTTTGCTAACATTAATAAATTAATTATGTAACTAAAATAATATAAAAGAGTGCTCATTTAGTTTTTTGCAAGTTCTTCTCTATAACAGAGAACTTCTAGGCTTTGGAATGGGCAACTAGCTTCATCTTTCTGAATGACCGACTCTTTTGAAAATTGGAAAGTGCCTGTAAAAGCCTTTTTTTTGTTATTAGTTTTAGTGTTAACTTAACTTTTGAAAACTTACAAATGGCCTTCAATGTCATATTGTATAAGGCCACTGTATAAATTAGCTGTAAGGTGCCAGAATAATATAAATAAAAATAAAAAATACTTAATAATAAAAATATTTTAATTTAAATAAATGCCTGTAATTTGGTCAGTACTTGAATCATTGAAACCGGAATGCAACACTGTAAAGCTACTTGGAAGTAGAAAAATCCAATGTACTTAGTACTTTTCAAAACGAGATAAACTTTTCCAAGGAGCTTTGTCCTGCTAAATCCATTTCCTTAAAAGAGTCTTTGGAAACTCTTTCAGAAGTGAATCTATCGACATAATCTATTACTTTTTTTCACTATCAGCCGAACGAACTAAATCTTCCCCCTTTTAAGATTAAACCCTTTCTCCCGTCTCCCCCTTTTATAATAGCACCCCCGCACATAAAGGGGTGCGCAAACTGACACTGTTTCGGAGAAAATTCGCGTTTGAGCGAAACATGTAGCTTTAGGGTTGGGATGAGTGCGAATCGAGATCGGATTTAATGTCGAATTTACTATTCGGCTTTCGTCAACTTATGCCAAACAGTACTACTTTCAAATATTTCTGTACTTATTCATTACAACTTTTTTGTTTGATTGCTTATCTAACGACCCACATGTTATCGACAAGAAAGAAAGTAAGAAAACAACAGGAGAATAAATAAAAAACGTTACATTTACTTTTCTACAATAGTGAAAACAAAATTAAAACTCTTCATCCCTATTAATCCATACAATAATAATATATATAAATTATATTATTATTAATATAAATGCGAAAGCAACTTGGTCGGTATGTTTGTCTGTCTGTTACCTTTTCACGATTTAACGGCTGAATGGATATAGCCGAAATTTGACATACCATGATAGACCATTACATACTTACATACATGGTCGGTACGACGCACGACGACATATCAAGCTATACATTTCCTGTATAAGCTGACTTCTCATTGTACGAGAAGCTAATACAATACGAGGTAAGCTAAAACTGGAAATGAATGCCGTCGTGTGTACGATCCCATCGGCTAAATTCCGACCACGACGCGGGCAAAACCTCTGGCTAGTAAAGTAAGGTAGTAAGTAGTAAAGCTAGTAAAATCGATAGAATATAAACGAAAGCGAAAACTTCCATACTCCACGCGAAAATCCAAACGCGAATGCGAAATCGATACTTCGCCACATCCCTACATGTAATCCTTTATGTGAAAGTTATTATTAGCTTGATAGACAGACAGTGACAAGCAACTGGATATAATCTTACATACAGGTAGCTTTCCTCTCCTTCGTGGCTGAGGGAAGTACGCCGAAAACCAATTGTTATACTGCGGATAACGGAAAGTAGTATATTTATTTATGGCTCGTGGCAATGATATTATAAGTGTAAAAAGGTGTAGATAGGTTATAAGGGCGTAGCAAGTGGCACGTTAAAACGAAGTCAAGTGACTAAGTTGGACCTCAGTGTCTCAGTTTCTAGTACACGAGACGACGTACTGTCGCAAATTATATTTGTCTCTTTTTCGCCCGCGATAATTGAATCATGCCATCCAAATGTGACGTCTAAACGTAATGTATTGTTTATGTGTGCGTTAGTGTGCCGTTTTTGAAGATCGAATGTGGTGTAGGTAACCTATCTACACCTTTTTACTTATAATATCATTGGCTCGTGGGCTAAGTTATAACAGCCGCACGGGGCGATCGATAAGGTTAAAGTATGCTTGCTTAGGTCGGTCCGTAAATGGGCGGCCATCTTTACATACCCTCTGAGCCTCGGAAAGCAAGTTCAGCTGTTGGTCCTGGCTGGCATTCGTGGATCTTTGACAGTCGTTAAGAGTCAGAAGCCCGGAAGTCTGACAACCAGTCTTATCAAGCAGTATCGTGTTATCCAGTAACTAGTTGTGGAGGTCAGGTAGGCAGTCGCTCCATGCAACATACAGCATCCATCATATATATGATTCAGCATACATCATCATCAACATTCATTATTTCTGCATCCGGTTAGACTGGAAGATGACCCCAACATTGTTGGGAAAAGGCAAGACAGATCTTGATCATAGTGTATATTCTTTTATGTTTTTATAGACGTATTTGGAACAATGTGTAAAGTTCACTCATCCTCCATTGAAAAGGGAGGTTGCTCCCTTTTCCATGGGGGAAATTGGAGGTCCCCGATTATAAGAAGCAACAGACTTGCCCTCTTTTACATGGGACTTAAAACAAATTAAATTGAGAAACAAAAGACTGCGTTTCGAAGTCAAACTCAAAGCATTTCTTTCAATTAAACCATTTACAGGCAGTTTTAAATTGTCAAGGAGTCGGTTTGTCAGAACAACAATATAACATACCTACAATATTCAACGAATCTTTTTCACCGTATTTTTATGATTCAATTTGCGGGTACGAACGGCGCACCTTTATCGACACTTTTTGATGAACGAGCCAAAACCGAATGTTTTATACTGCACGAATGAAAATATTGGAACTATAGTAAACTACGTTTTGCCCGCGGCTAAACACTCTTGGAGGTCTCCAATTTATTACCGGTAAAAAAGAATCCTCTATCCGAACCAGGTCGTGGTCTTCTCGTGTGACAAAGTTCATCGAAATCCGTTTGACGGTTATGGAAAAGCTAAAAGACAAGGGTAACGAAAAGGTAACAGACAAGTTACTATCGCCATTATAATTATAAAATACAAGTAGTTGCCCGTGACTTCGTCTGCGATCCAAGATGAAAAGCCTATGTCCCAGGTAACCAGGGCATGGTCTATCTGTGTGCCAAATTTACATTTAATTTATTTATTTATTTAGTACGTTCAGCCGTTTTAGCGTGAAAATGTGAATGTGAATATTGTTTGTTACGCACAAACAAATTGGACCGACGACCTTGTGAAGGCCGCAGGAACCCGTTGGATGCGAGAAGCACAGAACCGGTCGAAGTGGAAGTGCTTGGGGGAGGCCTATGTCCAGCAGTGGACGTCTTTTGGCTGAAATGATGATGATGATGATGACGCACAAACAATCTTCACATTCACATTTATATTATTATAATTAAAGTTAGGATACTATGGTTTCTACCATAATAAGGATGGAGGTGGATTGGTCATTTTTATCCGATTACGGCGAAGCGAAAAAGAGGGTTATGATTTTGACTGGTATGTATGTATGTTCATCTGTTCCCTCATAACTTCAAAAGTCCTTATAGTAATTTGACAAATGAGGTATCGTTAGAAGCGTCTTGACCGTCCGCTGGTTATAGGCTATATGTGACGTCACTAAATTCAATATGGCGCCCACTACAGGACATAAAGTAATGAATTTAAAAATAAATATTTTGTGATGGTGCCTTGTGGGGTACCAAATGAAAGAGCTTAATTAGCACATTTCAAAAACATAAATATTACTGAAATAAGCCCCAAAATAATAAAATAAAAACATATAAAAAAACCGCAGGAACCCGTTGGATGCGAGAAGCACAGAACCGGTCGAAGTGGAAGTGCTTGGGGGAGGCCTATGTCCAGCAGTGGACGTCTTTTGGCTGAAATGATGATGATGATATTAAAAAAAACCCGACTACTGAAAAATATGAAACAAGTGCCTTCCCGTAGTCACATGTTACCATAGCTTATAATGTAGGGTTACTACAGCGGCATGCGACCACGGGAAGGTACTTTCTTGTTACATCCTTTTCAGTAGTCGGGTTTTAGTTTTCAAACTTTTTTGATTGTAAGTACTTCCAGAGTAGTACAAATTTTCCCCATAGCCTTCCACGCTTCTCTTATTTGTGAATATAACTACGAATCATCAATCTTTGCCCTAACTTAATTTTTTTTCGGGTCGGCACAACATGTCTTTTTCTTCCATACTATTTATTAGTCGTCCTCTTTTGAGACGTACCATTTGTCACACAGTCCATCAATCGTTTCTTTGGTCTTCCCCTAGTCTTATAGTATAGACATCCAATATACGTACTCAAAAGCTATATTATCAATCTTACAACTAAATAAAATTGATCTTAAGAGCGTTTACGCCGAACGGCATTTCATACAAGCTTTCAAGCCCTTGTTTTCCGAAATGAATGAACCGATTTTAATGAAACTTCATACGCATAAGCAGGATACAAAGGTCTAAAAAGTTAGCAGAGAACATTTTCGAAATGTCTTATTTAAAAAAAGATAACTGGAAATCTCTGTTTCTATGAAAAGTTTAAAATCGGTCTAATTTGGCTGTAACACTATTTTTCGAAAATGTTCTCTGCTAACTTTTTAGACCGTTGTATCCTGCTTATGCGTATGAAGTTTCATTAAAATCGGTTCATTCACTTCGGAAAACAAGGGCTTGAAAATTTTTATGAAATGACGTTCGGTGTAAACGCTCTTAACCGAAATGGCTGGACGGATTTTCACTGGCAGAAAGCTGATATTATAAGGAGTAGGTACCATACAATAGGGCCCTATTAGAATACCAGGAATGCGACATTCATTTTTTTAATGTCGCAGCATTATGCTGATTCTTTTGGCGTCGTATAGGACTTTCTGTTTAATTTTTCCTTTTGTTACTTTTTTTTAATATAATTTTGTTTTTTTTTTAATATTGACTGTGTTTAGTTTAGTTTGTGATCTTCTTGTACGAGTCGCAATAAAACCTTTTTTTTTTCTTTCTTTTTTCCTAATACTTTTTGTCCCACGATCCCATGGGATAATTTCCGACGTCAGCAACAACTTTCAAATAGGTATGTAGTAATGCAATTGCCAATATCGCAATAACTTGGATCACATTACTCACAAAGGCCTTTAAAAATATTCCTCCGATGCATGACTATGGAATGACAAAGAAATTATAATGTAAGTACGGAACAGAAGACAAATGAATTCCAAGTTCCAATGAACGGTAAAAATATGGAACTTTGTAGCAATATGCTTTGATATTTGGAAATCGAATGAATATCGGAAGTATTGAATTTTATTGGAAACTGTTTTCAACGAGTTTCAAAAGAGTTGAGAGTTGAGTGGCAAAACTCAACAACAACAATGTACCAACACGCGTTTTCAACGAGGGGTTAGGCAGATGTGCATATAAAGCACATTCACATTTCGACAGTTATGTTTAAGTCCCACGTAATAGGGGGCGAGCCCATTGCCATTAACTGGGCACAATTCCAGACCAGCTGTTACCGAGAAATTCCTATTGAAAAATCCTAATAACACTTTGACCGACCTGGGAATCGGACTTAGGACCTCATGCTCAGCAGTATCACTTCCGATCACTAGACCAACGACGCAAAAATATTCGTTTATAAATATTTCTTCATATTTTCAACATTCATTGCACTCGCTGTGGCAATGACAGCCTCAGATATACCTTACAACGAAGTTATTTTGATTTAAAAATAAACATTAAATCATCATCATTTTGTGAAGGCCTTCCAACGCTACATCTTCCGATACCTACGCGGTCACCACTCCAGAACCTTTCGGCCCCATCGGCCATCTTTTTTGCGAGTAATGAGCCCTGCCCACTGCCCCTTAAGTTAGGCAATTCTTCGGGCAATGTTGGTAACCTTGGTTCTCTTACGGATCTCTATTTCTGATTCGATTACGTAGAGGAACTCCAAGCACAGCCCTTTCCATTGCCCTTTGGGTGAATGAGGTCCATTGTGACCCATTATTCACTTTCAAATATTAATATTGTCAATTTAAATGTAATTCGTAATGTATAATTTTCAATTGGAATTTTTATTTTATATTATTTTTATTAAAGTATTTAATTTTAATTTTTAATTTAAGTGATTCTATATTATTTTATTATAGGTCAATCAATTTATGAATGATTACTAACACTATTTTGTAAGCTCGTATTGTACCTACTAACAAATATGGATGTAATTAATCTGATAAATAAATTATTATTATTATTATTATCTACTTAGAAACGTCTGCCCGCAACTTCGTCCGCGTGAAATTTCTTGCTCCCGCGACCCACCCCGTCGCATCGCATCGCCTGCCCGCACTGTTACTTCGTTTTCGCTTAATGTTATTTCTGATTTTTTTTTTAGCTCGACTCCTAAGGGTCCTACTGTGATGTTAATTAGCCTTTAGCCTTCTATAAACTTCCTCATGCATTTGGCTATCAAATTCAAATATAATTTTTCGCGAAAAATTTACGCTTTCAAACAGACTCTTCAGCTTTAGATTAGTATAGATAATTATGAAAAAGAATCTGAACCAGGACATATTTTTGTTTTAGAAACTAGCAGTTATTTACGTCGCAAAGGTGACATTAGTCCCATAAACAATATGCAGTAGGCGTTATAGAAAACAACGCGGCTTTTGACCACCAACTAAATTAACTTGACCTCCCTTTAAAAGGTTCATATTTAAAAGTATAGCTCAGTATAAATTGGACGATGTTTCCTAGAATCTATTCGGTACCAGCATATTTCACCTTTCGATTTTCAAACGTCAAAAGCTGGCAAAATAAACAAACAAAAGAGAGATAGGTCCTTTGTCATTTTTAGGATTCCATATTCAAAAGGTGAAAACAGAACCATTTTACTAAAAGGTTTTCTAGAAGAGCGGTAGCCGCTACATAGTGTCCGCAATTTATGAATGACGTCACTGAAACGTTATTTATGAAAGTAAGTTGCTGTGTTTTTTCCTAGGGAGCATTTTTTGACAAGTGGCGCGTAAAGTCGAACCTCGCTGCCATCATTTTCATGACAGCGGTCGCTGTGGCCGTTATGTGGCAGCCATCGCCCTTCCTGGAAACCGTAGCATGGTGACCGGTCAGTTCACCAAAAATTAATTCATAAATTTTTAATTGGCAAAAACATTATTGTCAAAATAATTCACTTATTATTTGGTAAACTTGTTCTTGTTTATTGATGAAATGACAAATGTTTAATATTTAATAATGTTTCAATGATTAAATGTCATCGGAAACATTTTGTGAAGCGTAGCATTTGCCAAATAAATGTTTGTAAAGCGAGTGTTTATAAAATAAAACATTTGCGGAATGAGTTATTTGCGAAATAAATAGTAGGTATACGAAACGTTGGTTGTAAACTAAAAATTTGTCAATGGAGATTTGGTGAAACATTAGTGAACCCGTAGCATAACCGTTCGCTTGTGCCTAGAGGGGTAACATAAATAAAATGTAAGAGTACGGTTCGATCTGACCACCTACCGCCAGTGGCGTGCCTAGGGGTCAAAATTAGGGCAAGCCCACAGATTTTCAAGGTATAAAAAAAACGCCCAACTGAGGGATTGGCTGATTTTCTTGTTGTTAATGGTTGTTAGTAGTACTAACATCATTATTATAATTTTGGTAAGAAAAACTTATTTCAAGCATCAGTACGTAATTGTCATAAGCGCCATCTATACTAATGAATGCGTAAAATAAATGAACCACAACGCTTAGCCGGACCTTTTTTCATTTTGCTTGTCACTTGCAAAATTTGTTCAATCAAAATGCACTAGATGGCCTCCAAATATTATCGATTTATTGTTATTTTCTCGTACGCATTATTTTATGAATTAGGTACTTACATTTTTAAAGTCAATTGATAATTTTAACATGAGCCACTACATAGGTTTGTCATATCATATTCATACCTAATAAACGATCGAATGAGTAGGTACCTATTTTATTTATTCTGTCTTCTTGACTGACAAAAATACTTGTTTTTATTTCCGAGAAGTACCGACAGTCCGACAGTAATTTAAGATTGGCTACGGTGAATTAAAGAGTTATTTATTGGCAGAAAATTGCAGAAAACTCAATGTATTTACGTACCTTTTCGATGACAGATTCCGAACACATAATGATAAAAGAACACTATATTCATTAACCATTTACAAAATCATAGGGAATGACATCACCAATCACCACAATCAATATTTTTTTCAAATAATAAAACTAATTCTCAAAGTAAGTATTCAAAACTTCAAAACAATAACAATTTGTTTGAGTCGCGTCGTGTCATCGACTCATCGCGCCCGCCACACGTGCTTTCGCAACTAACTTTACGCGGGTCAACGCAACGCGCGGATAGTGCATTTGCGCGAACTTCATGCCTCTCAAAAGCCTGGCTTTTCATTTCATAGAACTCTGTGTATAAGTACTTACCAATATATCAACAAATGTAAACGTTTCTATAGCAATTTGTATGCGAAAACTGCGAGACAGAGAAAGGAAAGGCAAGCCAGGTAAAAAGCCAGACTAGTGTGAGCGAGATGGCGCATTTGAACGCATTGTATAGCGTTTAGAGCCGAATTCCGAATTTGGCGCGAACCTATCCCAAAGTTAGCGCTAGTTCGGATTTCGAAATTGTATTATATGTCATGAATGTTTGAGTTCGAGTTAATTGACTGGAATTTTTTGAATATATTTTTTATTGATTTTGTTGTTGTGAATTATGATTTTATTAGGGCAAGCCGGGCTTTTCTGCTTCTATGAAGGTACCGCCACTGCCTACCGCTTGCCCACAGTCCGCACTTGATCATTCATCATCATCTGCCCAGCCTTTTCCCAACTATGTTGGGGTAGGCTTCCAGTCTAACCAGATGCAGCTGAATACCAGTATTTTACATGGAGCGACTGCCTATCTGACGTCCACAACCCAATTACTGGGTAATACGATACCCTTTGATAAGACTGGTTGTCAGAGTTTCGGGCTAGTACCTATCTCGTCTGCGGAGTTTCGCTAGTTAATAAGACCCTGTATTGTTAAAAATTAAAGGGGGTCCACATACATTTGACGGCACGGTTGGCGCAGTGGTTAAGCGATTGACTGCTGCGCTGCTTGTCGCGGGTTCGATTCCCGCACGGAACAAATATTTGTATGACCTACAAGTAGTTGTTCCGGGTCTGGCTGTATGTGTACGTGAATTTAAATGTTTGTAAACGCACCCACAATACAGGAGAAATTCCTAGTGTGGGGCAACGTTTTCATAAAAACAAAAAAAAAAAAAATACAAGGAACGTGTTCATTGCACCCTTCGTGTGCGAGTCCACCTAAAGCAAAAAGTTTGTTTTTGTACAGACGACAGCACATCAAGCTACTACAATCTGTCAAATTTCTTTAATAGATTTTCAACTCTATCGCTAAAGCATTAGGTTCAAAATTGATTGGGAAAATTTGACAGTTTCGGGTAGCTTGATGTGCTGGCGTCTGTACGTGTCATTCACAAAACCTCTCTTCTTCTTTCTTTCTTTTGTTGTTCGTCATCATTATAATGAACTCGGCAAAAGTAACATAGTAAATAATACTGTAATTTATACTACACAAATAGATATTACTAGCAGCGCCCCGTGGTTTCACCCGCATACGTGTCGATCCCGTGGGAATATCGGGATAAAAACTATCCTATGTCCTTCCCCGGGATGCAATCTATTTCTCTGGCAAATTTTATCGAAATCCAATCAGTGGTTTAGGCGTGAAAAGGTAACATACAGACAGACTGACAGACAGACAGAGTTACTTTCGAATTTATAATATTAGTATGGATTATCATCATTTCCCAATAACCTATCTGAAACAGTGCAAGTCGGTAGTCTGGGAAGTTTATGCTGATCTTACGCTAAAAGTTTGCCAAGTTTCAGATTTCTAGGTCAATAGGGCTCGATGTATCCATCAAGCCCTTAGGCTCGAATCACACCAACAGAGCGTCAAAGCGGAGCGCAGTTTCAGTGTCATATGAATTTTAACTTTATTTTCATTACTATAATACTTATTATCGCAACCGCTCGGTAGAGAAGGCAATTCGCCGGAATTCCAGCGGCGCCGCTGGCATGCGCGCGACTCGTTCGAGTTTCTCATGCGATAATAAGTATTATAGTAATGAAAATAAAGTTAAAATTCATATGACACTGAAACTGCGTTCCGTTTCGCCGCGCTTCGACGCTCTTTTGGTGTGTGTTGAGCCTTATTGTGTTGAGTGCGAAAGTGCGACTACAGAGTAGGGAAGTAATTCAGTAGATACAAATAAACACTTTTTTACAAAAAAAAACAACCGACTAACAAAAAAAAAACACTACAAAGTGATGAATAACTTTAATTTCGAAAGTCGATGTCAAAACAAAACGAAAATGCGGAACCAAAGACACAGACTTCCGAAATTTAAGATATCACTTTTTTGTGTTTTTTTTTTTTGGAGTCGGTTATTTTTTTTGTACAGAAGTTTTTATTTTTCACTTTTAAGTTGTACCCTACCCCACTCAAATTCAAATTGAGGAATTGAAGACACCGATTAGAAAAATCATCAAAATTCGCATAAAAATGCCGGAGATGCAGTCCATTTATGCATATAACTTCGTACATAAGAATAATTACCTTATGTATTATATATTAAAACCTTCCTGAAAGTATGTAGATCACATTAATGAAAGAATTATCAAAATTGGTTCATGAGTTTTTGAGAAAATCGCGGACATACAAACATTACATACGGGTCGAATATAAAACCTTCATTTTTGAAGCTAGTTAAAAAAGAAAGTGGGCTTCTTTCTTCAAACTAAAAATTGATACATGTGCATCTTCGACAATGTACAGACGCCAAGCACATCAAGCTACTACAATCTGTCAAATTTCTTTAATAGATTTTCAACTTTATCGCACCAGTATAAGGTTCAAAGTTGATTGGGAAAATTTGACAGCTTCGGGTAGCTTGATGTGCTGGCGTCTGTACCTACATCTCTTATCTATGGCCAAAGTAACAAAGCCAGATACATAATGTAGCACAAACTAGACCGCGGATTAATCTGACCATAAACAATAATATAACAGTGTAACCTTCAGTTGCGTAACACACTATCAATCTCAATCTGAATCATTTTGAAGAGCGAGTTATGAGTACTGAACCCCAAAGATAAGTTACATGTCAGCTGCTTGGATACCTACGTATCTTCCTAACGAAGGTACCTTTTTAGGGTTCCTTACCCAAAGGGTAAAAACGGAACCCTATTACTAAGACTTCGCTGTCTGTCCGTCCGTCCGTCCGTCCGTCCGTCCGTCCGTCCTTCCGTCCGTCCGTCCGTCCGTCCGTCCGTCTGTCTGTCACCAGGCTGTATCTCAAGAACCGCGGTAGCTAGACAGTTGAAATTTTCACAAATTATGTATTTCTGTTGCCGCTATAACAACAAATAAGTAGTAAAAACAAAATAAAATAAATATTTAAGGGGGGCTCCCATACAACAAACGTGTTTTTTTCGGCATTTTTGCCTAATGGTACGGAACCCTTCGTGTGCGAGTCCGACTCGCACTTGGCCAGTTTTTTTAAGATTTTCATTTCCTCATCATTTTTAAACCTAGGAATAGGATGTTAGTTTAATGCCACCTGCATCTTTTCTTTAATCACTGCCCAACTTCATAAAGTATTAAAAAGCACTTCCCACTTACCGATATTTCGTGGAGTTTTCAACAAAAGGGACCTCATTAACAAAGTTTGTTTATACTTAGCGATAAAAACAAGGGAAAGATGAGATTTCCTTACCAAAAAAAAAACAACCGGCTTCCAAAAAAGACTCTACAAAGTGAAAAATTACTTTAATTTGCAAAAAAGTTTTTATTTTCAATTTCAAGTTGTACCTACTTTATTTTTCAAGGAAGTCATTACCTATAACATCATCAGTTTAAACTAAGTGGCAAAAATACGTATGTATATTGAAGCTAACTCAAAAACTACCCAAGAAGAGTTAATAAAATTTATATGGGACAAAAAAAAACAACATACAGTGGAATTGAAAACCTCCTCCTTTTTGAAGTCGGATAAAAATAGGTGTTCCTGATTCCTTGCCAAATATAGGTCAACCTTTCGGCTAATCATCAGTGTCATAAAAGGCATCTGAGAGTTTAAGCATCTATTTCAACGAGACCAGAAAAGAACTACGTGGGTAACAATAACATTTAGAATGTAGGTACAATTTTTTTTTTCCTTATTTGTTATAATATCTTAGAAGACAGGCATATATCGTTGCTATTGAACAACACTTTTTATGAGGAATAATTCCGTAATACATTGTTTTCATATAACTCTGTAGCGGTATCTACAACGCCTCATGCGAACAACGCGTCATACTGACGTCACGCAAATCCTGCATCGCGAAAGCAGAGTTTACCGCGCAACTAGCTTAAATACAACGGCCCGACATGATTCATCGGGCTGTTGCCCGAAAGACACAACACCCGTCTGGTCGGAGGATCCTCCCTTTTCTATAGAGTATGAGTGAACTTTACACCCTGTTCCTCATACCTCTATAACTCTATTGGTTTACGCAGCGTAAGCCCCCAGTCGGCATGATGTTTTCCGAGATATTCAACTATCATGCCACCGACAACGCCGTGGAAGGGGCAGTTTTGGGAAAACAAGATTTAAAATACAGTCGTGCCAGCGACACGAAGAAGAGGAAGAAGAATCGATATATTTCAGCCAATTTACATAATTTATAAATATAAATTACGGCGGGGGGACTTTGTTTTATAATATGTAGTAATATTCTTTATTTCGGCCCACACACAAAATCCATATACTGTTTATAAACAACGACCTAAAAACTATGTCAGTAAACTTGTACTACAACAGCTAACAAGAACGTTGTGGAACACATGTTTGCACGTGCCTCCGTACCCAGTGTTTTAATAAAGGCGTTGTTCACTTTGTCGGATAATGTTTTTTTAGGATAGGTACAGTCTAGTTCATTAACATATTGACCCTTTCAGGCTTCAAAAATATATGAATGTTAAAAAAGTTAATAATATTGTGACAACTATAAGCATGTACAGACGCCAGCAGGTCAACCTACCCGAAACTGTCAGATTTTCCCAATCAACCTTGAACCTTATGTTTTAGCAATAAAGTCGAAAATCTATTAATCTGACAGATTGTAGTAACTTGATGTGCTGGCGTCTGTACATCCAATACAAGCTGTTTAGAGTTTTATGAATCTTACTATTGCCTATATATTTTTGATTCATGAACATGCTCAGATATTAAAGAACTCGACTGTACCTACTGTTGGAGCTTCCGCCACCTATTCCCTGCTCTGTCCACGTCCAAACAGGACGTGTTGCATGATCGCCGTAGAAACAAAAAAACAAAATGACATATTGTAGAAAGATTTCTACGGCGCGATGTCAAAAATAAAGAAATCTTAATTATTATGTTTTTCTTCATAAAAGTGAGCGAAATAAATTGTCTTAAACCGTATTAATTCACACCCGAGAGCCTTGACAAGTGACAATCACTTATGGCGCTACCTCGAAAATAAATCGTAGCGACTGATTTACTAAGCGAGCGCAAGTGATGCAATTACTTTTGAAACCCAGAAGAAGAGAGATGGCTATAATGTGCGTGCGCTCGGAATAAAACGACGTATGTGCCAAAACGAATTTACTCCTTTTTTAACAAAATAAATGAATTAAAGTAGAAGTAAATAAAAAAAAAATATGAGGATAATCATAATTATTATAATTATTTAGGGTTCCGTACCAAAATGGTAAAAACGGAACCCTTATGGTGAGACTAAGTATGTCTGTCTGTCTGTCACAGCTGGATATCTCATGAACTACTAATGCCATCAACTTGAAATTTGGAATAGTTGTAAATGACGTTTGCCCAACTATTTTGCAAATAAGAAAGAAATAAAAATATATGTATTTTTTTTGCAACTCCCTTCAGGGGTCTGAAAATTTGAAGTGGCGCTACTATGGCATGTGAGAGCGGTTTGCACATTCTCAAACATTTTTTATTTTTTCAGTTTGCATAGTTTTCGACTTTTGATGAAAAATGTAAAAAAAAATACCGTTCCCCCCTTATCTCCGAAATGTGCAAAGAGAAAAATCTGAAATTTTCTATGTGATAGAAGTTTATGTAAATATTACAGGAATAATAAAACGAAGTCTCTAAACAGCACACTTTTTCAGAAATCATCAACAAAAGTTACATTAGTTCCACTATCGGTCAAGAGATGGCGCTGACATAAAACTGCAATATTATACACCGCAGTGCACAGTGTTAAAATTCTCTGACGAATATAGGCCTCGCCGATGAAAATTTAAAAACATACGATTCCGACTCGCTCTTGCAAGGTTTTTTTAAAATAATATATGACATGTACCTACTTATTTACTACTACCTATACGATAGGTAGAAACTACAGAACATAGAAACAACGGAGTATATACGGATTGTAGCAGGCTGCTACGATCCGTTTATACTCCTCTTGCTTAGTTTACGTTCACTGGTCATACACGCCTATATCATACATACGTGCCGAGATGATACGCACCAGAGGGACAATTCTCGTAATTTTAAGAAAGTCCACAGTCTGATCACAGTCTCATTCTGTCAAAAATACCTCTAATTTCCTTACATTTTTGACAAGTTTCTTTATATTGATTGTCACTGAGATGAGATTGCGACTAGATTTTGAGCGTTTTTAACTAAGGGAATTGGCCTTCTGACCTTTCTGAAGAGCATCGCCAATAGGGCGACTATATTTATATGTATATAGTCGCCCTATTGTCGACATATTATTATGTCTTTCCAGGGCGTCCCTTCCCGACGTTACCACTCACATCTGCCTTGTAATTACCTTTTGTTAGTCTCCTTTCATTCATCCTCTAAACATGACCAAACCATCTAAGCATGCTCTTCTCAATTTGTCACTACATCACACTAATATTAAAAAGGCGAAAGTTTGTGAGTGACTCACACTCACAAACTTCAGCCTATATAATATTAGTGTGATCAATAACAGTTGTACTGTAGTTTTAGTTCAATCATTAAATTTGTTATTTTTTTAAGAAAAGTTGTTTAATTTGCTTTCACTATCATATGACTACAGAATATTACACGATTAAATATAATCGTGGCAATAACTGTTTTAGATTCGTGACACATGGTAGGTAAGTAAAAATAAATAGGGCTCTAAAAAAAAATATTTTCAAGGTCGGCAAAATAAGGTTGAGAACCTCATTATCATCTGCCTAGCCTTTTCCCAGCTATGTTGGGGTCGGCTTCCAGTCAAACCGGATGCAGCTGAATACCAGTATTTTACATGGAGCGACTGCCTATCTAACCTCCACAACTACTGGGAAATAAGATACCTCTTGGTAAGACTGGTTGTCAGACCTTCGGGTTTCTGACTACCTACCCGTAAAGACTGTTAAAAATCCACGAATGACAGCCGGGATCAACGGCTTAACGTGCTTTCCAAGGCATCGAGGAGTCTCGGTATAGAAAGATGGTCACCCATCCACAGGCCAACCGCGCCAAGCGTAGCTTAACCTGATCGATTGACCTGTGCGACTGTTATTATTTAGCCATGGGCCCCTCGTAAGGTTGAAAATCTATGGTCTACAAAATACAATTCAAGTTATTGGCAATAAACACACAAAACATGGACACTTCAACGTTTCGGGGACCCTTAACACCATTCTCATTAATTAAAGTCTGTAGGTACTTGATTGACAAACCCAAACTAACCCCTTAGTTTAGACCCATCTCATTACCGAGGGCGAGTCACTCCATTTAGTTAACGCTAAACATTTAGGTCATCACTTTCTTCCTGTTAATCATTTGAATTTATCAAAGGCAGGCAAAATGATAATTGAGTATTCTAACTTTACAAGTTTTTTTTTTTATCATTATGCTGAGCGATGTACAGTCAACAAAAGAGATAAGTATGCAGGATCGTCGGATATAGTTGAAGTTTAGTAAGAAACCGATGGATGTTCTGGAATAAAATTTTATTTTATTATTAGAAAACAAACAGCTCATTTATCAAATTAAATTTCAGTAGACAAGATCCATCGGTTTCTTACTAAACCACAACTTCCGACGGTCTCTGCATACTTATCTCTTTTGTTGACTGTACATACTTTTTATTTTTTACCGACTTAAAAAAAAAGGAGGTTATCAATTCGATACGTATGTATGTAATATTATTGGAATTGCATTATATTCACATATGACAATTATTAGGGCTTCCAAACAAATATACAAAATTTTATAGACGTATGTATGTATGTTTGTCCACGCATATCTCCGTAACTATTAATCGGATCGTGACCATTCTTTTTTTATTGGCTTACATTTACTTCAACTTAGGGAACGCAAGTTTCATCAAAATCGATTCAGTAATTTTCAAGATATGGACTAAGACGTGAAAGTGTGACGGCCTGGCTTATTGATACGAGCTACGGGTGTAGTGTCAAAGCGAAAACATCTCAAAAACTTGGTCAAATTCTAGTGCAACAACTAAAAATTACCAAATAAAAAGTTATTTTAAAAAATTAAACCGACTTCAGAAAGAAATGAACTCAAAATTATGAAATAACCTTAATTTCGGAAGTCGGTGGCAAAAAACTAAAACTAAAATACAGATCCCAAAACACCGACTTCCGAAATTAAAGTTATTTCATAATTTTGAGTTCATTTCTTTTTGAAGTCGGTTTAATTTTTTTAAATTTTTGCTTCAAGTTTTACTGTAAATAAATCCGTAATTAATGTATTTTCTTTATTTTTAAGCAATCAAATTCTCTATAAGAACAATGTTATTAATAGCCGTAAAGAAAAGGAAGTACCTTTATGGCATACATTCTGTAAAGTTCACTTCAAACCTTATTCAAATGGGGTCACACAATTCGAAAATTAGGCATTTTATATTTTTTTGAACTGTCAAAAATTCAAAATTATTCCTCGGATAAAATTATCTGGCGTTGGAAAAATCAGCCGTTAAAATTATAATAATTATGTACATGTAGGTTACTTAAAAAACCAAACAAGGGTAAAGAACCATAGACCATCAAAAATTCGTCCGCATCGCTGTCAGCAGATGAATTTGTATAGTTAGTCAATCAGTCTAATATAATATACCTATTTTACCTAGAAGTACTAATTAGTTGTTTAAATGTATATGAAATAAAATAAATTTAAGTAAATCGTAAACGTACTCATTTATTTTTAATTTAATTAATCTTAGATTCAAAACGAGACACCGTTCCAAATTAGAAGTTACTTTTAGAGTAAGTATCCAATACAGCCACAAAAAAAAAAACAAGTAAGTACCCTACTTTTTTTAATAGAAAATCTCAAACGACAATATATAGGACCTAAAACTTTTTTTAAATTCAACCCAATTTTCCGAGTCGCTGTTTGTCAACAGAACGCGCACCCTGGATTTGAAAGATTTGGCATTCAATGTTTTATTCGAATCACAAAATCGCTTTCCGCTTTCATTTCGTGCCTTTTCGCATAAAAATGTTACTCGACTTTTTGTCTGAAGGCCAATTTCCGTAATTAAAAACGTCGTCGCAATCTCATCTCAGCAACAATCAATGTCAAAAACTTGTCAAAAATATAACGAAATTAGAGTTATTTTGTGACAGATTGAGACTGAGATCAGACTGTGAACGTACCTACTTAAAATTACGAGAATTGCCCCTCAGTTGTCGTCTTTTCTTGAGCAACTTATGAGAGACAATGGCGCCGATTCTGTTGTTCACAAACTAAACTAAATTTAAGTTCATGCATCTCTTTCTTTCTATTTCATTAAGAAAAGGACAGAAGATAAATATTAGTTTAGTCCTGTCAAATTAAGATACTCCATAGACAATTTAGACGAGATTAAAAAATTGGCTATTAAAGATACGTCAATTTGCGTCAGGCGCCGACTAATTTGACAGGACTAAACTAATATTTATCTTCTGTCCTTTTCGTAATGAAATAGAAAGAAAAAGATGCCCGAACTTAAATTTAGTTTAGTTTGTGAACAACAGAATCGGCGCCAATATGAGTATAATTTTAATCTGATTATTAAAATTAAGTGTAATTATTTAAACTCGTGTTACAAAAAATCAGAAAAAAATCTTAGCTTTATTTATAAATACGTTCTAAACATTCGTAATATTTTGATGTGTAAAACACATTAAAGAAATAAATTTTGATCGCGTTTTTTTATAGTAGGACTCAGATGTCTACTAAAACAGGATAAGTTTTTTTTCTGATATTAGTAGTTTTTTGACAAATAAATTTCGTTTTCTTTGAGGAAAATGCTCCATTAACAGAAAAGGGCTGGACCCTAACCTGTTTTATGTTATATCGTTAATCGAGTCACATGTACCCATGTGTTACAAATTGGGAGCTCCCCTAAGGGCGTTTCGTAATTCCGTCTATATTATTGCTCTTTTATTAAATAAATTGGTTAACATGTTCCATATGTGTCGAGTGATGGATGGACGATTGATATTGGCTGATAAAAGGGAACCGAAATTTATCGCGTATTGAAAGAGCGGAACACGTGCGATATTTAAAATATTGAAACGATTATTTTGTTTTTCTTTTTATTTGAATCTCATAACCGTCAATTTATAAATCGAAATAGAAAAATATCAAATAACTAGCTTCTGCCCGCGACTTCGTCCGCGTGAAATTTCACCCTCTTAGGGGTGGAATTTCGAAAAACCCTTTCTTAATGGATACCTACTCTTCACAAAGAACACACCCTCCAAATTTCATGTCTGTAGGAGCAGCGGTTTAGACTGTGCGTTGATATATCAACAATCAGTCAGTTTATCATTTTATATATATAGATTACTCGAACACTCACCTTCTTATTTTGAATCCACACACAAGCTCTCCAAAAACCACAAACAAGAAAAAAGAAACAATAAATTTGAAAAGTCAACGTTAAAATAAACAATATAAACTTAATGGTATCACACACGATAAACCCTTAGCCCGTTTAAATAAAAAGTTATTTAAAAAGAACAAACAATTTAATACCTTGGCCTCAAAAAATCACGAAGCTCAAAAAAATTACAACACACACGGGAATTTTATAACAATGTATTTTAAACAGCACAAAATATTTTTTACATAATTTCAGGAGTCGTAATTCACGGACACACGCGCGGAGAACACGACGACGGCCCGCGGCAAGCGACGGGGACTGACTGGTTCAAACAGTATGGTATGTATCCGAGCCTGCTGAAACTGTTGATTCCCCCTTTCCCCTCCCCCCTTTTCCCTCTGACGTCTTGTCGGAAAAATTTCAGTGCACATCAGGACAAAATTGATGCCCCTAGCGGCCTTACAATTTTCCTTTCTTTTTTATCCGTTGCTTCAGTGACATTTGTTGGTGTTTGTTGTGTGAGCGTGTGGTGCCATAGAGATATTTTGCGAATCTTTTTATGTGTTTTGTGAAATATTCTGATATAATTTTTTTCAGATTACCTACATCAAATCCATACTTCCATACTAATCCATACTAATATTATAAATGCGAAAGTGTGCCTGTCTGTTACCTCTTCACGCTAAAAACCGCTGAATCGATTTATAATGTTTGGTATAGTGATAGTTGGAGTCCCGGGACCTGTCCCGGGACTCGGGACCGGGGAAGGACATAGGATAGTTTTTATCTCGATATTCCCACGGGATCAACACATATGCGGGAAACTGCGGGCGCTGCTAGTAACTAAATAACTTTTAAACTCGATGTCTTTCAGAATAGTTTATTTTATGAATATAATGATAAGTCAATGACTAAGGTCACCGAAACGATCAATTGCAATTGTCACATTTAACGTGATTGATACAAATTGATGCGCAAATTAATTGCGAGCAGTGGTGGTGGCACAGTGGTAACGGCCCCAACTTAGGTCGTGGGTTCGAACCCAGACAGGCGCTTTACTTTGTGTAAATTTTTGCTTCACCACTGCTCTCAAAACGGTGAAGGAAAACATCGTGAGGAAACTGGCATGTCATAGAACCAAAAATTCGAAGACATGTGACATCTACCAACTCGCACTGGGCCCGCGTGGTAGATGGCTCACTTCCTCTTGAAGAAAACAGGCCCGTGTGTCCCAGCAGTGGGAACATTATAGGCTGTTTATATGATGCGCAAATTGATCGTCTACAAAATGTAATTAAAGCGATTAACAATATTACTACAATTACAATTGATTACAATTCATCTTTTCGGCGACCCTTAACGTGAATGGATAGTGGTAGACTGCGAAAATCAAATTTTCTTATGTTTTTTTACAAGATTTCTACCATTAACACTTTTCCATAACAGATTGGTGGTTGGTGGTGGAAATCTTACTTAGAAAGATTGTATTAATGATTCTAATGACTATAATTCTCTAAATATGTACCTTTTATTGTCGCGAATCATATTTTGATTAAGATACAACCTAACACTGACCTGCAAATTGCAAAAAACGTAAGAAAATTTGAATTTCGCGGTTTCTACTACCCATTCACCTTAAGAATATTGTGTACCTAATTCTAACTTCAAACATACCGTACCGATACTCGTTAAAAGGAACGTTTATTTCTATGCAACCAGTGTTTCTCATTATAAGTGGATACATTGTATTCTGTTTTTGAGAAATAAATGTCTTAAAACCATAACAAATAAATATTTGGTTGTATGGCTTTTTTATGATATCTAAAGTTGATTTATTTATTTAATCATTTATGTACACACATACATGAACAGACAAAAAAAAATACAAAAAAAAGTAATTTTAAAAAAAGGTCTTTGGGATCTGTATTTTTTGACGTGACAACGTCTTAAATTAGGTTGCGGCTGGGAGTCACTTATGAAAAAGTGTAACGCTCGGTAACGTTACGATGAGTCACCGAACGAGAGAGAGGCCCGCCGAATGCCTTGCGTCTCTCTCCCACTCAACTATTCTACCGAGAAAAAGACGTTGTCACGTAAAATCTTCGCCCGTAAAACCGACTTTACAGGCAACCATTTTTTTATAGTTTTAGTTTTATGCCACCGACTTCCGAAATTAAAGTTATAGTTCATAATTTTGAGTTACCTAATTTCTTTTTGAAGTCGGTTTATTTTTTTTAAATTACTCTTTTATTGGTTGTATTTTTTATTGTATTTTTGGGTAGTCAATGTAAGTTAGATCATTAGATGTATGTCTATCTACGGTGTTAGGTATTTACGTAATTTTGAATAAATAATAAATAAATCATTTTCGTTCAGCGGCCGTACACGACGACATTACTTACGTAAACCGTACGTGACACAAGATCTGTTTACACAAATCTGATCAGTCACAACAAAGTGTATTTTGTTTAATTACGTCATCACTCTCAGAGAAATTGCTTGCCTTGTCATTTGATCTTTATTATTCTCACACTTGTCGTGCCCGGGGGGCTAATAACTGCGTAAATGGGTGCATTATAAGACACTCCACAAGTGACAGCAGGTACGTACAGTCAACAAAAGAGATAAGTATGCAGGATCGTCGGATATAGTTGAAGTTTAGTAAGAAACCTTCTCGAATAAAATTTTATTTTATTAATAGAAAACAAACAGCTCATTTATCAAATTAAATTGCAGTCGATAGCATCCATCGGTTTCTTACTAAACTTCAACTAAGTATATCCGACGATCCTGCATACTTATCTCTTTTGCTGACTGTACTTAAGATGGCGGGTAAAAGGGTTAATTTATAACCCGGGCCTACAAAAGGCCATATAAGGCCTTTCACGAGGTGCATCATCATCTGTCTAGCCTTTTCCCAACTTTGTTAGGGTCGGCTTCCAGTCTAACCGAATGCAGCTAAATACCGCTTTGGCAGAATCATAAAAGGATAACATAATGCACAGTTAACTATTAAGTTAATCATATCAAATCCCATTGGTGAAGCATTTTTCAGTAATTTTTTTTGTCTGTGCTATAATACCAATCAATCCAATCCAAATCCAATCCCAATCGTTTTGATTATACCTACGTAGTGCAGCGAAAAAAAGAAAAACACGGACTGTCTTCGCCATATTATAATTCATAATGTTATCCTTTTATGATTCTCCAAAGTGGCCTTTTTAGGCCCCCAGTTTACTCCTACAATAAGAAATTCATTCCAAAAAAAAAATAGTTTTGCCACAAAACAGATATTTCTCAATTTATCTCATCTGTGAAAATGATCGATGTGATTTTAGCTACACAACAAATGCCAACGATTTATAGGACGTTTTTCCTCAAAAGTCTACAAAGTGTAGAAATAAATTCATATGATAGACGCGTTAACGTTTCACTCTATACCGAATGATTTAAGAGACTTTTAGTTCGGCGACGACATTGTACTTATTAGGGTTGCTAGACGTAAAAATATCTATGTTCTATTGTTTTATGTTATGGATTTGGTTTCCGCACTTAGGCTGAGGCTACAGTAGGCAGCGATTTGCGATGCGACTGGAAGAGCGAAACGAGAAAAACATGGTATGGCTACATTACAAGCGAAATTCCGTATTTTCTAATAAATTCGCTTCAATTTCGCTGATATGCTGATGTAGTCGATGCCGTGATTACAGTAATGTTGTTCCTATCGCATAAAGAAATCAAAGATCGCTAGTAATATTTGATGTACGGTGTAGCCATATACGTGAGCTTTCATTTACTTGTTTTAATCGCTCATGTGTCGCATGTCGCGTCGCGGCCTAATGTAGCCTCAGCCTCAGTCCTTCAATGGACCATTGTGCGCGGGCCATGGCGGCCGTCGGTGGTTATTCCAACCAGCCCACCTCTCTCCAGAAGCTGATTAACTCTCCTGTTCTGTTGAGAAGATCTGTGTACGATCTCGGTGTCCTGAAGGTTTCTGACCTTATCTGGGTGACGCCTGTGCACTCAAAGAGCACATGCGCATTGGTTTCATCAGCCTCCATGCAAGCCCTGCACAGGGGACTGTCTGTTATGCCTAATGTGTAAAAGTGTTTATTCAGCGAGCAGTGTCCCGTGATGGTCCCCGTCACATATCTATAAATATAACGTGATGTATTTACAGGAGAATTTGTATTGTGTTGTTCTATAAAGCTTTGGTTTTCTAAGAAAGTGGACAACGGTCACGCAATAATGGCTGTCTAAATACAGAGCGTTTTTGTACAGACGACAGCATATCAAGCTACTACAATCTGTCAAATTTCTTTAATAGATATTCAACTTTATCGCTAAAACATAAGGTTCAAAGTTGATTGGGAAAATTGTACAGTTTCGGGTAGCTTGATGTGGTGGCGTCTGTACATCTTAAGGTCATAGCACACGTACCAAACCGGAAAGGGATCGGCACTGTATCAACTCGAGCCGTTCAGTATTCTTTGTATGAAACTCCCTACTGCAACGCAGACTAATCGGAATCGTAATGTAATCACCTCGCCTCGGGACAAGCTCACGAACCGCGGTGCGGTGCGTTACGGCTCGTCGTCCACGCGTTTACGGCTCGTAGTCCCCGCGCTTACGTCTCTTCGTCCACCCTTGCCCTCTCACCCCCCCGGCCTGCCTGCAGCACCATAACCAGCGGTCGGCGAGCCGTAGGTAAGCGCGGCTTCGCCTAGCCGTAGCCGAGTCGACGTATCGGAGCTTCTGATCCGCTTTGGTTACGTGCTTACGTTAGGTTGACGCCTGTTCGACGGCGAGGCGAAAGGCGATACGGTGCCAATCTCTTTCCGATTTGATACGTGTGCTATTACGTTGAATGTCAAATACGGGTGATAATGACAGATTTTCATGACAGTCGTTATAATGTGACAGAACCGCTTTCTTACTAAACCCCTAGCTTATGGGGATTTGTGCGTCGATTTTCGCCGTAGGGTTGTCGCTTACCAAATCGCCTCACAAGACGAATCGCCACCCCATTTACACGGATCGATAAAAATTGCTAAGTGTGGATTGTGGATCTACAGACACCAGCACATTAAGCTACTACAATCTGTCAATTTTTTTAAATAGATTTTCAACTTTATCGGTAAAGCGTTTTTTTTTGACCTTGCAATGTTTTTTATTTAATTTAATTTAATTTTTAATTTTTGTTATTATCTAATTTAATTTATTTTTTGTTATTTATCTAATTTAATTTAATTCTTCTATTTTCTATTAATTTAATTTATTTTTGTTTTTAAGTGTAATTATTGCTTCTGACATTGTATGCCTAAAATTGTATTGTATTGTTGTTGTGTGTATTGTTGTTTCGGATAGCTTGATCCCTCCAGGCAGCAAGGCGTGATGTTATGTTGTTTTTTCTTTCTACAGATTTTTTATTTACGTTTAACATGTAAGTAGATACAGAAGCCAGCACATCAAGCTACTACATTATGTCACATTAATAGATTTTCAACTTTGTCACTAAAACATAAGGTTCAAAGTTGATTGAGAAAATTTGAGTTTCGGGTAGCTTGATGTGATGGCGTCAGTACTAAAAGAAAGGAAAAAAAGAAAAAAAACTGGCCAAGTGCGAGTCGGACTCGCACACGAAGGGTTCCGTACCACAAGGCAAAAACGCAGAAAAAAACACGTTTGTTGTATGGGAGCCCCCCTTAAATATTTATTTTATTTTGTTTTTAGTATTTGTTGTTATAGCGGCAACAGAAATACATAATTTGTGAAAATTTAAACTGTCTAGCTATCGCGGTTCTTGAGATACAGCCTGGTGACAGACAGACGGACGGACGGACAGCGAAGTCTTAGTAATAGGGTTCAGTTTTTACCCTTTGGGTACGGAACCCTAAAAAGAAGAAATAAAAAAAATAAAAAGAAGAAAAATTAAGGATAAGGAAAAAATCTTGAGATTATTTTATACGAACTTTAGGGGTTCATTTTGTTTAAATATCAACGATCTTTATGTCCTTATGTTTGGCATCCTTGCTAACCATAGTAGTGTAGTGTAGAATTCTTGATATTGTGTGGCAAGTTGTGAGGGAAATGAAGTATTCTGGGACTTTAGAGCAAGTCTGATGCTACATTGCATTTTCATTCAAATAGATGCAACAACTTCATGACAGCTATGAATCGGGTTTTGTGGAATAACTCTTCAACATTTTGGCAAGTCAGCAAGGTGTTACTGAAAGCTATTTCATTGCACCACATTATAAATGAATAAATGACTTTATTTCTGTAAGTAGGTTTGTACAAACACTTTTACACGTCAATCATATTTTTTTTAAACTAGATGAGGTCGGCGTTTCCTAACTGACTATTCTAAGAAGAAAGGCCGAAACAAACTCAGAAGTCACAGTCTCTTTTAAAGTCCAGACAAAATCTTGGTCAGATCGTGTGAAGACCATGTAGATTGGTGTCTGAAATGGTCTTTTGAGGAAAGAACCACACAGATTGAGCGGACCTGTCCAATCAGTGCACGCATTATTTTGTCAAAAATCGTGCAGCTCAACTCAGAACTTGAGGAGCTCAACGATTCGACGAACAATACCAAAGATAGGACATTTGGGTAGGCCGCATAAACTACTCAAACTGCCAGATCATGATTAAAACTAAGAAGGAAAAAAGAAATGTACATAGTCCTCACATTCACAATAATTAAATAAAAAAATAAAAATTACTTACAAAGTAAATATTCATGTCATTGTCTAAATAAAATTCATCAATGTCAATGTGTATATAAAAAATCCGGACATAATATAGCATACCATTACGCCGGCAATACCCGAAGTGTGAGGCAGAGGTGTTCCTATAGTACGGTCAACAAAAGAGATAAGTATGCAGGATCGTCGGATATAGTTGAAGTTTAGTAAGAAACCAATGGATATTGACGACTGAAATTTAATTTGATAAATGAGCTGTTTGTTTTCTATTAATAACGCGTACGCGTTCGTGTTATAAGACGGTTAAAATCTACTAGCATAGCAACAGAAATCAGTACAAAAACTAGTGTCCACTATAATCTTTCGGGTCAGACAAGGGGTCGACATTTGGAAGTATCTTTATGAGACCAGGATTACTCCGTAATACGTTGGTTCTGTCGCTAATATTGTTTGGGATTTGTCTTGTTGCTGTGACGAATTGGACAAGCATTTATTGTTGTATTATTTTTTTCCCGCAAAATAAGAGACATCATGCCATGTGACCAAGGAGCCAGGCGATTAGGGGATGCAATAAAAGATGCTATAGAAGTATGAGGAATATGGTGGACACTTCGCTATTCTCCATAGAAAATGGAGGATGCTCCAACCAGACGGGTGTTGAATCTGGTGCGTTGCTGAAACGACGCTTGATGTCGGGATGTTGTATAAGTATAGTTGACGGCACGGTTGGCGCAGTGGTTAAGGGATTGACTGCTGCGCTGCGTGTCGCGGGTTCGATTCCCGCACGGAACAAATATTTGTATGACCGACCTCATCTAGTTTAAAAAAATATGATTGACGTGTAAAGTGTTTGTACAAATATACTTACAGAAATAAAATCATTTATCATTTATGTCCTACAAGTAGTTGTTTCGGGTCTGGCTGTTTGTGTATGTGAGTTTAAATGTTTGTAAACGCACCCACAATACAGGAGAAATTCCTAGTGTAGGGCAACGTTTTAAAAAAAAAAAAAAAAAAACACGCGGATAACTTTACTTGCGCGATGCAGGATTTCTGTGACGTTATATTCTTTAAACCTTGATCCGCAGTTCACATGTGGCGTTGTAGATTCAAGCTTTGTTTTCTGGGTGATGCGCAGTCAGTCCCGCTTTCCACCATTGACTGATTGATTAATCTTTTGGCATGTAGTATTTTTCAAAATTCCATAGCGACACGAAAAATGTATTATAATATGCAGAAGAATCTTCCTGTCTGCTAATCAACCGATCTTTCTAGCCTTTTCCCAACTATATTGGGGTCCGCTTACCGTCTAACCGGATGCAGCTGAATACTTGTGCGTGCATGGAGCGACTGCCTTTTTTTTTTTTTTTTTTTTTTTTTTTTTTTTTTTTTTTTTTTTTTTTCGCTGAGAAATGACGTTACGCATCTCCGCTCGTCGGGGGAAGAGACGGAGTATGTGGGACTCCCTGCCAGGGTGGCAGTATACCCACTAAAACTCAGCGGTGTTCCCTCATCGCCTTGATGGGGAGGTCATGGGAATCCGGCTCAGCCTTTGCATCCACAACCCCCCCGGCGCATGCCCGCCTAGCTGGCGGGCCCCGCATGTCCCCCCGTCTGGGGGCCTACGGGAATGGCCGGGAACACCTGGCCATTCCCGTCCGGCACTGGTGGAAGTCTGTGCAATACAGGCGAGGGTGCCCCCGCCCCCGTCGCCTGCTGGCTTCCACCTGGGAGGAGTCGGAGATGACTGTCATACTGACGTCTTCTTCGACCCCTCCTCCGCCTTCGGAGCGGCGCCGCGAGAGGGTCTTCCTCCCGCACGCGCTCCGCCGCCTCCTTCTGGGACATGACGTGTTCGCAGAAGGAGGCGACTGCCGCCCAGGACCCCTCATCCCCTAGCATGGCGTTGACCAAGCCGGGGAGCGAGAGGTCCGTTCCGATCGCCGCGGTGAGACTGCGGCGCGGCTCGGACCACGACGGGCACACCTCGAGAGTGTGCTGCGCCGTGTCCTCCGCCGCGCCACAGTCGTGACACGACGGCGTCTCCTCCCGCCCGATACGGTGCAGGTACCATCCGAAGCAACCGTGTCCGGACAGCACCTGCACCAGACGGAAGGAGAGGAACCCGTGCGACCGCTCGAGCCAGTCTCGCAGGACCGGCCCAATCGCGTCGAGGGCTCGGCGGCCGAAGGCTGCGGCGGCGAGGTCCCGCGTCCAGTGGACGACTATGGCGTCCTTTGCCTCCCGCCGGACGGCCTCCCGCTCTTCCGGGGCTGGGCGTTCTCCTCTCGCCCTTCGCCCCGCCGTCCATTCATATACTCTGGCGAGCACCCACGCCTCGAGTTCCCAAGGCGGGGTGCCGGCCAGAGCACATGCCGCGGAGAAGCCGACCGTGCGGTAGGCCCTCGCCGCCCGCTGGGCTATGACCCTTTGGGGGGCCCGCAATGCGGCGGCGTTCTCCCTCCTGTGGAGGGAGTCCTCCCAAATAGGGGCCCCGTAAAGGGCCATACTCCTCAAGATGCCGGCGTAGAGTTGCCGGCATCTCACGCTGGGCCCCCCCAAGTTGGGGAGCAGCCACGAGAGGGCGCCCGCAGTCTTCAGCAGGCGCGTCGATAGCCCGCTAAAATGCGGGCCGAAACGCCACCTGCTGTCGAGTACAAGGCCCAGATATTTCATCTGGGCCTTCACCTCGATTCGGACGCCCTCCACGAAGATGTGGGCGTCTGGTGGTTGGCGCTGCCGAGGCCCGTGGAAGAACACGGCCTCGGTCTTGTGTAGCGCCACCGTCAATCCTAGGCGGCGGATCCTCCCTGCGACCAAGGATCCGCCCGCCGAGGCCAAGTTGGCCGCCTCCCTGAAACTCTCCCCCCGGGCAGTGAGGAGAGTGTCATCCGCGTAGCAGACGACACTCGTGCCTCGGAGGAGAGTTCCCCGCAAGAGCCAGTCGTAGCCGACGTTCCAGAGGAGAGGTCCCACGACTGACCCCTGTGGAACGCCGGCCTCGACTGCGTACCGCCGGACTTGGCCAGCCCTGTTCACGAGGACGATCGACCGATCCTCCAGGTAGCTGGCCAGTAGACGCCGCATGTATAGAGGCACCCCGTGGAATCGGAGCGCCTCTAGGATGGTGCTGTGGGGAACAGAGTTGAAGGCGTTGGCTATGTCGAATGACACCGCCAACAATCCGTCCCCCACCTCCATCGCCTCCTTCACCTGGCCCTTAAGGCGGGCCAGCGCGTCCACTGTGGAACGCTCAGCCCGAAAACCAAACTGAGCGTCCGACAAATCCGGCCCCACATTCCGCAGGTGGCTCTTTAGGCGGGCAGCGATTATCCCCTCGAACATTTTGCCGACCTCATCGAGCAGGACGATGGGTCGGTATGCCGAGGGCGAGTCTGCAGGGCGGCCCTCCTTGCGAAGAAGGCACAACTGCCCCTCCTTCCACGGCTTCGGGAACCTCCCAGACGCAAGACATGCGCTAAAGAGGTCCCGAAACCGCTCCTCCATTTGGGTGGCGGCAATTGCCACCACCCTCGCCGGGACACCGTCGGGGCCCGGAGCCGTCTTCTTGGCGCGGATGTGCACAATCGCCGCGCTGAGTTCCGACTCCGTGACAGGAGGGGCCTCCTCTTCCTCCTCAGCTGGCGGAGCCATCCCCCGCGGAGGGTCCATCACTGGTGGGGTGAAGTTGTCCCTGCACGGGAACAGGGACTGAACCACCCCATCCAGGAAAGAGGGCTCCAGGGTCTCGGCCACCGGGGGACCAAAGGGGCGCAGCTTGTTGCGCGCCACCCTGTATGGCCTCCCGTAGGGATCGTTGTCGAGACCCTCCAGCATCTCTGCTCTCGCCGAGTCCCTGGCGTCGGCGATGGCCCGCTCGAGGACCAGTTTTGCCTCTATGTACACCTCATAGAGGTGGTCCTCGTGGGCGTGGTCTCGTCGACGCCGCCGCCGGCTCCGCGCGTAGGCCCTCCTGGCCCCCACGCACGCCGCTCGAAGCCCCTCCAGCTCCACCGACCACCAGTACACCGCCCGATTGGGCAGCGGTCGGCCTGACCGAGGCATGCTAGAATTGCACACCTCGGTCAGAGACTCCCTCAGGTGTCCCGCCACGGTGTCCACGTCCAGGCCAGCGGAAGGCGGCGAAAGCCAGTCCTGGATAAACGCCGCCTCCGCCGCCGCCTCCCTGTCCAGGCGGGTGAGAGCCCACCGTGGAAACGCTGACCGCCCCGAGGGGGGCCGCGTCTCTCCGGGGCCACCAGTGGAGATGTCGAACCGCACGTAGCGGTGGTCCGACATGGTCTCCACCAGATCCACCCGCCAGTTCAGCACGCGCGCGGCCAACGCAGGGGTGGCAAAAGTGACGTCCACTATCGAGCCACCCCGCCGCCGCACGCATGTCTGGACGTTCCCTCTGTTGAGGAGGGAGAGCCCAGAGAAGGCTGCCCACATCTCCACCGCCCGCCCGCGAGGGTCGGTGACTGGATTGCCCCAGGTCACCGACTTGGCATTCAGGTCTCCCAATACGGAGACCTGACGCGGCGCCGCCCTGCCGACCACTGCGGCCAGGACTCCGAGATAGTTCTCGAAGTCCTGGAGAGGGCGGTTTGGGGAGAAATAAACGCCCACGAGGGCTACCTCTCCCCACGCGGCGGCCACGTATCCCGGTCCCCTCTCTAATAGCGAGAGGGGAGGGGAGTCTGTGGAGGACCGCGCCGCTAGTGCCACCAAGCCGTCCTCGTCACCCAGCCAACTGCCGGGGATCGAGTAGGGCTCGGCGACCACCGCTACGTTCACCAACCACTCAGCCATGGCCTGCACCAGCAGGTCCTGGGCCGCTCTGCAGTGGTTGGTGTTCGCCTGGAGGATGCGATGATTGGAAACCATTATTCCGACATCGCACCCCCCTCCTCAGCTACCGCCGCTGGAGCTGGAGTTACAGCGGCGGCGACAACGGCGGTGGCGGCAACAGGGCGAACCTGCGCCGGCACTATGCCCTTCCTCGTGGGCGGCTGGCAACTCCTGCCCCCCATCCTGTGCCCCGCGGGGCGGCTACTGGCAGCACACGCCGGGCAGTGTGGCGTGGCGGCGCTGCAAGTGGCACTCCTGTGTCCCTCCTGTCCGCACTGGAAGCAAGACTCTCCCCAGTCGGACTTGGAGGGACACGTAGATCGGGTGTGGCCCGGCGCGAAGCACTTGAAGCACCGCGCAGGCTTGTCCTCAAGCGGCCGGACCACAGCCGAGCTGAAGCCCACGAGCAGCCGTCCCTTGGTCGCTTTAAGGGCGGCAGCCGCCGCGGCGACTGGGCACTCGACGCGGATGACGCCCATGCCGCGGCGACCGGGCCTGATGGCTCCCCCCTTCACCGCGCTAGCGCTGCAGCCTCCCGCAGCGGCGACGGCCGCCACCACATCCTCTTTGGTGACCGAATCGTCCATATCGATCACCTCCAAGGATGCGGTCTTGACTGGTCTGGCGACCGTCGCCACATCCGCGATGACCTCTTGCAACTTTTTTGCAAAGAGGTCTGCGTTTGCACCGCGCTGCTCCCCCCCGAACTCAAAAATTCGGGCTCCGGCCTGGGTGCGGCGGCACGTAATGTTGCCGATCCCCAGCCGGGAGGGATCCGCGTTAGCACGAGCCCGTCTTAGGACGGACTCGTACGTTTCGCCCCGCTCCGCGGCCTCCGGGGTGATGGTCACCACTACCGCCGCAGTTTTGGGAGGAACCAACTTCCTCCCTCCCACCGGAGCCTTCTGGGCTGCCGAAGCAGTCGCAGCGGGCTTGGGCTTTTTGGCCTTTCTCCCCCTGCCCACCTCCGTCCACGCCTGGTTGGACGGCGTGGTGGAGGGAAGCATGGCGTCCTCCCGCTGCGTGTTCTGGGGGGCTGCCGGAGTGGCAGACGCTCCCTCCGCGCTTGTGGTGGGGGTTTGAGGGGCCACAGTGCTCCTCTTGCCCTTCCCTTTGCCCTTGGAGGGCTTCGAGGCCTGGGTCTGAGCACCCGATCGCAGGTCTCCCGCAGGCTGCGCAGGCACAGGCACCGGCTCCGTCGGTGGCGGACTCTTATCCGCCGCTAACGGCGGGCGGAGCCGCTTTTCCGGCAAGAGCCGGTCCTCAATGCCCGCGAAGCAGCCCCTGATGAAGGCCCTCTCCTCCATGACAACCCCGCGGATTATTTCCACGAGGCTGCCAGGGGAGGAGGAGCCTCCGTCTGCCAGACCAGGGGCAGGGGCAGGCGCAGGTTGGGCGTGCCGGGCCGTGGCCTCAGCCAGCTTCTGGTGCAGCTGGCTGACCTCCAGCTGCAGGCGATCTACCTTCGCCTGCAGCTGCCGCGTCTCGTCCGTGGCTGTGCGCTGCATCAGCTCCAGGACAATGCCGTGCATGCTCACAGCCCGGCATTTGAGGGCCTTCTGGAAGGTCCCCTTCAAGTTCGAGGACTTGGAGGCGACCTCCAGTACCTCCTCCTTGTCCTGGAGCGCCATGCGCTCCAGCTCCGCCAGGGAGTGGTCGGCGTACAGCACTGTAGACGTGCCATAGCCAGCCCTCGACCTGGCGGCCCGCGCCTGCCGCTCCTTGGCAGCGACCTTCTCCTCCAGGTCCTGCTGGAGCTGCTCCCTCCTTGCCAAGCCTAACTGACGCTCGGCATCCACCAGGCCCACATCGTGGGTGGGAGTCGAAGCAGGACTCGAAGCCTTTTTTGACTTCGCCTTCCTCCCCGACTTGCCCACCGACTCCGAGGAGCCCCCGGACCCGAGCCTCAGGTAGGCCCGCTTCCGCTGGAGGCGGTCGTTTTCGGCCGCCGACGTGTCCATGACGGACTCGTCGGAGTCCGAAAACTCCGCCCGCAGGCTGGATAAGCTGGCCGCGGATGATGCGCGGCCAGCTTCGGCGTGGCCCTTAGAGGGGCCGGTGGATTGGCCCTGGTAAGGGCCACTGCGTAGGCCCTGAGAAGGGCCGTTTGGATCGTCCTGGGAGGGACTTTCTGTTAAAAACCGCCCGGAGGCGTCTCGCCTTAGTTTTTTCGGCATCCTTGCAGTCGTCCGCCTTTTGTCTGCAAGTCACAGCACACTTTTGCCGCCGGTCTGCCACTCCGTTACGGTGGTCAGACACGGCGTTGCCCGGGGATCACGACGAGGACGTAAGTGCTGTGGGGGGACCCCCATGGAGCGACTGCCTGTTTAACTATCACAATCCAGTTACAAGGTGGTCCCTTGATAAGACTTGACTGACTTAGCTTTTGATTCCCATAACAAATACCACAGTGCTGGTATTCTGATAAGACCCGCTGTGATGCCAAGGACACAACTACGGACATCAAATAAATCCCACCAGAGGAATATAAAAATAAATAGGTAATGAAAACACAAAAATAAAATATGAAAACAGTATTTCTTACGATAATAATTAAACATTAAGGTTAAAGATTAGCGACTTTTTAACCATACATTTTTGACGTTTAAACGTCACTTAAATGTTTAAGCAACGTTTATAAATAAAGGGGATCATCGATCGACCCACACCCGACGCTTCAACATCGCTTGTCCGTGCTACAGACAACTGTCTATGGTCTATGATAAATGTAAGAAACAGCGAATGTAGCGGACGTGGTCAAGCTAGGATATATCATTATTTTATCACGACAAAGAATGGAAGAAAAATGTCTTTGACAGAAGTTATCGTAGCAAATTTATTGCCGACAAAGGCAAGTTATTATTACACGAGCTAAATCGTTCCCCTATAAGCCTGTAGTCGCATTTTACGATACCCAAAATGGAGGATTATTCTGTATATTTAACTCTAGCTTCTGCCCGCGAACCTCGTCGCATCGCATCGCCTGAACGCGCTATTACTTCGTTTTAGCTTAGCGTTCTTTCCTACGTTTTTCCTTGTTGGTCGGCTCCTAAGAATCCTAGCTTTATGTTAAACTAGCTGCGCCCCGCGGTTTTACCCGCGTGAATGTCGATCCCGTGGGAATAACGGGATAAAAAGTAGCCTATATGTTAATCCAGGATGTCAGCTACCTCCATACAAAATTTCATCAAAATTCGTCCAGCCGTTTGAGCGTGAAGAAGTAACAAACATATAAACACACCCCCCACACACACACTCACAAACTTTCGCCTTTATAATATTAGTGTCCAAAAAGAATTTTTCAAATCCGACTGGCAGTTCAGAGATTAGCGCGTTACTTGGGCATAAAGTTTTAATAAATAAACATAATGAATTAAGTTGACAGTTCAAATGGGTGTCAAGTGTCAACTCACTTTGTACTTATGATTTGAAAGTAAAATTAACTTGAATAGGCTTTCAAATACACTATCCCCTATTTCAACCACACCCTTTGTTTTTAAAGCCGTGGGATTAAGTATTAGTCGATCAAAGTTAATCCCTTATTTCCACACCATATATAAAACCTTTAACATCGAAAGACTTTTAACGCAAGTTCCCAGAAAAAAGTTTTAATCAATTTAGCTTAGCACCCCGAACGCTACAAGACTGTTGTTTGATCAATTAACTGTAAAGGGATTATGTCTCGCCCTGATCGCAATCGTTATTTTAAAGAGGATTAAACCATGGTTACAAACTCTTATAACATTTTAATCCGTTAAGTGGGGGGCGCGCGGGTAGCCCTCGAAATTCAAATCTTCTTACGTGTTTCGTTGATATTTCCTGTTATCATATGAACTTAGGGGGTTGTATTAGTATGCCAAATGCACAAGTTACTTTTAATAAAACTTTCCAGAAAGAGAATTTAAGTGTTCGCGTACATAAGTTCATATAGTCTTCACGTGGTGGCTGCGGCAGCCGGTGCAAGGCGGTCATCGCCGTACGACTGCCGGCGCCGGCTCCGGCCCGACACAGCACGGTGTACGTCCGGCCCCTGGGGTGTCACTCGCCAGCTCGGCCGAGGCTGTGTTTGGAATTTGCGATGTTTTCTATGCAATATCGCTCCAGTTATTATTATAATTCTGTACCTAATTACACACTTATCAAACTTTAATTGCTTTTTGGCTACTTTGTATGTGAGTAGGTATGTATTTTTTTTTTATAGAGTGCGATTTATTTGTGCAGAATAAACAACTTTTCTTTCCTTTTCTATTTTCTTTTCTTTTTACGCTCGCGATTCATATTTTGTTCAACATGCAATCTGACACTGACCTGCAAATTGCAAAAAACGTAAGAAAATTTGAATTTCGCGGTCTACCACTACCCATTCACCTTAAAGAATAAAATCAGAAACGAAGTTATCTGGGAAAGAACCGGAGTAATTACCAACATAGCTTGCAGATTAAGCAAGCTGAAGTGGCAGTGGGCTGGCCATGTTTGCCAAAGGACCGATGGCCGGTGGAGCAGACGAGTCCAGGAGTGAAAACCGTGTTTCGGAAAGCGTAGCGTGTGACGCCCCACAGAATGGACAGACGACCTCAAAAAGGTGGCTGAGACCAACTGGATGCGAAAGGTGGAGGACAGGGTGTTGTGGCACAGCATGAGAGAGGTATATGCTCAGCAGTGGGCTGACGTAGGCTGATGATGATGTAGGGGTGGGCTTGAATGCACCTGAACAGAATTGTCTTTACGGAATTGTCATTCCTTGATCGTTACGCCACCACTGCTCACTGCTTGTGAGCAGTGGTGGCCCAGTGGTCACGGACACGACTTACGAGTTGTAGGTAGTAGGTTCGAACCCAGCCAGGCGCTTTACTTTGTGTAAGTTATTTCATCACCACTGCTCTCAAAACCCGCACTGGGCCCGCGTGGTGGATTACTGCCCACTCCCTCTCATTGAGAAAATGCCTGTGTCCCAGCAGTGGGAACATTATAGGCTGATTATGGTGATCGTTACGCAATTGAGTGCTGCATTAAAAATCAAAGTCTATAACTAAAAAACATTGAGTTAAAATCTGGCAAACGTAATGTTACGTGACATTGCCGTACGATTCACGTGAAGCGTTGTATTGCGAGTTGGTTCGCGTTAACACTGATTGTCGCTCATTTTGATGAGACACGGAGAGCCCGTTTACACTGTACGATAGTCCATTTGACAATTACTTATACCTATTTCTCCCGCTAAGCAGTGTGACTATTTTCCAGTTTACCAATTAAAGGCACATGAGATATTTCCCAGTATTTCAGCTTTGTCTCTCGAATGACAGCAGTGCACTCTCCCCCATCATACAGCGTTTATCAGAACGGTTGTCTCCAAAAGTCGACCTTATTTGTGCAGTGGGCACAAAACCAAGTCTAGTTGCATCATTCAAACTTAACGAATTTAGAATAGAATAAGCTTTAGGTTATTTAAAAAAAAAAAGACTGATAGAGGCGCGTTGATATATTTTTTTTTTTTTTGGTTCGGAATTATCAAATAACTACTCCAGCTCTGAGCGGAGCGGGAAGGCGTATCAGACTTTTACTGGCTAAAACCCACCCGTGTTCCTTCAGTTGCCTGTGCCAGGGGCGACGGTATCTCTTTCGAACAACCCGCGAAATCAGCCGTCCCTTACATTTGGGTCGAGTAGGTATTGAATTTTTTATGGGACAGTCGTAAAAAAATTCGCGATTACAATGAATTAGAAAAATTAGTTTGTTCAGTTTCATGGTTATTACCACAACCTTTCTAATACACATTGTATGTGTGTATCAATACTGTGATATAGACTGGCCTGAATAGGGGAAAGAAAATAATTTCTCCAGAACTCTGAAAATGTTTCAGTATTAACAAAGGACCTCTGTCTGTCCACAAATTCCTCAGACTGTTTTAGTTATGCAAATACAACCACAAAAAGCACACTTTACTTTTATAGTAGATTTTTCGTTCTCATAGTTTATTCACATAATCCCACAGCCTTTGATACCAATTCACATCCCAAAATTTACTTACGCAAATAATATCGCCAAGTTCACAAAAGCCAATCTTAACAAACATAAGAAATTGATGTGCACGTCAAATCCAAACTCTTTTGATAACAACTTTGAAAGCGATTCGTCTCGAAACAACAGAACAGAACAAAAACTCCTTTGAGACGAACTCATGTGTAAAAGAAAAGTTTATTTTTCAAGTATTGTAAAGGTGAAGGTTAACTGGAGCGTTCACTTGTTTTGGAACACAGAGCACGGATTCGTCACACGCAGACGGCATAATCACAATGTTCCCACTGCTGGGACATATGCCTCCTCTCTTCCAAAGGGGGCTATAATCTACCACACAGGCCCAGAGCGGGTTGGCAGATGTTACATGTCTTCGAATGTTTCGGTTCTAAGATATGTCGGTTTCCCCACGATGTTTTCCGTCGCCGTTTTCAGAGCAGTGGTAATGAAATTATTTACACTAAGTAAAGGGCCTGCCTAGGTTCGAACCCACGACCTACAACTTATAAGCCAAGACCGTTATCACAGGACCACCAGTGCAAAACAGATGCGGTAGAACGTGGCACCAAGTGTGTTGAGCGTTAATATCAGATTAACTAACCAGGTGTTACTTTTTAGTGGCGCAACGCGTCATAAGAGTTAAAATGTTAATTACTTAACTCGGATACAAAGTCTATATTTATTCATTCATCATCATCATCATTTCAGCCGAAAGACGTCCACTGCTGGACATAAGCCTCCCCAAGCACCTCCACTTCGACCGGTTCTGTGCTTCTTGCATCCAACGGGTTCCTGCGGCCTTCACAAGGTCGTCGGTCCACCTTGTAGGAGGCCTTGTATCGCTACGTTTTGCTGTACGTGGTCGCCACTCCAGAACCTTTTGGCCCCATCGGCCATCTGTTCTGCGAGCAATGTGCCCTGGCCACTGCCACTTAAGTTTGGCAATTCTTCGGGCTATGTCGATTCCCTTGGTTCTCCTGCGGGTTTCCTCATTTCTGATTCGATCACGCAGGGAAACTCCAAGCATAGCCCTCTCCATTGCCCTTTGGGTGACTTTTAGCCTTCTAATAAGGCCGATTGTAAGCGACCACGTTTTAGTGCCATAGGTCATCACCATTTATTAATTAAACCCGGCTAAACGTGGAAGTGGGCCTTTTTTTTTTTTTTTCTTATGGGAAGTCATCAAATGACCCCTCCCGCTCTGGGTGGAGCGAATGGGAGTGTCAGACTCTTACTGACTAAAACCCACCCGTGTTCCTTCCTTAGCCCTTTATGTTCCGGGCCAGCGGTAACCCTTTCGGACAATCCTGCTGACCCGGCAGGCTTCGGCCCTATGGGGCCCCTCCTCGATGCTGAGATCTATTTGAGGCGCCACGGCGCCCTCACCTACCGCCTGACACAGGTCCTCACCGGACACGGAAGTTTCGGGAGGTTCCTGCACATCATCAGGCGGGAGGAAACGCCCGGGTGTCACCATTGCCAGGATCGCCCAGAGGACACGGTGGAGGTCTGCCCCGCTTTGGCGGAGCACCGCCGTGTCCTCGTAGAGGCGATCGGCAGCGGCGGCGACCTCTCGCGTCCGGCCCTGGTGCAAGCCATGGTCCGGGGCGAGAAGGAGTGGGAGGCAGTGGAAGTGGGCCTTACAATACTACCTACAATACGACCGACGCAACTTGGCGGGCCTGAACTTAGCGCAGCAGGCTGCGCAGTAAGATTTTTTAAGAACCAAATGGTGACATGAGTCGAGTGCGAGTGAGAGAACATGCGCGAAAGTTCTTAGTGCCTATGTTCAGGCCCGCTAAATTACGTTGGTCGTATTGTACAGGCATCACTTGCTGCGCCGCCGTCAAATACATAAAATGTTATATTAAATTGACATGCTAAAGCTCTGGTGAGCAGTGGTGGCCAAGTGGTAACGGCCGCGACTTACGAGTTGTAGGTCGTAGGTTCGAACCCAGACAGGCTTTACTTTGTGTAAATTATTAATTTCATCATCGCTGCTCTCAAAACGGTGAAGGAAAACATCGTGAGGAAACCGCTAGAACCAAAATAAAAATCGAAGACATGTGACATCTGCCAATCCGCACTGGGCCCGCGTGGTGGATTACGGCCGCCTCCCTCTCACCGAGAGGAGGCCTGTGTCCCAGCAGTGGGAACATTATAGGCTGCTTATGTATGTATGTATGTGATAAAGCTCTAGTTTGTACGCAGCTTTAGAAAACTCGCATTTGTATGTATCATTCGCATCTGTTGAAAACTTTTTCCGTCTTCGATATAACTGAACGTTTTTATTATGCAAAATGTTCTTGTTTGTTTTGTTCATATAAAGGTGCTAGCTTCTGCCCGCGACTTCGTCCGCGTGAAATTTCTTGATCTCCGACCCACCGCGTCGTATCGCATCGTCCGCCTGCGTTATTACATCGTTTTCGCATATCTGGCGTCCTAGGGTAACATGGCTGCACCCTAATTGCGTAACAAACTATCAATCGGAACCTGAATCATTTTGAAGCAAATTGCTAATCCATTGCTTCATAAGTTCGAAAAATTTGTCTGCTCAACACGTAAATAACGCAATGAATGTTGTTGAACTGTCAAAATGAAACCGATTCCGATTGATAATGTGTTACGCAATTGCCCCGCTTGGTCCCACAGAAGGAGTAGTCATTTAAATTGAGATTATTTAAGACTAAAAGGTGCAAACGTATGTTAACTTATACTAAGTGTGTGAACTGTTAGTATGTGTGTGTTCGAAATGAAATGCGGTAACTTTGTAAGATAAAATCTTTTTATTATAATATTTTAAATGGAACACAATGTGCCCTGACCTAGACAAATTTTCCAAGTGAAAGTATAGGAAACGGAAGTCCCAAAACAATGTTGCCAGTTTATGAAATTAGGGATGTTACATAATGATTGGCTATGGTTACTAAGTTTTAACAAGATAAAATTATAACTAATATTATATGTTCAAATGGACTTGAACATAGTTGGGCCAGGGCAAGAAGCAGAAATACAGTATACAAAATAAGTAGAATTAATTAGATATAACATAGTGATAGAACATGACATATTCTTAATTAATAGGTAGTGGACACAACTTTGTCACACTCCTTCTATAAATCTTATTATTAAATTTTACATCAGCCACTCTTACACATTTATCATTTCCTGGATAAACTTTTATTATTCTAGCAATAGGCCACACTAATGGTGATGTATTCAAATGCTTTACTAAGACAATATCACCTTCTTTCATATTTGTGGATTCATGTTTCCACTTGGGACGACTTTGCAGCTGAGTCAAGTAATCATTTGACCAGGTTTTCCAGAAGTCTTGCTTAAGCTTGGTTACTACCTTCCAAAATCGTAGACGATTTATCGGGACTTCTGTTAAACTAATCTCAGGATAGCTGCACACAGACGTTCCAATCAAAAAATGACCAGGAGTCAAATACTTACCTTCATTTGGGTTCAGTGAGAGCAGAGGTCGAGAATTCAAAACACCTTCAATTTGCACCACAACTGTGTTAAATTCTTCATAGGTCAAAACTAAGTTGCCTACTACATTTTTAAGGTGGTGTTTTACACTCTTAACCCCTGCTTCCCACAATCCACCAAACTCCGGTGAGTAACTAGGGATAAATGCAAACCTAATATAATTATTTTTACAAAAATTGTGCACTGAGTCTCTATGAGACTTTGAGTTTTGTAACTCATACAAATTATTAAGTTGATTTTGTGCACCCTTAAATGTTTTTGCGTTGTCGCAAAAAACCTTAGTAGGCATGCCTCGTCTGGATATAAAACGATTAAAACATGCCAAAAAATTCTCAGTAGAGAGGTCTGATACCACCTCCACATGGATAGCCTTAGTGGCAAAGCAAACAAAGAGAGCAATGTACCCCTTCGTTACGAGTGGTTTACGGATTCTACCAACCTTGATATTAAAAGGGCCACAAAAGTCAATACCCACATTCTGAAAGGGTCTAGTAGCGGTGATTCTCTCAGCTGGTAATGAACTCATAAGCTGCTTTGCAGTTTCAGCCTTCAAACGCACACATATTAAACACCTATGCAATACCTTTTTGACCTCTCTAATGCCACTAATGATCCAATACTTCTGCGAGAGGGAACTAAGGACTAGTCTAGGACCAGCATGCAATAACCTGAGATGTTCTCTTTTAATTAATAAAGATGTTATATGGCAATTTTTTGGAAGAATTAGGGGGTGCATCTTATCATGTGGTATGCCAGCATTGAGCAACCTGCCACCCACGCGAAGCAATCCATGTGCGTCTATGAAAGGATGTAAATTTGCAAGAGCCGTTTTCTTTTCCAGTTTAAATTCTTCAGCAAAATGCTGTTTCTGTACACAACGAATGATAATCAAAAGAGCATCTTGCAATTCTTTAGGTAATAGATTTGAGTCAACAGCCTCTTTTTTATTTTTAAAAGTATTATTATAAAATCTGTATATGTATGAGACAATATTTATAATTTTATTTAAATCAGAGAATTTTTCAAAAATATCCAATATGGAGGATTGCTCTACCTTTTGTAAGAAACAAGTAATTTCCTCCTCAATAATCTCAGTACTATTTGTATCATTTAATACTGGCTTTTCATGACAGAAGTCTGCCTTTGACAAATATTGTGGACCATGCCACCATAGAGTGTGATCTTGCAATTTTTGCGGTTCTATCCCCCTTGAGAGTATGTCAGCTGGGTTATCAGAAGACCTTACATGGTACCAAGAAGATTTTTGTGTGAGCTCGACAATTTGTCGTACTCTGTTTTGAACATAAATATTACATTTTATTTTTTCGGCCTGTATCCAGGCTAATACAATTTGGGAATCACTGTAGAGATAAACTGAGAGATTAACTCTAGATGTAAGTACTCTAGCTACTCTACTTGCTAACTGTGATAGCAATAATGCACTATTTAGTTCCAACTGAGGTATTGTTAATTTTTTAGCTACAGGAGCAACGCGCGATTTTGAGCATAGTAAATTAGTCTCAACTTTTCCATTTTCACATAAAACTCTCAAATAAATACAGCAGCCAAAGGCTTTCTGTGAAGCGTCAGCATAACCAACTAACTGAACCGATACTAAATTGTGACTTTTGATAGATCTGGGGACTGAAATTTTGTCCATAAGTTTTAAGTTGGCAAGAAACTTTTTCCATAGTAATAGTTGTTTAGGAGGCAAAGTAGAGTCCCACTCTATCTTTAAAAGCCATAATTCCTGCATTATTAACTTGGCCACTACTATAATAGGCCCAATAAGACCCAAAGGGTCAAAAATTTTACCAATATAACTAAGTACCTTTCTCTTAGTATTTAAAGTGTCTTCCTCACACTGTGGGGATTGAAAAGTAAAGTTATCCAAAAGGACATCATATTTTAGACCAAGAGTTTTAACAACCTTGTCTGTATTAAGATTAACTTCATCAAAATATTGACGTTGAGCTGGAATGTCTTTGAGAACTGAAGGATAGTTTGAACACCATTTATGTAAATTGAAATTGCCTAATTTAAGTAACTCTATCAATTGACTTTTTAGCAGGTGTAGTTCCTCTACATTATCACAACCAGAAATGACATCATCTACATAAGTGTTAGAAATGATAACATTAGCAGCTAGAGGGTATTGTTCCCTATACCTATTGGCTAGCTCTATCAAGCACCGAGTGGCCAAAAAGGTAGATGACTTAAGCCCATATGTGATGGTCTGCAACTGCAAGCACCTGATGGGTTTGCTGGGATGATCCCTCCAGAGAATGTTCTGCAGGCTGGTAAAGTGTGCATTAATAAAAACACACCTGAACATCTTCTCTATGTCACAAATCAAGGTGAACAAATATGTTCGGAATAGAAGAAGTATATCGAAAAGCTCACCCTGTACTACAGGCCCATTCAGCATTACATCATTTAATGAAGTGTTGTTCTTAGTTTTCATACTTCCATCAAAAACCACTCGTAACTTAGTGGTCTTGCTCTCCTCATTGAAGACAGCATGGTGGGCTAAAAAATAAACAGAGCCACAGTCAATATCATATAAACTTATATCAATTTCAATGGCATGTCCCATTGCAACATACTGATCTATAAATTCTTTATATTTCTCCAATAACATTGGATTTTGTTTAAATTTGCGTTCTAAATACCAAAATCGTTGAAGGGCAATAGAGAAGGAATTTCCAAGCTCTAATCTTTCCTTAGGACAGACGAGTGGCATGTCAACATGAAATGTATTATTTTCAAGGCGCACAGACTGCTGAAATATAGTTTCTGATTTTTTACTTTCATCTGTGCACTTAGCGATAGGTTCAGGTAGCTTCTCATTAAGCCAAAAATTTTCCATCACCTCTTCTAATTTTACATTATCAGATATAACAAAATTTGATACTAGGTTATTACATACCATTTCTTTGTTGCATTCCCCAATTGTGCCAGCAATAACATATCCAAATACAGTGTTTTGGAGTACAGGACCATTTGAAATTTTGATACAACCATTTAACAATGAGTTAAAATAAATTTCAGCACCCAACAAGATTGAGATTTCTGAAGGAATGTTGAAGTCGCTGTCTGACAATTGAATATTTTTAGGAATCTTTAATTTAGAAATATCAACAAATTGTTGAGGCAAAGGTGTAGTGATAGAATCTACAACATAACAAGTTACATTGAATTTAACGTCATCTAATTGACATGAATTTATGTTAAAATTAACAGTTTGATTAATTTTTGAAGAATGATTGCCGATCCCAATAATATTGGTAACCTGCTGAGTAGGACTCATATTTAACTTTTCAACAAGTGATTTAGTTACAAAGGAACCTTGGCTGCCACTGTCAAGCAATGCTTTAACTTTAAAATCACGACCATATTTGTCAATAATTTTTACTATTACAGTAGGCAGCATAATATTACAGGTTGTAATTTGAGAATTTGAACAAAGTGAGACTGGAGTCTCTGGCTGATCTTCACAATGTAAGAGTGTATTGTGTGGTTTTTTACAAATTCTACATTTAAATTTATATTTACAAACCTTGTCAGCATGAGTTTTCAAACAGAGAGAACATAGTTTTTTATCTTTAACAAAAGTCAGTCGAGCATCTACAGGGATCATTTTAAATTGTGGGCAATTAAAAATTGCATGTTCTTTTTTATCACAAAATGAACACACTAAACCAGAAGGGACAGATAAATTGGATACACGTGTCACAGACTTACCTTTAGTTTCATCATTAACTTTATTAGGGTTGCTTTCCTCCAATGCTGTAGCACGTTTTTCAAGGAAGGATAAAAACTCTTTCATTGTTGGTAATGTGTCTGGATTGCGGTCAAGTTGAAAAGCGCGATATGTATATAAATCCATCTTCCTACAAAGAACACAAATCAAAAGACGGTCCCACTCATTAACTGGTTCATTTAAATTTTTCAACGCATGTAACTGTTGCTGAATGTAGGAAACAAACGTCCTTATAGATGCCGCTGTGCCCTTAGGCATTGATGGGATGTCCAGAAGCAGGTTTATGTGATTGCAAATCAATCTAGACTTATTGTCATATCGCTTATTTAATAATTCTAAAGCCTCTGTGTAGGACTTATTTGTGAGAGGTAGGTTCACAATTACTGACAACGCCTCATCTAATAAATATTTTCTCAAGTAAAATAGCTTCTGGACATCCGACAATGTTGTATTGTTATCAATGACAGCAATAAACAACTCATAAAATGGTTTATACTTAGTGTAGTCTTTCCCATCAAAAGTAGGAATGTCAATATTAGGCAACTTTGAAGAAGTGACATAGCCAGTCTGGGAGGGCTCTGAATCTGCTTTGGAACGTGACTTTATGTTTTCGTTTAGAATAGCAAGAGTTGCATAAAACTTTTCCTCAAATGCTCCGACATCTTCAGAGTCCTCAGCATCCAAGCTCAAAATATCTAATTGTACACTTTCGTAATGATTAAACACAGCAGATAATTTGTCTTTGCGGGCTTCTAACATATCAATTGTGGCTGAACTTATTGTATCAGGATCAGACGCAAAGTTTTGTATTCGTGTTAATGTTCCCTTATACTGTGAACGCGCTAATTTTAGCTTTTTAAGGTCGGCCATTTCAAGTCAACACAAATTCACTATATTTTAACACACTTTTTATTCACTTTCAACACACTTTTGAAGTATTTACTGAAAATTGTTGTTATAAAACTTCTCCGACCGAAACTTGTTTACGTCTCGTAGTGTCAAATTGACAATGTCAATCTGACAAGTCGTTGGCGGGATGTCAAACTTCTTCCGTTGAGTAGGTAGGTAGAATGTAGGTACTTTTTCCGGAATTTACTGGAATGTACCTTGATGAATTGCAAATCACGATGCAAATGATGATCGCTCACAATAATTATCGTTCTAGCGATATTTTAAAACTGGAACCGATGCAATGGCGGAATTTTCACTCAAAATATGAGCAGGGTGAATGTAGATAATTATGTACCTTGATGATGAAAATCGCTTACTTAGCGATCTCACGTTGATCGATGTAAGGCTGGAAGCTGGAACGGATGCCACGTAGGGTTTCTCACCCAAACTATGAGCAGGGTGAAGCTCCGCCGGGGCAACGCGTCCCGTTCAAACTCGTCACGCACACGGTGCAAGACGAACAAACTCCTTCCAAAGGCACTGATTTTACAGATTCAATAACTCGAAGGACCACTACGCATGTTCGAAATGAAATGCGGTAACTTTGTAAGATAAAATCTTTTTATTATAATATTTTAAATGGAACACAATGTGCCCTGACCTAGACAAATTTTCCAAGTGAAAGTATAGGAAACGGAAGTCCCAAAACAATGTTGCCAGTTTATGAAATTAGGGATGTTACATAATGATTGGCTATGGTTACTAAGTTTTAACAAGATAAAATTATAACTAATATTATATGTTCAAATGGACTTGAACAGTGTGTGTGTTTTGTAACGTAGGTGTTGTGTGTGTGAGTTTTGTGATGTCACTGTGGTGTGTATGTGAAAAAAACCGGTCAAGTGCGAGTCGGACTCGCACATGAAGGGTTCCGTACCACAAGGCATAAAACGCCGAAAAAACGTTTCTTTTATACCCCTTTAAATTTTAACATTATTTTTTTCTTATTATATTTGTTGTTATAGCGGCAACAGAAATACATCATCTGTGAAAATTTCAACTTTCTAGCTATCACGGTTCATGAGATACAGTCTGGTGACAGATAGACAGACGGACAGTGGAGTCTTAGTAATAGGGTCCCGTTTTTACCCTTTGGGTACGGAACCCTAAAAACAAACAAACAAACAAACTTTTCAGCTTTATTATATTAAAGTAAAGATAAAAAAATACAAACTTTCAACAGAGGATATTCAAGAGTGGAGTTGGGAAAATGCTTTTTTTTTTTGATAGGAACTTCTTTCCACTTCTGTTTCTATCTTAGATCACTAGGTGCCCTTGCTATGCACGCTTTTTGCGACTTGACGAGATATCGAGATTTCTTTCTTATTAGGTATGTTAGTTTCATAGTAACGTATTATACAACATTATTTTTATGTAAAGAATCTATGTACAAAATTTCAAAACTGTATCATGAAAAATCACAAAGTTATAAGCTTGTTAAGTTACCTGTTTGTCCGTACAAAAACATGCTCATCCGCGCCGCTCGCGCCGCGCCGTCTTGCGCTCATTGATAATAGTACCTAGGTACCTAAACGTTCGGCGCGGAGATTGGATAACCTACTTAGTGTCCCTCGGTATCCAACTTTTAACCTTTTTTAAATATTTTTGGGACAAAATATAACATAGGGTAAAAATTATTGGAATCGATTCAGTTACCTACTTATTCTGAACAAACTATATTCAGGTTTCGCATATACTAAAAATAACGTTGTATATATTCAACGGAACTGAGAACCTCCTCCTTTTTTTGAAGTCGGTTAAAAATAGGGTTGAACCTACAAGATGACTAATGCATGCATCTGTTTAGACAGGCCAACTCAAAGCTGTAATGGCTCTTTCTCCAAACTTCAAAAGGCCCTTCGAGGACATGGCCTTGCATTGTTAGCCTCACATAAAATCCTAATATTATAATGTTTGGACTTGAAACGAGACCTCTAAGTTTATTTCGACGTTTCTTTTCAGGGATCAGCTAGGACATGCCGGCGACGCCATCTAGTTTTAAAATATTGACTTACAAAATATTGACGTGTAAAAGTGTCTTACAAGATCTACTAAGGGCTGATCTTTCCATCGCCATATAACTTTCATTCGAGGAATAAAATTGACGTTTGACAGTTTTTGTATGAAATAACTGTCAAAATTTCAAAATTATTCGTCGAATAAAGTTATCAGATGATTGAAAAATCAGCCCTTACAGAAATAAACATTGCATTTTGTAGCGGTATCTACAACGCCACATGCAAACAACGCGTCATACTACGTCACGCAAACCCTACATCGCGCAAGCAGAGTTTACCGCGCAATTAGCATAGATACAACGGCCCCGACATGAATCATTGGGCAGTTGCCCGCCAGACACAACGTCCGTCTGGTCGGAGGATCCTCCCTTTTCCATAGAGTATGAGTGAACTTTACACCCAGTTCCTCATACCTCTATAATTTCATTACTAATTATCTGCTTTATTTAAAACACACAATATCACAACAATGCTATGTATATCATAGGTATTTGCATTTTGTAAGGAATTAATTTAACGTAAAGGAGTTTCCTGAGCCTTTTCAAACAATTTGTGTCTCAGAACTTAGTTTTAAAGTCTTATAATCAATGTAAACAGAATCTTGAACAGTATTGTCTCTTCAGAAATACATTTTACTGAATTATTGAAAATTAATGAAGGTTTATTTTGAATTATAAAGGCGAAAGTTTGTGGGGGTGTGTGTGTGTGTGTGTGCGTGTGTGTGTTTATTTTATTTGGGAAACAAACAGATGCAATAACAAACATAAGTATACAAATAGTTTAAACACAATCCAGAAACAGTTTCCACAGATTATTATACAATTAAATAATATGTACCCAAGTGTAACAACAACCAGAAGTTCACACCGTTAAAATTTACAGAATTCGTACTTTTGTTACTTCTTCACGCTCAAATGGCTGGACCAATTTTGATAAAATTTTGTATGGAGGTAGCTGACACCCTGGATTAACATATAGGCTACTTTTTATTCCGATATTCCCACGGGATCGAGTCTTATGCGGGTGAAACCGCGGGGCGCAGCTAGTCTTCCATAAAGTGCAGTATCAAAAAGCAAAAAGTATACTACAATCGTAACCGTCAATCATCAGAATAAAATAAACCCCGCGAGGTAATTGCGTAACACACTATCAGTAGCAATGGGTTTCATTTTGACAGTTCAACAACATTCATTGCGTGGTTTACGTTGTTGAACAGACACATTTTTCGAACATATGGAGCAATGGATTAGCAATCTGCTTCAAATTGATTCAAAATGATTGATTCAAATTGAGAGTAATAGTGTGTTACGCAATTAGGGTGCCGGTCGTAAGTAAAACTTTTTTTTTAAAGTCGTGACGTGTAAACGCACCCACAGTTTAACAGTTTAATTTCCTCGACGCGAGGTTGTTGTCAATCGCTCGCATCACAAGCGACATCTCGTGAGAACAACTTCGCAACTACTAATGTGGATGCTGTACTGTAACTTGGTTTATGTAGATATTTTGGGGAGGATGTCGGGTTCGTATATTAAGTTACGGTTCGTTGTAGTTACGAATAGACTTAAATCTATAGGTACTAATATAAGGCCGACCGCTTAACTGTGACGTTGCCTGAGGTAGCAGCGCGGTGCGGGAGGGGTGTGGTGACGTGATGCGAGAGCTGAGTGATTCGTCAACTTATGACAACTATCACCCCTCCCGCACCGCGCAGCTACCTTTTTTTTTTTTTTTTTACTTGTTGAAATGCTCATGCATTCTGCACTACCACGGGGAGATAGTGCAGTTAGTGGGACTCTTACCCACTAAAACTTCACGGTGTCCTCCTCTGCCGCTTACGGCGGGAACACGGGCACGCGTCAGCACTCATCCGTGAACCCGCCTTCATCCCGGACCCTCCTCTGGGGAGTACTCCCATCACCGGCGTAGCAGAACACATAGTACGCCGTGACCACCCCAGGGACCAAACCAGCACATGGGCGCCAGATGACCCGTTTCTGGGCACCCTTGGTCCCCCTGCGACGGTTTATACCATTGGCCCCGCCGCCTGCCAATTTTCGGCCGCAGAGGATAGGGAGAGCGGCCAACGTCATACCAACACTCCTCCTCCCCTGCGGCCCCACCGCGTCCGCCATCAGACAGTGGCGACCCTGTCAAGGCCGCGGAAGGTAGGGAGAGCGGTGCACCGCAATACCGGCGCTCCTCTTCTGCCGCGGCCTCCAACCCTCAGCCGCGATGCCTCCCATACGACATCGCGGCCCGCCTCAGCTGCGATGTCGCCCAAGCGGCACCGCGCAGCTACCTCAGGCAACGATAAGCGGTCGGCCTATAATACAGCTGAAGTTCGTTTGTTTTTATGTTTGAATGCGCTAATCTCTGGAACTATCAGTCAGTATAACATCACGCTACGACCACTAAAGTTTGAAGTTGCCAAGCAAAAAGAAAAAAAGTTTGAAGGGTGTGGTACAGACCATCAAGCCGAACAACTTTCTTCATGGGACCAACATCGTAACCAAAAAAAAGTGGCACTCCGGGGAGTGCCGACAGAAGTGAAAACTTGAACAATTACGTGTGTAATTTTTTTTATCGTCTTATAAACAAAACACGCGCGGTGTCGGTTACGGTAACAGTGTCGCGAGTTCAATGGTTTTTTAGTTTTTTTCCCATGTCAAAAAATGCCCCACGCGCCTAAAGAAGTTTTCACTTCAAAAAATCACACTTAGTTGTATGTATATTAAAAACTACATTTCCTTTGTAATATCGCTGTTTAAGGTTATCTCAATGGCAGTATAAGCCCTGTGTTACAACGTCACATGTAATAGTGCAGCTACTTAGCAAACTGAAGCACGCACTGAGCACAATATTGCAGTTTTCTAGTGTTGAACATCGTGGTAATGTGTTTAGTTCTACCGAGTTGCACGTGTTATGTGCCTCGCTCTTATAACGTGTAAGCTTGCAACTGTCCCTCTGCCAGCGGTTAACGATAAGCGAGTAAAGCTAGGACCTTCTTCTTAGCGTGTTGATGGTGTAGCGGTATCTACAACGCCACATGCGAACTGACGTCACGCAAATCCTGCATCGCGCAAGCAGAGTTTACCGCGCAACTAGCATAGATACAACGGCCCGACATGAATCATTGGGCAGTTGCCCGCCAGACACAACACCCGTCTGGTCGGAGGATCCTCTCTTTTCAATAGAGTATGAGTGAACTTTACACCCTATTCCTCATAACTCTATAATGGCAAATTCAAAAAATATCTGCCCAGAATTCAGCAACTAAAACAACAGCAAAAACAAATTAGCGAGCAACGAGCAGTGAGTGCGCGACAGCGACGAGCGATTAATTGCTGGTATGCGTATGTAACAGGGTGTTGATGGCAAAATAAAACGAAAAAAAAATGTTCTGCTCAGAATTCAGCAATTAAAACAACAGCAAAAACAAATTGGCGATGGCGAGCAACGAGCAGTGAGTGCGCGACGGCGCGCAGCGACGAGCTATTAAAGCCCGTCACAGACGTAGCTATAATACATATTATAGTATAGCAAGCTACACGGGGCTATCTATACATATAATAAATTTGTAGAAAAGTGGTGTCTGTACAATGGAAATATATAAAAAAAAAGTAGCAGGGGTTGTTATTATATCGATGCCGAACCCGAAATTGTAATTAATTTTTTTTTTGTCTGTTTGTCTGTTTGTCGGTTTGTCTGTTTGTTTGTGCACGCTAATATCAGAAACGGCTTATTCGATTTAGATGCGGTTTTCACTAATATATTGTAGTAGGCTTCACTTAACATTTAGTGTTTATTTCATGTCAATCGGTTCATAAATAAAAAAGTTATGTCAATTTAAAGAATCACGGCGAACATTTGTTAAGGTATTCTATCAGAGTACGTACACGCCTCGGGCCTGCGCGTCCGATCTTCGGAACTACTGGACGGATTTGAATGATTTTTTTTTGTTGTATAGTTATTATGGCTGGACAACATTCAGGCTATAATGTTTCTTGGAAACTTGAACACCTGATGCAGAACCGAAACAGACCAGCTTAACTATAAGAGATACAAAAATGGTACCATAGCAAAAATTGTTCCACGTGATGAGGATTTTCTGCTGAGAGAATAAATTTGAAGATCTGGAACACCTGATGGGGAACTCCAAGAGCCCAGCTACACCATAACACATATGAATGACGTCTTAGTAAAAGTAAATTCGGTCTGATGGGCATTTCCTGTTGACTTATAAAAATCGAAGATCAGAAACATCTGATGTGGAAATCTAAGCTATCACTAATTTCACCTCCACGCGGTGAAGGCGGTAACAGTTTAGGACTGATTTTCGATGACGATGGTATATCATTGAAAATTTGACTCTACTGGCCAAAACTCCCATTTATTTTTTTTTAACGTGAAGAAATGCTCATGCATTCTGCACTACCACGGGGAGATAGTGCAGTTATGTGGGACTCTAACCCACTAAAACTCCACTGTGTCCTCCTCTGCCGCTTACGGCGGGAACATGGGCACGCGTTAGCACTCATCCGTGAACCCGCCGCGGCTGTCCGTCACCGGACCCTCCGCTGGGGAGTACTCCCCATCACCGGCGCACCAGAACACATAGCACGCCGTGACCACCCCAGGGACCAAACCAGCCCATGGGCCAGACGATCCCGTGTCTGGGCACCCTTGGTAGGGGAGCAGTCACTTAGATTTTAATTGATCAGGTATCTTCATAATAAAACTATAACCATGCCTAGAAAGAGGTCAAATCTTTTCCAATGTTCCAAAGGAGCTAAAAGATTGAGGATCATAAGATCCCAAGAATCTACCGAAGAGCGTCAGGAGAGACTTAATGCTGTTTGAGAACATCAGGCTGCAACTCGCTCCGTGGAAACCTCTTCGGATCGCGAAGCACGCCTGCGTTCTCAGCGTATTTACGCATCTACATCCAGATCTCTAGAGACCAGTGAAGAATATGATGCGCGACTGACCGCTGATACGGTGAGATTATCATACATTGTTCCGAATACGCACACTACAATATATTCATAATCAGAAAGTGAGAAAGAAAGAATTGCTGGAGTACGGCATGAAGAGACAGATTAAGAAGAGCGCAACGAACGTTTGAATTCTGATCGACTTCGACATTTTTCTATTCTATTCTATTCTATTCTATCATCTGAAGAATCGGATGTGTCTCAAGATATAGCCGTAGGGCATGGCGACCTTCCTTGGGTTGATAAGGAACGGAGTGCATTTACGTATACTCCTATGATTGACTACGCAACATATTCCGCCATCGGAGGTATGGTTAAAAATTTTACTTTTTGTGAAGCTGTTAAATAGCAAAAAGAAACAAACGGTATGTGTTGCTCAGGTGGGAAAGTACATATTAAAATATTACAAAATCCTCCAGAAATATTAAGATCACTGCTAATCGGTGACCATCACAGTCAAAACATTTCTTGGACAACATACGTTCGTACAATAATGCCTTTCAAATGACATCTTTTGTTGCGAAACAGATTTCAGAAGGCCCATTTATGCCAACATTCAAAGTGCAAGGCCAAGTTTACCACCCTATTGGTTCATTATTGCCTGAAAATGTCGTCTCGAATCGTCTCGCGCATCCCGTTGTTATCCAGTCCCCGGGTTCTTAGAATTCGACATCAGACGTTTCAGATCTTCGATTTTGACTACCCCGTTGTCGCTGGCATAACCAACAGGATCCGCGTACGAAGTCGCGGGCAGAAGCTAGTACTATAATATATATTTTGCCCTCACTCGGTCTGCGATCGTCCTACGCCAAAATATACCGAGATTTAAATGTCGACATATTTTGGTGACGTCATAGAAATATAAATTATAGCTGCGTGTGCAATTTGCGAGTGACCACTCGCAAATTTATATAGAAAATATGTCGTAATATGCCTTGCTATGATTCCTAACAATATATATTATAGCTACGTCTGTGACGGGCTTAATTGCTGGTATGCGTATGTAACAAGCGTGAGTCTCTCCGCGAGGCTGTCCGCCAAGCGAGCGGTGCTCAACGAGAACTCTCTATGATAGCTTGGACAAACGAGTACTCGCCGGCGCGGCGTTGTGAATAGTTAGTGAACAACTATTAATATGTATATGTATCTCTTTTACTTACACGGGACTTACAATCTTTTGTACGTTTCTTGAGGGAGAAAATCGTTGACAGCTAATCGCTTCCTCGTCGGCGGTGGCACAGATGCCTTAAGCTCTGAATATTCTGTCGATAATCTTTATTTTAACATGCAAATGTCTTTTCTGCTATCATGAACAGTAATTATAAGAATTGCCGATGCAATCGTGAAGGTATAAGCCGATAAGCAAGATGGCAGCTGGCCGATATAGAAAGGTGCACTAGAGGTGAAGCCAGAGAAATTAGTAAGCAAATTGGCTACCAATTTAAATTGTCCGTATATTCAAATCTCAACTGTCTTTCTTTAACAGTTGTATGAAATGGCTATAACACGGCAAATTGACGTAGAGTGTGTTAAAGCTATTTTAATGAACTCAACTCGTATTATATCAGATGAATAGTTACACACCGATTTTTCTCTTTCAGTCGTCAGTAATTTTACTTTCGAAAGAAGAAGACAAAGCGTTGTGTAACTGTACAGATGCTATACAACGTTTATTAGTAAGGGAGTGTATGTATATTACTATACATAGTGTGAAACAAAGTTAAATTTCGTATTTTTCTACCTGTATGACCGCTTAGTTATTCTAAATTAGGTACACAATGAATTTTGATGCGGTTTTCACCATACCATAACCATAATCAGCCTATAATGTTCCCACTGCTGGGACACAGGCCTCCTCTCAATGAGAGGGGGAGGGGGTTTTCACCATAATTTAGATAATTTATTCCGAAAGGTTTAGGTACGTGTATTGTTTCATATTTTTAACATTAATATTTAGCTTAGACTTTGAACAGAAATGTCGATGTTTAGGCATATCGTTACACTGCACCCGTGCGAATAAGGAGGCATCACTAGATAAAAAATAACTGCAAATACATGGTAGATTTTTGTTATTTTGATAGTTTTTACTAGCGAGTCTTCTAAGAAAATCATCTTCGTCATCATTCTCCCCAATTTATTTGAGATCGGCACAACATGTCTTTTTCTTCGAAACTTCTCTTTAAGTCGTCATCTCGGTAGTCACTCCCTTTCTAGTCATACCATCTTTCTCACATTGTTTCTTTGGTCGTCACGAAACGTTCCTCATTTCTACGTAACACACGACTCATCATCATCATCAATCTCCTGCCTTATCCCAAATTTATTTTGGGGTCGATGCAACATGTCTGTTTCTTCCATACTTCTCTATTAGTCGTCATCTCGGTAGTCACACAGTCCATCCATCGATTCTTTGGTCTTCCTCTACTCTTACAGCCATCGACATTCATACTCAAAACTTTCCTCACGACATTTTCCTCATTCCTCCTCATCACATGCCCATACCATGACAACCGATTTTCACACAACTTTCCATTCACCGGTGTCACTTTCAGACTTCCTCTTATGTATTCATCTCTTATTTAGTCTTATGAGGCATCTAAGAAAATATGCCTAAGAATATTAAATGCATACATACGAGAACGGAGAAGATGTAATTAAATTTCACGAATTCTTAACGAAAGATAATCAATTTTCATGCCATGAAATAAGATAGATAGCGAAATCATTCAGTATACTGGACACATTGAAGCAATATTAACGTCAAAATGTCTAAAACATTCAAATTAAGCATCGTGCTAATATTCACAACGTACCATTTCAGCTTTGTATTTAGCAATTATTATAGTGAGCCCAAAATTATATACAGACAAAGAAAATCAGGGTCATGGCCCAGACCGGTTAATATTAACTGGCCACGAAAAGCATTTCAAATTAGAGATAGGAAAGCGTTTGAAATTTCCGATATTTATACAGAAGATTTCTTGGATGATGTTGAGTCTCGGTTGCCACCAAAGCCCTCCATCAGTCAGCAATGGCAAGCGGCAGTAGAGACACGACCTAGGAAAAAAGACAAATTTCCGGAGATGGTTCAAAAATCTAGACAGGAGAAGAATGTAGATATGGTGCGGCCAGAAGAGCAGCCCCAAAATATTCTGAAAGAGCCAACGGAAAAAATAAAGAATTCACAGAAGAAAATACAGCAATTGAAAGAAGAGATACGGAAAGAACAGCAAAATAAGAAAGGCCGGCAAAAGAAAGAAGAGTCGTTATCAATTGAGATGCCAAAGACACCAGTGCAGAACATGCCAAAGGAGTTACAATCAGAAGAGGTCAGAAATGTAAGCTTAATCCTGAATCATTGTGGTGTTTCTTTCATGGACAATCCATTAGTACAATCATTAATTATCAACATCATCCACAATCCGACCTCACCAACTGCTGTGCACAGACCTCTCTTTTCTTGAGTTATTCCGGTCTGATCCCCAGACCCTTCACCCCCTCCTCGATCCCCTGCTAGTTAGTCTTTTGTGCCAATTAACGCTCCTGTGCCAGCCTCACCCAGGTTTTGCCCGCGATGCCAACAATGTCGTCTGCCCATCCCGCCGCCAGACGACCGACATATCGTTTTCCAGTCCTTGGACGCCACTCTGTCACAGCCTTTTTTTTTTCGGATGGGAAATCATCAAATGACCCCTCCCGCTCTGGGTGGAGCGGAAGGGAGTGTCAGACTCTTACTGACTAAAACCCACCCTTGTTCCTTCCTTAGCCCTTAATGTTCCGGGCCAGCGGTAACCCTTTCGGACAATCCCACTGACTCTGTCACAGCCTTACTCCACCTGTCATCACTACGCATTGTCAACTTCATTTGACAACTACATTCGTACAATACGGTCGATGGCTTTATCTTTATTCACAGTAACACATCTTTTTATAATAATGTCACTTTTCGCGTCCCAGGTGGACGCGAAATGACGGCTTAGATCTTCAAGTTACTACTATTTTGCATGGATATACCACAGAAATTTTGATGTCTTGACATGTGAGCCCGTGCGAAGCAGTGGCGGGTAGCTAGTTTATTTAAAAATATTAGGGTTCGGGGCGAAGATAGAAGATTCATAAATTGTATACCAAGAAAGTCATTTCACGGTGCGCGGTCGAGTTGACACACCTCAGACGGCTTATGACATAATCGCGTCGTCTATTTTTCTGAAAACTGCTTGAATGTTCTAGCAGCTTCGACTTGCCTTTATTAGCGCGGAGAGCGGATTCCGGCGGTACCGATTAGAAAAAGGTTCGCGACTTTCTTGAGAGCGGATTTATTTTTTACTTATTTATTCTTTTCATTTTAGGATCACTTTATGCAATCAAGTCAGACAGCAGTAGTTGACGAAAATAATCTGAGAGGGGGAAGCCAACGCCACTTGGCATTAATATCGAGGCAGGGCAATCACAATCATCACTGCGCTAAAAAGGTAATCAATTTAAGTATAATTAGATAACATACTCGTAACATAACGCCTGTTATCTCCGAACGGTTCGGCGTCAGTGTACCTATGTGTACACCCACATTTCGGCAGTTATGTTCAAGTACTTAGTTACCAATAAGTATAATTACTTTCTATAGAAAAATAATTTTAAAAAGTAAAACCCAACTACTTGACATACTTTTTATGTATGTTAGTACAGCGGCATGCGACCACGGGAAGGTACTTTCTTATTTCATCCTTTTCAGTAGTCGGGTTTAAGTTTTTAAACTTATTTTTTATTTAATTTGTTTTTTGGGGCTTATTTATGTAGGTAATATTTTTATTTTAGAAATGTGCTAATTAATCCCTTTCATTTGATACCCAACAAGGCACCATCCCAATATTTTTATTTTTAAATTCATTACTTTATGTCCTCTAGAGAGCGCCATATTGAATTTAATGTGACGTCACATAGCCTATAACCAGCGGACGGTCAAGACGCTTCTAACGATATCTCATTTGTCAAATTATTTTGTGTACTTTTGAAATTATGAGGTAACATGAACATACAAACATACATACTGGTTAAAATCATAAGTAAACCTTCCGTAGTCGGGTAAAAATACTTTAAACTGTATGACTCCTTTGCAACACTCTCAAATACGGTGAAGGAAAAATATATCGTGAGGGAACCGGCACTTCATAGAACTAAAAATTCGAAGACCATGTCACCAACCCGCACTGGGCCCGTGTGGTGGACTACGGCCCACTCCCTCTCACAGAGTGGAGGCCTGTGTCCCAGCAGTAGGAACATTATGTGCCAAGACCAGTAAAAAGAGACCAAGCGTTGTGAAACGCTTGGTCTCTTTTTACTGGTCTTGGTCCTTTTGATAACTGTGAAAGTGGCACCGGTAGCTGAAAGTTGTGTGGAAATCGGTTGTCATGGTATGGACAATGGGCATGTGTTACGAAGAAATGAGGAAAATGTCGTGAGGAGAGTTTTGACTATGGATGTCGATGGCTCTAGGAGTAGGGGAAGACCAAAGAAACGATGGATGGAATGTGTGAATGATGACATGGTTAGAAAGGGGGTGACTATCGAGATGACGACTAATAGAGAAGTCTGGAAGAAAAAGACATGTTGCGCCGACCACGAATAGATTGGGATAGGGGCAGGTGAATGATGATGGTCCTTGTACACCACTAAGGCCAAACATGACTAATATTGTATTGTGATAACTTGCATGCTCTGTATTTATACTCATGTTTCCACAAATTAAGACTCTTGAATCTCCTTCTGATGACAGCCATTTTGATAATTTCCTTTTTTTTTCAGTGTTACATCCCTAAATGCGAGGTTGAAGTAAGTATCAAATTAATCTTTCTTTATTATATTAATTTGCGTTACTTTTGTCATTTAATTTTCGTTTCTGTCTTTCGGTTTTTCGTTCATTTTCCTATATAGAAAAGCCACTACTCCGGCACCAACAATTAACTCCCTTTCATAGACTTCGAATTTCCGTGTCAGCTGAACACCATAGAGCACGGAGACCACAGGATATAATCTGCGTTCTTGATTTATTTGACAAAAATGCAAACAAAGAGGCCCGTGGCTAAATAATAACAGCCGCACAGGTCGATCGATCAGGTTAAGCTACGCTTGCCGCGGTTGGTCTGTGGATGGGTGACCATCTCTACACACCGAGACCCCGCTGTGCCTCGGAAAGCACGTTAAGCCGTTGGTCCCGGCTGTCATTCGTGGATCTTTGACAGTCGTTACGGGTAGTCAGAAGCCCGAAAGTCTGACAACCAGTCTTACCAAGGGGTATCGTATTAACCAGTAACTGGGTTGTGGAAGTCAGATAGGCAGTCACTTCATGTAAAATACTGGTATCCAGCTGCATCCGGTTAGACTGGAAGCCGATCCCAACATAGTTGGGAAAAGGCTAGGCAGATGATGATGTAAACAAATATGAATAATTGGAAAAATAACATTAATTCCTACACAATAAAGTTCAGTTTACGCTACAACTTCAAACATTTTTATTACTTTTCCAACAGTGCTAGTCACTCTGAAATCAACTTAAATGTCATTGAAATAAAGTAGATATTGGTTTAACTTGAAATAGGATGAGATGTGCAGCACTGCGCTTTTTTACTATCTATAGATAACCCTAGATAACGCAAGTATCACTATCTGTATGAAAACCAAGCGTGCCATTTTTTGACTACCTACCATGACGTCACAAGCACTATTTAATGATGGGAAAATCAAATCGATTCAAAGACGCCGCAGCCGCGCCGCGTGCGGCACCCGTTTCGCCCCACCCCCGGGGCCTGACGCCAGCGCTCACGCTCACCCAGCCAGCAGTACTCAGGACTGAGCGCGAAAGCAGCGGCTTACGAAATCGTCAGCCGCTGCTTTCGCGCCCAGCTTACGTACAATAATTTGTACGTAAGATGGGCACGCGAAGTAGTTGCTCTTACATTATCTAGGTGTATCTATACCTGTGACGGAAACGCTTCAGCGGCTGTCAACACTTTCCATTTAGTTAAACCAAGCGTGTCACTGTTTACTCACAATACGATACTATTGATACAAATGATGTGAAAAGAAACTGACAGCTTAGAAGGCGGTCCGAAAAATTTCAACGTAGGTCCAGAATCATGTACGGAATCCATGGTAATATCCGCGTCGATGTCCCTGCACATCGATGTCAAATTATTACAATCTGTCAAATTTCTTTAATAGATTTTCAACTTTATCGCTAAAACAGAAGGTAAAATTTAAAATTTTCCCAATCAACTTTGGATTGGGAAAATTTTACAGCTTCGGGTAGCTTGATGTGCTGGCGTCTGTACTTCTGTCACGGCCCGCCTTCAGAACTGTCAGATTCAAAGCTTTATAAATGTCAACCTGACGCCTGGCACAATAGTCGACATCGGCTCAGTTGCCAAAAAGGAAAAAAAAAAACTGTCACCCTGTTTAATACTGCCGTGTTCTATGCTCTGTGGTCAAAAACCTAATAATCATTTGACCTTTTTATCTAGTGTATAGGCCGCCAAGGCTCGGCAGCTGTAAGTGAAACTTTAAATATTAAAACTCTAGCTTCTTGTTCAAAGCTTCGTTTGCATACAAAATTCACACTACACCTTCAAAAGGATATATTTTTTAACTAGCAGCTCCCCGCGGTTTCAACCGCGTAAGTTTCGACCCCGTGGGAATATCGGGATAAAAACTATGCTATGTCCTTTCTTGGGACTCAAACTATCTCTATACCTAATTTCATCTAAATCGGTTCAGCGGTTTAAGCGTGAAGAGGTAACAGACAGACAGACACACTTTCGCATTTATAATATTAGTATGGATTTAGTTTGATTCTATCTTGTATTCTTCTGAATCAAAATTTAATAAAACATTTATCATTATGAAGTCATTTTTAAATAATGTGCTAAAACACGGTTAAATTTTTCTTAAATTTAACCGTGTTTTAGCACATTATTTAATTAAACTAATATAATTTAAATTATTTCTAGTGCAGCGCAAATAAATGCAAAGCTTCGGTATGTAAGAAGTTAATTAGTTACTAGATTATCTTATAATACAGACGGTCAGTATAAGGGAAATTAATTGTTAAGCATATTGTCACTCTACGTTAATTTGTCGTGTTATACACATTTAATACAACTGTCAAAGAATGATAGAAGTGCGATAGCTCCGTAGACAGAGTAATCTATAGACTCATGGTATTCGTGTCACCGAAAGGGACAAAAAATCCGACAATCTTCATCATACTATCATTAGTAGATAAAGTAACTATCATTAGTAGTTATAGTAGTTATTATCATAGAATAGTTGGGAAAAGGCTCGGCAGATGATGCTTTAAGTTGATATTCACTTTGCTTTACAATTAATTTCCCTGTTATTACTTAGTTTTTTTTATTGAAGTGAAAACTTTTTTGATATGGGGAAAAACCATTGAACTCGCGCCACTGGTATGTACCGTAAGCGACACCGCGCGTGTTTTGTTTTTAAGACGATTAAAAAAGTACCCACTTCTGATGTGTTGGGCTGGCCTCGGGATGTACAGTCACGAGCACCAATATGTCAACACTTGGCAACTTTAAATTGCGATTTTTTTAAGAAATAACGAATGCAACGTTGAAATACGACACTTTTACCTATGGGTTCGACAATACTATGTTCCTATTAATATAAAATTTCATTCAAAAATAAAGGAGAAAATCGACTTTGAATAAAGCCAAGTATACTTTTGCTCGTGACTGTACCTACTCGGTTTTAATGTATATCGAGTATATCGATATGTCAGTGAGTGATGGCAAAGTATTCTGTTTGTGTTTTGTTTTTACTTTTTTTTATTCCTGAATGGCATTCTCTTAACCTCGATCACGCCTGACGGAAAGCGATGGATTAGGTCTACGATGAAACGAGCTATCTATATAACTAAACTATTTTCACTATTTTATAACAAATTATTTGGAAATGCTTCAGACACGCGGTCCAGATTCTGCGGCAGTGGTAAGTCGTGATCAAGTACCTACTCTATTACTTAATTTCATTTTTAATCAACTTCAAAAAAGGAGGAGGTTCTCAATTCGGTTGAATATTTTTTTTATACACCTGCTCGAAAAATATGTCATGAAAACCTAACCTAAAGTTAGTCATTATGACCCTGGGGTCTAGCCGGGTAATAATATTATAACCAGCTAGTCATGTAATGTGAATTTGGAACCTCAACTAAAAAAATCTATGAAAACTTTTACAAGAAAAAGTATGTTATAAATATGCTTTTTATTACTTCGTTGAAAAAGTAGAGTATTCTCCTCGGGGATTATGGTGTCTTCGTCTTGGGCAAGCTTGAATCCCTCGCTGCACTCAGGATTGTAAGCTTAACTTCCACGCTTCATCCCTTGCTGCGCTCAGGGTCACTAGAATCCCTGGTTACGCTCAGTATTCAATAATTATAGCACCGGTGACATAAGACACTACTATATCCCCTTAGTAAATAATCTACTAAGTATTGAAAACAAATGAGTTCGCTTTCGAATTGTGTGCAGTTCGAAGTTAACTTTATAGATCAGCCGACCTATTCTGTACATTTCCTACTGTTAAAACTTACGTGAAGTAAGCTTGAAGTGAAATGTCATCCTCTTTGATGCTAGGGAACCTAGCGATTGACAGCTCCTTTTTTAAACTCACTTCACCTAAGTTGTCATGATGGGATTTTTACAGAATAGCACTACAGAAGCTCTACTTGATTAAAAACGCCAACATAAATTATTCATCATTTAAATTCTATTAAAATTATTTTATTTCACAGTGTAAAGGGGAAAATTGTAAGGGATTGGTAAGTAAATAACACAACTTTAAAATAGCGCAATAAGTTTTCGTCTGCCGTATGCCCAACGAGACGTCGCGGCAGACCCCGTAGAAAATGGTGGACGAGCTGGAGAAAACAAACGACCAGTGGTCCACTTTAGCCCTGGATCGAAAGAGCTGGATGTCATGGCAGCAAAGGCCACTCGGCCTTTGCCCAGCTGTGGGATGATGCAGGTTAGCATAAGCAGTAGATTTAACATAAGCTTTTAAAGGAGCGACGTTATATGGACTGACAGCTACGTTCAAAACACTGGCAATGGGGATAAAAACTGCCACTTGCTCACTTTAGATGTCATTAAAGCTGCTTTTTTACCAGAGGTAGATGTATCCCTTTTCCTCAGCTCGTCTTATAACAGACTGTGCTTCACTTCAAGTCGTCTAGATTCTAGTTTTAGTATTTTAATTTGCGATCGACGCTACAGTGAACACTTATGGATTAATATTATAGCAGTTTGTGGACGAAAAACAGTGCTGCCACGTATGACGAGCTTTCAGTTTCTAACCTCATTACAACACTCTACAAGGTTATTGATGTGCTGGCGTCTATACCAGTACCTATATAAAGTAAATTTAAGGCCAATAGCCATTTCCATTGGCATAGCAACCGTCTTGCAAATTTGTAATCTTCCATTTTGAATCTGAATAAAACATTAGTAGTATTACCAACTTAAATTGTCCGTATATTCAAATGACAGCTGTCATTATTTGACAATTGTATAAAATGTCTGTAACACGGCAAATTGGTATAGTGTGTCAATTTATTTAACAATTAATTATGCAGACTGTAGGTACTCTTAAACTGCTTCCTGAGCACAGTCAATAATACTTACTTAACTAATTATACTTACCCTCAAAAACACAGCCTCAAATGATTACGTCAATTATTATCCATTTAAGAATAACACCAGACCTAATTATTAATTTAATGAACACACCAATTAATGTGACAATAAAACAGAAACAGACTGACACACGTGTTCTAATTGGCTTCAACCGCATAGGTTGAACATTGGTAGGGTTACCATCGAATTTGCTTAACGTCCCAATAATCTATATCAGTAGCGATCTGACAATTCACACTAACACACATACTACTATTACTACACTCTATAAGAGCGGTACTGCACTACATCCGATCCGAATCCGAATTAAAAATCCGACTTCTATCCGAATTGGGAATGTTCTAAATTCGGACGGATAGTGTTCGGATCTAGTGCGCAACCTCTTATACAAATAACACTATGGTCACTTCGGACCGGCATTTCTCGGACAGTTATAATTATACTGGCTACCATTAGTAGCGATCTGTCAATAGGTTATTGGGTTCGATCGTAAATGGCTACGGCCTTGTCCTACCCAAAGTCCCATACATTTGGGTCGAGTAGGCATTGAAGTATTGTATGGGACAGTTGATATTTTTCATCTCTCATGCTCGGAAAGTAGTGTTTGTTTGATCCGAATAGCGAGTGGAAGACGCTGCTTCCCACCATAGGGCGGGAAAGACTCATAGTAATTGCTTCCCTCCCTAAGGCGGGAATGAATTTTAAAAATGGAACTAAATTTGGTTAGGTAGTCAGCTCAGTCAGACACCCTTAATTGATTATGTAAATATTTATTAGGCTACCCATCAAATCTTATAAATGTGCGTTAATTAGGAGAGTTGGATAAAAAGCTCATATGTTAACGCCATTAAATCTTTCATATTTAGCGCACAAGTTTAGTTAATAATTTACCTTGAATAAATTCAACATACTTAAAGGTACGATAATAATTTTGATGTCTGTTGTGGTCGAGGCTAAAAAACATAAAAATTGGGGATTTCGAACATCCTGACTTCACCATAGGGGCTGCGCATATACATCATTTAATTATTCGACGAATTTATATCCATAGTTTAAGGTAAATAAGTAGTGGTAATGAAGTTTTTTTATATCTAATGTCGAAGTTTCGCGCCAATCGTGCGTGTTTTCGTTTCACAAATTTCACACACAGATGTATGCCCAGGTTTTAACGTAATATTCACATTACCACTACCTACTCAATTTGTGTTCAAAATCGTCGACCATTATTGTTTTTTTTTTATTGCAATGATGTGCGAAACAGCGAAAGCGATTATTCCAACAATTTTTTTTTAATTTCCACTGACGAGTAATTAATATGAGGAATGTAATCGATACTTGAAAATAAATACATGCATTGTTTTAATGATTTATGCTTTTCTAATAGATATCATTTCAATCTCTTCTAATAATTATCATGTCACTAGCAGCATTTATTGAATTTCGCGCCGAAATGTTTCTATATTTGAATTTATATTCGGAAAGCGCTCGCTGTTTAAAATTATTTTAATTTATTGGACAATTATTTATTGTGGATTTTATTTTTAATACTTTCTTATAGTATGCTACAGAATTCCCAACAAACATTTTTTAGGTAGGCTTAGCAAAAGTTTATTTGAGAATGATGATAAATTAATTCTATAAATTGGGTATTCAGCAAACACTTTACATTTCAATACATTTTGTTAGTTAAAAGAGTTTTTTATTCAGTTTCTACAATTTTTTTTTATTGCGAGTATCGATTAGGCTGAATGCAAGTTTTGAATCTAAATAGAAAGTTGTGGGGACGGTCCGCACTAAAAAAGTGACGCGGTGTGTTCCATATTTCAAATTTAAAAAAGACTAATATATAGGTATCTACTATTCATGTTATTATTATCAATTAATATTTTAGAAAAACTGCTATTTTTTACTTTCCTTATATTCGAAATGAAAAGTAGAGTGTTTAACACGTGTGAAAGTCATCAATTCCCACTCGGACTATAGCCGCCCTCGCTGCGCTCGGGCGTCTAAATGCCTCGTATAGGAATTGATTCCTTTCCACCCTTATATAACAATCTACTATTTATTGGGATTACGATGTTGGTCCCATGGAGAAAGTTGTTCAGTTTGGTACCACGCCTTTAAAGATGACTAGGTACAACTTTCTGATACATGCTGTCTATAACACGGCAAATTGACGTAGTGAGTCAATTTGGTAAGCAGTTATAATTTCCTTCTCAGTACATAATTACTTAACAGCAGCCTCATTTGAAAGGAATACAGTCGCTAGCACGTAACTTAGCAAGATTTTGACCTAGTGGGAGTAAGTTTGCGCATGTAAAGACGCCAGCACATCAAGCTACTACAATCTGTCACATTTCTATAGTAGATTTTCAACTTTATCACTAAAGCATTAGGTTCAATTAAGGTTGATTGGGAAAATTTGACAGATTCGGATAGCTTGATGTGCTGGCGTCTGTACACATAGTGCAACAAAAAAATGACAGTTCTAATGCTTGTCATTATTCTATAGATTGAAACAATTTAGTTTTAATCATGTCTGTTTAGAAGAAAGTTAAAGAAAGGAGAGGAACGACTAACGACTCTGGCCCAGTTACGTGGTTTACCAACCCACCGAATATGGTAGGGGAAAAAAAAAACCTATATAAAAAATTATAAGTATTGAAAATGTCAACAACACTGTCACAGTTAAATTAAAATTGACAATTCAGAGAAAAGAGAGTCCTTCAAATTTTACCTACATGGATAACCTACTCATAACTGGTTTACACCGGTCGGATCCAGTTAGATGCAGTTATATCACGTCACATGAGCCAATGCAATAGACTATGGTTGTAGCTGTTATAGAGTTTACTCGCACTGTTTTGTAGCAAAGGTAGTTATAAAATTATCGTTTTGTACTATACATACAAATAAAGTGTCTGTTTGTAATGTCAAAATAACAGCTTTTTACTATGCATATGAAAGTATATACGGCAATTATAAACAACATTTTTTAAATTGTTTTCTGTCTGTCTGTTTGTTCCGGCTAATCTCCGAATCGATTCGACCAATTTTGACGGGACTTTCACTGGTAGATTCACTCTAAGATAATAATTATGTGTATAATTGTAAACAATTATTATATAAACTTATATCATTATTATTATAGCTTTGACCATTTTTGGTCAAAGCTATAGAACGTGGCAATGCTGCCAGCCTTTTGGGCACTTTTCCTGTTGACAGCGATGCGGACGATTTTTATGATGCCCAATGATTCCTTCCCCTCCTTTTATAGATGCATTTAGATATTTTTATTATTTTAATACTTCACCGTTTTGAGAGCAGTGGTGATGATATAATTTAAATTTAATTTACGGTGAAGGAAAACATCGTGAGGCAACCGGCATGTCCTAGAACCAAAAATTCGAAGACATGTGACATCTACCAACCCGCACTGGGCCCGCGTGGTGGATTACGGCCCACTCCCTCTGACAGAGAGGAGGCCTGTGACCCAACAGTGGGAACATTATAGGCTGATTATGTATGTATGTTATGTAATACTGTGTGTGTGTGTTCATTATTTTAATTATGTCAATAATATCAGAAGTATAAAATTTTCTACTTCATTGGAAATCAGCTGCATCCGGTTAGGTTGGAAGCCGATCAACATATTAGGAAAAAAGCTAGGCAGATGATTAATCCAGCTTTTTAAAATCTCACCAGTATTTTATAGGGCTTCAACCAGAAAGCTGCTAAAACCCACTTTACCTGATAAAATATTAATACAGATTTTGAAAATGTTTAATTATTTTATGATTTCAGTGCTTCAAGGCAGAATGTATTGCAGCGGTAATGTATAATTACAACATATATATTTTTTAAGTTTTTACACTAGGTACTAAAATAAAGGCTTATCTATACTAATATTATATAGAGGTTTATTTGTTTGTTTGTATGTGAGGAGATCCGCAGGAGAACCAAGGTAACCGACATAGCCCGAAGAATTGCCAAACTTAAGTGGCAGTGGGCAGGGCACATTGCTCGCAGAACAGATGGCCGATGGGGCCGAAAGGTTCTGGAGTGGCGACCGCGTACCGGAAGACATAGCGTTGGAAGGCCTCCCACAAGGTGGTCCGACGACCTTGTGAAGGCCGCAGGAACCCGTTGGCTGCGAGAAGCACAGAACCGGTCGAAGTGGCGGTGCTTGGGGGAGGCCTATGTCCAGCAGTGGACGTCCTTCGGCTGAAATGATGATGATGTAAGGGGTAATCTCTGGAACAAGCTATAGGTTTTTTTTTTTTTCATTTGATTGCCCAATTCTTGAGGAAGGCTATGGGCTATTTAACATCACACTAAGACAAAAAGAAAAAAGTAAAAAACAATGCTAAGCAAAAACGAAGTAGGTAATAGCGCCGGTAGACGATGTGATGCGACAGGGTGGGTTGGGGGTACAAGAAATTTGACGCGGACTAAGTCGTGGGCAGAAGCTAGTTTATTTATAGGTACTTTACTTAATGTAAGATAACATAAGATAATTATATGTTTGCTCAAACATGAGTACAATACATATTACACAAATTGCCAGCATACAAGAGATGTTAAAAGTATCTATAAATTAAAAACTGGTCTTCACGCTTGCTTGAGGCGGACCCTGCACCAACAATATTACTGATTCACCCTTTGCTCAATCAGTTTTTTTTTTTTGAGAATAAGTTTTTTTTTTAATAACATGATAATATTTACATAAACTATGCTAATATTTATAAAATAATAATAATATCGATAATTTATGTTGACGCTCATAAGCTTCAATGTTTTTGCGTGAGCAAGACTTGCCTAGAATTCCAAGGATTCCAGCCACGCTTAATGGCAAAAATATTTGTTCGTGGTACCGTGGTACCAAGTGGACTAGACCACGGGCAAGTACCCTAAATTTTGCACAAGACCTACTGATTCTACACACTGAAATAAAAAAAAAACTTGTGCGGTCGGGGGAATCCGTCAGGAACGAAGTTCCTTATGCGATAATCGCATGCATAATTGCATACTCTTTAATAATAATAAATATATTCATAATAATATTAGAAGCTACCTTAAAGTGGTCGCCATCTAGAATTTTCATGTTGACCTCGCTATCGGCTTTAGCACCCTCGAAAACCATAAAACGACATCAATGACCAAAAATTTGAAAATTTTCGTAGCTGCCATCTTGGGTTTTAATTTTGATCTAACTATCGGCTATAGCACCCTTGAAATGCGACTGTGAGAGAGACAGAAAGTTGCGTAACGCTTTTTCGTTATGACTTTACGATTTCTACTAGTTTACTCCTACCGCAGGCTGCGCTCAAGAACTTCTTTCCAATGTGGAGAAATAAAACTTAAACTCGCTCAAATTTTTGTTCAATCACTGCGCAATTCGTGATATTATGCAATATACTTGTCCGTCTAGGGCCCGCCTTAGACAAGGGCATATAGTTATAAATAGTGACAAAATAATATACAAAGTCACTTTGAGTCAAATTATTTAAATATGTCATTGATCACACTTTTATTCGATTTTTACAGTGTGAAGGAGAAGGTTGCGTTGTAAAAGTAAGTTATTTTAAAACAAGTTATTTTTTTACGCCACAGTCGCATAACTTAAGTGGCACCGGTAACAGAAAAGTTATTTGGAAATCGGTTGTCATGGTATGGGCATGTGAATGCGGAGGAATGAGGAAAATGTCGTGAGGAGAGTTTTGAGCATGAATGTCGATGGAAATAAGAGTAGGGGAAGACCAAAGAATCGATGGATGGACTCTGTGACTACCGAGATGACGACTAATAGAGAAGTATGGAAGAAACAGACATGTTGCACCGACCCCGAAATAAATTTGGGATAAGGCAGGCTTGATGCTGATGATGAGTCGTCATTAAGATTAATATTTCATGAAATAGGTAGTAATTTCATTAAATTACCCCATTAACGGGGCACCGAGCTTTTTATACACAAAAACACGTTTTTCTAACGGTTGTTTGAAGTAGTAAACAATTAAATAAAAATCTAAGGAAATAAATTGATATTATTGGGCATATATACTAGCCAGTATACACGATGGAAACACGATTTGATAAAGTTGGCTCGATAGAATAAATTCACAAAGTTATCTCTAAAAAACAAAACAAACGCTTAGTACGGCGTGAATACTTCGCGGAAGGTCATCAGTTTTTGAATAATAACAAAACTACATGTTTTATACAACGTATATACTTTACATTTTCAAAATGTGTATTTGTTTAACAATAAGAAGGAAATACCTAAAGTCGCGCGAGTTTCGCCCAGCATACCCTGAGCTACCGCGCCGCCCTCCTATCCGCTTTAGTCCTGCTTCGGCCATCGGACGGGGAGCTTGTGTCGCTTGCGCTTACGCACGGATTTAATAATGTAACGAAGAAAATTGTATGAAAATTCAATGTAGCGTATTTGAAATGGGGAACAAAGTAAAGAAATCAAGGGAGAGAAGGGGTTGGCGAAAACCCAATGCGTTTAGCATTGGTTTTTCGCCAACCCCTTTTCTTGCCCCTTGCCCTTGCCCCTTCGCTTGCATGAAAAAATGAAGTAAGTAAAATTCGTATATTTACCTACTTATTTACCAATTGCGTCAGATTATAGAATAAACTGTAATCTGAGCTAATTGCCTTACTAGGTGGTGTTATTTTAAAAACAATTTAATTTATCTTTGCTGAGAATGTTGAAGACAAAGAGAATACTCCTGTTGCTTCGTAAGTATACTCAGTACAGTAGGTACCTACCTACTTTCTAGTATCTGGTGACATTAATTCATGCAGCCAAATTCATACTGATGACTCGGTAAGTGCTCAGTATCAAGGGTCGATGACCGCCTTTGTGAATTTCGTAATTTTTTTTATCGTGTTGTTCAAACGCAATCCCAGCCCTTAGTCAAATACACAAATACAAATAGGTCAACATTTTATTTTGCATTTGCATAATATGTTGTGATGTTGTCGATCCGTGATACTCATCTATCACTTACCAAGCCCCTAGTATGAATTTGGCTGTATAAATTAATCTCGCCTTATATAGGCTGTTTAGAAAAGTACCGAGATCCTTTCAACCACGTATAGTGATTGCATTCTCAGCACAGCCGCCGTGCGCGCGGCACGCGGGCACAGTATAAAGATCATACAGTATTGTAACTCGGCCGTAACCTTGAAATAAATGCCTACAGCCGCGCGGTACGTAAACATGCGATAGGGCTGCCCGCCTCCAGCATTTTAATTACATTTGCCTACTTTGTGTTTCCATTTAGTTTTGTTATTGTATTTTACTGTGTGTACATAAATATTAATAATAAAAACCACGTCTTTACTTTGAATTACACAAACTAACAAAACACACATGCCCAGAGGTTTTAACACAAGCGTACCTACCGTATAATGATTCATGAACCGCCTATAACTACCTATTTCACTCGTGTCTCACTTTCGTTTACTCTATTCACTTTATTTATTAAGCCAGACATCTTTTTTTTCGGGAGATAAAAGGAAATACTTATCCATTAAAAAGACACACATTATGTACCTACCTACTAGTAAGTAAAATTATTTCATACTCTTACCTTTCAGAGTTTCCAGGTAATCTAAAAAAAAGTTATCTCTGGATGCGTTATTGACGAATTCATGCAACCAAAAACAGCACAATATAGCCTACTCGTCATATTAAATATGTACTTCAATTTATTTTGCGCAGTTATTGTTAAAAAAAACAACACACCGTCCGTTCGTCACTGCGGCACAGTCGCGACTGTCTGCATGCCGAGCGCATCCCGAGGTCGAGGCGCGTAGATATAGCTCGCGTTTCGTCCGTTTGTATGAAGTCGAAATACTGTATATCTTTATACTGTGACGCGGGCGCGCGCGCGCGCTAGCCTGCGCAGCGATTTATATATAAAAAATTAATTAATTAGAATGATTAAAAATGGAGTGACCTTTTTTATGAGTCGCTATTCTAAAGTTTTTTTTATTTATTTTTAATATTATTTTTTAAATTTATTTGTAGAATGTATTACCTGTACCTGTGTGTGTATTATATCTACGAGTATTTACGATATTTCTGCAATACAGTTTACGTACGAAAGGTGGGTAAAAATCACTAAATTAAATCTAATTTTAATCATTCTCTGTATATTTTTTTCTATTTATAGTGTAAATGTACCAGTTGTTGACATTTCACTGCAAAATAAATTTGAATCATCTGATGACGAGAGAGAAAGACAAGTGCAGATAGAAACTACATTGGTACACTGGAAAATTCTTTATCTTTTTCTGTTTTATAGGGTAAATGTACCAGTTGTTGGCACTTCTACGTCTACAAATTTTTGGTTCTAGGACATGCCGGTTTCCTTCACCGTTTTGTTTTCTACACATCATTCGTCAGCTGATTCAAATTCAGAAGAAGATTATTATACAATAGAACCTGAAGAAAAATTTGAAGAGATCAGAATAAGTGGAAATAGAGTTGTAGATTTTATTTAATTATTAGAACAGTTGCAGTTCACTATGGGACCAACTCAGAAATCACGGAAAAAAAAAAGCTGTTTCATACATTTTGGAACGGGCGACTAGAATCAATTCTATTTTTTAAAAGTAAATTTTGACGTTCAAAAGTGCCGTTTATGTGCCCATTTGAAATAAATGCTTTAACTTTGACTTTGGTCAAGTAGGCATTGAACTTTTGTTTTAAACAGCAGATTTTTTTTCGTGATTTCAGAGATGGTCCTATAGTGAAAGTTGTTCATAATCATAGGACAACCTGTATAAATTTGGAACCGGTAAAATAAAATTATCCGGTATACTAACCGATTTTATCGTAAATAACAATTTTGCTGGCTACTTTCTTCCTGAAACATGTTATCCAGAAGTCGACGCTCTCACATTATATTTTCATAGGGAATGCATATTTTGTGTGGCTATGTGACGTCTTGCCTTATCGAACAAAATACTTACAATGTAACTTCATTATCAGAAATTCAATAGAATCTGCTTGCAAAAACTTACTACGTACTAACAAAAGTATTTTATTGAATCTACTTTGAAGAATAAATAATTTGAAATTGAAAATTAAGGGTGACTACTGGGACTTTTACCCTACTTATTTAGCCGATATGTTATTTACGTTATTGAGATAATTTTTAATTTTCTATTGTACTTAGAATATTATCATAAAAGGTAATTAATTGACTAAGTAAAATAAACCTAATAAGTAATATCCATTTTTCATTGATCGTAGATACAGGACCTATCTAACGACGGCGACGGTAAATTATAAATTTTAAAAATTGTGTAAAATCTGAAAAAAGCTTTCATATCGTGAATATTTCCAATAAAAGTATCTCAAATCGTGTTTTTTTATTTTGTAAATATTGGTAGCACGCATCTCGCGAGTCGATCGGCGCACGGCTCGACGCGCGCGCCACGCGATTTGCGCAGTTCTCTTATCTGTCTAGCCGTTCGCTTTCTTGCAGGTGTGCCTCACGCAAACATACACAGAGCGCATAGAATGCCTAAAATCGATCAGCGCTAGAAACTCAGTGTGCCCGGTTTTAATTTTTTATTTAATTATTGTGAATGTGAGGACTATGTGGGTCATTTCTTTTTTCCTTCTTAGTTTTAATCATGATCTGGCAGTTTGAGTACCTAGTTTATGCGGCCTACCCAAATGTCCTGTCTTTGTATTGTTCGTCGAATCGTTGAGCTCCTCAAGTTCTGAGTTGAGCTGCACGATTTTTGACAAATGCGTGCACTAATTGGACAGGTCCGCTCAATCTGTGTGGTTCTTTCCTCAAAAGACCATTTCAGACACCAATCTACATGGTCTTCACACGATCTGACCAAGATTTTGTCTGGACTTTAAAAGAGACTGTGACTTCTGAGTTTGTTTCGGCCTTCTTCTCAGAATAGTCAGATAGGAAACGCCGACATCATCTAGTTTAAAAAAAAATATAATTGACGTGTAAAAGTGTTTGTACAAACCTACTTACAGAAAATAAATCATTTAACATTTACTACGTAGTAACAAAAGTATTTTATTGAATCTACTTTGAAGAATAAATAATTTGAAATTGAAAATAAAGGGTCGACTACTGGGACTTTTACCCTACTTATTTAGCCGTTATGTTATTCTTCTTCTTCTTAGCGTGTCGATAGCAATCTAAATATACTCGGCCCAGAATTCGGCCACTTGTTTGGCGCCTCCACCAGCGTCCATCAGCTCCTGCAACGTGCAACTGACAGGACACGCAGGACACGACATTAAGTGTCCCATCGTTTGTGGAACAGCACCACATTTACACTCCAAGGCGGAGTCGTCTATGAATCTCCACCTGGACAGGTTTTCCTTGCTTCGGCCAACCTGGGTCCGGAGTCTGTTTAAAGACTTCCATGTTAGCCAAGGTAGGTCATGTCCAGGTGGGAGGTCTTCAGCGGGTGGGACGAACGGTCCGGGTAAGGAAGCACTGTCTCGCCACAGCCTCAGTCTCTCTTGTGATGGTTCACCATTGAGTGGAACGACACACTTTAGAAAACTGTTTCGGCTTTTCAGCCTTTGTGGCACTAGGATGTTGTCGTGCAAAGGGTGTCGTGTGTCGGAGACCATTTTGGCTCTTTCGCTGGAGCTTGCCACCGCTCTGCGAACCACTGGTGGCGCTATTCCTGCTAGTGGATACAGCATTTGTACCGGGGTTGGTTTGAGGCAGCCAGTGATGATCCGGCACGTTTCATTCAAAGCTGTATCCACCAGCTTTGCATGGGCAGAACGGCTCCACACGGGGCACGCGAATTCTCCCGCAGAAAAAGAGAGCGCCAGTCCAGTAGTCCGCATAACGTCAGGCGAAGCACCCCATTTTGATGAGACCAGTCGACGAAGAAGACTGTTGCGAGTGTGCACCTTCTGCTTGATATTCTTGCAGTTTTTTTTGAATGTTAAAGACCGGTCCAGGGTGACACCAAGATATTTAGGGAAGTTGCTGTGCTCGATGGACACCCCACCCCAAACGATGTTAAGTTTGCGGCCCGCCTCTCTATTGCGGAGATGGAAGATGCACGACTGGGTTTTGCTCGGATTGGGCTTGAGTGAGTTAGCGAAGTAATATGTGGCTAAGTCACCAAGAGCGTCTGACAAGTGGGCCTCAACCTCCTCAAAGGTGGTGGCTTGGGACGTGAGGGCAAGGTCGTCCGCATAGAGGAAGCGGGATGTGTTAGGGCTGGATGGTTGGTCGTTGGTGTAGATATTAAAAAGAAGCGGAGCCAGGACACTACCTTGAGGTAGGCCGTTTTTCTGCGCTCTCCAACGACTTCTTTCCGAGAGAAGGTGGACCTGAAACCGACGATTGTGGAGGAGTTCTCGGAGTATTCGGACAAAGTTCTGATCGCCTATCAATGTCTCCACCTTCCATAGCAACCGTTTGAGGTTGACTGTATCATAGGCAGCTGACAGATCCACAAAAACAGCGCCTGTGACCATTCCTATCTCGAAACCATCCTCAATGTGTTGAACAAGTTTGAGGGTCTGGTTGCAGCAAGACTTGACGGGTCTGAAACCAGCTTGCTCCGGGATTAACTTCGGGTCAATAACACTCGTTAGTCGGTTCAGCAGCATTCTCTCAAATAGTTTGTACGTATGGCAGAGCAGAGATATTGGACGAAAGTTTTTTGGATCGTCCGTTGCTTTGCCTGGCTTCGGAATTGCTATGACCTTTGATTTTCTCCAGAGACGGGGTATTGAAGCTGATTCCAGACAGTTGTTGTATAGTTGTAGCAACCACGACACAGCAACTGGGCCAAGCCGTTTTATTTGCTCAACTGAGATGTCGTCCACTCCAGAGGCTTTACCACACTTAAGACCCCTAATCGCTGCGACGATATCAGAAAGGTTGAACGGTTTGCTAATATCGTCGCAAGCGCCATCGGGTTTTTGTGGCTTAGGGACTTTGCTGGAACGGCGTGTTGGTTTACCGTTAACAAGCAGTTGGTGGGCTATCTGGTTAGCGGTGACATTGCTTGGGGAGGTTGGTTGAGGGGACTCGCTGGTTAGCTTTCTTATAGTGCTCCATGCCTTTTTACTGTTATGGGTCATGTCGATGTTAGTAACAGTATTGATCCACCTCTCCCGTCTGATTTCACCTAATTTTGATAGCAGCACTTCTCCAGCCTGCGTGGTTTCCTCCGAAAAAGGGTCGGTGTTATACAGTGTTTCGTATCGCCTCAGTAGATCACTGGTTTCTGTCGACAGCCCTGGAATATAGGAAGTCCTGCAGCCCCTTGGGATGTGTCTTCGGGAAGTAGTTGAAACAATCTCAACAAATTGGTCGTAGTTCTGCGGGGTTGGCAAAACATTCAAGAGGGCGTCATCAATCGACCGCGTGAACGACTCCCAGTCGGCCTTGGTGTAGTTAAATCGGCGCTTAAAGGGGACATTTATAGGTCGGACCACCGGTTCGATGCAGCACATAATAGGTCTGTGCTGAGTGCGTGGGATAGGCGAACATACGCTTTTGGTGCACTGTGAACTAATAGACGAGCTGACAAAGATTAGGTCGGGGTTGTATCCGCGTTTCCAGCGCCCACTATTAAATGACGCCGGTTGTTTGGCGTCATGTATTAGCGTCAAATCATTCGTCTCCGCCCATTTCTCGACTGTTTCTCCGCACATGTCCGTGTCATTGTAGCCCCAGTTGGAGTTACGGCTGTTAAAGTCACCGATTATAACTTTAATTGGTTGGCTGTTGAAATTCTCTGGCGGAATGAAATTAAATGTGGTGCCAGGTGGTTTATAAACGGAAGTGATGGTGCAGTTGCCCACATCAACGGTGATAATTTCAATGCCGTTCTCGTTTGAGCACTTAGTGGATAGTATGCTTACGCCGGGAGCAGCAAACACTGCGTTACCGTGCTTTGGGTGACAGATCTCGGCGATAAGCGTAAGTCCAGGGATGTGTGGCCGGCTTTGTGTTTCATCTCGATGGGTCTCTTGAACGCAGAGAATGTCGCATTGAGTTTTGCGGTAGACATCAGAAAGAATTTCAGATTTGTCTCGTGAGAACCCTTCGATGTTAATCGAGACTACGCACAGAGCCGGTTTTATAAGTGGACTTTGGATTGCCATCGTGGTGAAAGGATTAGCCAATCAGCGTGGATAACTCGCTGATTGCCCAGGGTGCGCCGGACGTATAGTGGTTCTGTAGATACGTCGCTCGGGGAGGCTCCTTTCATGCTTATGTTATTTTACGTTATTGAGATCACTTTTAAGTTTCTATTGTACTTTGAATATTATCATAAAAGGTAATTAATTGTAATAGTTAATAATTCGACTAAGTAAATTATACCTAATATTGGTTCATTTTTCATTGATCATAGATACCTACCTAACGACGATAAATTATAAATTGTGTAAAATCTGAAAAAGTTTTCATAACGTGAATATTTCCAATAAAAGTATTTCAAATCGTTATTTTGTAAATATTGGTAGCACCTCGCTAGTCGATCGGCGCGCGGCGCACGGCTCGACGCGCGCGGCGCGCGATTGGCGCAGTGCTCTTATCTATCTAGCCGCTCGATCTCTTGCCGGTGTGCCTCACGCACACATACACGGAGCGCATAGAATACCTAAAATCGTTTAGCGCTAGAAGCTCGGTGCGCCCTTAACCCCATTAGGTTATATGAACTTAGAGGATTGTACTGATGGATAGATACAACATTTATTCAGAGCAACAAAAGACACAATACAGGTATTAAAAAACATCAAAAAGGTGAAAAACAATAACATAGATTAACCTTTTGATTTGTATTGATGATTTTAATGATTATAATTATGTAAATACATACTTCTTACGGTCGCAAAGACTGCTGGGACGGACTGGGTGCCGAAGGCGGAGGACAGGGTGTGGTGGTGCAGCCTGGAAACATGCTGGTCCTGCTCCTTACGACAATCTAGACTAGAGTCTAGACAAAATCAAACTGGTTCCTAATTTAATGTATATTTAAAAAAAAATTATGACATTGGTATTTACAATCTGTGACTACAGCCCATTACTGCCCATTCTTCTCCATACGAAAACTATCTTTTGGAATGGGCGACTAGAATCAATTCTATTTAGTTGTAATTTTTGACGTTCAAAAGTGCCTTTATTGTGCCTATTTGAAATAAATGATTTGACTTTGCCTGGGAGAGGCCTATGTTCAGCTGCGATCGGTTCATCCCACTATCCCTATTGTTATGATCCGTGGTGATAGTGAGAATATTGTTTCAATAGATTAGGTATGTTATGGTCCCACTACCTCCATTAGTGGGAAAGAACTTCTCACAATATCCATTAATGGGGATTCATAATGGGGATAGTGGGATGTACCGGCTGCGATTGCAATTAGCTGTGTTAATTGACTGACGGTTGCGAATCGAATCATATTTTATTCAACAGTATGTGAACAAGGGAATCGGCGCCAATGTCCGGTTAGGACATTGGCGCCGATTCCCTTGTTCACATACTAAACTAAATTTAAGTTCAGGCATCTTTTTCTTTCTATTTCAATATGACAAGGACAGAAGATAAATATTAGTTTAGTCCTGTCAAATTAAGATACTCCATAGCAAGTTTAGACGTGATTAAAAACATGGCTACTAAAAATACGTCAATTTACGTTAGACGCTGTCTAATTTGACAGGACTAAACTAATATTTATCTTCTGTCCTTTTCATAATGAAATAGAAAGAAAAAGATGTACTGAACTTAAAATTAAGTAGTTTAGTTTGTGAACAAGGGAATCGGCGCCATTGACTGCAAATTGCAATAAACGAAAGAAAATTTTAATTTCGCTTTCCTCATAAATGGTTTATTTACTAAGGCACTAAGTCCCATTCACAAATACATACAATAACGCCTGATTCCAAAACTTATTTTTAGTAATACCTTAATCTTACTTCAGTGTTGGAAAGAGTACCGGCTGGTAATTGGCAGTATATGAGCGGGCGTCCGTCGTCGTGTCGATTCTTCAGGGAGGCCTATGTCCAGCAGTGGACGTCTTGTAAGTGAGATGATGTCATTATTGATGGCACTTAAGTAATAACAGCCGCACGGGTAGATCAATCAGGTTAAGCTACGCTTGCCTCGGTTGGTCCATGGATGGGTGACCATGTTTACATACCAAGACTCCTCCGTGCCCCAGAAAGCACATTAAGCCATTGATCCCGGCTGTCATTAGTGGATCTTTGAAAGTCGTTACGGATCGTCAGAAAGTTCGACAACCAGTTTTACCAAAGAGTATCGTATTATCCAGTAACCGGTTTGACTGGAAGCCGACACCAACATAGCTGGGAAAGGCTAGGCAAATTATGATTTGTAATAAGTATGTTATATCTTCTTCATTTTACTTTTCATTCCAGTGCGAAGGAACTATATGCCACGCAGTGGTAAGTATATAGTAAGCACCTGTTACCATGCCAGTGCATGATTCTGAACCTCCGAAAATATCGTTAAAATATTTCGCAGTTTATTTATAAATCAAATTAGCTGTTTCATACATTTTGACCGCGTAAATATTGCACTTTCCAATGAAACAGCAGTTTTTTTTTGATAACCGATGGAAAAAATATTCGCCTTTTTAGGGTGTTAGGTTAGACTATGCTAATTAGTTATCACAAAAAAAAACTGAACCAGAAATGTTCCACAGAACGAGAAAAAAATCGAAAACTGATGTTAGGTGAAAATTACGAAAAAAATCATTAAAAAATTTCTATCTCGAAAACTACGAAAAATCGTAGAACATCATACATGGGGGTGATTCGGATACTCCTCATCATAAAGTATCTAAATTTTACGTTTGAACGTCAACTCCCCGGCCCCCCTGTATTTGTAGAACATCAAAATGGCAATTATTTGGGATTCCAGTAAATACATGCTGCTCGCGCAAGTTAGTATAGTGTTTCCGAACGCAGATTTGAGCTATATTCCTTTCCCTCCCAATTCCCATACAACGGAACGAGAGGGCTGGTTCGTCGCATGCGCCAATCAAGCGCGCTTTCATCGCACGAGCCAATCAGACGCGCTTTTATCGGAAGCATCACCGGCCTCTCTGCCGGAAGGAAGTAGTCTGCAACTGACGCGCTACCGCTCCGCCCCGCTCCGCACCGCACCGCACGCAACGCTGCCGCGTTGTTCCGCAAATAATACTCAACTATATTAAAAAACTCTATTCTATAAGTGTTGGCCAACACAAGTGTGACATTGGAAACCCAAGTGAAAGTACGAAAAAACACTACAAACTGAAAAAAAAAACACTACAAACTGAAAAATAACTTTAATTTCGGAAGTCGGTGTCTTAGGGATCAGTATTTTAGTTTTTGCCACCGACTTCCGAAATTAAAGTTATTTTTCAGTTTGTAGTGTTTTTTTTTTCAGTTTGTAGTGTTTTTTTTGGAAGTCGGTTTTTTTTTTTGTTAAAAAGTTTTTATTTCTCGCTTTTTAGTGGGTCTATTTATAATTTATCTAAGTTACAATAGCCTAATGTCAACTTGCCCATCGCCTTTTTATAAAATATTCCTTTTCTCGATGCAGGGACGTTAATTGTTGAGGAGTTCTCCTTTTATTAGTTTTTAGATTAGATGCTGATAATCCTGGCTGCAGCATCAGGCCAGACTTATGTCAACATTGCATTGAACTTAAAATTAGTCCTGTTTAAAATGAGCCCAAACACGACTACGGTGCTGAATTTCAAGGTTTGTACTTTTTCTGATGCTCCTGGCTTCAGCATCAGGTCTTCGGTGTTCCTCAGTAACAGTACGTTTATCCACACATCGAGCCCTTTTCAATGAGCCTAAACACGATATATCTGCTGTTAGTTGTCGAGGAGTTAGGTACTCTGCAGACTATCCTGACTGCAGCATCAGGTCATGACTTGATGATCATGAGACCAAATGTGGCAAATGCCCTAAAACAATTTACTAAAACAGTCCTTGCCTGTTCGAGTAACTTCTTACTGTTAAGGAGTTGTACCTTCCATCATCAGCCTAGCTTCCTGAGATGGTGACATCCATACACAAATACACAAGATACTTCATAAAATATGCGAAAAACAATAAGTGAGCCTATAAAATTTGAGGGTTGCTCTCGATTTCTCTAAGATCCCATCATCAGATCCTAACTTGGTGACAATGGGACCACCTCAGAACTATCTACTTTCGAACAAAAAAATAATTTTGAAAATCCGTCGACAATTGGCGGAGTATTCGATGAACAAACATACAAAAAAAAAAAAAAAAAAAAAAAAAAAACATACAAACACCCGAACATAGTACCTCCTCCTTTTTGTAAAGTCGGTAAAAAATCAGTGAACACGCGGGACGTCTGCAAGGCTATCTTCGAAGTCAACGTGTTCCTTTCAGAAGACCACAAGTAAGTCCATCCATCCATATTCCACTTACTCTCAACCTCAGTTTCCCTTTTGCTCAAATCTGTGTGTCGTCCAATGCTTCAACCCGCAAAAATTACATTCCCGCGCACGGTCCTTCGAGAAAACCGCTTCGACTTATTCACCACATGCCTTTTCTTAACAGGCGGAAGGTCGAAAGGCTGCATCAGAGGTAAGTTTTTTCAATGTACCTATTTGAAGGGTTTAATAATTCTGGTCATGAAATATTATTAGTGTATATATTACGGCAAATAGCCGAAGTGCGGCTACAGTTAGTTTTACCCAAACCTAACCTCGGGGTGCCCTTCGCTCGCTCTTGCATTCCGAAGTACACACGAACCGCATGTGGCCGGCTGCACCTAGTAGGTATAGCCGCAGTTGTACCCGGTTAAAACTAGGTGTAGCCGCACTTCGGCTATTAGCCGTACAGCATAATTTTAAAGGTGCGGTCAAAGTTAATTGTAGCATTATGAAAAAAGTTGATTTTTGCTGGTCTCATGGAGTAGTTTAATTACTCTTATTGAATTCACTGACAGCATTGAATTCACTTGGAAAAAAAGTTATGTGAGGAAATGAAATTTATTTAATAAAGGGAAATAAATATATAAAAAACTTAAACCTCTAAAAACTTTTTGCGCTTTTAAACACTCTCACCGCCACATATTGTTTATAGGAATTTACAATTCCAGCAAGCCATGCGGGCCGCCGGCGGACGCATCTTGACCCATTCGCACAAGCCGCGGTGAAAATGTTAAAAAGAGTGCAGCAGGCCGTACGGGCGGCCGGCGGGCTCTCTGATTGTTCTTATCGCAGGTCGTGCGGTCCACTGCGATCTTGCATATTCATGTAATTTCTTTAGAGCACGGCCTTCTAATAGAAGAACATAATTATAGGTGGCGTGCCTTACTCGACAACTTACGACCCGCTGGCGGATGGTGGTGAGAGTGTTGATGCAGATTTTTAATAGCCCTCAGGGAGTAGTTTTACCTGGTTTAACCACTTAAGCTCCGCTAATGAGACACAATTGATTTTCTATTGTTTCGTGACCTATGGTCACGCGTGGAATAAAATACAGACATAGTTCATAATTCTCCAGTAATTTTTTTTTTGTTACCCAATAAGAAATCATGAAATTATATTATTACTTTCTCAATAACAATGTTGGTCCTATAGAGAAAGTTGTTTAGTTTGATAGTCTGTATGGATGGTATATGTAGCCTGGCATACCTATTGTCGCGCCATATTGTTTTTTCGTCAATCGTAAAAATCATTTTCAAAACGTTCAAAGTCAATCAATCATTAACTTTGAACATTAATATCTCGGAAACATGACACTTTACGTGGTTTAGTCTTGTAATGTTTTCTGTTCGCATTGATGTCAGCTATCGATTTATACAGGACTAGCTTCTGCCCGCGACTTCGTCCGCGTGAAATTTCACCCTCTTAGGGGTGGAATTTCGAAAAACCCTTTCTTAGTGGATACCTACTCTTCACAAAGAACACACCCTCCAAATTTCATGTCTCTAGGAGCAGCGGTTTAGACTGTGCGTTGATATATCAACAATCAGTCAGTTTATCATTTTATATATATAGAAGATTCTTGCGTGGCCGCCATTTTGAAAAAGAAACAAAATGGCGCGGCTTAAAGTATGCAAATAAAAATATAAAAAATAAAAATCTTGAATCCCCTTTAACGTGCATTATAATTAAATTAACATTGTTTTATGTTAGTGCGAAGGCGATTATTGCGTGGCTTATGTAAGTACAACATACCTACAAAAAAAAACATAACATCACGTCTGTAAGCATAAAAGGGTTACGCAGAGATGTATCTATATGATAGTATACTCACATGAGTCTTTGGTCAACTGGACCCACACGAACTGGAACCGCGGGTCCAGTTGACGTTATCACATTTTGAATACGTCGACTGGACCCACTGCCCAATTTCATCATTAGTATACAGTCACGGAGTAAAGCCGAATCTTTTAGTTTTATTTCTATGTCGCCAGTTATGTTTCAGTCCCATGTAATAGGGGGCAAGCCAATTGCCATCAACCGGGCACAAATCCAGACTCCGGGCTGCTACTGAGAAATTTCAGATGGAAAAACCCAACAACACTTTACCCGATCTGGGAATAGAACCCAGGACCTCTTGAATTGTGACGATCAGACCAACGAAGTTAAATACAATAAAAAAACAAAGAAGAATCGCAGGACTCCATGTAATTTGGTAGTCGCACTTAGACTTCACGTACATTCGTACAAATACTCTCAAAATATAGATCAGTTTGTAGAGGTCAGCGCAGTCGCTCCATGTGAAATACTGGTATTCAACTGCATCCGGTTAGACTGGAAGGCGACCCCAACATAGTTGGGAAAAGGCAGCCAGATGATGATGACTCTCAAAATGGTCTTACCAATCAGATTTCAGTTACACGATGTTGAAGTTAAGTTTTATATTCGACCAATAGACCAACGACGCAGTTTTAACTAATCATTATTTTTACAGGGAAAAGGACCTGCAACTAAACCAAAGGTGATCTTTAAATGTTTTTTGTATTTAAACGCTTCCATAACTCTTGCACTTGGTTGCGAGTTCAAACCTGGCATACGCGCATACCAATGGTACTTCTGACGTGAATACGTCTTTAAAATTGCTCGCATCGTGAGAGGCAAGTCAAAAAAACCAATGATAACCAAATCGGGGGAAACAGTTTGGTGTTGCAGCTTCATATCTATCATCTCCATCCTTAATTCAATTACACCATTGGATAGCTAAAGGATTAAAGAATTAATTACGCCAAATGAGGACTGTGACGCATCGCGCACGGTTGATGAGGAAGCGCCGCCATTTTGAGGTAATTTTGCTGCGTATCGAGCGAGATTTCCACTTAGTATAACGTTTGTCTCGGAAAAGCTACAACGTTCGTTTGAGTTTCAATCGTCAGTTCTCATCAATCTGTCGATTGCATACAAAACCTTAGTGTAAAATAGTGACATTGAACAAAATGTGTTAAAATAAAAAGAAAAATAATATCAAAAATATTATGTCGGCCTATACGCGTCAAAAAGCCAAATCAAAATAAAGAGATCGTATACGGTTGGAAAGGGCTTCTCAAGAGCAATCCAATGGTATCAATAAAACACCATATGACCTAGTCAAGCAGTGCCGGGAACGTAAAAGAATGATTGCGGCCGAGCGGATCAACCCCGTTACGTAAACGTATTCACGTACAACACACGGCCGTGTCCATGACACAGCCACAACCCGTTTTTTATTTTTTTTAGTTTAAGCACACAAATGTACAGAGGCGGAATTAATGCTATAGGCATTTTCTACCAGCCAACCTTTGGGTGATGCAGAAACAAACAGTGGTAAAATATTTATTCCTCAATTTTTAAATATAAAGAGACGTAAAAACATAATACTAAAACTATAAATATAATATATAAAACCAACCAGAAGAAAACCGTGAAGGAACCAGGACTTTCGTGATAATAAAATCATGGTATTTCTAATTACAGTGTGAAGGAAAACTATGTCAAACCTGGGTGAGATTTAAAACTTTTATATTTTTAAAATTATTTGTCTTCTTAGTCCATCTTTGTTTGTAAACCACCTGTAGCAACAACAAATAATTATTTTAATTGTATTTTGAATTATGATTTTTATTGCCGACTAGCTTCTGGCCGCGACTTTGTCTGCGTGATGAATTTCTTGTCCCCCGACCCACCCCATCGCATCACATCACCTGCCAGCGCTATCACTTTGTTTTCACTTAGCGTTCTTACTGACTTTTTTTTATTTTTTCTCGGCTCCTCAGCGTGATGTTAAAAAATAGCCTCCCTCAAGAAAATAGCCTCTCTCAAGAGTTGCCGCGTGACAGGAATGGGAATAATTCCTTCCAAAAACTTTAAATGCGTGTAGGCTTCTTTATATTTCCATCGACTTTACAGTTTCTATACAGGCTCTTTAAAATTTATTATTTGTTTGAACATTTCTAATACGAGCAGAGATCGGAATACGTAGTGGATATTTACCTAAACTTAGAGGAAGTAAGTGACATAGTGTGAATAATACCTCCTCTAAAATCCCGGAATCATAAACATGACGATAAAGTCCCAGGATTTAAGAAATGCAAATTATTTATTACACTTTGAATACATTAGTAACATATTGATTTGAAAAATCATAATACATTTTTAGGGTTCCTAACCTTCTAAAATTGTGTCAAATTCAAATGTTTTATTATAAGTGGGTAAAATAAAATTAAGTTTGTCTAAGTGGATATTTGACGATTTTTTTTTTTTGTTATGTTACTAAATGCGCCCGCTCTTGACCCCGATCACGCCTGATGGTAAGCGATAGATGAGGTCTAATAATAAAACTTGTGCTTTCCAGTATACATTTTGTTGTACAGATATGTGGTTATTCTTACCAAGGTAGGGTGGCGGTTCCTATTGTTTCAAAGTATAATTTGTTACACAACAAAGTGTGATATTATTTACTAACTTTTTCACATGGTGTAGGGGGTTATTTCTGTTATCTCTTTCACGCAATACAAAAGCTGTGTAAAAAGTCCATTCAATATATCGTGATTTTTTAATCCCGAGATTACAACGTATTTTTTTTTCATTCCGGGATTTTAGAGGTATTATCCACTCTATGTTTCTTACTCCCAAGTTTAGGTAAATATATTCTACCTATTCCGATCTCTGATTATGAGTCATCATCCCGATACAAACTCAAAGCATTTATTTCAAACAAACTTTTGTCCGCGTCTTCGCCTGCGCGTCGCGTGGATGTCAGAAAATACCCCACTTGAACGTACTACTGGGATTTCAATTTTTTATTCATAAACAATTTACATTGTGTTTGAATAGTTACATAGGATAAAAATAATAAAAAAGATTAAACTGAATATCTGTCAAATTTCATCCAAATCCGTTCAGCTGTTTTTGCACCAATCCGGAACATACAAACAGTCACACGGATTTTTTTTACACTATACTTTCGGCATCAGACAGAGACAGTTGAAATTTTCACAAATTATGTATTTCTGTTGCCGCTATAACAACAAATACTAAAAACAAAATAAAATAAATATTTAAGGCGGGCTCCCATACAACAAACGCGATTTTTTTGCCCTTTTTTGCTCGATATCAATAATGGCAACAGGTAGACACTTGAAATATTCACAAAATACTCAGTTGTATTTTTACTTTAATAATAAATAATAAAAATAAAATAAATATTTAAGGGGGTTCCCACACAACAAACGTGTTTTTTGTCGGCGTTTTTGCCTTGTGGTACGGAACCCTTCGTGTGCGAGTCTGACTCGCACTTGTTTAAAGTATTCTATGTATAGATTACGTTAGTATTCGATACGATAAACCCCGCGAAAGATGGAAGGAATAGAGGGAGGCCTTTGCCCAGGAGTGGGACAGAGCAGGCAAGTAAAAAAGGAGATAAAGCAAATACAGGCACTTTAGGCGCGTAGTAGTAGGAGTGACGTTTTGACTTTTTTATACGTAAATAAAACAACGACGATACTCTTCTGATGGAGAAGAACGGGCAAGAAACTCCACGGACACTTATGCATTATTTTTGTATTTCAGTGTGTAGGAGAACGTTGTTTTGCCAAAGTAAGTTCCATGTTTATTGTATTTTTATGGGTGGGTATGTGGCGGCATCTACATTGCCACATGCGAAATAGGCATCACTCTAACGTTACGCAAAAGCCTGCATCGCGCAAGCAGAGTTTACCACGCAATTAGCATAATTATAAACAACGTCCCGACATCATTTGTCGGGCAGTGGCCCAACAGACACAACACCCATCTGGTCGGAGAATCCACCCATTTCTGTGAGGAATAACAAATTATGTCTTATTGTTTTTCAGTGCAAGGGATACAAATGTGAAGCTATGGTAAATATCTTTAATTATGATACGAAAGGATAAAAAGCATGTGTCAAGAAAAGTGAATTAGATTATCAATCAATCAACTCAGCCTATCGCAGTCCACTGCTGGACATAGGCCTCTCCCAGACTACGCCACAGCACCCTGTCCTCCGCCTTCCGCATCCAGTCTACCCCAGCCACCTTCTTTAGGTCATCCCTCCATCTAGCTATGCTAAGTAGATTATGAATTAGATAAATCAATCAACTCAGCCTATCGACCACTGCTGGACATAGGCTTCTCACAGGCTGCGCTACAACCTCTGTCCTCCACCTTCCGCATCCAGTCAGTCCCAGCCATCTGGAGCTAGTTGAGGGGCATCCTACACTTCACTTGCCGATCGCGTGACGCGGACTCCACTCAAGGTATCATCTGCTCCACCGGCCATAAGTCTTCAACAAACATGGCCAGCCCACTGCCACTTCAGCTTGCTTATAAGCTATGGCAACTCCGGTTCTTTGACAGATAAATTAATTTGTAAATCCTTCAAAGAAACTCCGAGGATATCCCGCTCCGCTAAGTAATCTTTATTTTGTAGATCAGCCCGACTGTCAGCGTCAACATTTTGGCATTTCTTCTTTTCGTGTCTATGGTAGTCTTCCTCGTTGTTTTTTTTTATTTTTATATACTTACATAGTTTGACCCCAAGAGGTGACCACGTAAATTGCGGCATCAGTGGCTTTCTTTAGGTCTTCCGAAGTGCAGGTGAACTCCAGCAAGTGGGGCATGGTCTGAGCACTGTACTCGCACTGGGTGTTGGATGGGTCAGATATCACATTGACACATTCTGCAGCGGCCTCCTTGAGTTCGCAATTTCGCAATTTCGGCACTGAATTAGATCGCTATGAGAAAGAAACCGGTCAAATGCGAGTCGGACTCGCGCAACAAGGGTTGCGTACAAATTTGTAGGTATGTAACTACATATTTACGGTTTTTGGATTTTTCCCTTTACCTGTGCAACATGAAATTGCTTCTTGCCAAATTTCATGATTCTAGGTCAACGGGAAGTACCCTATAAATTTTTATTCCCTTGATAGTGTCGAAATATACGTTTTTTGCGGCATAAACGGCCGTATCTTTTTTTACGTTAACTTTAGAAGTTTGATTTTTTCACAGCTTCAAGGGACTGTAGATTTGAGTATATGGTTTTAATTTCAACTCGATACCTCTACGCCTTCCCGGGATAAAGGCTCTTGACAGACAGACAGACGGACAACAAAGTGATCCTATAAGGGTTCCGTTTTTTCCTTTTGAGGCACGGAACCCTAAAGAGACAGACAAACAAAAGATTGTGTGAAAAATGACGATGTATGTATATACAATGTAAATGGCTGAAAGCTGATAAAATGATGATGAATGGAAGAGTAAAACGTATAGCGCTGACCCCAAATAAATTGGAATAAGAGCAGGATGATGATGACAGCTGATTTATGTTTTTTTATATCACTAGCTGCGCCCCGCTGTTTCACCCGCGTAAATGTCGATCTCGTGGTAATATCGGGATAAAAAGTAGCCTATATGTTAATAGGGTGTTAGCTACCTCCAAACAAAATTGGTCCAGCCGTTTGAGCGTGAAGAAGTAACAAACATATAAACACACACACACTCACAAACTTTCGCCTTTATAATATTAGTGTGATTTTTATTTTTCAGTGCAGTGGGAAAAATTGCAAGGCACAGGTCTGTATACAGCACGTATAAGAACAGAATAGTGTGGTCATATTTGAGGGTGTGGTACATCATACTGAACAACTTTCTCCATAGTCCATGGGACCAAAATCGTAATCGCGAAAAAACTGTCGGCTGTCCCATACAAAACTTCAATACCTACTCAATCCCTCAACCCAAATGTTCATGCACCTATAGTCACCTGTGTAAAATGTTCATGCGCCTATAGTCACCTGTGTAAAATGTTCATGCGCCTATAGTCACCTGTGTAAAATGTTCATGCGCCCATAGTCACCTGTGTAAAATGTTAATGCGCCTAAAGTCACATGTGTAAAATGTTCATGCGCCTATAGTCACCTGTGTAAAATGTTCATGCGCCTATAGTCACCTGTGTAAAATGTTCATGCGCCTATAGTCACCTGTGTAAAATGTTCATGCGCCTATAGTCACCTGTGTAAAATGTTCATGCGCCTATAGTCACCTGTGTAAAACCACGCCGCAACGCAGTAATTGTTTCAGACAGATACAATTTCGAATTTGAATTCGGACTGTATCTAGTCCAGCACCCTATTTGAACACACTATCAATCTGAATCTGACTCATTTTGAAGGATATTGCTAATCCATTGCTTCATATGATCGAAAAATGTGTCTGCTCAGCAAAGTTAATAACGCAATGAATGCTGTTGAACTGTCAAATTGAAATCCATTGCTACTGATAGTGTGTTACGTAATATAGAGTGCCTCTGGCGCTCAAGACATAGACAAGTAATGAGGTTGCGTCTGGCGCAGATTAAAAAATAAAAATATTTTATTTTATTATTTGCTAATATTTTACCTAATTATTTATTTATGTTTCTGTAACTGCCCGTGACATCACAGCGGGCCCTATCAGAATACCAGCGCTGTGACATTTTTTTTGTTTTAAATGTCGCAGCATCATGTTGAGATAGGAGCCTTTTGGCCTCGTATAGGACTTTCTGTTTAATTTTCCTTTTGTTACTTTTTTTTATATAACTTGGATTTTTATTTTACTGTGTTTAGTTTAGTTTATGATCTTCCTGTACGAGTCGCAATAAATACTTTTTATTTCTTTCTTTCTTTCTAATTACCCCACAGTGCAAAGAGGCTCGTGGTCTGTGCGATTGTTCATATATGTACCATATACGAAACTGATCTAGGAGGATTTGGAATGCGTTCAGTTGCGGTGCGACCCGCCCTAATCTGCGTTAACCTTTAAACTTCAAGTAAAATCTGTCTTTCCAGTGTAAGGGTGAAAACTGTACCCAATTTCACTATCCTGGGACACCTCCGAAACCAGACAAACCATGGATTGTAGACGAATTAGATGTGAGCTACTTTTAATATTACTTTTTTTTTTTTTTTACTTCATCATCTGCCTTTTCCCAACTATGTTGGGATCGGCTTCCAGTCTAACCGGATGCGGCTGAATACCAGTATTTTACATGGAGCGACTGCCTATCTGACCTCCACAACCCTGTTACTGGGTAATACGATACCCCTTGGTAAGACTGGTCGTCAGACTTTCGGGCTTCTGACTACCCGTAACCACTGTCAAAGTTCCAGGAATTACAGCCGGGACCAACAGCTAATCGTGCTTCCGAGGCACGGAAGGGTCACGGTATGTAAAGATCATCACCCATCCACAGACCAACCGCGGCAAGCGTAACTTAACCTGATCGATCGACCTGAGTGACTGTCATTATTTAGCCACGGGCCCCTTATTTATTTTTAACCAACGAAAAAAACGGACGCGTATATATTTTTTTTATGTATGGCGCATAACTTTTACTTAATAGCAATAATTTTTATAACCAGCCTAACATTTTATTGTTACGGAACTCAAACGGCCTTATTACAAAATAAGATCTAATTATAGACATTTTAGAATTTTGAACTTTATTGCGACAATAATTGTAAAGTTCCAATTACAAAAACTGTCGTTAAAAACGAGTCCATATTCTGCTTGAAATAAAGTTCAAAGTACAATAACTGACTAGATGGTTTAAGCTTGGACTAAAGTTAAACAACGACTCATTATATTTAAATGAAACTCTAATCTTTCCCATTTTAAACCTCATTCCTAGTTTGGAGTCCTAAAAATACTAATGGCCAATTTACGAGGAAGTAACTGCGACCAATTTGTATGTAGCGCGGTTGCTCACTCGTAACCCATTTGGATGGAATGTTCTAGATTAGTTACCGCAACCAAATGTGAGAAAAGGCCATATAAAGGTCAGGTTAGGTCATGTGGCGGCTATGTGCCGCCACTTCGTGTGCGTTAGTTTTTAGTTGTTAATTTTTTGTGTAATTATAATGTAGGTATGTATGTATAGTATTTTTAAGTCATATTAATATTCTATTGTATGTGTTTATATGGGCCTTGATGCCTGAAATAAATGGTTAAATAAATAAATAAATAAAGTTAAAAAGAGGATCAATCATTAAGAAAAGGTCGTATCACAGAAGCGCGAAAAAATTTAGAGGTTCATTAATTTAAAAAAATAACCATCATTAGAAGGTCAATAAGTTTTTACAGGTTCAGTTAAATATTTCCCTTTTCATTGCTATTAATTGTGTTAATCTCGACGTGAATAAAAACATTTTCTAACTTATTTTTAAAGTCGTATTTATTTCATGCTAATATTTACATAATCTATGGTCGAAGTGGAAGTGCTTGGGGGAGGCCTATGTCCAGCAGTGGACGTCTTTCGGCTGAAATGATGAGGATGATTCTATGCTAATACAAATAATAATATTCTCTTCATCTTTTTTAGTCAAAATCAGAAGAAATATCAATAAGTGACGAGAGTAGTAGTGATGAAGAAAAATATCTTGAAATCAAAGACAATGTTGATGTTGATGGACAAGTTGATGATGATGGATATTATGGAAATAAAAATCACGTTAAGAATACCATAAATGATAATAATGGTCATATTGATAATAGTGGTAATGTACCATTTTCACCAGTACAAGTACCAGTTAGTAAAACCGGTACTGGAGATGTGACGCTAGACTACTCGATAGATGTTCAAATAAATAAGGGAATAGGTGAATATTTGAAGAATAAATTAGCCGGACTGAAAGATGTGAGTATACTGAGGTATTTACCTAGTTTGATTTAGAATAACCTCAAATTAAATTGTATTAATTATTCTTTTGTATTTTTATTAAATCCCCTACTTATAAACTCGATTAAAACGGTGTCAGTTTATTGCCATAAAATTGAAGCAGCAATTAGCTGGCATCGTCTCAACTAAGAGCAGTGGTGGCCAAGTGGTAACGGCCGCGACTTACGAGTCTGGAGTCGTAGGTTCGAACCCAGACAGGCGCTTTACTTTGTGTAAATTATTTCATCACCACTGCTCTCAAAACGGTGAAGGAAAACATCGTGAGGAAACCGCCATGTCCTAGAACCAAAAATTCGAAGACATGTGACATCTGCCAACCCGCACTGGGCCCGCGTGGTGGATTACGGCCCACTCCCTCTCACCGAAAGGAGGCCTGTGTCCCAGCATTGGGAACATTATAGGCTGATTATGTGTCTCATCAACGCAATACGGGCAAGTAAGTTACAAGAGAGGATATTAGCAGCTCTTCCTGTTGACCAGTCGAAAGCGCAGTGTGCTTTGCCAAGGTTGCTGATGAGAGTGATGACCATGCGCGCTCGCTGCATGCGATATGGTGAACAGGATACGCGTTGAAGCAAGAAGTTGTGTGCTGGCCCCTACCTGGCTGTATGACTCGCCGCTCGAAAGGTTGAAGAAGTGATTATGATCAAGGCTGCGCCATGTGTATCCCACAAAATATTAATGAAATCGGTCGCGAAAAAAACACGTCAAAAAAAAACCTGTTCTGTAAATTACGCGTCATACTGATATGACGCGTAGTTTGCATGTGGCGTTGTAGATACCGCTACGAAATTGCTGTTCTGTTGAACAAGAGGAGGCAATCGCAGCTAGCCTCAAAGGCTAAAATACGTTCAAATATGCTGCCATTTTCTTGAGGGATGTAGACATTCTTAACTGGAAAAGTTCAGTAAAAAAGTACTCAATCAGTCTGCCCAGCCTTTTCCCAACTATGTTGGGGTTGGCTGCGTGTCACTGACTCTAGCAGAGCCACCATCAGCTAGATCGAAGAGTTCACGAAAAAACTCTTCGACTAGCTCTTGGACTATACTTTACTAATTGAACTCATTATATCTTCTAAACTAAGACCCGATTAAATCTGTAATTTGGCGACTGATTCCGACTAATTAGCGACAAAACATGGGAGAAAACAGATCTTCGCTAGGTGCCCTAGTTTTTGAGATATAAATGTGGCCCTGCTGGGGAGACTCTCTCCAGATCGGCTACCTATAAACCCTTATATCTTTTGAACCAGTGACCGACAAATTCTGATATTTGGCGACAAATTTCGACTAATTAGCGACTATTTTTTTGTGTTTTCAAAATTAAAATCCCCGATGGCGGCTGTGCTAGAGTCAGTGACACGTCGGCTGCTACTCTAACAGGATGCTGAATACCAGTAATTTACAAGGAGCGACTGCCTCTCTGACCTCCACAACACATATACGTGGTAACACGATACCTCTTGGCAAGACTGGTTGTCAGACTTTTGAGAGATATACGAATAACAACCGGATGGATGGTCATCCATCTACGGACCAACCTCGGCAAGCGTGTTTTAACCTTGAAGATCGACCCGTGTAGCTGTTATTATTTAGCCACGAGAAAGAGACCAACAAGTACTATGGAACGAAGAAAGCTGTCGTATACAAGTTCAGGTTTTATACACAAAATACTATCGTCAATCCATATCAATCAATCAACTCAGCCTATCGCAGTCCACTGCTGGACATGGGCATCTCCCAGGCTGCTTCAAACCACCCTGTCCTTCGCCTTCCGCATCCAGTCTGTCCTTGCCAACTTCCTTAGGTCGTCCGTCCATCTAGCTGGGGAACCTCCCACTACGCTTGCCGATACGCGGTCTCCACTCCAGGACTCGTCTGCTTCACCGGCCATCGGACCTTCGACAAATATGGCCAGCCCACTGCCATTTCAGTTTCGCTGTCTAAACCAGTTCTGTGGGGTAATTGCGTAACTCACTATCAGTAGCAATGGGTTTGATTTTGACAGTTCAACAACATTCATTGCATTATTTACGTTGTTCAGTAGTAAAATTTTTCGGACTTGTGAAGCAATGGATTAGCTGGAAGACTGCGGAGTATCGCTAGCTAATTTAATTTCACCCTGTAGATTCATATTTTGCTAGAGCTTCAGTAGTGTTGTTCTCATTATCACCAACATTACTTGTACTATTTATTCTGTGCTATCACTTCGAAATTCGAACGAACGGTGTCTCGTTGTTAATCCGCGATGATTTACTTTTAAAAACAAATGAGTTCGCTTTCGAATTGTGTGCGCTCACTTGAGTGAGAGTGAACTTTACAGATAGTTGTTGTTAGTGTGCAACCAGAGAGACAATTCACGTTTTAAGGCTTGTATTCATGCGAACGACCTTGTGCATTTGGGCGTCGCGTTGCCTAGCAATACGAGGCGCCCCGCACTGAATTCGTGGACGAGTGCGGGGATGATATAGACACGGACTTTAAACGATCGCATTTTTAATTTATTATATTAAAAAATATACATGTTTTTAAAAAGTAACAAAACCAAATCATTTTCGTTTGTATTGCAAAGCAGTAGATATTTTTTTTATATTCTTTTGAGAAAAAATGAAGGAGTAAAATGGTTTCATCTCAACGATTTGGAGGTGATTTGGTGTTTTTTTTTCTTAATAGGTGATATCGATAGAAAGATTATGGCTAAACCAAATTACGATTCATATCATGTAGATTACCAACTATTTTTTCAGATGTAATTTCTCTGTAAGTTCCGGAGAAAAGCAGCTTCATCTGCACGCTGTTTTTAAGCTTTTTTCGAAAGATTAGCCTTAAGAACGTTCGCATTATAATATCAGTCTTAATCTGACAAAATGATCTCTAAATGTTTCTAAATTTTTTTGACATTCATTGTCGCTGAGATAAAATTGCGACTAGATTTTAAAAGGTTTTAAATTACGGTAGTTGACCTTTACAACTTTGTGAGTTTTAGACTCTTACGTAAAATGAGGTGGCATAATTTCGACGTCGATTAACCGCGGTCGAGCTTTTTCAACTTATTTTAGATATTGTGTTACAAATTTATATTTGTGACCTCTTACGACAATCTAGGTAGGTGGTTAGGTATTAAAATAAAAGTAAACAACACACTAAGTCATACACTGTATATTAAAAAAGGTTTAAATTTGATATATAAGTAATCTTAAACGATACTAATTGGCTCTAACAAATCTACATTAGGTAGGTTAATTTAAATTATTTAGATGATTGCCAGCCAGCTTAAACTTCAGTTGAAAGAGCTATGGGCGTGGGGAGTGGAGATAAACCCAGTACTGTTCGGTTATTAAAATTAAATATTATAAATTGAAAGTTCTAGATACCTAACCTTCCAGTTATTAATAAGACGTTACTATATAATAAATGGGCGCCAGGGACAATAAGGGTCCCGGATCCCGGAGCCGATGACGGTGTCCAACCCTATACTTCCTGATGCACACCGAATGTCGAACCCAAGATCCTTAAATAGAAGACCGGTTTCCACTATTGAAGACCGGACCACAGTAAATAACTGGTTCTTATAAAAACCGTTTGAAATGGAATTTTCTAATATAAAAAAAAAACCCGTCCCGCCTGCGCTTTCGCAAGACGGACTCCGCCTGCCGCACAGTCGTCTCAGCAAGAGGCTCGCAGCTGACTCGAGGGACGGGTCTCGCGTCCAGGCCCCAGACGCTACTCTCGATCCTGGCGGCGAGACGAACCTCTCGAGGTGCCTCTCGGTTGATTGGTGAAGAAAGCACTTGACTGTGATCGTCGACTGGCTGGACAGTTGTCTGCGTGTGCGCAATTATAATCCTTATAAAACAGGGAACAGAATTTGCTCCTGTATCGAGCACGTCTCAATGTAAAAAAGGACGCTAACTTATGATCGTCATCCTGTCATGGAGATCAGCCGGAAATAGACGGAGCATTTCTAAAATTTCCCTTATTGCAGGTAAAATGAGACACCATGGTGATGAAGAACACTGCTAATAAACATTACCACAAGATACTTAATACTTGAAAATCACTAACAACTACACAACGTGACGCTTAAACGCTGAAACAATAAGAATCTTCATGATCCAGACCAACAATCAAATTATTTTCAATTCCCAATCCTAAAAACCTGTCTAATTAACTAATTACATTAATTGTTCTAATTCGCGCAGAATCGCCTGTCACCTCTGGCCACCCTATGTCAAAGACAATCCACAGATTAAAAATTTCTAGAAATAAGTCTATGCTTAATGAAAAAATTACTTTTATTTCCGCTTTCGGTTATTTAGTTTATTATGAATTTTTACTGAAAGCTGAAAATTATGAAGGATTGCTCCATACGATATTATTTCGATGGTCAGCAATCAATATGTTAGAATATCGATTAAACTACAACTGTGAATCGGCGACCGCCAGAGGTCGCCTTTAAACTGTCAAACTGACGTTCGACTGAATGACATATGAAATTTTGTATGTAAACATTGCAACTTAACCTTTCAATATTTAATCTAATTTATTGTGCAAACTTATTTAATAGGTTTTAGGAAAGTAATTAATTGTGAGAAAGTGATACCTAAAGAGTCTAGTGACAAGATACAGTTGAAGGAATGAGTCCTTCTATCAAGTGCAGGCCAAAGTCAATTGTACAAACTACAATGAAATATAATACTCGGAAACCTCAAAATGTACTACTGATGTTTTCAGGTAAATGCTACTTTACTTCTTAGTAACGCAGCTGTGTAGGTACAAAAAAAAACAACGTAACAGTACCTCCCCAACCACCAGAGATTTGACCCACTAGGGCAAATCTCGAAGCTGGCCCTCCAGCGTCAAAGCAGACTCCAAAGGATTAAGTACGCTTACAAAAATCTACAACGTTCATGCCTGAAAACAGGAACAAAGAAAGAGAAAAAAAAAATATGGAAGCCGGTGTACGATTTATAATGGTAGTTAAGGTATATACATAAACAATACAGAATTCTTGTTACACTTCAAATATAGAGTAACAGACCGCTCTATTTAGGCGACATTGCAGTAGGCTTTTGTTTGTCGGGTCTACAATTCCGCCCGTGTTATATGGCTTATTTTTAATTATCCATGTAACCAGTACGAAGTATACTAATTTATGTTTTCATTATATATTACATAAACCTATGACCTAAAAGGGTTCTGGACATACTTCAAGTATAGAGTAACAACCCGCTCTATCAGGCGACATTGTAGTATAGGCTTTGGTTAACGAGTCTACAACTCCGCCCGTGTTTTATGGCTTATTTTTAGTTATCCATATGACCTGTGTAATATACATATACTAATTCTCTTGGAACGAGTCTAATCCATTTACAAACATGTAAAAGACAAGCTCCAAAGAGAGTAAAAATGTGTAAATAACTCCTAGTCTGACCTACTATATTTATATAGGAAAGACCACCCTACTCCATCGTACACCACCTTTCACATCCTAAATGAGTTAACTACTTATAATAATGCTAAGCTGGAACAACAAAAATACACTAAAAGAAATTAAATGCTACAACGTAGTAAAGAAAAATGGCTAACCGTCTTCCATAAAAGGAAATGTGACGGTTATTCGGCCCCTAAAAAAAAATACCATCTTAAACAAATTCCATCAATGCAGCCTACACGCCCGCCATTATGGCCTCCAATCTCAGGACTTTCATTATGCTGCCTTACCAGCAATCCGGAGGTTATACACCCACCAGGGGTGTCAATCCAGCAGCAAACACAGACTACCAACAACTTTTAAACAATCGCCTTCTCTTCTAAATATAGTTCACAAATGTGAACACAGTTAAAACCTGTGTACCACAACGAACCGCAAAAACAGTGTAAAATATATTTAACCACTGTATTCTAGCACCGTGCATATACAGCACCCAATGCTAAAATAAAAACCAGCAACCACAAGGCATATATAGCCCTCAATAGTCACTGCGACCAACTACTATATATTAGTGAATTTAAATTTTTGTTTAAATTCACGTTGAATATTTAAAAAAAAATTAATCCTCGCCACCTGGCGATTTAAAATCCTTGATGTGCCATGAGCCAAGGTTTTTACCGGAACTACAGCCTTCCAATTCATATACTAAGGGTGAAAGTTTTTTCCTAATAATACATCTCTCGTATTTCGGAGCTAATTTGGCCATAAAGAATTTGGAGGCGTCACTCTGGGGATATGTTTTCTTCCACACAGTGTCGCCTACCTCAAACTCCGCGTGCCTCCTACTACTATTATAATAACGAGCACTACGTTTATGTGACTTGATGAGCGCGTCCTTTACTTTATTGAAGATACTATCCAAAGCCCCTAGCTGATTGGCATATGAACTGCGGGAAGCGCAAGCTAGAGTGGGCTGTTCAACGGTATCATTGCCGAAGACATCACCACTACTAATTGCTTCTCTGCCATGTACTAGGAAGAATGGGGTAAAACGAGTAACTTCATTTGTGGAGGTGTTCATAGCGAATTGGATCTTTGAGATGTTAACATCCCAAGATCGATGATCATCCTCCACAAGAATTGATACCGCGGTCATTATGGTACGGTTATAGCGTTCCACGGTGTTCACGCTTGGGCAATAACGAGGTGTGAAGTGAACTTGAGGTATTTTGTACCTCTCTAGTAGTGAACGAATCTCATTACCCGTGAATTGCGTCCCGTTGTCTGCTATCACCGTACGAGGTATACCGTGTACCAGGAAAACGCCGTCTTCTAATTTCTGCGCTATAGCCTTACCAACAGCTCTACGTAAAGGAAACAGTAAACAGTACTTCGTAAAACAGCACACGACAACTAAAAGGAATGTAAATCCCGCCCTAGACCGTGGTAACGGACCTACCAAGTCCATGCTTATGGTTTCAAATGGCTTGGAACAGTCCTTCGCATCACCTAAGAGACCGGGAGGAGGCAATTGTGAGTGTTTATATGCGGCGCACGTATCACATTTACCAACGTAGCTAATAACATCTTTATACATGTTGGGCCAGTAGTATCGGAGTGCAAGTCTTTTATAAGTTTTAAAAACTCCGAAATGTGGCGATAATTCGCCACTATGGTGGCTCCTTAATAATTCTTGACGATTGCCCTCCGGTACTACTTGCTTCCAATCATAGTCACTAGCCACCCCGAATTTATTTTTAGAATAACGGTAAAGTTTATCCTCTTTAATAATAAAGTTAGGGCACGATCTGGGCTTACTGACACATTTATCCCACAACCCCTTAAACCAAGTGTCAGTGTCAGACACCTTAATTTCGAGCACCGGAACGCCACGAGATAAAGCATCCGGAATCACATTGTCCTTGCCTTTGCGGTGTTCGATAGTAAAGTTATAAGGTGATAACCGACAACCCCAACGGGCTAATCGACCAGATGGATTGGTTAAATTAAAGAACCATTTCAAACTCGAGTGGTCGGTTATCACTTTAAATGCAGGACCGCCTTCTACGTAAGGACGATAGTGTTCCACGGCGAAGACTACAGCGAGGGCCTCCCGCTCCGTTGCTGAATAATTGCGTTCCGCCGGGTTAAGCGAACGACTGCAGTAGGCTATTGGGTGCTCCTCCCCATTGATAACCTGAGTCAGAGTGCCCGCTATCCCAAAACTGGATGCGTCACAATGAATCTCAAAAGGTTTAGAGAAATCTGGACAAGCCAATACTGGAGCAGACACCAATGCCTCTTTCAAGGTTGAGAACGCGGTTTCCGTCTCAGCCGTCCACTCAAAAGGCGGCGCTTTTTTGCTAGTACTCGTGAGTGCGTTTAAAGGGGCCGCTATCGAACTAAAGTTTTTAATAAAACGTCTATAATATGAGGCCGTCCCAAGAAACATTTTCACTTCCTTACGAGTTTTAGGGGTTGGAAAGTCAACAATTGACTGAACTTTCGACGGATCAGTGTGTAAGCCATGCTCATCCACTCTGTAACCCAGATATTTCAGTTCACGTCGAAAGAAACAGGACTTAGGTAAATTAATTGTTAAATTTGCCTGCCTTAATTTGTCTAAAACCCGTTTAAGAAGTGAAATGTGCTCCTCGAAGGTTGATGAACAAATAATGATGTCATCTAAATATACGAACACCTTATTACCAAACTCCGGGCCGAAAAGTCTGTCCATTAATCGTTGTTGGGTGGCTGGGGCTCCTGTCAACCCAAAGCACATAACTTTAAACTGGAACAAACCTCGACCGGGAACCGTGAAAGCGGTTTTTTCTTTGGATGAAACGGAGTCCAATTCGATTTGCCAAAATGCAGATTTTAAATCAATGGATGAAAGGTATCGCGCGTCCCGCAACTGGTCTAAGATGTGAGAGACGTAGGGTAGTGGATATGCATCTTGCTTGCTGACCGCATTCAGCTTTCGGCTGTCCAGACAAAATCTCCATTCCCCATTCGGTTTCGGAGTCAGTAGAACCGGGTTATTCCACGCGCTATTGCTAGGTTCCACCACTCCCATCTCCAACATCTCATCCAGCTGACGGTTTAGTTCCTTGAGGCGTTCGGGTGATAAAGGATAATAACGCTGTTTAATAGGAGGAACTTCTCCTGTGTCTATTTTATGACGCAACAGGTGGGTACGTCCTAATCCTTTAGCCTCAAAGGAAACCTTTTCAAAATCTTTAATTAATAACTCCGCTTCATTCTTTTGATCTGGTGTTAATTCGTCAAACGGCTGTAGGTGCCTAACCTCCGAGACGCATGTATGACCTCTATTGTTTTTTAAATATTGTAAAGGTAATTTATTAAAGATTTTTGGTGCCAAATTAAAGGCCTTCCAAAAATCAACACCAAAAATCATCGGTGTAGTAATGTCGGGAATAATATAGAATTTAATAACCTTAGTCACTCCCATGAGAGTCACTGGTAAAAATAAATAACCCTCCACGGATGCCCGCGAATCATTGGCAGTTACGATGCTGCCCAACTGTCTATCGGCGTGTAGAGTAGCACCAGCCCTTATGAATTGTTGGCCAACATCGGAACCCAACACTGAAACGCAAGAACCCGAGTCGAGTAAACCGTAATACTGCTCATCGTATATAGAGACTGTTAAATGTGGACGACTATCGTCCGAAGTCTTATAATGTATTGTATCAACCCTTAGTGATTTTAAAAATAATTTTAAACCCGGTACCACAATAAGGCTCCGTCCGAGAAAAGGTCTAGAGCAGATTCATGTAGGGAGGCTTCGCTAATTCCTCTGGCCTCGCAAAGCTCCTCCAGACGCTCAATAAACGCTTTCACACAACCTGAACCGTCGAATTTATGACCCAGGGTTTTAACTGTCTCTTTCCTGCAGGAAACGATGACGTCCTTTGTCTGCAAATTCGACAGTACATTCGGTGATTCCTCGGCGGAAGTAAACGACTGATGGAAGCTGGCGTTAAGCGAATCAATTTTTGCTAAATAACCGCTAAGCTGCTTGTCAACGGCTGCATAGTCGGTACTAAGATCAGTTGGGGGAGTAATCCTACTCAATCGATGATACAGGTGGAAACCTAAAGCCTTAACACGATTAAATTTTTTGAAACTGGAGGGGTACCTATCCAGTACTTCACCAATTTCTGGCAGTTTGGCCTTAATGGCTTGTAACTCGGTATTCGGGTCTATATTGGTCTCCACAATATCGTCGGAACATACTAATTTATTCAGATCCCTAATTTGGACACGTAGTTCCTCTACGGTTGAAGCTGGTTTCGCGTCTCGGACCAGTACTTCATATACGAGCTCGTCTTTGCGAAGTAAATTAAATGAAATGGGTCGTTCCATATTGTAAAGTTTTAAAAAAAAATAATTGAAACTGAACTGAATTTAAAACTGGCTGTAACAATTTACAATCACAAGCAATGTGTAAATATGATCTATTTTAAACGCCGTTACAAAATTAGCAGTCTTATAGATTATGTAAGTTTGTATTTTAATAATAGGCTTTTATTTCCTAGGACAATTGTCTTGGAGTTATGTTATGTATGAGACACAAGTAAAATAAAATTGTAAAATGTAAATAGCAGCAAGAAGTGTAAAAGTATATAAAAGTGTATATAACGGTACAAACATAAAAACAAGAACACGACAACAAAAGATTCCGCGCGACGGTTTTTTTTCTTAAAATTAGAATAACTGGAAGGTTCTATAAACAGCACTCTGGGTTATAAGGTACAGCAATAGACGTAACCTCTATCTCCAACTAATACACACGTTGGTCGCCACTGTTACAAATTTATATTTGTGACCTCTTACGACAATCTAGGTAGGTGGTTAGGTATTAAAATAAAAGTAAACAACACACTAAGTCATACACTGTATATTAAAAAAGGTTTAAATTTGATATATAAGTAATCTTAAACGATACTAATTGGCTCTAACAAATCTACATTAGGTAGGTTAATTTAAATTATTTAGATGATTGCCAGCCAGCTTAAACTTCAGTTGAAAGAGCTATGGGCGTGGGGAGTGGAGATAAACCCAGTACTGTTCGGTTATTAAAATTAAATATTATAAATTGAAAGTTCTAGATACCTAACCTTCCAGTTATTAATAAGACGTTACTATATAATAAATGGGCGCCAGGGACAATAAGGGTCCCGGATCCCGGAGCCGATGACGGTGTCCAACCCTATACTTCCTGATGCACACCGAATGTCGAACCCAAGATCCTTAAATAGAAGACCGGTTTCCACTATTGAAGACCGGACCACAGTAAATAACTGGTTCTTATAAAAACCGTTTGAAATGGAATTTTCTAATATAAAAAAAAAACCCGTCCCGCCTGCGCTTTCGCAAGACGGACTCCGCCTGCCGCACAGTCGTCTCAGCAAGAGGCTCGCAGCTGACTCGAGGGACGGGTCTCGCGTCCAGGCCCCAGACGCTACTCTCGATCCTGGCGGCGAGACGAACCTCTCGAGGTGCCTCTCGGTTGATTGGTGAAGAAAGCACTTGACTGTGATCGTCGACTGGCTGGACAGTTGTCTGCGTGTGCGCAATTATAATCCTTATAAAACAGGGAACAGAATTTGCTCCTGTATCGAGCACGTCTCAATGTAAAAAAGGACGCTAACTTATGATCGTCATCCTGTCATGGAGATCAGCCGGAAATAGACGGAGCATTTCTAAAATTTCCCTTATTGCAGGTAAAATGAGACACCATGGTGATGAAGAACACTGCTAATAAACATTACCACAAGATACTTAATACTTGAAAATCACTAACAACTACACAACGTGACGCTTAAACGCTGAAACAATAAGAATCTTCATGATCCAGACCAACAATCAAATTATTTTCAATTCCCAATCCTAAAAACCTGTCTAATTAACTAATTACATTAATTGTTCTAATTCGCGCAGAATCGCCTGTCACCTCTGGCCACCCTATGTCAAAGACAATCCACAGATTAAAAATTTCTAGAAATAAGTCTATGCTTAATGAAAAAATTACTTTTATTTCCGCTTTCGGTTATTTAGTTTATTATGAATTTTTACTGAAAGCTGAAAATTATGAAGGATTGCTCCATACGATATTATTTCGATGGTCAGCAATCAATATGTTAGAATATCGATTAAACTACAACTGTGAATCGGCGACCGCCAGAGGTCGCCTTTAAACTGTCAAACTGACGTTCGACTGAATGACATATGAAATTTTGTATGTAAACATTGCAACTTAACCTTTCAATATTTAATCTAATTTATTGTGCAAACTTATTTAATAGGTTTTAGGAAAGTAATTAATTGTGAGAAAGTGATACCTAAAGAGTCTAGTGACAAGATACAGTTGAAGGAATGAGTCCTTCTATCAAGTGCAGGCCAAAGTCAATTGTACAAACTACAATGAAATATAATACTCGGAAACCTCAAAATGTACTACTGATGTTTTCAGGTAAATGCTACTTTACTTCTTAGTAACGCAGCTGTGTAGGTACAAAAAAAAACAACGTAACAATTGGCAGAATAGTCTACATCGGCTTTACTTCCCATTAAAAAGAATAGAATAAAATCGTGGTCTGGTTGCACACATAAGAAAGTATGATTTTATACAATAGGGAAATATGCATGTCATTCAATTAAGGGCCGACTATATTTTTTTATAAAATGTATTACCTACTTTAGAATTATACAATGTCTCCATCAATATTTTTGATTATAATTTCTTTTTGAGCAAGAAATTAATTTTTAAACAGTGCAATAAAACTGTGAGAAATAAAAATATTTGAAAGCCGACGCAATAAGTCAGAGCGAATGTGAGGTAAAAGTCTATGACAACAATAAAATTCAGAAGAAGAAGAAAAAAAAAATATTGAAAAAAAAAAAAAAAATTAAATTGCTTTTTTGGCGTTGAATGTTTTTTAACTATTAGGTATTATGGCGCTTGCTGGCTATCGAATAATAATCTTTAATAAAAAATACATGTATATTCCCTAAAGGTTTATTCCTTGAATGTAAACAAGACTTTTTTTTAGAAAAACAGCTTTCAGAATACATGTCACTTTCTATTCATTATGGTAATAGTCATCACCAGCATGACCATAGTCTTCTCTTTCGCGCATAACGGGTACGTTTACGTCTGGGTTTTGATTGGATAGCTTCTGGCCATACTGTGGATACATCTCGTCCCACGTAGCGTTGCTTGTACGTGTCTGGCCGCCATTCATGGTGTATGAGCAGCTTAATTGAGAGCACTGAAAATAATAAATAACATAATAAATAGATAAAATACTCTTTCTTTGTTTTTGTAAAAATAGTATTGTATGTTAATTTAAATACAAACACGTAAAATACTGGTATTCAGCTGCATCCGGTTAGACTGGAAGCTGACGCCAACATAGTTGGGAAAAGGCCAAAAGGCGTTGTGTGTGTGTTAGCTTGTAGGTCACAAGCTAACACACACACAACGCCTTTTCTGACGATATACAAATAATGAACGAAATCGGTTGCGAAAAAAAATCAACTGTTCCCTACATTTATTTCGCATTACTCGTCAAAATTTAGGGAACAGCTGATTTTATTTTTTATTTTGACCCTCTAGAAGAGAGAAGGGCAATATCCCAGCAGTGGGAACATCATAGGCTGATTATCACACTAATATTATAAAGGCGAACGTTTGCGAGTGTGTGTGTGTTTATATGTTTGTTACTTCTTCACGCTTAAACAGCTGGACCAATTTTGATAAAATTTTGTATGGAGGTAGCTGACACCCTGGATTAACATATAGGCTACTTTTTATCCCGACATTCTCACGGGATCTAAACTTATGCGGGTGAAACCGCGGGGCGCAGCTAGTGCTTGAATATGTAACAAAAAGTTGGTATTCGCTATGTAGTTTCTAAACTACTTGATGGATTTGAATGCCTACTAACGACGACGTGACAGTGATCTTTATTCTTATTACAATAAGGTTGGTGTTGGGTTGTTGCTGTTAGAGGTAACATAACTGTGAACGGACTGTAAGAAATGTAATGTATGGCAAAATATTGTTTATGTCAACTGTCACTGTCATGTTATGGCGGACTGTCACTGTCATGTTATGGCGGGCTGTCACAGCAGATTGATTGTCATGACTTGAAAAAAAAACTTATACACAAATACACACACTATTACTAGCTTCACGTTGTTTTAATTAAATGCCTCAAGAAGTAAAGAATTATTTCATTTTAAACCAGAAGAATCTAAGGATTTCGTCGTATTTCCTATTACGTTTGTAAAATAAAGCAAAGGATCGAATCATATTTGAACAATATTCATTCTCTTTGCTACAAATATTGTCATAACTCTTTTGCGATAGAAAGTATTATATTGTGATGGTAGTTTCGTTGTGAAACAATGTTCTTATTTGATTTTAAAATTGCTACGGTAGAAGGAATGAAACGCAAACTTTATAAAAATGGTAAAATAATGCAAATAATGATTTCGTTCGCAATCGACTCAAACAATTTTCTTGAAAACAAATTGCAGAAAAGAAATTAAGTTTGAATACAACAACAAAATTGAAATTGTTTTTCAATGAAATTTAATTTTAATGTCAATTCAGTCTTAATGTTTTATTTTTAATGATTGTATTGAGTTTTTCTATTTTATTTTAATGATGTAATGAATTGTATGTATTTGTGTGATTTGTATATTAGGACTTGGTGCCTTAGTAAATAAATAAATGTCAGTAGGTTATTTATTATAACATTGTGGAAGATGTTTACAAATAACAAAAATGAATGAATAAATAGAGTGATAAATACCTACAGTAATTGTATAACATAAATCCAAGAAAAATGATTTAGTTTCTGTAAGTAGGTTTTGTGCAAATAGTTTTAATACATACTTATTTTAAAAACAAGATGAGGTCGGCATTTTCTATACGAAAACTGAGAACAAAGGCCGAAACAAACTCAGAGGTTTAGAGCTTTTATCCCGATATTCCCACGGGATCAACATTTATGCGGGTGAAACCGCGGGGCGCAGCTAGTAAAAAATAATACTTACTGATGAGGTGCAATGCGTGCCCCAACACTGTAAAAAAAATAAAACCATAAATATTCATACTTTTTCCTTTTGAACTGAAGCCAAAACTGAAAATCTAACTAAGTAGGTGGCTGGATACTGACAGGGCGGTGCACTCTTACAGCTGACCAATATTTGACAAAAAGTGTCAAACAGGGAAGTGTCGCCCGTCCGCCCGTGGCTAAATAGTAACACCCGGACAGGTCGATAGATCAGGTTAAGCTACTCTTGCCGCGGTTGGTCTGTGGATGGGTGACCATCTTTACATACCGTGACCCCTCCGTGGCTCGGAAAGCACGTTAAGCCGTTGGTCCCGGCTGTTTGACATCGGATCTTTGACAGTCGTTACGGGTAGTCAGAAGTCCGAAAGTCTGACAACCAGTCTTACCAAGGGGTATTGTATTACCCAGTATCTGGGTTGTGGAGGTCAGATAGGCAGTCGCTCCATGTAAAATACTGGTATTCAGCTCCATCCGGTTAGACTGGAAGCCGACCCCAACACAGTTGGGAAAAGGCTAGGCAGATGATGATAAGGGAAGTGTCGATTATGGACCATAAGGAGTGTGAGAACCCCCCCCCTACCTACCCCCCCCCCCTACCTACTCAAAATCAAAATGAAAAGCCATTTATCCAAACTAGGCTGAGGCTCAGAACTTTTAGAATGTCAACATGACATAAGACAGTCCCCCAAAACGCCCACCCTTCACCACTTTAGTTGGGAAGAAGAAGTGGCGAAACCAACTCCCCAGCAGCACAGCTGTCTGTTCAGAACTTGAACTCCTGAAGAAACATTAACGGTTATGGTATGGGCTCTGAGGGCCAATTCCCGAAATTAAAATCTAGTCGTAATCTCATCGCAGCGACAATCAATGTAAAAAAAATTTCAAAAGTGTAGGGAAATTAAGAGGTATCAGACTTCGTTCAGACGTTTTTATAGTTATGAGAAGAGTCAGGCGTCTACAGCCTAAATATAGGACAGCACCGACAATCCGACATATAAAAAAAAAACAAAAAACAAATGAAAATTATCGTTCGAAACCTTTCGAAACAAAATAAATACTTAAAACAATTGGAATCCGTACATACCTTGGCCTCACAGTTCAAGCCCTCGCACTGCAATCCAATAAAAATGACCAATACTTTTCAAACATGTACACAATATACTTCAATATACAATGCAATACACCCTGTGGATTCTGCGGCATGCATGAATTTCCGTTTGTATTTCTTTGTGGCCGGTGCCGAGGTAGAAATACATGGTGTTATTTTCTTTGCAAGTGTTTTTTTTTTGTCGACAAAAAATGCATGAAATCATATAAGTTTTCATGCTGAGGTTCTGGGTTCTATTCCCAGGTAGGGCAAAGTGTTATTGGATTTTTCTATCTGGATTTTTTTAAAAACAAACCTTATTATTGTTAAAGAAGAAAAACAAACACATTTTGGGATTTCTCAGTAGCAGCCTGGAGTCTGGATTTGTCGGGCACAAATAGATGTCGTTCAAATTGATCGCAACTTGCTTTCCACCTATTACGTAGTACTTAAACATAACTGGCGAAATGTGGGTGTATATATGGGTGTATATTATATATGTTTAAAAAATATGCTTTGAAATTAGAATAAGCACAAATTTCTTCACTATAAGCAATGATTTCAAAAGTAAGGATACGCCCGTCTGAACATTTTACATAGAAGTTCTTCGTTCGAAGTTCGAAGTTCGCGCGCACCACTGTCAACTGAGTCGCGTTGGCCCTAAAACCGTCATTTTAGGGCCAGCGCGTTGGTGCCATTTAGTCGCGCCGTTAGCCCGGTCCTTACGCTAGTAATATATATGTCAATGACTATAAGACTTTTATAGTGAAGAAATTTGTGCTTATTTTAATATCATGTTTAAAATTAATAAATAAAATTGAAAGGCTGCCATCATACATGATCTTTAAAATTGCAAATTCTTTAAAACTATATTTTTTTCAATATACCTAGCAATACGGCATACAAAAATATGACTGGTTTCAAAACAAGATATGTTACGCATTAATTTTGAATTTTAATTAACCTTCATGAATGTCATCAATCCTTCATGAAGTTGATATTCAACCTCATTTTTTTCTTGTTAATTTTTTTTTTCGATAATTCTGATATTCGGAATTTAAAAAAAAAATTAAATTATACGTATTTTGTTAGCGAAGTGTTTCGTTTCATTTATTTCGCTACACTATGTAGTGGCCACCGCTCTTCTAGGAAATAGTAACTTTCGAAAACAATGTCGGGAACCAATAAATTGAAAATGAAATACCTTTGCAGTACACTGTTCGCCGATGCACTGGAAATTAAAAGCAAACTTTGAGGTTTACCCACTTGTAAGAACCATATTTGCATTAGATAATTCTATTTCGTACGAATAATAGTGGCTGAGTAATAACAGTCGCACGAGTTGATCGATCTTTATATTATATTGAATTTCCGTGCCTCGGAAAGCTTTAGTAGAGATAGAGATTTCGTAGATTTTCGACAATCGTAAAAGGTCTGAAACCCGAAAGTCTGAAAACCCTTCTTACCAAGGGGTATCGTATTAACCAATAACTGAGTTGTGGAGGTCAGATAGACAGGCACTCCATGTAAAATACTGGTCTTTAGCTGCATCTGGTTAGACCGGAAGCAGACCCTAACATAGTTTGTAAAAGGCAGGCAGATGAATATAAATCCATTCTAGTTATCAGATTAAACATTTTTGCGGAGCCGAAGTTCCAGTGAGTGACGTCTTTATGAAAATGACTTCAACGGAGGTCGATAACTACCAGGTTAAGCAACTATGTTCATACGAAATCTTAGATCGGTGACCTCTAATGCATTAGTAGATCAAACTCACAGTTAGGCACAAGTTTACACATTTGCTACGCCGTAGCTTGTTCGTAGCCCGTAGCGACTACGCTGGCTACGCCGTAGCAGTAATCGATATTTTGCTAAATAAGCTTTTAGTGATCACAATTTGTTGTTATAAGTTTGACGAGGCTTACTCATCTTTTTAGCGATATCCCTAAATTTAGTTTTAGGAGGGTTTTTGCGTAATCATACCATAGCGTTACATCCTGGTCCCCTGCACTGAAAGTTAAAATAAATTATTAGACACTATACTATTTTATTATTACTATATTAAATATACTTTTTCAAATGATACAATTTATAAAATAGAGGATAGGGCTATGTAAGATCTGAGATGCGGTTCGTTGGTTATCACTTTACTTGAAAACTGCTGGACCGATTTTTTTGTTTTAAAATGTTCATGTCCGAATTAGGTTTTTAAGGAAAGAAATTTTAAAAATTTTCGGTAAAAATCAGACAAACTGAGGGGCAATTCTCGTAATTTAAAGAACTGATCTCAGTCTCAATCTGTCGAAACTACCTCTAATTTCCCTACATTTTTGACAAGTTTTTGACATTGATTGCCGCTGAAATGAGATTGCGACCAGATTTTGAACGTTTTTAATTACGGGAATTGGCCTTCTTAACATACACTTTTCTATGTATGTATGACCTTTTGGACGAGACAACGTCTGTCAGTCGGTTAGTATTTAAAATAAAAATTAATATTCATCAAAAGATCACTCACAACAGCATTGCAGCTTACTCCAACACACTGAGAAATAACAAAAAATATTAAACTAAATCTGCTTTGGAAAGCTGACACGTTTAATGGAATTGGGCTGGACATATCCGCCGACAATCAATGGGCCAAACATACGACCCGCTTAATGGCAAACGTCACCGCGGCATGCCCAGACGGAGATGGCCCGATGAGCTGAACTTCATTAAAAAAGATTGGCTCTTGGCAGCTCTGGGCAGAGAGAGGTGGAAAGATAGTAGGGAGGCCTTTGCCTAAAAAAAAACAGTGCCACGCCGGGAGTGCCGACAGAAATGAAAAACAAAACACAAGCAGAATACTTTGCCATCACTCACTGACATATCGGATATACATTAAAACGGAGTACATCCTGAGGACAGCCGAACACATCCGAATGTAGCGCGGTGTCGGTTATGGTAACAGTGTTGCGAGTTCAATGTTTTTTTCCCCATCTCAAAAAATGCCCAACGCGCCTAAGAAGAAGAAGAAGGAGGAGAAGTTATCTCTTCAAAAAAAGCTATAATCCAACTGTATAAAATACCATTACGCCTGTATACTCGGAGGGCGTAGTCAGACGTGTATTGTATCGAGCCAGTTTTAGTCTGATATGATAAAGTCGTGACGGTCTAATGGTGAGGCCCCCATCATGCATAGGATCAGGATATATTGACCCTTGTCGCTACGTCACGAAGTGCTAGCGACAGTTTCCAGGGGCCCATTATTAAGTGTGCAAGTAACCAACTGCCACTTTTTCCGTGTACAATGCGAACCTACTTCGAACCGCTCCCGCCACAATCAGCTCGTCCAATAAAGTTGCAGCTTCTAGAATGTTCTAGAAGCCGTGTGAGAAACAGAAAACGCGCACCCTTCTTTTTGACGTTAGCCGTGTGACGTCTGTCGACTGGGCTGCACTCCGAAAAGTGACAATCTGATACACAATTTACGAAACTTTATCTTCGCCCCCAACCCTATTGTTATTGGCTAAAATATGTGGCTTGGCCGTTTCGCTACCATCACATGGGCGTAAGGTAAAAATTTATTCACTGTTCATTGCTTTTCTGTTATACAATAGTTCTTGTAGTAACGAAACGGCCAAGCCTCATATTTTAACTAAGGTGTAGAGTTTGTGAAGTTAGGGCGTGTAGAGTCAGAAGCTTGGCTCTACATGAGATCTGATAACTTTTTGACAGTGCGAGCCATATGTGGTCTCGTCTTGGCAACATTTTACATGAAAATGTTTTTGGTGGGATTATATTTACGTTACTGGGAATAATGCATTTACAGTCCATACGCCAGCACATCAAGCTACCCGAAACTGTCAAATTTTCCCAATCATCTTTGAACCTAATGCTTTAGCGATAAAGTTGAAAATCTATTAAAGAAATTTGACAGATTGTAGTAGCTTGATGTGCTGGTGTCTGTACATATGTGTGTATGTTAAATGTGTATAATAAAACATTGATCAGGCAGGGGCATTAATTCTAGGTAACCAGTCCAATTTACCCATCCAAATACAAATATTCCAATATCTTTGTTTCCATATCCTGCAATAGTTCTACACCAACCAGGGGTTGTCCTTGCGTCCACTTGCTTAGTGCGTACAGGGATAATTGTCGGTTGGTACCTCATTTCTTTACAAGCTGCTTCGGCCCCACATACGCCTTCCAAAGGTCCGGGACCCTAGGGTTCCGAGATATGTCAAAGCCACTTTAAATAATAATAATATTTTGCAAAGCAACATACCCCAGAAGCACATGAATCGCCCTTACACTGAAAAGGAAAAAAATATTCTGTAATCCCCTAAAGTAGAGTGCTATGAGGATATTTGGCGCCTGAATGACATTGACACGGGGTCGATGTTGGAAAACAATATTGTGAAATTTTCTCAGAAATTGTAATAAGAAAACAAGTTGGCGGCGTCAGTTCCGACTTTGATCACTCGAAAAAATCCTGTCTGATTTTGCATCACTGTGCAAATCACAGTGATCTTTATTCTCATTCTAATAAGGTTGCTGTTGGATTGCTGCCATTGACAAGACTGTCAAAACATTGTGATCTTTATTCTCGTCACATTAAGGTTGCTGCTGACCGAGATAAAATAGCTGTAAACGGACTGTAGCGTTGTGTGAAGTCAAATGTCGAATGATGTTGAAAGCTTAATTTTTATTTCACGTAATTAAGATTCGGAACGTTTTCGAATCCGCAACGAGGTGATCCGGCAGAGAACCAATGTTGTCTACATAGCTCACAGAATAAGCAAACTGAAGTGACAATGGGCTGGCCTTATTAGCCGTAGAACCGATGCCCGTTGAGGTAAACATGTTCTTGAATAGAGACCGCGAATCGGCAAACGTAAGGTAGGACGCCCTCAGGCTAGGTGGAGCGGAGATCATCGCAGGATGGCTGGTAGCAGCTGAATGAGAGTTGCCGAAAATCGAGTTGAATGGCGTGCAATAGGAGAGGCCTATGTCCAGCAGTGGACTGCTTTAGGCTGATGATGATGATGATAAAGTAAGATTTGTAAACCGTCTTACCGTGCAGTCGCAGCCAGTTTTTTGACACTGAAATAGTATACAGAAACATTGTATTCAATGAATAAATTAAAATCATTAAGTGCTGATTTTTCCAACGCTAGATAATTTTATCCGAGGAAATTTATTTTGTATGGAAGAACTGTCAAAAATTCAATGTTATTACATTGAATTTTTGACAGTTCTTCCATACAAAATCTGACAGAAATAAATTTTATTCCACGGATAAAAATTATCTGTCGATTGTAAAATCAGCCTGCCTAGCCTTTTCCCAACTGTGTTAGGATTGGCATTACCGCCCTTTTGAGCTTTGACGCAGAAAAACTTACTCTTGATTGACACGCTTCGCCAACACACTGAAAAAACAAATAGGTAGGTATATAATAAGAACTTCATCGTTTCTCAGAAACCGATGAATATCAGTATTCTGCACGTTGTGTTACCTCATGTCCTAATAGAAACCGATCATCACGTGAATTCGCGATCGTGCACACGTAAAATTACGTTATTTACGTGTACGTAAGGCCCTTTGTATACACACGTTTTTCTTGCCGTGAAAATCTATAGTTTTATAGAGGTATGAGGAACAGGGTGTAAAGTTCACTCATCCTCTATAGAAAAGGGAGGATCCTCCGACCAGACAGGTGTTGTGTCTGCTACTGCCCAATGATTCATGTCGGGCCGTTGTATTTATGATACATTCGCGGTAAACTCTACTTGCGAGATGCAGGATTTGCGTGACATCAGTATGACGCGTAGTTCGCATGTCGCGGTGTAGATACCGCAGTTTTGCCGTAAAGAACTAAGGCTCGGTCGTCGGATTTATGTTCGTTTATCTCGTCAAAATGTAGGCAACAGCTGATTTTTTTTTGCGATTTCTGGTTTGGTCCCATAGTAAAAGTTGTTCATAATGATGAGTACAATGACCTCCTAAGAGGTTGTTAATGTTTTAAATATAATCCTGTATATGTGTGTGTGTGTGTGTTCTATTGTTTGTTGTTATTTGTATTGTGTTGTTGTATTGTTTGATTGTAATATTTTACCTCAGGTTTGTAGATAAGTTTGGCTCCAAGAACGGTCTCGTAGGCCAGCCATTCTTGCTGAGTTGTGTAGTTAAGGTTCATTGACCTCATTACGATTTTGATTGAATGTTCCTCAAGATTAGGCCTAGTTGTGATTTCGATCAGGTTTTCATCATAGATCTCTGTCTGTGGATGGTAAAGGAAAATTGACTTTATTTTAAGAAGAAAACAGTTCAATTTCTAAACTAGCTAGCTCATCATCATCAATGCCTAGCCTTTTCTCAACTATGTTTTGGTCGGCTTCCAGTCTAACCGGATGCAGCTGAGTAGCAGTATTTTACATGGAGCGACTGCCTATCTGATGGTCACAACCCACTTACTGGGTAATACGATCCCCCTTGGTAAGATTGGTTGTCAGACTTTCGGGCTTCTGACGACCCGTACCGACTGTGAAAGATCCATGACACCACCACCGGCTTAACGTGCTTTCCGAGGCACGGAGGGGTCTTGCTATGTAAAGATGGTCACCCATCCACGGATCAACCTCGGCAAGCGTTGCTTAACCTGAGCGATCAACCCTTGCGGATGTAATTACTTAGCCACAAGCTCCACTAGCTAGCTAATTATTATAATGATAGACCGAACTGAAAATATATATTTTTATAACTCTCTAAGGGCTGATGTTTCAATCATCTGATAACTTTATTGGAGGCAATGATATTTATTATAAGTGTAAATACTTATAAAATCATTGATTGGAGGATTAATTTTGACAGTTGTTCCATACAAAAACTGTCAACTATATTCCTCGAATAAAAGTTATCTAGAAAAATCAGCCCAAAAAGAAGTTTTATGCTGGGACTCCCTAGCAATGTCGAGATCTCACGTCCACACAGATTTTAACACTATCGAAAAAGGCTGTAAAAATACGTTTGGGCGTGATAATTTGGCTAGCGAGTCGCCCGCGATCAAAATCAACTGTAATAATCTTGCTTATTATTTTTATCCACGCAGACCACGCAGAAGAACCAAGGTAACCGACATAGCCCGAAGAGTTGCCAAACTTAAGTGGCAGTGGGCAGGGCACATTGCTCGCAGAACAGATGGCCGATGGGGCTGAAAGGTTCTGGCGTGGCGACCGCGTACCGGAAGACGTAGCGTTGGAAGGCCTCCCACAAGGTGGACCGACGACCTTGTGAAGGCCGCAGGAACCCGTTGGATGCGAGAAGCACAGAAGCGGTCGAAGTGGAGGTGCTTGGGGGAGGCCTATGTCCAGCAGTGGACGTCTTTCGGCTGAAATGATGATGATGATTCTTTTTATATTGGTACTTACTGTCCATCCCAATCTAGCCATACTCTCGTCTGGAACCGGTACGTATAGTTCTCCCTGTAAAATAAAAACTCAATTAAGTATAACGTAAAAAAAATAACCCCTCCCGTGAGTCATCATCACTATAAATTCAGTCCAGAATCACCCACAGTTAGGTATAGGTGTGGCAGCATTTACATCGCCACATGTCTACTACGCATCACGCTGACGTCACGCCAAATCCTGCATCGCGCAAGCAGAGTTTTTAGCATATAAACAACGTCTCGACATAAATCGTCGGGCAGTTACAGTTAGGATCCTTCCCTTTCTATAGACGATAAGTGAACTTTACACCCTTTTAGGCAAGAAATACAAACTCAGACTCAAAGCATTTGTTTAAACCATTTACAGGCACTTTTGAATTGTCAAGGAGTCGGTCAGTAAGAAAGATGAAGCTAGTTGCCCATTCCAGAGCGAAGTAAGTTCCTCCAACGAACGGGCAAAATACTCCATGGTAAATATAATACAAAAGGTCTGCTACGTACAAAGAGTGACAACACGCGCACGCAACAAATAGACGCGTACGTCTTTCTCTGTCGAATGCACTTGCACTCGCTGTACGTAAAGCGTGTCTATGTGTGCGTTCGTTTACGCTCGTTGTAATAGAGCCGACCTATATGCAGAACAAAAGAGAGTCCGTTCCTTAGAGTTTCCTGTCCGTTCTTCTCCTTAAGAACTGGGCAACTAGCTTCATTTTTCTGACTGACCGACGGACGGAGAAGCCGACCTTCTGTATCTTTCGGTTTTGTGGTACAGGCTTCCTTTCTTTCCTGACATTTGCTACAATTCCCTCCATCCATCATAATCAGCCTCTAATGTTCCCACTGCTGGGACACAGGCCTCCTCACTGTGAGAGGGAGTGGGCCGTAATCCACCACGCGGGCCCAGTGCGGGTTGGTAGATGTCACATGTCTTCGAATTTTTGGTTCTAGGACATGTCGGTTTCCTCACGATGTTTTCCTTCACCGTTTTGAGAGCAGTGGTGATGAAATAATTTACACAAAGTAAAGCGCCTGTCTGAGTTCGAACCTACGACCTACAACTCGTAAGTCGCGGCCGATACCACTGGGCCACCACTGCTCTCAAACTCTCTCCATCCATCGCCAAAATGTTTTCGAACACTTTGAATATTGTCATAACCCATACCTAATCTAAAATGTAAAGCCACCCCACAATCGGCTACCCAACAGGCACCAAACATCTGGCTTTTCCTCTACCCTTAACGCGGATAAACAATGTTAATTCCACAGATAATAACGACTCCTTCACGATTAATTGAGCATCTGGTTTTGTGGATACTAATAACAATAAATGTTGTCGCTTCAAAGACAGACATACAATTATATTTACTTAAAATAAGTTACATATTTTGATATAAGAGTTAATTATTCGTTAATTTATTTGTTAAAAACATATTTATTTAATAGTCTTTTAAGAGCTACTCGAAATTAACCTCGTTTAGCTATTTAAAATTAAATAAATTATTTGATTCATGTTTTAGTTGGCAGCACTGGTGTCGCGCCATTATAGTCCCGTTATGAACTTACGGAGCAATGGTGGGGCGACACTTGCCGCATGAATATTGAAATAGATGATCGATAAGTAGTTGGTCGTTGGCTACAGTGCGAGTAACATCTTCAGGATTGTTATAAATTAGAAAATAAAGTTATAATTATTGTTTAAGTGTGCAGTTTGATTAAAGTCGTTCATATAAAATTTATAAGGAATTTTGAGCCAATTTACTGAGAGTTGGCCTAAATTAGCCTTTTTGATGATGTTCTTCAAAAAGGTCAGGTGCGTAGTACTAGCATTCAGATGTATGAACGTAAATGAAGCAAAAGGAGTATGTAAGGATTGTAGCAGGTGGAGTTTTGTGGTTTCTGCCTGCCCCTACGGGGAAAAGGCATGAGTTTATGTGTGGACGATGTTGTCGGTAAACGCTTTGGAACGTCTCAAGTTTCTCTAACTGGTGATTGGTCACCATAATCAGCCTATAATGTTCCCACTGCTGGGACACAGGCCTCCTCTCGGTGAGAGGGAGTGGGCCGTAATCCACCACGCGGGCCCAGTGCGGGTTGGTAGATGTCACATGTCTTCGAATTTTTTGGTTCTAGGACATGCCGGTTTCCTCACGATGTTTTCCTTCACCGTTTTGAGAGCAGTGGTGATGAAATAATTTACACAAAGTAAAGCGCCTGTCTGGGTTCGAACCTAAGACCTATGGCAGCGCGGAGGGACGGTGGCGGTGAAAGCACCGCTCGACTGCGCGGCCAGGCGATGTACGTGTGTTAGGCATTTACGGATTTATTAGAGACCAATGCGACATGAGATCCGCTTCACCGCCTACCGCGGCGGTGCGCGATGCCGTGTGTTAATCGCCATAAAGAGAAGTGGTTTGTAAAAATACTACCTACTTGGTGCCAGGATGTACGGTAACTATCATTTCTAGGACAAAATTCTTCAAAAGGAGGTTTTTACTTAAGGCTACTCTTTCGAAAAAAGCTTAAAAACAGCGTGCAGATAAAGCAGCTTTTCTCCGGAACTTACAGAGAAATTACATCTGAAAAAAATAGTTGGTAATCTACATGATATGAATCGTAATTTGGTTTAGCCATAATTTTTCTATCGATATCACCTATTAAGAAAAAAAACCACCTCCAAATCGTTGAGATGAAACCATTTTACTCCTTCATTTTTTATCAAAAGAATATAAAAAAAATATCTACTGCTTTGCAATACAAACGAAAATGATTTGGTTTTGTTACTTTTTAAAAACATGTATATTTTTTAATATAATAAATTAAAAATGCGATCGTTTAAAGTCCGTGTCTATATCATCCCCGCACTCGTCCACGAATTCAGTGCGGGGCGCCTCGTGTTGCTAGGCAACGCGACGCCCAAATGCACAAGGTCGTTGGCATGAATACAAGCCTTAATAAAAATAACTGCAAAGTTCATACCTCTATCACAAACTGTTGATTTTGATGAGTTTTTCTGTCCTAAATGAAACAAAAGAGGTATTAGTTGACACCATTGATTTATAATCAATGGTTGACACAGACTAATTATTGTAATTTCTAGCTTCTGCCCGCGACTTGACTTGTGAAATTTCTTGGTCCCCCAACCCACCCCGTCGCATCGCATCGCCTGACCACGCTATAACTTCCTTTTCGCTTAGCGTTCTTTCTGGCTTTTTACCCTTTTTGCTCGGCTCCTAAGGGTTCTAGCGAGATGTTAAGTAGCCTTCCTCAAGAATTGGGCTATCAAACGCAAAATAATTTTTCAAACCCGACTGGTAGTTCAGAGATTAGCGGATAAATAGGTAAATCTTTATTTTTATTATTATCTTTTTAAAAAGGTTCACATAGTGAACTTTTATACGGACTCGAATTATATAGCCTTTTGTCAAAAAAAGCATCCATTGATTCTTTGTGTGTCTGGCGTCAACACCTTGCGTGACGGATCCCTTGGCTCTCACCCCGAATTTAATCCATAAATGATCTAATCACATTACGTCAACTCCACTTACCTCTTCGGGAATAAAGGTGTGATTCGATTGTATTTGGCCATAATTATGGTTGACAGTAATGGAATAACAGAGAATATAACAAATAATACGTTACCGTAACTCGGGCCAAACCATCCTTTGTGTCTGGCTGCAAATTAACAAAAACGTTATTTTTATGAACGCTGGTTAATCCATACTATACTCAGCGGGATTGTCCGAAAGGGTTACCGCTGGCCCGGAACATAAAGGGCTAAGGAAGGAACACGGGTGGGTTTTAGTCAGTAAGAGTCTGACACTCCCTTCCGCTCCACCCAGAGCGGGAGGGGTCATTTGATGATTTCCCATCCGCAAAAAAAACTGTACTACATAGACTAATCACGTATATTATGATACTAATATTATAAATTAGAAAGAAACTCTGTCTGTCAGTCTGTATGTTACCTTTTTACGCATTTCGATAAAATTTGGCAGAGAGATAGATTGCATCCCGGGGAAGGACATAGGATAGTTTTTATCCCGATATTCCCACGGGATCGAAACTTACGCGTGTGAAACCCCGGGGCGCTGCTAGTAATTTAATAAATGAAGGTTGTGTGAGAAGTGTAATACTTAAACTATAAGTTGAAGGGACTAAAAAGTTTTTTTTTGCAACAATTTTACTGTAGGATTTCACAGGGAACTTTGATCGTGTAAGTGAGGGCTTTAGGGAAAACGACTTCAGCTTCGCAACCTTACTCTTTATGAAACACACAAAACTTGTAGCGAATTAACTATATAAATTACTGTTTTCCACCCGCGGCTTCACCCGCGAGGTATGGCGATAAAAACTATCCTATGTCCTTCCCCGGGATGCAATCTATCTCTCTGCCAAATTTTATCGAAATCCGTTCAGTGGTTTAGGCGTGAAAAGATAACATACAGACAGACAGATAGAGTTACTTTCGAATTTATAATATTAGTATGGAATATTAACTAAGAATATTTGGGAGGTTGTTAAGAGCGTTTACGCCGTACGGCATTTCATACAAACTTTCAAGCCCTTATTTTCCGAAATTAATTAACCGATTTTAATTAAACTTCATACGCATAAGCAGGATCCAAAGGTCTAAAAAGTTAGTAGAGAACATTTTCGAAATGTCATAATTAAAAAAAGATATCTGGAAATCTCTGTTTCTATGGAAAATTTAAAATCGGTCTAATTTGGCTATAACACTATTTTTTGAAAATGTTCTCTACTAACTTTTTAGACCTTTGTATCCTGCCTACGCGTATGAAGTTTCATTAAAATTGGTTCATTCATTTCGAAAAATAAGGGTTTGAAAGTTTGTATGAAATGCTGTACGGCGTAAACGCTCTTAACAGGGGTTCATAAGATACCATTCTGGTACCCTAAAAATTAAGCTTTCTTGGAGCTTACCGAGTTTAATTTAACCCAGCGTATTGGAGCATGGAAATCGTCCTGAAAAATAATTAGTGTTTATATCAAAGGAATACAGTATGTTATGTTATGTTACGTTAAGGTGAAACCGCTGAGGTAGCCCGCGAAATTTTTGATTAAAATATGATTTGCGACCGTAACAAATATTTATTTATAGAATCAGTAATACAACTTGTGAAATTAGTATAATCCCAAATTGTCAAGATATCATTAGTCATTCAGTGGGATTACTTGGTCTTAGAGAGTTGTGTTGATGACTTTAATGATTACATAACGGTTACAGAATCGCTTTACTGTAGTGCGATTCTGTAACCATCACACCGTAAAATCTTAGGTGAAGACTCCGGTCCCAGGTTGGTCGAAGCAAGGAAAATCTGTTCAGACCTTGAGGGTTTAAGTAGTACTGTTTCATAAACGATGGGACACTTAATATCGTGTCCGGCGTGTGCTGTCATGTGCACGTTACAGGAACTGATGGACGCTAGTGATGGCGCCAAACACGTAGCCGAATTTTGGGCCGAGTCCATTTAGATCGCCATCGACACACTATGAAAAGGACTCAGAAATATGAAAAAACTGGCCAAGTGCGACTCGCACACAAAGGGTTCCGTACCAAAAGGCAAAAACGCCGAAAACAACAAGTTTGTTGTATGCCCCCCCCCCCCCCCCTAAATATTTATTTTATTCTGTTATTACTATTTGTTGTTATAGCGGCAACAGAAATACATCATCTGTCAAAATTTCAACTGTCTAGCTATCACGGTTCGTGAGATACAGCCTGGTGACACGACAGACAGACAGACGGACAGTGGAGTTTTAGTAATAGGGTCCCGTTTTTACCCTTTGGGTACGGAACCCTATTACTAAAACTCCACTGTCCGTCTGTCTGTAAATGTATGAAACAGCTGTTTTATTTAGTTGGTCCTATAGTAACTGTTGTTAATTTTCTTGAGTATTAAACTCCATATAAGTATATACCTGGTTTAAGGGTCATATTCAAAATAATTGTAAGTTACGGATAGGAAACAGATATGAATATTATTTGATTGTAACAGAAAAATAACAGAAAGGAATTATTAGGGCAAGTTTAAATAGCACACGTTTATAACAGGCTACGAGTGCGAAGTCGGTGTGGGTCGCTAGGTGGGTACATAATGAAATAACATTTTGGTGATCGTATTTTAGTTGGTATAATTGCCATAAATTCATCATCATCATTGCCATAATGCCTTATCTCCGAAACTACCGAGCCTAAAATTTTGATATTAATATTAAGGCAAAAGGATTCTAATGATTAGAATTATGTAAAGTCATATTTGTTACGGTCGTGAATCATATTTTAATCAACATACAACTTTACACTGACCTGTAAATTGCAAAAAACCTGAGTCAATTTGAATTTCGCGGGCTACCTTGGCGCATCCCCCTTAACTGATACTGAGACGGCCGACGAGAGGCTGGGTACGCCTCGGCGAGGCTGCGCGGTTAGTATAAAAGGCTCAAGCAGTGAGGACTGAGGATACGCAGTAAAACATGCACACACAGACAATACATGGCACAGCAATGCAATACATGGCACAATATACGCAAACTTTACATACTTCAAATAAATTTAAGTAAGTAAAAAAAATGTTTTGGCTAATCTGCGGTGCACTAAGTACCTATTAATATTTTATTTTCATTAATTCATACATGAGACAATGTGAATGTGTATATTGAACAAAATGGCAAAGCGTTTATTCTTACGCGTCGTATAGTAACAGCTAGTGAACTAATTTTGCCAGTATTTCAAATTTCTTTATTGCCATGGAAATAATGTTAAAATAGCATAACAGAGAAGAATAACAGATATGTGCAAAATCAGGACACTCATTAATAAATTAAATTTGGAGTACACTAAATAGTATTTTATATTTTGTTTAGTAAAGTGTTGAAAGTTTAAACAATATTCTCTGAATATATTTTTTTTTTTAACTTTTGTGTAGGAATGGTTATTAAATTATTTTTTTTAGTTTACCGTTAAAGACGTGGACATAGAATACTTGTATGAAACGGATCCTACGCAATGTCTGGTTTAATTTTTTTAAATGAATTGTTTAGGTTTACCAAATGTTTCGTTGTTTTTTATTAAGCTCAAATAAATATTTTATCTGTTTGTTTATGAAATTCTAGTCAGTTGCATCTCGTTATGAAAATAATTGGGTTGGACATTAAGACAGTAGTAAATATACAATTATTTTGAATATGACCCTTAACCTGTCTCATATACTTTAATAGGCGTAAAGTTATATTTTTTATTAAACTTACGAGTTGTCTCAATTTCGTTAGCCTTTCTTCCACTGTAAATATCTGCAAAATGTTTGAAATTAATCAAAAATAATACTTATCAGTGACAGATAGAAATGAAAAAAAAAAAATTAAAATGCTTATATACAATATACTAGCTGTTACCCGCGACTTCGTCCGCGTGGAATTTAACAAAAAAGTTATTGTTCAGTTCGCAGAGTTTACGCGATAACTTATTAATTCTGTATTCTGCGTAAAGAAATACCATGCTAATTTTAATGAAATTCTTCTATTTTATGAATCGATATTTTGTTTTTGTACATATTTCTCCATTTAGTTCTTTTTTCGTTTTTGGTAGTTTAATTTTTTTCTTGTTTAATTTTTTTTTTCTTTGTTTTTCGTATTAGGTTTATTGAAAAATTTCTTTTTAAACAATATTTGGTGTACGATTTTCTGGGGCTAAAAAAACAACACTACTGGCATTCCTTCCACGTGAACATGCCACGTATAGTTGCCCATGGGTAAAGCAACCCTTAGTTAAATCTATTTATTTTTTTTATTTATTTATTTATTTACTCAATACATAAAATTGTAGAACACAAAAAAAAGTTAAATCTATGCCAGCTTTGCTTAACGTTTGCCCTTGTGACTTGTCGATTGTCATAGCAAAACTGACATTGATAGGGAATTGCAATCTTTTGAATTCAAATGGAAATTTCGACGGTATTATAGGAATCCGTGGTATAAATACTATCTCACCTTTTCCGCATCCAGATATTATACGACTTTCTATAACGTTTCTTTGCTACGACACTACTCGCAACCTAGTACCTACCATTGCAAAGTTTCGGTGTGTTTAAATTACGGAGCAGAATGATGGGCACGCCAATCTTAAGTTCTAGTTTGTGAGGGGGTAGACCAGGCACAAATATACTATTTACAAATTCTGTTGGGTAATTAACCACTTCATCCGGATTGCAAACTGTATTGATGGAAAGGTATGTTTGTGATTCACCAGGTAGTTTATCTAAAATGCGCTGATTAAGCGCAGTAACCTGGTCGTACATAGGTGTTAAAATTGATCTTTCACACAACCACGAATCTTCTTTGATATTGAGATTGTGAATATCATCATAAATACTATGTATTAAAATTTCAATGTCCGCCACAACCTCACAAATACCGGTAGGTAGTTCTATATCATGAGTACTAAGTATTCACTTCTGGAAACTTTCCCTCTCCAACATCAAGAAGAATTTTGCTAAATTCTGAATCGGCTGAATGTGCTCTCATATTTTCTTTTAAATTAAGTTTTTTACAATGTCTCCAAAGTACTGAACGTTTAAAACAGGCGTTAATTTCATCAGCTCGCTTACCTTTAATCACAACTGGTAATATTTGTCTAAAATCTCCAGCGAATAAAAATAAGACTCCTCCAAATAATAGATTATTACTTCTTATGTCCTGCATATCCTATTCACGGCTTCTATAGATTTTTTTTGCCATAGTGCATTCGTCCCATACTACAAATACACAATCTTGTAGAACGTTGGCTTTGAGACTATTTTTGGATAGAAAGAAAGAAAAACTGTTTATTCTGCACAAACAAAACGCACATATACACACGCGGATATACTGCATACTGAATGGAATTTTCCATACGGTCTAAATCTAATGGGATTTTAAACATCGAATGTGCCGTTTTTCCCCCAGGAAGTAAGGTTGCCGTTATGCCGCTATGAAAGAAAACGTTAAACATTAATTTATAATTATTACTAAACTAATGGTAAAAAAGGAAAACAGTAAAAATGTAACAAAATATTGGGTTAAAAACTACTACCTCTAAAGTAATTTATCAAATTCAAATTAAATAAAAAACTAACTAAAAAGGTCTTACTGCTACAAAACATTGCACATGTAAGGAAACAATTTGAGTTAAGAAGAACAGAACAGTGGAAAAATAAATAAAAGACCTAATCAAACAAAAAAGTATGATATAAGTGCTGGAAATCAATTTTTAAACGAATTCGTTGAGACAACCGTTAGCAATAGCCCGCTCGCGCGTTCTGAGCCCGCGCGATAGGCAGCCTTTGTGATATTAAGTCGTTGGTGGGAGAAGCGGGTGGGAGGCGCCCGAGCCACGACGTGACGGGCTGACGCGTGGGCTGCGCGCGGTACTGGACGGTACTTGGACATTGCAATATTACTTTATTTTATAATAATTTTATTTTAACAATATTATGTGTATATGACATCATAATACATAATTATATTATTTATTCAACAATCAATTTCTATGGAGATTAAGAAATCTTCACGTATTCATTGTTTTTTTTTTTTTTTCGTGGAACCTTATTATTTTTTCTAAAAAAAAAGTAGCCTAAGTTACTCCTTATTACATCAGCTATCTGCCAGTGAAAGTCCCGTCAAAATCGGTCCAGCCGTTTCAGAGATTAGCCGGAACAAACAGACAGACAGACAGACAGACAGACAGACAGACAAAAATTGTAAAAATTGTTATTTTGGTATATGTACCGTGTATACATCCATATGCATTTAGTAAAAAGCGGTTATTTTAATATTACAAACAGACACTCCAATTTTATTTATTTGTATAGATTGTATAGATGACACAACTAACTATTATTGGTAGGTTATTGGTTGGTTACAGTTGTTTTAATTTAATATAGTAATATTAAATTAATAATAATAAACCATTTATTTTCAGGTTATAAAGACCCATAGATACATACCTTAACCTAAGTATACATAATAATATAGTAACAATTTTGTTAGTAAATAAAACTTAATAACTATGTTAGTATCACTTAGTTGCACTAAGTCTTTGTGCGTTCCGGTGGCACTTGTCCGCGAAAGCTTCGGAATACCACATCCTGCGGCTAAAAGCTTTCATTGGCATTGCCACATTGAATGGCAATGCTAATTCTTTGGCCAAAGAACGAGCCAATCCTCTGGTCACGTGAAGTGTCGACCAGTTGGCGACATATTATCTAAATTTCCGACATTATATATGTAAAGTCAGGTTGTCAAATTTTAGGCTTCTGACCTTACGTATGTAAAAACAGTAAAAATAACTTACGTGTTCTGTTGTTGGTCCCTATAAAAATAACAGAATTTAATATCGTATACCACACACACACACACAACACTTACTACCTGCAGAATGTTCTCTCCTTCTCCCTTAATCCATCCAAAGGTTGTCTTTAAAAGATCGCTTTTAGCGATAAGACCGCCTCTTGTGTCACCCCTTGTAAAATTTCTACATTTACCTATATCTGTAGTTTTTAGACTATTCTATCTAAGTATCTATTTAACTAATTACATCTACCACACCAAACTGACCTAAGTATCGTGAGCTTCGTAATTGCTTTACCATTGATAAAACGACAAGGTCTATTTTTGTCTATTGGATAATTAGATATACAGGATAATTTTTTATGCATTGCGCAAATTTTCACAGGATGTTCTACTCATGAATATGAACAACTTTCACTATAGGTTCAAATCTGAAATCACGAAAAAAAAATCGGCTGTTTCATACATTTTGGTCGAGTAGGTATTGAACTTTTGTATGAAACAGCTGATTTTTTTTTCGTGATTTCAGAGTTGAACCCATAGTGAAAGTTGTTCATATTCATGAGTAGAACATCCTGTGAAAATTTGCGCAATGCATAAAAAAATATCCTGTATATTATATCTAGTTAGATAATTTCAACCTTAGTGAATTCACTGGGAATTGTTATCAAAAGTCGTAGGAAGCGTGCAATGTGACAGCAAACCGGCATCAAATTATGAAATACCGTTTTAGTGTCAAATCATTTTTTTTTTGTCAAATTCAATCAAAAATATATACACATGTATATCACGACAACATCTGCACCAGTTGACGTCATCATGTCAGCTCGCCGGCTGTCGCTGAAAACCAGCGTTAGGGTTTTTTTTTTGCGGATGGGATATCATCAATGAAGGGAGTGTCAGACTCTTACTGACTAAAACCCACCCGTGTTCCTTCCTTAGCCCTTTATGTTCCGGGCCAGCGGTAACCCTTTCGGACAATCCCGCTGAAGCGTTAGGGCTCTGTCTTGCATAGGGTTATAGAGGTATGAGGAACAGGGTGTAAAGTTCACTCATACTCTATAGAAAAGGGAGGATCCTCCGACCAGACGCGTGTTGTGTGTGGCGGGCAACTGCCCGATGAATCATGTCGGGCCATTGTATCTATGCTAGTTGCGCGGTAAACTCTGCTTGCGCGATGCAGGATTTTGCGTGACGTAAGTGCTGACTGGTATTTTTCACTGCCAGTCTGCTAAGGCTAGCACAAAAGTCGACTACTATAGTCGGCGCGTTTTAGCATGGCAATAGCGGTCATTGCCCTTTCCCTAATATCTCTCCGTAAGAACCCAAACAATAGACTATGTATGGTTTTTCATTATCGGAACATGTTAAAGAGTCCGTTAACGTTTTTAAACAAAAAAATGCTAGAAAGTGTAGGTGGGTCAATGACCGCTATTGCCATTCTAAAACGCGACTACTATAAGCAATAATTAACCCTAGTCATCTTCCTAATCTCGGTTCATAGGTGAAACCGCGGGGCGCAGCTAGTATATAATATTATAAATGTGAAAGTTTGTGAAGATGTTTGGATGTTTCTTACTCAATTACGCGTAAACCGTTGAACAGATTTTGATGATAATTGGCACATATAGATAGACCATTTCCTGGATTAACACATAGGATACTTTTTATTCCGATATTCCCACGGGATCGAAACCTACGCGAGTAAAACCGCGGGGCGCTGCTAGTAAATAATAAAAGTATTAATTTTCGGAGGCACATGATTACACAACCAGTCGAATCAAAATTATTATCTCATCTCGTGAAGCTTAATTAACCACTAAATGTATTAATTAAATAATCTGATAACGAATGCGGTGTTATTTCAGCTATAATACGTAGTTACTAAGAGTTCAACACATTTTAAACTCCCATAAATTACGCAAATAAAAAAGGAATATTTAAACAACACTGACCGGACAGGTCCACTCAATCTGTGTGGTTCTCTCCTCAAAATACCATTTCAGACAAACCTTCATGGTCTTCACATGATCTGATCAAGATTAGGTATGTCTAGACTTTAAAAGAGACTGCGACCTCTGAGTTTGCTTCAGCCTTTCTTTACGAAAAGAACTTACGACCTATTCTCAGACCTACCAAATAAACACGAAAAATTTCATAAAAATCGGTCAAGCCGTTTCGGAGGAGTTCGATAACAAACACTGTGAGACACGACATTTTTATATTATGACCGATTTCATTTCGAGTTCCAAAAGTAGGTATAATTCACTTACACTTGACGGCGGCATCTTGACTTTATCCAATCGGTTCTGAAACTGTATAATTATAAACAAACGATTAATTTCAGACAATACGTTCAGTTAATTAATAAATAATACTTTTAGTTAAATCCGTTTGTTTGAAAGAGATAGGAGTTTCAGACAGACTCTTTAGATTTAAAGTTTTGGAGTTGATTTTCAATTAGGTTAATTTTATTGCTATGATTTGATAGATAATTCTAGGGCCGGCAGACTAAAAATATAAGTCATAAAATCACACTTTTCGACTTAGGTCTGTACACATAAGTTAACAAAAAAAACCGACTTCCAAAAAAAACACTACAAACTGAAAAATAACTTTAATTTCGGAAGTCGGTGTCTAAGGGATCAGTATTTTAGTTTTTGTTTTGTTTGTTTTTTTGTTTTTACCTGAGATGGTGACAACCATACACAAATACACAAGATACTTCATAAAATATGCGAAAAACAATAAGTGAGCCTATAAAATTTGAGGGTTGCCCTCGATTTCTCTAAGATCCCATCATCAGATCCTAACTTGGTGACACTGGGACTACCTCAGAACTATCTACTTTCGAACAAAAAAAGAATTTTGAAAATTCGTCGACAATTGGCGGAGTATTCGATGAACAAACATACAAAAAAAAAAACATACAAGCACCCGAACATAGTACCTCCTCCTTTTTGTGAAGTCGGTAAAAAGTGTGACTTTATGACTTATGTTTTGGATATCTCTAATGCAATAAATATCTGAAATATATGAAAATTGAAAGTGTGTTACGCAATTAGAGTGCAGCGGTGCTATTCTGTAAAAATCTCACCGTGAAAACTTAGGTGAAGTGAGCGTGGAGCGAGCTGTCAATAGTGTCAATTCCTAGCAAAAACAAACTCACTTCACCTAAGTTTTCACGGTGAGATTTTTACAGAATCGACCGGCAGATAGGCGCTTTCGCCATAAGTGCCAGCCAAGTACCTAATAGAGAGCGAGTCTAATGCCGTCAATCAATCTGCCAAGCCTTTTCCCAAACGACACACACATAGCCGTCAACTACGCATTCTGTACATCAAGCTAAGTAACATTGCACAAAACTAATTGCTGGAAAACGGTAGTGCGCAATATAAACACACGCAAAACATTGTGTTTATGGGTGCATGCAACGGTACAGGGGTCGTCGGGGTATTTAATGTTGTGTTTTAAATATCAAAATCTTGTTTTCGTAAATAAACGTCAGTAAAAGTTGTACTTTTGACCTTCAATATCTCCGTAACCTGAAGGTTCCCAGGTATGGTCCCGTACAAAAAAGTATTGCAATGACGGGGAGTAAAAGTGGGTCTCGGTTTCGCAATGTGTCTTTTTACACCCGTTATGTTAGGGTCGGCTTCCAGTTTGAACCGGATGCAGCTGAATAGGTACCAGTATTTTACACGGAGCGACTGCCTATCTGACCTCCATAACCCATCTACTGGGTAACACGATACCCCTTGGTAAGAGTGCGAATGCCTATCGGACTACCACAACGTAGTTACTGGGTAAAGGCTCCTTCAAACAGGCGCGACACGCGAAAAAATCGCGCGCGACGACCAGTCGCGCAACGAGCGGTGCCTTTATGTCGCGCGCGATTATATCGCGTGCCGCGTCTGTTTGTAGGAGTCTTAATACGATACCCCTTGGTAAGACTGGTAAGACTTTCTGGTTTCTGACATTCCGGAACGACTGTCAAATATCGACGTATAGCAGCCGGGAGGGGAGGCCTGTGTCCCAGCAGTGGGAACATTATAGGCTGATAATGCTATTTTCTATTTTATGACGGACAAAATGAATACAATTTTAACTCAGCTTTACTTACCTCAATTTTTCTTTGCGCTATTTTCATCAACTGATATCCAGATGGCTGTAAAATAATTATAAATATCATTATGGCATATTATTTTTATACACTTTTTTTTTCTAAACCTAATCTAATCTTATCACAGCCCAAGCACAAGCTGAAGTGACAATTGATTGGCCATAATAGCCGTAGAACCAATGACCGTTGGGGTAGGCGTGTTCATTAGTGGAGACCGTGAACCGGCAAACTTATGGTAGGACGCCCTCAGGCTAGGTGGAGCGACGATCTTCGCAGGGTGGCTGGTAGCAGCTGGATAACAGTTACCAAGAATCGAACTGAATGGCGTGCATTAGGAGAGGCCTATGTCCAGCAGTGGACTGCAACAGGCCGATGATAAACCAAATCCTAACTTAAAATATGCCCAGAATTTTTACGTTTACGTGAAAAAAAATTGGGTAGGTATTTGTACTTTCGTGTGATCTTTGCGTTATACTCGTGAACGGGTGCTGCTTGTGGTGACTGGTCATCTTGTCGACCATGGTTTTTAGGGTTCCGTACCCAAAGGGTAAAAACGGAACCCTATTACTAAGACTTCGCTGTCCGTCCGTCCGTCCGTCCGTCCGTCCGTCCGTCTGTCTGTCACCAGGTTTAATCTCAAGAACCGCGGTAGCTAGACAGTTGAAATTTTCACAGATGATGTATTTCTGTTGCCGCTATAACAACAAATACTAAAAACAAAATAAAATAAATATTTAAGGGGGGCTCCCATACAACAAACGTGTTTTTTTCGGCGTTTTTGCCGTCTGTCTGTCACCAGGCTGTATCTCAAGAACCGCGGTAGCTAGACAGTTGAAATTTTCACAGATGATGTATTTCTGTTGCCGCTATAACAACAAATACTAAAAACAAAATAAAATAAAATAAATATTTAAGGGGGGCTCCCATACAACAAACGTGTTTTTTCGGCGTTTTTGCCTTGTGGTACGGAACCCTTCGTGTGCGAGTCCGACTAGCACTTGGCCAGTTATTGTTATTAGTAGTTAACTGTGTATTGATTTGACTAAGACGGTCCTAGTTTATCATTTGTGACTTCGAGTTACAACTATACAATGTGGAGAGTAAAATACGGCAATAATGAAAACTAGTAATGCATAGGAATATTTTAGAACTATGACTGAATTTTCATATGCAGACTGGGAATGGCATTAATTAGTATTACGCTAATATTTTCTCATTGTTGTCTTATTTATTTTTAGTATATTCGTGTATTTATGTATATTTATTCGTGCTTATATGTACAATGTGTAACATAATTAACGCAAGATCTCATACCCCAATTATTGAGTTAAAAGCTTAATACAATGATCAAAACAATTTTTTTTAAGGCTAACTATTTTTATTAAGTGAATTGTGTTGACCCTTTCATTACTTTATGCATTTAAAATTGAGTCTTGTTGCCTTGAAATAAGATTTAATTTTCTTTGGCTCAATCAGCGGTCAGTAGTATGGCAAAATGCATAATTTTTGAAAAAAATACCTACCTATCTTAAAAGTTACCGAAATTGATTCAGTAATCAATTATTATGAACAAATTACTTTCAGGACTTGCGTTTATTCTGTTACACCTTGTATAAGTAATTAGGTATATATTATATTTAAGTTTTAATAGATTTTATGCGTACAGGCGGTGGCCAACATTATCTAACCCACGTCTAGTGGGTCAGGCAATGTTGGGTGGGTCAGATAATGTTGGTCACCGACTGTACCTGGGGGCCTAAAAAGGCCACTTTGGAGAATCATAAAAGGATAACATTATGAATTATAATATGGCGAGGACAGTCCATGTTTTTCTTTTTTCGCTGCACTACGTAAGTAGGTACAATCAAAGAGATTGGAATTGGATTTGGATTGGATTGATTGGTATTTTAGCACAGACAAAAAAAAATAACAGAAACATGCTTCAGCAATGTGATTTGATACGATTAACTTAACAGTTAACTGTCCATTATGTTGTGTTGTATATTTTATATTTAAATTATTTATTCCTCAATTTTTATGGTTGCACCTACTACTGTTTGTCTCTGCATCACCCAAAGGTTGACTGGTAGAAAATGCCAATGACATTAAGTCCGCCATGTGCTTGAAGTTTAAAATAAATAAATTTAAGCAGTTTAATTTATATAGTCGCATTGTCGTCAAAAAAAAATAAATATTTTTTTTTTTCAAATTCCTTTTAAAAACATAATCCATTATTGCAGTCTTATATAATTTTGACGTTCAAAAATTCTAATTCTCTGCCTAATTTGAATGAATGACTTAAGATTTTTTGATTTTGTACTTACTAATTCATTATTCGGTGGTGGTGAACCTTGCGCACCATCTTGCAAGCTCGGATCACCGCCGTCAGGGCTACCGCCACCCGGATAACCTGGTGGTGGTCTATCTATCTGTTCTTGTGGCATTCCGGATGGAAACCCGGATATGGCCGGGGGACCTTTGGGTTTTCCTTGAAGTTCTTGGGGAAGCCCATCTCCCATTACTGAGGGTGGTCGTGTCTTCATGTATTCCGGGGGAGGCCGTCCTTCAGATGGTCCTCCCTGCATGTGCCCCGGTGGAGGCCCTCCTTCCATTTCTGGGGGAGGCCCTCTTCCGGGTGGTCCTCCCTGCATGTGCCCCGGTGGAGGCCCTCCTTCCATTTCTGGGGGAGGCCCTCTTCCGGGTGGTCCTTCCTGCATGTATCCCGGGGGAGGCCTTCTTTCAGATGGTCCTCCCTGCATGTACCCCGGTGGAGGCCCTCCTTCCATTCCTGGGGGAGGCCCTCTTTTGGGTGGTCCTCCCTGCATGTATCCCGGGGGAGGCCCTCCAAAAGGTGGTTCTCCCTGCATGTACCCAGGTGGAGGCCCTCCTTCCATTCCTGGGGGAGGCCCTCCTTCCATTCCTGGGGGAGGCCCTCTTTTGGGTGGTCCTCCCTGCATGTATCCCGGGGGAGGCCCTCCAAAAGGTGGTTCTCCCTGCATGTACCCAGGTGGAGGCCCTCCTTCCATTCCTGGGGGAGGCCCTCTTCCGGGTGGTCCTCCCTGCATGTATCCCGGAGGAGGCCCTCCACCAGGTGGTCCTCCATGCATGTACCCCGGTGGAGGCCCTCCTTCCATTCCTGGGGGAGGCCCTCCTCTGGGTGGTCCTCCCTGCATGTATCCCGGGGGAGGCCCTCCAAAAGGTGGTTCTCCCTGCATGTACCCCGGTGGAGGCCCTCCTTCCATTCCTGGGGGAGGCCCTCCTCTGGGTGGTCCTCCCTGCATGTACCCTGGTGTAGGCCCTCCTCTGGGTGGTCCTCCCTGCATGTACCCTGGTGGAGGCCCTCCTCTGGGTGGTCCTCCCTGCATGTACCCTGGTGGAGGCCCATCTTCCATTCCTGGGGGAGGCCTTCTTCCGGGTGGGCCACCCTGTTGATATCCCGGGGGTGGACCTCCTCCCATTCCCGGGGGAGGCCCTCCTCCGGGTGGGCCACCCTGTCGATATCCCGGGGGTGGACCTCCTCCCATTCCCGGAGGAGGCCCTTCTCCGGGTGGTCCTCCCTGCATGTACCCCGGTGGAGGCCCTTCTTCGTATGGTCCTCCCTGCATATAATCCGGGAGAGGCTCTCCTTGTGGTCCTCCCTGCTTGTATCCCGGTGGAGGCCCTCCTTCCATACCTGGGGGAGGCCCTCCTCTGGATGGTCCTCCCTGCATGTACCCTGGCTCTCCTTCCATGCTTGAGGCAGGCCCTTCTCCGGGTGGTCCGCCCTGCATGTACCCCGGTGGAGGTCCTCCTTCCATTCCTGGGGAAAACTGTCCTTCCATTCCTGGGGGAGGCCCTCCTCCTGGTGGGCCTCCCCGCAGATATCCCGAGGGTGGACCTACTCCCATTCCTGCGGGAGACCATTCATCTCCCATTGATGCGAGTCCTCCACCTTGTCTGAGGGTTGCATTTCCTGAGATCGGAGGATCTGGGTTAACTCCTCCGTCCACGGTACTCTGGAAAAACATAAGTGGAAATATTTACAGAGTCAAATTAAAATAACTGGTGGAGCTAAATAGACATGTCGAGTGTCAAAATCAAATTTTGTTTTTTTTTATTACGCTTTCAGCAGTGTTCAATTGATAGAAGTGAAACTTCTCAAAAAATAAAGAATAAGAGAGATTTAGTGTGAGAGACAGATAGAGTTACATCTTTCTTCTCTTTCGTGACGCATCCTTGAAATTTCACTCGTCCAATCACCGAATAGCTTATGAAGTTTCACTTAAAAAAACTTATAGTTTGTACGTCCATCGTGGACATAGCCACCATAAGGCTGGTTTTCCACCAGAGATGAGCGAGGATGCGTACGCGTCGCGAGGAATGTGTGTGAAACTAACCAATACCAACGCTAACTTAGTTCAAGCTATAAAAATTAAGCGATATGACCTGCAGGGTAATTGCGTAACACACTATCAGTAGCAATGGGTTTCATTTTGACAGTTCAAGAACATTCATTGCGTTATTTGCGTTGTTGAGCAGACACATTTTTCGAACATATGGAGCAATGGATTAGAAATGTGCTTCAAAATGATTCAAATTGAGAGTAATATAGTGTGTTACGCAATGAGGGTGCTGACATGTCTGTGAAAAAGAGGACTATTACGTTGTGTAATGACCGTCGAAACCCTTCATATGAGGTAGATATGAGTCCCGGTGGACGATCTATCCCTGGAAATTGTCCTTCCTGCATGTATCCCGGAAGAGCTCCTCCGCCCATCCCTGAGGGTTTTCTTCCTTGCATGTAACCCAGGGGAGGACCTCCTCTCATCCCTGAAGGCTGCCCTCCCTGCATGTATCCCGGTTGAAGGTCTCCATCCAAATCTGGGGGTTCTTCTTCCTCCATGTATCCTTGATGAGGTTGTCCTCTGACCTTGTATCCCGGAGGAGGTGGCGGAGCACCTCCTATTCCTGGTGACCACCCCTGCATATTACCCGATTGAGGACCCCTCGCCATATTTCCTCCAGCCATACCTGAAAGAAAGGAAGAAGAAAAAAAATCATTTTATTTGGGACGGGCAGAAAATACAAACAATGCAAAATGCCACATTAAAAAATAATCGAGAAAAAAGAACCCTGGGAGGCCAAAAAATCACCAATCTTAGCATAATGCTGCAATATTAAAAAAAAATATATAAAGGTAGGGCTGTCAAAATATAAATCAAAATAATTATATTTTTGTTGTTATTGCCACGCCATGCCACGGGCACCCCTACATACATCGATTTAACCCACAAGGAAAAACTAAAACATTTAAATACCTGGCTGAAAACTTTGTCTAGCACCAGGACCGGATGGCCCTTGCCCCATTCGAAGAGCGTTCTGAGTACCATCTTGGTAATCCCCTGGGCCTCCTGAATTCACGCCCTGACCTTTTCTGAGAGCCTTTGAGTAATCTTCTCCAGTATGGGGTTCACCCATCCCATAATTACCTCTGGCAGGTGTCATATAATTTGGTCGATAACCGTTGGGATATTCACCTTCGGAGCCGGGCCCCGGAATTTTACCGTTCTTGGTCCCAGTTGGAACTTGGTTCTCAGACATATTTTCGTCGAAGGAAACAAAAGGATTATTTGATTTTGGCGTTGCCGTTAGGGATCTCAGTAACTCAATGTTTGTTTCCTGTTCAGGAACATTATCTTCAGCATTTGTCCCAGGTATGAGGAAGCGGTCGTCTATTTGCGCTGCGATTGTATCTGGTGTTCGAGTCGGTCGATTCATTATGTCATAGTATGAAAATCTATTGGTATTGTTTTTTTCGCCTTTCTTACTCTGTAAAAAAAATTAAGAAAATGAATATTCAGAATGATATTAAATAAACTGATGAAACTTTGCAGACGTGACGTGTACCGATAGCAAACCAAGTTATCACAAAAAAAAAATATTTTCGAACTTTTTTTTTTCCTGTCAGTGTTTTTAGTCTATGAGCAGATGAGATGGTGTTCGCACATGTAGTGGACGTACGAAAAATACACCTCTGCATAATATCTCTTCGAGGAATGCAGACGTGATAAAGTTGAAAATAAACCAACGTATGTAAGGTCTATTCAAATTTATGTTTCCAATTGGATGTTATTTCAAGTTAGGCAAATATCAACTTTTAAAATTAAGTGATTTCAGAGTGACTAGACCTATTGAAAAAGTTATAATAATGTTTGAACTTGTAACGTAAACAGAACTTTATTGTGCAGGAATTAGAGTTATTCTTCCAAAAACTCATATTTGTTTACATGTTTGGCAGCTAAATCGCGAAAGCAGGTTAGGCTTAACTCGATCTAGTCTTATTTTAATAGCTTATATCTTACTAGCTGACCATGTTTTAATAATTAGGAACCCCTCACGGGCGTCACTAGGACACCCTAGCAAAGTTTCATCACAATCTGACCAATGGTGTCGGAACGCATAGAGGACAAACATACAAACATTGATTTTTATTTCTAAAGAATATAGATGATAATAATGAATGTGAATTTAAATTACACAACCACCTAAACGTAAGTAGGTTCCTTTTTATAAAATTTAATTTGTAGGTTCCTTTTTGTAAAATGTCTGTTCTTACTTACCTAGTTTACAGATGTGTAGGTACTGTATACCTACACATCTGTAAACTAGCTAAGTACTAATTAATAAACAGCGACAAGGATGGTTTCATCAAGGTGGAGAAGAAGAAGAAGCCTCTTTGTCGGAACCAGTGCGGCACCGCGCTGTCGGGACCCAACATGCTGCTGCGTCCAGCAATCCCGACGACGCAGCTGTACGTGTCCAGACTGCACCACTCCACGAAGGTTGAGGAGATCGTGGAGTACTTGCGTGTGAAGACCAACTGGACTTTGAGGGTCGAGAAGTTGGAGTCGCGTCACAACACGAACTTCAAGTCGTTCGTGGTACGCGTTCCGACACATCATCTCGAGAAGTTCCTCAAGAAAGAGTTCTGGCCGAAGGGTGTTGTGTACCGCCGGTTTCGTGGCCGGCTACATGACACCAGTCAGCGAAACACGACGCAGACACTTCGTGTGCTTTAGTTTGTTAGTTTTTTTAGTGTAATTATAATGTTGTATGTATTTATAGTATTTTTAAGTTATATTCATATTGTATTGTATGTGTTTTATATGGGCCTTGATGCCTGAAATAAATGGATAATAATAATAATAAGTTAATGACCTCTGTGAGGTTACAAGTGCATCGAATCGTATCCGTCAGCTGTTTGTGGGTTATCTACCTACCTACTCGTACAGATGTGAACTGTAAGAAATTAGTTTTTTTTGACTTGCTGGTCCTACTGGGCCCCGACACAGGCCAGGACTAGCGCGGATTTATTTTATGAAAAACGTATCACATATAAAAAAAAAAAGTCCTCCAGACTGTATTTCGGCCACGGCGGCCAATCTCAACGGAGACTAGCCTTCGGCGCGGGACATATTATAGTGCACAAGTATGCGCGCAGACACAGGTGCACTCCCTCTTCCCTCACTCTCATAGTCCGATGGGACGGCAATCCGACACGACCGGAGAGAGATCAGGCGCAGGACCAACGGTTTCACGTGCTTTCCGAGGCACGGGGGTATCACACCGCCAACTTCCAAACTCCGGGCTGTTACTAAGAAATTCCTAATGGAAAAACTCAATAACACTTTGCCCGACCCGGGAATCGAACCCGGGACCCCACGCTCAGCAGTCGCGCTTGCGACCACGAGACCAACGGGGCAGTTCACATATAGGCAGTCGTGGAAATACCTACTATTGTAGGTAAATGCTGTTTTTCATAATTTCCTTACCTAAGAAATCCCAATTTCGTTGCCCAACGAAACCGGAGGAATCACACAACGATCGGCACTCGCGACTCGCGAGGTAGGTACTTATTGCCTCCCCATAATACTTGTTATTTATTTATTGAAGTGAAAACTTCTATAAGCGCGTTGGGCATTTTTTGATATGGGAAAAAACCATTGAACTCGCGCCACTGTTACCGTAAGCGACACCTCGCGTGTTTTGTTTATAAGACGATTAAAAAAATACCCGCTTCGGATGTGTTCTTCGATCAACAAGTTGGTATTGTTGCTCGAAGGATGTGTTCGGCTGTCCTCGGGATGTACTCGGTTTTAATGTATATCCGATATGTCAGTGAGTGACAGATGGCAAAGTATTCTGTTTATGTTTTGTTGTCACTTCTTTCGGCACTCCCGGAGTACCAATGTTTTTTTTTATTTAATACTTCAAGCACATAAATGTACAGAGGCGGACTTAATGCCATAGGCATTTTCTACCAGTCAACCTTTGGGTGATTGTAGCACACCACCATGTTCTGACACTCCTTGTTGGTTCAAAGCCCGTCGCTTGTTAAGGCGCGTGCGGTGCGACGCGCGGACAGTGCGGGACTGTAGAAAGATTTAGGTATATGCAAAATAAAACGGACGGATTCATGCAAGCCACATTTCCTGAACTTGAAAATATTGACTGTACCATTCTCTCTACATCGATGAAGCCTGTATTTTTTTTTTTAATAATATGTCAAAAGTCAGCGACGCTCAAATAAGTTGCACAGTTTGCTATTCACAAAAACCAAATTTCTCCATAAAAGCATTTATGCAATGGCTCCCAAACTATACAATAAATTACCAAATCAAATTATATCAGCTACCAACGTAAATAGTTATAAACGTCAGCTTTTTAAATTATTGAATGACAAGGCTCTGTCGATGAATGCAGTGACAGGCACGACACTTGAGCGCTATCGGGTTACGCATTGTAACACGCATTGTAAAATTAATTGTTAAAAAACAATAGAAAAACACGCTTTTATAAATGCATGTAAGTAAAAACAAAAATTCCATCATGAAGTTCCAGTTCATATCTTCCGGCTCCATCATCAGTTCAGTTCGACAGTACCATATTATTGAATTGTCATCAGAACTACATACAGTTGCCAATTTTCATTACGCTACGACCCTTGGAAGATAGTTAAATTAGTTACCTTAGATTCCATTACATAGTTATATACAGGTCGACCTAATAAAAGCGTGTTAGAAAGTCCCCACTCTTTCATCGAGCGCTCAAGATTCCTTGTTCGTGCCTGTCACAAATTTTAATAAGATGAGTATGTACAATTTAATTTAATTTTGACAATTCAAATTTTGGTATTATATTATTTCCTTTATTTCATTAAATAAATGAATATAAATATGAATATTATATTATTATTATTAGGAGATTTGATACGGTTAAAATTAATTTAATTTTGATAACTTTAAATTTTGCTGACATTGTATTTTCTTCATGACTTTTGTACTATTTAAATAAATGAATTTAAGTTTGTTATTTGTAATATCGCTGATATTTTATTTTATTTTATATTCCGTGCGATTCTTGTACTATTTCATTTCATTTTTGACAAATTTCATTTGCTGACATTGTATTTTATGAGATTTTATAATTAATATTAACTATAGCGACACTTCAGCGTCACTATTTTGTATGCCTTTCGGCGTAACATATATAGGATGAACCAAACATTTTTTATAAAACAATCATTGTATCGTGTTCACAAAATTAATAAATGAATATGAATAAAAAAGATGTGTGGGGGAGGGAAGAGAGTTCATACCCTCCTCTTTTGATCGTTAAAAAGCCTCGTGCTGTGCTACCGCGCCTCCATGCATTCTTTAGCACTTATAGCTTATAGGTGTATCTCTTAAAATATTTCATGTTTATAGATATAGATAGACCTTACGAGTTTATACATATCCCACCAAAAACATTTTCATGTAAAATGTTGCCAAGACGAGACCACATATGGCTCGCACTGCCAAAAAGATATCAGATCTCTTGTAGAGCCAAGCTTCTAACTCTAAACGCCCTAACTTCACAAACTCTACACCTTAGTCAAAATATGAGGCTTGGCCGTTTCTTTACTACAAAAACTATTGTATAACAGAAAAGTAATGAACAGTGAATAAAATATGGATGATCATCAGTGAGTCAGTGAATCAGTGACGAAATCGGGGTATTTTAGATATCAATAAAATCTAAAGTATAAGAGCTATGCAATTTAAACTTTATAGGTTTAATAAGTCAACCACTGACATGATATCCCGAAAATTTTGTTTATCTGGTATAATCCAAACCCAAGTTAAGAAGGTTCAAAAATACGACGAAGTGCTTCGAGAAAAGGTAGGTAGTGCCCTTGCGCTTCGCTTGACACGTCTTGGCAGGGGCACTCCCGTGCCCCCAGATAAAATTGATTTAAAATTGTTTGGGAAAAAAAATGGTTTATTATGGTTTGCTATCAATACCCGAATTGTCTGTGAAATAGAGGAATAATTACTTGGTCTAGTGATCGTCGATGCCTGTCTTGACCCGGCGGTCCGCCTGTACTCGCTGGTCCTCCTAGACCCGGTGGTCCTCTTGGGCCCCGACCCATGCCAGGACTCGGTCTTCCACCAGGACCCCAACCGTTACCTGGGTCTGATGGTCCACCAGGACCGCGACCCATTCCTGGTCCTCGACCCCCACCTGGGCCCCGACCCCCAGGTGGGACCCAACCGCGAGCTGGGCCCGGTGGTTCAACTGGACCGAAGCCTCCATCTGGGTCCTGTCTATCACTCGCGTTGTGACTCTTTCCCAGTACCCCACCTGGGCCCCGAACGCCATCTGGGCCTAGTAGTCCACCAGGGCCACGACCCTTTCTTTTGCCTGGTCGTCCACCATGGCCATAACCCTTTCTTTTGCCTTGTCGTCCACCAGAGCCTGGTGCTCTTCCAGAGCCACGAGCCATTCCTGGGCCGCGACCCATTCCCGGGCCCATTCCTGGACCCAGATCCCCAGCTGGGCCCCGTCCGCCACCTGGGACCCAATTGCCAGCTGGGCCAGGTGGTCCAACTGGGCCGTAGTCTGCATCTGGGCCCTGACCCGCGCGTGGGCCCTGAATCCCGTTTTTGCCCAAACCTTTCCCAGGCTTTAAACCTGGTGAAGGTGGAGCTCCACCCATGCTGAAACCACCACCGGGGAACTGACCTCCTGGGCCTCGACCCCTACCTTGACTCAAGCCCGGTGGCGGGCCACCACCCATGTTGAGGTTACTTCCGGGGAACTGGCCTCTTGGGCCTGGTCCCCCACCTTGACCCATACCAGGTGGCATGCCAGCATCCATGTCGTAATCACCACCTGGGAACTGGCCTGCTGGGCCTTGTCCCCCACCTTGACTCATACCAGGTGGCATGCCAGCATCCATGCCGTAATCACCACCTGGGAACTGGCCTCCTGGGCTTGGTCCCCCACCTTGACCCATACCAGGTGGCATGCCACCACCCATGTCGAAACCACCACCTGGGAACTGGCCTCCTGGGCCTGGTCCCCCACCTTGACCCATACCAGGTGGCATGCCAGCATCCATGTCGTAATCACCACCTGGGAACTGGCCTCCTGGGCGTTGTCTCCCACCTTGACCCATGCCAGGTGGCAGGCCACCACCCCTGTTGAGACCACGACCTGGGAACTGGCCTCCTGGGCGTTGTCCCCCACCTTGACCCATGCCAGGTGGCAGGCCACCACCCCTGTTGAAACCACGACCTGGGAACTGGCCTCCTGGGCCTGGTCCCCCACCTTGACCCATACCACGTGGTCTGCCAGCACCCATGTTGACACCGCCACCTGGGAACTGGCCTCCTGGGCCTCGTCCCCCACCTTGACCCATACCAGGTGGCATGCCAGCATCCATGTCGTAATCACCACCTGGGAACTGGCCTCCTGGGCTTGGTCCCCCACCTTGACCCATACCAGGTGGCATGCCACCACCCATGTCGTAATCACCACCTGGGAACTGGCCTCCTGGACTTGGTCCCCCACCTTGACCCATACCAGGTGGCATGCCACCACCCATGTTGAAACCACCACCTGGGAACTGGCCTCCTGGGCCTGGTCCCCCACCTTGACCCATACCAGGTGGCAGGCCACCACCCATGTTAGAACCACCACCTGGGAACTGCCCCCCTGGACCTGGTCCCCCACCTAGACCCATACCAGGTGGCGGGCCACCTTCCATGTCAGAACCACCACCGGGGAACTGACCTCCTAAAAAAGGATGAAAAAGTATTTATTGGGACTCGCACAAGAAGATCATAAGCTAAACGGAATGACAGTCATAAAAACATAAAAAGAAATATACATATATAAAAGTTTTTAAAAATAATCAGAATGTCCTGTCCGAAGCTAAAGTCACCTTACTCAGCATGATGTGATGTCTGTGAATTTGCTCTGGTATTGTTATAAAGCAAGACGGCACGGTTGGCGCAGTGGCTACGCGATTGACTGCTGCGCTGCGTGTCGCGGGTTCGATTCCCGCACGGAACAAATATTTGTATGACCTACAAGTAGTTGTTCCGGGTCTGGCTGTTTGTTTATGTGAGTTTAAATGTTTGTAAACGCACCCACAATACAGGAGAAATTCCTAGTGTGGGGCAACGTTTTTTTTTAATAAGAAAAAAAAAAAAACCCCTTTGTGATACTCCGGGCAGATCATCATCTGCCTAGCCTTTTCCCAACAATGTTGAGGTCGGCTTCCAGTCTAATCGGATCTAGCTGAGTACCAGTATTTTACACGGAGCGACTGCCTATCTGACCTCCACAACCCAGTAACTGGGTAAAATGATACCCCTTGGTAAGACTGATTGTCAGACTTTCGGGCTTCTGACGACCTGTAACGGCTGTCAAAGATCCACGAGTGACAGCCGGGACCAACGGCTTAACGTGTTTTCCGAAGCACGGAAGGGTCTTGGTATGTAAGATGGTCACTCATCCACGGACCAACCGCGGCAAGCGTAGCGATCGACCCGTGCGACTGTTATTATAATTATAGCCACAAGATATAGATATTAAAAAAATTAAATTAAAAGGATGACGGGCAAAAATGTATGGGACGCGTACCCACCGACCAATAACGACCAGACGTATGTCGTTAGAAAGCTCTTTTCATGACTATCTTTTGTTATTATGGGGGCTAGTCTCAATTCGTTGTGGGGAAAATGTTATAGTTACTTAAATTATATCTATTAAAATAAAAGTTGTTAGTTCCAGTTTTCCAGTTCCAGTTAAAAGAAATGTGTGTGTGTGTGTCTACTACGTCGAGCTACGCCGCACGGCGCCGCGCGGCGCCGCGCGGCGCACCTCGCTGAATTGTGTACCTTTTTGTGTAGTAGATAAGATCTATAATTGTATTGCTATCTTGAAAACTGCGCGCCGCGCCACGTCGCGGTGTGAACTAACCCTTACACCTTGCATTAATAGTTTACGTAGGGATTTTTAATTTTTTTTTTTTTCTTTTTCACGATTTGACTGACCTCATTCTTAACATTATGACGCTGAAAGTACATGGAATCCACACAGAAACTGTTTTTTTAGATATCTAGAATTAACAACTTTTATTTTAATAGATATAATTCAAGTAACTATAACATTTTACCCACAACGAATTGAGACTAGCCCCCATAATAACAAATGATAGTCATGAAAAGAGCTTTCTAACGACATACGTCTGGTCGTTATTGGTCGGTGGGTACATTCCGCCCGTCATCCTTTAAAAAACCCCCGACACAAAATTAATAATAAAATTAAATGTAATTGGAAAAGGATAAAATAATATAAAAAACCCCCGAACTAAAGAATTTATGTAACGAGACTAAAACAGATAAATTCATATGGAAGTCGGGGGACCTCTTAGAATAGAAGGTGTTCCACAGAACGGTCCCCCGACTTCCATATGAATTTATCTGTTTAAATTGTAGCGGCGGCCATCTTGGACCGATTTACATCAAACATAGCTAAGAACACTCCCGACTAATACACCTTTCAAACAAAAAAAACTAAATTAAAATCGGTTCATCCGTTCGGGAGCTACGATGCCACAGACAGACACACACACAGACACGTCAAACTTTTAACACCCCGTCGTTTTTGCGTCGGAGGTTAATAAAATAGATAAATGTTAACAAACAATATAAAATATACCGGGTGGCATCGAAACGCAAACTGAAACCATGAATTCAGCACATGATTTTATGCGGGCCACTCACGAGCGGACTTGAAGCCGCGTCCTATTGGACGCGGCTTCAAGTCCGCTCGTGAGTGGCCTTGACGGTGTATGGCTATGGGTACATGCATGATAAGTAGCCATACCGTCAAGTTTACTGGACGCGGCTTCAAGTCCGCTGCAAACTTGACGGTGAACTTGATCGTGAGGGGCCCGAATTATAGACAGCGTAGAAATTTAACGTCAGTTATCAAAAAAGGATTCTGCTGTTTTATCGAAAAGTGCAATAGCTACGCGGTCAAAACATAGGTACTTATGGAACTTTTTTATTTTTTATTGACGGTAAGTTTCAACGCACGGTGTTCAGAACCATGTACTGAATCAATGGTATCAGAGGGGCACTTCTCGAAATTTTAAGAACGTTCACCGTCTGAAGGCCAATATTCTCGTAATTAAAAACGTTCAAAATCTAGTCGCAATCTCATGTCAGCGACAATAAATGTCAAGAACTTGTAAAAAATAAAGGGAAATATTTTTGAAAAAAAGGGAGGTATTTTTGACAGATTGCGACTGAGATCAGAAGGGCAATTCTCGTAATTACCGACTTTACAAAAAGGAGGAGGTACTATGTTCGGGTGTTTGTATGTTTTTTTTTTTTTTTTTTTTTTTTTTTTTTTTTGTATGTTTGTTCATCGAATACGCCGCCAATTATCGACGGATTTTCAAAATTCTTTTTTTTAAGAACGTTTACAGTCTGATCTCAGTCTCAATCTGTCAAAAATACCTCTAATTTTTGGGAACCTTCTGGTTGTGCGTCGATGTCCTGCCACCCTGTATATTTACTAAAATTGTTATAATTGTTACCCGCGTGTAACCACCGCACACTGCGGCAAAAATAAAATGAATAAAAACGCCGCTTCGACCCCACCTTGACCCAAACCTGGTGGACCCAGGGGGCCTTCACCCATGCTCATGCCACGAGGACCCTCACCTGGATCCTGGCCCCCAGCTTGCTCCCACGGAAATAGTTTCGGATCGTCCTCTGGTCCGCCTAAGTCCTTCATGTTTTCAATCGCCGCACCTGGTCCTTTACCGTGGCCCCATGGTCCCTGCACCACAAAATAGTATGCAGCAGATCTTGCATCGCCTCAAGTTCAGTGTTAGTCGATGCGTTGGCAAAATAAGGAAGATAGCAAGTAGTTCAAAACTTTTTCATTAGTAGAGGAGTTTTACCCGACTGCGCAACGCAAAGGAGGGTAATGTGTTTATCAGTATATGTAAGTATGTTTGTTTCTTTGTGGCGCTCGCTCTTTAGGCCAAACGCGTGATTTAGATGATTCTTACATCAATCGATTTCTTGTGAGTAGAGACATGACGGTAATCAAAATTCAATATGGCGGCAACCAGACGCCATAAAGTGAAAAAGGAAAAAAAAATGTCGACAAACTTTATCAAGTGGGGTAGGTACCATATTTTTCATTGTCTCTAATAATTTTTCATTTTGAATAATCATATAGACCAAAACTTGTACCACGCAAAACGGTAATTGTTTCGCACACATAGTGTTAAACAACATTATTTTTAGTATATGCGAAACCCGAAACACGTCACAAAGTTATAAGCTTGTTAAGTTACCTGTTTGTCCGTACAAAAATAATTATGCTCACCCGCGCCGCTCGCGCCGCGCCGTCTTGCGCTCATTGATAATAGTACCTAGGTACCTAACCGTTCGGCGCGGAGATTGGATAACCTACTTAGTGTCACTCGGTGTCCAACTTTTAACCTTTTTTAAATCTTTTTGGGACAAAATATAAGATGGGGTAAAAATTATCGGAATCGATTCAGTAACTTATTCTGAACAAACTATATTAAGGTTTCGCATATACTAAAGATAACGTTGTATATTTATTTATCAAAAATTTTGTAGACTTAACCGATCAAGCCAAGGCGTCCACAAACAAGTTACATTTAGTAGTATACGCGTATAGCTATTTGTAGTTAATTTAACTAATGCTTAACCTCTAACTTATAGTAAATACAACTTAGCCTAGTTACTTAGAGTTCAGTTTAGAATCCTTAAAAGTCTGCTATCGTCGCCTTAACTTGAACTAGTATGACAGTGTGTGAGGTGGACATTTGTCGCGGATATAAATTTGTTATAGTTCTACAAATAGAAGTTTTTTTTGTCAATATTAAAAACATAACTCACAGTTTACTAAGGGCAACTAAAAAGAACGAACTTACCGCCGGACTTCCTGCCGGAACTTCCTGCAGAAATAAATATAAATGGCAATTTATAAAAACATAAGATAAGATAAAAATGTATTGTTACAAAAACAATGTAACAGTTATTTATTCACCAACCGTCGTAACACACTATCAATCTGAATAATTTTGAAGGATATTGCTAATCCATTGCTTCATATGTTCGAAAAAATAGTCTGCTCAACGACGTAAATAACGCAATGAATGTTGTTGAACTGTCAAAATGAAAGCTATTGCTACCGATAGTGTGTTACGCAATTACTCTGCAATTACGGATAAAGCAAAACTGTGCAGTACAGTACGATACAGTAGGTACTTAATTTTAGTGAAAACTTCACTAGTTCAAAAAACTGTATCAGGGCCATTCGTTTAAAATGAGACAGCGTATTGACAAGGTCGGTATGTGAGCCGATATTCGTGAAAAAAAAACAAAAATGTTATTCGCAATAAATCCGTAAGATAAGAGGTCTACCGGAATCTCATGGCATAAAAAAAAGAATGTGATTTTCATATGGTCAATCCGATAGGACCTTTAATTAAGAAACTAAACTGCTAACTAAACACGGGTAATAAATACCTTCTTATTATTATCTGGCGAGTCCCAATATGCTGACATCTGAAATAAAAAATAAACAATTAAAAAAAAAACAAAGTACCTACATACTTATTAAAACTAAAGTATAATATCCTAACCTAACTAAAACTAAAATATAGCGTCCAAAAATTCCTACGCATCGCTGTCGACTGGTAATATAGCCAAGAGATTGGCGGCAAAGCCACGTTGCATGGAACCCTAAAAAATGTATTTTTTTAGCTAACAAATTAAATAGTATTGATGGAACGACCATGGATTTTGCCAATCTTTGAATAGCTAGCATAATCAGAATTATAATGTTCCAACTGCTGGTAAATAGGCCTCCTCTCTGCGCGAGGGAGTGGGCTTTACGACAAGCTCACGAACTGCGGTGCGACGCGTGGTCAACTTGAGGTTCCCGCGCTTACGGCTCGTCGTCCCCGCGCTTACGTCTCTCCGTACCTGAGCTTACGTCTCCTCGTCCACCCTTGCCCCTCTCACCCCTCCCGCAGCCTGCCTACAGCACATCAACCAGCAGCGGTCGGCAAGCCGTAAGCGCGACGTATCGGAGCTGCTGATCCGCTTTGGTTACGTGCTTACGTTAGGTTGACGCCTGTTTGACGCCGCGGCCGAGTTGACATGTGTGCCTAAAACCTTTAGTCTGTAAGCTTTACATTTCCAGTTTTAGCTGACTTCCTGGAAATGTATGGCTTGATATGTCGTCGTGCGTACAAGTGGTTTTACTTTTCACTCACAAACGGACAGAAAGACTTTTCACATTTTTATAATGTAAAGATCATGGAAAATAAAAGGAAAACTTACACCAAGGCTTGGGTCGTAATTTGGCTTTTGTACTGTACGCTGGAACAAAAATCACGTTATTCTTTGTCCTCGTATTAAACAATTAACTTTATTCTTTGTCCCCAAAATAACATTACTTACCTCCAATCTTCCCGCCTTTTCCCAACTATGTTGGAGTCGGCTTCCAACTTAACCAAAATCAACTGAATACCAGTATTTTACATGGAGCGACTGCCTATCTGGCCTCCACAACCCAGTTACTGGGTCACACGATACCCCTTGATAAGACTGGTTGTCAGACTTTCGGGCTTTTGACGACCCGTAACGACTGTCAAAGATCCACGAAGGACAGCCGGGACCAACAGCTTCACGTGCTTTCCGAGGCACGGAAGGGTCTTGGTATGTGAAGATGGTCACCCATCCACGGACCAATTGCGACAAGCGTAGCAACCTGATCGGTCGACCCGTGCGGCTGTTATTACTTAGCCACAAGCCCACCCATAGACCCATAGACCCATAGACCAAAAAAATTTACTTCACTTTATTCCATATTAGATCGCATGTAAATTGTATTTGTTGTATGAGTCAAATCTACCGTCGTCGTAGATTGAACAGCACTCTAATTGCGTAACACACTATTATTCTCAATTTGAATCATTTTGAAGCATATTTCTAATCCATTGCTCCATATGTTCGAAAAATGTGTCTGCTCAACAACACAAATAACGCAATGAATGTTTTTGAACTGTCAAAATGAAACCCATTGCTACTGATAGTGTGTTACGCAACTACCCTGCTGAGTTGAGTATACACGGTGGCAGGGAACTCGACGCGCAAACTGTAATGCTACGTTCACACGCGCGCGTTCAACTCGACATTCAACGTGCACATTCACATTCCCGAGCGTGTAAACGGTACGCCCGAGCACGTAAACGCCGCCACATTCTAAGTAATATCACTTCTTCTTCTCCTGCCGATATTTGGAAGTTTCTTGGAACTTTAGGAATCGGCAAATCGCGAAATTCAGACCTTCCTAACACAATTGGTTTGGACGATCTAAATCGCCATTTCTCTACTGTTCCAGCATTAGATAGTCTAACCAAATGTCAAACTCTCGACTACCTTGCTGGTCTGACGCGTCCCAACATTAACCCCTTTGTCTTCACCCCAATCGACCCGGGAGTGATCAAAAAGATTATCCTATCCATTAAATCCAAAGCCGTGGGTTGCGATAATATCAGCCGCCATATGATCGTGACGGCTCTTGACCAATTCCTCCCTGCAATCTCCCATATCATAAACTTTTCCCTTTACACCGGTGTTTTCCCTTCCCTGTGGCGTAAAGCCCTTGTTCGGCCCCTGCCTAAGATTCCCAATCCCTCTCTTCCTAGTCACTTTCGCCCAATCTCCATCCTTCCCTTTCTATCTAAGGTGCTCGAGGCCAGTGTTCACAAACAATTCTCCCACTTTATTCACCACAACTCCCTCATCAGTCCATTTCAATCCGGTTTCAGGCCCGGGCACAGTACCGTTACAGCTCTCCTTAAAGTGACCGACGATATAAGGCGGGGAATGGAAGACACTAAAGTCACAGTCTTAGTGTTAATTGACTTTTCCAATGCTTTTAATACCGTCAGTCACGAAATCCTTTTATCCATCCTGTCCTATCTTATGGTCTCTCCGAGGGTATTGGAATGGTTTTCCTCCTATCTTCGGGGACGTCAGCAGTCTGTTTATGCTGGAGACTGTTCGTCAAATTGGTGTGATCTTGCAGCTGGCGTCCCGCAAGGCGGTATATTATCTCCTCTCTTATTCTCCATTTTTATTAATCTCATTACTACCCAGCTTCGAACTGCGTATCATCTTTATGCTGACGACTTGCAGCTTTACTGCCGGGCAGGTGTCGACAACATACCGGATGCGATTGACGAGCTAAACCGGGATTTAGATGTCGTTAAAAACTGGTCTGACCGGTTTGGGGTGGCCGTTAACCCCACCAAGTGTCAGGCTATCGTAGTAGGCAGCCCCTACAGCATGAGGAAGCTGAATGGATTGACTGTGCCACCTGTAATCTTCGACAAGTCAGTCATCCCGTTTAGCTCTGATGTTAAGAATCTTGGTTTGCATGTCGACACTTGTCTTGACTGGCGAAAGCAGGTCACGACTGTATGTAATAAAGTCACCGGAACGTTGCGGTCGCTCTATCGATTGAAAAACCTTCTTCCTTCACACATAAAGGCAATGCTTGTACAATCCCTAATATTTCCCATAATTGACTATGGTGATGTGTGTTACTATGACCTGAATGCAGATCTCCTCAATAAACTTGACCGTCTTCTGAATAACTGCATTCGATTCGTTTTCAATCTTCGTAAATATGACCATGTATCCGAGCATCGGCTGCTTTTAAAATGGTTACCCATTCGCCAGCGCAGAGAGTTAAGGGCTCTGAATACGTTGTTCTCTATTCTTGACAATCCCACTGCTCCTTCTTACTTGACTTCCCAAATTCAATATTTATGCTCTGCCCATGCTAAGAATCTTCGATCCACTAACAATCGTCTTCTACGATGTCCTTCTCACCGTTCTGGCTTCATTCGGTCTTCTTTCTTTGTCCAAGCGGTCTTTCTTTGGAATGCGCTCCCTCTGAACATCAGGATGGCAACCAGTCGGTTATCTTTTAAAGTGAAGGCACGTGAACATATCCGTCAAAAGTTGGCCGTTACATCTCAGCGCTGATTTGCTGGATTCGTTTTCTCCTCTACCGATAATTTGTTTCTCCTCAAAGATTTTGTTTATATGTATGTATGTATGTATGTATCTATCTATGTATTAGTATCTATTCTTGTATTTTATAGTCATATCCTAGCTATTTATCCCTTTTGTTGCACCTGCCATGTTTTGTCTCTGCATCACCCTAAGGTCGACTGGTAGAAAATGCCTCAGGCATTAAGTCCGCCTTTGTACAGTATTTCTTTTACTTGTGCATAAAGTGTTAATAAAATAAATAAACGCGCCTGTGAACGTGAATGCCGCGAACCGGGCGAGTGTCGGTTTTTTGGCAAAGTTCAAAGGATGAATGTGCGGGCGCCCGGTGACTGTTTTCACGCGCGCGGGCAGTCAGTCTCTCTCGCGCTTTCGTGACGAGTGGATCTTCTTTGCAGTCTTTTTCTCCGTCGTTCATCATTTTGTTTCTTTTTCCAATAAAAATAAGTTAAGCCAAAGGATATGGCAGCAACAACACCGAGATCCTCGCTGCCCGCCATGCTGGCACTGACTGACACGACGGCGTGCGTGTGAACAGCTTGAATGCGGGCGGGCTGCATGCCGCGCAGCCCGCCAGGCAGCCCGCCGGGCTGCACGGCGTGCATGTGAACATAGCATAACCTTGAATTCAGCACATGATTCTGGACCCGACCTTAGCATTGTTTCGTCAGTTATCCAAAAAAAAAAAAGCTGTTTCATAGAAAAGTCTACGCGGTCAATTGAACAGCAATTTTTTTTAATAACCGACGAAAAATTTCAACGCAGGGGCGCGCGGGCGTTCAGAATCATGTACTGTTATGCTATTCTGTAAAAAGCTCACCGTGAAAACTTAGGTGAAGTGAGCTTAAAGTGAGCTGCCAATAGTGTCAATCCCGGTGGAATGACAGCTCACTTTAAGCTCACTTCACATAAGTTATCACAGTGATCTTTTACAGAATAGCACCGCCGAATCCATATATAACTGGTTGTGCGTCGATGTCGGGAAGCCACCCTGTATTTCGGAATTGCCAAAAAGTGTTAAAAAAATAAAACAAAGGACTGAACGCTTGTTTTGTCCACAAAAACTTACCAGAGTTGTCTTCCTCTGGGGCTGTAAATAATCAAGTAATTTAATTAATTCTTAAAACTTTTATTCAATAATATAGGTAATAATAATATAATTATGATATTGTAACTAAAATAGTGGCCATCGTCCTCCCACTTTACGATGATGAAAATAACAATGATGGAACCTTTTTTTCGTGGGGAAATCCTCATGTATCCCCATGAGGATTTCCCCACGGAAAAAAGGTACCTACTTATCTACTTTTCGAGATTTTGTGTTTAGACTTTTTATTTTCATTATTATTTGGCATGAAAGCGGTGTTAGTCGCACGTATTCTGTTTAAACTGACAAGGGACGTAGGTACTCATATAGGGTTATTTTAAATTGGCTAGCTAAACTCTAAAACTAAATTAAAAGGTATGGTTTTTAGGGTTCCGTACCAAAATGGTAAAACGGAACCCTTATGGTGAGACTCAGTCTGTCTGTCTGTCACAGCTGGAAATCTCAAAAACTACTAATGCTATCAACTTGAAATTTGGAACAGTTTTAGATGACGTTTGCCCAACTATTTTGCAAATAAGAAAGAAATAAAAATATATGTATATTTTTTGTAACAGGGACTGACAGGGGTCTGAAAAATTCGAAGTGGGGCTACTAGGGTATGTGGGGTATCATATGAAAGAGCGCAGTTTGCACATTCTCAAACATTTTTTTTTTTAGACCGCATACTTTTCGACTTTTGAAGAAAAATGTAAAAAAATACCCTTATCTCCGAAGTTTGTAAAGAGAAAAATCTGAAATTATTCTATGTGATAGAAGTTTATATAAAGATTACAGGAAAAATAAAACAAAGTCTCTAAATAGCACACTTTTTCAGAAATCATCAACAAAAGTTACATTAGTTCCACTATCGGAGAGATGACGCTGACATAAGACTGCAATATTCTACACCTCAGTGCACATTGTTAAAATTCTCTGATGAATATAGGCCTCACCAATGAAAAATTAAAAACATGATGGTACGGAACCCTCGGTGCGCGAGTCCGACTCGCTCTTGACCGGTTTTTTTTAAATAATGTTTTCATGACTTTCATGATTATAAAAGAAATTAATTAATTTGATGATTTTTTGTGGGATGACAAAGTCATGAAGTTATATTTCCTTTAGAATTTCAGCCATGGCGACCAATCTCAGCGGAGACCAGCCTCCGGCGCGGGAGATAATAAAGCGCACAGGCGTGTGCGCAGACACAGGTGCACTCTCTCTTCCCTCACTCTTATAGTCCGATGGCATGGCAATCAAACACGACCGGAGAGAGATCAGGCGCAAGAGTTAAGGTAGTTTTATTCGTCACTTGAAATATCAGTTTATAAAATATGTTTTTTATTGAGTAAACTTCACAGACGTAATGAGTAATTGAGTATTGATATTTAAACACAATTAAAAATAAGAAAAAAAAATTATAAACATCCAAATTGAGAACCTCCTCCTTTTTTGAAGTCGGTTAAAAACAGTTTTTCTCAAGTAACAACAATAACAGTGGTCGTTGACCTCCCAAAAACAACATCAAATCAATTTTTATTTTGTCGTGTTTAGAGATATCGATACAAGTCGTGTCTGCGGAGTTTAGCTAGCCAATTTAAAATAACCCTATATGTACAGTCTGGGAAATTCATTGCTAAGCAAATTGACACCCAACGTCAATTTGCCGTGTTGTAGCCATTTCAGGCAACGATCAAAGAATGACAGTTGTTAATAAACTAACTACCAACACAAACAGTTCGTATATTCAAAGGACTGTTTATGTTGAAAGTTTGCTTAATTAATTTCCCCGCGGGGTAATTGCGTAATAAACTAACACTAGCTAAGGCTTTCATTTTGACAGTTCAACCACATTCATTGCGTTATTTACGTTAATTAGCACACAAACTTTTTGAACATATAAAGCAATTGATTACCAATATCAATTGATTGTGATTCATTCATATTATGTTACGCAATTAGAGTGGTGACTTTACATAAACTCCCGCCATTTTGCTAAGAGAATAAGAAATGGCTATCTATTATGGTTCTCAAGATATTATAGTCCTATGACAGACTGACAGAAGGCGTTGTTAGTGTCTACCTAATGTGCGTTTTTATAATTTGTAACGTGGCAATGTCATCGTGGATGTCTACCGTTGTGTGAGGTCCACCTTGTGTGAGGCCTTCCAACGCTACGTTTGGATACGATACCATAAAAGATAAACTTAGTACCTACTGTAGTAAGCTGTGCCCAAAGATTCCTTATGACAATGGCGCCGATTCTGTTGTTCACAAACTAAACTAAATTTAAGTTCATGCATCTTTTTCTTTGGACAGAAGATAAATATTAGTTTAGTCCTGTCAAATTAAGATACTCCATAGACAATTTAGACGAGATTAAAAAATTGACTATTAAAAATACGTCAATTTGCGTCAAGCGCTGACTAATTTGACAGGACTAAACTAATATTTATCTTCTGTCGAAAGAAAAAGATGCCTGAACTTAAATTTAGTTTAATGTGTGAACAACAGAATCGGCGCCATTATCGAAGGTTGTTTAGAGACTTACCTTTTTATCTCTCTCTAAAAGGTGTCTGGAATAACTCTGAAAAGATAAATAATAATAATTAATAAGATAATTTTTTTCTTCTCACATTTCATTTTGTTTATATGTATGTATGTAGGTATGTATTTATTGTTGTATTTTATAGTCATTTCCTAGCTATTTATCCCGTATGTTGCACCTGCCATATTTTGTCTCTACATCACCCTAAGGTTACATAATCAGCCTATAATGTTCCCACTGCTGGGACACAGGCCTCCTCTCAATGAGAGGGAGTGGGCCGTAATCGCCCACGCGGGCCCAGTGCGGATTGGCAGATGTCACATGTCTTCGAATTTTTGGTTCTAGGACATGCCGGTTTCCTCACGATGTTTTCCTTCACCGTTTTTGAGAACAGTAGTGATGAAATAATTTACACAAAGTAAAGCGCCTGTCTGGGTTCGAACCTACGACCTATAACTCGTAAGTCACCCTAAGGTTGACTGGTAGAAAATTCCTCAGGCATTAAGTCCGCCTTTGTACAGTATTTCTTTTACGTGTGCATAAAGTTTTAATACATAAATAAATTCATGTAAATACTAACTTTTGCTCGCGTGGAGGGCCGAAGTTGCCCCACGAGAGCACACTATGTAGTAGTATTACCCAGGTCAAATTTCATCAAAATATGTTCAGCCGTGATAGGCGTGAAAAGATAGACAGAAGTTACTTTCGCTTTTTTAATATTAGTATGGATAGCTTATCTATTCTAAACAATTAAATTTTGATACAGTTGTTACAGCCTTTTAAATAATTTGTTCCGGAAGGTTTATGTGTATAGTACTAACATTAATATTAACATAATCTGCATTCGCGTTTTATTTGCCAAAAATGTAAACGAATATGAGTTTATGGAAAAATAACTTTAAATCCTATAAAGTTCAGTTCACGCTACAACTTTAAACATTTATTATATACTTAACTATAACTTTTTCACTAAAACTTTTTCAATAGTGCTAGTCACTCTGAAATCAACTTAATTACCATTAAAATAAAGTTGATATTTGTTTAATTTGTAACATAAGTATGAATAGAGTTTAGCACAGTCATCTCGATGTTTTGATTTTGTCATATTAAATGTGCGAAGCCTTTCCTTCGGTCCTTTTTCGGGTCCAATTCGACCTTTCTGCCAACTTTGTTTGACAGTTTATCTTTAAAAACCTCTATATCAAACAGACAGATGGACTTTTCTCTGCATACCTAAATTATTAAACAGTATTACTTACAGCCCACATGTGTGCGTTTTCATGCCACTGCAAAACATTAAATAGGATATTAAAAACTTTTTGGTCGGTAAATAGGCACCCGTTTGGACGCGGCGGGAACGGCGCGGAAACCACGCGGAAACAGCGCGGAAGCCACGCGGAAAGCGCGCGCTAACATCGAAATTAATATGAAGATGCTACGTATTTTAAATAAAAACCGCGCGGTTGCCACCGTGTCTGAACTGGTATTTTTTTTTTTTTTTGTTGATGATAATTCATCAAATGACCCCTCCCGCTCTGGGTGGAGCGGAGGGAGTGTCAGACTCTTAATTACTAAAACCCACCCGTGTTCCTTCCTTAGCCCTTTATGTTCCGGGCCAGCGGTAACCCTTTCGGACAATCCCGCTGAACTGGTACTAAGGGTGTGTCCACATCAGAAGGGCGAACAAAAATATTATTATTAAAAATATTATCAGTACAATACAACTTACGTTTTCCATAACTTTGCCTTTATATTTTTCCTAAAAAAAAAAACAATTGAATATTTTTCATTACATTCTGGTGTACGTATTTTAGATCTTTTGAAAACCATTTAACACGTTCGAGGACGCTACCACTTGAGACTGTGTACCAAAATGACACAGTAAATGTCCATAGAAATTATACGACGTATGAGTACGTAGCCTCCCATGAAAATATATTGTTTTAAAGACATCATGACACAACCGTTTTATCACGTTATCGTATAAATACGTTATGTCATTAAAAGTAAGAGTAAAATTATTAATTCATAGTAAAATAGTATACTGTCTGGCTAAGGAATAATACATAAATCAAATAAACTAAATACTTACGATGTTTTGTCGCGGCAAATATTACGATACGCCACGAAATGTTTAGCGAACGCGAGCGCACCCCGCAGTGACGCAGCCGCAATGAATGTAGGAGCGCGGTAGGCGCGCGCGACGTATTTACACGTTGTGCGTGTGTGAGTACCGTTCCCGCCCACTGTCAACGGCACTTATTTGAAATAGTTTAAAACTTACTCTACGTGACAGTAAAGCTTCGGGTATTTATTTATTTATTTATTTATTATGGCACTTCAACGACTTACTCACTACGACATACACAAACAAAAATCACACAGTTTTATGAATTGTGAGTTCGTCACTTACAGAAGTGCACAGCACTAGCACAGAAATAAATAGTAAGTACAAGATAGCGTTAGTTGAATTACACAATATAAGTTATAAACGAATGTAATAGTAAAAGTAGAATTAAAAATTATAATGAGCAATGTTCACAAATACGATCGAAAATACAAAAACAATTAAAAAAAATAAACAACAAAAAGAAGGAGGCTGGCAGGGAGGGGAAGGGAAGTATGTACTTAAATACAATTATTAATGGGTGGCTCGTGTCGCACAGACGACTCGAGACTCGCAGCTGGTTACTCGAGACTCCGAGCTGGTTAGAAGTTTCGATCGGAATTGTCTCAAAGGGTTAGAGTAGATGTCGATGCTATTGGTTCGTGTAGCAGTTTTATTGTATTTTCCCATTAGACGGTTCATGGGTGCGGTGCTACCAAGGTTAGTACGACTTGCAGGTAGGGCAAAGGTAACGGTTTCGCGACTAGATCTGAAAGAATTCTGTCGCGGTACAGCTATACTTAATTCCGACAGAAGATCGGGAACATTTAGTAAACCGTTAAAGATTTTATAGAGAAGGATTTGGTCCGTCACGTCTCTTCGGTGTTCAAGTGAACACATTTTAAAATGACTAAGCCTTTGATCGTAGGACATATCCCGTGGACAGTTAGGGCTTCTAAAACGAAGGTATCTGGTGAAGCTTCTTTGTATACGTTCAATCCTGTCTACGTGAACGCGGTAAGTAGGGTTCCAAACTGGCGATGCATAGTCCAGTAGACTTCTCACCAGAGTATTAAAGAGCACCTTGAGGGTAGAGATCGACTGGAAATCCCGACATATTCTTTTTATAAAGCCAGACATTTTTGCAGCTTTGGCAGTGATATTGTCAATGTGGCTAACGAAAGTGAGTTTTGAGTCGAGGTGGACTCCCAGGTCGCGAATCGTGTCCACTTTTTGAAGTGTTACCGCATTTATAGAGTAAGACGTAGGAATAGGTTTTCGTTTTTTGGTGAATGTTATGTGGTAGCACTTTTTCACATTAAGAGACATGCGGTTTTCTAAGCACCAGTCGTGAACTGCGTCGAGGTCAGCCTGGAGCAAATGGACGTCGACGGATGAGTTTATCTCTTTATAGATTTTTAAATCATCAGCGAAAATAGAGCAATTGCTGTATTTTACTGAGAGAACTATGTCATTGACGAACATAAGGAAGAGTATTGGGCCTAGATGCGATCCTTGGGGGACTCCAGATGAGGAAAAATAAACTGGTGATTCATATCCCTTTACAACCACTCTTTGTTTTCTTTCTGTGAGATATGATTTAAACCAAAGGAGTAACTGACCAAATATGCCGAAATTTTCAAGTTTCTTTAAGAGGATTATATGATCCACCTTGTCGAACGCACTGCTGAAATCAGTGTAAATTGAGTCGACTTGGGCGCGAGAGTCCATCATTTTACTTACTTCATTGACGTAGTGGACCAAATTAGTAGTCGTAGATTTACGAACACAGAAACCATGTTGTTCAGGTACTAACTGAGGATTGATGTGTGATGAAAGTACAGGACATAGCAGGGATTCGAAAAGTTTTGCGAATACTGAGAGAAGTGAAATAGGACGGTAGTTCAGGACGTCACTAGAATCTCCTTTTTTGAAAATCGGTACGATGTTAGCCATTTTCCACTCCGTCGGAAACTTTGATGATGCAATCGAATGGTTGAATATTATTTTAAGCGGCAATGACAGACTAGCAGCACACTTTTTTACAAATACTGGTGGCAAACCATCTGGTCCTGGCCCTTTGCAGATGTTGAGTTTGTTTAGTGCTTTCCGGACGTCTCTTTCCGTAAATACTAATTTACCTAATGCATGCTGATGATACTTGGGTCCTAATTGAGCTACAGCAGGTGAACCAATCGAAGGAGTAAAGTTAGAGGAGAAATGCTTAGCAAACAGGTTGCATACTCCATCACCAGTAGATGCTGTTTCATTTCCTAGATACATCTCTGAGGGAATGTCGTTAGACTTCGACTTTTTCGCTTTGACGAAGGACCAAAAGAGCCTCGGATTATGTTTAATATTCCTTTCAGTGAAGCTCATATAGGTTTTATAACAGCTGTTCATCATGGTTTTCGATCTCCCCTCTAATAGTCTATATTCGAAGTGGTCCCTTGGGTTATTATACTTTTTGTAACGTGTTCGGAGTTTTTCTTTTTCGTTTAGGAGTCTTATGAGAGGTTTGGAGAACCAGGGGGGATACTTATCACTCGGTTTTTTTGATTTTGGAACGTGCTCATCCACTACACCATCAAGGTGCCTATATAGGTATGTCACCATAGCATCGACATCGTGCAAGTCTGAGAAAATATCGGTCCAGTTAATGTCGCCTATCATAGCATTGATTAAAGTATAATTGGCTTTTCTAAAGTTGTATCTAACGGGAATTTTACTCTTTAATAATGCGGGGGACGTGTCTTTTATTAGTATTTCGAGGGGTGGGTGATAGACATCTACAGTTGATAAGGGGTTATTGCATACACTTACAATTCCTCCGTAGAAGTTACAAAATATTAAGTCTAGGGTTTTGTGATAACAATTTTTGGCTGAGTTTATTTGCTCCATGTTACATAATGACATAAAGTCTATCAGTGAGTAGCCCAAGGCGTTAGCGTAGTTATAAGCTGTGTTACTGGAAGTGTGGGAAAAAGTTTTGTCCATTTGCCAGTCAATGAAACTCAGATTAAAATCTCCAGCTATGAAGGTTTCGTCCCCAGTGGTGTCGATCACAGACGAGACGCTTTCAAGGAACGAGTCCAGTGTACGATGTTGAACTGGAGGGGGAAGATATACCGCACATACATTTAAGTTTTGGCATTTCTTCCCTTTGACAGTCTTCAGCCTGACCCATAGGTTTTCAGTGTCTGTTTCCCACTGCGACATCCGGGCAGAGTCTATTGACTTCAAAACAGCAATCAAAACACCTCCTCCTCTTTTGCCGCTGTTCACGGTAGATGCTCTGTCTCTACGATAAACGGTGTACCTCGAGTCAAATATTTCTCCATCACTTATGCTATCATCTAGCCAAGTCTCTGTGCCGACAATAACATCGTAATTGCGCAACCGTGTGGATAATTCAATCATATTCAATTTGGTTTTCATACCCCTAAAATTTTGGTAGTAGATGTTGAATTGTTGTTGTTTATGTACGGTATTGTAGCAGGGTTTTATTGTAGGAGGTTTACAGTAGTGCAACAGCGTTCAGGCTTCTTATGTGTTTAGCTTGCTCTCCATCAGCCTTTCTTATAAGAATTTTACCGTCACGAACCCACACATATTTGTATCCCTTTGCGGAAGCTGCCTTTCTAGTCGCCGCATGGATTTGTTTGTTAAGGGGTGACAGATGTTCAGACACATATATAGGCTTGACGGGACCGCCGTACCCTAAGTGTTGCGAATTCAACTTTTCAGTAGGGTTCGCCTTGTTAAAGTTCATTACCGAGGTTAAGATAACGTCCCGTGATTGAGTGGTGCGCAGCTTTACAATAACTGCTCTAGGGTTATTATTTTCGGGATCTAGTCTGCGCACTCGAACGGCCGACAGTATGTCTTCTTCTCTGATCATGCTTGCTACCGCGATCCCATCTGCATAACCGTCTTCACCAAATTTTCCGCTTTGTTTTCAGGTATGCCGTTAATTTCTATATTTTGCTGGCGCGAGTATTGCTCAATTAAATTAACTCGTATAGATAAGTCCGAAACCATCTGCTTAAGGGACTCGTTTTCCTTACTAAGGCTTTTGTTATTTTCTGCACATATTTTAGTTCAGTTTGAATGCGGTCGTAATCATCACTCATAAACTTGACAGATTCCTTTAGGTCTCGGAATAGTTCCTTCATCTCGTTGAATTCTACAGCAATACATTCCTTAATAGCTGTTGAGATCTCTGTAGATACAACCGCGCGTATCTCTCGACGGATGATGTCGACAATTTCGGTTGCTTTCGGTTTATGATGGTCAATCTCAGGAGAGCTATTCAGACGTGGACGTTTGGGCCGGACACAAACATTTGCGACTTCAGGCGAGTTGGTCGAGGAACGCAGCATATCGGGCTCGGACTGAACATGGCTTAAATTTGTAGTATCTTTTTGTTTTGGTGGAGTGCGTGGAACACGAGACATGTCACGTAATTAATAGTAAACGAAGATCCAAAAAAAAAAAAAAAAGTTTGTAAAAAAGTAGACAAAAAACAAAAAATATGTTCAACAAAAAGTGCAAGGTGCGGCTTGGATTCGAACTCGCTACCACACGTTTGTGACTGTAGCGGTTAATTGCGAGACGCTACACGGACGCCATAAACAGCGACTAAATTTGCCACCGCAATGATGCAATGCGCGCGGACACCAAACCAATTAGGAGTCCAAAGGTCAGTCTTTTGTTTACTCGAAACGGGTAGACTATTATGAATTCGAATTTAACAGTTTTGCACAACACTTTTATTCGATTTACCACTTTAAAACATTAGCACTTGGTGTTTATTTTATGCACAATCGAGAGTACGATATTCACAGATTGTTCTGGTATAACTTCGTAGTAGGAATAGTCACTTTTTACCACTTTTACTTAATTATAAGTCGGAGCTAACGAATACACGTATGACTTGCAAAGTTGTCAGAATTGAATTGAATGTATTTTAAATGTTGTGACACAAGATACATTCAATAGGATTTTAACTTGAACGTTCATCGGAAATGTAGGTACGTTCTGTCGTAAAGTAAAAAAATTATTTGGACGTCATTGTACGTTGTGCCATATCAAAATTTCGAACGATGACGTATAATCTCGTTCTGTCCTCGAACGTGTTAAATATACAGCATGTATCAAAAGGGTGTGGCCAATAAGAGAGGTACAGCCCAACAAACTGAACAACTTTCTCCATGAGACCAACATCGTAATCGCGAAAAAATATCAGCCGTCCCATACCTTTGGGTCGAGTAGGGATTGAAGTTTTGTATGAGCAGTGGTGACCAAGTGGTAACGGCCGCGACTTACGAGTTGTAGGTTTCAGGTTCGAACCCAGACAGGCGCTTTACTTTGTGTAAATTATTTCATCACCACTGCTCTCAAGACGGTGAAGGAAAACATCGTGAGGAAACCGGCATATCCTAGAACCAAAAAATTCGAAGACGTGACATCTACCAACCCGCACTGGGCCCGCGTGGTGGATTACGGCCGACTCCCTCTCACCGAGAGGAGTGTCCCAGAGTGGGAACATTATAGGCTGATAATGTATATTGGTCCTGTAGAGGAAGTTCTCGAGTTCAAGTGGCTCCTAAGGGTTCTAGTGTGATATTAAATAGCCTTTAGCCTACCTCAAGAATTGGGCTATCAAACGCAAAAGTTATTTAAAAAATCCGACTGGTAGTTCCAGAGATAAGCGTGAAAAAAAAATTAAACAAATTAATAATTAGTATAGATACATAGATCAGTACAGTTACCTTTTCCGCGTCTATTAATTCCTTAAACTCCTCCCACTGAAAAAGGAATTTGCTTAGTAACGTAATAACTTCCAACTTTAGAACAGGGGCGTTATGGGGACTACAGGACCTAAACGCAAAAAAACGCAAGTTTTATAATGCCTAAATAGTACATTATGATACATGTGTGCTATATTGATTAATGCACACGCGTTTCATACGACGTTTTTCAACACACTTGCGAGGAAAAAAAACAGACTTGTATTGTTAAATATTAACTTGTATGGAAACTGGCGCGCTGGTTTTGTTTTCCCGCGCGCCGTGCTAGCCAGCACTAGCGATGCGCGCGCAGGTGTAAATAAAAGCACTGACTCTCATTTTAAATATCTATGGCACTGACCCCATCAGCGGACTCCATCAGTTGGTGCTGACATCTCCTTGAGGCGCGCGTGGAACACAACGCGCCGTCGACCCGGGCCTGGTCCTTACCGGACGGCGAGCTGCCCATTGCTCGCCGCCCGCAAGCCCGCTCCTACGGTGGCCGGGAATCGGCTATCGACTCCCGACGCCCGGGGCGTCTCCTGCGGCGGCTGGGGGCGTGAGGGCGCAAGGATGGCCTCTCCCTCACGAGCTCCGCGTCCTCCTTCGCGAGCATCACTGCTTTGCAGAAGGAGGCGATAGCCTCCCATGCACTCTCGCTCCGTACCATGGCCCGGACTAGGGCCGGACGCGGATCTCCACCGTATGCTCCACCGTGTCCTCCGGGCGATCCACACAATGGTGACACCCGGGCGTTTCCTCCCGCCTTATTCGGAACAGGAACCTCCCGAAGCAGCCGTGTCCGGTGAGGACCTGCGTTAGGCGGAAGGTGAGAACGCCGTGGCGCCTCTCTAGCCACTCCTCAAAGAGGGGACTTATCGCCGCAATTGTAGCGTGCCCAGCACTGCTTGCGACAGTCGCACTCTCCATGTCAGCTCTGTCCGCTGTACCGCGATTTCTCGCGGCAGCGGAGTTACGCCCAAGCGTTTCACCTCCTCTCGCCACTCCCATAATTATGTGGGCGAGGACTTTGGCCTCCAGATCCCATGGCGGCAATCCGGCAAGGAGGCTCGCTGCCTCCCCGGAGACCGTGCGGTATCCCCGGACTAACCGGACGGCCATGACCCTCTGGGACGCGTTCAACCGCCTGGCTGGTCGCCGCCTCAGTGAACGCGCCCACACCGGTGCCCCGTAAAGGGTCATGTAGTCCCGTTAATATAGTACACCAAAATTTCTCCAGGTTGGCCGAAGCAAGGAAAACCTGTTCAGGTGGAGATTCATAAACGACTCCGCCTTGGAGTGTAAATGTGGTGCTGTTCCACAAACGATGGGACACTTAATATCGTGTCCTGCATATCCTGTCAGCTGCACGTCACAGGAACTGGTGGACGCTGGTGATGGCGCCAAACAAGTAGCCGAATTCTGGGCCGAGTCCATTTACATTGCTATCGACACACTAAGAAGAAGACTTCGCCAGTTATGTTTCAGTCCTAAGTAACACGAGGCGAGCCTCAATCAATCAATTCAATCAATCAATTTATGAAAAGGCATTTAGCTGGGTCCACACCGGATGATCCAAATTTAGATCGGCGCTCCACGACCATGGAGCGCGCCGCGATTACGTCAAATTGACAGCTGTCGAATTCGTTCTAAAATCAACTCTGTAAGTTTAGTGTCCTTTAAACGCGTTTAAATAATATTTTTTATAGATTATCTAGACACTGTATACAAGGCTAACTACTACAAATTATTAAAAAAATGCGATAAATATTGGCTTTATTTTTAATATAAAAAAAATGTACTTACCTTGTTGGTCTGAGTTAATCTCTTTGGCTGAAAAATAAATGGGATTGATTTTAAATACATTTAAGTTAGAGTTTCTTCGTATTTTTTGCTGAAATCAAAGTGGTTTTGAAATACCAAGAAGCATCTATATTTAACTCCTGGACTAAAAATATAACTAAATATGTTTAGCGCTAAACATTAAAACATCACCCGTCTTTGTTAACTTCAAAGACATTATCTTAAATCTCTTTGGTTAACTTCAAACGAACCAAATAAGAAAAGAAACAAATGAATGCTTTTGTTGTTTGTATTACTCAACGCCAATACCTACACTTGTCAATCACGGTTATAATACGTTCGAATAGGATGGTGAATATTTAGTAGGTAAAGGATTTCTAAAAGATCGAACAGACAGGCGCGACGCGACACGGCGACAGTGCAACGTGATTCTGGAAGAACAATTTTCATGAAGTTTTCATAGAAATTGTTCCACTTGAGTCCCGTCGCGCCAGTCTGCGAGAACGTTTATATAGGGTGACTGGTAATTACTGACCGATACTTAAACACGTGATTTTACTCATCATTATGAACAACTTTTACTATGGGACCAAACCTTAAATCGTGAAAAAAAAACAGCTGTTCTCTACATTTTGAAGAGTTAGACGAACATAAATGCCCGTTGTACCGTATGCACCATTGACCTGCACCATCAATGGTGCAGATGAGACTAATAAGTTTCGTTTGCACCATTGATATTAATACAACTACAGAACAGCTGATTTTTTTTTCGCGATTTCAGTTTTGGTCCCATAGTAAAAGTTCTCCATAATGATGAGTAAAATCACGTGTTTAAGTATCGGTCACTAATTACCAGTCACCCTATAAAGAGGCTCGTGTCGTCTCGCTTCCTCGTTTCACGCCCGTTACTGCCTCAAACATTGGCGTTTAGTATATCTAGTTCAGTCAAGTCAAACACGCTGTTCCGTAAGCCCACATATACGTTACCCACGGACGTAAAAAAATCGCGGCGGGATTTTATCGCACACTGGACTTTCAACTCTCGCTGTTGAGCCGAGCGTTGAGAATCCAACAGAGCGTATCAAAAAAACACGCTGTTGGATTTTCAACTCTCGGTGCTAAGAAGTGGGTTGAAAATCCAATGCGCGAAAAAAAATCGCCACAGGAAAAACGCGCCCGGGCGTAACTGAGCTAACAGTATAACATGAGATTTTTGATCATTATTAGGGAATGAACTTACCAATTCATCTAAATCATAGTTATCATCATCAGTAAACGGTTTACCATCCGGTGCAGGAAAAACCGAGTTTTTGTCGTTTTCTTGCATTTCCTGAAAAAAACATTTTTACGCCTGTATTCCTCTGTGGGGTAGTTATTGGTATGGTTCACATCCACATTCCGCGAATCATGTTTTACTCTGTCCATACTACAAAAACTTACACTCTAAAAACTTACTGACCTTCTAACGATGAACGTTTCTTTTTAATTAATCAACCTTTAAACACTTTTTGTGCTTCTGATGCACATTTTTTAAAATAAATGAGCCTCTTTTTAACTTTCTGATATATATCTGGTGTATTGTGCGTCTTTTAGTCTGTGCTAAATAAATGTACTTCTTTCTATTTGGCCTTATCTCACAATTGGTCGCAGTAACTAGGCTAGGGTATTCCCTATCCCGACCAAAAGCGGTTACCTTAGGCACAGTAAAGATATGAACAGTACGGAAACTACGTACTAACGTTCGAAACGGCACACTCACACCGACGCGTGCATCTACGGTACCCCTAAGGGGCACCTGTGACTGAGAGCACCGCGACTATCACTAGGGGTACCGAACGTTAGTACGTAGTTTCCGTACTGTTCATATCTTTACTGTGCCTTAGGTTACAATTGTGACCAACCACGTGCGAGCCGAATTGGTCGCAGTAACTGTAACAGTAACACCCCGACCAAATGGGTTAGGTTAGAACTGTGACCAACTGCGCGCGAGCCGAACGAGCGAAGCGAGCGGAGCCGCGGCGCCTCGGGGGCGCTACACCCAAGTTGGTCGCAGTTATTTGGCACTTAGAATTTTAGGACCCCCAAATAGGAATCATATTATGAGGTTCACAAAAAGAGGTGCTTTCATTATAATTGAGTGTTCAATAATATAGGAATTATTTGAAGTTCTATTAAAAACATGCCTTACTGAATTAGTGTCTTGCGTAGATATTTACCTGTTGCTCTATCACATTCTGATCACTGGGATTGCCACGGCCCTGTTGTAAAAAAATATATTTTAATAAGCTCAAGTGGTCAATGAGCTCAAGTTGCGCTTTCACATGCAATTATTGTCCAGCAACCGTTATGAGAGGTAGTGGAGCAATTAGAGAAGCAACCAATTTTTTGTTTAGCCTATACACCCACTGCTGGGCAAAAGCCCCAAGACCTTCCAGGAACTACTTTCCCTCGCCATCTCAAACCAGTACTCGCGGTACGCGTCCAGCACCCTTATTGCGTAACACACTTTTACGCTCAATTTGAATCATTTTGAAGCTTATTGCTAATCCATTGCTCCATATGTTCGAAAAATATGTCTGCTCGACAACGTAAATAACGCAATGAATGCTGTTAAACTGTCAAAATGAAACCCATTCCTACCGATAGAGTGTTACGCAATTACCCTGCTGGTCATCTCGCCACCGCTTTCTAGGCCGACCTCAGTGGCGCCGTCCATCTTCAGACACCACCCATTGTGTGGAAACTTTTGCCCAGCCGTCATCCTGCATGCAGTTGATGTGACCTGCCCAATCCCACTTGAGCCTGGCAGCTTACCTCTCGCGCCCGGCCCTGGTGCAAGCCATGGTCCGGGGCGAGAGGGAGTGGGAGGCAGTCACCTCCTTCTGCGAAGCAGTCATGCTAGCGAAGGAGGTGGCGGGACGGCTCAGGGAGAGAGCCTCCCGTCCCAGCCGCCGCGGGAGACGCTCCGGGCGTCGGGAGCCGCGCGACGACTCCCGGCCACCGTAGGCGCGGGCCTGCGGGCGGAGAGTAATGGGTAGCTCACCGTCCGATCAGGACCAGGCCCGTGCCGGACGGCGCGTACGTGTTCCACGCGCGCCTCAAAGAGATGTCAGCATCGAGGAGGGGCCCCATAGGGCCGAAGCCTGCCGGGTCAGCGGGATTGTCCGAAAGGGTTACCGCTGGCCCGGAACATAAAGGGCTAAGGAAGGAACACGGGTGGGTTTTAGTCAGTAAGAGTCTGACACTCCCTTCCGCTCCACCCAGAGCGGGAGGGGTCATTTGATGATTTCCCATCCGCAAAAAAAAAAAAAAAAAAAAAAAAAAGCCTGGCAGCTTTCTTGCCTAACGTCTATTATACCCGTTTTGGAACGCACCATGCTGCGTTCCGAATTTTGTCCTGTCTTTTAACACAATTTTTTTTCGCCTGAATCCTGCGGAGGCGCCCTGACACGCCCCCTTAAAATTTTCGCCTATGAGGAAAGCGATAGCGCAATTAGTTGCAACCTGCACTGCGCAGCTTAATGACGCATCACGTGTATTCCTTTTGTGAATTTTACGGACGAACTATTTGACCTTGGCGCGCTTACTAGAGAGCTCTTCTATTTTTTGAGTGCAAGCAAAAAAGTGGTCAGGCGGGAGTGTCCCCGATAGTACTTATTGATGATAATGTATAATAATAAGATTATGAATACTTGCAATCATTTTTATTTTTGTATTCTGGAATCAAAAATAACGTATTATTTAAATTTTTATTTTGAGGGGCCCGTGGCTAAATAATAACAGCCGCACAGGTCGATCGATCAGGTTAAGCTACGCTTGCCGCGGTTGGTCTGTGGATGGGTGACCATCTTTATATACCGAGACCCCTCCGTGCCTCGGAAAGTACGTTAAGCCGTTGGTCCAGGCTGCCATTCGTGGATCTATGACAGTCGTTATGGGTAGTCAGAAGCCCGAAAGTCTGACAACCAGTCTTACCAAGGGGTATGGTATTACCCAGTAACTGGGTTGTGGAGATCAGATAGGCAGTCGCTCCATGTAAAATACTGGTATTCAGTTGCATCCGGTTAGACTGGAAGCCGACCCTAAAATAGTTGGGAAAAGGCTAGGCAGATGATGTTTTAAATTTTTTTTTTTTTATTTGCCTTTACTGTCCCACTGCTGAGCAAATCCTCCCTCAAGTCCTTCCATTACTTAACAACATAACATAACATCACGCCTGTATTCCTCAAAGTGTTAGGCAGAGGTGTACAGTCACGAGCATAAGTATGTATACACACATAATCAGCCTACAATGTTCCCACTGCTGGGACACAGGCCTCCTCTAGGTGAGAAGGAGTGGGCCGTAAACCACCACGCGGGCCCAGTGCGGGTTGGCATGTCACATGTCTTCGAATTTTTGGTTCTAGGACATGCCGGTTTCCTCACGATGTTTTAAAACAATTTACACAAAGTAAAGCGCCTGTCTGGGTTCGAACCTACGACCTACAACTCGTAAGTCGCGGCCGTTACCACTTGGCCAGCACTGCTCTCGGTAACAAGTATGTATACATACACTTGGCTTTATTCAAAGACGATTTTCTCCTTTAGTTTTTAATGAAATTTTATGTTATTACGAACAAAGTATTTTCGAACCCATAGGTTTGTGTAAAGTGTCGTATTTCAACGTTGCATTCGTTATTTCACGAAAAAAAAACGCAATTGAAGGTTGCCAAGTGTTGACATTTGGGTCGAGTAGGGATTGAAGTTTGTATGAGCAGTGGTGGCCAAGTGGTAACGGCCGCGACTGACGAGTTGTAGGTCGTAGGTTCGAACCCAGACAGGCGCTTTACTTTGTGTAAATTATTTCATCACCACTGCTCTCAAAACGGTGAAGGAAAACATCGTGAGGAAACCGGCATGTCCTAGAACCAAAAATTCGAAGACATGTGACATCTGCCAATCCGCACTGGGCCCGCGTGGTGGATTACGGCCCACTCCCTCTCACCAAGAGGAGGCCTGTGTCCCAGCAGTGGGAACATTATAGGCTGATTATGGTATGGTTATGGAAGTGTTGACATATTAGTGCTCGTGACTGTACCTATAGTACACCCACATTTCACCACTTATATTTAAGTTCCATGTAACAGGGGGCGAGCCTATTGCCGGGCACAAATTGAGACTCCGGGCGGCTACTGAGAAATTTCAGATGGAAAAACCGAATAACACTTGCTCGACCCGAGAATCGAACCCAGGACCTCATGCTTAGCAGTAGCACTTGCGACCACTAGACCATATAACAAATTATTATATTAAATATGAATGAAGCTTTACTTACAAGCGTATAAAACGGTCGCGGCTGCGGCGCTACAAGCTGCAATGGAAATTACAAAGATTAAAAAAAAAATGTTTTTAAAAGAAAGAAAATACGTTAATTTGCGCAAACATGACGCAGAAAAAGAACACTTGCAAACACAAAAAACTGGCCAAGTGCGAGTCGGACTCGCACACGAAGGGTTCCGTACCACAAGGCGAAAACGCCGAAAAAAAAACGTTTGTTGTGAGCCGCCCCCCTTAAATATTTATTTTATTTTAATTTTATTATTTATTATTAAAGTAAAAATACAACTGAGTATTTTGTGAATAGTTCAAGTGCCTACCTGTTGCCATTATTGATATCGAGCAAAAATGGGCAAAAAAATCGCGTTTGCTGTATGGGAGCCCCCATTAAATATTTATTTTATTTTGTTTTTTGATTGACAGACAGCGAAGTCTTAGTAATAGGGTCCTTTTTACCCTTTGGGTACGGAACCCTAATAAGACTGGTTTGGACCCCCTCCCCCCTCAAATCTTCTTACGTAATAAATAAACAGCCTCTAAACCACGATATATCAATACTTACCTCAGGCAATGCGTTTGCTGGTTTCCCTGGAGGTTCCTCAGAATCTGAAGCGAATTCGTTCATGTCCTGTTTACATTTTGTTTGAATAAATATACATATAATAATAGTTCTAGATAAGTTGGGACTATTGTTACTATTGTTGTTGTTACTATTGTTGTTGTGATTATTGTTAGGACTGTTTTTGTTATTGTTGTTTGTTTGTTGTTAGTGTTGTATTGTTGTTGTTGTGTTGGAGTTATTACTATTGTTTTTACGGCTCTTGATATTCCTCGGGACCCTGGGGACCGGGAACTTTGGAAGGCTTACGAGGAGCCGAAGCCAACTCGCAGTGGCCCGTTAGACGTTTTTAATTAAATGAGGCACCAAACCTGATCGGACTATGCAAGTGCACCCAAGGACCAACCTGGGGTAGGTTGGTATAGCACTATTGCAGGATATGGAAACCAAGATAATTGGACTATGGATTCGGGAACCTTAAGTGGACTGGTTGTCTAGGACTATGGATTAATGCGCGTGATATTTAAAGACTGTTGTGTCTGTGTTGTGTGTGACTGTTGTGTGTGTTGTTGTTGTCGTGTTGTGAGTTGGCGGTTTAATACCCCCGTGCCTCGGAAAGCACGTAAAGCCGTTGGTCCTGCGCCTGAACTCTCCCCGGTCGTGTCGGATTGCCGTCCCATCGGACTATGAGAGTAAAGGAACAGAGAGTGCACCTGTGTTTGCGCACACACTTGTGCACTATAATATCTCCTGCGTACCTGGCTAAACTCCATTGAGATTGGCCACCGTGACCGGAAACGGTCGGGGAGGCAATTTTTTTTTTTTTTTTTTTTTTTAACTTTTCAATTTTTTTTTTTTTTTTTTCCCTGGGAATACGTCCAATTAGAAGTCACCCTATATAAGTGACAAAGACGACTCTACAAAGCCGATCTCTCTCCACACTGTTACTTACCTCTTTGCTTTTCATTACGAATACGTTTCATTTTCTTACCATATTTGGTAGTTTTGGTTTCGATTTATGTTTATGTTTTTTCTTAACACTCTGAAAACAGACAAGAATATGACTTAACACGAAGACGCTGATAATGAGATATTTGTAATGGAAATAACACTTTTCCCTACTTCGGAATCGGACCCTGGGCCTCATGATCAGCAGTACCGCTTGTGATAACTAGACGCAGACAAGATTTTTTTTTATTGCGAATAAAAGAAGAAAGAAAGAAAAACTGTTTATTCTGCACAAACAAAACGCATATTGCAAATAAAAAAAATATAAAAAAATGTCAAATTATACACACACAACGTAGTTAAAAGCCTCGTACTCAAGCTTAAAAAAATTTAACAATTTTGTCCATTGCTTGATGTCATGGGCCAGGGACCAAAGACACATTATTTATTAATTGACATTGACAATTTGAGATTGACATTTGACAATACAAATCAATCCGTGATGCGCCCGCGTCACTGGCAATGGAATGCTCGAATGGAGTGCTCTTGACTTCGATCACGCCTGATGAAAAGCGATGAATAAGGTCTACGACGGAACGGGCGTGACCAGAATTTGCCTATGGCACTGGAACTCCTACGCATCGACGAAACACAGCAGGCTGCTATTTTTCTTGTAGTTGAGCTTGATTTAATTTAATTTTGTACACTGGGCATCCCTTCGAATTTTTGGTTCTTCACGATACTGATACAAAAAGTATTGACCACAAGTCTTGCTCATTGGCTCATCAACCAAGTTTAAATTATGTAATTAAAATGAGATACTTAAGTATTTTTTTCTTCTAGCCTTCTCTGTCCCACTGCTGGGCAAAGACCCCTCGACTCCATATTTAGCGACGCCCACGCGTCCTCCTTCCAGCTTTGACGAAACCTATCCAGTTCATCCCGCCATTTCCTACGTGCCCTGCCGTCACTGCTAGTGCTAAGAATATTCACTGATCAAAAAAAAAATACCAAAAAGACAATAAGTACCTCCGAGTCATCATAAAAAAAGTCAGGCATTTTACCCCTAGGACGAACCAGGGTGCACAAATTGGCAAATAAATAGATTAGAAGTAGCCATGTAGATAAACCCATGTCGTGAACACACTGAATTAAAAACCCATAAAGTCATACTTACCGGAACCGATTTCAAGTAAATTGGATGATTAATGGAGAATAGGTAAAACTGTGATTGATTTAGTCAAACGCAAAGCATTTATTTCAATTAAACTATTTGCAAGCAATTTTGATCTGTTGTTAGTCAGAAAGTTGAAGCTAGTCTGTTGCCCATTCCAAAACGTAGATCTGTATGGAGAAAAACGGGCAAGAAACTCCAAGGACACTCCTATAAAAATCCTGGGTGCATGTTTTTTTTTTGAAATTTGAAAAAAAAAAAATAAGCCCTCCAGTTTCAAACCCATTTACGAACATTAGTGACCCAAGTCATAAATTATTCGGTGTTATAAATATTGGTTAACGGAATCGAAGTATTTCAGGGTGACATCCTCACGGCTGCGCCAAAAAGGCCCAGTTGAGCAAAAATGCCAGACAACTAGTGCCTGACGCTGTTTTTCAACTGGACCTGACTGGATGCTGAAGGCGGAGGACAGGGTGTTGTGGTGTAGCCTGGGAGAGGCCTATGTCCAGCAGTGGACTGCGTTAGGCTTAGTTGATTGATTGGCATTAACTATATGAGAGTAGCTCATGTCGTGGTAGTATCAGCTAGTCAACAAAGCGCTCCGGTTTGTGCCGGACGTAAAGTCAGAGAAAATTGTTTATCAAATTGACTACTTAGCAACTTAAACTGCCCGTATATTCAAATCACAACTGTCATTCTTTGACAGTTGTTTGACATGGCTATAACTCGGCAAATTGACGTAGAGTGCCAATTTGATAAACTATAAATTTTCTCAGACAAATTTTATGCACCAAGGAATATATTTGTCGAAACCATGTTTAATTTCGTTATCGTTTATAGTAAAACTAGCTGACCCCGCGAATTTCGTACCGCCTCAGAATCAAAAAAGCCGATCCATACAAAATGTATGAGAAAATCTTATATTTTTATTTCTTCGTGAATTTTCCCCATGTTTTAATAGTTATTCTGCTATTCGGGGCGGAGACAAATCCAATAAATCAAAGATCATAAAAATCGGTCTAGCGGTTCAATGGTGTAACTAACCCGACTTTGTTATATTTATATAAATTATTTAAAAATGACAAATTTACCTACGTGATGAAATGAATTGATCCAAAAACCTACGTGATGAAATGAAATGATAGGAGTACCAGGGTAACCGACATAGCCGGAAGAACTGAACTAATCTGACGCATTAGAATTAATGGGTTTATATGACCCGTAATGTTGCCATATTCAAACAACTAAATATGATATGTTGCTGTGAAAATATACCAGATAAACAAACTCAATTCAGCATTTGTCACAATTAGTAATGGTGTATATCACGGCAGAAAACCAAAGCGTTTGACAGCTGAACGAAAAGAGCAATGCTAAGCGAGGAATGATAGAAACAGCTGAACGAGAAAACCGAAGCTAGGCTAGAAATGACGAATAAAGCGAAGAGGAATCGAGTTAAGGAAAGGGGGACCTAAAACGAAAAATAATGCACCTCTACATCACTTTTCCCCACTAAAACAGTCGATCAAAGAGGAAATTAGGGTAAATCCCTGAATGGAGTCCATTTTACTCGATCACGATAGAAAGAGTTGCAAAAAAACACAAAATGGCCGAACGCTGCTGACGGTAAATGAGGAGATAAGAGCAAAATGCTACTCAATTAGGTCAATGAGTAGTAGATTTAGAAGATCCAGTCATCATCGACATTATCGTTTACCTAGTCAGTCAGTTCTCAACTATATTAGGTCGGCTTCCAGAGGGGCTTGTGGCTGAGGAATAATAGCCGCGCATGGGCCGATCGATCAGGTTAAGCTACGCTTGCCGCGGTTGGATGGGTGACCCTCGTTACATACCAAGACCTCTCCGTGTTTCGGAAAGTATTAATTCGCAGCAGTCATTCGTGGATCTTTCTTTTTTTTGGGTTCCATACATCAAAAGGAAAAACGGAACCCTTATAAGATCACTTCGTGGTCCGTCCATCAAGACCCTTTTTCTCAGGAACGCGTTGAGTTATCAAGTTGAAATTAATATCAAATACTCAGGGCTGCAATCCCTTGAAGCAGTGAAAAAATCAAACTTCTAAATTAACGCAATCAAAAGATACGGGCGTTTATGTTCCGTTTATGCCGCATATTTTTACACTCGCCAGGTAATCAAATTTTTTTGGGATGTATGAAGAAGCCTCCTCGTGTTTGTTCCGTTAGTCACTACTCAACTGAACCGGGCGCTCGGCGCATCCTGGACAGTCACACCCAACACCTTATTTGACTGGCTAATTCTTCCCCTGCGGTGGTAGAGAGCAGTGGTGGCCAAGTGGTAACGGCCGCGACTTACGAGTTGTAGGTCGTAGGTTCGAACCCAGACAGGCGCTTTACTTTGTGTAAATTATTTCATCACCACTGCTCTCAAAACGGTGAAGGAAAACATCGTGAGGAAACCGGCATGTCCTAGAACCAAAAATTCGAAGACATGTGACATCTGCCAACCCGCACTGGGCCCGCGTGGTGGATTACGGCCCACTCCCTCTCACTGAGAGGAGGCCAGTGTCCCAGCAGTGGGAACATTATAGGCTGATTATGGTATGGTGGTTATGGTGGTAAGGCTAACGCCCGCCGGGTTTGCGACCACCCTCCCACCGGAGTCCGTCAAGCAGCCTGCTGGGTTTCGTCGATGCGAGTTTCAGTACCTTAGACATCTTCTGGGCACGCTTGTTCCATCATAGACCTCATCCATCGCTTTCCATCAGGCGTGATTGAGCTCAAGAGCGGGACATTGAACAATTTAAAAAAAAAATATAAAGTGACATTCAACCGGTCGATTCTGTAAAAATCTCACCGTGAAAACTTAGGTGAAGTGAGCGTAGAGTGAGCTGTCAATAATGTCAATTCCTAGCAAAAACAAACTCACTTCACCTAAGTTTTCACGGTGAGATTTTTACAGAATCGACCGGTTGATGCTAGTGATCGACACGATTGACAGCTCAATTCACTCCTAAGTTTTCAAACAGAATAGATCAAGAGACCCCCAGCCACAACTGAACTTCTGCGCTATTTTGTCCAGCAGAGTTCACCTTTGAAACGATGGCAAACGATAAATTAGCCAGCCAGTTAGAATTTCAGTTTCGTTGATGTGACGGAAAAGCTCCTTTGTCGCAACTTTTTGAAGGGAAATTTTGACAATCGCAATATTAATTACTAATTTGTGAGTTTTTTGTGTAATTTGTGAGCTACAGAAACTGCTGATCCGATTCAAATAATTATTTAAGAATAAGAAGCTACTTGGTATTGCCGAGTGTCATCCTACTATAATATATACCTAATATAATCCATACTAATATTATAAATTCGAAAGTAACTCTGTCTGTCTGTCTGTATGTTACCTTTTCACGCCTAAACCCATAGAAATGTAAAATATATCTATGCCTAAACCACTAAACGGATTTCGATAAAATTTGGCAGAGAGATAGATTGCATCCCGGGGACGGACATAGAATAGTTTTTATCCCGATATTCCAACGGCATCGACACTTATGCGGGTGAAACCGCGGGGCGCTGCTAATGTAATCTATACTTATTGTGTATTATGTAATATATGTTTGAATGTCTGTTACTCAATCACGCAAAAACGACTGAATGAAATTTGGCACCACTGACCTGTATTATACATAGAGGTCAGTGTTTGACACACAGATAGCTTATAACCTGGATTAACATAGGATACCTACTTTTTATCCCATTAGTACATTCCCGTCGGATGATTCCCTCACGGAACAAATATTTGTATGACCTACAAGTAGTTGTTCCCGGTCTGGCTGTTTGTGTATGTGAGTTTAAATGTTTGTAAACGCACACACAATACAGGAAAAATTCCTAGTGTGGGGCAAAGTTTTCAAAAAAATAAAAAAATCCGAACTCAGCCGCAGCCAAAAGCTAGTAGGACATACATACATATTATTTTATGTTAAAACAAGAAAAGACGTCATTCAAGTGTCGAACATTTTGTACCCAAAAATTAAAGTGAAAAAAAAGCAATGTTTTCTTATGGGAAATAAAATCTTAAGCATTTTTTACTATCACAACAACAGTCTATAATTAACCCCCGGCTGCTATTTGAGATTGAAAATGCCAAAAATCATATTCTTATAGCGTTTTAAGCACAACATTTAAAAATACCCACCTTTAATTAAAATATAATACAGCCCGAACATGTTCTAACTATTACAAGATAGGTTTGAAAGTACCAAAATTAATTATGTGAATTTTATGTCTTGCAAAAGTCAATTATACCATACTAAACATCGTGGTGTGAGAACAGCAACCGACGGTCCGCTTGTCTATCATGTTCCGGATAATATTCAATTAAAAGTTTAACTTTAATTTTTCGTACGAATTGAATAATGTCCTTTCACGCGGACGAAGTCGCGGGCAGAAGTAAGTGGAACATAAAGTTACGATGAAATAAAATGGCGGCCCGGCGGCGGCGGGTCTTTTATTACCGACTTCAAAAAAAAGGAGGTTATCAATTCGATACGTATGTATGTAATATTATTGGAATTGCATTATATTCACATATGATGATCTATTAGGGCTTCCAAACAAATATACAAAATTTCATAGACGTATGTATGTATGTATGTATGTATGTATGTATGCATGTATGTATGTATGTATGTATGTATGTTTGTCCACGCATATCTCCGGAACTATTAATCGGATCGTGACCATTTTTTTTTTATTGGCTTACATTTTCTTCAACTTAGGGAACAGTGCAAGTTTCATCAAGATCGATCCAGTAATTTTCAAGATATGGACTAATACGTGTAAGTGTGACGGCCTGGCTTATTGATAAGAGCTACTGGTGTAGTGTCAAAGGGAAAACATCTCAAAACCTTGGTCAAATACTAGTGCAAAAACTAAAAATTACGAAATAAAAAGTAATTTAAAAAATTAAACCGACTTCAAAAAGAAATTAACTCAAAATTATGAAATAACTTTAATTTCGGAAGTCGGTGGCATAAAACTAAAATACAGATCCCAAGACACCGACTTCCGAAATTAAAGTTATTTCATAATTTTGAGTTAATTTCTTTTTGAAGTCGGTTTAATTTTTTAAATTACTTTTTATTAGTCTTACTTATCAAACTTTTAATTCTACCATAGTGGCACTAAAGTTATCCGACTTTATTGCAGTTTTCGTTATGAAGCAAACAGGACAGTTTTAAGAATCTTGTGTAATAATAACGTATGTAATCTTCTTGTTCATTTCCTTTAAAACTTTATAATAGAAACACTTTTGTGGCTATAAAACCCAAACCTGTTTATTAAATTGCCTGGAAACCTAATATGTATGATATGAAGCAAACAGTACGTTTATCCGCGAAAATTAAAATGATCTTTATAGCGAACGTAGACGGAGCAGGAGCAGTGGTGTCTAGTGGTAACAGCAGCAACTTACAAGTTATAGACCGTAGGTTCTAACCCAGACAGGCGCTTTATTTTGTGTGAATTATTTCTTCACCACTGCTCTCAAAACGGTGAAGGAAAACATCGTGAGGAAACCGGCATGTCTTAGAACCAAAAAAATTCGAAGACATGTGACTTCCAAACTGCACTGGGCCCGCGTGATAGATTACGGCCCACTCCCTGTAATGAGAGATGAAAACTTCTTATGAGACGAAGACAGTACCTATAGTCCCGCCATTTTTGACATTGACATTTCTAGCTGTCAACTCCCACGCGACACATTGTCGCTTCTTTACTTTTATCAGAACTTTTAAATTGTATCTCTTTATAAAAGTTACAACGTCACTATCTTCATTATTTCTCTTCTATCACACACTAGCTTTTGCCCGCGACTTCGTCCGCGTGAAATTTCTTGTTCCCCCGATCCGTCATCTCGTTTTCGCTTTGTGTTATTTCTGTATTTTATTCTTTTTGCTTGGTTCTTAAGTATTATCTTAAATCACACTAATATTATAAATGCGAAATTTTGTGAGTGTGTTTGTATGTTTGTTACATCTTCACGCAAAAACTACTGAACGGATTTGGATAAAATTCGGCACACAGATGGTTTATAACCGGAATTAACAAACACTTTTATCCCGATATTCCCACGGGATCGAAACTTATGCGGGTGAAACAACGGGGCGCAGCTAGTAGCCTATAAAATAGGGGTATCAAAAGCAAAAAGATTCTTTCAAATCCGACTTTTAGTTCCAGAGATTGGCGCGTTTAAACAAAAAACTCTTCAGCTTTATTATTAGTACTAAGTTCCATTCCTACCGAATTTTTTCGTCTCAATTTTATTTTTCCCGCCCTTTATTTTCAAGAAAAAACCTGCAAATAAGATAAACTGAATTTTCCGCAAGGCGAGCATATTTAAACGTTTTCCTATCAGCGATACGCACGCATTAAGTGATTTAGATCTAGCTATTACGACGCCATATTGTATCCTGTTACACGAACCCGTTTTAGGCCGTAGAGATTGAATTTCGTTCGTGTAACAGGGGTGTATTCCGGTCTATGGTGATGTGTCGTCGGCTCTACAAGTTTATTTGTTTGTTTAAGAGTAGGTAATTAAATCTTGTAATTGACTTACTTATTAAGACCCAAATTACTGCCCCGTTGGTCTCGTGATCGCAAGCGCGAATGCTTCGCGTGGTCCTAGGTTCGATTCCCAGGTCGGACTTAGTGTTATTGGATTTTTCCATCAGGAATCTCTTAGTAACAGCCCGGAGTTTGGAAGTTGGCGGTTTGATACCACGTGCCTCAGAAAGCATGGTAGGGTGAATGGGTAGTTGAGGCCGCGAAATTCAAATTTTCTCACGTTTTTTGCAATTTGCAGGTCAGTGTCAGGTTGTATCTTGATCAAAATGTGATTCGCGACAATAACAGGTATATTGAGAGAATTATAATCATCAGAATAATTAATACATTTTTCTAAGTTAGATTTCTACCATAAACAATTGGTGGTTGATGGTAGAAATCTAACTCGGCACTCGGCATGAGAGAATGGGGGGAGGATGAAATTTCTAAAGGTGGAATTTCGAAAAACCCTTTCTTATTGGATACCCAGTCTTCACAAAGAACACACCTTCCAAATTTCATGTACATAGGAGCAGCGGTTTAGGCTATGCGTTGGTATATCAATCAGTCAGGACTTTAATATATAATTTTTTGTATACTAGCAAATAACTTCTCCCACTCTGGGCGGAGCTCCCAGGGCGTGTCAGACTTCTACTGACTAAAACCCACCCGTGTTCCTTCAGTTGCCTGTGCCAGGGGCCTCTCTTTCGAACAACCCGCGACCCTGGCAGTGATTCTGAACCCCTGCATTGAAATTTTTCATGTTTTTTTTTAATGGATTTTCCATACAATTTGACCGCGTAAGTTTTACAATTTTCCATGAAACAGCTGTTTTTTTTTTTAAACTGTCGAGTAGTTTCGACGCTAGGGTCTAGAATTATGGGCTGAATTCATAGTTTCAATTTGCGCGTCGATGTATATCACCCTGTATTATGAAGACGGTTCATATTTCCTCGTCTTTTATCAACTATGTTGGGGAAGCTTCCAGTCTTCGTAGATAAGTATTTGTGTCTACATGCAGTCGAATGTCAACAACGAGAAACGATTTCCAAATGACCTCCAATTGCAGGAGAAAATCGATAATTCTAAGACACCTCTTAAAGCAGGGCAGAAATTGAACTGCACTACTTTTTTACCGACTTCACAAAAAGGAGGAGGTACTATGTTCGGGTGTTTGTATGTTTTTTTTTTTTGTATTTTTGTTCATCGAATACTCCGCCAATTGTCGACGGATTTTTTGTACGACGTCTTAGTCAAAAAAGTAGTGTAGTTTAACTTTTGCCCTGTTTTAAGAGGTGATGGTAAGCCCCCTGTTTCTACACGGTCCAGACTACTAGTATTTAATAGTAGTCTATGCTATCGAGTCTCTAACGACCCGTAACAAGCATCGGCACGAAGGTCGGTATTCGTTTGACGATCAAGACAACGATTTAACTTAATCTCCGAGTGATGAACTGGCTTCCAAGTTACTACGCTGTCCTTCATCAAAATTAAACGATCCAATTATTTCATAGTATTAGGGACTCACTGCCTTCATTATTATTAATTAGCTCCTGTCCGCAACTTCGTCCGAATGAAATTTCATGTTTCCCCTGCCGCGACCCCGTGATTTTACTTCGTTTTTACTTTTTTTCTTTTTGCTCAGCTCCTAATAGTCCTAGCGTGATGTTAAATAAAAGCCTCAAGAATTGGGCTATCAAATGCAAAAATATTTTTTCAAATCGGACTGGTAGTTTCAGAGATTAGCACGTTCAAACAAACAAACTCTTCAGTTTTATTATTAGTACTAGCTGTTCCCCGCGGTGTCACACGCTGCGCGGCTCCTAAGGGTCGTAGCGTGATGTTATATAGCCTATAGCCTTCCTCGATAAATGGACTACCCAACACTAAAAGAATCATTCAAATCGGACCAGTAGTTCCAGAGATTAGCGCGTTCAAACAAACAAACAAACTCTGCAGCTTTATAATATTAGTATAGATTTATTAAGTAGTACAGAAGATAGATTGAGAAATCTCACATTTTGATGGCACTGCTTTACCACGATGCCGATGTACCGTTAAATGAATGACAAATCCCGTATTTAATGTTGTAAATGTTCAAAATCTAATCGCAATTTCATAAAACTCGACAATCAGAGTTATTCCGTTCTGATCCTCTGAACCCCCCCTCCACCCCCCTCTCCTCGATCCCCTGCTTGTTCGTCTTCTGTTTTAATTTCTGTCTTATCCACTATAAAGTTTCTCATTCCGGTTTGATCCGCTTTTTCTTTTGTTTTTGATCCTTGACAAAAACTTGGCAAAAATGTAGATGAATTAGAGGTATTTTAGACAGATTGTGACTGAGATTAGAATGCGAATATAGAGGTATGACGAACAGGGTGTAAAGTTCACCCATCCTCCATAAAAAAGGTGGATCCTCCGACCAGACGGGTGTTGTGTGTTGGGCAACTGTCCGACAACTAATGTCTGGACGTATTCTCGTTGCGCGGTAAACTCTCATTCTCAAAAATACGGGTATGATCAGTTGATCACAGTGCAAGAGATATGTGCTCCCAAACACAAAAAAAAACTCTTAAATTGTCGAACTTTCTCTAATACAGAGCTGTAGTGTTGTTCTCTAAAAATCACTTCGAAATTCGAACGCTGTCTTGTTGTAAATCCGCGATGATTTACTTTTTAAAACAAATGAGTTCGCTTTCGAATTGTGTGCACTCACTTGAGTGAGGTTCCAAGTGAACTTTACGGAATAGCTCTGTGGTAGGCCTAATTTTTCGTGCTTATACTCGTACAACTAAATAGAAACGAGAGTTATAGTTGAGACTGAGTTTAGAATGCGAACGTTCTTTAAAATTCGGGAGTACCCGTCCTTTATACGTAAAACTGATTAAAAAATACCCGCTACCGATCCATGTCTAAAAATACTAGTCTATCCCTCTGGGAAATATACACAAAAGTGTGTATTATACGACCATATTTTTCTAAACTAATGCAGTGGCTCCCAAACAAACAATTTGTCTACCACCCACTCCGCCATTTGTCACGGCGGGCAGCGCTATCGTTATGACGCGTCACGTCAAATTGACTGATTCAAAATGGATTCAAAGCGTGACGCCACATGACAGAGGAGAACACAAGGTTCACTATACGTACAGACGCCAGCACATCAAGCTACTACAATCTGTCAAATTTCTTTAATAATTTTTCAACTTTATCGCTAAAGTTTAATGTTCAAAGATGTTACCGCTCTCGCCATCGACGCCTCAGCACCGCGCGCTTACGTCATCCGAGCGAAGTTCAAGTCAATTCTTGCGGGTTATATTGTACCTAAATCCATAGCTACAAGCTACACACTCAAGCGACACGTGTCTTGTGGTAGCGATTGAGGAGAAAGTTATCTCGTGGGCAATTATTGCCCGACAATTGATGTCGGGATGTTGTCCATCCATACTTAATACTTAACAGACAGACAGACAGATTTACTTTCGAATTTATTCGAAAGTAACTCTGTCTGTCTGTCTGTATGTTACCTTTTCACCCCTAAACCGCTGAACGGATTTCGATAAAATTTGGCAGAAAGTTAGAATACATCCCGGGGAAGGACATAGGATACTTTTTATCCCGATATTCCCACGGGACCGACACTTATGCGGGTGAAACCGCGGGGCGCTGCTAGTATTAATATAATATGCTATTTGCGTGATAAACTTCGCTTGCGCGATGCAGGATTTTGCGAGACATCAGTATGACGCGTAGTTTGAATGCGGCGTTGTAGATGCAGCCACAATTTCATTTTTAAATCACCGCCGAAATCCAATATCGATCAGTTCACAAACTTCACAATGAATCCATTTTTCACTTCGGATCCATGTGTTCAGACGGGTCACTTCGAGTTAAAGATGCTGAATGGACTTTTCGCCTTTTCCATTTCAACCTTCTGTAATAATTATGCTACTGATGTATTTTGTGGCGAAATCGACACAATATTATTCATCGTTACGATGTTAAAATTTCAAAGTCGTTTCGAAAGGCGAATATAAAGTTTTTTTTGTTTTTTGTATTTATTTGTTTTGTCCCAGAGTTAAAGGATTTAGCTTGGAATAGTTTGATAGCTCTATTAATTTCAATTCAGTACCTACATTACGAGATACAGTTCGCGTCAAATAACTTTGCCGCTCTGAAGCTAGGCACTTTCCTAGCCGCACCAATCCGCGCCATGCGCGCTGCTGTTGTATTACTGCGCAGTGACTTGTTGCCTACTTCAGAGCGGCAAAGTTATTTGACGCGAACTATACATAAACAAAGTACTGTAGAGTCTGTGTAGAGTCTACACAGACTCTACTGCTAAAGCTACTACTGCTACTGCTAAAGGTAGGTCTACGCTGTAGACCTACCTTTAGCAGTAGATGCAGGCTGGTCATAATTGTTTGGGTGTTCCATTCGAACGTTCAAGTAACTGTCAAATATTTAAATATGGAGTTTTTGTTTTAATAGAAGCTGTGCTAGAAATAACATGATAATGTAAATTCTTCTTGTAAATATATTAGATCCAAGTCAAAGTTCTTTTTTTTAGAAATTAAACTGTGGAGGTCCCGTCTGGATCTCCACAGTACCTACTTAGTAAGTTGTAATTTGAAAACAAGTCAATCTGTCTAGCCTTTTCCAGACTATGTTGGGGTCAGCTTCCAGTCTAACCGGATGCAGCTGAACACCAGTACCTATTTTACATGGAGCTACTGCCAATCTGACCTCCCCAATCAAGTTACTGGGGTATACGATTCCCCTTAGTAAGACTGGTTGTCAGATTTTGGGCTTCTGACTATCCGTAACGAATGTCAAAGATCCACGAATTTTTATTTTTCATCTCATCTATTCGAAAAGGACGACTTGGTTCGCCTTTATGCTATGTTCACATGCACGCCGTGCAGCCCGGCGGGCTGCCTGGCGGGCTGCGCGGCATGCAGCCCGCCCCAGGTCGGCGAACATTCAAGCTGTTCACACGCACGCCGTCGTGTCAGTCAGCACGCCCGGTTCGCGGCATTCACGTTCACAGGCGCGTTTACGGGCTCGGGCGTACCGTTTACACGCTCGTGAATGTGAATGTGCACGTTGAATGTCGAGTTGAACGCGCGCGTGTGAACATAGCATTAAGTGTACCCAAAGGACGGTGGTGTTTTCTATAAGAAACTATCTTTGCCGCGCGTTTTTTGAATTTAGAACATCTTAGTGTTCAGCGCCAAAGAAATCAAACACAAATATTGTTTGAATAAAGACTGGCTGGTACGACGGACCATAGTCGCACCGCCGTGCCGCCGCCGGCTGAATAAAAAAAAAAGGAAATCAAATTAAAAACGCGCGAACTACAACCCGCGCTTTCGTCAATTTTCACGGATTGTTAGAAATTCATGGTTTTGTTTTAAAAAATGAGTTCTTCAAGTGACAGTGAAAGTATAGAATTAACTCCTGAAAATATTAGAACTGACGCAGGAAATGTGATGGATCATCGATTACCTGCAAAATCCCGGAAGAAATATATGAAAGCCTATGGTAATTTTATTGAATGGAAAAATGCAAGAGGCGCCAAGAATTTTTCAGAATCTGTGTTTTTGGCCTACTTCCAGTACTTAGCCAAAACTAAACAACCTTTCACTCTTTGGAGTACCTACTCAATGCTAAAAGCTGTAGTAGGCAGTCAAAATAACGCTTTTTAAAGCTTATTGCCAAGTGTTTTACACGTGCAGTCTGTGGACCAACTATACTCAGCGGGATATCAGCGCCCTACGTGTCCAATATAATAACGGGTTCAGGATGTTGATGGGGCTGCCCCGTTTCTGCAGTGCATCAGGTATGTTTGCACAAGCACACGTCGATGGCTTCCACGCCATCGTCAGACAGAAATCTGCCTCTTTGCTCTGCAGAGTGCGGGGGAGCTCCAACTCCATCCTGAAGACTATAGCAGGGAGGTGCGAGTCTCCGCTGTTAGGTGATGTTGTTCGAAGATGCATTTCGAACAACATCCTTGTTTCCAAATAGATAATAAGTTTACTAACATAGATATAAGTTATCCTTTTGTTTACTAACCCATATGGATGCTGCTTATCCGAAATAAAGATTATTTTATTTTTATTTTATTTAAAATCAACAGTCAGTTCTAATAACGACGTAAAACTGGACACATATTCGAAATTAATAGCGTATCTGAAGAGGATGTCTGATGGATTTAAACTTAAAAAATCCAAAGTGTTCTCAGTCAAAAACGTGGAGACTTTCCCCCGACAGTCTTCCTTGCCGTAAAAGTAAGTAACTATGTATATGGTGGATTAGTAAAGTATAACCATAATGTTTTAAAATGAGCATTTTATTGTAACCTGTACTTCGGTATATACTTGTCTTATTCACATTCGGTTTTGTTACAGGTGGCTTTAATTTTCGGTCTACATGGAGCTTGTCGTGAAAATGAACTTTTAAAAATAACTGTTGTTGATGTCGAAAATCACTCGGATGATTTACTGTTAGTAAAGCTTCGTAATCCGAGGAAAATACAAAACTATTGTACAGAAATACCTGGACCTGCGTCCTGCTGATATGAAGACCAACCGGTTTTTCATCCGTTATCAAAATGGCAAGTGCTTCAAACAAGATAGTTAAGGGAAAAAATAAAATTTCTAACATGCCACAAGAAATCGCTACTTATTTGAAGTTACCAGATATCAAGCTGTATACAGGACATTGTTTTCGTCGTACTTACTTCTGCTACCCTTTTGGCAGATTCTGGAGCGGACTTAACTTTTCTCAAGCGACGTGGAGGATGGAAGTCGAGTGCTGTAGCAGAGGGGTTTATAGAAGATTCCATTGAGAACAAGGCGAAAACTTGTGAACGCATCGTGGAAAACATTAAATTTCAACTTTCAGTTAATCCATCCATGCCACTGTCGCCACGCCCATCCACATCCAAACAACAATATTCACCGTCACATTTTCCTCAAAATGAGCCAGATTCGGACATTATTTGCAGAATATAAAATCTACAACAATCTCTATTCCTAATAAAACTGTAACAATAAATTTTCATAATTGCGAAAATGTCTCACTCAAATGTAAATATAAGTTTTTAGTTGTTTAGATACTTTTTAATTTCAATTTAGTTGTTACTCTATGTTTTATTAAATAATAATATTACAATAAAATATTATGAGGCGCCTTTTATTTTCTCATAGTGGGTGATGAAAAGTTCAGGATTCTACTAAAGAATCCCTCGCTACGTTCAGGATTCTACTAAAGAATCCCTCGCTACGTTCAGAATTCTACTAAAGAATCCCTCGCTACGTTCATGATTCTACTAAAGAATCCCTCGCTACGTTCAGGATTTTAACAAAGAATCCCTCGCTACGTTCAGGATTCTACTAAAGAATCCCTCACTTCGCTCTGGATTCAAAAAAGCGCCCTTGCCGTAAAAATATTATTTTGCTCCCTTAAGAATATAATTATCTAACTCATTATTAAACTTGGGTATGCAGTCGATTGAGGGCTCCAGTGATATTGACTTAACATCATAAAGAGTAAAAATAAACTATCTACCACAGACTAAGAAGATCGACATTCACTGAGCTACGAACTAATTAAAAACTTAAAATAATTTACAGCCAGTCCGTTTTACATGCATTTGCATTTAATAAACTGGTAAGTGGGTACGGAGGTTTTAATGTGAATAAATTAAAAATAAAATATGCCCCGAGCTGTTCTTTGTGGGGAAAGGGACGCCATTTTTACAATTACCTACACTTTTTTCAGGACAAGGCTTGAGGACTTTATTAGTGATATCTTGATTCAATCTTTCTCATTTATATAACTACTAGCTTCTGCTCGCGACTTCGTCCCCGTGAAATTTCTCGCACCCCCGTCGCATTGCATCGCCCGCGCTTTTGTTTCGTTTTCGCTTATCGTTCTTTCTGACTTTTGTTTCTGCTCGGCTCTTAGGGCGATGTTTAATAGCCTCTAACCTTCCTCAAGTACTGGGCTATCAAATACAAATCCGACAGGTGCTTCCAGAGATTGAGAGCGCTCAAACAAACTCTTCAACTTTATTAAGGGGCTCTCAGGACCTAAACGCAAAAAACGCGAGTTTTAGAAACAATAAAAGTATATGATCGACTACAGTAAACAAAATCAGAAAAATATATGATATTCTTCAGGATATATGCTAGGTAGATAGTGTGTTGAAAACATAATACAACTAATTTGATACGATAGAAAAAAATCATGAAGATACCTCAAAAAACTTTCTTTTTACAATAAAAACCATACTAATATTATGCATACAATCATTCTGATTTCCAAACAATAGATTTTTTGTAATTAAATAATTCCTTCATATTTTGCAATAAATTACCAGGGTTGTGTCATCGCGCTTCTCTTTCTTTTCTATGCAGTCCGACAATGACCGCGCTTTAGGTCATGTGGTCGCCTTAAAAGGTGGCTGACACTGGATGCGGAAGGCGGAGTACAGGGTGTTGTGGCGCAGCCTGGGAGAGGCCTATGTCCAGCAGTGCACTGCGATAGGCTGAGTGGATTGAAAAAGCTTTTGCCTGTAGCGATACCTAAATACAGTTAGTACCGATATGACAAAAGAAAATAAAAAAATCTAATCATTTAGGTATTTCAATTAAACCAATTGCAGGCACTTTTGAACTGTCCAGGAGTCGGATAGTCTCAGAAATATGAAGCTAGTTGCCCTTTCCGAAACGTAGTAGGTTCCTATGGGGAAGAACGAGCAATAAACTCTACGGACACTCTTTTATATCAAAAATTTGGTACAAAAATATTGGTAACATCAAGTACAAGACTATAAAGTCACTAAGTACATAACTTTTACGTAGTTTCAAACGGATTATTCTTGCAGTTTCAGAATAAAGGTTGAGTCGTGGAGTCTTTTATATGCAAAAGTGAACTAGTGTATGATAAGAGTGCAAATTGTATGGAAACACACGGATGGGAATGAAGGAGCGGTCGCGTGTCGACATTCGAAATCCTAGAGCATTTATAAATACTCTGCACACTTCCAGAGCACAATCTCCTACATCTATTTACAGTACTTTTATCTTACGAAGCAACGCGTGCTTTACTTGTGTTAATCAAGTGTACTAACACGCTGTGAATGTGTGCGTGAAGACAAGTAGCGTGAGCACATAATGCACACATACATACACACTTCCGACTTCGCCATTGTCTCGGACGGTACCGAGAGCTTCTGCGCTTACACACATTCACAGGCCTCTCTTCGAGACGGAGTGGGTTGTAATCAATCACGCGCGGGCGCAGTGCGGGTTGGTAGATGTCACATGTCTGCTCACGATGTTTTCCTTTACCGTTTTGAGAGCAGTGGTGTTGAAATTATTCACACAAAGAAAAGCGCCTGGCTGAGTTCGAACCCACAATCTGCAACTCGTAAGTCAGGGCCGTTACCATACCACTGAGCCAGGATATTAAAATGAAAATAAGGACAAGCGAGCACGTCCAAACCGCTGCACCCGTATGTTCCTAGAAGCATGTAGGACAAGTTAGCACGCGTGCCCTCCGTACTGCGCGTCGGATTATCTCGAGAGAACAGCAGCTCATTCGATCGTTGTCTGACAACTATAAGATGCAAGTGGTTTTGCAAGGCAAGGACGCTGTGAGCTCAAGGTGGAGCATGCAAGTTAAATGAAGGGCTATTATGTGAAAACAACTCATCATCTGCCTAGCCTTTCCCCAACTATGTTGGGGTCGGCTTCCAGTCTAACCGGATGCAGCTGAATACCAGTATTTTACATGTAGCGTCTGCCTATATGACCTCCACGACCCAGTTACTGGGTAATACGATACCCCTTGGCTGTCAGACTTTCAGGCTTCTGACTACCTGTAACGACTGTCAAAGATCCACGAATCACAGCCGGGACCAACGGCACGGCTCACGGTATATAAAGATGGTCACCCATGCACAGACCAACCGCGGCAAGCGTAGCTTAACCTGATCGATCGACCTGTGCGGCTATTATTATTTAGCCACGGGCCCCTCGGGCGCAAGGTCGGATCATGCTAGTTAAATGAAGGGCTATTATGTGAAAACCACTGTGGAAGCTGAAAGAAACTGAAGCTGTTCCTTTCTTCTTGTGTATTTATTACATAAGTAGGCATCTGGGGACGGATGAAAATCTAACAATCCGACAATTCAATTTTGAATTTTTTTACGTAATTATAATTATGTCGGTATGGTCAGTTAAATTTGACGGCACGGTTGGCGCAGTGGTTAAGCGATTGACTGCTGCGCTGCGTGTCGCGGGTTCGATTCCCGCACGGAACAAATATTTGTATGACCTACAAGTAGTTGTTCCGGGTCTGGCTGTTTGTGTACGTGAATTTAAATGTTTGTAAACGCATCCACAATACAGGAGAAATTCCTAGTGTAGGGCAACGTTTTTTTTAATAAAAAAATTTACTCAAAAAAGAAAAAGAAAAAAAGGGCTACCTGACTGTGTTGCCAGCTGATTTTGTTTAAAAATATTGTGTTTTTAGGACAGTCGTGTAAATACTGATAGTAACACAATAATGTCAGTACTATGATCAAGGGTCAAAGCTATTATTACTAAGTAGGTATAGTATAATGAGTACCTAGTTTTAAAAGTATATCCGTTAATGTATCAACCTTACTTTTATAACAAACTAGCTAATGTGTGTATGAGTTGTATTGTAATGGCTTTTTAATTATTTTTTATGTTTGGAACCATAGATATAGATACACCTAGATAACGCAAGAGTAACTACTTCGCGTGCCAAAAATCGCACCAGCTTACGATAAAAAATCATAAGTCGCCACTTTCGCGCTCAGTCCTGTGTACTGCTGGCTGGGTAAGCGTGAGTGAGAGCGCGAGCTTTTGACGTCATAGTAGGTAGTCAAAAAATGGCACGCTTGGTTTTCATACAGTTCGTTATACTTGCGTTATCTAGGTCTATCTATATCTGTGTTTGGAACCTTTCCCGGCACAACTAACCAAAGTTGCATCACAATCGGTCGAACCATTTTCGAGTTTTTGCGATACTAACGCACGGCAAATTATAACACGTTTTTGAATTTAATAATTTGACCATATTATTATTTGATATTGTTGGCCTGAATGAAGAGGTAACAAGGTTTGAATACGTGGTTAAAATATTGCCAATTAATTAAATTTCAGCCTGTAGATACAAAACAAATCAGAATATCTCATTAGCAATATTATAAACACCTACACAATAAGCAGAAATATCAAAACACGGAGCTCCGTCATTGTAGAGTTTTCAATGCATTTAAATTGACTTATTTATTCGAGCTGTCTTGTTTATTCAACTTTTCTTCTTATATTTCTGTTATTAGGAGTCCTTCTGTTATAAAAAATGTCTGCTGTTTTATAAATCTTTTCACTTTTCTTTTGAGAACAATGTTTAATACCTCATTAGGAATTTGATAAAGAATGAGAAGTTTTTAAAATCATCATCATCATTTCAGCCGAAAGACGTCCACTGCTGGACATAGGCCTCCCCAGGCACCTCCACTTCGACCAGTTCTGTGCTTCTCGCATCCAACGGGTTCCTGCGGCCTTCACAAGAATGAGAAGTTTTTAAAATCATCATCATCATTTCAGCCGAAAGACGTCCCCTGCTGGACATAGGCCTCCCCAAGCACCTCCACTTCGACCAGTTCTGTGCTTCTCGCATCCAACGGGTTCCTGCGGCCTTCACAAGGTCGTCGGTCCACTTTGTGGGAGGCCTTCCAACGCCACGTCTTCCGGTACCGATGGGGCCGAAAGGTTCTGGAGTGACGACCGCGTACCGGAAGACGTAGCGTTTTTAAAATATAACTTAGACAAGGCAAAGAACAAAGAAGAAGGAGAAGAGTGAACAGCCATCTTCTGGGCACGCTGCGCTCGTTCCATCATAGACCTCATCCATCGCTTTCCATCAGGCGTGATCGAGGTCAAGAGCAGGCCCATTTAGCAATAAAAAAAAAGAAGATGGCGGGACAATTGGCTTCTACCGAAGGGACGGCCGGCAAGGTACTCAAAATCCGTACCTAGCCGGCCGAAATTACGGGCGTTTTCTACATAACAACTACGACTACTTCGGGGTTCGAACTAAGAATGAAAGTATCTCTAAGTAGGTATAGTCTGTGGAATGAATGACAACACGGTTTGACAGTTGTCCTTACTCCCGATGTGTTGTTGCCCGTCCGAACAAAGTTAATTAATCGTGAGTAGGATTCATACCGATGTATCGAACTACTTACAGACTGGCCTTCATTGACGGAATTAGAGAGTGCCTACTCCAGATACTAGAAAAATAGAGAATTGTGTGAAAAAGGGAGAGGGAGGTCTTTGGCCCGCAGACTCTACGAGTTAGTTTGTTGTGATAAACACCGGTCGTCCCCACCCCGTCGTCCCCACTGAGCACGAATGGGAAAAAAAAGTTTCCGTGAAATCTCCAATCCCCATTATTGCATTTTGACTCTCGGTCTATAGCGGAACGAGTGGAAAATAAAAAGTTCCAATCGTCACCACTGGGAAGGAACGAAACTTTTTCTTCCCACTCGTGCCCAGTGGGGACGACGGGGTGGGGACGACCGGGAATAAACCTCAAGTTGCCCGAAACTGTAAAATTTTCCCAATTATCCTTGAACCTAATGCTTTAGCGATAAAGTTGAAATTCTATGACAGATTGTAGTAGCTTGATGTGCCGTCTGTACCTAGGATTGCGCCTACTACCTGCCTACAGTGTCAATGGCGCCGTGGTCAAGTCCTCGCCTCTCAAGCACGAGACTGTGGTCTCATGTGGTCATCTGAGCAGGCACCAATGTACAGACGCCAGCATATGACGACAGACGCAAGTTACTACAATCTGTCAAATTTCTTTAATAGATTTTGAACTTTATCGCTAAAACATAAGGTTTAAAGTTGATTGGGAAAATTTGACAGTTTCGGGTAGCTTGATGTGCTGGCGTCTGTATTTTTCTTTCTGAGTTTATCTTGGACTTTAGTAAGCTTGTATCTTTTTATTTTGAAGTTTAGTCTTTCTAAAACTCTCGAAAGTTCCTCATGAACTAGGTTTAAAATAACAAGTTTTAAAGTAGAATTCACTTCCATGCATCCATAAAGAAACACATGAAACTAAACCAAAGGCTTCAACTGCAATAGGTACGTCTCGCAATTCCACGGACAAACGAAACGTTTTCAAAATGGCGCCTTTGAGCATTTGGCGCTTTGTAACGTCACAAAGGTACGCATACTGCCTGTAATTACAGAAGCGTCCTTTGCCAGCATTTTGCCTGCTCGAAATAATGTATTTTAATTTTCGAAAATGATTTATGCCGAATTTTCGTTTAAAAGGAACTGTTTTGAGAATTGAATATTTTAATTGAGGTATGAAACGAATTCGTTATTTAATTTTAAGCAATTAATAATGTTAATTCAATACTTGATGGATTTATTAAGGATGCTAATTGATTGCCATAAGGATGGCAATTTTATGTTGACGATTGTAAGGTTTTATGCCCGGTTTTGGTCCAAAATGTATTATTTTTCTTACAGAAAAATTATTATTTTAACAAGATGGAATCAAACCGACTTCATGTTAAATGAGGAATTGCACGCGAATGGTTCCAGTTTGTACCTATAGATACCTACACTACACCACTGCCCCTATTTTTTTTTTTCGGATGGGAAGTCATCAAATGACCCCTCCCGCTCTGGGTGGAGCGGAAGGGAGTGTCAGACTCTTACCGACTAAAACCCACCCATGTTCCTTCCTTAGCCCTTTATGTTCCGGGCCAGCGGTAACCCTTTCGAACAATCCCGTATCCCGCTGACACCACTGCCCCTACGTCCTAACTAACCGAAAACGTTTGTCGCGCAAATACGCGATTACGCCGTCGTTTACCTAAAAAATTAGAATAATAATAACCCCACCGCCGTATCTCTACGTTGACGTCGTGGTGGGGCTTGCGCGCTCGGAACTCTAGGCCTGTGCCGGAAGAGTTTACTTTGCCGGAACAGGTCTAATGTGAGGAGCCAGACCAATAAACCCGCAGGGCAGTAGCGACCCCACGGACCCTATCTCCCGGGAGAAGTCTTGTTCCTCACCTCTAGCGTGCCTGTATTAGCCGGCTGGAGTGAACAATGACGAGAAACAGAGCTCCCACCTCATTCTTGCCTTTATTGGCTGGCTTGAGTGGAGATTCGCAAGAGCAAACGTGCTCGGAGGAAGGAAGTATTCCAGTAAGATGCTAATAGGGTTCTTGACCGTACTTTCGGGATTATCCTGATAGCCGTGGAATACCTCTCCACTCCTCATAAGCACGTCAGGACATGTTGTCCCATTGTCGCTACGTCACTATTTGCTATAGCGACCGTTTCCGGGGGCCCATTATGGAGCAAGTCACCCCCTGCCATTTTATCCGTGTACCTATATCCTTTTAAGCGACCGAGAACCTGAACGGGTTGTTACAGGCAAAGTAATAAATCCGGATATTAGATATATATATTATCTAGCCATTATTTATAATGTCTACTAAATTTAGATAAAGTGATAAATTGACACAGCCAAAAAAAGAACAACCGACTTAGACTTACTTAAGGTGAAAGGGCCAGGGTAGCCCGCGAAATTCAATTTTTTTTAGGTTTTTTGCAATTTGCTGGTCAGTATTAAGTTGTACGATCATATTTTAATCAACGTACAACTTAATACTGACCAGCAAATTGCAAAAAACGTAAGAAAATTTGAATTTCGCGGGCCAGCTTAGAGCTTCCCCTCTAAGTACCTACTTAGAAACGACAGGAAGACAGTCGTTTTTTTTCACTTTTTAGTTGTACTCCAAACAAATTCATTTATCACTACTTGCTATGTAAATATCAGTGACAGGAAGTTATTAAACTTCATCAATAACAATAATAAGTGGAAAAAAATCATATTATTGAAGCTAGCTCAAAAACTACCCAGTTAATATAATTTTTATCAAATTTTATACCGAATACATAAAAAAAATAAAAACATCCAAATTGAGAACCTCCCCCTTTTTTGAGGTCAGTTAAAAATGCAGTCAGTTCAAAAAGATACAACGCCATCTGTCAACAATATCTAGAGGCAACAAGAACGCGCCATCTAATTTAAACCAAATGAAATTCGGTCTCGAACTTCTTTCCTACAACGACGTTAGTACGAATGCTGTAAGATAGATGGCGCTAAAACCAAGTTTAATCTACTAGTTAGAAATTACTAAGGAAATCAGATGATTATAGAAAATGAATAATAACTAATAATAGATACCACAATAGATTTATTATAACGTTATATTATTTACATATTGACTACAGCTACTTATTTATATACAAATTGGGAATAAAGACGAAATCACAGCATTGTACTGAACATTAGACACAACAAATAAAAAACTTATGTAATTATTTTGTTTGTAATAAAAACTTAAATTTCCAGTATATTTTAGATAACAAAAAAAAAAATAACAATAGCATTGTAATCATTTGTTTTAAAGATTATTTACAAAATAAGAATAATGTTTTTACTAAGTATTGCATTACGTGCTTACTTTTTTCTTTTAGCCAGCAAAGAGTATAAACATAGCCTAGTTTCATGTAAAAAAAGAGTTAAATAGAGAGCTTCCTTTCTTCATTGATTTTCCTGTTTATCTTCGCTAAATTGTGAAGAAATCCATGTCAACGCCCATTTTAAATTCGTCAGCATATACTTCAAAGCTTTAGTCCAATGTTCTTCCGAATTAAATTGTATTTTTATGGAATAAGCATGCGGAGGTGATGCTGTATCTTCAATCTTTCCCTTATCAATTCGGTATGGCAGACAGAAGCCCGTATTACCCTTCTCAACCTGCTCCTTAAATTGCTGAAGACAGTCCAGAAAAGCTACCATTGCAGCATCGAATTTTGTATCCCAGAGGAAACGGAACCCACCTGAACCGTACAGCGGTAAAACTTTCTGGTCCTCCAATACTTCAATGTATGAATGATTTCCATATGGCACGAGACGGTAGCGTTGGAAATTGAAGCTGATTTTTCTTGCTAGTGAAGCTAGGAGGAGGACTGTTTGCCCCCAAGCTGCGTTGATTTCAGACCAATCAACTGGCGCTGAAGGTAATCTACCAAGTCTGAAGTTATTTATGATACCAAATTGGCCAGAATCAGAAATATGAAATGTAGCCTTAAAAACATTAGTCTTCTTTAATTTCTCTAGCTGTGACTGAGTATACGCAAGTTGACATTCGTAAAACTTCATTTGATCTTCGATTGTCATCAAATCTTTTCGATATCTTGTATACTCTCTCCAGTAAACATCTTGTTCTTTCTCTAACCTCTCTTTCTCTCTTTCCTGCACTTCAATCTCCTCTTTCATAGCCCGTTCTTCTTTTTGTAATGCGGATAACTCTTGTAATAACCTACTTTGTTCTTGTTTCCAATCTTCCAACTCTTTTTCAAGGCCTTCCAAGTTCAAATCTTCCTTGTCATCCTCTAGCTTTTTCAAATAGTCATTGTAGTCCTTCCATTCAGCCTCTGTCTGCCTTAACTGGTTGTCCATAAGTTCAAATAATGTATCTGTGCATTCATCACAAAGAGGATGGTCAACATCTGAATTATTTGATAATAAATCGAACAGAGTAGCTTTAACATGCAACTGGTGGCCTATAGAGGTAGTCTCCCAGCCGTCAGAGATAACCATGAAGCCATTTGCGCCGTTACCTGACTCTGACATACGAAACGGAGGAACGTAGTGTTCCAAACTTGTGGACTGCATATCCAAGTCGACCTCATTGTTGCGACGTATCTGGAGGGTTAGATCAGCGATGGTATGCTCACCCAGGTTGTGTAGAGACTCGTCTAGCTTCAGCGGCTGTAAACATCGCTGACACGAGAAGTTTACGAATGATTTCGTTTCGCTCATTGTAACTCCCCTTCTCTGTTACGTCATTGACGAAATGTAGACCTAAATTACTTTGGTTATGGCACTAGAACGTATGGACAATCGTGTTTAATCACTTTAAAATGGTTTTATTGTTTGTTTTACTTAAATTTGAACAAATTAAAATGAAAACAAAGAACTTCGATCTGTCGATCTGATTTATTTTGCAATTTATGAATTTGACGTTTGTAGGGATGTCCGGATTTCCGCAAGCAGGTGAAGTTGTGACTCGGGAAAATCGACTACTGTCAAGATACACGCCGCCGATTGCAAATCACAATCATATATGAATATGATTAGAGCAGAAGTACTGAAAAACAAATAACATCTTGTTTTTACAGTCCTTTCACAGTCATTTTACCTCTGACAGCAGCAACCAGCGTTGCCAGACGTCCCAATTTTGACGGGACGTCCCGATTTTTAGCCTAAAATTAAATTTCTGGAGCGGGACAGGCTCAGTCCCGCTTTTTGGGGATAGAAAAATAAATAAGTTATTCGTAAGTATATTACTTACTTATTTATTATCATTCTCCTGCCCTTATCCAACGCCCTTATCCCAATTTATTTGGAATCGGTGCATAATGTCTTTTTCTTGGTGTCCCCTTGTTTCGCAGACAAATAGAATTTCTTTTCCCAAAAAATGTTTCATCTAATATTTGGCCCTTGTATTTTTATTTCGAATATTATTGTTTCAAAGACTATTTACTTGAATGAAACCTATTTCAATGAATTTATAATCACATTTTTTTATTTAGCAAACTTATTATACAGTAGAATTATTTTTAACGAATATTGTTTGTTCGGTGTATGTATGTTTCCATGGTATTTGAATGAACTATAAAAATAATGGTTTCTTTAAGCGATCATGGGACTTTGGGCACCCCGACTTTGTTTAGGTTAGGTTCCTTTAAACCCTGTAGACAGAAATAGGGGCCCCACGAAGCGGGCTCCATCGACAACGTCTTACTATTATTGCTTGTAAACCAACTTAGACCCGCCACGTGATTTTCCCCACGAATTGTAACGTTTAGAAACTGTCACTCGATAAAAAGGTTTTCTTGGTAGGTAGTAGGGTTTTTAATAACTAAACAATACATAAGAGGATAAAGAATATTTGGTTTGTTATTCTATGATAATTATTATTATTCTAACATTAAACTTTATGTGAAACAAAAATCAATGATCTAAAAATCTTCAAAATAAGTACAGACGCCAGCAGGTCAACCTACCCGAAACTGTCAGATTTTCCCAATCAACCTCGAACCTTATGATTTTAGCAATAAAGTCGAAAATCTATTAAAGAAATCTGACAGATTGTAGTAACTTGATGTGCTGGCGTCCGTACCTATAGGTCTACCAGAATCTCATGGCAATAAAAAAAAATGAGATTTTCTTAGGGATTGACATTGCCAATGTATGAAAATCACAATGGTAGGCCCTGCGTACTATTGATTATTCTATGAAACGAAAATTTTATGTGAAACGAAATTCTATAAAACTATTAGTTAGAAAACTACAACCCTTTTTCAGTTTTCTTCCATACTTCTCTATTAGTAGTCATCTCGGTAATCACCCCCTTTCCCTTTTGTAATAAGCACAGAGTACTATATGATGGTATTATGTGCGTAAAAAAGGTGGGGTTAGCACTACTTAACGCTTGTGCATTTAGTATTTTTATCTATGCTTATCGCAATCGCAGCCGTCATGGTAGCCATGCCATGCCAGTGTCACCGAAACAGAATTTCCAGCTCCTAAGGACATCCAAAGGCTTACGTATTTGGTTCTTAGCTACTCTTGCTATGTGGGAAGTGGCTCCATTTACCTTGCCCCACGTCGCCGAAATGTACGCAGCCTTTTGTCGAAACCAGCGTGTAAAATAGCGGGTTGGCCGAAATGCATTACTACGTATATTGTGCCTATTTTCAAAATACCGACCAGAACATTCCAGACTCCAGTAACCAACAGAACCCAAGTTCTGTAAAGTGCATTGAAATGAATGAATCAGTGATGATGGTGACCCTAAGTAGCTGACCATAGGTAGCCTTTAGCTTACTTTGTAACCAATGTCACAGTATAAAGATACATACAGTATTCCGACTTCATACAAACGGACGAAACGCGAGCTATACCTACGCGCCTCGACCTCGGAATGCGCTCGGTATGCAGACAGTCGCGACTGTGCCGCAGTGACGAACGGACGGTGTGTTGTTTTTTTTAACAATAACCGCGCGATTTTTTCACTTAAAATAAATTGAAGTAGGTACATATTTAATATGACGAGTAGGCTATAATTATTGTGCTGTTTTTGGTTGCATGAATTCGTCAATAACGCATCCAGAGATAACTTTTTTTAAATTACCTGGAAACTCTGAAAGGTAAGACTATAAAATAATTTTACTTACTAGTAGGTAGGTAGGTACGGACGCCAGCAGGTCAAGCTACCCGAAACTGTCACATTTTCGCAATCAACCTTGAACCTTAAGATGTAGCAATAAAGTTGAAAATCTATTAAAGAAATCTGACAGATTGTAGTAGCTTGATGTACTGGCGTCTGTACATAATGAGTGTATTTTTAATGGATAAGTATTTCCTTTTATCTCCCGAAAAAAAAGATGTCTGGATTAATAAATAAAGTGAATAGAGTAAAGGAAAGTGATAGACACGAGTGAAATAGGTAGTTATAGGCGGTTCATGAATCATTATACAGTAGGTACGCTTGTGTTAAAACCTCGGGGCATGTGTGTTTTGTTTTGTTAGTTTGTATAATTCAAAGTAAAGACGTGGTTTTTATTATTAATATTTATGTACACACAGTAAAATACAATAACAAAACTAAATGGAAACACAAAGTAGGCAAATGTAATTAAAATGCTGGAGGCGGGCAGCCCTATCGCATGTTTACGTACCGCGCGGCTGTAGGCATTTATTTCAAGGTTACGGCCGAGTTGCAATACTGTATGATTTTTATACTGTGCCAATGTCCTTGTGTTATTGAAAATTTGATTGTAGGAGGAAGAGGAACAATGAGCTGTGTTGTACGATTATCTTTCCTAAACCTTCCTGAAAATTTTAATAGTTTTTTTGTCTTTTTATCCCTTACTGATGTCTGCTAAAATAATAAAATTATCAACTTTCTTATCGTGTTGTCATTGCACTGAAAAAAATATTTTCTTACTACACCTGTAGGCTGTACACCACATATGACTCTACACCGTAAGAAGAAATGTTTGTAAAACAACAAAAGACAAAACAGTAACGTTTAATGGTTGAAAATACTATTTACTGAAAAAGTTTACTATCATGACCATTGATATACATACACTAGATTAGTAATTACCGCGCCAAGGCGTTGCCACTGGGACTGGGATCAAGGTGCTTACCACCACCTCTTAAAGCAGGGCAGAAGTTGAACTGCACTACTTTTTTGTATGACGTCTTAGTACAAAAAAGTAGTGCAGTTCAACTTCTGCCCTGCTTTAGGAGGTGATGGTAAGCCCCCAAGACCACAGCTACAACCGTAGCTAATGTCAGTTCAGTGCTCTGTGTGACGCCAACCGAAGTTATCCGAGTGACACGCGACCAAAAATTACCGCCAAAATGGGTAAATGCGTAGTGGGACTGCGATTAAATTAACCGAAATTACTTTCCACACGTAAGGTTATTATAGTATATCTGTGTTTATATCTACGTGAACACGCAATAAAAATAAATAAAATGTAGAATTTTGTAAATTAGGTTCAGTGTTACCACTAAAAACTTAGTTTTAGTTTCCCACATTATGGCGCCGATTCTGTTGTTCACAAACTAAACCAAATTTAAGTTCAGGCATCTTTTTCTTTTTATTTCATTAAGAAAAGGACAGAAGATAAATATTAGTTTAGTCCTGTCAAATTAGTCAGCGCCTGACGTAAATTGACGTAATTTTAATAGCCAATTTTTTAATCTCGTCTAAAGTTGTCTATGGAGTATCTTAATTTGACAGGACTAAACTAATATTTATCTTCTGTCCTTTTCTTAATGAAATAGAAAGAAAAAGATGCATGAACTTAAATTTAGTTTAGTTTGTGAACAACAGAATCGGCGCCTATGTGGGAGTTTTTAAATTATAGAATAAGTGATTTAAAATATTTTATAAAACTAAATGTGTGACAATGTGTAACAAAAAAATAACATTGTAACATAAAAATAATTGTTTTTAAATATTAAATACATAATTCAAAAACGTTCATAACGTTTAATGTTTTTTTTGCGTTTTTTATGGCTTAAAAAGTTGGGTAAAATTTTCGCATGGCTATAGGCAACCCCCTCCCGCCATTGCATGTTTATATTGCGGTCTTTGTCTAATCTAAGCGACGGTGTTATTCTTGCGACTTGTGTAAGTGAGACAGATATATGTTTACTTTTATGCTATGTTCACATGCACGCCGTGCAGCCCGGCGGGCTGCCTGGCGGGCTGCGCGGCATGCAGCCCGCCCCAGGTCGGCGAACATTCAAGCTGTTCACACGCACGCCGTCGTGTCAGTCAGCACGCCCGGTTCGCGGCATTCACGTTCACAGGCGCGTTTACGGGCTCGGGCGTACCGTTTACACGCTCGTGAATGTGAATGTGCACGTTGAATGTCGAGTTGAACGCGCGCGTGTGAACATAGCATTACACGCTCGTGAATGTGAATGTGCACGTTGAATGTCGATTTGAACGCGCGCGTGTGAACGTAGCATTAAATGTGTAGTGGTTTCAAAGCTACGTTGTCGCGTTTAAATAGTGGTTACATTTTTTAGGTTTGCTTCTCTAGTTATTTAGCTCAATGATCATGACGGTAACATTTTGCCTGAAGCTTTAACTGTATTCGGATCAGTAAAAAATACTGTTTTGAACGTTAGGCTCATAAGAAAGTTCAGATCAATGTTTTTTCATTTTTATTTACTGCTCATTTCTTTCAGTGGCGGACTAAGGGTCAGTTCACACCGAGACGCGACGCGACGCGCAGTTTTCAAGATAAAAATACAATTACAGACCTTATCTACTACACAAAAAGGTACACAATTCAGTGTCTACTAACTACGTCGAGCTACGCAGCGCGGCGCCGCCGCCGCGCGGCGTAGCTCACTGAATCGTGTACCTTTTTGTGTAGTAGATAAGGTCTGTAATTGTATTTCTATCTTGTGTATTTCTATCTTGAAAACTGCGCGTCGCGTCGCGTCTCGGTGTGAACTGACCCTTAGCCTAAAATGAAGCCCCCCCCCCCCGGTCTTCTCTCTCTCTCGCACACCGCTCGACGTCTCTCGCTGTAAACAGAGCGCGCACGAAGCAATGTAGCCGTACTGCTATTAATTTATTTACTGTTTACTTAGCTATTCTTTGACAAAATGAATAATTTGGCACACTGTATTAACTTTTGTCAAAACAAATAAAACAGTACTTATTTAATTCATATAGAACTTTAATTCGCTTCCAGACTAGAATACAATGGTTTGAAACTTAAACAGCACCTTAAAATTACGAAGATACTAAACAATTCACTATTTTGAGCACAAATCACAAAATAATAACGTTGCGGCAAAGAGTAATTATTCATTGTAACTACAGAACCCGGCCTTTTAAGCCCAGTTTCGCACGGGTATTTTTTTTTGCGCACTCAATTTTCAACTCTCTCGTTTCGAGCCGAGCTTTGAGAATCCAACAAAGAGCATCCCAACGCGTCAAGAAAACACCCTGTTGGATTTTCAACTCTCGGCGCTGAGCAAAGCGTTGCAAATCAAGTGCGCGAAAAAGAGCTATAATGTGGCACATCGAAATTTATAAAACCTCGACTTTGTAGAGCATCGACGTCTCTGTCACTCAGTCCTTTGTGACAGTCTCTTTCTAAGGCACCTGTCCCACCACTAGTGTTAACGAGAAGCGAGTAGAGCTAGCAACTAAAAACGAATTGGCAAGTAACGAGCAGAAAGTGCGCGACGGCCGACGAGCGATTAATCGCTTGTATGCGTATAGTACGGTGGTGTACGCGGCCCACTCCCTCTCGCAGAGAGGCGTGTGTCACAGCAGTGGGAACATTGCAGGCTGATTTTGCTATGCTATGTGTATGTACCAAGTGTGAGTCTGTCCTGCCCGCAAGGCGAGTGTCTCTGAGTGTGTTCTCTCTTTGATAGCTCCTGCCGCTGCTGTACTCGCCGGCGGCGGTAAACAGTCTGCGGTCGATTTTTTTGCACAGTGTTTAGGTACTTATCTCTTTACCTTACACGGGTCCTACAAGGTTTTCTTGAGCGAGAAAATCGTTGATAATATATAATCGCTTCCTCGTTGTTGGTGGAACAGGTGCCTTAAGCTCGATGCGTCAATAATCCGAGCACCTACCTACTGAATGTCTTTTTACTTGCAGTATTTATAAACTATAAAGTTTTAATCATATTAAACTTATTACTAAATCAATTCAACTAAAATTAAAGTGCATGGCAATTAGGAACTATTGGGTTTTTAAGATAATGAAGTAGGATAGGTAGGTAAGTATTAAAAAAATAATTATAAGGAACTCGAGTTAGCGTAAATTATGTAAAACTATATCCCACCAAAAACATTTTCATGTAAAATGTTGCCAAGACGAGACCACATATGGCTCGCACTGCCAAAAAGTTATCAGATCTCATGTAGAGCCAAGCTTCTAACTCTACACGCCCTAACTTCACAAACTCTACACCTTAGTCAAAATATGAGGCTTCGCCGTTTCGCTACCATCACATGGGCGTAAAATTACAAGAACGTGTGAACGTTCGTAAAATTACAAGAATTACCCCTCTGATGTTGAGACACGGTTGGTGCACGTCTAGAAGTCACCTATTCACCCGAACCTTGAATATATATTCCTACAGTCCGGCCGTCGAGAGAAAGCGTGCCTGACTTCTGTCAGTTTCATAGAAACGAATACATCTTTTGCGAAATTGATCTATATTATCATCTATTAGAACTGTCACATACAGGTGTCATAATCGCATTCTCTCGGCGGCCGGACTGTACTTTAAAAACTTAGGCCGATTGAGCAAAAGTTTGCATAAGTAATTACTTCCTAGTGCAATATTCATCTAACAATAAATCTTTAAGTTTTAAAGAAAAAATAACTATTTACATAGGTGCTTCAAAACAACAAAGTAAATCTAGATACTTAATTTAAATAACACTTTTCACAGTCTATTTTCTGTCAACTAATAATACTTTTTTGTCACTGGTATTATTTTAACTAGTTTATTCATATGGCAACATTCACGGTGCTCCTCCGTGTAAATAGTGCGTTGGGTCTTGCAGTTGGTGGTAGTAGGCATTTGGGAGCAATGCCTGTGCCAAGCCACCTTGTGGTCCCGCGTATTGAGCTGGCACTAGCATTTCACTGAAACAAGAAAAGAAACCCCGATTAGGATTATGGAGGAAGGAGGAGCTATAAATTTCCAATTTTAGCTGACCTCGCATTGTATTGGATTTTTGTACAGACGCCAGCTCATCAAGCTACTACAATCTGTCAAATTTCTTTAATAGATTTTCAACTTTATCGCGAAAACATAAGGTTCAAAGTTGATTGGGAAAATTTGACAGTTTCGGGTTGCTTGATCAGAAGTCGGCTTATACTGGTTATGGATAGCTTGATGTGTAGCCGTGCGTACTTTGCCTTGCCTTGGGAATACAAGCGTGCAAAATAAACTATTGTTACAGGGTGACTCCTTGATGTGGCAAAAACTGAACCGTTACCTCAACTCTGATTTTTTAATTAGCTATACCAAAATGACAGTTGTGTAACTGTAATTTATATATATACAGGTGTCCCAGAAGTCGACGTCAAGCCGGAATCGGTTCATAGGCCAGGTAATAGTTATCAGAAAAATTTAACCCTCCTTTAAAATGGTAAATAATGTTATATTGACAAAAAAGGTCAATAGCAGTTGTCATTTTAGTCTAGCAAATTAAAAATCAGAATTTAGATCCTAGAAGTAAGAGTTTGTTCTTAGGAAATATGTCGTTAAATATCATAACATAACATAATGTTCCCGCTGCTGGGACACAAGCCTCCTCTCTGTGACAGGAAGCGTGCCATAATCATAATATACCACGCGAGCCCAGTGCGGGTTGGTAGATCAGTAGATGTCACATGTCTTCAAATTTTTGGGTTCTAGGACATGCACAGTTTAAAATACTTTATAAAAAAAATGTCGTTGATTTTCTGTCGTACACGTGTGTACCTAGAAATTAGAGTTGAATTGCTACTTAGCCCTCTTCCTCTCTCCTAACTTTTGCTGTGCCCGACAGGGTCCATATTGATCTTTTACTTTGTAATACCATCTATGTAATACATATGGAATGCAATAAAGAATTGAGTATTGAGTACCTAGGTAATTATGTACCTTGATAATCAAGTTTTGTTATGTCATAACCCCTTCCTAGCTTTGCTGTACTAAGTTGGTAAAAACAGCAGTTATTTTTAACTAACACATCACGAGGGGCTTGTGGCTAAGTAATAACAACCGCACGCACGGGTCGATCGATCAGGTTAAGCTACGCTTGCCGCGGTTGGTACGTGGATGGGTGACCATCTTCACATACCAAGACCCCTCCGTGCCTCGGAAAGCACGTTAAGCCGTTGCCGTTGGTCCTGGTTGTCATACGTCGATCTTTGACAGTCGTTACGCGTCGTCAGTACCTAGCCCGAAAGTCTGACAACATGATATGTTGTCTTACCAAGGGGTATCGTGTTACCCAGTAACTGGGTTGTGAAGGTCAGATAGGCAGTTGCTTCATCTAAAATACTGGAATCAGCTGCATCCGGTTAGACTGGAAGCCGACCCCAACATTGTTGGGAAAAGGCTAGGCAGATGATGATATAACATAACATCACGCCTGTAGTTCCCGAAGGGTTAGGCAGACGTGTACAGTCACGAGCACCAATATGTCAACACTTGGCAACTTTAAATTGCGATTTTTTCACGAAATAACAAATGCAACGTTGAAATACGACACTTTACATATACCTATGGGTTCGAAAATACTATGTTCCTACTAATATAAAATTTCATTCAAAAATAAAGGAGAAAGTCGCCTTTGAATAAAGCCAAGTGTATACATACTTTTGCTCGTGACTGTAACTATAACACCCACATTTCGTCAGTGTAATAAACGGCGAACCTATTACCATCCACCGGGCATATGGATACACGTACCTACTCTTTTGCCCATAAACCTATTGTTTCTGAATGACAAATCCGTAGCGTCATTAAAATGGCCATCCATGGGCCACATGTCCACATGTGCGTATTTTAAAACCCTGACCTTTGTTCGGTGCCCATTGATTAATGACCCATAATGAGGGTTTATGACAATGCACAGTCCCTTACGAAAGAAAAAAAGTAGGTTTAAAAATTAGAAAGTTTTTTGTTAAAGCTTCGCCGGGTATACAATATTCGAACATGTGGTGACTTGGCTACTGTAACGATTTGAACATGAAAGTGACACGCCGGAAGATTTTATTAAAAACAAATGAACTGCATTTGAAAATGGAAGAGGTCAAGAGGAGGTGCAAAATCAAATTGATTTTTGATTGATTATAGTCCTTCCCAAGGATTGGTGATGACCACGTTTTTTTCTGAAACCTTTATGTGAGTAATGGCTTAAAAATTCAAAAATCTTAGAATCAAGAAAGTTCGTCGTTCACAAACATTGCAAGAAAATACTGCTATTCGTTTATTTTAGTGAGTTAGATTTTCTAAACAACGTATGTTCCTATTCGTATCTACCAGGTTTTAAACCTTCGACCTTTTACACTTTACAGCTCCATAAACCTCCAAGCCAGACTTACCACTCGTGCTTATTATAAACGTTAAGTAAATAAACTTTAACAATTTATTGTTTCGACTCAAAGCCCCATTGTTTGGTGACGTGTGTCGACGTTTTTTCGTCTGAAGGTTACCATGGCACCGTAGTACAGTCACGACCATCAATTTGTACACGCTTAGGGCGCGGTCCACCAAACTTTTATAATTACCTAGAACAAGTCTTATCCTGAGAATAAATTTTGAATTTTTGACAGTTTTTCCACACTGGAACTGTCAGACGTCAATTTTATACCACGAATAAAAGATCTGACTTTGGTAAAATCAGCCCTTAGTGGATGGTCAGCGGGATTGTCCGAAAGAGTTATCGCTGCCCCGGAAAATAAAGGGCTAAGGAAGGAACACTCTCTCACTCTCCCTTCCGCTCCACCCAGAGCGGGAGTCATTTGATGATTTCCCATCATGTAAAAATAAAGCCCTTAGTGGATTTCAACATCGATTTACTCAAATAGCAGGGAGAAAGGCTAGGGCAATGATGACTTAGAGATGATTTTTCAATGTCAGATAATTTAAATCTGAAAAATAAATATGCCACTTTGACATATTTTCCATACAAATGCTGTCAAACCGCCATATTTTTTACTTCGATAAAAGTTATCTGACTATTTAAAATTTAGCTCTTAGTCATCATCTGCCTAGCTTTGATGCAGCTAAATACCAGTATTTTACATGGAGCGACTACCCATGTGACCTCTACAACCCAGTTACTGTTGAGCACGATACCCTTTGGTAAGAATGGTTGTCAGACTTTCAGACTTCTAATTACAAGTAACGACTATCAAAAATCTGCGAATAACAGCCGGGACCGACGCCGACGGCTTAAAGTGCTTCCCGAGGCACAAAACAATTTAGTTCTCAACTATTTATTGAAATTATGAGGAGTATTGCATAATAAGCATCTTCACACTTTTATGAATAGTAGTCATCAGATTTCAACAATTGAATTGATACTCTAGGTGTAACTCTTTAGTATTTATTTTGTAAAGTACATACAATTTGTTGCTCTGGACTGTACCGACAGCCATACCTATGTATGTACCTATAGTTAATAATCATTATGTATGGTATACAGATTGACTGAAGTCGATAAGTGGGGGCATTTGATTTTTGAGCTTTGAAACTTTATCCCGTAAGTGTTAAAACAATGAAGAATCGAAATGGACAAATTCTTAGAGTGGGATGATAAATTGCCGTCAAGCAACGTTGCAGGGTTTCAGTTGCACATGGATACAGCGGTGCTATTCTGTAAAAATCTCACCGTGAAAACTTAGGTGAAGTGAGCGTGGAGTGAGCTGTCAATAGTGTCAATTTCTAGCAAAAACAAACTCACTTCACCTAAGTTTTCACGGTGAGTTTTTACAGAATCGACCGGCAGCACCCTAATTACTTACGTAACACACTATCAATCACAGTCTGGAATAATTTTGAAGGTCAAAGACATTGCTAATCCATTGCTTCATATGTTCGCAAAAATTGTCTGCTCAACAACGTAAATAACGTAATGAATGTTGTTGAAATGTCAAAATAAAAGCCATTGTTACTGATAGTGTGTTGCGCAATTACCCCATCGGCTTGCTATGCAATTAGAAAACTTTGAATAGATTGAAACTCACGGTCTGTTAGGCTGTTGTGGAGTGCGATCCCTCTGTCTCCTGTTCTTGAACCAGTTGGAGACCTGTGTGAGGGTCAGGCCTGTCTTCTGTGCGAGAGCTCGCTTCTCATCAGGAGTGGGGTACCTGTGACGGCAATTACATGTTTTGTAAATTACGTTGTCAAGAATGGCAAATCATATCTTCCTAGATCTCTTTCCTTTCGAAATCGGTCTAAAACGGAGATGAAAATGTTAAAAGTACTTAAAATAACGTTACTGACTTTATTATAAGTACAGACACCAGCACAACAAGCTACTACAATCTATCAAATGTCTTTAATAGATTTTCAACTTTCTCGCTAAATCATAAGGTTCAAAGTTGATTGGGAAAATTTGACAGTTTCGGGTGGCTTGATGTGCTGGCGTCTGTACATACTTTCAACGTTTTCTTAAATAGAATAGATTTTTGGCAAAAATAGACCATTTTTTCACCCCATCATACACACATCTGACGTTGGTGAGTATCTTGAAGGGTGACTTAAAAGCCCTTGGTCCTGTGATCCGCAGTAGCCACACAACAAAAATATATAAATAATATCATTATCTAGGCTTCTTACATACCTATTTCTATAGTAGCAGTCTTTCAAAGCGTTTCTGCTCTTCTCTTTGAAGCAGTACACCGTCTCTTCTCCGTCCCATATCGTCTTCGGTAGAGGGTACTTCTTTCTTAACCTATATTTGTCTACGGCTCCTAAAAGTAAAATATTTTTTATTATAAACTAACCTACAACAATACCATTTAAATGTGTTTTACTTTCTTACAAAACCGAGCATTTTACGCAAACATAGTGGGGCCTAGTATAGTTCCTTGAAGCATTCAATAAAGATACGTCATAATGTAATTTACTCTTTTCGCAAGTGTCTTAAAATTCAATGATGTTCTTATATGAAAACGGCGTGAATTAGCCGCTTTTACGTAGGGACATTTCATAACGGATTTAATAGGTAGGATTGATTGTACTCGATAACAAGCTCAACTCAATCAATAGGATGAACAACAGCATAATAAAGTTAGTCTAGTTGGATGAAAATAAAGTTGCAAAAAATCCGACGGCGACGGCCCACCTGGTCACGGTCGCGAGTAGATAAGATACATACATACGGATATACAGACACAGAGACATTGCGGCCGTGTGTGTGGTTGTAGGTATTGAATTATTTTCTAAAGTATTAAAAAATGGTTAAATTAATGAGGCAATTCTTACCTAAAGCTCTTCCCCGTACTTTCTCGGCTTCCTTATAATGCGCTTTGAACCATAGATTCTGTAGAGCTGTATGGTGTCTTGGCGGGAACGAGTGCGCCTCTAGTATTGCGTATAGTTCCTGGTACACACCTCTATGGTATGCCACTAGTGCTCGTGCCCTAAGCACAACAAGATAATAGTCAAGAAAGGGCTGTGTAAAATGTGGACGATGTTGCACAATTTGATATCGGAAATCGGTGTACATACATAAGTCTTAGTAAAGCCAGAGACACATTACTGTGTCGTGTTGTGTCGTGACTCGGGATACACCAATCAAACGAATCTGTTCAGGACTACGTCAAATTACAACGAGTTTTGATTGGCTAACACTGCGTCAGAAGGCGTCACGACACGTCACGACACGTAAGTATGTTTCCGCCATAATTCTGGTCTACATAAAAAATTGGTACACGAATCCATCGATGTTTTAGAAAGAGGCTAATATACTAAGTTATACAATTAATTCAAACAAAACAGTGAATTAAAGATAGGATCATCATCATCTGCCTAGCCTTTTCCCAACTATGTTGGGGTAGGCTTCCAGTCTAACCGGATAAATTAAAGATAGGATGAGAGTACCTAACTAAGCTTATTCGAGCATTGCCGAAATGCCGACGGCTGTATTCCTGGCAATAAAACCAAACATTTTTTTTTTATTTAGTCTTTGCTGTCGGTGGTTGAGGTCGGCCCAGAAGTGGTGAAATGAAATGAAATGAAATGATGATTTATTTGCAAGAATGTAGGTATAAAAATATGGTGTTAAGTAGTGGTGAGATGACCTGGAAGCGTATTGCAAGGGCTGGTTCGAAGTGGCACAGGAAAAGAGTTCCTGGAAGAACTTGTTGGAGGCACAAATGACAAAGGCAAAGACAGCATAGGCCAAACCAAATTAAACTCGAAAACAACCGTGTGGACTTAAAAGATTAGTTTTCTAAGTGCATACATACAGTTCTAGAATTATTTACCAATACCCGCCTATGCTTAGCACGGTCTTTAGGCCTTGGCCAAACATCAAGATTTCTATTATTCATTCATCTTCCGAAATAAATTCTATAAACAATGGTGAAAACTATGTACATAGAAACTAGTTGCGTAGTTTAGAAGAAAAACGGGTCCCACCGCCCACAGCACAAAAAGCGACTGCAATAAATTTATACTAAATTCCCTCTAAATTTCCGCCTATATCATAACGCTAAGTAACAATATACAATACATACCTCAATATCGTTTCATGTCCTCTCAATAGCTCGCTAGGCGGCAAACTCCATAAAAAAGCCGCTAACTTCTCAATGTCACCCTTCTGCTGCAGCGCTTCACAAACGCACTGCACTTGTTCCGAATTAAAATTCAAACACCTCCTCAAATTACTGTTCTCGTTCTCAGCAAAATACGTCTGAGGAACTCTCTCTCTTTCACTATTCACATTAACATTGTCAAAAATCTGTTGGCTTAGCTTCATTTCTGATAAATTAGGATTGTTTTCATTTTGAACGCAACTTTTTAGATCTTGCATGTCGTTGAAGTAGCCTGAACGCATCCGATCTTCGCCTTCGATTTGAGAAAAAAGACTGTCATTAGTTGGCGGCAATTTGAGTTCGAAATTCAAATACTTCTTGTTTCTTGGCGGCGAGAGGTAATTTTCAAATGTCATTTTATTACTTTCTTGTAAGTAAACATCTTTTGGGCTCTTTTCTTCCGTTCTAGCTTTTTGTTTACAGGAAAAGTATTGTTTTTCATTCAATTCTGCTTGGTAGAAGTTTCCATTTTGATTATCGTATGGAAATGGTGGTAGAGATGTTTCTGATTCGCTCGTCAAGTCGCTAGATGGACTGAGGCGGTCGGAACACGACTCCATATTTGTAGATTTCATCACAGAATCTTCCTTAGCGTCTGTTGCTTCAGAAATCTGAAACAAAATTGTTAGAATAAAATTTTCTGTTTTGGAATTTTCGTCTTCAGATTATTATAACTACGGTGTTATAATCAACGAGTGTCTGCCCTCAAATTCGTCTGCGTGAAATTTCTTGTTCCCCCGACCTACCCCGTCATATCGTAGGACCATGGCTTGCACCAGGGCCGGGCGCGAGAGGTCGCCGCCGCTGAACAGATACCCCTTGGTAAGAACTGAACCCCTTGGTAACTGGGTTATGAAGGTCAGATAGGCACTCAATGCATAGGCCTTCCATAAATGCTCCAAGTAACCCACTGGTATTCAGTTGCATCCGGTTAGACCGGAAGCCGACATCAACATAGTTTGGAAAAGGCTAAGCAGATTGATTGAAAATATCAATTATTAATAATCCTGTGGGAATATCAGGATAAAACTAGCCTATATGTTAACTCAGGGTGTCAGCTACCTTCATACAAAATTTTATCCAAATTGGTCTAGCTGTTTGAGCGTGAAGAAGTATCAAACATATCAACACACCCCCACACCCCCTCACAAACTATCGCCTTTATAATATTAGTGTGATAGTGTGATTCCTGCCTGCGTCACCAGTTGCAAAACTTTTAGGGAATATTTCAGGGCGAATATTTTAACTATGGGCCAGAAGTATGACAAAGCAAATATTGACTTCATTTTACTCCGTAACTGGGTTCTGGAGGTCAGATAGGCAGTGGCTCCATGTAAAATACTGGTTTTCAGCTGTATCCAGTTAGACGGCAAGATGACCCCAACATAGTTGGGAAAAGGCTTGGCAGATAAAGACTACTGTTTATCTATTTACCAAAACACCGCTTCTCTAAGTAGTTTTTAAATAATTTTGTTTGTATTGTTTTAACATTAAAACAAACATTTGTTCGACAGTTAACACAAACTATTCGACGGATATTGTATATCCGTGACAATTAACAATTATTTATAAGAATTTTCGTTGGTGTCGGGTAAAAATACGAAGTTATGTTTTCATAACATGACATCGGACGGACATGATGAACCGATAACAAAATTGTTTCGATGAACTGCGCGACTTTCCTAGAAGTGTGAAGAAAAACACTGATTTTCTCACTGTTGCTGCCATCTATAGTTCGTTTTTTAAACCCAGAGACTAATCTGACAGGTGTAATGTCAAACTTCTATAGTTACTAAACTATGGGTTCCGTTTTACTATTTTTGTACGGAACCCTAAAAACGCAAACACAAATGGGTAAGTTGAGACCGCGAAATTCAAATTTTCTTACGTTTTTTGCAATTTGCAGGTCAGTGTCAGGTTCTATCTTGATCAAAATATGATTCGCGACAATAACAGGTACATATTTAGAAAATTATAATCATTACAATCATTAATACATATTTCTAAGTTAGATTTCTACCATTAAAACTTTTCCATAAGAGATTGGTGGTTGGTGGTACAAATCTAACTTAGAAAGATATATTAATGATTCTAATGATTATAATTCTCTAAATATTTACCTGTTATGTCGCGAATCATATTTTGATCAAGATACAACCTGACACACTGACCTGCAAATTGCAAAAACTGGCCAAGTGCGAGTCGGACTCGCACACGAAGGGTTCCGTACCACAAGGCAAAAACGCCGAAAAAAACACGTTTGTTGTATGGGAGCCCCCAGTGTTGCCAGATGACCGTCTCGCGTTCTCCCCAAACCTTCCCCGAAATCCCCCCAAAATTCGGGTTTTGAAAAAAAAAAACCCCACAAATGACAAAAAAAAAATTTTTTTTTAATCAATTGTTTATTCATGATATTTTTTTTTAATTAAAATTATTTTTCTTTCCTTAGGATTATTGAAAGGTACAATTGTATACTATTTCAGCAATAGTTTCCATTACTGAATCAGCCTCTTCACCCGCGTCGTTTGCAGTTCCGTATATATTTTTTCTGAATTAAATCTGTTTAGCATCTTTGAACTAGGTTTAAAATGAACAAATCCTTCTAGCAATGTATATCTTATTCTCAAGATTGATTCGGCAGTGTGAATGGCCAATCTGTTTCGAAGTTTGTCTTTAATAATAGCTACTTAAGAGAAGGCTCTTTCCACAAATGCGATAGATAAAGGCAACGAGAAAAATTCCTAATGCCAATTTGCTAACATGTCCGTAGATTCTATAACCGACTGCATTTTTTTGTGTGCTTTCACAGATTAGTTAGTGGTTTGATCGCGTTGATTCGATTGATGCATTCTGATAATATATTTTTTAATCATCACTGCTAGCCGCGGCTTTGCCCAGACTAGTTATGGTAATAAAAATCCTCCAAATCCCCCCACACTTAGTTTTTCTCCCCCCAAAAATCCCCCCATAAATATTGTCCCCCCAATTGTCCCCCCATAACTATAAAAAACCCCCAAATTTGGGGGGATTCCCCCCAATCTGGCATCACTGGGAGCCCCCCTTAAATATTTATTTTATTTTGTTTTTAGTATTTGTTGTTATAGCGGCAACAGAAATACATCATCTGTGAAAATTTCAACTGTCTAGCTACCGCGGTTCTTGAGATACAGCCTGGTGACAGACAGACGGACGGACGGACGGACGGACGGACAGCGAAGTAATAAGGTTCCGTTTTTACCCTTTGGGTACAGAACCCTAAAAACGTAAGAAAATTTGAATTTCGTGGTCTACCGCTATCCATTCACCTTAAATGTCAGATTAGTCTCTGGGCTAAAAAACGAACTTTAGATTGACATTGTAGAAGATGTTCTGTCTAGACTTTTTCTAGTTATGATGGGGTCGGTTTCCAGTCTAAGCGGCTATAGCTGAATACCAGTGTTTTACATGGAGCATTGATGGAGTGCCTATGCATTGATTGCCTATCTAACCTCCTTATCCCAGTTACCAAGGGGTTCTAATCAGAGATGTCAGCATCGAGGAGGGGCCCCTTAGGGCCGAAGCCTGCCGGGTCAGCGGGATTGTCCGAAAGGGTTACCGCTGGCCCGGGAAATAAAGGGCTTAGGGAAGGAACACGGGTGGGTTTTAGTCAGTAAGAGTCTGACACTCCCTTCCGCTCCACCCAGAGCGGGAGGGGTCATTTGATGATTTCCCATCCGCAAAAAAAAGGGGTTCTAATCAGATACAGCTGACTGCCAATCTGACCTTCACAACCCTAAACCGAGACCCCTTGGCAAGACTTGAAAAAAAATGCTGACAACCAGTCAGTATTTTTCTTGGCTTTATCTTTTTCTGAGGTTTATCAAAGTATTTATGACTAGCTTCCGCCCGCGGCTTCGATCGCGAGGTATGTCGATAAACTATCTTGTCCTTCCCCGGGATGCAATCTATGTCTCTGACAAATTTTATCGAAATCCGTTCAGTGGTTTAGGCGTGAAAAGGTAACATACAGACAGACAGACAGAGTTACTTTCGAATTTATAATATTAGTATGGATGACAACTAAGATTGTGCTAGTATCTACATTTTTGAGACGATCAGTTAGTTACTGCATGCTTCGATTATTTATCTTCCCAGCAGTTATAACAATTTCTATGATGTCTTAATTTCAAAATGTGAAATGGCTTTTAACTTTAACCTTTCTAACTAACTATGAATTAGCATTGCCATTCAACGTGTCAATGCTGCCAGTCTTCTGGGCACGTTTCCGGATGACAGCGACGCGGACGAGTACTTCAACGCCTAAATATCCTTTTGTTTTTGTATTTATTTGTAGTAAGTTAGCTAATCATTTAATTTAGTATCTAGTGTAAATAATTTTAAATAGTCGATTTTTAGGGTTCCGTACCCAAAGGGTAAAAACGGAACCCTATTACTAAGACTTCGCTGTCCGTCTGTCACCAGGCTGTATCTCATGAACCGTGATAGCTAGACAGTTGAAATTTTCACAGATGTATTTCGGTTGCCGCTATAACAACAAATACTAAAAACAAAATAAAATAAATATTTAAGGGGGGCTCCCATACAACAAACGTGTTTTTTTCGGCGTTTTTGTCTTGTGGTACGGAACCCTTCGTGTGCGAGTCCGACTCGCACTTGGCCAGTTTTTTAAATTAGGTATAAGTTATTATTTATAAAATGTTTTTTTTGTTGTTCTTCATACTTAGCTACAATAACACTTATATTTTTGTAAAAATATAACTAAACATAATACTAAAGAAAGATCAGCTTCAGGAAAATGAAATTAATGTCGCAACGACACTTTTGTTGAATCCGAATATTTTCCACCTGCTAGACCAAAGATTTTCTAATCTGAGTAGATAAGCACCCTAATTGCGTAACACACTATTAATCACAATCTGAATAATTTTGAAGGATATTGCTAATCCATTGCTTCATATGTTTGAAAAATGTGTCTGCTCGACAACGTAAATAATGCAATGAATGTTGTTTAACTGTCAAAATGAAAGCCATTCCTACTGTTAGTCATCTGCCCAGCCTTTTCCCAACTATGTTGGGGTCGACTTCCAGTCTAACCGGATGCAGCTGAATACCAGTATTTTACATGGAGCGACTGCCTATCTGACCCCCACAACCCAGTTACTGGGTAATACGATAGCCCTTGGTAAGACTGCGTTGTCAGACTTTCGGGCTTCTGACTACCCGTAACGACGATCAAAGATCCACGAATGACAACTGGGACCAACGGCTTAACGTGCTTTCCGAGGCACGGAGAGGTCACGATATGTAAAGATGGTCACCCATCAACAGACCAACCGCGGCAAGCGTAGCTTAACCCCCTTTAAATATTTATTTTATTTTAATTTTATTATTTATTATTAAAGTGAAAATACAACTGAGTATTTTGTGAATATTTCAAGTGCCTGCCTGTTGCCATTCAATAATGGCAAAAAAATCGCGTTTGTTGTATGGGAGCCCCCCTTAAATATTTATTTATTTTAATTTTTAGTATTTGTTGTTATAGCGGCAACAGAAATACATAATTTGTGAAAATTTCAACTGTCTAGCTATCGCGGTTGTTGAGATACAGCCTGGCGACAGACAGCGAAGTCTTAGTAGGTAATAGGGTCCCGTTTTTACTCTTTGGGTACGGAACCCTAAAAAATTTGCGTGGGCATTGTCACATGAAAAGAGAGGCCTGTGTTCAGCAGTGGGAGAAGTCGGGTTGTGGCTGATGATGATCGTAAAGCTATGAACTTGAATCCTATCGCTAGCCTAGGTTGAACTTGCTCATAACCTACGCATATTATTTAGCAGTAGTAGGAGTTTGGGGTGTTTTTGGTATTTTTTTTATAACAAAACCTACCTAGATACAATTTTTTGTAAAAGGTAAGTAGGTAAGTATGATCTTTTTAAATGGTCATGAATTTAAATTCGGAACAATGAAGACACTAAAATGATAGCCAGTATGTCTGCTTTAAAACTGCATAAAAACTTTTCCTTGGACTGATCATTATTTTGATTGTTTAGGCCTTAAGAGCGTTTACGCCGAACGTCATTTCATACAGACTTTCAAGCCCTTGTTTTCCGAAATGAACGAACCGATTTTAATGAAACTTCATACGCATAAGCAGGATACAAAGGTCTAAAAAGTTAGCAGAGAACATTCTCGAAAAATAGTGTTACAGCCAAATTAGACCGATTTTAAACTTTTCATAGAAACAGAGATTTCTAGTTATCTTTTTTTACATAAGACATTTCGAAAATGTTCTCTGCTAACTTTTTAGACCTTTGTATCCTGCTTATGCGTATGTAATTTCATTAAAATCGGTTCATTCATTTCGGAAAACAAGGGCTTGAAAGTTTGTATGAAATGCCGTTCGGCGTAAACGCGCTCTTAACACCTTACATGGAAATGCATGGAGGTGGCTTGGCTTAGGAGTCCGGGGGTGTAGTAGACATCCATACAGATTCAAAGATACATTTGGCATAAACTTGTACGATACATTTAGCATAAGCTTGTGGTAATAACAGCCGCACGGGTCAGTTAAGCTACGCTTGCCGCGGTTGGTCCGTGGATGGGTGACCATCTTCACATACCTACCAAGACCCCTCCGTGTCTCGGAAAGCACGTTAAGCCGTTGGTCTCGGCTCTTATTCGTGGATCTTTGACAGTCGTTACGGGTCGTCAGTATTCCGAAAGTCTGACAACCAGTCTTAACAAGGGGTATCGTTATTACCCAGTAACTGGGTTGTGCAGGTCAGATAGGCATTTGCTCTATGTAAAATACTGATATTCAGCTGCTTCCGATTAGGCTGGAAGCCGACCCCAACATAGTTGGAAAAAGGCTAGCAGATGATAATTTGGCATAAACAGACTATAATCACTATCTTATGAGAAAGTGTTTTGGCCAGAAAAGCGGGTCTATTACATTTGTACAGTCCTTTCATCAAAATGGTCCTTGTTGGCGCATTTTCAAAGTAAGCTTACATTGCCTGCTAACTTGACGTAAGTACCTACCTAGTTAAAAATGCTTATGTTACATTTCAGTGGTACCTAATATCTTCAAACGATTTCCTAGATGAAATCACTGAATGAAAAGTTTCTTTGAAAAAAATGCAAATTAGGTATTTGAATCAGAACTCAGCGGCCATAGTTTCAACGTAACAATTATAGAAAGTAAAAAAAATTGACAGCAAGAATGGTGATTATGGTATAGTCAATTATTAGATATTTTAAAAGCTGAGTATAGATATTTAATCGAGACTGGACGACATATCTAAATCACAGCAATTTTCCTTTTAGAGTTTTCAAATAAAACCGTTTCAGAACGTTTGAGTTACGGACTGACTGAACAAGTTTGATGGCAGTCGTAATATTTCTTGATTTTTACACAAAATCTCAATGGTCTTATAATAATCAAATTAAAAACAATTTATTTTTTATCACTACCCAATAACACAAATAAAAAAATGCGATCCTCACCTTAGCACAGTCCAAGCACAATAATTAAAATCACTGTCACTTTTCACTAAAAATAATTATCGTATTTAAAATTAATAATGTCTGTTAGATATTACACCCTCACCAAGCGAAGACGCGGGTTCGAATAACAAAAGCTATCTCGCATTTCAAAGCCCCAGACAAAGTCAGCGAATGTGCGACGGAGACGGGAGATGGGGCGGAGCATCGCCGGGTGTTCGAAGTTTGAATTTTTCTTTTTCTTTTTTAACGTTTGACCTCTAAAAAGGCGGGATTTTACGACTGGGTCCGTCTGATTTGCAAAATGGCGGGCGAAGGTTTCATTTAGAGCCTAGTTTATTTTTTTTAAGTCTGGGACACTGATTACTGCGAATGTTTTTTAACATATTTTTTTAAAGTAGGTGTACCTAGTTAGAGACACATTCTAGTTGTAGTTTTTTTTTAAACATATTTTTGGAACATCAAAACATGACTCACGGGAGAGAGAACCGTGAGCAGCTGCATCATTCAGTGTTAATTATAGTGTTTGATCCTTGTATTTAAATACTGTTTTTCGCCCTCTAATCGTCGACCCCTAAACACATACAAGCAATACCCTGCTTCTTCTTCTTCTTAGCGTATCGCAAACATATTTGACCCATATTCAGCCGCGCGAACTCCGCTCACTGACGCAGTCTTATGATCATCAAGTGCGCAAGTGATGAGGTGACAGCCTACGGCGCAGGATGGGAGACGGGCCATTGTCTGGAGGTGCCGCATACGCACTTGACATCTAAACCGTATGTAGATAGAAGGACCAAAAATATATCTCCTGCTACAGTTACTCCTCTATGGTCCAGTCAAACCACGTTGCCAAAAATAGTTATGGTAGCCCTATTTTAGGACCCCATACTCTAATACCTAGGTACCAGAGGCCAATCTACGAAATCACGTTGCTGAAATGTAGAAATACGACTTTTGTTTTACAGAAATTACAATAGTTGCTCACATACAAACAAAAGAAGAGCTTTATACCATAGTCGCTTATTCTGTTTTTACGGTTCCGTACCTCAAAAGTGAAAAACGGAATCCTTATAGGTTCAAGTCATTTTCCGTCCGTCGCGTCGGTCTGTCTTTCAAGACCCTTTTTCTCAGGAACGCGTGAGGTATCAAGTTGAAATTAATATGAAATACTTACGTAGGTCTACATAACAGTCCCTTGAAGATCTAACAAAATCAAGCTTTTAATTCAACGCAATAAAAAAAGCGGCCATTTATGCGACGCTTCCAAATAAGTCAAAACCGTTGACCTAGAATCATGAAATTTACATTTGCTGTTGGGGAATTGACCGTGACGGATATCAATGGGAGAACATTGTTTTAACTACAAAGTTAAGTTTGTTCTATGTATAAATTCATCCCAGCTACGGACCTAAAATTTCAATTTCGTTGGGCAAAAATTTCAACACTTCCTCTGTGCTGCCCCCGACGAAGACGAACTTTGACTGCATGTTTTGGGACACAAAGGGGAGAATCAGAGGTGGATCTTGGTTTGCGACATAGCACCACATCCACACCCTATTAAAATTCATAAAATACTCATTAATTTCTAGACAACTTTCGTTGCTTCCGTATTGAAGATGTCTCGTAGGTTTCTATCATCACTCTATTTTTGAAGACATAACAATTCAACCTCATTACAAAACAGTACATTATTGTGACAATCGAAAAAATGTGATTCCGTTTAATATCATCTTCGTGCAATATTGTCAGTTTTCCTGGTGTCGTGTGTCTTACTTACGGCAGTTTTACCTGGAATCCAGTCGTGGGAACACTACACCTAATGTACTCCGAACGGACGATGGTACGTTCATGACTTGCCGGCGTTGCGGTGGGCAGAGTGAACGTAGCAACGGTTTTGATAGGGTCAAAATATTCACAGGCTGTAGCCATTTTTCTTTGGCTAGACTTCGTTACGTTTAGTTACGTTTTTAGAACGAGGTTCTTTATCGCCCATTCATACTCTACCCACTTGGCGATTTAGGGCTAGGCCAGAAAAGTGTAACAAAAGTGTCGTCGTGACAGTCAAAATATTACATTTTTTGCTAAAGCGTAAGGAACTTTGTTTCTACCAGAACCACGACATCTCGACTGCTGCTGGGTTCAGAATTGAAAGGATTGTCTGTCTTTTAACTTTGTTATGGATGTGCAAATAGGCCGACGGCGAACAGGCAAAGACGAAAGTGGCTACAACCACTTTTCGACATCTAAAACACCAAAAGGTTTACTAATCAGTTGACAACTTTAGAAACCGAGTTGACTGGTGTCGTGGGCCTTATGTTAGTAATTGATTCAGGTCGTTAGGTCATTACCGTCTGAAATAGACAGCAAATTCTAGCTCCTTCATCTCTTTTGCAAAGAGAGTTTTGAACAAAGCAACAACTATAGTGGACTATAAGAAAACTATGTGTCAAAGCTTAGAATATACACAAATTTCACCCCAAATGCTCTAAACTCCGTGTGAAAACGCTAATTAAGATGTGACTTGCAACAACGTTTTTATGGTGGATAACTTATGGTTGCACCCAAGAAGTTACCGAGACTAATACGTCGTTTACAAATTCGCGAAATTTAACCAGATGATATAATATATTTCCCATGACCCAAGGGCTGGCTTTTAACTTGGCTAGAGGCTAACCATTGCCAGACAGCGAGCCAATGCTACCAGTCTCTTGGGTACCAGTCGATAGCGTTGCGGAGGAATTTTTCGACGCCTATTTTGTTAATAGTTTTAGATTTTAATTTTATGTATAAGTAGTTATTTATGTACCTACAGTAATTTTAATTGTAAACAAATAATGATATGACCAGGCACCAATTGATGGAGTATAACATAAGTTTGGCTCAACAAAATCAAAACACCTGATTAGGTCACATCAAAGGTACAAGATGTACCTTATAATAACATTCAAAATTGCTTTTAATGCACTTACAAGCTAAGTATTAAGGCTACTTATTCATAACAACAAGCGTTCATTCACACGCTGTTTCCTGTATTTTTGCTAAGTACGAGTAATAACTTACACCATTGATAAACATGAAGTTAGTAAAATAAGCACTAAGTAGTTATTGAACTTGAATGTTGTGAAATATGTTTGTGCTGCATCAGGACAATTCCCACGATATTGTGTGGTGTTATGTTTGCTCTTTAATTTGAGTTTATATGGAACTTTATTGTGTAGGAGGGGGCTTCTGGCTAAGAAATAACAGCCGCACGGTTTGATCGATCAGGTTAAGCTACGCTTGCCGCGTTTGGACCATATTTACATAATTATTATCAAGACCCCTCCGTGCCTCGGAAAGCACGTTAAGCCGTTGGTCCCGGGTGTCATTCGTAGATCTTTGACAGTTGTTACTGGTCGTCAGAAGCCCGAAAGTCTGACAATCAATCTTAGCAAGGGGTATCGTACCCAATAAGTGGGTTGTGGAGGTTAGACAAAAAAAAAAAAGGCAGTCGCTCCATATAAAATACTGGTATTCAGCTGCATCCGGTTAGACTGGTAGCCGACCCCAACATAGTTAGGAAAAGGCTTGGCAGATGATGATGGAACTGTATAATGTAAAAGAGTTCGTAGAGACGAAGGCTTTTAACTTGTAAGTCTCTTTATAAGTCCCCTCTTATGATTTGGCGGTTGGCGTTGAAGGTGGGCCTCATGAAGGTAACTTAGAGCGTCAAGCGGATGGGCAGCTCCGTACAAATTAAGAAAGAATTTGTGGTAAACTTGACGCAAAGAAAGAACACAAAAAGAAGAAGTTAGGGGAAATATGCGTCTCACCCACGCAAAACGGCCATCTATGCGACACAGAGCCCTAGCGCTGGTTTTCAGCTACCACTGCTCAAACCAAATGTATGGTATGACTGTACCATTTCCAGTCTTTTCTTTTTAGGACTTTTTGCTCGTAGGACGACTTGCCATTAGGATATTTTGCTAAAGTGTAGGTCGTTTTGCTATTAAGACCATTTGCTTTTAGAAGTTTTTGATAAGGACTTTACTACTTTCTCGAAACCTAGGGTTAGGAGTTAGAACCACTTATTTTGTAGTCCGAGTCTTGTCTAAGAATAGTTGTTGAGTTATGAGTCTAGTCTAAGAATGGTGACTAAAGAAACCAGAGCCGTCCTAAAGCATGTTGGGTTGACGATACCGTCACTCAAAGTCGCGGGAAACACCTGGATGTGGGACGCACGGAACTGGGAAGTATGGAAGAAGAAAGGGGAGGTCTCTACCCAGCGGTGGGTGACTACGGGCTGAAATGATGGTGATGAAGAGTCTGTCTGCGAGTCACTATGTCGCGTCTAGATTGCACAAATAAGGTTAATTGTACCGATCTTCTTCTTAGCGTGTCGATAGCAATCTAAATGGACTCGGCCCAGAATTCGGCTACTTGTTTGGCGCCTTCACCAGCGTCCTGTAACGTGCAGCTAACAGGACATGCAGGACACGGTATTAAGGTGTCCCAACGTTTGTGGAACAGCACCACATTTACTCTAAAAGGCGGAGTCGTCTATGAATCTCCACTTGAACGGGTTTTCCTTGCTTCGGCAAACCTGGGTCCGAAGTCTGTTTAAAGACTTCCAGGTCACCGAAGGTGACTCATGTCCAGGTGGGAGGTATTCAGCGGGTGGAAAAATTGTACCAACACAATTAAAAGGTGCAAGGTAGGATATGGAAAAATCCATTAATTGTTAGGCAACATGACATCAATATTTATTTTTCTTCGTATACGTAGGTAAGTAGGTACCTAGAGTACTTGTAATACGTAGTGCGCATTTCAAGTAAGTACTTACGCATTAAGATAATACTGTCACATATACAGGGAATCCGGTAATTCATGAATAACCTCTTCAAGGGTCATTGACCATTGTACCTACTTATCATTATGAACAACTAGGTATTAGAATGGGAAAAATCAGCTGTTCCCTACATTTCTCGTCAAAATGTAGGAAACTGCTGATCTGGGGGCACGGCAGTGCCCCCGCCAAGTCGAGCAAAAAGCGGCACGACCGTACCACCCTTTTCTCGAAACAGTTTAGGCCATTTTCGACCCCCTATAACTTCGCTGTGAATAAAACAAGAAACCTGAATTTTCAGTAACCAAGCAGGCATTGTATAAACATGGTCATATTTCAAATTTCATTCAATTTGAACCAGTACCTAGTTTAAGAACTAAACAAAACATAATACATATAATATACGTATTACTTGTGAGATACATGTTTTCATGCGATGGCCAAGTCAATCTTTTATTTAAAACATAAAAGATTTTTAATATTGATATGGTCACTATAAGATGTTGTTATGTTATTATTTTGGTACGGCACCCTAATAAAAGTAGGTACTTTATTTCCTAATAACTTATCTACTGTACAGTTATAAAGTGACAACTGTTTCATCCAGGAGTTTCCCGCGACGACGTTGACGATATCGTCAACACAACGCGTTTTTAAACGGCCTTGGTTTCTTTAGCCTAAGTATGGCCACCATTCGATCAAAGTTTTACTGGATCAGCCATCTCCGCGGCTAGTCAGATACGTCTGAGGAACCAACGGAACCCTAAAAATGAAAAGTCGCTTCTGACACGCCTTCTGAGTTCTAAACCAAACTGCCACGTGTATCCACTTGCATTAAGTACTTAGGTACAAACGTATTTATTTATAACAAACAAACAAAAAAGGTCAAATGACCGCACATATATAACCTACTCTTACTTATCTAAGATTACAATTAGTTTACAGTATCAAATACCTTGTTTATAATAACATCGTATCAAGCACAGTGCGGCTCCTTTTGCCGCCAAATTAGCTGTCACTCTGGGCGGTCTTTGAGGTTAGGTTTGGCGCCATTAGCAATTGTTATGTCGATCGATTCTTTTTGTTATTGTTTGTGATCATGGAGTTCCTTGCCATTTCTTCTCCATAGGTACCCTATTATGCTTTGGAATGGGCAACTAGCGTCATCTTTCTGACTAACCGACTCCTTGACAATTAAAAAAGGTAGGTAGGTTGACTGGTAGAAAATGCCTATGGCATTCAGTCCGCCTCAGAACATTAAATTTATTGTACAGACGCCAGCAGGTCAACCTACCCGAAACTGTCAGATTTTCCCAATCAACCTTGAACCTTATGCTTTAGCAATAAAGTCGAAAATCTATTAAAGAAATCTGACAGATTGTAATAACTTGATGTGCTGGCGTCCGTACGTAGCCCGCGAAATTCAAATTTTCTTACGTTTCAATTTGCTGGTCAGTATTAAGTTGTACAGACGCCAGCACATCAAGCTACCCGAAACTGTCAAATTTTCCCAATCAACTTTGAACCTTATGCTATAGCTATAAAGTTAAAAATCTATTTAAAAAAATTTACAGATTGTAGTAGCTTGATGTGCTGGTACTTGTACGGCGGGCAATAGGCTCGCCCTTACAGATAACTGGCGAAATGTAGATGTACTGTACCCACCTACCTACACCACTGCTCAAACTCACGTCAGTAGTCATCCCCGAACGGCTATCCTCGAACGACTACCCGTTTGGGGATTACCGGCGTGAGTTTCTGTTATGTAAAGGCTCCTACAAACAGGCGCGACACGCGATAAAATCGCACGCGACGCAAAGGCACCGGTCGTTGCGCGTCTTTCGGTTATCGCGTGTCGCGCCTGTTTGTAGGAGCCTTTATACCCACATCATCTCGCTAGCGTTTTCCCAACTATGTTGGAGTCAGCTTCCAGTCTAACCAGATGCAGCTGAATACCAGTATTTTATACGGAGCGACTGCCTATCTGACCTCCACAACCCAGTTACTGCATACGATACCCCTTGGTAAGACTGGTTGTCAGATTTTCGAGCTTCTGACTACCCGTAACGATTGTCAAAGATCCACGAATGACAGCTGGGACCACCCAATCGCATCGCATCGCCCATCTGCTCTATAACTTCATTTTCGCTTTCTTTCTGACGTTTTTTCTTGTTGCTCGGCTCCTAAGGGTTGCAGCGTAATGTTAAATAGCCTTGATCAAAAATTGGATTACCAAATGCATAAAACGAATTTTCGAATCTGACTGGTAGAAAAAAATCAGCTGCTCCCTACATTTTGACGAGTTATACGCACATAAATGTAGGGAACAGCAAATTTTTTTTTCGCGATTTCAAGTTTGGTCCCATTGTAAAAGTTGTTCATAATGATGAGTACAATGACGTCTTAAGAGGTTGTTAATGTTTTACCAATAGCCCTGTACCTATAGGTAGATAGATAGATTAGTAATAGGTAATATAATAAAGGTCATTGCAGACGATCAATGGGCCAAACTTACGACCCAGTGGGTCCCGCTTAAAGGCAAACGACATCGTGTCAGGCCCAGACGGAGATGGCGGGATGAGCTGGACTCCTTTAATAAAGATTGGTCCTTGGCAGCTCTAAACAGAGATAGGTGGAAGGAGAGTTGGGAGGCCTTTGTCCAGCAGTGGGACAATGGCTAATAAAAGAAATAAAAAAGTGAAAAAAGAATAAATACTAATTAACGAAAAAAAATCGAGAAAGCTCTTTCGCCATGTGGTAGATACTACTTCTCATATTGATATTCTTAAAGCGACGAAAAGTTAAAACCAAATCTATAATTAAAATTAATTATCCAAACATTTTAAACAAGCACCCTTCTACATCGAAATCCCTAAATCACTCGAATCTCACTTAATAAGGGTTGTTATCCGACACCAAACGACGGTTCCACCCCCGTTTGTGTTCAGCCAATCAGGACGCAGCTAACTCACCCCCTAATAAACATCGACCAATGAGAATTAAGTATTATATCAGGTGCGTTTAGGTGTTGGGTTACTATAACGGATGCTTAAAAAAGTGATTTTGGGATTAATTCTGGTATGAAAACGTGTTTTGGGAGAATTGAAAATGTAGGTGTTACCTTTTTACAACGCGATGGTGCTTGCATGTGAAGTTTTTGTTTTTGTTTTTAGGGTTCCGTACCCAAAGGGTAAAAACGGGACCCTATAGTAGACTGTCTGTCTGTCTGCCACCAGGCTGTATCTCATGAACCGTGATAGTTAGACAGTTGAAATTTTCACAGATGATGTATTTCTGTTGCCGCTATAACAACAAATACTAAAAACAGAATAAAATAAATATTTAAGGGGGGCTCCCGTACAACAAACGTATTTTTTTCGGCGTTTTTGCCTTATGGTACGGAACCCTTCGTGTGCGAGTCCTACTCGCACATGGCCAGTTTTTTTTATTCAATGTGCTATCCTTACAATAGTACTTACTACCTCCATAGCTTAAGCATAAACAGCCTATAATGTTCCCACTGCTGGGACACAGGCCTCCTCTCTGTGACAGGGAGTGGGGTGTGCGGGCACAGTGCGGGTTTAGAGATGTCACATGTCTTCAAATTTTTGGTTCTAGGTGAAAGAAAACATCTACACAGATATACCACACCAGAGTCAAAATATTAGCCATCCACACAGATATACCATGCCAGAGTCAAAATATTAGCCATCCACACAGATATACCATGCCAGAGTCAAAATATTTTTGGTTCTAGGTGAAAGAAAACATCCACACAGGTATATCTGTGACACCAGAGTCAAAATATTAGACATCCACACAGATATACCATGCCAGAGTCAAAATATTAGCCATCCACACAGATATACCATGCCAGAGTCAAAATATTTTTGGTTCTAGGTGAAAGAAAACATCCACACAGGTATATCTGTCACACCAGAGTCAAAATATTAGACATCCACACAGATATACCATGCCAGAGTCAAAATATTAGCCATCCACACAGATATACCATGCCAGAGTCAAAATATTAGCCATTCAGAAAAATAATAACTATAGGTAAGGAGTAGTCAGTTTTTGCTTATAATCGCCCAGAGAGGGTCGGGTTTATCACCACTCGTAAAGTTTTTTGTATGCACCCCACGAAATTACTATTTCTGTACAAAACTAAATCGCTATCTTTTAAAGTAGTAAACAAATAATAAACAATTTACTTCTGAAAATAAAGAAGTTAAAAATATCCGACCATTTTTTTTTTTTTAAGAACTAATTTCGTATTGAGCCTTGTTTGCTGCTAACAGCCGCCCGAAGCGAACATGAAAATCTAAAAAACTGGCCAAGTGCAAGTCGGACACGAAGGGTTCCGTACCACAAGGCAAAATGCCGAAAAAAACACGTTTGATGTATGGGAGCCCCCCTTAAATATTTATTTTATTTTGTTTTTATGTATTTGTTATTATAGCGGCAACAGAAATACATAATTTGTGAAAATTTCAACTGTCTAGCTATCGCGGTTCTTGAGATACAGCCTGGTGACAGACAGACGGACGGACAGACAGCGTAGTCTTAGTAATAGGGTCCCGTTTTTACCCTTTGGGTACGGAACCCTAAAAAGTATACGAGTATTTAGATCAAATGAAGTTCAGAAACAGAAATGAAAGCTTCAGAAACGTCCATAAATACAACATAAGATCAAAACTACAACAATAATAGAATTTCACACCTTAATCCCAAAAAACGCTACTTCCTTCAAAGATTCCATATCAGATGCTCCATCACGTGGGAATCGTGTTGAGTGAGGACAATCCTTTATCAGCTAACCATATCAATAATATCACCATTCACTATGTTTGTGGAAACACTGGAAACGAATCGCGATCGGATTTAGATTGCCAGTTGTTTAATTTGGTGACATTAATTCTTCTGTTGAGTTTTAGTTAATCCGTTGGAATTTTGAGTAAAGGAAGGATAGTATAAGCATAGCATAATCAGCCTATAATGTTCCCACTGCTGGGACACAGGCCTCCTCTCTGTGAGAGGAGGCCTGTGTCTTCCTCTCAGTGCGGGTTGGTAGATGTCGCATGCCAGTTTTCGTAGAAAAGGAAGGACAAAGAAACGCTGTATAATATCCTTATTTAATGTTCCCCCCATTTAAGTATAGGCCTATAGGTAGGGCCGTCCTTTCAGACTTTCATTGTTCTATTTTAACCAAGTTTGGATCCTTCTTAGAAATCTTAACATGCATCTAGAGAACTGCCAAACCCTTGCAATTTCAATCAAACATGGCGTTCCACCTTTTTAATAACAATCCAAAATATGCAAAGGGCTTCACTCAAACATCCTAATCCATTTTTTCGCGCCACTTTATTACGTCAAGTACCTACGTCAAAAGGGCGTGTTAGTTGACACTGTGTTGTGTTGTGCCGTGTCCGCGAGGGACAAATGCGCAATAGTTCATTGTTAACGTTAGATTTAGCGATGTAATACTCATTGTTGGTGATTTCGATGTAGGGCTGGCACTGGGGCTTCAAAGTTTTTTTTTTGGGGAATTAATAAAATTTGTAACGCTTAATATTTAACCTAGATACTTTTAGTTTAATACAGCTTGTTTTTTTTAAGGACCACCAACAAAGCATACACCAAAAATACATGTTAAATTACCCACATTATTTTTACATTTTATAGTGTAACCTTAATTAAAGAAGTAGGAAATGCAGTTACAAAACATATTTAACTTATTTAGATAGATTTAAGTAAAAAAAAGACACTAGAAACTACAATATAAATTTTTCTCTTTTATGATAATGCCCTTTATAAGACAGCCTTGACTTTATGTAAAGAGTAAGACACGTATCAATATCTACGCTGGGTGAGCGTGACAGGATATGATCGTCGCAGCTTTAGAAAAGTTATGTGTTACAGATCATTTCAATCTGCCTAGCCTTTTACCAACTATGTTGGGGTCGGCTTTTAGTCTAACCGGATGCAGCTGAATACCAGTATTTTACATGGAGCGACTGCCTATCTGAGCTCCACAACCCAGTTACTGGGTAACACGCACGATACCCCTTGATAAGACTAGAACTTGTCAGACTTCGGGTATCTGACGACCCGCAATTTTTGTAAATTCTGCCAAAAGCGCAGTACTACGAAACTAGAATACAGTTACCTAGTCACCGAGAAGTTCCTAGCCAGTCCTTCTCCATCGGAAACAATTTTTTTTCACGGGCAACTAGCTTCGACAATTTCTAACTGACGGAGTCTTGAATAGATTTCACTAAAATAAAAGTAGATTGTTCATTCCAACTTTCATAAACATCTGAGCATTTTGTACAATGTTTAGTTTGAGTAAATAACTTCATCACCACTGCTCTCAAAACGGTGGAGGAAAACATCGTGAGGAGCCCGGTATGTCCTAGAACCAAAAATTCGTAAACATGTGACTTTTACCAAACCATGACTGGACCCTCTTGGTAGAGTTACAGCCCACTCCCTCTCGAATAGAGCAGGGCTGTGTCCCAGCAGTGGGAAAAGTATAGGCTGATTATGGTTATGATGATTTCATGCTGTAAGAAAAATTCAAACGCAAAGACGCGTACTCATAAAATGCAAGAAATCTAACTCGCCAACCCTATTGCATCGCTTGCAAGTGTTCACAATAGGGTTGTTCATTTGCACCCGCGGTCTGTTGTCGCTTTGTGTCGCTCCCGTGACACTCGTAGGATTAACTGGCACGCCTTTGCCCAACAGGATCAAGATGTCACAAAAAATGTTTAGAAAAAATGGAATGAATTTTGAAAAAAGAATTGTTATAGATGTATCTATTAATAAATTAATATTCTATGAACTTTTCGAAGCGCATGTGTCAATGGTTTTATAGGTACCACCTACGTATCAAAGTCCTAGAAAGGCTGTCCCTAGATTTCTTGCCTTGGTCTGAGTTATACAGAACAATTATTGTGTTGTACAGACGCCAGCACATCAAGCTACTACAATCTGTCAAATTTCTTTAATAGATTTTTAACTTTATCGCTAAAGCATATGGTTCAAAGTTGATTGGGAAAATTTGACAGTTTCGGGTAGCTTGATGTACTGGTGTCTGTACCTACAGGGTCAGACTATATGTAGAGAAGATTATAGTAGACGATTGTACTACAGATCAGCTTTCTGGAATAATAGTATGCACAAGCGAATAGAAAGCTAAAATATTTCAGCAGACGTATGCATTTAGATTTCAATCGTTAATTGAAAATGTTCATTTATTGCACGTAAAATACTGTGCTGAAACACATACGATATTTAGCAAATCCCTAAATAATAATCTACGGAAATCTATTATTCTATTTCAATTTACTATATTCCAGTAAACGCCGATAAAATCTCTATAAAATTCTATTGCGCAGTAACAATGAGGGTGTTCATTTGTCAACCACGCTATTGTGTAACTGGCCTAACTGAGGATTAACAGCGTCACGCCTTTGCCCAACTGAATGGTGCAGAAAAAAAAATGTTTAGCGTGACATGGCGGAGATTTATTGTAGTGAAGGGCGTTAAATTGTTTTAATTGGACTAGCTCTCTCGCATGCAAACTTTTCAATACCCAGTTTGACCCACTTAGGGGTTGTGCTAAAGTTTTTTAGTAAAATATAATTTAAAAGAGTGTCCATGGAGTTTCTTGCTCGTTCTTCTCCATAGGTACCTACGCTTTGGAATGGGCAACTAGCTTCATATTTTCTGACTGATCGACTTCTTGACAATTCAAAAGTGCCTGTAAATGGTTTAATTGAAATAAATGCTTTGAGTTTGAGAGTTTGATCAAGTGATCCAGGATTGATTATTAATTTCGGACGTTAGTCTCTACGTATTCTCAATAAAATGCTCTACCTACATGTTTGCTTACCCCACCGCCTCGTGACGACAACGCATCATTATGTAACCCAACACCACGGGTGATAAACAGGTCTCTTGTATCGCCATTATTTCTATCATTCATGTGAAGTTATTCCGTATTGTAATCTGAACTTAAAGATGGCGGTGATATTATTATAAAAATGTCTTCCTTCCATCTTTTAGATGGAATGTTCTGTGTTGAGTCTAAATACGAAGATCTATTTGTAAGTAGATATTTTTGAGACATATCAATTAATCCATCTGAGGGGCCCGTGGATTAAATAATAACAGCCGCACAGGTCGATCGATCAGGTTAAGCTACGCTTGCCGCGGTTGGTCTGTGGATGGGTGACCATCTTTACATACCGTGACCCCTCCGTTCCTCGGAAAGCACGTTAAGCCGTTGGTCCCGGCTGTCATTTGTGGGTCTTTGACAGTCGTTAGGGGTAGTCAGAAGCCCAAAAGTCTGACAACCAGTCTTACCAAGGGGTATTGTATTACCCAGTTACTGGGTTGTGGAGGTCAGATAGGCAGTCGCTCCATGTGAAATACTGGTATTCAGCTGCATACGGTTAGACTGGAAGCCGACCCCAACATAGTTGGGAAAAGGCTAGGCAGATGATGATCAATTAATCCATCTTAATGGGAGCTATAATTATGTTTGAGCCGTTTGGGAATGAAACGATATGGCCTTGGGGTCCGAATGCTCATCAACTATTTCGGGACATCACCAAGCAGTTGGTCGACTCTTCACGTGACCAGAGGGCTGACCAATTTTTAGCCCAAAGAATCAGCATTGCCATTCAACGTGGCAATTTGGACACGCGATGCGGACGAATTGTTTGATGCCCAATGAGCTTAAAAATATATCCTATGAGACTCGGCAACACTGTAGCGTCTGTAGCTTCTCATTAGTGAAAGAATTTTACATACAAACTCACAAATTTTATCACACTAATATTATAAAGGCGAAAGTTTGTGAGTGTATTTGTATGTTTGTTACTTCTTCACGAACAAACGGCTGAACGGATTTTAATGAAATTTAGCACACAGATAGTTTATAACCAGGATTAACACATAGGATACTTTTTATCCCGATATTCCCACGGGATCGACACAAATCCGGGTGAAACCGCGGGCGCTGCTAGTTGTACAAATATTTCTACCAGAAACTTCTCTAAATTTCTTTTTTCTTACGTGAACCTCATACCTACCAAAATATAACTATTGGTAGTTAAGCACACCGACCCGTAGATACCCTAATTGCGTAACACACTACCAGTCTCAATCTGAATCATTTTGAAGGATATTGCTAATCCGTTGCTTCATATGTTCGAAAAATTAGTCTGCTCAACAACGTAAATAACGCAATGAATGTTGTTGAACTGTCAAAATGAAACCCAATGCTACTGATAGTGTGTTACGCAATTACCCCGCCGTTTTTAGATCCTGGTAACCGGGCGTTAGTCGACAGCTTTTACCTTATGGCTTACTGAACGGAATCATCCACAGATATAGATAGACCTAGATAACGCAAGTATCACGAACTGTATGAAAACCAAGCGTGCCATTTTTTGACTACCTACTATGACGTCAAAAGCTCGCGCTCTCGCTCACGCTTACCCAGCCAGCAGTACACAGGACTGAGCGCGAAAGTGGCGGCTTATGATTTTTTTATCGTAAGCTGGTGCGATTTTTGGCACGCGAAGTAGTTGCTCTTGCGTTATCTAGGTGTATCTATATCTATGGAATCATCAGAAATAAGTATTATAAATAGCATGTTTTCGTATCATGTTCTCTTGCTAATAATGTGACAGTTAAATTTCACGCGACGTCGCTCGCAAGCCGAGCGTGGTGCCTGTTCTATTGTTTCAAAGTAACTACTTATTAATAAATTAAACCAAATTATGACTAAATGAGTAGTTTATTATTTAGGTTAAAGCAACGACGATATAATCACTCTCTTTGGGTTAAAGTGATGGCTTATGGAGCAGTGGTGGCCAAGTGGTAACAGGTTCGAACCCAGCCAGGCGCTTTACTTTGTGTAAATTATTTCATCACCACTGCTCTCAAAACGGTGAAGGAAAACATCGTGAGGAAACCGCAATGTCCTAGAACCAAAAATTCGAAGACATGTGACATCTGCCAACACGCACTGGGCCCGCGTGGCGGATTACGGCCCACTCCCTCTCACCGAGAGGAGGCCTGTGTCCCAGCAGTGGGAACGTTATAGGCTGATTATGTGATCGCTTATGACTGTTTCATACCTTGAATATTTAACTCTTGAATCTTTCAATAAATTCAAACCGTCTATCCTAATTTAAAAAACCGCCACGTAAGAGTCGGACTTTCACACGATGAGTTCCGTACCACAAGAAACGCAATTTTAACTTTATTTTATTTTTAGGCTTCCATACCTCAAAAGGAAAAAACGAAACCCTTATAGGATCACTTTGTTGTCCTTCCGTCTGTCTGATGATAAGACCCTTTATCTTGGGAACGCGTGGAGGTTATATCGCATTGAAATTAAAACCATATATGTACTTAGGGCTACAGTCCCTTGAAGCTGTGAAAAAATCAAACTGCTAACAAAAAGATACGGCCCTTTATGCCGCAAAAAACGTATATTTCGACACTCTCAAGGGAATCAAAATGTATAGGGTAAGTATGTACAGTCAACAAAGGAGTTAAGTATACAGGAGCGTCGGATATAGTTGAAGTTTACTAAGAAACCGATGGATGTTCTGGACTAAAATTTAATTTAATAAATGAGCTGTGTTTTCTATTAATAAACTAAAATTTTATTCGAGAATATCCATCGGTTTCTTAGTAAACTTCAACAATATCCGACGCTCCTGTATACTTAACTCCTTTGTTGACTGTACATCCCGTTGACCTAGAATCATGAAATTTGGCAAGAAGCAAGATCATGTAGCACAAGTAAAGGAAAAAATCCGAAAACCGTAAATTTGTAGTTATATTTTAAATAAAAACCCGTAATAAACTATTTACATACCTACAAAGCACGGAACCCTCGGTGCGCGAGTCCGACTCGCTCATGGCCGCTTTTTTTTGTTATAGCGGCAAAGGAAATACACACATGAAAATGTGAACTGTCCACCTATTACGGTTCATGAGATACACGCTGTAGCTGTCCGTCTGTCTGTCAGCGGGCGGGACCTTATTACTAAGCCTCCACAGTCCGTCCGTCCGTTGGCACCCTTTGGTACGGAACCCTGAAAACAAAGTAACTAGTCATTTGACTACTTACATTATTTAAGAGAGTCTATCCAAATGACAGACTTTGTCTGTCAGTATAGTCTGAAGAAATTGCCAGTGTTTTGGTTAAACTAGGCATTTTTTTTTTTTTTTTTTTTGGATTGTTGTTTTAGTACTATTTGTTGTACTCTGGACGCTTTTAACGCATACGTCTTGTTTATTTTTACATCGTTCTCACATTATTTAATTATAAATTCAAAAGTAATGATGTAACTAATATTTTTGTAAAATATAATTTAAAAAGAGTGTCCATGGAGTTTCTTGTCCGTTCTTCTCCATAGGTACCTACGCTTTGGAATGGGCAACTAGCTTCACATTTTTCTGACTGACCTACTTCTTGACAATTCAAAAGTGCCTGTAAAATGGTTTAATTGAAATAAATGCTTTGAGTTCGAGTTTGAGTTTGAGTTTGCATTAGTTCTTCGACAAAAACAAAAATTAAAGGTGACAACCCAACACATTGGAATTTGTCAAAAAACAAGATATTTTGTCATAAATGTTAAAAAATTCGACAATTTTGACACAAATATGACAAATTGGCGGCAAAAACTTAACGAACATATCCCTTCGGATTCTTCAAATGTTTTTATGAGGACTATTTTAAAAACGGAGCAATTTCAAGTATTTATTTTGGATTTTTTGTCACACGACACCTCATTAAAGCTACTGAGTTGTTTTTTAAATCAATAGCTAAGGGTGGAACTTTGCGTGGTGGATAAGTCGGGAAAGTGCATATTATACTTTAGGAATTAGCTCTAATTTTATCGAAGTCTCGTATAGGTACTTGAAAAATAAGCGGTGGTTGATTTATTACTAGTTTTCGCATAAAGTTTTCTTTCACCGTAATTCAGTGAACCTGCCTGGAAAACACGTTTAGCCGCCAGTCACGGCTGTCATTCGTAGATCTTGGACAGTCGTTACGGGTCATTAAAAGCCCAAAAGTCTGACAACCAGTGTTACCAAGGGGTATCGTGTGACCCAGTAACTGGGTTGTGGAGGTCAGATAGGCAGTCGCTCCATGTAAAAAATACTGGTAGTCAGCTGCGTCCAGTTAGACTGGAAGTCGACCCCAACATAGTTGGGAAAAGGCTAGGCAGATGATAATTTGGTATAAACAGGCTAATCAAGAGTGATTAGCCTGTTTATGCCAAATTATCATCTTGTCACCAAAACATTTGTTCATAGAGATGAACAAGTGTTTTGTTCAGAAAAGCGGGCCTATTAGGTACATTTGTATGGTCCTTTCTTTCATGTTCTTCAAAATGGTCCTTGTTGGCGCATTTTCAAAGCAAGCTTACGTTGCCTGCTAACTTGACGTAAGTAGATAAAAATGACTGATAATATGTTACGCAATTACCGGCCCTCTGGCTGTATTCGAACATTCAAGCGAATTTAGAATGACCTTTCAAATTATTTCTTTTAGGTTTTTTGTTTCGAAAAACAGTGTGATAGTATAGACGCGTTGACGTAAACACGTTCGCTTGGAATAAACGTAATAATTATAACGTTGTATCGTTTCAACTAATCTAGAAACAGTCTCCCATATCCACACAATTCTTTCACAAATAGAAAGTCCTTGCCTGTCTATTTTTTGTGACAATAAATCTGTCAGTGAGGCGAAGTCGCGGGGTGTCGCTAGTCGACACCGCGCATTACACAGGTTAGGTTAATTTACTTAATTAAAGGTTAAAACTTCGGTTTTTGTATTTAAAAACCTGGAAAGAAAAAATATTGTTGGTATGTTCTAGTAGATCTTAGAGCTCTTTTTGTGGGAGCTCATCTGGGGATGTACGATGTACAGTCACGATCGTGTCTGCCACCACGCAGTGTTGCTGTGTTCCAGCGGTGCTATTCTGTAAAAATCTCACCGTGAAAACTTAGGTGAAGTGAGTGTGGAGTGAGCTGTCAATAGTGCCAATTCCTAGCAAAAACAAACTCACTTCACCTAAGTTTTCACGGTGAGATTTTTACAGAAAGAGAGCATGGGTGGACACCCAAAGTAAATTGGTAGAAAATATGCAGGGAGAGGAGTCTCCCTGCATAATTTCCACCGATTTCCTTTTTCAGAGCTGCCTTGCTCAAATATTTCTTGCCGGCTCTTCTCAATAGGAAACGACCAATAGGCTATTTGACTGGTTTCTGATAAATATCTCAGATTATTTAATGGTGTCTAACGAGCCCACAAAAACCTATTACTTCAAATTGCATAATGTATTTCTTTTAAAAAATAGTAAATAAAAATGTACTGTTTAAATAAGCTTCCAAAACGCTATCTTTAACAATATGGCGTCGTGACGTCACGATTCACGTAAACAAACGTTGAAACGGTCGAGATACTAGACAAAAGTCATCTGTTCTGTCAACGATAGACAGAAATTTACTAAATCATGACGTCATCTTAAGTTCAGCCAATCCAGACCGTTTTCGATTACGTGGCGCCAGATTTAAAAAGATGAAGTTTTTTCGGGTTTTTTTTATAAATAATACATTGTTTTGTAATAAAATTAATGCAAATCGATTTTAAAAGCGATAATCTATACGAGTGTCAATAATTATGACCTTATTTTTTACATTGTCAAATAGCCTATTGGAACCGTGTACCTAAGCGTTTAATGTTTCCTATGTGCCCCATGTAGGTTTATGTGAAATAAAATATTTTGATTTTATATGAACAGTAATTAGAAGTAGGTACTTAAGTATGTATGTTTATTTGTATGTATGTAAGTATATTCTCATAATATTTGTTTAGTTTTATTAAGTTTTTGACGGCACGGTTTGCGCAGTGGCTGCGCTGCGTGTCGCGGGTTCGATTCCTGCACGGAACAAATATTTGTATGATCTACAAGTAGTTGTTCCGGGTCTGGCTGTTTGTGTATGTGAGATTGAATGTTTGTAAACGCACCCACAATACAGGAGAAATTCCTAGTGTGGGGCAAAGTTTAAAAAAAAAAAAAAAAAGTGAATTGTATATGATTTGTTTTTGTCTCTACTCTTTCACACGCTGTCTAAATCTCTCTATCTATTGTCCTATTGTCCTAGGTATGCTGGAAGAGATTTCTTATGAAATAAGCATCACCTTTGTACCTATTTTTACAAGCTTTTATTTAGCTTGCACTGTTCGTATGTAAGTATGTATGTATGTATGTAAGTTGTCCGTCAAAATTTGCAAACCATTTTTCGACCATTTGTTGGTATCCGATTGAGCTGAAATTTTGCATACATCTTTAGTTCTGGTAACAATACAATATGCAATACTCAATATTGTAATAATTTCAATATGGCCGCCGCTCCAAGATGGCGGATTACATATTTTTTCTCAACCCCCTTAATATGGGTATCAAATGAAAGGGCTTGAAGAGTAGAAAACGATAAAGTTAGTAAAATTACATAAAATTAAATATGGCCGCCGCTCCAAGATGGTGGATTACATATTTTTTCCCAACCCCCTTAATATGGGTATCAAATGAAAGGGCTTGAAGAGTAGAAAACGATAAAGTAAATAACATCACACTAAATTCAATATGGCCGCCGCTCTAAGATGGCGGTTTATATTTTTTCAATCCCCTTAATATGGGTATCAAATGAAATGGCTTGAAGAGTAGCAAATGATAAAGTAAATAAAATCACACTAAGTTCAATATGGCCGCCGATCCAAGATGGCGGATTTCATTTTTTCTCAATCCCCTTAATATGGGTATCAAATGAAAAGGCTTGAACAGTAAAAAACGATAAAGTTAGTAAAATTACACTAATATTAATAAATCTTTAAGACTAAAAAGTAAAAAATAAAATTAAAATAAAAAAAAGTTTTTAAAAACAAGCTTTTATTTAAATAAGAACGTAACCCAAAAAATAAAAATAACGCGAACTAAAAAGAAAAAAATAAATTTAAGTGAAACTGTCATTTTAAAATATATATAAATTTTAAAAGCTTGAGGCACTGATGTACGGTATCCGTTATACAGGTGTACCTACTACACAATAACAGTGCCTCAAGCTTTTAAATTTATATATATTTTAAAATGACAGTGTCACTTAAATTTATTTTTTTCTTTTTAGTTCGCGTTATTTTTATTTTTTGGGTTACGTTCTTATTTAAATAAAAGCTTGTTTTTAAAAACTTTTTTTTATTTTAATTTTTCTGTTCTGTTTATGTGTGTGTACATATATAGTAAAATATATTAGAGCAGTCAAAGTATTATAGTTTAGGTCAACAAAAAGAACCATTCCATTCTGAAAGGGGTCGACATCAAAATAGCATCCCAATTTGTCGACGACAACGCGCAATTACTTGCAGACAATTATTTGGTATGGCAACATTGTTACCCGACCCCTGCAATAGAATCTGCGCTCGCTACCTAATGAATTTAATTGACTCCCCAGGGACGGCGGTGTTGCCATAAATTATTATGAGTCTGCCTAAATTAGCTCCTTGTTAGATTTAATGATTTTCTGTATATAGTGTTTATTGAAGCGTGGCTCTGGTTAAACGTTTTGAGCTTGTTTGTAATTATCCTACTATTGGGCAAATGTTTTCCCATATCCTTCCATACCTCTTTCAATTTATCTCTTTTCTAGCCTTGTTCGTTTTCATCAAGCTACGCTCTTTTAGATGCAGCTTCTCTCTTCTCACAGTGCCCCCCAATGTCCGTTCACCCCCGTCCCTGACGACCTGCCGGTCGATTCTGTAAAAATCTTACCGTGAAAATTTAGGTGAAGTGAGCTGTCAATAGTGTCAATTCCTAGCAAAAACAAACTCACGTGAAGTGAGTTTGTTTTTGCTAGGAATTGACTTGAATTTCCCTGCATCGGGAAAAGCAATATTTTGGTAAAGGCGATGAGCAAGTTGACATTAGGCTATTGTAACTTAGATAAATTATAAACAGGATCCACTAAAAAGCGGGAAATAAAAACTTTTTAACAAAAAAGAAAAACCGACTTCCAAAAAAAACACTACAAAGTGAAAAATAACTTTAATTTCGGAAGTCGGTGGCAAAAAACTAAAATACAGATCCAAAGACACCGACTTCCGAAATTAAAGTTATTTTTCACTTTGTAGTGCTTTTTTTGGAAGTCGGTTTTTCTTTTTTGTTAAAAAGTTTTTTTGACAGTTCAACAACATTCATTGCGTTATTTACGTTGTTGAGCAGACACATTCTTCGAACATAAGGAGCAATGGATTAGCAAAAAGCTTCAAAATGATTCAAAGAGTAATAGTGTGTTACACAATTAGGGTGCAGCCGGTCGATTCTGTAAAAATCTCACCGTGAAAACTTAGGTGAAGTGAGTTTGTTTTTGCTAGGAATTGACACTATTGACAGATCACTCCACGCGATCACTTCACCTAAGTTTTCACGGTGAGATTTTTACAGAATAGCACCGCTGTTTGTATTTTGTTTTCCCTTCTGTCTCCCGGAGTGTCACTGTTTTTTTTTTTACCTCTGATTTTGCATCACTGTCCAAATAACAGTGATCTTTATTGTCATTCTTATAAGGTTGTTGTTGGGTTGCTGCCATTGACAAGTCTGTCAAAATCATTGTAATCTTTATTCTCGTCACAATACGGCGGCTGTTAGGTTGATGCTGTCAGAGGGAAAATAACTGAACGGATTGTGGTGGATTGTGGTCAAGCGTGCACCGTCGTCGATGCTTCGACTTCATAGAATAGAATAGAATACTCTTTATTACTCTTTATTTTTATTTATTTTTATTTTTTTTCTCTTTTTTTTATTTTTTTTTTTTTCTTTTTTCATCATCGGTAGCTCTCATGCACTGCTTCATATCCCATTAAGTACTTGCTTCGATATGGATGCTGGTCAAATCATAGACTTGTGCAATCGTACAACATCTTAATTTTGTGTCTAGGACAGGTAATGCTGACAATGCATTCGTGTAAATGTTCCAGAGCCCGTCGATAGGCAGTGATATGATATATGGCCATTTTTTATCAGGTTTAAAGGGGTTTGATGATTCTATAAGGAGTCTAGCTTACCAATAACTGTCACGCCATTTTGAAAATGGCGGCCACGCATGAGACCTCGAATCGATAGTTCGACGAACGTTCAAAGTTGATCACGTGACATAATCATCAACTTTGACCGTTAATACTTATTTATTACATAGGTCTCATGCGTGGCCGCCATTTTCAAAATGGCACTAGAGTAGAGTATGGCAGGGATCTTCAAAGCACTTTCACACAGTCTCTTTTATTACAAACCAAAACAAACACCTAATTAAAAAACACAAAACAGCGCGAAATTTTACGCTTAATTTACGATTGTTCACCCCCTTCCCTAGGGTTATTACAGCATATGTCTAAGCACGCGTGTAATTATCCGTAATCAACTAGGGATCATCCCTAGTGATTTGTTTTCCCCTCATTATACAGGTGATGTGACAAATTGGTCATTGTAAAATGATACGTCAAGGGGTTTTTTGTAATACCTACTTGTTTTTTTTTAGTTGATTATTACTTTGCTTTTCTACCTTTATCAACAACTTTGTAGTTACTATAGGTATCTACTAGCCTAGTCTTGCTACTATTTACTGGTCTGGTCTACAGATATTTTCAAAAATAATTATAGGTGTCTGAGAGATAAATATATAGAGGTATGAGGAACAGGGGTGTAAAGTTCACTCATACTCTATAGAAAAGGGAGGATCCTCCGACCAGACGGGTGTTGTGTCTGGCGGGCAACTGCCCGATGATTCATGTCGGGCCGTTGTATCTATGCTAGTAACGCGGTAAACTGCTTGCGAGATGCAGGATTTGTGTGACACCAGTATGACGCGTAGTTCTCATGTGGCGTTGTAGATACCGCTACAAAGAAATAGCAAATAGTTTATTATCCAGGTAACCTACAAGATAACTTGAGACCAACGACGATTCTCTTTGCTTGAGACCCTTCGGGCCCCTTTCCCCCCACCCCCCCGCGCTGTTACCGATCTCGCCATCATCGACGCCCCAGTCACATGAGTAGACAAACGGAACAGAGGCAAAGCTTCTTAAGAACGTGCAAAATTGTTACCTATTGTGGTAGGGTTGTCACAATTAGGTTAAGACAAATTAAACAAATTATTTGTTATTCAGTATGATCGAATACTTTACAAGTTACTTACTCTAATCATTTTCTTTTTACCGACTTCAAAAAAAGGAGGTATAATTTTTCTTTTAATACCATTAGGTACCGTTTATTCATTTACATTTCATCTGCATGTGGTTGCTATGGATATTTGAGCTTATTGACAAAACGTCAGATAAATAAATACAAATTAAAAGAAATTTAAAATACCTATGGTTTTCTTTATCATATTATTAATAAAATAAACTTACTTGAAAAAGTATTAATCAAATATTTACTTACCTATTGTAAGTACTCCTTGGGATAGTTAAAGTATTATATATTTTTATTTTTTCTAGTATTATTCATACACACAGTACAATAAACAACCATTATTATAGCGCTACCTCGAAAATCTAAAATCCTCGAAAACCTACTAAGCGAGCGAAAGTGATGCAATTACTTTTGAAAGGCAAAAGAAGAGCGATGGCTATGGCTAACTTGCAACTAAAAAAACAAACAACGTTCGTCGCAATTCGCAACCCTGAGATTGTCAACTGGCTGTATCAGCGTAAACCGGTTTTTTCCAGTCTCGCCGCGTACGCGACAAGCGGCCAGTGGTCACGCACACATGCCCCGCGTGCTTGTAGTAGTGAAACCGATTCGCGCAGTTGTATGAAGCTTTGCCTCTGTTCCGTTTGTCTACTCATGTGCCCCAGTACCGTACGCTTACGTCATCCGAGCGAAGTCTTAGAGCGGTTTCGCACTACATCCGATCCGAATCCGAATTAAAGATCCGACTTCAATCCGAATTGGAAATGTTCTAAATTCTGACGGATAGAGTTCGGATCTAATGCGTAACCCCTCATACAAATAGTACTATAGTCACTTCGAACCGGCATTTCTCGGATTAAGGGTTGTAATGCAACGTTGAAATACGACACTTTACTGGGTTCGAAAATACTATGTTCGTAATAACATAAAATTTCATTCAAAATTAAAAGAGAAAATCGCCTTCAAATAAAGTCAAATGTATACATACTTATGATCGTTATCTACTGTATATCAGTTAAACACAGGATGAGACATCATGCAACCTAGGTTTACCTAAATACTTATTACCTACTGCCAGGTTGCAAAGGAGGAGAGCAGTGGTGGCCCAGTGGTAACGGACACGACATACGAGTAGTAAGGTCGTAAGTTCGACTCCAGACAGGCACTTTACTTTTTGTAAATTATTTCATCACCACAACTCTCAAAACGGTGAAGGAAAACATCATGAGGAAACCGGCATGTCCTAGAACCAAAAATTCGAAGACATGTGACATTCATCAACCCGCACTGGGCCCGCGTGGTGGATTACGGCCCACTCCCACTCACTGAGAGGAGGCCTGTGTCCCAGCAGTGGGAACATTATAGGCTGATTATGATGAGGTTGCAAATTATTATTTACCAGTGAACCTCAAACTAGACAATTAACTTTTTAGTCTGTATGTTGGGGCTCGGTTTCGTATGGCACTTGACTGGTAGCGTATTCTAAAACTATTTAGAGTCATGGATCTCTTCCAAAAGCTAAGGGAGCAGTATGATCTCTGACGTGCATTAATAAACTGACTTTATAAATCTCTTTTTTTTTATTGCAAAATGGGCCAGCTCTTGACCTCGATCTCGCCTGGTGGAAAGCGATGGATGAGGTCTATGATAGAACGAGCAAGCATAGAAGATGCCTATTCATTCTTGCTTTGAAGGCTGACGGGAGCACAGACGGTGGCAAAGAGTTTCACATAATAAATGTGGAGGAAACCAAATAAATACTTGGCTAAAAGGTCCCAGCAACCAGGCCATTAAAAAAAAAAATTGAAGGAGAAAGCGCTGAATAATACGACTAGTCGGTTTTGTGGCTTTCGTTGGTATTGTGCATGCGGCTTACAGGTACTCACATACACAAATAGTAGCAATTTTGAAAAAAAACAAGTAGGTATAGTCAACAGCAAAAGTAGATGATCAAAATCAGAAATTCAATACTAATGAACGGAGTTCGCGTCAGAACTGTGTGGAGTCGAAGTGATTCAAAAGTATGAGATTGTAAATTATACCAAACATTTACTACTAGTACAGCTGCCATATATTCGTGATCAGTTTTGAGTCCTAATGAATTTCTGATTTTGATCATCTACTTTTGCTGTTGACTGTACCTACCTATCTTCTTTTTTTTTTTCGGGGGAAACCTTCAAAAGGCACTCAACCTCCGGGGAGGAGGTCGGGGAGTGTGGGATTTTTACCTCACTAAAAGCACCCCGGTGATCACCATCAGCACATAGGGGTGGTCCCGGTTCCTCTTAAAATTACATAGCAACAGTTTTAAATCGCCAACTCAATGGAAAAGCCGGTAATCACGATCAATGTTTGTTGCTTCTCATGTACTCAAATTACAGTCCGTCGAATAAGCATTTTATCGGTAGGGTGAGCAGTTTAGGATGTATAACGCCATCTATGCTTGGGTTGGGATGATGCACTAATATAGTGACAAAGTGTCTGGCATCTACTAGATGGCGTTAAATGCAATTAGGCTGTTCTAGTGATGTGCAATAGGAAGATTAAAAATGTGTCGATAACTATTAATTGAACTATGAAATGTTTTAACATTAATGGGATATTATAATCCATGTGAAACACTGGTATTCAGCTGCATCCGGTTAGACTGGAAGCCGACCCCAACATAGTTGGGAAAAGGCTAGGCGGATGATGATGATGGGATATTATAAATAACTGAAACCAAAAATATATTTTGTCGTCATTTATTCATAAAGACAATTCAATAAATGAACGCACTAAATTACAATAATTTTGAGATATGTCACTTAAATATTAATCGGTGGTGATTATTATGGTTTTATTAAATATTACTATAATAATTTTGGTGTTTTATATTTTATTCGTCCTTAAAAGCGAGTTTTCGGATTTCATGGGCATGAAGTATCATTCTTAAAGGTTTTAAACCTTGAGAGAAGAGTTAGAGAGGGATAATAAATTCATAATTTCACCACCTTTGCGTTATATTCATAATTATGTATATAATAAGCTACAATACTCGCTATTGATATAGATCAGTTACTGGAAGACAAATCGTATGGCTTTTAATATTTTAGTACAATATCATTTAATACAAATGCACCGATATGTACGTTATGCTACCAAACTATTGAGGAAAAAAATCTACAGGAGTACAATACAAAATATTAGGAAAATAGAATTATATTTTATTTATTTTCTCATCTAGTAGAAAAAGTTTTCAGAAACATCAGAATTCTTAAAATGAATTTAATTTATTTTTATTAGATAGTTAGAGCCCGACCAACATTGGCTTTTTCCGACATTTTATTTGTAATTCTTAATAACTGTGTTTCGTTTAAATTATGTTTTTGTGCGAAAACTTAAATCATCTAAGTCAGTAAAAAATGGCATTGCTCTTTGCTGTGCGTGAAAAAAATAGGAACCCACATTTTAAGCTTCTGTAAAGTTCTGTAAGCCTCTCCGAGCCCAAAAACGATCTCCTGTCGAGCTCTATATAAGAGTTAAATCTTTGAAGATGAAACAGTGCTATCCAAATCGTAAAATTCGAAAAGTGGCTTACTTAGTCAATAAATATATACAATACAATAGAATGAGAAAAGCTATTGTAAGGTAATAAATATATCGAAAAATTTAAATATACAAAAAAAAGCAAGGAGCTGTTGTCAAACAAAAGCTATGTACAGCTAAGCGATTACAAGGGACTATAAGACTAACTTAGACTAGCCCTAACTCCATACAAATTAAGACTTATGATACAACAATGATCACAAACGCATTTCCACATTAACTTAGATATTATTAATAAAGGATATGTGTAGTAATTGATGAGTATTAGTAGTAAATAATATAAAGTCTTTCGACTTAATATGAAGCGTAACACACAGCGAATCTTAACTAGCAAAACTTGGTACTAGTGTCAGAGATTAAAATACCATTAAAAAATATCTCCATTACTCTAAAATATATCTTTCCTATACAAACTTAAAGACTAAAAGGTATAGTTTAAAATATACGCCTATTCTATGCAAGCTGTAGAAAACTAAAACGTTTAGAAAAAAATATAGTATGGAAGATTGTAGAGGTAGATCGACAATGGATACTCCGAGTTGAAAAACTTACTAAACGCAGATCGATACTATTATTTATCTTACAAATAAATGTAAAGTTACACTAAAAGTCGCCTTCAGCAGTAAAATATACACAAAAGATCCTTTACCAGCTAAAAAGTAATATAATTTGTATCTATACATGTTTACTTAAATTTAATCACTTAAAACTATAAAAACACTAGTGAAGACCAAGTTTTGCGCACAAATACAACATCTAGTCAGCCACAATGTCGTAACGACGGCATTCAATAAAAACGTACTTATTGCTTGTACACGTAATGACGATTGTAGTATAAAACTACACCGCAAACAATCCCAAATTAATATATTTTTATTATAATTACAATGATATTTTTAATTAAAAAGTATATTTTATTATCCTTTGATATGTATTTATGAGTAATGATCGATAAAACTATGATTATATGGTTAAATAATTCGAGTTTTTAACTTAATGTATGATTTATATGGGCATAGCAAGGATTAGTTTAACAGGTCTCCCATTCTACCCCTCCCTTCATAACGTTTTTTCTACTTATTTTCATGGACCTTGTCTTCCTTCAGAAAGGGCATAATGGCCCAAGATCTGTGAGTAAATCAGTTCCCTCCAGGTACTCTTAAATCATATTTGCAAAGTTCCAAGCTCTACTCATACATACATAACATAATCAGCATATAATGTTCCCACTGATGGGGAGTGGGCCGTAATCCACCTTGCGGGGCCAGTGCGGGTTTGTAGTATCTTCGATATTTGGTTCTAGGACACGCCAGTTTCCTCATGATGTATTCCTTCACCGGTTTGAGAGTAGCTCATACATTGCCTTCGTAAAATACAACATTCAATTGCTTAGAATAAAACTAGACTGCCAGATTCCCTTGATTGGCGTTGAAACTTAGGAAAACTTGAATACACTTATTTTGATACCTTTGTAGCGTAATAATCCTGGCTACACCCATAATAAAATTATTCTAAACTATTTCTAATGATATTTCAAATTATATGTAAGCCAATTTTCTCTTTAACACACGTTACAATTCACAAACCTATCCTATTTAGGTTATTTGGGGTTACATGGGGATTAAATACATTTTTACATCATACAAACCTTTAACAACATCTTTAAACAATCACGTAATATTTTCCGATTATTGAGAGATTCCTTGAATATACGTCAATACAAAACAGTTATTTGATTAATAGTTTTACTGTAACTATTCTAATGTCGACAATATCGAGCAATCATATCGATATGACGCGCATCACTATAAGTCGATCAAAGTGAATAATTTTTGCGCGCGAATTACGTTTTTATAATAAGTCTAAACGTTGTAGAGTTTGAAATATTTATTTTTATTAAGAAAAAGACGTTTTGTACTTAAAAACAGTTTAAGATATGAGAAAAACCTTCACATGATAAACTTTCGCTGATTGCACGCCACCATTTTTTTTTGACGTGACAACGTCTTAAATTAGGTTGCGGCTGGGAGTCACTTATGAAAAAGTGTAACGCTCGGTAACGTTACGATGAGTCACCGAACGAGAGAGAGGCCCGCCGAATGCCTTGCGTCTCTCTCCCACTCAACTATGATCGGTCTGTTTTTCATTCAATTCCTTGTTCCTATTGTGCAATTTAATTATATTCATATCAATAAATATTCTACCGAGAAAAAGACGTTGTCACGTAAAATCTTCGCCCGTAAAACCGACTTTACAGGCAACCATTTTTTTTTCATTGACTTTTCCCTTCTCCTTTACAAATTGACAAAAATATGACGTCATTGTATTACTTACTATTCTAGAATTATTACAAAAACGTATTGTACAATAATCTCATGACATACACTTGTGGACACATTTAGGGGAACAATTTTTAGATAGGTTTTTTTTTATTTGGATATTTAGACGCTTCATACGTATGTATTTCGATAATTAAGTACGTATGTAACTAGGTATGTCATTGGAGATAAGTATATTAAATTTAAATTTTCTTTCTTTGCACCTGAATAGTATTTTTCTTTATTCAAGTCCCCTGAATGTATGCAGAAGTTTAAACAATTCATATTATCATTAATAAATCTCACTTGATTCTTAGTTCTTACACATAACAACAGTTTGGTCTACCGCACTAAGAAATTTAACCACTTGGCATACAAGACAATCTTTATAGATCTCACTATATCAACGATCTACTTCAAAACTCGCTTTTATAAACATTTTTTTGGAAAAAATGTTTTTTTTTCTTCAAATAAACTGAGAAAGAAGATTTAAATTCAAAGGTAAAAAGGTATCTATCGATTTGAAAACAATAAAAAAAGATAAACTTAAGATTAGAAGGGAAATTTTAATTTTAATGGAAATACACTTTCATTTAAGTGTAAAGAAGTTTACCTTAAAAAGAAAAAATATTTTAATTAGATTAATCTGATTTTTTGTGAATTTTAGATGTTCTATCTAGAGTCAATTTATCTAACATGATGAAATTTAGTAAGTGAGTATTCTTTTATTTATTATCTTCAAATCACGTACATTACTTCAAATGTCATAACAGATCTAGTAAATCTGACTTTTTTTTTATCTTTTTTACAACTGAGAATCTATGTGGCAACATTTACTACTTACTTCAAACTTATTGAAAAACCCAAAATGACTACCAACTTTTTATTATTTTACTAAAACAACTCTAAAAAATTACAAAAAAATATTTTGAACCCACAAAAACTTTCGGTGTTCGCCGCCTACTCCATAGTATCATACTGTACCTTCTTGACTTTGAGGTAGCGCCAGGCGGCGTACGCGCACAGCGTGGCGGCCGTGGCCAGCGCCAGCGCCGCGCCCACCGCCACGGGAGCCGACTCGGCGCGGGCGCGGGCCGCGCGCGCGCACGCCCAGGGCGGTCCGAACTCGCCGCCGCGTTTGTACATGAACGCTTGCAGGCGCATCTCGCGAAGGTACAGCTTTGCGCGGTGGATTGTGGCGGGGCTGGAAGTTATAGGGGGCTATTTAGCTAAAAGACATCATTTAAAACGCTGTCTACATGTATCTATTTTCCTACCGCAGGTACGCTGGAAAAGATTTCTTTAGAAATATGCATCACGTATATTATGCGTGTGCATAAATAGTAAAATAAGTAAATAAAAGTCGTTTAATGAATAGAAATCAAGTCCCAGTTCACAGCATATAAAGTCACCAAGGTACAACAACAAGTCATTAATGATTAAAGTCACAAAGGCTGACAATAAGTCTATAGAGGTATGAGGAACAGGGTGTAAAGTTCACTCAACCTCCATAGAAGAGGGAGGATCCTCCGACCAGACGGGTGTTGTGTCTGGCGGGCAACTGCCCGATGATTCATGTCGGGCCGTTGTATCTATGCTAGTTGCGCGGTAAACTCTGCTTGCGCGATGCAGGATTTGCGTGACGTCAGTATGACGCGTTGTTCGCATGTGGCGTTGTAGATACCACTACAAATCTATAATGTAAAAACGTGGATTCCAGTACAACTATCGTCATTCTCAAGATTTCATCATTCCCGATAAACCAAACTGAAGGAGTAACATCGCTACGACAGAATATCATATAAGCGATTCACATTTGAATCGTAAAAGCGGAGTAGTCCTCCGACTCCAAAATCCTAACCCAAAAAAAACTATGATAAGCATAACTCACTTAGCATCTTCCTCCGCCAACTCGATGACAGTTTCTTCAGGACATGTGTACGACTTCCCGACGGGCGTAGGGAACAGGAGTTCCCTCGAATCTGTGCTGAGGGTGACCTTCCGTCCCTGGTTGGCTGCGTGTTCGAGGATGCGTGCGCTGGAGTTGTAGGTGAGGCGGAGACTGTCGGCATACCAGCGTTCGCCGCCGGGTGTCTGGAAGAGAGAGGTGGAAATTAAGAGTATGGCCTATCAGAATAGAATACTCTTTATTATGTACACCTAGGGAATGCAATCCGGATTATCCGTAATCCGAAAAATCCGGATATCCGCACATTTTTACTAGACTTCCAAATCCGGATTTGAAAATTGAATCCGGATTAAATAAATAAAAAATAAAATAAAATTTTATTCAAGTATAAAACAAAGTACAAATAGGATTTACAGTAATTACAATCTAGGAAAATTTAAATTCTAACTGTAATGTAGACCTGCCTGATCTAGGTTTATGGAAAACCTGTGTTTCAGGCCAAAATAAATAATTGAAAATGAATAATTCGATTTTTAAGAAATTGTAACAAAATATCGAAACGAGCGAGTTCGCTGTTCGCGCGTCGCGTCGCGCGAGTCTTGAGTCTATCGGCTCTGGAGGAAGCGAGCAGGGCACGGGACGGGACGTGGGTCGAGAAAGTGTGTGAGGCGTCCTTGACCGTCCCATTCATTCCGCTTACAAGCGTCTTCAGTGCATTCCGCCTACAAGCGTCGAATCAGAGCGTGCTTTTTCTGCAGCAGTAATTATGTGCAACCGAATTTGCAGCAGGTTAAACGACAGCACTTTAGATGCCTTATTATTTTTGAGGACACATATGTCCTAAAAAATTACATAGTTTTTTACGTTGTTAACTTTATGTTGATTTAAGTGCAGTTAAATTATTGTTTTGTTACTTTTGCTTATGTTATATTTAATAATTTGACATTATATTTTTGTTCTTCGGAGTTTCTTTTAATTTGTACCTATTAATTTTTAATTTTATCTCCTCATTTCTAATTCGATCACACAGGGAAACTCCAAGCATAGCCATATCCATGGCCCTTAGAGTGACTTTTAGCCTTCTAATAATACCCATTGTGAGCGACCACGTTTTAGTGCCTTATGTCATCACTGGCAACACGCACTGGTCAAAGACTTTCGTCTTGAGACACTGCGGTATGTGCGACGAGGAGATATTGCGTAGCTTCCCGAAGTTGGACCTACCTAACTGGACAGTTTGTCCTAGGTAAACATACTCGTCCATGACTTCGAGTGTAGCGTCTCCGATCTTCATGAGAGTGGGTGTTGCATGGGCATTTAACAAGACCTTCGTTTTGTCCATGTTCATTTTAAGACGCACTCCTTCGGAGGCTCTACTGAGGTCATCGAACATTGTACCGAGGTCCTCCATGGTGTCAGCCATGACTAAGATATCGGTGGCAAACCGAAGGTGAGTTATGTACTCGCCATTGATGTTAACGTCAGCCCTTTTCCAGTATAGACCCTTGAAGACATTTTCCAGTGCAGCGGTGAACAGTTTCGGAAAGATAACGTCTCCCTGTCTCACATCTCGCTGCAGAAGAATAGGTTTCGAGGTCTGATCCTGGAGTGGGACTGACATAGTAGCGTTTACGTACAGACATTTCAGCACCTTGATGTACCGATAGTCGATCTGGCACCGTTGAAGAGACTGCAGTACAGCCCATGTCTCGATCGAATCAAAGGCTTTTTCGTAGTCCACAAACGCTAAGGAGAGAGGCAGGTTATACTCTTCGGTTTTCTGTATAACCTGTCGCAGAGTATGTATGTGGTCTACGGTGCTAAAGCCTTTACGAATCCAGTTTGTGCGGGAGGCCGAAAGTCGTCAAACCTGCGCGCGAGACGGTTCGTGATGACCCTCGAAAACAGCTTGTAGACATGGCTCAGAAGTGAGATGGGCCTATAGTTATTAAGAAGGGCAATGTCGCCCTTCTTAAAGAAAAGTATCACCACACCTCTGTTCCATGCCTGTGGTGACTTACCCTCGAGTATGACGGAACCAAACAACTTCTGAAGGGCCTTAAGAACGGGTTTTCCGCTGACCTTCAGGAACTCGGCCGTAATTCCGTCATCACTCCGCGCCTTGTTGTTTTTGAGCTGCTTCAGAGCCATCCTAACCTCGTACAGGCTGACATTCGGGATGCCTTCGGTGTAGTGTCAGGTCAATTCCAAATTAATTTTGAAATAAACAAATGTGAAACTTTAATAATAAAATTAAAATAAAATTCCAAATAACAAAAAATTAAAATAATCGTTTGATGTGATTTTCGTGTGCTTTTATTTTAATCCATTTACACAAATATAAGAAACATCATATTAACAAACTAATATGGGTCGATTTATTTATTTTCATGAAAAATCCGTAATATCCGGATAATCCGGATTGGACCAAAAATCCGTTCTTAAAAATCCGGATTTTGAAACAGAACGGATTTGCATTCCCTATGTACACCATATAAATTACAGACATGGGTAAAAATAGAAACTGTACATAGGGTGACACAATGGGCGGTCTTATAGCTAAAAGCAATCTTATAAAGACAACCTTTGGATGGATTAAAAACGGAAAGGACAGACTAATACTGTAGGTAGTCTGTGGTGTACCATTTACATAAAACAATAAATACATACATAACGTATATTATACTAATCCAAATAAATATATACATATAATAATAAACATGAAACAGGAGCAAAGAAAATATAATGATGATGTTTAAGGAGAGAGGAAGTGCTTTTTAACCAGCGGGTGCTGGTTAAAAAGCACTTCCTCTATTTCTTACTACTTCCTCTATTTCACTCCCTCTATTTGCGTAACACACTTTGAATTACAATCTCATTGATTTTGTAGGATATCCAGTTAGTGTGTTACGCAATTACCCCGCAGGTAGTTGTATTTTTACCGACTTCAAAAAAAAGGAGGTTATCAATTCGATACGTATGTATGTAATATTATTGGAATTGCATTATATTCACATATGATGATCTATTAGGGCTTCCAAACAAATATACAAAATTTCATAGACGTATGTATGTATGTATGCATGTATGTATGTATGTATGTATGTTTGTCCACGCATATCTCCGGAACTATTAATCGGATTGTGACCATTTTTTTTTATTGGCTTACATTTTCTTCAACTTAGGGAACAGTGCAAGTTTCATCAAGATCGATTCAGTAATTTTCAAGATATGGACTAATACGTGTAAGTGTGACGGCCTGGCTTATTGATAAGAGCTACGGGTGTAGTGTCAAAGGGAAAACATCTCAAAACCTTGGTCAAATACTAGTGTAAAAACTAAAAATTACGAAATAAAAAGTAATTTAAAAAAATTAAACCGACTTCAAAAAGAAATTAACTCAAAATTATGAAATAACTTTAGTTTCGGAAGTCGGTGGCATAAAACTAAAATACAGATCCCAAGACACCGACTTCCGAAATTAAAGTTATTTCATAATTTTGAGTTAATTTCTTTTTGAAGTCGGTTTAATTTTTTTAAATTACTTTTTTTCTTGGTATGATTGAGCTTAAGCCTGCAGGAATCCACTGGATGCAAGAAGCTCTGCTTCTCGGAACTTTCGAAGTGGCGATGTTTGGGGGAGACCTATGTCCAGCAGTGGACGTCTTTTGGCTGAATTGATGATGAATTTGAGGATTGAAGAAGTCGAAAATAGTTTAAAATCGTTCGTTGATTGAGCTTTAGAAGGCTTCAACGCGGTATATTAAAGTGGGTTCAGACCAAACAAGCGAATGCCCATTCCAACATCCCTCCCTCATCCACGCTCAAGAACGTAGATCTAGAAAATAGATTTTCTTATTCTTGTTCTGGCTTATATGTTCGCTTAATCTAAATCGTTTAGACAAGACACAATAATGACTCTAAAGATTAGTAAAGATATATCTTATATATATATCTTGGTGATCTCCAAAATTCTTCTTCCTACATCTATGTCAATCTCTTACAAAGCTAAAACAATAGTGTTACACTTGAGCACTTACTTTAGAAAACGAAAACTCTAGAGCAAAGTCTTTGAAGGTTATCAGGAGTGTTTCTGCATCACTCTCCTTACACACGCCAGTCACATCGGCGTTGTTCGGGACGAATGTATTCGCATCCTGTAAGTAGAAAATTCCAATAATTATTTAATTAAACGATATTGTATGGTCATTAGAGTATTATATAATCCGGCTCGAAGGACCAAATATGTTGGAGTTTCTTTATCAGGTCGTCGTCGTGTCAGCGTCGTGGATTGATACTAGCGACGCACTACGGATCTTCACTCATTTCACTGTCTTCGTGACCCGCCAACGAACCACACAAATTATAACTGTTTAAATTGTGAAGAAATACATCAAACTATTGTAAAGAACCGATATTACACGTTATCACAAGGAGCCTTGTGTCTAATTCCAATCCACGCTGACACGACGACGACCTGATAAAGAAACCCCAACATAGTAGTATTAGATATTGTATGGAGTAGATGGAGGCAGATTCTCCGCTTAAAAGCGTCCAGTGACTACGATCCTCAGTAATGAGGGACCGATTGAAGAAGAAGAGTATGGGTCAGTATATGATATTATATGGTCACTAAATGATATTGTCTATTTATTAAGCTGGTATGCTGCACCTTAACATAGAGTGGAACCCAAAGGTGTGATGAAGGAACTGAGAGTTGAAATAGAAACAGATAGCAGCACTACTGATCAGATCCATGACATTATTTATAACGTCGAAGTGGTGATGCTTGGGAGGGAGCCCTTTGTCCAGGAGTGGACATCTTTCGGCTGAAATGACGATGATGATGATTTATGACATGAAGGGGACTCATATAAGAATAAATTAATCTCTATTATACAAAATTCATAGATTTCTGAATAATAATCAAGAGATTAGTCCTCGTATGAAGCCCAAATATCTATCTAACTTCAAATCAAGATTCATGCTTTTGTTTAGCATAAAGCTGGTACTATCTTCAAGTTCAGAAGTCTATTCATCATCATCATCTGCCTAACCTTTTCCCAACTAACCGGATGCAGCTGAATACCAGTATTTTACATGGAGCGACTGACTATCTGACCTGGAGGTCAGATAGTCAGGGTTGTGGACAACCCAGTTACTGGGTAATAGCGCGATAACCCTTGGTAAGACTAGTTGTCAGACTTTCGGGCTTCTGACTACCCGTAACGACTGTCGAAGATCCACGAATGACAGCCGAGACTTTCCGAGGCACGGAGGGGTCTCGGTATGTAAAGATGGTCACCCATCCACAGACCAACCGCGGCAAGCGTAGCTTAACCTGATCGATCGAACTGAGTGGCTGTTATTATTTAAATGCTTTCATTCAACATAGTTCAACACTAGTCTATGATTGACGATTTTTAGTCTATGTGCACCCACTGTAAAATAGCTACAAGAGTAGACGCCATTGTTTTTTGTGTTACTACGCAACTGTACGCAACCTTTGCTAATAAAACCCTGCTAAAACCGGCTAACTGTGCTTCTTATTCCTGCCCCTGTTTACATCCTTCTACATTCATGTTATCATAACCTAACTCTGTACATACAAGTACCTTCGCCCCTGATATTTACAGCAAAAGTTTATCAACACATGCTAATTAATTAAAACCTTTACTGAACTTCAAGCTATAAGGTTAATTACTTAAAACCACGTATGTAACATAGCACGTAGTGCTTGACTTATACGTTCAAAGTTCACACATTAGATTTTATGCTCTAAGAATTCTAGAAACTTCGGGAGTTATTTCAATTTTGCACTAGAAATATGAGTATCTGTGGTCCACGAATAAGAATTAAAATACGTCATACTGTATAGTATTTTTATCTCACGAAGCGATACGCGCTTTACATACTTGTGGTTACAGCCCGATTCTAACTTTATTTTAGCAGCTCTAAAGTGCGCTACTCGCTATACAGTACCTCACCCCCGTTGAGAGGTATTAAGTTACTGCGCAGTGACTCGCCTCATGTTCCGCGCCGCCATAAACTTTGAATCGGGCTATACCAAGTGTTCACGCTGTGAATGTGTATGTATGCGCAAGGGCCCTCGGTACCGTCCGAGAGAACGGTGAAATCGGAAGTGTGCGAGTGTAGGTATTTTATGTGCTAACGCTACTCATATTCACGCACACATAGCGCGTTTGTACTCTTGGTAACCACAAGCAAAGCGCGCGTCGCTTAAAAGCTTAAAAATAAGTAATCTCTCTCTCTAATAAGTAAGTTCTCTAACTGGTGATTGGTCACCATAATCAGCCTATAATGTTCCCACTGCTGGGACACAGGCCTCCTCTCAGTGAGAGACAGTGGGCCGTAATCCACCACGCGGGCCCAGTGCGCGTCGCTTAGTGAAAAAAAATACGGTAGTAGGGATAGTAAAAGTGGATTCAAGAATATTATAATCCAACAGAGTTGTTTCATATTCTTCTATCTAGGCAATGAATGCAATCCTCTTTACCTCTAGCCTAGGTAAGTCTCGATGGTCGTAAATGAGTTTTACGACAACTTCAAGTAGGCAGGTACCGAGAGATATGAAATTGAGCAAAGAGAATAATTCAGAAGAAGCTGTACCTTTTTGAACATTCTATAAACGTAAAATTAAGTCTATTTTCAGCAATGGTCTGATTATTTTAACAGTCCCTATTCCGTTCCTATTCAGTTCCCATTCTCCTGCCCTTACTCCAATTTATTTGGGGTCGGCGAGGGCAGAGGCTTAACCTTTCTACTTCTAAACCCCTCAATCTTTCGCGATTTCTAGTTACGTCTTTGGCTGGAGAAGAAATGTAGCAGCCTACATCGCCACAAGCGAACTATGCACTACAATGACGTCACGCAAAATCCTGCATCGCGCAAGCAGAGTTTACCGCGCAACTAGCATATATGTATACAACGTCCCGACATCAACAGTCGGGCAGTAGTCGCCCACCAGACACGATACCCGTCTCCTCACCGTCGAAGGATCCTCCCATTTGTAATAGAGGATGAGTGAACTTTACACCCTGTTCCTCAGACCTCTATAATAATATCTAATGACAAAGTACTATACTTACGGCTCTCTCATTGAGTTTGGTGACGTATGATATATCTAGAAGGGCGTCCACCACCAGCAGGATGCAGGTCTCACCGTCCCTACCCAGCAGTCGATATGTTGCAGTGTTGAGACTTCTTTCCGTTACTGCTTCCTGCAAACAGAAAGTATTGTGGTCTTAGTACTTATCTGCTTAACGCATTGCGAGACACTGAATGGGGTACCACACTGACAATAGAAATGGCTTTCATTTTGACAATTCAACAACATTCATTGCGTTATTTACGTTGTTGAGCGGACAACTTTTTCGAACATACGAAGCAATGGGTTAGCAATATGCTTCTAAATGAATTGTGATTGATAGTGTGTTACGCAATTAGGGTGCTGGACCCAATAAAAAAGTTTTATTGTTATTACACCTTTGGTCGTTTAGTGTCCCGTAAAGTGTTAATTGGGGTGCACTAATATAGCCTTTATGAGTGACACTACCCGGTGCATCTTAAACACTACACCCCGCTACCAGCTGAAGTCTAAAGCTACGTATGCACTGACAGAAGCCTTGTGAGTAGCGAAGTGAAACAAACGCTCTAGAATTTTCGCAACCGGCCGTACTGCGTCCTTGGCACCTACGCTAGTCGCCTAGCATGTAACCTGTCATTGCGTAAGCAGCCAAAGGATAATTACATGGCGAAGATGTCTCACACCGATACCTCGCGAGCTGCTTGAGGTTTACCTCGATGCCTGGCATGTGCGCGCGTGTCTATTAGCAAGCATTTGTTTTACATATAAGTGACACCGAGGTAGCGAGCTAAACCGCAACCGCGAGGTGTCGCAGTGAGGCGTCTTCGGCATGTGATAACCCTAATATGTTTACAAAGACATGAGTTTCAGCTATTCTCATGATAATACATACTGTATTTTCAAATAATAAGACCGTGTTAGTAACAAGGCCGTATAATGCTAATAATATTATTATGATGACCTTATTATCATACTGCAGCATATCGTTGAGAAACTATCAGTAGGAAATGGCGAGTTAAATAAAAATAAATAGACGTTTATATAAAATCTCTCATCTTCCGCATAATCAGCCTATAATGACCCCACTGCTGGAACACAGGCCTCCTCTCGGTAAGAGGAAGTTGGCCGTAATCCTCCACGAGAGCGCAATACGGGTTGGTATAGGTATGTCACAATCATGTCTTAGAATATTTGGTTGTAGGACATGCCGGTTTCCTCACGATGCTTTCCTTCGCTGTTTGTACGGCATGTCATACAAACTTTCAAGCCCTTGTTTTTCGAAATTAATTAACCGATTTTAATGAAATTTCATACGCATAAGCACCTGCTTATGTGTAAAGTTTCATTAAAATCTGTACAAAGGTCTGAAAAGTTACTTAAGAACATTTCCGAAATGTCTTATTTAAAAAAAGATAACTAGAAATCTCTGTTTCTATGGATAATTTAAAATCGGTCTAATTTGGCTGTAACACTATTTTTAGAAAATGTTCTTAAGTAACTTTTTAGACCTTTGTATCCTACTTATACGTAGCAAGTTTCATTAAAATCGGTTCATTCATTTCGAAAAACAAGGGCTTGAAAGTTTGTATGAAATGCCGTACGTCGTAAACGAAAAAACTCAGAATTACTCTTTGTGTTGCGCGGGTTGCGCCAGTGATAGCCGGTAATACAATCTGATTTTCTAACCGCATTTAACCAAATACGAACATCGCTCTATTTTCATGTAATAAATGGTTTATACCAAAATCCTTTGCACAAAAGAATAAATAGCAAGGACTATATATGATATTACAACCTAATCTGCGTTCGTGATTTATTTGCCAAAAATGTAAACAAATATGATAACTTTTTCCTACATAATAAAGTTCAGTTTACGCTACAACTTCAAACATTTCTATAACTTTTTCAATAGTGCTAGTCATTCTGAAATCAACTTCATTGTCATTGAAATAAAGTTGATATTTATTTAACTTGAAATAGGCTGGGGGTGCGCGCTTTTACTATAAGGTCAGGTCGATTAGGTCCCTCTGCGAAGGTCAACTTTAACTTTCTGTCTAACTGACCGACTCCTTATAAAAGTGCCAGTGTAAGGCCTTTTAGAAATAAATGCTTTGAGTTTGGAGTAATTAAGTAACAGTCTTACCGTAGATCCCCCAGGCGCGACAGTAGTCTTGCTATACTTCGTGACCCTCGGCCTCCTCGTGGAAGCCTGGCTGTCCAGCTGTAGGCTCTGTACTGAGCACACCAACAACACTGCCAACACACACCGCATAGATATAAACACACCGCACTTTATTAAATAACTCTATCTAGAGTTAACTAGATAACCCTATTTGGATAGTGATTTAATTAAACGTCCCTATTTGTTCACTGATTTAACTGACCGTCCCTATTTTTACACCGTTTTATTGAAATGCCCCTAATCTCCGATTTATTGAATTAGCCCTATTTGTTTACCAGTTTAATAAGATACCTCTTACTGTTCGCTGGTTTTACTTAACATCACAAATAAAAGATTTAACGTCTCATTTATCATATTTCACTGGTGCTCCAGAAACACACCGGTTCCACAAAAACAGCACTGACTTGACTACATTCCCCAGATTGTTGATTTGTAAATGTTATTGCGCAAACAAGGTCACAAACAAAGTCATTTCAATCGCTTGAGTACCTAATATTAAAACACTCACTAAATACCCGTGTATAAGTATCCTACACATTGACATGTATCCCCAAAATTTTAAACTAATTTTAAAGTGAATATGTCAAAGACTCGTATTCTTCAACACTGTGTACAAAAAAAGATGGCCAAGTGCATATAATAGTGTTGATTTGCTTAGAGATGGGTTTAACGTCTATCGATAACATTGAAAATATCGACAATCGAACGTTGAACCTATGTATCTCAGCTAAACTTAGTTAAATTACAAACATTGGTTATCGAGAGAAAAATATTCGCATGAAAACGTATTTTTCTAAATATAAACATGGTCTTTCAACAACAGCATTTCAAAGCAACAAAAGCTCCTTTTCTAAACTAACCTTCTTCTAACCCTTATGCAACCAAGAGATAACATGCCTCAAGACAAAAATAAATGTTATTTTCATTATGTCTGCCACACAGTAAAGAGCATAATCTGTCTTATACATACGTCTGACCTAGATTTGGGGTTCAACAAGAAGCTTAGCGTAAGATTAATACTTTCCGTAAAAGCTCTCACATTCAGAAGCAAATTCAAAGTAAATGATTAATGATACCAGTCTGGTTTTAGTACAAAACATCTTTGTGTTGGGGCGAATTAATTAATTTATCAAAAATGCTTCGTCATCCATGTAATAATAGATTATTTGGGGTTATTTTTGTATATTACGTGCTTTTGAGAATGTACTTCAAATTTAACTTCCTTTTACTATATCTACAGTTACACCACACATCAAAAATGCCTAGGGGATCAAACACGTTTTTGCTAATTACTAAGAATCTGGTTTTTTTTATTATATTTTTGTAAATCCTATGGAAACCTTTGTACCTTTGTACCTTTGTACTTTTTAGTAAATTTCGTCAAGGACATAATTCTTGAATTTTGGTCAAAAGATCCACCTACATTTTCGTTTTTAGTTTATTTTGACGTGACAACGTCTTAAATTAGGTTGCGGCTGGGAGTCACTTATGAAAAAGTGTAACGCTCGGTAACGTTACGTTCTTATTTTCATTTAATTCCTTGTTCCTATTGTGCAATTTAATTATATTCATATCAATAAATATTCTACCGAGAAAAAGACGTTGTCACGTAAAATCTTCGCCCGTAAAACCGACTTTACAGGCAACCATTTTTTTTTTTAATTCCTAAAAATATACAAAGGAAAATGATGCAATTTTGAACTTATAATTTGAGGCTTTGGTACCGAAATTGAGTCTATGTTGCTAAAACTTTTAGCCTTAACATTGGTTATTAATCAAATTCATTAAAGGTGGTACATACTGAAATATTTCGTCCAAAATAAGAAAAGCATTATGCGTGTCTCATAAACAAACGAAGAACATAAATAACAAAACTATCGATATTTTTGACAGAAGCTGCACATCACTATGCTAGTTAGTCCATTGTGGAAAAGTTTATAGGCAGAGCGAGCAACGTGATTGATGGCTTAGACACAACTGCTGTGGGTTATTTAGCAATTCAGTTTACGAGTCTTATCTGTATGAGACATACTTAGCTACAGACATTTTGTTATTGATAATAATTTTATTAATCATATTTACATTAAGTACAATATTATCATCATCTGCCTTGGCTTAAAGGTTCTTGTCTAGCCAGATGCAGCATGCAATCATTAGACTCATTAGTACATCTTTCTAAGTTAGATTTGTTCCACAGAAAAGTGCTTATGGTACAAATCTAACTTAAAGAGATATATATGAATGATTTTAATGACTATAGTTATGTAAATAGATATCTAATAAAGTCGCGAATCATATTTTGATCAAGGTACAACCTGAGACTGACCTGCGAATTGCAAAAAAACTGAAGAAAATTTTGAATTTCGCGGTCTACCACTGCGCATTCACTCGACCCGTCCAGCTGTTATTACTAAGCCATGGGCATCTCATTACAACATTAAAAGTAATATTATTAATTCTAAATATTCCTCATCATCGCTGTCGTCTGGTAGAGTGCCCAAAAGTCTGACAGCATTGCCATGTTGGATTTGGGTGGTAAGAAAGAAAGAAAATACGTTTAGGTATTTGCGGCAAATATGACGCATAAAAATTTAAAAAAAAACGGGCAAGAGCGAGTCGGATTCACGAACCGAGGGTTCCGTACCATCACTTTTTTTTAAATTTTCATCGGCGAGGCCTATATTCATCAGAGAATTTAACACTGCACTGCGGAGTAGAATATTGCAGATTCATGTCAACGCCATCTCTTGACCGATAGTGGAACTAATGTAACTTTCGTTGATGATTTCTGAAAAAGAGTGCTATTTAGAGACTTCGTTTTATTTTTCCTGTAATCTTTACATAAACTTCTATCACATAGAATAATTTCAGATTTTTCTCTTTGCAAACTTCGGAGATAAGGGGGGGAACGGTATTTTTTTTTACATTTTTCATCAAAAGTGGAAAACTATGGGGTATAAAAAAAAAGAAAAAAATGTGCAAACTACGCTCTTTCATATGATACCCCCGCCCCCCTTCAGCCCCACTTCGAGTTTTTCAGACCCCCTTTCAGTCCCTGTTGCAATAAATATATTCATATTTTTATTTCTTTCTTATTTGCAAAATAGTTGGGCAAACGTCATCTAAAACTATTCCACATTTCAAGTTGATAGCATTAGTAGTTCTTGAGATATACAGCTGTGACAGACAGACAGACTTAGTTCCGTTTTTACCATTTTGGTACGGAACCCTAAAAATTACCTGTAAAAGTGGGTCCAATATCCTATTTAAAGAATAAACAATTTCATTTATTTTCAAAGGTAAAACAACCTACCCAAACAAGTCTGCCTACCCTCTAAAGGAACAGGGGGCCTAAAAAGGCCACTTTAAGCAATTCCTCAAAAAACGAGTAATTTCCTGAATTCCCAGTAGATCAGTAGCAATTCCCCTATTTTTCGTAAAATGGTGACACATAATAGCTGAATCCTATAGAATTCAATTTAAAATAGAATCATATTTGGTAAATATTACCACATGAAAAAAATAAAGACCGTAACTTTATCGGTAATTTTTTTTTACAGTTTTTATTAATCAAATTAGTTTTTTAATTCTACAGTTTAAATGTTATTACATTTTAATATACTTATAACTGTTAAAAAGACCGCAGATAAGCCTTGAAAAGGAAAATTAGAAACAATAAAAACTTTATAGGCTGGCAACGCGTACAAAGAAGTTTTTAGTTTATCCCTTGAGTCACCTTGAGTTATGTCAACGTCATCGTCAACTAGTCGTTCGTTGGTGGCTAATTTAAATTCTATGTTTGCTTAAGTTTTTAAATTATCTCAGAATCTGAGATATTATTGTACTCTGAAGTGTGTGTAGTATAAAACAAGTATTTCGTGCGAGTAAGATCGTTTTTAATACAAAGTAAGTGTATAATTGTTTGACAAAAATCATTATTTAATTATAATGCTGTGCAAATGTATTTAAATGTACGTAATATTTTGTAGGAATGGAAAGGCGTGCAGCTAGTGTCTGAGATACAATGGAACAATCTGCTCGACTTTCTACAGTCAAAGCGCTGTCGATGTTGAGCTCCTTTTAGAGATCACTACAGCCCCATGGTATGTCCAGACTCGTGTGTCAGCACCAAGCCCTACCCCCGCCGATGCACGCGACGGACAGTGCCGCTGCCTCGTCGAACTCGGCAAGCGAGATACCGCAGTGGAGTGGATTTTTCTAACCCTACAGCTATTCATATTGCGGTTAAGACTTATGGAAAAAGGCGGCGGCGGCTAGACAGATGGTGATGATGATGATTTGACTTACTAAAAACCACAAATTTTCCTTTTCAGCCTGGTGGAGTTGTTCCAAGTGGGTCCTAAGTGGATGGTGATTCCATAAAAAGGAGACATGGTTTGCCCCTTCGCAGCTAGCATTGACACAAATAAAGAGTCGCAAACCTAAATTAATGAATGAAAAAAAGCCTAATTAATTGTTGTTTGTATTAGTTTTTAATAAAGATGAGAATTGTTAATATATTATAATATTATTTTATTTTAGTAAAAGGTACTGTAGCAGCAGGCATACAACCTTCTTTACCGTAACGGGTATGATAATAACAAATATCTTCTGACGTCTGCTGGTAAGAATTCGTTCGCCCTCGGTATTGTGAACGTGATCTTGAGCGGAATGACGATCTTCTTTGTCTTGGTCTGTCCATTTTCATTGCCGCAATTTCTCGCGTGAGCTGCATAATGGCTTCTCAAAGATCTGGGTCTGGCTGCGAGTGAATGCTTCCATGTCGTGACGTAGACGTGGACGGCTGTTTGCATGCACAGACCAAATGGACTTCTCGGGTCTGCTCGTGCATCTGCATAATGGCTTCTCAAAGATCTGGGTCTGGCTGCGAGTGAATGCTTCCATGTCGTGACGTAGACGTGGACGGCTGTTTGCATGCACAGACCAAATGGACTTCTCGGGTCTGCTCGTGCATCTTGTCGGCCATAGCAGCAAGCACGTCGAGTGTGGCGTTTTCGTTGACCGATAATACAGCACGTGTGGAGGCAGGCAGGTGTCTCATCCACAGTATCTGCAGGGTGGTATCGGGCATCTTGTCCCGTGCTAGTTCTCTTATGCTACGCAATAGCTGGGACGGCTTCAGGTCTCCCAACTCCATCTCGGTGAGCAGCTTTTCCAGTTGCTTCGTCTCCGACTCTTCATAAACAGACAACAGTCTCTTCTTAGCCACCTCGTATCGGCCTGCGCGTGTCGTGCTCATAATAATGTCGCTAATTTGTTCGACATCCGTCTTCTCAAGGTGAGCTACTAGGAGGCTGAACTTCGCTTCGTCGCCGGGCTTCTGCGGGTTTACCACCGTTTCAAATTGTACAAACCAGAGAAGTGGTTTGTCACGCCAAAACGTTGGTATGCGTGACTTTAAGGAGACGGTCGCTACTTCGTCGTTGGTTGCCATTTTCAATCACGTCGTGGTCACCACTTTACCAGTTGTCTGGTTAAATAAAATACTATTCGGATTGAATATTTTATATATATATTTATGTTTGACACCTTGATGTAGGCAGTAGAACTAACTAAAGTATAATAGCCACAGAGTACTTTGATAAGACTAGATAATAGCCAATCACAGGTGAGCGGGTCGATTTACTCGAATTATAAATTATTACTCGTTGCGCGGCACGCAGCCAGTTGTATCTGTTGTATGCCAGAGTACATCGTAAAGAAGGTTGTATGCCTGCTGCTACAGTACTTATATGGTATCCTCTTCTAGGGTCCTCATTTATAAACTACTTAATAAAATTGAAGTAAAGTATGATACTTTAACAATATCACACCTATAGATCCCTGAAGGGTTAGGCAGAGGTGTACCTATTGTAAGTACACCTAAAATGTGAATAGAAGATTGTATTATTTCACTGAGGGGGTACAGAGTACCTAAACCTCTTTAATAATAGATGATAGAGTCTATCTGGAACTACTTAGTTAAAACACACTACTTTTATGTAAAGATTACAGGAAAAATAAAACGAAGTCTATAAATAACACACTTTTTCAGAAATCATCAACAACAGTTACATTAGTTCCATTATCGGTCAAGAGATGGCGCTGACATAAAACTTCAATATTCTACACCGCAGTGCACAGTGTTAAAATTCTCTGATGAATATAGGCCTCGCGGATGAATTATTACTTAGAATATCATTGATTATAACAATATTTCTTCACAAAGCCTCCAATCCGATTTGTGAAATGTTGCTTTTGACTAACTTCTAATGATTCCGTTATTTGACAATAAAGCAATTCCTATTTTGTGGACCATTTTACGAATCTCCATACAAAATTGTCAAACAGATGAATTGCGTGCTATGAATTGTACGCAAACAATATTATGAATTGTCAGTTTGTGACCATTTTACGACTTTTAATATAATTCATAATGTCATCCTTTTAAGATTCTCCCAAAGTGGCCTTTTTAGGTACCCAGGTAAGTACATGCGTGTTAAAGGGATAAATTCATGTGTTTCCTCATTAATACATTTACCGAAAGCCGGCTATTTTTGGCGGCTCATTTATGAAAATAATAATTTGTGTTAAGTGTGCCAAACCGCGATTCGGACCAATAACAACTTTTCATCGAAATGAGTCATTGTAATTAATATTCATGGCAATTATAGAATGTAATTTATAAGGTGTAATATTAATAAAAAAATAGGTATTAAATGGACCGTATGTTACGAAATAAAGTCAGCATATTTTATTTAAAAACAATATCTTCACATTAGTGAAAGCATTTTTGGAATCGCATACGTAAGTAGGTAGTTCCGAAGATTCGGTTACATCAAAAGGTCTAAAGTTCACGTACCCAATAAAACAGCAATGAATGCCATTCAAAAAAACTCTCAAAGTTTAAAGAAAAGTGATATTTAGTGACGAATTCTGGGAAATTAAAAAACAAATTACATACAAATTGTATTTTCTCGAATCCCATGAATTTTTGGTTGCAAGTAGGTCACATATTATCACGTCCTGGAAGGAATGCGTCAAATTACAAGTCACAAATGAGGACAACACCAAAAAGTCTTTGTTCCACTTTGTTTTTTTTAAGATAACACTTTGAAAGCAAATCGACGACCCATCTCAGAGAAAGGGGAGATATCCCAAGGGAATGAGGGATAACCGAGGCGATGCCAACCTTGAAAACTGAACAACGGAACAAAACTACGGAAATTTACCCAAACCTATTAGAACTCCTTGGTGACAGCAATACATAAACTGGTTGGTAGACTAGTTTTATGTACGCAACCTCAATCGTACATCTTTTTGAAAATCTTAGCAACCAGCCTCTGGTAATCAGAACCATAAATAAGTCTTTCATTTAATATATTTCCATACACCTAAATCATAATTTGACACGATAAAATACCATTATTTTACTAGCAAGTTCGTCATGAAAAGGTTCCTAATTCAAATGACAACGTTTAAATTCAAGTTCTATTGTCCAAAGACCAATTAAAAATAAAAACAAAAGAGTTTCACTATGGCTTCACTAACAAAACAAACAGAGCGAGCCTCCCAACGAATTAACAAAACACCTTTATTTTCAGAGGCCGAGAGCCAATTCCCGGTAAAACGATTTAATAGGGAAAAACAACAAAAAAACTGTTGTTTGTAGTAGTAGCCTATAACTCGATAGCAAGTCACGTGAGGCTAGGAACTCACGGAGCGATTTTCGCCCGCAACCGCCGCGGTCGTGGATCTGCGGTTTTATTTCAAAACTCACGAGACCGGTTATTCGCGCGGTTACGCGGCCGCCGCCTCCCTATCTCCGTACCGGCCGGCCGGCCGTACCTCCCGCCGCGCCGCCCGCCGGCCCCCGCGGTCGCCCGCCAACCGATCGCAACCGATCGCAAAGCGCGCGGGCGCCACCCGCCGAGGCTGCGGGTAACCGCGGCCCGCGCGATTCTACTAGTTGCCCGCCGGTACAGCGGGAGCCGCATACAACCGCGAACACCGCGGGCGTAAAACGCGTCGTGAAATGTGCTTTAATTTTTTATATAAATATTTGCATTCTACAGAAGCTGCGGGCCCGCAACCGCAGCGGACGCGGGCGAAAATCGCTCCGTGAGTTCCTAGCCTTAGTCGGTTTCGGTTCAGTGACGATTTTCATTAGTAGCATCTGGATCGAACTTTGTACACCTACGTAAGGCTGAAATCACACCAAAAGAGCGCCGAAGTGGAGCGCAGTTTCAGTGTCATATGAATTTTAACTTTATTTTCATTACTATAATACTTATTATCGCAACCGCTCGGTAGAGAAGGCAATTCGCCGGAATTCCAGCGGCGCCGCTGGCATCCGCGCGACTCGTTCTCATGCGATAATAAGTATTATAGAAATGAAAATAAAGTTAAAATTCATATGACACTGAAACTGCGTTCCGCTTCGCCGCGCTTCGACGCTCTTTTGGTGTGAGTTGAGCCTAAGAAGTACGTGCCCTGGTTTCTAGTTGGTAGTTTTAGAAGAATGGTTTTAGGCTGAACTTTGACTTTAGTCTTGGTCGAAAATGTTTTACTACACGACCACACTGATGAAGTGTTTGTGATTCGATTTCTTAAGGTGCCACTAGTCGATATTTTTTCCATACAAATTTCGGGAGAGTATTACTCCACTGTTTGACATTGTGCATCTAAAGTTAAACATGATATAGTTTTACTTATTATTGACTAGCTTCTGCCCGCGACTTCGTCTGCGTGAAATTTCACCCTCCCCTCATTCACCCTCTTAGGGGTGGAATTTCGAAAACCCTTTCTTAGTGGATACCTACTCTTCACAAATAACACACCCTCCAAATTTCATGTCTCTAGGACCCGCGGTTTAGGCTGTGTGTTGATATATCAGTCAGTCAGTCAGTCAGAACTTTGAATTATATATATAGATACTTTTCCGGGGTAAAAAGTAACCAGTGTGGTGCCCAGAATATTAAAGAATAATTATATATTATTAAAGCATTATTATACCAAGTTTCATCGTAATCGAACCGGTAGTTTTTGCGTGATGCCTGAACAAACAGACAGACAGACAGACAAAAACTTTTTTAATCACATTATTGGGTTCGGTGTCGGTCTAGTAACACCCCCTGCCATTTATTTTTTTGGTATTTTCAATGTACAGAATTTTCACTTCTACAGATTTATTATAAGTATAGATTTTGTCTGTACGGAAACAGAATAGTAAAATAAAAACTAAAATATATAAAATAATAAATAAAATAAAAACCTCTACAGCTCTAAGATTAATAATTGGCAAGTGTCTTAACACCAGGCGCGGATAAAGAACGGGTGCAGTTGCCCGTCCCCTGGGCTTCGACTAAAATGATTCTGAAACTCTAAATTGTTAGAAATATTTATATACTCGTATATTATGGTAACATCAAATAAGCAACATGGTGCCATCTGTAGCTGTAATCTATGGTTTACTTCCCGTCTCTGTATAACATGTATCTATATTGTCTCAGAAATAAAGCCGTTCGTTGTCAGCTTTCACAGATATACGATGTTTTATTATAAATTCGACATAAAAAACAGGACGTCCTCGAAATGGGGGCCCATTCTTCTTGGGGGTCTTTGTCTAATGTTTAATTTAATCTTAAGTCTCTCTTAAGAGTCCTAGCGTAGCTTAAAGATAGATACATGGTCTATATTATGTACACCATAAAAATGACAGGTATACTTACAAGGGGTGACACTATGGGCGGTGTTTTCGCTAAAACCTTGCTCTCTGGGTAATCTTTCACTTCGACGAGAATTGTTCTCTTAGAGAATCAGGAGATTCGAGAATAAGAAGTACCTACCTGTAGTGATAGCTCGAAAATAAAAGTTTGTTTCGTCTACCCGTTTAGATTCGGTCACGTGCGGTTCGATCCGGTTCGATCCGGTTCACTAACAGATTTCATTAACACCGACTAACGAGATTCTCGATGGATCCAAGTTTGTACGTGTTTTGTGAGTTAGACTAGGATTTCAAGGAACTGGCGTGGGCTTACAAAGTTGAAAATTAGATTTATAACTTTTTTTTACGCTCACACATTGTGCTTGTGTAAATTAGGAATGGCTAGCAGCACCGATCTGAAATAAGTTGGAATAAAAATCAAAAGCCGAGAATCAGCACTTTTTGAACGTGAACATTACATACGACCATAGATGTACATTTCTATCATACGACAGTCCCCCAAAGGTATTACATTTAAGTTTAAGTCCCATGTAACATGGGGTGAGCCAAATGCCATCAATCGAGCACATATCTAGACTAAGCTGTTACTGAGAAATTTCAGATGAAAAACCCAATAACACTTTGCCCAATCAGACATCATGCTCAGCAATAGCGCTTGCTACCACGAGACCAACGAGGCAAAATTTACCGTGGGATATTCATCTATCTGCATCACAAAAAAACCTTGTAAACCCATCCCCAACGTATGTCAACTGTTTTTCTCTTCACTATCAAAAAGAGTAAGGTATCAGAGATTAAAACAGAAGAACAACTAGCAGGGGATCCAGGGGGGGAGGTTCAGGGGATCAGACCGGAATAAATCAAAGGAAGGATCACATTTCAGAAACCTAATTGCGCAACACACTATCAATCTCAATCTGAATCATTTTGAAGATATTGCTGATCCATTGATTCATATGTTCGAAAAATTTGTTTGCCCAGCAATGTTATTAGCGCAATGAATGTTGTTGAACTGTCAAAATGAAAGCCATTACTACTGATAGTATGTTACGCAATTATCCCGCAGCGACCATGACATAGAAAATTGTGAATACCCCAAATATGAAATGCAAATCCATCTACTGAAAAATTCAAATTCTCGCTACCGAAATTCGCGCAGACATTTCATTAACGATTCCAAAACGTTAATTGACGTGAATGGACCGGTTGGTTACGGTAACCACAGTTCCATCGGTTTGGCAACCACGCCGACCACCGCGGTTGCTTGGTTATTCATGTAGATTGCTTTCAACCACATTTTCATTTAGCTGTCCAACAAACTGTTTGTTTTCAGTGGGTGTTTCACAGTGCATTTTAAACGTACAGTCCGGTCGTCTAGAGCGTTCCTGACACCTGTGTTTCATACAAACGAATAGGTACGTGTTTTGCGATATTGATCTTTATAGCTACTAGAATTGTCGCACTGACAGGTGTCAGGAAAGTATAGAAAAAAGACAGTGAACAATACAGTGAAGCATGCAAAAACCATACCTCCGCTCTGTGCGTACACGCTCACACGCACACATTTACAATCAATGTGCACACATGTTTACGAAACCGGCCTCACTTTACTGTTGACAGCCCTCTGTCTTGGTTTTTTATTAGGTCTGAGGCGCCGACCCCAAATAAATTGGCATAAGGCGCTTTGCAGGTGGAGCAACTTTAGTTGAGGCAACTATCAACTCTATGAAGTTTTCCTTTAAAATTTGCCAGTTGATACAACCAAATAGCCCGAGATGTATGTAAAACAGCTAGTTGCCAGTTGCTGCAATATTTGCTCCATCTGCAGAGCCCCTAAGGGCAGGAGAATTTATACATTTTCCATACATCTTCCGCTCGTTTTTATACGATACTTAACCGTTAAAGCTCTAAGTTGTGGCTTTACATGAGCAGGGTTGGTTGGAGTTAAAATGGCCGAATAATACTTACAAAGGTGGAAAGGTTTCGATCGTTATTTTTTATTATTTCGCGTTATTATTACTGTCTGTCGTGCCGTCCTGGAAAGATTTCGTGTTCCGTGACAAAATTGGTGGAACGGTGTTATGGAGTGATTTTGAGGACACTCACACTTTTGTTGCTATGTTCCTAATGTGATAATGACTACTGGAATAGCTAAGCTTCATCAAAAAAAGCGACCAAGTGCGAGTCTGACTCCCACACGAAGGGTTGCGTATTGCGTAACGTATGATTTTTAATACTTTACTGTATGATCATTTTTAACTTTATTCCATTTTTTATTATTTGTTATTTTACTTATTATTATTTTTTGTGGTTATAGCAGCAATAGAAATACACACTCTTGTGAAAATTTCAACTGTCTACCTATTAGGGTTCTGAGAAGATAAAGCCTGTTGCAAAAAACGCCGAAAAAAAAACACGTTTCTTGTATAGGGACCCCCTTTAATTGTTAACTTTATTTAATTTTTATTATTTGTTGTTATAGCGGCAATAGTAGTACACACTCTGAAAATTTCAAGTGTGCCCTGTGACAGACGAACGAACGGACGGACGATCCCATTGGCACGTTTAGGTACGGTACCCTAAAAATGTAATGAAAAAATTATATAATTGGAGCCTCAATTTTAACGGCTTTTGAGCATATTCGAGGTTGGGGAGATGGTATTTTGGTTAAGACGTAGTTGTAATTGGTAGCAATATGCTCCCCCCTATTCCATGGGACTTTAACATAACTGGTGAAATGTGGGAGGACCATCCCTCTGAATACTCTTTCGGGGAATACAGGCGGGATATTATTATGATTAAAAAGCCTGTGATGTCCCACTCCTACTCTCTTTCCACTTCTCTATGTTTAAGGGGGAAGCTCTAAGGTGGCCCGCGAAATTCAAATTTTCTTACGTTTTTTGCAATTTGCTGTATTAAGTTGTACGTTGATTAAAATATGATTCGCGGTCGTAACAAATATGTATTTACAGAATTATAATCATTAAAGTCATCAACACAACTCTCTAAGACCATGTAATCCCCAAGAATTTCATGAAATCTTGACATTTGGGGATTACATGGTCTTAGAGAGTTGTGTTGATGACTATAATGATTATAATTCTGTAAATACATATTTGTTACGACCGCGAATCATATTTTAATCAACGTACAACTTAATACTGATCAGCAAATTGTAAAAAACCTAAAAAAAATTGAATTTCGCGGGCTACCCTGGCGCTTTCACCTTAAAGCTGCTAAGGACCAGTACCCTAATTGCGTAACACACTATCAATCGGAATCTGAATCATTTTGAAGCAAATTGCTAATCCATCGCTTCATAAGTTCCAAAAAATTGTCTGCTCAACACGTAAATAACGCAATGAATGTTGTTGAACTGTCAAAAGGAAACCGATTCCGATTGATAAGGTGTTACGCAATTGCCCCGCTGTTCTTGTTGAAGGAGTCCAGCTCATCCCGCCATCTCCGCCTGGGCCTGCCGCGATGTCGCTTGCCGTTAAGAGGGATTGATCGTCTGACATGGGGCAGATGTGTCCAGTCCAATTCTATTTTAGCGTCGCAGCTTTCCAAGTGACATCTGTTATCTTTGTGATGGAACGGATGGTCGTATTTCTAACCTCTGTTAGTTTCATACCCAGAATACTCCGTATTTTCCGTATTCCGGATTATGTAACATAATATAAAAAAAAACTTTTAAACATAGTCATTATTCCTGGGACCGTTGCGAACCACCCACCATTTTATTAATTCAGAAACTTAAGTTGGACATTGGCGCCGATTCTGTTGTGTCACAAACTAAACTAAATTTAAGTTCAGGCATCTTTTTCTTTCTATTTCATTAAGAAAAGGACAGAAGATAAATATTAGTTTAGTCCTGTCAAATTAGTCAGCGCCTGACGTAAATTGACGTATGTTTAATAGGCATTTTTTTAATCTCGTCTAAATTGTCTATGGAGTATCTTAATTTGACAGGACTAAACTAATATTTATCTTCTGTCCTTTTCATAATGAAATAGAAAGAAAAAGATGCATGAACTTAAATTTAGTTTAGTTTGTGACACAACAGAATTGGCGCCATTGTCATTTTATGGGTGAACTTTAATAGCAGGGATAAAATAAGTTTAATGTAAAAAGGTTTACTATCTTTTTATGCTGATTAGTTTTTCAGGCCGCAGAAATTTTAAGAGTACGGTCGAGAGAAGATTCATTATGTTATCTGCTTACCTCCACTCCTATTACGTTTGGACTATACGTTTTTTTCACAGTTATTTTATGTCAGCGAGCAATGGAGCGCAGTATCCTTGGAGTTAAACTTTCTGATCGTATAAGGAACTCGATACTGCGTTCTAAAACTCAAATTGCTGATGTAGGTCACACGGCTGCCAAGCTAAAATGGAACAAGGCTGGTCACATCTGTCGCATGCCGGAGGAACTATGGGCGAAAGTAATCACACAATGGGTCCCAAACAGCAGTAAACGACGGCGCGGCAGGCCCAGAATGAGGTGGCGGGACGAGCTCGACTTTTTCCAGAAGGATTGGCGTTTAACAGCACTGGATAGGGATAAGTGGAAGGAGGGAAGGGCGGCCTTCGCCCTGCAGTGGGACAGAAATGGCTGATAATAATAATAATTTTATGTCTGACAGCAGCAACCTAATAACAACCTTATTGAAACAAAAATAAAGATCACTATGATTTTGACAGACTGTGAGTGGCAGCAACCCAATATCAACCTTATTGAAATGAGAATAAAGATTACTGTGATTTGGACAGAATAGCAAAATCAGAGGTAAATTATCTGTGAACGGACTGTATGTAGCGTAGACAGAGTAATCTATAGACTCATGGTATCCGTGTCACCGAAAGGGACAAAAAATTCCGGCAATCTTCATCTAATACTATCATTTTTACAGCTTATTACACTGCACCTTACCATTTTCACAGTTGCGCAAATGTACTATTATTGAATTATGCACGAAATAGATCTTATTTTCCGTTTAATCGCGGTGTAGTTTTTATTATTTCATTCATAAACGTCAAACTTGTTGTGCACATTGATGTGCTTAGCCGACACGCAGTAAGGGACAGAAATATTCTTAATCTGTTTCTTTTCTTTGCTAGTGACGTTAATATATTTCTATTTTTCTTGTGCGAATGAAAAAGAAGATATTCAGCAATTTACTCTGTCTACGGTATGTAGCTTCTAGCTACACGGCTACGTCCTGTCACCTCAACAATTAAATGTGTATTTCCTTTATTGACTCCTATGTTTGTTTTCCAACTCCATGGACACAGAACCTCTTTATTCTGTGACAGAACGAGCTACCGCCAAGACCGACCAATCACGAACGCTTCACAATTTTACGGGTTATAAAATCGGACACATCGTGAACCCTGTCGGTAAGTGCGGGTTCGCTCACAATTTGAGGGTTTGACATGGATAGATTATAACGGTTTGACATGATGAGATTATAAACTATCGAAAATAATGCGTTATATTGTAAGAAGTACATTTCACAATTTATCGACAGTTTACAACCTCGCGAGATAGATTATAAAGTAATGGTGTTCACAATCTTAGGCAACATCATTCAGAGTATCTATTCCGGAAGGTTTATGTTTATAATATATTCATACTAAACTATGATGTAACATAAAGAAAACTTCATGATTTGTCAAGTCATAAAAACCGTTCGAAGCAGCAGGGGCTACATCCTACTAATCCTATCCTACTAATATTATAAACACGAAAGTTTGTGAGGAGGGATGGAAGGATGTTTGTTACTCCTTCACACAAAAACTACTGAACGAATTTTGATGAAACTGTAGGTACATCAGTTTCATCAAAATTCGTCACATAGGTTACTTTTTATCCCGATATTCTTACGGGATCAACACTTATGTGGGTGAAACCAAGGGGGGCTGCTAGTAAACTCCATATGGACTCAACTTATAACTAGAGAAAGGATGTTTCAAAATTCTGCCTCTTAGATATTCTTATCCATAGGAGTAGGTTAAAAGGGTCGTGAAAATAAAGCCGTAGGAAATAGCTTATATTACCAATAAGGCTTCTCACTTTCCCAGACAAGAGAGATGCGACGCTGGCGGTGTGACGCGATTCTGGTAGAACAATTTCCATGAAATTTCATAGTTCAAAAATTGTTCTACTAGAATCGCGTCGCGCCTGTCTGCGGGAGCTTTTACACAGAGAGAGTAACACCAAAGATCTGAGTATCGAAGCAAAACACCGCAACATTACTCCTAAACTCATAAGTTAGTCAAAAAATTATCTATACTTAGCTTCTCTGCTATAACTAGTCGGCAAAGAAAGCAATAAAGAAAATTCTTCCATTGAGAAAGTACCCAGCACCCTAATTGCGTAACACACTATCAATCGGAATCTGAATCATTTTGAAGCAAATTGCTAATCCATTTCTTCATAGGTTCGAAAAATGTGTCTGCTCAACACAAAAAAAAACGCAATGAATGTTGTTGAACTGTCAAAATGAAACCGATTTCGATTGATAATGTGTTATCAAAATTAATATTAACAAAATTCATTATTGATAGAAATGTACCCAAATATCCCTTGATTTAACCATTTGAACGCCATTGTCACATATACGTGACAAGCAAGCGCGTGCCCGTGCCGTGTATTTGTGCACGCCAGCGACACAAATATGTGACAAAATATGCAGTGCACATTTTGTCACATATTATCACGTTCAGTTATCACGAAATAAACAATTAAATCATTACTTTTGTGTGTTTTTATTTGTATACCTTAAATATTTAAAATTGTGGCTTGGCGTGGAGGGCGCACGCGCGTGCGTTTATGCTCTGGCGTTCAAAAGGTTAAGGTTGTCTTTATCTAATTTTGCTTACTCCCTAGGGACGTGTGGTTTCTTCGTGAGGAAAGCTTTGTGTATGAATGTCAGAAAAACGAGATGGACTGCATGACAGCTGATATGGCAAGAAAGAGGGTGACTACCGAGATGATGACTAATAGAGACAATGGAAGAAAAGGACATGTTGCGCTAACCCCAAACAAAGGATTAGGTAGGGCGGGAAAATGAATTAATCATAAATGAAATAATAATAGACTTTATTGATAAAAAGATAACAGAGATTTTGCATTGGCCCCAAACTACGCAAACCTTTATCTTGGGCACCAATCAACAATAACAATTTTATAATTGAATTTAGTGATAGACCTAACCTAAAATAGTAACTTACCTTCTAAATACAATATAAACGTCATCAGCCTCTAAATATAACAACGACTTCGTCACAGATAAACCCAGTTCTCTATAAATAAAGCGACAAAAATATAATTTTACGAACGAACGGACGTAAATAGCAACTTCGAATTTAAATGACGCCTATTTTTAAAATGGCGGCCGCTGAACTAAACCTTCTTGGGTTTTATTCAGCGGTCGCCATTTTAACACTGAATACCACAGATAATAAAACTGAATTCCTCGTTGGTCTAGTGGTCAAGCGCTACTGCTGAGTATGAGGTCTAGGATTCGATTCCTAGGTCGGACAAAGTGTTATGGGGTTTATCTATCTGGAATTTCTCAGTAACAGCCCGGACTCTGGATTTGTGCACGGTTGATGACAATAGGCTCGCCCCCTATTACAATGCTCGTCACAATGCGAATGTTGAAATGGAGCTGATGGTGAAATACCAGGAGAACTCCTCAACAATTAACGTCCCAGCATCGAGAAAAGCAATATTTTATAAAAGGCGATGAGCAAGTTAACACTATGCCATTGTACCTTAGATAAATTATAAGCAGACCCACTAAAAAGCGAGAAATAAAAACTTTTTAACAAAAAAAGAAGAAGAAGTCGGTGGCAAAAAACTAAAATAAAGATCCAAAGCCACCGACTTCCGAAATTAAAGTTATTTTTCACTTTGTAGTTTTTATGGAAGTCGGTTTTTTTTTGTTATAAAGTTTTTATTTCTCGCTTTTACATAGAGCGATTGCCTATCTGACCTCCACAGCCCAGTTCCTGGGTAACACGATACCCCTTGGTAAGACTGGTTGGTCACATTTGGGCTTCTCACTATCCGTAACGACGACTGTCAAAGATCTACAAATGACAGCCGGGAATCAATGGTTTAACGTGCTTTCCGAGACACAGAGGGGTCTTAAAGATGGTCACCCATCCACGGACCAACCGCGGCTATAAGCGTAGCTTAATCTGATCGATCGACCCGTGTGGCCGTTATTACTTAGCCACAAGCCCCCAATACCACGTAACACTAATAATGCCACAGATAATAATAAAATGTTTCCGATATTTCGTCGTGGATGGCGGAAATATAAGCGAGCCGTGACGTAAACATGCAAATTGCTCTACCCATGTGACGTATAAGGCTGTATGTCGTAGGTGCCAACGTAAGTGTAGGCTGAATGGAGTTTCGTCTTTGCCTGACATTCGGTGATTGATCACTGAAGATTTTTGTATAGCTATTCATAGTATTTTGTTGTAAGAAATGTCAGTACCAATTTTTTATGTTAATTGATGTCAGGCTCATCGGAAGGGTAAAGTGGTCACCGCCGCCCATAGACTCCTGCAATACCAGAGGCATCGCGGATGAACTGCAATACCAAAGACAATGCTGAAATGTCTCATTTGTGCCTGTAATGTGGAAAGAACTGCTACTGGCTCACTTCAGATATCGCTAGAGTGCGCGCAAAGTTATGTCTGCGCGCAACGTTTGACCTTCAAGATTAAATCCCTGCCAGCACTTTTAATCACTTTCGGCATAATGATGGCGATTATTTACAACACGAACACGGCACCACGGCACACTCTCTTGACACCTGATATCATTGAGCTAAATAACCTGATATATAAACGTCAAGATGGCGGCAAACGATTATTTCCGAAGTCAAAACAAACACAAAATAACCTATAAATTATAAATGATATATTTATCTAGTTTTCGTTTAATTTGTGAACAACACAAAAATAAAAAATAAACATAAACAAAACAATGGCGGTTTGGTGACGGGCAATACTGCTGCCGCCTATGACGTGCTTTCAGTTTTTGACCCCATTCGCGCTGATCCAAGTTTTTCTTAAGGGGGGGTTTAGCTCAAGGGGGACAAATGTTTCTCACTCAAAAATGCACCTATTTTCCGTAAACTCAAAAATAGGCCCACATTTAGAGGATGACCTGTATGCGGATACTACAGGTTGTAATACTACGTTTATGTCTATTTTAGAATTTAAGACTCAGTTTGGATAAAGCCCAGGGGAGGGCAACTGCCCCCCCCCTCTTTATCCGCGCCTACCTATTACAACTGGCCGGCACCCATGCTCTTCAATCCGGAAGACAGCATCGCTGCTTGGCGATAAAAACAGCAACCTAATTGCATGAATAATTACAATCTGTATCATTTTAAACGATATTGCTCATCCATTGCTTCATAAATGTCCGAAAAATGTGTCTGCTCAACAACGTAAACACCGCAATGAATGTTGTTGAATTGTCAAAATGAAAGTCATTGCTACTGTTAGTGTATTACGCGATTACCCCGCAGGTTTGGTGGTAGTAGGTACTTCCTCAGACTACTACCTACTTCGTTTTATCTACTCGTCATCCCACGCTTCCCGTAAAATTCATCTAAAATGAAACTTTACTGCCGCAGTCTTTGGACTCGAAATGGCACTGAAGTGCTTTATAATATACAATAAACAATGTCAGGCAGGAGAAATAAACCTTTTATTGACCTGACTGATAAATAATTTACGAACGCACTTAACGGTTCTATAAATCTATTCTTAGACGTTCATTAAAGGTCAGTAAGGTGGACTAAAACCATAAATCTAAGGAAAGTTATACTTTGTATGAATATAACCACAACACGGTAAAACCTTCATATAGCAATATTTATAATAAAATAGTCATCATCATCATCATCAGCCGAAAGACGTCCACTGCTGGACATAGGCCTCCCCCCAAGCACCTCCACTTCGACCGGTTCTGTGCTTCTCGCATACAACGGGTTCCTGCGGCCTTCACAAGGTCGTCGGACCACCTTGTGGGAGGCCTTCCAACGCTGCGTCTTCCGGTACGCGGTCGCCACTCCCGAACCTTTCGGCCCCATCGGCCATCTGTTTTGCGAGCAATGTGCCCTGCCCACTGCCACTTAAGTTTGGCAATTCAGCGGGCTATGTCGGTTACCTTGGTTCTCCTGCGGATCTCCTCATTCCTGATTCGATCACGCAGGAAAGCTCCAAGCGGAGCCCAAACAAAATAACCAGACAAACTGTCCAGTTAGGTAGGTCTAACTTCGAGAAAGAGGTCAATCGTCGAATCCGACTCGGCTGGGCAGCGTTCGGGAAGCTACGCAATATCTTCTCGTCACACATACCGCAGTGTCTCAAGACGAAAGTCTTTGGCCAGTGCGTGTTGCCAGTGATGACTTATGGCACTGAAACGTGGTCGCTCACAAAATAGTAACGAAGAATTTTTGTCCGTTTGCCTCACTGACCTGTATTATACTGTTTAATAGAGGTCAGTTGTTTGCCTGGATGTTCCTGACCGGCGCAGAAACGTCTGAACGAATTTGGATGAAATTTGGCACACAGCTACGAAATATGAATGACAGCCAGGACCAGCCACGGAGTGGTTCGATATGTAATGGATGATCACCCATCCACAAAACGACCGCGGCAATCGTAGCTTAACCTTCGATCGACTCGTGCGGCTGTTATCATTAATTTAGCTACTCGACGAGTCAGGCTAAGCAGGGTACTCTAACTACTCTACACCTATGTTATTAAATCCGCCATTTTTAATTCGCAATCGTGTCTATGTTGTGTATGTCGTTGGTTCCGCATTTTCGTTTTTTGACACCGACTTCCAAAATTAAAGTTATTTAACACTTTGTAGTATTTTTTTTTGAAGTCGGTTGTTTTTTTTTTGTAAAAGTTTTTATTTTTCACTTTTTGATTGTACCTACCTACCTACCCCACACAAATTCAATTCAGACACCGACTAGAAGAATCATCAAAATTCGCATAGAAATGCCGGAGATGCAGTACATTTATGCATATAACTTCGTACATAAGAGTAATTACCTAATGTATTATATACTAAAACCTTCCTGAAAGTATTTGGATCACATTAATGAAAGAATTATCAAAATTGCTTCCGGAGTATTTGAGAAAATCGCGGACATACATACGGGTCGAATACAGAACCTCCTTTTTTGAAGTCGTTTAAAAACAAGGGAGAACCTTATCAAAGCAACCCAGTGACCCTTATCTTAATAAAACTCTTTCGTTCTTATCCTAACCCATATCAAAATGTCCCCCAAATAAATTACTCGGAAAAATCCTCATCAAAATATCATTTGCGCCGGACATAAAAAAAACATCAAGTAGATTGTATTTTCAACATTAGTGTATGCGTGTATTAGGTTATTAAAATACATTAGTTTTGTATTCAATATTTATTTATGTACATTGGTAATATAACCCTTTATTAAAAGAAAGTAATGACGGGCTCATATCTAGGTACAGACGCGCGCCAGCACATCAAGCTACTACAATCTGTCAAATTTCTTTAATAGATTTTCAACTTTATCGCTAAAACTTAAGGTTCAAAACTGATTGGGAAAATTTGACAGTTTCGGGTAGCTTGATGTGCTGGATTCATAGACCGACCGCGGCAGGCTTAGCTTAACCTGATTGATTGACCCGCTTGTGGCTGTTATTACTTGTCCAAACCAAACCAAACTGTATCAACAATTTCATAAATGTACCATCATACGCTAGGCTAAGATATTAGGAGTTAAACCGCCTATTTCTTTAATAAAAACTTTTTACAAAAAAAAAAACAACCGACTTCCAAAAAATACACTACAAATTGAAAAATAACTTTAATTTCGGAAGTCGGTGTCTTTGGTTCCGCATTTTCGTTTAATGACACCGACTTCCGAAATTAAAGTTATTTTTCAATTTGTAGTGTATTTTTTGGAAGTCGGTTGTTTTTTTTTTTGTAAAAAGTTTTTATTTTTCACTTTTTAGTGGGTCAGTTTGTAATTACAAGCTTTTTTATCTAAGTTACAATAGCCTAATGTCAACTGCTCATCACATGTTACAAAATATTGCTTTTCCCGATGCTGGGACGTTTATTGTTGAGGAGTTCTCCTGGTAAGAGCCAGGAGAACTCCTCAACAACCACTCACCATACGCATTGTAACGAGCATAAATTGCTTAGCAACCATATTAAAGTAACCGAATCGCAACCCGTGAAATATTTGTCATTGAGTAGTTCCGATGGCTATCTGTGGGCTATTTGGTAAAGTGGAGCTCCACTTTACCAAATGATGATTTCCGAGAGCAAATGCTCAAGTTACTTTAATTATTGAGTAGGCCACACGACGAAAGAGCATTGCTAGAAATGACGCGATTACTCAACTTAAATTCGGTTTCAAATTGACGCCTCAGCATGACTAGTAGGTAGTGGTCGTCCTATGTAAAACTACAATCTTAATTAGGTATTATTATTGTACGAACTGAACATTTTGGCATATTGAACCGTATGAAGTAAGCCTAACAAAAACTGCTGTAAATCGTCCAAACACAAGGTAGCTACTGTAAACTGTTGAGGAGTTCCCTTAACTGTCCTTTGTCTTCATCATCAGACCCCGAATGACAGTCACAACCATGTAGGTGTAAAGTTCTCATCAATACAAATTAATCAAGCCCAAACACAAGGTAACTGCTGTAAATCGTTGAGGAGTCCCCTCGACTGTCTTTCGGCTCCATCATCAGATCGACTCCAGGCCTTCATTAAATTGTAGTGCTTTAAAATACCTAATGAAAAAATTAACAAACGCACTAGTCGCTCCTACGATTTTCGAATGTTCCCCTCGATTTCACTGGGATGCCATCATCAGATCCTGGTTTTCTTATCATGGGACCACCCTTGGCATATCTCCTTTCCAACAAAAAAAGAATAATCAAAATCGGTTCATAAACGACGAAGTTATCCGCGAACACACATAAAAAAAAAAAAAAAAAATATACGGTCGAATTGAGAAACCTCCTTCTTTTTTGAAGTCGGTTAAAAATGACAGCTGTCACGCTGTTCAGAATCTTCCTAATATATCAGAGAGAACCTGTCACGTTCACGTAATATTACAACAATACCTAACTACAGGGCCTAATCTACCCCTAGTACATTTGACTTCCTACTATCCTAGTTCCTGCTAAAATTATATACGCGAAAGTTAAGTGAGGATGGTTGGATGGATGTTCGCTACTCTTTCACGCAAAAACTACTACACGGATTTGGATGAAATTTGTCAAACGGATAGTTTATAAATAGAATACGTTTTATCCCAATATTCCCACGGGATCGAAACTTGTGCGGGTGAAACCGTGGTGAGCCGGTAGTAAAGCATAACTAGTGAAAAGTCATTCTATAGATACACTTCTACCTACACCCTCGAGGGACAAAGGCAAGAATACGCAGACCCGAACAAATACTCTTTCAACCCATAACATAACTAGATTATAATTTACATAGTATTTGCTTTCAACCTTTGAGAAAGCTGAATCAGGATCAAAGATAAAAAACAAAAGAAAATACCATCCCATATTGATTCTTATATTACGCTTATGTAACAAATATGTAAGACTAGCTTTTGCCCGTGACTTCGCTCGCGTGATGTATGGTAATCATCCCACGGAAAGGGGCTACCGGGATAAGAATGTATCCTGTCTTGGTCTAACGGTGTGCCACTTCCAAAACGTCAGCCGTTAAAGCGTGAAAAGGTAGCAGACACACAGACCGATAAACAGACCAAGAGACAGACCGTCAGACAGACCAAGAGACAGACCGTCAGACAGACGAAGAGACAGACCGTCAGACAGATCAAGAGTCAGTCAGACAGGTACAAGAATAATATTAATATGGAAATAAGGATACTCGTAATAAGAATGACTTATTTGTTCACAAATAACCGACATTTAAATAATAAGGTGATACATTATAATACACTTTATTCTATGATCTGCACCCTAATTGATTTCATAATCATCATCATTTCAGCCAAAAGACGTCCACTGCTGGACATAGGCCTCCCCCAAGCACTTCCACTTCGACCGGTTCTTTGCTTCTCGCATCCAACGGGTTCCTGCGGCCTTCACAAGGTCGTCGGTCCACCTTGTGGGAGGCCATCCAACGCTACGTCTTCCGGTACGTGGTCGCCACTCCAGAACCTTTCGGCCCCATCGGCCATCTGTTCTGCGAGCAATGTGCCCTGCCCACTGCCACTTAAGTTTGGCAATTCTTCGGGCTATGTCGGTTACCTTGGTTCTCCTACGGATATCCTCATTCCCGATTCGATCACGCAGGGAAACTCCAAGCATAGCCCTCTCCATTCCCCTTTGGGTGACTTTTAGCCTTCTTATAAGCTCTTCTTCTTCTTATAATTGATTTAATTAATTGAAATTGAATTAATTAATGTGTCCATAATGAAAATTACTTATTTTCATGGTCTAAACACCTGTCGAAGTTTATGTATATCGTCGTCCGGAACACGGTGTATAAGAATCGTAGCAGGTGGGGTTCTGTAGTTTCTGCCGACCCCGTGGGGATAAAGCGTGAGGAAAATAAAAGGAATGGTATGGAAGTAAAAATATGAAGGGACTCCGTTGAGCCATATTTTTTTATTAAATTAGGGTCATCTTTACGCGTTGGTATTTTTATACGGACTGAGAAAATATGAGAGTTTTAGGGCGTAAAAACATTGAGTGGACCGTAATAAAATGTCTAGATACCACTTAGGTTACTTCGAGGGGGTGGGTGGAAAAATCCTCCTGGCTGTATGTTTGAGGGGGTTGAGTTATTATTGCCCATATCCACAAGATACGACAGAAGCAGATTTCGTTTGAAACGCTTTTTAGGTTCTATTTTTCAATAATCTGATAACCTTTTTCTGAAGAATAAAAATGGCGGTTTGACATATCTGTAGCATACATAACATAATCAGCCTATAATGTTCCCACTGCTGGGACACAGGCCTCCTCTCTTCGAGAGGGAGTGGGCTATCTATCTACCACGCGGATCCAGTGCGGGTTGGTAGATGTCACATGTCTTCGAATTTTTGATTCTAGGACATGCCGGTTTCCTCACGATGTTTTCCTTCACAATTTTGAGAGCAATGGTGATGACATTATTTACACATGGCAAAGTGCTTGCCTGGGTTCGAACCCACGATCTACAACTTGTAAATCGGGGCTGTTACCACTGAGCCACCACTTCATGTGACACTAGCTGCGCCCCGCGGTGTCACCCGCATAAGTTTCGATCTCGTGGGAATATCGGGATAAAAAGTAGCCTATAAGTTAATCCAGGGTGTCAGCTACCTCCATACAAAATTTTATCAAAATTGGTCCAGCCGTTTGAGCGTGAAGAAGTAACGAACATATATACACACACACTCACAAACTTTCGCCTTTATAATATTAGTGTGATTTGTGAGTTTGTATGTAGGTACAAGGGATAATTTTCGAAACAACTGATTCGATTCTTTCACAAATGAGAAGCTATACTATATTATCCCTGAGTGTCATACCTACATATAATATCATTTTGACATTTCAAAAACATTCATTGTGTTATTTACGTTGTCGAGTAGAAGAGTTTTTCAAACATATGACGCAATCGGGGTGCTGCTTGCCAAAATATTTCAGGCCGTCTTAGCAGGGGTAGTCAACATAAAACCCACAAACAAAAGAATAACCACTTTCTGTTATAACAAAAAAAACAAAAGACGAGAAGGGAAAACCATAACAAAAAAATAATACACAAGAAAGGAAAAGTCCATGAAAAAGTATTAACTTTTTCATGAACTTTTCCTTTCCTGTGTAACATTTTTGTTATGTTTTTTTCCCTTCTCGTCTTTTGAATTATCGTGTTAGTAACTTCGCAACAATAACGGCAGATGAAAAGCTCTGAATGCCTTTATGGTACGTTTAGAGCGTGATTTTATGGCACGGCGAGACTATCGCCGCGATTCTCTCGCTCGTGGAGACGGCCCCTGACAGAGAGGAGTCCTGTGTCCCAGCAGTGGGAACGTTATAGGCTGATTATGATTATCCTCGTGAATAACGTCTAGCGTCCACCATATTGACAATTTCTGGCCTAGGAAACAACTAAACCGACGACACCTCTTTCATTGATATCGGTTCAGTGGTGCTATTCTGTAAAAATCTCACCGTGAAAACTTAGGTGAAGTGAGCTATCAATAGTGTCAATTCCTAGCAAAATCAAACTCACTTCACCTAAGTTTTCACGGTGAGATTTTTACAGAATCGACCGGCAGTACTTTAGGCTGTATGAGGTAACAGATATGTCCCTTAACCTACAGAAATAAAAATAATAAATATTATTTTAGTCGTTTAGGAATACATACTCGTAAGTGTCTCTTATATAAACAAACTTTTTCTTTTACTTCTTTAATGTAATATTTTCGTTGAACTTTGACTATAGTGGACTTAAAGCGGTGAAAAGTTTAAAGTGATGTCAACCGTTCATAAAAAAATATAGTAACATGGCACAGCTCTAGTGTCACGCTGAAGCGCCGTTAAAAAGTTGTGAGCAGCGTGACACAATATCCAGAGCGTGATTCAATTTAAAAGTTGTCCGACAAATGTTTGGCAAAGCCATTTGTTCTCTTTTGTCACGCTTGTGCCAATATTGGAGGAATGTACCGTTTGGGAAGTGAAGATATTCTTGATTTTATGTCAACAATCGAATCATGGATTTTTTGTACGAAGTTTGTCGCTTTTCAATGTAAATTTAAAAACAACCGACTTAAAAAGAAACACTACAAAGTGCTAAATAACTTTAATTTCGGAAGTCGGTGTCGTTGGTTCCGCATTTTCGTTTTTTGACACCGACTTCCGAAATTAAAGTTATTTATCACTTTGTAGTGTTTTTTGAATTCGGTTATTTTTTTTGTAAAAAAGTTTTTATTTTTCCCTTTTAAGTTGTACCTACCCCACAACATGCCCTAGAATCAAAAAATTTAAGACATGTGACATCTACCAACCCGCACTGGGCGCGCTTGGTGGATTACGGCTCATTTCCTCCCACAGAGAAGTGGCCTGTGGCTATGCTGAAACTGTGACTACTTCTGCGCTTCTAATGATTTCTAGTTTTAGGTAATTAACAAGCACCCATGGGTCTGCATTGAGCACAATCATGTGGAAGCGATAACGCTCTATAGTTACTTGAGAAAAACAGAACCACATCTATGCATCTATCTTTGTATCTCGTACCGGCAGGAACTAAATATATTTGTATTAAAAGAATAGCTCATATCAAGTACAACAGCAAACCAGTCAACGAGATGCTGACTGCCTATGCTGGTGCCGTATTATGACGGTTTAATAAATGATAATGATTTAATATGTAAGGCCACTCTATCGCATTGGATCGCTGATCTGTAATGGTAGTTGTAGGTAAGATTTGCATAAATAAATAAATTATATGACCGATAGCACCATTCCTTTTTCGCACTGGAATCATGATGGCATTAATACTTCGTAATACGGCCCCTGGACTTATATTTAAATATGGCCACTCAATCAATCTGCCTAGCCTTTTGGTGTCGGCTTCCAGTTTAACCGTATGTAGCTGAACAGCAGTATTTTACATGGAGCGACTGCCTATCCGACTTACACACCCCAGTTACTGGGTAACACGTTAACCCTTGGGAAGACTGGTTGTCAGACTTTTGGGCTTCCCATAATGGCTGCCAAAGATTTACTAATGATAGCTGGGACCAACGCCTTAAAGTACTTTCCAAGGGTCGGAGGGGTCTCTCACAATATGTAATGGATGATCACCCATCCAGGATCTGACCGCGACAAACGTGCGGCTGTTATTATTTAGCCACGAGCCACTCATAGAAGCTATTTAATGGGCAACGTTAACTATCACTAAAACAAAGGCCAAACGATATATTTGTTTTCTTGTTTACTACCTCCATATTGACTGAAGAGTGCGCAGTCACGTCCTACGTAGGTACTATAAGGGAGAAGCACAAATAAGACGACTTTAAGACTTGTAAGAATAATTGTATTGTCTAAAATCAAACGTTACAGCTTCGCGGTATAAATCAATCTACACTTCCAGACAAAACACCATTAATCGAATAATATTTCTAGCCAGTGCCTTTTGCTAAAGGCTAGAACACAAGAACACCACACGAGCTACGCCCCACTTTGAATTAAAGTATTGGCACTAGCTCCATCAAAATACAAGACTTTAATTCTAACGATTCGGAAATTTAAGCGTTCCTACCTATTACTAATCCTATAAGAAAAAATGACCTAACGCCCGAAGTTAACACTGTGAGGTCCAACTCATTCCATGAGTATGGCTCAAGTCAGGACAAACGAAACACTTAACTAACACTCCTTTAAGTGCCAGGTAAGTTTACATTTAAGAGTGCTAATCTGCACCATCACAAACTAACGTTGCCTTGCTTGAACCTCGTCGCGCCAAAACAAGCGAAAAAGATGCGACTTGGCCTCCTTCGATAATAAATGATGTGAAAGTTCACATCGGCCTGGATGAGGCTTACCGAGTTAACTGAACTTAACTTCAGACCCTTTTACCCTACCTACCTAGTAAATACAGAAAAACAAGGACACTATAGCAAATCCCGTATCTCGCGTGACGCGTGGGTTATGACTTCCAACTACCCACGCAAGTCCATGATCTTTGACCTTTCACTAATTTAATAATGATGGCAATTAAAAGACTTTGTTCCTGTTCTATCAGGAATATCTCGTGACCAGAACTTGGATTCGTGCCCGGTAAATAGCAATGGGGTAGCCCCCTACGTTCTATGTTATTGGGAATGGTTTCCTCACCTATACAGTTTTTTTAACTAGTACAGTAATGCTATTCTGTAAAAATCTCACCGTGATAACTTAGGTGACGTGAGCTTAAAGTGAGTTGTCAGTAGTGTCAATCCCTAGCATCAGGTGGAATGACAGCTCACTTTAAGCTAACTTCACCTAAGTTATCACGGTGATCTTTTTACAGAATAGCACCTCTGGATACAGGTGATCATATCCATTAAAGTTAAGTACTGTATTGTATTGCATCGTTTTTGCTTATCTATAACTGGTGGAAAAATAATTTGTAACACTGTTTTTGGAACAATAAAACTTATTATATAAAACTTAGTCCTTCAAGTGGACCATTGTACGCGGATTGTACGGAGGGTAGCCCCCTATGGGACTTCATATTGATAATCCTCCAGGCCGAATTTCAGCCATGGCGGTTCAATCTCAATGGAGATCAGCCTTCGGCGCGGGAGATATTATAGTGCACAAGTGTCTGCGCAGACACAGGTACACTCTCTCTTCCCACACTCTCATGGTTCGATCGGACGGCAATCTGACACGACCGGAGAAACATCAGGCGCAGGACCAACGGCTTAACATGCTTTCCGAGACACGGGGGTATCACACCGCTGTTGCTGAGAAATTCCTAATGCTAAAACCCAATAACACTTTGGCTAACCTGGGAATCGAACCCTGCATCCTTCAGCAGTTGCGCTTACGACCACTAGACCAACGGGGCAGTTGAATGAAACATAAACATAGCTGACGAAATGTGGGTGTATTGTCCGGTCCTGCATACCCCTTCGGGTATACAAGCATGATGTAATGTCATGCTAAGTAGGACACGAGGCACTAACGCCTACACAAAGTGGACAGAAGCGATAGTACTAATAGCCTACGCACTAGCCTACGCAGGCTACGTATAATTGGGTCATATTCAAAATAATTGTATATTTACTACTGTCTTAATGTCCAACCCAATTATTTTCATAACGAGATGCAACTGACTAGAATTTCATAAACAAACAGATAAAATATTTATTTGAGCTTAATAAAAAACAACGAAACATTTGGTAAACCTAAACAATTCATTTAAAAAAATTAAACCAGACATTGCGTAGGATCCGTTTCATACAAGTATTCTATGTCCACGTCTTTGACGGTAAACTAAAAAAAATAATTTAATTATTAACCATTCTACAAAAGTTAAAAAAAAATATATATTCAGAGAATATTGTTTAAACTTTCAACACTTTACTAAACAAAATATAAAATACTATTTAGTGTACTCCAAATTTAATTTATTAATGAGTGTCCTGATTTTGCACATATCTGTTATTCTTCTCTGTTATGCTATTTTAACATTATTTCCATGGCAATAAAGAAATTTGAAATACTGGCAAAATTAGTTCACTAGCTGTTACTACACGACGCGTAAGAATAAACGCTTTGCCATTTTGTTCAATATAGTTTTTCAGCTCGTTTCGTGGTCGAAGAAAATTAGACTTTTAAAAGTAAATATTCAATGTGAGTCGTTTACAGTAGCGGTAAGTACTTACTGTTTTATTACTTATACTAGGAAAGGGCTGTATTGTGATATTTGTTATAACTATAAAATATTCGTATAATCATGTGAATTGGTGTGGAAATAAATAGATTTGTAGGATAGACACGTGCAATTAATTCATATACGTTATTTTATCTGTCACTTTTTTCCGTTACGTAACAGATATGAATGATTAGGCGTTATTCACATTGTCTCATGTATGAATTAATGAAAATAAAATATTAATAGGTACTTAGTGCACCGCAGGTTAGCCAAAACATTTTTTTTTACTTAAATTTATTTGAAGTATGTAAGGTTTGCGTATATTGTGCCATGTATTGCATTGCTGTGCCATGTATTGTCTGTGTGTGCATGTTTTACTGCGGATCCTCAGTCCTCACTGCTTGAGCCTTTTAAACTAACCGCGCAGCCTCGCCGAGGCGTACCCAGCCTCTCGTCGGCCGTCTCAGTATCAGTTAAGGGGGATGCGCCAAGGTAGCCCGCGAAATTCAAATTGACTCAGGTTTTTTGCAATTTACAGGTCAGTGTAAAGTTGTATGTTGATTAAAATATGATTCACGACCGTAACAAATATGGCTATACATAATTCTAATCATTAGAATCCTTTTGCCTTAATATTAATATCAAAATTTTAGGCTCGGTAGTTTCGGAGATAAGGCATTATGGCAATGATGATGATGAATTTATGGCAATTATACCAACTAAAATACGATCACCAAAATGTTATTTCATTATGTACCCACCTAGCGACCCACACCGACTTCGCACTCGTAGCCTGTTATAAACGTGTGCTATTTAAACTTGCCCTAATAATTCCTTTCTGTTATTTTTCTGTTACAATCAAATAATATTCATATCTGTTTCCTATCCGTAACTTACAATTATTTTGAATATGACCCAATTACAGTGCGGCAACAGTACAGTTAATTGCTGATGCCAATTACCAGAACGTTCTAAAGGTCAAGCAGAACTAGTAATATAATGAAACAAGAGACTAACACCCTCAAAAATATCAACCTACAAGTGATTATGGAATGTTAGGTATAAAAGTATCCCACCTAAGAGAAATAAATAATATCTACAAAAAATGACCCCTTTGATAATAAAGTATAGGAACCAGGAAACGTGAGTGGATACTGTAAATGAGGTTTACTGTGTGTAAAATTACCCAAAAACACAACTGGATAATTTAAGGGTAATTCTTCAGGGACAAAATTTTCGATGTCTGTGGGTATATTTCTGTAACCAACTAAAAAAACGGCATGTAATATTTTTTTTTGTACAGTTTAGTTTTATCCCTTACTAGGACAAATGATTTTTTTTAAATAATTGCTGTCTAGGTACAAAATAAAAATATTTGAAGGTCGTTCTTCTGATTCATATAGCGCGTCCGTTTGCCATTTTCCGGAACAAAATGGTCGATGTCGCATTTTCCCTTTGATACATCAATATAAATTATAATTATATCGAAAGGAAATGAATTGTCCTCTTACAAAAAAAATGTGTATTAGTTATAACTACGTTAGTCTGTTTATAAATAAGTAAAAAAGAAGTGTCCGGCGTATAATACTGATTAATGTGGCGTAAGCTGCACTTGACCGTACTTGGTCGGGTAATAATAATGAGAGTCTGGCTTCCAGCGCGGGGGGAAGCCAGTCGTGCAACGGACGACCTAGAAGGTGGATGTGCGGCTGGTTGGCTTAGATCCGGTGTTACGAAGGAAAATACCTGATTCATCTGTGTTTGGTTCAGGTGGCATCCTGATTACAATGCCTACTTTATAAAATTTATTTTATTGTTTTAACACTTCAATCTGTGTTTCGTGTGATGCTTTTGGGTTATAGATTCTTGTAGAATAATGAAAATAATGAAGTCTGTATGTACGATGAGTTATGCATGATTGTAGGCAAAATCCTGATTCATCTGTGCCTGATTCGTATGGTCAAAACCCCATATGAATAATAAAATAAATTAGTTTTTCCCCTCTCCAGCACGATAGGAGCGCTTTTGTTGCGTAATTCTCCTTGTCCAATTTTTGACCGTGTACAAGTCAATAGTTTTAATCTTATTTATTATTATTTACTTAGCTATAACCTTTTGAATAATAAAAAATGACAGGAGTATAATCTTGTTCTAAATATGATACTTTTGATATGTCTTAGTCCTATTTAAGAATTAATAATTATTGTTTAGAATTTACATTCATAACTAACGATGTATTTATTACTTTTTATTTCTGTTTCTGATTAATATGTAACACATTCTGATTCATCTGGGCACAAAATTAATATCTTGAAAACTACTTTATAAAAACGAGTCCCTCATTCAAATATATGTTATTTAGTATACCTATTTTCATATGAACATGTGTTACAGAGCTGAAAGTGAAATTAAATTTTGGCCATATGGATCAGTCAAATAATCAAATTTCGAAGAACTACCCTTAACACCCCAAGAGTTCGTAGCGTCGTAGCACTGTAGCGCGTAGCGTTTCGTAGCTACTACGCATTGACTACACACATGGGAAATGAAGCATCCTCATAATTGTAGGGAAATGAGCCTGCTTAGTACTGTAATGGGACGTCATGACAGTTCCGCAAGTATAATAATAGTTTGCAAAGGAATTTTCCAGCCACGTGCCAACAAAAAGTAAAATTCAACGGAGGTTTTCTCCGAAAAATTAAAACATTGAAATGACAACAAACTTTATCAACTAATATTTTGTAAGAAAATCTCCTTTAAATATCATTAAAGTATTTAAACATATTATAGTAACATTTTTTTTTCTAGTTAATTAATTAGTTGGTTGCATCCTAATTGCGGAACACACTTTCAATCTCAATCTGAATCATTTTGAAGGATATTGCAAATCAATAAAATGTCTGCTTAACAACGTAAATAACGCAATGAATGTTGTTGAACTGTGATGAAAGCCATTGCTGCTGTTAGTGTGTTACGCAATTACCCCCCTGAACCAACAGTTTGATAAATTGAGGAGACATTGTATTAACAGGAAAACCCAAAAAGAGGACGTGTCTGCTTATCCTGTTGACTTAATCCCTTTAGCCTTGTCTTTGCCCAGAACTACGTAATAATTAGTTAGCTATTTAATTATTCCAGCGGCGTAAAGTGCTGAGTAGATTTAATATGGACTGGTCTTTATTAACTTAAAACCGCGTTGCTTGTAAGTCAAGAGAAGCGGTCGGCAGACTAGCAATCAGTTGTACGAATTATTTTAACTTTGGCTCTTTAACAATCAGGATCTTCCAACGAATCAACAAGACATAAACTTTACACATGAAATATAGTAGTTTTTATTTCCCAAAACGGTGAAGGAAAACCGACATGTCATAGAATCAAAAATTCGAAAATGTGTGATATCTACCAACCCGCACTGGGCCCGCGAGGTGGATTATGGCCCACTCCCTCTCACCGGGAGGAGGCCTATATAATCAGCCTATAATGTTCGCACTGCTGGGACACATCCCAGCAGTGCGAACATTATATGTGTATTTCCCAAAGGGGTAAGCATAGGTGTATCACAACTTAACAACGAAATGTGGGTGTTATAAACCACGTAAATAAGATGAGAATAAAGATAAAACATATCTATCTATCCTAATAATAAAGCTGAAGAGTTTGTTTGGTTGAACGCTCTAATCTAAGGAAGTACCAGTCGGTTTAAAAAAAAATCGCATTTGATAACCCAATTTTTGAGGAACGCTATATGTTACTTAACATCACGCTAGGACACTCAGGAACCGCGCAACGACAAAAAAAAAGTCAGATAGTACTTGTTTTCACTTAGGAAATAAGTCGGGCGAACAAGAAATTTCACGCGGACGAAGTCGGGGGTTGCTACAAGATATAAGACTCTTGCACAAAGTCTCAAATGAGACAAAAACAAATGAAAACGTTGGTACTTAGTCAAGACCTGTACCAACCTGTACCAAACTGTACCAACATCATCATCATCGGATGCAGCTGGATACCAGTATTTTACATGAAACGACTGCCTATCTGACCTCCAAAACCCAGTTACTGGTTAATACGATACCCCTTGGTAATACTGGTTGTCAGACTTTCGGGCTTCTGACGTCCAGTAACGACTGTCAAAGATCCACGAATGACAGCCAGGACCAATAGCTTAACGTCCTTTTCGAGACACGGTGGAATCTCGGTATGTAAAGATGGTCATAGACCGACCGCGGCAAGCTTAGCTTAACCTGATCGATCGACCCGTGTGGCTGTTATTAATACTTGCCCAAACCAAACCAAACTATACCAACAATTTCATAAATGTACCATCATACGCTAAGCTAATATATTAGGAGTACTAACCGCCTATTTCTTTAAGGATGACAGCTGTCACGCTGTTCAGAATCTTCCTAATGTATCAGAGAGAACCTGTCACGTTCACGTAATATTACAACAATAACCGACAGATGAAAAGTGTTGAGCGCACAGCGTGTCGGTATATGGAGCGTGATTATATTTCAAACTACCGACGGACGTGTTCGGCTGTACAATATACCTAGTTTTTCGTTAGGTATTTTGCAGTGCGATGTCGATTTTTGAAGTGAAAATGTGGAGAGCCAAGACAAGTTATTTTGTTCAAAGATATTATTGGCTTTGATTACCGAGATCATTAAAGTAGCCTTCATGAATGATCATACTTAAAGCGTCTAGTGCACGTAAGTCATTTCCGGACCACGACCACCTTTCTGATTGGCTAATGTGTTAACCGCGGCGCGCTATTCTTACACATAGTCTAACAAATAAGGAAAGATCATGCCAACACGAGAGTAGAATTAGTTATTATTACAGAAACGTGTTGCTAGGGAGTTTGTTCCACCATTTCTTACAAACTTAGCGAAGAAGCGATGAAAGAAAGGCAATTTTGAGGACTGTCTTTCGTAATGTTCATAAAACACTCATTTTAGGTAAATTTTGAAGAAATTAGTTTTTATTCCGCTGTCACTGCGAGTACGCCAACTTCCAAGATATTTTTTCAGTTACTTGCAAACACGTTTTGCTGTGAATAATTTTTAAGTTATTTTTAAGGAATATGTTTTGAATACTTCATATTTGTCAAACATATAACATCACTGTTTTAGAACAATACATGACATGAACTTTTATTCTATACAGCGTGACATCTAGAGCGTGATTCAATCTCAAAGTTGCAACAACAGCGACCGTGTTGAACTAAACTTTTCTTTGTTAAGGAAACTGTCTGATATTCCACAGTGTTTTTTTAATAAATAAAAAGAGTTTTTATGAATAGACAACACGGGCAACTGGAACGACTGAAACAGATGTCATCTCTAATAAAATAATGACAAAAATGTGGTCTTATGTAATAGTAATTAGATACGTACGACTAATATTTTTAGTAGACCCTTACGATTTTGCCATAAAAAACGGCTATAGTTTTACCTAAGAAATAGTTTCACTCAAATGAGTTTTCAGCCGGAACAGAAATCAGACGATAAATAAAGAAACTTCTATACAGAGCGTGACAGATTTAATTTCAAAGTAGCAAACAGCGACCAACTTTCTTCGTAGTTCCTTGTAAAATGGTATGTTATCTTATTTGAAAAAGTTATGCTTTTCTATGAATAAATTAATGCGATATGGTTATTCTAAATATTACTTCTATCTTCAAACGATCTATTTCATTAAACTATGATTTGAACAAGACACTTTGTAAAAGGCTGATGGTAAAAATCTAGTAGATGATTGCGATGGTCTTTGCTAGTATTCTAGTCCAACAGTGAGTGCCCTAACTCTAGTGATGGCCGAATCTTAACTAGTTAGTTACCAGCATGAACTTAAATCAAACGATAAATAAATAAATTTCTCCATACAGCGTGATAACTGGAGCGTTATTTAATTTCAAAGTAGCAACAACAGCCTCAACTTTTCTAAAGTAGTTCATCGCAAAATGGTTCTATTTTAATTGATGAAAACAAGTCGTCACTTGTAAAACAATATTACCGGTACCTCGATCAGTCTACAATTCAAGACAAAAAACACTTGGATCAAGACGATGCTGGCTTATGTTATTTCTAGTCTTATAGTGGTCTTATAAAAAAGGTAGCTAGAATTCAATCAGACCTGAATAAAGAAACTTCTATATAGTTACAGCGTTATAACTGAAGCGTGATTCAGTTTCAAAGTAGCAACAGCAGCCGGCCATGTTGGACTCGACGTTCTTCTCCGTTCCTCGCAAAACTGTCTAATTTTTCTAGAACAGTTTTATTTCCATAGAAAGATGACACCAGAAGGCCAATTCCCGTGCCTGGTCAGCAGGATTGTCCGAAAGGGTTACCGCTGGCCCGGAACATAGAGGGCTAAGGAAGGAACACGGGTGGGTTTTAGTCAGTAAGAGTCTGACACTCCCTTCCGCTCCATTCAGAGCGGGAGGGGTCATTTGATGATTTCCAATCCGAAAAAAAAAAGGCCAATTCCCGTAATTAAAAACGTTCAAAATCTAGCCGCAATCTCATCTCAGCGACAATCAATGTTAAAAACTTGTCAAATATGTAGGCAAATTAGAGGAATTTTTGACAGATTGAGACTGAGATCAGACTGTGAACGTTCTTAAAATTACGAGAATTGCCCCTCTGATACCGGTCAAATCATATATTTATACCGGCGGTATCATTAAACAGCTATGTTTGATCAGGCATCAGACTGTGAATGTTGTGATTCGAGCTTTAATATCTTGGAAATAGGTTATTGTTAGAAGTATTATCGACGTACATGATGCTAGTCTGAGTAGTCAGAGATTCTAGTCTAATATTGACGTAAGTACAAAGTTATAACCTAATATTTGCTAGATTCCAATCGGAGCTAATAGAGAAATTTCTCTATACAGAGTGACAACTGCAGCGTGATTCAATTTCATGGTAGCAGCATTAGCCGGCCATGTTGAACTCAACTTTCTTCTTAGTTCCTCGAAAAAACGATGCCTCCTCATAAGAAAGATAGAAGACACGAAACATTGATCAAACAATAACTACATAATTGAGTAGGTATAATATTACCGGCTACCATTTGATCAGGCTTCAATTCATGCCAAAATACTTGGTAAAAGGCTGAAAATGGTGAAGGCTGGATGATGGTTATCCAAACCCCATTATACTAGTCTTATATTTATATAACTGATTCTATACAGGGTCACAGGAACATCGACGCACAAACTGGACAGCGTTGAATTTTTCGGTTATGAAAAAAAAATAAGCTTGTACATACATTTTGACAGCGTAGGTATTCGCACAGTTCTATGATACAGCTGATTTTTTTTTGTTAACCTACAAAAAACTTCTACGCTATACGTCCAGAATCATGTGCTGAATTCATGGTTACAGCTTGGCGTCGATGTATTTGCCACCCTTTATGTGATAACCTTAATGTTAGCTAGTTTCCAATCAGAACGGAATAAAGAATCTTCTCTATACAGCGCGGCGTGACAGCTGGAGCATGATTTAATTTCAAAGCAGCAACAACAGCCGACCACATTGTACTCAACTTGTCTTTGTTCCTTATGATACTGGCTGGCTATTTGTTTTTTAATTAAAAGTGGCTTGTTTTTTTTATTGTGTACCTACACACTTACAACGTAAGGTTTATTTTTAAGTACATGTCCGAATAAAGTGTGGGATTTGTGTCTGTAGGAACGTAAAATATTTCGCCATTCAATGGCAATGCTGCCAGCCTTTTGGGCACTGTTCCTGTTGACAGCGATGCGGACGAATTTTTTGATGCCGTAAGATAGTTTTGCTTATTTTTTCATATAAATGTACATATTATTATTTTGAATGTTAGCTTATAATATGTAATATTATGCTTATAAGCAAATTTAATAAATATAATCATTGCTTCATTATTAACCAGAACGAATTAAACTGTCAACTTCACGAAAGAATGGACGTAAAATTAAAGATTTATAATGAGTTTATGCCAATTATGTTAATTTGTTACCTTATTACCAAACAAAGTTTTTCTTTGATCGATCCATTTTATAATTTCGAAGTTTATTCCGACACAGTCAAACTTCTAAATACAAAATCTGGTTGTACACCAGAGTCTAATCTGTAAATTTTTTATTAAGAACTTTACGATTGTAGTCGGCGGAATAAAGTTCGAATTTAAAAATGGCTCTATGGTTTAAACAACAACAGGCCTAAAGATAAACACTGTTTTGTGATAAGTCCAGATGAGTTAATTCCCAATTTCTGAATGCCGATGGAATTTAATTCATTATGAAATCTCGTGACAACAGTAGCTGAAATTGCTTTGATTTCGGTATATTTGACAGCATCTTGCATAATCAGCCTATAATGTTCCCACTACAGGGACAAAGGTCTCCTCTCGGTGAGAGGGAGTGGGCCGTAATCCACCACCCGAGCCCAGTCCGGATTGGTAAATGTCACATGTCTTCAAATTTTTGGTACTAAAACATGCTTCTTCACGTGTTATCCTTCACCGTTTTGAGAGCAGAAAAGTGGTATACATGAGGATAAACTAAACATCATTTTCATTTCGATATTTTCGTAGTCGATTTCAGTTTACCCCTTGTTTACTCAGTAAATATTTACAACGGCGGCGTTTCGAAAACAAGCCAACCTATTCTGTAAAAACCTCATCATAAAAACTTAGATCATGTGAGCTTGAAGTGAGCAGTCCATAGTGTCAATTCGTAGCAGGAGGAATAACGCCTCACTTCAAACTCACTCGACCTAAGTTTTCACGGTAAGATTTTTACAGAATAGGCCTGCAGGTGTTAATGTATCATTCACTATGAACACACCAAAGCAGTCCATTGCTAATGGATTTTGAAGGTGACCCTCTCAATGAACGCTCGTATACTAACTCCTAATGGTATTCGATGATATATTGGACTAGAAAATTATTACGATAGACACAAGTGTCATTGGACTAGAAAGGTAATAAATCCCTATTGACATTTGAAAGTTATTCAACTCTAAATATCGTTACGTAATACTTTAATACAGTTTGCACCAAAACCAAAGTGAAAATAATTTCAAAATAAATTCGACTGACTGAGCTTTCGTAGGCGTATGCTACGAAAATTCCGCTACGAAAAATCCGTAGACATCTGCTACGAACATCTACGCACCGTCCGTAGCAACCCTGATAAAAATCTGTAGCCTCCAAAAACCTTCCCTACCAACACTTGTAAGCCAATTCCTGTAATTAAAAACGTTCAAAATCCAGTCGCAATCTCATCTCAGCGACAATCAATATCAAAAACTTGTCAAAAATGTAGGGAAATTAGAGGTATTTTTGACAGATTGAAACTGAGATCACACTGTGAACGTTCTTAAAATTACGTGAATTGCCTTCTGTTAGCCTTATTAATAACTAAATCTATTAAAAAAGCCTGTAAACCATGACTACGATATAAAGATTTCGTAGCACAGTCGCTACGAACATCTGCGACCACCGTAGCAGTGCGTAGCGATAACCTGTATCCTCCGTAGCCAATCGCTACGAAAATCTGTTAATACGATAAAATCCAACAACACTTTCTGTGTCTCTTGACCCAACAAGGGCCTCTTAAGAATAAACTTTACGTTCAATATTGTCAAGAATTTCCATCAAAAATGTACGAAGGAGTCTACGGGCGTAATATAAGTCATTATACAAAGAATGTCGGAGAATGTTTTCCCGAGAGTGTCGTGAGAAAAGATGCTAAAAGATTAGATTGTGTAAGGTGAATGGGCGGTACTGCCGCCTGGGTACCATTTAATAACATTAAATTAATTTAGGCCTCCAAAAAAGCAGAGGCCTCCTGAAAAACAATTTTTTTTTATGTTCTATGATTATTTCCCCTCCCTTTTTTATATACTTGTACATATTATTACTTCAAGACAGTTAGTGTTTTAAATTTTTAAATGTCATGTTAATATTGAAATTGAATGTAACTCTGCAGGGCTAGCATGGGCTGGGAATAAAACTTTTGTCCACCGGTTATTTCCACTGACAAGGGATAAAATTATTTTATCCACCTGCCAAAGCACGGCAACAGGGGGAAAGAGAATTATATCACTTTTTGACATTAGACGTGGATACTCACCTCCCGCCTATAGCATGGCGACTAGTGGAAGAGAAAAATTACAGATATTTTGACATAACAAAGGGAGAAACTTGTCCTCGTCTTTAGATGGTGGGTTTAAGTATATCTCTTGGAGAAAATATAATTAATTGTAATATAAAAATGTCTCGTGCTTACTGGAGCTTAGTGTTGTCGTCGGAAAGGGAGAAAATCGAGCGAAAAATACACCGGCGTTCAATTTGAATAAAATAAATTTATACAATAAAATAATAATTAATAACAATAATTTATACAATTTAAACAATAAAACAAATAAAGTACTTTCGTTTACGACGATATTCTCGACTATTTTGTAATTTAATAAAAGTTTTCTTATAATGGCAATAATTTCGGGGACAAGCGTTTCCCCTGGTTTGTCCACCGTGATAGTTTATCCACCCATGTCGCCATGCTCGGAGGGTGGACAAAATTGACAGAGGGGAATAGTATTTTGTCCTCTCCCCGTGGATAAAATGTCTCCGGCCATGCTAGCCCTGCAGTAGTCTGTTTCGTAACTTTAAAAAAAAAAATTTTTATTTAACAATTTCGTTTAGAAATTGAACTAACAGGAATAACTAAACGAAAAAATAATTGTTATCATTGAAAAACTCTCTGTTATAATCTATCTTCAATGATAAGTGAATAATTGGTTTAATAAAAAACACTTTTACACGTGATTTTTTTTTTGATGTAAGTAGATGTTTTCGGTGTTTCCTAACTGACTACTCTGAGAAGAAAGACCAAAATAAAAAAAAATTCAAGTTCGAACCTAATCTTGGTCGAGTCAAATTGTAAAGATCTCATTCCAGGAAGGCAATATTTTTATAACTCTTGAATCGTAAGTTAACCTTCGTACCTAATTAGGCTGCATCATTAAGATAGGTAGGTAATCCTTATGTCCAGTTAAGTAATGTCTATCAATCTGCCTAGCCTTTTCCAACTATGTTAGGGTCGGCTTCCAGTCTAACCGGATACAGCTGAGTACCAGTATTTTATATGGAGCGACCGCCTATCTGACCTCAAAAACCCAGTTACTCAGATATACCCCATGGAAGACCATACCAGTCCGACCGGTCCTATCGTGTCAGACGTTTGGGCTCCTGACTACCCGTACTGATACTGATAGTGTTAGCCTGCATCATCCCTCTGCTTGGCAAATGCCTTTCCCCATGACTTCCAGCTCTTTCGATCCAGGGCTAAACTGGACCACTGGTCATTTGTTTTGACGAGCTGGACAAAACCCATAGTAAAGTAATTTTGAATATAGATAACTAGCTTCCGCCCGCGGCTTCGCCCGCGATGTATGTCGATAAAAACTATCCTGTGTCCTTCCCCGGGATGCAGTCTATCCCTCTGCCAAATTTTTGCGAAATCCGTTCAGTGGTTTAGGCCTGAAAAGGTAACATACAGACAGACAGACAGAGTTACTTTCGAATGTATAATATTAGTATGGATTATTCAACCAGAACGAAGCAAGAAGCAGGTTACAAAAAAATATCTTGAAAGCAACAACGGCCTGTCTTCAAGAACAAGCACCCTTGAAAGTATTATATTAACGACTCTAACCAAGATATAAATATTTTATCGACACTTTAATAACCGGAGCTCAAAAAAATGACACTTTAATACTAAGTACTAAGTACCTAAAACATCTAAACGAACGCATAAAGCACCTAATTTAAAAAAAAAAAACTAATATAAAAAAGTTCTTATAGGTAACATTCTGATTTTTGTAATATAATTAGAAACCCTGATTGTTACTAAATTACAGGGCTAACATACTTCACGCGAAGTAATTTCCATCCTTTTTCGTCATACAAATTACTACCGTACTAAAACCAATGTTTTCTTAACAACTTGTTGTAGCCAAGAAGGCCGTATACTTGAAATATAAAAAGCTAATTGTTATAATACGCTTTCGACACGTTAATTAACTCAAAGCAGCACGCGATAGCAGAACTCTTAATGTGATTTTAATTAAAATAAAAACACGTAGATAACAAAGGAAAGTATGTATTAATGTATGTTCACGCTAATTGAACGTATCAATTATTCAGCCCTTGCAATGAACACTACTCGAATAAAAAAAATATTTTCGCTGTATGTTGAAATACCATGCTGCTTTTGTGACAAAAAAAAGAAGAAATATTTTTAAATCTATGAAACGAGTAGGTAGTCATTTTGATATTTAAAATTTGCCGACGAGAAAATCCCGTTCCTCTTTGACGTATATTTTCACTTGTAGACAGAAAAAATAACAATAGAAAATTAAATATTTTCGCTCAATTCTTTGATAATACTTTAAGTTTAATTTAAAAAGCAAATAATAAAGATATTATACTCACATAAACATATAAACTTGACCAGCATCGTAGTAGTAACGTCGAACATGGTCAGGAAATTCTTCTGTACTATACGATAAACCATCTCCTTAGCTACCGTATCACTGTCTAACTAAACACACGCGTTTTTATATCATCTATCTATGAACTAGTGTAAACGAATCCCCCTTTATCATCAGTCACTGAAGAATTTGGCATTAACTTGTTACATCTGACGTCCGTTTACTAACTGTAGCTCCTGTTTCTTATTTTAAAATTTTTATACTGAGCTTCTCTTGTTCAAGCGGCAGACATCTTGTATTGTGACGTCATGGTAAGGGAAAATCAATTCTTTCGCGCCTGCGCAAATTTTCTCCTTGGCCTATTTAGCGACGCGTCCCGACCATGACAGAATACATTTCGTTTTATATGTAACCTTTCACAAAATGGCTGACATTTTTATGAATGAATCGCTTTTGCTCATTCATTTCATATTAAGATGTTTACTTATCGTGATTAGATTTAGATTTTCCGAGCTTTCTTTGTGTTTTGAAAGGTTGTTAGGTTAAAAGCCGTTTTATACAAATGACCTTTTATTATACTTTCTTAAGACTTAACAGTAAACTATATCATATGTGCCGCAGGTCATCATCTGCCTAGCCTTTTGCCAACTATGTTGGGGTCAGCTTCCAGTCTAACCGGATGCAGCTGAGTACCAGTTTTTACATGGAGCGACTGCCTATCTGACCACCACAACCCAGCTACTGGTTAATACGAAACCCCTTGGTAAGACTGGTTGTCGGACTTTCGGGCTTCTGTCAACCTGCAACGACTGTCAAAGAACCACGAATGAAAACCGGGACCAACGCAACGGCTTAACGTGCTTTCCGAGGCACGGAGGGGTCTCGGTATGTAAAGATGGTCACCCATCCACAGAACAACCGCGGCAAGCGTAGCTTAACCTGTCCGATCGACCCATGAGGTTGTTATTACTTAGCCACAAGCCCCTCACGCCGGTGCCGCACGTATTCATACATTAAGGTTGATGTAAGCTTGATCAAAGTAGGTATCGGACTTGAGTTTCCCATATTACCTATCTAATGGATATATCGGTAACTGCAATTTGTTTCCAAGGCTTTGCGTAATAACATAGACGCGTGGAAAGTGTTGTTTATTGCATATAGGTACCAATTTTCAGTACCTACCAGACATAATGTAGGTAGTATAGGTACTATCTGGTACCTACCTGAGCCATGGTTGGAAATAGACCTGCATGCAAAAATGCTATCAGAAAGTGATGGTTGAATTGGAAAAAGCAGCTTAACAAAATGCATTTTTTAGTTTCTGTCCGTTTGTTTTTATTTTTTTATTGAATTCGTGAGAGCAGGGTGGCCCAGCGGTATCTGCCGCCACTTACGAGATGTAGGTCGTAGGTTTGAAACTAGACAGGCGTTTTATTTTGTGTAAATTATTTCATCATCACTGCTCTCAAAATGGTGAAGGAAAACATCGTGATGAAACCGGCGTGTCCTAGAACAAAAATTCGAAGGCATGTGACATCTACCAACCCGCACTGGGCCCACGCGTGGTGGATTACGGCCTACCCCCTCTCACAGAGAGGAGGCCTGTGTCCCAGCAGTGGGAACATTATAGGCTGATTATGATTATGATTGAATTTGTGAAAAACATGACCGTCAAATACATAATATTACCTAATATTATAAATGGTAGGAACACAGCATGGGTAAGAATAGAAGGTAACTCTGTGAGTCCGTCTGTCACCTTTTCACGACTATACCGATCGATATGTTGACAGATACGTAAAGTGTTACACTGTGGATACGTACTTAGCCTGGAGAAGGATACAGGCTACAAACAAGATATTTTTTACATTATAATAGGCTATTTGACAATGTAAAAAATAAGGTCATAATTATTGACACTCGTATAGATTATCGCTTTTAAAATCGATTTGCATTAATTTTACTACAAAACAATGTATTATTTATTAAAAAAAACCCGAAAAAACTTCATCTTTTTAAATCTGGCGCCACGTAATCGAAAACGGTCTGGATTGGCTGAACTTATGATGACGTCATGATATAGTCAATTTCTGTCTATCGTTGACAGAACAGATGACTTTTGTCTAGTATCTCGACCGTTTCAACATTTGTTTACGTGTATTGTGACGTCACGACGCCATATTGATAGAGATAGCGTTTTGGCGGCTTATTTAAACAGTACATTTTTATTTACTATTTTCTAAAAGAAATACATTATGCAATTTGAAGTAATAGGTTTTTGTGGGCTCGTTAGACACCATTAAATAATCTGAGATGTTTATCAGAAACCAGTCAAATATCCTATTATAGGTAAGCTAAAATAATACATATGACTAAGAAAAAAAAGAATGGGGAAATAACCGCATCGAAAAATTCTTCCGCATCGCTGTCAATAGGCAAAGTGGCCAAAACGCTGACAGCATGGCCTGGATAAAAAAAAAAAATACCTACCGGGCATTCGCGATTTATTTGCCAAAAATGTAAACAAATATGAATTAATGGAAAAAATATTTTAATTCCTACACAATAATGTTCAGTTTACGCTACAACTTCATATATTTTTAAAACTGTCAATAGTGCTAGTCACTCTGAAATCAACCTAATAATTGATTGATTAAAAGTTGATATTCGTTCAACTTGAAATAGTAGGTAGGGGTGTGCAGCACTTTGCACTTTTACTTTAGTACATGTTATTATTTTGTACCCCTACTATTTTGGTTTTTATTTTTTTGTTTTTAACCGACTTCAAAAAGGAGGAGGTTCTCAATTCGACTATGTTGTTTTTTTTTTGTATGTTTGGTAGGCGATGTCTCCGGATTGTAAATCGATTTCAAAAATATTTTTTTTAATGGAATGGAAAAATTCGAAGACATGTGACAGCCGCCAACCCGCACTGGGCCCGTGTGGTGGATTACGGCCCATTCCCTCTCGCAGTGTGAAGGCCTGTGTCCCAGCAGTGGGAACGTTATGTGCTGATTATGAGGTGGCCACGTTGATTACAGCAGTGGCATTATTTAGGTCTTCTTTAGTGCAAGTGAACGGGTGCTTAGGAGACTCCAACAAGTGGGAAGTGGTTTGACTGTGTTAAAGGGTATTTAGTGAATGTAAACAAGCCTTGTTACTTAGTTACTAACTACCCAGTTTTCAATCAATCACTGAAGTATTTTGTGTAGTTGACAGCCCCTAACAAAGGAGTTGATGCCGGAACAACACGAAGGGTATTTCCGATTGGGATCCGGTTACGAAACGGGAAACAAGAATCCGGTTTGAACGTGTTCAGGAACTCAACGTGTAAACTGTTCAGAGGTTTTTTTTTAAAAGGACAAGTTTCAGTAGCAATTTGAGATTTTACATTAGATATGAGATGTGTAATTTTGTAGGAGTGTGTATCATATCAATTTCACCGACAAAGTGGTAAAATAAAATTTTGGAAAATATTTTTGTTAGATATTATAACCATTAACGACACTACGCAGTGGTGTGGCAGTAGGTAGTGACGCATACGCAGGTGGGCGTGGCCTGTCTGGCCTGCCTGTTGTCGATACTTCGATAGGGTAGGTATGTAGTTTCAATAGTAGGTACCACACCTTACCCGTTATCTATACTATATTAATATTATAAAGCTGAAGAGTTTGTTTAAACGCGCTAAATCTCAGGAACTGCTAGTTCGAATTGAAAAATTGTTTTTTGTGTTGGATAGGCCATTTATCGAGGAAGGCTATAGGCTATATAACATCACGCTATGACCCTTAGGAGCCGCGCAGCGTGTGACACCGCGGGGAACAGCTAGTCCCGAATATAAATACTTTCTAAAGGCTCTAACCAGACTAGCCAATCAGCTCCCGTTCAAGAACAATCAAGGACTTTGTCAAAACAACACGTAACCAAGTAGCCAATTTATGGCGGGCTGGGTTACTTTACATAAACACCGCGAGGTAACGAAACCATGGTGACTTCTAATTTTTCCACTAACGCCATCTATCGAGCTTTAGACAAACTTTATGATCTTATACCACTGACCTTACACTTGTATGATCGTAAATAATGGATAGCCTCCTAAGGGGTCATTGTACTTATCATTATGAACAACTATTACTATGGGACCAAACCTGAAATCGCAAAAAGGAATCAGCTGTTTCCTACATTTTGACGAGTTATGCGAACATAAAATGTAGTTTTATTTCAATGTTAGGTGTTTACTTCGGAAACAAGTAGGTAAACATTACATATAATATTTATCTTTTGAAATTAGAAACTAGTCTAGCTACATTTTTTTAGCTAATCAAATTGCAGCTGGCGACATTAATTTTCTATTTGAAAGACGTTTAAAATTATTCAATGTCTGAAGAAAATTATCTACACATGAAATAGAACGTTCACAACTTTATTTATTTGAATTTTAGTTCCTGAGAACCTCCAGCGATCGGCAAAAAAAACAACTGTCATTTTCGTATAGTAATAAGGCTCTTTGACACAGGCGCGACGCGACAGTGCGACGCGATTCTGCGATATATATCCATAGAACAATTTCTATGGAAACGCGCGCGACACTTCACACAGGGGCGACTTGTCGCGCCGCGACGGTGTCGCTGCGCGACTTGTAGCGCGACACCGTATAGCCGCGATATCGCGTCGTGCTTGTGTGAAAGGTGTTGCGGCGCGATAATATCGCAGAATCGCCAGGCGACACGTCGCGCGACAAGTCGCGCCGGTGTGTAAGAGCCTTTATGCACACTCAAATTGATTACATCCTAACTCGGAACGCACCCGAAGTTATTAAATTGCGTTTAGTTACTACAGCGAACCATAATTTTTCAAAGTATTAAAACTGAATTATTAATAGCTTATATTATGTCTTATCTGACACTAATTTTTCGGCAATACTTATTTTAATAGTATATTTCATTACAAGTGCGGAAAGGCTGTCATTGCAAAGAGTTCCGACAAATGTCTACCCGAGCCGAGGCGCAGCCGAAGGCGAGGGTTGACAGTCGGAACAAGTTGCAATGACGGTTCCGCAGGTGTACTGAACTACTATTTTTAATACAGTTGCGAAAAAATGAAGCAATTTAATAAAATAATAAAAACACAATATTGCTTTTTTCTCTTCTCTCCACGCAAAAAATTTGTCGTATGTGGATATGTAACGACTTTTTGACTTTTCCGGTAAAATGTTCTCCGAAGCATTTTGTGCAATTATACTGAGTTCCGGAGGTGTTAATTTAAAAAAAATAGGGTCGAAATTACTCATTTTGTGCAACAAACAACTAAACTCGCAAAGAAAATTTCTGGAAAATGGCGCCAACCGTAGAATATAAGCAGAGTTTTTTTTTCTTCACCCATTTTGGTAGGCAAAGGGAACTATCCATACAGCTTAGTCTTCAGTATATTTTTTTTATTGATATGAAATTTAATGAGATGAAATGAAACCTATAACCTAACTCATTCAATTAAATAATTAAATCGGATATTGAAATAAATTAGTAGCTTCTTTTTAGAAATATACGTATGAATCACAAAAACTCTTTAGTAAAAACTTCATGGTTGGTTTTTCTTTTTAATAGACATTATTTTGACAGTTGGGAATGGTTGGGAAAGAGACACGCACGAGTTCGGGAAAGGTAAAAAAAAAGCACTAGTATGTAATAGCCCACATCATAGAGTAAAGTAATGCCCACATCCCGAACGCTATACGTCCCTGCAATACACCACTTTTTGAGCAACTGTATTAAAAAATCTTTTTCCCATTTACGTATTCAAAGGTTATAGAAAACTTTTAGTCTAGCCTTTAGTTTTGATAATATTACGTGTGATCACTTATTTCTGAGATTGCTGGTAAACCTGTGTAAGACCGAGGCTGTTGTGAATTTGTGATCTATAGTACTTAAGATATTTTATAACCAAGCTGTTGATGTAAATCACACTAATATTATAAAGGCGAAAGTTTGTGAGTGTGTGGGGGTGTGTGTGTGTGTTTATATGTTTGTTACTCTATGAGTCTTATAGTCTCTTAGTCTTATCAAAGTACTCTGTGAGCAGTATCAAAACGTCGAAATAACAACAATACAGCGCACGGTGGTTCCGCCCATAGGTCATAAATCCATACAACTCATATTCGAATTTCCAGAAACAAGTTACATATTTCGATAGACCATTAAACGAGCTATCCGGTGATATAAATATGTCACCTATTTGTTTTAATTATCACTTACTTTTTGACCTCGGAAGTGAACGCATCGTTACGTTGCACTCGCTGTTATTGGTGACTGATCATTAAAGTATTTGGTTACAAGTGAATTCTCGGAATTATTTTGTTTTTGTTGTTGTTTTGTGCAATGGAAATTCAAGAGCAAGGTATGTTTGTCACATTTGATTGTATTTTGAATAAATTGTCAGTATAATATTTGTACTATTTACGTGCTACGCCATACATAATTTATTGTATATTTTTTCTAATATAATAACTTTGCTTAGAGCTACAAAATTTTACAAGATTTTGCAAACATTCGCAACTATCTTAAATTGTAGTTGAGACTGTATATTTTAAAAATATTATACTTTGATTTGCGCCATTCTGCGCCGACGGCTGCTATAAAGGGCCTACGCCTGCGTAGACACAATCGTAGCAAGGTCTACGAAATATGCAACTAATTTCAAACTTTTCTTTCAGGTACTTGATCAAGTGTTCCTTCTCAAGGATGTATATCTTTGAGATTTGGAGTACTGTGAGTGGAAAAGCAACCAAAAAACACCAAGGTATATTAGAAGTTTTGCTGTCATCATTCAGTGATCTCGCAAATATAGGTCTTGATTATTATTGGAATCAAGAAGGTAGTAGTAAATCAAAGTTATTACTTAAGTATTCTGATTGGCTGAAAGACATTGAATGTATTGAGTTAAGAAGGAGCGTTGAGCAACGTGTTCATGAGGAAATTCAACCAGAAGCGGGGCCATCTCGCGGGCGTCCAAAAAAAGATTTATCCCAGCTTAGAGATCAAAACGTAGACGATTGAGACAGCTATCTCAAGTGGATGACTCTGCTGTGAAAACATTGCTAGACACTTCTGATAAGTCTGATACTAGTTTTACATCAGATATTAATGCAGAAGAGGTTTTATCACTTGTTGTAGAGGCTAAATTAACATCAATATTTGCTAATTAGAAATTTTGTTAATAGTAAAACTTCACGTAATATTTTACCGTCCTACCAAAGTATTTTAAATGCTAAAAAGAAGTGCTACCCAGATAATGTATGCATCTCAGAATCTAAAGCCGAAATTGAACTGCAAAGTTTGTTAGATCATACAGTTTCCAGATTCCTCGGATCCCAAAAAGATGTTTTAGATAAAGTGCCAATCAATTCATCAGATAATTTAAATTTGATCGGGAAATGGGGATTTGATGGTAGCACAGGCCAAAGCGAATACAAGCAGCAATTTTCAGATTTAGATTCTGATTCATTTTTAGATTTATTACAAGTCTAGCTAATTTTAAATCTGTTATGTAAGTTCTAATTTTAAGTCGATTTCATGTAAAATATCTATTGATTTCCATTTTTATTTTTGTATTTATCTATTTAGTTGTGTCTTTTTGACACATAGAGAATACACCCCAACATGAAAAGTTTTGATTTATTGTTAAAAACGCTTCAGAACGGGGGAAAAGCACACGTAATATTTTGATATTTATTTTATTATTCTTTTTGTGTTAACAAATTATCAAATATATCGTTATGTATTAATTTACATATACACTAATAAGTATATTATGAGTTTTTATTGCTACCTGAACCACTTCCCACGAAAAAAAAGCATTATATAAGATTTTCAGTATTTATGGCCGCCTTTGTTCGGCGGCGGAACCACAGTCAACCCAGCATACATATACATTATACAGCATCATATTGTAGTCTTTGAGTCAACCACAGTGCAGCGCACAGAGTACTTTGATACGTGTTGATTGAAAGAACGTTGCTATTTGGTTTTACAAGCTTTACTAACTGTTCGTTATGAAAGTGTACATGAAATAGTTATTGTGTTTCTTTAAACATGTCGTTGAACCCACTGAATGGTAAGATTTAATTATAAAAATGGTTAAAATGATTTCTGTAAAACTTAACCTCAACGCTTGTAAAATATTTAAAGTTTCTAACTTAAATGAACAAACTTTATAAATTCTCGCTTCTAAATATCATAAAAATTTATATTTTGAAGCGAGAATTTATAAATTACAGTAATTTCACAGCTTTCTTTTAATTTCATGGTCCATCTATTAAAATTTTATTAACGCTTGCTTGTAGACTAAAGTAAAGTGTTGGGATCAGAAGGATTGTGCAAAAATAATTTTTATTCGTTGTTTCTATTGACAACAATGGAAGAACACTCAATTTCTTCTTCCATAACAATCTGTGTCAATAGGTTGAAGAAGGCTGCGCTTCCATAGAAATATGTTTTGGGTCCCAATTTACAGCACATTTTCCAGTCCAATGTGTTTGTACTGCACGTCTGTGCCCCACAATATTATCTGATCAACAATCAATCATCTCAAATAAAATTTGTCTTTTTAATATCATTATTTACTAACTGATCCCACTTACTTCATACCGCTTCAGAATCTATATGAATGTTTGAGAAAATAAATTGTCTTCATGATTTTTTTTTGTGAATTTTTCTCATATTTTAATAGTTATTCTCCTATTCTGGGGAAAAATCCAGCAAATCAAAGATCATAAAAATCAGTCCAGCTGTTCTTGAGCTGTAAATGGTGTAACTAACTCGTCTTTTTTTATTTATATAGATTTGATAACTCCTTTTCAGAATTAAAACGTCGGCTGGATGATGACAAGACACCGTTACCCAAGCGGCTTTGTCTTGCCAAAAATGTGGTGCAGTCCCACCACTTCCCCACTGCTCCTAAAGAGAGAATTGTGGGTGAATGGCTTCATACCTTGACCGGGAGGAATAAACTAAATAGTGATGAGCTGAAGAATGTGCTGGATTGGCTGTCAGCGGTCAATGACTTGACTAGTGAGCTGAAGAGTAAATTGATACAGGTATTAAAAACTTTTTATTGATATTCAAAAGAATATTTAATTTTGTAAGTAAAGTTTTTAACTAGCTTCTACCCAGGACTTCGTCTGTGTAAAAATGTTTATTCCCCCAGCCTACCCCGTCGCATCGCATCGCCTGCCCGCACTATTACCTACTTCATTTTTGCTTAGTGTTCCTTCTGACTTTTTTGTTTTTGCTCGGCTCCTAAGAGTCCTAGCGTGATGTTCTTTTGGCCTTTGATATCACTAGACTAGGTAGACTATCAAATTGGACTTTCAAAGAATTTTTCAAATCTGACTGTTATTTCCAGAGATTAGCATTCAAACTCTTCAACTTTAGATTATAGATAGATAAGACTGATAAGAAAGATCATAACGACGCTTGAAAGGCAAAATTGACTTAGCGACACAGGGTCATAATGTCGCTTAGTAAATTTTGCCTTTCAAGCGTCGATAAGAAAATGCACTCTGAACTACAATTATAATTGTTAAGCGCTTGAATGGAAACGGCTGGGTTACTACTTACAATTGCCTACTTCTTGTAGTTTGATGGGGTAACCACAAAATAAATAAATTATGATTTTGTACTCAACTAATTTAAGCTTATGACTAATTTCAGATTGTATCACAATACATACAGCGGAACCCGCTACAAACTGGCGACATAAAGTACATATCAACATTTTTAGAGAATCCCAAAATCTCGTCACAGCTGAGTTTACAAATTGATGACTACCTTACTATAACAATCACATTGCTTCAGTTCCTAAGAAATGATGACACAAACACACAACTGACTCAAAAATTACTGAACAACTTTATAAAATATTACAGAGAATCCAAAAAGAAATTGGAATTTATCATCAAATTGTTGAATGGTGAAAATCTGGAAACTATTTTCAGCTTCTTGGACACAGAATGTCGAAAATGTGCTGTGGATGTGTGCCAGAATATTTTGTTTCCAATCAATAAAAAAACATTTTTCATCAGCTTCTTACAAACATTGATTCGTAAAGATAATATTGTAGAATTGATTGCAGAAAAAGGGGATAACATACAATCGGTAATCAAAATCATGAACACATTCTTTGAATTTCCCAAAAATCGGTCTGACAATGATTCGAAATTCTTATGCAATTTCATAGATGTCTTCGTAAGTTCCTTCCAAAAAGAGAATCAGATTGTTTTTGCTTTTTACATTATGGTGGCTAATGTTTTGAATATGGAACAGAGTTTCATAGTGCCTGCTATGAATCTACCATCCATTTTAGAAGAAAATGACGCTAAAACTAAAAGAACCCTCTTTTTGAATATGCTTGAAGTTTTATTAAAGAATGAAGTTGATATTAATGTGCGCCTGACTGATACTTTCGGTGAAAAGATATCAAAAGTTGAAATAAAAAAGAACTTCACCGCATTCCTTCAAGCAGTTATGATAGGGCAGCTGAAACTTGAAGGAAAGTTAGACAAGACTACATTACAAATAATAAAAACAGCTTTGAAATTAGATCCTGTATTGATTGAGCAAAAAATCGACCTAATTCTACCTTCAATAATGACCGCAAAGAAAAACAGTTCAAATATTACAGAAACTTACACAGAAACAATGAATTGTTTATTAGAAATATTATTCAAACTAAGCAGAGGAACTCTTTTTATAAACCAAATTCTACCATCAGTAAAAAATATTTTGGAAGCTGGCAACACTGAGCAGTTTGAACTGAAGCAGAAGGTAAAAGAAGCAAAAAAAAATGGAGTTGATTTTGAAAAGTTGGAAAGTAAAATAATAACAGGTTCTGATTTATTTCCTGAACAATCTGTAGCTTTGTATGGAAAGATGACTTCTGAATTGATGTTCAGACAGAATAAGGAGCTTTTGGAGTCATTGCAGAAAGATTTAGAAGTACATTGCTTGATGATGTTGGAGGAAGGATTTGTCAGTAAGTGTATTGCTTTTCTGTCAATTCCTTTTTTATGCATGATCACTTGATCACTCATTTTTAGGGTTCCGTAGCCAAATGGCAAAAACGGAACCCTTATGGATTCGTCATGTCTGTCTGTCTGTCCGTCCGTATGTCACAGCCACTTTTTTCCGAAACTATAAGAACTACACTGTTGAAACTTGGTAAGTAGATGTATTCTGTGAACCGTATTAAGATTTTCACAAAAAAATAGAAAAAAACAATAAATTATGGGGGTTCCCCATACTTAGAACTGATACTCAAAATTTTTTTTTTTCGTCAAACCCATACGTGTGGGGTATCTATGGATAGGTCTTCAAAAATGATATTGCGGTTTCTAATATAATTTTTTTCTAAACTGAACAGTTTGCGCGAGAGACACTTCCAAAGTGGTAAAATGTGTGTGTGTCCCCTGTAACTTCTAAAATAAGAAAATGATAAAACTAATAAAAATATATGATGTACATTATCATGTAAACTTCCACCGAAAATTGGTTTGAACGAGATCTAGTAAGTAGCTCGCCGGTGAAAATTTAAAAACATATGATGGTACGGAACCCTCGGTGCGCGAATCCGACTCGCTTTTGTCCGGTTTTTTTCCTATAAGGATTGGGCAGAAGTGTATAGCACCCACATTTCGCCAGGTGTGTTGTGTTTTAAGTCGCATCTAATTGAGGGCAAGCCTATTGCGTGATTGCGTAGGCAATTTTGAGATGGGACAGTATTGTCCCATCTCAAAAATCCACCTTGTATAAACTTTTTTTATGCATGTAAACCTCATCAGTTTTGTAAACTAAATTAAAAACGTTTTTAACTTTTATTTTTCTCAGACAAGCATTGATGTCATTATCATACATCTCAACAACAAAAAAACTCTAATTTTCCAGGTCCTTCAATCATAGTACTAACAGAAGTATTGTCAGCCATTTTGTCGTCATTCCTACAACACAACAAGATGGCAGACCACACTGTGCCAATGAATGTAGCTGAAGATTTTTGGAATAGGTACACTAAATTCGAGGAGGAATGCTTGGGCAAGTTCGGAGTGTGTGTTTTGAAGCTTAGCTATGTAAGTTTTTTTTTTCTTCTTTTTCATCTGAGGTACCTATAGCTTAAGTTGTAGTGAAGAGCTTATCTGGTTAGCAAGGTTGACAATGGAGCTGACTGCGCTTGCTGCACCTGACGAACATAAACATCGTCTTCTCTGTAGACTCTTTATAAAATTCCAGGCGAAACATGAGCGTTATTTATCAGTATTCTCCCGCACAAAGATTGTAGACAATTAAATATATTCTTGTTGGTGTATAGGTACATATTTTTGTGTCTGACTGCCTGTTACAATGCACATTTGTAACACAACTCTCACGACACATTTATTTACATTTCAGAATCCACCGCTAATAATATCATTTCTTAAGCTATGTCAGAGTTTCGCACAACTCAAACTCCTGAACATAAAGTACAGTAACGTGAAACTAGAAATATCTCCTGGCAGTGATACGTCGGAGGTTTTCGACCTAAGTGTCTTGTTGCCTTGTTTGAGTAGCAAGCAATGGATAGCGCTCGCGGCGAAGATTGAGGATGATGAAGCTGTTGTGCTTTTGGTAAGTTTTGAGGATTCTTTTCATACTATTTATTTTTTTGTCATAAAAAAATGGGTCCCTTAATATATAGATGGCGGGATGAGCTGGACTCCTTCAACAAGAACTGGTCCTTAGCAGCTTTAAACAGAGAAAAGTGGAAAGAAAGTAAGGAGGCCTTTGCCCTGCAGTGGGACATCACAGGCTTTTAATAATAATAATCAACATTCTATTGAAGCCACTGAATGGAGATTTTGATATGACTTTTCAATAAAAATACGCTATTTGAAAATTCATGAAGACAATCATGCTAAACGTTTTGTTATCTTGACCAATGTCAAGATTTGAGAGTTTGCAAACAAAATTTGAGTTCAGTGCATCTTTTTCTTTCTATTTCATTAAGAAAAGGACAGAAGATAAGTTTAGTCCTGTCAAATTAATCACCGCCTGCCGTAAATTGACGTAATTTTAACAGGCAAGTTTTTCCGTTTTTTTATTACGTCTAAACTTGTATGGAGTAGTGTCAGGCGCTGATTAATTTGACAGGACTAAACAACAAATTATCTTATGTCCTTTTCATAATGAAATAGAAAGAAAAATATGCACTGAACTTAAATTAAGTTTAGTTTGTGAACAAGGGAAGGAATCGGCACCATTATTTTCAATACAGCGTACCTACCAATGGTTATACAATTTATTTTTATTGCCGTTTTTTGAACTTAGAAATTGAGTCAATCCTACACAACTAATCATATTGTACTTAACTTTCAGGATAACCTACTCTTAGCCAAAACCATGGCTCTCCAGTTACTTTCAATAAGAAACAAACAAGAAAACCCAAATGCAACAGTGACATCAACAAAAACTCATTTGATTAAACAAATCAACACCAACCCATCGCTTTTACAAAACACTTACTTCTGCAAAATATTGTTCACAGATTTAGATAAATCACATATAAAATTGTTGGCCAAATATTTGGTCAAACTTTGCTTAACTGAACCAGATTTGGATGTATTGAAAATTGATGCCATAGCTTCTAACAAAGATTTGTTAAACATGTTGGTACTGGAAACAGCTAAAAATGTAGCTAAGAGCTTTGAAAATGGAGATTCATTAAGCAAAATGCTAGGCAAAGCTGATTTCAATATGACTTCCTTTGCAAAAGAAGTGACAATCGTCGATTATTTCAATGAAATAACTATAAATTCAGAAACACAAGATGTGATTAAAAACTCTGTAAATATATTCAAACAATTGCCAATCCACTATTTAGATGAAAACTACCAATTGGTAGCAATCTTTGTTATGCTGGCAATAAAGAAATGTTCAAGTGCCAAGAAACTAAAACGCAATATTGACTATGTGTTACAAAGCATATACGAATTGAGTCTCCAAAGACCAGACTTATATCAAATTTTTCCTGCAGATTCTATATTCAATTTTAAAGACAATTCTTTATTGGAGTTGCTTACATTAAAAATAAAAACACCAAATAGTTTGCTTATCATCAAAAGCCTTCTTGAATTGGCTGTGAAAAAAGTCCGTGTAGACAGTGACCAAGTCAAAAACATAGTTGAAAAACTATTGAAGCAAAATAAGAAGACTATTTCGGATATCGAATCATTTAACGATCCCGTATTCCAAATCACTTGCCTAATTCTACCCTCAATAGTCAAACAGAAGAAAGCCATAACTGCCAGTGCCTTTAGATCAATATTAGCCGACTTACAAGAAAAGCTACACAAAGCCTTATTGGAATCATTTAAAAACATTGATTTTGGTAATAGTAGTTTTTCACTTAATGATGTAAGCAACACTGAAGATAACGTGGTAGAATCTCAGAGTAGCGTGGCAACACTGAACGCCATGGTGGCGTATTCTTTGACTCTGTCTAGGTACTGCGATGCTACAGAAGGTGATGATGTCATGAATTTGGAGTGCTTGTTGACTGCCCTAGAGTTCTTCGTGCAAAATGCTGTAAGTATAAACAGTTATAAAAATAATGACCTAACTTTTTTGACTGGTTTACCACTTCTCTCGTATACGACCTATATCCACACGATTTGGTAGCGACGATCCATGCATAATCAGCCTATAATATTCCCACTGCTGGGACACAGGTCTCCTCTCTTTGAGAGCGACCATAGCATGAGATATTTTCATAATAATTATAGTTTATGAAAATATTTCATGCTGTGGTTGGTCATTAGCCACCTAGCAACATGGTAGCGCGGCTAAGTGCCCAGAGAGCGCCAGACGTATATTAAAAACTGTTAGTAGGGTAGTCTACCGGAATACCAGTATTTTATTTACATGGAGTGACTATTCTACCACACGACACGCCAATGCCCGCTGTTGCTGAAAACCAGCACTGAGGCTGTCTCGCATAGGGTCGTAGCATTATGCTGAGCGATTGCCGTTTTGCGTGGGTATGTCGCATTATACCCCAACTTATTCTTTTTGTGTTCTTTCTCTGAGTCATGTTTTTGCCAAATAAACGTGTTTTCCTATTTTTGTTTCTTCTACCTTGCAGTGTGATTACATATTTTGTTAGGGCGGGAGCAGTAGCTTTTATCACCGCTTGTTATCTTAAAAAATCCATGAGGGATTCATTTAATAAAAATAAATAAACTTAATAAACTTCTTTTTTTTTTACGTATTTTCCAGATAAAAACAACAGAAAATCCAGACTCGAAACCTCAACACATCGACTCGGCAATCCAACTGCTAAGCGTAGTTCTAAGACGCATAAAAAAACTAGAAACACACTCCGTTTTCCAAGAAAAAGATAAGCTTTTCCTTCAAATATGGCGAAGTATTAAAACCAGGTTGATATTAGAACAAGATAAAAAGCGGATTACTAGTAGTTGTCTAGAAGAAATGGGGACTACTTTGAAGTTTGTATGCGAATTGTCGTCTGTGGATTGTTATGTGACGAACTTTGTCGGTGATCTTAATAATTTGGTGGTTTTGAAGGTAAGTGTGTTTTTCTGTTTGTCCTACACCCAAAACTTATATTGTATGTCATCCCCAGTCCATCAAAGATTCGAGATGGCAAACTCGTCGCGTTACTTGGTTATTGGCAAGCTTCACTTTAAAAATGGAGTGCAATGTAAAGAAAACGTCAGAAAAATAATTTAATAAAAAAACATTAAAAAAAAATATTTGTATGACCTACAAGTAGTTGTTCCGGGTCTGGCTGTTTGTGTATGTGATTTTAAATGTTTGTAAACGCACCCACAATACAGGAGAAATTCCTAGTGTGGGGCAACGTTTTATAAAAAAAGAAAAGAATAAAGAAGAATATTGATTTTAAACTTACGTTAAATTTCTACTATTGAAATTCAATCTAATCTTTCGTATCGGCACAAATTATATGAGAATATCCCAAGCCTTGATTGACATTGTAAATCCAATTGCATTCTCTTTAAACCAGCGTTTACGTTTAATGTGGGTTTAACTAAATTAGAAGTGAACTTTTGAAACTTCGCCCAATAACATACTACATTACTATTTCAGAAACCAACACTAATCCAAAAAGACAACAAAGCAGAAATAACCTCACGAAAAGTATTCAAATACCTTTGGGCACAATGCCTCAAAGCAAACATAGTTGGCCCGAAATGTGTTGCCATGTCAAAATTAATGTACCGCGCGTGTAAGAATTTGAGGAATTGGATGCGGCAACACTATGAGTTTGAAGACAGTGTTGCTAGGATAAACGAGGAAGTTTCTGCCGATGATGTTATTGTGAAAGTTATCAAAGTTGATGATGATATTTGTGAAATTGTAAGATTGGACTTGGATTCGTTGTCTGAAATACTTTTGGCGGCAAAAAAGGTATGTACTGGACCAAAAAAAAAATTCTACTTTTTTTTTTTTTTATAAAATGTATTTCTGTCAATATTATTAAAACATTGCAATCTAGTCTAGGCAATGATGTCCTTAGTTTTATGATGTACAGCTTTTTATTTCTTTTTATTGCTTTAAAATTATATAAAAAGCAAAAGATCACTGACTTATTCCTCACTAAATCATCCGAAATTCGTAACACGAAGCAGGAATTCAGTTGTATTCTCGAATTAAGCCACCCTTCACATATAACGTAGGCGTTTCTTCAAAAGAATACGCTGGTTCAGCACGACGTCAAACAACGCCAAAAGCAAAACCCGAAAAAACCTTATTAAAAAAAAATGTTTTTCTTTAAATCAGCTTAAAGATAGTAGGCACACGTATCGCGCTTACGTCTCTCGGTACCCGAGCTTACGTCTCTTCGTCCACCCTTGCTCCTCTCACCCCTCCGGCCTGCCTGCTGCACCATCAACCAGCGGTAAGCGAGCCGTAAGCGCTGTGTCGCCTAGCCGTAGCCGAGTCGACGTATCGGAGCTTCTGATCCGCTTTGGTTACGTGCTTACGTTAGGGTGACGCCGACGAGGCGAAAGGCGATACGGTGCCGACCCCATTCCGATCTGATACGGGTGCTATGACCTTAAACCACCGACACCAAGCCAGTTAAGAACCTATCTGTTATAGAAATCCACTTTTTGACACAAAAATTACAGCTTTTTTTTTTCAGCAAAAAAAAAAATAACAGCTTGGTTGTCATTTTAGTATTAAGAACTTTGCCTACATCGAAATAAAGTTCTAAATACAACTACTGGCTCAAAGATCTAGACTAGAACTAAAGTGTCGTTTTATAATAAGACAGTATAAGTTTCGAACCAACAAAATATTAACCTAACTTCCTACATATTCCAGATATCCCTGGACTACAACTTCGTGGACATAACCTTCGAGGTGCAGCACCTAATCCACTACGTGCTTGGAACTAAGTCTGGCGTGAGGTGCGACATATCTTGGGAGGCTTTCTTCAAGCTGTTCGAAGGCTGCGTGGCGGTGCTGAATAACTTGCTACTAGCTAGGGAAGAAGTTTTAGAAGACAGGTATTTATTTCATAACTAGCTTCTGCCCTCGACTTCGTCCGCGTGAAATTTCTTGTTCCTCCGACCCACGCTATTAATTATGCGCGTCTTTGCCTAAGGGTCCTAGCGTGATGCTAAGCCTATACCCCTCCTTAAGAATTAGGCTAGCAAAAATAACTTTTCAAATCCGACTGGTAGTTCCAATCCAAAGATTAGCTCGTTCAAACGAGCAAACTCTTTATTTTTATTATTAGCATAGATTTAATCCATTATGCGGGAAGCGCTAAGGTAGCCCGCGAAATTCAAATTTACGTTTTTTGCAATTTGCTGGTCAGTATTAAGTTGTAAGTTGCTTAAAATATTATTCGCGACCGTAACAAATATGTATTTACAGAATTATAATCATTAAAATCAGTAATAGTGATGCTTGCCCCCTATTAGATGGGATTTAAACATAACTGGCGAAATAATAATGCACTGTTCAGTGTACAGCTCGATTCAAACTTTATGGCGGCTCGGAACATGAGGCGAACAAATTTATATGTCAGCGGGGGTGAGGTACTGCGCAGTAACAAATTTATATGTCAGGTTGAGGTACTGCGCAGTAACAAACTTACATGTCAGCGGGAGTGAGGTACTGCGCAGTAACAAATTTATATGTCAGCGGGGGCGAGGGGTGGGGTGCTGCGCAACGACTAGCGCACTTCAGAGCCGCCATAAAGTTTTACGCGAACTATACACGCCTCTGTGTAAACCTTCTGGAGATATAGGCGTGATATTATGCTATATTTCGTAAGCCACAGTGGCGAAGGTTCCTTAAAACTCGATTCCTACCGGCTTCCCTTTGACAAATGGCACAGTATTCTATAGACAAATAATATAATCATATTAAAGATATCTACTCCGGCTTACCTCTTACAAAAATTTACCCTTCGCTACTGGTAAGCCATACTTATTTTTATCTTATTTTTTCCTTTTTATCTCTATTTCAGATGGCCATGCTACATGCAGTGCTATAGGGCTCTGATATCGGCGCTCTGCGAACGAGCCACGACACACGTGCAAGTAGAAAGGAGTATAGAAGAAAAACTAGCGGAAATTGCACATTCTATTGAGAAGTAAGTTATTTTGAACGCTTATTTTTGTAATTGATAGGCTCCCGTTTGACTACTGCCTCACCAGGGCCCCAACTAGCGGCCCACCCCAGCTTCGCACGGGTACAATTATTGTTTTCGTATTTCCTCATTTTTCTTTCATACAACCCTTGTCCTGGCAATACAGAACACAAAAAAAAAACTGGCACTCTTGCCGACAGAAGTGAAAACTTGAAAAAGCATAGTAATTTTATAAATATGTTTGAAGGTCATTCTTCCCAAAGAAAATGTACCGCGCGTTGATGTCTTTATAATGGCCAAAACTTAAAACAGAGGTGTCGGTTAATGCCCAACGCGCCTAAAGAAGTTTTCACTTCAATAACACCAAAGGTTCAAAAACTAAAGATATTTCTTTATCATTTACAGAATAACCCAATCAATATGCAAACGCAAGAAGCACGTGTCCCGTATCGCAGCATACACCGTCGCCGACCTCTGCACCTGCCTCGAACGAAACGCACCAACAAAGATGGTCCGCCAACATCTAGAGAACTCTGTCGCCTTACTCATACAGGCCTGTGACAGTACTTATGCCATGTCATTCTTGAAAAGGGGTCTTGTTGGTTACGTGGGACAGATGACCATGAGCAATTTGTACACTATGTATAAAAGATATCATAAGTATATGGGGAATTCGTAGATAATATCGTCATCATCATCTGCCTAGCCTTTTTCCAACTATGTTGGGGTCGGCTTCCAGTCTAACCGGTTGCAGCTGAATACCAGTATTTTACATGGAGCAACTGCCTATCTGTCCTCTACAACCCAGTTACTGGATATGATACCCCTTGGTAAAACTAGTTGTCACACTTTCGGGCTTCTGACTACCCGTAATGACTGTCAAAGATCCACGAATGCCAGCCGGGACCAACGGTTTAACGTGCTTTCCGAGGCACGGAGGGGTCTCGGTATGTAAAGATGGTGGACCCATCCACAGACCAACCGCGGCAAGCGTAGCTTAACAGGGTGGCAGGGACATCAACGCGTAAACTGTAACCATGAATTCAGTAAAAAAAATGTTCGATATATTTTGATTTGACCGCGTAGGTATTGCACTTTTCAATGAAACAGCTGTTTTTTAGGGTTCCGTACCTCAAAAAGAAAAACGGAACCCTTATAAGAACACTTCGTTGTCCGTCTGACAAGACCCTTTTTCTCAGTAACGCGTGGAGTTATCAAGTTGAAATTAATATCAAATACTCAGGGCTGCAATCCCATAAAGCAATGAAAAAATCAAACATCTAATTCAACACAATCAAAAGATACGAGCGCTTATGTTCCGTTAATGCCGCATATTTTGACACTCGCGAGCGAATGGGGTACTTCCCGTTGACCTAGAATCATGAAATTTGGCACGAAGCAATGTCATGTAGCACAAGTAAAGGAAAATATCCGAAAACCGTATATTTGTAGTTACATACCTACAAATTTGTACGGAACCCTCGGTGCGCAAGTCCGACTCGCACTTGACCGGTTTTTTTGAAGTGAAAACTTTAGGCGCGTTGGGCATTTTTTGAGATGGGAAAAACCATTGAACTCGCGACACTGTTACCGACACCGCGCTACATTCGGATGTGTTCGGCTGTCCTCGGGATGTACTCGGTTTTAAATCCGATTTGTCAGTGAGTGATGGCAAAGTATTGTGTTTGTGTTTTGTTTTCACTTCTGTCGGCACTCCCGGAGTACCGCTGTTTTTTTTTTATAACCAACGAAAAACTTCTACTCTAGGGGATCTAAATTCATGTACTGAATTCATGGTTACAGTTTGCGCGTCGATGTCGTTACCACCCTGTATAGCTTGACAAAATAGTTTATAGTTGTCGCGCCACCCTGTATAGCTTGACAAAATAGTTTATAGTTGTCGCGTTTTAGCATGGCAATAGCAGTCTTGAACCCTTGGCCCTTTCCCTAATATCTGTCCGTAGGAACCCAAACAATAAAACATGTATGGTTTTTCGTTTGGATCAATGAGTGGCCGTAAATAATTATAATTGGATGTTAAAAACCCATGCCCTCAAAATTCACCATAATATTTATCAATCAACAAGTTTCTCCCTTCCTCACCATGTAAAATATGTTATTTTTAAGGTAAATAAAACTGTACGCTACAAATGTTTTGTAGCATTTTTATTATGTAAGATAAAAAATTAAATAAACAGTTGTTTTTATTAGTAATGTGTCAATTTTATTTTAGTGTTACCATATTTCATGAAAGAATATGATTGTATGTCTAATGACAATTTTTTTTTTAAATAGGTGCAAATCTCAAAAAAAATCGAATGGCTTTACCCAGTTAGAAGCAGAGAAAAGAAAAGCTTGTAAAAAGTAATTCCATGCAGTTTTAGCAGAATACCTGCCACGAAACATAAATTGCTTATCAGTCAAATGTAAAAGGCGAAACCCCTTTAGCCTTTTAATTAAAGAACCGGGAAAACCCGAAGTACCTATTTATTTTACGGCTATCCTGTAGGAAACCCTAAAATAACCCAGTCTAACCGGATGCAACTGAATGCCAGTATTTTACATGGAGCGACTGCTTATCTGACCTCCGCAACCCAGTTACTTGGGCAATACGATAGATACCCCTTGGTAAGACTGGTTTTCAGACTTTCGGGCTTCTGACGACCCGTAACGACTGCCAACTAAGATCCACGATCGACAGCCGGGATTAACGGCATAGTAAGGTGCTTTCCGAGACAGAGGGATCTTGATAATTTATGTAAAGGTGGTCAACCGTCCACGGATCAAACTCGGCAAGCGTCAATGATTTCAAAAGATATGTCAATGGCAAGCGTAGTTTAACTTGATCGATCGACCCGCGCGAATGTACCTAATAAAATAACTCTAGCCACAAGCTCCCTGAGAATTCTCTATCATTAGAAATGTTTCTATGTATGCCATGAATCTCAAGATCATTATCAACGCTATGACGATTATGTTTTCAACATTATAATAATGCGAAACAACACTACCATAAATGGTAAAGAAAACAAAACTACAATCATGTTCAATCTATGAGTAATTGTAATTGAGGTAAGTCAAGGTCAAAAATAAATTCACGTAAACAGAATACCCCCTAGGTAGATTCTGTAAAAAAACTTAAATTGCGCGCAAATTCAAACGTCATTTGTGATTTTGCGGCTGTTTCCGTATCTCCGTATATGGGCATTTGTTGAATACTAAATTCTGATTGGCTGTCGCGCTGATGTCATCAGTGACTCACTTTTTAAAGTTGATTGCAGAAAAGTATTTTTATCCTTGGCTCAGCAAAGTGTCGTGTATTCTGATATCTAATCTTACCAACATTGGAGTGACTTTTATTTATCAATAGCATTTTTATTCGAGCACTCAGTATGTTTTATCGCGTAGCTCAACAGAGTAGCTAGTATACTTTTTTTAAAGTTGTCACCTTGCTGCTACCACTTACAAATTACATTTTATAATTAAATTGCATACAGTACCTGAATATAATAATAAAAATACAAAAGTGTAATTGAAAATTACTCTGTTCATGTTGATTTGTGTGAATTCGTTATTGTTATAAAAGGACATTGTATTGATTTTGTCAATCAGTTTGACGCATGCGCTCATTGGGTGTCGTAAAAAAGGGTTGGCCAACATTCCGAACAGTGTCGTTCCGGTCGCCGTTGTCGTGGTGTCGGTGAAGTTAGTGGTGGAAATTTTACGTGTATAACATCAAAAAATGGTAAGTGAAGAAAATAAATTACAGTGCATAACAGCCGTGTTGTGTTTTTCCGTTACGAGAGTGGTGAATTACGAATCGGAATGCTGCAATTTCACGGGAAATCGCTCTTCAGTGACCGGTGCCGCCATATTTCGCACAACCCACCGCCGAGTTTGCACGCCTTTTCGTAAAAATCGTTGTCACCGTTCAGTGATTTGGTGCCACGTGTTGTGTTTTCAAGTATATGATCGCGGAGATGACAGGGTGCGGCGACAAGATGAGTGACCATTGCGCCTTGATAGGCCGGTATTGGATTTCACGTACCGTTTGAAAGGTTATTCCTGCAACGCCTTTTTTGACGAGCCAGGAGTGCCGTATGCGGTGCTGTATGATATTTGGGGGCTGTAAAGCCAGATGTGGTGTTCAGATGGGTTATCAGTGGTTTGTAGCGTGCCGGGGGCAACGAACTTTACAGGGAATGCATCGTCGCGCAATCGCACTCGCGTTTGACCATATAAGGCGTAGTGATCGCGGTACTGCTTGTCACATACATTTCGTGTCTATTTTGGGGCGAATAGGCGCGTCCGAATAGCGCAGCCGGTGATACGTCATTAAAAAAGTGAACCGGGGCTGTTGGCCTAGCAATGTCAAGGTCGTTACTCAATTCTATTGACCAAAATCTAGCTGTATCTAACATTTTGACAGGTCACCTGCAACGCGCCAAAATGATCTTTACTGCTAATCAATAAGGTCCAACGATGGCATTACGCCAAATCGAGTTGTAGATATCAAACTACTAAAGGATTAATTTTATTAGCATTGTAGTTTTCCTGCTATTAATACGGCTCATTGGCTGAAACGGAACAGAACAATGATAAAACCCTTCAATAAAATGTAAATTGTGTCTCTGTTAAGGAAAATATTCAACAGAAATTCTCACATCCTATAATTAATATAAAACTAAAGGGAAATAGTATAATCTGTCAACAACTTCCTTCTAACTGTAGTATATGACTGTATGTTCCCAATTCAGGAGCATGAATAATTGAAAATATGTAATATCATCCTACAATTTACTGTTACAGATTGTGTATCTCAACTTGAACTTATGACTAATACTTATCAACATTTTAACCATTATAGTTTACTGACCAGTATTTCTAGTAGAACTAAAAACATGCCTATCAAGCTAATGCAATAAATAAGATTCCAATTAATCAACCTTATTGTATAGATAATTTATGACTAATGAATTCCGCCAATCCTTATTCTAATAAGAAATTCTATTTGATAACTTTTACATTTACAACACACAACGGTCCTCTATCATGTGACTTTCCTTATAATGTTGGAACCAAACTAAACCATATAATTATCTAAATACTGCCTCTGGTCAGGTAAGCAGTTGTTTGCATGTAAAATACTGGTATTCAGCTGCATGCGGTTTAGACTGAAAGGCGACCCCAAGACAGTTGGGAAAAAGACTATGCAGATGATGATCAACTGCCTTAGGATCTCTGTAAAACAATTGCCTAAAGATACTGAATATCGCTGTGTCATCCAGGTGAAGAAAGTAGTGAACATGATTATAACATTATTATGCATTACTGCCATTATATTCATGCATGGTGACAATTTAACATAATTACTACCAAAACTTCAATCATTGATAGGATACCAGCATGTCCTAGAACCAAAAATTCGAATACATGTGACATTTACCAACCCGCACTGGGCCCGTGCCCAGTGCAGGTTGGTAGATTACTGCCCACTTCCTCTCGAAAGAGAGGAGGCCTGTGTCCCAGCAGTGGGAATATTATAGGCTAATTATGCTACTAAAATTATTAAATTTGGTACCTACTAACAAAAAACAAGGATAATTGATGAACTCATACAATACAAATAGGCATTGTTTTATTGAATTCAACTGCTATGTTGATCTAGCCATCATAATTATGACAATATAGTTATAATTAGAAATTGCCTCTCATTTCACTTATAATCTTTGGGATTATTTACACAAAAATTATTTTAAGCCCTATTACCTATTTCATTCATTATTGCTCTTTCACTCCTGTGTAATCCAAAGGCGGAGCAAGCTACTCTTTCCATCTCTCTCTGACACTTGAAAATATGTCAACACCACTGTTTACAAATCCCATAGGCTGCCATTGATTTTATAGTTTTAAACTGCACAGCTGTCCTTTTTTGTGTGCCAGTTGACTGAGGGGTGCCTTGCAAGTTTCATTTTAGTTTGTAATAATGAAGAAACTTATGGTCTGTTTCAACACTTCCCAATAATTTCTTGTTGACTTACCTCGCTAATAATTTCATACAAATTCTATTCCATTCTAAAATGTTTCTGGCAAATAATAAAAACCCTGAAGCAGGCTACTGGAGCAATACAACAGTGATCAGTTTTTAACTAAATCCTATTAGAAAGTTACTAGTGAGTAGTGTATGAGTCAACTTCAACAGAGCATTAGTCATCTACCTAGTCATTGATTACTCTAATGACTAAGTAGTGAGATGAATACTAAGTTGGAACAAATAATGATTAATTTGTCATTTTACATAATAATTTGAACAAATGCAAGACTTTGCAAGAAATATTGCTTTTACAACATGCACGCTGAACCTATGACTTCGGTATCCCTGCACAGAAACTAAGCCACATAAAACCTTGTCTGAATTTCTGCACCAACTTCACATTTTTCCATGTTTCTCAGAATTTGTCGAATTTAAATCAGTACACCTACAAAGTACAGTATTGAATGTAATGACTAATGATGGCTCATTGATAATTTCATAGAATCTTGATTTAACATTCTAACTGATTTTTAACTGTTACCATGATGGACACAGCCTCACATCATGCTCGGGCAATATTATGCCTAAGCTCGAGGATTCAGCGGGATTGTCCGAAAGGGTTACCGCTGGCCCGGAACATAAAGGGCTAAGGAAGGAACACGGGTGGGTTTTAGTCAGTAAGAGTCTGACACTCCCTTCCGCTCCACCCAGAGCGGGAGGGGTCATTTGATGATTTCCCATCCGGAAAAAAAAAAAAAAAAAGCTCGAGGATCAATGTCGTACCGTAGAAAATACCTATGGCCAGCAGTCAACTGTTATTAGGCTAGATTGTTTGAGATTAACGTAATAATATAATGTGTAGTTTCAGCCTTCTTAGAGCGTCATTCAATAACCATTATTGGAAACAGCCAAACTGCTTCGACCTCGTATCAAATTCATTAGGCAACCATATAACTAGAACTGTAATAGGAACCTGGTTTTTTCGTATAACGTACACAAAACACTGACCTACCCAAAATTCATGACCTAGCTGCAAAACCATTGTTGTGTTTGCACATTACTCTTACAAATATTAATCTAAACTAGCGACCTGCCCCTGCTTCGCACGGTACTTCTCCACTTGGCAAAACATATAATGTCTTTATTATATTATGCAAGATTAATATTTATTTTAACTATTTTACACATAAACCTTCCGGAATACATCCTCTGAATGTAAACCCGCATCAAAATCCGTTGCGTAGTTTAGAAAACAACGCGGTCACAAAAACAGACGCGAAAGGCGACTTTAATTGATGAATTACAGCATAATGCGCATTTAAACAAACCAAAACATCACCATGCTACTTTTTAACCTTTTATAGCAAAGCCTGTAAGTAACCCTTTTAACTCCATTGACAAATGAAGTTTCTTTAACCATATACGGTCAACAGCGTATAAAAACTCGTACCGTGAGTCACATTACATCTTGTGAGTCATTCCGTAATGTTTAGACCATGTTGGTAGTCTAGACTTTCACTGTATGAGTATTCAATTTATCTGGCAGCACGGGAGTGCCCCCGGCAAGACGAGCCAAGCGAAGTGCAAGGGCAGTACCTACTTTTTCTCGAAGCGCTTCGTCGTTTTTTGAACCCTCATAACTTGGGTTTGAACTATACAATCCAACTTCACAAACTCTACATCTTAGTCAAAATATGTGGCTTGGCCGTTTCGATACCATCACATAGGCGTAAGGTGAAAAATTTATTCGCTGTTCATTACTTTCTGTTATACAATAGTTTTTGTAGTAACGAAACGGCCTAGCCTCATATTTTGACTAAGGTGTAGATAACTTTTTGACAGTGCGAGCCATATGTGGTCTCGTCTTGGCAACATTTTACATGAAAATGTTTTGGTGGGATTAGCTGTATGAAAGATGTCTGATCTGTTTTCGATTATAAATGGCTTAAATGCAAAGATAAATCTTTTCTGAATCTATTTTCCATGATGAAATGAAAGTTATTTACAAAGGAGTAAGGTATGTCTATGACCTGAACATAAAAAAAGCAAGAGCAATATGTAAGGATCGAAATAGGTGTTCTGTAGTTTCTGTCTATCCCTATGGGGAGAAGGCGTAAGTTTATGTATGGATGTGTAAGGATTTATCTTTGTTCGTAGTCAATTTTGGCATCAATGTTGTCATCTTCTAGTAAAAACACGCAACTACCTAATGGTAATTCATAATGTCACTTAGAAAATGCGATTGTGCGCACACTGCTCACTTTATCTATGAAAGCTGATAGTGAAAGAATTTGCATATTCATGCATGACGGCATAATATTCACTTTGGATCACTTTAGTTCTGATCTCAAAAGCAATCCAGCTATTGATCCATAAATAATCCGCCGGGTTCAAGGAGTTTCATTGTCTGTCTCCAGTCTGCTTTAATCTCGACAGAATGGACGTAACCAAGCGCTTTTCAGCACTAAGGTTAATTCAATTATGTAAAATCAATTAGTTCGATAATATCGTTCCCTTATCGATAATTTATCGCTCTATCGAAAATGAGTATGTTTGTAATTCGATGTAAATGTGCCATTTGAGTCATCGTCCGTTTTAGATGACGATAATCATGTTTCCACTCAAAAATGTTATGTTGTTAAGTCAAAAACTAAAACGTCATACTACAACTCTAAAAACGCAACTCCCCTAACATTCGCCCGATTATTTTAGCGAACTCTCACCCTAACCATTTATATTTTGCATATCCCTCTACACTAAGTTCGACCTTAGAATCTAAAAGCTATCTCCTTAGACTTGAATGTCAATTCAAGTCTAAGAAGATCCTGCCGCTGAGGTGCTGCTAATGAATCTACCATGACTTGGCATTAAAGCTAGGCTTAAGTCAACAAAATCGACAGCACAATAGAGAAAGAAGGCAAAACTAGTTACTCCAAACAGGTTTTAAAATCATACTTGTCATAAAGATCATTTGAATTTCAATTAGACGTGGAATATTTTTCTCATTTAGAACTTGTGCACACGTTCTGAGATCAAGAAGCTACGTGTTCTTTACAATATGATACAACGCATTGTCTTTCAGCCTAGCCTTTAGTAAACTTATAATTAACTGAAGAAACGCGTCTTATCCAAATTGGAAAAAAAACGACTGGACTATAATGTACTAAAACCTGGCCAAGGAATGTTCTTTATCCAGATTTTTTGTCCACTCGAGCCGAGCTGCGGGCACAGCAAGTTCATTATAAGATACACGCTGACAATCACCCCTTAAGTCGCACGCAACAGACAACGGTAGCAAGCAAAATGAATCGCTATATTGGAACCACTTCGGCCCCTGCAGAAACTCCCCTTTTGAGTTTCGCTAATAAGCATGAGGGGGATCTCCAAGGGCGAAAACTGGAGCTACGACGACACATCTCGCGCGAGCGTAAAAATAAAATAGAGGAATTTGTTGAGGTAGTTTTGGCGTTGACAAGCTCTCATTTTGCAGTGAATACGAGATACCAGCTTTAGCTGTTAGTGTTTTAACTAGATGCGTCTGAATTATGTTAATCGACAGTATTCATGTAACGGTGTCCACTTTGTGCTTCGAGTTTTACAGCTGAAGTTGGATAATTATGTAGTCACAGGAACCATAATTGAAAGAATAGCATGTGGAAACAAGCTCCCTACAGTCCTAAACTGGAAGCCATAGATTGCTGTCGCTATGGCCAAAACATTGGCCAGATAGCATAATTATCGCCAACTAACGGTCTTACTAACCTATTCCCCTCTGAGCATACCCATAAAAAAACCCGATTAATGTCAATATCTTAAATCCAAACAGCTGACAGATTTCGTTCACCGACTACCCACAAACCGTGACCTCCCAAAGTACCATTACAATCTACTCAACGCTAATGAAATAAGTGAAGAAAAATGGCGTACCTAGTCCAGTCAACCGTAACATACTCATCAGTACATTCGTAAGTCACCTGAGTCAGCCAGTGACGCATACTTTTATACTTAACCGACTGACATTAAGGTCGTTGACCTTCACAACAGTTTTTTTTATAGGACAATGCCGCCCGCGTTGATACTTATGCGGCGATTATAATGTAATGAGGCAGACTGAAAGGAGACAGTATGGAAATCTAAATAAATGTGCTAACATTTCTGTTGTATTTATATTGCTTGCTTGGATGAAGTCTTGTGTAATATAAAGAGGAGAACCGCTGTTGAGCCAGTTTAAAATGTCAATCAAGTTGAACCTTTACAGTATTAACTTCAGATTCTTCAGGCTATCGTCAAATCGCAGCTTTTTAGACCGTGAGGTTGTGACTGTGACAAGCGCTGTTTCTTACAATAACTTCACATTCCTGTTACTAGGAAAGATTTGACTTCTGCGGAAAGTCAATGATTCCAATGACATTTCCAATTTCATAAGGAAACATTCCGAGCTAATCCGCTGTCTTCTCGCTACTGAATACTTTTTTATTGCAAGACGATGCAGTTAGTCTACTCTCCATAGCATAAAAATTGCACATTGTAGAGATTCACAGTAATTCTGAAAGCGATTCACTGCTGATTTTTTATTATTCGTTTCCTAGTGACTCGGACCCTAGTGTTTCAACGCCAAACGGCTCAAACATATAGCTCCCAATAAGGTTGTTATATTTGCGCCGTTTGAGATTTTCTGATCCTGCAGCAGCCGCCCCAGCACAGCCCACCGTGCTAAGAAGATGGGATGGCGCAAAGGCCCACCCAACTTCCAAGGCGTTATGGTCATTCCATCTGGCCTCTTCCCATCGTCGCGTGCCAAGCTATGGGGTTCTAAAATAGCTGGCACCCTGGCCGTGACACGAGCCCGACGGATGATGTCGTTAATGCTGGCGTGCCGTGCCATCCGACCAGCGCTCTTGCTGCAGGATAGGCCATGGTATCCGAGGCAGTCGATTGATTCACCGCATTAACAGCGATGTGGAGCTCCGCAAGGAGCGCCCTGACACAAACTTGTAGCGAGCCGGAATGCGGTGTCACCCAGCATAGTGCCTATGTTGGGTGACTGTATTAAAAGGCGTGTATTGAAGGAACTGACCTACACTCAACATAGGGTGAATTCTGATTTAGATACTGGTTGGAGAGAGCAAGATGCTAAGCTTTACTAATCTCTAAACAGAGCATTTATGTCAAACATACCACATTAAACTTATGTCAGACGCGAAATGATTGGCTATAGTAGAATTTATGGTTAATATATTGATACTTCGGTCAGTATGCGTCATTAATGCAAATTACTAAGCTGGTTTCCTATAAATTCAATAGTTCAATTTATAGGAATATATTTCCTTTAGGTACGAAAATATTCCACAGAATTGTATAAAACCAATTGCAAAACGTAATTATGTTATTCGATAGTGATATTAGGCTAGATAGTAAAAATAACTGAAGTGGTCCCGTTTGAAGGAATTCAAATCAAAACCCACCATTCTTATGTAATACAGTGAAAGATATTCTAAAACGTTTGTAGAATTATGTAAGTTGCTCCAAAACCGCGCTACCAGGAAAAGCTGGATCTAAATAAAATTAATCAAATGTTCAGGAATAGCAGTTGGTCGGACGACAATGTGGGTAGTATATTTGTTTCCGTCCCGATTGGCGTCACTGCTATGATACGCGTTAGATTGTGCAAAACCAAATTCTTTGATTCTGACGCTTTACCTGGCACCAAATTATTTCTTGATGCAAGCGTACTCTAGTCGAAAATCCAGGGTATACTTCTCATAGCTAAAAAAAAAAAATCTTTTGCTTCTACCAACCTTGGAATATGCTCAAATGCCAATTAATGGAAAGGCATAGCATTTTTATGATGCTAATCTTCTCGCACCATTTGTAAAGGGCGCATTCTATTGTAGAAGTTTCTAGGATTGCTAAATAGATACTTTCATTCCGTAATGTCATAGTGCCTCTTTTCTCGAAGAAATAATTGTGAAAGAAGGGTACTTAGTTATATAAATTAATGCTTTTATCACCATTTCAATGAAACAATTGCTTTCTTAGTAATTTATTACTTGTGAGAAAGAAACATTCGTGTTATTGAAGAACATTAATTCTATTTCCCGTCTTCAGTAATATTAGAAAAACTGGAATGCGTATTTTCAGAGCAAATGAATGTAATCTAATGAACAATAAAGCTAATTCATGTGTGAAACATGACATGAACAGATATATACGAGCATTTGTAGCGTTATCTTATATTTTTTAATTATGTGTGAGACTGTCTTATTGTAACTAGGACAAAATTCTCTCGTACAGCAATTTCTAATTTAAGTTGCAGAAAATTGCCGTTAATTGAAAGCAGTTTTGATTAATCGTGTTATTTCTCCAATTCTGAAGCTAACGTTATTTTTCGCATACTCCGTATAATCGAGGTTTTCAAGCAGATAGCGATGTTCATGAACTATTTTCTGTAGTCTTTTCAAGGCGAGACAGATGAATAATTCTAGCAAAATTGCGTTCTTGAAAGCATCTTTGAAAGCTGTTATATTGCCTTCAGTGATTCGATTCCGCCATTTCCGAGGCTTTTAAGTCGTCTACTTCCTATAACGTAGAGAAACATCTTCAAGGAACTGGCCTCACCAATTCAAGGCTCCTCAAAGGCCATATCAACTGAATAGAGGCTAATAAATAATTCAGAAGCTTGCCGGGAATTCTGAATTGCAGTACTGAACCACGGCCAATCGATCGACTGCCATAGTGCCGTATTGCATGACGATAATCTCGCCTAATGCGGCAAAATGGTGCAGTCTGGGAAATGTAGCCACTCAAGCAGAAATAATTCAGGTATATGGTGATTAACTAAACGTGCTGTGAATACATTATATAAAGGTTTTTTAGGAGTTTATTCTTTCGGTGTAAGCGGAAAGTGACGAAGCCGTAAGATTAAACAGTTGACTCATCAGCTTAACTCATAGGTCAGCAGTGATTTTGATAAATATAATGACCAACAGAAAGAAAAGTAGGTGGTTCAATTCTAACCAGGGGTTTGGTCTTAAAATTCAGCTATGCAACGACGCCACAAAGATGAAAATAGCCCAGTTTGCAAAAGTCAAGGTGGTGTAAGTGATGGACCTTTTGACATTCAAAAGGCATCGCTAAATTAGAAACGCTTCGGCCATCCCAACGTCCTTAGCTCGCCGGAGAATATGTAAATTGCGAAGAGTGACAAGAAATGTTTAAACGAAGATATTTTTTTTTTATTATGGTGGTCAATAAGAAGGAATATCTTTTATTTGGACACAGTTCGTAAAAAAAGATGTGGCTTTGTGAAAGAAAGAAGATAGAGACAGCAGAAGTATGTTCAACAACTAAGTTCACTGATGGACAAAAATTTGCCCCACGCAAGAGTTGTCTGAGCAAAAAGCTATTGATACCCAATGAATCAGATGGAATTTGCAAGAGCATTCTTTGTAGGATTAACATCATACTGTGAGATCACCGATCCGTTCGCCCATGATTTAGCACAACCCTGTGAAATAGTTTCCGAGATTTACGATGGAAAGGTAGATGATGTTGACCATCATTACAATGAAAATGTACAAGAAATATCTAAATATGATGATGTTTACACGTTATAAATTGAGAAATGCAATAATAATGACATCATTCAGATATTAGATACTGAAATAGAAATAGATTCGCTTTTATACTGTGTTATAAATAGGTTCATTGTAGTCTTTAGTAAAGAATGGGCGGACTATTGCTCACAGCTCACATTCATTATTCAAACGTTTCTTCTTTTGTCGCTGGCACGACTGTATTTTAGATCTTGTTGGCCCAAAACTTTGCCACTTCCACGACGTCGTCGGTGGCAGCGCAGAGGTCACTTTGACTGCTTGTTTTGGGACAAGCTCCACAACCACACCCTACCCTGGAGACTCAACAAATCATCTAAAATTAAACGAAGACTTTTAATGTTTCTCCCCAATTTCCCAAAATTAATCTCACCTTCCCAAAAAACCAATTTTTACGACCAAAGCTACACTGAAACATGTGCACATCCCCAAAGGATTAGTAAGCACTCGTCTTAGTTCATGCACCGACGTATTATTAGATTATGCTACGGCCAATGTCTTCAGCGGGTGTGGACTAGGGCTATTTTTACCGTACCACGCGGGGGACTATCGCTTTTAGATCCCTCTAGCAGTGTTACGGTTTTGTTAAGTATTGAATGGTTCGTTTAGAAATTTTTCAACAATAAGTCATCAACCTTTTCTGTCAGAATTAAAGTCCAACGTTCGTTCATAAAAATGGCACTATGATACGGAACTTGTATTACAATTGCAAGATAAATACTCCGGAATTTCAGCCATTTTTCAAAACTATCTAAAATGTCCGGTTGATGGCAGTAGTCTCGCCCCCTATTACAAGGGACGTATAATACATAACTGAAGAAATTTGGGTGTACATGTACACTGTAGATACTATAGGTTTAAATCTCCCTTACCCTTCGGGGATTACAGGCGAATTGTAATAATTTGTTGAAGAGAGTGAGTTTGTCTCATCTACGCCCAAAATTCGTAACCTGCGACCGAAATAAGTCTGAATTTATCACATGTTTTTCAAATGTAATCAAGTCCCACTACCAGTATTTATTACGTACGATATCCAGCCAGAGCGATCGACCACAAGGTCTATCTCGGACTAGGTCAAGGCAATAAATAGTCAAGTCTAACATTACACAGTATTGTTGACTAAACAACTCTAGACCGAGCCCACTTGATCCCGCAATAAAACGTTACTCATTGAACCGAGAACCACCTGTACGAACAAAACAAATGGGCAGAACAATTATACCTATTTTAAATGTATGGAAACATTACATTTGTGCTTCAAAGCCCGATCTCAGATACCTAAACGATGATAACATTCCCGGTGAGTCATGTGACATTTACCCTCACGAAATGTTATAGACTTTGTATGTATCGAAATAAGATTTCATTTTGAAGTTTGCAAAAGCGTGAAAGGTGTCTGTGATTCTTCGGTACAGTTTTGAAGGAGGTTTGATATTTCCTGTGTTATCGATATGTCAGAGTTACAATGGCTTTGTTGTGCTCGCTGTGATTAATTAATGTACAGACGCCAGCACATCAAGCTACTAACTACAATCTGTCAAATTTCTATAATAGATTTTCAACTTTATCGCTACAGCATAAGGTTCAAGGTTGATTGGGAAAATTGGAGTTTCAGGTAGGTTGTTGTGCTGGCGTCTGTACTTGTATTAATATCAATGTTTCAAGAATGTCATTGTGTTACGGTAGAAATTTAATAAGAATTGATCTCTTTTTCAGATAGTTTAAACAGAACCCTGGCTGGAACTGTCAGTTAACTTTCTTTTACCTTTTAAAGATTTATTCTTTTAACAAACATCTGATATAAGTGATATAACGAGCCGTAAAATTGACAGATTGGATTTTATTTTCTTTAGAATTTTTAAAGGTAATCTTTCTCGTCATATCTTTCACTAATCTACTAAAATTGGCAAAGACATATATTTTAACAAAAAAAATACTACAATGCATTATCTAAAGTTAAATAATTTGAACTAACTGCATCAACCTTGTGTTTAATTGAAATAGAATTGAATGAAATGCGACAACAGCTGCCTCCGTATATAACGCAGATTATTTCAGACTACCCACATACTTACATAATTTATTTTTGCACTGACCCGAGTTTCTGGCAAAATTAGAAGAGCGTACTCTAATAATTTATTGATGAATGAGCGAAAATGTTTTTTAGTTTATTGGTGCAATAAAGAATTCTGTAAATAGTCGATTGTCGAAGAAATTATTGACATGTTAAAATAAGATTATAACCGCCGAAAACACAAGGCATAAAGATTTAAAAGTACGTAAAAAAAAACGCATGTCACGGCACAACCCATTGGCATTTTCGGCTGAGTTATTGAACCAAAGAATAGAAAGTTATTTTTGAACAGTAAAAATCACTTTCTACTCTTTGGTTTAATAAAGAGTTGAGAAAACGGTCCTTTGTTTATGTAATGCTACCCCATTTTGTAACATTTTCTGGTAATTTACTACGAAACAGAAATAAAGCCACACTAATCTCGTCACAAATCTTACAACCGCGCTAGAAATCATAACTGTCGCTTCCATAACATCTAAATGACGCCTGACGTATATACGAGTCTATTTAAAATCCGTTGGCTAGCCGCCTGAGACAATAGGCACCCATTTCATGCCTATTGACTAGTTCCGTTCAAGCGGGGTTTAGATCCACGGGAAATGTTGCTTTTGGAAATTTTAATTGCCATTCTGTAAGCGGAATTCGGGTTTTCGGAAGTTTAATGTCTTGTTACAGGTAGTTTTTTTTTAAGTTTTCCGAGTCAGTTATGTAGAAATGGATAACGTAGCGGAATTGAAGCGCATGGTGCATTTTTCTAACTGGTGCCACTAATGTTCTGATGCGGCTCCACCCTCCAAAAGGCATGAAAGTAGAAATAAACACAGCATTTTGTAGCCATTTCACATTGCTAAAATGGACACCGTTTAAAATGACGAGATAATTCTTCAAAAAATGGTTTTTAGGTATCGGATTATTAAAAAGATACTTCATTAAATCGTCGTCAATCTTTATAGGAATGTAAACAAACAAATCTACAAAACAATAAAATAAGAACAAAATCATAAGGTCACTTATAACCCCGCGAAATTTGTTCCAAAAATTATCCAACAAACATTAATTTCTTCGCTCTAACACTAACAACGTGTGTACGGATAGCCAAGCATTTAGAACGATGCTCAAACTATGAAACATCATCTTGATCTCGCCGTTTCTCTGGCAAAAGTCCAGGGACCGCCCTAGTAGTAATTGATCGTACATTCATCTTTAAGTAGCACATTCATACATTATTTGGTTTTCGTACAGTTACCGTTTGACCTCAAAAAAACATTTTTCAACCGATTTGGTAGGAATACGGCTTCCTTCACGGCCTCCGCATAAGTTTCGTTTGACTTATTTCGCAGTCTCGAGGTGACACTAAAACGGGTCCTCCAAATGAGTCACCAGTGGTCAGTAGCCCGAAAGTCGGAAAAGGGGTTTCGTGTTAAACCCAGTAACTGAGTTATGGAGGTCAGATAGGCAGTCGCTCCATGTAAAATACTGATATTCAGCTGAATCAGGTTGACTGGAACTGGAAGCCAATCCCAACACAGTTAGAAAAACGCTAGGCTAGATGATGGTCAGCAACTGATAAGGGGTGTATAGAGGTAAGAGGAACAGGGTGTAAAGTTCACTCATACTCTATAGAAAAGGGAGGATCCTCCGACCAGACGGGTGTTGTGTCTGACGGGCAACTGCCCGATGATTCATGTCGGGTCGTTGTATCTATGCTAGTTGCGCGGTAAACTCTGCTTTCGCGATGCAGGATTTTGCGTGATTGCGTTGTAGATACCGCTACAGGTGCTTTGAAATGACATCCACGAGTGGTTATACGATGTAGCTTGTTCCAGAACATCTGGAGCAATGAGCCCCGATAACACCTTGCACGTTAACTTATATTTTTTACCAAGATATGAACTTTCATATAGTTTGTGCCGAAGTGCCGATACAAGAAACTTACTAATTCATTTAACAGAATTGAGTCCGAAATTTACCGTCTGGAAACCGTTTTTGACTGAACACCATCATCAACAGCCTACAGCAGTCCACTGCTGCCTTTCCAATTGCACGTCATTCAGCTCGATTCTTGACAACTCTCATGTAGCCGTTACCCTGCGAAGATCGTTACTCCACCTAGCCTGAGTGCGTCTTACCTTACGTTTGTCGATTCGCGGTCTTCACTCAAGAACACGTCTACCCCAAACAGTCATCGGTTCTACAAATAATATGGCCTATTGCCACTTCAGCTTGAGTGGTACAGACGCCAGCACATCAACCTACCCGAAACTGTCAAATTTTCCGAATCAACTTTGAACCTTATTCTTTAGCAATAAAGTTGAAAATCTATTAAAGAAATTTGACAGATTGTAGTATCTTGATGTGCTGGCGTCTGTACATTTTGGGGAGGAAAGGGTGTGGTATATGCTTAGTCGTCTGGACGGTTCAAAGGTAGAGAATTTTAATTAAGTACGGAAAGAATGCTGGGGTTTCGATATTAAAGGATTCTTCGCTCTACCCGCGCCGAAAATCTCTTCAAATATTTCATTAGCTCTATAACGGTTTGATAGAATTTATCTTTGATATTAAGGTATCTTAATCGTCATTTTAATCGTCCGCATCGTATATTCGAAAACCTTTTCTCCGTCTATTTTAAACAAAACAATATAATTAGCACTCGCTTTAAATAAATGATCGGAAATTAATTCACATAATATGCTGACGTTAATTGATTCGCACCATTGCCAATCGATTCCTGAACATCAGTCTCTTTTAAGAAAACGCCCCTCGCTACATTCTACTATTCGTAATTTACCACTCGAAATATTATTTATCTCTTGTGTATACAAAATTAATGTATTTGTTAAAAAAAAAGGCTTGACAGTATAAAAGATTCCCCAGAAGAGCCGTTTTTGCAGGAAGATTTTCGCTAGATTTGAATTTGTCCCCTATTTAAAACGTTGCTTACAGTTTAGAGACGATACGTGAAAATGTATGGTTAAGCAGACGGTAATCGTTAACTTGAAGCAAAGTTTATAAATAAACCCCTGTATTTAGACTAGTCCAAGCAAAACACGATATTCTAAGACCACTGCCGCAATTTCCAAGTAGTCACATCCGCTCTTTCTTTTCAAAAATCATACTAATCCTCTATTTCTTTCCAGGCGTCAGGTGTGACAGTTTCGGACGCTTGTAAAACGACGTACGAGGAAATAAAGAAGGACAAGAAACACCGCTACGTGGTGTTCTACATCCGCGATGAGAAACAGATCGATGTCGAGACCGTCGGCGAACGCAACGCTGAGTACGACCAGTTCCTTGAGGATTTGCAGAAGGGCGGCACTGGGGAGTGCAGGTAATTGTAGTTTTTTATTTAATACTAGCCGCGCCCCGCGTTTTCACCCGCGTAAATGTTGATCCCGTGGGAATATCGGGATAAAAATGTTAATCCAGGGTGTCGGCTACCTCCATACAAAATTTTATCAAAATTGATCCAGCCGTTTGAGCGTGAAGAAGTAACAAACATATAAACACACACTCACAAACTTTCGCCTTTATAATATTAGTGTGATATGATAAGCTACCGATGACCTTTGGGTATACGTGTTCTTGAGTAAAGACCGCGAATCGTCAAACGTAAGGTAGAACGCCCTCAGGCTAGGTGGAGCGACGATCTTCGCAGGGTGCCTGGTAGCATGTGGATGAGAGTTGCTTTCAATCGAGTTGAATGGCGTGCCATAGGAGAGGCCTATGGCCAGCAATGGACTGCTGTAGGCTGATGATGAGCTATCAAAAGGCACAGGACTGCTCTCCGTTGCGATGCTGAGGAAGGTCTTTGTCAGGTAGAGGGCGTCTTTTGGCTGGATGATCACGATGAAGTTAGATGGTGTCGCTGCTGGCGCTGAAAATTACGGGACGGGATAGTCCATGTATTCTAGGCATTTCCACAGAGATTTTCAAACCAAGAGGAGTAGGAAGGCCATTGCCGTGCTGCACCCTAATTGCGTAACGCACTATCTATCTCAATCTGTATCATTTTGAAGGATATTGCCAATCCATTGCTTCATATGTTAGAAAAAATGTGTCTGCTCAACAACGTAAAGAACGCAACGAATCTTGTTGAACTGTCAAAATTAAACCCATAATTACTGATAGTGTATTACGCAATAGGCTATTTGACAATGTAAAATATAAGGTCATAATTATTGACACTCGTATAGATTATCGATTTGCATTAATTTTACTACAAAACAATGTATTATTTATAAAAAAAATCCCGAAAAAACTTCATCTTTTTAAATCTGGCGCCACGTAATCCAAAACGGTCTGGATTGGCTGAACTTAAGATGACGTGATTGATTGATTTCGTAAATCATGATTTAGTAAATTTCTGTCTATCGTTGACAGAACAGATGACTTTTGTCTAGTATCTCGACCGTTTCAACGTTTGTTTACGTGAATCGTGACGTCACGACGCCATATTGTTAAAGATAGCGTTTTGGCGGCTTATTTAAACAGTACATTTTTATTTACTATTTTTTAAAAGAAATACATTATGCAATTTGAAGTAATAGGTTTTTGTGGGCTCGTTAGACACCATTAAATAATCTGAGATGTTTATCAGATTCCGAAACCAGTCAAATAGCCTATTACCCTACTGTTGGACGATCTCAGCTAAGATAAACACATAATCAAAGCAGTAAAATTTTTGCCATAGTGAAAGGGGGAACTTTGACAATCTCTTGTACGAAAAATACGTTCAAGTATTGCATGAGTTGCACTTTCATACGTCCATTCACACACAAATTCAAAATATTTTTGAAAAAACTTTGCGTGATTCCACTTCAACTGCAAACAAATATTACGTCTACCTTCTCTCTCCTTATTAGACAACATTTCTGAAGCTTATTACCTGCCTTCACCAGAAGAAGTAGTATAATGTTTTTTGAGCGTAATTTATTCAATTTTGTTCTCGCAATTTTCCAGATATGGTCTCTTCGACTTCGAGTACACGCACCAGTGTCAGGGCACGTCGGAGGCTAGCAAGAAACAGAAGCTCTTCCTCATGTCATGGTGCCCCGACACCGCTAAAGTCAAGAAGAAGATGTTGTACTCCAGGTAATTCCTATAATCTATTTACCCTATTTTACCAAACTAGACTGGGCCCGTGTGGTGGATACGGGCCCATTCTCATTCGCTGAAAGGAGGCTGGAATTAGTGATGAGCGTTGAATGAACGAACTAGTTAATTCGACCGTCGATGTACTGTGAACGAATCGACGGTTCACCAGCAATCCATGGACTAGTCGAATCCGTAGACGTCTCAACAGCAGTTAACGACTAAACGAATGCGAATGCGACTATCGACTCAAAAACTTAGGCAAGTAATACAAATTCATTCGTCCTTAGAAATAACACAATCGCTCAAACATAAAATCATCGCCGTCACCGTAGTAGACTTCGTTGCAAATCGTCTGCATAACCAAGTCGACGAATTCAACTAGTTGATGGACTAGTCGATGAACAAAAATGGACGGTCTAGTTTCGTTAACGCAAAATGCGTCGACGACCCATCTCTAGCTGGAATGTCTGCAGTGGGAACTTTATAGGCTGAATACCTAGATTTCTACATAATTTTAAGTGGACAGAAATTGTAGACCACAAGACAAAGGTCTGTCCCAATAATTGTTATCAATTCAATTTATTTATTTTTCAAGTACTCATTACTCATTTGTTAGTAAAAAAAACTTATCCTGTTAGTAATTATTAACTTTTACATCCTAAACAAAACGCAAATTCCTATATAATACACAACGCTTCACCGCGGCTGCACCATTCCTTGGGAAATAGCGCAGCAGCGATTCACGTACGGACAGTCCAGCCTGCTCGAAATTTGTGACAGGATGCTGTTTTTTTGTTGTTATCATACTAACAGCAAGAAAGTCAGTTATCCAGCAATGTTGGCAGCGTATTGCCCAGAGGGGTCCAGGGAGGGGGGGGGGGGTTGGGTTAAACAGACGAATCGTCGAAAATCATCCATCAGTGAGGTCATTTGTAAAATCCAGAGGCCATACTTTTTACACCAGAATATCGTTGAAATACTAGGATAGTATTTAGCGTTCGCGTTGAATAATTACAAGCAACGAGCTGCCAACTTAGCTCAAGCTTTTCTCGAGAAAATACTAAAAGCGAGAATTCCCTCAGCTGGCGTTCACACGTGTTAATACACGTACGTCATCACCCTAAAGCAATTATGACATACGCCACGCGTTATTTGTGCACTGAAATGTACATTTCATCTACGCCGTGACAGAATTGCACTATAGACGGTACATTTATATCTAACCTAAGGACCCGTGCAGCAGTGGTGGAGTGCAAAACGAACGGTTTGAACCCAGCCAGGCACTTTATATAAATTATTTCATCAACACTTCTCTCAAAACGGTGAAGGAAAACATCGTGAGGAAACCGACATGTCCTAGAACTAAAAAATACGAAGACATGTGACATCCACCAACCGGAACTTGGGCCCGCGTGGTGGATTACGGCCCACTCCCTCTGACAGAGAGGACGCCTGTCCCAGCAGTGGGAACATTTAGGATGATTATGCTTGTAACCCGACCCTGCTTTGCACGGTTATTACGACTTCACAAAACTTCTAATTTCTTTATTCACAAACCTTCCGAAATAAATTCTCTAAATGACGGTGAAAACTGCATCAAAATCTGTTGCGTATTTTAGAAGAACAACGCGGTCACACAGAGAGACACGAAAAGCGACTTATTTAACTTAATGACATTATTTTACTTTTTATAATGTATAGATATAGACACAGCTCCCTAGTCGTTCCATACGTAATGTGGTGATAATAAACTGGAGTCCTTGCTCACAGCTGCCAAATAACACAAAATTATATATAGCGAGCGTTAACAACGCGTCACTGTACGTAAATATTGTTTTATAGGCCACTGAGCCGCTGGTTGTCACAATTTTTGTGGGAAAATTGGTCAGAAACAAATTTTGAAATTGACAAGATTTTTTATTATTGCTGTATTGGCCAGCTCGCCAGCTCTTGACCTCGATCATGCCTTGAAAGCGATGGATGAGGTCTATGATGGAATGAGCGTGCCCAGAAGATGTCTGTTCACGCTTGCTTTGAAGGGTTAAATGCGGAAGGGAAAACTAAATATTATAAATGCGAAAATAATTATGTGTCTGTCTGTTAACTTTGCACGCCTGAACAGCTGAACGGATTTTGATACAATTTTGGCACAATGGTAGACCATGACCTGGGTTATGTTAGTTTTATCCCGGTAATACGTTTCCGTGGGATAATTTCCGACTTACAAGGTCGAAGCGCGGTCAAAAGCTAGTCTTATAATTTTTAATTCCGTATAGTTCTGCTTAACTGGTTGATTGCTATCGACTATTACAATTATTTTTACATTATTTGCGTTAGTTTTGATAAAGATCTCTTTGTTATGTTATCTTGAAAATCAATATGAACTTCTGATAGAAAATTACAATGTTATTGTGAAATAATGAGTATTATAATTACCATTCTATGCATTATCATGGATTTATAGCAAATTAACTATGTATTTTTATGTTAGCCCACAGTGCTAGGCAAGCTTGCCTCATCTCCCGGCTATTTGCTGTTGCAATTCCTCATAAAGTAATATAGTTCAGTGCAATAAACCAATCCTAAAGAAATAAATACATAAATAGTTGTTTAAGAGGAAGGATCCAATGGTTTCGCCATGCGGTTGAAGTACAAATTTTCTTGCAACAATTCCGTTGTCAGTTTTCATATTGTTGCGTTTTTTTTTTTCTCTGTCTAACAACTTTTACATTATTTTTTACGGCCGCGCCCTACACTCAAATCATTGGCGATGACGCATACAATCGAATCATGTTTACTTTAGAACCAAGATAATGCTTATCGACACGATAACTTGATATTCGTTAGTGATGACGTATTCTTACTGTAAGTCATGCCTTACGTGTGAATTTTATATTTTCCTCGGCACTTTCTTTTTGTTTAATTATCTTTTATTAGATGGCTAAATGGAAACTGTGTTAATTACATTTGTGTATCGTTAACGACTGACAAATACGTGCACTGACTGAACAGGTCCACTCAAATCTGTGTGGTTCGTTCCAAACACAAACCTACTTGATCTTCACATGATCTGACCAAGATTATGTCTGAACTTTTAAAAAAGACTGATCTCTGAGTTTGTTTCGGCCTTTCTTCTCAGAGTAGTCGGATAGTAAACGCCGACCTCGTCTGGTTTTTAAATATGATTGGCGCATAAAAGTGTTTGTACAAACCTACTTACAAAAGTAAACAATGTATCATTTAATGAGAATTAAAATAGATTTCACGAAATGGCACTGGCTAGCATTGCCCTGCTGCCATCTCGCTGTCTATAAGTATAGATATGAATTTGGCAATAAACAAAAAGTAACAAAACCAAATATTTTATTTTTCACTTTTTAGTTTTTATACTCCTCACAAATTCCCGCGCCAGCCACTACTTACTATGTGTAGCTATGTACTTCATCATCATAGACGAAGTGATTGAAGCTAATTGAAAAACTACTCCAACAATGTAAAACAAATTGATATTGGAACCTTCTATAAAAAGAAAACATAATCAAGTAATCGTAATTTTTATTTAAGTTGGTTAAAAATATACTGCAATCCACATTCTGTTAGGTAAGATCAGTAATTTTGGCAATATATCTATGGGATTGTTTTTCGTCATGGTCTAAAATCTTCCCGTCACATTGTTGTCGCGCCGAGCAACCGAAACGAGACATGGCTATGCATGCTCATGTCATGTCTCAAGATAATGCGACTGTGAAAAGTTGTCATGATACTGTCTCTACGTCTCATAACCCGGTTAGAAGGAAACCTAGTTTCACATAAAAGTTTTCACGAACTGAATAGTTTTTACAAGCTTTTATTTAGCTTGCTCTGTTATTGTATTGTATGTAAGTTGTCCATTCAAAATTTGCAAATCATTTTTCGACCATTTGTTGTTTAAAATATTTTTTACTAAAAAGATGATGTTTCCCTTGTCTCCAGCTCGTTCGACGCACTGAAGAAGTCGCTGGTGGGCGTACAGAAGTACATCCAAGCGACCGACCTCTCGGAGGCCTCGCAGGAGGCTGTTGAAGAGAAGCTGCGCGCCACCGACCGCCAATAAGTCAGCATTTATCACCTCGACCGATGTGCGGCGCATCGCGACCGCCCAAGAAAACAACCTTCAACCGCCACAGCCTATCTACATGCAGTAGGACAACGTCGCTCGACGATGCACCACTGCATGAAGTTCCCACACTGTGGTCTTAGTCAGTATTGTCAGGCGGCCCGCGATGCTACCCACAGTTTCGCATGGGTTTTTTTTATATATCGTTTCAGTCCTTAAGCTTTTGCAGTCGATTCTACTCTGGAGCGGCAGTATACGGACAGTCAACTGTAAACCCACGGCCGACTCCACGACAGCCTCTATTAAAGCAATTAAGGAATCTTTATGTAATAATTTAAATTATACTAATTATTATATATATTTTTTCCTATAAAATAACTAAAGAGTAAGTTAAGCTCAAACTAAATTTAAATACAGCGTACGCGTCGATCTTTTTTTTTTAAATTAATGTAAACACTGGTAAGCGAACGCCGGTCGGCTTTTATACTATTTAGATTGTAATATAAAGAACGATTTTATACGGTCACCTAGTTTCGTTTGAGATTCATCTTGCTAAAGGATGTAAGCTTGAGCTGCGGCTCGATACATGACGGGCGTTGGATAAGTATTTTGTAACCGATTTATCCAGAAATACACTCGATATAAGAGAATATTAGTTGTTTTATTTTTTACTAGCAACCCCTGCTTAAAAGGTTTATAAGACTCGCCTCATCATTACATTATAATATGTAAAACCGCATAAAAATCCATTGCTAAGTTTAGAAGAACAACTCTGTCACACATGAAAAGCCAAAGCCCAGACAGTAATTTATATTTATAACTAGCTGTTCCCCGCGGTGTCACACGCTGCGCGGCTCCTAAGGGTCGTAGCGTGATGTTATATAGCCTATAGCCTTCCTCCATAAATGGACTACCCAACACTAAAAGAATCATTCAAATCGGACCAGTAGTTCCAGAGATTAGCGCGTTCAAACAAACAAACTCTGCAGCTTTATAATATTAGTATAGATATGCGAATATGTAAAATTCACTATGTTAATCACATGTAAACGTCGTGTTTCCTGTGTGACGCATTGGTTAGTCAGAAAATGGTAGATGACGATATCGCGCTGACCTTAAAAATTTTGGATGTGGTTTCGTCATTGCTAGTGCAGTACCTACAAATTATACTAAAGTCGATCTGCTGATCGGCATTTGCCGACTCTCGTTCTTTGTTGAATTCTAAACTCATTGGAATAAGATTCAAAATAACTTGATTAGTAATAAAATCATTTGCCATAAAAAATAACACGCCGTGCCGGCAATGAGCGCCGGCCCTTAGCATGCACTTGTTAGGGTTCCGTACCAAAATGGTAATACGGAACCCTTATGGTGAGACTCAGTCTGTCGTCTGTCTGTCTGTCACAGCTGGATATCTCAAGAACTACTAATGCTATCAATTTGAAATAGTTTTAGATGACGTTTGCCCAACTATTTTGCAAATAAGAAAGAAATAAAAATATATGTATATTTTTTAGCAACAGGGACTGAAAGGGGGTCTGAAAAATTCGAAGTGGGGCTACTAGGGCATGTGAGGGGTATCATATGAAAGAGTGCAGTTTGCACATTCTCAAACATTTTTTTCTTTTTTTTTAGGCCGCATAGATTTCGACTTTTGATGAAAATTAAAAAAAAATACCGCCCCCCCCTTATCTCCAAAGTTTGCAAAGAGAAAAATCTGAAATAATTCTATGTGATAGAAGTTTATGTAAAGATTACAGGAAAAATAAAACGAAGTCTTTAGATAGCACACTTTTTCAGAAATCATCAATAAAAGTTACATTATTTCCACTAAGTAGTTTCTAGACAGGAGGAATGTTTGTTTCGAATTAAATAAATATAAACTTATTCTATAATTTCAACCCACCAAAGGAAAGCTGTAAGCTGTAAGTACCTATTCAATACCTATAAACAAATCTACAATAAATATATCGCACCTTTAAAGTAAAACCGTTACTAAACGAAATTATAAAATTTTACAGGAGAGCCAATATTAGAAAAAAGTCACTGTTTTTTGTCAATAAGAAACTTGAAATCTCGAAAAAAAAATCAGCTGTTCCCTACATTTATATTCGTCTAAAAAAAATTTAGGGAACAGCTGATTTTTTTTTCGAGATTTCAAGTTTCTTATTGACAAAAAACAGTGACTTTTTTCTAATATTGGCTCTCCTGTAAAATTTTATAATTTCGTTTAGTAACGGTTTTACTTTAAAGGTGCGATAAGTAATTATTTATCTACGACCAATCTAATGTGCCAGCACACCTAAGGGGTAGGCTAAATAAAATTAAACAAAAGAAGTAATGATATTTTAAAACATTTATTAAAACTCGTCGTGGCAACAATATTGCTATCACACTATCTTCTATCACAAATGAAATCTTAACTACAATCAAAGTAGTAAGTTTCAAACATTAGGTATATTTTATTTCGACGAGATTTGATATTTTTATTGCTGTAGACATTTCATTTTATCAGAGGTAATGTAATCATTATACTCATATTCGTGTCTCTAACACAACACAACGAACCATATAAACAATATCCATAGGTAGGTACTTATTTATATGAACAAGCATTACAATGGCGCCGATTCTGTTGTGTCACAAACTAAACTAAATTTAAGTTCAGGCATCTTTTTCTTTCTATTTCATTAAGAAAAGGACAGAATATAAATATTAGTTTAGTCCTGTCAAATTAGTCAGCGCCTGACGTAAATTGACGTATGTTTAATAGGCATTTTTTTAATCTCGTCTAAATTGTCTATGGAGTATCTTAATTTGACAGGACTAAACTAATATTTATCTTCTGTCCTTTTCATAACGAAATAGAAAAAGATGCCAGAACTTAAATTTAGTTTAGTTTGTGAACAACAGAATCGGCGCCAATATGTAATTCAGGCCACGGATATCGAATTCAGGCAGTTCTTTTTTACATAATATAAATTCATTATTTTATTTGAACCTTAAATATTTTACCCCGTTTTGGTAATAAATTATTTTTATCTGGCAACTTTTTTAAAATTAACGCATCCGACAGAGGAAACAAACAACCGCTGGGTTTGTCGTAGCAGTGTTGTTAGTTATCGTAATTTAACACACATTCGTAGGCCTATTTGCACTGAGATTTTGTGCGACTCGAGTACCTACAGCTTCTAAAGTTTGATAATGGTTTCTTGTATTCGTGATGTAAATTTGTGATACTAAATTTTGAGAATTAAGCATGTGTAAATAGGCCGTAGCACTTAAGCGCTAAGGTAGCCCGGAAAATTCAAATTTTCTACATATTTGTTACGGCCGCGAATCATAATTATAATCAACGTACAACTTAATACTGACCAGCAAAAAACGTAAAAAAATTGAATTTCGCGGGCTACCCTGGCGCATTCGCCATAACACGTGTCGATTCGGTACGATGTACGATGCGACATGAACGAATCTTTTACCATGGAACGTATAATTTAACAGTTGCAAATTGTATAAAATTTTAACATGGGCGTAGCTAGAATAGAAGTATTTTAGCTAAGTTCCCTGGGCAGTGTCAGTTTCAACAAGTTATTGTCTTTATGGATTCTTCCTATCATCAAATAATTATAAGAATCATATTGTAAGAGGAGGGTTATGTTCCACCTTGCTGCGCCCATGGCGTGATAATAATATTTCATATAGCGCATATAAACTTAGAATTATCAATATAATATGTTATTGTCAGCACTGACCATGCCTATGAGTCAAACTGTTTTATTGTTATGAATGAGATTTCCATGAAATGTAGACTTCTAGAGTTATAACTTATTTCTAGTAAACTTTGCGGTAGAAAAGTTCTTATAGATAGATTATAAAATCTAGAGTCAGTAACCTAATCTTTTGAAACTTTCACCAATAAAAGCAGTGGCATTTTAATTTATTACCCTTTCATGTATTTATTTAATACATTCGTCATATCTTCAGAATTTTTTACTTTATATTTTTCCATATTCAGAGTAGAACTTAGCGTCTAGATTATGTAGTTATTAATGTACCTACTATTGTGCGTGTTATATTTTGTCACTGCTTCTAATGATATTTTATCACTAATAGGCTTAAAACCCCCAGAAATAAATCAGAAGCATATAAATTCCAAAACTACGCCATTTTTATCTAATATTATTTGAAATGGAATTGAATTAACTTTTTTTAACACGTATTATATCTAAACCACTTATTTTTATTAAAATTCCTTTTTATGAATCACATTTAAGTTGAATTATATTAATATTATTAAATTGTAAATGCATTTCTTGGGAGAGAATTATACTGTTCTGAATTTTTCAGGGTTCAGTACCTACATAACACTATTTAGATATGAATAATAAGACATATTATTAGTTACAATTAAGTGAAGAAGACACAATTCCTCATTACAGTTGGCCCTAAGAATAAAACCTCAATTCACACCACTCGACAAATATATTCTAAGGGCTGATTTTTCAATCCACAGATAATTTTTATTCGTGGAATAAAACTAACGTCTGATAGTTTTTGTATGGAACAACTGTCAAAAATCTATTAATCTAATTATTCCTCCGATTTATCATAATTTAAACTGATATCAGCGCGGCGGGCGTAATGATATCGACAGCGGTATAGCATACATTATACCAATAGGCAACGCCGTTACGCGTTGTCGCATAAACATAGCCAACACAGTTAAAAAGTCACATTGTGACGAAAAATCGCCGTCATTTAGGCTCTTTATATTTGATTATAACTCTAAAATACAGACTAACATCTTTTAAAAAACAAGAAAACCATAAAACAGAAGCTCTTGAGTTTGTAAGGCATCCTAAATCCTGCCCCAAGCCCTTAGCTTTGTTTTAAGTACGCGATAGTCGTTAAACAGAGCGCTTTGAAATAACTTAAAGTTTCGGGTAAAAAATGAAATTGGCAAGAACCAGACATTTTGTAGCACCATAAAAAAATGTCCAAGAAAAACAAAATCTGGCAACATTGGTGATACCAATGCAAATTTCTAGAACACTATGGTAGAATAATTAAATCTTGCAGATTAACATTGCGAAAATAGATTAGGTAAAATGGTAAATAATAAAATAAATACCGCAAGTAAGAATCGAAATTTTAAAGGCCATTTATAGTTTTTCTGTAATGTAAATGCAGACTCTGGAAATCTCCCAGAAATCTGACTTTCATTCGGCTAAACTCACAGTGATAAGTGAACGAAACGACAAAAACGGAATGCATTTAGTTTTTTTTTGTCGAATCAAGCTCAAGGGTTTATTCGCTCCGGTCGTCGAAGACATACCAGTGCTAAATAATTGTCCATAATACCCTCACAAACAGAACCGATCATCTGAACGATTTTCAATCGTATTTCATAACAAGTGAAGTCGAATTTACGACTAAACTGTTTAAACCAAGTCATGGTATTTGTAATGAATTAAATACTGATAGTACTTATGGTGTCCGCGGGCGCTGGAGTCACTATTGGCTGCTGAATTGTGGGGTCCAGGAGAGGAATGCTGTCTGTTGTTCTGTAAGAAAATATTTCTTTAGTAGTTAATTTTTTTTCGTATTTTCTCGAGTATCGACTAAAGGAATTTAAAAAGGTTGAATAGCGGAATAATCATACTTAGTAGTTTTCATAAAGTACACAATTCTTTGCATTTCTGCCAGCAGTCTATCTCGGCTATTCGTGACATATTTTAATGACTTTCTTGTACTTCGTAAGAAAATTATATACCTGTTTCTTGGAAGTGTTGGTTCACTGATAACAGCTTCGCAGCACGGCGCTGTCGTCTTCGGTTTTACGATCGGCAGCGTTGTACATATCGTTGTTGTTAGGTAAACGTACTGGAATCACACATATTAAGAATAGAATATGCAAACGAAAGAATGAAGCGAAGGTGCTGGAGCTATCCAGCATAACCTGACTTCTCATTGTACGAAAAGCCTATACAATGCGAGGTCAGCTAAAAATGATAAATAAATAAATGTAAAATGTACTTATAGCTTGATAATAATATCTCGTCGTGTATGCACGAAAACAATATGAAATGTTGGAATCAAACCCATTTACCTAATTTGTATGTCTTTCTCGTTTAACCCTATCTTACGAAGTTTACCCTACTTATGTAACTTACCCTTTCACAAAATGTCAAAAAACTTACCATAACAACGACGAGAATCAAGTAAATCGTAGGTGTAGACCAATGCGCCGCGTTTTCTATAGCAACAACTCCCATCACCCAGTTGATAGCAAAGAATGGTTCCAATACAAGACATAAGTTCAAATATGTCTTTAATTCATTGCCTTCAGTGTTCCAGCTCCATTTCCAAGAGATATTGTCCATGTATAACATATTGAGGAGACTCTTATCATGCAATGCTTTTGCAGCTTGAGCCAAATTGGGCTAAAATAGATAAGGGTAATTTCAGTAAGTTTATTGCCACCATTTAAGATCTAAAAATTACCGTACTTATTAAATTTTTGATCTGGCTACTCACCTCACTGCCAGTGTCACCGTTCTCCCCCGGTATTGCCATGTTCACATAATGGCAATCATCCTCACTTCCAATATAATCTTTGTCAAGAGTTTCTGAACTATCCGTATTCTTCCTACTACTGCCTGGCGTGTAAATATTATCTAACGTATCAATACTGCCATTTTTATCATCCATTTGATCTGTTTTAGGCCAATTCGCTATATGATGATCCACTAATTCCTGTATTTTGGCTGTTAAAGTTTCTGCTTGCTTTTTATTGACGCTTTGCAGGCCCAAGATGATTATGGCTGTGTTTATAAGGATTAAAATCATGGCTGGTACCATGAAACCCATGACCATTCCTTTTTCTATAGACATCCAGCAGTAGTGCTTTATTTCATAGTGCTCCATTGAAAGAGCGTAGTTGAACTGAAAATAATGTTAATTTTTAACACAGTTGTATAACTTGTATAAGAATTGGTATGCAGACCGTAATCAGACCGTAAGCTTTATGACTTCTTAATGACGTTTGGTTGGGTTCTCGAGAGCTCTTTTGACGACAAATAACTGTTTCAGTTTTTACTTTCAGAGTGCTAAAGTAAAACACTCAACAATTTAGTTCTCTTAACCTCTTAAGGCTCAGACATTATTCTATAGTCTACACTCTGAGCAGAACGAAAGAGCCTCAGAGTACACTCAGACTCAGAGCACTACTACTACTACTTGTAGAGAAGGCCCTGCTATTCGTTAACTTAGAACGATCGTTTTTCTTACCATAACAACCACAGCAGGCACGCCATAAGCCAGCAAGTAGTTGTACTTCAGCGGTAGTAGAGTGTCACACGCACAGTACTCTGCGACTGCCGCCGCTAGCGCCACTATCCACATCGCGCAGCATACGTGCGTGTAGTGCAACAGGAGGGCTATCCTCTCGCATTGAGAGGGGGATGATACGCCCTGGAGAAGGAAGAGAAGTTTTAGTGCTATATAAATCTGGCGATTTTATTGTACTGATGTTGTCACCTACCTGTTTGCAGAGAACAATAATATTATTAAGTAGCCTTAGCTTCATGTTTATCTTAAACCAATTAGTCCATTACCCGAACATAGCCAACAGTCTTGTTGTGAATGGCCATCAAATTCAAAAGTTTATTTTTGTCTTGATTTTTACAGCTGTTTTACCGGATTGCGGCAGAAAGTAAGCCATATGTTAAGGTGATAGTTTTTTCGAAAATAAATTAATAATTCGTACACTAATAATCTTACCAAATTATATTTAAACACTATCCATACTTACCATAACAGCCTGCACATATATAACAGTGCAAGCAGCTAAACAGCAGCACAAGTTAATATTGATGGGGTACAACTTGCTGCTGCGACGGAACTCAGCCGCATACTCACTCCACATCAGCCACATTACCGCGCTGATGAGAAGGACCACGGCTATGCCGCTTGTGATGAAGATCTGGTGGAAAGTGAAGGGTTATCAGATTCATCTTCTGCGGTTTTCATATCAGCAGGGTATTAGGTAGTGGGGCTAACTGGATAATTTCAGAGGATTTTCTGATAGCCAATTAAAAAGTCCATGATGATGTCGTCAGTATAAACTCACCAGTATCATCCATTCGTTCCTGACTCCATGGCAGTTGTTAAAGCCATACAGATACGTCACGCTGTCTATAATGTTGTGCTCTTTTAGATCTGCATCAGCTAAGGAGTCATCTGGTAGATCTGATTCTAAATCTACTTTGTTTTCTGCAGTCTTGCTTATTACTGCGAAAAGAAGTATTTTAGGAGTTAAGTCGACGTAACGAAACTACAGTTAATTTTTGGCAGCTGTGTCCGGTGTTTGTTAGACGCATACTAAGAGAATACATATATATTTAGACATATTAGACCCTTGGAGATTCAGGATGAACGCACCACCATCAGGTTTTTGTCAGAAACCTACCATCATGAATGAAAGGTAACAAAAAAGGCACGACTTACCCTGATTACTCCTAGACACGAACTCCGGATTAGGATACAGCTGAGGGTTATCATCATAAATGGAAGAAGTAAAGTTCGACACAACGCCACCATACTCCGTATCATACGAAGTTATATCATAGTCGGATCGATCATCAGCTCTAGGATACGTTGATTTGTGATATCTGATAGATACTGGCTGAAAAGATCGGTATGATGGCTTTGATTTGAAATAACCATCGTCGCCTAACCTTCGGAGATGATGAGAGCTCTTGTTTTGAGAAGCTGAAAAGATGTAATGAAGTCAGTTCATCATCATCATATTTATCAGTCAATCAGTGTCAAAGTAAGTAATAAAATACAAAGTAACAATTTTGAAAAAAATAATATTAAAATGGCTAGGAAAGTTAAAAAATATATAAACCACTAGTTCGTGTATTTTTTCATTAATAGTTAGCTGTAATTAATAACAACAATAAAAGAAAAGTAACAACAGCTCCAGGTGAATATTTTTTACAACACGCATTTATGAATAGAAATGCTGTGCGTGTGAGTAAAACCTAATAATTCCTCATTAGCGTAAATTATGTCAAGGTCAATGTAGTATTTGTAAGTTTAAGGCACGAATAAACAAAAAAAAAGTATTTGTTTGGATTTAAGATGCCTATGCTTACAAATAAAAACTTATTAATTCTTACCGTTACCATCTACAATATTACACTGTATAATTACAATTATCAAAAATATGAATTTAAAAACATATGACTGCATGTTGATTTATTTAATCCCTTCGCAAATGAAATTAACTGAACACAACATCAATTTATATTTCCACAGAAAATCATCGATTTACATATTTTATTACACTTATATTAAAGATATTATAGTTTTATCCACTTAATTATCAAAGCGGCGATAAAAGCCAGCCATTTTCACAATAACCGCAAAAAATCGATACAGTGGTTACGATCCATTACACTGAAATTCTTTACTAACTAGGTACTGGTTTCAAATTATTGATACATATTTCAACTTAATACTTAACAATGATATATATAAAAAATTGTACAATGTAAGGTACTAAATCATTTCATTGTATTGCAATTAACTCAGTGCTGTGTAGACTACTTTATTTATTGATTAGTAGAAATTGTATCTAAAGCTATAGCAACACAACGAATTATGTAATGTCAAAGAAACGTTCCAGTTATTTATTGCAATGTTAACGATGTTATTATTCTGTCTCTCTCTCGCAGCCCAAGCCGCATCTATTCATCCCACTCTCATGTTTTGCATAGAGACCCAGATGTTTATTTATCATAATAATCTTGTGAACCAGACACACCTGTCACATTCACAACAAATTCAAAAACGCAATAGAAATGTAACCAAAAATAGATACAAAAATGAGTGCAATATTAAAATTTATCCGTGAAAACCATATACTGGCCCTCATTGAACAGGCCATTGTCAAAAAGAAATCCCGGCTGAGTTTGAACGCGTTCGAAATCATTGAAATACCCGATTTGCTCTACACCTGTTCCGATGTCGAACATCTTTACTTGCATAGAAATAAAATAACAGTGGTTCCTCAGGAAATAACACAGCTATTGAACTTGACAACGTTGACCCTAGACTATAATAATATTACGTGTCTCCCACCGGAGATAGGTCATTTAAAAAACTTGGTGAATTTAAACATAAGTTATAATCCTTTAGAAGTGTTGATACCTGAGATTGGTGAGCTTGAGAACCTTGAAGCGTTCTGGTGTAACAGGATTGGGCTGCGGGAGATACCGAAAGAAATTGGGAAGTTGGAGAAACTGGACACTTTCGGTGCAAGAGGCAATGAGCTAATAGCTTTACCTGACGAAATTACCAAGTTATCAAAACTAAGGTAAGGTTCTATAGATTTATTTACAAAATAATCTATTATTCTTGTGTAACTTACTCTGTTAATGAATAGAATAATGTATAAAACAAGTTTCTTTAATTTTTAACATAGAGTTTATCAGTGTGACGCAACTCTCTAATAAAAAAAGAAACTATCGCAACTGTCTAATAAAAAAATAAACTATGAAACGTGCGCTAATCACAGATAAAATATGACAAATTTAGCGCACGTTTCATACAAGCGACGTGTTTCAACTTTTTCTATGGGAGTTCCGTCTCTTATATATGTTTATACATGTTTACTTACTCTATGGAGTTTATGTAGGTAACTCTCAGCAATGTACACTACAAAGATTTTTATATATTTTTTTTCAATTGTTCAAATTTAGAATCCTTTTCTTAGGCACAAACATGACCTCATACAGTCATTAAAAATGAACTACCTGCTTCTGTGTACTCTGATCAAGGTTATTTGTTTAGAATACAAATAAAACCTTGAATTTGGCCTTACAAACTTTTTTATCTATAATTTGTTAATCTGTTTCTTAATAATTGGGCTCAGAGTCAAATGTTTTCAATAAGTAACATTTATATCTAGATAATACCTTGGCATAGTTTTTAACCAACTTTAAGAAAAAAAAAGGAGGTTCTCATTTTCTCAATTCAATTGTACTTATTCTTTTTTGGGCCTTAACTTTGCTTTGTAGTCAAATGATATAATAATAAAATATATATATTTAAGTAGGTTTGGCCATTTTAAGAACTTAAGAAATTCAAAGATATTTTAATAAAATTAATGAATACTTTTATAAGTAATAAAGGTCTATCCATTTGTTTAATTAATTTGCTTCCTAACTATACCTACTTACCACCAAGGCCATCAAGTTGGCCATAGTCTTACAAAAAAACCATTGCATGTAAATATTTAAGATAATTTGATATTATTATTCAAACAAATCCAATTTACAAAATTAAAACAACTTATTAATTTATGTTTCATTTTTTTTTGCATTTATGAAAAGTTGGTTTCATAGAGCTACAATGGAGAAACATGTTCAGTATGATAGATATAAAAAAAAAAACAATGTAGGAATTATTGTATTTTTTTTTTTCTATTTATATGTCCCTATAGATTAACACTGTAATTTGAAAACATAGTAAATCCAAGACGAGCCAAGCGAAGCTCAAGGGCACTACCTACCTTTTCTCGAAGCACTTCGTCGTATTTTTGAACCTTCTTAACTTGGGTTTGGATTATACCAGATGAACAAAATTTTCGGGATATGATGTCAGTGGTTGACTTATTAAACCTATAAAGTTTCAATTGCATAGCTCTTATACTTTAGATTTTATTGATATCTAAAATACCCCGATTTCTTCACTGACTCACTGATGATCATCATATTGTTAAGGTTCTTCCTGATGTCCTAGAAAGCTGAAATTTGGTATGTGAGCTAGTAATAGTACACAAACAACAAAAAAAATAAAACTTGGAACTTTTACCCTCCAACCCCTTAAACTAGGGGATGGAAGTTTGTACGAGACTTCCGCAAATTTTGATGCTAGAGTTCTGAAAATTGATATAGGGACTCCTTGTTATAAAAAATAAAATACATATTTCAGGATTTTTAGTAAAGAACCCCCCAAAAATTTTTTTTTTATTTCTTGAGCAATTTTCAAAAAGATGACAAGTTATCAGATCTCATGTACCATCACATGGGCGTAAGGTGAAAAAATTATTCACTGTTCATTACTTTTCTGTTATACAATAGTTCTTGTAGTAACGAAACGGGCAAGCCTCATATTTTGACTAAGGTGTAAAGTTTGTGAAGTTAGGGCGTGTAGAGTTAGAAGCTTGGCTCTACATAAGATCTGATAACTTTTTGGCAGTGCGAGCCATATGTGGTCTCGTCTTGGCAACATTTTACATGAAAATGTTTTTGGTGGGATGCCAATTACTTTTAAAAGAGTAACCGTGGAGTTTCTTACTGGCTCTTCTCCTTATGAAACAACCAATTTTAACCGGGTACCACCTAGCTTCTGACGTTTCCTAAGTGCTAGCAGGTTTATGAAAAAAAAAAAAATATTGATTTTCCCACATTAAAATTTATTTTCAAAACTGTTATCAAGACTGAATGATTTAAACTCATAATATAAAGACCATTATTTAATGATAAATACAAAGTAATGTATTCTATTTACCATTGACATTTAAAAAATAACTCTTAAGTGCAGTAATTTCTACAATATTACACAATAACTGTTGTTATTATTTAGCCGTTATTTTTCTAATGCTATTATAGATGGAGCTCATTCGAAAGCATAGTAGGTTTTTATTGAAATTAAATTAAATGTATATTGGAGGGGCTTGTGGCTAATAGTCATAACACCCACACTGGTCGATCGGTCAGGTTAAGATACGCTTGCCGCGGTTGGTCCACGGATGGGTGACCATCTTTACATACCAAGACCCTCTGTGCCTCGGAAAGCTCGTTAAGCTGTTGGTCCCGGCTGTCATTTGTGGATCTTTGACAGTCGTTGCGGGTCGTCAGAAGCCCGAAAATCTAACAACCAGTCTTACCAAGGGGTATTGTATTACCCAGTAACTGGGTTGTGTTGGTCAGATAGGCAGTCGCTCCATGTAAAGCGCGCTTCCAGAGATAAAAATGCTGTAGTCCAATAAAATGCTTAACATTCCAGATGGTTGACACTAGAGAACAACTTCATAGAAACACTACCCAGCAACATGAACGATATGGAAGCCCTGGTGCACTGCAACCTCAGAAACAACAGGGTCAAAGAGTTCCCTCTGTCCATACTGAAATGCGTCGACCTCATGTTCTTGCAGCTCAACAATAACCAGGTAATTTGTTTAACCTATTGTTTTAATTAACAGAAAAAACAACCGACTTCCAAAAAAAACACTACAAATTGAAAAATAACTTTATTTCGGAAGTCGGTGTCTTTGGTTCCGCATTTTCGTTTATTGACACCGACTTCCGAAATTAAAGTTATTTTTCAATTTGTAGTGTTTTTTTTGGAAGTCGGTTGTTTTTTTTTTTAAAAAGGTTTTATGTTTCACTTTTTAGTGGGTCAGTTTGTAATTTATCTAAGTTACAATAGCCTTATGTCAACTGCTCATCACCTTTTAAAAAATATTGCTTTTCCCGGTACTGGGACGTTAATTGTTGAGGAGTTCTCCTGGTAAGAACCAGGAGAACTCCTCAACCACCACTCACCATACGCATTGTGACGAGCATAAATTGCTTAGCAACCTATTAAAGTAATCGAATCGCAACCCGTGAAATATTTGTCATTGAGTAGTTCCGATGGCCATCTGTGGTCTTCATCATCAGCTCCACTTTACCAAATGATGATTTCCGAGAGCAAATACTCAAGTTACTTTAAAAAATACCCAAATCGCTATCTATAGGTTTGCTTATAAAATTTGAGGGTTCCCTCGATTTCCATGGAATCCTCTCATTAGATTCCAACTTGATGATAATGGGACCACCTCGAGAATAAACCCTTTCAAACAAAAAAAGATTTTTTGGAATCGATCTAGCCATCTTCGAGTAATCGGTGAACATACATAAAAAAAAACATATATAGAGTCGAACATATAACCTCCTCCTTTTTGGAAGTCGGTTAAAAACAATGCCCCGTCACTATAGGCCGACTTTTTACTTTTTTCGGTGTATAGGGGTATGAGGAACAGCGTGTAAAGTTCACTCATCCTCCATAGAAAAGGGACGACCCTCCGACCAGACGGGCGGAGACGGGGTCTGGTGGGCAACTGCCCGACGATTGATGTTGGGATGTCGTATATATACTAGTTACGCGGTAAACTATGCTTGCGCGATGCAGGATTTTCGTGACGTCACAATGACGTTTTGCATGAGGCGGTGTAGATAGGCCCTTGGTCCGAGTGGGTGAAGGGAGACGCGGGTAAAAACAAATGACGCGCGCACCTGAGCGTACAAGGTATCTCTGTCTCCTGAATTAAATTGTAGATGCGTTTAGAAACATAAATCTTGCATACTTACACAAAACACCGAAATATCAATAAGATCGTATCTTCTAACCTCACGAGTTTCAGTTCAGTTTTCTGCCGACCTGTTATCTTGCTCATTTCTTGAAACGGAAACGGCTATAAATAACGTTTACAGGACATGAAACTCCGTGGGTAATAGTCATAGCCGTGCAGTTGTTATGCGCTATCAAAGGTACCTAGTACCTACCTACCTACTCATACCAAATGACGTGTTATCATACCAAAACTATTTTTTTTATATAGGTAGGTAAAGGTAAGTACAAACATGAACAAATATATGTTCGCAAAAGATGCAGGGTCTTGTGAAAGACTTCGTCCTCAGTCACGAGCACCAATGTAACTTAAAAGTGAACTTCTGTCCCCAGTTGGAGGGAGTCTTAAATCTATAGGTACTATAATAAATCTGGAGAGTTTGTTCAAAATCAATTTTTTTTCCCCTTTTTTGCACAAACACATTTTTTTTCCAGTAGGTAGTGCATCATGTTCACTGGCTCTCAAAGAGACGAGGCGTGTGTCCCAGCAGTGGGAACATTATAGGTTGATAATATAATGCATCACGCGAACGTGAAATTTCTTGTTTGATCATAAAATAAATTATTTTTATGTTCAAACAAGAAATTTATATGCTATATATCATTGACATATATATATTACTAGCGTATATATGCTATGACATTCCGGCAATACGAAGGTAATGTAACTTCTCATTAGCGAAAGAATTTACCTACGGAATCGGATCACTAGCTCCGAAGATTACCCCTACATACTAACTCACAAATTTTCAATAAATAAAGTACTTATCACAGTTAGTGATACTTTATTCACATTACAATATAGCCTTTAAACTAATAAGTACCTAATTTAAATATAACCTTAACTGCTAAGTAACTATAATATTAAGAAATCATCCAATAACATGTTTCATATTTACTCTATGTTAGGGGGAAAAGAAACCCATTTGTTGGCCATACAATCATTTTCCTTAATGGAGTCGTCACACCGTTTGACTAAGATTAATAGTTATGTAACTAACAACTCGCTATGATTGTCCTCAACTTTTTCTACCTATCAATTTGCCTTCGAGCGACCTTCACGCCACATAATTGGTACAATGACAGAACCTGTTCTAGGTTGCAGATTTGAATAATAATATGATTATAGTTTACATATAATTCTTCCGCATACAGATATTTCATATTTGTGTGTCACGTATATTATACTTACCCACAGAAGGAGGCTAAGCGTCTAAATAATACCGAGTAACAGGGGGGCTATTGCGTTTTCCATAAGGCATTTTTTAGTAGCCCGTAGTTTGGAAGTTCCCGTGCCTCAGAAAGCACGTAAAGCCGTTGGCCCTGCGCCAGACCTCTCCTCGGTCATGTCAGATTGCTGTCCCATCGGACTATGAGAGTAAAGGAATAGAGAGTGCACCTGTGTTTGCGCACACACTTGTGCACTATAATATCTCCTGTGTACTTGGCCGCCTCTCGTTCTCCGCCTTTCGTTTCCGTTCGTCCCGGCCGCCTTTTCGTCGTCTCTCTATTTAGCAGAGGGTCCATCGTTCGCAGTCACCTCTCAAGGATTCGTCTGCTCCACGGGACATTGGTCCTTCAACAGACTTAGTCAGCCCTATCCTATGCCACTTTAGTTTGCAAATTCTGCAAGCTGTCAACTCCCGTCCTTTTCTGGATAATTTCATTCCAGATTAGAATCTCCAAGCATAGCCCGAGTTCCGTAGCTCGCTGAGCGATCATTCGGTCTATTTTGACAACATCTAAATATGGGCCAACTATCTAGGCGACTAGGCCTGCTTATATTTGTTAATTTGAAGGCAAGGTCGGTGCAGTGAATAAACGATTGGAAGCGCTGTGAATTTCGGCTTCAAATTTCGCATAAAAAAAGTATTGATAAGACCTACGGCTACAGATATTTGGTTTGGGTTTGATTGTTTGCATATGATGAGATTTGTGTTAGTAAGTTGATTTTGGAACAATAAACTCAATATCGCCATGACAAAGTTCAAATTCCATTGCAACCAAAATTTTTCAAGACCTTTTTCAAAATCAAATTAGAATACATAACGCTCGGGTAGATACATTGTTGAGTAAACGCCAATGAAATGTAAATTATCTGAAATAATGAATTCAAGTATACGATACAGGATAAAACCATATAAATATATAAAATTCAAAGTCCTGACTGACAGACTGACTGATATATCAACGCACAGCCTAAACCGCTGGTCCTAGAGACATGAAATTTGGAGGGTGTGTTCTTTGTGAAGAGTAAGAAAGGGTTTTTCGAAATTCCACCCCTAAGAGGGTGAAATTTCACGCGAACGAAGTCGCGGGCATAAGTTAGTTGAATATGGATTTCATTGGTGGTGCAACATTCTAAAAACAAAAGACCGACGGTTTGCTAAATCACTGCGCTGAGTAGTCCAAATTAGTTTTTCAAGTTGGCCATGGTCATGGGGCTTATTAATAATATACTTTTGTGGACTAAATTATTTATTATTTGCACCTAAAATGTTGTGATGGCCTGGAGGTTGAGGGACCTGCTTTTAAGAAGTAGGAACCTTAACCTCTTGGCCACGCGACTGCGGGTTCGAAACCAGGCAAGTACCCTTTTGACATCTCAATTTTATTAGGTATGTACCTACGTAGTTTCTCTGGCCATTGGAGCAGTCGAGTCCTTGAGTCAAGACCCGGAATCGGCAAAGGTAGCATGTGGGTAGCTAAATGAACCAACGACCTTAAAAAAGTGGATCGAACAGACTGAATGCGGAAGGTGATGGACCGGGGTTTGTGGCGCAGTTTAGGAGTGGCCTATATCTAGCTGTGAACTGCGACAAGCTTAGATTTATTGGTTGACTTTCTTTACTAATCAATACTACCTACTCACTCACTTATTGCAAAGGAAGGCATTATAATGAGGAAAACCGAACTTACCTATACCTAATACTTAGTATAAAATCGCTAACAAGCAGTAGGCAAGCGTGCTAATCAATGCGCATATATTTCTGTATCAGAAAAGGCGTATTAATATCCTGATTAATCTATACTAATATTATAAAGCTGCAGAGTTTGTTTGTTTGAACGCGCTAATCTCTGGAACTACTGGTCCGATTTGAATGATTCTTTTAGTGTTGGGTAGTCCATTTATCGAGGAAGGCTATAGGCTATATAACATCACGCTACGACCCTTATGAGCCGCGCAGCGTGTGACACCGCGGGGAACAGCTAGTAGTAGATATCTATAGTAAAACCATTTTACCCTACAAACTTCCAATTTCGTGGATGTCACATGCCTTCGCGAATGTTTAATTCTAGAACATGTTGCTTTCTCGAGTTATTCCGTTCTGATCCCCTGAACCCCCCTCCACCCCCCTCCTCGATCCCCTGCTTGTTCGTCTTCTGTTTTAATCTCTGTCTTATCCACTATAAACTTTCTAATTCCGGTTTGATCCGCTTTTTTTCTTTTGTTTTTGATCCTGCAGGATCGTCAGCAACAAAAATAAGTACAGTCACGAGCATAAGTAGGTATACACTTGGCTTTGTTCAAAGGCGATTTTCTCCTTTATTTTTGAATGAAATTTTATATTATTAGGAACATAGTATTTTCGAACCCATAAGTTTATGTAAAGTGTCGTATTTCAACGTTACATTCGTTATTTCGTGAAAAAATGGCAGTTGAAAGTTGTTAAGTGTTGACATATTAGTGCTCGTGACTGTACAGGGTTTATGTTTTCCTTCACCGTTTTAAGAGCAGTGGTAATGACATAAATGAAACCGCACTGGGGACATAATCCAACACGCGAGGTGTTGGATTATGATTACGACCCACTCCCTCGCAGGAGAGGGGGCCTGTGTCCCAGCAGTGGTGTTACGTAACGTTATAGGCTGGTTACCAGTTTAAATACCGTAATAATCTCTCTTCTTTCAAACATATTACATTATAAATTAACCTCCTTACTAATAAACGTATTATATCAGATGAATAGTTACACACCGATTTCTCTCTTTCAGTCGTCGGTAACTTGACTTTCGAAAGAAGAAGACAAAGCGCTGTGTAATAGGGATGCTATACAACGTTTATTAGACTTCCCCCCTTAGGGGGAAGTATATAATCCACAGCCACTTTGGTCTCGTGGTCGCAAGCGTGACTGCTGAGCAAGGGGCCCTGGGTTCGATTCCCAGGTCGGACAAAGTGTTATTGAGTTTTTCCTTTAGGAATTCCTTTGTAGCAAGCTCCGGGCTTTGAAAGCATGTAAAGCCGCGCCTGATCTCTTTCCAGTCGTGTCGGATTTCCTTCCCATCGGACTAGTAAAGGAACAGAGAGTGCACCCGTGTTTGCGCACACACTTGTGCACTATGATATCTCCTGGCGCTTCTGCGTACCTGGCTAATCTCCGTTGAGATTGACCAATGTCACCGAAACCGGTCTGAATGCACCAAAGAGCAATCCAAAATACAATTGGAGAATACCTTTTACCTTTGGAATGTTATTATGTACAGACGCCAGCACATCAAGTTACTACAATCTGTTAGATTTCTTTAATAGATTTTCGACTTTATTGCTAAAACATAAGGTTCAAGGTTGATTGGGAAAATCTGACAGTTTCGGGTAGGTTGACCTGCTGGCGTCTGTACAAACATTGTAGTTTAACATGTCAACAGGACAATGACTCACGCCTTTATGGCACGAGTTATCATCACGGACTGTTTCATTCGATAACCTTTTTATTTATAGCAATTTTTTTATTTTATATTGAGACAAACTGTGCATGTGATTTGTTTTGATCATAACTAAACTATGCCAGTCAAAAACGATGAAGGAAAATATTGTGAGGAAACCGGCATGTCCTAGAACCAAAAATTCGAAGATATTGGACATCCACCATCCTGCACTGGGCCCGCGTGGTGAATTATGGCCCATTCCCTCTCACAGAGAGGAGGCCTGTGTCCCAGCAGTGGGAACATTATAGGCTGATTATGATGCCACTCAAAACGTTTTCAAATCGGAGTTTCTTCATCCCAATTTTGCATTAGTATTCCTGATTTAGAACACAAAAGGAGAGGGAGTGGGGAAATAGTAACAGCCGCAACTTACGTGTAGTAGGTTCAAACCGCACCGCAACCGCAGGCATGCACTTTGCGCAACTTGTTTCATCAGCACTGCTCCAAAAACGGTTAAAGAAAGACATCTTCAGATACACAAAGTTAGGTGTTTATCCTAGATAATCGTCTTCACATATTATTATTATATAATGAATGTATGCAAAATATTGTAAAACTTTTTAAAAGAGTAACGGTGGAGTTTCTTGCCCGTTCTTCTCCATACGAAAACTAGCCTTTGGAATGGGCGACTAGAATCAATTCTATTTTATCGTAATTTTTGACGTTCAAAAGTGCCTTTTATGTGCCTATTTGAAATAAATGCTTTGACTTTGACTTCGAACCAATAATTCTGAGACATGTGATAACCACCAACCGTAGGTTAGGTATACATTTACAGGTATACATTTTGGTCAAGTAGGTATTGAACTTTTGTATGAAACAGCTGATTTTTAGGGTTCCGTTGCCAAATGCCAAAAAACGGAACCCTTATGGATTCGTCATGTCTGTCTGTCTGTCTGTCTGTCCGTCCGTATGTCACAGCCACTTTTTTCCGAAACTATAAGAGCTACACTGTTGAAACTTGGTAAGTAGATGTATTCTGTGAACCGCATTAAGATTTTCACAAAAAAATAGAAAAAAAACAATAAATTATGGGGGTTCCCCATACTTAGATAGAACTGAAACTTTTTCACTGAAACATTTTCTTTTTCATCAAACCCATACATGTGGGGTATCTATGGATAGGTCTTCAAAAATGGTATTGGTGTTGGTTTTTACCGACTTCAAAAAAAAGGAGGTTATCAATTCGATACGTATGTATGTAATATTATTGGAATTGCATTATATTCACATATGATGATCTATTAGGGCTTCCAAACAAATATACAAAATTTCATAGACGTATGTATGTATGTATGTATGTATGCATGTATGTATGTATGTATGTATGTTTGTCCACGCATATCTCCGGAACTATTAATCGGATCGTGACCATTTTTTTTTATTGGCTTACATTTTCTTCAACTTAGGGAACAGTGCAAGTTTCATCAAGATCGATTCAGTAATTTTCAAGATATGGACTAATACGTGTAAGTGTGACGGCCTGGCTTATTGATAAGAGCTACGGGTGTAGTGTCAAAGGGAAAACATCTCAAAACCTTGGTCAAATACTAGTGCAAAAACTAAAAATTACGAAATAAAAAGTAATTAAAAAAAATTAAACCGACTTCAAAAAGAAATTAACTCAAAATTATGAAATAACTTTAATTTCGGAAGTCGGTGGCATAAAACTAAAATACAGATCCCAAGACACCGACTTCCGAAATTAAAGTTATTTCATAATTTTGAGTTAATTTCTTTTTGAAGTCGGTTTAATTTTTTTTAATTACTTTTTATGTGTGTTGTGCTGTCTTTTTGTGTGCGCCAAATAAATTATTTATCTATCTATCTATCTATCTAATATCATTTTTTTCTAAACTGAAAAGTTTGCGCGAGAGACACTTCCAAAGTGGTAAAATATGTGTCCCCCCCCTGTAACTTCTAAAATAAGAGAATAAAACTAAAAATATAAATGATGTATATTATCATGTAAACTTCCACCGAAAATTTGGTTTGAACGAGATCTAGTAAGTAGCTCGCCGCCCGCCGGTGAAAATTTAAAAACATATGATGGTACGGAACCCTCGGTGCGCGAGTCCGACTCGCTCTTGCCCGGTTTTTTTTTCGTGATTTTAGAGTTGGTCCCATAGTAAAAGCTGTTCATATTCATGGGTAGAACACTCTGTAAAAATCTGTACCCGGTAAAAAACAAAATTTTAAAAAATAATAAAAAAATAATTAATTTTAAAAGTAGTAAGTAGTGTAGAGCTTTTTTTTTTCAATATTTTTTTTTTTATATGCATAACCATTTATAACAATAAATGGTTAGATTCCGAGGTCGGCCAAAGTTTTAGTAGGTTTTCCATCACGAATTTCTCAGTAGGAGCCGCGGTTTCACCCGCATAAGTTTTGATCCCGTGGGAATATCAGGATAAAATGTATCCTATATGTTAATCCTGGTTATAGACTATCTGTGTGCCAAATTTCATACGAATCCGTTCAGTAGTTAATGCGTGAAAGACAAACATACAAACACACTCACAAACTTTCGCCTTTATAATATTAGTGTGATTTACAAATAGAGTTGGGTATTTAGTGATGTTATGTTATGTTTTATAAATTGTAAGAAATAATATAAAATGGTACTTATTTAATTTGCAGATATCGCACCTTCCGTCGGAGTTCGACACAAGTTATCTTTCCGTTCTCGAGATGATCGACCTCCGTTTGAACCCCATTTGTGAACTAGCTCATCCTGTAAGTATATCTTCTATTACTAATTACTAATAATAAAGCTGAAGAGTTTGTTTGTTTGAACGCGATAATCTCTGGAACTACCGGTCAGATTTGAAAAAATCTTTTTGCATTTGATAGCCCAATTCTTGAGGAAGGCTATAGGCTATTTCATATCACGCTATGACCCTTTGGAGCCGAGCAAAAAGAAAAAAGTCAGAATGAACACTAAGCGAATACGAAGTGTTGCGACGGGGTACAAGAAATTTCACGCGGAGGAAGTCGCGAGCAGACATTTTTTTTTCACAATTCCTTCAATATAGGTATCAAATGCAAGGGCTTGACAAGTAGAATGACGTACACTATACTTATTGAAAGGGAATGAGGAATATTAACTACCTAACGAAATGAAAACTAAAAACTTGAAAAATATAATCAAACAAAAAAAAATCTGTTTAGTCTTAAAAATTAGTCTTCAACTATAAATTACTTAATCAATATTTTTTGACGGATAAAAAACCTGATTAAACACCAAATTACCAGAATCTTAAAACGGAAGAAAATAAAAGAAATGAAATACAAAAATTAAGGAATCCCTACAAAAAGCATGAAATAAAAAATTAAATTAAAAATTTAAAAAACCCCCGACAAAAATAAAATTAAGGAATCCCTACAAAAAGTATGAAATAAAAAAATCTTATGGAAGTCGGGGGACCTCAGAATAGAAGCTGTTCCACATGAAAAACGGTCCCCCGACTTCCATAAGATTTTTTTATTTCATGCTTTTTGTAGGGATTCCTTAATTTTATTTTTGTCGGGGGTTTTTTAAATTTTTAATTTAATTTTTTTGAGCTACAAACGAACATCCAGACTGCTGGCCCAGAAAGTGATGGCGAGATGACCTGGTCGTGTACCGCGACGGCTGGTTCGAGGTGGCGCGGGAAAAGTGTTCCGGGAAGGACTTGGGGAGGCCTTTACCCAGCAGTGGGACAGTATATGCTAACAAAAAAAAAAAACAGTGGCACTCCGGGAGTGCCGACAGAAGTGAAAACAAAACACAAACAGAATACTTTGCCATCGTCGTAGTAACTGACGTATACATTAAAACCGAGTACATCCCGAGGACAGCCGAACGCATCCGAAGCGGGTATTTTTTTAATCGTCTTATGAACACACGCGCTTTCCCTTACGGTAAGTGTCGCGAGTTCCATAGTTTTTTTCCCATCTCAAAAAATGCCCAACGCGCCTAAAGAAGTTTTAACTTCAAAAAAAAAAATATACGGTTTTGTTGTTGAAAATTGAGAAACCTCCTCCTTTTTTGAAGTCGGTTAAAAAGAGTGTGGCTATAAGAGCACAGGAAGACCAAATAAAAGGATGGATGAACTGTATGAAAGATGGTATCGCTAGAAACGGGTTGACTACCGAGATAACGATCGTCAGGAGAATAGTGATGAAAGCGAAAATAAAGCACCAGCAACGGTAATTTACAATTGCAATTGGAGAGACCTTTGCCCAGCAGTGGACTGCTATACAGGGTCCCATTAAAATAGATGGACAAATTTTAACACAGCGCTCAGTACGTCTAACTAAAGATATCCAATAATATAGAATAATATAATAATATGAATGGGTACAATTAATACATAAGAAGTCTAAAGTCAAATTATAATTTTTCACTAGTTTTTTTCCATAGTCGGTACATTCAGTAATAACTTCTGTCCTCAGGAACATCCTCTAGTAAGATATGCCGAAGAGCTGCCATCAAGTGACGTGAATCTACAAGACCTGTCATTACAACCGTCGGCAAGTAGTCGCCACGGTGCGCAGGCGCTAGCTATCAACGCGACCGCGCTAAGGCTGCCCGCTGTCCCGCCGAATAGGCATGCTGAGCCTATGGTTATTGGTAAGTCTAATAACTAAAACGTTTAGGTCATCCAATATGCAACATTTGACCAAAGCTTTCTTGACATTTGGTCCAATACCCAACATTTAGATCACCAAAATTTGGATTAATACCCTGCATTTGGATCTGTACGAAATATTTGGACCAAAACTAAACATTTGTACCTACAAATTCTAACATTTGGACAACTACCAAACATTTGGACAAATACCGAACGTTTTGACTAATAATAGAGCTGTTTTGCATTAAAACAAAACAGTTATTATGTTATGGAAAACACATAGCATTGGGTTGAAGAAGCAGTCTAATAATTCTACCTTTATAGCGAGAAAACAAGTGGTATATATATCAGAGTACGTACCTTTCTCTAAATTACCTGTGGTGTGATCTTTCAGTTTGGCAGAAATGGTGACAGCTGTGCTGTCACTTCCAAGTGTCATTCATAGAAGTCTTCAAAACTCAACAGCAAGCAAATTGCTCCAATGCTATGTGTTTTCCATAACATAATAACTGTTTTGTTTTAATGCAAAACAGCTCTATTATGTAACTTTCAAACACATAGCATTGGGTTGAAGACTTGTTTGATATCTGCTGGTGAAAGAATACCCGAAGGATGTAGACGCTATGTGAATTATATATTAAAATAACATTAATGAATATTTCTGGATGTATTCATTAAATGTTCAAACCAAAAATTAAGATCTTTCAATCTATTATTCTAAAAAATTCAAAAATTAACAAATCTATAAAATGTTATAGATTATTAAAAAATGTATTTGCCTTGCTTGCCAAGGGTGAACATGAAATATAAGGCCATAATGGTAATTTAAATCAATGAGATTTAAACTGAATTAAAATAATAATCTCATTACTAAAGGATAATTGAATCACTCATTTCCTTAATTAATCAAAAGTACCAATATTTTTGCACCTCAACTTTTATAAAGATGTGGGAAAACAAACTCAATGTCTTACATAATAAAGTTAAAATTCCATTGAAACTAAATTTATTTAGGACCTTTTATATTACTATGGTTAATAGATTAACCCTCGCATGTAAATGAAGTATAAGTCTCTTTATTTATCAATTAAATTGACTTAACATATGATTCATTTACCCAAACATATATAGATAGTTTCAATGGGAATTAAAAATTCTCATAATTATGATAAACCCTCATCCCCCTTCACAGAGAGGAGACCTTTGTTCCATCAGTGGGAACATTATAGGCTGATCATTCTAAATACTCTTGAGAGATAGCCCTCTCTTTTACTACTTTACAGAAGTAATCATTCTGTAAGCCTAGTGGTTCTTTCAGTTTAATTTTATCTGATGAACTAATCACCAGTCAGCCTCCCGAAGGCTACCACAGACCTCTTCTTCTAACTTCATGAGGCTCCTTTATCTTAGTTTGTTTATAAATCTTTTGAGCAAGCTTTATAGACACACCTGTTATTGTAAACCAAAATAAACAAAGATTATGGTAGCTTTTAGGTAAACTCTTTGTGTCTTTGAGCCAAACCTTGGGCGCACTGTTATTACTTACCCTACTTTTAACATCTCTTGCATGCTGACAATTTGTGTTGCACATATTGTACTCGTGTTTGAGCAAATCAATGATTATCTTATTCAACACTTAAAAGTTGTGAGATATCTTACAATATTAGGGTATGTAAATCTCTGCTAATCAAGGGGTAAGCAGTGGTTTAGCTAAGAACAATGATTTTTTAGACTTTCTAAATGGACAAAAAACTGTCTAGATGTCATGCAATCTACACTATGACATTCACCTCTGAATACAAGCTTTATAAATGATTATTGTGGATCTCCACTACATATTAGCAAGTTCCTTGCTCCTCTACCAACCACTGCCCCTCCCAACCTGACTGCTTTCCCCCCCCTAAACTTTCCAAGCTAGGAGTTGCAACTTGTCAGGTCCAAGAGGTTTTTACATAGATCTTGTAAGGGTACTGGCTTTCTGAGACCTCTCGTCTCCAAATACGAGAGCCAGGCACACTGGGTCCAGTATGGGGCGATTTCTAAATAGTACGTCCCTGCCCCATTTTCGAGTTCAGATGACTGAGCACTCGGTTTTAAATTGGGTGAAGAGAAACATACAGGTTCTCAATGTTGTCACTTCTTAACTGAAGGCATCGCAGAAGCTTGCCAAGCCATAATTTGAGTCCCCTGTGATGTACTGTCGCACAGCGGCTGACTTATTTGACGCGAAAAGGTCTACATCGGGGACGCCCCACTTTGAAACATGGCCTCCGAGGCCTGGGGCCTGGAGCAACAGGAGCCAATCCGGCTGGTCTGTTCTTAGATAAGCGGTCGGCTAAGCCGTTATAACACCTTTAAACTCCCCGGGAGATAAACCGCTGACAGAGTGATTCTAGTGTTCAGCTAATCTGCTAACTTCGTCATTTTGTAGGTTAGGTTCAGGATCACTAGGGATGTATGTACCCTTGTACATCCTAAGTTTGCGACAACTTTGTCGGATTGAGCTAGAATATGTGCACTCTGAAGACTGGCTCTTTGGCTTGCTTATTACTGCGTATATGGCAAACATCTCTCAACTTAGAGTGCCATTTTTTTTCCTGGTTTGGTCAAGTTCCTGGCAAGACTAGGGTAGAACAGAATATTCTTTGTTATGTACACCATACGAACTACAGACATAAGTGTAGAATATTATACATAGGGTGACCCAATGGGCGGTCTTATCACTAAAAGCGATATTTTAAAGACCGGCAGACGGCATGTGTGGACAGGAAGTGGGTTACCCGTATATAAAGGAACTGAGTTGTGGTCTATCAATAGCCTCTGGCCACCACATTAACTCTTGACAAACCAGTGGAGCAACCATTTTTTCATTTGCCTTGGTCTGCTCTTTTTTTTTTTTTTTTTTTTTGTTGAGGACAATCCATCAATCAGTTTATTTGTGACAAGCTTGTGTGCTTGTGACAAGCTTTCCCTTACAAGGATAGCAAAATTTGGGTGTTAATAAGCTTTGAACTTGTCTCAGAGAACAAAATCTCTTTATTAGAAGCATTGATATTATTATCTTCCTTTCTACCTAGCCTGCAGGCAGGGCCTTGATGATTCTGGAAATTCATTTGTCACCCAAGCTTTGTTAAGACCCACCGTCTCCGAGACAGCTTTTGCTAGTGGGCCAGCAAACAAATATCTAAACTCATCATCATCTGCCTAGCCTTTTCCCAACCATGTTGGGGTCGGCTTCCAGTCTAACCGGATGCAGCTGAATACCAGTATTTTACATGGAGCGACTGCCTATCTGACCTCCACAACCCAATTACTGGGTAATATGATCTGATAAAATTATCTAAACCAAATAAACAAAATATTGCAGTTTACATTATTACATGCAAATACCACAGGTTTGCAAATTCTCTGCCACTTACTTGGCTAATGCTGCAATTGTCCAGGGAACTGAAGAAAAGCTAAATGGGTGTGCTGTCAATTCCCATATTTTCTTGGTTCTAAAAGACTCTCCGGAGTCGTTCGTGTAATCAGCATGAACAGCTACCCTCCAATTAATACATAATTACTTCCGTTTGACTTTTTAGTAATACCGGAGTGTAAACAATAGGCTATTTGAGTATAATATCATAATCTTAGATATTATCCTATCTAAAGATACTTATCTCAAAATATAATTGTTTTGAATATAAATCTTTGCCAGATTTTAACTTCCTGTTATGATTTTCAGTATGAAACAGAAACATGTTTGCCGTCTTTCATTCCCAAGCTTTTACATGGTTATTTAGACAGCCTGAATCTTGTCTCTAGTATGAATCTTGGCCTAGTTATTTTTGGTATGATCCTCATTTATCATGTTTTTAAAATAAAATAACTATTTTCTTATATTAAACAGCTTTTATTTGCTCCACTGCAAATATAATAAATATCTATATGACCCTCTGATGAATGCCAAGAAGATCCTGATGGTCCTGCCTGACCATAACTATAAAATTTACTTAATTATTACAAAACAGCAAAAACTGTACAGTATAGCATAATAAGTTATAATGTTGTTTAAATATTTAACATTTCTTATTAGATAAAAAACTTATGTAATTTTTTATTATTCATCTTAATGTTCTAATTGCAAATTAGACTTAGAGGTGTTGAACTTCTTTAATGTAAGTAACAACACATGAGAGCAATGAACTATTGTAAGTACATTCCTGGATAGGAGTGTTCAGACTACTTCCAAAAGGGACCGTAGGGTAAAATCTTAGTGGGTATGTTGCTGCTCAAATAACAAGTGTCTGTAGACCTACTTTAGCAGTTAGCACTTTTTGCTCTCGACTCACATTAGGGATCCAAGCCACACCTCCCTCCGCGGGGGCTAAAGTCTTTAGTTTTGTTTAGTGGCATAAGTACTCACTCTACTTGCAATTCAGTGTGTGAAACACATGGGATAGGTGAGCATACATGTACTTATAATGGATTGCTTTTCATGATGGGGTGTCATAGAAAAGAACCTGCTTGAGTAATTTTAGCTCAAGACATTCAGTATTTGCTTTAGGAATTACTACCTAATCATCATATTTTTACACTGAAATCCCTTTCCATAAGTTGTAATATTCTTTAAACACGAAAGGGTTGTTTGTAAAACAACACTGCACTTCTGTCTGAAGTGATACTAGCAAGAAACAGAAATTTGTTGATAGTATTTTTGAGTAAGGTTAGTGATATAATGTCATAATAACAGATATTCAGCACTTACTTGGCTTATTGGCTACTCATTCAATTATAAATGCGTAGGTCCGACTTACAGGAAATCGTCTCGATCTCTTTGCCCTGTCGTTCGGCGGTAGGAAAAAGGGGTGCCTCAATCCTCCGAGGATGAAGAGGGTTTTTCCCCGCTATTGCGCTTAGGAGAATCGTGGCGCTCAGGGTCGCTAAACACGGTTCCTCAAAGTAACCGGTGACCACGAATCTAATTTGAACTTCCGGTCTCCCTTTCGTCATTTCGGTGACTAACGATCAGCGCACCACTATATATCACTTACCACAATCACTATTATTTACTTTCTATAAAGTTTTACTTGAAACTTTACAAATTTTCTATGAAAATTAACGAGAGAAAAATTTTCCCGTACGTTGGCGGCAAAATTTTTAGACGCTATGAATGACACTTGGAAGTGACAGCACAGCTGTCACCATTTCTGCCAAACTGAAAGATCACACCACAGGTAATTTAGAGAAAGGTACGTACTCTGATATATATACCACTTGTTTTCTCGCTATAAAGGTAGAATTATTAGACTGCTTCTTCAACCCAATGCTATGTGTTTGAAAGTTACATAATGATTATCTTCATAAATACCAAACATTTGGACCAATTTTAATCATTTGGACCGTATCAGACCAGACTGTTGGAGTTAGTAACAGCCTAAGCCACACGTGGTCGTACTTAGTGTAAGTCTGGCGTACCCTATACTAGAAATTCAGCTCCGCTACCACCTAACTGGAATACTAGCTGGCTGGTGTTCGTACTGATACAAGAGAAAAAGAAACAGCCATTTATAAAGGCCTTATAAAATGGTGTCAATATTTCCTTCTTGCTCTATTGATTGTCATGAAAATTACAGCCCGATTCTAACTTTATGGCGTCTCGGAACATGAGGCGAGTCGCTGCGCAGTAACAGTTTCACGTGTCAGCGGGGGTGAGGTACTGCGCAGTAACAGTTTCACGTGTCAGCGGGGGTGAGGGGTGAGGTACTGCGCAGTACAGTAACTGTTTCACGTGTCAGTGGGGATGAGGGGTGAGGTACTGCGCAGCGAGTAGCGCACTTCAGAGCCGCCATAATGTTTGAATCGGATTGTACAAGTTTTCATTTGAAAATTTCTTATTTCAGCCGAAATGGACCTAGATGCATCATCAGTAGAATCCTCCGAAGACTGGGAGAATAGCGTCAACAGTTCCGAATTAGATGTCCAGTACCAGAGCGATGAGGAACGGGCCGAAAATGAGGTAAAGGTAGAACCACTCTTGGATCTAGTCTCTACTATCACCACAACTATTGTTCTATTGTATTACTATTATTATTTCTACTCTATCCTATTCTGCTATTCTCTGGTTACCCTTGTCCTAGTGCTCTTAGTTAGTTATAGGCCATTTGAGGGTAGTGATGACGTTGCAAAGATCATCCTACGTTTTCTAATTATTGAAGGATTTCTTTTTCCTTTATAAATTTGGGAGTTTCACCTTTAGTGTATAATATTGCCGACTAACCATTTTTAATTATTTATTAAAGTAGAGTCAACTTTTTACAGTACTTAACGTTATTTTCTATATAGAATGGTTTTGATTATTTAAACAACAATTTCGGTTTTTTTTTTATTTATTTTTTTTGCTTTAGTATTCTTTTGTCGACACTGGTTTTTATCGATATCAAGGGTGTCCTATGGAGGATTTAATTCTCAAATCTTCTGCCTATCCGAGTCGAATCGGGCCCCCATTTACTTTTATTACGCTTACCCAAATACTTAAGAGTAAGGAATAAGTTATTACCCTACGTAACAATTATTGTTATTACCCATACCCTGTTATCTGTTATCACCTTTACCTTCTCCTGCCATCCAGCCACTGCCATGTAGTACTACTTTTATTTAATTCTTGCCCTGGTTTTGCTTTTGCATCCCAAGTTCGACTCGGATAGATTCAGTTTTACCATTTTTAGCAGTCCTCCAGCTAGAAAAAAATAAAAACCATCTCCTAACGGTTAACACCAATTTTTTTTTTTAGAATCATGTCACTATCTTTTTTGTGTTTTCTAATTTACTTGACGTACCTATACTACTTTGATTCTTACCTCTAAAAAAAATTCATAATATCATAACTTCTTAAGCCCTAACCCTCCTTTTACCCTTCCCTTACCCTTCCTATCCATTTTCCTACCACCGGACGGTGTTGTTAATAAGCTCATGTTAGATTGCACAATTCTTCCAGGCAGTTGGCATGGTTTTACCAGAATTATCCCGATACGCGTCCACTGCAAGCTAATCTACGACTGGAGAAACAGCAATATGGCGGCAAAACGGCCAGCTCGGATAAATTACGTAAGTTTGAATATGCATTCTGAATTTGAATTTAAATATGGCTGTTAATTAAATTGTTTAAATAAAAAAAAAATGTATTCGAAATTAAAATTGAAACTGCCAAGTTAGAATGTAATGAGCTCTCATAAAATGTATCAAGAAAATTATTATTGTTTACATATTATTCTGCAATTTATACAACCATAGTTTTTGTAATTCCTACTCTACAATTTTATTAAAATTTCTGCAAAACAACTACTTAAATAAATAATGATATTTACTAAAATATTGTATTTGTGCACAATATTTTTTTATTTAAAATGCAACAGATATCATGTCACCAGAATGTGTTGAAAACATTCACAACTACACTAAAACATATTAATAAAGAGTGTAAAAAACTGTAAATTTTTGTGTCCCTCGTAATGATAGCTAAACAAAATACCATGTATCCTAACCTAATTCACTTATCTTTAAACCTACGTTATTCGCAAGCTCTCAAAATAATTTACGACATATAGATTATATTATAAAATAAAATATAGGTATGTTTAGTTCAAATCCGTGCCTCAATTTTTTAGTTTTTCGGAAACTATCCATGTCTTACTATAAAAGTAAATACCTTTTCTTTAGTTCCAATGAACAACCCCAAGTAGCTCTCTTAAAATCGATTCATTTATAGATTATTCACGCTTTTCCGTGACTTAAATAGTCCATTTTTACACAGAAAAGCGTGACTTATAAAGTTGTCTCTCACTACGCTCGGGCGCAAATTTCACACCGTGCAATAATTGACTACTTAGGTCACACGTATCGTAATGTACTATCAGATAAAAGTTATCTTAAATAATTGTATCTCCGCTGGTATGTATTTAAATAAATTATCCATAGTTAAATTATAATCGTATTTATCCGCTATCAGTGGGGTTTTCAGACCACTTGGATATGAATAGCTCTTAATAGACCAGCAGGGTAATTGCGTAACACACTATCAGTAGCAATGGGTTTCATTTTGACAGTTCAACAACATTCATTGCGTTATTTACGTTGTTGAGCAGACACATTTTGCGAACATAAGGAGCAATGGATTAACAATAAGCTTCAAAATGATTCAAATTGAGAGTAATAGTGTGTTACACAATTAGGGTGCTGCTAGCATAATGCTGTCTTATTTTTTTGTTCAAGGCCTGCATAATATCACAATTAATACGGTCGAAAAATCGTGACCGGCCTCACTTCAGGTCACGTCACCATTTGTTTCCAAATAAAATTTATTGCGCAGCCTTCCGCGCAAAGTTCGGACCGGCCATGTTTCTACGGCCGTATTGTATGTTAACTTTTGTATTAAACATATAAAATATTATAATTCCACTGCACAAAATAAAGCAATTCATAGTTAATTATATTTGCGAAATATGTTGCTTTAGGTAAAATATATATTGTCTATATACAAATGCAATTTTTATATATATATATTTTTTAATTTATTTTTCATGTTGTGTGTTACTGTTAAGAGAATCTCCTTCGTTTTCTTAAAAGCCAGTTTAACTTTATCTGATGTCAAATATAATGCATGGTCTGTGATTGTTTGTAAATATTTTCGTCAGCCAATCGCAAGTCGGAAAAGCTAAATAAAAATCAGAGACATGATCGGACTTTTTGGAAAAATGGAGTGACTCTTAGGTTTCTGCGAATAAAGCAGTAAATAGAAAACATTGTTTTGTAAAATAAAACCTATTCTCTATTAGCTAAGGCATAAAATGCACTAAGACTTTTCTTACAACCGGCTTGAATTATTCGTTTTTACTTGCTTATGAGTACAGAAAAAAAAAAGTTTTTTTTCGCGATAATAGCCTAATCCAATTCCCGTTTTCATTAACACAATTAAAGCGCGCTATTGGATTTTCAAAGCTCGGCTTGGCGCCGAAAGTTCAAAATCCAACAGCGAAATCGGGCACGACTGTCGTTCCACATTATTTACCTCAGGTGTCCTTTGTTTCTGAAATACCAGTCAATTAAAAACTGTCAAATCTTATTGTTAACCATTGGGTGACCTAATGACCAGTCATTTTCCATCTGGAATTTCTCAGTAGCAGCGTGGAGTCTGGATTCGTGCTTGGTTGTTGGCAATAGCCTTGCCCCCTATTATATGGAAATTAAATATAGCTGGTGAAATGTGGGTGTACCATAGGTACAGTCAACAAAGGAGTTAAGTATACAGGAGCGTTGGATATTGTTGAAGTTTACTAAGAAACCGATGGATATTCTCGAATAAAATTTTAGTTTATTAATAGAAAACAAACAATTCATTTATTAAATTAAATTTCAGTCCAGAACATCCATCGGTTTCTTAGTAAACTTCAACTATATCCGACGCTCCTGTATACTTAACTCCTTTGTTGACTGTACATACGCCTCAGCCTTACCCTTCGAAGAATGTTATGATCGAGATGAGAGTTATGTTATGATCAATTTGACATAAGATTTGAAATGATAATATTTTCAGAAACTGGGAGGCTTTTACTAAAAACGAACCTACTTTTTAGGTATTGTATTTTATTTTCAAAGTTTAAAATGTACTACTTATAAAATTTTTCAAGTTGAAAAAAAAGTTAAGTAAGTAGGTTCTTTACTTAAAGGTTGTAACTACATTATTTTAGTTTTCGGTTCCTGTTGTGTAAGGTATTATTAATATTAGTAAAAATTATTATGATATTACATTGTGTCAAAGAAGGGTTGGGAATGGACAAATAAAACTTTTGAATTATTATTGTAATATCATGCAAAATTGTTTACTTTAAGCTTCTTTTAAACGAAACAACATGTTTTTTGAGCTGAAACTGGCTATAAACTTTTTTTTGGCGATATTGGTCCGATACGTAATTCTGCAGCAAAAGTTTTAATAAGCTCTGACCACACTGAGGCGAATCCCGCACGGAATGCGGGATGTGACGCGCGTCGATTGTTTTAATGATTAAGAAGTAGCACTACTATTCATGCCAGTTTAACCACCTCTCCGTACAAGTTAGTTGACACAATCGGCGCCGCGAACGAATTTCTTCCCACGCGGGATTCACCTCAGTTTGCATACAGCAACATAATTATACCCACTGCTGGGACACAGGCCTCCTCTCTGTGAGAGGGAGTGGACCGTAATCCAGCACATGGGCCCAATGTGGGTCGGTGGATGTCCCATGTCTTCGAATGTTTGGTTCTAGGACATGCCGGTTTCCGGTTTCCTCACCATGTTTTTCTTCACCGTTTTGAGAGCAGTGGTAATGGAATCAATTTGACCAGAGCTTAAATCCGATTAATGGCAATGTGCCCCAAAACTGCCGTTATCAGATTCTTACTTCATTTTCTAAATACGAATCGGAACAGTTTCCCTGCAAAAGTTTCTAACTATCTAGTAATTTGTTATTTCTACATTATTATGTAAGCATTTTTTAACCTTTTAAGCGCTTGGCTAAATATCAATTGCCGTGCATCGTTGAATAGAACGAAAAAATCATGCATGTTCTCTGTCGCAGAAATACGACACGAGCGGTATTAGGGGCACGGAAATATGTGTCGCTTAAATGCGACACAAGCGGTTAAAAGGTTAAATGTCATATTCTGTTCTCTGTTAGAGTTTATATCTCTCTTCTCTCTCTCTCTTCATAGATAAGTACATATCACGAACTGCCATAAAATGGTGCTATAGAAAACCATTTATACAATCATTCAGACATTTTCTAATCAAGACATTGTCATCGACCTCGTAATTTCTTGACCACCCAAGGTTAAATGTCAGTTGCACGTCATAAAGCAATAAGGTCTATTTTGTCTTTGTGACAGCTCGATAGTTCCAACCTTCTTCTTCTTCGTCGTTCCCTCAATGCTAAGGATCGGGACCACAGACGACACGTCTCCGAGTTATGCGGTCTTCTGCAGTGTGGGCCGTCCGGTAGATGCTATTCCAACAGCCTTCTTGATCGTGTTTCAACTTTAGTGAGGTTTTAATTTATTGGGGATTGTGGTCAGAAGAAAGTCCGAAAGTCTGACAGCCAGTCTTATCAAGAGGTATCGTGTTACCCAGTAACTGGGTTGTGGAGGTCAGATAGGCAGTCGCTCCATGTAAAATACTGGTATTCAGCTGTATACGATTAGACTGGAAGGCGACTCCAACATAATTGGGAAAAGACTAGGCAGATGATGATGTTGTGAAAACAGGTCAAGCATTTACGAGGTCGACTATACGTAAAATAAACAAAATATACGTAGAAATACCATTTACATTTATAAATCAATATTGTGTCTTAATCAAAACGAGTAAAATAGATGAATTAATAAAATACTACTAAAATTAGTCTGTTTTTAAAAGACATACCAATATATTGAGGCCACACTAAAATTTATAAAATAATTATGTAATAATTATTAGATTTTCAACTTTATCGCCAAAGCATAATGTTCAAAGTTGATTGGTAAAATTTGACAGATTGTAGTAACTTGATGTGCTGGCGTCTGTACTTTACAGAAAACGCGGTCGCGTGGTCGTTGGCGTTCATTCTATACCATATTATTCCTTAGTTTTCTCCCAGATATATTTTTTTTTTAATATTAATGTAATTACGGCAAAAACAAAACATTGGGACATGGTAGACGCAGGTAAAAAATATTTGGTCTATATCTATTGGAGATAATTTTCAAATTATAGAGCAACAAACTGAATGTCCTACTTAACAAAGTTCAAATTCCATTGTAACCAAAAAGTTTTCAAATTCCTTTTTAATCGACTTAAAAAAAGGAGGTTCTGTATTGGACCCGTATGTCCGCGATTTTCTCAAAAACTAATGAACCATTTTTTTTTTACAAATGGTGACTCAAAAATCAACTTAGAATACATTTCACTAAAGTAGATAACTGATTAATTGGCGATGGAATGTAAATTATGAGATTATTAACACTGCTATAGTAGCATTAACTAGGGAGAAAACAAAGGAATACTTCAGTATGGAATGAACGCCAACGACCACGTGACCGCGTTTCCTCTTAATAATACAGTACCCCGCCATAAATATGCCACATCTAATAAAGAAAAATACGGCTTTGTAGAGCGTCGTCTCTCTCATACCTGTATGACTGTCTCTATCACTCGATGTGTTTTGTTTATGCCCGGGCACTGTATGGCACTGCCATACAAGGTTACAAGTATCGGTTGTTACTATTATATGCTCATCAGAACGAATGTAAACATCTATATTATGGTAATAAAATTATTTTTAAAAATGCAATTTTGAGTTTTATTTTATACGAGCTGCGCCCCGCGGTTTCACCCGCATAAGTGTTGATCCTGTGGGAATGTCGGGATAAAAAGTCAGCTACCTCCATACAAAATTGGTCTAGCCGTTTGAGCGTGAAGAAGTAACAAATATATAAACACACACACACACACACTGACAAACTTTGCCTTTATAATCATTGCGATCATCACCGCTGTATTCCACAAAGAAATAACCAAAATTGTGTGTAAGTGCATTACATTTCTGTAAGTGTGCATTATCACGAGCGACACGCGTCTTCGGCAGAGGCTACTGCAGCCGTCGTCAGAGTGTCGACCGCGTGTCGCTCGTGTCCGAAGTAATGCCAGTTTGTCTGTTCCCTACATTTATGTTCGTATAACTCGTAAAAATGTAGGGAACAGCTGATTTTTTTTCGCGATTTCAGGATTGGTCCCATAGTAAAATTGTTCCGTAAAACAGACTCCGGGCTGGCGGCTGCTGCTGGGTTGTAAAATGTATAACTTGGAATTTCATATTTGAGTTTTTCGCAGATTTAATCGGGTCTTAGTTTAGGAGATATAGTGAGTTCAATTAGTAAGGTATAGTCCAAGAGCTAGTCTAAGTTTTTTCGTGAACTCTTCGATCTAGCTCTTGGACTATACCTACATCTATTATTACTATTATTATTGCTATTCACAGACGTTTTTATCGAGAAGCAAGAATGTGTTTCGGAATTCTCGTTTCAGTTTTTTTTTTTAATTATCACGGTTTAGGTGAGACCGAAGCATGGTGATTCCACGCAACTGGAGTCTTGAATTAAACGCGCGAACAACACGCAAATTGGCGATAGTAGAATGAGATGGTGACAACAAAACAAAAATTATAGACAACATCAATATTTATTTTCTAATTCCAAAGTAAAAAATATTTATCACATTATTATCTTCACAAATATCATTCATGCATTCAATACATTTATAGATTTCCCTGGCATACTATACACGCCCAAATAAACTCCCGGACTCCTAAATCGATCCATCCTGCACATTTTATAAAGGCGGACTTTTTAAATGGTCGTGAATTCAAATTCGAAACAATGCATAAGCATAGCTCTCAGTTGGGAGGGAGTGAGCCGTAAATCACCACGCGGGCCCAGTGCGAGTTGTAGATGTCACATGTCTTCGAATTTTTGGTTCTTGGACATGCCGGTTTCCTTAAGATGTTTTCCTTCACCGTTTTGAGAGTAGTGGTGATGAAATTATTTACACAAAGTGAAGCGCCTGCCTGGGTTCGAACCCACGACCTACATTTCGTAAGTCGGGGCCGTTACCACTAAGGCCACCACTGCTCGGAACAATGGCGACACCACAATGATGGTCAGCCTGTCGGCATCAAAAATTCATAAAAACTTTCTTTGACTCATCATTATTTTGATGTTTTTGGCCTTTTTACCTCACATGGAATTGCACGGTGGCTCAATTTAGGAGTCCGGGTGTGTATTAAATTTTGCTCATTTGTGACGAAAGTGGTGAGTAGCAGGGGGGACACAGAACAAGCACCACTTCAGTAAAGAAAGAGCCGCCATCTACTTTATTTAACCTTTTGAACGCCAGAGCATAAAGGCACGCGCGTGCCCTCCACGCCAAGCCACAATTTTAAATATTTAAGGTATACAAATAAAAACATACAAAAGTAATGATTTAATTGTTTATTTCGTGATAAAGTGCATCGCATTTTTTGTCACATATTTGTGTCGCTGGCGTACAGGGCACGCGCTTGCTTGTCACGTATATGTGACAATGGCGTTCAAAAGGTTAACCGAGAAACTGTTAGTGTCATAATTATCGATAGATGTCTCTGTAATCCCAACTTTAACGAAAATAAGAAAATCAATTAGCAAGTTCCCTAATTTAATATAAAGTATTTTTCTAGAGAATAACTGTAATAAATTTCATCAAAATTATCAAACAGGTTGGTTACGGCACGTGATCAACTTTGAACGTTAATATCTTGGAAACGTGAAAACAAAAACCATGCAAAGACCAAACCCCGTAAAGCGTGGTTTGGTATTTGCATGGTTTTTGTTTGAATTGATGTCAGCTATCGATTTATATAACTTTCATGGGCGGCATCCATTTTGAAAAAAAAAAAAATGGCGGATAGGTATGCCACGGACCGTCAAAGCCCTTGCTAATGAAACAACTAAAACAAAATCACAAAGGAGCAACATACAGTACAATATATATTTTCTATATATATAATCTATATTCTATCACATTGAATTCCCTTCATTATAACATTTCATTTATTTATATTATTAACTAAACAACATTGAAAGCGGAAATGTCGTGCAAACTTGCTTTTTTCGAAGGCACTAACATGCAATTTTAAAATAATTTTTTCAGTCATATGGTAAAATATTTTTAACTGCAATAAGCTGTTTTTTTTTTTTTATATATTCTATCAAGTGGTTTTAAAGTCTAAGGGTCAGAACACACCGCGACGCGGCGCGCAATTTTCAAGATAGAAATACAATTATAAACCTTATCGACTACACTAAAAGATACACAATTCAGTGTCTACTACGTCGTGTACCTTTTTGTGTAGTAGATAATGTCTGTAATTGTATTGCTATCTTGAAAACTGCGCGCCGCGTCGCGTCGCGGTGTGTTCTGACCCTAAACATCCAGAAATCTAGGATATAGGACAGATTTTTAGTACAATAATAGACATAAAAGATGAATATTACAGGTGAACTTTAAAAAAAATCTAAATATTTTATTTCACATACTTAAACCTATATGTGCGTGCACTTATGAAACGTCAGAAGCTGGGTGGACCATTCCAATTGGTCGTTTCCTATGCGACAAGAAACTCCACTATAAAGGTTCGAATTTTCCTTAAGTGTCAGGGTAACCCTATTAAATGACTATTTCATATGAAATTGCCGCCAGCACATTAAGCTACTACAATCTGTCAAATTTCTTTAATAGATTTTCAACTTTATCGCTAAAGTATATTGGTTCAAAGTTGATTGGGAAAATTTTAGTTTCGGGTAGCTTGATGTGCTGGCGTCTGTACAACGTAACAACGATATTGGCGCGTGGCCAAAATCTGAACTAACGGCGCCATCTTGTTTTTTCAATACAATTTCTGTGACAATTGTTTACCAACAGATACTGACAAAAAAACAGTGGCACTCCGGGAGTGCCGACAGAAGTGAAAACAAAACACAAACAGAATAGTTTGCCATCACTCACTGACATATCGGATGTACATTAAAACCGAGTACATCCCGAGGACAGCCGAACACATCCGAAGCGGGTATTTTTTTAACCGTCTTATAAACTAAACACGCGGTGTCGCTTACGGTAACAGTGGCGCGAGTTGAATTGTTTTTCCCATCTCAAAAAATGCGCAACGCGCCTAAAGAAGTTTTCACTTCAATAAGCTAAAAAGCTGACAAAATGATGTTAACAGCAGGTTGTAATGTGCTGACCGAAATATCAATAGTCAATCAAACGTCACATGAGGTCTCATAACCAGCCTTAAACGTTCCCACTGCTGGGACACAGGCCTCCTCTGAGAGGAAATGGACTGAGGAATATTTTAACAATGCGCCTGAATGACTTTGACAGTTGGGGGCGTTGTTGGTGAACATTTTTGAAATGTTCACAGAAATTGTTTTGACAAAACAAGATGGCGGATTTTGGCCACACGTCAAAGTAACCTTTTAGCGCTGTAAACAGGCTTTCAAATGAGTACCTACCGGGTGGTAATGTTAATATTACAGACTTTATACATAAACACAAACACACAATATGGGGTCAAAAACTGAAATAGCTTATTGAATTTTAAAATGCATTTTAAAACATCTTAAATGCGTGGTAACTTTGATTAATTGAAGTAGAAGTTGTATTGTTATTACGTTTAGTGTCCCGCAAACTAGTATTATAAATGCTTATTTGTACCTTTAACTCTGTAACGGCTAAAAATATAATCTGCATGTTGATGTGTTGACGGCACGGTTGGCGCAGTGGTTAAGCGATTGACTGCTACACTGCGTGTCGCGGGTTCGATTCCCGCAAAAAACAAATATTTGTATGACCTACAAGTAGTTGTTCCGGGTCTGGCTGTTTGTGTATGTGACTTTAAATGTTTGTAAACGCACCTACAATACAGGAGAAATTCCTAGTGTGGGGCAAAGTTAAAAAAAAAAAAAAAAAAAAATTGAGGTAAAACGTTGTTTATAAAAAAAATATCTAAATGGCACTGATCATCACAAAAACTCAGACACTGGTTAAAATAAATGCTAGGGTTATAAAAGATATGTACTAGTTTTTTTATTGATCTTGCAACTAGCTTCAGCCCGAGACTTCTTTCGTGTGAAAGTCTTATATCATTTTCATCCAAGAGCATTTTCAGTTTTTGCCCCTAACGCATCCATACGTTAAAATATCACTAAGTACTAATTTAATAATATTAAAATAATATAATATCGTAAATCACAATTAAGTCTTATTAGTTTCTTTATCTTCTTCTTTCGATTCGATTTGTTGGAACTCTTTCAGAAGAGCGTCTTCTTCGTAGTACGAAGCAGAATCTAGAAAAAAAAAAATCTTATAGACGAAGTATGGAAGTGAAACTACCGGACGGACGTATCATACACCCGGAAAGAGAATCAAAAGTCAATGAGGGATTTTCCTTTTTTTTTAACTCTTCCCTAGTCGCTGGATAGATGGCGCTGACCTTGGTAAGTTACTGCAAGGAACGGAACTTCACATATTTTTTGTATTATTTCACTTGGATGTAATTTTGAGATCGTAAAACGAAAGCAAACGAAAGTGTCAGTCAACGAGCGTATGTGACGTGACGCAATGATTTTTTTCCAAGCGTTTTGGCTTTGTCACCTAGTAACGTAGTAAGTACAACGCCATCTACAGAGTTCTTGGAAACTATTTTTTTTTTAATACTCAAAAAGAAAACCTCTCATTGTTCGAACTAGGCTGGGAATCAATCACACTTTTTGAACGTGAAAATTACATAAGACTGTCCCCCAAAACGCCCGCCCTTAAGGTGAATGGGTAGTTGAGACCGCGAAATTCAAATTTTCTTACGTTTTTTGCAATTTGCAGGTCAGTGTCAGATTGTATCTTGATCAAAATATGACTCGCGACAATAACAGGTACATATTTAGAGAATTATAATCATTAGAATCATTAATACAATACCATTAACACTTTTCCTTAAGATATTGGTGGTTGGTTGTAGAAATCTAACGAAAGATATATTAATGATTCTGTCCATCCTTTTTTATGGCAGTGCGACCTTCGTGTAGCCGGCACTGCGCGCCGATTCTGTAAAAATCTCACCGTGAAAACTTAGGTGAAGTGAGTTTGTTTTTGCTAGGAATTGACACTATGAATTATTCTATATGTGTGGGTGTGGTATGCGTGTATTTTATGTTTTAACAATATTATAATATTTATTTCTATTTTTTTTGTTTGTTTCAGTCCCGTACTAACCCAGCAAGATCTACATTGTATCAACTGGATCAATCAAATAATTTGATTTGTTTAAAATCTTTTATCTCATTTTTTTTTTATATATGCACACTTGTTTTTTCAGCTCACTTTAGACATTGGCAGGATAGTCGACATCGGCTTTGCTTGCCATTTATTAAAAATAAAATAGAATAGACACTATTGACAGCTCACTCCACACTCACTTCACCTAAGTTTTCACTGTGAGATTTTTACAGAATAGCACCGCTGGTGTCCTAGTGAGATAGGGCCATAGACAACCTACCTTCTCTTTCCAACTTGACCTTCCCAATAAATGCTTTATCGTCATCTTCTTCAGTCTTTATCTCCGAACGAAACTTATTCTGAAAACAAAAGAAATAATTATACAATTAAGTATAATAAGTTACACAAATATTGTTGGGCCAAAATATCGCTGTAATGCTGTCATAGGAGAGTGGGACAACACAATATATTGTGCACTCTCTCCCACTTCTATTATGCTAGGCTTCTGTTTGTTGTATAACAATAGATTGTTGTAATATTATGGTTGGAAGAATACATAACATACATACATAATCAGCCTATAACGTTCCCACTGCTGGGACACAGGCCTCTCAGTGAGAGGGAGTGGGCTCTAATCCACCACGCGGGCCCAGTGCGGGTTGGTAGATGTCACATGTCTTCGAATTTTTGGTTCTTTTAGGACATGCCGGTTTCCTCACGATGTTTTCCTTCACCGTTTTGAGAGCAGTGGCGATTAAATTATTTACAGAAAGTAAAGCGCCTGTCTGGGTCCGAACCTACGACCTACAACTCGTAAGTCGCGGCTGTTACCACTGGGCCACCACTGCTCTCTATGTTTGGAAGAATAACATAACATTACGCCTGTAATTCCTGAAGGGTTAGGCAGAGGTGTACCTATAACACATCCACATTTCACCAGTTACGTTTAAGTCACATGTAATAGGGGCGAGCCTATTGCCATCATCTGAACTCCGGGCTGTTACTGAGAAATTGCTGATAGAAAAACCCAATAACACCAGAAAATCCAAAAACCGTAAATTTGTAGTTACATACTTACAAATTTGTACGGAACCCTCGGTGTGCGAGTCCGACTCACACTTGACCGGTTTTTTTCATAGCCAGTACAATTATACGTTTGATACGATACTATAAACAATTTTGCTGTACCGTTATCGATACGGGGGCGGCCCGCATGCTTTTATCGATATATCGAATAGGGTTGTCATAACTAAACTAAATAAATAATACTTGTGTTAGGAGTGACTTTACGACGGTTAACAATGCAATTTAACTTACGAAATCATTCGCTGTTAAGGTAGCTGAGTACACTTATCATAACTCTGCTCTGTATGCCTACTTTTTAGGGTTCCGTACCCAAAGGGTAAAAACGGAACCCTATTACTAAGACTTCGCTGTCTGTCCGTCTGTCTGTCACCAGGCTGTATCTCAAGAACCGCGATAGCTAGACAGTTGAAATTTTCACAAATTATGTATCTCTGTTGCCGCTATAACAACAAATACTATAAACAAAATAAAATAAATATTTAAGGGGCCCCCTCCCATACAACAGACGTGTTTTTTCGGCGTTTTTGCCTTGTCGTACGGAACCTTTCGTGTGCGAGTTCGACACTTGCACGCACTTGGCCAGTTTTTAAGTGATGATTAATACAACACTTACTTTGATAAAGTCAGGTAATCCGTCTTGCAGATGGTACCAACTCAGGATAAACACCAACGAAACGAAGAATAAGTTTGTGCAGATACCTGAAACAAAAAACATTCATTTAAATCATTCACACTTCACTCGGACATAGGACTTTACACTTTTCTATTTGTTTTTAGAGTTCCGTTCCTCAACAGGAAAAGGGGAACCTTTATAAGATCACTTTGTTCTCCGTCTGTCAAGACCCTTTTTCTTACGAACGCGTGGAGTTCGTAATCATCTGCCTAGTCTTTTCCCAACTATGTTGGGGTCGGCTTCCAGTCTAACCGGATGCAGCTGAATACCAGTATTTTACATGGAGCGACTGCTATCTCACCTCCACAACCCAGCTACTGGTTAATACGATACCCATTGGTAAGACTAGTTGTCAGACTTTCAGGCTTCTGACGACCCGTAACGACTGTCAAAGATCTACGAATGACAGACGAAACCAAAGGCTTAATATGCTTTCCGAGGCACGGAGGAGTCTCGGTATGTAAAGATGGTCACCCATCCACGGACCAACCGCAGCAACCGTAGCTTAACCTGATCGATCGATCCGCGCGGCTGTTGTTATTTAGCCACAAGCCCCTCTTGGGAACAGTGGCCTTAGTGCGAGTTTTTTCGACACACGTTCGATTGCGAACGCGTCAGAATTTTGTATGGGACATTAGGTTTCTCCTAGTGACCACCAGGTGGCGCTATAACTTTTTTCCCTACAAAATTCTAACGCGCTCGCAATCGAACGTGAGTGAAAAAACTCACACTAAGGCCTCAGACTTATCTCGGTAAACTCACCAAACACGGCAGATATCTTGGGCCAGTTGAACATGAAGTACCGTAGACCGGTGAAGTGCGCTTGAATGTGCAGTTCACTGGAGTATACCTCGGCGAAACGTGACTGGAGTTCTACGTACGCGTCTGTTGCGGGTTTTTCCTGAAAATGTTATAAAATTACCACATCTTTACATAACAAGCCTGTATGCCGCTAAAAGGTTTAAAGGTGTAAAGTACACCAAAATTGCATGTACAGACGCCAGCACATCAAGCTACCCGAAACTGTCAAATTTTCCCAATCAACTTTGAACCTAATGCTGTAGCGATAAAGTTGAAAATCAATTAAAGAATTTTGACAGATTGTAGTAGCTTGATGTGTTGGCGTCTGTACAAGTTCCATGTAATGGGAAGCGAAGCTATTAGGTACCGACCGTCAACCGGCCAGAAATCCACTTCGGGCTGCTACTGAGAATATCCTGACAGAAAAACCTCAAAAACAGCACGACCTGGGGATCTAATCTAAAGTTCGCTCAGTTTCTAAGTTAGAAACTCAGTTCGTTTAGCATTTAGTTTCCCAATGAATGTGATTCCGAAAAGTATCTTTAATGCCTACACATAAAGTTTAGTTTCCACTGCAACAATGCCAACATTATAATAAATATAAGCAAAGTTGATATTTAAGTGGAAATAGTATATAATTGGAACAAGAGTTGGAATAGATTATGTTTCGGTGTAAAGAAATTTATTTCTCATAAGAACTTACAGTCCGCTTACAATGAGATACAAAGTGGTAAGATAATACAGTACAATACAATTTCCTCCAGAGTATTAGAAGTTATAGTGTACATACATGTTTCTTAAGCTTATTTTTAAATGTATTCACGTTATCACACTCTTTAATATCGTCTGGCAATTCGTTGTACAGCCGTGCTCCTTCAAATAGTATGGTCTTTCTACCGTAATTAGTGCGTGCACTGATGACTTCAAGTTTGTTTTTATATCTATTTCTCAGGTTATGTGACATTGTTTTCTTCTTTATTTGTATGTTAGTTTGTATTGAATTTGTAGTAATGTTTTTAATAAGAATGCAAGTGTAGTAAATGTATAGCTGTCTAATATTTAATAGTTTCGTTTTTTCGTAAAAGGTCTTTGTTGGAGTGAGATAATGATAACGGAACAGAGTTTTAATTATTTTATTTTGAATTCTTTGAAGTGGATTTAAATGTTTCAACTTGTAATCTCAGATAATTATTTACACCTAACACCTATGATATTTGAGTGACCATTTGTTACAAAAAAGTTCCTAAACTTTTTTGTTTGCAATGGAATTTTATCTTCTGGTTTCTTACCGGGTCATCTTCAAAGTCACTGAAGAGTTCCACCCTGAGCTGTTGTTTCTCCTCGTCCACTCCGCCGAGGTACAGCACCGAATATGCGAATGTTCTCATTATATGATGCAGCAAAGATCTGGGAAGCAATAGTAGTGATTAATGTTTTCCTGTGATGATGTCAACGGTCTTCAGAAAGGTTTGCCTTTAGGAGAATATGAGTAGCACTTGTACAGTCGAAAATGTGCCGCGACATCGTAAATATGCCTCTTCAGAATCTATATCTATACTAATAATAAAGCTGAAGAGTTTGTTTGTTCGAACGCGATAATCTCTGGAACTACCGGTCAGATTTGAAAAAATATTTTTGCATTTAATAGCCCAATTCTTGAGGAAGGCTATAGGCTATCTAATATCACGCTATAACCCTTAGGAGCCGAGCAAAAAGAAAAAAAGTCAGAATGAACGCTAAGCGAATACAAAGGGTTGCGCGAAGTCGCGGGCAGAAGCTAGTTTTAGATAAAGTTTGGTTTTGTAGACCGTCATCTCTCTCACTCATACCTGTGTGACAGTCTCTTTCTAAAGCTCGAAGTGTCATATTTGCGCCCAAGTATTGTACAATTATAGGGGGATGCGCCAGGGTACCACCCTGGTTCCCCCTTAAAGTGCGGAACTTTTGGAGCCTAAATGACATTGACAGGGTGGTTTTGTCGGTATATATTTGAGAAATTGTCACAGGAATTGTATAGTAAAGTCGGAACTAAGGCCGCCATTTTGTTTTTTCAAAACAAAATGGCGGCCTTAGTTCCGACTTTGACCACGCACCAAAAGATACTTGTAGCGTTGTATAATAGAAGAATGCGTACCTGTATCTGATAATAGCTGATCTACATGACGAGGAGACTAAGAAACCGCCTTTGGCGCGCATTTGAACGCAGACCATGAACATACCTGCAATATAATAAAAGTTATTTTCAAAATAAAATCTATTCTATTCTAGTTATTAAAAAAAGAAACACATCCGTCATTCTATGACTGATGAAATACGCGATTCATGGCGTACTTTCAGAATTTCAATCGAACACTTAGTGAAGCGCATGCGTTTGTTAATTTTAGACTTTAATGCAATACAGAAAAGGTTGATATTTGTTTGGTTGGTAACAGCGATGCGTTTCATTTTGCCAGGTGTGTGTCGGCCTTGCATGACCAATGCTTGACGGTTTTGTCTGAAAACCCTCATATTTAACATACCAAACTAAAAGACGCTTATTCTTAGGTTCCGTTATGATATTTTATTGTTTTTGAAGTGAAAACATCCGTAGGCGCAATTTGCGCTCTTTCTGAACAGTGGACGAAACTGAAGGTCACAGCTCATTAAAGCCACCCGGCACCCACCCCGCACCGCCTCGTCGCACGTCGTCCACTCGTTGTCGACAGGTGGTCCACAGGTGGACGCCGCGTTATCACCAATCGCGTATAACATTATCGCGTTGGCAATGGCAATGCGCAGTCAACGCAAGGGAAGAATGCGAGCAGCGAGTTGTCACCGAGGGGTCCACCCGCTGTCCGCGCGTGGAGGGCTTACGACCGAGGCGATCCGGTGAGGCTACGGAGTTGATGTAGTGAGCGCATACCCATACAAGTCCATATAAAGAATACTAGCCGCAGGAGTCGAGGCGGTGCGGAGTGGGTGCCGGGTGGCTCTAATGAGCTGTGACCTTGAATCGTCACGCTCGGCTCGGTAACGCTGGACCTATCGACTCCGATAGGTCGGTGATAAAATTCTAAGTTTAATTTTAATTTTTTTGATAAGCACTTTTTCTTTGCAATTTTGGTAGATACTGATCTTACGTAAGATTGAAAGGGGAGGGTTTTTCAAAGTCTTATTTTTTCTTACGTAGGGGGAGGGGGGGGGGGTCAGAACGTGTCTTACGTAATAATTGAACACTTACTTAGAATAAAAATATTAAACAATCAATAGTTAAAAAACAAAACTCAACAATAGTAAAATATAGCAGGAAAGTCTTCATAACATTAATAAATCTAAATCATAATCTATTATTACAGAAAATTCATCCAATGCTATTCTGCCATGATTCATGCCACTATGTTTTTGAATAAATTATTGAATGCCACACAGAATTACCCTTTAACCATAGGTAATAGAAATCTGTTAGATAAGTCAAAGATAAGAGCATGAACGTTTTTATCTATGCGTGATTGAATTCTGTTGACCCCCAACCTTTGAAAAGGTGATTGCTCTCTTCATGGACTTATAGTTGTAAAGTTGGATATTTCCACAAGCACATATCAACAAGTATATTATTACTAGCTTTTGCCCGACTTTGTCTATGTGAATTTTCATGTTTCCCTGACCCACTCCGTTGCAACGCATAGCCTGCCCGCGTTTTTGTTTTTGCTCGGCTCCTAAAGGTTCTACGGTGATGTTAAGAGCCTATACTACCTCAGCTAAAATTCACTCTTTATCTCGCTCACACGATACTGCTCGCGGACTGTGTGAAAGCGAGACAGAGTACGGTGCTGGGCGGGAGGCAGCGCCAATAGTTTAGGTATTTGCTTTTTACGGTGAAAATAAAGGTAATTCAAAAAAACTAACTAACATAAGACCTGCTTTATAGTTATTTCAGTTAGTATGCAAAGTTTCATGATCTAATTTGAAGTATTTTTTGAATACCAGCGGTTTATTGTTCGGTTTGGAGGTAACTTTGGATTTTTTTTCTATCGAGAAAATTTTATGGAATCGTGTTTTCGTCTAACATAAGACCTTACATTAATCCTCAACTTTAACATATATTTATTTCAAAATTAATGCTGCAGTATTTTCGACATAACGGAGGATCATGCTAAGCCATTTGAGGTAGTATAGGCTCTTAAGTAGCCTACAGCTTTCCTAAATAATTCCACGATTCCTACTTTTTTGAAGTTGGTTAAAAAGCGAAAATTTTCCTTCAATTTGCTTGTTTTTCAAGAAACTTTGAGGAATATTGTTGCTTTGGATAGGTACTTATTCCGCAATTTTCAGCATTGGAATTTAGACGATTGTAGATAGAGGATATAAGTTGTATTGTATAAAACTGGAAGTATATGCAACTGTATTTGCTCATAATGAAAGCTGACTTTGGTCTGCAGATTATTTTATAACTCAACCACTTTATCTTCTAAAGTTGCATCCACACCAATTTACTTTTTGTAGAGCAATGTTTACAAGTGTTAGTGGTCAACAAAGGTTAACAAAAAGTTAATTAATACTTACTAAAAGTATAGAATGCTACTTAATGTTATGATGTTACAAGGCGTGGATGCACCTTAAGTAAATGAAACTGAGTATGAAGGAATGTACCCACCTAAGTCCTTATTGACCTGAGACTCGGGCATTTCAAGTGCAAGTTTGATCCTGTATGGCTGCTTTGGCATTAGGATGTTGTTTGCTCTCGTCAGCTGCACATAAGCATACGGGTATGAGCATATTCCTGCCTTGTCTTCGCATGGCCTGAAAATAAATTAAGATCAAGTTAAAAATTAGGAAAAAAAATTTTTTAACTTTTTATTTTAATTTTATTAGGTAATAAAGTCCTGAAGCATTTTATTATTCTACTTGCGTGCTGTAAAATTAAATAAATAATATCTTCATTGCTTAACTTCAATAAACTGATCACAAATGCATTTGAAACCTGCGGCAAACCTGCCATGTTTTTTTGTAGAAATCTACAAAATAATTATGTGAAATATTGTATAATAAGTGAAATGGCAGTAATATCCAGGCAAACTAAATTACACTAAGGAGGTATCATAATATTTAAAAAAAAACTTACTTGAACTGAAAATGCACGGGCCGCACATGAGTAACATTGGGCATATAAATATTATAGAAGCCCACATACATAAAAATTGATAACCACAGTATAACAGTTATGAATAAAGTCACTATAGCGACCCTATACATCAATTCCTTTACACTTGTTAAACTTTCATCAGTTTTCTTCTTATATCCCACGTATTGGTTCACAAGGAAAGCCTCAATAGGTTTCCGAACATACTCCCTCACTACTAAGAAAGGATTTAAATAACGCAATATACTTTTTTCGAACATTTCTTTTTAATTGTGCCAAGGAAACCGATCAGTGCTTAATCGTGGGTAGATAAAAGTGTAGTAATGATAGTGCATATCGCTAGTACAAGGGTTAAGTCTGCTTTGTTGATAGAAACGTGATAGATGACGCAGTGCACCACGGACGCTTGGAGATTAATAGATAAGCGAGGAGGTCAGTAAAATGTTGTAATGTTTTTTGTTATTGTTGATGCGGAGATAAAACTGAAGCTATGACAGACAGATACAACCCTCTTTTGAAATTTGACACTTCTGGTGGGGAAACTTCACTTCGAGATCGGGCTCCCATTTCGATAAAAGTTAAATTCCCCCCTGCTTGTTCCTAAATGTTCAAAAAAAGTACTGCACGGGAAGGTTCAAAGGGTAAAATTCCCAAAACGCACGGCAAAATAATATTCAGGCAACACTTAAATATGACTGTCAAATTGAATGGACTCCCATTTCGTTATACATTTTGAAGTTTGAAAACTGTTATCCAAGACGCGGAGATGGCTGAAAAAGCGATCTTTGACTTCTACAATAAGATTTATGATTATGTGAGATGGTAACTTTTAGAGAATAAATTGTTTATAATAATTAAATTTAGTTTTTTTTTTGTTTGTTTTTTCAATTAACAAAACCATTATAAGTCAATGAACAAAACGGAACGCAATTGTAAAATGTCAAATTGTCAAAGCACATCCCGTTCCAGTTTTTCCTTTCCTTTCCTGTTGCATGAAAAAGAAATAGAAAGATAATTTACCAACAAAATAAAAAAGAGAGCAGAGAAAAATAAAATATCTTATGCCGCATTTACACAATCGCGCGAACCGCGAGGCGAACCACGAGCCGAATAACGAACCCGCATGTGTAAACAGTGGGCTCGCTATTCGCCTCGTGCCTCGCCTCGCGATTCGAGTGCTCGCGTCGTGGCTGGCTTTGTGAAAATACTTCACCCCGCGAATGTGTGAACAGTAGTTCGCGAAGGCCCATGGTTCGTCGAATCGTTCGTCGAGCCACGAGGCGAATAGCGAGCACGATTGTGTAAATGCGGTATTAGAGTAAGAAAGCTATAGAGCATCGGGTAGCGTGACATGAGACAAAAAACTAACTTAAATAACATTGGCTACTTAAGTAGCTGCCTTGAAAAAACGGGCACGCACTGAGAGACGGAAATAGTATAGCTTTATCCTTTTCTGTTACTTATAATAACTCAATACTTTATCCCTTTCTTGTGGAAATGAAATGGCGCTACCCGCCGTCTATACTTTTCTTTGTCTAAATAAAATATAGTATATTATGTTCGTACTGCAGTGCCAGGTATCAGATTTCGCTCCTTTTTATCTGTCTGTGGCAGATCATGCTGACGATTTACAAAAGTAGCAGATATCTGCAGATTTAATAGATTTCAAGAAAATTCACATTACCTAATTGGAATTGTCAATGCATTCATCTTTTTAAAGTAATTACATCACTTTTTATATATAACTAGCTGACCCGGCAAACGTTGTTTTGCTCCTACACTACTCCTACCCAACTCCTACCCTACTCCCACACTACTCCTACCCTACTCCTACACTACTCCTACCCTACTTCTACCCTACTCCTACCCTACTCCTACCCTACTCCTACACTACTCCTAACCTACTCCTACACTACTCCTACCCTACTCCTACACTACTCCTACACTACTCCTACCCTACTTCTACCCTACCCCTACCCTACCCTACTCCTACCCTACTCCTACACTACTCCTACCCTACTTCTACCCTACTCCTACCCTACTCCTACCCTACTCCTACACTACTCCTACCCTACTCCTACACTACTCCTACCCTACTCCTACACTACTCCTACACTACTCCTACCCTACTTCTACCCTACCCCTACCCTACCCTACTCCTACCCTACTCCTACACTACTCCTACCCTACTCCTACACTACTCCTACCCTACTCCTACACTACTCCTACACTACTCCTACACTACTCCTACCCTACTTCTACCCTACCCTACTCCTACCCTACTCCTACCCTACTCCTACTATAAAAAAAATAAAAATAATAATATATCATATATTCAGCCTATAATGTTCCCACTGCTGGGACACAGGCCTCCTCTCAGTGAGAGGGAGTGGGCCGTAATCCACCACGCGGGCCCAGTGCGGGTTGGTAATATATATAAAAATAATAATATAAAAATAATAATAATAATAATAAAAAAAAAAAGTATCCTATGTCCGTCTCCTGGTTCTAAGCTACCTCCCCACCAATTTTCAGCCAAATCGGTTCAGCCGTTCTCGAATTATAAGTGGTGTAACTAACAGACTTTCTTTTATATATATAGATTAGATTATAAATTTTATCGAACTGGCAACTTCTTTTTCATAGCCAAATTATACGGGGATTTCCCTCTTATTCTGTTTTTAAACAAGTACGTCATACGATTATGAACTGTAATCAAACTGGAATAGTGTTCATATTCGTAACATCTTTATTGATTTGGTTTCCAATCAACTTTTGATTTTACCTCATTCTCTTTTGATGTGTATCGTGTGCGGTTTTGTGTAACAAACACTGAATGCATAAGAAAATTGTAAAAAATTTTTGTTGATTAAAGAAATTTCATTGACTTTGTTGTGTATTTTTTTTTCGTTTCAATGAAGGCATATTTTTGGCAATTTTGGTGCCAAGTGTGGCAGGTTTCCTTCTGCGAAGCAGTAATGCTCGCGAAGGAGGAGGCGGAGCGCGTGAGGGAGAGGCAATCGTTGCGCCCTCACGCCGCTAGCCGGCGCAGAAGACGCCCCGGGCGTCTGGATTCCCGGCTACCGTAGCCGCGGGCTTGCGGATGGCGAGCAATGGGCAGCTCGCCGTCCGGTAAGGACCAGGCCCGGGCCGACGGCGCGTTGTGTTCCACGCGCGCCTCAAGGAGATGTCAGCACTAACTGACGGGGTCAACTAGGGCCGATGCCCGCCAGGGTCGCGGGTTGTTCGAAAGAGATACCGTGGCCCCTGGCATAGGCAACTAAAGGAACACGGGTGGGTTTTAGTCAGTACGAGTCTGACACTCCCTTCCGCTCCGCCCAGAGCGGTAGGGGCACAGAACACATATACTCCTAGCAGACGGTAGGGGTCATTTGATGATTTCCCGTGTCACTGACTCTGGCAGAGCCACCATCAGGGATTTTAATTTTGATAGCACAAAAAATTTGTCGCTAATTAGTCGAAATTTGTCGCCAAATATCAGAATTTGTCGGTCACTGGTTCAAAAGTTATAAGCGCATATAAACCCTAATATCTTTTGAACCAGTGCCCGACAAATTCTGATATTTGGCGACTGATCCCGACTAATTGGCGACTAATTATGGGAGAAAACAGATCTTCGCTAGGTGCCCTAGTTTCGACTAATTAGCGACAAATTTTTTGTGCTATCAAAATTAAAATCCCTGATGGTGGCTCTGCCAGAGTCAGTGACACTGATTTCCCACCCAAAAAAAAAAGTGTTGCAGGTTTTGGCAGATTTTTTGCCCAGTCTGTGGCAGATTCGCCATTTATAAGATGGTCACACTGTACTGCACTGTCAATAAAAGTGTTGCCAACTTAGCATTTTTGGCTAAATTTAGCATATTCCCCAGTGATTTAGCATGAATAAATTCAGTTTAGCATATTTTTTAGCATTTTACCCTGATATGATAGTCTGCGTTTTGTATATTTTTTAAAATTTTACCATTAAACTTTTTCATTAAATTGATAAACGGCAAAACATTGTTTTTATACAATGCAATTTTATACGTAAGATTTGGATTAAAAAGGGTTAACAAATGCTATCACTCCTACAAGGTCCCTGACCCTGACCCAATCTTGCGCAGAAAAAGGGACAAATGAAGCTTATGCACCTACGTCTTCCGCTCCGTATCTACCGGCTGCATCTATTCAAGAGGATACCGACGATGTTTTGTGTCACAAAATTTCTCTGTGTTGGCATTTTTTTTAGTATTTTCCGAAAAAATGTAGTATATTTTTGGAATATTTTTAATGTAGATTTAGCATAAAATAATTTTTAGAGTTGGCAACACTAGGCTCACTCAATAGTGTCAATCAAAAATAAAATAGTTTGCTGAAAATTATACCAAATCCCAAAGATCGCCAACTAATGGAGAATTTTGGTGCTATTTGAAAAATCCATAAAATGATACATTTACTAAATTCTAAAGTGACGCACCTGCACATACAAAAAAGGCTCAAAGCATGTACCACAACCTTAGTCCGCAAACCAAATGTTACTGCCACTGCTTATCAGCCTAAAAACATAGAAAAAGAGAAATATGAAAACTGGGAGAAGATTAATCTTTTTACAGCTGCGAGCCTTACTCCAAAGCCTACTTTTAGCATGGTGCTACCTCCTCCTAATGTCACAGGAAGTCTTCATTTAGGTTAGTTTTATTTTTATTTTGATGACCTTTTTTTTTATAAACAAATCTTAAAAGTCCGAAGGCACCATTTAATTCATGAGTTCACCATGCAGAGTGCTGTAGCTCATGTCCTGGTTGATGATATAGAAACTAGTCTGACTTAGGTTTCCTTGCATGCTCAACTTCTAGCGGTAATGTTTAGTCTCCAATAAATCACTGCCATTCCCTCTTGTGAGCATAGAGTAAGTAAACATGTATAAACATATATAAGAGACGGAACTCCCATAGAAAAAGTTGAAACACGTCGCTTGTATGAAACGTGCGCTAAATTTGTCATATTTTATCTGTGATTAGCGCACGTTTCATAGTTTATTTTTTTATTAGACAGTTGCGATAGTTCCTTTTTTTATTAGAGAGTTGCGTCACACTGCTTGTGAGCTTGTAGCACTAAAAGAATGTCCACAGATAAAATAAAAACAATATGACAATATTTAGGCACATTCTCCTTCTTTTGAAGTCAGCCAATCTGCTGACTAACATTTTATATTATATATCTCAATTGCTATCATTTCTCAATCACTTTAGCTTATACCAATTACAAAACACCTCAAGTTCACCCATTCATAATTCATACAATAAAATGTATAATTAAACAAGCTATTTGGTATACAGGCCACTAACTTGCAACTAGTTTTTAAACAATGCTGAGTGTGCCAAGTAAAAAGAGAGAGGAAGGAAACAAATTTATTTAACCCACATGCATACATACGACATGCATACAACCCCTATATTAAGGCGGGCCTTTTAAAAGGATACCTTTTCCTACCTCTCCTGGAAAAATAGTTTCAGGAACATCTGGGTTAAGGCACACAGAAACAAAAATTAAACAAAAATCTTCAACAGTACTAGTAATTAACGACATACCAAACTGAACACACAGCTTTATTTCTTCAGTAGTCAACTCTTTTACATCACTCTCTTAAGAATACAATTAGGTTCGTTGGTTGGTTACCAGTCATGATCGGGGTCAAGAGCGGGCCCATTTAGTAATAAAAAAAAAAAAAGGTTAAAAAAATACCCAATCAATAAAAATGTATATTACAATATTTATTTATTACATACATACGCTACCATTACAGTTTCCCAATTCGGTAGTGTGTTAATAACAGTTCATAGACTAATTTACAACATAAAATTTACAAATTAAAAGATATTACGTGTAACGTTATCTTTGCGAACTCGCTCAGTGAACATGAGAAAATATCTATTCTGTCTGTTGTAATATGAATAGGGGCTTGTGGTTAAATGATAACTAGCGCACGGCTCGATCATAGGTTAAGCTATGCTTGCCGCGGTCGGTTTAGGGATGGGGGGCCATCCATTACATATCAAGACCTCTTCATACTTCGGAAAGCATGTTAAGCTGTTGGTCCCTTCTGTCATTCTTAGATCTTTGACAGGAATCGGGATCTTGGTCGGGTTTGATCTTTGAATTGTTACGGGTAAAAGACTGACAACCAGTCCGTTAGTCAGTTACCCAGAAACTGGATTGTGGAGGTCAGATAGGCAGTTGCTCCATGTAAAATACTGGTAAGTATTCAGCTGCATCTGGTTAGACTGGAAGCCGACCCCATATTATATACCAAATATGCCTGTATACCAAATAGTTTTTTTGACTCTTCATCGTCTGCCTAGCCTTTTCGGGTCGGTTTCCAAATAGCTTGTTTGACTGTATGTAATTTTTTATTTTCAGGTCATGCACTAGCGTGCACAGTTCAAGATGTGATTGTAAGGCACAAGAGGTCTTTGGGCCATAATGTTCTGTGGTTACCTGGCACAGACCATGCTGGGATTGCTACACAGGTACTTACAACCCTATCCATACTAATATTATAAACTAGCTTCGAAAGGTAACATACAGACAGACAGCCGCTATAACAACAAATACTAAAAACAAAATAAAATAAATATTCAAGGGGGGCTCCCATACAACAAACACGATTTTTTTGCCCTTTTTTGCTTGATATCAATAATGGCAACAGGTAGGCACTTTTACTTTATTATTAAATAATAAAAATAAAATAAATATTTAAGGGATATTTCAAGTGCCTACCTGTTGCCATTATTGATATCAAGCAATACTCAGTTGTATTTTTACTTTATTATTAAATAATAAAATTAAAATAAAATAAATATTTAAGGGGGGCTCCCATACAACAAACGTGTTTTTTTTTCGGCGTTTTTGCCTTGTTGTACGGAACCCTGCGTGTGCGAGTCCGACTCGCACTTGGCCAGTTTTTTTTCATAAAAATAAATAGACTTCTTCCTGTCTTTTTTTTCCAGGGTGTAGTAGAAAGATATCTGAAAACAAAACAAGACATCACCCGCTTGTACATTGGGCGGGAAAAGTTCCTCGAAGAAATCTGGAAGTGGAAGGCAAAGCATGGCGACGCCATATGCCAGCAATTGAAGACCCTGGGCTGCTCCCTAGACTGGTCTCGACAAACTTTCACCATGGACGAGAAGCACACGAATGCAGTCAATACAGCCTTCAAAATACTATTCAAAAGAGGTCTCATATATCGTAAGAAGGCCCTAGTCAACTGGTGCCGTGAGCTAAAATCCACAGTTTCTGATATAGAGGTCGAAAATGTCGCTATAAATGGACCCAAAGAGATAATGGTCCCAGGTTATGAGAAGAAAGTTAAGTTTGGATTGATATACCATTTTACTTATATGTTGTTGGAATCTGATGAGCAAATTGTGGTGGCTACCACTATGCCGGAGACTATGTTGGGTGATACTGCAATTGCTGTACATCCTAAAGACGAAAGGTTTGTAGTTCTTAGTTGGTGAATTTATTTCATAGCTGATTGTCATTTTTTTTTGTTTTCAAATTGGCCTTGGCCCCGCTTCTAGGCAACGGCATCCCTCCCTTCCTTCTATCTGTCGTTATCCTGTGCTTCGTTTTTCCAGTCCCTAAATTGGCATTCAATTCGTACCGCCAAGTCTTTCGTGGTCTGCGGCGACCCCATTCGCTTTCTTAGTCTTGTGATATGCAAGTTCACAGCTCATTCAATCTATATCTATGGTTATAATAAAGCTGAAGAGTTCGTGTTTTAATGCGAGAAATAAAAGTAAAAAAGAACGCTAAGCGAAAACGAAATAATAACAAGAAATTTCACGCGGATGAAGTCGCGGGGATAAACATAATTGAGCTGTACTGCCTTTTGAGCTACCTATTATATTAATTCAACATTTTCAGTTAAAAGCTTTTGTTTCTTTAATTACAGGTACACTCATCTGGTTGGTAAGAGAGCATGGCATCCCTTTAGAAATGTTGTCATACCTATAATATTCGACGAGAGAGTCGACCCCAATTTCGGAACGGGCGCCGTTAAAGTAACTCCAGCGCACAGCAAAACTGACTTCGAAATAGCTAAAATGAACAACCTTCCCCTAATTGAAGTTATCAACGAAGATGGTATTATGAAGAATGCTGAAACTTTTAATGATATGAAACGGTATGACTGCCGGGATGCTGTGGTACAAGCTTTGGATGTTTTGGGACTTATGAAGGAGATCAAACCACATCAAATGACCTTGCCAACATGCAGTCGAACGGGATCCATCATTGACCATCTGCCAAAGGAACAGTGGTTCTTATCCTGTCGTAAACTTAACCAGAGAGCCGCGGATGTGGTCAAAAGTCGCGAGTTGGTTATTGAACCCGAAAAGTATGTCAAATACTGGCTGGACTGGACCGGAGACGATCGCGATTGGTGTATCTCTAGACAGCTGTGGTGGGGCCATCAGATCCCGGCGTATAAATGTACCCACAATCGCAACGTAGCGTGGGTAACCGCGGAGAATGACACAGAGGCCAAAAATGAGGCTTCGAAATATTTAAGAGCATTGCCAGATAATATTACAGCTGAAAGAGATCCCGACGTTCTTGATACTTGGTTCTCTTCAGGAATATATCCGTTTGCGGCGTTAGGTTGGCCTGATATTACTCTGAATAGAGACTTCGACCGGTTTTACCCTCTTGATCTAATGGCCACAGGACACGACATATTGGGATTCTGGGTCCACAGAATGGTGATTCTCGGCTTAGAGTTAACAGGAGAAGTGCCGTTCAAAAAGGTACTATTACATGGAGTCATTTGCGACGGTAGAGGGGCGAAGATGTCCAAAAGTCGAGGCAATGTTATAGACCCATTGGATGTAATCGACGGCATTAGTTTGGAGAACCTCAGAGATAAGACTAAAGAAATGTATCAAAGCGGGATTTTGAATTTGGCTGAAATGAACAAGGCATTGACATATCATCAAGATAATTTTTCGGCTACAAAAGGGATACCTGAATGTGGAGTTGACGCGTTAAGATTCACTCTGCTCTCTCAGGATATCAAATCGCATTTCGTGAACTTCGACATCGCGATGTGCAACGCGAACAAACTCTTCGGTAACAAAATCTGGCAAAGCGTGAGATATACACAGTTAACTTACGCAAAACTTGAAAAATCAAAATTACCTACCGAGTTCGAATTGAACAGGGACGATCTGACGTACTTCGACAGATGGATCCTTAGCAGGTTGGCTGGTATGGTAAAAACAGTAAATAAAACTATGGAGAACTACGAGTTTCATTTAGCAACCAAAGCGATTAGGACTTTTATGTATAACGAGTTCTGTGACATTTACTTGGAGGCTACTAAACCAGGGATCGACAGTTCGGATTGCTCAGTGGCGTTCGCTCACGCGCATACATTATCGGCAGTTCTAAACACGTCTCTAAGGTGCCTCGCCCCTTTCATGATCTATTTGACAGAGGAACTAATTCCGAAAGTACCCACATTCTCAAAAAACGTCATACATGACTTTAATGACGCCGATAATAAGTATTACGACTTCCCACAATACAAAGACTTTAAAAAGTGGAAGGATGACAGGTCTGAGAGGAAAGTCAACACATTTTTGAACACTATCTTTCTAATCAGAGAAGTTAAGGGATTGTATAATATGTCGAATAAATTAAGGCCTTCGATAGTCATTGATAGCGTTGATAACACTTTAAAAGAAGATATAGAAAGAAGTGAACAGGTGTTTTTGAATATGTCGCGTTGCAGCCAGGTCAAATTTACAGCTGACCTAAAGAAAAACTACGTAAGGGCTATTTTGGATAAGAACACTGAAGTAAAAGTGGAATTACTCGGTGAAGATCTTGATGTAGCAGTATTTGCAGCGAGGACTAAACTAGAGAAGAAAATAAAAAAGCTAGAAGACAGTTTATCGAAATTAGAAGCAAAGTTTGCGAGTGGACATTACTTGACGCGGGCGCCGCAGTGGGCTCAAATCAATGACAAAGAAAAATTAGAGTCGAAAAAAAAGGAAATCGAGGGATTGCAAAGACTGATGATGTAGCTTTAAAATAAATTAGACTAAATAGTTTTTAGGAACAAAAGGGCAGATGAAAAGTGCAGACACTGAACTTTTCTGTAATGAAATTGTCCAATTAGTAATTTTAAAGCTAAGTCGTATTTATTGCGGTTTTTTAATAGATTTGTCACTGCTTCAAAATGTAAGAGGCCGGCGGAGCATGTGTAGTTCATACAATCATAATACCAAAATAATTTGTAAATCAAACATATTATTCAGGTAGTGTGTATTTATTCCGATTGGATTACAGAATATCTAGGTTCCCAAATATATATTTTGAATGGAAATTGATTCAGACGAGATATTATGAGGAATTTCAAACTATAGAAAACTTATTTGTCTCATAACTCGCTTTGAATCAGTATTACGTTTGTATGAACTACGCATTAGCATGCGTCATACAAACGTAATACTGATTCAAAGACGAGTTACGCATTAGCATGCGTAGTTAAGCCGGCCCCTTAAAGATCGGATCTTTCCATTATCACGTGTCAATATTTATTTATTTGGAGTTGTAATCGGACGAAATTCGTTTTTTATTTAACGATACGAAAACGATAGTATAGTTAAGTTTATTCCTGTATAATGAAAAATAGCAATAAAATTGTTATGTAACTGCTATTTTTAAATATTAAAATTGTATTTGTAGATTTAGAAATAGTTCATGTTTTAAATAAATAAGCAATGTTAAAAATCAAAAAGTTTATTGTTTAAAAAAATCAATAAAATGCTTTAAATTTACAACAGACGATAGATTTCTTTAACTATTAATTGACTAACAATTAGTGGCCCCTTCGAACCAAAATAATACAATTTTTCTTTCTACAGTAAATCTTTATAAATATTTATGAAACCTTTTTCAAGTGAGCATCGGCTATTTAAAACCCTTATCCATTTGTGGATTCAAGGATGTGTATACACGAGAGTCAAAAGCCAAAAAATATTAAAACACCCTGTAGATCTACAGGGTCGGTAAAATTTTAATCACAGCTAATAATTAAAATACCGATGCTCACTTCAAATTCTAACAAAAAATAATGATAAAATGATGCATAGACACAACTCAAATGTAACTTAAAAAACACAGTTGATACTTAACAAACATACCTACTACATAATATGTATTTTTGAGCGATACACAACACATGAATACATACAACAACATTGCTTATTGGCGCCGATTCCCTTGTTCACAAACTAAACTAAATTTAAGTTCAGGCATCTTTTTCTTTCTATTTCATTAAGACAAGGACAGAAGATAAATATTAGTTTAGTCCTGTCAAATTAAGATGCTCCATAGCAAGTTTAGACGTGATTAAAAACATGGCTACTAAAAATACGTCAATTTACGTTAGGCGCTGTCTAATTTGACAGGACTAAAATAATATTTATCTTCTGTCCTTTTCATAATGAAATAGAAAGAAAAAGATGTACTGAACTTAAAATTAGTTTAGTTTGTGAACAAGGGAATCGGCGCCATTATCTAGATCTGATTCTATGAACTGAAGTGATTCTTAAATTAAACTTATATTATAACCTATTCGAGGCAAATTTTAAATAAGGGACATACTCGGAAGATTTTTTGACTGGTTTTTGTGCGATGATAACAAAACGGGGAAGTGTTAGTGAGAGAAAGAGGATACAGATATGCAAGGCGATTAGCGCCATCTCTTTTTAGCAACCGAACAATGATGGCTATAACACTTTCATATACGGTGACACTGACAGGTCTTACTAGTCAAGGGGCCCGTGTCTAAATAACAGCCGCACAGGTCGATCGATCAGGTTAAGTTACGCTTGCCGCGGTTGGTCTGCGGATGGGTGACCATCTTTACATACCAAGATCCCTCCGGTCCTCGGAAAGCGACCCCTAAAAATAGTACCTAAGTAGAACAAATAAAGACATGCTTACGCTACATCAAGCTAGTGTTATCATTTCTCCTTACCTAACACTACACACGTTAAGCCGTTAGTCCCGGCTGTCATTCGTGGATCTTTGACAGTCTTTATGTGTAGTCAGAAGCCCGAAAGTCTGACAACCAGTCTTACCAAGGAGTATCGTATTACCCAGTAACTGGGTTGTGGAGGTCAGATAGGTAGTCGTTCCATGTAAAATACTTGTATTCAGCTGTATCCGGTTAGACTGGAAGCCGACCTCAACATAGTTGGGTAAAGGCTAGGCAGATGATGAGGTCTTACTATAGTCGAATGAAATATGCCTACATTTGCTAAAAGTAAACATATCTAATTTCCCAAAAATCCACGTCTCTCTCGATAGCACTCCACCCAAAGACATTTTAGACATAATTTTTTTATTAACTAGTTTCCCCGAATGTTTAGTGAACCTATAATACAGACGCCAGCACATCAAGCTACACAAAACTGTCAAATTTTCCCAATCAACTTTGAACCTTATGCTTTAGCAATAAAGGTGAAAATCTATTAAATAAATTTGACAGATTGTAGTAGCTTGATGTGTGATGGCGTCTGTACACCCACATTTCGCTGTCCTATGTAATAGGGGGGAGCTTATTGCCATCATTTTTTTTCTCTTTATGTTAATTTTTGTTTTCTCAACTTTGGAGCGCTTACGCATAAACATTTTTGTATGGGCGTTAATGGCTGCGACACAGTTTATAACTAATGCAGTCATTATCGTACATAATTTTTATTGTAATTTGTTTTTAGTTCCAATAAACATTATTATTATAATATTATCAACCAGTCACAAATCCAGACTACTAGATAGAAAACCCAATAACAGTCCCCGAGCTGGGAATAGAACCCAGAACCTCACGAACCTCATTTAAAAAAAAAATGTGCTGAGTATGACCCTTATTCAAAAACAACAACCTATGTATAAACAAATGTCTTAAAAATTTACAAATCAATGCTGCCTAAATATAAAATTTCGATTTAATATCAATCTCGATTTTATCCCAAATATTTCATAAAAAGTCGACGACGACATGGGTACTTGCGGAAAACCTTGGAACTATTATCATGACATGTAGATTGTTTCTTTAACTATCACTAGAGGGCGCTAAGCAGGGATACATTTATAGTAGCAAATTGGTAGTTAGTAATATTTCTTTATAGAGAACATTTACTACTGTAACATTGAATTATACACCTTAATTATTACACAATAAACTCTAGATTAGACCGTTCGATGACCCGGGCTTATAGGATAAAATCGAGAGCGAGTTTCTTAATTATATTTTCCGAAAATTCATTTGTTTAGTAAGTGCATTCTTAGACACTTTAATACACTTAGTCCGTGATCTATAAACGTTACTTATTTCATGCTTTGACCCCGTCTCTATCTTGCACTTGTAGTGTGACAGTGACAGAAATAACGCTTGGCCAAAGTACAGACGCCAGCACATCAAGCTACCCGAAACTGTCAAATTTTCCCAATCAACTTTGAACCATATGCTTTAGCGATAAAGTTGAAAATCTATTAAAGAAATTTGACAGATTGTAGTAGCTTGATGTGCTGGCGTCTGTACGTGCTAAGTAACGTTTAAGTATAGATCTCGGTCTAAGATCAACTCCATATAATATATTACTCTTATAACTACATAGACAACTGACCTACACAGTAAATACACACCTATGTAACACACTCGAAACATATACAAATAATTATGAGAGACACGAAATATTATTGAAGAAAGCGACCAGACATTATGCTGGCACATCACTTGGCGTATTTGGCGTTACAAAATGACCCGTCTATCTATATGAATAGAAGTCATTTTGCATTACCAAAATAATGTGAAGTGTCGCCATTATGAATGCGATTATGGACACTTGGGCTAATAGCTCGATGCATAGGCAGCATTTGATGTCTAAACCGTACAAAGAATGAAACAATTTTACTAAGCTTCACCAAATACTATTAAATAAAAACCGGTCAAGTGCGAGTGGGACTCGCGCACCGAGGGTTCCGTACAAATTTGTAGGTATGTAAATAGTTTATCACGGGATTTTAGGCCTTCGTACCAAAATGGTAAAACGGAACCCTTATGGTGAGACTCAGTCTATCTGTATGTCTGTCACAGCTGGATATCTCAATAACTACTAATGCTATTAACTTGAAATTTGGAATAGTTTTAGATTACGTTTGCCCAACTATTTTGCAAATAAGAAAGATTTTTTTTTGCAACAGGGGCTGAAAGGTGGTCTTAGAAATTCGAAGTGGGGCTACTAGGTCATTTGGTGTATCATAAAAGAGCGCTGTTTGCACATTCTCAAACATTTTTTTGAGGCCTCATAGTTTTCGACTTTGATGAACAATGTAAAAAAAATACCGTTCCCCCCGTATCTCCGAAGTTTGCATAGAGAAAAATCTCAAATAATTCTATGTGATAGAAGTTTCTGTAGAGATTACAGGAAAAATAAAACGATGTCTCTAAATTGCACACTTTTCAGAAATCATCAGCAAAAGTTACATTAGTTCCACTATTGGTCAAGAGATGGCGCTGACCTAAAACTGCAATATTCTACACCGCAGTGTTAAAATTCTCTGACGAATATAGGCCTCGCCGATGAAAATTCATCATGTCTGCAAAGTTTCGCTACCTATTTTAATTTGACCTTGAATGTAGTCACAGCATAATTCGTGGCTCGAATGACTAAAAGTCCTATCTCATTTTTAGCCTATTTGAATCAGGACAACTACACTCTTCCATTCGTGATTCTTTACATTTTGTTGCCTTTCAAAATGGTTATATTTTACGACGGTTAGTGAAAAGTGAAAAATGTAGCTGTCCCAACCCAAATCAGCCAAAAAATGATAAAAATTAGATAGGACTTTTAGTCATGCGAGCGACGAATTATATACATCGCCGTACTGTTGCTCGTCCGATAAAATGTAATGGCTGGATAGAATTAAATTGTGCAATTCTTAATATAATACAATAAAACACTGATGGGGGGGGGGGGGGCACCTCTGCATTCATATAAAATCATTGTATCATCAGTAAACATCCCTGCATTGTATACACCTAAGAACTTGACTTTGTTTCGAAGCCTAACAACAACTTCCACTTAGTATTTGTGTTTACGCATAGTTTAAATCCTTAGTAAGAGTGCAACATTGTCGCAGCTTGATTCTGTGCTTGTCACATCAATCAGTCAGCTGTTGTGGTCATCATCGAATGATCGAACTAATAGAAAGTAAAATTGCAGTGTGTTTATCAAACGTGATTATAGTTGAACATAGGAAGTCCCGGCGCGGGCCGCTAGCGGCCCATTGCAATAGAAAATCAATTGTGTCTCATTAGCGGTGATTAAGCGATTAATCATATTTTCAAAGCAAACTGTTGCTCTTATTTGGTTTTATGGAGAACTAGCACTTCGTCCGCGCTAATTTTGGAGGGAAGAATACTGAACTTCCACTCCGAATTTTGCACAATAGTTGTAGTTTAAAAAGAAGATGTCTACCAACAAAAGGAAGGTAATATTATTTAAGAAATATTAAAACAATATATTGTATAACAGCTATCGCTAAGCAACGACAAATACATAACTAAAGTATCGATAAAAACACTACGCTTCACTGTCTGACCTTAGTGCTTACGAGTGAAAGGGATATAACAATATGAGCTGTCCTGTTCCCGCATTTTCTAGCATCGAGTTTTTGGCCCAAGAAGTGGTCAAGGTCAGGAGATGACGTATTTACACAAATGCACAAAATTCACTCAAAGGCCTTTTTCTAAATGGTCACATCGATAATCGATTTAACGAAATGGGGCAGGCCTTATGCCCCTATGCCTCGTAAATGATATTATACTCTGAATGATATTATACTCTAAATATTGTATTCTAAATGCTCGAATTAATGATATGAACTTGGGATCCGGAGCGTCTTCTATATATATGTCTTGCAACTGTATAGCTCAATTGTATGTAAAATATAAATACTTGGTAAATAAAGTACCCAATTGATGATCTACTAAAATTTTGATAGTTGTACAGTCAGCTTCACAAATATAGGGACGAAAAGACTGCTCAAAATTTTTACAACAACAGAACTAAGGAAATTGAACTTTATCTCAATTGAATAAGAGTCTTGCCAGACCAGAACGACAGTTTTCATTCACTGTGTTTATTCAAACACCCCTTGGGTCATTGAGAAATTTAGTTCATTTTATTTATACTTCAAGCATATAAAATATACAGAGGCGGACTTGATGCCTTAGGAATTTTCTACCAGTCAACGTTTAGGTGATGCAGAGACAAACCACGGTTCCTATATTTTTAAAACGGACAATACCAAATTCGATAGCAGTGGAGTGTGGACGAAATAACATCTTTTTTTTTTCAAACAAAATAATATCCATAAGATAAACTTATGACTTTGACTTAGACTTTAGCCTCTTTGGTTGTTTCCGTTTGCTCTTTTTCGTGTCTGGTAACATTACTTTCTTCTTACCTGCGTGCAGGCAGATGTATTCTTCAGGTACAATTTTCTCTGAAATAGATGAAAGATTTTGGATATAAAATTATGCATGTTGGCAGAAGTAGGTGGCAGCTGCAGGCGTTTGTCGTTTATTTCTTTGGTTCACTGCTATGGAATCTGTCAAACATGTAAAGTAAAAGTGCGCAGTGCTGCACACCCCTACCCTATTTCAAATTAAACAAATATCACCTTTATTTCAATGACAATTAAGTTGATTTCAGAGTGATTAGCACTATTGACAAAGTTATAAAAATGTTTGAAGTTGCCGCTTAAACTGAATTTTATTGTGTAGGAATTAAAGTTATTTTTCCATTAATTCATATTTGTTTACATATTTGGCAAATAAATCGCGACTGCACGGTACGTTATTGTCGCCGTGCAGTGAAAAACTCGCAAAAAAAACAACATTGTTTTTCTCTTAGAAAACCTCTTCTCCTTTAGGGAGTTAGGGACTCCCCCCCCTACTTCCTTATGGACCGACGTCGGGACATAGGATATTCGAAGGAGGGGTGCGTTTGGAGAGGCTTAAGTCCAGTAGTGGACTTCTCATGATGATGATATTGGCAGTAAAACTACCATGGGGGAACTCTAGTCTGTACGCCTATATCAGTCAAAGGCAGACTCCTATGTCCAGCAGTGGACTTTTATAGGCTGAAAATGATGGAGCTGTTAAAATAAAACCAAGACTGTTGTGTAACTATTTATTAAACATTTCTTTTGCATTATTTATTTTCCCTATTGCTGCTGCGATTCTGGAACAAAACAAGGAGGAAATAAACAGTGTATTCCTTGAAGATTTTCAAAGATTTACTATTATTAAAACTTACTATAATACTTACTACAGTCCGGCCGTCGAGATAGTGTGCTCCTGACACCTGCCAGTACAACCATTCTAGTAGCTATTAGAGATCAAATTCGCAAAATACGTATTCATTTGTATGAAACTGACAGGTGCCAGGAACTCATTGTCTATGGACGGACATTAGCTGTTCAATTGGCAAAGAAAAGCTACCCACCTTGTTAAAACTTCGATTTTCTGCATTTTGTATTTTTGGTCCAGTTCATTTCTCTCTTTCTTAACTAAAACAAACTCTTCTTCTAGAGGTGCTGAAAATAAATCAACAGTTTTAAGATTAGAAAGGCTTGCAACTGAATATTTATTTGTTCTATTATCCATTACTATTCAACAATAAGCTGTATCTCAATATAAATAAGGTTGGTTATTTTATGGCTAGGGTGAATACTCTAATGATGTTGATTTGTGAAACTAATTACTTTTTATGAGTTGAATTTTATTGTTGACTTATTTTTGAATCCATAAAGATATTTGCAAGATTATAGACCAACCAAAAGCCATATTGTGGCAGCAAGTGGCAATTTAAACAAAGAATGGATTTTGAAACAAAATACACAGCACAATTTGGTGGATCTATAAATTATCAACATATTGAATAAGTATTGAATTATACTACTTACCTTTACTATTCTTTAGTTTTTGATAATTTGTTAAGATTTAGACACCACAATTACCACAATATGGCCGTATAATTATAAAGAAGATTACTGTTGCATGTTATTTATTTTTTTTGCAATTGCGTCGATATTGACTATTCTGCCAGTGTCGCGTTATTATTTAAAAAATACCCAGTAAATTACTTCCCATTATAATTAAGAATATTTAAAAAGCATTAGGATTTTAATGTTACTATGAATATCGCTTCTTAATTTAGACAACAATAATTTTATTTGTTCGGTATTAAAATAAATTAATGGTATTATATATTTACCCCCTTACTAATAAACGTGTTATTATCAGATGAATTACACATCAATTTCTCTCTTTCAGTCGTCAATAATTTGACTTACGAAAGAAGACAAAGCGTTGTGTAACTGTAGAGATAACGTTTGTTAGTAAGTACAGTTTAGATTTCAATATTAGGGCTGATTTTTCAATAGTCAGATAATTTTTATCAGAAGAATAATTATGACAGTTTGACATATTGTCTATACAAAAACTGTCAAACTGCAATATTTATTCCTCAGATAAAAGTTTTCTGACTAATAAAAATCAGCATCTAATTAAATAATTTGATAATAAAATTGCACAATAAGTAAATATTAATAAAGACCACAAAACAAAAAAAATACTCACTCATTTTTTTTAAATGCGGAGCTTTCATCACTTTATTCTGATCCTCGTGCCATTTAACATGCTTCACCAAGCAGAACAGGTACTTGAACACCTGCGAGCACTTCGCACAAGCGTACATCATCTCTCCTTTGCCTGGAGGTTTACTTTCCGACTTAGAAAATGTTTCACATTCAACCGCATTCTTGATAACACCGCCTGGTAATATTTCTAGTGTTGGCCAACTGTCCGATTGGTTTGGTTTGACTTCTGACTTCAACTCGGTGGCTTTCTGGTGGTAGAAATGTTACGGATTAGTATCATAACAAAGTTGTAAAGGTTTTAGATATGTGATGATGATAACTTAAATGTGCAATAAGATGTTGTGCAAATAACTACATGAAATTAATTAATCTGGTACATTTCTGAATACTAGAACTCAAAGTTGCATAATTAAACTGGGATTCAAAGAAATTTTTGAATCTAACCATTGTCATATTAGATAAAATGTTAAGTTTTACTGAAAAACCAATATGAATTAGCAATCCAACTACAAGAAATATAACTAACAATGATATTGAACATACTAAATAATGTAATGAAATCAATGGCATTCAAGGGCGCGAAAATAACAAGCTCACCATAGGTACATTTATCTCTATAGGTCCCTCCGAAACCTCAGGAACAATCAGTTCTCCAGGATCGCTGTCTTCCTCTTCTTCTTCAACCATTTCCTCGGACTGAATGGACACCATACTGCCTATATTCGAGTCACTATCATCATCTATTTCGCACTCATTCTCATACTCCACTTTGTCATCAATACAATACTCGAAGATTTCTTCGCCTGCAGCAGGGATGTGTATGTCTACTCTCCTGTCTATCCTGTCCCTCGACGGCTGCACGTCCTCCATTCTAACGAGGGCCACATTTTCCAAATCCTCATGTTCTAATGCTGAAGACATTGTTGATATTTACTTCTCAAAACATTTGAGTCTCACATTCCATTTCTTTCACGAAGTCGCAAACTTATTGTTTGTGTAGTAGTTTCAGTTATATGGATTTAATTAAATGCAAATTTTATAAGCTCTACTTTTCCAAAATAGATAATTTTATGATATTTCCAAAACAAATCAAGAAATAGAACAAATGACATCGACTGACATGTTCGTCTGTGACGTTTTTGTTTTTCTGATTTTGACATTCTGTTTCTGTCAATAGGACACAGATTACGTAACTTTTGTCTATGAAATGTCAAATGAGTTCAAAGTCCAGGACTAGAGCTCGAAATCATCACTCTTTAAAATCTTATAAACGCGAAAGTTTATGAGGGTGGATGGATGAATGTTACAAACGGCTGGACCAATTTTGATAAAATGTGGTATGGAGGTAGCTGACACCCTGGATTAACACATAGGATACTTTTTATCCCGATATTCCCACGGGATCGAAACTTATGCGGGTGCAACCGCGATGCACGGGACGCAGCTATTATAGTAAGATATGAAAACGAGTGTCGGGTAAAGAAGACACTTAGGTTCGATTCCCGAGTGAGGCAGTGTTATTGGGTTTTTCATCAGAATTTTTTTCCTTTGTTGATACAAAGGCTTTGAAAAAAATTCTGATGAAAGAAAATCTGATTCAAATGCAATGCTAAAAGGCACAAACAAAAACAAAACTTGTAGTCCACTCAACGAATGACTCAAAAGGAGGTGTAGAGTGCGTGTGCTAGGCCCTAATGCGGGCCACTCACGATCAAGTTTACAGCGGACTTGAAGCCGCTTCCAGTAAACTTGACGGTGTATGGCTACTTATCATGCATACCCATAGCCATACACGTTCAAGTTTACTGGACGCGGCTTCAAGTCCGCTGCAAACTTAACGGTGAACTTGATCGTGAGTGGCGATAAGCGATTTCTTCAGAAAGTTGTTCAGGGTGCTTAGGGAGTAAACATACTAAAAGCACTCTACAACATACAACATTATATTGTAGTCTTTGTCTACAACTGCTTTATTAGGTCGACTATTGGTACAAAAAGGTACGCATCTTTCCTACGTCTTTCCATTTGCGTTTGTAGAGCGTGCATGACTCGCATCATGTTGAGGAGGGTACTTGACACAGGTGCTACTAAAACTTCATGTTTACATGATACATTTTTTATTATAAAAGAAACAATGTTTTAGCTGACAAGTTACTCAACAAAAATTCTTTTAAATAAATATCACATAAATGGTATTGTATACCTGCCTCTAACATAAAAAAAAGTACATACACAAGGATAGTACATTTATTCAGACTTAATTTACCGAATTAACAGTCTTCATCAAAATCTACAATTTTATTTATTACTTAGTAATCAAATGAGTTAAACTGTTTGAGCTGGTGGCAAAAAACAAGTACCTATCTCACTCAGCCCTAGCATCATCATTATAATTCCACTCATGTACAGGGAAATACATTTGCATTAACGTCTCATAGATTTCAACATCTACAGGCATGAAAAGACAAAAGATGATGCGTTCCATATTTTGATTGCCTTCTAGAAACTTCCGTGCAGTACTGAGAGCGATGTGGGCTGCCAAACGGTTAGGAAAGCCGTAGATGCCAGTGGAAATGCAAGGGAACGCTATGGATGTCAAATTGTGTGATTTATGGTACGCGAGGGAGTTTTCATAGCATTTTCGGAGTTTCTGTTCGTTACCGTCTTGAGGACCTACTGTGTGGATTACATCTGAAATGAAAAAAAAAAATCGTTAAGAAATTAAAAAGGAAATAGTTATTTATTATGGTTTGTGTTATTGATTAAGTAAAGAAAAAAGGGAAATATTTATAACACTGTCAAGTTGACCCAAATATTGTGATTATTGTTAACACTGCATGCCTGCAGCTTATGATCAAAGACATTGTTTCGCCATCTCGCATAGTTTAATGCAAAGTTGCTATTGTTATCGGACTTGCCATATCAATTTCCTAGCCTCTGCCCGTGACCTTGGCCATGTGAAAATTCTTGTTTTTACATCTTCTATAATATAAAAATGAATCGCTGAATGTATTGATAAGCGCAAATCTCGAGAACAGCTGAACCGATTTCGCTAATTCTTTTTTTAGAATATTCCTTAAGTACGAGGATGGTTCTTACACAGAGAAAAATTTAATATATCTTTGGGAGTAGAGTAGAAGTAGGGTAGGTGTAGTGTAGGAGTACGGTAGGAGTAGTGTAGGACGTTAGGAGTAGGGTAGGGTAAGGGGTAGGACATCACGCAAACGAAGTAGCGCCGGGCAGCTAGAAATAAAATTTATATGGCAAAACAATGTTTGCCGGGTCAGCTAATAATACATATAATATAGGTGTTCCATGTTGCCGTTACTTTGTTTTCATCTAGTGTAGGTAGTAGGTACTACACAAATTTAAATAATAAAAAAAACATGTTGATGGTCATGTATAAAAATGATATAAACATTATAGGTTAGGTATTTTATTACCACACAGCAAGTTATCTACAGCAAAGAATAAAGGTTAACAATTCTGTACCGATAACCGAGTCTAAATAATACTCACAAATAAATACCTAAGATTTAATAATATTATTTTGCTTACATGTAGCTGGCAGGTTATAGCCACAAGTGATCTTGGCTTCTCCTGTTGGACATCCTTTAAGTGTGTTGCATTCATCCTGTACAAAAAATTGGAAATGAGTTAGCTGGGAACGGTTTTAAAATAATTTGATAGTTGACACAAACTTTTGACTTTTGGGAGTTTTACTTTGAATTACGATTTTATACTAACAAAATAACAGACTATGACAATACTCTTGAATAAAGGGTAATTAATCAATAAACTTCTTGTTTGCTGTAGCTTACAAGAAGTTTATTTTTCGCTTACAAAAAGTTGTCATAAATAATATACTTAAACATTATAGGCAAGACACAATATTTATTTAGCAGGTAACAAAGACTCAATATGTTAGTATTAGAGATGGGAACATACCCGGTAAAATCCCAGACTTTGGGTAAATACCTATTTATACCCATTTTTACCTTCCCATTTTCAATTTATACCGGGTAAAAATTACAATCAGTTTAATGTAATTGTTCTATTTTTAATAGATACTTTGACTTTCAAAATGTTATAACTGATTTTTATTTGAGACCGTCGTCAGCACAACATATGCGTACATTGTTTTCTCATTAGAACAAAAGAAGAATCAAATCAAATCAAATCATTTATTGGTTTGCAAACATGGGTATTTAGTACATAGATGTTTTAATATAAAGAGTCCTCCATGCTCTACCGTCACATGGGCACGCAAAACATATTATTATTAAATTTACACAAATTTAAAGTTATTATAATTTTAAATAAGAATTACGAGAATTAATTATTACAAATACAAATTAAATTAAAAAATATACAAATTAAAAAATGTCACAATAATTTAATTACGGCAAATGTCAATGTTATATAAAAAAAAGAAAAAATATGTTAGATGTCATCAAAGTTACAATGAAAACAAAATAAGAAATGTCAAATGGTATAATACTATGTCAATCGGTCAGTGATTCATCATTAAGGAAGTCGTCAATTGCGTAATAACTTTTTATATATAGTATAGCATATATATAGTATAGCACTATAACAGTGCTATGAGGGACGACGAGGAGGGGAGGGTGCATTTCATCAATCGGCTAGAGCTCCGCCCATACCGACATTTTGATGTGCACGCGCCGCGCCGACGCGCGTCATTTCTGTTTTGGTGTGTCTAATGTTTAAGTTATTTCTTTTTTAATAATAGTTTATTTTATTTGAAAATTTATGTTGATTAAAGTTTTAAAAGATATATAACTTCGTTTAATTTCAAATCAATACTTTATCTTCAATGGTCAAGATCAAAATTAACATGGTAGATCGTATTATTGATGACAAAGTCAATTAAATAATATTATGACAGTATTTATTTAATGACGGAGCCATTTAAGTAATATAAAGACAGTACTTTTTTTTACCCGGTATTTTTTATTAATACCCGGTAAAAAAAGGTATTTATTATATTTTACCTAATTTACCCTTTCCTTCCAATTTTTACCTTCCCATTTTTTACCCACACGCCCATCTCTAGTTAGTATCAATATTTCTCATTTCTTAGTAACTATTTATTTGATTAGACACACTAGCAGCTAATTAGCTGATGCGTGTGTATCAAATAGCTTGGAGATATTTAATCTGTCCAGTCGATTCTTGAATATGTTAGTATTTCTAACTAGCTTCTGACCATGACTTTGTCCGCGTGAAATTTCTTGACCCCCAACCCACCCCGTCGCATCGCATCACCTGCCCGCGTTATCACTTCGCTTTCGCTTAACGTTTTTTCTGAATTTTATTCTTTTCGCTCGGCTCTTAGGAGACATAGCGTGATATTAAATAGCCTATAGCATTCTTGAAGAATTGGGCTATCAAATGTAAAAATAATTTTTCAAATCCGACTGGTAGTTCTAGAGATTACCCCCTACAACCTCACAAAATTTACCTCTTTATAATATTAGTATAGATGTAGTATTTACTGTAATAATAGGCTATTTGACTGGTTTCTGATAAACATCTCAGATTATTTAATGGTGTCTAACGAGCCCACAAAAACCTATTACTTCAAATTGCATAATGTATTTCTTTTAGAAAATAGTAAATAAAAATGTACTGTTTAAATAAGCCGCCAAAACGCTATCTTTAACAATATGGCGTCGTGACGTCACAATACACGTAAACAAACGTTGAAGCGGTCGAGATACTAGACAAAAGTCATCTGTTCTGTCAACGATAGACGAAATTGACTATATCATGACGTCATCATAAGTTCAGCCAATCCAGACCGTTTTCGATTACGTGGCGCCAGATTTAAAAAGATGAAGTTTTTTCGGGATTTTTTTAATAAATAAAACATTGTTTTGTAGTAAAATTAATGCAAATTGATTTTAAAAGCGATAATCTATACGAGTGTCAATAATTATGACCTTATTTTTTACATTGTCAAATAGCCTATTGCTTTACAAAACTGGAGAAATGTAGGTGTACCATAGGCGCACATCTGCATAACCCGTCTGGGAATACACGCATGAAGTTATGTTATGTAATTGCATTTTTTAATGTTGCAGCGTTCAACAGTTTAATGCAGGTAAACTGTACATTGCATTTTTTTATGTTGCAGCATTCAACAGTTTAATGCAGCTTTAGCCAAGGAAAGTGTTAGAAGAAATTGCCCTACCTGTAGGAGTGGTCCAGCTGCACGGTGTATGGCACCGTCAACACCCCCTCCAGCCCTCAACTTGGCATTAGCAGCATTCACAATGGCGCTCACCTGAAAACATTAAAGTTTTTATTGTTCATATCTTTATTTTAAACAGTGGTAAGTTTTTGGCGGGCTGTAGACTGTTAGACTGAATTAGTAATATTTCGGACTGAATGTATAAAACCTCAGCCTGAAAAGTAACTTTTTTTTTGTACAGATGCTAGCACATCAAGCTACCCGAAACTGTAAAATTTTCCCAATCAACTTTGAACCTTACGCTTTAACGATAAAGTTGAAAATCTATTGAAGAAATTTGATAGATTATGATAGCTGATTTTTGATAGCTTGATGTGCTGCAATAACGAAAATGCGTGTTCTCTACGCCAAGTGACAAATTCCTTCTTTCATACCTACAAAATAGTCACGGCACATGTTTATTTTGAACTGTAAAAAAGGGTTTTTTTCGACGTGCTATGCCGTCCATGGCGTCGTGAGCACTTTTTGATTTGACGTCCATAGACATCCGTGGCGGTCAAAAGGTTTAATGGTCTGCATTCACAGCAGTGTCATTGGGTGGTCAGTGGGTCGTCTTATGTTGCTCTAGTCGAAGGTCGCCTTGGGGTCGGTCCCTCTATTACATGGGACCTAAACATTACTGCTCAATACTATGTAATATCATACTGTTGGTGTACTTACCTATTTCTAAATAAGTAAATAACTGGCGAGTGGCGAAATGTTTATGAAATAATACAACTCTGCCTACCCCTTCGGTCACTAAAGGCGTGTTGTTAAGCGTTTAAGAAGTTGTCAAAGTTGCACATACCTCCAGTTGAGTAATATCGCCTTTAAAAATAGATACTTTCTGGGACAGAAGTTTGTTCTGTTCGCTGTTTAGTTTGATTTTTTTGAACTCCGTTAAATCGTCCAGGTTATGCTTTCTATCATTCTCGAGGCTTTTATTCCTTACGATGTAGTTGTCCCAGGTGTCAACCGTGTTCACAGTCACGACTGTCTTATTATCGTACATGCCAGATTTCCTCCTTTCTTCTGGTCCCATTTTGAGTAACCTATAGCTCTCAGTTTTCCACTTCGGATCACTCATTTTTATTAATGAACAGTAATGCGTGTTGTATATTCCGGTATTTTGACAAACGAATAAAATTTTATCAAGAACCTTGCGGAAAACCGGTGATAACATTTTTAGAGCTGAGCAATGCAATAGTAAGCTGTCAATTTTGACTTCTTCTTTAGTCGATTTAAAACAAAAACATTTTATATTCATCGTTATTTACAGGGATAGTGTTCTGTGGTTTTTGCCTTAGGTTTTTGCGCAGACTTGTACGTACTAAACAAGTGTATGATAGAAGTCAGTGGGTTTTTGTATACATTATAATGTATGGCATTGGCATGAAGAAATATAGCTCAAAATCGGTAACAAAATATTCAGATCTAATTAATCAGTCGTTATTGACAGGTTTTCATTAGTTTGTAACACAGACTACAATATAATGCGGTGTAAGTTTGTAACATTACTATCAAGCAGGTGGTTTCTATACTTTCCATTGTGTTTTTATATAAAACAAAGAAGCAGGTTTTACATACTTTTTCAGTACTGGTAACCCAGTAAAAATCAGTTGTCAAACGGGATATCTCCACGTAACGCGTGCGTGCGTTTCTATCGTTTTCTCATCATAATTATTTAAATAATATTATTTCCGCGGCGATGAGTATATAGAAAAATTACCACATAACAGTACTACATTATTTAGGCGTTAGTTATATAAATCGGGCCAGGTAAGTGGTATAATATCGAGTTACAATTCGTGTTACTTTTTGGGTTTGCTTTGACACCGGTCTTTGTTAGTGATAGCACATTTTTGGCACTAAAATAACTATTGCATTGCAGTATGAAGACTTGGGGGCTTCTTCTGGTCGCCGCTTTGGCGTTAAACGGCAGTTATGCCGTGGATAAGAACAATTTTAAGACTTGTGATCAATCGGGTTTCTGCAAGAGATTGCGTGGTTTTAAACCCGAAAAATCGCAATATACGCTTAATTTAGATACTGTAATGGTTCACGGGAATGTCCTGTCGGCTGAAGTTAACACTGTAGACACATCAACGCCCCAGAGAACCACTTTGGTAAGTATGAATATTATATTTTTGTTATAGGTCTTATACACCTACAAATGCATTGGAGATTGGGCGTCAGCCAAGCTATTTTTATAATAAACTTCTAATATGCAGTTAAATAGATGGAATGAAAAGTATTTGCCTGTATCAAGAATTTCCTCCATAACAACATTTCAATAAAGATCAAATTCTTGTTTTTCAAGTTATAAGAAGCATAGATACTTATCATTTCTGGTTTTTATTTTTTTTTAGAAATAGGCGTTATGTCTAAACACCAAATAACTAAAAAAGAGTCTTAACACTGAAGTAATAAACACCATTGTTAGTAGTGTAAGGAAAACACATAATTAGTTTTTATGTCTTAATGAAGAATTTTTATAGCTTTTTATAATTATGAGCTATTAGTGTTTCCACTATTGTTCTTATTAACAAAGTGATTAATGTAGCACTAAAAAGTATTGGCAGCAAAAAGTATTCAAGCTTTTTTCATAATACATAGATTACTTACTAATTTATGAGGGGTGACTACAGAGATGACTAATAGAAAAGAATAGAAAAAGTCATGTTGCACCAACCTCAAATAAATTGGGATAAGGGAAGAAGAATGATGATGACATAATCTGCATTTGTGATTTATTTGCCAAAAATGTAAACAAATATCAGTTTGTGGAAAAATAACTTTAAAACCTACACAATAAAGTTCAATTTACGCTACAACTTCAAACATTTTTATAACTTATGTTTTTGCTTTTTTGACGTGGCGGTCAACAGGTGAATGCCTGTGCTATTTATTTATAAGTATGTACATAAAAAAAAATATATGATTCCTGCAAAAAAAAAAATTAAAAAGCAGAGAAAGAATGAAAAAAAATACATTTGAATGAGGCTGGAAATTTAATATTGTTCCTATTATAAACTTTAGAGACAATTCCTGTTTTACCACACAACTCCACCATAAATAAAATGTGCAAAATGTTATATTACTCACAAATAAAACCAAAAAAACAACTGTTCTATTTAAAAGAAAAACGAATTTACTTAGCCTATGAAAATGTATGAAACAGCTGGTTTTTTTTTTGTTTGTCAGAACTTTAAACTCGCGCAATATTTCCTTGCGATTAGGCATAACTTCAGAATGCCACCAATTTGTCCTTGTCCATGTTCATACATCAGATATTTCTGTGTTTTGACATTTTTATTTCTATTATACAGTGGCACTATGCTATGAGGCTGTCTGCTCTAGTAGATGGCACCTTCAGGGTCGAGATTGATGAAGCAGATCCTCTGTACCCGAGGTACAGGACACAGTTGGCTCTCAAGGGAGAACCTAAGGCTGATGGGTGAGAAAATACTTTCTTTTTTTTTCTTTTTGACAACTGAGCCGACGTCGACTATTCTGCCAGCGTCATGTAGTGACAGCAAGATGAGCCGTCTAACATTGCACTTTGTGGTAGTTGTTAATTTTTAATGTTACTAGCTGAAAAGACAATACAAGTTTTGTTAGTTAACATATTAAATACTTATTTTTATACAGAACTAGCTGATCCGGTGAACTTTGTACTGCCTCCGAATCAATAAGAACAAATGTATGCGAAAATGAATTATCTGCAGTTCTTTTTTCGTAAATTTTTCCCATGTTTTAATAGTTATTCTGCTATTCGAGGCGGAGACAAATCCAACAAATCTAAGATCATAAAAATCGGTCCAGCCGTTCTTGAGTTATAAATGGTGTAACTAATCCGACTTTGTTTTATATTTATAGTTTTATCAATTTACTTGTTTTCGGAAAAGTAATGCCTACACTTACATTATGTCAATTTTCACTGATACTAGGGGACATAAATCACTTAGTTGGATATTCAACTATCGGCTCAGCGCCGATGGTTGAAAATCCATCAGCGCACTTTTAGTTAGCCAATCTTTTAGTTGTCGCCGTTTAGTGTAAGTGAAAACGGGCAGTAAAGTTTAAATTCAAATGGCATTTTTTCTATGTCCTTTTTGATTTGATAGTAATACTCAATTTGAAATCAACCTTACACACACACACACACACAATAAACTTACGCCTTCTTTCCATGGGGGTAGGCAGAAGCTCCAGAACGCCACGTGCTAGGATTATTTCATACTCCTTTTACTTTGTTTACATTCATACGTCTAGTCATACACGCACACTGGTTGCGGGTACTACTATTCTGACATTTCTGAAATGAACTGCACGCACACTGGTTGCGAGTATACGCACCTGATCTTACTAAATTTATTTTTTTATTCAATTGGTCTTACGATCTAAGAGGTTGATATCCAAAACGCTCATACGATTAATTTTCTTACAATTCAATTATGGCTTAAAATATTACACATGCTCGTCACATTATACAATAGATTTTATAAAATAGCAATAATGTATGTAAATAATAAAAAAATAAATTACAACAATGAATTAATATGTTGAATACAATGTCAGTTTAGTGTCAATAAAAAAAAAATAGTACTTAGTAATGATAATAACAGTATGTCAGTTTAATAGTAATCAATTCAATTCCGTAAAGTCAACTTAATTTACATAAAATACACACATCAAAAATGTCTAGGGATCAACATATATTTTTGCAATAACTTTTCTCCTGATTGATATTAATTAAAATTTTCTTTAAGGATTCATCAAATAAAGTGTTTTCGTTTGTCACAGTAACGATAAACCAAGTCACCTTTGCATTAATAAAGAAATTTGCCATTTTCCTAATAAAGGGATTTTTGACATTTGAACCACTAACACAAAAGTTCGAAAAAAAGACTGAAATAACAGTTATCTTTAAAATTTTATTGGGTAACTTAAACAATTAATAATCCGTGTTTCTACCGCGAACACTAACAACACAAGAACATCGGTTTGGCATACTCAAAATGAGTTCATCCAAATCACGCTGTGGAATGGCCGCCCATGTTCGTTGCAACAACAAAAAAAGGTCTTCTTGCGACTGGATACCCTCCATATTCGGCAGAGCTCTTCTCTGTAGCATATCCCATGCATGCTCAATCGGGTTCAAGTCTGGCGACTGAGCAGGCCAGGGCAGGACATTGATGTTAGCTGCGGCGAGAGTCTGTCTTACAACTCTTGCGGTGTGCGGTCGTGCATTATCATGCATTAACTGAAATAAGGGACCGATTTGCACTTGTAGAGGAACGATGACGTCTGATACAATCGTCTCAGCATAAATTTGAGCGTTGAGGTTGCCTCTGATCCAAATCAACTCAGTTCTTCCGCCGATCCAAATACCCGCCCATACCATGATGGTTCCACCACTATAAGGATGGACTTCCTGGCAGGATTTTAATCGCTGTTGGCGTCCAGGGGTTCTCCAGTGTCGTATACGTCTTGTATCCGGTCTCATACCAAAACGAGACTCATCAGAAAAGCACACGAAACGCCATTGTTCTTTTGCCCAATTTCTGTGTTCAAGAGCCCATTGATATCGAATTCTACGATTGTGCATTGCTATAGGTGGTACCCGTAGCGGTCTTCGGGAATGAAGGTTCACTTCATGCAAGCGGTTTCTGACTGTTTGGTCGCTAATTAAGTTCCCTGAAGAGTGATGAAGCCTCACGGCTAACATCATGGCGGTTATTGTTGGAGCTCTTCGAGTTAAGATTTGAATGTATCGGTCTTGTCTCCGTGTGGTGCAGCGATACCGTCCTCCATGGCGCTCAGCCACGGTACCAGTGCTTCGGTAACGTGTCCAAAGTCGACTGATAACACTCTGACTTGTATTCAGAGCTAAAGCCACAGTACGTTGCCGGGAACCAGCTTCTATCATTCCCACGGCTCTGAGCATTTCTTCCCTGCTTAAATGACGTCGCCGCTCCATAATAACGTTGGTTTTAATCAGTAGTAGGGAAACAGTAGCACTAATAATGTCTTCAATGCGTTGTATGTTTTTATAGGGAAAATATTGACAGCTGATTTTCATCTTTTACTCGAATTTGATTCACAGTTCCTGATTCAAATTATGAAATGCACCAAAAAGGATCCATATAAATTTATAAAATCATAAATTTATTACAAAGCCACATCTCAATCTCAAGAAATCCGCATAAAAATGCTTGATCCCTAGACACTTTTGATGTGTGTAGTAGAGAATAGAGATTATGTTTTGTTTAAGTGAAAAGAAGGTTGAATTAATTATAGGATGAAGTATTTGAGTAGTATGCATCAGTAACAAACTACTTACTGATATTTTCTATACCATTATTTGGCAACTACAAGGGGTACTGAATAATTCGGTAAAAAAAAATGTTCTACAAATATACAAGCTAGCTTCTTTGTTTGCACTAATCAAGCATGTGTAGCAAATTGAAATAAAACTGATTTCCGTTGATTTTGATAAGCCTACTTGAAATGTCAACCCTTATCAAAACAAATAGTTCAATTATACTTAAAGCCTTAATGAGATTGGATTACTCAAAAAATCCAGATAGTGATACTTTAATTTTTAACTTTATATTATTTGGTATTATAACGGCAATAGAAATACACACTCTGTGAACATTTCAACTGTCTACTTATTATAGTTCATGAGATACAGCCCGCAGACAGACAGACAGACGTACTGACGGACAGCGGAGGCGTAGTAATAGGGTCCCGTTGGCACCCTTTGGGTACAGAACCCTAAAAACTACTATTACAATAAAATACCTACACAAAAACACTACTGGCTGGCGCACATCTAGCGAGACGCATCACAAAGCGGTTTTCACTGCCAAACAAATAACACTGTAGTTCTGGAAATTAAGTTGAAAACAATTAATCTTAATCGCGTACTTCTGCCAGCTTTGATGTTCTCTCGAGCTAATTAGTTTTCAACTTTGTTTCAAATTACGCAACGTTTGTATTTGTTTATCAGTGAAAACCGCGCTTCGCCAGTTCTGAGTCGGCCCTAACATAAACCCTTGTTTACAGCCTCAAGCTCGTATCCAACGAGAATGGCAAGCTAACCCTCGCGAACAGCCAAGGACACAAGGTCGTCATCACAGCAGAACCTCTGAAGATTGAGTTTATCAACTCGGCCGGCGAAGTAGCAGTGGTGCTGAACGACAATGGACAGATGGCTGTCGAGCCTCTGAGGGTTAAGAAGGAAAGGATTGATGATGACGAACAGAACCTTGTAGAAGTCGTGAGTGTGCTTTTGTGTTTGTCTAGCTTAGAAAACGGTTATAGAGAGTTACAGATCTCCCAAGAAAAGTATGCGCTTCTGCAATAATCGGCTATCTTCGGAAATACGAACACGCGATGATGAGATCTAATATAGAGCTGTTACCACCATGAATCATGAAATGAATTGCCTATTTTGTATTAACATGCTTAGACAATTATAGATCACCACTTTTAAGAGACAGTAGACTAGGTTTGACAGAGTACCATAGGTAACCCAACAGAGAGAAAACTTCATACAAACCTAGAATGATAGGTGCAAATACTACACAGAGCATCATTACAAAACTTAGAAGCTTCGCCTTTGTATCGTTGAGCTCCTCAAGTTCTGAGTTGAGCTGCACGATTTTTGACAAATGCGTGCACTGATTGGACAGGTCCGCTCAATCTGCGTGGTTCTTTCCTCAAAAGACCATTTCAGACACCAATCTACATGGTCTTCACACGATCTGACCAAGATGTTGTCTGGACTTTAAAGGAGACTGTGACCTCTGAGTTTGTTTCGGCCTTTCTTCTCAGAGTAGTCAGATAGGAAACCTCATCTAGTTTAAAAAATATAATTGACGTGTAAAAGTGTTTGTACAAACCTACTTACAGAAAATAAATCATTTATGGAGTAACTCTGCGACGTTCGTGCTAATTCGGAAACACGATTATTAACGAAGCGCATACATTTTCTGGTTAAACTGTATTAATATTTTGTTTGGTGGTGGACCAGTAGATAAGGCAGAAGAAAGGATTTAGGAGTGAAAATAGGGACACAATAACGTTTTGATCATGACTGTTATCAGTCATTTAAGCGTCATAAAAGTGGGCCAGATTAGAAAACAGGCCTTCCAAAGTCGCATCTACGTGGACATTAGCAAAATCACCACAACTGCTTTTTTTCAATAAAATTATATTTATAAGTGAATTGCGTTAAACACAAAATATTATATTCTATGTATGTTTTATTCTATACAGTTGAAAGTTAATGTTAAATGTCGTTTCCGTGTCTGTTTGCACAGGTTGGATTTCATAGCACGACGTGTAGCGAATAGCTTGATACAATAATATCATTATAATTATGATATGTGTAATGCAAATTGATACGTATATCTTCTAGAAAAACGTTTATTGTAATTAAAATTTATGAAGCCAACAATAGATGGTAAAAATCTTCACCTTCATAATCAAATTATCACAATCAAGCAATCATAATCAAATTATCACAATATCAAATTCAAACTAGGCTGAGAATCAGCAGTTTTTGAACGTGAAAACTATATAATTAGTCGCCCAAAACGCCCGCCCTTCACCACTTCCTAGTGCTTTAGCTGGGAAGAAGATGTGGCGCAACAAACTCTTCAGCAGCACATCTGTCTGTTCAGTTAGCCCACGCACTGACTTCAAATATTGCGCACTGCATTTTCAACTCTTGGTGCTGAGCTGAGCGTTGAGATCACAGTGCGCGAAAAAAAATCGAGCGCATCCCAGAGCGTCAAAAATCACAATGATGGATTTTCAACTCTGATCGGCGATAAGCAAAGGATTGAAAATCCAGTGCGCGAAAAAAATCGTCGCGAGAATAACGCGCCCATGCGTACCTGAGCTTAGAAGGACTTGATTCTACATTATTATACAATACAGTATGTTACAAGTAGCTCTAAGTCTATTCTCGTCGCCAGTTCGCGATGTTAAGTAAATGTATACAGCTATAAAGTGTGTAGCTCACCTGGCGTCCGCTTGGTTACGCGGCCAACCATACATTTTGTTAGTGACGCGACCTGCGGGGTAATTGCGTAACACTAAGAGGCCGTCTCCACGAGCGAGAGAATCGCGGCGATAATGTCGCCGTGCCATAAAATTTTCGCCGCCATAATATCGCCGTGTGGAGACACGTTCTAAGAGAGTACAGAAATACGTGGCACGACGATAATATCGCCGCGATTCTCTCGCTCGTGGAGACGGCCCCTAACGTAGCGTTCATTTTGACAGTTCAACAACATTCATTGCGTTAGTTACGTTGTTGAACAGACAAAGTTTTCGAACATATGAAGCAATGGATTAGCAAAATCCTTCAAAATGATTCAGACTAGATTGATAGTGTGTTACGCATAAGGTGCTGGCTGCGCCGCAATGGCTTCCCGGTGATATACGGCTTTTAATCGAAATAAATGCTTGTAGTTTGAGTTTGAAGTTACTCATTGTTTGCTCATAGGTAGGTAACCTGGTCAAAACACAGGCTTATTGTGTCATTCATCTCAATTTATCTGTTTTCTTGATTGATAAGGTACAGATATAAATCATCTTTGTTGTCTGAACTGAAGTCGTTGATCCATTACATAAAAGCACTCCTATATCCCTGGAAGAGGTATGCAGGTAGGCTAGGCGCGTTACTTTGTGTAAATAATTTCATCACAACTGTTCTCAAAACGGGGAAGGAAAACATCGTGAGGAAACCGGCATGTCCTAGAACCAAAAATTCTAAAACATGTAATCTACCAACCCGCACTGGGCCCGCGTGGTAGTTATCAGCCCCCTCGAGCTTCCCTCTCGAGTAAAAGAGAGGAGGCCTGTTTCCTAACAGTGGGAACACTATAGGCTGATTATGCTATGAAACTGCCATGTGATCTCAAAATTATACAGTAAAATATCGTTCTAATCATCACCGTGTGTACGGGGCCTTATTCAAAGTTCATTCTTCAAAAAAGTCTTAGAAAATTCCATTGCGTCGTCGTTCCATCATAGACCTCATCTATCGCTTACCATCAGGCGTGATCGGGGTCAAGAGCGGGCCCATTTAGTAATAAAAAAAATAAAAAAAAATCTCGTGGTTTTTACCCGACTGCGCCAGAAGGAGGGTTATGTTTTTCGAGTGTATGTATTTGTTCGATGAATTTTCAAAGAGATGGTTTACGCATTATCATGAGATTGACCGCGTCACGCACACGCGTAGATCAACGATGTCGTTGATCTCCACTTATCTGAATACGTGACTGATACATGTTTCTTACTTATCTATTGTATTTCTAATAATATACGCGTATTTTGCTTATTTCCGCGTCAAATTTTGCAAATCTTGAACTTGTTGTTAATAGTTACACATTCCCTCTTTACCAGCGGCGTGATGGCGTCATTGCGTAACACACTAACAGTAACAATTACTTTTATTTTGACATTCAACAACATTCATAGCGTTAATTACCCCTCTGTAAATATTAAACACGTTAGCCTTTTTTTTTTTTCGGATGGGAAATCATCAAATGAGGTCCCGCTGGTTGGAGCGGAAGGGAGTGTCAGACTCCTACTAACTAAAACCCACCCATGTTCCTTCCTTAGCCCTTTATGTTCCTGGCCAGCGGTAAACCTTTCTGACAATCCCGCTGACAAACACGTTAGGCTCAATTTACACCGCAGCAAATGGAGTGGAATCGAGTTTTCGTAATAGCAAAATGAACTTTATGTCAATTGCCTAACGTACAAACTAGATACGAGCCGGTTACTGCGGGAATTCCCGAGAATGCGTGATAATTCTCCAGAAGATGCGCGACTTGTGCGTATGGGTGTATCTAATTTGTACGTTTACACTATTGACATAAAATTCATAATAATTTGTACAAAAAAAAAATCGCTTCCGTTCCGTTCCGCGGCGGTGTAAATTGAGCCTTAGGTAATCTTAGTTTTGACCGCTTTACCTACTTACGCAGATTGGTCATGTCATTGATCTTGACTTATCAGCAATACGTGACCAGAATGATTTGTTTATTACTATCTGTGTTTATGCTCTTCTCATCTTGACGTGATCTCCGGTATATGCGACGTTAGATTCGGAGATTGTGTTGATCCCCAGCAAAATAAAGAAAAAATATTGCCTTGTTTGGGTCATCATCATCATCTGCCTAGCCTTTCCCAACTATGTTGGGGTCGGCTTCCAGTTTAACCGGATGCAGCTGAATACCAGTATATCACATGGAGCGACTGCCTATCTGACCTCAACCACCCACACATCACATTCACATTTTGGGTATAGACTGAAAAAGACCTTGCCCAAAGCTTTGAAAGCGCTGGGCCCGCGTCCTGGATTACAGCCCACAACTGTGTCACCCTATGTAAAATTTCTGCATTTAGGTATATCTGTATTTTTTACGGTGTACATAATAAAGAGTAGGGAGGTGGTCGATCTATCTCCCTCATAGAGTGGAAGCCTGTGTCCTAGCAGTAGGAACATTATAGGCTACTTATGTACTGCGGTTTCTAAGGTCTAAACAAACAAAGTACTTAACAAAATGAAGCGCAAGCGAAAATGTGCGCTATTCCCTACTAATAATAGGACTATCATTCTGGTCTAGTCATAATATTTTTGATCAATCTTGCTTCTAATAAATCTAAATTAAGAAAAACTTGTGAAGATAAAATAAACTTTACACTCATAACATAAATCAGGTGCCAAAAATCACAAAAATCATAGACATAGTGATTCAGACTTATATAATATAATGTTGGCTATTTAAATATCTGGATTTTAGGTCTATGATTCATCAACGCACCTATATTATTAGAACTAAGAAATAGACAGGAAGTAGGGGACTAAATAGACGAATGGGCACTAAACTATTTGACGCTAATATATTATGTGACAATCTAGAAATATTACTACAGGTATAGGGGCCCCTTTGTGTGCAGACGCCAGCACATTAAGCTACTACAATCTGTCAAATTTCTTTAATAGATTTTCAACTTTATCGCTAAAGCGTAAGGTTCAAAGTTGATTGGGAAAATTTGACAGTTTCGGGTAGCTTGATGTGCTGGCGTCTGTACGTTGATTGCTCTGATTTTTTATGAAAGACTTTAAATTAAACTATCATTTACTATATCTTCATAGATTTTTAGATATTTGATGAAATATAAAATATCCCTAGATTCTGTTGATGTGTGTTTATCAATTAACAGGTCACTAGCTCTTCCTTAATGACAAAAGAACTATGAACATAATAATATACTGGTCAATTAAGTTTTAATGAACGCCTCTTTACGTCATTTCTTTAATCAATCTTTGTTCACCTACTTAAGTGGGTACTAATGAGTTTACAAACATACATACATCCATAAACTCACGTCTCCCTCCCGTAGGGGTAGGCAGAACGCCACCTGATACGATCCATACATACTCCTTTTGCCTCGTTTACGTCATACATCTGGTCATACACGCATGCCGCCGGTTGCGAGTACTACGCGCCTGACATGTTTTTTTAGAATTCCTTACATATTTGATATTAATTTCAACTTTATACCTCCACGCGTTCTTGAGAATAAAAAGGTTCTTGACTGACATACAACGAAGTGGTCCTAATACTGTCGATTTCACTAGGATATAGAAGATTCTAGAGTTGGCATTGCCCACCCTTGCGCCCTCTCCCCACCTAAGCCCATGGGAAGGGCTGACAAAGTTGCTGGCAAATTGCTATTGAAATATAATTCAAATTTCCTTATAACTAAAACCTTATTAATACCATGGTTCTCGGTAAAGTAAAACAACATCCTCTTTAGTTATCATAAGCGCAGTTGCAAGTTCTAGCCTGATTGTTATCTCTACCAGGGGGGATGACGTCTATGCAATGGACATCCTGCGATTGATGAACAATCGAGTCTGACAAGCGTGTATACCATGTCATTTTTTCTAAAAGTCATATTTAGAAAAAAAAAAAAACGTTGCCCCACACTAGGAATTGCTCCTGTATTGTGGGTGCGTTTACAAACATTTAGACTCACATACAGCCAGGCCCGGAACAACTACTTGTAGGTCATACAAATATTTGTTCCGTGCGGGAATCGAACCCGCGACACGCAGCGCAGCAGTCAATCGCTTAACCACTGCGCTCATCATCTACCTAGCCTTCTCCCAACTGTGTTGTGGTCGGCTTTTAATCTAATCGGATTCAGCTGAATATCATGTATTTTACATGGAGCGACTGCCAATCTGACCTCTACAATCCAGTTACTGCGGGTAATACCTACAGTAAGACTGGCTTCTGAGGACCCGTAACAAATGTCCAAGATCCACGAATGACCAGCCAGGACCTACGGCTAAACGTGCTTTCCGAGGCACGGAGGGGTCTTGGTATGAAAAGATGGTCACCCATACACGCTTGCCACTAACAAGGGGACTGCAATTTGCAGCTGGTGCGCAGTTTCAGTGTCAGGAGACGGGAATTGCAATTTCAGTCGGATTGCAGTCCAAATGCATTGCTCATTTGAACTGTAAATTGCAGTTAGAATACAGTTCCGTTGCTGTTCACATGACTGCATCGAAACTGCTAATCGACTGCATTAGAACTCCATCTATTTAGACACTCAAGATGTCCATTGTTCACCAGTGGACATTTTACGGTTGATAATGATGACGTTAAAGCCCTATATATAGGCTTTGTTCTGACTTCTTTATTCATTCACCTCTTATTCACAATCGGAACTGTCCGCATGTTGACACGCCTCAGATAAGCTTTAAATTAATAGCGTACGTGAGGTCAGACAACTTATATCGTGTTTATGATTATGTTCTAGTAATGAGGTATTAGGTCATATTTGTTTATTTTATAGGTATTTAAATACAGATTAGTGGGTAGGTAATGGTTTGATCTATTTAATTCAACGGTCCAAGGGCTGGTTGTATCATACGGTTGAGTAACATAACATACGTACGTCAAATAGTAACGAATACGTACTCGTTACTATTTGACGTACGTCAAGGCCATAATTTTGTAATTGTAATTTGAAACAACCCTTTTTTTGGTTTGACGGTTGTTAGCGCCATTTTTGACGTATACGCGTGCGTCAAGTAGACGTGAAACAACCCGCCCTAATTTGATAATCTGTGAACTCAAACCGTCTTAAGTATTATTAAAGGAGTTCTAACTTTAAACCTACCGGGCGTTTTTCTCACCAATTTTCAAGGACATCGAAATCGTCAAAAAAGTCAAACTCAAAAGACAAAGCATTTATTTCAATAAACTATTTAGAATCGTCAATGAGTCGGTAACTTTTAGGGTTCCGTACTCAAAGGGTAAAAATGGGACCCTATTACTAAGACTTCGCCGTCTGTCTGTCACCAGGCTGTATCTCAAGAACCGCGATAGCTAGACAGTTGAAATTTTCACAAATTATGTATTTCGGTTGCCGCTATAACAAATTTTAGTATTTGCTAAAAACAAAATAAAATAAATATTTAAGGGGGGCTCCCATACAACAAACGCTTTTTTTTTTGCCTTTTTTGCTCGATATCAATAATGGCAACAGGTAGGCACTTGAAATATTCACAAAATACTCAGTTGTATTTTTACTTTAATAATAAAAATAAAATAAATATTTAAGGGGGGCTCCCATACAAAAACGTAATTTTTTTCGGCGTTTTTGTCTTGTGGTACAGAACCCTTCGTGTGCGAGTCCGACTCGCACTTAGCCAGTTTTTTTAAGTTGAAGCTAGTTGCCCGTTCCAAAACATGTCCCGCGTCTGATGCATAAAAATAAACCGGTTTTCTTTCCTGTCCTTTATTTAACTTTTTTTATGTAATTCACAGCAGGAGGAGGAAGGCACTTGGGGCGAGAACTTCAAGTCACACCACGACAGCAAGCCACGAGGAAACGAAGCCGTCTCTCTTGACTTTAGCTTCCCTGAAGCCGACAATGTTTATGGTAAGTTTTATTACACCCACTAGGTAACTGGACCTTAATTTCCTACCACACTTTCAATCACAATCCGAAGGAACCTTATCCATTGGTTCACATGTTGGAAAAACGCCTGCTCGACTGTTCTTCCTGATTCGTTGTGTGTTACGCAATTACCTCGTTGGTCGCCGCCGGCTATTGCTGTCTGCAGTATCAGACAGAGGTATCGAAGATACGTTTCCATTCCAGAGGCGACGCTAAAATGAATCATGAGCCTCATCATAATCAGCCTATAATATTCCCTCTGCTGGGACACAGGCCTCCTCTCAGTGAGAGGGAGTGGGCTGTAATCCACCACGCGGGGCCAGCTCGGGTTGGTGGATGTCACATGTCTTCGAATTTTTGGTTCTAGAACATGCCGGTTTTCTCACCATGTTTTCCTTCACCGTTTTGAGAGCTGTGGTGATGAAATAATTTAAATAAAGTAAAGTGCTTGCTTGGGTTCGAACCCAGGACCTACAACTCGTAAGTCGCGGCCATTACCACTGGGCCGCCACTATTGCTATGTACCGGGTTCAAATCCACACAGACTGCTTCTGATTTTTATCTAATAAAAAGACTGATCGACCAGGGAATTAAACATAGACACAAAATAATATTTAAAATTTCTTTATAAAAACTTGATTTATTTCCCCAGGTATACCGGAACACACAGACAAATTCTCTCTCCGTACAACAACATCGGGAGAACCTTACCGCCTGTATAACCTTGATGTGTTCGAATATGACCTTGACAGTCGCATGGCCATCTACGGAGCTGTTCCCGTCATGTATTCTCATGGGTGAGTAATCATAAGCACAAGGATCTATTGGCGCGTGGCCAAAATCGGAACCAAAGACGCCATCTTGTTTTTTGAATACATTTCACAAGACAATTGCACAAATATTTACCAACAGCGCCCTCTGTCAATGCCATTCAAGCGCCAAAAAATCCTGGTATTAGTGTGAATAAATACTTAAGGTTTTCACTGAAAATGTCAAAGATTTATTACCTCCCAAGCTGTAATAGGACTACTCGGGACATAATATTTGGGCTAGCTTATTCTAAACACTCGCAGAGATAAGAAACTTTCACCAACAGTGGCAATACTTGAACATTAAGGTTTTCAAAGTTAAAGTGTTACTACTCTTTGCGTCTGACCGTAACGAGAGAAAAGCATTAGCACATGATATTCAGGATTTTTTAAATAATTTTAAGGATCAAACACGAAAAATCTGTACCTACTTTTTTCATTTATTAATCAATATTCTTTTCTTTCGCAGTCCAAAACGCAGTGCCGGTATATTCTGGCACAACTCAGCTGAAACCTGGGTGGACGTCGTCAACTACGCTGACAGTACCGTTGTCTCATCTTTGGTGAACCTAGTCACCGGTGGACAGAAGCGCCGTGTGGATGCTAGGTATGTTACTTCATAATAAGGTTGTAGTTAGAAGAGCCCTTTTTAGTGTACACCTACTGCAATCAATCAATCAACTCAGCCTATTGCAGTCCACTGCTGGACATAGGCCTCTCCCAGGCTGCGCCACAACACCCTGTCCTCCGCCTTCCGCATCCAGTCCATTCCAGCCACTTTCTTTAGGTCGTCCGTTCATCTAGTTGGGGGCGTCCCACACTACGCTTGTCGATACGCGGTCTCCACTCTAGGACTCGTCTGTTCCGGCCATCGGTCCTTCGACAAACATGGCCACCCCACTACCACTTCGTTTGCTTACTCTGCAAGCTATGTCGGTAACTCTAGTTGTTTTCCGGACAATTTCATTCCTGATTTTATCCTTCAAAGAGACTCAGAGCATAGCTCGCTCCATAGCGGTCTGAGCGACCTTGAATTTATGAACCAGCCCGACCGTCAGTGTCCAGATTTCGGCACCATATGTCATGACGGGCAGTAGAGTACACTACGATGGTTGCAAAAAAGTTTATTCAGTCATCATGTTTGCGAAAAAATACCACACTGTATAAGGTCACCGAACCCATTTTAAAGTATAACTTTTAAACTATTCTCTCTTCATGATAACATTTGACATATATAGGCGAAATTAAGATAGCTATTGCGTTATATTGCTAAATTAATGCATTTTGTATAGTTTTGCTTTGTAGTTTCTGGTGTACTGTGTATTGAGTATGTTTAAATAAATAACCTACATTGTTTTGTAATAAAATTATCCTAAAATAACCAAGCTTTATCCAGAATGGAGTATAATTTAAACCATCCGCTATTGCCTCAATACTTTTCGATAGCCAATCGAATCGACAACAAACCACCATGATTAAATATGACGAAATGTTTGTTTCAGATTCATGAGCGAGTCTGGAATCATTGACGTATTCGTGTTCCTGGGTGACAAGCCAGCTGATCTGTTCCGTCAGTACACCGCTCTTACAGGAACCGCCCCACTGCCTCCCGTACGTATAAAATAATATACTTAACTTTACGACCAAAGTTGAGAGAGGTTTTCTTTTTGAGTATTAAAAAAAAATCATAGTTTCCAAGAACTCTATAGATGGCGTTGAACTGAGTACGTTACTAGGTGCCAAAGCCAAAACGCTTGGAAAAAAAAACATTGCGTCACGTCACATACGCTCGTTGACTGACACTTTCGTTTGCTTTCGTTTTACGATTTCAAAATTACATCCAAGTGAAATAATCAAAAAATTATGTGACGTTCCGTTCCTTGCAGTAACTTACCAAGTTCAGCGCCATCTATCCAGCGACTAGAAAAGAGTAAAAAAAAAAAGAAAATCCCTCATTGCGGTCATTAAATGTAGGAGGGAGATAGACAGTATTATGAGTCTTTCTAATGATGATAACGAGACAAAACCTTGTCGTCTTATGCATCTAACCATGACACTCTTCGCTTTGCTGCTAGACAATGCGGAACAAATATGGCCGTCATGAGACGGCCGGCAGATGTGAAACATCGAAAAGAGCGGCGCCGGAGAGACGCTATAAGGGAGCGTCATGCTGTGTGCCTTAAGCATAAGTCTAATTACTTACCCACATATTTGTTACTGTTGTAATTATTTTGCTATGGAAGAGCGGGGCCTCCTAACACAGGCAAAAATTGCTTAAAAGGAAGTCCCCAAACACAACCACCAATTGTTGTAACAAATTTCTTGAATAAAACATTATGTATTTTGTATTTTTGTCCCGCCACGGCATGCCACTCGTTCTTACCCCCACCAAGGCGCCGCGCCAATACATGTTTTACATAAAAACCTTGTCATCTGCATGTTGTGCCTCACAGCTGACACAGCTAGCTATAAAAATAAAATACTAAATTGTAAACATTTTTCCCCAGAAATTCTCGCTCGCCTACCACCAGTGCCGCTGGAACTACGTGGACGAAGACGACGTGCGCGGCGTGGACGACAACTTTGACGTGCACGACATACCCGCCGACGTCATATGGCTGGACATCGAGTACACTGACAGGAAGAAGTGAGTACTGTAATCATAATACCGGGGGCCTAAAAAGGCCACTTTGGCAGAATCATAAAAGGATAAGTGAAGTCTGTCTGCAAACCGATAATTGGACCTGAATCACAGTTTTTTAAGGAGATCAGCTGGGGGCCCACTCTCAGTCCATCAACGAAAATACGGGACCGCCCAAATGCAGTTCGAAACTTCGGAACGAACCCTACAACCGATTCATTAACATTTTTAGATGGGCCGAAATACATCGGGAGTACGGACAACTGTCAAATCGTGGTCTCATTCATTTTTGGTTAGACCCCAAACTTCTTCTTAGCGTTTCGATAGCAATCTAAATGGACTCGGCCCAGAACTCGGCTACTTGTTTGGCGCCTTCACCAGCGTCCATCAGTTCCTGTAACGTACAGCTGACAGGACACGCAGCACACAATATTAAGTGTCCCATCGTTTGTGGAACAGCACCACATTTACACTCCAAGGCGGAGTCATCTATGAATCTCCACCTGAACAGGTTTTCTTTGCTTCGGCCAACCTGGGTCCGGAGTCTGTTTAAAGACCTTGGACCCCAAACTAATTTTATGTCCGTGAACGATACGGAGTAGAAATCGCCCGTAACAAAAAACTACGTATTTCGTGCTTAGATTTAACTTTATCCTCTTTCCACAGGTACTTCACTTGGGACCCACTCAAATTCCCGACCCCATCTGACATGGTTGCCAACTTGACAGCCAAGGGTCGCAGACTGGTGGCAATCATTGACCCTCACATCAAGAGGGAGGCTGGATACTTCTTACATGAAGACGCTACTGAACTGGGTTACTATGTTAAAGATAAAGATGGCAAGGATTATGAAGGTAGGTTTAGAAAGATGTGGGTTTTCTTTAGGGTTCCGTAGCCAAATGGCAAAAAACGGAACCCTTATGGATTCGTCATGTCTGTCTGTCTGTCCGTCCGTCCGTATGTCACAGCCACTTTTTTCCGAAACTACAAGAACTATACTGTTGAAACTTGGTTAGTAGATGTATTCTGTGAACCGCATTAAGATTTTCACACAAAAATAGAAAAAAAAAACAATACATTTTGGGGGTTCCCCATACTTAGAACTGAAACTCAAAAATTTTTTTTTCATCAAACCCATCTATGGAATGGATAGGTCTTCAAAAATGATATTGAGTTTTCTAATATAATTTTTTTCTAAATGAATAGTTTGCACGAGAGACACTTCCAAAGTGATAAAATGTCCCCCCCCCCCTGTAACTTCTAAAATATGATGTACATTACCATGTAAACTTCCACCGAAAATTGGTTTGAACAAGAATTAGTAAGTAGCTCGCCGGTGAAAATTTAAAAACATATGATGGTACGGAACCCTGGGTGCGCGCGCGAGTCCGACTCGCTCTTGCCCGGTTTTTTTTTTTTCATTTTTACCGACTCATCACATTACATATCTTTGAATTTCTCGGCTTTTCTCTACTATAATATGCACGTATTATACATATAAACCTTCCTCTTGAATCACTCTATCTATTGCTAAAAACTGCATGAAAATCCGTTGCGTATTTTAAAAGATCTAAGTTAACAGGGAGCGGGAGGGACTTTGTTTTATACTATGTAAAGTTATTCTATGAAAAGATGCGAAAGTGTCTGTCTGTTACCTCTTCACGCTTAAACGGCTGAACCGATTTAGATGAAATTTGGTATAGAGATAGTTTGAGTCCCGAGAAAGGCATAGGATACTTTTTATCCCGATATTCCCACGGCATCGAAACTTACGCGGGTGTTATAATATTCCATACCTCTACCCAGGTTGGTGCTGGCCCGGCTCCTCGTCATACCTGGACTTCTTCAACCCCACTGTGAGCAAGTACTACGCAGAGAGGTACCAGTTCAACAACTTCCCTGGCACCAGTAAGGATGTACATGTGTGGAATGACATGAACGAGCCTAGCGTGAGTATTACATGAAACGGATACTTATTTGTCCGGATATTCGGATATCCGATCATCTAATCCTGTATTTTAACGTGTAATATTATATAGTCGTAAGATAGGATATATAATTTTCTCAATGTCTTCTACTGTCCTCCTGAATGTCTCAACCTACGATCGCCCATGTTGAGAACCTATGATTTTTTTCATTCCACAATGTTTAACTTTAAATGCAATTAGACCATTGAAAGAAAAAGAAAGAAAATACGTAAACGTAACGTATACGTATTGTAGACCCTGTCGGGCACAGCAAACCAGTAGGAGAGAGAAAGCTTCAAAAACGTATTGGTATTCTTTAACTGAGTTGTTAAGGTGTGAAAATCAATCCACACATGATTTTAATGTAAATATTTTGTTTGACGCAGGTATTCAACGGTCCTGAGATCACCATGCCTAAGGACTGTCGCCACTACAAGCCGCCTCAGGATGGCAATGATGGACTCGCTGCTTTCTGGGAACACAGGTAATATTTCCTTGTTCTACCGTCATTTGTGTTTTAGAGATGATTATCTTTTAGGATATTTCGAATAAAAGTCGACGAAAATAGAAATTATTTATTTATACTTTATTTTTACTTATATTTAACATGAACACAAAAATAATCCTATGAAATTCGAAGCAAGTATTAACGACCGATTCTGGTCAATCTGATCCGATTCTCTTCGATGGTACAACAGAGACAACGATTAGAGTCGAATGAGCAATATAATATGCGCATACGCAGGTTATAGATATAAAGCAGCCACTTAGTCGATAACACGGTCACAAACAGATGAACGCAAATGTGCCACAAAAAGAATCCTATGAAATTCGGAGCAAGTATGACCGACCGATTCTGGTCAATCCGGTCCGATTCTCTTCGATGGTATGTCGGAGATAAGGATTAGGCTGCCTTTCCAACAGTGATGAGCGAGGATGCGTAGCGAGGGATGTGTGTAAAACTAACCAATACCAACGCTAATTTAGTTCAAGCTATAAAAATGAAGCGATATTATTGGTTGGTTTCACACACATCCCTCGCTACGCATCCTCGCTCATCTCTGGTGGAAAGGCAGCCTTAGAGTCGAATGAGCAATAAAATATGCGCATACGCAGGTTATAGATATAAAGCAGCCACTTAGTCGAAAACACGGTCACAAACCGAAAGCTACCTTCAGAGTATATTTTCCTTATATTTTAAAACTAACTAAACGTAATAATCTCTTTCACAGACATATCCACAACGAGTATGGTCTATGGAACATCCGCGCGACTCACGAGGGAATGTTGCTGCGATCTGACAGCAAATACAGGCCCTTCATTCTGACACGGTCTGCCTTCGCGGGCACCCAGAGGTAAGAACATTCGAAACAATGAAATATTTTGTGCCTCTCGTGAGCAAATTAATTTAGGTAATGATGGCCGATGGGGCCGAAAGGTTCTGGAGTGGCGACCGCGTACCGGAAGACGTAGCGTTGGAAGGCCTCCCACAAGGTGGTCCGACGAACTTGTGAAGGCCGCAGGAACCCGTTGGATGCGAGAAGCACAGAACCGGTCGAAGTGGAGGTGCTTGGGGGAGGTCTATGTCCAGCAGGGGACGTCTTTCGGCTGAAATGATGATGATGAATGATGCGTTCAGTTCAATATAATCAGCTTTGTACTCAATTTGCACCTTTTTTCCTTCAGATTCGCAGCAGTATGGACTGGCGACAACGCAGCAGAATGGGGCTTCCTCGCGGTCTCAGTACCGATGTGCCTCTCCCTCGCCGCGGCTGGTATAAGTTTCTGCGGTTCCGATGTCGGCGGCTTCTTCAAGTACCCTGAGGCTGAGCTCATGACGAGGTGGTATCAGGTATGTTTGATCTACTTAATAAAAACCTCTGAGAGACAACGCACAGCCTAAACCGCTGGGTCGTGAAGCATGAAATTTTGCACAAGGGTTCGTTATACAGGATTATTGGTAAAACATTAACAACCTCTTAAGAGGTAATTGTACTCATCGTAGCCTAATGTTAATCCAGGGTGTCAACAGCCTCCATACAAAATTTTATCAAAATTGGTCCAGCCGTTTGAGCGTGAAGAAGTTCCAAACATATAAATACACACTCACAAACTTTCGCCTTTATAATATTAGTGTTACTATGCGGCTGATGATCTTTATAGGGCACTCCAAAGTCCGTCAGTACTCTATCGTGAAGCCATGCGTTACTGTCTAGTAAATAGACATTATCACCCATATTAATATACCTACTTTGAGGGGCCCTTAGCTAAATAATAACAGCCGCAGAGGTCAATAGATCAGATTAAGCTACGCTTGCCGCGGTTGGTCTGTGGACGGGTGACCATCTTTACATACCGTGACCCCTCCGTGCCTCGGAAAGCACGTTAAGCCGTTGGTCCCGGCTGTCATTCGTAGATCTTTGACAGCCGTTACGGGTAGTCAGAAGCCCGAAAGTCTGACAACCAGTCTTATCAAGGGGTATCGTATTACCCAGTAATTGGGTTGTGAAGGTCAGATAGGCAGTCGCTCCGTGTAAAATACTGGTATTCAGCTGCATCCGGTTAGACTGGAAGCCGACCCCAACATAGTTGGGAAAAGGCTAGGCAGATGATGATTAATATACCTACTTTGTATGTTGTCTCCAGGCAGGCGCCTTCCAGCCATTCTTCCGCGCGCACTCCCACATCGAGACCAAGCGCCGCGAGCCCTGGCTGTACGAGCCTTCCACCACCGCGCTCATCAGGGACGCGAACAGGCGCCGATATGCGCTTATTGACTTCTGGTAACTATCTTACAAATTACTAGAATAAACATTACCCACCTACTGACGCAATCATACCATAATCATAATCAGCCTATAATGTTCCCACTGCTGGGACACTGGCCTCCTCTCAGTGAGAGGGAGTGGTCCGTAATCCACCACGCGGGCCCAGTGCGGATTGGCTGATGTCACATGTCTTCGACTTTTTGGTTCTAGGACATGCCGGTTTCCTCACGATGTTTTCCTTCACCGTTTTGAGAGCAGTGGTGATGAAATAATTTACACAAAGTAAAGCGCCTGTCTGGGTTCGAACCTACGACCTACAACTCGTATGTCGCGGCCATTACCACTTGGCCACCACTGCTCTGCTGCTACGCAATCGAGTACAAAGAAACCTTTATTTAAAAAAAAAACGCAATATCATATCAAACGATTTTTTACCGACTTCACAAAAAGGAGGAGGTACTATGTTCGGGTATTTGTGTTTTTTTTTTTTGTAATAATAATAATAATATTTTTTTTTTTTTGTCTATTATTTTTAAAATCATAGAAGACATCGATTAGACTTTAGACACTAATTTTAAAATTTTGCAACATCATGAAATATTCAACAAGCAACTCACAAAACAAATGTATTCTCCAGGTACACACTATTCTACGAGCACTCCATCGACGGTCTGCCCGTGATGAGGCCGCTGTTCCAAGAGTTCCCCACTGAAGAAGATACCTTCACCATTGATGATGAATACTTGCTCGGTAAGTGAACATTGAATTCGTTCAATGGCTATCGTTAATGACAGACGAAAGTCAGTAAGAACGGCTATCGCCAAAGTCGGCAACAATAGAAATATGTTCTACTAGCTTCTGCCCACGACTTCGTCCGCATGAAACTTCACCCTCCCCCATTCACCCTCTTAGGGGTGGAAATTCGAAAAACCCTTTCTTAGTGGATACCTACTCTTCACAAAAAACACACCCTCCAAATTTCATGTCTCTAGGACCAGCGGTTTAGGCTGTGTGTTGATATATCAGTCAGTCAGGACTTTGAATTTTATATATCATTTGGAGAGACCCCGATGTAAATGTATTTTTTCCATGTATACCACGCGACCGAAGCCGGTAATTTGTTGACTTTGGATGGGATACCGTCCTATTTTCTACTACTTTGGTTACTTATGTACACTTTTTAACTGACAAAAATAAGGAGAAGACTCAAAACGTCGCGTATTTTTAAATTTTCGAATGGCATAACATCGATTACAATGAGGAAGTTTTTCGCTTGCGCAATATCTTATAATCTTTTCTTCCCCCCAGGTACCGCGCTCCTAGTGCGGCCGGTAGTGGAGCCCGGCGTGACGTCCGTGAAGGTGTACCTGCCGGGCGCGGCGCGGCGCACGCTCTGGTACGACGTGGACACGTACCACGTGCACCATGCCAACGGGTACCTCACGTTTGACGTCACTCTGGCTAAGGTATGTGTAACACTGAGAGTGACTTTTAAAAGAGTAACTATGAAGATTCTTGTGCATTCTTCTCCATACGAAACTACCTTTTGGAAGGCGCAACTAGAATCAATTAAATTTTCTTGTATTTTTCACGTTTAAAAGTGCCTTTTATATACCACATAGGGGCTGTTTATTTATTACGTAAGACGATTTGAGGGGGGAGGGGGTCCAAAACATGTCTTATTTTTTTCTTACGTGGCACCCCCACGTTTTTTCTTACGTAAGATCACAAAAGTAAACAAAAATTACAAGTCTTTATTTTTTTGCATTTTTGGTAGATACTGATCTTACGTAAGATTAAAAAGGAGGGGGTTCATCTAAGTCTTATTGTTTCTTACATAGGGGGAGGGTGGTCAGAAAGTGGTCAAAATTGTCTTATACAATGAACAGTCCCCTATTTGATAAATGACTTTGACTTCATAATTATTCTTCTGTGCTATTTCGACGAGTTGTTCCCAGTATGATGTCCACGTCAATAACAGCGTCTGTGGCATTCATTAGATCCTCAAAAGTGCAAGTATACGAGTGTGTAACTAATGATTGTTTTATTTGTTTCAGATCCCAGTGTTCCAACGCGGCGGTACTATCGTTCCTCGTAAGGAGCGCGTGCGACGTTCCTCTGCTCTCATGGCTGATGATCCTTACACGCTTGTAGTGGCCCTGGATATTAATGTAAGTGATGTTTTGTTCATAACTGTTCATGAATAGGTCGGGTAATATTCATAGACCAAACGAACATAGAACATTCTTTTCTCGATTTTCTTTGTCTTCTCCGTTACACAAAGAGAATATGACAGAGTGGGGATAGAAGAAGCAGGAGCACCCCCATATGTGACATTTGTCTGAGCGCAAATGTACCGAAAGGAATACTCTTTTTTATAAATCTCGGTAGTTGAAAGAAAAAAATATATAGTTGAATCGTTGTTCTAGTAGTGTCATGCGCGACTGTTGCGCTTGTGTTCATAACTTTAATTTCCGATGAAGCAAATTATTATTGGATTATAGCAATTATTTAAATCGTTTTGGTAGTCGCACTGAATTCTGTCTAAAATTTTTTACCTTCTTTCGGTGTTTTTATCAGAGTAATCGGCAAGGAAACACCGACCTCATCAATTTTTTTGACGTTTTTTAAAACCTAATTGTAGAAATAAAATATCTTTTACAACCTATTTTCATGTGTGTTTATTATTTTGTGTTTCTCAGGCCACGGCTCAAGGCTCGCTGTACATCGACGACGGCGAAACCTACGAGTACTTGAACAACAAACACATCTACGCCAAACTCACGTTCGAACCCAACGTCATGACTTATTCGTGAGTATTGTCATATTATCCTTACTTACAAATGTTTGTTTGTAATGTCCAAGTGGGTTTGTTTTATTTTTAAAACGATAAATTAAATTGCTGTGTTGGTTTTCTCCAAAATTGAGCTGATTGTTTACTCTTCTCCATTTTGTTTTAAATGTTCTTTTTTCTCCTGTAGTCTCATCACAAAAATCTCACCTGTATAATGATGTGCTATAATTTTAAATCATTTTCGTATAATTTATTTTGTCATATCAAATTCAAACAATCAAAGTTTATTTTCAATAAAACCAGTTTTTTATTACTTTTTATTTCCTTCTGACAAAATTGTCTAGTTTGATTCAAGCGTACAAACTCCAACTGTGCAAACAATCATTTGTTTACACTCTTTTAAAACACGTCAAAAATCATTCAAATATCCCATTCTTGATAATAACAGCCGCACAGGCCGATCGATCAGGTTAAGCTACGCTTGCCGCGGTTGGTCTGTGGATGGGTGACCATCTTTACATACCGTGACCCCTCCGTGCCTCGGAAAGCACGTTAAGCCGCTGGTCCCGGCTGTCATTCGTGGATCTTTGACAGTCGTTACGGGTAGTCAGAAACCCGAAAGTCTGACAACCAGTCTTACCAAGCGGTATCGTATTACCCAGTAACTGGGTTGTGGAGGTCAGATAGGCAGTCGCTTCATGTAAAATACCTACTGGTATTCAGCTGCATCCGGTTAGACCGGAAGCCGACCCCAACATAGTTCCCCATATATTTTGGGAAAAGGCTAGGCAGATGATGATTATGTTTTCTAACCAATTCCATTTTCCCACAGTTTCATCGACGAAAATGCCCACTACCCCACCCGGTCCTGGGTAGAACGTATAGTCATCGCGGGTATCAAGTCCGCCCCTAAGACCGCCAAACTGTCGCAGGGGGGCAAGCAGACAGCTCTACAGATGACGCTGCACAAAGGTAACGATGTGTTGGTAGTCCGGAAACCTGCTGCCAGCATGGCGCAGCCTTGGAAGATCACGTTTAGTTATTAGGTTTAGGCTAAGGTGGTGTAATGGACGAATTATCAAATGTTACTTGATTTTAAGTCGGTGTTAAGTCTCTATAACCTTTACCCATAAAACCTTGTCTAATCAGACCACTCTCAGAGTACGGAATCGCAGCGCCGGCAGCGTTTTGAGTAAAAAAAAAGGTAGTTTCGTATGGAGAAGAATGGGCAAGAATCTGCATAGTTACTCTTTTTTTTTTGTCGGTCATTAAATTTGTGACGCCGAAAGTGCGTTGAGCGCCATGAGCCGTCAGTTTATATGCGTGAGTGTCATGAGCCGTCAGTTTATATGCGTCATTGTTGTGTCGTAGTGCGAGTAAATGGTAATGCCCATTTACACCCTTAGTACAATACGACCGACGTAACTTGGCGGCCCTGAACATAGGCACTAAGAACTTTCGCGCGTGTTCTCTCACTCGCACTCGCCTCATGTCACCATTTGGTTCCCAAAAAATCTTACTGCGCAGCCTTCTGCGTGAAGTTCAGGCCCGCCAAGTTACGTCGGTCGGACAGCGTTTACAATGTCGCCTGTAGCAGCGGCCGCCGCGGCGTGTCCTTGCTCTGTGAGACAGCTAATAAATTGTTTATTGCCGCGCACCCCGGAGGGTCAACGCACATCTATAAGTTATGGTATCGTAGAGGCTTAAGACCTTCTTAGAGTTAAGTGGCGTTTAAGTGTTCGGTAGTATTTATAGGTAGTTAATAGTGAGTTCTCACTGTAACTACTTGTATTATGTGGTATGGTTATAGTTTAACTGCATTCAACCACTGGATTTACAGTCAGTGCGACAAAAACACGTATTCGGTTGCATGACAGATGTCAAAAACGCATTTTCTCGTCGGTTGCACTGTATATTTAGTAGCACTTTTGATGTAAGCGTGCCACTGACATAATAGACGACCATAAACAAGATAATTCAGGGGTATATTATCTCATTTTGTTTTATGATTATGGAACGGACATGCTAACTAAATGAAGCTCTCTAATCACGAGATAATTTAAAGCTTGTAGAAAAGTCCAGTGGTTTTATACAACAGTTAAATTTTAACCAAAAAAAATTGGTTTCGTTTTGACACTGTTTTGAAGATTGGTGTTGTCTGTGATTGATTTTTTGTACGCAATGATCATAATATTGTTAAATTATAATATTTATAAAACGTCTATGGGACAGCTCTCTTAGCTACCGCAATCTACACGTAAAATAGTTTCATGACAAAGCAGTCTAAACTACTGCGGATAGAAACATGGAATTTTGAAAAAAAAAACTTTACAGGGTATTAAAGTGCAATAAAAAAGAAATATCAATACCCAGAAGCGTTGTAGTTTGATTACGAATGAAGTCGCGGGAAAAAGTTAATGAAATATAACAATATGTTTGTAAAATAAGACGTATGTTGTAAAGGCTATCATAGACAGACTGCAGTGAAGCGTTGAAAACTGTTCGCTCCAATGAACTCTTGCGCACAAAATATACACATATTTAATTACAAATATTTTCTACACCTCTTATGCTAACAGTGTTCTACTTGCTTCGTTACGTTCTAAGAAGAGATCAGGTTAGCAAACAGTGTCAAACCGAATGCAACTCTATTACAAATCAGTAAGGACAAGATTTCAGTGTATTGTAACTCAGTGGTCAGTCATTTTTGTTTTGGTACACAAACGATATGTTGCATTGCCTGCCTGTTTCTAACTACCATAAAATCTATTTAGTAATGTAAGAACACCATGTATGAAATTATCTCCCAGATAATGTTAACTGAAACTTATCTGGAAGTGATGAAATAGGTAAGGGAATGAAAATCTTGTCAGGAAAGAGCAGTGGTGGCCCAGTAGTAACGGCCCCGACTTGAGAGTTGTAGGTCGTAGGTTCGAACCCAGACAGGCACTGTACTTTTTGTAAATTGTTTCATCACCACTGCTCTCAAAACGGTGAAGGAAAACGTCGTGAGGCAAGAATGTCCTAGAACCAAAAAGTCCAAGACATGTGACATCTGCCAATGGTTGGTGGATTACGGCGTACTTCCCTCTCAAAAAGAGAGGAGGCCTGTGTCCCATCAGTGGGAACATTCTAGGCTGATTATGTTGTAAGCAAAATATTGTTTGTGTAACAATACCTTCTGTAGTTGTAATATTTAGTACTCCCAGCGCATTTTCGTCGCTCTGTAAGATTTAAAGTACCTAATAGTGTTTTTTTTTTAATTATTGGTAATAATACAGTTACTATTGTATTAACAACATTCACAATACTTTCAAGTATTTGCACTTTTTTTTAAACATTTGTTACAAAAAAAAGGTATTTTTATTTCTTGAACAAAAAATGTCGTATTTTTTTTAAATAATCTTATGACCCGTATGTAATAAATTCCATTTAGTAGAAATTAGAAATCAAATTGTAACAATATCTAGTTGAATTATTGGTTAAGGTATGATTACCTACCATCAATGAAATTATAAGTAAAAAAGTGGTAGATTATATACTCAAAAAAACTCGTCAAAACTTGGCTAATTAGCCTAGTTTTATTTATTTATATCTACATATATACTTTATTGTACACCACAAAAATATATAACAAAAAAATAAATCAAACACTACATAATATACAATGGGCGGCCTTATCGCTTTCTGCGATCTCGTTTCGTCGTGTTTTTGAATATCTAATGTTGGGTAGGTAATCTACTACGTCTTTTTACTTATAATATCATTGCCTACCATATTTATTAAGTGACCGTAAATATGGCACATCGGCTTTTAAGAAAAATTCGGCTTTTTAGAGCGTCGTCTCTCTCACTCATACCTGTGTGACTGTCTCTTTCTAAAGCTCGAAGTGTCATATTAACGCTTGGATACTTTACTTGTGTGTCAACTTGTAACGGGTAAGAGGTAACGAAGAATTTTATCGTATGTATGTATGTGATAATAAAAGAAATTGTAATAAATACTGGTTTTTATTTATTTATTTACTGGTCCTTATGAAATTGAAAACTTTTGATGTGGCTGCATTAGAGGAAGACCAAGATCGTGTGATCCATCCATTATTTCCTTGTTTAAGAGATGTACACTCGTACACATAAATTTATGGATGTCGGAATAGTATTAACAACAGTTTAATATCTAAATTTTTATACAAACGGTATCTAGGTACATATTAAGAAAAAAAAAATTAAACAGCTCAATACCATTGACAACTTAATTTGGTCGGGTTATACGCGGAGATTTAGTATGGAAAAGTAATGAGAGTAAATCTTGAAATGAAAATTTGGCACCGTGACTACCGCCACCCCACCAATGGCATGGTATATCTCGTAAACTACTGGAGTACTAGTTTTGAATTTTGGGTACTAATTTTATCTTGCAGGGTACTCTAATTTTCTATGTAGGTTTGAGGAAAGCGACAAGCTACTCTAACTTGGAATCAACATTCAAAATCGTGGTCCTGCTGAACAATTGCGAGAAAGTTATCATCGTTGATTTCTCGGTAAATACAAAATGTTAGTTCTGTTTTTTACGAAATAAATCACATATAAGGGTACTAATTATTTCTATACTTAGAATAGCTGTAGCGTGCCCCCTTTTTCGGCGCTCATGGTGGTCCTGCTGAAGGTAGCGTGACTACCGCCGCGCCGGACCACCTTCAAAGTCGATTTTCTCGAAAACTACTAAGGTACCAATTTTGTAGTTGAATTAGTACTAATTATTTACCAAATATGGAAGCGATTGGTGTTGGTGGTCCAGCGGTAGTCACGGACGTTAAGCCGTTGGTCCCGGCCCCGGCTGTCATTCGTGGATCCTTGATAATCGTTACGGGTAGTCAGAAGCCCGAGTCTGACAACCAGTCTTACTAAGGGGTATCATATTACCCAGTAACTGGGTTGTGGAGGTCAGATAGGCAGTCGCTCCATGTAAAATACCGGTATTCAGCTGCATCCGGTTAGACTGGAAGCCGACCCCAACATAGTTGGAAAAAGGCTAGGCAGATGATGGGTTCAAAGACAGGGTATAAAAGAAACCACAAAATGCTGCTGTTCAACAAACAATATATTTTTCATCTCTTATACATTTACACTACTTTGAGAACTAACATAATATCAGGCACCGAAATACACAACAACTTAAAATACGCTTTCGCACACGGTAGCGAAAGCGAACCGAAACAAAAGCGAATAGCGAGCTCGCAAGTTTTTGATGATATGGCTTCCTTCCTTCTATTCGGCGTGACTTGTGGTGCACTTTGAGCAGTTTTCATTAAAATCTATCTTCTAGACTAATATAACAAAGTTAAAGAGTTTTTTGAACGCCCTAGTATCTGGAACTACAAGTCGGATTTCAAAAATTATTTTTGCATTTGATAGCTTTTGAAGAAGGTTATTAGGGGTTGAAGACTTTAACTTCACGCTTCGACAATTGGGAGCCGAGCAATAAAGTCAGAAAGCACGAACGAACGCAGCCGCGGCCTAATACGCGGTGTCGGAGGCCGAGGGCGGTCGTCCGACGAGAACCGAGGAGAGCGACCTGTCCATGCCAATGTCAACGAGATACAATTCGCTTATTATATTATAGATAGGTATTGTGGTGTATTACGACTTCCACGAGAACAAAGTCGCAGGCAAAAGCTAGTTGACAATAAAATTACCTAAATCACAACTTAATGAATCAAAGAGTATTAAATAGCATGTGAAAGGTAAAGTGATACACGCCACATGATACTATCTCTTGCACGCCATTTTAAACTCTATTTTAGTTGCGGCTAGATTGACAATTGTATCAATGAAAACTGCGCGGGCGAATTGCCGCTCTGTCTGCGTGTCGAAGTTCGCTTTCGCTGTAATATGCGAATTTATTTAGAGCCGCGAAGCAGTTATTTACGATTGATACAATAATTTGTGAAAAAAAAAAACAGATAAATGACGTCAAAACACAACAGAGGAGCAATTCCCGTAATTTTAAGAACGTTCACAGTCTGATGTCAGTCTCAATTTGTCAAAAATACCACTAATTTTCCTACATTTTTGACATGGATTGTCGCTGAGATGAGATTGCGACTAGATTTTGAACGTTTTTAATTACGGGAATTGGCCTTCAGTTTAAAAATCAACGATACTATAAAACTGCGCAGTTTGGAGAAGTTTTCTAAAGTTTAAATTGGCAGTGTGGTATTTTCAAAATGTAAGAAACACTATATATTTGTGAGCGAATGGACAATTTAGAGATCTATATCATTGCACTAAGATATTGAATAAGAACTGCGATAATATCGCTGAATTGGGTGCTGTAACAGCTTTATGGCCGACTCCTATAATTTAGGACCGTTATTGGTTAAAACTAAGACACTTGTATCTTTACCAATAATGAAGCAAAGACCTCATAGCTTTGTATAATTAACCCTCCCATATGATGTAGCTATCACAGGGGAAATTAGCTTACGAATCTATGTACAGCCAACAAAAGAGATAAGTATGCAGGATCGTCGGATATAGTTTAGTAAGAAACCGATGATGTTCTCGAATAAAATCAAATTTTATTAATACTAAACAAACAGCTCATTTATCAAAATTTCAGTCGACAACATCCATCGGTTTCTTACTAAACTTCAACTATATCCGACGATCCTGCATACTTATCTCTTTTGTTGACTGTACTTATATGCCCAGTTTGGCGATAAAAAAATGCTACCATTGGTAACAAAACGATTCATTTTATTAATAGGAACCGAGCATAGAAAAAGTATTTGAAAAGATCCCAAATGCTTTTTGTAGACCTCAAACTAAAAATTTCAGTGTTTTCTAATTATTGCAAATCATACTCAATATTACATAACAATATTTCATCATTTTTTTCCTTAATAACATTGACAAAATAATAACAACAGCAAAATATTTGACAGCTTGTCAACTTTCAGAATGCGATTTCTTCATATAAAAAATGTATGCAAGCTTTTTGTACGTCTATGATGCAAGTATGCAAGTTATCTTTTGTCCCGTTCCTGGGGGGTAGGTCTACTCCCGTCAACACGGTTTGACACTTGTCCCCTTGATGTGTTTTGCCCGTCCGAAAACTTTAATTTGACACTTGTTTTGACTGAACAACAACTTAGTTGACGGACTAAAACGGCCGAACCCAATTTCCTATTGTATCACCAGTTTTGGCATACTGGCGGTAGAAAAACCTATCTATCTCTGATTTTAACGTACCAATCCATACTAATATTATGAATTCGAAAGTAACTCTGTCTGTCTGTCTATCTGTCTGTCTGTATGTTACCTTTTCACGCCTAAACCACTGAACGGATTTCGATAAAATTTGGCAGAGAGATAGATTTCATCCCGGGGAAGGACATAGGATAGTTTTTATCGACATAACTCGCGGGCGAAGCCACGGGCGGAAGCTAGTAATCTGCATCAGTAGCGATCTGTATGATTATAATATTGGCAGTTATAATTTGTACAGGCTACCATCAGTAGTGATCTGTCAATAAATAGGTTATTGGGTTCGACCGTTTAGAGATTAGACCCCTTGACGTCCTTGAACGCCTCGTAAGTACAAAATTAAGCAAAAAAAAAAAGTATTAGTAGGTGAAAACAGAAAACTCAATCATTGTAAATAAGAAGTTCAAATAATACAATCAACTCAACAACACTTTAAAATAAAATACCGCTTGAAATGATAATTATTAACTTAGAGAAATAATCAGAATTTTGAGAATAGTTTTTTAAGCAATTATTTGCAATCAATGCTAAACAAAAATATTTTGTGACAAATTCAATATATTATAATTTTTATAATGATTAACATAATCATTCAAATCAGCTTAAAATAAGACAACCTCTCAACGCGGCGGGATTTTATCGCGCACTGGTTTTTCAACTCTCGCGGTGTTGATCCGAGCATTGAGAATCCAACAGAGCGCATCCCAGCGCGTCAAAAAAACACACTGTTGGATTTTCAACTCTGGGCGCTAAGCAGTGCGTTGAAAATCCAGTGCGCGAAAAAAAATCGCCGCGGGAAAAACGCGCTCGTGCGTACCTGGCGGTTATGCTTAACTTAGCTTTTTTTTTTCAGTGCAAAATAATTATTGTATAATCATCACCAACAAATCAACTTGGATATTGCTATAATCGGCTCAACTGTTAAACCGATCGTCCACCGCCAGCTAAACTAAGTTAGTTTAGCTCGCATAGTTGAGACAGTTTTTCATACATGTGCGTATTGTGCGTCCACCGCAAACTATGGCCAGCTAAGCTAACTAAAATAGCCTAAGTCAAACTTAGTTGTGTAGGCCGATCCGAAGCTATGCGAACTAAGCTAAGCCCCCTATCACCCCCTTTCGTTACCCCTCTGGTGTCTTTCGCTAGTGTTGTTTTGTAGTGTGTGATCGTGTGCAGGCAGTGAAACACGTATTTGCATTAAAATTTTCATCGTTTACTTCAATAAACAATTTTAAATTCTCCACTTATTTTTCAGTGTTGAATATGCTTGCTTATCCAGTATCTGTGTTGACATTTTTTCTTTGTGTAATAAACTAATAAGCAATAATCAATCTTCTTTTCCACGAATGTAATCCTCCTCTCAACTCTCGTCGTCTCTTGTTCATCCATCACGTACGATTTACTCAACACTCCAGCACAAACTGATCATCACTAACGTAGTTTTAGCTTATTTTTCGGTGGACGGACAACTTTATTCCCAGTTTAGCTTAGTTTAGTTCACTGAGCTTAGTTGCTAATTAGTTTAGCTGGCGGTGGACGATCGGCTTTAATGTTCAACATAATTACTTAATATCAGCAAAATCAGTACAACAGAATGAACAGTGGTTTTCTTGGATTGACATCGTACGCGCGTACCGCATAAATCTCGGAGCAAGATAAAGAAAGATCGCTGGCTATTTCTTTCCATCATAATGTTTAGTACTCTTTTCCTTTTAAGCAAGAAAATTATCTTCCTAAATATGTGCAAACAATGTCGAAGCAAGAAAAACCAGCTTTTCAGGTCCTTGAAAACATTTTTCGTAACTTTCGTTAACGCATACAAAGTTTAGCTAAAGCAAGCGACAGCATACGAAAGGGAATCAAAACACTAGCGAATAGTAAAATCTCTGTACATGAAATCTGAGGGACAATTCCCGTAATTCCCGTATCTCAGTCTTGAGACTGAGATACGGAAATTGTATTTTTCACTGATTGATCAGTGAAAAATACAATTAATTTACATACATTTTTGACATCGACTGTCGCTGAGATAAGAAGGCCAATTTCCGTAATTAAAAACGTTCAAAATCTAGTCGCAATCTCATCTCAGCTTCACCTACATAGTTACTTTACTCTTTGGCTTCACCTCAGCGACAATCTCTGTCAAAAGTGTAGGGAAATTAGGGGTATTTTTGACAGATTGAGACTGAGATCAGACTGTGAACGTTCTTAAAATTACGAGAATTGCCCCTAAGATTGCGACTTGAATTTGAACTTTTTTTAAGTACGACAATTAGCCTTCTGGTTGCTTCGTAAACAAAGTTTAAAGTTTATTCGCAATTGTTTCGTCTCACTTCGCTGATGTTTTGCTTTAGCACCAGCTCTTACACACGTCAAAATTTTTAACAACCAAGAATTTTTATATGAAGTATTTTATTTACAATCGTAAGCAACCGTATCGTATATTTATTAAAATAGAATAAACTATTAATAAAGTAGACTAGCTTTAACTCAGTAGACCCGGGCACGGTATAAATACCCCGCCAACACATAAATGATTAAGGCGAAAGCGCCAGGGTAGCCCGCGAAATTCAATTTTTTTTTACGTTTTTTGCAATTTGCTGGTCCGTATTAAGTTGTACGTTGATTAAAATATGATTCGCGACAATAACAAATATGTATTTACAGAATTATAATCATTAACCTTTTAACCGCCCGACTTCAGAACAGTTGGCGTGTCCCTAGCGCCCGGCACAGTGAATCGAAAATTAATATAAACATATTTTTGATAGAATACAGCGTAATTAAATAAAAAAGCTGATTAAACGAGCAGTGATATTTTGGTCGTAAATATACGACTCTGGCGAAATGGGCCCGAAAATATTTGTCGGATTAATCCGACGTAGGCAGTTAAAAGGTTAAAGTCATCAACACAACTCTCTAAGACCAGGTAATCCTACTGAATGACTATTTCATGAAATCTTGACATTTTAGGATTATACTAGCTAGTTGTATTACTGATTCTAATTCTATAAATACATATTTGTGACGGTCGCGAATCATATTTTAATCAACGTACAACTTAATACTGACCAGCAAATTGCAAAAAACGTAAGAAAATTTGAATTTCGCGGGCTACCTTAGCGCTTCCCCTTTAACAAAAACTTACTATACAAAAGCCAATAAGTTGTAATTATTATTACTTAATTAATTATGTTTTTGTTGTAGTGATGTTGCTGCTAAGTTTCAGCGCAGACCAACGATTTTGTGACTTTGACCTTTAATATACCCTATTTTAAGTGCCATAAAGTGAAAATTAGCCCACACGTACGGCTGAAGAGCCATTTGATTTCAACGTTCATGTGCGAGCCACTTTGCACTTTATGACACTGATTATAAGGTGTATTATTGAATGTCGTCAGAAAAGCCTTTCGGTCTACGTTAAAATAGCCTCCAAAAGTGAGCTATAAGAATAGCTTGTGTAGTGGTGAAAAGACTGGTTAGTTGACTGAAAAATAAGAGTAATTATTTCGATAATTGGGGACATTTCGCAAGTAATTGGAAGATTTATTTATATTTTTTAATTAAAAAAAAAACATATTCAAGCTTAAAATAGATACATAAGTCATATCCACAACTATCCAGACTTACAATGATGCTGAAATCAAAAACTAATTGCAGAAGCATCTGTTGCTTTTAAATTTGAAATAACGTAGCATATTTGTGTACAGACGCCAGCACATCAAGCTACCCGAAACTGTCAAATTTTCCCAATCAACCTTGAACCTTATGCTGTAGCGATAAAGTTCAAAATCTATTAAACAAATTTGACAGATTGTAGTAGCTTGATGTGCTGGCCTCGTACATGTCAATCATGACATACCCTCAAAGTGAGCGATTTTTTTTTGCAGCAATATCACTACAACAAACACCAAAATAGGCAAGATTAAAAAATATCCTACTGTATGATAATATGTTACTTAAAAAATATCCTACTTGGTGTATCTTCATTAGGGAACTCAATGAAAGGGTGAGTCAGTTTGTGTTCCAACATCTCACTCTCACTCGGGAACTTGTCCCCACAAATGTCACAAGCCACTTCACTGCACTCTGACCGCGACACACTTCGCGATTTCTCTTTTTTCTTCTTCTCTTTAACCTGCCACTCTTTCTTTTTCAAAGTCTCTTTTATTTTCTCCTGTTTGGAAGAAGATTGCGCTTCTTGAACCAACGGCTTTCCCGTAAGCAAAAACTCTTTCATATTAACATGTTTAGGCGATAACTTGTGTTGTTTTAGTCGATTTTCTGAACTGCATTGGTATTCGCAGATGAAGCAAACGTATTTCATATCGCCTGTATGGATTTCCGCGTGCGCTTTCCGCTTTTCGGGCGTTGCGAAGCGAAAATCGCAGAATTTACAAGGGTATTTTCGATCTGCTGAATGGTACCGCATATGGGAGACTAAGGCGTTCATATCCTTGCAGATCTTTCGACATTCTAAGCACATGACTCCTTGTTCAACTGGTTCAGTCTCCTCTACGCTTTCGGTATTATGGTGTATGCGTCTATGGGAAGTAAGTCCTTTTTGACTGATAAAAACTCTACGACAATCCGTGCACTGAAATTGCATCTCAGCTTTCAAATCTGGGCTATGTTTTTCAATTTGATGCATGGCTAGTTTATCTGCTTCATGAAACTGTAGTCCACATTCCTCACATTTCCAAGCTTTCACTAACTTCGAGAAGGCTTCTAGGACATCTAAGACGGATTGGCCTTCAACTTCTGGGTGAAAAGTCTTTGTGTGGTTTCCGAAGTCGATGATTTTCGAGAACGTTCGCTTGCATCTCGGACAGCTATACGGTTCCTTGTGATCATCCATGACATGACACTTTAGGTCTGATATCTCCACATAACTTTTGGGACACATGAAGCATTTGAGCTTCTGCTTCCCCTTGACAACTTCTGAAATGACTTTGTACTCCATTAATTGGACTTTTTGATGGACTTGTAGATGTTTGAAGAGTTCTTTCCGCGTGTGGTAGTCTGTGGGACAGAATTTACATGGAAATCTTTTCCTATGTAATCTTTTGCGATGGAGAGCTAATTCTTCTTTATCCTTGAACTGTTTATTGCAAGACACACAAGGGTAAGTATTTGTGTCGCAGAATAGATTATGGGATCTCAAACAGGTCTCCATTCGACTTCGTCTTTGGAACGACTGCCCACAAGTACACTCATAGCCTTCCTTCTTAACTTTTTCTTCTTTTTTAACTTGACTCTCGAGTTCTGCTTTCAACTTTTTGTCTTTATTCTCTTTCTTAGTTATCTGGCTTCTAATGTGACCTTGAGCGCGTTTTTCAATAGCATCATGAACAGCTAAATGCCTTTTCATATAATTCTTCTGTCTGTAAGTTTTGGGGCATTTTGGGCATGTATGGAGATTTTCTCGTACATCTTTCTTTTTTCCTTTAGCTTTGAGTAAGCCGTAAGCTTCTTGTTCGAGGGATAAAACATTTCCAGTGATAGAATTTAGTTGGAAAGACTCTTGATAATCCATATAGTGATCGCCATTATCGAAAGTAGTTGGTAGAATTTCTTCTGGGTTGGCAATTTTCGAGAACGCCATATTTGTTTGGGTCATTGGAATTGGAAGTATTTCCATGACTAAAGTTTTAGTTGTTTTAGATTCGATAAGACCGTCGTGTGGGTTGGTGATAGTGGACGTAGTGTTTATGACTTTGTTTGATATTAGGTGTGTTTCTGTAACTGTGACTTCGGATTCTTCTTTGATGTTCATTTTGTCGTATTCTTCTTTATGATGATGCTGGAAAATTAAATCGACCTATAAATACAGTATAGATTATAGAGATGAAATCGAGACCCTTGACCTGACGCACCATAGGAGCAAAAAGACGGAGAAAAGAGATGGAGGAATGAGTCTGTCAGAAGTAGTAAAAAATAATAGTCCTCCAGACCGAATTTCGGCCATGCCGGCCAATTGCAGAGGAGACTGGCCATATACGCGGGAGATATCACAGTGCACAGGTGTGTGCACAGACATAGGTGCACTAACTATTCCCTTACTGTCATAGTCCGATGGGCCGGCAATCCGACACGACCAGAGAGAGATCAGGCGATCAGGCGAAGGGTGTCAGAAGTAACATGTAATGGATACGAAGTAAAATTTAAAAATAAATATTACTGGTTTTCATGTACAGACGCCAGCACATCAAGCCACCCGAAACTGTCAAAATTTCCCAATCAACTTTGAACCTTATGCTTTAGCGATAAAGTTGAAAATCTATTAAAGAAATTTGGCAGATTGTAGTAGCTTGATGTGCTGAAGATGGATAGACCCAAAAATCTCAAATGGTAAAGGAAGGTATATACAGTAAGTTAAACTGGAATAGTCATCTGGACAACAGGGATTGTATAACCTTTTGGCGGTGCAGATGCTAGGTAAGAAGTGGGGCCTATCTCCTAAAATTATACTTTGGCTGTACACCGCAGTGATCCGCCCCATGATCACCTACGGGGCCGTGGTCTGGTGGTACCGCACCAAGCTAATTACAGCCTCCAACAAACTACAACGCATGCAAAGACTAGCCTGCATGGCGACTACTTCGACTGCAGCAGTTGAAGCCATCCTGGGACTACCACCGTTCCACCTGTTCATACAGCAGGAAGCGACGATGGCGGCAGTACGTTTAACACAGTAAATCTCTGGGTAAGAGAGATACACCACACACCACGCTGCTTGAGGGACTCAACAAGGAGTTACCCATTACGAAAGCCATAAATGACAAGATACAACTTCACGAGATCGCCGATGCGAGAGGTTGCGCCCTGCAGAGCTGCGTATTTTCACGGATGGATCCAAAACAGGTAGTGGCACAGGTGCTGGGATCTTCTCGGAGGATTTCAACATACATATAGCCACACCATTGGGGGTCCATAATACAGTGTTCCAGGCCGAATGCATGGGTATTTCTCTGGTCGCTTCAGCCATAATGGCCAGGGAAGTAAATAACCACTCGATCTGCATACTGGCACTGGCTTTTGTAACACAGGTCTATCACCTAGCACAGGAGGGGACTTCACATTATTTTGTAACCACTTTCTTGTGGAATAAAGATTATTATTATTATATTATTAGACTCTCAGACAGCATGGCTGTTCTGCAAGCGCTGAACAGTTGATTCTCGGCTAATATACGAGTGCCACCAGCGCCTCGACCAGGTGGGTAGCCTAACTAAACAAAAGCTGCGTACAGTTACTGCAGCTTTAACTGACCATGGGATAAAAACTTCCTTGTCATAGGAGTAACAGACAGTCCGCTGTGCAGGGCCTGCATGGAGGATTACGAGACAGCGGCACATGTGCTTCTAAACTGCCCGGTGGTCGCTACATACAGGGCAAAGTACTTCGGTAACTCAGGTACCCTACGTGAGACGGTCAGTAACATCAAGGCGTTGCTGGCCTTCCTTGAGGAGGAGCTGGGGTGGATCGAATAATCGATTTTCCCACCCGTACGCAAAATACGCGCATTGACGTGGAGTTGCGGACACCAGCCCGTATTTGAGAATGGTTAGGAATGGCTTTTTTTTTAATTTAAACAATTTACATTGAAAAATATAATAAGCAACTATCTTACCTCGTCATCATCATCCTCGCACTTAATATTCATATCATCCTGCAAACACGCTTCCACGTGATTCAACGCGGCCGCCTCATTGCTATCCATACTGCCAACATCATCATCAAAATTGGGATAATCATAGGTAACCAGAGATTCATCTCCCAACACCGTTTCCTCTTTAACTTCCGCCTTTTCATTACAATCCATTTCAGATTTAGGCACCTTTGCATAATGGACCAAATCTTCTGTAGATTCATGACCAAAATCATCCATTTTCGACATACAATCTTCATTTTGAGAGTCAGAACCTTCTCTTTCTATACTTATGGAAATTTCCTGTTTCACTTCTAATTGTACATTTCCAAAAGGGTCATCATTATGTTCTTGTGTGCCTATATCATCCATGTTTTCTGATTTGATATCCAGAGGCATGTCTTCTGTGGTTTCATGGTCCTGGTGGTTGATGTCATCTTCTTCTTTTATTATTGTGTCTGTTTGTAGGTCTGCTATCTCTGATGGTGTGGGGTAGCTTGTCGATTCCATTTTTGGTTGCTGAAACAAAAGTTAACATGATGCAGTCCAATGCTTTATTATTTGATTTCAATCAAACTGATCTACCTGCAATTGTCTGCTTTATGTCTAGGTTTCTGTTTCTATGTATTTATATTGTTTTGTTACCAAGGTTTTTTATTTATTTATGTAAGTACAATTATTTTGCATAATGTTAATAATCACTGAATACTACTTTATTTTAATTTAATCAAAATGTGTAACTCTGGTCCTCAAGATACAGGCAAATTTCTAGTTTGGGGAAAACCATACAATCTGCTATTGTATAAGCCATGTGTTCACCAACATTTAAATCAACTGGTTAAATATTTAATCAGTTCTTAAAAATTTCCTTAGGAAATTTGACATATACCAACTGTTTCAATACCTAACCGATGGTTTAAATGTTGGTGAACGCCTTACCGGTTGATTGGTTGCAAGCATGACTGCTGGGCATAAGATTCTTGGTTCGAGATTTAAAGGTTTTCTATAAGGAATTCCTCAGTAACAGCCACAAGTGTTCATTAATTTGTTCCATTGAAAACAGGGCACAAATTAACACTTGTGACTTAAACATAACTGGTGAAATGTGGGTATACTATACATACAGCCCCCTTTATGGAATATAGATGTAATATTAATTTACATTGGCATTATTTGAATATTTGTTTTTCCTGAAGCTAACTCACCAACAGACCACAATATTATAATATTTTTATAGAGAAGGTTAAATAAATGTAAAGTGTAAGGCCCTTTACACATTATGCAGTGGCTACAGCAGCTGCGGCATAATGTGTAAATGGCCTTACAGTAAATCTAATTTATATTATCTTATGCAGACCTCTTTAATTATTCGGAACATCTTTTAGTGCATACCTTGAAGTTTTGGTCACAAAATGTTTGTAATTCTTTGTAGTTTGTCTCAGCTCTGACTTGTAATAAGCTCATAGATTCTAGCCCATATTTCTGTGCAGTGTTCATACACAAATCATTTTTCACAGGTGTTTTTAAATATTTTCTTCTATTTAAACGAGATTTGAACAACCTCCTTTCTCTGTCCTCAATGGATTCATTGGCTAATTTTTGTATTCGTTTAAGTTTTGCCTTTTCTAGCCGTCTTTTTCTTTGTGTTGATGTTTCTTTGGGCATTTTATTTGTTACAAAAGTGTTGATAGTCTTTTCAATCCGTTTGTAAAAGCAATACCTTGAATGACTTTGTCTTTTGCCACATTTATTTCTAAGCCTTTTTCTTTATTAGCTTCTTACATTTTCAGGCCATATTACAGTAGTATTTATTTAATGAATATTGTCAGGGCCAAGCTTTTGTTTGCATTTTTTTTAATCTACAATAATAAAGTAAAAGTTTGCAAATATTGGGTGTCAAACGAGCAATGGTTTCAGTGCATTAATACAGTAGCTATTCATTTTAGTAATAGGATGTTTCAAATAAATGTGTGATAAACAGACATTTTCAATCAGTCAACAGAATTCTATATACTGGATTGATTAACTTAAAAAATAAACATTGTAAAAGTTATAAGCTGTTATACCAAGCATGACCACTAAGATGTAAACACTAAATACATCAAATAATATGACCTTCAAGGTCGTACTCGTACTTACTTATTCGAAATAGATTGATAGATATCATACAATCAGTGGCCCTTTACACACAGGTATCCATTAAAAACATCGACCAAATATATTCAGAAGATAATGCCTTTTAAAGCGTATTCTCTTCATTTCCTTGGCTGAAGGCACGACCGGAACATTGCTTTATTATCTTCAGTCGCCGATTATTGAACGTAATTTTAATACAGGAATCACTAATTAGCATCCACTAAGACCGCTGATTATACTGAAAATTACATATACGTAAGTCGCACAAGCTGCTTGTAGGTTTTTTAACTTATACAAAAGTATTAATAGGTTTTATGCTTCATTTGTAACACTGATAGCTACTATAAATAAATCAAATTTCAAATTAAAGTGCAATTATTAAAATCTAAACATTCCATCCACTTTGCACTATATATTTTGACAGATAGATATTGGAGTTTGGACATAAGTCTGTGCACTAATGTTTCCCATTTTTTATTATCTGTATTTTTTTATATTCTTTAATCGACTTCTTGAAGATAATCGACTACTTGAAGATATTCGACTACTATACTTTTGGGCCCTTAGACGGTGCACGTGAGAATTTAGAAGTGAAATCAAGCGACAAAAAGGAACAAAAGCCTATTAAAATAGCGGATGCAGTTGGTAAAGTTACTTGTTCTTACTGTTATTAAAAATCTAATAATCGACTAAAGAATCCATTTAGTGGTATGTATACATTTTTAACTTCAAACATGGCGTCAGGCGTCAGAAAAGCAAAAATGAACGGATCTTTTCGTAAATCAGCTTTCGTGTTTATTTCACAGAACGCATCTATAAATTGATTTGGTGGTAAATTCTGAATTTTGTACTTATCGTGTAACTTGTATGTAAAAATGTGTTCTTTACACTGTTTTTTTGCTAGGAGTTGCTGTAATGATCATCTGAGGACATGGCAAATACCCTGGATCTGAAGTTGGTGTTGAAACATCTCTCAAATGGAACGCTCGGCGAAAACTTGTGCATAAATTGTCTGAAGCCACTTCGGGAACAATACGAGAATATTTTTACGAAAGTTTGTAAATATGACAAGGAGTATTGCATAGCAGACGTGCTCCGAATCATGTGCGATGTTGAGGTACGTCGTTTCTGTTTAGATGAGATATCAGCTTAAAAAAGTACTTACAATTTTTATTATTTTGGTCATCACAGCTCAATATCACATTCAATTATTAATGTCCTGCCTTCTAGCTTGCTGGGCCCTTACAGAAGAATTATCCTAAATTTTGATGATCCTTAGGAAGCTCAATATTTTGGCATTTCATCTGAATCTTGCATAAACTTGTACATGTGTATTTCCAGCTGTCAGAAACTGATAACTACAATGTTTGCGTCAATTGCTTTATGATGGCTTCCATGGCTTACAAATTCTTCTTACTATCTAAACGTAGCCATGAAATCCTCAACTTCTATACCAATGAACTGCTTGGTAACTTGGACCAAATAGAATTACCCGAAGAAACAATTAACAATACATTATGTATTTCGCTCCCTGAAATTTTGACCGAAACACCAACTTACGATTTCAATTTACATGCAATTGGCAAAGAAATAAAGAGTGAGACAGTAGAAAGTGTGAAAATTAAAACGGAAGTCATAGAAAAAGAAGATGACAATGTAGTGGTCATTATTCAAGAGAACGGTGAGCCAGCGTTTTACCGCTCACAACCGGATGGTTCTCTTACCCTGCTTGAAGATACTGAAGCAAAGAAATATACAAAAAGATTTAATGCGTCAATGGGAGTACAGTTTAAAGCGGATCCGCCTAAACGGGGGAGGAAGAGAGGACCCATGTCACAGAAACTGTGTACGCGGTGTCCGGTCAAATACAGGTTCATTGCAAAATTGAAGGAGCACATGAAATCGGAGCATAATATTGTTCTATATGTTTGTGAGGTGTGTATCATTTAGATTAATTTGTATTTAAAGTCATACTTAAAAAAATTGATTATGTATTATTATATATTTGGTTAGACACACTAGCAGCTAATTAGCTGTTGCCTGTGTATCAAATAGCTTGGTGATATTTAATCTGTCCAGTCGATTCTTGAAGCAGTTCAGTGTGGGAGTGTATGTATGTAGCAGGAAGTATAAATTGATAACTTTTTGGATAACAACATACTGATGATATACACAGTAATTATGAAATAAATATGTTTTTATCTTTATTTAGGTCATAGTTAATTTCCATTTTTTTTTTTTATGTAAATGTCTGATATTTTTAAAATTAGGTAGGTAACAATTTCACTATAATATGTTGTTTATGTATGTTAAATACAATATAGTATAACCAATATAACGGGCTGGTGTCCACAACTCCATGTCCTAATATATATTTTGCGTACAGTATTTTTATCTTACGAAGCAATGTGCGCTTTACTAGTGTTTACCCAGGGTCCAAACACGCTGTGTAGAGACTGTACTGTCAACATTCTCATACAAACCAAGCGTGTCAGTGGACATGACTGTTTACTCACTCATGGAAACTGATGGCCACTGCTAATTCTAACAATGCCCTGTGACAGCTAGCTTGCGCTCGGTTGCGCCAAATTCGGACACGAATATTATTCGTAAAGCGCGACTCTAGTCGCGGCAATTTCATGCTCTGTGGACCCTACAGACTTGCCATTTTAACTAGGCCGTACCTACCTGACTTCTGCTATTACAGGTATGTAAAGCATTAACAGAGGACGAACAGGAGTACCACAGCCACCTGAGGACACACACTAACGTACACCAGTGTGCCATCTGCAACATGGTGTTCAAGAAGAGGATAACAATCATCAAACATCTCAAGTGGCATGAGCGGATGAAGAGCATTACCCAAGTAAGCTTTATAATCAGCTGATTGCTAAACAACATGTGATTTTCTCAATTTATCATCAACATCGGCAAAAATAACGAACTTTCATAGAATCGTTCAACCTCTATCTAACCCTTTAAAGGGATGAAATTTCAAAACTTCTTCCTCAGTGCTCTCTTTTACTATAAATAAGGAACTCTGTCCAAATTTTCATGCTTCTAGATCCAGCAGTTTAGGTTTTGGCGCTGTCTGTCAGTGAATTTAAGGTAGAAAATAGAAAAAGAAATTCTGCTCGAATTTCAGAAAAGGTTTGACTTTGTCTCCGTTACTCAAATCCGTGAGGCATTCTCCTCTGGTTTTGGGGTGTATGATATGATACGATACTCTCTAACGATCAGAAATGTATCAGATACAATAACGACTTATTGGCATCGTACGTCATTATCCCATTGCGTCTTTAGTAATTGTAGAGTCTTTTGGACAATTAATACTACTGCCACACTTATTTCAGTGTAAATGACTGGCTCGTGGGAAATTTCAGCAATGCTTGCGTGGACACAAATGTCCAAATGGCGATGACCACTTACATAACATCAAGCGGCTTATTCTCCACCCAATAACATTTAAAAACACCCTGTTAATAACGAAATACTATGTATTTCCCAGGCAGATAACGCCCACATCTGCGAGAAATGCGGCAAGATCTTGGAAGACGAGGATTCCCTTCGCCAACACTACGACAGCACGCATTACAAGAAGTTCACGTGTTACTATTGTGGCAGGATGTATAAGGGAGAGATGAGCTTCGAAATGCATATCAAGAAACATGAGGATAATATGGAGACGTTGAAATATAGGTAAGAAAAGGTATGCGTTTCGGTAGTCTTCGATTCCGAATTGGCACGAACTTTGCGCCACGGAGTAACCCCCATGGAGGCAAGGCAATGTTTCTAAGTTTTGTCCTACCGCGCTTTGAAGTAGTGCACCTACCATTGCGCATTTGTATGAAGTTTTCTCTGTTGGGTTACCTACTCTAGTGTCGTGATCGTCATTTGTCACATAAAAGTTTTGAAGATTTTTGGAATTACATAGAGTGGTTAATCTATAATTTTGTGAACATGGTAATACACAATAGACAAGTACTTCCATGATAGTAACAGCTCTATCTCATATTTCAGACAAAACATCTACAAAAATAATAAAGCAGCTCCAAGTGAGAAGCCTAAACGAGTAGTAACCAAACGATGTATGTGTTCTACATGCGGCCGCCATTTTGTGGACGAGCGCGCCTTGTTGTGGCATCAGCGACTGCATAACAACGAAAGGCCTTATGCTTGTAATGTGAGTACCTATAAAATTCTTAAATTCTCTGACACACAACACGGCCTAACCCCCTGGGTCTAAAAGCATGAAGTTCCTTTCATAGCGAAAGTGTTTTACGATTACATACAGATTGTACTTCGGTGAGTGTGCCCAAGAACTCCACGACCTCATTCCACCGGCCCCCTTCTACCTTCGGACATCCAGACGCACTGCTAGTTACCATCCCTGCCTAGTTGCTATTCCACCAATTCGCACTAAGCGTTTTCAAATGTCTTTTATAATGCGCACAGCAAAAGAGTGGAACTCTTTACCTGCGTCTGTGTTTCCGAGCTCATACAACCCGAATCTCTTCAAAGTAAGAGTGAACAGGCTTCTTCTGGGTAAGGTCACTCCATCGTCGACTTTGTTTCTGTCACCTCTGACCTAGACTAGAGTCAAGAGCAAACCCATTTCAAACAAAAAAAAAACTATTAAATAAGCTTATGACGGTTTGCAGCAAATATAATTTCGAGAACAATATTGATAATTTTGACATTATTTTATCATAATTGCCGCGTAATGAATTATGCTCAACATCAGAGTAAAACAGCGCCGCAACTTGTAAAAACGTAAGAAATTTTAATTTCACGGGTTACATTAAGGTTTCTGTAAATAAATCTTTTAAACACATATCTTCCAGGACTGCGGGCGCAGCTTCGTGTCCCTGAACCGTCGCAACCAGCACGCACTGTGCGCACACACCGCGCCCACGCGCCGGTGTCCGCTGTGTCCTGCACTCTTCCACCTACGGTCTATGGTCAACACGCATGTCAAGAAGGTATTTTTGAAGTGAAAACTTCTTTAGCGGCGTTGTACACTTTTTTTGTAATGGGTAAAAAATGTTAAACTCGCGTCAGGACACGTGACCTGATCAAAAATTCGTAAGACGGATGGAGAGTGCTACGGCGTAGCTCACACTATGCTACGGCGTAGTTCACCATACCAGCATACCAGTGAATATGGCTGTTTTTTGAATAAAATATTTCGTTTGACATTTTGAAGCTTTTTTTAGATTCTATAATTAGACTCAAACTATTTTAAATAGATATTTAGTTAAGAGCGTTTACGCCGTGCGGCATTTTATACAAACTTTCAAGCCCTTATTTTTCGAAATGAATGAACCGATTTTAATGAAACTTCATACGCATAAGCAGGATACAAAGGTCTAAAAATACTAACTTTAGACTTTTGTATCCTGCCTAACTCGCGCCACTGTTACCGTAAGCGACACCACGCGTGTTTTGTTTATAAGACGATTAAAAAAAATACCCGCTTCGGATGTGTTCGGCTGTCCTCGGGATGTACTCGGTTTTAATGTATATCCGATATGTCAGTGAGTGATGGCAAAGTATTCTTTTTGTGTTTTGTTTTCACTTCTGTCGGCACTCCCGGAGTGCCACTGTTTTTATTTTTTCTGACTTATGTACGTAATGCCGAATGCAGGTCGGCCTTTATGTCGTAAGCCGATTTATATCCACGGGCGACTTTAGTAGGGGAATCAGTCACAGTAATCGTTGCCTGTTTATGAAGGGACTGCACAACACATGACAAATAGGTACTTTCAATTTTTGCGCTTTCACAAGTTTCACATGACATTTATTGAAAGCGTACACGTAAGCTTTACTTGATCTAACCCATCAGTGCAAGCTGTGTAAAAAGGGCGTATGATCTTCATGAGTTACGCAAACCATCATAAAATATACAGAGTATAATCAGCAACGCTATACTCAACACTACACACATGATACTACATACACTACACAGATGATTTTGCTACAGTAAAAACGCTCGGTAGACGAGCGTTTTTACTGTAGCAAAATCATCTAATGATTTTTTTAGCAGCGCTCTTCTGTCTGTCTTGGCTAAAATACCTATTCACTTTATCTTTCAGAACTATGAATAATTTCATATAATAATGATCGATATATTTACTCGTCAATCCAGGTCCACCTAAAGGCGCATAAGCGTCGCAACCGCATCAGTAAGCATCAGAACGTGTTCTGGCGCACTGAGCCGGTGCCCATACAAGAGCTTAGCGTGGAAATACAGAACGATATACTTGAGTTGCAGGCTGCTAACAAGGAGCAGGATTGGGTAAGACAAGACACACGTTACTTACAACTATTATGGTACTTTTGAAAGTCTTACCAGTTTTGTCCTACCTTAGGGCTTGTGCACACCACGTTTTTTAAACGCGCCGTTGACGCGCGTTTTAGAAACGTGCGTCGACGGCGCGCTGTTATCCTACAGAGCAGTGCCTGTCAGTAGCCGACTCGAGTGCGTACAGCGTCTGAATCGCTACAAACGCGCGTCAACGGCGCGTTTAAAAAACGTGGTGTGCACAGGCCCTTAAGATTATTGGGAGTGAAATTATTTATTCATCTTGCTTGAAAGCATCCAAAGTCAGGCATACAATAATAATGGGAAACAAAAAAAAAAATGGGTAGCCAGTGTATTTAGCCACATGACTTGAGCCATTGTTTGTCTCATGTCATGCTTGTTTGTCTCTACGATGATAATATTTATAACGCGCCTACGATCCCTCTGGTATTGCAGAATGAAGATGTCTATAGGCCATTTTCCATCAGATGGATCGCCTGCTTGCACCTAATAATAAATATCTGGCTACACTAACGACACGCTTAGTTTCGTCTCCATAGAAAGTATTATTTATTTCTGTTTATTATCTCTTTTAACCGTTGTAATTACAGACATACGTGGACACGACACCTGTTGAAATCGAAGGTATTTGACGCGAACGTAACAAGAAGCTCGAACAACAACGAGCTGCAGAAAAGAAGCTACGACGTCAAGCTTGGTTGTAAACGCTACGCTTCATTTACTTAACGAACATACAGGGGGTTACCATGCCCTGTTATACCAAGCCAATATTTGGACTAAAAGTTATGTAAAATCTTAAGCGATTTTGAACCATATGCGGTGCAAATATTAGACATAACAGTTAGACCCGTAGTAGACTTTTTTTTTTTGCCGTGAAACACTGTTTTATTCGCCGTATGGAGGCACGGTCACCAGTGTTGCTTGGATCACTATGGGAGTTTGTTAACGACACGGAGTTGCCGTATACCATACAACCGGTGGTTTGCCGTGTCATATACAAGCTCACACGATTATTCTTCGGTGCGCCTAGCGCGCCGCGCCGTATCGTAAAGAAACTGTACCGTGTGCAACGGGCCAACTCTGACCACATTTTAGTAGTAGGTCATTCATAAATGAAAAAAAAAAAAAATTTTTTATCAGAAACTGAGCATAATAAAATTAGGCTGTTTGGAACCGAGTCGTCGGGCCAACAATTTTTGTTTCTATCTGTCTCGCTCGCACTCTACGCTTTCGGAGCGCGCAGCGATGTGGGTAATAGTAGCGATTGTTTTGTTACAGATGTTTATGACCCGACGACTCGATTCAAAATGGCCCAACTATAGAGGCCTGGATTAGTGCTCTGTTAACGGTAATGCTAATGAGCTTATCCCCTCGTCGGATTAAACATAACTGACCAAATGTGACGGGACATGGTGAACCCCCATGTGCGGTGCGACCATTTTGATAAGTGATGAATTTGACAGACAATAAAGTGATACTCCGTTCCATCTATTTGAGACTGGAAACTGACAATATTTATTTTACTAGTGATGAAGTGTAATTCTGCAATTAGTTACTGATTATTGTTTAGTCATTTCAAGTTTGTGTGTGTTTTCAATAATTATATACTACAGTTTAATTTATTGTATTATTGTGCAGTTTGTAAATACTGTGTTTGTACCTGACTGCCCCAGGTTTTTTTTTCAATCCCAGAAGGTTTAGGCAGAATTGTACCTGTATTGTTTTTTTTGCAATGTACCTTGATATCATGTTCTAAACTAAAATACAAGTAATAAAACTATTCAAAATGGTTGTGAATATGAGATTTTGTATAGTATATTGTGTTTGCATTTTGTAAAAAATGAATAAATTATAATAAAAACTTTGGGCGTGCACCTTGAATATTGACAGATATCCTTCTATTAGAATACTAGTGATCCGACCCCTGTTTCGCACGGTTTTGACTACTTGACATAACATGGTGATTTGTTTATTATACAGTGTGAGTCTTCATAATGTGCACATATCGAAATGAGGGAAACTAAGCTTAATTTTATCGACGGAAAAAATATTTAAAAAAATCAAAAAAAAAAAAATTTTTTGTAACATTTTTAAAATTATTTTTCGCTTCTGTAACCTCTGTGTAAATCTGATATTTTTTCATCAATTTTTACAATTATTGTAAAAATTTATGAAAAAATATCAGATTTTTGTTAAAAAAAAACCATAATTCTCAATTGAGGGGCGATTGTTTCAACTGTTAAAGAAAGGCCTTGCAATCACCATACTAAGATCCTTTTAAATATTTTTTCCGTCGATAAAATTAAGCTATGTTTCCCTCATTTCGTTATGTGCACATTATGAAGACTCACACTGTATATAATCATCCTCATCTGCCTAGCGTTTTCCCCAACTGTGTTGGGGTCGGCTTCCAGTCTAACTGGATAAAAATATAAGATTTATTTAATAATGTAAGTTAAAAAATTAATGACACAAACCGGACATAGGTAATTCCGTAAATTTTCTAATGTGCATCTGGATTATTATTATTAGCCTGTGGTGTCCCAGGGCAGCAGGGCAGGTAGCAGGGCAAAGGCCTCCCTACTCTCTTTCCACTTCTCTCTGAATTGAAGGCCCATTTTTTGAAACCTAGCGAAACGAAATAAGACAGGGACATTAGTTAAAAATAGTAAAAACTTTTAAAACTGTTATGATTAAATAACTTGGCCCCTCAATCCAGACGCGTATATAAAATGGCATAGCCTAATCTCAGTAAGTATTATCTATAAGTCTTATCTCGTTTCGCGAGGGTTCCAAAAATGGGCCCTCAATCCAGATGCACGTAATTTTCTAAATGATAGTGAAACCCTATCCTTTGTGCAGTTTAGAAGAGCAATCACATTCACAGTCTGACTTCACTCACTGCTGAACAGTATTCGTGCTCGTATTTTTCGGGCCGTTTTTGAAGCGCTTATCGGGCATCTAGTACTATTATTGATCGAAGGTATTAGGTCGTGTTTTACAAGATCACTCAATTGAAAATTGTCCACTCTAAGTGATCCATATAAACCGTTATAAATCTTAAACGTGGCTTTGAAACGAATCGAAATTTTGTTTAGCAGCTTTCACAAATCCTTCACAATTAATTAAAATGCAAATTATAAACACATAGGCAGTATATTCTTGGATACGCGTTATGGCTTTTTCTTCAGTTGTCCAGATTGAGAGATCCAGTTAATGAGTTCTAACTTTCTTTGTTTGGCTTCACAAATTTTATACCTTACCATTGAAGTTTTCACAATTATTTCCTAAATCCTCTTATAATTTGGTTGGGATTCGAAGTTTTTCGAAAAGATCTCTCAATCCACACGCACATAGGTTCTACTACCCGCGATGGTAACAATGTCGTCCGCCCATCTCGCCGCCAGATGACCGACATTTCATCTCCGTCCTTGATCGCCACTCGGTTACTGCCTTACATGATTACATGTCATCACTGCGCCTTACCAGGTGTCCTGCCCAACTCCATTTGAGTTCCGTAACTCGTTTTCCAATATCGAAAACCTTCGTACATCTGCGGAACTCGTCTATAAGCCTTATGCCAAAAGCCTGGAATGCTCCATGGTTCTTTGTGCCACTCTCACCCAGTACACAGCCTTCTGCGTGAGTGCCTTTGTCTCTGCACCGTACATCTTGGTGGGCAGAATACACTGGTTATAGAGGCGCAGTATACTATAATGTACTCTGTGTAGAGGCGGGACTTCAGACATTGTGGAATTTTTGCTGATATACCCAAGCCATTTAACACAAGCTGTGACCTGTCTGTGCTGCTGTTTTTTGATGCTCTTTGCCAAATGAAAGCTTTTGTTTGGAATATATCGCAGTGGGTTTATTTATTGACTTCAGTCAATTTGGGAATTACCTAAAGGATTATAAAAGAAAACAACATTTATCCCTTTTGTATATACATTTATTGTTTTTTTTTTTCAATTTTTAATTATTGTTTACCAGATATATACTTTCAATATAATAATCAATTGCCTATCGAATATATACAACTTACAATAATCCTGAAGGTCCTTATGAACAACTACAATTGAGTCTTATTAACTAGGTGGAATCATTTCGTTTTAATAACTAGTTGAACGTCGCAACGTGAAAAATGCAATTTTCACACACAAACGAATCAAATCGGTTAATTGGGCAAAATAAATGTCGAAACGAAAACTGCAAATGATACGTTTTTACTCTGAATTTGAAGCAGAAGAAAGTGTACTACTCGTGTTTGTATCAATATTTTTTTTAATAATTAGTAAAAAAAAATTACAACCCGACAACTTTTAGCCGTTGGTCCCGGCCGGCTGTCATTCGTGGATCTTTGACAGTCGTTATGGGTTGTCAGAAGCCCGAAAGTCTGATAAACCAGTCTTACCAAGGGGTATTACCCAGTAACTGGGTTGTGGAGGTCAGATAGGCAGTCGCTCCATGTAAAATTCTGGTACTCAGCTGCATCCGGTTAGACTGGAAGCCGACCCCAACATAGTTGGAAAAAGGCTAGGCGGATGATGATGAACTCGACTACTTTTAATGTGGTCAGTCTTTTAGTCACAGTTTTTTGAGATCTATAGTTAGGGGTTCGAGTAGCTTCGCATACATAGAACTCAAAATAGATTAGCATTATAATGCGGTCGACGAGAGAGCGTTCTTGACACTTGTCAGTTTCATACAAACGAATGCGTGTTTTGCGAATTTGATCTTTATAGCTACTATTGTCGTAAGACAGGTGTCAGGACCGCATTCTGTAGACGGTCGGACTGTAACAATAATGTGTGTTATCCACCACTTGGAACTGTAGTTAAATCTCACATCAACATTTATGGGATAGGTCAACCACTCAAGGGTTGGATGGATGAGATAAGGGGCAGGAGAATTATGACTCTCTCTAGCTATCACGACATTTGACATGATTCTCCGAATCTTATTAATCAGAGGTTAGTCTTGTGCTGTCATCAAAGTTGTCGAGTTATAACAAAAAGCATATGCAAAAATCAATATTAATAGAAAAAAAAAAAAAAAAAACAAAATGAATAGTATTTGATCAAGTAATTTCTTCCACTTTGTACTATCGTGACCGTTTGCAAGAAACAATAATTTAAAAAGGGGTTAACGTTTAAGTACTTGCCTTCTTGTATACTTGTCAAATTAGTTATTATTGTTGTTATTATGGAGTTATTTATAAAACGGTAGAGAACTGGTGGGCTTTTTAGGAACTTATATGTATGTAGGTATTCGGTTTTAATGAGTTCACTTAGTAAATCCCATGAGAATGAGGGTTAATTTAATTTTGCACGATAGGACACAAGTTACTATGGGCATAGTCAAAGCAACAATCTTCTAAAAATAAAATCATTCCTTTATATTTAATTGGAAATTCTCTTTGACCTATGATGTGTCATATCATGCTAAATTATTATAAAAGCAGGGTAATATTGCGTATTAGGCAAAGTGCACGATTTGCAAAGTAGCAAATGATAGATGGTGATTTAAATGCGGATTTATAAAAACGTTCTGCAGGGGAAAGTATTTGGCCACACTAACACATTGCAATTTTTTAACTATTAAAAATCTACACTCCTTTTTAAAATAGGAGACAAATCTAGAATAAAACGGCGTCGAAAAGCGCCAGAAACACGTTACCATAGAAATATCCCGGTATTAGAAACACCGAATTTTTATTCTTAAAAATATTAGGCACAGAACCGTAACTTATGTCAATGCAATATTAATGTCGCAGCCAACTGGTTAAATTAGCCGTTTAATGAACCGCCTGGCCCTATGGAAGTAGTGCTCGCCTCGCTTCGCTCTCTCGGCTCGCTCGTTGATCACAATTCTAACCTAACCCAATTGGTCGGGGTGCCCTGGCTTAGTTATTGCGACCGATTCGGCTCGCGCGTGATTGGTTACAGTTCCAACCTATACTATCATTGAATGTCATTCAGGCCGTTAGTTGAATGGCCGCCGTTTAGTTAAAAGGGCTAGGCGGTTGACTAAACGACCAATTAAACCAGTTGGTGGCTGCGACATTAACATGACTGGCGTGCTTTAATAATAAGAAAAATATACGCTATACAAGTATCTACCTAACACCAAGGAGTAGTAAGTAAATGGAGTACTAAGTGTGAATGAATGTCGCCATGACAGTCTCACGTTGTACCACGACGAATGACGCGCCGAACGATCGTCCGATCCCGTTTCGTCCCTCCAACGCGATTCGGATCTATGGAGAAATAAATGTTTTAGCACTCCTTTTGCTTACTATTCTGTGGTGGAGTATAAAGCTTCGCCAGTCATGTTTTGGGCAGTAAATGCATCGTCAGTGGATATTTAATCACATTTCCTTGCAAACGGCCTGACACTCCTACCCTAACTTTTACAGAGGCAGACTTACATGACGCCGTCCCGCCCGTTCACCATCTGCAAATAAACAACACCCGAAAATCTCGTACAATACACGGACCTTCAACGTCATATCACTTTTATCTCTAAAACATTTTTTTTTTACTTTTTTCTTTAATTTATGAACGTATTTCTAATGATATAACTTACGCAGCCACGATGCGGTGTCCCGTATCACATCTATGGAGCATACAAAGTTATGTGAGAATCGTAGGCATTTATAGTTTAATAATACATGATAATTATATGGAATTTGCTATATATTGTGAATAGACTTAGTATGTGTAATTGTGATTCAAAGATTAATATTTACATGATTGATTAAATGTGTTGTACTTCGTAGCACGACCATGAACGCATTCATTATAACTTTTGATGGTAATAAAATCCTTATAATTTATACTATTTTATACCACTAATTAGAAATTTTATACCTCTCAAATTATCCTAGATATACTGGTCGTGCTGGAAAGATTCCTTCCCAGTACGACCACGCTAAAATTCTTGCTGGCATTAAAGCTTTAGATGGTAATAAAATCCTTTTAATTTGTACTATTTTATACCACTAATTAGAAATTTTATACCTCTCAATTATCTTAGATATTCGTATATTCTTAATTTTTACATTTAACGCCATCTAGTGTCAAGTACAAAAATCATATACAGGCTTATAGTCAGAAAATGTTTTTTTTGCTTTTCTAACAATTTACGACAATTTACCAGTAATGAAATAGGAGTAAATAAAGAGTAAAAAATTTTAGGCATGCTCCCGTTTCATCCACTTTTATGCCAGCTGGAATTTTAGCGTGGTTGTGCTAGGAAGGAATCTTCCCAGCACGACCTGTATATCTAGGATAATAAATTGAGAGGTATACAATTTCTAATTAGTGGTATAAAATAGTACAAATTAAAAGGATTTTATTACCATCTAAAGCTATAATGCCAGCTAGAATTTTAGCGTGGTCGTGCTGGGAAGGAATCTTTCCAGCACGAATAGTATATCTAGGATAATTGAGAGGTATAAAACTTCTAATTAGTGGCATAAAATAGTATAAATTAAAAGGATTTTATTACCATCAAAAGTTATAATGAATGCGTTCATGGTCGTGCTACGAAGTACAAAACGATTAAATTCGTTATTATTATGAATAATAATTCCCATGACAAATAATGAGGCTTTGATAAAATAGACACAAAAGTATTTATACCGTATTGTAATTGCGTTTATTTACAGACTCAAATACTACATGCACAAACACACAGACCTGTGCAATTATCAAGTATCTGTATGTACAGACGACAACACATCAAGCTACCCGAAACTGTCAAATTTTCCCAATCAACATTGAACCTTATGCTCTAGCGATAAAGTTGAAAATCTATTAAAGAAATTTGACAGATTGTAGTAGCTTGATGAGCTGGCGTCTGCACTACAAATATCTACCGTGCGGGAATCGAACCCACAATCCATTGTGCAGAGACTGATAACTCAGCCACCGCGACAAACAAGGCCCTAAAATCACGAGCCCAAGATTTGGCGTGCATAAAATGCTAATTGAATATACAGATTATGAACACAAGTTTCTTAAAATAAATGTTCTACTATATACTCTACAAGATTATAAGGGTAATTTAAAGTTAACGTCAGTGAGGACTTACGTCAATCTAATCACGTTAGCTCGACCAAGTGCCGCCCGAAACAGCTGGGAGTCCTCATTATTGTTCTATATTATATCATTATTTGTCATAAATCTATATTTTTTTTCCCTAAAAACTTGTAAATCCCATTTACTGGCATATCTGGAGAATCTATACCTAAACAGATATGTAAAGTATCTCATTAGTATTTTGTTCTAAAAGTCGCAATCATTTATATTTGATACGAAGCTAATATGGAGTTGATTAACAAATCGAGTGGTAACTGACAAACAAACATGCATGCTGAACAGACTATCAGGCTCAAATAACAGTAAAAAATTCGAGATTTTGCCGTAAAAGTTTCTAACATGAATCATAGTTTGAACAAAATAAGTAGCTTAGCACTCCATTTGCTAACTACTCTGTAATGTAATTAATCTACAACTGTATTCATTGTAATAATCCACCCACATTTCGACAGGCAGACCGGTGAGCCTATTTCCATCAATCGGGCGCAAACCCAAGCTAATGTGGGTGTACTATACCCACTGCCTAACTCTTAGGGACATACAGGCGTGGTGTTATTGTTAAAAAATCTATCAAACCACTCACCATAACGAAACCATCAGTCCTTTCAGCGACAGGGCAACACCAAACACAAATCGCACCATAAACATTGCAACATGTTCAAATCTTATCATCATATCACGAGTTCTTACACACTATAATCACATAAGAGTCAGTTCTGCACTTATTATTTAGTCCACTGTTTATATTACACTCGTTTGGTTCTGCGATGCTTGACGTGGCTGGTTCCGTATATGAACCGAGTACGCCATTCTTCGTAATGCTACGTACAGGCTATGGTGTTTGATGTTGATGGTGGATGTTCCGGTTTGTCTGTGGCAGGTTTTGGCTCTGCGGCTGCGTGTGGTAAGATACCATGCTGTAGGTTAACCTCGTACATGTTGGATGAGTTTGAGTCTTCATTGTATGATAGGACGCTGACTTCGTCCGTCTGTGGATGAATGGGTTCATTGAATGTACAGGTTTCCTGTGGAAAGGATTGTTTTGTCAGTCAATCTAGTTTGACAAACATTTTTAACGATAAGGGTTAAGCTAATTCTATTTTCTTTGGGAAACAAATGAGCTCTGTCTCCAGAAATATCTGATGTTGCGGGCAACTTTGTGCATCGTTTCTCAACTTTGTTTCAAAATAAGGTGCGACAGGCTTACTCGCTTTTTGATTATCTATCTTTGATACTTTCTAAAGCAGACCGGGAAAAGGGAGAGAAGGAAGCGCCTTTGCCCTGCAGTGGGACAGTATAGGGTGATAATAATAATTTATTATCTTTGATATCGCTTTTCCATGAACGTTTGTGGAGCTACGAAGCTATTTTACTATGGTTGCAAGTACACTGTAGGCATGACTATAACTTGTTAAAGCAAGAATTATCATTTGTAACTAGATAATTATAATATAGGGTTACAGCCTGATTCAAACTTAATAGCCGCTGTGAAATGCGTGACACGTGAATTTGTTACTGGCACTGCGCAGCGACTCGCCTCATGTTCCGAGCCAACACAAAGTTTGAATCGGGCTCTAGAAGCTTGTAATTCACGACATAAACATGATAATTAACTTTTTTGGAAGATTTCTTTAAAATAAAATAAATAAATACATACACTGCTCTCCGACAGGCGCTTGGTCTTCTTAGTAGGCGCGGGCATGACGGTCGTCAGGTCCAGCGGCTTGCGTTTGTTGCCCGAAGTGGTGCGTTCGCGTTTGAGCAGGGAACCGGATAGGTACTGGTGGAGTTGCTTGCGACGGACGTGGCGCGCCTGTAATGTTAGGATAGACGGTGAAATTAACGGGAGTTATTATGTAAAAAGAGTTTTAAAGCATGAAGATTTTTGAAAGTAAAATTTTATAACCAAGATTTTTATTATAAAAAACCTAACACAGACGCAGGTAATAATAATATAGGTGTTTATAACTTTAACGGTCCCAAATCAATTCTTTAAAAACCAGGGAAAGAATGGCCTGAAGATAAAAAGAAAAATAGTTTATTCTGTACAAATATAAAACACACACGCTAAGTAGCTAAAAACCCAATCTGATTTTGTCAATAGTATGCCAGAGCCAACGCTGACAACAGATATGAGCCGCCGGCATTTTGTTGGTAACCGATTCTTACCAACTAAACTCAGTCGATGTCAGATAAAAACCAGTCGCAGACAAAAAAAAACCTAATAATAAAAATAAAGTGTATCCCACACTTACCTCTATAGTCATTCCTTCCCTCAACATATGCGCATTGTCTGCCTGATAGTTGACGGAGTCCGTGAACGTCAATATGTCATACGTCAGATCTACATTCAAGTTGGTCTTCTCGAACACAAGCCCAATGAACCACATGGAACAGAAGTTCGCTACGACTTCCCCCTGAAAGTATTGAAAATAACATTTTAATATACAGTTAGGTATATGGTGTAGGTGATACATTCTCTGAGGCAGTGTCCGTTTTTCTGCCGTGCATAGTAGTAGATTCCCACCATTGGGGTTGTTGCTTGAAAATAAAAGGCACAAAGGACATGATAAGTTATAAGTTTTTGACATTAGACGCATTTTTAGTGTGTAATTTTAAGGCCTGAGGTTAACCAACTTTCAAAGCAGCGGTTAGGTATTTAAACAGTTGGTTTATGTCAAATTTCCTGGAAATTTGAAATATAGAACGGATTAAATATTTAATCAGTTGATTTAAATGTTGGTGAACACAAGGCAAAGTGCCTGTTACAGTGTTCTCTAATCTGCACTTATATTTACTAGAGGTAAAAACACAGGTAGAGGTGAAACAGGCCATACGGTATACTTATTAAAATGTCTTTAATAATTTATTATGTTCACTACTCACTTTTTCATTCTTTTTAACTTCAGGCGCAGGTTCTGTTGGCACTGGTGCTCCTAAAACAGACAAACGCTCATATAAGCATTTTGTCATCTATCTTCTATCTATATATATATATATATAAAATGGTAAACTGACTGACTGACTGATTGTTGATATTGTTGCGCGCCACAATTAAAGCCTGGTACATGGTGACATTAGTTACCACTAGCGCCATCTAGTATCGAGTAGCAGAACTAGTCGAGACACGATCGTTCTAGAAAATTCGATACTAGAACTTTGTAGAACTTTCTCGAACTATCGACACCTACCTACCTACCTACCTACCTAGTCGGTCGGGGCCGGTATGTACTCGAACATTCTAGATGTTTCTACAATGGAAGGTTCTAGAACTATCTGCGGCACTATATAAGGCCGGTGTGGGCCGCGTGCCGAGACAGTTTGGATAAAGCGACAAGAGCGAAAACATCTAAGCGATCTTCAAGTGCGAATTAAGAGTGATCAGTAGTGTAATTGCATTCTGTAATTATTGTGTTTGACTTGTAATTAGTGTTGTAAAATAAATTGTTATTTTTGGTTATTAAAATCGGCAGTTTTTATTGTCACGAACCCGAAGCTCGTAACAATTGGTGTCAGAAGCAAGGATTATGCCGGTTTTACCCAAAGACGACACGGAGGGTACCCGTACCCGTAGTCAACGGCAGCAAGAGACAGACCAGAGGCGATTCGGTGGAACAACGCCACAGAGGTCGGAAGGCCAGCTACCGACCACGGAGGCCGGCCCATCCACAGCTGCTCCAGCATCATCAGCACCAGACTTTGCTGCCCTGATGATGATGCTGCAGGAACAAGCTCGTCGACAGGAGGAACAGGCTCGTCGACAGGAGGAACAGGCTCGTCGGTTGGAAGAACAGCTCCAACGTGATAAGGAGGAGCAGGCGCGCCGCCAGGAAGAGCAGATGCTCCTTATGAAGGACCTTCACGCTACCTTCGGGAAAGACATGAAGGAGGTGAAGGATAAGGTTGCTCATCATGACAACCGCCTGTCGGAAGCTGAAACTCGAATCGACCAAGTAAATCATCGGGTTGACAACGTGATGGCTGACGTGAAGCTAACCGTGATGGCTGACGTGAAGAAAACGCTGGATTACCTCAAACTTGGTGATGGAATCGCAGCTCCCGTAGCTACAACACCTTCGCTACGTGGATTCAAAGTGCCACCGTTCGACGGTACTTCTTCCTGGTCGGCCTACAAAATCCAGTTTGAGGCTGTCATGAAGGCGAACGGGTGGAATAAAAGTCAGGCCATGACTGCCCTCACCCTAGGCCTGCGCGACCAGGCCTTAACCGTTCTGGAAGCTCTCGGTAAGGAAGTGACTTACGAGCAGCTCCTTGAGGCATTAGAGTCTCGGTATGGTGACGCTCACCTGGAACACGTGTTTCGTGCGCAGCTCAAGGATCGCGTACAACGCAGTAACGAAAACCTGCAGCAGTGGGCCCTTGAAGTGGAGAAGCTGGTTCGCAAAGCTTACCAGTCTGTACCTGCGCTTATTGATGGAAACCTGGTGCAGGCATTCATCGACGGCATCCGCGACCTTGAAGTGAGAGTTGCTGTGAGGCTCGGTCACCACGGGACGCTTAAGGACGCCTTGGCCCATGCACTGGAGGTGGAAGCTGTGCGGCAGGATCATCGTTCCCATCGCGTCAGGGAGGTCGCAGCGGCTACAGTTCGCGACCGCAATAAAGGATACAGCCCTAGGTGCTACGGCTGTGGGGAAAAGGGCCACCTTCGATCCAGTTGCCCTAAGCGAACTGCAGAAAGAGAAGACGGCCGATCTCCAGAGGGCAGTGCGGCTGACAGCACCGCGCAGCACCAGCAGCAGGGAAACGAGTAATAGCCAGGACTGCGGGGCGGGTGCTGGCTGATGTTCAAAGAGCCCCAAGGGTTTCGATCACACAAACCCATGACGGGAACAGCCTAATCATCAAGGGCGAGGTCAACGGAACGCCGTGTAAGCTGACCATAGACACTGGAGCCTCTCGCACGGTTGTCAGTTCCCAACTAATAAGACGGTCCCTTGGGGACTCCGCACACAACCGAGAACGCATTAATTTGGTAACAGCCACCGGTCAGCGCATACCCGTCCATGGAGAAAAGAAGATGGAGTTGAAGCTAGGCAACAGAATCTACCTGCATAATGTCATCGTGGCCGATATAATGGACGATTGCATCCTGGGCCTTGACTTTATGAGGAAGAATTGTTGCGAGATTGACGTCAAGCAAGGTGTTTTGAAATGTGGACAAGAGGAACTTTTCGTGGAAGGGGCGTTGCCAGGTAATGTGTACAGCCTTAAGAAGATTGTTCTTCCGCCGAGATCGGAAACGATTGTGCCGGTTAGTCTTCCTCGGAATCCTGGGCAAACTCATCGTTGTGTACTCGTGGAAAGGGTAGATAATGACCTTCCATGGAAAGTGGCACGAACTTTGGTCAGAGCCACCGACATCTCAGGGGTACGTGTGCTGAACCTTTGTGATCAGGAACAGATTATAGAAAAAGGCACACTAGTCGGTACTTGCGAGGAAGTGGATTGGTTGCGTCGATGCCAATATCTATCGACTGGGACCCTCAGCAAGGATGCACAAACGAAAGTGACCACACTTTTAGACGACTGCCGCAGCGCTCTGTCCCAAAATGAAATGGTCAAGGCGAAGAAGATGTTACTCAAGTACGCCGATGTTTTCTCGTCAAACGATGCTGACATCGGGAAGACTGGCTTAGTTCAACACAAAATAAACACAGGAGAAGAATTGCCTATCCGTCAGCGGCCAAGGAGATTGCCGGTAGCACGTGAAAAGGAAGTGGAAACCATGATTGAGGGAATGGTGAAGGATGGCGTTATTGAACCTTCATCTAGTCCATGGTGTTCACCTGTAGTGCTGGTAAGAAAGAAGGACGGCAGCATGCGGTTTTGTGTTGACTATCGTCGTCTGAACGACGTTACAAAGAAGGACAGCTATCCTTTGCCAAGAATTGATGACACGCTGGACATGCTTACTGGAGTAAAGTGGTTTAGCACGCTGGACCTGAAAAGTGGCTACTGGCAAGTCGAAATTGACCCTAAGGACAAGGAGAAAACTGCATTCTCGACAGGAAAGGGTCTGTGGCAATTTAAAGTTATGCCGTTTGGATTGTGCAATGCTCCGGCAACTTTTGAAAGGTTGATGGAACTTGTACTTACTGGACTAATTGGTGATGCCTGCCTGGTCTACTTGGATGACATCATCATTGTCGGCCGCACGTTTGAAGAACATCTTCAAAACCTGGAACGCGTGCTCATGAAGATCCAGAGTGCCAACCTCAAGTTAAGTCCGAAGAAGTGTTCACTATTCAAACGACAAGTTAGCTTTTTGGGATATGTAGTGTCTGAAGAAGGTATCCGCACGGATCCAGAGAAAATCGCCGCTGTCAAGGATTGGCCAGTTCCAAAAGACAAGACGCAGGTCAGAGCATTTTTGGGTTTGTGCTCCTATTATCGGCGATTTGTGAAGAACTTTGCAGACATAGCCAAACCCCTGCATAAGCTAACCGAAGAGAAGCGACATTTCTGCTGGGATGAAAGTTGCGACATCGCATTCCAGGAGCTAAAGGACCGTCTGTGCAAAACACCTATTTTGGGGTACCCTGATGCGAGCAAGGAATTTATAATTGACACAGACGCAAGTGACATAGGACTTGGCGGTGTGTTGTCTCAACGGAATGGTGATCAAGAGGTTGTGATAGCGTACTTCAGCAAGTCGTTGTCAAAGCCGGAAAAGAACTACTGTGTCACGAGACGGGAATTGCTTGCTGTGGTAAAGTCATTGCAGCATTTTAGCAAATATCTTCTGGGGCGGAAATTCCACGTACGAACTGACCATGCTGCACTGAAATGGCTATTGCAGTTCAAAAATCCAGAAGGACAAGTTGCGAGATGGATTGAGCTACTGCAGGAATACGACTTTGTGGTCGAACATCGCAGCGGGAAATCACATGGCAACGCAGATGCATTGTCAAGAAGACCTTGTCCTGAGGACTGCAAGCATTGTACTAGGCAAGAAAGTAAAGAAGTCGTACCTGTGAGGATGCTCAAGACAGACCTCAGCAACGAGTGGAAGGAAAGCCTACAACGTGCGCAGCAGGAAGATTCGGACATCAAGCCGATTCTGGAGTGGATGAAGGTCAGAGCTCCTAAGCCCAAGTGGAGCGACGTCTCAGCGATGAGTTCGATCACAAAAAGCTATTGGGCCCAATGGGACAGCTTGGTGATTCAGGATGGAGTCCTGTGCCGTAAATGGGAAAATGCTCGGGGAGACAGCTGTCATTTACAAATGGTCGTCCCTAAAGCTCAAGTACCGGATGTTCTACAGCTGTACCATAATGATTGTTCAGGAGGTCATCTGGGAGTAAAACGGACTCTACTGAAGATACGAGAGCGGTTTTACTGGGTCCACTGTCGGGACGATGTCGAGGACTGGTGTCGCAAATGTACAAGTTGTGCAGCTGTAAAGGGACCTCAGACTCGTAGTAGAGGTGCATTGAAATTGTACAATGTTGGTGCACCATGGGAGAGGATAGCCCTTGATGTTGCGGGGCCGTTTCCGGTAAGTGAGAGTGGCAACAAGTATTTCATGGTTGTGATGGATTACTTCACCAAGTGGCCGGAAGTCTTCGCCATTCCAAACCAAGAAGCTTCGACAGTTGCAGATAAGTTAGTTCATGAAGTCTTCTGTCGTTTTGGAGTACCTTTAGAGATTCACAGTGATCAAGGAAGGAATTTTGAGTCCCAAATATTCCAGGAAACTTGTCGAGTTATGGGTACTCATAAAACGAGAACAACTTCTTACCACCCACAATCGGATGGAATGGTGGAACGATTTAATCAGACATTGGAGAGGTACCTAGCCAAAGTTGTGGAAAATCGGCAACGAGATTGGGACAAGCACATACAACCGTTTTTGTTGTCATATCGAAGCGCTGTTCACGAAAGTACATCGGTGACACCCGCTTTCGCAAACTTTGGAAGAGAATTACGGCTGCCTGCAGACCTGATCACCGGAATACCACCTGATGCCCCACGCAGTATAACCGATTATGCGAATGACTTGCGGAACAAAATGAATGACATTTATGAGCACGTCAGACAATCGGGCCAGCAAATGTCTGAAAAGATGAAAACCCGTTATGACCGCAAAATGAACAATAAAGGGTTCGACGAAGGTTCACTAGTGTGGTTGCACAATCCAGTCCGCAGCAAAGGGAAATCTCCTAAGCTTCAAGCTAAATGGGACGGACCGTACCGGATTGTGACAAAGATCAATGACGTAACCTACCGGATACAGAAAGGTGCAAGAGGTACTCCTAAGATCGTCCATGTGGACCGACTGGCGCGTTATTATGGGGCCGATAATGCTCGGGACGAGCATGTCTTAGGAGGGGGCAGTGTTGCGCGCCACAATTAAAGCCTGGTACATGGTGACATTAGTTACCACTAGCGCCATCTAGTATCGAGTAGCAGAACTAGTCGAGACACGATCGTTCTAGAAAATTCGATACTAGAACTTTGTAGAACTTTCTCGAACTATCGACACCTACCTACCTACCTACCTACCTAGTCGGTCGGGGCCGGTATGTACTCGAACATTCTAGATGTTTCTACAATGGAAGGTTCTAGAACTATCTGCGGCACTATATAAGGCCGGTGTGGGCCGCGTGCCGAGACAGTTTGGATAAAGCGACAAGAGCGAAAACATCTAAGCGATCTTCAAGTGCGAATTAAGAGTGATCAGTAGTGTAATTGCATTCTGTAATTATTGTGTTTGACTTGTAATTAGTGTTGTAAAATAAATTGTTATTTTTGGTTATTAAAATCGGCAGTTTTTATTGTCACGAACCCGAAGCTCGTAACAATATATCAACGCACAGTCTAAACCGCTGCTCCTAGAGACATGAAATTTGGAGGGTGTGTTCTTTGTGAAGAGTAGGTATCCACTAAGAAAGGGTTTTTCGAAATTCCACCCCTAAGAGGGTGAAATTTCACGCGGACGAAGTCGCGGGCAGAAGCTAGTTACATTATGAAATAGTCATTCAATAGGATAATATGAACTTAAAGAGTTGTATTGCTGATTATTAATAGAATTAGAATTCTCTATAGCCATAACTATTTGCTACTGTCGCGAATCATATTTCAATCAATATACAGCCAGACACTGACCTGCTAATTGCAAAAAAACGTAATATAAAGAGTTTCGCGGGCTCCCTTGGCATCCCCCATAAGAATAATAATTATTTAGCACAATAAGTTGACAAATAGCAGAGTAAGATTAATTGAAGGCTATGTCAATTTATGAAAGTGTTTGTGTCATAGTGTCAAGGAAGTTAATTGCACAAGCAACTTTCGTCTCAGCAACCAATTTGTCTCTTACATCAAGCCTTCAGGTTTGTATGAAAGTGCTGTCTTTGTCGCGTCGCTACATGCGCGCATTTTCATACAAACCCGTAGACTTGATGTGAGAGACAAATTAGTTGTTGTGACAAAAGTTGCTTGTGGTGTGTGGGCGCCCTCCCTAAGAATCAGCCGATATTGTATACAAGTTAAAGTTCAGTTACCTGGTGGCAAAGCAAGCGGCTGTCCGTTGTTAGTGTTGAGCGGCACCGAGCTGTAACACTCTGGGTTCACGTGCGCTATTGTTATGTGCGAGTTGCGCTCCAGGGTGGCTGTAACAAATATAGTATTATGATAAACACTATGTACAATTTCTACAACCGCATTGCTTTGGAATAAGCTTTATAAGGAGTAACGACGAAAAAGTCTTAAATAATCCATACTAATATTATAAATTCAAAAATATGTCTGTCTGTATGTTACCTTTTCACGCCTAAACCACTGAACGGATTTCGATTAAATTTGGCAGAGAGACAAGATTGCATTCCAGGGAAGGACATAGGATAGTTTTTATCGACATACCTCACGGGCGAAGCCGCGGGCGGAAGCTAGTTAATAATAATAGCATAATCAGCCTACAAAGAACAGTCTACAATGTATGCTGGGAGCTGGGACACAAGCCTCCTCTCTGTGAGAGGTGGTGGGCTGTAATCTAACACGCAGGCCCAGTGCTGGTTCGTAGAGTTCGAATTTTTTGTTCTAGGACATTCCTCACGATGTTTCCACATGATAAAATTATATACACAAAGTAAAGCGCCTACCTGCCGGTCGATTCTGTAAAAATCTCACCGTGAAAACTTAGGTGATGTGAGTTTGTTTTTGCTAGAAATTGACACTATTGACAGGACACTCCACCCTCACTTCACCTAAGTTTTCACGGTGAGATGGTTACAGAATCGCACTGCTGGGATCGAACCTATGACCTACAACTCTCGGGGCCGTTACCAGTGGGCCACATAAAATGGCTAAATAAAACAACATATTAATGTTGTATGTGAAATCGTTTCGACAGTCGCCTTTGATTTTAAAAGACACGCGATTGTAGCCCTCTCACTCAGATTTTCTGTGATTCATTCTATTCCACTTTTCTTTCAAGAGTATATATATTATTTATAGCTTCTGCCCGCGACTTCGTACGCGGATCCTGTTGGTTATGCCAGCGACAACGGGGTAGTCAAAATCGAAGATCTGAAACGTCTGATGTCGAATTCTAAGAACCCGGGGACTGGATAACAACGGGATGCGCGAGACGATTCGAGACGTCATTTTCAGGCAATAATGAACCAATAGGGTGGTAAACTTGGCCTTGCACTTTGAATGTTGGCATAAATGGGCCTTCTGAAATCTGTTTCGCAACAAAAGATGTCATTTGAAAGGCATTATTGTACGAACGTATGTTGTCCAAGAAATGTTGTGACTGTGATGGTCACCGATTAGCAGTGATCTTAATATTTCTGGAGGATTTTGTAATATTTCAATATGTACTTTCCCACCTGAGCGACACATACCGTTTGTTTCTTTTTGCTATTTAACAGCTTCACAAAAAGTAAAATTTTTAACCATACCTCCGATTTCGGAATATGTGGCGTAGTCAATCATAGGAGTATACGTAAATGCACTCCGTTCCTTATCAACCCAAGGAAGGTCGCCATGCCCTACGGCTATATCTTGAGACACATCCGATTCTTCAGATGATATCGATATTCTGTTCAGAGAATGTCGAAGTCGATCAGAATTCAAACGTTCGTTGCGCTCTTCTTAATCTGTCTCTTCATGCCGTACTCCAGCAATTCTTTCTTTCTCACTTTCTGATTATGAATATTTTGTTGTGTGCGTGTTCGGAACAATGTATGATAATCTCACCGTATCAGCGGTCAGTCGCGCATCATATTCTTCACTGGTCTCTAGAGATCTGGATGTAGATGCGTAAATACGCTGAGAACGCAGGCGTGCTTCGCGATCCGAAGAGGTTTCCACGGAGCGAGTTGCAGCCTGATGTTCTCAAACAGCATCAAGTCTCCCCTGACGCTCTTCGGTAGATTCTTGGGATCTTATGATCCTCAATCTTTTAGCTCCTTTGGAACATTGGGAAAGATTTGACCTCTTTCTAGGCATGGTTATAGTTTTATTATGAAGATACCTGATCAATTAAAATCTAAGTGACTGCTCCCCTACCAAGGGTGCCCAGACACGGGATCGTCTGGCCCATGTGCTGGTTTGGTCCCTGGGGTGGTCACGGCGTGCTATGTGTTCTGGTGCGCCGGTGATGGGGAGTACTCCCCAGCGGAGGGTCCGGTGACGGACAGCCGCGGCGGGTTCACGGATGAGTGCTAACGCGTGCCCATGTTCCCGCCGTAAGCGGCAGAGGAGGACACAGTGGAGTTTTAGTGGGTTAGAGTCCCACATAACTGCACTATCTCCTCGTGGTAGTGAGGAATGCATGAGCATTTCTTCACGTTAAAAAAAAATAAATGGGAGTTTTGGCCAGTAGAGTCAAATTTTCAATGATAGTCCATCGTCATCGAAAATCAGTCCTAAACTGTTACCGCCTTCACCGCGTGGAGGTGAAATTAGTGATAGCTTAGATTTCCACATCAGATGTTTTTGATCTTCGATTTTTATAAGTCAACAGGAAATGCCCATCAGACCGAATAACTTTTACTAAGACGTCATTCCTATATGTGTTATGGTGTAGCCGGGCTCTTGGAGTTCCCCATCAGGTGTTCCAGATCTTCAAATTTATTCTCTCAGCAGAAAATCCTCATCACGTGGAACAATTTTTGCTATGGTACCATTTTTGTATCTCTTATAGTTAAGCTGGTCTGTTTCGGTTCTGCATCAGGTGTTCAAGTTTCCAAGAAACATTATAGCCTGAATGTTGTCCAGCCATAATAACTATACAACAAAAAAAAAATCATTCAAATCCGTCCAGTAGTTCCGAAGATCGGACGCGCAGGCCCGAGGCGTGTACGTACTCTGTATGAATACCTTAACAAATGTTCGCCGTGATTCTTTAAATTGACATAACTTTTTTATTTATGAACCGATTGACATGAAATAAACACTAAATGTTAAGTGAAGCCTACTACAATATATTAGTGAAAACCGCATCTAAATCGAATAAGCCGTTTCTGATATTAGCGTGCACAAACAAACAGACAAAAAAAAAATTTATTACAATTTCGGGTTCGGCATCGATATAATAACAACCCCTGCTACTTTTTTTTTATATATTTCCATTGTACAGACACCACTTTTCTACAAATTTATTATATGTATATATAGATTTAGTTTTTTCGACACAATTTCTCAAATTCTCTAAAAAAACGGATGATAAAACTACTACGAGTGTAATGAAAACTATTCCACACGCTCTTGTTACACAAAACGTGGGAGTAAATAGTGTGACCTAATATTACTTATATACCTGTCCTATATACCAACCGTTTGTCATTGACCGAATTTTCGCACCTCATTAACCAATGTAATGTGTTATAATATTAATGTTTTATTTTATCTACGCATTTTGTAAAATGTTATAGTTTTTTTTATAAGTCACAATTATGTTTACTCATATTCTTTATTTTAGCTGTTGTCATGCCTTTGGTAAGTACGTCTGCACAATGGATTGTGGGTTCGATTCCCGCACGGTAGATATTTGTAGTGCAGACGCCAGCACATCAAGTTACTACAATCTGTCAGATTTCTTTAATAGATTTTCGACTTTATTGCTAAAGCATAAGGTTCAAGGTTGATTGGGAAAATCTGACAGTTTCGGGTAGGTTGACCTGCTGGCGCTGAACCGACTGCTTAATGTACAGAACATTAAGCAGTCGGTTACAGCTCCCATTCGTAGATAATTGACAATCGTTACGTAGTCGGAAGCCCGAAATTCTGACAACCAGCCTTTTTTTTTTCGGATGGGAAATCATCAAATGACCCCTCCCGCTCTGGGTGGAGCGGAAGGGAGTGTCAGACTCATACTGACTAAAACCCACCCGTGTTCCTTCCTTAGCCCTTTATGTTCCGGGCCATCGGTAACCCTTTCGGACAATCCCGCTGACCCGGCAGGCTTCGGCCCTATGGGGCTCCTCCTCGATGCTGACATCTCTTTGAAGCGCGCGTGGAACACGTACGCGCCGTCCGACAACCAGCCTTAACTAAGGATATAGTGATACTCAGTAACTGGGTTGATGAGGTCAGGTAGACAGTTGATCCATGTAAAATGTTGGTACCTATTCAGCTGCATCCGATTAGACTGAAAGCCGACTCCAACATAGTTGGGAGAAGCCTAGGCAGATGATAAACTCTCTGAGAAAAAGTCCCATCTTGCTCTCAATGAGGCTACACCACTGTCTCTCTGTTACCTTGTCACAACCTAACGGCTGAACAGATTACGAAGAATTTTGGTATGCATGTAAGGACATAGGATACTTTTATCCCGGTAGTACATTCCCATGGGATTAATTTCCAACCTTCACGTGGGTAAAGGCGCGTGCAAAAGTTTGTCTCCTATTATTATATTTTACTAGCTGTTCCCCGCGGTGTCACACGCTGCGCGGCTCCTAAGGGTCGTAGCGTGATGTTATATAGCCTATAGCCTTCCTCGATAAATGGACTACCCAACACTAAAAGAATCATTCAAATCGGACCAGTAGTTCCAGAGATTAGCGCGTTCAAACAAACAAACAAACTCTGCAGCTTTATAATATTAGTATAGACTAGCTTCTGCCCGCGACTTCGTCCGCGTGAAATTTCTTGTACCCCCACCCCGTCGCAACACTTCGTATTCGCTTAGCGTTCATTCTGACTTTTTTTCTTTTTGCTCGGCTTCTAAGGGTCATAGCGTGATATTAAATAGCCTATAGCCTTCCTCAAGAATTGGGCTATCAAATTCAAAAAGATTTTTCAAATCTGACCGGTAGTTCCAGAGATTATCGCGTTCAAACAAACAAACTCTTCAGCTTTATTATTAGTATATATAGTATAGATGTATTTATTATACTCTTCAAAGATCCTTATACTTACAATCATCAACAAATCATCATCTTCCTGCCCTTATCCCATGTTTACTTGGGGTCGGCGCAACACGTTTTCTTCTTCCATTCGCCCCTGTCAACCGTCACGCTATCATTCACTCCCTTCTCTTTCATATCATTCCACAATCATCAACAAATATATTTCGAAAAAGATTATTACAGGATTTTTTTGATAAAAAACTCTATGGCCCATAACTCCTTAATAGGTACCAACTCTTAACATCTTACACACGTGATAACTTTTAAACGAAATATCCGATTGAGATGAAACAAAAAGTATTTTACTTCTTCATAAATACTCTTGATAACATAATGCTTAATTTCGATAAAGATTAATATTACGATACATATTTAACGTAGTTTTTTTTTCTTCAGACGATTTAATAATTATTTTGAACACAAAATCGGTTATTGTGATTAAACCATGATAGCTAGATATATGTTCTCGCGGACTTTTTTGTAGGTCTTAATGGGCTCTACAAACCCGTAGTACATCATTTTGTTCTATTGTCAATAGTTTTTGCAGCGCACGCAAAAATAGGTTTTCGATTTTACACCTTGTGTTACAAAATAGCAATTTTATTACGGATCCCTAATTTCCTAAGGGTCGTAGCGTGATGTTATATAGCCTTCCTCGATAAATGGACTACCCAACACTAAAAGAATCATTCAAATCGGACCAGTAGTTCCAGAGATTAGCGCGTTCAAACAAACAAACAAACAAACTCTGCAGCTTTATAATATTAGTATAGATTAACACAAGCTTGTTTAAGTGCGTCTCCTTTTTAAGGAAACTCACCGACTGGTCGAAACTTCACGTGATTTAAGAAGGCCGAGTCATTCTTTGTCTAAAGAATTAGCATTGCCATTCAAAGTGGCAATGCTAATTGTTTTTATTATTATTAGTGTTATAAAACTCACTGATAAGATGTCGTATCTTGCTCTCGATGAGGCCACACCACTGCAGCTGGTCGTCGGTAGTTGCCGAGGACGCGAGCAGCACTATAAAGTGCTTGTAGCGGGAGAAGAAGTTGGGCGCCTCGAATAGACGCTCCCAGCCGCATTTGCCGAGCATTATCTCGTCTGTTATTGCTAGACCTGTAGACAAAATAAATATTATGTAAAATAAACATTAGAAAAGTGATTTGACAGTTTTGACAGTTCCTTTGATCAGTGACCTACCATCAGAACGTCATTGCGCAGTCATTGCTTTTAATTCGTTATGAGTATCGAATATGTTCTTTGCCATTGACCGACCAATGATCGATCATTATGAATTTAGCAGATTACGAACTTTTAGCAAAATGACAATGGGATCGTGTTGGAATGACGAATTTATAAAGATAGCAGACTTGGACCCCTTTCGCGCTCGCTCTTCAGTGACTATTTTTGTATTTTTACTATGTAAACACGCGTAAAAACTAACCTAGTCTAAACTCCTCGCAGATGACGGTCCTGGTGGAGGCGCAGACGTTGAACGTGGAGTTCTGTTGCGGGTACGCCGGCGTGATGATCGGCATCAGGTGGAATCGATCCGATATGTTTACCTGGGGATAGAATATAAAATATAGAGCCACTGATAAACGAAATTCAAAATTTCTTTGCAAAAACGTAAGAAATTTCGTATTTCGCGGGCTACATGGAAGTAGTGACCTTAATTATTGCAGTAGCGTTTGACAATTTGGTCTTAATCTTAATACTGCACGAGTAATTTTTGCTATCAGTCTATAATGTTTCCACCACGGATATCGAGGGATATGTCATGGAGGCGTGGCACATGTCGCCTCCATCCGACCAAACTGACCAAAAATTGAATCGCGTACACACAATCAGTAGCAATGGGTTTTGTCAGTTCAACAACATTCATTGCGTTATTTACGTTGTTGAGTAGACACATTTTTCGAACATATGAAGCAATGGATTAGCAATATCTTTAAAAACTGGCCAAGTGCGAGTCGGACTCGCACACGAAGGGTTCCGTACCACAAGACAAAAACGCCGAAAAAAACACGTTTGTTGTATGGGAGCCCCCCTTAAATATTTATTTTATTTTGTTTTTAGTATTTGTTGTTATAGCGGCAACAGAAATACATCATCTGTGAAAATTTCAACTGTCTAGCTACCGCGGTTCTTGAGATACAGCCTGGCGACAGACAGACGGCAAAAACGCCGAAAAAAAAACACGTTTTTTTGTATGGGAGCCCCCCTTAAATATTTATTTTATTTTGTTTTTAGTATTTGTTGTTATAGCGGCAACAGAAATACATCATCTGTGAAAATTTCAACTGTCTAGCTACCGCGGTTCTTGAGATACAGCCTGGTGACAGACAGACAGACGGACGGACGGACAGCGAAGTCTTAGTAATAGGGTTCCGTTTTTACCCTTTGGGTACGGAACCCTAAAAATGATTCAGATTGAGATTGATAGTGTGTTACGCACTGCAGAGTTGCATGTGTGCATTCAGTGACTGTATCTATACTGTCTAGTGCCCGCCCCTTTTAAGCATGTGTACAATGAGATAGCACAAAAGTGTTACGCTTACTTTCTTGCGTGTGTGCCAAAAAAGCATCATGTGGGCCGTATCAATTTCTTTTGTTTTTGTGTGAGTTTCACGAGTGGGAAAAAGGTGGCGACATTTGAACTCGAACAAATATAGAGTGAGGGGGAGCGGGCCGTAATCTGACAAGCGGACACAGTGCAGTTTGATGGACGTCACTTGTTTTGATTGTTTTATTCTAGAACATGTCAATTCTCCCAGTTTTCAGATATTAGCAGGAAGGATTGTACTAATGGTTAGTGACCAGAACGGTTTAATACGGAGTAATTAAACACAATGAATTAATTTGACCAGCCATGACCATAATATTTGGTACGCCGGAAAAGTAAAATAAATAGCGTAACAAACAGTATGCGCGTTTTTTTGTATGTAAATCTGTCTCTGCATAGAACAAAATGGTCAACAAAAAAAAAATACTCTCAATATACTCACTCTAGGATCCCAAACAGGGAACCCAAGGTTGACAGAATCAGGTTGCTTCAGCAGAACAGGCTGCGGCCACTTCCACTGGCTGAAGACCAGGAAGAACTTGTGAACCAGCGTGGCAGGCAGAGCGTTGGGGTACAGTTGGCACGTGCGGGCTACTAGCATGGCCCAGGACACGCCGCCCAGGTAGCCTAGGGTGTTGGAGTAAATGCCGTGACCTGTGGGAGATGGAGAAAGAATCTAATGGGGGTAGGAAAGGTGCTTATGAAAAGCCTTAGTAAACATAGTCTTCAGCATTTTTTTGTTTGGCAGCATCTCATTTTTATAACCTTGTTAAAAGAAATAGGTGCTTTTAGTCCAGCTCTGAGGTAAAAGGAGTTATTGGGTGACATTTTCTTCGTTGACCAAACGTAAAACCTGCGCTGTTCCAGTATGGAATATAAGTTTTTCCATTTGCAGGCCTCAACTGTGAGCTGTTTTCCACCATTACAAAGAAATCAACAAGCATTCGTTTGGTATAGTCTGCTTTATATTAAACACAATTTTATGTCTAAAGGTGGCTGGGTGGTGGGTGGTCTACTGGCATCAGAATCTTCTGTGTCCGAGAGCCAGTGGTCCTGTCCGGTAATTAGCTTGGCAAGTAACTTCGAAACAAATGGGAATTGGTAGCAGTAAAGTTCGATACTTTAAAACAACTAAGACAGTAAGTGATTTATATAGTTACGTTTGGCCCACAGCTTGATGGCTCGGAGCGTCAGTCGGAAGTTGTTGATGTTAGGCACAAGACGCAGGATCTCATCAGTCACGCGGCAACCGTTGAGGGAACGCACGCATTTCTGGTCTAAGTTCTTTAGTAGCATGTCGTCGCGCAAGTCAAACGAATCTGTGGACAACAAAAACAGTTGGGTAAATTTTTTGATCATGCCGTAGTGGTATAGTCAACCTCGTGATTTTTTTACCACTCTAACACCGTTATCCACCCACCACAGTCAACGGGACATCAACGAGAAATGAGATTATTCGAATCGAGCGTGACGTCCCGGTGACGGCGTGCAGTGGACACGTGGCGATAGTAACTTGACGTCCCGTTGATATTTCGGTGGACAGAGGACCTAAGGCTGAATGCCACTTGCACGTAACAAAACGTCAAGGTCTATTTTTGCTTTGAGACATGTGACATTTCAATAATTTCAACCTTAATGAAGGTTCCATTTACTGGGTGTTGTCAAGTGGTAAAGAAATTACGAGATCGAATATACTTTGAATAAGAAATAGTATTAAAAAAAAAACAAAGGCTAAAAAGAAGGAAGGATTGAAGGGAGCCCTTTGCCCAGGAGTGGGACAAAGCAGGAAAGTAAAAAAAAAAGTCTTAAAAGGAGGTTTATACTTAGATGGCAGTTAGAGATGTATGGAAGATGAAAACCGGCTGCGCCGACCGCAATTGTGTTGGGATAAGGGCGGTAGGCTGATACTGTAGTGATAAATCAATTGGTATTTTGTAATTTCATACTATTAAATCATGTTCTGGGGGTCCAAAGGTGTGTATATTCATTTATTGAGCAGTTTCTGGTTCAAAACCTAGCTACACCTACGTGATATTTACTTAATCGACAGTTAAATTGACCGAAGTACTGAAGTACGTGACTATACACTCATGCTAAGAATTACGGGACGCTTCGAGTCCTTTGACTCGGGCGCAAAAACCGACAACGATCGGAAGTCACCCGAGGCGAGCCGAGGTTGCACGAAGCGAACCGAAGTGCCCTTCTACACTCTCGTATTCGCATAACTTCGATCAACTTCTCGAGTAGTGTAGTGCAGGCTTATTGTTGTACATTTACAAAAGAAATGTTTCCCTTTGAAGTATTAGTTACCAAATAATAAATTTATTGGTAACAATGGCTTCAACGGTAGCGTAGTGTTTCCGGTTCACTTCCGTTATTAAATTTCAACAAATATGTCTTTGAAACGTCGTTTATACGCAACTGTGGATTTCTTTTTGATTGTACTTAGTCGCAAATCGAAATACGTTTGTTTTCTTGTTGTTTATGTCCTTAAGGGATACAATTATATAAATCTACGTACAGTAATCGGGCCTGTAATATGGCACAATAAATAATAAAATAAAATATTTTTATTTCAGACATATTTTGCCCATACTATTGTCGCTTAAAAACTATTTTACATTTTAAAAAAATATATTAATTTAAGAATTTGCCCACTGGGGCCCCGGGCACACGCTATTGTGCTTTAACCCAGTGCCCCAGAAAGGGGCTGTACGGGTTGTGGCTGAGCACGTCCAGGATGGTGTTGGCGCTCCCACGGATGCAGATCAGCGAAGCGATGCGGTGCCCCAGCAGAGTGTGAAAGTCGTCTGTGTGCGCTTGCACAAACATCGCAGACGCACTACAGTAGCGTGGGAGCCCCACCAGCGCACCCTGAACGCGTCATTATATTGTATTCGGAGAGCGTTGATGGCCCGCTGCGTGTAGTTGATCCACAGATTGCAGGTGTAGAGAGTTTGGCAGAATGCTTTAAACAGTGATCTTTACCTATAAACTACACCTCGCAAATCTGCGTGCCAACATGTTACAGCGGACCGCCATTGCTCTTCTCTCCCGTTCTATGTCCCCATTGTCTTTTAGATCCTCGGTGACCACATAACCAAGATATTTAAACTCTCTCATTCTTCGAAGAGCGACAGCGTTAAACAGCATGGATGCCACATCCCCAGTTTACGACCCCTGGCTTAAAATACCAAGAGCTCGCTTTTCTGTACATTGTGCCTTTAGGAGGCCGTGTACCCCTCGCATACTCGTCACACACGCCTATCAGCTTTCTGAAAGCGGCCATTGATGGGCTGAGCGACACCATATCATCTGCATAACTAATACTGTTGATACAGTGACCATCGATCGAACAACCTACTCCAACGTCGCTCAGCTCAACAATCAGCCTGTTCACGTACAAGTTGAAGAGTGAGGGAGATGTTAACCCCCCGTCTCACTCCACATTCCAACCAGCGGTGCTATTCTATAAAAATCTCACCGTGAAAACTTAGGTGAAGTGAGCGTGGAGTGAGCTGTCAATTCCTAGCAAAAACAAACTCACTTCACCTAAGTTTTCACGGTGAGATTTTTACAGTATCGACCGGCTGTGTCTACTCGTCATAAAGTTCAATTTTACAATGGCAAAGATTTAGAAAAAAAAAATGGCAAAGGCTTTGTAGAACGACATCTCTGTAATTCATACCTGTGCGACAGTCTCTAAAACTCGATCCGTCATAATACAAAAACGAAATCTAACTTTAGTTCTAACCTAAACCTTTGAGCCAGTATTTGTATTTCGAATTTTATTTCGATATAGGCAAAGTTCTTAATTTAGTATTAAGAACTTTGCCTATATCGAAATAAAATTCGTAACTAACAATTTCGCATCGAACTAAGCTGTAATTTTTGTATAGAGAAGTGCATTTCTATAACAGTTAGAGGTTCCTAATTCAGTAAATGGTTTGGTGGTTTTTGTAATAAAGGGGCTAGTGTCATAACAACACCCGGGACCTGTACGAAGCGTTACAACACAGCGGTCTCTCAATATTAACTCTATACAGTTGCTCAACGCGAACGTTTTCGCAGGGCAATCATGAGAGGGGAAGTGGGCAGAGCGCGTGTATGTGTGGTCCGGGACAATATTTTAGGCGGCTAATGCCTTCTGATTTCGAATGTGACTAAAATAGATAAACAACAGAGATTGGTTCACCAAACAAAGATGGCAACAAGGTGAAGTTTTGAGTTATTTTTCATGAGGATTTAAGTCCCATAAGCATTAAGAATTTGTTTTCAGGGGTTTCCAATATAAAGTATCCTTGCTACGTAGGACGACCGCTTCATAAAAGCGGAATCGCTGTCTTTGTGCCGCAAATTAATATGGCATACTTATCTATTTTTTTTTTAAACGGACTGTTCTAATTACGACAACCGCAATTTAAGTTAATTAATTTAGATTTACTCAATGAGACATTGACATTGACTATTTTGTTTCTTATCATGCAACGCGTGATTAATTTCAATTTGAACTTTGTATTCTTAAAAATCAACAATGAGAAATCATTGTGAAATGCAGCAAATTGACATGGACTATTTACAACATCGGAACACAACGTAGCCAGGATTGTATATAGGGGGGCAGACAAAGAAAATCCTAGATTATATTGTTTTGATCGTTGTTTTCACATCCCGTATTGTTGAATTTCACAAGCCAGCCTTCAAGCCTGGTAGTTTCTTAGGTCTTATAAGATGCGTCGCAAGCTATGAAGAAGAATTACAGTTTACCAGCGAACGACCGCTCTTCTAAAGGGGTTCCGACACGGTCAAGCGGCTTGACGGCAAGCGAAAATCTACGTGCTTGCCGTCAAGCCGGTTGACCGTGTCGGAACACCGGGGTTAAGGGGGGGCAGCTGCCCGTCCTTGCCCGTACCTCGCTACGCCCATGTCGGAACAAGCAGTCATGTAAACAAAAGAAAGAAAGTATGTCCATTTGGCAGCTTCATCAATCCGAATTTTTGCGAAAAGTATAGACTTGCGCTCTAAAAGAGTCCCCCTCCCAAGGTACTTTAAATAGTGTCTCAATGGCTTCTTTGGGTTCTAGTTTCCTATGTGCACAAGATTGATTTGATTTATTCTGGATGAGAGATGCACGGAACCAGGAAGTATGGCAGTAAAAAGGGGAGGCCTATCCCAGAAGTGGGTGATTCCGGGCTGAAATGATGATGATGATTGTTTGTAGCAAGTGGGCAAATCTACATTCGCGACTTATTTGCCAAAAATGTAAAACAATATGAGTTTATGGAAAAATAACTTTAAATCCTACATAATAAAGTTCAGATAACGTTAAAACTTCAAACATTTTTACAACTTTTTCAATTCAATAGGGCTAGTCACTCTAAAATCAACTTAATTACCATTACAATACAGTTCATATTTGTTTAACTTGAAATAACATCAATTTGAAACATGAATTTGAGTTTAAGTTTTTGAAATGAGGCTATAACACCACTTCTCTTTATTATTAGATATTACACCACGGTAGGTACGGTAGGTCAGAATTTATGACGGATGTTCTAGTGAGTGTTTTCAAATGACTGACGTTTAACTTACGACTAACGATTTGCTATGAACTGTAGTGGAGTGTATCTACTTTACTTATGTATTAAAACCATAAAGAACATTCTGTATGCGAGAAGCACAGGGCCGGTCGATGTAACGACGCTTGGGGGAGGCCTATGTCCAGCAATGGACGTCTTTCGGCTGAAATGATGATGATAGGTACCTTAAAACTTTTATGAATGGCGATAGGTGCTTGATTAATTGTACATACACACACAGAGACAGTCAACCCTGCTACTACCTAGTATCTACCTACTTGCGCTACTACGCTGGTTGACTAAATTTATCATACTTATTTTCGGACAAAGCTGCGGGAAACCAGTTGTCTTATCACACTGTTTTTTTAAACGACAAATGCCTATTCTTGGTAGTTTAAGTTGGAATCCGGTATGTAATAGGCATGAAATCATTCAGATTTGAAGGTCAAAAACATTGCGTCAAATTGATAACCTTTTACTAAGGGAAACCCCCAGTAAGATGCCCGATAAAGAAAAAAAAAACAGCTCGACTGGAACCTTATATAGTTTTATCATTTTAAGAATAGGAATGAACCCAGTAGCAGCCCGCAGGGTAATTGCGTAACACACTATCAGTAGCAATGGGTTTCATTTTGACAGTTCAACAACATTCATTGCGTGATTTACGTTGTTGAGCAGACACATTTTTCGAACATATGGAGCAATGGATTAGCAAAATGCTTCAAAATTATTCAAATTGAGAGTAAAGGTGTGTTACGCAATTAGGTGCTGGTCTGCATTTGTGCCCATACCACCATACCATAATCAGCCTATAATGTTCCCACTGCTGGGACACTGGCCTACTCTCTCAGTGAGAGGGAGTGGGCCGTAATCCACCACGCGGGCCCAGTGCGGGTTGGCAGATGTCACATGTCTTCGAATTTTTGGTTCTAGGACATGCCGGTTTCCTCACGATGTTTTCTTTCACCGTTTTGACAGCAGTGGTGATGAAATAATTTACACAAAGTAAAGCGCCTGTCTGGGTTCGAACCTACGACCTACAACTCGTAAGTCGCGGCCGTTACCACTTGGCCACCACTGCTCTCTCATTTGTGCCCGATTGATGGCAATAGGCTAGCCCTCTATTACATGGGACTTGAACATAATTGGTGAAATGTGGGTGAGTACTATAGGTACACCTGTGCCAAACCCTTCGGGGATAACAGGCGTGATTTTATATTTAGGAACTAGCTACTGCCCGCGACTTCGTCCGCGTGAAATTTCTAAAAACCCTTTTTTAATGGATACCTACTCTTAGAACACCCTCCGAATTTCATGTCTCTAGGACCAGCGGTTTAGGATGTGCGGTGATACATCAGTCAATCGGGACTTTGAATTTTATATAATATAGATAGAAGATAGATAAATAGATAAAAAGTTTCTAATTTTTATTCAATAACTGAATAACTACAAACAACTGGACAACAGTCTGAAATTAGATTAAATGAAGCTGAAATTAGCAAAAACTTAAGTTGTTTCAAGTACCTACTTAAAAAAAAATAAACTTGCGTAGGTACAAGCAAGCAGCTTTTACCTCTAAGTTTATTTTAGTATGTTCCTTGAGGAAAACAATCCATTTAATACACAATACACCTAATAATACCAATAGGTAAATGTTTTGCTCTTTCAACCAACATTTCAATGTTTGTTTTCTATAAATATTTTTTGTTTCTTGACACAATCAATCTGTTTAGCCTTTTACAAACTATTTTGGGGTCGGCTTCCAGTCTTAACAGGATGCAGCTGAACACCAATGTCTTACATGGAGCGACTGCCTATCAGAACTCTACAACCCAATTACCGACTAACAAGATACCCTTGTTGTCAGACTTTCGGGCTTCTGACTACCCGTAACGACTGTCATAGATCTACGAATGACAGCGGGACCAGCGGCGGTTAACAGTTTTCCGAGACACGGAGGGTACGTGCTTCGGAAAACGGATCGACCTCGGCAACCTTGAAAACCGACCCGTGCAGCTGTTATTATTTAGCCACGAGCACCCCTTTTTGCTTCGTGACACAGAGAATAAAATAACATAATCAGCCTATAATGTTCCCACTGCTGGGACACGGGCCTCCTCTCTGTAAGAGGGAGTGGGCCGTAATCCACGCGCGGGCCCAGGGCGGGTTGGTAGATGTCACATGTCTTCGAATTTTTGGTTCTAGGACATGCCGGTTTCCTCACGATGTTTTCCTTCACCGTTTTGAGAGCAGTGGTGATGAATTTAATTTCACAAAGTAAAGTGCCTGCCTGGGTTCGAACTCACGACCAAGGACTCGTAAGTCGGGGCCGATAACACTGGGCCACCACTGCTCTCGAATAAAATAATAATGGTCTTATTTTCTAGAACGCAGATTTGTCCAATAGTATCGACACATCAGTCAGTCCTTCCGTGCAACGAGGCGTCTGGGTTCAATTTCCCGTTAGAGCCGGGATTGCTCGCATATAGAGGATGTTCAAAGACACATTACATAGTCGTCAACTACGCAATCTGTAAATCAATCTAAGCTATACCTATAGAGCAAAAATTATTGCTGGGAAACTACTTTTTTTCTGGTATGAAAAATCGCTGTGTGAATCGCTGACGAACATTGTGCTTATGGGTGCATGCAACGGCACAGGAGTTGCGAGGGTGTTTAAAGTTAGGTTATAACATTTTAAACGTGTTTTCGTGAAAAAAAGTTAAAAAACAATTGAACAATATTTCCGAAACCAGGTGGCTCCTAGGGATGGTCCAGTACAAAGAGAAATATCACAATGACGGGGACTATTAGCGAGTCTTGGCTTCGTTATGCATTATTATAGTATAAGAAACTCCTTACCTGGTATTTCTTTGAGAGCCAGTCTGGCAAACAGCAAGTCAATCTCAATGCCGTCGAAGTTCATCTTGATGACTGGCACGAATGCGTCTTCCACTGCTCTCAAATCTTTTACCTGCACAACAAAAAACGAAGATTAAGGTTAGTTTTTGGTAGGTCCATTCCCAGCACCCCAATTACATAGCGCACTATTGATAGTGCAACCTGAATAATTTTGAAGGATATTGCTTATCTATTGCTTAATACGTTTAAAAAATATTTGGGTGACCGCAATGAATGTTGTTGAACTGTCAAAATGAATGGCATTGCAAGTGTGTTAGGCAATTTATCTTTTTTTTTTATAATTACTCCGCTGGTAAGGGAAAATATCCATACTATCCATACTAATATTATAAATTCGAAAGTACCTCGTATCTGTGTCTGTACGTTACCTTTTCTCGCCTAAACCACTGAACGGATTTCGATAAAATTTGGCAGAGAGATAGATTGCATCCCGGGGAAGGACATAGGGTAGTTTTTATCCCGATATTCCCACGGGATCGACACTTATGCGGGTGAAACCGCGGGGCGCTGCTAGTAAGTATTGTAAGCTTATAAGTATAACAAACGTTTTCACTGCTGCGACACTATGTGAGAGTGCAATGGCAAACTATTATTTATTGTTAAAATTGGGTTTTCCATGAAGAAATTTGGTTAATTGATAGGTTCGTCCATTGTAAGGGACTTATTACTGGAAATGTGGGTGTACCTACTACACAGTCCTGTTTGTCCCTTCAGGGAATACAGGTATTTTATACCATAATGTCAAGGCTGAACGAATTTTAATGAAATTTTCCGTAATATTTATAAATGACACGGCAGAGTGGTCGACTTTATTTGCATAATAACCGTTCAAAGTTTTATTACACGTCGTGTATAATTACAAATGTTATAGAAGTACAATCGAATGTATCCTAGATTTCAAAACAAAATACTTTCCTTTCCACTAAAGAAAATAATATTTAACATAAATATAAAAGCGTCGGAGTAATTTACATAAACATGTTGAATCAAAAGTTTTTTTTTATGTTCATTTGAACCCGTTTTAAAATTCAAAGAACTGCCGGGCAATTGCGTAACACACTAACAGTAGAAATAGCTTTCATTTTGATAGTTCAACAACATTCATTGCGTTATGTACGTTGCTGAGTAGACAAATTTTTCAAACATATGAAGCAATGGATTAGCAATGTCCTTCAAATTGAGATTGAAAGTGTGTTAGGCAATTGCTGGTTACAAAACATTTGGAAAGAAAGAAACACTTGAAAGATGTAACGTAGGACATTCAAGATCTATGTGAAACTATGGTTTTATTGTTACTTTTTAATTGCAGTGTAACTCTTGTCTCGGTATTAGGTAAGGTTAGATTGGTTGCAAGATTTTTGCAAATCTCACGGCAATCATCCTAATTTATACTTTATAACGATAAGATAAGAGTTACATTGCAATGACATATTAATGGTTTTACGTCATTAAAATTTGACCGTGAATGTGTACTGGGTAGCATGAGATCTAAATTCAAGGCATCGTAAGCATGTTCCGTAGTTTTCCGGATAGGAAAGGGCGTGTGAGTTTCAGTTCCCATACAGTCTTATTACAAAACGATATCTAATTTTAGACCTAGCCTAAACCTTCGAGCCAGTTAGTCTATTTTGTACTTTATTCCGACAAACGTGAAGTTCTTAATGCAAAATTGACAACTTAGACTCGGGTTTGACGTCAGTTTTTGTAAAAAGAACTTTAGCTTCGTCGGATTATAGTTCGAAATTTAAAAATGGCTGGATGGTTTAAACCTGGTTGTAAAGATAAATCTTGTTTTGTAATAAGGCCGTTTATGTTTATTGTACAAATGCCCAGCACATCAAGCTACAACAATCTGTCAAATTTATTTAATAGATGTTAAACTTTATCGCTAAAGCATAAGGTTCAAAGTTGATTGGGCAAATTTGACAGTTTCGGGTAGCTTTATGTGCTGCCGTCTGTACGTAGTTAATTTGTCAGTCTCTGAACGATTAATGATATTTCTTTCTGTCAGGTTAATATTATTATATACTTACAAACATTTTTACACGTTAATAAAATTTAAAAAACTAGATGATTTCGATTAATATACCCGTTTACCCTGAAAAGAAACAAACTCCAAACACAGAGGTCACTGTCTCTGAGTTTTGAAGTCCAGACATTATCTTGGTCAGATGAAGGCGTATCGAAGAGGATCTCTGTCTTTAGCAATACTAACCTGTGGCTGCAATTTCAGCAGATCATAGAAAGAAGCGAAGTAGTCAATACGGTCGATGTGACGCGGCGCCACGCATAACGCGTCTATGTCGGCACCCCTGTGATGTACCTGCAAAGAAGACATACAATGTTATAAAAATGTGATATAGTATTTTTATGTCACGAAGCGATGCGCGCTTTACTTGTGGTTACCAAGTGTACAATCACGCTGTGACTGTGTGTGTACTGTAAGCGCAGGAGCTCTCGGTACCGTCCGAGACAATGGCGAAGGTGTCTACACGCACAACGCACATATTCACAGCGTGTTTGTACACTTGGTTAACAGACGTAAAGTGCGCGTCGTGATACAAATTTAGTCAACCCTGTTACCATTTTGCTGACTGGCTAATGGATTTAACACTGCATGACCTAATTTGACGGCACGGTTGGCGCAGTGGTTAAGCGATTGACTGCTGCGCTGCGTGTCGCGGGTTCGATTCCCGCACGGAACAAATATTTGTATGACCTACAAGTAGTTGTTCCGGGTCTGGCTGTTTGTGTATGTGACTTTAAATGTTTGTAAACGCACCCACAATACAGGAGAAATTCCTAGTGTGGGGTGCAACGTTCTATTAAAAAAAAAAATAAAAAAAATTCATGTAGTTTGTGCCGAGACGAGAGGAAGAATTAACGTATGATTCCGCAGCACTACTCTGGTCCCCATATATTCTCTATAGGTTTAAATGACATTACATTCCGAGCATGGCAACAATGCTGCGCGACATTGCTGCGTCACATTGCTGCCGTGCTCACTGCTGCGGCAGCACTGCCACGTGCAGCGTTGTTCGGAATCATACCTTATGGGAACAAAATAGTTGTAGGGTAGTGTATTTCCTTAAGGCTACGCCGAACGCGCAGTGGCGCCCTCATCGTTTGTTATTTATTTTATTTTACAATGAAAATGCAGAAAATAAGCACGTGCTTAACGTGCTTATTTTCTGCGATGAGGGCGCCACTGCGCGGTCGGCGTTTGGTCAGCGCCCTCTTAACTGTAACTGTGCGAAGGACTTTCTGATGACATTGGAAATACGCAAAGTTGGGATCCCCTTGATGCTCCCGATTTAAGAGTTCTCTTCTGTGTTGCAGAAGCCGTATGCCAGAATGACCACCACACACTTGTTTATTTCGATGTGTTGAAGAGCGACTCTTTTAAGAATCCATTTTCACAAGTGTATCGATTTGGTCCCCTATAATAAGATGCCTCAATAAATATTAATCGTTTTTAGGGTTCCGTACCCAAAATGTAAAAACGGGACCCTATTACTAAGACTCCACTGTCCGCCTGTCCGTCTGCAACCAGGCTGAATCTTATGAACTGTGATAGCTAGACAGTTAAAATTCACAGATGATGTATTTCTGTTGCCACTATAACAACAAATACTAAAACAGAATAAAATAAATATTTAAGGGAGGCTCCATACAACAAACGTGATTTTTTCGGCGTTTTGCCTTGTTACACCCGAGTTTAAACCTGGTGCTTTGATAAACACCCTATTTTTTGGGTGTTTATGGGGTGTTTCAAAAGAACCGGGTTTAAACCCGGTGGATTACCCATCTATACTTGTGGTACGGAACCCTTCGTGTGCGAGTCCGACTCGCACTTGGTCAGTTATTTTTTATCCTGTCCCTTACACGTGTCATTTTAGCATATTTTTGCGTTGCAATAAGTATTTTTGTGGCAAACACATTATGCGCATATATTTTAGAGGACACCTTCGATTATTTCATAGTGGGCAGTCTAAAGTTTATTTGTATTAATCGAAACATTTTTTTTTTCAATTGAATTCATCCAGTTATTCACAGATTATCTATCTACATAGACACACTAAACTAAATAGATTCAGTACATGATTCTGAAACCCTCAGCGTTGAAATATTTTGTAAGTTATTAAAAAACAAAATAGCTGTTCCATGACTGCGCACTTTTCAATGAAAATATCGATTTAAAAAAAAAGTAATCGAATGAAGTAATGAACTAAGACAGATTGTTATCAAATGAAATTATTATTATTTAATATAAATAAATGTATTATAACAGGTCAAACCAGGGGTTTTAACACGAAACAATCTTCTTCGTGTCGCTTTCACGACTGTATTTCAGATCTTGTTGCCCCAAAACTTCGCCACTTCAAGGTTTATACGAGAATGAAGTCGCGGAGCAACTAGTACTTCTATAGAAAACTTGGTTCAAACAAAAGAAAATCACCTTATAAAAAGTTGACATCAATAAAATTTTATTGTGTTAAAATTGGCATCATTTTAGAATCGTAAACTTGTGAAGCAGTAAACACCGTTTATGTGCAGAAAAACGACTTGATGTTACTGCAATTTAATATCTTATTCTCATAATAAAACTTTTTTAATGATACAATTATTATGTATCTGGAGTCTTGTAATAGGTAACAAGCTGTTCATTGCATTTTCAACTGTATTTCCAACGACATAAAGTCATTCTAATTGTGATGTGTTAGTAAATATCGGGAGAGGAGAATAAATAGGGCCTTGTGGCTAAGTAATATCAGCCGCACGGGTCGATCGATCAGGTTAAGCTACGCTTGCCGCGGTTGGTCCGGGGATGGGTGACCATCTTTACATACCAAGACCCCTCGGTGTCTCGGAAAGCATATTAAGCCGTTGGTCCCTGTTGTCATTCGTGGATCTTTACCAGTCGTTACGGGTCGTTCGAAGCCCGAAAATCTGACAGCCAGTCTTACCAAGGGGTGTCGTATTACCCAGTAACTGGGTTGTGGGAGGTCAGATAGGCAGTAGCTCCATGTAAAATATTGGTATTCAGCTACTTCCGGTTAGACTGGAAGCCGACCTCATCATTGTTGGGAAAAGGCTACGCAGATGATGATGTTAGTAAAAATCAGTGTTGATTGGTGCTAACAATGAAATCTCGAATCGAAATCATCTGCCATCGTACTGCTCAAGCCATCGCTCATAATCGCAACAATGAGACTATAATCATCAATAAATGAAAACAAAGAGGAACACTGCAGCAGCATAAAAAAAAATTAAAGTATAAATATTTATTAGCCTAGGTTTATGTGGCATGACTAAACATCCTTTTATATTCTATCGAGTCAGGCACTCAAGACAGGACAAGCTTTGTACAAAGAGCCCGCGCCATTTTTTTTTTATTTAGACTTTATTAAGCAACGGCAACTCCACACTTATGCGGGTTGCAGACCAAGAACTAAGCTAAGTTAGTTTAGCTTAGCTTGCATAGCTGACGCAGTTTTTCATACTTGTGTGCAGACCGCAAACTATGTCACATGTATGAAGAACTGGCTCAACTATGCGAGCTAAACTAAACTAACTTAGCTTAGGTCTTGGTCTGCAACCCGCATTAGGGAATACAACTACGTTCTCGAAATACGGCGGACCAATACGGTCGAGATCTCCAACGATATTTCGAGAAAGAGCGCGTGCGACCGAGCACACTATGTTCTTTAGAAGCCATTTTCATTTCAATATAATAAAACTGGCCAAGTGCGAGTCGGACTCGGACACGAAGGGTTCCGTATCACAAGGCAATAACGCCGAAAAAGAAAACACGTTTGTTGTACGAGGGCCGCCATAAATATTTATTTTATTCTGTTTTTAGTATTTGTTGTTATAGCGGCAACAGAAACACATCATCTGTGACAATTTCAACTGTCTAGCTATCGCGGTTCTTGAGATACAGCCTGGTGACAGACAAACGGACGGACAGACAGCGAAGTCTTAGTAATAGGGTCCCGTTTTTACCCGTTGGGTACGGAACCCTAAAAACAAATGGATTTATAGTATATAGTGACTGTGTGGTGTTTTGTTCTGTTATGTCGATATTGGCACTCCACTTGAGATTGCATTCCCTAGTCACACTTACCCCCAATCGATAAGATCCAAATGTGTAAATATTCCCTCCAACGGTCTCAGCAACACTAGGCGGCATGTTCTTCCGCGCCGACTCTTCCCTGATCCACTGCCTCACGAGCCGATGCAGAGCACCCAAGACCTCCATACGGTGATGCATTTCTTGCTCCGTCTCAAACACCCCGTATGGTGCTAGGGACTCTTTTAGTTCTGTGGTTTTCTCTATGTCAATGGGCTTTGGACCTGTGTGGAAGAGTGATAATGTTATTTTTGTGTAGTGTAGCTTATAATGCTATAGCAAAGTGTGTTACTGAGAAATTTTTATTTATTACCATTATTATAACACTAGTTACTGTTAGCTTGCATCATCTCACTGTTGGGCAAAGGCTGATTTTCAGATCTAAACTCTAGTAATCTTCAAAAAAGACGATTTGATAATTTTGCCACATTTTTACCAACTTCAAAGAAAGGAGCTTATCAATTCGACACATATGTATGAAGAAGTCGGAAGAGACGGAGTCGGAGGAGTCTGTCGGAAGTCAGTGGCAAAAAACTAAAACTAAAATACAGATACCAAGACACCAACTTCCGAAACTAAAGTTATTTAATAATTTTGATTTAATTTCTTTTAGAAGTTGGTTTAATTTTTTTATTTAAATTACTTTTAACCTTCAAGTGTCTAAAATAGTAACTGGTTATTTGTTATTTATGACAACTGCAAGAGCAAAGGTCAAAGGTATGTGTTATTGATTTCAGTATTTCTTACAACACCGTATTATCACTGTTTGAACGAGGGACATACTCAAGGACATGACCATTTTTGTTCAGATGCAACAATAGAAATCATTATTTAAATAGTGATGTACTTTAATTAGTAAAATTTTGATATAATTGCACTTGCACATACTTGCATGGTTAAATACATGGGTATTTACCCATGCAATATTATTTATTCTTGCATGGGCAAGTATGTTATGATATAATCAGCCAATAATGTTCCCACTGCTGGGACACGGGCCTCCTCTCTGTGAGAGGGAGTGGGCCGTAATCCACCACGCGGGCCCAGTGCAATAATATCAAAATGTGAAAAATTTTACTTAAAGTAAATTTTTTTAAACAGACATATTCGGAATGAGACCCAAAGTCTAAATACCATTCCATAACACTAAATTACACTAATAAAGATGAAAAAATATATTCTCTGCTTAAGAACTGTATACACACCTGCCATAGAAATAGCAGAGGTCATGCCCAAAGTCTTCAAGTTCTGCTGATTCTGGTGCTCATTAGCCTTGGAGGCAGTTATGGGTGGTATTGGAGCATTGCTGTGTGAGTACTGCGACGCCGGCCACATCTTGGACATACTATGTTAGCTTCCCTGCTATGAAATATGACTGCTGACGGTAATTACTAGCTAAGAGAACTAGGTGGGGTTCATGTATATAGAATGCTCTCCTTTAGGACAACTGCTGGGTTTCTTATGAAGTGGGTGCGAATCTGGAACAAGAATTTTTACTTAAGCGGTTGAAGGACACTGAACGAGACACAATAGAAGTTGTATTATGCAAAGTAATGTTTGAGTACATAAAATACGCGCATTGACGTGGAGTTACAGACACCAGCCCGCATTACCTATTACATTTGGGGGCATTTAGTGTCCAGCAAAGTGTTAAACTGTGTTTCTTAAGATACATTATTGTATGTTGTTGGGGAGTCTGTTCCGCCACTTCTTCCCAGCTAGAACACTAGGAAGTAGTGAAGAGCAAGTGTTTAGGGGGACTGTCTTACTTAGCTTTGACATTGGAAAAGCGCTGATTCACAGTCTAGATTTGTATTGCAACAAAGTATGAATTGTCTACAATTTACTCAGTGTCAGTGCTTTGATTTTTTTAAATGGTGCCTGATGTAAAACATTTCAAAGACTTACATTCAATGTACACATTATAGATTTTAGATGTAACCTTGGAAGACTGATAAAAAGTGTGTCAAAGACTAATTCCAACTATCATTCAAGGTCTATTTTATGCCAGACGGCAAAATAAATGTTTAAGTAGGAGTTACATTCTTTTGAATTTATACATATTTGCAAAACATAGAGATATGTAATATCCCCAGAAACATCTTGTTTTGTACTTTATAATTGATTAGATAAACATTAATAAAAAACCTAACAATGGAAAATACTCAAAGAACAAGAAGGTTATTGACATGGTAATTATTAAAACAAAGTATTCTAATCATAGATAGGTCCTGTTATGGCAAACTTATTGTGTCAATGACTGAAATGTTTCATTGCATTGAAATGTTTCAACTCAACATTTTGCTTGTAAATAAATAATGACGTAAATCATACGAAAATTTACTACGAATATGTGAGCGACGTTATAAGTAGACTCAATTCGAAGAAGCGGTCGTGATGCGTAAGCAAAAATCGAACTTTTAGAAAGCACTATACTATTTGTGGATTCAAATCGGGGTTCGTTCACCTACTTTTTTCACCGTCTTTATTTAGTGACAACGCAAGCACTTAACATATTCTAGCACGTTTATTACTTGATAAGAATGCACAACCGATATTAAATATTAAAAAACATCGAGAACGTTACTTGTTAACAGATCCGTGGTAGAATTCTTTTGTTGTCTGTATCAACTAAGGTCACAACTTATGTAAATATGACCCTCACTGGTATCTGATCCTTGAATCTCAATGTGAATTCGCAAAGAAAACATTAAGATACATAATCTCAACAGTTAACATTAAAAACATTAAGAAAACTGAATACGCATTTTTTAAGCTCACGCTGCCCTGAGGTTGAGCAGATTGTTATTACGTTACCGAGCACTTTAATGTGCTCTATCATTGATGGAACAGTTCACACTCACCAATTTATTATATCATCCGGCCTAAGCTGCAATATTTTACACATGCAGTTATTTGAAATCATAATAAAAGAAAGAAACAAACATTAATTTCCAAACAAGCACCCAACAGTCGCCAACAACAAGGCAGCCATTTTTATAAAGATGGCGCTAATATTTCTTGCCAGCACCAAATAAAAACAGATTCACCGGTATTTCCATCACTAAAAACTAAATGGAAAATAATGTAGGTATACCAAAAGGATGAAGTCTTTCGTAAACCAAAATATCATCCACAAATAAATCATTAATTTTCCAAAAATTTGTACTAATTCGACTTCTAGAAAACATTTATGGAAAATCATTAACAATGAGATAAAATCATGAGTCTACTGTGATTGTTGGTGATATCTTGATGCAAAATGCATGCTATTCACAAATGTTTTGCAATAACGAAACGTCTACGGATGCGTTCAAAGTTTCATATACTCGCTACTTTTGCGCATGCTCCATTGGCAGTTTTTTCAGTGACGTATCACAAAACTCCGTTGAACTCGTTCACATATCACTATCTCTTTTCATGTGCTACCAAAAGAAAGGGATTGATAGAGAGCCGGTTGATGTTTTCGTGTCAGCCTTGTGCCCATTTACGAGGAGTAGGTAAAATCCGCCATCTTGAGAGTGAATTCAAGAATGTGAGGACTTTTAGCGGAGTTAAGTGAATTTCTTTAGTAATTTTATTATTAAATGGATTTATATTTGTCCACCACGCGATTTCGTACCCTTTATACGAGTCGGTTCCATTAACGGAAACACTTTACGCGTCGTTATAAAGCTTAAACGCCGAATTCCTTGATAGTGTTTATGTGACAGGAGAAGACACCGTAAGCTTTCTAATAGTTTTTTGCGTGTCTATTTCCGTTTTCCATCTCGACGATCGTTAACATATACGTGAAAGTGAGATAGGTATCGTGTATCGTTACACAGTTTTCGCTATAGGGCTTCGCGATGTTTTTTTCTGGTCGAAAATGCGGTTAGATGGGCGTTGTTGGTCGGCGATCGGTGGAGTTAAGTCGGGGCCTGTGTCGGCGTCCTGGTGAGGGCCTGGGCCGGTCGGGCGGGCTGAGCGCGCGTCCGCCGCAGAGGATGCGAAGCGCGAGGGTGGTCTAGCAAGGTGTTAAAGTGTTTGAACTAGTGCTATTGTGAAAATGTCGACGACTATGAGGCCTACTCTTCAGACTGTCCCGGAGTCGTTGCCGGCTGACCACGTGACGAGCCCAGCGCCGGCCCCCGCGGCGACCACGGCCACCGCAGCGCCCTCGGCGCCCAGGCATCCCAGACCCATGTTCAAGGTAAGTGCCCCCATCTGTTTTGATTCCCCAGTCATACTGCTCTACTACTGCTGATAAACAAATCTGATAACAAACACATCATGTGCCTTACATAACTGTTTAATCTGTCTGAAAACTCATTCGTGTATTTATTGTTTGGATGGCATTTAATAACTGGACCTTTTGTTTTTTTAATAACATACACACAAGTATTGCTACATTCTTATCAGAGGTTCAATATTTGAAGGAGATAAGGTTGGATTAATTCATGGTAGCACACAGGTAATCTATAGATTGTGTTGAGTTTAACAAATATGAATTAGTAGTTGTGTAAACTTGCAATGGTAGTTTATGTAGGCTAGAAAGTGTGGTCAGCGTAGCATGGCATCTAAACTATAATAATTACATGAGAAAAACATATACAAATTATATTCATAGTTAATTGTTCTGTTAGCAGTTATCATAGCAGAAATCTGAATAAATATTAAGTTTTACAATCAATATTCCAATTAAATAACTAGAAAGGTTGCTATGACCAATGCACAATTATTATTAGACATCTTACAAACAGCATCTTCTTTTTATTGAATTAGGAAACCACTAAGAAATGTGCAAGTTCTAATATTATAGTTAAAGGGCTTCGATTATCCTTGGAATTACTGTAATCTAAAGAGCTTATCCTAGCTTAGTGCTCTCACAATTTGAATGTGATCCTTTTGCTCACATTTAAACATTGTTTCCATTCAATAATTACAACATTAAATAATAACCAGAATAAATGAAACTGGTACACAACAACCAACAAGTTGAAGTCATTAAAATGAATAAAAAAGTGGGTAGTACTTGCGCAAACCAGCAACAATGTGCAGGATTACTCATTCATGTTACTTATCTCTTTGCATTGCAATGTTATATAAAAACCAGGGCTTTTGTTTGATTTTAAACTGCTCTAGACAATACACTGACTCACTTGTTATCTGTTAATTATGTGCTAAAGTATGGTAAAGTAAGGTCCTACACTACTAGGGTTCTAGTTCAGGGGTCACTCACTGATGTAACATTTATTGAAGTTTTGGAAATAAAATACTATTACTACAAACCTGCAGCTTCTAAAAGCCTCATCAGTATTTACAGCTGATATGATTCCAATTAAACAAAGCCTTGTTGCAACTGGTTGTGCCAAATACCAAAAGGCAGCCAATCAAATATGAGTTCCCACAAGATTTGGGTTGAAGAATCTGTAAACAAAAGTTGAGGATTGAACAACTTGTTTGCAAGACCACTGTTGGCATGTTACATTACTCAGACTACAGATTAAAAAAAAATAGGGGGAATTACTCAAATGAATTTTTAAAATGAAGTTTATGTTATGGTTGAAAACTTATAGGTGGTAGGTACTTAATATTGTGTTCTGTAAATAATATTCAATTGTACAAATTTATTTTCAGTTACATAATTGAATACATCCTGGCTTTCAAACACAACTATTAAAAACAATCTTATCATTATTATTGTGAGTAAAATTAGAAAATACAATAATAGTATTTACTGGAGATCACATTCTGATTCAATGTAAGATAAGAACATATGTTTACTTAATCTTCTGAAGATTGAATTGGAAAAACAGTCTGATTAATTCTAATAAAATGTGAATTAATCACACATTTATCTGCCATTCCTGTGCAGGAAGAAGCTAGATTCTAACATTTTAACATGATTCGCCTAGGGAATAAAAAAGAAAAGAAAAAAACAGGCTTTAACAAAAACTGTTTAAATATTAATTAATTATTTTTATTTAAGTATAATTAAACTTCATAAATAATAATAAAAACACATGTAACTTTTTATTACATTTTAAAGAAAACTGAATCACACAAGAATGATGCTAACATTTTATAAACTAAACTTAGTACTTAAATTATTATAAAAACCACATGTTTTGGTCACACATTGTCACCATTACAAAAATAATAATTAATTTGTATGCATTGCTGTAAACTGCCTAGCGAGTAGCAATGGAAGCAATGAGTCATATTTAATTAACATACTGTACTGTTAATTTTGGATACAAAGTACCTACTTTAAATTATGTGCTTTGTTGTGTTTACTGCTTTTAACCTTTTGACTACCACACGTCAAAAAATCAAAAACGCGCCCTCGGCGTCAAAGTCTGTCATGTAGTCGAAATGTGGCATTCTGTGCACATTTTGGTTTGTCATCTATACATGACTGTGGCGGTCAAAAGGTTAACTTGCTGCATGAGGTGTAGAGACAATAATAATATAGGTATAATCTTTTAATATCACACTTATTCCATGCTTTGAGCTATAAAACGGAAGTAAATATGTAAGTAAAATTATGTAGCTAAGGCAGCTGTGAAGCTAAAAATAATAGTAAAAAGAAAGAGCTCTCTCACAAAAGTTTAAATTCAGTAGTAAGACTAAAATCTAAACAGTAGCACAACGGTGCTAGCCTGTAGCCTTCCAGTCAGTGGATATAAAAAAAGATAATAAAAACGTACAGTCAACAAAAGAGATAAGTATGCAGGATCGTCGGATATAGTTGATGTTTAGTAAGAAACCGATGGATGTTCTCGAATAAAATTTAATTTAATTAATGAAAACAAACAGCTCATTTATCAAATTAAATTTCAACATCCATCGGTTTCTTACTAAACTCCAACTATATCCGACGATTCTGCATACTTATCTCTGTTGCTGACTGTACATTTTCATAATATCAATTAAGTTAAAAAAACACCTGTTAACAGCACCTTGCTTGTTATTACAATAAAAGAAGAATCAGTTAATTTGTATATTATCTTCAAATTATATCTGTTTAGCAGAGTGAATGTAGCAATGGTTTTCAAAGTCCTTGCATTCTCTCTTTGGTCATTTATATACTAGTTACGTTATTAATTCATGATGACTACAGATTAAAGTATAATTTGCATAATTCAAACCTGTTACAGGCAAATATAGAATAATATTATACCCAATTGAACAAAAGAAACATAATTTTGAATGTGATTAGTGTGAGTTATCCCTGTTATTTTGTAAATTAGAATAGCATCAATATTGGTTTGAGATTTTCAATCTTTCATAATTATCACTTAGCATTGTCAATCTATTAAATTTACCATCAACTATATTAGGTACTATATTTTCAGCCTACATAAAAGCTCTTGATGTGTCTAAATATTGACGTAATAATGTTATCCAAACATAATTTAAATTCCCACATGTCTAGTGACGTCAAATGTCACGTGCGGAAAAAAATCATTAAATTATATGTCAGCACTCAGCAGTATAATAAGCTACCAATGACTGGGGAATCATAATTTATGCTCCATGTGAAGCTTCGAGCCTGTTTCGTCATACAAAGTGATATATAAATTGTATTGTTTTGTGTTGCCATGTTGTTGAAAAATGTCTTATAAAGCTTAATGTTGTCTGCGATATTATTTATAAGCGGCCAAGAGTTATTACTTCTTAACAGGTTGATTCGTCAGCGTGCTACTGAAATATTTTAATGTAATCTGCATTATCTCAACTTCATAATACCTACAACTTGATTTGTATCTCGCTTTGAGATATTACAGATGATTAGATCTAGGATCTAGCTAAAAAACTTATTCTAGGAAAATATCTAATTGTGATTAGAACGTTTATACTCTGTTTTACTTCATAAAAAGGCGTGTTCGAAGTTTGAAACATACCATAACCTCCGTCATAGAATTCGACGGAAAAGTCGTAAACAATCGCTTTAAGGAAACCGAATATTTAAGCGGGTTTTAATGTATTTGGTCACTACAAATACATATATTTATCTTGTTATTTAAGAGTATATTATTGGAGTTGTTTACGCGTCTCGTCGGGTGCCATCTCATGCATAAGCATCAGGCCTAGGGTGTAAGGGATGACTGGCCTTCTATCTGTCCCAGTTTTGACGCTATACTACCTATATTGTTATTATAGATGTAAGCTCCACATAAAATTACGCATCATTGAATAATTTTACGGTTCGGTAAAGCAGTTATTCACTGTTGACAAGGTTTTTCGCTTTAAAAGCGTGCGTGATTTAATTGAATAATGTTTCGATTAAAAGTTCGAGTTTTTATCCAATTTTTGACTTTGGCAACACTGTTCGATTTATGTTTTATTACCTACGTCATCAAGTAGGTATACTTTTTTTTTCTGATCATCATACACTTACACTGGTGCTTACACTATGCCGATCGGATTAATATCACCTGCATGTTTGTAACACGCAATAAAGTATAAACAATGTTTTTATTTTTATTTCTGTACTTAAGCCAGTTGTAAATGTTGTAATCAATGTCATTACATGTTTGTATGTTTCACACAATAAATTATTGTTGCATTTCGTATGATATGAAAGATTTTATGAAGTCATTCTTGTACGTTATTTAGCTTTATTAACCAACATCAAAAAAGGAGGAGGTTCTCAATTCGGATGTTTATATTTTTTTTTAAATATGTATACATAATGTATCTCCGTCATATTATGACGGATCTGCAAAATTTTCTCATGTTTTAATGGATAAGGTATGCCTCAGGGGTGGTCCCATATAAATTTTATTAATTTTGCTTGGGTACTTTTTGAGTTAGCTTCATTAATAGGATTTTTTTCCACTTAGTTTGTATTGATGATGTTTTAATAGCTTCCTGTCACTGATATTTACATGGCAAGTAGTGTTATATGAATTTGTGTAAGTACGGTAGTTACAACTAAAAAGAAAAAAATTAAAACTTATACCAAAACAAACACCAACTTCCGAAATTAAAGTTATTTTTCACTTTGTAGTCTTTTTTAACTTTTTTTTGTAAGTCGGTTGTTTTTTTTTTTTTAAGTTTTTATATTAAACTCTCAAACTAGAAAACTGCATTTCCCTAATCCACCATTATGTCACATGAGATGCAAGATCTAAATATAACCAAACGGGGATCGACGTAGGCGCAGTCACAACGAAAATATTTCTATAATTCGGTGTAATCATTCCGTTTTACTTGTAAGACTAGTTACAGATAAAAATATATGATGAAAATTCATAGTCCAGCTTTTAACAGCTGTTTGGTATTTTAGTTTAGGCTTTCAATGTTTCACTGATTGACATAGTTCTACTCAGACTTCTGCCAAGATTGATTTCGAGCCACTTGAAAGGTTAATTTACAAATTGCAAGATTATATACATGTTCAAGAGAGACTAACATATTTCCAAGCAGGGGTGTCCTTCCAGTCTAACCGGATGCACCTGAATACCAGTATTTTACATGGTGCGACTGCCTATCTGACCTCCACAACCCATTACTGGGTAAGGCGTTGTCAGACTTTCAGGCTTCTGACGACCTGTAACGACTGTCAATGATCTAAGAATAGCAGCCGGGACCAACAACTTAAAGGGAGTCGGCCCTATCAAAATAATATCCTCAAAGAATGTATTAAAACTCTAAGAATCGTGTTTCCGAACTAATGGCAAAATACAACAAACAAGAAAATATTTTATTCAAACTACCTACATAATTTAGTTATGCTAAACGAGTCTTGATTCTAAAGCGAGATAACTAAATCAGATTATTTTCTTATTAAAAATATTCACAAGGAAAGTGTCAGGCAAGACGATGCATTTAAAAGTAAAATGTAAGCTGGAGAAAAATCTACGTCCTTCGTAAAGACGTCTTTAGAAATTCCTTTTAATACGGTTGCAACGAAGTTTTAAAACGAATAAAATGCGATACAATTGCTTTGTAATCTGATAACAGCTGTAATAAAAGGAAACTAGATTTTGTAGAATTCTATTCAGTCTTTAATTAAAAAGAAGTACTTTAAAATATATGTTTTTTTTTGGAAACAAGTTGCGAAATTGCTGAATAGCGGACGGGGAGAAAATGTTGTTTGAACTCTCCAAAGTTAATGAAAGGATCCATTTAATAGGCTTTAGAAATGTTTCTAATAAGCCTTCCCGCTTGTTGAGAATAACGGAATAATTTTACCATAATACAGAGATATCCCGTCATAAAATAAACTTTCCATAGTTATAAGCGCGAAAATGATCGCAAGATCAGAGCTTTGTATCAAACGAGCCATGTTTTTATTAAAATTTTCAGCCTGAACTGCAATTCTCTATATTATTATATGTTGCCTTGTCTGGTCAATATCTCATAAACGCTTTTAAGTCTTTACGGCAGCATGTCATTGGCGTATAATACAAAATAAGTTTTGTTTTTGTATCGCCATCCGTCAGTCTATTACAATGCGTCAATCCAATATAACTCCACTTGAATAAGTTGATAAGTACCACCATGAGGAATTTCCATGACGGAGACATGATGGAGTGCAAACAACAGACCCGTATCTGTTCAAACATCCTGAATTCCAAATGTATTTCGACAACAGACAAGCTTTTATGCTAATAGTATAATTAAAAATATTGAGGTTCTTGAGTAAAAATAAGAATAAATTTTACCATACATACATAAACTCACACCTTCCTCTCATGGATTAGGCGGAATCTTCAGAACGCGCCACCTGCTATCCTTCCCTATCATCATGTTTACGTTCATACATCTGAACATACACGCACGCCGGTTGCGAGTACTTATATACCTGACCTTTCTGAATGATGTATTTCTTATGTAAATGCAAAAATATTTGCTTGCTAATGAGCTTTTGGATGAATTTCCCTACGTTTAGTTTTAGATAGCGTTCCTAAGCGATAAAACAGCACGCAATGTTTTAAGTGAGTAGTAATTTATGCGACATTTAGGTGACATCTTATACTTTAAGTGCGACTGCCCGCCTCGATCCCCAGGTCGAGCAGTGTTATTCAGTTTTGACGTGGAAATTGTCAGCTGCGGCCTGAAGTTGGCAATGGGCTGGTCCCTCTATTACTTCTTCCTCCTGATTATTTGGAGTGTCAGCCCTCCTAGTACTTCTGCACCACACCTTACGGTTGTGGGTTGTCTCTTTTGCTCTGTTGCTCGCTATTATGTAATTTTTTAGGGTTCCGTACCTCAAAAGGAAAAAAACGGAACCCTTATAGGATCACTTTGGTGTCCGTCCGTCTGTCTGTCAAGACCCTTTATCTCGGGAACGCGTGGAGGTATCGAATTGAAATTAAAACCATATACTCAGCTCTAAAGTCCCTTGAAGCTGTGAAAAAATCAAACGCCTAAGTTAACGTAAAAAATAGATACGACCGTTTATGTCGCAAAAAACGTATACGTATTTCGACACTCGCAAGGAAATCAAAATTTATAGGGTACTTCCCGTTGACCCAGAATCATGAAATTTGGCAAGAAGCAAGATTACACAAGTAAAGGAAAAAATCCGAAAACCGTAAATTTGTAGGTATATTAAAAAAAAACCCACGGCCTCTTTTTCCATCTTCTATTAATTCATGACTCTTTTAGTCATGGTCATCATCTCGCCTCATCACATGTCCGTACCGGAGCAAATGGTTTTCACTAAGTTTTTTGTGTATCTTAGCGACTTGGCAAACCTCGAACGTGGACTTTAAAATACAACGATAGAATGACTGAGTTTATTCCGAGCTAGATAGTGTTTAAAGTACCACGGATTCGAAACACTGAGAATATAGAGGGACCTATGACATGGGACTTAATTGCATAACTAGCAAAATGTTGGTGTACTGTTCTTACTTACCAACTACATAGTTCCTACCGGCTACATGATACAGTCGTGATCTTATATTTATGTTTGAATAAGTTAGAGGAGGATACATGAAAAATTCGTCGCACCTACACATAAAACTAGTCTAAATGATAATCCGCCGAGTGGATTCCTCACACGATCCTGATTTACATGCTACCTTGTCAGACCAAACCGTGACTTCGTCTAGACGTCCTAATAGATTTTACATTTCTAATACAAGACCTAGACTTGCCTATACTTTCCTTGTTCAAAGGCAAAGGGGTTATAGTATGTTTTCATGCTATTGTGCGGTTAGGAAAGGTGGGCCGTATTGATTGGCTGCGGCTTTTAAAGTACCCAAGGACTACCTTTAAGCTTGGTAACTTCCTCGTAGAAGAGCTAAAGGGGTATGTGATGCGCAGGAATTTGGATCAATTGAGGAGAAAAAGTGTTAAGCATGACTATAAGAACAGATGGATTGTGTAAAAGATAAGATGGCTCCTAAGGAAGTAACCTCTGACATGATGGCCGATAGAAAATCCGTTTTAGATTACCATCAGATACATGTTCTTGCCCATTAATATCATTAACACGGACACCAAGAAAAAACATAATAATCCTTTTTGAAAGGACAAAACAACCATAACACTTCGTGTCTTAAACTGCATATGGTTTACGTTATTACCCATTATAACTAAGGCTAAACAATAATGTAGTATATAAGGGAACTCTGCAACGAAGGCAAACAAGCCATGCACAAGTAGCTATGATTAAAAAACTAAGGTCACGCAACGCCAATATTAAATAAGGTGGAAACTAGCGTTTAGGATCGGATTACGTTTGCATAGCAAAAAATTTTGAGTAATTATATTGCAGTTTTGCTTTTGTGGCTTCAAGTTCAATCACATTGAAATAACGAGTGATGGTTGGTTGAATAATCGTTGTGGATTGGATATGAGAGTAGGCAGCATAATCAACCTATAATGTTCCCACTGCTGGACGCAGACCTCCTCACGGTGAGAGGGATTGGGCCGGATCCACCACGCGGGCCCAGTGCGGGTTGGTTGGCGAGTAGGCAGCACGACACCAAATATACAAGGACCTCCTTATAGTTAATATTGAGCAATCAGAAATGCAAGGATTACGCAAAGGGAGGATGTTAGCACCTTCGCACTACGAAAGGAGGTGCCTTTATCGGAAGTTTCGACCTCTTGTAAGTCGGTATGAAGAGGCATCAAACTACAAAGCTATGTTTAGACATCTACAACTTTTCGAAGAAGTGTAGAATGAAGTTCTTTTAAATTAACAGACAGCTGTGCTGCTGGCGAGTTTGTTGCGCTAGTTCTTCAAGTGGTGAACGAACTTATGTAATTTTGACGTTCAAAAAGTGTTGATTGTCAGTCTAATTTGAATAAATGACTTTTAATTTTGAAGTAAAATAATCCTGCTTTGCTAGGTCAGGACCTGCTAATCATGTGATTATTTGTAGGATCCTCCCCGTTTTCCTCAGAAGACCACATTATCCCTAGATATAACAAGTTAATTATGAACGCCCAGATACAAATAAATGATTTTACACCTCGGTGATTCATGTTCGCTCATTATTCAAATTATATCTAACAACAGGTATTGCCTGATTTATATTTTAAGTATCGATAATTCGCAAATACAGTTTGATGGGATTTCCACGGGAGTGGTTAATTCCGCAACGTACGGTAAACGTTAGCTGAATCGGTTTTATTGGCTATGTCGAAATGGGCTGTGCGAGAAACTACGGCTTAAACATTGCTTGTAATATGGCAAATGTGTTTATTCCAATAATTCTAACCTAAATAATGTAAATATAAACGTGGACTTTGATCTTTTGAGGTGGGCAGAAGTGCACTATATTTTGTCCAGCTGTCACTGTGAACCGTAATAGGTTACATGTGTGGTCCTTAATCCAACTTTAGGTGGAAGTTACCAATCTGATGCAGTTTCAATAGTTTCTGCGGGCCCAAAATGTCCAAGAGGATTAAAATTCCAAAGGTCTGTACCTAAACAGCTAAGAGTACAGTTTATCCGAAATGTGATCCCAAGGTGTCCCGCATGGCAGTATACTTTGCGACGAAAATAATAAGATATTCATTAAAATTCTATTGTCTTCACTTGGCGTGTAATGTGCAATAGACAGCAAAATAAGCAAATAAGGATAACCGAATTAAAATTGCAATGATTCATAAATTCTCTTCATCATATCATTTCCTTGGCTTGGTGCCAGCGTCCGTTTTGTGAGGAACTTAGTGGTGCTGATGTTGGCAAGCGTCTCCCAGATCCTTCCTCTATGATATGTTGAGTTCCAATTTGTGAATTCAGAATACATTTTCCTGTTATTTGTAATCGATTATGTAATTGAAATATTGATGCAATGGGCTGGGAAACTGAAAAGCACGATTTTATTACTATAGTTAACTTTTCCTTCAAACACAGATAAACCATTATTTTCTCCGAGTTTGGGGTGCGAAGGTCAGATATTGGTGGCTCCGTGTTAAGTAGTGATAATTTATTTATAGTATGTTATTTAATTTCGAAGACATGTGCCAACTTAACCCGGGCCCGCGTCGTAGATTATAGCCCACTCCATCTCGAAGAGAGGAGGCCTGTGTCCCCAACAGTGGGAACATTAGAGGTTGATTATTTTATTTGATAAGGTTTAACTGTCGGTCGACCTCAATATCCTGGGTAAAACGCCGAGGGATTTACATGACTTTAATAATTAAGGAGCCTCCTAGGTGTATAAAAACTACCGTACGATAATTTGAAATGCTCCCAGAAAGAAATCCAAGACAAACTTCTCGAGTGTGTCGCTTCTAAGTCCGTTAAACTTGTTACGAGTACGATACTTTGAAAATTGTAATAATGTCTTCTTTAGAACTTGCGCGATATATACATTTTGTTTTAAAATGTTTCTATTTTCACGCTTCGCATGGGACAGTAGAGAAGCTTTTAGTGTTATAGGTTTTGAAACAAAAATATGCTGCTTAGTGCTGAAAGGAAAATACTTAGGAACTGACAATATAACAACTAATGTCAGAGCCAGGAGCGTAGTACATAAACACATAACTGACATACATGAATGCCCGATGTATGAAAGTAAACAAAGCAAGAGAAATATGAAAAGCTCCCAGCACGTGGCAGTCTATACTTTCCGTCTATCCCCTTCGGAAAAGCCATGAGTTTGTGTGTAAGTAACAGGGGCCAACATTATACGAATAATATTTTCAGCAAACATACCTACATAAACCTCCGTAGTATCTACCCGAGCAAAGTTTGCAAATTTCGTCCAAATTGTATTCAAACTTAGCAGAAATTCAGAAAGGTCTGCTTAAAAACATTTTCGTTAAAGCAGTGAGCATTATACTATGTAAAACCTCTTTGTAATCAAACGATCCGACGCAAAAGCCCGATATAATCAAATATAAGGGCATCTATTCCGACGCCATTTTATCGATTCTTCGTTGACATAACGCACAACATTCTCGGTTGTTCAACCTGACGGAAATAATCTTAATTTAGAGACAGTTATTTTTAGCCACAACCTTTCTTTTTTTCGTATTCCGATGTGTATCCTCTTACGCTGTCGCTTTTGGTCGTATTTCATTGAATACGATGTTTTTGGTTCACAAAAATAAGCTTAGTTTATTGACTATATAGTGTCTTCATAGGTCCATGTTTTGGGCGCCAACTATTTTAGTGGAAGAAACTAGTCGGTAAAATGGATACGTTGTTACTTAAATCTAAACTATAAAATATTATCAGATGGGGTTAAAATTATTGGTTTGTAAAATCTCTGTGAGTACTATTACAGATTAAAGGACCCATTACAAAAATACTTTTACCGATAGAAAGCCACACTATATTGCCGAGTGCCACAGGATTATGTTTCATAAACGTGAACGAAGTCGCAAGCAGAAGCTAGTAAGTAGTTTTTGGGTGGCATCATCAGCTTGTAGTTTCGTGTAGGTAAGCTAAATTCTAAATCTAACAATATTAATGGAAGAAGAAACTATACTAATACGGATGTGTTGTTGCATCTTTGAGTAGTTTTTTTTTCAAATGCAAGAGTACTCGTAGTTGGTTTTATGTTGTACTATTTCTGGTGCTGATGTCATCTAATGAATTCTCAATTATTTCTGTCGTGCTCGTGAGCGAAAAACTCTTTGAGAAGTAGTAAAACCAATACTTATCTAGTGGTTATATACAGAGAGATTTGTTCTATCTTTTGACCACTCACATTTCTTGGCTCTTTCGGAAAAGCGTCTTCATTTTAATGTTCTACAGATATTTTTGATGCACAATACAAAATATTGAAAGCTTTCTTTCTTTTCTTTCCTCCAGATTATAAAAGACAAGCATAAGAAAACCATAATAGTAGTGATTCATCGTGTTAAGTATATATTAAATTGAACCTAAGCACTCCCGCGGCACCTACAATTTGGTGGTATAATGCTGAGCAATAAAAACTAACACTCCTAAGTCGTACTCGTAACGGTAATGATGGCATAAAAAGTTTTTTGCAAGACATTTTCTTTTATCCAGTGATTGCGATACTACAAAATGTCGGTGAGAATATTGTGAGATTCTGTGATCTATTGGTTGGAAGTTTTGTTCGAAATGCTACAGGTTTTTCGCACCAAGTGTCATACTCTTGTCTACAAAAATTAGAATAATGGAATGAGTCTTTAATGACGACCCAGGGGCCAGGGGTCGGAAATAATTCGCAATTTTGATATTCACCGGCTACCATCATAAATCTTGTCAAATAAATCTGTCAACAATCGTAGCAGGTGACATATAGCGCAACGCAAATCAATTTAGCACCTTCAGTCAATGATACTATAAGACACTTACAATATCATTGCCTTCAGTAAACAAATTCGAAAACTGCTGCGAAAGCCGGACTTCATCGACAGAACAAATAAATGTAAGCACAGAATCAGCGAAACGTGACTCTTGGTTCATATTATATTCCAGTGGTAACATCGAGCAAAAACTACTGGCGATGTGTCCAGTAGTTATCCAGTCGCCATGTAAGGGCGTGCCGAGAGAGTTGTGAAGTATCTGCCTTATTAGCCACTAGCCACGTCAACATACGAGTTTTTACTCACTTAAATGTGCATAAGACTTTCTACAGCATTACAATTGTAGCACCCGTCTGTAACTAGATTAAAGACAGCATATCGCTAAAATATTTTAATTCTGACACACAAAAACTGCACTTTTCACAAAAAATTGTTATAATAAAATACTGTCTAGTCTTTGCTTCGTCATGAATTTTAAACAATCTAATTGAATGTACGAACTTAGATTGAATTTGTATTTAGGAGAGAAGACCAAATATTTCTGCAGACGCCGTTTTTAACATAACAAATATGAAAGAAAATCTTATATCAATTTTAAAACTGGCGATAGACTGCAATATGAATGGAAGTGTACAATCCCGTAAAGATATTGGAAGAAGAATTTTATCGATATTGCCGGTATTTCAGCATCATAGATCAAAGTGACACGTCTATTATCGTCCAGCACCTGCGACCAACTAACAGCGGTTCCTTCAGGTATTGCCAACCTATTAAAATTATGCAAATTTTTATACTATCTAAGACAAATTGACAAAAGCTTCTTGAGGTGACGGCTTATAAATCCGGCATCGTTTTGGATACTCAGGCATTTGGAAAATTGTTTTAAATATTCTCTTAGATTCTCATGAATAAAGTATTTAATAATTTGAATGTTATACTTGATTTAGCTCCAAATGGGAACAGTTGGGCTGTAACGAAGTGAATAAATAATTACTGTTCAGGATTTTGGACTAAGCTTAGCTGTAATTTACTTAGCTTCCACCTGCTTAACGGAGTTAAATTTCTCCAAATTGCACCAGTTGTAATGTGTTTAAGCAGACTCCAGGTAGCCGGTAATTCGTAGAGTTTGATCAAGCAACCAGAATTTGCGATTCACTGCAGCTGAATGTAAATAAGGCCGTCCTAAGTTACGCCAAAGCGGGCAAACACCCGATTATTTGCTGTTCGTATCCCTTGCTTCTTCTTTGAGTTGTGCTCTCCAGCTTCCAGCTGCAAAACATCGCAGCTAAGGCCGAGATCTTTAAACGTTACTTAGCTTGTGCTTGAAGTTATACATATTCCCGTCTCTGTCTTGCACTTGTAGCTTGACAGTTGTGCGACAATGATAGGAATAACGCGAAACCTAAGTATGTTCTGAGTAACGTTTATAAATCTCAGCCTGGGTATTGGATTAACCTTTTCGCCGTATATTTCTCTCTTGTTCTAATATTTAATACATGCTTCACATAAACGCACATGATTACAAATTCCTCAAATAATTTTTGAGTAATTGGTCCGCCCTACTGCCTTTAATAACTTCTTATTAAACTCTCAACTATGGTCACGAAACTGTAGTTAACGTAGTACAGTTATCCCCACGTCTATAGTAACATTGGCAGCGCCTTTATGTAGTAGAGGTAAGGTTGGCTTTCGTATTTAAAGTGCTACAACTTACGTGTTGACCGTACAAGTTGTAAGGACATTGTATTGTTCAATCGCTATAATTAACACTTGTAAACTTGCCGACGGTCACCGACTGTCGGCATTCCAATAGCTACTATAGTTAAGCATAGGACACATGTTTATTATTCAATTACTTCCAACTTTCAAAACAATTGATTAATAAAAAGAAACAATTACAAATCGAAGCTACACCTCTCACATTTTCTGCACTAAGCAGAGTACAGAACATTTTGCTTCAATGGATATTCAATTTCGAATTCTATTGATTCAATATTTTAACAAATTTCATTTCGGAACTATGACGTTTTTCAAAATATAGTTACGCTTTAATACACACATAGTTCAATTCAATTAATTTCGATTTTATCGTCTACATTTCACTTTTTATAAAAAAAATGCACTTTTAGCGTGCTATTTGACTGTAATATAAAAAGAAATTGATGTACTTTCGCTTTTAATTTATTACGCAGAATATTAAATGTTATTAAACTTGGTAATTGACATCCTCGGGGTTAATAACACAGCGTGGCGGAGACATTACGTCATGCAATATTGTCACCATAAAAGAAAATCATGATCATAAAACATACTTCATTTCAACACGTAATTAGGTCTTTAATAAATGGATTCACTTTAAGCTTAGTAGATTTCTTATGCTACTAGGAAAAACATTGAGTTTGTAAGTAAGTAGAACATCTTGCAAACTTCAGGGATAAAAGTTGAAACTTGGCACTTAAACGACCTGTAGCTTCAGTGCAAACTTTAGTGTCTTGAAACGTGAACGATGTGAATATTAAACATGCTTTACGTTACACCTGAGGTCCCATAAGAGATTGTCAGAGGCCTATGAAGGTTCTGTCACTGTCTGTACCACATATGACTCAGCCTAATGACAATGGACCACTTCATTATTAATTGGTCGGGGTTCTACCGAGTTGTCATGTAAATATTTATTTGTATTTGCTAAAAGCTGGGTTTGTTTATTAATTTAGGCCATAACTTTTGCTCCTAACAAGACCATTAGTTTTCTACGATTTTAATAACGTGTAAGCGAACTCTAGGTACTTTGATCGAAAACCGGATGCCCTCAGGGACTAGTTTATATCTTGCCATGAGATATTACCACCGAGTATCGGGATAAAGTGCGTTATAATTCCATTAGCATGCTTTTACTAACGACAGGTCGACCATTAGTGGTTGGTAAGTAAATGTATCGCCGTTCTGCAGGACAATGTCACTTGATGTAAGTGATGGCAGAGATATGTTATGTACTTTTTAAGGGGGATGCGCGAAATTCAAATTTACTTACGTTTTTTTTTCAATTTCCTGGTCAGTATCAGCAGGGTAATTGCGTAACACACTATCAGTAGCAATGGGTTTCATTTTGACAGTTCAACAATATTCATTGCGTTGTTGAGCAGACACATTTTTCGAACTTATGGAGCAATGGATTTGCAATATGCTTGAAAATGATTCAAATTGAGAGTAATAGTGTGTTACGCAATTAGGGTGCAGGTTGTATGTTGATCTATATGATTTACGGCCTTAACAAATATTGATTTATAAAATTCATAAATATCATCAATACAACTAAGTTCATATTACCCTATTGAATGACTATTTTATGAAATCATGACATTTGAGCCCAATTCTAACTCAAGGAGTTGTATTGCTGATTCTAATGATTATAATTCTGTAAAGCCATATTTGTTACGAATCATATTTTAATCAATCCCCCTTGAGGATAGAGTATGTAGGCCACCTGCGAAGGGAGCATGAAAATGAAAATTGCCTTCTCAAGTGGTGGTGGGTACTTAAATGGGCAGTCAGCTACGCTTGCATCCTGCTGACTGGTTTATACTTCATCTAGGCTTAAGTTTATCTTTGCTGTAAGAGAAGAAAAATGGGTGAGAAGCAAAACCAGTACATAACTAGGGTCGACAAACACAGCTCCAATGGATAGAAGCAAAAATTTATATTGCTATAATTACCTCATTTAGGCGGGAACCTGTCGGTTACATTAAGTTGTTATCAAAGCACAGGACAAGGACAATGCGTTTGTTCTGAAGTATGATAGTTCAATTGCAATTTATATTATTCACAAGTGCAGTGTGCATAGTGACGTCATTAAGTGACATTTCCCGAGGCCACTCCTTTTCATAAATATGCAATAAGTACTGAATATCCTGAAACGATCAGTTTTGTATATATTTTTTATTAACATGCGATTAGTTGTAATATTTTTCTTTAATTCTTTTTGTATAATACCTACTTTATTTCCAATGCAGGGAGCATTCACATCCTTGGCATGAATCAATAAATTATTATTTATCATTGGAGGAAAAAGGATATTCAATTAATTTTTCGCTCATGTGTACTAGGCGCTACAGTTGTTGTAAGTACGTAGTTAGCATTACAATTAGGTGTTATAGGATCATTGTTACCAGAATTAGATCTGTCGTATGGACAAATGAATGTCGCGTTTTACTAAAAAAATATACCTAGGAATTTGTACAACAAAAAGTGTCCTTGCGAAAGCGTGATGTCTTAAAATATGAGCGTCAAAATGATGAATAATAAAATCATATAGAGACAAAATGTAGTTTTTTTTTCACAGAAGTGATTTATTATAAACAATTATGTCTAATTCTCACAGGCCAGTTATGTAGCATTCTAATTTAGTATTAAAGTCTAGTCAGTTTATAAAGCCTTTCACTGACTTGTATAAAAACTACTAAATGATTCAAGATCATCACATTAGGGTAATTTTAAGATCCCAAAGTTGCTGACCAGTTATTTAACCACTGCTTGATCTATTCTCGTAAAACCAAACACGAGAGAAGCGTGGTATGCTAATTATAAATCATAGTTTTAACCCACATCATCTAACATCAACATCATTAAAACAAACATATTCTACTTAACACACACACACAAATAATCTCGATCTGCTATTAATATGACGTCACTAATTAATCATGGCGGAACGAATAACTCCAATTATACTACCGCTATAAATATGCCAATTAATGTTTTGAACTGGGTATGTATTTATTTGTGAAATTGTGGAATACGTTGGATAGTACCTACGGATAACTTAATTCCACCTTTTGAACCCAAAGCAAGAGTGAATTACAGGCATCTTCTGGGCACATTCTTTCCATCAAAGACCTCATCTATCGCTTTCCATCAGGCGTGATCGAGGTCAAGAGCGGGACAACTTAGCAATAAAAAAAAATACACACTTTTTGTATGGACGTTGGCAGAAATACAGCTTCCCGTATTTTTAAAAAACAGTCGCATTCCTTGCTGTATTTTGGTATTGATTTAGTTAATATTAATGTTCACTTAACTTTACGGCAACCAACATTTTGTTTTGCAGTGCCCTGACAAAACCCGATAATTATTCTATGTAAAATCTGTGATGTGCATGAGAGCAAATAAATAAATAAACTTAACGCTAAGGTGTTGGTTGCGGCTGTCATTCGTACATCTTTGACAGTCGTTACTAGTAGTCAGGAGCCCAAAAGTCTGACAACCAGTCTTACCAAGGGGTATCAAGGTACCCAGTAACTGCACCGCTCTACGTAAAATACTGGTATTCAGCTGCATCTGGTTAGACTGGAAGCCGAACCCCACACTTGGTTAGGAAAAGGTTGGGCAGATTGATTAACTAGTTCAGTAAAACAACAAAGGATTTTTGTCATTAAAGGCAAACAGGCGCGATACGCGATAAAATCGCGCGCGACACAAAGGCACCGCAAGTCTCGCTACGAGAGCGGTGCCTTTGTGTCGCGCGCGATTATATCGCGTGTCGCGCCTATTAATTGTAGGAGCCTTAATTGTCGCCGCGACGAGATTGCGTCTAGATATTGAACGATTTTAATTACGGGAATTGCCTTCAGGACACGTGCTACAAATTCAACAATCTGAAAATACGTCATCTCCTTCGCCTTTTCCACTATCTTGTGGGTGGGCGTAACACATGTCATGTTTCCATACATGCGACTCTGTTGTGAGAACTACGTATTTGACCTTTCACCAATAAGGTCGGTTCTGTATCTTATGCGACCCTTTCCGATATTTTTATGTGACGTCATGACGTCATGCTAACATCACATGATTGGATTATATCAGGTCTTTTTTCTTAGCCTCAGACCTTTCAAATAACTAATCAAACCATTTACTTTTGAATTGTCAAAGAGTCGTTGATCAGTCAGAAGTTTTATGCTAGTTACCCATTCCAAAGTCTTTATCGGTACTATCTAGAATCTATATTTTACTCTGAAGGTAAGGTCAAAAAAGTTTCGTCAAGTATCTATAGGACGTTCGTTGGCCTTCCTAAATTCTAAAGCTGACCCAGCCTGGGGCTTTAGGAGATTTCAGTAAGAATAATTCTATCTTGACTAATAATATAGCAGAAGATTTTGTTTGTTAGCCTTTGCATTTGATAGCTCAATCGAAGAAGGCTATAGCCTATTTATCATCACGCTAGCTCCCTTAGGAGCCCAGCAAAAAGATAAAAAAGTCGGAAAGAACGTTAAGCGAAAACGAAGTAATTGCGCGGCCAGACTAAGACGATGCGATGCGACGGGGTGGGTCGTGGGAACAAGAAGTTTCACGAAGACGCGGACATAAGCTAGTCGGATAGGCCTACAAAATGTTAAGAACTTGGGTATAAGTAAAATACCTAGAGGCTAAGTTTCCATATTCGTAGATAACTTACCTAAGTAAAAATAGGAGCCGTATTTACTCACAAAACATACTCCAGTCGATTGTATTACCTATTCTATCAACATAATATAAATCGAATGGTCAATTGGCATTGTGCGGCCGACACGGGCCCCAAAACTGCTTTATTAGTTGGTATACCATTCCATTTTATTGAATGAATTCCTCGCGGAATTGCACGCCTCTGATACCAAAAGAGGTATGCTGGGCCGCAATTAGCGGTATAGGATACCTTGAAAGCTGATTTGAGATAAATGTAAAACGTTTTCCGTCGCTATAAATTCGTTGAAAAGCTTTTGACGATGATTGGATCGGAAGTACCTAAGTCTTTAAGCTGTCCAAAATATATATAATTTTTACGTAATATTTCCCTTTCTGATATGGTCAGTATTTGGGTGTTAACTACTCAAATCTGTTTGTATTATTATTATATTATTATAGGAACGAGCAGTCATCGCCTCGCTTGCTCTGCATGGCGATTTCCGACCAGCAAGTCTAGGTTTCCCCCACGATGTTTTCCTTTATAAATAATGTCATCTTTTAATAGACATTAAAACCATTTAACATGCATTAAAATAAATGAGTGAGTGTGGCGAAAGTATAATTTTACTCATATCCCTTATTAGACTAATCAATTTATCAATTGTAGCGAAAACTTGGCACATGCGCCTGCGCAACGCCCGGTGTCATAATGTCTGCACACGAGACATAGATAAATATAGATCATTTGTATTTATGTAGGTACTATTTATCTTACAAGCTAGTCAGAGACTATTAGAAAAACATAGAAACAGCTGTTTACTGCCTCGTGGCAGGTAACTGCGAAAATGGAATAGTAATTAATTAAAGGAAAATTTATTTTTAACCATTTACTCCCGTTTTCTGAGATACTGATGGCTAATTCTCGTACTTAATAAAAGTTTTATTTCAAGGCGCAAACACATCTCAGCGTCAGTCCGTGCCATAAATGTACGCAAAGGAGGGTTTTATGACAGATTGAGACTATGATTGGAATGCGAACGTTCGCTTGCCTCTCTGGTCTCTGATCCTATGTTGTAGTCTTGTGGTCCGTCATTACCATTCAGCCGAAAGACACCCACTGCTGGACATGGGCCTCCCCAAGCTTTGAAGCTTCAACGACCGATCTGCCTCTCGCATCCCGCGATTCGTTTATTTATTTATCTACTTACATCTGCCATGGTAGGTGACCAGAATCACGGCAAGCAAAACAAACCAGCAAACAATACCTATACTTAACTTATACTTGTTGACTCAATATTTGACATGAAATTAATTTGAATAAGCTTTCAGACACCAAGTGTTGACAGATAGCCTTTAATGAGGTTGTTTTTTTGAAATTGTGTTTTATTTATCGTGTGTGGTTTATTTATTTGACAATGTGCATTAGCGACATGTCAAAACAACAAGATTTCTGTGTTCAATTGTGTTTTACACATAAACCTTCCAGAAGAAGTAAGAATATCGAAGTGTTCACACAGATAGACACGAAATGCGACTTTGTTTTATACTCTTTTCCTGCGCCACCTCGAACCAGCCCCTGCGGTACGTGTCCAGGTCATCTCGCCACCGCTTTCTGGGCCGACTCAGCAGCGTCATCTATCTTCAGGCACCCATTGTGTGGAGACTTTTGCCCAGCTGTCACCCGGCTGATGTGACCCGCCCAATCTCATTTGAGCCTGGCCGCAATTTTATTATTATTATACTTACAGAAAAACATTATTTTAAGAACAAAAACATGTTTTTACTTCGCATAATGAAAAACTCGGACAATTTTTTTACATCTCTGAGCAGAGCACAAACCGCTATTGCGTACTGTATATTTTGGTAAATATACCTTCATTACCTCGTTTAATAAAGCTGGGGTAGGTAAACGAAGGCAAAACACCGTGAAATTAAATTTGGTAGCAGGTTTAATATCATTACCTTTCTGTGCAAGTATACAGTATGATATGCGGTGATTTACTGAGAGTATCAATATGACAAGGTATAAATCTATACGCACATATCAGGGTCAGCGTTTCATCAGTTACAGGGAAAATGTTACTTACATGCATTATTACGACACTCGTGAAAAGAAATCCGTTGTAGGAGACTGTTTATTCGTGTTTTCTCACAATCATAGCGTGGTCAAAATATTCGGCAGATGGATCGATGAGAACGATGCTAATTACTGTCTACCCTACGTCGGAAGAACTTAGGTATCTGATCTCATTGAAGTTTCAAGAGACTACGTCAGAGCGAGGGCTACCAGAGGATGGCTGCGCCAAGAGCGTCACTATAAGTGTATTGTTCGCAAAAAGTTGACGTTGTGGCAACATTTTCACACGAGCTTTTATCGTACCGCGAATTTTGTGGTCGCCTTGACATTTTGCAAGTACTTCTCCCAGATATAACGTTGCATACTTAATTTTTTCGCCATTATTTTAAATGGTACTCGAAATGGTTGACGTGACTTTTGCGGTAAAGATACAGATACTACATCCATCTGTTCACATTTGAGCTGACAGTTTATGCCTCCGTCTGTTCACTTTATAGCTTCACTCATTCATACTCTAAACGGACAAGCTTTTGATATTCATAATTCAGAGACTTCTTTGAAAGAGCTTAAGTAGGACAGTCTCTTGTACGGACTCTTTTTAAATTGTGAAGCGTCTTGCCCTTTTTATAGCTTCTCGATATACACGTTTTTAAGATGGGTTTTAGTCGTAATAGCTCTGACAGAGTTAATTTTGCTGATCCACCAATCGTTTTATTGGGAAGTGTAATAATTGTCTAGTAGTAATTATGTAACTTGATTTCTAATTTTCTCTTAAATTCTTCGATGCATCAAACATGTATTCAGAAAGAACTGGTTGCAGTATTCATTTCATTATCTTCGTCTCTCCTTTCCAATATGCATAACCAATGAAAACAACACTTACCTTATCTCCACAGACAAATTAATGCAAACTCGTCATCGCTACCTCATTCTCATATCTCCAATCTTCATGCAACGATTTGCAGAAGCGTAAGCAACCATTCGTAAGACTATTTCGACATAGGTGCGGCCATACACGACACGGGTACTGTGAGTAGCTTCCAGCAAATCGCGTAATCGAATCATTAAGAATATTGAATCGATTTAACAAAACCGGCGCGGTGACTCATCGGCTCGGTCAAGTTCGCGTCCCAGAGATGCGTGATGAGATCGTGGGCGTAGGTAGGCCTTTATGACGTAGTGTTTGGACGTTAAAAGTATCGCGTTAAAAGTTAATATAATGAGCTTCATTGCTAATTTTTTTTTGTTTGTAGATCTTGTTCTTGTTCGTCGAGCGTTTTACGGAAATTGTTTTAGATCAGTTATTATGATAGATACTGAATTATGACATGATTTCCAGTCTTCTACGTACGTACATCAGCAACTGATCATTAATCTATCTATATAGGGTGACTGGTAATTAGTGACCGATACTTAAACACGTGATTTTACTCATCATTATGAACAACTTTTACTATGGGACCAAACCTGAAATCGCAAAAAAAAAATCAGCTGTTCCCTACATTTATGTTCGTCTAACTGGTCAAAATGTAGAGAACAGCTGTTTTTTTTTCCTACGACCTACAACTCGTAAGTCGTGGCCGTTACCAATTGGCCACCACTGCTCTCGTAATGTCCCAGTGTAAATATTTTTTTTTAAGCTTTTCTTCGATTAGCTGAAAAAGAACAAAATTAATATTTTGTGTGTGTGTGTCCTTTTGTTTTTGTATTTATACCGACTTCAAAAAAAAGGAGGTTATTCATTTAATTTAGTACCTAGTGTAAATAATTGTGTTAAATATTTTAATTTGTAAAAGTTAAATAAACAAACAAGCTTTGAAATAAAATTAAGCTTTGACGATATTCTCGTTTTAATTGCACGTCGACGTGCTAAAAATTTTTCGATCTCCATTTTTCAATTTCATAAAATGATGTTTTTCACTATTACGCTTGAGCTGCACATTTTTCCTCGCAGCTTTGTGATTTTTTAATGAAACGCTGCTGAGCTGCGTAACAAAATGCACTCTACCTTTGATATTTTGATAAAAGCAAACTGTATGTGATTTATAATGTTAAAGCACGAAGAGTAAAAAATATTTCTGACGTGAAAAATGTGCTTTTTAATAGGAGAATAAGTACTTGCGTATTTCCTGTAGGTTCTTGGCCCAAGTAGTGCTGAGAAAAGTCAACATTTACCAAAGTCTAAGACAATTGTAAAATTTAGACTCGAAAGACGGTTTAAGAGCGGTTCCTAATGCTTATTGACTAATGGAAGAAATTACGTAATCGAACCTTGGGGTAATCATTGAATATCTTGTGGTTGCAATAAAAGTTATTGTTCCGCGAAACTCATGAAACTCAACAGAGGGCGACGGATTACTATATATTATGGCTTGTAAGTGATGAACTGATGAGCCAATACACTGTCACTCGCATCTGTTCCATCTAACATAATGCAAATAACATTACTTCAGGCCTGCATACCCAGAAGGGTTAGGCATACGTGTACCTATAGTTCACCCACATTTCACCCGTATGTTTAAGTAACAGGAGGCGAGCCTATTGTAATAAACGGAAAAATCCAGGCTCCAGGCTGCTACTGAGAAATTCCGGAAGCCCTGGACTTCTTGCTCAGCAGTAGCGTGTGCGACCACTAGACCAACGAAGCAGCTATCTATATTTTTATCATCAAAATGATACTATGCTGATTCCGTAGAAAATTAAATTCAAATCGCATCTTGATTTCCGTCAGCATATTTGAACCCTCTAACGAGCAACCTATGGGGTGTTCCCCTACGACACTCAAAGCAACACCCTTCAAGTACCCATACAGCACCCCATTAACAAGAGGGACTGATAGACAATAACAAGGAATATAATTACGAATAGCACATATCCTTTCAACTCACATAACTCTGTCGCTCATCATACAAACAGGAAACAACGGAAGGTGACTGTTATAAATACATACTTCAATACGTACGTAAAGGTATATGTATGTATAGTCTTATTAATGTATGTTATTGTTTTGTCTTCACAATGCCGGTCAGACTATACATACGGCACATACTTCAACTATATGCATGAGGTTATATCGAAGTCTTTGCAAGTAATGGAAGGTTTTCATAAAACCTTGGATCGTGTAAATGGGTCAGAATAAGGGGTTGTGGAAAGGACAGACTAGGCCTTACGACCCTGGAATGGAGCCAAGACATGGTCCGTATGAATAGCTTGTAATTATACAACATGGGGATAGTTTGGCACATGGTATAAGTAAAGCCTGCTGTTACATGGAGGGCGTGGTCTTGACATATTTTATCAGTGCGATTTTGGTGCAATCTGTTGACGGCAAAATGCAAATGTCTACTTTGTAATGAATTTTAAAAGAGTGGAGTTTCTTGCCCGTTCTTCTCCATATATATCTACGTTTTGGATTGGATAACTAACTTCAAATTTCGAACTGACTGTCAGACTCCTTGACAATTCAAAAGTGCCTGTAAATGGTTTAATTGAAATAAATGCTTTGAGTTTAACGAACGCGCCATTGAAGTAGTGACGATACTTTCCAAAAAACTTTTACAAAAAAAACAACCGACTTCCAAAAAACACTATAAAGTTAAAAATAACTTTAATTTCGGAAGTCGGTGTCTTTGGATTTGTATTTTAGTTTTTTGCCACCGACTTCCGAAATTAAAGTTATTTTTAACTTTATAGTGTTTTTTGGAAGTCGGTTGTTTTTTTTGTAAAAGTTTTTATTTTTCACTTTTTAGTGGGTCAGTTTGTAATTTATTTAAGTTACAATAGCCTAATATCAACGGATCATCACCTTTTACAAAATATTGCTTTTCCCGATGCAGGGACGTTAATTGTTGAGGAGTTCTCCTAGTAAGAACCAGGAGAACTGGAGCTGATTGAGAAGTCACCATCAGCTCCACTTCACCATACGCATTGTAACGAGCATAAATTGCTTAGCAACCATATTAAAGTAATCGAATCGCAACCCGTGAAATATTTGTCATTGAGTAGTTCCGATGGCCATCTGTGGTCTTCATCATCAGCTCCACTTTACCAAATGATGATTTCCGAGAGCAAATGCTCAAGTTACTTTAATTATTGAGTAGGCCACACGACGAAAAATGACGCGATTACGCAACTTAAATTCGGTTTCAAATTGACGCATCAGCATGACTAGTAGGTAGTGGTCGTCCTATGTAAAACTACAATCTTAATTAGGTAGGTATTATTTTTGTACGACCTGAACATTTTGGCGTATTGAACCGTATGAAGTAAGCCCAACAAAAGGTAACTGCTGTAAATCGTTGAGGAATTCCCTCGACTGTCTATGGTCTCCATCATCAGACCTGTAATGGCACTTATAACCCATATGGGTGCAAAGTTTTTCCTTTGCCATTACAGTTCTCATAAATATAAATTAATTAATTCCAAACACAAGGTAGCTACTGTAAACTGTTGAGGAGTTCCCTTAACTGTCCTTCGTCTTCATCATCAGACCCCTAATGACAGTCACAACCCATCTAGGTGTAAAGTTCACATCAATACAAATTAATCAAGCCCAAACACAAGGTAACTGCTGTAAATCGTTGAGGAGTCCCCTCGACTGTCTTTCGGCTCCATCATCAGATCGACTCCAGGCCTTCATTAAATTGTAGTGCTTTAAAATACTTAACGAAAAAATTAACAAACGCACTAGTCGCTCCTACGATTTTCGAATGTTCCCCTCGGTTTCACTGGGATGCCATCATCAGATCCTGGTTTCCTTATCATGGTACCACCCTTGGCATATCTCCTTTCCAACAAAAAAAGAATAATCAAAATTGGTTCATAAACGACGAAGTTATCCGCGAACACACATAAAAAAAAAAAAAAAAATATACGGTCGAATTGAGAAACCTCCTCCTTTTTTTGAAGTCGGTTAAAAAACATAGATTACTAAAACATTACACTAATACACCTTTCCAATGACGAAAAGAGGTCACTAACCCGTCAGAACTCGTAAAAATTACATACATTATCATCCGAAAAAAGCCGCGGGCGCATATTACTATGGAACGCACCATGCGACCGCAAAACGCAATAGGCGCACCGTATTACATAAAACATTGGTGTCGGTGCGACGCATTCGTAATGGTAACGCTGTTATAATTACTGTTGTGGACTAGTTAGAAACTCATTACTGCAGAAACACACGGTACAGAATTATGACAATCGGTGGAGGTACTATTGGTGTGTCCAGAAAATTTATTGTCGTAGAAATATTAGCCGGTCAACAAGTTGATAGCGGGGCTCTCAGGTTAAGGCCGGACGTACCTTTAAATATAACCATTGCTGATATAAAATCTAAAGTAATTTATTGAAACTAGGGTGAGAATCAGCACTTTTGAACGTCAAAATGACATAAGACTAGGAAGTGGTGAAGGGCGGGCTGGGGGGACTCCCCAGCCCGCCCTTCACCACCACTTCCTAGTGCTTTAGCTGGGAAGAAGTCGCGCAACAAACTTTCCAGTAATCCAGTCTTTTAAAGCTCCCTAGTTAATCCATCAACTTTGACATGTAATCTTAAACTAATATTGATTTACACATCATTCTGGAAATATGTAAGTTAACCATTGATTCGAAAGTAGAAGAGAATGACAGAATTGGGGATCACGGATTTTTAGTGTGCATAAACTTGGGTTGCAAATAAACACCACGTAAAGCCAATAAAGCCGACACAACAGGTGTAACTACTCTTAAATAATAAAGAAGAACAATTATAAAGTAAGTAGTTGCCTGAACATTTTTATAGCCGTCTCAAAAGTTTCACGATCGACTAGAGGTATCGGATCAAGAAAACTTTTTGCGGTGTGTCGTAAAAACATAGCCATGTTAAGTCCCCAAAGAAAAATGTATCAAATAAGTATGAAAAGAAAAACAATCAGTTTTAGATTATATTTTCGAGTTAGGTACCCCCAGGGTATCTATGACACATTTCTAAAAGCATTAACGTCGGGTCCACTGGGGAACGCTGGTGTTTTTAAGGCACTTTGAAGTCCTAATTTTAATATACTCTTAGTAGAGTTGTTTGGGTATAACACAACATCTCGCCTGGATGTCATGAACACAGGGTAAATTCAATGTGGCTGATTTCTGCTTATTCCCTTAGCAAAATACAATAAGTCACCTTTTACGACATCCAAGACTAGCTTTTTCTTTCACAGTTATAAAAAGTGTGAAACGTTATTTCAATCTAAAGAGGGCGTTCCAAAACGTAATTTTATAGGGAAATAAATGACGCCTATAAAACTTTCTTTGACTACCAAAGCTGTCAGTTAACTTGCAAATGCGATAGAAAGAAAGTTCTTGTCAACGGCCTGTATAATTGAGTAACTTTTCAAAGGACGGAGTCTGATTCATAGCCGTAGTTGGTACTTGAAGAGTCCTCTTAGGACGAACTGGTTGGAAGTAATTGAACTTTGTGTAACAAGGTTTAGTAATCTCTTGTATTTGATGGGAGTTTATTGAAGTGAAATTGTTACGGTATTAGAAGAGGCCAAATAAGCCTATCGTGGTCTTCTGCTGGGAAAATCTTCTCGTCTTTCTCAATATGTACCTTCATCTTTGACTCTCTGCCTTCCGCTGTTATCCTATCGTCTACTTAGCCTTTTTAATCTATGTTAGGTTGCGCTGTGGCTTAATTAATTGAAAAAGATTCACATGGGCATTTTACTGTGACAGTTAATGTATGTATCCTCTTTAAAGATTTATAACATCCACAACTTTAGTGCTAGTCATTCCAAGGAAACTGTCTTGAATTTTTAACTCTTCAATACGAAACTCTCAAATATTACCACAAGCTCTAGCTAGAAATTCATAGTTCTCATATCTCAAAGCCTTCAGAGCATCCATCTTAATGTGTAGTCTTTATAAATTGTTATTGTGTTGAACATTTAATGCCTGCATTCCGGTTGTAAGTTCACACGTTTATGACCATTTGTCTTGCATTACTCGGCGTTTGTTTTAACCAGTTTCAAGCTGGTGTAATATGCCAATATTAATAACGCGGCTGTAAATAAATGTCGTGTCTAGTTGTACCAGCTTAGCTTGGTTCATAATAACACACAAACCTCATAAAAACTGGAAATAATTGAAGTTAATAAATTAGCTGATTTGTTGCACATTGTTTTTTGACAGGATATCATTTTAGCTGTTGACCTGTTGAGCTTGTTGACCTACGTTGTTGCTACACCTAATTAAAAATGTTTTTCTATAAATAACAGTATTGCGCTCTTATTGTTAGCCGTTTTAAGGTTCCACTTCTGGGCATAGGCCTCCAGTTTCTCTTCCCAAAACTATAAATTTTACTATTATAGTATCATTAGGATTGTGTCTTGTCTTAGGCCCGTATTAATAAACGTTCCTCAAAGACGTACTCAAGGGCGATATCATTTGATACGCCATTATTACGATATCAGCATCTCAAGATCATTGCTAATTAATAAACACATGAAAACAGTATCTCAGTTATCAAGCTCAGCTCCTCAAGACGCTGTACTTGAGGGCTTGATCTGGTGAACGTTTACGTCACATTGACCGAAGTTTAGAATATCATTCATCACATTTCGTTCTTGCTATGTCGTAAGATTTATTGAAATACTTTTATTTTGTAAAATGTTTAATGAATAGCGCTGTATCACGTTATAAAGATGTTTTCTACTCAAGAAAGCCATAACCGTATAGTTCGGAAGCTCCCCAAACATACAAACCTCCGCCGGCTCGGTACAGGGTCCCATCGTACCCAAGAATGACGACATACGACACCCTTATTTGATTATGTAAATATTTATTATGCTACCCATCAAATCTTATGAATATGCGTTAACTAGGAGAGCTGGATAAAAACCTCACCATATGTTCATATTTTTCGCACAAGTTTATTTTCATTTACCTTGAATAAATTCAAGTTCGTAAATAGGTACATACGATACTCGCCATTTTGATGACAGTGGTGGTCGAGGCTAAAAAACATAAAAATTGGGGATTTTGAACATCCTAACTCCACCACAGGGGCTGTGAATAATACATCATTTAATTATTTGACGTATTTATCCTAGTTTAAGGTAAATAAGCAGTGGTAATGAAGTTTTTGGCTATCTAATGTCGAAGTTTCGCGCCAATCGTGCGTGTTTACTACATTTTTACTTTTCACATAAGTTATAGATAAGATTTAAAGTGTGACAAATATTATTGAAAATATTGTGAACAACACGAAAATGCCCAGGTCTTAACGTAATATTCAAACACAGGTCCAATAGCACGTATTCATTATTACCACTACTCAATTTGTGTTCAAAATCGCCGACCATTTATTGTTTTTTTTTATTGCAATGATGTGCGATAGCGATTATTCCAAACGATTATTTTTTTTTAAATTTCGAGTGATAAATATGACGAATGTAATCGATACTTGGAAATTAAATAAAATTATTTTAAGCAGTAAATACAATAAGCATTGTTTATATTAATTATTTAAGCTTTTCTAATGTAATTTCAATCGTTTTTTGGATATTTTAGTGAAACAGAGTCAATAACAGACAGGCCTTAGGTACCTCATTTATTGAATTTCGCGCCGAAATGTTTCTATATTTGAATTTATATTCGGAATGCCTCGCTGTTTAAAATTATTTTAATTTATTGGACACCTATTACTTATTTATTGTGGATTTTATTTTTGATACTTTCTAATAGTTTTCTACAGAATTCCCAGTATATATTTATTTTTTAGGTAGGCTTAGTAAAATTTTGTTTGAGAATGATGATAAATTAATTCTATATTGGGTATTCTGCAAACACTTTCAATACTTTTTGTTAGTTAAAAGAGTTTTTATTCAGTTTCTATTATTTTTTTAAAAGTTTTTTATTGCCAATATCGATTAGGCTGTATGCAAGTTTTGAATCGAAATAAGAAAGTTGGGTGGACGGTCAGCACTAAAAAGTATTACGTCGCAACACAATTTTTAGTGATTCTTATCAAGATTTTTGATCGTGTTTTTTATGTAGTTTATGTATGAAAAATGGTAAAAGTAGGAATGCAGACAGAATGATAATAATATCATAATTTTTTCCTTTTGCATATTTTCAGCAAGAGAGTAGGTTGTTTATGTGTCAAATTTTCACTGAATTGAATTTGTCTACTTTTCGGATAGGTGTGTAGTAATACCAATTTTATACAACTTTCGCAGTAGACTTATAACGCAGTTTGTCGGACCTCAACATATAAATAAATTACAGATATTTGGTAAATGATATCGCAAAGACCATAAAATACACACACACAGAACTCTATTTCATCATAATAATTAATTTCATCCAAAATATTTTCAAACTCCGTGTTTCGCGGTACTAATCACGAACTCAAGTCACGGACCGCCTACACTCAGGTTTGAGCATATTGAGTACACGCACCTATTGTATACTTAAGTGTCGAGTTTGATTTATTAATCAGTCCATCACTCGGCTGATATCGTAAACCCAAACCGTAGCTTGAATACGTCAATTATTATGTTTATTAATACGTTCATGACCTCAAGATCGATATCAAGTGGGAGCTCTTGGGCTGAGTGACGTTTATTAATACGGGCCTTAGTGCAGATGGCAGCCTAATATTTTCCTTGAATCAATTACTTATCGTCAATGAAAGAAATGCACTCGCAATGGTCACGTTACATTGTCGTAAACCCACTTGATAGTACATCCGTAAAAACCATATTTACGTCCATATCAAATCGTAGTTTGTCGTGTTTGTACCGCGACGAACGATAAAAATCTCTTAACGATTGCGCTGGGCGTGTGTGGCAAGTTGCCAATCTGTATGCTGGTGTCTTGCGAATACCGAGGCAGCCAATGTCATGATCTTCCGGACGGCGCGGTGGTAAGCCTGTTGCCAGAATTGATCGATTCTTGACGGCCATTATGCATATTTATAGCACTGTTTGCCAACTGCTAGTCTTGATTCGGCCTTTTAATTGCTTGTCAAGTTGTTTTCAACTGTAGTTTTATTGACAGGTTAAATAGGGAAAGCTAATCAAGACTTTAATTAGGAGTGGTTGTTTTATTTCTTCTTGATTACGTCTGACATTTTTTAACATTTTTCACTCTTCCCAATTGTAAATTCCATATTGTCGGCCTTTCTTACTTTTCTCCTCTATTTCGTTTTGTCCTTGACAGCCGTGTCGGAAGCATGACATATAGCTTCATTTCATTTACAATTCACATTGTTATTCAAATATCTTCACACCTTATCCTGCCAACAATACCTTAGTTAAACGTGCGTAATTGTATGTTATTAATTCAACATTAGGTCCTAAACTAACAGAACTGCTAAAGTTCTGCGGTTTGGCTGTAGTTTGGCACTGTTCAGAACTCCTGCGGTTTCTTCTAGTCTAGTTTGCGAACTGTACCAAGTTTGTGCAAGCTTCATCTGACATAAATTTTCATAAAAACTCGGTGGAACTATCAAACTTCTATCATAAGTATTGCTGTGATCGGATCGTCAGTAAATTAGGAAACGCCTGTGTTAATCGAGCTAGTAATCATATTTTAAACTGTTTCTTTGGGATGCACGTAAAGTTAGGATTATATAATGATGAGGAATTTTCTATTTCAATTGATTGTGACGGCACTGATTGATTGAAACATGAAAGCTTTGAAAGGGATCTTTATTATGTAGATACAGTTCATAATTTATCTGTTGATAGTAATACATCAGAAGACACTAAAGACTTCATCTTGGAAGATAAGATTATCATACTACGTCCTTTGATTCTATACTTGTAAGTTACGTACCTGCTTGGTACGTCACGCCCGTAGAATGCTTGACATTGGTCAACTATTTATAGGTGATTCGTAATTATTATGTCAATGGTGACTAATCTTTGGCTACATTAGTAACACCGTATTTAATTAAATAATTACCTTTTGGAGGTTGGTTTTTGAAAATCAAGGTTAGTTCTGTGGTGTTACAGCAGTTATTCAAAAATGCAGCTTTTCTTTAGCAAAGTTATAATGTACTCAATTAGTCGAGATGGCACCAGTCACCATATTGGTAGGGCAAGCATCCCGGCTTCATCCCTCTAGTTCGAAGGTTAATGTATGTATTAGAAGTTTGATATGAAATAATATTTCAAGCTCCACTAGCTCTTTAGTTGAAATGTCCCATCGCCGCCAATACCGGTAAACGTTCAAATATAGCCGCGCGTATGTAAACGCGCAGCGATTCCTGCCCACATGACAATAGTAAGGTTAGTCACCTGCGCGCGCACACGTCCTTAGCTTCCGCGGTGACGTCACCGCGACGGAGCGGGGACGCCGCGGGCGCATCTTTTGAACGTTCTGTGTGACTGATGTTTTATTGTCAATCACTTGATGTTCTTTTTTTAAAAGCTTTCGGATTGATTTTGTGGCAGTGTTGTCATCGTATGATGTAACTACTAACTGATTATATTTTTATAAATCTAATTTTGAACGTTTATTTCATCGAATTATGGTTTACTTGGTTTACGAACGGTTTTTTTTTACTTTAAAATTATTATACCCAGAACCAAAAATTCGAAGACATGTGACATCTACCAACCCGCACTGGGCGTGGTGGATTACAATCCTCTCCCTCTCATAGAGAGGAGGCCTGCGTCCCAAGTTCCCAACAGTGGGAACATTATAGGCTGCTTATACTTACTATAAATCCTAATCAAAGTATATAAGTGCTAATAAAAGGTGTCAGATAGATCGATCGATATAATTTTACTACCGCCGTTTCATTACGCAAAGCGGAAATACCTGATTAGTTGTAATTACTTAATTGTATTTGATTGGGATCTGAAATATCCAATTACGAGAAAATTGCACTGTGCTAAGTAAGTGCAAAATGAATTACACTCAAATGGCTCTTTTATGCAAAATACTTTAATTATAATGAATAAAAACTAATATAATATCTATGGTTTTTTATACTATCAAATGAGCATTATGAGTCGTGCACTTTTGGATTATCCAATTTTTTTTATTTGCGAGGCTGGTATCTTATTAGCCTTGTTGTTGTTGGTTGTTGGTCCATATTATCCTTTACCTTTTTCCAATAGGTCACCATAAACCTTTTTCTATTTTGAATTCATCATAGACAAGATTGCAGACCTTTTTGCCTACCCAGAATTAATATTGTAAGTTATTGATTGTAGACAGGGTTACAATTTGTAGCCCTGTCTACAATCAATACTCACTTTCGTCTGCTTGATTAGGATTTTCATCACCCATTTAACCTTTTGAACACCAGAGCATAAGCGCACGCGCGTGCCCTCCACGCCAAGCCACAATTTTAAACACTTAAGGTATACAAATAAAAACACACAAAATTATTGATTTAATTGGTTATTTCGTGATAAAGTGCACCGCATTTTTTGTCACATATTTGTGTCGCTGGCGTACAGGGCACGCGCTTGCTTGTCACGTATATGTGATAATGGCGTTCAAAAGGTTAAACTTACGGCCCTTCGACATCTATAAGTCGATCAGCCAATCACCTTAATAAGATTACCTAAATTCCAAACCCTCGTATTATATTCCCGACTAACCGAAAACTCAGCAGAATTGTAACAATACGATCCCTATTTACTGTATCGTTTCCTGTAATAGAATACGCGCGTATCATGTCTCCTATCCATCCGAGGGGTTAATTGGAGCTATATATCGAGCCTCCATTTAGAAAGGATCAAGAAAGATAAAGGAATACAGATACATTTCTATACAGAAACATTTAGCAAAGATGGAATTCATTGAATGGTATTTGGGAGTAGGAAGCTTCGCTTGCAGCGGTCGGTTCGTAGATGGGTAACCATCCATTACATATCGATGACCCTCTCTGCCTTGGAAAACACATTGAGCTGTTGGTCCCGGCTGTCATTTGTAGTTCTTTGACAGTCGTTACAGGTAGTCAGAAGCCCAAAAGTCTGACAAGCAATTGTATTAAGGGGTACCTATCGTATTACCCACTAAACTGGGTTTTGGAGGTCAGATAGGCAATCGCTCCATGTAAAATACTGGTATTCAGCTGCATCCGGTTAGACTTGAAGCCGACTCCAACATAGTTGGGAAAAGGCTAGGCAGATGATGATGGTATTTGAGACTGGGACTACGTTGACTCGACGTCTGTGGGTCACACAGGCAAAATTTTGAGACCACATTCTTGTCCATTTTCGGCACTATGAGAATAGATAGATTACTTGATAAATAGTTGTATTTTCACCAATCAGCAAGGTGGTGGCGGGCCGCGGGACTGATTGCCAAAGATGAATGAGAAAATGTGTTGTTCCAAATTTTCATTTATACCGGGAAAATAGCTTATAATAAAATCATATTTAGTTACCTGAATAAAGGTTTTTTATCTTTATGAAACAGACTAGACACAAAGGATACCCGGTACCTGTATGGTTTTATTTTAAGCGTAAGAAGGGGGACCCGTTTGGTCTAAATATGGACGTAAATGTTACGCTAAAGTACCCTCGAGAGGTTCACTTATGTACTGGCAGAATTTCAAAGGTATGGCCTTGTTTCCATATGAATTACAGTCGAGCTAGAACACGTTTCTTTTGTCACAAAATTAGCCCAAAGGCACTCGCGAAAAACGGTGCAAAAAGACCCCTTTTAACATATGACAAAACGTTATACGTCCTGGGATTCCTAGGAATCATGTTCCACTGACGAGCTAACTATTAGTAGATGGTAGTACTATGACGAACAATAGCGTAATCGTAAACCAATAAGGTGAATGATACTAATTGCTCCACTGTCGTAGTGTCGCCTATTAACGGCATAGAGAGAGTTATATTCATATTGTATTGTGTTTTATATGGGCCTTGATGCCTCAAATAAATGGATAATAATAATAGAGGTGTTATCACTGCTGCGATCAGCTAACGTTAAGCCCACACCGGGGGTTGAGCTAACTTACCTTAGGGTAGCTCATGAAGCTTCTTTCGTTGACGCCACGAACTACAGAGCTAAGCTAAACGAGCTAATAGAACGGATAGGTAGAAAGTGTAGGAATAGGAACTATGTGGGCTAACTAACCCAAAGATTCGGTTGATCTATGTGAACTCTGTCTCCTGCCTCGATTCAACCCCCTACGTAACTTCACTAAATCCTTAGTTTTCTGTGGACCTCCTCACATAGCTGATTGCACAATAAGCATTGCCGTGGAACGGAATGGAAGCAAATTTTTGTAGCGAAATTGTTTAAAGCATAATGAGCTTTATGTCAATTGTGTACCCACTAGATACGATACGAGCCAAAAAACAGGTCTCGTGTCTTCCAGAGAATTCTCCCACATTCTCGGGAATTCCCGCAGCTAGCAGCTTGTATCCAATTAGTACGTTACACCAATGGCATAAAGTTCATTTGGCTTTGTAACATTTCTCGCGGCAGTATAAATTGAGCCTTTGCTTGCTGTGCGACCTCCGCTTTATACTCCTTGCACGCGTCCGCGAAATTTTATCGTTGAAACTACTACTTTACTAGTGTGGCAAGTATGTGCGTGGTGTTGTCAATTGGCAAGCTAGAATATTAATTGTTCTAATTTATATAGGAAAGGAATTTTTGTAGGTGTGTCTGCCAATTCCGTGAGGGTGTGGCCTAAAGATCACATCAATAAAACGTCATATCGCGAATGTGACGTTGGTTTTATTAACGAGGAAATATGGCACTCTTGAAACAAAAAAAAAATCGTTTCCTGAAAAAAAAATCCTTTTAACGATTTCTATCAATGAATGGCGTTTGTGATACTCAATGAGTGGGCGGTTCTTACTACAAAGGTGACGTAAAACGGTTTCCTTTAAGCCGATTAGGTTTCCGCAACCGATAGAAAATCCAAGCTCTTTATTTAATAACACACTTTCAATAAACTGTTTCTCACCGTACTTAAAGGGCAGCAGAAAGAAATTGAACTTGGAATTCTAAAGGAATGTTTTATTTGGTCCCAGTCTTGGGTTCAATCCAAACTCCGTGTCGAGAAAAGTGCTGTTGGGTATTTTTATTAGAAAATTGACAGTAACAGAACGGAGTCCTGATTTTGGCCTGACGATTGGCAAAAGACTCGCACTCAATAACCTACTTGAGGGTTAGAACTTCACTGATAAAATGTAGTCCTTTTCGGAAAATTTGCTTGTGAAACACATTCCCTGAACCGTCTCCGGAGACAGTGGGAAGATGTAACTCCAACCTGGTAAAGTGGGCCTACGTCGACGGAACGGCAGTAGGGTGTGGTTGTGGAGCTATGTCGCAAACCATGCTCCACCTCCTATCCTGCTCTCTGTGTCCCAAAACACGCAGTCAAAGTGACCAACAAGGTCTAAAATAAGGTCGTGTCAGCGACACGAAGAAGATTACCTCTGAAGGTTGGTTTGGTAACACTTTTACCCACCATTTTGGGAAATTCAATTGTGTCGCTTTTCCCTGAAACACATTGGTTTCCCAATAATGAAACTAATCTTTTAGAAGTCTAATTTTTTCCTTTACCTATACATTTACATACACATCAAAACCGTTCTCTAAGCATGCATTCCACCTATCAAGGGCCTTGCTGCGGTTACCTGCTTGCAACTAGTCGTATCAGTTACATGCATGTACTAGATAGTACGGTACACTTACTGTAATTACCTTTTAGTCAAGTAGCAGGATTCTGCTTAGATAGTTGCTGGAGTTGAAGCTGAAACCGGATAGATGTAGGGTGCGATTGTGGAAGCATACATGTTGTTTGTAACGATAGTGTTGGAAAATATTTGGTTCCTCGTCTTAAGTTTTCGTTTCCTAGGAAAGCGGTTCCGTCATATTGTAACGGCCGTCATGAAAATCTGTCATTTTCACCAGGATTTAGCATTAAGGTGTCAAACGTGTCCTGTCAATTGCACGTTACAGGAATGGTGGACGCTAGTGATGGCGCCAAACACGTAACCGAATTCTGCGCCGAGTCCATTTAGTTTAGATTGTCATCGACACTCTAAGAACAAGAAGGAGGTATCCATAAACGTAATTCTGTATATGGACAGCCGTTATTGTGTGACCGTTCACCATTTAGGAAACCAAATCTTTAGACCCTAGGTCTCTAGAGACTAACTTCCTTTGGCCCTAGAGTCTCTAGAATCTAGTTAAGTCCACCTCAGCAGTCGTAAATAAAGTTACGAGGTTACTATAGCTGTAACACCACACGTAGTTTTGGTCTATAATAGATTTATCTCCCAGTTGTAGGTATATCCCTAGAAAAGGTAGACCCTAAAGTGTGCCCAAACGTCTGTACAAAATTCATTCTAAATCAATGGCTGGGTTGTCTACTACATCAGAAACACTTTTTATAATTTAAATAACGAAACCCTATAAAACTGCATCACTTTTCAGACCGCTTTCTCTCAATAAGTACTCCTTAAAATTATAGAAACTAGAAGTAAACTGGTCTTGATAAATTCTGCACTATTGGGTACAGAATATTGTTGGGAAGGTACGGAATAAACATTACCATATATCATTAAGTGGTCGGTTTAAAAGCTTTCCCTTATTATCAAGTGTAATAGGATTATTTCTCAGATTATTTAACTAGCCGGTACTGTGGCGCCATCTAGTGGGCAATAGCTGAACCTTTGTTTCTCAATTTTTTTTTTCTAAGGTTGTCTTTTTCTCTGAAAGCATGTCATTTTATTGGCTGTCTATTTCCCATTTACCATTACCATTTAATTTTATAAATAAGTCCCTATTGGCTTAATTATCACCAAAACAAAAATTAATGTCAGCATAGAACGAGAATATTTCTTGAAAGTCAGGATTTGATAATAATAAATCATCTTTCATACTAAAGTAATTAATTCACTTGCAGCTTTCAACTGCTATGAGGTTCTCAGTAGCTAAGTTTACTTTGAAACATGTATTAACAAAGTTGAGCGATACACCATGTTAATATCCCTTCAAACTAAAACACGTCAGCGTTCCCAAGTCCTAGGTCTTAAAACCGGTCTGCCATATTGCCAATAAACCCATTCATTTCGCGTGGGATGAAACTGGTTCCAATTTACTAATGCAACTATACCGCACTGAGAACTTCTGAATTTTTCAGCTACCAACACGACCCCTAACGGTTTGCAGCGCAAGCTAGCATTAAAGCTACGTAGTTTCGCTATTGCATAATAGATGGCGCTAGGAGTCGCGTTCGCGCTCAAAACGGTTCGCGTTATTGATTCACCCGTATCTGGTCTGGCCGCGTTCAAATAAAATATTGATTGTTTTGCGATACTAGTGTTTACTGAAAACCTTTATCTTGTAAGTTTAAGTTTATCAGATATGCTCTGTGTAGTGTTTTCGTTTTGTTATTTATAATGTAACAGGTTTTGTAATTTTTGTTGTTATGATTGCGTTAGCGTAACGGGAGCCTCGTTGTTAAGATTTGCGTAAGTTGCTTTGCTTTAATAATGCTTACAATAACAATAATTGGGCGAAACTCTTCATGAACCGTTGCCTACAAATTGGAAAATGTTCTTGTTATTTCTAACGGAGAAATGGTAACAGTTGGCAACCAATTTATCAATTTATATTAAGAATCTATCAACAATGCCTATTGAAAAATATTGTTACAGGGGAAAATAGAGAAATAACTGACAGTAATATTCAATAGATTGTATACTTAATTCAAAGTTCAGACTACGTTTAAAGACTTTCATTTGTAACCTTCTTGTTGCTAACGCGTTCAAAGGCAAGTAAGTGTTTTTACCAAGGAATATTAGCAATTTTTTATTTATTTTATTGACACATTTAACACTAGAAATCTTCCAGAAGCCGTCATTGCATAGGACATGCAATGCAGCAAAACACTAGTTACAAAACGCAACGGCACTCGTTGACGTCTACGGCAGCCATCTTGTCCGGCTCCCGCCAATTGGATGATTGCGCGGGAGTGGCGCGTTGCGTCCGTGTCAAGGTGACAGTATCGACGACCATTGTTTTGTAATTAAACGATAAAAATTACGTCACTATGTTGTGGCTGTTAATTTTGGTTCATAGATTATTAAATTAAATAGCGTAGATTTTTGTTAAATAATTGCCAGATGCTTGGGAAATTCGAACAGCCTGATTGAACATAATAACTCCCAATTGGTGGGCAATAAACGAGACAATTTCTTTCTCCTCTAATGAAGGATTTACTCAAGTCATCATCAACTTCGATTTTTCTTACTAATGAAGCATTCGATTTCAACACTAGTTTTAAGCCATAAATCTCCTCGTTCATCACTAAATCGTACACGTTTATAAAATCTGAAACGTGTGGAGAATTCTTGAAAATTTAATACGTAATTTAGTCACGCCATACTAGCGCTTTTCTCTTTTTACGTTCGCCGAATTCTTTATCAAATTGTGTCGTAAATGGCGAATATTTTGTTTTATTGTAGGGTAGTTTGCAATTTTGGGACGAATCTGGGAAAGATAGTGACTAAAAATGAGGTATAAAGTCGGGTACCTAGTCTTTATTCCACATTAACCAAACCAGTAAAAAATATATACGAAGAGAATTAAATGAAAAGAGAGACGGACATATTTCATGAAATATACACATTACAGTCCTTTTTGTTCTCTTTACAACTAATACAATGCTTCAAGTTCCATGTAACATTTCCAAAGGTAAACTACTTACAATTTTCAAAATCTAAACAGAGTCCTAATATAATATGTTTGTGGGCCTGCCCTAAATACATATTTCTCTTGCCTAAACACATATAACCAGTGCTAATATTTTTGTTACGATTTCAAGCTTATTTACTGAAGCGGCACCCTGTGATTTACCCATTACGAACAAATTATAATGTTTGTGGTCTTCATTTTGATATTATACCTACGTTGCTTTTTATTACAGAGTTGAGGGAGTTTACTGCCTACTATCCATGTCCTTGTGGTTACGAAAACATAACTGCAAGAGAAACGTGCTTCTTTTTTTCAAAATCTAGTCACTTATTAAAATTAGGCTGAGAATCAGCTCTTTTTGTACGTCAAAATTAAATAAGGCAGTCCCCAAAAATGCCCGCCCTTCAGGCTGTACTGTACCCCCTCTCCATCTCACCAACACTTCTGTTTACCCCTTAGGTATAAAATATTATATACTTACCCCTTTTAAAAGTTAAGGCTTTAATGTCACGTGCCACGTTCGTTTTAAGTTACAGAAAATATGGCATGTTCAATCATTTGGATCGCTTGTTTTCGTGTTGCGAAGAGCAGTAGCGTACCTAATTGGATTAGAAGACACGCTAGCCTGGTTTTACAAAGGGTTTATTACAGAAAAAAACAATGTTAGTAATTTATTTTGTTGACACAAATAAGGTTTGAACTCCTATAAGACTTTACTGGTTTTAAAATTAATTAAAAAAAGATAATCTTTGATATCCCCGATGACGCATGGAAAATATCTAATTTTGCCTTCCGGAAATTCAAACGCAAAATATCGTTATCAAACGACCAACCCTACTGATATCGTAAAATCTCGTTTCCAATTTAAAAGTTGAATCGGAACACGGAAATCGAACGACAGTCCTTTCCCTTATCGATTTTCGAGTTAAAAACTCCAGTAACATCGATTACAGCAACAGCATATAGCGGCTAATCGAATTAAACGTTGGATTATCAGAAACTTATTAAAGTTTTTTATTGGATTGCGTACATGACGGGTCAGCTTACGACGTCTTTGACGTCACTGAACTTGCTGTATGTGTAGCTATCAAATCCATACGGGTTATCGGTTGATCGAAAATTTAGTATCCGGTTTTATTTGATTAACAACCCATAATACGTCCGATACATAACCTGGTTGTTAATGTTGTTATATGTCGTTTCAGGAAATAGTGGCTTAGCTAGGATATTTATATGCCCATAAAATGTTACAATTGAATGGGCAACATTGGGATTGAACGATGCAAGTATCACTAAACAATTTTATGGTCCAAGAAATTGAAGGAATATGGAGGAAGCGATAGGACCGAGACATACGGCATTCGTATATTTTGAAAGAATAAATAAACACAACATTTTTTTATTTTTGAGTTACCTACTCAAAAATAAAAAAATGTTGTGTTTCATCAGAGTCTGACCACCATTTCTCCTGATGGTAAGCGAGATGCATTCAATGATAGTAGTGCACGCTTGCCTAGAAGTAACCTTTTAACTCATGACCTGAAAACATCTAGGTTAAATATTGATAATAATAACAACATTGATTAAATACTAAATTGAAACACCGCGACAGGATTTACCCGTCACATTACTTCCGAACATAGTCAACATAATATCAGCCATGATAATAAATCGGTCGACGAAAGCGTCGCTACTAACGGACGGTCATCAAGTTGTACTATTGATAGTATCAATACTACATCAATCAACGTCAGTTTTACTCTTTGTGAAAGCCGAAGATCTATATCCAGTTAAGAATCGATTTGTTGAAATGCAATTGCATTTCAACAAATCGATTGACACTAGCAACAATTGTTGCTAGTGTCCATTTTGCTATAAGGAGCACATAAGCAACAAGAGAGCATGGTTAATTTCTTGATCCATAATATGTAGTTAAAATGTTGGAGCAGCTTCGCAGTGACTTCGATATGACTTTACATCAGTAACTTTCTTGGACATCCCATATTTCTTTAACTTTATTAGCTGATGCCGAATGAGGTGAAAGTAGACATCTACATACTTCAACTACAACTAATACAGTAAAAACGAATAACTACAATGGTTTTGCTATCCTATAACTAACGAATAAAATGTATTCTGTATACCCCGAAGGTTTAGGCAGAGGTGCTACAGTACTCCCTCCCACATTTCGCCAGTTCGAATAAAATATAATTATGATGGTTTTATTTCATTTCGAAATAATCATCTTATTATATGACATGGAATTATTATAGCAGCGAAATTAATATGTTATTGATAAAATGCACTCAATCAAGTCTATGAATGAAATAATATTAACGAAGTTGATTAAAATTTGGAACTTAATTAAACGAGTCGGTTTTGAAGTGATAGATTATAATTAAGTTCCCGATTTAAAACCCGCCTTTTTATTTGCTATTTGAGGACATGTGAGTAGTATGGAAAGTTTTATGTAACGAGAATTGAAGTCTGAAGCTTTAGAAGATTGGAAGTATTTTGTGTAACTATTTGTTGATTTATTTGATTTACTTATTTACAAAAATCAATCTTTAGTCGATTCTGTAATAATCGATATGAAGGTACTTATTTAAAAAAATAAAGTTCTCCTTTAACCGCCATCTCTAATATTCTTCACTTGCCTTTTGAGCCTTATAAAAGATGGATGCATATCCTTCCTAGTGACTTTCTAATTGGCTAATAATATACTTACAGTTATGAAAAGCCTATAACTCGTTTTATTGAAGTGCCGGAACCTAGATTTCCTACACTATTTAATATAACATATTAAGTATACCTACGAATATGCCAAGCAAAGAAAGTAGTATCTTATATGGTATAGGCTTTACATAGCTTCACAGCAAATATAAAACTCAAATCATTTGATATAGAAATCTTCAGAAAAACGAACAATAATTTTCTAAGGGTACGCTTTAAGCATAATCCTACGGACGGAATATACCCTTTTGTGAAGCAACGATGTAACACTAATTGACTGATACATTCATCACTTCAAGTGTCCCGAATACGGACCCTGTTGATGTTCCCATCAACCCATCACAAACGAATTAATGGACTCCGCAGATTTCTTTTTAACTGACAGTTAGCCAGATATGGGTGAAACGCGACATGGAAGTGTTTTGGGACGAGGTTTTTCTGAAAAGACCATTTAAGATTACGACAAACTACGTCGTACCTAATTTTGCGAAACTAATCGCTTGTTCGGTCATTTAAGGGAAGTTTTTACGTCTTTTTGGTATAACATTCAAGTTTTGTAATTGGTTTCGAAAGAAGTGACTTTTATATAATATTATATCTTCGTAACATATATGTAATGTATTATAATTCGATCATTTACATCCAGAACAAAAAAAAACATTTTGAGTATTACTATAAATAAAATACGATGATGAATGCCTAATATTTGAGAAAAACCAAAATACTGAAAAACCTCCACAGGGATACTGTTCGAGCCCAACATATACCTACAGGGAAAATTCCATACAAATGAAGTAGTAAATATGGTTATCTATTGTAAACTCAGAACGCACGAGTCGACGACTGTCAACTACAGATAGACGCAGATAGTGGCCAAGATAGGATAACGTTACCTGACGTCGAATAGCAAGAAAGGAAAAAGATGGCCAGGAATCACACAAGAAAAATATGACTTAGTTTCATAAAGCATAAAAAAAAAAAATGGTTGCCTGTAAAGTCGGTTTTACGGGCGAAGATTTTACGTGACAACGTCTTTTTCTCGGTAGAATATTTATTGATATGAATATAATTAAATTGCACAATAGGAACAAGGAATTAAATGAAAATAAGAACGTAACGTTACCGAGCGTTACACTTTTTCATAAGTGACTCCCAGCCGCAACCTAATTTAAGACGTTGTCACGTCAATATCATAGATGATATAGGTGACCAAATTGAATTAATATTACAAATGCAAAAAGAAATTGATACTGTATAAGAGCATGCTAAAGAGAATTTAAAAACGCCGTCTCAGTAAAAGTTTGTAGACGAAGTTAGCAACGAATTTTCTTTTGAGATGGATGGGGCTTAAAAAATTAAGATGTTACATTATTGAAACGCTGTCAGACCTTTCAGAAATGGTGCAAATCTTTTATAAATGATGCTTTGATTCTTCAGTCAGGGATTTGCGGAGAATTTGCGTGTTCACTCCGGTTTAGGTTTCATTTCGATTCAGAAACGAGATTTTTTATTTGTGTTACAATCGTTTTGGTTGTAGCGGCAACAGAAGATTTGATTTCAAAATCCCGATTGGTTCTATCTCTCAAATCTGGAAAACAAAGATTTATCACCATTTTCATCTTAATGGAGTGGTTATGTAATAAAGGATCAGACGCACTTGATACATGTTCCATGTCGTGTTACGTGTCTACCGTCGCCCTAACGTCACTCTCAACTAACTTATCAAGGTTAGGAGGGTCCTACTCTAAGAATAGGCACTCCTACGTATGTCGGTAAAGTGCGAAGTGTAGTTAGTTCACGATCAAATTAAATTGTTCAGATAAAATCTCGATGGATGTGATTAATTTTTAATGTGATGTCAATTGGAGTGGAGATGAAATTGAAAGACTTTCATTGGATAAAATCTTTTATCTCTCAATTTTCTCGCGAATCGTAATTGGTATCGACAAATATATTTCTTATTGAAGAAAATAATCCACCTGTCTTTGCGACATTGTCTCTAAAATAAGTTTTTTCTGCGATTCGCAGACAGTAGTTAACCATGACTTACTCTCCAAATTATCCAACCTTACTCCGAATAAATGTGACCGAACCGCGAATTTTGCTGTTACGTCATCTCCGTCTCCCATATTGGATTGTGGACGTTAAACTAGCTGCTGTCAAGGCCAGTAGCACCGGACAGGCTCAATTATCCACTGAAGAGGACTCACGAGGCAGCTTCGTGATGAGCACGCCATGCTCAGGATATACTCATCTGCTCGATGGGCATATTTAGACACGTAAAGTTTAAAGGAGATTCAGAAAATATTAGTGTTAGTGTTTGCCAGGAAAAGAAAAAGAAGGAAAAGATCAAAATCATTTAGTACTAGTAGTATATTATATAAGTCTAGCGGTGTACATTTCCCGAAAACCGTTCCACGTAATGCTGAAAACCATTTAGAAACCACAGAGTAATTAGCGGTATTAACTCTGAAACAGGCTTGCGCAAAACGGTAGGTAACTGCTATAGCAGCACGTCGCTTGCCATTATTTTGATGACAGCAGCAACTGATTGCAATACTAATTCTGTACTGTATGACTATAATATCGAATTCTCCGTATATAAATAAAATTAGAGCTATACGTGAATCCACTAACAAATGTTTCGTCGTCGAGTGTGGCTGGAGTGGTTGACGATATAACGTCACGTTTTCCTAAATTGAATGTTGAACTCATAACGTCGTATTACTTTTCATATGAGTATTTGTTATTTACGCACTGATAGGTGAGCCGTAAGATAAAAGGATTCTTTATAAGGTCTTTATCGTTATTTTCTGGTAGCATGATATTTTAGTGTCGTGACTGTGACACTCATTCTTCGACAACGCTTGAGGAGTGAGATGAAATGGAGACATTTTATCAAACTTCGTCTGTATATCTACTAGCATTCTTGATGGCTCTTTTCAATACATTGATGAATATTTACATTTTACATGCTAATACAGTATCTTGAAGATTAGGTTCTGCATCTTCATTTGTTGCAATCTTGAAGATTAGATTCTGCATCTTATTATTTAGAATCACGTGGATTGTGACATACACGGGTCGATGCTTAAGTTCTTGCTTACCTGTATGGGTTGGGTCTGTTATCTGGTCATACTTGAACACTTTTACCAGTTCTTTAGTGACTATGTTTTAGGCAAATAATATTTTGCTTACAGCTACATAATGACATGTATCTTCATCTAGCTAACTAATAGGTCATCTTTAATATTTCCTCATTTTTTTGTTTTCAAATCGTGTGATCATCTTGGGATTTCCACGAAACCAATGAATAAATAAATTTTGAGATGATGTAGCAATTTTTTTTCAAAGCGTTCCTTTTTATCTTTTGTATACAAAAAACAACATCTTCTGTTCTTAGAATTATAACAACACGCCATATTATTGAATATTTTTGCCTCAGATTTAATGATAGCCAAATCAAAACACAACTACCGCCATTTTCAAATCAAATCGCCTCCTGTGTGAACAAACGGCTGCTCAATTAGTAAACCCTCGTTCCTAGCCACCGGTGCCGGTTCGATGCCCTGATCAAATTGAATCCTGCCATTTTTATTGGTCAATGCCTTTGGGAACATGGGGCGTAAATCCTCGAGCTAGCAAACCAAGATTGCTTTGTAAGGTAAATGTTGGGAAAGTTAGATTAAGGGTTACCTGGAAATGGTGAAAAGAGATCGGGTTCAATTAAGAAAAGGCGTGGAAAAAAAATGGTTGCCTGTAAAGTCGGTTTTACGGGCGAAGATTTTACGTGACAACGTCTTTTTCTCGGTAGAATATTTATTGATATGAATATAATTAAATTGCACAATAGGAACAAGGAATTGAATGATAGTTGAGTGGGAGAGAGACGCAAGGCATTCGGCGGGCCTCTCTCTCGTTCGGTGACTCATCGTAACGTTACCGAGCGTTACACTTTTTCATAAGTGACTCCCAGCCGCAACCTAATTTAAGACGTTGTCACGTCAAAAACGTTTTTATAAAGGGTTTACCTGATTAGTTTTCTTTATAAATCGCTTTCGGAAAAGCTGTATTGTCTGTTCTTGGGTCAAGGCATGATTTCTTAACAATAAATACTCAATATAACGTATCTTACTCATAACATTGAATGTCATGTTGTTCGACATCGAAGGCATAAACGATTATGTCCACTCATAAATTGTTTCTCACTTACACAATATTCTTCACCAACCGTGATAATTTTAGTATAGTTGAACACTCAATAGAAAAACATTTCGGAAGCGTTCTACAAATACACGAAAGAATCGATTTGGATCGGTTCGGTCAGTCTAGCGAACATTTCGATTAGTTCTTCCGCTGTTTGTTCGTACATGGAAAAAGTCAGCCAAAATTTTAATATGGATCGATTTGGTGTTCTATCGAGCGATAATCGAGGTGTAATCTAGTGTCGGAAAAAATTGGGGAATCACACGCAAAATGGATACTCGTTTTTTGATGTATTAGATTCTTTTCTTATAATCGATGTTTCTTGAGATACTGTAATGAAATAACAAGAGAGTAAAGGAAAAACAAGAGGATTTATAAATAGAAAAACTGGATCGTAAATTGGAAAATGTATTTGTAAAGTTTTTTTTTAATCAAAACATTTTTTGGTGAAAATTAGTTTAGCAAAATCAATCTATAATATTCCCACTGCTGGGCGACAGGCCTCCTCTGTGTGAGAGGGATTGGATTGTAATCTACCACGCAGTTCCAGTGCGGGTTGGTAGATTATTTCGAATCTTTGGTTCTAGAACATGCATGTTTCCTCACGACGTTTTGAGAGCAGTGGTGATAATTTACTCAAGTAATGCGCCTGTCCAGGTGCAAACCCACGACCTACAACTCGTAAATCGGGCCGTGTCTACTGGGCCACCACTTTGCTCTTATGTTCAAGTAAGTGTAGTTCAAGTAAGGTATGAAAATTAGACTTCACTTGAACACTAATGTTTCCGCCGAACTGAAACCAGTTCAAACTACCAACACGAGCTGTTCTATTTAACCAAAACTTCACATGTCAGTGCTATATATGGTACATTATTACAATGCACACTACAGAATTAGGTCGCGGCACAGGTGCTAATGTGTATTGGTCCCTGCATGCATCACAGTGGACTAACTGTGGTTTCATTACAAATGGCTGCCATTTAACGTCATTAGGCGGTATTGAGGGACGGTAAAGTGTGGTAACCACACATTACCTAACTTTAACCACACTGTGGTTAAAGTTAGGCCTGGACAAATTTGTATTCCCTCTCTCTCGCTGATAGGGCTGTGTCCCGGCTGTGGGAACATTGTAAGCTGATTGTGTGTTATGTGTACATTTGTATTCGTATCGGAAGTTTGCAGATAAGATTTTAGACAGTTTCCTTAATTGCCAGAATTGTAATAGGTACTTCTAGTCCTAAAGGCTTAAATAATAGACCAGTTATTTCATTCGCATCCTATGGGAAATTAATTCATGATAAAAAGTGGTGCTGATCGGGGATATGGTCAGCGTCAACGCACTAACTTTCATGTATAGTACTAGTAATTCTTTCGTAGAATACTGGGCTCTTCCAAATTATACCATAACCGTTAATTCTCTATCCTACGAGCCTGTCCCACTAGGTATACTAAACCCTTTTCATTCAAACCACAAATATATTCCTTCCCCCTTCACATACAAAACACCGCTTTATAGTATCCAGATACCCTTGGGATATTAAATATTTACGAGAACAAAAGTTACAGAACCACTGCCCGAGGTTATTATGACAGAACAAAAGAGGATAAGTTTCTTTACAACCGTTTTCAGACACAAAAACTTGGACTTCAATAATGTTACTTGCAGTCTTGCAATAGTTAGTCCATTGCGATTTAAGAACAGATTTTTTATGGTTGTAGGCAAATAAGTAAAAAAAAAAAGAAATCGAGAGTTTACCCGTCCAACATTCCATGTTCTAAAAAGGCACAATATTACACTATTAGATTACACGTGGAAGTAGGACAGCACGCCGTAATTATCGGGAGAGCAAAAGAGACAAGACGATACATATCGTCTTGTCTCGTTGGCTAATTAGCCAACTGATGTAAGTATTAGCCCAACGAGACAAGTTTTGACGTACCGCTTACGGAGCGCTTATAACCTATGTACCTCTTTTTACATAAAATATCGCTGGTTTTAGGTTACAACAAAAATCGCAAATTTATAAATTAGAGCCCTCTAATTTATAAATTTGTGATTTTTGTATGTTTTTCTATGATTATTCCAGCTGCATTTTTAACTATTTGGTACAGGCATCATTAACCTCCCCTAACTCATTTTCTGGCTCGTTCTGGATACTTTATCACCCTACGGTTTCAGTAGTTCGACTTTCAGGGCTTATTGTGAAAGTAACAAAATAAATGATTCACGTAATTCTCGTTTCGTGGTACAATTTGATTTAGGTGTGTTACGCGTTAGAAGGGAATAATTGAGTGAGACTTACAAATGCAATTAAGGTACCTTATTTTGGTCGTTGTTCCGTACGAAATACATATAAGTTAGCGCGGCATTAATAATACGCGCCCTAAGTGAAGCGTGCTGTATTTTAAAATATTACTCTAAAGTTGAGCTCATAAAATGTGACGACGTAAAGCTAAAGTATGCTCAGGAATAGGTGACAGAACACCTTCGGAAAGTATTTAGCGTTCATAAATTGACGAATTTTCCGAAGGATTTCCAGGAGAATAGAAAGGAATCTGCAAACGTAAGGTAGGACGCCCTCAGGTTAGGTGGAGCGACGATCTTCGCAGCTGGCTGGTAGCTGGATGGTTGGCTGGTAGCAGCTGGATGAGAGTTGCCAAAAACAGAGTTGAATGGCGTGCAATTGGAGATGGCTATGTTCAGCAGTGAACTGCCATAAGCTTATAATGATCAGATAGGATAGGGTGTTGTGATGAAACTTGATAAGTAATATTATGTATGGAGCAGATGACTGTAATAAGGGGTCATTGAATGACTAAGGTCAAACAACATTATTCTATGAAATAAGTTAAATGCCCATGCAAAAGCCATCCCACACAAGTTGCCAACAATTTCCGTTACAAACGCAGAATTAATTCAAATCACCCATTCATTATTCAGTGTCATTACTCTTACTATCGCACCTGCTCACACGCTGGACATCAGTACCTAATAAATACATATCTACTTACCTATGTCCACATGATGGTCACTGAACGATATGTGTTCATAAGTTGTTTGTTGACACCATGTTTTACTGCATTACATTATGGTCTTATCTTCTAAAGGTAGATATGTCACTGGAGTAGTAATATTTTTAAACATCTTTAGTTAGATGAAATATATATTTTGTTATGTGAAGTGAAAACAAAACACAAACAGAATACTTTGCCATCACTTACTGACATATTATCGGATTCCGAGTACATCCCGAGGACAGCCGAATGTAGCGCGGTGTCGGTAACAGTGTCGCGAGTTCAATGGTTTTTTTCCATCTCAAAAAATGCCCAACGCGCCTAAAATAGTTTTCACTTCAAAAAAACTTCGCTAAACGACACGTCCTGCGGATAAAACGTGCAGTTTTTTGCCTGTACGCGTTTACGGCAACACTAATCAACCCTGCCTACACCTGCAGATTACAGGCGTGCTTACATGTTTGTTTACAAATGCTTTACTGCATTACGTTGATATCAGGCAATGCAGCATCAAAACATTAGGGCGTGGCTTCAAAGATACATGGCGTGAATTAGCCGTAAACCGGCCCGCGCTCGGCAGTCGCGATTCGGTCTCCCGTCGCGTCGAACGTCTGTACCCACGTCACGAATAAAAAAATCACGTGGTCGTGAGGAATTTTTGTGCCAAATAAGGAACGAAACGAATTTTCAAGGAAGAAAATTGTGCAGTTTTCTGTGATTTTTTTTGTGCAGTGAAAATATCTCGGTCAATCTTTTGAGAAGATTGTTCCTGAGGGTAGTTTGTGTTGAGTGTCGCACGGATCACCTGTATTTTTTGTTTGTATGTTTTTATTCTTGTTTTTATTAATATTCTGCTACAGTCACCGTCTTTGGCAAGGTCGGGTCGGTGTCGTGTAACTATATTTTTATTTACATATAAAATTAAGCTGTATATTTTCACGTACAAGTGTTATTTTTAAACTAACGTTTTCGCATCGACAATTGATGCATGTAGTCACAAATGAAATGGCGTCATGCTGCATTTGCATTAACCAGATATGAAATATTCATTAAGTTGTTTTGTTGTGAAGGTAAAGTTTGTTTATTAAGAGTAGGTATATAATTAACTGTCATACCAGTTCTTGTACACACAATTATGTGACTACCAGTTACGTTAACAGTATGAAAGTCATTCATGCCAACGTTAACGGGATAAATAAATTGTAAAATGCCATTTATTTTAACAATACCTTCTATTTCATTTAAACGGTCGTAATCCAACGGTTTCACAGCAATTTCGCGAAATTAACAGAGTCAGTGCCGAGTTCTAATTGTAAAATGTTAATATACAAATTATTTATAGTTGGCGAGTTAAGTCGTCGAGATTTCTCCCAAGTTCTGAAGTTCGAACGTGCTTCGAATCGGTACAAGTTCCCGAAGTCTTACATTTTTCATTTCATTTCCCCTATTCAAACTGCTCTCGAAGTCTCGGCTCTAAATTCGAAGAATGTATTTGTATTCTTCGGAATGCTCGGATTGCTCGTAGGTAATTCGTTTGTTTATTGGGACTGGCCTTTAATATTAAACCTTTTCAAAGCAAGATATCGTATTCTCGACAAAACGACTGTATTTATCGTAAGAAATTGACATAAAAATGATGGATGAATATGATTATTATCTATTGAATATGTTACACAGAACTTCGTCATCATAACCGACATTGTCAAATATTAAAATAATGTTTTCCTTCGCTATATTCAAAAGAAACACCCATAAATCCGCCCCTAAGACGACCCACTGACCACTGTTGTCAAATTATCATGTGAGACTGAGGCAAAATTCTGAAAATATTTTTTTTTTCACTGTAACAACCTTTAGGAGGTAAATCTAATCCTGTCGGAACCCACTCTTATGCTTAGGTAACTCAAGGACGGAAGGAAGGGTGTTCCGACGGACACGTAGCCCGTAGGAGTATATTCATATACAAGAAAGAAAAGGGTTGTGAATTTAGACCCTGGTCACGTCAGGGAAGACATGTTAGCTCCGCATGTAAGCCGAATATTCGCCTTTGTATGAAATATTTATATTTCTAGCGATTTATGGTCATACTGTATGTTTTAGATGTTTTAAGTGGAGCGGAACGCGGGTTGAGTTTACTTAGTAGTTAGTGGTAGGTATCTGTACTTGGATATGAGGTTTATGATATCAATCAAGTATTATGGCGATGTTGAGGTATTCGTATCAATTAAAAGCATACCTGGTAATTTAAACATTCTTACTAAGGACTACAGCTATTTTGTAAGTCATCATTATCATCAGCCTATACCAGAAGCCAAATTCCCATAATAAAAAAGGTTCAAAATCTAGCCGCAATCTCATCTCAGCGACAGTCAATGTCAAAAACTTGTCAAGAATGTAGGGAAATTAGAGGTATTTTTGGCATATTGAGAATTTGAGACTGATATCAGACTGCACGTTCTTAAAATAACGAGATTTGCCCCTCAGTTCACTACTGGGGGCGTTCTAAGCCCGTTAACGAAGAATTGAACCCATCCGAAAGTAGTTAGATACTTCCAATTAAACCCTACTCTCGATTAATTGACTTTTTCGGTCGGGCAAAAACACATCGGTAGTAAGGACAACTGTCAAATCGTGTTGTCATTAATTCCTAGCTCGGGCCCCAAAATCCGTTCGGATCCGTTCCGTTCGGGTCCGTAAGTGATACGGGATAGGAAACGTCCATAACTTCGGCCGGAAATACTGATTTCGTACTTACAGAGTAGACCCCTTGGACATAACATACCTTCGATTCGTACGACATATAAGTTAATTCTGAGCTACGCTTATCCAGAATATTTAAAGCAATTGAATACTTAATTTATCGTGTTCTCCAAACTAATATTTAAACAATTTCAAATATCACTCAACCTGATCCCAGTAAAGTTTTACCCAAAATCAATACTTACTAACAGTGAAACCAAATTACTAAGATAAATCTTAATCTCTACCTAATCCAACTTCTAATTGATCTCCAAAACCAAACTTAAATTATTTTAGATCATCAAACAACTAACACTTTCTAGTATGATTAGCAGTTAACACCAAAGCGTTTTAGACCGCCATTGTTCATACTAACGGCTTTCAAGTTTAAATGAAGAACCTATGATGCGCGGGCGCAGAATATAAATATGTATGGATGACCGAACAGTCTTCCGATTATGGTGGCTATGGGTATATGACATTGAAGTGACTAAGTAACTATAGAGAATGGCGCTTTGATTGTAAGTACTTAGGATATTGTGATTTAAATAAGTTTCGAATGTGTTGAAGGGTATTTCTCACGTCAGCAGATGGTATGAATTAACTGTAAGACGAGCACAGTCCTGTTTGGACCATGTTTTCAGTCATGCCTCTATATTTCATTGTCTCAGTCGGTATTTCGTCAAGTTTTTTATGTAGAGCATGGAAAAGAAACTCACTAATAAATAAAAATATAATCAACAAACAGCCAATAAATTTACGATTTTCTTATTCTTATTTCTGCTCTTTTTGGAGATTATTATTATTATTCTATAGAATAACAATAGCCGAAGACGCTTTTCAGTCAACTTATTAAAGTCTTTGTCTTTGATTTTAATTCCCCCCTTCAACACTTCTAAACCAACTAAACAACAATTCACAAACTAAAATCACTAACGTATCCGATACGGTACCGTCTCGGACATACATGGAATTCACTTCCAAGTCCAACGCACACTATACCTACGCCTTCAGAATTAATATTAGGTTCTATGTACTCGAACTCTTGAATATGTGAGTAACCTGGTTACAGGAAGGCGGGGGAGATTAAAAGATATCATAGAGGTAGGTGGAAATATGACACTGGTCGTTTTTTATATATTGAAAGTGGAAGCAGGCAATATTAATAAATTAATCGTTTAAAAAACATTAGAAAAACACGCTTTTATAAATGCACGTAAAATAAAAAGAAACCTCATCGTGTTCAAAGTCCATTACGTGGCCTTTCTCACAAGTGCAAACACGACTATGATACGATATTCTATCATGGAATGCCATGCGGCTTCATCATCAGACCTTGAAACCTAATCGTGGTCAAAGTTCATTACAAGACTTTTCTAAGAAATCCAAAACAGCTATAATACGATTTTCTATCATGAAGTTCCAGTTCATATCTTCCGGCTCCATCATCAGATCAGTTCGACAGTACCATATTATTGTATTGTCATCAGAACTACATACAGCTGCCAATTTTCATTACGCTACGACCCTTGGAAGATGGTTAAATTAGTTACCTTAGAGTCCATTACATAGTTAGTTACATACAGGTCGACCTAATAAAAGCGTGTTAAAAAAAGTCTGGTTTGAAGTAAGTAGTTAAAAATGAGAAATGGGTAAATGAGTCATATTCATTCTTCTGCTGTTATCCCAATTAATGGGGTCGGCGTAACTTGTCTTTTTCTTCCATACTTTTCTATTAGATGTGATCTCAGTAGTCATCCCCTTTCTAACTATATCATATTTCACACAGTCCCGCCATCTTTTCTTTGATCTTCTTTCTTGAAATTGGAAGAATTAGATGAGAGAGTTGGTAGTAAAGACAAACTTCTTAGTTTATAACATAGGTTAGATTCGGCATCAAAACCATGATCTGCATCAGAGCATCGTCTGCATGATACAATATTAATAGACGCATGCAAAAGGTGTTTGCATAGATAATTTCACAAGGCATCTTAGGTGTCAATTAATGGCAAGTTAATATGCTAACTTTATCCATATTCAGTACCTACTTGGTATAAAATATGTGTTGAGTGTCTGAATATTCCAAGCCGAAACTCAAGGGACCGATACATCTTTTTCGAAGTTCAGGTAACTCGTCCCTCGCTTTCTCCATTAAAATCTTTAAAGTTATAAGGCGGAATAAATTAACTAATTAACACAGGTATACAAATAACATGAATTCAAAAAGAACCTGCTTTTAACAAATAAGTTAAAGAACTCCTAATTAATCTCATGCGAATTGGTTCTCGGGATCAAAGTTTTTGAATATACGCGTTTCGAGGGTATTTTAAATAAACGTTGTTTATTCATGAGGGTAGGCAAATTACGAATCTGGGTGTACCTTTAGCATACGCTAACTAAGCTTGCAAATATGTATCAAAGGAATGAAGAATTTCATTACGTTTTTCTTGGTTTTATGACGTGACAGAATAAATATTTAATCGGGCTTTGTTGATATAATATGCAATAAAGAATTAAGAATTGATTTTCTTTCTGAGATTCGGACCTAAATAATCTTAAAGGCTAAATTAAGGATGGAAAACGAGACTTATGCCCGAGATCCACGAGGCTAGTTTTTCAAAGCTAGGATAGCAAGCTAGAACCTCTGTATACTGCTGTGCTGGCTTGCCACGTGCTAGTGTTGTTTACATGATGCCAGATAATTTTAACCCAGTACAGTACATGTGGTGGCGGTCAGAAAACAAAACGCGTGCTCACTGCACACTAGCCAACCGAATACTAGCTTGGCCGACCACATGAAGCTAGTACACAAGCCAGGATAGTAAAATCAGTTGTGGGGGTTCTACTAGCTTAAAACATTGAAATCCATCCTACCAATTTTTCTGTCTGATTAATCTTTCATCACAGTTTTTAGCTGTTCTTGAACTAGCTGTCGCCGACCCAAAAGAAATCGTATTGACAAATTATTTTTCGACATTTAACGAGAAACTTAGATAATTTGCTTAAATGAAAAGAAGACGAAGTAAGTCTTCTCAATCATAGTATAATTGTTGTACACAAGTACTTATAAGAAAACAACTTTATAATTGTTGTAATTATTGCATTGTGTTGGGTCTTTGGCCCCATCAATTGGCTTTTTGTTGATTCGGACAATGTTTTGTAAGTATAGGCTATTGTTGATACAAGATAAATTGTTAGTAAAACGGGCTTGCATCCTGTATCTTTTAATGCAAGCCAAGCTTTTTTTATCTTTTTCTTTTTTTACGGTAGTATTTTTTTTTCATATTATAAATTTTTAAATGTACAGACGCCAGCACATCAAGTTACTACAATCTGTCAGATTTCTTTTATAGATTTTCGACTTTATTGCTAAAGCATAAGGTTCAAGGTTGATTTGGAAAATCTGACAGTTTCGGGTAGATTGACCTGCTGGTGTCTGTACATGAGCACTCGTGGGCTGCAGCCTAAAAATCAGCGTGAGATGGTAGTACTTAGTGTTAAATGATAAATGATTTTATTTCTGTATGTACGTTTGCATAAACACTACAATCATATTTTTAAAAACCAGATGAGGTTGGCGTTTGCTACCTGACTACTGTTACTATCTAACATAATCCCGAACTGAGGCCTCTTTTGATATTTGTGTTCCATGCGCGCCTCAAAGAGATGTCAGCACTGATTGATGGGGTCCGCTAGGGCCGATGCCTGCCAGGGTCGCGGGTTGTTCGAAAGAGTTATCGTGGCCCTGGCACAGACAACTGAAGGAATACGGGTGGGTTTTAGTCAGTAAAAGCACAGTCTGTACATGTGATGTATCATCATCATGATCTTTTTATGCTGTGGTAAAAGTATGCCCTCTTGCTCCGCCCAGATCAGGAGAAGTTATTTGATAATTTTACACAAAAAAAACAGGCCCTTTTGGTGTAAATACCCTTTTTTTACGCATTGACGGACACTAACCGCCCATAGACGAAATAACAATACAACTTCTATTGTGTCTCGTTCAGCAGTGTCCTTCAACCGATTTAACTACTGTTATGGGTTTTGTTTGTAATCACGCGAAAAAACGAATTTTCTTTCTACAGTATTTTTTTCTAACTGTGAATTATGATATGGTTAGAAAGGGGGTGACTACCGAGATGACGACTAATAGAGAAGTATGGAAGAAAGAGACATGTTGCACAGACCCCAAATAAATAGGAATAAGGACAGGAGAATGATAAGAATGATGAGTATTTTTTCTAACTCAATATGAAATCTTCAAAGAAAAACGAAACGTACAACAGAAATTCTGGCGTTTGTACACCAGTCTACAAGAAATTCAGACGTAGTTTTTGTTTCAAAACTATGTACTTACTCTTATTAACTTTGAAACTGGATGCGAGGGTTTCAAAGTCTAGCCGTGACCTCGAAAGTATTATACGATTCAAAGTTTAAGAGCTTCACTTGAAAGCTCCGCTTCACCCCGAAAGACTCGTAGACGGAGATCTTTGAGTTGTATTCATTAGGTTGGATCAGGTCTGGCTAAATGGCTGTTGCGTTGATTAATTTATCTGTGAGGTATAGACTCCTCTGTGCCTCAGAGAGGACGTTAAGCCGTTGCCCGGCTGTCAGGCAGACACGGGACAGCTTGGTTGGATTAGGTAATCGGTGTTGACCAGTGGGCAAATTCGGATGGCTTTTCGTTTCTGTTTAATACTGATAAGCCGCACCTGTTTCGACCGCAATGAATTCATATTTTAGTAAGCATAAAAGTCTTCGAGTCTCGAGTGAATGGGCTTTCTTCAAGCGTGCATCATCCGCCACCGCATTTCGCTTACCATCAGGTGAGACGGTGGTCAAAGGCGGGCCTTATACTCGGAGAGCTAGGTAATTCTTATATTCTTTAGCCTATGTCCTTCCCTAGGGTTCAAAGTATCCCTCTACCAAATTTTATCAAAATCGGTCCGGCATTTTAGGAGATAAGCCAGAACAAACACAGTCAAAATTAAAAAAAAAAATGTTTTTTTTTACCTTATATACTTTCATAATTATGCTTTTATTAAAAATGCTGTTATTTTGACATTAGAAATAGACACTTAAATTTTATTTATTTGTAAGATAAGATTAAGATTCATTTAACAATAAAATCCACATAATCGCATATTAATAAACAGTAACAATACATACCAATCATATTTAAACGATTATTATTTAATTGTTGTTACAGTTCAGTCCCACACGAGTGCTTATTATTGTTATTGACTTCAGATGAGTTATGAGTATGACGTATGATGTGGCGCTAGCACAGGGACTGTCACATGGCGACATATCAAGCTATATTTTACAATACAAGCTCTCCTCTTATTGTACGGCCGCCGAACCAATGCGAGGTCAGCTTATACAGGAAATTTTGAAACTTGTTGTGTAGGCGCCTGTACCTACGTCAAAATATACATAACATAATCAGCCTATAACGTTCCCACTGCTGGGACACAGGCCTACTCTCAGTGAGAGGGAGTGGGCTGTAATCCACCACGCGGGCCCAGTGCGGGTTGGTAGATGTCACATGTCTTCGAATTTTTGGTTCTAGGACATGCCGGTTTCCTCACGATGTTTTCCTTCACCGTTTTGAGAGCAGTGGTGTGAATAATAATTTAGTTAATGACAGTAACTAGTGCCGATTTCCTTGTTCACAAACTAAACTAAATTTAAGTTCAGTGAAATTAATCATCACCTGACGTAAATTGACGTAATTTTAGTAGGGAAGTTTTTAATCACGTCTAAACTTGTATGGAGCAGTGTCAGGCGCTGATTTTAACAGGACTTAACTAAAATTTATCTTCTGTCCTTTTCTTAATGAAATAGAAAAAAAAAGATGCACTGAACTTAAATTTAGTTTAGTTTGTGAAAAGGGAATCGGCACCATTATCTGTCAATCAGACTATCTTCAATTACGTAGCCTCCATTGGGAAGAGTAAGTTATCTTTGTATGCAATTTATCGTCAACCTCCTAAATGCAGGATTTTAATAAAGGCTCCTACAAACAGGCGCGACACGCGATATAATCGCGCGCGACACAAGGCACCGCTCTTTGCGCGACTTGCGGTGCCTTCGTGTCGCGCGCGATGTATCGCGTGTCGCGCCTGTTTGTAGGAGTTTTTTTTTTTGCGGATGGGAAATCATCAAATGACCCCTCCCGCTCTGGGTGGAGCGGAAGGGAGTGTCAGACTCTTACTGACTAAAACCCACCCGTGTTCCTTCTTTAGCCCTTTATGTTCCGGGCCAGCGGTAACCCTTTCGGACAATCCCGCTGACCCGGTTTGTAGGAGCCTTAATTCGTCATTCTCCTGCCCTTATACCAATTTATTTGGGGTCGGCGCAACATGTCATTTTCTTCCATACTACTCTATTAGTCGTCATCTCGGGAGTCACCACCTTTAGGATTTTTATAATTATGCTACTGTTTTCTATTCCTTGACTTTCCTTTTCACAGATCTTGTTCCAACATCATTTATGAAATAGCGATGGATTTGCTTTTCCATAATTCAAACGTTACCTACCTTTGTAAGTTAAGTTCTCCGGTTTGATATTTCTTTCCCTACTTTGCATTTCACTGCCCCAGTTCCAAGAGCATACATCAACGTCCAACGTAATCCTCTTTCGAAAACGTTTTAACAGTGAAATGTGGGGAAACCTTTGTGTGAAACCATCTCGAAAATACAAAGGAGGAAAGGTAGACACATATTCTACGTTTTCTTCTCTAGAAGTGCAACCATCGTTACTTTCTAGTACTTCTTAGTTTATATCCCATTTTTAGTTTGCAAAGACGAGGCGTAATAAACGAATTTCTATAGATTTTTATGGGTCCTCCTCGATAGGTGGGACGGAGTACTCTAGTCTCGAAATACTCGTCTATTCCTTCAGTATGCTGTTTATGACGTCATAAATAAGTACAGTGCCGACCCATAAATATGGGATAGTGAATTTTTTTGTAAAAGTTCAGCTTTGTGGCGGTAGGTGCCATGCCACTCATACCTGTGAGACAGTTTCTTTCCGAAAATTCGATGTGTCATATCCACGATATTTTTTTTACGTAAAACCATTAGTAAGTTATTACAATTTAACTGTTACCTCATTATAATAAAGTATAAATTATAAGAATAATGCAGTGAGTTTTATACAAGTCTCGGGAATCATTCTAATTTATTCTTTCTCAATGTTAAAAGAGTTAACAACTCTTCTAACGATTGTACTTTAAAAAAAACATGCTCCATTACGGCCGGGTGCTGTACTGACTGTGACAAAGATACACTTAAGATCCTTAACAAAAGAGACGCTGGTAATGAATATCCAGGATAAATAGAAGGAGAAAATGAGCCGTTTATATACAGGCTCATATTATACACTCTGTTAATAATCACAGGGTAAGGATACGAAATTAAAGGATTAGCTCACGGATTTCTGTGGTCCTTTGTGGCCCAATTAGGGGATATTCACAATGCTCTGCTTTGTTTTAGAGATTCAGCTTAATTGAAAATAGGGTGAGATTCGGCCCCTTTGCGGTATGGATCAATATTTAACGATGAATGAAATGTACACTGTATTACAATTAACTTGTATCTATTATAATCAACATTCTCTTATCTCTTGCCTTTATCCCAGTTTAAGGCTCCTTCAAACAGGCGCGACACGCGATAAAATCGCGCGCGACACAAAGGCACCGCAAGTCGCGCAACGAGCGGTGCCTTTGTGTCGCGCGCGATTATATCGCGTGTCGCGCCTGTTTGTAGGAGCGTTTATGTTTGATCGGCGCACCGTGTATTTTTGTACTAGTCATCTCGGTAGTCACCCCCTTTCTAGCCATATCATCTTTCACACCGTCCATCCATCGTTTCTTTGATCTTCCACTCTTAAAGCATTCACACATTCATACACAAAACTTTCCTTACGACAATTTCATAGCTTATTATAATAGAGAAGTATGGAAGAAAAAGACATGTTGCGCCGACCTCAAATAAATTAGGATAAGGACAGGAGAATGATGATGATGATGATGAACTTCATAGCTTATTATAATATGTCCAGAGAATCAACGTTAGAAGATATTAATAGATAGAGTAGCACTTTTATCTCACTATTAATTCCCTCTTAATAGCCTTAGGCACAATACGATCGAGATCTAATCACAATGTCGTGTCTGCTAAGCCATCATAGTCGATGGCCAAGCCACGTGAACAGTGAAGCCATTCAGTTAATAAATACCGACTATGTAAGTATGTACTTGACTATAATGTACTTATTTGTAAACATTCGCATCAACGGGGAAGTTTCCATCTTTAATGTTTGTTTGTGTGTGTTTGTAAGTGTACAATCCAATGAGCGTCTCGTTCTTCTTAGGTAATTAAAATAATTATTTTGATGTTGATATAAGATATTTTGTAATAAAGATGGAGAGGGACGATTCATTAGCCAAATATTGTGTCGGCGTAGCATTTTTGTTACCTTGAATTATTTGAACAGTTACTTAACAGGGTAAACATACCTTTTCAATTTCCGTGTAAACTTGGACCTTATCAATACACATTTTCTTCAATTCAAAAACCTGCTGGTGCGTCTCAAGGCTTCAAACATCCGTTTTATTGGAAAACAATAAACACACATCTATTTTTTATGTCATAAAACTACTGAATAGAACTAAGCGTAAAAGGACCACTTCTAAGTCAACCGAAAAACGAAGACCACAATAATTTTAGCGACTACAGGCGTCTAGATATTTATTTTTAAAAGCCGTTTATTAAAAATATCCTCCACGAATTTATGTCTGACGTACTCTGGGCAGTCAGCTCCGCTATAGGCCCACCATGGTCTCTTCTCGTTTTGTCTTGCTGCCACGAGCGAAGACTGAGAAGAGCACCTATACAAGTACACGGATCATTTGCCGCATAGCCAACATCAGGACTAACGCCGCCATCTTGATTTTTCAAAATAAGAACCCAAATGTTTACTAGAGTGCGTGCAGCCTTAATCGAAAATAATTGTTTGCTGCTATTTGACCTTTGTGTCAGGTGTCAAGAGAGTGCATTTTTTTCCGTGTTTTCCAAAGTAAATAATCGCCATCATTATGCCGTGAAGTGATTAAAAGTGCTGGCAGGGATAGAATCTTGAAGGTCAAACGTTGCGCGCATACTTATCTTGCGCGCACTCTACTAACGTCTGCCTGTCAATGTCATTCAAGGGCTAAACGCTCATTGTAGAACTTTAGGTACCTACGCTACAGACTTTCTGCATCATACTTGCCACATGTCATCCCTACGGAAGCGATCTTCTCTTTTGAGAGTATCGATAACTTTTTACGTGTTGTCGGAATGCGATACGCCAAATGTATCGAGTGATATCAGCACATACAAATGTCATGTTTTGACACTTTCTCAAAATGTTATATAAGGGTCTTGGGTGGCGGACTTAAGAATATTATTGCGTAGTGTATGCTTTCTTTAAGGTAGAGTATTTTAAGTTGGCTCAACTGTCATAGTCAGACTTGGAAGACAGCCTAAGTGCCCGTGGTTGTGTGCTTGACATAAGTAATTAAGGTGATGTTGACTTAATTAATTTAAGAGGTATACTTAGTTTATAATGTGCCGTCTGTACCAAAGGACCAAAAGTACTATAAACTATAACAATAAATCTATACAGAATAGATAGGATTATAAAAAGGTACTCTATTATACGCAGGTACCCAAAAAACGCATAATTTTTACGCGACCTTATACTTTTCTTCTGTTGGTCCTTCTAAATTTCTGTAACCCCTAGGGTGGCTAACGCGAAATCGCTCTCCTGTCGTGAATCCATGTAATGGGATTGTAAAAAAGTTTAGTTTAGGGCCGAAAGGCACGCTGCCTTTATAATTTTATGCCCGGGACACTTGCGCCTTTCGAATTTGCTCTTCGGGTCAAAAGATTTAGTTAGGAAACGTTTGTTGGGTTAATGGGTTTCTGTAATTTTGTAATTATAATTTTGGACTATATTTGAATTTTAATCCAGCACTGCATACAGTCCATTTCTGGAATAATATTTAACTGCTGGGTCTTTATGTACTTACACACCTTTTCGTCTGAATGTCTTGTAATCTTTCATCTAACATTGTTTAAAATAATATTTAGCAAGCATTGGAAACATAATATCATCTAATTAAGTTAATTACATGTTGTGTTTGTTACATACCTTGTGTTATTTTTTAGACGAATGTCTTTGAAACTCATTGTATGGAAACCTCCTTTATTACTTAATGAATGCCATGTTTTTCAGAGGAGCTTGAGGTCGAGGTCGCTTCTCAGAAATTTAAATCACGTTCGTAATATGCTGAAAAAGTTAAAATATTTTACTCGATATTACCCTTATTTACATAAGGGAAGCGTTCGTTATCTTGTACCATAAGAATATTAAGAGAGCTTTTAAAGACCTTAGTTTTTTTATCACGTATTTAGCCAATCATTATCGTGTATTTATAACATTAATAAGAAATTGCTATAGTGATTAATGATTTTAGACAGTCTTGACAACCCTATTGGCTATTTTAAAAGCTGTCCATCATTATAATTACCTTGCATTTTGATACTTAAAATTATTTCCAAGCAATCAAATGGCTTGAATCTAGTTTTAAGTACTGCTTGAATATTGAGTGACGTTCTGTAATACGTACCGACATGTTTCATTAATTCTTATAACTTCGCCTACGGCAAAACATATTGATTTGAAACTTCTAGTACACTTCGTTGACTCCTCAAAAGGCTGCTCCAAGGTACACACATAATATACGTGGGAAAACTCATTCAAAGTTAGTTTTTGTACAAGATAAAAAATAAGTGCTATGAGAATTTTTCTTACGGCGCGTTAAGGATTTTCATCCCAAGTATCTTAAGTGTAGGAAGTTTACGATAAAAGTACTCGTTGATGCTATAAGTATGGAATGAAAGTGTATGGAGGTTATGAATATTTACATGATGGGAGACTAGACACCCTCCATATTTCTCGCTTTCATATTTTTAACCTACATACATAACATCCCTCCTGTAAGCAGAGGAGTAATGGTATAAAACCTTTTTTAGGGTTCCGTAGCCAAATGGCAAAAACGGAACCCTTATAGATTCGTCATGTCTTGTCTGTCTGTCCGTCTGTACGTCCGTATGTCACAGCTACTTTTTTCCGAAACTATAAGAACTACACTGTTGAAACTTGGTAAGTAGATGTATTCTGTGAACCGCATTAAGATTTTCACAAAAAAAAATTAAAAAAACAAATTATGGGAACCCCCATAATTTGTTTTTTTAATTTTTTTTTTAATACTTAGTACTGAAACTCGAAAAAATTTTTTTCATCAAACCCATTCGTGTGGGGTATCTATGGATAGGTCTTCAAAAATGATATTGAGGTTTCTAATATCATTTTTTCCTAAACTGAATAGTTTGCGCGAGAGACACTTCCAAAGTGGTAAAATGTGTGTGTTTCCCCCTGTAACTTCTAAAATAAGAGAATGATAAAACTAAACAATATATATGATGTACATTATCATGTAAACTTCCACCGAAAATTGGTTTGAACGAGATCTAGTAAGTAGCTCGCCGGTGAAAATTTAAAAACATATGATGGTACGGAACCCTCGGTGCGCGAGTCCGGCTCGCTCTTGCCCGGTTTTTTTAAACTTCATGGCATAATGAAATAATATGTCACAAAACTTCTAAAAGCGGAAAACGTCATAATCATAACTCGGAACATCACCCCTGAACTCCCCGAAGGGGCGGCTAGAGTGTACCCACATTTCGCCAGTTATGTTTGTAAAGTCCCTTGGACAAGTCTGTAGCCATAAACTAGGCATAAATCCCGCCTCCAGGTTACTACTAATTGCAACTCATAATAAAAAACTTCAATAAAACTGTCCAACTTGAGGATTTGCCTTAGGACCCACAGCAATAGTGTAATTCTTAAAGCCATGTTCTTCAAATCAGTCTTATCATTGTATCACGTCATCAATGGGCCAGCAGTCTGGTTCGACTAAAGCGAAATAGTTTTTGTCGTCCACCCAAAGTTTTTATTCACACACGTGACTTTTGACTTATAACAAGCTTTGTGTTCTTTTATTTTTGTTAACTTAGAGGTCGTTATTAAAAGTGATGATAACATCAAGTTTGAATTCTTACCTATCGGAATTAAATATCTTCGTTGTTTAGAATTAATTTTGATATCGATCTACGATAGCATTTCTATTTGTTGAAATTGATTACTTACATGTTTTGTGATGCAAATTATGAAAGGTCTGGACATTAACGTTTGATTAAAAATATCGAATATCAAATTGGACCATTTTGCATATTTGACCACTTTCAATATGTCTTCGTCATGGAACTGTCGAGTAGATCTATTTATTTAAATAAAAAAATAAAGAATATATTCTTCTCTCTCATGATATCTGTCATATTACATGAAAACTTTCTCATACATATGGCATAACGCGTTGTAGGTATGTGTCCCATCATCCCATGTTTATCCGATAGGGTAGATTTACACGTTTTCATTGTAAATGCCAAAAAAAGGAGTAAACTATCCAGTGCAAAAGACAGTTAGTGCTCTCAAGTTCTCTCGTTCGAAACTAATTGTTGGCAGCATATTTAGTGCTGAAAGCTTTCGTTTTAATCCTAAAAGCCTGTTGAAAGCCCGAGCTAGTGTCAAGTTGAGGCTGCTTGATCCATTTACCGAGTTTTCTGAGCATATACTAAGGCATACAATGTAGGTCGCATATTTGTGGCCTGTGTTCTATCTAGGCTCTTCAGATCTGCTATGTCAAGCATTTCTTTATTAATTTATTTTATGATTCCTTTACCTAAATCTATTTCCGACAAAGCTTCTGATTGTGAGACCTGAAGAGATCCTCTGTACACAAACATAATATCCACTACTTTGCTTTTATGTAATATTTTGTGTACAGTCAATAATTATTATTTACGAGTCGAATAATATTCCTTTTAACACGGCCCTAGCAACAAACAGTGTATTGTTATTTATTTTCGTGATAAACTTGTGGCTTCCGTATTTATTGACGTGAAGCCGAATATTTTTCCTACTACGAACCGAATATTGCCTGCTATGAATCGAATAACAGTGTATATTATATTTGCTTACTGAATTCCCAACTTTAATAAGACTAAAGATGTGAAATGAATGAGCTTAGAGCAGAGTTCAAGGACTTCAACATCATTTATTTCCATTATGTCAGACAGAAATGAATATAAATCGTCAAACTGGACCTCTGGACTCTGACACGGAAATCCTTTAATCTTAGCGTAAACTTAACGAAAGATTATTTCTTTAAATGTCCAATAACGGCCCTATAATTTTGGATTTTAACAATGTAAACACAGAAGAGATGATAGCAATACTCTCTTAACAAGTGACGCACGATGTCAATGTGATTCATGACTTGACGCCCACGAGTGTCAAAAGTGACGGTAGACCACTTATAGAGAGGGACAGAAATATGTTTACCATTGAAGCATGAATGAAAGTTAAAATGAGCGTTGTTCTCACCTAATGAATACACCTACGTGGAGAACGTGTTCGTGCCTAAAAACAAAATGTTTTTAATATTTATTCCTGGAATATATCGCTTTGTATATCTAAGGTGTAATGTGGTGTAAGGTGTAATTAGTAATGGTCTATTCTTTACTCCTGTCAAATCAAAATCAATAACAACAACATATATTAGGAGTTTTTATACTGCTACAAAGATTCACCGATAATTCCCTAAAGCGTTCTAAAATATAAATTCGTCTTGTTTTTTATCAAACGCTCGTTACGTTTCCATGGAATGATTCACGTACCCGAAGACCACCTTTGGAACCGTACAAAAAGAACTAATGGACCGAATAATCCTTATAATAGTCACTCACCTGTAGGGCACTCAAAAACAAGCATTCGCAATATATCATACAAGTTTGAAAAAAGCCCGTAACAATAACTGGCATTGGGAAACAATTCGTTTCGAGTCTCGCAAATTAGTTTGGAACAAAACTCCAACGTTGAACTGAAAAATTTTAAGCGAGATATTAATTCTGCCGTCATAAAGAAAAAGGGCACAACTAAAATTTTTTTCAAAATTGAGTTATATACATATTTGGAATCAGAAAAAAAAGGCGCATAAGCCAGTTTTTTTACTCAATTTTGAAAAAAAATGTTAGTTGTGCCCTTTTTCTTTATGACGGCAGAATTTTGGCAGGACTTTTAAGCTTGCGATGCTTGGAATCGTGTTTAATGTTTTGTTCGTAAACGCTTCACTGGCATCATTGAATATTAAATATTCGCTATGTCTATATATTTGTCAGACACATTCTCGAAAGCAGAAAGCGTACCACAGACTGATAATAACTGTCACTTAGAACGTAGTTCGGAGAAGGCTTTTGTGTATTGATTCCACTTTGTGGGTGAATATTCTCACAGGGTTTGAGTAGGAGCTGAAATGGAACGCTAAATGGCATGTCTAGCGAAACCTCAAAAGAGTGGCCAGAGTTATAAGAGAGAATGAATTGAACATTATGAAAACTGAATGAAAATTATCAAAATGGAAAACTGTGTATTGACGTGGACAAGGTGCAGACAATTTTTTGCCTTTTCACGTTCACCTTTAAACAGGTCCGCAACATTTATATTATTATCTGTCACAAACTCACGACATTTTGAATGTCAGATTCATTTAAAAGCTTTTCGACGACGTAACTTGGGAGAAAAGGTATTTTCTGTGATAACTGTTGACAAGCGACTTTGAAATGTTGGCTACGTTATGTAATTTTATTTGAGTCGTGATGAAAATGAGAGAACTTAAAATACTTCTCATGTTTTAAGTTACTCTCTAATGGTTGTGTCAACTAAGTTTAAATGACTTTACGATGTTTAATATTTAATTAGTAATTAATTAATATTCAGAGTCAGTATATCCTAAGTCTTACCTCTAGGTTAACTCAATTCCTGAAATCTACTGTTTAGATAAGTGTTTTTGTACAACTGAAGTTAATAAAGAAACTTCTATCTAGACTATTCTGGATAAATATTTGCGCAATATAAATATCATAGGGCTGAGATTGTGCTCCTATATTAGATTAAGTTCGATTTTTACGTTGTTATCCAAAGTGACATACAGTTTTTATAAAAATAAACCTATTGTGGCGCTGAAGATAATATTTGTCATAAATATTATCTTGTTGGATTGGAAAATGGTGGAAGTTTTCAAACCAATAATAAAGTAATATGCTCGAATAATAGAAAAGTTCAATGGGCTTAAGTATATGGAAATTGAATTTGCATATATCCATTTCATTTTTGGAAAATATTTTTTTACGTTACTGAAATTCAAAGCAGAAACGTAGACTGTCAGGTTAATAGTAAAATAACAAATCAAAGGCCGTACAACTACAATGCTAAATCTTTTGTATGACTGTAAAAGGGAATATCACAAACAATTCAAGAAACCAAGACCAAAGAGAAAACTGGGCTATCAAAATCAAACTAACCTAAAATAAAACATTCCCAACAATCCCAACACGCTTGATGCAATTACGAATCAAAATTATTTTCATATGTAGCTCAGTTAAATGTCAGGAGTATAAATACCGGTTTGGTGGCTCGCTCGCCTCTGTTGATGCTAAAAGGAACAAAGGTCGTCATATCTCGAGAGCGAAACTGAATACCTTAGATGTTTTGGACGAAACCATCCTTTTGTACACACTGAATTTTTGGAATAGTTTAGAATTTGATGTCAACTCTGAAAGCCTTTTGAATTTTGTTACATAACAATTTATTTACCTTCGCAGAGTCAAAATACACTAGACCTAATACAAAAAATAATAATAATATGCAAAACAAAATGATATGGAACCTACGACATAATATACTCAACGGAACTAATGAAATGAGTTAAATAGAAACTATTACTATTATTCTACGTGGTATCAATCAGATTGGAAATTAAATCAAGCACAATTCCATTCCACATAGAAGTGACAGAGCTTATTTATATAGATTAATATAGGCCACTAATTCCAACTGACATGTGAACAATTTAGCTGTCCCCAGCGAGGCGTGGAAATGACAACAGATTCATTAATTTGCATTCTAACTTAATCCAACATATAGATGATTTTGTGAGGAATTTCGACGCATATTTTCCGAAATCCAATTTCAAAGGATCATTAACATCAGCTGGCGTAATGTTAACTATAGGCCATTGTCCTCTCATGAACTGTCATCACTATAATCAGTTGGAAACGTATAATGTATGAAATATATTCTTTGAAAAATCCTTTGGCACGATTTTTAAGATATCATCATCATTGTCTACAGCACATCTAGCCCACCTGCTGAACTGATATTAAGTCTCCTTTCTTTCCAGCTACCCTTTTCTGTCCCTTATTAGACCAAGAAAATCGAAGGATGAACCTGCAATTTTCTTTTTGTCGTCAACCCATCTTTGTCTTCAGTCATACTATCCCCATATTTCAGTACCCCTATAATATCCTTATAAATTAGGGTTGCTCTGGTGAATTTGAACTCGTTACGTCAGCAATCTCGAGTTTCTCGTGAGGAGTAGCAAGGCCGTTCGTCCGCCGCCCTTGTAGAAACCGGTTCTGCGTCATGCTCATGATATTATTGCCTGGTTCTGCTAAGTATGTCGGTTTGTGGACTATTTTCTGATGTATCGAGTATTGTGCAAATATAATGCTGTGTTTGAGGTGGAATGTTGACTTATTAGCTTTGTTATCATAACACTCCGGACTAATTTCCCGTTCAATCTTGCAGAGATTGATTGATGGTGTAACAGGTTGTGGCGTTATTTTATAAAATGGTAATGCCTTTACCTAGCAGTGGGACACAATATAGAATAAAGAAAAGAAAAAGAAATGCCGGTCTAACATAGCTAGCTGTAAACGGACGGTTGGTTTTCAGAGATTTGGAAATTCAGACTTCTTGTATAAATGTAAATCAGTTTTAATGAATAAAGAACTCTCTAAAGGGAATTTATTAAAGTTTTTATGTACTATCTCGTCTTGGAAAGGAGTCGTCATCCTTGTATTCGTGTGGCTTATCCTGTCCATTCAGCTTTACTATTTAAGACATAACCTTACAATACTTGTATATATTATCAAAAAAATAACACTTAAATTCCTGCTCTATAAACCACTAAATGTTTTGATGATATAGCAAAATATACAGAAGTAACTAATTCTGTTGCGAGTGTTACTTTTTCATTCCCGTTTTTCCTGCTGGTATTAGTTTCCTTGTCAAGAAGTGATTTATGCTGTTTACGAAGTCCAGCTTTAACCTAAATATCTACAAATTAGAGATGAATGTAAGAGGATTAGGTGATACTAATGGAAGAGATCAACGACTTTGAACTGTCCATGGTTATATATGTAGACGGAAATTGATTATTGAATATATTAAAGGTATCTGCAAAATATAAACGTGTTCGTTCTTAAAACATGTTGGTTAAAGAATCGAGTACATGTGTGTACAGAGATAATTTTGCCGGATAAGACTTCGTAAGTGTTCTCTGAGGCAACATGACTCAGGTGCGCGTAAATAATACGGTCGCAAGCATTTATTACTACACTGTGTACGTATTGCGTGTATAAGACCATTGGATTTAATAGCCCGCGGTGCAATGCGAAAAGGTAGTCAGATCCAAGATTTACATCGATTTTGATTTTGAAAGATCAAAGTTAACAAGCAACAGCAAAGTCTAAAAATAAATGTCACGACAAAGAAGGAACAACACAATAAACAGATTCTGCCAAGTCAGGTAAAGAAACGAAATTAAAAACACGGTTGACATATGAACAGGAGCGCTCTTATGACATCTTATTACAAAAGGTCTACCGTTGTCAAAACTGGTTGTGGGTAGAAACGTGTATATAACAAAAAAGACAACTAATGTATAATGTAATTATCAAGCAATTAGAACGCTTTTTGGCAACATACCCACCCTGAATTATTCACAAAGTTGCGGTGTTTTGTATGGAAAAGTAAGGGAGAACGGTTGTGTAAAATTTAACATGTCATGTTTATGATCCTAATGCGATGGGAAGGCGTAAAATTAGTGCTATTAACTTGATAGTTGATACTAAGTTTGGCGTAAACACTGAAGTGACAGCTTGTCAGATCTTGGCGTATTATAATCTAGTAATATAATACGAAATCATTGTTATATTTCTGGAAGTTTATTAGTGAGAACATTTTCCTTGTGACAGTATTGAATGAATAAGTTAAGATTAGCATAATGTCGGCTATAGACGATATGGTTGCCAGGATATAGGGTAGGATAATCAATGCAACGTACGGTTATGCACTTTGAAACCACACGTAAATTCTATGCTTGCGTTCAATCAGAATTCAGAACTAATAAATCGGTACCGAGTTTGAAGAATTGATGATTCACGTTCTAACAATATTCCTCATGTCAAAGACGGTATCCCTAGTACCTCAATTCTTCACGTTTACCCTCTTCAGCCTATTGTAGACTTTTCAACTCCGACCTTTATCTCGTATCGATATCTTTTAGATATTTTCGATTTATCAAGCATCATCTATTTTTGATCCCGCCTTTTTGTAATGGATAGACTTTTAAGCGTATTATGCTTTGATTAGTATTTCTTTTTTGTTTTAGTTGGTCTACTTAATCTAAAGTAAACAAGAAATAGAAATAAATCTGTTTTTTATCTGTTTGGCTGACATTGGTCTACTTTGACGATTACTGATTATTTTAACATGATCGAATTGTCAATGGATTTGATTTTCGCAAGCATTAGATGGAAATATTTGGCGAAATAAATTGGTTGATGCTTGAACTTAAACAACGTAAATGTCCATTGTTATTTTTCTTTACAACAAAAAGAAACATTCTTGCTCGTCTGGAATAAACCGTGACTTAAATATATATTTTATTCATTTGTCGGTTTTACAATAAAAAAGGCCATTCTAAACATTGAAAGTAAAGGAAACCTTGTGTAGTATTTTCTTAAAACGAAGAAATCTATTGATCTTTGTAATAATAAAGTCTGTATCTTAGTAAGTACAGGCACGTACCTGAAAATGCTCGAGACGACCTATAAAGGTGCATCCAAACAGAGCGATTCATGCGCCGCAAGTGTTTTTTTTATATGTTAGATGGCTCAGGCTGAGGCAACCGTACATAAAATCATTTGCGGCGCATGCCTCGGTCTGTCTGGATGCACCTTTAAGCGTACGTTTCTCAGTAATAGTCAGTAATTACTACCAGAGTACCAGCATGGGTTGCCTAAATACCTGTACTGAGGCTGCCTAATGAAAAGACGGGTTTGTCTTTAAGTAAGTGCATCGGTACCTACATACGTGCTGTATACACTGACGGAATGAAAAGCTAGCATTTTCAAATACGTAGCGAGCGCGTTACCTTTTCGAACTGTCATTTTCATTCGGAAAGTAGGATGTACGTACCTACTCGAAAAATATGCCAAGTGCCATCAATCAGTCTGACTACCAGTCTTACCATTGGGTATCGTATTACCCAGTAACTGGGTTGTGGAGGTCAGATAGGCAGTCGCTCCATGTAAAATAATGATATTCAGCTGCATCCAGTTAGACTGGACCCTAACATATTTGGGAAAAGGCTAGGCGTAGCCCAATCAAAGTTAAATTAAAGTTATTTAACAATTTCATTCCCCGACTCTACTATCCACAATTTAGGGAGTGCTTTCAAACTCTTATTACACAACAAGTCCCTTCGGGTTTTCGTTCAATCAAATGTCTACTAAAGTTTTGTATTACAAATATCGGTTATGTGCCCCAATTTGGGACCTCATTAGTTTGTGATAAATGTTGACAACAAGAGTGTTTCAATGTGACATTGCCTTTATAGAAGCTTATTATTATTATGGTTTCGTGTACTGATTGCAAGGCATCTTCGTCATCATTATCATTCTCTTGCCCTTGTCCAAATTTATTTGTGGTCGACGCAAAATGTCTTTTTCTTCCATACTTATCTAGTAGTTGTCTACTTCGGTAGTCAGGGTCTTTTCTAGCCATATCGTCTTTAACACAGTCTATCCATTCGCTTTGTTTCAAGTACACAATCAAATGATACTTTAGCCTCCATTTTTATCTGCATCAAAGCCACATTTGGCTTAAACCTTTTAAACGCAAATCGTCCTACATGTGCATTGAAGTATATATATATATGTATATAAATCCTTTTGCCTGTTAATCATTTTACGTAGCGTTCTGCCCACATGTTATCATCATTAATATTATCATCATTGCTCGTACACGCTTTGATGTGCATTTTTAGGATTCTAAAATAAGAGAACGATGCGCATGATGCTTTTTTATGGTTTTGAGCTTTATTATTATGTTCTGTTTATTTAAAGATGAAAGGTCAAGGAGAATGTTTGTGTTTTGTTGAGATTTTGAAATACAAAACTTGTTTGATTTTTAGATGATATTAAATTGTGATGACTTTTCATTTAGATATAGACAAAAACAACTTTAAAATAAATCAAAACATTAACCATACACGAGAAAGATAAAGAACTTAATTGATAAACTTGTGCACAGAGTTCGTTAAAAATTTATAACCTAGAATATAAGCAGCACATAACGCCTCATTTGTCCAATCGATTAACAACTCATTTGTGAACATCAGTCCAGTGGCTTAACACTAGGAGGGAGCACAATGATGTGGGGAGATAACTAACCACCTTTTAGCAGATTTTATGTCAAACAGAGAACTGAGAGACAGACTAATTAGTTGTGCTGCTTAAAATAATATTTGTTGTAATAATGTTACAAAAAATATTGGAAACCTATAAATCTATCTTGAAAGCTTTACAAAATCTATACTGTACATATGTACACATACACACGTATATAAATTCGCGCCGTTTCCCTTAGGGGTAGGCAGAAAGTTCAGAACGCCATCTGCTAGGATCCTTAAGTCTTCGTTTGCTTCATTTTCATTCATACATGTTGTCATTCACGCACACCGGTAAGCACTACGCACCTGACCTTTCTGAAGGACATCACCAATAAGGTCACTATTTATGTCCGTCGAAGGCGACCCCTCCTGGCGTCTCCACTTACAAATTGCTTATTTGCTGTAGTTGGCAGAAAATAAAGCCCCTTAAAAGATACTGACGCTGCACTATGCTAATGTTTACACCCCTTTGCAAAAACTTGCCATCTTCTACATGTATATTCATGTCCCACGAATTCACACCGTCACCCTACATCGTTAGCGAAACTAAAGCGTGCTTCAAGTACCGCGACTATTTGCATAGTCTATCATCCATCTTCCCTTTCTAACGCACGAGTAATGAGCGGGACAGACGAAAATCCAGCGTTATCTGAAAGACGCACGCCTGTGTAGGCGGGTTTAAATCTAGATATAGTTAAAAGTCATAGACACAGTCAGCTCTTTGATGTACTGAAGTCCTGATATGGAATGGTACTAATGATGAGGGGCAATTTGAAGTATTGAGACGGAATAATGATCGAAATTTTGCGTGGAAGTGAGCAAATACGCAAATGATTTGGGACTGGACTTACGCAACCCAAGTAAGAGATTAGGACTAATGTTGTTTTGTTGTTGATGTTAATTTGTAGGCTTCGGTCTTACAAGTCAAGTCGGTTATAGTAGGAATTTAGTTAGGAGACCCTTTATAATCGTTAATGATTTTCGGCGGATCGACGACCTGGTGAAGGTCACTGGAATCTGCTGGGTGCGGGCAGCGCAAGACTGGTCGTTAGGTTAGGGCAATCATGCGCCTTTCGCTGAAATGATGTGAGTAATTTCATTATTAATAGGTAGTAGTCTGTTTTTCTCTGTCAGTAAATGTAGAATAGAACGATAAGTCGATAACCAAGCGACTAGCTTCAAAATCACGCCTTCCAAATGAATTTGTCCCATTTTTCTACGGGTGTACAGACATTTTCCCGATTACAAATGGCGCCGCATCTTAAGCAGAAACACAATTCCGCACCCCAAGTCTCATTATACATATCTGACCGCTTTGTCGTAGGATCTTTAGCATTTTTCTACATTTTTTCCTGGCAGTGTTTGCAAGTGATGGCAAAAAAAGCCTTTGCAAAGTGTCGTTGATGAAATTAATTTGTGGTTCATTTTGAATTGTATTTATGTAGGAAAGTTTTGTTTAGTTTTCTGAAAATCGCTTTAAGCATGTCTGCTAACACGATATTGTTTGATAGCGATAAAATAACACTAATAACGAAGCTGACAACATAAACAGATCCATATCATCTTTTGTTCTTTTAATTGAGATCATGAGAACAAGGACCAGACAAGCGGCAGCGGCTTCCGTATTTTTGGTCCTTCGGGCCCGATTCTGTCTGGCGTCGGTACCTCAGCTGTAAACAGACTATATTTATGAGCCCCCACAACCCACAGTGTACCGACACCTTATTCTGCATTCACCCCCTGTAATATTCAAAAGCTTACTCGGATACATATTTTATTGTTTTTTTTTTTCAAGCGTTTCTTCTAAGCTTTGAGGGTTTGGATTGCAATAAATAAATAAATTGTTTACGATTCCGAACATTAGATTAAGTGGGGTTGTAGGATAAGTAGGATTTATTTTAAAAACCCCAAAATATTTATTATTTAAATTACATCCGTAATAGCTAAAAACTGACTGATAAGAACAAAAAATATTATGATAACCAATTATTGTAACGGCTCTTCTAATCAATGAAATCCGACATAATTATTTACTTACACACAGTAAAGTAGACAACTAAAAAGAAACATTTATGTTGTAGTGACGAATTACAAGTCGTTACAGACCTAGCATATTGTCATCTCGAGCTATAAATTGACGAAATCCAAACCTTTAGCCCAGGTGCGCACTGGATTTTCAACTCTCGGTATTAAGCTGAGCGTTGAGAATCAAACAGACCGTACCCCAGCGCGCCAAAAAAAAAAACACTGCTGGATTTTCAACTCTACGCGCTAAGCAATGCATTGAAAATCCAGTGCGCGAAAAAATATCAAAACCTGGTTTTATCAGCAATGTCATTTTGTCAATGTTTTCTCTAGCCCCTTTTAATTTTTCATATATTGATAGAAACTTAGTGGACGAAATCTTTTAGAGATATCGAAATTGGCAACACTCTTGTTATTACTTTAATCCATTTGGTGGAAGCTCTGGCTGAGTGAATGGGTTATAAATCAAATACAGAAAGTCTGAAAATGGATGTGTATTTTTGCATCAACAGCAATGCACACGGTGATACCTACTACATGCATACATTGATTAATCATTAATGCTACTACATTTGCTGCTCAACCACGAATTAAGGTTTGATTTCGTTCCAATGTGCGCTTTTATAATTGCTATCGTGACGATATTATCGTGGACGTCCATGTCCACGTCACGGCATCACGATAACGCAGGGAAGTAAAATGTATGCAAATTTATATGAAGACGCTTTTAAATTTCCGTCCACGATAATGTTAAAACGTGCACGAATTTCCATACATTTTATAGAGGGAACGTGGACGTCACTAGCTAAAGGTAATTAACAAACAATAAACCCAATCCGGTAAATGAAACGATCGATTTTTTTATTAATAAATAAGCGATTCGGAATGATTACTACGAAATTGATACCTGCTCTCCTTGTTTATTTGTTCTGAAATGTTTAAACCCGTTCGTAAAGTAATTTCCCATGGGAGATACAGCAGTATTTATTATTTAATTATTGTCACTGAATACCGTACACGTGTAATGAACTTTGTTATCCAACAACAATATTTGACAACTTGTTGTCGTGTGAAAATGCTCGAGTACACTGAAAATGTACAAACGTTTCAGAGAACAATCGTAACTTATATTGTTGATATGAAAGAGAGTTTGTTTGTTACACTTTCGTGTTTCGGCTGTGCTTCAGACTTATTTGTAATATTATGATAGCAATCTAGGCATCGCTGAAAGGTAAGCTGTCATTTATACCTCATTTGAGGCCAATTTCCATTTAATGGATGACAATAAACTGTAAGTTAGGGTTCGTGTCGAAACAATAACAGACGCACGGTTTATAGATCTTTGACAGTCGTTGCGGGGTGATCAGAAGCCCAAAAGACAGACAGCTAGTCTTACCAAAGGGTATCGTGATAACCTGTAACTGGATTTTTGAGATCAGCTAGGCAATCACTCCATGTAAAATACTCGTATTCAGCTGCATCCGGTTAGACTGGAAGTTGACCCCTACAAGTTGCGAAAAGACGAGGCGAGGCAGATTGATTGATACGGAATGAAGTCACTAGTATCTACATCTATTTACATTTAGCCTGTTCATTAATATTTATCAATAATAGATCTAACTTCACAACTCACAACGTCTTCCGACGATGATAATGTCACTCGATTAGCCTATCAACAGCTTTAGTACTCTATTAACGAAGTATAATTACGCACGCGCCATGTTGATCTATTCTTTCCTTGACAGTACGCAAACGTAATTTATTAGAGTCAAGTACTATTGTAAGACAAAGCAGGCGGCTATTTATAAGGTATAGTCAAAGAGACAAGCGTGTTTGTTGAAATTGAATTTTGGCTCGAAAAGGAAGGATCCTTGGCAATGGCAAAATTGTCTTCAGAAAGTCTTGGCTGAGTGGACTGAATTAAGTAAAATGTCCATGACAGTTTGTCGTTTCATTTTCTTTTAGAGCTTCCGCGTTAGAGAATATGAGGAAGGACGTCAGAACGACGAAAGGTTATAAAAGATGCAGAAGATTGCAAGGAAAGTTCCGAGCCGCATCAACCATTCAAAAACACATCAAATTGCTTCTAGATAATCAAAATGTAATGAAGAATATAGCGGTCATGAGGAGCGTTCCGACCGGACGCATAAATATGAATTTAGCAAGTTGACCAACGCATCCTGTTGTGGTCCCCCCCACGGGGTAATTCGCGTAATGTTACTGTCGAAAATCCCGTGACTTGGCATCACAGACCTCAATAATAGAAAAAACAAATGGAGCGAAATTAAGGGGATATACAGACCGTTCTATTGTCATCAGCGATAGCGGTAGGATTCTTATATTTTCTTTTATTATAAAGGATATGGTAAAAGAAGATATGAAGGCTTCCATCTGTTAAGTGGTCGTGTTTAATCTTTGTTTAAGATAGACACATTCCATGCTACAATCATATAAAATGTATGGTCATTAATCTTACCATACAATTGCCAGGTCTTGCGACATTTCCTTTTCGTATATTACCGCCGCTAAATGGCGTTTTATTTGTGCCTTTCCAATGTTCCGCATTTACATTACATAATTTCCCACCCAAAATTCCTTACCCCGGATACCCTGGATCGTACTTTGTATGTAGATTCAAACACGCCTACAACATATTTTTCGGATTTCATTCCGTTTACTTCAATGTTGTTCTCCTGTTTACTTTCGTTTAAACATGCATGGTTTATTATCAAAAATAAAATCTTCAGTTCCAATTATTTATTAATTTTATTGTCTAGGAGAAAGTTTTTATCGAGTTTTACTTTACGATTTCGTAATTCTCAAAACTGTGAAAGGAAAATTTGGGACTTCAATTAAAATTCTTTGTTACTCTCTCGAGCGCAATATGCTTGATTTTATGGCTTACTTAACATGATTTGTCACTTTTCATAACGTTTTAGTGGCATTTTATGTCTCTCAGGAATTCTACAGAAGCAAATTTCTTTTCCCTGATTTGAAAGCATCCACTGGGTCCAACTCTAAAGAAACTAACATCATATCTTGCATCAACCAATGACTTAATTAAAACTTTGATTCGACCTTCAACCTCAACTCTTATGTCGAGATAATAGTCGATAATATCATAAGGACTTAATAATATGCATTATATTGCTCAGCATATCTCCATCATGACAAGGGCACTGCCGACGCCGGCAATGGTCGGGCAACAATAGCCAATGTTAGAGATATTAAGATAGATAAGCTGACGATATTAAGATGACTTGTAGAACAAAGATAGTTACTTTGTTGTATAGCATTGTAGAACTAAGTAAAAGATATGGTCTTTGTTAAGTTATTGAAGATTTCAAAACTATTGAGAGATGGGATTGAGTATTCATGTCTTGATTTGTACAATGAAATAGGTAGAATTATATACGATGCATTCAAAAAAGATATTCCTTTTACTTACCGAGTTAAAACTAATGAGCAACATGATATTATCAGTTCTAGAGGCCGACCAAATTAAGCATACAGATAAAATCACTTAAAACATCAGAATATACTTCAATATAAACATCTATTCCAACATTTAATCTTCACGTACAAACACAATTAGTTGATTCGCGTCTAAACGTATAAAATCGACTAAATGAATTTCCATTGGGGAATGGTGAGACCCCCTAATCGCGTTCAGGATCGTTCGTTCCAAGTTAATTCAATGAAATTTGCTAGTTACCGGCGTCGGCAATTTCCTGCAAGACGAGTAAATAACTAAAGGGTTAGAAATGTATGCGTATTTTACCACTTAAGGAAATGTTAGGTTAAGGAAAGAAGAAGTTATGTTGCTAACCCTTAAAACTTTGTTTAAGACTGGCATGTTTATTGTTTTAATACGCTGAGGGTCTTAAGGGATTTGCATAGTCAACGATAATAGTATTGTAAGAAATCAATAGTTAGAAGGTAAATCGATAGGAAGGTATCAGCATCGAGAAATTGAATTATAAGCATGAAAGTATTTTCCAAGAAGTTACACTGTGATTATTATACCTATACCTGTATTGCCAATACCTACGATTGCTAGATGCTGTAAGCTCAGTTCATACAAAGAAATAATATTTATCAATTTCAACTTGTAAAGTCTTACAAAAAAAAACCATACCAGTGGTTTTAAATTCAACCCTAGGTCTACCCTATCATCGGGATAATGGTCACGCGTGAGCAGGTTTAGTAATTGAATAGTGCTCCGTAATCATAAGCCTCTGTTAACGATCATCTTTATAGTTATATCGCAGACGACCTTAGGCAAAAGTCACGTTAGCATAGTTTGTTGCTAGTGTAGTACATTTGTGGTAAACACTTGACTAATCCTACTGTGACGTCAGATGCAGGTAGTTTCGAAAACCGTGATCAGGACATATTTGTCACAACTTGATACAGCACTGGAAACGGCGCCAGTACAAAACCAGGATATAAAAGTAGGGGAAGACAAATTAAAAATCATTGGTGGATTCTGTAAAAAATTATATAGCTAGATGAAAAACTGAGATGATGGCTAATGGTGATGTAATTAATGAAAGAAGACATGCTAATGAATATATTGATTCGTTGGATTGGGTAGACTAGACAGATCGTTCGATATAAAGTTTATACAGGGCACTGTATTGACGAAAGCTGATCTAAGAATTTTTACCTCGCATTCTTGTTAAATACCAGTCTGCTAAAACATAAACAAGGGGGCTTCGTATCCCAGGTATCTCCTTACTCTCCGTAGAATGTTTGCTCATAAAATACTAATCTCCACGCAATTTAAACTCAGAGACAAAGGCTTACGCCGCATATGTGTAGTGTGCTGTCTCAAAAGCGTCCTTTATCTTACTGGCACGGCATTCTAGTGACAATACCAATGCCGCGCGTACTCTCGCGTTAAAACTTTAGATTAGCTCAGCTTTAACTTTCATTTTGCATTCAAAATTACATTCTCTTCTATAAAACTCATTACCTTTTTATAGTTATTTGAATAAATAAATTTCGTGTTTACTGAACTGATAAAATTTGGGTTTTAGTACTGTTTTTTTACTATGTAAACTGTATTGCGATTCTAATGATTTGCATACTTAGTTTACATTTTAGTAGTACTCGTTAAATTCAATATAGAACTAGTGTTAAGTCCTTATTAAATTACTACGTACTTTTATAAATTACTAGCTTCAGCACGCGGCTTCGCCCGCGAGGTATGTGGATAAAAAACTATCCTATGTCCTTCCCCGGGATGCAATCTATCTCTCTGCCTTTTATCGAAATCCGTTCACTGGTTTAGGCGTGAAAAGGTAACATACAGACACGAGTTACTTTCGAATTAATAATATTAGTATGGATTTATGGTAGTTTATTTCCACAAAACGGCACTGGAATGCATAATTCGAAGACACGAACATCTGAGGCGTCGGTGCGCCATATTCGACGTAGACTTGTCTTGTCTGCGCGAAGTAGCGCAAGTCTATGCCACTAGCAAATCTTCGTACAGCATGTGTAGATCGTGATGCAAGGGCAGCAACAACCACCGCAGCAGCCACCGCGTCCGCAACAGCCACAACCTCCGCACATTTTTTCCTATGGAAAGTAAAGAGTACTTGAATAAGAGCCTAAAATAGATTCGAAAGTAGGCACAAAGTTGCGGAAAGCCACTGTTTTTAATATAAAAAAATAAAGGTTTTTTTTTTACTTTTTATATGTGTGTATTACGCGAGCGATTTGATTAAAATTAATTAGTTAATCAACCTTGCATATTCAGAAACTATTACTTATACAAATCTGCACGCTTAATAATGCAAGCTTCATCGCAATTAGCATTATAAACTGCAAACCACGTTCACACAGTTAGTTCTGCATTAGCAAAAACATACAATTTTGCGGACGCTAACTTGCCCAATACAACCAAAGCTTGAGCGCAAACGTTTTAGTATTGACATTTCATCCCACGCCGAGCACAACTGTGCTATTGGTAGAGGTAGGGTTATCAGACGACAGTTTTCCGACATGTCAGGAATTTCCGCCGACAGGAATTTGGGCGGAATTTCTAAGAGCTAGGAAATTAAATTTGAGCTACGACGCTATATATAATGTTATTGAAATATTAGCGGCATTGTATTGTGTTGCTATAACTAAAATATCATCATGATAATCTACAACCCTTCTTGCCTTTGTTAATATTCAAATAGTAAATACATATTAAAGTTATACATCATTCTTCCTCACATAACCTCAAAAATGAGGGATTTTCATCCCGTATTTGTTTGTATATCGTGACCCTAGTAGCTACGGGGTAACATGGAAGAAATCTCCCATTTATATCAATTGATTACCGTAACATAATATAGGGCTTGTTATTGCCCTTGTATGGGATCTGTTTTTGTGGATTGTTTTGCTATCGTAAACAATATGGTACAGATTTCCATATTTTTTTCAAATTATTTGGTTTCTTAAACAAATAACACTAAATGACTCTCGACAATTCGTATTGAAATCAGTGTTTTATCACGACTTCAAGATCAACAAAACAATTTTTAGTTTGTTAATCTAAATTCTGACTGTATCTCTAGTCTCAGTTTATCCAAATTGATGTCTTATTTAGCTAGTCTAGCAAAATAGTATTCTGATGTTTCAAGTAACTTTTGAATCGTATTATACATACCTACACAGTATGAGTGGTATATTGAAGTTTTGACTATTCACTCAAAACAATTAGGGTCAGTTGATTCTAAGCCTAACTCTACACTAAATAGAGACAGTCCAAATTCCAAGTTATAAATAAGGAAAATCCATTCTAAATCGAATCAAACGTCATAACACACCCGAAGGTGTCGAGCGCGAAATTAAAAATAGAGCAAAATGTCCCGAGATTACCCAATGACCTTGCTTATAATTCTGGTGCAAAAATATGAACGTATTTACTAACACCCACATCCTACGCTTGTTGAGGAAAGGATTATATTTAGATTTTATTAGTTTGCCCTAAGAACGAACGTCCTGAGAATGGTAGACTTAATGGTCGCTTTGAATTGGCTTAGTTGGATTCTGAGACCATTCACCAAGATGACTAAGACATTTACGCAATTTGCGGCAAAGAGTCATTGTTAAAGGCAATTATGGGCCTTAACTACACAATCAGAAGTTCCCAAGTTTTTAGCTTCAATTTGAATTTGAAGCCAACGGAAAAATCAATTTTCCAGAAAAATCTCGTTATAAAAAAGGTACCTTAGCATAATTAGCCTATAATGTTCTCACTGCTGCGACCATGCGGACCCAGTGCGGGTTTGTGGATGACACAACATGTCTTGGAATTTTTGTTTATAGGAAAGGCTGGTTCCTTCACCGTTTTTAGAGCAGTGATGATAAATTACATAAAGTACTAAAGATCCATTATTACCAAATCGATGGTAAGCCCACTCCTAATAATGCAAAGGAAGTGAGTGAAGTGACAAGCGGTCACGTCATCAAGGAAACGGCCGTTGATTGGCCTCGTCGTAGAGGACGCCAATCAAGCGTGCACACTGAAAAAGTGTCATGCGAATTTTATGTGCGCTGTTAGAATTAGAAGACTTTCAGTTTCTTTTTGAGTTTTTGTTTATTGTATATGTTTGTAAATGGATTTCTAAGTATCTCGGACTTCAACGCTTTTTACCTCTGCAAAGTACCGACTATGCTTCTGTTACTGCGCTCCATTATGCTGGTAAGTTTTTCTAACAATGACAATGAATGTAAGCAAAATAATAACAATATACAATGCTGTCTGAAAAGTCAAGGAACGTTATTATCAAACAAAAAAATTTGGAAGTAGGAAATTGACTAAATTATCAAGGAAGTGTAAAATAGTTCCGCTGTTTAAGTGCAGTAACCAAATTTTCAGCTCCATTGGAGAAAATGGCGTACCAAATAGCTGCCGATATCGAGTGATTCGGGTGTTGTTCACGATTCCCATCGCCTGTTTGAAGGGCAGACTTAATTTGTGTTCACTTCGGACAATGGTACCACTAACTAATTTAATGGTTAGGAATGTTCCACGAATGCTTCAGACAAGAGAGAAGGAATTCGTTGATGGGACAAAGGTCTTGAATAATTCCCGAATCAATTTGCGTACAATGTGGTTTCATCTGTTTTCAACTCTCCCTTCTGGAAGTTTTTAAAAGGAATACCGGGGACTTTGTCTTTTTGATGCCTTTTGTATTTCTAGCGTCTTTAATTAATAAGCTTACTATTCACTCATAGACGTGTTACCATTGCATGCTATTATTTGCTTATATTCTTAACTACCTAAATGTTCTGATTCTGATATTAACAACAATTCGCTCGTACATATCAATTAAACACAAGAACAACTGTACCCTAAACACAAAACCACTGACGGTACAAATGTACGACAGTTTGCCAGCCACCGCAAAACAGACGCTGCACCAAATAAACTTGGAAATACGAAATGGAGTAATTGGTTCTGCAGCTCGCTCGTATTTTTACACGAGCGACGATTGTTAGCGCTAAAGACCAGTGAAAAAGTGGTTCTGTTTCAATTTGTTATACCGTGTGTTCAGCAAACGAGATGAATACAAACGTAGATGGTATTCAAAATTATTTTTAATGAAAACAATTTGATATATGAACAGCAAAAATATAAGACATTATTCTGAATCTTGTCGTTCTAAGCTATAAAACGTCTGCGAAATGAAGATCAAGAATGGTGAAAATTGTTTGTTGATATTATATTAAAATAAATCTTCCAGAAGTATCGTACGGAATATACAAGACATGAATGATCAAAATTCTGTGAAATATACGTAAGATTTGAGCATTGGGACCGTTTATACGTATCATGTGATGTGCAAATAGTAAATTCGTTTAGAATATTCGTAACAATTTATTCAAACGAAAATGTCTGGATATACAGGGTGTTTAGAAGCTGAGTGCAAAACTTTAAGGGATTGATAGTTGACACAATTTACAGCATTTTGAGCCATACATGTCTTAGACGAAGTATGTTTTTTAATTTTTAACTACAAACATTTAATCAAAAATAACATACCAACTTTAACAGGGAAAAATTTGAAAAATAAAAAAAAACATACTTCGTCTTCTCAGACATGTGTGCTGTATGGCTCAAAATGCTCAAATTGGTGTCAACTCCTCCTTAAGGCTTTGTATCCAACTTCTAAGCACCCTATTATATATACGAACTGAATAAATTCATATTAAGTTTTGGGTTATTGTCATCGGAAGAACTTGATGAAATATTTCGAGGAGGTATAAGATGAGAATGGCGAACCTTATAATATGTTTTAAAAAGGACTTGATATTAAATTACTCCGAAAGATATTATGAGAATTTGATGTACAGACTGGAGCCCATCAAGCTACTGCAATCTGTCAAATTTATTTAATAGATTTTCAACTTTATCGCTAAAGAATAAGGTTCAAAGTTGATTGGAAAAATTAGACAGCTTCGGGTAGCTTGATGTGCTGGCGTCTGTACGAAACAAATTATAATGGATCTTAGTTTACGAATGATTTATTGGCAATTCATTAGACCCATAAATAATTTACAATACATTTCAAACATAATCTAGGCTTTCCCTAAGAGACATTGAGCTAATTTGTCATTGTTTTGAACGAGCTCTGACACAGATTTGAATTTCAAATTGTCCTCCCTTTGAATTAATAGCTCTTAAGGAACGAGTAAAATTAGTCCTATCTACGATTGTGGTCTTGTCTTTCGTTTATTTATCACAGTTTCCGGCAGTATTCATGAAGTCTTTAATAGCCAATTTACTTCTTCTGCTTCGTCTTTAGTTTTAGCTTTAATAAAAGTTGGATCTTGTTTAACTTGGAACTCTGGGACATTTCCAACAAATCTAAATCTTTATTTGTCTTTCATTTTGTTTAAAACCCACCTCTTTAGCGAATTTGCAGAGCCCAGAACGCGGTAAGTACCAAAAGTATCTGATGACAATACGCTCTGATCGGACGTGCGGCCGTTAACGCTCTGTTTGGCATCCATGTCGCGCCGAACGTGGATATCGAAGCTATACGAGTTACGACTGTACCGCAGATTTGTGTGGCAAAATCTATAACACGTTTTGAGAATTGCTGATGTCAAGTTTATGGTGTGACTGAAATAATTTAGTTGACCTTGCTAACAAAGATAAAGCGTAGGACTTTGATAGGTAGGTAGTTACATAGAAATCTGAACAAGATGATGTAAAAAGGGATTCAAAAAGCAGAAAGTCAGCCAGGGTTGTTACACAGACTAGATGAGTAAAAATTTAAGCGCTGTTGAAACGACGTTTTAGAAATATCCGAACTAAAGGCATGCGGTTGGAACTACACTTGCGCAAAAAATCGACCCACACGTGAAACAATATAATATAAGTTTTTCTAACAAAAACCTAATATATTTTATATTAAAAACTTCCTGAAATTATGTAGAATACGTTAATACGTTAGTGAAAGAATTATCAAAACTGATTAATTAGTTTTTGAGAAAATCGCGAACTTACAAATGGGGATTGAATAAAGCATTGACAAAAAAAGTTACGCACTTTTTCCGAGCAAAAGTGAGTGATAAGGACATCTGAAGAATCGAGTCGATCTTGTCAAGAATATTGCTTTTATCAAGATATAGTGTATGCTCAAATAAACTATACCTTACCTACCTTCACACAATATAAAATAATAAATTATATTCATTAAGATTTTTGAGATATCATCTCAAATGGAGAGCATGGGGTGGGCCAATTTTTTTGCACGCAAGTGTATTGTTAGATTCTTTGAGCTTTACAAATTTATAAAACAACTGTTTCTTTTATAGGCATAAAAAACCAGTAAAAAAGAAAAGATATTTTCACCAAACCCAGACAATTAGGAAACTAAACAAACTTTACAGAGTGATTCGCAAAATTTCAAAGGCTTTCTTAACAGTTACATCTTTTTAATTAAGAATCCTTAGTGGGATGAAAACGATTTTACTATCAAGTTTTTCTACCACAGTGTAACTTATAACAGTAACTGGAATTGTGTTTTTACAAGCCTTTTTTGTGTATAGTCTAACCTAGTATGAGAAAAACAAGTATGTCGGCTACATCATCTGTGTTGTGCGTTGCGAAGGAGACTGGTTTAACGTGGTCGACGACGGCCATGTATTGTTGCCATTTCTGGATCAAAGCGGTTATGTTCCCAGAATCTGATTACATGTTTATTTAAACAACACGGTTGCATTCTTGCTATGAATTCATTTACAACTGTGTTGACAATTTGTAAAGCCGTCTTTTTGCAAGCTTTATATTAGCTTGCTTCGTGCGTATGTTTTTTATTTTCCTACAAGTCTTTGCTTGACGTCTATCCTTATTGTTGTATAAGTCAAACTTGATCCTACTTCATCAAAATTTTCTTTTTGTTAAACCCACGTTAATTGATACCAACATTACACATACTACGCATATTGTATGTAACAAATGAAAGGTTAAATTCAAATGGACAAGTAAGCTTTGTGAACTCGTACGGATGCATTCATTCGAAACGACAAGATGTCGCTGCGCAAAAACGTGTGTATTTTATTGACAGCCAGTGACATTACGTTGGGAGAACTAATGGAATTGAATTTGAGGGTTTATTCACGTTGATTTTCGGATTCGAATTGGATTTGAATTTATGGTCGGCTATGTGGGTTTAACTCTCAACTAGCTTTTTACTTTCTACCACTAGCAATAAGTCTATTATTGTTTATTTATTTTCTATTGATATTTCATACTCATTTAGGTATTAAGTTTCATGATTCATTATTAAGTCTAGACATTCTGTTGCAAAAATGCATATTTATCTGACTCATGTTACAGTCCCGGCTGTCAGTTTTATCAGTTCGCCTTCCGAATTGCTTTGACACTATAAACAGTCTTACATTTCCAAGAAATGCTTCTAAGAGTTCCATATTGGGTCACATGTTATTATCACCCTGTTAGGTATCCCGTATGATGTCATGGTCGTGGATGGCCACGTGGATCATCATAATCAGGCAATTTGTCAAGCATGCAAATTCACTTCCATGGGAGGAAGTGAATTTGCATGTCTTAGGTACGAAACTAGAGGATGTAGGGCCTTTGCGTCATTCGGGATTCCGTCTTCTTAATCCATCCACAAGTACATCCCATCTCATCACTTAAGTAGGTAGGAACCACAGATAAAGAATTTAAAAGATGCATGTCAGTGGAAAATCTCCCTGATGGGACACTTCGTCCTTGCTAAAGATCAGGTATTCACAACCGACGCGCATGCACGGTAAAAGGTATGAATGTAGACCAAGCTACAACGCCAAGTACCACGTGGCGTGGTGTTCTGTAGTATCTTTCTGTCTATGCTTATGAAAAGAGACGTCACTTTATGTATATCTGTATGACGTTTTAGGTCTTAAACCATTTACAGTCAACGGTCAAACGTGTTACGGTCACATGATCGCTCGCATTATTCAATTACACTCGCAAATTGTCGAAAATCGCAACTGACGGATTGCCATTGTAGTGGATAAACGGTTTAGTGGCTATTATTGTGATCACGGATGTTTTTATTCATGTTCTTGTCGTATGTGAGAGGATTGATATAGTTTTGAAAGAAAAAAAAAAGATATTTGAGACAAATTTTTCATTGTAGCTACAAAGGAATATGTTTTTCAGGAAATATGATCTTGAATTTGTACTCATCAGATGCGATATTAAGCTAAAATCATCCAAAATGACATAAGAGGCATGGTAGGTATTATTAACAACGAAAAACTGTAATAATGCGTAGCTATAGGACCGACCAAACAAACGAGATATCTCAGAAAACGTGCTGATAAGTTCGAATGACAAATATACAACTACATATTATTACTATAGGTACATGTTACCGTTTATAATCCGTAACGCAACATATTCGATAACAATGAATGAACGTCTCGTACCGACGTAGTACCAGTAGTACTGTAGTAAGTAGTACATCGATACCGCGCCCATTGGCGTTCTGCCAGCACACGTTTGACGGTTTATGCTTCCCTGGTACTTTATATTTTATTGCTGTACCACTTTCTACAACAAGGACTTGTATATTTTTAATGTTAGTACCCAATGTGGCTTCGTACGTGGTAAGAAAAGTCACATTTTCTTTGGGTCTAGAAAAAATCGAATGAAGATTAGATCCCCTGAAGCTTTTCTGTCACAGTTAATATTAACAATCTCTGTGTCTTACATGGTGGTCGGGTCAGCTTCTTTGTTTTCGCCCTCCAGAACGTCTAGTTTATTACACTCATAATAACCTGCCACGCCTGTAGAACATTCACTTGATATTCCTTCTTCTTGTAACCTTGAATCAACAAAACTACCTGATTAATTTTATGCTTTTATGCACGTGGATGAGACTCTTTATGTTTTATAGTATGTATTTACTATACGTGCCATATCTACAAATAAACCTATTGTTGTCCTCATCTATTTGTAAGGGAAATCTATCTGTATTGTTCCTATTATACATGGCTTCAGTAAAAATACAATGGATATCTTGGAATTTTATAAGCTTGATATCAATACTTTCTGTCCTCCCAAAGTTCAATGACTCTTTTTATAATATTTTGGCCCTTGTAAAATTGTAAGCATCTTCTTCAATATATGCACACAGCTTAAGTTTTCATTAAACTCTAAAAGGCATTGACGATGTCCATTGTCCGGCAATAATCCCTCGATTTAGCCACTTCAATAACATCATGGACTCGCATGTTAACTGCAATACCTCAACAATTGAATATAAACTTTATTCTTGAAACCACAAGGTTGAGAATGATGTATAAAGTTATATCATAAAGGCAAGGTGATAGGAAGTCTGTATGTAATATTATGGCTCAAGTAATCTATGTAATGTAATTATGTTTGCAGTACTGGCTATATGCCAACCTCTGTGTGATTATGTTGCCTTGGTAGTTATAGACACGTGGCTGCGTTTTATATGTTCAGTGGATGGTTTATGAAAAAATTTAATTGATCGTTAATATTTTTTTGTCAATAGGTTTCAATGTTGTAAGTTCATTATCATGATGGGTTCATAGGTTAGATTTTGATAATTGTTGTTTTTCATAAGTTAGCAGGAGCCGTAGTAAAATATTAGCCAGTCTGCTAGAATGGTAGCGGGGCTGACTACCAAGCGTACACCAGACGACCTTAAGTAGGTTTTGAACAATTAAGTTACAATTCAATGCATAGTCTGTTTACTGGCTAAATCATAATATTGATTTGCCTACAAACTCTGCGACACAATAAACTTTGTAACCAATCCATTGCGTAGGCGCTTTAATTGATCTGACTACTGATATGTCGCCCACAGCCAATTTGGAATTCTTCAAGACCTCGAAAAGGAAAAAACTATGTACAATGGAATTTTCTTCCGTTCCAGTATCATACTGGTCGTTACAATTATCTTAGCACATGTGTGATAGCACTAAGTACATTATTTTGTTCTGATTCATAAGGTACTCTTCCACAAAGAGATTAACTAGTCATGCTGCAGCCGTTATTTATACCAGTAGTTAGAACCAACAGTTGTTTTTCTGAAACAAAGGCTTTTGAGTCGTTTCTTGGAACAACTGCTCATTTTATGAACGTTGAGCTGTATTAATCAAACCCGTTGAGAGGCTTGTCACGACGATACTTCAGACTGATTTTGTAGCATTCAGTTGTATTTTAGTAAAGACTAAGTCAGATATACGAGTAATGAAAAGTTTTTTAACCAAAACAATCACAGCTTATCTGTTTTTGTTCTTTCAGCTCAGTAGCTCCTTAGCAACCAATCAAAATAATTACAAGGAAATCCTGTTTCTACGCAACATTTGTTTCAAGTTAAGTCCATGACAAACCAATCTGGCGGAAAAGAGCCGGCCTTCATAAAAACAAAAAGTTGTCTAAATATTGCCAAACATTCACCGTGACACTGCTTTGATCACTCCATTCGATTGGAAACGTGGCTGAGGGGGGTTTTGTACACAATCCGGTGTTTGAATTTGAGGGTAGTCGGATTTTTTTCCAAAGACGTGTGTTGAGTCTTATTTCTGTCGGTTGTGTGGTAAAGACGGCTTTCGTATTTTTGACGGCCAAATAGGCAGAAAATATTCCTGTATTTATCAAGAAAAATACTTTTATTTCAATTCACAGTTACACACTAAAACCTCTCTCAAAAAGGACCTTTTAAATGTATTTACAATTTACCGAGCGAGGAAAATCGCTGTTATTTCAAGGAGAAACGTGATTTCGCATTGACGAAATGTGAATGGAATCTGCCTATCGAACGATTGTTGCAAGGTCTTCAATTTGCTAGCTTTATAATAACCATTGTTGAAAGAGAATTTCTTTAAAACAATATGTTTTGAATGGTCTACCGGCTGGGTGCTTTATCCAAAGCTGTCGTAGTATATTCGGCTTAGTTGGCTCCTGTTCCTGCCAAGAAAACAAGTCGTTGTTTTCTCATCCATGAAAATAAAATATAGTAAAGATGCGGTGCACTGAATTTCACGGCTTTGTGAACCCCAAAGGGGTGTTAGGTGTAAACGGATTTTATGAGGGTCAATAGACTGTATAAGGATCCCTAGGAGTCCTAGGACTAATATGTAATAAATCGATCCTCAGCGCGGAGCAAAGGACCAAATAACTTTGCTAGCGGCTAACCACGCCTGCCAGACTTAGACTGTAATTCATATTCTGCTGTACGGTCATATACAGCCAAGCCATAACTCCCGTCCGTTTTAATCTCCAAGCGCCCTAGAAAAAGTCTGAACTTTAAACTTAAATCTAGGACAGACCAGCGGGAAATTTATACGCTCTTAACTACCATTTTGGCAACGCTCCGGACTCTTGTATATGAGACTCTGTGTTCTGTCTTTTATCTACCAAATACCTGGTGGTAAAATAGGTTTGTTTAAATCTCGTTTGGAAGGTTTTCTTGGTTACGTAGCCAGTGAATTGTTTCGGAAAGACTAAGCGAAAGCGGTGGAAGCATTCGGATCAGCGTTTTCTCAATTTCCCGTTCAGCGGAAACTGTTGTCTTAAGATTTTACATTTCGTGGTTATTGATGCGACAATTTGGGATGAGCAATAATGGTATTGGTCCTTCAAATAATTTGAGGATAGACAGTTTTAGTTGATGCTAAAGATTAATAAAACTTCTTCTCCTGCATCTAATCAAAATTCAAGTTTTTCTTAAGGATATCTCAAGTAGGATTATCAAGTAATGATGACCTTAATTAAAGCCGCCTACGTAGCTTGACGCCTGATGTTGAAATATTGACTGTACGGGGTATGTTTAACTAATGTTACTATTATAGGTACAATAGATTCTAAGCATTTTCCGCAAATGTTATCTCTGAATGACAATACCTTGTGGGACGAGAAAAACGTTACATTTTTAACAATGAAAACAGTCTGAAAATTTTAAGGGACTTATGTCATCTTACAGCCTAAAGACGTCCACAGCTAGATGAAGGCCTCCTACATATTTTTAGAAAAATAAAAATATTTTGACCAGTGAAACATTAGTTTTGTATGCCATCTTTGGAAACGTGGAAGCCCTTACAGCGCCTGTTCCAGAATCGGGCAATTTTACAACTGCAGTGTCCTCTTACATTATTCCGTAATACAATATAAAAAAAACATAACCCTCCTTCTGGCGCAGTCGGATAATAAGCAATGAATAAACTAGAATATCTACATCGGTCACCGACAAATCTTCCAACACGTGCATGAATACAGAATGAGGTGTGGATTCTTATTCACCTACCGTCGACGTTGCTGTGTATGTATTGGATCTTGGAACTACGATTTGAAGAGAAAAAGCAATGGATGTGGAATAGAAAAATGGTCCTTTTGTCACACAGGTCGTTGGACTTTGATGCCTAGAGGAAAGAGTAAAAAAAGGGCATGTATTATTTCGATATACATTGTGGTTTTTGTACAGGGTTCTTGAACTGCGATGTTAATTGAAGATGTCCAAAGGATATTTTTCTAGTCGCAATTATTTAGACAAAAGAGATACCAACATTGTTTCATTAAGTACTTTATTTGGCATAGAAAGCCTCAATTTGGCTCGAAAGATTCCATTATTTCTTAATAAGTGGCAAAAGAAATTACAAGGTGCAAACTCACTAACTCTCTTGCTGTAAATGTGGAACAATGTTGTTGTTGTAGTTGAATTGTGCTCGTAGTGGGGTACCGAAGTGATACGTGCCGAATAATAATTTGGTCCCTGTTCTTAATGGACTGAAGTAGGTCTGCGTTGACCAGTTTTTTCGTTATGAAGTTAGTTGTTAATACGTTCTCTACTAATTTGTATTATTTTCTTTGTACATAGTTTGCTTGTTCTAAGGGACTTACCCTTAGAACTACAACGGGGTTGTCTTTGGTACTGCGCGACTGGGCATTGCTGAGTATAATGCCAACAAGCCACCTCCATACATTCATGCAACTCAACAAACTCAACGCCTTGCAACAGTAATCAGATGCAAATACCTTAAACGTGTGTACTGCAGGTGCGCGTGCGATCCTCGTGAATGACAAGCTTATATCGAATGATGTAGCTGTCTCCCTTTCTTACAATATAAGCTAGAATGAGACAAAGATACGCTTTAGTTGTACTATCTAATTTATCGGCTGCAATGTGTACATTGACTTTTATAGTAACGTGTCCTTTATTATTACTTGTAATTAACGAATGACAAGATTTGTCATGGCTTTAGACTTCATTTGCTTGAATGAAAAAATAAGCAGATAATTAAAAGAAACGATGAATAGACTGTGTGAATGATGATATAATTAGAAAGGGGGTGACTACCGAGGTGACGACTAATAGAGAAGTATGGAAGAAAAAGACATGTTGCATTGACCCCAAATAAATCGGCATAAGGGCAGGACATGATAGTTTAAACCTTTAAACCTTTCATCATAATATAGTAAAAAATCTAGTAAAACAAGCCTTACCTTGCCCGAAGGCGATTAATAACTGCCTGTGAATAAGCGAGCAAAAATGTTTAATTTACATCTATACGGGAGGTCGTTTACTCTAGTGAAGCCTTAAATAAATGCCTTAGGTCTTGTAAGTTAAGAAAGGCCATTTTATTTACCTTCAGAATAAAGTATCCTCTTAAGTTTTTCAGGGATGAACTATATCAGCATAATTTACTTTCACATTAGTGTTTCTTTCGTACAGTTCTACGATATAGTGCTTCTGAAAATTCTTGTTGGAAGTTTCAATAAAGTGCTGTTTCTACTTTGATAACAAAGTTGGGTACGAAAAGAAGCATCGTTTTCCGAATATTTCTGTTTCATTACTTTCTGAAATTGAGTTTTATCTTGGTCCTTTGGGTCGGGACAAAATTACTAGTGATTATTTCTCCTTTTTTCTTATTAAAGCAGAAGAAAGAGCCTGCGGTCCTTTCCTTTTTATCCTTGTGATTTTTTCCGCTTTTTACTCGTTGAGAGCCGGCCTAGGGCATGTTAACAACAATTGCGGAACTATTATCTCAACAAAAAAGTAAATAAAACTCTGTAATTATCCTAGCTATTGTCGCTGGTATTGTGATGATATATCTTTATAGTCACAACTACCATTTTCCATCCTTCCCATTATTCTTTTCATTTTCCGTCCCTCTATTTATTTTTAGCCGTGTCTGTCTACACGTGAACTCTGCCCGTGATATCTTTTTTAATCTCCTCGCATTCATTTTGAATTACAGAGGGCTCGGGGAAGGTATGAGGGCTGTTTTTGAAGTACTTTCGCTGCCCGTTGTTTCTGTTTTGTTATCTAAATGGTGAGGCATTCTGCCCATATTAGGCATCGTCCGCAAAGTTGGTCCTTCTATACGACTTTGGTCTTTTATTCTCTCTCTCTACCTTGTTAATTACTTGATTTTAAATTTTACTTCCAACCCCTTTTTTCGTTGAAAAGCGCTTCTGCAAGCTGTTTCTCGGAGTTCTGTTCCGTATTTTATTTTACAGGCACTGTTTTACAGAGGAAATTTGATGCTTATCTTTTGATTCAAATTGTTCACGGGGAAATTTCACCTTTTGTTAGTGTAACCGTATCTATTATACATAACGTACACTGAATTTCAGTTCAGGATGTTCACTCTGTACGTTATTGATTTTTGATCACAATAGCTTGCCCGTCAACCATTGTGTCCAATTTTAGTACCACCACGCTTCAATGGAGACGTGTTTCAACAAACACCTTTCTTGAAAGACATCTGAGACCCCTTAGGTCCGGAAAGTGCCGTCACAACAGACCACAGCCGACATTATCAGTTTACCAGTCTGTATCTGTCTTCGGGGACCTTGGAATGTGTCGAGCGAACCACAATGGAGTGAAATGTAACGTCCATGTTGTGCCTCGTTTGCTTTGATACATTCTCTTGAATAGGCGCCGCCGCCGTGTGTATTTAGGAAGCTTAAGCCTAGTTGAAACTTATGGGGCGGTGCGATTTTATGCTTTGACGTAGGTTTAGGGCGTGTTTGTAGTAAACACGCCTATTTTACTCCTTTGTTTCGATATATTTTATGAGAGCGAGAGAGAAAATAAAACGACATTCGGTTGAGCATAAGCATATTTTGGGTGTTCTGTTTTCCTTAAAATTCCGTATATTTATTATGTTACCGATCTTTGTATACCATGTTGAAGTCAGATGAAAAAGTTGGCCGTAACAAGATTTTAATTGCGGAGTAACACGAAGTGTCTATTGAAAACTGCCTTTGAAGAATATACGTATTACCACGTAAATAAAGACATCACAAGAAATAGTAAATCCTTTGATTTGTTTACTTCACGCTAACTCTTTTAGCTGCGAAGTTTCCTGGGGAAAGTTTACATTAATGCAGCTAGTACTGGCGGAGATTGAAAACAGATGTTTTTAAGAAATTATAGGATAGGAATATGTAGTTGGTGTTGAAATAGAATCGAAATGTTTTGTAGGTCTAAAAAGTTAATTTGATGATAGATATTGTATTAGAAGGCATATAATCATCTAGTTGAGAAGCGCATACTAACCACTAACGAGTTTGTTTTCTGAATTGCAACTAAAAACTTGTGTATAAAAATAATCGTTTCACGCCAATCACATCTAAATGGACCATTTTACACGGATTATATCAGACTTTCATAACTACCGCATAACACTTACACAATTAAGTAGTTTTTATGAAACAGCACCAATATTCATTGCGAAATATGAAATAAAAATTGAGTTTACAGTGAAGTGTGAACGCGGCATGCGAATGGCGTAGAGTGGCATTTGATAGATGAACAAAAGGCATCCATTGTGGAGTCGGAAACTGAGCGGGATTCTGACGTTGCCTGTCGATGTTTTGTTCGTGAAATGACAAGGGAGTATGGCTCGTGTGAGGAAATGTAGTCGGGATTGATTTGAAGCTAGAGAAACTATCTACACACAAGGTGTAAACGACCAAAAATTCAACTGCGTATATCTAATACCATTCTCAGTCTGCATAATTATGAAAGTTTAATCAAACATATCCAAAAGTTGTCACTATAGCTAGTCAAAAATTGGCAAAACCCATAGTCGGCGCTACACTACTATTGTTAGTTTGAAAAAAAAAAAAACACTTTTTTAATTTCGATGCTAGGTGTTATTTAACAGTGCCAAAATACTCTTAAATGCATTTGGATTGCCAGTGTTTTCATTTATTGTCATACTAGCTTCCGCCCGCGGCTTCGCCCGCGAGGTATGTCGATAAAAACTATCCTATGTCCTTCCTCGGGCTGAAAATTTTATCGAAAATTCGAAATCCATTCAGTGGTTTAGACGTGAAAATGTAACATACAGACAGAGTTACTTTCGAATTAATAATATTAGTATGGATTACTGTCTCCACATTGTATACCCATTAAATTGAAAGGGCAAATGTTGGTCCTTCCATCCGAAGGGGCACTTTGGACGCACGAAAATAAACCTTCGTTTACATTGTATTAGAGCTCTAAGTAGATAAGCTTCTAATAACTACTCACTTGCTTGACAGTCCACTTGATTATGGTAAACCCATTTCCCGTTCTCTCTGATAAGCTGCTGATAAAAATGTTCATTAATACAGAAGCAAATATTCAGTATACATTTGCGGTATGTAAAATATTTTGGTCCTATTGAAACTTTTTTAATAAAAACAATACAGAGTAACGGTTAATGGAAATAAAAGTTCATATCGGGTTCTCGCAATGAGTTTTTATGTAGGCTCCGTTATTAAATTCCTGACACATCACAATACAAACATTTTAACATGGCTGCTAACGTGGTGTAGGGGGTGAGAATAATGGTTTTCGCTAACGACTATGTTCCTCTGAGAATATGAGAGAGCAAGTTACCATAAAATGAGCTAAATTATCTTCATAGCATAAAAAAAAAACACTTTTCCTGTACTTGTTTTAGTTATTAAGTACTAACATAGGCTAAGCTATTTTTTTTTTGTTTGTTACTAATACTGTAGACCATTGTAGTCTGATTAAATAAAGATTAATAATGAATAATAATCTACACCACAACTTGATTTGAACCAAAACACGAGCGCACCAAAACAAAAATACTCGCACGGTCAACAACAAAGGTCGATTAACACAGCTTCTTTTACACATCATGTAAATTGATACAAAGTCATTTGATAATCTCCTTTTTAGCATTTCTTATAATACCTAACTTTACATCTGTTCCGATTTTAATTTAATGTCTTGCACAATAATCAAGATTTAGAAAACTGAAGTGTTAATCGACCTTTGCTGCTGACTACCAAAAACATGTTTACGGAACCATTTCTGTCCAAACACACGGCTGTAACAAAAAACAGCATCCGCGTGCCTTGCATGCGTGATAATTTTAGTTAATGAGTTTGGTGCATTAGTTGGAATAATAAACTGTAGTTTAAGATAGAAAGGTGGATACACAATGGAAGTGTTGAAAAGTAGCACATGCTGAGGAGAAAACGTTTTTTGATCCTTCGGTACCGGTAAAAGTTGTCTGCAAAAGTCGACCTTATGTTGTGCAGGCCCTTGTAAATTCATTAGGTATAGAACCAACAGAAACTGGGGAGTTTGTTGCGCCACTGCTTCCCAGTTAGAGCACTGGGATGTGGTGAAGGCCCGGGCCGTTTTGGGGGCTGTCTTATGCAATTTTACATAACACCACGCTTGTAATCCCTGAAAGGGAAGGGAAGGGTTAAGCAGAGGTGTACTCACACATTTTGCTAGTACCTAATAGGGAGTCGAGTCTATTGCCATCAACCTGGTACAAATCCAGGCTCCGGGCTGCTAAGGTAAATGGGAAAAACCCAATAACACTTTTCCCGACTTGGGAATCGAACGTAGGACCTCATGCTCAGCAGTCGCGCTTGTGACCACTAGACCAACAAGGCAGTCATTACTGTAATTGAAATGTTGTTAAAAAAGTGCTGATTTTCAGCCTGATTTTAATAAATGACTTTTGAGTTTGATTTACATTTTTTTACGTTTGTTCTTCATTATTCTGTAATGTGAACAGGTATTTTCTTATAACCTTCTTGATACATTGTAATTCTATGTCTTTTGCTTTCAATCTTAGTATATAAGATCATTTTACAATTCCCTTGTTAATTCTCAAAGAAAGTTATTATCTAACACAAATAGAACCGGTATTGCAGGTAAACATAAAAGTCAGTAGCCAGTCTACTAGATAACAAATTGTTGAGAAGCCAGAAAAAAAAAGGAAACCGGAACCGGTAGATTTGCTTTGCGTATCAGTTGAAGCCTGTAGTTCAGTTCGCATTAACAAGGATTTGTTTTCAATAGTAACCGCTTGAATTCTAGGCACGCCCTACTTTAATGATATTGAGACCACGACTGTTTTCGCATCGTCTGTCATATGGTATGTATTTTTTTTTTTGGGTCGGAAATCATCAAATGACCCCCCCTCCCGCATGGGCGGAGCGGAAGGGAGTGTCAGACTCTTACTAAAACCCACCCGTGTCCCTTCAGTTGCCTGTGCCAGGGGCTACGGTATCTCTTTCGAACAACCCGCGACCCTGGCGGATATGGTATGTCTTCTATTGACTTGCATGATGCTACTCATAGTGTCTTCGTCAGTTATTCTTATTAACATCAAACATAAATGAATTTTGTCATTAACAACATCAGTAGATAGCTTGTACGTTTTTTGTATGTAATTACAACTAATTAGGTACAAATGTTTCAAAATATCTGGAGCAATACTGCAATACGCACCTTTCTCATATCCCGCAGTGTACATTCACAGTAGTGACGTTACAAAATCTAGTCGTAATTGCGTTCACCACGTGTATTGCGCTTGCGCACAGCAGAGCCTGATGATTAACATTACTCACTTACCGTGTTGCAATTGTAAACATAGTTGAAATGAGGTCTTAGATGAAGAGGAATTTGTTTTGAATTTCTTCATTGATAGTTTTGGTAGATCTATGATGTTGCGAAGCAGATGGAGAACCATCGTCACTTTGCCTTTTCGTAGTTTTGTTAGGATCGCCTTCCTTTATGTATAGTAGGGATATGTGGATCAATGAATATAGCCGCAGTTTTAGTGGGAGTAAAAGCAAACTTGTTAATCATATGGATTTTAATGCTGTTGTGTAATTCGGGTTTTTCACTTTCCATTGTGCTGTTAATTAATATTGAGTGATTCACATTAAATATACTAAATTGTATTATTCACCATCCATATTATGTCAGTTATTTGATACTGAATCATCCTGGTATCACTTGATTGTCGGCATCCTCATGAACTGTTACTAATTTCGGAGCTGGTATTGTAAAGATACTACCCGCCCCTGCTTCACATTAATCTTTTGGATTCTATAAATTATAGTGAAAATCAATGCTTGGCTTTTTCTCTCTCTCTACATACATTTTTTCCCCTGACGTTTGCGCTATGCTATGCCTTTATATTAAACCTATCCACAGTCACTTGCACTTAAGCTTTCCGAAAATTTAACCTTATTAATTACCTCAAGTATTTCTACCAAGAAAATCTAAAAATAGATTTCCAAGTATCATAAGAAGTATAAGAAATTCCACTTCAAACGTAACCTTACTTCATAGTTTCATACACTTGGGTAGGGTCTAAGTATCAATCAACAAAGGTGCGTCATGGACTTTCACCCGCTCTCACAATATTGACTGGTGTTAACTTGAAGTAGTGACTCATAAGACCCACAATAGCACAAAATAGATTCTCCAAGAAAGGCTCCATAGGGTGCTTGCATAAGGAAGCGGGTTTTTGCGCCCGAATTCCCGATACAGGTCACTACAGGCTGATTTTTGGAAAGAACCAGTTACTTAGGTAGGTACTTGTTTTAACTGTTTCTTTATGTGTGAGCGCATAAGTTAACACGGGACTATTTCACCCGCACCGATCTGTACCGACTTCTCTTTGCCGGGAACCCACTTCTTTATGCAATGACCCATACAACGAGCGAAAACAGATACACGCATACAAACTCAAATCTATGTGCTTCTTTCCTCAAAATACCATTTCAGGCACGAATCTACATTGTCTTCTCATGATCTGACCAAGATTATGTCTGGACTTTAAAAGAGACTTTGACCCTTGAGTTTCTCAGGTCAGGGGTAGTCTTATAGGAAATGTCGACTCCATCTAGCTTATTTTTTTATAATATTACGTTTAAAAGTGATTCCGACATCATATTTAACGAATAAACAATTTCATTTTTTTTCATAGACGTGTGGGTACGTACCTACGGTCTTCTCAAAAAAATGCCGGTTGCGAGTTTGCGAGTGCGCATGCACTTGCAGTATGTGAAGCGTGTTTATGTGTGCGTGCGTTTGCGCTCGTTGTATGGAGCTCACTTACTGTATTAGTCTCTCTATTCTGTGTAGCTGGTTAGTAACTAGTCCTGTTTTATGTCTAGCAATAAAGACACAATTACCTGACACTACTTGTACTTGTAATAGGTTAATTTTGTTACTGTCGGCGGTAATGCTAAGCAATAAGCAGTTCTAACCAGGAAAATGAATAAGTGCTCGGAAATAAATTGTTTTATAGGCGTTTTGTTAATTATGGCAGGCATAATTTATTTTATAGAAAGGTAATTTGTTTGTGTCAGTCAGTATAGTTACTTTGATTGCGCGCAAAAAGAGTTCAGAATCAAATTAACATATTGTTATTTATTATTGATTAGCTGACCCGGCAAACGTTGTTTTGCCATATAAATTACTAGCTGTTCCCCGCGGTGTCACACGCTGCGCGGCTCCTAAGGGTCGTAGCGTGATGTTATATAGCTTATAGCCTTCCTCAATAAATGGACTACCCAACACTAAAAGAATCATTCAAATCGGACCAGTAGTTCCAGAGATTAGCGCGTTCAAACAAACAAACAAACAAACTGCAGCTTTATAATATTATAAGTATAGATTTCTAGCAGCCTGGCGCTACTTCGTTTGCGTAGTGTCCTACCCCTTACCATACCGTACCCCTACCCTACTCCCATAGATATATTAAATTTTTCTCGAACGAACCATCCTCGTACTTCAAAGAATATTCTAAAAAAAGAATTAGCGAAATCGGTTCAGCTGTTCTCAAGATTAGCGCTTATAGATGCGATCTTTTCATGTTCATTATAGGTAGCAATTTAAATCTGTGTTTAACGTTTCCTGAATGATAGAACAATACCTACATTAAATAATTGATGCGTTCATTTGTGGCTTTCGTGTCTAAAAATAAGTTTTCAATTAATTAATAATTTTAAATCAAAGCTAGTTAAAGGATTTTGATTAAAACGCTCATTCAATTTAATTAATGAATCCACACAAACTTACTTTCGCATTTATAATATTAGTTAAATATTATAAATGCGAAAGTAAGTTTGTTTGTTACCTTTTCATGCCTAAACCACTGAACCGATCATCCTGAAATTTTTGCATATACGTTTTCGGGTGTACAGAAACGGACATAGGGTACCTTTCATCCCGAAAAAAGTGCTGTTCCCGAGGAAAACAACAATAACGTTATTATAATAATAGATGGCGCCACGTGTCTTTCGATTAAAAAACAGGACGTCTGTCGGGTCAGCTAGTGAGTGAATGAATATATCTTCACTGATGTCAAATTTGTACAGTTATTTATTATTTCATCCTGTTACTTGGTCATAATTTAAAACCGTGAACTGCTACCGAGTATTTCCTCAACGAAAATCTCTATAACATTATCCGACCTCAGAATCGAATCAAGATCTAACATTCGCAGCTGCGCTTGCGTTCAATGAAGCATATCGTACAAACGTACTAAATTACTAATATTAAAGCTTACCTTCACAATCACTACGTATTGAATTCTATAACAATGTTCATACTGAGGTCACCAAGATGACCGAAAAACTCAACAGTCACTGCTGAACAGCTCCTTCCCAAGTCGGGGATTTTTTTCTTCATGAATTTCTCAGTAGCACCAAGTAGTCTAGCTTTGTGTGCCTTAATATTGGAAATAGGCATGGAAAAGGCAGACATGAGATTTAAAAACTTAACTGGCTACATAATTATTAAAGACTAGCAGCGCCCCGCATTTTCACCCGCATAAGTTTCGATCCCGGGGGAATATCGGGATAAAAAGTAGCCTATATGTTAATCCAGGGTGTCGGCTACCTCCATACCAAATTTTATCAAAATTGGTCCAGCCGTTTGAGCGTGAAGAAGTAACGAACATATAAACACACACACACACAAACTTTCGCCTTTATAATATTAGTGTGATGATGAGGCTTAACACGATGATACGTGTGTTCTGTAGTAAGTAGATAAATTATGGCCTACCTGCACAATCGCAACGTACCTATTGAGTTTATTACTGAGCACAACAAATAACTATTCAGCTTTGAGGTCACTGTAGTACAGTGTAATTACTCAACAGTTATGAGTTTATAACTATTGACTACAGTTTCGCAAGCTGCTGATTGAGATCAGATTCAGGGCTATAGCTTTGTTAAAAATACTCTTTGCTTGAGAATGGACAATCTTGTTTTAGCCTTATTGTATTGTTCTTTGCTTCTATGATTCCATTTGTTGTAATATCTGTTTTGCCAAAGAATTTTCCTAGGAACAGAAAGTTTTTGTTCAAGAATTTTCTTCCAGTATTAAAATGTGTAAGGTGTAATCCGGTACTAATATGAAATAACGAAGGTACATGTTGCTGCGGTTTTTAAAATAGCATGGCGCATTTGGTCCTTATTTACGCGTTAAGCGTGTCTACTACCCCAGTTATCGTTCCGAAAATGACATTTTTCGATATCCTGATTTGCCTTACCCCCGACAGCAAACGTCTGTCGGAAGAATAGCGGTCGTTTATTTGATTAAGGGCTGATTTTTCCAACGCCAGATAACTTTATCGGACGAATAATTTTGAATTTTTGACAGTTCTTCCATACAAAAACTGTCAGACTTCAATTTTATTCCACGAATAAAAATTATTTATCGGTCGATTGAAAATTCAGCCCTTAACTAACAAAATTTTCGGGTTTTGGACTTGTGAACAGCGCGCAGCGCTTAGAGGACTCCTACGATAACATTGATTGACGTTCGATACGGTGCGGAAGCGTGTCGAGTGGTTGTGAATCGCTATGCTGGTCCTTCGAGACACGAGGCTAAGAATCAATGCTGGTCCTTCGAGCCACGAGGATAAGAATCTAAGTGTAAGCTAAAAGAAGTTGCAATGACATAAAAACACTGCTGTCGATATCTACTCTCGTAAGTTAATTACAAACTCAAAACACTAACTACCATAAAATTAAACCAAAGTAATTGTAAAGCTACTTTGCAGTTAAGAAATACGTTTCAAAGCGAGCTCTTATCTCACAAAGGAAATTCCATAGCTTAAGTACCTATAACGAGGTATTCGTTTAGCTGGCAAAGGAACAGAGGACCCAAAACCTTTGGCAGTCCAACTTCCAATTACGTTGTTTAAAATTTATAAATGGCTGTGATGTTTGAAAATCCTCTTTGAAATACTTAGTTTGTTTTAGCGGTGAAGCGAACCCTGAAATGGAAAAATAAATTATATATCAAAACTTTAATAAATAGATATTATTTAGATTTTCCAGGAATCGTTCCTATAATAGTAATACAATTGCCATAATAAATATGTAGATTGTTTTTGACAAAAACAGAATTCCAATATGGCGACATTTCATAACATGCTGGCAACTATCATAGGTAACGCCGCTTTTTAGCGGCGATCGTTCCAATTTTAAACAAAAGCAACGTCAATTCTACCCACGTCTCCATTTCCGGTGTCATATGCGTGTTGCAGATATTCAGGCCAGTCCAACTTGGAGCGAAATAAGCGAAATAGTTTTGAATTCAATAAAACTGGCAACACTGTACAGTGTAGTTTTAGTATATGGCAACAACTTGGAAGTTTGTTGCCCTAAATATTTTGAGTGTATTAGGCTGGAACTTTTGTTTTGAATATTACCGGTGTTACAACATATCAGAATATAAATAAAGTAATAATTTTGTTTGTAACTTATGTAAAAATCGCCAGTTATTTCTGCTGAAACCTTATTCAAACTTTTATATTTGGCAAACGCTCCTGAATAATTCCGATTTATGCACAGAAATACAACAAACCACGAACACAACAGGGCGTTGTATGCCGCTGTATTTCGTCAAACGCACACATTATCCAATTCACGTTACATTATCCGCCAATTACAGCAATTGCTGCTGACTTCATCGAAACATTGACCTTTTCGCGGATTATTATGGACCTCGGCGACTGAACGCATCATTCGTTATCACTATCATACGGCCTCTGCCGCGCGCCCCGTGCGTACGTGCTTGCTCAGTCAGTTGGTCGGCGACTGGCTCGCGGTGAATACGTATCTGCGTCGCCCCGCCCAATTAATAAATACACTCCATCGCACACAGTTCACGCGAAAATTCTTCACAACCGGTCCGACCTGTTAAAGTTATTTTCCTTCGATCACGTGCGACATTCATAACGAACACTTGTAAATGTAAGCAACGAACTCTTCGAAGTTAACAATTCCGTGTAAAGTGCGTGTTATACGATGCTTTGTCGGAAAGCGTAAACTGTATAGTACAAAAGGATTGCAGTGTCATAGGATAAGTTGATAAAACATGGTAGTGTAAGTGGAAGTGTAAGGGAGAGCCGCCGGGAACGGTAGTGTCGGAATGTACGAGGTATCGTGCGTCGCCGGGAACAAAGTTGATGCTGCGTACGCAGTCAAGAGCCTGTCGAACGTGATACCACCAGGCATGGGGCACACGGTGTCCGTGCAGCGCCACCATGCGCACTCACAATCATACAAACACAAGCAACCAGAACTACCACCTCCGGTCAGCAAGCCTGACGCTCTCAAATCTCATGTTATGAGACTCCTCAAACGATCTAAAAGCCACACACCAGCTACCAGGGCGGCAGAAAACCAAAACGATCCACGAAACTTTGACCGTAGAACGGTATTCGCGAGGCCCGTGGTCGATGAACAGCGCCGCAGGAGAAATTCCGCTGAACGACGTCGCAGTGGTGACAAGAGGGTGATGGTGACTATCGTGGACGGTCTCCCGGTTGTCGTAACCGGACAGAACCAGGTGCCACAACCGCCTCAGCATCCGCCGCCGGTGACCCCGCACCATCGGCATTCACATAAGGTGAGTTTTAGAATCGATGTTTTATCGAAAACGGCTGTATTGATATCCTGGTGTTTTCTTAATTCGTTTTAGGAAAATGATTATGATCTTTGAGATCTGTGCAATGATATGCGCAGTTGCGTTTAATTTATTAATATATTCCATCTATTATGCCGTACCTATTCTGTAAATAAACACAGGAAATCGTGTCTTATTTAAATTGACAAACTAAGTACATTTTTTAACCGTTTATCTGCAACAAGAATTTGAACTCTAATACTAGCCTAAATTATGCGTTAATGGCGAAGATAGTGTGAAACAATGATTGAACTACAAGACATTTGCATATTTGTTCTACATATGAGGCTTACGTCATACGTGCGTTATCTTAATTACCTCTACGCTCTACGAGAGAACATATCTAGTTACAGAAAAACAAAGCTACGTCTGTATTGCAACTAAAACGAATTATTCAGTTCCAGGAATTTTAATGTTACATCCATGTAAATATTGCGGTCTAACTTGTTACAGGGAAAAAGGTAAATAAAATTCGAAATATGATAGCTAGTTCAATATTACTCATAAATATGGAAAATAATAACATTGTGGTGTGCACGTGGTGTTTTTTCTTCCATTGTGTGGCTGTGTGCAGAACTGCAGACCATGGCGCGCACTGTACCTTTAATATTAAAACTTTTTTCAGTTAACTTTCGAAAAAAAAAAAGATAGTTATTAAAAATTATGTTGACGGACTTATTGTAAGACTGGTAGTACACTATCGTGTAGTCATTTAGACACGCATCGTTAGCCTTTAACAAAAAATAGCCGTTTTAATAGCCACGCTTTTTCAGTAGTGTCCGTTTTAGAATTCGATATAGTTATTAATTGAAAAATACCGCTGTTACATTTATCGAGAAAACAGTTATGTTAAAAAGAGAAGTGTGCTTGAGGTCGCGTTTCCCGCTAGGGATCAACGAGAGACATCATTTACTATTTTCTTGTGATGTTACGTCCGTTTTCTTCATAGTGTGAACAAAAAATGCGTTTCTTTATTTTGACTTTACAGACCTTAAAGATAAGGCAGCAAATAAATCAGCAAATCGTTACTCAATCATCGCCTGCCGATCGAATTATTACGTAGCAATAACACTTACATTTAAAACTTAAGTGCGATAATCTATTCACTTCTCTACCCGACTGTACGTCAATCGTGTGCGTCGGTCGTTAGCACACTTCGAAAAAGGCGATCGGGAGTTTTTTACTTCGGCACACATACCTAGATACTGACTGCATGCTAGATGCATTACGAAATGTAACTAATGCATTTAAAAGTGATAGTTTGTGACTAAACTATTTAATAGACTTTAATATGTTTAATATCATTGCCCAAGAGACCCCTCCGTGTCTCGGAAAGCATTTTAAGCTGTTGGTCCCGACTGTCATTGGTGGTAGTCGTTACGGGTAATCTGAAGCCCAAAAATCTGACAATCAGTAGGTATTACCCAGTAACTGTGTTGTGGAGGTCAGCTAGGCAGTCGCTCCATGTGAAATACTGGTATTCACCACAATTAGCTGGGATATGTGAAAGAAAAAGTGTTTAAATCTCCATTTCTGACTCGTATATGTAAATGACGCTGTTAAATATGCAGTTATTAATGATCTTCGTTCCGTACTGCGGATGAGCGAAAGTAATTAAGTACTGATTTAAACCGGTTGGTTTCCGATATAGTTTAATATGCTAATTAGAAACTGAAAGAGATCGGTTTTCGCTTATGGTACCTACTGGAAAGGTAATTTATTTACTTTTGGAAATTTAAATCATTTGCTTAACGAGAGGAACCGACAAAGAAAACGTGTCTTATGACGAAATGAAACCTTCCTTAATTAACTAAGTACATCGCTATCCAAGCAATTCCCTTGTCGAATACATCGATTAATGAATGATTAAACGAACTTATCTGTTCGTGAAGTTCTATCATAACTATACCTACTTCGCGCCTTGTCCTCAAGATTAGTAATAAAACACATCATGTAGTACCCATTGATAGGTGTCTCCATTTCTGCACGAAGTTGAGAGGAAAACCTTATTTAACTTTCATTTTTTTATTTAATGGATCTGTCACCGTTGTTGTCGTTACGTCATTCACATTTTTGTGCTCAACCAGTTCTTTTCGTTTTATGCCCAATACATTGATTGATTCTACTGGGCCCTAATTCACTATGACCACTTAACAATTCCTTCGAAACCATGTCAATTCCTTAGTTAATCCGTCATCTGCTATTAACGTATTCTCTATGACACAATGGCGTGGTTTGGTTACTAGAGTCAAGAGCAAACCCATATCAAATAAAAAAATAAAGAAGAATCACACTGTCTTTTACAACCCTTTATAAGCTACAACATTTAAGTACCTCTAAGAACTTCATTCCCTGCTTGACACGCCATCATTACGATTCAGTTACACAATCAGCCGGTTCGTAAACAAATATCGCGGGTTCCTTGAACGCGGCCTAACGGCTATATTTACCCGCACGTGTGTTCCGCCCATTATTTTTAGCTGTATACGGAGTGCAGACGATTCGGAGATGTATCGGATTTACTATGCAGTTTGTTTTGAGAGGGAAATTGTGACAACTGGCACAATATCCCTCTCAAAACAAACTTGTGGATTTTAAAATATTCTTGGTTGTTTGAAGGATCATTGAAAACTAAGATTTGAGTGGAAAAACGGACAGTTATTTACTATTTAATTATTAGAAGTGGCAGAAGAGTGTTTGTTTGAAATCTCGACTCGTGAGAAGTTTTTTGTTTGACTACTATTCTTCGTTTTTATCAAAGTCGAAAAAGCTTTCAACAAAACTTATAGAATATAAGGGTTCTGTGACATATATTCAGGCACTATCTCTAGTGTTCACCAAAAAAATAATAATAAAAGAAACGGCTAACCGATTTGACCCAAGAACTCACCACAAAAACCAAGTTAAGAAAATTGGGAATTCAGTTTTCACTTTGCAAACGTTGATGCTTTCGAAATTGACTTTGACTACAAGGCAAGGTTTCTTATATGGTAAGCGTTTGAAAAGGGTACCTATGTAGTATGTGTAGGTAAATGGGACTTGCAAAAGGTTTTTCATGAGTGCAGGCTGATTTAAAATGAGAGCTTTTTAGGGTCAAACCGCAGCATAGGAAATTACCTTTCAACGGGTGAAAAGGGCTTCCAAATTGAGTAAATTGTAGGTTAGGGTGTTGGTCAAATAATGGACTTATCGTGTACCATTTTATTTTTATTTGAAAGGGCAAAAACGTTTCCGCTTTTTTGGTAAAATGAAATGACTGATGCCGAGATTTATAAGCGTTACTTAGCACGTGCTTTGGCTAAGCTTTATTCCTGTCACTGTCGCACAGCTGTCAAATTACAAGTGCAAGATACAGACGCGAACATGTCTTAAGTTAAATCACGAACTAAGTAACGTTTCTAGATCTTGGCCCAGATGCGATCATAAGACTATAGAAAAGCAAAAAAACTGAAAAGTGTGGGAAGCTTAGAACGGATTGAAAAAGAAAATTAAACCCTTGGCCGCAAAGAACAATACTTTTTAGATTAATAGTGCCAAAAAACATGGGATGTGTAATTTAAAACACTTAGTTGCCACCATAGAGATTATAGTCTTTGGTTACCACACTTGTGTCGTTGCGTTAGTTCTTCACTAATTGTGGGAAGTCGTTGATTATAAGTACGCACATAGTATTCATAAGATAACTACTTGTCACAAAGAATCTTTTGACATAGCATAATAACAGGCAACAATAGCCTTCGTTGACACAGGTATTATTGCGAAATATAGGCGGAGGTAGTCCTTGGAAACTGATAGGATTTTCTTTCTAAGTTTTCACGCCTCGTTTCCCCGAAGGGGATCATACATGTGCCTATAATACATAGACATTTCGCCAGTGTTATGTTTTCGTCCTATTTAATAGCGGGCGAGCCTATTGCCATCAACCGGGCACAGATCCAAACTCCAGGCTGTTACTGAGACATTCCGGATAGAAAAACACAATAACACTGCCCGACCTGGGAATCGAACCTCAATTGCTCAGCAGTAGCGCTTGCGACCTAAAACCACTTGACACTAAAAGATCGCACGTTCGTATTACAGTTTAGCATGTTTGCTAAACTTAGCCAATAACGTAATTAGTTTGTATCTGCCACTGTTGTCTGGTTCCCACAGCCAATTTCAAATTATACAGATTTTAACATAATTTGTAAGGAAACTGCTAAATTATACGTCCCACTTTTATATGACGGAAAAGAATAAGGTTAAATAATGTTTGAATACATTTTCAGAGAATTTTCCAGAATATTTTTGGCTGTGGGAAAATGTGTTGCTTTTTAAGAAGAGTATAACTTTTTTGAGACTTCCACTACTTACATTGAAATTGTTGTTGATTTTTATTAGTCCATCCATGAGAAAAAGTAAAATTATAACTTCTAGATTTACTTACATGAAATTACTTACGGAAATAAAAAAAATATTATTTACGAGCGGCTTCGTTAAGAATTCGTATTTGTGAGCCTTTTTCCACATTTTGTGTTTTAACATTTTTGTTTTTGTTAAGGTTATTGCAAAAAAACGAAAATCGAGAATCGATGTTCAAACTAGAAATACCGTTGAATTCATACATGTTTTTAAGTTTTATAGAAGGCAAGATGTTAATCACAGTTAGGTATGTGTTTAATATTAAAACTTTTCTCTTCCTGAATATTTCATTCGACACCAGCATTTCTTACGCCATCGGGAAGTATTTCGTATTCACACCACGTGATCTAGTTTCCATACAGCAACTGTAAAACAAATAACACTGGCATCTAAAAGTAAATAGTGAATACAAAAATAGACGGCATTTGTAAACGTAGAATTTTCAAGTTTATCATATGTTTTGATAACGTAACGTGTTTTCTTTAACACTGACGAATTTGAGATCAGTAGTCCTATTCTGCAAAAATCCTTAGATGATTGAGGTGTAAATAGTGCCAATCCCCAGCGTCAGATGGAAAAACAGTTCACTTCAAGCTCATAATCAGCCTATAATGTTCCCACTGCTGGGACATAGGCCTCCTCTCGGTGAGAGGCAGTAGGTCGTAATCCACCATGCGGACCCAGTGCGGGTTGACACACGTCACATGTCTTCAATTTTTTGTCTTAAAACCAATAATTATCTTATCACCACTTGACTGCTCTGCTGTTTTTTTTTCACTTCACTTTAATTTTCACGGTGCGATTTTTACAGAAAGACCGGCAGTATTTTTGTTTACAGCTTCGTTGATGACACGTCGCAAGATAACTGTTGTATATAACCCCTTGTATCATTTGTTTGCGTTTCTTTTACTTGTATGTGACGTTTTATCATATTCAAATGATAATTACCAATAATTATTTATATTATATGATGTAAGTTTTCGTATGATTTGGTAGCGTTTGGCATATTATGATGTGTTTGATTGATCATAGAATCCGCTTCACTTGCATTACGAGCGTCATCATTTTAGTCTTCATCGCGGTAGTCACTCCCTTTCTAGTCTTATCATCTTGCATTACAAGTATATTTTTAGTAATGTTGCAGTTAATTCTTTTTATAGAATACATGTAATCTTTTTTCTCTTAGTTGACTGACTACGTATTAACTTACGTTGTTACCAAGTAAATATTCCGATGTATTTTGGCATAACTCAAAGATTCTGCGGGAACAGAAAGCATAGAGTTTCATAGAATAACGATCTATGAGGTTAAACCAAAGCCTTTGTCTTTGTTCCCTCGTAGATAGATATTAAGGTAGTATAAACCAGTTTAGAGTTTTAGATGTCTGAGTTTTAGACTAGCGAAGACTTCAAAGTATATGAAACTACATATCGAATATTTTACAGAAAACCCGTGCGTCTAGTATATTTTCATAGGTGGTTTGTGCTTAGAAAGAAAAATAAATAATAAGTAAGGAGTTCGCTAAAGACTGACATACCTCTGGAGTTTAATTATAAACGTTGCTTAAAGTTAAGTCCTTAAAGCAACGGTTATAAATAAACCCCTTCGAGTTTATATACGCACGGCTACAGGCCTACACATCAAGCTATGCATAAGTGTAAGCTAACTTCTCATTGTACGAAAAACCTATACAATGCGAGGTCAGCTAAAACTGTATATGTATAGCTTGATGTGTAGTCGTGTGTACATCATAATGTTTTATAGAATACCGGCCTGTAATTTCCACTGTAGCAGGGCAAAGATATCTTCTCATACTGAGAAGGGATCAGTATTGATCTAATCAACATGCTTCATTAGAACAACACTGATCACTGATCAGGGGGCCTAAAAAGGCCACTTTGGCAGAATCATAAAAAGATAACATAATGGACCGTTAACTGTTAAGTTAATCGTATCAAATCCCATTGGTGAAGCATTTTTCAGTTATTTTTTTTTTGTCTGTGCTTAAATACCAATCAATCCAAATCCAATCCCAATCTCTTTGATTGTATCTACGTAGTGCAGAGAAAAAAAGAAAAACACGGACGGTCTTCGCCATATTTTAATTCATAATGTTATCCTTTTATGATTCTCCGAAGTGGCCTTTTTAAGCCCCCAGATCAACATGCTTGCTCACTGCTGTTTCACATTTCAGATCATTACGGGTCCATCTTTTCACACTTCTTAGGAAATATGTTTCATCAAATGAACCAATGCATACACTGATTAACTCTTAAACGATTCAGTCTTCAAAAGCTCTTCAAGTTTTAAATAATCGATTTACATATCCATAATATGTCCTAATGTTAGTTTATCACGACAATCATAAATTCAGTTACACTTTCACAAATACTCGACTAACATTTTTGAGTAATCAGTTCCAAATTTTCTCATGACGAACGTCTATCTGGAATATGTTGTGACAATGGTTTGTTAATTAAATTGTGGTAAAATTAGGCCATTATTTTGACTCGAATCAACTTAACCTCTAGACGTTTTTGTTTCTGCTGAGAGCCTTAAAACTACGAAGGGTTTACCTCTGATCTCCAAAGTTATCCTTTAACCACCTTATTTTAAAAGATCTGGGTATCATTTATGAAGTCATTATGTACTAAGTCAAGTGGAGACTGGCTTTCTCTTAGTGAACTCCGACTCTCCAGGCTTATCCCCTTAGTAGATACTTAAAAAATGCGCTTTAGGCATAACCTTCCCCCAAGAAAAACTACACCTTCCGATTTCCTAACACCAAATTTCCGATACAATTTACGTTCGTTACCCACCCTCCTAACCCCTGTAATCTTCAATCCTAATCTAACTTCGATCCCAAACTTTGCAAAAGTTGGAAACAGCGAGAGTAATAAATTATCAAAATTTATTAATATGCTGGTACTAGTTAGTATAATTTTCCTAATCGAGGTGCTCCGAATTTATGCGTAAAATTGAACTAAACTTTAACTTAACGTATGTATCTAAGTTAGGTCATCAGTCAGTCGATTAAGGGTAACGTCCGTATGCAATTTAGCACTCTCTAACCTAAATGACGTGTCTTTAAATTTTTCTTCCATTATTCATAGCTATTGGTAAACAGGCGAATATATTTCTCATGCTTTGGAATGGCTTTTTTCACTCGGAGAAATGCTATCGTAAAATACAATACCTAAATGTAGGATCGAAAGTCGTGAAAATATTTCGTTATTTATGACTTAAAGTTCAAACGATTCTGTCAGATTTGCATACGGATATTGCATGGAGGGATATCATTTACCATAACTATGCTTATAGATCTGCATGAACTGTCCTTTTTTCTTGAGTATGTAGTCAAAAATTTACAAAATGGCGGCCTGTTCAGGTTTCTAAGTCTAGCCTAGTACTCAACCCAGACCGTCTGATACTGTCATAGCTCCATGCGATCTATTCAGTTATTAATGTACTGCACGCGATGACACCCACATGATTTTAAACTTAGTAGTTGTATGTATTCTAGATTAGTTCTAGTTCATCGTCCTTTTAATTAAGCCTCTTTGACATCGTCAGTGAAACCTTGCTTTGAACGGAAGCAACATACTATCCAAACAGGGTTATAATAATCTGTCACTAAATTAATACAATTCATTCGACTCACACGTAGCTGCGGGTGTCGATAAATAAGTAATAAATCAATCGTTCGTCGGTCAGCTATCTTCATCCATATGTAAATACAGTACATTAATTGGATCTGTAAAAACTGCTGTATTTATAGAACCGCCTTTGTGCAGTAGAATCGTTTATATAAGCCCTTGTTGTCCCTCTGTTGGGCAGAAGAGCTCCCTTTTCTCCTTCTATCTCTCTCTTTTCAGTTTTTACTTACTGAGTGACCATGGGACAACCAATTTTTCTGAGGCACATTGATAATTTACCTTATCCATTAGAAATACCAAGTTCAAAAACCAAATTACCCATACTTCCATCCTACGCCAGACATTTTTATCCACATCGTTGACAAACGACACGACAGACGTAGTCTGTCTGTCATAGTTGCACGACAGCACTTCATAATGAGCACAATGCACGCAAACGCCCACCAGAACTGTTCCGAAGATACAGTATTTTGAGGACTTGGACTTGATTTAGTATGGGAATTTGAACGTTCATAGCTGACTCGTTTTAGGTTGAAATCTAAATCATTAGCGTTCTTCTATGGGGTGAAAGAATTTCATCATCATGATTCTCCTGCCCTTATCCCAATTTATTAGGGGTCGGCTCAACTTGTCTTTTTCTTCCATACTTCTCTATTAGTCGCCATCACGGTAGGCTGTAAATAGGCTGAAAGTATTTATAAAAAAAAAAAATTACATTGTTATTCTGGAATAGTGAAAAAAATAACGTGCTGTCTCTTACACAAAATGGCGAAATAAAAAGGGAAGAGCTTCACCCCTATCAAAGGTACTGATGGAGATAATCTTTACTGCCGTGGGATACTAGGTGAAATTATGGTTTAATTAGCGTGATAATTATTGGCAATTTCTTATTTTGCGTATGGTCTATCGTTCGATTAAAATCTGAGATTGCAGTAAGTGCGTCTAATGGTACGGGATTTAAAGCCTATGATTGCCCTTGTAGCAACGTCCTTGTATCACACCCCAGCTGCAGGGGTGATTTGTTAGAATGATTGGCGATGCGTTTGTAGGTCAGTTCAGACTGATTGATCACTTGATTTACCGCCTCACAGGTTGCAAAACGGCTTTTTCAAAGGCAGGCTTATTGCACCCAGAAATGCGTCTTACGCCCAATTTCTTGAACGAAATTCAACACAAAAATTGTCAAACGGCCCGTAAACTGTTGTGATTGATTTAATAAATTATCAAAAGCCAAGCGGTTCACTTGACTTGCGTTTAATTTTGACGCGTGAATGATTTTCGTTCCACAAATTTCATGATAGAATTTTAAGTGTACGTCGAGTCAGATTCTTTCCCAAAACCAAGTGTAATGAAGGCGTTTCGTCAAAGTGCACGAAAATTACATAAAACGCTTGACTGACCATATTTTCACCAGGTTGTTCGCAATATCAGACGATTTTTGTTCTTATTGCACATAGATCACAATTGATTAGAAAGTGACGGATGACGAAAAACATTCAGAAAACGTTTCGTGGTTCAAGAGAGTTGCCGAAGCGACTAACGACCGTCGAGGCTGAAAAAAGGGGAAAAAATGGCGCATCGAATTTTCACGGCATGTCTGTCTCATTATTCTTTGTTCCATATTTTGAAATACTTAGTATGTTTTTATTGAATATCTCAACAGAGATCAAATAATATAAAAAATGTTGGGATAAGTAAATTAGAAATCAAACTTGTTTTATGTACGAACACATAGCGCCACCTTGTGGCGAATAGCTGAACTATCCACTTTGTTGTAGGTGAAAAAACTGACGTTGAGTAAATTCTTAGCATTTTAAAAACCTTTTTCATGCCATATAAAAGTGTTTTGGTAAATTCATAGTTTTTTATTTTTTTTGTTGGAGAGTATTTTTTTAGGAAACTGCGTTTGGGCGAGTTGGCGCTGTTCATTGTCGCTACTACATACTAGATGGCGCTGCTGGTAGCTCCATTGCAAACTTCTAACCGTGGCTCCCCCGCTATTCTAGCTTCGTCTCTCGCGGTATTGATTTATATTTTGTTAACGTAGGGACTCACTGTCGTCGATTTATAATAATTAGGTACAGTTGATTGGTTGATTCATGAATTAGAAATTAGTTATACTTAAACGAAAATGGACAACGCATAACAGGTATAATATTCCCAGTCTATCGGCTTTTAGCCGTATTATTAATATGTCAAACTTGATTACTAGAACCGTTTTGTCACTGATTGACATATTGGTTTCGATTCTGTAGAGCGCCGGCTGAACTGAATTGGAATAATGTTGTCTTTTCATAACAAGAACGAGAGAATAATATACTAATAAATAAACGAATAATATACACAGTATATTTGGCATGGTCTTACTTAAACTATATTGTTATTGAGAGAAGTGATCATAACAGTAGTTATGTTTAACTAAAATAAAATGTATCCTTCTATTTCATCTATTGCAACTGAAAAATTTGGTTTTTGAAGTATAAACTTCTTTATGAGCACTTTGCGCTCTTTCTGAACAGTAAACGAAACTGAACCGACACGCTCGGGTCGGTGTTTTAATAAATTCTCATTTGGTGTCTTACAACTATAGGCGGTATTCATATGCCTGCTAGTGATTCACATGATATTCCATCCAAACCTATTATTACTGTAATACCGTATGACGTAACACAACTTGATTGGCCATCGACCTTGGTACAGTCCACGGATATCATGGTACAGTCACTACAAATCAACTACCAACAACGGACTTAATAACCTTTTTGTATTATAGTACAACTTCGGAAACTTAAATTATGTCAATGTCAGATATTTTTTCCCCAACTGTTGGAGGTGACAGCGTAGAAAATTACGGCCTGTTAATGTTCTCAAGTATGTTCTGTACTTCCGACAAATTAAATACACGCTTTTTAAAAAGGATTTTTATTGACATGCATATTGGTAAAGATTGGATTGGCCTAAAAGAATTATGTTCAAATTTCTTTCTTTTTTCATAGGGTGACAATTTTTTTATTAAATTAACGTAACTTTTTTCTGTCCATCGAGTTAGAAATAATTTCTGAACAGATCCCCACCCCACCCTAATTGCGTAACACTATCAATCTCAATCTGAATCATTTGAAGCACATTATTTCTAATCCATTGCTTCATTATGTTCGAAAAACGTGTCTGCTCCACAACGTAAATCACGTAATGAATGTTGAACTGTCAAAATCAAACCCATTGCTACTGAGAGTGTGTTACGCAATTACCCCGCAGGTCAAGCAGGTTTCCGAATTGGCCATTTGCACGCTCCTGTCTTTTATGTTTCGTGCAAGAATGGGAATCTGGCTTAAGTAGAGTACTTACGTTTATATTCAATGCAATCCTTTTGTCTATTTCCTTTGATATGTTCTGGATTACATTTGAAAACTAATGATCATTGTTAGTAGTAACCCTAATTGCTTGTATAGACAAATATGGATAATAAGTACATTTGTAGGCGAGCCTGTATATCTAGTTTTTGTACTGGTCCTATTTAGACTGCCCACGTTCCTATAAGGTTATTGACCTTCATTATGTAGTCTAAATCGTGAAACATCTATCTCTTATTGATATGATCAAGTTTATACTTGATATTTGATTGAAAATTTTAAGCCAAGGAAGCGTCTGTATGTCTGAACCAAACGTAGGTACTTAAAATATAATTAATCAAAAAATAACGTAATAGATTACGAAGCATGTGACCTTTACTTCAACTTGAAATTATATTTAGAAGGTAGAGGCATTTCCGACCTTTCGCCGCGTTCAATTTAAGCGAAAGAAACCTCTTCGCTAAAACGGTACTCGATTTAGTAAATTCATATAAGGTTATACGATGATGAAACTGAATGTATCATGTCGATCTGTTTTTATTCAACTTGCAACCTGGTTACACTGAGACAACATTAATAAAATCGTTACTAATGATAATTGAGCGATGTTACCAAACATAACAGATAGGTATAATATAACAACACTTTTGACAATAAAAAAAAATAAAACATTAAAAAACAGGATAATTATATCAAAAGCGTAAAAATTTCCACTTTAGTTCACTAATAAATGAGCGAAACTAACTCATAGTGGCTAGGACCATACATTATGAGGTCAACTGCTCTTTAAAGCAGTACCAATTAATTAAGATTCCTTGTTTGATAACTTGAACGCCTTTACGCCTTATTTCATTATGATTGACATAAGTTTTTGTAGATCTAGTTTTGCTAATATTTAATTAATCAAACTAATATATTGGATTACTCCAATCGAAGCGGGATCTGATTAAAAAGTTTTTAGTGGTAACTGAATAAAGAAAAGTTGATAAACAAAAATATTTGAAAAGCAGAAGTTCATATTTTCAACATTTCATTCTACATTCCTCCAAAATCATACATTCATTTTGATAGACCACACGAATGAATTGATGTATTGTCAATGTGTAATGATATTGTTCTCGCATCGTATATCAAATACCAGAATCAGAAACCAGTTTAAAAGGTTAAAAGTCACAACACAGCCAAAACACGGCTCACACTCTCCGGAACCTGTCAAAGCTACCATCTTTCTTACAGCCATTTTGAAACAGTCCGGTAAAGACGGTGATTTAAGTTGTTTAGTATTAAAAAGTGAAACTCCACAATATCGCGTTACCACTATTGTTAACTGTGGTACTACATGCAATGGTACAAACATGCGAGTGCGGTCGCCGCGCGGAAATGAACCGTTTTTCAATTATAGCCGGCGTTCACTTGACGTTCATCGATCGTTTGCGTGTCTTCCGCAGCGAGTTTAGTAGACGCTTTGGTCCTAAGATTGTTGCTGTCTTGTTAAGTTTTAGCAATTATATTTTATCACCCTTTAATTGTCCCACAAAGACCTCACAAGAATCCATCAAGTCACTGTTAGTCTATGCAGTTCTTCCTTACTTTCTATCAACCCATAATCTGACCCGACAGGAGTTGCTCCCATTCCTCTTTTCTGTTTAACCAGTTTTAACCGCTTTTTTTTTTGTAAGTGAATTTAGACGCTTTTTGTACTTTTCCCAAACATAGTTGTTTGATTCCGATGCTCGACAAAACGGTAACAATAAACTCTGCTAGTTTGTTGCTGCCAGTGAGTCATAGCTACTAGAGCGTGCAGCAATTAGCTTGGTTGTGGAAACCCGAGCTCTGCCGCTATTGGGAGAAAGATACGGTTTTGTACACAAATCGTTTGATGCAAAGTTTGCTGGACCAGCTGGACTAAGTATCTAGACAGTTTTTAAAATAAGTTCATAAGGTTCGGTTAGTAAACACAGTCGTCATTATCATCAAACAAACGAAAGACGTCCACTACTGGATATAAGTCTCCCTCCAGCAACGACTCATCGATCTGGCCTGTGCTCCTAGGCAGATTCAGTCCTTATTCGTCAAAAGTATGTGGTAATAAATGTGAAACTGATCGGATCTGAACTAGATTATGTTTGGACCTTAAAAGAGACTGTAACCTTTGAGTTTGTTTCGGTCATTCTTCTCAGAGTAGTCAGATAGAAAACGCCGACCTCATCTAGTTTAAAAAAATATTATTGACGTGTAAAAGTGTATGTCAAGTACAAACCTACCTACAGAAATAAAAGCATGTATCATTTAAACTTCTGTGAAGATAATAATTATGTAAGTGTGACATATAAAAACCTCACTCTTCATGAGTATATAAAAAATCGTAGCCCCTAACGTCTAGCTAGGTTCTGCATAATACAGTTCTTTTTGTCTGAGGGGAGGGCTACACCAACAGTCAGCACAGATTTCTCCAACACCACTGGAGCATACCGCTAACAATTATACGCTCTACCGGAGGTGAGTCACTGCCTCTACAAACTGCGACGTACTCAATGGTTACTGCAAACTTGTTACAAGACAGTTAACTGGTGAAGCATTGTTGTAAAAAATGGTTATGAATTATGAATATGGACTTGTCGGTCTGGAAAACCTGGTTATTGTGCTGATTAGTTTGGTATATGGGTTTGGAGGTTTTGGACATGATTGATGATAATGATGCTGTTCTGCTTTCAATCATCAATAGAAAACGTAATTTAAAAGATTCCAGTTTAGACTTGGTTATTGGCAAAAGGCCTATTACATGGGACTTGTAACATAACTAATAAAAATGGCGAAATGTAAGTGTTCTTTACACCTGTACCTACACCTTTATCAGCGTCACGTCGTGAATTGTGATGCTATTTATTCAAAAGATCCATCTACTGGTCAACGTTGTAAGTAAAACTATCCTAATCCAATACATTGTTAATGCTATAGACCACTGGATCACTTACGGCTCTAAAACCATTCTAATTTGACGTATATAGTTGGCGCTTAAAATGCAAATGAACACATGCGCTAGCGCAGCGGTGAATCATCTGTTTTGCAGTGAGCATGGCTGAACTGGTTTCGTTTTGCTTTTCGAACTGAATTTTGACATTAAAAATGCGAGGTTGTTCAAATTATCTTTTGTTAGAAGGATAGTGCTGATCATAGAACTCTTGATAGAACACATAAAACTCGCCTTATCTGTTCCCTGACACGTACCTCCACCTGAAATCGTCACTGTAATAGCCGTAAGACTAAAATTACAACGCGAACTGAACAAATTAGTGACCCTTTCGACATAATCCTTCTATCGGCTTTACCAACACAAGGGAGATTAATCCTGCTTATTTATTGGCAGTAAAATAACATTATGAACTTCCCGTCTAAAGCAAAGTGAATGTGTACTATTATTGAAATTCTAGTCCAGTCGAGCTTCGCAATAGAAAAACGTAGAAACTAATACAAGCCTGCAATGGCTTTGCAACTTTGTTTGGCAAAAATTCTGAAGTATTTTCATCTCAGTTAAATCTGTTAAAACTGCTATTAATCGTAGGTACTCCTCAACTATTTACGAGTACCTGAAAACTGCAGTTTTACAAACTAATTAATCTGTAGCAGAGAGAAAGAATGTTGGATGAAAGCTCGTTGTAGAAATTCTTTTCTGTAAACATTCGTTTGGATGAAGCTTGAAAATGAAACAAAATTGTTCGGCTTTACGCCTTCATTTCGTATTAATTCAAAAGTAATTGCAAAAGACGCTTCCAAGAAAAGAAGAAAAGAAAAAGAGTAACGAAAGCCTTACCAATCTTTTTACAATTAAACAAAATTGTACCTAATTAATTATACTTTTCAATTAAAAGGTTGTTTGACGAACCCGTTTGTTAATTAAAAGCATACAGCTATCCTTCGTTATTGTCAACAAGCTTTTGCCCGCTGCTTAGCCCGCGGGATGTCGCAAGATATTCCACAGGAACATCCTACCGGAATTAGAAGTACCCTATATTTTAATCCTGTATGCCAAATATCATCCAAATCAGTTCTAGCCGTTTTTGCGCCAATCCGGAACACATCTAGACAATCGGGCAAAACTTTTCAAAACTATATTTTCGGCATTACGTCTCATTCGCAACAATTACTTTTTTTTTTTTTATTCAATGTACAGTTTTGACTTCGTTACTATTTTGTTATATATGTACCTAGATATAGATTTTCCGAAACCTGATTATAGAATCTAACCGTCAAACAATATTTAACCGCGAAATATGTTATATTTGCAATCGTAACTACATAAACTGCGTGAAACACGTCTTGGGGAAACGTGATCCGCTTTAATGTCAAATGACTCATAAATGTGTTTACTCTTGACACGAGGCCGGTTATAAGCCGGTCTATATATTTTGTATCTTCGAATATATATGTTCATTCATTTGTTCAATCTCTTGTTTAAGATGTTCTGTAGTGACTTTATTAAGGGTTATGCGCTATTCCTCATCTTTATTGTCCGGGTTTCCAGTGTTAATTTCGGGCTTTCCCATTGCTTAGTTTACCAGTACAATTAATGGTAGTAGAAGGATAACGCCAGTCATAACGTTTAGCAGTTTTATAGGAGAACAATTTGTATTATTGGTGTCGAGATAGATGATTACTTTTACGTTATTAATCATCACGGCTAGAGATATCTTCTGAGGAATATAGGCTGCAATCACTGATCTGAACTTACTTTAGAGCTACCTACTACTATCTGGTAGTAAGAATTAACTATGGCTGGTAGGTTTGAAACCGCTGTGCTCTAAAATAAGTTCAACTCAAATACATGGAGTGTTAAAAAGAACCTAAAAAACAACGGCAACTATTCCCAAAAAGCCGGTTTCGAAGCCTCGCCAGACACCATCTGCCGATGCAATAAAAATAAAAATCTGCGGAGAATTTTTAGAGTGCCTCTGTAACTAAGCCTTAAAATATTGTGAAAAAAGTTAGGGCTTGTTTGAAAATGAGAGATTGCCACAAATATTTAACCACTGACATGAAAGTGAGTGGTCGCGAAGTATAACACCTGAAACTAAACAAACAGTGTCGAATGCACAATTTCAAACATCTTATCTTTTGTATCACGTGCGGACTTTTCTTTCTTGCACCCCCTTTGCCCCACCGAAGGCTGATAACCTAGCGAAGCGGCGCCTGCGCAGCACTGCCACCTCAGTCTCCTCTCGGCAGCCGCACGGAGCGGACGTATTGCACGAAACTGTTTTATAAAAGAATAAAAATCTCAGTGATGTGACATATGAACGTGGATTGTGTTTGTGATAGTGATTTATTATTTCAAACTGATAACATTTTCAGTTTGGCTAATGTGATATAAGGTGGAGTTTTTATCTGTGCCCGGATCGAGCCGATACCGTTGCGTCGCGCTTCGGTGATTCGGTTAATAACTCGTGGATCTACAGTGCCTGTGTTATAGTGGCTTTGCTAAGATTTAACGCCGTGAAAAGGTCACTTACCTTGATCGGACATTGAAAAAAGTTCTCATATTCTAGGTCTAGTCGTCAATCTCAGTATTGGTATTTTTGCTTTAGATTTGGTTTCCAAACAGGTTGTCATGCGTCTCGTTCGTTTTTCTGTCGAGGTTTTTCAAGTTTTCTTTTTCGTTTGTCACTAAAACTAGTTTTTGGTCAAGTCTGTCGTAGTGAGTCACTACTCTAAAATGAAGGTTTCTACGAGAATCCGTAGTAATTTATACTACGGCAATTCTTTCTACCATTTAATATTTTTAAGCACGATTGACACAGATATAAAGCCTTTTGTTTCGACTAAAGCTTAGATGTGAAAGGATAGAAGATGCGAGACACTGTCCCAGTTTCTACGATCAAAAAATTAATAAACTTTCATTTATGTGATAAAGACGATAGGTTCTTTCTCTCATTATTTTTACGCTTCATAGACGGTTGGTTGGCTGGAGCGGGTTTTTGTTTCGTCGGAGTGAAACGGCGGCAATTGGACCTTGATATCCGGAGTTGCAACAGAACACAATTGGTTTGTACGGCTTTGGTGTACGGCGCAAGTTGGGGACTTGTGGGTTGTACACGATATTAACGTGTTTGGAAACTATTTCCGAGTTTATACCATTTAACCTTACAAGAAACCTCCTAGATGAACCAATACATCTGGTTCACTTAACTCTACATTGACTGTGACATCGAAATTTTAATTCATGGACATTGTTTGAAAGTCGTTTACATTCTATTCCGGACATACGGTTAAAGCTTTAGTCAGATTCAATAACGACCTCTTAAACCTGTACATTTCTATTAACATATTTTGAGCCCAACCATTGTTCGAAATCCACATGCATTGTGAAACATTGTATACAGTAATTAACATGAAACATAGTATCCAAGAGGAAGACGTACACAAATCAAGCCTCCGTGACATTCTAATCAGTTCACATGTAAACGCAAACTAATTACCAACAAACCAATCAGGAAAGAGAGCCTTTAACTAGAGCACTATTTGTTCAAAAACATGGTATTTTGAAATGTCTCAAGACTGCAGACGTAAACTCGGCAGTCACGCTCGCTACATTTATGAAATTACAGCGACCCAGATTTTTGGCTAACCACTTACTAATGACACTAAAAGTGAATGATTCTGGAAGTCCTAATGATTCGGGTCGATGTCCGGCTTTTGTGTTTTTCAAGGCTAATCGTCATGGTTGGGTTCTTTATGGGGTAAACGGCAGCTGAAGTGAATAGTTGTTTGCAACTATGTGCTACAATGAAGGGGACTTTAATGTAGGCTAGTAGGATTGTTGTTTACAAACATTTTAGATATCATCATCATCATCATTTCAGCCAAAAGACGTCCATTTTAGATATGATAGAATATAAATAGTAATGCGCCCTGTATTGCCATCTTCTGCCTCTGAATCTTCTTTAGCACAATCTGAAGGCATCCCAAGCCTATTGTCGAAATTACCTGTGTCAAGTATCACGACAAGACCGTTTTCTTTAGAGTAAGTGAGAGGATGGTTAAAAATATAGTCTCATCATCCATCATCATCACAAAAAATCAATTTGCCTTGCCTTTTCCCAACTATATTGAGGTCAGCTTCCAGTTTAACCGGATGCAGCTGAATACCAGTATTTTACATGGATCGACTGCCTATATCTCCATCATCATAATTATATTATCTGATATTCCAGTTTACTTTCAACATGAACTCTATCTTCATTATCAAAATTACCCAGTCCCGCTCTCGCTTTAACACTTAAACATTGACTTTTATGTTGTCAAGGTCTGAAACAGATTTTCTTAAATACAGTCCAGTTAACTCAAGCATTATCTTATGCTCTTTACATTGTTTCAAGCACAATATTCATTTGTTTTAGCACAATAGTTGCAATACTTTACGGTGATTCAGTCATTTAGTTTCTTTTATCACGTAGCTGCAGTTTCAAATGATATTGTAGGTAAGTCATAATCTTGTATGTTAATTTACAATGTTTTACATTCGTTTGTTTATTATAAGCCGAGGATTTGTACTAAGATAATATGCTAAACTATAAAATGCACCCAGCTGTAGACTTATATACAATATACAACGATCATATTATGAAACTATAAAGCAACATGGGCTCTAATTCACTATGAACACTCAAGGATTCCTTACTTCGAAACCACGTCGATTCATTAGCTATTCCCGCCAATCTCGCGTTCATTTCGCGCGGTTTCGTTCATTGTGTCATAGAGAATACGGTGTTCTGACTTTGTCCACGTGGAAATTCCATAACCCGATTCATTACCCAAATTATCGTTTCTACCAGATATGTATATTGAACTCACTTATGGTCTAGCTATTTATCAGGCCAACCATTTCACACCAACTATCTTCGGGTATGAAAACACTGCCTGTTATCAGTTATCACACAGTTAAGGAACACGTTATCAGATTAATACTGATAACCGGAGATAATGACTTGGAATTAATGTGTTGTGGTGATGTCATTGTGCTTTTGGCGTGGACAGTTTTTTTAAACGTGTGGAGAGGGACTGGATGGACATAATTTTAAATTTGTTAACGTTTTCTGCAGGCTTTGAGTTAATGCTTGCTAAAGTGGCAATGGTTACTAGATAGTTTGTGTACAAATTAGTAAACTATCTAATACAAGTCTAAAAATTTCGTATAGTCTGTCCCTATTCTTTGGTTAGTATAAAAAAAACGATTGACAACATGTTGTGAGATAATTAAGGGATTGTAGGAAAGGCTGAATTTGCTGTCGTAAAATCGAATGATGAACGTAAGTTTTCTAAAACGGAAGAAAATATAGGTCATGAAGTCGTCACAGCAGTTATACCTGTCATTGGAACGATAACCTAACTTATAATAAAGGCAGTGTAAGCGAGATCAAGAAATCAACATGCCATAACTGTTCTAGCATCAACTCTGTCACGTGTCCAATATAATTCTATTTAGCTTCGATTACCGCCATTGTTTCGGAGCTAGATAACGCAAACGTGACTCGACAGTGTTTGACGTACTGTATCTATATTAATAGATTATAACTATTCATGTTCAAGATTATTGTAGGCCGATTGAGGCTTAGAGCGATTATATAAGAGTTCGTAGAAATCTTAGAATGGCTAAGTGTAATGTAATCGTTGATAAATTAAACCTATTTGTTCAGAATTGTCTTGTAATAAACTAGTGTTGTAATCTGTTGGTCCTGCCATTTTTAGGTAAAACAAATGGATAAGCATGATTGTTTTTAAAACTGGAAAATGTCGTCCACATACATATATAACTTCAGAGTCTACTGTGAATTTATCTTTCAAAAACGTTAAATAACTTAGTGACTATAAGCAAAAAGCTAAACTAAACAGGAATATTTTTTTCGGGACTCCCAAATCCGTACCGAATATCCCAATGCATTTTAAGTTTTAAAAATAATTATGATATATCATATTATTTGCGTGACGAATAAGTACGAGTACCATTACAATCTACTTATAGTTCACAGCAATTTGAAATGGTGCAATGCAGTTGTGTCATTGACTGTTTTTTGCTCGACGGCCGTGTATCGATCGATAATCTTACCTTCATTATTGCATATTATTGTCTGTACAGTATTGTTCATTAGGGTTTTTTATTTGTTTTCATTGTGCAAATATTTCCAAGTAAGTTTCTGTTTCTAATCAATTTTGGTTCCAACGTCTGATCTTACCAAATGTTTGGCCAAAAATTTTTCATTAACTTATCTTGCTTATGCTAAACGAGGCTTCATTGAGTATTGTTTGAATAGGTATGTTTGCATATATTAGTTGGGAAAATCCTGTACTTCATTTTGTCTTCCAAGCTTATATACGACTTCAAAAACAATCACGTTCACCAACTCGTGAACACAAATATTTTAATAATATAAATAAAATACTGTATATTGACAATCTCACGACCTCAGCCGCAGGTCGCGGTGACCTTAGCACCGATAACTATGATATTTGACCAGTAGACCAGCAAACAACTGGGACATAATCATTCTTCAACTGTTTTTAGCTCCAAATCCGTCATAGGATTTATATATGCACATACATATTTCAGAAGATTAATTTCTCTCTTTACCGGAAACTTGAAGCTTTTTGCCATAGTGATATCGGCGTAGGACTCAAGGTTTTAAATGTTATTAAATTTTTGCTTAATGTACAAATAAATGCCTAGTTATACGGACTTAGCAAATAAGTTTATAATTTTGGAGTAAACCTTCTTGATAATGTTAAATTTCAAGTGATAATGTTAAATTTCAAAAGATGAATTCAAGTAATTTAAGCCAACAAACAGATTCTATCTTACTTTAACAAAGTTGGGAAAAAGTTAGGCAGATGACGATGTATAAAGATATCATGTTTTCTCAAAACCAATAAACACACTAACAAGTATATCCATCTATCTACTAATAGTAATAACAAATAAACCTTCAAACTAGAGATTCCACCCACAACCAAAATTAATTCTCGAAATGAATGTGGGAACATCGAACGAATATCCTCTTTCGTATGTCATTTGGGTCAAAGCTTAACTTATGGGAAAACTTCAGAGGGATCGACCTTTTATCTCTGGCACGTGTTGGTTATCGTTCAAATGTTTTTGAACTGAACGTGGTGTGTGAGTGGAACAGCTGATGTTTGAGTGATGGTATGGATGACTGAGAGAGTGTTGACTGAGTGTGAATCGGTTATGAGTGTGAAAGGGGACGATGATGAATTGTTATGGATTTTGGTTCAGTACTTTTAGAAATGAAAGTCTTTGGTTTAATGTGATGCTGACAAATCTGTTAGAAGACAAAAATATTTTTCACATAAGCAGAAGAAGAGAAGAGAGAGAAGAGGAGGAAGGAGAGAAGAGTGTATTAATTTTTCACTCATAGTAGCTTGCATTATAAAATCTACAATATTTCCATTTCAATTTCTACGTTAATTCCAAAGTGGCATACTTATTATCATTCACTACGAAACAGACAATACAGTAACGCAATAACAACATAACTCAAAAAACACGGAAACCAACGTATTCCTTTATTAATATTATACAATTTACACTAGCAAAAACTGAGCAATACCTAAGCCGGCTCACATTAGTATGCCTCTCGCGTCCGTCCAATATTAATTAAACAGACATAGAGGCACGCAGACATACAGACATACATACGTACCGGTCGCTCTTGTGCCAGTTTGTCTTCATACATATTACCATATGACTATTGTTGTATTTGCTAACTCGAATAGTTATGTAGATTTTCGCTGTCTTTGAATGAGACTGGGTTGGTTCTGATAAGTTTATAGTAAAGATTAATGTATGACAGCATCTGTTTTGGTTGTTTGTCGCAATATTTGAGATAGTAGAAATGGGACAGCTTCCTCCTCGTATTGGCACGAACATGCAAAGAGCTCATAAGCATAAGCATAATCCGCCTGTAGCGGTCCCACAGGGACATAGGCCTCCTCTCCGTAAGAGGGAGGGGGCCATATCCACCACGCGGGCCCAGTGTGCGTTAGCGGATGTCCCAAATTTTTAGTTCTAGGACATGCTGGTTTCCACACGATGTTTTCCTTCACCGTTTTAAGAGCAGTGGTGATGAAATAATTTACAGCCAGTCAGTCATCAAGGTGGCAGCCGAGAGCTTGAAATATTGTAGTCAGATATCATTAACGAAAATAATATCATATTCTTTTAGTTTTATTTATATTATCAAAGTGATAAATATCGTCCTTGGCTCGCACTGATATGCATAATTCCGTGACGCAGTCAAAGATATTAATCATCACATTAGTCTGTTATAATGCACTGAGCATAAGCCGAACCTAAGCGTACATGAGCGTCTTAAGGCGAATGAACATGTATGCTTGTCGAGCATGCATGAACAAGCATATTGTGTGTACTTCATGCATGTAGTAGTTACTGCCTTAAGCCATTACAATAGAAAAAGGAAGAGTTAGGATATACGGACTATATGTAACTCTTTCGTGTTTTTGTGTTTCATTAACGACCTTGTCCATTTAGATTGTTTTATGCTTTGTATGCGGAACATATCACGGGCTGTTTGTTTTTATTGACTGACATGTTTGGCGTTTTATTAAAGGAAAGTTAATTAACGTTGATATATTTTGAAGCTTCATTGCCTTTTGAAGTTTTATTTTTGTAATGGTTGATGCACGAAAGTAGTCCAGGAGTTCCATTTCAAGATTTGTATATCATGCTCACATATTTAATTACACTAGCAAATGAACGTCTATTTCTTCCTTGTTTTAAAAAGTAACTGTTTAAATTATATAGAAAGGTACCAGCAGACAGTATTCCAAGTAAAACACACATTGTCAAACCATAAAAAATCACAAAACCTCTAGACAAGTTTCTTTGAATTTTGTTTGAAGCATTTATTTTTAAGTATAAATTATAATTTACGAAAGTAATCCAAGAGTTCCATTTCATGGTTAAATGTCAATTAGACTAACAAATTAACGTCTGTTTGTAACTCGGCTTATAACATCTTGAACACGATTTAGAATAGTATAAAAAGTAACAGCCACACATATTTATTTCAACCAAAACACATATTGTCAAATCATAAAAAATCGTAAGACAATTTTCGCACTACGTTTCAAAGTCTTAGCACATAACAGTAATGCATCTGACGGTCTTATTTACGAAATGAACACTATATTGGTAGGTAATAATCTCATCAGGTAATGCATCAAATTAATTCCGGTCGGCCAAGGCAACTAATATTGTAAGCCGTGACGGCGCATTTACTTGTAATTGCGTAAATCACACAGATTTTTTAGATATAAGACGTTCTTTGTTAACGTTTTATGTAGATGAAGTATAGGAAAATACGATGATACGATGATGTCGAGATTGCAAGTATTTTTCATACGACCTTTTTTATTTAAAGAAAGAAAGAAAATACATTTATTTAGCACAGACTAAAAGACACACAATACACCAAAAAGTTCTTACTTAGTTAGTTGTTACTTACATTATATTTGTTTTTTACACTCTTTGCTTGCAAGAAAACTCTGTTTCACCATTATAGCCCTGACTTATGTTTAGGCCTTCCATTTGCACTCCATAAAAGCCAAAGCTATAAAATAAAGATAAGGGTCCAATTACCGAAGAATATTATTTTTTATCAAAAAAGACTTCCTTTCAAAGAATAGGCTCGGAGCCAGACTGGCCAGACGTAATTCAGTTTTCTAAAGTGTTTTAATTTGACAGCAGTTCAGTTTGACTGCATCTATTATTTTCTTTTTCTTTGTTCCGTCCTTGTTAAGCTATTATGAATAAATAATGAATATTTTAAGTATAATATATTTCTGCGAATTTACATAACAGGCTTCCTGTAGTAAGCAAACGTTCAATAAGTAAGTAAATAAAACGCTTAGTCTCTGTGTTTCATAAGAAGCAAGCTAAAACTTAGTATTTGTACGTCTAAGCTTAGACTTTCTAAACAGGTTTTTACTTTTTAACCAGTTTTTACGAGTAACAGTTTTAAATTAGAGAAATTAAGTTAGCGTAGTTCAACATCACGTCGTATGTTTTACACGTTTTATATTGTTTTTTTTTTTTTTTTTATAATATTTATTGTTATAATATAGACTCTCAAGTATCGGATGTTACCGTACATCAGTCTAGGTCTCCACAGACAGATAGGCGTACATTGTAGCCTTGATTCGTGTTACAATTGATCGTCCACACAACACAATGCTTAAGTATCAAGTGTATTGTTTATTGTTTGTCTGCTACTTGCTTAAGCAGTATTAAATGAACAATGATCGGAAAAAATATGTTGTTTTTTCTCTCCAGAAACATATTATTCTGTATCTCTTTTTCTGATCCTATTGTCATAATGCTTATTAGTGGATGCTTTTTAAGGCAGTGATGTATAAACAATAGACTTTTTTCTCTGTAAGGACATGATTTATTGCTACAAGCAAAGGTTAAATGTCAAAAATGTAATCTGAGTATGACATTATCGTATATCTAAATTGTTTTTTCTTTATTATGGATGGCGTGCCGAAATTTATAGTTTTAGGCGTTTGAATAACTTTATAATGGGATCATATTTCATGAAAATTAATTAGTTCAACACTGGTTCTTGGACTAGAAACATTATATTTTAAATATAGTTTACAACAACATTATAGTATAAATAAGTTTATTATTGGAATTTAAATGACATTAACTTATTATAATAAACTGTCAAATATAATAGATTGTAGAGCTATTTTAATTAGGTTCTCGCCCACGGGGCACAATTGCGACCCATATTTGGAGGCATTCATAATATTTTAAGTATCTCCCCAATTTTTTTTTAAATATTTTTATTCCATTATGATATCGAGTGACATTTAATTGTATTATGGCTGTAGGAAATGCGGAAACATTATTCAAGTCAATGATAGATATATAAACTCACACCTTATCTTCCTTCTCCCTTCTTCTTCTTCCTTCTTCTCTTACCTTGGGGGGTTAGTTAGAAACTACAGAACACCACCTGGTACGATCCTTAGCTTTCCTACATACTCCTTTGGCTTCCTTTACATTCATACATCTACCATATAAGCAAAATTAATTACATACGGAGCCAAATTAAGTACTAGTTATTCAATAGCAATCAATTATCATTGCTATCATAATTTTTGTGTTTAAGGTTACGTCACTTTTTGCACTCATTTCCATATTTCTGATTAAAAAGTACTTAGCTATAATTTTATTTATAACGATCTTTAATACATAATTAGTCGTGCCTCTATGTATACAATGGATTATAAAAGCTATAGATAGTTTATAAGATAAACAGGCCCAGTGCTTATTGGTGTCTTATCTCGTGCGATAACCGCGCGGCTGATAGTGTGATAACAGGCAAATTGATTTCCCTATAATTATGTGAGGTTATTAAGCTATACCTACTTATTATAATATAAGGCGTTAATTATCATTGTGAGGAAACCGGCATGTCCTAGAACCAAAAATTCGAAGCCATCTGAATCTGACATCTACCAACCCGCACTGGACAGACCACTCCCTCTCGAAGAGAGGCCTGTGTCCCAGCAGTGGCAACGTTATAGGCTGATTATGTATTGTACATTCCTCCAAACACACACGTTATAGTTTTTTAGGTTTTGTTCGCAGTTTTTGGGGCATCTATACATTTCCAATTCTATCAATACAATGCTAGACATAACTATAGTAGTCCTTAAAAAATAAACGGAAAATAATATATATCTGTTGATTTATCTCTCAGTATGAGTCAACATGCGCAAACCATTTGCGTAGGTGAGAAGCTAGCAAGCAGTCTTTCATTAAATTAATTCATGTTTAAGACATACATTCACCATTTATTTTGTATCAGACAAAATAAAAATACCTACTTTTGTGTCTGGGCAGTAAGGATTAGACTTACACAGACCACAGCAGAGCAACCTCCAAACAATGTAAAGTGAAATTATGTTCTATGATTGGTAGCAGTGGTAATCTACTCGTAGTGGCTTTACCAGCTTTAACCTTTACGAGTACAACGTTCCAGCTCGTTGCCAGGATTCACCTTAGGTACACTACACTGGCGCAGGATATCATTGCAGCATTTCTAATAAATCAAAGTAGACAGAAGCTTTCTAACTTTGCCACGGGTCGTAAGGTTAAAATGGCGAAAACAGCTAATTATTTGAAACTTACTAAGGGTAAAATGTTATCTACAATGGAGAAAACAGCTATTGATTTTAAATATTAGCCCCCTTACTAATAAAAGTTATATTATAGCGTCCGTATAGTTACACAACGTTTTGTCTTCTTCCGAAAGTCAATTTACGACGAATGAAAGAGAGAAATCGGTGAGTACCTATGAATCTGATATATTACATTTATTAGTAAGGGGGATGCACACCAGTATAGGTACATCTCTGCCTAACTCGTGGAAAATAGGCGTGATGATGTGTGTAATATGAAATAACACGAACACTCCTCACTCTCATTTCCAAGTTTAGCCTGAGTCAAAGCCACTATCAGTGTCGACTGTTGACTCAAGAAATAGTGTCGCGAATTATCTACGAGGATATTCTGCAATTACATACACGGAATATGATAAAAATTGTTTAGAAATTGTAGGTGTGGAAGGTGTTTCTAATTTCCGCTTTATGACGTTGTAATTGACATATTCGAAAGCCTTAGACAAATCGATGAAATTAATAGCATTTGTGTCGTGTCCGTCTTAACTTTATAAATGTGTTATTTTCCATAATGATTATAGTTAAGAACAATGCTTATACAATTAGCAAACAGAAGAATTTTCTGTGGAAAAATCAAAATTTCAGAGTCTGCCAACATTTTATTATACTCTCAAGATGAAATCGACATTAGGTAAATCTAATTCAACTTGTAGGATACGTTTCTTCTTAGAAGATTACGCTTTTGTAATTCCTAATTCAATATTGTTTACAATACACCAAAGGCCATGAAACGTCAATCTACATTTTCTATTCAATCGGCACCCGGATGGTTGGCAAGCTCAGCTATACCAGCATTCTTCACTGAGGCCATGACTTTGACTGAGAGCAAAGAGCGTGCATTGTCCTTTCCGTGTATTGCTATTTGATCTTCCGTTTAGATTGCCTTGTTTGCGAAAGTGTTGCCATTGTTTCCACAGGTCAGTAACAGAACAGTTACTATTTGATTTAAGAAGGGAGATATTTTGCTAAAAGGGGCTTGTATAACGATATGATCAGATAAAGCGATGATTACTTAGTTCCCTAGTTTGATTTATATGCTGGCCTGTTCTTTAAATAAAATAGGTTGTGTGTAGTTATCAGCATTCTTCACTAAGGCCATGACTTTGAGAGACTCCGTTCAGATATGCCTTTCGCGAAAGTGTTGCCATTGTTTGCCCAGGTCAGTAACAGAAGAGTTACTGTTTGCCTTCGAAAATGAAGGATAATTTGCGACAAAAAACGGATGGGGAAGTATATTGAGTTGTAGATATTCTTGGGAGGATCGATACTCTACGATACTGTTTAATTAAACTGGAAATGTAAGATGTTCGAAAATTTATTTCCAATTGAAACGATATCATTAACAGGTCTATTTATTCAAGTGGAAATGAATTGTAATACTGAAAACATTCTCGCACTGTTTTCACATGAAATAATAGCTAGCTAAAATTATTACGCCTTCATTTATTACGTTACTGCTATGATCTTAAGATTTTTTTTAATATATTTAAGTTTTATGCTGACCCTACTGACTTACTGTCTAACCAACGTCTTACAGAAACAATGACTCATGAACAAAAGTGGTACGAGAAGATTATTATTGTTTTCTATTGTTATACTATTTTATGTTGGAAAGCGTGATTTATGGTATATTTTATTATCTGATAGGTAGTACACAGATTGGTTAGATGGCACAGTTTTATGTGACTTTGAATGTAGGATAACCAACGATCTGCATAAGGCAATAGGCTAGGTTACCTACTTGGGTTTCTTAGCAAAACTGACGAAAAGTGGTTATAGTCTCACTCTGTGGTGAAAAAAAACCTCTGGGGAATACAGACCGGAATCTTATGGTGAAATTAATATCCTAGGCATAATGTTAGTTACAAAACTTGACAATCGGACAAAGTTTTTAATATGATTTAGCATTAAACGAATGTAAAGAAAAACGACATGTATTCTGAACATTTATTTTTTGGACATATGCAACCAAGTTACCCTTTACCTCTCCTCCACTTAACTTCCAATCTTCCACATACCAACCACGTGCCATTAAAATACCTGGCATTAAACGAATGTAAAGAAAAACGACATGAATTCTGGACATTTATTTTTTGGACATATGCAACCAAGTTACCCTTTACCTCTCCTCCACTTAACTTCCAATCTTCCACATACCAACCACGTGCCATCAAAATACCTGGGCGAACCCTCTCGTGGCTCGTCAACCGCAGCATCCACTACGTCTGCTAACGGTACTCGTAACGGTATGCTCTCGCGGCCGGCCCGGATTAATTGTGGCCGAAATAAGATGGATACTGTGACTCTGTCAGAAGATTTACGAGTAGGTACAATCATTTTTGATCTTAATGAGAGTACGCGACATCTTCAAAGATCATGATAGTTTTAACTGCTGTAGAAAATATGAAAAGTATTGTTGGGGAGGGCAGATAGGCAGCCGCTCCATGTAAAATACTGGTATTCAGCTGCATCCGGTTAGACTGGAAGTGGAAACCGATCTCATAGTTGGGGATGATTTTCAGGACAAGTATTCTGCTTTTATTTCACAAATACTTAAGTGATGTTTGTAAGAGTGAAGTTAGTCAAAGCTAATCAATAATTTTAAATCGACCGTTACCATCACAAGTAAGGCTAACATTTTTATTCCGATGCCACTTATAATACTTAATATACTATAATACAAGCAGACAGTAAATAATTACTGCATAGTCTAGTTGACGGATAAGGCAATTAAACTAGGTATGATATACTATTGGATATAGAATTGTAAAACCAGCCTGTAATGGAATACATTAAGATAAGTCGGAATTGTTGCATTAGTTATTGTGAAGGTCGCAGATCTGCAGGCTACGCGTACAGAACGGAGTAACTCTAAGAATTATTCTACATCTCTTTTGAAGAACTAGAAACTATATAGCCCTTAGTCCTGCATTGACCAATAGATGTATCTGCCTTGAATATATCTTGTTCTCTCTGAGTTTGCATCGCGGTTAAGTCAAGCGAGTGTGGTGCCAACGACTGGGTCGCTAGAATTGCGGCCTGTCTGGAAGCAGCTAGTAGCTAGTTACTTATATATTTCGTAGATTATGATAGTCTATGGTCTTCTTCATTATTATGTCGTCATCACGCGCCTTGCCTAGTCGTCTTTTAATCTTACTTACCAGATGTGGCTAAATCTGATCCGCCATATCCTGTTTCATTTAAAAATAATAGAAGTCTGTGATTGATCACTCGACATCGACTGATGACTATTATATAGACTTAATTTTAATAATTTTATAACACTACAAATGTAACAGGCAACTGATTATGAAGCTGTGCGTATTCAGTTATAAAGTTTAATGATCATTCGTTCTCAATTATGGCTTAATTACGGTACGGAACGATACAGTTAAAACGTTTCATAGTTCATTTCACCGATGGTTATTTAAAGTAAGTACTTTAGTCTTTTGCTAGGAAGTTAGGAGTCGTTTATGTAGAAATTACCGTCGTGTCTTTGGAGCATATTATTACGTTCAAAAAGTAGTTTATGAAGCAGATACAGAACTCTGTTTCCATAGGTACTCAAGAAAGTATTTAATTCATCTAAAGATATGGTTTTCTAACTTTGATCACGGAACCCTAAACAAGTTTAACCGTGTCGCGCCCACAGGTGATCTAAAAGCATTAATGAGAGGTTCCGTAGGTGTTGGCCAAGTGAATTCAGTGTTTTGCTTGAGTATTGAGCAACAGACTGAGGTAGGAGTATGTTTGTTCTAAAGCTTGACAATATGGTCCGGGGTATGAAAGGTCATGTTTAATGTTTTAACCACACTTTGATTTTTAATTTGTTAGAATAAAATGCCAGCTGCGTAGTAATAAACACAAAAAAGGTCGATCTCAGCTGTCATTTTGGTCAAAAAATCATAGTTTAGTTATAAACACTTGCTGAAATAAACCTACTTTACTAGCCATTATAGTAGGATGAATAGGGCATTGTACAGTCACGAGCATAAGTATGTATACACTTGGCTTTGTTCAAAGGCGATTTTCTCCTTTATTTTTGAATGTAATTTTATATTATTAGGAACATAGTATTTTCGAACCCATAGGTTTAATTAAAGTGTCGTATTTTAACGTTGCATTCGTTATTTCGTGGAAAAATCTCAATTGAAAGTTGCCAAGTGTTGACATATTAGTGCTCGCGACTGTACTGGTACATCGACAAATGTACCAACTAGGCTCAATCGTGGATGCGTTGTTAAGAAAAGACGTCATCATCAGCATTATTAGCTTGTAAACATCTTCCCAAGACCATGAATTGTCCAAGAGGCGTTGCCATAATCAACTCATTCAAAACGCTTTACGGTTTGTAGGTGGTTTCAGTTTGTTTTTTTGACGATAACCCCCTAGTTTCCTTCAAACACTCGTATGATTATTGATTACCTCAGGTATTGTCGACGCAGTAAAAAATAATTAAAGAACTACAAAACTCTTCTAAACGACTACCAACTGGCTTACTTAGACACTATCGTAAGCTTCAAGCATCAAGGTACAGTTCTAGAACTACATATATTTTCATATTTGTACATAGATTCAACAAAACTTGTTTGGTGTAAATTGTAAATCTTTTTTGGACACACTGTGAACCAGTTACTAAGTTACTCAAGTTTATATTTATAGTACCTAAGTGTCGTTTTGTTATTAAACTTTGATGTAAATCTAATGTTTATTATGTCCGTTCAGTTGAATTTGAATAAACTTTCACTCCAATCGAGTTATTTAATAAAAACGTTTTATAATCATATTTTGTAGATGTTTGTGTCGCGTAATATCTAATATTAATTTGCATTAAATGACAAACTGATGAATGTTCAAATCTAAAGGCTGTTTCACATGAGTGTGCGGTTTATTACCTTATCCATATTCCATACAACATAACATCACGCCTGTATACCCCAAAGGGTTAAGCAGAGGTGCACCTATAGTACACATACCAAGTATTATACATGGCTCCTAGTATTTTCTCAACAATGAATAAATGTAAATCCAGGATGCAGAATCATGGCAGTTATCATTAAAACTCGATTAGGCAGCCTAGCATGCATTACCACGACATGTGCTAGATTACACAAGCAGTTTATAACAAAAAAACTCAATACGTAAAATATATTCATATAGCAGGATGTAAGAACCTGGATGAAGCAAAACGGTGGGAGGATAAATGTGACGATTTTAAATAGGAAACTATTTAGCAAAAACATTTTTTTGGTGCGCTCCCCCCTTCCACAGAAAAAGGAGGCTTGTGTCCCAGCAGTGGGAACATTATAGAACGAGTTTGCTGATTCGACAGTGACCCCATATCTCATGACGAAATCCTTCATCTCGCTAACACAGCAATGCCTAACATTATCACCTAGTACATTTAAATGTGCCTTTAGCTTAACATTAAATAAAACCGGTACACAGCAACACCAGGTCTAGTCAAGCTTTCTAGCTGACGTCCGAATAGTCCCATTTACCTCTCAGTTTCCAGGAAATTGCTTTTTATAATTGCCTAGTTGAGTCTGAAGAGACTTTTTAATCCGGTCAAATCATTGATGGAATTTCGAATTTGTGAGATTTTATTTACATTATGGCTATTGGATTTAGAAGTAACTGCTACTGGGTATTGGTTTATCGAGTTACCAATCTTTCCTCTAGATCTATAATCGAGTACAACCCAATATTACATATTTTAAGCTGAGCAAGTGGAGGAAGCAGCGCCATAATTGCGTAACACACTATCAATCTGAATCATTTTAAAGGATATTGCCTCATATGTTCGAAAAACGTGTCTGCTCTACAATGTAAATAATGCAATGAATGTTGTTGAACTGTCAAAATGAATGACATTCTTACTGTTAAGGGTGTTACGCAATTACCCCGCTAGTGCTACTAAGAGATTTGAAAATTATGGCCATAGAGATTTCTAAGATGAAGGTAAAGGATGTTTTCATTGCCTAGTGTTCATAACTGCAGTAGAAATATCAGTGTTTTGTTGATTAACTCTTTGGTAATCTAAAACAAATTAGCTATGCATCTATGATACGAGCATCTATGATTAGCTCATCATAGATTCGTTTTCTCTATCACTTAACGAGGTTTCACTACTTATAGACTCATTATTAAGAGTCGTATATGTATTAACATCTTTGCAAGGCCTACTTACTACTAAAAGTAAAAAAAAATACACTTAATTGACTATAAATACCCATATTTGTCAATAATATCCCAATCAACTCAAAAATACGTTGTATTGTACATAAATCCTCAGATTTTTATACGATAAAATTCTTAATTCCTTTTATGGTCCCATGATTCACTTTATCTTTTAGCTGCGTATGACCAAATTAGGTGACGGAATTCGACCATGTGTCTTCTTAAAATAGCTTTTTTTAAGTATGATATTAATTCCTATTATCCACAGCTTATATCGACAAGAGCCTCTAATGTTTATGTCTTAATCTATATCATTATTGTTCGGAGAATTGAGTCTTTCAAATCTTTTTCAAATCTTGGAACGCTAATCCTGTCGCTTGTCAGCTAGAATTATTACAACGTTATGCTCTCTCCATGCGACTTTCTGTCTCTGTTATGTTATATAATAGCTTCTGCTCGCGGCTTCGCCTGCGAGGTACGTCGATAAAAACTATCCTGTGTCCTTCCCCGGGATGCAATCTATCTCTCTGCCAAATTTTATCGAAATCCGTTAAATGGCTTAGGCGTGAAAAGGTAACATACAGACAGACATACAGAGTTACTTTCGAATTTATAATATTAGTATGGAAACGAGTGTGTATATCCGTGCGAGTATCGCGCAAGGAACTTTATTGCTGACGGGGGTCCCCCGACCGCACACGTTTTTTTTGGTGGAAGTGTACATAATGTTTTGAGAAAAAAAATGTCCGATGGAATACTAAAAACGGAACTGGCTAGCCAATCTAACAAATCAATGAACACAACTGTGTCTGCCTTTCAAATAAACTACCAGCCGACTATCCAGCTATCTTTTTTCCAAATGAGTTTTTGCCTTTCTCGTTAGCCTCGGCTAGGCTTTACTAGTTCACCGGGTCAGTCTACTTTAGATATGTACGTATCTAGCTAGGTACCTACTAGTACACAGTCTTCCTAAGTTCACTAGGAAACGAGTTATTACGGTACCAGGCAATAGCTGGTTTCACTACTAACATTTATGCTACTACTAATTCTTCAAGGTAAAATGTGTATTACTGTATTTCCTCGTCCTCGGTATTAGATCATTAAATTTTATTAACTTTTAGCTGTTGCTCGCGGTTTTACTCGCATCCCAGGAAAACTACTTCATTTACCATGGATAAAAAGTAGCCTATGTTTTAATACAGGTCAAAGTATAATAGTGTGCCAAACTTCATCCAAATTTGTACAGCCGTTAAAGCGTGATTGAGCAACAAACCTACAAATACACCAACACCAGAACTTTTGCATTTAAAATATTAGTAGGATATAATTTTGACTTCGCGGGAGTTGTCACCTGTCTCGTATGTCCTTAAATTAAATGCTTAGAAACGGTAGGTGACTTAATAGATTCAAACCAAATTAATAAAATAACTAAATGTTTTGTTCCTCATATGGTTATCGTATATTATTATCTTAATACATATTCGTTGACATTAAGAAAAATATCAATGGTGCTATTTCTGAGAAAAAAAATCTGCTCACTATGCTTGCGGTTAAAAATAATGATATTACATAGTCATGTCAGTCAATTTTGAACTCTGTTCTGTGCTGTAAAGTAGTTAGTGTAAGTTATGTGCCCACGCTTTCGGTACACCTACGACATCTCGTTATACTTCAAAAGGTTGAAGATTTCGATACATTTTTTTAAAAGAAATATTAAGTTAAGGTATAAGGTTTTTAAAGATAGGAGAAAATGTTTCAATTAGCGCCAAATTTATTTGAGGTATTCAAATAAATTTGGCGCTAATTGGAACATTTTCTACACTTACCAAAACTGGGACATTAAATATTGCGATTCCGTATACCAAGGACTATCGATCGTTTTTCTATTTCTATATGTAAGTACTTATCTTTTGGTACGTAAGTACTACATTTCTCGAGAAAAACCTGACCGAGTGGCTTTAATCACGGCAATTAAAGTAATAACAGCTGTCTCAGTAATCAGAGGAAATTATCGTAATAGTCGACGAAACTTTGTACTCGACATTGCAATCTGCAAAGTGTTTCAGTTGGAGAAAAAGTTGAACCAAATGTGCATTTCAAGAGCGATTATTTCTCGACATAGAGCTAATTAGGCAAAAAAGAAAATAACAGTAATATTTCTGGTTTTGCGTAACAGCGATACAGCATCACATGTTACGAAGATCAACACTTAAAAATAATTGTCTTTTGTACTGGCTATTGCTTAAATCTCAAAAACAATGTCATCAAACTTTCACCGCTCGTCCCACATTAAGTTACGTCACAATTCCATTCAAAATGTACCTTTTCTTCATACAGACCGTTTTCTCCACGGTTTTGACAGCTTTCTTTATGGAGACAGGCGGTCTCACGAATCATTACTTCTCGTTTTTATGAGCGAATAAACGTCCATTTACACTCTGATAAAGTACCTTAACCTTACAATAAAACCTTGCATGAAGACCTCACAAGAAGTATCGCAAATGCGTCTTTTATAGGATTTTAGTTACAAATTTATCTACTACATCTAACCCTGAACAAATTACGCGACTATTGTTGATATGAAAAGGTTATTGTTACCACATTTGACATGCCATATTGAACGGATTGAATGCTCCATCCAGTTCGTTGCTCTTTTTTGTGATATGACATTCAAATATTACAACGAAATGCTAAGTGTTACGTGACAGAATTTACACAAGCATCATAAAATTTATGCATTTTTTTGTCCTGATGACGTTAAATTGTTCATGGAATACACAATGCAGTACGTGATACGAATTTGTGTTAATCGTTGGCGTATTTTCAAAATTCGTATCATTTTATGCCGGGACTCGTGTTTAGGGGAAATAATGCTCAGTCATTGAGGAAATTGAGTGCATAACAGAATAACAAGGCTATCTGCACGGAACAGCCATGATGGATACTTTTCGGGCTTTCTATTACATCTATTATCGAATGAGTTGCGCTTTTCTTCGTTGCGTAAAGCAACGGAAATATGCGTCGTCTGTATGGCAACAAACATTTTAAATGTAGAGATTTCGTTTTGACAAATGTTTGTAATGCTGCAAGTCATTTTGTTTTGGTTTTTCACTATTACGTGATGGGGCCGGAACACCATCTTCTCTCTCTACCTGTGAGTTACTGAGATTTTAATCAATATAATTAAACCGATCTTGATGATAGATTACTCCAACAAACCTGCACGACTTTCCCAATTTAAGAACAGTTTACTAAACTAATAGATATTTAAATTATCCACTTCTCCATCCAAAATTAATGCATAAAAGTGAAACCGTGTGTAGGAATAATGTTAGCCCCGGCACAATCCAATTAGCCAACACCCGCAGTGGGGTCAAACGCATTGTCGTCAATGTAGGCTAAATACGCTTAATTAGGGGATGTACGCCGTATATAATTTCCTGTCATTATCATAGTTTTGGAATTGTTTCGCTTACAATTGAGGTAAAACAGATTATACCGCCCGTCTACGTGTTACTGTGGAAAATTGTTGAATTCATATCACCATTAGGAACATGTGATTTAGCATTACTTTCTTCTGTTTTAACTACACCTACTCTATTGGTTTGATTAACAAGTATAATCTTACTATATTCTGCACCTTTAACCTTTTCAAGCAATTTATCATGTTTACTGGAAACAGTAGTAACTGTATTTCCTATCCGAGAAACTATCTACAAACAGCCAACGATCACTTCCTCGTAAAATATTACCTTATTAACCTTCAATATTACATGGTTTAACCGTTCCATTCCTTATTCGTTAAAAGCATTGCAATAGCCATCGATAAACCTGCAAACTAGTTTTATCTAATCGACCAAATTCACGTATTACTTGACGAGGCTTTTGTAGTGGTAGAAAGAGATGGCGTTAGCAAAATACAGGTTTAGACAGAGAGGGAAAACGACTCTCGGTTCGACGTTCGTGAGTCATGCTCGGGCGCATACACCGACTGGTATTGTGGTCTATAATCACAGAATATAGCGGTTGCCTTTATTCTTATAATTATGGACGACTAGATTTTTTCGGTTAAGCTAATATTGGGGATAAATCTAGATGAAATAGTCATTTTAATTATTGTATTATTGATCTAGTTGGTAGAATAGAATAGAATGCTCTTCATTATGTACACCATATAAATTACAGACATAAATATAGAAACTGTTTGCTTGTCTTACAAAGCAAATCTAGTTTGAAATGATCACTCACATGAACTTACATAGTTTAAGTATTTATCTTCGTGTTTTATGTCTTTATATACTCTCAGTATCAATCCTTAAAAACAAATCAGCTCCGATAATTATAATGTTCTGTACCGCAACAAACAATCATTTTTCAAAATCAATCTCATACATTACGATGTATGTCGTCGCTCCATGTAAAATACTGGTATTCAGCTGCATCCGGTTAGACTGGAAGCCGACCCTAACATAATTGGGAAAAGGCTAGGCTGATGATGATGACATTACGACTGTATTGACACCTAATGAATCAACTACACATTTCATATCTACCCAATACATCTCATAGCTTGGTCCACTGCTGAGACGAATGCATCGGCCGCTGTCACGGGGTCGTCAAGCGACTTGATGTATTGCCTTCAGCATCGTCGTCATTGAGGAACTGGCCAGGTGGAAAAACATCTGTCGATATCCCATTGCCAATACTTGTGCCAAATTCAGAAGTTGCACTTCATTTGTCAAAATATTGTGTAGTTTCCCTAACATTGTCTGTAACATGTGGTTGGTAATTGATCCCGGATTTCATTGACTCTTTAATGTATTAATTGGATTAAGTTGTTGTTGCAACATCTGCTATATCACATATGCCTTTTTATATGATGTGTTGTATTTAAATTGCTCGTATTTAAATTGCTCTGAATTGAAACTAGCAAGTCGATAGGTTGTAAAAGCAGCACTGAATTCAGAAATTAATCGGCAAAAGTCATTGTCGTAACACATGTAACAGTTTAAAATGAAATCCTTATGGGACGAACTCCATGTTCGTACAAATAGTTCAAGTTACATGAGTGAGTTTCAAAACTTCATCCAAATACGTAGTTCTGCTGGCAGATCGTCCCGCAAATTTGCTTCGCGATGACTCACCGACGCTCGACTATTTAGTTTAAACGTTACAGACCGGTTTCTACTCGTTTTTGTTACAGCCGTGATGGTTTTTTCAACCTTTTTTTCAAGCTTACTAACCGTATTAAGGTCCTGTTGACAATGTTTTATATTGTCGAGATTTAATCATCCATTTAAGCCATCAAGATTGTCTTCCTCAAATGGATGAAGTGCAGTGTGCAGAATTTTGTACCAAAAGTATTTCAGCTTGTTTTGGTGAACGTAAAAAATCTTCAAATTCTTATTCCAAGTTCAGAAGTTTTTTACTGTAGAAGTTTCTACTACAAATGGAGGTTTTGACTTTGTCACGACTTTTCATTGTTACAGTATCATTAAGGGAACCGTTATTGTAATTCAATCATTGCTAACTTTGGTTTCATACACACGCAATAAATTTTTTGCATCGTTATGTTCAATTACGTTCGTGGGAGCTCGGATAAAACGATTTTAGCATGATTCATAGCTGATTGGTTCGGCTGACATGCAAATAGTTTTTGTTGTTTTAACTTCTATGTAACGAAAATTGCTTTGAAAATGTCATTTTAAAAGTCTCTTTAGTATGACGATCAAGAACTGCATGCCATTAATAATGCATGCTCAAGGAAATAGCTCGGGAATTTATCGTTTGTGTGAATAAACTGGGGAAGCACTATAACTAACTTCCTTTGTCGATTATATTATCAGTTTATCATTGATAATAAAGAGTCTACTATCTATGAGAAAGCCTTTTTGGTTTATATGTAGGTACACATCGTTTGGAACCTGTACGTTATGTGTGTGACGTAAATATTACGAAGGCTATTACGTGCAGGCGGTGCAGGCAAGAGTGATCTACTTAATCTTTCCTAAGTAGTTTCTTAGAAAATATAGCCTTCATTATTTTTCATAGTTCCGAAACCAGCTCTTTGATTCTCGTTAGATATATGTAGTTTTATTATTACCATTATTAGACTTTGAGAAGAAAATTTAATAATAATACGTTAAAAGTGTGGATGAATAGTTATTGTATAAGTTGGTCTTGAGAAAAAAAAAACTGAAACTTTTTCCTAAAATGGCCGCCTTAAACGCCGTCTATTTTGCGTAGGTTGGATTGACAACGTTAATCTTAGTTTTAGAACTAAGTATGGTTAGGCTTGGTGGCTAATGCGTGTTACACTAATAGTTTCGGTTTAGTGCTGTTGTTACGACTTAATCTGGCTTAATGCTAACGAATTACGACAGTTTTATTGATTATGTGGGCAATTCAATATACCTTTTTATTAGATCACTTGATATTAGCATAGAAATCTAATATTAAGATCACTTGACCATATATTGGTACAAAATTTTTATATAAACTGACCCAATTCTTAGAGCAGACAATGAAATGTAAAATTTTCCACTAAAATATTCATTCCGACTAGAATTGTCCACCAACAGATGTAGCACAAACATTTAAAAGCATTTAAAAAACGCGAAAAATAACCGCGTTCCAACTCGGAACAGAATAAAAAGTAACTTTACCAGCTCGCAACTGTCTACCAACTGCCATAACTTTGTCCCAATGTTTTTGCCTCGTCTCACAATGCATTCATTAGCATATACCATTTGTGACCAGGCTTCGTTGCAAGTTACCCACTAGGCGTTTTGAAAGGCTGGGATCCCGTGTTATAATTTAAGGACCTCGTTGGAATTTTACACTTGGTTTAGTTTAATGTGTGAGGTTTTATTCATGTTCATGCTAAGCTCATAACTGATGTCGGAAATGTGAATGGTTTGGGTAAACGTGTTTGAAATGAAGAGTACTTTGAAAGGTAGTGTAAAGGTGTAAATGAAAATACAGTTGTAGGCTCCAGGATTTGACAAATATTTACACAAGACTCTGTATATTGATGTTTTCACAGTAACCCAGTTGACAAATTAGACCATGAGAGTAATAAAATGACTACGCTATTCTAAATCTAAATGACGTTTATTTTCCTATTGAATTAAATTCGTGCTCCAACGAAATCGTTTTCACCAACTCAAAGCACCTGACAATCTAATGCGAAAATCAAGACAGCCGAGCTGCAATTGTTCAACCCCACACATAAGAATAGAATCCTACAGTTCCATGCAAGCAGATACGAGCACAATGGCGGAAGCTTGCGGTCCATGCAAACGAAGATACCACCATCCCTGCATCAGCTAAAACCGCTCTTAATAACAATACCGTAGAAGCTAAACACACTGCACACGTTAATTTTGCTTCAGCTCACAAAGAGTTGAATTACGTACAGTTATTTCAAGCTATCCACCTGAGATGGTCGGTCTTGGAGTACTAAGGTGCTATGTATTGGTTGCAGAGTATTATAACTTCATTAATCATGCTGAAGAACAAATTTATGAGAGGCTATTGGGTATTTCGAAGAATTATTATAACATAAGATGTTTTAAGAATACTTAAGGTCTTAATAACCTCTATTTATGAGGGAAGTGCAATACTGCCGTCATAAAGAAAAAGGGCACAACTAACATTTTTTTCAAAATTGAGTTTTAAATATATTTGGAATCAGAAAAAAAAGGCGCTTATGCCAGTTTTTTTACTCAATTTTGGAAAAAAATGTTAGTTGTGCCCTTTTTCTTTATGACGGCAGAATAAACGTGACCACCTACTGGGCCCAAGCAGTAGGTATAAGCAACATAGATGTACCGTCGAAACGAAAAGAAGATGATGGAAGTCTATTAAGATTTTACTGGTATTTCAGATATGTAGATTATGTTATGTTTCACAAATTCTGACACATTCGAAGTAAAAATTACTTCATAAAGCTTATAAAATGTTGAGAATTGAGGAAATACTTAAGTAACTTTATACGTTATAACTTGTTTTGAGGGGCCCGTGGCTAAATAATAACAGCCGCATAGGTCGATCGATCAGGTTAAGCTACGCTTGCCGCGGTTGGTCTGTGGATGGGTGACCATCTTTACATACCGTGCGTGACCCCCCGTGTCTCGGAAAGCACGTTAAGCCGTTAGTCCCGGCTGTTATTCGTGAATCTTTAACAGTCGTTACGGGTAGCCAGAAGCCCGAAAGTCTGACAACCAGTCTTACCAAGGGGTATCGTATTACCCAGTAACTGGGTTGTGGGGGTCAGATAGGCAGTCGCTCCATGTAAAATACAGGTATTCAGCTGCATCCGGTTAGACTGAAAGCCGACCCCAACATAGTTGGGCTTAAAAGGCTAGGCAGATACGTTTAACTATAAGTAACAAAAAGTTATAACGTATCAACGTTTATATACGTTGATAGTGTTATACGTTATAACTTGTAGAAGTTATTAGATATACCTAGAACTCTTCGGGTTGCAAAGTATTTGTAAGCTGAGGAATTAATTAAGTATATAATTCGTTATTTGGTCAATTCGTAGGTACTAAGAATTTATTTATTTATTAATTTATTATTTGAAGAACGAATATTAAACCAGAAAATCTTGATTCTTTATCTGGGAATCCAATTATATGGCATTTAGTTAAAGACATTTGAGCCTGAAAAGACATTAGGTAGGTACTTTAACTTTTAAACTATAATTGCTCAAGAGGAAACACAGCTCGCAACTGATGATACATTATTATTATTAACCTTATTTACGAAGATGAAAATTCTCTTCACGGTCTCAAAGCCAAACTCAAAAACTTCCATATTACATAACAGCCAAGTTCAAAACAGCCTTATAAATAGATTAAGATTAATACCCAACTATTTTTAGCAACGTTTGAACTATTTTCGGTTTCAGCTATAAATATACAACTAACAAACATATTAACGGTATGGAATGTTTCGCTTTCACGTAATATTTTGCAGTTTGTGCGTGGTATGGAGGATGAAATATTTTATTTTTGATATTTATCGGAAACGGTTTCTGTTATTAATATGTTCTTGCCCATTGGTTTAGTATTTTGCTGTTAGTCTTAAATAATAATTATATAACTAAAAATATCACAATATCATTAACGATACCATACTGTGATCGGCAATTCCTCTGTAAAGCAATGTGACCTCAATATCCTTCCTTCTAACATCCCAAGGAAGCAAGAAGCTAAGCAATGAATCTCACGACACAATGTCACCAAATACGTCACCGATGTTATAGAAGACATCAAAAGCAAAACTGTTGACGAGCATGTCAATAAGAATGCCGGCCGGTAAACACTGTCTTAGTCACGCTCGTTTCTCTTAAATCAACAGACATTTTAGCGAACACAAGGTTACCGCCAGTAACTGCACTTTGTTGAATCATTGCATTTAAAAATTGTGTCATAATCATAACACAGTCATGTCTTAGAGCTTTTTTTGTTAGTATTTATACGTAAGCTTTAAATGACGGCTGACTAACAAGAACCTTACAAAATAGACACAATTATATTCGCATCTAAAGCAATACGGAGTGTATAAAAAGATATGATTCACAAACTGTTCTGTTGACTGTTGTATAAACGTGAAACTCCTCTATTTTATACGAGCACGCTGTTTTATTGTTAACAATGTGTTGGAAATCTTTCGCTGTTATGTTGCCTTTCGTAATCATCGTAAAATGTTGGGATTGTGGAATTAAAGTGCGATTAAGAACGATTCGAATGAGAGATCTAACCTGAATCACTCCAAACTAGGAACTACTATTACGTAAATGGTTTGATCAAAACGATTACATAGTGAGCCTTTCCTGAAAAGCGGGACTTAGTAAGGTCAAATTTTGATCAGCAGTATATTATGTGAAAACCGATTTCAGGTCAAAATGTATCGTTCAGTTCTAAGCGTGGACTAGTAGTCTCCCAAATCTATTTATCAGAATCTTATTATCATATCATATCATCATGAATTATATTTAATTATAAGTATATCCCTTTTCCTTTATGACTGAAACGTTTGGTTTTCCTGGTATAATGTTAACTTTATCACAATTATTTAATAACGTGTAATATTTGACACAGATTTCTCCGTGTCTGTATTATTTCACACTGTGCGAAAACATTGAGTCATAGGTGTTTCGGTCGCCATATGTTGCACTGTCGTGACTCCGAACCACGGCCTCGACTTTATTGAATAGTAGTCCTAATAGCACGTTGTCTTTTGATAAACATTCTTAAGCGTTTGTTGACGTCTGTTGTATTAGTATGTTAGAATCTAAAAGAGTATGAATAAGGCAATCAGATTGCTTTTCGAAATACAGTGTTGGTTTGCGAGGAAATGGGACGCGAAGCCATAATATAGAACTTTTAATTTCGCACTTATCGTAAAGCTATAAACTATAACGTATGTATGCATACGATCGTATTCACTTAATTAACTGCTCTACAAATTAATTTTTAAACTACTGAAAATTCCAATTAAACACAAGTAGATATTACCCAAACACATTTAAACATAACAGCCTGAAATAAAGTGCTAAACGAGGAAGCCTTCAAGGCCCAACTTGCGATCGGAACAAAATCTAATTACGTACTTCAACCAAGAATTCATCATTGAAGTTGAACGTCCTTTTACTAATACCGATATTCGTTTTGTGTCGTCTTTTGCTTCATGTTATATGTTGACTCAAGTGTCCAGGTGATGGTATTTGCCACTCTTTCAGACGCCGCCGCAGCTTTGTGTCGCTACAAGGGTTTATGGTGAACGGTTCTCCGTGTTCCTTTAACTAACAATGTTTCATCTCTCTCTTTCCAGATGGACTTTGTTGCTGTCTCGCTCCCGCTGTACAACGGAATGTTTCTATCATAGAAGTGTTTTGCATTCCTCTTGCTTCTCGGAACTGTTTCTATGTTGTAAATGGAAATGGGATTAGTAATGTTATTTGTATTGGAGATAATTTCTGCTCACTATGAGTTATGGCGCGTTGTTAACTCGTTACAATGAAGCAAACAGTAGGAATTCATTGGTATCTTGTTTGAGTTCCAATTTTCTATGGTAGCTTTATAGCTTGAATAATTTAGTAAGTCTAGGAATACTTATAAAATTTTCTATATTGATGACCTTGACTCGTTGATTTTTGGTCGATAACAAAACGCTTTACATGGTCCTTGACAGAAAATGTAGGTTGAATTTTTAACATTTGACCTCTACCAAAGCCTGTTACTACAGGGGTGTACATATTGGTTTAAAATCTAATGATGAACCTACCATAATATGCATACTAACTCATGCGAGCTGTACTCATTGCATGATGACGATACAAAAACACGACATTCGGTTGTAATCAACAAAAGTGTGTAATCGAGCCATAAATACTATTCCATCGAACTGTCAATGCAACAAGAAATGTAGGTTTCGAAATCGATTTCGTGGATTTGCAATTTGGTTATTTTATCTCATTAGTTCACGATTTCACAGTAGAAAGAAAATTTCCGGTTAGCAATGTATGCTTATATTACTCTGATTAGCCCTATGATAGCCACATTTTTAGCTGTGATCTTTACGGCTTCGGAAAAAGGGTCCAGTTTCGTCTAAATGGTTAAATGGTAGCCATTATTTATTTGGGGCTATTCTTATCGAGTTACGGCTTGTAACGATCGTTCAGGGATTTCACTTTTTGTCCACGTTAATCAGATTTTACTATTATTACATCATGTTAAAGTTCCTTTTGAAATTCCCTTTGTTTCTTGGTTAAATGTTTGACTAGATTCTGTTTTTTTTATGTTTTACAACCTTTGTGAAACTTAAGTGAGCCTAGGTTTTATTGGACGGTTTCTTTTCTTTTTGAATATTGAATAGAATGGAAAATTCTAGGATAGATAGAATTTTTCCACACAATTACGTTGTTCAGTGAGTCTTGTTTTCATTCGGCGTGTTCTATCCATACAATTATGTATTCTATCGATTGTATGTTTTCTACGTCAGTATACACAATTATCGGTTAATCGATTGCGTCGGTTACTACATTTTATATATGAGATTATATAATTGACGTCGGACCTAAATTATCGATCGTTTTTCACTCACTCCATAACCTGTGTCTGTATCTACATATCGTTCTGTTTCGGTAGCGTTCAATACTGGTATTTAGACCGAATTCAGATGGAATGTCTCGATGTCATTGACTAAATTTCATACCGATGTTATCTAATCTGATATGTTCTAAGGGCGTCTATATTTAGGTGGCAATCATATTTTATTCTCTTCCTTCATTTCAGATATTTTTACACACCTACAAAATTATAAATAGTACTTAAAGTGATACAGTAACTGTGATAGACGTTAAATTTAGTATGCACTAAAGCCTAGTGATAGACTCAGTGAAATGTTCTCTTTCTAAAATGGAAAGGAAGTTAACACGCGAAGATTTCATGAGGAAAAGTTTTCGTGCACCGAGGGTTTCGCCCGCCCCAGAAGGTCAAGAACCGACTGTAAACGGTGCGCCACCACCATCGCCGGTGTCCTTAGCCATGTTGGAGAGAAATCCAACGCCACAACGAACCCAGTACGAGGTTACTTCTACAGGGATAGCTCCCAAACGACTCGAAATTAACAGAGCACACCCCATCCACCTTAAATCATTCCAAGCCCCCGAACCACCCGATGATACCGCACCCATGCCACCATCAGATGATGTTCTACGTAAACTTGAGCGGCAAATCGGGGAAATGGAAAGGGGGCTCGAAAGAGCACAGAACGGCACCGTAGCAGTCGACGAAAGAGTGAGATACGCCGAACACGAAAACCTTTTGCGAACTGGCGTATCCTCAGTCGGCGGAGGCGGGTATCTGCCTGCTGATTCTGATACAGAACATGACGATAGAAGTTCTTTCAATAGAAATGAAAGTACACGAAGCAGTACTGGTGGTGCTACTCCAGTGCCAAGACCAGCTACTCGACTAGCCAGGACGAATTCTGATACTCAACAGTCAGTCGCAGCGACTGCAAGGTTGATGAGGAAGCTGGCTGACAGTGGCAATAAAGATGAAAAGACTAAGGTTATATCTCGAAAGGCGATTCAAGCTAGGATGGAGAGGGTGAAGAACTCTGTCACAGGGAAGAATGAGCACAGGGTCTTGGCTGAGCATAGGGTGGACCCACCTTCCCCGAGGACGCCTACTTCCCCTATGACTACAAGGTCTTCTCAGGTAACGATGATTTTTTTGAGTATTGTGGATGTCCATTCTAACCGTCTATAAAAAAGAAATAGTCGGAACTTGTTACAGCAGATTAATTAAAGTTAATGATAATAATGCACAGAAGTGAGCTGCGCCAAGTTCCGTTGATATATTTATTAGTTGGTGTGTAAGTTATTATTAAAATTTATGAAGAGCGAACTACTTAGTTTCTCTACAGAAAACGGAAACTTAAGTTCTAGTTTACTTGACTTTCAACTTGCGTTTTCTCCCATCTATCAATATTGTTATGCTTAAAATGCACCTATTTTACTACAATTTACTTACTTTCGTCCTGTTTGTTGTAAGTAACTTTACGGGGAAAAGAACTGGGACCCTTTGTAATTTACTTTAAGCCTTTCGAGCTATCACCCGAACGCGTATAATATTTTTATGACACAAACAAATCACTGTCTCGGGTCTTGATACATTTTATGTGACGTTAAGTGTGTTCTGCTGCCCACACGCATATTCCTAAATCGTATTAGTGTTGGGTAACACGGGTTACCATGTTACTTAATATCATTGACACTTGCTTGCGTAATGTCTACAAAAGGTAGGAGACTATACTTAATCCTACTTCGTTATTTGTTAAGATGGTTTTTCAATATTACATGTGACTTCAAAAATGTTTAGGTAATGTTGAATTTATTACTTCATGTCATGAGACATTGGTTCTTTAAAAATGTGTTGGCGATGATGGCATTTGTCGTGTAAAATTGTGACATTTAAAAGTCTACAAAGTAATTTTAATATATTATTATGTCCTCTCGTTGTCAATAAAAATAGTGTCTGTACGATACATCAAAACAAATTCTTGCGTAAAAACCATAAATCATTTTTTATATACTTAACGACAAACTGATCTTCCTTATAAAAAAAGTCTACCATACTACTTGGTACCTGTGTCCACGTTATCAAACAAACAACCTTCCCTTTACCTGCTGCGAAAAAGTTAATTTGTAGCACATGGCGCGTGGCATTGACGCAGGCCTCCTATGACGTCATCTGACACAATATCACGACCGACCGGTCGGTATAACATTTGGAATATAATAAGTGTTGTGTTTGATGTTAGATAATTATAATTTTATGCTTCGTATCTAGTATTTACAAAGCTGTAGAGCCGTCTTTTGTATACATTGATTTTTCGTAAACGTATCAGGATCAATAAAACAATTGCGTGAACATATATTAATTATATTAAAATTAGATTCTTCAACAACTGGCAACACTAAACAAGTTTCCTTTTTATATTTTGTTACCGATACATGTAACGCGAAAAAACTATCTTTGTTTTCACATTTTATATTCTTCGGAACCATGTACTAAATATTCCTTTTTATTTTCTTTGCAGGTAAGCACAAAGCAAATACAAAATGGCCAAGTTATCTGCGTGCAGTGCAAAGTCTATTGTAAGGTAAAGTATGCACTTTGTTTCCTTCTGATTAATTCTCTGCAAAAGGAGAGAATTTTTCAGCACAAAGCATTTTAAATTTAAATTAAATAGAGCACGCGTAAGGTGGGTATTTTTTAAAATTTATTTATTGCTGAATGGGCCCGCTTTTGACGTCGATCACGCCTGATGGAAAGCGATGGATGAGGTCTATGGTGGAACGAGCGTGCCCGGAAGATGCTTAAGGCACTGGAACTCCCACGCATCGACGAAACAGCAGGCTGCTTGCCGGACTCCGGTGGGAGGGTGGTCGCAAACCAGGCGGGCGTTTTAGTTCTACCACCGCAAGGGAAGAATTGGCCAATCAACTAGGGGGTTGGGTGTGACTGTCCAGGATGCGCCGAGCGCTCGGTTCAGTTGAGTAATTGGCGGAACAAACTACGCTACACGAGGAGACTTCTTCATGCATCCAAAAAGTAATTAGGAAATAAGAAAGGTAGTTTTAGAAAAAGATTTACTGATGTTGGGTAGCGAGAATGAACGGATTTGCGATAGCAATACTTTGCTTTCAAATAATCTGGAGACATTTGGAAGCCGGTCACAATCAAAACATCATATTGAATTATTTATTAGGCTTTGCTATCATCTGGGTCGATTGTTATTTTCAGATAGCTACTATGGTGAAGTTGCTGTGGCTACATTAACCTCCACAAAGTACTTAGGCAATTCTTACAGATGTTCTTTCAACATAGGATTAGCTGACAGCTGTCAAACATACAGGCTTCGGTCTGACTATCCGGAACAACTGTCTTAGTAATCATATTTATGCCAACATTATACGATTCAGTAACCTTTTGGAATTATCAAACGATATTAAAATTTATACCCCATTACCAAACCACGAGGGTGTCTTTTTATGGATTTAGCACGTTATAATATTTTATGAGAACCATTATATTTTACGAGCTTGCTAAGATTTATCCAAACTACTATGATTTTAAACATTGAAATCTCAGCCATTCCAAGGTCAGGCCAAAATATTTGGAAACTCAACGTGGTTCGAATGATGAGTGCGAAATGGAAATCGCATGCGGCATAACTCACGGTGTACCTACGGAATTCCGGATCCACGGTTGTACTAACAAACTGTACTGTTTATGTAATTATCATTTTATTGCTTTGAGGAAGTATTTGTATGTGGCGAGCGTGAGTATTAATATCAATGTAAAAATGATTAATTATTTATTTATAAAAGGATTGCACAAATCAAAATTGTTTATGGTACTTAGTTAGCACAGAGATAGATGCTGGGAAGTAAAAACCTAAACATTCCGAAAAATATTAGAATTACAGGCAGTAATCTTATGAAATACTCGCGAAGTCTACTATAATAGCATTATGTATTGTATCAACGTTCGCTTTTCCGTATTCGAATGACAAGGAAATAGACGTACCTATACAGAAAAAAACTTTTTTCCTTTGATATTATCAATCTAATATCGAAGTACGTAAGAAATGTCACTATTATCACGGAATCTCACGTCTTGTCGATATATTTGTAACAAGTACTTCATAAAGTCTAACGGAATGGCGTTCTACAGAAGCTATTTTGTTACTAGGTTCCTACGTAGCTGGCGGATTGGTGGAGCATACAAAAATTACTTTCGTTCCCGTCGCCTTCTTCCCGTATTCTGTTTGATAAATCGTTTTGCATAATATACTAACATTATTTATTCCGGTCTCCGCTTCGATGCAAATAAAGTCAAATTCCTTTGAGCTCTTCATTTTTGAAATATTATTATGTTTAAAATGCGCTCGAACTTGGCGAGGGCACTACCAATTTGCGCAAATTGATATTGATTTTTGCCGGATACAATTTTGTATTTTGATTGTCAATATGCTCCGGGCTTTTTAATATTTGTTTACGTTCTGAATTTTTTCCTTTCAAATGAATAATATTGAACTGAAAATACTAGTGTTTTATTAAACGATCGAGTGTATTTATAACCTCATATGATTATAACAGTTGTATCGTTGCCATGGAAACGTATATCCACGCAATAAAACTAAAGTACAAAGCAAAAGAAAGAGTACAGTTGTCATAAATAGTGACAAACTCAAAATCTAAGTGGGTCGGTCGATACAGCACCGATCAAACCGAGAACCTTGACATGCTAACTGACTAGTATGCATTAATTATGCCCACTTTGTGTTCCTAATCACGAATAATATTAATTAGCTGTGCCCTGCGTTTTTTACAAGCCGCGCGGGATTTGAAAGAAATCGGATTATTTATCGCTTAGCGTACTTTCTTTCGTTTTTTTTTTTTTCGTTTTGCTCGGCTCCTGAGGGTCTTGGCGTAATGTTAAATAGTCTAACTTTCCTCAAAAGTTGGGCTATCAAATGCAAAAAGTTTTTTTTTTTAAATCCGACTGGTAAGTCCACAGAGCGCGTTCAAACAAAACAACAAAAAAAATCTTCAGCTTTATTTTATTATTATTGCTTAACAAATGCAAAAAGATTTTTTCAAATCCGACCTGTTAGTTGCAGAGATTAGCGCGTACAAACAAACAAACAAACTCTTCAGCTTTATTATCAGTACAGATAGAATAAAAGATAAATGTACATATTGAAGGGTAATAAGTGTCAAAGGGCGATTGTATAAATGTTTATTTCCGCGCGTAGAATGCAGTGGCTGATGACGTAGACTCAACTTACTAGTTAGTATTCTAGTACGTTGTTAGGAAAATTATGTGATAAGATTTACATACGACATTATTCAGAATGATAAATAAAAACATGATAACATAAAACATTCGAGCTTCTTGTTTCGTATCTGCACGAAGCACGAACTATACAACTTGTATCAGAAATGTTTGATCAAATTTAAGGATGTTAATACAGCTCATCAAACTAAACAACTTTCTCTATAGGACAGACATCGTAATCGCGAAAAAAATAATGGTAATTCAGTTTGATGGTCTATAAAACATCCTTAAATATGACCACAAATTTCTGATACATGCTGTATAAGGCCCTTTGTACACGGCACAGTTTCTTTACGGATCGGCGTATAAACCGCGCCGTAGAAAAAACGTGTCTGAACAAGCTTCCACCATAGTGATCCATAGAACACTGACGACCGTGCCTACACACGGCTAATAAACCGTAGTAGTTTTTCCTGCACGAAAAACATGTGTGTGTAAAGGGCATAAGAATGGCTCATGCCGGTCAAATATATTCCAGGCAGCAAGATGGTATGGGGGCTGAATACCATTACTGGGACAGATCTCCTCTCTGTCAGAGGGAGTGAACCATAATCCACCAAGCGGCCATGTCTTCGAAGTTTTGGTTCTAGGACATGCCGGTTTCCTCACGATGTTTTCCTTCACCGTTTTGAGAGCAGACCATAAATATAACTATAGAAAATAAAAAATAGGTTTAACTATCGCCACTGGCGGAGACTATTTTAACGATCGAGCGAAAATCAATGAATCGAACTTCTAACCAGCTACAAATAATAACAAAATCACAACGTCATAATAGTTGTAATATGCCCGAAGAGTTTTAAACACTGCGATTAAAGTTGACTAAACTAATGAATTTTCAATCGTTCTAAAGGCCTCGTGTTCCGCCGACAAATTTTAGCGAAATACCCGGACCAGTTTCCCAGAAATGGTTTATTAATTTTCAACGTTGAATGAACTAAAGTTCAAAACAGAATTTATGTATTAAAGCAGGGTTTGGTATCTGGAGAATTTCGAGAAGAATTTTAAGCTTTTGTGAGCTACTTTTGGAATCGTCGCTCCAGCTTTCTACAAAACGAATATAATTTTATTTTCCACTCTAGGATGCATATCCGCTACGGCTCACAATACCTTCCCTATCCTAAGCGCACGTCTTTTCTACCATTACGACAACCCCCAGGCTACGCCTTAATATGCAATGGTCTCTGTAGCACCATGAAACTTGAGGCTTCAGACGCTAGTGCAAATCTTGGGGTTCATTCGATTAATCGAATCTGGTCAAACCGCGCAACGGTCGGTGCATTTCATTCATTCGTTTCGGAGAAATGGGGCATTATGCAACCAACATCCAGTGCGAGTGCGATGCTCCTGAACAGACTATGTCCCATGTGCTAGAGTGTCCCTAATGTCCGTTCACCTGTACTCTTGACGATCTTAACAACGCCTCTGTAAACGTGGCCACCTACTGGGACCAAATAGTAAGCAACATATGTAGATGTATCGTCGAAACGAAAAGAAGACGAAACATATATCGAATATTTTTAAACCTATTTCCTTGATACATATATTCTAATGTGTCTTTAAATTTTTAGCCCCTAAATCCTGCGAGATAAAGTAGGATAATTTAGCGTCGCGTCGCGGGGATAATACTCTCGACAATAAATCATAAATATTTTTGTGGCTTACTAAGTTCTTTAGCTATATAAAAATGTAAATAAATGTTGTAATTACGTAATGAAATTGCGACAACTTAACATTCAAAGTAATGTAGGAAAAATAGATGCTACAGCCTCTACATTTTTAGTTTCAACTTTCTGACTAACTGACTGACTCTGACTGTAAATGATTTAATTGAAATAAATGCTTTTTTTTTGTGGATGGGAAATCATCAAATGACCCCTCCCGCTCTGAGAGGGAGTGTCAGACTCTTTCTGACTAAAACCCACCCGTGTTCCTTCCTTAGCCCTTTATGTTCCGGGCCAGCGGTAACCCTTTCGGACAATCCCGCTGACCCGATGTAAATGCTTTGAGTTTTAGTAGTTTCAATCTTGAATCAAACGAAAATGATGGGATGTATCTCATGAATATGATTCAGACTAAGCCCAATTTTCCTTTGGGGACAGCCAAGCGTAGCGTAGCTGGATTGGAATGGGAAGGTAATACTACGGTATTTCCACACCGAGACATTAGAAAGAGAATAAAATACAAATTAGAAAGAGAGAGCAATTTTGTGGTTTTAGTCGGAAGTAACCTTAATACTGCCTCTTACCCTTCCTCGCGTGGACGGTACCTATCCATTACAATTTCCTTAGAAAAGCCTTTGCCAAATCTTTTTAACTTCTTTTGTCATTTCTTGGCCAATCCTTTAGAAAGGTTGTCCGCAAACTCTAAAGCTAGCCTCTACTTATAACTTACTTTGTATTACCTAAAAGTAGGTTGTACGTCTACATAGTAATTTGTCAAAAGGGTTGGGTAAACCTCCGAACATGTAATATCTACCTTCGCCAGCCAACATGTCAAGAACAACGGTTATTAATTTATATGCCTTTCCTTAATTTTGTAATACATATTATTATTGTCAAGATTGCGTAGGTACGTTATTTATGATGCTGTAATTTTGCTCTTAGGAAATAGTTTCAAGTCAGTTCATAACGTGGTGGAGGGTTGGAAGAGGATATTGTGTTGTGACAAGCCGCGTGTTTGTGCAGGAGCTTTGGGGATGAGTTTCTATATGACAATGATACGACTAACTTTTACTTATCAACAGAAACCTAAGTACCTACTTCCACATTTCTAACTTCAAAAATGACTTCATACAAACTTTTAACTCTTTTAGGGAAAGCTTTTTCAAAAACTCTTCCTTAGTGCACATCTACTTATAAAAGGAATTCTTGTGCGGTTTAGGCTGTGCGTTGTCTGTCAGTAAATTAATTCATGAATTTAAGATTTTTATTTAGTAGAAGTTGCAGTTAAGAAGCTAAAACAGTTTGGATGTAGTTTTTATGAAGCAACTGAGTTTAGTTAGGTCATGATATCGATACTCGTTTAGGTTTACCTGAAACAAAATTATGACTAATGAATATGGATATTTTTGGAAATTATTTCAATACAAACTAGTTCCGGGTTTTATCAGATAAAATGTTCAGTACAAATTCTCAATATTTATATTAAAGCATGGGACGGCCTGGTTATCAAGCATTCAGAATCTGGCATTCCAAATTGAAGGGAAGAGATCATTCTCAATTTAATCGGATGGCATCAGATATGGTTTCCCAATTACAAAGTTTCCTGATACAACTAGGTCAGAAATCAAGTTGCAATGTAATATTGGTGTAATTCCAAATAATTTATCGACTTGGATGCTGCATCACACCCACATAGATGTGCGCGTGGGAGAGTTTACACGAGTTACATTCTCATTTGCATAAACGTCGTCTACGGCATTAATGATAGCGTACATGGCGCCTGCTTCTCCTTAATGAAGCTTCTCTTGCATATAAAACACATGAACCCTGTAACTAGAATTGATTATCCCACTTTTGGGAACAGGCTGTGCTAGCCCTAAATTACACCCTATCGGATGAGTGCCTTCCAGATCACCATTTCGTTTTTTCCAATTTAAAACCTAGCAAGAACCTTTTTTTTTCTTCCTCCTGAAGGTTTTCTTTCTGTATTGTGTGTCCTCTTTGATCTCCCTAAGTTACTTAGCATATTTTGGATCCGATCAGGACAATTCGCTTTCAATATATTTGAATATTCAAACCGCTTAATTAGGCTGTTGCATAATATGGCAATAATTTAAAAATTATCATATTATCTGGGTTCGCCATTCGTGACGTAAGCACCTGCATCACACACCCACATTTACGCGTGGGAGTGCCTAGTGTCCAGTCCACATGACATACAACTGCATACAAGTTACTTTTACTTTGGGAACATATCTTTGGGTGTAGGTTAATGTGATGACGTAAGAGAGAAGGAGCCGGAAATGCGCCAAGTTCTTCAATAGGTATAGCGGTTAAATATTTTAAGATACGAAAAAAGACATCATTGTGGTCTGAATTTCAAATTCAAAGTCTAATCTCAAACTTGAAACTGGTTTTATAACAAGCTATTACATTATATTGGTCTACAAGGATGGGGATTAAATAGGTCTTGTATATCTTTTTAGTCTACTTTTTTTTCTTTTTGCCTTCTGTTAAAAACTAGTCTTCTACGTAATAAATCTCTTGATACTGTGTCGCCCTGCCATATCCACTATGTGACTGAACGATACATACATATAACTCACGCTTTCTTCCCATGGGGGTAGGCAAAAACTTCAAAACACCTGTTACGATCCTTATATACTCCTTTTGCTTCGTTTACGTTCATACATCCCGCATGCCGGTTGTGAGTGCTACGCACCTGACCTTGACACATTGCTGATTTATTCCACAATCCACATCAATCCCCAGCTTCTATATTAATTAAAGCATCTGTCAATTCGTTTAATTTTAAGGGATCTCCAGGATAATTCGTTCAGAATTTGTGCAATTCCCCAGAATTATATCCGAATCCTGTTTAAACAAACATTCAAGTTCTATAGATAGTATTTTCACAACAGCCAGTTTCTCGGAAACCATTAAAGAGTTGATAACTGATGCGATAGTACCTTCAGGATAACGTCGCTATTGGCTATTGCCACTATTACCTATCTTTAGAGTACTGGATTAAACTTAAATGAACTACGGAGCCGTACGGTTCGATGAAAAGAGAATATATATAGTTAATAACGTTGATACGAGTATAATATGTAATTGAGGTGGGGCTTAGGCTTTTAGGATGTAATTATTGTGCATTAAAATGCTCTCAAAACGGTGCAGGAAAACATTGTGAGGAAACCGGCATGCCCCAGAACCATAAATTTGGAGACGCGTGACATCTACCAACCCGCACTGGGCCCGCCTGGTGGATTACTGCCCACTCCCTCTCACAGAGAGAAGACCTGTGCTGTGTCCCAGCATTGTAAACATTATAGGCTGATTAAGGACGACGGAGCGGGTAGGTTCGATGAAAAGAGAATAAATATAGTTAGTAACGTAGATATATGTAATTGTGGTGGAGCTTAAAGGCTTTTTTATTGTAGGTACTATTATTGTGGTTTAATGGTAAATGGGATTATTTATTGATTTTTAAATGTAATGTTGCGTGTGTTGTTGATGATAATGACTTTCAATTGTGTCTGGTTAGTCCTAATCCGAACTTAATGCAGGACTCCATTATTTTCATATCAGCCAGTGAAGATTTTGCTGATAATGGACCTTATACGGACAGTCCCAAAAGACAGCCTATGGGTACATTTAAATAGTTACTGTTTGAGATCCATAATACAGGGTGACAGGGACATCGACGCGTAGCTTGTTACCACGGATTCAGTACATCATTCTGGAACCCCCCCCCCCCCCCTTCCCCACGTAGATATTTTTCGTCGGTTATTTAAAAACAAATTAGCTGTTCGATACACTTCGACCGCGTATGTATCGCACTTATTTATAAAACAGCAACAAAAAGGTTTTGATAACCGAAAATTTCTAATTCCTAGGGGGTCTCGATTCATATGCTGAATTCAGGATTTTAGTTCCCTACCACCCTGTATAACGCTTATTTATTTTATCCTTGCAGTTCCAAGTGTGACCTAAAAATTGAATATCTACTTTCAGACAAATAAAAACAAAACAAGCAATAACATGCCTTATAGACTATCTATATTGATAAACATATCCCTAACTTTGCCATATACACAGTGTTCTGTAAAACTAGGACGTGGCTTGTTCCGATAAGGTTTGAAAAATGCTTGGCTCCCAGCCACAGAACTTGCCTCCGTCGTCGTAAACTTGAAAGTCTTTTCCGTACGTGTTTTAGTATCATCGACTTTGGGAATCGTCGGGAATTTTTGACTTTTGAGATCGTTGTGTGGAAATTGTTAGATCGGAATTGGTCTCTTTAAAATGGAAATTGTGTGCTTCTGGTTTTTATAACTTGGTTTTTACCTACTTGTTGGCCGCAAGCGCGAACGCTGAGCATAAGGTCTTGGGTTCAATCCTCAGGTCAAGTTTTTAGACTCGCCCCCATTACAATTTGTAACATAACATAACTCTCAAATTCTATTCACATATACGTACATAGGTTGAAATCCACGCTCAGTTCGACGACATTTTAAATTAGAAGTTAATTATAATAAGGAAGGAGACATGGCCTCTGTTAAATTACAAGGACGCAGTTTTTGGAACACCAAGAAACATTATTAAGGCTCATTATTTAATTAAGACCCCAAACGAGGGACCAGAGGACAATAGACAGACTCCTTGTGCATATTTATCATTGCTGCTTCTTTTGAAAAGTTTTTTTTTTTACGACTTCTCGCGTTATTTATCATGCTCTGTTGCTGATATAGGTAGCTACTAATTACCTACGTTTGTTTAATGACCCCCTGAATTATGGGTTTGCAAAGACATTGGGTTTGCAAAGCTAAGTCTGTGCTAGGTCCACATTATTGTCGTTGCAAGCTCCAAAATATGTAACGCAACTTGTTCCAATTGTGACCCAGGCTTAACGCAGTGTCAGGCTCTAAAACCCACAATTTAATCTACTATTTGCCACGTATGCTATACTCTGGTATGTTTTGCATTATGCACGTTTATCCTCACGTGCATATTTCGAAATAGTTCCACAATTTCAACTAGAATTTTCCTCGCAAAGGCCATTTCGAGCTTCCCAAAATATGCAGGTGAATAGCCCACTTATAAACTAGAACATTTCCCACAAAAGTGGCGATTCAAAGCCAGAGAACGCAACAAATTCTTCCACATAAATACGACAGATAGGCTTTAAGAATTAAACTTTAAACATCCACACTTGAATCTACTTTTCTATTCGTCACACATACTATAGATACTCTGGTTTGTTTAGGATTATGAACGATATCCTCGCGTGCGTAGATTACGAAATTGTCCCTCGCAAAGGCTATGTTCGAGCATCCCGATATATACATGTGAATAACCCACTTATATACACAAGAACATTTCCCACAAAAGTGGCAATACAAAGATAGCAAGCAACAAATCCTTCCACATAACTACGACGGATACATAAACACATTGCGCTAACTAGCTAAACACATGTAAATCTCTCGGCAGCGCCTCATGACGTGAACGAAGCCCCACGGGACCGAAGCCCGACCGCTGCTGCATTACCAAGATTATTATTATATTCAGCGGGCTCTTGTGAACACAGAGACGCAACCCTTTGGCTAGATCAGAATACGTGAAGAGAAGAAAATGTGGAGGATAATTTTAACTCAATACCGTGTAGAGGCACTTTTATTCTTGGATAGGCTATTAAATGACACGTTAAAGAGCTACCTCGAAAATAAATCGTAGCGACTGATCTACTAAGCGAGCGAAAGTGATGCAATTACTTTTGAAACGCAAAAGAAGAGAGATGGCTATAATGTGCGTGCGCTCGGAATAAAACGACGTATGTGCCAAAACGAATTTACTCCTTTTTTAACAAAATAAATGAATTAAATTTAAAACTACTTTGAGTTAACTTTGATATGATAATTTTCTATGTTTTAAATTCCATTGAATAACTCTTGAGAGTTGAGCGTTACGCCGTGATGTCGAAAAAGTAAAAAAATAGATATAACTTTCCTTTTTTTTGTATCGAGAAAAATTCATTGAATCTTACATGATAGAGAGTCAAAAAACATATACCAAAATGTTGAATCCCTATTCCACATACTTAACAAGTTACACGAAATAGAAAAACCACATTTTTTTCAATATTCACCTTAACATTAGCAATTAGTGTCTTTGTCAAAACTACACCTCAATTGCGTAATATCCTTTCAGACATAATCCAAAGGATTTTGGAGGAAATTCCTAATACACTGTTTCATAGATTTGAAAAATAAGTCTGCTCAACAAAGTAAATAGGTAACGCAATTAATGTTGTTGGTACGCAATTTTCCCCGCTGTATCAAGACCATGGGGGTTTGAATAGGGTGATACCAATTCATGAGCAGAAAATGCTGTGGTTCAGGATAGCTTTGACAGAAGTAGCCTATCTTTTCTTCTTCATCTGCTTCATTTTTGCTAGGATCCGCCTTCCTGCTAAGGTAGTTTCCATTGGCCTGTCTTTAATATCGTTAATATTTAATCCATTGTCTGTCATGCCATCTTTACATGGTACTCATTAATATCCATCACCTGAACCTGAGTGCAAGTTATTCAGAATTCTGCTGCTGCTGTGATAAAATGAATTTATGTATGACCTACACTTTTACCAATATCAATATCAACGGCTCATGCATTCATATCCTTGATATGTTTGAGTCATTATAAATTCAACGAACTGCAATCAGCCAATCAGTATTTTATTATTAAACTGGTTTTATTATATGTATAGATAAGTAAATATAAGTATGCGAATGTCAATGGGACTATGGCTATGGCTGCTGCATGCATTCATGCCAGACAAATTGGTACAGGCCCGAAATAGCACAGAACTGATGCGCTGAGACAGTGAGGCGGGGTCGCGGAAGACCATGAAGGAGATGGCGGGACGAGCTGAATAGGTTCCGTCAAAACTGGATGGAGGACGCGCGGGCTCGCGAAAGATGGAAGGGGTGGAGGGAGGCCTTTGCCCAGGAGTGGGACAGCATAGGCTAATAAAAAAAAGAGAAGCATATCAATACCCGTGATATTATGTAATTGATTTTAAAAAGGCCCCTCGCTCTTTTTACCAAGATTATTAACTTGTTTTGTGTGTATGATACCGCAATACGGATTTCCGGCATTCGCGTTCGGATTTGACTGATTCCGTTTTAACCTGACTACAAAAGAGTTATGTCTTTTATTCAGAAGGATAAATATAACATCTTTGTTATAGTCATTACTGACTGTTTCGATCTGACGAAGAAACGTAATATAACATATACCTAATTTATAACTGATTTGAGAAAGTTAATTTCTAATCAATGTTCCTAAGTTTGACTCGGTTAACTTAAACAATAGACGATCGTGATATACAAGGAAACATTAAACTCAAATCCTGATACAAGGAACAACTGCTAAGATGTTAGAACTTAGGAAGTCGGAACTTGTCGAAGTCGGAGACAGTATTGAGTTCCACTTGAAGTTTTGAATGTAGCTTTTGAAAGAAAGGGTGTTGCGTAGAAGATATTGTCTTTGTAGGTATAAGCAAAAGTTAAAAAATAGAGTCTTATAACAAGGTATTTCCCTAAGACCACCATTTAATACCGTGTCGAACATAAAACATTCTCATGGCCGAAATTAATAAAACCCAACTCTGACCCTCCCAAGCCGAAGACTAAAAAAACAAATAATTCAGAGACGCAAGCACGAACTGACGTAACGTCTTAGGTAAATGCAATAACCACCATCAAATGACATACCAAACAAAAATCATCAACACATAAACGATCAAAAACCTTTTGCTACTAAAAATAAAGTACAATTTTCTCTATCGCCCACTGTTGTATAAGACGTTTCAATTTTTGGTTGGAAATGTAGGGCGGTGGATACTCCACCCCATCTAGTTGTACTTCCGTCAGTCGTATTCCGAATGCCGTGAGGGACGCACGTTTGTGGCGTCGCGGATTATGGTGTTTTCATAGTATTTGTGTTAGTGACATGGCTAGGAAACGGGTAAGGAGTGGTTTGACGTAATTAAAATGGGCTAGGTTATTCGCTAGAGATTTTACGTATAAATTAGGTTTTCGTAATATTTTTTTTGTCAGCTGCGCCCTCCTTTTGGTCGTTCGTTTTACAGTGTGGAGCATAATTTATTTTAATGTGTGCTGTGGGTTTTATTTATCTGTTTTTTTTTTGTTAACTGTGTTTTCATGAAGTATTTACATCGCAATTCTACTACGAAAATGAATGCATGCTTTTGGGTCGGGTCAGGAGGACCTATAATTTGTAGGAATATACTGGTTATGTAGGGTTTTTGATCATAGTTATAAAATAATATTCATTAAACTCTTAGTATCACCAAGAGTTTGGACTCGAAAACCAATTTATTAAAGGTCTACTTTTAATTTAGACAATTCTTAAGGAAAACTTTTCTTGCGACCGGAACATCATTAATAAACACAATACTATCTAAGACTTCAAAGGCATTCCAGAACAAAATTAGCAATGCACAAACTTCACATACCACAAAATTCAAATAACAATGTATTTGCGATCTGCCAATGTAAACGTTCATTCTAAATCCCATTAACATGGAATGGATAAATCGTTTGGGCACTCGTCATCGATTGGACTCACTATTAGATGTTATTTTTTGTGCTGCGTTTACATTTTTGTGATTTACTGGTCGCTGGACTTGCTACTCTACTAAGTATAGAACGGAATCGCATTTTTCTGCCTTTGTGATGGTATTTTCTGGTAATTAGGAAGTTAGTTACTTTCAGTGGTAAGTAGGTGTCATATAAATGTGAAATGCACTTTTTACTTCAGTTTAAATGAGTCTGTTTGACAACTGAGTACCTACTACTTATACTTACTTGCTACTATTACTAAATTATGCTCTATGTAAGGCCAAGTCACGCCTAATTAATCTCCAAAGCAATTAGGTAGTACTTGCTCAGCACTGGTTGATTACCGGCTGATAAATTCAAGATGCACGTATCATTACCTACAATGCTTACTGGCGATGCGATGGCGTCTTAGTTTGAAACTTAATTTGCTTACTCGCTCAGGTCCGCCATTGCAATTCGGTACGTCTCTTCTGTAAGTTAGGATTGCGACTCTATAATTAAAGAGATGCTTGTTATTTATTCTAAAGATCCATGAGAATATGCGATTTCTGTTCGCCAATTATATAAACAAATCAATAATTTCTCGTGTTTTTCTCACCCGAGAACCATAGATATATAACATATTTGTTATTGTTGTAATAGAATTGAAATCAAGATTCAAGGAATCGCATTACAAAGCAATGATTAAAGGCTCTTCAGAAAGGCGCAACGCGACGATGCGATGCGATTCTGGTAGAACAATTTTCATAAACTTTTTATAGAAATTGTTCTACTAGAGTCGCATCGAGCCTGTTTGCGGGAAGTATGCCTAAAAATATTAAAAAGAGCGAGATTATTAAGGTTTCCTCTCAAAACGGTGAAGGAAATCATCGTGAGGAAACTGGCATGTCCTAGAACCAATAAATCGAAGTCATGTGACATTACCAATCCGCACTGGGCCCGCGTGGTGGATAACGGCCCACTCCCTTTCACAGGGAGGAGGCCTGTGCTGTGTCCCAGCAGTGGGAACATTATATAGGCTGATTGTGTTATTAAGGTTTTTCAGGCGCAAAATAATAACAAATAATCGTACTATGCTTACGCAATACCACAGTTAAGTAGATAATCTTCATTTATTACCCAACATTGTACATTAGCTTTATCAATATTGCATCAAAGTACCCTATTAAGGATACATTCTAATTAACTACGATGTTCTAGCTTTAATAACAGCTCTTAAACACCACATTAGCATTTATGAAGCCTTAAATAAATTCATTAAATGTTTACTTAAGACGGTAACAAAGTTTTACACGTATTTTTCTCAAGGTTTCCTTAACCCGAATTTGAATAATACGATAACCTATTTTTATCCTCTATAAATAACACAAGTGTTCAAAAACGACCTTATAATTTTTCAGTGAGAAGAAACATTTTATTCGTTTGTTAATAAAAAATAACTTGCATACGACTTGCTCGAGTGACGCGACCCTTCTTTTAAACGACTATTGTACTCGCCCCTAACAAAGGATTTCAATAATAATACTTTGGTAGTACTTTGATTCGAAGGGTAGTTTTTGAAGTTGAATCTGAAATGTTTTGGTAACAGAATATCGTAGGCTGATTGAGAATCTGTTGAAACATTTAATTGATTTAAACATTTTCGTAACTTTAATTAATATTTGTGGTCTGAACGAAAAGGACTTTGAAAATTCAGTACTACACCCTCGTCTAATTACTAGCATGAAAATGAAACTAAACGCAGCTTCGCAAAATTAGGTATTTTTAAACATAAGTTCAAATAGATATTTTTGACTCAAAATAGATTTTTTATACGTACACAGGGACTAAAATAGCTCTATAATCCCTAGAGACTAAAAGTGATTTGAATTTGGAATGTGGATATTGTTTGTTAGTAAAAGTTCCAATTACCAAAGAGATCAATCATGAACATTGTATGAACAAGTAACAGGCTGTATAATAAAGTAAAAGGCGCGCGAGCCAAATTAAAAAAACCGGCCAAGAGCGAGTCGGACTCGCGCACCGAGAGGGTGCCGTACCATCAGATTATTAGGTTTTTAAATTTTCATCGGCAATTCTCTGACAAATATAGGCCATATTTGTCAGAGAATTTTAACACTGCGTTGTAGAATATTGTAGTTTTAGGTCAGTGCCATCTCTTGATCGATAGTGGAACTAATGTAACTTTTGTTGATGATGTTTGAGCATGACACGTTGTCAACTGCCGTGCTCTTTCAAGTCAACATCAAAAAATCATAATAAACGGATATATGATTCTTACATTTACAAAATTAAAAAAAAAATGCTTCTAAATTATACAAAACTATAGTTTGCAATTTATTTAAGAGATTAATAGAATTTTACTACTAAACAAGAAGTCCAAATTTCAAGTGGATAGCATTAGTAGTTCTTGAGGTATCCAGCTGTGACAGACGGACAGACAGACTGAGTCGCACCATAAGGGTTTCTTTTTACCATTTTGGCACGGAATCCTAAAAAGTTGTTTGTGAAAAAATTAAAAACGCGCAAAAAGCATTCTGCCTTCGTTCGTAATTGTTTACTCAAAATAGGAATTTACTAAGTTTAAAAAAAAAATAGTATGTCTTCCTGAAGTAATTGTATGTAAATAAATAAATGTAGGTACTATTCTTATTCATAAGTTGCACTTACCTACTTATTTTTTCGTAGAGAATAGAATCCTTCGCTCCGCTCTGGATTCAAAGAAACACTCGCCTTCAAAATAGTTGTTTGCTCCCTTGGCAAACAATTTACTATTTAAACACCATTTACATTTTAATATTTCCAGTACTTTTCTAATCCTTGAGTTTATTTCATATACATTCAAATGCTTATAAACAATATATACACAACACAACTAACTATTTACACTAGGTACTAAATTAAATGACTAACTACAAATAAATAGAAAAACAAAAGGACACTTATGCGTTGAAGTACTCGCAGCCATCGCTGTCGTTTTCGAATAACTATAAATTATTTAAACAATAATTTACATTTTTAATTACAACAGATCCCTAACCAAATGTTCTTTTATCAGCCACAGCCCACAGTATCTTTTATAAATCATTATTATTATAATAATGACGATCCATCTTGCATCACTACGTCGTTCAAGAAGGGAAAGTCACTAAAGTAATTTTATACCCCTTGCGTGTTTACAATAGATCCATCAACCCCTGAAGAAATTAAAAACCAAATATTTACTTACAAAAATCATCGAACCTTTAACCTTTTCAATACATGCATAGATAGGTACTAGACAAACAAACATTGGTTGAAACTCGAGTGTTGTGACTGATTCCAATTTCTAGATATTCCAATAGGTTTGTCCCTGACCTTTGAGCTGTGGTGCATCCATTTCATAACCAATCAACACAGATATTTGTCTGTAAACGTTTTTAGTTCAGTATTGGATGTTATTGCATTTTTGGTATTTTTTGTTGCTCTATGTGCCCGCTCTTGACCTCGATCACGCCTGATGAAAAGCGATGGATGAGGTCTATGATGGAACGAGCGTGCCCGGAAGATGCCTAAGGCACTGGAACTACCACGCATCGACGAAACACAGCAGGCTGCTTGACGCCGGACTCCGGTGGGAGGGTGGTCGCAAACCAGGCGGGCGTTAGCCCTACCACCGCAAGAGAAGAATTGACCAGTCAAATAAAGTGTTGGGTGTGACTGTCCAGGATGCGCCGAGCGCCCGGTTCAGTTGAGTAGTGACTAGCGGAACAAACACGAGCAGGCTTCTTCTTGCATCCCAAAAATCCGTTTTTCGAAGTGTGTATTCAAGTCACCGATGAAAACTTCCCACATAATACATTGACGCCAAAATAGTGCAATCTTTTACTAACAGGCAATGTAAGAAAAGGAGAGACGAAATTAAGAGCTGTCAACCTATTCATCATCATCATTCTCCTGCCCTGCCCAATTTACTTGGGATCGGTGCAACATGTCTTTTTCTTCCACACTTCTCAATCATTCTTGGTGTCATCCACTCATCCACCTTTCTAGTCGTATAATCTTTCACACAGTCCATCTATCGTTTCTTTGGACTTCACCTACTTTTATAGCTAATCTAGCTCATGATGATTTCATAAAAACGAAGGTATTTGAAAGTTTCACTTTAATCTAATTTAACAGCTCTTATTATCTCTTTCTCATTTAATCTGCAAGAAAAAGATAATAATAAAATCCTCAGGCTATTGGTTAATTTATAGATGGTGGATATCAGATGGTCGACATTGACATTGAAGTAAACAAAGCATTCTCACTCCCAGGTGTGCCCGTTTATAGACAATGGCGATTCATATCGATACCTGTTATTATTATGATACTCGTTGGTTTTAATCAATTCTTGGAAGTTATTGCCAATTGTTTCTATCTGCAGGATTTTTCAAAATTATTAATAGACTAGCTTCTGCTCGTGACGTCCGCGTCGCGTCGCATCGCCCGCTCGCGCAATTACTTCGTTTTCGCTAAGCATTATTTCCGGGTTGAGCTAGATAGACTCCTTTAATAAAGACTGGTCCTTAGTAGCACTATAAACTCTGTCTATCACAACCTACAGCTAAACAAATACCTAATCCTGAATTGATAATACCGAAATACGTCTTCGAGCAATTTGGCACTATCACCACCCTAAGAGTAAACACAAATACAAACCCATTCCAATGTCGTCTGTTAATGAATTTGTCCGATGTCCACGCTACCCCTATAGTTAACGACGCAACCCCTACGGTACGCAGTCCTAGCACGTTCGTTTTATACATGAACCCATATTACCCGTACAATTATCCTTAAATGTTATGTTGGTGGGGTCTTTCGAGTCTTGTATATGATATTTTAATTTTGCTTAAGTATTTAAGCAAAATTAAAATATCTTCACATTTTTTACAAAAACGGGCAAACCTCTGAACCTATATGTGTGGGCAGAACGGTTAACATGAAAAAAGCATACTACGAAACATCAGACATTTTGCAACGCATCAGTAAACCCCTTGGTCTTGGTATTGCAGGTGTCTATGCGAGGTTACCGCTTCCCACCATGTAGTCGTTCCACTTACAAAAGAATAACATGACAACAAGACATTTTTAACATAAAAAAAAACGGATTTCCGTTACGAAATAATATCCACACAAAATAGACCAAGTAATGGAATCTTCAAAAGAATTACAACAGTAGGTGCACATAAAATAACAGTGTCGTTATTTGCGTGTTCTTAAGCCTTTAGGTATTCCCCAGATTTACGAAACAGGCACATTTACCGAGTTTCATTCGAATCACTCCCAATCCACTTTCAACGCGGATTACTATGATTTTTTTCCGTTCTTCCATTTCACTGCTGGTCGGGATAGTCTTCCGAATATAGAAAATTTCAGAATGCAGTCTCGATTCGAGTTGCGAATGTAATCCTTGGATAAGGTTAGGTTTGGGTTAAAGCACGGATTGAAGAGTGGGTTGATATGAATTGAGGAGTTATCGTAGTATAGGTAGGTAACCTGAACATTGGAAGGTGCATTGCAGTTGACTAGTGAAGGCAAATTAAATAAGCCAATGGTACCAACAGGCAAGCATAGGAAACGATGACATAGGTAATGGAAGCGATAATGAGTGATTGTCAAAGAAGGCAACACAGAAATAGAAGGTTATAGAGGACACCTACACAACAATAGCACAGGAAACGTTGGAAACTCAGCAGCAACTAGTATGAAATCCTCTACAGTATTTCTTTAAAAAGCTTAATAGCTGTGTAAGTGGAGTGCTAGTTCAATTTATTATTATAACCTAATTGACTTGATTGACAGGTAGTTCAAGGGTAAATATAATTGAATTTGAAGCCACTCAGAACTCTTTAATTAACTAAACACAAGATGTTCTGTGACGGCGGAGTCTTGTATCTTGACTTTAGTGCTGTGGTTTTGAAGATATCGATCAATACAAATATTTGTACAATCAATTTATAGTTACCCGCACCTTAATTGCGTAACTTACTATCAATCTCAACCTGAATCATTTTGTAGGATATTGCTAATCCATTGCTTCAAATTTTCGAATAATTTGTCTGCTCAAGAACGTAAATAATTCAATCATTTTGAAAAGCCAATAATTATGAAAGCCATTGCTACTGACAGTGTGTTACACAATAACTCCGCAGGTAAAATATCTCTTGTAAATGGACGATAATTTAAGAAGAGTAAAAGAAAATAAAATTGAAATAACTATCACGTAAACAATTAAGTTAGATTAAAATTTCTTATATCAAACATGAAACACCACGGAATTCAAAACATTAATGAGGAAACGTTAAATAAGTTTAGGATGAAAGCACAACCTATTCAAAGACTTCCCAAGAACGATATTGACGACAATCTTACAGGCAGATTGTAATTAATTATTAAGAACCTGGTTCTATTTAATGATGGAAATTGTTAAAGGTAAATTCGAAATGGGTAAGCCTGATTTGATTTATAAGATACTCAATAAATCAATGGCTGATGAAGATGCTGTCTGTTGCCAAGTGATTTAGATATTATGGTACTTTTGAGTTATAATAAGAAAATCATACCTACTTAGGTGGATTATAGAATCGTGTTTTTTCTATATGAAGGTTATCGAGTTGAAGTTTGTATCTTCATTGAATTTAATTATTATGCTGGTCCTTTGAGGTCTCATTACAATAATATGTGTTTCTACACTATGGTAGATAGTACAACTGTTGTAACTTCTCTAGGTTTAAATAAACGTAAGTTTTTGAACAATTCCCTTATATCCTTATAGTATTTCGCATAATATCGCTTACTAGCCCGCCACTTCGTCCGCGTGATTCTTGTTTTAACATAAAATATATTCTACTAGCAGCGCCCCGCGGTTTCACCCGCGTAAGTTTTGATCTCGTGGGAATATCGGGATAAAAACTATCCTATGTCCTTTCCCGGGACTCAAACTATCTCTATACCAAATTTCATCTAAATCTGTTCAACGGTTTACGCATGATTGAGTAACAAACATCCAAATATCTTCACAAACTTTTACATTTATAATATTAGTAGGATGACACTCGGCAATACTGTAGATGAGGATTAACTTTCGGCGTATCAGTAGTTCCGAAGATTAGCCCCTACTTATAAACTCACTCTACCCTCTTTATAATATTAGTATAGATTCTCGAATCAAAACTCCACGTTTGTCCACCGAACACAATAATACCGAACGACAACAGTTATTTCATCTGCGAGTAGTTTCTAAGTACCACTGGAAATACTATTTCAAGGGAAAAGATTAAGTTTTCAAAGTACTATTTTCTCGTAGGTAGCGGTAATCTTGCCTTTCTGTGAAATATTGTAGGAGTTTATGAAATAAAAGAGAAGGCTATAAAGAAAGAAGTTTATGAAATGAGAAGAAAATCTACAATACCTTTAAAGGATTGAAAGTAGTTTCTCCTACTTGAAATAAAATCTCAAAGAGATGCAAACAAATCGGAAGCTGCACGTTCCACTATTTTCGAGTACCTATGTGCATAAGCACGGGATTAAGAGAAGATAGAATAACATTTTTTTTTTGATAAGTGTGCATATTTTTCCTTTCACGTGCTGCAAAATTATTTCGAACGAGTAATAAAAGTAGGGAAAAGCTGCCATTTTAAAATTCACTTTATAATTCTTGTCGTAATGGGTAGGGAACAAACTGCACAAGGCAATTTTATATTACGGGCGAATTCGAGCAAACTTTTGTACCTCTTATAACACGGAAAAAACTGACAAAATGTATTAGCAGGATAAGACGGTTTGGTAGAATTAGCCCTAAGTTTCATAAAAAAAATATACGGGGTGGTATAAAAAAAAATTTGAAGGATCTTCACACAAAAAACTCAACCTATTTCAAAATCCCGGAAAACTTGTCAATTGGGGCCAAAATTGCAGCCACTTTATTCTGTTCTCCTAATCCAAAAACGCATGCTCAGAGGATTATAACAATCACACATTTCCATTCGCGCTACACCGAAACAGAGCCCGCTTTATGCAGACTATCGATCGAGCTGACTCCGCAACTCCGCTACAACCGAACTCGCGTAAATACGTCACTAACATACATTGATACACGTATCAAGTTGAACTTGCTACCTTATGTGGTCAGGCATATAGTTCAGAATTCAGTGACAATGGAAGTGAGGTATTTGACTTTTCAAGTGATCTTATTGTTGTTGGTTTGATGGGAAATATGGGTTATGGCATTGTTGGTTGGGTTTTAGTGATTGAATATGTTTGTAGAATAAACTTTTGCAGCTGTATGTTTCGAAACAGTAGGCGTAAAGGATCTAGGATCAGCAGACAGCAATACGTCTGCAAAGTGAGCAATATTTCTGTCAGTGACTTTTGTGTGATAAAATCTGGATTTAACCGTCTCATTTCTACGAAAAGTAATCCTTTTTGGGATCATTCAATAAGTATTTGAAGGCGATAATGTCCATAAAACAAGATTTAAAAAATTCAGTCATTCCATAAGTGATTAAATAGTACATCTCTTTACTAAACTGTTAATAAAATTATTCGAAATATTAAAGTTATGAATGTTATGCAAATAGTTATTGGATCATAAAATTTGCACGAACTCAAAGTAAATTTTCACGCAAATCTAAAACGGTCACAAATATTTATTATACGATATTATAATGAAGTTCCAATACATTTACGGTGTTAAAATTCAAAAAGTTTTGCACTTAGTTTACATTATATTATTTTCATCATATTCAAGATAACCTAAAGCTTTTCAGAATAATCAATACTCTGAAATGGTTTAATTTTAATTTTCAAAGTTTAAAATTGTATCGATGGCATTTTCAATCCTACTGATTCGAAACACCGAAATGAACTCAGCGCGGCAGCGGTCAAAGCCTCTTCTACAGTTAGGCCTTATAAATCCTCCTTTATCAAACGTAACTGCTCCCCAGTTTTCCCATCCCGTTCACTTAATCCCCTTCTGTATGGCGCTGTCCCATCGTATTTCCAGAATTCGCCTTCAAAGTCTTCCTATATTTTCTCTGCCAGCTCGTTTATCGGTTTTTAGAAAATGTCTATGTCAATTTCATTGCCATTAGCTTTGGCAGTTACTTTTTCAGTCACGAAAAAATATTTATCGTTCGGTGGATATAGTTGGAATTTGTAAAGGTTGGCCTCAAATGATATCGTGATTAGTCAAAATAAAACCTCCTACCGTGTTGCACAATCGTTTACTTTCTTAAATTCATTGTTATAGCCAAATGAATGAGAGTTGCCTTCCATATTGTGGTAAAATTAATTTTAATAGAAATTCGTTCTGTTCTGTAGACCCTTTGTTTTGAATATCAAATGTATCTGAGTGATTGAATTTTTGATTGATTCAATCAACTTTTGTTTGGGGGTGAATAATAGATGAGGTATAAAGGCTGCTCATAGTTTAGTATTCAATCCATTGATTTTATACCAGGGGCCGTATTACGAAGTATTAATGCCAGCATGATTCCAATCCGAAAAAGGGATGGTGCTATCGGTCACATATAGCTCCATCTCTCTCTTATACTGGGATCATGATGACATTGAACCGTCATATACCTGAGCCAAGTCGGTGACGGTGATGAAAAGCTATAATACGGATAGGCTGCATTATTTATTTCCTTTGAATGCATCCGTACCTACTAATAACGCATACATACGATTCCTTTGAATCTAAAACGCAAATTGCATAAACGACTTCCGAGATTATACGTATTTTAGATTGCGTTTCAGCATTTATTAATTACTGATTTATTTTGGTCCTTCGAGCCGGGTCGAACAATAAATCAATGATTAGATTAATTTGATCTGAATTATGTTTCAAAACTGCCTAGTTATCGTTAGTTGCACGCTGGTCAAGCCCATTTATTCATTACCTAGGAACAAAATTAATTGCCTATACACTACAAATTATGGATTATTCTACGGACCGTGGGAAAATGATATTTGTAATATTCGCAAGCGATGGGCGAATCGTTTGATTATTATTTACGATAATCTCCTGTAGCTACCGAGTAAAATGTGTCCCTTCTACCTGTACGTAAATTAAGCCTAACGCAATCCACTGCTGGATAAGGGCTCTTACGTAGCGTCACAACATTCGGTCCTTTACTTTCCATAAGTAAGATATATACTATGTGTAATTGAACTGATAGCCCCTTTGTAAGTACACGTTTTTCTTGCCGCGAAAAACGACGGTTTATTCGCCGTGTGTAGGCACGGTCGTCAGTGTTGTATGGATCACTATGGAAGTTTGTTGACGACACGGCGGCGCTACGGCACGACGCCGTCGCCGTATACCATAGAACCGTGTCGGGTCTACGGCGCGGTTAACACGGCTACCGTAAAGAAACTGTGCCGCCTACAAACTAGCGCCGTAAGAAGTTTCCAGTAATTTGGGATCATTGTGCTCATCATTACGAGAAACTTAAAAAAAACTTTTATATACAATTGTCCCTTAGGAGGTTTCGTCAGCATCAATAACTTCGTCCTCTTCCCTGGTTTCGGCACCATTGTTGAAACCTCGTCTATTGAAAGCATTAGATACAAATAGGGTGCTGTCTTCCTGTAACCGACGATGGACGCATCATGATATTATCAGTTAATAGATTGCTGCCCCTTACCCATCCATCAGGTGTTTATTCAATAATCCTTATAGATAGATTTTATCGTACATTGATATGTAGCCCATCTGTCATGGTGAAGTCTTCACTAATCTAACAATAGTGTTGTCGGTTTCTTCTTTACCGTGAAATTCTTGATGTTTGAAATTGAAGTCGAAGGTATTCATTTGACAATTAATTTTAAAGCAAGTATCAGAAAGGTGTCGTCAGATTTTGATATAAGGGTCTAGTACAGACCATCAAACTGAACAACTCTCTCCATGGGATCAACACCGTAATCGCAAAAAAATAATCACCATTTCTGATAAATGCTGTATAATCATTTACTATGTTTATTGATTCAATCACATTTATTCGAGTAATCGTTTCACACACATTCATTCTCGTTGATACGTATTGGATTTCCATTTGTCCGATTTGTTTATATTGCTGTTAACACGTTTTAGTAATAGGATTATTTCCACACGGAATTTTGTCAAAGCGTTGGCTGCTCCGCGTAGCTGTTTATGGCAGGTCGAAAATTGAGCGCACAGCTTTCGATTTTAGGCTATATTAAACGAATAAAAGTCAGTATATGAAAGGTGATTGTTTTTCATTACTCTAGGATTTATTTCGATGCAATAGGAACCCTTAAAAGTTTTTGATATATTTGAACTTCTTTTTCAGTTTATCGTTTCCAAACAAAAATATTTGAAAGAGATAAGTTATATAAGTTATCACTCCTTCAAAGTTTCTAGTTTTATAAAAAATGTGAGTGCAGCCTAGTAATTAGTGTTTATAAAACAAAAGGAGTGAATTTAAGTGTTTGAGCATGGACTTTATCATGTGTTTGGTCACTTGAAGACATCACCAGGATGGGAGTCAAGGGCAGGCAGTTCCTGGTGAATAGTTTGTTTTTTTATGCAGTGCTGTAGATTTAGTTTAGCCTTATTTATACGTCTTTAGCTGCAAGTAAAGTGCTGGTCTTTAGTGGCAATGATTTCGTTAGTTAAAACGTGAAAACTAAACTTAATTACTGTGTCGTGTTGTCGTCGTGACTCGGGATACACCAGTCAAACGAATTGGTTCAGGACTACGTCAAATTTTAATTACAAGGAGGATTGGTTGGCTAACACTACGTCAGAAGGGGTCACGACACGACACAACCCACGGTGTTAATTATACCGTGACACAACACAGTAATATGAACTCCGACTTAACTCGTTCCAAGTGTAGTTTTCACGTTTCAAGTGACGAAGTTTAGTAAATAAATATAGACTCGAATTCTGCTAAAGACAGTAGCTTGCAGTAGATAGTTGTTTTTAGTACTTGTAGAACAGTTTTGTAGTGAAGTAGATTTCGTAGTTGTGTTGTTTCCGTTTAATTAGTACTTAGCGTGTTTCTTTATTTTTTCCACTTTATTAAATCATTAAGGGGGAAGCGCCACGGTAGCCCGCGAAATTCAAATTTTCTTAAGTTTTTTGCAATTCGCAGGTCTGTGTCAAGTTGAATGTTGATTAAAATATGATTCGCGAGCGTAACAAACATGACTTTACAGAATTATAATAATTTAAATCATTAATACAAAACCCTCTTAAGTTCATATAATCCTATTTCATTAATTATCAATCAATGGGATTATATCAGATTATCTGACGGGATTGCCTTAATGCTGCAGCCGACATATTATTACCTTGTGAGTGTTCGTTTTTGGCATGTTATCCTGTTTGTATCCTTTTATGTGTCTGTTTGTATATGAGTCTTGTTACTAGAATTAAACTATATATATTTTTTTATAATGTATCTACTTAGAGAGTTGTATTGGTTATTTTAATTCTGTAAATGCATATTTGTTACGCTCGCGAATCATATTTTGTTCAACATCAGCCTGACACTGACTTGCAAAGTGCAAAAAACATAAGAAAATTTTAATTTCGCGGGCTACATAGCGTATTTCCCTTAATGTCTTGTTAATATGCAAAGGTTATCACATTCCTAACGTAATAATGTCGTTGTATAAACTGTCTTATGTTTAAAATACGTTGCGATAAACACTGCAATGTTAGCATTTCTTTACATTTAAAATACTTGAAAATTCCTTTCACAAACTTCGTATGCAATTTCGTTACAAACCGCAGACCAAATACACTAGAAAATGAAAATTCCTCAAGCATTTTATATCCCACCTTTGTCCAGGTATTCAATATTCCCGACCGGCCACTGTCCGTCCGGTTGTGTAAATAAATGAATCGTGCTCGAGTACGAACCGGACAGTTTGTCCGGGGAACGGGTGTGTGGCTAGACAAACTTTATTAAAGAGGGGGTTACAAGTCTTGGACTACTAGCGAGTGTGGTCCTAGTAGCAGCGAATAAAAAGAAAAATTTATAAAATAATAAATCATAATGTAACATCACGTCTGCTATCCCTGAAGGGTAAAGCCGCGTACGCACGTACGAACAAAACATGGTGAACACGAACATAAAGCCGCGTACGCACGTACGAACAAAACATGGTGAACACGAACATAATGGATCGCCACGAACATTTTTGACGAACACAGGTTAAGGCAAACCTAAGGCAGGTGTACCTATAAGAACACCCACATTTCCTGTAGCTTCTGTATTAGTGAAAGAATTTTTGGAATCGGAGCAGTAGTTTCGAAGATTACCCCCCACTACACACTTATTCTCTCTCTCACAAATTTTACCTCTTTGTAGTATTAGTACCTATAGATTCGCTCGATGTAACTCAACATCATGGCCAGTTTATCAAGGTACACTTAAGATACTATTTGAAACTGAGCTGCCAACTGCAACTGCCGACAGCACGTGCAGGGGCTCATGCCTCGCTCGTGTCTGGCTCCTGCAGTGGCTCGGGCAGTCGCTGCACGTGCTGTAGACAGTTGCAGTTGGCAGCTCGGTTCCAAATACTACCTTAACAGTCTTAGCCGTTGATGACAAATTTTAATATCAAAGCGTAAATGGAAACGCTCATGCATCAGCTTATCGCCTCGCTGTAACAGAGACCACACATCTAATCTTCCACCTAAAGTGCAGGTGTGCAATATAAACATATGTTCCACACTAGTTCAGTCGCGAACACTCCCGGGACATGTTAGCAGATGGGTAGTTTTAACTAGTTGTATACTGTCGTCTTGAGGACTTGAAGCGAAGTCTGTCCATGTTTTCAGGACACTTTAAGACCACTTCTGTGCTTTGTGTTGTGAGTGTAGCAATGAGTGTGAGGTGAAAATGGATGAAATGGATGGAATGGATTTTCTACGCAGAGCGAGATGTCTTATATTTCTGTTTCTTAACGCTTTTAAAATCTCATGTCAAACTAAGCTTAGGATCGTTATTTCAATCACAGCTTTCATGGAGGTGCAAATCCAAGATGGACCGCAGGCCGCAAACTGCAGCTGCAGGTTCAAGCGACACTATTGGTTTCTATGTATCTCTATGAAAACTGCGGTCAACCGCAGCCGCTAGCCGTATTATCGCCTGCGGTTGCAGACTACAGCCCATCTCGGAATTGTAGCTTGGTGGTAATCTTCTGCCGATGAGAGAATGCGTTCCAGTAATGCTATTCTGTAAAAAACTCACCGTGAAAACTTAAGTGAAGTGAGCTGTCAATAGTGTCAATCCCTAGCAAGAGGTGGAATGACAGGTCACTTTAAGCTCACTTCACCTAAGTTATCACGGTGATCTTTTCACAGAATAGCACCGCTGGAGTTCCTTTTACAGTTATTTGATCATAGACTATGTCCATATCTTCACTTTACCTAATTGATCTAGGTAAGGTTATTTATTTCCAATTTTGATGTCGTTAACTTTTCTGGCAGTAAGCGAACGACGTTACCTCTGGCAAAAGTATTTCAATGTGTGTGATTAGTTCAACCGTAAAAACGAAACAAAAGGACCCTTACATTTATATTCCACGAAGTAAGACGTATACAACGTACAGGTATTTACTTACATAGGATTTAGATTCCATTGCGTAGGCACACTGGGCGGTTTCATAAGAATTCTATTTTATCCGAGAGGGTCGGAAATCTAAAAGGTAAGGAATTTCTACCTTTTACCCAACGTTGTCGACTTTTACACGAAGCTAAGTGAGGGCTTGTTTGTCTATGTATCTATACTATGTATTAGGTTATATGCTGTATAGAATATTCTTTAACTAGATGTTCCATTAGTTGATATTGTTACGTCGTGTTAGTTTACCTATAGTGTTTTTTATCTTACGAAGCGACGCGCGCTTTAGTTGTGGTTATTAAGTGTATAAACACGCTGTGAACGTAAGTGTGGGAGCTCTCGGTCGGAAGTGTGTGTTTGGTTCGTGTGTGTGTTATGTGCTGACGGTACTCGTCTCCACGCACAGATTCACAGCGTGTTTGTACACTTAGTTAACACAAGTAAAGCGGGTGTCGCTTCGTGAGATAAAAAAACGATTAGTAAGGTATTTAAGCGGTTCTGTAATCATGTTTGTGATGGTTATCATCAAAATGGTGTTGTCGGTTTATTTTATACTGGACTTTTTTTGTCCCAGAGACCTTTTAAAATTCCGAAACCGACAGTACCAAAAGTATTCATATCAAAAATCCTGATTATTTGCATTCTCCAACCGATTTTCACACATACTAATACAAAAAAGAAATGCTGCTCCATCACTTAAACAGGATAAACAGGCTTCACGAAGTCATTAACCTGTCCGTACCATCGAAATATATTACCTTCCTTCTATATTCGAGTAAAAACGTGAAGCGTTCACCTGCCTCGCAAAGAATGCCTTTGTAACTTCCTCATAAAGGATTACATTATCTCTATAAGGGAATATAAAGAAAATTATCGACGTTTTTACGTGGTTCCGGATAGGTCATTTGCTTTTTACTTTGGGTATTTACCGTAAGTTATTTTTCGGGGTATTTTGTCTTTTTATAGCGGGGATTTATTCGGTTGTATACCGTAATTTCGGATATATCAGTAGCGGTATCTACAACGCCACATGCGAACAACGCGTCATACTGACGTCACGCAAATCCTGCATCGCGCAAGCAGAGTTTACCGTGCAACTAGCATAGATACAACGGCCCGACATGAATCATCGGGCAGTTGCCCGCCAGACACAGCACTCCTCTGGTCGGAGGATCCCCCGTTTTCTATGGAGGTTGAGTGAACTTCACACCCTGATCCTCATACCTCTATATATCTATGTCGTAAAGGTAGACAGATAAATTATAGAACATGTTTTATTGTGCACCAAAATTTAACAATGCTTATTTACAAAATGGTTGAAAAAACGTTTGAAAAACTTCAGATTTTTAGGTGATCGAAGCTCATAATGGCTCATAAACCTATCCTCTTTATCTTTAGCTCTTTAACTATGTTAGGGTCGGCTTCCAGTCTAATCGGATGCAGCTGAGTACCAGTCTTTTTACCTCTTTTTCTACCATACCTACCATATTTGAGTTTATCGGTTGACCTAATAAAGGCGTTGCTCGAAGTTCCGAACTAGCTGTGGCTTGTAAAGTTGTAACCTTAGGTCAGAATCGATTCACATATATTTCTAGCTAAGTAACTCTCTGCGCACCAAATCATTGGATCAGGCCAAAACCGAAGCTCTCATAGGGACCCGTATTTTAGAACGTTGCTCAAGCATGTATATATATATTATCTTGATTTCAGTTTAGTATGAAACTATCACTGTCATTCTGTATTTGAATTGAGTTTTATAGCGTGATCATTTACTTTTTTACTGCTAGTTGATCCCAACCTTGTCAGGAAAAGCCGAAAAGGCTAAAAGACGAAGATGTTTCAAACTTGAGTGTTGTTCTCAAAACACGAGACCAAGTAAACATAAAATTATAACCGCACGAAAGAAGTGAAAAGTTAAGACTGGAGACATGTATACGCGATTTTGTGTGACCGACTGCAGCCGCGTATACCCGATTCAGCGTCACCGACCCGCGCGTGACGGTATCGTTCACTGTTTAGAAAGAGCGCAAAGTGCGACTAAAAAAGTTTTTATTTCCTATAAAACAGTAATCATAAAAACCCCAGCCGACCCTTAAATTGTTTATACCTCGATCTAAATTCACGTTGCATTTGAGACTAATAATGTGAGCAGCCTACCCTCCAAGGTACATTATTCAGCGTAATAGCTGAGGCTCAAGGGAGACGATGTCGAGACATTGCGTATTTTGTGCCCTGGTTATTAATATTGACTCGAGTATTCGCTGGTTTTATGTGTAGGTAATTGCTTTTTTGATGTGACAGGGAAACATAAAAAGTGGACTTGCATTGTTTTCCATCATCATCATGATCTTTTGAGCCGAAAGGCGATCACTGTGGCATAGTTCATCGTAAGACACAAATCGAAAGGAAACCTTCTAATCCACTGTGAATTAGGAGGCTTCCCTTACAAGTAGTTAGTTATTTGGAAAACTATGAAACCTACAAAAACTTGTTTGTTTACCGTTTCTGAAAATATTATATAAGATGGGTTCCTGTAATTTTCTCCTCCGAGAATTCCTTAGTAAGATATTCTTCGAAGAAACAGGACCAGCATGCAAGCTATCATATTTTCAATAAAATTCCCCTCGTTTTTACGTAATAATCTTTTCTAAATAAAGAATCCCTATTGCTAAAGATTATATACCCACTGCCACTTAGCGCCTTATATGCCAAACCTCATTTTATAAGGATTTTCCTAAATACTAAAGCACATGATTTTTTATCAAGCACTTCCAAAACCCTGCAAGGCATCAACGAGGCTCCCACTTGAGCCATATTCCAACTGGAACAGGTCAGTGCCTGAGGCTTCATTCCTTGCAAAGTGAAAGCATATCCCAGATTCTTTTAAAGGGATTTAGGTTAGGACTCGTTTGGAGGCTGGAAGACCTAAATAAGATGGTTCTTACGTCGCGTTTCTAAAGGAAACTCCAACAACGAGATCATGTAGTACCGACACAATTATAAATCATGCAGCTTATCGATTCGACAAATTACATTATAATTTCCCGTGGAACGATTTTATTGCTGACCGTACAACAATATAGTATAGCATCTGTTTCTTCATATTTATCAGTCAATATTATGTAGCAGTTAAAATTAATAAAACACGTATATGTCACAAGCCTCATCTCAGCCTCAACTCAAGATCGCACAGTGCCGCCCATTATAAGCCCAGTTTCTGAGGCATTCTAACTGGTAATTTTATGTATTCGAAAGCTTTAATTATTCGAGAACTTTTAATCCGACTAAAAACTTTCAGATATCTTGACTCATTACGTTTTCGAACAAACCGTTAATGAAGTACGTTTGTCGAATAGAGACTTACCAAATCAATAGCTATTGAGAGTATATCCGAGGACCTTAGAAATAAAGCATAAGCATCTTTGCTAAATATGATGGTCAGATCAATTTTTTTATTTTTAGTAAAGCCATCCCTATAGATAACAAAAAGAGAATGAAATTGCTCGATTTGCGTCATCAAGAAAATAGTTCGTTTACGCGGAGTAAACGAACTATTCCTCTACTTTATCTCTACTTTATCCATATTTGGTAAAAGCCAGAACTGTCACCGAAATCGACCGCTATAACAATTTGGTAATGGACGTTTTATGTTATCAAGATAACTGTTTAACAAATAAACAATACGGTTCCCTTTCCAATTTATTGATAGAGGTCTTACAATAGTTAAAAACGAAACCAGTGTTGTTATAAAAACGGTTCAACATTTTCGTTCAAACATTTTCAACGAAACGGTCGTAATGTTTATTGAGAAAACCGATAATGGATCACATAATTTTGCGTCCATAAATAGTGTGAAAAGGAGATTCTGTATGAAAGTTCATAAGTTAACGATTTTTCCAAAACAATACTAGATTAATTTATTTTAATGCCTCTGTGACTTCTTTCTACAAGGAACATTTTCGTACATAACTCTTTCAAAAATTCGCTTACAAAATTCAGACACTGCACAAATTCTGTTTACTGCACGGTCCCCTTTTATATAATCGTTCCAATATCCTTTAAAACGCAAACAGTTTTAGCAACAGTACTCGCAACTGAAATCGGTATCAGTAAACAAACAATGGTCCCGAAGCTCATTTAACGGGAACTGTGTAATTAAATCGAAACAATAGAATCGATTTGTAATCGAAACGAGGCGTATCGATTGTTTCGTTTTACAGGAAAACTGTGAAATTCGTCTGTCTGTCACACTTTCTTTAACGCGAAAAATTTAATTGTAAATGAATCGGTGAAGCGCGACCACGAGTCCACGACAAATGAATAGAGCTTTTCTGACATTAAAGTTGCAAAGACTTCAATAGACTGTAGTTCTTCTCGCGTATCGGCACTAATATCTGAGAACTAGCTTCTGCCCGCGACCTCCTCGGCGTGATATTTTTTGTTCCCCCGACCCACCCCGTCGCATCGCAGCGCCTCGCGCTATGATTTCGCTCACCTAGCAGTATAATGACACATCTACTTTTTTCTTATTTTACAGAAATGAGGTTTAAAGATTTTGCAAATGTTTGAAACGAAGTTGTGACTTCATTTTACATTTTATCTTGGATTTTATGGTTTTAGCAACTAGTATAGACCTTAATAGATACTAAAGGATAAAAAATTCCACTTCAGGCTTCCAGGAGTTGCTTCATAACAGTCAAAGAAGAAGAAGAGCCATGCAATTGTGCCGTTATACTTTTAACAACTTCCAAAAATGTCATATATGCCCCCAAAGCCATAATTATACAGGATGTGAAAACCAAGAAATAAAGACAATTGGTTAATAGAAAACAAAAGTTTTTATTTGAAATCAACATAAATAAAAAGTTTAACTAAAATATTATAATAACCTATATTTGGCTCGTGAGTCGTTAATTTTCTTAACGAAATAAAAAAAATATAGGTTATTAGATGTGTCATTATACTGCTAGGTGAGCGATATTTTAGTTAAACTTTTTATTTATGTTGATTTCAAATAAAAACTTTTGTTTTCTATTAACCAATTGTCTTTATTTCTTGGTTTTCACATCCTGTATAATTATGGCTTTGGGGGCATAATGACATTTTTGGAAGTTGTTAAAAGTATAACGGCACAATTGCATGGCTCTTCTTCTTCTTTGACTGTTATGAAGCAACTCCTGGAAGCCTGAAGTGGAATTTTTTATCCTTTAGTATCTATTAAGGTCTATACTAGTTGCTAAAACCATAAAATCCAAGATAAAATGTAAAATGAAGTCACAACTTCGTTTCAAACATTTGCAAAATCTTTAAACCTCTTTTCTGTAAAATAAGAAAAAAGTAGATGTGTCATTATACTGCTAGGTGAGCGATTTCGTTTAATACGTTTAGCGTTCTTTCTGACTTTTCTTCTTTTTGCTCGGCTCCTAAGGGTCCTAGCGTGATGTAAAATAGCCTATAGCCTTCCTTAAGAATTGGGCTATCAAATGCATATCAAATAAATTTTTCAAATCCGATTGGCGTCTTCAAACAAACAATAAAACAAAAAATTGTTCAACTTTATTATTAGTATGTATAGAAGTATAGATAGCTCATGCCGTGGTAACAATATTAGCCAGTCAGCAAAGTGGTAGCAGGCCTGACAGAGACCACCAGACTTACATTTAAGTATCGCCTCGAAGTGTTTTCACGCACCCTTTGCAATTAATTGAGCGTTAACCCCTGTGCCTCAAGCGTCCACTGTACACCAAGTGTACACAACTTTTCATTGTTCTATGGACATTGTCATTGTGAAAACAATGACTTCACTGCGTCCATTCAACTACTCCGACACGGGGGGTGTGTCGACAGGTAGGCGGGCAAACGTGTAAGAGGTTAAAGCTCTTAAGTTAATATTGCTTAACCTTTAAAAGCCTATAGTACTTAATCTCTAAAGGCTTTCCGAAGAGAGACCATAGCTAGAAAATCTCTTAGCTATCTATGGTCATCTCGTGGCTTCGTAATACACTGTAGATTGCTCTTAGAAAGCCACTTTACTTGCAATTAGTCCGAAGAAGAGGCGCCTGACCCAGTTGAAAAGATTTAAAATGAAATTTGTATTGAACTAGCTTCCGCCCGCGACTTCGTCCGCGTGACATTTCACCCTCTTAGGGGTGGAATTTCGAAAAACCCTTTCTTAGTGGATATCTACTCTTCACAAAGAACACACCCTCCAGATTTCATGTCTCTAGGAGCAGCGGTTTAGACTGTGCGTTGATATATCAACAATCAGTCAGTTTACCATTTTATATATATAGATAAACCTTCCATCTGCACATTAAGAGCGAAATGCATTCAGTGATACTATACTTTAAACACTTCTCAGATTTTTTTTTTCTCTATTCGAAGTTGGTTAAAATATTCCAAATGTTACGCATTAGTGCAAGGCAACCTTTAGTGCTCGCGTCACTGCGTAACTAAAGGGTCATTGTTCGCCTGTAAATGTTTCAGGTCAGCGTGTATTATTAACATGAATTTTTTATACTAATATTGAGTTGAACTTTTGTTTTGGTTATTTGAATAATTTATAGTTTTAACACAGGAGGTCAGATAACCCCATGTAAAATACTGGTATCCAGCTGCAGCCGGTTAGATTAACAGCTGACCCCAATATGATTGTAGAAAGGCTAGGCAAATTGATCGATAGTTTTTGTCGATATCTGTTTTATTTTCAACTCAGGAAGAGGTTATGTCACATCACAATATGAGAGAGTAAAACAAGATTTTTAAGATAACATCGCAAAAATAATTCACTTATCTTAAGCCAAACAAAATCCCAAAATACTCCATTATGTAAGCGTCCCTTTTTTAACACTTTCAAACGATCACACAAATCCTGCATAATAGTATAGTACACCAACCGTTTTGAAAAGGAAATATACATATTTTGTACGCAATGGAGAAAAAACCGTCGCGTCCCACTTCCAAGTTATTTCCCGGCGGACGTGGTACCGGATATCGCGAGATAAATCCGGGTGCCGCAGTGTGATGGGACCTTTATGATTGGCGTGGCCCGGTTTATCGCGAAAAGTCGTGATTACACTAAAAGGGATAGGCGTTGTGAAGGGTTAAATGTTTTCGTAGACGTGCTTTGACAGTTGGTGTTACATAACATACATACTCGTACATAATCAGCCTATAATGTTCCCACTGCTGGGACACAGGCCTCCTCTCGGTGAGAGGGAGCGGGCCGTAATCCACCACGCGGGCCCAGTGCGGGTTGGCAGATGCCACATGTCTTCGAATTTTTTTGGTTCTAGAACATGCCGGTTTCCTCACGATGTTTTCCTTCACCGTTTTGAGAGCAGTGGTGATGAAATAATTTACACAAAGTAAAGCACCTGTCTGGGTTCGAACCTACGACCTACAACTCGGTAAGTCGCGGCCGTTACCACTGGGCCACCACTGCTCTCTGCGCTCTGCTGTTGGTGTTACGTGGAGAATTATTTGAGTTTTTTTTATAGTTCAGTTTTTAAACTAATACCGTAGTACAGACGCCAGCACATCAAGCTACCCGAAACTGTAAATTTTTTCCAATCAACCGTGAAACTAAAGATAATATCGATAAAGTTGAAAATCTATTATAAAAATTGACAGATGTGCTATCTGCACTATTATGTATTCTGTGCTAATACATAACATAACATCACGACTTGTTTTGCCGAAGGGTTGGGTAGAGCTGTAACCTATTATAGTACACCCACATTTTGCAAGTTATGTTTAAGTCCCATGTAATAAGGATGAGCCTACTGCTATCAACCAGGCACAAATCCAGACTCCGCGCTGCTACTGAGAAATTTCAGATTGAAAAACCCAATAACACTTTGCCTGACCTGGGAATCGAACTCAGGACCTCATTTTTAGCATTAGCGTATGCGACCGCTAGACCAATGAAGCTAATATGTACCTTATTGTATTACTTCGTAACTTATGTATATGTATCCTCCACATTAATTTCACCTGATGGTAACGTTACCTACATTTCGAGTTAACAGTTTCAGCCAATCTGCCTGCCTTTTCCAAACTATTTTTTTGCGATCGGTTTCCAGTATAACTGGATACAGCTGAATACCAGTATTTTACATGGAGCAACTGCCTATGGTCACATAGGCAGTTGCTTTACTGGGTAACACAATACCACGATACGTTTCAAGCAAACAATTTTAGCATTTTTTTTAGTAAAAATATAAGTATTCGGACCAATCCCCAGTATATAAGCTTTATATACTCGTTTTAATAAAGGCTTATATTAGAAGATGTGTGTATTTTCCTCTCACAGTCAGGAGGCATGTGTCCCAGCAGTAGAAACAGTATATGCTGATTATGTTTATGTTGTGTCAATGTGTGTATTTACATATCATTACATTTTACTTATAATACTTTTTCTATCTTTACAGGTAAGCATCGGAAATAACCAGTAAATAAAGCAGTTATGGGTATTAAGTTGAGAGTATGGGTAAGTATAAGTATGATACTTATCTCCAGATAAGTAACTCAATCATGGTCCAACGTTGTGTAAGTAATTTAAGCACTCGTGCAAATACTTATTCAAGTATTCAGATAGTCATCATCTGCCTGGCCTTTTTTTTTTTTTTTCATGTAAAAAATGCACTGTCTTCGAAACTGAATAAACATGAAAAATTTCCACTCCGTAGGATAAGACAAAGTGGTTTTAATCCAGCTTGCAAGATTCGTGCAATAATAATAATAAAAAAAAAAAAAAAAATTTCATAAAACAAGAGACACATTGCACTGTATACATTGTAGATTAAAAATACATTTGTCACACTATAAGCACAATTTAATAGACTCTATCCCTTAAACTAGGTCTAGCCTGTGTCTTAAGAGATAGGGTTCAGCCGAAAGGGTACATTAAATAATTCACATTCTGTAACAAGCGTCGATGTGGTAAAGTTATTCTATGAAATAAGTGTAGGTAGGTTATAACTATACATACAATACATACTAAGTAACTAACAAGGCAACTTAAATACAAGCTTGTAAAAATCTGAAAAGCCTCTTTCTTCCAGTCTCGTACTTGAAACCTACTTAAAATTCTTCAGACACTTACTATAAATACAGCCAGATTGAACATAAACTATTCTCATTGCGTAAACAAACAGCCAAAGCCGCGTATTTTAATTATATTAGCGCTAATCCATACTTCTATACTAACATTATAAATGCGAAAGTAAATCTGTCTGTCTGGTAGTTTGGATGGACCAAACTACCAGACTGACACTTTCTGTTACCTTTCTACGGCTGAACTGATATCGATGACTGGTAGACCATGCCCTGCACCCTAATTTCGTAACATAGTTTTAATCACAATCAGTGAGTTTTTAAGGATATTACTAATCCATTGCTTCATAGGTTTAATAAATTTGTCTGCTCAACAACGTAAATAATGCAATGAACGTGGCTGAACTGTCAAAATAAAAGAAAATGTCAATTTATGTGTGTTACGCAATTGCCCCGCTGGGTTAGGGCATAGGATTTTTTCTTAGCTTTTCATCCTGGTAGTACGTTCCCATGGGATAATTTCCAAACTCCACGCGGGCGAAGCCGCGTACAAAAGATAGTACATAATAGGTATCTGGGTTATTACGCCCATCAGACCTTTTTTCACGGTTAGGCTGCATTGTGACGGAGGCTTTAAGCCTCACTTGCCCCATGCTTTTAATAGCATCGGCCTGTCGACCCTCAGCCAGCCAGTGTACCGTCGGGAGCCAACACATCGATACATATCGATATTGCAAACCGAATAGCTCAATACTCTATAATCGGACGCCATATTGTTTGGCGCGAAAACACTAATTCGGAAACACACTTGAGTGCGGTGATGTGTCTTGCATTCAGCCTATTTGATTATTTTATCTGTGGTCCAAGTGTAGCGTTGATGAAATTGAATTACGTATTAAAATTAGATTTTCAAGGATTTCACATTACAATTAATTAATTTAAAACGTTAATTACATATAACGTTTTAATGAAGTATCAGAAATTGATATAAAATGTTGGAAGCTCAATAAATTAACAAGTTCTAACGAAAACGTTTCTAAAAATAAATAAATTAATTAAAAAACTCCACATCAACGTAAATTAAAAAACATAAAAGAGCCCTTGAAGATAAAAGCGTTTTCATGGCTATAATAACCAAATTAATAGCATGAAAGTAATCAACAGGTATTATCAGAGCCAGTAGAGCTCTCCAGGATTAATTAAAACTTGGATAAGTCTTTTTTGTAACTTTTGGTAATACGTACGGTGACGTAGGTTATAATATTAGGTGCAAGTTAGTTACAGTGTTATTCCATTCAATTATTTCGACCAAACATTTACCTTATCCTTAATATTTATAGCTACATTGATTTCCCCACACATAACAAATCATTCAACAGTCAACACCAATCGGGTTGGTTCACAATCATCTTCTGTCATCCAAGTATATTGTTATTAGATTCATCTGTTAATCCGACATTCATAATCTTGATTTATATACATTGTGGCAAATCGATTAACACTATGAGAATTTTACTTTGTCAGACAGCAGACATTTGTCACTGTCGTATTATCTGTCCTCATCAATAAGACAACAATATCCGCTGTTTTGTTCAGAGTTGTTAGGTTTTCGTTTATGTATGCTTGCTCAATATGGGGCGTTTCTGTCGTCATTTGGTGACACAATTCCAACTTACTCATGACAATGAATCTCCGTTTGATAATCTAATTTCGCTCTAATCTGGAATGGCAATCGTAGGCTAACTTCTCAGGCTGGTAAAAAGAAAGATTAATCAGCCATCGGATTTAATAACATCTCATGCATACCTCTTACTAGCTACCTGACGATGTTATCCATTTGTTTGAATGACTGACCTTCAGGAAAAGAACTACCAACAGCTTATTAAACTTCTTTACTTCTGATCTCTGATCATCATCTTTCTGTCCTTGTACCATGTTACTTGGGATCCTTGCAACACGTTTTCTTCTTCCGTTCTAAGCCATCCTTTGGCAACCGTCTCGCTAGCATTTACTTCCTTCACTTTCATATAATTCCTCACACAATTAATCTACTCTAAACATCAACATTTAAATTCATCACTCTTTTAGTCACATGCGTCCCTCCTCATTCCTCACTTCTGAACATTGTTATATGCATCAAATACCTTCATTGATCCCCTGTCTGCTTCTTCTTCAGCTTAGACCTATTGTCGACGGTCTTGTCTCTCTCTGTTCAAAACCAGTTTCCCCAGCCATTAACAGCTACACCAATAGGACATACAAGTGATACGTCCATATTAATTTCACTGTTATCGATTACGATAGCGTGCTACTAAATATTTCACAGGCACGCCATGTCCTTGGGCTCTTTCATTCTTTTGTTGTCGTTTCTATAGTGTTTCTATTTCTGGATTTACTAATCTCCACATCGGATTTATTAATCGAGTTTGCAGAAATAGTTTATGAACGTAGTTTCCTGTTGCTTTCTCACCCTTTTTTCCAAGGACTTGTAGGCTTGATTTTGCGTTAAGTTCATAGTGACGATATTTCGTCGTTGGCCAACTGACGTTCGTAACTGTTCCTAAGTCATAGCGTAGACGGTCACTCAAATAATTTCCATAATAAAATATCTAAACAACAATTCCTTATCAAATTGTTTGGAATCAGTGATGTTTTCGATTACCTGTGACTCAGTGATATCATTTTATCTCCTGAGTATCGTTATCATAAACATTCCACCAAGCATTATTACGGAAATAGGATCTTTTGATGTTATACTAGGCTTAGACCACATCATCATCTGCCTAGCCTTTTCCCAACTATATTGGGGTCGGCTTCCAGTCTAACCGGATGCAGCTGAATACCAGTATTTTACATGGAGCGACTGCCTGTCTGAACTCCACAACCCAGTTACTGGGTAATACGATACCCCTTGGTAAGACTGGTGGTCAGACTTTCGGGCTTTTGACTACCCGTAACGATAATAATATGCTTAGACCATAAACAACTAAAATCCTTTGAAAACTAAGCTACCGAAGCCTTGGTTTCAATAACTGAGAATGTGTCTTCAATTTTCTTTTGCCTCGAGGTATTATTATGGCACATCAAATCAATAAAATGAGCTACTCACAGCGATTGAGACTGACATTTCCAAGCGTCTCTTTATTTATTAACGTCTTTCTATCGTCTTTCTTTGCTTTCCTACTTTGACTTTTATTACTGATTTTCGTAGCTAAGTAGGTAGTATCATACTAAAATGAACTATTATTGTGCTTTCCAGAAAAGCTTGGGGCACCCTCTGATCAAGATTTGATTCTTTTAAAGATGACGTGGGATTACCCCCAGCAAATAGATTTCTAGTATTATCTTCATGTCTTCTACTGTATAATGATCCAGTATACCCCTTTGAACGCTGTCATTGATTTGTTAAACTTAATTCAGACGTTGATCTGTATTGGTTGATGCGATACGTAAGTCAGTGATATCCTACAACCGAACTGGACAAGAATCTTCCCATTGATTTTCTTTTTACCGACTTCAAAAAAAAGGAGGTTATCAATTCGATACGTATGTATGTAATATTATTGGAATTGCATTATATTCACATATGATGATCTATTAGGGCTTCCAAACAAATATACAAAATTTCATAGACGTATGTATGTATGTATGTATGTATGTATGCATGTATGTATGTATGTATGTATGTTTGTCCACGCATATCTCCGGAACTATTAATCGGATCGTGACCATTTTTTTTTTATTGGCTTACATTTTCTTCAACTTAGGGAACAGTGCAAGTTTCATCAAGATCGATTCAGTAATTTTCAAGATATGGACTAATACGTGTAAGTGTGACGGCCTGGCTTATTGATAAGAGCTACGGGTGTAGTGTCAAAAGGAAAACATCTCAAAACCTTGGTCAAATACTAGTGCAAAAACTAAAAATTACGAAATAAAAAGTAATTTAAAAAAATTAAACCGACTTCAAAAAGAAATTAACTCAAAATTATGAAATAACTTTAATTTCGGAAGTCGGTGGCATAAAACTAAAATACAGATCCCAAGACACCGACTTCCGAAATTAAAGTTATTTCATAATTTTGAGTTAATTTCTTTTTGAAGTCGGTTTAATTTTTTTAAATTACTTTTTATTTGACCTTGACCTCGCATTGAACAGTCTCATGATATCTGAACATAATCAAAACAGTTGCCTAACCAATCGATTCTCACAGTCGATTCGAGTTCTCTGAATCGAATGGTCTGATGATGGTGCAGTGCGGTGAAACAATGGGGTTGGGACAATAGTGCTCGACTCAGGTCAACGAATCACTAGCGTCATTCATTGAAGTGATATGCTTGATATAGTGTATTGTTTTGAGGGTAGTCGCTTATATTGTTTCGCTAGAGACGAAATTGGACGTTGGTTAGGTAATAGTATTAGTTTTGATGCGATTTTGTGTACGTTAGTAGCCGAGTTTGATAGTGTATTCGATACAGTTCGATTAGAAATCGATAGAGTAGTTAATAGTAGTTAATATGATATATCCTTGTAGCTAGAGGATGATTTCGGGCCTAAAATTGAAGGTAATGCTCTCTAATCCATCATAATGGAATTCCAATGTATAGTATTAATTTCCAATTTGTTACAAGAAGATTTTTGATTAAAATTCCGTTATAAATGCTATAATAAATCAAAGTGATTCAATTAGGACACAAAAAAGATGGCCTGTAAATCTTTTGCGAACGGTTTTTCTTGATCGAAAAGTTTTTTTAATAAACATGAAAGTCTTTATTTATTACGGTTGCCTAATTACGAAGGTAAATCAGATATTAATTTTAAATTGAACAAAAAACAGATTTTTCTTTTATACTGCACTGGCTTTGCCAAAATTAATTTCATCAATTAGTGAATTGGCACCAAGTGTAACTCTGATTTACTGATTAGGGATCGCTTCTTCAAAAGTGAGTTCCGGAGGACTTGCCAAGTTTGGAACAAAAAGTGCTGCTTTCGACTCCCTCTTTTCGTTTCGACGGAACATCTATGTTGCTTATACTATTTGGGCCCTAGTTCACTCAAGTATTAACCCAAGAATGGCCATTAAACTACGAGATTTCGTCGGTAGTATGTAGGTTTGAACAGCAGCATATGTCATTATCAAGTTGTGAACACTGCTATCACCAATCTTTTTGGAATATATTCTTCTGTAAAGAGGTTTCAGCACTAATCTCCTTCTATTTTGCATTATTTAATTAGTCGCTGGTAGCCAGCACTCCTTGCGTAACACACTTTCACAATCTAAAGGATTTTTAAAGAAATTCTTAATCCATTACTTCAAATCATGTTTGAAAAATTCGTCTGCCCGAAAATATAAATATATACGCAATGAATGACGAATTGTCAAAATGAAAGGCATTGGAATTGCTATTATGTTACGCAATTACCCCGAGATCGCTTATTATCACTAATTCTCTTTTAAATGACTTTCTCTTTTACATATTTGTTAAAAACTCCAAAGCAGTTAACTTATCGTCACGGAATGTACTGTTATCGCCTGTACTGTCGTCATTTACGTAAATTGCATTGGTTTTAGTTGTTGTATTTGGTCTTTTCTTTTTCTATTTACGTCGAGTTCCAGAGCTCTTTGTTCTGAGGTCTACAAAAAACTGCATTTTTCATTGATTAAGCTTTGTGATTGTATGAAAGGTTAGTTATTTCCAGTTCTTTTAACCCCTCAAGCGTCGCCGTAACACCATTGGATAATAAGATTTAATGACTCGAAACGTCGGCGTTACACCATTGGATAATAACAACTGTCAACACGCATGGTTGTCATTGGACGGTAATATTTTCTATTTATTGGCACTTGCAACACGATCTAGCTGTATCATTCGATTAGTCGATTCATGCTTGACCTATTTTGGTAACATTTAAACAGGAGCGCCAACAAAACGGAAGAAAAAAAAAAGAAAGAAATTAGTGCTTCTGGAAAGTTCTGTGAAACCAAAAACTTAACGCAAATGAAAACAAAAACTTAACGCATCGTTGCTAGATAAGGTCAGTTGTATTTGCATAATGAATGGTATAAATAGTTAGGTAATCTAATAACGAAGCCAGGAAGGTATAACATGTTACGTTTAACTGGCTATGTATTAACGAAATCTGCGTTTTTTCGAAGGCTTGCCCAAAAATCAACAAGTACTACCAAATGTGCCGACGTTTGTGGCACTTGCGCATACAGAGGCCCGACGTTCAAGAGGTTAATTACAAAATTCCTCCAGCGTTGCATTGTATTGGTGTATATTTATAAACCGCTTGTATAAAATGCATTTTCATCATACTTGCGTCTTGAAGTGGGATATTGACGCGTAAACTGTAACCATGAATGCAACACATCATGATTCGACCCCTAGCATAGAACTATTTCGTCCGCTATCAATAAAAAACTGGCCAAGTGCGAGTCGGACTCGTACACGAAAGGCCCACAAGGCAAAAACGCCGAAAAGACACGTTTGTTGTATGATGGGAGCCCCACCACACAAATTTATTTTATTCTGTTTTTAGTATTTGTTGTTATAGCGGCAACAGAAATACATCATCTGTGAAAATTTCAACTGTCTATCTATCACGGTTCATGGGATACAGCCTGGTGACAGACGGACAGTGGAGTCTTAGTAATAGGGTCCCGTTTTTACCCTTTGGGTACGGAACCCTAAAAAATCGGCTGTTTCATAGAAGAGTGCAATACCTACGCGGTCAAAATGTATGGAACAGCTATGTTTTGTTTTAGTAACCGACGAAAATTTCAACGCAGGGTGGTTCAAAATCATGTTCTGAATGCGGTTGCGCGTCATGTCCCTGCCACCCTGTATATTCCTATTTTCCTAATTTCCATTTTCATCTTAACTTCTTTGCTAGAAAGATATTAATTATGAGATAGATATCATAAAAAAAAAGTTGAGGTGTTCGATACTTATATTTTTTTAAAAGAACGTGATAGTCATGTGTTTTGGTTCTCCGAACCAATAATAACAACATTTTTATCAACGTCTTAATTACGTAACACTCATAATATATTATGAAGCTACTAACATTATCTAAAAGTGATACCAAAGTTTATAAGCTCAACATAATTAATTACAAAATCACTGCTCTTGTTTAATATTCAACGAGGTCAGTGCGGGTTATCCGCTTTTGTACCGAATTCACTATTTCACCATTTTGCCAACAAAACAACAGTCTGTTTTGACTTCCATCCGTCATTAATATTGATGCGGTTATTAATCGTTCTAATTGAAACGCAATTATTATGACGGATTTGTAGGTTTGGGGTCAGAAATTCCGGTTTTGCTTATGTATTATGCCTAATTAATAATGATGGAATCATATATCACTTAACTAATCGGATTTTGTTGAACAAAATGTTAATATAGGAACAGAAAACGCTTTTACAAACATCTCTTCATGTATATCTTACACTAACGAAACGTGCACTATAGTCGCGAGATGACATAGTGAGCATAATATGTGAAAAAAAAACCTCAACTGAATATATAAAATCTCTGTTCCACCAAACAAAAAAGAACAAGAAGATCAATTCTAAAAAGTGATAAAACAACCCTCTGAAGTGAATAAAAAGTGACCAAACAAAACCAAAACCAAACTCGATCTACCCAGGTCTAGCTCCCAAGCTAGACCGTACCTTCAACCAAGCAGTAAATAAACTCAGTCAAGATAAATCCTCAAACGATGCGACACCGGGTGCTGCCGATACTGGCACCGGTGTTTTTGTCCAAGCTATGGAGGAGGAGACGTCGTGCCAAGGCCATCGAGAAGTTTCATGGGGTAAATATTCATATAGAACCCAGAAAATCAATGTCAGACAAGAAATATTCCTTAGAAGTCCATACCCTTCACAATAAGTGACCATACAAATCCAAACTCAATCATCAAAGGTTAGCTCCCAAGCTAGACCGTACCTTCAACCCAGAGATAAATCCGCAAACGATGCGATACCGGGTGCTGCGCTACGGATACTCATACCGTTGTTCCAGTCCGAGCTATGGAGGAGGAAACGTCGTGTCAAGGCCATCGAGAAGTTTCATGGGGTAAATATGCATTTAGAACCCAGAAAATTCCATGCAAGACCAGAAATTTACATTAGAACGCCACAGCAGGACCCACATGTTTAATAACTAGATGCAAAACTTTAAACAAAATCTAAATATAACCAGAAATCATTTAATAATAATCTTACTAAGAATATCCTCTGATCCGACTACAGACATGCACATAAAACTTAGCAGGAGTAATATACTATTTCAATATTGTGAACCTCTGCTCGTTTGAGTTTAGAAAAAAGAAACCCTTCTTCGTAAACTTTTAGAAATCATAGAAATGTGAAGAAAATCACAAAGTTCACAGAAATATTCTCAACTCTTTGAAAGCAAATACCTTTTGAGTAAATAATGCAGCCTTCTATATTTTATCTTAAAATACTAGCCAAGCCTTAATATAAATAAATTGCACGCTGTTAAAATAAGTGGAACGCCTTTTTAACCCCAACGGAAGATGATAGCAATTTATTCCCAAAGTTTATTAGTATTCTCTCTTCAACCGACTGAAAGTGCTCTCCAGTGTGACAAATTGTCTCACTTACATAATACCGGATACCGATAGCAAAAGCCTTGAACTCTGCCATTCTTGAACCAGACACTTGGCTCGAAAGAGGATCATTTTTCTCGCTTCAGACAATTATGGACAATATTGTCTGTAAAATATTTTTATTTAAACTCTGTGAAGTGTCGGAACTGTTTCCCGGAAACAGGGAATGTTGAAAGGCTGACTTTTCACAGTAACTGGTAATCAGCTGCATTTGGTTAGACTGGAAGCCGACCATAACATAGTTGGGAAAAAGACTAGGCAGATGACTATCAGGCCGGCAAATTAAAATTCGAAGCTGGCTTTAAGAATTCCTGGAATCCATAACGGCCACTGTAGAAGCGTAACAAATTCGTAATTTTATTAGCAATAGTACAAAATCTTCGCTTTTATTTTAATTGCTTGCCTGTGACCTATCCGGCAGTTGGAAAGTGGCAATAAAAGATTTTTCTGCTTTTAAAACTAGCGTTAAGACATCATAGATTAACATCGCTTTCGCCACGACTAATTGTGAACCACGATATTGAGGAATGTTAGAAAGATGCCTTTTAATTCATGAATGAAAACTTTATTTCTAAAAGCTATTTGCGGAATCAAGACTTTTCAACGTTATTTTGACAAAGCAGGAACAAGTTTTTCTTACACCAGTCTTAATACTACTAAATGCTGGACTGGCTTTTATAATAAGTTACAGGAAAAAGGTTTCTCAAATCACTAATTCCTTGTATCATCCTAATACTAGCTAGATACAGGGGCAGTCCCTATATCTATCTATATTAGGGCCCGCATTTGGGAACGCTGCTCAAGCATGAATCTCTATTCAATTCTAACAGATTCCTACTAATCTATATACTACAATTTCGTTTTTAATTTTAATGAATACGGGCCTAGATTCTAGTTATAGCATTTATTTAGTGCAACAAAAAATTTAACACAAAAGCACAGTTAAATGATAAGACACAAGATAAAACTTTGACAATACAAAGTAGCAAGATCCATCAACAAGTAAACATCTTGCAGCTCAAAGGAGTTAAATCTTTTCAAAATCAACATGCAAATTCAAGCTAAGCTGAACAAAAGACTCCAAGAAAAGGGACTTAAAACTGCCTGAGTTTTCCCGTAACGAGGTGCCTTATGCAAAGACAAACACACGGGAAGCCTAACAAAGTGATGCTAACGTAAAGAAAATAAAACTTGTAGTCGTGACCTATATAGTCTTAGTCAGTAGAGGCACGATGTGAAGACGGTATTATGAGAGAAAATGGTTTCATTCTCAGGATTTTTATTTTTCTCTTGCTTTTTGGGTTTGGAAGATCGTTCTCCTGTCATTATCCCAATTGGTTTGAGTTGCGTCTTGCCTTCTTGCATTCATCTCTTCCAACCTTCATATCAATATCAACGCCCTTTTTAGCCTCATTATTATTCACACACTACAAATAGGGTTTAATATATCTGTATGAAGTCCTGCAGATGGTTCAAATTATAATAGAGTAGACCTAATCTGCGCCAAAAGAATCTATGGATGAGAAATTACAGACTGGCCAGTTTAGCACGTCATTCCACGCGCCATTTACTCGCTTCATAAGCTATATTTCAGCATGTGTACTTCAGCATCCTTACTAATATTATAAATGCGAAAATGTGTCTGTCTGTTACCCCTTCACGCTTAAACCGCTGAACCGATTTAGATGAAATTTGGTATAGAGATGATGCGGGTCAAAACGACGGGGCGCTGTTAGTAATAAATTTCTGGTAAAATGACCAATGTAAATGCATTGTTAATCTTGCATGTTACAGTTGCCTCTCTGCTTTTCTGGCAATTTCTGTTACCGTGACCTCAGAATTTCTTTTGGTGTACCCACTGTAGCGTTATTCCTCGTTCAGTCTATTTAACGTACTACTAGAGTTTCATGACATAATCCAACTACCGTCAGATAGATGCCCAAATCTATGGGAAAGTCCCCAGTGCCCTGTTCTTGTTCCAAGTTTAATCTTGTAAACCGTTGACCCAAATTTTCGACCAGTGCCTCTGTCGTGTCGAATCTTGAAGTTAGATTCGGCCAGCTTCGGGGATCTGGCTACCTATCTGTCTTAATTAAGTTACGATAGACATCTTACAGCCCAATTTGTGGTCGGGTTTGAGGATACTGTTCCTGACATGAAATTCTAAAGTTAGTTCTTGATTTCTTGCTACGTTCATAATTGCAGTAGTATTTTACATCCCTTATAGAAATTGTTTAGGGACGATGCGATGAGTCGATAAGGCCTTTGGCAATTAACTGTTATATATCCTATGGATTGATATGCCGATTTACCTGTTAATTCCGGTCGGGTCCCCGATCTCCCGATCGGCTTGGTCGGTCGATCTCGGTTCCGGTATCTTGATACTTTATCAAGTTATTTACTTAGATGAGGGAAAGGTCACGTTGTACCACGTAAACAGGCTTCATTCAACTAGCTATCTTTTGTTACTCTCCTCACGTTCGCCCTATAGTCGTAGGGTATAGTTATATTTCAGGGAAGGATAATTTAATACCAGAAGATAAATGTAGTTTCAGACTGAGAGAGTCCGTAAGTAGGTTTATTATGTATTAGTAAGGATTTACGTGGGTCTTGGAATGCAATAATCCAAATTACGAAAGGTTCATCAACATCATACTCTTGTCCTTATCTCTTTTTATTTGGGGTCGGCGCAGCATTTGTTTTTTTCTTTGATATCTAGTAGATTTGTATATCTTGTACATTTTGTCGCGGTAGTAACATCTTCTGATATATTTTTTTCGAAATCAACTCCTGGTTTGCCTGAACAAGCCTGAACATGTCTCGGAACGGAAAATCTGCTATCAAAACCTAAGCTGTTGAACGTCCAATCAAATCAATGGACGTGACAGTTGCCAAAAATATAACAAGCGAAAACGGGGGTGAGCAAACCCTACAATAGTTCCTATCATTGATATCACCTGTTATTTTCCCTAGCAGAGATAAAGGGCGTCAAATAAAGGAATTCCCTGCCACTGGCAGTACAAAGCCATGGTCGGGTAAGCACGTAGCGAGGGGTGAACGACCGCGATGTCGCGACTAGGGTTTAGTTAGTACGATAGACGGTAGCGTTGCTACTGGGAAATAGGAGTTAATAATCGTACGGGGACTGTTGGATTATTTAACGTGGTTAGTGGTCTAGGTTTTGACAGCTGATTAGGCGTTACTGTCATCTTAGATTGTGTAGATTACTTATGTCACAATAGCATATTTGAATGATTCAGAATCGTATAGCTCTAGCAACAAAGGTAAAAGCATATTAATTCAATGATTCAGAATCGTATAGCTATAGCAACAAAGGTTGTCATAACACTTACTGTATATTTTATAGCTTTCTGATTTGCGGTAAGTGAAGCTGTAATCTGTTTCGTTTGATGATTGTCTGGCAACTATTGAAGAGATAGCTAGATAACACACACAACTCAGTTACAGCATCATAAGATTATATCACTCATGTTCAAGTTTTGTCAAATGTGTCTAAAACAAGTAGTAGTTTAAAACCAAATTAAATCATTATTCCTACAACTTTTGTCAACTTATTGTCGGACATTACGTCTGTCTTTTTACGACATTCTTGCTCTATTTTGCGACAATTATGTCCTTCCAACACGAGACTATAATATTATACGTACTCGCTTACAAGCTCTGCAATTATTCGCCTGGCAACAGCGTTGCACAGCAGACTTGAGAGCTAAATCTCTAATGATGGCGTACCTAATATTATTTACTGCAAACGGTAACTTTACTACCGCAACCGAGATCAAAATTACATTCTATAACGTAATACGACTCTGAAATAAATAACTTACACATAAAATATGAATTATAACATAAACGTTGTGTTTGCCAATTTGTCGCACATGTATGCAGAAACTTCTAGTCGTGCTTCCAAATGTTTTATTGATCTAGTTTGAAATTATTTAACATATTCCTTAGTAGACACAATGAAAATAAAGCTTTTAGAACTAATTCTCAAGTTTTGAAAGTGTTTATTTGTATAGGACAAAGACTTAAGTAGTAGGGCTGCCTTGCTTTCCCTTGGAGAGTAAGTTTTAGACTCCACTTAGTTCTTGAAATATTTTCTAAACTGTATTTTCTCAAGTACCCTTTTCTCCAATTAGTCTATGGTCGTCTAATTTTACACTCTCATTTTATCCTAACTTTTTACATCTAAGTATTAACTCTTAACCTTTCTACAATTTAATTATTCTTAAGATGCCTTTCGAAAACGGCCTTCTCAAACCATGCTTGCATGGTACTAGAATGAGAACCTTGCAGCACCATGCTGTCACATGTCAGTACTTTGGCTTTTTTTAGGTATTTTTTTAGGTAGGTATCTTGACGGCAACCTATGAGGTTGGCGGCAGCTTAACTACTTACAAAACTAAGTAACTAAACACTAAGGGGACTCCCTGTAGGGTACGGACCTCGGCATGCGTAAGGGCGTCGCTGGAAGAACGACAGCAAGGCAAAGGCTGGATCGTATTATGCAGCTTCGAGAAAACGCTGAAGTTTCAAACGCTAATGTGCATCCTGCGGTTTTCCTTTACGACATTGTATTAATGCAATTTTCTCTTATTCCAGAGTGCGTCGGAGTCGTCGGCGGGCGCGGGCGGCGGGGGCACGTCGGGTGGAAGCGCCCGAGTTTCGTCGCGCTCGCGGGCGTCCGAGGAACCACACATTGGTCAGTATCACTTTACTTATAAACCTCTATCACACAGTTCCTGGTTAGCACCTGCAAGGCTGAGGGCCGTCCGGTATCAGAGTTCGTGTAGGTCAGAGCATGTTCCGAAACACCAGGCCCGTAAAACCTTACCCAAGACTCTAAGGCCCGTATTACAGAACCTCACTCTCAGTCTCAAGCATTACTTAAAACTAATTTAGAGTCATTTCATTGGTTGAAACTAGTTTTAAGTAAAGCTTGAGTCTTGAGTGAGATTCTGTAATACGTGCCCTAGTCTCAACCAATCAAATGCTTTTAATTAGTTTCAGTAATGCTCGAGTCTTGAGTGAGGCTCTTTAATACGGGCCTAAGTGCCCGCACAGCCCAAGGCTTAGACACGTGTGAACAGATTCGTACAAAAAATAGCAGTAATGAGCCTTGCTGCTATCAACCTAACTCCAAACTCCAGACTACTACTCCTCCTTCCACGTCAGAAATGAAAGTACATCATCTGTAAAAATTTCAACTGTCTAGCTATCACGGTTTATGAGTACAGCCTGGTGACAGACAGACAGTGGAGTCTTAGCCGTTTTTACCCTTTGGGTACGGAACCCTATAAACTAGAAACTTTAAGGAAAAAGACACTATTTTCCGCTTTCACAACGAGATTTATCTTGTCAGTGGTTTCTCGACACAAATCGTTTATAAGACGCTCGTTGTTCGAGTTCTTCGTCGTATTCTCTTTAGTTCCTGTTTTACTGTATATTTTTATGTGGAGACAATAGTAATATGCCACTGAATGTTATGGCGTTCTATTTCCTTTTGATGTTAGTTTTGTATTTTGTGAGGTTTCTGTCATGCTGCATACTGCATAGATCTTTGCCAGTCGTTACTTGTAGTCAGCAGCCCGAAACTCTGACAACCAGTCTTACCAAGGGGCATCGTACCCGCTTCATGTCATCATCATCATCATCATTTCAGCCGAGAGACGTCCACTGCTGGACATAGGCCTCCCCGAAGAAGCACTTTCTTGGGGGGGAGTTTGCCATAATCGCCACGCTTGGCAGGCGGGTTGGCGGTCGCAGTATGAAAGTGAAATGCATTGAGAACGCTGCTGCCCATTCTCCGGTACGATCCTTAGTCGCCTTTTACGACACCCACGGGAAGTATGGGGTGGTGCTATTCTTTAAGTCCGGTACCACACAGACGCTTCATGCAAAATACTGGTATTCAGTCGCATCCTGTTAGACTGGAAGCCAACCCCAACATATTTGGGAAAAGGCTAGGCAGATGATGATCTGTCATGCACTGCTTTTAAATAGATGATTGGAACCCGTTAAATCATTAAGGCTTTTTTACTACAAAAATATTCTAAAACTTATAAATTTTTCTCTTATCAAAAAGTACTTAGAGAATTTAACTTAGGTATTATTAAATCTTGTTCAAGAAGGTACTTAAAAAGTTTCTCAAGTCGACTCAAGCGAACTTGCTCGAGAATACAAACAACTCTTAAAAAAAGAAAACCATAACATACCTTTTTCCTTAGAAGCACTATGTTCAAGGAGATACTGGAACTTTTGTATACAAGAACTTTATTACTAACTAGCTTCTGCCCGCGACTTCGTCCGCGTGAAATTTCACCCTCTTAGGGGTGGAATTTCTAAAAACCCTTTCTTAGTGGATACATACTCTTCACAAAGAACACGCCCTCCAAATTTCATGTCTCTAGGAGCAGCGGTTTAGACTGTGCGTTGATATATCAACAATCAGTCAGTTTACCATTTTATATTATAGAAGAAGAAGAAGATAAAAAGAAAGAAAAATGGGATCTTCCAATAAGAACCAAGCTTCTGTTAGGAGTAACTTGTTAGGACCTAGATAGTGTTGAAGATAAGATTAGTCTTTATAGTGATTGAAATCTGCCGTTCTTAATCTATCTAAACCTACTACTAACAATAAAGCTGAAGAGTTTTTTTTGTTTATTTGTATGAACGCGCTATTCTCTGAAACTATCATTCTGATTTGAAAAATTCGTTTTGCATTTGATAGCCTAATTCTTGAGCAAGGCTATAGGCTATTTAACATCACGCTACAACCCATAGGAGCCGAGCAAAACGAAAAAAAGTCGGAAAGAACGCTAACCGTAATAGAAGAAATAGGGCAACGCGATGCGACGGGGGTGGGCTGGGGGAACAAGAAATTTCACGCGGACGAAGTCGCGGGCAAAAGCTTGTTAATAATAATAATAACATCTATCGAGGCTCTCGTTAGGCGGTTGGATCAAGGGCCTGATTCAGAAGGCAGTACTCCTCGATACGGCTCGCATTGTGAGGAGGTTCCTGTCTCTGGAGCCCTAACCACCGGTAGCTTGGACCCTGCTCCCGACACCGGCGGACAACTATTTTTTTATATTTTTAAATGTTTTTTATACTTACTTTTATTTATTAAAAAATATTTAAAAATACAATAAAATAAGATTTACGTAAATGAATAAAGGAAATAATAATCAATTTATTGACACACACAAGTTAGGAAACATACAAACAGTAACAATGATAGTTAAAAGAGTGCTTATGTAGAAGTAGCTTTGGGCCCCAAACTGGGCACAGCCTGTATCTTGGTGGCCCAATAGAGACAGAAAAGGCAGATTGAATTATTGACTGTTCAGCGTGACACAGCACAGCAAGACACAAGTAACAATTAATTATGAAAATAGGAATTAAAATCATTCAGAAATAAAAAAAAAGTAATATTATCAATCAATAAAATAAATATAAAAAAAGGAGTCTGATAAACACACATGTTTACCTGGTCCTATGTGATAGGAGGACCAAGAAAATATGGGATTGAATCTACGACGCCGCGTTCAGCACAGAAACATAACTCAAGCGGAAGTATTGGGTCTCACTTCTGAGGTCTCAAATATTCTTAGCAACACTAGCGTTCAATAAAACCACATAATGTTTCTTATTAGTTATTGTATGTTTTCTTTCTTTCCAGGAAAGTACAAGCTTCTAAAAACAATCGGCAAGGGCAACTTCGCTAAGGTGAAGCTAGCGAAGCATGTGCCCACCGGCAAAGAGGTCGCCATTAAGATCATAGACAAGACGCAACTCAACCCTGGCTCACTGCAGAAGTTGTTCAGAGAGGTAAGGAGTACAAACTTGAGATACATGAGGTTTCTGAAAGCCTGCTTTGCTTATCTTTTCTACGGCTAAAAACACCTTTTAGTGATTTCGTTAAAATCAGTTCAATGCCATCGTTATCGAGTTGTGGAGTTGTAAACTCAGTATCGTTATGGTGGACCAGAACGACACTGGATTCTATGTTATGGGTTTGGTTTCCGCACTTAGTCCTTCAAATGGACCATTGTGCGTGGTCACGATACAATTTTCATCAAATCGTCCCGCTCAGGGTGGACCGGAAGGGAGTGTTAGACTCTTACTGACTAAAACCCACCCGTGTTCCTTCCTTAGCCCTTTATGTTTCGGGGTAGCGGTAACCCTTTCGGACAATCCCGCTGCCCTGGTCACGATACTGGGTTTCTTATAATTAACACCTAACTGAGAAATATTTTTATTTTGGATAAATGTATGTACACATCGTCCCGCGTCCTTTGCTTCAGCTATACCTAAAGGATAACGCAGTAAATTCATCATAATCAACCCATAGCCGCACACAGCTGTATTTATACATTATCTTGTGAATCATTTTATTAACACTATACTTAACATCGATGTTTCCAGGTCCGGATAATGAAGATGCTGGACCATCCGAACATCGTGAAGTTGTTCCAGGTCATAGAGACTGAGAAGACGCTGTACCTCGTTATGGAGTACGCGTCAGGCGGCGAGGTTTGTAGACATGAAATAAAATGGCCTAATCGTACAGGACCGAATCAATCGCTTCCGGGCATCTTGCAGAGATCATCATCAGACTCCCTTTGCCAAACTATGTTGGGGTCGGCTTCCAGTCTAACTGGATGCAGCTGAATACCAGTATTTTACATGGAGCGACTGCCTATCTGACCTCTACAACCCAGTTACTGGGTAATACGATACCCCTTGGTAAGACTGGTTATCAGAGTTTCGGGCTTCTGACTACCCGTAACGACCGTCAAAGATCCACGAATGAAAGCCGGGACCAATGGCTTAACATACTTTCCGAGACACGGAGCCTCACGGAGGGGTCTCGGTATATATATATGGTCGGTCGATATATGGTCACCCATCCACAGACCAACCGCGGCAAGCGTAGCTTAACCTGATCGATCGGCGGCTGTTATTATTTAGCCACGGGCCCCTCAGATCATCATCAGACTATGCTCTGGAATACTGTGGGCCCAGATGGCTTAAAGAAGGTATGTGTGGATAAGTTTATTCGTCTCTGAAGTCACAAGGAAGGGGCTCTAGCCATGATATGTATGGATGGGCTTGGATCAGCAAACGGTTAAAACGTTGGAATTAAATGAGCGCTAGAGCTCCGTGTAGTACTCCGTAAAGTACTAGTCGTCGCAGTGACGAGCTACCATTATACCTATATTTGTCGCCCAGCAGCAAGCTAAGGTGCACGTCAAAGGGTGTGTTCTGGTAAAATAGCAGGCTTATTTAGTAGACTATTCAACTGTGTCTCTAAGATCAGCCCTTTGGTGACATTATAATTCAAATTATCACACCCTACATTCACCTTACCTTTCAATGTCATTAGGTAACATGAAGGATCATAATACTAATGAATGCTGTTGAATGTTCCAGGTGTTTGATTACCTGGTCCTCCACGGCCGCATGAAGGAGAAGGAGGCGCGCGCCAAGTTCCGACAAATCGTATCCGCTGTACAGTATTGCCATCAGAAGAGGATCATACACAGGGATCTCAAGGTATGTTTATAATAAATAGGACATTTCGCAAGGGTAAGGTTTGTTCCACGGAGCGTGAGGTGGGTGTAACTCACCCACTGTCACCTTTTACTTCGTCTAAACACTTCGCGCGGGTGGCGGTCCACTGAGCCGTGACAATCGGCGCTTCCTTACCACCCGACGCGCAGCTACTCAGATGCACAGCCTATTATAATGATCGATTTATCTTGGTCTGGGTGTACCACACCCAACCTTACTCTCGCAGGGTTAATGGTAAGTGAAGAAAGTAAAAGGTTTAAAAGGTTTAGTTTTTTTTAGTAGATCTGGACTGTTACAGAGACTTGTACCCAGCTCTCGAATGCTCTGTAGCTCTTGGTCTTGATGAGGTTCAATGTTTTCCGAGTGTAGTATCAAACTTGTACTCTTTGGCATATGTTGTGTTTTTGGCTAATACCTCGCCGGTGGGCTCTAGTCTAGCCCTAGTCAATCAAGCAGTTGTTTGTGCACATTTCCAGAAGCATTTTAACAGCTGACGTTTGCTTCTAAATTCAACTGTAGTCTTTTCTCGCTGCATAGTAAGTTGGAAGTTAAATAAATACAGCTTGAGGACCTTTGTGGTTTGTTTTGTGGTTTGGACCTTTGTGTGGTGTGACGTTTTTCTTGACGTGAAAAACGACGGTTTATTCGCCGTGTGTAGGCACGGTCGTCAGTGTTGTATGGATCACTATGGAAGTTTGTTGACGACACGGCGGCGCTACGGCACGCGCCGTCGCCGTATACCATAGAACCGTGTCTCAAGGTCACACGATTTTTCTACGGCGCGGGTAACACGCCGTACCGTAAAGAGACCGTACCCTGTACAAAGAGCCTGAAGAGAAGCAAGATGTTACAGTTTTGCGAGTCATAATAGAAAAGTCGAAGTCAAATCATTTATTTCAAATAGGCACATTAAAGGCACTTTTGAACGTCAAAAAAAAAACTAAATATAAATGATTCTAGTCGCCCATTTCAAAAGGTAGTTTTCGTATGGAGAAGAATGGGCAAGAAACTCCACCGTTACTCTTTTAAAATGTTTTACAAGGTCTTGTATACATAATATAATTATATGTGAACACGATGCACCCATAATAAAATTAGTCTACCACAAAAGGTAAAAAGAATTAAAAATTAAGCAATGACAGGTAAATCAAATAAGTGATAAATACATGGTGCTCACATATTTACAAATTATTAAAAAAAAAATGCAAAAGTAGTTGATTTTTCTAGAATTTTAACAAGTGTGTGAGCCACTGTAGTCGCAGATTGTATAGAAGTTTTGTTTTATGTACGTGTATATTGTACATACAGATGGTTTTATGAAGAGTTACAGTTCAAACGTGATATTGGGTCGTTCCAAAACACGATAATTTTATCATGTTAATACTCGTGTTCTAGGCGGAGAATCTCCTGTTGGACGGCGAGATGAATATTAAGATAGCGGACTTTGGGTTCTCCAACGAGTTCACTCCGGGCGCGAAGCTCGACACGTTCTGCGGCAGTCCGCCCTATGCCGCGCCTGAACTCTTCCAAGGTAGGTGTTCTTATATCAACTTTTAAATGCGCGTTGATGAATACAAATATCCTCAAATCCTTGTTCATCAATAAATCTGCTGACAATCACGTGTGATACATGTGATTTGTTGACCAAAATAACAATTAATTGGTATAAAAGTTGATGGATAAAAAATAGGAAAAGCCTTGGGCCGAAAAGGAATGTTTCTTATTCATTTTAAGACGACGCTTATGCGTCTTATTTTAGTTAATGGTCTTTAGGAGCAGTTCGCAAATGGTTTGGCGGAGGTCATTTCAAACCCAAGGGGCAAAGTTTGAGAGATTTTATGTCTGTAATTATCACGAGCGTCACGTTTAACGCTTGCTCTCCGTTTGGCTAGTCGCAAAAATGACGGCTCAACAAATATTTTTTTAAATTTATTTTATATTTCTAAATGTTTTCTTATTTGTTCTACAGGCAAGAAGTACGACGGTCCCGAGGTGGACGTGTGGTCGCTGGGCGTGATCCTGTACACGCTGGTGTCGGGCTCGCTGCCCTTCGACGGCTCCACGCTCCGCGAGCTGAGGGAGAGAGTGCTGCGCGGCAAGTACAGGTGTGTTCACGCTTCACGTTCAAGTACTCAGTGACTTAACTATACCGTTTGGGGCCCGTGGCAAATACAAGGGATGGGGCCCTCCCTCAATGTAAAGAAGCTCAACCAACGTTATAGACTTTTTTTTATTAGCACTTCTCCCGCGACTTTTTCCACGTACATTTCATTTCGTAGTATTTAAGTTAACCTGTACTCGAAGTGGTTTGAAATAAAGAGTATAAAAAAAAATCCCCTACATAATTTAACACCTGACTGCTTCTGTCCTTATGTTAGGATCCTCCTGTGCTCATGGCCCTCTCGGGCCGGGGGCCCCTCTGGCTGGGGACCCGTGGCATTTTGCCCCAATGCCACCCTATAGTTACGCCACTGGCACTGCAAGTACTAGAAGTACGACGTGTTATACTAATAACAGCCGCACGTATGAATCTGCGAAGCTTTGCTGTGGATGGGGGATCATCGGGCGTCAGATGACGGCCAGTATCTGCCGGGATAAGCATTGTTGCCAGAAAGCCCAATTCGCCATAGTAAAGTTATCTAGAATCATTTAGGGTTTGTAAGAGCCCGACATTTTGTCTTCGCCAGCTGCACTCCCCGTAAAAAAGTTTGAATGCCCATTGATTTCCAAACCAGTACGTAAAATAGCGTGTCCCAGTTTTTATTAGAATCATATTGCCTATTGCATCCAGTATTTTGATTCTGATTTACTGAGACAGGATCTGATTACTTTGAAACTCGACCGCAAAACATTCGAAAATTCCCATTATGCCTTTTAAACCAAAGACTTTTTACCAATAAACCCCTTATCTCTTCGTTAACAGAATACCCTTCTACATGTCAACGGACTGCGAAAACCTCCTCAAGAAATTCTTGGTGCTGAACCCTGCAAAAAGAGCTTCTCTGGAGAGCATCATGCGAGACAAATGGATGAACACAGGCTACGAAGATGACGAGCTGAGGCCCTACGTCGAGCCCCAACAGGACTTCAAAGACCATAATCGGATAGGTGAGGATACCATAGGTATACTTCCGACCTCTTGTTATGTGAGACTATGCTCGGGAATTGTCGGGACACTTCGGGAATCTTCGTTCATGGTCATTTAGTTTTATGTTCCCCGCTGCAGCTTTTAACTGGAAAATTGTAATTTGATAACTTGAGTTTATTAATTCAAATAAAAGTAAGATTTTTGTTAATTGTAGTCATGAAGTGTTGTTAGCTGCAGTGTGGACGCATTATAAGTAAAAATATGTTTTCAAATTGGTCCAGTTCAGAAGATTTTGTTACAAGACAGATTATAAAATTATTTTCAAAGACATCCAAGTTAATTTAGAAGCCGAGATGATCTTGAAAGCCTTAAATTAAGATAAAGTGGTATTCAAAACCACAGGAAACTATAAGCTAAGTATTTACACCTATAATTCATAAGCTATCTACTAAGCTAAGCACGCAAAAAAGCAAATGGCGTTGGCGTATTAGTAAAACAAAATAGTTTTCTATAACTTCATAATGAAAATGCAAAAATACAAAGCTTAATATTGAAAAAAAAAAGTTTAGTTCTAGTTTTTTTTTTATTGAAGTAAAATAACATTAGTTTTCACAAACCACTTTTTTATGGATTGGACCATTATACTCACGAAATACTTCAACACTAAAGCTTCATTCACATTCACACCATATTTTACAGTAAAACTAAAGTAAACTAACAACTACTAATGCTTTGTCTTTTAATACTTCCCGTTAACAAAGCTTATTACTAACATTACTAATGGTAAACTCTCACCCAAACACGACATGCCCATAGCATGCTATAAGCACAGGATACTGTATGTGAAATAATGAAACGCACTAACTCATATTTTATTCTGGCTCTTGTGATACAGGACCTCCTAGTACAAGAGCCAGGGCCACACTGATGTTTGTGTCTTGAAGTGAAAATAAACAAATTATCAGTTATAATATGAAAACAAATGGAAAACTCAACACGGAAACCTGTGAGCTGATTAAATGTAACTTGTCTTTGGCTTTCTATCTGACAGCTCAACGGTGGATCTTATGTTACATTCCGGGGTTGAGTAAAGTGTTCTTAGGTTTGGGAATATCTAAGTAGAGGCCTGGAGCCTAGATTTTTGGGAATATCTAAGTAGCGGCCTGGAGCCTAGATTTTTGGGAATATCTAAGTAGCGGCCTGGAGCCTAGATTTTTGGGAATATCTAAGTAGCGGCCTGGAGCCTAGATTTTTGGGAATATCTAAGTAGCGGCCTGGAGCCTAGATTTTTGGGAATATCTAAGTAGCGGCCTGGAGCCTAGATTTTTGGGAATATCTAAGTAGCGGCCTGGAGCCTAGATTTTTGGGAATATCTAAGTAGCGGCCTGGAGCCTAGATTTTTGGGAATATCTAAGTAGCGGCCTGGAGCCTAGATTTTTGGGAATATCTAAGTAGCGGCCTGGAGCCTAGATTTTTGGGAATATCTAAGTAGCGGCCTGGAGCCTAGATTTTTGGGAATATCTAAGTAGCGGCCTGGAGCCTAGATTTTTGGGAATATCTAAGTAGCGGCCTGGAGCCTAGATTTTTGGGAATATCTAAGTAGCGGCCTGGAGCCTAGATTTTTGGGAATATCTAAGTAGCGGCCTGGAGCCTAGATTTTTGGGAATATCTAAGTAGCGGCCTGGAGCCTAGATTTTTTCCTGGTTAATGGCAACAGACTCGCCCCTTATTGCCTTATGAGTGGTTTATTAGTAAGGGGGTTAATATATGACTTGGCAAAGTGTCTGTATAAAAAGTATCTAATCGATATTTTTAGGGTTCCGTACCCAAAGGGTGAAAACGGGACCCTATTACTAAGACTCCACTGTCTGTCTGTCTGTCACCAGGCTGTATCTCATGAACCAGCTAGACAGTTGAAATTTTCACAGATGATGTATTTCTGTTGCCGCTATAACAACAAATACTAAAAACAGAATTAAATAAATATTTAAGGGTTGCTCCCATACAACAAACGTGTCTTTTTCGGCGTTTTTGCCTTGTGGTACGGAACCCTTCGGACTCGCACTTGACCAGTTTTTTAGACACAATCAATGTAACGTTTAATACTGCAAAAAAAACTTCATTGAAAAAGGAAACCATGGAAACCAGCTATCGTGAGCGATCGTTACTTCACATATAGTATATCACAAGCTAAAATGAGCTACTAATATTGATTCCTGCTAACCCGTATAAAAATTTGACATTTCTTATTATTCCATGCGTACTTTCGGCACAGCGCAAATTGGTACGTGTTCGGAAGGGGATGTGTGTTACATGTTTTAAATAGGGAAAAGGTGGAAAATATTATGTCTCGTTGTATCACTTTTGAGAAACAGAATCTAAAAAGTCGGTAAAAAGGTAAATTTCTTCGAAGGACTGTGTGAAAGCTGTGCTAAGAATATAGTAGGACAGACAGATTCATTACTATCTTCGTCATGGTTTAAATAAAAATGGTGGACATCCAACACTGCATTAACCAAAGTATTAAATGCAGTTTGCAAACCGCTTAGAAGCCAACGCTGAAAGCCGTATCGATAAATCTTCCTTTAAATGTTGACTATGTCCGAAAGGGTTACCGCTACCCCGGAACACAAAGGGCTAAGGAAGGAGGAACATGGGTTGGTTTATTATGACTTCCAATCCGAAAAAGAATATGTCTGATTTTTCAATAGTCAGATAACTTAAATCTGAAGAATAAAATTGACTGTTTGATATATTGGTATATACCAAAGCTGTCAAACCACAATATTCATTCCTCAGAAAAAAAAAACTGTCTTGACAAATCTGGCAGTAAATATCAACAGCAACACAGCTACAACAGAAAAAAAAAAACATACAGTGGAATTGAGAACCCCCTACTTTTTGAAGTCGGTTAAAAAAGCAGTTCATTAGGAGAAATATTTTGAACTACCTACTTCAAATTCAATGCGTTTGTGCTTTCCTTAGTAATAATAATATTGACAGTATGAGTTTTACAACGAGACACAATTATTATTCTATAATTATTTTGCGTATTTATGTCCAGTATGTATTATATACACGCAAAAGGAAAGCATGTAGTACTTCTTTAAGCTATCATTTTAATACCGCTTGTTTTTATAGGAAGATGTTTTTGTTTCCGAGCTTACTGTCATGTGATATTAATAGTTTCGATCAACAATAGTACAGACGCCAGCACATCAAGCTACTACAATCTGTCAAATTTCTGTATAGGATTTTCAACTTTATCGCTGAAGCATTAGGTTCAAAGTTGATTGGGAAAATTTGACAGTTTGGGTAGCTTGATGTGCTGGCGTCTGTACTAGATTTCCGATGAGCGTATCAAAAACGACCGGAAAAATAAGACCACAAATAATGTATTTTGCAACATAGTTTTTCCAACCTTATTGCTTAGAAACTATGTTTTATTTTTCCATAAATATTTTTGTACTTATTTTAAAACACGTTTACTTTTCAAATTAGTAAATATTATAGCAAACGATAATAAACTTTATGTTTGAAATTTAAGGTTTATAATTGAGCGATGTGTTTTTGTTCCTAATCCTGGAATCTAGTACTATTGTTGATCGAAGAATTTAATTAACATAAATGTTAGAAGAAATAACGTAGTTTTGTGTGTATTGTTGTTGAAAACGTTGTAGCCATTGTTGAAAAGAATACAATCTCAAAGGAATAGGTAATCAAATGATTGTCGAAGTAAGTAACAACATTGTGTAAAAAAAATAGTTTGGTGTTTTTAGATAGTAAAAACTAAAGGAAATTTATCTATGTAACAATTTTTTTAGAAGATTTGTTGTGCATGCTCGTGTTTTCGGCGTTTAATAGGTACCAGGGATGAATTTAATAAGTGTCGCATGCAAGGTGAATTCTAGTTAAAATGTGTTTTCTATCTTCTAATTAATCTCAACATCTAAGAATTCTTTTAAGGCGAAAGCGCCAGGGTAGCCCGCGAAATTCAATTTTTTTTAGGTTTTTTGCAATTTGCTGGTCAGTATTAAGTTGTACGTTAATTAAAATATGATTCGCGGTCGTAACAAATACGTATTTACAGAATTATAATCATTAAAGTCATCAACACAACTCTCTAAGACCATGTAATCCCCAAATGTCAAGATTTCATGAAATAGTCATTCTTGGGGATTACATGGTCTTAGAGAGTTGTGTTGATGACTTTAATGATTATAATTCTGTAAATACATATTTGTTACGACCGCGAATCATATTTTAATCAACGTACAGCTTAATACTGACCAGCAAATTGCAAAAAACGTAAGAAAATTTGAATTTCGCGGGCCACCTTAGAGCTTCCCCCTTAACGATATTATATTTCTCTTATTCCCGCCCCTTCTCAATGGTTCTGCTATTTTTTTTTAATATTGTCTATGATCCGTTTTTATAAAATCGCTCGTATGTTAAGCAATAAATTGTCATATTTTGGCCCAATTTCTGTGAAAAATAATATGTTAGTTACACAGCCCGATTTAAACTTGATTGCGGTTCTAAAGTGCACTACTCGCTGCGCAGTACCTCACCCCCCGCTGACGCTTGAATAGGTTACTGCGCACCGACTCGTCTCGTGTTCCGACCCGCCATAAAGTTCGAATAGGCTGTACATATGTATATAAAATCTCCTTTCCTAAAACTGACAAAACCAATACTGACACATTGTTTTCCAACCACAACAGAGGCACTCGTATGTGTTGGCTACAACCGACAAGAGATCGAGTACTCGCTAGCGGAGGCCAAGTATGACGACGTGTTCGCGACCTACCTGCTACTCGGTAGGAAAAGTACGGACGTGAGTACAAAGGTTATTATTATTTACTTTTTAATGAGCTTACAATTGGCTGTATGTGCTCTGGATGTGTAGATTTTATTTATGTGGTGTTTTTTTTGGTGTGTCACCTCACCCCCTTTTGAATGAATATGTCATTAACTTCCCCCTGTTTTCGTTGCATAAAGTTTTAATAAACAATGGGGTTGCCAGCTATTTTTGATGGTGGCAACGTAATTTGCGAAATATGAGTGTGTATGTTTTTTGTGCCTGGTTTTTTATCTCTCGACCTCCCTTTTGAATTAATATTTTTCATCAAGTTCCCCTGTTCGTTGTATAATATTTACATAAACAATGGTAATGGGCTTGCCACTTATTCGATGACAACATAATTTGCGAAATGTCGGGTGTGCCGTATATATACACCTCTGACTTCCCCCTTCAGGGAATAATTGCATTGTGTTATGAATTTATGATACACTAGCTGCGCCCCGCGGTTTCACCCGCGTAAATGTCGATCCCGTGGGAATATCGAGATAAAAATAAAAAGCCTATATGTTAATCCAGGGTGTCAGCTACCTCCTTACAAAATTTTATTAAAATTGGTCCAGCCGTTAGAGCGTGAAGAAGTAACAAACGTATAAACACACACACCCAAACTTTCGCCTTTATAATATTGGTGTGATTCATGTGGTTTTGTGCTGGTTTTTTATCTCTATACCTGCCTTCCGAGAAATATGATGTGATGATATGAAACGTTTGTGTTTTTATTTTGGCTTTGAATGTACAGACGCCAGCACATCAAGCTAATACAATCTGTCAGATTTCTTTAATAGATTTTCGACTTTATTGCTAAAGTATAAGGTTCAAGGTTGATTGGGAAAATCTGACAGTTTCGGGTAGGTTGACCTGCTGGCGTCTGTACATAGTTTTAGAGAGGTGAGCTAAAGTTATGAGCCATAACCTTGGAGTATTTATTTCTAATAGTGTTTCAAATATAGTTCTCAAAAGGTATTTCGATACAATCCTACTAATATTATAAATGTGAAACTTTGTGAAGAGGTTTGGATGTTTATTACTCAATCACGCGTAAACCGTTGAACAGATTTAGATGAAAATTGGCACATAGATAGACCATTTCCTGGATTAACACATAGGATACTTTTTATCCCGATATTCCTACGGGATCGAAACTTACGCGGGTGAAACCGTGAGACGCTGCTAGTATTTGATAAAATCTAACAGTGATATTGTGATGAGATTTGCGCCCGGTTGATGGCAATAGGCTGGATACATGGGACTTAGGGCCTGTGCACACCACGTTTTTTAACCGACTTCAAAAAGGAGGAGGTTCTCAATTCGTCGGAACCTTTTTTTTTTTTTTTTTTTTTTTTTTTTATTTTTTTTTTTTATGTATGTTCCCCGATTACTCGGAGACGGCTCGACCGATTTCAAAAATTATTTTTTTGTTTGAAAGGGTATACTTTCCAGGTGGTCCCATTGTCATCAGGTCAGGATCTGATGATGGGATCCTGGAGAAATCGAAGGAACTCTTCAAGTATTATAGGCACACCTATAGCGATTTGGGTATTTTTTGTAGTAACTCGTGCATTTGCTCTCGGAAAGCATCATTTGGTGAAGTGGAACTGATGATGAAGACCACAGATGGCCACCGGAACTACTCAATAATAAGTATTTCCCGGTTTGCGATTCGATTACTTACTTTAATATGGTTGCTAAGCAAGTTATGCTCGTCACAATGCGAATGGTGAAATGGAGCTGATGGTGGAATACCAGGAGAACTCCTCAACAATTAACGTCCCTGCATCGGGAAAAGCAATATTTTGTAAAAGGCGATGAGCAAGTTGGCATTAGGCTATTGTAACTTAGATACATTATAAACAGACACACTAAAAAGCGAGAAATAAAAACTTTTTAACAAAAAAAAAAACCGACTTCCAAAAAAAACACTACAAAGTGAAAAATAACTTTTATTTCGGAAGTCGGTGGCAAAAAACTAAAATACAGATCCAAAGACACCGACTTCCGAAATAAAAGTTATTTTTCACTTTGTAGTGTTTTTAAACGCGCCGTTGACGCGCTTTGTAGCGATACAGACGCGATACGCACGCAAGTCAGATGCAGCCTATAGACCTTCTGTAGGATAAAAGCGCGCCGTCGACGCACGTTTCTAAAACGCGCATCAACGGCGCGTTTAAAAAATGTGTGCACAGGCCCTTAAAGATAACTGGCAAAATGCGGGTGTACCTTTGACATATCCCTTTCGGGAATACAGTTATGTGGTTTTTCGGACAAAACCTAGATCTAGATCAAAGCTATGAAAATGATTATTTTGAATAAATAAAAAATAAAAGTGCTCCAGACCGTATTTCGGCCACGGCGGCACAGGCGGCGACACAGGTGCACTCCCTCTTAACTCACTAAAAAAAAAAAAAAATACAATGGCAAACGGCATCGCGGCAGGCCTAGACTGAGATAGTAGGATGACCTGGACTCCTTTAATAAAGATTAGTCTTTGGCAGCTCTGGATAGAGAGGTAGAAAGAGAGTAGGTAGGCTTTGCCCAGCAATAATAATAATTACAATAATTATTGTTTTAAGCATGGAATGGAAGGTGAATGTCTCTAAAACACTTTTATACTAATTTAAATACCAGATTTTTTCTGTATGTTTCAAATCGCAAGATTTTTAAGGTAAAGAGTACATACAGGCCTTTTGTAACCCCATTAAAATGTGAACATGGTTACAACAAACGTTACGATATGACGGCTCGATTAGCATAGCGACATGTGCTGCGGGTCGCGGGTTCGATTCCTGCACGGAGCAAATATTTGTGTGTGTCAACAGATAGTTGTTCCGGGTCTGGGTGTTTTGTTTGTGCATGTTTTTTTTTTGTGTTTAATTTGTGTTTATGAACTTACCCATGATACAGGAGAGATCCTAATGTTGGATGTTTCTTGAATGTTTATTTTGAAGTCATTCTTTATCATTTTAAGTGTACCCTTATTGTGATTGCCTATGTGAGGAGGGAATGACATTCCTATCCATCTACATTACGCTTAGCCGAAAGGGTGTTAGAGTATGAGTCTTTGAACAACACTTTCTCCAGAATTGTTGACTTGGCCCGCTTGCACCACTAAATCGCTAAATACGTTTAGCGCTATCCGTATTTGAAACCTCATTCTATCACTGTCAACTTTAAACGATTGACAGTAATGAAACAATGTTTAAATACGTTTACTCGACGTTTAGCACTAAACGCATTTAGCGATTAGTGGTGCAAACGGCGGGCATAAGTCCAGTAATCACTGAATGCGTTTAGTGATAAACCTATTTAAAACATCATTCTGTGATCTGTCACCATTAAACGACAGACGGATATGGAACGATATTTTAAATACGTTTAGCGCTACATGTACAAACGGGCTTTAAAGTAAAAGTTGTAGAACAAAAATTATTTCATCCTTTCGGCTATACAACGACTATCCTGTCGGATATAAAAAAGTCCCGTGTACGGTTCCAGCCGGAGTCGGACGGCAGCCGGTCCGGCTCGTCGCTGTCGCTGCGCACAGCCGCCGCCGGCAACCAGGCGCCCGGCACTACCGGCAACACAAACGCGCACTCAGGTAAAATATCTATTTTATTTGGATATTACAATAATTTATTTATTGTGCAAGGGAGTTATAAATTTAGACTGTGTTCTTTTTGTGATTATTGTAGGTTTATTTTTATTTTTTTAAACTTTGTGCATAATAACGTTACAAAGGCGCTAGAATAATAAATTTATGGTAGTATTACACGGTTCAAGTTTTTTTTTCCTTTGTAAAGTATCACAGTTGGTGGACTGTATTCACATAAAAATCTAGTCTATTATTGTTAATAAGTAGTTTAAGATATAACTTAAACTGCTAAGTAACTATAAAATTACGAAAAAGTCCAATAACGTCTTTCTTATTCACTTTTATGTTCATGGGAAAATGTTGAGTTACGTGTTCTTTATTTCTAATAGTGTACTTGCACTGCAGTGTATTGTACACAGTTCAACTAAGTATAAGTATTGTTTACAACATTCTATTTGGTTGATTGAACCAAATTATAGGGCATGAGTGAACCGTGAAATATTGCTATAAATTAAAGGATGTTTTCCTAAAAATATAACCAATCAAATAGGGATCTAAACAAAATTAAATAGGTATTTATTAGGCTGTGTACATAAGCAATATTATTGCTTCAAAATAACATTGATTAGCGCTCTAAAATTATGCATATTTTAGGACTGGGAGCTATTTATTTATTTATTGGTGATTTAATATTACACGAAAAGTACTGTCGGCAAAACTGAAACAGAACCTTTTTCACTGTCATAAGTACATGACGAAAATTATGGTTACATAAAGCGCTTATTCAGCTGTATCCGATTAGACCGGAAGCCGACCAAGGACAAGAGGATGATGCTTTTAAGAGGATGCTCCATGGTAGACCGGCAAATTAAAATTACCTTACGTGTTTTGCAAATTGCATTTTGTTACTTGTTGACATAAACTTAAAACTCAAACTATACGCATTTATTTCAATAAAATAATTTAGGTATCAGGCACTTTTGAATTATCAAGGACTCCGTTAGTCAGATACTTCAGCTTTAAATTGTTATTTATAATTTTATGTAAAGTCATTTTATGAGGGGTTTGTTAAATAGAATTGGCAAAAAACGTAAGAATATTAGAATTTGGCGAGCTACTTTGGAGCGTTAGTCTAAAGCGCTTAGACCATACTGATTCAGCTTAGCTTAATTCTAACTGGGTTTATTCATTGTCATTATTCTACATTTTGTACGAGCGTGTCTTTATTTATCATTTGTATTGTCTGCGCAAAAATATTATGACACCAATTTAATATTATTTAAATAAATTACATACTAATCATTCATCAGTATTATGAATACTATGTAAGGTCCACTTGCACCACAAATCATTAAATGCATGTAACGCTAAACATATTTAAAACAGCATTCTGTCAGGTCTCTCTGTCATCTTGAAACGATTGACAAAATAATAGAACGATGATTTATATTCGTTAAGCGCTAAATTCATTAAGTGCTTTGTGGTGCAAGCAGGCCCTAATCTTTATAAAAAACACAATATATAAATAATAAATATATATTTTTTTTAAACAGTAAAATTATGTCAAAATATTTTTGCCGCAAAAATAAATTCGGTTCATATACTATAATGCTTCTTATTACTATTGTGTATCGTGTGCTTTTACGTACCGCAAACCGATCACAACCGAGAGTTAATTAAGAATCAAGCACTAAAACACATTAATTACCAGATTATTACATTATCATCTTTTCGGAAAAAAACATTTTTAATTTGGGATTTCATCTTGGAATAATTAAGGTAAAAATAAAAATCACTGGGAGTCATTTATTTGTGGGGTCCCATAATATGTATTAAGGACTCGAAATTTTTCACGGTGAATCATAAAATGGGGTGGCAAGTTAGGGTGTAATGGGGTTGAAGGATAGTTTAGTATGGAGTGAAAAGTTCGGGCAAAGAGGAGAGGCTCGTGGCTAAGTAATAACAGCCGCAACGCATCGATAGGAGGTTAAGTTATGCTGGCTGAGGTCGTTCCGTGGATAGACTATCCATTATATTGAAATCCCTCCGTGTTACGTGTAGTCAGAAGCCCGAAAGTCTGACACCTAGTTTTACGAAGGGGTTATGTTACCCAGTAACTAACTGGGCTGTTGAGGACAGATAGGCAGTCGCTTCATGTACAGTATTGGCATTCAGCTGCATCCAGTGAGACTGCTAGCCGACCCCAACATAGTTGGGAAAAGGCTAGGCAGATTATGAAGTTAGGTCATAATGGAGTGCCAAGCTAGGGTAGAAAGGGCTGTCAAGCTAGGGTACAACGGGGTGCTAGGAGGGTTCGTCTCGGTTGCGGTCGGCTTGCCTGGGAGCGCGTGTAACAGTCTGACGGCAGGCGCGGGCGGCGGCGCGGGCGGCTCGCCCGGCCACCGCGGCGTGCAGCGCTCCATCTCCGCCTCCGCGCGCCCCGCCGCCTCGCGCCGCGCCTCCTCCGGCGCCGAGGTGTTGCGCACGCAAGGTAACACACACACCTCCGCACTAGACCACACGAGACACACATACACCACAGACTGTATACTAACATTGAGGTATGAAAACACATCTAACACTTTCAGTCCTGATTCCAAAAATACCAGAAAGAAGAACTGATTTCAAAAGACTTCAAAAAAAAAAATCAACTCAAATAATACTTACAATAATAATTGATATACTTAAGTAATATTACTTATTTACAGCTACTTTTTCAACATCAATATCTCGAAATAGCAACGCATCTGCGAAGCCTCTGGTACAAACGGGCCATAGACTTTTACTATGGAACTCCTTTGCAATTATATTGACGTTGAAAAAGTATTGTAAAAGTAGTTCTTAGTCGATGTCGCTTATTGTATAGCGTGATCCTTCGTAACTAATTTCAAACACATTTTCTTTTGTTTATTATTCACTAGCACCACACTTCAATGAAAAAGATTGTAATTAAAAACCAAGCATAAATATGAATTTAAATATTTTTGTGGAACTTATGTTGCTTTTGTTATTATCTTTTTCATCACAATCAAAATAAACAAATATCATGGGTGATTGGCATTTTTTCAGCTATTTATAACATTAACGCTTAGATCATAGATATTTTAAATCAAATCAAAATTATTAAAATGATACTACTTCTTTGTGTGGATTCCATTTGATAACTTCTATGATCCAAATAATTAAAATATAAGTGTAAAAGTTATAAAATCACGTTTAATAAAATTAAAACACGTTAGGACCAAGGGCTCGATCGAATCGAATTTGGTTTGAATTTGTGCCAATTGATAATGATTCGAATCGAATCAAACTACAAAACGTCGGGAATAGTTTAAAAGTTCATCTGCATGAAAAGTTGGTGAAATGTTGATTGTAAAACACGATTGTAATCACAGAACTGACAACGCACTGCCGCTTTGCACTCAACAGATGTCGCTGTACTAAAATTATTGTCAATAAAATGTTTAGTAAATGGTGGTTCAGCCATTGTCTGAAATGTACAGACAACAAAAGAGATAAACCAGGAAACTTATTATACCTTTTTTTTACTAAGTTCATTAAGGACTGATTTTACCAACGGCAGATATCTTTATACAAGGAATTATTTTTAATTTTTGAATCTTTCCAGTCCTACTAAGGGGTATCGTATTACCCAGCAACTGGGGTTGTGAAGGTCGGTTAGACAGTCGCTCCATGTAAAATACTGGTATTCAGCTGCATCAGGTTAGACTGGAAGCTGACCCCAACATAGTTGGGAAATGGCAAGGCAGTTCATGATGAGCCTTTTTGGCCTCGCACCTTTCCTTGTCTTGTTTTTTTTTTTTTTTTTTTTTAATGTAATTTGGTTAGTTTTAAACGCTCCTTTTTACCCGCGACGGTACGAAGACGGTATATGCGTTTGGGGTGAGAGATCTCCAAAACTACTAGTCCGATTTTGATGCGGTTTTCAGTGATGGGTTTTTTACAGTTTGTGTTTCCTGTGCGTGTCCCAAAATAAAATGTTTTTCTTTCTTTCTTTCCAAAAACTGTCAGACGTCAATTTTATTTCACGGTTGAAAGATATCTGACGTTGTAAAATCACTTAGGGTTAGGGCTGATATGTCAAACAACAGATAACTTTTATTCGTAGAATAAAATTGACGTTTGACAGTTTTTATATGAAAAATCTGTCAAAAATTCCTCGGATAAAATTGTCTAGCGTTGGAAAAATCGGCCCTTAATCAGTTATTATGCACGGATAGTCCATGGCTAATGGACTATCTCTTTTGTTGAATGTACTTCCAGAAACCGCGAGTTGATATGTTTCGTATGTAATAAGAGGCTATTCTTCCAGTAGGTACGACCACGACTGCTGCAAACAACACCACATCCACGGCTACTACAACGACCTCCAATTTTAAAAGACAGGTGCGTTATTATTCTACTATTTTTGTCTTTTTCTGTCACATTATTCTACTATTTTTATCTCTTTCTGCCTTAAAACTCTCGTTGGAAATGGACGAATGATTAAGAAATTACAAGCATAATATCAGACGATTCAACTTTGTCTATAATGATGCCAACGTTACGACAGCCTCATGGCCTAGTGGTCGCAAGCGTGACTGCTGTTAATGTGGGTTCGATTCCCAGAAAAAATGAGACTGGATTTGTGAACAGTTGCTCTTGCTGGTAATAGGCTTGCCTGTTCAATTCGACTTAAACATAACTGGCGAAATATCGATAAACTATAGGTATTAACATAACATGTCACTATAGGTATTGACATAGCATGTTACTATAGGTATTAACATAATATGTTACTATAGGTATTAACATAACATGTCACTATAGGTATTGACATAGCATGTTACTATAGGTATTAACATAATATGTTACTATAGGTATTAACATAACATGTCACTATAGGTATTGACATAGCATGTTACTATAGGTATTAACATAATATGTTACTATAGGTATTAACATAACATGTCACTATAGGTATTGACATAGCATGTTACTATAGGTATTAACATAATATGTTACTATAGGTATTAACATAACATGTCACTATAGGTATTGACATAACATGTCACTATAGGTATTAACATAATATGTTACTATAGGTATTAACATAACATGTCACTATAGGTATTGACATAGCATGTTACTATAGGTATTAACATAATATGTTACTATAGGTATTAACATAACATGTCACTATAGGTATTGACATAGCATGTTACTATAGGTATTAACATAATATGTTACTATAGGTATTAACATAACATGTCACTATAGGTATTGACATAACATGTCACTATAGGTATTAACATAATATGTTACTATAGGTATTAACATAACATGTCACTATAGGTATTGACATAGCATGTTACTATAGGTATTAACATAATATGTTACTATAGGTATTAACATAACATGTCACTATAGGTATTGACATAGCCTGTTACTATAGGTATTAACATAATATGTTACTATAGATATTAACATAACATGTCACTATAGGTATTGACATAGCATGTTACTATAGGTATTAACATAATATGTTACTATAGGTATTAACATAACATGTCACTATAGGTATTGACATAGCATGTTACTATAGGTATTAACATAATGTGTTACTATAGGTATTAACATTAACTTGCTAAATGTGGATGTAACACATAACATTAAGTCTTTTTCCCCCGTAGGGTTAGGTAGAGGTGTACAGTCACGAGCAAAAGTATGTATACACTTGGCTTTATTCAAAGTCGATTTTCTCCTTTATTTTTGAATGAAATTTTATATTAGTAGGAACATAGTATTGTCGAACCCATAGGTATAAGTAAAGTGTCGTATTTCAACGTTGCATTCGTTATTTCGTAAAAAAATCGCAACTTAAAGTTGCCAAGTGTTGACATATTGGTGCTCGTGACTGTACCAATAAGTACACACACATTTCGACAGTTATGAAAATGTGGGTGTGCTCTATTGTATAATATACAATAGAGCACACCCACATTTTATCAGAACTTATGGGGAACATTTAATTGTTTTTTTTAGTGGTATTTTGTAGTTTAAGAAAAGTCTCAAGATAAATAACGTGCGGTTAGTGTTTTATTCATATCATGGTAATATTGACATAATATAAGCTAACATTTAAAATAATAATATGTACATTTATATGAAAAATAAGCAAAAGAATCATAGGGCATCAAAAAATTCGTCAGCATCGCTGTCAACAGGAACAGTGCCCAAAAGGCTGGCAGCATTGCTACGTTGTATGGCGATGCTAATTCTTTTAATTAATAATATTTTGTAAAGATGGCAAAAGAAAAATAAAGTCAAAAACAAATCATTATAAAAAAGAGTTCCGAAGTGACATGTCATTGATTTTTGTTGTGAATTAAACTAATATTATGTATCTATTTATTGTTCCAGAACACAATTGACTCGGCGTCAATCAAGGAGAACACAGCGCGGATTGCTCAAATGCAGGTACGAAAGGTATACAAAGCTGTTCTTCATTTTACTGTCCTTTTGTGTTGGTGTAATGTAACAGGTTGTGGGTATTTATACTTAGCTATTAGTTGTGTAGTGTACGATGGCGCGTCGTGACGAGACATTTTATGTTAAGAGCCTATAATACCTTAAATGGCTTAGCATGATCCTCCGTTATGTCGAAAGTACCGCAGCATTATTTTTGAAATAAATATATGGTAAAGTTGAGGATTAATGTTAAGTACTATGTTAGACGAAAAAAAGATACCATAAAATTTTCTCGATAGAAAAAATTTCAAAGTTACCTCCAAAACGAACGATAAACCGCTAGTTGACAAATTAGATCATGAAACTGCATACTAACTGAACTAACTATAAAGCAGGTCTTATATTTTCTATTTTTTTTAATTGCCTTTATTTTCACCGTAAAAAGCAAATACCTAAACTATTGGCGCTGCCTTCCGCCCAGCACCGCACCTTGTCTCGCTCTCACACAGTCCGCGAGCAGTATCGTGCGAGCGAGATAAAGAGTGAACTTTAGCTGAGGTAGTATAGGCTCTTAACTTAGCAGAATGGTTCGGTATGCATGTCAAAAAATTACCAGCGTAGGTAAAATTTATTGTTATTGCTAGCGTTATATCTAAGATAGATAGGTATAGAATGATAATAATAGATAGATTGATATACTTACTTACTTTTTATGGAAAAGTTGCAAAAAAAAAATATAAAGCCACAGTCTGGCAAAGATTTTTCAAGCATACTTAGAACTAGAAGTGATAAGTAGTTAGGTACCTGTATACAGTGGGATATAGATCTTATGACGTAGAAAATAAAACGCATATTCCCGTAGATATTAGTAAGTAGATGATTACATTTTATATGCTCGTCTCGTTGCGCCATTAACAGTCGGATATCGTACTTATTTCACAAAAAATAAGATACTATATTTCCGTAAAAGTTTTTAGGTGGTTGGACACGAGTGAAGACCACGCGTAGAGGATCGTGACGCTTCTTGTGTGCTGCATACAGCTTACCATCGCGTTGCATCGCGCCCCGCTCTGAATTGGCTTCAATGTTTATCGTCTGGACACTTTTTAGTAAAGATACCAACCTTTTCAGCACTTTATGTTAGCAACTATCATATTTTATATCGCCTCCCTTTTCATTATTTCTCTTTCTAACGATGACAAGGGAGCCTTTTAGCGGTTGATGTTCCGTTTACATATAGAAGCACTGATTCAAAATACTTACGTCTTTTTTCTGATAAAAAAAACTAAAATTAACCTGTCCTTCAGAAGTCCCAGAACTTTTCTTCTTTCAACTTTGGGTGCCAGAATTATATGACGGCGAAAGTGCCGGTTGCCCGCGAAATTTTCTTATATTTTTTGCAATTTGCAGGTCTGTATCAGGTTGTATGTTGATCAAAATATGATTCGCGACCGCAACAAATAAGTATTTACAGAATTATTATTATACCACTAAAATCATCAATATAACTCACTAAGTTAAAATTGGCTTCAAATGTCAATTTTGCGGGCTACCTTATCTCATCCCCCTTAATAAAAAATATTATGTTTCAAGTATTTTTTTTTAAAGAATGTGAAAAAAGTTGGGTTGGCTTTTCACCCTCAAAAAGGCCCAGTACTTGAGCGACCCGTCCCCCTTGTCTCGCAGGTACAAAGCACGACCCGGCCGTCGAGCGCGGCCCCCAAGCTGGAGCCGCGCTCGCGCACGCTGACGGGCGGCGCGCGCCGCACGCAGACGTACGACGCGCCGCCGCCGCAGCCGCCCAAGCTGTCCCCGCCACACGATGCGCCTAGGTAAATAGATCAATACAAGGAATACTTTTTATTCATCTGCCTTCTCTTTTCTCAACTATGTTGGGGTCGCCTACCAGTGCATCTGAATAGCAGTATTTTTCATGGTGCGGCTGCTTGACTGACCTCTACGACCTAGATACTGGGTGATACGCTTCCCCTTTGTAAGACTGGTTGTCAATACTTCCTGATTTTCCTTGACATCTGTCAGAAATCTACAAATTAATGTCAGCCGGGACCAACGGCTTAACGTGCTTTCCACGACCGTAAGTATTAGGATAAACAGGAGCCGTAGTCTCGCACTCACATTGTCTTTACCAATAAAGAAAAAAAACATACTCGCACATTTCGAAATATTACCTCCGGTTTCTGTAAATTGAAGTTTCTGAACAGTTTTCAGAAGCCGAGGGGTAAGAAAAGTTTGAAGGAAGTGCTAATCTGGGTCATATTTCTATCGTTTTTTTACAATCTTTTATAATGATGCCTTTTATACTTTTACATAAAATTATGTTTTTAATAAATATGTGTGCCCTCGTCTCATTATGTGGTAATGTTTTGTCAAATGTGTTAAAACATTTTGTCCATGTCTCTATTTGTGTTATCTTATAAAAAATATTTGAAGAAAATCCCTATAAATACAATAAAAGTAAAGTAAATACTATCTATATTATAAAATATATATGTAATCTTCAACTCACACTGTATATATATCCGAATATATATTTATATATACGCATGAGAAGGGACTAACAGCATGCTTGACCGACGCACTAAACAGCGCCCCGGCGGCCGACACTAAAAACGGCACCGGAAGTACCAGCAACGGGTCGACTGGTACCGGAACCACGGCCGGGGCGAAGACGCACGTCAAAAGTGCCTCGATTTCGTCTGCTAGTGGCGCCCCGCCCCTCGGCGCAGACTCGCAGCCACACAACGCCTCAGCCCGGGACCTCGCACAGCCGCGCCCGAGGTACCAACACCAATAACGGTACCGGTACTGAAAAGTACCATACGCTTCGCGGTAGTTGCTTCGTGCTGGTTTTTTTTTTAAGCTTTTGGTTACGACGAGGGTTTGTTTGGTTCGGCTTGCAGCTAGTACGGTACCTGGTTGTTAGCACATTGAGTTTTGGAAAAAGGCATTATAAGGGTGAGGCCATACCGTGCGCAATTTGCGAAACCGAATGCAGCTTTTCAAATTAAGCGACTCGCAACTCACAAAATTGCGCTAATATGGACTCACCCTAAACCCACGTTCGCATGGACGTAAAAATATCGCGGCGGGATTTTATCGCGCACTGGATTTTTAACTCTCGGGTCTAAGCAGTGCGTTGAAAATCCAGTGTGCGGAAAAAAATCGTCGTGGGAAAAACACGCACTTGCGAACCTGGGGGTCTACTGGTCGAAGTGGTTGATTGTCGTGTCGGCCGAATGTTCGGTCATTTTCTGATTCGAATATTGTTGTCCAACTACGAATTAAAAAAAAAAAAGGTAAGGGTCTAAAAAGGTTCGGATTGGCACAGTTTGGTCGGGACCTATAGTCAATATAGGAAATGAAAGGTAGTAGAAAATGACCGAACATTCGGCTGATATGGTGGTTAACCGCTTCGGAGTAGACCCCCTGGGCTAAAGCGTCGTATCTGTCACTCATACCTGTTTGACAGTCTCATTCTGAAACTTGATGTGTCTTATTAACATCCAGGTACTGTAATGTAGTTTTTTTGTTCGTTTAAAGGTTTTGTTTTTCTTGGTGATGTTCGTCGTTTAGTTTTGCTGGAAAGGATTCGCAGTAACAGTGTCAATCTGCTTATTTTCACAGATATTTTTGCTTTGCAGCATCAGCTACTATGGTTGAATTCACGAAGTTTTTATTTTATATTTTTAATTGGCTTAAACACAATATTAATGAGCTATAGCAGATTGAAATAACACTTGAAATAAAATTTTATTTTCCGCACATTTATTTTTATACCTACCTACTTATGTTTTATTTTTATCGGGGTTTAGTTTTTCTTTTTCAGATTGACGTTGTGTTACTAATATTTATTTTTAAAACTAGAATCTTGTCTTTAGTAGCATTAGTGGTAGAGGTATATAATAATATATTATATATAATTTATAATTTTGTATATATTTCCTTTTAAGTTTATTTTCCATTTATTTATTTAATTATAACCTTTAAAAAATACTTAAGTAATATAATTAATGTATTATATATTTTCCAATCCAATATTATTTTCTTATATCTGGCACAGTATTTTTGTGTTTTTGTGACCTCACTGTCGTAGCCGTAGTCCGTCAGTAAACAAAATGGCGTGATATATAAGTATATATTATAAATACATATATGTATTGTTTGGTTCCAGCCTGAACTCTACCGTGTCTAGCGGCGGTGGCGCCACCGGTGCGCGGAGGGAGTTCCCCAACCCGCTTGTGTTCCCTAGGAATGTACCTTCGAGGTCCACCTTTCACTCAGGTAATTATTACTATTCATCATTATATTATGGCGGCAATACACGCTACGGTCTATCGCAGGGCCTGTGCAGGTGCGCCTGCGCAAGTTGACCCACATCTCGTAGAGTGTATGAGAGCAGAGGTTACTCTAAAGAATTGGTATTCCGACTTTGCGCTAGTCACCTACGCCGATTAAAAAACTGCATAGGTGTATTTCAATACACGCTCGTCAGTTCAAAGTTAAGCATTTATTTCAAATAGGCACATAAAAGGCACTTTTAAATGTCAAACATAACAATAAAATAGAATTGATTGTAGTAGCCCCTTTCAAAAGGTAATTTTTGTATGAAGAAGAATGGGCAAGAAACTCCACCGTTACTCTTTTAAAATGTTTTACATTATTTTGCATACATTAATTATATAATAATATGTCAAGACGATGCACCTAAAATAAAATTACTATACCACAATAGGTAAAATAATTAAAAATGAAACCATGACATATAAATATGTGATAGATACATGGTGCTCAAATATTTACAAACATTGTAAAAGTAGACGATTTTCATTAAAAAAAATTAACAGGTATTATTGTCAGGGTGTGAGTTTCTGAGCTGTAACTGATTTTGCGTTAGTGCTCATACCATACACATGAGCGACACGCGTCAACGGTAGAAGCAACTGCAGCCGCCGACCTGCGTTGACGCGTGCCGCTCATGTCTATATGTCGCAGTAAGATGATCTAAGCCGTGATATTGTTATATCCCTAGGGAGATAGCTATATAGATGAATGATACCGTAATATAGATGAATGAAAGCGGTTCATAACCGAAGTGAGCTGTCATTCCACCTTATAGGGATTGACACTATTGACAGCTCACTTCACCTAAGTTTTTACGGTGAGATTTCTACTTACAGTGATACTATATACATAATGCCCTTTGCAGGTCAGACCCGGTCGCGCGGCTCGTCAGGCGGCGCGTACGGCGACGGCGGCTCCCCGCACCAGGCGCGACCTTCCTTCTTCTCCAAGCTGTCCTCGCGGTTCTCCAAACGGTGAGTCTTATTATGTGATGCACTGTAAAATATACATTATACGCACTTGGGATACGGTTGAGAACTGTTTGTGTAAATTGTGACGCTTTTATAAGATAGACAGACTTAATTTTAAAAATCTTCTTTTAGGCTTCTTTGTAAACTGAAGTTTTTTTTTTAAATTTGCATATATAAGGTCAAATTAAAGTAACTGGGGATACTTCACAGGTGAGATGGATATCGATATCTGATCTATTGAAGATACAACAAAAAATATGGGTTTCTAAACGAATAATTTCAAAAATCAACGGCCACTGATAGTGCAGTTACTTGGAATAACTCATTTGGTTATTGTTTAAAACTTGTGACCTCTCAAGCTCCGCTGGAGACACAATTGATTTTCTATTGTATTGTATTACATAGGATACGGGTTATAAACCATATTCATAACTTTTCGAAAAAAACTTCAGATTTTTATTAGATGTTTTTTTTTTTTGTGTTTACAAAATTCTTAGATAAACGAGGTTGAGGTTATTTCAACTGCCTCAAACTACAATGATCACATTTGTCATTAATACATACACTGTTTTCCATCTCGTAACTAACCCGACGATTAACATTACACATATTATTTCGGTGGTGTCTAGTTATATTTTTTCGTTATATTATGGCCCCCATAAGGTATGGCTTGATGCTGGCTCGCAAGTAGACTTTCTTTTTGAAGTTTTTTAAGGCGTTTTGTGCCAGTTTTTCCAATTACAGCTGACAATACTGTTAAGTTGGTTGTAAGAAGAAAGGACTGAGTTACAAAATATTTTTGTTGAATAATATAAGTATGATAGTTTATCGCATATACACTTGAAAGTATTATTGTATGAACAAAATTTTTCAGTATTTTTTTCTATTTTATTTTGTATTATAAAAAAGAAATTGACACAAAAAGCCTTTCAACTTTTGCCTCAAACAGCTACATATCACTGCTAAGCATCGATGTTAGCGATCATAGCTTCCACGCACATCTTTGTCTAATCACCCCACTTTCATTTCATATAATATAGTACCATATTATAATATACCATAGTATATAAAAATAGTTACCTTAGATATTGGCGCCCAAATGGGACCAAACTTTTCTTTCGATATTTTTTTTTGTAAAAAAAGGGTTGTGGAGTTAAGACTCGTGATATTTTGGATATTTTTTTTAAGGAATTTACTATTTGAATGTTTATAAAGGAGCTCTGTTTGTTAATGTTTTTCAGTTCATTGGGATTTTATTTTAGATTTTTTATTTATTTCTGTTTCTTACTTTGGGACTTGTAGATCGTATGTAGGTTTTTAGGGTTGAAACACACATATTCTTTTCTTCGTAATTTTTTAACACAATTTCCAACCACTCTTTAATCTAAAATAACACGATTATATATTCTATATTTGTCTAACGCTTTTTAACTAATAAAAAATTTCAAAAAACACTTTCAGACGAGCTCCATGTAATTCGTTCACGAACCTACGTCTTTTATTTATTTATTTTGTTGTAAATAATATTATAATACACCATAGACACACTACCTGTCTTTAACTTGTCACTATTAACCCATTCGTATGTCTCGTTATGTGTGAATCATTATGTGTGTTTATTTATTCATTTTTTTATTATTATTTCTTAAGATCAAATTGTCTCCCTCTAAAGATTCCGAGCTCTTTATTTTTTTATTTGAATCTCGCGTCTACGCAGGGGATGCACGATGCTACCTACCTCCCGTATCGTCTCGTATCGCACTCAATTCTACCGGCAAACGCGCTCAAGTCCCCCTCAAACTACTAAGTAGTTTTAGAACCAAAGCATGATATACTCCCCTAATTTTTTCTTATTTTTTTATTAGTTTTTTTGCTAAACAAAAGTGTGTGCTAAGGCTACAGACATGCCTACATGCTTTGAGTGTTGTCAGTAGTGCTTTATCGATAGAAAAAATTAATTGTGTAAGTATTCGGTTTGTGCCTCGTCGACCTTGAGAGGTGTACGGAAAGCAAAAAAAAGAAATAACCTAAAAAATAATAATAAAACATCTCTCGTGCATCCCCCGTGTGACGATATTTCTTACCTAACCGTACGCTTCTACTAACGAACGTCGACGGTCGCGACCTCTACCGGTTTTACATATTCGCTTTCTAGTCTATTCCACAACCCTTTAAATGCGACGTGACGGACTTTTTTGAAAATATTTTTGATATTTTATATCTTTTATTTAACGGAGGGAGTTGCGTTTAGTATTGTGCATCTTGTGTTGCGGCGCGAGACTTATTATTACTATAGGATTGCCATACATTACAATACCATTTATTGTGTATTTTAAAACATAATAATTTTAGGGGCTAACCGTACATGCTCGTATTGGATTTCCTAAAACAAAATGTGAAAAATTTGTTATATGCGATTGTTTTCATGGTTTTATTGCAATAAGTGAGTGAAAACGTTATTTTATATATCCCAAATGCTTTGCTTGAAGTGTAAATAAACACCTATATGGCAATCCTAACCAGTGGCTGAGAATCAAATACTTGGGCCTAAAAAAGCGAGCCGGGTCCAGAAGAGGGGGGCGATTCGACACATTATTGGTCGATTCGCTTACCCGTTCCGTTGTACGCAGGTTGAATCAGAATCCTTGAATCGTCGCCGACTGCGGACGTGCTGAGAAGATTATAATTAAATATTATTAATAAATTATAGGGAATTGTATGCAGTACGGACACTCGGTCGGTTGAGAAACAATTTTGTCAATCGACGGAGCTTATAACAAAAATGTTCAGTGTATTAAAATATTATACGACGAAACAATAGTCTCAGGAAAATGATTTATTCTATCTTTTGATACAAGAAATGTATCTAATATGACATTAAATATTATATTTTAGTTTTTTTTCTTTACCTTATCAAGCACGATAAAAAAAGCATATTTTTATGAAAATTATAGTTGTAATTGCCAATAAATGTCATGATTATCAATGTAAGACTGTCGGGAATGTATGTTCAACCAGGATTTTTAATACACTGAATGTATTATAACAAGATGTTGTTCATAAGTGTTAATCATTTTTTTTTATAATTGGCGTAACTTTGAAGATCCATTTTTAGTTAACATACGATTAAAAATTCGATTTGTAATCATTATTGTCATTATAAAAAATCGCGACGACTTCTGTCTACATGTTATTTTATTGAAATTAATTTTCCTTTTTAAATAAAAATGTTCTTTCTTGTACTAGTTATCGTACATTATTAGCAAATAGTACACTCGGGTTATAAAGTGTTACAGTTAATTTAATTATTTTCTTAAAATAATATGTAGCGGATAACTAGTCCCGTCGTGAGTTGCATTTTATCACTAGCTCATAAGAAGTATAGAGTTCTATTTTCGAGCGAATTTTCAACATTCCAGGGTTCCGTATGTATTTTATATTTAAGTTCACAAAAAAGCACAAATCTTGTTTTTTGTTTAAATAATTTAACTTGTATCTAAATTCTGAACTCTGCCTAAATCGTTAAAGATGTCATCGACTGAAACAATATTTTGTATATTTGTATTGCATATTTTACTGTGTAAGTAAAAGTTTTCTGTAGTAAGAAAAAATTAATCTCATTGTTGAGTTTTTTGATGTGGACCATGTTATAAAAAAAGTACCTATAGTTAGATTTCTGAATCGTCAAATAAACGATTTTTATTTCAGTTAAAAAGAAGGATAATCTATTAAGTTTTTTTAAGCCATGTTTAAAATGTTAACCTTTACTGTCAAGTACCTACTACCGTGTACCTACATTGTTAAAAGTCTATCTAAAACCAACTCATATGGTCCACAACGCAATTATAATTATAGTTAAGGCGTGAGTGAGATAATTATCAATTTATATTATTATACATGCATAAAAATAGTATTTTTTTAGCAATTAAGATTCAGGCGAACCTATGGCTTTGGTACAAATACTCAGTAGATGTTACCACATAAACGGACTAACACGTTTAGGCAGCTGTATTTTAATAAACAAAACAAATTAATTAAGGGCCAAAAAATAAGATATTTTTGTCCTCAACTGTACCGTGTAGTGTTAGGGAATGCGTCTACGTAGTATTGTTAAAAACGTTTTTTATACAAGGTGAATGGAGATTTGTGACAAGCTACTATTAGAAAAAAGAATATCATGTCAGAAAAATGTAAGAAACTGGTGCCGATTCTGTTATTCACAAACTAAACTAAATTTAAGTTCAGTGCGTCTTTTTCTTTCTAAGAAAAGGACAGAAGATAAACATTAGTTTAGTCCTGTGAAATTAGTCAGCGCCTGACGTAAATTGACGTATTTTTAATAGCCAATATTTTAATCTCGTCTAAATTGTCTATGGAGTATCTTAATTTGACAGGACTAAACTAATATTGATCTGCTGTCCTTTTCTTAATGAAATAGAAAGAAAAAGATGCACTGAACTTAAATTTAGTTTAGTTTGTGAACAAGGGAATCGGCGCCACTATCTTTTACATCATTAAAATGCTCTTTAATTTTACCATCGTAATATTTAAACCAGCTCAAACGTAATTTAACAAAATATTGTTAAAAATTCTTTCCAAATATGGACTGGACAAAACTGCCATGAAGTCTATCAATGTTTGAATCAATCGTAAATGAGAAAAATATATTTAGCAACGCCTCTCTTCAAAATCAAACACCTTGTATAACAAATCAATATTTTGATACTGCACTTTCTAAATGTCCAATTCTAAAGACCTATCGATTTATCTAGAAAATATAAAAAAATATTAATAAATGTTTTACAGTATTTTTATATCACGAAGCGATGCGAGCTTTACTTGTGGTTATCAAGTGTACAAATACGCTGTGAATGTGTGTGTAATCGCAGGAGCTCTTGGTACCGTACGTGACAATGGCGAAGTCGGATGTGTGCGTGTGTGTGAGCGTTAGTGTTATGTGCTACCGCTACTCATCTTCACGCACACATTCACAGCGTTTTTGTACACTTGGTTACCACAAGTAAAGCGAGCGCCGCTTCGTGAGATAAAATACTAAACATGTCTCATATACTTCCCATACTTTGACTCATTAGAATGTTATGTCATGTAGGATCTTTAAATAAATTGTAAATATAACATGAGTGCGAGACTGTCGCGTTTGACTTTTTCTAAAAACTTTTCTATTGTTCGTGAAAAGTCCAATATATCATAAATATAAGCGTATTTAATATTTATATATTATATTAACATTTTGTTTTATTATTTTCAATCATATATGGGGTACTTGAGTATTTTAACGTTTTACACTGTATATTAGTGTTCTATATAGTTGTGAAGCGTTATAGGGAAATTTATTATTGAGTTAGATGGTGTTATAAGTGTACTTTATTCATATTTTATTTATTATATGCTTTGAGGGCCTTTTAAAATCTTCCTACAAAATATCGTCAAATATGATAATTGTTCAGTTTTGCTACTATGAAAAACATAGTTTTCTGTTAAATTTATTTGCTTAGAGGTCCTTAAATCTTTCTTTTTATGTAATAATATTCTGCAATATGATACATTTTTGAATAAATAAAAGTTTTACCGTCCTTGTCCTTCGAAATTGAGAGAAAGAGACGAGTAAATTCTTTCAAAATATTACAAAATAGATAATATTTTATTATTTATTTATCTATGGTCGTCTGTCCAGTATTTTCCGTTGAACATTAGATAGAGTACTGAACAAATTTTATGTCAAAACTTAGGTGCTGTTATAAGGAATACCCGTGTGAAAAACTTGTATTTTATTGATGTTATTAATAAAAAAAATAATGGGAAAATAACGTCCTCAGTCATGTGTCATACTCAAAATATTATAATTCAACATTTTGGCGTTACATACCAATACAAATGAATTCTTAAACTGTGAAAAGGCTAGGCAGATGATGACAAATAAATCCTTAAACTGCATGTCACATAAGTTTTCAACCTTAAACACTTAAACAGCAACCTGTTTAAGTGTTTAACGTAAAAAAGAGTTAAAAAGTGTCTTCCCGCAAAATAACCTATGACAAGCCTTTTGTGAAAATAATATTTTTGAGTACAACATAACAATATTTTGACATTTAATTTAATATATTAAAAAATATATTATTGGGTATAGATAATAAATATCAAACCATCTATAATTTTTACGCACATAATAGTGCATTATTTTTTCTGCGAGCATTTTTTTTTTATCTTTAAGCAATATGATTATTCTGTAACTATTACACGATTTAGGAACAATGCAATACATTCTAACTTAGTTCGCTAAGCGTAGTTAGATATTTAATTTTAATACTTTACAGCCGAGATTTTTTTTTCTATTTTTCATCCTTTTTTTGCGTTTTTCAGGCGACATTGTTTCTCTGAAGTGTGTTAGAAGTTTAAATTCACTGGGAAAAAAGCACGACAAATGATAATTATTAGAAAAAAATATAGTTTACTTATTTTTAGCGACGGAGTACTTTAGTTTGTACTCCAAAACAGTTGAAATTATTTCGACTGTTTCTTAGAGCTTTGCTCACCCCATAGGGGATTGTAGTGAATTTATGTATTAATATTTTATCAGCCGTCCATATTTTATTTTCGCTTTATTTTCCCAGTACATTTAAATTTAAAGAAATTAATTTTAATTGGGATTATAATACATAGTCATCTAAAATCATGGGCATTGTTTTAAGATGCATTTAAGTAATGTGATCTTATATATTTTGGGGTTTAGTAAAATTCAAGAATATTTTCTAGTAAAATCTTAGTAAAAAAATTAAAAAACAAAAATGTTTTTGAATGTTACTGCCACTGAAAACTTTGCTAAATAAGAGAATTAAGTTGACCTATGTGTATTGAAGTATGAATACCTATTTTGTTTTGACAGTACGCAATAAATGGATGTGTTACGCTTCTCCAAATAATCAAGTTTTTAATAACAAGTTGCGTTTTATTTCACTCGACATTTCCTTTTTAATTTACTGAATGTTTGTAGTAAGAAAACACCGTTATGTTAGGACACATTGACACAATCACATTGAAAACAACTCCCTTTGTTAAATTAAATAATTTGAAGATAAGTATCTATGTTTTTCAGAAAACACTTAATTTCCGTCACGTCTCGTGATTATTATAATTATTTGGTATTAAAAACTTTTAAAATGTTAGTGAATTAGATCTGCAATTTAAATATTTCGTTTGTATGCATATAATAATGTGGTTTGTTCATATCTAGGTATTGCTCGAACATACAATTCAATCTTCTTATAGAAATACTATTTTTATTAGATATTTTAATAGGAAAAATCAATTATAATGATAGGGATCTTCAACTAAAGAGGTCACGCCCATAAGCAATGGTGTATAAACAGGAAGAATTTTTAATCATCATCCAAATTGAAATGATAATATCTTTGGTTAAAATAATAAAATACGTGTTTTTTCTTTTAGTATCACTCGGTACTCATACTGAGATATGGCATCACAACGTTGTCTTAAAAAACGTCGCCCTCCTTCATTCAGCCATAGTATTTAAAGTTTGATTTAATAACCATGCTGAATTAATAATACCTACTTACAGGAAAATATATTATTGTAAAAATTTTGCCGACGATAGTTTTAGAAAAATATTGGATGGTGATTAAGAAATGATCCTGAAAAATAAAAAATATGTAATAACATGGTGAGTATTATCCTGTCAGACTGTCGGTACTGGGCGAGTCGACCGGGCGTGCCAAACCGCGTATATTTTCCTCCCTGGACATCCAACGGAGGTAGGCCGAGAGGCATCAGCAACAACCTTTTATTTTGACGTTTTTTTTTTTCCAAAGTTGTGGTGGTTCGGGGGCGATGTTTGAGGTTTTATTGGTGGGGCACACGAAAAATTTTTTTTTTTATACGAAAAATATCCTACAAACAAAAAAGAATAAGGAACGATTTGGTTAGGACCAAACTGAAACATTGTTATGGAACAAAGCAATATGATTTCAGCTATCAAATATAAAATCTGATAAAAAATAATTTATGGCATCAATAATAAAATGTATTATTTGTATAAATAACGGAGATACCGTTACAAGTAAACTTCTTACAAGTGTATTATATAATGTTCTATGATAAAAGTAATTTTCATTTTGCTTAGTATTTTACAACACAGATCATATCAAAATTATCATAGAAATATGACAACTCTATGAGTTTATTTCACTTACATTATGTCATTTTCGCGCCCTCACCAATATTCCTGCATCGTTCTGCGAAGGGTTTAATAAAAAGCGTTTGTGTGTGTATTTTAATATGTAGTCCAGCCGATTTGTACTTTTTATACTTATTACAAAGCAAAAAGCATGATTAAACCCCAAAAATTTAAATCTTTAATTAAATTTTGATAAATTTAAACATTGCATGTCAACCAGCGTCATAAAAATGCATTACGTGTTAGCTAGTATTTTTTATATACTGAGGGCTGATTTTTCAATCGTCAGATAACTTTTTACATAAGAATAACAATGGCCATTTGACATATTTTCTATACAAAAGCTGTCAAACCGCCAAATTTATTCTTAAGATAACAGTTAACTGACGATTGAAAAATGGGCCCTAAACTTAATTTTCAAATTATATGTACGTCATAACTTATAAGTTCTTTCTTTATCAATAACAATATTGCGACAGTACTAAATTGGATGGATTACTCGTTTCTCGTGAATAACAAAATTTAACATGATTTTGTTTTTTTTTTCTTTACTGACAATTTGACCCAAATTTTTTGCTATTAACCAGTCATGTGTTGCATTGCATTAAGATATCCCCTAAAATTTATTGTTTTATTTGGTTAGGTCATACATTTTACCATATAATAATAAAGAAAAATAGGTATTGCATGATATTTTACAAAATAAATCTTTTTGATACAATTTATGAAATTCTGGTAACACATTACATTCATTTTGCCGCGAAACCATTTTAGAACTTTCTTTAGGAATAAAGTTCAGTTTGAAGCATGGTTTTTTTAATTTTTTTCTTAATTTAAGTTTTTTAGTGACACCACGGTAAGTAAAATTAGGTAAATTCTGAAGTAAGTAAATATTTTAATCGTTACATTTGCCTTCGCTGTATTTTGGTCGTGCGAAAAGGTATTCATACATTTCGCTAGGAACGATAGATACGATTTTCAGTACTATTGAGCGAGATAATACTATACAAATGTGAACGAAACAGAAACGTGACCCTCGTTTGACGTGGTCAGGTGAATCTAACGATTTAAATCTTTTGGAAATCGCAGGCATGCTTTTGATTTGTGCCTTGTGTTGCTTGCAAGTGTGCTTGTTTTAGATTTACTATATTTTTTTTCTATTTCTATTTGCACTTCCTTAACATTGGTTATTTTTATACGCTGGATATTTAAAATTGTAGATTTTTTTTATATTATTTTCTTATTAATATAATATTTTTTAAATAGTTTTGTGTCGTGAGCGTGATTTGAATTCTTAAAAGTTTAATAAAAATGTCTTTGCTGTTCTTTTCAAATATTTTTTTTTATTAATACTATATTATTTTATATCTTTGTCTGCAGAATATTTAAAAACATAACCGTCTTTGTACCAGGTTCCCCAAAAAATACTGTTACTTGAACTTCTTTTTTTTGAACTTCGCCGCAATCTACAATTTACAACACCAATTTTTTCGAATGATTTTCGAAAGAATTCCTCACTCCAGCGTATAACAAATCGTCAATGTATGTAATGTATTCGTCGCCACACCCCGTGCCCCTAGTGTTTAGCGTTAGTTTTATGTTTTTCTGTTTTTAGGCCATTGGACGGTACCACCCCGAAGCATGCGGTAGGCGCTAGTCCACAAACCATGCTTGGGTAATTATCCTAGTTTTTTCGTCATATTTTTATCCCCTGTTTGTTCACTGTCCAGCCGATTTGCGTTGTTCATGTGTAACCGCCACCTAACCAAAGCGATCGATCGCGCGAATACGCAATCGTCGCGTTTATACGTCACTTATATATTCGGAAAACCGGAAGGCCCCCTGTGACGGCTGGACACGCGTTCGGGTTCGCCGAACTAAATGAACTCGACGATCGGTCGCGTGCTCGCGTGATGATCGCTTTGGTTAAGACGCGGCGTATTCTTCCTTTTGTTTGGATGTTTACTTCTGATGCTGTATGACAAAACTAAGTGATTATTTTTATCTTAGTTTTTTGTTTGAGTAATTTTAGTGTTATAACTTGTGTTGCGATTTGTTGGCTCGATTGTTTAAATAAAAAATCGAAAACTTATTTCTGCGCATTGCACTCCCGGGGGTTCCATAATAATAGTTAAATAATTGACTCATTAGTTATGATTTGGGTCGCATCGCAAGTCAGACGAAAAAAAAACAGAGAGACAAAAAGATTAGCGTAAAAAAACTCAAACGCAATAACTTTAAAAAAGGCATCTAGAAACTATTGTTTCAAAATCAACGAATTTGTATTTATATTTACCTACTACAAGAACTAATAATTGGCTTTTTCACATAATTATTTAAACAATCGAGCTAGGAGGCGCTTGTTCGTCTACTAATAGCGCTTTAGTTCCACTTGTTTTAATTTAGTACCAACAACATTTTTGACTTACAACCTTTAACATCAAATCGTCGACCGAACGTCGTCGTCTTCGATTTACGCAGTAGCTAAAAGGATAAACAGTTTTTGACATTAACCAAAAAACTGTTATTGTATTTAAGGCTTATATCACTAGGACATGGTCACGCTGCCGGCAAAATATACACGGGTTTCTTGTGGATATGTCACCAGGCGTCCAATCGGTTACGCAACAAACCATATGGGCAGGGTGACCACGGTTGCGCCGTCTCTGGTGTTCTAGTGAGATAGGGCCCTAAAAATATTCGCTTGTAATCACTTGTACAATACGACCGATGTATCTTGGCGAGCCCGAGCTTTGCGCAGAGGCTGCGCAGTAAGATTTTTTAGGAACCAAATGGTGACATGAGGCGAGTGCGAGTGAGAGAACATGCGCGAAAGTTCTTAGTGCCTATGTTCAGGCTCGCCAAGTTACGTCGGTCGTATTGTACAGACGCCAGCAGGTCAACCTACCCGAAACTGTCAGATTTTCCCAATCAACCTTGAACCTTATGCTTTAGCAATAAAGTCGAAATCTATTAAAGAAATCTGACAGATTGTAGTAACTTGATGTGCTGGCGTCTGTACTTTGCTACCCATTTTGTTATTAAAACGAACCTGAGCAAACTTGAAGTGGGAGTTCGGTTGAAATTTTCGGGTGTTTTGGTTAAGATATCTTTTTCTATTTATTCTCACCTGTACCATATGCTGCGGCTATGTCGTCGCGATAAGGTGAACTAAACTTTGCACGCTCTCCTTCGCACACCGCTCGACGTCTCGCTGTTAAAAAAACAGAGAGCGCTCGAAGTGTAGTTCGCTTTATCGTGACAATGTAGTATAATAATCTTTTGCAATGAATTAAATTCTTGCATTCAAGTGTACTCCGGTTCTACATTACATAATTATCCTTTATCCCTGTGCAACCACTGAATATCAACTACTTACAATTCGGGGAACTTAAGAAGGAAATGGCGCTGCTCTCTTCATGACCTGGATCGGGTAAAAACAGCGGCTGCCGATCGTCAGATCCCGAGTCCAAAACCTAGATTGCGATGAACCCAATTTTCAAACCTCGTATCAGCTTATGAACATTTGTTTTGTGGTTTTGAGGGTCACTACAGTTCCACTTTGACATCTGACCCGGTGACAAATAACGGACGTTCGGACTAATTGCGTAACACACTAGCAGTAGCAACGGTTTTCATTTTGACAGTTCAACTACATTCTTTACGTTATTTAGTAGACAAATTTTTCGAACATTTATAAAGCAATATCCTTCAAAATGATTCGGATTGAGATTTAAAGTGTGTCACGCGATTAGGGTGTTTGTCACTTTTACAGTGATTTCGTTCGTTCTTTCGGCCACCGGGCCAAATTAGATTGTGGCATTATACCCTAAAATCTTGGGCTGAGATCTATAAAGCATACTTTACTTTGCGTTTCATACGAAAATGAACATTATTGGAATACTATAAAGTTCATTTTCGTATGAAACGCTTAATCTCCTCCACATATAGTAATATGAACGTTATTTAAAAAAATATAAAGTTCATATCCGTATGTAATGCTTATAGATCTAAGCCTTAATTCTGCATGTTCTAACATAATGCTATGACATGTGCAGACAAGGCGGCGGCGGAGGTGGTAATGAGGAGCAGGTGAAGCCCCGCGTTCTTCGGTTCACGTGGAGCATGAAGACCACCTCCTCACGGGATCCCAACGAGATCATGGCTGAGATCCGCAAGGTATTTATTTATTTAAGTATAGTTCATTAAAATGGTACAACACCATTTGCATTAATTAGCATAGAAACCATTATTACTTGACAATAATTTAACTTAACTTTTACTATGGGACCAAACCTGGAGTTTTTATGAGTTATTTTAATTACACCTTCTAGTGTTTCACATTTACTCTAATTTCACGACTACAACTTTTTCTGCAGGTGCTTGACGCAAATAACTGCGACTATGAACAGCGTGAGCGATTCCTGCTCCTGTGCGTTCACGGCGACCCTAACGCCGACTCCCTGGTACAGTGGGAGATTGAGGTGTGCAAGCTGCCACGGCTCTCGCTCAATGGCGTGCGATTCAAGCGGATATCCGGTAAGAAACTTCGATTTTATAGTTATTTAGAGTAATTTCCAGCAGAAGTTTTTTCGCCGTTCTCTTGATTTTCCTCAGTAGCATCATCAGCAGCCCTAAAACCATGAAAATGTCAGTCATCAAATACCATTTTAAAGCATCTGCTTTCGATATTTTAACATTTAAACGTAATTTTCAGCATCAGTACTTACCTACGCACAATAAAATGTATAGCCGACATCTTTAATTTTATAAACCGATCTCTGTCGTGTAATTTATTCAATGCTGATTTAAATCTGAAAGTAGAACCCTTTATTTTTAAATTATGTTCAGGAAGGCCAACATGGCCTGAGATCGCACAACACAGGGAGGTTTGGAAGGAAAAAGAGGAGACCTTTGCCCAGCAGTGGGACACAAAATAGGCTAACAAAAAAAAACGTTCAGGAAGGGATGAGTTTTTGAATAAATATAAATAATAATGTTGCGGTGGTTGAACATAAACTAGTCAGCCATTCAATCTTGTATGTCAAAAAGCTCGTGTAGTATAGATTGAACAATGTAATCCTTCATCCGCAGGCACCAGCATCGGTTTCAAGAACATTGCGTCTAAGATCGCGAACGAACTCAAGCTGTGACTGCCCCAGAACCCTCCCCGGCGGCGGCGGCGCCGGCGCACCGCCACGCCCCCCTCCCCCGGCTCGCCCTCGCCCTCGCCCCCCTCGCCCCCCTCGCCGCCCTCGCCGCGCGCGCGCACGCCCCGCGCGCCGCGCCCGCGCCGCCGGGAGCGCTCCTCCTCGTCCGAGAGGGGCACGCCCCCCCCGCCGCCGCCGCCGCCCCCTCGCTCAGATTCTTTGCGCCTATCAGCTGAAGATATGGTTTTGGTCGCCAACGGTGGAGCGAGAACGCCTTCCGGGGCGCTGGCTCATTTCTTAGCGGCTTATACGCCAGCTGAGCTGGCGTTGGCGCGGTCAGACTACCTCCGGCCCCCCGTATCTCCGGCGAGAGGGACTCCGGTACAGCCACGTTCGTCGTTATCTTTAAGGGTGGACAGTGAGGATATTCCTCGCCCAAGTAGGATTCGGCACGTGCCGCACGCGCACTCGTACAGCGTGCACACGCTGCGGCGCCAGGGCCGCACACGCTCGCCGCCCTCGCCGCCCACGTTCGAGCTGAGCTGCGACTGTCTGCCGTCCGAGCCCATCCCGCCGCCGGAACTCTTCGACTTCTAAACAACTGAATGATCGAATTTTGTAAAAAATGTGAGCCGTTTCGTTTTCAAATTTGATTTTTGAATACTGGTTGATATCGTGCGGATATGATGTTATAATATAATTTCCTCATCAAGTTCGTTATTTGTAATTTATATCGACTAGTGGTTTAACAAGTCTGTAGTGTTTCTTCTTTATAAAAGGACAAATAAAACTGTTCGCTATAATGAAAGTAGGGTGTTAATTTGAATAAAGAAAAAAATATGAAATGTAAAAAAAATCCTGTCTATGAAAAATTTTCACTCATTTAAATCATATTTGAAAACAGAACGCTCACCCAACTCGAATTTGTATTATTATTCGATTATAAATGAAACGGTGTTGTCAGCCGATCGATTGTTACTCGATCATTGTATTCGATTGTTATCGTATCGTTTTCATTTGCTGTTTGCTCGGCGGACACGAGTTTCAGCACTCGCTCTATCCACGATTGTATGGAAATAAATTAATTGATCGTGACTTAAGAGTTTTATTTGTGATGTAGTGTTGGACAATGTATGGAGCGAATAAATGTGCCAAGTGGTTATCATCGAGTGTCGCAGTGAAATGATCTTCAAAAAACATAGTTATTCACGCTCTCAGTCAGCGCATCTTTGTATAAATAATTTTACTCGTGTCATCAATTTTATTATTACATGATTGTTTTTTTTTTCTGTAGATAAGTTGTCTGGCTGGCCGGGTGTGCTGTGCACTTTTTATTTAATTTATATTTGGAATTCTGTTTTATGAAATCGTGTTTTTTTAAAAGACATTATTTAATACTGTCTGCGGCACACCCGACCAGGCAGCGTTATTGTGCTATCGCTTATATACTATTACATTATGTATTTTAATCGTTGTAATAATGTACAAAGTGAGTTTGAGCTCAACAGATACAATCTAGCTTAGTGTTAATGATATTTTTTTCATTTTCCAATATAACAAAATATAAATACAAAATATGGCTGTCTTTGAATAGCGATAAACTGTTTATAACGTGATTGTGTGGTCGTGCGACCGGTGTGTATGGTCGTGTCGTGTCGGTCGCACGACGGCGCGCTCGCCCTCGCCGGTTGCTCTTTCTAATTATAAGGCTGAATTAGAAAGTGTCAAAGTTTACGATGTGACTGTACGGTCGGTACACACTGAGTTTAGGCGCGGTATACTTCACTTAAATCGTTAGACGTGTATTGTGATCAAAGTATTACGGACTTGTAGTTATAGCAATAATCGTTTATTATGGTCGTGTCACTCCTGTCTACTCGGTGTAATCAGCCTTTCGATATTGTGATTCACTAAAACCTTTCTTTTTCGATTTGTGTGAGCTTTGATTTTTTTTTCGTCATATTTTCTTTCGTGTGTGGACTGTCGCATACTTTAGGTGATAAATATTATTATAATAAATAGGTATGTATGTGTGTGTGCGGCGGGGCGATCGCGGATCACTTTTCTATTATATAATTAAGTGTAGTGTTATAACTTTTACATGGAATCACAAATTCTGACGTGTCGGCGACGACTGTCGTGTTGTCTATGTCATATGTGAGAAGCTAGGCGCCATGGAATATACTACGCACTATTTTATTGTTCATTATTTGAAATACAGTAGAACTTTCTTTTGCTCAAATACAAATTATGTCCTGTATTATAGGGTGGTAACAGAAATACATTTAATCCTATGTGAAATAGAATTCAACATACAAATCAAGTGGATTCTTTAAGAAACGCATAATGTTCATTTGCTTTTTATTAGTAATGTGTCATTAAATCAAAACTGCATAAAACAAATTATGAAAACATGCAGTTAATTTTATTTTAATTATAACAACAACAATGTATTAATGTAATTTATACCAGACGACAAAGCTATATTAAAAAATATGTCCTTTTCTTGGACATCAGAAATAAGAAATCGTGAATAACCAAGATTATTTTATGTTACAACAAATAATGCAATTTTTACAAAAAACCAAATAATTTCTCGCAATATTGTATTGTATACGGTTGTTGAAATAACTACGACGATGCGACCAGTTGTCCCGAAATACATAATACTGTTTTAAATGTAGTTATATATTTATATATATGAGCTTTGTTTTATAATAATTTAGTGTAGTACATTTTGCCTGCGAGGTGGACGTGTGTCGAAGAATTTGTGAGATATTCAAAATGAAAAATAAATTTTATTTTTAATTCCATGCTTGTTGTTTACTTTAACATCCCTAATTTACCCGTAGCTATTCATAGCATACCTACATCACACATACTTTGTTTTTGGGAATCAATCAATCTGCCTAGCCTTTTCCCAACTATGTTGGGGTCGGCTTCCAGTCTAACCGGATGCAGCTGAATACCAGTATTTTACATGGAGCGACTGCCTATCTGACCTCCACAACCCAATTACTGGGTAACACGATACCTCTTGGAGTCTTAAGACTAGTTGTCAGACTTTCTTTTTGGGAATATCTGTTCAAATTAAAATGCTGTTTAATTAATAATATTTTTATTTTTCAAACTATCAACAGTTCTATTTCGCAATATTTACATTTCTTACACACTAAAATTACAATAAATAATTTCAACAAAGAATTTGAAAATTGCTTACACAATATTTTCAAAGTAAAAACAATTTCCTACTTTAAAATAGATTACTTGTGTATCTTTCGAATATTCTAGCCTTTAGCCTCTAAATCATTAGTATTTAGGTACACTATGCTTAGGTATAAGTATTAAAACTACTTCATTTTCGCAAGAACAATATAAAAGCATGTACAGTAACTAAAATTATGACACATTTACCTAAAGAAATACTGAAATACATTGGCGCCGATTCTGTTGCTCACAAACTAAACTAAATTTAAGTTCATGCATCTTTTTCTTTCTATTTCATTATGAAAAGGACAGAAGATAAATATTAGTTTAGTCTTGTCAAATTAAGATACTCCATAGACAATTTAGACGAGATTTAAAAAATGGCCATTAAAAATACGTCAATTTACGTCAGGCGCTGACTAATTTGACAGGACTAAACTAATGTTTATCTTCTGTCCTTTTCTTAATGAAATAGAAAGAAAAAGATGCCTGAACTTAAATTTAGTTTAGTTTGTGACACAACAGAATCGGCGCCAATACCTATAACTATAAATTAAATTAGAGCATTTATACAAAAACCCTACACTAGTAACACTTGTAATTATTTCGTTTTCATCTTTTTTCGTGTCTTTCATTCACATTTTACAATACCTATAGAGGGTAATGTACTGACGCCAGCACATCAAGCTACCCGAAACTGTCAAAGTTTCCCAATCAACTTTGAACCTTATACTTTAGCGATAAAGTTGAAAATCCATTAAAGAAATTTGACAGATTGTAGTAGCTTGATGTGCTGACGTCTACTAAAATCATGGCAAACTGGATTAGATATCATGTTTTGAAGTTATTTCAAAATAGAATATCTAGTATGTTGTCAAAATTGTGGACTTTTTAGGCATACTACAGTCCGACCGTCAAGAGAGCGTTCCTAACAGCTGTCAGTTTGACAAATGTAGCAGCTAATAAAGATCAAATTCGCATAACACGTATTCGTTTGTATGAAACTGACAGACGTCAGGTACGCATTCGATCAGCGGCCACACTACACCTACCGTCATTTAGTTCAGCTCTAGTTTCTAAACCAGGGGATTTTAGGATTTACCTAACCTAGTGACCATTAGATAAGTACAATTTAAAGCCACAAAAATATCGTTCTACACTCACGCCTCCTTATGAATCGGCATCCCATCCAAATCAACTTCAGTACTCGGTATTAACGGAGGCCTAAATCCTCCATACTCAATCCTCAAGTTGCTAACTTTCGGTTCCCTATCTGCCCTCCTCATTTTAACCTCTACAACGTAATTCTTATTGTTCTGCCACCAATCGTCTTGGTTTTGCATTGGAACTGGCCCGTAGTACTGATTTTGGTTAGCGTTTGATTTACTTTGAGCATTGGTTAGATAAGTCAAGTAATTCGCTAAATTGCTCTGTTTCCTCTCTTCTGGCTTGCTACCTGACGTGTTATTTATATATTGGTAAGAAGACGCATATTGATTACCCCATGGAGTTGATTGTACTGGTTGTCTTTGCCTTTCTTTCAACAACTGGTAATACTGTGCTATGTATATTTGCTGTTGATTCAGCAGTCTTTTAAGTCTATCCTCTTTATAACTCTGGTATTGCGCGTTATTCCTCGTTTCTGAGTTCTGTTCGTGATCACCGTATCTATATACTGGTACTGGGACGTGTACTTGTTTTTCAACGATCTTTTCTACGGGATAAGGAACTTTGACTTCAACTGGTACTTGCACTGGGTAAGGAACCTTCTTCTCAACAATTTTTTCTACAGGATAAGGTACTTTCTTCTCAACTGGATATGGTTTGTCAACATATTTGGTGACTACAACAGGTTTTTCCACAATTTTCTCAACGACTTTTTCGACTGGGTAAGGAACTTGGACAGGGACTTTTTTCTCGACTATTCTATTGATATGGACTGGGTATGGAACTTTTCTTTCAACAATCCTATCCACTGGATACGGTTGGGGGACATGTACTGGGACTGCAACCGGATGAGGTACGGGTACCTGTATATGTATCGGCTTATCAACATACTTTGTAATCGTCACAGGTTTTTCTACAATCTTTTCAACCTGTACAGGTATTCTTTTTTCAACGGGGTAGGGTACAGGAACTCTGGTTTCGTAGTGTACGGGGTAAGGAACTCTTTTTTCAACGGCATAAGGTACGGCCACTTCTTTATTAACTATCCTTTCAACTGGTTTCTCTATTTCCACTCTGACTGGTACCGGTCTGTCAACGGGAACTGGATATAGTATTTTGTGTTCTACTGGAACTTGGACTTCATAAGGTATTCCAACGGGAGTTGGAATAGGAACCGGGTGGGATATATGCTTCTCCACTATCCTATCAACTGGGTAGGGAATATGTATCGGACGGTCAACATACACTCTCTGTTGTACTGGATAAGGAACTTGAACTTCTACGGGATATGGTCTAGGAACCTCAACTGGGTAAGGTTTATCAACGTATTTAGTTACTTCTACAGGTTTTTCTACAATTTTCTCATAAGGTACTTCAACACGTACAGGCCTATCAACAGGTACTTGTACTTCTACTCGTTGGGGATATGGTACCTTTTTCTCAATGAATCTGTCAACGAATTTAGTGATAGGTACTTCCTTTTCAATGATAATTGGTTGGATTATTTTCTGATTATCATTAGCGTGATTGTAATAACGAAGTCGCTGTTCGCTTCTCTGAGATTCTGTATCTTCTTGATTCGGACTAACTTCGACTGGAGATTGAATATTTTCGCTTGGTTCTAGCTGTTCCTTCTGTTCGTAATTTTGATTATCATAATTTTCATTCTCGTTGTCTTCTTTCTGTGAACCATACTTATATAAAAGTTTATTCATATTATCTTGAATCTTTTTGGACGATTTCAAAGCTTCTACGTATTTGTTATACAAAGACTTTGCTACATCGAAAGGTCCTTTGTTATAGCTGCGTCCTTCATCAACATCTATATACTCATGGACTTCTACGTCATTTATATGAGTAATTTCAACTGGTATAGATTGTTGTACTTCAACAATCGTCTTTTCTCTTGGTGGACTGTGTACTGTATCAGAAATGAGTTCACTGTCTGATGCTTCGTGATCATCTATTGTGTTGAAAGAGTCTGTATCGTTTGCATTGAGTAGTCTCAATGCTACTGTGATAGGTGCCAGATAATTCTGATTAACTGGTCTAGGAGTAACGTTAACTAATCCTTCACTGTTCTCGTTTGAATTATAGTTATTGTTGTTTGTGTTATTCTCTTCTACATTATCTCTAACTCCTACTATTTGGTAGCCATTCGCCATGTATGGAACCATTGTAGAAACAAGATTATCAACAATCTGCTCTTTGAAAGTGTTATAAGAGTTGTCTTGAACTACAATAGGTCTCGCAAAGTCATATTGATTTGAATTGGTATGTAAGATTTGTTCTTTAAATTGGTCATTTTCCAGATGTTCTACATCACTTTTAACGATATTACCAATTTTAGCTTTGACTGTTATGTGATTCGTTCTACTATCTTGTCCGTTATGGTCATTATTGTTATTATTCCTGAAAACATATCTTGGACGAGGTTTAATAATGTCATCAGATTGATCATTTACATGCTTTTCAGCCGCGTGGTTAATGATTAACAAATCTTCATTTGAAATCAGATCTTGGGTAGACGCTACTAATTTATCAATACCAACTTGCGTTGCATTTTCCGTATACGCTGTAGTAGGAGTTTCAATAGTAGTATAATAGAACCTTTCGTTACGAGCATTCGCCCTTGGGGCTTCAACCCTAAACTTTACAGCACCCCTATAATAAGGATTAGTCGTCGCTCCAAAATTATTAATATCATGAATATCATAAGACGGAATTTCGGCGAACAATTCCTTGGATTTGTTCAGATCATTCTGTAAATCTTTGGAAGTATCTTCTTTTGAACAATTGTGGTTTTTGAAGACCTGTAGGACTTCGGGACGGTACTCGTTGGGGTCCTCTTGTTGAAGAGGGTTCGAGTGGTCCCTTAAGGGTTCATTGAGGTTGTATTGGGCTTGGTTGTTGTACCCTTTATAGTTGGGGGTAGTCTGGCTCTGGGTTGGCAGCTGCTGGACTGGATTGGATTGGTATGGTTGGTATTGCTGCTGCTGCAAGTATATGTCGACTGGTTGCTGGCTGTTCGATGGGGGCGCTTGCAGCTGGGTTATGTTCTGTGTTTGCGTGTTGTCGTAGAAGTTTTGTGCCTGAAATTAAATGAAATACAATTATTAGGAAATAGGAATAGTCTGTGTATTAAGATTGTACTTTTCCGTGAGAGATTACTAACGTTTTTAATGCCATATAGGTTTTTACCTACTTCCTATAACTAAAATCGGAAAAAGCAACCTATTCCCTTTGCTAGCCAAAGTGATTTTCATTTAAATAATCAGAAAATTGTTACATGTTTCACCAGAATAGCTTCTGAAGATTGTTGTAAAATGTTCCAGTACGCAGTTGGTCGTAGATTAATAGATGAACTCACCTTATGACTAAGGTCTACTGCCTTCTGTCCCACCGCCACATTAGCTGTATGCTCGTGATGATCACTGTTAGTGTTGACGCTGACCGCGCCGTGGTAGCCGCTGCCGTCCGCCGCGTACCGGACTTGTTGCTCAGACTGGAACACAGAAGGAGAATGTGATGATAGAGGGATGGTAGAGATACATTAGGGATATAGGAATGGTGTGTTAGAAATATTACAAATATCGCGACATGACAGAAGATTTATTACGGATTGATACCCCAATGAAATCTTATGCTTGATGATTTCTTTACCTCCAGGCAACTCGTTGATATAAAATGTTTAATTGAAAAAACGATAACAAAACAAATTACTTAAGTAGGTACTTCTTTTGCATGGAACTAGGTGGTTCTAATACTTAGAGCCTAATCCACTTTTGAGGTTGTGGACAGGATTGGTCTAGTCAATACCTATAAAGATAGATACCCCACCATGGCCTAAGTTGCCCTAAGACCCAGTAGAAATTGGATACAGGGAGCTTACCACTACCTCTTATTACTATAGCAACTACTGCTATAAGTCGTGTCTAACTCCCATCTTTCGCACACTAAAGTAAGATTAAAATAATCTAATAGTATAGGTCTCTTATAAAACTAAGCCGGGTTAGTGACACCATTTATAACTCAAGAACTGCTGGACCGATTTTTATGATCTTTGATGTAGGATTGGTCTCCGCCCCGAATAGCAGAATAACTATTAAAACATGGGAAAAATTCACAAAAAAAATGAAGTTAATCTGAGGCGAGACGAAGTTTGCCGGGTCAGCTAGTACTGTTATGAAAGATGGTGGTAGGCCCCCAGGTACGTTTTTTTAGTGGTCTCACCTGTGGTAGCTTGACATAATAGTGTCCTACGGTACTGGCTGGCCCCAGCGGTGACAACTGCCATCCCCAACCAAACGCAGCGCCGTCCTGTGGCACCTGCTGGAACAAGGGAAAATCCAAATTTATTTTAAGTTCAAGTCTTCGAAAAATCAATTTGGACACCATTATTAGACTAAGATTTATTAAGTGTGTGTTCAATGTCCATGAAATTATTATAATAATCTATGGCTTGATCTGTGCACCGTGAACATTATGCCTGACTTTTCCTTTCTCTTAGCACCTAAAATGGTAGGTATTAAAAAAAAATTGTAAGCAAGTACCTACGTAAAATCAATTGCAACAAAAAGTATCAAAATTTGAATTACCCTTTAGGTAAGGGTACCTACCTAGGTACTTAGGTATACCGGGAAATTCATTTTTTTTCCTTAATCCTTAAACGGGAAAATACCGTTTCCCCCCCCTTATCTCCGAAGTTTGCAAAGAGAAAAATCTGAAATTATTCTACGAGATAGAAGTTTATGTAAAGATTACAGGAAAAATAAAACGAAGTCTCTAAATAGCACACTTTTTCAGAAATCATCAACAAAAGTTACATTAGTTCCACTATCGGTCAAGAGATGGCGCTGACACAAATCTGCATATTGCAATTGCAATATTATACACCGCAGTGCACAGTGTTAAAATTCTCTGATGAATATAGGCCTCGCCGATGAAAATTTAAAAACATATGATGGTACGGAACCCTCGGTGCGCGAGTCCGACTCGCTCTTGCCCGGTTTTTTTTTCTTTTCTATGCAGTCCGACAGTGACCGCGGTTTAGGTTCTGTAAGTCCCTTATGGTGATTTCCTTAATGTAGCTTACTAAAGGTCATCAGAAATCTCCAGCAGGCTTTGTTTTGCTATTGGCTTTTCTTTTATTATAATAATACCGGCCTATTACTTATTGGCCTACTGACTGCAGGGCAAAGCTCTCTTCGCATACAGAGAATTAAGGCACGAGCATTGATCACCACGACTTATATTTTGAAGTGAAAACTTCTTTATGCGCGTTGGGCATTTTTTGAGATGGGGAAAAACCATTGAACTCGCGCCACTGTTACCGTAAGCGACACCGCGCGGTTTTTGTTTTTATGACGAAAAAAAATACCCGCTTCGAATATGTTCGGCGGTCCTCGGGATGTACTCGGTTTAATGTATATCCGATATGTCAGTGAGTGATGGCAAAGTACCTATTCTGTTTGTGTTTTGTTTTCACTTCTGTCGGCACTCCCGGAGTGCCACTGTTTTTTTTTAATATTATTATTTAATATTAAATTAAAATGCAAATAGAACAATCGCCTGAAGGAAATTCCACTAATTATAATTCTAACAGTTCGGGCAGATACCTACGGTACGCACGCGCTTGGGCGTGGAGTTTTTTCATTGGAGCTTTTCCTTTATTGCAGATTAACGATCATTTATAACAATGAAATGCCTGTTTTCTAATTCAAAACAGCACAAGCCAACAATAGAATCCAATACAATGCAACCTATTAAGTACTTAATAATTAATAATAAAATAATAACAACCTACATGATCCACATTCATTCATCGAAATCACTAAACCGTGTTAACCGGACGTGACGTAAGAGTTCCTCTGACATAACGGAAGAAAGTTATCTGTAATAGCTATGATTAATGTTAGGTACCTATCATTTACAATTAGGCTGTCGCCGCGGGCGGTAGAGCGAGGTAACAAGATTGTCGATCATAGGTATGTATGTACAGACGCCAGCACATCAAGTTACTACAATCTGTCAGATTTCTTTAATAGATTTTCGACTTTATTGCTAAAGCATAAGGTTCAAGGTTGATTAGGAAAATTTGACAGTTTCGGGTAGGTTGACCTGCTGGCGTCTGTACATTATTTTATTTTATATGAATTTGTTATTCTTCTTGGTGTATTTTCGGATTAGTTTTTTTTAATCATTTATTGTTGTTTAAATTATCTAAGTACCTGGCAGGTGCAACAGCGACATGTCCAGAAAACGAGATTTCTATAACTACTACCTATAATTATTATACTACTACCTATGATTTTTTTTAATAGAAATATGTAGTTCATGGGGTGTTGACGGGGCTGTTCCGCTTCTATTTATTTATTTATCAAAATCTCCCTACTACTATCATTACAGGTGTATACCTAATGCGATAGCGTGGTCTTAAAATTAACTTAAGAATCCCACACTCCCCGACCTCTCTCGGGTGCCTTTTGAAGATTTCCCCCAGACAACAAAAAAAAAAGGTACTTACAATTTAAAACTACGAAAAACGTAAAAACTAGTAAGTAGTACTTGTAAAAATAACGCTTCGCTCTTAGCGCTTCAGGGATGTTTGTCGAAGCTCGTGCCGATTGCTTCTACGCTACGATGCGATGCGGAAAAGGTGCGCGTCTGGTGCGCCGGGTGCGGGCCAGCCCCAACATTATATTGCGGTGTATCGCGAGCAGACTGGACTGCTTACTGTATCATGTGAATCGCTGCTGCAAATTTTCCACATCGGTGTTGAGCTTGTAGCAGGGATTCGCATTGAAATATATAGCAGTGTTAGATTAAGTTTACTTACATAGTTCTTAAGAAATACTGTTAAGTGTTACTAACATATTTGAGTCATTTGTCACTTGTTATTAAATTTATATAAATAAATAAATCCCACCAAAAACATTTTCATGTAAAATGTTGCAAAGACGAGACCATATGGCTCGCACTGTCAAAAGATCTCACGTAGAGCCAAGCTTCTAACTCTACAAGCCTTGATTTCACAAACTCTACACCTTAGTCAAAATATGAGGCTTGGCCGTTTCGTACAAGAATTATTGCCAGAAAAGTAATGAACAGTGAATAAATATTTCACCTTACGTCCATGTGATGGTAGCGAATGTTGGTTGTGTAATAATACTAGCTTACATACCAAATTTCAGCTTTCTAGGACTTCAGGAAGTACCCTAAGAATTTTGATGATCATCAGTGCAGTCAGTGACAAAATCGGGGTTTTAGATATCAATAAAATCTAAAGTAAGAGCTATGGAATTGAAACTTTTTATGTTTAAGTAAAAGTCTACTATCGATATCATGTCCATGAGAGAATTGACATATTTTGTATATGTAATTTGAGTGAATTCGCAAGAGTATTGTTGAATTTTGTTAGTTATATTTAAATATTAATATTCTGTGTTGTCTAATTTTAAATATTTTAGGTTAAGTTTTTATAGCATTAAAAAAATAGTTTTGTATTTTAAAGTTTAGATTTTTAAGTATTAGCCGTAAGTTAATTTTCATTTTATTTGGTGTGTGCAAACCACTATCGTATTGGGGTCATCCTGTAATGATAGTGTGTGTATGTTTAATAAATAAATAAATATCCCGAGAATTTTGTTTATTTATTTTATAATTTATGTATCTGATATAATCTTTACCCAAGTTGTGAGGGTTCAAAAAAAACGACGAATAGCTTCGAGAAAAGGTGGATACTGCCCTTGCACTTCGCTTGGCTCGTCTTGGCGATATAAACTTCCGGAATACTTAAATGATGGTGAAAATATTAACGGCCACACTATGTGTAGACATAGATAGATAGAAGAACTAAATTGCGACCTCTGCGCTGTCAAGTTCTGGATTACCTAGCATTGAATCTGCACCGTTTTAGAACATTTGTGTATCAAACTTACAAATGAACTTTCATTTCCGTACAGCCGTGAAAACGGAAAAAATAAAAGGCACCTCGAACCATCATCCATTAAAACTATCGGTGACAGTCGTTACGACCCGGCAAAACCGCGAAAGTAGCCAGGGATATCGATATCTTCCTGACCACGAATTGCATCACATCACGCAGTGGCATAATGCACTTCGGAGTGACTAGTCTTATTGAGCCAACATAGATCTATTTTAACCATATACCTATTTGATACGCCTACGCACAAACGACTTTATTACCTACCTACATATTTTTCAGATTGGTATACTGATATACCAATCAAATACTACACTACTGATATACTGATATAGCAATCGTGGGACTGATCCCACGATTGCTGCCTACACTATTTGCCACTGCCATAGATAACTGACAACCCTGATCTTTCCCCGGTCGTGTCGGATTGCCGTCCCATCGAACTATGGGAGTAAAGGAACAGAGAGTGCATCTGTCTTTGCGCACACGCTTGTGCACTTTAATATATTATATCCTGCGTACCTTGCTAATCTCCGTTGAGATTGGCCACCATGACCGAAATCGGTCGGGAGGCTATTTACACGCTTAGATGCTCCCTCGCTTTTGCGAGTTTTACTAAGTAATAAGTAGCAAAAATTTTAACAAAAAATCTTATCACGTATTCCTGTTTCCTCTAAAAACCGAAAGCCGACTTCCGCAGTTGGTCTCACAAAACGTCACATAAGATATTCCTTCCTTATCTCTTCGACAGCATACCTTTCTATCTACTATCCACAATTTCAATGGACCGCGGAAGTAAGTGTACACTCTCGAAGGTGTGTGTCCATATATGTGTGTAAAATCTTAGGAACTGGAACGTTGGGTAAAAGTGGCTCGGCTGGAAAATAGAAAAAACGACGGCGATCGAAAGTGGTCGAGTCTCGGTTTTTATTAGACGTATTAATTCGTATAGAGGTGGAGTTTTAGTTGAATATTGTAGGATTGGTTGTTTTATAAGGTTTTTGTTAGGAAATTGTAGAGCTGACAGAGCATCGATCTTTAGCGAAAACTGCTGGACGCAGATTATTATGAAAGTTCAACAAAATGTACGGAAAACCTGTCAGCCAAAGGCCTAACACCCTATTATGGATTCCTATAGCTTACGGGCCGTTATTGTTTAAAATTAAGACTCTTGTATAATCATTACTAATAATGAAATATAACATAGCTTTGCATAGTAGACCCTCCCATATGGAAGTAGATATCACTGGTAACATTAGTTTACAAATCTATTTATATGCCCAGTTTGGCAATAAAAAATGCAGCCATTGGTAAAGCAAAACTTTCGTTTTTGCTTATAGGAACCGAGCATTAGTGTTACTAAAGCTACTGAAGGTACCACATTCGATGAAGTGTTGATTGGTTGGTGGCCTTAAGTACGTTGAGAAAAAGTCCAGGTTAGATGCAAAATTTATGATTAATCAGCCTTTATGGGAACCAATTTTTAAGAGTGGACCATATTAGGCAGACATGGTAACTGAATAGCTAAAACCGGCTAAGTGCTAGTCGGACTCGCACACGAAGGGTTTCCTAGCAGGAGGCAAAAACACGTTTTTTTTATGGTATTTTAATATTTATTAACTTTGTTTTATTTTTATTGTTTGTTGTTATATAGCGGTTATAGAAATACCACACTCTGTGAAAATTTCAACTGTCTACCTGTCACGGTTTATGAGATACAGCCCGCTGACAGACGGACAGCCGAGCCTTAGTAATAGGGTACGAACCCTAATTATGATATTGAAGAACACTGATGTAGACCGTACTTAACTTTTTTTGGCTAAGTCAATATGAAACAGTTATTGACCCAAACACATCAAATTGGCCCATTCAGTTACTTTACGTACCCGATCGCCATGTTATCGTAACATCTCGTCCACGGAATAGAAAAAACAAGATCTCATCTCACTTGACCGCATTTTATCTCACTTGCATTACGCAACGAACAATTAATAGGCTGTAAACATTCTGTAACAGGTCACAGAGTAACACACTCTTCATATTTTAATATTAAATTCCACCAGTTGTGCAATTGAAAGGCCGATTTGATGGTATGTAAACTACTAGATATTATTCGATAACACGTAAGTGAACGGTATTTATATTTAAAATGAAGAAGAACAAAATGGCGGACGTATTTAGGAAATGACACCGATATCAGTAGGTACCTACATAAATTCTATAGGAGGAAATGCGGGTGTTCGTTTCTCCATAGAAACGCTCACGCCTGTTTTTTTTTCTGGTTAATGACCATAAAGCAATGATTTTTTACCGAAAAAAAAAAAAAAAAAAAAAAAAATGAGCTAAACCTCGAATTGTGACTTTTTACCTAGGATTTTTCAAAAGTCTCTCCGACAGCATTTTGTCACATTTCCTAATACATGGATTTCCTCAGAGTTGCTTTCCTTATTAAAAATAAAACATTTCGTAAAGCGAATCAGATTTTACGGCACTATTACGACAGTACGATGTCTACACGACACCTCGTTAGTCTAGTGGTGGCAAGGGCTATTGCTGAGCAAGAGATCCTGGGTTCAATTTCCTGGTTGCGCAATTGTTATTGGGTTTTTTCTATCTGGAATTTCTCAGTAGCAGCCCGGAGTCTGGATTTATTCCCGGGGTATTCCTCAAAACGCACCAACTTTGAACCGCACCAAAAGTACATATTTCTCGAAAAAAAAAATTAATAAAAAAATTATAATTTTATTCCTCGAAATACATCAACGATGAAACATAAAGAAGAGCATGAAGGATTCGTAATAAATGATATCGATAGACGTTTCATTTGATGCGTTTTAAAGTTGGTGCGTTTTCGAGGTATACCCCTTGGCTCGCTCCCTATTACATGGGACTTAAACATAACCGGCGAAATGTAGGTGTACTCTATTGATACTCCTCTGTCTAACCCCGAAGGGTTATGGGGAAATACAGGCATGGTGTAATGTGTTCATATTCTTATGTAACAGTACTAGGTACCAGTCTAGTTGGTTTTCCTTATTACCATTGCAAAATGCGTGGAAGACGATTACGCAGGTATGCCAGCCGTTAAAGCTTAATGGCTGACAGAATTAATAAATATATTTATAGTAATTAATTAATAGTACTCGTAGTACGTTTAATTTTTTCATCTACATATTTGCCTCATTTTCTGCCTAGCCTTTACCCAACTGGCTATGTTGTCGTCGTCTTTTAAGTAATTAGATACCTACGTGGTGGATGCGACTCAATTTTACTTTACTTTACTTTTTTTTTTTGTTTTTTTATAATATTTTAACATAAAACATATCCTGTGACACTCAGCAATAGTGTAGCTTTCTGTCAGTGATAGAATGTTTAAAATCGTATTACCTAAGTAGTTTCGAAGATTACCTCCAACAACAAACTTACACCTCTTTATAATATTTTTAGAGAAGCATAGCTCGTAACGTCTTTCCTTGACTGCTGGAACATAAAGATGATGACAATGATCAACAATAAAATGTCATCTGAATTATAGCCGGTCTATACAGTAAAAATATCACCGCGACAACTTGGGCGAACAGGGGGCCTAAAAAGGCCACTTTGGCAGAATCATAAAAGGATAACATTATTAATCATAATATGGCGAAGACAGTCCGTGTTTTTCTTTTTTTCGCTGCAAAAAATACTGAAAATACTTCACCAATGAGAATTGATACGATTAACTTAACAGTTAACTGTCCATTATGAGTCATAATGTTATCCTTTTAAGATTCTGCCAAAGTGGCCTTTTTAGGCTGGTCTTGAAGTGAGCTGGCGATAGTGTCAATCCTTCAAGCCACAATGACAGCTTTCTTCAAGCTCACTTCACCTAAGTTTTCAGTGTTTTCACGGTGAAATTTTTACAGAATACACCGACAGGCTTGCTAGATTCAGACCGGCGTTGTAATTCCGTAATATACTATCAGTAGGTACCATGGGTTTAATTTTGACAGTTCAACAACATACATTGCGCTATTTACGTTGTTGAGCAGACACATTTTTCGAGCATATGAAGCAATGGCTTAGCAATATTTTTCAAAATGATTCAGATAGAGATTGATAATGTGTTATGCAATTAGGGTGCTTCTGTGTCAAACTTTTAAGTCTAGGTATATTATGGGCAACTTCGTCGAGTCCAATATACAGTGGTCTTCAAGAGTTAGTTGACATTTTTCCACTTCAGCCGTGACACACAACATTATGATACAAAATTCTAGTGATCCAAATATTTGAACTGCTATAACATTGTAACTAATTTAACTACCTTTGTTTGACTTATCATAAAAATAACCTGTTTTTTTTTATTTTTTATTAAATCACTAGCAATGCCCCACGGTTTCACCCGCGTAAGTGTCGATCCCTTGGGAATATCGGGATAAAAAGTAGCCTATGTGTTAATCCAGGAAATGGTCTATCTATGTGCCAATTTTGGTGTAAATCTATTCAACGGTTTACGCGTGATTGAGTAACAAACATCCAAACATGCATAAACTTTCACATTTACAATATTAAGTAGGATAATGTGGCATCATCTTTTGGAGGCCTCTGTTTATCTATATATATAAAATGGTAAACTGACTGACTGACTGATTGTTGATATATCAACACACAGCCCAAACCGCTGGTCCTAGAGACATGAAACTTGGAGGGTGTGTTCTTTGTGAAGAGTAGGTATCCACTAAGAAAGGGTTTTTCGAAATTCCACCCCTAAGAGGGTGAATGAGGGGAGGGTGAAATTTCACGCGGACGAAGTCGCGGGCAGAAGCTAGTATAATATATGATAATATTGTTTACAACAAACGAGAAAAAATAACTCACTTTTTGTAGGAAAATCCATATCACGAAGATGGAGGATTATGTCGTACTTCTATAATACCGACTAAAACCACAGCCTGCCCAAGAATCGAACCCCACACGTCGGAAGCGGTAGCATCATAAACCTAACAGCTGAACCAATGAGCCGATGAACCAATAAGCCTGACGATTATTATTACGTGTCGCTACACACACACACACATACATGCGGTTTCCACCTATCCATCATAATTTTAATTGACTGTAAGTATGTGGAAGCTATCATTACCTCGTATGTATCATTATTAACGGACTGTTGAAAGTACTTTTCTTATAGCCTAAATATACGGCTTTTCTTGAACATTGGAAATAAGTTTATAACTGTGCACGTTCGGTGAGCCGATGAAACGAGCATTAGGGACCGTGCACTCAGCTTCTGGCGTTTCATAAGTGTCCACTGTCCATAGGTTTAATGTGAAATTACATACCTATTATGAATTTTGAATAAGTTAAATTAATTTGATCTGCATTCGCGATTTATTTGCCAAAAATGTAAACAAATAGTAGTTTATGGTAAAATAACTTTAATTCCCACACAATAAAGTTCAGTTTACACTACAACTTCAAACACTACCAACCACTATCAACTTAATTACCATTAAAATTATCATTATTTTTTATTTTGTTTTACATAACTCGGGACCATGCGGTCCCGGTCCTTTGAAAGGCGTACGAGGGGCCGAAGCCAACTCGCAGAGACCTTACGAAATTTTAATGAAATGCACGTCATGTCTGTCTGTCTGTCTGTCTGTCTGTCTGTCCGTCCGTATGTCACAGTCACTTTTTTCCGAAACTATAAGAGCTACACTGTTGAAACTTGGTAAGTAGATGTATTCTGTGAACCGCATTAAGATTTTCATAAAAAAATAGAAAAAAAACAATAAACTATGGGGGTTCCCCATACTTAGAACTGAAACTCAAAATTTTTTTTTCATCAAATCCATACGTGTGGGATATCGGATAGGTCTTCAAAAAATATATTGAGGTTTCTAATATCATTTTTTTCTAAACTGAATAGTTTGCGCGAGAGACACTTCCAAAGTGGTAAAATGTAACTTCTAAAAAAGAGAATGATGAAACTAAAAAAATATATATGATGTACATTATCATGTAAACTTCCACCGAAAATTGGTTTGAACGAGAACTAGTAAGTAGCTCGCCGGTGAAAATTTAAAAACATATGATGGTACGGAACCCTCGCCTCGGTGCGCGAGTCCGACTCGCTCTTGCCCGGTTTTTTGTACTAAGACGTCGTACAAAAAAGTAGTGCAGCCGGTCGATTCTGTTAAAAATCTCACCGTGAAAACTTAGGTGAAGTGAGTTTGTTTTTGTTAGGAATTGACACTATTGACAGCTCACTCCACGCTCACTTCACCTAAGTTTTCACGGTGAGATGGTTACAGAATCGCACTGCAGTTCAACTTCTGCCCTGCTTTAAGAGGTGATGGTAAGCCCCCAGAAAGAGTGTAGCGTGCCGAAGTTTTAACTTCAAAAACAAACCACCACAAGATTATTGTTACTTAAATACGATAAACTCCTTTAATCTCCATTATAATCTTTATCTCAAGCTATATTAAACCTCTCAGCAGGAAATGGTAACCTATTGAAAGCCTTTCTCTGCCGGAAATAGTAGTTTACTGGCCAATACGTTACATAATCTTGATCTGATATAGAATAAATACCATATAAGATGTAAAAGTAAAAGGTGTTTACATGTTCATTAAGTTTTGAAGTAATTGAATTACTTTTTAAGAGGGTCATGTAAAAATAATAAAATGATTGGTATTTATTGAAGTGAAAACTTCTTTAGCCGCGTTGGGCATTTTTTGAGATAGGAAAAAACTCGCGACACTGTTACCGTAACCGACACCGCGCATGTTTTGAATACAAGACGATTAAAAAAATACACACGTAATTGTTCATGTTTTCACTTCTGTCGGCTCTCCCGGAGTGCCACTTTTATTTTCTTAATTTTTTGATTCAAGCTTTTTACCCGACTGCGGCAAAGCTCAAAAGGAGGGTAATGTTTTTAAATTATTTTCCGAAAATCCTTAGTGTTCGTTTAAAATAGTATAACATATCCAGTTGGCAGATGTTGTCACGAGTTGTATGTAGGTTCGAACCCAGTGGCGCCACTTTGTGTTTGTAAATTATTTCATCACCACAGCTCTCAAAACAGTAAAAGAAAACATTGTGAGGAAACCGGCATGTCCTAGAACCAAAAATTCGAAGACATGTGACATTCACCAACTCGTACTGGGCCCGCGTGCTGGATTACGGCCCACTCCCGCTCACAGGAGGCCTGTGTCCCAGCAGTGGGAAGTGGGAACATTATAGACTGATTTATCAAAGCGTTAGTCAGATTGCGTCAGTTACAGAGAAATTCCAAATGAAAAAACTAATACTTAACAATTTTACCGACTTAGGGATCGAACCTAAGACCCCATACTCAGTTACCTACTTACCTAAAACAAACTAGGCAGTAGTTACCTGAACATCGTATTCAAATTCAATATAATTTTCCAATACCATAAACAAGATATTCTAATAATTCTAGGCACAGTTTGGGTCTAGACTTTCTCTCAGGAAGGCTATCCAAGGGAACGAATGAATGTATTGTTCGCTCTCATACAATGAAACTCGTTCTCATTCATTTCTACAGTAATGAACATATTTGATGATGTGAACAGTAAAATCTGTATTGTTGAATAAAATGTGTTTTGTAATTTTTAACCGACGAAAAAACGGAGGAGGTTGTCAAGTCGACGCGTTACATATATATACAGTGTGAGTCTTCATAATGTGCACATATCGAAATGAGGGAAACTAAGCTTAATTATATCGACGGAAAAAAAAAAAAAAAAATTGTAGCATTTTTTAAATTATTTTTCGCTGCTGTGACCCCTGTGTAAACAATCGCCCCTCAATTGAGAATTATGGTTTTTTTTAACAAAAATCTGATATTTTTTCATCAATTTTTACAATAATTGTAAAATTATTCGATAAAAGCCCCGATTACCTACCCTTTTTGATTACTTTAATTAAATTATTCTCCATCGTATCAGATTTCTAAACATAAAAATACCATGTTATAACTCAATCACAACATTTCCTATCAACTGTTAAAGAAAGGCCTTGCAATCACCATACTTTAGCAGGTAAAGATCCTTTTAAATATTTTTTTATTTTTTCAAATATTTTTTCCGTCGATAAAATTAAGCTATGTTTCCCTCATTTCGTTATGTGCACATTATGAAGACTCACACTGTATATATTTTTTTATGTATGACCACGCATAACTTTTTGTTGTTACGTATTTTTATAAAGGCTAAAGTGGCAATACACGGATGTAACAAAAGAATTAATTCATAAAATTCATCAAACTCAATTCAAGAGCTAACTTAGCAACTAGAATAAAATTAATAATAATTGTTCTAACTAAGTTATTATGGAAAGAGATAAAAAAAAAAGAATATTTGCATCTCGTTCTACATTAAACATCAAATAAAACTACGTAGACATACCTACACTAAACCAGTGTTACAAATGACATTTTATAGAACTAAGTAATTTAGTACTTGTGGTTTGGGCTAATAACTATCTTCTAGGTATAGATAAAGTTACTTACCGTGTTAGTGTGCTGCGACCATACTGTGGACACAGTGAACGCTAACCACAACCGGACCCACTGCAATCAAAACAAAACCCGTATGTTAATAATATACATAACGATAGTTACATTAACAGCTTCATTTACGTAACCGTTATATACAGGGTCAAATTAAATTAGCTAGCGAAACTGCAAACGTGATGGGTATACATCTAAACACGATAAAATACAATTTTTAAATATTTGATGTTTTTGGGGGGTCAACGCACTTAACAATTTCTTCTGACTCAATAATTACGTATATAATAATACTTTTTGTTTTTGTTATTTTGATAATTAAGGTATATAGTATTTAAGTAAACTAGGTGTACAAAAAAAATTAATAAAATTTTGTCATTATTTCAAGACTTCTGATGTAAAATATTGTTAAGATTTTATAATCCTACAATTACCATAAAGTATGTTCATGCCGCCTGTGATACAGGTTTATCCTAGAACAGGCATTATCTAACATTATTATACCTTTGTAAATAATTTCTAGGACTTTATATAATAATTTTAATACTGAATAAAACATTATTATTTATTATTATAACGATCGCTGGTAGTGTTGTTACTTGAAGTATGAGTCGAGAAAATGTGTTTTCTTTTGTTTTATCGAGTTGATATCTAAATACGATATTTCTGTGAAGTTCACACAAAAAAAAACTGATTTACCTTATGTATAGAAGCAGACTGAATTGGTTGAGCACCTATGTTTAGGACTACCATACACATGCCTGTAACTTGCACGAAAGTATGCAAGTTGCTGGCATACCAGCACCCCTAATTGCGCAACACACTATCAATCGGAATCTGAATCATTTTGAAGCAAATTGCTAATCCATTGCTTCAAATTTGTCTGCTCAACACGTAAATAACGCAATGAATGTTGTTGAACTGTCAAAATGAAACCGATTCCGATTGATAATGTGGTACGCAATAATTGTCCCGCAGTATGTTAATCACCAATCAGAAGTTGTTACGGCACACGGCATGCAAGCTGATTGGTGAATACCATACTGACATGCAAGCTACTTGCATACTTTTGTGCCAGCTACTGGCATGTGTATCCTTAGCATTATGTGGACAGTAAAAAAAAAAAGTAAGCCCATGTAGGCACGGACGTAAAAATATTGCGGCGGGATTTTATCGCGCACTAGATTTTGAGCTCTCGGTGTTGAGCCGAGATTTGAGAATCCAACAGAGCGCAAAAATCACTGCGGAGAAAAACGCGGGGCTAATATAGTTTAGAACTGCTTGACCTTTACGTTCAGTGAGTGTGTGAACATTATCTTTCGCATCTTCAGGCCGTTGATCCCAACATGCAACAGTACTTTAAGATGCTATGTATGAATAAATAGAGCGCTACTTGACAAACACGTCTTAAGTAATCTATCTCTCTGTCTAATCATATATATATAATCTCGTCTCGTGGTTGCAAGCGCGACTGCTGAGCGTGGGGTCCTGGGTTCGATTCCCGGGTCGGACAAAGTGTTATTGGGTTTTCCATTAGGAATTTCTTAGTAACAGTCCGAAGTTTGGAAGTTGACGGTTTAATACCCCCGTGCCTCGGAAAGCACGTAAAGCGGTTGGTCCTGCGCCTGAACTCTCCCCGGTCGTGTCGGATTGCCGTCCCATCGGACTATGAGAGTAAAGGAACAGAGAGTGCACCTGTGTCTGCGCACACAAATCAAATCAAAATCAAAATCATTTATTTGCATAAAATGTGGTAGGTACAAAAGATGATAATATAAAATTGTATAGTGCAAAGACACATTTCGCCATATAATAATGGCATGCAAATATCTATTACATGAAGTAGGTATGTGTTAACAACATGCAGTAACATACTAATATCATACATTTAATTATATTAACAAAGGAAGATAAATCATTTAAAAAATATTACAATGCATTTCTGAAGTGGTAGGACTGACAAGATTTTTTATTCAGAAATTCGCCGACAGAATAAAAACTGTGCGATATCAACCATTTTTTCAAAACCACACAGAATTTTTTGTAAGGCAGTTCTGTTATCCAGATAGGTAATGAGTTATATATAAGTGGCGCCATATACACGCAGCTGCGCCTGAATAGTTCTATCCTAGGTACAGGGATTTTCAATAAATACTGTGTGACTTTTCGTTTATTAAAATTATTTTTAGCTTCAAAGAGTTTAGAATTAAGTTTAACAAATTTTGCGATTTCGTAAATGTAAATGCACGGAACGGTAAGAAGTTTATGTGATTTAAACACTGGTCTACATGATTCAGACCAGTCCATGTTAAGGATTGTACGAATGCATTTTTTTTGTGCTATTAGTATTCTAGATATTTCCGTGGAATTTCCCCAAACAATAATACCATACCGAATAATGGAACAAATATAGGCGTGATACACCATCATCGCAGTTCTTTCAGATGTCTCATCCTTAACTTTTTTTAGAGCATAAACAAATCTATTTATTTTCATACATATTTCGTCAATATGTTCTTTCCAGGTGAAGTGTTCATCGAGTGTTATCCCAAGAAATTTGATTTTGTGTACTTGTTCGACTAATTGGTTTCTATGAGATATTTTAAGTTGGAGGCATTTACTCTTTTGTGTTTTGAAATTTAATATTTTCGTTTTATCTATATTAACTTTTAAAGCATTGTTATCTAACCATGTGATGATGTTATTTAATGTGTTATTTATATCTGACTCGTAGGTTTCAACGTTCTTACAATCTATAATTACCGTCGTGTCATCAGCAAAAAGGACACAATCTTGTTCTACTGCTTGAGGAAGATCGTTAACATATACAAGGAATAACGGTGGCCCTAGAATGCTTCCCTGCGGCACACCAAAGTAATTATGTCGAGGTTGGGAATCGAAGTTGATGATACTGTTACCGTTTTCTTCGAATTTGGTGATCCTCGTGATTTGACTTCTATTCGACAGATATGATTTGAACCATTCTAAGGCTGGACCTCTTATACCGATTTTATTCAATTTATCGAGAAGAATTGAATGATGAACAAAATCGAAAGCTTTGCTTAGGTCTAAGAACAGAGCTGATGTTGTAACTTTAGCGTTAATATTATTTAAAATTGATTTAACTAGGTTAAACGCTGCTAGTGAAGTTGATCTGTTCTTCCTAAACCCGTATTGCTCTTTAGCAAGAACATTGTACTTATCAAAGAAAGAGAGAAGTCTTTTGAGCATAACTCTTTCAAAGACCTTCGATAGGATTGGTATCAGAGCAATAGGTCGGTAATTATTTTTATCTGATTTAGAGCCTTTTTTATGGAGTGGTTTTATTACAGATATCTTGAGTTTATCCGGGAAGCAGCCTTGCTCTAATGATAAGTTGATGATATATGAAAGTGGTTCTGCAATGTATTGAGCGATATGTTTTAGAAGGTCTGTAGTAATATCATCATAGCCGGATGCCTTAGTATTATTTAATGTTTTTAATATGGTAAAAATTTCTGTAGGATTAGTAGGGTTTAGAAATATGCTGTTGTCGTTGCTTTTTATATTATTTTGGTTGTTAGTGTTATTATGTAAGGCTGTGTTGGATTCAACAATATTAATAAAGAAGTTATTAAATAAATTTGCGATATCAGAGCCTGATGTAGCTGTAATATCATTTTCAACTATACTATTAATATATTCACGAAATGCTACGTTACCTGTGCTCCGTTTGACGATATCCCATGATGCTTTACCCTTATTTTTTGAGTATGCAATATGTTTGAGATTACACAAAGATTGCAAATTATTTATACATTTTCTTAACAAATTAGAATATGCCTTAAATTTAGTTTTATTATCACTTGTTTTGTTTAAATAATATTTATATCTTAGTAGACGTTTAGTGTGACTACTCATTTTTATCCCTTTGGTTATCCATTTTAATTTACTGGATTTGAATTGTTTTTTTACTTTGATGAGCGGAAAACACAACTTATAGAATAAAGTTATTGTGTCGTGAAATGTTTCAAAGGCATTATTCGTGTCGGAAAGGTTATAAATTTCAGAAAAAGATAATTTACTTATGTGTTCAATGAATTTGTTGATATTGTCTTTGCTCAGGTCATTTAAGGACATGAAATAAGAACCTGATATGGGTTTTTCATTATATTTGAATTTAACAACCTGTGCTGTGTTATGATCAGATAAACAGACATTAAAAGTTTTACCTATTACATTTGGAATGTTACTGATGATGTTATCGATACATGTATTCATTCTGGTGGCCTCTTGAATATGGCACCGCATTCCATAATTTGAAATTAGTTCTTTGAATTTTGTGCTATTTATATCTTTGCGCAGAAGGTTTATATTGAAGTCTCCTGCTATTATTATTTTACTTTTTTTATGTTGTAGTTTTAGTAGGGTTTTGTTTAAGTTTTCAAAAAATATATTTATGTTAGATGAGGGTGTTCTATATACACATAGTAAGATTACATGTATAGATTTGATTTCAAGTCCGCAAATCTCAAAGTGTTTCTCAATGCGGAATTCATTAATTTCCTTTAATTCAGTACTTTGGAGGTGATTTTTGCAAAGTATGCATGTTCCCCCTCGTCGCTGGTCAGGCCGCGAATAAATGGCACCAACATGAAAATTATTAAGTTTCAGGTACTTTTCTTCCCCTTCAATGACAAAATGTTCGCTTAAGCATATTACATCTATATTTATACCAGATTCACGCATATCATTAATGGTCAGATCTATATCATTAAGTTTGTTTAAAGCCCCAGCAATATTTTGATGTAGGACTGAGAAACTACTACTATTATGTTTTTTTTTATTGTGTACGAAAAAATGGTTCTTTACTTACCGGTATGTTCTCCGCTGACACGTTTTTAGACATAGGTTGTGGTATATTAACTTTACCAAAATAATAAGGAATAGTGCCTTTTTTGGGTTGATTCGTCGGTTCAACCGATATCGCACTAATGTTGACGACGGGACATGACACCATTTTTGGAGCTACTAATACATGCTCTGAATCTTTTGATGTTCCCTTTAAACCTATGTTATCGTTGAACACAAGATATTTGTTGTAGTATTGTACAACGTTTATTTCGTGTATTAGATGTTTTAAAATACTATTGTAGCTATTTGCTTCAATGAAATTGCAGTATTTATAGTTTTGTGCAAGCAGTTTCAATTGAAGATTAAGTTTACGCTCATTCAGAAATGCATTGTACTTAACATTTACAATAAAGATATTACAATCTTTCAGAATCTTAACTGCTGCAGACATTTCAGCCATAAATTTAATAGGGTTTGAGTCATTTCTACCGGTCATTATAATCACGTTGTCATTTTTTGTAAAATTTTCAGTTAATTTATTACAACTCGACAAGACTTCTTCTGTACTTGCACCTGGTTTCCTTATCCCTGTTATGGCATATTTATTTATAATAAATTTATTCTCTTCTTTCTGCTTCAATAGCCCTTGAACTATACCTTTTCCTTGGTCGTCCGACAGAATAAGTATCTTTCCATATCCAGGTTTGCTACTTATTTTGGCTTGTTCGTTGTATCTATGTTCTTCGTGTGAGATTGACTCTAGTGTATTCTTCTCGGTAATTGCAATGAAACCCGTTTCTGTTGAATCAATATTTTTCGTGTCGGTTTCTGTAGTTTCATTTTTGTTTTCTTTTCTAAGTATATCAGTAACAGTTTGACTAGAAGATGGTTCAGGCGTATGGAAGTCAATGTCTAGATCTAGTTTTCTAGCGGATAGCTTGCTTTTATTAGGTAAATATTTTTTGGAGACTCTTGTATTGCACGTAGAGGTAGTTTTGGAATTGGTGCTTGTGGTGTACAATTGTCTGAAGTGTTCAGTTTTAAGCTTTTCGTCCGCTAATTGTTGTTTCAGTGAAGAATTCTCTAAGCCCAGTGTTTCTATTTCAATACGCACGCTCATGATCTGCTCCTTAAGATTCTCAACTGTGTTTTTTAAGTGTATGGTTTCATCAGTTTTTAGGTGTGTAGATAGGTCCATCATACTTTTGACGCTTAAGTTTGATGCTAAACTGTCAATAGATTCATTGGAAAAACGAGAGAGAGAGCGTGGAATGCGGCTTTTCCTTATAGTAACGTTACTGAAGGCTTCCATGTTTTCAAAAAATATTTATTAAATTATGCAGAAAATCATCAAAACGCCAGTACACTAAAATAACTGCTCTAGTCTTCCTCACAGTGTTGACAGAAAAAAAAATACATTCAATACTTTTGTACTTAGTTGAATTGTGACGAGTTTTTACTTCAAGCTATAATAACACTTTCAATTTTATCAGAAAATGTTCAGATAACATGCAAAAGGGCACAACAGAACGCAATTCATCAATTACGTGTTGTTTAGATAAAAAGTCTTCGTAAACAAATCTTGAAAAAGTCCAAAAAGATACGCGCAGATTGCGGGGCGCGAACTCACACCATCACTCTTGGCATGTCGAGCAACGTTTTTATGAGCTAATTCGCCGCTTGAATTACTGCTGAAATAGGTCTATAGGTCTTCTTTTTAGTATCGAGGTAAAAAATGTTCGTTATGATGATGCGTCTATTTTCAAATTCAAAATTCGTATGCGCGCGCACTTTTAATTTGTTGGTTCTGCTTTATTGTTATTATTTGAGAATTAACACTTGCTTGCTCGTATTTATGAACATTATAATAGTATTGCAATATTATTGATTGTTGCACTGAATTTTTAGAGAGTATTTCTGATTTTAGGCACAGTTTTGGCACGGTTTAGGATTAGAATTTTTAACACACTTTAACTATATTTAATGTGAAAATTACGTTTTGATAACACTTCCACTTAACCTTTACACTTTACTGTTCCTTATAATAACAAAATATCCTGGTTAGACCGACTTTATTATTTTTTATTAGAATTAAATACGGAGCTTAATGTTTACGTGACGGCAGCGCCATCTCTTCCTTGTGCACTGTATATCTCCTGCGTACCTGGCTAATCTCTATTGAGATTGGCCACCGTGACCGAAAACGGTCGGGGAGACTAATATTATTATACGAGTAAATAAGACAACCGTTACCGACTGATCTATCAACGCACAGCTCGAACCACTAAACGGATTGCGCTGAAATATTTTGGCACACATATAGCTATTATGATGTAGGCGTGCGCTAAGAAATGATTTTCCAAAACTCACCCTCTGAGGGGGCGAAAAGGGGGAATTTTGATTGTGTGAAAAATCTTATTCCTTGAGTCAATAAACTTGAAACGTGGCACGAATACTTAACTTATTTAAGTAAACCTATGAAGGTTGGCATTTTTTGTTTTTTTAAACTACCCCCTTAAGGGGGATTGGGGGGTGTAAAAATTTGTATGGAAGAATTTTAACGCGCGGACCGATTAACTCGAAAGTCAGTTCCGATTTTGGCAACGCGCCAGAGATTCTTGAACAGCGCCTTACTCTAGTATCACGCAAGTCATCATAATTATGATAGTCATATGAGTAGCAATAAGGGTCAGTTCACACCGACACGCGACGCGACGCGCAGTGTTCAAAATAGAAATACAATTACAGACCTTATCTACTACACTAAAAGGTACACAATGCAGGGTTTACTACGTCGAGCTACGCAGAGCTGCGCCGCGCGACGCCGCGCTGCGTAGCGTGGCGTAGCTCACTGAATCGTGTACCTTTTTGTGTAGTAGATAAGGTCTGTAATTGTATTTCTATCTTGAAAACTGCGCGTCGCGTCGCGTCTCGGTATGAACTGACCCTTATTGCTACACAATGCAGGGTTTACTACGTCGAGCTACGCAGCGCTGCGCCGCGCGGTGCCGCGCTGCGTAGCGTGGCGTAGCTCACTGAATCGTGTACCTTTTTGTGTAGTAGATAAGGTCTGTAATTGTATTTCTATCTTGAAAACTGCGCGTCGCGTCGCGTCTCGGTGTGAGCTGACGCTAAAGTCTACAAAATTACATCAATACTTGACCTGACCTTAGTACTATGTAAGCCTGACGCTCAATAGATAATAATTATAGATGTTAAGGGGGAAGCTCTAAGGTGGCCCGCGAAATTCAAATTTTCTTACGTTTTTTGCAATTTGCTGGTCAGTATTAAGGTGTACGTTGATTAAAATATGATTCGCGGTCGTAACAAATATGTATTTACAGAATTATAATAATTAAAGTCATCAACACAACTCTCTAAGACTATGTAATCCCCAAATGTCAAGATTTCATAAAATAGTCATTCTTGGGGATTACATGGTCTTAGAGAGTTGTGTTGATGACTTTAATGATTATAATTCTGTAAATACATATTTGTTACGGCCGCGAATCATATTTTAATCAACGTACAACTTAATACTGACCAGCAAATTGCTAAAAACCGAAAAAAAATGGAATTTCGCGGGCTACCCTGGCGCTTTCGCCTTAACTACTATTAATAACGTAGTTTTAAAATACCAGCCAAGTGCGAGTCGGACTAGACATGAAGGGTTCCCTATACTTTATTATTTACAATAAATATTTTCTGTTTCTATTTTCTAATTAAGCATCATCTTTGTTCGTATTTTTCTGTTCCTTTCTTTTTGTCTTTTAATATGTGTGTGCATAAATGGTTAAATAAACGGTAGGTAACCTAACATTAAAGTTTAGTAAGCACATACCTACTTACGTAGACTGTACGTAAGTACTACGCAATCCGTAATCACATAGTACTTGATCTAGTTTTTCATCCCAATGGCTTTCCATTGTATTGTTGACTACATTTCCAGTTCCTTCATCTTAGTTTACGGTGGTAGGTTATGTAACTATTTCCGTTTGATTTCTACTGATTCTACCTTTTGTTGTTAAAGTAAAGCTGAATTACCGTGCGATTCCTGGGGGCCCAAAAAGGCCACTTTGGCAGAATCATAACAGAATAAGATTACGAATCATAATATGGCGAAGACCGTCCGTGTTTTTCTTTTTTTCTCTGCACTACGTAGGTATAATCAAAAAGATTGGGATTGGATTTGGATTAGATTGATTGGTATTTTAGCACAGACAAAAAAAAATAACTGAAAAATCCTTCGCCAATGGGATTTGATACCAATTAACTTGACAGTTAACTGTCTATTATGATTCATAATGTTATCCATTTATGATTCTGCCAAAGTGGCCTTTTTAGGCGCCCTGGATTATTGTAAAAAAACCGGACAAGTGCGAGTCGGACTCGCATACGAAGAGTTCTGTGCCACAATACAATATTTAACTATACTTACTTACTATTTTTTTAAAGATATCAAACAACACATACACTTTTTGTGTAAAAAAAGTTTCTTCTATATACAAAAAACGTGTTTTTTTTTTTACTTTATTTTAATTTTATTATTTTTTGTTATAGCAGCAATAGAAATACACACTCTGTGAAAATGTTATAGTCTACCGTTACTACTGACCTATTACGTTTCATGACATACAACCCACTGACTATCAGACACTGAATAATAGGGTTCCGTTGGGTACGGAACCCTAAAACGGATTTCACCATATGACAATAAAACATATGTGCTGAAACCAATGTGTTGAAACTTTGCCTAACCTGGGGTTCGAACCCGGGAGCCCATGATCACACATCACGACGCAGTCACAGAATGTAGTTTTATTTTTTTGCGTATTTTTCAAAAGTAAAATATTTGAATTTGAAAAAAGATAATGCTTACCATAGTGTTGAATAGTGTCCGTGTAGAATTTTATTTAGTCCTTTTTGTCTTCTCTTGGAAACTGCAACAATGAAAAAAATGTTTATAAACTATCGATAAAATAAAGGTTGACCATAACCATAATCAAGGATCTGAATTGCTCATAAACAGACTAACAGTAGGAATTGATTTCATTTTGACAGTTCAACAACATATATTGCTTTATTTACGTTGTTGAGCACACACACTTTTTACCGACTTTACAAAAAGGAGGAGGTACTATGTTCGGGTGTTTGTATGTTTTTTTTTTTTTTTTTTTTTTTGTATGTTTGTTCATCGATTACGCCGCCAATTGTCGACGGATTTTCAAAATTCTTTTTTTGTTCGAAAGTAGATAGTTCTGAGGTGGTCCCATTGTCACCAAGTTAGGATCTGATGATGGGATCTTAGAGAAATCGAGGGCAACCCTCAAATTTTATAGGCTCACTTATTGTTTTTCGCATGTTTTATGAAGTATCTTGTGTATTTGTGTATGGTTGTCACCATCTCAGGTAGCTGGGCTGATGATGGAAGGTACAACTCCTTAACAGTAAGAAGTTACTCGAACAGGCAAGGACTGTTTTAGTAAATTGTTTTGATGTTAGATAGGGCATTTGCCACATTTGGTCTCATGATCATCAAGTCATGACCTGATGCTGCAGTCAGGATAGTCTGCAGAGTACCTTACTCCTCGACAACTAACAGCAGATATATCGTGTTTAGGCTCATTGAAAAGGGCTCGATGTGTGGATAAACGTACTGTTACTGAGGAATACCAAAGATCTGGTGCTGAAGCCAGGAGCATCAGAAAAGTACAAGCCTTGAAATTACAGCACCGTAGTCGTGTTTGGGCTCATTTTAAACAGGACTAATTTTAAGTTCAATGCAATGTTGACATATGTCTGGCCTGATGCTGCAGCCAGGATTATCAGCATCTAATCTAAAAACTAATAAAAGGAGAACTCCTCAACAATTAACGTCCCTGCATCGAGAAAAGGAATATTTTATAAAAAGGCGATGGGCAAGTTGACATTAGGCTATTGTAACTTAGATAAAAATTATAAATAGACCCACTAAAAAGCGAGAAATAAAAACTTTTTAACAAAAAAAAAACCGACTTCCAAAAAAAACACTACAAACTGAAAAATAACTTTAAGTAATTTCGGAAGTCGGTGTCTTAGGGATCAGTATTTTAGTTTTTGCCACCGACTTCCGAAATTACTTAAAGTTATTTTTCAGTTTGTAGTGTTTTTTTTGGAAGTCGGTTTCTTTTTTGTTAAAAAGTTTTCGAGCATATGAAGCAATGGATTAGCAATATCCTTCATAATTATTCAAATTCTGATTGATAGTTTGTTACAATAGGGTGCAGCGCTTTTTGATGTGCGCAGCGCAATGACAGCGCCAAAAATTCATAACAAACTAATTCCTTTGTTTGATTTGAAAAAAAAACCTGTGAAACCCATTACATATTATAACTCAATGGTGCAACCACTTCCCCAGCAACACGTCTGTAACTAAACATACCTACATATTGAAGTTATCATAAACAAAACTCTATCATAGATTTAAAATCTAACCCCTCCTCTCCCAAAATGAATGGCTCCCGCAGACAGTGCGACACGATTCTGGTAACTTGTACAACAATTTCCATAAAATTTTAATGCAAATTGTTCTACTAGCGTAGGAGCCCTAAGGAAGTAATTAACTAATTTCTCATTAACAAATAGAAAAGAGTGTGATAATTAATCATTCGTTTTAAAACAATAGGTACATTGTCTGTAACCAGAATACCAAACCAGATTGGAACTTTTCTGACAATACGATTATGTAACTCCCAGACATAGATAAGTCTACCATTTCTGGCTGCCGTGGGCGTTATTTTTGCATACATTCAATTCACAACATAACGTAACGAGTAGGTAATGACGTGTTATTAGTTATTCTGTGGTAATGATAAAGTCTTGGAAAAAAGTACATTAAGGTGCTGCCACACTGCTGTTTAAAAATGTTTACTAACATTACCTAACTTGAAAACCTTTCGGATTTCTGAAAAGCTTTTTGATTAAATGTATTAACATCACAATGTTAGAAAATGTTTGTAAACATTTTATAACAGCAGTGTGGCAGCACCTTTTCAACAAAAAACTAACCAATACCAACGCTAAATTATTTCAAGCAAGCTATAAAAATGAAGAGATATTATTGGCTGGTTTCATACACATCCCTCGCTACGCATCCTCGCTCATCTCTGGTGGAAGGCAGCCTTAAGGCAGCTTTTCCACCAGAGATGTGCTATGCAGCTATGCTGCGAGGATGTGAAAGCTAAGCTACGAAATTAACCTTTTGAACGCCAGAGCATAAACGCACGCGCGTGCCCTCCACGCCAAGCCACAATTTTAAATATTTAAGGTATACTTGACAAACAAAAACACACAAAAGTAATGATTTAATTGTTTATTTCGTGATAAAGTGCACCGCATTTTTTGTCACATATTTATGTCGCTGGCGTACAGGGCACGCGCTTGCTTGTCACGTATATGTGACAATGGCGTTCAAAAGGTTAAGCGACCATTTCCACTAATGCTAAGCTGTGTAGCGGAGCGAATAAGATGTGCTATGAAGATGCGCCGCCGTGGGGTAGCTGTGCGAGGAAGTTGCGCAGCTCGAGCAATAACAAAATAGCTGCTCCATACTTATGTTTGCTTAATTCGATAAAATGTAAGGAATAAATAGTAATAGCAGATTTTTTTCACTGCAGGTGACCTTGCACCTTAAAACATTTATTTCCTATCCTGTGTCTGTTAATGTTATAACTTGACTATCACAAGAATGTGCAACAAAATAAGATAAAACTATAAAACAAGACATTTCCGTCGGATACAGTTTAATACTCGTAAGTCATTTCGTTATGGTCAACACTCGAGAGCTCATATAGGCATTAGATGACACATAGTAGAGAAATGCAGAAGTTTCTCATACTGCGTAAAAGCAAATATTTTGTTCTCTCGTATCGGTACGAAGTATGTATATTACAGTCCGGTCGACGAGAGAATGCGTTCTTAACACCTGTAAGTTTCTTACAAAAGAATACGTGTTTTGTGAACTTGATCTTTATTAGCTACTAGAAATGACGCACTGACAGGTGTCACTGGTGTCAGGAAAGCATTCTCTCGAAAATCTATGTCGAAAATTGATTGATAAAGGAAGACTGTTGAATTCTCCTCCAAATGCACTAGTTTTGGTACAGGGCGCCCTATATTGAAGGGCATTCTCCCTTGCCGTAATAAAAATATTAGCTCGATCAACAAGGCAGTAATTTTAATACTGCTAAGTTTCCATGTTAGGTACGACCTTTTCATAAGCCTTTAAAGAATGACAGTTGTGACTGGAATTTACGGGCAATTCAGGTTTTTTTTGCATCCTATGTAAGCATTATCAGCCTATAATATTCCCACTGCTGGGACACAAGCCTCCTCTCAGCGAGAGGGAAGCGGCCGTAACACACCACGCGGGCCCATTGCGAGTTGGTGGATGTCTCATGTCTTTGAATTTTTGCTTCTAGGAAATGCTGGTTTCGTCACGATGTTTTCCTTCACCGTTTTTGAGAGCAGTGGAGATGAAATAATGTATCGTGTGAGTGTCTGGCAAATAAATTAGACTTTGAGTTTGGCAAAACAATACATTTTACTGACTGTATCTTCTGCATCTGTTTCTATAGTTGTTTAAGGTACTTTCTCAGTCACATTACTACGTACATGCTTGCGTAATAACAGTGCTACAATAACACTAGTTTGTGACAGGTGCATAATTAACTAATGTATACATGTAACACTACACCACATAGCATAATGCTACAAATGAAGTGTTACAGATTATGTCAGTGTGATTACAATTGTGTAATCTTGGGAGATTAGTGGCCAGTATTATGTCATTTGACGTACAATACAATATAATATACTATACCTACTCGGATATCTGTGATACCTACATACATAGATTATGTCGTGGTATATAGAGACGGAGGCAATATGATGGAACCCAGCTAAAATATGAAATAAGTACCACTGCACGGCTACATAATACATAATTATTAATTTAATGGGTGTTTTTGGATAAAATCAATTATGAACAACTAGCGAGAATTACGTATGTTCAAGAGGGTTGAAAATTGCAGAACTCTCCTCTCGCATAATCTTATGCTAGGGTATTTTATTAGCATTCACTTTGTACCAAATAGTTATTTAATTTGACCCAGGATAAACGTAGCTAAAAGTTAAGTCATGATTAGCGACTCTTTACCCATACATTTTTGACGTTTAAACGTCTCTTAACTTTAAACAACGTTTATGAATAAACCCCTTTAATTTTTTTTTTTTTGCATGCAGCAAGTAAAGTCGACGAACAATATATTTATTCAAAAAATTGTAAGGCAAAAATTAGTTTTGCTTAAATGTCAAGTATATTCCGCTACGTGCCTGCCGTTAGTCGTATTTGTGTCGGTTTATGTAGGTATATTTTTAATGTGGTTTAAGAAAAACATGAACTAGGTAAGCCTGTGTTTCAGGCGAGAAGGGCTAAAATAGTCTTTTAAAATTAATAACTGAGTAATCAAAAGTTGTTAACAGACCAAACTTCCGCTATAGACGGAGCGGGGCATGTCAGACTTTTACTAACGTGCCAGAGGCCACGATAACTCTTTCGAACAAACCGCGACCCTGGCAGGCATCGGCCCTAGCGGACCCCATCATCATCATCACATCTCTTTGAGGCGTGCGTGGAACACAGCTCGCCGTACAACATAACGCATAAACCTTGGCCTGTCCACAGTCAACACCGGCCGTGTACTATGTTATGTAGTGTATATTAGAAACAATGTGATACAATTTACTAAAGCTCTGCTCTCACTACTTTCCAATGAAAGGGCAGAACAAGTCAAAAGTGGGGGCGAGCAGTATTATTTATGGTAATACTAGCTTCCACGCGAGGTATGTCGATAAAAACTATCCTATGTGAAGGACATACCAGCCCAGGATGCAATCTATCTCTCTGCCAAATTTTATCGAAATCCGTTCATTGGATTAGGCGTGAAAAGGTAACATACAGACCGACAGACAGAGTTACTTTCGAATTTATGGTATTGGTATTAGTATTGATTACTTCAGTGTCGGAAAGAGTTGAAGCTCTACAGGATGTATAGCTCAATCCCTTTCCCCCATTGAAGTGAGATTTCAAATAATAGTGCATAGTACTGCAGAGAGTAGTAGAGAGTGATGCTGCCTTCATAGGTAAGCAAATAGACGATGGCCATGTATTGCAATTGTTGAAAGTTGTAAAGATACTCTTGGCCAATATCAATTTTGCCAGAAATGATTGAAACATTTTACGTTCAGTTGCTTTCGTCACAAATATGTATAGAAGTGCTGTGTGGCCTTAGTGTGAGTTATTTCGACTCACGTTCGATTGCGAGCGCGCTAGAATTTTGTATGGGAAATTAGGTTTCTCCTAGTGACCACCAGGTGGCGCTATAACTTTTTTCCCAACAAAATTCTAACGCGCTCGCAATCGAACGTGAGTGAAAAAACTCACACTAAGGCCACATATCGTGAAAACCGGTTGGTGAAATCCGCACTAAATATGTCAAAAATACCTCGGATTTCCCTAAATTTTTGGCATTGATTGTTGCTGAGGTGAAATTGAGACTAGATTTTGAACTTGGATTAGGAATTGGAGTTCTGATGTCTGAGGCAGTAGATGTTGTAGCTACCGCTATTCTCTTCTAGTTTGTACCACAAGCTGAAGCTTTTACTTTATCGTCCCTTGGCGCAGGTGCGACTGTTAGATACCCACATTCACTGCCACTACAATGTTACTTTTATGTTAAGGCAATTTACGTAGTATTTGTATAAGCACTTTACATAGTGAAAGAACAGAACTTACTGAAAGTTTCAATGAATTTTATGAATGTAAATTCTGTCCTTTCCACAAAATAAGAATTATCAGTTGCTGAGGCTAAATAACTGTTAAGGAAGACGGATAATTATGCAGTTTAGACTTTACACTGAATTAGGCACGTGTTAAACACGTATCTAATCTAAGTTTAGTTTGATAATATTGCAAAGAGAAAATATTAGATTTTTTTTATGTTTGTTTGTTACGCTTTCACGCTAAAATGGCTAAACAGATTTGGATGAAACTTGGCACATGGGTAAACCATGTCCTGAATTAGGACATACAATACTTTTCATCCCGATATTTCTACGGGATCCAGATTTATGCGGGTGAAACCGCAGAGCGCAGCTAGTTAACAACATTTACTAATGACCAATTCCTATAATTTACGGACCGTTATTGGTTAAAATTAAGACTCTTGTACCTCTACCAATAATGAAGCAAAGACCTCACAGCTTTGCATAGAAGACCCTCCCATATAGGTAGTAGTAACTAAAAAAAAAAAAATTGCTCGCGAATCTATTTAAAGTCCAGTTTGGCAATAAAAAATGCTACCATTGGTATGCAAACCGATTCGTTTTAGTTTATAGGAACCGAGCTATAAAAAAAATCTGTTTTATAAAAAGTTGATAAACATCAACGGCCCACAGCAGTCGCAGTGGCAGTCGTTGTACAGTCGTACTCATATGGTCTCTAGAGCACCACAAAGGAACAAACATACATACATAGGCTGATAAACACATTACCTTTGCGTGGTGTAGTCGGGTCAAAATCACACGATAGCAAGTTGTCTACCAATAATGTTATAAATAACATGATTTAACAAGCCTAATAGAGACTTGTCAGCGGGATTGTCCGAAAGGGTTACCGCTGGCCCGGAACATAAAGGGCTAAGGAAGGAACACAGGTGGGTTTTAGTCAGTAAGAGTCTGATACTACCTTCCGCTCCACCCAGAGCGGGATGATTTCCAATCCGCAAAAAAAAAAGCCTTGTAGAGACTAACGTCCTATCATTATGCACATCAACGAAGTACTTACGTAATAAAGTTAATTAATAGTACTTAAGTATAATTACAGTTAAACTGCCTTTTTCGCTTTTAAAAGTAAATAAAGCCAAACATCAAATTAATGTTCTTAAGAAATCGCCACTTGATTCATAAATTACAAGAATTAAGACGATTTCGTATCATTAAATCATTGAGGCTGTAAGTGAGACTTAAAACTGTTGATTATGGTCATATTATGGTCTTATGGCTGTTAAACACGGCATCGGCAATGGCCGAGAAGATATGTAGTATTTTGAAGCTGGAGAAGTCATTGTGATGATTGATACATGTGATGTTACGAAGCTTAATGACTTGTCACACCCCCTTTGTCACACTATGTCACAATTTGATGACCCCTCCCCCTCAACGTGTGCCGTTATTTATGGATGGATGTTATACGTGCGTGTATAATAATAACAGTTCTGGTAGATTATAAACTAAGTAATCAGTTTGTTATTAAAACCACATAAAATCCATTAATTGCAAATTCATTACACAGTGAAACACAATGCAAAGACAATGCCTAACTGTCTGTTCGGAAAGTATCTGATCACAATGTAAACAAAAAACTAAATACAATTAAAGGTTGGTATTTTATTTAATGTTATGTTTAAAACACTTGTTACAAAAATCACTAATTTTTGCATCCGGTTAGACTGGAAACCAACCCCAACATAGTTGGGAAAAGGCTAGGCAGATGATGATTCAACCAATAATTGTTTAAAAAAAAGTTTAGAGATCATATAAAGTTGAAACCTTCTAAATACAGATTAATGTATTACTAATTCCTTTTAAAGAGTGATTGCGTAAGAGTTTAGCCAGAGGGGCAATTCTGGTAATTTTAAGAACGTTCTCAGTCTCAATCTGTCAAAAATACCTCCAAAATCTCTAAATTTTTGACAAGTTTTTGACATGGATTGCCGCTGAGATGAGATTGCGACTAGATTTTGAACGTTTTGAATTACTGGAATTGGCCTTCTGCACAAGGTTTGTTTACAGTTTCCTCAGATACTTTTTACAACAGACTATAGTTAGTAGCGGTAGATTCCGTAGATTTAGTAGTTTAGTTATTTTCCAGGCAGTTAAGTCCGTACAAGCAACAATTAATTAAATTAACAATAATTACGAAGCTATAAACTTAACAAATTCCGCGTTTCATGCTTTATTAGTTAACTTAATTACTTAGTTGTAAGCGTAATGTTGCTAAGAAAGAACTTGAGTTAAGTTAAAGTGAGTTGGGTTGAACTTTCTCACTTATATAATGGCGTCCCACAATTATTATTGTATATATATGTTATGTTGTGATGTAAGAATGCTGGCGATTGTGGTCTGATAATAATGTTATTGTCATAAAATGAGTGTTGGGAATTTAATTCATTCGCCTATAGAATACTTTGTTGGTGACCAGCATTTCGCACGCACAGCTCGTCTCGTGTGGACTATCACTAAGACACACAGATAATTCAATTAACCACAAATTTATAAGAACACTAGCTTCCGCCCGCGGCTTCGCCCGCGAGGTATGTCGATAAAAACTATCCTATGTCCTTCCCCGGGATGCAATCTATTTCTTTGCCAATTTTTATCGAAATCCGTTTACTGGTTTAGGCGTGGAAACGTAACATACAGACAGACAGGTTACTTTCGAATTAATAATATTAGTATGGATATAAAGAGAGCAGATGATATGTGTAGCAGCAGTGGTGGCTTAGTGGTAACTGCCGCGACTTACGAGCTGTAAGGTCGTGATTCGAACCCAAACAGGCACTTTACTTTGTGTTAATTATTTCATCACCACTGTTCTCAAAACGGTGAAGGAAAACATCCTGAGGAAACCGGCATGTCCTAGAACCAAACATTTGAAGACATGTGCCATCCACCAACCGGATTACTGCCCACTCCCTCTCACAGAGAGGAGGCCTGTGTCCCAGCAGTGGGAACATAATAGGCTGATAATGGTTTCCTTCACCGTTTTAAGAACAGTGGTGATGAAATAATTTACACTAAGTAAAGTGCCTGCTTGAGTTCGAACCCACGATCTACAGCTCGTAACTGATATAATTATGTACAAATATAGGCCTGTACTTGTAGATTGTAAAATGGCGATACGTGATTTGAAAGCTTATCTGTTAAAAGAATCATGATTCTTCGCCATTTCTCTCTATAACGTAATAATAAAAATTACCGTTACAGAAAGATAAATATGACATATTTAGTTATTAATGGACTTTCAGATAATAACATAACAGAGTGCGAAATGGGAAAGGAACTCTTCAGTTTAAGTTCCTTTTTGATTAGGACCGTGCAGATAATGACTTTATTTCAGTAATTTTATCTAGCACTAGCTTACACTAGCTACCTCCGTCCACGTGGATGTCAACTGTACCATTTTAAAACATATCCTATGGCGTTAGGCAATAGTATACCTTTCTATCAGTGAAAGAATGTTTGTAATCAGGTCAGAACGTACTTCCAGAGTTTAATCAACTTCTGGACATAGGCCTCTTCCAGGCTGCGTTAAAACACCGGAGTCTAGGTTGTGCCCGGTTGATGGCAATAGGCTCGCCCCATGTTACATGGGACTTCAACATAACTGGCGTCGTGGGTGTATTAGTATAAAGCGGATTACAAGCGTGATGTGATGTTATGTTTATGTTAAGACTTGTAGCAGATTGTGGTGATTTTTTCAATTGTGTGGTGATTTACAACAAACGTAAGGTAGGACGACCTATCAGCGGGATTGTCCGAAAGGGTTACCGCTGGCCCGGAACATAAAGGGCTAAGGAAGGAACACGGGTGGATTTTAGTCAGTAAGAGTCTGACACTGCGTTCCGCTCCACCCAGAGCGGGAGGGGTCGTTTGACGATTTCCCATACTCAAAAAAAAAGAAGGACGCCCTCAGGCTAGGTGGAGCGACGGTCCTCGCAGGGTGACTGGTAGCAGGTGAATGAGAGTTGCCGAAAACCAAGCTGAATGGCGTGCAATTGGCGAGGCCTATGGCCAGCAGTGGACTGCTGTAGGCTGATGATGACGATGACTGATACGATTCTATGAAAGTACAAAAAAAATCGGAAAAACCAAATTTTTCATCACGATTTTTAGACTGTCGTGGAAATCCGTACTACGACAATCGAGACTTGGTTAAATATAAGTATAACCGGAAAACCGATAAAATAATAAATCAATACGATAGATAGAACATCGTATAAAGTCACCAATTCCGCATACTTCCGTACATACATACCTACATGTAGCGTGTTTCCAATACATAAATTATCCGGTTGACGGGCATCGGTGCAAACATTCGTGTATGTTCTGTATACAGGCTCATTCATAACGTGGGGTTATGATCCCTGACGCCGAAGTGTGTATATGAGTTATGGGTAGAATCAAACCTTCTACCGCAAAATTGTTAGAATTGGCTTGCTGAATCGGTTTAGCGTGATGAGGTGTGTCAGTTCAATAGAGAAATTTTTTATTTAGGATTGGATTTGTCAGATTCGTATCAGGGAGTCTCTCTAAGTCCGGCAAAGAAGATACAGGCCCGTCCGAAAGTAATTGATCCGTCAAAACAGGTGTCAAATTCTATTTTTCGGACGGTCAAATACGTGTCGGGAGTAGGAACAACTGTCAAATCATGATGTCACTCGTTCATAGTTTTGGCCTCGAACTAATAATATGTCCGTAGGTGATATGGAGCCGAAAGGGCCGAAAAGTTCCGGGTCTACTCTCTAAGTCCGTCAACAAAAAAAGATACGGGACTATCCAAAAGTCCCGATCCGTCAAAACAAGTGTTAAATTCAATTTTTCAAACGCGACGGAAAATACACATCGCGATTAGGGACAACTACCTAAGTGTTGACATTCATTTTTAGTTCGGGCTCCAAAGTAATCTTATGACCGTAGGTGATACGGAGTAGGAAACGACCGTAACTTCGGCCGAAACTACGGATTTCGTGCTTAGGGAGCCGACGCCCTTGGCGTACCAAAAGACGTAGCGTTGGAAGCATAATAGTACAGTTTGTTACATTCTATGGTTGGAAAGCCTCTCACATGATGGACCGATGACGTTGTAAGTCAACGAAAGCTCCGCGCGTGACCTATGGGTCACGAAACAATAGAAAATCAATTGTGTCTTATTAGCGGACACAAACATTATGTAAGTCTTGTAAAATAACACCAAGGCACCTAATGCTAACATACCATAGCATGTTACTAACAACAATTACTAAGAATTAACGCTACATAATGACGGTCGGTACACAAGAGTAAGAGTGATGGAAAACTTGAGATAAAATACTGGAGACCGAGCTATTACGAGCTATCTTCACGCGTAATCCTAGAGGGGTGAACGGACTAGACAGTGTTGTAATAGCATAAGATAAATAAAACTGACCATGTCCATGTCGGACCACGTACAATAAGGGGTTCCGTAGTTGAAATGAATTTATCCCAAAAACAAACTTTACATTTTAGTTGAAAAACATGTTCTTCCATACTCGATATACGCCACGGTCAATTCTCTAACTGCAAATGTAGGTTTAGATTAATTTGCGAATAAATCGAAATATTTACATAATTATTTAATACTAACTGCTCCTCGCGGTTTCACCCGCATAAGTGTCGATCCAGTGGAAATATCGGGACAAAAACTAGTACTTTTAGTTTCTGTATAGTTTTAGTTAAGTTAGGATTTAATTTTGTTATTTTTAGATTTGGTTAAAGTAAAGTTGTAGTAGTAATTAATTATTTCGTTTTGAACAATTTATAGTATGGACATGTCAGTGAGTGATGGCAATGTATTCTGTTTGTGTTTTGTTTTCACTTCTGTCGGCAATCTCGGAGTGATACTGTTTTTTTTTTGGGTGGGAAATTATCAAATTACTGCTCCCGCTCTAGGCGGAGCGGGAGGGCGTGTCAGACTTTTACTGACTAAAACCCACCCGTGTTCCTTTAGTTGCCTGTGCCAGGGGCCACGGTAACTCTTTCGAACAATCCGCAACCATGGCAGGCATCGGCCCTAGCGGACCCTGTCAGTTAGTGCTGACATCTCTTTGAGTCGCACGTGGAACACAACGCGCCGACGACCCGGGTCTGGTCCTTACCGGACGGCGAGCTGCCCATTGCTCGCCGTCCGATTCCCTCACAGCCTCAATCATGATTTTGACTACTAGAGCAAAAAAACCAGTCAATAGTTAAAAAACTTGAATGTAATCTTGTCATCGGCTCAACATGATAAGCATCTTTATTGCCATTAAAACATCTAAGACAAAAAATAATGAGTTAATCCGTCCAATAAATCACTTAATTAGCGTTGTTTTATCAAAAAACAGTGATACTTCTAATTAATTATAATGTTGAACGGCGATGTCGATACGTTGTCAACTCATTCGAGTTAATAAAACATTTATATAGATGTTAACGATCGTAATGCACTCTCGATTTCAATCTCAATGGCGTTTAATTGAGTGGTTGTGCATTAATATTATTGCCTTTTTATTCATTAGGTTATTTTTGTTTTATGCATGGCTAAATAATAACCGCCGCACAGGTCGATCGATCAGGTTAAGCTACGCTTGCCGCGGTTGGTCTGTGGATGGGTGACTATCTTCACATACCGAGACCCCTCCGTGCCTCGGAAAGTACGTTAAGCCGTTGGTCCCGGCTGTCATTCGTGGATCTTTGACAGTCGTTACGGGTAGTCAGAAGCCCGAAAGTCTGACAACCAGTCTTACCAAGGGGTATTGTATTACCTAGTAACTGGGTTGTGGAGGTCAGATAGGCAGTTCCATGTAAAATACTGGTATTCAGCTGCATCCGGTTAGACTGGAAGCCGACCCCAACATAGTTGGGAAAAGGCTAGGCAGATGATGAATTTGCCGCTGGCCGGTAGCAACGGTCTGGGACCTATTCAATAAAACCAACAGGTGACAGGCGAACATCTGACAATTTTATAAGTTTATTTCATAGTTTTCTGCTGTAATAAACAGCACCTGTCGTGAAAATGTGACAATTAACTATGTCATTTTCTATATCTATCTTACAAATAATAAAGCTGAAGAATTTGTTTGTTTGAACGCACTAATCTCTGGAACTGACCAGTTGGATTTGACCAGTTTTTTTATGCCATTTAATGATGAACTAGGCAGGCGGCCGTTAATGTTAAGTTATCACTGTCACCTAAGGACAATTGCAATAGAGTGCTCGCAAGATAAGTCTGCCCGCGCCGTTTGTATTCAAGATTATATCCCTACTAGCACTTTCAATTACTTTGGGCATAATGATGGCCATTATTTACGTTGGAAAACTCGGAACACAGCACTCTCTCTTGACACCTGAAATAAACGTCCAGATAGCGGCAAACGATTATTACCGATTTCAGGCGCGCGCAGACTTATTTTGCGCGCACTCTACTAGAGGCATAGCAGGTACAAATCACCATACCAGACACGAAACTAAAATATCAGAAGACAGCGATGCTGTTTAGCGGCGGAAAAAAGGTATCTTTGTAGATATTGTAACTATTTGTGGCAGTCTTTATCGGATGAGATCCTTCACAAATTTAGATCTAGTTCTCTTTGGACTATTGCATTATGGATTAAAAAACAGGCATAACAAACACTAATGGAACCCGATTTTATGTCTAGGCAAATCACTGTCCATTCCAAGGTTGCCTGGAAGAGATCTCAGAAAGTGATAAGGCCGCCATTGTATATTTTTAGTATTCGATCATTTTTTTTTTTGTTATGTATTCTTGTGGTGTACCTACTATAAAGTAATATAAATAAATAACTAAATACGTATTTAACCCACACTGCACACATAAAACCGAGACCCTGTACAGTCAACAGCAAAAGTAGATGATCAAAATCAGAAATTCAATACTAATGAACGGAGTTCGCGTCAGAACTGTGTGGCGTCAAAGTGATTCAAAATTATGTGATTGTAAATTATACCAAACATTTACTACTAGTACAGCTGCCATATATTCGTGATCAGTTTTGACTCCTATTGAATTTATGATTTTGATCATCTACTTTTGCTGTTGACTGTACAATTTTGCATACCATAGTTCTAACTTAGCAAATACTTATTATCCAAGTATTTATTTGACAGTGTATTAACACATGGTAAGTCAAACCATAGACTCAAGTTTATGTAATCATTACAGCACTGCAGATAGTCACAGTTTGAGCGACATAACAAGACAAGACACGGATACTTTAATTCTAGTTATTTTGTCACATAAGCTGCACACTGCATGCATATTATGTGATGCTCATGCTAAGAATACTCAAGTACGATATATATTAATCAGGCTCTCCCGAAAATGTTTGAATTCATAATTTAAAAGTACAAATCCTGGCTCCTGGATAATCTTTATTGTACACATAATTACAAAAACAATAATCTAATCAATTCTTGTTTTATCATTAATTATTTCATTCGAAAAAAAAAAACATTTGTGAGTAGCGCGTTGATGTCTTTTGTATGACGAACGATGAAAACCCATAACACGTTTAATTATTGCTAATTATTATGATAACTTGATTAATTTCTTACCAAATTGCAATAATCACCACGCTTGGTAATAAATTAGTGAAGGTATGTAGTAGAACTATCAGACAGGAGAACGTTGCCTGTTGCACGGAACTATGCTATTGACATCATCCCTTAGTTAACTTCTGCCCATCCTTACGCGTAATAAAAACTTGATTAGGTTGTTGTTTTTAAAGTTTATGCTAAGCAGCGTAAGGTTCTAGCTTTCTTTTTCTATTAATTTGTTTAATTTTACGCTTGACTCTATTTATCGTTGAATCAAATCAACTTATCCGTAGAAAGTAAAATTAAAATGAAAGAAAAACTGTCCAACTAACTGTCAGAGACGATGACAGTTCATTTGTTTGTTTAGAACGTTTTTGTTAAATGACTGGATTAATTAATTACGAATGTAAGATTGTTACCGCAAAAATTAATTTCTTTTCTAAACATTATTGCGTCAATAATTTGTGATAGAATCTCGTCATCCCTCATTACTTTATCGAAAATGTAATTACATAAAAACACGAAAAATAATTATAATTCAATTTTAGAAAAAAATATTTTATTAAATATTATAAATTAAAGTAGACACTCACCTATTTCTTCCAAAACAACACTAATTCACCACAAAAAAAAAAATAAAGTCACATACGAAAAAAATTAAAAAGGCACAGATCACGAACTCATTCAGCCAGAAACATCAAAGTTTTCGCGCCAAAGCCGGCACGTATCTCGTTTGAACGCACTATCGTGACTGGCTGAATGCAATCGTGCCTTGGTCTTGAAGGAACGTTTCCCGCCTTTCTGAGCAAGTAGTGGAGGTAAGTTTTTAATGAAATTATACCCTAGAGAAGGTAACATAATGCCTAATCTCTATTTCGATTACTAGGTATCGATTTCTTTGACATTTGATAGAGAAATTATTGTGAATAAATAAAAATGAAATGCTGTTCGTTGTTAAGCGCATCACTTGAGAACTGCTCGACCGATTTGGCTATTTTTTGTTTTAAAATGTTGGTAATTGATTTTTATGGAAAGAAAAATTTGAAATATTTCCCGGAAAACAAACTGAACGTCTTTTTCTGTGTAATATTTGTATGAACTATTGAAATTCGGACAAAACTACTTCTGTGGGTCAGCTGGTTGTATGATCTTGTACTTACTCGTATATATAAAAATTAATAAGTACATTTAATTAGCTGACGAATCACTCTCAGTAAGCTTGAAGTATTTTTGTGAATATCATTTGTCTTTTTTTTGCAGATTAAATGGTCAAAATAATCTTCATGCTCCAAAATAGGACCCAATGTGTGTGTATATTCAGAAAAAAATAATGCTGATGTCCAAAATAAGATTTTGGCCTTCAGTTCCATTTAAGTCCGCTTTTGCCCTTTATTTATGTATCATGTGATGTGTATATCTTTTGTTGGAGATCGTAAATAAATAAATAAATAGGCCTTACTGCAGTTTTTGTCCGCGCTGGTAATCCAACTTAGCACATAAGTTTCACCTACAAACGTTCTGGGCCAATGAAGCATAAGCAATATATCCGATAAGTTAACAGTCAAAAACATAGTGAAGTTGTTATTTATAACCGGCTCTAGTGAAGCCAGACGAATTGTAATGAATCATTATCGCATTTTTGTTGTTATGTAGTATTTATTTAACGAACATTATTATTATGTATGCAATGCAGCATACATATAAGAGAAGCGTGTAGAAGATCTACTTGATAAAAATAATGCCTTGGATACGCAACCATTTTTTTTAAGCTAGGATATTATTTATTTTTTAGGGAATGTGCTTCCGCAACTTTTGTTTATAAAGGCACATGGCGTCTGCCTATCTGACCTTAATAACCAAGTAACTGGAATACTATACACCCTTGGTAAGACTGGTTGTCTTCTGACTACCCGTAACGACTGTCACAGATCCACGAATGACAACCGGGACCAAAGACATTAAATTAAGGGACCAACGGCTTAACGTGCTATGCAAAACCTTCTACAGCACTTAAAACACCTTACGAACAACTTTAACTTTAACAACTTACTTTGTGTTGTAATCTATATTTTATTTAAAAAAAAAACAGCTGTTCCCTACATTTATGTTCGTCAAAATGTAGGGAACAGCTGATTTTTTTCGCGATTTCAGGTTTGGCCCCATAGTAAAAGTTATTCATGATGATGAGTACAATGACCTCTTAAGAGGTTTTGGGTTAATTCATTAACACCTTGTATTAATACTAATAGCTGCGCCCCGCGGTATCACCCGCGTAAATGTCGATCCCGTGGGAATATCGAGATAAAACGTAGCCTATTTATGTTAATCCAGGGTATCAGCTACCTCCACACAAAATTTTATCAAAATTAGTCCAGCCGTTTGAGCGTGAAGAAGTAACAAAAATATAAACACACACACTCACAAACTTTCGCCTTTATAATATTAGTGTGATTGTATTGTATGATATGGGCCTTGCTTGATGCCTGAAATAAATGGATAAATATAAATAAAGTTAACTTATCAAGTAATAGTAACAAATCAACGCATTATTAGCTTGAAACGTAACACTGATCGCTAATAGCATGTCGGGTGTAGGAAGCGATCGCTATAACTCTTTAGCTTCAACAATTATAACCAAGTTAGCTGGTATGTTATAACCAACTTCCGACATGCGACAGTGGGGACAGTGAGGTGATGGTTGACTTTGATATTTGGAACAATTAAATAGCTCATTATTCGTATAAAGGGGCTTAAATAAGTCATTAGGGTAGAAGGAATAATTCTATACAGAAAAGTGTGCAGTTGGGCGTTTAGCCACCTTTTTACCGACTTCATTCTACTAGAAAATTCACTGGGAGTAGAATAAGCAGTCAGTGGGACAGCTATCAACAAATTAAACTGTAAAAACAACAAACTTTTTTTTAAATCAGTACATTTTTAGGATTCCGTACCTCAAAAGGAAAAATGGTTGCCTGTAAAGTCGGTTTTACGGGCGAAGATTTTACGTGACAACGTCTTTTTCTCGGTAGAATAGTTGAGTGGGAGAGAGACGCAAGGCATTCGGCGGGCCTCTCTCTCGTTCGGTGACTCATCGTAACGTTACCGAGCGTTACACTTTTTCATAAGTGACTCCCAGCCGCAACCTAATTTAAGACGTTGTCACGTCAAAAACAGAACCTGGTGGAAACGAAATGTGGGGATAATAGCACCTCTGCTTAACCCTTCGGATATTACAGGCGTGATGTTACGTGATGTTGTCACTAAACAGTATATTTAGTACCATAATGTTTCTCATTAACCCGTTACGTGACCACATACACAATCGTGAATAGTCATAGTTATAATATTTCTACTCGAGCATTACCCTCGCCAAATGACAAAATAAGCGAAATGAAAGTAAACAAATGATTGTATAAACATTCCTACTGCTAAACTGCACATATATTACCTCTAGTTCTGAAGAGAGAAATGTCATGACCATGAGGTTAGCTGTAAATTGTAATAATCTGGACGTAAGTCGTAAGATCTGCTCTAGCATTCAGTATGATGATAAATTAGTATGGATTAAGAAGGGGTGTACTATACCAAATCGAATGCCAAATAATCGAATATCAATTGGGCCCTGAACCTATGTATATAGTTAGCAAAACATGCACAAATCAAATTTGTTTTAAAAGCTGCTTAATAATCACTTCAGCCGAAAGACTCTGGTGTATAAGCCTCACTCAAGCTTCGCTACTTTGACCAGCCGGTCGATTCTGTAAAAATCTCACCGTGAAAACTTAGGTGAAGTGAGTTGGTTTTTGCTAGGAATTACCACTATTAACAGCTCACTCCACGCTCACTTCACCTAAGTTTTCACGGTGAGATTTTTACAGAATAGCACCGCTGTTCTGTGCTTCTCGCATCCAACGGATTCAGGTCATCGGTCCATCTTGTGGGAGGCCTTCCAACACTACGTCTTCCGGTATGCGGTCGCCACTCCAGAACTTTTCGGTCCAATCGGCCATCTGTTTTGCGAGCAATGCGCCCTGCCCACTGCCACTTAAGTTTGGCAATTCTTTGGACTATGTCGGCTGACCTTGGTTCTCATGCGGATTTCTTAATTTCTGATTCGATCTCGTAGGGAAAAGCTGCTTTGTAGGAGATAAATAGTCTGCCGATTTTGGTGTCCGTAGTTTTTTATAAATAAACATAATATATAAACAGAACTGCCCCCTTTTCTTCGTGGGCTATTTGATATTCATCCTTCCATACTCTTTTTACTTTGTCCACTTTCCTTTCCTTCCTTCCTTTCCTTCCTTCCTTTCCTTCCTTCCGTTCCTTCCTTTGGCCATCTTTAAGGATAAAAAAAAAATGGCGAAAAAAATGGCGGTAAGTTTTGATTTCATTGACACGTAATGATGCTGTTAAAATATATGGCGCATATCACTAAGCTAATAGACTTTACCAAGAAATCCAGACATCTAGACAACCGTTACAATACTTAAATCATAATGAAATACAAATAAAATATGCTGAAACCTAACGCAACTATGTGCATCATAATTTTACAATTGTAGGATAGATGATGGCGGCGACATTTGACAGCTGTCACTTTGACAGCTGTCAGCGAAAACTCGCATGTATGAACGATATTTAAAAGGGAAAGTCCTAGTTTGGTTAGGACGGCCCGCTTCTCATGCAGTATAACCTGGTTTGAATAAAATAGAATATAATCTAGATCATTCTAGACTAGTTTTTGTTAAGAACACCTAGATTTTGGACTACCCGTAGAAATGTTAGTAATTAGTAGTCGTTTTCACACCAATGAAGGAGAAAAACTGGGTGTCTGTTACTAAATAATCAATTACTTAGCTAAAATAGTTATTACACTTTCCGAGTTCACGTCATCATGCCTACTCATATAACATCACGCTTGCTCTCTGCCTAATTAAAGGGTAAGCAGAAATAATTCCTCATGACATAACGTTACGGAATAGTGATCTTGTTTATAAAAGTATTTATAATGATATTACTGCCACAATGTTTAGTCTAGACATAATCTCTTGATTGCATTTTATGAAACCCACGGAAATGGTGGCGATAAAATGATACACTCTACTTCTCTTTGAGTACTGTATTCCCATAAATCAACTTGTTTGTGTGTCAGAATGCTTTGTGCAATTAGCCAATTCCAGGATGTGCTAAAAACGCAGTAAAACGTAAAATTCATGGGACATAATATGCGTTCTGCCAAATTATAGCCAAACTTAAGTGGCAGTGAACAGGGCATATTGTTCGCAGGACAGATGGCCGATGGGGCCGAAAGGTTCCTGGAGTGGCGACCGCCTACCTACCGGAAGACGTAGCGTTGGAAGGCCAAACATTAGTGTCAGAATTTATTAATATACGGGTTACGGGTGTAACAATGTAACTAACGGAAATTCTGGAACGAAAAATCAAAACTTAAAAAATCACGCTCCAAAATAATTCCACTTTCGCTTTTGAGAACGTGCTGTAGTTATTTTCTGTTCGTGTCCCAAAAAACAAAAAATCTTTCCTCTCCTGATTTCCTACATGGAAATCTGGGGGGTAATTGCGTAACACATTATCATTACCAATGGCTTTTATTTTGACAGTTCATTGTCTTTCATTGCGTTATTTAAGTTGTTGAGCAGACAGTAGCAATGGATCCTTCAAAATGATACAGACTCATTGATAGTGTGTTCCTCAATTATGGTGCACTGCATGTATCTATACTTATCTAGGTAAGGTGCACAATCTCTGTACCGAGTCACAGACCTAATGAAGTGAGCCCTGTATCCAGGCCACCTGCCGGTCACATTATGATGATTATAGGAAAACTGACCGCCCGATATTATTACACTTTCACACTATAATCTTACTAAACGCAGCGCTGCTTTCTTTGGAGGTTCTACTATTTTTAGCTTGAGTAGGTAAATGCGACGGCTTTATTTTCGATCGTGTTGTTGTCCTGTGGTTGCAAGTGCTGCTGCTAGATGCAGAAGCGTGTTGTTCATTGTCTGCGGGGTGGGCAGTGCTATTGGAATTTCCTTTCGGAATTTCTCGGTAGCAGCTCGGCGCCTGGATCTTTGCCGGTTGATGTCAATAGGCTTGCCCTCTATTAATTATAGCCTCCCGAATGATTTCGGTTACGGTGGCCGATCTCAACAGGGATTAGCCAGGTACGCAGGAGATATTATAATGCACAAGTGTGTACGTGAATACAGGTGCACTCTCTGTTCCTTTACTCTCATAGACCAATGGGACGGCAATCCGACAAGACCGTGTAGAGATCAGGCGCAGGACCAACGGCTTTACGTGCTTTCCGAAGCACGGGGGTATTAAACCGCCAACTTCCAAACTCCGGACTGTTACTAAGAAATTCCTAATGGAAAACCCAATAACACTTTGTCTGACCTGGGAATCGAACCCAGGACTCCACGCTCAGCAGTCGCGCTTGTGACCACGAGACCAACGGGGCAGTTGGGCCTTCTATTACAACGTAATTAAACATAGAGATGGCGAAATGTATGGTTTACACATTTCGGTGTACACACATCATTCAATCATTTTCGGTTTCATTATCGAATACTAGCTGCGCCCCGCGGTTTCACCCGCGTAAATGTCGATCCCGTGGGAATATCGAGATAATTTATCAAAATTGGTCTAGCCGTTTGAGCGTGAAGAAGTAACAAACATATAAACATACTCTCACAAACTTTCGCCTTTATAATATTAGTGTGATTTACTTCAGCCTAACCTTTTGTAAATCAGGACTGATGTTATGTTACTTAGGCGTTCTTCTCGTAAAAATTCCGTGGTAAAAATAGCCCTTCACCTGGGTAGCAAGGCTGATTGCACTAGGTGCACCGGGCGAATATTATAGTAGTCCCATGTTAGGAATCTTGTTGAATGTTACTTGGGAGTTTATTGCGCCACTTCATCCCAGCTAAAACTCACTAGCTGAAGTTCTGAAGAGCGGGCGTTTTGCGGAACTGTCTTATATGTATTTTTTGATGTTCTAAAACTGCTGATTCTCAGACTAATTTGAAATAATTTTAGCATTTTAGCGCGGAAAACATCGTGAGGAAACCGGCATGTCCTAGAACCAAAAAATCGAAGACATGTGACATCTACCAACCTGCACTGGGCCCGCGTGGTGGATTGCGACCCACACCCTCTCACAAAGAAGAGGCCTGTGCCCCAGCAGTGGGAGCATTATAGGCTGGTTATGAATGTTATTGTTGCCACAATGCGTCAGATCAAAAGATCTGATTTGCGAAAAAGAGCGCGCTGAGCACCATATTCAAATACACGAGCGGCACGTTGTCGGCTACCGTCGACACTCATCGACGGCTGCAGTTACCTCTGCGGTTGTTGCATATCGCTCGTGTGTGCCTTTGGTTTTGCAATGACATAAGCAAAATTATTATATCTTTTTTTTTTCTCAGACAATGCATCTGCAATATTTCAAGTCAGTTTACTGCCTTATTTCACGGTCTGCTGCCAGGGCTCGTATTGTTTCAAAGAAATTGCTAACGAGCGCAGTTTCCTCATCTATCATACGAGTATCGTTTGACCTCGTACCTAGACTATACCTCTTCCTAATGTACATGATATTACATCATAGAATAAGGAAGATGTAAGTCGAGGAGCAATAGTAGTCTCGTGGTTACGGCCGCGACTTACGAGTTGTAGGTTGTAGTTTCAAGCCCAGACATGCGCTTTACTTTGTGTAAATTATTTCATCACCACTGCTCTCAAACGATGAAGGAAAACATCGTGAGGAAACCGGCATGTTCTAGAACCTAAAAATTTAAGACATGTTACGTCTAATAACCCGCACTGGGCCTACTTGGTTGATTACGGGCTACGGCCCACTACCTCTCACAGAGAGGAGGGCTGTGTCCCAGCAGTGGGAATATTATAAGCTGATTATGAGTCCCAGCAGTGGGAACATTATAGCTTGATTATGTTAAGTCTAGGAGGTGGTGTTAGTACGAGTAGAGCTCCTTGTGAAAGTGTTCGTTCGGGGAAAAACTACCATTAATGTAGATAGGTATTTCAGTTTGTTCGAAGTCGCTTTGAAGGGAAGTTATGGGTATCGCCGTATCTGTGACGGAAAGACAAAAGGGCACTTTCAGATTTTTTTTTTAAATCTTTTCTTATGTTTAATATATTATCTTTGAAGAAATTATGGATCGGTTCAGGAGAAGAGTAAAAGTTAGCGTATTGGCTATAAACACTTTAATTGCTTCCTAGACATCCGAGATTTAGAAAATCTTTAAAATTGTGGCGTGAGAATGTGAATGTAACCAAAAAGAAATTCAATTTAAGCGCCAAAATGACAACCTAGCACGTCGTTATACTTTTTCTAGCCAGATCGTTATCAAAATGGCGGCTATAAACGTAAAAACAACAATTAAAAGAATGACATAACTGTATAATATTCGCTAAAACATTTATTTACAAACAAGCGTGTGAACTTGCTGATGTAACTTTTTAATTACCTACCGTATGCCCAGTATGTTTTGAGCTGTCAAGTGGCGCTGCTTGCGTAGGAAGACGTCAGTGAACTATCAAATTCCATACATTTAAACTTAGTTCCCCATTTCGCCGCATGTCAAGACTTTTTGGCCGTAGTGCCCGTAGTACTTTTATATTTTGAACCAGTTGCAGTGTGAAATGGAATCCGGTTTGTGAATGAATTTTGAAAGTACCTAATACGATAATATGTCAGGAAGTGTTCTTTGAAATAATTTCGGAGGTCGTAATAGAGTTTTTTTACAGATGATATAGCAATTTGAGTTTTTTTTAATGGTTCATTGATCTAGTGGCAACATGGTTTCGGTAACAAACTTGTTATCGGATCTTTATAAAAACAAGTAATTAGATAATGGAGTATACCTACTACTATAAATCAAAATCATCGTTATCAATAGCCCGACTTCACCCACCTGAGCCTAGGCCTCTCTTTTTAGCCGACTTTAAAAAAAGGAGGAGGTTATCAATTCGGTTGGAAATACAGGGTTATTGGTAAAACATTAACAACCTCTTAAGAGGTCATTGTACTCATCATTATGAACAACTTTTACTATGGGACCAAACCAGAAATCGCGAAAAAAAAACTTTTTTACAAAAATTTTTTTCCGAAATTAAAGTTATTTTTCACTTTATAGTGTTTTTTGGAAGTCGGTTGTTTTTTTTTGTAAAAAAGTTTTTTTTTCGCGATTTCTGGTTTGGTCCTATGTCTAACGTTACAACACGTTATTCATATCTCTTGATAATTTACCGGCCTAGGTCACTCATAATGCCCACGCAACATAAATGTATATATGTTACGCATAAATAAATTCAGAAACATTTTTGTGGTTTTTAGTTACCTACAAGTTCTATAGATGTAGACATTCCACTTGTTTCAAAAAACCACAACACGTTACTTAATATAATAATTTGTAGTAAGTAGCAAAATTCACTTTACACATAAACGACCTATCCGATCGTTTTAGCACATTCTGTTGCGCAACTTCGCCAGTTGCACTTACGAATTGATTACAAAAAGACAAGAAGACAAACTTACCTCACCGGGACGCCATGGCGACGTTGACAGGTCGCGTTACCAGCTAGGTATACGGCTATATTATAGTGGGTTCCTGATCAGAGAGGCAATTCTCGTAATTTTTGGAACGTTCACAATCTGATCTCAGTCTTAATCTTCAAAAATACCTCTAATTTCAGACATGTTTTTGACATTCGTTGGTCGCCGAGATGAGACTGCGACTAGATTTTGAACGTTTTAAATTACTCAGGCTAGGTGGAGTGACGAACTTCGCAGGGTGGCTGGTAGCAGCTGGATGACAGTTGCCGAGAATCGAGCTAAAAGGCAATTGGAGAGGCCTATGTGCAATACGGACTGTTGTAAAGTGATGATGAAAATACGAGAATTAGCCTTCAGGTGTCCCTTCATTTTAATAGACTTGACAACTAGAATAGTAGAGCTTTTTCTGGAAAAGCTCGTCGTACCATGATGGTAGGTGGGGACTCTGTCCGCCCATCAAGTGACCCCAGGGAAGACGGTGGCACAGTGGTCACGTGCTACCGTGCATAGCGAGACTCAGGGGAGGCCCCTTTACAGTCTCCCCACTCCCCAGGGATGTGCCTTACAGGCGTTGCATGGGGGGGTTACGGAATTGGTATTTTTAAGAGGAACCGGGACCACCCCATGTGCTGATCACCGGGGTGGTTTTAGTGAGGTAAAAATCCCACCGTCCCCTCTCTCAAACATCTCCCCGGAGGTCGGGTGCCTTTTGAAGGTATTCCCCGACAACAAAAAAAAAAATCAAGGACAGTATTACTGCCGCCAAACAGCTTTGGTGTGCCGCTGTGTGCCGGTTTGATTTGAAAAATAGGGGTATTGGTAAGCCATCAAATGTTTAGGTGGAAGCTGTTTGCTTAATCCAGAAGTCAGACCCCGACAAAGGGAGATACAAAAAAAACATCTGAATCGAGAACCTCCTCCTTTTTTGAAGTCGGTTAAAAAATAAAACGATTTAAAAAGATTAGGATTTCCACAAGAGAAAACAAAACCCTCCTTTCAGCTTCGCCGTATTCGGGTAGAAAAGACACGGCCAACTAATGTCAATCAATGGTGAAATAACCCTGTGGCAATACACCATATGAATTACAGATATAAATGTAGAAATCTTACATAGAATTACACAACGGGCGGTGGATGTGCAATGAATATTTTAGCTATTTACTTATCTTTTACTAGCAGCGCCCCGCGGTTTCACCCGCGTAAGTTTCGATCCCTTGGGAATATCGGGATAAAAACTATGCTTTGCCCTTTCCCGGGACTTAAACTATCTCTATACCAAATTTCATCTAAATCTGTCCAACGGTTTACGCGTGATTGAGTAACAAACATCCAAACATCTTCACAAACTTTCACATTTAATATTAGTTGTTATTATTTGTTAGTAGGATGATCTGACACACATTTTAGCATTTTCATACATATCGGTAATAATATTGCAGTGTGATAAACGCAATATCTTGTAGTAGAAACCATAATGAACTAAGTAAACGAGCATTTGAGTTCAAGCGACGACGGGTCGCTGCACACGCAATGTGCAATCTTCGTGATGTGCTCAGCGATAAGATGAAATGATACTGCAAGGTGTGTGTTGATATTATTTACATTTAATGTTATGTAACTAAACTATTGGTACATGCTATAACGATTTTGTTTATGTTATGATCATGTCCAAAGACTTGATTGATTGCAGCACACGCCTAAGTAAGATTTATTAAAAACGTAATTGAATGAAACTCGTTGAGTGTACATGTAGTGCATGCAATCGGCAATAGCAACTGCGGAGTGTGGTATCCGGCCCTGGGTTCTATCCTCGGGCAAGGTAAAGTGTTATTGGGTTTGTTTCTTCGATAGGATTTATACCTGGTTGATGGCATTAGGCCCAACATGGCACATCTTCGTACCTAACTCACGTGGGTGTAGTAGGTCATTGTTTAGGTATGTTCATCCCTATTGTATTTAATACTAGCTGCGCCCCGCGGTGTCACCCTCATAATTCTCGATCCCGTAGGAATATCGGGATGAAAGTATCCTACGTCCTAATTCAGGAATTTCATTGAAACCCGTTCAGCCGGTTTAGCGTGAAAGCGTATCAAACAAATAGACAAAAAAATTTATATTTTCTCTTTATAATATTAGTTTAGATTTAGTTGAGAAAAAGATAGACACTCCCTAGCAACACAGACAATCATTCAAGATGGTATCTTAATGACAAATTGTCTTCACCTCGTCCGTGGACTTTGCTAATAAATAACTTCCATTGTCTACTGGAAACTTCGCTTACGTCACACCAAAAAAACAAAATCTAGCATTCCACATTACTTTTTAAGGGTTCCGTTTCCAAAGGGTAAAAACGGGACCCTATTACTAAGACTCCACTGTCCGTCTGTCTGTCTGTCTATCACCAGGCTGTATCTCATAAAACCGTGATAGCTAGACAGTTGAAATTTTCACAGATGATGTATTTCAGTTGCTGCTATAACACCAAAAATAAAATAAAGTTAAAATTTAAAGGGGTATAAAAGAAAGGTTTTTTCGGCGTTTTATGCCTTGTGGTACGGAACCCTTCGTGTGCGAGTCCACTTGGCCGGTTTTTTTTAACATACAACCACCAGTACATATACGAAAATAGTAATATTAAACTCTTTGGAATATGACGTAAGTGACGCCATAGGCGAAAGTAAGTGGAGCGATTTGTTATATTTATTATTGTATGGAATGCCCAGATTAGCCATAATACGGGGCTTAGAAAGTGGCAGAGGTGGCAGTTTTTTTGTTGACAAGAATGTGGGCGATATGAAGTGGCACTTTGCTATTGTAACTTATTTATTTTAAGCCAGTATGTGGTGTGTGGGTTAGAGTATAATATGTTCTGTGGTGGGCAGTATGAAGCAACTGGACACTAAATAATTAGTTCTTATCAGATAAAAACAGAGCAGAGAGCAGTGGTGACGGCCCCGACTACGTATTGTAGGTCGTGGGTTCAAACCCTTGCTTTACTTTGTGTAAATAATTTCATCACCACTGCTCTCGAAATGGTAAAGGAAAACATCGCGAGGAAACCGGCATGTCCTAGAACCAAAAATTTTAAGACAATGTAACATCTACCAACCCGCGTTGGCCCCGCGCCGTATATACAGCCACTCCCCCTCGACTTGGCCTGAGTCCCAACAGTGGGAAGATTATAGGCTAATTATGGATAAAACGAATGTTTAACTGGCCCTTAAATTTTTCTTAAACAGGCCAAGACCAGGACCAGACAGACACGGTTGGTGAAAATGCACAATATCCGGCACAAAATACAACAAACTTACAACAAACTGTTGACTCTGTGCAGTGCCGGATTAAGACTACTTGATGCCCTAAGCAATCCACGCCTGTAGGCCTCCTATCCACTAGCCACCTCGTATTTTTTCAAAACAACGACGACAGATTTGTAAAGATTGGCGCACATCTCTAGCTAGAGTGACTTTTGGGGCTTGTAATATCTTGCTGATAAACAGCCTTGCCTGTTCATGTGCTAGCAAATACTGTGTCGGTGCTGTTTCTGCCTTATTGTGCCCCCCGAGCCGTGATGCCCTAAGCAATTGCTTAATTTGCTTATGGGCTAATCCGGCACTGACTCTGTGTCACAGAAGTGCATAATGAACCTACGTACCTAGATAATTTATGCATCCTTTCCTCGAGTCGAAACTGACATAGTCAAAGATAAATCGCACCTGTCCCTCCCTCTTATTTAAATGTAAAGCCACATCTAATTTCCGCATACCTCATCCTCGCCTACATACAGCTGCACATCAGGTAATTAGGAGCCGGCGCCGGCGTTCGATCTGCGATTATATATGGTTACGTCACTGCTGCGCCCGCGCCGGACACGTAGAAAGTAATAATAGGGTTGTCAATGTAAGAAGAGTTTTGTTGAGATGAAGATTTTTATAATTTTTATTGCTGAAGTCAGGATGAGCTGGCAGGGAGAGAGAAGGCCAATACTAATCTCTTAAGCTTGAACTCTCACTCCTCTCTTTAACTTTATCTTGTCCTTTCCTGTTTCCTGTGAAATGTAATTAAGGAATTGAGTGGATATAAACTCAAAAGAAATTCAATTTTCGGAATCGTTAGAATCCTTCCTCTCCTGCTATTTAGGTGCAGCATAGTTTTTCTAGAACTTCAAACTTCTTAGGCCAGGCGGCTATTCGTTAATTGGACGATAATTAAGTCTGAAAATTCAAGTAAGCGTCACGTTTTGGCACATTTCGTTACATGAGAGAGAAGAAAGATGTAAACCTCTCTCGGTTTCTCACACTAAATCTCTCTTACTCTTTATAAATGTTTTAAGAAGTTTGACTTCATCATGTGTACGGTGGTATCTCTATTAGCCGACCGATATAATGGGCATTGTTCATATTTTTTTAAATGTTGTAATTGAAAAACCATTTCGAGGAATAGCGTTACTGATCATTACGGACTAATTAATTACGAAAAATATTCATATTTTATTGATATTTTTGATAAAATACGATTGACCTTGTTTGCCCTTTGGTTTGGCTGTACAGTTTTGTATCGTTACCTCGTTATCGTTAAAAAGTAAGAGGCAAGTATTGTCTACAATCTGTCAAGTGTCAAATTATATTTATTATATTATTATTTTTGCTCCCCTTATTTCAGCTACGCTATGATGGCTGCTAGTAGAAATATACTCTAATATCATAACGGTCTCAACTTTAGGCAGGTTTCGCGAGTCAGCTTTAACAAAAGTATCGCTCATTGTGGTCATTGTGGTTCAGGAAAACGAACAATAAAATTATGTCGCCGCGTGCGTTATTATTCTATTTCTAAGTCGCCGCGTAGATTGTTCTAGTGACGACAGAGAGTAGTATATTCCTTGGACGACACTTACTCATAAAAAAACCATTTGTAAACAAATACGATAATAGGATAGGATTCGAATTCGATTATATAAGACAGTATTTGAGTATTCAGTATTGACACTTTGACAGATGTGATATGGATGACGTTGTGTTGACAGATTTAAATTTTTAATTATGTACTAGTAAAGCAACGGCACTTAATCTATTTAAGCCAAAGATGACGTCACCTACCTTAAAAACTTAAAATAATTAAATAATTTTTTTTTAAATAACTATTGAGCCAATCATCAAAATATTCAAATTAGTTTCTCAAAATGCTCTAAATTTTCAAAAAATAAAATAAAATCTAATGGTTAGAATTTTTGGACAATCCCCATTGCCCGAATTGTGCTCAATATATAAATGTGGCAACCCTATAACTACGTGCGGTTACAGTAACAGGCGCGTGCGACTATACGGCGGTAGTTAAGATTCCTACCGGCTATTTATTCTAAAATACCAAACTTATTTCCTGCATGCATTCTGCGTAGATTGACAATTAAGTCAAAACTAGTTACAAACACTTGCTGTGTTATTTTCGTTTGTCTGTTATGTCATAAGTGAGTCAGGTATTAAATTATTCATTTTATGCCGCCACTGCATGAAAAGAATTTGATTTTGTGTCAGTTAACAATACACAGTACGACTTCATTTCCGGTAGTTGTTTCCAAACAATGTCAGAGATTACATATTATTTTGATTTTCCCAGAAGAAATGTCCAAAGGTATCTAGGAGTAATTGCATAGCATGGAATAGGTAGTCAAAAGTTTCAGTTTCTAGGCCAAACAGTGCCTTGAAAATAGTCACTCAGGTTTACCTCAGGATCTGTTTGAGATTTGATTCCAGGTTTTGATTCCAGGGTTTCAGCTACCAAAAACATGATAACATTATACAAAATGTTATCAAAATTGGTCCAGCCGTTTGAGCGTGAAGAAGTAGGAAACATAAACACACACTCACAAACTTTCGCCTTTATAATATTAGTGTGATAGGACTGAGGTAGGACTGATAGGATATCCGCAACGATTGTTATGCACTGGACACTTTTGAGTTTGTTGGGTTAATTTTGAAACACGATAAACTATATGCGTGTATGTAGCTATGTAGTCCATAATTTTTGTTAAATCTTGTAAAGACGTATAACAGATCAGCTACTCAGCTGGAAATTGTACCCAATTAAATTCAAGATTCTAAAACTACTTACTTGATGAGCGATGCCAATAATATTGATTGGATTCAATTTTCGAGAGATACGTACTTACTTATTTTAAAACGTAACTTATCTAAGTAATGTTTTCCTGCGTGTTACGCAATTTTGATTAATGCGTGCTAGACTGTCGATGATCGATCATACCTACTCGGACTAGCGCTAGTAAAAACAATGATAGGTATGTATTAAGAAAGTCCTACCAGTATTTTACAGTCGCTCCATCTAAAATACTGGTACTCAGCTGCATCCGGTTAGACGCTGCATCCGGTTAGACTGGAAGCCGACTCCAACATAGTTGGGAAAAGGCTAGGCAGATAATAATTATGTACCTACTAAAAAAGTGTAAAAATAATATTTATAATGCTTTCAGTTACCCACCGTAAAGCTGAAAGCATTATAAATATTATTTTAACCGACTTCAAAAAAAAGGAGGTTATCAATTCGATACGTATGTATGTAATATTATTGGAATTGCATTATATTCACATAATTGACAATCTATTAGGGCTTCCAAACAAATATACAAAATTTTATAGACGTATGTATGTATATATGTATGTTTGTCCACGCATATCTCCGTAACTATTAATCGGATCGTGACCATTCTTTCGTTTTCATTCTTTTAATTTCGGAACTCGGTGTCTTGGGATCTGTATTTTAGTTTTAGTTTTTTGCCACCGACTTCCGAAATTAAAGTTATTTCATAATTTTGAGTTCATTTCTTTTTGAAGTCGGTTTAATTTTTTTAAATTAAGTACTTTTTATTGTCTCATATGTAGGTAATCGAGTGTGAATTAAGATGGTGTCACGCGGTGAACAGGACTCATAAAATAAAATAGAAACTCAATCAAATAAGGACGAGGGAGGGAGGGTAGGGGAGGGGTTGAGGAGGATTTCTTGATGCTGATTACATTTACAGAATTACAGATACACAAACCAGCAGGGTAAGTGCGTAACACACTATCAGTAGCAATGGGTTTCATTTTGACAGTTCAACAACATTCATTGCGTTAATTACGTTGTTGAGCAGACACACTTTTCGTACATAAGGAGCAATGGATTAGCAATATGCTTCAAAATGATTCAAATTGAGAGTAATAGTGTGTTACGCAATTAGGGTGCAGTAGGTACCAGTAATTTAGTCGTATAATGTTCAGTAGGCTAGAGTTAGACGAATCGAAGTTGTATGCGGAAACTAGGCATCTGAAACCCATAGTGGATTGGATTCGTCCCTCTGCTTCTGTCATACTAACTGTGTCGACTCAACAAAATTTGAGAATAAAGTAACATCTTAAAATATTAAGATGAAACAGTTGCCGAGTCTTTAAGTTTATCAAAATAAAAGTTTAAAACATAACTTAGTTCAAAATAAAACGCATAAAACGTACGCTTGCGGAATAACAAAACGAAGCCATATGATGACACCTCCTGCCATGTTTTCGTTCTGTCAATCAAACTGAATTAGACAGATCAATTAGTCCACAGAGTACTTTGATAAGACTAGTAAAATCGTAAAAACACTGAAGAGAAAATCTATTTTTCTGACCATTATTTCGAATGAATATGCTAGTTTAGTTGGAATTAACTATTCAAATTATGGAAATGACTACTACTGCCACTAAACCGAGCAACCTCGCTCCAAACGTCGCCGTAAACGCTGTTTTGCTGCCAAGTCAAGAGTTGCCTGCTGAAACACCTATCGTATCGGGTTACGACTGGGAAAATGGCACTGATTTCAACAAAATCCTCGAGAGTTACGCTCGATCTGGTTTCCAAGCCACCAACTTCGGTAACGCAGTCCAAGAAATAAACAAAATGCTGAAATGTCGCTCTGTTCCATTAACTGAAGAAACAAGTGACCCTTATGAAGAAGATGTATTTATTAAGAAGAAGACTAACTGCACAATATTTTTGGGATATACTTCTAACATGATTTCGTCCGGATTACGAGATACACTGCGATTTTTGGTGAAAAACAAGCTAGTGGACTGTATTGTGACCACTGCCGGAGGAGTTGAAGAAGATTTCATTAAATGCCTCGCTCCTACTTACGTCGGAGACTTTAATTTAAGCGGGAAAATGTTAAGAACTCGTGGCATTAACAGAATTGGTAACTTGTTGGTTCCAAATGATAATTATTGCCGATTTGAAGAGTGGGTGACACCATTACTTGATGAACTGCTTGATGAGCAGATTGCAAATGGCACTGTTTGGACTCCTTCAAGGATAATTGCAAGATTAGGCGAGAAAATTAATGACGAAAGCTCAGTATGCTACTGGGCTTGGAGAAATAATATTCCAATCTTTAGTCCTGCGTTGACCGATGGTTCTTTAGGAGATATGATGTACTTTCACTCATACAAGCGGCCAGGACTTATCATAGACATTTTAAGTGACTTAAGGAGGTTGAATACTATGGCTGTAAAAGCCAATAATACGGGTATGATAATATTAGGAGGTGGTGTGATAAAACACCATATTTGTAATGCGAATTTGATGAGAAACGGGGCTGATTTCTCTGTCTACATAAACACATCAAGTGAGTTTGACGGCAGTGATGCGGGTGCAAGACCTGATGAAGCAGTGTCTTGGGGAAAGATTAGGCCAAACGCAACACCGGTAAAACTGTATGCTGATGCAACATTGGTGTTCCCGCTGATTGTTGGGCAGACGTTTGCAAAGCATCATTTTAGCAATAAAAAGAATGTTTAAATTTTATTTTGTGTTATTTTAGCCTGTCGACCTAATACCTGTATTTGTTAGGGATCTAATACCTATGGTCCATAATGCACAAAATACAATGTCAAAAATATTACTCTGTCTAATATCTGTAAAGCAAACAAAAATAAATCAACATTCAAGCATCCATAACAAAGAAATAATGTTATCTGTAATGAGATCTGCTCTGATAAGGATTTATGTTGCAATTTGTTATTTTATGCGGCTATTAAACTCTGCTTATGAAGAATGCATGTACGGAAATTAATTGGAAAATAACGGCATCTCATATACTGGGAGAAAATATAACTTCACGGTTATTCTACCAATTAACGGACTGTATGAAAGAAAGGTGGCCTCACGTCAGATTCTATTTGATATTTCGTTCGTTTTTTAGCTTTAGTGGAATCACTTCTTGTTTACAAACACCGCAAAAATATATTATTTGAAACTCTCAGAGCCATCTAGTAGCGAATTATAACACTAACTAATTTACCGCCATCTGTCAGAGAGTAGCAAAAGTAAAATATTATCTATTAGCATTGCTATCTGTTGGCTTCTACTGAAACTACGTTGATGCAATGTTAACGACCTGGATATCAATTTTGAAGAATGTTTATCAATATCTGTAGATAAATAGTACAATATTTTTAAGTGTGTTTCATTGTTTCCCCTTTAAATTCGATTCTAGATAATATTTAACTCGCGGTAATTAAAAACGATTTCGTAGCAAGACGGTGTGAATGAACTGTCAAATATGCAATGAAGTTAGCCGCTGTCTGGAATCCCTCAATTGTATTAGTGTGCGTCCATGAACAGCTTTTATTATAATGTGTGCTGTCTGTGAAAGCGGCTTTGAAGCTCCGTCCTCCGAGTTCGTTTGCCCAACTTTGTTCATCGTATTCGACGGCGCCGCCCGGCCGGTCGTACGCCTTGCATATTGTTTACATCCATATTCTCACAACCAAACATGCCTGCCTTATCATAGTTTAAACAAAAAATGGACGTGTGCAAGTTAGAAAACGAATTTTATTAGCAAGTGTTGCAATTTTATGTGATAAAGTGCGTTAAAATGTGCGTGATGCGTCCGTTTTTGCTAGTTATGCTCCTTCTATCCGGTAAGTCGCATCCTTTGAGTCCTTTGGTGGGCTATTTATAGGTCCTTACGGTCATTCCGTGCAGATATTAATGGGAATTTGTTAGAATACATAATTTGTTGCACGTTTCTGTAGAAGTCGAAACTCTTTGATGTTGACAGTGTGCGGACGTTCCAAGAATGCCTTTGCTTCGTTTGATGTTATTATGAACGGAGACGCGTGTTTTTATGGCTCGTTTTGGATTTAGAATGCCGATTGTTTCTCCCATCACCTCCCATTGTCGGTTGTCTTATTTACTTACCTACTTAAGTTTTTGCTAGCATTGATTAGATTAGCAGTCGTCGGTTTGGCAACAATGGCATTGGCCATGGCATGGCCAATATCATGTTTCTTAATCTCATGATAATAATGAAAACGACCCCGTGAATAAAATAATTAAGTTAATAACTACTGTACATAGCTGCTGATCCCCAATTATTGTACAAATTTAGTTTATCTTAGATGTTCATGATAAGATTCACCACTTTGTTATTAAAACCGGTAGGAAGATATTATCAATAGCATAAATAAATATCATTTTATCATTGTGACATTTGACTTTTTTTTTTCAAAAGTCCAAAGATAAATAACTTTTTTTATTGAATTTTGTCTGATATAAAAGTTATTTTTATTAATTTATCAGTGTTGCCATCAGGTATTGACATTAAGATTATCAGACATCAAAATTAATCCACATTTTTTAAACAATCAACAGGATAAGAGTATTCTGTAACATGTTTGTAACTCAATAATGGTATGAGTTAAGTCCATTACAGTGGACAAACACAAAACATTGAGACCATTCAGTAGACTTTGAGAATATTATCTACAGTGAGCATATTGAGAATATCTTGTATTACAAGTTGAGAGGAATTTTATCAACACAATCAGTTTATTGTAACTACTAATGACTTAATTTATGTCTTGTTTGTTATTGATAATAATTATCATAATGTAGAAAGTAGTTACTGTTGTAACTGAGTGGGTTTTTGTAGAGGACTCTATTATGATGAACCCATGTACACACTTAGACAAAACATAGGTTAGTACCTATAAAAATAATGAGTTCCTCATCCTTCTTACAAGATATTATTTATTAGTAACGGTCATCCGTCACTTATTAAATTAAAACATTTGATGTGTAAAAGTTAACACAGCCCCATCCCATTTATATTACACATATTTGAACCTAAATTAGTATATGAATTATTATTTTAAGTTTGTTAGCATAAATATTATCTTAAAATGAACAAAACATTATTTTGTAAATATTCAAATGAAGAAACTGATCACTATTTATAATTATTATTTCATAGTATTATGGTTTATACTATACTTACACTTAAGTCACCAATTAGTGGCAATTAGCTTTATTTCTTTTCTTGTACAGAAAGTAAAAATTTTAAGTAACTTTATGAATGTGCAAGTTGTCTATGCTTTCTGCTTATACCCCATAGATAGGTGTTTGGTGAGAATGTCGAAGTAAATAATAAAATTATTTCATTAACTCCTAACTACCCACAAGTTTAAATTACCATAAACTGACATTAGTGTTATCTCTGTTTTCAAAAAACATTTAAACAAGATTTTATCATAGGTACATTACTACCAACACGACACAACAAAAAAAAACAGAAAGTCAGAGATCTACTTAACATTTAAGAATGCGATCATTATTGAAGATTCCGGCCCTTATACAGGAATCGTTTTAGCAAATATTTGTTTAATTACAATATTTTTTATTTTTTGTCCACTACGGATCAGGTAGCGAGTGTAGCGACCCATAGTCCTCCGCCCACGGCGCCTGCGCCACTAAACAGATACGGGGAGAAGGCCCAGTTCTTCTAAAACGTAGTTAGGAATGTATAACTCCTTTGCCGAGGTATTTTGAGCCAATATTGTATACTCATAAAGGTTTGCTATAATTTAAAACCTGCCACAGCTCCTACAGAATACTCTCTCAAAGGGCTTACAAAATCTTCTTCGTGTCCATTCGTGTCGCTGGCACGACTGTATTTTAGATCTTGTTGCCCCAAAACTTTGCCACTTCCACGGCGTTGTCGATGGCAGCGCAGAGGTCACTTTGACTGCATGTTTTGGGACACAGAGGGCAGGATAGGAGGTGGAGCATGTTTTGCGACATAGCTCCACAACACAATTAAACCCTACTGCCGTCCCGTCAAGATAGCCCCACTTTACCAGGTTGGACTTACATCTTTCCACTCTTTTTTTTTATTTTTTTTTAAAACGTTGCCGCCCAAGAATCTCTCCTGTATTGTGGGTGCGTTTACAAACATTTAAAGTCACATACACAAACAGCCAGACCCGGAACAACTACTTGTAGGTCATACAAATATTTGTTCCGTGCGGGAATCGAACCCGCGACACGCAGCGCAGAAGTCAATCGCTTAACCACTGCGCCAACCATGCCGGTTCAGTAACTTACCAAGTACTATGAAAGTACTTACACTGTAAGTACTTTCATAGTTCACTGTAAGTCTTACAGCGAACTATGCATATACGCCCGCAATTTTCCTGTTGGGCTATCTCACTGTAAGTCTGAAACCCTTAGCAACATTTAAGTTATTCAAGTCAAGATCCGTATTCAAAAAAGTACTAAAATTTAGAGCATAGGTTCTCCACCTTATTTAGCCCACTCTGAGATTTTTTTTTACTACCACCTGTGCTAATCTGAAACAGCCATTGCCACGATCATATTATTTAAACGTGTAATATTATATAGTCTTAAGATAGGATATATAATATTCTCAGGGTCTTCTACTTCCCACCCCCAGGCACCCCCAAAAGTCATAAAGACAGTTCACGACAGTTTATTTACGCAAATTGCATGTTTTTCTGCCATATTTCTGCCTTGTGCCCCTGCATAGTGGTTCAATCATCTCCACGGGGGACGAAACCAATTATAACTATCACCATAGTGCAATGATTTATGGCACTCAGCCCTTGTTCTCAATTTAATTATGTTTTAATTACGTTTTACGTAGACGAGGCATTTACCGCATTTATTTCTTGGTTTTCTTTTAAACATTGGTTTTGCCATAGCAAAAAATCCCGGAGTTTGTGCCAGGTTGATGTTAATGGCAATAGAATTGCCCTCTACTTGTAGTAGAGGCGGAGGAGGAGGTGTAGTACTTATAGTAGAGTGCGATTCTAGGGACTTTAACATAACTGGTGAAACGTACTATAATTACACCTCTGCTTTACTCTTCGGGGTATACAGCCGTGTTGTGTTATAAAGGTTTATGTTGTAATAGGAATTTCCTAAGTAGTAGTTGAGTGCGTTTAAACACCCAAAATGTATATTTTTGACCAATATTTATGCCATGAACAACTGCCGAAAGACTACATGCCAATTGCAAATATCACATGCATCTGCCTCTATCCAATAGACAGTACCGTCTCGGCTATTAATCTTAGCCACTGGGGTGCATTAAAATAACCTCCACGAGAGGTGATACTTAAATGTACCTACGTCCGGCGTACTGGCAACTCAGCCTCAGTACCATCTCGCTGGCTGGCTTATATTTTTATCATGGCATGGCATGAGTTACTCTCAAGTAGTTCACGCCGATACGACTATGCGAGAGAATAGAAGACCTTAGCTATTGAACAAAGGTTTCTTAAATAATTGCACATCGCCATATCATCATTGGCAGCCTTGTTCCCCCACTGTTAAGTATAGGCCTCCTTCCTTTTGTGGCAAGCTTCCCTGGTCTGTGCGAATCTCATCCAAGTCTTTCCCACGATTTTCTGTAGGTCGTCCGCCAACATGGCTATTCTGCCAACGCTCCTTCTACCGTTTTTCGGCAACCATTCCGGTAAGGGTCTGCGCCACGTCCAGCCAAGCCATAATCATCATTAATTAGCAGCAATTTTCTAAAATTCTGCAGCGTAAGACGCCATCAGGCTAGGTGGAGCGAAGATTCTCGCAGTGTGATTGGAAGTAGTTGGATGAGAGTAGCCGAAGAATCGTGTAAATGACGTGCAATTGCAGAGGACTGTGTCTAGCAATAGAATTCTAAAGACTAAGGATAATGATAAAAGATTTACATTTTGGAACGGGCAACCAGCTTCTACTTACTACATAACTGACCGACTCTTTAACAATTCAAAAGTGCCCGAAACGTTTTGAGTTTGAAAATACCCATCCTCTTTCTTGTTTCACAATCTTAAAACTACGCTAACATATCAAGTACTTAGGTATTAAAACATTAAACTCGTATTTATAAAACTTAAATACCACAGTATATATTTTATTATACTGTGTTCATACTAAAGATACCGAGCTAATTGAGCAATGTGTGTAATTACAATACTTACTATACATATTATCTACAAGCTTTTTTTCAACTTGTTACGTTTCATCGACTCTGCGAACTTGAATGGATAATCAAGAAAAACCCGTTGTTCCTGCTTTAAACCTGACTTAACACCCGGTATTTTATCTTTACTAAGGATTTTTTCTCAGCTCTAGCGAAAATACTCGTTTCATTCTCGTTTTTATGTGAAAAGGGCTGTAAATGGTCATTTACCCCTTTTAAATTGTACTCGCCAGCCGCAATAGACCTGTAATTTTCGGAAATCGTTATTAAAATCTGATGGCAATCTCATCTCAGCGACAATCAATGTCCAAACCTTGAAAAAAATGTAGAGAAATTAGAGGTATTTTTGACAGATTGAGACTGAGGACGGTGAATGTTTATAATATTACGAGAATTGTCCCTCTGTATTATTTAGGCTTCCACAGAGTCAAATTAGAGATAGTAGAATAATTTTCACGATAGGTAAGGACAGCAACTTTAAAAATACTAACATAGAAGAAAAAATAACACAGTGTCAGTCTCGATTCGTTGAGCATTAAGTTTTCAGAAATGCGTCCGAAAAACAGTTACTAACATTTTAAGAAGCATTATTTTGGCTTCCTCCAATTTTCCCGACAAAAATAAAGGAAAATCCCAATTAAATTAGACAGATTACCCACTCAAGACACATCCCTAATACGGATAAGCAATCAAGAAATCATGGAGCTAACAAACTGCGATTGTAGAAAACAAGTAAAAACTCAGGGTTGCACCACCCCTGCCGTACTGAACGCCCCTACCAGGGGCGCGCTACTATAAAACCCGACATATTTACGAGTTTTGTCTCCCCCCACTCTAGTTTGTCTGTGGTTTAAATTACAAGAATCGGCGGAATATTTGTGAATTTGAATTAAGAACAGATGCGCGACTGTTTTCCACCAGAGATGAGCGAGGATGCGTAGCGAGGATTGTGTGTAAAACTAACCAATACCAACGCTAACTTAGTTCAAGCTATAAAAATGAAGCGATGTTATTGGCTGGATTCACACACATCCCTCGCTACGCATCCTCGCTCATCTCTGGTAGAAACTCAGCCTTAAAATGGAATAACTGCGCCTTTTGCCATTGTCTTGGCTTGAAATAAAAAAAAAGAGTCTACTACCGGAATAGTCCAATAACAGCCTTGTTTCGAAATCATCCATTTGATATCACCAACGTGGCTTTATTTTCTTTTTTAATTAATTAAACGCTAAAATGCAAACTGAATCTTTTCATAAGTGTATATTTTTACCGACTTCAAAAAAAGGAGGTAATTAGAGAGTAATTTTCAAGATATGGACTAATACGTGTAAGTGTGACGGCCTGGCGTATTGATACGAGCTACGGGTGTAGTGTCAAAGGGAAAACATCTCAAAACCTTGGTCAAATTCTAGTGCAAAAACTAAAAATTACAAAATAAAAAGTACTTAATTTAAAAAAATTAAACCGACTTCAAAAATAAATCAACTCAAAATTATGAAATAACTTTAATTTCGGAAGTCGGTGGCAAAAAACTAAAATACAGATCCCAAGACACCGACTTCCGAAATTAAAGTTATTTCATAATTTTGAGTTGATTTCTTTTTGAAGTAGGTTTAATTTTTTTAAATTACTTTTTTGTAATAGTGAAATTAAATTCAGTTGTATGAAAATTCTTCATTTGGATAGAAAAGGGAAAGAATATAAAGATTCCCACTTTCTACGCAAAAATCAACAACATTAGCTGTGGTAACCTATAGATATGGGCTACACCCTAATTGCGTAGGTAACACACTTTCAATCACAATCAATCAGTTTTTGAAGGATATTGCTTATCCATTGCTTCATAGGTATAGGTAAATTCGTCTGTTCTACAACATAAATAACGTAATGAACGTGGCTGAACTGTCGAAATGAAAGCCATTGCTACTGATAGTGTGTTACGCAATTAGCCCTCTGACCTGTAGGTATTATGACGTATTCCACATTGGGCACCCGCTTTAATGTCACCTGAGCGAATGCACCTGACACACATTCACTCAGGTGCCATTTAAGCGGGTGCCCAATGTGGAATACGTCGGTATTATTTCTTTAATCAACAATGTTTAATACCGTTCGACGTTAAGTCGACTGTTTCAAAATAGTCTAAGCAACACACATTTACCGGTTTAAGAATACAATGAGCCAAAACTACTTCCTGGAAATGTAAAATTAAGTGTTCTTTCGGACGAAACAGCTGACTAAACCCACAAGCCGTCCATTGTATATTTTCACTCTCAGTTTTACTGACACAGTTTAATTATTTAGTACAGCTGGTGTATGCAGTGTAATCTACAGTTCCCTTTTAATCAAACATATGAGTACACTAGGTACCTACTTATTTTTTTTTAACTTAGAGGTTAATATGGAGGTTAAAGATATGCTCGTTTTTGCGCACTGCTAGATTCTCAACTCTCGGCACTGAGCCGATTATTACGTTCCGGGTAGTGTTAGTGAAAACGGGCGTTAGTTGTAGCACACACAGCCTAGCGACCCATAACTTTTATTGCGACGAAAAACAGCGCATCGTGATAATTTTTCAGCCACATTTAAAAAAACATCCATCTTCTTCTCCTCTATCGTCTTCTTACAAAAAATTTGTTTTAACTGTCCATCGAAATGAAATACACGAAAACGCACAATTCGCAAAACCAACAGGGTAATAGCGTAACATACTAACAGTGGCAATGGCTTTCCTTTTTGACAGTTCAACAACGTTCATTGCGTTAGGTATTCAGTTGTTCACATTGCAAACAAATCAAATACATATAGGAAGCAATAGATTAGCAATATCCTTCAAAATTATTCAGATTGTGATTGAAAGTGGATTTCGTGCTGAACTCGCCAATATATTCACGAAGATAAATAAACCAGTTCAAAAGTAGAGTTCACTAGAGGAATTTTTTTGTCAGGCTATCTAAAATAACCTACAATTTTCTGAATAATCACTGCAGTCTTCGATAATAAGAAAATTCTCGCCTCGCGACTCATCATAATATCCCCCGCCAATAATCATTTTAAATGCATAGGAAAATTGGAATAAAAGAAATTCTCCCTCCGCTTATTATTTGAGCCGCAAATAAAACCATAGGAAAATCGCTGCCTCGCTAATATAAATACGACTGTATAATTCACGAGCTAAAGTTGATATTCGAATGCTCCCCACATTTGATACATCGGTAAGTTTTCAAAACGTAATGGTGTGCCACGGTTGTTTTTTTTTTCTGTGTTCGGAATGAATATTTTTAAATTTTATTTGATACCAGGTAGTGCGGAATGCTAAATATTGTGTTGTGGAAATATAAAAAAAAAATATGTGGACTACTTTTCGAGCCTTTACAGTTCGTTAAAGCTGCACACTATGGCCCATGGTGGCCGTGTTTTAGCAGCTGTAGCGCTGTAGTTTCGTAGCCATTTTCATGCGATGAAGAAGAAAAAATTACATCCATCCATTCAATTATAATTGTCGTTTCTCTATCTATGTATTTTACTGTGTGTATATAAATAATAAAATAAATGAATAAAAATTCAAAATAAACTAATCTCAATTGGACCTTAGTTCAGCTGCTTTGATAGCAAGATTGTCTTAATTCAATAAATGAGTACCTACTCAAAACATTTTTTGAATTGACATATTTAAGTACCTTGGTTTGTAAGGACTAAATTACTGACAAAAAGCCTAAGGGTTTTCCTTTCAAATATTTCTTGTAATTCCATCCTCGCCTGTTGAACTTATGTTTCCGTCTACATCATTCATGGGTCCTTCCCTCAATACTTGTTCCGGTCCGTGGTTACAACTCAAGAACATTGCCTCCCCTACGCCCTTAGCTTGCAAGGAGTTATGATTTGCTGTCTATGACAGTTTATGATAGTGGGGCCTTTTTCGTTGCGAATGGTTCCAAATTTGAATTGAAAGACCCGCCTCTTCATGCACATGGTTCCGAATTCGAATGGCTAGTACGCGCGGCTACACATCAAGCTATACATAACCAGTATAAACTGACTTCCCATGGGTAAGAAAAATCTATACAATGCGAGGTCAGCTTAAAGTCTTAAACGTTTAAAAATGACATTGAATAAGTCAGAAAAAGATTGAAAAGGTGACTTTTTCGATGTCATTATTATGCAAAAGTGACATTGAAAAAGTCACCTTAGTACCTTAATGACAGGTTTGGAACCTGCAACCGATCTGTGGGTTTCCTTTTTCCTTCTACAACTCTTTGTAACCATTTCCCACTATCTATGCCATAATAAGTTAACTAAATCACTCGGGACTACGCCACGATATATCGCCTCAGCAGTAACCCCTTCATCAAGTGTAATAAATGTTAATTATCTTGTGTGTATTTTCGCAGAAACAAGTTACCTACGATTAAGTTTAACTTTACCAGATTATCTTTTCAAGATGATAAGTTAACAACATGATTATAACTTGCAAAGTTATACCTTGCAGAATCCATGAAAAGGTCGTCAAAAAAAAAATCTAGGTTTGAAGTTGGAGAAAAAACTGCAAAATACTCCTTTCAGAACTGACGAAGAGGTCGTCCAAATAAAAATAAGTTTAGATTTGAAGTTGTAGAAAATAGACCCAACACCAATACCACAGTATAAACTACAGTCAACGTCAGTAGCTCAACTCTCTCATTATAACTTCGCATAATCATACATACAACTTGACAGCTGTCAAGTGTCAACTTGTATTAAAACTTCAAAACTAGTCCAACCGCAGTGGCCACACGTCAAGTTAGCAAAACGCAATTAAAACGCAGCGTCCACGCTAACGAATCGCACCGCGACACTTCATGTTGAGTGGCGTGTGAACTCGGGCGTTAGAAAATTATTTTGTGCACTGGTTTTTTTTTTTTTTTTTTTTAAATATGATTTGCTAAATACTCTGGTGAAATATTTGCAGCGGGATTGTCCGAAAGGGTTACCGCTGGCCCGGAACATAAAGGGCTAAGGAAGGAACACGGGTGGGTTTTAGTCAGTAAGAGTCTGACACTCCCTTCCGCTCCACCCAGAGCGGGAGGGGTCATTTGATGATTTCCCATCCGAAAAAAAATAAAAAAATAAAGGGAGCGACGAATCGGTCTTGGCAACATTGTAATTAAATGAGGTTCTGATTACTTCGAACTTAGTCATTCTACATCATTATTTAGACGAATTGGCAGGGTCTGTTGCTGAGAAAATTGCCAATAAACCTATCTGTCAGTAATGCTGTCAGTTGTCTCTCTTGCATGCAAAATAAAACCGTACGTATAAAGTCGTTTAAAATTCTAATAAAATATCGTTTGTTACAGATTTCGAGCACTCATTTGGATCAGAAGGTAAGAAAATTCACATTTTCTACAGCTCAAAAGTCGACGCAAACCATTAAAACCGTCGTAGGTCTAAAAAAAGTCCTAAGTCATAAAAATGACGTAGGTCATAAAATACATCCATTAGCGGTCGCTATACGACCTCCTTACTAATGGCATATGAAAAGGGCTATAAAATGCTACTTAGGCTGTGGATTATGATGTGATAATGTATGCTCTGACGTGTGAATCCAAAACACTGTATCTCAGAAATACCTATTTCGTGAAAAGGGCTTTTAAAACTTTTTTTGGTTTTTGGTATGTTTTAATAATATTACTATAACATTGTATTATGTGTTAGGTACCAAATTAAAGGTATGTTTACGTTTTATATCTAGCCATGTATATTTTACAACCATACTATGCATACAATTAGAATTAATTAAGCAAACGTGTATTGTCTCTACAAAATATGAAGAAATGTCCCCGATTGTTTGAGCAAAACACTGTATGTTTAGTTCAAATCCAATGTTATCACAATCGTATGTTGTATTGATACCAGGACGCTCCTTGTTAACTGCCGTTGATATTCTCTTTTTCATTTAACACACTGTTAAGCTCTGAAGCCATTGTGGTACATGATGAGTTGTTGTATCAGTTCTATATTGCTTTGTGACAATTTCACTATTAGTCTATTACGGTATCCACTCATTGTTATTGTTCTTCAACACAGTTACACAAACTTCTCAAAATGTAGGTACGTAAACAGAACGCAGCGTACGCGCTGTCGATCAAAACACCGTCCGCGCGTCCAAGCAAGAGCACTGACAATGATTCACGACCACTAACCGTTGAGCTCTCGCCCTCCTGACATGTCGCCGCGCGCGACGTTTCCAGTTTGTTTGGTTATACAAAACACTGTATCTGAGAGTTTCAAGTAATCTCGCGTAAACCTATTCAGCCAAAACACAGTAACTTCAATCACAGTGTTATGCCATAACAAACCATAAATGTAAGCAAAATACAGTGTTTTGTATGTGTTCATATCTCCTTCTACGTACTAAAGAATGAAAAAATATTAATACAGGGATATGTAACTGCCTCGAAATAATCAAATGAGCGCTGTTAAGGCAAAACACTGTAACTTGAGTTACAGTGTATTGGATTTACACGTCAGTGCTTTCCAAATACATTGCACCTTTTTACACTTATAATATCATTGCATGTAAGTATTAAAAGTTAAACGTAAAACTATGGTAGCACATCATATTGTAGTCTTTGTATGGTAGTTAATAAGGGGTTGGTATCAATTTGGCACTGAATTATGAATCTATCAAAAAACAACTTTACAAACAAATATTAAAGTCCAGTTCCGGACATTTTTTTTAAATTAAAAAATACAGGCTATAGGATTAATTATTATTTATGAATATACATTTAATTGACATTATTTACTCGAAGGTGACTTTGTATTGTATAGATTCAGACTTATTACTGAAAAAAAAAACTAATATATTTGTACACCAATTTCATTGGTAGGACATAGAGCTCGACCACACGACCACCACCCACCACCACCACCGATCTTTATACTGTGGCTCGACTATACATAAGACCTTTATTGTAATTACCTGTGTGTTCACGAATAAAGATTGATTGATTGTTGTCCTACTGCTCTCAAAACAGTGAAGGAAACATCGTGAGGAAACCGGCATGTCCTAGAACCAAAAATTCGAAGAAATATGACATCTACGGCCCACTTTCTCTCACAGAGAGGAGGCCTGTGACCCAGCAGTGGGAACATTAGATATAGACTGATTATTATGCTCCTGATGTCCTGAATCAGAGCCCTGCTCAGAAAATCTTTCAAAAATGTCCCTTACTGCAGACAAGACTTGAAACGACATTCACTCCTGAAAAGTCTTATAATATCTTGAACCTTTCATACCTTACTCCGATTTACGTCACTAGACGTTATCGTGTAACCTCTAGTGCGGTACGTACCGACCCGGGAGCGAACCGGGCGACCGGCGGCGACCTTTGTGTTACTGCTGCTTCGAAATGTTTTAGATTTTATATACAGTCGTATTATACTGATGTTAGAGAAAAAGTTTTAGAAGTGCTAGAGCCTTTTTAAGAATTATTTAGATAGGTACATAAAAACCGGGGGAGGACGCAGAGATATAAATGCTGAAGTAAATAGTACAGGGTTCGGCAGAGATCTACCGGACCTACCGGGTGGGAGTTCCAGTGCTTTAGACGTCTTCTGGGCACGCTCGTTCCATCATAGACCTCATCCATCGCTTTCCATCAGACGTGATCGAGGTCAAGAGCGGGCCCATTCAGCAATAAAAAAATAGTACACCCACATTTCGCCAATTATGTTTAAATCCTAATATAATATTCGAGGCTTATTTAGGGCGAGTCTATTATTGCCACAAATTTATACAGACTCTGGGTTAGGGGCTATTCAAGTATTACGTAAGCAGATTTTTTGCAATTATTAACGCCCCCCTCCCCCCCTCCCCCTCGTCAGCAAAAGTTAAACCCCTATTGCACTATACGATATTTAGCGCCCGATATTTAGGTGATGTGTATTTAATATGGGCACTTCCTGCCTTTCTCTTATTTCACCTTCCTGATTTAGGGAAAGGGTCCCTGAATATCGAGTAGTGTAATAAGGCTTTTAGCAAACCGCTTACCACTATTTGCGTACGTAAACATTGGTACATGCATTTTTTAATGTGTTCTGGTTTCTTTAGGGTCAGTTCACACCGAGACGCGACGCGACGCGCAGTTTTCAAGATAGAAATACAATTACAGACCTTATCTACTACACAAAAAGGTACACGATTCAGTGAGCGTTGCTCGACGTAGTAGGTAGACACTGAATTGTGTACCTTTTAGTGTAGTAGATAAGGTCTGTAATTGTATTTCTATCTTGAAAACTGCGCGTCGCGTCGCGTCTCGGTGTGAACTGACCCTTATTGATTCATGAGCAGCAGTTATATGCGTTTTGTTTTCAAGCATAGACAAGTAGTAGGGTAGCCAAAAGTGTTAAAACCAAAATCGTCTAAATTTTGTAGAAAATCCGAAAAAATAAAAAAAAATATTACTGCTGACGTAATCACCATCCAGACCGTGGACCTGACCTGACCTGGGAATCGAAACCAGAACCTCATGCTCAGCTGACCACTAATCAACGAGGCACTAAAAATACACAATATTAATACCTACCGTTATGAGAAAGAAACGCCTCGGTCGATCAGAATCGGCTGTCAAATTCCGTATTAGTATTATGATTGGTGAACGAACAATAGCCAAAGGACCCTTGAAGGGTTCACCTATTTTTTTTTTAATAATGAGGTCACAGGAAATATTTCTCATTACACCATCATTATGCAAAACACAGTTGAGCGATTCTCAATAAAACATTCTATCCTATTTTAATACAAACTGCACCTGCAGTGAAAACCTTTCAACAATTGGAAACAACGGATACCGGTGAAAAGATTCGCCATATTGTGAGCGGAAACGAAAATCATTGTTAGGCCTGGGCCGCGAAACCTAGCCTTTGTCGTTGTTTTATTCAGCCATTGAATGGGACGCGTTATAAATATTCAAAAATGTTTATAGGCAGCTTTATCTTTTAGATTGTCGGTGGTTTTCGTTTTTTTTATTGGCTCCGTTTACGAATTGCTGCATGGAATTAGTATGTACAATCAACAGCAAAAGTAGATGATCAAAATCAGAAATTCAATAATAATGAGCGGAGTTCGCGTCAGAACTGTGTGGCGTCGAAGTAAAGAGAATATATCGTCGTTGCGTCGAAGTGATTCAAAAGTATTCTACATATTAAGTATTCTAAGTAGTAGTGAATTTCTGACTTTGATCATCTACTTTTGCTGTTGACTGTACACACAGAGCAAAAGTAATAGTACAAGTATACAAGTTACCCAAAACATAATTATTTGAGCTTATAAGCTTATTTGACTGTTTGACATCGAGTAAACTGACACATTTTTCTTAATGGCAAACTCGCACTCTTAAAATAAAAAAAGTTAAGACATTCATTCGTGCGTGTTTTTTTTTTTCAAGAAACTGTATTTCATGTAGAACGCAGTCCAGCGGTGCTATTCTGTAAAAATCCCACCGTGAAAACTTAGGTGAAGTGAGCGTGGAGTGAGCTGTCAATAGTGTCAATTCCTAGCAAAAACAAACTCCTTTACCTAAGTTTTCACGGTGAGATTTTTACAGAATCGACCGGCTGTAGTGTTGTTTTCAGTTTCAATGCTAGGTAGTGAAGGAGTCATCAAGTGGCATGTCTATTTCGAAACTAGGGATGGGACACGACTCACATAAAAACATTGTGTTTTTTACTTTTCTGTAGAAACGTAATTCAATAACAGTTGTAATACTGATACGTTCCTGCAATGTTGAATCTTACAATCATACTGTTGTGCATTCTTTAAGTTTCAAATGACAGCTTACCGCGTATTCGTTCAATAAAGACGTCATTCAAACACCTATTAGTCAACTGTCTTCGATGCGCGAACGCAGCTGAACAAAGAAAACAGTTGTATCAAAAATATATTTGTGTCACAGGAAAGTTGGAGCATTTTATTTTATCTAGATAGGTTCTTTTGAATATACTGGTAGGTTTGCAGTTTGTTGGTTGCATTTTATTTTTCAGTACGCTAGAATTATTTACTTATCAAACAAACATAAAACTGAACCATCGGAATTTAAGGCGCTGAATAGACCCAAATAGGCTTGTCTCCAACAATTTTTTAGCCAAATCTATACAGTTTGAGACAGCGGAAAAAATATATGTTAATCTTGAACATATTTCCTAAAACTTCGTTGTTTTCAAAACACGTTTTTGAAAAGTTTTCTCGATACAAAAAAATGGTAAACTAACCTCCTAAACTGATCTTCCAACAAAAAAATCTGAATTATTTACCAACGTACGTTGGTAAAATTTATAACAATAACGTATCATATCAAAATACAAAACTTGGTTGTCTAATATTTTTGACAACTCAACTTATTTTGAGGTAATTAATTATTTTGTGGTTTGTAAAAATGTACGAGCGTCGCGAAATCGCGCTTCTCTTTCTTATGTACGCAATCCGACAGTGATCGCTTAGGCGCGCTGCTAGACGGACGTATGTCGCTTTGCCTCGCAATCCGTTCATTTCATATTATCATCAAACAAAAATGTCGGAGGCCAGCAAAAAATCACTTCTATACTAACAAACCAATACGTCCCATGGAAGTAGTAATATAAGTAATTTTTATATTGACAAAACAGGTACACGAACAGAAAAAATGAAACTCTAAACAAATAGTTACTAGGCTATTTTGTACAACGCATTGCGTAAATTCATCGCTTATAACAAGGCTCGCTTGGTCGAGTGGTTTTTGCATAGATTCTGAATAGCGAGTTATCGAGTTCGAAACCAAGTTGAGTCATAACATGGAATTTGTATTGGTTTTTTTAGTTATAGGATATTATCATTGTTTTTTTAATTTATTTTGTATATATTTAGAATATTTACATTGTTTTTTTTTTTAAATTTATTTTGTATATTTTTAGAATACATATTTATTAATGTTCTTTACAATAAAAATACACGTTTGGCGAACATCAGAAACTCATTGTTTTTTTAATTTATTTTGTATATTTTTAGAATACATAATTATTTATTAATGTTCTTTACAATAAAAAGACACGTTTGGCGAACAGTTCAGAAACGGATCTGGGACACCTGCGCAAAAGACATTTCCGCGAATGGACTTTTGCGCGAATAGACTTTTGCGCAAATGGACTTTTGCGCGAATGGTCGTTTGCGCGAAATACTCTTGCGCGAAAGACGCTTGCGCGAAGGACACTTGCGCGAATCCACTTGCGCGAAAGACACTTGCACGAATCCGCTTGCGCGAAAGACACTTGCACGAATCCGCTTGCGCAACGAGACAGTTATGCGACAAAGTTGAGGAAATGAGATTTTTCCATAACATCACGCGTGTATTCTTTCAAAGGGTTGGGCAGGAGTGTATAGTACACCCACAATTCACCAATGCTTTATCATAGATATCGTTTATGGTTTTCGAAAGTTTTAAAGCCGATAGAAAGGTCGAAATGAAAATCCAAGATGGCGGCTGAAAAGATTTTCAAATTTGTCATCATGGGTGTCGTTTTCATGGTTTTCTAGGGTGCTGAAGCCGATAGTGAGGTCAAAATGAAAATCCAATATGGCGGACGTGAAAAGTTTCAAATTTTTCATCATGGGTGTCGTTTTCATGGTTTTCGAGGGTGCTGAAGCCGATAGTGAGGTCAAAATGAAAATTCAAGATGGCGGACGCGAAAATGTTAAAATTTTTCGTGATCGGTGTCGTTTTTGTGGTTTTCGAGGGCGCTGAAGTCGATAGTGGGGTCAAAATAAAAATCCAAGATGGCGGACGTGAAAAATTTCAAATTTTTCATCATAGGTGTCTTTCCCTGATAGACTCAACCAAGTCTTTTAATCTTATTGAAGCTTGCCCATATCTTGGACGGCTATTTGTGTTTTGAGCCACTTGACAAAATTTGATAAATTTTTAGCTCCGTTAGGCTTTTCTGCTGACGTAATCCGTCTAAAAACTTCGATTGTCGGCACGGTTGGCGCAGTGGTTAAGCGATTGATACCGTTTCGCTACCATCACATGGGCGTAAGGTGAAAAATTTATTCACTGTTCATTACTTTTATGTTATACAATAGTTCTTGTAGTAACGAAACGGCCAAGCCACATATTTTGACTAAGGTGTAGAGTTTGTGAAGTTAGGGCGTGTAGAGTCAGAAGCTTGGCTCTACATGAGATCTGATAACTTTTTGACAGTGCGAGCCATATGTGGTCTCGTCTTGGCAACATTTTACATGAAAATGTTTTTAGTGGGATTTTATAGTTACTTATCAGTTTAAGTTATAGGTATTTATATTACTTATTAGCTAATAGGCTAGATTGTAATGTAAATAAAATATCACCAACTCCGTACCACAAGGCAAAATCGCCGAAAAAAACACGTTCGTTGTATGGGAGCCCCACTTAAATATTTATTTTATTTTGTTTTTAGTATTTGTTGTTATAGCGGCAACAGAAATACACCATCTGTGAAAATGTCAACTGTCTAGCTACCGCGGTTGTTGAGATACAGCCTGGCGACAGACAGACGGCAAAAACGCCGAAAAAAACACGTTTTTTTTGTATGGGAGCCCCCCTTAAATATTAATTTTATTTTGTTTTTAGTATTTGTTGTTATAGCGGCAACAGAAATACATCATCTGTGAAAATTTCAACTGTCTAGCTACCGCGGTTCTTGAGATACAGCCTGGCGACAGACAGACGGCAAAAACGCCGAAAAAAACACGTTTTTTTTGTATCGGAGCCCCCCTTAATATTAATTTTATTTTGTTTTTAGTATTTGTTGTTATAGCGGCAACAGAAATACATCATCTGTGAAAATTTCAACTGTCTAGCTACCGCGGTTCTTGAGATACAGCCTGGCGACAGACGGCAAAAACGCCGAAAAAAACACGTTTTTTTGCGTTTTTTGTATGGGAGCCTCCTTAAATATTTATTTTATTTTGTTTTTAGTATTTGTTGTTATAGCGGCAACAGAAATACATCATCTGTGAAAATTTCAACTGTCTAGCTACCGCGGTTCTTGATATACAGCCTGGCGACAGACAGACGGCAAAAACGCCGAAAAAAACACGTTTTTTTGCGTTTTTTTGTATTGGAGCCCCCTTAAATATTTATTTTATTCTGTTTTTAGTATTTGTTGTTATAGCGGCAACAGAAATACATCATCTGTGAAAATTTCAACTGTCTAGCTACCGCGGTTCTTGAGATACAGCCTGGCGACAGACAGACGGCAAAAACGCCGAAAAAAACACGTTTTTTTTGTATGGGAGCCCCCCTTAAATATTAATTTTATTTTGTTTTTAGTATTTGTTGTTATAGCGGCAACAGAAATACATCATCTGTGAAAATTTCAACTGTCTAGCTACCGCGGTTCTTGAGATACAGCCTGGCGACAGACAGACGGCAAAAACGCCGAAAAAACACGTTTTTTTGCGTTTTTTTGTATGGGAGCCCCCTTAAATATTTATTTTATTCTGTTTTTAGTATTTGTTGTTATAGCGGCAACAGAATTACATCATCTGTGAAAATTTCAACTGTCTAGCTACCGCGGTTCTTCAGATACAGCCTGGTGACAGACAGACGGACTGACGGACGGACAGCGAAGTCTTAGTAATAGGGTTCCGTTTTTACCCTTTGCGTACGGAACCCTAAAAAGGTTAAAAGTTGGACACCAAGCGACACTAAGTAGGTTATCCAATCTCCGCGCCGAACGGTTGATGAGAAACTGATGGTGGTGGAGATGACAGTAGAAATTGACGAGAAGCTGATGGTGATGCAGATGACAGGAGTAGTTGACGAGAAGGATGATGGTAGTAATAAGGGGGCACGTTGATGGAAGTTAATTAAAATAGGAGAGGGTAGATTAGAACAAAAAGTATCTTCGTTGGAACTCATATTGATATGTGGCTGTTCCCCTGCGTTACCGGGTAGGCTACCTTGCCAAACACAAATATATCAATAAAGACAGCAACACCATAAGCCCGCAGACGTGAATTTGATGGGAGTTTTAGTTAGACATAGGTCCGCTTCGCTTGCACCATAAATAACATTATTCAGTCTCTGTCAACTTCAAGAAACTGAATAAAATTGCAGGATGTTTTAAATTCGTTTAGCGTCAAATATATTTAGTGATTTGTGGTGCAAGCGGGCCTCATACTGTTACCACCTTCACCGCTTGGAGGTACTCCCAGATTATGCTATTGCTGTTTTTATTTCATGTAGCCAGCAGCTGTGCCACAACAAAAGACATAGCACAATGCAGAGATAGCCGTTTTATTCGCGCTACTTTCACTCTAGTCTTTCGCACTTTAGTGCTTTTTACACAAGTATCTTTTGCGCAAGTGTCTTACGCTAATATGTATTGCGCGCAATTGTCTTTTGATGAATGACACCCGCAAGTGTCCTTCGCGCAAGTGTCTTTCGCGCAAGAGTATTTCGCGCCAACGACCATTCGCGCAAAAGTCCATTTGCGCAAAAGTCTATTCGCGCAAAAGTCCATTCGCGGAAATGTCTTTTGCGCAGGTGTCCCAGATCCGTTTCTGAACTGTTCGCCAAACGTGTCTTTTTATTGTAAAGAACATTAATAAATATGTATTCTAAAAATATACAAAATAAATAAAAAAAAACAATGAAAATATTCTAAATATATACAAAATAAATAAAAAAAAAACAATGATAATATCCTAAAACTAAAAAAAACAATACAAATTCCCTGTTATGACTCAACTTGGTTTCGAACTCGATAACTCGCTATTCACAATCTATGCAAAAACCATTAGACCAACCAAGCCTTGTTAAAAGTGATGAATTTACGCTATGCGTTGTACAAAACAGCTTATAAGGAACTATTTGTTTAGAGTTTCATTATTTCTGTTCGTGTACCTGTTTCGTCAATATTACATTATAAAAATTACTGACTTTACTACTTCCATGAGATGAATAATAATATAAAACAGCGCCATCTATTGGTTCATTGTTAATTATTATTAACCGCGTCACCGTGCCTGACTCGGTAGTTCACTGTATCACCGCCCTTTAAGAATGGCGCTAGGATATCGGAGAAATAGTGGGCGTGGCTAAAAATACCGAAACATCGGAACTCAATTTCGGGTGACAGCCCCTTAATTGTCTAAGGATCGGACATTCTTTTCACCCTTCATTTCTGCGTAAATGATTTGATTGAACCGTGTAAAATTGCCAATACCAAACATCGGGGTAATTGCGTAACACACTAACAGTAGCAATGACTTTCATTTTGACAGTTCAACAACATTCATTACGTTGTTGAGCAGACAAATTTTTCGAACAAACGAAGCAATGGATTAGCAATATCCTTCAAAATGATTCAAATTGTGATTGAAAATGTGTTCAGTGTTATGCAATTCGGGTGCATGAGCCATAAGTCTTGAATTGAGTTTTAAAAACATTCATCCAGCAGCACTAGTCGTTCGACGTTCTTTCAAATTCCAGTGGCTTTTTTTTTTCAAGTTCACAATTCTTTTATAATCGGACCGAGACTACCCGCAACACGGAGTACCTATTTTATTTTGAGCAATTAGTTTTTCTATTTCCAAATCTTATCGATATCGACACTCTTCACACCCCTAAGTCATCGTCATCGACTAGTGTAGTGCACGCTTCGTCGCCTACCCATGAATGTCGGAGCATTCCTTTGTGTCTACCCTCCTTCTGACAATGGCGCGGATGCTCTAGTATCTTAATGATTGAGATGTTTGATTGAGGCTGGGGGATCTTTCTATGATACGCGTTTCTTGAAAGGAGGATATTATATTGATGAGGGTTTAGCAAGAAATATTTTGAAAACATCTTTTCCTCTGGTTCTCTTATTTCGAGGAGATCAGGGGGTAATTGCGTAACACACAAAAAATGACAATTGATCGTAATGCCTTTTGTTTTGAGAGTTCAGCCACGTTCATTGCGTTATTTACGTTGTTGAGCAGACGAATTTTTCAAACCTATGAATCAATGGGTTAGGTATTTCCATCAAAACCCTCGGATTATAAATGAGCGTGACTTCTGATGCAACTACCCCCAATAAAAACTGCAACGAAACCTAATATTGTAACTATTGGCCAAGAAAAAGCACTCGAAGCAAGGAAAGGAAGAAAAGCCTGTCTGTATTGTCATCTCAATAGATTATTCTAAACTTTAATATACGACATTACTGTCTATCCGATCGCTTTATTACAATCCAAAACAATTCCTCGTCCTGTAATAATTTCGACGGCAGCGTGGCATGACAAGATTAATGCTTATTTTCTCCTATAATCTTATTCCCACACAAATTCATCATAATTTATTCATAGTTCCGCGTACACACGCATTATTTACGTTAGGCTGCACTCCTTACTTCCTTTGCCTGACTGTATAATGTTTTTTTTTTCGACGCCATTACCGACTTCTTTCGCGTAGAAAGAGGGACATCTCTTGAATATATTCATGATTCTCTTTGCGTGGCGTTGATACAAATGTGTTAGAATTAAAGGCTCCTTCAAAAAGGCGCGACACGCGATAAAATCGCGCGCGACATAAAGGCACCGCAAGGCGCGCAATTTGTGTCGCGCGCGATTATATCGCGTGTCGCGCCTGTTTGTAGGAGGCTTAATGGAAGTTCGTTTTTTTTTATTTTTGCGTTGGAAAATTAAACCGCAGATACTGTTTTACTGGAGATTTGCATTTAGATTTTACTATGCAGGGCCAAATTAAATTAGTTACCGAAACTCCGCTGACTTAATGGGTACCGATATCTAAACAGGATGAAACAAAAAAATTACGATAAAAAAAATTGGGGTCGCCGACATTAGGTAGTTACTTGAAATATCAGTTTTAAAAAACTTTTACAAAAAAAACAACCGACTTCCAAAAAACACTATAAAGTTAAAAATAACTTTAATTTCGGAAGTCGGTGTCTTTGGATTTGTATTTTAGTTTTTTGCCACCGACTTCCGAAATTAAAGTTATTTTTAACTTTATAGTGTTTTTTGGAAGTCGGTTGTTTTTTTTGTAAAAGTTTTTATTTTTCACTTTTTAGTGGGTCAGTTTGTCATTTATTTAAGTTACAATAGCCTAATATCAACGGATCATCACCTTTTACAAAATATTGCTTTTCCCGATGCAGGGACGTTAATTGTTGAGGAGTTCTCCTAGTAAGAACCAGGAGAACTGGAGCTGATTGAGAAGTCACCATCAGCTCCACTTCACCATACGCATTGTAACGAGCATAAATTGCTTAGCAACCATATTAAAGTAATCGAATCGCAACCCGTGAAATATTTGTCATTGAGTAGTTCCGATGGCCATCTGTGGTCTTCATCATCAGCTCCACTTTACCAAATGATGATTTCCGAGAGCAAATGCTCAAGTTACTTTAATTATTGAGTAGGCCACACGACGAAAAATGACGCGATTACGCAACTTAAATTCGGTTTCCAATTGACGCATCAGCATGACTAGTAGGTAGTGGTCGTCCTATGTAAAACTACAATCTTAATTAGGTAGGTATTATTTTTGTACGACCTGAACATTTTGGCGTATTGAACCGTATGAAGTAAGCCCAACAAAAGGTAACTGCTGTAAATCGTTGAGGAATTCCCTCGACTGTCTATGGTCTCCATCATCAGACCTGTAATGGCACTTATAACCCATATGGGTGCAAAGTTTTTCCTTTGCCATTACAGTTCTCATAAATATAAATTAATTAATTCCAAACACAAGGTAGCTACTGTAAACTGTTGAGGAGTTCCCTTAACTGTCCTTCGTCTTCATCATCAGACCCCTAATGACAGTCACAACCCATCTAGGTGTAAAGTTCACATCAATACAAATTAATCAAGCCCAAACACAAGGTAACTGCTGTAAATCGTTGAGGAGTCCCCTCGACTGTCTTTCGGCTCCATCATCAGATCGACTCCAGGCCTTCATTAAATTGTAGTGCTTTAAAATACTTAACGAAAAAATTAACAAACGCACTAGTCGCTCCTACGATTTTCGAATGTTCCCCTCGGTTTCACTGGGATGCCATCATCAGATCCTGGTTTCCTTATCATGGTACCACCCTTGGCATATCTCCTTTCCAACAAAAAAAGAATAATCAAAATTGGTTCATAAACGACGAAGTTATCCGCGAACACACATAAAAAAAAAAAAAAAAAAAAATATATACGGTCGAATTGAGAAACCTCCTCCTTTTTTTGAAGTCGGTTAAAAACTAGTTTGTTTTATTGGGCAAACTTAGGTAATAACAAACAGACGTAATGGGCAAACAAAAATAACCGATTTTCTCAACTCGTACTTCGAGTAAACTGAAAGAGGTCGCTCAGCTCCAAAAAAAATCATCACATAATAATTAAACAGGGTGAAATATAATACATGCGACAAACTGAAATGGGAGATTGTACTCATCATTATGAACAACTTTTACTAAGGGACCAACGCTGCAATCGAGAAAAAAAATCAGCTGTTCCCTACATTTTATGTTCGCCTATCTCGTCAAAATGTAGGGAACAGCAGATTTTTTTTTTTTTCGATGCATTCGGTTTCAACCTGTAGTTTTTTTTTGTTCTGTTATGTTTAGATATCAAAACCCATCATGTCTGCGGAGTTTCGCTAACTAATTTAATATTATTGTTATTATTTGGTTAGACACACTAGCAGCTAATTAATTAGCTGATGCGTGTGTATCGTATAGCTTGGAGATATTGAGTCTGTCTGTGTGTGTTTAATATAACCCTGTATTTTAAAATTCACTAGACGACGTACCGCCTAGGGCTCGTGGCTTGAGCTACCTTGGAAATATCTAAATCTTGCTCTTTTATTGATCCCTGTTATAAATTACTTGGTTCGGGAGCAGCTATGTAGACGCTGGTTTTTAACCGACGAAAAAACGGAGGAGGTTCTCAAGTCGACGCGTATATATTTTTTTTATGTATGACCAGTTGACCACGCATAACTTTTTACAGATTAGTCCGATTTTGACAATGATTTCAAAAGTAAGGATACGCCCGTCTGAACATTTTACATAGAAGTTCTTCGTTCGAAGTTCGAAGTTCGCGCGCACCGCTGTCAACTGAGTCGCGTTGGCCCTAAAACCGTCATTTTAGGGCCAGCGCGTTGGTGCCATTTAGTCGCGCCGTTAGCCCGGTCCTTACGCTAGTAATATATATGTCAATGGATTTTGATTTTTTTGGTTTCAAAGGGTATACTCTCGAGGTGGTCCCACAGGCACCAAGTTGGAATCTGATGAGAGGATCCTATGGAAATCAAGGGAAACCCTCAATTATTTTTATAGGCATACCTATTGCTGTGCTGGCGTCGCGGTACATCCAGATTTAGCCCAGAAGAACGAAAATTAATCTCTCCGGGTTCCACCAGTACCTTTAGTGGAAAATAAGAGAACAGGCAATTGACAGTTTTTTTATTTTTGTTGCTCCAAGTTTTGCCCAAAATTGCACTCATTTCGAAACCGTTTGCTAGAAATATTTTTTAAATCGTCATAAATTCCCCAAAAAATCCTACTATCACACGACATCGTATTGGCGCGCTTTTTCCGCGCCCTTTGTTCAACCGGAATGTTAGTGTTGCTAGTTTTTTGTCCCCAAAGGATTGATGGACCATTGTGTTGCCATTCGCAAAAATTCCCGGCGTCGAATAATTGATAAGTCTGCTATGCAATCTTTTTTTTGTTTCGATGCTGAATCGTTAGGGATTAGATATTTTTTTTATTTGACTAACTCGTCGGAATTGTTCGGCTTGAATTTCGCCAGGCTTGTTTGTTTTCCCGTCTAGCTTTTTCATAGTTTTTGTGTGAAATTTTGTCGAAACTTGTTCGCGTTTGGAGTTATTTTTAGCTTGTACTGCATTGGGATTGAATTTTCAGCTGCCTTAGTGTGAAAAAAGGAATTGGCAGCTAACGGCATAAAGGGCTTACCTGCTGTCAGTTTCATTAATTTACGAGTCTAGTAAAAAGCTTTGGTCCAAAACAAAGTAAACATCGAACCTCAATCTGTTTAGTTTTTCCCAATTATGTTGGGGTCAGCTTCTAGTCTAACCGGATGCAGCTACCAGTATTTAACATGGAGTACCTACCTAACAGACTTTTTGGACTTCTGACAGTTCTGACTACCCATAACGACTGTCAAAGATCTACGAATGACAGCCGGACCGATTTCCGATGCAGGGATTCTCGACGACCATTACATGGTCACATTGGTCACCCATCTACGAACCGACCGCGGCAACCTTGGATCGAATCGTACGACTGTTATTATACAATATACCCACAAGCCTCTCGCCGCGATACGAGAAAAATAGAAGTCCTTTTTCTAATTTCAATAGAGCTAACAGCATCCAAACTCAATTTTGTAAATTGTAATTCTGAAGACAAGTGTCATTCAACAACCCGCACTGGGCCCGCGTGGTGGATAACAGCTCACTCCCCCACGGAGGAGGCCTGAGTCCCAGCAGTGTGAATGTATGTTACGCAATTTCCAGTGACACAATTCGACATAGGTACTACCTACTAACATAACAAACTTAATAGAAACAAACACAATATGATTAGGTTGCGACCCGCGCGCGAAGGAATGGTGATCAAAACTCTATTATGCGGCTCCCAGGAGATATTTACATAATGTGTGCCCAGAAATATAATGCGGGAGAGATAGTCCAGTTTACTTTTTTTATGCCAAAGGTGGTGTTTTTATTCAGTTGGCATATGCAAATAAGTAGCAGCGAAAATATGATTCCTTAGAAGCTTTTGAGGCCAGTACCATAATTGCGTACCATACGATCATTCATGCTCTGAATCATTTTGAAGGATATTGCTAATCCATTGCTTCTTATGTTCGAATTTGTCTGCTTAACAACGTAAATAACGCAATGAATGTTGTTGAACTGTCAATATGAAAGCCATTTCTACTGATAGTGTGTTACGCAATTACCCAGCAGTTTCGATCATCAGCACAACTCATTCAATGAGCTAAGAGCTTATTGCTCTCAAAGGGAACCGTAAAGGCTCCCCGAGACAGGCGCGACGCGATTCTAGTAGAACAATTCCCATGAAATTTCATAGAAGTTGTTCTATAACAGACGCGTCACGCCTGTCTGGGAGGTGGGGGGAGGTGTTTAATTCCTGCTGAAAAATGTAAATTGATCGAATGGAAAAATATTGCTATTATAATAGGAACATCCTATACGAATCTCTTGATCAGTTAAGAAAATGGCAACAACCAATCAAAAAGGTTTACCATATAGATAAAGCACACAATAGAGCAGATTAAATTAAAATGTTTTCCGCTTCTGTAAACAAAAAATAAAAAATATTTTTCCTCAACTTTTTTCATAAGACCATAGGTTTTTCTTTTTTATTCATCAATTTTCCCGCTCTTTTCACAAGTCACCATAGACTACTTTTTCTTTTTTTCCTCCCATTGTAATAAACGTTCCTCAAACATTCTTGATCCTCGTCAATTAAGTTAGAAGCTCCAATATAAAACAGACGTTGTTCTGAACGCAATGATCGTGAGGTGGCAAGGCGTCTGCGCCCTGTATTTGGGTCGTGCACGTGCCTCGAATACATTGTGAACCCGCCCTTAGGAAAAATATCGGGTTTGCAGATGTTTTGTCTTGTGGTGTGGTATTTTGTGTACTTGGCTTTAGTACAATAATTGTGAGGTATTTTATGGTCTTTGAAGCTTAAATAACTGGAAATAAGCAGATCTAGTAAGTATTAGTTTCTTTCAACATTTTGGCACTGGCAATACTTTTGATTAAAAGGACCAACCGCATTTGGTGACTTATTATTCGATTCGCACGAATTTACTCGCCCGAAACGTGGGAATCGTCACTTTTAAATAATATTATTATTTTTTCTATAGGCAACTCGTACGAAGTTAATGTATTAGAGGGCGAGCGAGACGACAACAGCGCGTAGGTACTCGAATCTTTTTGTTACCTATAAGTTCCATTTACAAGGTGTCCCTGGAAGTATGCAACAAATTAAAATCGAATACGGGCGTGGGCTAGGTCATTTTCAAAATAAACTATTCGAGAATACACTGCAGATTTTAATCTGCCGATACAGTAATGCTATTCTGTTAAAGCTCACCGTGAAAACTTAGGTGAAGTGAGTTTATTTTTACTAGGAATTGACACTATTGACAGCTCACTTTAAGCTCACTTCACCTAAGTTTTCACGGTGAGATTTTTACAGAATAGCAAAACTGTATCGGCAGATTAAAATCTGCATTGTATTCTCCAATGGACTCGCATTCGCAAACCGGTTTCGAATCTCGTAGGGAGTGTAGGGACAGATGTGCTTTGTATCATGATTCATCGGTCGCCCGTGAGTCCGTGACCTACACGTGAGGCGGACAATTCGATTCATCTGTGTTTTATGATTCTGGTAAATCAATCTGCCTAGCCTATTCCCAACTATCCTTAGGTCGGCTTCCAGTCTAACCGGCGCCCTAATTGCGTAACACACTATCAATCTCAATCTGAGTCATTTTGAAGGATATTAGGAATCCATTACTTCATATGTTAAAAAAAATGTGTGTGCACAACAACGTAAATAACGCAAAATTCAAAATTCGACGCCTAAGTGTCCTTTGTTTTTGTATTTATTTGTATAGTAAGTTAGTCATTTAATTTAGTATCTAGTGTAGTTATAATTTCTCTAAAAAAAAACACAATGAATGTTGTTGAACTGTCAAAATGGTACTGATAGTATGTTACGCAATTACCCCGCAGATGCAGCTGAATAACAGTTTTTTTACATGGAGCGACTGCCTATCTGACTTCCACAATCCCTTTAGAAAAAGAAAACACACAAAACAAGCTAAAAAACCGTCTAAAAATTATAAGTTGAGGGAAAGCATGCATTTACACGCAAAACGGCCATCGCTCAGCATAATGCTAACACCCTATGCGAGACAGAGCCCCAGCGCTGGTTTTCAGCGACAGCCGGCGGTGACGTAATGACCTCAACTGGAGATCTCGGAAAATCTTGAAATGTTATAGCCAGATTTGCCGGATCTCAGTCATTTGCATCATCATCTTCTTTAAAAAAATAGACAGCCAGCATCGATACACGTAAAGAATGAAAAAAAAACTAAATTCAGGTCCCATTTAGCCATTCATTCTGAGGTTTCCACGATTTCCATCACGTTTTATCGATGTAAATATTGAAACCACCAGATGTCAAACTGTGACTATTATTAACCATCAAATCAATTTACATAAATGGAAAATCGGTGCAAACAATTCACCGAAATGAGTAAAAGGCAACGCTTTCATTGGCAAGTAATTCGAATGATTGCCAGCCAGTATTTGCCCATCCGACAGTCGGACCCACTAATTGGATTGTCAAACATTTATTACTGTTTAAACTCTTGTTGACTGCACTCAGAGCTTGCAGTTAATATGAATCATCTTTCTGCACCCTTATTGCGTCACAGACTATCAACCTGAATCATTTTGAAGGTTATTGCTAATCCATTGCTTCTTATATTCGAAAACTGCGTCTGCTCAACAACGTTGATACCGCAATGAATGCTGTTGAACTGTCAAAATGAAAGCCATTGCTACTGATAGTATGTTACACAATTACCCCTTTGTTAATGCATTATTTCGTTTTCTTTTTCATCTTAGTGCTTTTCTGGCGAATTGTCAGTGTCAAAAAACTAGACAGCATAGACAAAGTTTCCTGGGATCACTGACTCTGAAAATATGTCAACCATTTATTTAAGAACCTATCCATAACTTCTCTTCCTGAAGTGAACTCGTAATATAATAAAGAGTAACTTTCCTAATGTAATAAACGCAAGTACGCACAGACCTTTTATATAAAAATTAATTAGCCATGTAAAATAGCAAGCGCTCTCGTGAAACTAACTTAGGCTGAGCTCGCCTTTTGAAAACTTTAAGACGTTCTTATTCCTACTACGTTCACTTGATAAAATAAGAAAAGTTTAATAAGTAAACGCTGCTGAATATTAATCTTTTAGTTTGAGTACCTCAGGTAATTAAAAGTGAGGTAAGCACATGCACTTTCAGTCTATCAAAAAGTACTCTGTGACATGCACCATAGGGCTGGCATGACTTTTTCTGTGTTCTTTGCAGCCACAGAGCATAAAACCTAAACGTTAATTGTCAAGTGATTTAATTGGCTGTTGTTTCTTGAGTTGTAGCTCATGTGCCTTTCAGAAATCAGGTTTTTGTATTATAGTTTAATGTTCTTAGACAGAATGTAACTTTAATGTTCTTTGTTTGTAGACAGTCAGTATAAAGCAGTTATTTGCCAAACTAAACACGGCTTCTGTATCTAAAATCAATTAACGAGTCCCGTCCGAGTGACAGACGAGACGTTATTGTCTACGTGACGAGAATGCCATCCTGTCTTGTTATGTTTGAGCATAGGCTAGGATGTATGGTTGTATACGTTTGCCTCGTGCCGTTTGCCAGAAAAATATACGTGTAGGGGAATCGAATTTGGCGCGAAATAAGGAAAAATGGTGGCGAAAATTGTCGAATGTTTTGTTATGTTCGTAGTACTAGTACCTACCACATTCGTATTCCACAGCAAATTACTATGAAATTACTATTTTAAAATTCATGTCCGTCATACGTACTTCCGAAAGTTGATTGCAAACATTTTCAACGCGTCCATATCAAAATAAATTACAGTAAAAGGTTTCAAAATCCCCAAATAGTATTTCCACATGGGAAAGCCTTTTGAAAATATACTTCACGTGAACGTTAAACGAACTTTTCGTTTGCGTTTCGCCATTAAGTTGTTTTTTACGATAAAAGGTAATGAGTGTGAAAATAGGGTTGTGTTAGTCTCATCGATAAACGCTAATTATATCGGTAAAAAGAGAAGTTACATAAAGATAGAGCTCATTTGGAAAAATCGAGGAAATCTTTTATCAATAAGACTATAATGGGTTACCTAATACCTACACAACGCAACAAGCTAAATAAGATAGAAATGATCTTGTAATTTTTGGAGTAAAAAGTTCTTTAAGCGTGTTGGGCATTTTTTGAGATGGGGGAAAAACCATTGAACTCGCGCCATTGTTACCGTAAGCGACACCGCGCGTGTTTTTTTAAATAGACGATTCAAAATATACCCGCTTCGGATGTGTGCCGAACACATCCGAAGCGGGTATGTTTTTAATCTTCTAGTCCTTCCTAGGGATGTACACGGTTTTAATGTATATCCGACATGTCAGTGAGTGATGGCAATGTATTCTATTTGTGTCTTTTTTTTTTTTTTTTTTTTTTTTGCGGATGGGAAATCATCAAATGACCCCTCCCGCTCTGGGTGGAGTGGAAGGGAGTGTCAGACTCTTACTGACTAAAACCCACCCGTGTTCCTTCCTTAGCCCTTTATGTTCCGGGCCAGCGGTAACCCTTTCGGACAATCCCGCTGACCCGGCAGGCTTCGGCCCTATGGGGCCCCTCCTCGATGCTGACATCTCTTTGAGGCGCGCGTGGAACACGTACGCGCCGTCCGGCACGGGCCTGGTCCTGATCGGACGGTGAGCTACCCATTACTCTCCGCCCGCAGGCCCGCGCCTACGGTGGCCGGGAGTCGTCGCGCGGCTCCCGACGCCCGGAGCGTCTCCCGCGGCGGCTGGGACGGGAGGCTCTCTCCCTGAGCCGTCCCGCCACCTCCTTCGCTAGCATGACTGCTTCGCAGAAGGAGGTGACTGCCTCCCACTCCCTCTCGCCCCGGACCATGGCTTGCACCAGGGCCGAGCGCGAGAGGTCGCCGCCGCTGCCGATCGCCTCTACGAGGACACGGCGGTGCTCCGCCCAAGCGGGGCAGACCTCCACCGTGTGCTCCACCGTGTCCTCTGGGCGATCCTGGCAATGGTGACACCCGGGCGTTTCCTCCCGCCTGATGATGTGCAGGAACCTCCCGAAACTTCCGTGTCCGGTGAGGACCTGCGTCAGGCGGTAGGTGAGGGCGCCGTGGCGCCTCCCTAGCCACTCCTCAAAGAGGGGTCTTATCGCCGCTATCGCGGCGTGCCCTGCGCTGGGTTGCGACAGTCGTTCCTTCCATGTCGCCATGAGATCGCGCCGGAGCTCAGTCCGCTCCGCAGCGATTTGCCGCGGAAGCGGAACTTCCCCCCGGCTTAGTGCCTCCGCGCGCCACTCATAGACGCGCGCGAGGACCATCGCCTCCAGATCCCATGGCGGCAGTCCGGCAATGAGGCTTGCCGCCTCGCCAGAGATCGTGCGGTAGCCCCGGATAAGCCTTATGGCTACCACCTTCTGGGGCGCGTTCAGGTAGTGGGCGGCTCGCCGCCGCAGTGAACGCGCCCACACCGGGGCCCCGTATAGGGCCATGGACCGCACGACCCCCGCGTAAAGCCTCCGGCAGGAGGCGTTTGGCCCCCTCAGGTTGGGCAAGAGCCGCTTGAAGGCGGCCCCGGCCCGTTCCAGTTTGGGGGCCAAACGTCGGAAATGCTCGACGAAGTTCCACCGGCTGTCGAGGACGAGACCCAGGTACCTCATCGTTGTCTCGACGCCGATGTGAACCCCTCCTACCGTCAGTTGGGATCCCGATGGTGGCGCGTTCCGGGGCCCATGAAACGACATGGCCTCGGACTTGTGCAATGCCACCTCGAGACCCAACTGCCGGATCCTCTCCACGACTATCGCAACCCCGCGTGTCATCGCGTCGGCCGCCGCCTGATGCGACCTCCCCTGCGCCAGGACCAGCGTGTCGTCAGCGTAGCAAACCACGCTGACGCCCTCAGGGAGGTCGGCCCGCAGCACCCAGTCGTAGCCGATGTCCCACAGGAACGGCCCCACGACCGATCCCTGTGGGACACCGCACGACATCTCTCGCCGGTTCCACTCCCCATCGCGACCGGGGTAGCTGACGGCTCTGTCCGTCAGATACGCCTCGACTATTCGACGGAGGTAGGGCGGCACCCGGTGATACCGGAGTGCCTCCACAATGCAGCTCCAGGGCAGGGTGTTGAACGCGTTGGCGATGTCGAGTGACACCGCCACGACGACCCCACCCTGGGACACCGCGTCCCCCGTCGTGAGGGCTCTCACGCGCATGATGGCGTCCACCGTCGAGCGCCCCTTGCGGAAACCAAACTGGCTGTCCGCAAGATCCGGCCCCGTCCTCACCAGGTGCCCGACGAGGCGGCCCACAATAACTCTCTCAAAGAGCTTGCCGACCTCGTCGAGCAGCACGATGGGCCGGTATGCGGACGGAGAGTCCGCAGGGCGCCCTGGCTTCCGAATGAGGACCAGCTTCCCCGTCTTCCAACGGAGTGGAAACTGGCCTCTCTCCAAACATGCGCTTAAGAGCGCCTCCAGTCGAGGCCCGAGAGCCCTCGAGGCCAGGACCCAGGCTTTACCCGGCAAGCCGTCGGGTCCTGGGGCGGTATTTTTGGCGTTCAGCCTTCCTACCGCCGCTCTCAGTTCTACCCCGGTCACTTCAGGGATGTTGTCGTCGTCGTCCGCGTGGTCCGCTTCGGGCACCGCAATTGGCGGAGCCATGGGCGGGGGGGTGTGCTCCCCCCGTGAAGGGAACAGAGCGCTCACCACCTCCTCCACCAGCTGGGGGCGGAGACTCTGCGTCAGCGGGGGGGCCCAGGTGCGGAGTTTATTCCGCACCATTTTATAAGGGCGCCCCCACGGATCTCTGTTCAGAGTCTCCAGCATCTCCTCGCGGGCCATATCTTTGGCCCGCTGGACAGCCTCTTGGAGGGCGGTCTTCGCTGCTCTGTACCTCTCGTACAGCTCCGCCTCCGTGGCTTCCGCATCCGGAGGACGTATGCGGAGCCTGCGGTGCCTGGTGTACCGGTGTCGCGCGTCGACGCACGCCTTGCGTAGGGCCTCAAGCTCCTGCGACCACCAGTACACCTGACGTCGGGCGCGTCCTGGCCGGACTCGGGGCATTGCCACGTCACAGATCTCGGACATGGCCTCCCGGAACCACTCCGCCTCCTCGTCGATATCGGCAGGCCTGTCCGGTGATGACACCCAGGCCTGCACGATCGAGGCTTCCAGGAGGAGCTCCCGGTCCAGCTGCTTCAGCGCCCACCGCGGACCACTCGGGGCCTGTTGGACCAGCGCGCTAGAGGTCTGGGCGGAGACGTCGAACCGGATATACCGGTGATCGGAATAGGTCTCCACCTCCTCCATGACGCGCCAGTCAATTACACGCTGCGACAGAGCGGGGCTGGCGAACGAAATGTCCACCACGGACTCCCCCCGCATCCGCACACACGTGGGAACAGAACCCCGATTTAGGACGACCAGGCCTGTTTCCAGAGCCCAGTCCTCCACCATCCTGCCCCGCACATCCGTGCAACGGGAACCCCAGGCCAAATTCTTGGCATTGAAGTCCCCGAGCACTAGCACGGGGAAGGGATGGCTTCCGGCGACGACGACACTCAACTCTGTTAAAGAGTTGTGGAACTCGGCGAGAGTTCGGCTCGGAGAGAAGTACACTCCCACGACTACAACCTCTCCGAACCGTGCTGCTACACACCCCTGTCCCTTCGTGACGCATTCCAGGGACGGGGTGCCGGCGGCGACCGACGAAACTATGGCCACTGAGCCGCTCAGGTCCTCCACCCAGTCATCCCTGGGCGGGACAAAGTACGGCTCAGCGACCACGGCGATGTTGATCGACCACTGCGCCACGCTCTGGAGCAACAGGTCCTGAGCGCAGGCGCAGTGGTTGATGTTCGCCTGGAGGAGGCGCAATGGAGCCATTAGTCCTCCATTTCAGCCCCCTCCCGGGCCCCCTGCGAGGGCTCCACTACGGCAGCGGCGGCGGTGGCGGCGGTAGTGGCGGCGGCAACGGCGACTGCGGTGGCGGCGGTTGTGGCGGCGGCAGCGGCGGCGGCGGTGGCGGCGGCGGCGGCGGCGGCGACGGTGGGAGTGGCAACGGCGGCGGAGGGCCTGCCTTTCCTCCTGGTTCCGGCGGGTGGAGCGCAGGACTTGCTCCCCGCCCGGTGATCGGCCGGCTTGCCAGCAGCCGCACATGTGATGCAGTGCGGCGCGGCGTATTCTATTTGTGTCTTGGTTTCACTTCTGTCGGCACTCCCGGATTGCCACTGTTATTTTTTATTTAAAAAGTAACGAAATTCACTTAATATTACCTAGTCGTTCGTCTTCTTCGTATTGCTGGCACGATACTTTTCTCAGATGTTGTTGGCCCAAAACTTCGCGAACAAGATTTGATTTCGCCAATAGTAGTTAATAGCTACGAAGAGCAAGACATATTAAAAATCCGAGTCGTCCCTGGGTTGGTCGTAGCGTAGCAAAAGAAAGGAATAAGGGATTGCTTATGCTCATATATTATCATCTTCTTGTCTTGTAATATCAACATCTTAATATCCACGAAGTGAGCAAACACGTGTGACGTGAGGTAGGTACCCAAAACAAACAAAGATCTTGTTTATCGTGCTGCTTAAACTCGACAAACTTTGAGGGAAATCGATTAGGAAGAACGTCGTGCTCATAAGCTACCAAGTTAGGTAATACGACATTTAAAACCGATACACGTTTGTTTTAATTAGATAGGTTTAAATGCAAGACCAATAAGTATCGATAAACCGTTACTTAACCTTTAAGAGGCGGAATCGTGCAAATATTCCATAAAATCGGCATCAAATCTTGAGATTACAGAACTTGATGTCTACTGAAAATCGATATTCGATTATCATCAATAAAGTTTTACGGTTCACGGTTACCGATAGTGCGTTTCCCAACCCTACTGGCTCGACGTAAAATGTAGCATACTGGGGGTCCAAAATCCATAAACTTGTGTTATTTTACGACTTCTAGGGGTTGTTTATGGCGAGAGGAAGTGGAGGGGGTGACTTTAATTATTTAACAAAGTGCTACTGTCTAATTAAGTTTGTGCTATTTGTGTAATTGAAGTTTTTAGTGCCGACTTCTTGATGAAAATTGAACGCGACAATTTATAAAAAAACTAATAACGTTTCAGTTTTTAACTGCGTGGGTGAAATGGCCAGTGTTGATTGTATTTTGACGTTCATTGGAAGATTACTTAACTTTCATGAAGACTCTACTAAACAAGCAATGGAGAAAGAACTCGTTCTATGTAGTTCTAAGCCGTTAAAAAAGTAATGAGGTTTCACTTCACTTGTGCGTGGCATAGCAGTAATATTATTTTTATGCCGGAAACTTTTAATGCTGGCTGTTAATATGCGTGCCATAAAATTTTCAGCCTTTCTGTGTGTTTCAGGCTATCTCACTTACCAAGTACAGACGCCAGCACATCAAGCGATGACATTAACTCACAAACTGAAACCATGAATTCTGCACATGCATGATGCGTGATGAGTAGGGGCACATGATGTAACCCTCTAGCGTAAACATTTCAACGCAGGGATTGAAATTTTTCGTCTGCATAGGTGACGTAGGTTCACTTTTCTATGAAACAGCACTTTTTTTTTAAAGTGAAAACTTCTTTAGGCGCGTTAGGCATTTTTTGAGATCGAAAAAATCATTGAACCCGCGCCACTGTTACCGTAAGCGACACCGCGTGTGTTTTGTTTATAAGACGATTAAAAAAATACCCACTTCGGATGTGTTCGGCTGTCCTCGGGATGTACAGTCAACAGCAAAAGTAGATGATCAAAATCAGAAATTCAATACTAATGAACGGAGTTCGCGTCAGAACTGTGTGGCGTCGAAGTACTACTACTAAGAATACTTACTACGTAGAATACTTTTGAATCACTTCGACGCCACACAGTTCTGACGCGAACTCCGTTCATTAGTATTGAATTTCTGACTTTGATCATCTACTTTTGCTGTTGACTGTACTCGGTTTTAATGTATATCCGATTATGTCAGTGAGTAATGGCAAAGTATTCTGTTTGTGTTTTCACTTCTGTCGGCACTCCCTGCCACTGATTTCTTTTTGTTAATCGACTGTCGGGTCGGTTACTAAAAAAAAAACAATAATTCCAGTATCATGTACTAAATCCATAGTGACAGCTCGTGCATCAATGTCGCCTGTTTTGTTTATTCTAGAGTATTTTAAAAACAGCGGAAACAAAGTTCTTAAAACACTTTACATGTCTTTTCGAACCGAATATATTTTTCAAACACAATTCTTTTTGGTACATTCTTTGATAGTTTGGAGATAGTCTGACACCCCTTTCGACACCGTTCAAAAGTTTTTGTTTCTGAATTCGAATTGTTATGATGGTTTTCTAGACTCGTATTGTGTATTTTTGTGCACTCTGCAATCGGCGGCTTGTTTTTGTTTGTTTGTTGTCATTTGCCAGTGTCCTAACATTTACGCAATGTCTATTTGTCTTTGGTCCCTTGCCCTGACATCAAACAATGGACAAAGTTGTCAAACTGAAGTTTGCCTGTTAAGGGGGAAGCTCTAAGGTGGCCCGCGAAATTCAAATTTTCTTACGTTTTTTGCAATTTGCTGGTCAGTATTAAGTTGTACGTTGATTAAAATATGATTCGCGGTCGTAACAAATATGTATTTATAGAATTATAATCATTAAAGTCATCAATACAACTCTATAAGACCATGTAATCCCCAAATGTCAAGATTTCATGAAATAGTCATTCTTGGGGATTACATGGTCTTAGAGAGTTGTGTTGTTGACTTTAATGATTATAATTCTGTAAATACATATTTGTTACGGCCGCGAATCATATTTTAATCATCGTACAACTTAATACTGACCAGCAAATTGCAAAAAACCTAAAAAAAAATGAATTTCGCGGGCTACCCTGGCGCTTTCACCTTAAATACAAGGCTTTTGGTTACTTTGTAAGTATGTTTTTTTTTTTGTAATTTGCGTTTAGTTTGTGCAGCGGGATAATTGCGTAACACACTATCAGAATCGCTTTTATTTTGACAGTTCAACAACAGTCATTGCGTTATATACGTTGTTGAGCAAATCAATTTTTCGAACATATGTGTGTTACATAACATTTCGGATTAACATTATCCTTCAAAATGATTCAGATTGTGATTTATAGTGTGTTACGCAATAATTAGGGTGCAGAATAAACAATGTTTCTTCCATAGATTATATATAGATTATATTATAAATCTATGCTTTCTTCCTTTCTTCTTGTGGGAGACGTTGGAAAAAAAAACCTTGGTACCGCGCCACATCCATCTAAAGAATAATTTTCAGTTTTATATTTTCCCTCTTAATAAAATAAAAAAAAAACCGGACAAGAGCAAGTCAGACTCGCGCACTGAGGGTTCCATACCGTCATGTTTTTAAATTTTCACCGGCGAGCTACTTACTAGATCTCGTTCAAACCAATTTTCGGTGGAAGTTTACATGATAATGTACATCATATATTTTTTTTAGTTTTATCATTCTCTTATTTTAGAAGTTACAGGGGACACACACATTTTACCACTTTGGAAGTGTCTCTCGCGCAAACTATTCAGTTTAGAAAAAAATTATATTAGAAACCTCAATATCATTTTTGAAGACCTATCCATAGATGAAAATAAAATTTTTGAGTTTCAGTTCTAAGTATGGGGAACCCCCATAATTTTTTTTTTTCAATTTTTTTGTGATAATCTTAATGCGGTTCACAGAATACATCTACTTACCAAGTTTCAACAGTGTAGTTCTTATAGTTTCGGAAAAAAGTGGCTGTGACATACGGACGGACAGACAGACAGATATGACGAATCCATGAGGGTTCCGTTTTTGCCAATTGGCTACGGAACCCTAAAAATGCTACATAATTGTGTACTGAATTAAGCTGTTTCATTTATGATTTCAAGAAGTACCTATGTAATTGGTAGATCGCACAGGCTGTCGTCAGTGAACAGTAGATCTTGGGTCTAACCAAGTTGGCCACCCCTGATCTACATAATTCCGATTACGTCTTCTGATCCGATCAATTTCATCGTCTGAAACCCCCACACTATGTTTACGATCATGAAACAAACAATATTCAGTCAGTCCCAAATCGATTCTAACGCAATACGCAAAAATCCTACGCAACCCCTTACAGAAACGTAAAACGAATGCAGAATAACCCAACCACTTCTGCAAAATCAAACGCAAGTACATATCCCTCAGAGAAAAATCACATAAAATCTAGGCGATAAACGAAACCACTAGGGAGTAAGTGCCTAGCACGTTGAAATGAAATGATCTCTAATCTAGGATGGCTTTGCAAAGTAACCGTTTTCAAAGCGCGGGACGTAGTAGGGCGCGAGTAATAAAATTTTACGAGCCGTCTCCATGGCAACGCCGCCATTATGCAGTTGCAAGGCCCGCCGCCAGGGGCGCTGCGTTCGATTTTCAAATGTTGTCTTTTATTTTTGTTTTGTTTTTTTTTTTTAATTATCTGTGGACTGTAATTGAGACACCTGTTACGGATTTGTTGGCTTTATTTGAATTTAAATGAAATGTTTAACTTTAACTTTTCCCAACATTGATGGTGTAGGCTAGTAGCAGTAAGTATGTTGGGCATACGTGCTTCAAAGTCCACGAAAGAGAAGTTATTACAGTTATTTACAGCAACAAGAGTAAAGATTACTGTGAAAGGACTAGGTATAATAGTAACTCTCGTGGACTTTTGCTTAATTATTATAAATCCGCACGAAAGTGAAACAACCATTGTAATTTTCAAGGTGCAGCATTCCATTACAGTACCAAGAGCCCGAAGTACGTATGTCAGTCCAAATAAATTAAAATGGTTGAAAATAGTTCAGTCGAATGATGTGAATAATCCTAGTTCCTACGCGACGGCTAACAGGCTACAGCAACAATAAAACTGTTTATAGTTATATTATTACACCGCTATTAAATATGGACAGCATAGACAACATTAAATATCCATAAGCAACGATTGTGGTCTATGTCTATGAAATTAAATGGAATAACGACCGCACAGTTCGACTGTCTACCATAGATAAAGTTTAACACCTCCTTCTAGTTTACTTAGGACGGGAATACTAATCTAATCGATATTCTATATTTAAACATAGCTTAAAGCCATCCAGACCAGACACACCTTCAAGCGATGCCGCGACGATTTAAAAATCTTCAAGCAAATTGCTACGTTTAGGGGCACATTTTTAAAATACATTTTCTACGATGTTTTATGAAACAGTAAAAGCCTTTTAGAAGTAAATGCAGAGACAAGAGATGTTCTTGAACATAAGACTGTTTTGAACTACATTTATGCCTTTTCCAGCAGCGATTGATAACTGATTTTCGTTCCTATGGTTATTGTATTTGGGAAAAACCAGTGTCAAGCTGGCATTAGCATTTAAAATGTTGTTTATTTTGTTCTTTAATAAGATTTGGTTTCTATGAGAGTTTCAGGCGAAGTAAAAGGTCTTCTTTTCGAGCTACTTAAAGAAAATAACCGATAAACTTCAATCAAGTTTGTTCTGCGGTCCCATAAAAATGCTACCCCTCAAGATTATGCAAAAAGAAACTCTTAAAAAAAACTAATAATTATCATAAAAAGTCGTTTCCATTAGAAACACCGGACACGTATAACACTAAAAACCAAACCTAACAAAGAACATAATATAGTTAGAAACTGGGAAATAAAAAGTAACGGTCCCGGCCGCCATCTTGGGTTTTCTAAATGTCTGTGCTTATTAGTATCTGTGGAGTACTTGACTAAATGGTTTTTAACCCCTGACGTAAAAGGGGTGATATTATTTGACGTAGTATTTTTCTTCGTTGCTTAATTTAAATTGGTTTAGAATATGAAAATTTAAAGTTTGTTTAGAGTATTTTGTCGTCTAAATCTGCGTGGATCCACGCGAAACACAATGGCTTTTTAATTGTTCTGTAATTACAACATTCAACCGGTTTATATTTATGATAGAATCTGAAACTAGCTTACACAAGACGTGATTTTAATAATGCAGTAGGTAGGGATCCTTGTGAAGGAGCTTGTCCGGGGAAGTAATATGAGCATACGGTCGGTCAATTTCTGCAGCCAAGTAGCTTTGCTGTTTCGGTGCCAGTAATGTCCTCCTAGCTTCTGCCAGCGGCTTCGCCCGTGTGGTATGTCAATAAAAACTAACGAATGGCTTTCATTTTGACAGTTCAACAACATTCATTGCGTTACGTTTTTAAGCAGACAAATTTTTTCGGCTATATGAAGCAATGGATTAGCAATATCCTTCAAAATGATTCTGATCGTGATTTAAAGTGCGTTTTGCAATTAGGGCAATTATCGACCACTTATAATCCTCCCACTTGTTTCTTTAACAGACAATAACATCCAAAAAGTAGTCCCAATCAATCAGCACCATCTATTTACCTTTCCACCAATCAATCCCAATCATTTATCATAACACTCCCAGTCAACTAAGTGCCGTTTCCGGTGGCATTAAGAAGTACCACGTTCACATTAGTGTTCAACGATTGTACAATAATGGGCAAGTGATAACTGATCGGTTGAACCCGCGGCGTGAGTTCAATGGCGAGTGATGACCAGCAGTTGCTTCGACGTATATTTAGATTTGGTGGGGTGGGTGTGGCGTTGGTTAGTGTGGGATAGTCCTGTTTGGGGCAGGGGATTGTTTGTCACGTTTGTTATATCATAAAAGTTGTTGGTCTGAAATATATTATTTGTATGATGTAGGACATGCTAAAGGAGGCTTAGAGCTGTTAGTTAAAATAATGAAGTCTTTCAGCGAGCTAAGGGTCTACACAGACGGACTGCATTTCAGCTGCAACATCGCAGTTAACTTAACTGCTTCGAAACCTAGTTATGACAACTGCATCCTGCGAAGTTGCAGCTGGCATGCACTTCAAATGCAGTCCGTCTGTTTAGACCCTAATATGGTCAGTTTGAACTTCTTGCATTCTCTCCGTGGGATTGAAAAATAATCTTTGCATGCCTAATTACACAGAGATATTTCATTTAATTGTTACATCTTATTGTATGTAGGTACATACGTAGTGTCAGAGCAAATAACTTAACTTAGTAACTTTTTGAGTCCCGAACGAGGCAATACGACACGACAGACAGCAATAGTAGTGGATATAGCCTGCAGAAAAGCAAGCTGATGTGGGGCATTGGGCCGGCCATATTAGCCTTAAAACCAATGACTACTACAGATCGAAAAACGTCTAGGTCGCCCTCAAGCTACATGGCAGTCGCTCCATGTAGCAATGCTGGTAGCAGCTTGATAAAAGTACCCGGGGATCGAGTTAAACGGTATTTATGATTAGAGTGGCTTATGTTCACAACAAGACGTCTAGTTTGATGATGATGATGAAGCTGAAACGCTATATAAAAGGTTGTATAGAGGTATGAGGAACAGGGTGTAAAGTTCACTCATCCTCGAAAGAAAAGGGAGGATCCTCCGACCAGACGGGTGTCGTATCTGGCGGACAACTGCCCGAGATTCATGATCATGTCGGATCGTTGTATATACTTAGGCTAAACTCTGCTTGCGAGATGCAGGATTTTACGGCGTAGTTCACATGTGGCATTTGTAGACACCGCTACAGTTGCATTAGTATGTGTCATATGATGAAGAAAAGGACGGTTGTTTTGTTTGTAGAAATGAATTATTAAACAAACTTTATGGAGTTGTAGCAACAAGATAACAGAACTATTTTTACCGACTTCAAAAAAAAGGAGGTTATCAATTCGATACGTATGTATGTAATATTATTGGAATTGCATTATATTCACATATGATGATCTATTAGGGCTTCCAAACAAATATACAAAATTTCATAGACGTATGTATGTATGTATGTATGTATGTATGTATGTATGTATGTTTGTCCACGCATATCTCCGGAACTATCAATCGGATCGTGACCATTTTTTTTTATTGGCTTACATTTTCTTCAACTTAGGGAACAGTGCAAGTTTCATCAAGATCGATTCAGTAATTTTCAAGATATGGACTAATACGTGTAAGTGTGACGGCCTGGCTTATTGATAAGAGCTACGGGTGTAGTGTCAAAGGGAAAACATCTTAAAACCTTGGTCAAATACTAGTGCAAAAACTAAAAATTACGAAATAAAAAGTAATTTAAAAAAATTAAACCGACTTCAAAAAGAAATTAACTCAAAATTATGAAATAACTTTAATTTCGGAAGTCGGTGGCATAAAACTAAAATACAGATCCCAAGACACCGACTTCCGAAATTAAAGTTATTTCATAATTTTGAGTTAATTTCTTTTTGAAGTCGGTTTAATTTTTTTAAATTACTTTTTTGTGTCTAAGTTGTCAATGCTTATCTGTGGTAAGACCTATAATAACTTAAAGTGTGTTCGACGCTTAGATAAAGTTATCGCGCCCACACTGCAACAGATGGCTACATCTTGTCTAAAAATAAATGTTAATATACAGAATTGAAGATGCAATAACTGATTTATTAGACTAACAGTAAGAATGTGTTCCATTTTGGCAGTTCAACAACACATATTACGTTATTTACGTTGTTGAATAGACAAATTTTCGAACATATGAAGCAATGGATTAGCTATATCTTTCAAAGTAATTCGGATTGTGATTGAAGGTGTCTTACGCAATTAGCGTGCTGGTTAAAGCCCCCCTCCCCCTCCCAATCATTGCACCATTTTTCACTTCTTCCTATAATGAACTATGCCTTCTGCTGCGTCACTTTTTTCTGGCTGTGCCAGAGTTCCACATAATGATTCAAGTGGAGTAAAAAATTCCAATTCCAATAGAAACCTATTTTTTCCTGTCCAATTCAGCGGACTATCCCAAACCATTCTCCAACATGGTCACCCTACAAATGTAAATGCGTACGCGCAGTCCGTTTGATGTGCCGCTGCGTGTTTGTTTACTCGCCGCCGCTCAGTGTGAAACCGTTTGTTCTAACTATGGACCGCAATTGAACGCTGTCAGTTTGTTTTAGATGAAAAATCTGTGTTGGAAATGTACGGTGAGTTGCAGGACTTTCGGGGTGTTAATTTTGTTGGTGGTGCTCGTGGCTAAATAATAACAGCTGCACTCGTCGATCGAAACTATGCTTCCGGCGGTCGGCTCGTGAATGGGTTACATACCGAGACCCCCCCGTGGCTCGGAAAGCACGTTAAGCCGTTGATCCCGGCTGTCATTCTTGGATCTTTGACAGTCGTTACGGGTCTTCAGAAGCCACCAACCTGTCAACCACTGACAACCTGTCTTACCAAGGGTTATCATGTTGCCCAATACCCAGATACAGGGTTATGGAGGTCAGAAAGCCAATTCTCGTTATTTAAAAACGTCGTAATCTAGTCGCAGTCTCATCTCGGCGACAAACAAATGTCAGAAACTTGACAAAAATGTAGGGAAATTAGAGGTATATATTTGACAGATTGAGACTGAGATTAGACTGTAAACATTGAATAGCCCCTCTGATCTCAGTCTCAATCTAAAAATACCTCTAATTTCCCTATATTTTGACAAGTTTTTGACATTTTTTTATTATGAGAATAGACCTTCAGATTTGATGATTGATTAGTAATAATAAGTCAATGGAATTGCCTCTCATATAGGCAGTCGTTCTATGTAAAATACTGGTATTCAGCTGCATTCGGTTAGACTAGAAGCCGACCCCAACATAGTAAGAAAAGGCTTAAAATTTTGTTATTGTCGTTATTATTTAAATAATTATAAATATGTAGTTAAATACCTCTTTTGATATGTAAAACCCCACAGTTAATATTTAAACCACTGTCAAAGATAACTATACCCATGTTTATGTTTACAACACTGGGCGTGAAAACGTTTGTTCTAATTCTAAGTATGGACCAACCGCAGTGTCGCAGACTTTTGATGTCTTAGTTATTTTCGTACATTTATTATGTTAATGTCTTTTGTGACATTTCAATGTACCTTTTCCCGTTGAGGGAATGAGGTAGGTATAGGGTTAAGTAGAAGTTTGGATTTCCTGGAGTCCTACTTTATTTCATTTTAGCTTACGTGAGGCATATTGAGACCCTATTTGGAATTATGGTGATGTTCTTCAGAAAGTACTCGCAACCGGTGTGCGTGTATGTCCTACACTCTAAATGCGTAACACACTATTAATCTCAATCTAAATAATTTTGAAGGATGTTGCTAATCCACTGCTTCACATGTTCGAAAAATTTGTCTGCTCAACAACGTAAATAACGCAGTGAATTTTGTTGAACTGTCAAAATGAAAGCCAATGCTACTGTTAGTGTGTTACGCAGTTACCTTGCTGAACGAGAGACGCAAAAAAACCTGGAGCAAACGCCGACCAATGGCGACAACAACAGTATGAGCGCACCTTGTCAGTCGACTTCAAATAGACTATAATAACGTTCGCGGCGCGCTACAACAATGGTGGGCAGCAGTTGGCGTGTCGAATACTGCAGCAGTTGCTTTTGTCGACAGTAGCAGTTGCCTCTGTCGACAGCTGAAGTTGGCTCTGTCGACAGCTGAAGTTGGCTCTGTCGACAGCAAAGTGCTGCTCGTCTGTTTGACGCCTGTGCTTTACGCGTTACGCATTACCCTGCAGATTTATGAACGTAAACGAAGCAAAGGGAGTATGTAAGGATCGTAGCAGGTGGCGTTCTATAGTTTCCGTCAACAGCAATGAGGCGTGAGTTTTATGTATATATCTTGAATTAATGTCAACGGGCTATTTTCGAAACAATCCAAAACCGACATATCCAGAAATCGATCAAAAAGGCCGTTCTTGCTTTGTCAAAACAAAAGATATTTTTTCTTGTAACTTGTGTAATTTTTACTACATAGAAAGGTCCGAAAATCATGGACTTTACGTAAAATCTTCCATAATAGTCCACTTCAGAACAAAAGAACGCACCATGTACAAATTCAAATTCAAAATGGAAGCAAATAAACCGCTATATTAGGAAGATCAATCAGAGTCCAGACTGCCAGTACTCCACTTGAGTGACCAGTTGCATGCAGCCAGTATCAACAAACCACTTGATCGCTTATTCATCTCATTGTTGAGTGCTTGCGTTGCATCGCGGATTTGATTCAATAGGGCTATAATACGTAGAAACATAGGTAGGTTATGTATGCTGTGTACATTGTAATGCACATTTTGTGTAGCCGTCTTGCCTAAGTGCCCCGTGGTAACGGCTGCGAGTTACGAGCTGTAGGTCGTGCAGGCACTGTGTGTAAATTATTTCATTACCACTGCTCTCAAAACGGCGAAGGAAAGCACTGTGAGGAAATGGGCATGTCCTAAAACCAAAAATTCGATGACATATGACATATACCGACTGGGCACGCGTGGTGGATTGTGGCTCACTCTCTCATCTCTTACAGAGAGGAGGCTTATTTCCCAGCAGTGGGAACAATATAAGCTGATAAGGAGCCTAAACAAATTCATGGAATCTACAGACATTTTGTGAACATACACAAATACTTCTCCCGTTAACACGCCGTTTAACAAAGCCATATTGCGAAGATGACCACGTTAAGCCTAGTAGCTGACAGTTGCAGGCTGTTGTAGTACCTACTGCTCAGGTTGCTCTTGACGCAATCTCTAATCTTTTATGAACCTGACCGATCTTCATCATTTATCCAGCCAAACAACTCATCATCTGCCTGCCTTTTCCCAACAATTTATGTTGGGGTCGGCTTCCAGTCTAACTGGATGCGGCTGAATACCAGTATTTTATTTTACATGGAGCGACTCCCTATCTGACCTCCACAACCCAGTTACTGGGTAATGCGATACTCCTTGGTAGGACTGGTTTAATTTTATCAGACTTTCGTGCTTCTGACAACCCGTAACGACTGTCAAAGATCCAAGAATGATAGTTAAACAACTATACTTACACACAAAAAAATTTTGTCTCATGCTATGACCACAGAGTACTTTTTGATAGACTGAAAGTTATGACTGAAAATCTTCTGAACTAGGAATGGCGCTAGAGTAGCCCGCGAAATTAAAATTTTCTCACGTATTTTTTTGCAATTTGCAGTGTCATGTAAATGATTTATTCCGGTCTATGATTCGCGAGCGTAACATCATTAAAATCTGATTACAGTTCTAAGTTCATATAATCCTATTGAATGACTATTTAATTAAACTTATTATATGTATCTTTTCAGATGTGACTCATCATTCGGTTCACAAGATCCGTGCCCACAAGAGCAGCAGACGACATCGCGCTATCAATGGTAAATGTTATTATTTTACTATCAAAACATAGTGACTTATTTTAACAAACGAACGCGCGAGCCTGCCTATGATCATGACCATGCAAAAAGAGGTTACCTTTAAAAATTTTGAAAAGTCCTGACAAAATCCTGACATTTTACATTTTAATCTTTCTTTTGTTTGTAGGTCTTAAAAATACAACAAAGGGTTATTCATTATTATATTATATTAAAGTCAGTTTTCGTGTCTGTCAGCGTGACCGCGTCCTTCTTCTAAACTACAAAAAACTTTTTACAAAAAAAAAACAACCGACTTCCAAAAAATACACTACAAATTGAAAAATAATTTTAATTTCGGAAGTCGGTGTCTTTGGTTCCGCACCGACTTCCGAAATTAAAATTATTTTTCAATTTGTAGTGTATTTTTTGGAAGTCGGTTGTTTTTTTTTGTAAAAAGTTTTTATTTTTCACTTTTTAGTGGGTCAGTTTGTAATTACAAGCTTTCTTTATCTAAGTTACAATAGCCTAATGTCAACTGCTCATCACATGTTACAAAATATTGTTTTTCCCGATGCTGGGACGTTTATTATTGAGGAGTTCTCCTGGTAAGAGCCAGGAGAACTCCTCAACAACCACTCACCATACGCATTGTAACGAGCATAAATTGCTTAGCAACCATATTAAAGTAATCGAATCGCAACCCGTGAAATATTTGTCATTGAGTAGTTCCGATGGCCATCTGTGGTCTTCATCATCAGTTCCACTTTACCAAATGATGATTTCCGAGAGCAAATGCTCAAGTTACTTTAATTATTGAGTAGGCCACACGACGAAAGAGCATTGCTAGAAATGACGCGATTACTCAACTTAAATTCGGTTTCAAATTGACGCATCAGCATGACTAGTAGGTAGAGGTCGTCCTATGTAAAACTACAATCTTAATTAGGTATTATTTTTGTACGAACTGAACATTTTGGCATATTGAACCGTATGAAGTAAGCCCAACAAAAGGTAACTGTTGTAAATCGTTGAGGAATTCCCTCGACTGTCTATGGTCTCCATCATCAGACCTGTAATGGCACTTATAACCTATATGGGTGCAAAGTTTTTATTTATTTATCACATGAAATGTTTCCTTTGCCATTACAGTTCTCATCAATATAAATGAATTAATTCCAAACACAAGGTAGCTACTGTAAACTGTTGAGGAGTTCCCTTAACTGTCCTTCGTCTTCATCATCAGACCCCGAATGACAGTCACAACCATGTAGGTGTAAAGTTCACATCAATACAAATTAATCAAGCCCAAACACAAGGTAACTGCTGTAAATCGTTGAGGAGTCCCCTCGACTGTTTTTCGGCTCCATCATCAGATCGACTCCAGACCTTCATTAAATTGTAGTGCTTTAAAATACCTAATGAAAAAATTAACAAACGCACTAGTCGCTCCTACGATTTTCGAATGTTCCCCTCGATTTCACTGGGATGCCATCATCAGATCCTGGTTTCCTTATCATGGGACCACCCTTGGCATATCTCCTTTCCAACGAAAAAAGAATAATCAAAATCGGTTCATAAACGACGAAGTTATTCGCGAACACATATAAAAAAAATATATATATAGGGTGACTGGTAATTAGTGACGGATACTTAAGCACGTGATTTTACTCATCATTATGAACAACTTTTACTATGGGGACCAAACCTGAAATCGCGAAAAAAAAATCAGCTGTTCCCTACATTTATGTTCGTGTAGCTCGTCAAAATGTAGAGAACAGCTGTTTTTTTTTTTTCACGATTTCAGGTTTGGTCCCCATAGTAAAAGTTGTTCATAATGATGAGTAAAATCACGTGTTTAAGTATCGGTCACTAATTACCAGTCACCCTATATACGGTCGAATTGAGAAACCTCCTCCTTTTTTGAAGTCGGTTAAAAACGAATTTTGATGCGGTTTTCACCATCAAATAGAGAATTTATTCCGGAAGGTTTATGTGTTTATAACATTAACCTTACATACAATGATTTGTCAAGTTGTACATAACATAAACCGTGCGAAGTCGAACCTCGTTATAATTTTTTTTTTCTAAAGAATCTCTTTAATGTCTGGAGTTTGGACATATCCAGATAGATGGTAACCCTACATGCAATGTGACAGCAGTGTTGGTCTGGCAGTGGTCCGGCATTCGCTACCCAAAGCCAAGGCGCAAAAACAATGCATTTGTAATTTGAATTCTCGCAAGTTGAGTCTGCGCCGTACCTACTCGACGAAAATGAGTAATCGCGAATAAAGCTGAAAGAAAATGCTGAGTCAGAAGAAAACAAAAGGTTATAATTTGGACCTAAAGGGGGACCTTACCTAGCTAATATATTCGTAGCTAAGTACCTAACCACTTCTGCTTACCTCTCTTGGGATTATAGGCGAAACAGTAAAGTAGGATAAATTCTTAGAAAATAATTTATAGCTCGATCGTAAGCCTAAGTTCGGTCGGGCAAGGACGCCCTAGATTTCTAGAAGGGCAAACGCTGACCTTACTGGTAAAGTCCTTCGAAAAGGTCGGGTGCGTAGTCAGCCGTAACGTACACAACCGGCGACCGCGCGCGCACAATATTTAACTATGGAAAAATGTATGAATATGGAAAAGACGAACAACATTTCGTTGATAGAGATGACCGGTATTCTGGTTTCTGCCCATCCAATTATCAAAGCATGCCGTGATAATAATTGTTCCATTGTTAGCATGAAAACTATTATAAAGATACTAACTACCGCCATCTTTTGTACATCCCTTTAATATGTAACTGACACAAGTGCCAATAGATGGCGCTGTCTTGAATACACTGAATTAGTTCCTCTACTCGTCAATAGATGGCTTTATTCTTGATATACTAAATTAGTCCATTTACTCACCAACAGATGGCGAGCTACGCTTCGAACCGGAGCCCTATAGCAAGAAATTGGAATTGAATTCTTCGGGGAAAATACACTGCAAAGTTGCTGGCGGTGTTAATCCCACTGTACAATGGTTTTTGGTAGGTTTAGAGTTTTAATCAATTTAATAAAGAAATTCAATTCATCTATTCACTGGCAGATACAGCACAGCCTAAACCGCTGGGTCTTGAGGCAGTTTTTTAACTTTATTTTTTTATTTTATTTAAAAGAGTTTTATCACTTAGTGATAATGTCAGCCGTCTAGAGGCATGATATTTATTTTGCACAAGGGTTTACCCTTCGGTAAAGGTGAGCACTTAGAAAGGGTTTTTGAATGTTTGTATGAAAGTTCGTCATTTTTGCCGATAGAAAACCATAACGCACACGAGTCTTGTCACCGTATAAATAAATCATAATTTATTAATCTATGGTTTGTCTCGTAGAACGACACGGCTCCCTTACCGGAAGGCGTGACGTCAGCGAACGGGACGCTGATGGTGGCTGAAGCTGAGAAACGCCACTCTGGACAGTACACCTGCAAGGCGGTGGACGGGGAGAAGTCCATCACCTCGAAGATTAATCTGGATGTTGTTGGTAAGTTGAGGGTCTTAGCATTATGCTGAGCGATGGCCGTTTTGCGTAGATGTGACGCATACTTTCTCCCAATTTGTTATTTTGTTTTATTTTTCGCTTGTATTTTTATGCGTCATGTTTGCCGCAAATAATCGTATTTTCTTTCTTTTTTCTTTTCTTGAAAGGTTTTTAATGTGAGGGGCTTGTGGCTAAGTAATAACAGCCGCACGGGTCGATCGATCAGGTTAAGCTACGCTTGCCGCGGTTGGTCCGTGGATGGGTGACCATCTTCACATACCAAGACCCCTCCGTGGCTCGGAAAGCACGTTAAGCCGTTGCATTGGTCCCGGCTGTCATTCGTGGATCTTGTCGTTACGGGTCAAAAGCCCGAAAGTCTGACAACCAATCGACAATCTTACCAAGGGTTATGATATTACCCAGTAACTGGGTTGTGCAGGTCAGATAGGCAGTCGCTCCATGTAAAATACTGGTATTCAGCTGCATCCGGTTAGACTGGAAGCCGACCCCAAAATAGTTGGGAAAAGGCTAGGATGAGGGATGATAACATAACGCCTGTAATCCCAGAAGGGTTAGACAGAAGTGTAGTATTTATTATTTATTTACTCACGCAAGTGACGTCATACAGTGTAGTCTGAACTATACACATTAGCACTGAATACCGTCCCACTCCAGCTGGCTGGGCAAACATTGTCGCCATATCTTTCGTCGCCATAACTTTTAAGTGTTGTCACATCTGCCTAGCATTTTTCGCATCTAGGCTGGACTCAATTTCTAGTGTACATAAACGTGCTGGCAATATACAAAGGGTAAACCGGTTAGTTTTACTTACGGCCTCGTGAATACCTGTGACGATTGTCATAGGTATTCGTATTTACCGGAAATTATCGGCGAACCCACTACCTGCCTTGTCGCCCGTAGTTTAAATTAAAACCATTATTTGAAACTGGCTGTTTTGTCGCTTTAGTGGACGAGATGAGGTTTTGATTTCAATCCTCGGATCGGGTAATTCGTTTTTGGGTTTTCTTAGATGAAACCCGGATTCTGGATATTATATTATTATGCTCATTTAATGACTGTAAGCTCGGCCCCTACCCGATAGCCTTTAACTGTCAAAACGCGGGTGTATTAAACCATACCATCCCCTCAAGAGTGATCCTAAGCATATCTCGATAAAAAAACGATTCCTGTCTTCCACAGTAACTCCTCGAGTGATAGAACCAGCAGCAGGTGAGCAGCTGCACGTGACGGTCGGTCAGACGGTGGTGCTGAACTGCGTGGCCACCGGCGACCCGCCTCCCACCACGCACTGGGACAGGAACCTCGCCATATTGGGGAAGCAACGTGAGTAAATAAGTATTTATCATAATATCGTCTGACCAGCTCGATGGTACCTACCTTATTTGTTATCGTCGGAATGCATACTTTTGCGAATGTTCAAACTAAGATCACTAGAAGTTATTAACTATTCAAGTTGTTATTCCGTTATCTACCGTTCAGCCGTCCTACGAAACCGCCATAGTTTTTGTCACACAGCGATTTGAAATGAGGCCGCCATAGAAGTTATTGTTCTATAAACAAATGCATGTCTAATGTTTAGTTGTTCGTAGAGACCGTTTTGCCAGGTTCTCCTTTAGGGTTTTAGCTTTAGCACATGACATCGGGCCATCTAATGTCCAGAGAGAGACCCTATTCCGTGCTCTTTAATCGGACGCGTCATTAGAGATCCATCAAAGGGACCATGTTTCACGTTGATTATCCATAAGTATATCGGCGCATCCCGCGCATCCTTACATAGTATTTAAAACAAAGTCGCCAGAATGTCTGTACGCGCATAACTTCCGAATGACTGCACCAAATTCTATAATTCTTTTTTTGTTGTGTTCGGTATTGCCAGGACGAATTCGAATTTCCGAGTTTCTTTCATACGAACCTTCGTATGAAAGAAAACTTCGGAAACTCGAAAAAAAAAATTGCACCCTTGCGAAGCTGGGGCGGGCCGCTAGTCACAATAATCACACTAATATTCTAAAGGCGAAAGTTTGTGAGTGTGTGTGTGTGTTTATACGTTTGTTACTTCTTCGCACTCAAACAGCTAGACCAATTTTGATAAAATTTTGTATGGAGGTAGCTGACACCCTGGATTAACATATAGGCTACTTTTTATCCCGATGTTCCCACGGGATCGACATTTACGCGGGTGAAACCGCGTGCCGCAGCGAGTTAGGTATAAAGACAAGAAAATAATATGTTGTTTTATTTCTGTGTTTTCAGAAGACGGTGTGGATGTAGAAGATGGAGTTAACGCTACAACAGCCAGGTAATAAATAATAATATGAATAGTTTGTTAGTTACGCTTGCCGCGGTTGGTCTGTGGATGGGTGACCATCTTTACATACCGTGACCCCTCCATGCCTCGGAAAGCACGTTAAGCCGTTGGCTGTCATTCGTGGATCTTTGACAGTCGTTACGGGTAGTTAGAAGTCCGAAAGTCTGACAACCAGTCTTACCAAGGGTTATCGTATTACCCAGTAACTGGGTTGTGGAGGTCACATAGGCAGTCGCTCCATGTAAAATACTGGTCAGCCGCATCCGGTTAGACTGGAAGCCGACCCCAACATAGTTGGGAAAAGGCTAGGCAGATGATGACTTCTCTTTTAGTCGTCATCTCGATAGTCACCCCCTTTTTATCCATAATCATTATCCTTTTGAACGCCAGAGCATAAACGCACGCGCGTGCCCTCCACGCCAAGCCACAATTTTAAATATTTAAGGTATACAAATAAAAACACACAAAAGTAATGATTTAATTGTTTATTTCGTGATGAAGTGCACCGCATTTTTTGTCACATATTTGTGTCGCTGGCGTACAGGGCACGCGCTTGTTTGTCACGTATATGTGACAATGGCGTTCAAAAGGTTATACATACTAACCTTAATTTTTTTTAATTCTGCTTGGCGAGATTTTTAAATAAGTAGTATTTTTCTTCCACCACCAGACTTATCCTCATGAACAACGGCACGCTGGTCATCCGCGCGGTGTCGGCGCCGGACGCGGACCGCTACGGCTGCACGGCCGGCAGCGCCGCCGGACTCGCGCGCAACGAGCTTACGCTTATCGTGCACCAAGGTATATGACCACTGCGAAGCAGTCATGCTAGCGAAGGAGGTGGCGGGACGGCTGAGGGAGAGAGCCTCCTCAAGGAGATGTCAGCATCGGGCCGAAGCCTGCCGGGGTCAGCGGGATTGTCCGAAAGGGTTACCGCTGGCCCGGAACATAAAGGGCTAAGGAAGGAACACGGGTGGGTTTTAGTCAATAAGAGTTTGTCACTCCCTTCCGCTCCACCCAGAGCGGGAGGGGTCATTTGATGATTACCCATCCTGAAAAAAAAAAATGTATATGACCACAGAGATAGACCTAGATAATGCAAGTATCACGATCTGTATCAAAACCAAGCGTGGCATTTTTTGACTACCTACTATGACGTCACAAGTACTATTTAGTGATGGGAAAATCAAATAGATTCAAAGACACTGCCGCGTGCGGCAACCGCCTAGCGCCAGCGCGAGTGCTCACCCAGCCAGCAGTACTCAGCGGTGCTATTCTGTAAAAATCTCACCGTGAAAACTTAGGTGAAGTGAGCGTGGAGTGAGCTGTCAATAGTCTCAATTCCTAGCAAAAACAAACTCACTTCATCTAAGATTTAGCACGCGCGCGCACTCCATACGTTTCACAATCGCCCAATGCGGGTTGGTAGATGTCACATGTCTTCGACTCTTTTGGTTCTAGGACATACCGGTTTCCTCACAATGTTTTCCTTCACCATTTTGAGAGCAGTGGTGATGAAATAATTCACACAGTCACAAAGTAAAGCGCCCGTCTGGGTTCGAACCTACGACCTACAACTCGTAAGTCGCGGCCGTTACCGGGACTCCACCGTGCGTTTAAACTTGAACGTATTTTTCTCAAGATACCGCTTAAAACCTGTTACCTCTTTAATCTACTTTGGCCATTATAATAAAACCATAATTATTTCCACAGAAGGAGAACTCCCTCCCCAAGAGTCAAGCGGCGTGGCTGGCAAAGCCGTGGTGGTGTCAATATCGGTAGCTGGAGCATACATGGTGCTGGTACTGGCCCTGATGGTCTACTGCAGAAGACGCAGGCTTAGGAGGCGGCAGAGAGGTACGAAGATTATCTTGCTATGACCTCTCATGTTCCGCTAATGAAACACAATTGATTTTCTATTGTATCGTGCCACATGTTGATTAGATATTTATAAAAAAACTGGCCAAGTTCGAATCGGACTCGAACTACCACAAGGCAAAAACGCCGAAAAACACTTTTGTTGTATGTGAGCCCCCCTTATATATTTATTTTATTCTGTTTTTAATATTTGTTGTTATAGCGCGGCAACAGAAATACATCATCTGTGAAAATTTCAACTGTCTAGCTATTAGTTCATGAGATACAGCCTGGTGGAGCCTTAGTAATAGGGTCCTGTTTTTACCCTTTGGTAACGGAACCCTAAAAATACTTGTACAGCCGGATTCAATATTCATGGCCGCTCGGAAAATGAGGCTAGTATTTCCGCACTTGCGCAGTAACAAATTCACAGGCAGGGGTGAGGTACTGCACAGCGAGTAGAACATTTTACAGCCGCCAGAAAGTTTGAATCGGGCTGTACCACGTTACTGTACAATACAAACTACCCTTTTACACGTTATTTACAAACTGCATGTAGCCAGACGACTTGCTAGAAGTCTTACCAAATAAAATGACAAAGACAACTCGCTCTTGAGCAGACACAAAACTTAAAACCTACTGAATCAAAAGATAATAATAAGATTCGTATTTTTGAATTGCCTACATCCACTTTATATACCACATTTAATAGCCCACTGACACGTATGGCAAGGCAATATAATGAAAGGTCCAACTTGACAGATTTTCCTATTGATATTTTCTCCATGAGTTTCACTTCATACAGACGTTCCGTAATTAGACAGAGTGTAGAGTGCATGTCTATGTAGCTCTAATCGGTTTGTTTTTTTAGTTGTCTAGAAAATCTACTAGACACACTTTTTAGGGTTCCGTACCCAAAGGGTAAAAACGGAACCCTATTACTAAGACTTCGCTGTCCGTCCGTCCGTCCGTCCGTCCGTCCGTCCGTCTGTCTGTCACCAGGCTGTATCTCAAGAACCGCGATAGCTAGACAGTTGAAATTTTCACATATTATGTATTTCTGTTGCCGCTATAACAACAAATACTAAAAACAAAATAAAATAAATATTTAAGGGGGGCTCCCATACAACAAACGTGTTTTTTTTCGGCGTTTTTGCCTTGTGGTACGGAACCCTTCGTGTGCGAGTCCGACTCGCACTTGTTATTGTTCTCCTTTATCTCATATATTTTTTTATTTAGATGTCTGAAATGCTTATTTTACATGATATTTAATTTGAATTATAAGTGACTGTGCTGTTGGTGTGCTTATTATAAATAAATAAATAAAGTTTAAAGCATAAAATAGGTGCGGTCATAAAATATGAGAGCGGGATGGCTCGAGACTCAGTGAACATTCACTATCCTACTCGCACGTTTAATAACCGCAGCTGCATTTGTTGGCGTATTTTACAAAATATAAAAAAAAATGTACTGTTTCTTTCTAGGAGAAAAGATGGAGTTAGAGATGACAGAAGGTCGTGAAAAGTTAGTAGAAGAAGGAGAGGAAGATAAGGCGAAAGTGAACGGAGCCGCCTTGCAGAACGGGAGACTGCTCGCACATGATAAAGACAGCGGTATGTCTATCTCTTTTCTACAAACATTGCGTTATTATGAGCGTTTACGACGTACGGCATTTCATACAAACTTTCAAACCCTTGTTTTTTGAAATGAATGAACCGATTTTAATCAAACTTCATACGCATAAGCAGGATACAAAGGTCTAAAAAGTTACTTTTCACACATCACACACGTTACATTAAGTACATGTCAAAAAAAAATATACCCCAGTGGTTATACTGAAAATATTGGTGGAAAATGGAGTTAATTTTGTTTTATTTTATAATTCTAATTAAATACTTTGTTTCTTAAACAGGCGCTGATAACTCGGAAGTGTCGGGTATCTCACGCGCTTCCAAGAAGTCGGGGCAGTTTGAACATCTGTCAATACCACGCACACTTCTCACTGAACAAATTACTCTTGGTAAGTTAATGTGCCCTCCCCCCATTCACCCTCTTAGGGGTGGAATTTCGAAAAACCCTTTCTTATTGGATACCTATTCTTCACAAAGAACACACCCTCAAAATTTCATGTCTCTAGTACCAGCGATTTAGGCTGTGCATTGATATATCAGTCAATCAGGATTTTGAATTTTATATTTAAGGTGAATGGGGAGTTGAGACCGCGATATTCAAATTTACTTACGTTTTTTGCAATTTTCTAAGTTAGATTTCTACCATTAACCCTTTTCCATAAGAGATTGGTGGTTGGTGGTAGAAAACTAACTTAGAAAGATATATTATTGATTCTAATGATTATAATTCTTTAAATATGTACCTGTTATTGTCGCGAATCATATTTTGATCAAGATACAATGACACAAATGACACAAAAAACGTAAAAATTTAAAATTTCGCGGTCTACTACTATCCATTCACCAGATAATGATATAAAAAAAATTGGCAAAAATGAGCAACAGTGAGAATTTTTTTAGAAAGAGGGAAAAATACAGAAAACCTGATAAGTGGCTAAACAGTGTAAGCCGTGTAAGGCGAGGCAAGTCAGTTGTTGTTTCAATTTCATTGTTTGTAACACAAGCAAGTGATCATGTAGATGCGGCTTTAGAACTGGCCTTTCAAGATTTTTTATACTAAAAATAACATGAAAAAAAAAACAATTTCAAGACATACAAATCTGCGCTGTTTTTTTGAGACCAAATTAATTTAAAAAATCTTTATTTAGGATGAACGACACTCAAATAACTATGATAAATATTCCCTATTTTCAACCACAACAGTCTTGCAATAATGAGCTATTTTAACTCCTAGGTCGTGGTGAATTCGGCGAAGTGATGCTAGCCAAGATCGACATGTGCCAAGTGAGCAAACTGCGCAACAAAGACTCGTTGGATGCCGACGGAGAACCTAAACTCAGACCTGTGCTTGTGAAGGCACTTACTACTAAAGATGAGGTAAGTTCACAAACATTTTTATTAAATTGAAATAATAATAACACTACACTACACACACACACACACTACTACTACTACTACTAATAATAATACACACACTACAGACTACTACTAATAATAATAATATTTTTTTTTAATTTTCCTCTCTATGTAGTGTCAGGCGAATTTCTCCTTGTAATAAACCATTAGTTCCATACAACAAGTGGTTTATGCCTGGACTTATAAAAGCTGGATAAAAAAAACTATGCGTGGTTAGCCCGCATGCGGATATCCAAATGAATTTACCCGAATACGGGCTCAGGTAACTATCAGGCTTGACGACTACAAATCTCTAGACAAAGTTAAAAACGAAACATTTCATGTTGTGTACAATAAGGATTTTTATACTATACTAGCCCCGCCCGCGGCTTCGCCCGCGAGGTATGTCGATAAAAACTATGCTATGTCCTTCCCCGGGATGCAATCTATCTCTCTGCCAAATTTTATGGAAATCCGTTCAGTAGTTTAGGCGTGAAAAAGTAACATACAGACAGACGGACTTTCGAAAGTATAATATTAGTATGGATTTGGACATTAGCTTAGGTTCATGTTGAAATTGGTTGTAAAAATACTAGTTTATCCGACCTTTTAAACCTTCAATAAGATACGCCTAATTTAATCAATGTTTGTTTGTCTACAGGTCCAACTAGCCGAGTTTCGTCGTCAACTAGAGCTGTTCACGCGAGTCCGACACGAGAACATCGTGCGATTGATCGGACTGTGCAACGAGGCTGATCCGCACTATATGCTACTGGAACATACGGACTGGGTATGCGCATAATAGTAAATGAAAAACGTCAAACTTGTAGCTAAATTCTGGGCCAAATCAATTTTGGCAATCAAAATCATCGACAAGCTAAGGAGAAGAATACATGTAACGGGTGTAAAAATACCCTTAATGGAGCCGAGAGTCACTTGTTCGTCCCGTTGTATTTTTTTTTTTAAGTTCCCAGGTATGGTCCTACCTGGGAACTTCTAGTTTTATAATATGCAGATGTTTTTTGTGGCAAATAAACCTATCGTTCTTTCATCTCTTCATCATCCTAACACTACGTTTCTACATCCAGGGTGAACTAAAAAAGTTCCTAATTGCGACCCGCTCCCCGGAAGAGAACGCCGAGTACATATCTCGAGTGGGCCCCGCGCACGCGCCCCCGGCCCCCGCGCGCGCGGCCCCCGCGCTGGCCGCGCTGCACCGCGCGCTGCTGGCCGCGCACCTCGCTGCGGCCGCGGCTAAGTGTGCTGCTGTACGGTTCACACATAGGTGAGTGACTTAACCAGGGAATAACGTTCCCATTGCTGGGAGTCAGTCCTCTTCTTTGTGGGAGTGAGTGTGTCGTAATCCACCACGAGCGTCCACAGGCCTAGTGAGGGTTAGTGGATGAGACATCATCTTCACCGTTAATAAGAAAGTAGTGATGAAATAACGAACATATTTTCTTCTCACAGAGACATAGCGGCTCGTAACTGCGTGATCACGTCGAAGCTACAACTGAAGCTGTCGTATCCCGCACTCACGCGGGGACCGGACTCGCACGAGTATTACAAACTACATGAACAGGTAAACATTTATTTAATTAAGTTCTTCCCAAAAGTGTTGAAGAGATACAGTTTTTACGCGAAGAAAGTGTCATTGACTTCCACGACAAAATTATTGTGCAATTAACATTCCAACATTGAGCACGGTTAACGATCTGCAAATAACAGCCGGGACCAACGGATTAACGTGCTTTCCCGGGTCGGGTTAACTATGAGTACATAATACTTTCCCGGGTCGGGTTAACTAAGAGTACATAATACTTTCCCTGGTCGGGTTAGCTATGAGTACATAATACTTTCCCGGGTCGGGTTAACTATGAGTACATAATACTTTCCCGGGTCGGGTTAGCTATGAGTACATAATACTTTCCCGGGTCGGGTTAACTATGAGTACATAATACTTTCCCGGGTCGGGTTTACTATGAGTACATAATACTTTCCCGGGTCGGGTTAACTATGAGTACATAATACTTTCCCGGGTCGGGTTAACTATGAGTACATAATACTTTCCCGGGTCGGGTTTACTATGAGTACATAATACTTTCCCGGGTCGGGTTAACTATGAGTACATGATACTAATTTGTATGTTGTATTGCAGGTGATTCCTCTCCGCTGGTTGCCTCCGGAGGCTGTGATGGAAGGTGACTATTCCACTAAGTCTGATGTCTACATGTTTGCTGTCACCGTGTGGGAGGTAAGTTTTTCATAAAATCATGGTTACATAAATTATTAATATTTAAATTAGTGCCCATTTCGCTCCTATATTAAAAGTTTTCATTTAGCTTGCAACTTTCAGTGGTTTTTATTGGTTTTTTCTTGTAATTGATATATCGACTACCATGACGTTACCCGATTACTACAAGAAGACCTTATCATCCTTTTTTACTTTCACAGCTCTTAAATGTCAGTCTCATAGGTAAACCGAAATACTAAGCCTTAAAAATATCTCTTTTTTTTTTCAATTAGGGTTTAATAATGAGCGTAATATTCTCAGTTACTAAAAAAAAAATATCAATTATATTATTTTTCAGATCTACACCAAAGCTGAGCTGCCATTCGCGAAATTGAATGACAACTCAGTGCTAGAGCGAGTGAAGACCGGCGCACTCGAGTGGACCATCCCGGATACTATGCCGGAACCCTTGGGAGCACTACTTGTAAGTAGTCAATTTTTAGGGTTCCGTAGCCAAATGGCAAAAACGGAACCCTTACGGATTCGTCATGTCTGTCGGTCTGTCTGGCTGTCCGTCCGTATGCCACAGCCACTTTTTTCCGAAACTATAAGAACTACACTGTTGAAACTTGGTAAGTAGATGTATTCTGTGAACCGCATTAAGATTTTCACAAAAAAAAAAAACAATAAATTATGGGGGTTCCCCATACTTAGAAGACTTCTTACCTATAGGTACGGGTTTCGTCCTTCAAATAGTATCTCAAAAAGACACCCTGTATAGGTACCTGAAGGCCTACATATTTTTATATGTGTGCTCAATACATAGAAATCATGGCGTTTTGTGACAGATACAGCATCTTAATAAAAACAAATATTCCCTAAAAATAACCTTATTCTCGTTCCAGAAACGTTGCTGGAGCAAATCTCCCTCCGACCGGCCGCAGTTCACAGAGATATACGACGAGATTAAGAACATACTGCAAGACATCACTTCCGAGACCACATCACAGAAGTCACACGACAAGACTGAAGAGTAGGGGCGTCGGCAGAAGTGTCGGTGGTCGAAGATATGTAAGGAATAAGGATGGATGAAAATGTGTTGGGGTGTGTACGGACCGTTAATTTGTCATTTCGACAATGGGAAGTGATTAACTGACGCTCTAAAAACTTATTAACCATAACCAACATTATTTTTAGTTTAAGCGAAACCCGAAACACGTGTCTAGATCTATATGTAAAAAAACTATGTACAAAATTTCAAAACTGTATCATGAAAAATCACAAAGTTATAAGCTTGTTAAGTTACCTGTTTTTTTTCGCACAAAAACATGCTCACACACGCCGCTCGCGCCGCGCCGTCTTGCGCTCATTGATAGTAGTACCTAGGTACCTAACCGTTCGGCGCGGAGATTGGATAATAGTGTCGCTCGGTGTCCAACTTTGAACCTTTTTTAAATATTTTTGGGACAAAATATAACATGGGGTAAAATTTATTGGAATCAATTCAGTTACTTATTCTGAACAAACTATATTCAGGTTTCGCATATACTAAAAATAACGTTGTAGGTATATAGTGTATACTTTTTTAAACTAATGAACCTCTAAAAACTTTGTGGGCTTCTAATGATGCACACTTTTTTTTAAATACATGAGCCCCTTTTGAAATTTCTGGCCTTTTCCCACAGTTAGTCGCAGTAACTAAGCTAGGGCATACCGACGAAGCGGGTTAGGTTCGAACTGTGACCAAACACCGACGAGAGGTACATCCAAGTCGGTCGCAATTGCTTGACTATTTAATACATACATATTTATAGGGCCCCAGATAAGGAATTATTAGAGGTTACCTATATTAGAGTGTTCATTAATATTTTTAGGAGAGCAAAATAGGATTTTTTCGCAAAATTTTATACATCTTGTAAAAGGAACATCAGTTTTTAGCCTGACCTATCCGAACTTAGCGCAGAAGGCTGCGCAGTAATATTTTTTAGGAACCAAATAGTGACATGTGGCGAGTTTGAGTGAGAGAACATGCGCGAAAGTTCAGAGAGCCTATGTTCAGGCCGGACATGATTCATCGGCCGTGCACGGAAATTTGATATCCTCTAACAATCCCAAAAATGGTCCATAACTGGGACATTGCAATGAAAGACGAATAGGAGAAAAAAAGGATAGAAATTAGTGTAATTAAGTTTAATTTAGTGAAAATATATAGCCATTTCGATGCATTTACTATTTCGAGTTAGGTTAGATTTAGTATAAGTAAATATTTTAAGTAGTTTTAGTGATCTTTGTGTGGACAATGTGAGTTTTAGAAGATTTTAGATCAACCATCTAAGTGCTTGACACCGAAAATTTATAAACATAACATCACGACTGTAATTCCCGAAAGATTAGGCAGAGACCTATATATAGTACACCCACATTTCACCAGTTATGTTTAAGTCATGTTTAAGTTTATGTATTAGGGGGCGAGCCTCATCATCTACCCAGCCTTTTCCCAACTGTGTTGGGGTCGGCTTCCAGTCCAGCCGGCGCGGCTGAATACCAGCATTTTACATGGAGCGACTGCCTAACTGACCTCCACAACCCAGTGACTGGGTAATACGATACCCCTTAGTAAAACTGGTTGTCAGACTTTCGGGCTTTTGACGACCCGTAACGACTGTCAAAGATAAAACCAATGATAACAAAATCGGGGGATACAGTTTGGTGTTTCAGCTTCATACCTATCATCTCCATCCTAAATTCAATTACACCATTGGATAGCTAAAGGATCAAAGAATTCATTACGCCACGTGAGGACTGTAACGCATCGCGCGCGGTGTAGGGGGAAGCGCCGCCATTTTGAGGTAATTTTGCCGCGTGTCAAGATTTCCACTTAGTATAACTTTTGACTCGGAAAAGCTACGACGTTCGTTCAGCTCTCATTTAAATCTATCGATTGTTTAGAAAACATTAGGTAAAATAGTGACAGTAAATATAATGTGTGTGAAAAATAATATTAAAAATATATAATGTTGGCCTATACGCGCTAAAAAGTCAAATCCAAATAGAGATTTTATACGGTTGTAAAGGGCTTCTCAAGAGCATTCGAATGATACCAATAAAACACCATATGACAGAGTCAAGCAGTGCCGGGAACGTAAAAGAATGAATGCGGTCGAGCGGATCAACTCCGATACGTAAACGTATTCACGTACAACACACGGCCGTGTCTATGACACAGCCACACCCCATTTTTTTGTTGATCGCCTTTCATTCGTCCTCTCAACATGACCGAAACATCTAAGTATAGAAAACCGCAAAATTATCTATGATTCACATTGTCTCCACCAAGATCAGCCCAGCCCGAAGGCTTGTCTATATTAAAAGAATATCGGAAGCTAAATGATACTGCCATTTGTAAATAAAATTAGAATCTAAGACTGAAATATAAACGTATGTACTATGTAGCCATTTTAATTATAAGTAATATAATTAATCGTCCGAAATTGATATAATTCGTCCTGATTGAATCGAAATTTTAGTGTTAAGGTATTTAAAGACTTTAAAGCATTGATACGATGCAAGTTTCTTGTCTGTGGCAAAACGAAACAACTACTAACTTGCATCGTCAAAACACTGTTTAGACCATAGACTACTATTATAAACTCGTTACTAGACAGTTTAGACAGTGCAACATGTATTGTTTCTTCAAGTTAAATTGCATCGTGTAAGTCGGGTTTCAATGACAGGTGTCGTTACTTGGATCTCGGTTTGATAGAATTAGGGCCTGTTTCACTGTATCCAGTTATGGCACTACCTGCGGCCCGTTGTACACGGCACAGTTGCTTTACGGCACACCACAGCCACACCGCAGAATAATAGTGTGACCTTGTATATGACACGGCAAACCACCGGTTGTATGGTATACGGCAACAAACTTTCATACAGTGAACCATACATCATTGTCGACCGTGCCTACGCACGTCGAATCAACCGTAGTTTTTCACATCTAAAAAGGAGTCGTCTTTTATTAGGAAAATGTAGAATTTAATTTGTTACTAAGTAGTAAGAAAACTTCAATAAAACGAAGAATTAGGGATATTGTAAAATATAAGTTTTTCCATTATCGGAAATCGGTATATAAGGTGAAACTCCCAATAATCGTCTACAGTGCGGCCAACAAGAGAATGCTTTCTCTGTCAGTTTCATACAATCGAATAATCCCTTACTAATAAACGTATTATATCAGATGAATGAACACACTGATTTCTCTCTTTCAGTCATCAGTAATTTGACATTGGAAAGAAGAAGACAAAACGTTGCTTGTGTAACTATACAGACGCTATACAACGTTTATTAGTAATTGGGTTTAGTGTTTTGCTAATTTGATCTTTATTAGCTACTAGAATTTTTGTTAGCTGCTACTGCTAGGTGTCAGGAACGCATTCTCTCGACGCGCGACGGCCGGATTGTACAGCCAGCACATTAAGCTACCCGAATCTGTCATTTTTTTTTCAATCAACCTTAAACCTTATGCTGTAGCAATAAGGTAGAAAATCTATTAAAGAAATTTGACAGATTGTAGTAGCTTGATGTGCTGGCGTCTGTACCTATATAAAATAATTACGTTATTGGCCAATCGGCTTCGCTCGATTTTTAATTTAATTTTGTACATTTTTAAGCGAACAGTGACCAGACATTGCATTTATAGGTTTAAGAGTTATAGTCTAGATTTAAGGCTAATCTCAGGTAATTAAAAATCTCAATTTAGTTTTAGTTTTGTGAATAATAAGACTGTTTTTTTTAAATTTAAGTCTCATATTGCAGTTTGCAGTGCAGACTTTGCATTTTTTTGTGCTAGGAGAGGTAACTAATAATATTTATAAGTAACTATTAAGAATGAGTCTAGTTTTTATCTTTGTAAGTGTAGTTTTAAAACTTATGTCTTTTTATTTATACTTTTTAAACATGTGAATTTTCGATATAATTATTCTCTTCGCATACATTTCTACTGAAGTCCATTGAAAAATAAATCAAGGTACAATGAAATGTCTTGAAATATTATGAGCGCGAAAGAATTTGATTAAGGGCTGATTTTTCCATCACCAGATACTTTTTATTCGACGAATAAAATTGAAGTTTGACAGTTTTTGTATGAAATAACTGTCAAAATTTCAAAATTATTTCTCTAATAAAGTTATCAAATTATTGAAAAATCAGCCCTAAGTATCATCTTTTTTGACATAGGGCTGATTTTTCAATCATCTGATAATTTTATTCGAGGAATAATTTTGAAACTTTGACAGTTACTTCATACAAAAACTGTCAAACGTCAAATTTATTCCTCGAATAAAATTTATCTGGCGACGGAAAAATCAACCCTTAGGCCCGATTTTTCAATCTTCAGATAACTTTTATCTGAGGAGTATAAATTGCGGTTTGACAGCTTGTGTATAGAAAATATGTCAAATTGTCATTTTCATTCTTTCGTTTCGTTTTCCTTGATGAAGTTAAAAATTGTAGCAGTGATTTTCAGTTTTAATTTTTCCTTTTTTATATTGTCTTTGAAATCGTAGAAACTAGTTTATGATTATGACTATGTGTAGAATGACTATGTTTACTTTGTAGCTTTTTATAACTAGGTAGTTATAGTTACAGTTTAAAACTGAAGTAGGTTTTGTAAGCTTAGTGCCAGATTTAGATTAAAACGTGTAACTTTTTATATCGGTTTTAGATCTCTTATTACAACACTTTTGCTTAATTAAAATAGAAAAACCACAAATATTTAAAAAAACATTTTTTTACATTTTTTTGGCATTATTTTAAAATTAATCTAATAAAGGGCCTATTGCAATGTTGTGTATTGTATAGTATGTGTCAATTTATGTATCAAAAATAAATAAGAACTGGGGTCCTAAAAATGCCACTTTGGCAGAATCATAAAAGGATAACAATTTATGAATCATAATGGACAGTTAACTGTTGAAATGAAATGAAATGAAATGATTTATTCTGTAAGTAGGTTTGTACAAACACTTTTACACGTCAATCATGTTTTTTTAAAACTAGATGAAGTCGGCGTTTCCTATCTGACTACTCTGAGAAGAAAGGCCGAAACAAACTCAGAGGTCACAGTCTCTTTTAAAGTCCAGACATAATCTTGGTCAGGTTATATGAAGACCATGTAGATCGATGTCTGAGGTGGTCTTTTGAGGAAAGAACCACACAGATTGAGAGGACCTGTCCAGTCAGTGCACGCATTTGTCAAAAATCGTGCAGCTCAACTCAAGATTCAAGGAGCTCAACGATTCGACGAACAATACCAAAGAAAGGACATTTGGGTAGGCCACATAAATAACTCAAACTGCCAGACCATGAAAAAAAAAACAGAACAGAGAGAATAAAAAAAAAATAAATAAAAATAAAATAAAAAATATATATATGTAAAATGACCCACATCGTCTTCACATTCACAATGAAAAAATAATATAATACTTTACAAAGTAAGCAAATGTCATTGTTAAAAAAAAAAAATCATCAATGTCAATGTGTATATAAAAAAGAAAAAAATCATTCAAAATGCAGAAATTGGAAGCAGCTCAATCCCAAGCCTTTTTGTCCTCAATATAATCTTTAACGGTATAAAAGGCTTTCTGGCACAACTTACGTTTAATGAAAGATTTGAATTTATTAAGGCTTAGATCTTGAACGTGGCTTGGTAGTTTATTGTAAAAGCGTATACATTGGCATCTGAACGAGCCACCTATTTTCTTGAGCCTGGTTGTAGGTACAACATATTTGTGTTTGTTTCTAGTATTTATATTATGGATATCACTGTATTTTTTAAACAATTTTATATTTTTATGAGCATATAAAAGATTTTCATAAATGTACTGAGAAGGCACAGTCATTACATTAATCTCTTTAAATTTTCGAATCGTTATCGAATCGTTAAGTTAGCACATTGAAGGACACTGACCGAGACACAATAGAAGTTTTATTGTTATTACGTCGAGAGGCGTTAAGTGTCCCGCAAAGTGTTAATCGTATCAAATCCCATTGGTGAAGGATTTTTCAATTATTTTTTTTTGTCTGTACTAAAATACCAATCAATCCAATCCATATCTAATCCCAATCTCTTTGATCATACCTAAGGTAGTGCAGCGACAAAAAGAAAAACGCGGACTGTCTTCGCCGTATTATGATTCATAATGTTACCATGATTGACGTGTAAAAGTGTTTGTACAAACCTACTTACAAAAAATAAAATCATTTCATCATATCCTGTTATGATTCTGCCAAAGTGGCCTTTTTAGGCCCCCTGATCATTCGTTCTTCCTACATTGATGTACTTCCTAAAAACATACCTACACTATTGGTATTGTGGATATAAAGAATAAAAAATATTCGAAAATTTAAGTTTTCGGTGTTTCTTGGTGTATCGTAAGTATTTGCTTTAATTTTTATTATTACATGTCGCCAAAGTTTTTGGAAATTGCGAAGGTGTGAGAACACCGCATTCTGGTGCAGTTAAGTTTTCAATCCAATTTACTGACAGTTGGTAAAGACGATAGAACTACAAATATTTTATTAAAGCGAGACCCCTCCTTAGCTAAAATATGCTTGAGGGTAGTAGAGTAGGTTAATTTTCAAAGCGCAACGTCAGAATCAACTTATAGCTCAGTAGTTTGATTTTCCAACATTTTACGCAAAAAATCCTTAATGTTTTACTCCTTCGCCAGTCTCAAGAACTTTCAACTTATTATAAACGTGTTAGTTAAGTGTGCTAAAGTCATATTTATCGTCGGTAGTTTATTTTTCATATACGTATGTGATATTGACTGACTGTTTGTTTTTTTATACAAATCTAGCTTTACTGTGTATTTTTACTAAGATATTATTATTTAAAGGACGTACGTAGTTTTGTTGAGTCGATAAATATGTATCGATATCGCTAACGTATTTGTCGATATCGATAAAACATTTGTGTAATTTGTAAATGAAAGAAAATTTTGCATTTGCGGTTTTTAATAAACGTAATTATAACTGGTACTGTTTTCTTATTTGATATTTTTTACTGTGTATCCAAATATCGATAAATGATTTTATTTCTGTAAGTAGGGTGTTTCGATTACGATATAAGATAAACCTGCATCGCACGTTTGGTAGTTTCTTTAAAGCTGCTTGTGTATGTGAGTTTAAATGTTTGTAAACGCACCCACGATACAGGAGAAATTCTTAGTGGGGCAACATTAAAAAAAAAAAAAAAAAGGCTCATTTTCATTGGGTGTGAGTCTCCGCACGCTTTTTACCGACCCATGAATTTCATTAGTCGCTACGCCCGCAACGGGGGATACCCCGCAGACGGTGTACCGACCTCGTTATAGACTGCGGATCTCCTCATTTTTAAAAAAACACTTTACAGTTTCGTCTTCTTTGTCACTTGATGAATATGATATTTTCCAAATAAAAAAACCATAGATTCAGTTAAATTATAATTAATTACAAAATCATACAATAATTATTACATTTTTTTCTTGTCGTATTGGCGATCGCCTGAACATTATTGCATACTACCATCCCTCCCTATTCACTAAAGATACAGACTTTTTGAAGTGAAAACTTCTTTAGGCGCAGTTTCTGAACTGTGAACGAAACTGAACCGTCACGCTCGGGAGAGTGACGCTGAATCGGTTCCAGTCGGTCGGTGACGCTGAAACGCGTTTACTCGGCTCCAGTCGTAAGTTTTCACTTCTATCTTGTGGCAGTCATAATCACACACCCTCTTTTTATCTTGCTACCGCCTGCTTGCTTTTATTGGTGAAGGTCCAAAAATACAATTTGAAAGTTACCTTTCTAAATAAGCCTTTTTAAAAGCCTTTTTAATTAAATCCCGGGGAGTCTAGATTTCTCCCGTATACTAGAAACAGTGCGTGAGAGTTGATATACCACATCGTGTTTTAGTCGCCTGTCCTATCGCCGGCGATTAACGAGTATCGAGTAGGGCTTGCAACTAAAAACGAGTTGGCTATTTTTCCTTCACCGTTTTGACAGCAGTGGTGATGAAATAATTTAATCAATTTATCTTCAATAATGACTAACTAAGATTTGATCTTGCTTACAAAATGTCCTCTAAATAAGTCTTGTATCGTAATTGGCTTAATTAAGAATCTCTTGATTACACTTCGGTGTCAATTATAAGTAGATTGTGAGGGCCTTAAACTAATAAATTAAATGCATTATAAAGATGTGTGCTATTATGTCGGACCGAAATGAAAAGTGTATATTTGAGTACTTGCACATTGCCGATACATATATAAAGTAACGCCTTCTTCACACTTCTAGCTTACTTACATTTTCCGATTATAATTATGCTTGCGCAAGTATGAATAATTCATGTTGAATTAAATTAAATAATTCAATTCATTAATTAAATTCAAAAAAATGCAAAGCTAGTTTTATCTCTATGTTTAAAATATCAACCGATTTTGATCATATTTTGGTAGAGGTAAAATTAACTGTGCATGCATCCTAATGATGTTTTTAAACGTCATTTTCGCTTAGCAAGAGATCAGCATACACTCCTTTTTTCTTCGTAACATCAAGACATACCTGTAAGCCTTAATATGACGTACTGTATGTTAATGTACATGAATATTTTTGGTTAGGGCACAGCTCTATACAAATTCCGTCAGTGCCCTTTTGTCTATTTTGGTAACCAACACAATACAGACACACACCTTAAAACATGAAAATTTTCTATGCACAGTATTATCTATCTTCTGTAAATATTATTAAATCGATATACAAACTTTATAAACATAATAAAATCATTGATTCTAAACAAACTAAACTTAATTTCGAAGTAAAATAACGGAATACTTGCATCGTATTGACGGTAAATGGACGTAAGCGACATAAAATAGAGTACCCGAAAGTAATATGAAATATCGAGCAATAGAAAGAAATCGTCACACACCGGTACCAATAGTACAGGTACTACTCTGGTACCGGTACTAATACTACAGTTACTACGTCTGGTACCGGTACCAATAGTACAGTTACTATTCTGGTACCGGTACCAAAAGTACAGTTACTATTCTGGTACCGGTACCAATAGTACAGTTACTACGTCTGGTACCAGTACCAATAGTACAGTTACTACATCTAGTACCGGTACCAATAGTACAGTTACTACGTCTGGTACCGGTACCAATAGTACAGTTACTATGTCTGGTACCGGTACCAATAGTACAAGTACTACTCTGGTACCGGTACCAATACTACAGTTACTACGTCTGGTACCGGTACCAATAGTACAAGTACTAATCTGGTACCGGTACCAATACTACAGTTACTACGTCTGGTACCGGTACCAATAGTACAGTTACTACATCTAGTACCGGTACCAATAGTACAGTTACTACGTCTGGTACCGGTACCAATAGTACAGTTACTATGTCTGGTACCGGTACCAATAGTACAAGTACTACTCTGGTACCGGTACCAATACTACAGTTACTACGTCTGGTACCGGTACCAATAGTACAAGTACTAATCTGGTACCGGTACCAATACTACAGTTACTACGTCTGGTACCGGTACCAAAAGTACTGGTACTACTCTGGTACCGGTATCACTCCAAGGCCAATGGTACCGGTTCACATAAATCCCAGTATTTCAAGCCCTGCACACAGGTATGAGTGAGAGACAGCCGAACTTTTTCCCGAAACTCGATAGGATATATTTACGGCCGGGTAATGTAGATTTTCGTCGTTTATAACCTTCTTTGACCGTCTATATACATTTAGTTGTAATTAAGTAAGAGCTTCAGTCATTAACTGGCGCGGGGGCCCAGCTTCCTTAGGCAGGAGATACCCTGGAACAAATATAATAAGAATCAAGAAACCTATAGAAAGTTTGAAAACAGAAGTAGCCTGTTTTACGATATTCAATCGGATGCGAAGAAGCATGCATATACCTTCGGGGTAATTGCGTAACACACTAACAGTAGCAATGGTTTTCATTTTGACATTTCAACAACATTCATTGCGTTATTTACGTTGAGCATAGAAATTTTTCGAACATAATGATTAGCAATAGAGCAATATCCTTCAAAATGTCTCGCTGTCACTGGGGGCTGATACCTGAAGGCCGTAATAAAAAAAAACTTTCAAAATCTTCTCCGTATCTCATGTTATCTCAGCAGCAATTAGTGTCCCTACAAAATGGTTGAGCTGAATGGTGCTGATCCACGGGCCATGTTCGTGAAGGGGCGCCGTCGCCGCGTCGGTTGAGACTGGTCATCTCTTAGCTGTCAAGGCTTATTTTTAATCTTATATTTTGAAATTTGTTTTTTTTTTTTACATTGTTCTCACATATACAGGGTTATTGGAAAAAGAGGTCATTGTACTCATAATTATGAACAACTTTTACTATGGGACCAAACCTGAAACCGCGAAAAAAAAATCAGCTGTTCCTTACATTTATGTTCGTATAACTTGATAAAATGTAGGGAACAGCTGATTTTATTTTCGCGATTTCAGGTTTGATCCCATAGTTAAAGTTGTTCATAATGATGAGTACCTACAATGACCTCTTAAGAGGTTATTAATGTTTTGCCAATAACCCTGTATAAGCAAGAAGAATAATGTACCCAGGATTTTGTAATATCTTGATTTAAAAGAGTGTCCATGGAGTTTCTTGCCCGTTCTTCTCCATAGAGATCTACGCTTTGGAATAAATAAGCTTCAATTTTCTGACTAACTGACAGAGTATTTAATTTTGACAATTCAAAAGTGCCTGTACATGGTTTAATTGAAATAAATGCTTTGAGTTTGTCAAAAACTCGTCAAAAATAAATTAGAGGTATTTTTGACAAATTAGAATGAGAACATTCGAAATACGGGAATCCGTACGGCCCTTGATAAGAGGCTTAATGTTCGTACCTGCTCCAAGTATTCGTTTCGTGACAGCCAGAAGTTGTCCCTGTTCTTGCACACCTCAGCCAGTACGGCGCCTCCGATGAACACCATGTCCTTACGGCGGGGCGGGTCTTCTACGCGGATCTTAAATTTCTGTGGAATTATAGAAGATTGCGGTCAGTTACATTATCATTATGATGATGAGATGTCAACTGCCTCCCATGAGTAACGCAACAACGACCGATCTTGCAAAGGGGTTGTACTTGCTGGAAGCGGCGAGAGAGTGTTAAGCTTAGAGTAAGAAAGCTATAGAGCATCGGGTAGCGTGGCCACACATGAGACAAAAAACTAACTTAAATAACATTGGCTACTTATGTAGCTGCCTTGAAAAAACGGGCACGCACTGAGAGACGGAAATAGTATAGCTTTATCCTTTTCCGTTACTTATAATAACTCAATACTTTATCCCTTTCTTGTGGAAATGAAATGGCGCTATCCGCCGTCTATACTTTTCTTTGTCTAAGGTGTTAAGTGTTTGTGACTTGTCAAAGTCATCTAAAACGAAAAGTGACCAATCGGCGTCAAGACAAAACACAGCGCCATCTCTCAGCAAAGTTTTAAACAAGGAACTCTATTGGCAGCTGAATGAAAGTTATTTTACCCCTGACAGCAGCAATTTTACAGCAACCTTATTGTTACTAGAATAAAGATCACAATGATTTGGACAGACTTGTCAGTGGCAGCAACCCAACAACAACCCTAATAGAACGTGAATAAAGATCACTGTGAGTTGGACAGTGATGCAAAATCAGAGATAAAATAACTGTGAAAGAACTGTAACAAACACTTAGCGCCATCTAATTTAATTTTATTGTGGAAGTAATTTGACAGTTATCTTTACCACGCGGATTCCTGCTACATACACCGGGCACATTTTGGTTTGTCATCTATACGTGACTCATCATCTACCTAGCCTTTTCCCAACTATGTTGTGGTCGGCTTCCAGTCTAACCGGATGCAGCTCAATACCAGTATTTTACATGCAGCGATCAGGGGGCCTAAAAAGGCCACTTTTGGAGAATCATAAAAGGATAACATTATGAATCGTAATATGGCGAAGACAGTCCGTGTTTTTCTTTTTTTCGCTGCACTACGTAGGTATAATCAAAGAGATTGGGATTGGATTTGGATCGCATTGATTGGTATTTTAGCACAGACAAAAAATACTGAAAAATGCTTCACCAATGGGATTTGATACGATTAACTTAACAGTTAACTGTCCATTATGTTATCCTTTTATGATTCTGTTAAAGTGGCCTTTTTAGGCCCCCATCGTCGGTCAACCGTTGGTTCAATTACATTTAAACCAAAATATTAGAACGGTAAAGTTGTATGTTTAGTACAAGATATTTCTGGAAGTACTGATCAATTTGTGAAAATTCTTTCACTGATTTAAAACTATACTATTCTTTTACAAACTATACTTAACTATACTTTTTTTGTACCGTAAAATAATACTTTTACGTTACAAAAAATGCACGGTTTGTGAATCTCGATACAAGTAAAACCGCGGAGGCCTTGCCATTACTATTTTTAAAACATCTGAATATTTGCAAATTCATTAAAATTATTAAGATGTTAGTTAATTAAGATTATATTCAAACTTAAAAAAATTATGTCCGACGACCTTGTGAAGGCCGCAGGAACCCATTGCATGCGAGAAGCGCAGAACCGGTCGAAGTGGTTGTGCTTGGGGGAGGCCTATCTCCAGCAGTGGACGTCTTTCGGCTGAAATGATGATGATGATGATATTAAAACTCACCGCAAGTTTATCACAATCGTTCTTGAGCACCCTCTCTAAGTACAACTGCTTGATCTCGCGCTCGAGCCGGGAGGGGAGCCCTGGGTACATGGTGGAGCCCCCAGATAGGACTATATGCTTGTAGAGCTCGTTACGCATGTCTATGTCAGCGGCCTGTGGAAAAAATACACAATTTTGTTTAAAACCATTGATTTTTTAAACAAAATACATCCCTATTTCGATATCGAACTAAATCGATTTCACATCACAGCCATATTAAAAAACTGGCCAAGAAAATTTCAACTTTCTACCAATCCTATCACGGTTCATGAGATACAGCCTGGTGACAGACGGACAGTGGAGTCTTACTAATAGGGTCCCGTTTTTACCCTTTGGGTACGGAACCCTAAAAACTGTCTTGTCACTTTCAATTCGACATTAACTTAGAGAAAAAAATCGTCAGTACTAGATTTTTCATTCACAAAATCGTTTTGTTTATTGATTTTGTAACTTATGCATCACAACAATAAGGAAAAAAAGTGGCAAATCATATTTATTTTATCCTACAGTCGTAATACAGGAAGTTTTTTTTATCACCATCCAAATTTTTACAGGACGTTCTACCCATGAATATGAACAACTTACACTATGAGACAAACTCTGAAATCACGAAAAAAAAAAATCTGTTGATTCATACAAAAGTTCAATCTAACCTACTTCAACAATCAACCTACTTGACCAAAATTTATGAAACAGCAAATTTTTTTTTCGTGATTTCAGCTTTGGTCCCATAGTGAAAGTTGTTCATATTCACGGGTAGAACACACTGTAAAAATTTGGATCATGGAATGAAAAATCTGCCTGTATTTCAATGTTGGGGTCTCGTCTTCTCTTCTTTTCGTGTCGATGGCAATCTTCTTCGATACTTTATATTGTTTGTTGACTGCGGCATCACTGGCAATGTTCAAGTCATCCGAGGTGCAGGCACTTAGAGCACTCAAGCAAGTGGGACATGGTCTGATCAGAGGCACCACACTCGCGCTGGATATTGGATGGGTCAGTAATCCCCCTTTTCGACAAATTACCTGGTATTTTTACCCGTCTACGACGGAACCGAAGTTGATTTCATGACATTTAAAGTACAATTCTGAGATGGGCTGCAGACTGCAACCGCAGGCGAAAAAGCGGCTAGCGGCTGCGGTTAACCGGTTTTCATAGAGATACATAGAAACCAATAGTGTCGCTTGAACCTGCAGCTGCAGTTTGCGGCCTGCGGTCCATCTTGGAATTGCACCTTCATGCTCCACAAAGGGTCAAATTAAATTAGCTAGCGACACTCCTCAGACGTGAAAGGTATAAATATCTAATCGACCATGTATATTTATATTAGTTACCTGTATAGTATTGAACACAAGCTCGGCGATGCCCTGCCCCTCCACGTTGATCAGATGTGGCTGGAACAGAGCCTCCGGAGCCTCGAATCGCTCGCCTCCTACTTTGATGATACGCCCGTCTGGTAACTGGGAAGAAAAAGTCGAATAAAATGGGATTCAATATACAGGGCCATTTTAGATTACTGGCGAAACATTTAAGACAGGTATCGGTATCAAAAAGTATTATAAACTTTTTCTTTTTTCAAGAGACAACAACATAGGCTGAATTATTTGTTTATTTTGTAAAGGTTTAATTTCTGGTAGGTAACCATGGGCGTAACGAAGGCGTTGCAGACGTTGTTATTTGAACTGGCTACGATAGAAGTAAAAGGTTACAGAAATCTGAGCGGAATTTTCTCGTAGTCTTAATAAATTTGTCGTTTATTTGCTATCTCTAAATTTTTTTTTAAATATTTTCTGCAACAACGCCTTGCAGTGCGTGCTGTGGTAGTATGGTATGGTGGTGCGTGGTATGGCGTACTAACAGGTTGAATGCCGTAATTACAGAAACAATTAAAAAGCCATTGTCTCACGTGGACCCACGTTCCATACGAAGGGTTCAAAAAGCCAAGTCGAATAATTATTTCAAGTAGGCCATTAAAAGCCACTTTTGAACGTAAACATTTGCAAGATAATAGAATTGATTCTAGTTGCCCCTTCCAAAGGGTAGTTTAGTGTCTCTCTTGACAAGCGCTTCGTCAAGAGAACTGGGCTTCTAAATCACCTGACGACATTTTCGATATGCCAGCTTCAGCATCCCGCCTTATGTGCCGTAGGTACTCTAGAGCTCCACTCACCGCATAGGGCTCCACTAGCACGGTGGTCTCCCAGGCGAGGCGCTGCTCCTGCTCGATGTTGTACCCGATGTAGCAGAGCTTCTCCTTCATCATGCGAACTGTCTCGAAGTCTGCCGAGTGGTTGAAGGCGTACCCTCGGAGGAGGAGGAGCTGGGAACGAAGAAAAAAATAGATGATTCAGAAAAGTATGATTCAGAGATTCCTTAGTACTTAAATTACGCCCCTTAACGTTTATACAAAAACTGGCGACCCTGATTGCGTAACACACTATCGATGGGAATCTGAATCACTTTGAAGCAAATTGCTAATCCATTGCTTCATAAGTTCGAAAAATTTTTCTCCTCAACACGTAAATAACGCAATGAATGTTGTTGAACTGTCAAAATGAAACCGATTCCGATTGATAACGTGTTACGCAATTGCTCCGCTGCCCTTGCTTCGCACGGTTTTTACGACTTGACAAAATATCGAGATTTCTTTAGTACTAGCTTCTGCCCGCGACTTCGTCCGTGTGAAATTGTTTGTTCCCTCGACCCACCCCGTCGCATCGCATCGCCTGCCCGAGCTATTACTGTGTTCTATCTGACTTTCTTTGTTTTTGCTTGGCTCTTAAGAATTTTAGCGTGATGTTAAGTAGCATTATATAGCCCAATTGGCTTGGCTGGCTATATTCCTCAAGATTTGGGCTATCAAATGCAAAAAGATTTTTTCAAATCTGACTCGTAGTTCCAGAGATTAGCGCGTTCAAACAAACAAACAAAGAAACTCTTCAGCTTTATTATTAGTACGCTGCGCCCCGCGGTTTCACCCGCATAAGTCTTGATCCCGTGGGAATATCGGGATAAAAATTAGCCTATATGTTAATCCAGGGTGTCAGCTACCTCCATACAAAATTTAATCAAAATTGGTCCAGCCGTTTGAGCGTGAAGAAGTAACAAACATATAAACACACACACACACATTCACAAACTTTCGCCTTTATAATATTAGTGTGATAGATAACTGCTAAGACACTCACCTTTATAAGATACCTGGTGATATCTCGTCCTGCGATATCCAGTCGTCGCGTCAGATGCGGCAACGAGAACTCTTCGTATACTGGACAAATGTGGGTCACACCATCACCTGATTGTCAGGAAAAAAGGAGTAAAAAAGAAACTTTTATGAGTACAGATGCACCTGCAGCTATCGATGTATGGAAGTATCTATGGAAGTTTCCATAGATATAGATAACGCAAGAGCAACTACTTCGCGTGCCAAAAATCGCACCAGCTTACGATAAAAAATCGTAAGCCGCCACTTTCGCGCTCAGTCCTGTGTACTGCTGGCTGGGTAAGCGTGAGCGAGAGCGCAAGCTTTTGTCGTCATAGTAGGTAGTCAAAAAATGGCACGCTTGGTTTTCAGACAGTTCGTGATACTTGCGTTATCTAGGTCTATCTATATCTGTGATAACTTCATTGCTAGGAGAATCTTATATCCAGCAGTAAACCGCTTTGGTGAGCAGTGGTGGCCAAGTGGTGACGACCGCGACTTACGAGTTGTAGGTCGTAGGTTCGAACCCAGACAGGCGCTTTACTTTGTGTAAAATTATTTCATCACCACTGCTCTCAAAACGGTGAAGGAAAACATCGTGAGGAAACCGGCATGTCCTAGAATCAAAAATTCGAAGACATGTGACATCTGCCAATCCGCACTGGGCCCGCGTGGTGGATTACGGCCTACTCCCTCTCACCGAGAGGAGGCCAGTGTCCCAGCAGTGGGAACATTATAGGCTGATTATGGAAACCGCTTTGAACCTTACCTGAGTCGACGACAACTCCAGAGATGAGACCTTGAGCGTACAACGTCAGCACCGCTTGGATCGCGATGTATGCGCTGTCAAACTCGTATTTCTCGAACATTACCTGCAGAATTACAATGAATTTTGTTTTAAATAAGTGTGATTTGGTAAACAGAAAAAAACTGGCCAAGTGCAAGTCGGACTCGCACACGAAGGGTTCCGTACCACAAGGCAAAAACGCCGAAAAAAACACGTTTGTTGTATGGTCTTTTTTTTACTATTTGTTGTTATAGCGGCAAAAGAAATACATAATCTGTGAAAATTTCAACTGTCTAGCTATCACGGTTCATGAGATACAGCCTGGTGACAGACGGATAGTGGTCTTAATGTCTTAATAATAGGGTCCCGTTTTTACCCTTTGAGTATGGAACCCTAAAAGGGGATAACATCAACTAAAACCTGGATATGTGGTTTGTTACAAAAATGCTTTGCCAGTTTTCGCGTAACATGGTAACCAGTATTACGCACATATACCATACTAGCTTCTGCCCGCGACTTCGTCCGCGTGAAATTTCACCCTCCTCTCATTCACCCTCTTAGGGGTGGAATTTCGAAAAACCCTTTCTTAGTGGATACCTACTCTTCACAAATAACACACCCTCCAAGTTTCATGTCTCTAGGACCAGCGGTTTGGGCTGTGTGTTGATATATCAACAATCAGTCAGTCAGTCAGTTTACCATTTTATATATATAGATTTTTCCTTTTACTAGCATTCATTTCCTTGTTTTTATCCATTTTAAATGCACTAAACAATACTGATGACTGATTTGCGGTAACCTAATAGTTTTTTTTATCCCTATTTCATCCAGACCATAATATGGTCTTAATAATATTATTATAATCTGCATTCGCGTGCCAAAAATGTAAGCAAATATGCGTTTATGGAAAAATAACTTTAAATCCTACACAATAAAGTTCAGTTTACGCTACAACTTCAAGTATTTTTATAACTTTTTCAATAATGCTAGTCACTCTGAAATCAACTTAATTACCATTAAAATAAAGTTGATATTTGTTTAACTTGAAATAGCATTAATTTGAATAAACTATAGGAATTATGTTGAAGTGAGATATTAGATTAAGAACCTCCTCCTCTTTTTAGCCTACCTAAATGTTGCCTTACCTCAATCATCTTCTCCCGATTCTTGGTGGGGTTCATGGGTGGTTCCGTGAGCAGGATCTTGGTCTCCTTGGGGTCGATGTTCATCTTGCTCTCGCCGAACGTGTAGTCCCAAACGTGGCACATGTCCTCCCAGTTACGGACAACCTGGTAACAGGACACAGTGAGATAAGACTATTTGTTGCTAAAATACTACGAATAATATTGAAGTGAAGAAATGCAATTCAAACTCAAATAGTCCTGCGTAACAGTTTACCCGGGCAAAATAGAATTCGCGCAGCGTCGAATAACTAAGCACTCGTCTCTTGAGAGTTGAGACTAGAACCATTTATTCCGACATCTTCAACAATCATCGTGATATTTCAGCCAATTTACAGAAAACCATAATGAATTATACATCTATCCCTTCCTCATGAATCAGTCCGTCCATTGGTGGAAAACTGAAAACCGTATGAAAATCCGTTCGGGAGTTTCAGAGTTTAAATCGCGATCAGACAGAGAGACAGGGCGGGGGGACTTTGTTTTATAAAATGTAATGATGATGCAGTGATAAAATGGCCAAAGGAAACATTAGTTTTAAGAGAAATACTAAACGTAAAGTACACACAGGGAATTCTAGTGCGGAAGCTACATTAGCCTCCTCTCATTAGGCTTTTATTTTATTTATTAAGCTACCTACATAGGCGCGGGCCTGCGGACGGAGAGTAATGGGTAGCTCACCGTCCAATGAGGACCAGGCCCGTGCCGGACGGCGCGTACGTGTTCCACGCGCTCCTCAAAGAGATGTCAGCATCATTTGAAGGGGCCCGCTAGGGCCGAAGCCTGCCGGGTCAGCGGGATTGTCCGAAAGGGTTACCGCTGGCCCGGAACATAAAGGGCTAAGGAAGGAACACGGGTGGGTTTTAGTCAGTAAGAGCCTGACACTCCCTTCCGCTCCGCCCAGAGCGGGAGGATTCATTTGATAATTTCCCACCCAAAATAAAGTATACAACTCACACCGGGAGTCCTAGTGCTGTCTGTGTGTGCAGTGGAGGCTAATGCTATTTCAATTTGTAAATGCTCTCTTATGCAATAAAGTTTTTATTTACCTACACCACCGTCACAATACTCCAGACATACTGACCATGATCTTGACGCGACCTTAGTATGCGAGCGTAGACGTTAAAAATGTTTGAGTGTGTCGTTAGTAGATGATGAAAGAGCTCAGGAGCTGACACTCATTGTTTCATTGGCATAGCTGCTAGTTGGACTGAATTCTATGGGGCTCGATTCGATCGGATCTCTTGTAATAAAGATTTTAGGGTTACAATTATTTAAGATAGTCGACAAAAAACACTTTTTAAGATTAAACCAACTGCAAATGTCTATCAGGACTTGGCCTTAATTCGTAAACTGATTATAACTTGCGTGGTAAATTAGTTTACCAGATAGATTAAGCAAATAATTAAAGTTACAAATACTAAAAGAACTCATACTTACTCCATTCTCCATAGGATAGCTGACTTCAAGCATAGACCTGAGTTTTGACGCCTCATCTCCAACCATCAAATCCTGAAAACATTATAAATTCAAATAAATTCTATAAAACTATCTCAACTATATATCTGGGCGTTAACATGACACATCGAGCGCTAGAAAGAGACAGCACAGGTATGAGCGAAAGAGACGACGCTCTACAAAGCCGAACTCATAATCAGTCTATGACGTTCCACACGGACACAGACATCCTCTCTGTGAGAGAGAGTGGGTCGTAATCCACCACGCGGGCCCAGTGCGGGTTGGTGGATATACCATGTCTTCGAAATTTTGGTTCTAGGACATGCATGCCGGTTTCCTCACGATGTTTTCCTTCGTTTCGAGAGCAGTGGTGATAAAATTAAATACACAAAGAAAAGTGCGTCTCTGGGTTCGAGCTCACGACCTACAAGTCTATATACAACTTGTAAGAGGGGCTGATACCACTGGTCTCTGCTCTCTTCCTCGAACTCAATGAGTTATATTTACGTCCGCGTACTGTAAGAGCGGTTCTGTACTACATCCGATTCCAATCCGAGAAATGCCGGTCCGAAGTGACCATAGTCCTATTTGTATGAGGGGCGAATTTAGAACATTCCCAATTCGGATAGAAGACGGATCTTTAATTCGGATTCGGATCGGATGTAGTGTAAAACCGCTCTAAGTGGTTATATAACACAGTTTTTAGTATTAAAATAGTCTGAAAAACGGCACGAAACAATACAAAAATAATACTGTAAGCTTGTTAGATTCTATAACGAATAAGTTTTCTGAAGAAATAATTGTTCAAAAAATTGAAGTGCAACTGATACATAGATAAATATAGTTTTTTAACTACCTAAATACAATTAGATATGGCTACTGTGCTGTTTCTTAAGCCAATACTATGCAGCATATCTTATCTATCTTTCTTCTTTTGCAGAAGAAAAGAGATAGATAGACCCCCTCTTTCATAGTATGTGAAGACTTGTATAGTACTCAAATATTATTATTTAATATCTGCTATTTCATCACTTCACATCACATAAGCTAAAGTGATTGGTTGCCAAAAAATTTATAACCAACATATTAAAGACTGAATGTAAAGAAGTCTTCCAGAAAATGGGGGTTAATATAATTATTCATATTGCGGATAAATATTAAGATGATGCTTGCTATAATTTTTTATTTGTGTCGTTCACTTTGAGTACCTTTACAGGCAAGTAAAAAAAGTTGTCAGGCTAGCTAGAAGTTTTATACTAAGAAAATATGCAAAAGAGGTACAAAAGTAAGCATGATTATAGTTTATGCTGCTAAGCACTGCATAGTACGGCTGCTGAGACATACCGACACCTCCACATCCTCATGGTTGAAAGACTGGCACGCATGAAACGTTACATTGTTTTAAAATTGGTTTCCTTGGATTTTCCAAAGGTAACAAAAAATTGACACGGAAAAATGGAGTCCCTGCTCTTATTGTTAAAAAAAATATATAGTGTTTGTCCACAATTTTTTTAATCAAAATTTAAAATTTACACAGATGCAAAATTTTTAATATGTACAGTAATATTATACATTTAAGGAGACACTGATTGTTATTGGAATTCAGTACTCCCTTTAAATCCCTTATTAAAAAAAAAAAATTACATGTAATTATTCATGTAGCCTACACCTCTGTCTAATCCTTCGGGGAGTAAAGGCATGAAGTTATTTAATTTTTTTTTTCCTGTTATTTTATGTAATTATTCCAGTAATACTGGATTTCACACTCAATAACATGCATATTTTCACAGACACACTGATTAGTTTCAAACATTTTTACAATGTCAGCACTTTATTATTAGATTTGGTAACACAGTTATTTCAAAAACCATGCTGAAACTTAATCTGACTTACTCCAATAAACATATCCTGTAAAAAACATGTCTTCAGTATAAATACATAGCAATAAATAAAAATAACAAAATGGTTAACTAAGTTAGCATACTAGTATGATCTTCTTAACCTTTTGACCGCCACATGTCAAAAAATCAAAAACGTGCCCTTGGCGTCAAAGTCTGTCATGGTCGAACCGCGGGGTGCTGGGCACATTTTGGTTTGTCATCTATACATGACTGTGGCGGTCAAAAGGTTAACTAGTAACTACCCAAGTAGCAAAATGTGGCCCTATAATTATCCTAGGAGCACGTATTTTTTAATCCTATAGATATCCTGTAAACGTTTATAGAGCCGTATTTGGGCGCAGTTTATAGGACTATTACGCCCTATAGTCGCTTTGTTATAATCCGGTAAAGTGCTATTTGATTTTATAATTACCTTATTAAGTGCTTTAACAAAATATAGTTGTCCTATAAAAATCCGGTAAATGCATCTAAAAAGCGATTCGGTCCTCTTATGATCTGGCGCGTGCCGCTACTAGAGTAATTCATCCTACAGTGATCAGCGTAATACCATTAGTAGATTCATTCAGTCGATCATTCCTTCTTTTTTCGTTAATTTATTGTACTGTTCTGGTGCGTGACATTGAATACTTTTTTATTTTCAAAAGGTAAGTAAAGTCACATTCTAATAATGCCTGTCATTATAAAAAGTAACATAATTTGCCGTGTAACTGTTTTGTAAGGAGTGCCTACTCAACTTGCGAAAATAATTTTATTGATGAAGTGTTAGATGATAATAAACATATCTTCATGCGCCTTCAAAATTTAACATTTTCATTATTTGTTAATTAATAAATACCTATCCGACTTATGTTCGAAACTGGCGAAAATGGCACGTATATTACGTTGCATTTATCAGAACCTTTAAATGACTTTTTAATCAAAGTTAAGACGCTTACATGACATACCTACGCCACCATATTTAAGTTTTAGGGTTCTGTGGGTAATGTGAGTTAAACCATACGGTAATGAGCAAATCTTGTAAGTTGTTGCAAATTCGATAACCGCCACTACGCTTAAATCGTCTCCATTTATTTAAATCCATATTTATATTGTTCCAGCTTTCTCTAACGAATCACAAGATGGCCAATTACTCTAATAATAGCAAATGTAGAACACATTTAAGTAGAATCTTACTTATAAAAAAATCACAGGCTATGCTAGCTTGGTGCTAAAAATCCGTTAAGGGTCACGACTAAGATAAATTTGTTCTATAATATCTTTACCTCTAGCAGCTATATCTGTGGCATTTATAGGAAGTGCATGTCTTATAGAAGTATGAAACAAGAGGTTAACAAGATAAAACGATCGTACTAAATGCGATTATCGGATCAAAAGTCACACTTTGCTAATTACTTCTATAACTTGCACTTATAAGACTGAACCTGACTGACCGCTCTAGTAAGAGTCGTGTAAAATAATCCTATTAACATTTATAAAACTAAATGATAGGCTCGAAAGTACTTGTAGTGCAAATTATCTTCGAAGATGCTTTAGCAGGATCAGTGGCCTGAGTTAATGCGTCTACTAGATTTCTATAAGACGTGTAATCTTATAAGTCAATTGCTATAGGAGAATTTTGCTACTTGGGTATGCTATGTGAGGCCAGTTCCTAGTTTGCCAAAGTGTTCCTGTTTAAGTATACTGTAGCCTGTATTATCGTTGATCTGAAGACCAATTCTCATACTTAAAAAACATTCAAATTCAAGTTGCAATTTCATCTGAGCGACAATAAATGTTAAAAACTGTTAAAAATGTATGTAAATTTAATGTATTTTTGACAGACTGCGACTCAGATTAGAATGCGAATGTTCTTAAAAATACGGAGACCCCTCCGATTTTAATTGTACCAGCTTTAAATATTTATAATTAGAATTAAGTGGACTTGGATTTTTAAAATAAGTTATCTTAAATAACTGTTTTTGTTAATCTAGCCAGTTTCTGAAATGGAAAGTAATTGATAATTCATAATTGTTTTGGTAAAACTTAGCTCAGCATTGCTGCTCAATAGTACCATAAGTAATGACAATGTCAGTTGTTTAAAAACTGTTTAGGAACCTTTCATTCCATTCAGAAATAGCAATTTGCTTTTAATAAACATGTCTACATGTCTATTGTTTTAGAATTCAATTCGACTGTTATTGAAATCTTCAATAGCTTAGTTTGTAAACACTATCTTTAGCTTGCCTTGAAATACTTATGTTAAGCTAAACTAGAATCCTGTTAGGAATCATTATAATTTTAAGAGGTTTAATATTTTTATTAAGTATAAATAATTTAAACAAACACCTTGTATTACTAGATACGTAGCCCCTATTACACACACCTTAATTCAATCGACAGGATACGGCCGAGTTCCGTTTGCACACCTGACTTCACAAAGTTTCGACACTCACCTTTATATCAATATCTCCGATCTTATTCTCAGCCCTGATGATCGGCCGGCCGACCATCGACGGGAATATGAAGGCTGGGAAGTTGCTGCCCGCATATCCACACTTCACGAACTAAAACCGACAATACATCATGAGGAAAATGATGATTCAGGCGCTTATCAAACCCACCATTTTTTATAGACATTTTTATGTGGACTTACGCCTGTGCCGTTGTCGCAAACGATAACTTTTCTTCCTTTCTCATCCATGTTGCTTAATTTATTCTAGTTTCACTTAAAAATTAGATTTCTATTGAAATATTTAATGAAAATAACAGACGATGTACCCCCCGCACTGACCTGAGCTATCAAACTATTTTTTTTAATAAATGACAAATCCACGGATTGTGTACACTACAACAACAACTCTAACTACTTGAATTACAGTACAAATTGCAATATCAATATACATTTCCTGATTTTGACACGCCTTGAAAATTTCATCTTAGAACACAAGTCTTTTAGCACAAGACCGGTCATTTTTATTTATTTAATGATAAATGATTTTATTTTGAAACATTATTATGTGTATTATTAAATCTGATACTACAATTTAACTCTAAAATATACATATTATATAGTATATACAAGTATATAAAAAAAAAGAAGGGAAAAGAAAAAGAGAGGAGCTCATTGGGCATCAAAAAATTCGTCCGCATCGCTGTCAATGGCATAAGTGCCCAAAAGGCTGGCAGCATTACCACGTTGGATGGCAATGCTTATTCTTTGGGCTAAAAATAGGCCAGCCCTCTGGTCACGTGATGAGTCAACCAACCGCTTGGCGATGTCCCGATATATTTGATGAGCACTCGGACCCCAAGGCCCTAGTGTTTCAACCCCAAACGGCTCAAACATATAGCTCCCAATAAGGTTGTTATATTTGCGCCGTTTGAGGTTTTCTGCTCCTGCAGCAGCCGCCCCAGCACAGCCCACCGTGCTAGGAAGATGGGATGGCGCGAGGGTGTCGACACAGGTAGCATCCCACACCAAAGGCCTACCCAACTTCTAAGGCATTATGGTCATTCCATCTGGCCTCTTCCCATCGTCGCGCGCCAAGCCATTGGGTTCTAAAACAGCTGGCACCCCGGCGGTGACAAGAGCCCGACGGATGATGTCGTTAATGCTGGCGTGCCGTGCCATCCGACCAGCGCTCTTGCTGCAGGATAGGCCATGGTGTCCGAGGCAGTCGACTGCTTCACCGCATTGACAGCGATGTGGAGCTCCGCAAGGAGCACCCAGACGCAAACATGTAGCGAGCCGGAATGTGGTGTCACCCAGCATAGTGCCTATGTTGGGTGACGGTAGCGCCTGAAGCCAGAGGCCCGACTCCCATTCACCCACAGCCAGCAGGCGGGCTCGCTCAGCAGTATTGGTGGACGTATTAATAAGTTTATTCCGTACCAACCTGCAGAGCGGCTCATCCCACTGTCTCTGGGAAGACGGGTTCTCGGGCTGAACCGTGTCCGGGCAAGCCATTTTCCAGGCGTTCACTGCATCGGTCAAACACGGCACTTCAGAGTCAACCTGAGCAGGAATCAAAATTCGTGTGGTTAACTTTTCTGTGCTGTGGACCGAGGATAGGAACGCCGGTAGGCTTACGCTAGAAATTTTGCGGACGCCGAGCCCACCAAAACGAATGGGTAGTGAGGCTTGCAGCCACGCGCGGTCGTCCAAAGCCACATTTAAAATGGATGTAAGAGTACTGCGAATAATATGGTCAATTTTGTCCAAAAGATGTGGCTGCTTCCATAAAGAGGAAGAGCGGAGAAAATACATAAAATTTGGACCGAAACAACAATATCTGATAAGGGTGAAAGCCGAATGTAAATTAATTTTAGAAAGCCTATCCGAAATATCGTTAAAATGTTTAATTTTTTCGTCGACGAATGGTGAAAAACTGTCTTCTAAAATTGGGGAACCTAGGAGGTGCAATGAACTTTTTTCCAAAACTTTGATGTCTGGGGCTATTAAATTGAATTTCTGTATAGTTGATTGTCTGTCAGTATTGTCACAAATGTAAATTTCACATTTTGAGTTGTTGAGGTCAAGGCCGATAGATTGGAACGTCCATCATGTTCATTTAATTATTTTTAATGAATATTGGTCTTACGAGCTAACAAATGTGACATATCATTGTGGCGACACTGGCGACGCAGTCAACCCTTGGAAAGGCTTATTCCAATGGATATGAGTAATAGTGTTCTGTGCCAATGGACCTCTTTTAGCTGGATGGGATGACGATTCTGTTGGTGGGGATATCATCATCTCAGCCAGAAAGCGTCCAATACTTAACAAATACCACGCATGCCATTGCGCGCCACCCAAGGGTCGCAATAACGACCGGTACTGCGTTGTCCACATCCAACGGATTTCAAAAATCAACTTAAAATATGAATTTTGTAAAATAACGCAAACTTATTACAACAGTGTAACAGAGTGAAAATTAATGTCAAATATCCGTTGCCGGTTGCCGTGCTTGCTGTCAGTGTCAACTTTCATTCACTACTATTGTCAAAGTAGCATGGCAAGTGCTTACTTTTCACGTGTTTTTCTTATTTTTAATTAATTCAATTCGTATTAAATAAGTGAAAATGAAGCACAAAAGATTCGAGGAGAACATATTAGTTGACGAGGCCTACACAAATTACAGTCAACCCGACAAAAATGCCGATACAAAGAAAGGGCAAGGTATTGCGAAGCACTTCGCTGAAACCTTGGAATATGAGGATAAAAAGAAGTGGTATCATCAGGTACGAGAGCTTTTTGCTAATAAATCATGTACTATTTATATTGTAAGTGAATAATTTCTTTACTTAGAATTGTTGCGCAATTTTTTGTAAGCCAAAAAGTGGTAAGTATGTTATTTTCATACTTAACCAAAAAATGTAATATAAATATAGCTAATTTGGGACTGAATTCAGTGAAAAATTTTATAATATGAGTTCAAAATAACCAAAACTGTATTTCAGCTCATTTTTAAGATTCATTGCCAATAAAGACACTTTTAACATACTGTAAATTATCACAATTAATTTTATAGATGCCAGAGGAGCCTGCTACAGCAACAAAGAATTTAACACGAGAACAACTTGATGAAATTAGGAAAGAAGCAAGCAGTGCCTTACATGGAGATACAATGGCATACGAGACAAGTAAGACACTTAATTGTGACATTATTTAGACATTAAATACTTATTATTTAGAAACTGAATGTCTTTGACCTATTAATTTACTTCCGTGTTCTAAAAACTTTAACTTTTCAAGACAAAGTAGAAAATATTAGTACATAATAGTCTATTCAACAATGTAAAAACCCTTCTGTTTTCTGTCAGGGTTGAAAATATTGTTTGCATACGCTCCGCCCCTTTCTCCCCCTCTGCCTGTAACTATCCACTGTGCTATATACTTCCTAGTGTATAATGAAAGTTGGAAATGCATCCCGTGACCGGTTACCAGAGATAACTGCAAGCATGGGCATAATGGACCATCTCCTGTGCAGAGCGTGAATTAATGCTGAAGAAACCGTGGTTGAATGCACGGCGTCGCCCAAATGAGAACAGAAACCCTCGGGTCATTCGGATCTTTTATAGATATTCTAAACAGACTAGGAGACTGATCAACTTTTAGATCCCTTCAGAAGTGGGCTGTTTGCATTTACATACAATGGTCCACTTCAAGGACTAAATGCAGGAACCAAACTCTTTACATAGATAGAACAGACTAGGAGACCTGAATGCCAATTCTCGTAATTAAAAACATTCAAAATCTAGTCTCAACCTCATCTCAGCGACAACCATTGTAAAAAATGTAGGGAAATTAGATGTATTTTTTGGCAGATTGAGACTGAGGTCAGACTGTGAACATTCTTAAAATTGCGAGAATTGCCTCTCTGATCTACTTCTGGATCCCTCCAGAAGTGGGCTGGGTGAAATGACCAGCGACGGCCGCCATGACCCACATACAATGGTCCAACTTGAAGGACTAAGTGCGGAAAACAATCCCAGTAACATTGAACATATTAGGTAATTGCAGTAAGCTTTGTACTTGACTTTGTTTATCATGTTTCAGAGGCCAACAGGAGTGGCTCATCAGACCACCAGTGGGCTCGCACACTGCTTAACAAAGGTGCTATAGGTGACAGAGTTGCCGCTGCTACTATATTAATCCAGGTTAGTTTAAATTACTAATGTGCTAGAAGTTACCTGTGATGTTTGTGGTGGCAGTGTGTTTACACTGTTTGAAAGAGATACCTAAATATTTACAATTTCCACAAAAAGACCTTGTTGCTCTTCAGTTATCCCTTAAGGCTACATACGCACTGACAGGTGACTAGCCTAGAGCCTAGTGACTTAACATCCTTATATATATGCTAGGCTACTAGCGAAGACGCAAAACGCGCAGAGCGGCTGGTTTGGAAAATTCTAGAGTGTTTATTTCACTTCGCTACTCTAGCTCAAAAACTCAAACTCAAATCATTTATTTCAATTAAACCTTGTACAGGCACTTTTGAATTGTCAAAATTAAATAGTCTGTCAGTCAGAAAGTTGAAGCTAGTTGCCCATTCCAAAGCGTAGATCTCTATGGAGAAGAACGGGCAAGAAACTCCATGGACACTCTTTTAAATCAAGATATTACAAAATCCTGGGTACATTATTCTTGTTGCTTCTATATGTGAGAACAATGTAAAAAAGACAGAAATGAAGAGAGAATTCAAGACATAAGATTAAAAATAAGCCTTGGCAGTTAAGAGATGACCAGTCTCAACCGACGGCGCCCGTTCACGAACATGACGCGTGGATCAGCACCATCCAGCTCAACCATTTTGTAGGGAACCGAATGATCCAACACACGCGCCACCATCGGTGAGACATTTAAGTGAGCATGACACGTTCTCAACTGCCATGCTCTTTCAAGTCAACATCAAAAAATCATAATAAAAGGAAACATGGTTCTTACATTTACAAAGTTTAAAAAAAAAATGCTTCTAAATTATACAAAACTACAGTTTGCAATTTATTTAAGAGATAAATAGAATTTTATTACCTACCAAACAGGAAGAGATATTTAATATTGAAGTATTCAACAATTAAAACTTGAGTGAATAAATTTAAAAAGTTATGTTCGTAATGACAGAAACACAAAAAAAAGAAAAAGGGAAGCACCTCTTCCAAATATTGAAATTTTAACTAGTGAGTCCAAGTGTCTGTGGAGCAGATACGATATAATCATCCAACTTGTAATATGCTTGTCTACATAGTGTGCATTTAATGCATGTTTTAAATTTCTTCTCATTTAATTGAAGAATATCGAGTGGTATTTTATTATAACATTTTACACAGTAACCCAAAAAAGAAGTTTTTACTTTAGACAATCTGAAACGCGGTTGATCTAATTTGTCCCTATTTCTAGTGTTAAAATTATGCCTGTCACTTATCTTACTAAAAAGGTGTAGATTTTTTCGAACGTACATAATGTTTTCATATATATATTGACAAGGAACCGTCATGATGTTAATTTTTTTTGCTCTAGGCACTAAGCAAGCCAAGACAGTGAGTACATAGCCTAACAGTTGACCAAATAGTTGTCCCTGTCGCAGCATCATGTTGAGATAGGCGCCTTTTGGCCTTGTATAGGACTTTCTGTTTCATTTTTCTTTTTGTTACTTTTTTAAATAACTTGGTTTTTTATTATTTGCTGTGTTTAGTTTAGTTTGTGATCTTCCTGTACGAGTCGCAATAAATACTTTTCCTTTCTTGATTTTTTAAACAGGCTAACTGTCCTGAATGTCCCGCATCAATTAATTTTGTGTTATTATTTTTTTTTTTTATGAAATAAAACAAAGTCTGCTGTAAATAAGAATGTTACTTACAGGACAACCCAATATTTAATCTGACAGCATTAAGAAATTTAATCAACAATGTGAAACCAGCTAAGAAGAAGGATGGCATAATTATTATAGGTAAGTCGCATAAATAAACTAGCCTTATAAATCTTTCGTGACAAAACACAATTTTAACCTCCATGTTTCCACTTTGGCAATTGATCAGATATTGATAGTGAGAGAGGGGGACCGGCCCGACTTACCGAATTGTAGGATTGTAGGTCGTGGGTTCAAACCCAGGTAGGCGCTTTACTTTGTGTAAGTAATTTCATCACCACTACTCTCAAAACGGTGAAGGAAAACCATCATGAGAAAACCGGCATGTCCTAGAACCAAAAGTTCGAAGCCATGTGATATCCATGCGGGTTGGTAACAACCCGCACGGGGCCCGCGTGGTTGATTAGTCCACTCCCTCTCCTCTCACCGACAGGAGGCCCGCGTGGTTGATTAGTCCACTCCCTCTCACCGACAGGAGGCCCGCGTAGTTGATTAGTCCACTCCCTCTCACCGACAGGAGGCCCGCGTGGTTGATTAGTCCACTCCCTCTCACCGACAAGAGGCACGCGTGGTTGATTAGTCTACTCCCTCTCACCGACAAGAGGCACGCGTGGTTGATTAGTCCACTCCCTCTCCTCTCACCGACAGGAGGCCCGCGTGGTTGATTAGTCCACTCCCTCTCACCGACAGGAGGCCCGCGTGGTTGATTAGTCTACTCCCTCTCACCGACAAGAGGCACGCGTGGTTGATTAGTCTACTCCCTCTCACCGACAAGAGGCACGCGTGGTTGATTAGTCCACTCCCTCTCCTCTCACCGACAGGAGGCACGCGTGGTTGATTAGTCCACTCCCTCTCACCGACAGGAGGCACGCGTGGTTGATTAGTCCACTCCCTCTCACCGACAAGAGGCAAGCGTGGTTGATTAGTCCACTCCCTCTCACCGACAGGAGGCACGCGTGGTTGATTAGTCCACTCCCTCTCACCGACAGGAGGCACGCGTGGTTGATTAGTCCACTCCCTCTCACTGACAGGAGGCCTGTGTCTCAGCAGTGGAAGCATTATAGGCAGATTATACAGTGTTTTCCTAAATAGTTCTCGATCTACTCACAACATTTTATTTCCATAGATGCACTATCGGAACTCTTAGTATCAGAGCTGTTAATCCCTGACGTAAAACTGCGCACATTTGAGCAGCATCCACTGGGTCATGTGGATGATATGACATCAGGCAACAAGCAAGCTAGACGGAATATACTGAAGCTGTGGTTCTATGAGGATCAGCTGAAGGAGTTGTATGGAAGTGAGTACTTAATAAATATTAAAATTGTCTATGGGTAACGGGTCTGTGGATGAGTGACCATCTTTACATACCGTGACCCCTCCGTGCCTCGGAAAGCACGTTAAGCCGTTGGTCCCGGTTGTCATTCGTGGATCTTTGACAGTAGTTATGGGTAGTCAGAAGCCCGAAAGTCTGACAACCAGTCTTACCAAGGGGTATCGTATTACCCAGTAACTGGGTTGTGGAGGTCAGATAGGCAGTCGCTCCATGTCAAATATTGGTATTCAGCTGCATCCGGTTAGACTGGAAGCTGACCCCAACATGTGAAAAGGCTAGGCAGATGATGAGTAATGGTCAATCCCTATTCCCTATAATAAAAAAATGGACAGGAGCAAGCTCTAGGTGAATATATACCTACAGGGTGTATCAGACAGGTGTGGTCAAATTTAAGGGTGTGGTACAGACCATCAAACTGAACAACTTTTTCATTAGGACCAACATCGTAATCGAGAAAATAAATTAATAGTTTAAAAAACACTAGAAAAACACGCTTTTATAAATGCACGTAAAAACAAAAAACTAATCGTGGTCAAAGTTCATTACAAGACTTTTCTAAGAAATCCAAAACAGCTATGATACGATTTTCCATCATGAAGTTCCAGTTCATATCTTCCGGCTCCATCATCAGATCAGTTCGACAGTACCATATTATTGTATTGTCATCAGAACTACATACAGCTGCCAATTTTCATTACGCTACGAGTGCTACGACCCTTGGAAGATGGTTAAATTAGTTACCTTAGATTCCATTACATAGTTAGTTACATACAGGTCGACCTAATAAAAGCGTGTTAAAAATATCAGCTGTCTCATACAAAACTTTAATAACTTCTCGACCCAAATGTAAGGGACGGCTGATGGGGAAAAAATTCCTTCAATTTGACCTTCCACCTTTCTAATATAGCCTGTATTAGTCAAGAATCAGCTGTTTAAAAACAGAAATCTAAAAAGACACAAGAAATCTGGCCGATAGTCAACATTTCCTTTTTTGCAATCATTACTAGAACGCCTTTGTCCAAGTTCAATATATAAAATAACAAATTGTGTTTAATTTCCAGCATATGTGGAGTCATTGAACAACTTCGCCCACGACTCAGTGGAAGCTAATAAAGAGAAAGCTGTCAGCGCTATGTCTTATCTATTGATGCACCATCCAGAGAGAGAAAAGGTATAATTTTCTTTCATTTCATTTTCAACTTAATCTCAAAATCAAAATTCCTGAATTCAAACTAGTCTGAGAATCAGCATTTTGTGAACGTCAAAATTATATATTATAGTTATATATTATAAGTATATATTATAGTAAATAGTATGTTATGTGTATATAACCTATTTATGTATTTGTGTACCTGGTTTTAATAATTTTTTAAAAATTGTATCATTCCTCTCAACCAAAGCATCTGCCATCCAATCTCTTCACCACCCTTGGTTGACTGGTAGAGAATGCCTAAGGCATTAAGTCCGCCTTTTACCTTTTTGTGCGAAAAGTTTAAATAAATCAATGAAATTACATGAGACAGTCCCCCAAAACGCCCTCCCTGCACTTCTTTGTTTTAGTTGGGAAGAAGAAGTGGCGTATAAACTCCCCAGCAGCACAGCTGTCTGTTCAGTTAGAAAAACTTGATTCTATACAATAGCCGCACAGTCGATCGATCAGTTGCGATCGAGTTGATCTGTGGATGGGTGACCATCTTTACATACCGAGACCCCTCCGTGCCTCGGAAAGCACGTTAAGCCGTTGGTCCCGGCTGTCATTCGTGGATCTTTGACAGTCGTTACGGGTAGTCAGAAGCCCGAAAGTCTGACAACCGGTCTTACCAAGGGGTATCGTATTACCTAGTAACTGGGTTGTGGCGGTCAGATAGGCAGTCGCTCCATGTAAAATACTGGTATTCAGCTGCATCCGGTTAGACTGGAAGCCGACCCCAACATAATTGGGAAAAGTCTAGGCAGATGTTGAGTAAGTATGTTGTCGGAGCTGTTATTAACGAGCAGCTCTTGTATTGAGTTGGTCGGGTTCTTCTTGATTTAAAATGCTTTCGTACAAACAACTAATTTTAATATGTTTCTGCATAGATTAGTTAATAACGGGTAGATATTAGACGAGACGTGGTCTCGCTTCGGAGCTCGTAGCGGTGTGTGGCGGGCGGGGCGGCGCGCCTCTTCCGCGCGCTCCTCTCAGGCCCCTCTGGTCCCCGCGGATCGGTTCGTTGCGTGAACATAATATGCTAATATCAAATCAAAATACATATTTTATTTCACATAAACCTACATGGGCACTTATGAAACGTCAGAAGCTAGGTGCATTGGTCGTTAAGAAACTCCACGTTAACTCTTTTTAAAAAGAATTGGCTTATACAATGTTTTCAAATTACAGTAGGTATGGGAGGACAGCGTAGGCCTGTCAACAAGTACCAGGTACTTGATAAAGTAAAAAATGGTCTACAAATCTAAAGTCTACAAGGCCTACAAAGTCCTCACATTTACAAAATAAGAATAAATAAAAACTGGCCAAGTGCGAGTCGGACTCGCACACGAAGGGTTCCCCAAGGGTACCACAAGTCCCCCCCGGTGGGTTCCCGCATTGTCGAGGCGGGGGGGCTCAGTAGCCGAGGCTTGGACACCCACGGTGAAGCGAAGAGGAACCCGAGGAGGGGCCGCTCGTCAGGGCTTTTGCCGACAAGCCGACGACGTAGCGGCCAAAATGTAGGTTGCGGTGCCGCTTGGGCGACATCGCAACTGAGGCGGGCCGCGATGTCGTATCGGAGGCATCGCGGCTGAGGATTGGAGGCCGCGGCGGGAGAGGAGTGCCGGTATTACGGTGCGCCGCTCTCCCTACCTTCCGCGGCCTTGACGGGGTCGCCACCGTTCGATGGCGGACGCGGTGGGGCCGCAGGGGAAGAGGAGTGTTGGTATGACGTTGGCCACTTTCCCTATCCTCTGCGGCCGAAAATTGGCAGGCGGCGGGGCCAATGACCTGACCCGTCGCAGGGGGACCAAGGGTGGCAGAGACGGGGTCGTCTGGCGCCCATGTGCTGGTTTGGTCCCTGGGGTGGTCACGGCGTGCTGTGTTCTGGTGCGCCGGTGATGGGGAGTACTCCCCGGAGGAGGGTCCGGTGACGGACAGCCGCGGCAGGTTCACGGATGAGTGCTAACGCGTGCCCGTGTTCCCGCCATAAGCGGCAGAGGAGGACACCGTGGAGTTTTAGTGGGTTAGAGTCCCACATAACTGGACTATCTCCCCGTGGTAGTGTAGAATGCATGAGCATTTCTCCACGTAAAAAAAAAAAAAAAAAAAGGGGTACCACAAGTCAAAAACGTCGAAAAAAACACGTTTGTTGTATGGGAGCCCCCCTTAAATATTTATTTTATTTATTATTAAAGTAAAAATACCACTGAGTATTTTGTGAATATTTCAAGTGCCTACCTGTTGCTATTATTGATATCGAGCAAAAAAGGGCAAAAAAATCGCGTTTGTTGTATGGGAGCCCCCCTTAAATATTGATTTTATTTTGTTTTTAGTATTTGTTGTTAAAGCGGCAACAGAAATACATAATTTGTGAAAATTTCAACTGTCTAGCTACCGCGGTTCTTGAGATACAGCCTGGTGACAGACAGACAGACGGACGGACGGACAGACAGACAGCGAAGTCTTAGTAATAGGGTTCCGCTTTTACCCTTTGGGTACGGAACCCTAAAAAAGGATAAATAAAATGTAAAAACCTACTAAAACCAAGTGATATGATTGCCATTACAACTACTAATAAAGAGGAGAAAAATTATCTTCCACAGATGCTTCTATCAAATATAATCAACAAGCTGGGTGACCCGTGTCAAGGCGTCGCTTCTAAAGTCATCTACCACCTCTGTCAGCTGTTGTACAACCACCCTAATATGAAGGCTGTCGTGTTGGCTGATATTGAGAAGATGTTGTTCAGGTAAGATGAATATCACTCACTGTCTTTAGCTTCAGATTAAATGATAAAAGTTTAAGGTGAATGGATAGTGGTAGACCGCGAAATTCAAATTTTCTTACGTTTTTTGCAATTGCTGGTCAGTGTCAGATTGTATCTTGATCAAAATATGATTCGCGACAATAACAAGGTACATATTTATAAGTTAATCATTAATACATCTTTCTAAGTTAGATTTCTACCATTAACACTTTTCCGTAAGAGATTGGTGGTTGGTGGTAGAAATCTAACATTGAAAGATATATTAATGATTCTGATGATAATAATTCTCTAAATATGTACCTGTTATTGTCGCGAATCATATTTTGATCAAGATAAAACCTGATACTGCCCTGCAAATTGCAAAAAAACGTAAGAAAATTTGAATTTCGCGGTTTCAACTACCCATTCACCTTAAGAAATAATAATTATTGTGGTTATTTTTGTCGCACTCATTGATCACACATCAACATTTACTTTTCGTTACCTCCCTAATTTCAAATAACACTTTAAGTTAAGACGTTCTTAAGTCTCACTGTCGATGTCGCTACTATACACCAACATGACGTCACTTAATCGTATAGAAACGGAACAGAATAAGGCTCAAATCACACCGAGATGGAAGCGAATTTTGAACTTTATCTTCATTACTATAATACATAGTATCGCTTGAGAAACTTGAAAAGTCGCGCGGCCGCCCGCGGCGCCGCGTGCACTCCGATGACTCAAGTTTCCCATGCGATAATAAGTATTATAGTAATGAAAATAAAGTTAAAATTCATATGGCACTGAAACTGCACTCCGCTTCGCTTCCATCTCGGTGTGATTTGAGCCTAAGAGAACTGCAACTTAAAAATGAGTTGCATTTGAGAGCTCAGCCGTTAGATATAGTATTTATATCTCACGTAGCTACACTTCGGTTTAAAGAAATGTATTTCTCATACGAACTTACAGTCCGCTTATAATGAGATACAAAGTGGTATGATAATACAGTACAATACAATTTCCTCCAGAGTATTAGAAATTAGAAGTTATAATGTACAGACGCCAGCACATCAAGCTACTACAATCTGTCAAATTTCTTTAATAGATTTTCAACTTTATCTCTAAAGGCATAAGGTTCAAAGTTGATTGGGAAAATTTGACAGTTTCGGGTAGCTTGATGTGCTGGCGTCTGTACATACCTGTTTCTTAAGCTTATTTTTAAATGTATTCACGTTATCGCACTCTTTTATATCGTCTGGCAATTCGTTGTACACTTGATTACCGCAAGTAAGGGACGGCCTACGAGCAGTTGCCCAGGAATTTCCTTGTCTCTGTCACACGGGAGCGACAGCAACGCAACATTTTTGTTAAATTTTCGCTTGAGCGGCAACTGGATAGCCAGCAACTTTTTTGTCGTAGTGCGCGCACTTGTTAGGCAACCAATAGACGGGCGACAGTTGCGTCCAAACCTGCGGACAGAAATGTCTCCCAGCTGTCGCGTCGCTATCGCTACGTGCGCGAACAAATACAAACAAACCTATACAAACCCGTAGACTTGATGTGAAAGGACAAATTAGTTGCGGAGACAAAAGTTGCTCGTGGGCGCCTTTCCGAAAGCACATATGATATTTTCCGATAGCATTAATTTATTTACTTTTCAAGAGAAAATAAATGCTTCATCGTATTTGATTTTACATAAAGAATAACAATGATTTATATAACTAATTTGTCATCCAGGTCCAACATATCCTCCCGAGCTCAGTACTACGGTGTCTGCTTCCTGAACCAGTTCTACCTCGGCAAGGACGACTCCAAGATCGCTGAGAACCTCATCAGGATATACTTCTCATTCTTCAAGGCTTCTATCAAAAAGGTAATACAAATAAAAACTAGTGAGAATGATGCCAACTGTAGAAAAAGATTACAATCTATGTTAATTTTGACCAAGTTCAAAAAGGAAGAATTCATAATTTCTTCTGTTTTTCGTGTACATTATGTTTTATGTACTTGTAGCGTATTAGTTCCAAAACAACTCGATGTGTGTAGCTTTTTCTGAAATCGTTGACAAAAAAAAATGTTTTGAAGTTACACTAGCATTGTTTTACGTAATGAAGTTGAGAAATGCAGACAAAAAGAAATGCGGGATTTTATTGGTTGGCTTGAACTTCTCCGTTGATGGTCAGACCGCCTTCATTTTTTGTTATATTTTAATTAGGTTCCATGACAGTGTTATCTAACACCTTAATTTTATGACTTTTTATTTATTACTAGCTGACTCGGCGAACTTCGTCAGAATTAAATAATGTGACAAAGCTCAATAACTAATAATTTGCAGAAAACCAAAAATACATTCAAATTTTCAAGTAAGAGCAGTGGTGGTCCAGTGGTAAAGGCCGCGACTTACGAGTTGTAGGTCGGAGGTTCGAACCCAGACAGGCGCTTTACTTTGTGTAAATTATTTCATCACCACTGCACTCAAAACGGTGAAGGAAAACATCGTGAGGAAACCGGCACGTCCTAGAACCAAAAATTCGAAGACATGTGGCATCTGCCAACCAGCACTGGGCCCGCGTGGTGGATTACGGCCCGCTCCCTCTCACCGAGAGGAGGCCTGTGTCCCAGCAGTGGGAACATTATAGGCTGATTATGTATACGTCATACTTGAGTTGTCCGATGGGGGCAAGCCTAGTGAGATCACTAGGCTAGGCCCAGAATCTGTAATATAGGTTTTACCTACAACAGATAATGGTCTCTATTAAGTGTTACCTTAACTTTTACTATTCGTGACGATTAGAGAATAATAAAAAACTATTATTTAAAACAAATTTCCTATCCCCAGGGCGAAATCGACTCCCGCCTAATGTCAGCAATCTTAACCGGTGTTAAACGCGCCTATCCCTTCGCCAACAAAGAGCGCCTATCAGAAAGCACCTCACACATTGACGCTATACATCGACTCGTCCACCTCGCGGGGATGAACATCGCTATCCACGCGTTAGCGCTACTGTTCCATATATCTGACGCTTCCAAGGGGACAGCTGACCGGTAAGTACTATTTAGTTTAGGTGAATTAAAACTTTACCTTAGGGACGCCCAGTAGCAGTACAGCACTCTAATTGTGTGAAGCTTATTGCTAATCCATTCAAAGTCAAAGTCAAATCATTTATTTCAATTAAAGGCACTTTTGAACGTCAAAAAAAAAACTAAATAGAAATGATTCTAGTCGCCCATTCCAAAAGGTAGTTTTCGTATGGAGAAGAATGGGCAAGAAACTCCACCGTTACTCTTTTAAAATGTTTTACAAGGTCTTGTATACATAATAAAAATTATATGTGAACACGATGCACCCATAATAAAATTAGTCTACCACAAAAGGTAAAAAGAATTAAAATTTGCTCATTGCTTTGCATTGCTCCATATGTTCAAAAAATGTGTCTGCTGAACAACGTAAATAACGCAATGAATGTTGTTGAACTGTCAAAATGAAACCCATTGCAGTGTGTTACGCAATTACCCTGCGGGTATCAATTTCAAAACTCTCAGTCTTAGCTTTGAAAAACCTTTTAATATTGACTGGATGTTTGGTTAAGTACTGCTAAACCTGGCCGAAAACTCCAATCCTTGATTTCTGAACAGTAAAACTGAACTACTGTCAAAGCTCAGGTTAGGTTGACCATCATCACAACAACCAATCATACTCGTAACTCGTCAGCAGATTTGACGAAAGAGAAAATTTTGTCTATTTCTCAGTATGCTGGTTCCGGCTATCTCCGAAACGGCTGGGCCGGGACTTTCACTGGCAGATAGATGATGTTATAAGGAGTAACTTAGGCTACTTTTATTTTAGAAAAAGAAATTGTAAAGACACATTACTGTTTTCCGACATCCATGCGAACGAAGTCGCGGGCACAGCTAGTTTATAATATTCACCAAATTCAGACAAGAATGTCATTTAATATTCAGACACTTCTCAACATTTCACCATTTCCTTGCAGGTACTACACTGCCCTCTACCGCAAGTTAACAAGCGCAGAAATCTTCAACACAACACACTCAGCTCTTCTCTTCTCGCTCATATACAAGTCGTTGAAGCAAGACAGCAACATTCCGCGCGTTACGTCGTTCATCAAGCGGTTACTACAGCTGTGTTGCTATATGACTCCTGCACAGGCTTGTGGGATGCTGTTCTTGATCTCTCAGGTGTTGAAAGATGGAGAGAAGAAGGAGGCTGTTCGGTTGGTTTGGACTAAGAGGGAGATCAAGGAGGTCAGGAAAATATGTCTTGTTTCGTGTATTCATATTAGCCTGCAAATTCCTATAGGTCTCGTGCCCACAAATGATTATGTAAAAGACGGAGTCTTTGCTAAATGAATTTCACGAGCTTTCTATAATGTTGATGATTGAATAATGATTTGGAATCTGTAATTCTATTGGCTTATTATGATTTTTATGTCTGAGGCATTGTACTGCTGGTAGTTTATCCCGCTTCAAGAGACAGGCTATGAAGTGCTGTGGTGGCCCAGTGGCTTTGTGTATTTAATTTAATCACCACTGCTCTCATAACTGTGAAGGAAACATCGTGAGTAAACCGGCATGTCCTAGAACCAAAAATCCGTAGACATGTGACATCTACCAACTCGCACTGCGCCCGCGTGGTGGGTTACGGCCTTCCCTCTCACCAAGAGGCCCAGTGGGGCCCAGCAGTGGGAACATTATAGGCTGTTTATGCTAAGCTTTATCCCTATCGTTTTGTTCCGCTACGTTTTAAACCACATTTTTAGATATCTAGTTATTTAGATATCTAAATAACTTCGATTTTACACTACTTTGGCCAGGCTACAGAATTTGGGTTTTTAGAAATTACTTTAGGTTGTTACCAAAAATGTGGTTTAAAACGTAGCGGAACAAAACGATAGGGATAAAGCTTAGCATAAACAGCCTATAATGTTCCCACTGCTGGGCCCCACTGGGCCTCTTGGTGAGAGGGAAGGCCGTAACCCACCACGCGGGCGCAGTGCGAGTTGGTAGATGTCACATGTCTACGGATTTTTGGTTCTAGGACATGCCGGTTTACTCACGATGTTTCCTTCACAGTTATTTAGGTTGAGTTAGTTTATGACGGCGTACGCGTGAGTGGATATGTAGCGGTATCTACAACGCCACATGCAAACAACGCGTCATACTACGTCACGCAAATCCTACATCGCGCAAGCAGAGTTTACCGCGCAATTAGCATAGATACAACGGCCCCGACATAAGTCATTGGGCAGTTGCCCGCCAGACACAACACCCGTCTGGTCGGAGGATCCTCCCTTTTCTATAGAGTATGAGTGAACTTTACACCCTGTTCCTCACACCTCTATAGATACTTGAATTGGGGCAAACGTCTATATTAATAACTGAATATATTTTTAACTCGACAGGAAGTAAAGGAAGAAACTCCCGGACAAGAAGAGGAACAAGAAGAAAACGCAGATGATACAGTGACAGAAGTGAATGATACTTTGAATAGTACAGAAGATGATGATAAAGTGAAGGTAGAACAGAAGAAAGTTGATCTGCTGAAGGGAGATAAGAAAGATCTGTTGTTAGGTAAGTTTTGAATTTTGTGTGGTTTCTAAAGGATAGAAAATAATTATCATATCAATTAAAATTACCAAAGTCTTTATAACTGAAACATTTGACGGCACTGTTGGCGCAGTGGTTAAGCGATTGACTGCTGCGCTGCGTGTCGCGGGTTCGATTCCCGCACGGAACAAATATTTGTATGACCTACAAGTAGTTGTTCCGGGTCTGGCTGTTTGTGTACATGAATTTAAATGTTTGTAAACGCACCCACGATACAGGAGAAAATCCTAGGGTGGGGCGACGTTTTTTTTTAAATAAATTAATAAATAAAATAAAAAATTGTAAGCATTTTAAGTTGGAGGCAAGGCTGTACGGCGGGTATGAGGTCCGCTTGTATCAAATGTTTTTCAATCTCCACAATACGCTGATAGGCCCGTGAAAATATCGCGACGGGATTTTATCGCGCACTGGATTTTCATCTCTCGGTGTTGAGCCGAGCACTGATAATCCAACAGAGCGCATCCCAGCGCGTCAATAAAACACGCCGTTGGATTTTCAACTCTCGGCGCTAAGCAGTGCGTCGTAAATCCAGTGCGCGAAGAAAAATAGCCGCAGGAAAAATGAGTCCGTGTGAACCTGCCACCTGGGCTTATTGTTTGATAAGCAGAATTATTTCTCTTTTATATTATTAAACAGAAGTCAGATGATTCAAATTCAAATAGCCTTTATTAACAAACTTAAAACTATTTTACATATTATCGCTTGCTTAGTATTAAAGTGACCGAATTCGTTCATTCATCATTGAAATTTAAGTTTCAATCAAATATGTGGTTCAATCATAAAAAAATTAAAATAACAGTGCAACTAACATCTTGTAACATTTATGTCCAAATAAACAACCGAAGTCCTAATTGCAAAACGTTTTTTTGCAATTTGCCAAAAAACTAGTTTAATAAGCGTGCGATACATTTTGTTGTGAATAGCAGATATCGGTTGGTTTGTCTTGCTCCCCAGCATAGGCCTCCCCCAGACCCTTCCAAATTCCACGATCTTGTGATTTTCTCATCCACGCGGCGCCTGCCGTCGAACTGAGAGCATCTTCCCATCTACGCATTGGCCTTCCCCGTTTCCTCATACCCTCTCTCGGGTACCATTCAGTGACGTCTTTGGCCCACTTCTCTATTCTGCTTCTGATTGTGTGGCCTGGCCACTGCCATTTCAGTTTTTTTATTGTGAGCGTCACGTCTGTAATATGTGTTTTTGTATAAGTTACAATTTAACTTTATCTTTTCTCTTCAGGTTCAGTATGCTACGCTCCATGTTATGTTGGCATGTTTCTAACTTTTTTATATTTTCGGAAGTAAGTTTTACTTACAAGTTTAGCTTACTTCCGAAAAAAAAAGTCAGATGATATAAAACCCTAAATAAAGATATTCGAAAGTTCGAATAGCTAGGTGGATGCACAGTTTTACACGTTAGGAAGTTAGGATCTTGTTTGAAATAGTGCTATCCGCTGTAGTTAGGTCCACGTAAAAAGTTTCTAACTACGAATAGTGAACACCTTTCAAAAAACTTTTAAATGCCACTCCACTACTAAACTTTACATATCTCACAAAAACACCTCAACTTCCAGATGACGATGAAGAAGAATCCTACGTCGACCTAAAAATCGATGACCAGGGCAACATAAGACCTAAGAAACGCAAGCACAGCACTGCCATCCCGGGATGGTTCCACGCGAAGGTGAAGACGGAGACTCTGCTCAGCAAGGAAGACGAGGATCGAGAGAAGGATGTAGCCGCCAAGATACAGCTCAAGAAGAGCGTTAATATGGATAAGGTAAGATTATGAACCTACCAGGGCCTCAAGTCTGCTATTACAATAGTGTCAGAATGGTCTATCATTGATTTCATAATTGTTGATTTTGACAAGTTTTGGTAATCTACTAATATAATGGCGTCATTATGACTTTCCAATGGTCAACCACTGACACTCCATTGAAAGAAATGGCATAGAATGGTAATCTCATACATAATGACAAATGAATGACTGACTTATGCGGTAATCTGCTAAAACGTTGACAGTTCCTTTGATCAGTGACCTACCATTAGAACGTCATTGTGCAGTCATTGCTTTTAATTCGTTACGAGTATCGTATATGTTCTGTGCCATTGACCGACCAATGATCGACCATTATGAATTTAGCACATTACGAACTTTTAGCAAAATGACAATGGGATCGTGTTGGAATGACGAATTTATAAAAATAGCAGACTTGGGCCCCAGGACCCTTCCAAAACGACATTTCATTAGCACGCTGTTAGCAAACTCAATTAAAATTCACCGAATTTAACGAATGAGTTTGCTTTAAGCCCTTTCCATAATACTAAATCGTTTACCTTGTATTTTATTGGAGATTTATGCTTTGTATTAAAATATTTGCGCATTTTCTCCCCCGTCCGGTTTAGGTTTGCTGTAGCTTCGGTCCTAGTTCGTGAGGCCCTTTGAATTTTTTTCGGTACCGTTTTTTTTTTAATTAGTCTGGTAGGATATCTAATGCGAAGTGAACCAAACACCAAACAAAATAACAAGGCGTGCAATTTAATCAGTCGATATTTTTTCCATACAAATTTCGGGAGAGGTTTACTCCACTGTTTGAATCGTAATAATCATATTTTGATCGAAATACAACCTGACACTGCCGTGATAGTTGCAAAAAACGTAAGAAAATTCTAGTTTCACAGGATACCCTGGCGAATAAGTTACTTTCTATACTCTGTCACAGGAAATAACAGAGTACAACCCCCTAGCTCGCAACCCATCGTTCGCGGGCGCACAATGCTCCGCCTACGTCGAACTACTGCCGTTAGCGACACACTTCCACCCTACCGTCAAATTGTTCGCCGAGAAGTTACTCAATGGTAAGTGTATCCATACATATCAGGGTTAAAGTCTTTCAGGTCCAAACTCCGTCCTTCGTGCGGGCGAAACTGGGGCTGTGTGCCTGTGTCCTGTGTCTTTTCCATTGGGCACTCTGGGCAAGTGCCCAGGGCCCCGCGACCTTCGGGGGCCCCGGCCTGCTCTCATAAAAAAAACATTATTTGCAGCCACCGTTCCATTCTACGCATTATTAGTACCCGATTCAATGACAAAATAAGTAATTTGCAGTGCGATTTACAGCAAGTTTCTAGCCCCCAGTTATGAAATATTAGTGTTTCTCTTATTCTCTCTTATCTACACAGGGGCCCCGTGATCCTTATGTGCCCAGGGCCTCCAATAGGTTAAAGACGGCCCTGCCTGTGTCGTACCACGAACAGTAAGGCCCAAAAAAGTGGCATGCAATATTGCATGCGCGCTTTTATGGGAGGACGTACTGTCGCTATAACTACGGAATAGTATAGATGTGGGCTTATTCTAAAACCAACAACATTATAAAAGTATGCTATAGCTTGTGACATCTATAACCCTTTTTGGCTTAACCGCAGTCTTATCCTACATCCTACTATCCATAACCATACCATAATAAGCCTATAATGTTCCCACTGCTGGGACACAGGCCTCCTCTCGGTGAGAGGGAGTGGGCCGTAATCCACCACGCGGGCCCAGTGCGGGTTGGTAGATGTCACATGTCTTCGAATTTTTTGGTTCTAGGACATGCCGGTTTCCTCACGATGTTTTCCTTCACCGTTTTGAGAGCAGTGGTGATGAAATAATTTACACAAAGTAAAGCGCCTGTCTGGGTTCGAACCTACGACCTACAACTCGTAAGTCGCGGCCGTTACCACTTGGCCACCACTGCTCTCACTATCCTATCCTACTAATAATATAAACGCGAAAGTTTGTGTGGATGGATGGATGTTTGTTACTATTTCACGCAAAAACTACTGAACGGATTTTGATGAAACTTGACAGTAATATCCATACTGATGTTATGAATGCGAAAGTGTGTCTGTCTGTCTGTTACCTCATCACGCTTAAACCGCTGAACCAATTTAGATGAAGGTATATAGTTTCAGTCCCGGAAAAGGACATAGGATAGTTTTTATCCCGATATTCTCAAGGGATCGACATTTATGCGAGTTAAACCGAGAGGCGTTGCTATTACATACATAAACTCACGCCTTTTTCTCCGAAATATACCATACTCCTTTTATATCATACAAAACTGCATAAACCCAATTTCTCTCCCCAGAACAAATAATCCAATACAGCGGCGATCCTCTCAAAGACTTCGCGGGCATCCGTTTCCTGGACCGCTTTGTGTTCAAGAATCCAAAGAAACGCGCTGATGCAGAGCAGGACGAGGGCGTGAAGAAAGTTAAGGGGTCTCATCCGAAGTTCGCTGTCAGGAAGAATTATACTCCTAAAGGTTTGTATGTACTCACTGTTATTGGATAGTTTATGTAGGTACACTACAGAAGTACACACAGCATATACGCGTCAAATCTTTTAAGTGAGGCGCCACTGACGCGTGCACTCCGCACTCTCAACCTCATAGCTAGTGACACGGACCTATTCTGTTGTTCTCTGAGTGAGTTCACAAAGAATGCATTGTTTGTAATAAGTTACAAAATTTAATAAAATTATATTAAGAAGTTAGTAATAAGTTAGGATAAGATAAGATAAGTGTACACTATCGCAATAGGTTTCCCTGTAAGGATAGATGTAAGTGGAGAAATAAAAAAATAAAAATAAATTAAAGTTATTGTTTTATCATGATACCTATACTAATAAGAAAGTTATTGTTTTATCATGATACCTATACTAATAAGAAAGTTATTGTTTTATCATGATATCTATACTAATAATAAAGATGAAGAGTTTGTGTTTGTTAGAAACGCGTCTGGAACTGCCATTATTTTTGCATTTGATAGCCCAATTCTTGAGAAAGGCTTTATATAGGCTTAACATCACGCAGTACCCTTAGGAGCCGAGCAAACACAAAAAAGTCAGAAAGAACGCAGTAGGCGATGCGATGCGACGGGGAGGGTCGGGGGAACAATAAATTTCACGCGGGCGAAGTCGCGGGCATAAGCTAGTTGTTATTATTATTAATTAATGATGATTTTGACATTATTAATGGCAATTTTGACATTATTATTAGGGAGTTTGACATTATTATCACACACACACACAACACAACCACACAAGCATTCCCTTGCTTAAAAGGAGACTCCAAATCATATAATGTTAACCAAATTTGTTAATTAAAATAAACATTTTTTTTTTTATTATTATGGATTGTTTTGACATTATTAGTAATTATTACCAAAATTTGCCATAATGTAAGTACTAACACTAGTGTAATTATTGTATATGTAATTGTAATTACTAACATATTGGATTCTATGGTCTGGAGAAATAAATGATTATTATATTAATAAAAATGAAAATGTCTGTGAAGTTTAGCCAGTTAATTTAATTCACAACACCATGGATTGGCAACTCAACTTTAACCTACTTTGTGGATTTCGACAATGTTTCCTCACTCAGGGTGTCTCGATTTAATCGTAATATTTCTAAAACTGTTTCAGGTCTAAAGAGCATACCAGTGACCTCGTCATCCTATCTTAACGAAGATGCCAGCAAAGTTCCAGTGGATGAGCGGTTTCTATACGAGTAAGTAACTATAATATACTATACATACTTGGAAATCAGCAGGCCTCCTCTCAGTGAGAGGGAGTGGGCCGTAATCCACCGCGCGGGCCCAGTGCGGGTTGGATGATGTCACGTCTTCGAATTTTTGGTTCTAGAACATGCCGGTTTCCTCACGATGTTTTTCTTTACCGTTTTGAGAGCAGTAGTGATGAAATAATTTACATAAAGTACAGCGCCTGTCGGGGTTCGCACCTACGACCTACAACTCGCGGTCGTTACCACTCGGCCACCACTACTCTCTAAACAAAACTAGCCCTTCTACTTGTTCCATACAAAACTAGCCCTTCCACTTGTTCCATACAAAACTATCCCTTCCACTTGTTCCATACAAAACTAGTCCTTCCACTTGTTCCATACAAAACTAGCCCTTCCACTTGTTCCATACAAAACTAGCCCTCCCACTTGTTCCATACAAAACTAGCCCTTCTACTTGTTCCATACAAAACTAGCCCTTCCACTTGTTCCATACAAAACTATCCCTTCCACTTGTTCCATACAAAACTAGTCCTTCCACTTGTTCCATACAAAACTAGCCCTTCCACTTGTTCCATACAAAACTAGCCCTCCCACTTGTTCCATACAAAACTAGCCCTTCCACTTGTTCCATACAAAACTAGCCCTCCCACTTGTTCCATACAAAACTAGCCCTTCCACTTGTTCCATACAAAACTAGCCCTCCCACTTGTTCCATACAAAACTAGCCCTTCCGCTTATTCCATACAAAACTAGCCCTCCCACTTGTTCCATACAAAACTAGCCCTTCCACTTGTTCCATACAAAACTAGCCCTCCCACTTGTTCCGTACAAAACTAGCCCTTCCACTTGTTCCATACAAAACTAGCCCTCCCAGTTGTTCCGTACAAAACTAGCCCTCCCACTTGTTCCGTACAAAACTAGCCCTCCCACTTGTTTCATACAAAATTAGCCCTCCCACTTGTTCCATACAAAACTAGCCCCAATCAAATAAGTTTCTTTGTAATAAAATGTGTTTTCCTACCTCCAGTTTCTTACAAAAGCGTCGCAACGTGGACGCTGAAGATGACGATGACAGTGACGCGGATTCTGTCAACAGTGAAGACTTTGAACAGTACCTGGATACTGTCACCGGGACGAAAGCGCAAGGTAAAATTATCATATTTCTAGATATTACTAAAGTGAAATAATTATGTGAACTTAAGGGGGAGGCGCTAACGTAGCCCGCGAAATTCAAATTCATTTAGGTTTTTTGCAATTTGCAGGTCTTTGTCAGGTTGTATGTTAATTAAAATATAATTCGCGACGGTAACAAATGGGTGCGTCCCATATCATATAAAGTTATTTGGTATATTTTCATTTCACTATCGTTCACAAGATATAATAAACGTGAGATATACCAACTGTTGATATAATTTCTTTACATATAACATTTATATACTGTAAAATTTAAATCGTATAACGTTATTGGATATAACGTTTATTTAATCGAAAATCATTAGGTATATCATTTAAAATATATAATTCCGACTCGGATAGGTTAGGTTACAAGGCCTTCGTGGCTTCGGCTTAGGTTTGGTTAGGTTACTTTAAACCCTTTACACAGAAATTGGAGCCCCGCGATGCAAGAGCGAGCGTATGAGTATACAAATACTTTTACCTAGGTATATATTAATTGATTAGAGACTCATAGTTTTCAGTAACGTAATTTAAGCTGGTAGAATTAGTTTTATAGCAATAAACAGTCATGTTTATTTTTCGAAGATTTCAGTATCTCATTCAGTCGTTTCGTAATTTTTATTCGGACAAAAGTAGTCGAAAAATTGGAATTTTAGGCAGTTGATTTAATATTTTAAGGAAGGATAATTCTTATTTATTGTCGGAGCTTTTATTACTACCCTTAGACTAATAGGTTTTATGTCTTTTGAGTGGTATATCAAACGATTTTATATTCATTGTCTGTTATGCTTATAGAAATTAGTTACTTTAAAATTATATCAATCGTTCATTATATTAACTGATCATTATATCAAATAAAATTATAGGTTCAGTTGTTATATCTTGTACTTAAATATTAGAGGTTTTGTAACTATATCATATTTATATTACTTACCCGTAACAAATATGTATACAGCATAATAATCACGAACAATAAAAGAGAAAGTACAAGAGTAAGTGTACAAGAGAAAGTGCTCGAAACGTCAACGGTACACCAAGTGTACACAACTATTGTCATTGTTAAAACAATGACTTCACTGAGTCCATTCACTACTCCGACGCGTGGGGTGTTTCGACAGGTAGCCGAGCAAACGTGTGAGAGGATAATTTCTTCGCTTGTGTGCCTAGAATCATATCCTGAACCCGTGGTAACAGTTTACGCGTCGATGTCAATACAGGAGGGTAGGGACATCGACAAGCTAACTGTTACCACGGATTCAGGGGGACAAAGGGCGTATTGACTTTATTTTCTTTGGGACGACTAAAGCCCAATGAATATCTCCGATCCTGGCTCAGTTAATTACTAAATCGTTCGACTTTTATTATGAAACATATACAGCCATAAGTTATTTATACAAATATTGCACGACTCAAGCATTGAGAGTGCTTTACGATCGAATCATTTTTTTGCCTCCTCTCTGCAACTGTTTCTATTGTTATACTTCTGCTTGTACACAGAATATACTTTATTTATATACCATTGTATAGACAATTTAATGGAGATTAATTCAAAAATTGATTTAAGGCAGTAGAAACGAAAAAAACCTCAAAATATTAAAAAAAAAATCCCCGTCAATCATGTGTGAAAAATGAAAACATTGTAGCTTGCGAAAAATTCAATTAATTGAGTCATTTTTTTAAGAGATTCGTTTCGCCCATAGGAGGAACCCTATTGCAAATGGCTCTTTTATTCAAAGTAGTTTTTTTATACGATCAAATGAGCATTATGAGTCATGTACTTTTGCATTTTCCAAATTTGTACATTTACAGTGGAATCAGACGACGAACTAGACTACCTAGCAGACATGACAGCAACAAAACAGAAGCGAGGCACAAAGAAACAAGAAGATGATGATGATGGTCAGTTGGGCAGCGATGACGATGATGAAGAAGCTGGTGATGAAACTGGTGATGTGGGTGGTGATGATGGAGGTAAGGCTGTTTTATTTGTTACTAGTTGTTATATGACAGAAGCGAGGCACAAAGAAACAAGAAGATGATGATGATGGTCAGTTGGGCAGCGATGACGATGATGAAGAAGCTGGTGATGAAACTGGTGATGATGGAGGTAAGGCTGTTTTATTTGTTACTAGTTGTTATATGACAGAAGCGAGGCACAAAGAAACAAGAAGATGATGATGATGATGTGGTCAGTTGGGCAGCTATGACGATGGTGATGAAGACGCTGGTGATGAAACCGGTGATGTGGGTAATGATGATGGAGGTAAGGTTACTTTTATATGTAACTAGCTTCTGCCAGCGGATTTTCGACCTCCGAAAAATTATTTCACGGTAACATACTACCGAGATTAAAAGTATTCTGTCCTAACCCAGGTCTTAGTCTATCTGTAGTGCCAATTTTCATCCAAATCGGTGAAGGCGTAAAAAAGTAACAGACATGCAGTTACTTTCGCATTTATAATTATTATCGAATGGATTTTGTGGCAATAGGCTATTTGACTGGTTTCTGATAAACATCTCAGATTATTTAATGGTGCCTAACGAGCCCACAAAAACCTATTACTTCAAATTGCATAATGTATTTCTTTTAGAAAATAGTAAATAAAAATGTACTGTTTAAATAAGCCGCCAAAACGCTATCTTTAACAATATGGCGTCGTGACGTCACAATACACGTAAACAAACGTTGAAACGGTTGAGATACTAGACAAAAGTCATCTGTTCTGTCAACGATAGACAGAAATTGACTATATCATGACATCATCATAAGTTCAGCCAATCCAGACCGTTTTCGATTACGTGGCGCCAGATTTAAAAAGATGAAGTTTTTTCGGGATTTTTTTAATAAATAATACATTGTTATGTAGTAAAATTAATGCAAATCGATTTTAAAAGCGATAATCTATACGAGTGTCAATAATTATGACCTTATTTTTTACATTGTCAAATAGCCTATTATGTGTGTGTGTGTGTGTGTGTGTGTGTGTGTGTGTGTGTGTGTGTGTTGTGTGTGTTATGACGTCGGCAATACCAGAAGCAGAATACCAAGTGCGTTCTCATCTCGGAGCATAATTTGCCGTTAATATATCCACTGCTGGGTCATAGGCCTCCACTCTGTGAGAAGGCACTCCCTCTCTGGCACCCGCACTGGGCCCGGTGCGGGTTGGTGGATAAAAGTTGGCGTTCACATCTCGGAGACAAAGCTGAAATTATGCAAGTGTTTGTAATTACACCGGCACTCATACCCTTCAAAGGAGCTGTGGTAGTCCACTGGTAACGACCGCGAATTACGAATTGTAGGTCGTAGATTCAAACCCTCACAGGCGCTTTACTTTGTGTTAATTATTTCATCGCCACTGCTCCTCAAAACAGTGAAAGACATCGTGAGGAAACCGTCATGTCCTAGAACCAACACTTCGAAGATATATGACATTTACCAACCTGCACTGGACCCGCGTGGACTCCCTCTCACAGAGAGGAGGCCTGTGTCCCAGCAGTGGGAACATTATAGGCTGATTATGTTATGCCATACTCTTCAAACTGGACGACACCAAATCTGCTTGGCGGCAATAATAGGTATGGTAGTAGTGTTTCCCTGGATGACTCACTTTCAACCTCTCTCTACCTTGTAGTAGGGGCCATTCAAACGTTGTAAACCTGCATTCTGGCAAAAAAACAGCTTTCAGTTTCAATTTCTTCACAAAAAACCTCAACTACAAAGATATTAAACTTTATCTGCTGTATTGCGATGTGTTTGTGTTTTTATAAAATGTCCCCAAACCAGGTACAGGTTACTATTTGGTTTTAAAGATTTTTTTATTAACCTTTTCTTTTCGTTTTTTACAGATAGTGACGGAGAACTGAATATATCTGGAGATGACGATGAACCAGAGCTTTCTGGAGAGGATGACGGTAAGATATAAACATCAACTTAAAATATTCAGTATCCAAGTTTTAGAACAAAATACCTCAAGACGTTTAACCAACTACGGCCCATAGTCTAAAAAGTACTCTACTTAGGTACCCCTTTAAGGATTGCAGTCGTGATGTTATTTTATATATGTCATAATTCTGGTTATTATATATATCTTAATTTTTCAGAGCTACTACTTGAAGACAGTGATGACGAGGATGACAAAATTGATGTCCCTGGCGCTAAATCAAAGAAAGGAAAAGGCAAATTCAAACTAAAAGGTAAATTGTTGTACCCATTCCTGCCGGAAGTAAATAGAATTTACACTATGAAAATGTTTGTTTTTAACTTTAGATTCTTTGGAAACTAGAAAAATGGCTTCTCGATAACTTCCTTCATTCAAAACTGTATTTCTGTGTAAGAAATAGTGTCAAGGAAAATGGTCATTGACATTGGTCAAGCAGCTAGTCTATGAAAGTCAATGGCCATTTTCCTAGATCCACAATCATTTAGTAAGCTACATCTTGACCCTCTATACAATAACACAATGTTAGACCTCATAGGTACTAACCGAAACCTTTAATCCCAACAGGCACAGACGACCTCGGCTCCCTATTCGCCTCAGCAGAAGAATTCTCAACTCTCCTAGAAGATACAGCCACCAACAAACAACAAGGTTCAAGTCAAGCAGTAGCCAACACAGATAACGCAAGCACAAAACAACTAGCCTGGGAAGATAACAGAGACAGATGGATCAAAGGCTACAATAGAAAAATACTAGGAAACAAAGGAAATAACAAAAAGTTCAAAAATAAAAAGGGAAACTTCAACAAATCCGACAAAAAGGGCTTCAAAGCAGACAATAAAGGTTTTAACAAGATGGCCGACAAAGGCGGGAAGCGAAAAGGTGGGAAACCCGATGGGGTTGGTGGCAAGAAGAAAAAAATGAAGTAATTTACAACAGCTTGTAAATAAAATATTGTTTTTAATTGTTTTATTGTTTTTGTATCTTCTGCTGAGCATGAGCCTCCCCCTTACAATGACGCCATAAATCAACGTTAAAACCCTTATGCGGGCTACTTATCATGCATACCCATAGCCATACACCGTCAAGTTTACTGGACGCGGCTTCAAGTCTGCTGCAAACTTGATGGTGAACTAGATCGTGTATGGCCCGCAATTCAATGTGACGCCAGAAATCAAATGTTATTAGTGTCACACATTGCGTCACTAAATGTTGGTAAATGAACCATAATTATTCGAAAACACTCCCGTTATTGAGATTCGGAAGTGCCAGCCAAAAGTTTTATACGTAAATTAAAGCTGGCTGGACACTAGATTTTTGCATTTTTCTACTAAACCACTGGTACGTACAGTCACGAGCACCAATATGTCAAACACTTGGCAACTTTAAATTGCGATTTTTCACGAAATAACGAATGCAACGTTGAAATACGACACTTTAAGTACATATACCTATGTTCGAAAATAATATGTTCATATTATAAAATTTCATTCAAAATTAAAGGAGAAAATCGCCTTTGAATAAAGCCAAGTGTATACATACTTTTGCTCGTGACTGTACCTATCAAAACTTTTAGCTCGATGCCTGTCACAGATTTATGTGCCGCCCGTTGATATGCAAAAAGTCGTCAAAATCACTTCCGTTACCGAGATTGAGAGACCAGGGAAAAGGGGTTTTCAAGCTGGCTGGACACTTTTTCGAATTATCTAAGATTCTGTAGCGTCACAAATTCTGAAATAAGGGTGTTTAGCCGTCACGAAAGTGCCTATTTACCTAGTTAAATGCAAGCTATTTTGAAGATTTGTCCAGCCAGCCTGATTCACATACCATTTCCAACGCTTTGGGCCTCACACACAAGTCACAATAGGTACAGCGAAGGATTCTAGAATAGAATCCCGAGCGTAGCGAGGTATTCTAGATTAGAATCCTGAGCGCTATTGTTTCTTAGAAGATATCGTAAACACATTTGGTGCGGATAACAATGTCGGCACAAAACATACTACAATCTATTAAAAAGGTTTCTAAAGAAATGCGTATTTCTATGAATTGGCCAGGCAATAATCTTTGTTCACATTCAACTAGCATTAGCAACTAATACCTAAAACAATGAATTTTATTATGACGGTCGGCAATAAGAAATACAATACGTCTACGTGACCCAAAGTTCCCGAACGCCGTAATCTCCGCTAGGAGTAATAGTGTTCTGTGGCCGTAATGGTCTCAAACATCTGGCATCGTTTACTTTCTAGAAATGGTTATCATCTATATTATGGTAGTGTACCTACCTATTTGTTGCCCAAAGATAAAAATACCACGTGCCTATAACTATTTTACACAAGCTTAAACTATGCGATTGCACAGAAAACTACCTATCTCAAGAAAAAATAAGCAACTGTTTGATAAGTACCTATACTCTTATGATAGGTAGGTACTACATTACATTTCATTACAATGATGTAATCAGTAGGTACTACTTGATGCCCTAAGCAATCCACGCCTGTAGGCCCTCCTATCCATCACCTCGTATTTTTCAAAACAACGACGAACGATTTGTAATGATTGGCGCACATCTCTAGCTAGAGTGACTTTTGGATTTTGTAATATCTTGCTGATAAACAGCCTTGCCTTTCATGTGCTAGCAAATACTGTTTCGGTGCTGTTCCTGTCTTATGGTGCCCCCCGAGACGCCCTAAGCAATTGCTTAATTTGCTTATCCGGCACTGGATGTAATCAATATAGTCATCATAATAATAAATTAATCATATCGACGACGAACAATTACCGGGGATTTATTGTGAAAGACGCCACGGTTGACTTCTGTCGGGCATGGCATGCCTCCGGCCGGGCCGGGGGAATCAATCAGGCATTAATTATCTCCGGGTGTTCTCGTCTATCTAACGGTTCTACTTGCATAGACACAACCTTGTAGCCAGGATAATCCATCAGCATCTTGCTCTGAAATACAGCCTTGTTGAATCGGAGGTGCCGTACTACAGGTAGGTATGTGCCCGACGCAGTTCTCAAAAAAGTTATTAAAAAAAAATAAAAACCCGACTGCGGTAAAAAACTTAAGTTAAAAGAACTGAAAAGCTAAAAACAAGCCCATTTTAAATTAAATAACAGTTAGAAGCAGGCGGGACCCATACCATTTTTATTATATTTTCAAATTCAAATGTGTAAAACTGCAATTGCAATTACTTGTTTTTAATTTGATAAAGTTTTACAATGATTTTGTTAATAATGAGAAAATACAACTTGAAAACAAGTAAATTATTAAAGAAACTAAAGTACTATTGCATAGGTAGTGCCTATAGCTAGGCTATACCTAAACTGTGTGCGGATGGCGTTAATAGATGGCGGTTACTATCCGATGAATTGACATTAGCGGTCTTCAAAAAAGTCTGCAAGGGGGCTCTCTGATATCGATATTCTCGATTGTGTTTTAAAACATTTTATTGAAGATTTGAAACAATAAAACCGATCAGTGATTTCATTCAAAATTAATTTTCAAATGGGCATGGTCAAAGATTCACAGAAAAGGGATTTTCCTTTTTTTTTACTCTTCCCTAGTTGCTGGATAGATGGCGCTGACCTTGGTAAGTTACTGCAAGAAACGGAACTTCACATCATTTTTTGACTATTACACTTGGATGTAATTTTGAGATCGTCGTATTTTTAACATAATAAATAAATAATATTTATTATGTACAGACGCCAGCAGGTCAACCTACCCGAAACTGTCAGATTTTCCCAATCAACCTTGAACCTTATGCTTTAGCAATAAAGTCGAAAATCTATTAAAGAAATCTGACAGATTGTAGTAACTTGATGTCTGTACTTGCGTTTTCATTTCATTTCAATTCTAATAAAGTAGTAGACTCTATGTTTTAAAGTTACCATTTTACTGTTTTCTGCTGTTTTTTTAAGTCTGATCTGCTGCTTTATGCTTCGGTTAGGTTGGCAACACTGGATACAGTGTTTACAATGCGCGCCGCGTTTCCGTTCAACAGATAACAAAACTATTGGTCGAACTTTTAATTATACGCAACAGATTCTTTATCAAAAATCTATATTTTATGGCAGTAAATTTAAGGAACTACAGTAATTCGTTTAATTTACAGGAATTACAAATATCATTCAATTTATGCTAAAAATTTAGGTCCGCGCAATGTATAGAACAGATTGCAGGCAGTCACGGAACTCTTGTTTGTTGACATTACTACATCATGTAGTTGTGTTTTGGAACGCGCCATCGCGCCGTATCTTGCACATATAGCGCGAAGTAAACAAGTTCTTCCCTGTGCTAATACATGACATAAACTGTGAAAGATATATTGTGAACTAATGGACATTCCTGGACATTGTTTACGACCGACGCTGTGATTGTAAAGGAACAAAAAGGCGGGCAAAAATCAGTGTGAGAGTGGCGATTACCGATCTATTTATAGCCGGACCTATGGCGCGATAAAGCTGTTTTTTAAGCTGTAAATGTGTATCAGTGTCATATTAACATTCCAATTATAGTTTACGTCCTAAAAATACGTTTTTCATTTCTTATTAGACTTATTTCGTTGAGCCCATTGAGGAAAACGTAGCCGCGAAACTCGTTTGACAGCTCATGCATACACACAAATGAAAGGGAACGGTTTGTGCATGTGTGCGTGTAAGTGATGTGAAATTCTTATGTATGCGCTTATCGATTGCTTACAAGATTATTTCAAGGACACCGGTGAAGACTAATGTATGATTTGTTGTTATAACCTGATAGTACCTAATAAAACGAAAGCTGGTCTTTCAGAAACTCTTTGATTTGATTTGATCATGGAGTCGCCGATGCTAAATAACAAAAATGTCGAGGTCACAATAAGGACGTCAACAAGTTCAAATCAATTTATCCCAGACAACTTGGAGCTTCCTGATGATACATTCCGTATGAGTTTAGATAATTTTTCCATGATTGGAGAAAATGTGACTATAGGCAGGGAGGTATCCGTAGATAGCAGCGTAGCTGGTAATGCCTATACGCCTACAATTGAGTTACCTTCACCGTTGCCAACACCTGATTTACAAACCCCGGATCTTGAAACACCTGTTATACAAACCCCGGATATTGAAACGCCTGATTTACAAACCCCGGATATTGAAACGCCTGATGTTCAAACTCCTGACATTGAAACTCCTCAAGTCCAAACTCCTGACATTGAAACTCCTGACGTACAAGCCTCTGAAATTGAAACTCCTGATGTTGAAACTACCGACATTGAATCAGCTGATGGTCAAACCCCTGACATTGGAACGCCTGATGTTCAAACTCCGCCACCAGAGAACAATACATCTCCCCCGATAATAGAAACACCAAAACTAATCGAGACGAAAACCGAGATACGCAGACCACAAACATTGCTGAAATTATCGCTATCAAAGAAAAGCGACAACGATTTGTTCGTTAAACCGTCTCCAGTCCCCGAGCTTATGTCGCCAGCGAGAATGTTACAGTTTGAAGTTGAGGCAACCAGTGCTACGCCAACTATGAAACGGGCAGCCGTGGACTTTAATTTCTTCAGTAAAAATAATTTCGAGAAATATTTCGTCGAATCGGAGCCTAAAGAAGATAGTGAGCCGGAAGATCCGGGAGATGGCAGCACGTACAAGGAAACACCGGTTATTGTGAAGGCCGATACTGTCCGGCATGAAATAGGTTACGGTAAGTAGCACCGGCAAGGTATCATTGACTATTTTATGATAACATATTTTTCTTTTCTTCAAGGTTTAAGACTCGCAGCTGTGGGTTCCGATGGAATTTTAAAGTAAGCTCTTCGGTTCGCTCATTATTTTTTAATATTTGATGATCATGTTTCTTTGTTTTTATACATACATCCGATAGAAGAAAATTAAGGTCAGTCATAGACGGATTTGCTAATAACAACAATAAAGTTGTTAAAGATCAATTAAATAGTGATTAAGATAATTGATATAATTATATGAATTTACAAACGAGGAAACTATTGAGAATCAAGCATAACTTCTAAAGACGGAATCCTTGTAGCGTTTAGTTAACAGTAACCGCCAGAAACTACCAAAAGATTGCGGGATTCAAACTGGCTGTTGACTTTAAATTATGTTGACGACATCATCATTTCCGACGGTAAGTACAATTGAAAAATGACAACTGTGCTGCGGCAGACGATTAAGGGACCCAGGTAAGAGATCAAAATACTATTGTTAATACTCATTAATTAAATTAAATCATCACCAATTAAAATAACATACCATCGTCTAGCGATAATAGATCTAAGGTTAGATAAATTATCATTGCAGCTGCAGTCCTAAAAAAGACAAACTTTTTAGTCACATTTTCGAACTACAAAATCTTGATAAGTGATCTTCTGAAATATCAAGTTTCCTAGGTAACTCGCCCTTGACGTAACCAATGATGTCTATTCATTTCAAAAACAATCTTCTAGCATTTGAAACTGAAATGACGCAGCACTCTTAAGTCCACTTTCCACATCCAGGTCGCAGAATCGATGGCCGCATTGGGACAAAAATCTCAACAAACTACAGGTTTTTGTTCTGTTCGAGTTTGCGCATCTGATTCGTGGCTGAACTACTAATATAATTATGCCAAATTTTGTTAGCCTGGAAGCTCTAATATACCTACCTACTTGGGAATTACTGGGATGATGGTGTTTGTAAAGACAGAGATTGTGAAATGATCGGTATATTATTATTGTTATTAATTATGGTTACTATCGTGACCCTTAGCACTTAACACCATGGGGGCGTGATAACGAACCTGTTTACATTCAACCGCATTCAATAATAGTGATTACAACTATCGCCTGCAGATGCTTATATCGACAGTGTTCAATATGATATGATAAAGAAGAGTTCCTATATGAAATACAAAGCTTACTAAAGAGCGAAGACGATAAGATTATTGTGAATCCCATATTTAGAGAGAAAAGAGGTTCTGACTCTGTGACAATCTGGGTAGAAATTACAAACCATTCACAACGATTCATACCTTAATACCGACTTATAACTTGCCTGATGAAAACAGCTGCTTTGCATCTAAGGACTGATTTTTCAATCGATAGATAATTTTTATTCGTGGAATAAAATTAACGTCTGACAAATTTTGTATAGAAGAACTGTCAAAAATTCAAAATTCTCCCTCAGATAAAAATATCTGGCGTTGGGAAAATCAGCCCTGTAGGATATTACACCACTTACTTGCAGCAAAAGGAGTATGTAGGAGGAAAAGGTTACATGCTCTGTGGTAGGATCGTATCAGATGGCGTTCTGTAATTTCTGCCTACCCCCATGGCATGGAAGAAGGCATGAGTTTATGTATGCATGTATGTATGTAAACTACTTATTTTTCCATTTACGAACCATATCGTAAGCAATTCAGTAAATCCAATCAAGGAAACGCGACTGACAACACTACACCGATATCCGTCCGTATCGTGTTGTTTAGCAACAAACTAATTAAATTACACAGCGAAAATCTTCCTCTACTCACGATTGGCAATTAATTCCTTTATATGGACAAACACGTATCTTTAAAGATAAAGATCGTTGTAACGCATTTCCGGCGACTCACACGTGCCTACACGTATATTGATACGGTTGTGATAGAAAACATAGTTAATTGTTATCAAAAATCAATCGGAAATGAGGTTATTTGAGATTCTGAACTAAGATACGTTTATCGGCCATGGTTAGGTGAAGCCATTGAGCGTGGAGGACTCAGGAAGTGGTAATATTTCGTCAACTTCTCAAAAAAAAGGAGTCGATCGTAACTACGCCATCAATAAGTCAACTCAGCCTATCGTTGTCTCTTAGTTCACCGCAATAGTCGATTCAACATCCCCTAGCCTGCCTATTACTGGGGTCGAATACACATAATTATATTGTTCCATTCAACAAATCAATTTAATGTAATTATAACTAAAACTACTACTATGGTGAGTTTGCATCCAGACCAACAGACTCTACTGTACATCTATAGATTCAACGTTGTCTGAGAACCTTGGGCCATAATCTCCTTATACCAAGCCTATATTAACATCTGTGAGCCAGCCTAGCCAGGACTTAATTACAGTTATTTTTTAACGCCCTTTCTTAGATCTAACAAAAAATGTAATCAGGAGAGTAACTGAAATAAAAATAAAAGAGGCTTACAACCAGTCTATGATTTTATATATTCAAAGGGGATGGCTTGTTGCTCACCAGAATTTAGCATTCATAAGTTCATGAGCGCAAATAACGATAAGGGTAGCAGAAAAGGGTAATTAATGTTTTTGATAACATGTTTTACTGAAGCTGGCTGGTGGGAGTTTGCGCAATGCGGTAAAAATAACCAATAGTTCGCGTTTAAGTTTTTCAGAATTATGTTTAATATGTGTTATTGAAAGTGGATGGACTCTGTGAAAGATGATATAGCTAGAAACGGCCTGTATACTGAGATGACGACTAATAGAGAAGTATGGAAGTGAAATATACATATTTTGCGCCGACCGCCGACCCCAAAAAAAAGGGATTAGGGCAGGATAATGATGATTTGTTACTGATAGTACAATTTCTAGTTTAACTCTTTTCATATACTTTTGAGGAGTTATGGTAAAGTCAAAAACCCTAGATTGTATTTATTTCGTACGATTTACAGAGTAATTATTATCTTCATAAAGATAACGGTTCGTATCGCAACGTTTTCACAACAGGCTACAGACATGAAGTACATTAGTACGTGATTTTAAACGTTTCTGATGTTAAAACGAAGGTCGCGACACTTCCGCGTCTAAAACGCAGACATCTTCCGTATTCTTTTGATTGATTTGTTACTTCATAAATTATTTTATAGCCATTAAATCGTAGAATATTGCCCGTCCCTAGAATTTCTTAGGTTGTTAAGATTCGTGGCGCTTAGATGTTTTGACAAACCTGCTTGGTAACGGTAAATTCATAAAACATGGCCTGACTTTTTATTCTTCATGCTTTACAATACCGTCGTAACACGCTTGGGTAGCGGATTGCTTATTAGCGTTGAACCCATCAATAAACAGAATATTGCTGTACCTATGAAAATCGCGGTAGGATACCATTCTTCATGTTATGTCCTAGTTTTTTCTGACTGACGACGGACCCCTTGACGATTCAAATGTGCCTGTTTAGGCTTTAGAAAAGTAGACTATCTTAGTGTAACTGACCCCCTTATTAGTTTTATACTTTAAACTGGCTAAGTACTTTTTAGACAAGGCTAGCATGCAGCCGCGTCGATTCAGGGAGTCATCTTCCGCAGAAAGAACATCCAATAGTATAATTATTATGTGCGCCTTGATATATGCATTTTATTTAGCCCTGGGTTTTTTAACCCCCGACGTAGTTATAGAGAGGGGTGTTATAAGTTTGACAGCTACGTCGTTCTGTGTATCTCTGTCTGTGGCATCGTAGCTCCTAAACGGGTGGTCCGAGTTCAAAGGGATTTTTTTCTTAAAAAGCTGGTTTAATCGTGGTAGTCCATAACTATGTTTCATGATGATCTGTTCAGCCATTTTGAAGATAATTAGGTATTATCTGATTGGTGTAGGGATCTCAGTCCCACAATGGTTTTATTACTACACGAAAATTACATCTAAACAGTAGGTACCTGGCCGAGATAGAACAAAAGAAGATGCTTGCAAACGATATCAAGGCGTTGTTTTGTTACCGTTGTTTACTTGACTTTTAAATGAGTGGGGTTGTTATGGCAGATTCATTAGTTACTGGTTCCTATATCGAGAGTTAATTACATAAAACGAGTTAAGGAAACAACAACAAACATTAGCCGCATTTCTTGACTAGGTATTTGCCAAGTAGTTGCAAGTTATAAGTAACTGACGTTCAGGGCCTGAATTGTCAGTTTTTTGATGAGCCGATGAGCCTGAACTTCAGGATTTTCCTACCCCGTATCACATACGGACATATTATGATTAGTTTTAGCCCCGAACTAAGAATAAATGACAACACGATTTGACAGTTCCAGTTACTACTCCCGAAATATAATTGCCCTACCGAATTTTTTTTCTTGGCACTTGTATTGACGGATGAATTACTTTAGGACGGGTCCGTATCTTTGTTCACGAGTTGACTTAGAGAGCAGGTAGACCCCTAGTGCGCAACCCCTCATACAAATAATACCTACAATGACTATTTCCGACATTTCTCGGATTCGGATCGAATGCAGTGCAGAACCGCTCTAAGGACATTTTATATTTTTAGCTATTTTCGGATTATTGGTCCAACAGTTGGGCTAAAGCTCCTAAAGTTGGGCACAGATGGCCCATCTATTCGTGAAGGACACAGCGTTGCACTGCACAGTGCAAATTGCTGGACGACAATAGGCAGATTTGATCATATTGATGCTATCGATATCATAGCACTAGCTATTGAGTGTCCAGTACTTACCTATACCTACTTTACCTTATCTCGTTGCTATCGTATCGTACAACAAATCTTACTAGTTCCAAGTACAGACGCCAGCAGGTCAACCTACCCGAAACTGTCAGATTTTCTCAATCAACCTTGAACCTTATACTTTAGCAATAAAGTCGAAAATCTATTAAAGAAATCTGACAGATTGTAGTAACTTGATGTGCTGGCGTCTGTACAAAGGCATTCAAATGCTATTTTAAGGGGTGGAAAAACATGACCCTTCCTTTTAGTCGAGTACCTAATTAAAAGATTTCAGTCCCAGCCCCCCAAAAGTAAAAACGAGTTTATAAAAATACCACGTGAGAAGTTCTTGCAGTCTTAGAAGAATATAATTTATTGTGTGTATCACACTAGTGGTCGGAATCGGAATAGGCTGGCTATATTTACCTAAACTTCGGAGAACAGAGACAGAAAGTGGAGACTTCCTTACGACGACATTTTTTTCCCGGAATTCGGGATTTTTTTTAAATAAGCTTTATTTAAGATGTGTAAAGGCTATTTTTAAATAAACTTGCAATTAACAAATCTTAGGAATTTTTACTAAACTAATCTAACTTAAATCATGTATTAGAATTATCCTTAGGGTCAGTTCACACCGAGACGCGACGCGACGCGCAGTTTTCAAGATAGAAATACAATTACAGACCTTATCTACTACACAAAAAGGTACACGATTCAGTGAGCTACGCCGCGCGGCGGCGGCGCCGCGCTGCGTAGCTCGACGTAGTAGGTAGACACTGAATTGTGTACCTTTTAATGTAGTAGATAAGGTCTGTAATTGTATTTCTATCTTGAAAACTGCGCGTCGCGTCGCGTCTCGGTGTGAACTGACCCTAAAACTAACCGTTGTTGCATCAAATCTTTCAATACATAACATTTTTCAATGTGTAACATTATAAGTAAAAATAAATTCTAATTGCATAAAAGGGACTTCGATGTGTATTTCAAACGTAGGTAGATCTACGAAAATTCTTCCGGGATCTTAAAACTATTGCATTATCTTTTTGTGAAATACAAATAATTTTCGTGTCACAATTTGAGACTCAGCAATGCAGACACAGAAACTAATTTTTTTAGAGGTAAGTATATATAAAATAGAAGAAAAGCATTACAAACATGGATATAACAGCTTTATACTAGTATCAATCACTTATTATATAACTAGCACTTTGCCCGCGACTTCGTCCGCGTGGGTTTTGTACTTTCCTCAAAAAAAATTAACACCCTCTCCGTCTCCACCTCCCCTTGAAAGGTAGTTTTCGAAAATTAATGTTTACATTAATGTTTAAATTATGTTTTTCATATTGTTTAGCGAAAGAGTTAACAATGTCCCTCCAGCTCATTGGCTACTGCTCACTACATTTTCGTAATGCGAGATAAAAAACAATGTTATCTATATCCCTTAGTATAAAGCAAGCACACAGAAAATCTTAATAATGAATATGAATATTTATGATGACATTAAAAAACAAAGGTTGTTTTTATCATCTGTAAGAACTTTGTGTGGAATTTTATTACAGTAATTTAAAATCCCAAAGCCAATGACAAACGGCTCCAAATAAAATTTTGTTGACTAAAAAAAATTGAGCATGGTGCATAAAAAAAGTAAAATATATACTTATTGACAAAACGTCATGTATTCAATGATTTGATACAAAGGTTAGTTTAAGGATCGTAAAGTATAATTCGAATATGAATTAAAGTTAGACTTTTATTTCGGGATTTTACGTGAAAATCCCGAAAATTTGGTAATTGCAAGTTTAGTTAAAAATAGCCTTTACCCATCTTAAATAAAGCTTATTATCTTTATCTCATATAATATATCGAATCACTTATTTAAGATTTTTCCCGAATTCCAGGAAAATAAAATGTGTTCGTAAGGAAGTCTCCACTTTCTGTCTCTGTTCTCCGAAGTTTAGGTAAATATAGTCAGCCTAATCCGACCACCTGGCTCATGGCTGATCAATTATTGTTTATTGGATTTTACTATCTGGAATTTCTCAGTAGCAGGCTAGCAGCCCGGAATCTGGTTTTCCCCAGCGCAGCACCCTAATTGCGTATCACACTATCAATCACAATCTGAATCATTCTGAAGGATATTGCTAATCCATTGCTTGATATGTCCGAAAAATTTGTATACTCAACAACCTAAATAACGCAATGATGAATGTTGTTGAGCCGTCAAAATGAAACTCATTCCTATTTACCCTAATTACCCCGCACCGGTTGATGGCAATTGGATACTTATACATAACTGGCGAAATGTGGGTGTACTATAAGTACCTACACCTCTACCGAACCCCTTGGAGAATACACGTGTGATGTTATGTTTGTTATTGTATAATAGTAACGGTTTCGCACTACATCCGATCCGAATCCGAATTAAAGACCCGAATTGGGAATGTTCTAAATTCTGACGGTTAGAGTTCGGATCTAGCGCGCAACCCCTCAATCCTCATACAAATAGGATTATGGTCACTTCGGACCGGCATTTCTCGGATTCGGATCGGATGTAGTGCGAAACCGCTCTGAGAGTGTCAGAAGATGTAAGTAGGTAAGCTAGGATAACCAATTCGAAGGAAAATTCAATTTTGCCAATTAAAAACCAAAGCACTGTTGATAAACAAAGAATTTTTAATTAGTTTTGTAAGAAAAATTATATTGCGAAAATTAATGTTAGTAAGAAATCATTTCTTAGTCCATTAAGTTTAATCCATGTTTATAACTCAACCACTTCACGGCCACTCTGCAACGAACCAAGAAAGAGACGCCTATATGACGTATCTCCCTCAAACATTTGTCCTCTCGCTCTACATAATAGATAAGCAATAACCGTGTCTCTCTTTGTTTACGTCCATGAAACGCGGACTCGTATAGTAAACGCATGATTTAAAGATCATCGTCGGCAATAAAACCATATTTCACTGTACCAAAGAATATTTCGAATTTTAATAATAAATATGCAAATCATTTCTTTATTGCTAAAATGACTTATAACGTCATAGCAAAATTATTCAAAAATATCGATTCATCGATTTGTCTGGACGTTTTCCATGCACTATGTGGCCTCGTAAATCGTAAATGGTGGGGGGAGCGCACCGCTCGCACACCGTCGCACGGTTTCTATTTTGCGTTTCTCGAATTCAGTTACTTTAGCGCGCTGAGTGAGTTCGTATCTCATTCGCGCGTGCATTTTATAATTTATTTATATAGTGTACATACAAGTTTTGTAAAGAGAGACGGTTTATACATAGTGCTAGTGATTAAAAACAAATTAACGAACTGTTGTCTGTGTGCAAATGAACTGTGCTGACAGTGAAGTGAAAATTTTATACGAGTGAAAAGTACCTGGATTGTTTTGGATTTGTAACCCCGTGTAACAGGACGATGAAGAGGCTGTGATTTTGATAAACGATGAGACAAAATAAATAAAAAGGGAATACACAAAACTAAATTATTTGACGTTTCAGTACAGTGAAGCTAGTTTCAAGTGAAATTCCTATCGACCAATCACATTGACATATCGGTGTGCGGAGCAAGCATTATTGTGGGGCGGTCTCGAATTCGGTCGGGTTATAGCATATTGCAGCGCCATCTGCGACAGAGCTCCGCGTGAAGTTATTCCGGGTGGAACTACTCGCGAAATGCTTTACGTGTCGTTTGTACTTTCGCTGAAAGTTGAAGGAATAGTTGCAATATAATTTATTATCGTTTTCATAACCGTTTGCGGTCGGCCAAGCCCTCGGGACTGGCTAGTTTGCGCGTCACAACGCGGCGTTACGTGGAAAAACTTGATGAGGTTCTGAAGTGGTGGAGTCTACATGGTTTTGGTCAACGGCTAAGCCATGGCCACCGCCACCGCCGAGATGAGCCTGCCTGACAAGAAGCCTGAACACGAGTCGGGTTACTACGAGGGCAGCGACCAGGAGGGCAGCATGGAGTGCGGGTGCCCGTCGCCGGTCAGTTCGCGGAACTCTTCGCACTCGACCAAGCTGAAACGGCGCCACAGCGCGCATAAACACAAGAAGGTGTCTACCAAGAAGGCGAGGACTGAGCCTCCAGTCAACGGCTGCAGCATGACTGTAAATGGAAATGTGGACAAGAGTGTGGAAATAGTGGAGTGCTCAAGTAGTGTGTCATCAGTGAAGGACTGTAAGAAGCTGGAGGAACTTATTCCAGTGCCCGGGCCCAGCTCCAAGAGGAGCAGCTCCGTGGAGCTCATCGGGGGCACGGTGCCCGCACCTGCTCGGGACTCTGTTGACTGGAACTTGGTTGATGCTAGTAAAATTAGGAAAAGATGCAAAGGTAAGTTTGTTATAATTATTTCTACCTATCATAGACTACTGCTTGATTACCAGGACTTTATCTTAGAGCTTTACTGGGACAGCTGTACTGTCCTTATGACCATAATAGACAGTCAAATTCAATTGTTGGAAGTTATTACAATCCACAACTGAAGTTATGATTATAAAATGATATTTTTAAGAACCACACTGACTACTGACACATTATGAAATTAAAATTGAATTTTCATCAAGAATCTTTGTATTAATTTAGCATTCTGACTTCAATCGAAAAATAATGCTTTCTCTTTTTTATTATCATAATATGAAGACGCATAGCTTACATGTTGTTTTCAAGCAGTTTAAGCAGATGACTCATCTGTTGACATTGATCATTATCACTATTTGTATGAAGAAACCAGTGCATTTCTTGAATGCATGAAAGGTTGCACAACTCTTTTTTATCATTTTCATTTTAGCAAAAATATGTCCACTACTGGATATAGGCCTCCCCCAAACACCCAAGAATTACCGAAATTGGCGACTTTAGGTTTAACTACAGGTGATTTTGAAGTTCATAAATGCCTTTTATGTGCCTATTTGAAATAACTGATTTGACTGAAATATTCAAGTATAATTCATACAAAATCTATAATACTTATTATCCAAATCATTATTTAGTTACCCATCTGTTCATTCTGTATGATAAGATAATCCGTCCCTAAGACGACCCACTGACCGATAAAGGTAAAAATAGAAAAAACTAAACAAGAAAAAATCATCTCATCATCTATTTAAAGAATAATAAATACAAAACTGACTATAAAAAGTGTACTCAGTTTTCTCCCTATTATAAAAGAACTAGTAATTGTGAAACAAAGTACATAGGCTGTTATGTAATATTCATAAGGTATATACATAGGTTGAAGTGTGTGTGGCTTGCTTAGAATTGATTTCAATGTCATCTACTAATATTACTCTGTAAAATTTCAAAACATGTCTTTCTGTCTGCCCTTGTCCTTGTATTTTACTTGGGAATGTTCCATTTCCATTTACTATTCTTCTTACCAGTTCTTCCAGTCAGACATCACATTATCACACTGGGTGGGGACAGTCCTAGGTCTGAATTAATACTATTTACATAAGCATTATTGTTACTAACACCAAAATACTAACAAAATTATGGACCTAGTCTGAAATAAAGTTTTATTTGATTTAATTATCATTGAAATGATAATTATTTGAAGTAAGACCTTGATAATACGCTACACAATATTTAAATTTTCATTTCATTCACTCCCTTTTCCTTCATGTCAGCTCTGATACAACCTATCATTTCCTTGGTTTCCCTATTCCCGTCCATCCATCAACATTTAAATTTATCACTCATCTCTCCTCATCACATACCCATTACAAGAGAAACAATTCCTTATTCTCCCTCTTCCTCTACTTCCATCAAAAAATTAATTTTTCACTCTCATCACATACCTATAGGTACCAAGAGAAACAATTTCCTTTTCTCCCTCTCCTCCATCCATCAAAATTTACATTTGTAACCATTCTTAACTTTCTCACATGCAGGTCAGTGGGTCGTCTTTGCATTTCATAACTTCTCAAAACACGCCTATACCAAGAGAAACAATTCCCTTTTGCTCCCTCCAACCCCTGCTTCCATTAACATATATATATTCATCACTCTCTGAGTTAAGTATGCAGGTAATTAACATAGAGAGTGATGACTGATGATCCAGTTAGTCAGTGATTAGGCCCCATGTAAAATACTGGTATTCAGCTGCATCCGGTTAGACTGGAAGCCGACCCCAACATAGTTGAGAAAAGGCTAGGCAGATGATGATGAGTGATGAGTGTGATGACTGATGATCCATTTCATTGTTTCTCATCACAAACCCGTAACAGTTAAAAATAAATGGTCCCATTCTCTTATAACTTTTCTGTCATTACGTGCACTTACAAACTGCCTCTAATATGTTATTTTGTTGCCTTCATTTGTCCCACTGTTGGGCAAAGGCCTCCCATTTCTTCTTGCAAATCTCTCAGTGATCTGGATCCTTTTTCTATCTCCTCAAGCTCTATTAAATATAGTATAATTATAGTATAGAAAATAAAAAGAAATTGGTTAAAATTGGCCAAAGGTTGAGTAGTCCATACTTTGTGGGTATAAAAAATAAAATTAAGAACATAACATGACATATTGGGCAATATTTTTAGCAATTAAAAGTATGGGCATACATTTTCATTTTAGGGGCAAGTTATTATGAAATACTAGCTGCACCCTGCGGTTTCACCCGCATAAGTCTCAATCCCGTAGGAATATTGGGATAAAAACTATCATAAATGTCCTTTCCTGGGACTCAAACTATGTCTATTCCAAATTTCATCATAACAGAAGATTTGTAAATCATATTGGACTACTATCCTGGCTATGTCTTGAACAACTTCTATGAACAGTTCTACTCCAATGACTAACTTTAGTTTATTTTCCTTATGGGTACATTTAATTTCCCACATTATTGCCCACGCCCTCTCTTGGAGAGGATGTCTGTGTGACTGTGTCCCAGCATTGGGAACATTATAGGCTGATTATGCTATACATTTAAAAATCTGGGACACTTTGGCAGAATCATAAAAGGATAACACAATGGACAGGTAACCATCAAGTTAATCGTATCAAATCCCATTGGTGAAGCATTTTTCAGTTTTTTTTTTGTCTGTGCTAAAATATCAATCAATCCGATCCAAATCCAATCCCAATCGCTTTGATTATACCTAAGTAGTGCAGCGAAAAAAAGAAAAACACGGACTGTCTTCGCCATATTACGATTCATGATGTTATCCTTTTATGATTCTCCAAAGTGGCCTTTTTAGGCCCCCAGTGCAAACTCCATCCATTAAATTAAACTATTGAAATAAACCCACTCCTCACACCAGCATAACCATATTTAGCTAAGTTAGTAGAGTTAACAGGAATGCATCCCACATTTATCATCATTTCTATTTGCAGCAATCTATCTTGAGAGCAGTGCTCTTAAAATAAAATCTAGACTAGATTCTGGTCTTTGCAGTGAAAGTTCCTTTAAAACTTGGTGAAAGTTGTAATCTATTCTCTTGTTGAGGTTCTTACTAAAAAGATTTTGACATTTATTTATTTATTTAAACTTTTCGCACAAAAAGGTACAAAGGCGGACTTAATGTCTTAGGCATTCTCTACCAGTCAACCAAGGGTGGTGAAGAGATTGGATGGCAGGTGCTTTGGTTGAGAGGAACAATGATAAAAAAAAAAAAAAAACTATTAAAACTAGGTACACAAATACATAAATAGGTTATATACACATACATACTATTTACTATAATATATATACACATACAAATACTACTACTACTACTTTTACTACTTTGTGATGTTCTTCAGAAAGGACAGGTGTACTCACAACCGGCATGTATGTATGACCATGTGTGTCTGTAGTTTCTGAATATGGACCTAGGCATAGGAAGAAGGCATGAGTTAATGTATGTATGAATGTTTGTACTTCCTACAAAATGAGATATTTCAGTCCATTACTTAAATGAAAAAAAAAACTTCTAGTAGGTACTGTCTCTAACAAAGATCCTAAAGAAATCATTATAATATTAAGTATCAGAATTATACCTAAAACTATGAACATCAATCTCTTTTTTTTTTTTTTTTGTTGAACAAATCTTTAAGGTGTAATTTGTGAAAAACGCTCTGAAGTCTACAGGAGCTAATTCAATTCAGTTGATAAAATTCCTATAAAAAAGTACACAAGTTATTTTTGTTGAATAATTTTCAACAAATCCGTAATATTATGCTCGGGGCGGATAATCTTCTGAATAATAACTAGCACAACCTAATACAATAATCTTCTTGAACAAGTTTTTTCGTCATTTTACGTTTACTATTATTATTTCTTATAGAAACAAACACGACTATGGGAATAAATTTATGGTTCTTATTATCAGGAGTCCTTGACGCAAACCGCGATAATTATAGTTTCTTATCACTATTGGTGTCCCAAGTCCGAAATGCTGTTTAAGTTGTACTTTCTACATTTAGTGTTGCCCTAAATAATATTACCAGCCTAGTATTGCCCCACTGCACTCTGCAGGGCAAGGGCTTCTTCTCATACAGGGAAGACATGAGCATTGATCACCACACCTGTCAATTCCAGACTTATATCTATCTATATGTGTAAAACTTTTACAAAAAAAACAACCGACTTCCAAAAAACACTATAAAGTTAAAAATAACTTTAATTTCGGAAGTCGGTGTCTTTGGATTTGTATTTTAGTTTTTTGCCACCGACTTTCGAAATTAAAGTTATTTTTAACTTTATAGTGTTTTTTGGAAGTCGGTTGTTTTTTTTGTAAAAGTTTTTATTTTTCACTTTTTAGTGGGTCAGTTTGTAATTTATTTAAGTTACAATAGCCTAATATCAACGGATCATCACCTTTTACAAAATATTGCTTTTCCCGATGCAGGGACGTTAATTGTTGAGGATTTCTCCTAGTAAGAACCAGGAGAACTGGAGCTGATTGAGAAGTCACCATCAGCTCCACTTCACCATACGCATTGTAACGAGCATAAATTGCTTAGCAACCATATTAAAGTAATCGAATCGCAACCCGTGAAATATTTGTCATTGAGTAGTTCCGATGGCCATCTGTGGTCTTCATCATCAGCTCCACTTTACCAAATGATGATTTCCGAGAGCAAATGCTCAAGTTACTTTAATTATTGAGTAGGCCACACGACGAAAAATGACGCGATTACGCAACTTAAATTCGGTTTCAAATTGACGCATCAGCATGACTAGTAGGTAGTGGTCGTCCTATGTAAAACTACAATCTTAATTAGGTAGGTATTATTTTTGTACGACCTGAACATTTTGGCGTATTGAACCGTATGAAGTAAGCCCAACAAAAGGTAACTGCTGTAAATCGTTGAGGAATTCCCTCGACTGTCTATGGTCTCCATCATCAGACCTGTAATGGCACTTATAACCCATATGGGTGCAAAGTTTTTCCTTTGCCATTACAGTTCTCATAAATATAAATTAATTAATTCCAAACACAAGGTAGCTACTGTAAACTGTTGAGGAGTTCCCTTAACTGTCCTTCGTCTTCATCATCAGACCCCTAATGACAGTCACAACCCATCTAGGTGTAAAGTTCACATCAATACAAATTAATCAAGCCCAAACACAAGGTAACTGCTGTAAATCGTTGAGGAGTCCCCTCGACTGTCTTTCGGCTCCATCATCAGATCGACTCCAGGCCTTCATTAAATTGTAGTGCTTTAAAATACTTAACGAAAAAATTAACAAACGTACTAGTCGCTCCTACGATTTTCGAATGTTCCCCTCGGTTTCACTGGGATGCCATCATCAGATCCTGGTTTCCTTATCATGGTACCACCCTTGGCATATCTCCTTTCCAACAAAAAAAGAATAATCAAAATTGGTTCATAAACGACGAAGTTATCCGCGAACACACATAAAAAAAAAAAAAAAAAAAAAAAAAAAATATACGGTCGAATTGAGAAACCTCCTCCTTTTTTTGAAGTCGGTTAAAAAGAAAGTCGTGTTAGTTACACTATTTATAACTCAAGAACGGCTGAACCGATTCGGCTGCAAATTGGTGGGGAGGTAGCTTAGAACCCGGAGATGGACATAGGATACTTTTTTTTAATCTTTTTTTTTTTAACTTGTAGGAGTAGGTTAGGAGTAGTGTAGAAGTAGGGTAGCAGTAGGGTAGGGGTAGGATAGGGTAAGGGGTAAGACACCACTCGAACGAAGTAGCGCCGGGCAGCTAGAAATAATTTATATGGCAAAACAACGTTTGCTGGGTCAGCTAGTTAGTTATAAATCCAGATATCTTCACAATGTTTTCCTTCACCAATATCCAGTGATATCCTAGAAAAAGTCGCATTGGTACTTACCCATATTTGAAACCACAACCAAAGTATGTACCATATCTGATTATTATCTTGTTTATTTTAAATAGGTTCTTACCCCATTATTGAGTGAATAAAAAGTGGGTCAACTTATCTTTAATGGACTATATTGAATAACCCAATACTCCTTTTATTGACTCTTTTGATAAGAAATTGTAGTGTTTTTTATCTTTCTCACATAAGTTGCGTATATGAAGAATTTTTGTCCTCTCTTTGCTTAAATTTTATCGAATAATCCTTTAAACTATAAATGCTTTATTCATTTTTTTTTAACTGTGCCTTGTTTTGTATTACAAAATCTTTAAGGGGTTTTAGAAACAATAAAAGTATAATTATGATAGACTACAGTATACAAAATCAGAAAAATATATGATATTCTTCAGTATATACGCTAGGTAGATAGTGTGGTGAAAACATAATACAACTAATTTGATACGATAGAAAAAATCCTGAAGATACCTCTAAAAACTTTCTTTTTACAATAAAAACCATACTAACACTAGTGTTTTAATTTTTTAGTCCACACAATAGAGTTTTTGTAAATAGATAATAATTTCTTCATATTTTGCAATTAATTACCAGCGTTATGTCATCGCGCTTCTCTTTCTTTTCTATGCAGTCCGACAAAGACCGCGCTTTGGGTCATGTAGTCGCCTTAAGAAGATTTTTCTCTGCTTTGCGAACATTAAAGTTGCAAAATTCATTGATTACTTCTTGATTGGTTCATTATTACAAGTGTATCATAGTTTTACAACTGACTAATATTCCAGGAGTATCATTATCCACACAGATCACATACGCAAACATAGGTACTGATTCATATACTCCATATTATTCAACTAATGTAATAGTATATTATAGAAATTTAAGTGGTCTATTGCATGTCAATCATAGAGAAAAATCCAGTACAAGTTACAATCAATCTGGTTCCTATATTATTTTTCCCACAGAATTATATGATTAGATAATTTTCAAGCACCATAACTGGTAATTCTGCTGCAGTAGGGACTTCCCAAGTTAATTTACACAATGTTTTCTTTGTTGTCGCAATTCTAGGAAACCATTTCACTGATATAATTCACAACCCTTTTACGTAAAATATAGAGTACAAAACAACTGACAAATACCAAGCAAAGAGGAAATTAAAATAACCACAAACCAAACCACAGAACATGGGCTGTTTATTCTACTTTCAATCAACATTTTTGGAGAAATATGTTGAATGGTTGAGTAATTATGATTTTAAATGCGCACGGATCACCTTCAAGCGCCATCGAGAAATGTCAGCGGTTAGGTAACGAGCGATCGACCTTTGAGAAATTAATATGAATTTAGTAAATATTGGGTCGACGCACCATTGACTTTGTCGAAGACTCGTTAGTCTGTAGGATGTTGATATAGCTGCCTGCGTGCCTCTCTAGTAGCGAGCTATGAAACAGGTGGCCGAATCGAGTCGAGAATCGTTAAGACTAATACATTTGATTTCGAGTGGTTGGATAAGTAGGTATTGAATGATATTGTACTGATGATTTGGAGACTCTTTGTCTATCAAGTTTTACATGCTCAATGTTTTGTAAGTAGGTACATCTGCGCAGTGAATTTGCAAGTCTGATAAATCTGCAATTTTACCTAAAATTCTTGCATTAAAACAAAAAAATACAGTCCCTAGAAGGTATCTTATATTCCATTGACCCCAAAGGTTAATTTACAAAGCAAAAATATCTCAAGATTGCCATGATAAATGTCGATAAACCCGGACGGACAACGCTGCAAAAACGAACGTAAAATGAAACATGTATGTATCGTATGTAATGCTATGCTACTACTTTGTACTACCAATGTCACAGATTAAATAATTACAGCTGGATGTCAATGAACCGTTGACTTTGTTGCAAAAACATTGTGTCTGTATAGTTTGTTTATCGCCAATTCTTATGTAAATCGTTATCATAATATACTTTAAACATAAACGATAAGAGATGTTGTTGTTGAGATAGTATTTTTGTTAAAAAATGTATTGACATTAAATACTGCGCCATTCGAACTTACATTTACTCCTTAAGGTGAAAGCGCCAGGGTAGCCCGCGAAATTCAATTTTTTGAGGTTTTTTGCAATTTGCTGGTCAGTATTAAGTTGTACGATGATTAAAATATGATTCGCGGTCGTAACAAATATGTATTTACAGAATTATAATCATTAAAGTCATCAACACAACTCTCTAAGACCATGTAATCCCCAAGAATGACTATTTCATGAAATCTTGACATTTGGGGATTACATGGTCTTAGAGAGTTGTATTGATGACTTTAATGATTATAATTCTATAAATACATATTTGTTACGACCTCGAATCATATTCTAATCAACGTACAACTTAATACTGACCAGCAAATTGCAAAAAACGTAAGAAAATTTGAATTTCGCGGGCCACCTTAGAGCTTCCCCCTTAAGAAATTGCATAATCGCCCTGGAAACGCCCATACACCACTACAGTTTAAGTACAAACTAATATGTATGTGCCAATGAACAGAATGACAAACTGTTTAGTGCTGGGCCATTTTAAGCATTTAAACTTTAGAACAATACTCGGTTTGGAAACCCCAATCACTAACTAACTTTAGTTAGTGATTGCATTTTTTTTATTAATAACAATTTTTAATTATAAAAATTGTTGAAAAATAACACATGTTATGGACATGTTAGGCATTCAAATTTATTTATAGATCACAGAACAATAAATAACCAAAATACCTTTTAAAACAACTCACTACCTATTAAGTTAATAAATCTAATAAATAAAATACGCCTTTATTGCTGGTTCTGTATTGTTTTAAAAGATATTTCTATATTAAGTATATTATATATCTACTTACTTGCTCAAAATTATTTTCTTTAAATATCGACGTTCGGTGCAGTGTTTTTTAATAGCTTGTCCTTTGACAAAGGCTTCTAATGATTTCCATACCTACCTCTGACTCTCGCCCTCTGAATACACTCTGGGCCAGCTACTCTTTTGACTTTATATTATCTATACATACCTATACAAATAAATAAAATTGAAGTGTGTGTTTTTAATGTCAAAATAACAGCTTTTTACTAAATGTTTACTAAACTTTCATATAGGTTTAAACGGTACTCCAAAAAAAAGCCAATAAATTATTTACTCCATGTTTGTTCCGGCTAATCTCAAAAACAACTGGACCGATTTTGATGATATTTGGTATGGGGATACTTTGAACCCTCGGTAAGGACATAGGCTACTTTTTATCGACAAACCACGTGGGCGCAGCAGCGGGTGAAAGCTAGTTAGCGAATATGAAAAATTCTAATAATAATATTATCAATGCTGTTGACAAAAACATGAGGGTTTCGACACTAGTAAAAAACGATGTAAGTACTTTATTCATGTAGAAAACATGTATTACAATAAGTGAGAATATTCTCCAGCAAAAGTAGAGCGGATTCGTAAGACATGATGGATTCAAAGCAGATCCGAGGTAAAAGTGAAAATCTGTGTGACGCGTAGGCATGTCGTTTTAATGTACATAACGGAACACAGTACTGGAACCGTTAGTTTAGTACCTTTAGTGAGATTTTGTTAATTTTTGTGTTTTTGTAATGGCCGCGTGAATGTCGGAAATTATCTCACGGAAACGTGCTACCGGGACAAAAATTATAAATATTATATGTCCTTCCCCAGGATGCCATCTTTCTCCTTGCCAAATTGTATCGAAATCCGTTCAGTGGTTTAAGCGTTACAGACAGAGTTAATTTCGAAGTTATAACATTATTAGGGATATCTTGAAATTTATTTTTAAGGATTATTAGTTCTTGAAAAAAGGTTGCAGCGAACTGAAACGTACCTATAGGAAAGCGAAAGGGACAACTTTGGCATGCTGTGGGACGATACATCTGTATCATCTGTAATCTGCCTAGATTAGTTCTTAGAGGGACGCCTCGAAAAGGGAAGAACCCTTTTCAAGGCAACGTCACCGTTAGTTCCACCAAACTTGTGTGTCTGAAGCTATCTCCAGCTAAACTCCTCTACACGGACTTCAATATCCTTACTTTGAAAGATCATCCACTGAAGACATATGGAGTACTTATTATATCAACAACGTAACTAACCCTGAAGTGTCTGAATCTAAATTATATCATAACAATCTCACAACCAATAACAATTTAGTCGATAGAGAATTTAATTTCAATCTTGACTCGCAATAGTTCCTAAATCTGTTCTCAACAGTAATTTCGGAATATAATCCATATCTTCATCATAAATGACGCTGTTACTGTAATTCAATCAACTGTAATCAAATATACTTCATTTTGATCATTATCAATCATCCTCGTCTTCTATCAAAGAAAGTAGTGCTTTGGATGTGTTTTCAGACCAAACAGATATGACTCTTCATCACTATCTTATATTATAAAGAGGTAAATTTTCTGAGTTTTTTCTGATCCGCTTCCGAAAATACTTTCACTAATGGGAAGTACAGTATTGCCGAGTGTCATAGGAAGTGTATCATCATCATCATCATCATCATCATCATCAGCCTATAGCAGTCCACTGCTGGACATAGGCCTCCCCTAATGAGCGCCATAGGAAGTGTATATTTTACATTAAAACTAGCAATTTGACGCGAACGATGTCACTGGCAGAAGATACTATCATATAAAACGATTCTTTTCTCGTATCGGCCACATACTATAAGAATAAACTCATGCTTTGGAAATTATATTAACCATTCAGCAGAATACGTAATTGTACATCGTCATCGTCGGCTTTTCCCAAAGAATGTTGTGTCTTTAGGTGTGCTTCCAGGCCAATAAATGGGGCTCACCATCTCTACTGTATGAAACGACTCTTTTCTCGTATCAGCTCGAATTATATGAGAGAGTAGCTCATGCCGTGGAAACAATAAGCCAGTCAGTAGGGTGGCAGCAGGACTCTGCCAATTTTGTACCATACATAGATTTAAGTATCTTATCTCATCATCATCTGCCTAGCCTTTTCTCAACTATTTTGGGGTCGGCTTCCAGTCTAACCGAATGCAGCTGAATACCAGGATTTTACATGGAGCTACTGCCTATCTGACCTCGACAACCCAGTTACTGGGTAATGCGATACCCCTTACTGGTTGTCAGACTTTCGGGCTTCTGACGACCCGTAAGGAACTGTCAAAGATCCACAAATGACAGCCGGGACCAACGGCTTAACGTGCTTTTCGAGGCACGAAGGGGTCTCGGTGTGTAAAGATGGTCACCCGTCCACGGACCAACCGCGGCAAACGTAGCTTAACCTGATCGATAGACCGTGTGGCTGATAATACTTAGTCACGACTCACGAGTCCTTCTCGTGTCTCTTGGAGGTTATTGTAATGCACCCTAAAAAGTCGCCGATCGCAAACCTCGTTTTTTTAACTCTGTTCAAAAGAATGCTAGCAGACAGACATATTATGATGCCAGAAATTATAATAATTGTATAATGGCGCCGATTCTGTTGTTCACAAACTAAACTAAATTTAAGTTCAGGCATCTTTTTCTTTCTATTTCATTAAGAAAAGGACAGAAGATAAATATTAGTTTAGTCCTGTCAAATTAGTCAGCGCCTGGCGTAAATTGACGTATTTTTAGGAGCCAACTTTTTAATCTCGTCTAAATTGTCTATGGACTATCTTAATTTGACAGGACTAAACTAATATTTATCTTCTGTCCTTTTCTTAATGAAATAGAAAGAAAAAGATGCATGAACTTAAATTTAGTTTAGTTTGTGAACAACAGAATCGGCGCCATTATCTCTTAATACCATGACGGCATAAACTTCTAAGGGGACGCTATACAAGTCCAACACGTATATTAATTAATGTTATTTTTTTTGTTACAGTTAATCTCAACGGCCCCGCCAAAGTGGACATATCACATTTTGACCTGCTCAAAGTACTTGGCACTGGTGGTAAGTACCATAATATTAAATCCTTTATGCATATTAGAGTTAAGAATATAGAAATGTTGATTTTGCTTAAAAAGCACTAAGCATATTCAAATAATATATAATAGCAAATTTCTACATTTTATATCTGTAATTTTTATTGTGTACATAATAAAGAGTATTCTATTATCTAAGAATAGTGACGAGGTAGCGACCTCAACCTCATTAGTGTTACTTGATTGATGGAGAAGAATTCAGAACGAAGAAAATTCTTTTTGACACAACCTCTATGTTTACCGATCGACATCTTAAACTACAAGGCCCAATCCAAAAGATTGATCCTCAATTATCCTTCTCCATGTCTATCGGCGACTGTTCCAAATGATTTTTGATTGGTCCTAATATACATGAATGTTGCTACGGTACGCATTCTTACACCTTATGTCAAAATGGGAAATGGAAATGGGTTCAAGAATTCCGGTAAGAGCGTTTACGTCGTACGGCATTTCATATTAAGGGCTTGAAAGTTTGTATGAAATGCCGTACGGGGTAAACGCTCTTAATAGTTTATATCCGTTTTGCTTTCCTTGAAATAATTTACTTAGCTGTTCCTTTCCGGATACTTTCATTAGGATCTTCATCTTTAATTTTCCTGTAGTTCACCCGCATAAATCTCGAGTGCGTGGGAAATGGGGATAAAAAGTATCCTATGTGTTAATCCTGGTTATAAACTATCTGTGTGCCAAATTTCATTCAAATACGTTCTGGAGTTTTTGCGCAAAATAGTAACAAACATCCACCCATCCTCACAAACTCACGTTCATAATATTAGTAGGAGTAGGATAGTAGGATTTAATTATTTGTATGTTGTGGTTTTGTAACAGTCACTCGTCAAAAAGCCTTTAAAAGAATCTAACCACTCCCATATCAAAGAAAATATACCCGCATATGCAAGAATCACATATTATAGTATATCCAACAAACGGCACAATAGCAGATGCAATATTAAAACAATTAACCAATCAACACCCCGTGAATAGCCGGTCATTCACCCCGTACATGGTGCACTCATACCACAGCTCATACCGTGTTACCAGGAGCGCAGGAATGTAGTAGTAGCGGTAAACGGACGAATTTTTAGCAGATCTACCGAAAACCGTAGTAAAAATAGTTTTAATTTATAGGCTGCAAAGTGGAATTTTTGATTGGAGGCACTGAATTAAATATAACTATAAGTTTACAGAAAAGAAACACTGGAGTGCCGACAGAAGTGAAAACAAAACACAAACAGAATACTTTGCCATCACTCACTGACATATCGGATTTAAAACCAAGTACATCCCAAGGACAGCCGAACACATCCGAACGTAGCGCGGTGTCGGTAACAGTGTCACGAGTTCAATGATTTTTTCCCATCTCAAAAAATGTCTAACGTGCCTAAAGAAGTTTTCACTTAAATATATCGTACAGATTTTTTTGTCTGTGGTATTGTTTTTTTTATCTGTGAATTCGCAACGGACTACTTTGAGAATATGCAAATGATTGTCCAAAAATGGCTGGCATTACAGCGCAGACGTTGAAAAAAGTAACTAATATCCACAATAAAGCCAAATGTGGTAAAAGTACAAATATCTCGTTAAAATAATCATTTCATCTACGCCAGGACTTAAAAAATCATTTCCTTGTCCTTTTCAATCCTCATAGCGTTTCCTCAACAAAACCTGTTATTTATACATTTCCTGTTTATATCACTTCACCTTTTTTTGAGTAAAAATAAAGTGCAATGACTTTGTACAATGATAAATTATATAAACTTGCCAGTGTTGCAATTACACAAACTGTATCGAAGCTCTTTTAAATCCTTTTAAGGTTATTAAGACAAAATAGGCGGTTACATATTATATTCGTAACATAGGGAACTGTAAGGTGATCTTTTACCTTGATTTCATTTTAAAAGCTCTGATTTTCTACTTTTGGTCATTGAAAAGTTTATAGCCAGTTCTTTTATTTATCAACCAGTCTCTGCTAACACACTTCTAAAGGACCAAAAATAAGCTTCAGTGGATATGGCCCATTTTCCTGCTTGAGTGCATCTATTTTGAGTAAATTCACTATCAAAATAATAAGATTACGTTAATAAGATCTGTATTGGATCAGGCATTTCCGCAGATATATTTTTAATTTGCACTCAGATAAAAAAAATACATCATCACCATAATATTGGCAACGCAAAAACCTGCCTGGCAACAATATAAGTATTAAAACATAAAGGCTGGTAATATTGACCGCAGCCTTCTAAAGTCAATAGTGAGTATTTGAGGCCTTTCCTTTCGCACTCCATTCATGTAGATTCTTGGCAGCTCACATCCAGCTGCTACCCAAGTCATCTACTCATACGTTTGCCGATTCGTGGTGTCCACTCAAGAACACGTCTATCCCAACGGTATTCTTTTCTTGGTCATTAGGCTAAATATACGGATAAATACGGCATTGTCACATAAGCTTGGTTATTTTGTGGGCTTTCCGTCCCGCCAAATTAATGATACTATGTGTATTTATCCTGGATTTGGTCTTGGCGTCCCGGTAAATTGCCCCGTAATCGTAAAACGTAAGGACCACGCGTACGAAGTGGCGGATAATAGCCATAATATTTTGATAATATTACCCCTTTCTCTCGGTTTACGACTTCACCAGATAAGCAGCTGCATGTGATCTCTTCTTTTTTGTCGTAAAAGCAAAGCAATGTACACTTTAACAGCCGAAAACGACAATAAATCAGTTGCTATGTCGATAATGTTTTCATTTTGTGCTTTTTCTCCGCTCTAACATCGAGGCATCGCTTGCATTCTAGACCTTAGCACTCTCTCGTATATTTTTTGTTCCTTTTCATCATCGCCTATGATTTATGAACTGAGTGAGTCTTATTGCTGAACGAAGGACTCCTAGAAATAATTAGAGTGATTCTGCTTTGCTTAACTTCATGAGGTCGTCTGTCAATCTGGTTTAGAGGTGTTCTTTTAATCATGACACATCTCACCAGGTAGTATTACTTCAACTGGCGCTTCCTGGGCTTACAAAATAATAGTATATTAGTGCGACTCCCCCTTGAGTTTTTATTACCTGTACAAGTTGATCTTCTATCTTTTTTTTGCGTTACATACTCTATGGTTGAATATTTAAAAAAAGAACCAGTAACGTGACTATTTCCGCGTGTATCGATGCGTTTCTGCATCGCATTTGCAACCGTTATGTAACAACACTATTTTCTGTATAATTGTGCGTACTTGGCTATTCCGTTTTACAGTGGAATGGACACCCTAGGGTGTTACGTTTCCTGTTATGTAGTGCTTGTAACCTTTTTTTGAGTAACTGTTCATTGCAGCATAGTAAACATGGCAGTTACGTATTATTTTATATTGTTTATCGGTAATACGTAATTGTTAGAGAAACTGAACCGTAAAATCGGATATTCAGATATCATTTGGAAACTTCAATATTGACTCTTCCATCAAAATGATAGACAGAGAACTCCCTGGAAATGTTGAGTTATCAGAAAACCAATTGTTCGTCCATTTTCATCCTACGGCTTCCATAGAAATACTAGAGAGAGAGGCTCGTGGCTAAGTAATGTCAGCCACACGGGTCGATCGATCAGGTTAAGCTACGCTTTCCGCGGTTGGTCCCGGCTGTCATTCGTGGATCTTTGATAGTCGTTACGGGTCGTCAGAAGCCCGAAAGTCTGACAACCAATCTTACCAAGGGGTATCGTATTACCCAGAAACTAGGTTGTGGAGGTCAGATAGGCAGTCGCTCCATGTAAAATACTGGTATTCAGCTTCATCCGGTTAGACTGGAAGCCGACCCCAACATAATTCGAAAAAGGCTAGGCATGATGCAAGCATGATGGCTTCCATAAAAATGCAGATTTCCCAGTAGAAGCTTAAAATACATTATACATTTGATTCAATATTCTGAAATTAATTAGAATTCATTGATTTTTTAAATGTCGAAATTGGCTGCACGTGATTTCATTAATCCTCATTCCTAGAACAGTGTATTGAATTTCCAATATCTACTGATTGGTTTGTTCCTTACAATGGGATTGCTCTATAATATGTCCTAGTGGATACTAGCAACCCTGATCCCTGTAAATGGAATTAAGCTGGAATTAAGATATTCTATCCTTCTTTGACCAGCAGGGTAATTGCGTTATACTAACAGTAGCAACGGCTTTCATTTTGACAGTTCAACAACATTCATTGCGTGGTTGAGCAGACAAATTTTTCGAACATTTTTGTAGCATGGATTTACCTTCAAAATGATTTAGATTGTTATTGAAAGAGGGTGTACGCAATTAGAATGCAGGTTTGTAATGGCAACGCTAACTCTATGGATATTTAAATTTCTTTTCTATATTAACAACTAATTGGTCGTTTGAGTATTTTCGATGTATTCTTTATTATCTATTTATGAATCCTACACTGTTTTGTTTGGTTTCTTTATACAATGGTTTCAGCTTGTGAGTTTCACGGATAAATTCAGCTTTCTATTTGGACCGTCTTCTTCCAACATTCTCAAAATTATCAATATCTTCACAATGCCTTTTATGGCATCATAAACAGAAGCTATAGTTGCATATACAGCTGCAATTCAGCAATCAATGCGTCTATGAGGACCAGTTGCTGTGTTAATGGTAAACGTGACTATGTCCATGTTTCAAACACGCGTGTACTTGACTGCACTGCTTTGAACATGTTGAAATTTCGCATCGTAGTAGATAGGATAGACTGTGAAAGCTGATATGGCTAGAAAGGGGGTGGTGAGTACTGACATGACAGCTACTAGACATGTGTGGAACCAGAAGACGTGTCAACAAATGGATTGGGATAAAGACAGGAGGATAATATTGAATAAAGAAACGTTGCTTATATTCGTGTTGTTATTTAGGAAAGATAGAGGCTCTGATGATGCTAGATTTTGTTGCGCCACTTCTCCCCAGTGAAAGCACTTCGAAGTGGTGAAGGGCGGGCGTTTTGGGGCACTGTCTTTTGTAATTTTGACGTTCTAAAAGTGCTGATTCTCAGCCTAGTTTGAATAAATGACTTTTGATTTTTGATTTTGAGATATAATAGTCTAATGAATGACTGATCACTGTCTTGTTTATAAAAATTTAGTTATCTAGGTAACTTCTCTTTATTCATCTTAAACTTACGTAAAGTCATTTTAAAATTGCTGTGCCCTATCCCAGAGTTCATGTCAGGTGTTGGATACCTTGAATATAGCATCTACTTACCACATGAGTGCAATAAGATATAATTTGAGTTTGATTTTTTGTAAAAATGATCAAATCATAAAGACTTGCGAAAGATTCTCTCTCTCTCTGTGAATCCCACATATCTGACATTTTCCTCATAAATTGTTTACTAAATCAAGGCTCAAACAGAATTTAAGCCCTGATGACGAATTTCATTCGATTATTCATTAATATTTCGCAAATAAAAAAAAGTTATTAAAAGAGGCTATGCAAGTAAGTGAGAAGCGAGATTGTCTTTAAAGACCAGTGGCAAACGTGACTCGGGTCATGTTTTAGGTGCACGTGCACTGGGCTGTGCCGCATGCGATGCGTCAAAAACAACTGATCGTAGATTGGGACGGAATAACGTTTTTTTTTTAAGGTAAACTCATCAGTTTACCTAAAAAAAAATGTTGATGTGTTTGAAAGAAACAAAATCAATAAGCCCAAACTATCGAAAAAAAAAATGTCAGTAAAACCCTAAACAATCCCTTCGGATTGTTCAATAAATAAACTACTAAATATACTGTCAGTAAAAGTTTATTTAGATAGTTTAGGGTTTTACTGACAGTATTTTTTCGATAATTTGGGCTTATTGATTTTGTTTCTTTGCAAGCTTCAACTACAAGTTCGTAAATTTTCACTTACAAACGTGTTTTATGACATCCCCAAACAAGTAGAAATCTGAAACAAAAAATATATTGTTCTAGGAATTTAAAATAAAATTGCCATCTACCACGAGTGTTATGTAAACTCTACTGATAAGTTCATTTATTTATTCGATGCCAAATCATTAAAAAAAGTGATTGTGACCACATCCCTGGGGTACGATAAAGTTTACATTGGTTGTTGAATGACAACCAACACATTTGGTTGTTATTTTAGCGATTGGGTGATTTTTATCAGCTATCACGAATAATATGAGGATTTTCATTACAAACAAACTGACCAGACAGACATTGTCCTGTCCAAAATCAAAGTTAAATTATTTATTTCAAATTAGCGCATAAAAGGCACTTTTGAACATGAACATTTACAAAAATTAGAATTGATTCTAGTCGCCTCTTCCAAAAGGTAGTTTCAGTTTCGTATGGAGAAGAATGGGCAAGAAATTTCCACCATTACCCTTTTAAAATGTTTTACAATATTTTGTATACATTAATTATATAATTATTTGTGCCCATATGTCAATAAATAGAATTACCATCGTTTTATCGCATAATTATACATCTTTTGAATCTCGAGATAAGGTCTTGAATTCGTACAAAAAAATCTCACAGAAAAAAAGGACGTTTCATTTTTTCCGAATTTGAAATACTCTAGCTATGGCTTTATGTTTATTGGGTGTTGATTGAATGACAACCAACACATTTGCTTGTAATTTTAGCGATTGACTGACCGTCAGCTATAACGCATAATTATGGAGGGTGTTTGTTACAAATGTGCAGATGGATTCGTTGTCAGAAAAGCTTCGATCAATTTGATCGAAGCAGAAAAGCAATAAAATTGTCATTGTGTATGCATACTATGGCTTTTATATTTATATTGGCGCCGATTCCCTTGTTCACAAACTAAACTAAATTTAAGTTCATGCATCTTTTTCTTTCTATTTCATTAAGAAAAGGACAGAAGATAAATATTAGTTTAGTCCTGTCAAATTAAGATACTCCATAGACAATTTAGACGAGATTAAAAAATTGGCTACTAAAAGTACGTCAATTTACGTCAGGCGCTGACTAATTTGACAGGACTAAACTAATATTTATCTTCCGTCCTTTTCTTAATGAAATAGAAAGAAAAAGATGCACTGAACTTAAATTTAGTTTAGTTTGTGAACAAGGGAATCGGCGCCATTATCTGTTTATTCTTATTCATCATTGACAGCCTTTTTTTCACCCATTGCTGAGTAATTTCCTCCTCCCTTTTGTGCCATGCTTCCCTGGTCTGTGCGACTTATGTTAGTCTCATCCTGCACTCTAATTGCTTAACACACAACCGATCTCAATCTGACTCATTTTGAAGGATATTGCTAATCCATTGCTTCATAATTATGTTCGAAAAATGTGTCTGCTCAAAAGCGTAAAATAACGCAATGAATGTTGTTGAACTGTCAAAATGAAACCCATTGCTACTGATAGTGTGTTACGCAATTACACCGCAGATTTATAGGTCCAATCCACCCCTCTGTCTGTTGGTCTGCCAACACTTCTTCTTCTTCTCTCGGAAATCATTTAGTTATTGTAATAGTATCCATGTAAAATATTGATAATATTCAGCTGCATTTAGTTTAACTGGAAGCAAATCTCAAACTAGGAGACTGATGAAAATATTTTTTTAATATTGAAAAAAAAATCTGTTGTTTAGGAAAGTTTTCACTTCTTCCTAAACATTCGTGATCACCCATCTTGTTTATTAATTCTTCACGTTTAAAGGCAGTCGTAGTAACCTAGTATTTAAAAAATAATAGCCATTTTCTTTGTTAATTGAACACTCATATTATTGCTTAGCAGATAAGGAAAACTTACATAACTACTGTAAGTACATAATAAATATGTACATACCTTGTTTTTACTTTCATGTTTTATATTTCAAGAATTGAATGAATTGAGTCAATCTTAACTGGTGTTATTTCAAATAACAAATTACAGCAGTTTACATAATTCTGTTGAATAATTTGGCAAGATTATGTCTGGACTTCAAAAGAGACTGTGACCTCTGAGTTTGTCACGGCCTTTCTTCTCATAGTAGTCAGATAGGAACCGCCGACCTTTTTAGTTTTAAAAATACATATTATGATTGACGTGTAAAAGTGTTTGTACAAACCTACTAACAGAAATAATATAATTTTTCCTGTGGCCTGTCTAAAGTGTGTTTGTAGTTGTTTAAAATTGTTTTGGTTTTTAACAAAAATGTCGATTATTTGTAATGAATTAATGATGTAAAATGAATCGTTGTTTTCATGAGTCATACGATTCTGATTGATTTATCCAAGTATGATCATTCAGGCCACGAGTGCAACTGAACCACAGTAAAGATATCTTTACTGTGACTGAACTTAGCCTGCCAACAACCACCTTGAATCATAGTCGTGCCATACAATTTGCATTAAAAGATATTCCAATAATATTGCTGCAATCTATAATGATCTCGGAAGGTGATTTCCTACGTCATTTAACAATTTTTTTATCTTACATTGTCAACAAGGTATGAAAACAACAGACTCTGCTCCCTACGTCATAATTATGATATTATAATTGTAGTAAAACCCTGCGTAGCTTCTTATGTAACACGTAGTGTATGTGACAGTGTCATATTCAGATATTAGGTGGCAAATAACTCAGTTAATAGAACATCGCTGTACGCAAGTGTACGTCATGTTTTTGCATTTACATCAGCGACCGCGCCGTGACGCTCTCCTATATTGTCCGTAATGACGTTCATATTATCGATAATATTCTGCATAACATTTCAACTTGAGATAAACAAGGTATTTTATAAAATCAAACCAGGTTTTAGCCGTATTTTACTGTAAAGTTTATCAAGCTACGCAAGTTACGAGGTTGAATGAAACTGGTTGGTTACTCGTGGTTAGTGACGTACGTTACTCGTAGCAACACTGCTTGATCTGAATGTACTTCGTCAGTGGTTGTACGTGTTATAGTACCTATGTTTTCTATGGTATTCCTCGGTGTTCTATCTTGTGGACGCATGTCGGTGTAATGTAGAGCTGCTGGTCGCAGTCCGTGTCGGTGATGTAACACTCGACGCCGACACTGTCGGCTAATGTCGACGTAGTTTCGAATTTGGAAATGTGATTAACACCAATAGGATCTCGAGTCTTTACCGTAATGTTTTCAAAACTAGTCTAGTAGTCAAGGTGAACGTATTTTCTTTCTTTTTAATCTTTGAACGTGAACAATTATAAGCTGCTGTCAATAAGGCTTGCATTACGTCAGTCATTGTTGAAAAGAGTAAATACAAAACAGTTTAATTGGAAATACATTATTGTTAGTGACACAAATATATAGCAAAAAAAATGAGCCAACTGTTATCTACACATTAGAAGTAAAATATTTGTCGAACAAATTTTACCAATACAAGATTATTTGCGTTTGTTACTCACGGGAAGACGCGTGACGTGAATGACATGAATATTGTTCTCTTTTTGTCACTTTGTCCTGCACGAAATGCATCATGTTCTTTTTAAGGACTCGAGTCATTACCGCCGTCGTTAATTAGTCTAAATACAGTCGTCACGTACGTCTGTCACAAAAACAAAGCAGTTTTATAGCTGCATGAAAGTTTTTTGTAAAAGTGTCCAGTGGATGTTTTGCGCAATTTCACACGTTTCCGTTCTGCGAATTGGGACGCATGTACTCAGAAGTAAAATTAGGACCTTTAATAATATTTGAGTTTAGATCTTTCAGTGTCTAAATTATTGTATCCAAGTCCACTATGGATATAAATAAATAAATACACTGGTTCAGCTTGATGAACCGTGTCAAACGCTTGACTTGGATCCCATCGCCATTAGAATTCTCAAGGAAGCTTCTTAGGCACATTTGTAATGTAGTACCTATTTCCTTTTTGCGTTTCGATCTGCTGATCGCAGTTTCATTGTAACATTTTGTTTGTGATACTGTCATCAGAACAAGAGAGATCAGAGAGAATATTTTGCGTCTGTCAAATGACTTTCCGTCCGTATGTACTTGAGACTTAGGACTATGATCCATACAAAGGCACATCATTTTATTTTCAAGCTTATTTAATATTGTACACGTTTCTACATTTCTTTTATACGCAGTTAGGTTTAATACGAATTTGGCACATTGTTTTATGGCGCGCAAGTTACCAAGTCTAGACTGTTTCGTTTTATTACTACGTTTAGCCCCCGTCTCTGCCTGCATTGACGTGGCGTGCAGACTTATTGTTTCATTTAAGATTTTACTGTTTTTTCTTTTAATTATTTTAAATATAGGAATATTTTTAACTGCATTGCTCACAGTACATTTGGAGTTAAGTACAGACGCCAGCACATCGACCTACTACAATCTGTCAAATTTATTTAATAGATTTTCAACTTTATCGCTTAAGCATAAGGTTCAAAGTTGATTGGGAAAATTTGACAGTAGCGGGGTAGCTTGATGTGCTGGCGACTGTACATATTTGTTATAATTGACAGATTAGATATGTATATAATTGACACAACTTTATGCGCACTTGTCACTACTAAGATATCTATGACATAATATAATGATAAGATTTGCCTATTTGAAATCGTTAAGGTCAAAAACTTTTTTTTTCTTCGTGCATCAATCCATCTTTTCACCGCATTACTCTAATCTTGAAGAGCGCTTTAAAACTTCTTCTAAAGATGCTTAATGAAATTTAGTAAGTTAAGGGACTACGGGTGCATTCGACCTTACCCTTGGTAAAGGGAGACTCTTTGTTACTATTGTGGGGTGAGAGTTTCTAACTGTGAAATAGGGGCGGGGCTATGTCTCGGAATGCGTGGAGGTTGGGAGAATTGTTCCATTCAAAAGAGGTTGTTATTATTTTGGTTGAATGTGATTGTTCTATTAGTTAACCTATTTACTGAACTTTGAGGATGCGTGTGGGATTATTTTGATTTGGGCATGTTTTTAAATGCAAAGAATATTACAGATTCGAAAGAAAATATTCATTGAATACCTACGATCTTCTCTGCTCACCTTCAGTTACATACCAAAAATGTTCTGTATACACCTAATTAAACTCCAATTAAAGAATCTATGAGAGAAATTTCTCCGACTAGGTACCAAGGCATCATGTTTGACGTAGAGGCCGTCCCAGGACGTCGCCTGTCGCGGCGGGTCGACGACCCCCGAAACTGGCGCGTAGCGGTGCCCGGTCGTTACCCGCCCGGCGCCCGTCCTTACATAGTCCACGACCTTATGTTAACCTGGTGCATCCAACGCGGTTTCTGCGCGATTTCTATTACTTTTTATTGGCATTTGAACTATTTAGTGGTTCGATTTAGCATCAAAACCAATGTTTTCTTCAGTTGGATTTCTACTTGTTAAGAAATTTAAAACCTAACTGATATCCCTCATTTGAGCGATAAGCGCTTGACCTTCACGCCAAGTTTCGATGTTATTCACATCTGATATCGCCGGAATTGGCGGTTGTTAACCCCATAACCTATTTGAACAAACCATAAATCATTCAATGATATTAGTACACCTTAAAACTCAACAATTGTGACGTAAGCTCTTCTAAAGTCTATTTGTCACAGATAATTAATAGGGATTAAAGAATACATTAAATTAATAGTCTCATTACTCATAGTGGCCGTTCATTGTGTAATAATCATCATTATCATTAATAATTGACTTGCTTATTATGCTTATCAGTCAATCTGACAATAAATTTTGCTACTGATACAGGAAACTGAACAATTCATATAACTGTTGAAATGCAATAGATAGAATTCCTTATCGGCTATGTCAAAAAAAATGCGTCGTAGAAACACCGAGTAGCATATCATCTTTTCACGTGGCTACATCGAAGCTCACTGGAAAAAGGAGAATAAAAACTGAATGAGTAAGCTACACAAAACGGAATATATTTGCATTATATAGCCGCCATTTTGTTCTTTAATCTAGTCTAGAAAAGCAAGTGCCTGTGTTGGACGAAATATGGACTAGTTATTTTTATGGGACACCGTACGTGCTGTATCTTTTTACCGACTTCAAAAAAAAGGAGGTTATCAATTCGATACGTATGTATGTAATATTATTGGAATTGCATTATATTCACATATGACAATCTATTAGGGCTTCCAAACAAATATACAAAATTTTATAGACGTATGTATGTATGTATGTATGTATGTATGTATGTATGTATGTATGTATGTATGTATGTATGTTTGTCCACGCATATCTCCGTAACTATTAATCGGATCGTGACCATTCTTTTTTTATTGGCTTACATTTACTTCAACTTAGGGAACAGTGCAAGTTTCATCAAAGTCGATTCAGTAATTTTCAAGATATGGACTAAGACGTGAAAGTGTGACGGCCTGGCTTATTGATACGAGCTACGGGTGTAGTGTCAAAGCGAAAACATCTCAAAACCTTGGTCAAATTCTAGTGCAACAACTAAAAATTACCAAATAAAAAGTAATTTAAAAAAATTAAACCGACTTCAAAAAGAAATGAACTCAAAATTATGAAATAACTTTAATTTCGGAAGTCGGTGGCAAAAAACTAAAACTAAAATACAGATCCCAAGACACCGACTTCCGAAATTAAAGTTATTTCATAATTTTGAGTTCATTTCTTTTTGAAGTCGGTTTAATTTTTTTAAATTACTTTTTTTGAGCGTTAACGTTGTTTGACCTCAAAAGTACGGAGTGAAGGAGTGATTGATATTCGGAATTGTTGCGAATATTTCGATTTTGTTATCGATAATATATTAGCGTAATGAAATGCAGCGTGATTAATATTCATATGAGATAAGTCAACAGCAATTGAGGAGCTTTGATCGAGAATTCCATATATTTCACCTTAATTTAAGGTTCTTTCCGCCCTAAATGTTTCTTTGGAAATCTTATGACTCGAAATAGTTCCTCTCGTCAAAGAACGGCATGGAAACCGGACGTGTTTTCGCACTTGTCAATGACCCCGAATTTGTTCCTGACCTAACCTACCACAACCATTCATCGTGATAGACATCCGTACATCCCGACATTTTCGCAACCAAACACAACTTCCGTACAAAAACTCCTATGATTGTTTATTAATTCACATTAATAGATGACTTAAGAGTTCTCATAACATATCCATATCGGGGACGCGGATCATTGACACCGTGCACCGGTAAGCCCATATGTGAGATAAGGCTCACCCCAAGCGAAGCTTTCAATATTATATTTGTTTTGTCTCTGCCCCCCTTCTCTTTGGCTTGTTATCTTTGCTTCATAAATATAGATGATGCTTATGATTGTAACGAGGTGAATGGGGTTAAAAAGTTAAAATTAGTTGCTTATAACCTGTGTGGAGTTTAAATATGGTGTGTTTTTCACCACGTGGTGACAGCGTTAATAATTCTGGTTTCATCCCGTTACAAACCCTTGCTTTTGGGTCTACTAATATCTACTACTTATAGCTTTCATTGATTTGACATTTTAAAATAATATCTAAAGCAATTGCAACTTTGAAAGCCTGAGAGATGCATATAAATATATGGCACTCTCATTCACCAACAGTTAACGTGGCCGTCACAGACATTTTGGACGATGAAATTCGAAAGCTCAAGAGCTTTAAAATACCTTCGGGTCTCCCAAAATAATGGCAAACATCCTAAGCAGTGAATTTAAATGAGCTTTGTGATCAAAAGCAGGTGAAATGACAGGATGCACGCGAGGGAACGGTATTGGGGCCCAATTTGAATGTTTTATGTATGACAAGCGCGTCTGCTGCCTTGGGGTCAGAATTACAGAAATTTTCTGCCGATTTTTTGTGTTTAAAGCTTTGGATTCAAATGTTAGGGTTGTTGAAGATGTTCTAAAATCCAGCTCCAATATAGTTAGTGTAGAGATGTGGCCGGTTGTCAAAGTCAAATCATTTATTTCAAATAGGCAAATTAAAGGCACTTTTGAACGTCAAAAAAAAAACAGGTTGATGGTAACAGGCTCACCCCTGTTACATAATAATATGACTTAAACATAATTGGCCAAATACGGGTGTACTTTAGGTACACATGCCTAACCCTTTGGGGATTGCAGGCGTGATGTTACGTTATATCATATAGAGCTGTAGACAAAGATTCATGACCTGACCTTCCCTCGTATCAGGAACAGCTCAGAAGGCCAATTCTCGTAATTTAAGGGAGGGTTCACAACTGACGGAACATGCGTCGCGTATTATCGGTCGCGTAACGCCAGAACAGACAAATGTATAGAAAAACACTTGACCGTTCACACTCAACCGATGATACGTTAGTGCGTCGAGGGAACAATCGCAGTTACGCCCGACGTATTTTCCGTCAGATGTGAACCGGGAGGGTTCAAAATCTAGTCGCAGTCTCATCTCGGCGACAAACAAATGTCAAAAACTTGTCAAAATGTAGGTAATTTAGAGGTATATCCGTATATTTGACAGATTGAGACTGAGAACAGACTGAACGTTCTTGAATTACGAAAATTGCCCCTCAGATTGTGTTAAAATATTAGGACTAACTGCCCAAGATGATCAATATGGCAAACATTTCTGGATCTCGATTAAACCTACCAAATTTATTCAAGAAAGTTTAAATATTTATTTTACCTACGATTGAAACGGTTTTGAGGCTAGAAGGATTTTGATAAATTATTATTCATCAAAATTTGCAAAATGGAAAATTCAAATGTGTCGCATGTAGCGGTGAAAGCCGGATTTAATAAAAAGAATAAAATTTTATTGCTTGTCATTTCGCGAAATGCTTTCCCACGCAAATTTCTTAATTGGTCTCATGATAATGAGGACTTATGTAAAACGTATCAACTGCTACGGAATCGTCGACGTAAATCAATATACTATAAACTTTCCGATAGTTAAACCTTCATATTGATCTGTCACGATTTATCCAATGTAACATGAAAATAAAAAAATCACTTAACAAATTAGTGACTAGCGTGACTGAATAAGGACTTAGTCACTATTCAGTAATTTAAAACACACCATGTGTTTCGTGCGAAAATCGGTAATCGCGATCATATTCACACATCCGCCCGGTTGCGTGTCTCAGACGGGAATGCACGCAACGGGCCGGGCCCGCCACGCCACCACCTGTGCTCTTGCGCAGCCAGCGTTGCTTGACCTACCGCACCGTGTTAGTTCATATTGTCACACAAGATTATTAAATAACTTTTACTTGAGTGAATCCTATTTCTAAAGGCTGTACAGTCCTTCGAGTTTCGGGATAAGTTCGGCTTTGTAGAGCGCCTTCTCTGTCACTTATTATGTGTGGCTCTCTTTCTAAAGCTCGGTGTGCCAAATTAACGCCCTAGTAGTGAACTTGATTGATTTTCAGTCCAATTTTTTTACAAAAAAAAAAAACTTTCTTATTTTCTGATTGTTACCAAATCCTTGATTGATTTGTTTTTCTAGGTCAGTTTTTTTTTTTCGTTTCGTTTGTGTTTTGTTCAACAGCTAATTTATTTATTAATATTTGTAATAATATACAAAGGTTTAAGTAATTTATTGTAATTTGTAGTACTTTTCTCGAAAACTGTCTTGTAATTTGTTTGCACGGAACGCGGGCTGTCAAGACAGATGGCGTTCTAAAAAGGCTTTTCATTAAATAAGATTGAGTGTTTGTTGAAAATTATGGAAACAAATTGACTGGTAGAAATAAATCCTAACCTTGGTTACTGAAATACTGTTTCATTTAATGTGTTGTTCACATCGCATGTTGATTGACTGTTGATTTCCGCCAACTAATGACAAAAGCCAACCTATTCTATAAAAATATCACCGTTAAAACTTATGTGAATTGAGCTTGATGTGAGCTGTCACTAGTGGCAATCGGGTGGAATGACAGCTCACTTCACCTAAGTTTTCACGGTAAGATTTTTAGCTACCAGTAGATTTGACAACACATTTTTTGATCAACATAAAGAAACTCGGTAACTACAAATGACGTTATCAACGTATTCTTATTGACCGATTTGGGAACCTGCAGGGTACCTAATTGCGTAACACACTATCAATAGCAATGTTTCATTTTGACAGTTCAACAACATTCATTGCGTTATTTGCGTTGTTGAGCAGACACATATTTTGAATATATGAAGCAATGGATTAGAAATATGCTTCAAAATGATTCAAATTGATAGTAATAGTGTGTTACGCAATTAGGGTACTGTGCTCTATAAATAGTCATGCTATCGTCTCTTATCAAACGACACGATATTCGACTTCTTCAGGCAAAGATTTAAATCGTTAGATTTGTCCTCAACGTTCTAAGCGCGAAAAAGTGTCCATACTGAGATGAGTGAGCTGGCAGTCAGTCTCTAGTCTACGACATTGTGTATGACAGAGGTGTCAAAAAGAAACAGGGGGCCTAGTCCGTCAACGTACGTTCGGGCCTGTCCGAAAGTAGTTGATACGTCAAAGCGGTGTAAATATTTTTTCGGACGGGAAAAAAATATCGGGAGATAGGGACAACTGTCAAATTATGTTGTCATTCATTCTTATTTCGGGCCCCAAAGTAAGCATATCCGTAAGTGATACGGAGTTGTAAATGCCCGAATCTACGGATTTCGTGACCCCCAGATACGCGACCATTTTTGACTCGGCAGGGCGCATCCAAGATTGAATGTTTGACTTCAGGCTTATTTGTAGGTGTATTTAAATTTAAAATACACCTCTGCATAACCTTTAGGACATGACAAGCGTGACGATTATTAATATTCTCACGCAATTTAATTATTAATTATACAGACTAAAATTCTAGCTCATGGAAGTGTCTAGAATATTCATTAGCACAGACGGTACAGTCAGTTATAGCAATTAGCTGACCCACCTTTGCATAAATGGTTGAGATTTTTTAGAATACGAATCGATATAATTTTATTATTCTTTTATATTTTATTTATTTGAGCAAAGTAAATAACTTATACGATATTAACATTTTGGAGATGACAGACTTGGCACTTAATAATGCACTTAAGTAAATCTATACTATATATATAATATTATAAAGCTGCAGAGTTTGTTTGTTTGTTTGTTTGTTTGAACGCGCTAATCTCTGGAACTACTGGTCCGATTTGAATGATTCTTTTAGTGTTGGGTAGTCCATTTATCGAGGAAGGCTATAGGCTATATAACATCACGCTACGACCCTTAGGAGCCGCGCAGCGTGTGACACCGCGGGGAACAGCTAGTTATATTTATATGACACTACATAATAATATGTAGCTGCGCCCCGCAGTTACACCCGCATAAGTCTCGATCCCGTGGGAATATCGGGATAAAAATCTATGTGTTAATCCTGGTTATAAACTATATGTGTGCCAAATTTCATCCAAATCCGTTCAGCCGTTTGTGCGTGAAGAAGTAACAAACATATAAACACACTCACAAACTTTCGCCTTTATAATATTACTGATACTTAAATTCAAAGTCGTAGGACCATTCTCCTTTCAAAAGTACAATTGTTGTCACAGCAAAAAAAAGGATATAATATGTCAACGATTCTTTAGGTTTTAGTTTAAAAAAACTTATCCTGAAAATCACTAGGAAATAATTATGTCGTTTATATGTCAAATCATTAATCAATATATTAACCCCTTTACTAATAAACGTATTATATCAAATGAATAGTTACACACCGATTTCTCTCTTGCGCACGCCCAATGTGGGGGTGGTCGGGCTAAGGGGGGAAGGACATAAGATCACCTCTGTATTCCCAGAGGGTTAGGTAGAGGTGTACCTAAAGTCTATTCAAACTTATGTTTCAAATTAATATTATTTCAAGTTAAAAAAATTATCTTTATTTTATTTTAATAATAGCTAAGTTGATTTCAGAGTGACTAGCACTATTTAATTGAAAAATTTATAAAAATGTTTGAAGTTGTAGCGTAAACAGAACTTTATGGTGTAGGATTTAAAGTTATTTTTCCATAAAGAAATATATATTTCTTTACATTTTTAGCAAATAAATCGTGAATGCAGATTAAGTATACCAGAGATCAATTATTAAACATCTTATAAAATTTCATTTTAGACCATTCATATTTCATAGACAAATATTGGTACTATTAATATCATCTACCTCATCTGCCTAGCCTTTACCCAACTATGTTGGGGTCGGCTTGCAGTCTAACCGGATGCAGCTGAGTACCAGTATTTTATATGGAACGACTGCCTATCTGACCTCCACAACCCAGTTATTGGGTAATACGAAACCCCTCGGTAAGACTGGTTGTCAGACTTTCGGGCTTCTGACGACCTGTAACGACTGTCAAATATCCACGAATGAAAGCCGGGACCAACGGCTTAAGTGCTTAACGTGCTTTCCGAGACACGGAGGGGTCTTTGTTTATAGATGGTCACTCATCCACGGACCAACCGCGGCAAGCGTAGCTTACCTGATCGATCGACTCGTGCGGCTTTTATTACTTAGCCACAAGCTCCTCAGTACACATTAATAGACACTTGAAAATTATAAGAAAAGAAAATTGTCCATTCCAAAATGTAGTTTCATATGCAGGGGACAGCGGGAAAGGTTTGCAGTCACTGAATATACCTGCCTCAAAATCATAAGCGCAACGCGTCATCAAGAGCCGTTTCCATTGGTCGAGCACCCGCAACCAGGTGGCATATTTTTTTATCCTACAACTGGCAGATGTTTCACCTCTGGGGGCCATTTACCTCGCGCTCACTAGACTTCTATCGTTCGCACAGTCAAGGGCAAACATATTTATACACCTAGCAAAACTCATTAACGATTATCACCTAAACTATTGATTGGAAATGCGAGGTTTTGAGCCTATAGCAAATTCGCACACATTCTTAGTGAATTCCACTTTTTTTTTTTTGTTAGACTATCTTGTGTCCCACAGCTTGTCAAAGACCTCCCGTTTTTCCTTCTGTACCTCTCTTTTTATGCGATCTCTGGCCATGTGGCCCCGTAAACATGATCAGATAGTCACACCACCTTCGGCCGCGGTCTACCTCGACGGCGATGTCCTCCATCGCGTCCAGTGAGTGACGATCTTTGCCCATCTCTCCGGGTGCATTCATGCAACGTGGCCAGCCCATTTCGACTGTTATGTTCCGAGAAATTGCTACATATTTTTGCCGTCTACTGTACATAGTTTTAATTAAATATTTGCGTTATGTAGGCACAAGGTCATAGGCCCTTTTGTCTAGGTAGGTCGTTCGTCTGGATTTGAATGAACTTTCAAATGTCAAGTTTATTCTAGAACTTTTTTGGAGGTTATGTCGCGTTTTATGGCTGAAGTTGCTAGCTGGATTGGTCTACCATGCGGTCGGAATAAACATAGGATTTTACTGAACCAGGGCCATTCTCCCTTTATTTTAATGTGGGTGTTTCTATACAAATAAATAAATATTGCCTCATGTGATTGAAGTTAATTTGACAGCTAACGTCACGTGGCCGAACGACATTATTTTATTCGGCCTATTCATTTTTTAAGCCGAGAAGTTACAAAATTAAGTTAAATAAAAAAAAAAATACTTTCTCTTAAATGTTGAAAGTTTCATGGCTCCAATTTGCGTCATCGATATTTGCATAAATTTAGCCAGTGTTGTCCGTCAGTATTCTATTTTTAGATTAAAATGAATGCCTTCTAAACATATAATATTTTATCGGCAAAATACAGTATAGACAAGTCATAAAATTGAGTTAATATTATTATAATTTCAAAATAATTTATTAGACTATAATATTATCATTTTATATTTATCAGGAATCGTTGATTGATTAAAACACTGATTATGTTATGCTGATAATGTTAATATGTTATTGTTTTGTTATCCCATATTCAGAATGAGACTTTTATTTTTTCTCTGGTAACATTTAAACTCAAACTTTTCCTGTTAGCAGCTTCAAACTTCGTTTAAATAGTAATTTTTTTTTATTGCTTGATCCAAGCAAAAAGTTTTCCTGATAGGTTTATAGTGTTTGTTGAAGAAAAAGCGTTACTAATGTTTGAATATATGCGCGTTATTAAAGAAACGGAACCTCTACAACATAATAGAATACTCTTTGTTATGTATACCATAGACATTACAGAATTACTTCCGATACTTTTAGAACATTAATAAGCATCACCTTTGTACCTATTTTTCTGTTCTTTTTCTTTTCTTATCTGTTTATATACCTATGTGTGTACATAAATGATTAAATAAATAAATAAACATTTTATATGGGTTTATTCTTTAGTATATTTTGCAACTAGAAAACCTTATTTAAATAAACGCTATATTAAATTACATATTATAAAATGAAAACAAAATGAGGTGTACTTTAAGCAAATTAAATTACTTTTTCACTTCTCATGCTCTAAAAGTTCCATTAATTGAAATAGATTCGAGAATATTAACCTAAAATAAGGAAATATGTAATGATTAAAAACTCTTTATATACATTTTCGGTATAAAAAACGTCACCATATAATATAAATTATTAAATCGCTGTCTCCAAATACATAGTTTTAATTTCATTGTTCTTTCTACGTCAGGGGTCGACAACCTTGCTAATATACGCAAAATTTGCATTTTATCAACGACTCGACTGTATTGTTACACAAGCTTCTGAATGTTCAGCAAATTGTTTTAAGATATCTCTTGAATGTTAGATTTGAAGTGTAATTACCCCAAGTCTTTATTTACATAAAGGCTTGGGGTAATTTGGTTTTGAATAAGTTAAGTAATATGTATTTAGGTTTTGTTCATCGCTCGTCTGCAGATTTAGGACGGATTTTACCGATTAAACTGAACGCGACCCGTACATCTAAATCGCGTTCAGGAGCTGTCAGTGTCATCATTGTTGTAGAATATTGCCACTTGTAGTTATGGCTCTTGAATGCAGTTTAGATGTACTGATCGCTCGCAGTTTAATTGGTGAAATTGGCTCTAAAAACAAACATAAGCAATAATAGTGTCTAAAATAAGCAAGAATTCCTGCTTAGTCACTTGTAACTCTTGCTTATAAGTTATTTAAAGAAATTGGTATTGTTTAAGGTCTAGCTAGGCCAAAAACCAACACTTATACACTTACATAATATTAGGAATAAAATCAGAATTATAGATTATAATTACTTAGACAGTCCTTCAGTCGAGAGAATGCGTTCCTGATACAGATATCAAGAACAATTTGATTCAGTGCGACAATTCTAGTAACTAATAACGATCATATTCGTTTGTATGAAAATAACAGATGTCATGAACACGAATCTCTCGACGGCCAAACTGTAGATGCATGATTCGACATACATTTGGACAGAAAAGAAACTTCTGTATCGAGATAAAACAAAAAGATTTCATATCAGTACAATGTTAGGTCAAGGTCAATTAATGTCAAATGTTAATAATGTATATTGTTGTCAACCGCTGTATAAATCATTATTAGTACGTGAATGATTTCCTGGGTCCATACTTACATCAAAACATTTGTCTGTTAATTCAGTAAATAATTTCTAGATTTTTCTACCAATTTACTCGATATAAACAGCTATAAGTGTAGGCAGACCAAAGAAACGATAGACGGACTGTGTGAAAGATGACATGTTTAAAAAGAGGGTGACTACCGAGATGACGGCTAATAGAGAAGTATGGAAGAACAAGACATGTTACGCCGACCCCAAATAAATCGGGATAAGGTCAGGAGAATGATGATGATGACAATATTTTAGATTCGGAAATATGTAGATATTCTTAAAATTCACACATAAATTAAAAACTAATAACTAATCATGCTGATTAAATGTTTAGATAATTATTAAATTAATACGCGTACTATATTTAACAGTCTTAATAAAACTAGTTTGGTAGCTACAGGTGTTAGTGAACTCATGTGACTTGATAAGGATTAGCAGCTCATCCTTAAAATAAGTCTTATGATTACATACATCTTGGTTATTCTAATAGCAACACTATTGTAGAGGATGTCTGTAACAGAAGCCAAACAACTCATAGAATGACCTATACAAATTCAATACTGATCGAGCCTTCATGTTAGTATTAATCCCAAAGACAAGTTTTAACAAAAAAAAATTGGCCTGTTTAAATTTATTTGCACGTAAAACGGAATCAATGAACCGTTTTATTCGCTAAACGATTGACATGGGTCTCTGAACCCGAGTAGCGTTATGATCGGAGGCGACACACTGTTTTAACAAATTATATCTATTTTAATTACATGGTTTTGTAGTACAATATCGTTAAACTAGTTACAACTAAGTATCGATTCATCTAATACTCTGAAGACTACAGCTTCATTCATAATGTTGGCAATGTCAAACATTTTCTTCCATTGCGCCGCAATTTACAACTTTTCATTGAACTCGTGGATATGAGTCATGCAAATTATATATTTATCAAGCTTAAGGCGTAGGTAGGCCAATATGTAGGCAAAAGTTGTTGACGTCGCAAAAATCTATAAATGCCCACTATTAAAATATTAACTACCACACGTGGCTTTGTTTTTAATGGTCTGAAACGACAATCTAAAGATAATCTCCACAACATACATGTAGATATAGCAAAATCAATTAATTAAAAATCAAGACTGTTGTAAGTTAGCAAACGAAGTTATAATATTTTCAATCATACCCGTCTAAAAGCTTCCGGGAAGTTCAATGAATTAAATAATATCCTTCAGGAAGTTCTACTAAACGGATTTCTGTCAAATCCGCTTTCACAAGATCATCTTCCTTTACAATATTTTGTTTTCGGGCCAGTAGGCGCCGTAATTGCTTTCCAAGAATATTATGACAGTTCATCTTTTTATCTGATTTTACCCAATATGTTTTTTTTTTATCGGTTCGTAAAGTTGTCTATCGTAGACGTATCGTATCTAGGCCATTGTAGGTGCTAATAGATGTAAAGATACCATGTTCTAGTTTGATGTTTTGTGTGCTTTTCCCGTTCTGTTACGTCGCGTCGTTTTGGCAATTTGGTTTTATCTGCTTGCTACCTAACATTTAAACTGATTTATCGGCCTATTTCCAAAGCCCTCTATTAGGGATTCTTCACTGGTAACGTTAGCCTCTAAATTATACTCATAACGCCGATCTATGTTCTCACAATTTACTTCTAAAATAAACTCACCAGTTTCCTCTTGCTCAATATTCAATACATTATCGACCGCAATCGCCTCTTTGTCCATCAACGAGTGAACTTGACCTGCGAATTTCGCGCTAACATCTAATAATAAATGTATTTTGAAAACAAATCAAACCGCTCGAAGTTCGTATACATTGACACGCCTCGTTTACAAGTTCAATGCACCAAAGGACGTCTGCGATTACATGGGCTTTGTACATTTTCTTAACAATTTCCACGTCTATTTACAGATTCATTGATTTTTAGGAAAATATTTGGCTCGATGATGTTATTTGGTTATTTCTTTTGTATTTGCCAGTTCCCCAAATAGTTTCTTTCAGGTTTCCTGGAACAAGAAATAATGTAGATATTCCTCAAATTACGGACAAACAATAAGAAAAACATTTGATTCCTTTAATTCTTCATATTCACGTGGGATTCTGTAGTACATAATAAGACATTTATTTCAGACGTAGTCTATATACTGTTAGTAACTCTAAAACCTAAATATTTTGGTAATATACATATACCGACTACTGACCCTTTTTCATTTTATCAATTAGCAATAATTTTTCAATGTTTACTTTTGCAATTATCACGTTTATTGCTTCTACTATAGTTTGCTAATTCAAAACGTGTCGAATATTAATTCCATGACATTTTTTTTTCATTTGGCAGTTGTCGTTAAAGACTGATGTGATTCTCTCTCTACCATTTTACTGACCTATACAGCACACAGCTGAGTTCTTTCATAAATTCAAATATTTGGCCTCTTTGTTGTTACAATCCAGCTCCTATGTGTATTCTATTTCTGTTTGCTTATTTTTACGGCTTCTCAACAACACGGCGGTAATCACCTGCCATCCAGTCACTCATTACTCATTTGATTTGGTAATTCGGAATTTTTCGCTGTCTGTGTCGAACTAGGCCGTGTCTGTTTCGAGTCGTTTGTTTTGTTACTATTTTCGGCTCAATTTGACGTAGGTGTAAGATCTCACAGATTAATACAAAAATATATAACTCCAGTTCACTGAACATGATCAGTTGATCACTGATCGACCTTTTTGAATTTATGCGAAGAGGATTGACTGAGATCAAAGCTCAGTGAATTCCTTCGGAATGTGTTGGCATTTGGCTACCAAAATGAAAGTTATACCATTTATGATTAACTACCTATTACTCATGTGTGTAACAAAGACTACACCAGAACACGGGTGTTATATTTTTGGAGTAACGTGTTATTTACTTGGACTGCTATCGGGAGCATCGACCGGCCTAGGTCGTTTGTGCATTCAGAGCTGGAAAGAGCGAAGCGGCTTCATTCAGGATGTTTATGATCTCTTCGTGTTCTTGCGGTTTCATAATTATATAGCAAGTTATAGTTCTTCGTTTACCTAATTTTCTACATCGATCACCTTTTATCCATTAAATTGATTATCTCCTTGACTCTTTGTTGTCGTTGAACGATCCTCATACATCGCAGTCGTAAAAGCATATTATATACTATTCGTTACTTTTATGTATGTTCATGATTTATTTGCATATGCAAACAATACTCAGTTCGTCGTTTTTCTACCTATAGTTATCAAGGCTATTTTTCGATTTTATTTTTCCTGAAGCGTCGACCCACTTCAGGAAAATAAAATCGATAAGTAGCATTATATATTTTTTATAAGCATTAATATAATCAGCATATAATGTTCCCACTACTGAGACACAAGACTTCCTCTCTGTGTGAGTGAATGGATCGTAATACACTACGCGGGTGCAGTGCTGGTTGGTGGATCTTTTAAAACAATCATCAAATCTATTTGACATATTTTGGGAGACCATTCACATATTTGATCAACATTAAAGTGTGCAAATATCGTTATATCGTTGCTAAACCCCAGTTGAATAATGAAACGAGAGTAGGACAGTGCGACTGGTTGACCAACAAACCTTTCAAATGAGACGACTAGACTGACAAGATTGTGTGGATAAAAATAGTGGGTAGCAGATGACAACAGGATTGTACGAGCAAGCATTATAGCTGGGATGTATTCTTCGTCTGAGACCTGTTGTGTGGCAGAAAATAACGTTAATCAAGCTGTATCAAAATAGATAGCAGAACATTAAAGATTCACTGATTAGAATTGACCTTCATTTATTTATTTATTTATATAGGGTGACTGGTAATTAGTGACCGATACTTAAACACGTGATTTTACTCATCATTATGAACAACTTTTACTATGGGACCAAACCTGAAATCGTGAAAAAAAAGCAGCTGTTCACTACATTTTGACGAGTTAGACGAACAAAAAAAAAAAAAATTTTTTTTTTCGCGATTTCAGGTTTGGTCCCATAGTAAAAGTTGTTTATAATGATGAGTAAAATCACGTGTTTAAGTATCGGTCACTAATTACCAGTCACCCTATATATACTTTATTGTACACCACAAAAATTCATAACATGAAAAAATATATATCAACATTACAAAAATATACAATGGGCGGCCTTATCGCTTTCTGCGATCTCTTCCAGGCAACCTTGGATAGGACAGTGATTTTCCTGGACATAAAATGGGGCTGTCGTTGGTACAAATATTCTTCATCATCATATTGAAGATTTCATTCAGAAATAAACGAATGTAGATTTCATTGAAGCTGAAAAGAACTGGCCTTCACCACCTTGCAGTCTTCAAACATAATAATAATCATTATAAACTAAAACCCATTACGTAGCTACACACAAGTGTCCATATATTAGAAAATCATGAACCTAAGCATGCCAGCTGCCGCCACCCGGTAACAGAATACGTCCGGTGTGACGAGTGGCCAGCCGCTGAGTAGCTACCGCTAACAAAAGGTCCGAAGTAGGTACTCATTCGGTATAGTAGGAAACACCTGATACTTTCAGCTTAGGGTGATTGTGGGAAAATTTGTGGACAAGTATTTACTTATGGTGGTAACATTTCCGCTTGTGGAACTAAAAGGCTGGGAAGTAGTTGATGGATTTTGAATGAATGGTGAAAAGTTCCAATGTGGCAAAGATCCAACCCCTAGCTAATTTTTCAGTTGATTCAAACCTAAAATCCAAATATACGGCCAATAGAAGGAAGTACTAACAATTGTAAAAAGGGAGTCTATTTTTGTTATATCTTCCTGTCACAAAATAATTGGATAGGTATCATAAAAGCTGACCATTTGATGCAGCTGTGTTACGATAATAGTCTATTGTTTCCGTAATCAATATACTTACGGGAAAATTTAACTGTTTTTTTGGGATTTTTACCAGGCATTTTATCAGTTCTAATAGATTCTTTTCATTTCCTGCTTAATATTTACATAACTCAGTATTGTAAACACAATATTTTAAAAGCAGATATTTTCAGCAATATTTTCTCATTATCCAGTAAAGTATCATTACTGTGTAATTTGAATTAAAACATTAAAAACTGGTTAAGACATTAGTGCGTTGGGTGCATTATGTTGGCGCCACTGCCTTATGAATGCGTTCGGCTTATTATAACAGGTTGGACAACATTCTAACGAAGCAAGCTGAAAATTATATTTAACTAAAGAAATGTGGTTGACACAGTGCTCCTATCGAGAAGCTTGGTTTCTGTCATAAACATCGGTTACTTAATCTAGCATTGGTCCCCGATCCTACCCTTACCAGAATTTATTTGGGGACGGCGTCATTTCTTCTTCCATGCCTTTACTCGTATATCAGCCACCATCTCAGTAGTCATCCCCTTCTGGCCATATCATCTCTCGTTTCTCCACTGTTACAGCCACTAATACTCAAAACAATCCTCCCGATATGCCATGCTATGGCATTGGTCATCACACCCGTTTATACCTACAATTACTTTTGTTGTTCTCTTGTCAATTAATCAAATCAGTCTACCACGAAATTGCATCATAAAAATCCCGTCCTCCATTTTAGTTTTAGCTTAAACTTTACGTAATAGAACTTACTTGTGATTAGATGAACAGCTAGTGGTAATTAAGTGTGTAACGATCATCGTGGTACAGAATAGATAAGTACAGAAGGTCGGCTCCATAGTCCATACATTGAGCTAACACAGGCGCACGCGCACAGACGCGTACGTACAGAGGTCATAAACTGTTCCAAACAAATGCCAGTCGCGAGTGGCGCTTGCACTCGGTGTGCGTGAAGCGTGTCTATGTGTACGTGTACGTAGGTGCTCGTTGTATGAAGCCGACCTTCTGTACCTATCTATTTAATGTTTGCGGTCACATCGAACCAGTTTGTGGTAATTAGTTTGCAAATTAGAGAGAACTAAACCACACGTAGCGACAGGGAAAATTTATTCGATGGAAATTATTTTGGAGTATAATTTTGGCACAGTATACCTACATAAATGTATATTGTATGTTAGTAAACCGCATCAGCATAACTATTCACAACCACCCGACAGGCTATCGTATCGTAACCTGCAGGGTAATTGCGTAACACACTATCAGTAGCAATGGGTTTCATTTTGACAGTACAACATTTATTGCATTATTTGTGTTGTTGAACATACACATTTTTCGAACATATGGAGCAATGGATTAGAAATTTGCTTCAAAATGATTCAAATTGAGAGTAATAGCGTGTTACGCAATTAGGGTGATGATTTGCCTTGTTTGTTTTGAATATCGGTCGTCTATTTGGGCTGATTTTAGTACTCGGATAACTTTTATCCGAACAATAATTATGACTGACATAATTTTATATACAAAAACTGTCAAACCATAATATTTATTCACCAGTTAAAAGTTATCTGACTATTGAAAAATCAGCCCTCAAACTGACAAAATTTTTCGGTTTTGGACTTGTGAACAGCCAGCGTTTAGAGGAGTCCTACGATAACATTGATTGATGTTCGATACGATATGGAAGCGTAACGAGTGGTTGTGAATTTCTATTCTGGTTAGAATGGAAGCGAATTTTTAATTTAAAGATGGCGAAATTAAGTGGTATTTTAATTGTAGTATAAATTAACGAAAACCATTTAATAAATATTGATAATGTGTTTCATTAAGACGCATTACAAGCTGGCACTGATAAATTAAAGAAACAGGCTACAATACTTAATGATAATTTATCCGAAAATTAGCCGACAAAACGTTACAACAGAATAAAGAATTCGTCAATAAATTCTGTGGGTTGGCATTTCCGGTTCCAATGCCGCATCAGAAGAATTACCTGCATTCGTTATAAATGTTTGTTGCGAATACGGGGATATATTGGGAACACAACATTGGTGCAGGGAAATTCAGGGAATATATTAAAAGCTATCGGTTTTAATGAGAATATAAATAATAATACTAAAGGAAGGAAGTATCAAAATAATGGTTTTATAGATAACCAGATATCTTATTTTTCCACACTGCATTATCCTTATGCTGCAGACGTCCTGCAGCTATAGTTCTAAATATTGTATTATTTAGCAAATTTTTAGTGTCAATTTTATACATATGTTTAGCCATCACTGTCCACATGCAACATAATACTAGTTGCTATCCGTGTTATCATTCAGTCTGTGGTATTTATATTTACATGATTGTTAGTGTTAGGGTTAATGGAGGAACACCAAAGGAATGGCCGTTCTAAGGATTTCAATAATACGTTTATTATTCTTTTATTAATTATTTATATATTGGAAGGTGTGTTTACTAATATTACGACTTGTGATCCCAAGGCTAATAGAGTAGTAGAGTCACTATGTGAAAGTAAGGATTTCGGTCAAGTGCTAAGGGCGGGCACGGATACATAAATAATATTTATGAGTTAGAATGAGAAAGACGATAGTGTTGAAGTAGGATCGATTTGTTTTTGCTATACTCCAATAGTAAGTACTCTTCCCCGTCAGTTCTAGTTATCGGGGGAATACTCTTGTTATGCAGTTGACTTCTAAACGTTACTAATTCACCTTGTATGCTTCAAACATGTCATTTGTAGGACGCATTCCCACAGCCCCTTATGTCGCAATCCACAGTCCTTCCGCTCTATCTTTCAATTCTGCTCACCTATCTAATCATTGTGTTGCATTGCCGCCATAGTAGTCCTTACCTGCCCACTTCCCATAACAACATTGTTAAAAACGGAAAAGAAACGGCTTCGTTTACGCATTTCTTTTTCTACCAATAAGCTTTGGAACAATGGCAGTTTGGTTCTTGGTAAACCGTAGAAACAAAGTGATCTGTGTTTGAAACATGTCTGTTAGTAGCATACGTTGAGTTTTTTTTTCTTTCAAGGTTATGATTGTTTTCGTTTCTTTGTCATTGTTGGTCCTTGGTAGTCAGTTGTTCGTTTAGTGCCCATCACTCTTTATATTCAATCTTCAACTGTTCTCTGACTTACCTTATTGACATTTGGTTGCGAAACTTCGTCATATTTCATAACATATCTCAAATTATCAAAGAGATTAAAATGAATGCCGACGCTACAGGAGTGCTTTATTTAAGACCAAAACAATGGGCTCCAAAGAACAAGGCTTACCGTCAACTTTGTCTATAATCAATTCTTGTTACTGAAAACAATTAGCCTTATTCACTTTCCTAAACAAACTCTTTGACAAAAGGTTACATTACTGTAAATAGTATGATTGTCCTAATCGTGCTTTTGTACCTACCAACGTAACTGACCCACTTGTAACATGAGAGTGACCCATATGACGTTATTATTCACAATTATAATAATAACCTTTTCTCGTAACACTTTACTGAGGCTTGTAGATGACGCGGCTTAACGAGAGCTTACTCGAGATATTGTTGCAGTATATAGAGGATATTTTTACGATATTATTGACAAAAATGATGATGAAAATACAATGGGGAATATTACTTTATTGTATTTTCTTTCTTTTATTTATAAACGTTGTTTAAGGAATGACTAGCGATTGTTTAACCATACATTTTTGACATTTAAATGTCTCTTTAACTGTTATAAATAAACCGCATAATATTTTTAAGGTTAATTTATTTAAAACTTAGATGACGGCTGATAGAGATGTATAGAAGAAGACATGGTATGCCATACTAAATCAAGTAAAATAGTCCATACAGTTATCAACGGTACAACTAAAATAACTTCTAAATAAGCAGACTAAAATTTACAATTTCACTTAAAATTAGGTTGAAACTCAAAGCAACCAATCTAGAATTCAAAAACAGATTAGTTAAAGTGCTCACGCTACAAGGATTCCTAGTACAGGGGTCTTAAACGTTATTCTGTTTCTAGCTACTATACTGGTTTGTTATCCTTGATCCAACATGTATCTAGTATCCGTGACTTTGATACTAACTTTATTAGATTATGCGACTCCACGTGGATTTTAGCTTTCCTAGGAAATTAATCTCTCTAGAGCTTACATGAATGGGATATTTAATACAATGAATAGGGGAAATGTAGAGAGGGTTGTGCTAAAGACAACTATCAGAATAACTACTGAAGGGGGTTCCTATCAGGATACATTAATAAAATTAACAATATACTTGCTGATAATATGCCTTGATTACACTTACCGAGTACAGTGGCGAGACAGGTCCAAAACAAAGCAGAGACAGTGCTCTGTTTTAGCACTGCCACGCCACTATACTTGGTACTTTTAATCAAGGCATGTGTACCTGATTGTCATTGGTTTTATGTAAAGTGGATTGTGTTAATCCCCAGGTGCTCCAAAAGGGTGCTAATGCTAACCACTATAGACAAGGTCCTAATTTTTATGTATGAAAGACAGTGTAATCTCTAATGACCCAATATCGAGGTATATTTTCGTAAGTACTTTAAAGTATCCAAATACTAATGTTTGTATTTCTTTTGTTCCAGCATACGGCAAAGTGTTTCTAGTTAGGAAAAAAGTTGGCATCGACGAAGGCAAGTTGTATGCCATGAAGGTGTTGAAAAAGGCATCGATAGTACAGAAATTGAAGACTGCAGAGCATACTAGGACTGAAAGACAGGTGAATATGCATTTTGTAATAGTAATTTAAGGAATAATGAAACTATTCACGATAGACGCAGATTCCTTCCATAGAGTAAAAAGTTTGGACAACAAAAGAAAGGTAAAGCCTCTTAACGTTAGAAATGGCTCTTCTGGATTATTCGGCAATATAGCTTATGCTTGCTGTGAAAAATCCGGCGAATGTTCAGACAAAGAGGATTCTCGCTAGCATTTAATTCGAGTAATAGGTATCTAAACAACTGAATTATTTAATCTAAAATACAGAAGCAAATGCTCAGAGCGTTTTTATAAACTTAATTATAGCGAGACTAGGATATCTAGGGCACAAAGAAAACATTCCTTTCAATAAGAACATTTTTATTCCGTCGTGCCCCAGGGATCTAGTCTAGGTCCTTTATATTTGAATTCTATCAAATACCGAATTGAAATCACTATCGTATGTAAAATGGAACGAATTCAACAGGTCCTGGAGGCCGTGAGGGCGTGCCCATTCCTTGTGACACTGCACTACGCCTTCCAGACCGACTCCAAATTACACCTTATACTTGGTGAGTAGAGTTCATTTTGAAATACTATGTGCTTTAAATAGATAATCTGGATGGATATGGGAAAACAAATGCTCCGCTGTTGCCGGTTCGGATTTCACAGTTTTGGAATCGATTTTATTTTCAATTCATTGGTTTTTTTTTTCGTACTAAAGTATCCTAAATCGATACAAATTTATTCTAAGCCTATGAATCAATTAGATTAGCATGATTGTTGTCATTCAATCTTTAAGTACTTACGCAATTAACTGTCATTTTAAACAAAGGACCATGCGTCATTTTGGGCCCACTTTTTCAACATTGTTCAACAGTGATAAATTATATGTCATACGAAAGCTCATAAAGTGTACGTTATTTCATTCTATGGCAGCTAAGTTCAAATCCAGCGCGAAAACGGTTTTTTTTTGCGTTTTTTAAAAATGTTCAACATTGTGCAATAGTAATAAAACCTATGTCATATGAAAGCTCTTAAAGTGTACTTTATTTCATTCTATGGCAGCTAAGTTCAAATCCAGCGTGAAAACGGTTTTTTTTTTTGCGTTTTTTAAAAATGTTCAACATTGTGCAACAGTAATGAAACCTATGTCATATGAAAGCTCTTAAAGTGTACTTTATTTCATTCCATGGCAGCTAAGTTCAAATCCAGCGCGAAAACGGTCATAAATGCGTTTTTTAAATGCGTCATTTTGGGTTTATTTTTTCAACATTGTTCAACAGTGATGAGTTATATGTCATATGAAAGCTCTTGGCGTGTACTTTATTTAATTCTATGGCAGCTAAGTTCAAATCCAGCGCGAAAACGGTTTTTTTATGCGTTTTTTAAAAATGTTCAACATTGTGCAACAGTGATGAAACCTATGTCATATGAAAGCTCTTAAAGTGTACTTTATTTCATTCTATGGCAGCTAAGTTCAAATCCAGCGCGAAAACGGGTTTTTAAGCGTTTTTTAAATGCGTCATTTTGGGTTCATTTTTTCAACATTGTTCAACAGTGATAAATTATATGTCATATGAAAGCTCATAAAGTGTACGTTATTTCATTCTATGGCAGCTAAGTTCAAATCCAGCGCGAAAACGGTTTTTTTTTGCGTTTTTTCAAAATGTTTAACATTGTGCAACAGTAATGAAACCTATGTCATATGAAAGCTCTTAAAGTGTACTTTATTTGAATTCTATGGTAGCTAAGTTCAAATCCAGCGCGAAAACGGTTTTTGTTTGCGTTTTTAAAAATGTTCAACATTGTGCAACAGTAATGAAACCTATGTCATATGAAAGCTCTTGGTGTGTACTTTATTTAATTCTATGGCCGCTAAGTTCAAATCCAGCGCGAAAACGGTTTTTTTATGCGTTTTTTAAAAATGTTCAACTATGTGCAACAGTGATGAAACCTATGTCACATGAAAGCTCTTAAAGTGTACTTTATTTCATTCTATGCAGCTAAGTTCAAATCCAGCGCGAAAACGGTTTTTTAAGCGTTTTTTAAATGCGTCATTTTGGGTTCATTTTTTCAACATTGTTCAACAGTGATGAGTTATATGTCATATGAAAGCACTTGGCGTGTACTTTTTTTCATTCTATGGCAGCTAAGTTCAAATCCAGCGCGAAACGGTTTTTTTATGCGTTTTTTAAAAATGTTCAACATTGTGCAACAGTAATGAAACCTATGTCATATGAAAGCTCTTAAAGTGTACTTTTTTTCATTCTATGGCAGCTAAGTTCAAATCCAGCGCGAAAACGGTTAAAAAAACATTTAAAAAAAACGCCTAAAAAACCGTTTTCGCGCTGGATTTGAACTTAGCTGCCATAGAATGAAATAAAGTACACTTTAAGAGCATTCATATGACATAGGTTTCATCACTGTTGCACAATGTTGAACATTTTTAAAAAACGCATAATAAAAGCGTTTTCGCGCTGGATTTGAACTTAGCTGCCATAGAATGAAAAAAAAATACACGCCAAGTGCTTTCATATGACATATAACTCATCACTGTTGAACAATGTTGAAAAAATGAACCCAAAATGACGCATTTAAAAAACGCTTAAAAAACCGTTTTCGCGCTGGATTTGAACTAAGCTGCGATAGAATGAAATGAAGTACACGCCAAGAGCTGTCATATGACATGGGTTTCATCACTGTTGCACAATGTTGAACATTAAAAAAAAAGGCACAAAATAACTGTTTTCGCGCTGGATTTGAACTTAGCTGCCATATAATGAAATAAAGTACACTTTAAGAGCTTTCATATGACATATAATTCATCACTGTTGAACAATGTTGAAAAAATGAACCCAAAATGACGCATTTTAAAAACGCATATAAGACCGTTTTCGCGCTGGATTTGAACTTAGCTGCCATAGAATGAAATAAAGTACACGCCAAGAGCTATCATATGACATAGGTTTCATCACTGTTGCACAATGTTGAACATTTTTAAAAAACGCATAAAAAAACCATTTTCGCGCTGGATTTGAACTTAGCTGCCATAGAATAAAATAAAATACACGCCAAGAGCTGTCATATAACATAGGTTTCATCACTGTTGCACAATGTTGAACATTTTTTAAAAAACGCATAAAATAACCATTTTCGCGCTGGATTTGAACTTAGCTGCCATAGAATGAAATAAAGTACACGCCAAGAGCTGTCATATGACATAGGTTTCATCACTGTTGCACAACTTTGAAAAGTGGGCCCAGTGTTCATTCAAAAGTGCCCATGGTCCTTTTGTTCCCATTTTTCAATCCACTAACCATGACAGTAGATCAGTGAATATCTTCATTATAATAATTGATACTTCATCATAGTCAAATGATGAAACAGCATTGATCTCTCGTTATGCATTAGCTACATACACATAGCTTTAGTGGCTCTAGGAGCCGATTACCTACAGAGTAATTGGATTAAATGTGACCTCTACTTTACCTAGATGTCGAGTAACGATATCGGGAGGTCTGATCTGTCACAATCTTTCTCTCTCTCTTTTATAGATTCTCTCACTGCCTTATGGGATTTTCGAATTGGAATTAATATGGCGTACAATAAAGAGTATTCTATCCAAATATACGAGGTCAGATTCTTTCTATCTCAATCTGAAGGATTTGGAAGGCAATTCATAATCCACTGCTTCATATGTTTGAAAAATTCTGCTCGACAACGTAAATAATGCAATGAATATTTTTCAATTATAAAAAAATGGTTGCCTGTAAAGTCGGTTTTACGGGCGAAGATTTTACGTGACAACGTATTTTTCTCGGTAGAATAGTTGAGTGGGAGAGAGACGCAAGGCATTCGGCGGGCCTCTCTCTCGTTCGGTGACTCATCGTAACGTTACCGAGCGTTACACTTTTTCATAAGTGACTCCCAGCCGCAACCTAATTTAAGACGTTGTCACGTCAAAATGAATGGCATTGGGATGTGTGTTACGCAACTACCCCGCAGGCCGTGGTGGCTAAATTAGGTACAACCACAGATACAGACAAAATATCTGTGAATACAACTAAGGATTTATTTCTAACTCCATCAGTTCTACTAGACACTATAAAAGTCGATGACGGAAAGGGTTTTATTACACTTAATAATAATAAAAGTTCAAATAGCAACGAACTAATAATAACAACTGTAATTATGCATTATTTAAATGCAGCACGCCACGTGTAACTAAATATAAAGCAACATGGCCGCGTAGCTTTATTACTACTAACTCATTCAATGATTCGTTATTCAGTATTACAATCGGAAATTATGTGGTTGGCTGTACAGTCCTGTTGACTTGATTATATAAATCTAAATAAAGCATTAGACTAGACTTGGTTCGTTTTTACGGTTCCGTACCTCAAAAGGAAAAAAACGGAAACATTGTAGGATCACTCGTGTGTGTGTCCGTCCGTCTGTCTCAGTCAATTTGCTCCGAATCTAATGGACCAATCTCTATGACCCAACCCAAACAAAGACGTGTAACGTAAATAAATGAAATTTGAATAGTTATTTAAGAAAATAGACGAAAATTTACCATTACCCCCCCCCCCCCCTTTTTTTTTTTCTCCGAAACTACTGAGCCTAAAATTTCGAAAAAGACATACAGAAAATAGTTCTATAACTATAGATTACAGGAAAACCTTTAAGAAGTCTGTGGTCTTAAAACAATATGGTATATCTGAATATTGTGCGTACAAACTTACATTTTCACTTGGAATGTATGGGAGAACATGTTTTTCAATTACAATGTTAAGTTTTTTTTTAGTTAAGTTTAGTAAACATTAAACTTGGAAAATAATTACGGTAACGATGGATGTGGCGAAAGCGCTAACTACAGTGATACTAGAAATTGTGACTTCTGAAAAATTCTATACCATTTATTGTTATATTTTACAGAAAGAAATTGTGACTTCTGAAAAATTCTATACCATTTATTGTTATATTTTACAGAAAGACGGATAGCCTCTATGTGAGAATGTGGTTTGTCCAGACTTCACACAGCTTGACCAAGGTTCGAGTTTCGTCTTTCGATTTGATTTTAATCAATCCTTGCAAAAACTAATTAGGTCAGAAACACTTTTAAAATAAAATGAGTTTTCTTTCAAATCAATATCAACTTAGATAAATGGTAATATTGAAACAGAGTCAAAGAAATGTTGGTTTTTATTAACAAATTCGTTACTAACGAATTTGTTAATAAAAACCAACATTTCTTCTACAAAGTTCGTTAATACAAACTTGATGTCTAAGTTCAGAATGTGGCACAATTTTTGGTCCTAAGTGGCACGCGCTTCCCATCTCATGACCGTCGACAAGCTCATACAAGTTCGAAACTTATTATCACTATTGTTATCTCACCGCAAAAAGGCTTGTTCCGTATCTATCTATTGTGCTAATTAAAATATCATCAATTTTATAGATAGGTATGTAGAATTGTAGATACATATTAATATTGGCAAGCTTCAACTCAAATCACCACGCATCGCTATATTAGAGAGCCTACATTTCGGTTTCGGCTTTGACAACAATGATTAAAGAAAGAAGAAGCCTAAGTTTCTGTCTGCCCTCCAAATACTTAAACAATCTTAAGTCACAGCACTTAATCCTATCTAAATCCAACCTTCCACGTGCCAACTCAATTCACACAGACAAATTCTAGACTTCGGAACAAACAGTACACTAGCCTCCAGTCTAAATCGATAGCCCAATGTCACCCGGGCATGGAGTCCTTTCGCCCCAGCCGAGTCGCAGACCTCAAGGTCTTTCAACCTGCTCTCCTGTTGTGTAACACTGGGGTACGCCTGAAGGTAAGGTCGACGGACTCTGTTGACATGCCAACCTCGTTTGAAGGTTTAAAGTTCATAAGAGTCGAAGTTACGTAAGATTTGGGGCATGTATTGAAGCAAGGTGTTATGAAGGTAAAAGAAAAGGAAAATATATATTTCGCAGAAATTCAACGCACTAACAGAACTATATTAAAATGTAAGCTAAAAGACAAGTATAAAGAGAGTTTAGGTGTAACGATGGCCCTTCGGATTGGATCGGGAAAGGAAGCAAAAGTAGGTGTAACGATGGTTTAAGTAGGCGTCTGAAATTGATGGAACGACAGAAGAAATTGTAGTCGTACGTCGGAAGTTCCATAAGCTTCCTAGTTTCTACTATCGATATATCATTGTTAAAGTCCACTTTATGGACTACTTGTTAAGCTTGGTTATGTAACACTGCAGCACACTACAAATCCCCACGTTTTAATATCATTATTAACTTCGTCTATAAATAGTGTGGACATAAGTGGAGAAATAAACAACTTTCAATAAAGCAAGTATCAAATAATCAATCACAAACAATGTATGCGATCTAGTTATTAACCTTACAATGAAATTGAAATGTTCTCTCTGAAGTATTTCATCACCACAGTAGACGTCAATCCATACATTGAGCAGCCTCAGATGTACAGTTAACTAGTGTTGCTAAAATCAACCTTACTGTTGCGACATAAACGCACTGTCAATGACATTTTTTATTACTGATGGACGATTGACTGTACCATCAAATGCAAGATGCAACGCATGTATTTTTAATTGTAAATGTACCATGGCTACCGATGCTCGAATGCCGTTACATATAAGACGAACAATTTGAAATTCTATTAGATTGGATTAATTCGTCTGGTTACAACTGGTTTCTGCTTTTAAAGCTGCTTCTTTAGTTTTTTCTTGGTTCATTTCAGTTGATTCTAGTACTCCTTGTATTGGTTGGTTGTTGGGATGTTTAAGACTTGTTTCTATAAAGGTCTTATCGCAGCCATCTGCTGAAGTTATCTAAAGCATGTCAAACTTTTTCGTCTTTGACTTCTTCTAGAGTAGATCTTTCTAGTTCTGGTATAAAAAATAAGCTTGTTGAAAGGCAAAGTGTTGGTCTCACCACCATCATCATTCTGCTGTTATCCCAAATCATTTGCGGTTGAGGCAGCATGTCTTCGTCAATACATTTCTATTAGCCTTCTTGTATGTGTTCAATTGTGATTATGTCACATTTCTTAGAAATATTGTTTATCTTCATTTAAAAGACCTTGGCTATCTGAAGCAAAATTAAAGCAGTTATCACTTCTACTAATATTTTAAAGCGCTAGTGTACCTATACATATTTACATTGTCCTTTATCCCATTTCAACAGAACAAATCGAATGACTGTTGAACTTTGTGCTCAGAAAACTAACTTAGAGTGCCAGATATATTTGTGAAGTTGAAAGTAGAGAGTGAAGTATTTTTTGTCTTTAAAGGCGGCCTTATTAAAGGGTACTACAATCTAGATAAGTAACTTAAGGTATCAGGTAGGTTCTAGTTTGATTCGCAAGCTTGGCTTTGTAATTTTTTTTCTAATGTATAGGGACTTATTCTAATAATAACCAATAACCATCTAAAAGCGATAGGATCATCTCCTTTCACGGAACATCATTGGCTTACTATGAATGTAGGTCAACCCGCCTCTGCTCACCTCTCTGAGGACCACAGCCGTGATAGTTATCTAAAAGAACTTTCTCTACAACCATAGCGACCTTAAAGAAGGATTTATTTCCAAAATATCATACATCAATACTATGACTAATTGACTCGATTCTGTGTACGAATCTAACTCGGACATAAGCGTGTCAAGGGGATACCGGCGTTCCTTACGCAACGAACGACATTTGCTTATTTTAAACCTTGTTGTAAAAGGAATTGGGTCTTCTATCCATTGCACTCCTATCTGAACAGCGGCTCGCGAAATCGAGAGGTTATGTATCGATTTATTTGCTTATTAATCGAATGAAATTATAGTGAGGTAAGATTTTGAGAGAGGTCTTGTTGTAAAATGTTATACAATTTATTTAAACAAATAAATATTATATGAATGAACTTTGAAAAGGAAAGTTTGTTATTGACATTATAAAAACGTACGTAACGATGCTTGATTTTATGCTGGTAATTACAATTTTATGGAGCTTCCAAAAAAACATGCAGATTTGGTAAAACTTTTGATAATTTACGGAATATTGCTAAAAATCTTTGAATTTACTACTTTCATTCTATTGAAAGAAGGAATTTTCATTCATTCCGTACACATTAAAAATCTATTGAATAACATATTCTACAACTATACTCAGAATTTCCCATGCTAAATACTTACCTAGTGCCTATACTATTTCCAATGATGCAGCAACTCTGTCATTCAATGACATACATACGATTCAATTAGCAGATAACAAATGCCATCACTATAACGGTATTTGAAAATTATTTGCCAATTAAGAAATGGCATGTCATCCTATTTGGCAGATCATGTAGACTTGTTTGTCTATCTACCCTCTTCAGAGCTTGAACGCCCACGCTAAAGGACCTGTGCTCTTAAAATATCGTCTGGATATGGGGGATGAAATATTCTTGACCTTTATTCAAGTAAACTCTTTAAATATATCTCTAGAAGAATAAAGAGGGGTTTTGTTGTGAAGCTGCTAATGTGTGGACTTATCTTTATTTGTCTAATGATTTGAATCGAAATTTATAGTCTACTTTGGTCAAACACGAGTTTGATATAGAAGCCAGTAATTATTTGTAGAAATATCAGTTATTTTGAGCGAATAATTTATTCAAACAGAATCAATGAATTGCAACACGTGTGCAATTCTGAATTAGTCACAGACTGTTAAAAAGGCAACCTAAAAAAACTTGTAGAAAGGCTAAATCATAGGGAACAAACTTTCAATATAAATATTTTTAGAACTTACTAGAAGGAAAATGAAGGTAAATTAGATAGAGATAAAGAAATAAAACAGAATGAGTAGACACGCAAATAGTATGCCCTTCTAGTGTAAGACTTCTCAGAGGTCGATACTAGTGTAGAATTGTAAACAGTTCCTATGCGTCTTGTTATTCTTAGCAAGTGTTTGATCGCATAATCATACGCAATTGCGTACTTTTAATTAAAAGAAGTAAAACATTAGAGGAAACTGACAAATTCAGAGGGGCAATTCTCGTAATTTTAAGAACGTTCACAGTCTGATGTCAGTCTCAATTTGTCAAAAATACCACTAATTTTCCTGTATTTTTGGCATTGATTATTATCGCCAAGATGAGATTGCGACTCGATTATGATCCTTTTTAATTTTAGTAGAACCTGGTGATAACCAGAATCCAAATTTATTGAATATTTTCCTTACCGCGATATATTAGGCATGTAGTGCAGCCATGCACTTTGTTTTATAACGATTTTTCTGGGAAATAAAACAAAATTTGCGTGATTCATTGATTCATTTGCATTATCCTCATCCGACCCCATCTTAATTTCAACGAAATCTTTACCTTGACTTTGCATGCAATGTCGTGGCCTTTGACATCTTGATGAATGTCAACTTTGAGTGTACTTTGATGCAATACTTATACGAAAGTAGAACTACACGCTTCTAGAATAATAAATTGCAAGACCAACCAAAAAAAAAAATAGCACACAGCGCAGTAAATATTGCAAAATTCGTAAGAATAAAATGCTAGCAAAAGTATTTTAACTATTATTTAACACTATTTAACCACGACCCTGGCAAGCCAAAATGTTTTTGCAATATCGCAGTGGCATCGCCAAGGCTAAAGAGCAATGAGGAGGCTGAAATCAGTCAAACAATTTATAGGGGTGGACTTGGCCGGCCTGTAGATGATTATATGGCTACCCGTCTAGAATGTGGGGTAAAAAGGAAGGTTCTTGATAATTGACAACACGCCGACACGAGAATATACATATATTCTGATTCCTATAAAGTGGTCATGCGCTATCGTACTAGGTAAAACTATAAAAAGGGACACGAGACAATCACGGATCATTGAACTATCGCCCTAACAAATGACTTAGTCAAGTAACACACCACCTGGAAAATAGCTAGATTGAAAGAAGGCTAAAGTAATTTTAACTTGAACGAATGTTTCAAAGTTAATAGCTAGCCCACTTTGACCTTAACCGTCAATAGCCTGCTCTTAAGTCAATGTATTCTCTCTAGTCTTGTTTGTTCTCCGTTGATATTGAAATCATAATGTATTTTTTCCATATTTTCTCTTCATGTTTCTATGACGGCATTTACCTTTATTCCATCTGTCTTCTTCAGATCTTTGATGTATTAAATTAATAAATGTCTACAAGTTTTCGCATGACGTAATTCGTAAGCCCCCTTCCTTTAATTCGGCATCTCTTAAAGGTCAGCCAGTGAAAAATTACAGATTCTACACGTAAAGCGATTTTAATATACTGAAAATGAAACTCTCTTTCTTCAGCATGCGCGGCATTAATAACTTCCATAATCAGCCTATAATGTTCCCACTGCTGGGACACAGGCCTCCTCTCGGTGAGAGGGAGTGGGCCGTAATCCACCACGCGGGCCCAGTGCGGATTGGCAGATGTCACATGTCTTTTCACGAATTTTTGGTTCTAGGACATGCCGGTTTCCTCACGATGTTTTCCTTCACCGTTTTGAGAGCAGTGGTGATGAAATAATTTACAAAGTAAAGCGCCTGTCTGGGTTCGAACCTACGACCTACAACTCGTAAGTCGCGGCTGTTACCACTTGGCCACCACTGCTCTCTCTTTGTTGTTAATAACTTGAAGCGTTTGAATTGCATTTTTATTTTCTTGAAGACTTTTCTAAATATTGTAAACGAATTTTGATTAACATGAACCATAATCATAATAAAGTTTGGTTTCTCAATCTGAACTCAATACCACCACACAAGAGTCACTTCTGAGTATCCCATCTCGACATTATTGCTTAAAGTTCAATTCAACCCACAATAGAAAGTGAGAATGCCATACATGTTCATATTTTAGATACAAAGTTCAGAGTTGATATTGCGAAATAGAAATGGCGCCACGCGAAGCCTGACACATTCAAATCCGTTCTTACCGAGTCGTGTCAAAACCTCAATCACCGTGGACAATACTATAATTACGCGTAGAGAATATTTCTGCACATTCAAAGTTAAAAAAAAAGTACGGCATTTACCTGAGAACGTGATTGCCAAACAGTACGGAGACCTACTTTTGCAGTACCTTGACCCACTGCCCCTCTATAGAATCTAAGAGCTCACGCCTGCACAAACTTTAATAATTAAATATAAATCTTTTGAACTATAACAGTTTCTGTTCCACTGATTGCATCTCTCACCTTGACATATCGGCTTGCATCTTCATTGTTTTACCACGATTCTTTTATCTATGTTTTCTTTCCGATCTCAATTGTCGATTAAGTAGGAGCTTACCATCCCGTGTATGTTGTAAGTCGGGTGTTAGAAACCGGTCAATATAATGTTACTATGTTATGAAACTCGCCGTCTGCCAATTCTCAAACGCTACAATAGTGTCTATACATTCATATACCTGTAAGACCTTCGTCTAAGTACTTAGTAATGTCGGTCTTCACAGGGAATGCGAATAGTCATTAGTCAACTATGTTGTTCAGGAATCATTCACGTAATTGCGTACATTAAAGAAAGGCAAGCTTTAACACTTCCTCATTAAATCGTTTTATTGCTGGACCAATTTAGTTCTAAATAACTTTTCCTTCCTCTTAAATTGCGCAATAGAATGCAGTAATTCGTTTATTATTTACTTCTTTATCACCTGCACTGCACCACTTTCACATAAAAAGGGCGGCTATATTAATTACTCCGTCGACATCGGTCTTAATTGATATTTGGCAACTTTCCTGATTCAAAACGGAATTGTTATTGTTGAAAGTTTTAAACCTGTATAAATTAACTCGTTACATCAATATGATACTGCTGGAGTCAATCAAACTTTAAAATTGGGTGTCGTTCATTGTTTGCCAATGATAGAAGGTTTTGTTGCTGTGCGAAAGTTCAGGGTTGCAGTTATTGAACATCAATTATGTGTAATTTCTTCGTCACGTGTTGTTTGCTTGGTGTTTGAAAAGAAACGATTTGCGAAGTCTTTTGTTCCGTCCTTTGTTAGCCTGATTGGTTGGAAAACTATGCATTTTGCTTTACTACGTCTAGTTTCTTTATTAGATCTTTGATCTTTCTCGTTTGTCGTGTTTGTTGCGTAATCGGACCATTGCAGTCTGCAAATGCATCTCAAATTGCGCCACGAACGCTATCTAACAAGTCTTCGTCACCAAATCAATCTTGCAACCCCGCCTGATAATGCTGACCCCTCTATTATATCTTACTGATTTTGAATTCTTCCGCTTAAGACAATTTCAATATAAATAAATCCGTCATCTAATTCAATTACTGATAGTAATTTGTTATTAGAATTAATACAGTTTAAAGCAATAACTGCATGCAGTTTCGAAGCGTTTCTTGCCTTGACCCGCCGCCGGCGGACGTTTGCGCTTTTTCCCCTACTGAAGTGTTTGTAATCCATTGTTAGTTGTTGCACGTGCACAACCTACTGTTCTATGGTGTTCTAATTCTATAGATTTTAGCGATGATGGTAGCTGTGAATTCTGCTTCAAGTACTTTTTGTTTACAATCCTAGTTTTGGTTTGTGTGATCAAGATGGCATACTTAAGCAATGTTGATTTTTGTAAGAAAAAAATTTAATGTAAATATAATAGAATGCTTTCTGAAGATGAATATTTTATATGGGACATTTTTATTTTAAGAAATTATTGAAGTCCATGCCCTTTTCTTGACAATCTTTATGAAATCATTACTCTTGTTTTCACAGGTCAGTCTAACCTTAGCTGACTTATGAAAAAAAAAAATATTTACACTATCTGGATTCTAGTCTATTGTTTCTAAGAAAACATAGACATTGTCCAACAGATTGACTACAGTCTAATTTCCATCTTCGCAATTCTCCATCGTATGATCCGTAATAATCGAGACACCTCGGAAAGCACGTTAAGGCGTTGGTCCCGGCTGTCATTCGTAAATCTTTGACAATTGTTATGGGTAGTTAGAAGCCTAAAAGCCTGACAACCAGTTTTACTAAGGGGTATCGTGTTTCCCAGTAACTAGGTTGTGGAGGTCAGACAGACAGTCGCTTCATGTATAATACTGGTTTTCAACTGCTTCCGGTTAGACTGCAAGCCGACCCCAACATGGTTGGGAACGGGCTAGTATGATGAATAGATACAAATCCATGCTGCAGACGCTGCAGTCAACCTTGTCTTCTTAACACTCTATGTCCTATAACTTGTACCAATTCCCAGTAGAAACACTAGGAGATTGGGAAACGCTCGACATAATACAATATCGTAATGGAGCTGATACTCGATACGGTCAGGTTGCCGCGATGATTGTGTTTGCTTTCTTGTATTTATATGAGCTTTCTTGTGTTTGAAGGAGTATTATGTCTTTCATATTCTTCTTTATTGAATTTTAACTCGTTGACATCTCTAATCTTGATGGATTCGTGGTATTTTTACATATTTAACTATGTAAGTGTGTAGGAAACCGGCATGTCCGAGAACCGAAAATTCGAAGTCATGTGACATCTACCAACCCGCATTGGGCCTGGCGTGGTAGATTATATCCCACTCCCTCTCGATGAGACGAGGCCTATGTCCCAGCAGTGGGAACATTATAGGCTGATTATGGTATATCCGTATATGTATGTCTGTAAGTCTTAAGGCTGTCATTTGATCATTTGTGGTTTCATTTAAAGGACTGACGAGACCAAACAAAATACTATTGGATAAGTCTTTAAATTATAAATAATTATTAACTAGTTCAATACTTCTTTTAGCAAGTCATTGAGGGTTCGAAACTTCTATAGTAACTTAATAGTTTCTTTATACCAGTTCATTTGACACCAATTACCATTGTCATAGGTTTAGAAACATTAGAAATAACGCTACAGAAAACCTACAATATATCAACAAAAACATAACAGAACATAAAGAAAATGTATCAATATCAAGTATTGAGGTTACTCGATGCCCTAAATGCTTACAGACTGTTAGTCTCCACCAACAAACTAACAAAGGGATTACGTCTACCAAAACCTAGCGATATTATAATACTAGAATAACTAGTATATTTCATTGTATTGTACGTATTACTTCGAATACATTTAATAAATCGATTACAACATTACGTTATGATTACGTTATTATGGGATACGAGAGATATAAATATTTATTCGTATTGAATGCTATTATATGTTTTTATTTTATTGCGTTATTATCTGTTTATGTTATGATTTAAACAACGTTGATAATAATGTATGTAAGTTAATTAGGGACTTGATTTGGGAGACAACACGTAGCACTATGCTCAATTTATTATTCTTTATCTAGGGAGGCAAACTGTTTCTCCTTAATACAGGTTGCACAGCTACCTAGCTAGGAGAACAGTAGTTCACCCCTACAAATATTTGTTAGGTTATGTTCTACGCTGCCATAATAAGTTTAATATGTATGTAACACAAATACCCTTTTAATGCAATAAAATAAAAAATAAAAATATATATTATTATTATTTTTTATATTTTAACATATCTCGGGACCATGGGGTCCCGGTCCTTTGGAAGGCGTACGAGGGGCCGAAGCCAACTCGCAGAGGCCCGTTAGAGATTTTCAATGAAATGAGGCACCAACCGACGATTATCCCTGTATGCACTATGCAAGTGCACCCAAGGATAACCCCCGGTTGGTGTAGGACTATTGCAGGATATGGAAAAATAAAAAGTTGGACTATTGGTTTGGGTGGCTAAAGTGGACCGGTTTCCAGGAACTATGGTAAAACTATGACCCCTGCCTGATCAATGCTTTATATATACACAGATAAAATAGCAGGGGGTGACTTGCACACTCAATAATGGGCCCCCGAAAACGGCCGCTAGCACATAGTGACGTAGCGACAAGGGGGCAACACGTCCTGAGGTGCTTATGAGGAGTGGAGAGGTATTCCACGGCTATCAGGACAATCCCGGAAGTACGGTCAAGATCCCTACCAGCATCTTACTGGAATACTTCCTTCCTCCGAGCACGTTTGCTCTTGCGAATCTCCACTCAAGCCGGCCAATAAAGGCAAGAATGAGGTGGGAGCTCTGTTCCTCGTCATTGTTCACTCCAGCCGGCCAATAAAGGCAAGCCAGAGGTGAGGAACAAGACTTCTCCCGGGAGATAGGGTCCGTGGGGTCGCTACTGCCCAACAGCTCGCCACATGCTGCCCTGCGGGTTTCTGTATCCCTCTTGGTCTGGCTCCTCACATTAGACCTGTTCCGGCAAAGTAAACTCTTCCGGCACAGGCCTAGAGTTCGGAGCGCGCAAGCCCCACCACGACGTCAACGTAGAGATACGGCGGTGGGGTTATTATTATTATTATTATGTTATGATCGGTATCCCTTGAGCTAAAGTCAGCCTGGTTCCCAGGACGTTTTAGAGCCTTTCTGCATCTTTGAAATCCTACCATATTAGTAGTCCGTCCTTTAAAGTCCTTCTGCTGAACAAATGTTTCCTAAATACACCCCTACCAGAACCAGTCATAAGAGAAATTCAAATACTTCAACGCAATTAGCTCCGACATTTATAAAAATCTTACTTATGTAAAAAAGGTCTTGGCCTTACCTCTAGTAAATGTCAAAATTCTTAGCAATGCTTTCGCGAGAGGTCGTGACGTCACTAATGACGAGGCACCGCCGTATTGCGTCATTCTTACTACGTTAAAAGGTGAATGAAAGATATGACGTAGGTCATGTTTAGGACTCGGCTCTCTCATTGGGTGACGAGAAGCTAAGAGTATTACACCCTTTCAACTTTCGCGAATGTTAATGATTCAGATTACTTACCTATAAGTAAAGTTGCGATCCCGGGAATATGCAAATTACGTTTATTTTATTACAAAATATTTTATTCCTAGAAACTGCCTAGCAAAAGATTCCAAAATTACGAGTGATTCCGGAAACTGAAAATTATGAAAGAGTGGGCGTTCGCTATCCTCTCGAGTGCACTAGCAAAATATTTTGATAAACTATCCAAGTATTTTATTACGGCAATCAAAATATCATAGCTATTTAGTGTTCCAAATAATTATTGAAATAACAACGATATCCAAACCTGTAGTCACTATTCGTCTTGCATTTCTTCAAGCATTCTAACAGTATCTACCTTTCATTCATCATTAAACAGATCTTATTATACTCATTCCTAGATTCATATTCTCCATGAAATTCTATATCACAGCAATGAATTTGAACTTATCTAAGGATTCGTCTTCTCTCAATTCTTCAAGCGCTTCAACAATATCTACTTTCCATTAATAATTAAACAGATCTTACTCATTCCTAGATTCATATACTCCATAAAATTCCATATCCCCACAATGTACATGAACTTAACTAAGGACAATATCATTTATGAATTCAACGTTTTAATATAATAGACCTCTGGACGCCTCTATGACCTACATATGCCAGACTATATTATTACATCTGTGAATTTATTAACGCTATACGACGAAAAAGGTGACTGGTTTATCTAGATGACTTTGGTATTTTGTTTAGAACTATGATCCAGAGATTTAGATTGTTCGATTCCATTTATTTTGTTGTATTGATCTGCTCGATGAGAGAATAAATAAGCATAATGCATGATCAGCCTATACTGTTTCCACTGCTGGGACACAGGCCTCCTCTCTGTGAGAGGAAGTGGGCCATAATCCACTACGCGTGCGGGACCAGTGCTGGTTGGTGGGTGAGAGTATATGGAAGCTTTATACTAGGCTCTTTTTGAAAGGGTTGGAATCTATACCTATGCTCTCAAACCTGGCTAGATATTAATCAATGAGTCAATTAAAACCATTGAATCGGGGAGGTTATTGGTAATTAGTTAATTACAAAAAAGTCATCTTCATTAAAATCCGTATTCATTTGATATATTTCTAAAATTGAATGTTTTTTTTTTTAATTAAACATGCATATAGATTACAGGCAATTTCGGTGATATGATTGATATTATGTAATTGAATCACTGGCTAATAGCAATGGATCTAAAAATTTAAAACTTATTTAAATATTTCAATCTGTTAATCTACAACAAACTGCACACAATAAAAAGTAGTCCAAACACATTACCAGCACTTGAACACTTTCACTTTGAGTAATAAAACATTTGTTCACTCATAATAAACTTATGAACCATACATAGTTAAGTGATGCTATTCGTTTCATATATGGCGATCTTTAGACGCATGTTTGGCATAATCATTATGTGTTAAATCTGACCCTATGTACTGACAGGTACACGTTTTCTTTTCATAAGGCACCCAGCCTAACCTTAGCAGATGACGGTTTGGTGATCGCATTTTGTATGTAACATAATAGAACATCACGTATGTATTTCCAAAAGGTTAGTCAGAGGTGTACAGTCACGAGCATAAGTATGTATACACTTGGCTTTATTCAAAGACGATTTTCTCCTTTAGTTTTGAATGAAATTTTATGTTATTACGAACAACGTATTTTCGAACCCATAGGTTTGTGTAAAGTGTAGTATTTCAACGTTGCATTCGTTATTTTACGAAAAAATCGCAATTGAAAGTGGCCAAGTGTTGACATATTAGTGCTCGTGACTGTACCTATAGTACACCGACATTTCACCAGTTTTGTTTCAAGTCCCGTGTAATAGCGGGCGATCCTATTTCGTATTAAAAGCACTGAAAAACTGTTCTCTAATCCCCCTGGGAGAAACAGTGTAGCGCGATTATGCAGGTAGCCAAAGAATTGGAATATAATATAAAGTGGTATAGTTATGTTTTGGTTAAAAGGCCAGGTACAATCACAATTTTCTGACACTGTATTCCATATGAATCTTGTTAGAGCAATAACCGACCCCAATGTCATGCCGGCCAGGAGATGATTACTAACTAGATGCGATATATGAGCATGGAAGCATAGTAATTCTCCGTTAGTATTAATAATAAAAATACTGGCTAGCATTCATCTTGAGTACTTTTATTATCGTAGGCAGAAGATGTAGGCCAAATACTTGGTATTTCAACCTAGATATTCTAGATCTAGATCATGTATCAACTACCACGCCCTTCTGTTTTAAATCGGTTTCAAGTTCAATAATAATTTCAGTCATAATTAGTGTTACTGTGCATTCATCCTCCATAATCGTTTTATGTTGAGCAGCATCATTATTGATAGCTTTGTTAATCTCCTAAGTCATAGGTAGCAGTTATAGTTGGAAATAGACTTTTCAAATTACCCATTTTATTCATCCAGAGACAGTTATGGTGTATAATATAATAATAATATAACGTGTCATATCCCACTGCAATCACCAACTCGTTTTGCAGAACAGTGATTATGGCAATTTGCTTTTCAAGCCCAAGATAGAAGCATGTTTAGGGTTGATATCGTGATAATTTTAATAATAGCACCTGCTTCTTCCAATCTATTGACTAATATATCTCGAGTTCCATCTAATAAAGTATGGTGAATTTACACAAGATAACAAATAACATCATTATCGTCGTCAATCCGACTCTAATGAGCTAGTTTACAGTTTTCTGATTTATTTGAGCTTCTGATTAAACTGCTATTAGTCACGACTTTCGAGTAATTCATAGGCTCATAATACAGTTGAAACCGACTATTTGCACGGTTGCAAATGAACACCCACGCTAGGAAGAATTATTGCTGGCTTTACTGAACAGTAGGAGAAATTAGTAGAATTTGAATTTTGTTTTTTCGGGTCAATTATTCAACTTTTACTTCTATTGTAGTGAGTGGTTCTTTGACAGTCGTTACGGGTAGACAGAAGTTCGAAAGTCTGACAACCGGTCTTACCAAGGGGTATCGTATATCCCAGTAACCGGGTTGTGGAGATCAGATAGGTAGTCGCTCCATGTAAAATACTGGTATTAAGCTGCATCCGGTTAGACTGGAAGCCGACCTCAACATAGTTGCGAAAAGGCCCGTGATGATAATGCCGTGAGTGGAATTTGATATGTCCATTTTAATACCCATTTCATGTACTTAACACAAACATCCTTTACTTCTATTAGATGTTATGAGGTACTAGATTAGTTTTTTTGTTCGTTTATCTGAGGTGAGATTACGTCAGGTAAACTCTCACGTTAATCCTAAAGGATGATATATACCAAACGGCTCGCACCGCATTTTACAATCTTTAAACGATATTAAATCGTGTACACAGTATTTAAAGTCTATATTACCAAGCCGCGCACAGCAGCTTGACCGCGGGCGTCCTCCGCGACACGCGATCGTAGCCGAAAGTATGCTGCGACGCGTGATCTCCGTACGCCTGTCGTCGTATCCGATCGAATCCTTTCGGCTGTCGTCCAAATTTTTCTTTTCTTCTTCTGTGTTTTATGATTAAGTATTTTCTTCTTCCAATGCATTAGCCAACTTATACTATATCAACTTCAACCATTTAAAAAAAATTAGAACACGTTAACCTCAGACCAATAAATTTATTGGTCTGAGACGTTAACACGATAGGAATGAAACTATGTATTTGACTAGGCGCGCATAAACGGATACGTTCGCAAGCGACGTACGGAGGCGATTGTATGCGTCGACATCCTGCCGGACGCGATCGGCTGTCACCGCAACCGTTCGTATCCTTTTCGATCCGATGCTATACGAGCCGTTTGGTGGAAATGATCCTTAACTGGATATACTGCGTCTCTATCAAAAGTTTTGATGACACGATGCTAAGTTTTGCGAGTTAGTGACCACGAGGCATTGTTGTTGGCGACACGAGGCAAGTTGGAAGCCATCACTTGTTCGTTGATGGCTTCCAACTTAGTATAATGATTATCTTAGTCTAAGCTGAATTTGTGTTTCTCACAAGTAGTTTCTCTCTTATGGAGACGGTTCGCAAATATGCAATTCTTGTCTTTGTTTTGAAATGGTGGTCTTGACCATGTTTTTTTAATACTTGTCATCTTCTTTCACAGACTATGTGGCTGGTGGGGAGCTCTTCACCCATCTCTACCAGAGAGAGCATTTCAACGAGAACGAAGTCAGGATATACATAGCTGAAATTATACTGGCCCTCGAGCAACTGCATAAGGTAAGCTAGTTACTCTATCTCCTGAACATTCCTGGTAACCTGGTACGGATACACGGATTTTTTGAAAATCCGACATTTCAAGTGTGTCTTCCTTAAGCCTTCTGAAAATTGACGACGGGAAACGAAGAAGGCCAATATAAGCCGGCTTAAATAAATTATCGAATAATGACTTTCTGTGAACGATAAACATTGAGAGGAAAATGAGTCAAAATTATCTGAAAAGCTCGTCCTTTCCTTGTATAAAAGGCCATTGACCTGCAGTGATACAAAATCATTATATTTACAAATTAGAAGTCGCAAATCGATTTCAACAAACTTTTTACCAGCAAGTTTCCCACAAGCCTCAAGTTATTTTTTTGTCATTACAAGTTTTAAAGTACCATTCATACTTGTCACATTTAATCATTGGTTCCAACGGGTTTTTGTTGACTTAGCAAAGAAATATGCGTTAAAACACCAGGATAGAGGTCTTAATGGTAACTGACTTCGACTGAATCATAATATAACACGCTAGGTTGCATAGGTCAAATGCTTTGTTTAACCATAATAACAACACCTAGACCTCTATTTATGGAATGTATTGATATTTTTATTTAGTTAAGTCGCTTTTGTTTGGATTTCTAGTAGAAATAGTTCGTTTGTGTTTCTTTTAAAACAATTACGATATTTATTTTATATTGCACTTTATTGATGTTAAGTTTAATGTGTAGTCAAGGTCCGTCTGTTTATGTTTTTGTTATGAGTGCTGAGAGAATAGCAAGTTCTCCAACACGTGTAACCTGATGTATATGATTCCCAATGTGTTATAATTTTGTGGGGCCTACCATTGATATTAAAACCAGAGTTCGCCGATACGAATCATCCTACCTAATATTATAAATGCGAATGTAAGTTTGTTTATTACCTTTTCACGCCTAAACCACTGAACCGATCATCCTGAAATTTTGCATATACCTTGTCAGGTGTACAGAAACGGACATAGAGTACCTTTCATTCCGAAAAAAAGTGCTGTTCCCGATGAAAACTACAATAACGTTATTATGACAATAGATGGCGCCACGTGTCGTGCACGTGATGTGTGTTTTTGAAATCGAAACTTACGCGGGAGAAACCGCGGGGCGCAGCTAGTGATATTATATTATCAACTAGCAGCGTCCCGCGGTTTCACCCGAAAAGTGTCAATCCCGTGGGATAAAAACTATCCTATATCCTTTCTCGAGACTCAAACTATCTCTATAACAAATTTCATCTAAATCGGTTCAGCGGTTTAAGCGTGATGAGGTAACAGACAGACAGACACACTTTCGCATTTATAATATTAGTATGGATTGATATTTATTGTCAAAGCTAAAAATTTTGCAGTTTCAAAGTTTGGATTACCAAACAATTTGGATTACAAACAATTTGTATTACCTTTTCCGAAATTACAATCTAATCATAAATTTCGGTGCTGTGCATATGCTTTTTCTTGCGTATGTCAATTGCCATGATTTTATGGGCATTGAAGTTTTAAAAGCAGAGGTCTCTGCCAATCAACTGGACCATTTCAAGCCCTATCACTGCAGTAATTATTAAGCCATCCTTAACCATACATTTTTCCACCAGCTCGGCATTATCTACCGTGACATCAAGCTCGAAAACATTCTTCTGGATGCTGAAGGCCACATCGTGTTGACAGACTTCGGTCTGTCTAAGGAGTTCTGTGGTGGAGAAAGCAGGGCGTATTCCTTCTGTGGTACTATCGAGTATATGGCACCTGAGGTCGTCAGGAGTGGCAGTCAGGGGCATGATATTGTAAGTACCAGCTTTATTTTTTTATAGAAACTTCATTCGGGAATTTGATTTCATGAGGTTAGAAACATTTTGCATCGGTACCTTTGAAGAGTAATGTCGTTAATTTAATGGCTTCGTAAGCCATGACTCACGGGATTACTTTTAAGATTTGTGTTTCAAATTGTTTGCACGGGAATTTTCCTGAAGACATCTTTGGTGTGTTAAACAAGTTACGATAAACAAACGATATATTGCTTAAAATTACGAACTCGAATGACGATAAAATGTTGAAGACTCGTTTTGGTATAAAAACAAGGTTTCTGTTGAGGATTTTACGCGGATCGATAGCCTTATCCATAGGAAAATAGATTAACGGTAAAGCTACAATTTCTTTCGCCATAATTACATTAATGGAACTAGCTTCAAGAATACATTAAAAAAAGAATAATACAAATTTGCAAGGACTTGAAGTTGTCATAAAATTGAGCATATAATCCAGTTGAGTTATCGTAGCGACTCCACGGGCATAATTAGCTTAGTTGGAGGGGATAACGGGGACATCAGTTACGTAATACTTTGACGGCATTCTTTATACTTATAGTAATGTGTCACACACACGTATGCTTTGTTTTGAAAGGTAAATTGAATGTGTATGGTGCTTGAAATAATCGGAAAGAAGGACTTGATAGATTTGATGAATCATCATCATCCGTCACTTCAAGACCGGAACTACCCACTGCTGGGTATCTTGTTCCAAGGGGTAACTGCGTAACACACTAACAGTAGCATTGCCTTTCATTTTGACAGTTCAACAATATTCATTGCGTTATTTACGTTGTTGAGCAGACAAATATTTCGAACAAATGAAGCTATGGATTAGCAATATCCTTCAAAGTGATTCAGATTGTGATTGATATTGTTTTACGCAATTAGGGTGCAGGTGTTACCTGTTACTACTTTCACTATGGAATGAAGTTCTTGGTCACCATTCGGCGAATGCTAAACCAAATCTAACGGATCTTTCTCAATTCTGAGATCTCCACGTAAATCGATTTGCCAAATAAATGTGTGTTGTAGAAGCGATTCTCATTATTCAGGAGAATGACTCAATTCTCACGACGAATAGCTTTTCTGGCAGCAAAACCAAGTATCACTGGTTATCGAATATGATGAAATATAGATCAGACTAGTTGATTAATAGACTTTTCGACTAATTATATCTGAAGCTGACAACGGGCTTCGATAATATCATGCGGAAAGTTTTTAGTATGAATGCAAAATATGGTTAGAATAGGGGTGACTACCGAGATGACGATTAATAGAGAAGTATGGAAGACATGTTGCGCCGACCACAAGGGTGAGGGCAGGAGGATGATGAATTTACCCATTGCAGAATGCTGTCAAATATCCACTGCAGTACTGTTATCAGAAATGTATTGCTATTTCTCAGCGTATTTTTTTTATCTTCGAGTACTTTCATTCTTTGTCCTACTATGTTCAGCAGTGGACTCCAAAAACCCACTACATAGAAGGTTTTATAGTATAAAACCTTGTATAAAATTTATACAAATAAGGTATCGTTACATTTACCTGAAGTCCTTAACAAAGACTTGCTATAATAAGGGCACAGGATTGCGCAAGCTCTTTGCAATACATTGACAAACCAATGCAGATATGGATCTGTGAGTTTTGTGACTCATCCGAGTATCTGGTGTTGGAGGCTTTATAGATGGACTAGATTTGTAGATAGAAAATGTTTTAAGATCATTTTAAATACTCACATATAAACTGAATAAAAAATTTGTAGCCTGCCGGTACTGGGAATAGGCCAAGCTACCTGCGGTCAGAGCTCCAGAGAGAGGAACCTCCTAACAATACGAGCCGTGTCGAGAAGTACCGCTTTCTGAATGAATTCATCATTTGATTGTTATTATGAAAGGATTTTTTGAATGTTTTCGTAATCTCTGCATTTAACTTGATATTGATCCTTCAATAGCGTGGTAAAATATTGTGAAATTTCTCTGATTATTTGTTGTGAAAAGTCTTGAAATATTTTGAAGTATGTTCTTTGTTTGAGAGATGAATTATTGAGTGTATTGTTATTGACATACAATTAAGAGGAATATTATGTACTTATGTAGTATTGTTTATGGTTCGATGAATTAATAATATTATGATTCATATAAGTATCAAGAATATTTTTATATGACTGTATAGAACGTACATACATTGCTTCTTAAAGGACCGATGAATTTTCCCCTTCTTAAATTAGAAAACAGTATGTGTAAATGAAAATGATCATCTTAAGGTGGTACATGATAAACTTAACGCCAACTCATAAAAAAGTAAATTAATCAGCTCATTCCGATTACAATCGCAATTTTCGCGACCAATTACTACCGTTGTCAACAATAAATTCGAATCAGCTGTTCTCTTGCAACGAAAACGAATAGACGGTAGAAAGTATACAACGCTGACACATTCTTCATATCACCTGTCTGAACACCTCACAGTATTATCATCTCTATGTTTATACAATTGAGTTTGGATTAGCTTGTACACTTCGAATCAAAGATAGTTTATCGTGCAGATGCGTACGTGTGAATTGCTTGATTGCTTACAATTATGTGTTTCTTTCACGGTTGGGGTCTTGTGTACGGTTGTGAACTGTTGTTAAAAGAGTGTGAAAAAGATTTTGGTTCTCGAATCAGCGGGGAATTTATCGCTCATGTATGTCGTGGTAAAAATATAAGCCAGGCCTAAGAGTCTGACTGTACGGGGTGTGTCGAACATACATTTATGATTTAGGTAGGTAGGTAGGTACTGTCATTCTTGGAGGCTCCTTTATTGATCGATCATTCTTAATCTGCCTATGTTCCCACTGCTGAGACACAGGCCTCCTCTTTGTGAGAGGGAGTTGGCCGTAATCCACCACGCGGGCCCAGTGCGGTTTGTAGATGTCACCATGTCTTCGAATTTTTGGTTCTAGGACATGCCGGTTGCCTCATGATCGATCTTGGCCTAGGAAGAGTGATTTTCTATGTTGCAAAATCTTAGTACAGATTGTAAATTGGAGAACACAGAGTTCCAAACAAGGAATATAATAAGCTATTAAGGTTCGAGTGTACCAAGATGACAATAAATATATCTCAAGTTGCTCAGGGTTGTCTGTGGTCAGGTTTTTGACAGCAATATACTCTTATCTAGTAGTAATCATCACGTTAATTAAATTTACAAGATGTGTTTTGTGTTATATCAATTTGATACTGCCAAAGTAAAGAAGTTGTCCTTCCTAACACAAATGTGCATGTTTTAAAATATTTTGAGATAATTAGACAGATATACAACCAGTTTTGAATGATGACAGTAATTTTATCGTAACTTTTCACCCAAGCCCTCGTTAAAAGTCGGTCATTGAAAAATATGAAACTTGGCAACCCTATTTAAGAGCCCTATGTCTACAAACACTGGCAACCCACTTACGAAGCTGACTTACTTGCCAGTATTGTAATGTTGTAATACTTATGTGCTAGTTTCTTGGGGCCTAGGCGTCTAACTCGGAAATATAACCTCTTTTGAACGACCAATTTTTTAAATACTTGCGACCTTTTTTGACACAGTTATTTTTATTATACAACTTATGCAATGACTCGCAAAACATACTAAATTAAAGTTCAATTACTTTGTCATAAATTAAAACAGGTAAAACTTTCGCATGATAGAAACCTGTCCTTGTCTAACTTGGTACAATTTAGCATCTTATGTCTCTTTTCCGCTTGGACCGTGACCTACATGGTGGTTGCGATGTTGCGCTAATTCGGGTACTGTCGCTGAGTACATATTGCTAATATGCAAAGACTATAGCTATACTGCTATACCCACGACGCCATTTACAAAAAAACAATTGAATCCCTATTCGATCCGCGCATGGGTGCATAAATCGACAGACGACCTTGAGAAGGTGACTGGGACAGACTGATTGCGGAAGGCGGAGAACAGGGTGTTGTGGCGCAGCCTAGAAGGGGCCTCTGTCCAGCAGAGCACTGCGATAGGCTGAGTTGATTGGTTGATTAAGGGGTGCATTAGAGTCAGACCCGCTACCACCATGCTGCCGACCAACCAACCAATCAGCCTATAATGTACCCACTGCTGGGACACAGGCCTCCTCTCTGTGAGTGGGAGCCACCATGCTGACTGGCAAATATTTTTACGACGGCATAAGCTATTCTCATATAGTACGTGCCAACACGAAAGAAGAACATTTAATGAAATAGTAATAACCAGCCTGTATTGTCTTACTCCAGGGCAAACGCCTCCCTTTCCTCTTTCCACTCAACTCGATCCGGAGCCAATATGGACCAATCCCGCCTGTAAGCTTCAAGTTCGTCCCGCCGCGCCGTCTACTACACTCTAGCCTTCAAAGGATGATTTTGGAAAAAAAAAATCCATTTACTGAGTATCTTCGTAATGTAGGTAATCTGCGGCAGTTGAGGCAGTTCCGAAACGGTTTTTTTGCTAATATACAAAACATTAAAGTTATGTATTGTGAAAGATTTCTTTGAATGCCAAAGGGAGATGAGCAACTTTCACTGCTTTTGAAGCTTAATGACTTTGTCGTTTTGTCGGAAGTACTTATCTACCTTTTTATTATGGTTTTCTATATGTAATAAACCATGATAATTTTTTAAGTTTATTTTTTGTAGATCATCTTTTGTTAATCTGTTAAATATAGTAACAATATTAGTTTCTATCTTAGTTTTTTTACTTAGCTAACAACAAAACCTAGGTTAGCTTATATGTTGACATGGTGATTCATGGACTTCTGTCCATAAATACGCTTAAGGATTGTTGTTCATAATTAGCATCATTGATCACCTTTTTCTATTCACTACTGTGTATAATACTCCTCTTTAGGGTGCTATGCTTCTCTAGTCCCTGCGAGTCTCATCCAGGCCTTTGTTGAAAACATTAACATCTAATTTATCTTTTTACACTTTAGCCTCATATGCTCTTAAAATAGCTTAAAGCATACGTTTTGTGGTAATAATGTTGTCTGTAGTCACGAGGGACATGTTATTAGCAAACTTCGTTTTGTTCACAACTGAAAATAAATTTGGCACACGAAAAATTTAAACATGATTGATATTATTCTAAAATTATTTTCTGTACAGTGCAGTAAGTAAAGACGGACACATTTATAATGTAATGTACTTAATGGATGGAGAGGGAGAGGAAGGTCAAAGAAAATGTGGATGGATTGTGTGAGGAATGATCATCATCATCTGCCTAGCCTTTTCTATGTTGGGGTCGGCTTCCAGTCTAAGCGGATGCAGAGTGAAGAATGATATGAAATAGAAGCGAGTGAAGGTTAGTGTGACGGTTGACAGGGGAGGATGAAAGAAGAAAACGTCTTGCGCCGACCCCAATTAACTTAGGAAGATGAAGATCGGGGAAGAGAAGTCGACTCAAAAACTTAGGGAAGAAACAAGAATGAATGTAGTAACTGCAAAATTAAATATTCAGTTCAACACTCTTTCTACTATTATACAAAGAAGGGTAGGGGAAGACCAAAGAAACGATGATTGGACTGTGTGATAGATGATATGGCTAGAAAGGGAGTGACTACCGAGATGACGACTAATAGAAAAGTACCTATGGAGGAAAAAGACAAGTTGCGCCGACCTAAAATAAATTGGGATAAGGGCAGGAGAATAATATGATTCTACTAGTATACAAAGTTAGGTAGCTTATCCAACTGTACGGTCTTGGATTCACACCATTGAGCCAACGTGAAATTGAATTTGTATCATAAATTGTCCAGGTCTGGATTTGGAACTGTGCCCAAGCGATAGGCTTGCTCTAACATTGAAACCTCATACCATCGTGATGAACATAGGAAAGGTGCTACTATATATTGATCTATGTATTCTTTCCCCCAAAGGTACTAGGTAAGCAGAAAATACAGAATGTCACTTTCTACGATATTTACATCTATACAGTTTTCTTACTTCTACATTCATGCATCAATTTTAATTGATGCATGAATGCGGAAGTAAGAAAACTCACCCTCAAGAGACGAAAACATCTCTTTTAAATCAGTTAACTGTGTCAAAGCTATGAGAGATGTTCTAGTTAGAGATTCACTTAAAGAAAGATAGGTATCGTCATTATAATTTCAGCCGAAAAACGTCCACTGCTGAAGATGTGGTCCGGTCGATGCTTTATGGAGGTCCAGCAGTGAAAGATTGTAACAATACTAAATTATTATCCAAATTCTCCATAATTAAAAGAAAGAGGCAACCCTTAGATCATTCCGATCAGTAGCTCGATGCCTACAACGTTTTACCTTTGCCAAAAATGAATTATTAATCTCTGCTACTATTCTAGAACACAATAATTACTACATAACAACAAACAAAGGTCATTAGTTGTAAAAACGCAATAAATTCACCGTAACGAGGAAGAGTGCCGTCTAGTAGAAACTCTGTCCTCGCTTTCAATGTCGCATCGGGTAAATATGTACTGCGTAGTATGAGGGGTGATGGTTTAATGGAATATGATCATATAGTAACTATAGTAAGCGACTGGGTTAAGTAGGAGTCGGTTATGGTCGTAGTTGATCCTGTTGCTGAAGGTAGAGGTCTCGTGGACGAGGCATCTGAAGTCAATTTTGAATTACAAGAAACATAAGTGCCTTTAGAGGGCAATCTTCTTAAAGAAAGGACTTGAAAGAACGACAGACTGGTACTGGATCAAGAAATATTTATAAAATTATATCTTACATAATTATAGTCAATAAATTGTCAATCCAGCCTACGAGAGAAGCTACCATACAATCGGTTAATCTTAAAGGCTATATGAAATTCACAAGGAAGTTCCATCCATACTAATATCACCTAATATTATAAATTCGAAAGTAACTCTGTCTGTCTGTCTGTCTGTATGTATGTATGTTTGTTACCTTTTCACGCCTAAACCACAGAACGGATTTCATAAAATTTGGCAGAGAGATAGATTGCATCCCGGGGAAGGACATAGGATAGTTTTTATCCCGATATACCCACGGGATCGACACTTATGCGGGTGAAACCGCGGGGCGCTGCTAGTTTCACTATAAATATCATTGACAAATGATGCTATTTCCTTCTCGAAATAACTCATTTCTATTTCACATCCCTATTGTTCCAAGAAACAGTCACAATTCTCCAAACTCGCAGCAACACAACATTTTCTAAGCTCTAGTACACTGGAAACTTGACTATAAGACCTTGACCGAGAACTTACAACTAGAAAATTCTCCAGGGATTCAGACTCGTTTAGATTTTAACTAGAAAATGAAACTCACTTGCTATAGCTGGACTTTTGTTCGAGTAATAGAAAGTTAAATGAAAATTAAATTGGTTCATCTTATAAAGGTTAAATTGTAGAAATAACTGAATATACGAAATAGGTACTTACCAGTGGTTATGTATGGTAGCATTCAACTTATTATCTACAATTATTATATTATAGTATTCTTCCTCATGAATGCTTTAAAATCGTTGAATCGTTTAAAATCACGGCCATATTCGTACTGCCAAGCTTTGTTGTCTCTCCTGATTTATGTCTGTTCTCTGCTTTGAGCGCTTCTTTACTATCCAGCACAATATTATCAGCAATAAACAACTTTTGACTCATTACATTAGAATGCAAAATCATTATGTGTACCCAAATTATCATCTATTAGTCTATTATTTATCAACATGTTATCTAAACAAGTACTTAACGGAGCGATCAAATGCGGGATAACTGACCTATTTATAATTAAACTTGTTGACCTATTTAGTTAGTGCATAATGATAAACATATTTTTTATCGATTATACGATTATACGAATAAAAGTATTCACATCGTTTGGTTTAGTTTAATATAATTTTGTTATGTAGACTTAGCCGGCATTAAATGGGAAGGTTGGGAAAAGGTAATTCGTTTATTTTCTTTAGCTAAGAAGATCCCTTTTCCGAGCTTTAGATTTGTTGGGTTAATGCTACACGATTTAGAGTCTTTCAATCGCTTATCTTATATATCTATCTTAATATCTGCAATACTTATCTTGTTATTCTTCTAAGAATCAGGGATCGTACCCGAGTTCCAATTTTTGATCCATTCCGCGATTCTAGCTATTGTCTCTTTCAATATCTTTCTAGCCTGGCACTAACATAAACTACTCTTACTTCCTAAAGCCTTACCGTAACAATAATATAACCATATTTAACTTATACTCGTTCATGTTCAATCACAAAGCGATATAATATGAACTAATTACAATCTCTAAGTATATCGTTACACAATAACATTGTGAGTAAGTCACCAAGGCTGCCTGTGCGCAGCCTATGGGAAACTGCTCCATGCACTGACTGTTTAGAAATAATTATAGTGGTGTATTACCGTGTTATGTTATGTTAAAACTGCTAGCCATTTTGTTCATATGGAAATATCAGCTTAGAGAGGTGACAAAAAAATTAAAGGATTAAGATTTTCCATAGACTGTTGTTGAAAAAAAAAAAGACACGAAGCAGTGATTAAACGTATGTACCGCATAGTTTTGATTGTTTAGAAAGCAATTCAAAATATATCTGTTATCTCTCTGAAGTCCCACCAGTAAATAAAAAGACCAATGGTCAGAAAGAAGCTGAAATCAGCAATAATCATTCAAGAACCGATAGATTTGGCACAACATATGCAAATCAACTTAGAATTCGAAACGATTTCAAGATGAATAGATACAATATCTATTTATAGAAACTGAAGAGTTTAATTTCGATATTTTCAATATTTCAGTCTTGATATGTGTCGGGGAAAACTCGTAACACTAAAAGCTATGCTCGGAATTTCCCAGTGTCTTATTATTTCTAGAATGATCAAGGTTTTATAAACCCCATCTACGTTTAGCTGTTTGTGTTTTCCTGGGTATTCAAAATCAAAGACGTGTTTACGTATCTTTAGCATACTGTAGTAATCGTCAATCTTAGCAATTATTTTGGAATGGACTTTAAATCTCTAAGCATAATATTATGTTACTTTGATCTTCGCAAGACAAATACGGGAGAAACAGCTGAAAGATAATACCGGTTGCCGGTTACATAAAAAAGGAATCATATCACTTGGCAACGTAAGTGAAATTGCTATCATCTTACTTCAGTGTTATCTCATATCTTTGTCACTTAAACGAAAAGATAAGCAAGATAATCCAATCTTCGCTACTCAAAATCTCGAAACTTGTAGGTACTTAAATGGCGAAGTACAATGCTTTGTTATTGTAAAGACAAAGTTTTTTTTTTTTCTGCTATCGTCCTAAGAAGGCACGCATGACAAATACAGAAGGCATGCGATTCAACCGTAAGGAAACGTCATTGACCGATCCTACGGTGTTGATGCTAAAATAGCTAGAAAAAGTACACCACAACCTGTTGTTAAAGACATAGAGTTCAAAATCGATCGATTTCAAGTTATAGAGCATTTAAAAAACGGCGTCGAACAGAAGTTAACAATGCCGAAATGTAACTATCAAAAGAAATTGAACCTTAATCTTTCTGCAAGAAGTCCTATTTTGATAAAATCATAATTTGGTTCGTGATAAAAATAAAATTAATAATACTAATGAATCTTTTGTTGAAGTAAATTAGTATATTGTACCAGGTACAATTGGGGAATTAACTTAAAATTCTGCAAGTAATTTAATGCAATATTAGACTTGATTTAAATGCAACGAAACGAATCTATACTTCGCTTTCACATCTTTTCATATTATGGAAAAATTACTGAGAAAAAATAAGTTAAATATAGAACCACTTCAAGTTTACCATCACATTTTCTTAGGAGGGGAAAATATCTCCACCTCATAGGTAATTATCTGCTTACCTAGCAGTAAAATCTCATGCTGAATCGTATCTTAAAAGAGAAATAAATTATCATATAATACTTACTAGAAGCAATGGAGATAAATTTTAGAAAATAAATATGACGCGGCTAACGGTAAAACTTAGAGGAATTTGGCAAGAGCGCCACGCCCACAAAGTGATTTGCGATACAGCCAAAATAACAAAAGAAAGCTACCTATCTAACCTATCCAAAACGAGAAAGAATATTGAATTAACAAATAAAATATTTAGAAGACAACAAATACCTCTAAAATATGGAGGTAACTGAATAAGTTTCATTATAATTAACCGACTTCAAAAAGGAGGAGGTTCTCAATTCGTCGGAACCTTTTTTGACGTGACAACGTCTTAAATTAGGTTGCGGCTGGGAGTCACTTATGAAAAAGTGTAACGCTCGGTAACGTTACGATGAGTCACCGAACGAGAGAGAGGCCCGCCGAATGCCTTGCGTCTCTCTCCCACTCAACTATCATTCAATTCCTTGTTCCTATTGTGCAATTTAATTATATTCATATCAATAAATATTCTACCGAGAAAAAGACGTTGTCACGTAAAATCTTCGCCCGTAAAACCGACTTTACAGGCAACCATTTTTTTTTTTTTTTTTTTTTTCTTTTTTTTTTTTATGTATGTTCCCCGATTACTCGGAGACGGCTCGACCGATTTCAAAAATTATTTTTTTGTTTGAAAGGGTATACTTTCCAGGTGGTCCCATTGTCAGCAGGTCAGGATCTGATGATGGGATCCTGGAGAAATCGAAGGAACTCTTCAAGTATTATAGGCACACCTATAGCGATTTGGGTATTTTTTGTAGTAACTCGTGCATTTGCTCTCGGAAAGCATCATTTGGTGAAGTGGAACTGATGATGAAGACCACAGATGGCAACCGGAACTACTCAATAACAAGTATTTCCCGGTTTGCGATTCGATTACTTACTTTAATATGGTTGCTAAGCAAGTTATGCTCGTCACAATGCGAATGGTGAAATGGAGCTGATGGTGGAATACCAGGAGAACTCCTCAACAAATAACGTCCCTGCATCGGGAAAAGCAATATTTTGTAAAAGGCGATGAGCAAGTTGGCATTAGGCTATTGTAACTTAGATACATTATAAACAGACACACTAAAAAGCGAGAAATAAAAACTTTTTAACAAAAAAAAAACCGACTTCCAAAAAAAACACTACAAAGTGAAAAATAACTTTTATTTCGGAAGTCGGTGGCAAAAAACTAAAATACAGATCCAAAGACACCGACTTCCGAAATAAAAGTTATTTTTCACTTTGTAGTGTTTTTTAGCAAACAACTTTTAAGTATCTGTTTGGAAAAATATTAAGGATTACTAATGTAAAGGCAGTCAGTTATATCCGTCTATAAGGTAGTGTCCAGTCCTACTGCATAAGGTTCCAACAAGCAAACAGGCGATGCTCCTAATAAATTAAGAAACTATATATCTACCACAGATATATTATCAGCTGGTTTCGTCCGTCAATTTCCTTGATAGATCTCTAAAGAGCTTGTTATTACTTTCAGAAACACTGGAACAAAGACTAATAGCCATTAAACTCCCATCAATGAGCCGCTACACCTTACGCGTACCCACGTAAATTTTCAAGTTTATTAATGTGTCACCTTCGGGACTCTTGCGCACGTTAAAATAGAGCGGGACGCTATTATTAGCGCATAACTGTGTGAAAGAGACAGCCGTACGTATTATCGGTGTCTGCCGGAATGGCATGTAGTTGATTGTTTTCTATTTATCTTTGTTATTGATGTCTGGCTGAATGTACTGGTTTACGGCGGTCATGGAATACGTATGGCCTATTTCCATTGAAATTCTTCTTATGTTCTTCAAAAGAATTGAAAACAACCGTTTGGTTATATTAAAAGTATTAACTTCATCTGAATTGTGATTTTCGTTAAAATGTCATTCTATTTTATTTTTGCTTTTCATCAAAATAATCTTCAAACACAAACAAAGCATGCCTTGTAACTTATCAAATATTTAATTTTAATTTCCGTCATTTAAAAGATATTGCACTGCCAAACTAAATACCTTCAGAAACAGGAAAATGGCGACAGTTCGGATATCTCCGCGAATTCCGGAATCGGCCGAAGCCAAGCCGAAAGCTTTCTCAAATCCGTTGCGTAATTCAAGTTAACTCAATGTAATAGCTTCCTTACTGCAATTAATTGTTTTACGTTCTACTTGCGTGAGTTATTAAACTTTTGGAAAGTAAAGTCTTTCTTAAAAGACATTAAATTGAGCTGAAAACGATATTACTAATGACGGTAATCAGATAGAGCCGAGACAATGAAAAGGGAACTATTGCTTTATGGACATGTTCATAAAACTATACCAGAAAATGATAAGCACATTAACTTATTCTGAAATCTGAAACAATCTTGATAGAACACACTATTTATTCAAACTCGTATGAAAATCAAGAAAAATATGTTCCATATTCCTCAAAAACTCATCTTGTGAAAGAGATGAAGAGAAATGCGGGCAGTAAATCAATCAAAATATTCATGCGTCCTTGTTTCCACCGTAAGGTTATTTTTACTCTGCATTTGCATACGTTATTTGCGTGGTCTAAATTCGCCTTAAATTATGCCCATATATTTTGATAAGGACCTTGATTATATGATAATGTTTGTTCCCGTTATGGCTTGTTGGACTTGGATATGAGTCTTTAAGAAAATATGAAAAAGAAAGTAGATTTGTGCTGCGTATCTTTATTAATGTCTGTATATAAGGACTTCTGTAAATTTATTTTACGTGTATAAGTGCGCAAAATGCAAGAATCAAGGAAGTCGTCTTCTTTTAAACCTGTTTCACATGCAAAGTAATCAGGTACGGTAGGTTATTCTTCGACTTGAACGACACCTATTTCCTCCTTTCTACCTGATATTTCCTTTTCGATATTGATGTCCGTTAGATTAGTGTTATATGATCTAAAATTCTCGATAACCCACCCAAAGGACAAATTCTAATTGGTGGTTTTCATAACAACAACCTTCAGAGCAGTGCACTTGCATAACATTTCACTCACAGTGTGATGATTCACAATTACCAATAAGCGAATCATTGGCTATCACGTAATTCATATATAAACAGGACGAAACAATAGTGTTGGTGGGCTGGTATATGCAGTATTCGTTAGTAATAGAAATATAATCTATGTCATACTAAGGTAACGGATCCATAGATTTAGCAGTAAATTTTCAAGGAATCATTAAATCGTGCTTGGAATTATAGCTTGATAGCAAAGAAGATGAATTTGTACTATAATTTGAGTGTAAAAGCAAGTGTGTCACTGATATTTGGTAGAGTTGATTAGATAGAAGAAGTACCTCCTAATGATAGGCGTACATCTCTCAAATCAAATTCAAAGGGCAGATAAGTAATTCCTTTCATATATGCCAATGTTACGAAGAATATTTGCTGAATGAAATCAGTATTATTTGTTGAACCAACGGTTTTCGGTACGCAACCTAAATATTTGATTCGGGACAAGCTATTAGTCATACCAAATTACAATATTTGTTATGGCACATTACGAATGCTATAATTTGAACTATCGCTCTATTCGATCAACAGTTATTCGTTACTTGACTTAAATTCTACAATCCGAATTTAACAATCCATAGGAGGCTTAATTTACTCAACACAAAAAGAAAGAAAAGAAAATACATTTATTTAGCACGGACTAAAATACACACAATACACCAAATACATACACGTACATCAGATAAAAACAAAAGATCAAATAAAAAGTGTTAAGTCCTATGTATAAGAAATTAGCAGGAAAGTGTGCCTCACGGCTGCGCCAAAAAGGCCCAATTACAAAAATGCCAGACAGCTAGTGCCTGACGCTGGTTTTCAACTGGATAACATCATGATCCGTATGGATCATATCATATTTTAACGCCAAAAGGCATTAAGGCGAATTATCTTACACATCGTTTAAAAGTACATTCGAAAGGAATAATGAATCTAATTAAATAAACAAAAAAAAAAAGGAAACAACGCAGATAAGCCGGGTATCATGTGAAATGTGCCACCAAAACCGGCGCGAGCGCAATATTCAAAATGGCTGCCGCTGTATGTAGGTCACGGCAATCGGTGCCTCGGTGGCTGCTCTTACGAATTTTTTAAACCCGAAACCAATTTGACTTAAATTTGCAATGTTTGCTTAGTTTTGTGTTCAGTATTGTTTAAGTCAACACGATTAATATTTATTTTAATAAAAGTGTTGAAAATTCTTCGTCAAGGGCGAGAATAACGGTAATTTCGACAAAATTATTCTTCAAATTAACAAACAATTTGAGGCCTCAGAAATATTGGTGGAAAAACTGCTATAAAGTTAGTCAGTCACCGTTTAACGTAATTATAGTTTCAATGTCATATCCTTGCATAAAAACGCGGCCTTGACTTTAAGATAAATGTATAAAATCATAACGGAGCATTTGAAATATATCAGGGTAACGTAATCGGAGAAATGTGGAAAAGTAATGGGTAAACCATCATTTGCGCCACAAACGAGTTCTAATGAGGATTATGATATTCAGGATTGTCATTCCTGGGGCCTTATTCTCTGTGACACAATGAACGAAACCGTGCGAAAAGAACGCGAGATTGACGGAAATAGCTAAGGAATTGACGTGTTTTTGAAGTAAGGAATCGTTAAGTCGTCATAGTGAATTAGGGCCCTGGCCATCATTTAGCCATAGTCCTTATGGAACTGGGATAGGATAATTACAACACAAGAGGATCCTAAACTAGTACATACTACAATATTTACGTCAATGGGATGTACCATCTGTCTCCTTGGGTGTGATCTACTACTAACGTGAATATTACTAGTGCCAAGAATATTCGAAATTGATATATGAGTGTGTTCCACTACTACTACTACACTATTTGGTTTTGATCCCGAAGTAAAAATAGACTTTATTATCCTCGTGTCGTTTGGAGACGCAAAAAGGAATAGGCTGCAGCAGTTGTCAATGATGATGATACCATACCACAAAAATATGATGACCTTAAAAGTTCCAGAAGTAACACAGGTATGGTAGAAGATTAACATTATGTCAGATCAAGGTACAGTCCAGCAGTGGATGCTACATGCTGATGATAATGTAATGATGATGATGAAGCTTCAAACGATTATTAAGCATCTATGTCCCTCAAGTACATTTTAAACATAGGCAAGTGTTTTAACAAATAAGAATATTTTAGCATGAAGTTCATTGTCATTTGAGGTTACAGTTCCGTGGACTTTAGTCTTGCTGTAATTCTCGATCGCTGAGAAATCAGTCATCATGACTTGCCGGTTTTGGATCTGCGAAACAATCTATGGCTTGTAGAATACTGTAATCATTATTAGGTTTTTACGATCTGACATTTCAAGGAGATACTTTCATGGAAATTGGAATATTCATTTGGGATTTTTTACCGAGAGTAAAGTGCGGTAAATGTCAAGAGTTTAATACTTTTGCCTACGTAACTTGAGAACAAATTTCTTCTTTATAATCTTCTAATAAATTTTTGCATTATCTATTTGTAACTTTACTTTCAGGTAAAACGATCATTAGTGACTCATAAAGCTACATTCTGCATCTTTTCACTTTTTTTTCCTCAAATCCAATGCCTTCGTATCTTATTCGTCCAACCGTTTTCGTGTACAGCTATTTTCATAGCAATAAAAACATTCAAATGGGATTGTTTATTTGCTGCAAAGTATGAAAATAAATTTTGTTTACAATATATTTTTATAATAACAGGAGAGAGCCTAACACGACGTTTCATTTTAATGTTGGCGAGGATATATTTATTGAGTATGAGAATTCTCGTCTTTCATATATCCACCCAAATCATATCTGTTCCGGATAGCTTATAATGCCTATTTTATTAGCCGGTTTTCTTGAATTAATGTCTGGTATCATAAACCCACAGTTTAATATTAGCTTGAATTTTAAAGCTTCCATGTATTTCAGAGCAAAAGTGCATGCATTTGCACATCGCACATCATCTCTGTTTACACAAGTCTGGGCTGGTTTGGCCATTTTATGATTAATTAAGATGGTGGGTTATGGCTTGTTATGATAATTATTTTTGTATGCTTCTGAGTGATGAGATTTCTTATTAAAGACCTTGTAACTGGGGGCCCAGTTATAAGTTTGAACATGTTCTCATGCAAATTAGTCTGTTTCAACAATAATTGCTGCTTCGTGTCCAGTAACAAAGTCTTGAGCTGATATTTTATTAACATTAATTTCCATTGTAAATACAAACTTTCTCGGAATATACCATTACATTAATGAGTAGACGGAGTTCCAATTCACTTTTTCAGTTCCGTAAGCCATGCATGTGAAATTGCGGGCAAAAATTCTCAACTCCGTTTCCCCAATACAATTCTTTTAATAGGCATGTTCAACAGCGTTGTTTTATAGCTCACCACTTGGTATGTTTGTCAAACAATGAAAATCAGTCATTCACAAGGAATGTCCCAATTCGGTTTTACCGAAACCCAGGTCGCATTACGTTTAAACAAAATAATTGCACGTAAACAACTCATTTGGTACTTCAACTGCATTATTTATCACTTCATTATATTATGCAGTTGCCCAACATACCAACTAATGATGTATATTTTATATACTGTTACAAAACAAGTCTATTGGGTCTCAGCTCACAACGGTTCGCGAATTCCTTTACAAGAGAAGTGAAAGCCGACCAAATAATACGTTTATCAGAGCGGAACGCTTTTCGTCATGTACTTCATTGACAAAACGCCTAGCACTGTCCTCTCGAAGATGCAATGAATGAATATTATTATTGCAGCTAATTTTAAATTCATTTATTTTTGCACTACCACCCGGTCACCCGCTCTCTCCTAAAGATGCGTGCGGAATGAGGTCAGCATGTTCCAATTTTAAATTTTGATTGTCAGTAAAAGGTTATGATACATACATAGTACTTTCACTGTCAGTTTTTGCTCTTTATCTGACCGAGCCTAAAACATTCATTGTACGGTCTAAAACTTCCGGTTATGGTTCCGGCTAGGCTCCAATTTCGAATTCGTTGAGCTTCTAAATGTTGCGCCACTATCTAAACGAGTTCTTTATAAAGTTTAATTACTCTTATCAATATTATTGAACTTCTAATCTCAATTTAATCTTTAACGAGTTGTGTTGCACAATAGTTGAGCTCATCTTTAATGTCTTTAAAAGAATTGACAGCTTTTTGATGGGTCGTAAAATGTTATAAGTGAATATTCCTTAATAGTTCTTAACCTCTGTATATCTTGTACACTATAACTGTAGGAGTTTTATGAGTTACTGTTGTTTTATTTGTATTAAAGTTTGGATAATTTTCAGTGCAATCACCTTATTACTTCAGTCCATCGTCCTGCATTTCTCCCATTAAAAGAGCTTGCTTATCGGCCCGCAAGCGGTAACCCAAATGACACATTCGCGGTCCTGTTATTACTTCGGTATCGCATCGGACCAATTATAAATAGAGACTGATAAGTTCCGTTACTCGTGCCTTCTCCATCCCTCTCACACTCCCATATAAACCTCATCAAAAGAAAGAGACAGAAATACAAACGAACCTGTCTCGGTAGATTCGCGTGCCACGGCTCGGGTTTCCCCGTATCACGAGGCTACTTTCCTTCGGCGACATGCGAATTTATCATTTCTTGATATTGTATCTTAATTTCTTCGTTTTAAAGTTCAAAACCTTACGGTGTTTGTTGAAAGGGTGTTTATTAAACCCTTGTTTCCTTGACATTGCCAATTTACGATGCCGCCCTTTCTTTGGAAGAGATTGTTTCGTTTCAGTTTATGGCAAAAGTTCATTGGAATTTTAATTTTATATGTTCTAACTGTGACTGATCATGTTAATGACCCTGGAACATCAGTTGAATGGCTTCTAATTTGCAATTAATGCTAACGTTGGTAAGCAATTTGTTTTGATCTACAGAAGTAGACTCGAATGTTCCATGATTATAATTTAAATCGGACGAGATCCTATCTGTACTTTTGATTTTTTGTTTACTGATACAATTATTTCTTAGAAAACATAATGATTATGCAAATGATTTAATTGTACCCAGAGAATAAATCATTAGACAATATTTTTTTATTAATTTATTTAAAACCCGTAAGTACAATACGATTCATATTTTTGTAAAAATATTCACACATCATCGTCATTGGATTTTTCTGCCTCTTGACCGACCAAATTTGGATGTATATCTTCTATATCCATTATATTTCTTCTGTTTTCTTCAACACTATAATTCATTCATTCATTTCAGCAACAACCTCTTCGTTTCAATCCAGTCATCTATATTTCTATTGCTATTGAATACTAATACAATATTGCTAGAAGATAATCTACTTGGAAATATACTCCCGTGTTGACCTTCAATAGATTATTTAATGATCGTATGTTGTTATTGATATAATAATATTATTTACTTTGCTATCCAGACATTGCGACGGATTCGTTTTGTCCTTAACTTGTTTTTATATCGTCCATAATTGAAACCTATAGAACACTGTTAATACCTCCAATATTTCTGCTGAAATGTTCGCATAAATCTGTCTATTAAGCACTATATTGTACTTCGAAAATGTCATAACTATCAGCTAATGAACTATCTATCGATAAAGGGGTCAAACGATAATTATTAACTTAATCATTCATCGGTTTCTGTTCACTTGATACTAAAATACTTATCCATCCGTGATATAACTTGGTAACAATCGCAGTCCAGTAAGGTCGAAACTATTCGTGTCATGCAGATCCCTATCATTTCCGTCTCCGACTGATTTGAATTCAATGCTTCCACCATTTGTTTATTGTTCCTCGACACAATCTTGACCTGTGGCTTACCCATTCATTTCATATTTAATCATACCCTGAAAGTATTCCTCCATATTTGTGTATCGTATGTTTTGGTGACCCATTTCTGTTGTACCTATGGTCTGAATTAAGAGCAACGTGGATGAACAATGCTCTGGATACTCCGTCATCCGCTCGAAGGCGTAACATAGCGGTCCACCAACGTAACAAGAGTTTCACCGCTCTGTAACGGATGACACAAGCGGTTACGGTACCCGAGCCCGCGCGGTGGGGCGCATTCGACTTTCAAACTCACGCGTACGAAAGCCATTGCTCCAACGCTCGGTGCACGCTCGGCCCGTCTTCGGCTAACATCGGATCCTTACTCTTCATAGCTCTTCATAAACACTTTAATTCTGGTCTCTATCATAACTTGCGACAACAGTTTTTCCATTGCTATCAGTCTCATAATCCGTAAAGTATTAAATGCGGAAATGTTGACAATGAAAACTGTAGGCGAAGATGTCTATGGTAGAGTCGCTATTCGCTTGTAATTCAAGCGTGGTACGCTCGTACCGTTAGCAGTGAAAGTGCTTGGGCAAAAGTGAAACGGATGGTTTAGAGTGGCGCAACTTGCTCGAGATTAGCGTAAAAAATCGCGATTGAGGAAATGTGAGAGGTTACACCCGGTTGGATGTTTGAGATTTTTTTGTGCTAACTTTTTTTTGGCATCTAGATCATTCTTTCTCTAGTTGTTCTCGAAGGTTCTTCAGGAGTTTTGTTCTCTTTGAATTCCTTTTAAGAAGTAACACTCGCTCACTTATCTTTCGCATGATCTATTTCTAACGAAATCCTCCTTTCTTCCTCTTTACATCATTGACTAAACCTTTCTACAAGTTAACAATTCATCCACTCTTCCTCCAATTCGGTAAAATCAAAAGTCACGCCACTCCCTTTCCCACTAATTACCCTTAATTAAACTAAAAAGTAATAAGTCATTACACCAGTAAATAACAACGGTGTCGACTAACCTAATTTCACCCATTGATTGTGCACTGCCAGTATGTGGCACGGATGTGTATGTTGTACGTGAGTTTCTTTTGAATTCACCTGCCACTCATTTCTTTTCATGGTGTGTTAGGTAGACAATTTAATTTGATTATTCCCTGTCTACATTTTCATAAGAAAAAATAAACTTATAAATGGTTCAATACCAATTCTATTTCATCATTTATCTGGTAGTCATTGTCTATCTATAGTGAGAAAAGTTATGTGTATGAATGTGGATAAGAGTAGAGGAAAACCAAAGAAACCAATAGAGAAGAATGGAAGAAGACGACATGCTCCTTCGACCACAAATTTTAATATATTGAGATAAGGACAAGAGCATGATTATGGAGTGTGTTTCTGAAGCTGGAAACTGAAAAACAGTCAACAGAAACCAACGATTTTAATTAGATTGCTTATCTCTAAATTCAAACGTCACATTTTCAACATGGTCAGTGCAAAACAGGTGCGAATACTCTTTGATCGGAAGTAACTTCCGGATTTCGGTCTTCTCCTTTCAATGGAATCGTGGTTAAAACTTTATTTGATTACTCAATCCTAATGAGAAAGTAGGCCGCTCGTGTAGCTCCAAATTATCTCTAAAACGTGTCGGGGTCCCTTCCCAAAATAATGTTTTTCTTTAACTCGATCACTATTAATGTATTTAGAGATTAGTCTACTTTTCTAAATGTAACCCTCGTTTTCCAAGCATTCATTATTCCCTTGGGATTAAATCGTTTAAGGAATCCTTTTCAACCTTGGTCTACAATATAGTCTAGGTCTTAGTAGCTTGATGCTACTTTTCTATGAGCTATTCTTGTCTGGATTTATTATAAGAATGATTGATGGGTGAACTAGGGTATATTCTGCGCCGTATGAACTCAATTTACTTTATAGTCGGCTGATAAAAGTATTGGGAACCTTTTTTTGTCCATTACGGGAACACTTACTCTGTTTTTAGATGATATAGCTCATTTATTATTTTGTCATTTAGATTTGGAAGCATTGTCATGTATTATTAGTATTACTTGTATTTTTCTTATCTGTGTCAAATACTAGAAACATCCTCTTTTATAGTACTGAAGATAATTAGCGAATTGCGCAATACTTTGTAATAATAATAACAAAATGGCGCGTTACCGGATGTTCGTAACTTTAATCTGTTATGTCTTCACTTATTTTTTATATCTGTGCCTCCGTTGCTGACATTCTCTTTTTCTCTTTCATCAAAGACAATCCAGTACCTACGCTTGTAAATTTTCACTTAATATAGAAGAACCACTTTATGTAGCCGAAAACAATTTTATCTCTTCATAATACAGCGTCAGATTTCTTATTTCCTTCTCCCAATGGAGAACTGTTGATGAAAAACATATCCAGTTCAACCCTTCAAAAGCTTGGCATGTCTATTTGTAAACAAAATTAAAGGATAAAACAATATGAATCATTTATAAGTCAAATGAGAGCGCGGCGACAGTGAAGCGCGCGTGTGTATCTAGGTTAGTTGGTCACAACCTCGTCGGTAGGGGCCTCAGCGGTGGGTTAGGTTAGTTAATCTTGATAGTTGCTTGCTTTCAATACCTGGACCTGTGGTCAGGTGTCAACCTGTGTCAGGTTCAGCATAAAATTTTGACCGATATTCTCTGGAAATTGGATAAGAAAGGTCCATAAAAGAGATTGACGTGTCAAAAAGTTAACCCTCTAAAAGCGAAGGTTTTCAAAAATAAACATTTAAAAGATTTTTTGTAAGAAACAAAGATGATATTCCTGCAAGTCACGTTTTATAAAGGTTTTTCATCCCTTTCGTTTGCTTCCATCAGTCAAATAGCTACCCTACCCCTGACCCCTAAATATTTGTTTACTCACACATCAATCAAGCCATTAATTACCATACTGTTCAACATTCCGCGCCCTTGGGCTTGTTTTTCCTCAGTTCTGAAGTTTTCTACGAAATGTTAATTATCAAGGAAGGAAAACTCTAAATATATTATGTTTTCCCGGAACATTAAAACGAGAAAGGGCAACAAGTGGAAAATATTGCAACCTATTACTGTTGCCTGAACGTTTTCAGACGGCTTCGCTAATAAAGGTCGGAGTTTATCGTGGGCACAACTTTGTATGTGTTTATTTTATGTTGTGGTTATACAAGCGGTTATTTCATATGGAATATTTTGTCGAGTTTCTCGGAAAAAGTGATGAAGTAGAACGTTTTTTCTTTCATGAGTGGCCAGGGTTTAACGATTGTAGAGTAGGTATTCGTTTAATTATGACTTCAGTTATAGATAATCTTTTGTCACAATATTTTTTTGTACGTTTGCGTATTAAATAAATAATAAGTTTACTTACAATTAACATAATTATTGTATCTACTAACAAAATATGGATTGTTATTGTCCGAAATAAACGTTTTGATTGATTGATTGATAAAGGCGAGAGGTTAATACTATGACAACATTGTTTTTAAAGTTCATAAATCACTGACTATATCCACTGGCACCTAAGCTAAGATTAAACTTGTGTTATGGGTGCATAAGTCATAACATAACCCTAGTGTCTAAACACACTGCCGAAATTACGCGACCGAAGTTCGGCATGATTACGCCTGCTATGCTATTTGAATTACTGACGAGTTGACGACACATTATGCCGAAATTACGTTGCGTTAAATAGCATTGCAGGCGTAATCATGCCGAACTTCGGCATAGTGTGTTTAGACACTTAAACACAGTCGCGCGCATCGCAATTTAAACAAAAACAGTTCGTTTAACAAGATAAAAATTAATATTGATGAAATAACAGTGTCTATCTATAAATAAAAATGAAAATTTTCAGTCGACCGCTGCTGTTCAGTGGGCGTTGTCGGTTTGTCGCTAATATTATATTTTTAGATCGCCATGTTTGTGACAGCCCTGTTTCAATACATGAGCGGTTTGACGTCAGTAGGGTAGTTCGCGTTCTGTTTCAAACCAGACCTGTTTGCAGGCCTCTTTAAAACTAGATATCTTTGAGCAGACAGCCCTATGTAAGGTACGGCTATATGTATGACTGAAGAATTAAAACCTCTTTTAAATACGACAGACCAAGGTATTTGTGATATATTATGTGAATGAATTATGTTAAAATAATGTGGTAGACATCAAATACTGTAAACTCGACTATTTCTTGAAACGCCTTGAATATTTAACATGATTACCATAATGTGTAATGGCATTATCATAATTATGGTACGTACTTATGGCTGGTTTTACGCATAAAACGGCATGTTTACATAAACTTATTCCAAGGAGGATAACACAACGAGCGCCTGATATAAAATGTATTGTATCCTCTTTACATTATCCTTCTTTATTACCAAAGCCGTCTTCTAACTGCTCCAACTTCCAGGAGAAAATAAATCATTAACTTTGATTAAAATCAAGAACGCGACTTAAATGTAGCATCGCGGTGTTATCCTCGCGTTGTGTTCAATGTAAACTCAACTTTAGGTTTTGAAAAATAAAGTAGATAATTGTTTGTTGTCATTGTGTGCCCCCCGACGCACGAGGCCGCACACAAGCGGGTCAGTAGGCCACCAGTAAGTGTGCCTCGCGGATCCGACCGGTCGTCTAGCCCTGAACTTGATCTGGGATTTGCTATGTTATGTCATTCATGTGTATATGACATAATGCGCAGCGGTTGATTTTTGAACTGCGGTAGCAATTTAGGGTTAGAAAAACTTTATTTAAAAAATATTGTTTTTTTTTTTTGTTTTGTTTTGTTTGGAATTGAATGTAATAGACACATTTTTGATGAATAATGTTTTTATTATTGAAATTATAATTTATATGAGTTCGCAATCAATCAGTTACATCAGTGCACTTTTCAATTTATTTGTCTTCATGAACAATTCAAATAGGTAGCAATTTATTTGATAACTATCAAAAAACTCATGAACAAAAAGAACTGGCTAAATCAATTACTTTCACCGTACAACGAACATTTTTTTACCTGTCAGAAGACTGACACATCATTACATTTAGTAACACTTCGGAACATGTTACAAAATGTTTAATAACTTTCACTGTTGTCATGACTTTGCAGCGAATCGAATGCGAATCGAGTACTCGATTGTCTGTCGTAACTATACCTATCGATTATCGAAGTCAGGGGCGCTCAAACTTTTGAGCCGAGCTTTTTGAGCCTGCAACTTTTCTGGTCGTATTTTCTTGAGTTTCCATGCCACAAAAATAATAAGCTTAAAGGCAATTTAAATTAGATAGATAGATTTACTCAATGCACACAAAAGACTTATTACATTATGGGCTGATTGTTCAATCATTTGATAACTTTATTCGAGGAATAATTTGGAAAAATCAGCCCTAATGTATATAAAAACTAGATGCCAATAAACAAAAAAGAAAAATAAAAGAAAAACATACTAAGGGCTGATTTTTCCATCGCCAGATAACTTTTATTCTAGGAATAAAATTGTCGTTTGACAGTTTTTGTATGAAATAACTTTTTTAAATTATTCCTCGAATAAAGTTATAAGATGATTGAAAAATCTGCCCAGCACCCTAATTGCGCAACACACTATAAATCGGAATCTGAATCATTTTGAAGCAAATTGCTAATCCATTGCTTCTTAAGTTCGAAAAACTTGTCTGCTCAACACGTAAATAACGCAATGAATGTTGTTGAACTGTCAAAATGAAACCGATTCCGATTAATAATGTGTTACGCAATTGCCCCCAAGGACAAACTTTAAATCAATCGAAAAAAGTGCGGTGTGTCTCAAGGTTACACTAAATGGGAGTCCAGCACTGCTATTCACAACCATTCGAAAGGCTATCGTATCGAAAATGACACATTTCGATAATGACTGTACACCAATATTACAGGTTTATTTTCGACATTCAAAAACAAAGACATTTAGAAAAAATTTCATTTTGGGAAAAGGCGATTTTGAGATTTGTTCATTATGAGATCAGTACAATATAGGAATCGGTCCTAACAGACCACAAGCACCTGATTTGCCTTGCCCCCGTCAGCAAACAGCTGCCGGAAGAATTGCGGTCGCGTATTTAATTTAAACTGACAACATTTTCGGGATTTCAAGTTGTGAACAGCTCTAGAGGACTCCTACTAGAATATTGATTGATGTTCAGTTCGGTAGGGAAGCTGCTGATGAAAATAAACTGTTAAAAATCAAAATATTTTATTTCACATAAGCCTACATGGGCACTTATGAAACGTCAGAAGCAGAAGCTAGGTGCACGGTTCCAATTGGTCGTTTCCTATGGAGAAGAACCGGCAAGAAGCTCCACGGTTACAAAACTATAAGTATATACGTTTTTATTTCTTATTTAAATTTTAGTAGCTATAGCACCTACTAAGAAACCTACTGTTAACAAGAATAAAGGAACACGAAAGTCTTCATCGCAGTCTTCGTAAAAATAAGTACGAGAAACGAATTCTGAAAGAAACTAGCCCAAAATAAAAAAGTTGCAACATCGCTTTCCAAAGTAGTCCGTTGGAAGAAGACTGGTCACGATCGGGTGCAAGACGTGTATTATCTTTTGTTGCTATCCATCACCTTTCAATCAGTCAGATGAGTCCTGGTAGCTGATTGCATGTCTGTGGATGCTAACTAAAGTCAGAGATCAGACATCGTCTGCCTGCTGTAATTACAGCTACTATTAATAAGTAGTTATGACACATGTCAAATGATATGAAACCCTGATAGACTCGCTTGTCAATATATTGCCAAATCTCAACAGAAACTACCAATTTCTACCTTGTGTTTTGACAACAGATAAAATTAAAATAGACTCCGGAAACGTAGTGCAGATTTCACATCAAAAACCATGGTAAAGTAGGCCGCATGTCAGTGGTCGTGAGGTCCTAATGACTGTGTCAGCAAATGGTATCCGCGTTGCTGAATTATGGGCCAAACAAATAAAAAAAAACGTGCTATTTTTGCCATCGACACGCTAAGAGGTTACAAAACCACTATAAGCTGGCCTCTTTTTCTATTGAAACCACTTCGTGCCACGCTAGGCCAGCTCACTGCTCAAGTTCAAAGTTACCATCAAAGCGCGGTCAAGTGTACAAAAGGCAAGCTTAGAAAAAGGCTTTCATTATAGACATGAAATCAGTGATTGTTCTAAACGTAAATCAGAAACATCTAGACGTTAACACAGACACCAGTACACCACACACACATACATTATAAAACGTAATTTTCTAAGACAGAGATCTAAAAGATAGACGTATCCTTGAGACGAGGTCCTTGAAATAAGTCTGGATCCAATGAATATTAAACAGCTCCCTTGGTACAACTTGATACGCTTCAAGTTAACTAAGTTTTATATTCTGAACTGTAGACGAAATTAGATATAAGAGCAGATTTAGTAAATGAAAATGAAGTGGCACAGGAGGAGACAAAGCATGTTTTTTTTATAGGAATTCTTTTTTGCACCCTTCCTTGATTTTCTTAAGCTTAACTCAATGGATGAATAAATTATAATTATATTTCTTTGTATATGATTTTTAGTCTCGTTTTGGCCTTCGGGATTGTTCGACTAGATCGGTTTCTTTAATCTCACCGGGTGATAAAGCTTTAGATTTATTGGAGGGACTTTGGAAACTTGATGGACTAAATGGTCTTGGGTAAACCGTACATAATCTTAAACAGTGTCTTCTGGATCATTCAATGAATTAATTAAATATAGTCAATACATAATTACACATCACTGTCATTCGTAGATCTTTGACCGTCGTTCCGGGTAGTCTGAAGCCAAAAAGTCTGACAACCAGTCTTACCAAGGGGTACCGTGTTGTGAAGGTCAGTTTGGCAGTTTCCATGTAAAATACCGGTATTTAGTAGCAAAATACCGGTATTTAGTAGCATCCGGTTAGACGGAAGCCGTACCCAACATAGTTTGGGAAAAGGCTAGGCAGATTGATTGACACATCACTGTAGGACTAGGTCCTAAGTTTCACCATATTTCTTGGTTTTACCACCTTTGTCATCTACAGCAGTCTCCTTCAGGTAATTCATCTATTCACCTCCGGGGCGACCCCCACGTGTGACAATTCAATTAGCATAAATCAATCACCAAAATGAATACATTGTAAAGAAGAAAGAATGACGCTTGTGTTTATTTTTAAACCATAGATAAGAGCCACTTGCACACAGACGTGTTATTATTCGTTTGCCACGTTTTTTTTTAAATACTCCAAGTCTTGATAAGCATAATAAGGACCAAATAATTTAATAATTTGGTCCTTATTTCAACGTCCTTAAAGCAGTGGAAGAGAGAAAGCTAAACTTCGCATAGAACAAAGTTCAAACGTATTTCATCGAAACAATAGCTTTAATTATTATCTGTACATTCACAAGCTCATAGTCTTACAGGTCTATATTAGTACTCGCACTTTGACCTTTTTCAATATTAAAACTCTTACCTAACAAACCATCACATATTAATCTTACATCTTCATTCATATTCGACTAATTGATCTTGCCTTCCGTAAAATTTGTATGTGGACTAATTTGTCAATCTCGAAATCCTTGTCCATTATACACTTTCCCTTAACATCTCCATTCATATCCGAAAAAATTGTGCGTATTTCTGCCTTGCAGAAAATCTGTTTTTGGAGTCACACTTTGATTCATCTTAAAACCCTTACCTAACACACCATCACATACACTTTCATTTCCATTCATATCCAAGTGCGTATTTCTAATAACAAAAATCCGACCAATCACAGGCTTTCATACACGCACAAGTAAACTATGGGTTGTGTGTGTGGCAACGTGCCGGCCTCACGTGGCTGTCGACCGTCGCCACAGTCACGTGAACCAGCTTTGTCTGTAAACATTACAGATTGCACTGGAATTTAGTTAGCCTAGAAATGAATGGCCTTAGAAACTCCTATTAGGTTATGAAGAACTCTTCCTTCTTGTCTTTTCCAGACTAAGACTCGACTCGTTTGATTAATGTTATCCTATCTCTCAAGCACTTATGAGGAATTATACAGAATTGTTTGGAAACATGAAATTAGAATTAAGAAGACTGTCCTTAGAAAGTGCTATGATATGAAGCGCATGTACCTCTAAGACAGTGATGAATATAAATGATGATGGATGGAGAGGGAGAGGAAGATCAAAGAAAAGATGGATGGATTGTGTGAGGGATGATATGAAAGAAGGGGTACGTTAATGATATGGTGACGCGTGTCTGGGAGAATGGAAGAAACGTGTTGCGCTGACCCCCAAGTAACATGGGATAACAGCAGGAAGATGATGACGTCCGGTCCTTAGAAAATATCAAACCTTCATCGGTTCCTAATGTAGTGTTGTAACTGGGAAGAAGAGTGTCATATATGAAGTCTTCTAGGTAATTCCAATGTCACTTGGGTCAGGTCTGAATTGCTTAACTTATGCTTTCTCATCTCTCGGGTTTGACTAAGCTTGAAGAAATGCTGTTGGAATCATTAAAGGTTACTCTGTAATTTGGTAGAAGGTTCTAGATGACGTCAACAACATAATAACGGGAAAGTATACGGCAGTCAAAGTGTTTGCGTTATTTCAGTTACTTTCTGATACGCTGCAAATCCATTGGCACTAATTACAAAACAAAAATAAAGAATAAATTTAATATTTTTCATTTTCAAAAAATGTGAGCTACGCAACCTAGTTTCCTAATTTCTAAATTAAACTGCCCTCTCGACTATTCTTCCGTATACGATAAAACTATTAACGTTTATTTTTCGACCTCATTTCAAGCTATTTTTACTAGTACGGTACTTATTACCATAACAGATATTATCCATTTCAGTTTGAAATAGAAGAACATTAACTATATTATGAAATCATATTTTGATGGATTGCCTGCTAAGTATAATGTTCAAGCTCTGAGTTTTCCAGTCACGTGCAAGCTTTTTATTTTTTACTAAACAAACTGTGTACTTGAAACCTGTTTACTGAGAAACCGGCACGTGGCAAATAATGGCGGAAAAGGGTATTGTTTTATTGGAATCGGCGTAGAAGTTTATTTTGAAGAAAAGGACTCAATTGAATTTTACCAGGCTTCTGAACAAGTCAACAAATTGTACAATGTTGAAATCTCTCCGTGGATGTTTTGTTGTTTGTAGGGTTGTTAACATAACGATCTGTTTCCTTAGATCAAAGTTAACAGAGGGCCCCCTCCCCCCCCCCACCTTGGAGGGAAATAAAAGTGGGAAAAAACGCGGATAGCTGTTTCTTGCTTTCAGCCCTGCTCTTGTTACCCTCAGTATTACGAAACTGCCTATTAATATTTTTCTTTATTATTTATTAAAGTTATTTTTGTACTTGCTTCCTCGTTTACGATAGTATCAAATACCATAACATCCCGCCTGTATTCCGTGAAGACGGGGGTACCTATAGTACCTACACCCACATTTCGCCAGTTATGTTTAAGTCCCATGTAATAGGGAGCGAGCCTATTGCCGTCAACCGAGCACAAATCCAGACTCCGGGCTGTTACTGAAAAATTCCAAAAGTCAGAGAAATTCCACAAAAACTGCACTTCCATTTGCCCTAAAACTGCGTTACAATCTAGTTAACATACCAGCACTGTACTTAAACGACCTACTTTCAATCTGATCTAAATTAAATTGTAATTACTCGCCTGATGTGGGTTTCTGTGGCTGTTCTAAATATACGACCTGATTGTTACTACTACTCTTTGACAATGGATTTAGTGCATGCTACGTACCTAGTAACAGTCCTTAGGTAATTAGTAAGTTCTTTATTGGTAATTCTTACCGAAATTTTGCTTATATTCTAGGTTGGTACTGCTTTTACTGTTCTTCTTCCTCAAGCCGAAAGGCTTCTTCTGCTGGGTTGTCCGTCCTATACTGATTGGTTCAATTTATTGTAGATGGTTCTAGAATAACTTGTCTAGAACCCTAGTTGGCTTTAAAACCATAATTTTACACTAAGACATTAAAATTCTCAAGAACTCAAAGAAGATCAATTTTATCCGTACTGCAATAAACATCTAATAAGATTTCAGTCATCATCTCTATTTTTCATCTTTTTGGTCCAGTTGATAGTGTTTTTATCACCAAGGTCACGACTAGTGATGTGCCTGGTGGCAATATTGCCACTGCCGGCAATATTCCCAATGTTGCCGCTACCGGTAAAATACCAATATTGCCGGCAACATTGGCAATATTGCCAAAGTTGCCTGTCAAATAATACCAATATATTTTATTATTACTGCAATTTTAATCATCGTTTAGTTATATTTAGTGTAGTATATCGATCATAAAATATTTGTAAAGATTGACACTTTGTTATTTCCAATATTATACATATACTTATACCTGTATTTTATATGTATATGAAAAACAAGTACAACATTAAAAGAAATGTTTCGAATTTATGCCTTTTTAGGGTTCCGTACCCAAAGGGTTAAAAAACCGGGCAAGAGCGAGTCGGACTCGCGCACCGAGGGTTCCGTACCATCATATGTTTTTAAATTTTCACAGGCGAGCTACTTATTAGATCTCGTGCAAACCAATTTTCGGTGGAAGTTTACATGGTAATGTACATCATATATTTTTATTAGTTTTATCATTCTCTTATTTTAGAAGTTACAGGTGGGGGGACACACATTTTACCACTTTGGAAGTGTCTCTCACGCAAACTATTCATTTTAAAAAAATATTATATTAGAAACCTCAATATCATTTTTAAAGAGCTATCCATAGATACCCCACAGGTATGGGTTTGATGAAAAAAAAATTTTTGAGTTTCAGTTCTAAGTATGGGGAACCCCCAAAATGTATTGTTTTTTTCTTTTTTTATGTGAAAATCTTAATGCGGTTCACAGAATACATCTACTGACCAAGTTTCAACACTATAGTTCTTATAATTTCGGAAAAAAGTGGCTGTGACATACGGACGGACAGCCATGACGAATCCATAAGGGTTCCGTTTTTTGCCATTTGGCTACGGAACCCTAAAAACGGGACCCTATTAGTAAGAATTCGCTGTCTGTCCGTTTGTCCGTCCGTCCGTCTGTCTGTGACCAGGCTGTATCTCAAGAACCGCGATAGCTAGACAGTTGAAATTTTTACAAATTATGTATTTCTGTTGCCGCTATAACAACAAATACTAAAAACAAAATAAAACAAATATTTAAGGGGGGTTCCCATACAACAAACGTGTTTTTTTTCGGTGTTTTTGCCTTGTGGTACGGAACCCTTCGTGTGCGAGTCCGACTCGCACTTGGCCAGTTTTATTCAATACACAACGATTTTCAATTCTAATCTCAATATTTATGTGTTATTTCTAATAGTCACTACCGTGTATGGCAATATAGGCAATATAGGCAATATTGCCGGTAAAATACCGGGAATATTGCCAAAAATGCCGGCATTATTGGCAATTTTACCCAAAAAAATATTTTATTGTACACAATGTAGATTATGGCCTTTAAATGCTAATTTTAAGTATTGTAAAAAGTTTCCGTAGTTAATCAGACTTATAATTAAGCAATATTCCCAAATATTTCCACTCCCGGCAATATTGCCGGCAATATTTCCACCAATATTCCCACTTCGGGCAATATTGCCGGCAACGGCACATCTCTAGTCACGACCAATGATATTGATATTGCGAATTGAAAACAGTTTTATATTATTGTCCTCATCATCATGTTTATCAAAACTGTAGCTACTGATTCATCCAATACTAAAGTAGCTCTACTATAATATTCATCTTTACCTTATTAAAAATCATCTACATACCACAACAAACAATAAACATTTAATACAATATCAACGGTATCACGCGAGTCTACGCAGAGACTACGGCTGACCTTGTCCGACGATAATTTAGTGAAACACGGCCGCTCAATGTCATGCAAATTGTACAGCCACGCCCACTGCTTGGATAACGGCATACGTATTCGAGATGTTTGGAGGAAGTTTGCTTACTGATGAGATTTTTTAAGAACTAGCCATTTCGATCTCGTGATATTTTTTATTTTAACAAAATATATTTATATGTGCTATGACACTCGGCAATATTGAGCTTCCTATTAGTGAAACAATTTTCGGAATCGAATTAGTAGTTCCGAAGATTACCTCATATTAGTATACATTATGTCAGTTGGCTTTGAGTAAAATTCTTGTCTTATTTGGTGTAGGTCCTTTGTGTCTCGATATCTTTAAGAAGGGTTTATTTATTTACTTAGTCCAAGTAAACTAAAACCAAACCATACATGGTTTAGTGTAGGTCATGAACCCTATAATGATCTCAATTTTGGTCTCAGCAAAATATGTAGAACCTTGTATAGTCTCTCTTTGGGGTCTGTGTTGAATATTAAAATTTTATATTCTAATTGTGTATGTATAAAATATTACTCATTTAAATACAATTTTGGAGTTACTATAATATGGAAGCTTTTTACGGTTTCAAATATTCTCATATTTGTAAAGTAATTTTAATTTTTGGATTTGAGAAAGGCCTTTGACAACGGTTAGTATTCGTTTCCTTGATTTGATTGTTGATTAGATAAGTATGCAGTGTAAATTCGTGTGTCCATTCCGCATTCGGTCATTCATCAAAAAACGGGTCAGTAGGTCAATGCGAAAGCAGAAACTCTACATTAAATATTTCAAAATTTATATCTGGTGCAATATTTTCATTACTTTTGCTGTCGTAAAAGTTTCGTCGTTATTTATCGTTGTGTCAAGTCATGAAGCAAAATTACTCAAAAATTACGGACTTCCATTCAAACTTTCGACACCTATTTAACCCCTTTAGAGGATGAATTTTTCAAAAATCCTTCGTTTAGTGCTCACCTTCGTTAAATTAAGAATTTTTGTGCCAAATTTTATGCATCTAGACCAAGCGGTTTAGGCTGTGCGTCTTTAAAATACCTAATGATTAAGATTTTTTAAAGTAAATAAATATGTACCTCCAGTCATCTTTCTAATTCGATTATCCAATTTGTATTTAAATTCATCCAATAAATATGACACATGATCTCACATAAAGCGAGTACACACGATTATGCAACGGTCTACCGTATTACGTTGGCGCAGTGTTCAGTGTGCGCGAATCCTTACAACAGTGAAGACTCGCCTCTTATTACTTTCTTATTTCATATAGCCTGGCATTGAGACTAACAGGACGTTGCCAAACTGCTCACATAAATTCCTTTATGTATTATATTCTAGTTAAATAGCCTTTCGAATCACCCTGCGTACTACATGAAAAATGGACGAAACTCTGCAGCGGCGAAATGAAAGAAAAAAGTTGTTGTCTCTGTCTATTACAAAAATTAAGAAAGAGATAAAAGTAATTTGGAGCTGTCAAACTTGAGAGTTGATATAAATTGGATTAGTAAAGGTTACTTTGCTTTAAAAGTTTGAAAACATGAGAAAGTTTTACCTGCATTTTGATTTATAGTAATGTCTTCTAATAATTTATTTCTATTGTGTCGTGAATACTTTCTTTGAAGGTGAAGTCTATACGGAAAGCGTGGAAAAAATATAAAAAAATATTGTGTTCCTTTTACATGATACTAGACGAAAGAGTCAAAAAACATATACCAAAATGTTAAATCCCTATTCCACATACTTAACAAGTTACACGAAATAAAACAATATAAAAAAAAAAAAAAAAAGTTTATAAATAACCCCAAGTAAGGAAACCTTAGTCGCCTTTTCCAACACCCATAGAATAAAAACAGTCCTGTATTTTCCTTGAAATATCGCCCCGAAAAGCTTCATTAACTCTGCCATTTCCAGTTATTTTTCCGTGCCCACTCACTAAGGACGTCGGTTTCATTTAAAAGGCAAATACATACACACGATACTCTGTTGACCATTTAGTACATAATTATATACTTACATTATGTATGTTTGTGTGTGTTCGTTAACCCGGTTTTTCTGAATAATTGCCGTATTTACTATGGCTAGTAGGTACCTGTAATGCTTACTTACCTTTAAGTAACCATATTTGGTAATGGATAATGTACAGTCAACAAAGGAGTTAAGTATACAGGAGCGTCGGATATAGTTGAAGTTTACTAAGAAACCAATGGATGTTCTGGACTGAAATTTAATTTAATAAATGAGCTGTTTTTTTCTATTATTAAACTAAAATTTTATTCAAGAATATCCATCGGTTTCTTAGTAAACTTCAACAATATCCGACACTCCTGTATACTTAACTCCTTTGTTGACTGTATATATTAGATGTGTGATCTATCTTTAATTGAGTCGTAGTTTGGCCAATTTAGTGAGTAGGTAATGTCCTGATTTTGATTCTTATTAAGTTCATGTTTGTTTACTATTGCTAGTAGGTACCTGTATTGCTTACTTACCTATAACCATATTTGGTAATGTATAATGTACATATTTGATGTTTAATCCATCTTTAATTGAGTCGTAGTTTGGCCAATTTAGTGAGTAGGAAATGTCTTGATTTTGATTCTTATTAAGTTCATGTTTGTTTACAACACATTGTTCTATGGTTGGTTTCCGGAACTATTGTGATATTTATAATGCAAGCTATAAAAAGAAACATTGTCTAACATTAGCAAGAAATCCTACAGAAACCAATAAAAAAAATGTATCTAATACAAACAACATATTCCTATCCCACAATTCACTGATGACCTGACAGGCCGCAGGAATCCGATGGATGCGAGAAGCACAAAACCGGTCGAAGTGGCGCTGCTTAATAGAAATGATGATGATCGTAAAAATCTCTTGCTAATCTTACACCTGTATTCTAGAACGATGCACAACTTAATAAACAACTGCGAAACCAGTTTAAATTCTAGATTCATGGATTAATATTTCTAGAACACGGCTGAAGACTACTGCAGGCACTACAAAATCCTCACGTGAATATAAATGAATGTCAAACACTCACGTTTTCTATTCTAAAGGTTGCATGGTAATAGCAGTATGCGATAACGATAAACACCTTATCTCTATTAGAGATAATTACATCTAATTGTCGATCTTTGATAGCCGTAAGTTTGATTGGCAGTGAAAGTTATTGGCCATTTAGTTTTGGCCAGTCATAGCCCATTTCTAACCATCTTTTCTTGTGCCGAACTTGATGAGAAAATGTAATGGCGTGGTAAAATCAAACAGTCATTTATACAAATTAGGCTGACACTTCTTGAACGAAAAAATTACTTAAGACAGTACCACAAAACACCCGCTTTTCACCACTTCCTAGTGCTTTAGCTGGGAAGAACTGACACAACAAACTCCCCAGCAGCAAGATCTTAGTCGTATTTAGGGTACGATGGGACTGACATACGCATTGCGATTATAAATGTCCCTAAATAAACAAAGAATAAAAAAAAAAAAAAAAGATCTTAGTCAGCGAGGTGGTGGCGGGACTGACTGTTCTAATTGCGTAACACACTATCAATATCAATCTGAATCATATTGAAGGATATAGCTAGAGGGGCCCGTGGCTAAATAATAACAGCCGCACAGGTCGATCGATCAGGTTAAGCTACGCTTGCCGCGATTGGTCTGTGGATGAGTGACCATCTTTACATACCGAGACCCCTCCGTGCCTCGGAAAGCACGTTAAGCCGGCACTCGTGGATCTTTGACAGTCGTTACGGGTGGGTAGTCAGAGTCCCAAAAGTTTGACAACCAGTCTTACCAAGGGGTATCGTATTACCCAGTAACTGGGTTGTGGAGGTCAGATATGCAGTCGCTCCATGTAAAATACTGGTATTCAGCTACATCAGATGCAGATGATGATTGAAGGATATTGCTAATCCATTGCTTCATCAGGCTAATTGAGTGCGTCTTCTGAACTAAAGAAACCTCTAGAAGGCTTGAAGAAATATTTTTCTCGGATGTGTTTGGCAGGATTGTACCTATAATACATACATTTCGACGAAATACAGTCTTGTAGAAAATATGTCCTTTGTTATATTATTTTCTTTGATAAGAAAGCAGTACTTGAACCGGTACCAAGCACGGACAGATATTAAAATGCATAAGTAGGAACTTATTACTAAATCATGGCAAAAGATACTGCAGTTATGCAAATAAGTAAATTATTGTTGTACAAAATAAGTTTCATAAACAAAACGGAAATAGGTTTTAAAGGGTAAGCAAAGAATGCCTTTTATGAAGAGCTAGCCTGTGCCTAAGACCTAGCCTGTGCCTATAGTAATCCTTGTAACCTCAGAGTAACTAAACCAAAGAAATGATGTTTGGACTGTGTGAAAGATGATATGGATGGATAGAAATGGTGTGAAAATGGTGTGAATGTGTGTGTATGGAAGAAAAATACATGTTGCGGGACCCAAGAGAATGATGAATGTCAGAGTAACTATTTTCTGACATCAAATGTTTGAAAGAAAGCTCTTCTCCGAAAAGCCCACGCCCTATACCTTCGTCTATCTACCCCCTTAGGACCAAAAGTGTGACAGCAATGCTAAGTACCCGCAAAGTTTAAAAGAAAAGAACAAGCGATATCTTCAACAAACATACATTCTCCGCGCAGCCGGTAAATTTACTCTGTTACTATCCAACCAACTTGCCAAAAACTTCTACCGAACGACCTAGATTTTAAAACCACAACACAACCTATTTCCAACCTTAGTAACCACGAAATAAAGTTCAAATTCTTATGCGGAAACAGCTTGTCTCGATAATTCAAAGGAATGTCGACTTTATTTACTTTATTCATATAGTATATTTTGGTATGATTACATTGTAGTAGTGTAACCTTCCGCAAGACTGCTGCTGTGGCCTCGCTCCTTCCACGTTCAAGGTTTGATTCCTAACATTGCACACAATCTAAAACAAACTCTGTTTTTACAGCTTTAAGGTTTATTTTATCATTTCCCTATAAAAACTTGGAGAAAACTGTTGGATTGCGCTGGTAACGGTTCGCGGATTTAGCCATCTGTCAAAAAAGTATCTAGAATTTTTAGATAGTCGTTACTGTACTTGGGTTCATAGAAATGGAACTGTTTTTGAAGACCGTTATGGGAGATTCCTTTCTGCCACTTCCTTTATGGAAACAAGACTTGGCATGGGACTTGGCAAAACTGCTATGCAACATCTATGAAAAATCCGTATACATATTAATATTATAAATGCTATTATAAAGTGTGAAATGAAATGAAATGATTAGATGAAATTTGGTATAGAGATAGTTAGAGTCCCGGGAAAGGACTTAGGATAGTTTTTATCCCGATATTCAAACGGGATCGACACTTATGCGGGTGAAACCGCGGGGCGCAGCTAGTAACACATTGCAGTATTAGTAATAGTTACTACCTTTATAAGTAACTAGCTTCTGCCCGCGACTTCGTCCGCGTGAAATTTCACCCTCTTAGGGGTGGAATTTCGAAAAACCCTTTCTTAGTGGATACCTACTCTTCACAAAGAACACACCCTCCAAATTTCATGTCTCTAGGAGCAACGGTTTAGACTGTGCGTTGATATATCAACAATCAGTCAGTTTATCATTTTATATATATAGATAAACCAAATAATGTATGAGAGTATGAAAGTTTATTGACAATATAAAATAAAATATGTCTCTCAAAATTAAACAGACTCAATAAAAATTAGTGATGATCCATCAAAATATATTTTTTACCCAAAATAAATGCTTTGGCTTTGACGCAAACATCTCAAGTCCAAAGTGTTGTAATTTTGTTCTCAACAACGGTTTCCAACAATTGAGCAATTAAAATTTCTTTATTATTATTTGTAATACATAGTTCATTAATTTGTCAGTCAGAATATACAGGGTTATTGGTATAACATTAACAACCTCTTAAGAGGTCACTGTACTCATCACTATGAACAACTTTTACTATGGGACCAAACCTGAAACCGCGAAAACAAATCAGCTGTTCCCTACATTTATGTTCGTATAACTCTTTTTCACGGTTTCAGGTTTGGTCCCATAGTAAAAGTGGTTCATAGTGATGAGTACAATGACCTCTTAAGAGGTTGTTAATATTTTACCAATAACCCTGTATAAACACCCACAAAAACAAATTCTGAATGATGTTTCTTCTTCTTGAATAAATCCCCTCAATTCTATCATTGACAGTTTTTTTTTTCACTTACTACTGGGTATAGACCTCTTCCCTTTTGTTCTATGCTTTCCTGATACTTTCGTCCATTAAAACTCTTTCAGTATCCTTCCAAGAAGATGATTATATTAGATTATATACAGGCATACCTACTTAAACTTAGAAATGTATTACAAGCATATTTATGTAATAATTTACATGGCTTAGCAACAGTACAATGTTTAGTCTTAATATGGTTTCCTTAACATAATGCTTGATCACTTCCTGGTTAATATTAAAAAGATTCTAGAAGACTTTTCCATATAATCCTTTGCTTTGTCTAATACTGCTCATAAATTCACCTTTCCAAAAACGTAAACACAGAATTTGTAATAGAGTCAGGTCATAAACGTGACACGAACACTGTAAAAATAAACATTACATATATTCGCACATCTAAATATAGAAGCACGGTCTTATCTAAAGGACAAATTACGAAGAGAGGTCGTGGTGATAAAAGGGGTTACAAAAATAGGCTGTAATTTAGCAACGCTTGTTTGAACACACTATACTTTCGTTTGAGTAGGTCAGATTGTCACCAGCCTGTATATTTTTGGATAATTTGGGAGCTGTGACTGTCATAGTTAGGAAAAGACTGGGATTTATAAATTGATATAATGAAATCAAGTTGGAACTCTTTCCAATTAATGTATTGAAAAAAAAAATGTTTACAATACACCGTAAGTACATTGTGTGGCGATGTTAATGTCGGTCGCCAAGGTTCCTGCGGAAATCGAATCGTGCGCGCGTTCGTGTGTTCTCGGCAAACATCGGGAACGCTCGGCAATGGCCGCCGGACCGTGGAAAAACGACATTTTGTTTGGGGAAAATAGTTTTCTTGATAACTGTGTTCTCTAGAAAACGTATGATTGGTGGATGCTAATAAGCAGATATAAATCGTATCACTATTTACTTTTAATTTATTAGTGAACTGAACGTGCTTATAGTTATTTTAAATTGGCACGTATTTTTTCACTATATCTATGTGTTTATTTTAGATTCAATACCACACGTGAATTCCAATGTCGCATCTAAAGGAGACGTATCTACATAAATATGATTAATATGTCTGTCGCGACGCAGATATATAATTTTATGCTGATTGGTTAATTAGTACCACGTTTCATTTGTTAGAGGTGCTTCTTCCTTTGTATCGGCACGAATTATACTAGACATAGGTAGGTATATAATGTGGGGACGACAATACGGCAATAAATGAAAACACTGGTAATAAATACTAATGTCAGTGTATTTTGGAACTATGAAATACAGGATACAAACTGTAACCATGAATTCATGAACATGAACCATGAATTCATTTTGACATATTGATGATCCACAAAAAATTTCAAAAGTGCGTTGAGATTTTTTGTCGGTCATTAAAAAATTTTTTTTTGCTCTGTACATTTTGACCGCGTAGCCTATATTGCACTTTACTATGAAAGACTTGATTTTTTTTGATAAGCTTTGAAAACTACACGGCTAGAATCATAATGCTAGGACCAGTGCACTGGTTAAAAAATTATCCTGTATATCCTAACATCGAAATGTGATTTTTGAAGTGAAAATTTCTTTAGGCACGTAGGGCATTTTTTGAGATGGGGAAAAAACCATGGAACTCGCGCCACTGTTACCGTAAGCGACACCGCGCGTGTTTTGCTTATAAGACAATTAAAAAAATACCCGCTTCGGATGTGTTCGCCTGTCCTCGGGATGTACTCGGTTTTAATGTATATCCTATATGTCAGTGAGTGATGGCAAAGTATTCTGTTGGTTTTGATTTCACTTCTGTCGGCACTCCCGGTGTGCTCCCGGAGTGCCACTGTTTTTTTTTAAACAAACTAAATAGTAGTGATAGGCCGATTATGAATTTTGCTAATCTTTGACTAGCAGCAGTAACTAACTAAAATATTGGATGTAGATATTTGGTTGAATTTTCGTATACACACTAGGAACATCATTAATTCATTAGAAATACAAAGTTTAATTTATTGTCGTCTCCATCCATAATACTAATATTATAAATTCGAAAGTAACTCTTTCTGTGTTTACCTTTTCACGCCTAAACCACTGAACGGATTTCGATAAAATTTGGCAGAGAGATAGATTGCATCTTAGGGAAGGACATAGGGTAGTTTTTATCCCGATACTCCCACGGGATCGACACTTATGCGGGTGAAACCGCGGGGCGTTGCTAGTCTTATAGATAGGTGTATAAGAATATAGCTCATGCCGTGGTAAATATAAGCCAGTCAGCAAGGTGGTATCAAGGCCGACTGACCCAAGGTTCTCCGGATGTAGATACATTTTAGTATCGTTATTCATGGAAGCCATTTTATCGTACAGACGCCAAGCACATCAAGCTACCCGAAACTGTCAAATTTTCCCAATCAACCTTGAACCTTGTGCTGTAGCGATAAAGTTGAAAATCTATTAGAAAGCTCGGGTACTAAGTAAGTTCATATAATCCTATTGAATTTGACGGATTGTAGTAGCTTGATCTGCTGGTGTCTGTACCTCATAGGAAGCTGAAGCAAATCCATTTTTTTAATTGAAAATTTCTTTAGGCGCGTTGGGAATTTGTTGTGAAGGGGAAAAACTATTGAACTCGCACAACTGTTACCGTAACCGACACCGCTTCGGATGTATACTCGGTTTTAATGTAAATCCGATGTGTGTCAGTGAGTGCTGGCAAAATACTCTGTTTGTGTTTTGTTTTCACTTCTGTCGGCCCTCCTGGAGTGCCACTTTTTTTTTCATATTTATTCTATGACATGGTACATGGTATAACTTGACTGCTTCGGCACGCGCTACTGATGAGCATGAGGTCCTGAGTTTTCCAGTCTGGGATAAGTGTTATAGGGTTTTTCCATCAGGAAGGCCGGAGTCTGGATCTTTCCCTGGTTGTTGTGGCTCGCCCCCTATTACATGGGACTTCTATCATAACTAGCGAAATGTGAGTGTACTGTAGGTACAACTCTGCCTTACCCTTCGGGAATTACTGGCATGATGTTATGATGACTGGACATAACCCTTGACATAATAGTCCCATCATATAATATCAACCTAATTGCCTTAAGTATATTACTTATATTGCTCTCTTCCAAGAAAATTCGGTACTTTTTGGAAAAATCATGAATTTCAGTTGAAAATTCACGGTATTGATATTAAGATTCCCTGAAATATTTTTCGAAATAATTGAATAACCTCGTGACTCTAAAGATCTTTACTTGAAAAAAATATTTTATTTTTATTTACCTTAAAAGAGGAACATGTATGTCACTCGTGAGGAAAGTTTTGATTAAGTATGTAGGTATGTAGCAGTAGCGAAGGGTCAATTTTTGTAAGAGGTAAGCCGGAGTAGACATCTTTAATATGATTATATTATAGAGGTATGAGGAACAGGGAGTAAAGTTCACACAAACCTCCATAGAAAAGAGCAGTTGCCCGCCAGACACAACACAACACCCGTCTGGTCGGGAGATCCTCCCTTTTCTATGGAGGTTTGAGTGAACTTTACACCCTGTTCCTCATACCTCTATAATATTATTTGTCTATAGAATACTGACTGTGCCATTTTTCAAAGGGAAGCCGGTAGGAATCGAGTTGTATGGAACCTTCCCCACTGGTATGTAGAAAGAAACGATAAATGGACTGTGAAAGATGATATGGCTTAAATGAAAAAAAAAACACTACAAACTGAAAAATAACTTTAATTTCGGAAGTCGGTGTCTTAGGATCAGTATTTTAGTTTTTGCCACCGACTTCCGAAATTAAAGTTATTTTTCAGTTTGTAGTGTTTTTTTTTTCAGTTAGTAGTGTTTTTTTTGGAAGTCGGTTTTTTTTTTTGTTAAAAAGTTTTTATTTCTCGCTTTTTAGTGGGTCTATTTATAATTTATCTAAGTTACAATAGCCTAAAGTCAACTTGCCCACCGCCTTTTTATAAAATATTCCTTTTCTCGATGCAGGGACGTTAATTGTTGAGGAGTTCTCCTTTTATTAGTTTTTAGATTAGATGCTGATAATCCTGGCTGCAACATCAGGCCAGACTTATGTCAACATTGCATTGAACTTAAAATTAGTCCTGTTTAAAATGAGCCCAAACACGACTACGGTGCTGTAATTTAAAGGTTTGTACTTTTTCTGATGCTCCTGGCGTCAGCATCAGGTCTTCGGTGTTCCTCAGTAACAGTACGTTTATCCACACATCGAGCCCTTTTCAATGAGCCTAAACACGATATATCTGCTGTTAGTTGTCGAGGAGTTAGGTACTCTGCAGACTATCCTGACTGCAGCATCATGACTTGATGATCATGAGACCAAATGTGGCAAATGCCCTATCAAACATCAAAACAATTTACTAAAACAGTCCTTGCCTGTTCGAGTAACTTCTTACTGTTAAGGAGTTGTACCTTCCATCATCAGCCCAGCTACCTGAGATGGTGACAACCATACACAAATACACAAGATACTTCATAAAATATGCGAAAAACAATAAGTGAGCCTATAAAATTTGAGGGTTGCCCTCGATTTCTCTAAGATCCCATCATCAGATCCTAACTTGGTGACAATGGGACCACCTCAGAACTATCTACTTTCGAACAAAAAAAGAATTTTGAAAATCCGTCGATAATTGGCGGCGTATTCGATGAACAAACATACAAAAAAAAAAAAAAAAAAAAAAAAAACATACAAACATCCGAACATAGTACCTCCTCCTTTTTGTAAAGTCGGTAAATATGTAGAGATGAGACTTTAGGGACTGAGACTGCGTCGTTGGTCTACTGATCGCAAGCGCTAAGCATGAGGTCCTTGGTTTTATTCTCGGGCTAGGCAAAGTGTTATTAGGTTTTTCCATCTGGAATTTCTCAGCAGCAGCCCGGTTGATGGCTATGAACTCGCCCCCTATTACATGGGAATTAATCATAACTGGCGAAATGTGGGTGTACTTACCCTTCGGGGAACAGGCATGATGGTTTGTTATAAGATTTATGGGAGAAGATATGCTACACCAGCGCCTTTGATAAATTAGGATGAGTACAAATTTCATCATTAATGTTTATAACAACAACACATAGCCACGTGTATTAATACTCACTTATTAAACACGATCTACACGGTTTGAAACCAGTCTACAAACCAAGGTGACCTTGAAGTTGTTGTTGTTGCGAGATGCTTGCTACACACCAACATTTTCTTCTGCCACTGGTTTGCAACCCAGGCCTTTCTATCAAGGACGTTTAAAGGTCATACGAAATTGGTTTATAATCACTGTCTACATTGTTTTAAACCGTGTAGATCGTGCTTCAGTTAATTCACGATTACCTGAAGAAATGGCGCGCTGTATTCTCATTTGTTTTATCGAAGGTCGTTCTTCAGTTTATCGATCAAACTGTTTTATACCCTCTTGGTAATGACCGCACGAGTATGTGTGTTGCTATGGGGGTTTTACTCTTTTCTATGACGAAGGTTTTGTATGGAAATTATTGTTTTAAATGATGCAAACAATCTGGAAAGTACATGCTGTTATTGTAATATTTTAAGTTTCTGATAAACTACCGAACCGTACGGGTGGAACCGTTACCACGGCTAGTTATAATAATATTGTGAAACCAAAAAAAAAAAAAACATTATATTCTGACATAGACCTTAACATAACTTATTTTAACCTCTCTGCTCGACTAGATTTTGACATATGACATACCAGCTGATTCGACGGGGTGTTGCGAATTACGTCATGATATTCAGGAATTTACTTCAACTTTCAGCATCCGAATTTATTAAGAAAAATGTGTTACCGCGCCTATTTTGTACAATAAGTTTGTGGCAAATATCTTTAACTATATGCTGAGGTCGGTCAAACCGCGTCATTTTACTGCGAAAGTTGTATAAAATAGATATTATTACACCTATCCAAAAGTTAGGCACATTAATTTTCGCTGAAGATATGTAAATAAACCACTTAATCTCTTGATGAAAATATGCAAAAGGGAAAAATAAAAATATTGTCATTCTCTCTGCATTCTTACTTTTACAATTTTTCATACATAAACTACATATAAAACATGATCAAATCTTGATAAAAATTACTAAAAAATGTGATGCGACGTGACACTTCTTAGTGCTGACCATCTACCCAATTTTCTTATTTCGATTCAAAAATGTCATAAAGCCTAATCGATAAAGCATCGGTGTTTAAAAAAAATAAAAAAATTGTAGAAACGGAATAAAAACTCTTTGGTATATTTTTCATGAAGTAATTATTTTTTTAAATATAATCATTTTAATAAGTACATACACGTACAGTGTGGATAGGGGTGTAACTTTTTATGGTTCCCTACGTACGAATGAAAAAACGGAACCCTTATAGGATCACTCGTGTGTCTGTCTGTAGGTCTGTCACAACCGATTTGTTTCGTATCTACTGAACCGATTAAGTTGAAATTTGGTACACATATAAATTTCTTTGACTCAAATACGGACGTGTAACATAAATAAATTAATTTTGAAAGGGGTCACTTTTTGGAGTGACATTAGAAAATTAAAAAAAAAGCCTTGCTTACGTAGGTACCGTGTAATATATCAAATGAAGGGGTTTCGTGAGGGTCACATAAATATTATTATAATAAAAAAAAAAAGTTATTTATTATTTTATTGAAAATAGAAACAATATCTCTGAAAACACAGCCTAAAATTAAAAAAAAATACAAAATATAGTTCTGTGATTATAGATTCCAGGAGATCTTATCAGAAGTCTGCAGGGTAATTTAGTAAACAGTATCAGTAGCAATGAGTTTCATCTTGACAGTTCAACAACATTCATTGCGTTATTTACGTTGTTGAGCAGACACACTTTTCGTACATAAGGAGCAATGGATTAGCAATATGCTTCAAAATGATTCAAATTGAGAGTAATAGTGTGTTACGCAATTAGGAGGCGTAAAATAACATAGCAAATCTCTAAATATACTGCGTACATTTGGTCATAGTCAAAACATGTTCGGGATGTTATATTCAACTAGGTTCTGCCTGACTTCGTCCACGTCAAATATCACCCTCCCCCCATTCACCCTTTTAGGGGTGGAATTTCGAAAAACCCTTAGTGGATGCCTATTCTTGACAAAGAACACACAATCCAAATTTCATGTATCTAGGACCAGCGGCTTAGGCGTTGATATTATATCAGTCAGTCAGGACTCTGATTTTTATAAAAATAAATTTAAAATCGGTATTAGGGTTCCGTACCAAAATGGTAAAACGGAACCCTTATGGTGAGACTCAGTCTGTCTGTCTGTCACACCTGGATATCTCAAGAATTAAGTACTAATCCTATCAACTTGAAATTTGGAACAGTTTTAGATGACGTTTACCCAACTATATTGCAAATAAGAAAGAAATACAAATATAGGCATGTATATTTTTTGCAACAGGGACTGAAGGGGGGTCTGAAAAATTCGAAGTATAAAATACTAGGGCATGTGCGGTAACATATGAAAGAGCGCATTTCAGCATTCTCAAATTTTTTTTTTTAGGCTGCATAATTTTTTTTTTAATTACAAACATTAGTTAGAGTCTGTCTATTGAAAGCTGAGAGTGAAAATGAGCGGCAAATTTAAAAAAATAGGTCGTGTTTCCCCGGATCAACTAGGAAAAAACATATTTGATAGAAATTTTAATATATTTTACGATATTCAAGAAATTTTAAGATATTCAAGTATCAAATATGTTTTTTCCTAGTTGATCCGGGGATACACGACCTATTTTTTTAAATTTGCCGCTCATTTTCACTCTCAGCTTTCAATAGACAGACTCTCTATGCTAAATTCTTGTTACTAACAACATTGCCTTGCCTATGGACTATGGACCCCTTATCTCCGAAGTTTGCAATGAGAAAAATCAGAAATTAATCTATGTGATAGAAGTTTATGTAAAGATTATAGGAAAAATAAAACATTCTCTAAATAGCACACTTTTTCAGAAATCATAAACAAAAGTTACATTAGTTCCACTATCGGTCAAGAGATCGCGCTGACATAAAACTGCAATATTCTACACCGCAGTGCACAGTGTTAAAATTCTCTGACGAGTACCTATAGGCGACGCCGATGAAAAATTAAAAACATGATGGTACGGAACCCTCGGTGCACGAGTCCGACTCACTCTTGACCGGTTTTTTTTTAATGTTAAGCTTAAAACACTTGTTATAAAAATAAGATTTTTGGCATATTCGATCTTAAATAGCGGCCAAGGGGGTTAATTGCAGACTTTGGCTGTAATAGTAAGAAATGGTCAAGATGTTATTCCCCATAAGAAAACATGAAAACAGTACTTTTCTTTTCTGGCCGGCCCTTTAATTTTTGGGTACCTACGTTATGAACTTATGAATGAAGAGTCTAAGAAATACAAACTTATTTTTGCAGTCGATCTAATTAATGATGTGCATTGTGCATGCGTAAATATTCAACCCAACTACGGAACCTTTCACTGTGCGTGGTCCGACATAAACATGGCCAGTTTTTTTAAATTTCGTTGGGAAACTACCACAAAAAAAAACAATTTCTATTACTCAAGTACCTAAACTAATAGAAACAAAAACTACCAAGCTCATACAACTAACAAAACATATTGAAATGTAAAGTGATTGTGGAATACCCAATTTATACCATTAATTTATCATCATTCCCAAACTTTTGCTAAGCCTACCTAAAAAATGTATACCGGGCATTCTGTAGCAAACTATTAGGTAGAAAGTATCAAAAATAAATAGTAAGTAGGTACAATAAATAAAAATAATTTTGAACGGCGAGCGCATTCCGAAGATAAATTCAAATATAGAATCAATTCGGCGCGAAATTCAATGACTATGGTCAAAGGTCCTCAGTTATTGACTCAGTTTTAATAATTATAGTGTCCAAAAAACTATTAAAATAACATTAGAAAAGCATAAATCATTATTATAAACAATGCTTATTATATTTAATGCTTAAAATAATTTTATTTCAGTTTCCGAGTATCGATTTCCTAAATTCGACATATTAATTACCCGAATCAATCGAAATTAAAAAAAAAATCGTTTAGCATAATCACTTTCGCACATCATTACTATAAAAAAAACAATAATGGACTGCGATTTTGAACACAAATTGAGTAGCGGTAATGAATAATACGTGTTAATGGACCTGTGCTTCAATATTACGTTAACATTTGGGCATTTTCGTGTTGTTTATAATATTTTCTTTAATATTTGTCACATTTTAAATCTTACCTACATGTGTGTGCGTGACATTTGTGAAAAGTTAAATGTAAACACGCAGGATTGGCGCGAAACTTCGACATTAGATATCAAAAAACTTCATTACCGCTACTTATTTAACTTGAACAATGGATGAATTCGTCAAATAATTAAATGATGTATTATTCACTGCCCCTGTGGTGGAGTTTGGATGTTCGAAATCCCCAATTTTTATGTTTTTTAGCCTCGACCACCACTGTCAACAAAATGGCGATTATCGCATTTACAGACTTGAATTTAATAAAGGTAAATTAATATGCTTGCGCGCTAAATATGAAATATTTAATGGTGTTAACTTAAGAGATTTTTATCCAACTCTCTTAGTTAACGCACATTCATAAGATTGGATGGGTAGCATAACAAATATTTACATAATCAATGTAGGGTGTCGTATGTCGTAATTCCTGGGTCCAATGGGACCCAGTTCCGAGCCGGCGGAGGTTCGTGTGTTCGGGTCCATTCGGGGGCACTTCCGAACTATACGGTTAATTGAGAATGGGTCCAAAAGCCAATGTATTCTTGAGATTGGTCCTTTGGAACGGAAAATTAACTCATTCAGAGTTGAACATAATGAAACCTTTGAACATTAATAAAAATAATAGGTATTTATTTTCATAAAAACATGTTATAAAAATGGTTGCCTGTAAAGTCGGTTTTACGGGCGAAGATTTTACGTGACAACGTCTTTTTCTCGGTAGAATATTTATTGATATGAATATAATTAAATTGCACAATAGGAACAAGGAATTCCGATCATAGTTGAGTGGGAGAGAGACGCAAGGCATTCGGCGGGCCTCTCTCTCGTTCGGTGACTCATCGTAACGTTACCGAGCGTTACACTTTTTCATAAGTGACTCCCAGCCGCAACCTAATTTAAGACGTTGTCACGTCAAAAAGTACATTTTGGGGCAAACTTGTTTTGCCCATACATAGTAGGTAGATAATAAGAGTATGCAAATTATTCCATTATTATACTGTGTTTTCCTAAACATAATTTTTATTTAAGACTAGCTTCCGCCCACGGCTTCGCCCGCGAGGTATGTCGATAAAAAGTATCCTATGTCCTTCCCCGGGATGCAATCTATCTCTCTGCCAAATTTTATCGAAATCCGTTCAGTGGTTTAGGCGTGAAAAGGTAACATACAGACAGACAGAGTTACTTTCGAATTTATAATATTAAGTATGGATTTTTTAAATTACATATTTTTCACCACATACTAAAACTCTTTCTCCCTTGTCCACAGGCAGTAGATTGGTGGTCAGTTGGTGTGCTAACCTACGAGCTTCTAACCGGTGCGTCTCCCTTCACCGTGGAAGGCGAGAAGAACACACAGCAGGAGATCACCAAGCGCATTGTCAGGTGCAGCTACCCTGTACCGCCGGATGTCAGTCCTGAAGTACAGGACTTTATTAGGAAGTGAGTTTAAAAAGGTTTTCACCAATACCTTATGTTCATTATAACTTATTAGGGGGTTTGGACAACGGAACTGCGTTGTGATAGAAATTGGTAAACACTCCGGTATTTACCAATTCATTGGTAAGACAAGGTGGTCCGAGGACCTTGTGAAGGCCGCAGGAACCCGTTGGATGCGAGAAGCGCAGAACCGGTCGAAGTGGAGGTGCTTCGGGGAGGCCTATGTCCAGCAGTAGACGTCTTTCGACTGAAATGATGATGATGTGCTCTCCATATTCTTCTTCGCTCTCCATTAGTAGCTCACTTGTTAAAGTTGTAAAGTGATGTCAAATGGAACTAACAAAAGACTTCAAAGCTACCTGGATTTCACACCACCAATTCAAACTTTGACGGCACGGTTGGCGCAGTGTTTAAGCGATTGACTGCTGCGCTGCGTGTCAAAAAAATATACTCTAACTCAAAAGTTTTGTTGGGTTATAATTTGTGTGATCTGGGTGATTAGTGTGATTCCTAAGCATCTTTTTGTTATACACGTTACCCAGCTATAAGGGTCACCAAACCCCCATTCAGTTCCATTTTTATGCTATTGCATATTGTAAACCTACTGACTACTTAAAAGAATCTTGAGGATGCGTTTAAGCATTTTGCTCTAGGGGACTTGGAACTCTCAGCGTGATTTATTTAAAAAAATCCTAAGCCTTAGCATATTTAAGATCTTCAATCAAACACCGCGATCAGCACATCTAAACCAGCTCTGAAACGCAGTTTAGATGCACTGATTGCGTTCAGTTTCCTTGGTGAAATTCGTCCTAAATATCCTAAAGTTAAACAGATTTTAAAACATTCAGGCTATATTACCTCGTCATTATAGCCATAGATTCTTATAACAACTGAATTAACGTGTTCTGAGAAATCTTACTTAGCTTGTCTCGAACAAAAGGACTCGTTAAATTCCTTTTAAGCTAAAAGCTTTTGTAAAAAAATCTTGAATTATTCCGAAGTAGCTTATGCCCGCGGCCTCGCCCGCGTGATTTTCGGAAATGGTCCCACGGGAGCGTACTACCGGGATTAAAAGAATCCTTTGTCTTAACCCCAGATCATCTATCCGTTGCCATGCTTCATCCAAATCCGTTCGGTCGTTAAGGCGTGCAAATTTAAAAGACAAATTAACTTTCGCATTTAGATTATTAGTATGGAAGTATGGACTAAAGCACTTTTTCTAAGAAAACATGTTTTACTTTACAGATTACTGGTGAAAGACCCTCGTCGCCGGCTCGGCGGAGGCGAACTCGACGCTGAAGAGCTCAAGAGGCATTCGTTTTTCCAGGTTAGATATATGTTCCGAGGTTAGTTCTAAAATAACCTGAGTTTTTGAAACAAAAGCTCTAAAAATATAAAATAGTGTTTACTTTTAAAGATATGTGCAGGATGAATAAGTAGAACTGATTTTCAATGCTTCAGCTGAAATGTATATAATGTCTCAATTTTTAATAAATCATCCTAAAAATGTCTTTGATGAGAAGAATGATTAGATGAGACAAGCACAGAAATCAAACTAATAAGTAAAAACCCTTCATTCAAGTTATACAGGGTTGCACGGATATTGACGCGCAACCTGTAACCATGAATTCACACACGCACACACACACACACATGCACCCCTGTTTGTACACATGATTCTAAACACCGTAGTTTCTTTTTAATAACCTTAAAAAAAATCGACTCTGTCTTCATCTGTCAATGGCTTGATTAAACAAACAAAGTTTTCACTTCTCATGCTCTAATTCATCTTTATATTGTGTGTAGGCGACATAAAATCGCTTTTTATGTTCTACTGCATAAAGTAATTTTTTTTCTAAGACTTAGATAATCAGGCCCAACAGCCACACGCACAATAAAACGTCGCAGATTAAAGTCGTAATTTTATTTCATTTGCTTTAATTTATATCCCTTCCGTGTTTTCTATCGTTCATTTAATAAAACCAGATAAAATAGTTGTCATTTATTATTTAATAAAAAATGCAAAGAAACGTTTTTATGACTTGGCATTATGAAGTACCCAAGTCGAATGCCACGTGTTGAAAATAAAAACTTTTAAAAAGTTTCATGGTGGGAATTAGCTATTCTCTTTTTCAATTGCAACATTTTAAAACTATTATATACTTTATGTCTGTTTCATTTTCTCACAATCGAAGTGAAAAGCAGAGTGTATAACTCGGGCATAAACGAGCCATTTTACCCCTCGCCTTACCTGGATATAAACGTCTTGGGGTAAAATGGCTTCTTTTATGCACTAGTTGTACAAACTACTATTATCTTAAGCTATTATAGTCCATCACACTAGGGACTTAAGGACCATATTCCCTCAAATAAAATGTCCTTGTACATTGTAGACCCTCGACTGGGATGCAGTAGCCCAGCGCGAGATCTCGGCGCCCTTCGTGCCCGTGCTCACGCACGCGGCCGACACGTGCAACTTCGCGGACGAGTTCACGCGCATGCCGCCCACCGACTCGCCCGCGCAGGCGCCCAAGCATCACGACAAACTGTTCCTTGGTGAGTACATCTTCTTATAAATGTGTCTTCTGAGATGACCACAAATCATCATCTGCCTAGCCTTTTTTACCAACTACGTTAGGGTCGGCTTCCAATTTAACCGGATGCAGCTGAATACCAGTATTTTACATGAGGCGACTGACTATCTGACCTCCACAATCTAGTTACTGTTACTCCTTGGTAAGACTGGTTATCAGACTTTCTGGGTTCCCGTAACAACTGTTAAACATTTACAAATGATAGCCGGTACCAACGGCCTCTGGACCAGAACATGATACAACCAGAAGTTCTGGTTCTATCATGACATAAGCTATACAAGAATATTAGCTTATATGTCGTGCTCAAAAGATGAGTCAGTTAGCAGACAGACCACTCCTGCTGCCTATTGGCTTACTGGCGACCTTAGGTAGTCACCCAGGGTGCGCCGGACGAATGTTTAAGTGCCGTCACTCGAAGAGATCTTTTATTGTACGTAGCATCCCCCTCTTTCCCCTCAGGCAAGTGAGTTGAACACCCCTTTCTTGCTTGCTTAAAATATTTTAATTCCCAGAACTTTTGCGATGTAAGTCTCTAAATAATGTTAACCTTACTTCCCTTCTTTCCAGGCTATTCGTACGTTGCTCCGAGCATACTCTTCTCAGAGAATGTGATAGCCGACCAGATATGGATGCAGGCGACCGGGGAGAAGAATGACAGGCTCAAAGGATGGGTCGCTAAGGTAAATCACACTGACATTATAAAGGCGAAAGTTTGTGAGTGTGTTTGTATGTTTGTTACTTCTTTACGCACAAACGGCTGAATGGATTAGGATGAAATTTGGCACACAGATAGTTTATAACCAGGATTAACACATAGGGTACTTTTTATCTTGATATTCCCACGGGATCGACACTTATGCGGGTGAAACCGCGGGGCGCAGCTAGTACCTACCTATATAGTCTTTTCTGATATAGCAAGATAGCTTATGGCGATCACAATGGACTTACAGTAGGTAAAAGAAAGAGACAGCAAGTACTTTTGTCCTTTTCCATGTCCTAGGCTACCTTATTGCCATATTTCATCGATATAGTCTTAATAGTATCGTAACAACTAATACAACTGACTGATAGACATCCTTTCTCATTTTTTAAGACTCGGAAAAATTTACAAATACTCGTAATTAGTCTACCAAAATTAACCGAAATTAAGAAATATCGTCACGACATTACACCAGTTTTATAAGCAAACCAAAGCATTCCGCAACCCCTTCTTTGGGTGTAATCCCTTACTGCACTCACCGGTAGGAAAACGGTAGTCAATTCTTTGCCGATAAATGGAAACTAGTCTCATATCCCACACTGCCTCCATGCTCTGTTTGTATGTTACCTTTTCACGCCTAAACCACTGAACGGATTTCGATAAATTTTGTAAAAGAGATAAATGGTATGGTGGGGAAGGATATAGGCTACACGCTCTTAAATAAACGTATTTTATTAACCAATTCCCTCTTGTTTCCAGGACTCGCCATTCTTCCAGAAATACGCAGTGGAGCTTAGCACTCCACTACTTGGTGACGGATCATACTCCGTGTGCCGGAAGTGCATACACCGGCAGACTGGCAAGGAGTATGCTGTTAAAGTGAGTACAATAGTACTGGAGGCCCGGCGCGCACTATTGGCATCGGTACGGCTCAGGATTTTTGTGCGACAAATAGAAATATAACTTAATAGTATGACAATAAAATTTCAATGACACGGTATGTCGGATACCCTATCTTTATGTTTGCACCTACGATGATTATTATCATTGAAATTTCAATTTTATCGTCATACAAATAAGTTACATTTTTATTCGTCGCATAAAAATCCTCAGCCGTGCCGATGCCGATAGTGTGCGCCGGGCCTAAGTCTTTTCCTTGCCCAGTGCCGGATTAGCCCATAAGCAAATTAAGCAATTGCTTAGGGCATCACGTCTCGGGGGGCATCATAAGGCAGAAACAGCACCGAAACAGTATTTGCTAGCACATGTATGGCAAGGCTGTTTATCAGCAAGATATTACCCAATAAAAGATAAGACCCAAAAGTCACTCTAGAGATGTGCGCCAATCTTTACAAATCGCTCGTCGATGTTTTGGAAAAATACGAGGCGACTAGTGGATAGGAGGGCCTACAGGCGTGGCTTGCTTAGGGCATCAAGAAGTCTTAATCCGGCACTGACCTTACCTTACCATAAGATGTTGGAAGGGCCCTTGATCGAATCCCATTTTTTTTTTTTTCGTAGATATGTACCGACTTTGACTTTGGCCGACTAGTCGGTACATCTCTATTTTTTTTTGTGTTGTACTATTTCCACTTTAAATTTTTACCGCGGAAGTTGCCCTCTACAATGGAATTGCGTAGTGTAAACATTCGAAAGTCGATTTGTTTGGGTATTTTACCATCAAAAATTGTTAAAGAGCCAGCTTACGGAATATCTGTTAGTTGACAATGTGCAATTGAAAAATTTAATTTAATTTTAATGTTAACTGAAAAAACTCTTTAAAGTCATTTAAAACTGGTTATAAGTGTAGTTTAAACTTGATGAAAATAGCTATTACAAATAATTATGATTAATGTATTAACCGTTTTGTCTCGGCGCGCGCCGATATCGGCCCATTACAATAGATAATCAATTGTCTCATTAGCGGTGGTGATTAAGAGGTTAATGAAACATTGAAACTAACCTTCCGACGACGACGGTAAAAAGGAAGAAGCGACATTTTGGTCAAAAATCTATACTAATATTATAAAGCTGCAGAGCTTGTTTGTTTGTTTGAACGCGCTAATCTCTGGAACTACTGGTCCGATTTGAATGATTCTTTTAGTTTTGGGTAGTCCATTTATCGAGGAAGGCTATATAACATCACGCTACGACCCTTAGGAGCCGCGCAGCGTGTGACACCGCGGGGAACAGCTAGTGAGTTATACAATGCGTAACATAATGAACGCAAGACCTCATACATATTGTAACGAAGGTTTTTAGTATCAATAAAGTTATTATTATTATTATTAATTAGAGTATTGAGTTAAAAGCATAATACAATGATCAAAACAATTTTTTTTTAAAGCTAACTATTTTTAGTAATAAAATTGTGTTGACCCTATCATTACTTTATGCATTCAAAATTGAGTCTTATTGCCTTGACATAAGATTTAATTTTCTTTGGCTCAATCGGCGATCAGTATGGCAAAATACATAATTTAAAAAAAAATACCTATCTTAAATGTTACCGAAATTGATTCAGTAATCAATTATGAACAAACTACTTTCAGGACTTGCGTTAATTCTGTTACACCTTGTATATGCCATCCTACGTAAAATTTTCCGCTCTTTCGAATGCGCTTACTCCCATGTTTCTACTATGACTTTTATGGCGTTTATGCCCTAGCAAAAATCATTTTCACGTCAGTTTTTCTAAAATTTAAAACCCTCTTAACCGTCGATGTATATTTTGTCCAACAGATAATATCGACTCAGAAGAAAGACATAAAACAAGAAATAGAACTGCTGAAGACGTGTCAGGGATGCCCCTACATCATCACACTGCATGAAGTGTTCCATGATTCAGTAAGTATTAAGAGAAATATATATATATATATATTTTTTTTTTTTTTAAAAAAACCTTGCCCCACCCTAGGAATTTCTCCTGTATTGTGGGTGCGTTTACAAACATTTAAACTCACATACACAAACAGCCAGAACCGGAACAACTACTTGTAGGTCATACAAATATTTGTTCCGTGCGGGAATCGAACCCGCGACACGCAGCGCAGCAGTCAATCGCTTAACCACTGCGCCAACCGTGCCGTCAACCTATTACCTTTTCATGTATTGTTTCTATCATAAACAATCGAAACAAACATCTATCATCTATCTATAAACAACCGAACGAGGAACAACTTTCTGTAGAAACATTTACCGTACAAATTCATGTAATGCCGGTCACTCACGTTCAAGTTCACCGTTAAGTTTGCAGCGGGCTTGAAGCCGCGTCCAGTAAACTTGAACGTGTATGGCTATGGGTAGGTATGCATGATAAGTAGTCATACACCACCGTCAAGTTGTTTACCGGACGCGGCTTCAAGTCCGCTGCAAACTTGACAAGTGAACTTTCATACTAACTAACTAGCTTCTGCCCGCGACCACCCCCCCCCCCATTCACCCTCTTAGGGTTGGAATTTCGAAAAACCCTTTCTTATTGGATACCTACTCTTCACAAAGAACACACCCTCCAAATTTCATGTCTCTAGGACCAGCGGTTTAGGCTGTGCGTTGATATATCAGTGAAGACTTCTAATTTTATATAATACTAGCTTCTGTCCGCGACTTCGTCCGCGTGAAATTTCACCCTCTTAGGGGTGGAATTTCGAAAAAACCCTTTCTTAGTGGATACCTACTCTTCACAAAGAACACACCCTCCAAATTTCATGTCTCTAGGACCAGCGGTTTAGGCTGTGCGTTGATATATCAGTCAGGACTTCGAATTTTATATATATAGATACCTTTACTTCTTTATTTCTTCCACAGGCCTTCACCTACATAGTAACAGAACTAGCTGCGGGTGGCGAGTTAGCATCTCAAATTACAAACGGCATAGAAGAACGTATAGCGAGACGTCTGTTGGCTCAGCTGGCGCTGGCACTGCGGCATATGCATGCTAGGAGAGTCGTGCATAGGGACCTGAAGCCCGAGGTAAATATGGCGACACTAAATTATATAATAATAGAGAAATTACAGCTCTATATAATAAGCATTATACTTATCGACCCCATAACTGTCGATCCCGTGGGAATATCGGGATAAAAAGTATCCTGTGTGTTAATCCTGGTTATAAACTATCTGTGTGCCAAATTTCATCCAAATCCGTTCAGTAGTTTTTGCTTGGAGAAGGAACAAACATACAAACACACTCGCAAACTTTCGCCTTTATAATATTAGTGTGAAGTGTGTTATAGGTATCTGTGATGTTGTATTGTTTGCAGATGATACCTCTCTTATTTTTTAAGTAGACAGGAATAGACAAGATTTTGACGACGTAAACTCTCAGTACACTCTCAATGGTTACGGATTGGTTTACGTCGAATAACCTAGTTCTCAATGCCAAGAAAACGAAATGTGTCAAGTTCGCCTTACGCGAATGTTAGAAATCTAGGACCCAACACCGTCTTACATTAAAAAGGTGCTTGAAATTGTGGGCTCGGCAGTTTTTCTGGGCATAACAGTAGATGCTAAACTTCAGTGGGGCCCACATCTATCGTCCCTCGCATGACTAAAAGTCCTATCTCATTTTTCAACATTTTTTGGCTGATCTGAGTCAGGACGACTATCTCTTCTATTCGTGATTATTTACAGTTCTCACTAACCGTCGTACCTCTATGTTATTTGGATCTCAAAATGTAACCATTTGGAAAGGTAACAAAATGTAAAGAAACACGAATAAAGGAGTGTAGCCGTCCCAACCCAAATCAGCTAAAAAATTAGATAGGACTTTTAGTCATGCGAGCGACGATATCAAGCCTAGCGGGGAGGCTCAGTTCGGCTGCCTACGCCGTTAGAAAAGTAAGACAATATACTGACGTTGATACATCTCGGTTGAGTCTATTTTAGTTATTTTCACAGCGTTATGTCCTACGGCATTGTTTCCCAACCTGTGGTCTGCGGACCCCTGGGGATCCGCGAGTATATGTATGGGGGTCCGCGGTGTCATCTCTGGACCATACACTCACGCGCCAATTGGTAAAAACATTGACTGCTTTTTTCAACCACATACCTTTGTGAAAAGGCATTCTCTACTCTTGTATATACAAAAAACAAATACAGAAACAGATTAAAAGTAGAATCTGATTTGAGATTACAACTTAGTAGCAACATCAACCCGAATATCATTGATTTAGTTGCAAAAAAGCAACACCAACCTTCACATTAAATTTTTTTTTAATTTTCATAATAAACAATTATGAGTACCTATTTTGTATCTGTAATAACTAAAATAAATACCTAATCCGATTTTTTTTTGCTGTTTATTTTATTAAGGGGGTCCGTGAAAACTGTGCTTGATTTCCTAGGGGTCCGTGGCTGAAAAAGGTTGGGAAACGCTGTCCTACGGTATTCTACTGTGGGGCAAAGCCGCTGATATTCAAAATATATTTGTCCTTCAAAACAAGCTGTTTGAGCGACCAGCTAGGTGCCAGAGTTTCTCAAAGACTTTTTTAAAGACATTGGTATTCTCACGGTTGCATCACAATTCATCTTAGCCAAAATCTTATATATTAGGCAAAATATACACTTATACACTAAAAACAGTGATATTCACAATGTTAACACTAGAAATAAGGACAAACTACGAGCCCCCTTTCAGCGGCTTCAAAACTCATTTGTTGGACTTGGTATAACCTTTTATAACAAGTTACCCTCTTTCTAGACTTGCCAATCTTTGTTTAAAGGCATATTCGTTTAGGTCGCTGTAATTAACTCAAGACAATGTTTATGTTAGTTTTCCAGAATTAGATTACCTACTGACAGGTTATACGAGTTCATATAATTGAATACTTTATTTGATTATATAAGTCAATTCTGTTTTTTTATTATATTAGACGTAATGTACTCACTTCAATGTTTTATTGCAGCCGTGCTGCTGGGGAGTTGGTTGCGCCACTTCTTCCCAGCGATAGCACTAGGGAGTGGTGAAGGGCGGGCGTTTTGAGGACTGTCTTAAGTAATTTTGACGTTCGAAAAGTGCTGAGTCTCAGCCATATTTGAATAAATGACATGATTTTGCATTAATTTTGAACGCTATGTGGCAAAAGAATCAAAGCAATGTGTTTAGTTTTAGTTTTTCTGCCACAAAACAAGCCGAAGTCAGGAGTAGTTGGTACAACCACACCAAGCAATGTTATTGTGGTGCTCTTTGAAAGTTATGTCAGTCTAATTATGAGCACACTTCAATTTTGTGTCTAAAGGCAATGCATCAGATAACCACGAGGTCTAGCAAGTGTCTCTAGCCACGTACAATCTCTTTGCATCAGGTAAGTGGTCGGCCATTTTTAGGATCTTCCCTGCATTTTGCGAGAAGCCTCTCACTTGACAATGGCACCCGTACTTATATCTCCATCGGAGTAACATCTCACCTCATAACTCCATTAACAGTTGAGTCACTCTACCTCTAATAAGTAAATAATATTATCTTCTTATTCACAGAACATCCTCCTATCAACTTCTCGTCTCAGCGAAGCGAAGGTCAAAGTGGTGGACTTCGGCTTCGCTCGACAGACGCCCGAATGTGCTGAAGACAGACCGCGCATGATGACGCCTTGCTTCAGGTAAATTAAATATCACCTTACTATTATATCAATGGAAAGTCTATATCCAGCTTCAGACCAGATATAGATATTTTTCATGCAACGTCATGACTGGTTTTGCGTTGCCTACATCCAACGAATTAACGAAATCTGGACTTATAAATTAATATAAGGCTGAAATCGGAGGGGCCCGTGGTTAAATAATAACAGCCGCACAGGTCGATCGATCAGGTTAAGCTACGCTTGCCGCGGTTGGTCTGTGGATGAGTGACCATCTTTACATACCGTGATTCCTCTGTGCCTCGGAAAGCACGTTAAGTCGTTAGTCCTGCGCCTGATCTCTCTCCGGTCGTATCGGATTGCCGTCCCATCGGACTATGGGAGTGAGGGAAGAGTGAGTGCACCTGTGTCTACGCGCACACTTGTGCACTATAACATCTCCCGCGCCGAAGGCTAGTCTCCGTTGAGATTGGCCGCCGTGGCCGAAATACGGTCCTGGAGGACTTCATTTAAATGTTATGTTGTTGTACAGTAGTAGTAATGTAATATTGTCCCCCCAGCTTGCCGTACGCGGCCCCCGAGGTGGTGTCGCGCGCGCGCAGTGCGGCGGCGCCGGGCTACGGGCCGCAGTGCGACCTGTGGAGTCTCGGCGTGGTCTACGTGAGTATTCATCTGATATAATACATCTCTATTAGTAAGGGGGGTTAAAAGAAGTAACAGAAATTGGAGAAAAAGAAATAGAATAAAGATATAAAAATATAATAAATATATAGGTATAGAGAGAGCGATCTTTAACGACAAGACCGCCCATTGTGTCACCCTTTGTAAAGTTTCTATATTTACCTCTAAGTTTTTATGTCTGTAATTTATATGGAGTACATAATAAAGAGAATTCTATTCTATAGAAAAGCTGTTTCGTAAGCATTCTAAATGCTGTATAAAGTTATCTATCAGATAAATTAACCGAGAATGACCTGGAGATGGTGAATTTGGCCAAACTAACATATTGTTTAAACTGTTATGTCTTTAATAACATAATGCTGTTTTTTTTTCAGTACTACATGCTTTGCGGTAAGGCGCCGTTCCAGCCTCTGTCGAAGAAAGAACCTATTACAGCCTTCATGGACAGAATCAGGATTGGCAACTTTACTATGGATGGTCAGTGTCATTATTTATTTATCTAAAGTTGTTTTAAAGTTCAGTACCCACGTTGCCGGGTCAGCGGGATTGTCCGAAAAGGTTACCGCTGGCCCGGAACATAAAGGGCTAAGGAAGGAACACGGGTGGGTTTTAGTCAGTAGGAGTCTGACACTCCCTTCCGCTCCACCCAGAGCGGGAGGGGTCATTTGATGATTTCCCAACCACAAAAAAAAGTACAGTACCCACTAACGGAGGTGTTGACATTACATATCGAGGTTTAGAAAGAGACACACAGGTATGAGTGACAGAGGTCAGGCTTTACAGACGAACTTTCTTACTTAAAATGTTTTGTGCCTGTACTATCGTGGACACTCCCGCCTGACCACCACTAAGTTCATTTTTGCTTGCACTCAAAAAATAGAAGGGCTCTCTAGTAAGCGCACCAAGGTCAAATACTTCGTCCATAAAATTCACAAAAGGAGTACACGTGATGCGTCACTAAGCTGCGTAGTGCAGGTTGCAACGCATTATCGCTTTAAACTTTAAGGAGGCGTGGCGCCGGCGCCGGCGCAGGATTTAGGCGAGAAATTTGTTAAGTGATCCGGTAGTAAAGGCCGCGATGGTACAGATCATGCAATTTGGATTGTAAGATGATGAATGATGTCACTGTATAAAATACATATTAATGGAAAAAAAGGAAATATGATAAACTAGCTTCCGCCCGCGGCTTCGCCCGCGAGGTATGTCGATAAAAACTATCTTATGTCCTTCCCCGGGATACAATCTATCTATCTGGCAAATTTCATCGAAATCCGTTCAGTGGTTTAGGCGTGAAAAGGTAATATACAGACAGACAGTTACTTTCGAATTTCAATAATATTAGTATGGATGCTGCCTTCTCGGTATGGTAAGACGAGAGGCCTTTGCTTTGCAGTAGGACAATAAATTACTAGCTTTATTCAATGTTATTTAGTTGCATTAATACTTCGTGAAATCACATGTGTCATGACAATGGTAGAATTATATCACAGATTGAAAGAAAATGTTTGGGCTTAATTATCATCCTTTCTACGTCATCTGCCTAGCCTTTTCCCAACTATATTGGGGTCGGCTTCCAGTCTAACCGGATGCAGCTGAATACTAGTATTTTACATGGAGCGACTGCCTATTTGATCTCCATAACCCACGTGGCCACCAACTAACGTGGGTAATACGATAACCCATGGTTGTCAGAATTTCGGGCTTCTGACGACCCGTAACGACTGTTAAAGATCCACGAATGATAGCCGGGACCAACGGCTTAACGTGCTTTCCGAGGTACGGACGGGTCACGGTATGTAAAGATGGTCAATTGATCACTCATCCACAGACCAACCGCGGCAAGCGTTGCTTAACCTGATCGACGGACCTGTGCGGCTGTTATTATTTACCCACGGGCCCCTCAAAGAAAGGATTTATCATCCTTTCTACATGCGATATTATTATTATCATCTTATCTAACCTTCACATTTTCTACCTACAGGAGCAATCTGGGAAAACATATCAAATGAAAGCAAGCGCATAGTCCTGGGACTGCTCGCAGTAGACCCACTGCGTCGCTTCGGGACCGACGAGTTGTTAGCCGCGCTGGGAATCAGCATCCCGGTTGATAACAGCTTCAGACTATGTGTGAGTATTATATAATGAATGACTAACCAGTAAATTGAGGAGGAGAGGAAGGGAAGGAAGGAGGGAGGAGGAAGGAAAAAGGGGAGGCCTTTGCCCAGCAGTGGGACACAAAATATGCTAACAAAAAAAAAAACAGTAAATTATAACCTTTCAACTGTCAAGAAGTCTAGCGATCGGTGACAATAGAAAAAGTACTTGTGTCTCATTAGTGACAGTTGAGCTAATAAAGGCTAGGTTAGATAATAATATTCATGACACGGAGCAATGCGATGACACCTCGTACTTTTTTGTCTTTGCCCGGGCGATCGTCTTGCGCGGGGGTGGGGGGGGGGTAGGTTAGGTTAATCGGTAGAAAAAATCATCTGGACTAGCATTCAGACAGTACCCGTGCATTCTGAATGTCAAAAGTTAAAGTCTGTCAAGCGAGTCTAGTCCCACGAAAAAGGCGGCAAATTCAAAAATCTTTCAAGTGTCAACACTGATATAGCACTGATATAGCAGTAAGTTTCAAAGTCATGAACACGACGTCTGGATCTAAACCAAAACGGAAATCGTGATCACATCACAGTAAAATAAAAAAAAGCTAGACAATTGTGCTAAAAGTATCAACACGTTGTTGCCAACCTACCTGATGTTGAAACGATTTCATCCAAAAGTCGTCGTTTTTGCGATAACACGTCGTCAGATTCACTCTGTACATGATTATATTTATTAATCATTGTAAACAACAAGCTCCTGACACTACTTTTAATAGGTTTCGGCATTATAACATTAAAAAACTCAACAAAAACCGGATTATTAAGAGGTTACAACAGTATTTGTGACAATCTGTTTAACAGATCATAGTATTGCCATTATAAGAAATCAGTAAAAGGGTTGTGGACTCGACTCGCTTGACAGACTCTATAAAAGACCTCCCTAAAACGGCACCCCAATTGCGTTATACCCTTTCTATCACAATCCGAAGGATTTCGAAAAAAATCCTAATGCATTGCTTCATATGTTTGAAAAATTTGTCTGCTTGACAACATAAATGACGCAATCAATGTTGTTGGATTCTCAAAATGAAAGGCTTTGAAAGTGTTAGTGTCACGCAATTACCCCACAGGCCATCCTTCATAACTTCCTAGTGTTTGAACTGGAAAAAGTGGCGCACCAAACGCTATAGCAACACACTTCCATCTACTGAGTTTTCTTCATTTTCATAAGACAAAACTAACGAATCATCTTTGCCCCCAGGACATGACCAAAGCTGACCTCTACAAACGCCGATACAAGAACAAACACCGGGAATCCAGTGCCTCAGAGGCCGGCACCTCCCAATCTGACATCGCTGAAGAATCCGAGGAGAAAGAAACCTCCCTAATAGACACGATCAACAATCTCAAGAACAGAATGAACAAAAACTCCATAGAGAATGACGTAGAACTCATCAAAGCTAACACTATAGAAACACCCGTCACAGAGTCTTCAGAACCAACCTACACTGACATAGACGATGACATTGTCCCCCCCGTCAAACCAGTAGAAAAGACATACGCTAAATCTAGATCTAAGCTAGACGATTACATCTACATCGAAAGCAGTCAAGGCCTCGATGGAACAGAGGTCGCTTTCCCCAAAACTAGTCGCGCTAAGAAATCTAAATCTCCAGTCCCTAGGAAACGCAGAAAAGTTGAGACTAGACAGACTAAAAAGGAGGTGAACGGAGAAAGGGAACTCCGCAGCAAGGTAGAAAATGGCACCCGTGGTAGGAAGACTAAGGAAGTCGAGAAACGTGTGCTTAGGAGTAAGAGTGTGACGGAGAAGAATAGGGCCACGAAAGAATCTATAGAGAATGAGAAATCGGTAGTGACTAGAGTCACGCGTAAGAGGAGATACGAGGAAGTAACTAAACCTGTTCTGAGAGAAAAGGGACAGAATGGACGCTCTTCCCGCAAGGCTAGCCTCGAACCCGTCGTCGAAGAACGGAAAGTAATCCGCGCTAAAAAGACGAAAAATGTTCCTCTGAAGCTAGACGTAGAGGACGCACAGAACGTTCGCATGACTCGCTCGCGGCGGCGGCGCCTCGAGATCAGTCTGTCGCCGTCCGAGGTCAAGAACGTAGTCCCCGCGTTCTCGTTCGAGTCCGACCGACGCGTCACCTCTGTGGAGAGCAACCGCTCCGCCAAGTCCAACGCGAATACCAAAGCCAAACGCAAAGACAACGCCAAAGCGAAAGCAAAGGCCCCGAAGGCTAGCAAAGCTAAAAAGACACCCGTTCGAGCCACGCGCGCGCGCGCCAACCGGAGGTGAAAACACTCGTTCCTATCACAATAACCGAGTCCCAAATACGATCAGCGCCATCTCTTATCATGTATAGACAATTAATAGACTTGCGCCTCACGGCAACTATATTCTAGTTTTAAAATTTCCCCAATATGGCGTCAGCTAACCTCAAATTCCAAATGAGACAAAATAGTGATGCAATAAAATTTTATGGACGCTTTGCTCACGCGTAGGCATAGACAACAGAGGAAGGAAATTATTTATTCAACGAGAAAAAAAGAGTAAGTTATATTTCTTTTTTTTAATGTAGGTAGCCTCTGAAAACTAGTTCGTGAAAAAAATAACGTTAGACCTGTTTTTATTTTTTAATCCTTTTATTTAATGTTACTATTAATTTTTAAGATACTTTTTTCCCCTATTATTACCATTAGAATTAATTCTTTAAAGTTGGTTATTATGTATTTTTTGATTAGAATAATGAAAAAAATAATTAATTAAAAAAATAGGTAAATTGGTGTGATTGAGCACTTCTTAGTAGATGAGAGTAAAATTATTTTGTGAATTATTATAATTTATTATTTCATAGATATACAGTATCTTGCTTCTATGTTGTGATTTGTACCGTTAAAGGCGTCTATACCAAACGATCGCTACGAATTAATCCACTGGATAAAGGTTCAAAATGGGTTCAATTCGCCGCACCATCTTAGAATCGCTCTTATTATGGTCACATCTTCATAGACTCACTCAAAATTTCCCGTCACTAAATAAATATTACGAAAATAAAATCCTTCACAGATCTCTTTCCGTAACTATAAAATGAATTAAGTACTTTGTTTGTGTGTGTATATTTGTTTGAATAGGCTAATAGGTTAAATTTGTAAATGTTCCCTTCGATATAATAGGCGTTTGTATTACAATACCTACTTCTTTCTTCCACTTTGCAAAAAATGTAAAAAAAAAGAATATATATTTATTTATGGTGAAAGTGCCAAAGCATGCATGGAAATTCCGCTTATATATTACGCGTTCGAAATTATTTGTAATTGTTTAAAATCACGACTAAATACTTCCTATTTTGTATATGGGTTGTTTAAAAAAAAATTAATATAATTTCCGTTCTGAATAAAATATAGTTTCTTGTCTCTGACCGTTATCTATTGTCTGTGGTATTATAAGCGCCCATTGTTCTTCCATAACAAGATCTGCAACAGGTTTCAGTTACTCGCCATCATTTTTAAAATTTGAAATATATAACAAACCTTTTTACTCGTTTTCTACTACTTTGGGACTCGTGTCTTCTCTACGATCAAACTATCTCGCTATTTATTATAATAATTTGATTTTTATTAATAAACTTAAAAAAAAACGAAAAATATTAAACAACCCATACACAATCCGAATCTACTTCTTTTGTCGTTATAAGCGCTTTTACCAAAAAAAAAAAACTATATTGTTTTCGGCTCACTTCCCTGTAAATATACTATGATAGCATTTAGTACAAATTCGGTGGAAGAGTTATAAAAAAATATTATTTATAATTAAATTGAAGAAGGAAAATAGTCTCAATTGACAACTTGCATGTTACTTTGTTCAATCGTGATCGTGATACGATAAGGCACTGAATAATAATTATTATAATATTAGCTGGTTCAGCTTGACTGTATGTTTTAACTTCAAAATTTTAGTTACAAATAAATAAAATTGTTGCATGCTGTTAGACTTTAATGTGAAATTGTTGTTAAAGACAAATATGTGCGCCAAAATCAGTTATACGACTGATTATAACAAATAATAATGTTGTTTATCGTATTTCCGCTGTTCGTCTAAATTCTTTGTTCTTTGCAAGGAAACGAGATCGAGCATACCGCTCTCTCATTCACTCACAGTTCAATTAGATTCGGTTATATTCGTGAGTGACGAAGATTCCCGAAGGTTTAGCGAAATAATGCCGTTACGTTTGAAATGATTTGCATAGTAATAATATTGACGAAATAAATAGTGAATATAGTATGTAGTACATGCCCGTAAGTTTTGTTATATATATTAGCTCAAATATATATTATGAAACCCAATTAGATTATTATAGCTTATACAAATGTTTAATTAGTGTAAAGTACTTTCACAGTTGACGGGTATATAGATTTTGTATGGGTATTTTATTTAATGGGTTGCTACATCTATCATTAGTTGAGTCCAATACCTAAAAAGTAGTAGTATTATTTAAACCATACAATCAACGTGAAAGTACTTGAAACTAATCCGTATTGTTGCAATTTACAAACGATTATGAGCAATCCAATGTAATTTTCTTATACAACTTACGTGATTGATATTATAATCCATAGTCAATGTTTTAAAGCAAAGATGTTAATTTATACAGCCAGTCAATAGACAAACATGATTTATGCAAAGGTATACCGCGTAGTGCCGACGCGTATTACGATGTTTTTTTGTTTCGGAAATTGAAAATTTCCCCGAATGCTTAACTCGAGTAGCCTTTACGTCACATAAGTCGTAAAGTTTGTAAAAGTGCACTTAAATGGATTGTACCAAAAGATTATATAATTTTATAATAAAGTGTTAGAAGTTATTATTGATGTCGGCGTAAAACAAATTTTGTAAGACGTTACATGGATGCCGGCTGGAGATATTGGATTGTAATAAATATACCATTTTAACATTATTTTTATTCGTTTTATTAATGGTTGGAGAGAGTGGCCGTTGAAATTAGCGTGGCTTATTAGGCTGGAATTATACTAGGTGGCAGCCCAGCAGTGTCCACGCGTCTTGGCCTTCGCCTTCTGATATCTTTTTTTACCTAATGTATATTCTAAAGGCCAGTTTCTCAGGGCTGTTGATAAATCATTCAAACAGTTACAGCTGTTCAAGCGTGCTAGACAATTTATCATTATTCATTATAGAGGTATGAGGGAACAGGGTGTAAAGTTCACTCAACCTCTATAGAAAAGGAAGTATCCTCCGACCAGACGGGTGTCGTATCTGGTGAACGTCTGATTCGCAGGTCAACAGTCGAATTTAGCTTTGAAATTATGCCTAAAAATTACTTATCAATTACTTATATTTGCTTACCATGATGAGAGAATTGCTTATTTCATAACTAAAAAGAATTAAAATAATTAAGGTTGACCAGCCATTCTGATATCAGAATGGCTGGTCAATCTCTGTAGAGTAGTAACCATGAGGAATTACTGAAATTTTCATGGGCGAAAGATTGCTTATCAATTGCTTATTTCACAATTTATAAGCCTAGACCCTGTTTATCCTCTCTTTATGCTAGCCACGAGTTAAAAAGCCTCTGCGCCTGTTAAAATATGCGAGCAAACTGACGTATGTTCGTACTTGTTGCTTTATTTTCTGTAATAACCAAACGGTGCCTAGTTCTAGATTGTTTGTAATCATATCATCTTCCTGCCCTTGTCAAATGTTACTTGGGGTCGGCGCAACACGCTTTTTACTTCCATTCTCCCCTGTCAGTCGTCACGCTATCGCTATCATTTACTCTTTTTTCCTTCATAATATCATTCCTCACACAATGCATCCATCGTTTCCTTTCTCTTCCTCTCTCTTCATCCATTAACATTTATATTCATCATATATTTTATTATTTTCACCAGACTCGGTAATTAGAAAAATGTGAGCTATATAGGGTGACTGGTAATTAGTGACCGATATCTACTTATACACGTGATTATACTCAAGTAAACAAACAACTTTGCCAAAGAATCCTTTTTTTTTTTCATACTTTTAATTTAGCAACGATCTAAACATTGTCATACGGCTGCTGTGTTATTGTGATGAAAGTGAATGAGTATTTAAAAAAAATGTTTCTTTGGGAAAGTTCAAGTTTGTTATCATGAGTAAAATCGCATGTATAAGTATCGGTCCCTAATTACTAGTCACCCTATATTATACATATATCTCTTTAATATAAAAAAATCTCGTGCCGTGGTGTTTGTTACCAAACTCCTCTGAAACGGCTGAACCGATATTTGTATGGGGTAGGTCTGAGAATCGGCCAACATCTATTTTTCATACCTCTAAATGATAAGGATGACCATAAATATTTTATTTTATTAGTAGGTAGGTAGTAAGTAGGTAGGTAGTAGGTAGGTCGTAGGTAGTTAGTAGGTAGGTCAATTCGAATGTAATGTTCATAGTTGACGGGACAACGTTTGTTCGGTCAGCTAATATACATATAGATCAAAATTAAAGACACGGGTTTTTTATTTATTGAAAAACGTATAATAATTATTCTTATTTGTAGTAAGCAAGTAGTTGTACAAATAAATAACATGACTTCTATTTCCTAACATAAATAATACAATGTGGAATCACTTTTCGGTTGGTACTTCGTATGATTCTCGCACTTAGATCGTCGTAGCATTGCCACTTACTTGCGTGGAAACCCACGCAAGTAAGTATACGCAAGTAAGTTATAAAAAATTATGTAGGGTAGATTCATTTCATCGAAAACGTATGGCAATGCTATGACGATCTAAGTGCGATAATCATACGAAGTACCAACCGAAAGGCGATTCCACATTGTATTGTTTATGTTAGGAAATAGAGGTCATGTTATTTATTTGTACAACTACATAATTATATAACAATAATTATTATACGTTTTAAAAAAAAAAACCCTTGTCTTTAATTTTCATCTATATACAGGTTGTCCCGTAACTCAACGTGCAGCCGGAATCGGGTGATAGGACAAATCATAATAGTTGCCAGAAAAATATTTAAAAAAATCTTAGTCATGTATTTTTTAAATTACAGTAATTTTAAAACAACAGATTACACAAGCACTACTCAAGATTACACAAAAAAAAAGAAAATATAAAAAAAGTAAAGATTTGTAGCTAAAGGAGCTGAAAAACCATCACAGGGTGTACACTTTTCCAAAAAAAAAAAAAAAATTACTGTAATTTAAAACTTCATGACTAAGATTTTTAGGGTTCCGTACCCAAAGGGTAAAAACGGAAGTAAGACTTCGCTGTCCGTCCGTCCGTCCGTCTGTCTGTCACCAGGCTGTATCTCAAGAACCGCGGTAGCTAGACAGTTGAAATTTTCACAAATTATGTATTTCTGTTGCCGCTATAACAACAAATATTAAAAATAAAATAAATATTTAAGGGGGGCTCCCATACAACAAACGTGTTCTTTTCGGCGTTTTTGCCTTGTGGTACGGAACCCTTCGTGTGCGAGTCCGACTCGCACCTCGCACTTGTTTTTTATGTTTTTCTGACAACTATTATGATTTGTCCTATCACCCGATTCCGGCTTGACGTTGAGTTACGGGACACCCTGTATACAGTCAAAAGGATGTATGTGAGTAAAGGATGTCATTTTTTAGAACTTTAGTCGGTCCGATTCCCGAGTGTGGCAAGCGAATTTTTTAAAATCGGTGAATGCAGATTTGTTTCTTTTTAAAAATAAAGGAATGTTTCCTTTGAGTAAAATTTGCTATCTCCAGTAGGTACTTACTTTCCCTCCAGGTGACATGGAAAAATTCCACCCTGTATATCTATATAAAGCTCATATTTTTTCAATTACTGAGTCTGGTGAGAATATGAATATACATTTTGATGGATGAAGAGGGAGAGGAAGACCAAGGAAACGATGGATGGATTGTGTGAGGAATGATATTATGAAGGAAAAAAGAGTAAATGATAACGATAGCGTGACGACTGACAGCCACGACTGAGAATGGAAGAAAAAAGCGTGTTGCGCCGACCCCAAGTAACATTTGACAAGGGCAGGAAGATGATATGATTACAAACAATCTAGAACTAGGCACCGTTTGGTTATTACAGAAAATAAAGCAACAAGTACGAACATACGTCAGTTTGCTCACATATTTTAACAGGCGCAGAGGCTTTTTAACTCGTGGCTAGCATAAAGAGAGGATAAACAGGGTCTAGGCTTATAAATTGTGAAATAAGCAATTGATAAGCAATCTTTCGCCCATGAAAATTTCAGTAATTCCTCATGGTTACTACTCTACAGAGATTGACCAGCCATTCTGATATCAGAATGGCTGGTCAACCTTAATTGTTTTAATTCTTTTTAGTTATGAAATAAGCAATTCTCTCATCATGGTAAGCAAATATAAGTAATTGATAAGTAATTTTTAGGCATAATTTCAAAGCTAAATGCGACTGTTGACCTGCGAATCAGACGTTCACCGTATCTGGCGGGAAACCGCCCGCATCTCGAGCCGCTGTATATATGCTAGTTGCGCGGTAAACTCTGCTTGTGAGATGCAGGATTTTGTGTCACGTCAGTATGACGCGTAGTTCGTATGTGGTGTTTGTAGGACTGGCCCTATCTTCATTAGTCTCATTTCCGTAGTAAGGTAAAGAGACCGTGAAAAGGAATGTAGTGCACAAACAAGTACAACGTGACTGCTACAGAAATTCAACCTACAAATAAATACTTTTGCACTGATTCACCTCTGCCCACCCCTGCGGGTCGCAACTTGATGAGTTAGCAATTTAGATAGTACTCGCATTTTATGAAAACTTTTAATAAATTCCTGAGTAAAAGCATATTACAAAAATATGCAATCTGGTAGTAAAACTATATCACAGAATTATATTTCTTTTAGGGCTGATTTTTACAACGCCAGATAATTTTATCCGAGGAATAATTTTTAATTTTTGACAGTTCATCCATACAAAATTTGTCAGACGTCAATTTTATTCCACGAATAAAAAATATCTGTCGATTGAAAAAAAAGCATAGATAGATAGTTATTCACAACCATTCGACAGGCTATCTATCGTGTCCAGAATGACACATTTCAATTACCTGGTTTGCCTTGTCCTCGATAGCTGTTGGGTCGCTCACCGAGCTGATAAAGGTCAATCAGCGAGCTATAGAACCACAGAGTACTTTTTGATAGACTGAAATATAGAACGAGCTATGCTTGACGTCTCTGTGAGGGTTAAGATCCGGCTGAGAACCAAAGTTGTATAGCTCACAGAATAAGCAAGCTGATCTGACAATGGGCCGCCCATATTAGCCGTAGAACCGATGACCTTTGGGGTAAAAATTGTTCTTGAGTGGAGACCGCGAATCGGCAAACGTAAGGTAGGACGCGACGCCCTCAGGCTAGGTGGAGCGACGATCTTCGCAGGATATTTGGTAGCAGCTGGACTGCTGGATGATAGTTACCGGGAATGTAGCAGAATGGCCTATATCCAGCCGTGGACTGCTTCGGATAACTGTAAAAAAAATCTGGTTTAGGATTTGTGAAAAAGGTAGTAGGTAAGTAGGCCCTCCTTCATTAACATTCATTCGTTGTAAATACATAAGTTGAACGTGAGTCAGGCTCTGGCTTCCTGGGTTTGCTCCTAAAATTAGAAAAGATAGAATCGAAAAGAGAATAAACGAAGACTCTAGTTTGGCAGTGTTTTTGGATGTTAGGATATTTTCACTAACAGGCTTGCGCGAACTAATGACAATAGGCTCGCTCCTTATTACGATTTGTTCGCTCTAAATGTATGGTGTGCACAAATGTTCAAATGCAGTAGTGCGCTGTACCTTTGCCTATCCAGTACCCCCCAGAACATAATGCACTGCCCATGCAGTACACACCAGTCTTTTGCTTCCGCGACCGGAAATTACACTTTTTTGGAAACCTAAAGTTGTGTCTGAGAAATGGCTGTAAATGACGCGCATTTCTTAGTAAAAGCATCATAATGAATTGTTAACGTAAGTACCTACTAAGCACCTACTGGTTGAAAGTCTATCATAGATCGTGTCGTGTTTCGTATTTCGTTCCTACATCCATATTCCATAGGTAAGGCTAGCCCTCGTGCTATGAGTCTACGGCAGGACTAGATTAGCGTTTCAACTGGCGATTCTGTAAAATGTAACTTTCTGACGGTTTTTTTTTTATATTTACCTACTCTTCAGCCATGTGGCCTGTCGGAAGAAATAAGTTGGCTTGGGCAGGCTTGATACATGCGCTGAGTTAAATAGAGGAAAAAAAAAGTTAATTCTACGCTGATCTAAGCCTATAAAAAAAAAATCTTCACATCTATGATGTACCATAAAGTACGGAATTATGACAGTGAAAGTCAGTGTTGCTTACACCAAAATAATGTCTTTTTTGGTACACTTCTAAACACATATACCATAAATAGTCAACAAAAAACTAGTATTTTTTCTTATAATAAAAAGATCGTCTTAAATTTTTGTCAACCGCACATCCTTTATTTGACTTTATCAGCGCCTTTATTTCGTAGCAGCAAGAATTACTATATTATATATACTATATTTTGTAGTTCAAACGTTATTAGTATTACTGACCGTAATACTCCATCTTTTGTTTTGAAACAACTTTTTTTACAATACTTGTCCAATCATTTTCCTGGCCTTATCACATGTTACTTCCATTCCTCCTTGTCAACCGTCACTCTACCATTCACTGCCTTTTCTTTCATATCATTCCTCATCGTAGACAGAGTAAACTATAGACTGCTGCATATCTTCTTTTTCATTCGCACAAGAAAAAGAGAAAAATATTAACGTGACTAGCAAAGAAAAGAGACAGAGTAAGAATATTTCTGTCCCTTACTGCGTGTCGGCTAAGCACATCAATGTGCACAACAAGTTTGACGTTTATGAATGAAATATTAAAAATTATGAATGAATTAGTAAAAACTACATCGCGATTAAACGGAAAATAAGATCTTTTTCGTGCATAATTAAATAATAGTACATTTACGCAACTATGAAAATGGTTAGGTGAAGTGTAATAAGCTGTAAAAATGAGAGTTTATTGAAGATTGCCGGAATTTTTTGTCCCTTTCGGTGACACGGATACCATGAGTCTATAGATTACTCTGTCTACGTTCCTCATCCTCATCCATCCATTTTTTCTTTGGCCTCTCCTCCTCTCTATTTCCAAGTCTCCTTCCTTCAACATTTATATCCATCACTCTTTTTAATGACATTATGTTTCGGACATTACATTACAATGTTATAAGTACTAATAAGTAGTAAATTTAAAACATAGTATGGTAACACCAAGAATGGCACTGTGGCAAACGTCAGACGATGTCGAGTGAAGTGATAGAAAAATAATTAATTTCACGACGTTTTGTGTTAATAATTATGTGAATGATGAGATGAAAGTGTAGATAAATGTTAGTATAGTGTTCAATAGTGATTATGGCGCATAGTGGTGGTGTTTTGAGTTCGGATATATCACGGAGAAATCCACAAGATGAGTATGAACTCATTCAGAGAATCGGTTCGGGGACCTACGGTGATGTATACAAGGTAGGGGGCCTTTCTAAAATACTTATTTCTCAAAATTACGTCTATTTAAGACGATATCGACGCGAATCTAACACTTTCCCGGGCGTTTCGTCACAAAAAATGGCATTGTAAATCTCGTTTGTCATACAAAATATTTTTTGTGACTATAAAAATGTTGATAATTGTCAGAATTAATAACAAAAAGAGTATTTAGCGTTGTGTATTGTTTGTGGGGCGGTGTTTGTAATAAAAACACGTGTTACTAATGACCTTGAGTGCAAGACAAGTCTGGTTTACTAATTAGTGTTGAACACACCCAAAGGTGTTGTGATATTCAAAACACATCACACCTCTTTGTTCTGTAACTGTTCTTTATTTAAAGTACTTATGATTACTGCCAGTATTTATGGCTCTACCTATAGTTTTACAGCATGCAACTCAAATATTTATGTTTAGGTGCAAATTATAATTTTCCTGTTGATTATTTAGTTTGAAGGTTGGCCTAATTTTTACATAATACTGTCTGTGTTTTGAGTGGAATACAATACCTACAGGTTCTACATTACATAATACAAAACCATTATCTTTAAAAATTGCAAGTTTTAAATCTTAGTACCTATCAGTTTACAAAAATTTTCTTATCAATTAAGTATTTTTAATTGCACAATAAGTTGTCAAGTGTTTGTACCAGGTAAATCTACATGAGTAACATAATTAGATCCTTTTCCTATGTGTAATTTCTGTTTGTCTCGGCATCACCCAAAGGTTGACTGCTAGAAAATGCCTATGGCATTAAAGCCACCCCTGTACATTTGTGTGCTTAAAGTATTAAATCACACTAATATTATAAAATCGAAAGTTTGTGTTTGTTGTGAGTGTGTGTGTGTTTATATGTTTGTTACTTCTTCATGCTCAAACGGCTGGACCAATGTTGATAAAATTTTGTATGGAGGTATCTGACACCCTGGATTAACTTATAGGCTACTTTTTATCCCGATATTCCCACGGGATCGTCACTTACGCGGGTGAAGATCACACATTTTTTTTTGTTAGAAATTAATGTGAGTATTGATATATTTTACAGAATATATTTATTTAGTAAGAGTAGTCAAATGTCGTTTATGCTTTGTCTCAAGCCAAACTGCATAGGGTATAGAATAATATATTTTAGCTTTATTGAACACAATTCAAAATCGTAACAAAACAACAGTAAGCAATGCATTTATTGGGTAATGGTTTTCATTTCATCATCATCAGCCTACAGCTGTCCACTGCTGGACATAGGCCTCTCCAATTGCTCACCATTTAATTTGATTCTTGAGAACTCTCATACAGGTCACATTTACAGATACTCGTAAGTTAATATGTAACCAATTAGCAGTAATAGCTTTCCTAAATATTAATGTGAGCTAATGTTGAATGTATATCCTGTGGGTGTTCTTTATTAAATAAATAAATAAAGTAATACATTGTGTTTAACCACCAGAATGCCAATTCCCCTAATTAAAAACGTTAAAAACCTAGTCGGCAATCTCATCTCAGCGACAATTAATGTCAAAAATGTAGGGAAATTTTTTTGACAGACTGAAACTGAGAATGGACTGAGATCAGACTGAACATTCTTAAAATTACGAGAATTTCCCCTCAGATTTATATATGAACAAGCAATGTAAGGGTTGTAGCAGGTGGCCTTGTAGTTTCTGATATATGAGTTTATGGAAAAATTACTTGAAATCCTACACAATAAAGTTCAGTTTACGCTACAACTTCAAACATTTTTATAACTTTTCAATAGTCAGTCTTAACTCAACTTAATTACCATTAAAATTAAATTGATATTTGTTGTTTCTTGAAATAATATTAATTTGAAACATAAGTTTGAAAAGACTACATTCATTATCATTCACTCATTATGCACAACAGTGGACTACTGAACATAGGACTCCAATCGTTCACACCTTTTAAAATTGAAATAGGTATAGGTCGACCATTACTTGGAAATGAGTGTTTCTATAAGGTCTAACTTAAATAGTTTTAATTTATTTCCAAATTGTTTCCTACACTTATGTAGAGTAATGTGTGTAATTTACGTTTATTTACTTTTGATTTTAATTTTTATGTTTCGTTGTCCTTTAATCTTAATACTAGCTTCTGGCCGCGACTTCGTCCTCGTGAAATTTCTTGTTCCCTCAACCTACCCCATCACACCGCATTACCTGCCCATTATCACTTTGTTTTCGCTTAGACTTCATTCGGACTTTTTTTCTTTTTGCTCAACTCCTAGCGTGATGTAGCCTATTATAACCTTCCTCAAGAATTAGGCTATCAAATGCAATTCCGACTGGTAGTTACAGAGGTTAGCGTGTTCAAACAAATAAACAAACAAACTCTTCAGCTTTTATTATTGTAGATTTTCCTTGTTCTTGATTGATATTAAATTAAGTGTTTTCCTAAAAAATTTGAAAAATTGGTTTTTCTTGGCAAACATACTTCATTGTCAAGCTAATGCAGGCCTGTCTAGCATAAAACAATCACATTAATTAAAATAGCTTCTTTTCTTAGACATTTTAACATTTGTCCCAGAAATTTCTAACCACATCAGGGCCTTATTTCACTGTACATTAAAATCACAGCATATTTAACTTACCTAGGAGTTTCGTATTTCCCAGTAACTGGGTTGTGGAGGTCAGACAGGCAGTCGCTCCATGTAAAATACTGGTTTGAGCACCATCCGGTTAGACTGGAAGCCGACCCCAACATTGTTGGGAAAAGGCTAGGCAGATGATGATCAATCAAGATATTATTCAATCAATTGATTGTAAGTCTTACTGTACTTGTTATGTTTATTACAAGGAAAATTCTTCTGCAAAGGTTCCTCTGAAGGTTTCTTGTATCAGCAAACTATATTGTTAAGATATAATACTTGCAATGTTTTTGGGTTTTGTCTTTGAGGTTATTAGTCTAGATGAGTCAATACATACTAAAACTATTAAAAATGAATAGTAACCAGTCTAATAGAATGTTGTGCATGTCACAAGGTCTGACCTACTGTAGTTTTGCCAAATACGTTTTGTTGGCACCATTTGTTTTTAATCTGTATCTTAATCAACATTCAGATGGCCATAAGTCTTCAGAAAGGGCTTGTTGGTACAATGTGGTATGCAGCAAATGTGGCATAGGTTCTGCTGGCACAGAAGCGTGGGAATGGCCTATGTCCAGATGTGTAAAGTCGGACTGTGGATGATAATGAATACTTCCCAAAAAAATGGGTATATTTGAAACCAAGCATTTTATTCTTTCTATTAAATACACGGGTAGGAAATAGCCTCTCCCGTTGGTTTCCAAACTGCATGATTAACTTAAGTAGGTACGCTTAAGATGGCCAATCGTTGCTAATCCCGCCATCGCTTTCGTAGTCTTACCTACATAATCGGCCTATAATGTTACCACTGCTGGAACATAGGCCTCCTCTCTGTGAGAGGGAGTGGGCCGTACGTAATCCACCACGCGGGCTCGATGTCATGTCTTCGAATTTTTGGTTCTAGGACATGCCGGTTTCCTCACGATGTTTTCCTTCACCGTTTTGGGAACAGTCTTACATACGCCATTTTCTTATAAAGCCGGAACTTGCACAAAAGTACAGAAACTGAAGTTTCTTGCATACTTGCAAGTTTTTGACAACGGAAACGTCATCGACGAAAAAATAAATCTCCATCCGAGAAAGTCGCATTTACAATTCCATGTTCTTATGTCATTATTAAATATCCACTAGACAGCTAAGTTCAAAACACATGAGTCAGTGTGACGTGAGTCACACAGGTGTTTCGGTTCGATTCCCGCGTCGGACACCAATCGCGTCAGGTGTAGCGACCTTGTCAGTGAGTTTGATATTTTATTGTTCAACTGATAGTGTTGATTTTTGGTCAATGTCGTCTTTTTATTGTCTGTTTCATTGTGGTGTGACAAAAATGCTGTTGAATTAATAGTTTGGGCCCATACCATGACAACCAATTTCCACAGAACTTTTCAGACACCGGTGCCACTTTCAGACCTGCCAATCTGCTATTTTATAGGCCAAATTTTGCCTCTTCCTAACTTGTGTTAGCTCGAGCTACTATATACATGAGAAATAGCTCATGCCGTAGTAAAAAGATTAACCAGACGCCGAGGCTGACTACCCAGGGTTTTCCCGGACGTGCTTAAGTATCGTATTTCGTGGGGCTCTTTTAAATTAATACATGAACAGTGCCAGATATAAAATAGCTCTATCTGACTTCAAAATAATGAAACTCACATGCTGAAGACTTTGTATTAAGATAATCTTCGTCTGTTTGACTGATAATAATATGGAGCTGTAAAGTAGGATTAACATTTTTGGTGAAAAATATTGACTCAAGATATTTTTGGTGCAGCGATGTTTTATTTTAGAATTTAACGAGTTGTCTTCCAGAAAATGCTGTAAAACAGTGCTAAAGGTTTTTCGCGAAGTAAAAATTCATCATTTATGAGATCCTTCAGAACACGCAGACGTCAGTGTCAATGTTTCACAACAATGATGACACTGAGAGCTCTTGAACGCGGTTTTGAAGTGTTGATGGCGTTCAGTATCATTGGTAGTTAGAAGAAGTATGCTAGGGTGTCCTCTATTATATGTTAGTAGTTGAAATTTTATATCTACTATACCTGTTTAATATGTTTTATTGTATGTTAATTAATGTAATTGGTGTTACCGTTTTAATTAACAATAAACAATAAATAATTGGTGGAATTGGCACTAATTGGACAGAAATGAATGTAAAATTGGCTATAAAAAATAATGGTTGTATCTAATTCTCATTTGTGCTTGTTTGTGCACTAAAGCTCGCTGCTAGAAGTTTCACTTATAAATATCACATATCACTTCGTTTATTACGACTAGACTCCAAATTGTAGTATTTCCAAGGGGGAATTTCTACTTTATCTGCAAACATATTTCAAATTAGGCCTAAACCAGAAGTTTTTGTTATTAGAACGTACATAATTCAATTGACCTATATGATTTGGGTATCCGGCGGGCCTAAGGCGAATTTAAAACCAATTGACCAAGGCCGCTACCGAAACTAATCAGTCACACACTTCAGAGTAATATCTGGTGATGGAATTGTCATTGAGTTGTTGACATCACTGGCTATTAAATGTTTGTTACGCCTTCAATAACATAGGTCGCCTTTTGCATGCTATCTTAGTCTAAAAGAATCGGCAGCTCCATCCCGTTTACCTACAGTCCGACAATTGTAGTGTAGTAGCTAATAAAGATCAAATTCGCAAAACACGTATTCGTTTGTATAAAACTGACAGGTGTCAAAAACGTCTCTCGTCAGCTGCACTGTAGTCGAATCGATCTGTTTTAGGTACAATACGACCGACGTAACTCGGCGGGCCTGAACATAGGCACTAAGAACTTTCACGCATGTTCTCTCTCTCGCACTCATGTCATGTCACCATTTGGTTCCAAAAAAATCTTACTGCGCAGCCTTCTGCGCAAAGTTCAGGCCCGCTAAGTTACGTCGGTCGTATTGTACGAAACCATACGCATTGAATCTGCTGTGTCGGATTTCTATTGATCAGAAGAATACCAAAATTTTCCATAGTACCGTTTTTAATTGGTCTCCAATCGGGTTCATGGACCCGTTTGTCTAATAGCTTATTGTTGTGTTAAAAACCGGCCAAGTGCGAGTCGGACTCGCACACACAAAGGGTTCCGTAACACAAGGCAAAAAACGCCGAAAAAATCATGTTTGTTGTATGGGAGCCCCTTTTATTCTGTTTTTAGTATTTGTTGTTATATCGGCAACAGAAATACATCGTCTGAAAATTTCAACCCATTACGGGTTGGTGTATGTCACATGTCTTCGAATTTTTGGATCTAAGACATGCCGGTTTCCTCACGATGTTTTCCTTCACCGTTTTGCCATACTCGATTACTCGTAGCCAAATTCTGCGCCGAATCTATCTGGATTGCCGACGACATTGTTAGACACGCTGATGATTTCATTATTTTCATCCAAAAGAGGCGAAAAGAGGCGAGTTTCTGAAGTCTTGCGTGAATTCTCACTATTATCTTGAATGGACTTGTGACCGGATAACTCATTCATGAATGATGTCATATCAAATGTTTCCGATACGTAGTAAGTAATGCGTCTAACTTTGCAATACATCGGTATAATTTGGCTATTAATTTTAAATATTTAAAATTATAAGTATTCCTTCTGTTATAAAATGTGATAAACTGCCTTTCTTTAAATATTTATTACCTTTCTAAACTACTGAACCAATTGCAACAAAACATAACTCTCTTTTTGGGATCAAAAATTTCTGGAGTGTCTAAAAAGACTCTTCATCCTCGAAAAAGCAATATTTGGAAATACATCGCGCACACAACATAACATCACGCCTGTGTTCCCCAAGGGTTAGGCAGAAGTACACCTATACCACCCACATTTCACCAGTTATGTTTAAGTCCGATGTAATAGGGGCGAGCACAAATCCATACTCCGGGTGCCTACTGAGAAATTCCATTTAATCGGAAAATTCTAGTCTTTCCTAAAAATAGATGACCCAAAATCGCAACAAGACTACACTTATGTTGGTACCGACGCGATCATTAATTAATTATTATTAGGTAAACTGCACCACAGACCACACAAGGCCGCAGTGATTCAGTCACTAACCAACTGTTCTAATAGAAACTAACTCAGCGTTTATGTGAAAACATTCGTGAACTATCTGTTACATGCTGTAAAGGTAAAAAGAAAAGTAACAATATATATAACCCAGGGTGGAGTCTTCTGTGAATCTCCACCTGAGCAGGTTTTCTTTGCTTCGGTCTACTACGATACGTAAATAAAATTTGTACAAATGTTTGTCGGAAAAAAAACGAAAAGATGCAATTAAAATCATGCTGTGATTACGAATCGTAATGAGGAAAATGTCATGAGGAAAGTTTTGAGTACGAATGTGGATGGCTATAAAAGTAGGGGAAGACCAAACAAAAGATGGATCGACTGTGTGAAAGATAATATGGCTAGAAAGGGATGACGACTTATAGAGAAGTCATCATCTGCCTAGCCTTTTCCCAACTATGTTGGGGTCGGCTTCCAGTCTAACCGGATGCAGCTGAATACCAGTATTTTACTTGGAGCGACTGCCTATCTGACCTCCACAACCCAGTTACTGGGTAATACGATACCCCTTGGTAAGACTGGTTGTCAGACTTTCGGGCTTCTGACGTCAAAAATCCAAAGGCTTAACGTGCTTTCAGGCACGGAGGGGTCACGGTGTAAAGATGGTCATCCATCCACAGAACCGCGGCAAGCGTAGCTTAACCTGATCGATCGACCTATGCGGCTGTTATTATTTAGCCACGGGCCCCTTAAGAAGTATGGGAGAAAAAGACATGTTGCGCCGACCCCAAATAAATTGGGATGAGGGCAGGATATGAGGAGAATGATGATGATGAAGCTGTGATTACCAAATCGTTGGCCCATCTAAACCGCGTTTAAGAGCTATCAGTGTCATCAGTGTCATCAGAGGAGTATTGCCACTGATAGCTCTTAAGGGCAGGCCCAAAGGAAAATCTACAATCTTAGATTAGATTTAAACAGTAGTAAATCATGTTCTAATTGGAAAAAAAGTATATGGCAGGAAACTTCATTATAAATGTGAGGGTCGACCCAGACGAAAACATGATACGATAAAATTTTCTCGATAGAAAACCATCACAAAGTTACCTCTAATTTTCAACTAATTTGGTTTGCATTCTATTTTGGTGCATATTACTGAACCACAAATTAGACAAATAATAACACTCATTATAACCGAGCGATGACCCAAGCGATTTTTTAAAATAATGTCTATTTTAAAAGATAATCGAATAAAAAGCATTTGGCGCTTACTACATTTTTAATCCGCGAGATACGCTGTCTTCCGTCTCGCGTGACACGAGCTTGAGGCATCAGTTTGTTTCACCAGTCAGTACCCCTCGCTCTGTTGAGACGGGAAGTCTATGACAATTTTCTCCGCGCCTAGCAACCATTATTATTATCGACATTTTGTTGAATAATAAATGGGAAACAAAAAAATACAATGAAAAAGCGAGAACTTAAACACTTGAAGACTAAAATGATTGCTAATTGCCGAAGTCGAAGGTTTGTATTTATATCAAGGTACTTATGCGTATAGTATACGCAAAATAAACAGATAATTTGACCGCTTCGATATGATCGTTTATTGTTTTCGTGCGAAATTATATAATTTAGCTAGAATTTATTTTTGATAATATGTGAGTGTTGTCCACGCTTCCTCACTAAAATTAGAAATACGAAAAAAATACAATATCCCTCCCTCTCGACCCGTCTCTTTCTTTGTTTGTTACTTTTTTACAACTAGTCGAGTGAGGTATTACAACAAAGAATATAAGATTGTTCCAAAAACTCGCTTGTTTTAGGTATCAGTTCCCGGAAAAGGATATTAATCGAGTGATCGAGTTTGTTGATGGTTCTATCGGTATTACCATTGAGGTCGAAAATAATTTTAAACCCGACCTGAGGTACACCGGCAGAAGTATAACAACAAGCAGAACACGACTGTTCTATGCATATACGTTGCCGGCGGCCATACAGGTAACTACGAAGCGAGCGAAGCATGCCAAGCATACCAAGCAGGATATCGAAATTGACGTTAATGAACGCATTGCTTAAATCCAATAAGCAAAGAATCGTCAGATTTACTCCCCATGCCTAAGCGTATGTCATTAGTAACGTTCACTAGGGTACAGTAGCGGTGCTGTGATCAGGATGAAATCCGGATTGGAAAATATTCAGCAGACTATTCTTGCAAAGAAATGCACTAAGCTGATTGTGAACAAGGTGTTCAAGGACTTTGGAGAGGAAAGGCAAGATGGAAGTAGGTCGGTATTCTGAAAAGGAAGCAAGATTAGATTTTTTTGGTAAAGGAGTGATTTTTGGCTCTTTCCACATCGGAAGGAAAGACACCATAGGATATAGAGTAGTTTAGGATATAGCATAGAATAGGAAGGATTTCGTCGAGGACATCCCAGCATCATTTTCCAACTGACATAGTCACTACTAACTGCATTAGACGTGATTCTTAACATCACAATCAGAAAATTTACTAAAAATAGATGGGGGATGGTCCGGAGTTGGAACATTTGAAAGATAGTTTACTGTAGCTGCTTTTAAGGTCCCATTACAGTACAGGTGAAGATGAGAAGTTTTGATTCAGTAAATCAATAATATGTATCTAAGAATCGATTCTTGGCGTGATTTTAATTTCCATGGATTTATGAAATTTCTAGACTTTACCTAGATCTCCGTTTTCAAGTGATGTGTGGTTATGGCGGCGTTGGGAATCTCTACCGGTGGGTATTATTGTTATTGCAGCGATTGCGAGCATCCACAAGGACGGTTTGACGAAGAGGGCCGATACTTCAATTTTGTTCTAGTTTCAACTTTCTTATGCATGATACTTCTAATATCGTCGCAGATGCTTGATTTTTTACTACATGAATTGAGGGTGAACATCGTATAGCTGATTGTCTATCAGCAGATTGACTTTTTCATCCATTGAATCGACACTGAATAAAGGACCCGACGAAAAAATAAATTCAAAAACAATTATTGTGAAGATTATAAGATATTTCTTATCATTGTGTTTGATTTGCTTTTATACCTTTTGGATTTTTATCACCTATTTTATCACTTCTAATTTTTTATGGTGGAATGGAGTATACAGAACTTTTATTTCTCAACATACAAACACAAAATAGGATTGCATTGTATATATTACACAAGTAAAGACATTCTTATCCCTGCACACATAGTATAACACAATAAAGGTACAGTCATAATAAAAGTACATTTTGCGAATTGATGATTTTGTGAAACCGAGAGCGTAGCGTATATTACTATTTTGTCCAAAGAAATGTAAAAATAGAATTAAAAAAAAGTCTTTGTTTTCAGGGTTCCGTAGTCAACAAGGAACCCTTATAGTTTCGCCCTGTCCGTCTGTCCGTCCTAAGCTTAGCTCAGAGACTCTTAGTACTAGATAGCGATAATTTGGCATGGATATTATTTATGTCGCATTACTGGATGGCCGAGATGCGATACATCGGGTCTTCTTCACGATCCAACATAGTTTAGATAGGTGTGGGCACTGCAGTGGGTACTCGAACGAAAAGATTATTTGAATTTGAAGTAACTTTAATAAACTAGCGATTAACAACCGAAACGCACACGTGCGTTGGTATTGAGCGTTTGCCTAGTATGTCCGAGCTCGACTGTCGACTGTCGCAACACTCGGTCTCTCCACCAGTCGCTCGCTTGCATTTCCGATCACATGATTTTTCGTTTACCAATCAAATTGTTAGATGGCGCTGTTCGCTATACTGTGGCGCCATCTATCCGATACGACATATATATTAATCACGCCGAGAAAGTGGTAAAATAAAATAAAAAAATAAAAAAAATGGTACGTTCTCTACACGTAAAGTGGGGATGTTTTTTTTTCTAGTCTACCCCGTGGTGTGGGGTATCATCGTATAGGTCTTTCAAAAATATTGCGGGTTTGTGGAAACAATTTTGCGATTCAGGGATCCGTTTTAATTTTAGTTAGAGTCAAAAACCACCATTTAGCTGACATGGGTTCCCCCCTGCCATCTAAATGGTTGTCTTTGGATATGTGAAAAAATTCATGGTAGTAGTATATAATAACGAAATTAAAAAGAAAACTCACACACACTCACATCACAGCTAAGTAGGCTTTACAAGTTTACGAATAATAGTCGACCAACTTACATGTATGGGAGAACATGATTTTCAACTATAATGTTAAGTTTGTTCTTGGGTAAATTCATTTCAACTACGGAACTCTTCATTGTGCGTGGTCCGACACGCACTTGGCCAATTTTTATCTGAATATCCTGCATATACTACGCAAACGCACTGCACTTGAAGTTTAGTGTACAGAGTTTCGTTGCGCGCGTCGTCATGCCACCCGCGGTTGTTATTTGCACTAATGCGGGGGTTGGGAGACGCGCGGGTGAAATCAGATTTTATCCTGTCATTGGGCCCACTCTTAAAGGCGGTTTAGATACGCTGCATATTTATTTTTACCGACTTCAAAAAAAGGAGGTTATCAATTCGATACGTATGTATGTAATATTATTGGAATTGCATTATATTCACATAATGATGATCTATTAGGGCTTCCAAACAAATATACAAAATTTCATAGACGTATGTATGTATGTATGTATGTATGTATGTATGTATGTTTGTCCACGCATATCTCCGGAACTATTAATCGGATCGTGACCATTTTTTTTTTATTGGCTTACATTTTCTTCAACTTAGGGAACAGTGCAAGTTTCATCAAGATCGATTCAGTAACTTTTAAGATATGGACTAATACGTGTAAGTGTGACGGCCTGGCTTATTGATAAGATCTACGGGTGTAGTGTCAAAGGGAAAACATCTCAAAACCTTGGTCAAATACTAGTGCAAAAACTAAAAATTACGAAATAAAAAGTAATTTAAAAAAATTAAACCGACTTCAAAAAGAAATTAACTCAAAATTATGAAATAACTTTAATTTCGGAAGTCGGTGGCATAAAACTAAAATACAGATCCCAAGACACCGACTTCCGAAATTAAAGTTATTTCATAATTTTGAGTTAATTTCTTTTTGAAGTCGGTTTAATTTTTTTAAATTACTTTTTATTTAAATATCGCACCATTATGCTGAGATAAATAGGGTGAAATTCGCCCTGAGCGTATTTTCACGGGTCATTTTCCAAACATTTAATTTAATATTGTATATATTATAATCATCCGAATTGAGAACCTCCTCCTTCAGTGTCCTCCTTTTTTGAAGTTGGTTAAAAAAAATAATACATTTTCTCCTGAAAATGAAAATTAAGAAACCCTCTTATCGTACTATAATGACCTCTTCAGTCCACGGCACGGCTGCCAAACGTGATTATTTTCATTACAAACGTGCACGATTTAAAGTGAAAAGTATTTCGTGTAATATAATTTATGTATGACGGGCTTTAGAGCTGTTAAATATAATAGAGTGCACGAAGGCATAACAAAGAAAATATGAAAGAAAATCTAAATATATAATCGGATTTTAGTTTATTTTTAATGTTCTAGCATTCATCTGTCGACTCTTGTCTTCGACATGATTTACGAAAATTGCACACACCTTAGTGAGAAGAAAATATACCATAATCAGCCTATAATCTTCCCTCTGCTGGGACACGGGCCTCCTCTCTGTCAGAGGAAATGGGCCGCGTCATCCACCACGCGGGCCCAGTGCGGGTTGGTGGATGTCACATGTCTTTGAATTTTTGGCTCTAGGACATGCCGGTTTCCTCACGATGTTTTTTTACTTCATCGTTTTAAGAGCAGTGGTGATGAAATAATTTACATAAAGTGCCTGTCTGGGTTCGAACCTAGGGCCTACAATACAACTCGTGGCCGTTTACTTGTAAGTCGCGAGTCGCGACCGAAGGCATAGCAGGAAGGCTTATGTTGGCCCGGCTATACCGGGAAACAACCGCCGAAAGCACTAGGAAGTGGTGAAGGACTGTCTTATAATTTTGACGTTCGAAAAGTGCTGATTCTACGCCTAATTTAAATAAATGACTTTTGATTTTGAATACTTAAGTATTCTGCCAAGGAGTTTAAACTTCATAGGTTTAACGCAGATGTCAGAAATTCCGCGCTTTAGAGCATCGAATTACATGCACATGATGCGCAAAAGAATGTCATACAAAGAACAGACACCTTCGCTGCCCGTGTTCTCACCCCTTACCTAAAGGGGTGACCAATTAATGCAGGCGTGCGTACGTCGCAGACAACGCAAAAAGTCTGACCTCGAAATATTATGTAGAAACGCGTATTTCTATTTGAAATATTTCATTCAGAAATGTAACAACTAAAATACATGTAAAACAACTACCACTATTTGTTTAACTTTTACTTCGACATGAGAATCATGAGATACATTAAATGTAACACATAACCACAATTTATCTTCAAAGAACAATGAAAGAATTAACTCTTTACAAATTACAATATAAATTCTTTACTAACTATGTAACTGAATACGTGGGGCAAAGGTACGTTCAAAGTTTGTGTGTCTGTCTGCATGTTCGCGTTCTCACGGCTAAATCGCTGAACCGATTTTGATATAGCTTAAAACTTTGAGTAAGAAAATAACTAAGCTTTAAAAAATTCAAGCTGAAGTGGCAATGGGCCGGCAATATTAGTCGTAGAACTGATGACCGTTGGGGTAGACGTGTTCTTGTGTGGAGACCGCGGATAGGCAAACATAAGATAGGTCGCACTCAGGACAGTTGGCGGCAGCTGGATGAGAGTTGCCGAGAATCGAGCTAAGGCAACGGAGAGGAATTGGAGAGGCCTATGTCCAGCAGTGGACTGCTGTAGGCTGATGATGAAAAATAAAATCAGCTCCTAAATTGATAGAATGGGGTGTTGAAAATCCAAAATCCAAGCAAACAAAGACGAGCAAAGGATTCCACTCAGAGCACTGATTTGAACCGCACTTGGACGAACCGCACCTGAGCACTTCCACTAACCGCACTGAAACAACGCTAGTAATCGAGATAATTCTATTTTGTTCATTATTTTGGGTCGCTTGCATGGCGTAAAATCGCTTTTTAACACGCTTTTATTAGGTCGACCTGTATGTAACTAACTATGTAATGGACTCTAAGGTAACTAATTTAACCATCTTCCAAGGGTCGTAGCGTAATGAAAATTGACAGCTTTAAATAGTTCTGATGACAATACAATAATATGGTATAGAGAGACTGAGGCTGTGGCGAGACAGTGCTTCCTTACCCAGACCGTTCGTCCCACCCGCTGAAGACCTCCCACCTGGACATGACCTACCTTGGGTAACATGGAAGTCTTTAAACAGACTCCGGACCCAGGTTGGCCGAAGCAAGGAAAACCTGTTCAGGTGGAGATTCATAGACGACTCCGCCTTGGAGTGTAAATGTGGTGCTGTTCCACAAACGATGGGACACTTAATGTCGTGTCCTGCGTGTCCTGTCAGTTGCACGTTGCAGGAGCTGATGGACGGTGGTGGAGGCGCCAAACAAGTGGCCGAATTCTGGGCCGAGTATATTTAGATTGCTATCGACACGCTAAGAAGAAGAATAATATGGTACTGTCGAACTGATCTGATGATGGAGCCGGAAGATATGATGTATGTAACTAACTATATAATGGACTCTAAGGTAACTAATTTAACCATCTTCCAAGGGTCGTAGCGTAATGAAAATTGCCGGCTGTATGTAGTTCTGATGACAATACAATAATATGGTACTGTCGAGCTGATCTGATGATGGAGCCGGAAGATATGAACTGGAACTTCATGATGGAAAATCGTATCATAGCTGTTTTGGATTTCTTAGTTAGAAAAGTCTTGTAATGAACTTTGACCACGATTAGGTTTCAAGGTGTGATGATGAAGCCGGAAGATAGGCACTGGCATTCCATGATAGAATATCGTATCATAGTCGTGTTAATGAAAATTGGCAGCTGTATGGAGTTCTGATGACAATACAATAATATGGTACTGTCGAACTGATCTGATGATGGAGCCGTAGATATGAACTGGTTATTTTTACGTGCATTTATAAAAGCGTGTTTTTCTAGTGTTTTTTAAACTATTAATTTATTAAATACTTACGTTGTATTTTAAAATGAATGATTAAAATGGTTTTTGATGGCTGATGGTGCGCAAACATGCTATGGTTGTAAGTTTACTATTAATCTCGGGCTTATTTGAAGACCGGTGCAATCATAAAAATGTCAAAAACTTTTTTCTTTTATCTATGGGCGTGCAATGGACAGTCGAAAGGAGTTTTGATCAGAATGGATTAATACTTTTCCGTGCCGGACAAGCCACTCGAAATAAAACTCTATGGCGTGGTTAATAGATTCGGCCAGTCAGCAAGGATGCCATCCATCATCAGCTGAGAGCCGTTTCCCAACTATGTTGGGGTCGGCTTCCAGTTGCAGCTGAATACTAGTATTTTACACGAAGCGATTGCCTGTCTGACCTCCACAACCCAGTTACTCAAGGATGTCATTCATCTTCTTGAAATTATAGCAAAAATCCAATGGATAATTATTTTTCGTCATTATCAAGTAGAAGGATACTACTGTCCAATATTTAGATAGGTACTGTGAAACTCCAGATAGGAGCTTCACAATAAAGCTATGACTTGGATAAAATATATTTACGATTTTACAATATCATGTTATTTCTAGCACTGCCTCTACTAAAACAAAAATACCTTGAGAGAATATTTGACACTTGCTTGAACGTTCGAATGGAACACGCCGGCAATTATAACCAGCCTGTACTGCTAAAGGTAGGGCTACATGGATAGCCTCTACAGTTCTTCTTGCTGGCTATAGGCTAACATGCTTGGGCCCTTAGGAGCCGAGTAAAAAAAAAAAGAAGGAACTATGAGCGAAAACGAAGTAATAGGGCGGGCAGGCGATGCGATGCGACGGGGTGGGTCGGGGAGCAAGAAATTTCACGCGGACGAAGTCGCGGGCAGAAGCTAGTTCGCCTATAACCGGCCCCCTAATAAGTTATTTTTTCGAAACGCAAAAACCACGTTTTCCTGTACTTAGTTAAAATTGAGCTCGTAAAGTGGGCGTTATTTTTGGTCAAAAAAGAACGCCATTGCACTTACCATAGATATCCGTGGCTCTTACTCTTACATAACTGCTAAAATACCGCATACAAGCCCCCGTACATATTATGTCTGAAATATATAGCCCAGTACAGCTTGAATAAATATGGCAAAAAGCACGACGATGTAGGAATATCAGTATCACGCGTTCATATTTGTTCTTTGAAGTTATTGTGCAGTTAAGTATTTTAATAACGGTCGCGCTGACACATCAATTAAATGTAATGAAGTATTAAGTTATGATTGCCAGTACTTAAGTTTACGACTCATGCAGGCCAAATGTCATAGATAATTTTAACCTGATCCATACTAATATTATAAATTCGAAAGTAACCTTGTCTGTCTGTCTATCTGTCTGTATGTTACCTTTTCACGCCTAAAACACTGAACGGATTTCGATACAAACTTGGCAGAGAGATAGTTTGCATCCCGGGGAAGGACATAGGATAGTTTTTATCCCGATATTCTCACGGGATCGACACTTGTGCGGGTGAAACCGCAGGGCGCTGCAAGTATTCGTATAAATCTGTAGAATTTCCTCTACCTATTGTTATGCTCTTCGTCGGCAAAGCTTCTGCAATATCTTTAACAATAAAGAAGTCTTTCGGCTGTCTCATCACCTGGTTTGACGTCACATCTCGCATTACAAAGAATCCTTATAGTAATAGTTGCGCCTGTGACTTCGTCGGGAAATAAGCAGCTTAGTAAAAGTTGTACAGTCAAGAGCACCAATATGTCAACACTTGGCAACTTTAAATTGCGATTTTTTCACGAAATAACGAATGCAACGTTGAAATACGACACTTTACATATACCTATGGGTTCGAAAATACTATATTCCTACTAATATAAAATTTCATTCAAAAATAAAGCAGAAAATCGACTTTGAATAAAGACAAGTGTATACATACTTTTGCTCGTGACTGTACGTGCATCCATGTTTGAAATGTTATACGTCACCAAAACAATGCATGTTTCAACTTAATCCATTCACTCATTCAGCCTTGCTATTGAGACTAAACCCTTAACTCTTCCGACACGAAATGTATCCTGAATTTTGTGAAAAAATATAGGCTATCTCTTTGCCAATTTTTGTCAAATGTATCCAATAGTTTTTGCGTAACCGCAGACGTGCATGAGTATTTTCCAAGACAGACTATTTTCCAAGTTTCAAAATATTCGGCAGAATAATCTATCAGAATTTATGTGATTCAAGCTACTATAAGATTAGGTACTTTAGTTTACAAAAGTAACATTTACTACATCATCGTTGTTTATTTCATGATTCACTCATTCACTAGTTCAAACGGATCTCTTGAGTCATCGCTCATCGCACGATCTTTCATTAAGCGGGGTTTACATTATGAAACTAGTGTCTTGGTGTTCAAGCTTGACGGCTATAACCAACCAACACCCGCCCCTAATTGCGTAACACACTTTCAAACAAAATCTCAATCATATTGAAGGATATTTACCAATCCCTTGCTTCATATGTTCGAAAATTATGTCTGCTCAACAACGTAAACAACGCAATGAATGTTGTTGAAACGTCAAAATGAAAGCCATTGCTACTATTAGTGTGTAACACCATTACCTCGCCGGTTTTTGAAAAGCTGATAAATTCAAGTAACGCGCTGTCTTATAAAGAAATAATAACAATTATTACACACTTATCTGAGCAGTTAACTTGAGATATGATAGCGTGTTAGTTGAATTTATCAGCTTTTCAAAAAACGGGTGCTAATTAGCTATCACTTTCGTTCTCACATTATATAATTTCAACATGATTGATGTAACAAATATTTTGATTTTAAAAGAGTGTCCGTGGAGTTTCTTGCCCGTTCTTCTCCATAGGAACGTACTACGCTTTGGAATGGACTAGCTTCATCTTTCTGACTGACCGACCGGACCCCTTGACAATTCAAAAGTGCCTGTAGTCTGCTACAGGCACTTTTGAATTATTTATTTGTATATAATATACAAATAAATAAAATTGGTGTCTGTTTGTAATGTTGGTGCTGTACCTTTTTAATTAACTATAAATAACTAAATGTCAATATAACAGCTTTTTACTAAATGCATATGGAAGTATATACGGCACTTAAAACAAAAAATCGTCTCTATCTGTTTGTTCCGGCTAATCTCCGAAACGGCTGGACTGATTTTGACGGGACTTTCACTGGCATATAGCTGACTGTTACACGGCGTAACTTAGGCAACTTTTATTTTAGAAAAAGAAAACCCATGAAATCCAATTTGTTTTCCGACATGCACGTGCATGAAGACGATGGCACAACTAGTTTGAAATAAATGATTTGAGTTTGACTCCATAACCCGAAACAGGGGGCCTAAAAAGGCCACTTTGGCAGAATCATAAAAGTATAACATAATGGAGAGTTAACCGTTAAGTTAATCGTATCAAATCCCATTGGTGAAGCATTTTTCAGTTTATTTTTTTTGTCTGTGCTAAAATACCAATCAATCCGATCCAAATCCAATCCCAATCTCTTTGATTATACCTACGTACTGCAGCGAAAAAAAGAAAAACACGGACTGTTTTCGCCATATTACGATTCATAATGTTATCCTTTTATGATTCTCCAAAGTGGCCTTTTTAGGCCCCCAGAACAGTCAAGCTACTGTATCACGACACTAATTTCACAATGTAAGCCCCGCTTTACTACAGATCATATTTATGACTCTGTGAGTCGCGTGACGCCGATTTGTATTACATTCTACTTCCTTTGCCTAACAATAGGTGTTTCCATAGGCCGCGGCGGATGGTTTTGTTCATATTTTCATTTTCCAAGCGTGGTGTGGTAACCCCGGCCTTTGGGGGGCCCTTGTCTTTGTTCAGCTGCGGACTAAAATATGCTTAGTAGTTCTCTAGTGATTTTGTATTCCATTATAGATTAACGGCTGAACCCAATTATCTATGTATCTCCAGTTTTGGCATTCAGGAGGTAGAAAAACCTGTCTATCTCTGGTTTTAACTTCCCAATATTCTATATCAATTGCGATCTGTATGATTTTAATATACTGGCAGTTATAATTTGTACTGGCTATCATCAGGAGCGATCTGTTAATAGGTTATTGGGTTCGACCGTAAGGGACCAATAGGACACTCGAAGTCAACGATTGGTTAGTCACAAAATTGAAAATTTTGAAAAAACCCACGGCGACGGTTAATTGTTTCGTGGAACACCTTCTATTCCGAGAGGTCCCCCGACTGCCATACCTATGAATTGATCTGTTTAGTCTCGTTACATAAATTCTTTAAGTCGGGGGTTTTTAAATTATTTTATCCTTTTCCAATTACATTTAACCGTCGTGGGTTTTTCAAAATTTTTAATTTTGCTTTTTATTTAAAACTATTTTAAAGAGCATAGATTCACTATACACATAAAGAGAAGAGAAGATATGAAAACCGCATCAAAATCGGACTAGTAGTTTTAGAGATAAATGGCAACATTGGTTTGTACAAACAAATGTTACTGCAGCGCCCCCTGGTGAGTTGTCACCGTAACACCTATCTAAGAATATGCACCAATCAAATCCAAACCTATCACTGAAAACCGTATCAAAATCGGACTAGTAGTTTTGGCGATAAATGGCAATATTGGTTTGCACACACATCCTCTCACCCCAAACGCATATACCGGTCTCCGTACCGTCGTGGGTAAAAAGACAATCGTCTGCTGGTGAAATGCCTCTCCCAAGAGTCCCTATGTTGTCCCACAACAGGGCACAGGCCTCTCCTCATACAGAGAAGGCAGGAGCATTGATCGCCACGCTTGCTCAAGGCGGGTTACCGATTTCAGACAATCATATTAATTACAAGCAGCGCCCCGCGGTTTCACCCTCATAAATTTCGATCCCCTGGGTATATCGGGATAAAAAGTATCTTATGTGTTAGGTAATTCTGGTTATAAACTATCTTTTTTATTAGGAGTAATTCCTAGTGAGGGGCAAAGTTTAAAAAAAAAAAAAAAAAATAGCCTTGCGTGTCAAAGCAATAGGTTAAATAACCCTACAATAAATTATGTACTTATAGCTAAGGTCGTTGCACTTGTAGTTAGCTGTGGTTTTAAGGCTGTAGGTGTGAAGTGTAGTTTCAATGAACTTCGATGAATCAGCATTGACCATCAAATATGGTCGCACCCATTAGTAACACCCCCCCCCCCTAATGTATTACCCCAGCGGTCTTTTACATTATGGCCTGTTTTCCCCCTCCTCCGGCTTCTACCCTGTAATGCTATTCTGTAAAAATCTCACCGTGAAAACTTAGGTGAAGTGAACTGTTAATAGTGTCAATCCCTACCATCAGGTGGAGTGATATCTCACTTTAAGCTCACCTAAGTTATCACGGTGATCTTTTTAACCCCCGACGCAAAAACGACGGGGTGTTATAAGTTTGACGTGTCTGTGTGTGTGTGTGTGTGTGTGTGTGTGTATGTGTGTGTGTGTGTGTGTGTGTGTGTGTGTCTGTCTGTGGCATCGTAGCTCCCGAACGGATGAACCGATTTTGATTTAGTTTTTTTTGTTTGAAAGGTGTATTAGTCGGGAGTGTTCTTAGCTATGTTTGATGAAAATCGGTCCAAGATGGCCGCCGCTACAAAATGGCGGATAACATATTTTTTCACAATTCCCTCAATATGGGTATCAAATGAAAGGGCTTCAATAGTAGAATACTATACACTATAACAAATTTCAAATCCAAGATGGCCGCCACAACAAAGTGGCGAATTACATTTTTTTTTCTCAACTCCCTCAATATGGATATCAAATGAAAGGGCTTGACTAGTAGAATACTATACACTATTAAAAATTTCAAATCCAAGATGGCCGCCACCACAAAATGGCGAATTACATTTTTTTTTTCACAACTCCTTCAATATAGGTATCAAATGCAAGGGCTTGACAAGTAGAATAATGTACACTATACTTATTGAAAGGGAATGAGGAATATTAACTACATCGAAATGAAAACTAAAAACTTGAAAAATATAATCAAACAAAAAAAATCTGTTTAGTCTTAAAAATTATTCTTCAACTATAAATTACTTAATCAATATTTTTTGACGGATAAAAAACCTGATTAAACACCAAATTACCAGAATCTTAAAACGGAAGAAAATAAAAGAAATGAAATACAAAAATTAAGGAGTCCCTACAAAAAGCATGAAATAAAAAATTAAATTAAAAATTTAAAAAACCCCCGACAAAAATAAAATTAAGGAATCCCTACAAAAAGCATGAAATAAAAAAATCTTATGGAAGTCGGGGGACCACAGAATAGAAGCTGTTCCACATGCAGAACGGTCCCCCGACTTCCATAAGATTTTTTTATTTCATGCTTTTTGTAGGGATTCCTTAATTTTATTTTTGTCGGGGGTTTTTTAAATTTTTAATTTAATTTTTTTTAATTATAGCACTTTTTAAAGAATAGCACCGCTGTACTTTAGACAGTATGTATATCTGCAATACCAGAGAGAATATCTATATATTACTGCCGCAAAGAAGCGTAGCTGTGTTTCGGCTTGAAGGGTATGGGGCCTGTGTAATTACACCCGGTCTATTCTGTAAAAATCTCACCGTGAAAACTTAGGTGAAGTGAGCTGTCGTTGCACCTGATTGACGTGCACGACCACACATTAAGCTATACATAACCAGTATAGGCTAACTTCTCATTGTACGAGAAACCTATAAAATGCTAGGTCAGCTAAAACTGGAAAGATACAGTGTACGAGTCAGGTATCGTACATAGCACGCGCGCTTTGCAGAGATCAGCACTTTTCGTCGCCTTGCACAAACTATAGTGTAAACGCGACAGTACACGATCAGCGTTTATAGTCAGCTGTATTCATTCATATAGCATAGTTACGTGGTAGTTAAATATACTCAATAAACCATAATCTTTGGCTATCCGTGACTTATCATCCAAGGTGTCTGCGACCCATTCAGCAGCGCATACATACAGCTCGATGTGTCGCCGTGTGTACATCAGACCGCTTTGTCTTTGGAATGGCAACGGATCTGAGCTGCTTATGGTATTGCATATGTCAATATGTGACGTTGACCGCTTACCATCAGGCTATCGGGTTATTGGATGATAAACGCCAGGCGCCATCTAAAAAAAAAACCTGTGTCAAGAAACAGAATGGAACTATAAACCGGAAACAAGATTATAAAGGAAAACTTTAACATAATTTTGCCTCGATCAGCTCTTGATCATCATAATTTAATTCGACACACATACGAAACTTTTGGAACGTAGAGAAAGTTCACGATACCCGTTATCTTGTAATTTGACGATTGAATGAACAAATAATTTTATATCCGGCTGCTGTTATTATGTTGTCCAAATATTGGACTTAAATTATCTTAGCGAGTTTGGTAATCATGTTTTGTTTGTGTCGGCTCGGAACGTGAGGCGAGTCCCTGCGCAGTTACAAATTTTCCTGACAGCGGGGGTGAGGGGTGAGGTACTGCGCAGCGAAGAGTAGCGCACTTCAGAGCCGCCATAAAGTTTAAATCGAGCTGTAATGATTGTTTTTCTTCAGAATGGCAAAAAATTCCATTGAATTTTGGGTTGGTTGTAAAATTGTGTCAACAATATTGTTATTGACAGCTCAAACACTTGGAAGTTTTAAAGGGTGGAGCGTCTTGTTTTGGACGCTCTGTTTACTGTAACTTTTATGTTCAGAGCAACGACGATATAACCTTCTCTTTGGTTCAGAGAGTGCCGATTCTCAGCTTAATTTAAATTAATATTTATATATTTAAGCTATAATGCCGGTTATGAGAAGGTCTGCTGTCACAGTCGTTAGCTTGTGTGGTTGTTTGACTAAAATAACAAAAGCACGGCCAAATAATACTTAGTTGAAATGAGATTTGACTTTTGACTATAGATCGAATGGCCTGAAGGTTCAGAAAGGGTAAAGGTGATAAATATCTGGATATTTTACTCCAAGACCTTTCATAACATTCTTCTTCTATTAGGTAGTTCTCGTTTGTTCCCTTCTTCCCAGTTGGAATTTCGCTGTTATGGTACAACACGATACCGATTATATCATGTCGTGTCATATACATATTATATGCGGTTAATCTCGGTTGCATTGTGCATTGTGTTGCATAATAAGTATTTGATTAATGTTACTCTGACCTGACTGCCCAGCCCACTTAATATGGGAACTGATCAAATCTGTAACAGGGTTCTTGATATTTGTTTTTATCAACATACTCGTAGATCCTAGACTATTTCTACAGCTGTAGTTACAGAATGTGGTCTCTGGGTATCGGTGCAGTGGAAATTACAGGCATTTGCATGAAATATTTTATCTTCATATATGCGCATGAAACTTCTTGGTATGACCAATTGACCATAATGTTTTTGTGTAATTTGTAAAATCCGGTCTTATTCATTCTAGCGTTTTCCTGCACATTTCTTTATATGCCTTTATTTATACATATATACCCAAAGAATTCTTCGAAGCGTTCTTCAATATGACGAGTTCTGGGATTTTCACAAATTCCTATCGTCATTATGAAAAACCGATTGCTAAGTAATAAAATGTAAACTGCGAACGGTTTCATGTAAAAATTGTGGACTGGATTTTGTATTGTTTTCTTTCATATATTTTTGCAGCTGTTATAATATGGCGTTTACTATTGAAATGGGAGCATTGAATGTAGGTATCGTTGGATTAATACTCGACATAGTTTGATTAATTTTGTAAATCTTACCCACAATTTTGCCATCACTGAACTTTTCTCTTGGGGGACCTGTGTTCAGCAGTGGAAGTCTTCGATGGTGATCTCTTATGTTCCATCGCAAATGTGGGGAGCGAATTTACTTTTCTGTGATATAACTTTAAATGGGAAATTACGTTATTAAAATACTTCATCAATTCTACTTGGCCTTGCATATCAATAAAATTATCTTCATAAAATGTTACTAATACAAGTGCGTAAATCCCGTAAACTAAGTCGTTTCCCCAAAGTCATACAAGTTGTAAAAACCTGCTCAATTGAATTAGGTTGTAGATACTGGTTCTTCTTCTTTAAGCATGAGTAATGCCAGGCCTCCGTCACTCCATGTACTTGCGCGCTATAAGTGCCTACCGCCCAGCCGAGCGGTCTCGGTCCGCCAGCGGATCAAATTCAGTGCGGTTTTCGCAAGCGAAGCGCGCGCACGCCGTTCAATTTTAATAGTGCTGTTCGTTCGTACGCGTATTACGATGCCGTGTGGTGCCTTATGTGCAGTAGATGGGTGCAAATCAAGTAAAAGAAGGGGTAAACATCTAACATTTTTCCATTTACATGTCAATGAAGATGTCATGTCATGTTTTAGATGTACTGCACAGTCGGCACCAATTTATAAAAAACATATTTTATAAACGATACCATTTTAAACTACCACCTATAGTCACAACATATTCACAGTTCTCAATAAAATAGACACAAATAGTTATGTTAATTTAATTTTAATGAAGAGGCAGCCCTGCGATTGCTGTGGGATCGCGCGGTGCGAAGCAATCACAACTGTACGCTTGAGCATTTAGGCACATTTTAGCATGCAGCGGTTGCTGACGCGACGGAGTAGGCTATTATAGCTGTAGGTATTGGAAATTTTCTACTGAGTGAAGTATCTGTTACGTAGTAACTATTTAGTAATCTGTGGTAATGCTGATGAGTTATTAATGTTATTGTAAAATAATAGCAAAATATTGTGGTAAAAAATTTACCTACATGTAAGTACCGTTACCGATGGAGGTTCTTTTAATGCGTCCTTATTAATTGCTAGAAGATTTTCGACAACACTTTTAATTTGGAGATTATCTTACTGCACTTACAATATGTAGCAGGCCCTGAATTTATAGATGTCTTATTTCGTTGTTTCATGCTTAGTGGCCATTTATTCTTTGCTTGCACAAAATTCGCAATAGATATTGTATCACTTCAAACCGCAGAGTCAATAAATCTATTTTTATTAGACAGCTTACGATCTCTCAATTTGTAAACTTGTCTTATTTACGACTATCAGTTATCTTTAGCTGGTATTAGGCTGTGATCTCCTAAAAGTGCCAGAGATACGCCTGTAGATAGGCTTTAGATGACCGGTTATAGGCTGATGTCATCCATACTAACATTATAAATTCGAAAGTAACTCTGTCTGTCTGTATGTATGTTACCTTTTCACACCTAAACCACTGAACGGATTTCGATACAATTTGGCAGAGAGATAGATTGCATCCCGGGGAAGGACATAGGATAATTTTTATCCCGATATTCCCACGGGATTGACACTTATGCGGGTGAAACCGCGGGGCGCTGCTAGTAGTTTTTATCGACATATCTCGCGGGCGAAGCCGCGGGCGGAAGCTAGTTCGATAAAAAGTTTATGTGAAATGAATTTCCTTAGCTACTTGTTTGTTTTGTGTTTGAAGGAGGAGTTTGAATTTTGCTATTTTGTTCGAAATTCAGCCCATCATACTGACACTAGAATATTAATTAATTCGTGAATTGTTAAGAACCTCGTTAATTATAGAGAAACAGAGCTAGAGGGGCCTCTTTTTTTTTGGGTTGGAAATTATCAAATATCTTGTCCCGCTCTTCGTGACAGACTTTTACTGACTAAAACCCACACGTGTTCCTTCAGTTGCCTGTGCCAGGGGCCACGGTATCTCTTTCGAACAACCCGACTTCCTGGCAGGCATCGGCCCTAGCGGACCCCGTCAGTTAGCGCTGACATCTCTTTGAGGCGCGCGTAGAACACATCGAGCATTACTACTTCGCAGAAGGAGGCGATGGCCTCCTACTCTCGCTCCGTACCATGGCCTGGACTAGGGCTTGACGCGAGAGATCACCGCCGTGAGGACGTGGCGGTTCTCTGCCCAAGCTGGGTCAGAGCTAGAAGACCCGGAGATCAATTTAGCAAGACCAACCGCTTTTATGCTGCCATAAAGCAGTCTCGCAGATTTGCACAAATATAACCAACATTTTGTAATAACTTGATTTCATTAAAAGAGTGTCCTTGGAGTTTCTTGCCCGTTCTTCTACATAGACATCTGCATTTTGGAACGGGCAATGGCATCAACTTTCTGACTAACTGACCGACTCCTTGACAATTGAATTTGTCTCTTAAGGGTTGTGGTCTAAGAACTGACACTCACCTACGGGGTAATTGCGCAACACACTAACAGTAGCAATGGCTTTCATTTTGACAGTTCTACAACATTAATTGTGTTATTTACGTTGTTGAGCAAATTTTTCGAAGTTATTATGAAGCAATGGATTAACAATATCCTTCGAAATAATTCAGATTGTGATTCAAAGTGTGTTACAACCGGGCTGGATTTTGTCACAAAACAGCGACTACCGTTAAAGACTCAACGAGTAAATAATATATTTGGAAAGGTTATTAAACAATATCAAAGCTCTTCAGACATATTGTAACCTCTCTCCGTCTCGTAATTATCAGAATCCCAAAATAGATTGTATAACGTACACAAATGTTAAAATAACAATAATTTTATAACAATGTGTTGGGCACATGTTATTCCGTTTTGTTTTTCAAGCACGTCATGTCTGTGATCTTTTTTGTACAATTAAAATGTTTATACTCACATGACGTCTAAACTGCGTACGTACCTATTTTTTTTTTCAATTTCTGTTATGGTATTTTTTGGTATAACCGCTTTTATGGGGATGACATTCATCACCATCATTCTTCTGGCCTTATCGCAATTTATTCAAGGTCGGCGCAGCATGTTTTTTTTTCAAATATGTTGCAGCATGGTCGCAGCCAACTGGTTAATGGCCTTTGGAAGTAGTGCTCGCCTCGCTTCGCTCTCTCGGCTCGCACGCGGTTGATCACAGTTCTAACCTAACCAATTTGGTCGGGTTGCCCCTGGCTTTGTTACTGCGACCAATTCGGCTCTAACGTAAACTATAATTGAATATTATTCAGGCAGTTAGTTGAACGGCCGCCGTTTAGTTAAAAGGCTAGGCGGTTAACTAAGCGGCTAATTAAACCAGTTGGCTGCGACATTTATAACATCTCTATTAGCCGTCTTTTCAGTAGCCACCCCTTTTCTGCCATATCATCTAGGCCCTAGGAGATGATTTTAAAGCAACCTATAAAAAGATTCCCTTATTCCATTCACCGCGAGCGGTATCCTTATTTTGGAAAATTTATCACTTTATCTACTGCCTTTATGTAAGGGTTTGTTTATATTGCTATCTCCTTCTGGGCTGGCTACGAAGTCATTTACTGCTAATTGGTCCCACTGCGTGGTTTTTCGCCCATAGCTCATCAGGCATACAGCAGACGTTACACTTCAGTCGTATGGCCTACATCAGTGATTTGTGTTTGTTTTGTGTTCCTAATAAGGTCATTAGGTTTCACTCCTGAAGTACTAAAATATAATACAGAATTCCATTAGTAAATTGCTGAATCTATACTAATAATAAAGCTGAAGAGTTTGTTTGTTTGAACGCCCTAATCTCTGGAACTACCCGTCGGATTTGAAAAATTATTTTTGCATTTGATAGCCCAATCCTTGAGGAAGGCTATTTAACAACACTTTAGAACTCTTAGGAGCCGAGCAAAAAGAGAAAAAAAAGTCAAAAAGCACGCTAAGTGAAAACGAAGTATTAGTGCGGGCAGGCGATGCGATGCGACGGGGTGGGTCGGGGGACCAAAATATGTTGCAGAAACTAGTAAATGATAAATGATTTTATTTTTGTAAGTAGGTTTGCACAAACACTTTTATCACGTAAATATATATTTTTTTTTAACTAGATGAGGTCGGAGTTTCCTATCTGACTACTCTGAGAAGAAAGGCCGAAACAAACTCCGAGGTCACAGTCTCTTTTAAAGTCCAGACATAATCTTGGTCAGGTTATATGAAGACCATGTAGATCGATGTCTGAGATGGTCTTTTGAGGAAAGAACCACACAGATTGAGAGGACCTGTCCAGTCAGTGCACGCATTTGTCAGAAATCGTGCAGCTCAACTCAAAACGAGCTCAACGATTCGACTAAGGGCGTTTGTGCACTACAAGGAATTTTACTGTCCGGCGGTCCGATTTTATTTTTTTATTATGGCATGCGTATAAGGGACCGTAAAAAATCGGACTGCCGGACAGTAAAATTCCTTGTAGTGCACAAACGCCCGTACAATACCAAAGAAAGGGCATTTGGGTAGGCCACATAAATTACTCAAACTGCCAGAGTAATAAATAAACAAACAAACAATGTGTCTTTCTTCTTCTTTTACCATTGCTAGTGTTTACATTGCATGAGTTTAGATAATATTAGCGACCACAAGTGCCATAACTTACAGTGAGGTAATAATATTACAACCTCCGTCTCACATAATGTCTCATAATATATTGCTCTCAACCTAAGGTTACTTAGTCAAGTTGCACTGTCAATGGCACCAGTTCGATGCCCAGGCAAGGTCGTGTGACAAAATAAGTGAAAGTGGTACGCGGTGCATGTTTGAGCCGATACGCGTCGAGTGCTGCTACTGTAATGTGCGGTGCTGTGGGTAGATTGGGGTAGGCAGAAGTAGTGTCTATTATTATGTTTTTTGTTTGCCTAAAATCTGAATGGATTGTTGCGGTTTCTTGCTCAATATAATTCGATGAATTTTTGCCTGAGCGTGAGCATGCTCCAATTTCATAAGAGCAGATGGAATTAGCTGTGACTGTGATACACTACAAAGTGTAAAATAACTAATTTCGGAAGTCGGTGTCGTTGGGTTCGCATTTTCGTTGTTTGCCACAGACTTCCGAAATTAAAGTTATTTTTCACTTTTTATTTGGAAGTCTGTTGTTTTTAGGGTTCCGTACCCAAAGGGTAAAAACGGAACCCTATTACTAAGACTTCGCTGTCCGTCCGTCCGTCCGTCTGTCTGTCTGTCACCAGGCTGTATTGTATCTCAAGTACCACGGTAGCTAGACAGTTGAAATTTTCACAGATGATGTATTTCTGTTGCCGCTATAACAACAAATACTAAAAACAAAATAAAATAAATATTTAAGGGGGCTCCCATACAAAAAAAACGCAAAAAAAAAACGTGTTTTTTTTGGCGTTTTTGCCGTCTGTCTGTCGCCAGGCTGTATCTCAAGAACCGCGGTAGCTAGACAGTTGAAATTTTCACAGATGATGTATTTCTGTTGCCGCTATAACAACAAAGACTAAAAACAAAATAAAATTAATATTTAAGGGGGGCTCCCATACAAAAAAACGTGTTTTTTTCGGCGTTTTTGCCGTCTGTCTGTCGCCAGGCTGTATCTCAAGAACCGCGGTAGCTAGACAGTTGAAATTTTCACAGATGATGTATTTCTGTTGCCGCTATAACAACAAATACTAAAAACAAAATAAAATAAATATTTAAGGGGGGCTCCCATACAACAAACGTGTTTTTTTCGGCGTTTTTGCCTTGTGGTACGGCACCCTTCGTGTGCGAGTCCGACTAGCACTTGGCCAGTTTTTTTTTTTTGCAAGAAAAAAAAAAAACTTTTAAATTGTACTTACCCCACACGAACTCGTGTAACACTACCGTCCTGCTATGTAAATATCAGTGACAGGAAGTTATTATGACATCATCAGTATAAACTAAGTGTAAAAATACGTATTATTGAAGCTAACTCAAAAACTACCCAAGCAAAGTTAATAAAATTTATATGGGACCACCCCTGAGGCATCACCTATGCATTAAAAAACGATTACAATTGCTGGAGATGTCGCGTAACAAACATACAAAAAAACATACAGTCGAATTGAGAACCTCCTCCTTTTTTGAAGTCGGTTAAAAATGAAAATTAACAACGTGATAACTAAAACCAAATCCTAGTTACTGGTTACTCAAAAATAAGTAGATCCACTCATCATCATCATTGGCTAGCCAACTAGCCATGTTCCGCGCTGAGTATTGGCTTGGCCTCATCCTTTTGTGCCATGCTTCCCTGGTCCCTGCGTAATTGCGTAACACACTATCAGTAGCAATGGGTTTCAGTTTGACAGTTCAACAACTTTCATTGCGGTATTTACGTTGTTGAGCGACACATTTTTCGAAATATTTGTATGGCCTACAAGTAGTTGTTCCGGGTCTGGCTGTTTGTGTATGTGAGTTTAAATGTTTGTAAACGCACCCACGATACAGGAGAAATTCCTAGTGTGGGGCAACGTTTTTAATAAAAAGAAAAGAAAGAAGAAGAAAGATATGGAGCAATGGATTAGCAGTATGCTTGAAAATGATTCAAATTGAGAGTGTGTTACGCAATCAGGGTGCTGGTCTGTGCGAGTCTCATCCATTATTAGACCCCAACAATTTTACATAAAAAAACGTGTACAAACTATGTAATTCTTTACTCTCTCGCTCTACTGTGGGTACTTACATGTGGAATTTGGTACTATTATCGTTAAACAAATGCAAAAATCAATTGCAAACTAGCTTATCAGTGCTGTAATCGAGGTTTCGAGTTTGCATAGATAGTATCGATAAAATTATGTGTTGTGATATCGGGAAAGCGTTGGTCGTCGCGTGACTAGAGTTAGGGTCAGTTCACACCGAGACGCGACGCGACGCGCAGTTTTCAAGATAGAAATACAATTACAGACCTTATCTACTACACAAAAAGGTACACAATTCAGTGAGCTACGCCGCGCGGCGGCGGTGCCTCGCTGCGTACTCGACGTAGTAGGTAGACACTGAATTGTGTACCTTTTAGTGTAGTAGATAAGGTCTGTAATTGTATTTCTATCTTGAAAACTGCGCGTCGCGTCGCGTCTCGGTGTGAACTGACCCTTAGTCCATATTATGTCATGTTCGCTTGCAACAGTACTGGCAAAATTGGACAGTAGGACACTAGTCTAATGTCTGGCATGCCTCAAGGTTTCTACACGAAGGTGATGCTTTTACGAGGCGGTGCGTTTTCATCAGTCTATGCTTCAACGTAGGAACCCGTTGGATGCGAGAAGCACAGAACCGGTCGAAGTGGAGGTGCTTGGGGGAGGCCTATGTCCAGCAGTGGACGTCTTTCGGCTGAAATGATGATGCTTCAACGTCAAGATGCCATAATTATGATCTGCTTACTACACACACACACACACCCCCACACACGCTATATACTTTACTAGCCAACTGAAAATGTAAACAAATATGAGTTTATGGAAAAATAACTTTAAATCCTACACAATAAAGTTCAATTTACGCTACTCCTGGAGTGCAACTTTTTTTTTCTAGCTTCGCCCGTGAAATTTCTTGTTACCCCGACCCTCCCCGTCGCATCGCATCGTCTGCCCGCGCTATTACCTCATTATCGCTTAGCGTTCATTCTGACTTTATTTCATTTTGCTCGGCTCCTAAGAGTCCTAGCGTGATGTTAAATAGCCTTCCTCAAGTATTGGGCTATCAAATGCTAAAATAATTTTTCTAATCCGACTGGTAGTTCCAGAGATTAGGGCGTTCAAACAAACAAACTCTTCAGCTTTATTATTAGTATAGATCAGCAATTTACTAATGGAATCCTGTATTTTAGGACTTCAGGAGTGAAACCTAATGACCTTATTAGGAACTCAAAACAAACACAAATCGCTGATGTAGGCCATACGACTCACGTGTAACGTCTGCTGTATGCCTGATGAACTATGGGCGAAAAACCACGCAGTGGGACCAATCAGCAAGCAGTAAACGATTACGTGGAAACCCAGAAGGAGATGGCGAGATAAAATTCCCTTCCAGCCTTCCTCAAGAATTAGGCTATCAAATGCAAAAATAATTTCAGAACCGACTGGTAGTTTCCGAGATAAGCGCGTTCAAACACTCTTTAGCTTTATTTTTAGAACTAGAATCACGTGTAAAAGTGATTCCGATAAGTATCCTATTTACAGAATAAACAATTTAACTTCATTTCAATCGTTTTGCCTGCCTCTATCGTATCCATTTTGGGGAGTATCATGGCTGCCAGATGCGAAGGCATGCTAGCGGTAAAAAACTTTTTTCACTATTTAATTATGACAATATCACAACATATTTATAAACTGTATAACAGGTTACGTCTCTAGCCTCCGCTGACTGTTACCAAGTCGCGTGCGCAAGGATTTTTATTAGATTTATATTCGTCTCGAGATCTCGGATCGTACACCACTCACGCGCACTCGTTTTCTAAAGAATGCTCGTTATGTAAGTATGAAGAATTGGAAATTGAAGCTGTAGTGGAATTATTTTAACTCGTATGAAAGTAAAAGTTTCATCAGAAATTGTGCGCTTTAGCTGAAGAATAGTTCCCATTTGGAAGAGGTTCCATGCTCGTTTGTATGTATTTTTTAATGTATTGTTCATCGATATTTTCATAAATTATCGTACGATCTTGAATTGGTGGTCCCATTGATGATGATGTTATAAAACTTCCTGTCACCGTTGATTTCATAGCAGGAAGACGGTGTTTTACGAATTTGTACGGTAGGCACGACAGCTATAAACTGAAAACAAATAAAAACAGTAGTGAAATACTGCTCGAAAAAGAGTACAGACATATTAAGAGGATCTGTAGCAGTTTTCTCTGGTCCACTCTTGCCAAGTTTCTGTTGAATTGTAGAAATTATTGGAAGGTTTATATTGAAAAGTGCTGCCTATAATTATTTATCACCCAAATAAGATTTGTATAGACAGCAGAAGATTGGATGGACTGTGTGAAAGATATGGTTAGAAAGGGGGTGACTACCAAGATCACGACTAAAAGAGAAGTATGGAAGAAAAAGATATGTTGCACCGACCCCAAATAAATTTGGATGCGGGCAGGAGAATGATAAAGGCTCCCCCTCAAACAGGCGCGACAGGCGATAAAATCGCGCGCGACACAAAGGCACCGCAAGTCGCGCAACGAGCGGTGCCTTTGTGTCGCGCGCGATTATATCGCGTGTCGCGCCTGTTTGTCTTCTCTTATTGGTAACTTGCAATTCATTCCCATCATCCCATTCGCATGTGAATGGGATGATGTGATACAAAAACATAACCCTTCGTCTGACGCAGTCGGGTAAAAATAGACTCTTAAAGTGGTTTCCGGCTCCTCAATACTTTGTTTGAAGTCTAAAAGTTCTTCTACATCATATCAAGGAAATGTTGGTAGATTGAGCAGCGATTGACTATTTCTGGAAAGTAGAACAATAAAATATCCGTTTTTGGTTGATCGGCAAATTAGATTAGACCGGTTTTTGAGGTCTACGTTGATGCGTGATTATGTTTGGAATAATCCTTTCCTATCCTACTATAATATTATATATTATACTAGCTTCCGCCCGCGGCTTCGCCCGCGAGGTATGTCGATAAAAACTATCCTATGTCGTTCGCCGGGAATCGCTAAAAAAGAAATCAGCTGTTACCTACATTTTGACGAGTTATACGAACATAAATGTAGGGAACAGCTGTTTTTTTTTTCGCAATTTCAGGTTAGGTCCCATATTAAAACTTGTTCATAATGATGAGTACAATGACCTCTTAGGAGGTTGTGTTTTACCAATAACCCTGTATATTTATTCCTTTATTTCATTATTTACACATCCTACTAATATTATAAACGCGAAAGTTTGTGAGTATGGATGTTTACTACTCTTTCACGCAAAACTACTTAACGGATTTTGATGAAACTTTACAGAAATATAGCTTATACAATCATCTTTTTATCCCGATATTCCCACGGGCTTCGATATTTATGCGGGTGAAGCCGCGGGGCGCTGCTAGTGTGTAACTATATGAAGTAATAAAATTATCTTTTCGTCTATCTGATGATTTGATAAACTTACCCCAGTTTATTAAATTTTAGCACGGAACACAAGAAAAACTATCCTACGCGTTGCAAAAATTTAAAACTTGCATTTTTGTCTGAAACAGTTGTAACTACCTAATAGGATTGTGATTTTGCTACACAGTGTAAAAAAAATATTACATTCACGCATGCCTGTCAATATTACAAACACAGCACACTTTAATAGTCTTGTCACGGGGTCAATGACCCTGCAACCGCAAGTTTTACTAATTAGCCTAGTGGTCGAATATGCTGCGTTTGGGCAACGATAACTGTTGTTACGGGATTCTAGGCCTTGTCGGGTAGACAGAGCTCTGGGGCTGAATATAAACACACACTTGTGAATTCCTGTAAAACGTTATAATTTTAGCTTGATACATAACATAAATAACTCCGAAGGGTTAGCCAGAAATGTCCTATGTACATAGACATACATCCACATTTCGCCAGTTATGTTTCCAAGTCCCAGTGATAGGGGCCATAGGGGGCAAGCCTATTACCATAAATCAGGCATAAATCTAGACTCCGGGCTGCGACTGAGAAATTCCTGATTGAAAAACCCAATAACACTTTGCCCGTGCCCGACCTGGGAATTGAATCCCGGACCTCATGCCACAAGTACAGTTTGCGAACATTAGGCTTCTAGTTGTTCTCTTGCAATGTACAGACGCCAGCACATCAAGCTACCCGAAACTGTCAAATTTTCCCAATCAACTTTGAATCTTATACTTAAGAGATAAAGTTGAAAATCTATTAAAGAAATTTGACAGATTGTAGTAGCTTGATGTGCTGGCGTCGATACTAGAAATTCTGTTGGCCCCTTCAATTAAGCTAAATGTGATTGTGCTGCGAGTAGGTTCACGTCAATATTGCAATGTGTATGATTCAGACACACGATCTCTCACTCGCTAGTGCGCAATTGTCATTAGGTGCACAGGTTTACAGTTCGTTCTCCCTCTTTCCCTCTCTCTTTCTTTTCTGCTGGACACAGTTGCACCACGTTATCCGGGTCTGAGACTTTCAAATCCGCCCCAGACATCTTCTCAGGTCATCTTTTTAAGGCTCCTACAAACAGGCGCGACTTGCGGTGCCTCTAGATCGCGCGCGATTTTATCGCGTGTCGCGCCTGTTTGATTGGGCATTCTATGCTCTGTGCATTCCTACTGTTGCCTTTTGTTTGTTTGATCTGTTCTGGGATACTAGTCGGATTTGAAACGTTATTTTTGCATTTGATAGCCCAATTCTTGAGGAAGGTCTTAGGAGCCGAGCAAATAGATAAAAAGTCAGAAATAACGCTAAGCGAAGATGAAGTAATGGCGCGGACGGGCGATGCGACGGGGTGGGTCGGGGGAACAAGAAATTTCACGCGGACGAAGTCGCGGGCAGAAGCTAGTACAATATTATGGGTACCCGACTATGTTCCTGTTATGCAACTGCCGCTAAAATTAATACATCAACGTATGTGGTTGATAAGGCTATTTAAATTATGTCAGTAGCCCAAAGAATCTATTTCATGTTATCTGAAAGTATTTCATTCAAATAAAAATTAATTAACATGAATAATTGTCATAATATTTTAATTACGGGCAATTATTTTATAAAATTGATTTGCACGGTCGGATAATTATTACTTATTAATTACTAGCTTTTGCCTGCGGCTTCGCTTGCGTTACACTCTAGACTCACAATATGTATCACTTATATATAAAAAAAAAACTTAACACTACTATAGGTTCTAATAATAAATTCAATCATGATTCAAAAGACACGTAGCGCCATCTAGCGTCCTAAAGCAATTGTAAACGTCGAAAGTTATTGTTCTTTTTCTCGGGAATAGTACTTTTTTTCTGGATGAAAGGTCCCCTAAACCCTTTAGGACCTTTAGGCTAAAGGGGATGTCCGTCTCTGTGCCTGTGCCCCTGACAACGTGTATGCAAAATGTCATGATGATCGGTTCAGTGGTTTAGGCGCGAAAAGATAACAAACAAACAAACTTACTTTCGCAATTATAATATTAATTAGGATTTTATTGTTTTTAAATTCATTGCTCTTTAATTAATAACTTGTTTTGTAAGTATTTTTCTGTAAAAAGTAGAAGTAGAGGCTCTTTGTCAAATGTCAATGAGCTCGTTAGGAAAATTACTACCACAATACCTATTACTGAGCCAAGCACGTTCCTGATTTTCGATTTCAGGGGTTTTGGGTGCCGCCATGACGGTGCAATGACAGCCACATTAGTCAATCAGTGGAATGGAAACGTTCCTACGAGGCCTCTAGTTTTGCAGAAATGTCTATAGGCGCCGGTGACCTACTGGCCAATAGACCACCCTACTTGTTTGCTACCCGAAAAAATCCTGAATATAGTCCTCCCAAAAAACTGCTTCAAAAACGATTGTTAGGAAATACCATAAAGGCTCCTACAAACAGGCGCGACACGCGATATAATCGCGCGCGACACAAAGGCACCGCCTGTTGCGCGACTTGCGGTGCCTTTGTGTCGCGCGCGATTTTATTTTATTTTATTTTATTTATTTATTAAGGCACATCAACAACACAAACACAAACATTTACAAATAACAGTGAACAGAGACATGGACTAGTGTTTACGTCAATTACAGACGTGCACAGCATTCACAACAAAAAAAAAAAGAGAAGAAAAAACACAGCATTCACGTTACAAAAGGAGAAAAAAAAAATAATAAAAATAATCAACAATATTATAAGAAAAGAAAAGAACAAAAACTCAAGCTAAAATCTCGGTAGCAAAGAGAAAACCTCATCAACTTAGACATTGAACATTGATTATTATTATTATTGAACATTGATCATTGATTAATTATTGTTGTACAATAATTAATCAATTGTCCAATTATATTATATTATTTTATGCGTGTCGCGCCTGTTTGAAGGAGCACAGGAAAGCCGCCACCATTCCTGTTGACAAACAGTATCTTTTTAAATCGACACATTAATATGGACACATTAATAAGTTAAGTGCAGTAAGTACACAATTAACAAAGAGTTGGGAATAGGAACAATAGCAGACACTTGACTCGGACGTCTCATTGACTTGGCAGGGTTGGCGAAAGTAGCGTCTGTAAGGTCCATCGGGGAACTCGGGGATACTAAAATATTATTGCGACAAACGATCATTACGGTCGACGAATTCACAACAAACTTTCACAAAAAAAAAAAATGTGTTGATAAACAGCACTTACAGAATAGAATAGAAAAATATAAAATTTTAGGTACCTACTGGTGTCAGCACGTTACAGAAACTGATTGGCTGCTAACTGAGATGGTGCCGAACATCGACAAGTTAAGAAGAATGTTTATTTGCATAGAATGTAGCCAAAACAAATCAGAATAGAGGCCCCAAATACCTAATACCCACATTTATTTGCATACTTTTAAACTAAGAAACAACTGCGCAACAATCTGAGTGTGTTCTGATTAATGATAAAAATTGTTACTATTTTATGCCTCGATATAAATGAATGAATATCCATAAAAGTTTGCACATGTAACTCGCCCTAGCTTTCACCAAGGAATACAACATAATCAATTTGATCCCGTCACAACAGGATAATCTCTTGCAAAATAAAATGCGCAAAAATCAAAAGCAATTTTAAAATAAATCGTCGCCATCCCTAATTACGCTACTGGTTGCTTCCGTCAGTCAGTCCGTCCGTCCGTGATGTCTGTCCATTTGAATTAATGATACATTGAACTTTATATCATTACGTGGAAACGAGAAAACTTGAGGAAAATAGACAGATTTTTTTTCTTTTTGGAACGTTCTTGCAAATGGTCAAGTTAAAGATAGGTTGGTACCATAGATATAGATACACCTAGATAACGCAAGAGCAACTACTTCGCGTGCCAAAAATCGCACCAGCTTACGATAAAAAATCATAAGCCGCCACTTTCGCGCTCAGTCCTGTGTACTGCTGGCTGGGTAAGCGTAAGCGAGAGCGCGAGCTTGTGACGTCATAGTAGGTAGTAAAAAAATGGCACGCTTGGTTTTCATACAGTTCGTGATACTTGCGTTATCTAGGTCTATTTATATCTGTGGTTGGTACCTATCTTTAACTTGACCATTTGCCAGACTTATGTCCTGATCGATATTAAAATGCCTTGTCAACTTATATGATGAATTGCTGTCATTTTGATTAGCCAATCACAATACCTTGCGTCTATTTCAGTCCTGGGGGCCTAAAAAGGCCACTTTGGCAGAATAATCTTAAAAGGATATTAATATAATCATAATGGTTAACTGTTAAGTTAATCGTATCAAATCCCATTGGTGAAGGATTTTTCAGTTATTTTTTTTTGTCTGTGCCTAAAATATCAATCAATCCAATCCAAATTCAATCCCAATCTCTTTGAATATACCTACGTAGTGCAGCGAAAAAAAGAAAAACAAGTACTGTCTTCGCCATATTGTGATCCTTTTATGATTCTGCCAAAGTGGCCTTTTTAGGCCCCCTGATCGGCAGGGTAATTGCGTAACATACTATCAGTAGCAATGGCTTTCATTTTGACAGTTCAATAGCTTTCGCAATGAAAGCTATTGAACTGTCAAAATGAAACTGTATACTATTTACTGTGTTGAGCAGTCAAATTTTTCGATCATATTATGCAATGGATTAGTAATATCCTTCAAAATGTTTCAGATTGAGATTGATAGTGTGTTACGCAATTTCATTAGGGTGCAGGTATTAGATTAGACTTAAGTGTAAATTTGGACGTCAAGCTGTGAATCCATTCGATATGACTATTACGTCAAATGGTACGTTTAATTAGCTAGCATTCCTCATGTGCACGTAGTCCCATCGGCACCTATACACTCCAACATTTCAGAAATACGTATAGTGGTAGTTTTTCATCGAAGCTCTCTCACAAAAAGCTCTCCCACTAAAGCTCTTTACGTGAAAAGAAGATGAGTTTGCAAAATAGCTCTAGATTTTATGCTAAAGCTTATTTGCCATCCCTAAGTCAGCAAGTCGTCGCTTCCGCCGGTCTGTCGGTTCGCCGTCTGCCCATTTAAATCAATGAATCGTTGAACTTTTTATGATGCTGTGAAAAGGGGAGAACTTTCAACTTGGATTCGTGTGATGTGAATTATTCGACGTTCTACACGTCTGAAATGATTGATGGAGCCATTTGGAACTAAGTAGCACTCTGCACTCTTATAAGAGAATGAGAAATGAGGGACATTTCGTGGGAAAAGTTTGCAGTAGGTATAGTTCGTTCCAAAAGTATGATGAAAATGTAAACAAATGTATCAGAAAACGTACCTGTAGATGCCGATGTGTACTAACAATTTAACGAACAGTTTGTTTACACTTTCATCAGATACTTCTGAAACATACTATAATATGTAGGGCTATATTAGTATAGGGAACTGGGAACACCGGCGGCGGCGTTGTACACTCACCGTTTTGCTTAAATCCCATGTAGGAGGGCACAGAGCATGTAACCTTTTTCGGAGGGGGCCCCTGATAAGACTAGTTAATTACTGGGGGCGAGCCTATTGCTATCTAATCGTCTACTTATCCTTTTCCCTCCTGATTACTATCTACCGGGAACAAATATAAACTCTTGGCTGCTAGTAGTAGCCCAGAGTAACAGCCTGCTACTGTGGTATTCCTGATAAAACAACCAATAACATTGCCCAGTCTGGGGGCGACCACGAGACCAACCCAAAACATTCTAATATAATACGGACTTTTACTTACACCATAATAAGTATTTTTTTTAAATTAATGACTAACTTCTGCTACGAAGATGGCGGGACGAGCTTGACTCCTACCGTAGGGACTGGCCAGCACTCGCAAAAGACAGAATTGTGTGGAAAAGAGAGAGGGAGGCCTTTGCTCTGCAGTGGGACAGTACAGGCTATAGTCCGCGCGGAACTAGTTGGCAGCGCCTTGGGCGGGGACGGGGGTGAGGGCGGCGGGGTTGCCTATTGTTGGCAACGCACGTACTGAGTAATGACAAAGCGCCCCCGCCCCGCGCCGTCCCACCGCTCACATACTTATGGCGCGGCCAACTAAGCAATAGTGCAGCTTCACATTAGTTAAAGAATTTTTGTAATCGGATCAGTTGGTTCGAAGATTATCCCCTACATATACAAACTCGCAAATTTTACCTCTTTATAACATTAGTATAGATAGGTCATTATATCTATGGTATAGACATACTACAAATGACTAAAGTTACACCCGCCATTGAAGATGACCACAAACTTACAAATTATGTATTGCGGTTTGATGATTAATATTCTAAAAATTCATACGTACCTATGCATTTGTCTTACACATACGTATTAATAGATTTTGTGAATACCAGTCATTAAGCTGGTGAACATCGCAGTATTTAATGTCGTAATTAAATTGGGTTTAAGTTTAAATAATAACAGGGAAACTATAATGTTCTGTTATATGATAGTTCCCGGAAAATAATTTGGTATTGTACTGTCATTTTTGTTAGTGTGTGGGTACATACATGAAGTAGTTTAACTTCATGTATGTACCTACTGCAGCCAGATGGAAAGCACAGTAAGTGTCACTCCAGGTCTCCAGGGCATGGTCTACTCTATGTGCCTCTTTTATCAAAATCCATGCGGCCTTTTATGCATGATTGAGTAAGAAACACCAAAAAGTTTTTTTTCCATTTTTTGCATGTTAATGATATGATGTTCAGATTTCCTCTATTGAAAACCAGCGTCAGATTAGTCAGATATGATGTTAAACTAGACTTGTTTAAACGCAGCCCTGAAGCAAACACAACCTTTTATTTTGTTACTAACTTTTAACGAAATCGATTAAAATGGAATGCCAAAAAGCAAGGTATGAAACAATATTAACGACGACGATATCGAAATTTTATTGTTACAAAAAATATTAGTTACATCAAATGTAACTAATATTTTTGTAACAATAAAATTTAAAAGATTGTCCGTGGAGTTTCTTGCTCGTCCTTCTCCATAGGTACCTACTACGCTTTGGAATATAATATGCTAAATAAAATTGACTGACCGACTCCTTGACAATTCAAAAGCGGCTGTAAATGGTTAAATTGAAATAAATGCTTTGAGTTTGACTTTCTTGTGTCAATTTAAATGTTTTGGAAAAGTAACTTTCAATCAACCTGTTCCTCACCGACCTCACCGTACAGTAGGCCGCGCGTCAGTGGTAACAAACCCAGTATAAGATAAGCATATTCAGCCTATACTGCTGGGACACAGGCCTCGTCTCTGAGAGAAGGAGTGGGCCATAAAGCCACCACGCGGGCCCAGAGCGGGTTGGTAGATGACACATGTCTTCAAATTTTTGGTTCTAGGACAAGGCGGTTTCCTCGCGATGTTTTTCTTCACCGTTTTAAGAGCAGTAGTGATGATGAAATAATTATAAACATAAGATAAGCTGGCCTGTTATTCTATTGAATACGCTAGGCCAATTCAAGGTCAAAGTTGAACTTTGAACATTTAAGTAAAGGAGGCCTCCTTTACTTAAATATTGTGACTCTTCTACAGCATATAAAAGTACTATTATTTAATAAAAGTTTCTCATCTTTTAACCACCATCCTTCCCATCTTTTCAGGCGAAAAGACTCAACGGCAATGGTGACCTTGCTGCCATCAAGGTGATCAAGTTGGAGCCGGGTGATGACTTCGCCATCATCCAGCAGGAGATCCTGATGATGAAAGACTGTCGGCATCCTAACATCGTCGCGTACTATGGCTCATATCTTAGAAGGGACAAGCTGTGGATCTCCATGGAGTACTGTGGTGGGGGGAGTTTGCAGGTAATTCATACTTTTTCTCAAAGGTCTTTTTGGTATCTGCATTTGAAAGAACATGGGTCTTATAATGATCCTTTAGCGAATATGTTATAAACATCACAATTGACACTAGGTTTGATGATTACTTACATGATTTTATTAGAACATGAAAGTGGTGTTGGTGCACACACGACAACATATCAAGTTCAGTTGCCATGATCAGCATCTCAGATGCTTTTAGTCTGAAAATAATCTGGCAATAGGCTCTGATTATCACGACCTGACGGCCAAGATTGGAGACAAGACTGGGTCATATTTTGTAGCGTTATATACATGTATGTATATAACGCTTAGCGTAATCAGTCTATAATGTTCCCATTGCTGGGACACAGTTCTCCTCTCTTCGAGAAGGAGTGGGCGGTAACTCGCAGGCCCAGAGGGGGTTGGTAGTGACACATGTCTTTGAATTTTTGGTTCTAGGACATGCCGGTTTCCTCACGATGTTTTTTTTCACCGTTTTTGACAGCAGGAGTGATGATTAATTTACACAAAGTAAAGCGCTTGTTTGAGTTCGAATCTACGACCTACAACTCGTAAGTCGCAGCCTTTACCACTGGGCCACCACTGCTCTTGCCACTCTCTGGCCATAATTGATTTCTGATTGCTGAAAATCGTGATCCAGAAACGGCACAAGTACTTATTCAGTCATTTTCACTTGCTCTCAACCATGTTTTATTGTTTATTTTGCGGGTACTTGAACATTTATCTGTACATTTCAGGACATATACCACATCACAGGGCCTCTAACTGAGCTGCAGATAGCCTACATGTGCCGGGAAACGCTGACTGGTTTGTCTTATCTGCACATGATGGGCAAGATGCATCGGTGAGTAATTTTTTGTGGCATAATAGCCATGCTAGCTTTGGAAATGATGACCTAATGCTGGCTGACAAAACACAAATCCATACTTATATTATAAATTCAAAAGTAATTCTGTCTGTCTGTATGTTAAGATATCGTGTCTGCGGAGCTTAGCTAGCCAATCAAAAATAAAAAGTAATTTAAAAAAATTAAACCGACTTCAAAAAGAAATCAACTCAAAATTATGAAATAAGTTTAATTTCGGAAGTCGGTGTCTTGGGATCTGTATTTTAGTTTTTTGCCACCGACTTCCGAAATTAAACTTATTTCATAATTTTGAGTTGATTTCTTTTTGAAGTCGGTTTAATTTTTTTAAATTGCTTTTTATTTCGTAATTTTTAGTTTTTGCACTAGAATTTAACCAAGGTTTTGAGATGTTTTCCCTTTGACACTACACCCGTAGCTCGTATAAATACGCCAGGCCGTCACACTTACACGTATTAGTCCATATCTTGAAAATTACTGAACCGATTTTGATGAAACTTGCACTGTTCCCTAAGTTGAAGTAAATGTAAGCTAATACAAAAAAATGGTCACGATCCGATTAATAGTTACTGAGAAATGCGTGGACAAACATACATACATACATACATACGTCTATGAAATTTTGTATATTTGTTTGGAAGCCTTAGTAGATTGTCATATGTGAATATAATGCAATTCCAATAATATTACATACATACGTATCGAATTGATAACCTCCTTTTTTTTGAAGTCGGTAATAACCCTGTATAAACGTGTGGTTAGTTGTAGTAATACATTTTATCAACAATACTAGGGCTACACAACAATTAATAGAGCAAGGTGACTATTTTCTTTTCGAATTAAATATGTCAGCAACTATGAAATAGGTACCTAAAAAGAAATCTTATACAATGGTTAATGTTGAAATGGTTGTCTAGACAGACACAGCACTTTTGAGGGTATTGACACCTCATAAATGTCATTGTTAACCTCGTAAGTACATCGTCTAATTCGCGCGACGAATGGCCGTGGTAAACGAGCTTTCTAGGGTTTTTAATCTTCAGATTTATTCTAAATCGCAAGAAAAACAACACCATATACACCCTGGATTGCGATTTCTGACTTTTCTGGTATTAAAATCTCAGTTGGTCCGATAGAGTGTTTTGATCTGCACTACATCCGATCCGAATCCGAGAAATGCCGGTCCGAAGTGACCATAGTCCCATTTGTATGAGGGGTTGCGCACTAGTTCCGAACTATATCAGTCCGAATTTAGAACATTGCCAATTCGGATTGAAGGTGGATCTTTAATTCGGATTCGGATCGGATGTAGTGCGAAACTGCTCTAAGAAACAGGATTGTCATCAAAAAAGTTTTTGTGAAAATTGCTCATTGTCTTGGGAGACTACAATTTTGTTTTCAAAACCTGTGTAAAAAAGCCACTACAAACTGTTACTTTATAAGCCAAGGGTCGTTTTTGGGGTCTTTAAAACATGGGCATTGGACATTCAATAATAATGTCAAAAATGCATTTCTTTATATTATTATTTTTTTTGAAAATATGGTTTTGTATTTTTTTCATTACCTTTATCAATTCGTGTGAAGGGGAATGTGAGGTCTATGTGGTCATTTTTTTTAAATCATAATCTGGTAGTTTGAGTAATTTATGCGGCCTGTCCAATCTTCAAATAACTTCTTCCGCTGTGGGAGGAGCAGGAGGGGCGTGTCAGACTTTTACTGACTAAAACCCACCAGTGTTCCTTCAGTTACCTGTGCCAGGGCCACGGTATCTCTTTCGAACAACCCGCGAACCTGCCAGGCATCGGCCCTACCGGACCCCGTCAGTTACTGCTGACCTCGGACATCAATCTACATGTTCTTCACACGATCTGACCAAGATTATGTCTGAAGTTTAAAAGAGACGAGTGAGAGAGAGCAGTCAGATAGGAAACGCCGACGTCATCTAGTTTTTAAAATAATTGACGTGTAAAAGTGTTTGTAGAAAGAAACCTACTTACAGAAATAAAAACATATATCATTTAACTTTTCCTTATTATTTCAGAGACATCAAAGGCGCGAACATCCTCCTAACAGAATGCGGCGACGTGAAGCTGGCAGACTTCGGCGTGTCGGCGCAGATCACAGCCACCATCAACAAGAGGAAGTCTTTCATAGGGACTCCTTATTGGATGGCGCCTGAGGTATATACATAAAATATAATCATCATAATAAGCCTATAATGTTCCCATTGCTGGGACACAGGCCTCCTCTCAGTGAGAGGGAGTGGGCCGTAATCCACCACGCGGGCCCAGTGCGGGTTGTTGAATGTCACATGTCTTCGAATTTTTGGTCCTAGGACATGCCGGTTTCCTCACGATGTTTTCCTTCACCGTTTTGCAGCAGTGGTGATGAAATAATTTACACAAAGTAAAGCGCCTGTCTGGGTTCGATCCTACGACCTACAATTCGTAAGTCGTGTCCGTTACCACTGGGCCACCACTGCTCCACAATACATAAAATAATCAGCCTATAACGATCCCAGTGGGCTGTAATCCACCACGCGGGCCCAGTGCCGATTGCTGGATATCATTATGCCTTAGAATTTTCACTGGATTTCCAAACGCACTGCTAGCCCCGAGTGTTGAAAATCCAACGATGTGTTTTTTTGATGCTACTGTGCTCATCCGTAGACCGTAGACCAATCAGATTCAGATCAGTCGGATTGCTCAGTGAATGGGCGATGAGCAAGCCGACAACTTAATCAAAACAAAACCTTTTCCACTACACACAAAAGCTTAATTACTACATAGTTGTGGGTGGTTGTGGGGTGAAAAACTATTCAAAAATTCCTTAGATGCAGTAGTTAATACCTACCTTAAAGAGAATCGGGATAAAGGATATTAACCGTAAGGGCGTGATCGGGGTCAAGAGCGAGCCCATTTAGTACTTAATAAAAAAAAAATGGTGCGTAACACCCTTAGGCCGCTTTCACATTAGAACGTTAGCAGCGCGACAGCAGCGCGGCAGAAGCAGAAACCTTCACGCACGCTTCTGTTTATAATATGATGAAATTCTTACTGGGCGACGGTCGCGCGTCAGTCGCGCTGCTAAAGTCGCCTAAATGTGAAAGCGCACTCAGACTCTTCTACATCCATCTGGCTTATTATTCCAGATGTGACACTTTACCAACATTGGGATCTCACTTTGCTAATATATTCGTCTAGTCGTATTAAACTTATGTAATCTGCATTCGCAATTTATTTCCCAAAAATCTAAACAAATATGAGTTTATGGAAAATTAACTTTAAATCCTACACAATAAAGTTCAGTTTACGCCAGTCACCAGCCAGTCACTCTGAAATCGACTTAATTACCATTAAAATAAAGTTAATATTTTTTTAACTTAAAATAATATTAATATTTGAAACAAGTTTGAATAGACTTTAGAGGTGATATTAATACTTTTTTACCTTTTCAGGTGGCAGCTGTGGAACGCAAGGGTGGCTACAATCAGCTCTGTGATATTTGGGCCTGTGGCATAACTGCTATTGGTGGGTACAGCAAATTACTATCACTATTATCCACAGTCCGACTTCACCCACTGTCAAACGCGTCTTTTCTTGTGCCAATCCCGACGCTCCAATGCCAGCCTCATTCAGGTTCCACCCGTAACTAACAACAAAAAAAAAACAGTGGCACTCCGGGATTCACAGAAGTGAAAACAAAACACACAGAATACTTTGCCATCACTCACTGACATATCGGATTTAAAACCGAGTACATCCCGAGGACAGCCGAACACATCCGAATGTAGCGCGGTGTCGCGAGTTCAATGGTTCAAAGAAGTTTTCACTTCAAAAATCTACTTTGATGAAGTTTTGTAGAAAAATTTGCTAGCTTTGTATATTTTGTAGAAAATATGGCCAAATATATAATCCCGAAACACTAGTGGTACAATTTTAAATCTATTTCGGTAACATAAAAAACCATAAATGATTTTATTTATCACGCTGAAAATTAAAAATAACTTCTTAACCTTTAGATCCCATCAAAAACACTGTTTTGTCTTCCATTTCCAGAGCTAGCCGAACTCCAGCCCCCGATGTTCGAGCTGCATCCTATGAGAGTCCTGTTCCTGATGTCGAAGTCGGGCTTCAAGCCGCCCTCGCTGAAGGAGCGCGAGCGCTGGTCCGCAGTGTTCCACGCCTTCCTCAAGCTAGCGCTCACCAAGAACCCCAAGAAGAGGCCCACAGCTGATAAACTGTTACAGGTGATCTCCCACGACAAAGCTAAAAGCATCATCATCATCATCATTTCAGCCGAAAGACGTCCACTGGACATAGGCCTCCTCATAATGATCTCATTATAATCATTTTAAGATACTCCCTAAATACAAATGCTGTAATGCATAGGCAATAAATAATTGAGTATTGACATTTCTGTAGAACACTTCAATAAACTGTTAGAATCTCACAGTTTTTGAAGGTTTTGGATGACAAACAACCAGGCGGCCCATCGATGGTATAATATGGCAAAGATCTTCCACGTTTCTTTATAATTATGACGTCTGTCTTTAAAATGCGGTAAATTGATAATAATGAGATAGTGGCACACTACAACAGTGCACACACACACACACACTACAGTGACACTTATATGATGGCAGGATAATTTACCGCAATTTAGGAACATGCACGGCAGACATAATGTCATGCAAACAAATCATAACCACACATCATCTGTAGGCAGATGATGTGTGATTATGATTTGTTTGAACTTTTACCTTTTCCCAACTACGTTGGGGTTGGCTTCCAGTCTAACCGGATGCAGCTGAATACCAAATCATAACCACACGTTTGTCAAAAAACTTTTTGGTCGACGAATGACCAGTATTTGTTTCCTTTCTAATTATACTAATTATATGTAATCCTTGTCTTTTATTTTCAGCACGCGTTTTTCCAACAAGACATGAGCAAACGTCTCGCGATAGAACTACTCCACAAGTATTCCAACCCGCCCAGCCACTGCAACAATGAGCCAGATGAGGATACCGTGAGTGCAATTCAAACAATACCTTATTGCCACACCGTAAGACTCGCTTTACTTCGTATATAAGGTGTTAAAAAATTAACCTGCCAACGTTTAAGAGGTCATTTAGACCATCGAACCGAACAACTTTCACTATGAAACCAACTCTGAAATCACGAAAAAAAAATCTGCTGTTTAATACAAAAGTTCAATACCGCGTATTTATAACAAACTCACAGCAAAGGATAGTCATAACCTAAATAACCACGATTTCGGAAAAAGTATTCTCGATTGGCTAACCAAGCTAGATTATGAGCAAGTGGAAAGCCTACTCTTAACCAATATCTAAACTGACTGTATAATCGCAAAACTACGCATATTTTAAATACATACCAAATACATACATACATATATACACACTACATACATACATACACTACAACATCACTAAACCGATACACAAGCACCCTTTCACACTCCCTCACACACACCTACATCATTTATCACAATGAATACCTACCACACTACGTGCGCAATCAGTTAAATTAACCTTACTGTATAATTTACTTTTAATGTACTTTTAATTTACCTACTTTTATTTAAATTTACCTTTTTTTTGTGTTTAGCTTCAACTACTTGAGAACGCTGTAAGAATCTAGTAATTATGTAAACTGGAAGGGAACTGTCTCCTGAGATACAGGCTAACAACCTAGTTCAGGAGGCAGTGCGCTTATGTAACTGTGTACTTACTTTGTTTTCAATAAAGCATTATTATTATTATTATAATACCTTCTTGACCAAAAATGTATATAAAAATATGTCTGGTAAACGAAAACGACCGCGGAACGAGAGACGACGCAACGGACAAGTGTGATAGAGTTGGAGCATTGCATTCTCGACTGTATTTTCATAGGCGTAAAATAAAAAATCGCACCAAGTAATTCGAAGACTGCTTTGTGCAACGAAGGCTGTTCGAACCCAGGACGTAAAACGGTTGCATCGTTGCAGAAAGCAAAACGGTCTTTGGAAACGGTTCGTCGCCGCAACGCCCACCCATAGACCATAGCAAGGCGCGTTCTGTACTTTATACCTACAAAGTTAACGGCGTGACTGTGTTGTCTGTGTGGTGCCGGACTTAAAGAATAGCACCACCCCATACTTCCCGTGGGTGTCGTAAAAGGCGACTAAGGGTCGTACCGGAGAATGGGCAGCAGCGTTCTCTATGCATCCCACCACCATACCATACTGCGATCGCCAACCCGCCTGCCAAGCGTGACGATTATGGCAAACCCTTTGGGGGAGGCCTATGTCCAGCAGTGGACGTCTTTCGGCTGAAATGATGATGATGATGGTGTATAAATTACAATTATTTTTATTTACAGGCAATGTCAAACGTCCCCCAACGCATAGCCTCGAAGCACACCGGGCGCGGGGGGCGCAGAGTCTTAGCCGAACAAGCACAAAACTCCCGCCACTCGAACAACCACGTGCGACCACGCAGCCTACTCACCGACCACGTCGTGCCGACCAATAGCACGCGCCCAACATCCCTACTCGACGAAGACGCCATCACAACAGCCAATCGCGTGAGACTTATGACGGGCGAGGGTAGAGATCCGGCCAATAGGAGGTCGGGAGTGTACGATGATTCGCCAATAGTGGACTTAGATGCTGATGATGACTTGAGTGTGAGATCTATGCCGAAGGTTATTAATTTTGGTGCGGAGGTCAATAGAAGTTGTGATGGGGATACTATTAAGAGGAATGGTGAGTTTTTATTATTACTTTTCATTTTATCATGGTGGATGGGTGACCATCCAATACAAATCGAGACCCCTCCGTGCCTCGGAAAGCACGTTAAGCCGTTGGTCTCGGCTGTTATATAGGTTGATCTTTGACAGTCAGTTACAGGTAGTCAGAAGCCCGAAAGTACAACAACCAGTCTTACTAAGGGGTAGATGGTGTTTGGCACATGGCGGGACCATGTGGATTACAACCCAAAGAGGAGGCCTGTGTCCCAGCAGTGGAAACATTATAGGCTGATTATCCATAAATGGGGTCGAAAGGTTCTGGAGTGGCGACCGCGTACCGGAAGACGTAGCGTTGGAAGGCCTCCCACAAGGTGGACCGACGACCTTGTGAAGACCGCAGGAACCCGTTCGATGCGAGAAGCACAGAACCGGTCGAAGTGGAGGTGCTTGGGGGAGGCCTATGTCCAGCAGTGGACGTCTTTCGGCTGAAATGATGATGATGATCCATAAATGCTTATATATTTCCATACATTACTTCCCTGTGTTATCGTGATGCTGTGACGTGAACGTCCCCACAGTAATATTGTCACGTTAGAAATTATAAAAGACATTCGATCACACATTAGGTTGCTCATTCTATCTGCTACCATTATTAGCAAATATTTTTAGAATGGTCGCCTTTTATAAATATTGTTCATTCCTTTTTACAGCGTACCACAGACAATCTAGTGAAGATTGGACCGCCGCTTCACTGTTGAGTTGTCCGAAGCACAATCCGTTACAAGACCACTCCGTAGACACCATGCCCCAGAGCGAAAAGTAAGTGAAACTACGATTTTTATTATTATTTAGATTTTTTGTTACTTTTCTCGCTTTTTTTGTTTTTTATACGTTTATATATTATGTTATAGCAAGTGGTGTCGGGTGATCACGGGTGATGATATATTGAGAATGAGTCTAAGGTACATGTTTTGGCCAAAAAAAAGTTTCAAGCTAAAATTTTTTGAGCAAAAATTTTTTTTTTTTTTTTTCTTAACAACAGTTAGGGTTTTCCGTGTGCTAATAATTTTGTGGTGGAGGTTTTTTTCGATTTTTTTTTTCTGATATATTTTAAGAAATTAAAATATTATTTTTCATTGATTTTTCTTGAGTGTTGTGTGGATGCACAAAATAATAGTATAGTTACACTTTTGATTATGTGCATGATTTGAGCGTTGATTTTCTGTTTGGCTTTATGGTTTCTCTATGGGATGGGCTATTGTTGTCTATGATATCTTAAATGAAGAGGTAAGACGTTTTTATTCCGCTGTCTATGGCGCTCTGTTGTTGCCTTCAGTGTGTTTTTAAAAAATATGTTAATAAGGTCTAAAGTTATCAATAGCAAATATTAATTATCTGAACAATTTATTTAATAGTTCTATAAAAGTAATATCGTGTAACTTTAGACCTTATTACCAAAGTATCAAAGTCGAAAATACAGCCAACAGTATCTTAATTTTGGATGCATCTCCAATTATAATATAAAAGTTACGCCCATGAAGAACCAGTGGACAGAAGTGGTTATGTGTGCTTCTTCAGAAAGTCATCGCTTAATGTCGAAACAGACCGAAATCGACGTCACTTTAAATTCCTTATGATTCATCGATGTTTATACGAGGTATTTTAATTAATTGGTGAAACTTTAGACGTGTTGGGTTTTCGTGTCTGAAAGCTATTCAAAAGGATGAAAAAGAAAACCAGGCCGTAGGCGTGGTTAGCTGTTACTTCAATAATTTGATAATAATATTTACATAAAGTAAAAGTGCACACACCCCTACCCTATTTCAAGTTATACAAAAATCAACTTTATTTCAACAATGATTAAGTTGATTTCAGAGTGAGTAGCACCATTGACAAAGTTATAACAATGTTTGAAATTGTAGCGTAAACTGAACTTTATTGTGTAGGAATTAAAGTTATTTTTCCATTAATTCATATTTTTTTACAATAATTATAATATAGTTTGTAATGTATGTATATACCAGGGTGGCCAACTTGGTTATACCCACCCAAGATCTACTGTTCACTGACGACACCCTGTGCGATCTACCAATTACATACTTCTTGAAATCTTATGAAACAGCATAGTTCAGTACACAATTATGTAGTATTTTTTATTTTATTAAGAGGGAAAATATAAAACTGAATTTTCTTAGTATTATTAATATTAGCCTGTGATGTCCCACTGCAGGGCAAAGGCCTCCCTACTCTCTTTCCACTTCTCTCTGTTCAAAGCTGTTAAGGACCAGTTCTTGTTGAAGGAGTCCAGCTCATCCCGCCATCTCCGTCTGCGCCTGCCACGATGTCGTTTGCCATTAAGTGGGACCCATTGGGTCGTAAGTTTGGCCCATTGTTCGTCTGACATGCGGCAATTTTCTTAGTAACTACTTATTTATATTAATGTGAGCTTTGCGTTTGAGCATCTTTTTTCGCTAGAATAGCAAAATCAGGTTTGTTGTTGGAAATATTTTTTGCCTTGCCACGATCGACTGGACTAAGGGCGTGGACCCATGTCTACGGTACGGCACCGGCCGCCGTGTGGCGGTGCGGCGCCGCTGCCGGGAGACGGCACGGCGTCGTGCCGCGCCACGGTGCCGTGTACGGTGCACCGCGGGCACAAGGCAGCCACCATCGTTCAGGTTTTGTCTTGATAGGGACCGCGAAATACGTATTATTCTGCTCCTGTTAAGCTGTTACTAAGGCGACGAATGAGAAAAACTGAATCAAAGAAAATATTGGGTGAATCCATATCTTTTTTTAATGAACTATGATGGAAGTAATTTTGAGAGGAAATATGAAGCGCTGAAAATTAGTGGTCTTGAAATTTTTTTCGAATATTTTAGAATGTCCATATCAGGTTTCGAAAATACCTGCCTTGTGCCCGCGGTGCACCGTGCGCGGCGCCGTGCCGTCTCCCGCTGGCGGCGTCGTGCCGTTCCACGGCGGCCGGTGCCGTGCCGTAGACATGGGTCCAGGCCCTAATAGTCGCGACCGACCAGTCGACCGGTTGGCCACCCCTGGTATATACAATGAAGGAAAAGAATAAAAGTGCATGAACAAACTCGTCCTCATCGCTTTTAATTAGAATATTTAATCATTCAAACCCATCAAGTTTGAAGTTTCGCCAACTAATCAAAAACGACATTGTATACAGGGTGATTCATAAGGATCTATGGACAGTTCTGTAACTTTAAGAGTTTTGTTCTAAGGAACTACGTCATCGTTTGTCTAGTTAAGTAACACTACGCCGTTTCAAGTGAGTATCATCTGTAAGTTATCTCTCTTGTTTTAGGAGCCTCTTGCAATATATCGATGAAGAGTTAATGCTCAGGTAAACGGAGAGGTTTTAAGTTTGCATGCAAACATTGCAACATGTAATCATTACAATGTAATCTGTGTTTGTGTTAGAGCTTTTTGCGCTGTTCGGAATAACACAAAAAATTGGGTAAAAAAAAAAAAAATACTCGGTTCGGTTTCGTCTTTGCATTTGGTTGAATCATCATAATTTTTTTTTTTTTAAATATGTTTGACGTGTAAAAGTGTTTGTACGCACAACGACATATCAAGCTATACATCTTCTGTATAAGCTGACTTACGAAAAGCCTATACAATGTATTTGAGGTCAGCTAAAACTGGAAATGTATAGTTTGTTAGGTCACGTGTACAAACCTACTAACAAAAATAAAATAATATATCATTTATCACGAATCAACCGATATGTCCAGCAATGGACTGCGATAGACTGAGTTGATTGATTGAACCAAATTGTTGGATGAATCATATCAAAATTTCATGTGAATCAATTGGCTCAAACGGGCTGAAAAAAAATATGTCGCTCATTTGGGGAAACATCGACATAAATGTATTTTTTCCCAAAAATGAGTTAAATATGACAAAACAGTAACGTATTTACGTTAGGAAAAACAAAGACGTAAAAAAAAAGCAAAATACCAGTTACGTCGATGTTTCTCCAAATGAGCGATGTGTGGTTGTAATTAAAAATGATTGGCTACTTCATCGACATCTAAATGTGCAGTACTGGGCCGTAAAATATGACACATCGGGTTTTACCGAAAATTTCGGTTTTCTAGACCAAAATTTATGTGATTGTCGCTTTTTGAAATGAAAACTTCTTTAGGTGCACTTTGCGCTTTTTCTGAATAGCGGACGAAATTCGCCTACTCTCTAAGCCCTTCAACGAAGACAAGGGTCTATCCGAAAGATTAACTATCCGTCAAAACAAGTGTCAAATTCAGAGGTATTGTTTCCTTAATCTTATAATATTAAGTTTTTTTAATGACAAATAGATGATAGATTACTTTGTTTGACTACAAGCGTTTAAATCCTATTTATTAATTGACTGTCGAGTTGCGTATTTGTCGAGCTGCGTCTTTGACGTGGTGCAAATCTGACGAGATGCGTTTCTGTCAACATGCGTTTTCTGGCGTAATGCGTATTTGGCCACTTGCGTTTCTGACATGCTAGTAATCCGCAAATACTTATTGGGAGTAGGGACAATTGTCAAATCGTATTATCATTCAGTCTTAGTTCGTGCCCAAAACTAATTATTATATATTTTCCGTATTTTCGGCCGAAACTACAGATTTCATGCTTTGGGAGTAGACCCCCTAAATCGTCACGCTCGGACGCATCATTCATTCATCGCTGAATCTGGTATACTCGACTTCAGTCGGTCGGTGATGCTCAATCGCGTTAACTCGGCTCATATAAGTGTTCACTTCTATTGTATGATCATAAACACACACTTTTTTTTTAAAGTTTGATGTGTCATATAGACGACTGGGTACTGTATACGGCTTTAAAATAATTATGAATATTCCGAACAGCCAGTATTTAGATTAGTTTGGATTAATGTGTAAAATAGTTTCAATTTATTTATAAAATATTGCTGCAAAATTAACGGGCGCGTTATACAGACTTTTTATGATAAAAAAACAATAAAATTTACTAAAGGTACTCTTCACTGCTTGCTATTGTCTAACGGAGAAGAAATTTATTTAAAAATCTGATATTACTATCGCAAAATCCATACTAATATTATAAATGCGAAAGTGTCTTTCTGTTACCTCTTTACGCTTAAACCGCTGAACCGATTTAGATGAAATTTTGTATAGAGATAGTTTAAGTCCCGGGAAAGGACATAGGATATTTTTTATCCCGATATTCCCACGGGATCGACACTTGGGCGGGTGAAACCGCGGAGCCCTTCTAGTTTCTAGTAAAAAGCGCGAATTAACTTAACAATAATCTCATCTTCAACCATGAACGGTAGTTCTCCCTCACCATCAAACAACGATTAGATATTATGCCTATTTTAATGGAAGAAGATCGGGAGAAGACAATGGGAGATCACTTAAAACGGTGAAGGAAAACATCGTGACGAAACCGGCATGTCCTAGACTCCTAGAACCAAAAAATCCTAGTATTTTGTAACAATATAATTTAAAGGAGTGCCCGTGGAGTTTCTTGCCCGTTCTTCTCCATAGGTACCTACTACGCTTTGGAATGGGCAACTAGCTTCATATTTCTGACTGACCGACTCCTTGACAATTAAAAAATGCTTTGAGTTGACATCCATTTGTACTGAAAAGGCAGTAAACCATAGGCGTAAAGGTGATACGATAAGTGTAATAAAGCCCCTAATAATATAAAAGTCACGCGAATAGTATCTGAACCCACTGTTATTATAGTTACATAAAAAGTCTGTAAGTAATGATTAGCAATCAAAATTAAGTATAAAATATTTTTCAAAAAGCATTTGGCAGAGTTTATTGAGTAGTCGTAGCATGGAGCATGGTAAAAAAAGCTTTGCAGCATTTTGTGTACATTGTAAACATAAACAAAAGTATATAAAATACATCCGTAAACCAATGTCCGAATCATACAATTAAAAAATAATAAAACGGTTTTATATTCCACCAGCACCACTTGTTATTTTAACACGAATAAACTTAAAGCTTGTCTCTGTGACACCTTAACATCAGTCCCACCCACATTTGTGTCTAACAGCACTCGACATAGCTTTAAAAAAACCTAACAGCACTGCGATACCCCCATGAAAGCTACTAAACCTACCAAAAATATTCTACCAAAATGGTAATTTTTTATTTTTATTACAGGGCAACACTACCGTTAACAGCGGAAACCGCGAACATGGCGCAGGGTGCCAACACCTCGATATCAATGCACGACCAACACCTATCGCAATGTATTCAATTAAAACAAAACTTTTTGAACAATTCTACCGCGAATATCTATCAAAATCTCACTTCGACTTTCCAAAGTCCTATAGGTGCTTCTAGAGTCTCCATCGACGATCCTCTATGCAGGAAAATAGGCGAAGACATAATGTATGTGGATCAACAAGAAAACGACCATTTAGATTTACAAAGGAATGCGAACTGCGAATGTGGTCTATGCCCAAAACCGGAACCCAGAGACAATAACACTTTGAGCGACCTACAGAGGTCCGTAGCAAAATGTTCTTGTGACGTCTGCAACTCCAACGGGGACATACTAAGCTACTACAGAAATTGTTCAAATCATAACACGGATTCCGGAATAGTAATCTGCGAACATTGTAAAAAGCAGAAAATCTCAGTATCAAATTTCAGAGCGTTACAGATAGCTAATAGGTTAAGAATTTCCGACGATGACAAATTACAAAATGGCGCCACAGACGACGATTTATGTAGGAAAATCGATATGAGTATGAACATGGAAGATAAGGTTTTTGAACATAGGAAAAAACATAATAGACATCATTCGGATTCTGTCACTGCTGGTATAGATTTAAATCAGTTTTGTCAATGTGAGCTTGAGGTCAAAAGAAAAACTTCTTCCGTTGATGAGATTTTCAAAATGGTGGACGAAAATGGGCGGGACGCTAAGGCGGAGGTTGTAGACGAAGAGATTAAGACTACGCAGAGGCAACGGAGCTTGTCTGACAGCCAGAGGGATAAGGCCAAAGTTGATAATAAGGGTGAGTTTATTTGTGTATAAAACAAAAATGCTGCTAAAGTAGTTTTTTTTTTCAATTCTGGCAAGACCGTCTATTTTACGATTATCAATGTTTCTGGTTCTTGATTTTAAAAGCCTGAAAGGTTTACAGCGGTTACACACTGGTGTATTTTTGTACGAATAACGCGTTCTATTTAAGGTGAATGGGTAGTTGAGACCGCGAAATTAAAATTTTCTTAGGTTTTTACCATTACAACTTTTCCATAAAAGATTGGTGGTTGGTGTTAGAAATTTAACTTAGAAAGATATATTAATGATTCTAATGATTATAATTCTCTAAATATGTACCTGTTATTGTCGCGAATCATATCTTGATCAAGATACAATATGACACTGACCTGCAAATTGCAAAAAACGTAAGAAAATTTGAATTTCGCGGTCTACCACTCCATTCACCTTAAGCCCGAAATGTAGCGCGGTTGTAAGCGCAATGCAAGAACGAGCGTAATATCATTTAGGTTTGTGAGTGCATTTAATTACATATTAAAAAAAAAAAACACTTTGAATGCGTCGTGAAATTGCTTTTCTTTCACTTCGGTACCCCATATACAGAAAGTCTAATCTATTGTCTAAGTCTAATCTAATCTATGAAAACTACCAGTTCATATCTGTTAGCTGATGAGATCGGTTTACTAAATTACATCAGTTAACCATAGATAGATATCACATGAAATCAAATTATAGGCTTCAGTAGTTCAGTCATACAGGATCAGTCATAAAACTTGATTAAAATGACGTCCAAACAAAAGCTAACTGAGAATTAAAAAAAAAATCATAAAGTTTATTTTTGTGCTGCACGCGTAGCATGACCGTCGTAGAAACGGGTTTTGTCGACGGAAGAATAGACAAAATGACAGATTGTAGAAATATTTGTAGGTACGCATTCTACGCGTCTAAGCATGGCAATGTGTCATTTTGTCTGTTCTTCCGTCGACAAAACGTCGTCATGCTATGCGTGATGGTCAACTCAAATAGACTACAATAAACATTGACGCCGATTCTGTTGTTCACAAACTAAACTAAATTTAAGTTCATGCATCTTTTTCTTTCTATTTCATTAAGAAAAGGACAGTAGATAAATATGGGTGTAATTTATCTATATATGTATGTATTTAGAAATATATAAGTATGTTTATCAGTTGTCTAGTACTCATAACACAAGCTCTGCTTAGCTTGAGACTAGACGGCGTTGTGTGATAGTTGTGGAATATTATTATTATTATTAGTTTAGTCCTGTCAAATTAGTCAGCGCCTGACGTAAATTGACGTATTTTTAATAAGCCATTTTTTAATCTCGTCTAAATTGTGTATGGAGTATCTTAATTTGACAGGACTAAACTAATATTTATCTTCTGTCCTTTTCTTAATGAAATAGAAAGAAAAAGATGCCTGAACTTAAATTTAGTTTAGTTTGTGAACAACAGAATCGGCGCCAATTTCTTACATTATCTCACCATCATCACATCATCATCTCATTTTTTTTTTCTCTACAGTCCCCGCGCTAGAAGGCTCCGGCACGCCGCCAGTGCCGCCGCGCCGCGCCCGCGGACGGCGCCACACGCCGCCCCGCGCGGCCCCGAACGGCTTGCCGCCCACGCCCAAAGTGCATATGGGGGCTTGCTTCTCTAAGGTATGTGCATAATAACGGTGCCCAATTTGCTAGACTAGCTGCGCCCCGCGGTTTCACCCGCGTAAATGTTGATCCCGTGGGAATCTCGGGATAAAAACTATCCTATGTCCTTCCCCGGAATGCCCGGGATCAATCTCTCTGCCAAATTTTATGGAAATCTGTTCAGTGGTTTAGGCGTGAAAAGTTATGTTAATCCAGGGTGTCAGCTACCTCCATACGAAATTTTATCAAAATTGGTTCAGCCGTTTGAGCGTGAAGAAGTAACAAACATATAAACACACACACACTCACAAACTTTCGCCTTTATGATATTAGTGTGATATGCGACTTAGGCTCAGCGCAGACAGAACGGAGCGCAGCGGAGAGGATTTTATTAACGCACTTGAAAATAAACTTTAAAATTATTACAATAAAGTGCATAAATGCTTGAACCTGACAAAAAAATGCTCGCGCGTCCTCGAAGATACGCGGGGGCAAGCTCGAGCATACGCGATCCGTAAAGAAAATGCCCGAGACCGCGCGGGGATTATTCCTCTCTGTCTGCGCTGACCCTTACAATACCGTGTATAACGGCTCTCTGGGCCCGATTCATTGAGTCACTGGTATTTAGCTGAATGATGACTAGACACAATTTTTTTATTCGTAACATAAATCTCTCACATAAGGCTCAATTTAAATGTGTCCATGTACAGACGCCAGCACATCAAGCTACTGCAATCTGTCAAATTTCTGTAATAGATTTTCAACTTTATTGCTAAAGCATAAGGTTCAAAGTTGATTGGCAATATTTGACAGTTTCGGGTAGCTTGATGTGCTGGCGTCTCGCGTACGTTTGTGGACAGTAGACATTTACTGATACGAAAGGCCCAGTACAATCAACAAAAGAGATAAGTATGCAGGATCGTCGGATATAGTTGAACTTTAGTATGAAACCGATGGATGTTGTCGACTGAAATTTAATTTGATAAATGAGCTGTTGGTTTTCTATTAATAAAATTAAATTTTATTCGAGAACATCCTAGTTTGACGATCCTGCATACTTATCTCTTTTGTTGACTGTATATAATCACTATAAAAATAGCAACTGCAGTATCAGAGGCTATTTATTCACTATCAGAGGGGTACCTCTCTCCCTTGAATTTGTATGTATATATATATAATATATATTATAAGTATATATTATATTAAATAGTATGTATGTGTATATAACCTATTTATGTATTTGTGTAAGTAGGTACCTAGTTTTATTAGCTTTTTTAATTTTTATCATTGTTCTTCTCAACTAAAGCACCTGCCATCCAATCTCTTCACCACCCTTGGTTGACTGGTAGAGAATGCCTAAGGCATTAAGTCCGCCTTTGTACCTTTTTGTGCGAAAAGTTTAAATAAATAAATAAATAATTCTCGTAATTTTAAGAACGTTCACAGTCTGCATCCTAATAGCGTAACACACTATCAATCGGAATCTGAATCATTTTGAAGCAAATTGCTAATCTATTGCTTCATAAGTTCGAAAAATTTGTCCGCTCAACACGTAATAACGCAATGAATGTTGTTGAACTGTCAAAATGAAACCGATTCCGATTGATAGTGTGTTACGCAATTGCAGACTTAATCTGTCAAAAATACCTCTAATTTATCTATACTTTTGACAAGTTTTTGAACGTTTTTAATTATTGAAGTTGGCCTTCTGGAATCAAGAATTCAAGACACTATGATACAAAAATCTTTTATCGGCAGGTGTTTAACGGATGTCCACTGCGGATCAACTGTACAGCGTCGTGGATACATCCTGACACGAGAGACCAACACATACTCATAGGTAAGTACAATACGACCGACGTAACTTGTCGGGCCCGAACTTCGCGCAGAAGGCTGCGCAGTAAGATTTTTTAGGAACCAAATGGTGACATGAGGCGAGTGCAAGTGAGAGAACATGCGCGAAAGTTCTTAGTGCCTTTGTTCAGGCCCGCCGAGTTACGTCGCGTCGGTCGTATTGTAAATTACTGCAAAAATTCAACGAACATTTCTCACTGGGATTATTTTTAGAAATACTGAGGAAAATGTCTACGGGATCAAATTAAATTAGTGAGCAGAACTCCGTTGACGTGATGGATATCCATAAACATATTACGTCAATTTAACCAATTTCTATTTAATTCCTTACCTAATTTTGCCCAAATTGGTTCTCCACAAATTCCTTAAGTATAGGACCAATATAGTTCCTGAGTAATAGAACAGAATAGAATTTTTCTTTATTAAAGTGAACCAAGACTCAAACAAGATTGTTAGTAAAACTTACGACTATGTTAGTAAGCACAGACACTAAACAAAAACACAAGAAATAACGGTTGGTCACCGTTGCGACATCCCATGAGAGACGGCACAACAGTGACCCACGTAAACACAGTCAAGGCGACTCGCAACCATGTTTAAGACACTGTTGGAGCCGCCCCACACCCTGCGCACCAGGGAAGCGCACCTATAACGTACTGTTGCGTAAAAGCAATCTACATGCGCATCTGTGAAGATCCCTGATGCACTACAGAAACGGGGCAGCCCCACCAGTATCCTAAACGCATTGTTATAAGACTTAAACAATTATGTTTGTATGTTGTTCCCAGGCGCTGAAGAAGGCATCTATACGCTAAACCTGAACGAACTTCACGAGACAGCGATGGACCAACTCTGTCCACGACGCACTATATGGATGCATGTCATCAAAGATGTCCTTATGTCGCTTTCTGGTAAGTTATGTGTAGTTAAATAACATTTTGCTGAAGAACTGCTGTGAAATTATATAAGGTGAAAAAAATTAACCTGAAAAACTTTAAGAGGTGCTTTAGACCATCGAACTGAACAACTTTCACTATGGGACCAACTATGAAATCACGAAAAAAAAAACAGATGTTTCATACATTTTGGTCAAGTAGGTATTGAACTTTTTTTTAAAGTTATTTTTTTAAGACTTTGTAGAAAAAACGTATCTTATCCACACTATGACAAAATTATTTATAGCCTGTGATTTTATTTCGTTTATACTTTGTAAGTCTGTCGTGTGAGGGTCTTCAGTGACACGACATAGCAGCACCGCAGAGCAGGAAGTACTCGTCTCAAAGGCCTTTTAAAATAAATGAATGAAGGTGTACGTTTTTATATCGTACTGTTCAAAACACTAAAACATTGTATTATTAATCTGTGGATAATCGTTCGCGCAACGTAGTCACACACCAGTGTGCCTTGTAGGACTCGTGTCGTATTCGCTCCCGCATCGCTGCAACTACCATCGTTTCCCCGAAGATTACAACAACATTTTCAATCCATACTAATAATATAAATTCGAAAGTAACTCTGTCTCTTTGTCTGTATGTTACCTTTTCACGCCTAAACCACTGAACAGATTTCCATAAAATTTGGCAGAGAGATTGATCCCGGGCATTCCGGGGAAGGACATAGGATAGTTTTTATCCCGATATTCCCACGGGATCGACACTTATGCGGGTGAAACCGCAGGGCGCTGCTAGTAACCCATAATTGAGTTTTGAAGTAATCACACTAATATTATAAAGGCAAAAAATTGTGAGTGTGTTTGTATATTTGTTACTTCTTCACGCACAAACGGCTGGACCAATTTTGATAAAATTTGGTATAGAGATAGCGATTTTATCCCGATATTCCTACAGGATCGACACTTATGCAGGTGAAACTGCGGGGCGCTGCTAGTTTTTATCACAATTTGTACTTATTTATTGTTGTTTCGCAGGCAAAACCCCATCCCTCTACCGCCACGAGCTTTTAGCCCTGATAGGCTCGGCGCGCGGAGGCCGGTCGCTCCGTGTGTTACCTCCCCGGCTTCTACCCAGGAGGTTCGCGCTAACGACGAGGGTACCTGACACCCGGGGTGAGTATCTCATAAATATTCGTGTAAAATTTTTCTTCTGATTCGTATAAAACGCCTGTTCACATTTGCTTGTACGAATATGGACATTGCCTTAAGAATAAGGGTCATATCTGTATGAAGGATTAAATGTGGTTTTTCTGTTTCGTGTAACTTGTTAAGTATGTGGAATAGGGATTTAACATTTTGGTATATGTTTTTGGACTCTTTGGTCTAGTATCATGTAAAAGGAATACACGATTCAATGAATTTTTCTCGATACAAAAAACATTGCAAAGTTATATCTATTTTTCTACTTTTTTCGACATCACGGCGTAACGCTTAAGAGAGCCATGTAAAATACTGGTATTCAGCTGCATCCAGTTAGACTAGAAGCCGACCCCAACATAGTTGGGAAAAGGCTGGGCAGATGATGACTCTTTTAAATCAACAAAGGTCGCGAAAATTATTCCTTCCATCACGTACCGAACCTATGTTTTTATTATTCACAGTATATTGTTTAAATATAGAAATCTCTATCTCTTTTGTCACTTCTTCCCAGGTTGCATGCGCTGCGCCGTAGCCCGCAACCCATACAACGGATACAAGTACTTATGTGGCGCCACCCCAGCAGGGCTGTTCCTCATGCAGTGGTACGATCCGCTCCGGAAGTTCATGCTGCTCAAGGTAAAAAAATATTATAAAACTAGCTTCTACCCGCGACTTTGTCCGCGTGAAATTTCTTGTACCCCGTCGCAACAATTCGTATTCGCTTAGCGTTATTTTTTTTTCTTTTTAAAATTTCATTCTGTCTTTTTTTCTTTTTGCTCGGCTCCTAAGGGTCATAGCGTGATATTAAATAGCCTATAGCCTTCCTCAAGAATTGGGCTATCAAATGCAAAAAGATTTTTTTTTAATCTGACAGGTAGTTCCAGGGATTATCGCGTTCAAACAAACAAACTCTTCAGCTTTATTATTAGAGATATAGATTGGTATATTGCTAAGCAAGACAGTTATCATCCCTTCCATAACTTCCTAAAACCTGCACATCTTCCAAAGGTTATTTACGTAATTTGACCACTGCAACTTACTTGTCAGTACAAGTAGGCTGCAGCGATCAAAATGGACAATTCAAGTCCTAGTAAATAATCTAAAACCGTAACAGCTGAAATGTTTGCGTTTCTCATGTACGCAGACCACAACGCGCAACGTGCGTGTGAGATCAGAACGTGTGTGCGTGTGAATAAGGACAAAAGGGAAGAATTCTTTCGCACATTCATACTAAGGATTCTTCTTTCGCATTACGTTTTCAAAGGACATTCTCAATTAATTTAACCATCATTTCCCATCCACAGAACATAGAATGCGTGCTACCTTCACCGCTTCTAGTATTCGAGCTGATCATCACTCCGGAGCTCGAGTATCCTCTACTGTGCGTCGGGGCGACCAGGAAACCTATGAGGCTCAACTTGCTCAATATTAACTCTGGTAATGGAATATATTACGTACTAAAGACATACAGCTAAATAACGGGATAAAAAACAGAGCTGTGTTTCAATTTTCGTATACAAACCCAAAGGTGTACAACCGCACCAAAATCCGTTGCGTTGTTTAGAAGAACAGTGCGGTCACACAGACACGAAATGCGACATTAATTTATAATATGTGATTATTTTTCTTTCTTTAGGAGCGTCGTGGTTCCATTCGGACGAGTTAGAAGTATGCGTGGGAGGCTCCAACACTGTGATACCTCGACCCGAGCGGTTGCACACGCTAAGAGCTGTGCACCAACTGAATAAGGACTCTGTAAGTATCTTGTTTTCTAGCCTAATCATTTTGTGGGTATAATTTCCACTCTGACCAAGACAGTTTTGACTGTAAACTTTGGCTTTCAGTATACTAACGTGTTGTCGTAAACAAAAGAGAAAAAATAATGATTTTATGATAATAATAATAATATTTTTCGATACCTACTCTTCACAAAGAACACACCCTCCAAATTTCATTTCTCTAGGACCAGCGGTTTAGGCTGTGCGTTGATATCTCAGTCAGTCAGGACTTTGAATTGTATTTATATACATAACAAGCTTTTCCCGGCAAACGTTGTTTTGCCATATAAATTATTTCTAGCTGCCCGTCGCTGTCGTTCGCGTGGTGTCCTACCCCTTACCCTACCCCTACCCTACTCCTACCCTACTCCTACACTACTCCTACCCTACTCCTACACTACTCCTACCCTACTCCTACACTACTCCTACCCTACTCCTACCCTACTCCTACACTACTCCTACCCTACTCCTACCCTACTTCTACCCTGAATTTTCTTTGCTATAAACCTCACGGAGCCCGAGACCTTTCCAACGAATGCAAAACCGTGGAAATCGGTTCGTGCGTTCTGGAGTTATAGCGTCAGGAAGGAAAACCCGACTTATTTTTATATAGTAGATAATCATGAAACAGGAGCACAGAAAATATAATGATAATGTCTAAGGAGAGAGGAAGTGTTGTGGTAAACACCTTTTTCTTCTTATTTAAAAGTTCACTCATTTATTTGTATAATTTCCAGGTTTTAGTATGCCACGAGAACGTAGTGGACATAATACCGGTACTACCCGCGACTATTGATGCGACGCGATGGCGACACGACGACGACAAGAGAAGACACAAGCTGCTCTCCAGGATACAGTTCGACTTCAATATTGACAGTATATGTAAGTAACTAACCCGAACAAGGTCGTATGAATCGGCGATTGTTCATAAGAAAAAAAGTAATTTAATAGAAATTAAACCGACTTCAAAAAGAAATTAACTCAAAATTATGAAATAACTTTAATTTCGGAAGTCGGTGTCTTGGGATCTATATTTTAGTTTTAAAAACTACATACCTACATTGTGTGACATATTTTTTTGCAATTTATGTGTCACTATGTAATAGTTGCTAGTTTAGATGGCCGTTTTCAGGCACCTAAGAGCAGTGGTGGCCAAGTGGTGACGGCCGCGACTTACGAGTTGCAGGTCGTAGGTTCGAACCCAGACAGGCGCTTTACTTTGTGTAAATTATTATATCATCACCACTGCTCTCAAAACGGTGAAGGAAAACATCGTGAGGAAACCGGCATGTCCTAGAACCAAAAATTCGAAGACATGTGACATCTACGAACTCGCACTGGGCCTGCGTGGTGGATTACGGCCCACTCCCTCTCACATAGAGAAGGCCTGTGTCCCAGCAGTGGGAACGTTATAGGCTGATTATGTTTTCAGGCACCAAATTGGTTTAATTTATAGATGATTCCATCTAATAATATTCCTTTGGTCCTACATTACGTATACTAATCAAATTTTATTTGTTACAGTATGTCTAGCGGACTCAGTGCTCGCGTTCCACCGTCACGGCGTGCAGGGTCGCTCGCTACGTAACGCAGAGATCACGCAGGAGATCACTGACGCGTCCAGAGCTTACAGGCTACTGCCGCATGACAAGTATGTATAGGCCACTGCTGAAAATAAATATCTCCCAAAAATACAGTAATTTGGAAGGAAAATGGTAAAAAAAATATAGAATAGAATACACTTTATTATGTACACCATATAAATTACAGACATAATTATAGAAACTGTACAGAGGGTGACACAATGGGCGGTCTTATCGCTAAAAGCGATCGTTTAAAGACAACCTTTGGATGGATTAAAAAGGGGAAGGACAGACAAATACTGTAGGTAGTCTGTGGTGTGTATATTGGTGGCTATAGCTACTATAGTCCACGCGGAACTAGTTGGCCGCGCCTTAGGCCCGTAATCCACCAAAGCGGAGAGGAGAGGAGATGTCTCATTTTTGTATAGAATTTCGTGCGAGCAAGGTGGCAAACGGCACGAAATTCTATAGAAAAATGAGACATCTCCTCTCCTCTCCGCTTTGGTGGATTACGGGCCTTAGGTATGTGAGCGGTGGGACGGAGGGGCGGGGGCGCTTTGTCATTACTCAGTACGTGCGTTGCCAACAATAGGCAACCCCGCTGCCCTCACCCCCGGCCCCGGCAAGGCCACAAGGCGCGGCCAACTAGTTCCGCGCGGACTATAACTGCAACCAGAACTGGTCCTTAGCAGCTTTGAACAGAGAGAAGTGGAAAGAGAGTAGGGAGGCTTTTGCCCAGCAGTGGGACATCACAGGCTAATAATAATAGCCTTTACTCTTATATTTTGAATTGTTTCCTCATTTGTGTCTTTTTTTACATTGTTCTCACATATAGAAGCAACAAGAATAATGTACCCAGGATTTTGTAATCTCTTGATTTAAAAGAGTGTCCATGGAGATTCTTGCCCGTTCTTCTCCATAGAGATCTACGCTTTGGAATGGGCAACTAGCTTCAACTTTCTGACTAACTGACCGACTATTTAATTTTGACAATTCAAAAGTGCCTGTACAAGGTTTAATTGAAATAAATGCTTTGAGTTTGAGCTACTGATTTCACTCGCCAACTACAAACCGTTTTTGCTTCTTTTCTGTGCACGAAATAATTTGTACTTAAAATTGTTTTAGCTTTTTGCTAGAGGTTGATAGCGCGAGAGGTTTATGCTTTGTCTGAATATACAAGTACTTAAATTATTATCAATAGCATACAGAAAGGTTACTGCCCATTTTCAGAACAACCCCTGAGTCATATACAACACTCAGAAAACAGATAGTGCGATCGTTTATATCCTGTCAATGAATCCATACTATAATATTATAAATGCGAAAGTGTGTCTGTCTGTTACCTCTTCACGATTAAACCGCTGAACCGATTTAGATGAAATTTGGTATAGAGATAGTTTGAGCCCCGTGAAAGGACATAGGATAGTTCTTATCCCGATATTCCCACGGGATCGACACTAATGCGGGTGAAACCGCGAGGCGCTGTTAGTAATAATTTCTAAAACTTATTTTCCAGGGTCGTAGTCCTAGAATCGCACGTACTTCAAAACAACACGCTATCAGGCGAAGATGGCAACGACCTCTACATCCTAGCGGGCCACGAAGCGTCCTACTGAGGTACCAGTGCCACTAGATAGTGCCACAAACAGGTACCATATAGTACCACGTGAGTAAAGTGTCAGGTTGACACTAACAACGGATTGAACGTTAAAAAAGGCTGTTTTTTCAAAGGAGATTTGTTTTTTGGTGTAATTGACATTGTTTTTACGTTTTGTTTAGTGATGCTGTAGTTGAGAAATGTCGATATATATGAGGGTAAGTTTTGAAACTTACAACATTTATGACCAGGAGAGTAAAACCTGCTTTTGAACGCTTGAAAAGCCTTTGTGTTGTGCCCAGAACTAGAGAACTTTTTTGTATTTTAAAAAGTATTACTTAACAACATTAAAGTAAATACACAGTTGAAATAGCAATAATTGAAGTCAATTCATTCGGTTAATAAAAAACTAGCTACATGAGGTAAACTCGATAGAAAAATATCTTGTCAAATTTAATCCGCGCAAATCCATATGATTCATTTTGACAAAAACAAATTTAAGACATTTCAAATTCATGTGTACCCAATTATCAAAAGAGACAAAATATTAAGAATTGATTATCGAAAATAATCGATTTAAAAATGCCAATTAGTCGATTAGTTTACAAAATAGTCGAGAACACCACTAGCGAATAAAAAGCAATATTCTAAAATCCAATATGGCGGATTCAATCAACGATTTTACTATCTCATATGTAGGTGAACGTAGAAGGTATTATTTAGTTAATATTATAAATAAATTGTCGTTAAAATACCCCCGTCACTGCCATTTGATAGCTTTTACACAGTGGCCCATGATTGTGGCAATGATTTCATAGAAAAATGTTTAGTATCGCCGATTGTCATTATGTTACTTGTAATGTTGCCACTACACTTGTCATGAAATTATTTCACTAATACAAAATAAACTTTATTTTAATAGAAATATGGTGTATTTTGTACTAGCTAAATTATGCAAATATTTTCTCCACTACTCTACGAGTAGTGTCAGCATTGAGAGTATTCGTGAGAGCTAAGGGACCAATCCTTATGCTAAGGTAGACAATCTTGCTGGTATTCGATTCGACATGATGAAAGCGCCTTCAAGAGTGGCGATACATAAATGTTCAGACGCCAGCACATCAAACTACTACAATCTGTCAAATTTCTTTAATAGATTTTCAACTTTATCGCTAAAGCATAAAGTTCAAGGTTAATTGGGAAAATTTGACAGTTTCGGGCAGTTTGATATGCTGGCGTGTGTACGTAAAGCTAGGGTTTCCTAGAAGAGCGATGGCCGCCAAAAATGTTGGCAGCGAGGTTTGACTTTATGGTGTCAAAAAAACACTGTAGAAAAACACACTAACTTACAACCATAAATAATGTTTCAGTGAATTCATTTGACGGTAAATTGCGGACGCTTTATGGCGTTCAACGCAGTCTAGGAAACCCTAGCTTACGAAAACGATGCCGCTACGTGACGGTCGCAATGACAGTTGTCATGGGAATAACAGCGCCGATTAGATAGTCGTCGTTAAAGCCCGGAATACACATGCCTATAACTTGCACAAAAGTATGCAAGTAGCTGGCATAACAGTATGGTATTTACCAATCAGAAGTTGTTATGGCACACGGCATGCAAGTTTATTGGTGAATACCGTAATGACATGCAAGATACTTGCATACTTTTGTGCCAGGTACTGGCATGTCCTTAGCAAAACAGTACTGTCATTTCCATAACAATAATCACATAGGTGGTACCGCTTTCTTAAGTACCAAACTTATATTTTTCCTCGGCATGTGCTACGAGTATTCTCATTTTAGTTCATGCCGATAGAAGAGAAGAACGAACGGACGTATACATTTAAAGGTCATCTCAGGACTCACTATAACCGCACCGCTCCAGCGCAGTAAACGACCCGTCACCGCCTCGAAAAAATTCGACCCGCTTGTCGCCAACGCGCCGTCAACTATAGTCGGACTTTTAATTAGCTACAGTAAAATGACAGCTTATGTGTTACTGAAATGACTGAAATTGGCGTCTTTTTGTTTTTTCGCGGCCATCAACCAAATCATGTTTTTCTAATACAGAATAGTGTAACAAACGAGTTATTAAGAAGTTTCATTTTACTGCAGCTAATTAAAAGTCTTTTCAAAATGTAGTTTAGAGCACTTGATTTAAGGTCCTAACTTGAATGACAAGTTATTTGCTGTGTCGGATCGGTGCTGTTTTAGTGAGTGACCTTAAGTCTCGCCACTCGCGGAGGCATTAAAAACCTGCATTTAATGCTGGCACTTAACTTGGTGTATTGGCCCAAATATTGGCGTTATTTTGGCAATACAAAACATACCCTATGCCTAACAGTAAGGGCTCATTTTATGTTAGCGAATTGATGTGAATATTTGCACCAATATACCAAGTAGTGTTGGCATAAAAATTATGGGTCACTGTGTGTGAAGTCTTTATATATAATCATTCCTGAAAAAAAGCAATAAGTTTGATTAGCAAACGAAGTATAGTTAATGTTATTATGTCTTCTATTCCCTTTTGCCTACATGGGAAAGTATTCTCCATCTCTTTTTAACGTGTCCCTTCTTTACATCGTATTGCGGTTTCAATAACCTATCTGTCGGTAGTTTTAAAATTACTACAGATCATTATATTATGTCAAATTATCATGCTCTGACTTCGTGGACGAAGCAAAAGGAGTATGTAAGAATCGTAGCAGGTGGCGTTCTGTAGTCTCTGGCAACCCCTATGAAAAAATAAGCTTGAGTTTATTTATATATTCTGTCTCTAGCAATATTAATCACCAATAGATAGGTTATGAACCAGAGATACACAACATAATGTATGCCGTTTTTGGCGTTGCAAAATATTCGGAAAAAGAAATCAGTTAGGCAAAGAACGGGATGAAAAATCTTCCATATTGTAGTAGCAACATAGTGTATGTGTCACGAAAAAGGTTGATTATCCCTGGCCTAAACATTTTCTCAGGGCTTTCTCGGACAATCCATACTAATATTATAAATGCGAAAGTGTGTCTGTCTGTCTGTATGTTACCTCTTCACGCTTAAACCGCTGAACCGATTTAAATGAAATTTGGTATAGAGATAGTTTGAATCCCGGGAAAGGACATAGGATAATTTTTATCCCGATATTCCCACGGGATCGACACTTATGCGGGTGAAACCGCGGGGCGCTGCTAGTAGTGTGGTATGTCACGGGCATTGGCCAATTTTGATAGGAAGCGACAAAATTCTCGAGATTTATGTTTTGTCAGGGCAGGAGCCAAAAAATGCGAGTTATTTCTCGCTTGCAAACTACTTTCATGGCCCATTTAAAGTATAGCATACGTCTCACAAAGCTATGTAAGGGATCCGAAACAAATCTTGAGAAAAATAGTCTAATATTGCATATAACTTTGCATAAAAAGTACCGCAATTAACAAAATATTAAAGGAATATGCGAAATAACATTTATTTCTAATATCTAATCTTACAGTTATTTGCTGTGATCGCATTATTAAGGAATTTTAGCTAAACATGTATAAAATATTAAAGTATTTGATGTACTAAACAGGGTTTTGAATGACTAGTCGAGTAAAGAACTATTTAGAAATCAACCAAAAATTAATCAGTCGATACTCTCTAGTAGTCGATTATTTTGACAGCCAATCAAAACCTTATTTAGCACATCTCTAATTACGATTCTTATTTTAGTTTTTAAAATCTTGTGATGATTATGGTTGGGGCACCTCTAGACCCCACAAAAAACATAACGAAAATATTAACAGATCTTTTTACTCACTATATTTTAAATATAAATAATACTTTATTTATTCATTGTTTAATTTTAATATTAAATATCACAACATGTGATCGTACGTGTAACGAAAAAAATATAAAAGACAATTTTCATTTATTAAATAGAAATTTCGAGGAAAACGCGCTTCTGTAATATTGTTTTTATTTGTAAATATTTTAATTATTCCAGTTAGATTTTAGTGGAATTGTATAATATCGTTAGACATTAGTTATTGTAATTAAAATATTTCTTTTTGTAATCGCGATTTTCACAGTTAAAGGCTAAGCTAGTTCCGCTGAGAGCTAAGAAGGTTCATAAAATATTTAATTGCGATAATTATAAAAATATGTCTTAAAAAATGGTTTTCTTAGCTTGCAGTGGAATTAAGATCTCGCTAGATTTTACGACCATGACACTGGTCGTTACGACGAGAAATTCTCTTCAAAAGTTTTGCGACCAAGCTGCTTTCTTTGGTCGCTACGACCAAGTTAGCTGTTTTTTGGTGGTTGCGACCAAGTGAGCTATGTTTTTTGGTCGTTGCGTCGCGAGGTCCTATCTTAAGTAAGAGCTTCGATAATGCTTTATTTATTTTTACTGTCAGTGGACTAAAAGACTTATAACGACTACAATTTTAAAGTCCACGCCCTATAGAAAACTGTCTGTTTTATATTCTTACTAAAAAGCCTTGTTTATTCTGAGTTTTACGTGATTTTTTGTGAATAATTTAATAAACAGTGCTCATGCGACAGTGACTTGTGAGATTATTGTAATATTGACGGTTATGTTACTGTGGCTGATGTATTCGTGTTTATAATTTCAATGAAATTATGCCTCTGGGATATTATTTCAAGTCAGAATTTTGTTTTTATATGGTTGTGCTGTAATTTTACTTTCAGTGATCCGTCTGAAACTCTGAATGATATCAAAGGGCTGCTCTCAAATTGTCATAGAACTTGCATTTGAATCAAGTTTTTTTTTTTATTATCGGTGTAAATATTGGTGCGAGGCTTAAAATCATCAGCTTTGCCATTTTAATTGAAACACTTTAAAATTCAGTTTTATTTACTTTTCTTGTATAACGGATGTATTATGTATGTATTATAATAAATACTTTATAATGTAGTAGTCTAGCACATTACATTTTGAAAGTCGAAAGATATTGCTTTTTATGAAATAGCAAGTGATTTTATGTACTAGAATTTCGCTGTCCGAGTGTTAAACAAAATGCATTATGTGTAGCTTTTTTAACGATCCTTTTTATTTATATACCTTCCAATAAATTTTATTTCGTACATTTTGTTTTTTTTTTTGTTGGTTCCTGAATTATTTTACCTTATATTTACTGGTTTAATTTGGTTATAATATGTCATTAGAAAACCATTCATAGAAATATATTTTGTATTAAAAATACCAAGATATTACGGATCAACATGGTTTATATTCTGATACATCTTGAACAATTCAGCATTAATTGTAAAGGTGTTGATGCAATAGCTGTTAGAATAACTATAAATGGAACTTAGTAAGAAAACGATCGCTTCTATGCCCCACTCATCATGTGCATAAAAAATGGACGTAGCCACGGAAAAGAAAAGACACCATTTTATCGTATATAATATTAATTCTATTGGCTACGCTCATTAAAACTGATAATGCTAACTGCTTTACGGGAAGGCTTTGCAAAGGCCTGTAAATGCATTAGTTTTGTTTGCCAAACTAAAATACGCAATGATGAAAGTTATTTCTTCATTGCTTTAACTATCTCTGTCATACTGTTCTCATACATTCATATTAACTAGTTTATTATATTTACAGTCAATAAATACAAAATAACAATATGAATAGTACTTAGTATTTCGCTTTAAAGGCATTCTTATAGGGAATATTTAATCTAATCTGAATCTTACTATGCGTATTAGTCACTAGATGTCAACGATAACCAATTGTCATACTTTTAGGCGGTGAAAACAGTTTCTAAATTGTATGAAAGTTGACTATTGCTGACCACTAGGGACGTTCGCGGGTGTGCCGTGTGCGCGGGGCTTTATCCCCAAACATACGACTATATTGTATTTCCAATTAATATCTGTAAGTAAAAATAATAAATAAATAAACTAGTTAATATAATTGTTTTAAATATGGAGAATGCCAAACCGCTTGGCAGTTGGACTGAGAATGGCTGTAATATGAAAAATTTGCTAGCATATAAATATCGATCAAATTAATTAAACTTATAGTCCCGTTTAGTAATAGATGTATTTCTAGGTATATTTCGATATAATAGATTTAAAGAAACACTAGAACACCAGTACTGAAGTTAAAACGCATTTTTATTTGTTAGTTACATGCCAGGAAAATTTAGTGACCATGGTCGCAGATTGTATAATTTGTTATTTTTTTATGGACGAAACAAAAGAAGATCTAAAGATCGTGCCTGCCTAATACCTAGGGAAAAAAGCGTAAGTTTATGCATGTATTTTTATGAAAACGCTAACATTCTTTTTTCTTAAATGTCATAATAAAATGTGATTAACAAGTTTCTTATGATATGTATCTTCTCTTTCCCATTGTGTGTAAGCATGTAACTAACAAAATAAAACTTAATTATATTGATGATAATAATTACCTGCTCTCTAGAATTTAAAAAATAAAATATACTTATTATTAAACAAAGTCTGGCATTAAAAGTCTATTAAAACAATAATTATAAATTGTAGACGTTTAAATTAGCATTAAATGCTCTTGAATATTGCATTTTTGTTTTCGTGCATGTAGACCAGCAAGATGTTTTCAAAGTTATTTTATTGGTTTGTGCTAAAAAATTGTGAGTAGCAATTGTTTTATATTTATAGTCGTTTTATGATCCCAATGCAGGAATAGGACCAGTGTACAGACGCCAGCACATCAAGCTACTACAATCTGTCAAATTTCTTTAATAGATTTTCAACTTTATCGCTAAAGCTTATGGTTCAAAGTTGATTGGGAAAATTTGACAGTTTCGGGTAGCTTGATGTGCTGGCGTCTGTACATGTAGCAGGTAGTCAATAGTTACTAAGCCAAGTAATCTACCTTTATATAGCAACAGAAATTCAATAATACACAATACGAAATATAGATAAGCTGATGTAGCGGCAATGAGAATGTTGAGATGGATGTGTATGGGACAAAAGTAAGAAATGAGTACCTATTTCAGGGAAAGTTTGAAAGTGGCGCCAGTGATAGAAAAGTTGAAATGAATTTGTTTGACTTGGTATGGGCATGTAATCAGGAGGGAGGAAACGTATGTAACTAAAAGAGTAATGAATATAAAATAATGTTGATGGGTGGCGAGGGAGAGAATAGCCAAAAAATTATGGATGGTGGTGTGTAATGAGGAATGATATGAAAGAGAAGGAAGTGGATGATAGCGTCACGGTTGCCAGGGGAGAATGGAAAAAAACGTGTTGCGCCGACACCAAGTAACATGGGACAAAGCAGGAAGGTAATGATGGATGAAGCTCTGAATACTGAATGTTGTGGATGTTAACCTCAACTACAAATTATCCTAGTCGGCATTGCAACTTACATATTACATTCAAAATAGAAGTATAAAAAAATAGTAGCCTGCAATGGGATCGCCCCTTACGAATGCTATCTGTCAAAATCTGCTTTCTTCATTTTGTGATTTTGACAGATGGCGTAACTCAAAATTTTGTTAGGCACGGTTTCCAATAAAGGACAGACAAGAGATGTCTTGAACAAAAAATATGTTTATAATATTTTGACATCTCTGTCTAGCTTTAAGGCAATGCAGTAACCAATTGGTTGTTTAAGAGACTTCTCCTCCGCTGTGGTAGAAACTGTCTTAAAGTTTAGTTCTTAGCTTCGCTTCCTGTAGTTTTTATGAGTAGTTCATACAAAAAATATGAAAATTTATTTTAGAATAAGGTCTTTCCATTTTTCTCCAATAAAATTCATAGTATTAACGGTAAAGTTTAAAAAAAGAATTATAACCAGAGAATATTATAAATTAGATTATAATAGCATTCGAAATGATGAAATTAGAGATATGAATATTTATTTTCGTTATTACAAATGGTAGGTAGGGTCGGCAAAGATGAAGATTGTATATAAGCCGTAGGTAGAGGTAGCGTGTCCTGAGGTGTAATAAAATGTCGGTTCAATGTTATTTCAAGATTGTTTCTGAACAGATTTTATTCCTGAATAAAGTGATGAACAAAAATATTTCTGGTTGTTTATTTTTAAGGTGTTTCCTGCCCTTAGTTTACAAGCAAAAGTAAATAAATAGTGTGAGTGTGGTGCTTCTGATCAGACCATGCCTCACTTGTTAGAGTGCCTGTTCACCTGCACCTTGGATGACCTAAAATGATAAAATGGCACTGGTCACAATCAACTTGGCCACCTACTGGGCTCAAACTATATAAAAAAAAACAATGAGAAAAAGTACCATCAACGGTCAGCGGGATTGTCCGAAAGGGTTACCGCTGGCCCGGAACATAAAGGGCTAAGGAAGGAACACGGGTAGGTTTTAGTCAGTAAGAGTCTGACACTCCCTTATGCTCCACCCAGAGCGGAAGGGGTCATTTGATGATTGCCCATCCTGAAAAAAAAAAAAAGAACAAGACAAGTAAATAGACGGTGGAAACCAGCGCTCAGATCCCTGACTAGACCAGTGGTCTCTGACCTGAGACCTGACCTGATTTAACAAGGCTATGCATGAAGGACTAAGTGCGGAAACCAAACCCCTTAACATAGACAAGGCTATGCATTGGCTAGGAATTGGGACCCCAACAAATGGAGACACACTCATCAGCAATGGGCAACAGACTTCTGAGATAACTGATCTTAATACATAGCAGGAACAGAACTATTCATCTTGAACACAATGAACACTTTTAGGTTATGAACTCAAACACAGGATGTTTTTAACACGATTTATTAACAAAATACATAAATACACTTAACACTATTGAGTCAAAATATCACATCAGTCGTCTTCTATCACTTCCACCTCTTCTCCTTCATCCTTTTTCTTGCCAGCATTGGATTTTCGAGCAGAGACCATCTGTTTGTATTGTTCTAAAGATTCACCCAGAGGCTCCACAAATCTATCGAATTCTATATCCCTCATAGCGTCTAACACATCCTGACCAGTCAAAGCTTTCCTTTTCTTGTTTTTTACAATATTTGTAGCTGCCGAAGTCACATACAAAACGAAAACTGATGCAGCTTTTGCTAGTCCGGTTCGCGCCTCTTTTGATATCGAAACTCCTTCGGGTAATGCTTCCTTGACTATCCTCGTGACTACAGTCATCGGGAGATTCAGGTCCTCGAGTTTTTCAGCCATTATTATATTCAATTTTATTATATATTACCTCGAAACATGGAGGAGCGGAAATAATAACCGCCAAAACTTTTTGACAACAATTAAAGGGTGCGTTCCAAGTTGGGCTGTAAACGAATCACAAACTACTTAGAGATAACAAACTACTTAGAGATACTACGTATCAGACGACCCACTCCCATAGAGAAAAAATGGTTAGTAGTGGATTGTCAAAAGTTGGAAGTTTAGAACATGACAGTTCGTTTTTTTTTAAATCTAGGTGTTGAGTTTTTGGCAAAGGCTTAAACAGCCTCGATTACCCCGTTGGTACTGTATTCGGATCTCAATTTTTTTTTGCTGTTACCAGCAAAAAACCAATGAGCATTGAGCTCTTCTATGAGTTAGATGAGCTCATCGGTATAATTACCAGGGAACTACTGAAAAATATGTAAATTAAACACAAAAAATACTTATTCAAATTTTTATTTTTTTAATTTAGTTTTATATTTATTATAAGCTTTATGTTGCATTCTGGGAAGAGATTTACGAAGCTTCGTCAACTTTTGTTGGTATTCCTGAGGTAACTTCATCAGCCGAAAACATTGTTGGATAAGAACCAACTTTGAGCCGATACTTCTCACTGATGATTCTTTTTTCAAAGTATTTCTGATAAACACATAGTTTTTGAAGTTCTTACGCGCTTAAGCTACGCAAATAATCACTGTTAATGCTCAGAAGCCACTTTTTTAGTCAAGTATAACAAGTAACAAGGAAACGGATGCATTTTAACGTCCTTTCGTTTAGCACCACAATATTCGATACAACACTTGTACATCTTGCACTACCGATGCAAAATATTACAGTTTAAAATCACTGAGAGGTCACGGAAATTAATCAACGCAAATTTCACTCGATCAACAACAAACAACAAAACTGTAATGGCCACAGAGTACTTTTTGATAAAGTAGCGAAAAAGTCACAGCCTACGAGCCGTCAACCGCCTTAATTTGACAGTGACATTTGTATTATTGTTTATAGTTTTGGCACCGGGTGTAAGAGGGGTGAAGAATGATAGAAGGGGGCGAGGAGACCTGTCATGTTCTATTCTTCCAACCATAGAGTATACGGTTGAAATTTTTTGTTCTAAGTTTGCGTGCCGTGAAACGAATTGAGCGTGCTTAAACCCGTACCGAATTAGCGTGAGCGCGATAACGTTATCCCGTGAATCGTCATAGATGACGTCATGACATGCGCCATCTTGCGATAACTCCGACCATGCATTAGAATAATTTCACCGTGAGCGCTGTCATAAATGACAGTGTGTGTATGTGTCAGTGTGTGTTTTGTTTTGAGTTGCATCTTTACTTAAAATTAAACTAACGTAGCATTTTCGAAATTGTGCTTCTGGCTGACAGTCGCCGCCTAACCAAAGAAGAAGAAATGTGGTGTTTATACAAAGAAATACTGTAATAATATCGTCTTGACATTGAGTTAGCACTGTGAGCGCGTTCACGAGTGTTCCGAATTGTTGACAGCTCTCAGCTGTCATCGTATTAACTAAATCGGAACGCATGTGATATGATGTGAGTGCTGTGGGCGATTATAGCTAATGAGGTTTTCTTTTTGAGTAGGTATTAAAAAAAAATAGTTTCCAAGAACTCTGTAGATGGCGTTGTACTGACTACGTTACTAGGTGCCAAAGCCAAAACGCTTGGAAAAAAAACATTGCGTCACGTCACATACGCTCATTGACTGACACTTTCGTTTGCTTTCGTTTTCCGATCTCAAAATTACATCCAAATGAAATAATCAAAAAATGATGTGAAGTTCCGTTCCTTACAGTAACTTATCAAGGTCAGCGCCATCTATCCAGCGACTAGGGAAGAGTTAAAAATGGTTGCCTGTAAAGTCGGTTTTACGGGCGAAGATTTTACGTGACAACGTCTTTTTCTCGGTAGAATAGTTGAGTGGGAGAGAGACGCAAGGCATTCGGCGGGCCTCTCTCTCGTTCGGTGACTCATCGTAACGTTACCGAGCGTTACACTTTTTCATAAGTGACTCCCAGCCGCAACCTAATTTAAGACGTTGTCACGTCAAAAAAAAAAAAGAAAGGAAAATCCCTCATTGGGAAAGCGGCCTATGACGATTCATGGGACATCGTTATCGCGCTCACGCTAATTCGGTACTGGTTCAAATCGATTACATCCCAACTCGGAGAGCACCATTGATGGCTTGATGATTTTCTAGCAAGCTTTTATCTATGCAGATAATAGACTACTATTATAAACTAGAGAATGCAGATGCTTACAAGCTCCTGCTCCGCCGCCGACGCGCGACTTAACTACCAAAAATCATGCATGGGGATAGAGATTCACGATAGAGAAATAAAAATCGAGTAAATTGTTCAGTTTATGTAAATATTAATTAGTTTAAACACTAGGTGCATAATTTTCGCATTCCCATCTGCATTTTTAAAATATCAAAAATACCAATAGCAATCAATTTCAATCATTCACACAAAATCATTGCTATTATTATTATGTAGGCGTTTAGTTGACCATGTAGTAAGCTGTAATCTTATACGATGGATGACCAATCAATCAAAGATTACCTAAGCGAGAGTCGATATAGATTTGTATGTTATTAAGTTATCCCGATGATATAACAAAACAAGATAATCTATGAATCTCATAAAATGTAATTTTGCACTATGGAAAGGGTAAATGTCACACGATTACGCTACTAACAATGCGATAAAAGTGCGCAAATTAATGTTTATGTGAACGTCAGGGGACGAAAATAAAGGACAAGCACCGGCCTTGTTGTTGATGTCCTTCAATAAGGTCCAGGTGCGATGCGAACTGAGCATTTGAAAAAACTGGCCAAGTGCGAGTCGGACTCGCACACGAAGGTTTTCGTACCACAAGGCAAAAACACCGAAAAAACACGTTTGTTGTATGGGAGCCCCCCTTAACTAATTATTTTATTCTGTTTTTAGTACCTATTTGTTGTTATAGCGGCAACAGAAATACATCATCTGTGGAACTTTCAACTGTCTAGCTATCACGGTTCATGAGATACAGCCTGGTGACAGACAGACAGACGGACAGTGGAGTCTTAGTAATAGGGTCCCGTTTTTACCCTTAGGGTACGGAATCCTAAAAACAGCATTTGTGTAAGAGCAAATGGGGTCACTTTGTGATGCTTTGTGATCGGAGAGCACGTTGCTCGCTGCGTAACGTTTCTGTCTACCCCAATTAACCATACGTGTACCATCTTATCTATCTTCTCTTTCTATATTACTAATAATAAAGCTGAAGAGTTTGTTTGTTTGAGCGCGCTAATCTCTGGAACTACAAGTCGGATTTGAAAAATTCTTTTTGCATTTGATAGACAAATTCTTGAGAAAGGCTAAAGGCTATTTAACATCACGCTAAGACCCTTAGGAGCGGAGCAAAACGAAAAAAAGTGCTTAGCGTTAAGCGGAAATGAAGAAATAGCGCGGCGAGGCGATGCGATGCGACGAGGTAGATCGGGTGAACAAAACAATTCATGCAGGTGAAATCGCGGGCAGAAGCTAGTGCCTAATAAAACCACATAATTAATGTTTTATTCATTAATAGGCAGTATGAAATTATTAAAATTAAACGGTCGTTAATTTTTCGGGTACCTTTCTCGCTACGCTTCTGCGTTTGGATGAACCAACTTCAAAAATAGAAAAGTTGGTGTACAAAGTACCTATATTATAAAATCCAGCATGTTTTCGGTGTCTATTGATCTCTCTACTTCCTACTCAAATATCCTCCATTGCCTTGTAAACAATAAAATTAAGATTATGGCTACTCTAAGTTACCTACAGACCGCAAATTTGTTCACTAAGTAATAGCTTAATAGGTCATTGACCTGAAAATACCGCAACACAACAAAGACAAACTATGTAAATATTGATTTTCAACGCACCCCTCTGAGCATTAGAGGTGATTAACGGACTCCTAGTAGCCATTACTATTTGAAAACTGTCATAACTAATAAGATTATGGGATTTTTAATTGGATTAAGATGTTTTTACTATGTAATACTTATGTGGAAGCAAGCACACATTGCGCAAACTCAAATAAGTACGCCATTTTGTAAGTTGACTAGTATGTTAGTCTGTCAGTGGTGACAGTGCGGCACCGGCATTGCTCGGACTGGGACGTTCACGCGCGCTTTCTTATCGATTACCACGAAAGTGTATGACACAGTGCTAATTTGATGTTTTTTGACCGAAAACGTGACAAATAATGCAATGTTAAATAACTAATTTCTACAAAGGTCTCGTGTTGTCGTGGTTTCATATTTATTTTTGAAATTTTTGTACTTATTCTAATTTTGTGCTTGACTGAAAACATTGCTGTTAAGTGCGATGATAATGGAATTGTTTTTGGAATTAAAATGAGGTGAGATTAATGTATTATTCATTAATTTTTATGGATAGTAATGTAATCGATTGTTGGATTGCTTTACTTTAAATCGTTAACGGAGCGGGTTTGTTGCCCCATCCCTATAACATTGAGGGTTCGATTTTCAAAAAATATTCATAGACTTTACTTTTTTTATGTTTTGGGCAAAAAAGGTTGAAAGGTACCTTTTCTTTTAGGTTTTTTTAAAAGCAGGGATAAAGTGGAATTTACATCAAGTCCACCTTATCATTTTGTAGAAACTATAGAAATAATTTATTTAAATTAAAACACGTAGGTACCAAAAAAATTATGAACTCTTGTCCAGTCTTATTTAATTTTATTTACTTGCAAACTAAAGTAACTAAGCAAAGCAATTGCTCGCGGTTTCGCTTCGTGCATTTTAATTTTCTATTTTCACCGTAAGCCGAATATCCGAAAACTATGTGAACCTAGTAGTTTAACAAATATTTATTTAATTACTATACGGGGATCGAACCCGTAACACTATAGCCACTCCACTGCACTAAATGGTTTATTCCCGGTCGCCCCACCCCGTTGTCCCCACTGAGCACGAATGGGAAAAAAAAGTTTCCGTGAAATCTCTAATCCCCATTATTGCATTTTGACTCTCGGTCTATAGAGCGGAACGAGTGAAAAATAAAAAGTTCCAATCGTCACCACTGGGAAGGAACGAATCTTTTTCTTCCCACTCGTGCCCAGTGGGGACGACGGGGCGGGGACGACCGGGAATAAACTCACTAAATTAGGTCACCTAATCTTGATGGAAATAAAGAAAAGTAGATTAAAAATAATTTCGGTATTTTCCCTAGGTACTAAGAGAAATAATAACAGCCGCCGATCAGGTCGATCGATCAGGATAAGCTACGCTTGCCGCGGTTGGTCTGTGTCCATCTTTACATACCGTGACCCCTCCGTGCCTCGGTAGCACGTTAAGCTGTTGGTCCCGACTGTCATTCGTGGATCTTTGACAGTCGTTACGGGTAGTCAGAAGCCAGAAAGTCTGACAACCAGATTTACCAAGGGGTATCGTATTACCCAGTAACTGGGTTGTGGAGGTCAGATAGGCAGTCGCTCCATGTAATACTGGTATTCAGCTGCATTCGGTTAGACTGGAAGCCGACCCCAACATAGTTGGGAAAAGGCAAGGCAGATGACTAAGAGATAATTATACATTACCTATAACTACTACCGTATGTGTACACTTTTGTGCCATGCTGGTCTGTGCGAGCCTCATCCAGGTCTTCTCCACGATCTTCTGTAGGTCGTCCACCCACTGTGATGACTGTACCTACCTGTTATTTTCTATACACAATCACGCCTGCTGAGCAGAGGTATAACTTAGTCAGGTGGGATACTTCGCCACAGTGCGGCGACTGCGGAGCCCCATCACAAACGATGCCTCACCTCTTGTCGTGCTCTCTGTGCAAAAACACTTGCACTTTGGAAGACCTTTGCGAGGCCAACGCTAAAGCCATCAAGCCAGGACTTAAAACACTTAAAAACTAAGCGACTACACGCTAAGGGCACCCCGTGTGGGGTACAGACCTCGGCTTAGGGCGTCGCTGGGAGAAGGCAGCAAGGCAATTAGCTAACGCTGTCGAAGTGGCCAAGCTTATTGTTCACACACATACATCGAACACAATCCGGCTCGAAGGACCACGTGAAAAAAGTTTATTAGGTGTTTTTTTTTTTTTTTGGGTGGTAAATCATCAAATGACCCCTCCCGCTCTGGGCGGAGAGGAAGGGAGTGTCAGACTCTTACGGACTAAAACCCACCCGTGTTCCTTCACTTGCCTGTGCCAGGGGCCACGGTATCTCTTTCGAACAACCCGCGACCCTGGCGGGCATCGGTCCTAGCGGACCCCGTCAGTTGGTGCTGACATCTCCTTGAGGCGCGCGTGGAACACAACGCGCCGTCGACCCGGGCCTGGTCCTTACCGGACGGCGAGCTGACCATTGCTTGCCGCCCGCAAGTCCGCGCCTATTGGGTGGTTCACAATTATAGCAACCTAAGTACTTAAATCAAGAGCTATGTCCGAGCGCGGTCGTGTCGGACGATGCAGTGACAGTGATGCGATGCTGTTGCCTCCCGGTTCCATATCCCGTATATTGTCGACGTCGTAGTGTGTTTGTTGACCACTTTATAGGAATCAGAATATATGTTATGTTATGTAGGTGGGACATAGCTGATCAACATCACTGTAATTCTTAACACCTGTATCTATTTCTGTACCTATGATCCACAATAAACATGATTGATTGATGTTTATTCTCGTGTCGCCGTGTTGTCAATTATCAAGAACCTTCCTTTTTACCCCACATTCTAGAAGGGTAGCCATATAATCATCTACAGGCCAAGTCTACCCCTATACCTTTTTTCACTGATTTCAGCTTCCTCATTGCTCTTTTGGACTGGTTGGATTTGGATGTATGTGTGTGAACACTTATATAAACTTAATAAAAGGGAATCATGGATACGACGAAGAAGAAGAAGGCAGAGGTATACCTAACAACACATATTTCGCTAGGTACCTAATGTAACGTCCACATAAAATTCAGCGGTAAAAATGCTGCAAACATCTCATTGATCGCTCCAGCTCTAAATATACCCACTGTAACGACTTGTAGATCGGTATGTGTATAGTTCAATCTTATGCTTGTTGATAAACTATGGCCTTCGATCGAAAGTATATGCGTAGACGCAATACGTTTGTTGTTGAGGTTAGTTCCGAGATTACGTGCCGAACGGACTTGTGGTAGCAGTCTGACAAAATAGCTACACAATAGCATTAAAATAGTCTCCAATCTCCATAACAATTTCACGATGTACCAATGTCGTATTAGACAATGGCGTTGATCTATCAAGGCCAATGATTTCAAAAGTAAGGATACGCCCGTCTGAACATTTTACATAGAAGTTCTTCGTTCGAAGTTCGAAGTTCGCGCGCACCACTGTCAACTGAGTCGCGTTGGCCCTAAAACCGTCATTTTAGGGCCAGCGCGTTGGTGCCATTTAGTCGCGCCGTAAGCTAGTATATAATATCATATTATAATGTCAATGATCAAGGCATATTGCAGGAAGAAACTACAACTCTTAACTCCGCAATAAACGTGGAGAGTTGGAGACCTACTTGGCCTAAAGAGATGTACAGACGCCAGCACATCAAGCTACCCGATACTGTCAAATTTTCCCAATTAACTTTGAACCTTATGCTTTAGCAATAAAGTTGAAAATCTATTAAAGAAATTTGACAGATTGTATAGTAGCTTGATGTGCTGGCGTCTGTACCATAGAAACTAAAGGAAGAGACCTCATCCTTTGCTTTCCATCAGACGAGATCGGGGTAAAGAGCAGGCCCAATTGGCAATAAAAAAAACCAGTCAAGTGCGAGTCCGAGGGTTCCGTACAAATTTGTGGGTATGTAACAAAAAATTTACGGTTTTCGGATTTTTTCTTTATTTGTGCTACATGGATTTGCTTCTTGCCAAATTTCATGATTCTAGGGCAATGCTTCAAATTGTGATTGATAGTGGTGATTTTTCTCCGACATGCTTCATGAATCATGAATTCATAATCACTAAAAATGATTAGGTATAAGTACAATACGACCGACGTAACTTGGCGGGCCTGCCTGAGTAGAATAGCCTTTGCGAACTTTCGCGCATGTTCTCTCACTCACACTCGCCTCATGCCACCACTTGGTTCCTAAAAAACGTTCACGTGCGCAGCCTTCTGCGCGAAGTTCAGGCCCGCCAAAGTTACGTCCATCGTATTGTAACTTGGGATTAGAGAACTTTTGATAGCACGGTCGCTCTTGCAATATTTTAATCGGCGAACTAGATCATAGCTAGGCACGTAAGTTACAGAAATAACTTTATGTTAAACAAAAAATACTACGAAATAATAGTAGCTATATGTTAGCTATCATAAAATTATCGAGTACCTACTATGAAACATGTGCTTCAAGCATGATGTAATATCACGAATCGAATTGTTAACAGTAACGTTTACTAACAATAAATTAACATAGGTAGTTACATTCTTATCGTAAAAAAGGGAAAATTACATAACTGCTCATAGACGTATTTTAATGATTTTTTTACGTAGTTATTAGGTACTATTGCTGTAAATAATGGGATAGTGCGTATAATTAAATTAGCTAAATGTTGGCCACAAGTTTGTTCCCACAGCACCCTATTTGCGTAACATACTATCAATCTCAATCTGAATCATTTTGAAGGATATTGCTAAACCATTTCTTCACAAGTTCGAAAAATTTGTCTGCTCAACAACTTACATACGCAATTAATGTTGTTTAGCTGTCAAAATGAAAGCCATTACTATAGTGTGTTACGCAATTACCTCGTTGTTTTAATCAAACGTTGAACTCAAAAGTAAGACGTCACAGTCTGCTAGAGAGATCTTGTAGTTTTTAGATACTTACCTACACAATGTAGATTGCTCTCAGACAGAACGACTCTACTATCTTCCTTGAAACTCTTTGAAATTAGTCTTCCATAGTCGAGGCCCCATAAAGTTCTGATTTTTTTTCGCTAGTGTTCCTTATGGAAAATATAACACTGCAGGGTGCCATGCTCAGCAGTCCCAGTAGATGAACAATTCAGTCAGGAGGAGGATAAATCCGAAAAACAACAATACGATTCAGATTTTGATTGAAAGTAGGTACGCAATTTGGGTGCAGGGGGTCTACTACGAAGTGGTTAACCACCGTATCGGCCGAATGTTCGGTCATTTTCTACTACTTTTCATTTCCTATATTGACTCTACTTGTGACGAAAGAGGTTTACGTGGGGAGATAAATATTTAAATAATACCTACTACATAAAGTGTCAACATAAAAAAAGGTAAATTTTTATAAATATAATGAAACGAAAAAGGTCCCGACCAAACTGTGCTAATTCGAACCTTTTTAGAACCCTTACCCTTTTTTTACCTTTTTTTTTTTTAATTCTTATTAGGAAAACAATATTCGAATCAGAAAATGACCGAACATTCGGCCGACACGACAATCAACCACTTCGGAGTAGACCCTGGTCTTGGCTGAGCTAGATTCGTTTTAGGAGTTTCCTATTGGTCTATTTAAGAAGGATGTGCTAAAGATGTTCCTACTTTGTTGTCAAGTCAAGGGGCCATAAGAAGTCATACAGTTTTTCAGAATAAAGCGGTTTTTATGTCCTTTTTTGGCATTGAACCACACAAAAAGAAACTTGAATGCCACGGCAAAAAATACCATGTATTTTCATAGATTACCTACAGACTACGCCAGTTTTTTATAATCAGCTCTAACTTGTCATTGGAAACAAGTTTATTCAGCCTTGAAATAAGTGACCACTATTATAAGAATTATTTTCTTCATCCTAAGTTATTACATTAGAATTATTATTTTGTAGCGGTCATAAACTTAGTTTTACTTTTTAATTGGCGTTCATAATACGTTCATAATATTCAATTGTTTTTCCCGCGTTTATTGTGCAAAAAATGCCTGACATAAAAAGATGGATGCGGTTAGTGGTCGCATTGTTTTTCAAATTAGATGACGGCATTGAATTATACCACAAATGTGATGATACCTACAAAATTTTATTATTTAACTTTGTCTGATACAATAGACCAGTTTTTTTACCGAATTTCGAAACTAGAATGGTTCTGAAGTTCTTAAATTAGATCATCATCATCTGCCTAGCCTTTTCCCAACTATGTTGGGGCTACCAATAAGTAATAAGTAGGTACCTACTTATTCGTAGGGGGTCGGCTTCCAGTCTAACCAGATGCAGCTGAGTAGTGCAACTATTTTACATGGAGCGACTGCCTACCTGACTTCCACAACCCAGTTACTGGGTTGTGGAAGCCAGGGAATCTGGTAATACGAAACCCCTTGGTAAGACTGGTTGTCAGACTTTCGAGCTTCTGACGACCCGTCGATTTTCCATGTTCCATGTGGCTCTTCAATTCAGACGTTTGGATTGAGGAGCCACTTTTACATTATTATAACTTTGGATATATTTTACTACAAATTTCAGAATTTGGAATTTTCAAATTTCAAACTAAGTAAGAAGGGGGTGATTCGAGTTTCCTTTTAAAATCGTGAAGTGGTTCGTCAATCCAAACGGACATGTATACTTAGCCACAAGCCCCTCGAAGCTCCAAATTCATAAATTAGATATTTATGGTGCGAATTTTTGTTTTTTTAGTAACCACCTTTGCAGTGGCTCATGGCTAGTACAGATGATCAGATGGGATGAGATAAAATTAAAGACTAGGTATTCCACTTTTTACCCGACTACGGCGAAGCCATAAGGGTTCAAAAAAGGATAAAAAAGAACTTAAATATATTTCAGGAAAACGTAAAATCACTTTTGGCGTCCCACAGGGCAGCGTTTTGGGTCCGCCGATGTTTTTAGCATATATAAATGACTTCCCAAAACACGTAGCTTTTCCTATGGTTCTTTTTGCTGATGACAGCACGGTAATAGTAAGAAATAATAAAAATAGAAACTATGAATGTGACATCAAAGACGCGTTGCAACAATCAATTACCTGGCTTGAACATAATAATTTAAAATTAAATTTAAATAAAACTAAAATTATGCAATTTCGACAAAAATTGAAAGCTCCTGACATAAATATATCTTTTGACGATAACAGAATTGATGAAGTAGGACATATAAAATTTTTAGGCTTGACAATTGACTCAAAACTGACTTGGAAACAACATGCATCAATTATTATAACAAGATTAAGTAGGTTCGCCTTTGCTTTATATAAACTTAAGAAAATAGTTAATCAGGCAGCTGTTGTAGCTGCGTATTATGGCTATGTAGATTCCATATTACGTTACGGAGTAATTTTTTGGGCAAATTCCTGCGAAAAAGAAAACATTTTTAAAGCACAGAAGAGGTGCATTAGATCATTATGCAGTCTCAAATCAACGGAAAGTTGCAAACCGCATTTCAAACAACTTAAAATACTAACATTACCGTGTATTTATATTTACGAGACAGCATTGTTTGTCAAGAAAAATAGCGAACTGTTTAAGAAAGCTTCAGATCAACGATATAGATCGACAAGACAAGAATATCGTCATGAATTATGTCTGAGACCCTCAAAGACCGCCCTTATGCACAAAAGCATCCTCTGTATGGCCCCGAAGATATTCAACAAAATACCAAATGACATTAAAGATCTTAACTTGACACAATTTAAACGGAGATTAAATAACTTATTGACTGAAAAATGCTATTATACCATTGACGAATTCCTTTTTGACAAAATGTAATAAGTAAACTAAATGATAATTATGTATTTATGCTTGACAATTCAAAAACCTGACTTATTAATTGTATTCAAAATAGTTATTATAAAAATAGATTGTATTCGAAGTACCTATTGAAATTTATGTTAATTTGTGTGTAATATTGATTTTATATTCTTAAATCGCTAAATAGTGTATGCCCTAATGGGTAGTTTTTTGAGTTACCATATCCTAAATATAAGACCTATTGTATCACCAAAAAACACACTAATAAATACTTTGACTTTGACTTTGACTTTTAAGTATGTTTTTTTTTGTAAATTCTTAGTTATTCCGGTGTGCGTGTATATGACTATATGTATGTACGAGGCAAGAGGAGTAAGTATAAGGATCATCAGCAATCTGCTGAAATTACCGAATAAAGCATGAGAACATCACATTTAAATACTTCTCATACCTACAATAAAAATATAAATTACAAATGATTATCATACACGCAACTCGTGTAAATTGTCCAAGAGGTGACGTCACGACCTTGGTCCAAAAACAGAGGTTACGTGGACACCCGAACGAAAGGTTACAAGAACCAGAAATTCTAGTTTTTTTTTTACTGACCCCGTCGAATGCATGTCAGTTGTCATCGTTTGTAGAGTTTATCTTGTCTATGGTATGCGTTTATCTTTCTTGTAAGCTAATTTGCTTTGGAATATGGTTTAGGTTAATCTTTGTTCGATAAGGTATCTAGCAGAAGTAATGGAAGTTTTAAACGAAGTAGACAATAATAGAGCATACCTCTTAGACTTACAAAAATAGAACATTTTGCCCCATACATTTCAGGTAGGTGTCCAATATTAACACCTGTAAAACCATTATTGAGCTGCTTTAATAACTTAACGCCGATAATGTTCATGGCAGTAGGTATTAGGGGGACAGACCCTCATCAAAATGAACATAGGGTATAGTGATGTTCACTTGTCATGAAGTGTCAACGTTTTCGCGCCCTAATTCTGTTTTGTGGACCAGCCGGTCGATTCTGTAAAAATCTCACCGTGAAAACTTAGGTGAAGTGAGTTTGTTTTTGCTAGGAATTGACACTATTGACAGCTCACTTCACGCTCACTTCACCTAAGTTTTCACAGTGAGATTTCTACAGAATAGGACCGCAGTTTTTAATGAATGTTTAATGTATGTGTAGAATCCCGTTGATTCCGTATTTATGTTGAACTCGCTTCTGCCCGCGACTTCGTCCGCGTGAAATTTCACCCTCCCCCCATTCACCCTCTTAGGGGTGGAATTTCGAAAAACCTAGTGGATACCTAGTTACCTACTCACAAAAAACACATGTCCAAATTTCATGTCTTTAGCAGTTTAGGCTGTGCGTTGATATATCAGTCAGTCAGGTCTTTGAATTTTATATACAGGGTGAATTTTTCAAGTGGGCGTGGATGGCCAAATCCGAAACTATGAGGAATAGCGAAAAGTACTCAAAGGAGTCGCGGGCTCGATTTTGATGAAAACTAAAACTGCATCATTGGATTTTTGAAAAATCAACATTTCTGGCCAGGAATCGAACCCGTTGATTTTGAAAAAAACACTGTATTATTACACCATTCGATAGTATCGCTGATAAGGATCGAATTCTGGGAAGTAATGACATTTACTGTCAAATCGTTGTCTTTAATTATTAGTTCGGACCCCGAACGAATCTTACGTCTGGAGTAGGAAACAAAGCGTGGCTATGGAGAAGAGTAGCAAACCCAGCCCAGAGCCGCCATAAAGTCTGCATCGAGCTGTACCTAATAGGAAGCGATATAACTAAATCCGTTGGTTAATGAAATAGTCCATAAACAGTAGGAAACGATTTCAACGAAGTATTAATAGTCACTATTATCCTCCGAAACAGGGAAAACGCGGAAAACAAGATAATATGTATGTGCGTACTTAGCATGAAGGTCAACATTAACAAATATATGCAATAACTAAATTATTATAGTTATAAACACTCGCGCCATGGGGTCCGAGTGCCCACTTAGTTTTTCGGCGGTTGGTCGACTTTTCACGTGACCAGGGGCTGGCCTATTTTTTGGCCAAAGAATCAGCATTACCATACAAAGTGGCAAAGTGGCAATGCTGCCAGCCTTTTGGGCACGTTTCCTATTGACAGCGATGCGGATGAAATTTTTTGATGCCTTTTGATTACTTCCCCTCCTTTTATACTTGTATGTACATATTATTATTTTAATTCTATTAGCTTTATAAATTATGTAAATATGTCTCAGTAAATAACTACCTATGATAATACTAATGTATTTACCTATTTACTGTGGGTCACGGTAATAAGTACCTACGTGTATGACATATTATGATAATTCGCTACCTTGAACGTTATTCTTACTATATTTAGTTTAAGAGGAAAACATGTGGATACTTCCCTGAAATAAGCTGAATCTGTCGATCATAAAGTAGGTACCTAGTTGTCAATTTTTAAAGCTCCGCTGTCCGTCTGTCACAGGGCCCACTATAAGTAACAACAAATAAAGTTAAAATTAAAGGGGGTAAAAAATCTTGTATGGGGGACCCATACAAGTTTTTTTTGTGGAACTTCCGTGTGCCAAGTGAGAATCTGTCTCAATCTGTCAAAAATACCTCTAATTTCCCAACATTTATGACAAGTTATTGAAATTGATTGCGGCTAAGGAGATTGCGTCTGAACGTTGATATGTTCAAGAATTCGCCTTCGGATTTATTTAGTTTAATGAAGTAATCCCAGTCCAAACAAATTTTGGTCTGTGTTACTGTAATTTAGCGCATTCGAAAGGTCGAATTCAAATCCCATCGACATTGCGATGTTTGCTAAGCTTTCCATATGATATAATATTTTAATCACTTTATGCCATTCGGGTTGGTAAAACATACCATTAATTTAATGCTTCTTTTCATTACATATCTAAGTAATGACGTGTTAAGAGTCCAAACTAAATGTTTGTGTGTTCGTAACTATGGGGGGAGCGGTAACCAGGAGGGAAAATGGAAAATGGGGTAGGTTGATGTAAGTGTTCGATAATATTGCGTCTCTTACTGTAGTCGCTTTTAAGCTACTACAATAAAGACAAGGGGAACCTTGAACTTATAGGAAACGAAAACAGACGGAAACAGTATTATATGGAAATAGAGCTTTTTGTGAAGAAGCTCATCGGGGAACATCAATTTCCAATTGAAAACTTCTTTAAGCGACCTTTGTGTTCTTTCTGGAGAGTGAACGAAACTAAGCCGTCATGCTCGGGCCGATGACGCTAAATCGGGTATATTCGGCGCTGAATCTCGTATAATCGGCTCGAGTCATAAGTTTCCACTTCTATCGTGTGGTTATATTATCACACACTTGTGTGGTTATATTCTTTTTTAATCTTGAACAACTAATGTGTGACGATGATGAAGGAAAACATTGCGAGGAAACCTAGGACCATTAGTTCACTGATTTATCAAAAATTAAAGATTTGAAGAAAATATACAATGTGGGAACGACAATATGACCATAAATGTAACCATTGGCAATACATTAGTTGCCAGTGTATGGTGTGTGCATTAACATTGGCTTTAGAAACTATCAAATTAATTCGAACAGCGTAGGTACTTCAAATAAACTATATACTTAGTTGTGAAGGACCGACTATGGGTTTGCCGATCAGCCAACTAGCTATAGTGACTAAGCTATTGGATATATTTGATTAAATTTTTATATGCAGACTGGGAAGTTGGGAACGTCATAATATACTTACAAAGTTTAATTTATTGTCGTATTGTCGTCTCCATTGTATATGCACGTAGTTAGAAATAATTATGGTTTCTGATAACGTGCATATATGCTTTTGGCGAGTCTAGTCCTCCTGCCAAAAAACATTGGCTTATTTAGAAACTACCAAATTAATTCGAACACCGTACTTCAAATAAACTATACATATAGTTGTGAAGGACCGACTATGGGTTTGCCGATCAGCCAACTATAAGCTATAGTGACTAAGCTATTGGATATATTTGGTTAAATTTTATATGCAGACTGGGAAGTTAGAAACGTCATAATATACTTACTGTCGTATTGTCGTCTCCATTGTATATGCACGTAGTTAGAAATAATTATGGTTTCTGATAACGTGTATATATACTTTTGGCGAGTCTAGTCCTACTGCCAAAAAACAGTCTTATAGCACTCGAAGTTCCACATAGCTCACTGAAAGATCATTCTTTAAAATTCATTTTGAAGGGTACACTCAACCATTGAGGGGGTCTGCCACTCGCAATCTTTTGTCTCTGCCCTTTTCTTTTATAATCTATTGATCGGTCGTGACTGCCATGCTGTGTGAGGGTGACAAAGGTTGAAAGTACCTACTGTCCTAATATTCGCCGGTGTCGTTTTATACAACCCGCACTGAGCCCACGTCGTGGATTACGGCCCAGTCCCTTTCACCGAGAGGAGGCCTGTGTCCCGCCAGTGAGAACATTATAGCGTCGTTGCGACTTTAAGACCGTCACTTTTGGCAAAATCACTTTTTTACGCCAGCCGATTCTACATTTTGAAGCTCTATCGAATGCAAAAACTCTCATGTGTATACGACGTTTAAATCGTAATTTATTTACGAAATTCAAGATCTCCAACGTGCTTGCTAATTAAAAGTTGGTGCTTAAAAAATCTTATGTGTCTACTAAAATTGTTTTATTTTTTTTTACAAAAAACTACTTTTCATTTCAACTAACAGTGGCAAAGTTAAAAGCCCGAAAATCATGTGGCTGATACCTATATTTTTTGTTGTAGTTGGTTTCATTATATTTTTTTCAGTAGACGGTTTTATCGATTTTCTCCTAAAATTGATTTTTACACATAAGTCGCAACGACGATAGGCTGATTAGATTGTGTAGGTATGTATGTCGGTCTTCATTCATCCTTGAGGAGTAATCCTACAGAATTTGAACTGCTACTCCATAACTTTTCAGGAAAATTGCTCCGAAAATCTGCTTTTTCGGCTTTTCCCAACCATGGTGCGGCATAAATTGCTGCTGAAATTGATTTTCAACCTACTGAGGTTACAGAAAATATCAAATGCAAAAATATGGCTCGAAAGGTAGATGTTGATAATGTTGATAGACAATGTATGGAAAAAAGAAGTACTGCGCCAACCGCATATAAATTGTTAGATATAAGGGCAGGAAGGAGGTTGAATGAGATTACTAAGGTTTTCAAGAACGCTCAGATTGCTTTTTTGTTACCTAACATAACATCACACCTGTATTCCGCGAAGGGTAAGACAGAGGTCTGCTTTTAGTACACCCACATTTCGCCAGCTATGTTTAAGTCCCATGTAATAGAGGGCGAGCCTAATTGGCATCAACCGGGTACAAATTCAGCGCCCGGCCGCCGGTACCTCCACCTGAAAAATCAAAGCCATATATTATAACTTATAAGTTAACTCTGTCTTACTAATAAACGTATTATATCAAATAAAGAGTTACACACCGATTTCTCTCTTTCAGTCGTCAGTAATTTGACTTTCGAAAGAAAAAGACAAAGCATTGTGTAACTATACAGACGCTATACAACGTTTATTAGTAAGGGGGATGTTTAACGTTTCAACAAGCGTGTCTGGCATGTAATACCTATATTTAATTAATTAGAAAGGCAGACAATGGCCAAGGTCACAGGTCACAGGTCACAGAGGTGTCGTTCACATTATGTATTGGGCAGGGCAACGCGTTTCCAGTACCTAAGTTTAATGGATTTGCAGCACCTTAATTGCGTAACACATTGTCGATCATAATCTGTATCATTTTGAAGGATATTCCTAATGCATGTTAACTATATGCGAAAAATTTAAAAAACGAAAATATCACAATGAATGTCAAAATCAAAGCCATTCCTACTGTTAATGTGTTACGCAAATACTCCGTTCATGTGTTAAGAAGATTCAAGACTCTGTATCGAAAGTTGGGAAAGATTTAAAATCAGGATCGACGAAATTTTTCCATAATGTTTATACTTTATTATTCATTTAGTCAGTGATTCTTTGATAATCACCACGTTTGGCTGAGGAATCGGTGGTCGCAGTATGTTCTTATAAATTAGACAGAAGAATGGTCCTGTCCTGTTGCTTTAGACTTCGGCATATTTCGGCATATTCGGTATCTAATATTTTATTTGACAAAATATAACGTTAAATAGTGCTTGATGAATTTGAGTTGATTGATCCAAATAACATTGACTCTGAAATACTAGGTTACTGTACGTAATTGCTGAATTAATTTTAATTAAAAAAAAACAGCTGTGGCGTGTGCTCATTTAAATATTATCGTAACAATGGTGGCTACCAATTATTTCATTCGTATTAGAATGATAATTTTGAAGTTTACTACCTGTCAATATTTGTAAATGTCAGCCCAAAGTAAAAGCAGGGTAATTACCGAATTAAATATTTATTTGTGGACAGAAAAATCTATATAGAACGCCATTTTGTCTCTCTTGGGTTATCAACCCGCTATTGTGAGTTGTGTCGTCATCGGCCGCCATGATGTCATTTCTTACGTAACCTTTGGATCGCGCGCGCTTTTTTCTTTTTGTTGGTGCTGTTACTCGTAAATAGGCATAATGCCTATGGCTGACCATGAGATGTTATTATTTTGTTTGTTTTGATAATAGGAAATACTTAAATCTAATAAGTAATTATTTCTTGTGGCATAGAAAAAATAATTAAGTAGTTTTTATTGAATTTTAAACAAATCATACATAAAAAATTTAAACTTTGAAGGCCACGTGATATTTGGAAATACGTGCATAATCAATTAGAACAAATGTATTACTGTAAATAACTAATATAAACGAAAGTTTTAAAAAAAATTGCATGTTCTGAAAAAGATTTCGCTCCTTACTCGAACTGACAATTTCGAAACAGTAGCAATTTCCCTGTTTTCACAGCGGATGACAGAAGTGAATTTGACAGCGACTTTTGGCAGAATAGTAGGTACCTACTGCAGAATAAAAACTATTCCATAATCGAATTAGTTTTTACTTCAATTTGTCATTTTAGCGTTTTTGGCGTCGTGCCAGTTTGCTCATTGCTAAGTTATGTATTTTCGTAGTATTTCCTTTGTGTCCTGTGTGTTCCTGACAGTTTCCTGGCTCTGATCCTGATATTGGATATTAAAACTTTTGTTAAGAGCTTTCCGGAATGATCAGGTCCGGAATGAAGTAGTACCTAAAGATATAGTAATAGGATATATACCAGTAGGAATATTGTACGTACAATCAGTGAGGGGCTTTTTTTTTTCCGGATGGGAAATCATCAAATGACCCCTCCCGCTCTGGGTGGAGCGGAAGGGAGTGTCAGACTAGGCAGGCTAGGGACTAGCCAGCTGGGGGGGGGGCTAGGGAGTGTCAGGGAGTGTTCAGTGAGGGGCTTGTGGGTAAGAAATAACAGCCGCACAGGTCGATCGATCAGGTTAAGCTACACTTTCCGCGGTTGGCCCGTGGATTGACATTGACAATCTTTATAAACCAAGCCCCTTCGAAAAGCACGTTAAGCCGTCGGTCCCGGCTGTCATTCGTGGATCTTTGACAGTCGTTACGGGTCGTCAGAAGCCCGAAAGTCTGACAACCAGTCTTACCAAGGGGTTTCATAATATCCAGTCACTTATTCGGTTGTGGAGGTCTCGGACTTCGTTTTCGTTTAGCGTTATTTCCGACTTTTTTTCTTTTTGCACGGTTCCAAAGAGTCTTAGCGTAATGTTAAATAGCTCAAGAATCGGGCTATCAAATGCAAAAAGTATTTTCAAATCCGACTGGTAGTTCCAGAGATTAGCGTGTTCAAACAAACAAACTCTTCAGCTTTATTTTTAGTACTTATACAGGGTTATTGGTAAAACATTAACAACCTCTTATAAGGTCATTGTACTCATCATTATGAACAACTGTTACTATGGGACCAAACCTGAAATCGCGAAAAAAAATCAGCTGTTCCCTACATTTATGTTCGTATGTCTCGTCAAAATGTAGGGAACAGCTGATTTTTTTTCGCGATTTCAGGTTTGTTCCCATAGTAAAAGTTGTTCATAATGATGAGTACAATGGTCTCTTAAGAAGAGGTTGTTAATGTTTTACCAATAACCCTGTATATTAGGTAAAGTAGTTCCTAATATGTATCTACAGGTTCTTGTTTAACAGGTAGGCCTACCTGTCAGTTTCGTAACTTACGAAAATAATGTTGTTAAAAGAACTGCCACCGGTTGAGTTCAACTTTAGGCATGATTTGGCAAAATCTACGAAATATGAGGCTTGGCACCTGTTCATAGCTTTAAGTTATTGATACTTCACTGGAGTAAATTGGTAGTAGACGATATTTTGTACAAAATAAGGTATAAGCTGTGCCCCGCGGTTTCACCCGCATAAGTGTCGATCCCGTGGGAATATCGGGATAAAAAGTAGCCTATATGTTAATCCAGGATGTTAGCTACCTCCATACAAAATTTTATCAAAATTGGTCTAGCCGTTTGAGCGTGAAGAAGTAACAAACACATAAACACACCCTCACACACACAGACACGTCAAACTTATAACACCCCATCGTTTTTGCGTCGGGGGTTAAAAACTAAACCCCGACTACTGAAAAGGCTGAAACAAGAAAGTACCTTCCCGTGGTCGCATGCCGCTGTACTAACATACAAAGCTATGGTAACATGCGACCACGGGAAGGTACTTTCTTGTTTCATCAAGATCGTCGGGTTTTAGTTTTTAAACTTATTGATTTAGATGTCCTTCTACCATAATCAATACATCGAAACTAATTGATGCTGTCAATTGAACTGTTAGAATGATAGCGATTTTTATTGCTAGCGTGGTATAGAATTAGTCTGATAGTTGTCTGAAAAACTTCTTTGAGGCTACCTCTTGTAAAAACAAAATGTATAATATACCAGACCGTCTTTTGTTAATTACATCCTCGAAACTATAATGGAAAGTACTCGCACACAAAGGAATATAAAAACCGGGCAAGATCGAGTCGGACTCGCGCACCGAGGGTTCCGTACCATCATATATTTTTAAATTTTCACTGGCGAGGTACTTACCAGATCTCGTTCAAACCAATTGTCAGTGGAAGTTTACATGGTAATGTACATCATATATATTTTTTAGTTTTATCATTCTCCTATTTTAGAAGTTACAGGGGGGGACACACATTTTACCACTTTGGAAGTGTCTCTCGCGCAAACTGTTCAGTTTAGAAAAAAATGATATTAGAAACCTCAATATCATTTTTGAAGACCTATCCAGAGATACCACACACGTATGGGTTTGATGAAAAAAAAAATTTTTGAGTTTCAGTTCTAAGTATGGGGAACCCCCAAAATTTATTGTTTTTTTTCTATTTTTTTGCGAAAATCTTAATGCGGTTCACAGAATACATCTACTTACCAAGTTTCAACAGTATAGTTCTTAAAGTTTCGGAAAAAAGTGGCTGTGACATACGGACGGACAGACAGACAGACATGACGAATCCATAAGGGTTCCGTTTTTTGCCATTTGGCTACAGAACCCTAAAAACGTGTTTTAAAACCGGGTTAAAGGCGCCCATTCATGGTAAGCAGAGCAAGGGCAAAGAAGTTAGCGTTTACACAACATTTCTGCTGAACGAAATCAAGATTGTGCTGTGAATGGGATCATACATTGATAGCCGGAGTCGTTTACATGGGTGATATCATGTTTATGGCCTGTAATGAGTGTTAAAGAGTGAGTGATTAGCTTGTATGTAGCAATTTGTAGTGGCTCGAAGGTGAGGTGTTTCGCGCCCAAGTCATAAAAACAAAATAATGCTAGTTTTGAAAACAAAACAAAATTTTTTGCTTCCGGATTCAAAAAATCGTCAGTTCGAAAAGATTACATAGGTATTTAATTTGCCTAAAACCAGTGATATGATGTCTCAGAAAGATCATGTCACTGGTTGAGTTTATAGAAAACATCGTGAGGAAACCTAGATTTTTAATTAATTGTCTGAAGTCGCATGGAAGTCGCCAACCGGCACAACCCGCACAGTTTAGTTAAAAAAATCTCTATAAATGCACGCCCTTTTCCCATGCGGGTACGCAGAGAAACGTCTAAACGCCACCTGCTAATCCATTGCTTTATAAATGTTTGAAAAATTAGTCTGCTCAACAATATAAATAGGTAACGCAAGGAATATTGTTAAACTGTCAAAATGAAAGCCATTGCTACTGTTAGTGTTACGCAATTACCCCGTTGCAACGGGGTAATTGCGTAACCAACGCGTTGGTCGTACGCCGGTTTTTATCACTTGACTATTTGTTGCTATTTTTATTAAGTAGGTACTTTTAATAATTAACTTAGATAATTTTCCTTTTTATATACTTGTACATATTCTTATTATTATTTTAATACTGTACTTAGAGTAGGTACTAGCTGACCCGGCAAACGTTGTTTTGCCATATAAATTATTTCTGGTGTCCTTCCCCTACCCTACTGCTACCCTGCTCCTAACCTACTTCTACCCTACTCCTACACTACTCCTACCCTACTCCTTTAAGAAAAAAAAAAGATAAAAGTATCCTATATCCGTCTCTCCCACCAATTTTGAGCCAAATCTGTTCAGCCGTTCTTGATTTATAAATAGTGTAACTAACACGACTACGAACAACTTGTACTCATCAACTCATGTATCTACTAGGTACACTAAAAATGAACCGTTTCAAACGACTGTATAAGGACAAGTCTATATTTTAACACAAGAGGCTTTTTTTTTTTCTTTTTTTTTTTGTGGATGGGAAATCATCAAATGACCCCTCCCGCTCTGGGTGGAGCGGAAGGGAGTGTCAGACTCTTACTGACTAAAACCCACCCGTGTTCCTTCCTTAGCCCTTTATGTTCCGGGCCAGCGGTAACCCTTTCGGACAATCCCGCTGACCCGGCAGGCTTCGGCCCTATGGGGCTCGATGCTGACATCTCTTTGAGGCGCGCGTGGAACACGTACGCGCCGTCCGGCACGGGCCTGGTCCTTATCGGACGGTGAGCTACCCATTACTCTCCGCCCGCAGGCCCGCGCCTACGGTGGCCGGGAGTCGTCGCGCGGCTCCCGACGCCCGGAGCGTCTCCCGCGGCGGCTGGGACGGGAGGCTCTCTCCCTGAGCCGTCCCGCCACCTCCTTCGCTAGCATGACTGCTTCGCAGAAGGAGGTGACTGCCTCCCACTCCCTCTCGCCCCGGACCATGGCTTGCACCAGGGCCGGGCGCGAGAGGTCGCCGCCGCTGCCGATCGCCTCTACGAGGACACGGCGGTGCTCCGCCCAAGCGGGGCAGACCTCCACCGTGTCCGTTCTCCCTTGACGATTTGAACAACGCCTCTGACGCCGCAATAAATATGGCCACCTACTGGGTCCAAACAGTAAAAGTAACACAAGAGGCTTCAGTGAAGATTTATTTACTGCGAGAATATGTTACAAGTGTTTACCAACGTATTGAATGAGGTTTCCGGTTGCGTATGTCTGTTGAATGATGCTAATCTCAGAAATAATGACTGAATGGATCTTGATACTTTTTAGGGTTCCGTACCCAAAGGGTAAAAACGGGACCCTATTACTAAGACGGACAGTGGATCTCCGTCTGTCTGTTACCATGCTGTATCTCATGAACCGTGATAGCTACCTAGTCAGTTGAAATTTGCTCAGATGATGTATTTCTGTTGCCGCTATAACAATAAATATAAAATAAAGTTAAAATTTAAAAGGGGTATAGGTACTTAGGTAAAAGACTTTTACTTTAATAATAAATAATAAAATTAAAATAAAATAAATATTTAAGGCCATACAACAAACGTGTTTTTTCGGCGTTTTATGCCTTGCTTGTGGTACGGAACCCTTCGTGTGCGAGTCCGACTTGCACTTGGCCGGGTTTTTTCATTAGTAGGGAGCGTTTCTTACCACCTGTGTTCAATCAATCAAATTGCCTAGCCTTCCCCAACTATTTTGGGGTTGGCTTCCAGTCTAACCGGATGCAGCTGAATACCAGTATTTTACATGGAGTGACTGCCTAGTGCCTATCTCTTCAATTCAATTCAATCTTATTCAGTAACTGGGTAACAGGATACCGCTTGGTAAAACTGGTAAAACTGTTTGTCAAACTTTTGGGCTTCTGTCTACCCGTAACGACTGTCAAAGATCATGAATGACAGCTAGGACCAACGGCTTACATTTTGTAATGTATAACTTCTTATAATTATTTCTTTTTGCTCTAGCTTTTTATTCTTGGAACGACATTGCATAATGTACAGACGCCAGCACATCAAGCTACTACTCTATTTCGATGTTTCTTCTCTTAATCGAGTAGACATTTTTCAATGCATTGCTGAGAGCAACTGTAAGCAACTGAAAACATTTCAGGCCACTCGTCTGCTCATGAAAGCGAGGAAGCCATCAACAATGACTACATTCACACACGATATCTTTATAATGTACTAGTATGTACGTCTGGTTTTTATATTGCAAGCTATTCCCATCTTTATACAGAAGCCGGTAATGACGAAATTGGCGTGCGAAATTGAAGCTTATGTAATAATATCGTGGGAACTGTAAAGGCCTGTTCAGATTTACATTTTAAAATATTTTCGTGATTGGTATGATGCACTTATGCACTTATGCGGCCTACCCAAATGTCCTTTCTTTGGTATTGTTCGTCGAATCGTTGAGCTCCTTAAGTCTTGAGTTGAGCTGCACGATTTTTGACAAATGCGTGCACTGACTGGACAGGTCCTCTCAATCTGTGTGGTTCTTTCCTCAAAAGACCACCTCAGACATCGATCTACATGGTCTTCATATAACCTGACCAAGATTATGTCTGGACTTTAAAAGAGACTGTGACCTCTGAGTTTGTTTCGGCCTTTCTTCTCAGAGTAGTCAGATAGGAAACGCCGACTTCATCTAGTTTAAAAAAAAAACATGATTGACGTGTAAAAGTGTTTGTACAAACCTACTTACAAAATAAATCATTTCATTTCACTAGTGTTTTAATTTCTTAGTCCAAACAATAGATTTTTTGTAAATATACATAGTTGCTTCATATTTTTAAATTACCAGAGTTGTGTCATCGCGCTTCTTTTTCTTTTCTATGCAGTCCCACAGTGACCGCGCTTTAGGTCATGTAAGCCCCTTAAAAAGTAAGGTTAGGTAAGTTGCAATAAAGTTGATACCTACTTGTGAGCCAGTCTCCCCGCGCGATCGACCGCGAACAGACATGTTATGTGCGAATGTGTGTTTGTTTACATAAAAATTACTATATTCGTCGATGACTGACACGGATTAAATAGAGGTGAGCTTCTCATTGTCTTTTTGTTGATAAGTTTGGGTGTATGCAGACGCCAACACATCAATCTACAATCTGTCAAATTTCTTTAATAGATTTTTTACTTTATCGCAACATCATGAGGTTCAAGGTTGATTGGGAAACTTTGACAAAATACAGAGAGTATTTTGTGGTTTCGGGTAGCTTAATGTGCTGGCCTCTATACTTACCTAAAACATTTAAAAAGAGTAACGGTGGAGTTTCTTGCCCATTCTTCTCCATACGAAAAATACATTTTGGAAGGGGCGACTATAATCAATTCTATTATTTTTTGAAATGTTGACGTTTAAAAGTGCTTTTTAACCGACTTCAAAAAAGAAGGAGGTTTTCTATTCGACGGTGTTTTTTTTTTTTTTTTGTGTTTGTTACGCGATTACTCCGCCAATTATGGACCGATTTTCAAAATTATTTTTTGTTCGAAAGGGTATACTCTCGAGGTGGTCCCATTATCATCAAGTTAGAATCTGATGAGAGGATCCTATGGAAATCGAGGAAAACCCTCAAATTTTATAGGCAAAGCTATAGCGATTTGGGTATTTTTTAAAGTAACTTGAGCATTTGTTCTCGGAAATCATCATTTGGTAAAGTGGAGCTGATGATGAAGACCACAGAAGGCCATCGGAACTACTCAATGACAAATATTTCACGGGTTGCGATTCGATTACTTTACTATGGTTGCTAAACGATTTATCCTCGTCACAATGCGTATGGTAAGTGGTTGTTGAGAAGTTCTCCTGGTTCTTACCAGGAGAACTCAACAATTAACGTCCTTGCATCGGGAAAAGCAATATTTTGTAAAAGTTGATGAGCAGTTGACATTAGGCTATTGTAACTTAGATAAATTACAAACTGACCCACTAAAAAGTGAAAAATAAAAACTTTTTTACAAAAAAAAACAACCGACTTCCAAAAAACACTATAAAGTGAAAAATAACTTTAATTTCGGAAGTCGGTGGCAAAAAACTAAAATACTAATCCAAAGACACCGACTTCCGAAATTTTGTATTAGCTTACATTTACTTCAACTTAGGGAACAGTGCAAGTTTCATCAAAATCGGTTCAGTAATTTTCAAGATATGGACTAATACGTGTAAGTGTGACGGCACGGCGTATTGATACGAGCTACGGGTGTAGTGTCAAAGGGAAAACATCTCAAAACCTTGGTCAAATTCTAGTGCAAAAACTAAAAATTACGAAATAAAAGTAATTTAAAAAAATTAAACCGACTTCAAAAAGAAATCAACTCAAAATTATGAAATAACTTTAATTTCGGAAGTCGGTGGCAAAAAACTAAAATACATCCCAAGACACCGACTTCCGAAATTAAAGTTATTTCATAATTTTGAGTTGATTTCTTTTTGAAGTCGGTTTAATTTTTTTAAATTACTTTTTATAACGAAGGTGAGCTCTAAGGAAGCATTTTTGAAATTCATCCCCTAAAGAGATGAATTAGGGGCTGAAAATTAGTATGAAAGAGTTTTTTTTCCGATGGGAAAGCTTTGGATTGTATATCAATAAAGCGTAAAAGCTTGTTTTTGTTTATGTCATATCGATCATCGTAAAATGAACATATTCGAGTCACGGTTTATTGAATACCTATGGATTATATCAATGAAGGTTGCTTATCAATATCAACTGCTATCAACCCTGCAAGTTTTATGTCAACAAAGATACCTATAATGTATTCGTGAGTGCATAGATAACGCGTTGTATTTTATTGCACTGATAAACCCTAAATCCTAATCTGACCCGATGTCTAGCCTTGATTTCAGTCAATGAACAAAATTGTCAATAAATGTGAAATGTCACTTTGACATTGACACTTCTTTAAGTGTCAATGTCAAAGTGACATTTCACTTTATCCTCACACAGCTGTTAATTGCCTTGTTGGCTAACAAGGTCGCAAGCATGACTGCTTAGCGAAAGGTCCTGGAGTCCATCGCGGATCCCCATTTCGGGCAAAATGTTGTTAAAGGAAATTCTCAGCAGCCTAGTCGGTATTTGTGCCCGGATCGTGGCAATAGGTTTGCCCATCACACTAATATTATAAAGGCGGAAGTTTGCGAGTGTGTTTGCATGTTTGTTACTTCTTCACGCACAAACGGCTGGACCAATTTTGATAAAATTTGGTATGGAGGTAGCTGACACCCTGGATTAACACATAGGATACTTTTATCGCGATTTTCGCACGGGATCAAGACTTATGCGGGTGAAACCGTGGGGCGCTGCTAGTTTTACATAATATGGGACTTTGAACATAACTGGCGAAATGTGGGTGTACCAAATACATCTCGGGCTCTCAGGCTTGACGTTGATACCTCCCTTCCACTCCGCCCAGAGCGGGAAAGAGCGGGGAAGTGCGAGAAATCATCAAATGACTCCTTCATTTGAAGATTTCCCACGGCCCAACCAAAATAAAAAAAAAGGCTTGACGTTATACTATGTAACTATGTTTTCCTATAACATTGATATTACTAGCACAAAAGCAAATAAACCACAGAGCTTGGTGTTATCATGGTCATTATTCTTATCAGGACTTGTTCGTTCGGCGAATTTATTAGTTTTATATTTTCCAATGACGATTAAACTTGAATATTACCATGGAATATTACCGTACATAGCGGACATGGTTTAACACATTGAAGGATACTTTATATCAATCAGCCCTCAGACACCTCATATTATAACGCCTGTAATCCCAAAAGGTAGGGCAGAGGTATATGTAGGCTCCTTTTACCAGTTATGATACTTATGATGCGAAAAACTATTGGTTCAAAGTAATAGGAGACGAGCCTATTTCCAATAACTGCATGGGAACAAGTCAAATCTTACACTACTACAGGCGTTACCTGAGGTAGCAGTGCGGCGCGGGAAGGGTGTGGTGACGTGATGCGAGAGCTCGGTGATTCGTCAACTTGTGACAACTATTACCCCTCCCGCACCGCGCAGCTGCCTCAGGCAACGTCTCAGTTTAGCGGTCGGCCTATAACAGAGATTTTTGAAGTGAAAACTTCTTTAGGTCCGGCGCCCACTATCGGCATCGGCACGGCTAAGGATTTTTATGCGACGAATAAAAATGTGCTTAACTTAATTGTATGACGATAAAATTGAAATTTCAATGATAATAATCATCGTAGGTGCAAAAATAAAGATAGGGTATCCGACATACCGTGTCATTGAAATTGAAATTTTATTGTCATACTATTAAGTTATATTTCTATTTGTCGCATAAAAATCCTCAGCCGTGCCGATACCGATAGTGCATTTTTTGAGATGGGAAAAATCTATTGAACTCGCGCCACTGTTACCGTAACCGACATGCTTCGGATGTGTTCGGCTAACCTGGGATGTACTCGCTTTTAATGTTTATACGTAGGTATATCCGATATGTCAGTGATGACAAAGTATTCTGTTTGTGTTTAAATGTGTTTTGTTTTTACTTCTGTCGGCAATCCTGGCGTGCCAGTTTTTTTTTGTACTGAGAAAACCCAATAACACTTTGCCCGACCTGGAGATCGAACTCAGAACTTCATGTTCTCTTGACACCCGAATCAAGAGGAGTGGCTAATCCAAGCTAATGCGGACCACTCACGATCAAGTTATGGGTATGCATGTTATGTAGCCATACACCGTCAAGTTTACTGGACGCGGCTTCAAGTCCGCTGCAAACTTGACGGTGAATTTGATCGTGAGTGGCCCGCATAAGCAGTGGCTGCCCAGTATCACTTGTGTATGAAATATTATTGTATGTTTCATTCAATGGCAGTAGGCTAGGTAGTACCTACTTTTATCGCACTTGATAAAATTGCTAACCATATCAAAACAACGCCATTGTTATTAACAATAGTGTGAATTACTAGCTCATTAACAGAGCTTTAAACTGACTGAAAATCACACTAATATTATAAAGGCGAAAGTGTGTCTGTCTGTCTGTTACCTCTTCACGCTTAAACCGCTGAACCGATTTTAGGCTCCTGCAAACATGCGCGACACGCGATAAAATCGCGCGTGACACAAAGGCACCGCAAGTCGCGCAACAAGCGGTGCCTTTGTGTCGCGCGCGGCACGATTCGCGTCGCGCATCGCGCCTCTTTGCAGGAGCCTTTAGATGAAATTTGGTATAATATTAGAGATACATAGTTTGAGTCCCGGGAGAGGATTGAGTTTGAGTTTGATAGTTTTTATCCCGATATTCCCACGGGATCGAAACTTAAGCGGGTGAAACCGCGGGGCGCTGCTAGTAAAATTTATATTATAGTAAGCTAAGTCAGGGAAATTCATTGTTAAGCAAATTGAAAACCAACATAAATTAATTATCCATATTTCAAATAACAGCTGTCATTTTTTAACAGTACCTACTTACTATGAAATAGCTAATAAATAACGAACAATATTGTCTCGTCAACAAGTTTCAAATAAAATTCGATTTTATTTTATTAACTACATTCTGCCCGCGACTTCGTCTGCGTGAAATTTCTTGTTCCCCCGACCCACCCCGTCGCATCGCATCGCCTGCCTATGCTATCACTTCTAGCGTTCTTTCCGACTTTTTTTTTTGCACGGCTCATAAGGGTCATTGTGCTGTTAAATAGCATACCTATACGTCCTCAACAATTGGGCTATCAAACGCAAAAATAATTTTTCACAGTTCCAGAGATTACCCCTTCTATACAAACTTATAAACAAATTTTACCTCTTCATAATATCATGCGGGCCACTCACGATCAAGTTCACTTGTCAAGTTTGCAGCGGACTTGAAGCCGCGTCCAGTAAACTTGACGGTGTATGGCTACTTATCATGCATACCCATAGCCATACACGGTCAAGTTTACTGGACGCGGCTTCAAGTCCGCTGCAAACTTGACGGTGAACTTGATCGTGTATGGCCCGCATTAAGTATAGATCAACTAGTAGGTATTGCATGTAGGCTTTTAGTTTTTGTTCCTTCTTTGCACGTTTTCTCTTAACACATCTGACATTGACAGAATTGTCGACATTGCCACCATTGCCATAGAGAAAAATTTTGGGATGCATGAAGAAGCCTCCTCGTGTAGCGCAGTTTGTTCCGCCAGTTACTCAACGGAACCGAGCGCTCGGCGCATCCTGGACAGTCAGTCACACTCAACACCTTATTTGACTGGCCAATTCTTTCCTTGCGGTGGCAGGGCTAACGCCCGCCTGGTTTGCGTCCTCCCACCGGAGTTCGGCGTCAAGCAGCCTGCTGTGTTTCGTCGATGCGTGGGAGTTCCAGTACCTTAGGCATCTCCCGGGCACGCTTGTTCCATCGTAGACCTCATCCATCGCTTTCCATCCAGGCATAATGGAGGTCAAGAGCGGGCCCTATCAGCAATAAAAAAAAAAAAAACATGGAAAAGTGACGCAGGGCGTCAATTTGTTTATCAATTAGTTTCCCTTAGTGTACCTACTCCTAATCAGCATAACTGAATCATAATCAAGGTTGAGTTAAAAAACCTGTTAATTACTATTCTCAAATTAACACCTAAAAACCTTCATTTTTCTTTTAACAAAACCTTTACGTGTAACGAATTGATACTAACTAGATCGAATGTGCTCATTACAAAGGTATAAACTATGCGTAAGACCTATTTTTAGCACGAACTTCATGGTTTTAAAATTACGTCATTGTGGTATTGCAAACCAAAAACAGTAATGTAGAGTAATATTTAATAATAGGTGTATTTGTTGTGTCTGACAGTATAACAAAGACCTGAAAACTTTATAAAATATGTCTACTTAAATAGTCTTAACGTGGTAGCTATGACAATTCAAATTTTGTCAGCCCAGAACTTAGCTACGAGTTGATAATAATATAGCATTGTCACTATTGTCAGTAGTGTCTATTAGTTCCTGTAAAGTGCAGGTATCAGTACCTACCTGAAATCAGTACCCCAATTGCGAAACACACTATCTATCAAATTCTGAATCATTTTGAAGGATATTGCTAATCCATTGCTTTCTATGTTCGAAAATTTTGTCTGCTCAACAACGTAAATAACGCAATGAATGTTATCGAACTGTCAAAATGAAAGCCATTGCTAGCTACTGATGGTATGTTACGCAATTATCCCGAGGAACTTAGCAATGAGTTGATAATAATATAGCATTGTCAGTAGCGTATATTAGTTCCTGTAAAGTGAAGGTATCAGGAATTCAGGACCCGTCAAAATTACAAGTAAACAAGGCAAAAACGCCAAAAAAAACACGTTTGTTGTATGGGAGCCCCCTTAAATAATTATTTTATTCTGTTTTAGGAGCGGCAACAGAAATACGTCATCTGTGAAAATGTCAACTGTCTAGTGTCTAGTGCTATCACGGTTCATGAGATACAGCCTGGTTACAGACAGACAGACGGACAGTGAAGTCTTAGTAATAGGATGCCGTTTTTACCCTTTGGGTACGGAACCCTAAAAATGACCATAGGCTGCTTACATGCAGGGTGGCAGGGACAGGGACATCCCCTCGCAATCTGTAATCATGAATTTAGTCAATGATTCTAGACACACTCCTACAAAATTACAGATTTATAGTACAGTCAACAGCAAAAGTAGATGATCAAAATCAGAAATTCAATACTAATGAACGGAGTTCGCGTCAGAATAGGCTATTTGACAATGTAAAAAATAAGGTCATAATTATTGACACTCGTATAGATTATCGCTTTTAAAATCGAGTTGCATTAATTTTACTACAAAACAATGTATTATTTATTAAAAAAATCCCGAAAAAACTTCATCTTTTTAAATCTGGCGCCACGTAATCGAAAACGGTCTGGATTGGCTGAACTTATGATGACGTCATGATATAGTCAATTTCTGTCTATCGTTGACAGAACAGATGACTTTTGTCTAGTATCTCGACCGTTTCAACGTTTGTTTACGTGTATTGTGACGTCACGACGCCATATTGTTAAAGATAGCGTTTTGGCGGCTTATTTAAACAGTACATTTTTATTTACTATTTTCTAAAAGAAATACATTATGCAATTTGAAGTAATAGGTTTTTGTGGGCTCGTTAGACACCATTAAATAATCTGAGATGTTTATCAGAAACCAGTCAAATAGCCTATTGTGTGGCGTCGAAGTGATTCAAAAGTATTCTACGTAGTAAGTATTCTAAGTAGTAGTACTTCGACGCCTGACTTTGATCATCTACTTTTGCTGTTGACTGTACCTACTAACGGTCTCTTAGCAAAACCTCAGACAGACGGACATGACGAAACTATAAGGGTTCCTTGTCAGAACTACGGAACCCTAAAAAAATCAGCTGTTCCCTACATTTATCGATGGGAAGACAACGTAGGCGTAAAGGTACTTATTAGTCGTATGTTGCCTAAGCTAAAAAAAAGTTGACATTTCTTTTATAATTTTCAAAAACCTGTATTTCAAAATTTTTTTTTTTGTAAAAATAAACAAAAATTGTATGTGACAAAACCTAAGCTCCCTAGCTGTAAGTGCAAACATACACCTTCGTTATAATTATTCTGAGTTTTAAATAAGCTAAAGTTTAATTAATTTAACTTGAAAACTTTTCTATTATAAAATTAATCCCTCAACAAATGAAGCTCAAAATTTACAAACAAATTAAAAAAAGAACATCAAACAGCTATGTTGAAATGTTCCACAGACAAAATATAATTAATATTCAATGCGCATAGATTAAAAATTCAGCTGTTTATCTATGACCTCGCGGTGATGTCATTCAAGGTCGGGTCGACCGATACTGTTGAATTAAGTGTTGGAATGGGAATAGCAAGTGGTGACGTGAGGAATTGCCTTGGGTTTGAAGTTGCAAGTTCATGTTTTAGTCCAAAAACGTGGGGTGTTAAAGAGGGAAAAATACTAAATTGAGCTGTTTTGTTGTAAAATATTTCTTTTGATCTTTTTTGTCATGTTATGAATACTTTAACGTTGATAATAAACTAATTAAGCCTACCTTGACTTTAAAATATTACTTAAAAACTTGTTTTAAAGATCGAGCAAAAGGTTAAGATTTTAAGTTCACTTTGAATAATATTAATGAACAGTAACCACTTTAGTGTTAATTGTTCTAATGTTAGCCTTTGTCACATTAAGTTAGGTTGTTTATAATTGTTCATTGTTCAAATAAAACGATGACCGTGCCGTGGCCCGTGACGTGAAAATAAATAACAGAGTTAATTTTAGAATAATATTTTGTTATTAAGTAATAAAATATTGTATTAACACATTAAATTTTAGTTTATCCACAATTTAAAATACTCTAGGTACACCTCACTTCTATACTCATAATAATCTATATCAATACTATTATTAAAGCTGAAGAGTTTGTTTTTTTGAACGCGCTAAAACTACCAGTCGGATTTGAAAAATCTTTTTGCAATTGATAGATAGATACTTAACATCACGTTAAGACCCTTTGGAACCGAGCAAAAAGAAATAAAGTCAGAAAGAACGCTAAGCTAAAACGAAGGCATAGAGCGACGGGGTGGGTCGGTGAAACAAGAAATTTTACGCGGGCATAGTCGCGGGCAAAAGGTAGTCACATATAAAAAAAACTTATCATTACCATTTGATAATATAATTGCCAAGGCCTCTAATTCCTAATAAATTATTCATCATTTCATAGCAATAAAATCTATAAACCAGCTACACTTAATAAGAGCTACTTTGACAGGAATGAGTATCGTTTATGACTTGACTGACTCATAGTCTATGACTTAAACATGGCTCATTTTATATAGATAATATGACCTAAGTGTTACCTATTTCGTAAGTCTGTAATAAACAAGTAGGCTAGGTAATTCATCTCATCTGCCTAGCCTTTTCCCAATTTTGTTGGGGTCGGCTTCCAATCTAACCGGATGCAACTGAATACCAGTATTTTACATGGAGCGACTGCTTATCTGACCTCCACAACCCAGTTACTGGGTAATACGACACCCCTTGGTAAGACTGGTTGTCAGACTTTCGGGCTTCTGACTACCCGTAACGACTGTCAAAGATCCACCAATGACCGCCGGGACCAATGAGACACGGAGGGGTCTCGGTATGTAAAGATGGTCACCCGTCCACAGACCAACCGCGACAAGCGTATCAATCGACCTGTGCGGCGGCTGTTATTATTTAGCCACGGACCCCTCTAGGCTAGGCTAGGTAATTATGAATGTGAAATATTTATCTGATCCTCTAAAAACTTATAGATCTTATGGTGCACACTTTTTACCAGAATAAAAAAAAATAGAAAAAGTACTTACAAAAAAGAAAATCAGAAAAAAAAAAGTTAGAAATTAAGCGAAATCGAAGTTAAAGAGAGTTTTATAAAAATGCGGCTGTTATTTTAGTACTTATTTTGTGTATTTTACGACTTCCACCGTTCCACGCGAACGAAGTCGCAGACAGAACCTAGTGTTCAATAAAATCGAATGATGTTATGCATTGGGTAATAAAGATATGTCCCTAATCAAATTTAAAATGAGGCAACCGGAATAGAGTTCAACCTAATTGGCAGTACATTTGGGCGAGGTCAAATGCGGCATTGCGATAGCACAATTAGGTCATTAGTCTGGTATAAACGTGCTGGTTGGACTCCTAGACTATGACTCAATTTGTGACATGTCTATTCACAAATTGAGTCTAGGTCCTATTTTGAATCAGCTGATGAGCTTCGTTAATTAAATTAATAATGATTGAATAGGTGACAGCGCTTGCCGAGGTCGGCCCGTGGATGGGTGACCATACATTGTACAGGGTGGCAGGGACCTAAGTGATCAAAAAGAATTAGCTCAAAAAAAAAAAAAATATCGGTCGCAAAGCACTCTCTCTCATGAGAGAGTGCTTTGCGTTCGATTTTTTTTTTGACCTAATTCTTTTGCACGATCGCTCCATCGATTTTTTTTTGACCTAATTCTTTTGCACGATCGCTCCATCGATTTTTTTTTGACCTAATTCTTTTGCACGATCGCACCATCGATTTTTTTTTGACCTAATTCTTTTGCACGATCGCACCATCGATTTTTTTTTGACCTAATTCTTTTGCACGATCGCACCATCGATTTTTTTTTGACCTAATTCTTTTGCACGATCGCACCATCGATTTTTTTTGTGTCGTTTTTACCACTGTTTCTATTGTTATACTCCGAACCTACTTCATTTATATAATTTTTTTAGTGTTTGTTTTATTACAACTAATCACCGCAGCTAATCCAATTCTCATTGAGCCAATTAGCCAATCTGAAACATTAGTACTGAACAAGGTTAAAATAATTATGAAGTTTATGCTTGACGCAGAGTCTGGCGCCTGGCTTCCTATAGCGACAAGATTTATTGTCTCGCGAAACTACAATTTGGAGACGACAGTAAATGAAAACACTGTGAATACCTACATTAAGGGGCTTACAGGACTAAACGGAAAATAAGATCTTTTTCGTGCATAATTCAATAATAGTACATTTGCGCAACTGTGAAAATGGTAAGGTGCAGTGTAATAAGCTGTAAAAATGATAGTATGATGAAGATTGCCGGAATTTTTTGTCCCTTTCGGTGACACGGATACCATGAGTCTATAGATTACTCTGTCTACGATATTTTGGTTATGTACAGACGCCAGCACATCAAGCTACCCGAAACTGTCAAATTTTTCCAATCAACTTTGAACCCTATACTTTAGCGATAAAGTTGAAGATCTAATATTAAAGAAATTTGACAGATTGTAGTAGCTTGATGTGCGTCTGTACCTGATCAATCATGTATTTGTACTACACCAAGGAGATTTGTGTGAAGCATGAGATTGTAATTCATTGTGATTTTATCGATATTCCTCGCTAACCATAGAGACGAAGCTATGTCCAAAGAGTAAAGTAATTATAAAGGGCTATTTCTTCCCAAAAACATAAATATCGTGAAAAAAAAAAACACTGTCATCCTGAATTTCAAACCACAGACTACTCAAGTAAGCATAGAGTTACATCATCAGTGCTGTCATGCCTGACCGGCTGAGTAACGATAACTAAGTAGTATGTATTAGCAAGACAATAGTCTATTGCCCATTGTTAGGTGAATAGCGTACATTGTTACACGGAGGCACAGTGAAGGTTCTTTTCATTCAAGATGAAAGATTTTCTTGTTGGATTTATAAAGAAACTAGCTTCCGCCCGTGGCTTCGTCCGCGAGGTATGCCTATAAAAACTGTCCTATGTCCTTCCCTGGTATGCAATTTATCTCTCTGCCAAATTTTATCAAAATCCGTTCAGTGGTTTAGGCGTGAAAAGGTAACATACATACAGACAGTTATTTTCGAATTTATGATATTAGTATGGATTGACTTTTAGGGGTATGAGGATCTTGAAACTGGGCAATATTACCTACGATTACGGACTTTTGTCAAACTAATTGGTCCTGAATTCATTCTAGGACCTAAAGTATTATTACAACAGAAGGAGCTATTACAAAAGAATGGCCATTCCCAATGCAACAGAAGGTCAAAGGCTTTAGAAAGATCTACAAAAAGTTTCCCTCAAGGGACACAACTTACTTACATACTTGTTTTACGCCATTCTTTCAGGATCAGTAGCAATGGGTTTCATTTTGACAGTAGGTAAAACAACATTCATTGCTTTATTACGTTGTTTACCAGACACATTTTTCGAGCATAAGAAGCAATGGATTAGCAATATCCTTCAAAATGATTCAGATTGAGATTACGCAATTACGCAATTTATAAGGGTGCTGGTGAACGTTTTTGCAGAAAAAGAAAGGTAGAGAAAAGAGTAACTATCAGGCTTTATGGGCCTTACAGGACCTAAACACAATAAACGCAACTTTTAGGAACAATAAAATTATATGATCGACTACAGTAAACAAAATCAGAAAAATATATGATATTCTTCAGGATATATGCTAGGTAGATAGTGTGTTGAAAACATAATACAACTTATTTGATACAATAGAAAAAAATCATGAAGATACCTCTAAAAACTTTCTTTTTACAATAAAACATACAATCATTATGATTTTTTGTCAGATTAGTCTACAAGCAACATACTAAAGCACTAGTGTTTTAATTTTTTAGTCCGAATAATATATTTTTTGTAAATAGATAATTGCTTCATATTTTGCAATAAATTACCAGCGTTGTGTCATCGCGCTTCTCTTTCTTTTCTATGCAGTCCGACAAAGACCGCGCTTTAGGTCATGTAGTCGCTTACAATTTGAAATCAATAACATACGCACACACACATTCATACATTTAAATAGTTGGTCTATTGGAGGGTAACGGTTAATTTATAATTAAAGGCAGGAACTAACAGCTGCTGTCAGCGCTTGTTGTCAATCGAAAGTGTTTTGAAAAATCAATGAACGAACATTTCTCTGAAACTTCATTTGTTTTTTGTTGTTTTAATTTCTTGGGACAAGTTTAGTTAGAAAGGACTGTACTATGTAAGTAGGTAACTAACTGTATGTGAATTAAGAACTTGAAATAATTTTCAAGTTATGGAACAACAAACTGAATTTCATACTGAATAAAGTACAAATTCTATTGCAACCAAAAACTTACTTACACAGTTACACTTAGTTTAAATTGATGATGTTTTAATAACTTCCTGTCACTGATATTTACATAGCAAGTAGTATTAATGAATTGGTGTGGGGTAGGTACGGTCAGCAACAAAAGTCGATTAATACTTCAGTTTTTTGAATCTCAGTTATTGAGCAAAATATTTGTTCAAAATTGCAGCAGAAGTACAATGCAGTTTTGGACAAATATTTTGCTCAATAAACTTTAAACACTAGATTAAAAACTGAAGTGTTAATATTTTGCTCAATAACTGAGATTTAAAAAAACTGAAGTGTTAATCGACTTCTGTTGCTGACTGTACAACTAAAAAGAAAAACAGAAAAGTCGGTAGTATTTTTTTGTAAAAAAGTTTTTATTGTTACAAATGGTCACTCAAAAATCAACTTAGAATACATTTTACTAAAATAGATGACCGATTAATAATAATAATTTTATTTCGAGCAATAAGACTCATAGGGTTGGTAACAATATACTTACAAACTATGTTAGTACCTAATACACTTACAAAGACAAAAACAGAAAACAGATTGTAACATCACTGCTGCACGGTGACAGGCCCAGCCAAAACCTTAAAGGCTCTTTAAACCGGCGCGACACGCGATAAAATCGCGCGCGACACAAAGGCACCGCAATTCGCGCAACGAGCCCTGCCTTTGTGACGCGCGCGATTATATCGCGTGTCGCGCCTGTTTGTAGGAGCCTTAAGTGGCGATGGAATGTAAATTATCTGGGATTATAACCACTGCTATAGGTAGGTATGTTGCACATTACAGTACAATATTGATCGAGTTTTCCAGGATATGATTTTATTATTTACTAGCAGCGCCCCGCGGTTTCACCCGCATAAGGCTCAACTCACACCAAAAGAGCGTCGAAGCGCGGCGAAGCGGAACGCAGTTTCAGTGTCATATGAATTTTAACTTTATTTTCATTACTGTAATACTTATTATCGCATGAGAAACTCGAACGAGTCGCGCGGGTGCCAGCGGCGCCGCTGGAATTCCGGCGAATGAAAATAAAGTTAAAATTCATATGACACTGAAACTGCGCTCCGCTTCGACGCTTTTTTGGTGTGAGTTGAGCCTAAGTGTCGATCCCATGGGAATATCGGGATAAAAACTATCCTATGTAAGGGGATGCAATCTATCTCTCTGCCTAATCTTATCGAAATCCGTTCAGTGGTTTAGGCGTGAAAAGGTAACATACAGACAGACAGACAGAGTTACTTTCAAATTTATAATATAAGTATGGATTCAATTATTACACACCTGACATAATCTGGTACATTATGGATTTGTTAAAATAAACAAGTTTTCCTGAGTGTCATTTTAGTTATCACTAATATTTCATTATCAATACAGCACGGCTACATAGTATATCAAGCTATACATTCACAGTATAATTATGTGGACCTCGCATTTGTTCGGCTTGCCGTACAATAAGAGGTCAGCTTGTACTGGAAATGTATAGCTGTACCTCCATTGCACTTCTGGGATTCATTGCATTTGATGACCTATTGTTGACTTTAAACACTAGCATTTACTGCTATAACCCATAAACCTACAATTTCCTTAAATTAAAACTAGATTTCATTTCTGAAACAATTCTATTGTTTATTTGAGCAGCACATAGCATATAGTAAGAAAACAGAACATATTTTATTCCGATTATTTACTGAAATGTTTTTTTTTTTCCATTGTTACAGAGTCTCAAAAACATGCTGAAAAAAGGGGAACACTGAAACCACGAAAAACACGAACGAACGAAATGTGTTCAAACTAAAACTAACCCAACTGAACGCATCCAAAATAGAAAGAGACAGACATAGCGAAACAGAGCTGCGTCCCAAAATAGTGCGTTCGAAAATAGAAAAAAAATGCCTAGCTCCCAATCAGTTACCGACAAAGACGCGGCGGGTGCGGTCGCCGCACAGTGGTGGAGAACACCATGGAAAGCTATGGCCGACCTTGCCGAAGCAGTTGACGATCTCATATGTAGCTTCGATTATATGGACACAGCCATGGACAACCTAGTCATGTTAATTTTCATATGGATCCTCTTTTCCATCGTCCTCCTCGGCATAGCGAAATGGGCGTACGCTCGCTTCGCCAATAAAGTGGTGGAGGTCGACCCAAAACAAAAACCAACGACAGATGACACGAAGAAAACATCGAACGAAATTATAAACAGTGCTGATAGTGTATTGGCTACTAGTGCTAAAGTTAAAAGTGCCTCGTTTAAGCCTGCAAAGCCTACTGGGTTCGTGCCAGCTACTCCGCCAAACAAAAGGAGGTTGGGTCGCATGTCCCCGGGTCCCGAGCAGCTGAGTTTAAAAAAGCATCAAAGCGTTTTAATACCGACGTGTATGGGACCCGACCCGCCGAGTGTGCAATGGGTGAACGACCTATTGACGTGGTTATATAATGATCTAGTTATTGTGAATGAGCTCGTGCAGCAATGGATTGTGTCCATGAACGATTTCTCCAAGAAGTCCGTCGAAGAGGTAAGTTTATATTACAGCTTGTTTTATATTTGTCTTTTCAGTAATAGGATCGTCAAGGATTTTTCTTTTGGGTTTATCTTCAATAATATTAAAAGCTTCTACATTAAATAGCGTCCTGTTTAGTACCAACATGATTGTATGCGTCATGATTTCTATATCCAGAATAACTAGAAGAACCTCGCCTTTCAGCAACGATTATATTCATTCACATATTCATCCAGCCAGAATCAACAAAAAACTCATTCACCATCTTTTGAACTTCAATAATACCTCAACATATAGACTCCTTAGTTCTTCTAATACTGTTTTTTGGAAAATATATTCATGTTTTAAAAATTCTCAGAATTTTCTTGAATTAACGATCTTAAACGCGCTGCCAGGAAAGAAATATCTCATTTACATTAGATGATTCTGAACGAAACAATTCCGGAATGTCTCTGAATTACAATGACAATTTGGCGTTGTTTCTAGCCGACCTGATGATTCACACTTGCTTTTTTTTATCTTAGATTTTTTAACTCTGTATACTGTACTTCATCGTCGATGGTACGAATTGATAAGAAATCGACTCCCACATTCCAAGGTTATAAGTCAATTCGAACGCAAAATTCAGTAATATTGTTATAAGCCAATCCAAACCAGAGAACTAGAGAGTGAGTTTATGCTCAGAATTCACAAACGGATTTTTTTTCTAAATTTTTTCTTAATATCGTGGACTCCAAAAGTAAATTTTCGAGAGTAAAATTATTCTAGTGTGAATCTGCTGAAACTTGAAGCTATTTCCGAAAATCTAGGGCAAAAGCACGATAAAATTAAACTTCTTGGTACTCGTAGCATACATACGCATTCCGCATATACTCGTAGGTATAAATTGGAAAAAAAACATTTAATCAGTTAAACAAGCATGCATGTTTAAATAGACCTTTGAAGACTAGAACTTGATATACCATGTTTTCCTTTAGCTCCACGGTTTCGAGTTGTAGTAACGAATATAAACAATAATAAAACAAGATGTTTAAGGCCTTGGATGGAGGCCGCGTGACGCGCTTGACGAAACATATGTTATGGGCCTCGATTTAGATTCACGACGATATTCTGACCGCTAGTGCATAAAATGTTACGTGTTGTTTTAATGTTATGTTTGCTTTATGAATCATTGCCATTAAAAGAGCTTCCACGAATGTCAGTACACGCATTCGTACTGATAACTCTGGGCAATCAGCCTCTTTACCAATCTGTTGGCTGGTTAATCTAGTTCTCGTTTTAGGATCTGTAACCTAAGGGTGTCAACGGACCCCTATTACTAAGCCTCCGCTGTCCATCCGTCCGTCCGTCTGTCAGCGGGCTATATCTCATGAACCGTAATAAGTAGACCGTTGAAATTTTCACAGTGTGTATTTCTATTGCTGCTGTAACAACAAATCATCATCATTTCAGCCGAAAGACGTCCACTGCTGGACATAGGCCTCCTCCAAGCACCTCCACTTCGACCGGTTCTGTAACAACAAACAACAACAAATAATAAAAATAAAATAAAGTTAATAAAAATTAAAGGGGGTCGCCATACTCGCCATACAAGAAACGTGTGTTTTTCGGCGTTTTCTGCCTTGTGGTGCGGAACTCTTCGTGTGCGAGTCAGACCCGCACTTGGTTTTTTTTGTTAGCCTACACTGTCGCACTGCTGAGCCAAGGCGTCCCCCAAATCCTTCCAGGCATCCTTTCCCAGAGCCACCTCGATCCAACCCTTGCAGTACGCGTCTTCTTGACGGGTAAAAAAGAAGTTCCATTTCCCATTAAATTGTGTAAAAATGAAAGAATTAATTCTTGCTGCAGTCTTTTGTTTGACTTCGGAGTCAAATCATTAGTTTAAAATAATAATAATATGTACATTTATATGAAAAAAAAATTAGCAAAATGATCATAGGGCATCAAAAAATTCGTCCGCATCGCTGTCAACAGGAACAGTGCCCAAAAGGCTGGCAGCATTGCCACGTTGTATGGCAATGCAAAGCATTAGTAGATTTTTTTCAAACTTAGCTATAAGAGTCTAGGAGTGTGCGCGCCACCGTTGTTTTCATAGATCATTTCATTTCCATGTTATTTTAAAAGTGTGTTAGTTAATTTAGAGAAGTTTATCCAATGGTATATATTTTTACACCGGTATCCGCTGGATGCGAGAAGCACGTATTTCGGCTGAAATGATGATAATGCTGAGTTTAGTTTTCAAAAATTAACACAATTACATAGTCAATCTTTATCAAATTGATTTATATCAAAAATCTTCCGCATCTCGTCAAATAACGAGTTATCAAACCTTGGCATTAGGCGAATAACGGAAACAATTAAATGCAATCCTATAAAAATTAAGATGAAAGGGAAGTAACGATAATCGTGTTTAATTAATATTTACTGCCTAGATTAATTTTATGACAAGCTATCAAGATAAGCAGAAATACGGTAATGCAACTGGTTTTTTTTATTATACTTTGTTGTACGTACACCAGGAAATATATAACAACAAAAAATACAATTATCACTATAAAAGATACAATGGGCGGCCTTGTTTTAGATTTTAGAAATTATTAGCCATACACAGGTTGACTCTCGATTTTCATCCAACTTTTATAAATATTCATGATAATTATGTTATTCTGCTTAAAATTATGATGCTGTTTTCCCCATTTTCTCCTATAAATGTTCCTCTGAAGCCAAATCTGTTCATCTCTGTCCTGTCTGCTCTTACCCCATATTTATTAGTCGTCGGCGCAACATGTCTCCTTTCAGCAGTAGTTTCATTTCTAGATACGTTGTTTCAATGATTAATATACAGGGTTATTGGTAAAACACCAGCAACCTCTTAAGAGGTCATTGTACAAAAAAAAAAAAACAGCTGTTCCCTACATTTATGTTCGTATAACTCGTCAGAATGTAGGGAACAGCAGATTTTTTTTTCGCGATTTCAGGTTTGGTCCCATAGTAAAAGTTGTTCATAATGATAAGTACAATGACCTCTTAAGAGGTTGCTGGTGTTTTACCAATAACACTGTATAAGTCAATGCGTTGTTTGTACTTATCGTTATTATCTGTCATCTAGCTGCTAGCACTGCTAGCAGTGCTCATATTTGAAGATTGCAATTCAACTTTGTCTTTAAACTTAACTTCCTAATGGTGTTGCCTATCGGTGTAGGCAACTTCTTTTTTCTCTTCATTAGTTGGGTCAACACCCTGTTTTTTAACGCTACGATAAGTACAGGTTTTTTACCCATGGTTTTATAGAGGTCCATTGACTTGCAAATTTTTTCATAGATTTTTTATGCCGTGACTATGACGGTTTTCGAGACACCATAATCCATTATATTTATAGCGTCAAAAGCAACGCCGAATAAAAAATAATCGTGAATTCGTGCCCAATATACGTAGCGCAGTTTGCAATAGTCTCGTCGATCTAGTTGTCGTGGTCCTAGGTTCTATCTCCATGTCGGGTACAATAAAGTGTTTGTAGAGTTTTTCGTTAGGCAATTCTCAGAAGCAGCTCAAATTTCAGAGGGTCTGGACTAAGTTACATACTATTGTAGCGGTATAGCTACAACGCGTCATACTCACGTCACGCAAAATCCTGCATCTCGCAAGCAGAGTTTACCGCGGGAAATAGCTTAAACAACGGCCCTACATTAATCATCGGGCAGTTGCCTGCGCAGACACAACACCCGTCTGGTCGGAGGATCCTCCCTTTTCTATGGTGGATGAGTGAACTGTACACCCTGTTCCTCATACCTCTATACTATTACCGATAACGATAATAGAAAAGTCAAAAATATAAGACTGACTAGGACTAACATAAGCCACCGAAAAGTTGAAAGATTCTATAGAAATACGAAACGCTTTGTAAGCGATTACGATTATGCGGGTTGCAGACCAAGAGCTAAACTAAGTTAGTTTAGTTTAGCTCGCATAGTTGAGCCAGTTTTTCATACATGTGACATAGTTTGCGGTCAAGTATGTAAAACTACATCAGCTATGCGAGCTAAGCTAGACTAACTTAGCTTAGCTCTTGGTCTGCAACCCGCATTATAGGCCCTAATCCATACTCATCTCATCTGCCTAGCCTTTTCCCATATGTTGGGGTCGGCTTCCAGTTTAATCGGAAGCAGCTGAATACCAGTATTTTACATGGAACGACTGCCTATCTGACCTGCACAACCCAGTTACTGGGTAATACGATACCCCTTGGTAAGACTGGTTGTCAGACTTTCGGGCGTCTGACTACCCGTAACGACTGTCAAAGATCTACGAATGACAGCCCTAACAGGGACCAACGGCTTAACGTGCTTTCCGAGGCACGGAGGGGTCTCGGTATGTAAAGATGGTCACCCATCAACAGACCAACCGCGGAAAGAGTAGCTTAACCTGATCGATCGACCTGTGCGGCTGTTATTATTTAGCCACGGGCCCTAATCCATACTAATATTATAAATTCGAAAGTAAGTAACTGTTTGTCTGTCTGTCTGTCTGTATGTCACCTTTTCACGCCTAAACCGCTGGCTACCTCTTGGGTAGATGCAGGCGAGATGTTGTGTGTATGTGTAGCGTGTAGTCTGTTCATCTGGTGTAATGTCGTAAATGAAATGATTGAAATGATTTTATTTTTTTGTAAGTAGGTTTGTACAAACACTTTTACACGTCAATCATGTTTTTTTTTAAACTAGATGAAGTCGGCGTTTCCTATCTGACTACTCTGAGAAGAAAGGCCGAAACAAACTCAGAGGTCACAGTCTCTTTTAAAGTCCAGACATAATCTTGGTCAGGTTATATGAAGACCATGTAGATCGATGTCTGAGGTGGTCTTACCAGACGTAGATGTTACCATTCGGTTATAGCGTTCGTAGGTAAAATTAGCATACGACCTTTCTTTGATGAACCAGAACAGTAGGTTTAGTATCACTAAGCTCCCATTGGTGAGAATAACGATTTGATAATGGATATAGAAACGCGCACCCTAATTGCGTAACACACTATCAGTAGCAATGGGTTTCATTTTGACAGTTCAACAACATTCATTGCGTTATTTGCGTTGTTGAGCAGACACATTTATCAATCATATAGAGCAATGGATTAGAAATATGCTTCAAAATGATTCAAATTGAGAGTAATAGTGTGTTACGCAATTAGGGTGCAGGTGTTTGTAATGATTTGCATTCTATTTAGCCTTAGCTGTCCGGCCGTCCGTCTGTCTGTCAGCGGGCTGTATCTCATGAACCGTAGAAGGTAGACAGCTGAAATTATATAATGATAAAATAAAGTTAGTAACAATTGAAAAGGGGTCTCCATACAAGAAACGTTGTTTTTTTCGAGTTATTCCGGTCTGAACCTCCCCTCTCCTCGATCCCCTCGGCGTTTTTTGCCTTGTGGTCGGAACCCTTCGTGTGCGAGTCCAACTCGCACTTGTCCGCTTTTTTCTGTAATCAAATCAGTCAACATTTTTACATCTCGTATAGGAAAGAATTTTTATAGTTCCTGTTTTAATATATGCGTAAACCATGTATAGCAATGTTAAATTATGTAAAGTAGCTGTAATTAATTCCAAATAAATGGTACTATTATGGTAACTATATGGTAGGTACTTATTTATGGCTATAAGAGTAGGGGAAGAATGCAGCTGAATACCAGTATTTTGACCCCTCCGTGCCTCGGAAAGCACGTTAAGCCGTTGGTCCCGGCTGTCATTCGTGGAATTTGACAGACGTTACGGGTAGTCAGAAGCCCAAAAGTCTGACAACCAGTCTTACCAAGGGGTATCGTATTACCCAGTCACTGGGTTGTGGAGGTCACATAGGCAGTCGCTCCATATAAAATACTGATATTCAGCTGCATCCGGTTAGACTGGAAGCTGACCCCAAAGTTGATTCTATGATGTTAGCGAAGTATAAGCCGCACGAGTCGATTTACAAGGCTAAACAACACTTGCCGAGGTTGATCTCTGGATGTGAACATTCTTTAGATATAGAGACCCCTCCGTGCCTTGGAAAGCTCGGCATTGTCATTTGTAGATCTTTGCAAGTCGTGTGTGTAAAGCTTATGACTACAATCAGCCTATAATGTTCCCACTGCTGGGACACAGACCTCCTCTCTTTGCGAAGGAGTGGTCTGTAATCTATCAGGCAAGCCCAGTGCGGGTTGTTAGAAGTCACGTCTTCGAATTTTTGGTTCTAGGACGTTTTCTCACGATCTTTTCCTTCACCGTTTTGGGAGCAGTGGTGATGAAATTTTTTACACAAAGTTACTACTACGTGGAGCCCTTACACAGCCAAAAGGCGTCGCGGCAGACCCCGTAGAAGATGGCGGGAAGAGCTGGAGAAAACAAACCGCCAGTGGTCCACTTTAGCCCTGGATCGAAAGAGCTGGAAGTCATGGCGTCCTGGGGAGAGGCTTTTGGCAGCAGTGGGATGATGCAGGACAGTCGGTAAAGTGCCTGTCTGGGTTTGAAGTCACGACCTTCAACTCGTAAGTCGGGGCCGTTACCACAAGCTTCATCGTTATCATTTCAGCCAAAAGACGTCCACTGCTGGACATAGGCCTCCCCCAAGCACCTCCACTTCGACCGGTTTTGCGTTTCTCGCATCCAACGGGGTCCTGCGGCCTTCACAAGGTCGTCGGACCACCTTGTGGGAGGCCTTCCAACGCTACGTCTTCCGGTACGCGGTCGCCACTCCAGAACCTTTCGGCCCCATCGGCCATCTGTTCTGCGAGCAAAGTGCCCTGCCCACTGCCACTTAAGTTTGGCAATTCTTCGGGCTATGTCGGTTACCTTGATTCTCCTGCGGATCTCCTCATTCCTGATTCGATCACGCAGGGAAACGTCAAGCATAGCCCTCTCCATTGCCCTTTGGGTGACTTTTAGCCTTCTTATAACGCCCATTGTGAGCGACCACGTTTCAGTGCCATAAGTCATCACTGGCAACACAACCACACCACAAGATTACCATGTGACAAAATCATGTCATTCTTTTAACGACCCTAATAAATAACAAAATAATTAGTCTGTTACACATTCATGCTCCGATTACTATTGATCTTTGACCCGGAGCATTGCCACGTGTGTGTATGATTTGAATAGCGTCGTGTTGAATAACTAAAGACCCATTCATAATATGGTGCTGGAATGAATACTGTCTGTCTGGCTGTTAAATAGAAGATATTATACGTACCTACGTACACTGAGAGAAATAAGCAGTAAATAAAAATGAAAAAACATTAATCTGAACTGCTTTAAACAGTTCCAAATGAGCTTAAAGTTCAAAACAGTATTTTTTACTGATCCGAAAGGCAAAATGTTATCGTCATGCATGACAGTAAACTTTAACGTTTTAAGTAGCTAAAAGGTCACAAAATTAACTGTGTTATTCATTGGGTGATATCGTCAAACCATTGAAAACTTTACTAGTATTCACTTCGAATTTTGTCAGTCCCTGTGGCAAAAAATATACATTTATTTTTATCTCTTTCTTATTTGTAAAATAGTTTTAGATGACGTTTGCCTAACTAGGCAAACGTCATCTAAAACTGTTCCAAATTTCAAGTTGATAGCATAAGTAGTTCTTGAGATATCCAGCTGTGACAGACTGAGTTCTCACCTTAAGGGTTTCGTTTTACCATTTTGGTACGGAACCCTAATTATGCCCATGAATCAACAATTCAACATGGTTAAATTTACAAAATGATAGCCATTATGATTGAAATGGTTTTGATGAAGTGAAGGCAGTTGACGTCTTTATTACCTGTTTTAACTTTAGCCGAACTGTTGATACCTATACCCAACTCTAAGTATATAGCCTGGACTTCTGCTCAGCTCCTCAAAATAACCCGCACAATGCTACAACCGTAAACCAACCTGTAAAGTGTTCTGTTGTTTATATTACAACATTGTCTGTTTGTTTGTATGTTTGAAAGTATTTGCACGAACCATCCATAATCAGCCTATAATGTTCCCACTGCTGGGACACAGGCCTCCTCTCGGTGAGAGGGAGTGGGCCGTAATCCACCACGCGGGCCCAGTGCGGATTGGCAGATGTCACATGTCTTCGAATTTTCGGTTCTAGGACATGCCGGTTTCCTCACGATGTTTTCCTTCACCGTTTTGAGAGCAGTGGTGATGAAATAATTTACACAAAGTAAAGCGCCTGTCTGGGTTCGAACCTACGACCTACACCTCGTAAGTCGCGGCCGTTACCACTTGGCCACCACTGCTCACACTTTGCACGAACACTGTGAGTTGATTATACCTATTAGGTATGTACAGTCACGAGCATAAGTATGTATACACCTGGCTTAATTCAAAGGCGATTTTTTCCTTTATTTTTGAATGAAATTTTATGTTATTAGGAACATAGTATTTTCGAACCTATAGGTTTATGTAAAGTGTCGTATTTCAACTTTGCATTCGTTATTTCGTAAAAAAAACGCTATTGAAAGTTGCCAAGTGTTGACATATTAGTGCTTGTGACTGTACGAGTATGTTAGTCGGTGATGTAGTTATTATACAGATATATGGCTATAGTTTAAACCTTGAATAGGCTATACGAGTGCCGCAAGAGGGCGGTGAGTAAATACTTAGTGCATCAAATTGTTAGGTTGCGAAAGTGGCGCCACCAAAACGAAAATAATTTCGTAGTGTTCAAATTCTAGCTAGCTATAATTATAGCTTGAAACAAATCTATCGTGTACTATCCAAAATGTTTCAAATTGATGTTATTTCAAGTTCAACAAATATATCAACTTTTTTTTTAATGAAAACTAAGTTGATTTCAGAGTGACTAGCACTCTTGAAACTGAACTTTATTGACTAGGAATTAAAGTTAGTTTTCCATAAACTCATATTTGTTTACATTTTTGGCAAATACATCGCGAATGCAGATTAGGTCACAGCCTGTATAATTATTGGCAATTTGCATCTACCATACCATCGTATGTAATTGTAGTGTCGATAGTATTATAAATAGTTCCTTATTAGCATTGTTTGCACGGTTGCAGTGTAGGCTGTGAGTAGAATTCGATATGACATGACATAGTGTGTTAGGTCATAGCTTTATTTGACAGTGATTGATTATAATAGTGATGAGTTGTGTTTTTAATAGATTCAAACCAAAACAAAAAATGGGTCATCGGTTTTGTTGCCAATATATATATCCTACTGGAGTTCTATTATTTATTAATTCAGAATTAAAATTATTACTTACTTAAATAACAAATCACACTAATATTATAAAGGCGAAAGCTTGTGAGTGTGTGTGGGGGTGTGTTTATATGTTTGTTACTTATTCACGCTCAAACGGCTGGACCAATTTTGATAAAATTTTGTATGGAGGTAGCTGGCATACTGGATTAACATGTAGGCTACTTTTTATCCCGATATTCCCACGGGATCGATATTTAGTTACAGTTATAGTAGCACAGCTAGTTAAACAGTATATAAATAAATATACAGATAGGTAGTATTTTAGATAGTTCCTAATTAGCATTGTTTGCAAGGTTGCAGTGTAGGCTGTGAGTAGAATTCGATATAAAATGACGTAGTGTGTTAGGTCATAGCTTTATTTGACAGTGATTGAAATACCTATGTTGTGTTTTTAATAGATTCAAAATCAGAACAAATAATAGGCCATCGTTTTTGTTGCCAATATGTATATCTAAGTACTGGGGTCCTATTATTTATTAATTCAGAATTAAAATGATTACTTAAATAAATAAATAACAAAAATATACCATAAATAAAATACAGTAAATAAAAAATAACAATATAATACGTTAGTACCTATTTATTTTAGATATTATATTTAGATTTTTTTTTTTTTTCTAAAAAAAAAAAAAAAAAATATCTAAGTACTGGGGTCCTATTATTTATTAATTCAGAATTAAAATGATTACTTAAATAAATAAATAACAAAAATATACCATAAATAAAATACAGTAAATAAAAAATAACAATATAATACGTTAGTACCTATTTATTTAGTTAGTGTGGTAGTTGGTGATACGTTACCATTGCCACGACTTCCATGCAGGCGAAGCCGCGAGCATAACTACTAGCTTTTAAAACCATTGCATGGTAAAGACATAAAGTAGGTTATGTACCTATTAAAATATGTATAATTTCATAGAAGTCTTGCAGTTGCATGGACCAGTGTCAATTTATGAGTAGGTAGACAACAAAACATACGGTGCAATGAACATCGTCGAACTGTCAAAATGAAAGCCATTACGATTACGTTACGGACTAAGGATGCAAATGTCCGAAAAACAAAAATGGCACTTATTTTCCTTGATGCAATATAAACAATAACAATATATATTATCTAAGAGAAGCCTGTAACACAGCGGTTTTGGCACTAGGGATGCTCACGTAATGTCTAGGCAACGTTCAGGGCTGACATGCAACGTTGACATTTGTAAATCTAAATAGATTTTGTCGCATTCATTCATAGTGCTCGTTTGAGGGGCTCGTGGCTAAATTATAACAGCTGCACGGGTCGATCAAAGGTTAAGCTACGCTTATCGCGGTCGGTTCATGGATGGGTGATCATCCATTACATATCGAGACTCCTCTGTGCCTCGGAAAGCACGTTAAGCCGTTGGTCTCGGCTGTCATTCGTGGATGTTTGACAGTCGATAAGGTTCGAAGTTAATAATTGGGAAAATTTGACAGTGTCGGGTAGCTTGATTTGCTGGCGTCTGTACCACCGGAATTAAAAGTCCCTAGAGGTATAATTCCGTAATATGTACATTGTTTTCATATAACTATATTGGTTTGCTGTATGATAATTCATTATTAATTGGATAATTTATATAATTTATTCTGAATTAATTTTATTTATTTTAATTTTCTAATTTTATTTCAATTTAATTTAATTTTTTACTTTTCAATGTTTATTTTTTCTTTCTATTATTCTAAATCATTGGCAAGAAATAAAAGTCTTTTTTATTTTTATTTTATTTATATTGGTTTACGCGGCGCACGACAGTAATTCTCCCAGTCGACAACCATTGTCATATTTCAGCTTTTTTACACAAAATTTTAAAGAACATCCATTCGGTAGTTTTTGAGTTTATTGCGTTCAGTGCAGACAGACAGACGCGGCGGCGGACTTTGTTTTATAATAATGTAGTATTTTTTACGGCCAATAAAATCATTTTATTACACACTAGCTTCTGTCCGCGAGAAATTTCTTGGATGATACTCTGCAATACTGCAGCTTCCCATCAGCGAAATATTTTTCGGAAGAGAAGGAAGATTACCCCCCCATACAAACTCACAAAATTTACCTCTTTAAAATACTAGAATAGATAAGTAAAAAAAAAGTGTCTTACAATTTTGTACCACGTCCATAGAGAATAGGCTAGAATAGAAGTAAGGAGAACTGACTGTTGTGATAAAGTGTCCGTCAAACTGCGTATAGGCCACAGTAGCAACAGGATTCTCGCAGCAGTAATTTTAGGTTAAGTTCACAAAATTATTTTGGACTACGTAAATAGTTGAGGTCTGGTAATACAGTATACTGGGCTGTCACTAATTTCTCTAGACACCAAAAATATTAAATTTTCTAACTGCCCATACTTCAGTCCGTCAACAATTGCTACATTCATACCTTAACCCGTAGACAGAGTAATCTATAGACTATGGTATCCGTGTCACCGAAAGGGACAAAAAATTCCGCCAATCTTCATCATACTATCATTTTTACAGCTTATTACACTGCACCTTACTATTTTCACAGTTGCGCAAATGTACTATTATTGAATTATGCACGAAAAAGATCTTATTTTCCGTTTAATCGCGGTGTAGTTTTTATTATTTCATTCATAAACGTCAAACTTGTTGTGCACATTGATGTGCTTAGCCGACACGCAGTAAGGGACAGACATATTCTTACTCTGTCTCTTTTTAACCGACTTCAAAAAAGGAGGAGGTTTTCTTTGCTAGTGACGTTAATATATTTCTCTTTTTCTTGTGCGAATGAAAAAGAAGATATGCAGCAGTCTATAGTTTACTCTGTCTACCTTTGCCTACTCTAGCGCCATTGTGGAGGGTTTTTGAACTGATACTGCATAAAGCTGGACACTTTTTCCACTTTCGCCCCATATGAGTCAGTTCTCCTTACTTCTATTCTCCATGACCACGTCATTGTGTCCATTTTAACGTTAATATAAACTTGTCAATGTTACTAGTGACAACCCTATCGACAGTTAATTTATATCTTCTGGCATGTCGTACACGGAACGGACCGGCCGTGACTGAGTCTACTCGCTTCTATACAGGGTGTATTAATAACTTTAGCGAGATTGAACGCCGTGATTATGCTGACACTCGCAGTTTCCTGAAAGCCTAACCAAGTTTCTTATCAGTACAGCGTTACCTTGATAGCTGTTGTGATATTTTGAGCAAAGTCAAAAATTTATTTGCTCCTAAATTCCAGTTTTTTCCTGGACATAGAGTGGAAATTTTAAGGTAAGTAGTAAGATGGGTTGATAACGTCTGACTGAACCCTCGGGGTAATTGCATAACAGACTATAAGTTGTAGCAATGGCTTTCATTCTGACAGTTCAACAACACTCATTGCGTTTTTTACGTTGTTGAGCAGACAATTTTTTTGAACATATTAAGCAATGGGCTAGCAATATCCTTCAAAATGATTAAGATTGAGATTGTTAGTATGTTACGCAATTAGGGTGCTGGTCGTACTTACATCTTCCACACACCACCACCAACCACTACCAACCAACACCACCAACACCACCAACATCACCTTAATTTTAGGATACACCCTGTATACATTTTTATCGGATGTTTTACGGACTACCGTGCGTCAAATACCTTTGTATGACGCCTCGAACAGCGGTGAGGTCGACATGGTAATTAACATTGTCATCATTTGGTGGTACGTGCATACAAAGAACTATGTATTAATAGACATACGTTACTTTTATAGCGAGGTGAATAGGCCCGGTCCCTATTACATGGGACTTAAACATAAGGGCCAGTTCACACCGAGACGCGACGCGACGCGCAGTTTTCAAGATAGAAATACAATTACAGACCTTATCTACTACACAAAAAGGTACACAATTCAGTGAGCTAAGCCGCGCGGCGGCGGCGCCGCGCTGCGTAGCTCGACGTAGCAGGTAGATACTGAATTGTGTACCTTTTAGTGTAGTAGATAAGGTCTGTAATTGTATTTCTATCTTGAAAACTGCGCGTCGCGTCGCGTCTCGGTGTGAACTGACCCTTACTGGCGAAATGTGGGTAGGTACTACTTACCGGCTGACTTTTTTACCGTCTGGACAAAGAAAGAGTCTAAAAGGTGAACGGAGAAGTCGAGAAAGAGAGAGAGATAGAAAGAGAAGAGAAAGGAGGACGTTGAAATCTATGGCAATTTTTTTTATTTTACCTTCCGCCCTTTGGTTTAAGCGGTCGACGTCTTCAACCAAAGGATTGAATGTCGCTACGAATCATTGATAATTTCCGCACGTAGAGCCTATAAGTTGAATCTATAAATTATTTGTCCGTCATATTCGTTTTTTTTTTTCAAAAAAAAAAAGAGATTTCTGTGCCATAGGCTTTTCACAATCGACAGGTTGTCGCATCGCAAATGACTCACAATCGACAGGTTGTCGCATCGCAAATGACACATTTTCCTTGCCCCCCAACTGCAAATAGTTGTCGGAAGAATGATGAGTATTACTAGATCTGCTATTTGATTTTGCAGTGCCGCCAACGCCTATTTTTGCCCATTTTTCGTATTGGACATTTATAATTTATGACATTATTATAGTAATCCTTCTAGTCCGTTCACTTTTTATACCCTGTTTTTGTCCAGACGGTAAAAAACGTTAGCCGGCTTAAGTAGAGTCTTTTCAAACGATGGGACACATAGTGTCCTGCGTGTCCTGTCAGCTGCACGTTACAGTAACTGATGGACGCTAGTGATCCTGTGATGGCGCCAAACACGTAGCCGAATTCTGAGCCGAGTCCATTTAAATTGCCATCGACACGCTAAGATCTTTATGGTTTCATGTCTATTATAATTACTGAAGTTTGAATATGAGCTCATTTTCAGCGTACTATTTTCAGCTTGCAAAGTTAATGTGTCGCTTGAAAAATAGCAATGGGAAGGAAAATAAATCGTTTCTGGGTCAAATAGTAATGGCGCTTTTATGAGATACTCGCTTCTGCACGCAATATCGTCCTCGTAAAATTATCGCCCGTCCGCACTATTTACTTTTAGCTTAGAGCTCTTTCTACTTATTTTTTGGGTCGTAACTTGATGTTAAATAGCCTTTAGCTTCAAGAATTGGACTGTCAAATGCAAAAATAATTTTTAAAATCGGAATATAGGCCGACCGCGTTGCCTGAGGTAGCTGCGCGGTGCGGGAGGGGTGATAGTTGTCACAAGTTGACGAATCACTGAGCTCTCGCATCACGTCACCACACCCCTCCCGCACCGCGCTGCTACCTCAGGCAACGTCTCAGTTAGGCGGTCAGCCAGTAGTGCCAGAGATTAGTGCGTTTAAACTTCAAACAAACAAACTCTTTAGCTTTATTATGTTAACTAGCTTCTGACCCCATCGCATCGCATCGCCCATCCGCGCTATTACTTCGTTTTAGCTTAGCGTTACTTTCTAGCTTTCGTTCTTTTTGCTCGGCTCCTGAGGGTCGCAGTTTTATTACATTTAAACAGATTTAATTTCAACTTTATTAAATCTCCATTATGTATCACAATAATCTCCTAAGTTCACACATTCGAACTGTTTCACGAGTAGGTAATATTGCATACCCTCACTGCAGGAGATAGAGACCACAAATGACGCATCTCCAAGCTATGTACGTGGCCTAATAGAATAGAATAGAATATTTTTATTTCAGACCGGAGTCCATAGGGTTAGTAACAATTTTAACTTAAGTTCTAGTGTTAGTGGGTTACAGACACATAAAAATATACAATTAAATTTCGGCATGGAGCCGCATCCACCTCCGCAACATCGGGGAATCCCACCGATCTACGAATACACTGAGAATACTGTTGGTGCCGCCGCGAACACGAGACATCAGGGATGCACATCTTTTCCTAATAATAGCGGCAAAACCATCAATATTATTATCTGCAAACATCCCCGACGCACTACATCGCCACGGCAGCCGCAGCAGTACTCTCAGTGCATTATTATATTGAACGCGTAGGTCGCTGTATGCCCTCTGAGTGAAGTAATATTACTAAGATGCCATAAAATATATTTTTACGACAACTGCATTACCCCTGCACTGTTCCATAAAACGATTAATTTCTTTAAAGTTATTTCAGCCATCAACTGTTGGAATCCATTTACTACCCAAGCTTTTTAGTGTTATTATCCAAATTATCCTAGGAACACGCTACCTACTGGGCTAGATTTTGTATCTAGGTTATTTTAGCTTTGCCTGGACGGTTTTAGGTCAGGTTAAATTTGATTATGGGTGACCTAACTTTGTGGTCGTGTAGTGGCGAAATGCGATTTTGTTGTTCTTTTATTCATTAGGTGTAAGTGAGGTTTATAGAGGGTGATTGAAAGTTCAACCTTGAGAGGGGCTTGTGTCTAAGAAATAACAGCCGTTCGGTTCGTCGCCGCCGTTTTTAGTTTGTTAATAGGTTTAGTTAGGTTAGGATATTATATTCAAATTTTAATATTTAGTATCAGAAGTTTATCCAGTGCATATATTTAAATCCTCCAAAAATTTCTGACTAACTTAATGCGAGTACCTGTCTAGCCTATTCAAATGTATTAAATTACCTACTTAAATAAAAATAATAGCCCCATCACTGACGCGGTCGTGGCGCACGGCGGCACGCTCGAGACACGCCCGGTGACATAACTCGTCTACAACATGCCGTGACCAAGGCACCGCCAATGGCCTAATAGTTCGGGGAATGGCCTAAAGTTCGGCTGTATATAAATGCGTTATTTATAGAAAGGAAAGGGCGTTATTCTTTCATTATGAGCTCATGATGTGGTGGAAAGATTGCATAAACAGGGTAGACTGACTGTTTTTATGTGTTCCATACGACGTTTCGTTTTTTTGGAACGAAGTTCTTTTACGGAGCTTGCGGTAGGAGTAAAATGGGAGAAATCGTCACGTAACGAAAAAGCGTTATGTCCCCTCCATGCGACTTTACATTTATATAATAGAGAGAGAGAAAGATTGTTTACACAGTTTTCGAGGGCATTTACTGAAGCCAATAGTGAGGTCAAAATGAAAATCCAAGATGGCGATTGCAATTTTTTAAATATTTTTCGCAATGTGTGTCGTTTTCATGATTTTCGTGGGTGCTAAAGCCGATATAATGGTCAAAATGAAAATCCACGATGATTGGCTGCAAAAATGTACAAATTTTCAACATTTTGAATTTTTCGCATCCGCCATCTTGGATTTTTATTTTGAACTTCGTTCCTGCCGGGGGGCCCCGACCCCATATCTATGTTTTTTTAAATAGGGTACCTACATGAGAAACTTTCAAAGCAGATATTAAAGAGCAAATTGCGTTAAGGGAAGGCCTATAGGTACTCAGTAGTAGATAATAAAATGCGACTGCACCCAAATTGCGTTGATCGAGTAAACACGGAAACTGATTTGATGATTTCTATTATGGAAATAAGCACCATAATTGCGTAACACATTACCTATCAACCACAATCTGAATCATTTTTAAGGCTAATCCATTGCTTTATATGTTACAAAAATGTGTTTGCTCAACAACGTAAATGACGCAATGAATGTTGTTGAACTGTCAAAATGAAAGCCATTGCTACTGACAGTGTGTTACGCAATTACTCCGCAGTTTGTTTATTTCTCAAAATAAAAGTTATTACTTTTATGAGTATGCTACATAAATATCGATTGACACCTCATTCATCAAAATAGGATGAGCAGTTTAGGCGTTATGGTGGAACATACAAACATACATAGACTGCTAAAAAGACTGCGAATTGAAGATTAAAACAAACAAAGTCGCGCTAAACAGCAATAGCATCATAAATTCAAAGATGCCACCTCCGCCTTTCATTCCAAGTCACTCAATCGACAGATTCCATTTAGATGCGCATGCCATTACCGATACACATAAATACACGACCACGCAGGTTTGGGTAGGTGACGTCATGATGAGTTCATCTGTGACGTCATTAGGTGGGGAAACTGTTACAGATTATAATATGCAAATAGAAAAGGTTGCGTAAAATGAATATGAAGAGGTAGAAGTATCCGTATAGGTTATCTTTATGTGAATAGAAATCTGACTTGTTTGAAGATATAAAACAATGGAGCTGATTCCCTTGTTCACAAAGTAAACTAAATTTAAGTTCAGTACATCTTTTTCTTTCGATTTCATTAAGAAAAGGACAGAAGATTTAATAAATATTAAATTGACGTATTTTTAGTAGGTAGCCATGTTTTTAATCACGTCTAAACTTGCTATGGGGTATCTTAATTTGACAGGAATAAACTAATATTTATCTTCTGTCCTTTTCTTAATGAAATAGAAAGGAAAAGATGCACTGAACTTAAATTTAGTTTAGTTTGTGGACAAGGTAATCGGCGCCATTGTCATTCAATGATTCAAAGTTATAACTAAGGTAACAATAAATCAAAACACCCAACTGCAGTCTGTAATTTTTTTAATTAGTTCAATCTCTGATTTGATGCCCACAATTTATTGATGACACTGATTCCTCAACTCGGTTATTTTGATACCTACCCCACGTGGTCATGGTACAATTGTTTTTCATGACGTTAGTTATTGACTTTATCCGCCATTTTGAGTTTATAAGACATTCGAATTGAGAACCTCTCCTTTTTTGAAGTCGGTTAAAAACAAAAGCTACCGTATAACCATCGTGACTTAGACGAGATGATGGGACGAGTCTTGTAAGTAATAAAGTCCATCCAGCTGCTAAGATGCTTCGAGGGAATATGTATCATCTCACATACAAATATTATACAAACATTTATAGATACTTATCATAGATACGTGTGAAAAGCATAATCAGCATAGTCAGTATTCTAGATAAAGGAGGTGTTATTCTATAAGTTCATGTTAACCAAATGATTCATTCTCGCCAGTATCTGTCAATAAATATTAGAGGTAAAATCTTCTTGAAATATTTCATGACACACTGCCTTTTTTAACGCATTAACATGGTGTTTGACTTTATCTAATCTCTTCTTAGTAACAGTGTTACATCTTATAGATATAAGATTATCTGCAGGTAATCTATCTGCATTCCCTCCTGATTGTTACGTGGTGTAGGTACTTAGGCAATGTTTATTTCTGAAGTGAAAACTTCTTTAGACGCAAAGACTTCTTTTCTAGAAAAGTTTTCCATGACTGAAGTACATTCCTATGTTTCTTTGGATAAGAGGGCACTTTTGTGCAAGATGGTTTCTACGGCAGTAATTTAGCAGTACATACCTACATACATTCACGGCTTCTTCCCACGGGGGTAGACCAACAGTAAAGAAAACGCCAGTGTTTCCTGTAGCAATACCTACCTTAATAAATATCTTACGAAGTACGCAGGTACGTCAAGGCTATGCTGCCTACAATGATGTCAAAATCATAAACACGTGTTTCGAGTCAACGTTTAAGTTTTTAGATCGTAAATGTCCACATTTCAGTTTAGATTCACATCATCAGCCTTTACAATACGAGTAATGTGTAGGTAATAGCTATCAAATAAATTTGTAATGGAATGGAACCTAATAAAAATACCAAAAAAATGGATATTTCATAATAAATTCTGGGAAATTTACAAAAACACATAATACCTACTCTCAAAACGGTGAAGGAAAACATCGTGAGGAAACCGGCATGTCCTAGAACCAAAAATTCGAAGACATGTGACATCTGCCAATCCGCACTGGGCCCGTGTGGTGGATCACGGCCCACTCCCTCTCACCGAGAGGAGGCCTGTGTCCCAGCAGTGGGAACATTATAGGCTGATTATGATGATAATACCTACTTGGATGTTATCGTATCCCATGGATTTTTACCTTGGTTATATAGGGTGCTTAATGGTTGCAAAGGGGAATACGCCGAATTACAAGTCACCCTGTCGCCACCCTGTTTTTTCAGCCCGCTGCTTTAGGTAAGTCATCCCATGACTCGCGATTGGGGTGAGCACTCCTATCCAGCTGCTACCAGCCACCCTGCGAAAAATCTTCGCTCCACCTAGCTTGAGGGCGTCCCGACCCTTACGATAACCGATTCGCGGACTCCACTCAAGAACACGTATAATAACCTAACGAAAAATAGACGAATTTGGTAATAATGTAAATCGACCAACCAACTCTCTTTATCGGAGTACACTGCTAAACACATGCATCTCCCAAGTTACGCCACAACACCCGGATTCCCGGTTTTCTGCCTTCCGTATCCAGTTAAAACAAACAGTATGTATAAACTGGTTTATTTTGCCGTCAATCACAAAAGTAACATAATTTCAGTGTGTATATTTTTGTGTCAATCTTAAATGTCAGCAGAGACGCCATCTTTATTAAACAGTGATGTTATGGCCTGCTGACAAGTCGTGTTTTCAACTTCATAAGGCGTGTTACACAATGGAACTATTATGCTACCAAGTACCAGGCAGCATTTTGCACTTTGTCAGAACTTCAGAACTCCTTGTTCGAGAAATTTCAAGCCGCTCTGGGATTTCGGTCACCGAGCAGCATCTGATTGCTGGTTTCCATTTTCAACCGTATTTGTGCAACCAAGATAACAAGACAAGATACTTAAGAGTGGTATTGCAGAGTTGCAGGTGTGTCTTGTCGGTAGTAGACGATAAATCAAGTATCTATCTAATTTTGTCACTTTATTAAGAAGTGTTCCGCAGGGCTTAGTTCTGGACCCAATTTTATTGATGAAATAAATGTCTTTGACACTTGACGGTGGTTGTCCCAAGTTGCTTCTTTTAGGTAGGCCGTAGGTTTGAAATCCTGTACATTCCATAGTTTAAATATTCTGAGGACGGTATTTATAAACATACAAGATAGTAACACAAACATAGTAAGGACGCTATTGTGTTTGGAAGTGCATTACACAATATGTTTAAAGCATTTATTTCTTTGTAACTACGATTACGTGTAGTGTGTGGTGTAATGTAAGCCGAAGGCATGCTACACACTAGTGCACACTAGTAGTAGTGGGTATTAATCCGTACAGTGGAGCATTACAATCGAATATCTGTAGATATGTTCGAGAAAAAAGGAAGACTGGAAGCCGACCCCAATATAGTTGGGAAAAAGTTATGTAGATGATGATGATAATGTCCGAGAAAAAGGCCGCTTAGCAGTGCGGGCGGCAAAAATCACCGGCCATTTCTCCGAAGATGATGCCGAAAGGATTTTTCCGATCGGTACGAGCCGAATACAAGTCGAACTTATTAATGTAGTAACTAGCTTTTGCTCGTGATTTCGTCTGCGTGTATTTTGTATTTCTTTCTTTTTATACAAATATTCAGGATGAAAGGTAGTCTATGTCCCTCTCCAGGTATACCAGGTTAAACATAACGATCAATTCAGTGGCTAAGGGGCCGATGTTTCCATCGTCAGATTACTTTTATCTGAAGAATAAATATGGCTCTATGACATATATTCTATACTAGCTGTTTCGTAAATGTCGATCCCGTGGGAATATCGGGATAAAAAGCCTATATGTTAATCCAGGGTGTCAGCTACCTCCATACCAAATTTTATCAAAATTGGTCCAGCCGTTTGAGCGTGAAGAAGTAACAAACGTATAAACACACACACACCCCCCCTCACAAACTTTCGCCTTTAAAATATTAGTGTGATTATTAGATATTCTTAAATATAGCGGTATGACAAATATTCTATACAAAAGCTGTCAAACCGCAACTTTTATTCCTCAGATAGAAGTTACCTGAAGATTGAATAATCGGCCCTTAGGCGTGAAAAGGTAACACATAGGCAAACAGAGATAGATATGGATGGATGGTTATGGATTGCTTCGGGACGGATTTTTCTTTTACAAATACTGCCGAATCGAATGTACCGACCCGAACAAGGTGTGCAACACGCCTTACGCCACAAATCACTGGTAAAAACAGGAAACATATAAACGGATAGCCTTTTGTTCCGCATTTACATGTCTTCACTGAGTTTTATGGGCTAAGCAGTCAAGTTACTTGCTATTTATGTTCGACCATACAAATTACTTTAGATAAGTACCTACGCTCAATGAGTTATGGTTTGGTTTTAAGTGTTGCGGAAGAATGAAATACATGTCGTGAGGGCTCTGTATACGTTGTTCTCTATTCTCGACAAACCCACTGCTCCTTCTTACATGACTTCTCAAATTCAATATTTATGCTCTGCCCATGCTAAAAATCTTCGCTCTACTAACAACGATTCTTCTACGATGTCCTTCTCACCGTTCTGGCATTAAGTCCGCCTTTGTACAGTATTCAGTCAGTATTATATCTTTTACTTGTGCTTAAAGTTTTAATATAAATACATTTTACAGTGCATCGCGGAGTCTGGAATCGTGTGGATGGCAATACGCTCGCCGCCTATTGCCATCTTACATTATTTGAGCACAATCTTAGATATCTCACTCATATAATTAACATGGAATGTTATTGATCCCATCTATGCGAACGATCACATAATACATGCAATCTATCACATTTCACACGGACGCACTCACGCGCAGCATTCCTTGAATGATCGATAAATCTCAAGACGCGAGATAATATGTTGAGATAAATCGTTCATCAATCATTGCGTTATTGGCTGTTGGCATAATTTAGAATAATAGGTGAGTTAGACTGAAGTAATAGAAGTCGTCAATTCTCTATTTGTTGAAGTTTCTACAGATGGAAGGATTTTACATAATTTAAAAAGCTAACAGTCTTATAATAATAATAATTTTATGTACAAGAATGTAAAAAGGAGGGGAAATAATCACCGGGCATCAAAAAATTCGTCCGCCTCGCTGTGAATAGAAAAAGTGTCCAAAAGGCTGGCAGCATTGCCACGTTGTCTGGCAATACTGATTCTTTGGCCAAAAAATAGGCCAGCCCTCTGGTCACGTGAAGAGTCGAACTTGAAGGATCCAAAATCTATAATTACTTTTTTGGCTTTTTTTAAAATTTACCTACTAGCGACTGGTGCACGGTGGTCAAAATAAGAATTGGATTAGTGAATTTAATCGGAATTCCGCGAAGGCAAAAAGAAATACGAACCTAATACGTCAAAACTCTTTGTTACCAACATATCTCCCCATGGGCAAAACATGGCCTGTCCAAACAAACCCCACAGGAAATCTGCTAAAGATATCACTGCAAATAATAATTTGCAGTATATTTTCGGCCCTTCGTCTTAATCAAATATCGTAGGACAAACCTTGACCACTTACAATGTAATCATATCTTAGTGTGACTATTTATGAAGGATTAAATGTAGGGCATGAAACGTCGCCTAATGTATTAGGACATTATGGATTTAATGGGTTGTCAAGGGATTTACGATATACTTATGGAAATCATCATCATCTGCCTAGCCTTTTGAGTCGGCTTCCAGTCTAATCGGATGCAGCTGAATACCAGTGTTTTACATGGAGCGACTGCCTTTTACTGATTTACTTATGGAAATGCAATATCAAATATTGCCATTTTCAAAATTAATAAGTAGTCGTTATGTGTTGGATGGCATAGAGGCAGTGCTTGGGGGAGGCCTATGTCCAGCAGCGGACGTCTTTCGGCTGAAATGATGATGATAATAATGTTGGATACAGGATAATTTTCTGGTATGGGCGGTGGGTCAGGGCGAAAGCCGACATTATCATTTATAGGACAAAGTCTAGGAAACAAAAGAGGAGTTTGTATTTGGTATAAACCAAAGTAGCCAGGAATCGTATAAAATTTTTTTTTGCACATATTTGAAGACCAACTTCTATGTTGCATCAAATGACGAGGATTGTCTTATATAGTAATATGTAAAAGATATATATAAAGACTAGCTGATAAACCCCATGATTTTCCCCATGAATGCAACAAGGGGATAGAAATTACCATTTGAATGAATACAGTTCACACTTCAAAGAGAAATGTTTATATGACTCATTAAGTGCAGCTACAGCGCCATCTTGAATGTTGAATCATAAAATCAACGACTGCATGCTTACTGCGTTAAATCTGGGAAACAGATTTAATGTGGCTTGTAGTCATCAATGTCCTAGAACCAAAAATTCGTAGCCATGTGACATCTACTACCCGCACTTGGCCGCGTGGTGGATTACGGCCCACTTCCTCTCACAGAGAGGAGGTCTGTATCCCAGCAGTGGGAACATTATAGACTGATTGTGCTTACGCTTATCATCTCAATCTCATTATCAATCTCAACTCATCGACAATCAATATCAAAAACTTATCAAAAATGCAGGGAAATTAGAGGTTTTTTTGACAGATTGAGACTCAGATCAGACTGTGAACGTTCTTAAAATTATGAGAATTGCCCCTCTGTTGATTTAGTGACAAAATCATTTGACGCTTAAAAAAAAAATTGTTAAAGTCATGTTTTGTAACATTTCCATTTTTTTGTTTTCTATTTTCTCTGTAACTCAGTTGCGGGGCTAACTGATTCAGGACCCATAATGACAACTTTTGACTGTCGTCTGATCGACACGTGTCATCGAAAGCGATACCTAACACGTGTCGATCACGCGAGTCACAGAGTTATCGATCCGATCAGTTTTAATATTAATTAAAGCCTCCTGTCCATATAGTATCTATTTCCAATGTTTTACGATTCTCATAAGAAAATACGATTTATATTGCAATATTTTAGTTTACATTGATAATATTTGTTTACTTAAAATCTTTTATATGTATGTTTGCATTCGTAGGTACCTCGTGTTTACTCAAATATACTATTTACTGACTGTAGGTATAATTTCGGAAGACCGTAAAAACAGCTGTTCCCCCCACGCATAATGTCGGTGCATATTAATTGATATTCACGCGTTTGAAATGTCGAAAATGTATGAATAATGTAGGTTTGATATTTGAATGGAGTTGTGGACAGTTGAGTATTTTAAAGATCACCTCACAAATTCACAATAAAGGTAAGCGTCTACAGTTTCGCATCGGACGCATCGCACGTAACGGATTTTAGTTTGCCTTGTATAAAAACTCATACAACAGCGTCCACTGATCCGCACCGTACGGACCGCTCATCGGCAATGCCTACATGCACCTACATTTATTTGAATTAAGAATTTGATATAGTTTTCAAGATAAGGAAGAAAAAACTGAATGTCATACTTAACAAAGCACAAATTAAATTGCAACTAAAAACTTTTTAGGAGCTTTTTGTTACAAATGGTCACTCAAAAGTCAACTTACAATACATTTCATTAAAGTAAATAACTGATTATGTGGCAATGGAATGTAAATGGTGGTGGCCAAGTGGTAACGGCCGCGACTTACGAGTTGTAGGTCGTAGGTTCGAACCCAGACAGGCGCTTTACTTTGTGTAAATTATTTCATCACCACTGCTCTCAAAACGGTGAAGGAAAACATCGTGAGGAAACCGGCATGTCCTAGAACCAAAAATTCGAAGACATGTGACATCTGCCAATCCGCACTGGGCCCGCGTGGTGGATTACGGCCCACTCCCTCTCACCGAGAGGAGGCCTGTGTCCCAGCAGTGGGAACATTATAGGCTGATTATGGTTATGGTTATTATGGAATGTAAATTATCAGAGATTATGAACACATAGGTATCTACATTTTAGATGATGCAAAATTACACTAATTGATTGGAGTTTTACCGTGCACCATAATCGTCAACTTCATAATTTAAAGAATAAAGCAACTTGTACTTACCTACTTTCACTCTGTGTTTCACTCGTGGATTTGCATATGATGTGGTAATTTTACAAACTGAAATCCAAAATCAAAATATTTTAGCTCACATCATAAACCTACATGGGCACTTAGGGACCGTCAGTAGCTAGGTGCACGGTTTCAATTTGTCTCATGGGAAGTAGCTTACCTACACAAAAGACAGTCATTTCCAGTATTGATGCTGGCAAATAAAAAATCTGCAATTATCGAACAAGTCGACAAGACGCAATCGAATTTCATTTCAATCAGACCGAGCAATTTAAGGCGGATTAAAATGGCGTCGCATTATCAGGGGATTTTCCATTTTCTTTTTACAAGCTTGAAGCTGCTTGAACACAAAAACAACTTCAAAACATTTTATAATCTAGGTTGCTGTAACATCTTACAGATTGTTATGATTTACGACATAATTTTATATTTTCCAACATAGGATTTACACCACGTTTCCTGAGTTCAACGGACGTATGAAAAAAAATCTGTCAAATCGCCCGTCCCTCAGGAACTGGGAATGTAGGTCGATTGGCGCGAGAAATTAAAATTAGAACGCGGATCTCCGGCCGGCGTGATTCGTTCTCGATTACTTTCATTCGATTCAAATAGATTCTCGATTATGTTGTTTGTGTCTGTGGTCTAATTAAAAATATAGAGGATGTATGTTGCTCGGCAGTGTGTAAAGATGGCAATTAAAAAATAATAATCAACCTTATCTTTTTAAATTATGTCGTTTACAATAGATGTGTCAGCTTCTTATCAAGATTCAGGCTCCCAATACTTAAATGGATTCGTTGGAGCTTAATCCAATTTTCATAATTCAGACCAAATACATTCGATTTTCTGACTCCCCAAGGATCGCTACATTGACCTTTCCTATGCATCCCGCATCCAGCGGATTCTCGCGACCTTTACCAGGCCTTTTTTAAAACAGGGCAGAAGTTGAACTGCACTAAGACGTCATACAAAAAAGTAGTGCAGTTCAACTTCTGCCCTGCTTTATGAGGTGATGGTAAGCCCCCTGGGCCCTGGTACACTTTCCAGGCTATGTTCAGATATTAACAAATACATGATTGATGATAGTCTTGCCAAGGGATGTCGTGTTAGTGTTTCCCAGTAACTGAGTTGCAGAGTTAAGACAGGCAGTCGCTTTATGTAAAGTACTGGTATTCAGCTGCATCCGTATAGACTGGAAGCTGACCCCAACAAGGCTAGACAGATGATGAGTTCATCTAACCAACGGCGGCAGTAGTAATTTCATAGGCATCTAGCAGAAAACGCTAAGATTCTGTCTTAAATCCACCAGGAAACCAGTCAAATCAAATCAAATCAATACTAAGACTATTCCTACCAACAGCAAAATCATAGGAACGACCCTATTTACCAAGTTTGACAACGAGCAAGACAATATACTAGCAACAATACTATTCTGGCATTCCGCCAACATATTATATACCTTGCCAACAGTAGTACGGTCCGGTCAGCCACTCGTTAGAACTACCAAAACCAACCTTATTACAACGGAATAAATTCGATGTCAGTGTCAAATTATTACCATAGACACACGGTTGACAGTACAGTCACGACAAATAGTGGCTACAAATAAAAAGTTGTCTATCTACGTGTTCAATCAATGTCATGGATATTCAAGTCTATAGCTGATTCTGAATTTAAAAATAGATGATAAAAACTGTCGATTTTGTGCCAGTAAAGTTATTGACAGGGAGATTTTCTACTTATTTTTTTGCGTGTACGCATGGTTATGTTTCTTTTCTTTCTTTTGTGTTGCTATGGACCATGGCAAAGTGTCGAGTGAAAAGATTAGCAAGTTGAAACACTGAGGGTCAAAGGTGCGCTTTACAAACGTATTGTCATTCTTGGAGGCTGCTGAGAATGTTGAGATGGATGTGTGGAGTGATGGAAAAATAAGTATATAAGGGGAAGTGGCGCCAGTGACAGAAAATTTGAAAGGAAATCGTTATGGGCACAAGATGAGGAGGGAGGGAACGCATGTGATTAAAAGAGTATGAATACAAAATAAATGTTGATGGATGGAGACAGAGACGAAGGCAAAAGAAAAGATGAATGGATTGTGTGAGGAATGATATGAAAGAGAAGGAATGATAGCGTGCCGGCTTTCGACAGGTTCGGCCTTAAACTTTGAACTTTTTATGTATACCTACTGGTTTTATAGATTTATGAACAACATCATCATCTGCATTGACATATATATTAAATCATTGATCATCTGCCTTGCTTTTTTCCAATTAAGGTCGGCTTCCAGTCTAACCGCATGCAGCTGAATACGTATTTTACACGGAGTGACTGTCTATCTGACCTCCACAACCTAGTTACTCGGGATCGGGAGATCTTTGGAAAGAAACGCTCACATGTTTTAGCCGTTACTTTATGAGTGAGTATAGTATAAGTTTACACAGGACTACCCACACCGATCGGTACCGACTTGTCTGAATCGTGACCCTACTTCTTTATGCAAGCATCCTTACTCGGAAAAACCCAGAACACAGCACCGCTGCTTGATGGCAGAAATAAGTATGGTGATAGTGCTTCCCCTGACAATTGAGCCTTATTTCTTCTAGAGTAGCTAGCGAGCTACCCTATCTACTACCAAGATCTTGAAGCGCGGTGCTATTCCGTAAAGTTCATTTCGAACTTAGGTGAATTGGGCTGTCATTCCACCTGATGGTAGGGATTGACACTATTGACAGCTCACTTCACCTAAGTTTTCAAGGTGAGATTTTTACAGAATAGACCGGCTTGTCACCATTCGAATTTTGAAGTAACGTCATGATCGAACATCAAGAAAACAAATGAATGTTTATCTTCTCGTAAATCAAACGAATGTGTACAAAGTAATTGTCTATGGAAAACTGACAACTATAGTTAATAGACGGGCGACCTGTAATTACAATACCTTTTCATGTCGCAGTTTCTAACTGGTAGTTAAGGCACATGACAAAGTAATAGTTCTTATTCCTTGAATGTAATCCTTGGTTCACTAAATAAATACCTACAAACTGTTTACCGATGTAGGTACAATGTAATTCATACATATTTCTGTAGGTAAATTGTAAATACCAACCAACCAACTCACCAACCAACCAACTAGATTCCGATGCAAGGAAAAGTAAAGCAGAACACTTTCCGTTTTATCATATGTCATATGAGCATATGCATCAATTTCATTTGTATGAGTATGATGGTTCTAGGCTTCTAGCCCTGTGACTGAGAGATAGACTACAATTAGAGAAATAGACGGCGTAGCGCCAGATACCTTGGCAAAGTTGGCAACCCTAAAAGGATTTTTAGACTCACTGGCTGAATGTCTCGATGTCTGACTTAATATCAACTAGATATTCTTTTGTTATCATCGAAAGACGTCCACGTCCACGTCGACGCTGGAATTAGACCTTCCCCAAAAACATCCAACGACCAATCGCGTCTGCCCAAAATAGAAAGAGAAAAAAAAACAAGTGCCTAAATGTGTCGGAAGAACACGTGTAATCATCCACTTAAAAATAAACTTTACTTTAGTAATAATAGAGTCTTCAATTGATCGTTATTTGCTAAATGTGACAGCTGTCATTAAATCGTGCACGGTAGGAATCATAGACACGTTGACAATGCATTCGCAGAAATTCTCAGACTAAAAAGAAAACGAGTCCATATTCTATTTAAAATTGTTAAAATATTTCTGTTACTTTCAGTTTTTAATTAAGTATAAATACACAATTATTTAATCTGGCAACCTAAAGAGTGTTTCACACTTTTGTGGACAGTGGAATTTCTTACAATTTTTACTGACCGACCCGCGAGCAAAGAATTTCTTATAACTATCTAACTTCTAGCTAAACAGGTTATAATTAAATTACCTAGCGAAACTTCACAGACGTTATCGTATCGATACAGTATTTTTAACTCACTTCCGACTTCTCCATTTTCTCGGATGATACCAAGAGCTTCTGCGCTTACACACAGATTCACATCATGTTTACCTATACACTTGATAACCACAATTAAAACGGTCGTCGCTTCGTGAGTTAAAAATACTATAACAAATCATGATTTAAAAAAATACTGCCTGGTTGACTAAAGGGTTGATCTAGATACTGTAAAAGTCTCACCATGAAAACATAGGTGAAGTGACCTTGAAGTGAGCTGTCAACAGTGTCAGTCCCTAAGGTGGAATGACAGGTCACTTCACCTAAGTTTTCACGGTGAGATTTTTACAGAAGAGACTTTTATTATTTGTTGTTATAGCGGCCATAGTAGAAACACACTGAAAATTTCAAGTGTGTAACTATTACGGCTCTTCAAAAGATACAGCCCTGTGACAGACGGACAGACGGACAGCGGAGCCAAAGGGTAATTACATGATCGCAGTTTAGCTCGCTACCTCGATCTCACCTCCATGTAGAACAAATGCTAGCTAATAGACACGCACGCACATGCCGAAGGATACCTCACTGCGATACATCGCGGGCTGTTTGGGCGTTTACCTCGATGCTTGGCAATTGTTTCACATGGAGATGACATCGAGGTAGCAAGCTAAACCGCGACCGCGAGGTATCCCACTGAAGCATCTGCAGCATGTAATTACCCTTATTAATAGGGTCCCGTTGACACTCTTTGGGGACGGAACCCAAATTGTAACCAATAAAAGAAAAACTGCCTATTAAAGCACGTATTTTAAAAAGTTCCAATGTGCCCTTGACCTTGAGACAGTCGCGGCAATCGATTGTTTGATGCGAATGATGCGATATTTATGTAACACGAGAAAAATGTCTACAAGTGCGTGGGAATTGGCAGAGAGATAAATTAGAGGCACTGTGTTAATTGATGCTAAACGTGTAGGATAACGGAAATAGTTGTCGTAATGAGGACTGCCGCGCCGGTCGATTCTGTAAAAATCTCACCGTGAACACAAGTGAAGTGAGTTTGTTTTTGTTAGGAATTGACACTATAGACAGCTCACTCGACGCTCACTTCACCTAAGTTTTCACTGTGAGATTTTTACAGAATAGCACCGCTGTACATTGGATAATTTCGAAAAAGTAATTGCTAAGAGGTGTGGGAACGAGTCTGCTGCCGAAAACATAGCTTTTAGATTTTTTGTCTGTTTGTCTGGAAGTATGTTCCGGACTGGCGCAAAAACGGCTGTACGGATTTGGATGAAATTTGGCACAGAAAGTTTATAACATACCTAGGATAGCAGCTGTGCTGCTCAGGAGTTTGTTGCATCACTTCTTCCCAGCTAAAGCACTAGGAAGTGTTGAAGGGTGGGCATTTTGGGGGAGTCTTATATAATTTTGACGTTCAAAATGTCCTGACCTTCAGCCTAATTTGTATTAAATAACTTTTGATTTTGGTTTTTTTCTGGCACAAATCATTATGAAAAATTGCTCATGCCGCGAGGTCTTTATTTGAACCATAGATATCCGAATTTGAACCATTCTGCCGGGTATCAGCGGGGACTTCCAGGGGTATGCCCACTAGTGGAAATCTTCTGTATAATATGATGAGGATCATGATCATTCTGCTAATAATGATGAGGTACTAGCGGTAACCTGAAAACTCTTAGTAATTATTTTGTAATAATTCTTTCAGACTACTAACTATAGAGTATATACCATTACGCCATTTCCTGCTATTGTTTTTAAGCACCTAAGTACCTAAAGAGCAGTGGTGGCCAAGTGGTAATGGCTGCGACTTACGAGTTGTAGGTCGCAGGTTCGAACCCAGACAGGCGCTTTACTTTGTGTAAATTATTTCATCACCACTGCTCTCAAAACGGTGAAGGAAAACATCGTGAGGAAACCGGCATGTCCTAGAACCAAAAATTCGAAGACATGTGACATCTGCCGACCCGCACTGGGCCCGCGTGGTGGATTACGGCCCAATCCCTCTCACAGAGAGGAGGCCTGTGTCCCAACAGTGGGAACATTATAGGCTGTTTATGAAGTACCTAGTAAAAGCTTTTTCATCATTTAAGTCCTAATTTAAAAGCCAGGAAATGGCATTAGAAAACCTTACTCCGGTTGACCGACACCGAACAAAAGAATTACATATTAGAGCGATAAGTATCCAATAAAATTGTCTATGCTAAACCAAGGCGAAATAAACCACGATTGTTACAGAAACAGAAAGGCACAAGCAAGGCTTTGCCGTGACTTATGGGTTGTTGTAGGTCGTAAGTTCGAACCCAGACAAGCGCTTTACTTTGTGTAAAGTATTCATTACCATCAATGATATTATATTAAAGAGGTAGATATGGCTCTAGCGCGCGCAAATTGTTGCAGACAAATTCAGACAATTGTTGTAGTTTCATTTAGTCCGCTAATAGCAGCGAGCAACACACTACAGGTAGCTATCTCTTTCTGTGTCATACGTTCCGTATTATCTATCGCAGTAAGTACTTTGTGATTCAACGCAACAATACAGAACGTCGCTCAGTGTCAGTATGAACGTAGCGTATCTTTCCTTTATAATATAATTATTTACCACTGCTCTCAAAACGGTGAAGGAAAACATCGTGAGGAAACTGGCATGTTCTAGAACCAAAAATTTGAAGTCATGTGACGTTCACTGGGTCCTCGTGGTGGATTACAGAGCGCCATCCACGAAGACGCGCCCCACTCTTCTTCCTAATCGCTTACAACGGTCGATTCTGTAAAAATCTCACCGTGAAAACTTGGGTGAAGTGAGTTTGTTTTTGCTAGGAATTGACACTATTGACAGCTCACTCCACGCTCACTTCACCTAAGTTTTCACGGTGAGATTTTTACAGAATAGCACCGCAGTACAAGTGTGCAACATTCCGCTAGTGTTTTAGTTTTGTCGATACACCGTAATTACTTATTAGTGGGTAATTAGTGTGTATCAAAAAACTGAAACATTAGCGGAATTAACTAGCAATAACCACTAGCGATTAGTAAGAAGAGTGGGGCGCGTCTTCATGGATGGCATTATCTATACTGCCCACTCCCTCTCAACGAAAGGAGGCCTGTGTCCCAGCAGTGGGAACATTATACGCTAAGGCAGGCTTTGCCAGGTAAACCTGGATTTATAGATACAAGTCTAAAATCGCCATCCTGTCTTTGGCAAGAGTGGTGATTAATGTGACGTATTCCACATTGGGCACCCGTTTAAATGGCATCTGAGTGAATGTACCTGACACACAGTGGCACATTCACTCAGGTACCGTTTAAGCGGGTGCCCAATGTGGAATACTTAAGTCATTAAAGTTCATGCCTTCTCTGTATAAGAAGTCTTTGTCCTGCAGTGGAACAGTAATAGGCTGGTATTATAAGGCTTTGTTTATCACTGTACCTTTCTATACAGTTGTAAACTTTGCTTATGTGAAAGAGAAAGTGCTATTAATGTATTGCGTTGTCCTCTTTTTGTCGTCGGTAATGGTTTATTTTATATGGATAACGTGCCCATAGTGCTGTTACGTAGTTTTGATTGCTGTTGTGTCATCTTGGTGTGTGGTCTATTGTCATCCGCAATTTTAGGTAATCAAAATACTTGAAGGTATGCTTATTACGATAACTAAACGTCATGTATTTGGAACCTAAAGGCTCCTTCAAACAGGAGCGACACGCGATAAAATCGCGCGCGACACGAAGGCACCACTCGAGGCGCGACTAGCGGTGTGTCCGGGCTGGTCGGAGGGGTATAGGTTGGGGATGCAGCTAACAATACAATCATTTTAGCGCCCTCTCGAAACAATATACTTAATCATTTTATATCAAGAACGTAATCAAAACAAATGAAAAAACCATTTCCTCTACATTTATCGCCATCACCTAATCAATTTATGAGATAATCGATAAAACAATTAGAGAAATCAGATAAATGCCATTTTATTAATAAATCGATTGAAATAATCGGTAACCTCAATTGTGTTGACCAACATTATTCTTAAGCGATTTATAATCGAATTGCGGCTGAGTAATCTTTATGCTTTAATTTGATTTTAATGTTTATCCGGGTTGTTATCCAATAAAGATTATGATACTCAATATTGCACATACTTAGGAAGAACTTATTTCAAAAGTAACTAGCTGTGCCCCGCAGGTTCATCCGCATAAGTCTCGATCCTGTTGGAATATCGGAATAGAAATTATCCTACATCATAAACTAGGTCATGGTCTACCCATTTGCCAAATTTCATTCAAATCCGTTCAGCCGTTTTAGCGTGATAGCTTAACAAACAAACGTACAAAAAAAAATAATATTTAAAATATTAATTTAGACATGTGACATGTACATACGCCAGCAGGTCAATCTACCCGAAACTGTCAGATTTTCCCAATCAACCTTGAACCATATGCTTTAGCAATAAAGTCGAAAATCTATTAAAGAAATCTGACAGATTGTAGTAACTTGATGTGCTGGCGTCTGTACCATCATCATTCTCCTGCCCTTATCCCAATATATTTGTGGTCGGCGCAACATGTCTTTTTCTTCCATACTTCTCTATTAGTCGTCATCTCGGTAGTCACCCCCTTTCTAACCATAATCATCATTCACACATTCCATCCATCCTTTCTTTGGTCTTTTCCTACTCTTATAGCCCCTACTCTTATAGCACGTACCATTCTAACATGTTGTTTTCTTTGTTCCAGCAAGGTATTGGTGTGGAGATGGTGCGTGCGCTGGACAGCCACCCGCCCAGCATCTCCAACGTCTTCTGTGAGTGCGACTCCAAGGATGATGTCGTAAGTATTTACCACTATATAAAAACCTTTTTTCTGTAAAGAATTCCTCACAGAACCCTCGACTGAGAAAAACAAGCGAGCCACGAGTAATTGCGTAGGTAACAGACAAACAGTAGCAGTGGCTTTCATTCTGACAGTTCAACAACATTTATTGCGTTATTTACATTGTTGGACACACATCATTTATCGAACACATGAAGCAATGAATTAGTAATATCCTTCTAAATGATTCAAATTGTGATCGATAGAATGTTAGGCTGCTACCATATGTAAATCTACACCTACAACTCCTTTTATCTATCCTTCTACACACTTACAATACGACCGACGTAACATGGCGGGCCTGAACATAGGCACTAAGAACTTTCGCGCATGTTCTCTCACTCGCACACGCCTCATGTCACCATTTGGTTCCTAAAAAATCTTACTGCGCAGCCTTCTGCGCAAAGTTTAGGCCCGCCATGTTACGTTGGTCGCATATTAGAGCTTATCTTACTTGAACTGTTAAATCAACCGTTCAGTAGATAGGTACACCTCTGCCAGTAGGTGGACCTTTGGGGTCGCGGGCGCACAGAGTGGGGACTCTGTGCGCCCACCACGTAACCCCAGGGGAGACGGTAGCACAGTGGTCACGTGCTGCCGTGCATAGCAAGACTCAGGGGAGGCCCCTTTACAGTCTCCGCGAGGATGTGCCTTAAAGGCGTTGCACGTGGTGGTTCCGGAATTGGTCTATTAAGAGTTTTAATTGAGGGAAAAAATCCTACACTCCCAGACCTCCCCGGCGGTCGGGTGCGTTTTGAAGGATTACCCCCGAAAAAAAACTTTGTGACAAAACAGCTTTCATATAGCAGCAGCGTCCCGATACACTCGGATCAGTTCAATTTAATCTCAATTGGTTGAACGGATATTACGATTGCGTTAAACGGAACGCAGTCATACAATCTTATTACTTACTAGGTTTATGATGGGTCAGCTAATGTAATTACGTAATACGCAGACTGTTTAATTTAAGTGGCACAGTATGGGGAAATGCTAATCCTTTCGATCTATAGGAAAACTGTCTTAGATTTTCTTATTCAGCTTATATTTACCTAGTGCTGGGCGAAAGTTTTCTATTTCGCAGGCGATTCTTGTCAGGATTTGTTAAATTTATTCTAAACTAGCTGTTCCCCTCAGTGTCACACGCTGCGCGGCTCCTAAGGGTCGTAGCGTGATGTTATATAGCCTATAGCCTTCCTCGATAAATGGACTATCCAACACAAAAATAATTTTTCAATTCGAACCAGCAGTTCCTGAGATTAGCGCGTTCAAACAAACAAACTCTTCAGCTTTATAATATTAAGTATAGATTACTTTCTGCCAACGACTTCGTTCGCGTGGAAGACGCAAGACACCATAATATACCAAGGCAACAGCTACTTTTTAGGGTTCCGTACCCAAAGGGTAAAAACGGAACCCTATTACTAAGACTTCGCTGTCCATCCGTCCGTCCGTCTGTCTGTCACCAGGCTGTATCTCATGAACCGTGATAGCTAGACAGTTGAAATTTTCACAGATGATGTATTTCGGTTGCCGCTATAACAACAAATACTAAAAACAAAATAAAATAAATATTTAAGGAGGGCTCCCATACAACAAACGTGTTTTTTTCGGCGTTTTTGCCTTGTGGTACGGAACCCTTCGTGTGCGAGTCCGACTCGCACTTGGCCAGTTTTTTATAAAACTTTTCTGTGTAGTTTTGGTCTCACCAGCCAGAATATGAAGAGAGTCAGGACTGGTGACGCGGGAGCGTCGCGGGAGTTGTCCGTGTGAGAAAAAATAATTTTATAGGTATTTTATTAATAAGCAAATATCTCCAAAGAAAGCTATCCTTTCACACTTGTAACATCTGCCTAGCCTTTTCCCAACTATGTTGGGGTCGGCTTCCAGTCTAACTGGATGCAGCTGAATACCAATATTTTACATGGAGCGACTGCCTATCTGACCTCCACAACTCAGTAGATAACGGGTAATACGATGCCCCTTGGTAAGACTGGTTGTCTGACTTTCGGGCTTCTGACTACCCGTAACGACTGTCAAAGATCCACGAATGACAGGCGGAACCAACGGCGGAGGGGTCTCGGTATGTAAAGGGCGACTAGAATCATTTCTATTTAGTTTTTTTTTTGACGTTCAAAAGTGCCTTTAATGTGCCTATTTGAAATAAATGATTTGACTCTGACTTTCAAAGATGGTCACCCATCCACAGACTAACCGCGGCAAGCGTAGCTTAACCTGATCGATCGACCTGTGCGGCTGTTATTATTTAGTCACGGACCCCTCTAATATTATAAATTAATACCGATATAAAATTCCATTTCAGAAAAACGAATACGTAGCGTTCCCCTAAAATTTCCAAACTCCCCTAAAAATTCCAAACTCCCCTAAAATTTCCAAACTCCCCTAAAAATTCCAAACTCCCCTAAAAATTCCAAAGTCCCCTAAAAATTCCAAACACACTTAAAAAATCCAAATTCCCCTAAAAATTCCAAATTTCCCTAAAAATTCCAAACTTCCCTAAAAATGCAAGCATCGTCGTTGTGTCGAAAACAAAAACTGTCGAGGGTATTGCGAATACGTATGATAACAACACAGGACGATGCAACATACGTACGTACTTGTGTGGATTTGGGAGAATTTTGGATGACCCTTACTTACTTATACTGGATTCTTTCACGAACTCCATCGATTAAAATCGGTTGTTCGTTTTGAACCTACCTACACTTTGCTTGCTTCGATTTTTTTTTTGCATTCAATTAAAATAAAGCAAAAAAAAGTTAAACAAAAAAAAGTAAAACGTAGCAATCTCGTAGCACCTTCGTAGCAACTTCGTAGCACCAACAAAAGTACGAAAACTATGTAAAAATCCTTTCACATTCGAAATATTTTAAAATTCAAAAAGGATAGCTTAGGGGACACCCGGATTTGAACCGGGGACCTATCGATCTGCAGTCGATTGCTCTGCCACTGAGCTATATCCCCGATGAAAGACCACGCCAAATACGGGTACATATTCCGCGACTGACATTGCGTAGGAAGAAAGATATGACAAAAACCAGCATAGCCTGATCTCTTCATTTGTTTTCAAAGAGTTATCGATTTGTTAGAGAAGAAAGGTCTTGCTTAAATAGTTGTTTGTATGATGTCATAGGTCTTTGAACTTGTTTATCTGGAGAATTCTCGTGGAAATACTTTTATATTTGTTGTTTTCTTCAGAAAATGGACTATCATAAATTAGGATGTTATTTTCTTTTGCTGATGTAAAGGGAAGTTATTTACTTATTCTTGTAGATTTGGCCTTGGTTGCTCATGGGGAAAAATAGTTTTCAAGTAAAATATTTAGTATATGTAAGTATTATGAAAATAATATGGTTCCTGGTCTTTCACTTAAGGAAATCATCGTAAGGAAACCTTGACTCACCAGCGGGGTAATACGTAACACACTATCAGTAGCAATTGCTATCATTTTGACAGTTCAACAACATTCATTGTGTAAGTGCCTGGCCAGCCAGACTGCAAACGCGGGCGCGGGGCGGGCGCGGCGCGGCGTACTCAAACATAAGAACTGCATTTGAGCGTCCATAGTGGGCACTCGGGCGCGGTGAGCGGCACGGGGAGCGCGCGGGCAACTCACGCCATAGCTCGTTCATACAAGTGGCCGCAGTGAGTGCGCGGGCGGCCCGCGCGGGGACCGGAATCTCAAGCTAGTTCGAGCTTTTTTCTAGCAAAAATAAGTCTTCTACATCCATATTATATTTTGACAAACACTGGACACGACAAAACTCAGAACGAAACCGCGCACCGCTCGACTCGGCAGATCGCGCGCGTTCCCGCACCCGCGCCGCTCCCCGCCCCGCGCCGCTCCCCGCCCCACGCTGCCAGTCTGGCCAACTACTTATTTACGTTGTGAATATATTATGAAGCAATGGATTAACCATATCCTTCAAAATGATTCAGTTTGAGATTAATAGCACGTTACGCAATTAGGGGGCAGCAATGGGGTGCAGTCTCTTATAGCAAACACATTAAGTGATTGTGATGGTCATGTACAGACGCCAGCACATCACGCTACCCGAAACTGTCATATTTTCCCAATCAACTTTGTACCTTATGGTTTAGCGATAAAGTTGAAAATCTATTAAAGAAATTTGACAGATTGTAGTAGGTTGATGTGCTGGCGTCTGTACATACTCGTCCTTCTTCATTCTTTGTACCTATACGAAGAGGCTTTTGCCCTCATTAAAGAAAGGCACAGTTTCAAGACTGAAATTTAGATTTGGTCTAGAAATTATTGTTTTCCTTTGTATTTAAAAGTCCTTAAGAGGAAATGCTTTCTCCATAGAAACGCTCTCGCCTGTTTTCTTTCAGGTTAATGACCATAAAGCAATGATTTTTTACAGAATAATAAATATTAACTAAGTACTTGTAGGTATGTTTTAATTTTTGATGATACATTATTTTTATAAGCACACTCAAAGACAGCTCAAAATTGCAGATTTAAACCGCTGTCAACCTAACGTACAAATTTCACAACTATTAATGAAAAACCCGGGCAAGAGCGAGTTGGACTCGCGCACCGGGGGTTCCGTACCATCATATGTTTTTAAATTTTCATCGGCGAGGCCTATATTCATTTTCCTATACTTACACAAAGGTTGGCGCATACTTTTCAAGTTTTCACTGATTTCATGTGTATCTAAAATTATGTTTATTATAATTTCAGACAATTACATGTGACTGTGACGCTACCCCGGCCTTCCAGCTGAAGGCTTTCAGTCAACGAGGGGAGAAAGTGGAAGTTTCACACTACAGAGTTAATGTCAATAAGTAAGTTTCATGATCATCATCGTCATCATCAAATATTATTGGCAATTTAAGCCGTAGAACCGCTGACCGTTGGAGTAGACGCTTCTCGAGTAAAGATCGAAAATCCGCAAATGTAAGGCGGATCTCAAACTACCACGCGCCACGCACCTTTGCGCATGATTTCTGTATACAAATTCAATAAAAGCGCGTTTCCGCGCACGGCATTAGGCTCCGTTTCCCGCGCCATCCATGAGACGGGGCGCAGAAAACGCGCCCCCGTGCGTGATTTTTTTCATACAAATTCAATAAAAACGCGCTTCCGCGTGCGGAATTTTATAGCGCGCCCCGTCGCGTGGCGCGTTGTAGTGTGTGTTCCCCTAAGGTAGGACGCCCTCAGGTGGAACAACGATCTCCGTAGGGTGGCTGGTAGCGGCTCAATGTGAGTTGCCGAGTATTCAGATGATTGGCGTGTGCATATAGAAGCCTAGATGTCCCACCTGGCCTAAGAGGGTTCGGTCCTACTCTATGCTTGCCGATTTGTGATCTTCGCAGTAGTGTAAAATATGAGTACGTAACTAAAAAAAAATCGTATTTCGTGTTAATGAGCATCAGAAATATTATGAATTTATGAAAGAAGCCTTTGCACACAATTGGGAAACCACTGAGTTTAAAATAGGTACGTCAACAACTTACACGACTAAGAAGAGAAGTACCCTTATACAACGGCTGCGGCACAATTAGATAATTTAATTTATTTATACAAATAATTGAAATTGTACGCCATACTCTTCTGTAATAAAAAGCATATCTAAAATAATTTAACATAATAACTAACTAACTATACAATATTCCAGGTTCAGGGCCCGTTTGAACGTGGTCTGCGTGACAGACAAGTTGACGGGCGAGCTGAAGTGCGACGGGTGGCCTGAAGTGAAGGTGGCACTGGCGCCAGTCGGGGCACTCAGGCCTAACGCCACTGAGAGCAACTTGCAACAACTTATCAGGTATTGTTGTAAATAAATCAAATCATTTATTGCTTCGCAAACGTGTTGTAGCGGTATCTACAACGCCACATGCGAACAACGCGTCATACTGACGTCACGCAAAATCCTGCATCGCGCAAGCAGAGTTTACCGCGCAACTAGCATAGATACAACGGCCCGACATGAATCATCGGGCAGTTGCCCGCCAGACACAAAACCCGTCTGATCGGAGGATCCTCCCTTTTCTATAGAGTATGAGTGAACTTTACATACACCCTGTTCCTCATACCTTATAGTGTAATTGTCTCATAGATTCTCGACACATGGGCAAAAAGAAAGACTGCCCATCGATTCATCATGTTCTATAAGTTTCATAGATAAAGTAAAGGTTTTCTAGACATTCGGGATAATCAAGGTATACCTGATATTTTAGGGCAAATTTTTCAATCTGATAATTTTATTCGTAAAATAGTTTTGTAATTTTGACAGTTATTTCATATAAAAACTGTCAAATGTAATTTTTTGTCCTCGAATTAAAGTTATCTGGGGACGGAAAAATCAGCCCATAATAGGGCTTTAAATTGTTTCCTACCTTCATTTAAAACTACTTTCACCTTATTATAACTGACGAACTACCCTCCTCTTTCCAGTGATATAGTAGTAAATGCGCTGCGCAGTAGCAACCTGCAGTTCAATTTAGCGCACTACCCCACCTGCCCGCGCCTGCGCAGATACGTTGAGACTCCCGGGCCGAGGCTGCCTCTGCATTATGACTCAATGGTAAGTACCAAAGACAAGAATCTTTTTTTTATTTTCAAGTTTACTAGAGGTTTCTTTTCATGTGCGGAATACATATGTAGATCTCGGGCTATATTATGACGTATTAACGTCACCATTTTTCCAGTGTGAGAGAGACGGAGCTATAGAAGACCGATAGCACCATCTCTTTTATGCAATGGAATAATTATGGCATTATTACTTCTTAATACGGTCCCTGGTAACGTAAAATATCAGATTGAGTATTTTGGGGTAAGCTCGGCGCTAGGATAAGACCGTAAGAATCAAATTCCCGCCTAATTTGTCAATATTTTTTGATGCTGATAACATTGAGTTCTGCGCCATTTTATTCTGACCCGACCGTCGGAGCAGAATAAAATGGCGCTGAATTTAATTCTAACCAAGATCCAAAGACTAAAGAATTGAGTATCGATCCATTTTATATTACCGTGTTCCAGTAGAATACATATTCTGTTACACAGTATGAATTTAAAAGCTTTCGAAGTTCTTGTTAACATTTTCACATACAGCAGCAGGTGAAGACAGTCATTTAAAGTGTCCCAAACACAGTCAGAAATAGTAAATGTGTCCCAAATATCAGTCAGAAATAGTAAAAGCGTCCCACCCAACCATCAGTCAGCAATAGTAAAAGTGCCCCAAACATCAGTCAGTAATAGTAAAAGTGTCCCAACTATCAGTCAGAAATAGTAAAAGAGTCCCAAACATCAGTAAGAAATAGTAAAAGTGTCCCAAACATCTGTCGAAATAGTAAAAGGGCCCCCAAACGTAAGTCAGAAATAGTAAAAGTGTCCCAACCATCAGTGAGAAATAGTAAAATTGTCCCAAACATCAGTCAGAAATAGTAAAAGCATAAGAGTCCCAAACATAAGTCAGAAATAGTAAAAGAGTTATAAACATCAGTAAGAAATTGTAAAAGTGTCCCACATATCGGTCAGAAATCTAGACCTACCTTCAAATGGCCTTCAAAGATTTTCTCTAAAGCTTTATCATTGAAAAGCGGCTGATTGTTTTCCTTAGCTGTACCAGATTTAATTATTACTGCACCTCTCTTAATACCTCGATTGTAAACGATAAAACTTGTCTTCTTCCAGTTGCAACAAGATCGCCATCTGTACACATCGACTCCTAACTCAACAGCCGGCAGCATTACCCTGCACGGGGATAAGAGGCTGCTCGTCAAGCTTGTGTGTGCTAAGGATCTGGGAGGTAAGCACTACCCTTGTAACAAGGCCTTGAATCGTAACAAAGCATACCAGTTAAATAAAAAGTTACAAACAAACTTTTTGAATCCAAACTATTTACTAATCCAGTATCTGCAGCGTAACTGCGTAACACACTAACAGTAGCAATAGCTTTCATTTTGACAGTTCAACAACATTCATTGCGTTATGTACATTGTTGAGCAGATAAGCTTTTTGAACATATGAAGCAATGGATTAGCAATATCCTTCAAAATGATTCAGATTGTGATTTTAAGTGCGTTACGTTAGGGTGCTAGCCACAATCCAAATCGAAGTTCAAACAGGTTATGGTCAAAAAAACCTTACACGAATACTAAAATGACCTTTCCAATCCTGGAGATTTATCTTGCTAACTTAACTAAGCCCAGGTACCGCACGGGCGCGTTTTTTCTCGCGGGGTTTTTTTTTCACGCACTGAATTTTCAACGCAGTGCTTAGCGCCGAGGGTTGAAAATCCAACAGTGTGTTTTTTTTGACGCGTTGGGATGCGCTCTGTTGGATTCTCAATGTTCGGCTCAACACCGAGAGTTGAAAATCCAGTGCGCGATAAAATCCCGCCGCGATATTTTTACGTCTGTGCGAACGTGGGCTAACAGTTTCAATACTAACAAACTATTCTGAATATTCGTATCATGATTTTTTAATGACATACATAGTTCGGTAAAAAATTAATCAAAGAGGTTATCTTGATATTGAGGGGCCCGTGGCTAAATAATAACAGCCGCACAGGTCGATCGATCAGGTTAAGCTACGCTTGCCCCGGTTGGTCTGTGGATGGGTGACCATGTTTACATACCGTTTGACAACCAGTCTTACCAAGGGGTATCGTATTACCGAGTAACTGGGTTGTGGGGTCAGATAGGCAGTCACTCCATGAAAATATTCAGCTGCATAATAAAATATGTAAAATATTCAGCTGCATCCGGTTAGACTGGAAGCCGACCCCAACATAGTTGGGAAAAGGCTGGGCAGATGATGAGTTCATCTTGATAGTAACCTCCTTGTCTGGTAACTTCAGGTAAGACCGGCTGCATAGCGCCGTACTGCGTGGTGGAAATGGACGAGCCTCCACAGAAGAACCAGACAGGCTTCAAGAAGGACACCACCAGCCCGCAGTGGGAGGAACACTTCCTATTGTAAGTACTAAGCATTTCTGAAGTACAGTCAAACAAGGTAATAGGTATACAGGCTGCTGAGTTGCTACGTCATAATGTGAATTTAAACCCTCCTAACGACTTTGCCACAGTAGGATAATAAACATTCTTAGAGCTCAGGCGGGCTCTTTACCCTTATCAGTCTATATAGATGTCATATGAACATATGAGAGTAGTGGTGATGAAATAATTTACACTAAGTAAAGCACTTGTCTGGGTTAGAACATACGACTTACAACTCTCACTTTACTCGACTACAGATAACCTAAAAGGAGTTAAATGGAAGGAAGGAGAAGGAAAGAGGAGGATGGAGGAGGAGGGAGAAGGAGGATGGATGGAATGGAAGGAGTTAATGGGTTGTAAAATCTGTTAACCTGAAAGCTGTTAAGACGAAATGAAATTGTTTATTCTGTAAATAGGACATAGGAATCACTATTACACGTCATATTAATAAAAATAAGCTAGATGGAGTCGCCATTTCCCATCTGACTACCCCTGAGAAGATATGGAGAAACAATCTCAGTCTTTTTTAAAGTCCAGACATAATATTGGTCAGATCAAGTGAGGGCGATGCAGATTAGTGCCTGAAATGGTCGCACGTTGTAATAAGCTACTTTGAGTGCAAATAACAAACCTGAAAGGGACAGAATTAAAATTGGTACTGTATGTATTTTATTTTATTGCCATTCGTGGTTACGTCGCGTCGTTTTTTTTTGGTCAGTTTAGAATCCTTGGATGCTGAAGAGGATTTGATCTGCTCTAAGAGTGTTTGGTGGTGTATTAAGAGTTTTAACCTAATGTCATGTTGTCCTCAGTGACCTGTCCCCGCAGACGGCGGAGCTCCTGTTCGAGGTGTATGACCGCATTGGACCACCATCACCAGGAGGCGGCCCTTCACAGAACAGGTATATTAAACGAAGCCTATTTCAGAAGTGAATCCTATGAAAAGCTTTGATCTGCCTCGAAAAAAAAGATTCTTAAAATTATTATTTTGGATGAATTCTGCAACTTCAAAGAGCTACTTAGTACCTAGATTTTTTCAAACTTATAAAAAACTAGCATCCCGCTCCTGCTTCGCACGTTTTTTATGACTTGGACATTGACATTTTTTTATTATGTACTAGTTGAATTTTAAAATATATTGAATTTATTGTATCGTATGCATTGTATTTTATCATACACATAAAACCTATCGAAATAAATTCACTAACCTATACCCTGGCGCTTACCCCTTAAATAAATATCTGTTCTGAGTTTTAGTAATAATAACACAACTTACACTTTTTTATAAAATGTTGTTCACCAGGTTCCTAGGTCTCGGTCTCGTGGGTATAGACGAGTTGTTAGCGGCTCCGTCGCAGCGACAACAGATCGCCCTACAGACTCGACCCATGGAGGACCATGACGTCAGTGGCACACTGACTGTTGAGGTAAATATCTTTTTCATTTTATTCCTGAGCCATTGACGGTCGCCCTAGAAATGGTAGAGCTTGTTGCAAGAGGTCTTTTATGTATAATCCACAATAGTTTTTGCCTGTTTCACCACTTTTGGATATGTTCTAGTTAACTATCTAACCGTTAGCAAACCGATAAAATACCGAATAAAAATCTGTTCCATATTTTTATTTATCTGGTGGATAATGCTTGTCTGAAGAATGCAAAAAAAAGCCCGACATATTATATTACCAGTTAAGTTTTCCAATGCAGCGCCAAGCCTCTGTGTTGCAAGAATATATAATTTGCGGTTACCACTTTAATGTGTGTTCTTCATAACAATACGTAACAAAAAGCTACATATGAAAGGTCAAACTAGACACATTTTAAAGGCAAGAAAATTAGGGATTGCTCTGAAGGGATTGCTCTGAAGCCTCGTACCACAGAATACATAATAGTACAATCGTACTTCAAATGTTCTTTTCTTAATTTCATCCACAGTTCCTCTTCATCGAAGGCGCTGACATCCCAGACCTGGGCTCCCGCCCCGTCAAGATCAAGGAGAGTCTCCGCACTATGTCCCCACACGGACACACCACCACCACTACCAAGACTATCTTCAAACAAAATGGTATGTTGTAGATTTACAACTTTATATTGTTAAGGATTAGAAGAATGTCCACTATCCTTTTTCGCCGTTAATTTTATATTTAGAGATGAACGTCATTGCCGGTTTATTGACAGGCTCTGATTTTTGTAACGTATTTCTTAACGATATAAAACTATGCGGTTTCCCCTTTTCTAAATTTTGTCCTTAAAGTATTTTTTTACATTTTTTGTGTATCGTAAAGCATACTGTCATCAATAACCCCCGACAAAAACAGAGGGGTGTTATAAGTTTAACGTGTATATCTGTGTGTCTGTCTGCGTCATCGTAGCTTCCAAACGGCTAAACCGATTTTGATTTTGTTTTTCATCCTTTCAGGACACGACAACTCCCAGCTAACGGAATCAGCACTCCGCGAATTAGAGCTGAGCCCTACAAACGCAGCCAACAAGTCCACACTCATCATACACTCTGTGCAGAGGGTGAGATACCATTTATATAGCACACCTCTAGGATAGCATGGGTGACTAGCGACATCTGCAGTTTTACAATAAAATATGTAGTCTCACGAGCGTGCAAACGCCACAAAATAAAGTACGGCTAATCAAGTATTTAAATAATTTATATAATTATCAATTAAATGCCTAAGGTGAAAGTTTTTAAATCGTGCATGAGGTGCATACCTAAAAATGTACGTCAGTTAAATTCCCAAGGCCACTTGAATCTCTAAAAGGCCCTATGAAAATGTCATTGCAATTTCAAACGTTGAATACCTACGCTAGTATTTTTTAAACTTGTATCAATTTATGAAACTAAATACAGGAGGTCTAGATCTAAATTTATCTACAAAAAAGTTAACAAAACCCTATGAACGAGTAAAGTTTAATAAGCATCCTAAAATCACAGATTTGCATTTATTGCATAGATGTCGCTAGTTGACTGCATACTTTATCACTTTGCGATGTGTACTTTTGAGTTGTATAGTCGTGCAGACACCGACTAGAAGTTAGAACTAATAGTAATAATGAGATATTACTTATTTTTATGGCATGCTGTTTAAGGGAACGCTTTATGGAGAAGAAGAAGATTGTAAACACGTAATAGGCTATTTGACTGGTTTCTGATAAACATCTCAGATTATTTAATGGTGTCTAACGAGCCCACAAAAACCTATTACTTCAAATTGCATAATGTATTTCTTTTAGAAAATAGTAAATAAAAATGTACTGTTTAAATAAGCCGCCAAAACGCTATCTTTAACAATATGGCGTCGTGACGTCAAAATACACGTAAACAAACGTTGAAACGGTCGAGATACTAGACAAAAGTCATCTGTTCTGTCAACGATAGACAGAAATTGACTATATCATGACGTCATCATAAGTTCAGCCAATCCAGACCGTTTTCGATTACGTGGCGCCAGATTTAAAAAGATGAAGTTTTTTCGGGATTTTTTTAATAAATAATACATTGTTTTGTAGTAAAATTAATGCAAATCGATTTTAAAAGCGATAATCTATAGGAGTGTCAATAATTATGACCTTATTTTTTACATTGTCAAATAGCCTATTTAAAAAGCATTGTTTTTAACAGCAAATAACCGTCAATGTTGAACTTTTAGTAAAATATCCGGAAATAGAAATTAATTATAATTTGAGCCGGTATTTGTTTAATTTTCTACTTAAATGGTAGAAATTAAAAGTTGTTGGCAATTTAAAATCGCAAATTGCACATGGCATTTGTATGCTTTGCAACATTTATGGTTCACGGATGTTTCAAACTTCAGCGTTCCCCTAAACAGGAGCCTATACAAAAACACTGTTTGTAAATAGTGTGTCCCAAAAGTCCCCATCATGTCCCTATTTACAAAATGTACCTAAACTTTAACACGTTGTTGGTTTTCCTTTCCATTGCGTGCGTTTGCTGTGATAACATGCACAGGAACCGAAGAAATCTATCAAGGTGAGATGTTTTACTGATTTAATTTAGTTTTAAGTTTAGGCTAGCAGCTGGATTAGGATAAAGAACTGCAGGGCAATTGCGTAACACATTATCAATCGGAATCAGTTTCATTTTGACAGTTCAATAACATTCATTGCGTGATTTACGTTGTTGAGCTGACACATTTTCGAACTTAATGGAGCAATGGATTAGCAATTTGCTTCAAAATGATTCAGATTCCGATTGATAGTGTGTTACACAATTAGGGTGCTGGTCGCACAGAGCTTACTTGTGGAAAATGTACCAGTACGTTAGAATAAGGTTTAAAAAAAATACGAAGCATACTTCAAGTAAATTTTAAATTACTAGAACTTATTGCTATAAAAAATAACCAAGGACTGAAACTATAAGCCTCCGTCTTACACTGAGCAATTTATTTGGCCGTTGAATCCAATATTTTGAAAAAACTTTTGAAATTATTGCTCCATGTAATGGAAATATTAAGTTCTGAGTTAAAGGATGTTATAGGGTTTATAATGCCATAATTTTAGGTTGAATAAATTCTTGAATGATGATATCTTTTGATAATGGTGCTAGGTGTGGTCTAAGTAGCCTTTCTCTAAATAGTGTACAAAAATAAACCGATAGGTAACATTTTTAGTGCTTTTAGAACTAAACTAAGGCTGCTAAGATTCGCTCTGCGTTAGAACTTAACGCTTAGAGTACAAGCTTAGCTTAGCGCTACAAGGTTTAGTTTAAAACTATGTTGTATGTAAGTTAATTATCCTAAGCATGATCATTTTATTTTGGGAGATTTTTTGTAACATGACAACCCTAACAATTTATGGGTCAGCTCTTTATAATGGTGATGCTGCGCTGGTACTCGAAAATAAAAAAATTGTAGCCTGGCAAGCATTTTAAATAATTAATGTTTAATAATAATTTTAATAGTGGATGAATATTATAGTAATTATATTCTTATAAGATAAATACTGAGTTTCGCCGTTCTTTCACACTATTATCAATAATGTTATGATTATTTCTAAAATCTACACGATTTCATTTAGAAATGGTTCTAAAAAATCTAAATGGTTCCCATTTTTTATCTGTCAATGTCACTCAACATCTCCCAAAACCCCGTGTGCTGTGTTGCCATACTAACCCCGCAAAAAATCTACCCAAAAAGATGGAAATTACCGACTCCGGGAAATTCATCGAAGTGGAGAGAGGCGAAATGGACTCCGAAGTACCTCAAGAGAGTGACACGATTGATGAAAGTGAGAATGAGACAGATAATATGCCTGTCACAGTCACTCCTAATGCCTCCCCCGGAAAGACAGTGAGAATAAAGGAGAATGGTGCTAAACCTAATGGTGATACCGAGGTAACGTATTGTTTGTGGTTTTTTCTTTTTTTTACATACTAAAATGATTAACTTTCCTTTGTTTTTCGTGCACAGTTTTTTGGTAGATTATGTAGTTGTTTTTTTTCACCTATGTATCCAATTTTTTTGATGTTACGATATAATATTCAATGATTATTTCATTTGGGGATTTTTTTATATAATTTATTTCTCACTTTAATTACAATGCCCAATAAAACACCACTTTGCTATTATATATGTATCTGTTAAAATATTACACAGTTTTTCATTCAATTATTTCCTTTTGCTTTAACTTCGGGCGGATACAGTAGGTTACGTCTATAAGTCTCAATTCAAATAAAATTATTCTTTCAGCAGGGTGACTACGTACACCAGCAGAATGAGAACGTCCCACCGGAGCCCGCGCCTCGCAAGAGGAGAAGGGACTTCTTTGGAACTATTAAGAGAAGGTATGTCATACGCCTGGCCCACATGTATTCCAGCAGTGGGAACAATTAGGCGCCGTTAAACTCTTGATCCTCGAGTTCCTCGACTACTCTCATCCAGCTGCTACCAGACATCCTCAAAGGCGGCCAGGCTACCAGGCGTCCGACCTTACGTTTACCAAATATAATAGCTTGGTCTAAAAAGGTCCCTTTCTATAATTCTCGCTTTAGGGGGGGACAATTAATTATCTGTGCCTTCGAGTTATCTTGATTTACCAGCTTGAGGCTCTTTGTCAACATCGGCCTTTGAAGGCCGAGATCTGTAAACATTACTTACGTGCACCTATTTTAGCTAAGCATTATTCCTGTCACTGTTGAACAACTGTCACAACACAAGACAATGCAATAAAGAGTCCGAAACATGTCTAAGGCCTAATTTCCCAAGAAAGCCGTGAACGGTTACACAATAAGTATATCCAGGTACAGAGCTTTTTTCGACTTTTAATGTCAAATACTTTTGAATATGAGAGATTTTCAGGACAGCAGTTATATGACGGAGCTGCTTTCCTTGGAAACTCTAGCTTAAGTCAAGCACGAAAAAACGTTAAAAGATCTCGGCCAAAGTTTTAAAGCCTCTTGGTAGATTTCGGAAAGCGGGAATTGTTATTAAATTATATCATATTATATTTTGTTTTCAGACTAGGCCGGTCCCGCACTCGCGGTGCTTCTCTGGACCTCACGGACTCGGAGCTCGAGAACCAGAGCCGCATCCGCAGCATCAGTGCTGAGAGGAATGCACATGGTGAGTGTCTGTCAATTATTGTTAATTTTTAATATGCTAACCCTGAGATACTAAAAAAACTTTCGGCGTCGGTTAAAAATATGAGGTAAACTTCCACGTTTAAAATGAATGCAAGTTTCGGCAATAATTATGAGTCAGCCAACATGCACAGACTTAAAGCGGAGGTAAAGCTCATATCTCATGATGTTTGAACACGTCAGAACCCGCCAGGATTTAGCTGCCGGTCGTATATTACTGTAATAATCTCAACATGAACGCTTAGGTGATGTAAGTTGTCATTCCAAGATTCCAACTGATGCTCACTTCGCCTAAGGTTTCCCGGTGAGATTTTTAAAGAATAACTCAGACGCATGTCATTTACAGCCCCGAACAACAGTATCTAGTGAACTGTTGAGGAATACTTATTTTTCTAATTAATAATGCTTAAATCTTCATCCAACAGAGAAAGCGCTATCCATCCCCAACAGGAACGTCTACTCAGCAGGCGCGTCGCCCGCGCAGTCCGGAGACGAGTCCCGGACTTCCAGGAGGTACGATCATTCCTCCATTACATTGTTAGGGCCTGTTGTATAGTCTTTGCGATAGGGTATTTAACTGTTTTTTTATAATTAAATTAGATTTTTTGAAACATATATATTTTTTATAATTTGTCTGAGTTTTAAAGTCTATGCTAGACAGAGACAGCACTATTAACATCTGACGTCACAACAAAGAAATGCCATAGCAACTTCGCACAATTCAGTGCAATGATCGTTTTGCGTGAAAAGGATAGAAGGATACAATCTAAATAATGTCACCCCTAAAGCTATACACAATATGTACACACAGCTTCGCATCATGCTATACATAACCAGTATAAGCTGACTTCAGAGGGGCAATTCTCTTAATTTTAAGAACGTTTACAGGCTGATCTCAGTCTCAATACCTCTGATTTCCCTACATTTTTGTCATGTTTTTGACACTGATTGTCGCTGATGAGATTGCGACTAGATTTTGAACGTTTTTAATTACGGGCCTTCTAATTGCATGAAAAACCTACAACGCGAGGTCCGCTAAACCTGGAAATCTATAGTTTGGTGTGTCGCTGTGTTTACCAGACAGTAAGACTGACAAAATATAATGTTGTCTTCAAAATAATATTTGTTTGGCATCCATATCCTCTTCTATTAAATTACTACAAATAGATATTAATACCTTACCTAACGGCGTTACTCCCTCTTTTCTAAAATAGGTTACACATTAATTAAATACAATTACTATACTGGCTTTTCGACATCGCGTCACTTTGGTGGTTGGGAGCAATATTGTACCTTCATCTAAATAATATTTTGGAAACTGTTCATAAACTATTTTCTCATTTCCATGCTTCATCCATTTCGACATGATTTGACGGTGGAAACAATAAGTCAAACATTACTTTTTGTATGATTAAGATCATTTTAGAGTTTTAAAGAGAACGATAAACGATAGTATCTATAATAAACTTCAAAAGTAGAAATAAATAATGGCCGCGAAATTTTTGTAGCTTTAGAACCTGTTCAGACGAGGCGTTTTACGCGCGAGTCGACTCGCGCGTAGACACTCGCGCCTTCCTGAGATACTAGAGCTACAAAGGAACGCGCGTAAAGCGTGCTATCTGGACGCAATATAAATTGAAACGCGCGAGTCCGCTCGCGTGTAAAACGCCTCATCTGAACAGGCTCTTAGATATGAAAATATATATTTTTCTGTGTGTAGAAGTTGAGATCTTATTGAATTTAGCTTTACAATAACCGATTGGCAAAGCCCAAGCTTATAAAAATAAAAATGTATTCAAAAATATACCTAAAAACCCGTAGATGCTTGGCAAGACTACATTATTTTCTAATTTTTAACAACATTTTACTCTAAAGTTATATATTTTTAGTTAATACTAACTTCACCGCTTCACTAAAATAATGCTGTCTTGCCATAGTATTTTTGAACATATTTAGAGTATGGCAACATCGACACTAATAAAAGATTTTTCTCTTTTTTCCATCTGTCAACACTCACTATGCGCTGGGGGTAATGGCACTCTGCAATCTGGTAACATCGGTTTTTCATACTAAAATATTTTGACATTACCTACATTTTTACATTGTATGCGTGAAAGAAAATGCTTGATTTTACTATGACCTGTTCAACGCTTTTGCATCTTTGATTTTCTTCTTGCTTTTTGTTTTTTTATTGTATTTGTATTACAAAACATGCCCGTTACATCATTGAACTTTCTATTCCATATTTTTTCCCAAATCAAACCTTGTTTTGGCATCCCTATAATTTTTGTTACCCCTGTTTTGTCCTACACCTCTGCACTTTGATATATCACCCTGCATGATATCCCTTTGCATCCATCCCAACCCACCTTCGAGAAAAATAAATTAAACCCTCAAGGTCATCTCTCAGTGAGGTCTCCGGATTCAGTACAGCATCAGCCAGGACCTTCATCCACGAGGCTTCAACCCTGGTGTTGGAGACCATAGAGGCTGGTATTAAGAAGCACTACTTGGTGCCACTGACCATCGCCCAGCGTTCAAGATGGAGGCGGAAGGGCATCAAGCTGCATATTTATAATGAGCATACTTTTATTGCTAAACATCTTAGTGGGTGAGTTGGAGAAAGTATTTTTTTTTATTGATGATAATATATAGGTTGTAAAAGGACACATCACATAGCCGTCAACTATGCATTCTTTACATCAAACTAAGTAACATTGCGCAAAAATAATTTCGGGGATTATTTTGTTTTGGAAAAAAAAATTATATAGGTACCTATCGCAAGCAAAACAATGTGCTTATGGGTGTATGCAACGGTACAGGGGTCGTGGGGGTATATAAAGTTGTGTTATAACATAAACTTGTTTTCGTAAAAAAAACGTCAGTAAAAGTTGGAATTTTAACCTTCAATATCCGTCCAGGCTTGATGCAGTACCAAAAATTGATTACAATGACAGGGAATACAAGTTATTCGGCTTCATTAGTGTCTTTTTACACCCGTTATGGATGTTGACGTTATGGATACTGAGATGACGACTCGTAGAGGTGTATGGAAGAAAAACATTATAATCCGACCTCAATAAATAAACAGAAGGATGATGGAGATTGTAATTTCATGTTGTATTTTTAACCTGCACCCGTATTGCGTTACACATTATCAATCACAATCTGAAACATTTTGAAGGATATTGCTAAACTATTGCTTCATATGTTCAAAAAATTCGCTGCTCAAAAACGTAAATAACGCAATGAATGTTGTTGAACTGTTAAAATGAAAGTCATTCCTACAGCAGCAATGTTGGGATCGCCCCAAGATCGAGTATTAAATGTCAAAAGACGTTGGCATGAGCCAGCAAGCAAATAGAACTAACCCAAATTGTAATAGTGACTTGCTTTTTAGTAAAAATCTCGTTACCCCACGATTAAAAACACCGAACACATCACATGAACAAACCTGATCCCTTTTACTCTATACATTTCCAGTGGCACAATGTGTGAGGTGTGCACCAAGACTATAGCGCGGCGGCTCGGCAAGCAAGGCTACGAGTGCCGCGACTGTATGCTGCGCTGCCACAAGCACTGCCATGTCAAGGTGGCCACCAACTGCCCGCGCTCCACCGTACACAATATGGAGCTGTAAGTTCGCTATTTATGTAACTCTACCTTCTATCCGCGACTCCGTCCACGTGCAAGCCAATTATACCATAAAATATATACTATGGCACTCTGTAATAGCGTAGCTTTTTATTAGTGAAATAATTTTTGAAATCAGATTAGTAGTTTCGGAGATTACCTCCTACATCTAAACTTACAAACTTTACGTCTTTATAATATTAGTGAAAATTTACAGGCTTTTAAAAAGCTAGAACAGGGTTTTGCGTACATAAAGATGTATGAGATAATGTTTTTTTTTAGTTTCTCGATATAGTTTCAAAATATCACCTACTTCTGTGATTATGCATAGCCTATAGCTAAAAGTGTTATTTTTTTAAAGTAGCAATATTCAATAGACAAAATTTACACTAACGACAAGATAGCCAACCAAACTATGTAGAAAATACAGTAAAATTGTTAGATGTAATGACTCCTAAGATAGAAAGCGCGGAACAAATGTATCCATGCAAATTGCAAACGTAGTAATAATATTATTTAGTTTATTTACTCATTTCACTAATTAACAGAATCATTCCATCTTGACCCAAATTGTACCATTTTAGAAGAAATTTATTAACAGGCAACACTAACGCAAAAATTGGCGCCATAACTTATCCATTTACTTTTCGCCGTTACGGTAAGTGATTAGATTAATTTGGAAAGTTTTTTTTTACAAATTATAATTAGTATCTAGTCAATTACTTACACGAAATAATTAGGTACTTACTATACACTATTACATTTTATTAAAGTCGTTTATTCTGTCACATTATGCAGTTTTATCTTGGCAGTAGGTACAGTCAACCTGAGAAGTATTGATTTTTATTTTCTTTGCCATAAAGATAATTTGCGGATATGTAATAAAACAAAAAGGGAAAAAAACCCAGATTGACTGTCCTATTTCTGCAATATGACTAAAGGTTTTCACTCTTAATATTTTTATAATATTTAAATACACTTTGATGTTTTGTAGTCCTCCTATTCTGTTCGAGGATCAGTAAAGTTTCAAGGTGTGTAATAATAATAATAAATAAGGACTTGTTTTAATATGCTTGATATTCTTTTAATATCAAAACACACCGCAGTTCCATGCTACAGGAGAAAAGATACATATTTTTATATTTTCCTCATTGCTTGGACGAACGAATAAATCACTAGGGATGTGCTAATGACATACTACATTTGATTATTATTTGGACACGAAGAAGATTGATGGTGTTTTTTTTTTTTTTAGAAAACACTGGTTAGATAATTAAATAAATACTGAGTTTGAATAAAAAAAACACTTGATTTTTTTAATGACCTTATAATGGTTTTGTTAAAAAAAACCTACTAGTTTTTTGTAATTAAAGCTAGTCAAAGATTGACGAAACCCATAGTTTTTAATTTCGACAGACGACACATATTAAGATTTATTAATTATTTGATCATTTCAAAATACTCATAAGCCTAAGTGTTGTCAGTGTTATCATTTATTGTCGTTTTATGGTCTCCACAATGTATACAATATACGGTTCAACCGTTCAACCTGTTAATGATCCAAATAATACACTGACATCTTACAAGTCCATCACATTTACAAACACAATCCTTATAATCTTTCATGACATTAGTAGTTACACTAGTTCTGTAATTATTACATTATTCTATTAAATTTAGGTATATTTTATTCGAAACATAAGCTGCTAATGCTGCCTTTTATAATTATTCAAAATTAGATTAAAAAAAAGAATAAAAAGCTTGTGGCGTTCGAACTTCCATTACTTATATTTTATACTTTTATCAAAAAATATTCAATTTAATCATTTATTAGCCTTGAAAAAATACAAAAAAATAACCTTGGAAAAATATTACTTTTTGATAAAAGTATAAGTATTTTACAGTATACACGCATTTACCTACTTAGTCATATTTAAAACCGACCAAAAATTACTTTTGAAATGAAAACTTATGAAAACATCCATTACAAAAAAATATTCTGAAATTTTCGAATAAGCAAAGATTTAAATCGTTATTCGCCCCGTCACGTTTCTGTTTCGTTGAAAATGACATTTGATTAGTATTGTCTCGCTTACTCATACTGAAAATCGTATCTATCTTTCCAGCGGGATATGTTAGCTCACTCTTAACGAGTAACGATTTAAATATTTGCGAAAAGCTATTTTTTTTTACGAAACAGTTTTTGTAATTAAAACGAAACCTAGAATTACATATTCACATTGTCTGTTGAATGCAATATAAAACAACAACTAAATTAAAAAGTGCTTAAATGATTTGCATTCGACACGCAATTTCATAGACCCGTATACACGGGCAAATTTAAAGGATGAATTTTTAACCAGTGCGCAAACTACCTAACCATGAATTCAGCACATGATTCTATACTAACCAATGATTTCAAAAGTAAGGATACGCCCATCTGAACATTTTACATAGACGTTCTTCATACAAGCAAAAGTAACGCCATCTCTCTCTCTTTCCTTCGCGCGCACCACTGTCAACTGAGTCGCGTTGGCCCTAAAACCGTCATTTTAGGGCCAGCGCGTTGGTGCCATTTAGTCGCGCGGTTAGCCCGGTCCTTACGCTAGTAATATATATGTCAATGATACTAACGTAGAAATTTTTCGTCAATTGTCAAAAAAAAAAAAACTGCTGTGTCATAGAAATTTAAATACCTACGCGGTCAAAATGTATGGCACAGCTAATTTGTTTTTAATAAGTAACGAAAAATTTTCAAGCCCCTTCAGAATCATGTACTGAATTCATGGTTACAGTTTGCGCACTGGTTTTATATGGATCCTTTAGACAAGTAATAAAAAAAAATACAGAACTTTATAATTTTTGGTCGGCTCATACAACTGATTTCATCTATGCTGTATTGCTTATATGTATTTTTATTTTTTACGCTGCCAAGGTCCCATTCCCATAGCTTTGGAAATGGAAGGTACTCGTTTAGTTTCTATCATTTTTAAATATTCCTATACCTAGCTGTCACTAGCTCATGCGGTCGGGTTTTTGAAAAGCAACGTTATTTTAAAGTAGGATAAAAATACATTTTTAACCAAAGGAGGTTTCCTCTAATTGTAAAAAAAATCTCGCATTTGTTTTATTAGTATAATTATTTTTAATGAAAATTATTTTTTTTTCAGAAGCCTGACGAATGTTTTGTTATTTTTGAGGCTGGCAATAACGCGCGCCATGTATTTATTAGTCACAACTTGCATAAAATAGTAATAATAATAAATAGTAAAATGGTGCACAAAAAAGAAGTAGACGTTGTCTTTCTAAAAAAAAAGATTTACTTAGTACGATAAGACTTCATAAATTCAAAAAATATAAGTATCAACAATAAATAATGTAGTTCCCCCATACATTTACATGAATAAATCACTTTAGTTCGCTTTGCTTATAAAATGTATGTATTCACTATCATAATAATATGAAAAATCATGATAGTTTTTCTTCGAAAGAAAATAGGATTTTTAGAATTCACTTTTTCTTATTAATTAATACATTTTTAACTGTTTATGAATTGTTTATTTTTTATTTACACTACTATTATTAATTATTACTAAAAAAAACATAAAAAGAAAGAAAAAGTGTAGATAAATAATGAATATTCAAAATATTTATGTATGATGATAAAGTTCATCCTAATGTATAATTTATTAACTTAAGTAAATACTATTTTTCTAGATCCATGCTCCCTGTGTTAACTGAATAGTCAAGCTAAGCGAGAAGACTGCAAGAAAAAATATTAAAAAAATACAAAAAAATGATACAAGCAATTTTCACTCAGGTTCTTTAAAACTATTGAAGTTTGTAGTCGTCAATATTTAATTATTTTGCGTTTTCGTGTGTTTTGCATGTCGTTATAATTCTTTTGCATAAGTGTTACTAAAAAAATCATAAAATGTAGTTAATAGTTGTTTTTTTTTCTTGTATGCCTGTTGTTTTAATAATACGTCTTATTTATAAGTTTATAATACAAATTATTTTTATTGAAAATGCAATTACTTACTTACATTATTTTCGCTGAAGGAAAATGTTGCAATTAAATGTAGCTTTTTTTATAAAACTCACTCAAATAACTTTTTGTTAGATTATTAAAATATGCGAATAATTTCTTTTATGTATATATTTATTTTTACTTTATTTGACGGTGTTTGCATGCCGTATAGGTAATGCAATTCACGAGCACGTGTTTTATGACCCTTATAGTCTTTGCAATAAGGTATAAAATTGACTGATCGACACAACGATTGCGTTCGTGAAATGCAACATCTGTACCTATAATTTTATTGTAGTAAATAGATTTTAGCCAGAATAATATATTTGTTTACAGAAGAGGTGTTACATTGGCTGAAGTGCGCAGATTATAAAACATATGGATTTATATACAAAATAGTAGGTATTGTGGTTGTCGTTAATTTTACTACATCATTCATTGGGAACTGCCATATCTTCAGCTAATATACCACCTCAAATAATACTTCCTACCCACCTTTTATTTTATTATTTATTTTTTAATATACTTATATTTTTTTTCTTTTTCAGGACTTACATCGCATCTCCGTACACAGACAAAAACATAAGGATGTTGTGATTATTCATAAAAAAAGCTTGCGCAATGCACAAAGCATCGTTTTCAAAAATCTACTTAAATTATTAAAATAAGTACAACACTTATAAATGTACCCTGCTGACATATACAATATTTAGGCTTTTTTACATATATTTATATGAAAAAATGAAGTTTAAAAATTAGTAATAAGTAAACCGTAGGATTTCTAAGCGTCGCTGACAATTTAAAATCTTAAAATGTTACCCGCTTAAAAAAAAACTGTTGGAAAATGTTTTATTCAGATGTAATGGAATAAAGACAAAATATTTAATAATATAAAAAATATACTGTTGAATGATTGACTTAAGATTGATAGATTTGTCAGTTAAAAAAGATGGCCGACTATTGCGCCGCTGCCGTCTGAGTAAATAAACCAACTTCCCATGGCATTAAATTTATAGAATTAGTTTAGGTATCGCTAGAGCCCACCATCAAAGCCAATTTTAAAGCAAATATTAGATTTCATTACCACATAATAATAATAATAAATGTCAGCCAAAAATTAAGAATTTCATACAAAATTTTCTACCTCATTTCTTCAAAGTTACGACAATATTAAAAGAATTTATAGTTACCATTATTTTCTTTTGTTTTTTTTTGTTGTTGAAAACACTGAATGTTTTATTTGAAATGAAATTGTGTAACTCGAAATATTTATTTTTTAGTTTTATTATATGTGCTTTTTCGCACAAATTGTGATCTGTAATTGTCGAATGTGCAATAAGTCTAATATTTAAATAATAAACACGCGCTTTGAGCTTTCAAATTTATACCTTACTATCTTAGAAATTAATATTTGGCCATACCTTGACAGTGACCACCTAGTAGTTTTTGAAATTATTACTGGGGATCGAAATAATACCTGAATATGAAAAAAAAATAATATAGCCAAACATCGATTTTATTAATCGACTAAATATTATAATGTCAGAATCGACAAATTTTAGTATACATAAAATAAATTTCAAGACTCCCTATTGTTTAAGTTTTAGGGCTAGCAACGTGGACCGTTCAAAAACATGATGATAGCTCAATCTCCAGTAGTAATATAGAATTTTCTCGTTGTATGTAAGAACTAAGAACGCGTAATGTTGATTTTTGTTCATTAGAGTGACTGATTGAAATGTCATGCTACAAATATTTTGTGCCTTAGTTTCCCTCCCGGCCAATAAAGGCATAAACTAAGTATAGGCCTAGAATCAGTAAGGTACTAAAAACGAACTGCACTAAACACAATTGCTAGACATTTTTAGTCGATTATATTGCCAGGGTGTGCCTAAAAACATGTTTTTTTTAATCGACTAAATTTTTTACACACGGTCTAAGCAATATCGAATATTATACAATTTAGTTTAATTTTTTATGAATCCTAGTCGATTATTGAAGTTCTTTAGAGCCCATGTACATAATATTTGTAGCAAAAACTGTTTTTTTTAAGGTTAAAAGGAAGGTTCATATTAATTAATACATGACAAACCATAAGTGTATCTTTATATACTAAGATTGTTAACGCATAATGTTTTATGTGGATCCGTATAAAAATATTATTATTATTTATAAATGTTGCGCTATGTGTTCTATGTAATTTTATTTTTCCTCTTTTTTAAATAAAATGCCTTTTTTTTCATGTGATTGTTTTATTTAAAGAAATTTAATTTTATTGTCAACCATAGTGTCAGTCACACACAGCCTTAATAAAGAATATAACACTGGAGAAGCTTTACGAGTACTTCCCCCTCTTGAAGCACCTCGTAGTTCGTAAATCATTTCCAAGGCGCGAGGAGCTCAGTGAAAATCCAAAGCTGTTAAATTCTGTAAAAGCGTTCAACTACGTCAAATTTAATATAGACGGAATGACCTTCCATGTCTTTCCAGGCGAGCAGTTTTTGTTTTTTTTTGTAGTAGCTACCGGTCCCGCGCCAAAAGTGTCAGTTTTTTTTGTTCAGAATATTCAGATTGTGCAGAGTCGTCGGCAACGGGCATACATTTAGTATTTTTATCTATGACCGAGCGAGGCGTCTCCGTGCTCTGTGATCCGTTTGACATCTTACATCAACCGTATTGTAAAGACAATAAGGGCCCGATCACACATAGGTACCACAACGACCACGGCCACGTAGGCGGGTGCTAATTTGTATGAAAATGAAAAGTCTATTCACAGGGACCACATGTAGCCGTCAAAATCCGTGTGTCCGTGGGCGATACCCACCACATCAAGGCGACGTCGCAGCCACAACACAACCACATTGCAACAACGCAACTGCAAAAAGTTGCAGCGACACTTTTCACATGAAACCACTTTTTGACGACATTTTGTCGCTGCAATATGGTGTGATTGTGGTATGTGTGAACGGGTCTTAAAATCACTGTAATTTTGACAAACTTGTCAGTGGCAGCAACCCAACAGCAATCAGAGAGACAATTCTCGTAATTTTAAGAACGTTCACAGTCTGATCTCAGTCTCAAGCTGTCAAAAATACCTCTAAAAATCCCAAAATTTTTGACATTGATTGTCACTGAGATCTAAGTAGATTTTTTAATTACGGGAATTGGCCTTCTTATCGTAACCAAAACTAAAAAGGAGAAGGATTTGGGGGAAGCCTTTGCTCATGTGACTCAGGCTGGCTGGACAAATCTTCAAAATAGCTCGCATTTAATTATGTCAATAGGGCACTTTATGTGACGGCTGAACATCCTTATTTCAGAATTTGTGACGCTACAGAATCTTAAATCGAAAACGTGTCCCAATACAGTTTCAAGCACCTCTTTATGTAAGACGATGTTAGGTTCTAGATTTCCAACATTCGGTAAGACGAACTTTATACATTTTCTTGACACTGGGTTATTTGTGGTAAGTCAATCCGTAGTCATTGATAGTGCATTGTTTACGTCGTCAAAATCTTGTCTATTCCTGTGCACTTTAAATATAAGAGAGATGTCATCAGAAAACAGTACAAAGGGTACCCTTTAAATATAAATATAGTAATTATGTAGAAGAATGGACCCAGTATTGAGCCTAGAGGTACACCTAACTAAACTGGTAGCCCAGAAGATTTCACACCATTCACATCTAGGTACACATTTTTACGTTGCGAGCTTCGTCTTGAACACCGGAATGAAAAGCAAAAGCGTGTCATGGTGTACGCAATCAAAGGCTTTGGAGAGATCACAGAAAACTCCAATAGTATTTTACGAAAATTCTCCCATGCATTAAATGTGTTTCAGCACAGCAACAACCGCATCTGTAGTCGAATGTCCTTTCATAAAGCTATATTGTTCATCATGAAGGTGGCTATTTAAATTAAAATATCTTAGCAACTGCTTGAGTAGGTATTAACTTTTCAAATATTTTAGTAAAGGCAGGTAAGATAGAAATGGGCCTAAAATTGCCAACGTTATTTTTATTACCCGATTTAAATAATGGTATGACTTTACTACTCTTACAATATTGTGTGCATTTCTTGATGCAGTTGCCCGTGTCTTCAACGCGGTTCGCTCGTGTGTATGCACACTTAGTGCCACCTAAAGCACGATCTACACGGTTTGAAACCAGTCTAAAAACCAACGTGACCTTGAAGTTGTTGCGAGATGCCTGCTACACGGTTTAAAACCAACATTTTCTTCTGCCACTGGTTTGCAACGCAGGTCTTATTACCAAGGACGTTTAAAGGTCATACGAAATTGGTTTAAAACACTGTCTACGCTGTTTTAAAGTTGGTTTGAAACAACCGTTTTAAACCGTGTAGATCGTGTTTTAGTGCTACGACATATAGGCGCTGCCAATTTCAAATTCTTACCAATAACGTGCTCTTAGGTTTACAAGGAGGTAGTTGAATAAAAACCACAAATGTAATTTTACTTAAATATATTTAGCAACGTATTTTTACTAAAGCGTAAAACAAAACGTAGCCTCCCCCAAAACATTCCGTTGACAATCATCCGATAGATCGCGTTGTTTTTAAAAATAATATTTTACAATTTCATCGTTAATTCATTATTAATTACATTTCTATATAATTCATACAATCCACCAAAATAAACTTCAATGTATAACGCAAATAAACAAAATAATAACAATGTGATTACAATTTATTGACAAAAATAAAAAACAAAATATTTCAGACGTGTCTATCCCTGTATCCTAATCAAAAGCGATTGTCGCGTATTTATAACAATGTTTGTTCGGCGAACCGGAATGTGTAGTAACGCCGACAGAGGGCGTCTTTCATACTTCTTACATATGTACTCGTGCTCGCGCGACGATTGCGTTTGGTTAGGACGCGGGGCTATCAGTTACGAATACAGTTATAACTTTATGAAAAACATAGATATTTTTATTTATGAAATAATGAAATCGAAAGTAGCCAAAAAACGCTCAATATTACTGTCTGTTACTTTTACTGTCTTTTTTTTCTTACACATCTGAAATAATTCTTACAATGTCAAATGCCAACCATTGCCGCTACGCACTTTCTCCAGACCCCTCTAATATTAACAACATTAGCCAGTAACAACTAACACTGGTAAAAGTGCATTGTATATCAAGGTTTGTGGCAACCGCAAAATATTGTCCCATGATATGAAATTCCACTAGTATTCTGTCTCTCTCTTGTAAAAAGGAATAACTCTTCAATGTATGAAACAATCAAATGCATAAGCTAGGGTTTCTTTGACCGCCAGATAGCTTCCACAGTTTACCGACGAATGACGTCAGTTAAACGTTATTTCTGAAAGTTTTCTAGGGCGTTTATTGACACCGTAAAGTCAAATACCGGTGCCATCATATTCCTGACAGCCGTCACTGCGACCATTATGCGGCCACCGCTCTTATAAGAAACCATAGCTTTAGTCATTTTAATAACAATGTTTCACTTTATCCAAATCTGAATGTCGTAACCCGGTCACTGTTGACATAAGCTTCATGTTGCTTGATATTTTGATTGAAATCATTCGTAGAGTTCAGAAATCGATTTTTAAATAATTCATTTATTTAAACTACTCGAAAGAAATAATGTTGTGTGATGTCCGTGAGATTAAAAACAATTATTTGACTAAATATAAATAATTACTAATATTTCGTAGTATAACTAATATAATAAGAAGCAATACGCGCTTTTAAAGGAAATTATAATTATTACAGCTTGCGTATTCGATAATTTAAGTTAAATGGGAATTACAATTTATTTAAGTTGGTGTACACTTCATGATTTTAATGTTTAATGAACTTTACAATATTTTAAGTGTCGTATGGTCTGCAATTTATTTAATGTATTGTGACCTTATTTAATTACTTATTATTTTATATAAAATACGAGATTATCCCTGCTTCATTAATTGATTTAAGTAATGGATTCGTGCGTTATATAAATAATTGTATAAAAGGTTCTTTAAATCGTTAAATGTACACACAACTTTTAAATCACAAAATACTAACAATACAGCTTTTTAGATAAAAATGTATAAGTACGCAAGAATTGCAGAACATTTTTATGTAAAAAGTGAAATTTGACTAGTAATGTGGTGGATATGTATTCACTCATAATTAATAGATATCTAAAACGTCCGTGGGTTCTACGAACTATTTATTACAGTTGTTATATTTAGAATTAGGTACTGGCATTAATTACAATTTATAGCATCCTCATTTAATTTACTATTATAAACGAACAGACGAAATTAGCAAAAAAGTGAAATATTAAGACTAGATAGATTATAACCTAAAAATTCAGTCAAGTCATTCACTAAGCACATTAATTGTCTTGCATAAACTGCATTAAAATTCAGTTGAAAATCAACTGTGAAAAGGACAAAAAAAAAACATTAACATTTTAATAAAAAAAAAAAAACGCATAATAATTAGGTTTTGAAGCAATTCTTACAAGTGTATAAGCAATATAAAAAGAAAAGACGAACAATTAGAAAAATTGCACTTTTACAAAATATGTTTTATATAGAAAAATACGAAGAACAATATCAGGAAACGTTGGTGCCATTGTAAGCTCTTCGAATTTCAAAAGAATTGTTTTTATTTAGTAAAAACTTATCCAACTAGCTACATAATTTTTTTTTCTAATGTTATACCAAAAAGGAAGATCAATGCAACACGTACGAGTTTTTTTTCTTCAAAAAAATATAAATATGAATTATTATTTATATCAACAATATTAAGTGTTATATATATACTAGACATTAAATATTGCAAGTGTCATAAGTCAAAGTGTCAAAATTTGTATTATCTCCATAGATATATGACGTAAATATGAAAAAATATATTCTATATGAACCACTATTAAGTAAACATTATGAGACAGCGATTTTATATGAAAATATAGGCAATATTTATTCGTACAAGTAACTATTTACAAAGCATTTTATTATTTAATGAAAAAGAAATTGAGTTAAAATGAATACTGATTTGAATAAAAACCACTGGAATAAAAGTTTTAATGTCACTAAAATGATGTGAAATAAATACATTACATGTGCCTTAATATTAAGTTTATTTATTTATTAATCTATAATACTATCACACGATTTTAGATTTTAAAATGACAGTTTCGATCGGTATTATGGGTAATATTTGAACACTACCTATCCGTGTTGACAGTTTGTCAATCTGTCATTTTGACAGGCTCCTGTATATACAAAGACCTATTGGACACATTAATAAGCTATTTGACTGGTTTCTGATAAACATCTCAGATTATTTAATGGTGTCTAACGAGCCCACAAAAACCTATTACTTCAAATTGCATAATGTATTTCTTTAAAAAAATAGTAAATAAAAATTTACTGTTTAAATAAGCCGCCAAAACGCTATCTTTAACAATATGGCGTCGTGACGTCACGATTCACGTAAACAAACGTTGAAACGGTCGAGATACTAGACAAAAGTCATCTGTTCTGTCAATGATAGACAGAAATTTACTTAATCATGACATCATCTTAAGTTCAGCCAATCCAGACCGTTTTCGATTACGTGGCGCCAGATTTAAAAAGATGAAGTTTTTTCGGGATTTTTTTTATAAATAACACATTGTTTTGTAGTAAAATTAATGCAAATCGATTTTAAAAGCGATTTTTTACATTGTCAAATAGCCTATTGCATCCATCGGCAAATTCATCACGTTTTATGAGAGCCTTAAATTTTTTTATAATAATGTTACCCCATCCAAGTAGAAATTCAAAACATCATAGCTGGGCATTCATAATTCCCAAATTGTAATAGCTAACCGCAATTAGCCAGTCATTCATATACCCGGATGTCGAGGCAATGTCGACAATGCCCGGACAAAGATCACTTTGCCTATTTTTTACTAATTACACTAATTAATGTAACACTTTTGGTGTTCCCAAGGTACTCTAAAGAATCATTTAGTAATTATTTAACTATTAAAATTACTTTTACGTTATAGAGCTATAATTTTCACTTACATGATAATAGTATGATGCTTGTTTTTAACAAATTCAATCTTAGTGATATTTTTATCTATTCTAATGATCGTTTGCTAAAATAGTTTTATTTTTTACGTGTTTTAATTGGCGTAGATAATAAATTTTGAATTTTTATTTTCCGGTAATGTTACAATTGCTTCTAAAGAAAAACGGGTCAGTTTTGGCGCAAAGGTTTGTGCATGGAATATGTGCGTCAAATAATAATAATAATAAGATAGCGTTTCCGATTTACCCTCTCGAAGAGAGGAGGACTGAGGGGCATTTCTCGTAATTTTAAGAACGTTCACAGTCTGATCTCAGTATCAATCTGTCAAAAATACCTCTACAAAGGTCTAAAAAGTTAGTTAAGAACATTTTAGAGGAATAGTGTTCCAGCCAAATTAGACCGGTTTTAAATATTCCATAGGAACAGAGATTTCCAGTTATCTTTTTTTAAATAAGACATTTCTAAAAATGTTCTTTACTAACTTTTTAGACCTTTGTATCCTGCTGTGTGTGAAGTTTAATTAAAATCGGTTCATTCATTTCGAAAAACAAGGGCTTGAAAGTTTGTATGAAATGGCGTACGTTGTAAACGCTCTTAATTAAGCTACCAGAAACCAAAGAAAATATCAACAACCAAATTCTGCTCAAATATGTAAAACCCGTAGTATTCTTAACTGACTATAGGAATATAATCGCTGCTATTGTTCAGTAAAATAGTGGTTATTTTTAGCGTGATTAAGGTCAATTTCCTATGTAAAGTTATGTCAAAAAAACAAACGATGACACTGAAATATGTACAAGTTAAAATCAGACTTATATTTAGTTCATAAGGTACGAATTCTAAACCTGTAGTGTCGATTTGGTGAATTATGTGGTCACTTTATTTTATTGAAAATAATTTGAAATCATTGTTTAAAGCGCAGGATAATTGGAACAATCGAACTTTCGTGAAAATCCTGGGATCTATTGATCTGTGACATGTATAGTCGAAACACGGTGAAGGAAAACATCATGAGGAAATCAACATGTCCTAGAACAAAAAAAAAATCGAAGATATGTGGCATCTATACTCCGTTGGTCTAAGTAGTTAAGGCGAAAGCGCCAGGGCTCGTAGCTCGCGAAATTCATTTTTTTTTACGTTTTTTGCAATTTGCTGGTCAGTATTAAGTTGTACGTTGATTAAAACATGATTCGCGACCGTAATAAATATGTATTTACAGAATTATAATCAGATCAATTTTGAAAAAAATTGCATAAGTGACGTTTTTGAATTTTTTTTTTGATGGGAAATCATCAGATGACCCCTCCCGCTCTGGGCGGAGCGGACGTTTTTGCAATGTAGGTGCGATAAGTTAACTCGTCAAATGACGGATAAAACAAATTATTCTCATCAAAATTCATTTGTTTTCAAGTATCAAGTAGAAAATATAAAAAAAAAAATACATGGAATTGACTAAATTCATTATTGACCACTGAACTCACCAAACGAAATAATTTAATGAACAAACTACCTACGATTAACACTTATTAGGTACTTTAGATCCAAACTCGTGTAGTATATCGCACGCCATCTCGAGGTCATTCCGTGTGATCCCCAATGCGCGTACAACTATGTCTTTAGGGTATCCTTCGCCTACCAAGCGCGCAATGTAATCTAAGTTTATATTTTCATAGGACACGTTGTCGCCGTATTTTCGGCCATGTTTGTCGTGTGTCAGCGGGTTGATTTTTTTAGCTAGAAAAAAACAGAAGGTATTTGTTATAAAAATATAATAGGATAGGAAAAGACTGAACTATCTGCCTAGCCCTTTCCCAACTATGTTAAGGTCGGCTTCCAGTCTAACCGGATTCAGCTGAATACCAGTATTTTACATGGTGCGACTGTCTATCTGACCTCCACAACCCAGTTACTGGGTAATACGATACCCCTTGGTAAGACTGGTTGTCAGACTTTCGGGCTTCTGACGACCCGTAACGACTGTCAAAGATCCACGAATGACAGCCGGAACCAACTGCTTAACGTGCTTTCCGAGGCACGGAGGGATCTTGGTATATGAAGATGGTCAGCCATCCACGGACCAACCGCGGCAAGCGTAGCTTATCCTGATCGATCGATCCGTGCGGCTGTTATTACTTAGCCACAGTCCCCAGGAAAAGACTGAATTAGTTTGATGCAATAACGAAAGAAGATAATTCAAATACTCACGTTGAACAGCCAGCTCATTCTTCTCCACGGCCACATTCTCATACGGTGGGTCTTTCGTATCTTCAGAGGGAAACTTTGGCATAGTGGTAGACTTTGTAGGCTGGTCTACACTCCCACTGGTCGTTGCGGGCAAAGACCGTTGCCTAGGGGGTGCTCTACTCTCGAGCCTGGTTTCCCGGTCAAAACTACACCTGGACTCTATTATCCTATCGGGTTTGTCCGGCGGCCTTTCGGGGGGAAGCCGAAAATCTGTATGCCGAGTTTCCGATAGAGGCAGCTGCCTTTCGGTTTTTTCAGGAACATGTCTATCTTGCCTGTTGTCCATTATCCTAATTTCGTGTCTATTATCTTGCTGTATATTCCTCTCTTGTCTGTCAGGAGGAGGGATGTGACGTTCTTGTCGACTTTCGACGCGTTCTGGCCTCTCTTGCGTTATTCTTTCTGGCACATGGCGGTCGTTTTGCCTGTTTTCTGGCATGTGATGTCTGTTTTCTTGCGGTTTTTCTTGTCTGTTTGGTGGCGGTTCGGGTCTTTCGGGGTTGTATCTGTTGTCGGGTACGTGTCGGGGTTCTGGTTTCGGTTCTGTGGGTGTGGGGGTGCGGGGTCGCTCGGGAGGGGGCGCGGGGAGGGGCCGGCTGTTTGATTGCGGGGTGCAGGCGCGGCGAGGCTTCTCGAAGGCTCGAGGGTCGGGAGGCACCTGAGATTTGAGAAACATACATTATTTTTATATAATTTTGTGTACAATTTCGACGAAAACACGTCTATTGTTTACGTGGCCACTGTGGGTTTACATGCTATTTTCCACCGAAAAAAGAGAAAAGAACCGGAGTTACCGACATAGCTTGCAGAGTAAGCAAGCTGAATGGGCAGTAGGCTGGCCACGTTTGTCGATGGACGGATGGCCGGTGGAGCAGGTGACTCTCGTAGTGAAGACCGAGTATCGGCAAGCGTAGCGTTGGACGTCCCACACATTGATGGACCGATGTCATTAAGAAAGTAGCTGGGACAGACTGCATGCAGAAGGCGGGAAAACAGGGTGTTGTGGCGCAGCCTGGAAGAGGCCAATGTCCAGCAGTGGACTGCGATAGGCAGAGTTGATTGAATGAGTGACCGCATAAAATTGACTGCAACACCAAAACATTTTGAGAATGTATTGTTGAAATGTCTGGTTGCTCAGCTGTAGAAATATGTATTATTTGACACACCTATTACATTCATTCACCATAAGAATATCAAGTGTCAAATATTCTGTACTTTAACCACCTTAGGGCTGATTTTTCAATCATCTGATAACTTTATTCGAGGAATAATTTAAAAAATTTGACAGTTATTTCATACAAAAACTGTCAAACGTCAATTTTATTCCTCGAATAAAAGTTATCTGGCGTTGGAAGAATCAGCAATTACTAATAAACGTATTGTATCAGATGATTAGTTACACACCGATTTCTCTCTTTCAGTCGTCAGTAATTTGACTTTCGAAAGAAGAAGACAAAGCGTTGTGTAACTATACAGACGCTATACAACGTTTATTAGTAAGGGGGTTACTGGTCAGTGGGTCGTCTTTACTGTATTACCTAATGTCCGAGCGTGTTTTTGCGTATTGCTATAACTAATTAAATATCTAATGTAGATACCTCGTGTCTCGTGTCAATGACTCCGGTGATGGTTTCCGTAGATCCTGTGATGATGGATGTTAGTCGGTGTCGTGAGTCCGGCTCTGGTTCCAATGATGAACGTCTTCTGGGCTCCGCTGAAAAGAGGTATTAAATAATATAACATAACTGCAAGCCTGTAAATCCCGCAGGAAAACCCATAGGTGTACTGTGAAGGTCCAGAGGGGTCCTTCACAGTACATCTGTGTGTGGTGTACAATCGAAAAGCTTTTAACTTGGAATTAATATATTTTTAAGAGAACAATACAGCTTCACGAAAATTGTAGCACTGACTATAGAACAAAAACACCATATTAAATTATTCGACATTCGTTTGAATGTTCGAATGGAATATTATATCCAGCCAGAGCCTTTTGCTAAAGGCAGGATCACACAAGACTCTACATGAGCTACGCCCACCTTTGAATAAAAGTATTGGCACAGCTCCATTTTAAACAAGACATTTATTCACACAATTCGAACATCCAGGCGCTTCCTGCCTATCCCTACAAGAAAAATTACCTAACGCCAGAAGTTTACATGGTGAGGTCCAGCATATTCTATTCAAATTTTGAAAGTATGTCGCCACATACTTTCAAAAGTTGAATTTGAATTTGCGGCGTAGATGCCGCCGCATCTGCATCGCCGCATGGGAACTACGCATCACACTGACGTCACGCAAAATTCTGCAAGAGTTTAAAGCAAGTTAACCTACGTACGCGATTTCATCATCATCATCATCATTTCAGCCGAAAGACGTCCACTGCTGGACATGCGGCCTCTCGCAGCGATGTCCTGCACACTGGAGGCCGCCCCGAGGCCGCTCTCGGCCGGCGACAGGAGCTAGCCACTCACCGTGCGCACTGCTGGCCGCAGCGATGTCCTGCACACTGGAGGCCGCCACGATGCTGGAGCTAGCCACTCACCGTGCGCACTGCTGGAGCTAGCGACTCACCGTGCGCACTGCTGGCCGCAGCGATGTCCTGCACACTGGAGGCCGCCCCGAGGCCGCTCTCGGCCGGCGACAGGAGCTAGCCACTCACCGTGCGCACTGCTGGCCGCAGCGATGTCCTGCACACTGGAGGCCGCCACGATGCTGGAGCTAGCCACTCACCGTGCGCACTGCTGGCCGCAGCGATGTCCTGCACACTGGAGGCCGCCACGATGCTGGAGCTAGCCACTCACCGTGCGCACTGCTGGAGCTAGCGACTCACCGTGCGCACTGCTGGCCGCAGCGATGTCCTGCACACTGGAGGCCGCCCCGAGGCCGCTCTCGGCCGGCGACAGGAGCTAGCCACTCACCGTGCGCACTGCTGGCCGCAGCGATGTCCTGCACACTGGAGGCCGCCACGATGCTGGAGCTAGCCACTCACCGTGCGCACTGCTGGCCGCAGCGATGTCCTGCACACTGGAGGCCGCCCCGAGGCCGCTCTCGGCCGGCGACAGGAGCTAGCCACTCACCGTGCGCACTGCTGGCCGCAGCGATGTCCTGCACACTGGAGGCCGCCACGATGCTGGAGCTAGCCACTCACCGTGCGCACTGCTGGCCGCAGCGATGTCCTGCACACTGGAGGCCGCCCCGAGGCCGCTCTCGGCCGGCGACAGGAGCTAGCCACTCACCGTGCGCACTGCTGGCCGCAGCGATGTCCTGCACACTGGAGGCCGCCACGATGCTGGAGCTAGCCACTCACCGTGCGCACTGCTGGCCGCAGCGATGTCCTGCACACTGGAGGCCGCCCCGAGGCCGCTCTCGGCCGGCGACAGGAGCTAGCCACTCACCGTGCGCACTGCTGGCCGCAGCGATGTCCTGCACACTGGAGGCCGCCACGATGCTGGAGCTAGCCACTCACCGTGCGCACTGCTGGCCGCAGCGATGTCCTGCACACTGGAGGCCGCCCCGAGGCCGCTCTCGGCCGGCGACAGGAGCTAGCCACTCACCGTGCGCACTGCTGGCCGCAGCGATGTCCTGCACACTGGAGGCCGCCACGATGCTGGAGCTAGCCACTCACCGTGCGCACTGCTGGCCGCAGCGATGTCCTGCACACTGGAGGCCGCCCCGAGGCCGCTCTCGGCCGGCGACAGGAGCTAGCCACTCACCGTGCGCACTGCTGGCCGCAGCGATGTCCTGCACACTGGAGGCCGCCCCGAGGCCGCTCTCGGCCGGCGACAGGAGCTAGCCACTCACCGTGCGCACTGCTGGCCGCAGCGATGTCCTGCACACTGGAGGCCGCCCCGAGGCCGCTCTCGGCCGGCGACAGGAGCTAGCCACTCACCGTGCGCACTGCTGGCCGCAGCGATGTCCTGCACACTGGAGGCCGCCCCGAGGCCGCTCTCGGCCGGCGACAGGAGCTAGCCACTCACCGTGCGCACTGCTGGCCGCAGCGATGTCCTGCACACTGGAGGCCGCCACGATGCTGGAGCTAGCCACTCACCGTGCGCACTGCTGGCCGCAGCGATGTCCTGCACACTGGAGGCCGCCCCGAGGCCGCTCTCGGCCGGCGACAGGAGCTAGCCACTCACCGTGCGCACTGCTGGCCGCAGCGATGTCCTGCACACTGGAGGCCGCCACGATGCTGGAGCTAGCCACTCACCGTGCGCACTGCTGGCCGCAGCGATGTCCTGCACACTGGAGGCCGCCCCGAGGCCGCTCTCGGCCGGCGACAGGAGCTAGCCACTCACCGTGCGCACTGCTGGCCGCAGCGATGTCCTGCACACTGGAGGCCGCCACGATGCTGGAGCTAGCCACTCACCGTGCGCACTGCTGGCCGCAGCGATGTCCTGCACACTGGAGGCCGCCCCGAGGCCGCTCTCGGCCGGCGACAGGAGCTAGCCACTCACCGTGCGCACTGCTGGCCGCAGCGATGTCCTGCACACTGGAGGCCGCCCCGAGGCCGCTCTCGGCCGGCGACAGGAGCTAGCCACTCACCGTGCGCACTGCTGGCCGCAGCGATGTCCTGCACACTGGAGGCCGCCCCGAGGCCGCTCTCGGCCGGCGACAGGAGCTAGCCACTCACCGTGCGCACTGCTGGCCGCAGCGATGTCCTGCACACTGGAGGCCGCCCCGAGGCCGCTCTCGGCCGGCGACAGGAGCTAGCCACTCACCGTGCGCACTGCTGGCCGCAGCGATGTCCTGCACACTGGAGGCCGCCCCGAGGCCGCTCTCGGCCGGCGACAGGAGCTAGCCACTCACCGTGCGCACTGCTGGCCGCAGCGATGTCCTGCACACTGGAGGCCGCCCCGAGGCCGCTCTCGGCCGGCGACAGACTCTTGCGCGGCGGCAGGGGCGGCGCGCGCAGCTCCCCGTACGCGTTCTCGGCGGGCGCGCGCGTGCGGCGCGGGGCGCGCGGGCTGTGCCGGGGGGACGCGCCCGGGGAGCGCGCCACGGGGCGGAGCGCGGCGATCGTGGACGTGGCCGCGTTGAACTCGGCCCAGTCCTGTTGGGGAGAGGTTGAGGTTAGGGTTCATTTATTTTCTGTAATGTTAGATCATGACTTTTGCGAAAAAAAAAAACTATTGTCATAATCACCACGTTTAACAGGCAGCTATTGGTGATCGCAGTATTTTGTTATTAGAAAAGAAGAAGACTGTCAATTGTCCTTCAAATTTAAAATACTTACCGAATGGAGAAGGGATATCCAATGTTTTATGCCATAAACACGTTCAGCAGTTGTGTCACTGACTCCGGCAGAGCCACCATCAGGGATTTATTTTAATTTTGATAACACCAAAAATTTGTCATCGTTAATTAGTCGAAATTTGTCGCCAAATATCAGGATTTGTCGGTCACTGGTTCAAAAGATGTAAGGGTTTATAGGTGGCCGATCTGGAGAGACTCTCCACAGCAGGGCCACATTTATATCTCAAAAACTAGGGTACCTAGCGAAGATCTGTTTTCTCCCATATTTTGTCGCTAATTAGTCGAATAGGTAGAATTAGGCTCCCTACTAAACCATGGGCAGTTACACGATCAATCAGTGTCAATAATACATTAACTTCCTTGTTTAACTATTATGATATCGAATACCTTTACTATAGTCAATTAAAAAATAATGACTAAACATTTTCGTAACCAAAAAGTTGACCCATTATAGCCACGGGTACTATCGGTAACATAACGAACCACCATTATTTTATAAAGTACAGTTTCGTAAAATGATATTTAAAATGGAACCATGCAGACTTAACGAGTTTAGAATTGTACCATTAAAAACTAATTGCGAAAGAAATCATATTATGCATGCCCTTTTTTACATGCGGTCAAAATGAATTGTGTGTGTGTGTGAGCTTACAAAATAGCAAAAAAAAAACAAACCAAACAGGCAAAGGAAACAAAAACACAGAAGCACATATCACCAAGCGTATATTTTCAACGTAAAAAAATACACTTACAAATAAATAAATCATTAAATCGTCATAATAATACGAAAAATAATAATAATTAAATTATTGCTTACTGTCAAATAATACGACTAATACGAGCTAAGCGTAAACATAACAAAATGTCCGGAAATTGATTTATTTTATAAAATAACTTTACTATTTCGGGCGGAAATGTGATTAACAAAAATACTTAAAAAAAACAATACTTCATTCTAGGGTTCCGTTAGCGTGATTTTGAATCGACAACTACTATTGGCAAAGCAAAAAAAAAAGGTACGGAACCCGAATAACTTGAAGTATTACTTGAGATGTGACGATACAAGCTTGCGTGTGTCTTTTTTCTACACTCTGAAGCAGTCTTTTTAACCCTTTATAATTTAGAAAAATATTTCCATTAAAAACTTTAAAACTACATCAAAAATTGTCAAAAGACTTACAATAATTTTATATACAAGATAAGTATTCCGAAATTCATTTTATTTTTAACGGACTTAGTCACAGGTATAATCATAAATAATTAATTTAATTAATACTATTGCATTAGGTTTATCAAAAAATAATAAAAAAATGGGGAATATTTCATCCTTCAAACAATTACTGTCATAATTAATTCAGGAAAATATTTCCTATCATAAAAAGAATGTAAAGTGTCTTAAATAATAAAAATAAATATTTGTTTTTATTGGCTGCAAAAGTGGTGTGATTTAAAAAAAACAAAAACCGTTCAAATTCTATAAATCAGTAAACAAACCTCATTTTACTGTCAAAAACCACTAAAAAATTAAATTTGAGTGAATGAGAAAAATACTTTGATAAATATTAAGTACATAATATTATGTATAGAACTCAAAGCATATACTATACCACTTTTGCAACAAACGTGAAAACGCTAATAAATTATATTCAGTACGATTGCACCAAATTATAAGTGACTTTTATGCGTTTTTGTGGACCGGACTGGAAATTAATAAAAAAGTCGTCCAATAATAAAAAAAAAACATATAAACTCGAACATATAACCTCCTCCTATTTGGAAGTCGGTTAAAAAGAGTTCACGAGAAGGAGTTTTCAAGTTTTTAAGACGTCATGAACGCTCATGCAAAATATAAATGCAAAAAAAAAGAACAAGAATGATAAATTAATAACACATTTCTTGAAGAATCTTTTGAGAATTAGCACCAGCATGTCATTATACATTTTGTGCGCTCCCAGCAAATAATTCTCTTAAGACTTTACTGTATTCGCCTATTAAAATCAGCCCTCTAGGAATTACCTAACTGAAATATGTATTGTACTGAATGAATACATGCATGACCCAAGTCCCAACACGAAAAGTCACTTAATATTAACCTTTTGAACGCCAGAGCATAAACGCACGCGCGTGCCCTCCACGCCAAGCCACAATTTTAAATATTTAACAATTAAATCATTACTTTTGTGTGTTTTTATTTGTATACCACAAATAAAAACATACAAAAGTAATGATTTAATTGTTTATTTCGTGATAAAGTGCACCGCATTTTTTGTCACATATTTATGTCGCTGGCGTACAGAGCACGCGCTTGCTTGTCACGTATATGTGACAACGGCGTTCAAAAGGTTAAGACAAACACAATCATGACTAAGCTGTAACATTATTTCCAAATTACTTACAATATACAGACACAGAAACTCTGTTACAACCGTACATAGACAACAAGCGGGAATAGAGTTGTGATGGCGAAAAAGCAACGTGATTAAATGTAATTTTAAATGAGCTGAGCTAAGGTTTGCCCTGTTATAATAATACCTTTGTACTTTGCTCTGGGCCAGCTGTCATTCGTGATCTTTGACAGTCGTTACGGGTAGTCAGAAGCCCGAAAGTCCGACAACCAGTCTTACCAAGGGGTATCGTATTACCCAGTAACTGGGTTGTGGAAGTCAGATAGGCAGTCGCTCCATGTAAAGTACTGGTATTCAGGTGCATTCGGTTAGACTGGAAGCCGACCCTAACATAGTTGGGAAAAGGCTGGTAGATGATGATGATGGTGACTTTGCTCGGTGCCACAAGAACATTACGGACCAAAAAAGCGTTTAAACTGAACCTACCCTTCTTATTTACCTTTAAATATTTTCAAACTAAGATCAAGCAAAAATTATCATATATAATTCCTTTTAACCTCTCGAATGTCTTATGTTACACAGTCCGACATAAGCAATTGTCTTTCTATTGTGTCTCTAATTACGACAATCAAAGAGGTAATACTGATTTAAGATTCAGCAAACACGGGGCAGATGCCGTATTGTCGGTTTAATGCCGTCATTCCAGTGTAAAAGAGGGACGGAGCTATACATGACCGATAGCACCATCCCTTTTTCGCACTGCAATCATGCGTGGTGGATTACGGCCTACTCCCTCTCATCGAGAGGAGGCCTATGTCCCAGCAGTGGGAACATTATAGGCTGATTATGGTAATACGGCACCAGTAAGCCAATAGTTTTGTAAACAAATGTTTGTGATACCTTTTCCGCAGTCACAACTCTAACCTAGAATCACAGGCGAAACATCTAACCATGATGATATTTCTAACCAAAATTGGACGTAGTTTAGCAGAAAGGACTCAAACACAAAAAAAATACAAACAAAAAAATATGTTAGTCTGTTTAAGACAACATGACTTATGGTGACAATGGCGCCGATTCTGTTGTTCACAAACTAAACTAAATTTAAGTTCAGGCATATTTTTCTTTCTATTTCATTAAGAAAAGAGCAGAAGATAAATATTAGATTAGTCCTGTCAAATTAGTCAGCGCCTGACGTAAATTGACGTATTTTTAATAGTCAATTTTTTTATCTAGTCTAAATTGTCTATGGAGTATCTTGATTTGACAGGACTAAACTAATATTTATCTCCTGTCCTTTTCTTAATGAAATGGAAAGAAAAAGATGCATAAACTTAAATTTAGTTTAGTTTGTGAACAACAGAATCGGCGCCAATATCTCAAATAATTCCAGATACAACATCATTGCAGCAATACACACCTAAACTTAAAACCTCGATAACTCAAAAATAACTTTTTGTGGGTTGAGTCCTTTCTGCTAAACTACGTCCAATTATAACATTCACAAAATTCATGCTTCACAAACTAAAGCGCGCATGACAAAGTGGGCGGGGCCTGCGAACAGTCGCAAATAAATCCCTCAAAATTTAAATCGGACGTGTTTCGTTCATTCGTTATTATACCCACGATTTTCGCCATGGCAATTGGGCTAGTCAGACTTGCGCGATTGAGTCTGCGAGTTGTCAATAAGAGCTATTACGCACTGTCGACTGGTCGCCGGCGACTCGGTCCCTCGGCGACCAAAACATAGGCACCATTCGGCGACCAAGTGCGTATTCACCTATTTAAACTATGGCAAGTCACAGTCGCCGTCGACCGAGTCGCCGGCGACCAGTCGACATTGCGCAATAGCTCTTACTGTGTGACAAATGTACACAAATCGTGTGTTACTTCATGTTATTGATGTCTATTTAATGAACTGAAACACTGCTTTTGGCTATCATATCGTCCGCGTCATGCGTAAATAACGTCTAACGTGTGCTTAAAAATGACTTTAGTATCCAAAATGAAAGACACGGCCAATTAAAAATGTAACCTCGAGACGATCACGTCACAGGAAACTTAGATTTAAGGGGAAAGCTCTAAGGTAGCCCGCGAAATTCAAACTTCCTTACGTTTTTTGCAATTTGCTGGTCAGTATTAAGTTGTACGTTGATTAAAATATGATTTGCAGTCGTAACAAATATGTATTTACAGAATTATAATCATTACAATCAGACAACTTGATAAGTTAGTATAATCCCCAAATGTCAAGATTTCATGAAATAGTCATTCAGTGGGATTACTTGGCCTTAGAGAGTTGTGTTGATGACTTTAATGATTATTATTCTGTAAATACATATTTGTTACGGCCGCGAATCATATTTTAATCAACGTACAACTTAATACTGACCAGCAAATTGCAAAAAAACGTAAAAAAAAAAAATGAATTTCGCGGCCTACCCTGGCGCTTTCGCCTTAAAACCAAAATTGTCGTCTTTGGCCCCGCCCACTTTCCAACACTATTAACAAACAAACGGTACGTAAAAAACGAAGGGAATGTGTTATCCGAGGCGATGACGTCGTCAATGTCAAGCAAACATAACAACCCGAACAAGCTAAGCATGCGGTGATTTCCGCCGTTGTCTCTGCAAAACAAACATACATTATGTTTTTATGTGGACGGCATGCATGGGCTGACAGTTATCTGTGACACAACTAGGTTTAGAGATGGGTTTTCTAACAGCGGTATTTGGGTCAAAAAGAGGCTTTGAAAAGTAAAAAAAAGGTATTATATTGTTACTTCTGAATAAGAGAGCATAACACGAGCGACACGCGTCAACGGTAGAGGCACCTGCGGCGACTGCCGTCGTGTATGCACATTCAGCAACAATATAATAGCTTTTTTAATTTGTGTTTTGAGTACGGTGCTCAAATACATGAGCGGCATTTTGTCGCCTGCTTCAGTCGAATCTGCCGTTGACGCGTGTGTGTATGAGCACTAACCAGCTAAAAAAATGTTTTTTAAGAGCTATTGCAAAGTAATTGTAGTTGCAACCTATTACTATAAGAAAAATGCCTAGTTTGAAGTAATAGTCTGTTTTTAAGTGTAACCCATTTTTGTTTACGCTACGTTTCTCGAAAACCAGTCGAACAAAACTACTAACTGAAAGTAACAAACGCAAAATAAGTTGATTGTTGTTAAAAACCAATCAATTAATATTCTCAAACGGCTTACCGTGTAATTGTATTCGTCATTTTTTGCATAAAGTCACAGATAACCACCAGCTCTTTAAAATAAATGAAATAAAAACAGATAAATGAGACGATATGCGTAGATATAAGCTCAAACGACGACAAACATGCCACACGGCCAAACAAACAAAATGCACACCATGCTACAGTTATGAGGAGAAACACTATGATGATAAGGCTGACTAAGGCTGATTATGCAATGTCAGATATCCAGGGTCAAACTAAATTAGGTAGAAACTCCGCAAACGTAATGGGTATGATAAAAAGAAAAAAAAAAAAAACTATGATTTGAAGATTTTTTATTTTGGGTTCAACGACCACTTTTAATGTACAATTCGCGTCAAATAACTTTGCCACTCTGAAGCTAGGCTCTTTTCTAGCCGCGCCAATCCGCGCCATGCGCGCTGCTGTTTTATTCATAGGATTAACTACTGCGCAGTGATTTGTTGCCTACTTCAGAGCGGCAAAGTTATTTGACGCGAACTGTAACTACTTGTATTCAAACGATTTTTTTCTGTTTTGATGGCTATGTTTAGAACTTTTGATTTCGATACAAATTACGTCTGCGGAGAAAAAAAAAAACGGTAAAACTGTCTAGAATTACAAATTATTCGTCCGATTAAGATATCTGGCGATGGAAAAATCAGCCTTAAGTGATCTATACAAGGTGTAACAGAATAAACGCAAGTCCTGAAAGTAGTTTGTTCATACTGATTACTGAATAAATTTCGGTAACTTCCGCCGATTGAGCCAAAGAAAATTAAATCTTATTTGAAGGCAATAAGACTCAATTTTAAATGCATAAAGTAATGATAGGGACAACACAATTTACTACTAGATCATTGTATAATGCTTTTAACTCAATACTCTAATTGGGGTGTATGAGGTCTTGCGTTAATTATGTTACACGTTGTATAAGCATAGGGGCGGTCCTGAATTGGGTGGTACTAACTTTAAATCAACACATTCAAGGACTATCTCATCCTTATTTTGGTCATGTAGTCTAATGGTATTGAAACAGTGTGACATGAATGGAATAAATTACTCTACTTACTACTTGTCAAACGAGATGTTTACACAATTTTTTTCATAAAAAAAAAAAAATCCCCACACTAGGAATTTCTCCTGTATTGTGGGTGCGTTTACAAACATTAAAACTCACATACACAGCCAGACCCGGAACAACTACTTGTAGGTAATACAAATATTTGTTCCGTGCGGGAATCGAACCCGCGACGCGCAGCGCAGCAGTCAATCGCTTAACCACTGCGCCAACCGTGCCGTCGTTTACAATAATTCTAGTCCCACGTCACAGTAAATGGTTTTTCTTGAGGCTTTTAGTAAAGGAAACATATTATGATGGCCAGTATGGCAAAATAGCCATTTGTAAATTCAAAATGTACAGACACCAGCACACCCGAAACTGTCAAATTTTCCCAATCAACTTTGAACCTTATGCTTAAGCGATAAAGTTGAAAATCTATTAAACAAATTTGACGGATTGTAGTAGCTTGATGTGCTGGAGTCTGTACACGGGAATTCTGTTTTCTTTATTTTGCAACAACTCGCGAAGTGGCTGGAAACTAAACTAAACTCAAAAAACTCTTCGCGTTTTCTAGCATTTTCATTGATCGAACTAAATAATAACTATACTACGAATACTGCGATCACCAATTCTTTTGCTAAGCCTGGTGATTATGACAATATAAACGATCTAGCTAGAACAAGATTCATAAATATAAACGTGGAGGTTTATTTTTCTTTTTTTTTCTTTTCATTTCTCATTTGACACACAGACGAAAGGTACTCAAGTCAATAATATTATTATTATCTGTAGAAGATTTGATTCATAAAGTTTTATCAACGGAAGCAAAAATCGATTTATTGATAAGATAAGTGATGTAGTATTTTGACATTCGCAACAATCGGTATGAATGATTGTGACAGATAAAAATACTGCATTTTTATCTCATTCATTCAATCCAGCTGATGACTGGGTGACCATCTTTACACACCGTGACCCCTCCGTGCCTCGGAAAGCACGTCAAGCCGTTAGTCCCGGCTGCCATTCGCGGATCTTTCACAGTCGTTACGGGTAGTCAGAAGCCCGAAAGTCTGACAACCAGTCTTACCAAGGGGTATCGTATTACCCAGTAACTGGGTTGTGGAGGTTAGATAGACAGTCGCTCCATTTAAAATACTGGTATTCAGCTGCATCCGGTTAGGCTGGAAGCCGACCCCAACATAGTTGGAAAAAGGCTTGGCAGGTGATGAATTTATTCCCTAGATTTGACTTTATCCTTTCGTCTGTATATCAATTATTTTAAATAAAAAAACTGGCCAAGTGCCAGTCGGACTCGCAGACGAAGGTTTCCGTACCACAAGGCAAAAACGCCAAAAATAAATATTAATTTTATTCCGTTTTTAGTATTTTTTGTTATAGCGGCAACAGAAATACATCATCTGTGCAAATTTCAACTGTCTAGCTATCCGGTTCACGAGATACAACCTGGTGACAGACAGACGGACAGTGGAGTCTTAGTAATAGAAGCCCGTTTTTACCCTTTCGGTACGGGACCCTAAAAAGCATATAATTTACCTCAGCATCATCAATGTCATCTGTGAGACCGTTGAAGGTGGTGTTTCTGTGCGCCCAGCCGTTCGCTCCACCTGATATCGTCACGTCGACACCTGGAAAACAGTGCACCTATGTTAGACACATAAGGTGGGTTTATTTTAGAGTATTAAGAATTACTGATTTCCTTGAAGTGAAAAAGAAGTTACCCGCGTTGGGCATTTTTGAGATGGAAAAAAAAAATCATTGAACTCGCGACACTGTTACCGTAACCGACACCGCGCGTGTTTTGTTTATAAGACGATTAAAAAATACACAAGTAATTGTTTAAGTTTTCATTTCTGTCGGCACTCCCGGAGTGCCACTTTCACTGGCGTAACTATACCTTTTGGGGCCCGTGGCAAATTCAAGGGATGGGGCCCTCCCTTAATGTAAAGAAGCTCAACCAACGTTATGGTTTTTTTTATTAGCACTTCTCCCGCGACTTCTTACGCGCACATTTCATATTTTCCTCTACAAAGTTTAACACCTGTCTGCTTCTGTCCTTATGTTAGGATTCTCCTGTGCTCATGGCCCTCTCGGGCCGGAGGCCTCTCTGGCTGGGGGCCCGTGGCATTTTGTCCCAATGCCACCCTAAAGTTACGCCACTGGCCATTTTTTTTTTTTTTTAATACCTATTAATGGTTAGTTAAGACTTACTGGATCCGTTGCATCCGGACGACCCGGATGAACCGGACGAGTTTGACGACACCGGTTTCACTGCAGTCTTTGTGTTTCTGTAATTAACGTTTTCGTAGTTAGTTCGGGATTGTTCGGGTACCAGTCAATCCAAGCAATAGAATTCACTATGATAAGCAAAAGGCTGCGCTTGCGATCACCAAAACATTAGGCGATCTGGCGTTAGAATCACACTAGCAAATGTCGAATTAATATGGTTTATGTAGGCACCGTATTTCTGTCTATACTAGACCCCCAAAATTAGATAAAAGGGCCTTTTTTTTCTTTAAGACTTTTCAATTACCTACGCGACATGTGAGGAGTACATTAAGAGGAAATGCGGTCGGAGAGACTTTTGAAAAATCCTAAGTTAAAAGTCATAATTCGAGGTCTGGCTCTCGCCTATTTCCTCCTCCAATATTTGACCAATTTAAAAGATATTTCATAAAATAAATAACAAGGATATATACTGTGTCCCTATGTCTTTCTTTTTTCATTAATAGTTGTCAAATTTGTACATTAGGCCACTGTTGACAGCGGTTTTAATCGGCATTTTTTGAAGAGCTTATAAAAATAATGTATCATCCAAAAGGAAAACATAGGAACATAATAGTTAATATTTATTATTCTGTAAAAATTATGGTCATTAACCAGAAAGAGAATAGGCGAGAGCATTTCTATGGAGAAACGACCACCCGCATTTCCTTTTAACGTGTTAAAATTCTAACTTGTTTTAGATCTTCAACATTTCCGCTGTAGCCTTTCCTTGGCTTACCCAGGCCTAGTTTCACAGTACCAGCTTGAAACAAGTCATATTTTACGATATAAAATAAGTATTCAGCTTACTTGTCTGAACAAGTAGGAGGGCGCGGCGGAACAAATGCGTCTACTACCACCTGTTCTGTCCCTTTGATCTCTGCCCGACAGAACGGACAGCCTTGACCTTCCGAATCCTGAAAAGAGATGGAGACTTGTGAGAACAGACCAAATTCTACCTTAAAGCTATGCAGTATCCTGAGAATGGTCACATAAGTGACCACCCACATAATCAGCCTATAATGTTCCAACTACTGGGACACAGGCCTTCTCTCTGTGAGAGGGAGTGGGCCGTAATCCAGATCTTTGACAGTCGTTACTGGTTGTCAGAAGCCCGGCCCGAAAGTCTGACAACCAGTCTTACCAAGGAGTATCGTATTACCCAGTAACTGGGTTGTGGAGGTTAGATAGGCAGTCGCTCCATGTAAAATGATGGTATTCAGCTGCATCCGGTTAGACTGGAAGCCGACCCCGACATAGTTGGGAAAAGGCTAGGCAGATGATAGGTGTTCATAGATAATACTACTCACAATTTGCCACGCTGTGAGGCAGGGTGTACATAACAGATGACCACAGGGTTCTATCCTGATGTCCTTGTCGTTCTCCGCACAGATCTTACATAACTGGAAGGTGCTACCTGTAACAAAGTCAAATCATTTATTTCAAACTAGCTGATCCGGCAAACGTTGTTTTGCCATATAAATTATTTCTAGCTGCACTACTCCTACCCTACTCCTACACTACTCCTACACTACTCCTACCCTACTCCTACACTACTCCTACACTACTCCTACCCTACTTCTACCCTACCCCTACCCTACCCTACTCCTACCCTACTCCTACACTACTCCTACCCTACTCCTACACTACTCCTACCCTACTCCTACACTACTCCTACACTACTCCTACCCTACTTCTACCCTACTCCTACCCTACTCCTACCCTACTCCTACTATAAAAAAAAAAAAAAAAAATTAAAAAATTAAAATAAAAAAAAAGTATCCTATGTCCGTCTCCTGGTTCTAAGCTACCTCCCCACCAATTTTCAGCCAAATCGGTTCAGCCGTTCTCGAGTTATAAGTGGTGTAACTAACAGACTTTCTTTTATATTATATAGATAGGCACATTAAAGGCACTTTTGAACGTCAAAAAAAAACTAAATAGAAATGATTCTAGTCGCCCATTCCAAAAGGTAGTTTTCGTATGGAGAAGAATGGGCAAGAAACTCCACCGTTACTCTTTTAACATTTGAAATTGAGGATGAGTAATGCTTCTGTTGTTGTTATGGAGGTAGAGAGGTTATAATACCCTTTTTTTTCCCGCTGACCCGGCAGGCATCGGCCCTAAGGGGTCCCTTCAATTTATGCTGACATCTCTTTGAGGCGCGCGTGGAACACGGACGCGCCGTCCGGCACGGGCCTGGTCCTCATCGGACGGTAAGCTACATTTACACCCTTGAGGTCTTAGATGTAACCAGATTATTTGTCTTAATTACTTTAAAGAACGGTTTTCGAAGCATAATGGATCGATCTTCTGGAACTCTAGTAATTGATGTCGAAGGATGAAATTAATTTACATATACCTCGCCAGTAGTTAAGTGAAAAAGCTCTGTTTACAAGCCATTTTTAGGCCTATTTTATCTGAGCGAAAGCCGAAACCATCATATATTTAAGAAAAGTTTCAAGTTTGCGTCGTCCTTCTTTTCATATCAATGGTAAAGCTTGGATTTTTACTATCGATAAAGCTGACCTGGTAGACTTATCCTGCCCAAATTCAATTATTCATAAAAAAGTCCCATAGAAAATACACTTTCATTTTTCCCGAATATTCCTGCGCGGTAAACTCTGCTTGCGCGATGCAGGATTTACGTGACGTAGTATGACGCATTGTTCGCATGTGGCGTTGTAGATACCGCTACATTCCCGGGGAGTTTTCAATTGTTCTTTTCGTATGTACCTGATTCGGACTATTACGAACATTTTAAAACAAAAATTTGCCAAATCAGTCCAGCCGTTCTGCAGTGATCATCAGGACGGCTGGACCAATTCGGCAAATGTATATAAATCAAAATGAAATGCTATTTGTTGACCTGTTAAGCGCATAGCGCCCAAGAATAGAGTTACCTGATTTATAGGTGGCCACGTTAAGATGGCGTCAAAAAAAGTACTAACCCATTTCACAATACAACTCGTACTGTTCCTGCGTGACGGTGATATGGTCTTCAGCTGGTGAAATGATGGCGCTGCTTAAGTCCGGGTTCACGTCCCGTCCGTCCGGATATAGGTAGCTGAAAGCATAGTATGGGCTTTTCTTATTGTTAGGGTAACCCCGATTGCGTTGGTATACTTAACTTTTTGGAAACTTCAAACGAACCTAGAAAACACTAAGACTATTTTTGAAGCATAAGGGTCATAAGCATCAAGGGCACAGGTATCAAACCGGAAAGGGATCGGCACCGTATCCTCGAGCCGTTCAGTATTCTTTGTATGAAACTCCCTACGGCAACGCACACCAATCGAAATCGTAACGTAATCCTCGACTCGGGACAAGCTCACGAACCGCGGTGCGGTCCCCGCGCTTACGTCTCTCCGTTCCCGAGCTTACGTCTCTTCGTCCACCCTTGCCCCTCTACCCGTCCGGCCTGCCTGCTGCACAATCAACCAGCGGTCGGCGAGCCGTAAGCGCGGCGTCGCCTAGCCGTAGCCAAGTCGACGTATCGGAGTTTCTGATACGCTTTGGTTACGTGCTTACGTTAGGTTGACGCCTGTTTGACGGCGAGGCGAAACAATGAGGCGAGGCGAGGTTACAATCAGTATTTAAACTTACAATCCCTCTCGATATCCGTCCAGTAACGCTTGCACTAAGCTCTTGTTCTGCGGTATCGTCTGCAGGATTTCTCCGTCCACCGTGACGTATCCTATCGCCCATTGGCCGAGCCGAGTACATGATAACCTGGAAATAGAAGGTGATTGGTTAAGGGGCTTACAGGACCTAAACACAAAAAACGCAAGTTTTAGAAACGATAAAAGTATATGATAGACTACAGTAAACAAAATCAGAAAAATATGTGATATTCTTCAGGATTTATGCTTGATAAATAGTGTGTTGAAAACATAATACAACTAATTTGTAACGATAGAAAAAAATCGTGAAGATACCTCTAAAAACTTTCTTTTTACAATAAAAACCATATACATACAATCATTATGATTTTTTGTCAGATTATTCTACAAACAACATATAAAGTACTAGTGTTTTAATTTTTTAGTGCAAACAATAGATTTTTTGTAAATAGATAATTGCTTCATATTTTGCAATAAATTACCAGCGTTGTGTCATCGCGCTTCTCTTTCTTTTCTATGCAGTCCGACAAAGACCGCGCTTTAGATCATGTAGTCGCCTTAATATTATTGATGATTGGAAGGAAGAACTGGGTGTAGTGGGTATTTCAATGATGAATTGACTCCCTCTCACAGAGAGGAGGCCTGTGTCCCAGCAGTGGGAGCATTATAGGCTGATTATGAACCTTATGATGAATTGACTATAGAGTGCTTGTGTTCTATATTTTCGAAGGGAAGCCGGTGGGAATCGGCTTGTATGGTACAGTCAACAAAAGAGATAAGTACTCGTATGCAGGATCGTCGGATATAGTTCAAGTTTAGTAAGAAACCGATGGATGTTGTCGACTGAAATTTAATTTGATAAATGAGCTGTTTGTTTTCTGTGTGTTTTTTTTTTCTGTCACTACCACCACCAACCCGCACTAGGTCGCGTGGATTACGGCCCACTCCCTCTCACGGAGTGGAAGCCTGTGACGCAGTAATAAAATCATTTTCAGTTTTACGATTACCGACTTATTTACTTGAGGGCGTCGCTAAAATATTATTATTAGGTATAAATTAAGCTTTTTTTCCCGCACCACGATAGACTGGACAGAAAGCCGCAAATGGACCGGTTAGCCACATAGCCACCCCTGTTATACAGTGACATGAGCCATTTTTAGTCGTGCCGACACAAAAAAGAACACGTGACATTTCAATCTCCTATTACCCATTTTCAAATAAGAATTTCTACGAAACTTATTCATATTATATAACAATGGAGTATTTCAATCCATCTAAGTGAAACCACAACCACCTACGCAGTTCAAGTGCAAACCAATATGCCGTGGGTGTCGAATATTAAAGACTAGCTTCTGCCCGCGACTTCGTCCGCGTGGAATTTCTTGTTCCTTCGACCCACCCCATCGCATCGCATCGTCTGCTCGCGCTATTGCTTAGCGTTCTTTCTTACATATGCTCGGTTCCTAAGGGTCATAGCGTGATGTTATGTAGCCTATAATCTTCCTCAAGGATTGCGCTATCAAATGCAAAAAGATTTTTTAAATCCAACTGGTAGTTCCAGAGATTAATGCGTTCAAACAAACAAACTCTTCAGCTTAATTATTAGTTTAGAAGAAACGTATACAGGGTTATTGGTAAAACATTAACAACCTCTTAAGAGGTCATTGTACTCATCATTATGAACAACTTCAACTATGGGACCAAATATGAAATCGCGAAAAAAAAAATCTGCTGTTCCCTATGTTTTGACGAGTTATACTAACATAAAATAATGTAGGGAACAGTTGAATTTTTTTGTATTAATCGTATTTTTTTTTGTTATGTATTTTCTGGTGTACAATAAAGTAAATATAAATAAATATATCTATACTAATAATAAAGCTGAAGAGTTTGTTTGAACGCGATAATCTCTGGAACTACCGGTGAGATTTGAATAAATCTTTTTGCATTTGATAGCCCATATCTTGAGGAAGGCTATAGGCTATTTAATATCACGCTATGACCCTTAGGAGTCGAGCAAAAAGAAAAAAAGTCAGAATGGAATTTTAAAAAGAAAGAAAAAAGAACGCTAAGCGAATACGAAGTGTTGCGACGGGGTAGGGGTACAAGAAATTTCACGCGGACGAAGTGGCGGGCAGAAGCTAGTAAATAAATAAAAGCTGCTCAGAATGACGAGTACAATGACCTCTTAAGAGGCTGTTAAAACGCGGGTAAAGGTCAAACCGGCACACCTGAAATGCAACGGTTATACCAAATATAACTTATTTGGTATAACCGTTGCATTTCAGGTGTGCCGGTTTGACCTTTACCCGCGTTTGTCAATTGATAACATCACGCGAGTATCAGTCTAATCGAATTCTCGAATGCCCCTTCTCGATGCTGACATCTCTTTGAGGCGCGCGTGGAACACGTACGCGCCGTCCGGTACGGGACTGGTCCTGATCGGACGGTGAGCTACTCTTTGGGTGGGCTTGAGCTTACTCACCTAAATACATAACTGCCAGCCTTATGGATATACTTCTGGAGCCTCGCCTTGACCTCGTCGTACGTGAGAAACGCCACGTATCCAGGATGTGTGACCGCCAGCAGTTGCCAGTTGCGGAGTAACGTGCTCCAGGGCTGGAATAATCTGAAATGGTTTTGATGGGAAGTGTTAGTGAAAACGTAGAAGAAACTTCCAATATTACTATACATATTAATAAATTAAATTAAAGTGTCTTTTTGTAATGTCAAAATAACAGCTTTTTACTAAATGCATATGAAAGTATATACGGATTTTAATATATTTTTTTTAAATAATGTTGTGTGTTGTGTATGTTCTGGCTAATATTCGAAACGGCTGGACCGATTTTGACAAGACTTTCACTGGCAGATAGCTGATGTTATAAGGAGTAATTTACGCTATTTTAAATTTAGAAAACAGAATTAGGGTTCCGCGCAAAAAAAAAACCCATGAATGCACAGATGCACGCGAAAGTCGCGAGAACTTAGGCGAATTCTCGTTATTTAAAACGTTCAAAATCTTGTCGCAATCTCATCTCGGCGACAAACAAATGTCAAAAACTTGTCACGTGTCAAGTTACGAGGTATTTTTGACACATTGAGACTGAGATCAGACTGAACGTTCTTGAAAGTACGAGAATTGCCCCTCTGTTAGTAAAAGACTATGAAGAATACGTTGATCCGGGTTGAAAGGCACCAATAAAGTAACAGTCTAATCTGGCATTATAAGTAAGGTCTAAACCTAGTATCGTTGCAACCGTGGGGCGCACAGATGTCAAGGTGCGGGTGCGGCACCTATCAAGTTTTATAAGATGGACTCCGCTTGTTTATCAATCTATTACATTAAATTAAAAACATGGTGAAAGAACCATAGGGTTCTTAAGATTTTACGACACAAGAAATCCATATCACTATCTTTCACTTTCACTTCTTCTTTTTTTATTTGTTTTTATCTGATGTATGTCTCTGGTGCACTGTGTCTTTTAGTCTGTGGTAAATGAATGTATTTTCTTTCTTTCTTTATATCCTCATGGACTAGGACTAAGTCCTTGAAGGTAGGCAAATCTTGACAACCATCTTAGAACCTCAACTGGGTCGGTCTCGTGGTCGCAAGTGCGACTGTTGAGCTGGCTCCTGGATGCGATTCTCAGGTCGGACAAAGAAATGTTATTGGGTTTTCCATTAGGACTTTCTCAGTAACGGCCCGGAGTTTGGAAGTTGGCGGTGAGATACCTCCGTGTCTCGGAAAGCACTTTCAAATCGTTGGTCCTGCGCCTTGTCTCTCTCCGGTCGTGTCGGATTGCCGTCCCATCGGACTATGAGAGTGAGGGCACTTATATTTGCGCTCACACTTGTGTACTATAATATCTCCCGCGTCTTCTACGCGCTAGTTTCCGTTGAGATTGGTGCCGATTCCCTTGTTCACAAACTAAACTAAATTTAAGATCAGTGCATCTTTTTCTTTTTATTTCATTAAGGACAGAAGATAAATTTCAGTTTAGTCCTGTCAAATTAATCAGAGCCTGACACTTCTATAGACCAGTTTTAGACGTGATTAAAAACTTGCCTACTAAAATTACGTCAATTTACGTCAGGCGCAGATTAATGTGACAGGACTAAACTAAAATTTATCTTCTGTCCTTTTCTTAATGATATAGAAAAAAAAGATGTACTAAACTTAAATTTAGTTTAGTTTGTGAACAACAGCATCGGCACCATTGGCTGCCATGGCTGAAATTCGTTCTGGCAGACTATTGCCTACTATTAGAGCCGCAAAAATAATACAGTATCACTCACCTCGTAAAAACATCAAACTCAAAGTTAGATATGAAGTCGTTACACGTGAGATCTATGGTGGTCTTCAACGCCATCGTCTCCAACCCTGATGATATGGGGTGCACGTTGTTGAGCTCCTCGCGGAAGATCTTCCAAGGGACCAGGGTGCTGTGGACAAAAGAAAAGTTTGGATTCAGTATTTTTTTATGATGGATGAAGCCAAGAAGGAAAATAATGGGTTAGCTGTGTCGAAGTTACCTATCATTTTACAATGAGATTATTTGTATGTGTCGGAGTCATTCGTTTGACTATTCGGAACGCCAGCGCTGCTCGGCGGCGCTCGACAGTCTAGGCTGAGTTCGTGGGAAGCTGAGGAGAGCGAGCAGCGAGGTGGAGCGGCTCTCTTGGACATTGGACATCGTACGGACAACATTTGCTCAGAAATTGTCCCGCGTTCCGCATCTGGTAGTGTCGTGTACCTACAGTGTGCGTATCGCTGGTGTGATTAATTTGTTCGTTAAATTAAAATCTGATTTGAACTTTATGCGGTTTTTCTATTGCGCAATAACCAACACTACCCACAGTACGCCCACAGTAATTAAAATATGCCTAATGATAACCAGAGACACATACCTTCTTCGTCATATGTATATCAGAGAGGCAATTCTCATAATTTTAAGAATGTTCTAAGTTTGATCTCAGTCCCAATCTGTCAAAAATACCTCTAATTTCCCTATATTTTTGACATTTGTTTGTCGCCGAGATGAGACTGCGACAAGATTGTGAACATTTTAAATTACGAGAATTGGTACTCAGGTGTTAAGCTAAATGCACATTACAGCCGCGTCGGGCTGCAGCACATTTCAACACAAAAAAGAGCGGAGCGGCCTGCCTGTAGACTGCAATGGTTCATACAAAACATATGAAAGTGATGAAGAGGAATTTTTGCCATGCGGTGCGGCCCGTTCAAACCGCTGTCAACCTTTATTTAACGCTTTCGGAGGTTGTTAAGTTACGTTGTGACGTCAAAAATAATATGATATAGCGCAGAATACAACATCTAAAGTATGAACATTCTTCACGAAAGAACCAAAGAGCTAGCGAGCTCGCGAGATTAATCTACGTTGGCTTAGTCTGTAAAGCTAGAGTAATCTCGTTGCATCGTATAAGAGGCACACTGTGCAGAGGATCACGTGAAACCTCTTCAGTGGACTGAACTTTTAAAGCTTAGTTATTGAGTTTATAGTTTTATACAATACCATAGAGCTGTTAAAATTAGATTTCTATCTGCACAGACCACTGTGATACGAAATGAAGTGACTTAAAAAGGCCCAGACTACTCAGATGTTTCACCCAGTTGGTGCCACGGAATTCGAATTACCATTCGTCCGGTTTTGACCGGACATGTCCGGCTTTTTCGTCCCCCGTCCGGACTATGACTGGCTTTCTCTTTGGCAGGAGTTTTTGACTTTAGGATGCTTTCTTAAAAAATGTAAATGATTATTGAAAAAATAACACTTAAAAAGCCCGGACTTTTTAGCAACTGTCGGCATTTACAGAAATTTCTAGTCCCAGCAGTGGGAACATTATAGGCTGATTATGCTATGGTAGTTTGCCTTTTATCAGGACTTTTAAGATTTCGAAATGGCAACCCTACTATGAATAGGAAGATGAATTAGATGGATGAAGATCATGTTTCCTAAGATTTTCACTTTTCTGCCATTTGCAACACCTCTTGTTTTCGCGCAGAGAGGTAGCTACTCTCCCGAGGACCACACGGCCATAAGCATAATATTATGCAGATATTAAGTCCACAAAGGGAGCCGCGACAATTACAAAGTCAACCATCACGCCAGGTCTGAATAAGTGGAAATCGATAAGTCGGAACGTGACCGCGCTTTGCTGATATTGGTGTACTAGACAAAAACAAAAGAAGTACAACACCTGCGGGCCAATTGCGTAACACGTTATCAATCGGAATCGGTTTGATTTTGACAGTTCAACAACATTCATTGCGTTATTTACGTGTTGAGCAGACAAATTTTTCGAACTTATGAAGCAATGGATTAGCAATTTGCTTCAAAATGATTCAGATTCCGATTGATAGTGTGTTACGCTATTAGGGTACTGGAGCTTTGTGCACACGCGACTGCTGAGGTGGAAGACATACTTATTTAGAATCTTAAAAAGTGATATGGTCACTAGGACATCACTCTGAGTTACAAGTACAATACGACCGACGTAACTTGGCGGGCCTGAACTTTGCGCAGAAGGCTGCACAGTAAGATTTTTTAGGAACCAAATGGTGACATGTGGCGAGTGCGAGTGAGAGAACATGCGCGAAAGTTCTTAGTGCCTATGCTATGTTCAGGCCCGCCAAGCTACGTCGGTCGTATTGTACTCTAACGCAAGGCGTACAACAAATCTAAAAAAAGTGAGTGCGTACACTACCTCTACCGACATCGTTCGATAACTAGGTGTATGCGCTTATTTTCTTTCACATTATGTTTGGTTGGATCGGTCGCGTTCGGCAGACGACGTACGAGTATAGTTCGGCCAATGACGTATAAGGTGTACCTGCGCGAACCGTAAGGGTCAGTTCACACCGAGACGCGACGCGACGCGCAGTTTTCAAGATAGAAATACAATTACAGACCTTATCTACTACACTAAAAGGTACACAATTCAGTGTCTACCTACTACGTCGAGCTACGCAGCGCGGCGCCGCCGCCGCGCGGCGTAGCTCACTGAATCGTGTACCTTTTTGTGTAGTAGATAAGGTCTGTAATTGAATTTCTATCTTGAAAACTGCGCGTCGCGTCGCGTCTCGGTGTGAACTGACCCTAAGGCGAAAGACGTGCTTTCACTGACCTCAAGTAATTTCCAAACCACTTCATGTAATACTTCTGCCCTGAGTTATTTCGGTTTACACAATAAATTCTTGCTAATACGAATAGTTTAGCCCTCTCTAAGCATTGTTTCACGTGCTTCAGCACCATTAGGAATTGCATCACACGCAACTCTTATTTTCTTTGGTATGCCGTCTATTTCAAGATTTTTATTTTGGAGCAGGCCTTCTGATCCCACTTATTCAATGGTCCCTATACAAAATGTTAATAGGAGTGGGACGGCGCGTGTTTTCCAATTAGCTGAATTAATTTCCTATATTCGATTGAGGGGGAGCGGTTGGCATTGACAGTGGGCAGACGTAACGATTATTTGGGCATCCCCTCGAATGGGTGAGGGGGAATAATTAATGTATGTAAGTATGTATGTGGGAATGAAATGGGCTTGTTTATACGCTGTTGTGGGTGTCGGTACTGAGACAGGAGTTTTATTAGGAGAGATGACGACGGGGGCTGTAGATGACAATTACCTACTTACTGTAAAGTTAGAAAGGACATAAGTTAAGGCGAAATCGCCAGGATAGCCCGCGAAATTCAATTTTTTTAAGGTTTTTTGCAATTTGCTGGTCAGTATAATGTTGTACGTTGATTAAAATATGATTCGCGACCGTAATAAATATGTATTTACAGAATTATAATCATTAAAGTCATCAACACAACTCTCCAAGACCAAGTAATCCCACTGAATGGCTATTTCATGAAATCTTGACATTTTGGGATTATACTAACTTATCAAGTTGTATTACTGATTCTTTGAGTTGCAGTGGATTAACAACATCCTTCAAAATGGTTCAGATTCTGATTGATCGTGTGTTACGTTATTAGGGTGCAGGTCAACAATACAAACATTCATCTGGGATCATGAATTTGTAAACCTAATACCTAAGTTGGCATTGTGGAATGATATAAATATGAATATTGAGTACTAGCCGTGCCCCGCGGTTTCACCCGCGTTTTTCTCGTTTCCGTGGAAATACCGAGATAAAATATTGCCTATATTATAGCCTCCCTCAATAAATGGACTATTGAATATTTAAACAGTTTTCATATCAGATCAGTATTTCCCGAGATTACCGCGTTATTATTATTAGTTATTTTAGAAATGTATTTATTATACTCTTCAAAGATCTTATACTTACAATCATCAACAAATATATTTCGAAAAAGATTATTATAGGATTTTATGTTGATAAAAAACACTATGGCCCATAACTCCTTAACATCTTACACACGTGATAACTTTTAAACGAAATATCCGATTGAGATGAAACAAAAAGTATTTTACTTCTTCATAAATACTCTTGATAACATAATGCTTAATTTCGATAAAGATTAATATTACGATACATATTTAGCGTAGTTTTTTTTTCTTCAGACGATTTAATAATTATTTTGAACACAAAATCGGTTATTGTGATTAAACCATGATAACTAGATATATGTTCTCGCGGACTTTTTTGTAGGTTTTAATGGGCTCTACAAACCCGTAGTACATCATTTTGTTCTATTGTCAATAGTTTTTGCAGCGCACGCAAAAATAGGTTTTCGATTTTACACCTTGTGTTACAAAATAGCAATTTTATTACGGATCCCTAATTTTGGAAAATATAGCCTATAGCCTTCCTCGATAAATAGACTACCCAACACTAAAAGAATCATTAAAATCGGACCAGTAGTTCCAGAGATTAGCGCGTTCAAACAAACAAACAAACTCTGCAGCTTTATAATATTATATTAGTTTAGATTGATATTGAGTTAGCGCAGGGGTCTAATTAGTCTTAACTCAAGAAGATTTCGCTAGACAGTTTGACGCCTGTTATTACCGCGTTTATAGAAACAAAACATTTTACGCAAAGCGAAGGTTTTTAAAAATACAGAGCTACATTAAACGCGATAAAACCTTTTTTTAGCACAACCTAAAACTCTCCAGTCCTACTTTGTAAAAACTGACAACTTTTTTAGGGTACAAAGTCCGAACAACTCTATGCTTGGTGGTTAATTACAGTTCTTTATATCCCTACAATATTTAATTGCCCCTAGCGCTTTCAGGGGTTAAAATCCAATTGGAAAGCAGTTCGCTCGTTTGTTAGGATAGTAGAACAGGGGTAAGTCTAATTATCACAGTGGAAATTAAATTGGGCTACGGCGGCGGGTAACAAAACTATTTATTACAAAACGAAATCCTTTCAGCGTCTGTGTTCACCAGTCAGCCTTCAAAGCAAGAGTGAATAGGCGTCTTCTGGGCTTGCTCGTTCTATCATAGACCTCATACATCGCTTTCCACCAGGCGAGATCGAGGTCAAGAGCTGGCCTATACTTTTTATTTGCCCTTAATGTCCCACTGCTGGGCAAAGGCCTCTCCACGCCATTCTATTCGATTTTCAACGTGTTACCGTAAATAATCATGAATCAGCTGTGTAATAAATTGTGTTAAAAGGAATGATTAGAAACAATTGTATTGCAAAAACTGTTTGTTATAATTGTTTTTATCCTTGTGCCTACTTATAATTGCAACGTGGGTAATTTTCCTGCACTAAGTGCAGGTAATAATTAATAAAATCTATTGTTTGTCAACAGAGCTATTTTTAAACAATGTTTTCATGAAATGGAGGATACATTTCAGGAAAATTATTGCAATATACACAAATATTTGCATGATGGTTGTGGAAACTGAGTAATTAAATTGGATTTCATTGTTTTGTGAACACAACAATGTAATTATTGGAATTATTTGTAAAGTAACAGTAATAAACAAGAACAGAGACTCAACCGAGTCGTTTCGTTTACCTGTTTGTTACTTTTCCACGAAATGTTTTTTTTCCCTGCCCTTATCCCAAGATGACTTTTCACGAAAACGGCTATACCTACTGAAACAATTTTGACAAAATTGAGTTGAGAGCTGGAAAAACACCAATGGGGTTAATTTAACGCATAGGCGTGATCTCCACGAGTGAGAGAATCAAGGCTATATTATTATAGTCTTGCTGTGCCATCAAATTCAAAAGAAACTCGTATGAAAGTTATGAAACCATCTCCAGTCCGCGATAATTTGATGGCACGGCGCGATTATGACTGCGATTCTCTCGCCTGTGAAGATAACGCCATACAGCTAGTTAAGGGGAAACCGCCAGGGTAGTCAGCGAAATTCAAATTTTCATACGTTTTTAGCAATTTGCAGGTCAGTGTCTGGTTGTATGTTGAACAAAATATGATTCGCGAGCGTAACAAGTATTAGCTCACCGTCCGATCAGAACCAGGCCCGTGCCGGACGGGGCGTACGTGTTCCACGCGCGCCTCAAAGAGATGTCAGCATAAATTGAAGGGACCCCTTAGGGCCGAAGCCTGCCGGGTCAGCGGGATTGTCCGAAAGGGTTACCGCTGGCCCGGAACATAAAGGGCTAAGGAAGGAACACGGGTGGGTTTTAGTCAGTAAGAGTCTGACACTCCCTTCCGCTCCATCCAGGGTGGGAGGGTTTATTCGATGATTTCCCATCCTCAAAAAAAAAAAACAGAAAGCGTAACAAGTATTTAATAACAGAATTATAATCATTAAAATCATCAATACAACCCTCTAAGTTTCTAAAATCCTATTGATTGATATTTCATGAAATAGTCATTACAGGCTACTTAGCGCATCCCTCTTATTGATTACTTTTCTTCATCCATCCATACTAATATTATAAATCCGAAAGTAACTCTGTCTGTCTGTATGTTACGGATGTTACCTTTCACGCCTAAACCACTGAACGGATTCCGATAAAATTTGGCAGAGAGATAGATTGCATTCCGGGGAAGGACAAAGGATAGTTTTTATCCCGATATTCCTACGGGATCGAAACTTACGCGGGTGAAACCGCGGGGTGCTGCTAGTAACTTATAAAACAATGATTGATTCATTTTACATAACAATTTTGCTAATATTTATGTAGCATAGGTAAGTTAATATACATTGTTTTATTTCATTACTTTAGAAGGAAGCAATTAATAAGGAAACTGATTAGAATAAAATCTTTTGTATAATATTTATGACTTAACTTTTCATTGTATTATTCTGTATTCAATTAGTTTTGGTGCTGTGTATGTCTACCCTTTTAATATAATTTAATTTGCATACAAAGATTCTGACCGCCGTTTAATAAAATTTAAACAATGGTGGTAACGTGTCAGCCAAAACGTGTCCAAAACGATTTAACCAAGGACTTTAGTGGATGAAATGGTCACACAGCTTTAACATTCTTAATGTCATCAGTCATCATCTGCCTAGCCTTTTCCCAACTATGTTGGGGTCGGCTTCCAGTCTAACCGGATGCAGCTAAATACCAGTATTTTACAAGAAGCGACTGCCTATCTGACCTCCACCTACCCAGTGACTGGGTAATACGATACCCCTTGGTAAGACTGGTTGTCAGACGTTCGGGCTTCTGACTACCCGTAACGACTGTCAAAGATCCACGAATGACAGCCGGGACCAGAGGCTTAACCTGCTTTCCTGGATTTCGGAAACCTTTCTGGATGTCGGAAATTATCCCACGGGAACGTGCTACCGAGACAAAAAGTAGCCCATGTCCTTCCCCAGGATGCCATCTCCTTGCCAAATTTTATCGAAATCCGTTCAGTAGTTTAGGCGTGAAAATGTAACATACAGACAGATAGTTACTGGCGCCGATTCTGTTGTTCACAAACTAAACTAAATTTAAGTTCATGCATCTTTTTCTTTCTATTTCATTATGAAAAGGACAGAAGATAAATATTAGTTTAGTCCTGTCAAATTAAGATACTCCATAGACAATTTAGACGAGATTAAAAAAATGCCTATTAAACATACGTCAATTTACGTCAGGCGCTGACTAATTTGACAGGACTAAACTAATATTTATCTTCTGTCCTTTTCTTAATGAAATAGAAAGAAAAAGATGCCTGAACTTAAATTTAGTTTAGTTTGTGACACAACAGAATCGGCGCCATTGTCGAATTTATAATATTAGTATGGATACCAACAAAATACGTATTTATCATCGTCGACTTGCGCAAAAAGTGATAGGTACCTGCGGGCTACGTGCCGTTCCGAGCTGCGTTTCACTCGCACGATCCAGGTTAATCCGGCAAAATATTAAAATATTCTAGTCACAACGTTACTCCGACGTATGATTTAGTCCAAACGAATGGGACTACCTCAGTATTTTTCTTAGAAAGACGAGGAAAATTCCTGTTTACCAAACTCGACAATAATCATAAATGTTTATTTATCTCAACACACAGTTTTGTCGGTATCAATATACCGCAGGCAGATGATGATTTGCACTATGTAAAAATCATACACATAGTAAAAATCGTCCACTTTCCTCAACTATGTTGGGGTCGGCTCTCAGTCTAACCGGAAGCAACTGAGTACCTACCAGTATTTTACATGAAGTGACTGCCTATCTGAATTCCACAACCCAGTGACTGGGTAATGCGATACCCCTTGTTAAGACTGGTTATTAGGCTCGTGCTTCTGACCACCCATAACGACTGTCAAAGATCCACGAATGACAGCCGGGGCCAACGGCTTAACGTGCTTTCCGAGGCACGGAGAGATCTATGGTATGCAAAGATGGTCTCCCATCCACGGAACAACCGCGCTTGCCGCGGTTGGTCTGTGGATGGGTGACCATCTTTAAATACCGTGACCTCTTCGTGCCTCGGAAAGCGCCGTTGGTCCCGGCTGTCATTCGTGGATCTTTGACAGTCGTTACGGGTAGTCAGAAGCCCGAAAGTCTGACAACCTGTCCTACCAAGGGGTATCGTATTACCCAGTAACTGGGTTGTGGAGGTCAGATAGGCAGTCGTTCCATGTAAAGTACTGGTATTCAGCCACCACTGGGAAAAAGTGGTGCAACAAACTCCCCAGCATAACTATGCAAACAATCCGTCAATATTTCTTAATTTTCCCATAAACATTACCATTTACCATGCTACAGCAACATCCCGTCAATTGCATTCACAATTCACATATTATTCTAACACGCGTAACGAATAGAAATACTATACATTACAAGCAGGCTTATCAGTTTGCATGTATAATATCGCATTGTGAGCTGTGTTATATTAATCCGACGGCTATTGTTGCACAAGCAGCCCACTCTGACTGTATATGGGTAGGCATGGAGGAGGGAGAAAATGGAGTGTTAATGTGGGTTATGTTGAGAGTTAGTGCAGTGGTGGCCCAGTGGTATCGGTCGCGAATTACGAGTTGTAGGTCGTAGGTTCGAACCTAGACAGGCGCTTTATTTTGTGTAAATTATTTCATCACCACTGCTCTCAAAATGGTGAAGGAAAACATCGTGATGAAGCCGGCATGTCCTAGAACCAAAAATTCGCAGGCATGTGACATCTACCAACCCGCACTGGGCCCGCGTGGTGGATTACGGCCCACTCCCTCTCACAGAGAGGAGGCCTGTGTCCCAGCAGTGGGAACATTATAGGCTGATTCTGATGTTGAGAGTTTGGTTGTTGTGGGTACGCAGGTACGCTACAACTAGTACAGTGCTACTGCACAGCCGCGGCTGTAATCAACCGGCTAGCCGGTCGATTCTGTAAAAATCTCACCGTGAAAACTGAGGTGATGTGTGTTTGTTTTTGCTAGGAAATGACACTATTGACAGCTCACTCCACTCTCACTTCACCTGAGTTTTCACGGTGAGATTTTTTACAGAATAGCACCGCAGGACCAGTCTTCGTGGTGAAGCTAGATTTTATTTTCAGGAATAAGAAAAGGATACTTGCACGGCAAGATACGAAACTTCTTCAAATAACAAGTGTGCCACAAAAGCAATATGCATAATGTTAAACACTCGGGACACTCCACTCACTCACCACTCCGAAGCAAGTCGAGGAGTATTGTATGAATTCCTAATGCAGAGCACCTTATAGAGAAACAACGTGACATAGATTCGTATTGCAAAGCTGTGACTCATGTAGTGTGAAATGTTCGGAGCCAATTAATATTTGTTAATGTGTACGGTTCGGCTAAATTTTTGGATTGGAAATCGTAAAATTTCTTGGCAAAAAAATATGGCTGTTGTGAGAAAGATCGAATAGAATACTCGCTATTATGAAAACCATATGAATCATCTGCCTAGCCTTTTCCTAACTATATTGGGGTCGGCTTCCAGTCTAACCGGATGCAGCTGAATACCAGTATTTTACATGGAGCGACTGCCTAACTGACCTCCACGACCCAGTTACTGGGTAATACGATACCCCTTTGGGTAAGACTGGTTGTCAGACTTTCGGGTTTCTGACTACCCGTAATGACTGTCAAAGATCTACGAATGATAGCCGGCCGGGACCAACGGCTTAACGTGCTTTCCGAGGCACAGAAATGTCTCGGTATGTAAAGATGGTCGCATCCACAGACCAACCGCGGCAAGCGTAGCTTAACCTGATCGATCGACCTGTGCGGCTGTTACTATTTAGCCACGGGCCACTCCCTCTCCTCTCTTTATGAAAACAACACATCATCATTACAGATATAAATGTAGCAATACAGAAGAAGGAGGAGGGAAAGAAGATTTGAAGATTGAGCATAGAATAAGTCTATCATACATAGTTGAAGTGGCCTAGTGGTAACGGCCCCGACTTACGAGCTGTACCCTGTGGGTTCGAACCCAGACAGACGCTTTACTTCGAATAATTTATTTCATCACCACTGCTCTGAAAAAAGGGTGAAGGAAAACATCGTGAGGAAACCGGCATGTCCTAGTGCCAAAAAATCAATGACATGTGACATCTACCAACCCGCAGTGGGCCCGCGTGGTGGATTACGGCATATTCCCTCTCACAGGGAGGAGGCCTGTGTGCCAGCAGTGGTAACTTTATAGGCTGATTTTGCTATACATAGTTGGAAATGTGCAAACACATGGCCACGCAGTGCAATCCAAAGGAGTTAATAAAATCTTGTCGTTTAAACAATGACAGCTGCTTGTGAAGGATACATAAAGAAGGTAGGATTCGTATCAAGAATGTTCGCAGCAGACATTCCGCGTCTGTAACGGTACAAACCACTATCCTCAAACAAAGGACACTACAATAGAAGTCTCAATGACTAATGGATCAAGTGACGTTTCGATGGATGGCCAATTTCTTTCAGAAAAGTAGGGGTCACAAAAGGTTACAATTATAGTAGAAGTGATTTCTTGATAGCTCGTATCAATTCCAATCACTAAAGGCAAAATGTCGAGATAGACAAATACGACTGTTAACAGACTAATTCAATGTTATGAAAGAAACAAGCACATTTCATAAATTCACACAATATAACAAAAAACTGGCCAAGTGCGAGTCGGACTCGCACACGAAGGGTTCCGTACCACAAGGCAAAAACGCCGAAAAAAAACAGGTTTGTTGTATGGGAGTCCCCCTTAAATATTTATTTTATTATTTATTATTAAAGTAAAAATACAACCGAGTATTTTGTGAATATTTCAAGTGCCTACCCGTTGCCATTATTGATATCGAGCAAAAGAGGGCAAAAAAAACGAGTTTGTTGTATGGGAGCCCCCCTAAAATATTTGTTTTATTTTGTTTTTAGTATTTGTTGTTATAGCGGCAACAGAAATACATAATTCGTGAAAATTTCAACTGTCTAGCTACCGCGGTTCTTGAGATACAGCCTGGCGACAGACGGACGGACGGACGCACGGACGGACGGACGGACAGACAGCGAAGTCTTAGTAATAGGGTTCCGTTTTTACCCTTTGGGTACGGAACCCTAAAAAATCAAAGAGAAAAATATTGTCTGCCTCACGGCTGCTCCAAATAGCAGTTTAGCAAAATGCCAGACAACTAGCGCCCGACACCGGTTTTCATTACATACATAACTGAATTCCCCGAAAGGTTAGGCAGAGGTGGACCTATAATACACCCACATTTCGCCAGTTATGTTTAAGTCCCATGTAATAGGGAGTAAGCCTATTGCCATCAACCGGGCGCAAATCCAGATTCCGGGCTCAACAACATCATCATCATTTCAGCCGAAAGACGTCCACTGCTGGACATAGGTCTCCCCAAGCACCTCCACTTCGACCGGTTCTGTGCTTCTCGCATCCAACGGGTTCCTGCGGCCTTTACAAGGTCGTGGTCGCTCACAATGGGCCTTATAGGAAGGAAAGTCACCCAAAGGGCAATGGAGAGGGCTATGTTTGGATTCTCCCTGCGTGATCGGATCAGGAATGAGGAGATCCGCAGGAGAACCAAGGTAACCGATTCCGGGCTGTCACTAAGGAATTCCACATGGAAAAACCCAATTACACTTTGCCGGGCCCGGGCATCGAACCCAGAAGACCTCATGCTCAGCAGTAGCGCTTGCGACCACTACACCAACGGGGTAGTAAAATAATGTCGAGATTTTCAATGTTCCTACTATAACGCGGACCTATTTCGAACCGCTCCCGCTACAATCCACTCGTCTAATGAGGGTGCAGCTTCTAGAATATTCTAGAAGCCGTGTGAGAAACATACGACGCGCACCTTTCTTTTTGACATTAGCCGTCTGACGTCCGCCAATTGGACTGCGCTTTGAAAAGGGTTTCTCCGATATACAATTTACGAAACTTTATCTTCACCCCGAACCCTATTGTCTTGATACTTATATATTATGTTACTGGAAACAAAGCATATAATAATATAGTACATATAAATGTGTGTATGTTAAAGTACTTATTATTTATTATGCAAACGCCAGACAATATCTAGAAAGTGTCACTCTCATTCATATATCACAATCACAAAGGAAGTGGATTTTATCAATATCGAAATCCAACAATCTCAATGGACTTTTACAAGCAAAGATAATAAACACAGCTGAGGTGAGGGTCGAAACCGTGATTAAAGAGATACGGTATCTGAATTGATAGCTGAAGATGAATGGTGATATTAAGTATTTATCAGAGAACAGATAACAGTACGAAGGTCGAGTTGATACAGACAATATAGGGTAGATGTAGGTAGGTCTTGGGAGTGTAAATGATCTGATCACCACGGCTCTCAAAACGGTGAAGGAAAACAGTGTGAGGAAACCAAAAATGACGATGACGACGACGACTGACTGACGTGTGATCTACCAACCCGCAGTGGGCCAGCGTGGTGGATTCTGGCCCACTCCCTCTCACAGAGAGGAGGCCTGTGTCCCAGCAGGGGGAACATTATAGGCTGATTATGATGTAAGAGAAAATTGGGCCTACTGGTAGATTTTCAACCCTGAGGCAGGAAAACACTCAATGATGGATGAGGTTACTTAGAGAGTAATCAGGATGGGAAAGACATAAGTTCACATGGTACTTCTGCAACGCATTCGTCCAGATTAGGTCTAATCCATTCAGTTTACAAGGCGATAAAGCGTGAAGGTGAATGAACGTAAGGCCTAGAGCTTAATGGCGGACCGCAGCGAACCGTAGCGTGTCGCAGAAACGCGTAACGATCGCTAATCGTCTTCGACACTTGAGAAGAAGATAAGAAATGTGAAGGTATTTTTTTTTTGTACTTGAGAAAAGTATTTGTGTTTTTACTGCTATTTGGTTTTAGGTCAAGTCGGTATGGCGCTTTTGCGCAGCGGGTGGGCCATGTTGTTACTTAATGCACTTTTGATCGTTAAGGCTCTTAAAACTGACTTTAAAAGCAAGTAATTTAGGTAGGTACTAACATACCTACATACAGGAAAATGCATAAAGTGCATATTAATTCACAAAATGATGTTCTCAGCCGGCAGCTGAAACTGCTGAATAAATGACTGCACACAAGAAAAACAAGTAGAGCAGTGGTGGCTCAGTGGGAACGACTTATGAGTTGTAGGTCGTTGGTTCGAACCCAGACAAGCTAATTTACTCTGTGTAAATTATTTCAACGCCACTGCTCTCAAAACAGTGAAGGAAAACATCGTGAGGAAACTGACATGTCCTAGAAACAAAAATTCGACGACATGTGACATCTACCAACCCGCACTGGGCCTGCGCGGTGGATTACGTCCCCCTCCCTCGCACCGAGAGGAGGCTTGTGTCACAGCAGTCAGAACATTGTAGGCTGACAAGCACAACAAAGACATAGTAAGCCCCAGAAACAACATGAATATATGCCACTTGTCACGGTACTGGGTAGGTACCGAGCCTGCAGGTGCAAAGATGAATGCCCCCAACACAACATTACCTGCATACCTTTTTCTGCCACTTAGTCACGCACGAATTGGTCCAGCAACCGATGTGTCATTGTATACCAAATCGCGCAGATAATCTGATCAGTTTCGGTGTACGGTGTGAATATACCAATCAAATCGGCTAAACGTGGTCGATTATACAAAGAGATGCGAACATGTTTCGCACGACAGCTTCGGCCGTTTCGTTCGCTCTGCTGCGTTGTTTTGCTTGTGTGTACTAGGGCTTAGATCGAAGTTCGAAGATCTTCGTTTCGCTCAGTGGGATGATCACGATATTTGAAAGGAACTGAAGATTTTCGTTTCGCTCCGTGGTATGATCACGATATTTGAAAGGAACTGAAGATATCCGTTTCGTTGTTGCTGGAATCCTAAAAAGCTTGTTGTTTATGAGTTGAATCCAACGCATTGTTTATTTAAATGTTTGGCGCTTATCAGTGGAGCTATAACTTTTTACAATGTAATTTAGGGCGGCCGCATACGTCCGGTTTCCGTCAGAGTCAACGGAAAATATAAGAACGTATGCGCTTAGAGACGATTTTGTATGAAATGCGTGCATTCAGGGTCTCCTAATCTGAATTCCTGAACAGGAAACCGGACGTATGCGGCCGGCCTTAACCATTGAGCTTTTCCAGAATGAGTTTTCCCAAATTAGGTACTTGTGAATGAAATATAGGTAAGTACCTAACGCACCCATTCATAGATCTTTTATCACAAAGATCATTATGTCAATCTGCTATCATTTTGACGTTTAAATAGGTTCTTCAATAATCAGGATTTTCCTGCCATTCTGGGTTTTTTACAACTATTTCTGGTGATAATTCTGCACAGAAAAATTTTCAAGACCCGTAGTTTTTATTAACCCCCGACGCAAAAACGACGGGGTGTTATAAGTTTGACGTGTCTGTGTGTGTGTGTGTGTCTGTGGCATCGTAGTTCCCGAACGGATGAACCGATTTTGATTTTTTTGTTTTTCTAAGGGCTAATTTTTCCAACGCCAGATAATGATAAGGGAGGAATAATGTTGAATTTTTGGCAGTTCTGCCACACAAACGTAGCTATCACGGTTCATGAGATACAGCCTGGTGACAGACAGACAGACATACGGACAGTGGAGTCTTAGTAATAGGGTCCCATTTTTACCCTTTGGGTACGGAACCGTAAAAATATCAAAGAATACCAAAGTAGGTATGTGCCATAGATTTGCAAGCAAATAAGGGGAAAACATAAAATACACATGTTTTCGAAAGCCATCGAAAGGGTAGTTGTCAAACACACTTGACAGTCATCAATACGAATGTCGATGCCACATCGCCAATACGCGGGAATGCCGAGTGTTTCCCAAACAATGTTCTTCGTACACACAAATAGCTGTCAATAATAAAGAGTTATGCCCGTTTTCGGTGTTTGTTTTGCGTTCACCTGAGATTCTATAAAATGGCGGAACGAGCTGGAGAAAACAAACGACCAGTTGTTCACTTTAGCCTTGGATCGATAGAGCTGGAAGTCATGGGCAGAGACCATTGCCCACCAGTGGGATGATGCACCCTAACAGTAACAGTCGGGATTCTAGTAGCTAGCAATGAAAAGTCTTGATTATCGATTGATCCATACAACACTGACGACCGTGTCTACACACGGCGAATAAACCGTCGTTTTTTACGACAAGAACAACGTGTGTTAAGGTAGTGGGTCTAATGGCTGGTTTTTCAATTATTGCATTAGTTTAGTTCAAGTAGCATGTTATCTGAAAATCAGTCCCAATGTGACTGTTTTTCATTCTGAATTGTCACGTATAATCAGTCCCAATGTGACTGTTTTTCATTCTGAATTGTCACGTATAGATGTCCAAGGCTTTCATTTACTACTTAATGAAAATGTAAATCAGACTATACCTACGAATATAATGCTAACAATATTCAAGTATTGTTAGCATTATATTCGTATGCCACTCAATCGATTATTATTCGTTCATCATGACATTTACTGTCATTCTTTATGAGAGACAACTGACAGCTGGCTAGGCGGCTTTCTTGTTCGAGACGCCAAGCAGTGAACACGTCTACAGTATCAGCGTAACAAATTCGTGTAATTTAAATTTAAAAATCTTAGCGAGAAGGTACAGGACTTATTATTTTGGTGATATTTATATGTTTAGTTCTCTATTGCGAACCCCTTTATTTTTGAGTATCGACACAAAAACCGATTAGAATTTCAGTCATGTATTTTTAACCAACATCAGGAACCAGCAAACGACAGTGAGTTTCAACTAGAAGCCCTTAAAATATTCAAAACATCCCCAAACATCGCTAGCAACTAAGTTAAAAGGGGATGTTATGACGTTAAGTGTGACCCCGGTTCCCATCCGTCCTTGGCTATATGCCAAGCGGTTCCGAAAATACGACAGTTAAGCAAAACTTTAAGGAGTTACCTCATGTAAGTGGGGTAAGCTTAAAATGACCTGACAAGTTGGGTTGCGTGGATTGAATAATTTAGCTGCGGGTCGTCAATTAGAGGAAGATTTCCGTAATTAATGTGAAGAGGATGGACAGCATTATGATGCTGATGATCCTCATCCTCTTACATAGCATAACATCTTGCCTGCACTCCCCTAGGGGAAAGGCAGAGGCAAGGCTAAGTCCCTTTGTACACGGCAGTTTCATTATGGTACGGCGGATAAACCGCGCCTTAGAAAAGACGTGTCTGCCAACAAGCTTCCATAGTGATCCATACAACACCGTGCCTACACAAGTACACATGGCGAATAAACCGTAGTTTCTCACGGCAAGAAAATCCCGGGCGTACAAAGGGCCTTAACAAAATTTCCACCAAACGGCTCGTATCGCATTGGATCGGAAAGGCTACAAACGGATGCGGCGACAGCCGATCGCGTCCGGCAGGATGTCGACGCACACGATCGGCTCCGTACGTCGCATGCGAACGTATCCGTTCCTGCGCCTAGTCAAATAGTTTCATTCCTACCGTGTTGACGTGTTCTAATTTTTGAAAATGGTTGTAGTTGACGTAGTATTGTTGGCTATTGCATTAGAAGAAGAAGAAAATAATCATAATACACGAAAGAGGAAAAGAAAAATTTTGACGACAGCCGAAAGGATTCGACCGGATACGACGACAGGCGTACGGGGCCGTACGCGCGTCTCAGCATACTTTCGTCTATGATCGCGTGTCGCGGAAGACGCCCGCGGTCAAGCTGCTGTGCGCGGCTTGGTAATATACTTTAAATACTGTGTAGACGATTTAATATCGTTTAAACATTGTAAAATCCGTTCTAGATCCGATGCGGTGCGAGCCGTTTGGTGGAAAATCATCCTTTATAGTAAGTACACCCACATTTCGCCAGTATGTTTGGGTCTCATGTAATAGGGGGCGAGCCTATTAAAATCAAACGGGAACCAATCAGGACTCCGGTCTCCTACTGAGAAATTGCCGACAGCATCATCTGTTTGCCAATTAAGCTACAGAGTGGTCAAACGATGTGATTATGGATGTTCCTCCATCTATATGACAGTTTGATGTGGTGTTCCAGTAGTGTGAACATTATGCTGATATGCGTGGCAGTTGTTACTGGTTGATAGAAGGACACCTTGTAACCTAAAGATGGGTTTTCAATTAATAAACGTTTTTATGCTGTGTTAATAAAGAGTTCAATTTATTAGAGCAACGTTTCTGGAGTGTTATTTTAACTATAAAAATCCCTTAGAAAATATCACATTCATTTCAAAAAGATGAACTTACGACACCGTGTAGATATAAAATATAACACAAAAAGCCGTGCAAATGACAAAAAAATATTTCAACTATTGTCTTAGGGATGCTTTCAATATTTTTTACTCCAATATTCCCGGGAGTACTGACCCAGTTCGGGGAGCATCAAAAGAAACTTTGGACATTGACAAAGAAATATATATAAAAATATTGGAGTTTGTATGTGGAAAAGTACAGGAAAACGGGTCGCGGGAACACAGAATCATGCAAAGGTTTTTGTTTATCGGTGTTTGGGGACAGGATCACAAATTGATATTGCTACGGTATTGACAGGTCTCCAAATCGATAAGGATTAGGACGTAAAAAGCATTAAGGGGCTTACAGGACCTAAACGCAAAAAACGCAAGTTTTAGAAACAATAAAAGTTTATGATCAACTACAGTAAACAAAATCAGAAAAATATATGATATTCTTGAGGATATACATATGCTAGGTTGATAGTGTGTTGAAAACATAATACAACTAATTTGATACGATAGAAAAAAATCATGAAGATACCTCTAAAAACTTTCTTTTTACAATAAAAACCATACTAATATACATACAATGATTCTGATTTTATGTCAGATTATTCTACAAGCAACATACTAAAACACTATTGTTTTATTTATTTTTGTCCAAACAATAGATTATTTGTATTTAAATAATTGCTTCATATTTTGCAACAAATTACCAGGGTCGTGTCATTGCGCTTCTCTTTCTTTTCTATGCAGTCCGACAGTGACCGCGCTTTAGGTCATGTAAGCCCCGTAACAGGTTTTTATCACTTTTTCATCCATTAATGGACGTTGATTACAACTGTGTGAATCCGTGGAAGAATTTACCAGCAATGTCCGAACTGACTCGACTGCCTAGTGGTCTCGACTGTCTACTGCTGATACCCCCGGGAATCGAATACATGGATGGTCACACGTCATAGTCCTGGATTCGATTACCGGGACGGCAAAGTGATATAGAGTTTTTCAATCTGGAATTTCCCAATAGCAGCCCGGAGTCTGGATTTGTGTCCAGTTGATAGCATTAAGCTATACCCTATTACATCGGAATTTAATTTTATTACTAGAAAACAAACAGCCCGTTTATCAAATTAAATTTCAGTCGACAGCATCGATCGGTTTCTTACTAAACTTCAACTATAAGTATTCGACGATCCTGCATACATCTCTGCCTTACCTCTCGGGGAATACAGGCACGAAGTAGTAGAAACATCCAAAATACCAAAGCATAATCCCAAAGATCTTACTTCAAATTCAGAATCATAATATATAACTGAAATGCTGATTAATCAGGCCACGTTGTGGCGAATGCAAGGTATTAATCTGCGCGAGGCGAAGTTACGCAAGTCAGATAATGTATTCTACATTAGCATACTACATGAAATGCACTGAAGGATTGCATAGCACGACGTTCTTAAATGTGCCTTATTCTGAATGTGGGGCAAGTTTGTATGGACAGGAGGACATTATGGAGGGTGATCTTTTGTTTCGAGAATACGTCATAACTCTAGCTAGCTTTGCAGCGTGTGATGTTAACAATATCAAACTGTCTTCATTAATATTCTCTTGTGCGCTTTTATAATTTCTAAAGTGACGATATTATCGTCGATGTCCACGGCATCTCGATACCAATGGGAAGTAAAATGTATGGAAATATATGAAGACGCTTATAAGTTTCCGTCCACGATAACGTTATAACATGCAGGTATTTCCATACATTTTAAGGACGTGGACAACGCCTAGTACACGTATACGCATAATTCACATTAAAGACAGCAACGTAATTATCTAAGAAAACAAAATATGAAAATACAATTAAACAACTGCATATCTTATATCTTCCTCTATTGAGAGCAAGTTTCTTTAACCAATTATACATCATCACCATCATCATTTCAATTTGTTGAACCATCATCTTCCTGCCCTTGTCCCATGTTACTTGGGGTGGGTGCAACACGTTTTCATTTTCCTTCTCCCCTGTCAACCGTCACGCTATCATTCACTGCCTTCTCTTTAATATCATTCCTCACGCAATCCATCCATTTTCTCTTTGGCTTTTCTCTCCTTCTCCATCCATTAACATTTACATTCATCACTCTTTTAGGACACATTCCACCAAACTTTTATACAAAGAATAAGTCATAAACTGAGATAAATTTTGAATTTTTGACAGCATTTCCATACCAGAACTTCCAGATGTCAATTTTGTCCGCGGATAAAAGATATCTGACTTTGGTAAAATCAGACCTTAGTCACATACGTTTCGAAACATATGGGAGAAAAACGATTCCAGAAATTGACAGAGTTCCAGCAAAATTAGGTCCAATTAAAAAGTAATCAAATACACTAACAACATTTTCTTTCGACATCTAAGTGACTAAAAGACACACACAAGAACCTAATAACGTGTCCAGAACTTGCACATAGGAGCTTTAAGAGTGAATCCAACACCAGCATACAGAGCTTGACCCACTTTCCGAACTATCGAGTGACTTTACTCTAGCCTTTTGAATTTCTAGAATAAATTTTTAGACGTTTCATCCGAGATTTCCTTGGACGCGAATAAGACTGGGAAAGATTCCATTCAAGCTGAAATTGGGGTTGTACCTTTGAATTTAAATTGCTGGGGACGTTTTTAGGAAGCGCCTTGGTTGGTAGGCAAAGGGTTTTGATCAAATGGAGATAGTATTGAAAAAGTAATTGATGCAAGCTATAAATAATTTCTCTCATTATGGAAAAGTGCTGGATAGTTAGAAATGTACCGTAAATAAAAAAAAAACCGGGCAAGAGTGAGTCGGTTTGTGAATTGAATGTTTTAAATTTTCATCGGGAGGCCTATATTCGTCAGAGAATTTTAACCGTGTACCGTAATTAATATTCATAATTTATGTTCGTTCAGAGATACTGAGAATTATCTCAGAGGTTTAAATTAGGAGAGATGTCTTTGACATCAAACTCCCTTTTGCAGGGTCAAGCCGTGCACCGCGCTCAGAAGTAACTGTTGCACCTACACTGCAAAAGGGAAGTATATCGTCTCCAATCATAGCCAAGCAAGCTTCAGCATATAAGCAGATTCTAGTCATAAAACATTTCATTACTAAACAATGTCTTTGACATTAAATTCCCTTTTGCAGGGTCAAGCCGTGCACAGCGTTCAGAAGTAACTGTTGCACCTACACCGCAAAAGGGAAGTATATCGTCTCCAATCATAGCCAAGCAAGCTTCAGCATATATGCAGATTCTAAATTCATAAAACATTTCGTTACTAAACAAGGAGTTACATCCAACAATTAATTTGTACCTTGCATAACTATCATACTTTAAAGACCTTGTTAGTCTAACAAGAACATTCTCAGTTAACAACAATAAAAATAAAACAACACACAAATTGGCTAGCTAATTAATTGCAGTGTCAGCTTCTTGGTTGGAGAAGTGGGTCAGAGCGTCTAATCGATGACACGGTGTCGCTTAGTTGGAAGACACCTGATACTGATGAAGGCAGGGTTGGGAAGTAAATACAAGGAAGTGCAAGTTTTGTACTTTATGGAACCCCAAGCCGTACGGATAATAGGTTCCCACTGGCAAAAATGACGATCTATCATAGAAACTTTCATCCCCTATGTAACCTCTTTAGGGGGCGAATTATCAAAAATCCTTACTCTGCTCTCTTTTAATATAACAGAAACTATGCAATTTCATGCTTGTAGACCCAGCGTTTTATCTTCTTATTTACAAACGTTGCTTAAAATTAAGAGACGTTTAAACGTCAGAAATGTTTGGTTAAACCAATTACTATACGGTTAAGGCCCTACTTCGAAAATTTAAAATCCTCGAAAACCTACTAAGCGAGCGAAAGTTATGCTATATATACATATTTTACTTTTGAAATACAAAATAAGTGATGGCTATAATGTGCGTGCGCTCGGAATAAAACGACGTATGTGCCAAAACGAATTTACTCCTTTTTTATTTAACAAAATAAATGAATTAAATTTAAAACTGCTTCGAGTAAACTTTGATATGATAATTCTCTATGTTTTAAAGTAAATTCCATTGAATAACTCTTAAACGCTACGTCGTGATGTCGAGAAAAGTAAAAAAAATAGATATAACTTTGCAATTTTTTTGTATCGAGAAAAATTCATTGAATCGTGTATTCCTTTTACATGATAGTAGACCAAAGAGTCAAAATACATATTAATTATATATTAAATAAATATTTTGAGTTTGAACTGTCAAATCACTTACACTTGTAACGGACCTGTTCCTCAGAAAAGCTCAAAATAATCCTACAAGCTAAACTAAACAGTCGCATTTCAAAGAACATAGCTTTGCATTCAAATCTGTAGTCGCAAGAGTGGAAGCCTGGATCAGTTTCTAAAACGCTATCGCACTTCAAGACGGTACGAAATGGGTCAACAGGTCTAATGTTCAACACCGTGTCTTTAGACATCTGACACGAGCTGAAAGAGGGTTGGGACGTGTCGATAAATGTTTATTACGATAATGCTCCATTACGGGGTTTGACTTAAACAAGGAAATATCGGAAAACGAATGTTTCTCTGAAAAAGATTATTGTAATTCGTAAAACCCTGTTGTTATCCAGTTACTGGATAACACGATGCCCCTTGGAGACTAGTTGTCAGACTTTTGGTCTTCTGGCTATCCGTAACGACTGTCATAGATCTACGAATAACAGCCCGGACCAACGGCTTAACGTGCTTTCCAAAGCACGGAGATGTCTCGAGTATGTAATGAATGGTCACCCATCCACGAACCGAACGCGGCAAGCGTAGCATAACCTTCGGTCGACCTGTGCGGCTGTTATTATTTAGCCACAAACCCCTCTTGAATAATATTTATTAACTTAATAAGCCTGAACCGCCGACATAGCCCGAAGAATTGCCAAACTTAAGTGGCAGTGGGCAAGGCACATTGCTCGCAGAACAGATGGCCGATTGGTTCGAAAGGTTCTGGAGTGGCGACCGCATACCGAAAGACGTAGCGTAGGAAGGCCTTCCACATGGTGGACCGAAGGAAGCCGTTGGATGTGAGGAGCACAGAACCGGTCGAAGTGGAGGTGCTTGGGGAAGGCCTATGTCCAGCAGTGGACGTCTTTCGGTTAAAACGATGATGATGATGAATAAGCCAAATGTAATTGGTTGACCTAAATACAACAACTAATCAAACAAATTAACGTGGGGATTGACAATTGATTCAATATCTTTCCGAAATTGGGGATAAGGAAATTGATCGACATTGAAATATTCATTCCATTAAGTTGGTACTTGATTGAAATCGAACATATTTTATTCATTTCACTCGTCGTGTATCCTTTGTTTCATTCAATTTACACATGATTTTCATACCAAATGAGGCAGATGTACGCTACACGTATGTTAATAGAATTTATTAAGTAAATTGGATCTCAATACGTTGTCTTTACTTGTTTTGCATGATTTTCCACATGAATGAGGCAGGATTATTGCTATTACAAATGACAAAGAAAATTGTCGTGTCTTCACGTTTCACGTTGTTATAAGATAGGTATTTAAAGATATGGATTGCGTGACTATGTGAAGGCATGCATAAAGTGCAAAGTCCATTGCTTCATTTGTTTGAAAAGTTGGTTTGTTAACAACTATACCAATGCATATGGGTTAAAATGAAAGCGATTGTAATTTAGGGTGTGCTGTTACGAAATTAGGCTATAGTAACATCCTCCAGAAGATCGCGGACAAGACCTGGTATTCTTTAATATACAATGAACAAAACCGCGAACAAAAAAAAATCAGCTGTTCCCTACATTTATGTTCGTATAACTCGTCAAAATGTAGGGAACAGCTGATTTTATTTCGCGATTTCAGGTTTGGTCCCATAGTAAAAGTTGTTCATAATGATGAGTACAATGACCTCTTAAGAGGTTGATAATGTATTACCAATAACCCTGTATATGGCTTAGGGCAGATGGCAGTGTGACATTAAGGTTCTGTAATGGAGACCAGAACTGTAAGTGGAGCTTCGACGATCTTGTGTAGGTTGCATGTTGGATTTGTAAATCCAGATCGGCTTGTCCTATGTGTTTCTATGTAAACCCTTGTCCATCAATGGAGAACGTCTTTTGGCTGATATGTTGATGATAAATTCAGTACGTCCATAACTGGATACTCAAACTGTGTCGACCAAATAAAGATAATGCAACCTACTTTAAAGTTACATGTCTGGAACATAAAATTTTATATTCAAGAAATCTTACGATGCAATGATCATCGCGAAAATTCACACCAACTCTAACTTCTATATCGCACACCTAGATCTAAAGAGAGCTAGCTCTAAAATCTAAATTTTTGAGGTATGCACACCATCGAATTCCCTAACTCACTACCTAGCGACCAACAAAACAGATTCAAAAATAGTTCCATTACTCAACTTAAAAAGTGTTGATCAATACAGCAAACTCCTGCAGTGGATATGGACATAGTAATCAGTTTTTCAACTTTCCTGAAAAAAGTGTTTTTTTGAGTTAATCGCTGTTTAGATCTAGGTGTGCGATATGACTTTGAAATATGTACTACATTAGCTTACATAATACTAGGTAATCACGTTTATTACTTTACAAAAAGCTAATTAAAGCTAGGAAACCATATATAAACTGCAAAACAACAAAACTAATTAAATTGAACATTTCCTCTCGGAACTTTATCGATATATTTGAAAGTTCAGACACAACACTACTTTGTAACGGATGAGGTAAGTCGCGGCCAACCTCTACTGTTGATATTGCACTTATTTATTGAGTATTCATTAAATAAGTAGTTGTAGCTATATTCAATTATTAATTTACAGGAGGAAAATTTTGGACCTGAATAGCTATCGATAGGGAAAAAAGAAGAAAATGGAGAAGGTTTCTGCAAATGGGCACACAGACCAAGACAGCCGGTGTCAATAATATAATTATTTTTAACTTTTATTTACAACTTTTTAATCACTTTATTTTTAAACGTTGAAGGAGAACAGTGTGAGCAAAAAATAGTCACATATCCTAGTGCCATAAAATCAATGACATGTGACACCTACCAATCCGTAACCAACCCGCACTGGACCCGTGTAGTGGACGGCCCACTCCCTCTCACCGAGAGGAAGGCTGTGTCCCAGCAGTGGGAACATTATAGGCAAACTGTCTGACGAGGCAAGCGACGCGACGCGACGCCAAAATGTAGAATGCTGCATCGGCTTAGGTATATGTATATGTCTTAGATTTGCTTACAATTAGCACAGTCATCATCTGCCTAGCCTTTTCTTATGTATCATTTTATTTTAGTAGCATAAGTTTAAAACGATATGAGTAAACGGCTTATTATACTCGTACTTAAGTAATGAATGGCGTGGTGTAGTAATGTTAGAAACCTTATATAAAACAGGACGCTCTTCTTTGGAAAATATGTATGAAGAACGGAAATACACTTAGCTAGCACTTAAAAAGGTTACTTTACTTCCATTATCAAGCACTTTCTTAGTTCTAGAATATACAGGAAACACATAATGAGGCTGTAAAGCAGATGAAGTTTAAAAGAAAAGAGGTGAGTGCTTATGACCTCACTATAGAAGTGAGAGCAGTAGCAGACTATACGCGATTCAGAGTCACCGACCGACTGGAGCTGAGTATTCCCGATTCAGCGTCACCGACCCGAGCGTGACGGTTCAGTTTCGTTCTCTGTTCAGAAAGATCGCAAAGTGCTCCTCAAGAAGTTTTCACTTCAAAAAGTTTGGTTTTCCGAGCGTCGTCTGTGTCACTCATACATTTGCGACAATTTCTGTCTAAAACTCTTTTGACTCCTAAGTCTTGAAGTTTTTAACAAGAAGTAGATCAGAATAGACATCATGATAGATAATCCCAAATCCTTTCACCTGTGATCTCCGAAAATATATAATAGTAATAGTCCAGAATGTATTTTGGCCATAGTGGCCAATCTCAACGAAGACTAGCCTTCGGCACGGGAGATATTATAGCGCACAGGCGTGTGCGCAGAGACAGATGCACTCTCTCTTCTCTCACTCAGTCTGATGGGACGGCACGCAATCCGATACGACCGGAGAGAGAGATCAGGCGCAAAAAATAGACAACAAAAGAATTAAACCTAACTTTAGATCCCGATACTTAATCTTGCGTTAGCTACGAATTATACCAGAGGAGAAATTCTTGAAATTTTAAGAACGTTCAAATCTGATCTCAGTCTCAATCTGTCAAAAATATCTCTAATTTCCCTACATTATTGACACTGGTACAATCAGTGTCAAAAATGCAGGGAAATTGTCAACACGCACAATGGTCCATTGAAGAACTAAGTGCGGAAACCAAACCCATAACATAGAACATAGAACTGATTGTCGTCGCTCTGATGAGATTGCGACTAGATTTTGAATGTTTTTAATTACGAGAATTGGCCCTCAGATACTTACTAAGGAGCTTGGTCACCATCATCATCATTTTAGCCGAAAAACGTCCACTGCTAGACATAGGCCACCCCCAAGCACCTCCACTTCGACCGGTTCTGTGCTTCTCGCATCCAACGGGTTCCTGCGGCCTTTATAATGGAGCTTGGTCAAGCCGTGACGTATTCAATCCAAATCGACAAAGTACCGAAGAAGCAGTATATCTAAGCTAGTCCTCAGGTTATCCTAAGTAACACCCACACTATCACAGCACGAGTTCTCTTTAGGCCCGGCGCCCACTATCGGCATCGGCACGGCTGAGGATTTTTATGCGACAAATAGAAATATAACTGAATAGTATGACATTAAAATTTAAATTTCAATGACACGGTATGTCGGATACCCTATCTTTATTTTTGCACCTACGATGATTATTATCATTGAAATTTCAATTTTATCGACATACAATTAAGTTACATTTTTATTCGTCGCATAAAAATCCTCAGCCGTGCCGATGCCGATAGTGGGCGCCGGGCCTTCACGATATCCTCGCATCACTCCATCGATGAAGTAATAAACCGACGTACTAAAAATAACAGACATAAAATCAACTGGGGCGGACTTGATTTTGTCATACTTTATTGGATTAAGTATATCATAGGAATCATAGGCAGAAGATTTATTTTTGTCAGATGAAAGATGGAATTTTTAAACCTTACATATACCTACCTAGCTTTTGTGTTCCGAAGGTATTTCCTGAACCCGTCATAATAGGTGGAATTTTTTTTTTATCACGTGGGTGGAAATGGCGAGAAATAGTGTAGGAAAGCAGTATTCTCAGAATTAACTTAAAAGGGGAAATATCAGGATCAGTCATTGTAGAGGACATTATAAAGGCCGAGGTAAAGCCGAGGTCCTGATTGCTTCAAAATAACGCAATGAGTGTTATTAAACTGTTAAAATTAAAGCCATTGCTACTGTTAGTGTTACCCCGCTGTCTTTTTAAGAACGTTCGCATTCTAATCTGGATCAAGCTCTCAAAAAAAAAACATCTAATTTACCTACATTTTTAAACCTGTCACTGAGATGAAATTACCGACTTGAATTTGAACTTTTGTAAGTACCTACAAGAATTGGCCCTTGTTGGTAGTCGATGTCAACGGGCTAAAAAAAAGTAATTTAAAAAAAATTAACCGACTTCAAAAATAAATTAAGTAACTCAAAATTATTAAATAATTTTAATTTCGGAAGTCGGTGTCTTCGGGATCTGTATTTTATTTATAGTTTTAGTTTTTTGCCACCGACTTCCGAAATTAAAGTTATTTCATAATTTTGAGTTATTTTTTTTTAAGTCGGTTTAATTTTTTTTAAATTACTTTTTTTTGTCTGTTGACATCGATCGACTACCGACAAGGGCATTCATACGTGTCGAATCGATAACCTCCTTTTTTTTGAAGTCGCTAAAAAGAAGACCAACTCAACAAATGTGCATGTCTTTCTTTCCACTTTTTCTGTGGGTTCCTCATCGCCCGTTGGCTTAAGTTGGTCTTCTGTTCTTTTCATACTGTGTAGCACTTAAACCAAGGATGCGTAGGTTTTACTCACAAAGGAAAACGTATGTAGGTAAAGCCTACGCAAATTTCCCCCATGTTGCCAACCAGCTAATTAGGTGAAAATTTATCGTAATTTATGGTTATACTTCTCTTAGCTTAGGGCGTGGATGACTATAGCTCCACTCCTTGTTTTATGGATCGTTGAAGGTAATTAAGGTTCGATTATGGTAATTATGTTTAAGTATTAAGCTGCGTATTATAGAGAGAGGAATGTTTGGAAATTATACTAATATTATAAAGGTGAAAGTCTGTGTGTGGGGGTGTGTGTGTGTTTATATGTTTGTTACTTCTTCACGCTCAAACGGCTAGACCAATTTTGATAAAATTTTGTATGGAGGTAGCTGACACCCTGGATTAAGATATAGGCTACTTTGTATCCCGATATTCCCACGGGATCGACATTTACGCGGGTGAAACCGCGGGGCGCAGCTAGTAAGAGATAAAGCTGACGCAAGTTTTAAAAGCTGTTGTTATGGAATGTTGGGTAGTTTTAAATTTTAGGCTTGTCAGAATGTTGCCACTGTTGACAGTGGAACTTAACTCTTTTCATTGGTGTTGATTAGGAAAATAAGTTTCAGATCACTATGTTTGGTGGGGCTACTGGTGCTGATTTATAAATAGTTACAATTACGTATGCCTAACATCATTACGCCTGTAGTTAGGCAGAGGTGCACATAAAGTACACCACTTTTTTTTTTCAGGATGGGAATTCATCAAAATGACCCCCGCTCTGGGTGGAGCGGAAGGGAGTGTCAGACTCTTACTGACTAAAACCCACGCGTGTTCCAGGGCAGCGGTAACCCTTTCGGACAATCCCGCTGACCACGTTACACCACTGGCGAAATAAGTTTAAGTCCCATGTAATAGGGGGCGAGCCTATTGCCATCAATCGGACACAAATCCATGCCACTAAGAAATTCCAGATAAAAAAACCCAATAACATTTAGCCCCATCCGGGAATCGAACACACGACCTCATGATTAGCAGTAGCGCTTGTTGTCCACTAGAGCAACGAGGCAGTCAATTAGGTATCAATTCCGTGGCAAAGCCTGATCTCGGCAGGACATATAATATCTACCTAAAAACAACAATGAGAATGAGTCCTGTAGAAAACCGATTCAAGGTGTTAGAATTGTTTCAATCATCATGCATTGGTGACAGCCCTTGTGATGAGCTGACAAACCCACCAGACACGTTTAGTAAAGCAATGCACACAACATCATCAGCCTGCATCTGGACATGTGTCTCTCGCCCTTCAGCTGGATTTTCAATAACTCTCATCCAGCTGTTACCAGCTACCCTGCTAAGATCGTCGCTCCACCTAGCCTAAGACATCCTACGTTTTCCGATACGCGATCTCCAGTCAAGCACACGTCTACCAACCAACGGTCGTCGGTTCTACGGCTAATATGGGTGGCCCACAATCCAAATTTAGTCAAACAATGCGCACCTGTATTTTATAAATCCCAGACTACATTAAAATGTAAATGGTGCATACATGCCTCGTTTGGCGTGGCGCCATTCGCATGAAAGCCGATATCAACAAGTACTTGGACATTGCAGTTTTATCGCTCTGCTCGTTCAATATAAAAAATTAAATTAAAAATTTAAAAAACCCCCGACAAAAATAAAATTAAGGAATCCCTACAAAAAGCATGAAATAAAAAAATAAATTTGAAAAAATCTTATGGAAGTCGGGGGACCGTTCTGTGGAACACCTATTCTGCTTCTGAGGTCCCCCGACTTCCATAAGATTTTTTCAAATTTATTTTTTTATTTCATGCTTTTTGTAGGGATTCCTTAATTTTATTTTTGTCGGGGGTTTTTTAAATTTTTAATTTAATTTTTTATTTCATGCTTTTTGTAGGGACTCCTTAATTTTTGTATTTCATTTCTTTTATTTTCTTCCGTTTTAAGATTCTGGTAATTTGGTGTTTAATCAGATTTTTTATCCGTCAAAAAATATTGATTAATTTATAGTAGAAGAATAATTTTTAAGACTAAACAGATTTTTTTGTTTTATTATATTTTTCAAGTTTTTAGTTTTCATTTCGTTAGGTAGTTAATATTCCTCATTCCCTTTCAATATAGTGTAAATTATTCTACTTGTCAAGCCCTTGCATTTGATACCTATATTGAAGGAGTTGTGAAAAAAAATGTAATTCGCCATTTTGTGGTGGCGGCCATCTTGGATTTGAAATTTTTAATAGTGTATAGTATTCTACTAGTCAAGCCCTTTCATTTGATACCCATATTGAGGGAATTGTGAAAAAATATGTTATCCGCCATTTTGTAGCGGCGGCCATCTTGGACCGATTTTCATCAAACATAGCTAAGAACACTCCCGACTAATACACCTTTCATACAAAAAAAACTAAATCAAAATCGGTTCATCCCTTCGGGAGCTACGATGCCACAGACAGACACACACACACACACACACACACACACACACACACAGACACGTCAAACTTATAACACCCCGTCGTTTTTGCGTCGGGGGTTAAAAATACAAAGTGCTAGCAACTTGATCTCGTCCGCTTACTTTGTTGTTGCAATACTTTTAAAAAGTATTTGTGCAATAAAAAATGGTGGTGTCGAGGACTCGTTACTGGCAGGTCCATATTTAGCTTTTGGAGTGAGGCTTAGTATTGGACGGTGATAAGAATGGCTGGTAGGCCCTGCAACCTGCAAGCCCTGAGTAAAATAAGAAAACTGGGTCAACTACACCGGTACTTACCCGTGGTCCCCCAGTCTAGTCCCCCTTGGGGAACAAATATTTTTGCCGGTGGAACCCCCAAGGGGAACAAAGTGGTACCATGGGCAAATTGTTTGGCCCGTGGTACCCCCATTAATCGCCAGATAAATAAAATACAATACAATAGTTTGTATAAACACGCTAATCTCTAAAACTACCAGTCGGATTTGAAAAAATATTTCTTGAGGAAGGCGACTGTTTAATCATCACGCTAGGACCCGTGGGGTTCAGGGGATCAGACCGGAATAACTCAAACTTATGCACTGATGCCGATTGTAAAAAAAAAGGTGAGAAAAAAAAATCGTCCCAACTTGCCGCTTTACTATTTTTCTTTAGTTCTCTTTTTCCCTTGTGGAAAAAGGTTGTAGGTAGCGTGTAGGTGTTAGATTTAAAATAACATATTATGTGGGAAGAAACTGAGCAAAAAATTTTATTGGAGCTAAAATCCATATAAGCTGATTAAGGGTCTTAAGAACATGATTTTTTTCGGATTTCCTTTTTAAAGATTTTTTGTTCGGGATAAGCTTTGTTTTGAACATTTCATGTTCTTTATCCTTGTTTTTATTAGTAAACAAAAATAATTAGAACACCTGCCTGCTGTTGATACCTGTGGATTTCTGCTGAGAACGAGCCCATTCCTCGCTACGCATCCTCGCTCATTTCTGGTGGAAACACAGCCTAAAACGTACTTTCGCTGGGAAGAAGAATTGCTGCAACAAACTCCCCAGCTTCTGTTATGAGACTTCGTTGCCTTCTTCTTCGTCCATGGTAATATTTTTTAATTCGATACTACCACAGCTAACCAGGTATAATGTAGGGCGTTGCTCCCTTCTGTAACTATGTTCATTTACATTAAGGTCTGAACTCCAAAGGTTGTTTCGAAGTGTTTGGTATCAAGTAGAATTTCAATTTTCTGTATTTGAGCATGTTGTAGATTGCGGCTGGTAGTACTCATGTACTTGAGTAGACTATTTTGGGAATGTGGTTTACGTCTAAGAATAGACAATTACAGGCTTTTACAGTGGGTGTTACAAGTCCTTTGAAGGTTGTAAAATTTAAGGGGCTCACAGGACCTAAACGCAAAAAACGCAAGTTTTAGAAACAATAAAAGTATATGATCGACTACAGTAAACAAAATCAGAAAAATATATGATATTCTTTTGATACAATAGAAAAAAATCATGAAGATACCTCTAAAAACTTTATTTTTACAATAAAAACCATACTAATATACATAAATATAATCATTATTTATTTATTTAAATTTTTCGCACAAACAGGTACAAAGGCGGACTTCATTCATTCATTCTGATTTTTGACAGATTATTCTACAAGCAACATAATAAAACACTAGTGTTTAATTTTTTAGTCCAAACAATAGATTTTTGTAATTAAATAATTGCTTCATATTTTGCAATAAATTACCAGCCTGGTGTCATCGCGCTTCTCTTTCTTTCTTACGCAGTCCGACAGTGACCGCGCTTTAGGTCATGTAAGCCCCTTAACCCAAACACTCGAGCATTGGCGGCCCTGTGGTAACGCCTGCGACTTACGACCATAATAGGCTCATTACTTTGTGTAAATTATTTTATCACCACCGCTCTCAAAACGGTGCAAGAAAACATCGTGAGGAAACCGGCAAGTTCAAGCAAGAAGCAATGTGACGTCTACCAACTAGCACTGGCCCTCGTGGTGGATTACGGCCCGTGTCACAGCAGAGGGAACATTACAGGCTGATTATCCATACACTCACGACTAAGTCTTCCTCAAAGACGTGAATGATAACTGAGACACACCCTACTGGGAAGACCTTCCGTTACTTACCAAGATCGACCACAGTACGATCTACATATTTCAAACAGAAAGGAGTTTCCATGTGTTAATAGCTGTTAATGATGCAACGAGTGACCGCGTAAAGGTTGGCCCAACCGTCCTCAACCGCTTGGTCCCGGAACCATACCTATCAAAAAAATAACGACAGCAGTGTTAAAACGAGCAGATTACCCAGCACGTTTATACATCAGACCGTGCAAAGCCTTTCACAATGAATAAATTAAGAGCCACACATCGACAGTGCGATACATATAAACGCTTGTATATAATGCTATCGATCGTTTTGTATACGGAAATGCTGCTTGAATCATTTATTTGAAATCGCTCTTTGAAATAGAGAAAGGTATTTGAAAATGTAATACATATACAATATATTTTGTATTGTTTTCATTTTGTTTACAAGTTGTATAGAGACAAAGGCTTGGCTTGAGAAGGGCTTGTGGTTAAATGATAACAGATGCACGGGTCTATCGAAAGTTAAGCTATGGTTGCCGCGGTCAGTTTGTGGATGGGTGACCATCCATATCGAGACCCCTCCGTGTCTCGGAAGGCACGTTAAGCCTTGATCGCGGTTGTCATTCGTAGAACGGTCGTTACGGGTAGTCAGGAGCCTAAAAAGTCTGACAACTTTCCCAAGAGGTATGGTGATATCCAGTAAATTGGTTTTGCGGGTCAGATAGGCAGTCGCTCCGTGTAAAATACTAATATTCAACTGCACCCGGTTAGACCGGAAGCCGACCCCAAGATAGTTGCGAAAAGGCTAGGGTAGAATGATTTTGAGGGATAAAGGCTTGGGTGAGGCTGTTGGTAGAGGTAATATTTAACACATCATAATCAGCCTATAATGTTCCCACTGCTGGGACACAGGCCTCCTCTCAATGAGTGGGCCGTAATCCACCACGCGGGCCCAGTGCGGGTTGGTGGATGTCACATGTCTTCGAATTTTTGGTTCTAGGACATGCCGGTTTCCTCACGATGTTTTCCTTCACCGTTTTGAGAGCAGTGGTGATGAAATAATTTACACAAAGTAAAGCGCCTGTTTGGGTTCGAACCTACGACCTACAACTCGTAAGTCGTGCCCGTGACCACTGGGCCACCATTGCTCTAACACACACGTCAAACAAACTACATAGTTGGACCCATCAAAACCTTTCGAATGGGATGCCTGTCAAACACACACAGAGACAGTAAATAAGTGTCTACCCACCTCTATCGGAAAATGTCATGATGTTATCGATAAACCAAACATGTATGAATTTCCGGATAGGTACTGTCAGACCCGTCATAATAGTAAAACCTCCCACACTGATTTGGTTTTGTCATGACATGGACAGTTACAGAAGATTTACTTCATATAATTATCAATATCTTTTTTTTTAACGAATACCAAAAATATAATTATATGTATAGCTTAAGCAAGGTCTAAAGCCGTAACATTTTTATTGAAGTAAAAACTTTTTTAGGTGCGTGGAGCGAATTTTGGTACAGACGCCAGCAGGTCAACCTACCCGAAACTGTCAGATTTTCCCAATCAATCTTGAACCTTATACTTTAGCAATAAAGTCGAAAATCTATTAAAGAAATCTGACAGATTGTAGTAGCTTGATGTGCTGGCGTCTGTACATTATTGCACGACTCATCATGCGAAGCATTGGAGAGAGCTTTACGATCGAAAAAAAATTTTTGCGCCTCCTTTCTGCAACTGTTTCTATTGGTATACTCCTGCTAGTACTTTTATCTAAAAATATATAAATACAAAAATACTAAATATATATAAATTTAAGGTGCTACTTCGCAAATAAATCGTAGCGACTGATCTACTAAGCGAGCGAAAGTGATGCAATTACTTTTGAAACGCAAAAGAGAGATGGCTATAATGTGCGTGCACTCGGAATAAAACGACGTATATGCCAAAACGAATTTACTCCTTAAGCTTTACGCCGTGATATCGAAAAAAGTAAAAAAATTGATATAACTTTGCAATTGCTATTTTTTTACTTACAACATTATTTCATGTTAAATGTCCTCTTTTCGTCCCCATTTTTTTATATTTCACCTTAAAGTTGGCTATACTTTTCAATAAGCACAGTGTGTAATAAGACTACACTCCCAAGTTAATCCACCGAGAATGTTGTCTTACTGTATTTTTGTATACTATGGTTTTATGGCACACGCAATAAGGTTAACCAGTAGCGATAACAAAACAAAAGGTGGGAAAACATCAGTTTACGTACGCGTTAACTCGACCTGAATTTTAACAGATTGTCGCAATGGCAATTAACTGGCATTTTAATCCGTCGAATGGCTACGGAAGCACGTAGTTCTGAATTCTGATACCACTCGCAGTATTTTAACTGGGCTTATTGTACCGTTTTCCATCCACGATACTTCCTATCGTCCAATCGGCATGACGCTACCGATTGGATCAGTTAGAATTGACCGTGTGTGGGAGTGGATTGGCATGACAGTTATACTTGACGGCACAATCGAATTTCGATTCTTTTGGCTTGATCATTCCGATTGGATCATGCCGATTGGACCGTGCATGGCGGTCTGCCGATCGTCAGTTCAATTTGGTCAGGATTTGTCACCGGTGACGCCATGGCTTCAACTGAACGTCGCTGCCGATTGGACAGTTTAAACTGATCGTGTGTGGTGTATATAGACGAACTGCAGATTGGATCAAGCCTGCCGCGTCATGCCGATTGGACGATAGGAAGTATCGTGGATGGCCGGCATTATACAGATAGGATACTGCTTGTTGAGCTGTTTCAAGAATAAAAGAAAAGAAAAAACGTTTATTTGCGATAAATATGACGCAGACAGAGAACACAAACGCAATAAAATAAATAACAGGTTGCGGGAAAATATGCGTCATATCCACGCAAAACGGCCATCGCTCAGCATAATGCTACGCTACGACCCTATGCGAGACAGAGCCCCAGCGCTGGTGTTCAGCGACAGCCGGCGTTGACGTGATGACGTCAAACCGATGCAGTATACGCAGAGATATATAAATAACACATGAAATAAAATAAATACACAATACGTACGTTCTAAATGTTTTCGAGTTTAGTCTTTGCATACACCTTGATTATTAAAAGGCAGAGCCTAAAACCGTCTTTGATCTAAAATAATTTTGCCTTAGGCCATTTTACCAGTACCTACCACAAAGAAATAATCATAAAGGGCCAAATATTTTTGGTTTAACTTTTTTTGACTAGGTAAATACTTACGTCGTTTCGTTGTTAAAATACCTTGATATTGCCCAAAATAATTACCGGGGAAAAGGGTTGTTGACACCAAAACCACAAAAACTCACCGAGGACTCGAATACAATACGCGCAGGGTAGCAGAATGTGAAATTCATGAATTACCTGAAACAGAAAGGTAGGCATGAAATATTTCTATAGGAACCAGATGCGGGAAAATTATTTATAAACACATTTGATACACAAAGGAGGCCCTTAAGCCAGGAATTTAGCATTTATTTAGCGTAGGCAAAAATGTCTGTCGAAGGACCGATGGCCGGTGGAGCACACGAGTCCTGGAGTGGAGACCGTGTATCGGCAAGCGTAGTGTGGGACGTCCCCCCAGCTAGATGGACGGACGACCTAAAGAAGATGGCTGGGGTAGACTGGATGCGGAAGGCGGAGGACAGGGTGCTGTGGCGCAGTCTGGGAGAGGCCTATGTCCAGCAGTGGACTGCGATAGGCTGAGTTGATTGATTGAAAAATGGATAATGTTTCATAATAGAGAACAAAGCTATCCTTTAATCGAATTTAATTCGTTATCATAGGGATTTTGTCTAAATGCGTCATCATCTGTCGCCTTTTCCCCAACTATATTGGGATCGGCTTTCAATCTAACCGGATGCAGCCGAATACCAGTATTTTAGTTGGAGCGATTGCCTATCTGATCTCCAGAACCCAGTTACTGGGTAATACGATACCCCTTGGTGGTTGTCAGAATTTCAGGCTTCCGACGACCCGTAACGACAGTCAAAGATCAACGAATGACAGCCGGGACCAGCGGCTTAAGGCCGATTCACACATATCAGTGAAGCCACAGTTCCGTCAAAGTGTTCGCTCAGTTCAGTATCAGTGCTAGTGTTGCGTCAAACGTGCTTTCTGAGACACGGAGGGGTCTTGGTATGTAATGATGGTCACCTATCCACAGACCAACCGCGGCAAGCGTAGCTTAACCTGATCAGTCGACCCGCGCGGCTGTTATAACTTACTATTTAGGGGCTGTTATATAATTATGTGTACATAAATATGGTTCAGTAAATAAATACAGTAATTTCTCCTTTTGGGTCAGAATAACAATAAATAACGAAGACTTCTAAATAACATCCTGGTATTTGCATCTCCTCCACACCTTAGTTCGAACTAGCGAATGCATGAATAATATTGATGGCTGCAATAACTCGTAGCCTCCTATTATAAATTGGAATGTCTGTATTTCAATTTGTTACTACGAAACTGCTTGTCCGATTTTCGTGCCACTTTCTGCAGACGTAGTTGTGTATTTGTCTTTACAACATTGAGTATTTCAATAACTAAGTATATGTCAGTGGCGAAGGTTCCATACAACTCGATTACTACCGGCTTCCCTTTGAAAAATGGCACAGTCAGTATCCTATAGACAAATAATATCATCTGGCTTAACTCGTACAAAAAATTACCCTTCGCTACTGGTATATATGCTGTTTCCAAAGTTTTGATATAGTTTTAAGGGATGATTATGTAATACGCTCTAAAGGGCAGACATGTTACCTTTTCTTTTCTCATCAATGATATTATATTAAAGAGGTAGATATGGCACTAGCGCGCGCAAATTGTTGCAGATAAATTCAGACAATTGTTGTAATTTCATTGTTGCTATCTCTTTCTGTGTCACACGTTCCGTATTTGTCTATCGCAGTTGGAGTTGTATTGTAAGTCTTTGTAATAACAACGCAACAATACAGAAGCTTAGTATGACCGTACCGTATCTTTCCTTTATAATATCATTGTTTCTCATGCGGAAATCGGACTCTTCGAACTGTGAGGTGTGTGGTACAGTAGAGGATGCACAGCATGTGTTGGTGGAATATGTCTGAATACTAACAAAAGAAACGCACTTCTCAACTCTTTGAAATTGTCGAAAATGAATGTTGGAATTTCCCATGGTATTTAAGCCAAGCCTACTTCTAAAGCAGAAAAAATATTATACACTTTTTTATTAGGTAATAAATTAGATTAAGTTAAGTAATGTTGAAAACGCCTGGAAAAGCTACTGGTCCATGAAGACGCTAATGAAGGGTGATCTGCCGATCTCCCTGAAGCGGAAACTCATCGACATGTGTATTCTGCCCGTCCTAACCTATGGTGCTCAGACCTAGTCGCTCACCGAGTCGCAAAAGTTCCGCCTTGGCCTTTGTCAAAGAGCGATGGAGCGCAGCATCTTGGGTGTAAAAAGACAGGACAAAATTCGGAACACCATGCTGCGTTCCAAAACGGGTATAATAGACATAGGCAAGAAGGCTGCCAGGCTCAAGTGGGATTGGGCGGGTCACATCAGTCGCATGCAGGATTACCGCTGGGCAAAAGTTTCCACATAATGGGTGCCTGAAGATGGACTGCGCCGCCGAGGTCGACCCAGAAAGCGGTGGCGAGATGACCTGGACGCGTACCGCGAGGGCTGGTTCGAGGCGGCGGCGGTGCAGGAAAAGAGTTCCTGGAAGGACTTGGGGGAGGCCTTTGCCCCGCAGTAGTACAGTATAGGCTAAACAAAAAAAAAAAAAAAAGTTTTGTATGACTAAGGGCTGATTCTTCCAACGCTAGGTAACTTTTATTCGAGGAATTAAATTGACGTTTGACAGTTTTTGTATGAAACAACTGTCAAAATTTCAAAATTATTCCTTGAATAAAGTTATCAGATGATTGAAAAATCAGCCCTAAGATTAGTTTAGTTAGTAAGTTTGTAAAAGCACGATGGGATTTGACATCGTCGCTGCGTACAAAAATCCCTTAAAAAGTAATTTAAAAAAATTAAACCGACTTCAAAAAGAAATTAACTCAAAATTATGAAATAACTTTAATTTCGGAAGTCGGTGTCTTGGGATCTGTATTTTAGTTTTATGCCACCGACTTCCGAAATTAAAGTTATTTCATAATTTTGAGTTAATTTCTTTTTGAAGTCGGTTTAATTTTATTAAATTACTTTTTATTTCGTAATTTTTAGTTTTTGCACTAGTATTTGACCAAGGTTTTGAGATGTTTTCCCTTTGACACTACACCCGTAGCTCTTATCAATAAGCCAGGCCGTCACACTTACACGTATTAGTCCATATCTTGAAAATTACTGAATCGATCTTGATGAAACTTGCACTGTTCCCTAAGTTGAAGAAAATGTAAGCCAATAAAAAAAAATGGTCACGATCCGATTAATAGTTCCGGAGATATGCGTGGACAAACATACATACATACATACATACATGCATACATACATACATACATACATACGTCTATGAAAATTTGTATATTTGTTTGGAAGCCCTAATAGATCATCATATGTGAATATAATGCAATTCCAATAATATTACATACATACGTATCGAATTGATAACCTCCTTTTTTTTGAAGTCGGTAAAAAAAAGATTCAAAAGAAATGTGTTACATAAGGTAAGTAATGAGATCCTGAAAGGGCAACCAACACCCCCATTGAGTAACACACTTTCAGTCAAAATCCGAATGACTTTGAAGGAAATTCCTAATCCATCACTTCATATGCTTGAAAGACTCGTCTGCTCGACGACGTAAATAACGCAATGAATGTTGTTGAATCGTCAAAATGAAAAGCATTCCTTGTAAGGTTTTTATGCAAATTCCCCGCTGAGTGCTTATTGGTACACTGAAGTGTGATATACTGACGCAATTTGTACATGTAAACGACGAATTGTAGCTAATAGTCTCCTAAATTCAAACGGAGCAAGCAGAACCACAGCATAAACACAGTTAACAAGCCCTGCCTTGGCCAATTAAGCACAGCAAAACACGCAGTATATGACAAACAAACAAAATGTCATGCATATTTGTAATGTGCATACCATTTGAATATCTAACTAGTATATTGTTAGATTTCCCACTACAATCGCAAGAAATGTGAAACTTGTTGTTTTGCATTTTTTATTTAAATGCTTATGCATGATTAATAGACACCCTAGCTTGTTTACATAGTATGACGAGTCGTCTGTTATGGTTGAAGGGATAGACAGGAAACCTAGCTGGGACGCCTAAGACAATCATATCACTTGGTTTTAGTAGGTCTTTGTATATATTTTTTTTTGCGGATGGGAAATCATCAAATGACCCCTGTCAGGCTCTTACTGACTAAAACCCACCCGTGTTCCTTCCTTAGCCCTTTATGTTCCGGCCCAGCGGTAACCCTTTCGGACAATCCCGCTGACCCGGCAGGCTTCGGCTCTATGGGGCCCCTCCTCGATGCTAACATCACTTTAGAGGCGTGCGTGGAACACGTACGCGCCGTCCGGCACGGGCCTGGTCCTGATCGGACGGTGAGCTACCCATTACTCTCCGCCCGTAGGTCCGCGCCTACGGTGGCCGGGAGTCGTCACGCGGCTCCCGACGCCCGGAGCGTCTCCCGCGGCGGCTGGGCCGGGAGGCTCTCTCCCTGAGCCGTCCCGCCACCTCCTTCGCTAGCATGACTGCTTCGCAGAAGGAGGTGACTGCCTCTCGCCAGGTTTTTATATTTTATTTCTTATTTATCCTTTTGATAGATTCTTATTTTGTAAATGTGAGGACTTTGTAGGCCCTGTAGACTTTAGATCTGTAGACCATTTTTTATTTTATCAAGGACCTGGTACTTGTTGACAGGCCTACGCTGTCCTCCCATACCTACTGTAACTTGAAAACATTGTAAAAGCCAATTATTTTTAAAAAGAGTAACCGTGCAGTTTCTTGCCGGTTCTTCTCCATAGGAAACGACCAATTGGAACCGTGCACCTAGCTTCTGACGTTTCATAAGTGCCCATGTAGGTTTATGTGAAATAAAATATTTTAATTTTGATTTTTAAGTCAATGGATCTTGTCTTGTACCATTTTGTGGGTAGCCACCATACATGAAGGCCTTTTTGGCAGTACCAGAACTGTAAGATCGAACAGTAGACTCTGCAAAATTAACTTTTGATGATTTATCAGAAAACTTGATCGGTAAACCAGTAATTTTTAATGGAATTCCTGTGTGCCAAAAAAACAAGAATTTCTTTAAAAGCCAACAAACCAACAGACCAGAAGCTCATTTGCATCAAATGGTCATAATGGAATGGTCCTTAAACCGATTTTTTTTTTGTCATAGGCAATTTGAAAGCAGTAGGTCAAACGAATTCTTTCGCTTTTTCCCAACTGACCATAAAACTTCAAGTAAATCGAACCTCGTAAAGTGGGGCTACCTCGACGGAAAGGCAGCAGGGTGTGAATGTGGAGCTGTGTCGTAAACTATGCTCCACCTCCTATCCTGCCCTTTGTGCCCCAAAACATGCAGTCAAAGTGACCTCTGCGCCGCCACCGATGACGGCGTGTAAGTGGCGAAGTGTTGGCCCAACATCAAAATTTGAATAACTGTCGTGCCAGCGACACGAAGAAGAAGACTTCAAGTATTTACAAACTCCTAATCCATACTAATATTATAAATTCGAAAGTAACTCTGTCTGTCTGTATGTCACCTTTTCACGCCTAAACCACTGATCGTTTCGACAAAATTTGGCAGAGATAGATTTCATACCGGGGAAGGACATAGGATAGTTTTAATCCCGATATTCCCATGGGATCAACACGTATGCTAGTAATAGTATAAGTAATAGTAAAGTAACCCCATTACAATTATCTACAAGGAGTTCTTACTACTCAGTAGGTACCTACTTCGCATCAAAACAAACCAATCAGGTCAAATCCTAGTGACCGAGCGAGCGAAAGTTCAAGCTAGCCGTTGAGCCACTAACACTGATAGTTAACTCATTTACACGTCATTCATAATTAGTAACTTAGTTGGTCTGTAGTTAGAAACACATTACACCCGTATATCTACGTCTGTTTAAATACAGGGTGTTAAAAGATTAAGTGCCGGTTTCAAGTGGAGGTAAGTTATGATTAAGTTTAAACTTGTATTTTTAATGTAAGTATTTGAGTGTTTTATAATAATAGTGTTTGTTAAGTTGTTAATTGTGTCGATTAGTTTTAATAAAGTTGAAAGCTGTTAATGAATTTTTGGAGCAGCACGCACGATCTTCCAAATTTTACTTGACGGCCAAGAATTGTTTTTCAATAGGGACGGTTAACAAACAAGTTAAGTAACATGTAAAATAACATAACATCACGGCTGCAATACCCAGAAGGTTAGTCAGAGGTGTATCTATAGTACAACTACATTTTTTTTAATGGAAAAACACAATAACACTTTGCCCGACTTATAACCTTATATCCCCCACACCTATTATAACATTGAATCATTTTATATCCCCCAAACTATACTTATCACAGTACACCGCTGCCTAACCTTTCGAGGATTAGAGGCGTGATGATATGTGTGTGTAATATTGTTTCATTCAAACAAAAGACACTTCACAAATGAGTACAATCGATTCTTAAGAGCTAGCTGCAGAACGGAACAAAGAAACATATCCCCCTCACAATACAAACTCCTAAAACCCCGTTACCTCAAGAAACAATTCAGACAACATTACAGATATTACCGTATAACAGTGCGCATTATAGCTTAGCGCGCGATTCCGCTCGACGGCACCGTTTACTTGTATCAATTAATGTTATGCACCGTTATGCGCGCATCTCGCTTCATCTCCAACGGTATCCCTAGCAAGCGTTACCTGATTGAGAGCCGTCACCGTTTGGACTGAACTTCTAAGGTCTTCGGGTACTTGGTCTTGTATACTTACTCTTCGGTCTTGGGTACTTGGTTCTATTCCATTTATATTCTAATAATAAAGCTGAACAGTTTGTTTGAATGCGCTAAACTCTAGAACTACCAGTCGGATTTGAAAACATTCTTGTAGATGAGTTTCGATGTTTTGTCAAGTCGTAAAAACTCGCGAACGCGAAGTAAGTTTGATTTGTTTGTTTGTTACCTTTTACACGCCTAAACCACTGAACCGATAATCCTGAAATTTTGCATATATGTTGTCAGGTGTACAGAAACGGACATAGGGTACCTTTCATCCCGAAAAAAAGTGCTGTTCCCGAGGAAAACAACAATAACGTTATTTTGATAATAGATGGCGCACGTGTCTTTCGAATCAAAAACAGGACCACAGACGTGACAGCTAGTAAAAAAATAATTGTATAACAAAATAATAGAACCGAACGTAATCCATTAGTTAAGGTACCCGTCACGCCCCTCGGATTCAGCGTAGCGCAAGCTGAATATGTTTCCGCGTCAAATCTCTAGTATAACATGAAGTTGTAACATCTCTATAAGTTCTACGTATGCGTGGGATGAAACTTGTTTTTGATATTATTTTGTCGATAAGATGGTGAGGTAGTTGTTTTTCTATAGTGGCGGCACGAGCTAGACGTAAACAGGTCAGGGTGTGGTTAAAAATAAGGCAGTAAGGTTCATAACGGAACTTACTGCCCAGAAATCAGCATCCTAATTCCGTAACACACTATCAATCGGAATCCATTTTAATAATCGGAATCTAAATATTTTGAAGCAAATTGCTAATCCATTGCCTCATAAGATCTTTTTTATATTTTTTTTTTTTACTTATAGGAGTAGGTTAGGTGTAGGATAGGAGTAGGTTAAGAGTAGGGTAGAAGTAGGGTAGGAGTAGTGTAGGCTACCACGCGAACGAAGTAGCGCCGGGCAGCTAGAAATAATGTCATATGTTATTTCAACGTTTGCCGGGTCTTCGGTCGGCAATAACGAAAAAAAAAAGTTTGAATAATTAATAAGAGATTAGTTGTTTATCATCTTGAAATTGTTGTTAATATAGAGATACTTACAAAGTATTGTAAAACATTATAAAAGTTTAACTAAGTATGTATTTTCTTGCCCATTCTTCCTTCTCCATACGAAACTACCTTTTGGAACAGGTTTAAAAGTTTCTTAATGGCCTTTCTTCAATGATTTAAATTTCACGTTGTTAGGGAAGGGTAACATGTGGACAAGAAATAGTAACACGTCGCCAGGGGAAAAAGTACGTGACGAAGGTGGTTCTACGGTGTGGTCACGTGCTGTCGTGCACTTGAAGGGTGCTGTGATTTTCCTTTTTTTTTCAGGGACGATTTAACTTTCACGTTGTTAGGGAAGGGTAACATGTGGACAAGAAATAGTAACACGTTAATGATGGATTTTCCTACTAATATTATAAACGCGAAAGTTTGTGTGGATGGATGGATAGATGGATGTTTGTTACTCTTTCACGGAAAAACTACTCAACGGATTTGGATGAAATTTGGCACACAGTTTATAACCAGGATTAACAACACATAGCATACTTTTTATCCCGATATTCCCACGGAATCGAAACTTACGCGGGTGAAACCGCGGTGCGCTGCTGGTATTCCATAACTTATTTGATTCGTTCCTTTGAAACGAACAGAAAATAAGTACCTACATAATTATGATGCCTAAAGATCGTCGTAAAAATAAAAATCTGAGATGAAATTGAATAGTCATTTAATTATCTCGATGAAATTATAAGGATGACTTGGCAGCTTAGTTGAACTGTGAAATATTAACGGGAGAGCTTGAGATTTTCTCGTGACAAGCATTTTACTAATGAGTGAAGAATTTTGTACTTACACGTGAAAACTGTTAAGTCTATGAAGTACCGCAATATGATGATAGTGTTATAGTTAACAGTGTATATTGACATTGATGAATATTAGATACAAAATGACATGAATTTTTATTTTGTAAAGTTTTTTTTTTTATTATTTTGACTACTTAAGGTAGTTATAATATTACTTATGTGGGTCATTCTTTTTAGGGTTCCGTACCCAAAGGGTAAAAACGGGACCCTATTACTAAGACTCCACTGTCCGCCTGTCTGTCTGTCACCAGGCTGTATCTCATGAACCGTGATAGCTATAGACAGTTGAAATTTTCACAGATGTATTTCTGTTGCTATAACAAATACTAAAAACAGAATAAAATAAATATTTAAAGGGGGCTCTCATACAACAAACGTGTTTTTTTGGCGTAGTCTGACTCGCACTTTGCCAGTTTTTTTTTTCTTTCTTTATCTGTTACAGTTAATGTTGGTCTGGCTGTTTTGAGTACTTTATACGGCCTACCCAAATGACCTTTCTTTGGTATTGTTCGTCGATTCGTTGAGCTCCTCAAGTTTTGAGTTGAGCTACAAGATTACTGACAAATGCTTGCTCTGACTGGACTGATCCACTCAAATCTGTGTGGCACTTTCCTCAAAAGACCAATTTGGACATTATTCTACATGGTCTTCACATGACCTGACCAAGATTATGTCTGGATGTTAAAAGAGACTGACTTCTGAGTTTGTTTCGGCCTTTCTTCTCGAGAGTAGGTACCTAGTCAAATAGGAAAAGCCGACCTCATCTAACTTATTCTTTTTTTTATAATATGACGTGTAAAAGTGATTCTGATATCCAATTTACAGAATAAACAATTTCATTTACCTAATTTCAATGTTAGTCTAATGCAAGCTACATGAGAACTATCACATAACCCAGTTGCGAGAAGTATGATAATAATCATTTCGTAGAACATCCGACTGGGGTGGAGGGAAATATCGGGCCAATACCGGCTAAAACCAAACGGTGTAGCGTTGACCGTGCTCCCCACTCCCCAGAGAAGGATGGGAGCTATCGGGATCTCCGGTTGAACGCGATTCAAATGCACAAATTCTGACACATAAATAATTTTACGGTCACATTTTGACTTATATGCTTCAAGAGTAGTGGTGGCTCAGATATATCGGCCCCGACTTACGAATTGCAGGACATGAGTTCGAGCCCAAGCAGGCACTTTGTGTAAGTATTTAATTTCATCACCACTGCTCTCAAAACGGTGAAGGAAAACATCGAGAGGAAACCGGCATGTCCTAGAACCAAAAATTCGATGAAATTTGACATCTGCCAACCCGTACTGGGCCCGCGTGGTGGGTTATGCCCAACTCTCTCACAGAGAGACCTGTGTCTCAACAGTAAGAACACTTCATAATAATCAGTCTCCTGAACGTCCAAAATTGAGATGTACCTTCAAATACGTATGTTACGAAGTAAGAGAAGAGTCAATCACCGAACATAACAAAAGGTAATACGGTAATAAAAAAGACACAAGAATTCTTAAGCTCGTTTATCCCGAAAACAAGTCCATTATTTAAAACAAACAAAACCTTTTTAATTATGTAACTAAAGAACCCAATAAAGCAAAGGACCGGCAGTGTGATTGAAATCGATTGATAAAACCGATCTCGCAACGAACATGGAACGAACTAATCGTATGATAATTTCCTAACGGTATGCAAATAAGACTGTATCGAGTAGAATTATTGTTAATTTATTCGATGTAAGCACATTAAAAGGGTTATGCGGTTTTTTGAATGCGTGATAGAGAATTATACCGAAGAAGATCCGGGATTAGAATCAATTTGACTGTTTGTCATCTGATATTAAAGTTACTAGCACAATATTTTAGGTTCAAATTCCACCAATATCAATCAACACGATAGTAGAGCAGGTTGTTCACACTGCAGTTGTCTATGTTATGTCCCGAGCTGTCTTAGCACTACTTGGGAAGCTGGACCTAAGCACAGAAAAATCGAATGTGTGACCAAAAATTCTAGAGTGAATTCAATCAAAGTGATGTCCATTTTATGGCAAACGTAACGTTTTGTAGAAAGTATTCCGTGTCCTCAAATCCTCAAAGAAAATATTTTCTATCTTTCCACATAAAGAGAAAAGGCATGAAAATAAAAATAAGATTGAGCAGTAAACCCCTTTTACAAGACAAAAACAATAAAACTCTCATGTAGACGTAAAACGCATGTAATCGTGCCAGCCATGAAACTCGCGTAAACCTGCCAACAGGTATACAATATTGTGTTGTCTTCTTAATGCACGAGAGGGAAAGAGATGAATAGTATTTTGAAGGAATTACATTGTTGAGAAAGTACTATTGTGTACGATGAAATCCTCTTTTCTTGTGTATACATTCTGGGATTTAAAGATATGTGTATCAAAGCTTCGCGTGTCTGGAATCCCTAGGGCCTAGAGGATCTGTCGCCTAGGCCGAGTTACGGGGAAGTTGAGCCTAGCTCAGGTTTAGACTTAGCCGAGTTAGCTGTGAAGCATGTAGGACCATGTCTTTTAGATATATCTACAAATTTTTGTGCTGTTGTATGTATCTCTTGTAGCAGACAGGGACAAGAATTTCTTTAAAATTCCGAAAAGTGAAAAGAGTACTCCATAACCTTCAAAGGATCAGAGACACGACACGACAGTATATTTTAAATCGAAAACAACGAAACCAACCGTTTAAATAAAACATAAACTCAATTACTTTCGTATAGACCGCGAATTTTTATAGCCAATATGGTTGTACGCAAATTGCTGTCGTAAATTGTAAGTAATAAAACCCATATTGGATTGTGGTGGGTAACGGTAAAGATGGCACAGTTAGACTTGCATGGAAACTGGTATTGCAAGGTAGGTCTGATGGGTGGTTGGCAATCGATGCAACTGCGACAGGAATAGATAGAGGCGGTCAACAACTTGATGATACAAGTTATGGTACATGATTTAAAGATAATTGGCAGGCTTTTGAAATGTTATGTTGTAAAGGATAAAGCCATGACGGATGAGAGTCCTGTTGGTGAAGTGAACGAGCAATATTTGTATGCAGTGGAATTCACAGTAGTAATTGATAGCGTTGGCGAATGTTAACAGAAGTGCAAGGATATAAGATTTGGAGACTTGAGATGTGCCCTGAACAAGACTGAAGCAGAAGTAGGATAGATTCATGAAGCATAAGCACATATTAAAACGCGACTCCTTGTCAATAAGTAGTATTTAGAATCAAGACAACATGAGTCATTTCCCACTTAAACCATCTTATATCTCCGTCTCACAGCGAGGAAGCCTGTGTCCCAGCAGTGGGAACATTATAGGCTGATTATGCTATCTTCTAACGTGTAAGGCACAGGATCTCAACCTTATTTTTCCCATCACTCATTTTGAGATTTTTTTTTGGGTCACCTATTTTTTTTTACTTACCATCTGTCGTGAATCTGAAACAGCTATTGCCACGATTATATTTAAACGTGTAATACTAGGATGTAAAGAATGTTTAAACTTTTATTCCCAAAACAAAACACTTAAAATCAAATTCTACTCCTCAGATATTCAGATCAGTATTAATTAAAATTGATCCGTTCATATCGTGGTCTGCGGTCAGGAGGATGTCAGTCATATCATTGGCTTATACAACGGCTTGCTAACCTCAAGGTTCACTTAAGTAAGTAGGTTTATTAGTACATTGTATATTAAGTTAATATTTTGTATGGAGTTTTGAAATTGGTTGGTTGTATTGCGGTTTTGAAATGGTTTATAATGCGGTCGTTTTTGACACGATCTGGTTTGCGAATCGTATCTATGTCTTTTAATGTTGTGGTGGTACGTTTAAGGTCTCGCCTCTCATACACAAGGTTGTGGGTTCAAATCCGGGCAAGTACCATTTCGACTTTTTCAATTCACATATTATGTACTTTCTAAGCTTATCTTGAATACTACTGCCATTGGTGAAGGAAAAACATCGTGAGGAAAACTGGACTTCTAGTTAATGTAAATCTGAAGTCGCCAACCCGTCTTGAGCAAGCGTGATGGCAACATTAGCATTGCACTAAAAGTCCCGGTTCCTGGACTCCTAATCAAGTCTTCGGTGAATAAATCTACAACTTTCTCCTAACAGAAAGAAAGAAGAAATAAAAAGTATTTAATATATGAAACTCGCACGCTCCGGAAGAACTAACCAAATAGAATGACACAAAAGTATATAATAAAAATTAAGCCTAACAACAAAGTCCTGATGACACCAAAAGGCTCCTATCTCAGCATAATACTGCGACATTATTATTTGTCGCCAAGACATCTAAATGAGTATTGGAACGTAATATCCGTGAACAGCTTTAGATACAATAGCTAATAATATTTAGAACAAAAAACCAGGACTGCTTTTTAAATGTTTTTTTATTGACATTTTTTGGTGTCAGCGACTGATCAAACCGGATATTGGCATTAAGTCGCATTCCTGATGGCTAATGACTGATACTGCGATATGAGAGACTTAAAACTTATCTAGCTATTGCATTTTAGCAGACTGTATAAATGCCAAACTCGTGAATCGTGATCGTAATTGTAAATCTAAATATACCATTTTTGGTCTAGTCTAAACTATGACCAAAAATGGTATATTTAGATTTAGGCAGCAAACAACTGAGGATATACACGAAATTTTTAGGATCAAGAATAGAATACTCTTTATTATGTACTTACACCATAATTATACATTTTGCAAAGGGTGATCAACAGTTTGTTTCCACAATCAATCTTAGCAAAACTAAAAAACTTCAAAACTAGAACTAAACACATCACTAAAACAAAAAAAAATACAAGTAAAACTATCTACAAGACAATCGTCATAACAAACAAAGTGAAACTTTAATAAAAGAACAGAATACGCCACTATAAACCCAAAACGACACTTTTACGGTCACTCCAAGCGACGATGAATTCAATTACACTCTTAAATGGCAACATAAGATTTCATTACGATTCACCACAAAGAATATTCGGGAAGAAGGCCCACACAATCCACAGAAGGATAATAATTACCTCTCCATTCATACACAGACGCTGATCACGAGAAATCTCGAACATAGCAGAATAAACCACAGGGATCTGGAAGCCTATTTGATTGAATCTACCGTCAAATTGAATGATAGGCTGTCGTTATTTTGCCTAACCAATCACAGCACATCAGATTCTATAGAAGACTTGCAGACTGAGGAAAGAACTGATAATAATCAGGTACCATGTTGAGACTGGTTTATCAGTAGGGCTCTGAATATATCATATTTCTTTTAGTAGGGTCTCCGTTAGATATCGATCCCTCTCCGTTGCTCATAATCAATTAGCACGTTAAGCCGTTGGTCCCGGCTGTCATTCGTAAAATCTTTGACAGTTGGTACGGGCAGTCAGAAGCCCAAAAGTCTGACAACCAGTCTTACCAAGGGGTATCGCGTTATCCAGTATTTGGGTTTTGGAGGTCAGATAGGCAGTTGCTCCATGTAAAATACTGGTATTCAGCTGCATCCGGTTAGACTGCAAGCCGACTCCAAAATAGTTAAGAAAAGGCTAGGCAGAATTGATGCACTATATGACATAGACCCTCGTCTATGCCATATAGTGCACAAATTTCTCCATTGCACCAAGCAACTATCTATAATTTTTCGTTGTGCCACAAGCCTGGATTTTCTGTACAGTATTCCTTGGCATTTCACCTCACCACAGTAACGTTCTGATTTACTGCTGCAGCTATAACTTCTTAATGAGCCCTTCCTCGCAATAAATTTAAGTTAACTTGACATGCCGTCGTCAAATTAAGAATATAAGGGTTTATTAAAAACTCTTTTTTGGTATTACGTCATTTTAATGAAGACGTTAATGTTATTAAATCTTCATTGATGGGTTTTCGTTTGAAAGATAAATTGTTTAATGTCGATTTTAATGATGATAAGTTTGACCTACACCTTTCTCTAGCGGACAAGGCAGCAGGTAATGCACGCTTGGCTGTCAATTATATTTTAAGTTTTAACTATAGGCGATATTTTTATGGTTTATGTTGCAAGTAAGGGAAGACCAAAGAAACTCAAACGCAAAGCATTTATTTCAAATATACAGCCACTTTTGAATTGTCAAGGGGTCGCGGTCCATCAGAAAGGTGAAGCTAGTTGCCCAGTCCAAAGCGTAGTGGGTACCTATGGAGAGGAACGGGCAGGAAACGCCACGGACGTCGGACACTCTTTTTAATCAAAATAATATGGTTACAATATATTGGTTACATCATTCATGTGAGAACGATGCAGAACGATAGATGGACTGCGTGAATGAGAAAAGGGGGTGACTACGTGGTCGCGCGCTGTTCGAAAGACATACCGTGGCCCCCTGGCACAGGCAACTGAAGGAACACGGGTGGGTTTTAGTCAGTAAAAGTGTGACAAGCCCTCCCGCTCTGCCCAGAGCGGGAGAAGTTATTTGTTAATTTCCCACCAAAAAAAAAAAACTGGCCAAGTGCGAAGGGTTTCGTACAAGGCAAAAGCGCCGAAAAAAACACGTTTGTTGTGTGGGAGCCCCCTTAAATATTTTTTTTTCTGTTTTTAGTATTTCGCACCTTTAAAATTATAGAGACCTTATTCGAAATTTGAAGATTTAATTTTCAACTTTGACACATAAAATTACCTTGCACGACCATCTTCATCGAATCTTTATAAAACAGAGAATTAATATAGTGTCAGTCTTGTCAGATATGTCAGTTGTCTAACGTAACTTAAATGTTTTATTAAGATTCGATGAAGGTAGCCGTGCAAGGTAATTTTATGTGTCAAAGTTGAAAATTAAATCTTCAAATTTCGAATAAGGTCTCTATAATTCTCAGGTGCGATTTGTTGTTATAGCGACAACAGAAATATATCATCTGTGAAAATTTCAACTGTCTAGCTATCACGGTTCATGAGATACAGCCTGGTGACAGACGGACAGCGGAGTCTTAGTAATAGGGTCCCGTTTTACGCTTTGGGTACGGAACCCTAAAAAAGGCTGAGAATCACGAGATTTTGAACTTCAACATTATATAAGACTCCCCCAATACGCCCGCCCTCAGTCTACATCTACACGTGTAATGAAATTTCAAGATTTTCAAGTACTGTTTTGCGTAACTGTGGGAAGCTAAAGCTATGTTACACGGGCTACGAAACGCGAGGGCGAAACATAAAGCTTTTTCCAGGTAAGATTACATAAATGTGCTGGCATTATCCAACGATAGAAAGAAAATAATATTAAGTTATTTTTAACCAATTTAAAAAAAAAAGAGGAGGTTATTCTAATATAGGAAGCTAGGATATCGGTTTCATAAGTTCTTTAATACGATTTCAAGTCGTATCGCAATATTTGGCGGTGGTGTTATGAGTAGGTATGACATAGATTATAAACATTGATAAAATGAACAAACAATTTTACACCTTAATCATATTATAAAAACTGGATGAGATCGGCGTTTCCTATCAGACTACTCTGAGAAAAAAGGCCGAAATAAATTACGAGGTCAGCCTCTTTTGAATTCCAGACGAAATCTTAGTCAGGTCATGTGAGGACCATGTAGATTGATGTCTGAAATGGTATTTTGAGGAAAGAATTACACAGATATGAGTGGATCTGTCCTGTTAGTGCACGTATTTGTAAGTAATGGAAGCTAAGGAGCTGGGGGCTTACCATCACCTCTTAAAGCAGAGCAGAAGTTGAACTGCACTACTTTTTTGTACGACGTCTTAGTACAAAAAAGTAGTGTAGTTCAACTTCTGCCCTGCTGTAAGAGATGATGGTAAGCCCCCTGAACATTAGAATGGTTCTTGAATTTTAGCATCCAAAACTAAAAACAAAACAAATATGTTTATTGCTTTAATCAGTTTATATTAATATGACATGACACAAAAGAATGGGCACCATCAGAAGCCCTATTCCCGTAAGTAAAAAAGTTCAAAATCTAGTCGCAATATCATCTCAGCAACAATCAATGTCAAAAATTTGTCTAAAATGCACGGTTAATTAGTGGTACTTTTGGACTTTTTTAAAATTACGAGAATTGCACCTCATTGTACTCTTCCAGGATAAGAGACAACAGCATGTTCAATAAAGTTAAATCACGAACCTACCTATTGGTGTACTATTTTATATCTATTGGCGAGAAACCACCACTTACCGAAGGACTTATGTCCAAGACAACGAACGAAACATAATATTTTATATGAAACATACTCCTAACTTCACAGTAAATAATTTAAAAATAATGAAATCCACAGACACAAACAATTAATAAAATAGAGAAGCACAAAAGAAAATTAAAAAATAATTCAGCTGTCTGCGGTAGGTAGGTACTGGCAGAGAATTCCGCGGGCATACCTGTGCGATATTGAAAGGCTGGCCTGGCATGAAGCTTCAATGGGAGGCGTTCAATTCAGCGATTAAATTACTGATATTGATGCAGAGTAAAATTACTGCTTTGTAGCGGTACATTCACTGCATGTACAATTTCCGGGAAGTTCGTAAAAATACATCGTATATTCGACAATACTACGTAACTGAAAATTAAATTTTTGCACATTGTTCCCTAAATTCTAGAATGAATCTTTTTTTTTTTAATCAGCATGAAATTGTTAGTCGGAGAGCAACTGACATCCAGAATTTTAAATGCATGATACGTGACTACCGAGACGACGACTCATAGAGAAGTATGGAAGAAAAAGACAGACCGACCCGAAATAAATTGGGAGAACAGCAGGAGAATGCTGACGAATGACGATGATGATGAGGTACTTATAGAAACTTGACTTCATGATTAGTCTTGTCTTATCAAACCTTATAACGTTACGTCACTTCTTCCAAGCGAAAGCACTAGGAAGTGGTCAAGGGAGGCCGTTTGTTGGGAGACTTTCCTAAGTAATTTTGACATTCGAAAAGTGCTGTTTCCTAATTTGAATAAATGACTTTTGATTTTGAAACAAATAACGAGCGGGATAATTCGAATTATTGCTACTTCTAATCCCATTCCATGAGACTTCTATTCCACGCAAATTAATGATTTCCTCCCTCCCCTTCCCCTTAGCCGTAAGTCACAAATTAGTCTCAACACCAATCTGGCACTATTTGTTACAAAACAGTGCGTAATCAGGGAAGCGAAAGTAATTACTTGGGACAATTTCGGTGGATTGACAACCAAGGAAGACTGCCTATTGTGTGTAACCCACTTAACTTGGAATAGCGGTCGTAAAGACACATTGAGACAGGTTGGAGAGGAAAATGGGATGAGATTTATTTTGTTTATGTCAGTGATTGACTTGGTAAAATGTTGTTTATGGTTTCTTCTTGAGTTTTAAGTACTTCTACTTTACGTGTTGTTTCGACTTAAATTTTGTCCGACCAGTGTGTAGCCACCAGGTGCCGTATTGTGACGTTTGAATGTCATCATGATTCCAGTGCAAGAGAGAGACGGAGCTATACATGACCGATAGCACCATCCCTTTTTCGTACTGGAATCATACTGGCAATCCATACTTCTGTCTGTATGTTACCTTTTCACGCCTAAACCATTGAACGGATTTCGATAAAATTTGGCAGAGAGATAGATTGCATCCCGGGGAAGGACATAGGATAGTTTATATCCCGATATTCCCACGGGATCGACACTTGCGGGTGAAACCGCGGGGCGCTGCTAGGACTTCATAATACGGTGACAGCTCTAGCATTGGCTTCGTTTAAATTCTGAAAGGTGCAGGGGGTTGTGCATAATTGACAGTTTTACTAGGATATACTAGCATTTTCGGCTTCATCAGACGTTTATGGATAAATGAACGTTCCGCCACTGCGAAAACTCTTGCTGTATAGATAAACTTTTTTTTTACATTGAAGGCCATAATCAGCCTATAATGTTCCCACTGCTGGGACACAGGCCTCCTCTCAATGAGAGGGAGTGGACCGTAATCCACCATGCGGGCCTGCGCGGGCCCAGTGTTGTGGAAGTCACATGTCTTCGAATTTTTGGTTCTAGGACATGCCGGTTTCCTCACGATGTTTTCCTTCACCGTTTTGTGAGCAGTGGTGATGAATTTACACAAAGTAAAGCGCCTGTCTGGCTTCGAACCTACGACCTACAACTCGTAAGTCGTGTCCGTAACCACTGGACCACCACTGCTCTTTACAGTGGAGGCATCGACACAGAAACCGAACGTTCAACTTTTGTCGTCAACGTCTTGTCGCTACTAATCTCGAAACGTCAGATTTTGGCAGTATTCGGAAAAACCTTCAAAAAGCAGGTATAATATCCAGAGTACAGGTGAATCCGTCAGTCTATCGCCACGAAATCCCTTTGATGCCATTCATGCCCACGCAAAATGAGATAATCTAGCCACGTGTATTATTCAACACCCGCTTTTTATTTTTACACACATTCACGACAAGCGAATGTACAGTCAACAAAAGAAATAAGTATGTTGGATCATCGAATATAGTTGAACTTTAGTAAGAAACCGACGAATGTTCATCATCATCATCATTCTCCTGCCCTTATCCCAATTTATTTGGGGTCGGCGCAACATGTCTTTTTCTTCCATACTTCTCTATTAGTCGTCATCTCAGTAGTTACCCCCTTTCTAACCATATCATCATTCACACATTCCATCCATCGGATGTTGTCGACTGAAATTTAATTTGGTAAATGAGCTGTTTGTTTTCTACAAAAAAAAAAAAATATTCGAGAACATCCATCGGTTGCTTACTAAACTTCGACTATATCCGACGATCCTGCATACTTATCTCTTTTGTTGACTGTACATAATTATTATAAACCCTTTTGTGATTTTTCCGACCAAGAAAAATGGCGATGGTTTACAGTATAAAACTTAACGCTTGTGTGACACGGGACTATTTTGCTGTAGGAACAACGGTATAAAAGCGTGCTATGCAGCCTTTGTACCTACAAAGCTAGGAATTCTGAAAGCCTGGTGACGTGTCTTTTTATTTCTGGAAGAAAGCGGTATTTTGTATCGTCATTTAAAATGAAATTGGTTATTGTCAATGCCCATGCCAAGCTAGGATAGGAACAGCGGGCGCTTCGCAGGGTTTTCAATACTTTCACGACAAAAAATCTAGATTTTTTTAAATATGTGGTAATTTTACACATAAACCTTCCGGTGGAAATTATCTAAATTTTCGTGAAAACCGCATCAAAATTCGTTACGAAGTTTACAAAAACAACGCGAAAAACGGTCACACAGTCTCGAAAAGCGACTTTAATTTATTACTGACTGACTGTTTTTTTTTTTTTTTGTCCGCTTTGAAACTAGTCCTCCCGATCCACCGTCGCATCGCATCGCCTGCCCGCGTTATTACTTCGTTTTCGCTTAGCGTTCTTACAGACTTTTTCTAGTTTTACTCGGTTCCGAAGGGTCCTAGCGTGATGTTAAATAACCTTATTTTATTTTTATTTTTTTTATTTATTTGGGAAAATAAACGGTTACACATTACAGTATTACATAAAATATGAGCTACAGAGTGAGTAAATGTATAACCCACGACATTTTCCACATATTATAAAGAAAAGTTATAAAACTAATGCGATGTACGCTTACAATGAGATAGTTACAATAAAATTACAGTGCTAATGATAAAACTAAACACTAAACAGGCATGCAAAGAAAAAAAGGATAGACAAGAAGTTATAAAACAGTCTAAGAGTCACTATTATGGAATAATATCCAAAACAGTGTCACGAACAAGGCCTCTGAATTTATTGGTTGGAAGAGCAAATATGTCAATATTTTTAAATAGATTATTATATTGACCAGTAAGACGACGTAGGGGTGCTCGTAAGCCTGAATTCGTACGACTAGAAGGTATTGCAAATAGGGGTCGTGCGCGCACCCCACGGCTTATGGTTGTTCTAGGTACCACGTAGCTAATCCTATTAGTGATATCCATACAATCACAGGCGTTATTACATAGACCGAATAAAAACATTGTGTCCAAAATAATACGTCTGGCCTTAAGGTTATGTAACTTATACATATTCAAAAGATCACCATAAGATGCATAAGTACGATAACAACGGAAATGCATGGCTTTCAAAAACTTATAGCCTTCCTCAAGAAGTTGGCTGTCCAATGCAACAATAATTTTACAAATCCGACTGTCAGTTCCAGAGATTAGCGCGTTCAACAAAAAAAAATAAACAAAAAAAAAATCTGCTTTATTATTAGTATTAGATTAGGACGGGTATCGGTTGTGGGACCCAAGAACCACTCTGTAAAGGTGCCAGCTAGTTTTGGACATTCCTCTTGAGCTTTCACTTCTCTTACGTTATAGGCAAAGACGCAAGGAACAGCTAAACCACAACCCTGCATTCTCCTGAACCTCTGAACAATAACTTTAACACAGTAACACAGACATAACAGCGGTTACTTCCCCAACATTCCATGCGAAGCTAATACGAACATTACGTCACCATAATAGCTATATGGAGGTATTATGGGGTAATCGACAGTCACGAAATTCCGTGCAGATGTCGGAATGAAAAACGGAGTGGCGAAGGCTTATCTTGTAGTGTAAATAAGTGTCACTAGTGTCAGGTTGGGTAAGGAGACAGTTGGATTGTGTCACGATATTGATATTGCGGTGCTTGAGACGATTTATTCCGGCCTGATCCCCTAACCCCCCCCCTCCTCGATCCCCCGCAAGTTCGTCTTCTGTTTTAATCACGGTTCACTTCTTGGTTTGGTGAAGTAATGTTTATTGAAGTGAAAACTTCTTTTGGCGCGTTGGGATTTTTTTGAGATGGGAAAAACTATTGATCTCACGCCACTGTTACCGTAACCGACACCGCTTCGGATGTGTTCGGCTGTCCTCGGGATGTACTCGGTTTTAATGTATAACCGATATGTCAGTGAGTGATGGCAACGTATTCTGTTTGTGTTTTGTTTTTACTTCTGTCGGTACTCCATGTTGATTTAGAGTCCTGACGGTCTGTTCAGTAAAATCTCACCGTGCCGTGAAAACTTAGATGAAGTGAGCGGTCAAGTGTCAATTGCTAGCATCAAGTGGAATCACGGCTCACTTCACCTAAGTTTTCACGATGAGATTTTAACAGAATAAATTGGCTGGAACTACTAGTGACCTAATTTTGAGCTGGTTTAAGTTTGAGCGAGTTTGAAGTAGACTTTTCGCAGAACAAAGAACCATTAAGCCGAAGCTAAGCTTTCATTCACAAAAACTATTTAAAATTCCGACTACTGCAGACTAAGTGTGACGTAAATTGAATCCCAGTAAGTAGAGAACTATTTTGTCCAGTAGGTACCCTGAATGTATTTTTAACAACATTATTAGTTATTTTTATCATGAAACGAGAGCATCAGGAAAATACACCTACAATAAAGGATTAAGGACAGTCTGGTGATTACAACAACATTATATCACACTAATATTATAATAGGCGAAAGTTTGTGAGTGTGTGTGTGTGTTTATATGTTTGTTACTTTTCCACGCTCAAACGGCTGGACTAATTTTGATAAAATTTTGTATGGAGGTAGCTGACACCCTGGATTAACGTAAAGGCTACTTTTTATCCCCATATTCCCACGGGATCGACATTTGCGCGGCTGAAACCGCGGGGCGCAGCTAGTATAAAATAATATTTAACCACGATATTCTTGTATAATAATAATAATAATAATAACCCCACCGCCGTATCTCTACGTTGACGTCGTGGTGGGGCTTGCGCGCTCCGCACTCTAGGCCTGTGCCGGAAGGGTTTACTTTGCCGGAACAGGTCTAGAGTTAGGAGCCAGACCAAGAGAGATACAGAAATCCGCAGGGCAGCATGTGGCGAGCTGTTGGGCAGTAGCGACCCCACGGACCCTATCTCCAGGGAGAAGTCTTGTTCCTCACCTCTGGCTTGCCTTTATTGGCCGGCTGGAGTGAACAATGACGAGGAACAGAGCTCCCACCTCATTCTTGCCTTTATTGGCTGGCTTGAGTGGAGATTCGCAAGAGCAAACGTGCTCGGAGGAAGGAAGTATTCCAGTAAGATGCTGGTAGGGATCTTGACCGTACTTCCGGGATTGTCCTGATAGCCGTGGAATACCTCTCCACTCCTCATAAGCACCTCAGGACATGTTGCCCCCTTGCCGCTACGACACTATGTGCTAGCGACCGTTTTCGGGGGCCCATTATTGAGTGTGCAAGTCACCCCCTGCCATTTAATCTGTGTAATTTATAGAGAACATCGGTCAGGCAGGGGCTATAGTTTTTCCATAGTCTTAGATAACCAGTTCACTTTAGCCACCAAAACCCATAATCCAATATTTTTGTTTCCTTATTTTGCAATAGTCCTACACCAACCGGGGGTTGTCCTTGGGTGCACTTGTATAGTGCGAACAGGGATAATCGTCGGTTGGTGCCTCATTTCAGTGAAAATCTCTAACGGGCCTCTGCGAGTTGGCTTCGGCCCCTCGTACGCCTTCCAAAGGACCGGGACCCCATGGTCCCGAGATATGTTAAAATATAATAATAATAATAATAATAATAATTTATTGAATATTACAAACCAATGTTACATGTATTGTCTTAAAATTAACTTAACTTTACGGTGGTCTGTAATTGTTAGCGATCGTCATTTGGATCTTTACGGCGGTCCCCAAACTAGGCGGCGCCTGTATCTTGGGGGTATGTACAGTCAACAGCAGAAGTAGGTGATCAAAATCAGAAATTCAATACTAATGAACGGAGTTCGCGTCAGACTGTGTGGCGTCGAAGTGATTCAAAAGTATGTGATTGTAAATTATACCAAACATTTATTACTAGTACAGCTGCCCTATATTCGTGATCAGTTTTGACTCCTATTGAATTTCTGATTGCTGTTGAATGTACCTGTGGAAATTCTGACGAATAAGACTTTACCACCAGTATAAAGAAACAACGGAGTAGGATTGTTCAGAAGGACAATGTGACGCAAGAGATAACAAGAAGACGAGTGAACGTGACTCTGTCGAGTTTGAGTGACACGATACGATATTTCGATAGATTTTCCTAGTTTATACTGTACATAATAAGCTAATTGAACTAAATGAAGAGATGACCTACTAACTACGATGCGATTAAAGTAGTAGGTACTATGGAATCAGCGATTAACATGAAAATCGCAGGCGAGTTATACAAATATAGTCACCGGATAAAAAAAAACACTGTCCTTATAGGATTATAATTATGTACGGCATCAGTATGATAGTAGGTACTGCATAGCTAATTATCTAGTAGCGACCTAATAATAATAATATTATGTATTCCTCTATCTGATGAGTTCTGTGGCGTTAAAGGGTCGCAAAAACGTTCATTGCTCCAATCTATACCTAAGAGTTTGTTTGTTTGTTTGAACGCGCTTATCTCTGGAACTTCCGGTCGGATTTGAATTATTATTTTTGCATTTCATAGCCCAATTCTTGAGGAAGGCTATAGGCTATTTAACATCACGCTAGGACCCTTCGGAGCCGAGTAAAACTAGAAAAAGTCAGAAAGAACGCTAAGCGAAAACGAAATAATAGTGAGGGCAGGCGATGCGATGCGACGAGGTGGGTCGGGGAACAAGAAATTTCACGCGGACGAAATCGCAGGCAGAAGTCAATACAATATTATTTTGGTAGTGTTTGTATTGTGATATTTATATTATGCTGGAAGATACTTGTCAGTAAAAATTGCCATCAACACAAAATGATCCTTCTGGACACAACTCTCTAATCTGTGTTAACAAGGAACCCCGAAGCAATTTGGGGTTTCAGAGAAATTATTACACGGTACAAAAGAAAATATGACTTTTCTGTACCGAACCTAATAACGTTACTGTTACACACAAGGTTGGCTGTAATAACGAATTTAATGAGTCAAAGGAAAAAAGTTTTGAAAATAGGTTAACCTCGTGAGACAGTTAATTTAACAAACAGGATTACGGTTGCGAACTGAAACGGTAAACTGAAACGGTAGAAAGGAAATTAGAAGACATTTTAAGACTTTGGGCAATTTGCCTCGAATTATACTTTTTGATCAAGGACAAGTTATAATGGCTTCATTATGAACAGCCAAACCTACAGAATAGAAGGTTACTCTAAAAATTTGAAGGTCGAACCAACTTGCAAGCCGTTGTGGTGGTCATCATTTCAACCGCAAGACGTCCACAGCTGGACATAGACCCCCACGCATCTTCACTTCGACCGGTTTTGTGCTTCCCGCATCCAGCGGATTCCTGCGGCATTCACAAGGTCATCGGTCCACCAAGTGGGAGGCCTTCCAACGCTACGTCTACCCGTACGCAGTCGTCACTCCAGAGCCTTTCGGCCCCATCGGCCATCTGTTCTGCGAGCAATGCGCTCGGCCACTTAAGTTTGGCACTTCTTCAGGCTATATCGGTTACCTTGGTTCTCCTGCGGATCTCTTCACTTCTGATTCTGTCGTGGTGGTAATATCACGAAATTCGAATCACGTCATTTCATAAAACAAAGACTATGTGATATGACTTGATGAAGTCAAGGGTTTCTCAGTCAAACCAATTCGAAGTGTATCAATTATACTGATCAAAGAGGTAAACACATCACAAAGGGCTTCTAACAATCTTCATACACCGCACACAGAACGCCATATTATAAACCATGTTAACAGCAACGAAGTTAAGAACTTACAAGACGCTGATGAATAAGGGGGGGTAAACAACCCTGTATCAATAGACGCCAAACTTGAGCTAAATCTTCACACAGCACGACGTAAATCAGTTTATGTTCATGTCAAAACAAGGCTTGTGTCGCAATAACAATGTTAATAGAGTAGTTAATAGTGATTTCAAACTACGTTTGACAGATGTAAAGGAGGTTAATTTTTGGTGAACTTCAAGCTGATTTGTATCTTAGGTGAGAGAATATGGAAGCATAATCATCGGTTGGCAAAGGTTAAGTGATTTAGAAATGCTATTAAGAGTATGTCCAGCAGGACCATCATTTACTGTTAGAACGGTTCTGCACTGCATCTGATCCGAATCCGAAAAATGTCGGTTCGAAGTAGCCATAGTAGGTAAGTACTATTTGTATCAGGGGTTGCGCACTAAATCCGAACCCTGTCCGTCAGAATTTAGAACATTCCAAATTCGGATTGAACTGGGATCGGATGCAGTCCAGAACCGTTAAGATCAAAACTGGAATCATCATTCTGTTTGTTAATCATGATGATAATTATGTACGTTTTCCTCACATTGCAAGTATTTAGTTTTTAGAAGGCCTATCCTATACCTTGCTGAAAAATAAACCCATAGCCATTAATTTTCCTTTTTGGACAGACAAAATTGCATACTAACGCACCAACTAATTTAAACTGATTATACAGTACCCATAATAATAAGCTCCGCTTATCTCCTCATGCACATATAACTTAGCTACCTACCCATGTTCCCGACAAGACGGGTGTAACAATATCACAAAGTTTGTGGAGTAAGTTACGTTGACGTCAGGGGCGTGTGGTATCGACAATATATGCCACAGTTACTGGCTCTACACCGCTTAACTTTGAAGCTTCTGTGCAAACACTGATAGTTCAATCATGAAGTTATAAAGGTACCAACTCGAAGCTCCAGGCATACGTGAGTAAAACAACCTTGTTTCCCAAAAGGTTTAGGCCGAGGTGTGTAACTACTTATAGTACAGTCCCATTTCGCCCGTTATATTTAAGTCCCATGTAATAGGGGGCGAGCCCATTGCCAGTAATCCGGCGTAAATCCAGACTCCGGGCTGCTGCTGAGAAAGTCCAGATAGAAAACCCTAATAACACTTTGTCCGGGAATCGAACCCCAGACCTCATGCTCAGCAGTATCGCTTGCGACCACTACACGAGGCAGTCCTACGTGAATAAAAGTTGATACAAAACACAAACCCACTGAGTCCCTTTAAACGATTTCTCCACAGCAAGGCATTCTTTACAATAGGTACGCAATTTATTATGCTAATTAAGATGTAGGTCGGAGGAAATTTAAATCCACCTCTGCAAAGTGTAGGACATAGTTCATTTAGCCTCGGCGTTTTACATAAATTCATTACTGATGTTTGATGCAAAGAGCGCTGTCTTACGCGTATGCGCTTTACTATGTTTTTACTCACTATTACTCCTACTCCAGAAGAATTGAAGGAAACTCTTTTTTTATATGAATGAGGACATACCTGAAACAGACACAGAAAGCAACATTAGCATTATAAAACAATCAAAGAAGACGAAATACCGGAATCATTACTTTAAAGACACTGTTCTTTCCGATTCATCAGATAATCCTTTAATGTCCAATAGCGCCTAAAGCGCAAAAAATATTGAACACAATCGCTAAATAAATCACAAAGATAAATTTTACAGCCGATTGCCCCCTGTTTTTTGGATTCTCTGGAGAAATCATTGGGAATATGTCGCTCGGGGGGACAGAAATTACTCTTACGGTAACAGAATAATTGGAAACGAATACTATTAAGTATTAAGCTGTATTAGTCAATTCTCGTTCGTCACGCTTGAATAAATGTTGAGTTTTGTATTCAATTTTGGAATCAGCGGGCTTTCATTGCGACAGTTCAACAACATTCATTGCGTTATTTACTTTGTTGAGCGGACAATTTTTTCAAGCATACGAAGCAATGGATTAGCAATATCCTTCAAAATTATTCAGACCGTAATTGTAACTGTAAGTGTGTTACGCAATTTGGGTGCAGGACCGCAATGCTCTGAGGACTAAAATATTTTTATCAGGAATATTTGCGCTTATGATATTTTGGGAAATTTATTAAATGCTGATGAAACCATATGACAATGTTTTTACCCTTAATTAATATGCACCCGTTCAAAACGCTACCAAGTTCTAATATATTATGTTGACTCCTGCCATGCTTATTAAGATGGCGATAGCAATTTTTTCGGCGATCATGGCACAGAACTAACTTATTGTTTGCTTAAGCATAACTAACAAAATCGTGCACAAGTGAAGTAAAGCCTTTATTGACAGTAGGTACACCATAAATAGCCAATTTGGTAAGCTTCTGGGATAAGCAGCTTCTTCCCAACCCTTTGTTAGGATTATACGCCAAAGTGTACGAAAATAAATATCATGTAACGTTTTCCGAAAAGAAATTTCATCAAACAAAACGAATTTCTTTGTTATAGAGGATAAAGTTTAGATTTCATTAAACCCAGGCGAGAATATTAACAAAGATAACAGGCGTACACTCATCGCCCCGAGAGCCTGCTTAATTAATACAAGTAGCCTTTGATTCGTTATTCAGCGTTGTCTTAGAAAATCATCTTTGTTTAAACAACCAACATTTTGAGTTAAAATTAAAGAGACTTTTACGTCTTGTTCTAAAACTTGAATAAGATGAAATATGTCACCGAGACTCTTATTCAGAATTATTAAGCTCAATTGGATGGAAAGAACATTTATCATTGTGGTTTTGAAGTTTTATTTTACTTATTTTGAAATCATTCGTAACCGCTAGAATTTCTATAAAATGTTTTCCTTTGAGTCTCAATTTACCGGCATTAAAAAGATAACAAGAGACAAGATTCGCAATAAAATTGACAATTGAGCATTTTGCGTCGTTAGACATAGTATAGAGAATTTGTACAAGGTAGAGGATAAGGCAAAATTACAGATAATGCCTAAGTATTGCAGAATCGAGACTAACAAGCGCAACGGACACGCAACCTCCACGCGTTCATGCGTTTACAAACGCACATATAATAATAGTTAATGAACATGATAATATTTGTTAATTTAATGATGTATGGTAAATCAATAGTGTATGTTCAGAATTTCAAATGGCTATACGTACCAAAAGACCTTGTATACCACTTAGAGATGAATTTACTTAGCATGGAGATACGGATTGCAATAGTAATGGGTTTGTACTGCAATGCCTTTGCTATTACAATCTTGTGAATACATAAAACATTTTTATTGGACTTGTGCACTTAAGAGGCTTTTTCTAGGACAGCGCTTTATACACTCCATAAAATTCTGCATCCGGTATATACAACTAACGCGCGTGAAGATGCTGGTGCTAAAATGTAGAATAAGTCGCTTTAAAATTACTTTTAATTCGATGAAAAAGATATCTCAACAACTTTTAAATACGATTGTGATTACAATAAACAGGAAGCTGATAAAGCTTTTGGAGTAAATACAGACAAGATAGGTGTTCAGAAAGACAATCTGAAAACATAATCACTAGCCTCAGGATGTTCAAAAACCTTGTGCAAGTATATGCAAGTAGGTATATTTAATTAGGCAGTATCACTTAGTACTTGCGCAAGAACCTTGTGTGGTGTTGATGCAACTACATTTGTAACAAAGGCTGCTTGTACCTTGGATCGGCTGCCATGTTGCATACATAGCAGATTGATTGCTGTTGATGCATTATTTAATTAGATGTTTATGTTTACGTAGGATTGGGCTCATCTTTGAGACTTGAGAGCCACAAATTTAGTATTTACATTACTCTTGGTCTCAACCTGTTACGATGTACAGACGCCAGCATATCAAGCTACTACAATCTGTCAAATTAATAGATTTTCAACTTTATCGCTAAAGCATAAGGTTCAAAGTTGATTGGGAAAAATTTTCAGTTTCGGATAGCTTGGTGTGCTGGCGTCTGTACATTTTGAATTTACAAATGGCTATTTTGTTTTGACACGCTTCTTGCCAAAAATGGTTTTGTGAAGTAACGGAATTTCACCATTTAAATCGACGATGCTGATTGAAGGAGGATCTTTCTGTCCATTGTCTTGTTATAATCCCTTAGTCACCTTTCAAACATCTAAACAAAGGGTGACATAATTTTCTTACTGGAAATCTCAGTGTCAATGAATTTTGTTTATGAGAATGCAATGCTATGTGGGCCAATTTTATCATCTGCGAAACGAATTGCTTTTGCAAGAGTTCATTACTCATACAGTAAACGTTTGTCAGCGATAAATTACCGAGCTCTGCACATTATTGCAATATGAATTAAACTGAAATGTCATAATGCTTAGTAATGTATCCCTGTCTAATATGGGAATTATGGTATTTAACTGTCAGAGTTCAAAACTCATGAAAGATGATAGGTATGGCTAGTGGGATGAACTGGACTCTTTTAATAAAGATTGGTTCTTGGCAGCTCTGGACAGAGAGAGGTGGAAACAGAGCAGGGAGGCCTTTGTCCAGCAGTGGGACATTAATGGATAGGTAATTAAAAAAAAGAAGTTGGCTGAATATTACTGAAATAACATTAAATACTGATTAATTTAAGGAAGAAGAAGACTAATACTGGGAAAAACAATTTAAATTAGCATAAGGTCAGGAGCATGATCAATTTCGAAAAACATTCAGCAGTAGACACTTTCGTGAGACTTAAACGTTCCGGTGTATTTTCATTCCCATAAAAATCAGAAGAAAGAAAACATACAACTAATATAATTGCTCCACGCACACAATCCTTTACAAAAATTCCTATAACTACATACAAACCGAAAAACACAAAGAAGTGTATGACGTATAAAAAAATAAACATCTCTTCGTTGTTCTGAGAACAATCATGCAACATACCTATTGTCGGCGAAACGATTCTAATTAGAGCTCATACTTAATATTCGAACAAAGAATCGTCTTGCGAAGATCTAACACGCGATTGAGTTCACATAGTTAACGAAATCGATGTTTAAATCGATTTATTTTCAGATAAAAGACGAAAATGATGATTTCTTTGAAATTTTCATGTGTGTCAAAGACAATGGTTGTAAAATTACTATTTAACTAAATTCTTGTTTACAATAGCAGAAAACATCTGACATAATATTGAGCTAATGTGAAACATCAGCGAATGTAAAGGCTAATATTGCATATGAGGAGAAGACTAATCCTGCACGCGTAGCATGACCACCGTAGAAACGGGTTTTGTCGACGGAAGAATAGACAAAATGACAGATTGTAGAAATATTTGTACGCATTCTAAGCATGGGAATGTCTCATTTTGTCTACTCTTCGGTCGACAAAACATCGTCATGCTACGCGTGCAGGAAGGACATACATACGATAAAATAGAAAGCAACTAGACCTCTAGAAGACATGCAGCGCCGACTCCAAATACTTTGGGATAAGAACAGGAGGAGGGTAACGAGACCGATATGCTATTTATATACCGATGGTTATATGTAGATGTATATTTCATTACTGCCATTAAAACTAGGTTAAATACTTTAGAAGATACAGTTGATTGTAGTAGAGCTCTCAAAACGCTAAACGGAAGATTTCAATGCAATAATTTCCAAATGTGATTATAAAGTGGCTATCCCTCTGATGACGTGATACAGACAAGCGATCATGAAGATACTATGAACTCAATGTGGCTGCAACGGAACCGGACGTATGCGTTCATAGCGCCGAACAGATGACGCTGAACGCATCCATTACTGGTCATCTTTTTGTTCTTTTTTCGGGAAACTGTGCATCCAGCCTTTTTAGTTTGTGGGTCATTAGGCACCGATATACCGATGACTAACTCTTCAAAAATAACAGCTAATTTAGTGTGGATAAAAAGATGATGATACTTGTCGCGGAACATGTCATTAATTATGATAAATGCAACGGAAACTGACATGCGTGTTTGATCTTTTGGTGGAACATTCTTTACTTTTATTGAGGGTTATTAAGTGCTACTGTTAAATTACTACCGTTTGGCATATCTGCTCTTTTAATTAAGACGTTAAACGAAGGTGTTTCAAAAGCTAATATTAAATCACTTTGCTGCAACTCTGGAAGTTTATTTTTAAAACCTAACAATTCAATTATTTATCAGAACTTACAAGGGCTACACGGATGCTAACACTTTTAGCCACCATAATAAATCCAACATGGCCGCGGCGGAAACAGCGAGCGTCGAGCAGATGACTCTGAACGCGACCATTACCGCTCGCGCCTTTTTGCTCTTTTGGCGGGAGGCTGAACAGTGCGTGACCTTTGCGTTACGATGAGTTGCACTGTGTTTATTTCGAGTGCGGCGTATGTATTTGTTTTTTTTTTCGGTGCTGAAGCTTATGAATGAATGTTCAAAGAACTTTTTTTTTGTTGTTTATTAGGTTTGGTTAAATTAAGAGCAGTTCAGCTTGAACGTGTGAAATACAAAATCGAATTGTAGGTGAAGGTTACAGGTTACAAACACGAAGACAGATACTATGTCACGGAAAAAATAGGGAACGGAATGATTGATAGGACATCTCCGTTATTCTAAACATAGCGTAATCTGGTTGTGAAAGTTCTAAGAGGATTGTGAATCCAGAATCACTGGATAATTGATTTAATCTCCTACGTTATCCCAACAACTCCCAGTCCATTTGAATTGCTAAGCTCTACTCAAAGGAACTAGCAAGCAAAGCAAGTATTGCTTTTATTCAATTTACAAGAGCAAATACTTCAAAGTTCAAACGGAATCTCCAAACAGACAACTTTACTACGAACGTTAACACTGTGTTTTTAGTTGGAAAGCGTTCAACTCAAAACTTTACTACAGCCGTTAGCACGGTGTTTTAATTCGAAAGCGTTCCGTGTCTGTCTGGCTGCGTGAGACCAAACATAAGGGGCGCCGTTTCATTTTATTTCCTTTTAAATACGCTGCGTTTATCATCGACAGACAAATTGCTGCAATCCATTGTCTTTTTTACTCTTTGTGGTTCGTTTGGGAACGTTTGAATGGACTTGTGGGAATCAATCGAACTTGATTTCGCATGTCAAATATAAAAGCAGTGCCAATTTACGCTTCAGAGTTCTTTGCATTCGTTCTGGATAAACGCTCGCTTCAATTAATTCTGTTCGGAGCTTTATTTCAAAAGTAGACATTAATTAAAGAGTATTGATTGTGGAGGTCCCACGCTAGTTTTTCTTCTCTTCAAAAACGTTTTTTGGAGCTAAATTGTCATCACTTGGACCATCCTAAACTTTAGATTCCACAAAAATGTGATTTCACCGGCTTGACCGTTCCAAACGGAAACTGTTTCATTGCGACCTTTTCGAATCTTTGCTACAGGAAAACACTTATTTGGCTCAATCGGTCGGCATGTCCTCGTAGGTGCCAAATTTATATTATACTACTTGCTACTTGTACAATTGATAGAACGGAAATCAATGAGGGAGTAAATCAGGAAATTTCATACCATGGTGAAATGCTTATCAGAAGTTTTAATGACAAATAATTCAAGTATGTATACGCACCTGTCATACTCAACCGGCATTAGTCATGCTATTAGCATGTTAACACGAAAGTCATGGCCAAAGTGTTTAGCATAAAATCATAATATTAATGGACGAGATTACACATGAGACGGAAGTATGTACTTTCAATGTTGACATGTCACAAATTTTGGTACGTGTAACCTACTGCGCTACTTACATGGGTTGAGCGGTCCACCAGCCAGGTGCGTTCAAAAATTAACACACCTTTCCCAACACTGCTAAAAGATGAAAAGAGATGTACGCACATCGTCAAGTATCTATCGCAATTCACTGTTTTACATAACTAGGTTTCAAAGCAGTTAAGTCAACTGCATCCAAACTGCGATGTTGCAGCTGAAATGCAGTCCCTCTATTTAGACCTTAAACTATAAATTTTCTTAATTTTGATGCTTCTACCTTCTACAATTAATGAAGGTTGATCGTCATATCAGAATACATCTCATTGTCCTTTGCGAAGAGGAACAGCGCATAGCACTCTTGACTCCGGTCCACTAGCGTAACGTTTCTTTTTTCCTTCGGTGAACAACGCATTTCCTCGTTACCTTGCCCATCATTATCCGTTCCAGTAAGTCAATACCTCTAGTGCTGACAACTAGTACAAGATATAAGTCGCAAATAACCACACGTAACTCTGGCGTAACGGACCCCTTTTTTTTTTTTTGCGGATGGGAAATCATCCAATGACCCCTCCCGCTCTGGGTGGAGCGGAAGGGAGTGTCAGACTCTTACTGACTAAAACCCACCCGTGTTCCTTCCTTAGCCCTTTATGTTCCGGGCCAGCGGTAACCCTTTCGGACAATCCCGCTGACCCGGCAGGCTTCGGCCCTATGGGGCCCCTCCTCGATGCTGACATCTCTTTGAGGCGCGCGTGGAACACGTACGCGCCGTCCGGCATGGGCCTGGTCCTGATCGGACGGTGAGCTACCCATTACTCTCCGCCCGCAGGCCCGCGTATACGGTGGCCGGGAGTCGTCGCGCGGCTCCCGACACCCGGAGCGTCTCCCGCGGCGGGTAACGGACCCCTCCCTAACCCTCCAATCATTCAAGACTTATCTGCTCCTACCAATAAGCAACAGCCATAATAATACTTACCAACCCCAAAAACGTGCCAGAACCGTCTGCAAGTTCGTTTAATGACCTACTAAACTAAAATAGTAACATCCGATGGCGAGTTTCTCGAGCAAGGTTAGGCGCGTACAATACAACGAATGTGTGGCGTAGGACCATTCATACTGAGAAGGAATTTTCGTCTAGACTTCAACTGGTAGTCTGGTGGCGTATTATTAGATAGCACGTGCTTTTTGATGTGCTGATTGTAATCAATCACCTTTTGGAATGTTATTGATAGCGTTTTAAATGGACTGCCGCTGCGGCTTTCTCCCATTTCTTTTATGCTTTGGACTATAGATGATTTACTTGTTGTCATGAAGATGGTCACTGAGGTTCTTGAGATCATTGTTGAAGTATATTATCATTCTTCAAAACGGTCCACTCTGATACAGAAGGCATATAAATAAGTTGTATTGCAAGAATCATTTAAGTGAATAGAACAACCATTTTGTAAATTGTAAGAAACTCGGCCATTGATTTTCCATTGTTGCTCAATAGACCAGAGCGACCAAATTAATTTCGTTGGTTTGGAAACAAAAAATAATCGTGTTGTTTTTCTTTTCATTCGCAACTTGTTTGCGAATGAAAATGAATTGAAATGCAAACATTTTCTATTAAACCCCGGATTGTAGCAGAAATGTCGCGGACTATATCAGGTCATTTTTTTTTTAATTTATCATTTTCTCGAATCAAGCAAGTTTTTAATTGTTTTCTTGCTCTTTCAAGAGAGGCTCATGAATAAGTAAATGGTACATCGATCTATCTTGGAAAGGATATGAACAGACTACCTTAGAGCAGTTCTAATTTATCTTTGCCAAGATGATTTGATTTTTCCTTACCCATCAAGACAGCATCATGCATCGTACTTATATCATCGTTAAACCTTTTTAAAGTCATACCACGTCAAACTGCAACAGCAGTGCAAAAAATATCCAACTCAATTGCTTCAATTGGCTCAAAACAATTCCCACCATGACTCACCCGTTCATTCATCCAAATCGCTCACTCACTTGTGAAAATAAAAACAACAAAAATCCAAGATGGCGCCGCTAAAGGACGTAAACAATCAACCGATATCCCACGCGCGTAGTTGCGTTTTATCAAATAGTAACATCCTGGACTGTTAATAAGCTAGTGTGGGTTGAATCCAAACATCCGAAATTGTATTGATACCACAACATTATGTGGTGGTTTTATGGTTTTATAATGGTGTTACGAGATTATGACGGCTTGCGATGCGTAGGAAAATCTGATGACACAAGTCTTATTTTTTTCTTTCGAAATAAATTTCACTTTTAGAAACACATTCTGACATCTCAATGACTCTGAAAGTCACACTGTTAATGAAATCACCCTCGGTGCCTCGGTACTTAGTTCTTTCTTTGGAGTAGGATTTTCCCAAAGTTCCACACACACACACACACATAACCAGCCTATAATGTTCCCACTGCTGGGACACAGGCCTCCTCTCTGTGAGAGGGAGTGGGCCGCAATCCACCACGCGGGCCCAGTGCGGGGTTCACAAAGTGCCACGTTTGCATAATCAGCCTATAATGTCCCACTGCTGGGACACAGATCTGCTCTCGGTGAGAGTAAAGAAGAGTCGCAGTAATCCACCTCGTAGGCTCAGTGCGGGTTGGTAGATGTCACATGTCTTCGAATTTTTTGGTTCTACTAGGACATGCCGGTTTCCTCGAGATGTTTTCCTTCACCTTTCCACATTTACTTTACGTCTTCACGCTCAAACGGCTGGACCAATTTTGATAAAATTTTGTATGGAGGTAGCTGACACCCTGGATTAACATATATAGGCTACTTTTTATCCCGATATTCCTACGGGATCGAAACTTATGCAGGTCAAACCGCGGGGCGTAGTTAGTTATTTTATAAATCAATATTCAATGAGTTTATAGAGCAGGAAGGGCCAATTTATATAAAATCTTCGAACGCTTAACCCTTGCATCCGTGCTTTAGTCTTTCAACTAAATTCAAATCCCTTTAAAACACCTACTTCCGCTGCATTAATCCACCATAAAGTCTCCCGTATATTCACGGAAAAAACATTAAAAACCAGTAAAAACCCAAGTAAGGAAATAATCCAAGCTGATCTATGAGCGAGAAACACCATAAACATGAATATCTGTAAATAAGCTTATAGCCGTAGGTATTACTAGAAATAAAACAAAAACAGGTAATCGTGAATACGTGAGATACAAAACTCCAATTTCGCAACCATTATTTCATTGTTTTAACCTCTGATTTATGTTAAACTACTTATATCAACCTTGATACCTACTTATTTCCAAAGAAACCCCTTGTTTTGTTTTAAATAAAACATGAAATGCGCATTACAGTTTCGTAAATAGCACTTCCGTATTTGGAAGTAAAAAAACAAAAACCAATATCTTTCATCCAAACACCATGTTTATAATCGGAAGGACTATAGATACAAATACAACTCTGTGAATCTCATCTCTGGGGGCTAGAATCATGTACAGACGCCAATACATAAAGCTACCCGAAACTGTCAAATTTCCCCAATCAACTTTGAACCTTATACTTTAGCCATAAAGTTGAAAATCTATTAAATAAATTTGACAGATTGTAGTAGGTTGATGTGCTGGCGTTTGTACCTACTGAATCCATGGTAATAGGTTGTGCGTCGGTGTCCCTGCCACCATGTATACACAACGGTCTTCAGATATAAAAAATCGACGAAGGATACCATTCTGCAAGACTTCAACAAGTAGACTTTGTTAAAGGGTATGTGCAGGTGGAGGTACATGAGCAATAACTGCCAATAACAGTCAATCGCCGTATAATACTGCAGTAGATCTATCCCAACTGAGATATTGGGTTAGTAAAATGATTACAACTAGATAATAAAGAAAATAATGGCAGTTATGTATTGGATTGTAAACGCGAAAGTGTACAGGATATTGTCAATAGCAAAATAATATGCCTAAACGGAAGTGAGTCAAGCACTCGAAAGTTGTGGGCAATCTTATCACTTTATCGGTAAGCACTCGAATGCTATTGCGATATTCTATAATCCGGTGGATTATTTTAGGCAGAGACCCAACGATGAAAATCATTCCTAACAGAATATAATATAATTTATTGATACCCGGCAAAATGAAATACTCCGGCTAGTCATGCTGATGATTCGAGAATTCAACAAGCCTGGTGATGCTAACATTAATTTAATGATCACTGGCAAGACTTGTCAGGACTATTTTAAGTCTGACCAACGCAAATCCACAAACACTGAAATTTTCACAACGTATGGATAAGTATACAGTTTTTGTGCCAAGCCTCAGCACACAAAACTTTTCTTTTCATATTATTAATATTATTCATTCTGCTTGTCCCTTATCCATCTAAAGGCTGTCTTCAAAAGATCGCTTTAACCGATAAGACCGCCCATTGTGTCACCCCTTGTAAAATTTCTACATTTATATGTGTAATTTTTATGGTGTACCTACATAAAAAAGAGTATTCCATATCTATATTAGTATGATTGCTTACTGTTTTACAAAGACCAAGGGAAAGAGATTGGCGTACATTACAATGATTGATTTATTCCGTGTTACACAGAAATAAACAACAAAATAAAACTTTCTCGTAAACAAACACAAATGATTCAGAGTAAACAAATTTTTCAAACACAAATTGGTTTAAATATGTCAAAGTATTTTTCGGAAAAGTAATCTAGTCCCCGAAAGTGATTAATCAGAAAGGACGGAGTCAAAATTACAAACCAAAGATGGTGTCCAGAACAACAACATTGCTAAACGGAATGAATGATAAACATTTAGTGATATGGGTGCGTCGAATAAAAGATATTAATACACAAGACACGCCCATTCGCTAGTATCAATGAAACTCTACCATTCATGAGCCAGCGTGCGTTCAAAACCGCGAAAGTCGATTCAAGGGCGAGTACGATAGACATACGTTTCCTGCCACTATTTATACATACATAGATCAGGCTCAAATATTCTTAACATATCTTATTTTCCTGCGTCTCCGTTATCTTATATGCGCATTTTTTTGTATTTTGTTTACGTAGTGATTACGTCACGTTTGGTTATATTGGAGCATATTTACTGATCTGAAACAAGAGTGAAACATTGATAGCTATTTACTATAAGTAAAATATTACGTGAGTATTTTTAGACAAGTATTCCGAGTAGATATTGGCTTCAAATCATTTTGAGTTTGTTTGGTTCGGAACAAGGTTATAAATGTTTCCTTTGAATGTTTTGACGTAGATAAATGAATGTAATAATGGTCTATATATATTTGTATGTGCCGCTTGTCTTAGTATTTTGAAGTATGAGAAAGATCTGAGGAAAATCCAGCGGTTTAGCTTTTGGCTAATAATATTTTCGTGGGTGTGACAGGCGGGTAAGGGATTATGACATATGGATGAACAGTATTATCAACCTGTATACAAATAAAATCATCGCAAAAGATGACTCAAGTCTCCATCCTTCAGCGGGATTGTCCGAAAGGGTTACCGCTGCCCCGGAACATAAACGGCTAAGGAACACGGGTGGGTTTTAGTGAGTAAGAGTCTGACACTCCCTTCCGCTCCATCCAGAACGGGAGGGGTCATTTGATGATTTCCAATCCTGAAAAAAAAAAAAGTCTCCATCCTCAAACTCGCGTAGAGACAGGATCTATAAAAGCTATGGTTTAGCCACAGAACGTTCGCCAGATAGGTGCATTTCTTGAAGTCTCCAAACTGTTCTTCATAAGAATCTTTATCACTGACCAAATATCTGATTGGGTGAACTTGTTTGAGTCTCAACCCTCAATCGGGCCGGCCACTAAATTATCTCCTGTCCTTACTAAATCCCAGTTTCACTTAGTAAACTATTAATAGTAGAGACTGGATCTGCACTTAAAGCACCTCCATTAAGTGATTATTGTCCATAAACCTGTACTCAAGACTTTTATTGCGGTTTAAGCCTTATTACCGATAATACCGAAATCGGTTGTAAATCATGTTATAATCCTCCTTAGTATCTATGGTCCTTTAGAAATCGAATTAGGATTAAGATTGGTTGGTGAAATTCCATGAGCTGATACAACTATCTAAGAAGGAGCTCGTCCAACGTCCGGCAGTACAGAGCCGAAAATATTGGAAGACAGGAGAATATACCATGCGAAAATTTCACTAGGGTGATCTAGTGTATTGTTAAAGAGTAACAAAATTCCTTATAAAATAATAACCACCATACATTCAATTTTTATTCATCAAAGTCTTTCTCGACGACAGTCCTTTAATTCCAAACATTCACATTCATTCGCCGCAGGAACCCGTTGGATGCGAGAAGCACAAAACCGGTCGAAGTGGAGGTGCTTGGGGGAGACCTATGTGTAGCAGTGGACGTCTTTCGGCTGAAATGATAATGATGACATGCATTCGCACACCCAAATCCCGGATGGAGTAGGTACAATAAACATAAATAACGAAAACTAAAAAAAATATAAAAGTGGCGTTTGTATTCGATAACGGAAATCCCTTGGCACGAGTCCAGTACGACACATGAAGTACCCACAATGATAGCAAAAATATTCCATTCAAGACGCGAGGTAGAATAAAGGAATCAATGAACGCCAAACTTGGCACGACTGAAACTATACAGAATTTCACTGGCAATAAGGTTAGGAATAGCATGACACGAGCTCTGGACTGAGATCCCGAAATAAGCTTCATTCTATATCGAACTTAATCTTCTAGAGACAAAGACGACATTTGAATGCCAATAGGATGGTTCAAAAATTGCAAGCAGAGCGTATCGCTACAATTTTACGAGGGTCAAGTTCATAGAGGCGAACTCAATTGGTTTATTGCTTAGCGAGACATGGCGATGATATTTTTAACTATGGATGTACGGCCATTATTGAGCTTGGAAATGGAGGCACATGGGGACGGAACGAACGTCTTAATCATGTAGACAAAAACAAATATGGTCTGTTGACGACTACTGCTAAACATATCATCAACATATGAACATAGGACAATATCATCCCAAAATGGGGCGGTTCTTACCACCCCTCCTATCACAATTTCTTTCAATTGCTTCATATGACACCCATGGGAAACAGAGAGGTATTCCTTATTCGTTTCTGCCACATTCTAAAACATTACGACAAAAAAGAATTTATTGCGCCGTAAAGGTGAATGACGTAAGTAATAACGTCACTGGAGGGTTATTTACATTTATTTCAATTCGTTTCAGCGAAGGAAAATAAATATGAGGGAATATGAATTGAATGGAAGCCATTTTTTTTTGGTTTGACAATGGTCAGCATTCAAACATTCCAATTATTTATTTAATCTTTTCGCACACAAAAAGGTACTAAGGCGGACTTAATGCCTTAGAGAGAGAATGTCTAAGGCTTAGACATTCTCTACCAGTCAACCAAGGGTGGTGAAGAGATTGGATGGCACATAATTATAAAGGCTGATTAGGTAGTGCAAGTGTGATTACCCGCCGACCATCCTTTATAGGATTCAACACCAATAAAATTTAAGAGGATACAATTTTAATACGACCCAATTATTTAATTAAAGCGATACTGAAGTAATTAATTCGAAGTGCTTAAAATATCGAGTTTAATACGGAATTAAAATGAGCCTATAATGAAAATGCTAATATGAAACAGGCAGGAGTGAAGGGCTATTATCATGTTTGCAACATAATATGAAACCACAAAATATGTAAAATCGCGAGCTACTTTAATGGGAAATTAAAAGAAAATAGCGATCATGTAGGCGAGACCATCGACAAATATGATAATCAAAATGCAGACATTGAAGCAGACGAATTATCTTAAGCAATTGAATACAGTAGGTACTGGAGACTGGCGAACCATAACAATAAATATATTGATTTAAGGCGAAAGCGCCAGGGTAGCCCGCGAAATTCATTTTTTTTTAGGTTTTTAAAAACGTAAGAAAATTTGAATTTCGCGGGCCACCTTAGAGCTTCCCCCTTAAATCGACAGATCGTTTTCATATTAGGTACGCCAAAACAAAAAATACATCTCGAAATAAAAGCTATCATCAAATCGGATAAAGGCTAAAATTTGTTTTTCAGCCGGAATCAATTGATGGGAGAACAGAGTTACCAAACGGTTTAAATCCCTACCCGTCGAATGACAATATCAATGACTTCATTTAAATTTTACCAATAGCTGCTTTTTATTGGTTTTTCTATTCGGAACACTGATGCAGGATAGTCTTTTGACTTTTGATAAGCAATGAACTGAATTGAAGTCACACACACACACACACCACAATGTGGGATAGTTACATATCATCATCAACAATCAGGAAAGGCAAGTTTCTAATACATTCTCCAAGGTATTTTCTAGCAAGACAGAAAAGAAACAGTCGACGAGTAACATTATTAAAGAGTATTTTATTAACCCGAGTTTCTTTCAACTTGCAGCATACCTACAGCAATCCGATTAGTTGTAGTTTCCTAGTCCTTTCAATTCCGTACAAAGATAACTGAATACAGTGTGCGCCTTCACATAATTATTATAATCGTGTGATCGTGTCTCCAGTTCTCCACCTATTCATATCTGCGAGCAAATCTGATTATGTTGCCATTTCCTACGGATTCGAAAAAGGTCCTTCTGCGAAAAGGTATTAATGTATGTTACATATCACATGGGTAACCTATTACGTAACATTTGCACTGATTACTTGCGTGGGAGGGATAATATATTATGTAATAGTACAATTGCTGTAGCTACATGTTCATCCGTGATTGATTCTATAAAATGTTGCAATAGAAGAGGTCTTATTTGCAGTTGCGTATCAGAGAATCGAGGTGTTGTTACATTCCGTAAAAAAACGAACATTTCTAGAAACATTCACTGAAGAACAAACGTAGAAGACTTTCGACACGTTAAGTTTCATGTGAAACCATGCACTATCTTATAAACTATATCTAAAGATTTCCACATTAATGACACCGCTCAAAAAGTAAATGAGAAAGGTGTAACCTAATAGGCGAAGTAATATTCTACACAAGAGGCACTTAATAAAGCCATCGCTAGCCTCTCTTAAGACAAAGCCTTGAGAACACTAAACCATATCGAAGTAACCAACATTTTCCGAGCGACTGGACGATCTCAAATGTCAGCATCAGCATACAACTTGACATTTACCGGATCACGAGCGCCGTTAATGTTTAGTGCGTTATAAAACTGCTCCAATAATAACTTATGACGTGCAAGTAACCGTTTCATAACTTAACTGTTTGAGGAGTCAATAAAATATTGGCCGTAAAAGTTGATGGTTAATATTTTTATCAATATTAGTATCGTTATATCGTACTTAATTATGTTTACTGTTCCATTTCGCTTGTCCGAATTTACGCCACGGAAATCCGGGTTGTTACTAAGCTAACGAAGTTTCAGCCAAAACTTTCTTAAGTTTGAAGTTAACAGCAACATCGTAATACTGTATTCGATTCATGTATACGTTTTCTGTTTACGTTTACAGGAAGTCAAGTTCATAAGGAACCAAAAATAGATCTTCAACGTCATCAATGCAAATATACAACCTCTTTCAAGTACCCATTCAGTCAATCACACTAATATTATAAAGGCGAAAGTTTGTGTGTGTTTATATGTTTGTTACCTCTTCACGCTTAAACGGCTGGACCAATTTTGATATAAATTTTGCATGGAGGTAGCTGACACTCTGGATTAACATATAGGCCAATTTTTTATCCCGATATTCCCACGGGATCGACACTTATGCGGGTGAAACCGCGGAGCGCAGCTAGTTGTTAATATAAACAAGGTATAACACAGCCTGCAGAGGGCACAACAATATCAATAACACGCACAAAGGATTAAGGGAGACATTAATACCACAGAGCAAAATGATCTTTTAATAAACTTAAAGCCTGAGATGACAAGACGTAACCATAATTAACAGATACAAAGTAATAATGCAGCATTTAAGGCAAGGCTGTCATCAATTTTGGCGTCAAAAGCTCCAACTAATCACGACGAGAACATGTTTGAAGTTGGCAAGTGTCAAACTTTGACAAGTTGTATTGTACCCGAGCGAAGCCGCAGGGATTCTGGGATCCTAGTGGCAATGACTTGTTTGTATAGTAATTTAAAGATAATGTTGGTTAGGTTAGATGACGTGTTGTTAATTTGATTTTGTGGTTAATTAATTTTCATTAATTATTATTATTTTCGTTTATTCGTCTAATTACATATCTAATTACATTTTTAAATATTTCTGAAAATATAAAATAAGTATAAAAAACATTTAAAAATATAAAAAATAGCGATCCGCCGGTGTCGGGAGCAGGGTCCAAGCTACCGGTGGTTAGGGCTCCAGAGACAGGAACCTCCTTATTGTTATTATAATGTTAATTATGATCATCACCATCCACGTCACCTGTCCTTTCAAAATCAATTTGTATTTAAGGTTCTTGATTGTCATCCTACCGCGTAAGGGAACAGACATAAGTATGATGGTGATTTTAGTATTGAAGTTTACATTGCTAGTGTCTATCTTCATATTATTTGGTTTCCTATTTGAATATGTTCCGCCATGACAGCACGTCATAGTCAGAAAAAAACGTTCCCACTACCCACAAAAGGATTCGGTTTACTGACTTACTTATCTATGGTATTAAAGTCCCTTTTCTCATTCCCCGCTGTTTGTATTTGTACAATTTTTATTTTCTTTTTAAAGCACAGTCATTCAGAAAATATTTCGGGCCAGCGAACAGCCAATTTTCTCGACAACATCCCAGCGGTAGACCGCGTTACGCAAACACGGCATTTTTCGTATACCTACCGTATTAACAAAAATATAGCTGAACAAACAAGATAACAATATATACTAACGATAAATTACTTCGTTTGTTATATTTGCTACGCAGTTGAAGCCTTGGAATGAAAGGAAACAGTAAGGGAGGACGCCCACTCTAGGTATTATGTAGTCTTTTATTAGAGTGCGGACTTCGAAGTTGGAAACCTTAACGAAGAATTCGTGAGCAAACAATTTAATTAACAAAATAATCATCAACAATATCAAGGTCGACATTACGATTCTGACCGATCTGGTGAACATTTAATTTTTGACAAAACTAAACATGCTCAATAAGTTAAAATATTACCACAAAATTATTGACTTTTATCCACTCCTATTGACAAATTCCTGCATTATTTTGCTGCCCAATGAACTAGAAAAGTGGCTACCTAGGTTCGAAAAATAAATCAGAGCAAATATAGCTCAAATCACATCATAACTTTCAAGGGCTTCATTTCCTGAAGCAGATTGCGCTAGAATCTAATATTTGGACGCTCCCGGGAAATTGCAGAAATTATGTCATCTAGGTAGGTAGGTGGGTACTAACGATTCCGATTTCAATCTAGTTAGGGTAGCAACTGAGAATTGTAGTGGGTTCAATTGTGGAACGAGGTACCTACCTATTAGATAATATCGATTGATGGGAAAAGACTCTATGCGGTACAATACTGGCTGTGTAAGGATATATATTCATACTATAAATACGTATTTAGCTGCATCGGGATACACTGGAAGCTGACCCTAACATTTTTGGGATAATGCTAACGTGCGCGGAGCGGTGGTGGCCCAGTCGTATAGACCCCGACGTACGTACGAGTTTATAGGTCGTGAGTTCGAACCCAGGCAGGCATTTTGTGTATTTAATTTCATGACCACTGTTCTCAAAACGGTGAATAAAAGCATCGTGAGGCCACCGGCATGTCCTGGAACCGAAAATTCGAAGACATGTGACTACCAACCTGCACTGGGCTCGCGTGGTGGATTGTGGCGCACTCCCTCTCAGAGGGAGGAGGCTTTTATCCCAGCAGTGGGAACATTATAGGCTGATTATGCTATGCTTTGACTGACTGTGTAAGGAGATAAGTTTATGGATTCTTACTCTAAATAATCTAAATGCAATAAAGGCCATTCGTCACCTTAATAGCAACCTCTCAGAAGAAAGATCTTTTATGGACCCATCTTGTCTTAAATTTTACAGCTAAAGCCTTTGATTCTGCCCGGAAGCAACAAACTCTCGCCAGTATAACATGATTAATGGGAAAGTAAACATCAATCTAATTAAGAAAAATAAACATTCTTTAGCAGACAGGCAATTTACCGTCAGCGTCTTCGCCAAAAATTCTGACACTGTTTACCAAGAGAAACATCAATCTATATTGCGTTTCAAATTCTTGCCACGACCCAATAGATATATCTAGCTAGATAGCTATAACTTTGACCTTTCGTCCTCTGGAGCTACGGGTAAATATATATCAAGGCGAAAAACTTGTTTGCAACATATTTTTTCAAATGACATAAATCAAAAGACAATTTCCTTAGATAGAATACGATAGGTAAGTATGAAGTAGGTGAAGTTTTCGCTAATGCAATAAAAATTCATCATGAGTTTTCTACAATCACATAGGATACTGCCAGTCCAAGTTACCTCTATCGGAGTCTTCACAATCTAATCTAACTTCAAGAATTCTTAGAACCGTTTAACGTATTTCTAATAGTTTTCCCAACTATTTTAGATCCCCTAAAATCATTAACTAAAAGTCAGAGAAGACAGCTATTTACGCCGAGAGGAGTTCCGTTTACACAATTCCGGTGCGGAACACTAAAAATAAAATGCTATCTAAAACTGGCGTCCTGACGGAATCCGTCCGGGCGTTATCCGCTCAAAACATCCGGCCACGGAGAAGAAAACAAATGAAATGCTAATAGGCATTTGCTTATTCGTACATAAACTTGCTGAGGCCGCAAAAAGTACAGATTCTGCGAACCCTTCGTTTCTGGATAAGTTCAGTTCAGAGCAAAGAGAACACAGCATCTGTCCCTTTGCTAAAAGCAAAGCATGCCTCGTGTGAAGATTATTCAGGAGCAAATCCAATTGATTTGTGAATATTTTAAGGTACATAGTGGAGTAGACACTTTAAAACTTGTTTTTGAACAATCGTTGACATCGTAACACGGGGTACGGTATTTCTTGCTCAAAAACTGCAACAGAAAATCAAGAACGATTTGCATTTGCAGGCAAGTTCGCTCTCCATTTGTGTTCTACTCCGTGCATCCGGCAGACGGGCCCATTCAGACAGACGGTCGTTAGTGTGACGTCAGGATCCTGATTTGTCCCCGCAATTGTAAACTACTTAGCGTATTTAGTATCTGAGGGGAAATTCTCGTAATTCTAAGAACGTTCAGTCTGATCTGTCTCAATCTGTCAAAAATACCTCTAATTTCCCTACGTTTTTGACATTGATTGTCGCTGAGATGTGATTGCGACTTGAATTTGAACGTTTTTTAAGTACGAGAATTGGCCTTCTGGTATTTTTGTGCTGATTATATAAAACATACTACGAGTCGGCATCATTGATTCCAAATATATCTCAAAGATCTCTTCACAGATCTTGAATTATCTTGTACTCACTCTTTAAAAAAAAGGTAGGTTGCAACTGCAAGCCGAAATATTGACCAGGCATTTTTATCTGGCAACGGAAACAAAATTACCAACTGCCGTCGTAAATGTATGCGAGTGCTTGCCACGAACGAAGAATTACTTCCCACAAGCCTATACGTTTTTGACGCCCTTGAAGATACTATACTATGGGTAAATACATTATACTACACAATATGTACTGGCATTATACCTAAACCGTGGCTGAAGCAACGCCTACGCCGTTCTTATATTTCCTTGAAATGACTCACACGACTTGGGATGACACTCCTGACTGCGGGTTTTTCATTCAATTCTTCATAATATATATTATATATAAACTAACTCATATTTTTAATGCGATAGTAACTCTGATTGTTATCATTTCACGTCTTAAAAACTGAACGGATCTCGATGGACGCAGGCAGACCATGATCTGGGTTAAGACAGGATTCTTTTTGGAGAGCAGTACGTTCCCGTGACATAATTTCAGACCTCTACAGGGGCTAAGCTGCGGACAAAAGCTAGTATTCTGTAAATTATTAACAGATCATTCTCGAAACCCCAAATTCACCGAGGACATAAACGTGGACTAGATAAAGATAATTTTGAAGGACACGGATTGACCTAAATAACAAATAAGGTCGAATGCGTTTTACTCTGAACGATGGTCATGAAATGCGCACAAGTGTCGTGAAATGTCGAGCTAATACCAAGAACCACCATATCATCAATGTAGAAGTAGCAAAAGGGAAGCACAAATCGTAGCACAAAGCTTTCTGTAATTCTTACCCCAAGGGGAAAAGTTTAATTTCATGATAAATGTGAAGTATTTTAAATTTAAATAAAACCCCTACTGAATGTGTCCATTAAAAATATCATAGTACCTAACTACATATTTCGAGATTTAACGAACGCGTAGGCGTCAACCTTGCGTGCGAAAACTAATTTTCGAATGTCATTATAATGATAAAGCAAAACTTAATGTGTGGAATAAAAATTCAACCCAAAAATAGAGATGCCGAATTGTTTATTAACGTAAAAATGTGACCCAAAAATAGAGCTGTAGCATTATTGAATGGGACGACTGTGACTGTGTACCCCGTTTTTGCCCTTTTTAGGACAATAAACAGACCTCTAATTATCCCATCCGCCCCCAACGGGTGATGGAGATAGCTGTGTGCAATTACGTGTGTACATATTCGTTGTTTTATTTTTAGCAAACCTAATGTATCACTTTTCGACGATATAATCATCGTGCGAATCAAATTCTGCAAAAAAAAGCGACCAAACTAAGAATGTATAGTAATGTTTAAAGTCAAAGATCCTCTTTTAGTCTCCTTTTTGTTGGTAAACAAAGGAAAATTATAAAACAGTGTAGCCACAGAAATATTAACCACAATATAAAGTATGTGAACTCATCCTCCACATTTGAAAACCCAACATCAGAACATAAGCAAGATCACACTCATCAAATATGACGCATATACAAAAAAATTTTAAATTAAATATCATACAGAAAAGTCTGTACAGTGTACATGCCATACAGAAAAAATTGTACGCAAATAGCAAAGTACTTAAACTTATCAAGAAAATGACAGAATTTCTTAGATCAAAGAAATTCTGCCAATTGCTTGTCTTGCATTCACCCTGATAATGTAAGAACGCTAACGACAGTGGTCAGTTGCATTAACAGCGGGGTAATTCCGAAACACACTAACAGTAGCAATGTCTTTCGTGTTGAAAGTTCAACATTGCTCGCGTTATTTACGTTGTTGAGCAGACTTTTTTAAACATATTTATGAAGCAGTGGATAAGCAATATCCCTCAAAATGATTTGTACTTCAGATTGTTATTGAAAGTGTGTTACAATTAGGGTGCAGTTCGAGATTTAGAAACACCCTTAAGATTTAAAAGTTAAAAGGTGTCTTTGATCAGATAGTGTATAGGATGTCCCAGTTTTTGAGTTATCTGAAAACGGATTTAGGGATATAACGAGAAACTCTCGGGTAATCTGATGATTAATAAAATCCCCATACCATCTTACCTTAAGAACAACTAATTCGTAGTAAAAAAAACACATTCTGCATTCCAAATTTCCAATAGATGGATTTATGAAACGGGAAAACGACGCAACGAAAAGAGAAGAATTACATAAAAGAAGCAGGATACTCAGTACCAGATACAAGGCTGCTAATGATAGTGAAGGAAATGATAGCCGACGATAACTTAACACATAAGTCAGCGGAACACTTAGGAATCATGGAACCAGCGACAAATGTGTCTGGAATGTCAGCGTATCCGCCGTCGCTTTTCCATCATCCGTTCCTCACGAGTTTGTTGAAAGATTATGTAGAATTTGTTGATGAAGTTGAGACAAACAATCGTTCATAAGAATTCGCTTCAATTTTGTAAGTACCAGACAAATTTCTGACTTCACTTCCTTATCTTTCACACGTTTTCCTCCATCGTCGACTACGGATCTGTATTTTTAGAGCATCGGCTCCGAAAATAAACTCCTTAATCCCCAAGGCATCCCTAAAACGGCACAAAAAGTTTCCTGAATTGATTTCACTGTTTGCCACAACAATCACGTGCTACCCATGAAAAAATCGCATTAATTCTCTCAACGTCTTGAATACGTAAAAATACGTAAAAGTTTCAAAGGTAATGATCTCGCTAATATTTTTATTTATTCGCAAACTGGTTCCGATCGTTATAACCCTCTAGAAACTTTCAAGTGGCCATACTTTCCCCTTAATGACTACAAAGGTGTTCAAAGTACACCTGTCATCCTGTTTAAGACTTCCTTAATGACTTTTTGCAAAAACTAACGGTTGGACCGTCATGCTTCGAGTTGCTAGTGGGTAATGACCTTACAACGTCCAAAATTGAAGTATAATGTTGCCGAGAAATTGCAAAATGTTCAAGACTTCTCTGGATTTCATGATTCATCTTAATTGTGTTGACCCATTTGGGTTCTGATTCTGATACACGCTGTGTTTCGTCTCATAAAATGACGCAGTTTTATATTGGCTTCAGAATGCGTTGACCTTATTCCTAATTCATTGAATAAGCCAGGGGAACTCCTATAATTATGTTTTGTTAGGAGTCTACGCTACGGAGTTCATGCTTTGTTTGCTAACCGAAAGTTTTTCCAACTCGGGATCCTGAGTGACGTGTGGGTGCTGACAATCTCTCGGAAAATATATGTACTTGTTATACAGAGAGCATAATGAAATACATTCGCAAGTAAAAGCAAGACCTCTTTCCAAATTAAATTTCAAGTAAAATAAGCTTTTAGGTGACATGTCAGGAAAATACACGAAATGTTGAGAATTATTTGCTTCAGCAGAATTTTATGAGCGCGGGTACTTATTTGCCCACGAGTTTATAAAGCAGTGCACACAAAAAAGTATTCTTCTGGGCATACAAAATCTTTAACAGGGTTCTTTGTTTTCTTTGCACCTTGCATGAAAGACCATACATTTAATAATTTTTTGCTTTTTGCGTTTCATCAGAGCTTTCTTCGGGGTCATTAAGATTATAGGGAGTCGGCGAAAAAGTGAAATGAGTTTTGCACACCACCACTTTTTTATAACCATACCCAATCAGATTTTCGAAGAATACCGGATGCAACTAAAATAAGTTGGTGATCAACGAACTTTCGTATCTCGTTCCGATATTAAAATGTGACTGAAAAATTAGTTATTTTTGGAGTTGTGCTCTAAAATCGTCTACTCTACGTTCTAAGTATTGAACAAGAAAGATAATATTTTGTGTTCCACTCTTACAGGTACTTAAAGGTAATTAAGGACAGGAATAAACGAGATACGGTGTGTCATTTTCTTGTACTCATCGTCTTTAAGAACATTCTGGATACAATCTGTCAAAACGATGTGTAGATCTTTCAATCATGGGGTTGGTATCAATAGATACTTTATCAGACCTAGCTCAGCCCACAATATCCAAAGTACTATCGTATTGTACCAACATTAACGTGTGTGGAGTTGTGTCATTGGATTGGAAACGACTCGGTTGGATGAGCTCGAACAACAGTAATGTATCAACTGGTTTCCGTTGTGTACGATTATGTGGCGTTACTTAATGTGAAACATGTAATAGAGCAGGTGGAAGGGTTGATGTGGAATTGTAAAGCGTTTCGTCCATGTATCTTTTTACCCGACTGCGGCGAAGCCCAAAAGGAGGGTTATTAGTCTGCCTGTTCTGCCTTGGGAATAACGCTAGATCTCTCTAGTCTCAATTAAAGCAGGTCAATATTAGACAAATGAAGTGCCAAGCAATTTTGACCCATAGGCAGTGCAACTGGTAAGCTTTCTTTTCTCTTTTATGTGACTTGCCTTGTACAGTCAACAAAAGAGATAAGTATGCAGGATCGTGGGATATAGTTGAAGTTAAGTAAGAAACCGATGGATGTTGTCGACTGAAATTTAATTTGATAAATAAGCTTTTTGTTTTCTATCAATAAAATTAAATTTTATTCGAGAACATCCATCGGTTTCTTTATAAACTTCAACTATATCCGACGATCCTGCATACTTATCTCTTTTGTTGACTGTATATCAACTGCCCTGCAAATAATGATGGTAGGCCCCGGGTGATGCCCTCATTTCCAGTCGTTATTGAGTTATACGTAAAAGACGTATTTAAAAAAAAGTCTGCCGTTGATTCTATTGATGTTGTGAACCCGAATGTAAAATGTACGCAGCAATATTAAGATCCTACACCTTTTCTCTCCCTTCGCAAATCGTATCAATATGTACATTTCCGTTACATCATTCGTGATCAAATAATATTTGATGGTATATATTTATAAATCGAGTGGGAAGACGTGTGTGGGTCTTAAATACCCACATTACGTAGATAAATGTAGCATACGACACAGCTTTTGCGAAGAGTAGAAAATGAGATGATTTTAGGGATCTATTGGGATATTTCCTGTACTGCCATTTGCGAGGAGCTACGAGAAGGTCAGCTAGCTAAATCATAAGATTACTCCGAAAATGATTTGTAATTCTTGGAGATCAAACCAGAAGAAAAAAACGTCCTTGTAACCTTGTAAGTCTACTGATTTCTTGGCTAAGTTTCAATGCGCGATAGATAAGTATTTAAGTACGAATAACGGCAGTATTACACATCCAACGGAATTTGGTAGTAGTCAGTTGCGAGTTCAATCAATCAGAAGTGGACATTTAACAATAGATGAAATTGCCATCTCAGGAACCTGGAAGCGTAAATGTATTCAAATGGGAAGATAAAAGTAGTAGGGTCAAACTTGTTCAGAATTCCTGGCTCTGAAAATAAATAATGAGTAGAACTAAATATACTGAACTTTAACAAAACTCGTGTAGTTTAGAAACTAACTGCACGTCTATACTTAGAGAGGGTAGGTACAACAAACAACTCACTAACTACGAATACCACAACTGGAAAACCAAACATTTTTCGGTAAAATTTTAACTTCCAAATTGTGGAATTTACAGTTCGAAAAGCTTTTGTGCCGGCGTTTCCACAACCCGAGTTTAATTTCTGTTTCGAGCAACATTTTTGAGGTACTGGTGCAGTTTCAATCATTCGCATTGGGAATAGGATTATTTAGTGAAATACCTAGACCTAAATATTTTTAGCAGAGATTCCAGAATTTGATGGAGTTTTATTGGAGACAATTTTTCAATAGCCAAAGTTATGAGTATAAAATGTCGATGGATTAGGGGACAAACTAAAGAAAGATTGGTAGAAAATATGCTATAGCTAGAAAGGGGGTAAATGTCAGTGTCAATGGTAATGGCATTAAGTCCGCCTCTGTACATGTATGTGCTTGAAGTATTAAATAAATAAATCTACACTAATATTATAAAGCTGCAGAGTTTGTTTGTTTGTTTGTTTGAACGCGCTAATCTCTGGAACTACTGGTCCGATTTGAATGATTCTTTTAGTGTTGGGTAGTCCATTTATCGAGGAAGGCTATAGGCTATATAACATCACGCTACGACCCTTAGGAGCCGCGCAGCGTGTGACACCGCGGGGAACAGCTAGTGTGAGGATATACGGGTGACGTGAAAGAAGTGATGAACTGATGACATGGAAGAAGACATGCTATGCCAACCCCGAACAAATTGTGATAAAGGTAGGACGATGACGATGATGATGACAGTTATAGCATGGCAAAATATGATTTTGCCTTTTTAGGGTTCCGTACCCAAAGGGTAAAAACCGGACCCTATTACTAAGACTCCACTGTCCGTCTGTCTGTCTGTCTGTCACCAGGCTGTATATCATGAACCGTGATAGCTAAACAGTTAAAATTTTCACAGACGATGTATTTATGAGGTACCTACTGAATTATAATCATCAAGACACCAGCAGGGTAATTGCGTAACACAATAACAGTAGCAATGGATTTCATTTTTAACCGACTTCAAAAAAGGAGGTTTCTCAATTCGACCTTATATATTTATTTTTTTTTGACAGTTCAACAACATTCATAGCGTTATTTACGTTGTTGAGCAGACATTGTCATTTTTTTAACAATGAAGCAATGAATGAATATCCTTCCTTCCTTTTTCCTTCTTTTTTTTCTTCTTTTTCTTTTTATTCCTTCCTTTTTTCCTTTATTTATATGGCGTACTCTATTCTATTTTCTATTTTCTATTCTATATTCGTATTCTATTCTATTCTTCAAAATGATTCAGATCGAGATTGATAGTATGTTACGAAATTATGGTGCTGATCCACTATCAACACGTACGCGATTCGATCATCATTATGATGATAAAGGGATTAGATTATTGATTAAGTACATCCGGTATAAAAAATACAGAGTGCGATTTAATGAAAGCGACATTTTGGGTACAGTGTACAGCATTTGATATTAAGATAAGATTTATCGTAGGAAATGATTAGAATACTTACTATCACTAAGGACGTTATCATTTTTTTTTGTGAATTTGTCTAGACATCAATTTTTTTTAAACTAATAATAAAACTGAAGAGTTTGTTTGTTTTCTTGTTTGAACGCGCTAATCTCTGAAACTACGAGTCGGACTTGAAAAATTATTTTTGCATTTGATAGCTTGTTCTTATGGTACAAATCTAACTAAGAAAGATGTAGGTATTAAGGATTCTATTGATTATAATTCTCTAAATATGTACCTGTTGTTGTCGCGAATCATATTTTGATCAAGATACAACCGGACACTGACCTGCAAATTGCAAAAAACGTAAGAAAATTGAGCTGGAGCTAGATTGAATTGGAGAGCAGTGGTGGCCAAGTGGTAACGGCCGCGACTTACGAGTTGTAGGTCGTAGGTTCGAACCCAGACTGGCGCTTTACTTTGTGTAAATAATTTCATCACCACTGCTCTCAAAACGGTGAAGGAAAACATCGTGAGGAAACCGGCATGTCTTAGAACCAAAAATTCGAAGACATGTGACATCTGCCAATCCGCACTAGGCCCGCGTGGTGGATTACGGCCCACTCCCTCTCACCGAGAGGAGGCCTGTGTCCCAGCAGTGGGAACATTAAAGGCTGATTATGGTTATGGTAAGAAAATTTTAATTTCGCGGTTTACCACTACCTTATGACAATATTTTGTGCGCATTTTCATTCTGAATGAAGGGCGTTTGACTAAATCGGTATTGATAAAAGTATTTGTGCGATAAAAATACTGATAATTCGGCCCATTCATGTGATGTTTCCTTTCGGTTTTTTTATGAATGAATACATTATTATCTTATGATAGCTGCGTCATTAAGAATTAGATTAGATTTAGGGACTTTTTTATGATTAATATTCCATTGATATATTGAATTGGTTTGAAATATTTATTTGTAGATTGGAACTTTTTACTGAAAAATGTGATTTCCCCCAACTGTGGGTTATTAATGTTATATTGTTACTCAATGGGGAAGCGCCAGCAGGGTAATTGCGTAACACACTATCATTAGCAATCGGTTTCATAACAAAAATTTAATAGCAAAGGGTTTCATTTTGACACTTCAACAACATTCATTGAGTTATTAGCATTGTTGAGCAGACACATTTTTCGAACATATGGACCAATGGATTAGAAATATGCTTCAAAATTATTCAAATTGAGAGTAATAGTGTGTTCTGCAATAAGGGTGCTAGTTAGCCTGCGAAATTCGAAGGACATCATTCAAGTGTCGAACATTTTATACCAAAAAAATTAAGTGCCGGCCAGAAAAAAGAAAGTACTGTTTTCTTTTGGCACTGGTTGTGGTTACTTTTATTTTTCGAACGATGTCCTTTTCTTTCTTTTTTTTTTGCAATTTAAGGTCAGTGTCAGGTTGTATGTTCAACAAAATATGATTCGCAACCGTAACAATATGTTTTTACAGAATTATAATTATTAAAATCATCAATATCTCTATGTTCATTATTATAATCCCATTGTATGATATTTCATGGAAGTAGTCATTCAATAGGATGAGACAAATGAATGGGTAAGTTCGAAGCAAGAGGCAAGCATACTATAGGTAGCTGCATCATCACTCAAAGCTGGAGAGGATACACGTCATGGCTTGCACAATGGAATGCAAGTAGGTAACAGGATAACAGATAGTAGAGAGTAGATAACAGGATTGTTCTCAGCGGGATTGTATTCTTTGCTTAAGGGGCTGACATGACCTGGACTGCATAGAAAAGAAAGAGAAGCGCGATGACACAACGCTGGTAATTTATTGCAAAATATGAAGCAATTATTTAATTTAAAAAATCTATTGTTTGGACTAAAAAATTAAAACACTAGTGTTTTAGTATGTTGCTTGTAGAATAATCTGACAAAAAATCAGAATGATTGTATGTATATGTATGGTTTTTATTGTAAAAAGAAAGTTTTTAGAGGTATCTTCATGTTTTTTTTCTATCGTATCAAATTAGTTGTATTATGTTTTCAATAAACTATCTACCTAGCATATATCCTGAAGAATATCATATGTTTTTTTGATTTTGTTTACTGTAGTCATCATATGCATGTATCCTGTTATTTGCATGGTTACTGAAATGCTAATTTTACATGATATTTAATTTCAATTGTAAGTGACTTTGCTGTTGGTGTGCTTATTATAAATAAATAAATAAATATACTTTTATTGTTTCTAAAATTTGCGTTTTTTGCGATTAGGTCCTGTAAGCCCCTTAACGACAATAATTGTGTTAGAAAAAAAATCCTCTTACAAAATAAAAAGTAAGTACATTTCCAGTTATTAATCTATGATTTTTCGCAATCAAAACCTACAAGATAACTCATTTGATCTCTATACTAATATTGTTAAAATATGCGAGTATTTTTATGTAGGGGCCTAGGGGGGTAATCTACGGAACTACCTACTGATCCAATTCCTAAAATTCTATCACTAATGGTAGCTACAGTAGTGCGAGTGTCATAGGATGTATTTTTTATGTTAAAAAAGTTTCACATGGGCAAAGTCACAGGCAGAAGCTAGTCTTCTATAAAAATATAATTTAATAATAGCAATTCCTGCCTCGGAAAGCACGTTAAGCCGTTGGTCGCGGCTGTCATTCGTGGATCTTTGACAGTCGTTATGGGTAGTCAGAAGCCCGAAAGTCTGACAACCAGTCTTATCAAGGGGTCTCGTTACCAATCGTCAACAGTAAGTGGGTTGTGGAGGTCAGATAGGCAGTCGCTCCATGTAAAATACTGGTATTCAGCTGCATCCAGTTAAGACTGGAAGCCGACCCCAACATGGTTGGGAAAAGGCTAGGCAGATGAATAGCAAGGTTTCCAAGTCTAGATTAAAATAGAAAAAAAAAAATCTTTTCCCATGAGAAAGCTATAACATTCACTAAGGAAGTGTGGCGTGGCATGTGAGAAATTAAAATCTCCATTGTCTACTGGGGCTCAGTATTCATTTATTGTAGGAGAGATTGTATGACAATAGTGCTGTGCAGACAGCTAAATGAGTGGTAATTTCTTGTTAGAGGCACCAGGAAGACGACATTACTTATAGAGATATTGTTATGCCACTTTTTAGATTTTTTTTTTGTTATAGCTGGGTTATTTTTGTAGTATCTAAGATACACTAAAAACTTAGTAAGAACCGCTTGGTACGGACATGTGATGAGGCGAGATGATGACCATGACTAAAAGAGTCATGAATATAGAAGATGGAATAAGAGGCAGTGGTCAACCACCAATAACTTGGCTATGAACAATAAAATTAATGATAGTGAGCAACACAATAACAGAGACAACCCGTGCGGTGTGGCGTAAATGTACAGACGCTAGCACATCAAGCTACCCGAAACTGTCAAATTTTCCCAATCAATCTTGAACCTTATGCTGTACCGATAAAGTTGAAAATCTGTTACAAGAAATTTTACAGATTGTAATAACTTGATGTGCTGGCGTCTGTACTAGAAGGGCTGACCCCAAAATAAATTGAAAGGGCCAGGAGAAAGACGAAGAACAAGTTATAGATGGGTTTATGGAAACTATGATCATTTTTGTTGTAAACTTGTAACATTCAACAAATAAGACCTACTTTTGAATGAAAATTTGTAAGTTAAAAAGGAGTTTCTGACTTATAGGGGCCTTACCTGTCAATCAAAATATACTGAAACTTTAAAGAAATTATGCAAAATATGTAATTTCGTGTTGACATGTTTTAATAAATTACTTAGAATGCACTTATTTAGTTACCTACCAACAACAGTACCAACTAAGTTGGTTACAATTTATTGAATTAAGAATTTACAGTTAAAATTTTACATTATCAAACAAGGATTTCATAAAAAAAAATTGCCAATATGAAAAACATAAAAGCAAACACAGTTGAAGTATGCCAAAAATGATAATTCTTAATACCTACTTAAACAATTACTTGGGAGTTTTTAAGTCAATCAATTCTGGATAATATAGTACTTAACAATAACATGAAAAATACTTTGTAAACTGATAAAATGTAGTAGTTTCCTCGTGTTAAATTGCAATAGAGCGGGAAAAAACATTGGCTAGGAGAAAATCGTTTTACATTTTTTATGTTCATGTCATCAAGTTTTTTTCATGTAAAATACTGGTATTCAGCTGCATCCGGTTAGACTGGAAGCCGACCCCAACATAGTTGGGAAAAGGCTAGATAGATGATGATGATGTCATCAACATTTTGGCTTTTATCCCATTGCATGTCCAATTAGCAGACACAATAGAAATTCTATTGTTATTGGTACATACCCTGTACACGCGACATGCGAAGGGTTAAATATTGTGATCCAGGGCTGATCACTGATCCAAACAAAACCATGTCCCTTCAAACAATACAGTGTGGCAGAGTCATATATGGGCAACCTATCATGTCTGAGTCCATGTCACGCAGCATATTTGGGTTTTTCTATCTAGATTTTTTCATTAGCAGCCTGGAGGAGTACTATATGTGCACCTCAGCCCAACCCTTGTCACTAAAACAATGTCATAAGTAACCAACGTAATACTTAGTATATTTTTCAACTTATTGACATGAATTCACTCCAAATGTGGTTTAGAAAATGCTAAAAGGAAGATGTCATCATCTCAACAGTGTTGTTATTACTTTAACTTGTTGACTGCCACCCGGTCACATGGTGGCGCCAAACAATAGATTATCTATTATGTCTGTTGTCTGGTCAACATGTTAAAATAAACATATGTTTCATAGGTCAGTGTATTTTGCTCATGTCAATCCTAAATAAAATGATAAATGCTATATTATGAGTTTGTTTCTTTGATACACTTTCACGGCTTAACCGATTTTATGAAATTTGGAATGGGGATACTTTGAACCCTGGGGAAGGACATAGGCTACTTTTTATCGATATACCGCGTGGGCGGACCCGCGGGCGGAAGCTAGTAACAATAATTAAGAAAATACATAAAGTCACTACTCCTTCCAATGCAGGTAGGCAAAAACTACAGAACTTCACCTGCTATGATCCTAACATACCTACTCCTTTTGCCTCATTCACGTTCATACAATATGAGAATAATTTATTTGTGGAAAATAAAGGTTTTACCATATGTCATAACTTATAAATTCTAATAAAAAAAATATCAGACATGAAAGTGAGGTAATTATGTATAAATATCCAGATTAACAATTATTTTTAGCATGTTATGAGTTCATGATACCATATTTTATAGTTTTATATGATCTGTTGCTAAACTCTCGTAAGACTAAACAGAAAATTATCTACATTTATTAAGAAAGTAGTGAAGTACACTTTGTCAATTTCCTGTGTCAATGCAGGAAATTGATAGATAGATTAGCTACACTATAAAAATTACAGATACAAATGTAGAAATTTTACATAAGGTGACACGATGGGTGGTTGTATTGCTAAAAGCGATGTTTTACAAACAACCTTTGGATGGATTGAAGGGAGAACGTAATCAGTGGTGGCAATATTGCCGGTAATCAGTAGTGTACCATTCACATACTTATGTATACAATAAATACATAATATGTAACATAGTGAGCAAAACATATTGTTGTAGAACATACATTAAAACTGAGTTGTGATTTGGTGACAGTAGTATCATCCAGGGACACTGGTGATTCCCGTGCAGTTGCATAAACTTTTCCTCATAACAGTTGTCTGCCACAACAATTGTGGAAGACACAATGTAATGGCTTATTTAGAGTAAGATTGGTCAAACTCACCTGTTTCCAAAGTTGGTCCTCCAAAACTCGGCAGCGTCACTCTTCGTAATGCGGAACTGGTCGCCGGCAAACGTGCCGTTCGGGAACATCGCCTTCAGCTCACTCAACATGTGGCTAAACACCAAGCTAAGCTTAGTCAAGTTACGTCTGTAGTGTGAATTCTCGTCAAACATCTTCTCTTTACCTTCCTTGAACAACTTTATAGCCTGCTTACATTTCCTTATCAAATTAATTATAAATATGTTAAAATGTTCGTTGCTATTCAACGCCTGCATGTTGTCCTCGTACTTTGAGTATATAACACGCAAACGCTGATACGTGTCCGGTAAAATGTCCAGGATAAACGGCGGACTGTTTTTCAAATTCATCTTATGATGCTGACACAGTTTTACCACTTTATCCATCAATTTCCAAGTCTTATCCAATGTCCTTTTATCGGTCGCGAGTTTAGTAGGGCATACGGCGTCCGAGAACGCCCCGTGCAACTTCGAAAATATCGAAGATATATTTTTCTGTTGTGATTTGTGACGAGGGGCCGCCATATTGGAGAGTCCGATGACATACAAATGAAAACAACGTTTTTTAACACGACACTAAACTCAAAACACATGCATCACTTAATTATAATGTTGTAAAGCGCGTGTCTTCTCATTATCACATAATCGAACCACATTTACGACACAAATAACACGCTATACAACGATCGCCCACTGACACATCGGCGACGCGTATGACAATTTGACAATTAAATGAATGAATGAACCAAAGTGACAGGAAAGAAAATAGGTTGGTTTGAGGACGAGTTGGTGTTGCCATTTGAAAGATTATATTTACCTTAAACAACTTTAGTTTAAATTGAGGCACAATTCCCGTTATTTTAATAAAGTTCGCATTCTAATTTCAGCATCAATCTGACACAAATACAAAGAGTATAATAATCACAAATACTTTTAGCTTACACACATCGATGAGATTGCGACCACATTTTGAACGGTACTGGTAACAACAGGGGGAAAAGTTAAGTTAATGATGAAGCTTTTATTAAGAAATTAAGAAAAATGAAACTTATTAGGTTGCTATGTTTGGTATCTATACGAAGTTAATTTTGCATTCTGTGATTACGTTAAATCGCACATATATAAGACACAGTCAAAATTGTTTGATAAATGTGTGTATTTCAAACAATTTTGTGCCTCGTAGTCAATTCAAACCAGCTGCTGGCTGCTTGAGAGAGAGAAAATGATACTTAAATACATACAGAACGTCAGGGAAAATTATGTGACTTAGATAATGGCAAATCAAAATGGGTACCTATTAATATGCACAGATTCTAAGCTTACAACTGTTTTTACTATCTATCCCTATTTACAAAAAAAAAGTTACAGCAAATTGTCCACAAATTCATCATTCTTTACTAGTCACATGAAAAATTATTGCATGACAATTTAAAGTAGTGTGTCAATTTTCTAGGCATTTGATGTTCATCACTGATTGTTCTTTTATACCTTCGTCAGTTTTAAAATTCTTTCCTTTACCAGGTCAGTAAGTACACAAAGTTGTTCCTACAACAAGGCTCAAGAAAATAGGTGGCTCGTTTAAATGCCAATTTATACGTTTTTAAAATAAACTTCCTAGCCACAATCAACAACTAAGCTTTAATAAATTCAAATCTTTTATAAAGCGAAAACTACGCCAGAAAGCCTAATAAACGGTAAAAGACTATATCGAGGACAAAAAGATTGAGCTGCACCAATAGGTTTAGACAGTGAATGTTGTTTTTATTTTGCTATTTTACACTTTAATATATATATATTAACTATCTATTTACTTAAACAATGACATGTAACATTTACTGTATAAAGTATTATATTATTTTAATTATTGTGAATGTGAGGACTATGTCTATGGGTCATTGTTTCCATTTTTATCATGGTCTGGCAGTTTGAATAGTTTATCCTACTACCCAAATGTCCTGTCTTTGGTATTGTTCGTCGAATTGTTGAGCTCCTTAAGTTCTGAGTTGAGCTGCACAGTTACTGACAATTGCGAGCACTGACTGGATAGGTCTACTCAATCTGTGTGGTTCTTTCCTCAAAAGATCATTTCAGACACTAATCTACATGGTCCTCAAAGATTATGTCTGGAATTTTTATACATATACACATTGACATTGATGAATTTTATTTCGACAATGACATGAATATTTACTTTGTAAAGTATTTTTTTTTTTATTTAATTATTGTGAATGTGAGGGAGGACCATGTGGGTCATTTCTTTTTTCTGTTTTCCTTCTTAGTTTTAATCATGATCTGGCAGTTTGAGTAATTTACGCGCCCTATCCAAATGTCCTTTCTTTGGTATTGTTCGTTAAATCGTTGAGCTTCTCAAGTTCTGAGTTGAGCTGCACGATTTTTGACAAATGCGTGCACTGATTGGACAGGTCTGCTCAATCCAGGGCTCGGAAACCGGTTGAAATTCTTAACCGGTTACGGTCATTGACCCCAAACCGAAATCGATTTAGGTTAAGGTTTGCACTTTACCGATTTTTACCGGTTTTTGCGGGAAACCGGTTTTTCATGAATTTTGGTTTTGATAATGGAAATTAACCGGTTAAAACCAAGTTTGAACCCCCCCCCGGCTCCCGCCACTCTCGCGAGCACGGTCTGGACGTTGCGATATCATTTAGTTACAAAATTTTATTACGGAATTAACCGGTTAATTTGGGTGTCAAAACCGTTTGTGCTTCCTAATGTGTGTAACTGTCTTTTTTAACTGCTTTTTATTTTGTGTGTTGTTTTGTGTTTCGTTTGTTTTATTTTTGATGTGAATTAGAATTAGTTTTTTAAATGTGTGTTAAAATATGGATATTTTCTGAAATAAATGTTTATTATTATTATTATTAAGTAACCGGTAACCTTTATCATTTGGGTTTCATAAGAACAGTTCACTTGTTTAACCGGTTATTGAAGGAACGATATATTTACCGGTACTTAATCGAAATTAACCGCTCTTTTTAAACCGGTTCAGAGCCCTGGCTCAATCTGTGTAGTTTTTTCCTCAAAAGACCATTTCAGACACCAATCTACATGGTCTTCACACGATCTGACCAAGATTGTGTCTAGACTTTAATAAAGAGACTGTGACCTCTGAGTTTGTTTCGGCCTTTCTTCTCAGAATAGTCAGTTATGAAACGCCGACCTCATCTAGTTTTAAAAAAATATGATTGACGTGTAAAAGTGTTGGTACAAACCAACTTACAGAAAATAAATCATTTATCATTTTATCATAAAATTTTAATAATACATAATACCTGCATAATACCTTTTGAAGCAACGGTTCTGAGCAGACTATTTTTTAGCCACTAGTTTAATTTCTTGCTAATATCAAAGATAAAAAAAAAAAAATAAAAAAAAAGTTTCGGACGAATTGAGAACCTCCTCCTTTTTGAAGTCGGTTAAAAATAGCATACACTTTTGACCAATGTCGAGTACAAATTTTTAATATCCTGGCCATTTTATGAAATATTTTTTTATTTAATTATATTGTCAGGGTCTGTCAGTCACATTTTTATTTCGGCCTGACATGTAAAGGGGATGGGAATGTCATCTTGTGGCATTGACCTATCTATAAACTATGAAATTTTGAGTCGATAAAGTACCTAGACTTTATCGTGCAATGAGCAGATAAAATTATCCCACAATGTGACGAACCTCCTTTGAGAAGAAGGCCAATAGAAGAAAGCAGCTGGGCTGGGCAGAGTTTGGGAAGCTTCCTCTTAAATCTAGCAGTGGACTGCCGTAGGCTGATGATAATGATGACGAACATATTTTTAATGTGACGTGATGACAAACGATTCTACGACTTTCTGAGACTATTATAGATAATACTATCCTGATTAACGAGACTGTTTCAATGTTATTTATGTTGACGTTGACTAAGAACATGGCTAGTGCTTTTGTCTTTTGTTGAAACAAAATTAAGCGTGATAATCAAAATTAAAAAATCAGTCTTATTTTGTCAACATTTTATTCCAATGAATTACATTTTCCCAGTATTCGCAGTGTACATTTTTGATCTGGCAATATAGCGGTTACCACGTATTGATATTGCTTTCAACTATTACCGTAGGAGCTTATTTTTGTCATTTATAATTTTTAAAGCTTCCATGAATTAAATAAAAATAAAAAACATTGTGATCATAAAGTTCAATCGTAGTCATAATTTATTATAATTTTATTTCCTGAGGTAGAAACTTAACGCACTAGCTCAGTGCAGCCATCTCGTGAACAATAGTTGAAGCTTTCTCGTATTAGTTCTCGATGTTTGTAACAGATAGCGGTAGTAGACGCTCAAAGTAAATAGTTCTTTCATTATTACATAGATGTCATTGAAACCAATTTGTGTCAGAAATATATTTATTTCGACAGATTTTTTTTAGCAGCGACAATTTTAGTAAAATAGCGTCCATTAACATGAGGAATATAATATTTAACCGTGGTAACAAAAATAAAGATAGTTATTATATGAGGTAAAATAGTTTATTCTTCATCTTCCTCTTCTTCATTCGGTTCCGGGGTGGTAGTGGTTCGTTTCTTGGACTTCCTCTTGCGACTGTGTCTCTTGCCTTTCTTGCTGATCCTAAGTTAAAAATAAATCATTTAAATATGAATACCACTAAGCAGGTTCCTATCGTCGCTTGAGGGTGTAAACTATGCATGTGGATGACGTTCAATTTAAAGGAGGAAGAAAAATCGATAATTTAAAATTTTGGTGTACCGGATTATTTACAAATTTTTATCAGAGCAGGTTTACAGATTGCTCCATATCTAGATAAGTACCTAGGTATTTCTCAATACAAATTGCTAAGGTTTAAGCAGAAGGCACTAATAAAACATTCAATGCGAAGACATCAACAATATTAAGTTTTAACTAATGCAAATAGAAATATTCAATTCTATTGTAACACAAAACATCACACCTGAAGCACATTTCGCTAGTTATTTTTGAGCCCAACGTGATAATGTGATATAGCGAGCCTAATGCCAACTATTGGGCACAATATCAGTCCCCAGGCTACTACCTACTGAGAAAGTCCAAATGTAAAAACCGAAAAATATTTTGTCCGACCCGGGAATCGAACCCAAGACCTCAGCTTCCGCTCCGTCTCACAGAAAGGAGGCCTGTGTTCCAGAAGTGCGAACGTTATGAGTTGATTATAATATATATGCAGTATGAATTAAATCTAAATTGATAAAACTCACCTTAATATTGAAAGGAAGTGGTAGTGGAGAAGCACATAAGGAATCAAGAGGACACAATAGGTCAGGACAAAGTAGAGAGAAAAGAAGGCTATATTGCAGTATATGCTCCAAGATGGGTACATAGTAATTAATCTTGCAGGAAGATATTGATAGACGAAGAGGGAAGATTAGACCGAGACATATCAATGAGTCGACATAGTACAGATCAAGAAGAAAATGTATAATAGAAATAGATCCAATATGAGTCAGATAGCACTCAATAGAATGAATTAGGAATGCTTCTTCGACAAGAGTAGTGCAGAATTGACGGAGTGGATCACACCATTCATATATAGGGTTATTGGTAAAACAATAACAACCTCACTCATCATTATGAACAACTTTTACTATGGGACCAAACCCGAAATCTCGAAAAAAAATCAGCCTGTTCCTTACATTTATGTTCGTATTTATAACTCGTCAAAATGTAGGGAACAGCTGTTTTTTTTTCACGATTTCAGGTTTGGTCCCTTAGTAAAATTTGTTCATAATTATGAGTGCAATGACCTCTTAATAGGTTGTTAATGTTTTAAAAATACCAATAACCCTGTATACAGGGCCCGGTGGCATACATCAACGCGCAAACTATGAATTCAGTACGTCATTCTAGACCAGAAAAAAAAACCATTTTGACCGCGTAGATAACGCACTTTTCTATGAAACAACTTGATTTTTTTTGATAACCGACCTAAAATTTCTGCGCTAGGGGAAGAACCATATTATCATCATCGCTAGAGGAAAAAATCTAGAATCTTGTCCTGAATTCATGATTGCAAAAAGTTTGCGCGTCGTTGTCCTGCCACCCCATTTAAATAGTGGAATTCAATCTGACATAACTGTGTAGGTAATTAAATTGAAATGTTCGGTAGTATAGGTCATCTTTATCAGTTATGGTGATAAGTAAGACCAGACGCAGAAGTATTACATGAAAAGGTTAAAGACTTCCAGAAGATTATGTATTGTTAGATAGGTACATTATAATAATTTATTTACAAACAACAATTTAAACAGTCCAGTTAGTCACAAAACACTTAAATTACTTTTCATGTTCCGGGCAAGGAGACTTTTCATATGCATTGAATTTCAATATCGCGCCTTTAACTCCCACAAGCACGTTATCTGCCGAATCCATTGCAAAGGAATTTACTCCAGAGATGCCAAATGTTCCCAAATGCCTTGCACTTGTGTTTTCAGGGTCTACTACATATAAGTTACTATTCTCATCCATGGCGAAGACTTCATCCGATCGACTGACAAAAACACCAGTCATTTTATCATTGGGTAACCCTTTGATCTTGATTGGAACCGTATTTCCATTCTTTAGAACATACGAAGTCTTTGTAGCTACGAAATATAAGTTATTTCTCGGGTCCACAGTCAAACCATGACCGTTTGGTACAGCTGAGAATGTCTCCTGCTTTTGACCTTCATTCGTGATCTTATGGACTCTGTTTTGGGGCCAAGTGGCTATATACATTGCACTACCATCGCTGTTAACTGCGATATACATCACATCTTCACCCAAAGCTGTATACAATTCGATAGAGCTGTCATCTTTGAACTTATAGACACCGTTATCAGTGGCTAAATACACGATGTCGTTTAGGTTATCAACGCAAGTCGACTGACCGAGTCCGGCCACTTTTATGATTTCGGATTCTCCGCTTGGGTGCATGACTTGGAGACTCATCTTCATTTCATCACTTATGAGAGTGAAGAAGACCTTGCCAGTCTTCCAATGGATGCTCATGTCTGCTGGTATGCCTGTGACGTTCCTTTGTTCTTCTAAGGAGTAGTGGAAGTTGTTGAAATTGAGGACGGTGGCACAGAAAGTGTCCCTGGTCTTTTGTTGTAAGAGTCTTTGTCTGGTCATCACTGGGTTTGAGCTGATGGTTGTCACTATTGACAGGAGTACTAGTATTAGTTTCTCCATCTGAAATCAAATAGAGTGATGTAAACATTTTGATCTGTGGACAGTCAATTAGGTACTGCAGGTAAATGAATTTTCTAGTTACAAGGAAAGAATGAGCAGCAATTATAATTTCATTTTTAGGGTTCCATATCAAAATGGTAAAAACGGAACCCTTATGGTGAGACTAAGTCTGTCTGTCTGTCACAGCTGGATATCTCAAGAACGACTAATGCTATCGACTTGGAATTTGGAATAGTTTTAGATGACGTTTGCACAACTATTTTGAAGAAAGAAATAAAAATATATTATGTATATTTTTTGCAACAGGGACTGAAAGGGGGTCTGAAAAATTCGAAGTAGGGCTACTAGGGCATGTGGGGTATCATATGAAAGAGCGCAGTTTGCATATTTTCAAACATTTTTCTTTTTTTTTATGCCGCATAGTTTTCGACTTTTGATGAAAAATGAAAAAAAAAATACCGTTCCCTTATCTCCGAAGTTTGCAAAGCGAAAAATCTGAAATTATTCTATGTGATAGAAGTTTATGTAAAGATTTAAAAAAAAACGAAGTCTCTAACTAGCACACTTTTTCAGAAATCATCAACAAAAGATACATTAGTTCCACTATCGGTCAAGAGCAATATTCTAACACCGCAGTGCACAGTGTTAAAATTCTCTGATGAATATAGGCCTCGCCGATGAGAATTTAAAAACATATGATGGTACGGAACCCTCGGTACGCGAGTCCGTCTCGCTCTTGCCCGGTTTTTTAAGAGTAGTAATCAATCGATTATTCGATCAATCGATTTAGAATAACATCGACATTACATTGTCAGTCTGATAAGAGATCCGGTACATCTGTTTGTGTTTAAAATTCTAACAAGTGACTATGATATGTCCGCGCTTATACCATATATTTTTTGTAATCAAGAGCTTTTCACCTTTCAAGAGAAGCATCTTAAAATTATGTATCAATTTCATTATTAAGAAACAACAAGGTACAAAGGTGGACTTAATGCCTTAGGCATTCTCTACCAGTCAACCAAGGGTGGTGAAGAGATTAGATGGCAGGTGCTTTGGTTGAGAGGAAAAATGAAAAAAAAAAAACTATTAAAACTAGTTACACAAATACATAAATAGGTTTTATACATATACACATACATACTATTTACTTATAATAATATAATAAACATACAAATTCAAGGGACAAAGGAGTTGAGATGACTCTACGCTATTTGTTTTGAATATAACTCTGCAATTTCCGCTTAAATGCATACCGACTGGTGGCTGTCCTGATATCAAGAGGAAGTGCAACTTTTTCCGTATTCTTCGTCTCTACATTATCATTATAAAAAAAACCGGGCAAGAGCGAGTTGGACTCGCGCACCGAGGGTTCCGTAACAACCTTTTTTTTTTTAATTTTCACCGGCGAGCTACTTACTAGATCTCGTTCAAACCAATTTTCGGTGGAAGTTTACATGATAATGTACATCATATATTTTTTTTTTTTTGTAGTTTTATCATTCTCTTATTTTAGAACAGTGTAGTTCTTATAGTTTTGGAAAAAAGTGGCTGTGACATACGGACGGACAGACAGACAGACAGACATGACGAATCCATAAGGGTTCCGTTTTTGTCATTTGGCTACGGAACCCTAAAAAGCTTGTGATGCCCCACTGTAGAGCAAAGGCCTCCCATACTCTCTCACCACTTTTTTCTTTTTTATTACCGACTTTACAAAAAGGAGGAGGTACTATGTTCGGGTGTTTGTATGTTTTTTTTTTTTTTTTGTATGTTTGTTCATCGAATACGCCGCCAATTGTCGACGGATTTTCAAAATTCTTTTTTTGTTAGAAAGTAGATAGTTCTGAGGTGGTCCCATTGTCACCAAGTTAGGATCTGATGATGGAATCTTAGAGAAATCGAGGGCAACCCTCAAATTTTATAGGCTCACTTATTGTTTTTCGCATATTTTATGAAGTATCTTGTGTATTTGTGTATGGTTGTCACCATCTCAAGTAGCTGGGCTGATGATGGAAGGTACAATTCCTTAACAGTAAGAAGTTACTCGAACAGGCAAGGACTGTTTTAGTAAATTGTTTTGATGTTTGATAGGGCATTTGCCACATTTGGTCATGACCTGATGCTGCAGTCAGTATAGTCTGCAGAGTACCTAACTCCTCGACAACTAACAGCAGATATATCGTGTTTAGGCTCATTGAAAAGGGCTCGATGTGTGGATAAACGTACTGTTACTGAGGAACACCGAAGACCTGATGCTGAAGCCAGGAGCATCAGAAAAAGTACAAACCTTTAAATTACAGCACCGTAGTCGTGTTTGGGCTCATTTTAAACAGGACTAATTTTAAGTTCAATGCAATGTTGACATAAGTCTGGCCTGATGCTGCAGCCAGGATTATCAACATCTAATCTAAAAACTAATAAAAGGAGAACTCCTCAACAATTAACGTCCCTGCATCGAGAAAAGGAATATTTTATAAAAAGGCGATGGGTAAGTTGACTTTAGGCTATTGTAACTTAGATAAATTATAAATAGACCCACTAAAAAGCGAGAAATAAAAACTTTTTAACAAAAAAAAAACCGACTTCCAAAAAAAACACTACAAACTGAAAAAAAAACACTACAAACTGAAAAATAACTTTAATTTCGGAAGTCGGTGGCAAAAACTAAAATACTGATCCCTAAGACACCGACTTCCGAAATTAAAGTTATTTTTCAGTTTGTAGTGTTTTTTTTTCAGTTTGTAGTGTTTTTTTTGGAAGTCGGTTTTTTAAAGCTTTATGGACCAGCGCGCGGGGTAACTGCGTAACACACTAACTAACAGTACCAATAGATTTCATTTTGACAGTTCAACAACATTCATTGCGTTATTTACGTTGTTGAGCAGACACATTTATCGAACATATGAAGCAATGGATTAGCAATATCGTTCAAAATGATTCAGATTGTGATTGATAGTGTGAGTGATAGCAATTAGGGTAATGTTCTTTTTGAAGGAGTCCAGCTCATCCTATCTGCATGGTCTCTATAATTATCATGAAAATATTAATGATTCACTTACTAGAATTGTTTATAATTGCTTGTTTACTTAGAGATAGAATATACATTTCCCAGAAAATGTAATTAGAAAAAACAAAAACAAGGCAGTTTTCTGAGTATAGAATTGTATTTATTTACTTTATTTTTCTATAACTTTCGAAAGTTTTCCTACATAAAGATTTTTTCCAAGACTGTCGGTTTAGCCCACATTGTATTGTATTAGTAAATCTGTATATTTGGTGGCTATATATTCTTCATGGCTTGCCGCGGTTGGTCCGTGTATGGGTGACCATCTTTACATAGGTACCCCTCCGTGCCTCGGAAAGCACGTTAAGCCGTTGGTCCCGGCTGTCATTCGTGGATCTATGACAGTCGTTACAGGTCGTCAGAAGCCCGAAATGTTGACAACCAGTCTTACCAAGGGGTATCGTATTACCCAGTAACAGGGTTGTGGAGGTCCGATAGGCAGTCGCTCCATGTAAAATACTCTTACTCAGCTGCAACCGGTTAGACTGGAAGCCGACCCCAACATAGAGTTGGGAAAAGGCTATGCAAGTAGTGATTTTCTTCATGGCTAACCAATCATACCTACTTAATGTTTATCGATTTTTTTCAGAGATATAGTTAACACTAGCTTCTGCCCCCGGCTTCGTCTGCGTGAAATTTTTTGTTCCCCGGACCCACCCCGTCGTATCGCATCGCCTGCCCGCGCTACTACTTCTTTCTTACTTTTTTTTGCTCTGTCCCTAATATTGTTCTGGGTGGCAAAATTAGGTTGAGAACCTATGACTTAGAAGGAAGGACCCTGTTTCTTGCCATCTTTTTTATGATGAAAACTTAAGATATAAGTAGATAATTCCTTAAGAGGAAATGCGGTCAGAGAGACTATTGAAAAAGCCTAAGTAAAAAGTCGTAATTGAGGTTTAGTTCTTGCCTATTTTCTACTCCAATATTAGACCAATTTAAAAGATATTTCAAAAAATTAATAACAAGGATGTATACAATGTCCCTATGTTTTTCTTTTTTCATTACTAGTTGTCAAATTTGTACACTAGGCCTCTGTTGACAGCGGTTTAAATCGGCAATTTTTAGCATTTTTTGAGGGTTCTAGTGCTGATTAAAATAATGTATCATCAAAAAGGAAAACAGAGGGACATACAAGTACGTAGTTAATATTTATAATTCTGTAAAAAATCATTGCTTTATGGTCATAAACCAGAAAGAAAACTGGCGAGAGCGTTTATATGGAGAAACGACCAATTCAGTCACGATTTCCGTAAGGTAAACCCGAGATAGAACCATACAATTTCAATTATACACATTGTTAATTTACTCTGTGGAGGCTTAGCGGTGAAAATTAAACGCTTCGCTGTTTCCATAACGTTTTTCCCTTCCATCTCTGTTCGTAAGTATCTTACGTATCTCGATTGAATTTTATTTTAATAGGTTTTTCTGCGAGCTTCGTGGTTCAGTGAAAATTGCGGCCTTGACGGAGGTGACTGAACAGTAATCTTGAGAGCTGAAGATGATGATGATAGGAGTTCATTCCACTTTTTTAAAGCCTGGTAAATTTATGTGCTGTCTTGTCTTATTTATACTCTGTTCAAATTGGTTTGACTAAAAAAAAACCCAAAGCCATAAGATATAGATTGACGACGATAAGACAATTGAATATCAGGTAATTTACTTTTTGGTAAAACATTAGTACTACCATAGATTAGCATGGTCTTACAATAACATTCGGGAACAGAATCTACATGTGTTGCCTTTTATGGAGTACAAAAAGAAAAAAAAAATATTGTTAAACCATTTAAAAAAACCGGTCAAGAGCGAGTCGGACTCGCGCACAGAGGGTTCCCTACAAATTTGTAGGTATGTAAATAGATTATCACGGCTTTAAAAAAAAAATATTACTACAAATTTACGGTTTTCGGATTTTTTCCAGATGCAGCTGAATACCAGTATTTTACATGGAGCGACTGCCTATCTGACCTCCACAACCCAGATACTGACCCTGTAATACGATACCCCTTGGGAAGACTGGTTGTCAGACTTTCGGGTTTCTGACGACCCGAAACGGCTGTCAAAGATCCACGAATTACAGTCGGGAACAACGGCTTAACGTGCTTTCCGAGACACGGAGAGGTCTTGGTATGTAAAGATGGTCACCCATCCACGGACCAACCGCGGCAAGCGTAGCTTAACCTAATCGATCGACCCGTGTGGCTGTTATTACTAAGCCACAAGCCCCCTCGGTTAAAATATATATGACAAGAAAAACCAGTACTTACTTTTCTTTCACAAAATATTCCAACTCAACACAACACAGCTCCGCGTAAGTACTATTCCGGGGCACACATCTCGAAGCGCACTGACAACAAAATTATCAGTTACTTTATATATAAGTGTCATATTATCATTCTTACTGTATAAACGTTTATAATAAAACAATAACATTGTGTTGGACAATAGTCAACAACATATTTCTTCGATTATATTCGTGATTACTCAATCTTTAGAAGGAAATATGCGGTGCGTTGTTAGCTCTTTCATTTTCTTCATTGTCATCGTTGACTGTGGTTTTCAGTGTAACTGTCGCTTTGTCTAGAACATAGTAATTATTAAGGCGAAAGCGCCAGGGTAGCCCGCGAAATTCAATTTTTTTTAGGTTTTTTGCAATTTGCTGGTCAGTATTAAGTTGTACGTTGATTAAAATATGATTCGCGGCTGTAACAAATATGTATTTACAGAATTATAAACATTAAAGTCATCAACACAACTCTCTAAGACCATGTAATCCCCAAGAATGACTATTTCATGAAATCTTGACATTTGGGGATTACATGGTCTTAGAGAGTTGTGTTGATGACTTTAATGATTATAATTCTGTAAATACATATTTGTTACGACCGCGAATCATATTTTAATCAAAGTACAACTTAATACTGACCAGCAAATTGCAAAAAACGTAAGAAAATTCGAATTTCGCGGGCCACCTTAGAGCTTCCCCCTTAAGTTAAAGATTAAGATTATTTAGTTGTGCTATATCGTGCGGAAACACATGAACATTCGAGTAATTACAATTTGCATCATTATCTTTGTTTTCTGCTGATACTTAATTAAATTTTTACCAGCACCCTTATTATTTAAAACATTTTCTACCACAATTCGAGAGTAATGAAGGAATTTTTTAATACATTGCTTCATAAGTTCGAAAAATTCGTCTGTTTAACCACACGAATAGCGCAATGAACGTGGCTGAACTGTCAAAATGAAAAGAATTGAGATCAATTGTAATTTTGTGTGTGTTACGCAATCACCCCGCTGGTCCAGGTGCCCTTTACTGTCCGTTTTTTAATGAGTCTTTAATTGAGAAAATGGTCATTCATTTGTAAATCATTAATAATAGCCTCCCCGACCGTTTTCGGTCACGGTGGCCAATCTCAATGGAGATTAGCCAGGTACGCAGGAGATATTATAGTGCACAAGTGTGTGCGCAAACACAGGTGCACTCTCTGTTCCTTTACTCTCATAGTCCGATGGGACGGCAATCCGACACGACCGGGGAGAGTTCAGGCGCAGGACCAACGGCTTTACGTGCTTTCCGAGGCACGGGGGTATTAAACCGCCAACTTCCAAACTTCGGACTGTTACTAAGAAATTCCTAATGGAAAACCCAATAACACTTTGTCCGACCCGGGAATCGAACCCAGGACCCCACGCTCAGCAGTCGCCCTTGCAACCACGAGAACAACGAAAAAAAAAACTGTTAAATAGAGGTGAAACACCGACATACTCATCTGTATTAAAATATGTACTGTAGCGAGAGATATTCATCAGTGATACGAGTATATAAACAATGAGTGAAACAACAAGATTCCAATTAAGTATTGTTTTGTTTCAAGTTTCATAGCCATACAATATTTGACCCAGTATTTTATTTATTTATTTATTTATTTATTTATTAACACTTTATGCACAAGTAAAAGAAATACTGTACAAAGGCGAACTTAATGCCTGAGGCATTTTCTACCAGTCAACAAAGTATTATAATCACACTAATATTATATAGGCGAAAGTTTGTGAGTGTGTGTTTATATGTTTGTTACTTCTTCACGCTCAAACGGCTGGACCAATTTTGATAAAATTTTGTATGGAGGTAGCTGACACCCTGGATCAACATATAGGCTACTTTTTATCCCGATATTCCCACGGGATCGACAGTTATGCGGGTGAAATCGCTGGGCGTGGCTGGTATTAACATAAAATCACGCCTTTATTCCCCAAAGGAAAGGGGCACTTATAGTACAGTCACGAGCATAAGTATGTATACATAAAGGCGATTTTCTCCTTTATTATTGAATGAAATTTTATGTTATTACGAACATAGCATTTCCGAACCTATAGGTTTATGTAAAGTGTCGTATTTCAACTTTGCATTCGTTATTTTGTGAAAAAATTGCAATTGAAAGTTGCCAAGTGTTGACATATTAGTGCTCGAGACTGTACACCCACATTTCGCCAGTAAGTCTATCAGTTATGTCTTCGTCGTCAGTTATGTCCGGGCACAAATCTAAGACTCCAGTCTGCTACTGAGAAATTGTAGATGGATAACGCTTAAAACACTTTGCTCGACCCGGGAATGAGATCCAGGGCCGCACGGTTAGCAGTAGCGTTTGCGAACACTAGACCAATGAGGTAATCGATGTATAAAAAAAACCGGCCAAATGCAGTTCGGACTCGCACACGAAGGGTTCCGTACCACATAGCAAAAATCGCCGATCTAAACATTTCTTGTATGGAGACCCTTTGATTTTTTTTGCTTTTTATTATTTGTTGTTATAGCGGCAATAGAAATACATACTCTGTAAAAATTTCAACTGTCTACCTATTACGGTTTATGAGATACAGCCCGCTGACAGACAGACGGACGGACAGCGGTGGCTTAGTAACAGGATTCCGTTTTTTTTGGCGTTCTAAAAAATCCATAACACCGTATTTGCACTCATAATTTTCCAGATTTTTCATCTAAAAATCCATCATTTAAGAATTAACTTTAACGATAATGTTTTTTTTTTAATTCTTAAATTTTATTACAGGCTTTTATCCACAGAGGCATGTCAACCTCATCATTAAAGACAGTGTTGGTATTGACGTTAACTCCTGTGATAAATGGATGGGTGGCTCCTCGTGGAGAGGTAACTTTAATCATGTATTTGTCAGGTAGGCTCGCATTCAACAGTATGAAGCCTGAAATTTTGGGGGATTATTATGTAATAATAGAGGGTTTGTTTGTTGGTATTAAATTAACTATTTATGAGTATTTTTTAGGGTTCCGTACTAAAATGGTAAAACGGAACCATTATAAAAAAAAATATAATCAGGCAACTAAGGCTTATAGATAAAATACACAAAAATAATCTTATAAAATAATAAACTAATACATATTAAAAACCTTAAATCTATGACTATACACGTAACGTTGTCGGCGTCGGCCATAAGGTGAGACTCAGTCTGACTGTCTGTCTGTCACAGCTGGATATCTCAACTACTAATGCTATCAACTTGACGTTTGAAATAGTTTTAGATGACGTTTGCCTAACTATTTTGCAAATAAGAAAGAAATAAAAATATATGTATATTTTTTGCAACAGACAGTATCATATGAAAGAGCGCAGTTTGCACATTCTCAAATATTTTTCTTTTTTTTAGGCCGCATGTTTTCGACTTTTGATTAAAAATGTAAAAAAAAAATACCGTTCTCCCCCTGTTATCTCCGAAGTTTGCAAAGAGAAAAATCTGAAATTATTATCTGTGATAGAAGTTTATGTAAAGATTACAGGAAAAATAAAACGAAGTCTCTAAATACCACACTTTTTCAGAAATCATTAACAAAAGTTGCATTAGTTCCACTTCGGTCAAGAGATGGCGCTGACATAAAACTGCAATATTCTACACCGCAGTGCACAGTGTTAAAATTCTCTGACGAATATAAGCCTCGCCGATGAAAATTTGAAAACATGATGGTACGGAACCCTCGGTGCGCGAGTCCGACTCGCTCTTGTTTTTGTAATGATAATATGTATTTGATTACTAGTTTATTTATTTATAAGAATAAATAGTATGTATTAGGTACGTTGAAACTGTGTGTATTCCACGTCACTTGTCCCTAAAGGTTCATTAGAAAACCAGCGTCAGACAATATCTATCTGGCATTAAGGCGACTACATGACCTAAAGCGCGGTCTTTGTCGAACTGCAGTGCGATTCTGTAACCATCTCACCGTGAAAACTTAGGTGAAGTGAGCGTGGAGTGAGCTGTCAATAGTGTCAATTCCTAGCAAAAACAAACTCACTTCACCTAAGTTTCACGGTGAGATTTTTACAGAATCGACCGGCTGCACAGAAAACAAAGAGAAGCGCGATGACACAACGCTGATAATTTATTACAAAATATGAAGCAATTATCTATTTACAAAAAAAATCTATTGATTGAACTAAAAAATTAAAACACTAGTTCTTTAGTATGTTGCTTGTAGAATAATCTGACAAAAAATCATAAGGATTGTATGTAAATTAGTATGGTTTTTATTGTAAAAAGAAAGTCTTTAGAGGTATCTTCATGATTTTTTCTATCGTATCAAATTAGTTGTATTATGTTTTCAACACACTATCTACCTAGCATATTCCTGAAGAATATCATATATTTTTCTGATTTTGTTTACTGTAGTCGATCATATACTTTTATTGTTTCTAAAACTTGCGTTTTTTCCGTTTAGGTCATGTAAGCCACTTAAATTAATTAAACCCATCAAACAAACCGAAAATTGCCACCGTCAACCATTTCCCATGAGACAAAAACTTATAACACTTCTTAAAGAAAAATGTCGCCCCATTCATTTCATGCTTACATCTCGCGTAAACCGTCCTTTTCATCATCTAAGTACGGGTTAGGAGACATAATTTTTCATCAGTCCTGGCAGATATGAATGAAACTCGATTCATATGTCACTGCTGAAAAAAGAAAACTCAATCTTATTTTCCACAAAATAAGGTTTAAATTCGTCTGGCAACGTGAACGTCTATAGTACAGGAGCTAGTATATTTTGAACTGTAGTAGAAGAGCTTGATGTTAGTGTTTTTAACACAATCTTGAAGTTTGGACAGTTCTAATACGATTGGTGGAAGCTTGGACTTATGTCAAAAAGTTGACCTAAAGTTTTAGGTCTATTTATCGAATTTCTGGAGATTTCCTAAGCTCCTTGTGTGTCATAAGTGTTTCAGTAAGCCCTGAAGTTAATATCGCCCTAGGATATAGTTAGGTAACATTTTGAGTAATAGAATTATTATTAAAACTAGCTGCGCTCCGCGGTTTCACCCGCGTAAGTGTCGATTCCGTGGGAATATTGGGATAAAAAGTAGCCTATATGTTAATCCAGGGTGTCGGCTACCTCCATACCAAATTTTACCAAAATTGGTTCAGCCGTTTGAGCGCGAAGAAGTAACAAACATATAAACACACACACACTCACAAACTTTCGCCCTTATAATATTAGTGTGAAGCACCAGGTACACAAGGAAGTCATACTATGTGAAGTGAGCTTGAAGTGAACTGTCAGTTCCTAGCATCAGATGGAATGACAGTTCAGTACAAGCTCACTTCAACTAAGTTTTCAATTAAGTAACGGCAGGAGGCTCTGTACTTTTTAACCAGCCTAATATTGTGTAAGCACCAGGTACACAAGGAAGTCATACTATGTATGTGAAATGTGCTTGAAGTGAACAGTGTCAATTCCTAGCATCAGATGGTACAAGCTGATCAGTTCAGTATAAGCTCACTTCAACTTTTACTTACTTAAGTAATGGCAGGAGGCTTTGTACTTTTTAACCAGCCTGAATATATCTAATAGTAAAGTTTCGATTTAGCAGTGCTGATCTAATCCGAACAAGGTGAATCTTAATTTTTCGTACTTTCCAGATAATGCAACAGGATATTGAGCAGCATCATCAACAAATGCTGAAATGGTACAGGCACTGACAATAAATTCTCCCCTAACCTCAAATTCCTGAGTTAAGTCAAACAAAAACTAACTTAATACGATTCCATAATACACCAGAATCCTTTGACCAAGTTGCCCGTTTTTGTACTAAAAGGTATTATGTTGGGCAACAGTTAGTAGAAACTTTGGAGGCAGGCTGCACATATGGCACTTTTGTCGGGCAAGTTTGGAAGAGCAAAAAGCGGAATGGTTTTGACTTTACTTGTAAGTACCTAACACCATTCCGGGAGCAGTGATGGCCCAGTGGTAACGGACGTGACTTTCGAATTTTAGGTCGTAGGTTCGAACCCAGACAGGCGCTTTACTTTGTATAAATTATTTCATCACCGCTGCTCTCAAAACGGTGAAGGAAAACATCGTAAGGAAACCGGCATGTCCTAAGATCAAAAATTCGATGACATGTGACGGGCCTGTGTGGTAGATCACGGCCCACTCCCTCTCACCGAGAGGAGGCCTGTATCCCAGCAGTGGGAACATTATAGGCTGATTATGCTAACACCGTGCTTAGTAAAAGTGTTGTCCACTTTGTCTTTATTATGCTCCTAATTGTATTTTTTTTGTATTTTCGTAGGTGGACGGAGTCACGCGCACAGATTATAAGTATGGATAATAAAACAAAAGAGGTTTTTTTCCCGACTGTCAAGCATAACACTTTAATCATAGTCCTATGTCCAAATACCCGCTTGGTTAAAAGACTGACAGTGAAAAATAATAACAATACAATATGTATTGCTAATCCTGCGTGGGCGCATATCTTAGCTTATTATTAATGGCCTTGGAAACAGGCTAAGAATAGAAGTATTGAGACACGAACCTTCGTTAAAAATATTTTTAGATCCTATCGCGGTCAAAATTATAACTTAAACAGAGGTAAGTATAATGTGAGTTATCACTTACCAGATTTCACGATAATATTAGAATTACATATTAGATTAGTAGGTATAATATTAGTTATTAGATGTCGAAGGCACGAAACAAGGCAGGAACAAAAGTTTGGACCTGACTTTGTGAGCACGTTTTTTTAAAACTAGCTGGGCCCCGCGGTTTCACCCGCATAAGTGTCGATCCTGTGGGAATATCGGGATAAAGAATATCAAGAAATCCGTTTAGCCGTTTGTGCGTGAAGAAGTAACTAACATGCAAACACACTCACAAAGGGAAGATTAAACTGGTCCTCTGACAACTTTTTGCGATACTAATGTTGCTCACTTTTTGAAATTATTGAGCCTCTTGTAAACTTTCTATCAACTAACCAGCAGCGAATACCAGCGCTGCGACATGTGTTTTTAATTGTCGCAGCATCATATTGAGATTGGAGCCTTTTAGCCTCGTACAGGACTTTCTGTTTTTATTTTCATTGTATTCTTTATGTTTCTACGCGTGTGTTTGGTTTAATTTGTGATATTCGTGTGCGCGTCTCAATAAGTACTTTTTTCTTCTTTATCTAAGGTGCGAATGTCGTTCGAACGTCAAGATTACAAAAGACAGCTGTCCCCCAAAACGCCCGCCCTTCACCTCTCCCTAGTGCTTACACTGGGAAGAAGAAGTGGCGCAACAAACTCCCCAGCAGCACAGTCTATACAATAGTAGGTATGTAAAGTAATAAACATAACGAGATGCAGACCATTAAATTAAATTATCTGCCATTGAGAGAGCAGCGAGAGCAGTGGTGGCCCAGTGGTAACTGCCGCGACTTACGAGTTGCAGGTAGTAGGTTCGAACCCAGACAGGCGCTTTACTTTGTGTAAATTATTTCATCGCCACTGCTCTCAAAACGGTGAAGGAAAACATCGTGAGGAAACCGGCATGTCCTAGAACCAAAAATTCGAAGACATGTGACATCTACCAACCCGCACTGGGCCCGCATGGTGGATTATGGTCCACTCCCTCTCACAGAGAGGAGGCCTGTGTCCCAGCAGTGGGAACATTACAGGCTGATTATGCTATGCTATGCTATGCTATCTGCCATTTGTCAGCTAACCACGTCTTATTAGGACTAGCTACTTAAGCCTTTTCCTAAAAAATCTCATCTCTTCAATTCAAAATATTATTCAATTGAATAACCCTGCTCCAAACTCCGTTACAACTTGATTTCCTTCGTACAAAACGAAACAAAATAGAAAATACTATTTGAATATTCCACAAGTTTAGATTAAATTTCACCATTGCTGGGATTTGAATGGAAAATATAAGTTTTATTTATTTGTCGGGGGCTTGGGGGATTCAATTGCTCTGCGTAGAACGGATTTGTTTCCGATGTGGAGGAAATGGGGGGGGGAGGGGGGAATGGGGACCGTATTGGGATGTATTCGTCAACTTTTAAAACGGGGGGTTAGTTTTCTAAAGACTGCGAGTAAAGTTTGCTTGTGGTTGTTGCTCAGATATTGAATTTGGTTTTAAGTCTTGCGAGTTGTCGATTAAGTCTCTTGGTGCTTTTCGCTCTTGTATGTATATCTGTAGTGTTTTAGTAACTGTTCTCTAATACCAGCCTGTTAATGGCTCACTGCAGGACAAGACCGCTTCTCATACAGAGAAGGCATGAGCATTAATTCTAACGGATTTAATTATAAGTCTAGCATAGCCATTCGATACTTCTACTTATCCGGCTCGAGGGACCACGGAAGCGTGGTCCTTCGAGCCGGATAAGTAGACTTTTGTGCGTGAAGAAGTAACAAACATACAAACACACTCACAACCTTTCGCCTTTATAATATTAGTATGATTTGTAGTTAACATATACATACTTGCATATACTCACATTTTCTTCCCAAAGGGGTAAGCAGAAACTACAGAACACCATCTACTACGATCATTTCATAATCCTCGTGCTTCGCTTACGTTCATAGATCAGGGGGCCTAAAAAGGCCACTTTGGCAGAATCATAAAAGGATAACATTATGAATCGTAATATGGTGAAGACAGTCCGTGTTTTTCTTTTTTTCGTTGCACTACGTAAGGTATAATCAAATAGGTTTTGATTGGATTTGGATTGGATTGATTGGTAAGTATTTTAGCACAGACAAAAAAAATAACTGAAATATCCTTCACCAATGGGATTTGATACGATTAACTTAACAGTTAACTGTCCATTATAATTCAAAATGTTATCCTTTTATGATTCTGCCAAAGTGACCTTCTTAGGCCCCTGTTCATTTTGTCAAGACACTCCAAATGTACTGGAAGCTCTCAAATGTCTGCTAAAACATTTAAAGTTAAAAACTACTTAAGTTGTTTGACAATATTTGTTTGTAGCTCAAGTGTATGCTCATGTGAGTTGCACAAAACAGTTCTTTGAGTTAAAGAGCTTAAAATATGTAAGTCTCAATAATTATGCTAAATATCTAAGACAGTTTAAACTTTAAATCAACAAAATGACGAAAGTTTTTTTTTTTTTTTTGTTAAATTATAATGAAAATGTCCTATTATTTTATCCTTGTCATTATTTAATTTAGCCAAACATTCACGACCTAACCTTTTCCAACTATGTATATTAGCGTCGGCTTCCAGTCTAACCGGATGCAGCTGAATAACACTGTTTTACACGGATCAACTGCCTATCTTACCTCCACAACCCAGTTACTGAGTAACACGATACCCCTTGGCAGACTTTGGGGTTCTGACTACCTGTAACGACTGTCAAAGATAACTGCCGGGACCAACGGCTTAACGTGCTTTCCGAGGCTGCGGCGAGGATGGAGGACACGTTTGTTTAGTTATAGATTACTAGCAGCGCACCGCGGTTTCACCCGCATAAGTGTCGATCCTTTGTCCTTCCTCGGGATGCAATCTATCTCTCTGCCAAATTTTATCGTAATCCGTTCAGTGGTTTAGGCGTGAAAAGGTTTCATACAGACAGACAGACAGAGTTACTTTCGAATTTATAATTATAGTATGGATTATTCTTAGTAAAGACCAACTAATACCAAAAGTGGGTGGAAGTAATGCAAAGTTAAGCACAACCCACTGAACATTCCTATACCAAATTTACCTCAACACTATTCAACAATTTCAAATAAACCTCTTCTGTATAATAGTCATTCAATTATCTCAAATTCTTGCATCAGAAGTGACAGTCTTGTATAAAACTATTCAACAAATCATCGACGGAAACTTGGGCGGACACAAGTTAGAAACTTTTATACAATAATGAGGTTTGAGTGAGGAGTTCTTACTTCCTACATCTTTTGTTAACGCGGGGTGATTTGTCAAAGTAAAGAAAGAACGGCGAAGAACTAGTTTTTTTTTGAGGGGTTTATACAAGTACCTACTGTAAAAAGTTGTACACACGAGTACACGACCATACAGGGTTATTGGTAAAACATTAACAACCTCTTAAGAGGTCATTGTACTCATCATTATGAATAACTTTTACTATGAGACCAAACCTGAAATCGCGAAATAAATCAGCTGTTCCCTACATTAATTTATGTTCGTATAACTCGTCAAAATGTAGGGAACAGCTGATTTTTTTTCAGCGCGCATCGCCATGTTTTTTCACCAACACTACTCTCTAAGACCAAGTAATCCCACTGAATGACTGTTTCATAAAATCTTGACATTTTACTAACTTAACAAGTAATTGTATTACTGATCCTAATGATTTTAATACTGAACAGCAAATTGCAAAAAACGTAAGAAAATTTTGAATTTCGCGTGGCAGTGGGCAGGGCACATTCCCCGCAGAACAGATGGCCGATGGGGCTGAAAGGTTTTGGAGTGGCGATCGCGTACCGGTAGACGTAGCGTTGGAAGACCCACAAGATGGACAGATGACCTGGTGAAGATCGCAGGAATCCGCTGGATGCGGGAAGCACAGAACCGGTCGAAGTGGCGGTGCTTGGGGAAGCCTATGTCCAGCAGTGGACGTCTTTCGGCTGAAATGATGAATAATGATACAATTTAGGTACTTATTATGAGAGTTATTTATTAATATTTGAAATTGTTTAGTTATCTGCATTGCGTCAAGAACCAATTACCTACATTCCGTGTTATATACACTCGACATACAAATCATGTCTAGACAACTTACTTTCGATCAGATGCAACAAAAAATTAATCCTACATGTTTGCTCTGTTCTTGATTAATATCTCTGCAATCGATCTCCGCTTCCGCTGTCGCTTATGTATTGTGTCGATGGCGTGTATAACGGTGTGTTTGCGATCTGGCCGCGACTTTGTGGCGCCAAGCGGCGCGAGCGCAAGTGGGTACAATGGTTTAGTGTGGACAAGCGATTAGCATATTTTTGTGGTTTTTCCTTGTCACATTAATTTTATTCTTACTTTTTGACCGGTCCTGTGGGCGTCAACTGGCAATTAATAAATGAGAAATTGAATTCCTGGGCATTCCATAGGCATGTTCCTTCGTTCTTAATTTGAATTGTTTATATACCTATTCCAGTTGCAGTGTGTGTAATAGAAAGTAAAATGTCAAAATATCATATAGCTATCACTAAAAATAAATAATTTAATTTTGTATAATTTAATTATGTAAAAGTAGGTATCTAAAATAAGGGGAAGAGTTCATTTGGTATCGAAAAACTCGTCCACATGGGAAAACTGCCCAAAAGGCTGGCAATATTGACAGATATAGCTAGATTTAAAAAAAAGAACGACTCGAAATACCCACGAACACAAGTGACTCAAACCCCTGTCTAAAAAAGGCCCGTCAGTTGGATCCATGTCTCCAGGTAAGTTTTTATAAAATACAGAAACAGTCTTTACACTACGAAGTATTTAATCAGACTCAAGAACACGCTACAAGTTACTACTACTTATCTTAATTTTTCATTTGTTTATAAGAAGCTTAACCTACAGTCCTACACATAACTTCATAAACAGTACATCTATAGTTTTTTTTTATTATTTTTTGTGGATGGGAAATCTTCAAAGACCCCTCCCGCTCAGGGTGGAGCGGAAGGGAGTGTCAGACTCTTACTGCCTTAAACCCACCCGTGTTCCTTCCTTAGCCCTTTATGTTCCGGGCCAGCGGTAACCCTTTCGGACAATCCCGCTGACCCGGAGTACATCTATAGCGTGGCTGTCACGGTAGACAAATACCCAACTCTATCCAAAAGCTTTAAAAACAAGTCCAACAACTAACCAGCCACGTCCATACTAACCTCAACGTACACAAAAATCTAGTAGAATTTGCGTAGGTGTCGCCAAATAAGGCCAAATCTTTGTTACGAGTCAAACCGTCATATACACAGCTTTGTACGATTGTAAGGTCAGCAGAACACGTCTATTAACTACTGGTTCTCCATGACTATCAACTGTAAAAAACAACGTTATATCATTACGCTTGTGTAATTAAAGGGTATGCAGACACCTTCATTTCGCTAGTTATTTTTAAGTTCCATATATCAATCTAGACTCCAGACTGCTAATGTAGGACGACTCCCGGCCACCGTAGGACGACTCCCGGCCACCGTAGGACGACTCCCGGCCACCGTAGGCGCGGGCCTGCGGGCGGAGAGTAATGGGTAGCTCACCGTCCGATCAGGACCAGGCCCGTGCCGGACGGCGCGTACGTGTTCCACGCGCGCCTCAAAGAGATGTCAGCGTCGAGGAGGGGCCCCATAGGGCCGAAGCCTGCCGGGTCAGCGGGATTGTCCGAAAGGGTTACCGCTGGCCCGGAACATAAAGGGCTAAGGAAGGAACACGGGTGGGTTTTAGTCAGTAAGAGTCTGACACTCCCTTCCGCTCCACCCAGAGCGGGAGGGGTCATTTGATGATTACCCATCCGAAAAAAAAAAAAAAAAAAAAGACTGCTAATGAGAAATTTATAATGGAAAAATCCATAACACTTAGCCCATATGAGGTAAAATTTGTAAGTAGGTATGTGTGTAGGGGCTACTCTTCGCAACTGATGCGATTCCGAAAATTCTTTCACTAATGGGAAGCTGCAGTATTGCCAAGTTTCATAGGATATCAAACAACTCAGCCTATCGCAGCCCACTGCTGGACATAGACCTCTCCCAGGCTGCACCACAACACCCTGTCCTCTGCCTTCCGTATCTAGTCCGTCCCAGTCACCTTCTTTAGGTCGTCCGTCCATCTAGCTAGGGGGCGTCCCACACTACGCTTGCCGATACGCGGTCTCCACTCCAGGACTCGTCTGCTCCACCGACCATCGGTCCTTCGACAAACATGGCTAGCCCACTGCCACTTCAGTTTGCTTACTCTGCAATGCCGGTAACTCCGGTTCCTTTCCGGATAATTCCATTCCCGATTTTATCCTTCAAATAGACTCCGACTCATAGGATATATTTTATGATAAATCAAGAAACTTCACGCGGACGAAGTCGCGAACAACAACTATATAACATAATCAGCCTATAATGTTCCCACTGCTGGGACGCAGGCCTCTACCCCTGTGAGAAGGAGTGGGCCGTAATCCACCACGCGGGCCCAGGCCAGTGCGGGTTGGTAGATGTCACATGTCTTCGAATTTTTGGTTCTAGGACATGCCGGTTTCCTCACGATGTTTTCCTTCACCGTTTTGAGAGCAGTGGTGGTGAAATAATTTACAAAAAGTAAAGCGCCTGTCTGGGTACGAACCTACTATCTACTACAGCAACAACTAGTGGGACATAAACACAATTGGCTCTAAATGTGAGCGTGGGTGTGAAATAGCTACACTTCAGCCAGCCCTTTGGAGGAAACATGCGTGATGTTATGCCCATATCCTAAATGTCAATTATTATAATGAAGCTCAATTATTATAGCGCCATCATAAAAGTCTATTTTTTATTGAATTAATTTGTCACTAATGAAGTATTTAGGTGAAACTGTCGCGTGGGCTGAGAGTTTGGGTATTTATAGTTTGTGGTAAAACGATTATATATTATTGGTTTGAAGCCTATTTTTCCTTATTCGAGGTGGTGAGATTTCTAAATGGTATTTATGACACAAGAAATTAAATACGATAAAAGAATACTATTCATATATTTGCATACTATTGTATAGAATCAAGTTCTTCTAGTGTCGCTCTAAGTGGTCGCTCACAATGGGCCTTATAAGAAGGCTAAAAGTCACACAAAGGGCAATGGAGAGTTTCCCTGCGTGATCGAATCAGGAATGAGGAGATCCGCAGGAGAACTAAGGTAACCGACATAGCCCGAAGAATTGCCAAACTTAAGTGGCAGGGGGCAGGGCACATTGCTCGCAGAACAGATGGCCGATGGGGCCGAAAGGTTCGGGAGTGGCGACCGCGTACCGGAAGACGTAGCGTTGGAAGGCCTCCCACAAGGTGGTCTGACGACCTTGTGAAGGCCGCAGGAACCCGTTGGATGCGAGAAGCACGGAACCGGTCGAAGTTGAGAGGTGCTTGGGGGAGGCCTATGTCCAGCAGTGGACATCTTTCGGCTGAAATGTTGATGATGATGAAGTTCTACTAACTGAACTGACACCTGTGCTGCTGAGTAGTTTGTTGCTTCCCAGCGAAAGCACTAGGAAGTGGTGAAGGGCGGGCGTTTGAGGGGGACTGCCTTATGTATTTTTGACGTTCAAAAGGTGCTGATTCTCAGACTAATTTAATTAATGGATTCGATACACTGCCGTAACTACGAGTATGATTGTAGGGGGCTCATTCTACCCAGATAAGAATATAAAAGTAACGAAACTTTTATTACAAAGAGGGTTAGTAACAATTTACTTACTATCGAGTGTATAGAATATACCTAGCTATGTTAAAATCAGGGACTTAAACCACCTTTATAAAGGTTACAGAGTTATAAGTGTTACATATTGAATTGATAACAGAATTAAATATGACTTTTATATGTGATTTTTAATGTGATAACCCAAAACACTTACAAAAGTGTAACCGTATTAGATCTCTAAGAGATATGAAAGTCTTAGCAGTGTTAAGAAGTGTAACCGGCACGCGGCGTTGCCAAAATAGCCGGAAACCCGACTGGATTGAGGCTATTTTGCATTTTTGCCATCGCCCGCCGCGGCTATCTGTCCGCCGTGGTGCCGTTCAATTATACCTACAAATGCTTATTTCTGTTACACATATTATTAACACATACTTAAATAAAATAGGTTACACTTTGATTCTGTAATATTATTGTATCTGTCCCTGGTTAGAACATTAACATAACTTTTTGTGATCTGTTAGCACGGAACAGGCTTTTAAAACAAAAGAATAATATTGATTAATCGATTGTCAACGATAATGACTAGTGAAACCAAAGTTCGAAGCCTACGCAAAGAACATTCACGTTTATTGTGTATTCACAAAACATAAATTGCTTATTTCATCATAGTACCATGTTTTTTTTTTCATTAATTTTTTTTTCTTAATGCAGGGAATGTATTTTCCACACAAAAAAAGATTAGATCTTAGAAATAGGGGAATAAGACTTTAATAGCCCCCCCCGACCGTTTTCGGTCACGGTGGCCAATCTCAATGGAGATTAGCCAGGTACGCAGGAGATATTATAGTGCACAAGTGTGTGCGCAAACACAGGTGCACTCTCTGTTCCTTTACTCTCATAGTCCGATGGGACGGCAATCCGACACGACCGGGGAGAGTTCAGGCGCAGGACCAACGGCTTTACGTGCTTTCCGAGGCACGGGGGTATTAAACCGCCAACTTCCAAACTTCGGACTGTTACTACACATTAATCTACCCCGCAAAACCATTTTCACGGTTTGTCTGTGGGAACGGAACAAACAGTATTATAATTATGGTTTATTCAAACGGACACTTAAATTTCCCTAATTTAACTCATTTTTATTATCACTACTAAATTACAATTAACAAGCTAACACTAAAATATATATATCGCTTACAAACACCTGAGAAAAAACAGCTTCACCAATTTAGCGAATTTAATTCCTGACCTCACCATACCAGCCTATCGTCGCTTAAGTTCTAACACCGCGGAAGTCAAAATACGCAACTTTTCAGGAGAGCAAAAAATCCGTTTTATTTAGCCTCAAACAACTGTTCATATTTAGGTTTATTCTTTTTTGAATAACGACTCACCATTGGTTCAAACTCTCGTGTTTGATTTGTCAAACGATGCGCCTTGCGATTCTCTATCGAATGACATACAATACGTATTTTGTCAAAAAAATTACTTCCGCGGTGTTAGAACTTAAGCGACGCTATGTTGTTCCACTGCGATGATGCCATCACGCTTGCTCAAGACGGGTTGGCAATTAGGTTAAGCTACGCTTGCCGCGGTCGGTCCGTGGATAGGTGACCATATTTAAATGCCAAAATCCCACCGTCACTGGGTTATGGAGGTCAGATAGGCAGTGGCTCCATGTAAAGTAATGGTATTCAGCTGCATCCGGTTAGACTGGAAGCCGACCCCAACAAGTTGGGCAACAGGCAAGCAGATTGATTTTTGAACCTCGTTAATGAGAGGCACAATCAAAGCATTAAACTTATAATAAACCAACAATCATTAAAAGCCAGCCCTAATGATAAAACACGCTAAAATTAATCCAATTGAAACGTCACTATACAACAAATAAATTAATAATCAAATTACCATCAACGGCAATGCAAAACCACAATTTGACAGCGGCAACATCACTTACAATGAACGATCGAATTATGACGCTTTATACATTTTAGTAAATTAGCAGCTGAATACCAGTATTTTACATGAAGCGTCTGCTTATCTAACCTCCAAAACCCAGTTACTGGGTAATACCATACCCCTTGGTAAAGACTGCTAACGATCCACAATTGACAGCCGGGACCAATGGCTTAACGTGCTAATAATCAGATATATTAAGCAATTTAAGAGAGATCTAAGTATATCAAGCTGTTAACGACAAAACTTTATGGATCCAAACTAAAGAGTTTAACGATAAAATTCCCTAAAACCGATCCCACAATCTCTTGAAAACCCCCGACTTCAACATTTTAAACAAGATCGATAAATCGTTAGCCCCGACACTCGGGAACTCGACTTGGAAGTTTCACCATAGAGTTTGCGTTTGTGGCACAACTTTTAGCGGCATCGTTAATGTGCCCTGAAGAATTACAACCCCGACATTCTTACTGTGTTGTACGTAAACTGTTAACATTTCAACCTTTGTTTTGTGATATATGTGCCTTACGGTATTTCGTTTACGACAGTGTGTTGGTTGAGTGTTGGCAAAGAATCTTCGGTGTGCGTAAGTGCGAGTGCGCGAATATTATGTTTATTTCTACAGAGGTGCTCATTACAGTTGGACTAGTATTGCAAAGACAGAGAGAATTTAGTGGTTTTACACTTTAGAATGTATTAAGAGCAATAGTTACGGCTATTGCAACTGTTATTGACGTAGTTATAGTAGTTGGTTTGAAGAGAATCAAATAAAAACAAAATTAGGCCAGTAACACAGCTTCTTTACTAAAACATTTACAAATCAGTTTAAAAAGAAATGTGACAGATAACGGTCAAAAACTATATACAAAACTATTTCAGCCACTAACCTTAGATACAGAAATATACTCCAGAGTAACATGAAACTGGATTCACAATGTAAATTGAACCTTAATAACAATACATCACATGATATAAACATTAATAAATAAGCTATAAAAAATAACGCTTGAAACTTTGGCACGTCTGAAGAAGGAGTTAATAAAGATTTTACTAACAACAAAAATACTACAACAGGTACAGACATTATCAACAAAACTGATGTCAGTCTTAAAGCTGGAAGCAATGTGTCTGTTATCTCAGTCAGAGACATCAACCATTCGTACGTTTCAATAACACCTAAAGACAATGTTGAAAATATCGTCAACTGTTTCAAACTATACAATTCTTCACCATTTCTGAACAAGAACACTCTTAAAAATACTATCCAAGACAAACATGCTGTTGTGAATGTTATTACTAGATCTAGAGATGAGTATGTTTCTTCTAGTACGTAGTTCAAGAATTCTATATCAAATTTTAAGTTGTAGAAAGTAAGACACGTGACCTGTAAGCAGCCTGATGCCAAATGCTGCAAAGCCAGACATCTGTACAATTCTTCGGGAAGTTTTGAGCATATACCAAGATACACGACCAAGATTGCTAAGAGAACGATCACCGCTGCGAGACTCCAGGGGTATATGAAGACAACATCTTCTGGCTGTGTGATATTCATTCCATAGTAGTTGTACAGGGTCATATTTTCTACGTCAACCATTTTGTTCTTTTATTCTATATCACTGAACCTTGAAGATGTTCTTTATACTTTGGCTTCGTCCACCAAGTATTTCATGTAGCTGTTTCTTCTTTCGTATCGGAACTAATAATGTACTTAGTATGGGTACTTGATCATTTAATAACGTTCCAAGAATTGTTTTAGGTATTTATCATACTTCAATAACGGATTTTGACTTTAATGAACTTTTGGAGAAAAAAATCAAAATAATTGGTTGGTAGTTTTCACAAACACGTGTGATACAACACAAATATAAGCTGAACTGCTTTAAAATAAATGAACAACATTGATAACAGTATTAATGAAATCAACATATAAGTTAATTTGATAACACTAATGATTCGTTTTTTCTACATAAATTATAAGCAGACAAGGTCATACATAGTACGTCATTAACATTCATTACTATCCCTCTTCTGTATATGCATAGGTCTCTTGTCAATCACATCGCAGTAGCTTCATCTTTCTAACTGACCGTCGCGTCTCCGTGACAATATTCAAAAGTGTCTGTAATTGTTTAATTGAAATAAATGCTTTGAGTTTGAGTTTGAGCATCCAGGTACAATCTGCAATTTTTTATCGTTAACATAATCATGGGCTCATCACTCCTCAGCGTTAAAGGTATTAGATCATTATTAAATGGTGGTGGTGGTGGTGAACTTGCCAAGTTCAAATATGGAGAAAACTGAAGCCACATCTCTGATTTTGCACCTAATATATTAATTATCTCTTAACGATAGTTAGGATAGTCTAGTGGGAGTAAATTCTCTCAATGCACAATAATAATTCAGTTTACTGGAGATGCATTCGTTAAATTCTCTGACCATAATATTATTACTGTTTACATATTATGTAATACCAAGACGAGATTCCATTCTAATAAATAACTTCATTATTATGTCATCCCGTTTTAATTGAAATTCAAAATATATTATTTCATATAAACCTACATGGGCACTTATGAAACGTCAGAAGCTATAGGTGCACGGTTTCAATTTATCGTTTCCTATGGAGAAGAGCGCGCAAGAAACTTCAAGGTTACTCTTTTATAAAAAAATGTAAATGGACCATGATTTAATAGGTACTTTAACTATCAGAATATGCATTATAATTTATCTTTTACTAGCTTCTAACCGCGAATTACACCGCGTCGCATCACATCGCCCGCTCGGCCGCTCGCGCTATTACTTTGTTTTCGGTAAGCGTTCTTACTGGCTTTTTTCTTTTTGCTCGGCTCCTAAAGGTCGTAGCGTGATGTTAAATATTCTAAAACTTTCTTAAAAAATTGAGCTATCAAATGCAAAAAGATTTTTTAAAATCAGACTGGCAGTTCTAGAGATGAGCGCGTTCAAACAAACAAAAAAATAAATTAACTCTTCAGCTTCATTATTAGTATCATAATCAGCCTATAATGATCCCACTGCTGGGACACAGGCCTACTCTCTGTGAGACAGAGTGGGCCGTAATCCACCACGCGGGCTCAGTGCGGGTTGGTAGATGTCACATGTCTTCGAATTTTTGGTTCTAGGACATGCCGGTTTCCTCACGATGTTTTTCTTTACCGTTTTGAGAGCAGTGGTGATAAAATAATTTACACAAAGTAAAGCGCCTGTCTGGGTGCGAGCCTACGACCTACAACTCGTAAGTCGCGGCCGATGCCACTGGGCCACCACTGCTCTTCATTATTAGTTTAGATAGATTGATGTAATGTAGATAACGAGATCAGAAACCCAAAAAGGATTTTCCATTGAAATTTAAACTAGTAGAAGCGGTCCATTTGAAGCGAGTGGAGGCCGTTGTACCATAACATCGAGGTCGACACAAATTTTGTTAGTTTTGTGAAGCTGCTATGGATTACAGAATCCATATTTATTGCATTATTTTGATTGTTAAATGTTACCACTTCATAAATTTCATGTTTATAGGTACCATCTTTTAGAACTAGGTAATGTATATTTATTTTATTTCTTATTTTGATTGTTGCTTTTTATTTATCCGGTTGACGTCACCGCCGGCTGGTTTTCGAAGGTACTGAAGCCAATAGTGAGGTCAAAATGAAAATCTGAGATGGCGGTTGCAAAAAAATTACAAATTTTCGTCATTATGAAATTTTCGCAGCCGCCATCTTGGATTTTTATTTTAAACTTCGTTCCGACCCCACACGTTTTTTTTTCAGATACTTATTTCCCAGACCACATCAACAGCCTTGTCCGTGGACTTGCAAAGTACTTTAATAATAGACTTGTGTTTGTATTGTGGCTATAATTATAGCTGTATTGTGCGTCATTCAACGAGGAGTAGAGAATATAGTATTGTTTTCCCATGACCATGCTTTATAGTGGTTTATGATCAGGCCTATGTTCAGCACAAGACATTTTATAGCCTTCTATTACAAGTAACTCGTGGGAAAGCTTCCAAAACAAAAATTAACCATAGTTAACTAAGGACAACACAATTAAATTAACGAATACATACAAAACAATTCATAATTGGCCTCTACATGGTAAAAGAAAACAAATATGGACTCTACCATTCGTAGCTCACTCACGCTCTACAAATTTGGTAGAGCAATAATTCGTTGGTAACTACCGAGCGTGTATCAAACACGGGACCTTTCATTTCAAATTGTAGAGTCACATTTTTTGTTGCTCTACTGTTTTAGTGATGCGTATGGTAGCTCTACATACATAAAGTAAATTATGGTTGGATTGTATGGAAAAGGTTCATTTTAAAATTGGTTGAAAGGAATGATGAAAAACAACAGAAAAAAGACGTCAAGTATTTATAGAATAGCCTTTGTACAGAAGCCAGCACATCAAGCTACCCGAAACTGTCAAATTTTCCCAATCAACTTTGAACCTTATGCTTTGGCGATAAAGTTGAAAATCTATGGAAGAAATTTGACAGATTGTAGTAGCTTGATTTGCTGGCGTCTGTACACGGCACGATTTCTTTACGGTACGGCGTGTAAACCGTGCCGTTGAAATATCGTGTGATCTTGTATATTACACGGTTTTATGGTATACTAGCTGCGCCCCGCGGTTTTACCCGCGTAAATGTCGATCCCGTGCCCATTGTGTCACCCTATGTACAGTTTCTATTTTTATGTCTGTAATTTATTTGGTGTACATAATAAAGAGTATTTCTATTCTATTCTATTCTATAAAAAAAGTGTGTGGGGGTGTGTTTATATGTTTGTTACTTCTTCACGCTCAAACGGCTGGACCAATTTTGATAAAATTTTGTATGGAGGTAGCTGGCACGCTGGATTAACATATAGGCTACTTTTTATCCCGATATTCCTACGGGATCGACATTTACGCGGGTGAAACCGCGGGGCGCAGCTTGAATAAATCTTTCTCCACACTCCTCCACCACTTGCTTAAGTCCCAGCGCGCACTAACGACGCGATTTTCGGCCGAACATCCGGCGATTATCCGCCGAGCACGGATGTTAACTATCGGTTTCGAGACGGCCAAAAAAACGGTCTCTGTCGCGGACGTAAATAAGTTACACCAGTTTTTAAGACACGACTTTGTATGTACGGAGATTCTTGGCGGTGAAAGATTGGTTTTGAAATAAGTGTTTGACATGTCTGTCCCAATATACTCAGCCTATAATGTTCCCACTGCTGGGACACAGGCCTCCTCTCTGTGAGAGGGAGTGGGCTGTAGTCCACCACGCGGGCCCAGTGCGGATAGGTAAATGTCACATGTGTCTTAGAATTTTTGGTTCTAGGACATGCCGGTTTCCTCACGATGTTTTCCATCACCATTTTGAGAGCAGTGGTGATGAAATAATTTACACAAAGTAAAGCGTCTGTCTGAGTTCGAACCTGCGACCTACAACTCGTAAGTCACGCCGTTACCACTGGGCCACCATTGCTCTCAAGAGTGCACATGAGCCTACCTTGTCAGCGGGATTGTCCGAAAGGGTTACCGCTGGCCCGGAACATAAAGGGCTAAGGAAGGAACACGGGTGGGTTTTAGTCAGTAAGAGTCTGACACTCCCTTCCGCTCCACCCAGAGCGGGAGGGGTCATTTGATGATTTACCATCCGCCAAAAAAAAGCCTACCTTAAAAATCGTAAAACCAATTTACAGAACCCAAAATTAAAACTATGAAATGCCTACCAAAATGAATCCAAGGCACATATTCTCAGCCCCATAAGTTTTAAACATACATACATACGTATCGCAAATTCCTTTTACAATGAAATCAGCGCGTTAATATCATAATTCGATTAAACCCCGATTTTAGACTATCAACTGAACGCGAAACCCATTATTCATCGTTGAGTGGACTAGAATACCGATTCCTGTTTACGATAAACAATCGGTATTAAACTCGATACTATGAATGGTATCGGCTCGGTATTTAGTCGATTTAAATGGGTCATTCGATCATTCCGATTGTCGCACATTTGTCGAGATAACTCGATATTAATCGGGACGTTTAGTTTTGTTTGTTTCTGAATTTTGTAACCGTTTTAATTAATGAGTGGTGTAGAATTATGGTTTATGGTTGCCATTGTTCGATGGTTAGTGTTCAAATGGAGTTTTATGACGTAATTAACCACATTTGGACTGCTCGTTGTAACTAAACTAATGGAATATTTTAGACACTGACTTTATATAGCTGTATAAAACATTAAAACATGATCATGATTCATTTTCATGATTGCATCTACCACTGTTTGTCTCTGCATCACCCAAAGGTTGACTGGTAGAAAATGTCTGCCTCTATACATTTATGTGCTTGAAGTATACTCAGTTGTATTTTTACTTTATTATTATTATCAGCCATTTCTGTCCCACTGCAGGGCAAAGGCCTCCCTTCCCTCCTTCCAATTATCCTTTCACTTTAATAATAAATAATAAAATAAATATTTAAAGAGAGCCCCCATACAAAAAAAGTGTTTTTTTGGCGTTTTTGCCTTGTGGTACGGAACCCTTCATGTGCGAGTCCGACTCACACTTGGCCAGTTTTTATAGTTCGTTGGATAAAAAATTCTTATTATATACGTCAATAGTGAAGCAGCTGATGACCCAGTCTTGACTGTTTCGTCTGACCCGAGATAAATAAATAATAAAAATTATGAAATAACTTTAATTTCGGAAGTCGGTGTCTTGGGGTCTGTACTTTAGTTTAAGTTTTTTGCCACCGACTTCCGAAATTAAAGTTATTTCATAATTTTGAGTTCTTTTTGAAGTCGGTTTAATTTTTTAAAATTATTTTTTATTTCGTAATTTTTAGTTTTAACTAAACACTGGAATAAGTATTTGTTTGTAATAAGTAGGTAATAGTTTTGTTGTAAATATTGCACTAGAATTTGACCAAGGTTTTGAGAGGTTTTCCCTTTGACACTACACTCTTAGCTCGTATCAATAAGCCAGGCCGTCACAATTGCACGAATTAGTCCATATCTTGATAATTACTGAATCGATTTTGATACAACTTGCACTGTTCCCTAAGTTGAAGTAAATGTAAGCCAATACAAAAAAAATGGTCATGATCCGATTAATAGTGGCGGAGAAATGCGTGGACAAACATACATACATACGTCTATACAATTTTGTATATTTGTTTGGAAGCCCTAATAGATTATCATATGTGAATATAATGCAATTCCATTATTATTACATACATACGTGTCGAATTGATAACCTCCTTTTTTTGAAGTCGGTAAAAATACGAAACAACACGTCATCCTTTTAAACTTCGCCCTAAAGCACGTGTAAAGCATGTGCATAATGACTTCACACAATTGGTTACACATATAAAATCAGGCAGCAGGAACCCTTTGGACGCGAGAAGCACAGAACCGGTCGAAGTGGAGGTGCTTGGGGAGGCCTATGTCCAGCAGTGGACGTCTTTCGGCTGAAATGATGATGATGATGACACAATCAGGATATATTTACCACTAGCTGCGCCCCGCGGTTTCACCCGCGTAAATGTTGATCCAGTGGTCCAGCCATTTGAGCGTGAAGAAGTAACAAATTTATAAACACACACACACACCCCCACTCACAAACTTTCGTCTTTATAATATTAGTGTGATAATTTGCCTTCTTTCCCTTAATTGAAAGATCACGTATTGTTAAGAGTATTTAAGTTCAAAGAAGAAGCAGTTTATTTCCAAAAAAATACCAAAACAAAATATAACCCTCTTCAGCTTCACCGTAATCGGGTAAACGTATGCACAGTGACTTTAATATTTGCACATGATTGCACAATCAGGGTATGGGTTCCCCATCATTCGTCTGCTACCCTTAAAGGAAAGTATGCGTAAAGATAAAAGCCCTTTAGTAAGTTATTCTCAAAGATATACCCAATACCAATCAATCTGCCATGCCTTTTCCCAACTATGTCTGGTAGGCTTCCAGTCTAACCAGATGTAGCGAAATAGCAGTATTTTACATGGAGCGACTGCTTATCTGACCTCCACAACCCAGTTACTAGGTAACACGATAGATATACCCAAAGATATAGCCAACACCGGGACATTAGTAAGAACTGGGGGCCTAAAAAGGCCACTTTGGCAGAATCATAAAGGGATAACAGAATGGACAGTTAACTGTTAAGTTAATCGTATCAAATCCCATTGGTGAAGCACTTTTCAATATTTTTTTTTGCCTGTGCTAAAATACCAATCAATCCAATCCAAATCCAATACCAATCTCTTTGATTGTACTTACGTAGTGCAGCATAAAAAAGAAAAAGTAATTTAAAAAAATTAAACCGACTTCAAAAAGAAATGAACTCAAAATTATGAAATAACTTTAATTTCGGAAGTCGGTGTCTTGGGATCTGTATTTTAGTTTTAGTTTTTTGCCACCGACTTCCGAAATTAAAGTTATTTCATAATTTTGAGTTCATTTCTTTTTGAAGTCGGTTTAATTTTTTTAAATTACTTTTTATTTGGTAAATTTTAGTTGTTGCACTAGAATTTGACCAAGGTTTTGAGATGTTTTCGCTTTGACACTACACCCGTAGCTCGTATCAATAAGCCAGGCCGTCACACTTTCACGTTTTACTTCATATCTTGAAAATTACTGAATCGATTTTGATGAAACTTGCACTGTTCCCTAAGTTGAAGTAAATGTAAGCCAATAAAAAAAGAATGGTCACGATCCGATTAATAGTTACGGAGATATGCGTGGACAAACATACATACATACATACGTCTATAAAATTTTGTATATTTGTTTGGAAGCCCTAATAGATTGTCATATGTGAATATAATGCAATTCCAATAATATTACATACATACGTATCGAATTGATAACCTCCTTTTTTTTGAAGTCGGTAAAAAGAAAAACGCGGACTGTCTTCGCCATTTTGTAATTTATAATGTTATCCTTTTAAGGTTCTCCAAAGTGGCCTCTTTAGGTCCCCTGGTTGCTATTCGTATCACGAAGCGTTGTTACGTAATGCTGACCTCCAGCCCTTTATTTCAATTGGAGGGTTTTTATTATTTTTCTTTGTCTTTAATGGTAATTTTTTTCATAGGTTTTGAGAAATAATACGAAAATCGTTTTCGTAGATCGAAACCCTTTCTTTACCATTTTTTTTTCGGATGGGAAATCGTCATGACCCCTCCCGCTCTGGGTGGAGCGGAAAGGAGTGTCAGTACAAAGCTCCTAGAGGCACCCGTACGTCAATTGACGTCAGTCGCTGAATAATTTGACAGGACTAAACTAAAATTTATCTTCTGTCCTTTTCTTAATGAAATAGAAAGAAAAAGATGCACTGAACTTAAATTTAGTTTAGTTTGTGAACAAGGGAAAAGGCACCATTGTATAGAAGCAAGTTTATCTAACTGAACAGACAGCTGTGCTGCTGGGGAGTTTGTTGCGCCACTTCTTCTTTCCAGCTAAAGCACTAGGAAGTGGTGAAGGGCGGGCGTTTTGGGGGACTGTCTCATGTAATTTTGATGTTCAAAAAGTGCTGATTCTCAGTCTAGTTTGAAAATCTGGCCAAGTGCTAGTCCGACTCGCACCGTACCACAAGGCAAAAACGCCGAAAACAACACGTTTGTTGTAAGGGAGCCCCTTAAATATTTATTTTATTCTGTTTTTAGTATTTGTTGTTATAGCGGCAACAGAAAATTTCAACTGTCTAGCTATCACGGTTCATGAGATACAGCCTGGTGACAGGCAGACAGACACACGGACAGTGGAGTCTTAGTAATAGGATCCCGTTTTTACCCGACTGCGCGACGCAAAGGAATGGTAATGTGTTTATTATCAGCCTATGTATGTATGTTTGTATGTTCCTTTGAAGCACTATACAGACTAAACGCTTTCATTTTGACAGTTCTACCACATTCATTGCGTTACTTAGTTTGATGACCAGACATATTTTTCGAACATATGAAGCAATGTGTTAGCAATATCCTTCAAAATGATTCAGATTGAGATTGATAGTGTGTTACGCAATTTGGGTGCTGGTTGGAACTAGATTAATGAAATCTAGGTAATCCGTTTGCATAACGTGGAAACTGTTGTAGCCTGTAAAATAGGCGAAACTAGCCGGCCAATATTGTATAGATTTCCTGCCTTTCAAAAGCACATCGTTTTCGTCTTAACTTCTCTCCGGTTATTTCCCCATGGCTCGATTCTTTTGTTTTGTTATACTTTCCGTGTATCGTTATTAATCACCTCTTTTGTAATCTTGCCCCGACTTCAATTCCTCACACTAATAAGTAGCCGTTCTTATTCTGTTCACGTTCACCATTTTGTATTGCGTTGCGTTCTCTTGTTTCGGTCGAAGGGCTTTGGTGGTTATCCCTAGAAAATGTGACAATGCCGATAACACACAAATTATAATGACTTAGGACTGATTTTTAGAGTTGTACCCTAAGGGTAAAAACGGGATCCTATTACTAAGACTCTACTGTCTGTCTGTCCGTCTGTCACCAGGCTGTATCTCATGAACCGTGATAACTAGACAGTTGAAAATTTCAAAGATAATGTATTTCTGTTGCCGCTATAACAGCAAATACTTCAAACAGAATAAAATAAATATTTAAGGGGGGATTCCATATAAGAAACGTGTTTTTTTCGGCATTTTTGTCTTGTGGTACGGAACCCTTCGTGTGCGAGTCCGACTCGCACTTGGCCAGTTTTTCAATACAGATAACTTTTATCTGAAGAGAAATTTAATTTGACCCTGCAGGGTCAAATTAAATTAGTTAGCGAAACTCTGCGGACGTGATAAGTATCGATAATATCTAAACACGATACAATAAAAAAAGATTTGATGTTTTTTTAGGGGTCAATGACCGCTGGTAATGTTGTTGCTTGAGTTGCGAAATTATTTTCAATTATGTTTCTAAGATAGCAATACCATCACCACGTCTGTGAAGTTTACAAAAAAAAAAACTTTTTTCAAATAATTTCACTAACAGCGGTCGAAGACCCCACAAAAAAAAATCATCAAGTTAATTTCTAGTTTCGCTAGCTATTTTAATTTAACCTTGTATTCTTCAGCAACCAGTTTGTTAGGGGAGGCCTATGTCGAAGGGCCCCCTACTTTCTTCCACTCATCTCTATCACGAGCTAATCTTCTCCATCCTTTCGGTAAGTCATCTTCCCACCTCTTGATTCGACGTCCCTTTGTCTTTTTTGATTCCCAGAATACCATACCATTACTCATAACACACGGCGCAAGCATAAACCTTATTGGGTGCTATATGTTTGAGCCGTTTGGGGTTGAAACACTAGGGCCTTGGGGTCCGAGTGCTCATCAAATATTTCGGGACATCGCCAAGCGGTTGGTTGACTCTTCACGTGACCAGAGGACTGTCCTATTTGTAACCCAAAGAATCAGCATTGCCATCCAACGTGGTAATGCTGCCAGCCTTTTCGGCACTTATCCCATTGACAGCGATGCGGACGAATATTTTGATGCCTAATGAGCTCCTGCCTTTTTATTCCTTTTTTATTATATACTTCTGGGTATATAATACATATATTTTAGTGTTAAATTGTAAAATAGTTTAAGTGTGATAAAAATAAAATTATATGAAGTATGAAAAGAGAAAAAAAAACTCATAATAAACGCAGTGTTGTACAGTCACCTGCAAAAGTCCATGGGTACCCTAATGTCTATTTTCCTGTGAACGTTTGAAGTTCAAGTGTGAATATCAATTTTAACATAATAGGTTAATAATTAGGAACAATTTTCTTTAGAAGAAACTATTAATTATAAATTGTTTGAATGTTTGAAGAGACAAAAAGAACACCGTCATTTCTTGATTCATAGGATTTTGAATCTGAACTGCCCATCCATTTTTGCAGCCGACCGTACTTCCAGATTACTTTCAAAACTCAGTAATCTTTATACACCATCTATACACCCGATAGCAGGCTACCGTCATTAATAAGGAGCACTAGATGAAGTGCTTACTATTCGACTCACGACCCCCATTTTTCCTTAACACCCTGACCTCGTCTTTCAATCGAAGGCCACTTTATTTGTCTTAGTGTTTATCGCAAGTCTTTCTGTCCCTTATCACTAAATTGAATTGGTGCGGGACAAAAGGCGTGCCCGAAAACTGTGTAGGGTTGCCGCTGGTTGCTGGTTCTTTATGTATAGATTGTTTTTTTCTGTTGGGTGGGCTCGTGGTTAAATGATAACAGGTGCACGGGTTGAGCGAAGACAAAACTACGCTTGCCGTGGTAGGTATCGAGACCCCTCCGCGCCTCGGAAAGCACGTTAAGCCGTTGGTCCTGGCTGTCATTCGTAGATCTATGACGGTCGTTACGGGTAGTCGGAAGCCCTAAAATCTGATAATCAACTGGTTATCCAGTAACTGGGTTGTGGTGGTCAGATAGACAGTCGCTCTATGTAAAATACTGGTATTCAGCTGCATCCGGTTAGACAGGAAGCCGACCCCAACATAGTTTGTAAAAGGCTAATCAGATGATGATCATGGAAAGTCAATGTTTATTTTTTTAATTATAACACTGAGTTACATCAAGCCTATAATCGATCATCGGTAGCACAAATATAGCATAATCATAGCGTACTCAACCTATAGTGTTCCCACTACTGGGACACAGGCCACCTCTCAGTGAGCGGGAGAGTGGGCCGCAATACACCACGCGGACCCAGGTTGGCGGATGTCACATATCTTCGAATTTTTGGTTCTAGGACATGCCGGTTTTGTTTTCCTACACCGTTTTGAGAGCAGTATTGATTAAATAATTTATACAAAGTAAAGTGCCTGACTGGGTTCAAACCTACGACCTACATACAACTCGTAAGTTGCGGCCGCTACCGCTGGGCCACCACTGCTCCCTGAACAAACATGTCTTCCAATAATTGAATGAACACAAAAGTGACAGCCCTGGCTCGACCTGCTTATCTTGCGCATGATTAAGCTCTCAAGCTTCTTGCACAAAATACAGGAAAACGCGCACTTTTCTTCCTTGCACTACTTTTTTATTTATTTGTATAGTAAGTATGGATAGCAAGACAGTTCGTATATAAGTTCGTTTTGAGATATTTTTCTTGATAGATAAGTCACCCCCTCCTTAGTCGTTCACTCTTGACAGAGTGGTCGTGGTTGATGACTCTGCATTTTCTTTGACCAAAGCTGCCCTCGTGATGCTCCTCTACTTATTCCGGTCTTCAGCGTCTCGGAAACCCTGAACAATGGAGGTTTGTGTTGACACTTTGATAAGGTCTGTCCAACGCGTAGGTGTCCGACCGCGTGACCGCTTGCCCTCCACTTGTCCCTGGACAACGAGTCGTTCCATGGAGTGTTCGTTACGAACCACGTGGCCGAAATATTGGATAATTCGAGTTTGCACAGTCGGCGATAAGTCACATTCTTCTGGAATTGCGTGTGCTTTGTTTAGCACGTTTGTAAGCTTTTTTTACCTGACTGGCGAAGCCCAAAAGGTAGGTAATGTTTTCGGACCATGTTGTTAGCTGATACCGACAAATGACAGGATAAAAATAGTGTTACTGCCTTTTGGACTTTGCATTTAATAACGGGCCTTTTGGTAGGTACAGTAGGCCGGACGTCAGGAGTACCAAAACTAATATAAGCTTGCCTTGTATAAGTCTGTATTACGCTAAGTCAGGTCAAGATCAAAGTGTTAACACTGGTGGTGGGGTTACTGTACTGTCAAATGAATTCGATTGGCAAACCGAAAGTTAAATGTAGGCTGAGGTTGACCGTGTTTTTACTGCATTTTAGTCCTTTATCAGACAAAAAACAAAAAAAATGGAAAAGCTGGTGTGGAATAATATATAAATAAATGTAAATTAGGAACATTTTTTCTGCATCCCGTACATTTTTGTCACGTCGCGTCTCGCAGACGGCGGCATGTAATAGTCATAGTGGCATTGTTTAGCGAGGCTGCTTACAACGCTATGTGTACACTTAGTTATATAAAAACACTTGCATTGAGTACCCCTAAAGGGGGAAGCCAACGGATACAAGCAAAAATTTAAACCAAAATGCTAAAGGATTGTTGTATTTTGCGATTTAAAAATCGTGCGTATTTAGATTATGTTTACGTCGTGCGTTCGTGCTAGGGCATTTGATCATGCATTCCGCTTTACCTACTCCAAGAGTAATGTTTAATTGTTCTGTGTGGTAAAAAACGAAGAGGCGAATCCTTCTCTAAACCTCGGCTAAGGAGGAGAATGAGAAATCGCTAAACAGTTTGGTAATACTTGCTACAAAATTGAAAGAAAATGCACCTTACATCTTAAACCTCTACTGTTTTACGGTCTACAACACGAATATTCCGTCTTTTTTTCGAGTTTTCTATAAAAAAAAAACGTCAATCATTTGTGCGACGAATATCGGGCATTTTGAAGTAAAGCGGACGTATTTTTTAGCAAATAATTTATCGCAAAGAAAATCTAATTGGCAGATCAGTCTTCATCCTCTGATGAGCTTGTCAATAAGACATTTTTATCATTATATACCAACATGATTACTTTAGATAATTATCTGTCATATTATTTTCAAAAAAGAAATGACTTTAATATTGGTAGGTATGTTTGTAAAAGCAATTTTCTCAAAAAGCAATGAACCGAATTGATTGAAATTTCAAATTATGTTTTTTTTCTCTCTTGTTGTAATAGATAAAGTGGGTATTTTGATGTGGTTTGAAGATTTGATCTCCTATTAATTTATAATGGGAATTTCTAGACTAATTTCCGATTGAAATAGGTACCTATCTGATTATAAGGATATTCTGTGCTATGTGGAATTCACGTGGCTATAAAGGTAATCTTCAATATACTTAATATTGAATTGTATTTTTAAATAGCGCACAATACCGCAGTGTCTCAAGACGAAAGTCTTTGACCAGCGCGTGATGAAATATGGCACTGAAACGTGGTCGCTCACAATGGGCCTTATAAGAAGGCTAAAAGTCACCCAAAGGGCAATAGAGAGGGCTATGCTTGTAGTTTCCCTGCATGATCGAATCAGGAATGAGGAGATCCACAGGAGAAAGAACCAAGTTAACCGACATAGCCCGAAGAATTGCCAAACTGGGCAGGGCATATTGCTCGCAGAACAGTTGGCCAATGCGGCCGAAAGGTTCTGGAGTGGCGACCGCGTACCGAAGACGTAGCGTAGGAAGGCCTCCTACAGGTTAGACCGATTACCCTGGTGAAGGCCGCAGGAATCCGATGGATGCGGGAAGCACAGAACCGGTCGAAGTAGAGGTGCTTTGGCCTATGTCCAGCAGTGGACGCCTTCCAGATGAAAAGAGGATAATGATCTACAACTTGTAAGTCGCGGCCGTTACCTTCACTTGGCCGCCACTGCTCCCAGTGAAAATGTATTTTTTATTAGTAAACATATTCCTGGACTATCTCAAAATAGAGAATTAAGCCATAGCTAGGTAAGGCCTAGTTTACGTACGTGCAGAAATGCAAAAACATGACCACATGCATATTAAATCGACATTAAAAAAACAAAAACAGAAAGCTATCGGGAATCAATTCTGAGGCATCGTTAATAATTTTTGATTACATTGCGCAGTCGTTACTATAGTAATTGGAGAGTGTTGCCTCCGACCGGCAATGTATTGCTTAAAGGTACAGCTAATATTTATCATGAATTGTACCCGCGGCGTGTAATCAGACTTGTTGTGTGGAGTAAGGGGTGAGGTAGAAGCGATTTTGAGTTTTAAGTTTTGCATTTATTTCTTATGGCCGGTTTTCTGATCCGTGATTAACTCGACCAATTGTTAAAAATAGTAACTAATGGTCAACTGGGCCAACTAATAGTTAACTATTTGACAATTCAAAGACAAACAATTGATCAAAAAACACATTTTGCCAAAATTTAACTAGGTATTAGTTACTATTTTTAACAATTGGTTGAGTTACTACGGATCTAAAAACCGGCCCTTAGTTAGTAAAGTTGCTCAGATTTTACTTTATATGAAAAAAAATTAGCAAAATGATCATAGGGCATCAAAAAATTCGTCCGCATCGCTGTCAACAGGAACTGTGCCCAAAAGGCTGGCAGCATTGTCACGTTGTATGGCAATGCTAATTCTTTGGCTAAGAAATAGGCCAAAAGATTATTATTATTATTTCTTTTATTTAATTAAATATCACATATAAATTATATTTTTAAATATTAGAATATAGAAAATATAAAAACATTTAAATTATTATTATTATTTATTTTGCTTATTTTTTTTCATATAAATGTACATATTATTATTATTTTAAATATTAGCGTAAATTATGTAAATATTATCGTTACAAAATAAATGATTTTACTCATTTTTTTCATCATCATCATTTCTGCCGCAGGACGTTCACTGCAGGACATAAGCCTCTTTCAAGTACCGCCACTTCGATCGGTTCTGTGCTACCCGCATCCAACGAATTCCTGTGGCCTTCACAAGGTCATCGGGTCATCGGTCCATCTTGTGGCTATCAAACAGAACCCTTCGGCCGTCTAAGTTTATAGAGAGATGAGATCTTTATTAATCAATTAGGAAGTTACAAAATACAGTTTGGTTGCTATGAGCGCCCCCATGAATAGTTATGAAAATTGAAACTGATGTTTATGCAATCAATCCTGTCTGTATGTTTTCCTTCTAAACTTTTTGGAAAACACTTCATAAGAAATCAAAATCTCCATTAAGAAAAAGCAACTGGTACTTACGTGCCCGCAGGTATACACGTATTGCTTATTGTTATTATTGAGTAAGAGGTCATGAATTCGGTCTTATCCCGTTGCATTATTTAGTACAATCGAAAGCATAACATTACTTATTTGGTTGCATCAATAGCTCCGTTATAGTTTGCGTACTTAACAATATTTGTTAACTCCAATCTAGTAGTGCTATTCTATAAAAATATTATCATGAAAACTAAGGTGAAATTAGCTCGAAGAGTGTGAATAGTGTGTGTGTTGTGTGTGTGTGTTGTGTGTGTGTGTGGTGAATGATAGCTCACTTCACCTAAGTATTTACGTGGGATTTTCGACGGAATAGACCAGCTGTTTTCTAGTAAGTAATCTTTATAGTAGTAATAAAAATAATGAATTACATTCTATAGCTACATCTACTGCTTATAACTTACACCACAAAATCCAAAGTACTAATCTGGCAGGTATTACGAGCATCGCGATACGGCGCCATTACAGTAATGCGTCCAATTGATTTAACTATCACACTGAAGGTTCAGAGGCTTTATTGATTACCGCCACCGCTGCCTGAGTAAAGGGTTTAGCCGCGTGGCTTTAACGTACAGACGCCAGCACATCAAGCTACTACAATCTGTCATATTTCTTTAATAGATTTTCAACTTTATCGCTAAAGCATAATGTTCAAAGTTGATTGGGAAAATTTTACAGTTTCGGGTAGCTTGATGTTCTGGCGTATTACTAGAAGATGCGTTAATTTAGAGCTTTGGCATATTATTAACATGAAAGTGAGCGGCGGCCTTGTGGTAACTGCCGCGACTTACGAGTTAGGTAGGTTTGAATCCAGACAGGTACTCTCTAATCTAATCAAATCTAACTAGCCTGAATTGTCCCACTGCAAATCAAAGGCCTACCTCTACCTATTTTTTTTTTTTTACGGTGTTATATCATCAAATGTCCCGCTCTGGGTGGAGCGGAAGGGAGTGTCAGACTTTTACTGACTAAAACCCACCCGTGTTCCTTCCTTAGCCCTTTATGTTCCGGGCCAGCGGTAATTTCGGACAATCCCGCTGACCCGGCAGGCTTCGGCCCTAAGCGGCCGCTCAATTTATGCTGACATCTGTTTGAGGCGCGCGTGGAACACGTGGTCCTCATCGGACGGTGAGCTACCCATTGCTCTCCGTCTGCAGGCCCGCGCTTCCTCTCCATTTTCCACACAATTCTGTCTTTTGCGAGTCGGCGGCCAGTCCTTACGGTAGTAGTCAAGCTCGTCCCGCCATCTTCGTCTTGGCTTGCCGCGATGGCGTCGTGCCTTTCATACTCAGCCTATAATGTTCCCACTGCTGGGATACAGCCCTTCTCTCTGTGGGAAGGGGCCGTAATCTACCACGCGGGCCCAGCGCGGGTTGGTAGATGTCACATGTCTTCGAATTTTTGGTTCTAGGACATGCCGGTTTCCTCACGATGTTTTCCTTCACCGTTTTGAGAGCAGTTTGAAGTAATTAATTTGTTGTTAATCATTTTGTACAGATTTAAACTAGTCTCAAGACTTAGGCTGTGCACAGACTGTCTAAGTATTAGACAGACTCAATTAATCTGTCTAGCTTTTCCCAACTATGTTAAGGTCGACTTCCAGCCTATAATAAATGATTTTATTTCTGTAAGTTTTACACGTCAATCATATTTTAAAAACTAACCGGTTGCAGCTGAATTACATGGAGCGTCTGCCTATCTGACCTTCATAACCTAATTACTAGGTAAGGATACCTCTTGGTAATACTTGTTGTCAAACTTTCGGGTTTCTGACTACTCGTTTCGACTGTCAACGATCTACGAATGACAGCCGGGATCAACGGCTTAACGTGCTTTCCAAGGCAGGCTTTTTCACCCATTCACGAACCGACCTTTGATCGACCCGTGCGGCTGTTATCATCATTTTATTTTATTTTTATTCAAAAGGAACAACAAACAGCTACAATATAAAACATAGAAACAAGAAATACACAAAACATAATATATTTGGGCGCACGGGAGTGCCCCCGCCAAGACGAGACAAGCAAGGGCACTACCTATACCTTTTCTCGAAGCACTTCGTCGTATTTTTGAACCTTCATAACTTGGGTTTGGATTATACCAGATAAACAAAATTTTCGGGATATGATGTCAGTGGTTGACTTATTAAACCTATAAAGTTTCAATTGCATAGCTCTTATACTTAATAGATTTTATTGATATCTAAAATACCCCGATTTCGTCACTGACTCACTAATGATCATCAATATTCTAAGGGTCTTCCTGAAGTCCTAGAAAGCTGAAACCTGGTATGTAAGCTAATAATAGTACACAAACAACAAAAAAACTCTAAAATTTGGAACTTTTACCCTCCAACCCCTTAAAATAAGGGATGGAAGTTTGTACGAGACTTCCGCAGATTTTGATGCTCTAGCATCATTTTCTGAAAATTTTCTGAAAGGACCATGCGTCATTTTGGGCCCACTTTTTCAACATTGTTCAACAGTGATAAATTATATGTCATATGAAAGCTCATAAAGTGTACGTTATTTCATTCTATGGCAGCTAAGTTCAAATCCAGCGCGAAAACGGTTTATTTTTGCGTTTTTTAAAAATGTTCAACATTGTGCAACAGTAATGAAACCTATGTCATATGAAAGCTCTTAAAGTGTACTTTATTTCATTCTATGGCAGCTAAGTTCAAATCCAGCGTGAAAACGGTTTTTTTTTGCGGTTTTTAAAAATGTTCAACATTGTGCAACAGTAATGAAACCTATGTCCTATGAAAGCTCTTAAAGTGTACTTTATTTCATTCCATGACAGCTAAGTTCAAATCCAGCGCGAAAACGGTCATAAATGCGTTTTTTAAATGCGTCATTTTGGGTTCATTTTTTCAACATTGTTCAACAGTGATGAGTTATATGTCATATGAAAGCTCTTGGCGTGTACTTTATTTAATTCTATGGCAGCTAAGTTCAAATCCAGCGCGAAAACGGTTTTTTTATGCGTTTTTTAAAAATGTTCAACATTGTGCAACAGTGATGAAACCTATGTCATATGAAAGCTCTTAAAGTGTACTTTATTTCATTCTATGGCAGCTAAGTTCAAATCCAGCGCGAAAACGGGTTTTTAAGCGTTTTTTAAATGCGTCATTTTGGGTTCATTTTTTCAACATTGTTCAACAGTGATGAGTTATATGTCATATGAAAGCACTTGGTGTGTACTTTTTTTCATTCTATGGCAGCTAAGTTAAAATCCAGCGCGAAAACGGTTTTTTTATGCGTTTTTTAAAAATGTTCAACATTGTGCAACAGTAATGAAACCTATGTCATATGAAAGCTCTAAAAGTGTACTTTTTTTCATTCTATGGCAGCTAAGTTCAAATCCAGCGCGAAAACGGTTAAAAAACCATTTAAAAAAAAACGCTTAAAAAACCGTTTTCGCGCTGGATTTGAACTTAGCTGCCATAGAATGAAATAAAGTACACTTTAAGAGCTTTCATATGACATAGGTTTCATCACTGTTGCACAATGTTGAACATTTTTAAAAAACGCATAATAAAAGCGTTTTCGCGCTGGATTTGAACTTAGCTGCCATATAATGAAAAAAAGTACACGCCAAGTGCTTTCATATGACATATAACTCATCACTGTTGAACAATGTTGAAAAAATGAACCCAAAATGACGCATTTAAAAAACGCTTAAAAAACCGTTTTCGCGCTGGATTTGAACTAAGCTGCGATAGAATGAAATGAAGTACACGCCAAGAGCTGTCATATGACTTAGGTTTCATCACTGTTGCACAATGTTGAACATTAAAAAAAAAGGCACAAAATAACTGTTTTCGCGCTGGATTTGAACTTAGCTGCCATAGAATTAAATAAAGTACACGCCAAGAGCTGTCATATGACATAGGTTTCATCACTGTTGCACAATGTTGAACATTTTTAAAAAACGCATAAAAATACCATTTTCGCGCTGGATTTGAACTTAGCTGCCATAGAATAAAATAAAATACACGCCAAGAGCTGTCATATAACATAGGTTTCATCACTGTTGCACAATGTTGAACATTTTTTAAAAAACGCATAAAATAACCATTTTCGCGCTGGATTTGAACTTAGCTGCCATAGAATGAAATAAAGTACACGCCAAGAGCTGTCATATGACATAGGTTTCATCACTGTTGCACAACTTTGAAAAGTGGGCCCAGTGTTCATTCAAAAGTGCCCGTGGTCCTTTGATATAAGTAGGGACTCCTTGTAATAAATAATAAAATACATATTTCAGGATTTTTAGTGAAGAACCCCCCCAAAAAAAAATTATTTCATAAGCAACTTTCAAAAAGATGTGAAATCCCACCAAAAACATTTTCATGTAAAATGTTGCCAAGACGAGACCACATATGGCTCGCACTGCCAAAAAGTTATCAGATCTCATGTAGAGCCAAGCTTCTAACTCTACACGCCCTAACTTCACAAACTCTACACCTTAGTCAAAATATGTGGCTTGGCCGTTTCGCTACCATCACATCGTAAGGTGAAAAATTTATTCACTGTTCATTACTTTTCTGATAAACAATAGTTTTTGTAGTAAGTAAGTTTTAAGAGAAATTTAATGTGATAAATGAGCTGTTTGTTTTCTATTAATAAAATAAAATTTAATTCGAGAACATCCATAGGTTTCTTACTAAACTTCAACTATATCCGACGATCCTGCATACTTATCTCTTTTGTTGACTGTACACTATGAGTTGATACAACTCCAAACAGCAAGATTCAACATAATTTCAAAGCTCCTTGCAGATTCTGCAAAATAGTTAACCAAACCCTCTCACTAAATCAACTCCTACGAGTATTAGGTACTCGTCTTTCAATCAATCAACGTAACAACTTGCTCGGCTATCGCTTCCACACAAATTCTACGAACCAACTAAGATCAGCTTACGTTTGTCAATACATTTCCTGGTATTCGAACTCAGTCCCACTTGAAACTTTAACCACAGAGTATATGGGTACAGAAGGCTGGCTCCTTACAACGAGCGAAAACAAGCGCACGGACACATAATTTATGGTCTGTTTAAAAGTACCCGCTGAAAGTGTAAACAAATGAAACAGAAAACGTACCATCTGGAAGTCAATTAGTAGCGCCCGCCACTTAAAAAATTTGTGATTTTATTATTTAAATACATATTTTAAATCACCCTAAAGAATTTATTCAATTGACAATTGGGATTGATGTTATAACCTCAATTATCAATTTAATAATGTTATTAAAAACAATAATTGTTGGAAAAAGTGTTGAGAAAAGTAAAAGCAAAGTAAATTTTTTATTCAAACTTACAATATGGAGGTACCGTTGGTCTCGAACTAGGCAAAGCCTGTATCTTGGGCACCATTACATACGAGTATGTACAACATTTTGATAATTTTAGACGGAATAAGTGAAATTAAAGTTGAAATTGGCAACAGTTAAGCTGGTTAGAGATATTATAATATTTAAATATAAAAATAAAATAACACTTGGTATGATTTCCGTTTACCTATATACCATTAAATAGGTACCTATTTAATAAATTTTGATATTTTTTTAAATAAAATTATATAGAAGTTGAAACCTTCTAAAACACATGCATGTGTTACTAATTTTATTAATGTAAATTTATTAAGTACTTAATTGCGTAAGAACTTAATCTGAAAAGGGTTTGTTTACACTTTTATAAGATTCTTTTGGAACAGACTGCGTGGTGTGTGGAACTCAAACAAATGCCAGTCGCGAGTGCACTTCCATTCGCTGTACGTGAAGCGTGTCTATGTATGTGCGTGTGTTTTTGCTCGTTGTATTGGGTCGACTTTCTGTGCCAATTTATTCTGTGCTACAACTTAACAAAGTGTGGATTAAACTGTATACCCCTTTATTCAGCAGTGAACTAATAATTCTATTTAGCGCGAAGTTCTATCTAACTCAATTACACCGAAATAGTTTTAAAACTGAAAGGGTCTGCAAAGTTTTGCGTTTTCCTACAACAAACACTGTGTTGTCATTTCCTTTAAAGTTTGTAACTCTGTGGTGATAAAATTAGACACAGACGAGGATAATTTTGGAGTTTTCGGTGATAGAGTTTTAGTTTAGTTTTAGTAATGGCTGTTATTAAGTCAACAGTTTTGCGTAAGTGACGCCATGAAAAATTTTAAGTTGTCATCTATTTGTGATATTTAGTGTTTTAGTCACATTTCTTGTTTACACGTCATGATACAGTTTTGTAATTTTTTACATAGATTCTTTACATAAAACTACTAGACACGTGTTTCGGGGTTCGCATATACTAAAAATAATGTATTCATTTAGACAGGTAAAAATAACAAAATTAAATTCTAACATAACTAAAACTATACAGAAACTAGAAAATAGCGTCGAAAAACTCATCCGCATCGCTGTCGACTGGTAATGTACCCAAGAGACTGGCGGCATTAACACGTTGTATGGCGATGCTTAGCCTCTGGCCAAGGTAAAAGCCAGCCCTTGGGTCACGGGAAGTGTCAACCAGCCGTTTCGAAATAAGTAATGTTTTTTTTTTTTTTTTTTTTTCCTTTTTGGCAACTGAGCCGATGTCGACTATTCTGCCAGCGTCATATAGTGACAGCAAGATGGAGCCATCGAACGTTGCACTTTGTGGTAGTTGTTAATTTTTAATGTTAGTAGCTGAAAAGACAATACAAGTTTTGTTAGTTAACATGACTTTTTTAATACATAAAATACTATTACTCTACTATAAAATGACACAGATATTTTACAATTATAATTACATATTATTACACACCAAGTTACATTTTAATGTTATTGTCATTTAAAAATTTTGATGTAATGTTGTTTAAGTAAACTTGGCCGTAAACTTTGTGACTATTGGCTGCAGGATCTCCAGATCTGGTAAAACCAAACAAACCCTGGAATAAACCCATTAATAGAATAGAATATTTAAACAGACATACGTCTAGTATTATTTGTCTGCGATTCTACCGACTTCGATTACGTAATCAAACTAACATAGTGACTGACTGAGTTAACTTTATGTATGGCCATTAAAGTAGCGGCGTCCATCTAGTGAGGGTTTCATTTTAGTGGTTTTTTGGACGAAAAATCCTCAGGTAGTATGTACATACATATTCAGTGTAGTGCTGGAAAACGAGCAATCGCGAACGCGGTACAACCATGACCTCTACTGTTATTAGAATAATCAGCGTATTAAATAAACGTTTGGTTGCTCTGGTCTCGTCCATTTTTGCAACTTGTCCTGCCCATAGAAGACGTCCTATTGTAATGGTTTTAATAACAGTAGCGCAATTTACGAGTTGTAGGTCGTAGGTTCGAACCCAGACAGGCGCTTTGCTTTGTGTAAATTATTTCATCACCACTGCTCTCAAAACGGTGAAGGAAATTCTGTTTCATTTATTTTCTCCGTAGTCGCTGTCGCTAAACGCGTGTCCCTTTGAAGCCGGAAAAAGTTTTAACCATGAACTATTTCTACGCTTGTTTTGTAGCCACACACGTAGCCCCTTGTTTCCGTCGAGCATGCCCCTTAAACGTACGTAATTTTAGAATGAATGTAGACATAGTGTACGAGCTGGCTACCACAAAACCGTCTCTGTTTCGGTGGCTAGTCAGACTCTCTGCTGAATTGGATCATAGCTGCGTTTGGTTACTTTGGTTAGTCAGTTCTGGGAAATTGACTAGATTTATTTGTTTCCGCGAGCAATGTGCCCTGCCCACTGCCTCTTAAGTTTGCCAATTCTTCGGGCTATATCGGTTACCTTGGTACTCCTGCGGATCTCCTCATTCCTGATTCGATCACGCAGGGAAACTCCAAGCATAGCCCTCTCTATTGCCCTTTGGGTGACTTTTAGCCTTCTTATAAGGCCTATTGTGAGCGACCACGTTTCAGTGCCATAAGTCATCACTGGCAACACGCACTGGTCAAAGACTTTCGTCTTGAGACACTGCGGTATATGGGACGAGAAGATATTGCGTAGCTTCCCGAACGCTGCCCAGCCCAGTCGGCTTCGACGATTGACCTCTTTCTCGAAGTTAGACCTACCTAACTGGACAGTTTGTCCTAGGTAAACATACTCGTCCACGACTTCGACTTTCAGATAGCCGATGGGGCCGAAAGGTTCTGGAGTGGCGACCGCGTACCGGAAGACGTACCGTTGGAAGGCCTCCCACAAGGTGGTCCGACGACCTTGTGAAAGCCGCAGGAGCCCGTTGGATGCGAGAAGCATAGAACCGGTCGAAGTGGAGGTGCTTGGGGGAGGCCTATGTCCAGCAGTGAACGTCTTTCGGCTGAAATGATGATGATGATGATTTGTTTTGTTTTGTCTTCATTCTATTATTGTATTAGCATTGGTTTGAATGAAAGGTGAAGGCCTTGGATTGGTTGGGGCTGGTTTGTTGTTGCAAAGGCGAAGCAACACCATTTTTCAACTGTGAGGTTTGTTAGATGTGACTTAGGGATGTCGATTGATATCTATAAATATAAAACTCAAAGTCCTGACTGACTTAACAACGCACAGCCTAAACCGATGGTCCTAGAGACATGAAATTTGGATGGTGTGTTCTTTGTAAGAAAGGGTTTTTCGAAATTCTACCCCTAAGAGGGTGAATGGGGGAGGGTGAAATTTCACGCGGACGAAGTCGCGGGCAGAAGCTAGGAATATCATATGTCACGAAGATTGACACTATCGATGGCAGAGTTGGTGTGTGTCTATCAATAACAACAGTCGAAGAATTCCACTTATGAAACCAATGTTAATATTGTAGCGGTATCTACAACGCCACATGCGAACAACGCGTCATATTGACGTCACGCAAATCCTGCATCGCGCAAGTAGAGTTTACCGCGCAACTAGCATAGATACAACGGCCCGACATGAATCATTGGGCAGTTACCCGCCAGACACAACACCCGTCTGGTCGGAGGATCCTCCCTTTTCTATAGAGTATGAGTGAACTTTACACCCTGTTCCTCATAAGTACCTCTATAATATCAACCTTTCCATTTGAGGTAGCAGTTCTGGAGCTGTACAGTCACGAGCAATAATATGTCAACACTTGGCAACTTTCAATTGCGATTTTTTCACGAAATAACGAACGCGACGTTGAAATATGACACTTTACATAAACCTATGGGTTCGAAAATACTATGTTGTAATAATATAAAATTTTATTCAAAAATAAAGGAGAAAATCGCCTTTGAATAAAGCCAAGTGTATACATACTTATGCTCGTGACTGTACATCTATACATATAATAAATTTGTAGAAAAGTGGTGTCTGTACAATGGAAATATATAAAAAAAAAGTAGCAGGGGTTGTTATTATATCGATGCCGAACCCGAAATTGTAATTAATTTTTTTTTTGTCTGTTTGTCTGTTTGTCTGTTTGTTTGTGCACGCTAATATCAGAAACGGCTTATTCGATTTAGATGCGGTTTTCACTAATATATTGTAGTAGGCTTCACTTAACATTTAGTGTTTATTTCATGTCAATCGGTTCATAAATAAAAAAGTTATGTCAATTTAAAGAATCACGGCGAACATTTGTTAAGGTATTCTATCAGAGTACGTACACGCCTCGGGCCTGCGCGTCCGATCTTCGGAACTACTGGACGGATTTGAATGATTTTTTTTTTTGTTGTATAGTTATTATGGCTGGACAACATTCAGGCTATAATGTTTCTTGGAAACTTGAACACCTGATGCAGAACCGAAACAGACCAGCTTAACTATAAGAGATACAAAAATGGTACCATAGCAAAAATTGTTCCACGTGATGAGGATTTTCTGCTGAGAGAATAAATTTGAAGATCTGGAACACCTGATGGGGAACTCCAAGAGCCCAGCTACACCATAACACATATAGGAATGACGTCTTAGTAAAAGTTATTCGGTCTGATGGGCATTTCCTGTTGACTTATAAAAATCGAAGATCAGAAACATCTGATGTGGAAATCTAAGCTATCACTAATTTCACCTCCACGCGGTGAAGGCGGTAACAGTTTAGGACTGATTTTCGATGACGATGGTATATCATTGAAAATTTGACTCTACTGGCCAAAACTCCCATTTATTTTTTTTAACGTGAAGCAATGCTCATGCATTCTGCACTACCACGGGGAGATAGTGCAGTTATGTGGGACTCTAACCCACTAAAACTCCACTGTGTCCTCCTCTGCCGCTTACGGCGGGAACATGGGCACGCGTTAGCACTCAACCGTGAACCCGCCGCGGCTGTCCGTCACCGGACCCTCCGCTGGGGAGTACTCCCCATCACCGGCGCACCAGAACACATAGCACGCCGTGACCACCCCAGGGACCAAACCAGCACATGGGCCAGACGATCCCGTGTCTGGGCACCCTTGGTAGGGGAGCAGTCACTTAGATTTTAATTGGTCAGGTATCTTCATCTTCATAATAAAACTATAACCATGCCTAGAAAGAGGTCAAATCTTTCCCAATGTTCCAAAGGAGCTAAAAAATTGAGGATCATAAGATCCCAAGAATCTACCGAAGAGCGTCAGGAGAGACTTGATGCTGTTTGAGAACATCAGGCTGCAACTCGCTCCGTGGAAACCTCTTCGGATCGCGAAGCACGCCTGCGTTCTCAGCGTATTTACGCATCTACATCCAGATCTCTAGAGACCAGTGAAGAATTTTTTTTTTTTTTTTAAAACGTTGCCCCACACTAGGAACTTCTCCTGTATTGTGGGATATATAATGTTATATGTGTGTAATATGATGCGCGACTGACCGCTGATACGGTGAGATTATCATACATTATTCCGAACACGCACACAACAAAATATTCATAATCAGAAAGTGAGAAAGAAAGAATTGCTGGAGTACGGCATGAAGAGACAGATTAAGAAGAGCGCAACGAACGTTGAATTCTGATCGACTTCGACATTCTCTGAACAGAATGTCGATATCATCTGAAGAATTGGATGTGTCTCAAGATATAGCCGTAGGGCATGGCGACCTTCCTTGGGTTGATAAGGAACGGAGTGCATTTACGTATACTCCTATGATTGACTACGCCACATATTCCGCCATCGTAGGTATGGTTAAAAATTTTACTTTTTGTGAAGCTGTTAAATAGCAAAAAGAAACAAACGGTATGTGTTGCTCAGGTGGGAAAGTACATATTGAAATATTACAAAATCCTCCAGAAATATTAAGATCACTGCTAATCGGTGACCATCACAGTCAAAACATTTCTTGGACAACATACGTTCGTACAATAATGCCTTTCAAATGACATCTTTTGTTGCGAAACAGATTTCAGAAGGCCCATTTATGCCAACATTCAAAGTGCAAGGCCAAGTTTACCACCCTATTGGTTAATTATTGCCTGAAAATGACGTCTCGAATCGTCTCGCGCATCCCGTTGTTATCCAGTCCCCGGGTTCTTAGAATACGACATCAGACGTTTCAGATCTTCGATTTTGACTACCCCGTTGTCGCTGGCATAACCAACAGGATCCGCGTACGAAGTCGCGGGCAGAAGCTAGTACATAAGTATAATAATAAAATATAATAAACAGGTACAAAGTATTGGACGTTTTCGTCAACCACACCCAAATAAGAAAGACTTGTACTAAATCAATTTCTTAGAAAGATTTATAACCATTTAATTTAACACTTTTAAAGCTTGCCTTTTTAACATACCAATTACCAATCGCTTTCTAATCCGAAGCTAAAGTAATGCATATTAAGCATACACGAACTTTTGATTGATTTCTTTTCAACCAGTTTTTAGAGTTCCGTAGCCAAATGGCAAAAACGGAACCCTTATGGATTCGTCACGTCTGTCTGTCTGTCCGTCCGTATGTCACAGCCACTTTTTCCGAAACTATAAGACCTATACTGTTGAAAGTTGGTAAGTAGATGTATTCTGTGAACCGCATTAAAATTTTCACACAAAAATAGAAAAAAAACAATACATTTTTGGGGTTCCCCATACTTAGAATTGAAACTTAATCCTTTTTTTTCATCAAAGCCATACGTACGGGTTATCTATGGATAGGTCTTCAAAAATGATATTGAGGTTTCTAATATATTTTTTTTCTAAACTAAATAGTTTGCGCGAGAGACCCTTCCAAAGTGGTAAAATGTGCCCCCCCTCCCTGTAACTTCTAAAATAAGAGAATGATAAAACTAAAAAAAAATATATGATGTACATTACCATGTACACTTCCACCGAAAATTGGTTTGAACGAGTTCTAGTAAGTAGCTCGCCGGTGAAAATTTAAAAACATAAATGATGGTACGGAACCCTCGGTGCGCGAGTCCGACTCGCTCTTGCCCGGTTTTTTTTCTCTAAAGGTTAGCATACATTATATGTCAGTCAGACCACCGTAATCTCGTCAGACATTTTATATTTATGAATTTATAAGCTACTTGCTGTGTTTAGATAGAACAGGCAATCTGTGCGTCGAATTTTCGCGTACAATGACGCTTGTTTTCGTCAAAATGTGGAATTGCATAAATAATATGAATACGTAGTTGCAACAGCAGTGGATTCATTTTTGTAACAAGCTTTTGGTATGTACAAACGCTCGGGTCATAGGGCGCGAGTGCGCGTCTTCTTTTTAAGAGTGGGCCCAATGACAGGATAAAATCTGATTTCACCCGCGCGTCTCCCAACCCCCGCATTAGTGCAAATAATAACCGCGGGTGGCGTGACGACGCGCGCAACGAAACTCTGTACACTAAACTTCAAGTGCAGTGCGTTTGCGTAGTATATGCAGGATATTCAGATAAAAATTGGCCAAGTGCGTGTCGGACCACGCACAATGAAGAGTTCCGTAGTTGAAATGAATTTACCCAAGAACAAACTTAACATTATAGTTGAAAATCATGTTCTCCCATACATGTAAGTTGGTCGACTATTATTCGTAAACTTGTAAAGCCTACTTAGCCGTGATAGTTTTCCTTTTAATTTCGTTATTATATACTACTACCACGAATTTTTCACATATCCAAAGACAACCATTTAGATGGCAGGGGGGAACCCCTGTCAGCTAAATGTCAGAAAAATCATGTGATCGGAAACGCAAGCGAGCCCTACCGCTTGGACACGATCATCGGTGGACGGGATGCAGCGAGGACTGGTGGAGAGACCGAGTGTTGCGACAGTCGACAGTCGAGCTCGGACATTCTAGGCAAACGCTCAATACCAACGCACGTGTTAGTTCCCGACACACGTGTGCGTTTCGGTTGTTAATCGCTAGTTTATTAAAGTTACTTCAAATTCAAATAATCTTTTCGTTCGAGTACCCACTGCAGTGCCCACACCTATCTAAACTATGTTGGATCGTGAAGAAGACCCGATGTATCGCATCTCGGCCATCCAGTAATGCGACATATAATATCCATGCCAAATTATCGCTATCTAGTACTAAGAGTCTCTGAGCTAAGCTGCGGACGGACAGACGGACAGGGCGAAACTATAAGGATTCCTTGTTGACTACGGAACCCTGAAAACAAAGACTTTTTTTAAATTCTATTTTTAAATTTCTTTGGACAAAATAGTAATATGCGCTACGCTCTCGGTTTCACAAAATCATCAATTCGCAAAATGTAGCAGTGCTAATGTGCAGGGATAAGAATGTCTTTACTTGTGTAATATATACAATGCAATCCTATTTTGTGTTTGTATGTTGAGAAATAAAAGTTCTGTATACTCCATTCCACCATAAAAAATTAGAAGTGATAAAATAGGTGATAAAAAATCCAAAAGGTATAAAAGCAAATCAAACACAGTGATAAGAAATATCTTATAATCATCACAATGATTGTTTTTGAATTTATTTTTCGTCGGGTCCTTTATTCAGTGTCGATTCAATGGATGAAAAAGTCAATCTGCTGACAGACAATCAGCTATACGATGTTCACGCTCAATTCATGCAGTAAAAATCAAGCATCTGCGACGATATTACAAGCATCATGCATAAGAAAGCTGAAACTAAAACAAAATTGAAGTATCGGCCCTCTTCGTCAAACCGTCCTTGTGGATGCTCACAATCGCTGCAATAACAATAATACCCACCGGTAGAGATTCCCAACGCCGCCATAACCACACATCACTTGAAAACAGAGATCTAGGTAAAGTCTGGAAATTTCATAAATCCATGGAAGTTAAAATCACGCCAAGAATCGATTCTTAGATACATATTATTGATTTACTGAATCAACACTTCTCATCTACACCCTGCTGTAATGAGAACTTAAAAGCAGCTACAGTAAACTATCTTTCAAATGTTCCAACTCCGGACCATCCCCCATTTATTTTTAGTAAATTTTCTGATTGTTAAGAAGAGCGTTGTTAAAATCACGTCTAATGCAGTTAGTAGTGACTGTGTCAGTTGGAAAATGATGCTGGGATGTCCTCGACGAAATCCTTCCTATTCTATGCTATATCCTAAACTACTCTTTAACCTATGGTGTCTTTCCTTCCGATGTGGAAAGAGCCAAAAATCACTGCTTTACCCAAAAAATCTAATCTTGCTTCCTTTACAGAATACCGACCTACTTCCATCTTGCCTTTCCTCTCCAAAGTCCTTGAACACCTTGTTCACAATCATCTTAGTGCATTTCTTTGCAAGAATAGTCTGCTGAATATTTTCCAATCCGGATTTCGTCCTGGTCACAGCACCGCTACTGTACGCTAGTGAACGTTACTAATGACATACGCTTAGGCATGGGGAGGAAATCTGACGATTCTTTGCTTATTGGATTTAAGCAATGCGTTCAATATCGTCAATTTCGATATCCTGCTTGGCATGCTTCGCTCGCTTCGTAGTTACCTGTATGGCCGCCGGCAACGTATATGCATAGAACAGACGTGTTCTTCTTGTTGTTATACTTCTGCCGGTGTACCTCAGGGTGGTGGTTTAAAATTGTTTTCGACCTCAATGGTACTACCGATAGAACTATCAACAAACTCGATCACTCGATTAATATCCTTTTCCGGGAACTGATACCTAAAACAATCGAGTTTTTGGAACAATCTTATATTCTTTGTTTTAATACCTCACTCGACTAGTTGTAAAAAAGTAACAAACAAAGAAAGAGACGGGTCGAGAGGGAGGGATATTGTAATTCTTTCGTATTTCTAATTTTAGTGAGGAAGCGTGGACAACACTCACATATTATAAAAAATAAATTCTAGCTAAATTATATAATTTCGCACGAAAACAATAAACGATCATATCGAGCGGTCAAATCATCTGTTTATTTTGCGTATACTATACGCATAAGTACCTTGATATAAAAACAAACCTTCGACTTCGGCAATTAGCAATCATTTTAGTCTTCAAGCGTTTAAGTTCTCGCTTTTTCATTGTATTTTTTTGTTTCCCATTTATTATTCAACAAAATGTCGATATTAATAATAGTTGCTAGGCGCGGAGAAAATTGTCATAGACTTCCCGTCTCAACAGAGCGAGGGGTACTGACTGGTGAAACAAACTGATGCCTCAAGCTCGTGTCACGCGAGACGGAAGACAGCGTATCTCGCGGATTAAAAATGTAGTAAGCGCCAAATGCTTTTTATTCGATTATCTTTTAAAATAGACATTTTTTTTAAAAATCGCTTGGGTCATCGCTAGGTTATAATGAGTATTATTATTTGTCTAATTTGTGGTTCAGTAATATGCACCAAAATAGAATGCAAACCAAATTAGATGAAAATTAGAGGTAACTTTGTGATGGTTTTCTATCGAGAAAATTTTATCGTATCGTGTTTTCGTCTGGGTCGACCCTCACATTTATAATGAAGTTTCCTGCCATATACTTTTTTTCCAATTTGAACATGATTTACTACTGTTTAAATCTAATCTAAGATTGAAGATTTTGCTTTGGGCCTGCCCTTAAGGAAATTTCTCGCCGGCTGGTCGACACTTCACGTGACCAGAGGGCTGGGTCGTTCTTTGGCTAAAGAATTAGCATTGCCATTCAACGTGGCATTGCTGCCAGTCTTCTGGGCACGTTTCCGGATGAGAGCGATGCGGACGAGTTCTTCGACGCCTAAGTGTCCTTTGTTTTTGTATTTATTTGTATTGTAAGTTAGTTAGTCCTATATATACATGAATTAGGTAGATTTGTTTTTTTTTTACGTTAACACTTCTTTAGGCGCTCTTTCTGAACAGTGACCGAAACTGAACCGTCACGCTCGGGTGGGTGACGGTGAATCGGGTATACTCGGCTGGATAATTTCCCACCCAAAAAAAAGGGGTAAAATAAATGTGAAAGGACAGTATATTATCGTTTAGTGGTTTGATCAACCTTCTCACTCTGTCAAACTTTGAGCTTTTATTGGTTGAATACTAAGTTTTATACTTTGTGTATATACGGTCTACAACAAATTTGCATAGGCACAATAAAGTTGAAATTTCTGTGAACACGCGCCCGCGCCGCGCAGGCCCGTACCTACATCTGTGTGTGTACACTGGCTAACGTCGAACGAAACAAAAAATAATTATACCGTCGCTTTTTCACACGCGCGGCGTAATTACGTATGACCTTGGTTGGTTCATACGATTGCTAAAATTCACATCTTCATAACAAGTACCGCTAGCGGATAGCGTTGCGTATTGGATTATTAAACAAGTTGGCCTAGGTTCGAATCTCGAGATGAAACTTTAACTTATCTTTTCAACAATATTCTTATCTTTTTTTATTATTATTCGATTAATTAATACACGAGAATAATAATGTAATATTTATTTTATTTGTATTATTATATTTTTATTGAAATATGGGATAAAAAAAAAAGATTTTTAAGTGATTTCCAAAATTTTATTCGTTATAATTTTATAAATAAACTTTTAAAACAGTTTATTTTCTCATAAAGAACAATTTATTGAAGTAAAGCATGTGAACTACTACCATTAGACTTAAAATATTGTAAGTATCTTTAATAAAATAATATTGTTCTATATATATATATTGCGGTTATAGCTTAAGTATTCATTTTCATTATGAAAAGAAGATTGAAACTATAAACCTCAAAATAATCCTTAATACGGTTAAGACACAATATTATTATTTTTTTTTTTTTTTTGTTAGCCTAGTTTGTGTCCCACTGCTGGGCAAAGGCCTCCCCTTTTTCCTTCCAAACCTCCCTGTCTTGTGCGATCTCCGGCCATGTTGGCCCTGCGAATGATATTAGATCGTCACGCCACCAATATTATTTTAATATTACTAAAATCAATTTGTAATTTATAACTTAATACGTTGTATAACCCCCATTATTATCCATGCTATCAAGTAAACGCTGGCGTATGGATCCTATAATATTTAAACATATTTCTGCATATTTCCTTGCAATGCAACTTCATCTGGTAACTGGTTGGTTAAAACAACATTTCTTTCTTATTCACTGACCAGCTGGGGCCTTCCACTGTCGATCGCGTTCGACTGGCACGGACCCTCCGAACTTTTGACCTTCCTACTCACAGTAGGTAGGTAATTTCTCTAAAACAAAAAAGGAATATTGTAAGGCTACTAGCAAAATGATAAAATATTATTAACTACTATTTTGAAAAAAAAATATTTTGAAAATAGTTCAAAAGATAAGATTATAATTTATACTTAATGTTATATTCATCATTCCAAAAGTAAATAAATAAACTCTTGGAAATATATATTTTTTCTTCTATTTAGACCCTATGGTAAATATAAAACGTTTAATAAAATAACTACAAGGATCAGCAGTTATACATTAATTAAATAAATGTTCGATAAAAGAATTAAATCATAATACTCACAGTCAGTCCGGTTTCATCAAATATTTGTGGTATAATATTAAGTCCACTTTTACGCAGCGCGATAATATCCGCTTTCATCTCAATATTTAAATTTGCTTGCGTGTCAAAATGAATAACACCTCTAATAGCACACTTCACTAACCCACAATATCAAATTATTATCAACCAACAAAGAACCACAACATTCTTTCGCGGTGAATGGTGCATCTGTCCACCTTATAATTAATTTATTTATTAAGATTTCTGTGGGTATAATCATAAAGTTTTACGAACTATGTGAACAAGACGAACATGACACGGAACTATATTCAATAGCGTGATTATTCGAGTAATATGAGGGTGTGTGTGTCAAATTACTCATTAAAAGAAGGTCGTAAGTCACTAACTAAACTTCAAACTATAACTTTGCGAATTTGCTTAAGGACTTTTGATCGACACTGTACATATAAAATACTCTTTCTTCTTTCGTCTTTTAATGTGTGTCTTGTTTGTGCAGAATACATTTTTTTTTTCTTTTTCCTTTCGTCTGGACAGTTAAAACGAGATGTAACAGCAGATTTCACGGATATAATCTGAGATTTGATCTGGCTTTAAGAAACTGTAAGTTAGATGACTGATTGATTATAATGAGCTGACACACCAATTCTTCGCTAATTTCACACCGTTGCGGCCCGATTCAATGAGTGCCTACCCTAACGGTCTTATTCGACTAAAATTTGGCATTGCAAAAGGTTGACTAAATACTTCTAACCGTTTAGTTTCTGATTAGTTGTGCCTCAATGGTTAAACAATCATTGGCAAAAAACTTGACTATAATTTGTTAAGTGTTGCCGTCCCAAAAGTTAAGTATGTACTTTATAACTTTGATTTTAAAGCTTATTTTACTTTGGCATCAAGTTTTTCGGAAGCAAAAATAATTTTGTCGGGGTCAAATTCTTAGAATACTGCCAAGCGAATTTAACTCTAATGCCAATGCAATAGAGTCGTGTAACAAATTGATTTTAAGCTCTTCGAATTTTAGTGAGCTTCGTAAAATTGTTAATGATGACCACTGCACTGTCACAGTTTTTCAATTATTTTGCACTTGACGCCCCATTGAGTTGTTGCGGTCAAATCTGGTATTCTTTTTTTTTGTTTATGGCAGGTTCATTTGCATAAGGTTTTATGTAAAGAAATATGTAGGTATAGTACAAAACAACGTTTTTAAGTCTAATTTATAACAAGAAGAACGATCTTCGCAGGATACCCGGTAATAGCTGGATGAGAGTTGCCGAAAATCGAGTTGAATGGCGTGAAATAGGAGAGGCCTATGTTCAGCAGTGGACTGTAGGCTCATGATGATGATGATGAAGTAGAAGGTGGCGTTGTATAGTTTCTGCCACGAGAAGGTGTGAGTATATGTAGGTATGTATTACCCTGAAATTACCCAAAACCAATATCAAGACAAATATCACTCAAAAATATGCTTTCAGTATATGCCGTTTGGGGTTGAAACTCTAGGGCCATGGAGCCCGAGTGCCCACTAGTATTTCGAGACATCGCCAAGCGGTTGGTCGACTTCACGTGACTAGAGGGCTGGCCTATTTTTTGGCCAAAGAATCAGCATTGGCATACAACGTGGCAATGCTGCCAGTCTTTTGGGCACGTTTCCTGTTGACAGCGAAGCGGATGAATTTTTTGATGCCCTTTGATTATTTCCCCTCCTTTTTATATACTTGTACATATTATTATTATTATTTTAATACTGTTAGCTAATAAAACTTTAAATAAAAGATTGAAATACTGCTTTTTATATATAAGACTGCCCCCCAAATCTTAACATGGCATATTCGTCAAATCTATCGAGACTTTTGACCTAGTATAGAAGAGCCTTTATTTGAAACAGTGAGATTATCAAACAGAAAGTCATTGTTCTGGCTCTTTGACTTGTAAATGTGAATGTTTCAGCTCTTCGACTCCGCGAGTCGCGACACTTCACTCTGTCACTTTAGCTGTTATAGCTTCAAGTGGACCTTTCATACAAAGTTATACCTACATACTGTTTAAACATCTTGGTATCTAAATCATGCCATTTGATGCGGTTTCTCTTTTGTCCCAAAAGGCTACTAGGGTCATTATTATGGGCAAAGCATGAAGCTCCACATTATAGGCTGACTATACATACATACATGCAAATAAATGAAATTGAAGTCATTATCATCATCTGTCTAGCCTTTTCCTAACTATGTTGGGGTCGGCTTCCAGTCTAACCGGATGCAGCTGAATACCAGTATTTTACATGGAACGACTGCCAATCTGACCTCCACAACCCAGTTACTAGGTAATACGATACCCCTTGGGAAGACTGGTTATCAGACTTCCGGGCTTCTGACTACCCGTAACGAGTGTCAAAGATCCACGAATGACAACCGGGACCAACAGCTTAACGTGCTTTCCGAGGCACGGAGGGGTCTCGGTATGTAAAGATGGCCACCCATCCACAGAACAACCGCGGCAAGCGTAGCTTAACCTGATTGATCGACCTGTGCGGCTGTTATCATTTAGTCACGGGCCCCTCAAATCAATTGAAGTGTCAGTTCGTAATGTCAAAATAACAGCTTTTTACTAAATTCATATGATATGTCTGTCTGTGTGTCTGTTTGTTCTGGTTAATCACCGAAACGGCTAGACCGTTTTTTATGAAATTCGGTATGGAGATACTTTGAACCCTGAGAAACGACATAGGCTTTTTACCGACATACCACGCGGGCGAAACGCGGGCGGAAGCTAGTATTCCATACGATGCGATAATGATTAAAAAGAAAACCAACCACCAACCAACCAACCAACCAACTTATCATTCAAAACGTCCTCTTTAGTTGTCGGGCTGAAAACTGTGGCACTTCCCAACTTGTGGCGCTAGTGTCGCGGTGGCAAACGAGACGACTCTAATATTACTGGACCAACTTTCATGGACGTATTACGTGGATTTTACCAGGATGGATAGGGAGTGTTGGTGCTTTAGCCACGTGGGGCGACTACCAGTGCCCAATTCGAAGACTTGTGGAATCTATCAACCCGCACTGGGCCCGCCTGGTGGATTACGGCCTACTCCCTCTCCTTGAGAGGAGGCCTGTGTCCCAGCAGTGGGAACATCGAAGACTGATTATGGAATCATATCATTTCCGGGGTTTTGCCAGGATTCGCCATATACCTCTACTTATCTCAATTTTCACCACTTTGCCTGATCTTTGACATTTTCAATAGCTATCTATTGAGTTATAATTGCTGGATTATATTTATTTATTAAAACTTCATGCACAAGTAAAAGAAATACTGTACAAAGGCGGAGTTAATGCCTGAGGCATTTTCTACAAGTCAACCTTAGGGTGATGCAGAGACAAAACATGGTAGGTGCAACATACGGGATAAATAGCTAGGAAATGACTATAAAATACAAGAATAAATACTAATACATAGATAGATACATACATACATACATGTAAACAAAATGAACTGTGAGGAGAAAAAAATTATCGGTAGAGGAGAAAACGAAACCAGCAAATCAGCGCCATATTGTGTCTAAGATTTGTTGGGGTCGGCGGCATCCAGGCATCCAACCGGCGGTTGGGGTTGGATTTGTGAATATCAGTCGGGGGTTGCGGCCGCCACCCCCCCTCCCCCCCGAGCGGAGGACAACCATGAGGATTTTCCACCCAGAAAACAAAAAAACTGGCCAAGTGCGAGTCGGACTCGCACACGAAGGGTTCCACAAGGCAAAAACACCGAAAAAAAAACAAGTTTGTTGTATGGGAGCTGGGAGCCCATTTAAATATTTATTTTATTTTGTATTTAATATTTGTTGTTATAGCGGCAACAGAAATACATAATTTGTGAAAATTTCAACTGTCTAGCTATCGCGGTTCTTGAGTTACAGCTTGGTGACAGACAGACGGACGGGCGGACAGACAGCGAACTCTCAGTAATAGGGTCCCGTTTTTAGCCTTTGGGTACGGAACCCTAAAAAAAAAGAAAGGATTTGTGAATATAGGTACTTACCAAAGAAAAACTAGAAAGCATTTTATAGAGCAGGGTTATGTGAAAAATCAAATACTCGTACCTATGTTTATTATTGTCATCATGTTGTTACCGTTGTAGGTATAGTAGACAGTCAGAGGTAACATTTTAAACTTGAGCTTTCCTAGCATAATACAAAGTTCCAATACGAGGCCAGTTTACACTGGTCCAGTTAACACAGACGTGCGGCCTACCCTTACCTTACCAATTTAAATCTTTAACTACTTATCCAAACTCTGGGTCGTCCAGGTAACCCTTATCACTGCGGGACTAAGTTGACCCGGGTCAAGCGGGCAGGCGTGAACAGTTGCCAGCTTGTTAAGTTAAACCTACATACATGTCATAGGCTACACTGGGGACTTTCTTTGTAATAATAATAATGATTTATTTATTTATAACAAAATCCTTTTTTTGATGTCGGCAAAAATAGTTTATGCAACTTTGAAAATCCTTTGAAACCAGTAACCACAAAAAAATAAGCCATAATGAGCATACTGTATACTATTGATTTCAGTAGGCTTTTAACCAATATATATATTGTAGCGATATAAAAAGAAAAACGACTTCATCGCCACTTATAAACGTATAATTTTGTATAAAAAATAACCGAATGTAACAAAAAAAATATAACAAAAACTAATATAAAAAAAGGTAAAAACTTGTAACGAAAACTCGGCTTGTTAGTAGTCTATCTTCAGGCGTATCCTAGACAAAATAACGCACATTAAGAATGCTGTAACAAGCTGAACCACTTTTACCAAAAAATAGGTAACGAGTAGAAATACACATACCTGATAAGATCAAAAGGAGTTATATATTGAAGACTTCTCTCCAATCCAATTTAGATGATTAATATCATATTTTCATCATATTTAACGATTAAAAGCAGAGAAAAAAAATAATTGCAGCCGTCAGCAGTCATAACCAAAAAACAAGTCCCAAACATCAAGAGAAAATTTTACTTGACAGCATCAGTTCAATATTCAAAAGTTTAATTTTTAAATCAGAAAAATGACCAAAAAAGGTTGTCTAAAATCTTAAAGAAGGATGGAATGTTGAAAACATAATATGCAGTAATTACTAATACTGCAGTACCCCCTTTCCAAGAAAAAAAAGGAGAAACCCGATGAAAGAAACGACTAATGAAAGAAACGACCTAAAACAACCAAAGGACTTACGTCAAACAAAAGACATAAGTAAAAAAAATAACATTAAATCTAATAGAGAACTAAAGCCAAACGAAGGACTGTTAGTCAAAGATAGAACTTCGGTGAAATATGAAGCTAATGCTTGCTTTTTATACAAAGAAAAAAAGGTAATCAATAATTGTAATGATGAAAACAAAGGATAAAAAAAAAAATTAAAACCTTATATCATTGTGATCTATAGATAAGAGTATGTCGACTATGTCTCGACCCTAAACCAAATTATCGATACGTGTTAATCATCCGTTTCCCAACACTAAGAGCTGACATTATGTCATTGAGGAAATGACAGTCGTAACGACATCTGTGGGCGAAAGCCAGAACTATAAGCATTGATAGTTAAGAAAAAGTTTTAAACAAATTGTTTCAATTAGGCACAACTAGATGTCGCAATTAATATTTTTACTATAGGAGCTAACTTCTCGGAAAAATAATCATCACCAGAAGATCTGGAAAAATTCTTTCTCCATACAATGTCACCAACATTCAACGTGACGGCTGAACGATGCGAATTAAAGCTCGCGAATTACGGAGGAAAGCCATAGAAAGATTATCAGCGACTTTCGCATAAACTTCTGCTAAGGATGATAAGTTCGATGCGTACTGAGTCCGACTTTCAGCTAAATTTACGCCTTGAGTCTGACTATTAGTACGAGTAGGAACCATGAGAACTTAATGCAATATTCTCATAAAACTTGAAAGGGGAGGGTTGATTCTACGCATGTTTGAGCCCGACTTTCAGCTACATAGACGCTTAGAGTCTGACCATATGCACGGGTAGAACGCATAAGACCTTCCCTATCATACATAAAGAATAGAACTAGTGCAGGGAAGAAAAAAAAAAACTTGATAAGGGAAGAATTATTCTACGCGTGTTTGAGCCCGACTTTTAGCTAAATTGACGCTTAGAGTCTGACCATATACACGGGTAGAACGCATAAGGCCTTCCCTATCATGATACCATACATAGAGAATAGAACTACTGCAGGGAAAAACTGCTGAGTTCTCAATAGACCTGGATTTCAAAAAGAAAGAAAGAATTACACCATACTCTGATGACGATGATGAAGCTCACATTGACAGGTGAACTAGTTAGATAAGGCAATCGTAAATTAAAAAAAAATAGAACCTCCTTCTTTGAAGTCGGTTAAAAAAGGGAACAGACTCAAAGTACGAACGATCTTATAAGTCTTTCGTATTAGAATCAGTTAGGAATAATTAAAGTAGAAACTTTGAAAATTTTAATGTATTAAGAAAAATGATGAAATAATTACGTAACTTGAAAAAGAGGTTTTTTGTTTAAAGGAATATTCACGTAATTATAGTGCCATATGAGAGGATTGCGTTTAAAACCAATAATCCCGTTGGAATTAAGTCAATAAGTCCAAGGTTTTTAGAGTTGGAAAGAAATTAGTAAATTGAAAAAATGTCCGAAGACGAATTCTCTAAAATCAATATTTTATCTAAAAAGTTTTTAATATAGAGATAGGAATAACCTTCGTCTGCTATGTTAGGATGCAAAAAGGACAAAACAAAGTTAAATAGGCAAATGTGATAATATGAATGTACTTAGAAAAAGCTAGAAATGCAGTGATCAGTCTGATGGGAAACTGAATGGCAAAATAAAAGCATCAGTCCCTGTTCGGGCGCCATTTTGTAGCGATATAAAAAGAAAAACGACTTCATCGCCACTTATAAACGTATAATTTTGTATAAAAAATAACCGAATGTAACAAAAAAAATATAACAAAAACTAATATAAAAAAAGGTAAAAACTTGTAACGATAACTCTGGCGGCTGATATTAAAATTTATAAAAGAAACGGAAATAATACTTAAGGTTTTGTACTATACATTAAATTTTAAAATTAGATTGATTACGCGTCGAGTTTAACTGCAGTTGCAACTGAAATTTCCCTACGATCGCGTAGCACTAATCACGAACGAAATATATAAAACCTTTAGTATTCTGCAATTAAAGTTAGTAAGTACATGAAACAAATATAAAACAACAATAATATAAATCAAAAAGAATCAATAAAAGAAAATAATATCTGATAAATCCTAGATCATTTCGGCATCCTGCATTCCATATCTCTTTCGGTCGGTAATCCCGGATAGGTGATCCAGAAAAACCCGTAAGAGACCGCTCCTTCAAATCTGCACACCTCAACCCAATCCAAAATCCGGGAACAGAACAGTACGAAGGTGATAGGTAGGGGTAGGGTAGGATAGGGTAGGGCCGAAAACTCGGCTTGTTAGTAGTCTATCTTCAGGCGTATCCTAGACAAAATAACGCACATTAAGAATGCTGTAACAAGCTGAACCACTTTTACCAAAAAATAGGTAACGAGTAGAAATACACATACCTGATAAGATCAAAAGGAGTTATATATTGAAGACTTCTCTCCAATCCAATTTAGATGATTAATATCATATTTTCATCATATTTAACGATTAAAAGCAGAGAAAAAAAATAATTGCAGCCGTCAGCAGTCATAACCAAAAAACAAGTCCCAAACATCAAGAGAAAATTTTACTTGACAGCATCAGTTCAATATTCAAAAGTTTAATTTTTAAATCAGAAAAATGACCAAAAAAGGTTGTCTAAAATCTTAAAGAAGGATGGAATGTTGAAAACATAATATGCAGTAATTACTAATACTGCAATATGTATACTAGATTTATTTTAGGCATAGTTTAATATTTTCCTCATAATATTAATATGTAACTTTGTAATGATGTAACTTCTATGTAATTTATTACTTTTCTCTGTTTCATTAATTTATTACTCGGTTTTCTATTACTATGATAAACAGCTTGTATAAATGTGAAATAAGGCTTATGGGTCGATAGTTCGCGATGTCAGCTTTGTCTCCTTTGTTATGAAGTAAAATTATATTAGAGTGACACATTTCAGAGGGAATTTGACTTATGAATAGATATATATGTGAACTTATGAATAAAAAATATTATTATTATTTACTGCTGATACTCAAAAAAGATCACACCCAAACTACGAATCAACCCAACATACCAACATATACGACCCATTAATCAATTAGCAATACCAGTATCAATCATTTTAATAGCCACCCGTGACGTCATAACGCTTACAAATGACGTCACGGCACAGTGTCACTTCATAACTCGAGTGTACTATGTTCTATTGACAGCCAGTGTACTCCGGTACTAATCTCGACAAATTGACTGCAGTGCAGTGGCGGACGTAATTAATTGGGCGTGATTATTATTGGATAGGAAAATGTCGGGATTAGATTTTAGTTAACATACATTGTTGTAGGTGTTAGCTTTTTAGGGTTCCGTACCCAAAGGGTAAAAACGGAACCCTGTCTGTCTGTCCGTCCGGCCGTCCGTCTGTCTATCACCAGGCTGTATCTCAAGAACCGCGGTAGCTAGACAGTTGAAATTTTCACAAATTATGTATTTCTGTTGCCGCTATAACAGCAAATACTAAAAACAAAATAAAATAAATATTTAAGGGGGGCTCCCATACAACAAAGGCGATTTTTTTGCCCTTTTTTGCTCGATATCAATATTGGCAACAGGTAGGCACTTGAAATATTCACAAAATACTCAGTTGTATTTTTATTTTAATAATAAATAATAAAATTAAAATAAATATTTAAGGGGGGCTCCCATACAACAAACGTGTTTTTTTCGGCGTTTTCGCCTTGTGGTACGGAACCCTTCGTGTGCGAGTCCGACTCGCATTTGGCCAGTTTTTTTATCGATGACAATCTTTTTCCCAACACTACTATACGTGAAATTATCCCATCAGGTAGTCCTAACTAACCCCAAAAACCTTTTCCCTAACAACTAACTAACCTAATAAACTGATTATAACATTAAACAACTAAAACCAACTCAATAATTTATTACTTACACCATCGTTGAATAATAAAACAGTGGGACGGTTTGTCAAAACTTTGTACGGGGTCAGTTTCGACCCGAAAGTGTCTGTTTGCTTTTCGGACCATGTATGTACCTACCGAGTTTGGGTCGTATTGTTATTTGCTGCGTGTCAATTATACTCGGGGGACTTGTTTGGCGAAATTAATTTGGGGTCATTTGCGGCTCTTTTTTTCTCGGAGGTGAGAATTTGAGGTGATAATGGTGTACGTGGGTGCGTGTATTAAAGGTTTTTTTTTTTTGATAATTATGGGGTACCTACTGTTTTTGGTCGTGCATTTTGGTTATTCCCAATTTTTAGGGTTCCGTACCTCAAAAGGAAAAACAGAACCCTTATAAGATCACTTCGCTGTCCGTCGGTCAAGACCCTTTTTCTCAGGAACCTATGGAGTTAACAAGTTGAAATTAATATCAAATACTCAAGGCTGCAATCCCTTGTTGCAGTGCAATCAAAGTTCTAAGTCAACGCAATCAAAAGATACGGGCGTTTATGTTCCGGAATCAAAACCTATAGGGTTGACCTAGAATCATGTAATTTGGCAAGACGCAATGTCATGTAGCACAAGTAAAGGGAAAAATCCGAAAATCGCAAATTTGTAGTTACATTACAAAAACGTAACCCCCCCCCACCCCCTTTTCTCCGAAGTTTGCAAAGTGAAAAATCTGAAACTATTCTGTGATAGAAGTTTATGTAAAGATTACAGGAAAAATAAAAATAAGTCTCTAAATAGCACACTTTTTCAGAAATCATCAACAAAGTTACATTAGTTCCACTATCGGTCAAGAGATGGCGCTGACATAAAACTGTAATATTCTACACCGCAATGCACGGTGTTAAAATTCTCTGACGAATATTAGGCCTTATGAAAATTTAAAAACATAATATATTATGATGGTACGGAACCCTCGGTACGCGAGTCCGACTCGCTCTTGCCCGGTTTTTTTTGTTGTTTTTTTCAGTAAATAGTATGTTCAATCATTAAAAGTTACTGTTTTGTCTTCTACTAACATTTCTTCTTACTGTATAAAGTCAGTAAGTCTTAATGAAGTAAGAAATTATTTTTTTCCATGCACATTTCGCCAGTTATATTTAAGTCCCATGTAATAGGGAGCGTCCCTATTGCCATCAACCCGACACAAATTTTAACTCTGGGTTGTTACTGAGATATTCCAGATGGAAAAACCCAATCACACTTTGCCTGACCCGGGAATCGAACCCAGGACGTCACGGTCAGCTGTAGCGCTTGCCTCCACTAAACCAACGAGGCAATCACTAATAATAAGTTTACTATAACTCGCTCCATGCAAAAATCAACATCACCTTTTGCCCCAAATATCATCACACTAATATTATAAAAGCGAAAGTTTGTGAGTGTGTGTGTTTATATGTTTGTTACTTCTTCACGCTCAAACGGCTGGACCAATTTTGATAAAATTTTGTATGGCGGTAGCTGACACCTTGGATTAACATATAAGCTACTTTTTATCCCGATATTTACACGGGTGCAACCGCGGGGCGCACAACTACACAACTACAACAACTACATAACTTATCAAATTTATCATTTTCCTGACGAAGGTGAACCTTACACAAGACAAATAGGGGTGGGTGATTAATGTGCACGCACGTGTATCTAGAACAAAGCTCGCGGCTGTTACATTAGGCACGAGAAGCTGTTCTGTGTCGATCATCGTCATTAGTAGGGGTTCTGAGTGAAGAGCATGCTTGGAGCTTTCTGATTCCCTGGTCCTATTTCTTGCAAAACGTTAGTATTTAATGGCATGTATTTAATCGAACCTCTAATAATTGGAGCGCCTAAAAATATTATTGATCATCTAATATTAATAATAGTGCTTCTTTTTGTGAACCTCAAATACTTCCTATGTATTTTGGGGTCCTATAATTACTAAATGGCCAAGTAACTGCGACTAACTTGGATGTAGCGCTCAAAGTCAAAGTTAAATCATTTATTTCAAATAGGCACATTAAAGGCACTTTTGAACGTCAAAGGGAATGTTAAAGGCACTTTTGGCTCACCGGTCACTGCCGCGGTCAGTTCTAGCCTAATCTAACCCATTTGCTTAGGTACTGCGACCAAGCCGGCTCGTGGTTGGTTGGTCACACCTTACCTGACCCGCTTGGTCGATACCCTGGCTTAGTTACTGCGACCAACTATGAGAAAATGCCAGAAAGTTAAAAAGAGGCTCAATCATTCAAGAAGTGTGCATATTAAAGTGCAGTCAGTTTTTAGAGCATCAGTTAAATATTTTCCGTATTTCATTACTATGTCGTAAGTTTTGGTAATACCTAATTGAGTTTTTGGAGGATGTGAAGATGTGGAAATTTAATAAAAAAAAATGCAAAAATTGCACAATTTACTATCAGTCATCATCTGCCTAGCCTTATCCCAAGTATGTAGGGGTTGGCTTCCAGTCTAACCGGATGCAGCTGCATACCAGTATTTTACATGGAGCGACTGCCTATCTTACCTCCACAACCCAGTTACTGAGTAATACGATACTCCTTGGTAAGACTGGTTGTCAGACTTTCGGGCTTCTGACTACCCGTAACGACTTCAAAGATCCACGAATGACAGCCGGGACCAACGGCTTAACGTGCTTTCCGAGGCACAGAGGGGTCTCGGTATGTAAAGATGGTCACCCATCCACAGACCAACCGCGGCAAGCGTAGCTTAACCTGATCGATCGACCTGTGCAGCTGTTATTATTTAGCCACTTTATTTACTAAGATTGTCTTGGATTGAAAAGAAATGGCGCAATTTCGAGGTATTTTTAAGGTAAGTAATACGATTGTACTTATATACTAGAATCTTTGTTTAATAAATAAAAGTGGGTCGCTCGAACCTAACTAAATCAAATCAGATTTTTCTACCTTTATTTATTTCATCACACTTATATTATAAAGGCGAAAGTGTGAGTTTGTGTGTGTGTGGGGGGGTGTGAGGGTGTGTTTATATGTTTGTTACTTCTTCACGCTCAAACAGCTGGACCAATTTTGATAAAATTTGGTATGGAGGTAGCTGACACCCTGGATTAACATATAGGCAACTAACATACATTTTCAACTTTATTGCTAAAGCATAAGGCTCAAAGTTGATTGGCAAAATTTGACAGTTTCGGGTAGCTTGATGTGCTGGCGTCTGTACAACCAGGAAAAAATTATAACTGAATAAAAAACTCCCTGCATGAGAAACCCTACAGAAGCCTGCAGAGACAGTTACAAACTGATATTGTAAATGAAAAAATTCAGGAAAAATGTTTCAGTAACGTCGAAAATATAAAGCCGAGGACAAAATATAGCGAATTTCAAAGCCTTTGCCTCACAAAATGGTGTAAGTTACAGTAATTTGTAGGGTTCCGTGACATAAAACGTGTGCAGAACACAATTTCTTTCACAATCCGAAGGATTCAGACGAAAATTCTTAATCTTTTGCTTAATATGTTTGGAAATTTCGTCTGCGCGGCAGCGCAAATAAGGCAATGAATGTTGTCCAATTGTCAAAATTAAGGACAATGCAATTGTTAATGTGTTACGAAATTACCCCGCTGGTCATTTAATACAACATTATTTTTAGTATACCTATGCGAAACCCGAAACACGTGTCTATTATTTTTATGTAAAGAATCTATGTACAAAAATTCAAAACTGTATCATGAAAAATCACAAAGTACCTGTTTGTCCGTACAAAAACATGCTCACAGGCGCCGCTTGCGCCGCGCCGTCTTGCGCTCATTGATAATAGTACCTAGGTACCTAACCGTTCGGCGCGGAGATTGGATAACCTACTTAGTGTCGCTCGGTGTCCAACTTTTAACCTTTTTTAAATATTTTTGAGACAAAATATAACATGGGGTGAAAATTATTGGAATCGATTCAGTTATGTACTTATTCTGAACAAAGTATATTCAGGTTTCGCATATACTAAAAATAACGTTGTATAATTCCGTTATATTTTTGCACATCTATCTCGTGCCGCACATGTATGGAACCTGAAGTCCAATCCAAAAAGTCTCGTGTCACCATTTTTATTATGAAATCTGTGGCACGGGTAGCCACTATGAAATTCCGGTGGTCAACGCCGCGAAGGTTAATTTGTCCGGCTTCGGGCTGCCGTACTGTGTAAATACCTCTCATATTTTTGCTTTAATGGAAAATTTTGTAGTCGAACACTGTGTAAGGACTTTTGGAGGAGGCATAAAAAAAAGGCATTTTATGGTGAATATCTACTTGTTTCAATAGTAGTGGTGACTCAGAGGTAACGGCCCCGACTTACAAGTTGTACGTCGTGGGTTCGAACCCAGTCAGGCGCTTTACTTTGTGTAATTTATTTCATCACCACTGCTTTTAGCGATAAGACCGCCCATTGTGTCACCCTTTGTACAGTTTCTATAATTATGTCTGTAATTTATATGGTGTACATAATAAAGAGTATTCTATTCTATTCTATTCTATTCTCTCAAAAATGGTGAAGGAAAACATCGTGCGGAAAACGGCGTGTCCTAGAACCAAAAATTCGAAGACATGTGACATTTACCAACCCGCACTGGACCCGCGTGGTTGATTACGGCCCACTCCCTCTCACTGAGAGGAGGCATGTCTCAGCAGTGGGAACATTACAGGCTGATTATGGTATCTACTTGTTTTAGAAGTGGTTCCTATAAAAAATTTACAATATTTTTATCTTTGTCCTCAAATTGTAGACAGCAGTATCCTCGTGGTAAGTAAATAACAAAAAATTGCGATAATCTATCTCAATTTTATCGCTGAATATATTTTTAATCAGGGATAAAATTGAGATAGATTATCGCAATTTTGACCATGTTCACGATTACGAAAACATTCCGCATATAACTTTGTGTGAAAACTATGATGCGGAACCAGAATGAACCAGCACCCTAATTGCATGACACCGTATTAATCACAATCTGAGTCATTTTGAAGGATATTGCTAATCCATCGCTTCATATGTTCGAAAAATTTGTCTTCTCAACAACGTAAATATCGCAATGAATGTTGTTGACCTGTCAAAATGAAAGCCATTCCTACTGTTTGTGTGTTACGCAACTACCGCCCAAGATGAAACTGGTAGTTTCCTTGAACTTTTCTGCTGTGCAAACCACATTTAACCTGTCTGCCTTCAAAGTAAGAGTGAACAGGCATCTTCTGGGCACGCTCGTTCCATCATAGACCTCATCTATCGCTTTCCATCAGGCGTGATCGGGGTCAAGAGCGGGCCCAATAAAAAAAAACCTAGGCCTGAAGAGCTTAGGCACCTGTTAAATCTTCTCTTTATAATAGTAGATGATTTTATATACGGTCGGTCAATAACACTGTTCATAAATTGTGATCCAATGATTAGTTAATGTGTATCATATTTGAGTTACGAGTACGTTGTCTAAATCCACTAGTTTATAGGATCAGCTATTATGCATGACAGTCTATTACTTGCAACGTAGAGCTTTCAACATATTCGGTCTGTTGCTAGGGTTTAATAGATTTCCATTGATTTGAAACAGTGCAGAATGAAAGAGACCTTCAAATACACTTGAGGAGGTGAAGAACAAAACCTCACTTTCCAAACAAAATGTTTTTTTTCAGTGTATGTGCAAAAAAATGTTAAATTGATTAAAGCAAATAATTAAAACCTTGTCAAAAAACACCTCTTTTCTTATATAATTTTTTCCAGAACCACATTCAAAATTTAATTTCAAAATATTAGCTAAGATTAGATTATCATTTTTATCAGCCACTACCGGTCGGATTAAAAAAAATCTTTTTGCATTTGATAGCCCAATTCTTGAGGAAAACTATAGGCTATTTATATCACGCTATGACCCTCTCTCTTCTTCTTCTTCTTGGTCGCGTACTTCATTACTGAAGGTCGTGTCCCTGAAAGGCCTTCGTGGCTGTATGCACGATTTTCTTCCACTTCATTCGGTTCTCACCTTCTCTCAGGGTGGTCGTAACAGAGAGTCCCGTGAAGGCGGTTATTTGGTCTGACCAGAACGGTTAGGTGACCGTCCGCGAGGTATTTACCTATGACCCTCAGGAGCCGACAAACAGAACAAAAGTCAGAAAGAAAGGCGCGGGCAGGCGATATGATGCGACGAGTTGCGTTGTGGGAGTAAGAAATTTCACGCGGACGAAGTCGCGGGCTAGTATAGAATAAATGACATGTCCAAATTTTAATGGTTTAGCACATCTTTGACATGTCCGTACGACTTTCTGTGCGGCTTCTGTGCTACGTACAAGCCAGAGTTCCTTCTCAACATTATTATATTTAATTAGTTGATAACAAAGTATGACCTGGTTAACTAACTTTAGATAACTAGTGTTAAATAGTGGAGGGGTTCGTGGCTTCATCTAGACCGCGTGGTTCTATTTGTCAGTGAGGTTTTAATCATTTTCGGTCCTTATAAGAATACCAGCGCTGCGGTATGAATTTTTTAAATATCGCAGCATTATGCATTTGCCTTTTGGCCTCGCACAGGTCTCTTTTTTTTAGTTTATTAAATTTTTTGGTTGTTTAATGTAATTTTGTTAGTTTTAAATGCTCCTTTTTTATTTACTATTGCAGTTGGGACACGCACAAGAAATTTGCAGGGATATGAAACCGAATCGAAGACATATATGACATCTACCAACCCGCACTGTGGATTATGGCCCACTCCCTCCCACAGAGAGGTGGCCTGTGTCCCAGCAGTGGGGACATTATAGGCTGATTATGGAATCTGCGCCCTAATTGAGTAACACACTTTTATTAACAATCCCAGGATCTTAAAGAAAATTCCAAATCCTTCAAAACCGTCATACTTACTTTAAAATATTCACCTTAACAGGTTTGAAAATTTCGTCTGCTCATCAACGTAAATATAACGAATGAACGTGGCTGAACTGTCAAAGTGAAAGGCATTGCGACCGATTGCCATTTTAAATATGTTACGCAATTACCCCGTTGCGCTGGTCTTAATAACCAAATTATCTATCAACGTATTTTTCCAGCAGTTTTTGACGATCGAAAAAGCGGTATCAAAGCTGTTAAAGCTACCTAATAGCTACCAACTTCCGTTCACATCGTCAAACAGCTTGAAAATCGGTTTAGCCACAATTTCCGTAGTCCGGCTATATGTGCTAAATCGTGTAACATTATTATGTCTCGGGGTGGAACTTGAGCGTCCCGTGTGCAATGCGCCTTGGTATGTAGGTAAGGGTGTGTTTACATTTAGCGAAATTTATGTTAGTTATGTTAATGTGAGTAGTTTATTTTGTTAAAACACTCATTATTTTTCAGTTACTGATGGATTAGAGGAAAGACAGATAACTGAAGAGAGGTCACCACTGGTCAATCACTGTCCATTTCAACGTTGCCTGGAAGAGTTCGCAAAAAGCGACAAGGCGGAACATTATAATTATGTTTTGTAGTGTTAATTGTATTTTTTGTTGTGTATTGTCTGGGGTACAATAAAGTATAATATCGTCGACCGTAGGTTCAATTAAGGTAAGGGACAAAATACCCAAAATGAGTTGAGTATACAGTTTTGTTCAGAATTTTGCGCTCTTTCGAATGGTGTATATGAAAAAATTCTAGCTTAAAAAAAAAATCCCTTACCCTACTGATTTTTGGATTCGAATTTCGAATCAGCCCCATAATAACAATGTATCTGAAAAACTATGCAATATAGCAACTTGAAATGGTGTAATTACCGCCGCCAATCCACTTCACATAAGGTAAGGGTCCAATCAACGAATTATTCTTCACACATTTTTTCAACAAGACCTTTACGCTATTTTTTCATTATAGATTGGATCCAACGTAGAGATCAATTTAATGTAAGGAACATTACTAACAAAATACGTTGGTGTAAGGGACGTCTATTTTCTTAAATAGCTAACTTATTTAAATGAATGTTACACAGGTAGATAGAGCACTAAAATACAAGATTATGTGTGAAATCAGATCCGAAAAAGGTTAATAACAAAAAAAGTTATAGGCGATTTAGTCCGAAAAAAAACTTTGTCGGCCTCTCCTGAAAAATCGTATTATGTCCCTTACCTCAATTGAACCTACGGTCGACGATATATAGAGAAACAAGCTGCGCCCCGCGGTTTCACTCGCGTAAATGTCGATCCCGTGGGAATATCGGGATAAAAAGTAGCCTTTAAGTTAATCCAGGGTGTCAGCTATCTCCATACAAAATGTTAATAAGGTAAATAGGTTGGTAATAGGTTTTTTTTGGGCTAAATAGAGATGAAACAGATAAATGGTCTTTTAGTATAGAATCTGCACTCTAATTGCGTAACACACTTTCAAACACAATCTCAATAATTTTGAAGGATATTGCTAATCCATTGCTTCAAAAGTTCAAAAAATTTGTCTGCTCAACACATAAACAACGCAATGAACGTTGTTGAAATGTCAAAATGAAACCGATTCCGATTGATAATGTCTTACGGAATTACCCGCCGTTCTTCGCGATCATCTAGATTATATATATATCCGATTTATCTTATATATATATATATATAAAATGATAAACTGACTGATTGTTGATATATCAACGCACAGTCTAAACCGCTGCTCCTAGAGACATGAAATTTGGAGGGTGTGTTCTTTGTGAAGAGTAGGTATCCACTAAGAAAGGGTTTATCGAAATTCCACCCCTAAGATGGTGAAATTTCACGCGGACGAAGTCGCGGGCAGAAGCTAGTAGTACATATTTATCTAATCACACACTAAGTACTACTAATATACAGGATAGCAGGGACATCACCATACAACCTGTTCCCATGGATTCAGGACATGATTCTGAACGCCTTCGACGAAACTTTTCGTCGGTTATTAAAAAAAAAAGCTTCACCATACATTTTGACCGCGTGGTTACGTACTTATTGCACTTTGTTATGAAACAGTGGATTTTTTTTTTTTACGAAAAATATTGCCCCTGCCCCCAGGTGTAAAATTTTCTCTAGAATCATGTGCTGAATTCATGGCTTAATTTTGTTCGTCCTTGTCCCTATCGCTTTGTATGCATTTTCACACATTTTCAACATCACAACAATGTACACACATCTTTAACTAGAGCATAAATCGGACCTCAGTGCAATTTCTAGTGGCGCTCCAAGATTCGCACTACGGGACGATAAATCTAAGAGCTACGTCTTGCACAGGTGCTAATTATTGCTACGTGGTATCATTACTAATTAGTAATTAGGAAATTGTGTTTGCTGCTGTTCTTTTATGGGGTAATTAATTTAAGAAGTGTATAGAGGTATGAGGAACAGGGTGTAAAGTTCACTCAACCTCCATAGAAAAGGGAGGATCCTCCGACCAGACGTGTTGTCTGGCGGGCAACTGCCCGATGATTCATGTCGGACCGTTGTATCTATGCTAGTTGCGCGGTAAACTCTGTAAGGATCGTAACAGGTGGCGTTCTGTAGTTTTTGCCTACCCCCGCAAGAAGAAGGCGTGAGTTAATGTACAGACGCCAGCACATCAAGCTACCCGAAACTGTAAAATTTTCCCAATCAACCTTGAACCTTGAACCTTTAGCGATAAAGTTGAAAATATATTAACCTTTTGACCGCCACAGTCATGTATAGATGACAAACCAAAATGTGCCCAGCACACCACGGTTCGACTACATGACAGACTTTGGACGCCGAGGGCACGTTTCTGATTTTTTGACGTGTGGCGGTCAAAAGGTTAAAGAAATTTGACAGATTGTAGCGGCTTAAAGTGCTGGCGTCTGTACGTATGTATGTATGATTTCTAAAAACGAAAACGTTCAAAACACTCCTCTTCAAACAACATAATCACTTCCCCAACATGATAACACAGCACTTACATAACCTAACGATGCTTAAAATTTACACCCCGAACTTGGTACTACACTAGTTAACCCTTAACCCGGCCGGCAACTTAACCCTAAAGTTTTTCTACTTAATCTTCGCGTGGGGTCTGACGGGGTATTAATCTATCGGACTGGAGCTCCTTATAAGGTTTCCTAGTAAACCCGACTCCCAATTCTTGGGTGTTTAGGTTGTAAATATAATTGAGAACCCTTATCGACTTTTACCTGGAGATTTTATTTTCAAGTTTTTGCGGTAATCTTGGCCTTTTTGCTAAGATCAAAGGGTAGTAATAATAATAATATAATAATAATAATATTCCACAACTATCACACAACGCCGTCTAGTCTCAAGCTAAGCAGAGCTTGTGTTATGAGTACTAGACAACTGATAAACATACTTATATGTTTCTAAATACATACATATATATAGATAAATTACACCCAGACACAGAACAAATGATCATGCTCATCACACAAACATTTGTCCTGGGTGGGAATCGAACCCAGTAGTGTGTATATTGGATTTTAGCCCTAAACGGCTTGTGATTGGAGCCTTATTCTTATGTAATTGCCCGTGGCATACCTTAAGTTGAAGCAACAATAAAAGTTGCTCCGTATAAACAGCGTCTGAACAGTGTTTTTGCCAGTTGCTTCAATTGCCACAGGCAAGAAGCTTGCTTTGTGTAAATCAAGCGTTAAACACTTCTACTACTAAATAAATAAGGATATGAGAAGAATTATTGATGAATTGATTAGGTACAAATGTGTTGTAAGCATTATTTCTGCCGAGAAACGTCCACTGCTGTTTAAAGGCTTTTTTCTAAGGTTGCATAAACAAGCCTTCTCCTTCCCACATCCAATGGATTCCTTCACCAGCACTCTAATTGCGTAACACACTATTCATCTCAATCTGAATCATTTTGAAGGATATTGCTAATCCATTGCTTAATATGTTCCAAAAATTTGTCTGGGCAACAACCATAATAACGCAATGAATGTTGGTAAACTGTCAAAATGACAGCCAGGTGCTACTGATAATGTGTTACGTGACTACCCCGCAGGTGGGTCCACCTTCTGGCTAAAAGATGAAGACCGTATAACGGAAGGTGCATCGTGCGTAGGAAGCCTTCCAGCAGGCGGTCGACACTCGAGAATCTTTTTACAGACCGTTGGCATGTAGCGGTATCTACAATGCAACATGCGAACAACGCGTCATACTGACGTCACGCAAATCCTGCATCGCGCAAGCAGAGTTTACCGCGCAACTAGCATAGATACAACGGCCCGGCATGAATCATCGGGTAGTTGCCCGCAAGACACAACACCCGTCTGGTTGGAGGATCCTCCCTTTTCTATGGAGGAAAAGTGAACTTTACACCCTGTTCCTCATACCTCTATAGGTACATTTAACACCAATTCCTGAGATCAACTAAGCTGCTGACGATTGCGTATTGGTTCCATCATGATGATTAAGCTATTCTACAGTCATCCCTTTCAATAGAACTCCCATAATGATAACGACACTAAAGCCTTTTCCAGACAGTAAATTTTTAGCGCTAATGCCTACCTAAAGTACCCATTAGAGGAACCATCCTATCTGGAAAACATTGAGGAATAAGTACTGAAAACCAAGACTTGCCATTTGTTCCTCTCTTGGATTTGAATGAGGACAAATTTGAAATTTAAATCGCGCAGTTTAGAGAATTGATGGCAGCACAGTCCTCGGGATTCCACGTGATGTAGGCATCCAATTACTCGTGATTGCTATTTGGATTATGTTTTTTTATCTGATTGTGTGGCTTGAAGGTAAAAAAAAATTGAATGTATTAACTTTTTGTAGGTTTGTGGAACGTTTGAAGGGGTCGCGGCAGCTCCGTAGAAGATGGCGAGATGAGCTGGACAAAACAAATGGTCATTTGTTGGTCAAGAGAAAATAAACGTACACTGGTCAGTGTACGTTTATTTTCTCTTGACTGTACTTACCTGTCAAAAATAGTAACCTAGATAAAGTGGATAAGACAGAGATAAAAACAGAAGACGAACTAGCAGGTGATCGTGGAGGGGGGTTCAGGGGATCAGACCGGAATAAATCGGTCCACTTTAGCCCGGGATAGAAAGAGCTGGAAGTCATGGGGCCTTTGCCCAGCTGTGGGATGATGAAAGCTAACAGTAACAGGTTTTTGGGATGCAAAAGAGAGTCCGCGAGTGATGATAATTGATTTTGGCGAATCCTGGGAAGTCAGTGTATTATAGAGGTATTAGGAACAGTGTGTAAAGTTCACTCATACTCTATAGAAAAGGGAGAATCCTCCGACCAGACGGGTGTTGTGTGTCCGGCGGGCAACTGCCCGATGATTCATGTCGCACCGTTGTACCTATGCTAGTTGCGCGGTAAACTCTGCTTGCGCGATGCAGGATTTAGCGTGACGTCATGATGATGCATTATTCGCATGTGGCGTTGTAGATACCGCTACACTATCTTTGCTGACTGGCTGTCGTAATTGTAGAATAACGTAAGAAACAAGTGATTTTAAAGACAAACATTGAACAATTGTTACCAATCTTAAACAGGATCATTAATTAAAAAAGCCGTGGAGTAGAGAAAAAGTTTTGGAGATTATAAAGCTTGTAAAACACGCTCAAATGACCATGCAAACTGGCGTTTGGCGGTTTGGCTGATAAATAAAGTGTAATAATTTATAAAACTGTTATTAAAACATTAGGGAGGTTATTATAGATATTAACGGGCAGTCTTTTTACTTTTTAATGGTTAGTAAATTAGTATGGCAGTAGAACATTAACAGTTTTTTTTTTAATTCGTCGGTTATATCATTTACCATGTCAGTACAAAAACACTCAAGTAGAATAAATGAATGGGCAGTAAAAATGTTTGAATGGGCAGTTAAGTTAATAGTTCGGTAGTTCATAGGTTCGGTTGGAACTGTGACAAATTGCGCGCGCGCCGAGCGAGCGAAGCGAGTGGTTCGGCAGCGGCCGGCGAGCGCTACTTCCAAATTAGATTTCTTAGCAACTAATTCCGATTTAATAACCGCTCACAAGTAACTAACCCTTTTTTTATATTACTAAATGGGCCCACTCTTAACCCTGATCACGCTTGATGGTAAGCGATGGATGAGGGTTATGATGGAACGAGCGTGCCCAGAAGATTTTTTTTGTTTTTTGTATTTTTTTTTTGTTTTTTTTTTAAAAGAAAACGTTGCCCCACACTAGGATTTTCTCCTGTATCGTGGGTGCGTTTACAAACATTTAAATTCACGTACACAAACAGCCAGACCCGAACAGAGAACAGAGAAGATGCCTGTTCACTCTTGCTTTGAAGGATAACTACCCCTTAAGCCATTTTAATATTTATTGAATTACCCATTTTGTTATGATTTTTATTTAGTTTACTGCTCAGTTTTTACTACAGCCGAACTTGTTAATAGCCATGGTTACCCTAACATATGACTCTTGACAAAATGGATGCGATCAGGGGGCGTAAACAGGTCACTTTGGCAGAATCATAAAAGGATAACATTATGAATCATAATGGACAGTTAACTGTTAAGTTAATCGTATCAAATCCCAATTGGTGAAGAATTTTTCAGTTATTTTTTTTTGTCTGTGCTAAAATACCAATCAATCCAATCCAAATCCAATCTCTTTGATTATGCCTACGTAGTGCAGCGAAATAAGGAAAAACACGGACTTTCTTCGCCATATTATGATTCATAATGTTATCCTTTTATGATTCTGCCAAAGAGGCCTTTTTAGGCCTCCAGAAGCGGCATGAATTTGCGTTAGGCATTATACATAACGGCGAAAGTATATATACGGACGGCACCGAATAATGAAGAATCATACAATCTGCCTTCGACAGTTCTAATAGGTTTACTAATCGCTATATTACAGATTTATCACATAACTAGCGAAAAGTGTGTAAAATGTGAATGCAGTTCTATCTACTCGTTCGGGGGAATACAGGCTTTATTTTACGTGTATTTAATTCTTATCCAACTGTAAATTCACATTCTTAACGTAACTTTAAAAATTACGTTTCAATAACATAAAACTATTGTAGAACGGTCGCACCTATTACGTAAAGCCGGTCATACGTCTGGCTTGCCCGGAGCTTTTTACTACGTTGAACTGAAAATATTTTTCAGCAACCACGCAGTCACGGTTAGTCGCCCACTCGACATTGTATTTATTAGAGGTCTTGTTACCTTGGTGAAGATTTTTAATGGTAAGTGAATGCCCATGAATTGTCCTTGAAGAAATCTATAGAAGGTGAACCTCCTTGGAAGTCATGTTACTTGTACCTCCATGTATTATTATTAGTATTTTACGACTGTTAGATTTTTAAATTTTGTGATAGTTAAATAACCACGTAAACTTCATCTTCAAAACCCGAAGAATATTTAAACAATACAGACTAGTACTACTACAAAAAGGAGATCGTACTGTAAAATGCAATTTGTATACTCAACGAGCTAACTTGACTGTGCTTCACAAAAGACTTCTGTTAACAAACGAGACCTGTGCACAAAATAGAAGCACGGTTTAGGACATAGAGTATACAGGATGGCAGGATCGACGAGCACCATGAGGCATACTGAGATAGGAAAACTTGCTAATAAAGCATACTCTACATAATCAGCCACTAATGCCCTCTATACAAAAAAAATCAGCTGCTGTTCCCTATATTTTGACGAGTTATGCGAACATAAATGTAGGGGACAGTAGATTTTTTTTTCGCGATTTCAGGTTTGTTCCCATAGTAGAAGTTGTTCATAATGATGAGTACAATGACCCCTTAAGAGGTTTTGCGATAATTCAATAAAATGGTGGTATGGAGTTTCTAAATTAACCCAACTAAATTTAAAAGGTGCTTTAGACCATTTTTTAACCGACTTCAAAAAAGGAGGTTCTGTATTTGACCCGTATGTATGTTTGTAAGTCCGCGATTTTCTCACACTAATTTGTTATAAGCACCGTATATACTTCCATATGCATTTAGTAAAAACCTGGCCAAGTGCGTGTCGGACTCGCACACGAAGGGTTCCGTACCAAAAGGCAAAAACGCCAAAAAAAAAACACGTTTGTTGTATGGGAGCCCCCTTTAAATATTTATTTTATTCTGTTTTTAGTATACATCAAAAAAAAAAAAAATTGAAATACCTACATCATCTGTGAAAATTTCAACTGTCTAGCTATCGCGGTTCATGAGATAGGTACAGCCTGGTGACAGACATGCAGACGGACTGTGGAGTCTTAGTAATAGGGTCCCGTTTCTACCCTTTGGGTACGGAACTCTAAAAAGCTGTTATTTTGACATTACAAAGTGACACTTAAATTTTATTTATTTGTATGTTATGATACCATAATAATCGTCCAGGGCGTTCCTATGACGTTCCACAAACAAATTACCTATCTTTATCTCCCTACTCTTTGCCCCCCTATCGAGTAAAGAAGTTCCACCTAGTACAGTAGTGTGTGTGAGTTAAAACACTCATTTTCAGAGCGGACGCCCGTGGCCTTTGTTTTGCGCTCGGTACCTCATCGTAGTTTGCCTAACTACCTCATAAGATTGCAGGGTATTTTGATGGTTTCAGGTGTTCAGTTGGTTTCATTTTTAGGGTTCCGTACCCAAAGGTTAAAAACGGGTCTGTCTGTCCGTCTGTCCGTCTGCCACCAGGCTGTATCTCATGAACCGTGATAGCTAGACAGTTGAAGTTTTCACAAGTTATGTATTCCTGTTGCCGCTATAACAACAAATACTAAAACCAAATAAAATAAATATTTAAGGGGGGCTCCCATACAAAAAACGCGATTTTTTTGCCCTTTTTTGCTCGATATCAATAATGGCAACAGGTAGGCACTTGAAATATTCACAAAAAACTCAGTTGTATTTTTACTTTAATAATAAAATTAAAATAAAATAAATATTTAAGGCTCCCATACAACAAACGTGCTTTTTTCGGCGTTTTTGCCTTGTAGTACGGAACCCTTTGTGTGCGAGTCCCACTCGCACTTGGCCAGTTTTTCTAGTTTCTAAGATGCTAGATTCAGTATTTTCATTAAGGTTAAGTTATATTGATATTATTATTTTTGTGACCTGGAGAAAACCTGTGAAATCAATTTGGGTTTTTGTAGATTTTCAACGCTTGGGCTTGCTCACTGAGGGATAGAATCCGGAATGAGGTCAGAGATAGCCAAAGTTGTCGACATAGCTTACAGAATAAGGAAGTTGAAGTGGCAACTGGGCCGGCCATATTAGCCGTACAACCGATGATCGTTGGGGTAGTCGTGTTCTTGAGTGGAGACTGCGAATCGGCAAACGTAAGGCCCTCGACCTTCGCAGGGTACTGTAGAGATTTGTTATGTATGCTAGCCTTAAAGTAACACTGGCTGATAATATTTGTTGTTGGGTTAAGGCGAAAGCGCCAGGGTAGCCCGCGAAATTCAATTTTTTTTCGGTTTTTTTCAATTTGCTGGTCAGTATTAAGTTGTACGTTGATTAAAATATGATTCGCGGCCGTAACAAATATGTATTTACAGAATTATAATCATTAAAGTCATCAACACAACTCTCCCCAAGAATGACTATTTCATGAAATCTTGACATTTGGGGATTACATGGTCTTAGAGAGTTGTGTTGATGACTTTAATGATTATAATTCTGTAAATACATATTTGTTACGACCGCGAATCATATTTTAATCAACATACAACTTAATACTGACCAGCAAATTGCAAAAAACGTAAGAAAATTTGAATTTCGCGGGCCACCTTAGAGCTTCCCCCTTAAGATTAAAAAGTTAAGACGTTACGTCAGGGAGTTTGATAGATGGTTTCTAGAGACAGAAGTAATTTTTATATTGTCCATGTTGAGTAAGATTATCTAAACGAATATATAGAGTTCAAACTTAACAACTCTTTTAATAATAACTGTGGAGAGCCCGCTGGATCTTCACAGTACTCCCAGCCACCCTGATTTCGCGGGATACCCTTGCGATTCCCCCTAACTTAGAACATAATATTTTAATTGTATTAATTAATTACTTATAATATGAGGGGCCCGTGGCTAAATAATAACAGCCGCACAGGTCGATCGATCAGGTTAAGCTACGCTTGCCGCGGTTGATCTGTGGATGGGTGACCATCTTTACATACCGTGACCCCTCGGTGCCTCGGTCCCGGCTGTCATTCGTGAATCTTGTAGTCAGAAGCCCGAAAGTCTGACAACCAGTCTTACCAAGGGGTATCGTATTACCCAGTAACTGGGTTGTGAAGGTCAGATAGGCAGTCGCTCCATGTAAAATACTGGTATTCAGCTGCATCCGGTTAGACTGGAAGCTGACCCTAACATAGTTGGGAAAAGGCTAGGCAGATGATGAATTAATTACATATAAGTTGTTATTAATGTACATTTCCTTTTAATTCTGAACAAAGACACTGAAAGTCTGCTTTACATTGAAATAAAATATTTTTAAAGTAAATTTTACGTTTACTTTAAAAACTGTGAAGTCTTTTCACACTTACAGATTGCAGGAAATGAATGATGAATGAAATTTTATATAATGAATTCTGTTCAAAAGTCGTCCGTTTGCGTGGTCTATAGATTTCTTTTAATAACTTTGCACCTGTAAGATTTCTTCAACGGAGGCCGATTGAGGGAAAAATGTAAATTATAATGTTAATTATAACAATAGCCATTTTGTAATAATAATTATTATTACAAAATGGCTATTGTTCAATAGGAATTTACAGTGGTTTATGGGTGTATTGATAAACTGGGGGTTGTGGTTAGTTTTTAATTACAAAAAACAGATAAACAAGATGATTTTGTAAATGATTGGTCAAGTTTCATTCGAAGCTAAGAACCAGTTCTTGTTGAAGGAGTCCAGCTCATCCCGCCATCTCCGTCTGGGCCTGCCGCGATGTCACTTGCCATTAAAAGAAGGACACATTGGGTCAATAGTTAAAGTTAATTACTTTTCATCAGGTGGGCTTCAAATATCCATCAAAATATGACGATATAAAGAAAGCATTAAATTTCATGACGATATTACAGACGCCAGCATATCAAGCTACTACAATCTGTCAAATTTCTTTAATAGATTTTCAACTTTAACGCCAAACCATAAGGTTCAAAGTTGATTAGGAAAATTTGACAGTTTCGGGTAGGTTGTTATAAAACAATTTCTTTACAAAATGATCTTCGCTTGGCGTCACACTTTCTGCTCATCCTAAAAGGTACTAAGCGCGATCTTTTGGAACACATCTAGATTTTTATGCCTCGTATAAAAGTACTGATCTTATTATTTAAAGTACGTCGATTGTATGGTCGGCATAAAAGTTGTACGATTATTTTTCCAGTTTTCTTTTTGTTTCATTTTCAGAGTTTCCTTACTTTGATACTTACTAGTAGCTTTTAGTTTTAATGTCCTGGCTGTACTTAAGATGGAATATAAGGTTGAAAAACTATAGTTCTGGTATTCAGTATACGTTATTAATTTAGGTTATTACTCTGGACCTCCATTACAGACTGTAGATTTATTTTTCAACAGTAATGTTTTTTTTTTTCAAACTACGGATTTTGCCAAAGGAGCTTCAAGTCCCAATCACAACGCATAAGGCTGTCTGCTGTTAAAAAATACATCAATACATTTTTCTAACTTATTTCCGATACACCATTAGAAACCAAATTACTGCATTTTCGTTTCAACAAAAAGAACACGTTGCCAAGAACAAAACTTTTGGAAACAACTTGTGAAACAACAACTCAATTTCGAACAACTTTTATGCTAACGCTACAAAGGTAAGAGCGTTTTAATATGCTAATGGTCTAAAATAAATTTGGCATAGGCATTTTATGGGGGAATGAAGTATAAATTCAATTTTCCCCAGGGAAGGGGGTTGGGGGCTTCGATCTTAGGGGTGTATGTATAAGTCCCCAGAGTTTTCGGTCCCCAAGGGTTTATATCTCGGAGATAATCATGGTTTAAGGCTTTCTGTCCGCGATTATCTAAGTAAGCGTAACATTTGATACGCCCGTTTTATAGTTTTATTTAAGAAGGCAAAGTAATTTTGTCTCTTTATGTACAAATAAAAATAAACGATGTTAGTAAAAGTATGTTTGTGTATTTTTTTGGGGTTCCGCAGTGAAATTAAGAACGCTAATAATTTAAGTCTGCCCACGTTTCTCATACCAGCTCTAAGTTTACACCCGAACGTATAATATTTGAAAATAGGAACACTATGAATGTACCTATCCCAAACCATTGGTCAACCTACTGGAATATGTTAGTTAAAATCGTAAATTTTTACTTATTATCGTTGTAGACAAAATCATTAAATATTTTGCCAAGGTTAGGTATAGGCTCTAAGTCTGTGAACGAAGAAACGGGCCCGTCCGATAGTAGTTCGATACTTCGGAATGAACCGTACTTCCGATTAATTAACTTTTTCGGACGGGCAACGACACATCGGGAGTAAGGACAAGTGTTGTTGTCATTCCTCATGTCAGTCATGAGAGCAGTGGTGGCCAGCACATCAAGCTACCCGAAACTGTCAAATTTTCCCAATCAACTTTGAACCTTATGCTTTAGCGATAAAGTTGAAAATCTATTAAAGAAATTTGACAGATTTTGTAGTAGCTTGATGTGCTGGCGTCTGTACTGAATCCATGGTAACAAGTTGTGCGCCGATGTTTCTTCAAAGAGTAATTATCCTACGGAACCTTTTAAAAATTTTGTCCACCAACCATACTTGACTGATTTTTATTTTATATTTTATTGCTGTAATAACTCTGCTTGGCCTGTAGGTATAATATATACCCATGTTTATGTATGCAGGTATGTGTATCGGACGGTGTATGTATGTGGTTTATGTGGCGTCATATACATGAACGGTTCTCTGCATAAGATATTTGATTCTGCTAGATATCATAGTAGAATGTAGGTATTCCAATTGGATACTTATCTATTGCCAATTGTATTTAGAATTATTTCAAAAATATTTGGGTTTTGACCGAGTTGTCCTCAATATGAGGACAGGTTTGTGGCTAAGTAATATCAGCCGCACGGGTCGATCGATCAGGTGAAGCTAAGCTTGCCGCGGTTGGTCCGTGGATGGGTGACCATCCTTACATACCAAGACCCCTCCGTGTCTCGAAAAGCACGCTGTAATTCGTGGATCTTAATTTGACAGTCGTTACGGGTTGTCAGAAATTCGAAAATCTGACAACCAGTAGTCTTACCAAGGGGATCCGTATTACCCAGTAACTGGGTTGTGGAGGTCAGATAGTCAGTGGCTCCATGTAAAATACTGGTATTCAGTTGCATCCGGTTAGACTGGAAGCCGACCCCAACATAGTTGGGAAAAGGCTAGGCAGATGATGTTAAGTCCAGAAAAGTTGGAAGCAGGCGTTTGCCGCTGTCAAGCCGGCATTTGAATTTGAAAATATAATAAAAAGGGTACGGGTCCCGCCTGCTTCCAACTTTTATTTAATTTAAAATGGGCTTGTTTTTAGCTTTTTAGTTTTTTTTAACTTAAGTTTTTTACCGTAGTCGGGATTTTTATTTTTTTTTATCCCTCCTTCGCACGTTTTCTAATATCACATCTGATATTGGCAGAAGACATTGGCACCATTGCCATAGAGAATAATAGAACTCTTTTACCAAATAAATGAAAAAATAGTAAGCTAGACAAAAACAAGTTTCATATTATCATAATATCAAAACTCAAACTTCCACAGACGAAATATTGTTTGCTAAATACGCCGCCATATTGAAATCCCGCCAAAATTTACCCGCCAGTTCTAATGAAGTCAAATGTCGAAATCTAGACTGTTAGCCGTCATTATTTGCTAGCCATCGATGAAATTGTAAGCCGGTGAATGGGCAACACAATAGCGAAGTTTGAGTAATTAGCAAACAGAACTTCCTATGGTTAGCTCGGAGCTATTCATGGCCCGTCAAATTAGGAGTTGGTGTGCAGTTGCGATTTATAGTCGCAGTGAGTTTGGTTTACTTTAGTTTTTGTTAAGATTTTCAGGCAGCCCTAATGATCAAGTCTGTAACTGGTTTAGAGAATTATTTATTTATTCTGTAAATTAAAATAATAAGTACGCTAATAATAACTAAGTAATACCTAATTAATTAATAAAAATAACAAAATTAAATCCTAACCTAACTAAAACTATACACAAACTAAAATAGGTATAACGTCGGAAAATTCATCCGCATCGCTGTCGACTGGTAATGCACCCAAGAGACTGGCAGCATTACCACGTTGTATGGCAATGCTTAGCTTCTGGCCAAGGTAAAAGCCAGCCCTTGGGTCACGGGAAGTGTCAACCAGCCGTTTCGAAATTTCAATAAAGTGCAGGTGGGATGTCACATGTCTACGAATTTTTGGTTTTAGAACATGCCCGGTTTCCATCACCGTTTTGAGAGCAGTGGTGATGATATAATTTACAGAAAGGAAAGTGCCTGTCTGAGTTCAAACCTACGACCTACAACTCGTAATTTGTTGCTACTGCTGCAGCTTATAGTAGTTTAAATAAATACATTATGATACCTATACATAACTTAATAAATCATGCGCCCAAAAGTCGAGTCGCAAATGTGCGCCCATTCTTCCAAACTTGCCGATTCACGTCAACATAATTTCCTGGATGCGAACCTACCGGAACTGTTGTCGGCGCGATTTTTCATGTGACCGCGACGTCTTAATAACGCTAGTGTTCGCCCGTACTATCGTATTTTATATTTAGTAGCTATATTTTGATATTTTCCTGTCCTTTGCTTCAGAATTTTCTTTTTTTTGCAACCTTTGATGAAAAAATATAGGTTAACGGTATCATTCTTGTAGATTGTCGACGTCAAGAATATGGGCAGTAGCGTTATAAAGCCATGAGGTTGTAAAGTTCACTGATCTTCCATAAAAAAGGGAGGATACTTTGCCAGACGGGTGTCGTGTCTGGTGGGCAACTGCCCGACGATTTGTGTAAATATGCTAGTTGCGCGGTAAACTTTGCTTGCGCGATGCAGGACATTTTGCGTGACGTCATTGTGACGTCGTAGTTCGCATGTGGCATTGTAGATGCCGCTACAGCGTTTTACAGTTTTCGAAGCGTGGTGATGATAGCATTGACTTTATTACAGAGATGTGGAAATCATATATGCTCAGCAGTGGATGATCATCATCATTTCAGTCGAAAAACGTCCACTGCTGGATATAAGCCTCCCGCGAGTGTCGGTTCTGTGCTTCTCACATCCAGCGGATCCCTGCGGCCTTCATGAGGTCATCGGTCCACCATGTGGAAGGCCTTCCAATGCTACATCCTATACGAGGTCGTCACTTTAGAACCTTTCGGTCCCATCGGCCATCTGTTCTGCGAGCAATATGCCCTGCCCACTGCCACTTCAGTTAGCAGTGGATATTAATGCTGAGAAAGACAGTCATACAAATACACAAGACAGGGTCTGATCATTATCACCAGTAGACTGCTGGAAATATGGCCTTTTTTCCTAAGAAATTCGTTTTCTATCTTTTATTTCCAAGGGTATTCTAATGGATACTTTCCACTAGGGGAAGAAAAAGGTTATCCAATACCCTAATTGCGTAACACACTATAAATCACAATGTGAATCAGTTTTTAGGATATGCTATTATGGATTAGCTATCCTAAAAACTGATTCAGATTAACAAATATTCAGACAGACAAATTTTTCGTACATAATTATGATTTCGTTACTGGGTAATACGATACCCCTTGGTAAGACTGGTTGTCAGACTTTCGGGCTTCTGACTACCCTTAACGACTATCAAAGATCCACGAATGACAGCCGGGACCAACGGCTTAACGTGCTTTCCGAGGCACGGAGGGGTCTCGGTATGTAAAAATGGTCACCCATCCACAGACCAACCGCGGCAAGCGAAGCTTAACCTGATCGATCGACCTGTGCGGCTGTTATTATTTAGCCACGGGCCCCTCATGTATAAAAAATTCAATACAATAAAACAAATGAACTCTCAAACTTTAAACAAAGGCTTTTCCTCAATTTCCCTCGTTGATTACGAAACTGCTCAACTTGAAGCTACATTAAGTCATTAACATCCACTTAAAGGTACATGGGGCATCATTCCCCTCTATATACATAATAGGATTGCATTTCAAGATCTTTTCCTTGCTCTAATAAGTGCTGGGAGCGGGTATCAATTCAAATAGGTGATTCTTGCGATGGGGCCCTGAGACGACCGGTCTTCGAATCACACTAATATTATAAAGGCGAAAGTTTGTGAGTGTGTGTATGGGTGTGTGTTTGTTACTTCTTCACGCTCAAACGGCTGGACCAATTTTGATTAAACTTTGTGTGGAGGTAGCTGACATCCTGGATTAACATATAGGCTACTTTTTATCCCGATATTCCCACGGGATCGAAACTTATGCGGGTGAAACCGCAGGGCGCAGCTTGTAAGTAGATAAACATTGGTGCCGATTCCATTGATCACAAACTAAACTAAATAATAAGTTCAGTGCATCTTTTTCTTTCTATTTCATCAAGAAAAGGACAGAAAATAAATTTTTGATTGGTCCTGTCAAATTAATCAGAGCCTGACACTTCTTTAGACAAGTTTTAGACGTGATTAAAAACTTGCTAAATAAAATTACGTCAATTTACGTCAGGCGCAGATTGATTTGACAGGACTAAACTAAAATTTATCTTCTGTCCTTTTCTTAATGAAATAGAAAGAAAAAGATGCACTGAACTTGTTTGTGAACAACAGAATCAGCACCATTGACGACCATATCTGGAATTGAATCAATTGAGTGCATTATCATAACATTTCCTTTTTATTACGATTTCGTGATTCCGGTTAGAATTTATTGAAATGATAAAAAAAACAGTGGCACTCCGGGAGTGCCGACAGAAGTGAAAACAAAACACAAACAGAATACTTTCCCATCACTCACTGACATATTGGATTTAAAACCGAGTACATCCCGAGCACAGCCGAACACATCTGAATGTAGCGCGGTGTCGGTAGTCAGAAGTCCAAAAGTCTGACGACCAGTCTTACCAAGGGGTATCGTCGTGTTACCTAATAACTGGGTTGTGGGGGTCAGATAAGCAGACACTTCATGTATCTGCATCGGGTTAGACTGGAAGCCGAACCCATAGAGTAAGTAAACATGTATAAACATAATTATATAAGAGACGGAACTCCCATAGAAAAAGTTGAAACACGTCGCTTGTATGAAACGTGCGCTAAATTTGTCATATTTTATCTGTGATTAGCGCACGTTTCATAGTTTATTTTTTTATTAGACAGTTGCGATAGTTCCTTTTTTTATTAGAGAGTTGCGTCACACTGGCCGAACCCAACATAGTTGGGAAAAGGCTGAGCATATTGATTGACTGTACAAGAATATACTCGTAATATAATGTATATAAGTATCTACCACTTTATTTCAATGTAATCCACATTATCGCTTCATGGTTATTAAGTAGCAAATAAATGACTAAACTGGATCAATTTGCGACGTTGATCGAAGTTGCAATCGACGGACGATCGATCATTGATATCTTTTCGATTAAAATTTAATATTCGAGTCGATTAATTCGACTGATCGATTTCGATCGACGACATCTTAATGTGTAGTTATCAGCTACAATTTCCTCCGAACAGTTTAATATGCAGGGTGTGACTTGTAATTTGACATATTCCTAAGCACCCCATAAAGATTAGGCGAAAATTCAAGAAATTCGAGAGAACTCGCATATAACATTTATATAACACATAGTCATCATCAGCCGAATGATGTCCACTGCTGGACATAGGCCACCCCATCGTAAAAAGACGACCTTATGTTTTATTTCGGTCACTACAGGTCGAGGAGGCTCCCATGTTCATGTATTTTTGAAAATTTCTCAGAATTCGTCACTAAATATCACTTTTCTCTAAACTCTCAAATTAAATGGCTTTCATTGCTATTCCATTGGATATCTAATACTTTAACACCTTTCGATGTAACCAATTTTCTAAAACATCATGTACGAGTATTTTTTTATATGTGGAAGCTTGTAATTAGCAACTGTCAGTTGTTTACTATTTCGTTACCATTTACGTGTATTAGTCTGTATGTTGACTCCTTTAAAATTTCATATATCCGGGAGCTAGGACTTCAAAGGGTTAGCTGTGAGCTGTCGCATGCCCGTATTTATCAAAGAGGTTATTAGGTTTCGACTTTTCGAAACCGCGCCGCGGTGCTAGTAGATACAATAAAATAAGGGTTCAGCGCTTTGACGTTGAGTTCCAGACCCCAGCCCGTATATTTCCTGTGAAATCAGCACATGGCTCAAAAATGAAATAAAAGGAGCAGATGATCGAGCATTCCTATACAATTTTGTCGGGGTCCTGTGAACGTGAATGAAACGAAAATGAACCTTCACTCTTCGTCGATTCGTTGAGCTCCATATGTTCTGAGTTGAGTTGCATGATTACTGACAAATGCGGTCCACCGGTATATTGGCGGTTCTTTCCTCAAAAGTCCATTTTAGAATATGTAAGATTATGTCTGGACTTTAAAAGAGCCTGTGATCTCTGAGTTTGTTTCGGTCTTTCTTCTCAGAGTAGTCGGATAAGAAACGCCGACCTCATCCAGTTTTAAAAATATGATTGACGTGTAAAAATGTTTGTACAAACTGACTTACAGAAATAAAGTCATTTATGATAGAAGCCAGTAATTAACTGCAAAGGTTTTCATTGGTTTTTCTCAGTACCTTCAATCCGCTACTTTCGCAGCCCCACAAAGAATCATGCGGAGGTGTCTCTCGCCGGATTCATTTTTAAATTCAAATTAACTTATCGGACGTTATCAGCTCTTGCGCCAGTTAAATTTTACGAGTCGCCTCGCCGGTTCTTCGGTTCTTCCTACGTGTGTGAACTTAACTACTGTTATGCGGTGAAAATGAGCTCTGTAGAAGAATATTGGAGAATCTTTTGCTTTTGCGTTCGTGGCTGTTTTTGATTCGTTTCCTTTGCGGGTTTTTGTATGGGTTGCGGAAAAGCGATGGAAATATTTTTTATGAAGATTACCTACTATATAGTTTTATTTGCTTTACGGGTTGTATAGATACTGTTTCTTATGCGTGGTGGCTCGGTGGTAACGGCGGCGACTTACGGGTTGTAGGTCGTAGGTTCGAAGCCAGACAGGCGCTTTCCGAGGCACGGAGGGCCTTCGTATGAGGGTCACCCAACCACGGACCAACCGCGGCAAGCGTAGCTTAACCTGATCGATCGACCCGTGCGGAGAAGTTATTAAAGTATGAAATATAATCTCATATTCCCGAACCTACAATTTCCGCGTGTCATTAATATCTTCAGCAAAAAAAAATACCTACGCACCATTTTCTCTTTCCATTAAAATCTGTTTTTATACCGTAAGTATCGATAATCCCAGGTTTTATCGATAAAATAACGCCGCACTAATACAGGTAAAGATTTACAAGGTGGGCGGATAGAGGTGCGATTTAAGCTTTAGGTACTTGCATTAACAAGATATCGATCAGATTGCCGCAGCTCTAGTAGGTTTTACATAAGCTTAAGAACTTATTGGAAAATAAACTGTATAGTTTAAAAAATAAGGTGTAGAATCGAGTGTTGCAGTTTCGTTTTTCCGTTTGCAAAAATGTAATTTACTGAAATAAAATATGGATTTAAGGTAAAATAAATAGTAAAAGTTTTTGTGCGTATATTGAATGGTAAAAACTGAACTTTTGTTTCACGGTTAAAAATGATCTTTGATTATATATTTTGCCGCTATATCAAAAAATAATAAAAATAAAATAAAGTTAAAATTTAAAGAGGTATAAAAGAAACGTTTTTTTTCGGCGTTTTATGCCTTGTGGTACGGAACTCTTCGTGTACGAGACCGACTCGTACTTGACCGGTTTTTATGTTAGCCTACCTACCTTTGCTTCCCTCCAGGCATCCTTTTCTAGAGTTGCTTTTTTTTTAAAAAAAAAAGCAGCTGTTTAATACAAAAGTTCAATACGTACCCTACTCGACCAAAATGTATGAAACAACTGATTTTTTTTCGTGATTTCAGAGTTGGTCCCATAGTAAAAGTTGTTTATATTCATGGGTAGAACACCCGGTAAAAATTTGGATGGTGATGAAAAAAATCTTACTGTATAAACGTGTTAATTTAAAACTTTTATTTAGGTAACCCTATTGCAATCAGTAGAACGCCACACTTGTAGCACAAAAGTAGGTAATTAACGCACGCAACGCTGACGGTTAACGTTCGGTGGAAACTTTACGAACGCCCGACTTTGCCTGTTAACTAAATTACTTTTATCCGGTTTCTGCTGTACCTACTTTACTGTACTGTGGGAGGAAATTGTGTGGAATTTATAGTGGTGGAGTGACGTCATCTTCGTGCAGGTACCATTGTATTTGTATCCTGCACACGGTAGCCTCGGAAACCGGGCATACTTTTTTATTTGCTTTATCGATACCATAGATTATTTTAAAAGATATAGAAAAAAAAAAAGAGGAAAGATATAGATATTTTAGAAGATATTCTTTTTACCTATAGTGGTATAGTAATTTTATTCTAGGTGCATCGTCGTCTCATATAATTAAGTTTAGGTATACAAAGGGGCTTGTGGCTAAGTACTAACAACCGCACGGGTCGATTGATCAGGTTAAGCTACGCTTGCCGCGGTTGATCCGTGGATGGGTGACCATCTTCACATACCAAGACGTGTCTAGGAAAGCACGTTAAGCCGGTTTTCTCACGGTGTTTTCCTTCACTGTTTTGAGAGCAGTGGTGATGAAATGAAATACACAAAGTAAAGTGCCTGCTTGGGTTCGAACTCCGGACCTACAACGTGTAAGTCGGGGACATAGAAATGAGTAAACATTTATTTACTCTTGTTTGGTGTAAAATTATTGGCACATGTCAGCTTTCAAAGTCAAAGTTACAGTATACAATAATTGTTTGTTTACCCTAACAAAATAAATAAAGTTAAATCAATAAATAAAAAAAAATTTGTTAAAGTTAGTATTATTTATTCCTAAATGTTCATGATTGCACCTACCACTGTTTGTCTCTGCATCACCTAAAGGTTGACTGGTAGAAAATGCCTATGTCATTAAGTCCGCCTCTGTACATTTATGTGCTTGAAGTATTAAATAAATAAATAATAAATCATTTATTTCAAATAGGCACATAAAAATCAATTTTGAACGCCAAAATGTACAAAAATAAATTGAATTGATTCTAATCGCCCCTCTCGAAAGATAAAATTTCGCATGAAGAAGAATGGGCAAGAACCTTTACTCTTTTAAAAAATGTTATACAATATTTTGTATACATTATCAACGTCATCATCCGCCTAGCCTTTTCCCGACTATGTTCGGATCGGCTTCCAGTCTAACCTGATGCAGCTGAATACCAGTATTTTACATGGAGCGACTGCCTATCAGAATCTGAACTCTACAACCCAGTTACTGGGTAATAGGTACGATACCCCTTGTTAAAACTGGTTGTCAGATTTTCGGGCTTCTGACGACTCGTAACGACTGTCAAAGATCCACGAGTGACAGCCGCGACCAACGGCTTAACATGCTTTCCGAGGCACGGAATTACTGGTGACAATAAACGTTATTCTATTCTAGATTGAAGGTTGAAAAAACTGAAGTGTAATGGTTTTTGTTCCTTATCGTATCTTTGGGGCGACTTAAACTAGGCCCATAGGTTTGTGTTGCTTTATTTTTCATTCCAGAAAGATACTTTTGCACATCGAAATTATTAGTCTGGAAAGGCAGTTCCCACTAAATAATTAACTTAGTACAAACATCAGAAGGCCAATTCTCATAATTTAAAACGTTCAAAATCTAGTCGCAGTCTCATCTCGGCGTCAAACTAATGTCAAAAACTTGTCAAAATGTGGGGAAATTAGAGGTATTTTTGGCAGATTGAGACTGAGATCAGGGAGCCTAAAAAGGCCACTTTGGTAGAATCATAAAAGGATAACATTAGGAATCATAATCGACAGTTAACTGTTAAATTAATCGTATCAAATCCCATTGGTGAAGAATTGTTCAGTTATTTTTTTTGTCTGTGTTAAAATATCAATCAATCCAATCCAAATCTTTTTGATTATACCTAAAAAATAGTGCAGCGAAAAAAAGAAAAACAGGGACTGTCTGCGTCATAGTTATTATGATTCATAATGTTAACTAACGTTCTTAGAATTACGAGAATTGCTCCTCTGAACACTAACCAATAGCTTCACAATAAACGGCCGCTAATACCACGCAAACGGAGGATTAAAATAATAATTATCCTACACGCATAACCACGCAAAGACGCAGAAACTTTCAAGGGTTTGGGCTTAATCCCTTCATAATCTGGGATTAAATGCAAACTGAATGGGTTACGGTACAGAATAATTTCCATACATTTGTTGGTGGTGTCGTATTTAGTGGCGGTAAGCTGGTCGATAGTGCGGGGTCATGTGGAATGTAGGGGATGCTATGGGTGGGGATTAACGTTTGAATAACGTAAACGTAGTTAAGTTCGGATTTTATCTATTTTCAAATAACTAGCTATCGAGTTGCCTCTTAAGCTACCATCGTCTTCAGAATCATCATCTGCCTAGCCTTTTCCCAACTATGTTGGGGTCGGCATCCAGTCTAACCGGATGTAGCTGAGTACCAGTGTTTTACATGGAGCGACTGCGCCTACCTGACCTCCACAATCCAGTTTTGTAATACTTATACCCCTTGGTAAAAGTTGTTGACTGGTTGTCAGACTTTCTGGCTTCTGACGAGCCTTAACGACTGTCATAGATCCACGAATAACAGCCGGGACCAACGGCTTAACGAGCTCGAGCCACGGAGGGGTCTTGGTATGTAAAGATGGTGACCCATCCACGGACCAACTGCGGCAAGCGTAGTTTAACCTGATAGATCGACCCGTGCGCCTCTAAAGCTACCATTTTGTATTAACTTAATCAATAATAGGGAGCAGTGGCGGCCCAATGGTAACGGCCACGACTTACGAGCTGTAGGTCGTAGATTCGAACCCAGGCAGGCACTGTACTTTGTGTAACTTATTTCATTACCACTGCTCTCAAAACGATGAAGGAAAACATCGTCATCATCGTCCCAGCAGTGGGAACAATATAGGCTGATTACGAACCAATAACCCACATTTTAAAAAGTCTACCACACTCCACAGCAAGCCACGATCTACATCCAAAAAACAAACGTAATAAAAGTCTCAACCTTGCTTTCACATTCATTCCACTTCGCCTGCAATATTTATAAACCTTTTGAAAATATTTCCCTGGTCATTGTTTTCCCTGTATTTCTCTGTGTGCCACGACTCTATAGTAATTTCAGCTAAGCCGAGCGCTTGGGTGGCTTAAATATATTTACAGCGAAGTTTGGGGAGTGCGATCCTTTACTTATAGGAGTGGTTGTGGTTACAGTACTGTCATAGTTCATGGAGTGATATATTGGGTGACGTTAAACAAGGTTAGTTTTGGTGGTAGAACCGGCCTTGGAAATAGAATGAAAGAGATTTTTTGGATCAGACATGACCTAAAGCGCGATCACTGTCGGACTGCATAGAAAAGAAAGAAGCGCGATGACACAACCCTGGTGATTAATTTATTGCAAAATATGAAGCAATTATCTATTTACAAAAAATCTATTGTTTGGACTAAAAAAATAAAAAAAACTAGTGCTTTAGTATGTTGCTTGTAGAATAATCTGGTATATGGTAATAAGAAAGTTTTTAGAGGTTGTAATGTTCACTGGGATGCTTAATAAAACACACTTTGACAGATACATAGGTAAGGTAGCATTTAAACGAAACCCAGAGACGTCTGCTCTCGCCTACGGCCGGTAAGCGACTGCCACGCCAATGCGCATACACTACAGAGGTATTTTCATGATTTTTTCTATCGAATCAAATTAGTTGTATTATGTTTTCAACACACTATCTGCCTAGCATATGTCCTGAAGAATATCATACATTTTTCTGATTTCGTTTACTGTAGTCGATCATATACTTTTATTGCTTCTAAAACTTGCGTTTTTTGCGTTTAGATCCTGTAATCCTCTTTTTTTTTTCGGTGGCCACCTGTTTTCCTTCAGTTGCCTGTGCCATCTCATCATCATTGTGTATCCATGAATACTCAGTAATCATAAGCGTTATTTTATTAAACTGAGTCCTTATAACATCATCCCTTAGGGCTTTTTTTTTTGATGATGGGAAATCATCAAATGAACCCTCCCGCTCTGGGTGGAGCGGAAGGGAGTGTCAGTCTCTTACTGACTAAAACCCACCCGTGTTTCTTCCTTAGCCCTTTATGTTCCGGGCCAGCGGTAACCCTTTCGGACAATCGCGCTGACCCGGCAGACTTCGGCCCTGAGGACCCCCCTTCAATTTATGCTGACATCTCTTTCAGGGGATCCCTTAGGGCTTAGACGACCATGGAAAGAAGAGAATAGAAATTAGTTTTGGAACTGCTATGTTTTCCGTTTTAATCGTATTACAAAGATACTAGTATTTAGGTACGTTGCTTTGTATTTCAAGTTACTAGGCAAGCATAGCCTTTCGCAACCCTTATAAAATGCTTCTCGATCATAAATATGCACATACATAGGTACGTATATATAGGTACTCCTAGCGTGGGAAGTCCCTGCTTGGATCCGACACGGGAAGTAATTACCTGTTACCTCGGAGAAGATTTTTTGTGTAAATGTGGGTAGATTTTATTTTTGTATCAAGCTTATTATTAGCTGTTACGGTGGGGAGGGGTCAAGGGGCTATATCAAATTAAGTGGCTGTCTTGTTGGCATCATCCTTGTTATATTTTTATTGGGGTAGAAAAAAAAGTCTTTTGAGGCTCCCGCAGACTGGCGACGATGCGACGTGATTTTGGTAGAACAGTTAACATCATCTTTTAATTGAAATTGTTCTACTAGAGTCACGACGCGGCACTGTAAAGACAGTGAAAGTACCTATGTCAGAGGTGTTATATACTTTATTAGCTGCACCCCGCGGTTTCACCCGCATAAATGTCGATTCCGTGGAAATATCGGGATAAAAAGCTGCACTAAACAGAACCTCTATCCAGGACCTACACTAACTCTTCAGGGGATCAGACCGGAATCACACTAATATTATAAAGGCGAAAGTTTGTGAGTGTGTGTATGTGTGTGTGTTTATATGTTTGTTACTTCTTCACGCTCAAACGGCTACACCAATTTTGATAAAATTTTGTATGGATGTAGCTGTCACCCTGGATTAACATATAGGCTACTTTTTATCCCGATATTCCCACGGAATCGACATTTACGCGGGTGAAACCGCGGGGCGCAGCTAGTAAATCATATAAACTTAGAATTTGAAAAGTCACATTGATGCTTGCCTGGATTTGAACCCTCAAACTCATGCATGAGAGGCGAGGCTTTAATCAGTTTAATTGATTATGTAGGTACATTATCTGCACTAAACAGAACCTCTATCCAGTACACTGTACACACACAGTCTGTATCGATTAGGAAGAGAGCAGAGCAAATATTTATTACTACTCCGCACTCTATTGTTGCAATGTTCAACTTCGATGCAGCCTCGCAGGTGTGATTGTGGTAGTACTGCCGAAGTTAGGACCCGAACACACGGTTTTGTTTGGGGCGATTTTAATCGCGTCGTCGTAAGTCGCGTTGTTGTCGAACTTGTCAAGACTGTCAAAGTAAGTGTGGTTGTTGAACTTGAAAGCATCTTTAAAGAAAGTGTAAGATATAAAGCCTCAATTGCTGACGATTATAGTTACATGGTTAAGTAGCTAAATGCAAATTGCAATGTTTTTTTTAATCCATCTTTAATGTACAGTCCTCTCATCGTTATTTTACAGCCGCAACACAACATCAACAACAAAGATCAATACGATTTTGACAGACATAAAAGTGACGGCAACCCAGCAACCCAACAGCCACCTTATTGAAACGAGAATAAAGATCAATATGATTTTGACAGTGATGCAAAATCAGTGGTAAAATTACTGTGAACGGACTGTATGATGTGGCTTGGTGTCATTCTTTAATCTTAGCTACTGATTTTCATTTAATTTATATCCAACAGTTGATAGGATTAAATTACCTTGTTAATCGTATTAAAATAAAATATAGATTGATATTGCTAGCCATTTATTTGTGCACTCGCAGAATAGCGATTTTACTCGATAGTCACCACACTAGTTCAGTGGCATTAATAGAGACGGGAAGCACCATCGATAGAGTTGATACAGTATCGACAGGAAAGCGCGTTCAAAACTCACACTGCATCGCGATAGTGTCACATGTCGCGATTATAATCAATATAGGCGAGCTGTGTGGCTGCCTAGTAAATTATCAACTACTATGGCTCGTTAGTAGAGGATTTATATGTAGAAGGTAAGAAATAAAAATATTTGATACAAAAATAATTTATTTAATTAAATTATTGAGTAAATTAACTTCGAACTAAAACTAACTTTATCATTGTTCCTCTCAACCAAAGCACCTACCATCACCATCATCATCTCTTCATCACCCTTGGTTGACTGGCAGAGAATGCCTATGGCATTAAGTCCGCCTTTGTACCTTTTTTGTGTGCGAGAAGTGTAAATAAATAAACTAAAATGGGAAATGTACTCTATCAATATTAAAAAATAAAGCGATTTGTCAGTACATAATTAAGAAAAAATAAAATGGACAAATCTCAAATACAACATTTTACATTAAATACATGTCGCCCTTTGACGCGGGTTCTACATTGTGTCCCAAAAACGTCCGTGTGAATAGGTCTTTATAAGTTGTAAACCGGTGATTTCTCATTGCAAGTATTGATTGTCGAAATAAAGTGGGGGTGTGTATGTGTGTGTGTTTGTGAGTACCTAATTCAGTATTGTTGTGTGTCAGATTTATATACAGAATTGGTAAGGAATGAAATTTGAGGTGTTAGCACAGCATTGAGTTATGGAATTTTGCATTTAGTCATTGTTACAGACCGCCTCGTTGGTCTAGTGGTAGCAAGTGGTACTGTTGAGCATGACGTCATGAGTTCGATTCCCAGGTCGAGTAAAGTCGTATTGCCTTTTTCTTTCGATGTGATACCCCAGTGCCTCGGAAAGCGCGTTAAGCCAATGGTCCTATAGCGGTATCTACAACGCCACATGGGAACAACGCGTCATACTGACGCCACGCAAAATCCTGCATCTCGCAAGCAAAGTTTACCGCGCAACTAGCATAGATACAACGGTCCGACATGAATCATCGGGCACAACACCAGTCTGGTCGGAGGATCCTTCCTTTTCTATAGAATATGAGTGCACTTTAAACCCTGTTCCTCATACCTCTATAATCCAGTGCCTGATCTCTTCCCGGTAGTGTCGGACTGCCGCCGTCCCATCCTCTGTGAGAGGCAAGGAAAAGTGAGTCCACCTGTGTCAGAAGGACTTCGACCCATAGACATGAATGACATAATTTCGAAGTCTTTCGCAGTGACAAGACAAGTTTCTTTAGCAATGAATGAGCTTAGTCTGATAATTTAACATACTAGCAGCGCCCCGCGGTTTCACCCGCATAAGTGTCGATCCCGATCCCGTTCGAAAGACACGTGGCGCCATCTTTTATCATAGTAACGTTATTATTGTTTTCCTCGGGAACATTTTTTCGGGATGACAGGTACCCTGTATCCGTTTGAGCAAAATTTCAGGATGATCGGTTCATTGGTTTAGGCGTGAAAAGGTAACAAACAAACATACTTACTTTCGCATTTATAAAATTACTTAAGATTAGGTTAAGTAGGCAATGTTGACACGCAATCAATTATAACTTAGTGGTAATATTGATACCGTTTCGAAATAAGCTAATCACGTTGAGATAAAACGCGAAGTTAACTGCACCTGATCATAATCTACCGGTACGTATCGGATTACCTAACTAGTAATTTACCTACTTGTAACCCGAAAGCCGTTAGCATTTGATATTAAATCTAGCGCCCCAGCTTGGCAAAACATCGAGTTTTCTTTATTATATGTGAGTTTAATGTTAACGTACTATACACATATGCCTTCCGGAATATATTATCTAAATTATGGCGAAACCGCATCAAAATTAGTAGTGTAGTTTAGAAGATCTAAGCGGTTGTAGACGGACGTGAAAAGCTATTTAAATGTATAATTATGTATAGATAATACTTGAGTCTCTGAAACAGAAAATTATTAAAAGTTCCTTTTTTAATAAATAAAGTTTATTCTTTTAATGTTCTACAACCAAAAATTCGAAATATATGTGACATCTACTAATCCGCATTGAACCCGCGTGGTGGATTACGGCCCACTCCCTTTCATCAAGAGGAGGCCTGTGTCCCAGCAGTGGGAACATTATAGACTGATTATGCTTATAAATAAACTCTGAAGACAATGGTCAGAACTCTGAGAACAAATTTTACAATAGGCTGACAGGTTGGCAATAAATTAAATCGTTGTGTTTCATGTAGATTTTTAAAAATTATATATAAAACTGCGGTATTCAGCTGCATCCGGATAGACTGGAAGCCGACCCCAAACATAGTTGGGAAAAGGTTAGGCAGATGATGATGAAAATTATATATTAAAAATTTTGTTGTTTATTAGGTCGTTTTTTGTGTGACGCCCCCCAGCTAGATGGACCGACGACGTGAAGAAGGTGGCTGGGATAGACTGGATGCGGAATCCAGAGGACAGGGTGTTGGGTGTTGTGTGTTGGGCGCAGCCTGGGAGAGGCCCTTTCTGGACATCGGCAGTGGACTGCGATAGGTTGTATAGAGATATGAGGAACAGGGTGTAAAGTTCACTCATCCTCCATAGAAAAGGGAGGATCCTCCGACCAGACGGGTGTTGTGTCTGGCGGGCAACTGCCCGATGATTCATGTCGGGCCGTTGTATCTATGCTAGTTGCGCGGTAAACTCTGCTTGCGCGATGCAGGATTTCGCGTGACGTCAGTTTGACGCGTTGTTCGCATGTGGCGTTGTAGATACCGCTATACAGGTTGAGTTGGTTTAGTTGCAATATTTGTGTTGTGAAAGGATCATTGACATCACAACTTTTGGTGCAGACATTTTTTGCTTGGCTACGGCGTTAATTAACCTTGTTCGACGTTGTTTTTCTGTGTAGTTATTCAACGATGACAAGTCTTCTTCTGCCATTTCCACACGAACTGCATTTGTCAATAGTTTAAGCCGTAGTAAAATTATAGCCGACAACCTGAACCGACAGACTTTGTTCAGTTCCAAATTCATGCAAAAATGGTTATCAGTTTTTCCCAAATGTTATTATTTTCCTGGATACTTTTCCATTTTTAAGGTTCTGTACCTCAAAAGGAAAAAACGGAACCCTTACAGGATCACTCGTGTATCTGTCTTCTGTCACAGCCTATTTGCTCAGAATCTAATGGACCGATTAAGTTGAAATTTGGTACACATATGAATACCTGTGACATTAACACTTTTCCATAAGAGATTGGTGGTTGGTCGTAGAAATCTAACTTAGAGAGATATATTATTAATTCTAATGATTATAATTCTCTAAATATGTACCTGTTATTGTCGCGAATCATATTTTGATCTAGATACAATCTGACACTGACCTGCAAATTGCAAAAAACGTAAGAAAATTTGAATTTCGTGGTCTACCACTATCCATTCACCTTAACTCAACACTAATTGGGGTGTATGAGGTCTTGCGAAATCAAGTTTATTCTTTCATTAACATTGACAGGTTGACATTAAATTAAATTAAATCGTTGTGGTTTACTTATTATAAATTAACATTAAACATGTTTTTGTTTCCTAGGTGGTTTTACAGACATACGAAATAAATATCTGTTTTGCAATATTTGTGTAAATCACTACATAAGGTTGCCTTTTACGGCTCCGGCGAAAATTAACGGTTTGACGCTACGTTATTATATCTTATCTTGGTAATCAAAAGTCATTTATTCAAATGAGGCTGAAGATCGGCACTTTCTGAACGTCAAAACGCCCGCCGTTCCCCAATTCCTAGTGCTTGAAACTGGGAAGAAGAAATGGCGCATCTAACTCCCTAGCCTAATTGTAATAAGTCTTTTTCTCCTTTGTTTTCTGTTTTTATAGTTTTAAGGTGTATTTATTTTGCTGTAATGCCAATCCCACTCGCTCGCACTGCCAAAAAGTTATCAGATCTCATGTAGAGCCAAGCTTCTAACTCTACACGCCCTAACTTCACAAACTCTACACCTTAGTCAAAATATGAGGCTTGGCCGTTTCGTTACTACAAAAACTATTGTATAACAGAAAAGTAATGAACAGTGAATAAATTTTTCACCTTACGCCCATGTGATGGTAGCGAAACGGCCAAGCCACATATTTTTCACCTTACGCCCATGTGATGGTAGCGAAACGGCCAAGCCACATATTTTTCACCTTACGCCCATGTGATGGTAGCGAAACGGCCAAGCCACATATTTTTCACCTTACGCCCATGTGATGGTAGCGAAACGGCCAAGCCACATATTTTTCACCTTACGCCCATGTGATGGTAGCGAAACGGCCATGCCACATATTTTTCACCTTACGCCCATGTGATGGTAGCGAAACGGCCAAGCCACATATTTTGACTAAGGTGTAGAGTTTGTGAGACACACACAGAGAACAGAGAAATTCTTCTTACACGTATTTTATTACAACGTCTAGACTTTTGACGTGACAACGTCTTAAATTAGGTTGCGGCTGGGAGTCACTTATGAAAATGTGTAACGCTCGGTAACGTTACGATGAGTCACCGAACGAGAGAGAGGCCCGCCGAATGCCTTGCGTCTCTCTCCCACTCAACTATTCTACCGAGAAAAAGACGTTGTCACGTAAAATCTTCGCCCGTAAAACCGACTTTACAGGCAACCATTTTTTAGGACAATTTAAATAATGTTAGAAAATAATTCCTAGAAAAGATATAAATTTCATAACGTAGAAAGAATGTCATTATGACGTAGTTTGTTCTTATACTCGAAGTCAAGGTATTATTAAGTCTAGGACATGTGGAATGTTTTCTATGCAGAAAACTGTCGTGTTACTAAGACATTACAGATGAGATTTTTAAATAATTTGATGTGATATTACTAGAAGCATGGTGGTATGTTTTAGTAAGAAAGAAAAAGTATTTATTGCGACTCTTACAGGAAAGTCACAACGTAACCAAACACAGTAAAAAAAAAAACAAAAAAAATAATTATAACACTAAGTAGCAGGATGAGATTTTAAAGGACAATTCAACTGTTCCATAGCTTGGGTCTAATTTTTGAAACATGTTGGCCAAAGTTGAAACAAATGGCAATAGACAAATCTTATCGCAATTTTTTTTTTTTCTCATAGGGTCGGATCTTACGCAAAATACTCGCATTGACGTGGAGTTGCGGACACCAGCCCTACCTATGGTCGTATCTTTTATTTTACCAACCGATATTTTGGTGACATAGAAAAAGTTACAAGATATTGGTCTTCACATGATCTGACGAAGATTATGACTTTAAAAGAGACTGACCTCTGAGTTTGTTTCGGCCTTTCTTCTCAGAGTAGTCAGATAGGAAACGCCGACCCCATCAACGAGTAATTAGCTGTTTTTTATTTATTTTTTATACTTATTTGACGTGTAAAAGTGATTCCGATATTCTATTTATAGAATAAATCATTTCATTACCTACACATTTCGCAAAATCTACTTGATAAAACAATTGAATTTTCTAAATAATGACTAAGCAATTTCCCATTTACCGAGAAGGCTGTCCACATAATACAAGTATCCTTCGAATTAACATAAGTCTTATAAGGGAAGAAACTTAAAATTCCTATATTCCTTCGAAGCTAAAACCAATTATTATAAGAGTCAACTCAATTTCCCGCCGCGCAAAAACGCATGCAAATAAAATGCTGTCGGCATAAAAAACATTTAAGACATTGGTGCCGATTCTGTTGTTCACAAACTAAACTAAATTTAAGTTCAGGCATCTTTTTCTTTCTATTTCATTAAGAAAAGGACAGAAGATAAATATTAGTTTAGTCCTGTCAAATTAGTCTGCGCCTGACATATTTTTAATAGCCATTTTTTAATCTCGTCTAAATTGTCTATGGAGTATCTTAATTTGACAGGACTAAACTAATATTTATCTTCTGTCCTTTTTTTTCATAATGAAATAGAAAGAAAAAGATGCATGAACTTAAATTTAGTTTAGTTTGTGAACAACAGAATCGGCGCCAATATCTACTTATACCTGTGTTATGTGACCATCTGTTGGTGGCTGGACTGGTCAAGGAATTCTCTTCGAGGCTCGAGATCGACTTGTTTTTACACCTGTCACATCTAAGACCAGTTTTCAACGGATGTATCGTGCATTCACCCAGAAAGACAAAGACGGAGATATAAGCGTGCCGTGGAAGCGAGATAGACTGTAGATTTTTTTGGAAGTTAGAAAGGGTGAGGTATACGGTCGCGTGGCGGGAGAACGAGATGGAAATATAACCCTGGCTTGCTTGTTTTATTTAATAATCCAGTTATAATAAGAAAGGTTGTAAGGCTTCCGAAGGTGCAACGATTTTAAAGGGTTACTTGCAACTTTGTGTTGGTATATCTTTAGCGGAATTTATATCCCATTGTATTTCGTTTTTGGTATTGGAAACAGTAGCTTGTGATCTTTTGTGTTACGACATTGACAGTAATGTGTTAACGTTTGAATGAATGCCTCGAGTGAATGGTTTTTTTTTAAAGAAATGGCGGTTTCTTTAAAGTAACGTCCGATCTCTTTGTGTGTTCATCTGACACGGGTACACTCGGTGTCTGCCAGTGTTGCGTATGTTGAGCTGACCAGTGACTGACGTTGATAGCGCATCTTAGAACCAGCTTACGTCCACTTCAGATGACTAATTAGTTGTCTTGTGTGACCTATAAGAGTAGAACCATAATAAATAATAATGCACGATTATAAAGTTTAAACATTAGTTTTTATTTACTATAATATTTACATAATTTATGCTAATATTTAAAATAATAATAATATGTACATTTATATGAAAAAAAAATAAGCAAAATGATCATAGGGCTTCAAAAAATTTGTCCGCATCGCTGTCAACAGGAACAGTGCCCAAAAGGCTGGCAGCATTGCCACGTTGTATGGCAATGCTAATTCTTTGGCCAACAAATAGGCTAGCCCTCTGGTCACGTGAAGAGTCGACTAACCGCTTGGCGATATCTCGAAAAACCAAGTGGGCACTCGGACCCCATGCCATGGCCCTAGTGTTTCAACCCCAAACCAAGTGGGCACTCGGACCCCATGCCATGGCCCTAGTGTTTCAACCCCAAACCAAGTGGGCACTCGGACCCCATGCCATGGCCCTAGTGTTTCAACCCCAAACGGCTCGATTATAAAGTTGTAATTATCTATGAGAGGTGCTCCTGAAATAGTATGACTGAGTTTTTGTATAACGCATGGTTCCTCTGCTAATCTACTGGTGATTAGAACTTTATCCAGCCTACGTGAAGTGACGATCTTTGTGGGGTGGCTGAGATGAGAGTGGCCGAGGATAGAGCCTGGTGACGAGATCTTGGAGAGGCCAATGTCTAGCAGGCGATTTGCTATTATTTACCGACTTCAAAAAAGGAGAAGGTTCTCAATTCTGATGTTTATATTATACTAGCTGTTCCCCGCGGTGTCACACGCTGCGCGGCTCCTAAGGGTCGTAGCGTGATGTTATATAGCCTATAGCCTTCCTCGATAAATGGACTACCCAACACTAAAAGAATCATTCAAATCGGACCAGTAGTTCCAGAGATTAGCGCGTTCAAACAAACAAACAACCTATGCAGTTTTATAATATTAAGTATAGATATTTTTTAAGTGTATGTTCTTCCTTATAGCTCCTTCTTATATATATATACTAGCTGACCCGGCAAACGTTGTTTTGCTCCTACACTACTCCTACCCTACTCCCACACTACTCCTACCCTACTCCTACACTACTCCTACCCTACTTCTACCCTACTCCTACCCTACTCCTACCCTACTCATACACTACTCCTACCCTACTCCTACACTACTCCTACCCTACTCCTACCCTACTCCTACACTACTCCTACACTACTCCTACCCTACTTCTACCCTACCCCTACCCTACCCTACTCCTACACTACTCCTACCCTACTCCTACACTACTCCTACCCTACTCCTACACTACTCCTACACTACTCCTACCCTACTTTTACCCTACTCCTACCCTACTCCTACTATAAAAAAAAAAAAAAATAATAAAAAAAAAAAGTATCCTATGTCCGTCTCCTGGTCCTAAGCTACCTCCCCAACAATTTTCAGCCAAATCGGTTCAGCCGTTCTCGAGTTATAATTGGTGTAACTAACAGACTTTCTTTTATATATATATAGATATAGACGGATTTGCAAAATTCTAACTTTAATTTCGAAAAAATAACTTTAATTTCGAAAGTCGGCGTCAAAAAATGAAAATGCATAACCAACGACACCGACTTCCGAAGTTATGTTTCACTTTGTAGTGTTTTTTTTTTGGAAGCCGTTTTTTTTTTTTGTACAAAGTTTTCTGATGAAAATTTACACGCACGCCTCTAGGAAGAATAGGTACAGTGACTGGCTATAAGATGTCACCTTTGTAACAATGTATTTCTAGCAAATACACGTTTGTTTTTATATGATTTGAACAAGTATTGCATAGAGAAATACTGAACGTGAATCCTGGCAAAATGTTTTTTTGCTAAATTTTAGATAAGCCTTTATCCTAAAGAGCAGTGAGCCAGTATCTGACTCGCGTGCGTATCGCGTCTGTATCGCTACAAACGCGCTTCAACGGCGCGTTTAGAAAACGTGGTGTGCACAGGCCCTATCACGTTGCACACTCATCAGGATTTTTGCAAAAGCCTCGCCTACCTATACAAGTCAACTAATAATACCTTTATCAAGTAACGTAGATAAATGATAGGAACGCTCTGTCTAATCACCTCAGGATAAAAACACGATGTCTTTGTATCGAATCTGTTGTATCATCGTGCTGTATTTATCACTAATATGCCAATGACTTTGCAAAACACTGTGTATTTACTTCTCGCTGAATACATTATTTTTAATGATGTTGCAAATACATTTCTTAGCACGAAATCCATACTAATATTATGTGTAAGTAAGCTCTGCTTATCTGTCCCTTAACTGCTTACGATGGAATTTGGCACACAGGTTGACTATGTGGGTTAGGTTAGGTACAAACGTAAGCACATCAAGCTACCCGAAACTGTCAAATTCCCAATCAACTTTGAACCTAATGCTTTAGTGATAAAGTTGAAATCTATTAAAGATTTTTACAGATTGTCCGCGACCACGTGGCATCTTCGGCATGTAATTATGATACTTTTTGTATACACATAAAATAATAATATGATGAAAGTATACACAGAAGAAATCGCGGGGAAAGCGAGGTCTTAAAAACATGCAAGGTTTTCAATCTGTATTAAGAATTCGTTAATAACAACCTTATTGGGAGGTATATGTTTGAGCCGTTTGGGGTTGAAACTCTAGGGCCTTGGGGTCCGAGTGCTCATCAAATATATCGGGACATCGCCAAGCGGTTGGTTGACTCATCACGTGACCAGAGGGCTGGCCTATTTTTAGCCCAAAGAATAAGCATTGCCATCCAACGTGGTAATGCTGCCAGCCTTTTGGGCACTTATGCCATTGACAGCGATGCGGACGAATTTTTTGATGCCCAATGAGCTCCTCTCTTTTTCTTTTCCCTTCTTTTTTTTATATACTTGTATATACTATATAATATGTATATTTTAGAGTTAAATTGTAAGATAATTAGGTAGAATTCGTTTGTAAGGTTCGAGTCACGAACTTTGATCCAATTAGTTGAATTCTTAATTTTAGAATACCTACTAACCAGATGTACTTAGAAGTTTGAGTTGTATTAACTTATTTATAAAAACCTGAAATATGGTGGTACTTCATGATTTTATTAGAAGCTTCACCACACGTCTTATATGGTGAACTTTCTCCAAGCAGTTAACTTCTTGAAAACGAAATTCCAGGAGTGTTGTCATGAAAAGATAACAGACAGACCGATAGAGTTGCTTTCGCATTTATAATATTGGAATGGATTAATACCTACATTACTATAAACGGGGTGAATAGAGGCAGAGGTTATTCAAGACGGTAAAGATTCAAAGACTAGATCAAGCTTTCAATCAATCAACAAATTTAAACACCAACCAAAAATGGAGCACTCCCAATGAATCTATCACAAACTCCGGCTTATTTCAGTTGTAAAACAGGACTAGACTAACGGGAATAACAAATGGGCATTAGAAACAAAAATAGTCTGGGATCCAGACTGAGTTATAGCCAAACAGTCTGGCTGGAAATACCTAGCTTGGTAATACGGGGTAGCTAACTTAGACGAAGGTGGATACGAGTAGTGTAGTCATTTGTTTTTTTATTGCTTACCTTGATTTGTGAGGATGCCAATTGGCATATGGGTGTGGAAATAGCCACGATCCTATGGCGCATCGAGTAACTGTAAATATAGATTTTTGTCGTTCTTTGGTACTGGTATTTGGGGGAAAACCGCTTCTTTTATAAATAAATGAATAAGCAGATTGATTGTCATATGCTTTCAACTGCATATATTCTTGATTTGAAAGTAACAAAGCCCAAAGATGCGAGATAAGTGGCAGTTGCTTTAGAATACCTGGGGGCCTAAAAAGGCCACTTTGGCAGAATCATAAAAGGATAACATAATGGACAGTTAACTGTTATGTTAATCGTATCAAATCACATTGGTGAAGCATTTTTCAGTTATTTTTTTTTTGTCTGTGCTAAAATACCAATCAATCTAATCCAAATCCAATCCCAATCTCTTTGATTGTACCTACGTAGTGCAGCGAAAAAAAGAAAAACACAGACTGTCTTCGCCATTTTATAATTCATAATGTTATCCTTTTATGATTCTCCAAAGTGGCCTTTTTAGGCCCCCTGATCGCTGATAGAATGTTTTCCTAGGTCCTCAGGTTTTTGCTATTCTTCAACGTACATGAGGTAGAGGAAAGGATGGTATTGTGGAATACTGTTGTTAATTTGGGATAGCAGTGTTTCACAAAAATGAAAAGCACCATCTCGTATTACGGATCATAAAATGTTCACAAGTAGCGTCATCTATCGATATGTTTACACGAATAGTCTGTCATTTTACTAAAATGGCGACCAGAGATTAAAACGTGGAACAGCGCGTGAGAAAGTTTTTGAGGTACGTGTTTAACCCATTCCCATCGCTAAATTTTCTTATGATTGTGCTGTTTAGCTTTATGTGTTGTGTAAAATAGATATTTCATTTTGCATATTAGCATTGATTTCAACAATTAGTATATTTATAAATACATAAATTGAGGGTATGTCCAACTACGTCTTGTTGCTAATTTGGAATACCCGATGTGATGAATGAAAAAAATTTATGAATGACCGATTTTAGAGAGTTGCTCTGTGGGATCAATTTTGTTATCACACACCTTACACTTTCTTCTTAAACATTGACATAATAATAGCGAAAATAACTAAGTTAAGCATGGTGAATATAATTTGGAATACTCCTATACCAAAATACCTGCACCCTATCTCCAAAACTAAATTGAGCCATTTTGCATTCAACCTAAAATTTTAACCTGTAGGGATATTTAATTGTTTTTGATAGCTTGCACATTGATAGTAAGATAATATTGCTTCAATTAAATCAAGGTTTTACTTCATAATACCTCACGGAAAAAAAGTTGCAGGTCTGAAACAAAATGGTTTTCCAAATTACCATCCTTTTCGTGTTGTCCAAGATTTATGTAGGTCGAAAATGGCCTGAACTGCTTCAAGAAAAGGATGGTACGGCCGTGCCGCTTTTTGCTCGACTTGGCGGGGGCACTCCCGTGCCCCCAGATTTATACAGTAAGAAGTTTGTATCTGTGACTTAAATTACAGCCATCCTTTTCTAAATGAACAAATAAGAAAGAGACGAACACCGAGGAACAATAATTAGAACTGATAGATTGCATTGACCGTTTAGTGTTTTGTTAATACTATAAAACACTCGTATAAAGGATCAAAATTAAATTAGCTAGCGAATGATTTTCTCGACGATTTTCGAAACTCATAAGTTAACAACAATACAGGTGGCCTAAAAAGGTCACTTTGGCAGAATCATAAAAGGATAACATTATGAATTATAACATGGCGAAGACAGTCCGTGTTTTTCTTTTTTTCGCTGCACTACGTAGGCATAATCAAAGAGATTGGGTTTCGATTTGTATTGGATTGATAGGAATTTTAGAACATTAAAAAAAAAATAACTGAAAAATTCTTCAGTTAACTGTCCATTATGATTTAGAATGTTATCCTTTTATGATTCTGCCAAGGCCCCCTGGTCATCGCTGATCCCAAAAAAATAAAGAGATATAAAATTTAAAGTCCTGACTGACTGATATATCAACGCACAGCCTAAACCGCTGGTCCTAGAGACGCGAAATTTCGAGGGTGTGTTCTTTGTGAAGAGTAGATATCTACTAAGAAAGGATTTTTTGGGGAGGGTGAAATTTCACGCGGACGAAGTCGCGGGCAGAAGCTAGTCATCAAACATAAAATTTTTTTGTTTCGTCTTGTTTAAATATACCCATCAAGTCTAGCTAGCTAATTTAATTTGACCTTGTATTGATACCATTTTATTAGTTTCGAAACTCTTTTGATATTGCCTTCAAATACTTTACTCGTTCTAATACATTTTACGTTTGAAACTTATAACTTCTCGATGCAGACTGAATTCTAGCCAGTAGCCGGCGAGTCTGCCTGGAAATAACTGTCTTAATAAACACAGAAATAGCTCCAAGTTAGGTGAATGATCGGGGAGGTGTTTTGTCTTTATTTTGCTGCAGTATGTGTTGCTTTGTTTGTGGAACGAAAATATGTGCTGTAATTTTATTTATGGTGGGTTTTAGAAATATGGGTATAGTTTGCTGAACTTTGGTGAAGATGTTGCTGGATTTGTATGGGTAAGTAGAAGTTTCGGGAAAGGAAAATGTTTATGGAACTTATTTCAGGATTCAAATAAATGTGCAGGTTTATCATAACCTTCGATATTGATCGAAGATCATAACACATTAAAAACGTTCAAAATCGAGTCGCAATATCATCTCAGCGGTAATCAATGTCAAAAAGTTGTCAAAAATAAAAGGTTTTTTTTTTAAAACGTTGCCCCACACTAGGAATTACTCCTGTATCGTGGGTGCGTTTACAAACATTTAAATTCACACACACACAAACAGCCAGACCTGGAACAACTACCTGTAGGCAATACAAATATTGGTTCCGTGCGGGAATCGAACCCGCGACACGCAGCGCAGCAGTCAATCACTTAACCACTGCACCAACCGTGCCGTCAAACGATAAGATATACATTTTTCAAATATGGACCGTACAAACACGGTTCCACAAAAAATGTAATTAACAACAGCCATATTTAACCAGAAGGCATGCAAAAGTACAACATACACTAGATATGCTAAGTACCTACATAACTTAATAATATAAACAATGTCAATATAAAGATTGATTAACTCTAATTATAATTTAATTATGAAGTAAGAAAGAAGAAGGAAGAAGGTTGTCTTTAAAAGATCGCTTTTAGCGATAAGACCGCCCATTGCCATTGTGTCACCCTTTGTATTGTTTCTATTTTTATGTCTGTAATTTATATGGTGTACATAATAAAGAGTATTCTATTCTATTCTATTCTATGAAGTAGTTCAATAGTTATTTATGTTATATACAATTCTTCTGCAGCCAACTTCATATTGGAATTAAATTAAAATTAATAAAATAAAAATTAAATGTCATATTTTTCTAATTTCTAATCATTATAAAAAGTAATCAAGAAATTCCTTTCTCCATTAAAAAGTCCATCACACTACACCTATTACGCTTTGTCTATTAAAAAATGTCGAAGTTTTTTTTTAAATAACGTCAGTAAAAATAAAATATGTAAGGAAATTAAAGGTATTTTTGACAGATTAAGACTGAGATCAGACTGTAAACGTTCTTGAAATTACTAGACATGTTTGCCCTGTCAAAACATCGCACGCGTCAAGTAGTTGAATGGACGCAGTGAAGTCCTTGTTTTCACAATAACAATGACAATAGTTGTGTACACTTGGTGTACCGTTGACGTTTAGAGTACCTTCTCATATGTACACTTGGTGTACACTTGACGCTTGTTGCGCGTGACGGTTATGGGAGAAAAACCCTGTGAAATTAGGTTAAGTCAGTTAATAGCTTAAAAATATAGATTTTTTCGTTTCTTTTGACGATTTAGCTGTCACTAATGACTTAAGAGCAGTGGTGGACTAGTGGTAACTGCCGCGTCTTTGAAATTGTAGGTCGTGAGTCGAGAGTGCAACCCAAGCAGACACTTTACTTTGTGTAAATAATTTCATCACAACTGCTTTCAAAATGGTGAAGGAAAACATCGTGAGGAAACCGGCATTTTCTAGAACAAAAAACTCAAAACTATGTGACATCTACCACCCGCACTGGGCCCGCGTGGTGGATTACAGCCTATTTCATCTCAAAGAGAGGAGGCCTGTTTCCCAGCAGTGGGAACATTATTTATAGGTTGATTAAGTAATGACTTGAAAATAACTATATAAATGGAATCAGAGCATGCTTTCAATGTTGCTCAAACAAAGCGTTTACGCGCGTTTAAACTCAAACAAATACATGTCTTCTTTCTCTCGAGTATTTGAGCAAGTTTCAAGTTAAAGCTCGATGGCTGAGTTGCTGCAAACACACGGAATGTACTGACACAAAGCGGAGCGCAGACGTGCGGAAAACGCTACGTTTGAACAAGGTCTTAAGTTAGAATACGTTGTAGAGCCAATTTCACTGGTAGAAATGTATGTGTGAAGCTAAAACCACAAAAGATTTACAAAACTACTGTTGAGTTTTTGTTATTTGTAATGAAGCATGAACATAATGTTGAAGAAAATTAAAATAAAGTACAATTCCAAGTTTTCGTCAGTCGAAAACTTTAGCCAGGACACCAACGCGACCTAAAGAAAAAAAAACGACCAGGTGCGAGTCGGACTCACGTACCGAGGGTTTCGTATGCTATGCTAGCTAGCTAAGTAACTACTTTTCAGTTTTCGGATTTTTTCCATTACTTGTGCTATATGACATTGCTTCTTGGCAATTTTCATAATTCTAGGTCAACGGAAAGTACCCTATAAATTTTGATTCCATTCCAATTTGCGGCATAAACGGCCGTATATTTTTTTACGTTAACTTAGAAGTTAGATTTTTTCACAGCTTCAAGGGACTGTAGACCTGAGTATATGGTTTTAATTTCAACTCGGTACCTCCACGCGTTCCCGAGATAAAGGTTCTTGACAGACAGACAGACGGACAACAAAGTGATCCTATAAGGGTTCCGTTAACTGTTCATTATGACTCATAATGTTATCCTTTTATGATTCTGCCAAAGTGGCCTTTTTAGGCCCCCAGACCACTTCACAAGATATCAGAACTTTTACCACAAATTGAAGCGATACTGCAGAATCTGCCTAGCCTCTAATGAATGCGGCGTAAAGATTTAAGCTTGTATTCTAATTACACGAGTAATTAACCGACTAGTTTGTAGCTTAGGGTTAACGAACAACCAAAATATAAAATAGTAACGTTAGGCGGGATGCACAATTAACCTAAGGCTGATACCACAATGATTTTGGTAGAGAATTGCTGATAATCTTCAAACGGCTGAAAAAAAAAATCAATTCGTTTGGATGTCATCGCTATTTTAACTTTGGTTTTTAGGCTCCTACAAACAGGCGCGACACGCGATAAAATCGCGCGCGACACAAAGGCACCGCAAGTCGCGCAACGAGCGGTGCCTTTGTGTCGCGCGCGATTATATCGCGTGTCGCGCCTGTTTTTAGGAACCTTTTGTCTTTTTTCAAGTCTGTAGGATATAGTTTCATTTCTATACATACTTCAGCATTTTTATCTTACGAAGTTACACGCGCTTTACTTTGGTTGGCTGAGTAGGTACCAAGTGTAGGTAGAAACACGTCGTGAATGTGTGTGTAAGCGCAGGAGCTCTCGGTACCATCCGTGACAGTGGCGAAGTGGTAAGTGTGTGCATGTGTATTGTGCTGACGATACTCATCTTCACGCACACTTCCACGGCGTGTTTGTACACTTGGTTACAACAAGTAAAGCGCGTGTCACTTCGTCAAATAAAACAAAATCAAAATCAGTTAATCCGTTCGGGAGCTACGATGCCACAGACAGACACACACACACACAGACACGTCAAACTTATAACACCCCGTCGTTTTTGCGTCGGGCGTTAAAAAATACCATAACTAGGTACTCGTTTCGTTTGGAAGGGTAGGTACCTACCCAAGTGAACTTTATCTTAACTTATTTTATAAATTGACACAGTTTTCATGTTCGGCAAAGGTTTTCCCAGAAGGATACTCGTATCAAACCTCTTTGTGAGTAGCCTCCCGCAGTTTCTGGATCTACCTCGGGTACAGCATACCTACAGTTCATAAAAATGTTCTCTAAAAAATTTCGGTACCTTTCATCTTGATTTTCAAGGGCGGTCAAAATTTTCATTCATTTTGCATTTAAAGTTCTGAGCGTATGGCTATGTAATAACAGCCACACGGGTCTATAGATCAGGTTAAGCTACGCTTGCCTCGATCGGTCCGCGGATGGGTGACCATCTTTACATATCGAGCTTTCCTACGAAAGGAATGAAGAAAAGCACGTTAAGCTGTTGGTCTCGGCTGTCATTCAAAGATCCAATCTTTGACAGTCGTTACGGGTCGTCAGATGCCCAAAAGTCTGACAACCAGTCTTACCAAGGGGTATGGTGTTACCCAGTAACTGGGTTGTGGAGGTCAGATAGGGCTCGCTCCATGTAAAATTCTGGTATTCAGCTGCATCCAGTTACACTGGAAGCTGACCTGACCCCAACATACCTAAGGTTCTTAATGTGCGATAACCCCTCGGGGGCATTTGAGATTTTCAGGTAAGTTTCAGTAGAAAATCATATATCCTACTATATATAAGTTTAAACATAATCGTGGCAATAGCAGATTTGCGACAGATGGTAAGTAAAAATACTGGCCAAGTGCGAGTCGGACTCGCACACGAAGGGTTCCGTACCATAGGGCAAAAACGCCGAAAAAAACACGTTTGTTGTATGGGAGCCCCCCTAAATATTTATATTATTTCGTTTTTAGTATTTGTTGTTACAGCGGCAACAGAAATACATAATTTGTGAAAATTTCAACTGTTGCGTGTTGCTATTGCGGTTCTTGAGATACAGCCTGGTGACAGACAGACGGACGGACGGACAGACAGCGAAGTCTTAGTAACAGGGTTCCGTTTTTACCCTTTGGATACGGAACCCTAAAAAATGGGGGGGTTCTAGAAAAAAAAAATCTCAAAGTGGACGGTGGGCAAAATAAGGTTGAGAATCTATGGGCTAGACAGATTGATTGAGTCAGTCTAATACATAGACAGTCTGCGCACAGCCTAAGTTTTAAGACAAGTTTGAATCCGTATGATAAACAACAAATTAATTACTTCAAACTACATTAGAAGAGAAGTCATTAGAATTAAATCAACTTTAAGCGTTTGCTTCGTGACTTAATGTACTTAGGTAGGTTAAGTTATTATCACGCGAGCTTTATTTGTGGGATAGGCAGACAGGTTCAAGACTTACCTATGTAGTTGTTAGATCAGGGCCTCAATTCTGCTATTACAATAGTGTCAGAATGGTCTATCATTGATTTCATAATTGTTGATTTTGACAAGTTTGGTAATCTACTAATATACTGGCGTCATTATGACTTTCCAATGGTCAACCACTGACACTGCATTGAAAGAAATGGCATAGAATGGTAATCTCATACATAATGACAAATGAATTACTGACTTATGCGGTAATCTGCTAAAATTTTAACAGTTCCTTTGATCAGTTTAGCTTACCGTTAGAACGTTATTGTGTAGTCATTGCTTTTAATTCGTTACGAGTATCCTATGTGCCATTGACCGACCAATGATCAACAATTATGAATTTAGCACCCGCGGTTTACGAGTTGTAGGTCGTAGGTTCGAACCCAGACAGGCGCTTTACTTTGTGTAAATTATTTCATCACCACTGCTCTCAAAACGGTGAAGGAAAACATCGTGAGGAAACCGGCAAATTGAAGCAGCCAGGATGCTGTACAGGCTCGTAAATATTGGTATTCGCCGCAGAGGTAGTGTAAGATAATTGTTATTTATGTAGCCAGTATGTAAATTCGATTTGTAACGATGAGGGTGGCATAATCTGTCTAGATTAAAACCCTCGTTAAATAAATAAAGAATAAAAAAAAAAAAAAAATACCATCGAAATTGGTAACGTCTTAATACTGTTTTACTTATCCCAAAATCAACATAATAAAAATCACACAAAAACACGCATTGACAACAAATTCCATTACTGTAAACAACATCTAAATCGGCGCAGTAATTCCAGAGATCGACCCGAACACAAACGAACATAATCCCTTTGTATTAGATTAACGGGAAGACACGTTCAATAAAAGTTTATAGACATTCGATAGCCTTGGAGATCTGTCGATAGGAATCAAGATGGAAGTTAATATAAATTGTTCAAATACGTCAGTGTTGATAAAATGGAAAGGGTTCCGTCGGAGTAATTTTTTTTTTTTTTTATATAAAATACGTTGCCCCACACTAGGAATTTCTCCTGTATTGTGGGTGCGTTTACAAACATTTAATCTCACATACACAAACAGCCAGACCCGGAACAACTACTTGTAGGTCATACAAATATTTGTTCCGTGCGGGAATCGAACCCGCGACACGCAGCGCAGCAGTCCATCGCTTAACCACTGCGCCAACCGTGCCGTCAAAAAGTTTTTTGATGGTTTTAAATTTTTTTTTATTGCTAAATTGGCCCGCTTTTGACCCCTGATGGAAAGCAATAGATGAGGTCTATGATGGAACGAGCGCACAGTGTTGTTATTGCCTCGAAAAACGGACATCCCCTTTTTATTAACATATCCGATAGAACAGGTTATTTTAAAAGTAAGAGTAAAATACCCGTGTGACAATTTTGTCCCAATCTAGAGATATAATTTTTTTCATTTTTTTTCTATGGTTTCCATAAAAACCATAGAAATCGCAATAACTTTAGATCCAATCCGTTTTTGTTATATATTTGATTGCAATTACTTGATGCTTTATATAAAGTAAATTATCAAGCAAACTCTCAATTTTTATTGAACCCGTGTAGTGTGTAACATCGAATTTTACATATTTTCGTTTTTATTTTTTTATGGGCTTATTTCATGGCATTTGGATTCAATATCGAGACAAGCTGTTGCTTTGACACTAAGAAGTACCAATTTAAAATATCATATCCAAATCTTATGGTATCTCGAATTTACAGGATTCTGAAATTTAGGCGCTAGGGTTAGCACAAGTCGTATTTTTAAAAAATGTTTTTTTATTAAAAAAAAAAAATGATAATAACATAATAATGGGACCCTGTTCCCGATACCGGCGGGCTACTATTTTTTTATATTTTGAAATATTTTTTATATATATTTATTTTTAAGAAATATTTAAAAATGTAAAATAATATGTGTAAAAATAAACAAAGGACATAATAACATGGTTATCTGAAAGAAGTGACAATATCATTGATTTTCACATTGTTAATGATAAATCCAACTATTTTAATATTATTAAATAATTAAAAAGTAAATTAAATTAAAATGAATAATAATTATAATAACCCCACCGCCGTATCTCTACGTTGACGTCGTGGTGGGGCTTGCGCGCTCCGAACTCTAGGCCTGTGCCGGAAGAGTTTACTTTGCCGGAACAGGTCTAATGTGAGGAGCCAGACCAAGAGGGATACAGAAACCCGCAGGGCAGCATGTGGCGAGCTGTTGGGCAGTAGCGACCCCACGGACCCTATCTCCCGGGAGAAGTCTTGTTCCTCACCTCTGGCTTGCCTTTATTGGCCGGCTGGAGTGAACAATGACGAGGAACAGAGCTCCCACCTCATTCTTGCCTTTATTGGCCGGCTTGAGTGGAGATTCGCAAGAGCAAACGTGCTCGGAGGAAGGAAGTATTCCAGTAAGATGCTGGTAGGGATCTTGACCGTACTTCCGGGATTGTCCTGATAGCCGTGGAATACCTCTCCACTCCTCATAAGCACCTCAGGACGTGTTGCCCCCTTGTCGCTACGTCACTATGTGCTAGCGACCGTTTTCGGGGGCCCATTATTGAGTGTGCAAGTCACCCCCTGCTATTTTATCTGTGTATATATAAAGCATTGATCAGGCAGGGGTCATAGTTTTACCATAGTTCCTGGAAACCGGTCCACTTTAGCCACTCAAACCAATAGTCCAACTTTTTATTTTTCCATATCCTGCAATAGTCCTACACCAACCGGGGGTTGTCCTTGGGTGCACTTGCATAGTGAATACAGGGATAACCGTCGGTTGGTGCCTCATTTCATTAAAAATCTCTAACGGGCCTCTGCGAGTTGGCTTCGGCCCCTCGTACGCCTTCCAAAGGAGATATGTAAAAATAATAATAATAATTAGATCCTTCGAAAATACAGTTCAATGTTTGTGTATTTTTTGGGAACAGTGTAAAGAAATAATATCCTCACATGAAAGAACGAGCCTTGAAAAAGTGTGGGAGAGCAGACCATATAACGTTACAAAAGCCTCTCTTTCAGATACTTGTACTGGAGGTGTTGGGTAACATAATATTTTGCTACAAGTACTTGCCTATATGGTGGAAACGCGGAGTCGGGGCCCATGACTTAAATTATGCAACTTGGCAAGTTTTCAAAGTCAATTATTTGTTTACAACTGTTGAGTCTTCTTAGGTCTAATAGATTTTGGTGGTCTAAAGTAGCTCGAAATGTTTCGTGTAAAGTGTGCTTCACCCTATTCGTCTCCGAACTTGGCTTAACATGCAATAAAGCATGAAAAATATTAGTATAAATAATTAACTTTAGTTGTATGATTAGTTCGAAGTAAAACTAATAAAAAGATATAAGAATATTATTTGTAAAATTTATGAGTGTGGGTGTAAATATGTATACGTATTACGTATAGTAAGTATTATTCTATGATAAAATAAAATGCAACATATTTAAACCTACAAATTAAAAATATTATTTTTTGTGAAGTGATGACCCTAAAATCAAAATTATCAGAAAAAACTTTAGAAGTGAATAACTCCTAGATAACGCGAGATTTGGATGTGTTAATTTTTTTAGTGATTGGTATGGGTCTAAATATGATTCACAATAAATATTGAATCCAACTAAGCAAAGATACAACCATGAAAAATCAAATACTAAAAACACAAAAAAAGCATATTTCTTTACATCTGTACTAGTTAGTATTGCTTTGTATTTTTTTTCAAATACCTTTACTATAGTTTTATTACACATAATAAAGAAAATGTTAAAATAATGCGTATTTTTTTTGCAATTAATTAATTTAGAAAAGTTTAAAAAAAAATTAAAAAATTATTTACTCGTGTTTGTTGTAAAATTGGAACACGGGTATTTTACTCTTACTTTTAAAATAACCTCTTTTATCGGATAAGTTAATAAAAAGAGGATGTCCGTTTTTCGAGGCAATAACAACACTGTGGAGCGTGCCCAGAAGATGCCTGTTCACTCTTGCTTTGAAGGCAGACGAAAAAAAAAAAAAAAAAATTGTAAAACTCGAATAAAAACTTTCTATCAAATAGAAAGTTTTTATTCGAGTTTTCACCAATAGATCACTCATAACTATGTATGCATAGTTATTACCTAATTACGCATAAATATATAATTAACTCGAAGACATGTGACATCCCACAACCCGCACTGGGCCCGCGTGGTGGATTACGGCCAACGACGATATTCTCTTTGATTACGGCCCACTCCCTCTCACAGAGAGGAGGCCCGTGTCCCAACAGTGGGAACATTATAGGCTGATTATGTATATTATTAATTGAGCTGTTATCGTTTTAAGCATAACTTACATATTTTTTATGTTTCCATCTCAACTTCATAATTTTTTATTTCCTTAAAAGTGTCTCTGTTTATGTCTTCAGTTATTGGAATTAGTTTTTAACCGTTTTAATTAAAGTTAATCACACTATGTATATCGGAAAAATTCTCTAAATGATGGTTAAAACTGCATCAAAATCTGTTTCGTAGTAGAAGAACAACGAGGGGGGTTGGTGCTTGCTGGTGCGGGCGAAGCCGCGGGCGGAAGCTAGTTATCTATATCTGAAGTCTATTCCAAAGATATTGGGAACTTTACCATGGAATGTTTCAACATTGTCCGCCATGGGGAGGTTCCCCATGGCGGACAATGTTGAAACAAACCTTATTTTAAAGCTGTATACCTCTATATTGACCCAAAGCGCATTATTGTGGCACATGGGAATATTCAGATATGATGAATCTAAGTTGGAAATATTATTTGTAAGAATGACTTGATTTTTCAACGTATTACTTGTTGTTTTGCATTACATATCATAAAAACTATCCTATGTCCTTCCCCGGGATGCAATCTATCTCTCTGCCAAATTTTAGCAAAATCCGTTCAGTGGTTTAGGCGTGAAAAGGTAACATACAGACAGACAGACAGAGTTACTTTCGAATTTATAATATTAGTATGGATGTTCAGAAGACTAGGTCGTTCTACTTATAAGTAGAATGGCGTATAGACAGCTCATTTATTTCGTAATAAATAACGCTGTAGAAACGGCCCGGGAGCTATACGATTTAATTTTATTTAGTTTATGATATTCGACTTGTAATTAAGGAAGGTTAAGTTACCTATTATATTAATGACTCGATAAATAATATTCATATTGTTTTGGACATGGACATAATTATCGGCTTAGATTTACTTTATAAGAAAAATATTTGATTTCTCGCTATCTTCTTCTCTGAGACCTTTGTTTATCTATACTACTATTATAAACAAACTTTTTTACAAAAAAAGAACAACCAACTTCCAAAAAAAAAAAACACTACCAAGAAAAATAACTTTAATCTCGGAAGTCGGTGTCGTTGGCTCCGCATTTTCGCTTTTTGGCACCGACTTCCGAAATTAAAGTTACTTTTCACTTTGTAGTTTTTTTTTTGGAAGTCGGTTGTTTTTTTTTTTTGTAAAAATGTTTTTATTTTTTAGTTGTACTTACCTACCTAAACTTATTTTTTATTTAATTATTCTGGGGCTTAATTAAGTAATATTTACATTTTTGAAATGTGCTAATTAAGCCCTTTCATATGATACCCACCACGGCATGATTAAAATTTTTTTTTTAGATCATGACTATGTCCGCTCGAGTGCGCCATATTCAATTGAATGTGACGTCACATAGCTTATAAACAGCGGACGATCAAGACACTTCCAACAATACCTCATTTGTCTAATTATGACAAGTATGTAGCTTAGAAGTTATGAGGAAACAGATGAACATACCTACATACATACCGGTCAAAATCATAACCCTTTTTTTTTTTTTTGCGGATGGGAAGTCATCAAATGACCCCTCCCGCTCTGGGTGGAGCGGAAGAAAGTGTCAGACTCTTACTGACTAAAACCCACCCGTGTAAGGAACACGGGTGGGTTTTAGTCAGTAAGAGCCTTAGCCCTTTATGTTCCGGGCCAGCGGTAACCCTTTCGGACAATCCCGCTGACCAAAATCATAACCCTCCTTTTTGCTTCTCCGTAGTCGGATAAAAATGACGAACTGTCATTCAAAATCTCTTCCCCTAATGCACTCCTCTAGGGGGTTAATTTTTGAAAGTCCGTCCTTAGTGTTCTGTTTCGCTATAAAAGGAACTCTAGTGCAAAATTTCATGCTTCCAGACACCGGTTTAGGTTATGCGTTGTTTGACAATTCATAAATGAATTTAAATCACCTGGGACGCTTCATTCTATCCGCCGTACCTACCTAATACAAAAATAAATCAAAACTACTAAGTGATCATATAAATTATGCATACAATTTTAATTAAACTAACATAAATATTAATAAACAGATAAACACAAAAGGACCATGCATCCTGTTTCACATATTTCTTGTCGCGTCAGCCATATTTTTTGCGGCGAACGCTTGTAAAAAGTGGAACCCAAAAATAATATTTTGTGGAACAAAGTGCATGAATAATTTGTGTAGGGGTTAAAAAACTTCATGGTTGGCGTTTGTTTGTATGCTATATATGTTTAAAAAAACTAGAGTTGAAACACAATTAATGATACCTTACCTACTTCTATTGATCAGGGAGCCTAAAAAGGTCACTTTGGCAGAATCATAAAAGGATAACATTATGAATCATAATGGACAGTTAACTGTTAAGTTAATCAAATCGTATCAAATCCAATTGGTGAAGGATTTTTCAGTTATTTTTTTTTGTCTGTGCTAAAATACCAATCAATCCAATCCCAATCTCTTTGATTATACTTACGTAGTGCAGCGAAAGAAAGAAAAACACGGACTGTCTCCACCATATTATGATTCATAATGTTATCCTTTTATGATTCTGTCAAAGTGGCCTTTTTAGGCCCCCTGGTCAATCAACTCAGCCTATCGCAGTCCACTGCTGGATATAGGTCTCTCCCAGGCTGCGACACAACACAGTGTCCTGCCACAGGACACTGGCAGGACTCCTGCGCCATCCGCATCGAGTCTATCCCAGTCACCTTTTTAAGTTCATCGGTCCATCTAGCTGGGGGGCGTCCCGCACTACGCTTGCCGATACGCGGTCTCCACTCCAGCAGGGCTAGCATGGCCGGAGACATGTTATGTCAAAATATCTGTAATTTTTCTCTTCCACTAGTCGCCATGCTATAGGCGGGGGGTGAGTATCCACGTCTAATGTCAAAAAGTGATATAATTCTCTTTCCCCCTGTTGCCGTGCTTTGGCAGGTGGATAAAATAATTTTATCCCTTGTCAGTGGAAATAACCAGCAGGGCTAGCATGGCCGGAGACATTTTATCCACGGGGAGAGGACAAAATACTATTCCCCTCTGTCAATTTTGTCCACCCTCCGAGCATGGCGACATGGGTGGATAAACTATTCACGGTGGACAAACCAGCAGGGCTAGCATGGCCGGAGACATTTTATCCACGGGGAGAGGACAAAATACTATTCCCCTCTGTCAATTTTGCTCGAATCGCGAATTGAACGCCGGTGTATGTTTCGCTCGATTTTCTCCCTTTCCGACGACAACACTAAGCTCCAGTAAGCACGAGACATTTTTATATTACAATTAATTATATTTTCTCCAAGAGATATACTTAAACCCACCATCTAAAGACGAGGACAAATTTCTCCCTTTGTTATGTCAAAATATCTGTAATTTTTCTCTTCCACTAGTCGCCATGCTATAGGCGGGGGTTGAGTATCCACGTCTAATGTCAAAAAGTGATAAAATTCTCTTTCCCCCTGTTGCCGTGCTTTGGCAGGTGGATAAAATAATTTTATCCCTTGTCAGTGGAAATAACCGGTGGACAAAAGTTTTATTCCCAGCCCATACTAGCCTTGCAGGTGGACAAAAGTTTTATCCCCAGCCCATGCTAGCCCTGCTGGACTCTTCTGCCCCACAGGACATCCAAGCAGATAATTAAAAAAAATGACTTACCTGTGTTTGCATTTTTTTTTTAACAGTTTAACTACTGCTACTACTGGTGAAAGCAATTTGTAGGTAGATCAATAAGTATCGTTAGCCGCAAGTTGATAACAAATAAATTTTGATAGCACCTATTTCGTAGCGCTAAGGGCGGTTCTTCTATAAGGAAGATTAAACTATATTTTGAAGATCGTTTGGTACAGCACAAATTCCTCAAGTTTATCCAACAGTGTAGATCAAATTTTGAGTAACACATTTAAGTCAATACCATTCAAATAAATCGATCAATACCTCTCTCAAGACCACAACACAATTAGAAAACCCAAACAAAATCTTTTAACAACCCATCTACGCTTACGGAACCCTATAAAAAGGGTCAGAAAGGGTGTAACGTTCTCAAAACGATGGGAAAAAACAGTGGGAACCTCCTTTGTTGAGTCGTTGAATAAAACAATAGGATCGCGAGACATGCCGCGGTAAGGAAGTAGATTACAGCTAGGTATTGTACCAAGGTCACTTGGTAGCACAGTCATGATCCAGTTCTCAGATAGTACCATCCGTGAAGACGCGCTTCACTCTTCTTACTAATCGCTAGTGGTTATCACTAGTTAATTCCGTTACTGTTTTAGTATTTTAATACACACTAATTACCCACTAATAAGTAATTACTGAGAGCAGTGGTGGCCAAGTAGTAACGGCCGCGACTTACGAGTTGTAGGTCGTAGGTTCGAACATAAACAGGCGCTTTACTTTGTGTAAATAATTTCATCACCACTGCTCTCAAAACGATGAAGGAAAACATCGTGAGGAAACCGGCATGTTCTAGAATAAAAAAAAATTCGAAGACATGTGACATCTACCAACCCGCACTGGGCCCGCGTGGTCGATTACGGCCCACTCCCTCTCACAAAGAGGAAGCCTGTGTTCCAGCAGTGGGAACATTATAGGCTGATTATGAATGTATGTATGTAAGTAATTACTGTGTATCGACAAAACAAAACACTAGCGGAATGTTGCACACTTGTACTGTAAGCGATTAGGAAGAAGAGTGGGGCGCATCTTCGTGGATGGCGCTATCTGCATAATATAAAATGCTATCTTTATGGGTTGCACATAACATCATAAGGCATAGGTGTTTGGTTTAGTACACCGATAATTATTTGCCAGGTATGTTAAATTCCCATGGAAAAGGAGCGAGCGTCTTGCCATCACCCGGGTAGAAATCCAGCCCAGGGGGCCTAAAAAGGCCACTTTGGCAGAATCATAAAAGGATAACATAATGGACAGTTACTGTTAAGTTAATCGTATCAAATCCCATTGGTGAAGCATTTTTCAGTTATTTTTTTTTTGTCTGTGCTAAAATACCAATCAATCCAATCCCAATCTCTTCGATTGTACCTACGTAGTGCAGCGAAAAAAAGAAAAACACGGACTCTCTTCGCCATATTATAAATTCATAATGTTATCCTTTTATGATTCTCCAAAGTGGCTTTTTAGGCCCCCAGCAGGGCTAGCATGGCCGGAGACATTTTATCCACGGGGAGAGGACAAAATACTATTCCCCTCTGTCAATTTTGTCCACCCTCCGAGCATGGCGACATGGGTGGATAAACTATCACGGTGGACAAACCAGGGGAAACGTTTGTCCCCGAAATTATTGCCATTATAAGAAAACTTTTATTCAATTACAAAATAGTCGAGAATATCGTCGTATACGAAAGTACTTTATTTGTTTTATTGTTTAAATTGTATAAATTATTGTTATTAATTATTATTATTATTTTATTGTATAAATTTATTTTGTTCAAATTGAACGCCGGTGTATTTTTCGCTCGATTTTCTCCCTTTCCGACGACAACACTAAGCTCCAGTAAGCACGAAACATTTTTATATTACAATTAATTATATTTTCTCCAAGAGATATACTTAAACCCACCATCTAAAGACGAGGACAAGTTTCTCCCTTTGTTATGTCAAAATATCTGTAATTTTTCTCTTCCACTAGTCGCCATGCTATAGGCGGGGGGTGAGTATCCACGTCTAATGTCAAAAAGTGATATAATTCTCTTTCCCCCTGTTGCCGTGCTTTGGCAGGTAGATAAAATAATTTTATCCCTTGTCAGTGGAAATAACCGGTGGACAAACGTTTTATCCCCAGCCCATGCTAGCCCTGCTGGTTGCTGTTAAAAAAAAACCCTTGTCAAAAAACTTGTCACTCTTTGCCCGGCTGGGAAACCTAAGGCTTTTCAGTCAGCCAACTCTTTGGGTTCAAAACCTAGAATTCATCCTATAAGATAAATTCTATGAACTTATGGCATCTTAGACACTGCAAAAACGTCAAGAGATAACCTGGGTGAAATCATGTGTAATCGTTTAAAAGCAGTGAGTAAGCGAAGTGCTCTGCTCATTCCTTTTTCCGCATGAAAAGAGGCAAGATGTAGGCTATTGACTCACTGAAGAGCGAAGAAAATTCTGAATAACTTCAGTTATTTTAATTGAACGTCAAGCAATAGCTTGCGTGCCGCAAAGCCGAACACACCGGTGTACATCTCCCGCCTACACTACACCACTAAGGCGGAACTAAGGCGGAGGTCATCGTGGAGTACGTGCGCCAGAAGACGAGGTACACGCCGAGGGTGCAACGTCAACTTCAAGGCGTTCGTGGTGCGCGTACCGAATTGTTATCTGCCCGTCGTCATGGAAGAAGACTTCTAGCCTCAGGACGTGGTGTTCCGTCGCATCTGCGGACAAATACCACAGAACAGCACAAGAACAAGCTAGTGAAGTGAAATACTATTTTATAATAAAAATATGTATGTTAAGGTATTTATCTATGGGCCTACGTTGCCTGAAATAAATGAATAAATAAATAGCATTTTAGATTGATAAACCTTTGTACATAACCAACATTGGCTTGTATTTCTCAAACGTGGTGAGCTGTTTGCCGTCAACCCTATACACATCCAGACTTCAGGCTACTAAAGATCATTATCAATGACATCATCATTGACAGTCTTGTTCCACTCACAGCTAAGTTTAGGACTCATCCTTTTTGTGCCATTCCTCCCTGCTGAAGATAACTGAGAAAATTCCTTATGAAAAACCATTACTTGGTTTTTTTTATTGCTGAATGGGTCCGCCCTTGACCTCGATGATGGAACGAGCGTGCCCAGAAGATGCCTACGAACTCCCACGCATCGACGAAACACAGCAGGCTCCAGTGACACCGGACTCCCGTGGGAGGGTGGTCGCAATCCAGGCGGTCGTTAGCCCTATCACCGCAAGGGAAGAATTGACCAGTCAAATAGGGTGTTGGGTGCGCCAGGATGCGTCCAGGATGCGCCGAGCGCTCGATTCAGCTGAGAAACTGGCGGAACTGCGGTGCTAATCTGTAAAATTCTCACCGTAAAAACTTAGGTGAAGTGAGCGTGGAGTGAGCTGTCAATAGTGTCAATTCCTAGCAAAAACAAACTCACTTCACCTAAGTTTTCACGGTGAGATTTTTTCAGAATCGACCGGCTGAGCTACACGAGGAGGCTACACAGACATAAAATGTCCCGTGGAATTGAAAGGTTACAGGTTTTTAACCCAATACCATTCCCGAAGCGAGTTGCAAACCTCGGAACCAGCACGAAATCCGTATAGAAACAAACATTTGTACGGCCTACAGATTTACCCTGTCTGAATGTTTGTCGACATGATTTGTATGTGGAATGGCACCCTCTGCCTGCATTGGGTAGTTGTTTTAGTGTTCTTCCATATTCACATAGAGAGGACGTGACAGAGAACTGACTGGTTGCATTTGGATGACAAAAGAGAGATTTAGGCGAACAAAAAAAAAATTTTAAAATGGCCAAAAAATTGCTGTAGTCGTTTAACCCTGTAACTTCTTCACTGCAGAGTAAAATACTATCAGGTAGTCGAAATCAATTTGACAAACCTTTTCCCAACTAAGTTGGGGTCGGCTTCCAGTCTAACCGGAGGTAGCTGAATACCAGTTTTTTTCTGCCGGTTTTACAGTCTTTAAGACTGGTTGTCAGACTTTTGGGCTTCTGACTACCCCGTAAAAACACCCCATACCCTGCAGGTAGGTTTATAAGATATATAATTATTATATTCTCAAAATGTCGGTGTCGTTGAGTTCACATTTTCGTTGTTTGCCACCGACTTCTGCAATTAAAGTTATTTTTCATTTTGATGTGTCTTTTTTGAAAGTCGGTTGTTTTTTTTTTTTCGTAAAAAAGTTTTTATTTTTCACTTTTAAGTTGTACTTACCCCACACAAATTCATATTACACTACTTGCCATGTGAATACCAGTGACAGGAAGTCATTACAACATCATCAAATAAACTAAATGGCAAAAATCCGCCTCCGCCTCTGTACCTACATTTATGTGCCTGAAGTATTAAATAAATAAATTAAAATACGTATTATTGAAGCTAACTCAAAAACTACGCAAGAAAATTAAAAAAATATATATATGGGACCACCCCTATCCATTAAATAAATAATTTTTGAAATATATTTACAATTGCCGGAGATATTGCGAAACAAACATACAAAAAAAAAACATACAGTCGAATTGAGAACCTTCTCCTTTCTAAAGTCGGTTAAAAAGTTACACTTTTTCAGTCTAGCTCTTATTTTCCTAGTATGATTAGTATAACGTGCTATACAGAACTGCGTTCCAAAAACTATTGCAAAAAGGCCAGTACAAAAGCCAAATGCATTTTTAGTTTTCTGCAAAGTCAGCAGATGGCTGCTTTAACACTTTCATTCAGCTAAGTCCCGTTATGGCCCTGCCACACTATATCACCTATCCCCAATGATTTCAAAAGTAAGGATACGCCCGTCTGAACATTTTACATAGAAGTTCTTCGTTCGAAGTTCGAAGTTCGCGCGCACCACTGTCAACTGAGGCCCTAAAACCGTCATTTTAGGGCCAGCGCGTTGGTGCCATTTAGTCGCGCCGTTAGCCCGGTCCTTACGCTAGTAATATATATGTCAATGCCTATCCCACTTATAATGCACAATGGGTGTAAAAGCAGTGCAATTTGTGTCAAAGCATTACTTTGCGAACATGTTTGGCATGCATTCAGAGGGTTAAAAGTCGATAACATTGCACTATGCGTTGACGGGTTGCCAATCTGTCGGTTATTATTTTATTGATTTAGGTTCACCATTTGGGCCACGAATAAATAATATTTTGTTCTTGTTGTCACAGTTTAATTATAAGTTAAGAAGTTTTAATTAAGTTAAACATTTTCTTATAAGTTCTCGAAATATTTCTTCGCAGAATTATTAGGAATTCCTATGTAAAGTAGCTTTATAGGCATAGCCTTATTTCTGGTAAGACAATTAGTTTTATCTATTGAATAAAATTGTCTAGTTACGGTGGTTATCTTCAATCAAATTAGGTATAACTTTTTCAATACCTCAATTTTCAATTGAAATAATATCTCTCAAACTCTAAACACATGCCTACATGATTCACAAAGCAATGTTAAAACCACGACAGACTCTAAAACATCGAAAAGGTTTATCAATTATGTATATTATTATCAAAGGTACAGCCACACTATGCTGCATCCATTGTATTGTAATGGACCCAACAGTGTGGTGTCAACTTGGCGCCAACGCGGACGTCTCGTGTCGTTTTGACGTTTCGCGCCCAACGGCTTTCGCGCCGTTTTCGATATACAACCTTTTTACTCTCAATAAAAAATTAAGTTGTTGACGAGTGCTGACTTTTTGTGTGAAAAAGTTTAAATTAAATATGGAACAAGTTCGGAGAACAATGTAAAAATTGTTTTCATTTTTTAATTAAATACTTTTTGACAGTTCTGAAATCGTGTGTGACGTTTCGTGTTTTTTTGATGTTTTGAATAAAAACTTTTTTCTGGAATTGTATGTTTTTTGTTTATCGTAATTTTGTGGATTTTGTTGACAGTGCTGTTTGACTTGTGTGTGACTTTGTGACTGTTTTTTGTTTTGGATTTTGAACAACTGCTCGTAGAATTTATTCGCGGATGAGAGGTAAGTTTTGTAATATTTTTGTAGTATTATTGAGTTATTATTGGACCTTAATTTTAAAATCATATATATTTTCAAATAAAAATATCCAGAAAATTTTAAATTTATATACCACTGGTTTTGTAAAATTCATTAATTTGTCAAATAATTAGCATTAAAGGTATCTTTTAAATGTTCAATTTCGCTCAACCCAAACGAAAAAGAAACATCATAATATGATGCGTAGCGTAAACTGTTTCATTTTAAATAATGACATCAAAACATAAAACTAAACTAAAATAATCTTATCCAAAAAACGCCATTCAACCCAAAGTCTCAGAAAACACAATCAAAATCTTTATCAATGGACTCCAAAATTGGATTACAGCGTATCTGCCCTCAGCCTAAAACAGACCGCAGTACACTTTCAATAAAAAAGACATTATAAAGTAGTCGGTGTCCAAAAAACACAAGACATCTCAAGAATCGAGATGAGTCTTCATACAACCCATTAACACACGTCAAAAACACAAAACAACTGCGACTTTCGACCTTAGCTCCTCATGAAACGAGTTATAAAATCATTTTAGGGATGGTAAAGATAACTTTGTGTGTTTTTTTTTTAATAAACAGGTTTGATACTACTCGTTAGGGATCGTAATTAGGGCAGGTGTTCAATGGCGGTGGATTTTTTGTTATGTTTAGTTTCATTTTTACTTATTTTTGTGGCGAGATCTGGTTGGGAGGCTGTTTGGAGAGTTTTATTTGGGATTTTTGGCTACCTGTGATTGAGGATGAGGGGCCCGTGGCTAAATAAAAACAGCCGCACAAGTCGATCGATCAGGTTAAGCTACGCTTGCCACGGTTGGTCTGTGGATGGGTGACCATCTTTACATACCGTGACCCATTAAGCCGTTGGTCCCGGCTGTTATTCGTGGATCTGTGACAGTCTTTACTAGTAGTCAGAAGCCCGAAAGTCTGACAACCAGTCTTACCAAGAGGTATCGTATTACCCAGTAACTGGGTTGTGGAGGTCAGATAAGCAGTCGCTCCAAGTAAAATACTGGTATTCAGCTGCATCCAGTTAGACTGAAAGCCGAACCCAACATAGTTGGGAAAAGCTCAGCAGATGATGATGATGATTGTGGATGAAATTAATACTTAAGTATTTTATTTATGTGTGGCTTTAGGTAGACCATCACATAACATCAGTTTTCTGCACTGTACTATAGTAGGTAAATAGGAACCTATCCATGAAACGTTCCTTTTACAATTTTGTTTTTTTTTTCTTTTATTGTTACCCGCGACACTCGGCAGTACGCAGATTACCCCCTAAATACAAACTCACAAACTTTACCCCTTTATTATTATACTAGCAGCGCCCCGCGGTTTCACCCGCATAAGTGTCGATCCCGAGGGAATATCGGGATAAAAACTATCCTATGTCCTTCCCTGGGATGCAATCTATCTCTCTGCCAAATTTTATCTAAATCCGTTCAGTGGTTTAGGCGTGAAAAGGTAACATGCAGACAGACAGACAGAGTTACTTTCGAATTTATAATATTATAAGTATGGATTTTAAGTATATTATAAGTTGAGTTGAGTTGGTAGAGTTGAGTATGTATATAAGAATCATAGCAGGGGTCGTGAATAGACGCTGTAGCTATTAACCAGTCGCACTGCAGAACCAGTAAAGCTTCCTTTATCATTATCTAATAGCAAGGCGTCCTGTGCTTGGAATATTATGCCCCATGTCAACTTGTTTACTATTCCACACGAGTAAACTCGCCTAGGAAAAATGTTTTCTATCTGCGGTGCTATTCTGTAAAAATCTCACCGTGAAAACTTAGGTGAAGTGAGCGTGGAGTGAGCTGTCAATAGTGTCAATTCCTAGCAAAAACAAACTCACTTCACCTAAGTTTTCACGGTGAGATTTTTACAGAATCGACCGGCTGGTCTAGCCTTTTCGCAGACAGGCGATAGGCAACCTGTTACACATCCAGCTTTTTGTTATCTCTGGCTGATGTCAAACATGGTTATGAGAAACCTTCTTTTCTCGTCGTGAAGGCATGAGCAATCGGTCAATATTAAAACGCGACGTTTTTTTCCGCTTAACCCTCCGGCTGTTTTTTTAAATTAAGTAATTTGAAATTGAGAATGCCAAAATCATATTTAAACCGACTTCTAAAAACGAGGAGGTTTTCAATTCGAATGTTTATATATTTTTTTTAAACATAACTTAATTTTGGGTACGAAATGAATGATGTCCCATGTATGTCTTATGTATTATGAACTCTTTCCCTAAGGATTAATAATTATTTATATTCCTACTTACTAATAATAAAGCTGAAGATTTTGTTTGTGTGTTTGTTTGAAAAATATTTTTGCGTTTGATAGCCCAATTCTTGAGGAAGCTTTAGGCTATTTACGCTAGGACTCTTAAGAGCTAACCAAAAGAAGTGGCGTAGGCGCCGGTGCTATGCGACGGGATGAGTCGTGGGAACAAGAAATCAGCCCGTGTTTTTGCCGTATAGTACAATAACCATAAACTTAAACTCAAAGCATTTATTTCAATTAAACTAATTACAGGCACTTTTGAATTGGCAAGGGGTCGGTCAGTCAGAAAGATGAAGCTAGTTGCCCATTCGAAAGCGTTGGTACCTATGGAGAAGAACGGGCAAGAAAGTCCATGGACACTCTTTTCAATCAAAATAATATGTAAACAAGTTTCATCATTCATGTCAAAAATTATGCATGTGAGAACGATGCAGAACGATAAAGCGTCCTTGAAAAGACGAAAAAAAAAACAAATTCAAATATTAAATTAAATTAAAATAAGCCTTGGCAGCAAAGAGTCTACTGATTAGCACCATTCAGCTCAACCATTTTGAAGGGAGCTAAATGATCCAAAAGTAAAATAATCCCCATTGTAAAATAATCCCATTTGTTAAATACTTATTTTGGAAGATCATGTTAAATGGAATCTAAGGCAGGTACATACTACAGACATAGTAAAACGCAAATATGCACAGACAATTCTCGCGAACAAAATAAAAATGTATGGAAATATCTTCGCATGCTGCATTGCAGGTTGATGCATAATGTGTGTACCTGGCTTTAAAGCTTTCTAGACACCTGCATTTTAACATATACACAATTATGGGTTCGGGGAGAAGATAAAGATTTAAAAAAAGATTGTACACCTTCTCAGTGCGCAGCCCAGTTGACGGACGTCACACGAATCGATCAAAAAAGTGGTGCGCGTCGAATGTTTTTAAAGGAAGCTTCTAGAATCTTCTAGAAACTTCGACGCACTCTGATTGGCAGTGCGGGAGCGAGAGGCGTTCCCGCCAGAAGCGCGCGGATTGTGGCGGGAGCTGTTAGAAATAGCTTCGCGTTATATCCTCTCCCTTGTGCAGGTTATAAACCCATGCCTGAACAAACAAAGTGAGAAACGCAACTTAAGAACATGTTAAAACATGCATTTACCTAACATTGTCGATAGTCTTAAAATTTTGTAGTGTAAATATCTTCTGTACGTCGATTATACTTCGGTAACCTGATTCGTTCCTAATTCTGTCAGTGCGACAAATTCTAGTAGCTAATAAAGATCAAATTCGCAAAACACGTATTCGTTTGAATGAAACTGAAAAGTGTCAGGAACCTATTCTTTCGTCGGTCACACTGTAGGACTGCATCACACAGGAAAAATATGTCGTGAGAAAAGTTTTGAGTATGAATGTGAATGGCTTTATGAGTAGGTAGCGGAAGGCCAAAGAAGCCATGGATAGACTGATGATTTCTTACAATATGATGTCTGAAAGATCTTGATTATGGTTAGAAAGAAGGTTTCTACCAAGATGACGCGTAGGTACTCTGCAATAGTCAATGTTAAAATCCCTTTTAAAGTTTCATCCCGATTCACCCCTGCATCACTATTCACCCCGTTAGTAGGTGTTCAGTTTTGTACAGACGCCAGCACATCAAGCTACCCGAAACTGTCATATTTTCCCAATCAACTTTGAACCTTATAGTTTAGCGATAAAGCTGAAAATTTATTAAAGAAATTTGACAGACTGTAGTAGCTTGATGTGCTGGCGCCTGTACTAAGAACTCTATTTTAAATCAAAAACAGCTAACATAACCCTTCGCTACTGCTCTGGTATATAATTATGTATTAGGTATGTTGAAGCTGTTTGTACTCCCCGTCACTCGTGCCTAGAGGCTCATTAGAACCAGTGTTGGTCAGCATCTGTCTGGCATTAATTCTGAAATGAACCTTTTTTACGCAGGCACTATTGTAGTTCAAACGTTATTTTCAGTTTTTTTTTGGATTTTGTGTTTCACGAACTGAGTCTAAATAAACGTTAATCATCCTTTCTTCATTCGTTGGAAAATATGGCATGGAATTCACGTTTCTATTCGACTAAACGCGCCCGTATATATTTTGCAGCCAACTGGTTTAATTAGCCGTTTAGTTAACCGCCTAGCCTTTTAACTAAACGGCGCGCGGAGGCCGTTCAACTAACGGCCTGAATGATATTCAATATTATAGTTTAGGTTGGATCTGTAAACTGATCAACCATGTGCGAACAAAGAGAGCGAAGCGAGGCCATACTTCCAAAAGCCAGGCGGTTAACTAAACGGCTAATTTAAGCAGTTGGCTGAAACATGTACAAGCCCAAAGAACTTCAGTGTCGTATCGAACAAAATCTCATGTTCTTATGTCATCCATCATCCACTCGTCCAAGACATCCATCAAGCCGCCACCATCCCACTTAATTGTCATTTGTTTCAGTTAACTTTACAACTCGTTTCTGAGATAAGCGATATCTTCGAACCTGGTTTAATTTGTTCTTCATTAGCAAGATGTTGATAAGTCTTTATTTTATGCGCAGGATTCAATTCTGGAACAGGATCGATTTGACTAATAGAATTAATTTGCATCTTTTACAGAGTGTTGAAAGATGCTATCAGATGAGGCGTAGTTGCATGGTGCCTATCTTTTTTCTGCCTAGCCTTTTCCCAACTATGTTGGGGTCAGCTTCCAGTCTAACGGATGTAGCTGAATACCAGTATTTTACATGGAGCGACTGCCTATCTGACCTCCACAACCCAGTTACTGGGTAACACAATTCCTCTTAGTAAGACTGGTTGTCAGACATTCGGGCTTCTGACGACCCGTAACGACTGTAAAAGATCCAAGAATGACAGCCTAGACCAACGGCTTAACGTGCTTTCCGAGTCACGGAGGGGTCTCGGTATGTAAAGATGGACCAAACCAAGGACCGACCGTAGCAAGTGTAGCTTAACCTGATCGATCGACCCGCGCGGCTGTTACTTAGCCACGAGACCCGGCATGTACCTATCTATCCATACTAATATTATAAATTCGAAAGTAACTCTGTCTACCTTTTCACGCCTAAACTACTGAACGGATTTCGATAAAATTTGGCATAGAGATAGATTGCATCATGTGATAAAAAGGTTCATTTCAGCATTAATGCCAGACAGATGCTGTCTGACGCTGGTTTTCTAATTAACGTTTATTGCGATAGATCTTTATAATAAAGAACCTACGCTGTGGTAGCTAAATTTATTCTCGTCGAGGCATAGTTCAATCTTTCCTACAATGGACTTATTTCCAATGTCTGGTTTTTCCAGAATAAAGAAAAAACAGTCAAGTGCGTAGGTATGGCATACACGGCTAGTGCTTAAAAGGTAGAGAGAGATTTTTCTAAATTATATTATAGTAAAAAAATGTAAATATAAAATGAAGCACATTCAGTTGATTTTTTTTTCAATTATGGCATCAATTTAAAGTGATGATCAATCAAATGATAGTCGCCTGTTTTTCGAGGCTAACCAATTTCCTAAAAACACCCATACCAACGTGGATACGCGGAAACGCATGTCCGAGAATCCACCTTATGCGTATAAATTCCGTACTAGTCCTAGGGTGGATTCTCGGACATGCGTCTCCGCGAATCCACCAACTAGGCCTAGGGTGGATTTTCGGACATGCGTTTCCGCGTATCCACCTTAGCCTAGCTTGGATTTTTGTGGATAAACCGAATAACCCATATTATTATCTTTATATGAGTTTCTCGTTTGTGAGTTTTTGCAAACAAGAAACTATTGATAAATAATTCAGTTAGACATAGTATGGAAATAACAAAAGAAAAATATAATATTAAAGATGCTACGTTCTATAAATATCTAAAAAAAGATATATCTACAACAGCCAACAATAAGTCTCATTAAGGGGTATCGTGTTGCCCAGTAATTGGGTTATGGAGGTCGGATACGCAGTCGCTCCATGTAAAATACTGGTATTCAACTGCATCCGGTAAGACTGGAAGCCGACCCTAACATAGTTGGGAAAAGGCCCGGCAGATTGATTGACATCCAGTACAACAATATCTACTTCACCAAAACAGAACGAAGGAGACCAACTTTATATAAGGATATACAACAAAATAAACAATATAAAATACTACGCATTTTATACACACAATAGACTTCTCACTGACCTTTAACATATTAAAACAATTTTTCCAAAAAGCAGACATTTCTTGCCTTCAATATCCAACAATACCTTAGACTTACCATTTTATGTAAAACTCTCGAATCGCCCGAATTTGGCACAAAAATGACATAATGTTTTAACTATGACGGATCAACATAAAATGGTCTTTCATATTTCTATTATCATTTCAACTACTTGTAGAAACTACTTCGCTCGTGCGTAGGTGTACTTTATTGAAGTTGTTTTATATGCCACACAGGAAATGAAACCTTATGGAAGTAAACGTAAAGTTAAAAATAAGAAAGCTTGTGGTACCAGGGTATTAAGAAACGATATTATTATCTTCTTCGACGGGTAACGGTCGATTTTGATCATTGCTTTTAATAAGAATGTCGTGAATTTAACGGGGAAGGACATTAATTTCTTGTTGTTGGGGTGTAAATAATTGTAGTTTTGTTGTAATAAAGATATTGAGGTCTCTATGAGTATGTGTTTATCTAGTAAACGAGATCTTAAAGCATTATTCTTTGTTTTTGAAGTTTTACGGTTTTGTGTTCTGTTTTTGCCATTTAATCCATACTAATGTTATAAAAGTAACTCTGTCTGTCTGTCTGTCTCTATGTTACCTTTTCACGCCTAAACCACTGAACGGATTTCGATAAAATTTGGCAGAGAGATAGATCGCATCCCGGGGCCACGAGCGGTCACGAGCGCACGTGGCACAAGCGTCGATTCTAGGTACCTACTTCGGGCCTATAGTTTATTAGTTGTGATTATTTGTTGTTCAAACATATATAAAGTCGAACATATAACCTCCTCCTTTTTGGAAGTCAGTTAAAAAGATGGAATGGGACAAAGAGAAAACTCTGTATTTCATAGACAAATACAGAGAAGAACCTGTTTTATGGAACCCGGGTCATCCAGAACATTAGATATAACAACGAATCTGGACCACTGGCGAGCAAAGAGTTCGAAACGAGCATGTAACACGGATTTTAGATCACGGCGTAACGTGACATGCTCGCTGCAAATGGTACATTACGGCCCGTAACACCGGTCAGTACCCACATTTAGAATGTGCAACGTTAAACTTATTTTTATAATAACAGCGGATGTTGTTGGCTGCAAATAACGCCATATATCACCAAACTCAACAAGCCGACGAATTCTGGCGAAGTGTCAAAGTGATTATCATTAGTCATATTGTCCTTTGATCTCTTCATAATAATATGCAACATGACACCAAAAACATGAGTCAAATCATACCAGAAATATTTTAAAGGCTCATTTACACGGAGTGAGTTCGCTTTGCGAGATAATCCATGCGAGACTCGCCAGGCGATTATCGTATTTATGTGGTCAAGCGAGAAACAAAACCTCGCCTACGACTATGTCAAAACAAATCTCGTTCGGCCATTTTGCACGCCGATAGGCGAGAATACCTATCCATACAAGACTTGCCAAGCGATTATAGAATTTGTGTGTTTAAACTCAACGGAGAAAGGGTCAAACGAGTCTCATTGGACGATGAACTGTATTTTGAATTAAAAACTTTATAATACGATTGTTTGTTTACTCGAACGCTTCCATTTTAAAAAGTTCTCGATTCTCGCTTTTCCACTTACGAGCAATGCAAGTCCTGTTTACACGAGTCAACTTTTTATCTTCTTTCGAGGCGAGAAACTGCTCCCGTGTAAATGATCCTTAAAAATCATACCAGGAATATGAAACAAATCAGTCAGTTGTAAAACCCTTTGTGAATGCATATGACAATTAAAATGCAGACGGACCAATTAACTGCGGAGTCAAGCTTTTCCGTTCAATCAACATTTTTGGGTGTACGTCATGCAAATGTTAATGAATTTGTTCATATGATACAGTGCTGCTGAATTATCATTTAGGTTAAGTATTTCTTTTATAAACATAACTTTTAATACTTACTCAAAAGAAAAGAAAAAAAAAATTCTGCACAAACAAAACGCATAAAAAGCATTTAAAAACATTATTTTATACATTTACAAATAAAGTAAAGAAATTAATAAAAAAATGTCATGTAGGTATACATTACATTTTTTTATTAATTTCTTTACTTTTTTTTAAAGCATTTATTTTATAAAAACATGTTTAAAAGTATAATGAACCTTGGGCCCCCACTGTCAAGAACAGCAGTGCGATTCTGTAACCATCTCACCGTGAAAATTTAGGTGAAGTGAGCGTGGAGTGAGCTGTCAATAGTGTCAATTCCTAGCAAAAACAAACGACCGGCAGTGTCGAAACTACCGGTGGTCCTGAGAGTGTACTTCCTAGCACGAAAACTGTAGTTTCGTCCGAAGTTACGGGCATTACCTCAACCGTATTACTTAGGGCCTTAACATTAGTTCGGGTTCCGAACGAAGAATGAGCGTCAATATGATTTTACAGTTCACGTATTTTAGGACGGGCCCAAATCTTCTTTGACGGACTTGGAGAGTAGACCCTCTTTTGTAAATCATGAAACGTTTATTTCCTCTTGACTGTACTTACCTGTCAAAAAGAGTAAACCTAGATAAAGTGGATAAGACAGAGATTAAAACAGAAGACGAACTAGCTGGATCGAGGAGGAAGGGGGGTCTTCAGGGGATTCTCTTCAGATTATTTTTTCGACTCACGTTCGATTGCAAGCGCGTTAGAATTTTGTATGGGAAATTAGGTTTCTCCTAGTGACCACCAGGTGGCGCTACAACTTTTTTCTATATAAAATTCTAACGCGCTCGCAATCGAACGTGAGTGAAAAAACTCACACTAAGGCCACAGACCGGAATAAATCGACCTGAGAGAGAATAACCTGCTGGCAATGCACGTCGTTTCCAGGAGTACCTACCGCTTTCTGTATCAAGCCTTTAATCCAGCTGCCTAAAGAAAGCCCCTCAGATATTGGTCGAGGCTCCTGTCTATACGGCCATTGGCTACGATTAAGGTACGATGATGGCTGAGTCTACAACCTACATACGGACAACAACACAAGCCTAGACAAGGGGGCCTAAAAAGGCCACTTTGGCAGAACCATAAAAGGATAACATTATGTATCATAATGGACAGTTAACTGTTAAGTTAATCGTATCAAATCCCATTGGTGAAGGATTTTTCAGTTATTTTTTTTTGTCTGTGCTAAAATACCTATCAATCCAATCCAAATCCAATCCCAATCTCTTTGATTATACCTACGTAGTGCAGCGAAAAAAGAAAAACACGGACTGTCTTCGCCATATATTATGATTCATAGCATAATCAGCCTATAATGTTCCCACTGCTGGGACACAGGCCTCCTCTCTGTGAGAGGGAGTGGGCCATAATCCACCACGCGGGCCCAGTGCGGGTTGGTAGATGTCACATGTCTTCGAATTTTTGGTTCTAGGACATGCCGGTTTCTTCACGATGTTTTCCTTCACCGTTTTGAGAGCAGTGGCGATGAAATAATTTACACAAAGTAAAGCGCCTGTCTAGGTTCGAACCTACTACCTGCAACTCTTAAGTCGCGGCAGTTACCACTGGGCCACCACTGCTCTCATTATGATTCATAATGTTATCCTTTTATGATTCTGCCAAAGTGGCCTTTTTAGGCCCCAAGATACTTGATTCCTATATATTCTGTGGCTTCATAAGGTACAGACGCCAGCACATCAAGCTACCCGACACTGTCAAATTTTCCCAATCAACTTTGAACCTTATTCTTTAGCGATAAAGTTGAAAATCTATTAAAGAAATTTGACAGATTGTAGTAGCTTGATGTGCAGGCCTCTGTACTTGTCATGCGAGACTGTTACCTACTTAACCTATGTCAACAAGAGTTATTGTTAATTGTTATCCCGCCCCTGCTACGGACGGTTAATTGTTTAAGTAAGCTTAATATCAATGTACTAGCTTCTACCCGCGACTTCGTCTGCGTGAAATTTCTTGTACCCTCCCTCCACCCCGTCGCATCGCATCGCCTTGCCGCGCTATCACTTCGTTTTCTCTTACCGTTCTTTCTTACCATTTTTATGTTTGCTAGGTTCCAAAGAATTCTAGCAATATCAAGAAATGGGCTACCAAATGCAAAAATATTTTTTTAAATTCGACTGACAGTTCCTGAATTAGCACGTTCAAAAAAACAAAGAAACAAACTCTTCGTATAGATTATACCTACACATAATATTTCCGGAATAAATTCTCTAAATAATATATTAGTGAAAACCGCATCAAAATCAGTCACGTAGTTTAGAAGAACAACGCAATCACACAGCAGAGGCAATATTACTAGCAGCACCCCGCGGTTTCACCTGCACAAGTGTAGATCCCGTGGGAATATCGGGATAAAAGTATCCTATGTGTTAATCCTGGTTATAAACTATCTGTGTCCCAAATTTCATTCAAATCCGTTCAGTCGTTTTTGCGTGAAGAAGTAACAGACATACAAACACACTCACAAACTTTCGTCTTTATAATATTAGTGTGATGTACTTGGAGAAACAAATATAGTAAAGGTATAGAGGTATGAGGAACAGAGTGTATAGTTCACTCATAATCTATAGAAAAGGGAGGATCCTCCGACCAGACAGGTGTTGTGTCTGGCGGGCAACTGCCCGATGATCCATCTCGGGCCGTTGTATCTATGCTAGTTGCGCGGTAAACTTTGTTTGCGAGATGCAGGATTTTGCGTGACGTCAGTATGACGTGTAATTCGCATGTGGCGTTGTAGATGCCGCTACAAAGGTGTAGTAGGTACCTAAGTATTCTTTTTCGAATATGTGATGTTTCCTTTTCGCAAACTATCAAGCAAAACTAACTCCAAGCAGAAACCTACCATTCTAGAATATTGAAACTCACCCAGATCATAGCCGCAATATCCAGTACCATTTGCCCAAAAGGCTGGAGCCCGGGTCAGATGAAAATTTAGAAAAAACAACCATTGCGACACACGACCGATAATTGAATTGTCCCCATAGCGAGCAATCGTGATGGTTTTATTAACAGGCCTGCAGGTTTAGCAGCGGTATTAGATTTCAAAAAAATATTTTGGTTTCGTCACGGAAATAAAGTTTGCCATTCACATGTTTTTTTTGGATACAGTTCGTTGAAGTGATTAGAGTTTAGAGTGTTTTTGGTATACCAAAATTAACTAAGTGAAAAAAAAAACTGTGATAAAGAGAACACGTCACCTGCAGGCAGCAGAACGTTTAATAAACGAGAGCTTTATCTAAGAAAAAAATATGAACACTCATCATCTTGTAAAGAATATAAGAATTAATATATACAGGGTCAAATTAAATTAGTTAGCGAAACCCCGCAGATGTGATGGGTATCGATATCATCTATATATCGTCGACCGTAGGTTCAATTGATGTAAGGGACAAAATACCCAAAATGAGTTGAGTATACAGTTTTGTTCAGAATTTTGCGCTCTTTCGAATGGTGTATATGAAAAAATTCTAGCTTAAAAAAAATGTCCCTTACCCTACTGATTTTTGGATTCGAATTTTTAAACAGCCCCATAATAACAATGTATCTGAAAAACTATGCAATATAGCAACTTGAAATGGTGTAATTACCGCCGCCAATCCACTTCACATAAGGTAAGGGTCTTCCCAATCAACGAATTATTCTTCACACAATATTTCAACAAGACCTTTACACTATTTTTTCATTATAGATTGGATCCAACGTAGAGATTCTAGAGATCAATTTAATGTAAGGGACAGGACTACAAGATACTTGGTCAGTAAGGGACATTACTAACAAAATACGTTGGTGTAAGGGACATCTATTTTCTTAGATAGCTAACTTATTTAAATAAATGTTACACAGGTAGATAGAGCACTAAAATACAAGATGATGTGTGAAATCAGATCCGAAAAAGGTTAATAACAAAAAGAGTTATAGGCGATTTAGTCCGAAAAAAAACTTTGTCGGCCTCTCCTGAAAAATCGTAAATCGTGAAAAAAAGAAAATCGTGTTAGTTTACACTATTTATAACTCAAGAACGGCTGAACCGATTTGACTGAAAATTGGTGGGGAGGTAGCTTAGAACCAGAAACCTTTTTTTATTCTTTTATTTACTTATAGGAGTAGGGTAGGAGTAGGTTAGGAGTAGGTTAGGAGTAGGGTAGGAGTAATTTAGGAGTAGTAGGAGAAGGGTAGGGTAGGAGTAGGGTAGGAGTAGTGTACGAGTAGGGTAGGAGTAGGGTAGGTAAGGGGTAGGACACCACGCGAACGAAGTAGCGCCGGGCAGCTAGAAATAATGTTAATGGCAAAACAACGTTTGCCGGATCAGCTAGTAACATGATAAAACAAAATTAAACTGATTTTCTCAACTCATACTTCTAGTAACAACAATACAAGCAGTCGTTGACCCCAAAAAAAGACATATATATATATTTTTTAAATCTTGTTTAGTTATGTCTTCCCATCACGTCTGCAAAGTTTCTCTAACTAATTTAATTTTGCCCTGTGTAATATATGAACAAAAACATTATTAATTAGGCACTCCACGTCAATGCAACGCCATCTATTATCACAAAACGTCAACATCGACAGGAAATGACATTCAAAAGACAAGAGCAAAGAGAAAGTCCGACAATTAATTGGTGCTTGTATCACCTCATACAGATGCCCAATTTAACTTGACACGTGACTAAATTTTGAACTAAGTTAAAACGCAATGAATTTGACGTATAGGTTGTCATTTGCCGCGGTGAGTTCGTGAATGGGTGACTATCCAATACATATCGAGACCCGAAAAGAAACCACGTGTCTCGTGTTTTCCATGTCTCAGAAAGCATGGTAAGTCGTTGGTCCTGGCTTTTATTCGTAGATCTTTGCCAGGCGTTACGGTAGTCAGAAGCCCGAAAGTCTGACAACCAGTCCTACCAAGGGGTAGTGTGTTACCCAGTAACTGGGTTATGGAAGTCAGATAGGCTATCGCTCCATATAAAATACTGGTATTCAGCTGACTGGAAGACGACTTTACCATAGCAGAAACCAGCGGCAGTGCCACAATGAAGGGTCAAATTGTACTAGGCACTCATAAGTTGACAAGTGACAGTCGTTTACGTTCCAATCCGGTTTTGTAACTGTATTTGTACGAATGATTAAAGATACGAAATAGATGTTCACGTATGATTTGTTAATGATAAAATCTTTCTTCTATTGTTTTGTCACGATTTGGTGACGATTTTGAAATATACATACCTATAAGGCTCTATATTGTGCAAGTTTTATTAACACTATTAGCTCGGCCTCTAAAGTCCCTATTAAAGGTGAAGACAAACGACAATAAATGAAAATACTGATTATACTAATCTACCTAGCGACTAGAATCATTTCTATTTAGTTTTTTTTTTGACGTTCAAAAGTGCCTTTAATGTGCCTATTTGAAATAAATGATTTGACTTTGACTTTATCTAATTTTTTTTTCATGGTCTGGCAGTTTGAGTAATTTATGTGGCCTACCCAAATGTCCTTTCTTTCGTTTCGTTGTCGTCGTTGAGCTCCTTAAGTCTTGAGTTGAACTACACGATTTCTGACAAATGCGTGCACTGACTGGACAGGTCCTCTCAATCTGTGTGGTTCTTTCCTCAAAAGACCATCTCAGACATCGATCTACATGGTTTTCATATAACCAGCGGGGCAATTGCGTAACACATTATCAATCGGAATCGGTTTCATTTTGACAGTTCACCAACATTCATTGCGTTGTGCGTTGTTGAGTAGACACGTTTTTCGAACAAATAGAGCAATGGATTATAAATAAGCTTCAAAACGATTCAAATTGAGAATAATAGTGTGTTACGCAATTAGGGTGCTGACCAAGATTATGTCTGGACTTTAAAAGAGACTGTGACCTCTGAGTTTGTTTCGGCCTTTCTTCCCAGAGTAGTCAGATAGGAAACGCCGACTTCATTTAGTTTTAAAAAAACATGATTGACGTGTAAAAGTGTTTGTACAAACCTACTTTTTTTTTTGTTTTTTTTTTTTTTTTTTTGTTTTTTTTTTTTTGCTAGCCTGTGCTGTCCCACTGCATACCTACTTACAAAAATCAAATCATTTATCATTTATCTAGCCAGTCCTTACGTTAAGAGCCAAGCTTGTCCCGCCATCTTTCCTTCAGCCTGCCGCTATGGCGTCGTGCGTTTAGTGGGACCCAATCGGTGGTTCTCTTGGTACATTTTGTCATCTGACATTTAATACAATATGCATTTAATATAATGCATTGGAAACAATATAAAGCGTGTTTGAACACTTGGTTACAACAAATAAAGCGCGCGTAGATAAAAATACTGTACGAAGTTTCAATAGAATAAGAGGCTAGGTTATACTGGTTCTGTTACTACTGACGTCCGGCCTACTGTACCATCATTCATCTGACCACCAAAAATTCGAAAGTCCGTGTCATAAACAAGATAAATGACCATCACACTAAACAGGAGACATTACAACAAATTGTTGTGTATGCGTCACGCAGGAATAGACAATTAACGTTTATTAAAATGTTTCATACCATAACGTTTTACTTAAATCAGCTAATTGTCCCTTAGAGGAATGACGGGAATTTATTGGGTATGTAGTCCTACTATATCCTGCTATCCTACTATCTACATCTATATATATAAAAGAAAGTCTGTTAGTTACACCACTTATAACTCGAGAACGGCTGAACCGATTTGGCTGAAAATTGGTGGGGAGGTAGCTTAGAACCAGGAGACGGACATAGGCTTTTTTTAATGCTTTTATTTACTTGAAGGAGTAGGGTAGGAGTAGTGTTGGAGTAGGTCAGGAGTAGGTTAGAAGTAGGGTAGGAGTAGTGTAGGAGTAGGGTAGGAGTTGTGTAGGAGTAGTTTAGGAGTAGGGTAGAAGTAGGGTAGGAGTAGTGTAGGAGTAGGGTAGGAGTAGAGTAGGAGTAGGGTAGGAGTAGGGTCAGGGTAGGGTAGGGTAAGGGGTAGGACACCACGCGAACGAAGTAGCGCCGGGCAGCTAGAAATAACTTATATGGAAAAAAAAATATTTGCCGGGTCAGCTAGCGTTTGCGGGTATATTATAAATATGAAAATTTGTGAAGATGTTTGTTACTCAATCACGCGTAAATTGTTGAACAGATTTGGATGAAAATTGGCACATAGATAGACCATTTCCTGGATTAACACATAGGATACTTTTTATCCCGATATTCCTACGGGATCGAAACTTACGCGGGTGAAACCGCGGGTCGCTGCTAGTGTTGTACAAAATGTTGTGTGAATTTATCAATCTTTCTTCAGATGTTTTTGGTATTCCTGAAATGTTGTTTCAGTGCGGTTAGTGAAAGTGCTCAGGTTAGGTTCGGTTAAGTGCTGTTGAAATCAGTGCTTTACGTGAAATACCTCAATATGTATTTGTACGCATTTTATTCTTAATCTTACTACCTTTATCGTTTATTTATGGTCAGGTCAGTGCCTTACTTCTTTCTCGTTATCTATAATTTTTCGTATAATTCGTTGCCCTGGTTTCCATTACGAAAAGATCGAAAATACATACATACACTCGAAAAACACAACCTTCCTTCTGGCGCAGTCGGGTAAAAATAAATCTAAATCAAAAGTAATTTATTCAAATTAAGCTGTGAATCAGCACTTTTTGAACGTCAAAATTACATAAGACGGTCCCCCAAAACGCCCGCCCTTCACCACTTCCTAGTGCCTTAGCTGGGAAGAAGAAGTGGCGCAACAAACTCCTCAGCAGGCAGAAGGCAGACCTTATAATTTGGTTAAATCATTCAAATATTCCTAATTCCTAACAATTTACTTATTTGCCTACTGTTTTCCTACAAGTTACAACACTAAAAGTCAAATAAAAGTTTGAGAAAAATGATTTCAATTTTCTTAACAAAATACTTTACTTTAGTTTTCCTACAAGTTACAACTCGACCTAGATGTTTCGAGTGCCATCACTTGACATGTTTCTTTAAATGCAGTCAGTATTTACCTTTAATAAAAACCTACAGCGCTACAAGGTTGTTTTGCCGCCTAAATTAGAACTAACGTCACCATCTTTTCCACAAATGTTTACCAACAATGCGACAGGCAGGCACCTTTACTTTGTGTTAATTATTTCATCACCACTGCTCTCAAAACGGTGAAGGAAAACATCGTGAGGAAACCGGTATGTCCTAGAACTAAAACTTCGAAGACATGTGACATCAACCAACCCGCACTGGGAACGCCTGATGGATTACGGCTCGCTCCCTCTCACAGAGAACATTATAGGCTGCTAACGCCCCCCTGTCAATGTCGTTCAGGCGCCAATACCTAGATCTTTTTAACCGACTTCTAAAAAAAGAAGGAGGTTCTCAATTCGGATGTTTGTATTTTTTTTTATGTTTGTTCGCGTATAACTCCGTCTCTTGCCAACCGATTTGAAAAATTATTTTTTTGTTGGAAAGGGTATACTCCCCAAATGGTCCCATGAATTTTATTGCTTCATGTGCGAGTCCGACTCGCACTTGGCCAGTTTTTTATTTGGTCTGAGCCATTAGCATCGTCATTCTCCTATCCTTATTTATTTAGGATCGGCGCAACAAATCTTTTTCTTTCATACTTACTTCTTTATTACCTAGTTGTCATCTCGGTAGTCACCCCCTTTCTAACCATAATATTCACACAGTCCATCCATTGTTTCTTTGACTTTCTCCATCGACATTCATACTCATAATAACTCAGTTTAGTCATCATTGCTACTTAAAATGCTTGATTTTCTAAGCCCAATGGAATTGCCTAGAAACCCTTTAAATTAAAACAGCCCTGAAAGCTGCTCAAGCAGTTAATTCAAATGACCATACCATAAACATTTAACCATCGAACAAATAGAGCGACTCGTCAAATCGTAATCTACAACTACATAGTCGAGTCGCCGAACCGAGTCGAGACAACTGTTTATCGAATAATCGAGGTAATCGAGTATTTCACGCCTGTGGGAAGGCATGGGATGTTTATCGATTTCATAGACATTGTTAAGTTAGACAATTAAGCTGAGGTAATTGTTTCGTGGCATCAACCTTTCTTACGTTAGAAATGTGATATTATGAACTTGAAAAAATTTCACTGGTGGTCGGCTGTTATCTTTCATGAACCAGTCCGAGTTGAAGGTATAAAATTGAAGGAATAAAAATAAAATTGAGGGAATTAAATTTGCTGTCAAAACACAAACCTCAGTTTATTTAATTTGATTTAGCGTTGATCTTTCTATCGCCACATAAATTTTATTCGAGGAATAAGATTGACGTTTGACCGTTTTTGTATGAAACTAGCTTATGTCCGCGACTTCGTTCGCGTGAAATTTCACCCTCTTAGGGGTGGAATTTCGTAAAACCCTTTCTTATTGGATACCTACTCTTCACAAAGAACACACCCTCCAAATTTCATGTCTCTAGGACCACCGGTTTAGGCTGTGCGTTGATATATCAGTCAGTCAGTCAGTCAGGACTTTGAATTTTATATATTTAGATAACTGTCAAAATTTAAAAACGATTCCTCGAATCTCGAATGAAGTTATCAGATGATTGAAAAATTTGCCCTTAGTAATCAAAATCAAAAGTCATCTATTAAAACTAGGCTGAGAATCAGCAGTTTTTGAAAGTCAAATTTAAATAAGACAGTCCCCAAACCGCCAGCCCTTCACCACATCTTTAGCTGGGAAGAGCAACTGACTTTTTTGTTTTGATTTTATTTTTTTTTGTAAGTAGGTTTGTACAAACACTTTTACACGTCAATCATGTTTTTTTTAAAACTAGATGAAGTCGGCGTTTCCTATCTGACTACTCTGAGAAGAAAGGCCGAAACAAACTCAGAGGTCACCGTCTCTTTTAAAGTCCAGACATAATCTTGGTCAGGTTATATGAAGACCATGTAGATCGATGTCTGAGGTGGTCTTTTGAGGAAAAAACCACACAGATTGAGAGGACCTGTCCAGTCAGTGCACGCATTTGTCAAAAATCGTGCAGCTCAACTCAAGACTTAAGGAGCTCAACGATTGATGACGATTGACGCAACAAACTCCCCAGCAGCATGTCCACAGCTGTCTGTCCAGTTCGAATTATATTGTCACCATTAGCAGCCTTCAGCGATAAGAACATGTTCTGTACAAGATTGGAAGTTTTAAAACCTAAAATAGGTATGTCTAATGTGAACTAATTGTCGTGATTTCATTGATTTAATTTTAAAAACCCAGCGGTAACCCTTTCGGACAATCCCGCTGACCGGCCCTTACTTCAATATTTCAAGCCTGTGAGAGAAACCATCGCACACGCATATTCCACATACTGCAAGCATACAAACTAGTTTCTTATTAGCCCTTGATAGTTTTATTACTAGTTACCATATAGGTGAACTACATGTTGGGCGACCAACTAGCTGCGCCCCGCGTTTTCACCCGCGTAAATGTCGATCCCGTGGGAATATTGGGATAAAAAGTAGCCCATATGTTAATCCAGGGTGTCAGCTATCTCCATACAAAATTTTATCAAAATTGGTCCAGCCGTTTGAGCGTGAAGAAGTAACAAACATATAAACACACACATACTCACAAACTTTCGCCTTTATATTATTAGTGTAATTTACCATATAGGTGAACTAGTAGAACAACTTGTTGAGCGACAAACTAGTCGGTCTTGTCTTTCTTGATTGTTTTCATGGCCCGACGTGTAACCTATTATGGGTTCGAAAGACAGCCCGTCTTTTTAGGGTTCCGTACTTCAAAAGGAAAAACAGACTCCTTATAAGATCACTTCGTTGTCAGTCTGTCTGTTCGTCGGTCAAGACCCTTTTTATCAGGAACGCGTGGAGTTATCAAGTTGAAATTAACTAATATCAAATATTCAGGGCTGAAATCCCTTGAAGTAGTAAAAAAATTAAACTTCTAAGTGAACGCAATCAAAAGATACGTGCGTTTATGTTTCGAAATCAAAATCTATAGGATACTTTCCGTTGACCTAGAATCATGAAATTTGGCAAGAAGAAATATCATGTAGCACAAGTACCTAAAGGAAAAAATCCGAAAACCGTAAATTTGTAGATACTTAAATTAGAAACAAAAAAAGAAACTATTAACATACCTACATATTTGTACGGAGCCCTCGATACGCGAGTCCGACTCGCACTTGGCCGGTTTTCTTTAAGTATTGGAGGAGAGTAATTACCCGTTCCATGTGTCGGTTCTTCGCCTGTGGTAGATTTTTGTATTTGCAACGGTTGGGACTGTTTTCAAAATATTATCAGCCGAAAGACGTCCACTGCTGGACATATGTCTCCCCCAAGCATTGCCACTTTGGCCGGTTTTGTGCTTCTTGCATCCACCGGATTCTTGCGGCCATAGATATTATAGATTCTAAATATTTATTTGGATCCTAGCTGCCTTAGTGCTACCACATAGTCTATGGTGCTACTAGGGATAAATAAAATGGCTGAGACATACAGACGGACAGGGAAAAAAAACAATGGCACTCCAGGAGTGCCGACAGAAGTGAAAACAAAACATATATATAAATACTTTGCCAACACTCACACTACTGTGTACAGTCACGAGCACTAATGTCAACACTTGGCAACTTTAAATTGCGATGTTTTCACGAAATAACGAATGCAACGTTGAAATACGACACTACATATACCTATGGGTTCGAAAATACTTTGTTTGTAATAACATAAAATTTCATTCAAAACTAAAGGAGAAAATCGTTTTTGAATAGAGCCAAGTGTATACATACTTTTGCTCGTGACTGTACAACCACACCATCTACTATAACGAGTCACCTCTTGCCACGAAACTCGCTATGCAATTATAATCTCCTCCTCTTTTGCGATTGGTTAAAAGAATGCCAAACCAATCATATCATGGAATATTCTGAGTCCGGTTCTCATACAAGACGCCATATTGGTCCCAAAAAATAATGAAAGTAATACCGAAATTAATCACCACACCGCGTTATTTAAACCACTTCTTTTACCCCTATTTGCTCACGAAACAAACAGACGTGTACTTTCATAACTGTACTTTATTTTGGAGTAAACCTTATGCGTCATTTCCACCTTAAACCGAAGAGGAGCATCAGAAGTATCACTCTACGTGCAGTGCACTTTGTATCTTTGTATTGTAGCGCAGTTTGTTCCGCCAGTTACTCAACTGAACCGAGCGCTCGGCGCATCCTGGACAGTCATACCCAACACCCTGGCCAATTCTTCCCTTGCGGTGGTAGGGCTTTTTTTTTTTTGAGGGTAGGAAATCATCAAATGACCCCTCCCGCTCTGGGTGGAGCGGACGGGAGTGTCAGACTCTTACTGACTAAAACCCACCCGTGTTCCTTCCTTAGCCCTTTTTGTTCGGGGGTAGCGGTAACCCTTTCGGACAATCCCGCTGACCCGGCAGGCTTCGGCCCTTACTTCAATATTTCAAGCCTGTGAGAGAAACCATCGCACACGCATATTCCACATACTGCAAGCATACAAACTAGTTTCTTATTAGCCCTTGATAGTTTTATTACTAGTTACCATATAGGTGAACTAGTAGAACAACTTGTTGAGCGACAAACTAGTCGGTCTCGTCTTTCTTGATTGTGCGTGAGCCTATTCAACAATAAAAAAAAGACAAATCTCGGGTTTTTTTAACAGTGGGCCTTCTGTTTTATAATTTCATCGTGGGATTCTAGAGACCGGTTAAAGAGTCCACATACGAACACAGACACACCTTTTTTTGTTCACAATGTTCCAAAAATCCAGCGCTCGTTTCCGGTGAGCCGGTTATTTCGTGAACACATAAGTTTTATCATGCAAACACTTCTGATTGAACTATCAAACGTGTTATGTTTACTACATTTGCCTTTCTTGTTGTTATTTAAAAAACATTGAATTTAAAGTCATTTGTGCAGTTTTTTATTTTGTTTTTTTTAAGTACGGACTTTCTATTAATATTTTTTTTAAGTGTGTATTATTTTCCATCTTTCCTCTATGAAGTTTAATTGGCAAAGGTCTGAATTCCTCTTACGCTGACGTCGATCGCGTACCGTCGGACACGCGTACCAAGTCGCTGACGATAAATGGACGTGTTTACTGTAGCACCGACGACGCACGACGGTCAGCGAGCGCGAGTCCATATAAATCGGTACGCGACCGATGTCAGCGACCGACGACGCGACGTTCGGCATAACAGTATTTTTTACGACGTACGACATTTCATACAAACTTTCAAGCCCTTGTAGCGGTATCTACAGCGCCACATGAGAACAACGCGTCATACTGACGTCACGCAAAATCCTGCATCTCGCAAGCAGAGTTTACCGCGCAACTAGCATAGATACCACGGCCCGACATGAATCATCGGGCAGTTGCCCGTCAGACACAACACCCGTCTGGTCGGAGGATCCTCCCTTTTCTATAGAGTATAAGGGAACTTCACACCCTGTTCCTCATACCTTTAAACACTTGTTTTTCGAAATGAATGAACCGATTTTAATGAAACTTCATATGCATGAGCAGGATACAAAGGTCTAAAAAGTTACTTATGCACATTTTCGAAATATCGCATTTAAAAAAAAGATAACTGGAAATCTCTGTTTCTATGGAAAATTTAAATCGGTCTAATTTGGCTGTACCTAATTAACACTATTTTCCGAAAACTTTTATTTTTATATTTTGGAACATCTACCTAAATAGTAGTAGTTTTTTCCCAATTTGACTATCACCTATTTCTACATACAAACCTCAAAACACAAAACCTCCACATTGCAGATAAGTAGGTACAATTCCCGCCGCTTAAACGTAAGTGACGCGGGAAAATTCGCCATTTTTTCGCCTAAAAAGCCTTGTTAGTCCCGCCAAAGTTATTTTGTATTGTTTGTACATACAAAAACAACGGGTGCGACCAGGGTTTGTTATGCAATTTGCATAGATACGCGAAGTACTAGAGGTTCAAGAAAAACACTGGGGCATATACGAGAGAATATTTCGGCGAACATGTTGGGTGATATCTTCGGTTTTATGTATTTTATTCGGGTTCGGCATACTAAGGCGTGATGTATTTTGTGGCGAAGAATAAACCACTTCTTTTCTACCCATAAGAATAATAAAAAAAAGACTTCTTATTAGCCACAGCGTCAAAAAAAGACAATAGACGTCATTCAAACTTGGTGGTTATAATACCTATAAGACGTGGTTTAGGAAAATTGTAAACGCAATTGGTCTCGCCTCTGACACAATATAAATCTTCACTTTATTAAATTTTTTCACAATACAAATCTTCACAATACAAATTTTCACTTTATTCTATTCTGTAAAATTCTCACCGTGATAACTTAGGTGAAGGGAGCTTAAAGTGAGCTGTCAATAGTGTCAACCCCTAGCATCAGGTGGAATGACAGCTCACGTTAAGCTTACTTCACCTAAGCTTTCACGGTGAGATGTTTACAGAATAGCACCGCTATTTAGAATAGAAACCGATTCACCATACATGTTTGGGGGAGGCTGGAGAAAAGACAACTAGGGCTACGAGAAACGTATCATGCCTGTTTATTTTTTCTTTATACCTTCTAACATCCCACACAATAAACATTTTTTTTCACAGCGAGATCACTGCATAACATAATTTACTTTTCCAGCCGGTCGATTCTGTAAAAGTCTCACCGTGAAAACTGAGGTGATGTGAGTTTGTTTTTGCTAGGAAATGACACTATTGACAGCTCAATCCACGCTCACTTCACCTAAGTTTTCACGGTGAGATTTTACAGAATAGCACCGCTTATTTTCCAAAACACGAGGTATTCATAGTCACTAACTACATATTTTCCTCACAGTGATTATCAAAGAAAATTCAACCAGTTATTCGAAGTGTTGAAAGAAAAACACAAATTAATCTCCGCGCGGTACGACGCAACAAACTCCCGCGTATTTCCAAAGTACACACGACATGTTATTTGCTATTCCTTTTCTTGTAGGACGTGTAAAATGCTACCCACGTATACCCATACGACCGATATGTTTTACATAATTCACTGGTTTCCAATAAAAATCCGTGTGCTAACAGTTTCATCTATTAGTTTCTTGCGGATGGCTCAATTTCGAATTATGCATTCTGTGTTCTTTTGTTTTTGCATTCTTTCGAGTTTGTATTTCGAAGTCAGATTCTGTTCTGTTTCTTGGTTTCGTTTGGACTTTATATCGGCTTTCTTTTGTTTTCAATACACGGCATAATCACACTGGGACACAGGCTTCCTCTCAGTGAAAGGGAGTTGTAATCTACCACGCGGGACCAGTGTGGTAGATGTCACATGTCTTCGAATTTTTTGGTTCTAAGAAACGATGTATCTCTTTACCAGTTTTGAGAGCAGTGGTGACGTGGCGTTACCAAAATGATACTATTAGGAAATGCTACGATTCGGCAAACGTAGGGTAAGACGCCCTCTGGCTAGGTGGGAGCTACGATCTTCGCAGGATGGCTGGTAGCAACTGCCATCCATAATCAGCCTATAATGTTCCCACTGCTGGGACACAGGCCTCCTCTCGTACACTCGGATGAGATCTCCCTCTCCCTTTCCGCAGCCTCCTTCTGCGAGACGACTGTTTTGCAGAAGAAAACCACCGCGTCCCAGGACTCTTCGCTGCCGACCATCGACTCGACTACGGCCGGCAGCGAGAGGTCACTGCCTACTTCTGAGATGAGGGCACGGCGTGTATAGGTTCACCTTAGCCTTACCCTTCGCCGGGTCAGCGGGATTGTCTGAAAGGGTTACCGCTGGCCCGGAACATGAAGGGCTAAGGAAGGAACACGGGTGGGTTTTAGTCAGTAAGAGTCTGACACTCCCTTCCGCTCCACCCAGAGCGGGAGGGGTCATTTGATGATGTCCCACCCAAAAAAAAAAAAGCCTTACCCTTCAGGTAATAAAGACTTGATGTTATGTTATAAAAGGAGTCTTTAAGTCCGAAATTAATACAACGAGTATTTCAATCACAAATTCTGAAGTGTGAGCCAAATCTTCAACAATCCTCCAAAGAAACAAAAATATCTTTAACCAAATCCCAACTCAAGTTTAACTTTAATTACAATTGTATTTTTAGTCCTTTTTCTAGTGGTATCATTTTAACTTTTATTAAGCAAAGTATTCTAAATGTAGCCATTTCTATTTACTGGGGCCAGTCCAATAGCTATGTTAGTTTTTTCCTCTAGACTACCAGCTGGTATTCACTAAACTAGAAATGGAATTCTAGAGTTTGTAATTAATTCAATCTTATTATGTACTTTACTTAATCAGAGTGGCTTTAGGGAATAAAATTTACTTAACGATATCCCGTTGCTTAAATACTTCGTATAGCATAATCCATACTAATATTATAAATTTGAAAGTTACTCTGTCTGTCTGTTTGTATGTTACCTTTTCACGCCTAAACCACTGAATGGATTTCGATAAAATTTGGAAGGACATAGGATAGTTTTTATCGACATACCTCGCGGGCGAAGCCGCGGGCGGAAGCTAGTCACTAGCCACAGCTGGGACACAGGCCTCCTCTCTTCGAAAGGGACCTGTATTCTACCACGCCGGCCCAGTGCGGGTCGGTAGATGTCACATGTCTTCGAATTTTTGTTTCTAGGACATGCCGGTTTCCTGTAGCTGTTTTCCTTCACCGTTTTTAGAGCAGCGGTGAAGAAATTATTTACACAAAGTAAAATGCCTGGCTGGATTCGAGCCCAAGACCTTCAACTCGTAAATCGGAGCCACCACTGCTCTTAATACTTCGTATAAAACTTATTTTTCATAAAATTATAGCCTAAGATTTTTTTTTTTTATACACACATCAAAAGTGTCTAGGGATCAAGCATTTTTATGCGGATTTCTTGAGATTGAGATGTGGCTTTGTAATAAATTTATGATTTTATAAATTTATATGGATCCTTTTTGGTGCATTTCATAATTTGAATCAGGAACTGTGAATCAAATTCGAGTAAAAGATGAAAATCAGCTGTCAATATTTTCCCTATAAAAACATACAACGCATTGAAGACATTATTAGTGCTACTGTTTCCCTACTACTGATTAAAACCAACGTTATTATGGAGCGGCGACGTCATTTAAGCAGGGAAGAAATGCTCAGAGCCGTGGGAATGATAGAAGCTGGTTCCCGGCAACGTACTGTGGCTTTAGCTCTGAATACAAGTCAGAGTGTTATCAGTCGACTTTGGACACGTTACCGAAGCACTGGTACCGTGGCTGAGCGCCATGGAGGACGGTATCGCTGCACCACACGGAGACAAGACCGATACATTCAAATCTTAACTCGAAGAGCTCCAACAATAACCGCCATGATGTTAGCCGTGAGGCTTCATCACTCTTCAGGGAACTTAATTAGCGACCAAACAGTCAGAAACCGCTTGCATGAAGTGAACCTTCATTCCCGAAGACCGCTACGGGTACCACCTATAGCAATGCACAATCGGAGGATTCGATATCAATGGGCTCTTGAACACAGAAATTGGGCAGAAGAACAATGGCGTTTCGTGTGCTTTTCTGATGAGTCTCGTTTTGGTATGAGACCGGATACAAGACGTATACGACACTGGAGAACCCCTGGACGCCAACAGCGATTAAAATCCTGCCAGGAAGTCCATCCTTATAGCGGTGGAACCATCATGGTATGGGCGGGTATTTGGATCGGCGGAAGAACTGAGTTGATTTGGATCAGAGGCAACCTCAACGCTCAAATTTATGCTGAGACGATTGTATCAGACGTCATCGTTCCTCTACAAGTGCAAATCGGTCCCTTATTTCAGTTAATGCATGATAATGCACGACCGCACACCGCAAGAGTTGTAAGACAGACTCTCGCCGCAGCTAACATCAATGTCCTGCCCTGGCCTGCTCAGTCGCCAGACTTGAACCCGATTGAGCATGCATGGGATATGCTACAGAGAAGAGCTCTGCCGAATATGGAGGGTATCCAGTCGCAAGAAGACCTTTTTTTGTTGTTGCAACGAACATGGGCGGCCATTCCACAGCGTGATTTGGATGAACTCATTTTGAGTATGCCAAACCGATGTTCATATGTTGTTAGTGTTCGCGGTAGAAACACGGATTATTAATTGTTTAAGTTACCCAATAAAATTTTAAAGAAAACTGTTATTTCAGTCTTTTTTTCGAACTTTTGTGTTAGTGGTTCAAATGTCAAAAATCCCTTTATTAGGAAAATGGCAAATTTCTTTATTAATGCAAAGGTGACTTGGTTTATCGTTACTGTGACAAACGAAAACACTTTATTTGATGAATCCTTAAAGAAAATTTTAATTAATATCAATCAGGAGAAAAGTTATTGCAAAAATATATGTTGATCCCTAGACACTTTTGATGTGTGTAGATTGCTTTTTGATTGGTTATCGAGTATTTTCTTCATAGGCACTTATTATTGAAACGACTTCTGTTTACAGTAATACCGAAAAATGTATCAGGTTGACAGCTGAATCAGCTTCCTTTAAAAAAAAAACCCATCTCAGCTTATGACAGTTGACTTTGGTGTGATCGTAACCTAAAATATTGTTTATTCTTTCCCCAGCAAATTCTTGAATCTTACATGCTAGCCAACAACCTCGTAACAAAACACCATCACAATATCTCCATACTCCTAACCAACCAAGAAAACACGACTACCTTACAAAAACAAGTCAAGTCACTCCAGTAACTTAACACCGGTTACTTGAGGACGTACCGAAGTCATGCAAAGTTAAAACTTGAAGAAATATTGATTACTGAAGCCCCGCGACGTCAGTTATTTATATAATACTGGCTATTATACTGGCATTTGTATTGGAACTAGACGTTTTGTTTTGTAGAAAAAAGTTGAAAAGAATGCTAAATACTAATAAATAATTATTACTGGAGCAGTGGTGGCCAAGTGGTAACGGCCGCGACTTACGAGTTGTAGGTCGTAGGTTCGAACCCAGCCAGGCGCTTTACTTTGTGTAAATTATTTCATCACCACTGCTCTCAAAACGGTGAAGGAAAACATCGTGAGGAAACCGGCATGTCCTAGAACCAAAAATTCGAAGACATGTGACATCTGCCAATCCGCACTGGGCCCGCGCGGTGGATTACGACCCACTCCCTCTCACCGAGAGGAGGCCTGTGTCCCAGCAGTGGGAACATTAAAGGCTGATGATGATGATGAATTATTACTTAGTAGATAAGTAGAAGGTTAAGTGGGTATACTTGCTTTTTGCGATCGAAAATGTGAGTCTTGAAAGATTCTTCTTTAGATAAAATTGTTATTCTAGACGCAATTTCTTCGTTAAATTTATTATTAAGCAAAAGTCTCCACACAATGGGTGCCTGAACATGGACGGCGCAGCCGAGGCCGACCCAGACATAGATGGCGAGATGACGGACGCGTATCGCAAGGGCTGGTTTGAGATGGCGCGGGAAAAGAGTTCCTGGAAAGATTTGGGAGACGCCTTTGCTCAGCAGTGAAACAGTATCTGTTTTTTTTTTGGGAACCATGTGTAACCTAACAATCCAATATGTCCTAAAAACAGAACTACCTATTTCCTTACCATCATCATCAGCCTAGAGCAGTCCACTGTTGAATATGGGCCTCACCAATTGCACGCCATTCAGCTCGATTTTTTTTTTTTTGGAACCATGTGTAACCTAACAATCCAATATGTCCTAAAAACAGAACTACCTATTTCCTTACCATCATCATCAGCCTAGAGCAGTCCACTGTTGAATATGGGCCTCTCCAATTGCACGCCATTCAGCTCGATTTTTGGCAACTATCATCCAGCTACCAACCCGCACTGGTGGTGGATTACGACCCACTCCCTCTCACCGAGAGGAGGCCTGTCCCAGCTGGCGCACCGGGCATCGGCTTAGGGCGGAAAACGGCCTCTTCCAGCCCCCCTAAATGGGTCCAGGGGCGACGGACTCAAGGACGTCTGTCGCCCCCCACACATCAGGACCCGAGGTGGCGGCGCGTAGTGTTCCACTCGCGCCCCTCATAGACGTCACGGGGGGAGTCAAACACCTCACTCCCCCACCTGACCCGACGAGGCCCGCAGTGGCGGGCGGAAGTTGGAACAACCAGTCGGGGGTTGCGGAAGGATCGGACGTTCCCGCGACCCCCGGCGTAGAACACCGGGGTGGTTTTCAGTCAGTATGAGTCTGACAGACCCATCCGCCCTCCCCAGGGTGGAGGACATCCATGAAGATTTTTTAACCCGGAACAAAAAAAAAGGTGTACCTATACAAGGTTAGTTTTCATAGATATTATACCTACCCACATTTCGCCAAAATTTTGTAATAATAATAATACACCAGCTTTCTCGACGGATCTTTTCACCTTCTGATTTTGATTTAGAAAGAAGGTTTCGTATCATAGAAATACCGTATTTGATAGTTTCACTTCCAGCCACATCCAGATGAAAATAGAATACAAATTTGGAAAATACAAAATGAATCTGAATCATTTTGAAGGATCTTGCTAATCCATTGCTTCATAATGTTCGAATTTTTTTCTGCTCAACAACGATATAACGTAATGAATGCTGTTGAACTGTAAAAATGAAAACTATTGCTACTGATAGTGTTTTACGCAATTACCCAGCAGAATATAGGTACCATCACGCCTGTATCTCCCGAAGGCTGTTACATTGTAAGTAGGTACTCCTGATACACAACATTTTCCTTTCCCAGTGTCCATAAAAACTTCATAAAAAAACTAGAACAGGGTAAACCGAAGGCTACTTGGAACAAGTTCAAAATGTATCTATTAAAATAATTAGTGCCACCGACTCATCGCCATGTTGCTGGCAAGTTTACCGCATATGATTGCCCTCCATTTAAAACTTGTTTTCGAACTTGCTACTGTATATAGTGACCAATATGTGCAGTAGTGATGGAATGAATGCCGAATTTTTGGTTATGAATGCATCGAAACCGAAGCTTTCGGTTGAGCTTCGGCTGAAATTCAACTTTATTAATCTGATAGACTCGCGTTTGAGAACTATCGCTAAGGATGTTAGGTAACATGATGCGGTCGCCAATATTGCACGTTTATCTTGAAGTATCAGCTCTTCACTCGAGGTTTCGAGACCCGAGAGTTTTAGTATCGGAAAACACAGACTCACACAGGGACTTCTGAGCTCTGATTGTTATTGAATATTTCTTTTTAGGCAGTATTTAATTAGGCTACTAGTTAACAAGACTCTAGAGTAGTCTAGTTAACAAAGTAGGCTCACGCAGGTGGTTATACCGAGGGCCGAATGCCGATGACAGAAAGTTCGATATGACAAACATCGATATTACCGAATATTTATGAAATTTTTCGGCGCATCTCTAGTTTTGAGCATACTATCTGGGCGGTGCACAATACCGTTGTTTTCGAAGTCAAAATAGGTTTAATATTTTGCTACATAATCAACAAGCAGTTTTTGACAAGCTATTATAACAATGCAACGTGTCCACTTTACAATATTCAAAAATAAATCAATAATTTAGAAATATGATATGCCATTCAATGCTTCAGCAAAAACCAATCTATCGCAAAAAAAATGTATAAAGCTACAACAATAAATAACTAATCCAAAAAAAAAAGACAAAGCATAAAATGTGGTATTTCCCACCATTCGATGTTACGATAACCCATCTCACATCATTAGCGACTCGTTAAAACGGTAAAAGGAGAAAAACTTACTATCGACAAAGTATAAAACTATCGTTATCGGTAATCTACACCCGTGTTAACTCAACGAGACATTATGATATCGATTGTATCGATAAAGTTGACAAATTCGATTTATTTTGTATCAATTTGTTTTTATTTTTATATAGGACTATATCGCCAGATGGTGCTATAATTAAAAACATGCACAAAACAGACAGAAACGTTATAAATAATAAAAAGATTATTTTTAAAGTTTATGATGAGGAATTGTTGGTTGAAGATTTTGGAGGACTTATCCGGATTAGTCACCCAAAACTTCAACCGGGGAACTCCACCAATCTGTTCTGCAGCCACACAGCATGCTCATTTGTTGTTTTTTGGTTGGCAACTTTGGTACTCAGGTTGGCAATGCGTTGACAAATCCTTTGTTGGTATGATAGGTACCACTTCCAAACAGACATTCAAACAGGAGGCTAAATCATTTTGAAGGATATTGCCGAACTATTGCTTCATATGTACGAAAAATTTGTCTGCTCAACAACGTAAATAACGCAATGAATGTTGTTGAACTGTCAAAATTAATGCCATTGTTACTGTTGAAGTGTTACGCAATTACCTCGCTGTAGTCTATACAACATTAATGGTATCTTTTAGAGATCAGGTTGCCTAAAAAGGCCACTTTGGCAGAATCATAAAAGGATAACATTATGAATTATAATATGTCAAAGTCCGTGTTTTTCTTCTTTTCGCTGCACTACGTAGGTATAATTAAAGAGATTGGGATTGGATTTGGATTGGATTGGTTGATATTTTAGCACAGACAAAAAAAACTGAAAAATCCTTCGCCAATGGGATTTGATAGGATTAACTTAACAGATAACGGTCCATTATAATTCATAATGTTATCCTTTTATGATTCTGCCAAAGTGGCCTTTTTAGGCCCTCAGAAAGCCAATTCTTTTATCTCAGCGAAAATCAATGTCAAAAGTCTAGGACAGCACAAATTGAGTCTGCGATTATAATACGAGAATTGAGGGGCCCGTGGCGAAATAATAACAGCCGCACAGGTCGATCGATCAGGTTAAGCTACGCTTGCCGCGGTTGGTCTGTGGATGGGTGACCGTCTTTACATACCGAGACCCCTCCGTGTCTCGGAAAGCACGTTAAGCCCTCGGTCCCGGCTGTCATTCGTGGATGTTTGACAGTCGTTACGGGTAGTCAGAAGCCCGAAAGTCTGACAACCAGTCTTACCAAGGGGTATCGTATTATCTAGTAACTGGGTTGTGGAGGTCAGATAGGCATTCGCTCCATGTAAAATACTAGTATTCAGCTGCATCCGGTTAGACTGGAAGCCGACCCCAACACAGTTGGGAAAAAGGCTAGGCAGATGATGACGAGAATTGCCCGCCTGTTGGCAATCGTTCCTGAGAATTTCATACCCAGAACGTTAATTGGAAAAGAAATAAACAAAAATCCTGTTACATGGATACTTCTTGGATATTTATCAGTGTCTACTAATTCGATGATAATTTTTTCTATCATTTTTAACGATGAACATAATTTTTATCGACATTTTTAATTATGAAATAAAATCCTAGTGTTGGCATCTTAACTTTTATAATTGCCGTTAATTTACGACATGACCATACACGTATTTATGAGTTATTTATGGTCGAAAATAACATCTTAATTAGTTCACAAATTAGTTGCCATGATGTAAATCGTATATTGCTAATAAAATGTAACTTGATAGTATTATGTTTTGGTTAGTCAGAGTCAGTACCCATTTATTAGCATTTGGGTCCTTTTTAGGGTTCCGTACCCAAAGGGTAAAAACGGGACCCTATTACTAAGACTTCGGTGTCGGTCCGTCCGTCCGTCTGTCTGTCACCAGGCTGTATCTCAAGAACCGCGATAACTAGACAGTTGACACAAATTATGTATTTTGTTGCCGCTATAACAACAAATACTAAAAACAAAATAAAATAACTATTTAAGGGGGCTCCCATACAACAAACGTGTTTTTTATCGGTGTTTTTGCCTTGTGGTACGGAACCCTTCGTGTGCGAGTCCGACTCGCACTGGGCCAGTTTTTTAGAATGCCATGTGCTCGTTTGCTTGATTTATGACAAAGGATTTACTGTATTTTTAACGATTTACTTAAAAAACGGGGTTTCTTCACAAAAGCTACTCTGTCGGTCGGTAACCTTTCACGCCTAAACGGATTTGCATGAAAGGCAGATGGATAGACCATGAACTGGATTAGGACATTGGATACTTTTAATCCTGTTAGTACAAACAGCAGTACATCAAGCTACCCGAAACTGTCAAATTTTCCCAATCAACTTTGTACCATATGCTTTAGCAATAAAGTTGAAAATCTATTAAAGAAATTTGACAGATTGTAGTAGCTTGATGTGCTGGCGTCTGTACTTTCCAGCGGGCAAAGGCTAGTGCGGTATTATATGATACAAAACACGAATCTGAAAGTACCCGCGCACATGCATTGAGTAAAAACCTTTTGTTTAAAATATTCCCAAAAAAAAGTCGTGTTTTCGAGTGTAGTGTTTTACACATACAAATCACGTCCACTTCACCCACCAGAGTCGGAACAAATATAATATCTGTGGGCCATACAAATATTTGTATGGACGTGGGAAACGGACCGCGGCCATATTGTAGTTTAGAATGTCAAAGGGACTTTAAATTTGGAACCCATGTTGTGGTTTTGGACAGAGCAAAAACAGAACTTATGTAAAACAGGTTGAATACTGAATACTGTTAGCCTGCATCATCCCACTGCTGGGCAAAGGCTTCTCCCCATGACTTTCGATCCAGGGCTAAAGTGGACCAGAGTAAAACAGGTTGATTTTCTGTAAAAGATTGCCATAAACAACCATAGGACGTAGAGAAAACGATTAAGGATTTGGAATTCGAAGTAATGTTTCCATATATGAAAATCAATGATTTCAAAAGTAAGGATACGCCCGTCTGAACATTTTACACAGAAGTTCTTCGTTCGAAGTTCGAAGTTCGCGCGCACCACTGTCAACTGAGTCGCGTTGGCCCTAAAACCGCCATTTAGTCGCGCCGTTAGCCCGGTCCTTACGCTAGTAATATATATGTCAATGATGAAAATAGAATCCGTTGTTAATTTTTGCAACAAGATTAATCCTGTATTAAATTATTGCAATTTTATGCAAAAAAGTTTAGTTAAAATGACACTAGCGCACAGAAGTGGTAAGTGTTACATATTATAAACTGTGTATGTACAGACGGCAGCACAACAAGCTACCCGAAAGTGTCAAAGTACTTTGAACCTTATGCTTTAGCGATATAGTCCATTCAAAAAATCTATTAAAGAAATTTGACAGATTGTAGTAGCTGGATGTGTGTCTGTACTTTCTTCTTAACTTCGTTGCATAAAATTCAAAATGAACCATTTGTCTATATGTTACATACTTACATATTTTAGCAGTTGTCGACTCGCCCACAAATAAATTAACTACGTGCGAATCGCCTATAGAAAAAAAAAATTAACTGACAATCGACCCGTTTTGAGCGAGTAAATTCGTGTGAATCGACGAATACTCGTAAGCCATTTTATCAAACCTTGCTTGTAGGAGTCGCAAGGAGAGTATAGTAATTTATTCTGTATTCCGGAAACCACGTGATTTTATATCATTATCGGCAATTAGTACCTCGTTTACTGCTGTTCGGTTACACATAGCAATTATAAGCTATTAACAGATTAGAGCGGCAATTCTCGTAATTTCAAGAACGTTCACAGTCTGATCTCAGTCTCAATCTGTCAAAAATACCTCTAATTTCCCTATATTTTCGACGAGTTATTGACATTGATTGTCGTTGAGATGAGATTGCGACTAGATTTTGAACGTTTTTAATTACGGGAATCGCTCTTCTGGTTTCTTAAGGTATAGACTAGACATTTACTTGTAACAGAACATCAAGCATTCAATCATCAAAAATCAACTTTAAACCTTATATGCTTTAGCGATAAAGTTGAAAATCTATTAAAGAAATTTGACAGATTGTAGTAGCTTGATGTGCTGGCGTCTGTACCATTCGTAACAACGTTACATTACATGAAAACGCTCGAGACAATGCTCTAGTATATGCTCACTTATCGTTACTCTTAGGTAATAGGTAATACGGGCTGGTATCCGCAACTCCACGTCAATGCGCGTATTTTGCGTACGGGTGGGAAAATCGATTATTCGATCCACCCCAGCTTCTCAAGGAAGGCCAGCAACGCCTTAATGTTACTGACCGTCTCACGTAGGGTTACCGAAGTACTTTGCCCTGTACGTGGCGTATATCGTCACTCCTATAACTGCTTACCGTACATCAAAATCCGTTAACTCCAACACAACTGATAACACAACTAATAAAAATGATCATTCCCGCTTTACTCACGTCATTTAGTCGCGTCGTTTGTCACAATTGACGCAATTTTCTAAAACATTACCTTCACAAATTGACGCGAATGTGCTGGTAAATTAGAGCCTTTTGTCAGATGTGTTGTGTGAAGAAATATTAGCATTACATTGTCTTCTGATGAGCTTGTTCTCGTGGCTTTTTTCAGAACAGTCATCATAAAATGTGAGGCATAAAATTATGAATAATATTACCTAGGAAAGTATTATAATTATTGAAGCATTACAGCATTATCAGCCTATATACTGTTGGGACACAGGCCTCTCTGTGTGAGTGAGTGGCCTGTAATCCACCTCCCAGGTCCAAAATCTAGCCGCAGTCTCATCTCGGCGACAAACAAATATCAAAAACTTGTCAAAATGTAGGGAAAGAGATATTTTTGACGGATTGAGACTGAGATCACATTGTGAACGTTCTTAAAATTACGAGAATTGCCGCTCTGGTCATACACAGACGCTGGTTGCGAATACTCCGAACCTGACCTTTCTGAAGAAGATGACCAGCCGGTCGATTCTGTATAAATCTCACAGTGAAAACTTAGGTGAAGTGAGTTTGTTTTTGCTAGGAATTGACACTATTGACAGCTCACTCCACGCTCACTTCACCTAAGTTTTCACGGTGAGATTTTTACAGAATAGCACCGCAATATTGACGGCACGGTTGGCGCAGTGGTTAAGCGATTGACTGCTACGCTGCGTGTCGCGGGTTCGATTCCCGCACGGAACAAATATTTGTATGACCTACAAGTAGTTGTTCCGGGTTTGGCTGTTTGTGTATGTGAGTTTAAATGTTTGTAAACGCACCCACAATACAGGAGAAATTCCTAGTGTGGGGCAACGTTTTTATAAAAAAAAAAAAAAAAATTGGGTTACTAATATTTCCTTCTATTATTTTCATCATAGACCTCATCCGTCGCTTTCCATCAGGCGTGATCGAGGTCAAGAGTGGGCCCATTCAGGAATATAAAAAAAACCATCAAGTGAATAGAATTATCTCTGTAACTAATAACAGACATATTCAATTGAAATTGGGTCATGGGTTATTTTTATCTCAAAACCGGAAATATGTTCGCAAAACATTGTGATTTAGTTACCCTAATTCAAGGACAGCCATTTTGGGTATAAAGATAAGAGAATTATAAATGGAATCAATAGCTGCGCCCCGCGGTTTCACGCGCATAAGTTTCGATCTCGGGCGAATATCGGGATAAAAGGTATCCTATGTCCTTTCCCGGGACTCAAACTATCTCTATGCCAAATTTCATCTAAATCGGTTCAGCGGTTTAAGCGTGAAGAGGTAACAGACAGACAGACACACTTTCGCATTTATAATATTAGTATGGATATAACGCCTGTATTTATCGAAAGGGTAGGCAGCGATCTAAACCCTCATGTTTTCTTAATCCAATAATATTATACGGACTCTCTAAAGTTGGGTAAGCGAGAGGTCATTAGTTTGAACCGTAACTTGCACCATTGAGCGAGCATATTAAGCTTAGCTGGACGGATTAATTAACAGGTATACTATGTAATATGTGAGTTATGACCTACTACGTAATAGTCTAGTATTACTAAGTAATAGTCTAACTTTTTAATTTAACATAAACAGCTTTGTACAGTCAGAGTTATCGTGTCACCCAGTAACTGGGTTTTGGAGCCAGATAGGCAGTCGCTCCAAATAGTAGTACCTAATACTGGTGTTCAGGCTGCATGTAGGTACCTGACCCGTGGCGAAATGGTGAACTAAATTCGAATTGCACTGTATCTGTTATAATTATTGACATTTACCTTGACAAGCAGCGCCGCCGCCACAAAATGTCAAGACTTATTGGTCAACCTATAATCACTACACTACTGCTGCTTATGACAGTAATAACAGACAGGGTATAGTGCAAAATACTGAAATTTTTACCGTCCTAAATTAAACTTTAACGCGTTGTGATAAGGGTCACAGAAGGTAGTAATTATATGTTTTCCAAGTGACAATCTACAGGCGATTCGTATGGTTTTTTTATATCTTTCTGATTGGGTGTTAACGATATTTCTTATTAAGTGATTATTAGTAATAGAGGTGTAAATATATACAGCTTTACACTTTTTAAATTGCCATGTGAATGTGATTTTAAGTTCTTCTTGCTACCTACCGATATTGCTTAATATTGGATCTTTCTTAACGTATTTATCGTAGACATCTGCTGCGAGCATTGTGCTCTGCCTTTTTTTCTTTGGTGGAAATCCTCATGGACTTCCTCCATCATGGGGGGTGAGAGGGGCATGCCGGACTCTTACCGGCTAAAACCACCGCGGTGTTCCACCTCTACCTATGGCCGGGGGTGCGGGATTCGCATAAGCATTCACCGCTCCCCCGACAGGCCTCGAGACGCTGTTCCCCAGCGGGTCCCACCTCCCCGTGCGGCCATCCATTCATTCTATAATGGCCGCACCCACTCCTCAGTGGGTCACGAGGAACACTGCGGCGCCAACTCGGGCCTGTCTGGTCGGACGAGGGACGCCCCTAGTCTGCCTACAGCCACCTGCCAGTTAAGTTTGCCAATTCTTCAGGCTATGTCGGTTACCTTGGTTGTCCTACAGATCTTCTCTCTTCTTTTCTTATCTTTAGGTGACTTTCAGTCTTCTAATGAGGCCCATAACTGTTCTCCAAGGTTCTGGAGTGGCTACCGCTTACCGGAAGACGTATCGCTTGAAGGCCTCCCACAAGTTGAACCGATGACCTCGTGAAGGCCGCAGAAATCCAAAATGTTTTTTTTTTATTACTTATGCATATTAGGCACGTGACAGCAGTGGGAACATTAAAGGCTGATTATATTATTATTATTATATTATGCATATGAGTATGTTTTGATAAGTATCTCATATTAAAGTGAACTATATTATGTTCTTGGTAAATAAATCCTTAAAATCGAAGTTCAGCAGTCGCTAAATATCCCAATCATCTTACACCATAACAAAAAACCAACAGCCCAACAGTCAGGGCGTCAGACAGGCGAGCCAAAGGACATGTTTGTGATGAGTTCGAACCCCGCCCTATGCAATATTGTTGACGTGAACCCACTCCTATACATTGTTAATTTTATTATGATTGATATGACACTTTCATGCTACAAGTAATCCTGTATACGCCCAAAGAATAGGAAGAGGTCTGTTGTTATTGTTATCTGGCAGTTTGAGTATAGTTTATGCGGCCTACCCAAATGTCCTGTCTTTGGTATTGTTCGTCGAATCGTTGAGCTCCTCAAGTTCTGAGTTGAGCTGCATGATTTTTGACAAATGCGCGCACTGATTGGACAGGTCCGCTCAATCTGTGTGGTTCTTTCCTCAAAAGACCATTTCAGACACCAATCTACATGGTCTTCACACGATCTGGCCAAGATTTTGTCTGGACTTTAAAAGAGAGTGTGACTTCTGAGTTTCTTTCGGCCTTTCTTCTCAGCATAGTCGGATAGGAAACGCCAACCTCATCTAGTTTAAAAAAAAATATGATTGACGTGTAAAAGTGTTTGTACAAACTTGCTTGCAGAAATAAAATCATTTATCATTGTTATTCGTATAGGGCATGGCATTTTACCATTGAATCAAGTTCTTTTAACTGACCAGACTGCTGTCCTGTTGGGGAGTTGGTTGCGCCACTTCTTTACAGCTAAAGCACTAGGAAGTGGTGAAGAGAGGCGTTTTATGTAATTTTAACCTTCAAAAGGTTGTTGATTCTCAGCCTAGTTTGAATAATTGACTTGATTTTGATTTTGCCGAGCAAGAACATAAACTCCTGATTGCTATTAAGGACATATTGTCAATAAACGAGTGAATATGCTGTTACTGAGAATTTCCTAAAATAAATACCAAATAACACAAATTTTCTTGATCCTGGGGTTGATACTCAGGACCTCACGCTCAGCAGTCGTACCTGTCACCGCTAACCCACAAGGCAATTTCTGTCTTTAAAAATATAAAGTTATATTTATAAACAAACCTATCCCAACGACTACCATTCCAAGGAATCATGGTTAAACAGGACTCCATCTTTGTTCATGACGTCACCGGAACTTGGATTTTTGATGGGAAATGATCATTTCTTTGATGTCTACGTTTTTAATAGCCAAGTCATTTCCGTAACGAGAATGTCCATTTTTATTTAAGTGACAGAAATATCTTTAAAAAATGTCGGGAGTTTTTTTTTTCCCAATTTAGTCTTTAGACTTTTAATTTAATGTTCAGGGTGAAGATAATGTTTCAGTTTTACGAATTAATTGATTGCAGATCTTTGTCTTCGTTAAGTTAGAAGATTGATAGCTACGATTATTCATGTTATTTTTTATTGTTGTAACTGGGAACAGAGTGGTAATTCTCGTAATTTTAAGAACGTTCACAGTCTGATCTCAGTCTCAATCTGTCAAAAATACCTCTAATTTCGCTACATTTTTGACACGTTTTTGACATTGATTGTCGCTGAGATCAATGTCAAAAACTTGTCAAAAATTTTCAAAATGTAGTCGCAGTCTCATCTAGGCGACAAACAAATGTCAAAAACTTGTCAAGATATAGGGAAATTAGTGGTATTTTTGACAGAACGAGATTGAGATCAGACTGTGAATGTTCTTAAAATTACGAGAATTTGTCCTCTGATTGCGACTAGATTTTGAAAGTTTTTAATTATGGGAATTGGCCTTGATGGTAAAGTAGGTAGGTATTTTGATTACAATTTATTCAAGCTTTTTTAAGATAGATAGTTTTGGAAGATAGTAATCGGTCCATGCTAAACAAATATCTTAGTATATGAAAGTTAGTAAAGTATTAAAATAGACACAATTATTACACAAAAACCAGGGCATATTTTTTCAACAGAAAAATCCTATTACTCTTTAGCCTACCTGCATTTCAATTCTAGGCTTATAAAAGCCGTCCTTGTCACATTTCCAATGAGACAAGCCATTAGTCCAATGAGATGTCTCACGTAAACCTACATTATCATACGAGTACGTACCTCCACAATGTGTCTAGTTTTCGACGAACTAATCATTCTGACAAAATGTCAGTTTGTAATATTGTCCCAATCTGTAATATTGTCTGATTAAGAGCGTTTACGCCGTACGGCATTTCATACAAACTTTCAAGCCCTTGTTTTTCGAAATGAATGAACCAATTTTATTGAAACTTCATGCACATAAGTAGGATACAAACGTCTAAAAAATTACATTAAAGTCTTCCATAAAAGTAGGTAAATTACAGGCCTAAACAGTAAACACACATACAGACATACATTAACATCAATGCAGTACTCGGAGATCAATTATATTAATCTGGATTACATTCTGGATGCACTCTAGCCACGTCAGTTAATTGATAGATTACTATGAGGATAGCTGTAATTATAATTATGGTATAATTATGTGTAATTATTGAGGTATAGATAATGATGGATTGACTATGTTTAATAGTATGCAGATAATCTGAATGTGCAGATGTATGAAACGTCAAAAGAATGCTTAATATCTATCTATATACAGGGTTATTGGTAAAACATTAACAACCACTAAAGAGGTCATTGTACTCATCATTGTGAACAACTTTTACTACGGGATCAAACCTGAAATCGCGAAAAAAATCAGCTGTTCCCTACAATTATGTTCGTATAACTCGTCAAAGTGTAGGGAACAGCAGATTTTTTTTCGCTATTTATATCTCAAGAATGGCTGAACCGATTTGGCTGAAAATTGGTGGGAAGGTAGCATAGAACCAGGAGACGGACATAGGATAGTTTTTATCCCAATATTTCCACGGGATCGACATTAACGCGGGTGAAGCCGCGGGGCGCTGTTGGTTTGAAATAAATGTTTTGACTTTGAACGCAGGCTGCCTCGTTGGTCTAGTGGTCGCTAGCGCCACTGCTGAGCATGAGGTCTTAGGTTCGATTCCCGGAACGGGCAAAGTGTTACCGGATTTTTTCTGCAGGAATTTCTCTCACAGTAGACCGGATTCTGAATTTACACCCGGTTGATGGCAACAGGCTTGTCCCCTATTACATAGGACTTAAACAAAAGTGGCGAATGTGGGTGTACAGTCACGAGCACCAATATGTCAACACTTGACAACTTTAAATTGCGATTTTTTCACGAAATAACGAATGCAACGTTGAAATTCGATACTTTACATATACCTATGGGTTCGAAAATACTATGTTCCTACTAATATCAAATTTCATTCAAAAATAAAGGAGAAAATCGCCTTTGAATAAAGCCAAGTGTATACATACTTTTGCTCGTGACTGTAAAGGTACAGTCAACAGCAAAAGTAGATGATCAAAATCAGAAATTCAATATTAATGAACGGAGTTCGCGTCAGAACTGCGTGGCGTCGAAGTGATTCAAAATATGTGATTGTAAATTATACCAAACATTTACTACTAGTACAGCTGCCATATATTCGTGATCAGTTTTGACTTCTATTGAATTTCTGATTTTGATCATCTACTTTTGCTGTTGACTGTACAAGTCTGCCTTTTTTTTTGCGGATGGTAAATCTTCAAATGACCCCTCCCGCTCTGGGTGGAGCGGAAGGGAGTGTCAGACTCTTACTGACTAAAACCCACCCGTGTTCCTTCGTTAGCCCTTTATATTCAGGGAGAACGAACCCTTTCGTACAATCCCGCTGACCGTCTGTCTTTGAGAATGACAGGTGTGATGTTATGGGTATACGGTAATGGGTCAACGTGACGTCATAGTGAACAGTGATGGCCCAGTGGTAACGGCCCTGACTTACGAGTTGTAGGTCGTACTTTCGAACCCAGACAGGCGGTGAAGGAAACATCGTGAGGAAACCGGCATGTTCTAGAACCAAAAATTCGAAGACATGTGACATCTACCACCCGCACTGGGCCCGCGTGGTGGATTAGGCCTTCTCCCTCTCACTGAGAGGAGGCCCGTGTCCCAGCAGTGGGAACATTATAGACTGATTATGATTATGCAATCACAGATTCTATAATCAATATCATCTTATACTACCTTCTAATTAAAATCACCGATTGTAATTATTGTAATTCCATAATTACCTACCTTACTCTCCCCTCTTAAGATACTAATTAATATAATTTGATGGCAGCACTCTATACTTTGTCTCTCTCTCTCTTTTGCTGTATATTCTGTCTCTTTCTACTGCTACTGTCTGATCCTTCTTGTGTAGCGCGTAATGTACCAAACGATACATTGCGTGTTGTTGCGAATTCCGTGGTGCGTTTAGACGGGATAGTTTGCGAGTTAGTTACTAGAGCGTGAGGGATGCGTTTAGTACCTGTATGATGCCTACATCAGGTCCAGTTGAGAACCAGCGTCAGGCACTAGTTGTCTGGCATTTTTGCTGAACTGGGCCTTTTTGGCGCAGCCGTGAGGCACACATTCCTGCTAATTTCTTACATCGGACTTTGCACTTTTTATTTTTGTTTTTATCTGATGTATGACTATTTATCTGACTATCAGGGCCTCAAGTCTGCTATTACAATAGTGTCAGAATGGTCTATCATTGATTTTATAATTGTTGATTTTGACAAGTTTGGTAATCTGCTAATATAATGGCGTCATTATGACTTTCCAATTGTCAACCACTGACACTCCATTGAAAGAAATGGCATGGAATGGTAATCTCGTAGGTACATAATGAATGACAAATGAATTACTGACCTAAGCGGTAATCTGCTAAAATTTTGACAGTTCCTTTGATCAGTGACCTACCATTAGAACGTCATTGCTTTTAATTCGTTACGAGTACCTACCTATCGTATAAATATGTTTTGTGCCATTGACCGACCAATGATCGACCATTATGAATTTAGCAGATTGTGAACTTTTAGCAAAATGACAATGGGATCGTGTTGGAATGACGAATTTATAAAAATAGCAGACTTGGAGCCTGGTGTATTGTGTGTATTTTAGTCTGTGCTAAATAATTGTATTTTTTTTCTTTCTTTACATAGTTTTGTTTGGTTTAGCGTCATTAATATATGGTTTTGTTAGAATCTTTCATCATAATAGATCTTTTTATATAGCTGCATCCGGTTAGACTGGAAGCCGACCCCCAACATAGTTGGGAAAGGCTAGGCAAAAAAGAAGATCTTTTTATATAGATATAGGTACACCATATAAATTATGTCATCATCTGCCGAGCTTTTCCCCAACTATATTGGGGTTGGCTTCCAGTCTAACCGCATGTAGCAGAATACCAGTATTTACGTGGAGAGACTGCCTATCTGACCTCCAAAACCCAGTTACAGGGTAAGACGATTAACCCTGAAATTTGTATTGATGTATAAATTTTACATTGCGAGTTTTTATAGTATGCTAAAATATTAAAACATATTTTGTTTTTTTCATATTCTAAGAATGTTTACATTATTTTGTTAATAAATGCATCTAAATATTTCTAGCTCGCTTAGATGAAACCTTAAAAATGTAATATAAAAGATTTTTTGTTGAGCAAGAAATAAAACGATACAAAAGACTAAAAAACTAAAATTATTATTATATCTTTCTTGGAACGCGATATACATCGCACAAGACAGCGTCTAGATATCATTTTCACTCGACTTAAACCTATTATTAAAATGCTTTAAAGGCATGTCAGAAATATATGAATAGTTATCATTCTCTTGAAAGACTTTGACGGGTTTTCAATCCAGTCTTCTCAATATTTATTTTCTCAGAACTGTTGTAAATGTAAAATAATTTGCGCCATTAATAAAACATACAAGTCAGTGGCAAAAAGATTACCATTCACTGTTTGACTTCTCATTTAAATATGTCTATACAAGCTTTTGCCCGCGATTTTGTCCGCGTGAAATTTCTTGTTCCCCGACCCATCCCGTTGCATCGCATCGCCTGCCCTCGTTATGACTTCGTTTCCGCTTCTTTCTTACTTTTTTCTTTTTGCTTGACTCTCAAGGGATATAATGCGTTGGTTTGGTGATGTTAAATAGCCTATAACCTTCCCTAAGAATTTGACTATCAAATAGAAATATATTTTTTCAAATCCGACTGGTAATTCCAGGGATTAGCGCGTTCAAACAAATAAACAAACTTTTCAGCTTTATTATTAGTTTATAGAAATATAGTATAGATTCATTCTGAATCAACTGCAATAAATAAGAATCGATATTGCTTGTAACTAGCATAATTAAGACATCTGTTAACGTTTTAAAATCGATTGAGTATCATGTCAATTATTCAAAAGCTTTATAACTCACTAGCTTCTACCCGCGACTTCGTCCGCGTAAAATTTCTTGTTACCCCGACCCACTCCGTTGCATCTCATGGCCTGCCCGCGCTATTACTTCGTTTTTGCTTAGCGTTCTTTCTGACTTTTTTTTCTTTTTGCTCGGTTCCTAAGGGTCATAGCGTGATTTTAAATAGCCTATAGCCTTCCCCAAGAATTGGGCTATCAAATACAAAAAGATATTTTTCCAATCAGACTGGCAGTTCCAGAGATTACCCCCTACATACAAACTTACAAACTTTACCTCTATGATTTTTTTTTCTTTCTCTTTTTAAAGATATGCTGCTATTAACATTGACAGGACTGTTATATAAGGAAAAAAAACATCGTGTGAAGTCTACTAATCATAAAATGTATTATTACGACTAAAATGTCAGGCGAATCGAGTTTTGATAAAACGATTTTATTATAATAAAGATTATACGAATCTTAAAAGGAGCTATGATCTTGAATAAATAATATATATAACATTTATTAAGTTCTGACAATATACTGGTAATAAAAATGGGATTTCGCTTCTTTATTACTTACTTGGCCAGCTTAGAAATAAATTAGAAACATGTTATGCCGGTTGTTTCAGCCAGTTTGACATAGATGGCGCTAAGTTGGCATTTCTATTTATATCGAATGAGAATTCCAGTTGGAGCATATTATTTTACTAAGCTTGACAACATAAGCTTTCGCTATAATTATGATGATATGGCGAAAGCTTAAGTTTAAGGCTTAAGTCGGTTTTGGAGCTAATTAAGGGAATGATTGGATAAATATTTGTGAGACTTTTGATCCTAGAATACGTATGCGGCGGCGAAAGGTTCCTTCCATTCATATTGAGAAAATATTTAAAAGTATTTTAGTCGACGTTTTAAGTTATAGTTTATATCATACTTAATATGCGAATCCTAACTAATATTATAAATGCGAAAATGAATATATTTTATACGCTTTCACGCTATAAAATGGCTGAACGGATTCGGAAAAAATTGTCGTGGGTAGACCATGATCTGGAGAAGAACGTAGGCTACTTTTCATCCTGGATCGCAGACGAAGTCGCGAGCAAGAGTTAGTTTCAGATATAAAAGTATAAATTTTACATTTACTTTACGACGTTAATCAGAATCAGAAAAGGAAATATAAAATAGTTGTATTCATAATTTATGTCAATATTCCATTAATAGAACACCAAGAACATTAATTACTAATAAACACAACGTCAAGAGAAGTAATTTTACAAAACATAAAAAGTAATAACTAAACATAGATAATAATAAAATTTAATGAAACTCAGAGCTCGCCTGTAATTAATTTACTTTAAGAGCAAGTAAGGTGTCAGTTCAAACGCTCGTCGAGATGCATTGTAAGCATACCTTAGATGAATCTCGGCAATTAGGCAAATGCTTTTAACACGAATGTGGATAGGGGCGTCACTTAGTATCTAAAATGTAGTAACTTTGTCCTTGGGGTTGGTAGATGGTTAGGGCGCATTCCCACTATGTCGTGACGATTAATTTATCGTTGGACGACTGTCGTACTAGCCGTGTGTCGTGTCGTTTCGTGTGAGCTGGTCCCATTATATCGACTGTTTATCGTCACTGTGTCGTCGAAATATTTTATCGTTAAACGACTGTCGTATCTAGCTGTTCCCATTGTCGATGATCGTGACGACATTTTTACTGTTCACGGCAGTCGCCTTGTCGTTTGCACATTAGTCGTGAATGAACGTGTGTACGAAATGTTTGATACGTGACTACTATAGATAGTCGCAATAACGACACATGATTTGTCGTCACCCTAAGTCGTGACGTTTTTTTTATTGTTTTACGACTGTCGTGCTAGCCGTCTAATCGTGTGTCCTTGTGAACCTCCATTTAAATATACAAGACACGACGCTTTAAACGACACGATAATCTGTCGTCACGATATTGTGGGAACGGGGCCTAAAAGTCTTTGTCGGAAGCAGTGCGAACAAGTGCCAGACAACTAGTGCCTGACGCTGGTTTTCAACTGGACCTGATTGCTAAAATCTTTATATTCTTAGGAGCCAACCCTACCACTATGCGTTTACACCTACCATACATTACTCGCCTTCTCTATCGTTGCGTTTAACCAGATTGCTTGCTTTGTATAACACACCGTGTCGTTATTTATACACGTATTTAATTGTATTTCTGCTGTGTGTACTGTGCCTTATGGGAGCGAATAATGAGTTGGCAGAAATGGAGGATAAGTAAGGAAATGCTTGAGAAATGCGTTCTTCGTGCGATTAAGAATAACGGTGGCTTGATTTTAGTATTCGCAATAGGTTTATTTGTATAGGTTAGGGCCTTATTAGAAGGCTGAAAGTCACACAAAGGGCAATGGAGAGGGCTATGCTTGGAGGACTTCCCTGCGTGATCGAATCGGAAATGAAGAGATCCGCAGGAGAACCAAGGTAACCGACATAGCCCGAAGAATTGCCAAACTTAACTGGCAGAAGGTAGGGCACATTGCTCGCAGAACAGATGGCCGATGGGGCCGAAAGGTTCGGGAGTGGCGACCGCGTACCGGAAGACGTAGCGTTGGAAGGCCTCCCACAAGGTGGACCGACGACCTTGTGAAGGCCGCAGGAACCCGTTGGATGCGAGAAGCACAAACCGGTCGAAGTGGAGGTGCTTGGGGGAGGCCTAGGTCCAGCAGTGGACGTCTTTCGGCTGAAATGATGCTGTTGATGAACAGGTTTCTAAGTTTATCTTGGATATCACTGACATCGGTGAACGAAAAACATCGAGAGGAAAACTTTGGGGTGGTTGCGAATCACACTTACAGTAGAAATTCTTTCATTTTTACAGTTCAGCAACATTCATTGCATGATTTGCATTATTCAGCAGACAAATTTTTCGAACATATGAAGCAATGGAATAGTATCAAAATTATTCAAATTGTGATTCATAGTGCGTGGGAAGGTGTTAATTAGGGAATGCAAAACCGGCCAAAATGAAAACCCGGTTTTTTTTTCGGGTTTCGTATTAAAAAAGCCGGTTTTCGGTGAACCCGGTTTTTTTTTCTTTGTCTAAGTTTTTTTTAAACTACTTGTGAAATTCAGGCCGCCTACATCTTGCATATATTCAATAATTAAATAGAAACGTATCTATTAAAAATAAATACATAAGTATTCAAAATTTCAATAAAAATGCAGAAATTTGTTTAAGTAAAATGTTTATTTGCTTTTTGTGCTTCACCTTAGTAGGTACAATATTAATCAACAGTATTAAAAAGATCAACGAAACATAATTAAGTAATTCTAACTATCACGTATGAATAGAAAGTATTACAAAATACAAAACCAACATATAACCATATTATAAATTCTTTAATCATAAACCTTAACTTTTAAAATGAAACCGTAATAACATCCGATTGCTTCCGATTTCGTTTTCGATTTAAAAAAATGACCCCACACGCTGTTTTTATCCTCAGTTTTTCTAATGTTTTCTACAAAGTCATCCATAGTAATCTGAAAGCGACAAGCAAGAGCAATAACTTGATCTGTTTAATTATGAAATTAACAAGAATTATTCTGGACTGAGAGAGGGAAAATATAATGTTCCAGGATGATCCAGGGCCCAGGCACTTCCTGGGCATACTGTAAACGTTAGGTAAGAAAACAAAGGCAAACCAGTTTCGTAGGCGATGGGCAGACGGCCTATGCCTATCATTACAAAACCGTTGTTTTATAAATTAACTACTACCTTCTGCTGCCCGAGACTTCGGCAGCGTAGAATAAGTGGAACATGATTTTTTCGGGATTAAAAGTAGGCTATGTAGGTAGCCTAGCTATCTCTATTCCAAATTTCATCCAAATCTATCTAGATTCTAGCTGTTTCTGCGTGAAAAAGTAAAAAACATGCTAACAATCAAACTTTCACAATTATAATATAAAGCATTGTGTGGCACACTGTGTGAATATCTTAACATTTAAAAATAGCAATTTGTACCTAACCTAAGTAAAGTACATACTATAAATGTCAAATACTTACAAAAATAACTGAACTGCACGACAAATCACACACCTTCACTCAACTATAGAAAACAGTTAAATGTTACCAAATTACTAATGCTACAATAAACAACACGTCTTTTTCCACAAATAAAGAATTTTGAATCTTGAATCTTTTCACTAGCAACCGTTGGCAACGTTTGGTAAAACAAAATGCCTGACACCAAATTCATAGTTTTGACTGACACGTGGTGTTGGGTGTTGCCATTTGAAAATAATAAAAAAACTCGAAAAACCGGAAACGTGAAAAAAAACCCGGTTTTTTAATCATTTTAAATATACCGAAAAACCGGTTTTTCGGTTTTCGGTGAAACCGGTTTGCATGCCCTAGTGTTAATTCATCAAAAAGTCAAAGGATCAAAAATAAATTTCAAACTGAGAACCTCCACTATCATCATGGAAAACCGTTATCCATGTCATGACTCAATCGATATAATTATACGACATCCTCGTTATAGGAAGATGGCTTCCTAATTATAATTAAGCCTTAAACAAACCGCCATGTAATCCAAAAGTTGTACTGTCTCATGTTTGATTTGTACATTATATTAATTAATCAGAACAGGGTGTGGGCTTAGTGTATAAGCGGTAGCGGTATTGAAAATCGCTTCCGTGTTTTCCTCTGGCACTTTAAAATCAAATGCAGTTTTGGAATCCTTCACTAGTGTAGTTGATAGAAAGAATGAGGAATGAGGTTTGTTAACTAGGATAGATTTTCCTGATCTAAAATGCGCAGGCAGACAAATTGGAATATATGAAGCAACTAGCTGCGTCCCGCAGTTTCACCCGCATAAGTGTCGATCCCGTGGGAATATCGGGATTAAAAGTAGCCTTTATGTTAATCCAGGGTGTCAGCTACCTCCATACAAAATTGTATCAAAATCGGTCTAACCGTTTGAGCGTGAAGAAGTAACAAACATATAAACACACACACCCACTCACAAACTTTCGCCTTTATAATATTAGTGTGTTATATTAGCAATATCTTTCAAAATTATTCAGATTGTAGTTGTTAGTGTGTTACGCAATTAGGGTGCTGTCTCTCTCATACCATCACGCCTTATTTCCCTGAAGAGTTTCGCAGAGGTGTATCTATAGTACACCCCCATTTCGTCAGGTAGGGGACAAAAATCCATACTACGGACTGCTACTGAGAAATTTCAGACGGAAAAACCCAATATTATCTTTTTTACCGGGAAGCCGTTGCTTAAATACCACCTTAAAATACTCTTTCCAGTACCACAATAGTAAGCTAATGCGTGTCGCTTTCCTTTCCCATTTCCATTTCTCCACAGAACTGGTAACCATTCGTTCCACCAACAATCGTCTTCTACGATGTCCTTCTCACCGTTCTAGCTTCATTCATTCTCCTTTCTTTTAAAGTGAAGGCACGTGAACATATCCGTCATACATAAGTTGGCCGTAACATCCCAGCGCTGATTTGCTAGATTCGTTTTCTCCTCAACCGATAATTTTTTCTCCTAACAGTTCATTATGTTTATATGTATATATCTATCTATGTATTAGTATTTATTCTTGAATTTTATAGTCAATTCCTAGCTATTTATCCGTATGTTTCACCTGCCATGATTTATCTCTGCATCACCCAAAGGTTGACTGGTAGAAAATACCTCAGGCATTAAGTCCGCCTTTTTACAGATGTTTTTTTACTTGTGCATAAAATTTTAATAGAAATAATCGCTTATCGCTCCGCCTATTACGATAACCAGACCCTAAAATCTTGAAGATCGTAAAAATGCTACATAAATTCAAACCAGTCGGCTCACCAATTAGTTTTAATTACCTAAGAGTGTTGTAGCCTTATCAATACGTAGGAATCTTAGTATCAGATTACTATTCAAATGTCCAATGTACAGTGGGCAAGATTCGGGACAAAATTCTCGATAAAACAAAAAAAAAGATTTAATCAGGCCAAAATTCTAATTTTTCAGTACACAGTAGACCGAAGATTCTGGATAAAGAATTTTTATCGAAGCACAGTGGTTCGAGATTGAATCCGGACGGAATAACTTCATCTGTGTTTAAAATACATCTCGTGGGAAGTTTTAATTGACGATTGATACGTATGCTAATTACCGACTTCAAAAAAAAGGAGGTTATGAAGTTTAGAGATTCTGTATTTTGTACTTAATCTCTTTAGTTCTGGAGTAACGGGAGGTAATTTAGCTTATTACTTACTTACACTGCGAGTATGTCGATTGGGTACAGGTAGGCAAAGTCATTATTAGTTAAACTAAACTACAACAGCTGTTTTAATTAATAAAAAAAAGTAAAAAACTAGCCAAGTGCGAGTCGGACTCGCACACGAAGGGTTCCGTACCACAAGGCAAAAACGCCGAAAAAACACGTCTGTCACCAGGCTGTATCTCCTGAACCGTGACAGCTAGACAGTTGAAATTTTCACAGATGATGTGTTTCTGTTACCGCTATAACAACAAATAAGTACTAAAAACAGAATAAAATAAATATTTAAGGGGGCTCCCATACAACAAACGTGTTTTTTTCGGCGGAACCCCTCGTGTGCGAGTCCGACTCCCACTTGGCCAGTTTTTTATTTTATCGCGTTTAGATATCGATACCCATAGCATTTGTGGAGTTTCACTAGCTAATTAATTTTGACCCTATATATATGTCAGGTTAAGCTACGCATGCCGCGGTTGGTCTGTGGATGGGTGACCATCTTTACATACCGTGACCCCTCCGTGCCTCGGAAAGCACGTTAAGCCATTGGTCCCGGCTGTCATTCGTGGATCTTTGACAGTCGTTACGGGTAGGCAGAAGTCCGAAAGTCTGACAACCAGTCTTACCAAGGGGTATCGTATTACCCAGTAACTGGGCTGTGGAGGACAAATAGGCAGTCGCTCCATGTAAAATACTGGTATTCAGCTTCATCCGGTTAGACTGGAAGCCGACCCCAACATAGTTGGGAAAAGGCTATGCAGATGATGATACATGTATATAGATGAATCTTGCGCAGAAAATTCGGTTGTCTTAACTGTCGAGTATTCAATATGTATATATTGTGTGTACAATAGGTAAATCTTAGGTCTTTTAAAGGTATTTTGTTAATCGATTCATAAATTACTTTCTTTCAAAACGGCGGCTGCGCTAAATTTATTCCTTTGCTTGCATTTTAAGAGACATGTGGACGCAGCTGAATGAACTAAATCAAAGACATCGTCTCGGTTATTAATACCATGCACACTGCTACAAACACGAGCAATTTGTAGCCAAAAATAAAAACAAACTTTATTATTATGCCGGTCAAGCATCAGTGTCGGAAAATGCAATAAAATAGAGCATAACAAAAACTATGAAGCATACCTCATAAACCTTCGAATGAACCGCTTAACAAAATCGTATCCAAAGGGATAAACTAAAAAAATACACGCTTCAGATATTCAGCTATCCTTAATTTAAACTTAGAAATGAATTCGACTTTACACCATGCAAACACAGAACAGAATGTCTTAAAATTCTGACGCTAATTCAAATTCAAAACATATCCCCGAAATGTTAAGGTGACTTTTCGTTTGCATTACACAGTGGTACATTCTGTCGAGACTCGGGGAAAAAAAGACGCCATGCTCTGCGGACAAATTTAGCGAGAGTCGACGAAAAGCGGGCAAAAAGTATGCTCAGACGTTCGCACCCCTTTTTCAAGGTAAATTTCCCGAGCGCATCAGGAATTAAAATAGGTATGAAGGTATTTTTTCGCGAGTATTTTTCTGGGAATGTATTTATTTTTTGAGCGATCTGGAGCAACATTGTATTTACTGGTTGTTGTACTGTAGAAGATGTTATTAACAAAAGTAAAGTATGTAGTTTACTGAAGTAGTCCGGACGAATATCGACTATATTCGACGAATATGTATATTCGACGGCACGGTTGGCGCAGTGGTTAAGCTATTGACTGCTGCGCTGCGTGTCGCGGGTTCGATTACCGCACGGAACAAATATTTGTATGACCTACAAGTAGTTGTTCCGGGTCTGGCTGTTTGTTTATGTGAGTTTCAATGTTTGTAAAAGTACCCACAATACAGGAGAAATTCCTAGCGTGGGGCAACGTTTAAAAAATAAATAAATAAATAGTTTAGCCTTATCCCATTAGGTACATACATAGGTACTGTTGACGCATGCGCGTTAACAGTACCGGAACGTATATGGGCTACTATAAGAAAATCATCATCTGCGCTAGCCTTTTGCCAACTATGTTGGGGTAAAATAGGTACTTTGGTAAAATCAGTCCTAAATAATGAAAGGTGCCCTTTTCAGTCAACCTTTACAATACATATTTTCTTTAAAAAAAATTTGATGTTAAGAAAGCTTGATTTATAAAATACTAGCAGCGCCCCGCGGTTTCACCCGCATAATTGTCGATCTCATGGGAATATCGGGATAAAAACTATCCTATGTCCTTCTCCGGGATGCAATCTATCTCTCCGCCAAATTTTATCGAAATCTGTTCATCACGCTATGACCCTTAGGAGCCGAACAAAAAGAAAAAAAGTCAGAAAGAACGCTAAGCCAAAACGAAGTGATAGCGCGGGCAGATGATTCGATGCGACGGGATGGGCACAAATGTCATTCTCGTAATTGCAAAAATGACAATATGTCATTTAGGGACCACATAAGCACAGGACCAGTCGATGTGGCGACGCTTGGGGAGGGCCTTGGCCAGCAATTGAAGTCTTTCGGCTGGAATGATGATGTCATTGATTTAGCTTTACAAATACTGATACTTGCATCCGGCTCGAAGGACCAAAAATATGTCAGGGTACGTAGCGAGGTGTCGGTGTTTTTGAGGAGAAACAAATGTTTATGTTGAACACTATTTCTTGACTAACTCTCAAACTGTTCTTAGTGATAACAATGTCGGAACTCATTGAAACGCAACTCTTACATTACAACTTTCCTCAGTATACGATTTCAAGGAAAAAGTCGGTGTTTAGAAAAATAAATGAATGTCCAACAAACATTTTTTCCATTGCACACGGTTTCAGTCCGCCATCACGCCATATTGATTCGTCATCCGATTGTTTTTGTGAACTTGCTAATTTTAAACGTTTATTTATCCATCAACATTCGGCACAGGATGCTTTTTGGGAAAACAAATAAACAAAACATTGATACTGGCGGTGCACTCGGGTTTGCTTGCGGATTTTAGAGAATACTTTAATTTATGTTAGTCAGGAATTTTAGAAAAGAAAATTTAAGCAAGATTGCAAATTCATCAAATCAAATCATTAGAATCATTAATATATCTTTCTAAGTTAGATTTCTACCACCAATCTCTTATGGAAAAGTGTTAATGGTAGAAATCTAACTTAGAAAGATGTATGAATGATTCTAATGATTATAATTCTCTAAATATACACCTGTTATTGTCGCGAATCATATTGTGACCAAGATACAACCTGACACTGACCTGCAAATTGCAAAAAACGTAAGAAAATTTGAATTTCGCGGTCTCAACTACCCATTTACGTTAAATAAAGTCATATTTGTACTGTGGACTGGGTTGATAACCATTACTTCCCACGTGCTTTGATTCTAACATGTTCCCGTATTTATCTTGCGAATTGTAGTTTGACAGTTGAACGACAGTGACAGGAATAATGCTTGGCCAAAGTACGTCATGCTCGGCGTAAGATTTTCTTCAAGACAAACACATATGGACACAGGCCTCCTCTTTTCGAAATATATTTAATATGGTAATAATATGAGGGGCGGCTAATAGTAGTAATAACAGTCGCACGGGTCGATCGATCAGGTTAAGCTACGCTTGCCGCGGTTGGTACGTGGATGGGTGACCATATTCGTATCCCAAGACTCTGAAAGCACGTTAAGCCGTTGGTTCCGGCTGACATTCGTTCATCTTTGACAATCGTTACGGGTCGTCAGAAGACCGAAAGTCTGACAAATAATCTATCAGTCACTCCATGTAAAATATTGAGATTCAGCTGCAACCGGTTAGACTGGAAGCCGACCCCAACATAGTTGGGAAAAGGTTAGGCAGATGATGATTATATAATACTAGCTGCGCCCCGCGGTTTTACCCGCGTAAATGTCGATCCCGTGAGAATATCGGGATAAAAAGTAGCCTATATGTTAATCCAGGGTGTCAGCTACCTCCATACAAAATTTCATTTCATCAAAATTAGTCCAGCCGTTTGAGCGTGAAGAAGTAACAAACATATAAACACACACACACACCCCCACACACACTCACAAACTTTCGCCTTTATAATATTAGTGTGATTAAATTTATGATCTAGCATGCGGGCCCATTGCGGGTTGGTGCAAAACACACACATGCCGACTTTTTTCTTTTAGTATATTCCGGATTCCTAAATCATAAACATTATAGTACAAGGGGATTACTTACCGGTTCATATAGAGTCAGATATGCCTTAAAGTAAATAAATATTTCCAAAATATATGAAATCAGATTTTAAAATAATGTATTTTTAGGCCAGCGGTCATTCGCCATTATTTATGTGTTGCGAACAAAGGTTTTTTGCCGATAATTCTTATAGCCTATGTTTTGTTAGGCATTTTGTGGAAAAAGTTGGGGATTTTCAATATTAATATTCTTCAGGAATTATGCAAGGCTACAAGGCTAATAAGTGACTTATGGGGTATAAACGACCGATAAATGTGACGGAATTTTTATAATATGAAACTATCTGCCAGATAAAATCTCCAGAACTTATCAGGAAGTGGGGAAACAGGCCATTAATTTTGTCTCACTCTTACCTGAAAAAATACCTGTCAATCTGATTGGCTCACACGTATCTAAAAGTATTTTTTGGGGTTCCGTACACTTTTGACGTTCAAAAGTGCCCCTATTTGATTGAAATAAATGATTTGACTTAGACTTTGACTTAAAGGGTAAAAACGGGACCCTATTACTAAGACTCCACTGTCTGTCTGTCTGTCTGTCACCAGGCTGTATCTCATGAACAGTGATAGCTAGACAGTAGAAATTTTCAGAGATGATGTATTTCTGTTGCCGCTATAACAACAAATCGTTTAGTTTAGTTTTTTAGTTAAATTTTTATGTAGGTACTTATATGTTGTTGGCTTGCTGTGCGCTTTGGTGTCTTACAGTAAGTGCAGCATGCAATTGTTATATAAATAAATAAATACTAAAAACAGAATAAAATAAATATTTAAGGAAACATGTTTTTTTCGGCGTTTTTGCCTTGTGGTAAGGAACCCTTCGTGTGCGAGTCCGACTCGCACTTCGCCAGTTTTTTTTTATAATTATGATTCTGCCAAAGTGGCCTTTTTAGGCCCCCTGTTCCTTCGTTCCTTCAGACTCATATTGACAAGGACAACCCTATTTGAGCCCTCAAACAATGTGTTAATTACCAAAACAAAACCTTGCCAAACGTCGTTACTGTGGAAATCATCAACAAAAATCTGGCAATCTTTTCGTAATTTGTCGTCATATTTTGAACAATAATAATGTGTTTTAGGCCAAACATTTTTCCATTCTTTATGGTAAAGTCGCCTTTCGTCTATAAAGTTGTATAATTTAGATATCTGCTGGTATTAAATAATGGGTTATATTACACACTATCATATTCGCAATGGGTTTCATTTTGTCAATTCCACAATATTCATTGCGTTATTTAAGGCTACTCTTTCGAAAAAAGCTTAAAAACAGCGTGCAGATGAAGCAGCTTTTCTCCGGAACTTACAGAGAAATTACATCTGAAAAAATAGTTGGTAATCTACATGATATGAATCGTAATTTGGTTTAGCCATAATTTTTCTATCGATATCACCTATTAAGAAAAAAAACCACCAAATCACCTCCAAATCGTTGAGATGAAACCATTTTACTCCTTCATTTTTTATCAAAGAATATAAAAAAAATATCTAGTGCTTTCCAACAAAAATCCAAAACAACTTAAGTTGTTCAGCAGATAAATTTTTCGAACATTTCATTTCATTATAATTTTTTTTTTTTTTCATTTTTTTATATGAATATGTTCGAAAAATTTATCTGCTGAACAACTTAAGGCTTGTATTCATGCCAACGACCTTGTGCATTTAGGCGGAGCTAACCCCTCCCCGCGCCACTCCGCCACCCGCATGCACCCGCATGCCAACGCGTTGCCTAGCAACACGAGGCGCCCGGATTAGCAATATGATTCAGATTCTGATTGATAGTGTGTTACGCATTTAAGGTGCTGAACTTCAGTTAAAATGGATTTTTGAGCACATTTTCATAATTTTGCAGAAATATTACACTTCTACTTTTAAAACGTTGTGTTTCATGCTCCACTTTAGTGATATCAAACACACTGTATGCTATTACCTCTGTGTGCGTTATGGCTGCCCACGCGCATCTCTATGCCGATGATTAATATGTGGGTAAGATGTAAACTGTGAGAACGGAACGGTACGTAAGAAGGCCAGGTAAGATTGTGAAATTGTTTATATTTTGGAAGAGGTAAAATTCTGTTTCATCTGGCGATTAGTTGTTGAAGGGATTGCCTGTAAACTCAGAGATCTGTTAGCGTTGCCTGTGATTGGACGAAAGTGCAATGCAATGTTGCGTAGAATAGTCTTTGATAAACGCAACTATAGAACGTAGAAGTCTCGTTTAATCTAATTATTTTATTTTAATTGCAATTATTTAATTTAAAAAAAAATCTGTCAGTTGTTTTTTTGAAAACTGACAAAAAAAACCTGAAAACCTTATACAGGGTCAAATTAAATTAGTTAGCGAAACCCCGCAGACGTGGTGGGTCTCGATATTTATTAATATACGATAATTAAAAAAAAAAATGGTTCTTTTCTAGGTTCATCGACCGCAGTTAGTAGGTAGGTACTTATAGAAAGTCACTTGAGTTAGTGTAGCTGTATAGGGTTTATTCTTGTGTAAACTTCACATTCGAGACTGTTATCGATATCAAAACACGATAAAATAGATTTTCTGTATTCATACTGCAAGTAACAACATTTCCAGCAGTCGTTGACATCGTGTTTAGTTATCAATACCTATCACGACTACGGAGTTTCGCTACCTAATCTAATTTGACCTTGTATAAGATCGTGGCCTTTACCAACACATGTCAAATAGGACATTTACATCCCTTCCCAGTGTCTTCACACATTCTGATTCAGCGCTTCCTGTGGCCAATTTTGTCTCACCATGCCGCTGTGGATGTCCGGATGTTAAAGGCAGCATGTGTGAAATAAATACGACATCAAGCAAGCAAATGATGGGTAGTAATTATAATATTATCTTTTGTTCGTAATCCTTTTATTTATTAAACTTTATGCACAAGTATTCTTCAGGGATTTTTTCAAATCCGACTGGTAGTTCCAGAGATTACCCCCTACATACAAACTTACAAACTTTACCTCTTTATAATATTAGTATAGATTAACTGTCTCTGTGTATCATTACATTATGCATAATCACCCTATAATGTTCCCAATGCTGGGACACAGGCCTCTGGAGGAAAACTGGGAACTTATAATTTTGTGTCGAAAAAAAGTATGGAGCGGGTATGAAAAATCAAAATATCTCTGGAACTGCAAAACATCCCGTTGTATCCTCGTAGGACATAACTAATTATTTTTGACACACATCAAATTCCTGGAAATAGGTACTGCACTTTTTTATCGTCGAAAATATATGTATATTTCTAGCTGCGCCCCGCGGTTTCACCCGCGTAAGCGTCGGTCCCGTGGGAATATCGGAATAAAAAGTAGCCTATATGTTAATCCAGGGTGTCAGCTACCTCCATACAAAATTTTATCAAAATTGGTCCAGCCATTTGAGCGTGAAGAAGTAACAAACAACACGCACACACACTCACAAACTTTCGCCTTTATAATATTAGTGTGATTTTCGTATAGAATGGGTTATTATACTTTTCAGTGCCGTAGTGTACTGGAAATTAGTGAAATAAAATCATTCTCATGATCAATGGGAGGATTGAAAATCAGCGAAGAAAATAATTACCGTTAAAAATACCTAATTAACGACATCCATATATGAACTTTTCGTACACCCATTAATAGATTCACAATAACAAACATTTGCATACCATCTGGTAAAGGCCAACGTTCACGACACCAAAATAAATCTAATTATAACCGTGAATAATTTAATGTGGTAACAATTGGTTAAGATCACCACGTGAGCCATAACTATCATGACTCAATGGGAACTGAATATTATCAGCCATATGGACTGTTTTGACATGGCAGACATTGCGAAATAAATTATGTCTATGACGCGAAATGTTTTTCGTCCGTCGTTTCAGGTTGGTGCTTGTTCAGTTGGACGGGATAGAAATAAAAGTAGGTATTTTGTAATGAGTTTTGCAGCAATGAATAATATCAGGATTTAAAAGGGAAAAATGGATACAGAAGGTGCTGTGGCGCAGCCTGGGAGAGGCCTATGTCCAGCAGTGGAGTGCGATAGGCTGAGTTGATTTGATTTTTGAAGATTTAAAATGGTTCTTGATCTTTAGCCCTCATTGATGTAGGAATCACAAGAGCTGGTTTTAATTGTGTATTTCTGGGTACAGTTCCTGGGTTTGACAAAATAGAAAAGATCGGCCTCGGCCATCTATGAGTAAATACAGTCTCCCTGCGTCATATCTGATGAAAGAGAAGAATCAAAATGAACAACGTATTCTGGATTCTCATATAATTATGTAATTTTTTATGATTTTCTGAGCATTGTTTTTGCATTGTCTATCTTTTTAGCCCTAGGCTGTCTGAAAATTAGGAATTCTTTACCAGATTTGGCAGTACGAGATTGTATTATTTTTGTATTTTACAATTCACGTCAATGTTCAATTATATCGCGTTCAAATGTTAGAGTAACCTATTTTCCTAATTGACTTTTACGCGTTACGTAGGAGGGCGTAGGAAAAGTAAAATTAGGTACAGCTATTTCGTTTTTATCGTTATCTTGGCATTACTTTCCTAGATTTGAAAATCTTTCTGGTGAATTGGTGTGGTGTGAAGAGAGCCAGTTTGAAAAATTATGATTCAGATCAGAGATTTTGTGGATGTTTAACGTAATGACAAATGCATTAGCATTTGCCAATGTGAGATAGAAAGAAAGAAAGAAAGAAAATACATTTATTTAGCACAGACTAAAAGACACACAATACAGCAGGTAGTCAGATAATAGTCGTACATACATCAGATAAAAACAGAAAATATAAAAATAAAAAGGGTAAAAATAAAAAGTCCGATGTAAGAAATTAGCAGGAATGTGTGCCTCACGGCTGCGCTAAAAAGGTCCAGTTCAGCAAAAATGCCACAACTAGTGCCTGACGCTGGTTTGCAACTGAACCTGATGTGTGAAGTGACGGATGTAAACCAGTTTTATACTGCAACGTGTGTATGCATAATTAGATAAATAAATAAAAATAAATTTGTGTCACATAAAAAACAATACTGAGTAACATTGTAAAAATAAAAATACTGATAAATATGGTGAGATGGCCGCATGATAGACCAAAGAAAACTTTACGACGGGATACTCATCTGTCAAATAACTATATTTGACAGATGAGCACCCTATCTTTCATTCCCGTCAATGTCATGACTATCTATGCGTTTTTAATCATGGATTCCTTAAAAAGCAAACCATTTTTTATCTTTCTCCGAAAAAATCTGCCCTTTCTAGCTGAAAAACTTAACGACTAAACAGTTAACTTTAACGGCATGTCAATACCTACACTAGAACAAACAAAATATCTGGAAACCCTTCGACCGGATACCGACCACGTGTTACCCTGCGCACACGCACATTTCTAACAAGGGGGCGTTTTCTAAAAATATAACACAGAATTATAAACGCAATACGTTCTGGGTTAGTCACTTCGCGTTCACCACGATACGCGGTCCCGAAATCCGCGTCCCGAGTCCCGAAAACGAGCCCGAATCTTTTGTTCGTCGACCATGGTCTTAAGTGTTTGAATTTCGATAATCGAATTTTAGTTTGTAGTGCTTTTGTGGATTTTTTTTCGGTTAAATAAAAGGTGAGATGTTGTAAAACTTAATTTTTATTATTTATTGTTTTAGTTTGATTGTGTGGGTGAAAAATATTATTCGTAATATTAATTGTATGTGAAACTGCGTGGAAAATATAAACAGGGGGGCCTAATAAGGCCACTTTGGAGAATCATAAAAGGATAACATTATGAATTATAATAGGTATGGCGAAGACAGTCCATGTTTTTCTTTTTTTCGCTGCACTACGTAGGTACAATCAAAGAAATTGGGATTGGATTTGGATTGGATTGATTGGTATTTTAGCACAGACAAAAAAAAAATACTGAAAAATGCTTTACCAATGGGATTTGATACGATTAACTTAACAGTTAACTGTCCATTATGTTATCCTTTTATGATTCTGCCAAAGTGGCCTTTTTAGGCCCCCTGATCTAATGTTTCCTACACACATAGTAATGTTATTTGCGTAGAAAAAACCGGGCTCCGACCTCTTTAATTTCTAAATACGCACAAATAATAAACTATTTTCAGAGTGAGTTATGTGTAACAACTTCTCAGTAAAGATACTTTCGAATTTTCAGTCCGACTTTAATATTTTTCTAGCAAAATACTAGTTTTATTCTTCTTTCAATAGAATTTTTCGCTTTTATGCTCGTCTATAAAATATGAATCTCGGAAACTTAATGCTTATTTGGCGCCGTTTTAGCGTCTACGGGACGCGTTTTTCTCGTGAAAAACTGTGGTAATAAAAAACTGTAAGTTACTTTGAACAAAGAAAGGCTGAATATACGAACTTGGTATGTTACTATGTGCGTATAATATGTTATAAGAAAACTTTTTGAAGATTTATTTTGCACGTGTATGAAAAATATTCATCGTTAAATTACGTTAGTATTTTAGTGAATTTCGGGAGTGATTGATGAAATCCACCCTTCTCCCTATTGTGCCTTAAACGACAGTCAAGGATAGCTTGATTACTTGGACATTCTTTTGAAGGGCGTCATCACTCTGCAATCACCAATCCAACCCAAGCATGGTGATTGTAGAAATAGGTGCGGGCCTGCGGGCGGAGAGTAATGGGTAGCTCACCGTCCGATCAGGACCAGGCCCGTGCCGGACGGCGCGTACCTACGTGTTCCACGCGCGCCTCAAAGTGATGTCAGCAACAGAGAAGGGGCCCGCAAGGGCCGAAGGCTTGAAATATTGAAGTACCCTCCGAAGCCTGCCGGGTCAGTGGGATTGTCTGAAAGGGTTACCGCTACCCCGGAACATAAAGGGCTAAGGAAGGAACACGGGTGGGTTTTAGTCAGTAAGAGTCTGACACTCCCTTCCGCTCCACCCAGAGCGGGAGGGGTCATTTGATGATTTCCCATCCGCAAAAAAAAAAGCCCTCCTATATCTATACCTTTAACTCTGCCGGAAACTATTGCATTAGTTGTGATCGGGTATTTAAAACAAAATTCGGTCCGGCGATATTAGGATGGTCTTTATTGTAAAAATAAAGTTTTTAGAGGTATCTGCATGATTTTTTCGTATCAAATTAGTTACTTTGTATTATCTTTTTCCTGATATCATATATTTTTCTGATTTTGTTCTCTGAAATCATCAAATGTGAATCTGAAACCCCTCCCGCTCTGGGTGGAGCGGAAGGGAGTGTCAGACTCTTACTGACTAAAACCCACCCGTGTTCCTTCCTTAGCCCTTTATGTTCCGGGCCAGCGGTAACCCTTTCGGACAATCCCGCTGACCCGGATATAGGAGGGCTTAGGTCGCTCGCTTTTTTCGAAAGTATATACGTTTGTGTCGGGGTGTGTGTGTGCGTGTATGTGGGTGTATGTTAGAGTTTTTCACAAATGTATATAAATTACAGGAAAGCGCGAAACTATTAATTATCGTCATTAGTAGTCCGCTTCACAGATCTGCTTATTTTATAAATGAGCATGAGCAATGCTAGTTTCACAATTATAACGTCATATGAACACAATGTTATGAAATAATTACACCATCCTTATTATCTAGGTAGCCATCTTTTTACCATTGTGGGTACCGACAGCGTGCAGTTTTTTTTACTTACATTTTTTTTGTCTATCATAAACTTCTTTCTGACAAATGCGTGCACTGACTGGACAGGTCCTCTCAATCTGTGTGATTCTTTCCTCAAAAGACCATCTCAGACATCGATCTACATGGTCTTCAAATAACCTGACCAAGATTATGTCTGGACTTTAAAAGAGTCTGTGACCTCTGAGTAGTCAGATAGGAAATGCCGACCTCATCTTGTTTAAAAAAAAATATGATTGTCGTGTAAAAGTGTTTGTGCAAACCTACTTACAAAAATAAAATCATTCATCATTTAAGTAACTAAAAGAAAGAAAATTTTATTCAACACAGACTAAAACATACACAATACACCAGATACCTACATCAGATAAATACATTATAAAAGATCAAATAAAAAGTGTAAAGTCCGATGTAAGATTAGCGTGTGTGTGTGTATTAACTAACTGTGACCGCAGCTCCGTCTGCGTGAAAACACGTTGGATTTAAATAACATTAAATCCTTTTTAGGGTTCCGTACCTTAAAAGGAAAAACTGAACCCTTATAAGATCACTTCGTTGTTCGTCTGTAAATACCATTTTTCTCAAGAATCCGTAGAGTTATCAAGTTAAAATTAATATCAAACATTCAGGGCTGCAATCCCTTGAAGCAGTTAAAAAATCAAACTTCTAAGTCAACGTAATCAAAAGATACGGGCGTTTATGTTCCGTTTATACAGCATATTTTGACACTCGCAAGGGAATCAAAATCAAAACCTATAGGGTACTTACTTCCCATTGACCTAGAATCATGAAATTTGGCAAGAATCAATGGACAAGTCTGTCAAAATCATTGTGATCTTTATTGTCGTTACAATATGGTTGCTGTTAGGGTGCTGGCTGACAGAGGTACTGTGAACGATCTGTAATATTTTTTATTTTAACTCATGCTATGACATGCTTAATTGCGTAACACATTATCAATCCCAATCTGAATCATTTTGAAGGATATTGCTAATCCATTGCTTCATATGTTCGAAAAATTTGTCAGCTCAACAACGTAAATGACGCAATGAATGTTGTCGAATTGTCAAAATGAAACCCATTGCTACGCAATATGTTACGCATTTACTCCGCAGTTTGGGATTAGGTACGTTAGATTAGGAAGGGTTTTTACAGTATTGTCAATATTTTAAATGTTTGTGTCTGTGTGTGTGCGTGAGTGCGTGTGTGTGTATTGTCTATTGGTACAAGTCTATGTGCGAAAACGGTTTATGTCAGTTCACACTTGTGCCGATATTGGTCCGTTTTCGATACCTTATCGCATCAATATAATTTTGTTAAATATGTAATAAGAAGCAATGTGGTATATATGATTTTAAGCTTTTCAGAGGAAAAATATACTATGTTTAATTCGATATACGAGCAATATTGATGCTAGAGGTATTTTTATTAAAATTTCACAACAGTTGACGGGATAGGAGGTAAATAAAACCCGGTCAAGTGCGAGTCGGACTCACGCAGCGAGGGGGTTCCGTAGTAGGTATGTAATAAAATTACGGTTTTCGGATTTTCTTCTTTACTTGTGATTTCATGAGTTTAGGTCAACGGGAAGTACCTTAGATTTTGATTCCCTTGCGAGTGCCAAAATATGCGGCATAAACGGAATATAAACGCCCGTATCTTTTGATTGCGTTGACTTAGAAGTTTGATTTTTTCACTGCTTCAAGGGATTACATATTTGATATTAATTTCAACTTGATAACTTCACGCGTTCCTGAGAAAAATTGTCTTGACAGACGGACAACGAAGTGGTCCTTTACGGGTTCCGTTTTACCATTTCAGGTACGGAACCCTAAAAAAGAACATAAAAAAAATACGGCTCACTACTCTATAAAAATAAAACTTGTTATTTGTGGCAAAACTACTGTCAAACAATAAAATAAAATATTTTTTATGACAATACGTAAAATAAAACGTATGGGCGTTTCCGCTAGCAAATGTTCAATTAAAAACCGTTGACGGTTTTATTGTTATTTTCCGTTTTGAACCTGGGTTAGGGAGAGAATGATATTTTGTTATTTATTCTGTGCGTTATTATAGAAGTATGAGGAACAGGGTGTAAAGTTCACTCATCCTCCATAGAAAAGGGAGGATCCTCCGACCAGACGGGTGTTATGTCTGGCGGGCAACTGCCCGATGATTCATGTCGGGCCGTTGTATCTATGCTAGTTGCGCGGTAAACTCTGCTTGCGCGATGCAGGATTTGCGTGACGTCAGTATGACGCGTTGTTCGCATGTGGCGTTGTAGATACCGCTACAGTTATTTTATTGAATGGAGAAAATAGTGCTGTGTGTTATAAAGGGGGCCTAAAAAGGCCACTTTGGCAGAATCATAAAAGGATAACATTATGAGTCATAATGGACACTTACTGAGGCCTTAGTGTGAGTTTTTTCGACTCACGTTCGATTGCGTGCGCGTTAGAATTTTGTATGGGCAATTAGGTTTCTCCTAGTGACCACCAGGTGGCGCTATAACTTTTTTCCATATAACATTGAGTGACGTGACTGAAAAAACTCACACTAAGGCCACTGTTAAGTAAATCGTATCAAAGCTTGGTGAAGGATTTTTCAGTATTTTTTTTTGTCTTTGCTAAAATACCAATCAATCCAATCCAAATCAAATCCTACGTAGTGCAGCAAAAAAAGAAAAACACGGACTGTCTTCGCCATATTATGATTCATAATGTTATCCTTTTATGATTCTGCCAAAGTGTCCTTTTTAGGCCCCCTGGGATGGTGTTAGTAAAATGCATTATGTATGTTTTTTGCTATAGTTTTGCAAGCAATGAATGACAATGTTTTTTGCAATGGGATTTTTTTTGTATGAATTTATGTCTACTCAGTTTCATCATTTCAGCCGAAAGACGTCCACTGCTGGACATAGGCCTCCCCCAAGCACTTCCACTTCGACCGGTTCTGTGCTTCTCGCATCCAACGGGTTCCTGCGGCCTTCACAAGGTCGTCGGTCCACCTTGTGGGAGGCCTTCCAACGCTACGTCTTCCGGTATACTACTACTACGGTCTACTCAGTTTAGTTATTATCATTTTATTTGGGATATTTTACTGGGTGCTATTGTATTAGAAATTAAATCTTAGTATATTTACCTTTTTTTTTTATTATGTAGCGAAAGATGTTAAGTACAAAAATGTACTTTATGTAGCGGTAGGTGAAAATACTTTTCGGGAGAAAAACAACACAAAAACATGTTTTTTAGCCTAGGCGTATATATTCCTTAATTGGAACGAAATACCTACTACATTTTTTAAGTCAAAACTAGAGGCAAAAACTTAAAATTTATGCAAGAAGGCACTATTATTTTTATTTAATTTGCCCATTAGAAACATGAAACGATCAACGATTTTAAATAAATCTTTTTAGATAATCTGGAACTAGTTCAGTTTGTGATATCGTGTCGTTTCACCTTATTTAAAAGCAGTGTTTCCTATGCTAACTAATTTGGTGATATGGATCTTGAAATACGCACCTGAGGTGGTCAACCTCATAATGTAGTCAGGGGAATATTTTTTTAGCAAATTGACGTGACAATTTATGATGGTAGTCAATTTACTTAACACTTAATTAACTTTATGCTGACTTATATAATATGGAATATAGAAAAAAACATAACATCACACCTAGGGGTAGGCAGAAGTGTGTGGAACATCCATATATCGCAATTTACGTTACGTTACACCATACCTAATTATAAAATTCAAATGTATGTATATCCATGTGTGGTGTGGTGTGTATCTACATAGATATAAGTTGTATATAAGATAATATAAATTCATTAAGCTTAATTCAAGCTGTTGATTAAAAAACCAAGATATGTTTGGTGACTTTTTTACTAGAACCTATTTTATATTAGGTGCTAACTGTGCCCTGCGGTTTACCCACATAAGTGTCGAAACCTTAGGAATATCGAAAGTATACTATGGTTTTAGTCCAGGTTATGGTCTACTAATGTGTCAAATCGATATCCGTTCAGCCGTTTTAGCGTGAAAGCGTGGGTAACATACAAAAAAATCTAATCTTTTCTCTTTCATCATCTGCGTAGCCTTTTCCGAACTATGTTGAGGTCGGCTTCAAGTCTAACCGGATGCAGCTGAATACCAGTATTTTACTTAGTGCCTATCTGGCCTCTACAACCCAGTTACTGGGTAATACGATACCCCTTGGTAAGACTGGTTGTCAGGCTTTCGGACTTCTGACTACCCGTAACGACTGTCAAAGATCAACAAATGACAGCCGGGACCGACCGCTTAACGTGCTTTCCGAGGCACGAAGGGGTCTCGGTACGTAAAGTTGGTCACCCATCCACAGACCAACCGCGGCAAACGTAGCTTAAACTGATCGACCGTTTATGCGGCTGTTATTATTTAGCCACGGGCCCCTCCTCAAATATTTTATCTTTATAATATATAGTTTAGATGATCTAATACACAAGAGTAAACAGCACGCACACTGTGGGTAAAAAACCGGGCAAGAGCGAGTCGGGCTCGCGCACCGAGGGTTCCGTACCATCATAGGTTTTTAAATTTTCACCGGCGAGCAACTTACTGGATCTCGTTCAAAACCAATTTTCGGTGGAAGTTTACATGATAATGTACATCCTATATTTTGTTTAGTTTTATCAGTCTCTTATTTTAGAAGTTACAGGGGGGGGGGCACATTTTACCTCTTTGGAAGTGTCTCTCGCGGAAACTATTCAGTTTAGAATAAAAATATATTAAAAACCTCAATATCATTTTTGAAGACCTATCCATAGATACCCCACACGTATGGGTTTGATGAAAAAAAAAATTTTGAGTTTCAGTTCTAAATATGGGGAACCCCATAATTTATTGTTTTTTTCTATTTTTTTTGTAAAAATCTTAATGCGGTTCACAGAATACATCTACTTACCAAGTTTCAACAGTGTAGTTCTTATAGTTTCGGAAAAAAGTGACTGTGACATACGGGCGGACAGACGGACAGACAGACAGACAGACATGACGAAGCTATAAGGGTCCCGTTTTTGCCATTTGGCTACGGAACCCTAAAAAGAAGTTATTTAAAGGTACATAAGTAAATACATTTCACGTTTGTTCATTGTTGGTCTGTTGGTACGTACAAAGGTCCATACTTAACCTACATAACAAAAAACTTCCGCACTAAATAATTCTAGCACTTAAACCTTAGATACAGCAGTAAAGAATTCGCTGTTTACTTCACTGTCTTGTTAGATAAACTTCAGGCTTATTCCGGAACACAGTTGCTTTCAGAATAGCATGACAATTTAGCTAGGTTCACCTTCGGATTGTCAACGTGAGTAATTTTTTTGTCCTTTTGGTGCAGCCTGCCAGCTTATCATAGGTATTGAAAATTAGACTGAATTCATTGTGTTAGCAATAGATCGTGGCAGGTGGCGTCTTTAGTTTCTTTGTATGTTCATAGCAATATTTGTTAAGAGCGGTTACGCCGTACGGCATTTGATACAAACTTTCAAGCCCTTGTTTTTCGAAATGAATGAACCGATTTTAGTGAAACTTCATACGCTTGCAGGATACAAACGTCTAAAAAGTCACTTAAGAACATTTTCGAAATGTCTTATTTAAAAAAACTGGCCAAGTGCGAGTCGGACTCGCACACGAAGGGTTCCGTACCACAAGGCAAAAACGCTGAAAAAACACGTTTGTTGTATAGGAGCCCCCCAAATATTTATTTTATTTTAATTTTCTTATTTATTATTAAAGTAAAAATACAACTGAGTATTTTGTGAATATTTCAAGTGCCTACCTGTTGCCATTATTGATATCGAGCAAAAAAGGGCAAAAAAGTCGCGTTTGTTGTATGGGAGCCCCCCTTAAATATTTATTTTATTTTGTTTTTAGTATTTGTTGTTATAGCGGCAAAAGAAATACATAATCTGAGTAAATTTCAACTGTCTAGCTACCGCGGTTCTTGAGATACAGCCTGGTGACAGACAGACGGACGGACGGACGGACGGACGGACAGACAGCGAAGTCTTAGTAATAGGGTTCCGTTTTTACCCTTTGGGTACGGAACCCTAAAAAAGATAACTGGAAATCTCTGTTTCTATGGAAAATTTAAAATCGGTCTAATTTGGCTGTACCTAACACTATTTTTCGAAAATGTTCTTAAGTTAGTTAGTTACCTTTGTCTAAACACGGTAAAATAAAAAAGAATTGATATTTTTTCTTGGATCAACGACCGTTTGTAGTGATGTTACTTGAAGTATGTGTAGATGCAGCGGGATTGTCCGAAAGGGTTACCGCTGGCCCGGAACATAAAGGGCTAAGGAAGGAACACGGGTGGGTTTTAGTCAGTAAGAGTCTGACACTCCCTTCCGCTCCACCCAGAGCGGGAGGGGTCATTTGATGATTTCCCATCCACAAAAAGCCTTCAGAAAGAATACGAATGACATTCCGAACTAAACTGTGTTTCAGAATAAGCTTGTAGAACTGGACATAGTAGGACATGTTACTATCAGAGACTTAAATGAATTGCATGGGGTGGCACGTTCTAGCGAGTTATGTGCTCATTTAAATGTAAAGGCTTAGTTGTATGTAAGGGCTTTGTAGTTTTATTGTTAAACTGTTCTGTGACGCTTTCTCTTGAGCTTTTAAAGTGTAGCGACAGTGCCAAATTTACGAGACGTGAGTATCCCTTTAGTGTTCTTGAAGTTATTTATCTACAAATTTATAAATCAGGCCGAAATTACTTCGCATGAGGGGCAGCATTTTATTGGCAATTAACGGGAAGAACGTATTTTTTGGCAAGCGACATTTCATTAACGTTCCCCCCACCTTTTTTTATGTATTCTAAAGGACAATGGATAATTTAGTATGTGTCCCGTACCCAAAAAAAAAAATGACTGTCGCATTATGAACTGTGTCTGTCTTGTGCCGTCAGAGAGTAGTTTAATCAATGATTTCAAAAGTAAGGATACGCCCGTCTGAACATTTTACATAGAAATTCTTCGTTCGAAGTTCGCGCGCATCACTGTCAACTGAGTCGCGTTGGCCCTAAAACCGTCATTTTAGGGCCAGCGCGTTGGTGCCATTTAGTCGCGCAGTTAGCCCGGTCCTTACGCTAGTAATATATATGTCAATGAGTTTAATTAATCGTAAGAAAGCATGTCTGAAGACGCTCGGAGAAAAAAGTTTTTTTTTTTTTTTTAAAAACGTTGCCCCACACTAGGAATTTCTCCTGTATTGTGGGTGCGTTTACAAACATTTAAACTCACATGCACAAATAGCCAGACCCGGAACAACTACTTGTAGGTCATACAAATATTTGTTTCGTGCGGGAATGGAACCCGCGACACGCAGCGCAGCAGTCAATCGCTTAACCACTGCGCCAACCGTGCCGCCGAATGTATGTTAGGATGTTAGATTGATATCTATAATAAAGCGAAATATTTAACTTATTATGTTAAATATTTCGCTTTATTAAATCAATCTAACATAATATCCTATAAAAACTGATTGACCTGCTAATGTTGGACGCTTTTTGAAATGAATAAAGCTCTTAAAACTTTTTGCACAAATTCACCGCATTTGGGTGATAATTATTTTCAGCCTAACAGTCAAATTGCCAAATTATCAGACTTCGAGAACAGAGAGTTCCCACAAATTAAATATAAAATATACCACTGCGATCTAAAACATCTAAAAATCACGAAAGGTATCCAAAAGTTTTACAAACTCGTGGTGAAGCCCAAAATAATTTATTAAATTAAATTGAAAAGATAGGTTCCATCAAAAAGCTGTGAAGCAGAGTTTGTGTAACATTGTTTCAGCTGAAACCTGAAAGTTGGCCATTTGTTTACCTTCCTCCAACTTTTCGGTGATGCTAATGAGGGTTGTAAGGCTTAATGGCTAAGTTGGTTCGCTTCATTTACGCTTTTTTTACGCTTCCGAATAAGTCGATTTTTGTTTACAAAAAGTTGTCAACCCCGGTGTTTGGCAGGGGTGTGAAACTGTTGGTAGGAATAAAATAAAACGTAATTTGCACAGTTAAAGGGGTGTCTTTCTATCTATTGTAATACTGACGACATTCGTAGCATCGTATTTTGTATTTTTTTTCATCATAATCAGCCTATATATAATGTTCCCACTGCTGGGACACAGGCCTCCTCTCTGTGAGAGGGAGTGGGCCGTAATCCACCACGCGTGCCCAGTGCGGGTTGGTAGATGTCACAAGTCTTCGAATTTTTGGTTCTAGGACATGCCGGTTTCCTCACGATATTTTTCTTCACCGTTTTGAGAGCAGTGAGAGCGTATTTTTTTTATCGTTCGTATTTTTTAAGTAACCAATTGTAAAAAAAAAAAAAAACTCTTTATGTTATAGTTCCTATCTATTATATTTTGTGGCAAGATTACAACAAGGTATGAATGGCATATATTTAATCGAATCTCTAATAATTCATATTTTGCGATCCAAAAAATATTATTGAACACTCTAATATAATTGTTGCACCTCTTTTTTCCTATTTTGGGGTCCTAAAAATACAAATTAACTGTTATCAACTTGAATGTAGCGCTCGCTCGGCTCGTGCTGTTGATCACAGTTACAACTTTTTTTTTTTTGGTGGAGAAAATGCCTAACGCATACCACGTCGTCCGGGGAGACCACGAGGTCATGTGGGACTTGCACCCACTAAAAACTCCGCCTGTGCACCTACTTTCGCCTTGATGGGTGGGCCGCGAGAACAACTACGTATGACATTCGCGACCCATCCAGCGTGGCCCACTTCGCTCCCTCTTCTTGGCCCGCGTCCGGGCTCTTTTCTCCTTCAACCTAACCTAATCCGTTTGGTCGGGGTGCCCCCACAGTTCCAACCTTTTTTTTTTTTTTTTTTACGTGGAGAAATGCTCATGCATTCTGCACTACCACGGGGAGATAGTGCAGTTATGTCGGACTCTAACCCACTAAAACTCCACGGTGTCCTCCTCTGCCGCTTATGGCGGGAACACGGGCACGCGTTAGCACTCATCCGTGAACCCGCCGCGGCTGTCCGTCACCGGACCCTCCTCCGGGGAGTACTCCCCATCACCGGCGCACCAGAACACATAGCACGCCGTGACCACCCCAGGGACCAAACCAGCACATGGGCGCCAGACGACCCCGTCTCTGCCACCCTTGGTCCCCCTGCGACGGGTCAGGTCATTGGCCCCGCTGCCTGCCAATTTTCGGCCGCAGAGGATAGGGAGAGTGGCCAACGTCATACCAACACTCCTCTTCCCCTGCGGCCCCACCGCGTCCGCCATCGAACGGTGGCGACCCCGTCAAGGCCGCGGAAGGTAGGGAGAGCGGCGCACCGTAATACCGGCACTCCTCTCCCGCCGCGGCCTCCAACCCTCAGCCGCGATGCCTCCGGTACGACATCGCGGCCCGCCTCAGTTGCGATGTCGCCCAAGCGGCACCGCAACCTACATGTTGGCCGCTACGTCGTCGGCTTGTCGGCAAAAGCTCTGACGAGCGGCCCCTCCTCGGGTTCCTCTTCGCTTCACCGTGGGTGTCTAAGCCACGGCTACTGAGCCCCCCCGCCTCGACAATGCGGGAACCCACCGGGGGGGCCACAGTTCCAACCTAACCTAACCCCTTTGGTAGAGATGCCCTGTTAGTTACTGCAAGCAATTGTGAGAAAGACATGAATGTTAAAAAGTGGCTTAACTATAAAAAAAGTGAGCATAATGATGCACACTTTTTTGCGCAGCGTAAAAAGTTTTTAGAGGTTCATTAATTTAATAAAGTGTCCATCTTTAGACAGACAATAAACTTTTTAGAGAGTCAGTTAAATATTTCCTTTTATAAATTCCCTTAACAGATCATGCTTGCACTCATTAGCTGCAAAACTTCCATACTTCGTGCTAACTTTGAGTGCACAAAGCTCTCTTAGAACATCACTAGAAGCTGTTACGTTCGTCCGTCCGTCTGTCTGCTTTTGTTTTAACATTCCTATCTATATCGGGCCGATCGTTGAACTGTAGGTCCCCTTGTTGTCTTGGCTTGACTTATAAATAATTATCTGCAGTATCCTCACTGATTTTGCTAGAAGATTTCGACATGCTTTTGGTTTTCCATGGGCTGCGAAGATTTCAATGATTCGACCACATGCGATGCTATCAAACTAATATTATAAAGGCGAAAGTTTGTGAGTGTATGTGTTTATATGTTTGTTACTTCTTCACGCTCAAACGGCTGGACCAATTTCGATAAAATTTTGTATGGAGGTAGCTGACACTCTGGATTAACATATAGGCTAATAAATCTGGAATAACTCAAGAACGGCTGAACCGATTTGGTTGAAAATTGGTGGGGAGGTAGCATAGAACCATGAAACAGACATAGGATAGTTTTTATCCCGATATTCCCACGGGATCGACACTTACGCGGGTGAAACCGCGGGGCGCAGCTAGTTAGATAATAAAAAAGTAAGCGCAAGCAGTATAGAGCCACAGGCAAATTGTAATTCAGGGTCTCTGAAAGTTTTCTACGTTATATAAGTCAATTACTTAGTAAAACTACATACTTTCACAAGTAGGTATGTAGTAACTCCTAACTGAATAAACATAAATAAACATTCAACAACATTCTTATAAGTACAAAATAACACTAACACCAAACTCCATCTAATAAAAGTAAAACAAAGGAACGAAATAAAAGATGGCCGCTATAAAAAAAAAAACATAAAAAATTCATGAGAAGATCTCGTGGGAGATGATAATTAAGTAAAGTACACATAATTATAAAAAAAGCGGCAAAGTGCGAGTCGGACTCGCATACGAAGGGTTCTGTACTATATAACATATAAAAAAACCTTCAAAAATTCATGAGATCTCGTGGGAGATGATAATTAAGTAAAGGTTTAAAAAAAGCGGCAAGTGCGAGTCGGACTCGCATACTAAGGGTTCCGTAGTATATGTATAACGCATACTTTTGTATAATACTTTAGCTAAAACAAAACACATTTATTGTTTATGGACTCCTTTAAATTTTAAACTTAATTTCATTTTTATTATTAGTTGGTGTAGCGGCTATCCAAAGGTTGTCTTCTAGAGATCGCTATTGTGTCACCCCTTGTAAAATTTATACATTTATATCTGTTATATTCGTGGTGTAAATATTACAGAGTATTCTATTCTGTTCTATAGTAGTACACACTATGAAAAATTCGAGTATCTACCTGTTATGGTTCAAAAGATACAGCCCTGTGACAGACGCACGGACAGCGGAGCCTTAGAATATGGTCTCGTTGAAAACCTTTGCGTACGGAACCCTAAAAATGGAGGCGTTGAAATAATGTTTATAAGGACCATGTGGTTGGAAGATGTCAAGCTAATGGAAGTGACAAGGGTGTTCATTTTGAGGGAAGCTGAGCTTAGTTTGATGGTCGTAAAAGTGTTATGATCAAAGGGTGTGTGTTATGAACTTATGAGTTATTTGTGTTTAGAGTTTAATGTTTTTGTATTAAATGGTCTTGTTAAGTTGGGGTTGTTAAGATGATGAAAGGAAACTAGAAACCGAGTATTTTCATAGCTGTTATTTCTGTGATAAGATCATAGTATGTGTATGATCTTTTTTTTTAAGTATAAATAAATAAAAAAAAAGTCTTTACACGATGACCCCAACAACACATACCTACCAAATAAAATGAAATATCAACTTACGACTAAAATATCTAAACTTTAAAAATACAAAGGAATTTACACAACACTTGGTGTATAAATGACGTGTAAAAGTAATTCCAATATCCTATTTACAGAAAAATTAATTTATTTCATTTCATAGAATTTTTTTCGTTTTTCGTGAGTAAGAATTGAAATCTATAAAATACATATTGTGTATAATGTTGCTCATTTTCACTGTCACTAAAAACATTCTTCCCAGGCATATGAATGACAGCAAATCGCACATCGATTTGGGCACTTCTTGTCTTGAAACAGCGCTGATTTACACATATTATAATTATTACTCTATTACATCACTTCCAAACAATCATTAAGGGGCTTACATGACCTAAAGCGCGGTCACTGTCGGACTGCATAGAAAAGAAAGAGAAGCGCGAAGACACAACACTGGTAATTTATTGCAAAATATGAAGCAATTATTTAATTACAAAAAATCTATTGTTTGGACTTGTAGAAAAATCTGACATAACATCAGAATGATTGTATGTATATTAGTACCTATGGTTTTTATTGTAAAAAGAAAGTTTTTAGAGGTATCTTCATCATATTTTTCTATCGTATCAAATTAGTTGTTTTATCTTTTCAACACACTATCTACCTAGCATATATCCTGAAGAATATCATATATTTTGCTGATTTTGTTTACTGTAGTCGATCATATACTTTTATTACCGACTTCAAAAAAAGGAGGTTATCAATTCGATACGTATGTATGTAATATTATTGGATTTGCATTATATTCACATATGATGATCTATTAGGGCTTCCAAACAAATATACAAAATTTCATAGACGTATGTATGTATGTATGTATGTATGTATGTATGTTTGTCCACGCATATCTCCGGAACTATTAATCGGATCGTGACCATTTTTTTTTATTGGCTTACATTTTCTTCAACTTAGGGAACAGTGCAAGTTTCATCAAGATCGATTCAGTAATTTTCAAGATATGGACTAATACGTGTAAGTGTGACGGCCTGGCTTATTGATAAGAGCTACGGGTGTAGTGTCAAAGGGAAAACATCTCAAAACCTTGGTCAAATACTAGTGCAAAAACTAATTTCGGAAGTCGGTGGCATAAAACTAAAATACAGATCCCAAGACACCGACTTCCGAAATTAAAGTTATTTCATAATTTTGAGTTAATTTCTTTTTGAAGTCGGTTTAATTTTTTTAAATTACTTTTTATTATTTCTAAAACTTGCGGTTTTTGTGTTTAGGTCCTGCCAAAGAATTACGAGTACAATCAACCACAACGTATTACCAAATCGTCACCTGATCGGGCACTCACACTAAAAACTGTCACATCCAGATAACGTCATATCACTGTAACTGACACTGCCACACATGGCCGGCCCAGACCATGTGTCTCGATATTGTCGCTCTTTGCAATGTAATTTATTTTTGTACAGACGCCAGCATATAAAGCTACCCGAAACTGTCAAACTTTCCCAATCAACTTTGAACCTAATCCTTTAGCGATAAAGTTGAAAATCTATTAAAGAAATTTGACAGATTGTAGTAGCTTGATGTGCTGGCGTCTGTACTTGTATTTAATCAATGAAGAGAGTACTTTTAGATAGGTTAATGAACTTATTAATGATAGAAATTATAATGACTTTCAAAGTATGGTGTAAGTTTTATAGAACTACTAGTTTCGCCCCTCGGTTTCACCCGCGTCAATGTCGATCCCGTGGGAGTATCGGAATAAAAACTATCCTATGTCCTTCCCCGGGATGCAATCTATCTCTCTGCCAAATTTTATCGAAATCCGTTCAGCGGTTTAGGCGTGAAAAGGTAACATACAGACCGACAGACAAAATTACTTTCGAATTTATAATATTATTATATGGATTTATAGCTGTACATAATACATATATTTTACTGTTAACTTGTACATTGTAATAAAAATGTATATTTAAATAAAAAATAGCATACATCACCAAAAGCCAAACGATTTTTTTAAATCCGGCCTGGAGTTCCAGAGATTAGAGCGTTCAAACAAACAAACTCTACTATTACCTACATATAGATAATTATATAGAAGTAACTGTAAGGACAAGGTAAATAAAATTGATTTATTATCTAGGCAGGCCTCTTCTTTAATTATAGCTATGGAATGTTGTTTTGTTCCGTTTGACAGTAAAGTAGAAACATTAGGTCGAAAAAAAAAAACTGTTTGTCTTTTCGGACACAAATATGACGATAAATATTTACCTATGTCATTGATGTCATAATACGTCTTAAGAAAACAAGAAAATAGTATTGACAGCAATAATAAAGATCGCACAAAATGGACGATTATGCATTGATAACTTATTAGTTATGGTCGTAAAAGTTATAAGACACTGCAGGGGATCCACTAAACGGCGTTTAACTTTACATACATGGAAATGGATGGATGGATGACATGGAAGCGTGGTCGGTTTGTCTGAGGGCCTTGCCTTTTTTTTTTTTTTCGGGTGGGAAATCATCAAAATGACCCCTCCCGCTCTGAGTGGAGCGGAAGGGAGTGTCAGACTCTTACTGACTAAAACCCACCCGTGTTCCTTCCTTAGCCCTTTATGTTCCGGGCCAGCGGTAACCCTTTCGGACAATCCCGCTGACCCGGCAGGCTTCGGCCCTATGGGGCTTCTCCTCGATGCTGATATCTCTTTGAGGGGCGCGTGGAACACGTACACGCAGTCATAATAGCGGTGCTTACAAAGTTTATAGTCAGAATATGTTTATTAGAAAAAATGTTTCTGTAATGCCAACATAATTCTGCTGGGTTTTAAAGTATGACACTACAAGTCGGAAATATTTTATAGTTATTTTATCTTCTTTATTTATATAAAATTTAAATTCCTAACTGACTGATATAAACCGCGGGTCCTAGAGACATGAAATTTGGAGTGTGTGTTCTTTGTGAAGAGTAGGTATCCACTAAGAAAGGGTTTTTGGAAATTCCACCCCTAAGAGGGTGAATGGGGGACGGTTTTAGGGTTAAGTTTTTTTTAGGGATTTTTTTTGAAGTGGAAACTTCTTTAGGCGCGTTTTTTAGATGGGAAAAACCATTGCATTCGCGAAACTGTTACCGTAACCGACACCGCGCGTGTTTTGCGGGCAAAAGCTAGTTTACCCAATAAGGGTTGAGTGATCCCAAGGGTCCATTTCGAGTGGGTCCAGTTGACCAAAGACTCAGAATAAGGTTCAAGGTTGATTGGGAAAATTTGACAGTTTCTCTGTCTGTTCTTATCTTACTTGCTCGGATTTGAACCCCACAATCTCGTGCTTAAGGGGGAAGTCCTTAACCACTGGCCCATCACGACACTTGCCTATAATACAAACTATTAATTAACCAAATTGCCAAAACTTGGAGGCACAACATACTTATTTGAAGATCGTGTTAATTTATTAGAAACTTAATATGCAAATTAGCCTAAAGATGGGCATAATTATATGAATGTACAATTCATTAGTAGATTATACAGATTAAATTATTTATAGTTTTACGATGCCAACCATTTGGAGGTCTATAAACGTTTTAGGCAAAATAACAAGAAGAAACGATGAAATTCGTAGATTTATAAGGTTCCGTACCCCTATAGGGTGCCAATGGGACCCTATGGGCTATATTTCACCGGGACACCATGGCGGCGCAACCAGTCGCTGCTACCAACAAAATGTATACAGCTCTATAGAGAGTTACTCACTTGGTGTCCGTTTGGTTGCGCAACCAACCATACATTTTGTTGGTAGCGGCGACTGGTTGCGCCGCCATGGTGTCCCGGTGAAATATAGCCCTATTACTAAAGGATGATTTCCACCAAACGGCTCGTATCGCATCGGATCGGAAAGGATACGAACGGATGCGGCGACAGCCGATCGCGTCCGGCAGCATGTCGCCGCATCCGATCGGCTCCGTACCGTCGCTTGCGAACGTATCCGTTTCTGCGCCTACTCAAATACTAGTTTCATTCTTACCGTGTTGACGTGTTCAAATTTTTTTTAATGGTTGAAGTTGACGTAGTATTGTTGGCTTTTGCAGTAGAAGAAGAAGAAAATAATCATAAAACACAGTATAGATGAAGAGAAACATTTGGACGACAGCGGCGGAGCCAAAAAAAGCATCTGAGTTCTTCCGTGACAAATCTTAGTGGCCTTGATATTATTCTAATTAAAGTTTTTAGCAAGAATTACATTAGATACAATGGTCGTGTTTTAGTGTTTACTTTTCCAAAACCTACCCTTAGCGGGGTCAAGACCCTCCCAAACGACACTCCTGGATCCGCCACGGAACGTCATGAACTTATTCCAAGATACATCCAGAACTACCAACAAAAATACACTGTATAAGTGAAATAATATACCTTTAAGTACTAACTTCATTTTCATTTTGTTTCAGATACAATGTTCACAAAGAATTCCTGAAAATCAACACAAATGTACCAAAAAATTAACATCAGTCATCAATATGCTTCACACATATAAACTATGGCGGCACAACACAAAGAGACATTTGAAAATGGAACGCCATTTATAGGGCTGCGCGGGCGCAGGGCTGATTCCGAATTCAAATATAGAACGGAATGGCGCCGGAAATGGGCTCGGCCGGATGTCGGCGTTTGCTTCCTGTCGTTCTTCGTTTTGATTGCCGGTTGCCATGGTTACCAAGAACAGAGGTTCGCCATGGAACCGCAGGATCAGGTATGTTTTTAACTGTCGATAAATAAATAAATAGTGTTATAAACAAATGTTTCTTAGAAGGGGTTTGTTTTTAAGCAAAGATTTTTATGGATAAATTCGTTGAAAGTTGAGTTAGGGTTTCGCAAAAAAATCATATGCAGCATGTATATACTCGTAATACTGGCTTTTTGGGTTTTCTGTATTCATATGTTTGTAAAGTAGGTATAGAAATACAGCGTATAATAGTCTTTTGTCTTCTTCTTCGCGTCGCTGGTACGGCTGTATTTTGAATCTTGTTTTCCCAAAACTTTGCCACTTCCACGACGTTGTCGGTGGCAGCGCAGAGGTCACTTTGACTGCATGTTTTGGGACACAGAGGGCATGATAGGAGGTGGAGCATGGTTTGTGACATAGCTCCGCAATCACACCCTTCTACCGTTCTGTCAAGGTAGCCCCACTTTACCAGGTTGGACTTACATCTCCCCACTTGTGTTCGGAGACAGTTCAGAGACATCCAAGTGGGCCTTTTGTGTAAAGATATTATACAGTGTGGCATACATCGAAGCACAAACCCTTACAACCTGTAGGTATTCTAATTTTCCTATTTACTAAATGCCAATTCAAATGTAGAAATCACGTCTCGCATAAAAAAATCATTATATAAGCATTACTGTAAAATATCCAGTTTAAATCAATAACCATAAAAACGTGCAGTAAAACCGCTTTTAAGTTAAATGTATAACGCCATTAAAAGTTAATTAAAAGTTAACATTGCTGGCAGATCTCTTAGGTTAATTAATTTTATGACTTGCCGTGCTAATCTAAAATCAAAGATATATATATACTTGTATATAATATATATCTATATATATATTAGTGTTAAATTGTAAAAAATCTCTTTATTGCTATTTTATTGCACGTTCAAAATCAATAGGCATTTGACATCGAATATTTAATTTTTATTATACTAATTTAAATGTTCGATACCCACCATTTGCCGAGTTTCATTTGAAATTTCTTTTTATTACATATTATCCTGGACATATATATGTAGTCAAATATTAAATAGTTATGTTTGAAAGTACCGCGGTGCATTGTAAAATTTTTACCCAACTACAGGAAATCCAAAGGAGTTATTTGTACCTTATTATCATTCTCCTGCCTGGTCCCGTTTTTACCCTTTGGGTACGGAACCCTAAAAAATATTGCGTAATTGGGTGCTACTTTAGATCATAAAAAAAACATAATATACCTACAAACTTTACATTACCTACCTAACACGCGGTATTTTTAAAAAGCTTTGACCTCATTCAATAGTGAGTAAAGATAATTTTAATTTAATTAATAGTTAAAACAACACTACGACACATTAACGAGAGTTTTACGGCGGTTTAATCACTTTTCATTTATCAATTCTGTTTTTATGATGGCCATAGGCATTAAATGAAAGTATAAATGGCATTTGATGAAAGATATTTTTTTAATTTCCATGTTAGGGAATCCATCATCTGCCTAGCCTTTTTCCAACTATGTTGGGGTCGGCTTCCAGTCTAACCGGATGCAGCTGAATACCAGTATTTTACATGGTGGGACTGCCTATTTGACTCCATAACCCAATTACTAGGTAATACGATACCCCTTGGTAAGACTGGTTCTCGACTTTCGGGCTTCTGACGACCCGTAACGACTGTCAAAGATCCACGAATGACAGCCGGGACCAACGGCCTCTCCTATTGCTCGCCATTCCATTCGAGTTTCGGCAACTCTCATCCAGCTGCTTCCAGCCATCCTGCGAAGATCCTCGCTCCACCTAGCCTGAGGGCGTCCTACGTTACGTATACCGATTCGCGGTCTCCACTCAAGAACACGTCTTCCTCAACGGTCATCGGTTCTACGGCTAATATGGCCTGTTAAAAAAATACAATATTTAAATCCAAAAATATATTTCGAAATTCCAAACTTAAAAATAGAAATAAAATAATAAACCGCTCTCACGCACCATTTAATCAGACTACAGATAAAATAAATCAGTAGGTATGCATAAATTATATAAAAAAGATAATAATCTGTCAAATATTTTATTATAATTATGTAGATGCCTGTTCTTCATGAATATTGATACAGCAGATTAGCAGAATCTTGATACACCAACTTACATACATAATGTAGATACGACTATGGTCTGATCTGATATTAACATAGAGGCGTAAATAGTTTGAATGTGTAAACAAGGTATTTTTGTTACCTATTTAAGGTATGAGAAGAAAGGGATTTAGAAGAAGGATATTTTTAAAACCTGCACTACAATTTATTTATTACTAGCTGCGCCCCGCGGTTTCACCCGCGTAAATGTCGATCCCGTGGGAAAATCGGGATAAAAAGTATAGCCTATGTGTTAATCCAGGGTGTGAGCTACCTCCATACAAAATTTTATCAAAATTGGTCCAGCCGTTTGAGCGTGAAGAAGTAACAAACATATAAACACACACAAACTTTCGCCTTCGAGATCGAAAGATCCACGAATGACAGACGGGACCAAAGGCTTAACGTGCTTTCCGAGGCACGGAAGGGTGTTGGTATGTAAAGATGGTCACCCATCCACAGACCAGCCGCGGCAAGCGTAGCTTAATCTGATCGATCGACCTGTGCGGCTGGTAAGATTTACGCGGGCCCCTCATTAAACATTAGTAAAACTTTTTGTTTAGAAAAAAAGGCTGTATCTTTTTAATCATTTATCAAAACCAATAACATGATTTTAATCATTTATCAAAACCAATAACATGATTTTAAAATCTACATAGATTTTTTTTCTCGTAATAAGAGGAAACACTTTCAAGTCTAAAGAGTAGAAATCTAAAAGCCACATAAGGTTTATATCATAATCACCGAGCTTCACCATTATACGACAGTTACTCGCTTGGAGAGAAAGTTAGCTAATAATATCTAAGTATTACTTGAGCACCATCTCTCTGCAAATCATGAGTGAAAATACATCTATATTGTACATAATAGTGGCATATATTTAATCGAACTTCTAATAATTCATATTTTCCGCTCCTAAAAATAATATTGGACAATCCATACGAATAATATTATAAATTCGAAAGTAACTCTGTCTGTCTGTCTGTATGTTACCTTTTCACGCCTAAACTACTGAACGGATTTCGATAAAAATTTGGCAGAGAGATAGATTTCATCCCGCGGAAGGACATAGGATAGTTTTTATCTCAATATTCCCACGGGATCGACACTTATGCGGGTGAAACCGCGGGGCGCTGCTATTAAAATTATAAATGCGAAAGTGTGTCTGTCGGTTACCTCTTCACGCTTAAACCGCTGAACCGATTTAGATGAAGTTTTGTATAGAGATAGTTTGATTCCCGGGAAAGGACATAGGATAGTTTTTATCCCGATATTCCCACGGGATCGACACTTATGTGGGTAAAACCGCGGGCTGCTGCTAGTGAACGTGTCTGCTGGGGAGTTTGTTGCGTCACTTCTTCTTCCCAGCTAAAACACTAGGAAGTGGTGAAGGGCGTTCTGGAGAACTGTCTTGTGTAATTTTGACGTTCAAAAAGTGCTGACAGCCTAGTTAGAATTTAAAGGACTTTTGATGTAGAAAGAGTGCACCTCTTTCTGAGAAACTACTGATTATACTATTTGGTGGTCCTCAAAATACTAAATAGCTAAGTATCTGTAAATTGGATGTGGCCACTGCAAGTTGTAGAGGATCAATATGCCTTAAGTTTTGAGTTGAGCTGCACGATTTCTGACAAATGCGTGCACTGACTGGACAGGTCCTCTCAATCTGTGTGGTTCTTTCCTCAAAAGACCATATCAGACATCGATCTACATGGTCTTCATTTATCCAGACCAAGATTATGTCTGGAATTTAAAATAGACTGTGACCTCTGAGTTTGTTTCGGCCTTTCTTCTCAGAGCGGTCATATAGGAAACGCCGACCTCATCTAGTTTAAAAAAAAATATGATTGACGTGTAAAAGTGTTTGTACAAACCTACTTACAAAAATAAAATGCACCATTCGAAGATCAATAAGTTTTTAGAGGAAAAGTTAAATAATTTATTGAAGCCAGATAATAATAATGAATTTATTGACACACACAAGTTAGGATACATACAAACAGTAGCCGTGCCCCAAACTAGGCACAGCCTGTATCTTGGTGGCCCAAGATAAGACAGGAAAGAGCAGCCGCATTTAAAAATTGATGACCACAAAAATAGCACGCGTGACTTGGGCAATATAAAAACTTAGGGTGACTTTTATGAGGGTATTGTGGTGTCTTAAAATAAACACATTAAGTGGAGACCCTGATCTTTCCGCAACGTTCACGAAACAAAAATAACAATGGCTCCCTAAAATATACTCAAGGAATAAAAGAGAACAAAATTATCCCCACATTACCATAACTTGCACTTAATATAATTATAACTCGGTAACACTAAAATTATGTCCACAAATTCTAAACTAAAGACCATATACCGGTTTTATGGAGCTTTGTTTGCCCTACTTTTCCCTTATAACCTGAACTGTACAAGAGTATACATTTAAATGTATAATTGTCCTACTCATTTGCATCGGTATTTTGTAAGACTGTGAACGTGCCAGCTCTCATATCTTTCTAATAACATCGGAAGCCGAAAAATCAGTATTTAAGGAATCTAAATCTATGTTTATAGTTCGTTCAAGACACATAGTAATCGGTAAATGAATACAAATTGCTGGTTTAGTGATTCCCTAATCTTTTCATCTGGTTATCTAATAATTGCTTGAATGCTCGGAGTGTTCGTCGTGTTTTGTCGGCAGCTTTCGGGAATTTAATATAGGCGCCTATATATATTTGTTTATATTTAAAAAATGTGTGTCACAAGAAGTGAAGGCAGAAGTGCACTTATAGAACACCTACATTTCGCCAGATTATGGGGCGAGCCTATTAGTAGAGGGGCCCGTTGCTAAATAATAACAGCCGCACAGGTCGATCGATCAGGTTAAGCTACGCTTGCCATGGTTGGTCTGTGAAAGGGCGACCATCTTTACATACCGTGCCTTGGAAAGCACGTTAAGCTATTGGTCCCGGCTGTCATTCATGGTTCTTTGACAGTCGTTACGGGTAGTCAGAAGCCCGAAAGTCTGAGAACCAGTGTTACCAAGGGGTACCGTATTACCCAGTAACTGGTTTGTGGATGTCAGATAGGCAGTCGCTCTATTTAAAATACTGGTATTCAGCTGCATCTGGTTAGACTGGAAGTCGTCCCCAACATAGTTGGGAAAAGGCTAGGTAGATGATGAGGGGATGAGCCTATTGCCATCAACCGGACACTAATCCACACTCCTGGCTGCTACTGAGAAATTCCAGACGGAAAAACCCAATAACACTTTGCTCGACCTGGGAATCGCACCCAAGACCTTATGTTTAGCAGTAGCGCTTGCGATCACGAGAACAACGAGGCAGTCTAATTAATTTAATTTCAACAAAAAAATTAATTAATTTAATTTCAACTAAATGAAACTCTCTGGCATAGTTGAAGAAACATTGAGAGGTTTCTTCGTCATCATCATTTTAGCCGAAAAACGACCACTGCTGGACATATGCCCCTAAGCACCGCCACTTCGACCGGTTCTGTGCTTCTCGCATCCAGCGGATTCCTGCGGCCTTCACCAGAAGGCCAATGCCCGTAATTGAAAACTAAATGTCAAAAACGTGTCAAAAATGTAGGGATTTTAGATATATTTTTGACAGATTGAGACTGAGATCAGACTGTGAAAGTTCTTAAAATTACGAGAATTGCCCCTCACAGGTTATCGGTCCACCTTGTGCGAGGAATCAACATCAACATAAACATCTCAACTGAAAACTATTTAATACCAAAAACACACGCTTAGATTCAAGTCCCGCTGTAGATTAAAAACCAGGCTCAGGAACAGGCTCTTTAGAAAACCGCACTAAACATGGCGCTTTTACAAGATTGCATTTGTGTACTAAGTAATGACATATATGACGGCTGAGATAACAGTGTCTCTGTGTAGTAAGAGATATATTCAAACTATTGTAATGTGTGTGTACGGTAACCCCATACACTAATATGTACGAATGCTTATTGCTTATTCGTGCATTTTTAACCCCCGACGCAAAAACGCTTCGATCAATAATAGTACTAGATGAATGATTAGGAACAAAAATAAGTCGCTAAAGTGGCCACGTTTGCACACAGATAAACATTTATACTTCTTACTACGAACTATAGAAAAAAGTTTAATAATATTAACAACTTCAGACTATTATAAACCTTAACACTCTAACATAAAGTTTAATTACGATTGCAAATGATTCATATTTAAGTCCTTCTGTCATCGAAGCAATAAATTTAAAATGGCACTTGAAAATAAAAAGTCATTTTTATAATAAGTACAAAAATATTTATTCTAAAATGAAACTTAACGTCTAAGCAATACGGTTAAAAACATTTTGTTGACAATTTCGTACTTACTCGAATTTGGAATTAGACGTAGTTCTTGGAATCACATTTCAATGCTTCAATGTTTGTTAGAATAGTTGGCGCGTTGTCGCAAACATTGGCCAACAATCATAATATTTGCTAATTGATTTATATTTACTATTTAACTGTGTTACTATTTTATGAAAAACATTTAATGATAAAGACTTACCGAAAAAAAGATATTCCTTCCAAAATCTTGGTGTTACGGTGGTTATTTACACTACTTTTGAACGCGCACTGAGCCATTTTGACGTTTTAACATTGGCTATGATTGGACCATACTAATTTGAAATAATAGCACAAAAGTATTCGTGCTCGTATTTTTCGGGCCGTTTTTGAAGCGCTTATCGGGCATCTAGTACTATTATTGATCGAAGCAAAAACGACGGGGTGTTATAAGTTTGACGTGTCTGTGTGGGGGTGTGTGTGTGTGTGGGGGTGTGTGTGTGTCTGTGTGTCTGTCTGTGGCATCGTAGCTCCCGAACGGATGAACCGATTTTGATTTAGTTTTTTTTTGTTTGAAAGGTGTATTAGTCGGGAGTGTTCTTTGCTATGTTTGATGAAAATCGGTCCAAGATGGCCGCCGCTACAAAATGGCGGATAACATATTTTTTCACAATTCCCTCAATATGGGTATCAAATGAAAGGGCTTCAATAGTAGAATACTATACACTATAACAAATTTTGCATCCAAGATGGCCGCCACAACAAAGTGGCGAATTACATTTTTTTTTCTCAACTCCCTCAATATGGGTATCAAATGAAAGGGCTTGACTAGTAGAATACTATACACTATTAAAAATTTAAAATCCAAGATGGCCGCCACCACAAAATGGCGAATTACAGTTTTTTTGTCACAACTCCTTCAATATAGGTATCAAATGCAAGGGCTTGACAAGTAGAATAATTTACACTAAGTATATTGAAAGGGAATGAGGAATATTAACTAGGAAAAAGGAAAATAACGAAATGAAAACTAAAAACTTGAACAATATAATAAAACAAAAAAATCTGTTTAGTCTTAAAAATTATTCTTCAACTACTTATAAATTAATCAATATTTTTTGACGGATAAAAAACCTGATTAAACACCAAATTACCAGAATCTTAAAACGGAAGAAAATAAAAGAAATGAAATAAAAAAATTAAGAAGTCCCTACAAAAAGCATGAAATAAAAAATTTAATTAAAAATTTAAAAAACCCCCGACAAAAATAAAATTAAGGAATCCCTACAAAAAACATGAAATAAAAAAATAAATTTGAAAAAATCTTATGGAAGTCGGGGACCTCAGAATAGAAGGTGTTCCACAGAACGGTCCCCCGACTTCCATAAGATTTTTTCAAATTTATTTTTTTATTTCATGCTTTTTGTAGGGATTCCTTAATTTTATTTTTGTCGGGGGTTTTTTAAATTTTTATTACCTGATATTAGTCGAACAATCAGTACACGAGTAACGGTCATCGCGTGTGCTCCCTCGCTCCTTTGTATTACCAAACCGTTGGTCCGGATATTATATTTAATTTGACTTTATAAGCAGCAGTATCATTTAGCCATGCTACTAGCTTCCACATGGTCCTTCGAGCCGGATATGAACCAGCGATCTATGGATGTGTAATTATTGTTTTTCAAAGACAATTATTTTATGTTACGTAACCTGAAAATTCAATAACTTCAAGTGTTTCTAAATAACAACCTGTACCTAATTAATAAATAAAAATACAATAAAATAATCTAACTTAACTAAGGGCTGATTTTTTTGTCGACAGATAGTTTTTTTTATTCGTGGAATTAAATTGACGTCTGACAGTTTTTGTGAATTATGGAAGAACTGTCAAAAATTCAAAATTATTCTACAGATGAAATTATCTGGCATTGGAAAACCTTAAACTATAAACAAATTAAAATATGGCGTCGATAAATTCATCCGCATCGCTGTCGGCTGGTAATGTAACCAAGAGACTGGCGGCATTGCCACGTTATATGGCAATGCTTAGCCTCTGGCCAAGGTAAAAGCCAGAAACTAGCAGTCAATCTGAAAACTAAATATGGTTAAAATCTATAGGGTTTTGACTAACTAGTACTGTCAATTATGATAATGTAAATAATATACTCTTTATTTAGTAGTGATAGGGTTCAAATTGATTAATTTTTTGCGGTGTGTGGGTAAAATTATGATTCTAGATATATGTACTAACCAACCTGTTTTATACATATAGTAGCAACTTTCCATTTTGCAATAGGCCACCCAGAAGCCTTAAAAAAAAGAAAAAGACAGACGATTGGCAATAATTCCTTTTTTAAATCCCAGTTATTCATTGTTCAACGTTCACAACAGTAATCGATTTTCACCCACAATTACGGAATAAATCGAATCAACGATTGCAAAACATCGAAAAATATCAAAACTCATAGGTTAATTGATTTGATTATAACATTATCCACAAATTGCATGTGATTTAGCAATAATAATGCCTGTATTACACACAAATTTGAACCAGCAATTATTCATTTTAATCCCGTAATGGAGTAATGAATGCAATTTTGTAAAATTTCGAAATCACTACGTTCATTATAATACGATCAGTTTCGATAATAAGGCCTTGGGATGAACGAGATGGTTATTTTTTAAACTTGAACTCGCTAAGTATCGATTTTAGGGTTACGTAAACGTTAACGTCTTAATAACATGAGGAATCGAATTATTTTCTTCGTAACTGACGTTTTCTAAGATTATAAGAATATTTTCCACTGATAAATGGTTAAAACAATGTTAGTCGAACATGTCGGTTTTATTTATTACCTTATTGCCTTACTTACTTCAAATAAAATGTCAAGAAGATGGCTTAAGGGTAGCTAAAGTGTCTGGTTATCTAGAAATATGGATAGCTATTTCTAAAAAATAAGAAAATACATTTATTTCACGCCTAGACAGAAGATGACGTAAGCTCCGATTTAGGGCACACGCCACATATAACTTTGTAGTGCTAGGCAAACAACCTTTGGGTTAAAACGACTAAACGGTGCTAGTTGACTCTGTGTAATTTTCGAGTTTCTCCATTTTTCTGCAGCTCAAATTCTTCTTTTCCTTCCTCAGAGTGCCATTGTCGGCTCGCGAGTGACTCTGCCATGCCGCGTCGAGAACAAAGTGGGGAACCTGCAATGGACGAAGGACGACTTCGGCCTTGGCATGAACCGAAACCTCAGCGGATACGACCGATACGCTATGATTGGGAGCGACGAAGAAGGTATTTATTACTTTATTTTTAAAATAAAATATTTATTAATGTACAGTTATAGCAGTTAGCTGACTGAACCACCTTTGTATAAATTGTTGAGATTTTTTAGACTACGAATCGATAGTATTTTTATAATTCTTGTATATTTTATTTAATAAATAATATATAAAAGATTTTTTTTCTTTTATATCTTATTTAATAAATAAAATATAAAAGGATTATTATATTATATCCGTATTCTAAAAAAATCAACCATTTATGAAAAGGTGGGTCAGCTAATTATAACTGACTGTACATTGAAAGAACTAACGACAAAATATGAATTAGAATGGCACAAACGGCAATCTAATAGATAAGTCGTACCCTCGTTTTCAGACCTGTGGCCTGTCCCAGTAGTCACGCTGTACATTCTGTTCACCACCATCCGATATGTAGTAAAAAAAAAACAGTGGCACTCTGGGAGTTCCGACAGAAGTGAAAACAAAACACAAACAGAATACTTTGCCATCACTCACTGACATATCGGATATACATTAAAACCGAGTACAGTCACGAGCACCAATATGTCAACAATTGGCAACTTTAAATTGCGATTTTTTCACGAAATAACGAATGCAACGTTGAAATACAACAATTTACATAAACCTATGGGTTCGAAAATATTATGTTCCTACTAATATAAAATTTCATTCAAAAATAAAGGAGAAAATCGTCTTTGAATAAAGCCAAGTGTATACATACTTTTGCTCGTGACTGTACATCCCGAGGACAGCCGAACACATCCGAAGCGGGTATTTTTTATCGTCTTATAAACAAAACACGCGCGGTGTCGCTTACGGTAACAGTGGCGCGGGTTCCATGGTCTTTTCCTATTTCAAAAAAAGTTTTCAATTCAAAAGTTCTTCTCTGTTCGAGCTTTTTCATAAGAATCTTGCAAACTTTTCTGCTTTTTCCCAAAATATACGTAAAACTGAAAATATTTAGCACAAAATGTTCCTTATTGCAATAAAAGAAGACATTCTCCTTCGGTCATCGCTACGCATTTTGGCCATGACTCAGATGTAAATAAAAACGCACTTTTAAAACATAGAAACGTATGTAAACAACGTGTTTTAAACTCTATTGTGTGAAGATAGAGTTGGAAGTTGAGTAATAGAGTAAAAACATTGTATATCCACGAGAATAATTTATCTTTTGGGGTTCGGTAGTGGGTAAGATGAAAATACTTTGTCTCAGTGTACTATACTTGTACAATGAAATATACCAAGCAATAGTTTTTTTTAAAGAGGAGCTCACTGCTAAGGCTCAATTTACACCGCCGCGGAACGGAATGGAAGCGAAGTTTTTTTGTAGAAAGAATTATGAACTTTATGTCAATAGTGTAACGCACAAATTAGATACACCCATACGCACGGGTCGCGCATCTTCTGGAGAATTATCGCGCATTCTCGGGAATTCCCGCAGTAACAAGCTCTTGTCTAGTTTGTACGTTAGACAATTGACATAAAGTTCATTTTGCTATTACGAAAATTCGATTCGACTCCGTTCCGCGGTGCGAGCTCCAGCTTCTCTGGTCGAATGAAGGTTTAGCTTCCGCTTGCCGCGGTCGGTTCGTGGATGGGTGACCATCCATTACATAATATTGAGACGAAAGCACGCTAAGCCGTTGATCCCGGTTGTAACCAACGGCTTAACGTGCTTTCCGAGGCACGGAGGGGACACGGTATGTAAAGATGGTCACCCATCCACAGACCAACCACGGCAAGCGTAGCTTCACCTTATCGATCGACCTGTGCGGCAGTTATTATTTAGCCACGGACCCCTCCAACCTACCCACCTCACCCACATATTCAAAATTATTTCAGTCATACAGAACCCACTCCGAAATCTGCGTCTCACTACACACCATTAAAAAAAAACGTGATTATTTGGCACACGAGATCGCGCCCAGAAAAATATAACGCACCGAGATATTTAGGTACATTTCTAGGCAAGCTGTATATATTTTGGTTTAGAAAAAGGCTAAGATTCATACGTGTTAGAGCCTGTTCAGAGGAGGCGTTTTACGCGCGAGCGGACTCGCGCGTATAAGGCACTCGCGCGTTCCCGATATATTAGAGCTACAAAGGAATGCGCGTAAAGCGTGCTATCTGGACGCAATACGCGCGAGTCCGCTCGCGCGTAAAACGCCTCATCTGGACAGGCTCTTATATCAAAATTGGTCCAGCCGTTTGAGCGTGAAGAAGTAACAAACATATAAACACACACACTCACAAACTTTCGCCTTCATAATATTAGTGTGCTATACTGCTAACATAGATTTATAAGTCTTATATCTATGACTGCTAACCTACTTTGAAAGCAAGAAAATCATTAGATACCTATTATAAAACCAATCATGGACATTATTTTTAAAGTAAGTAATTTCATATTTGTTATCTACAATGAATGCCCTTTTGTCCCCCATAAGTATTTTTTTTTTGCAAATCCTGTTTTTTTTGCCCATGCTCATTTGTTTAGCGCTAAACACATTTATTTTGTTTTCGTATTCGTGGTGCAAGCATAATTTTAAAGTATTTATGAGAACAATCATTTTTGATGACTAATAGCTTTACATGTAATCTTTCGATGTTTTAAAGCTTTGATGTTATAACTAATCGATGTATTGAATGATTGATCTTTTGATGTTTCGTTGTTTCAAAACCTCCATATTTTTAGCTTTCAAAGTAATACCTACACATTTTTATCATTCGGGCATTAGCTATATTTAACGTTTTACTTATCTAAATATACTAACATTAGAAAGAGGTATTTGCGAATTTGTAATCTTGGTACTGCAGATCCGATTCCAAAAATTATCTTATAGATGCAAAACAGGGTGTAAAGGTCATTCATACTCTATAGAAAAGGGAGGATCCTTCGACCAGACGGGTGTTGTGTCTGGCGGGCAACTGCCCAATGATTCATGTCGGGCCGTTGTATCTATGCGTTGCATAGTTGCGCGGTAAACTCTGTTTGCGAGATGCAGGATTTTGCGTGACGTCAGTATGACGCGTTGTTCGCATGTGGCGTTGTAGATACCGCTACAATGTCACTAATAATGGAAAGCCACAGTATTGCTGAGTGTCATTTGTACGAGTAAGTTTATGTTAAAATATGAAATTTCACGCGTATGAAATCGAAAAAAATTGCAAGCGAAATGGGAAATGTACATGATTATTTTAGCACACCATTCTCGTTATTTAAAACGTTCAAAATCTAGTCGCAGTCTCATCTCGGCGACAAACAAATGTCAAAAACTTGTCAGAATGAAATTGGAGGTATTTTTGACAGATTGAGACTGAGATCAGACTGTGATTGTTCTTAAAATTACGAGAATTGCCCCACTGTTTTCTATACTCCTACATACCTATAAAGTATACTGATTTAACTAAGTACAGTCACGAGCATAAGTATGTATACACTTGGCTTTATTGAAAGGCGATTTTCTCCTTAATTTTTTGATGAAATTGTATGTTATTACGAACATAGTATTGTCGAACCCATAGGTTTATGTAGTGTCGTATTTCAACTTTGCATTCGTTATTTCGTGAAAAAATCGCAATTAAAAGTAGCCAAGTGTTGACATATTAGTGCTCGTGACTGTACATACGTAAACAGTACCTTATTACCTAGTAACCTTCCTTAAGAACATTGAAACATTGGTTCGTTGATAGACAATACCAATACCCAAAAGAAACTGGGCTAGCAACTAAAAATAAAATAAAATCTTCTATCCATTTTAGACGTGAATACTAATAATAAAGCCGAAGAGTTTGTTTGTTTGTTTGAAGGCGCTAATCTCTGGAACTACCAGTCGGATTTGAAAAGTGGACCAAGTTTCACGTGAACGAAATCGTGGGCAGTCTAGTTCTCCTTAAAAAAATGTTTATCCTACATTTAGAGGCCGTCCGGCACGGGCCTGGTCCTGATCGGACGGTGAGCTACCTATTACTCTCCGACGAGTTTACTTTTAAGGCGTGAAAAGGTAACACGCAGACAGTAAAGAGTCAGACTTACTTTCACAGTAATATTAATATGGAAGTATGATTTTTGACGTGACAACGTCTTAAATTAGGTTGCGGCTGGGAGTCACTTATGAAAAAGTGTAACGCTCGGTAACGTTACGTTCTTATTTTCATTTAATTCCTTGTTCCTATTGTGCAATTTAATTATATTCATATCAATAAATATTCTACCGAGAAAAAGACGTTGTCACGTAAAATCTTCGCCCGTAAAACCGACTTTACAGGCAACCATTTTTTTTCTCTAGTCATGTACCCACGTTCCTGCTCGCATCATTATTTATATGAAAATCATTCACTTACATTTCATATCTCTGCATCATGGCGTATTATTAGAACGTTTGCGCAACAAAAGTCATCGACCGTTGAAATCTTGGCTAGCAATAGCAATAATGATTTGACGAACGCGGAATATAGACTCAAGGTTATCCACGATTTATCTGGCAGGTAGAAAACAATTGTAAAATAGGAAAAACAGTTCTTCACTGGAAAAAATCCGTGATGAAGGGGCTTACATGACCTAAAGCGCGGTCACTGTCGGACTGCATAGAAAAGAAAGAGAAGCGCGATGACACAACGCAACGCGCAAAAAAAGCTATTGTTTGTAGTTAGTTAAGAACATTTTCGGAAAATAGTGTTACTGCCAAATTAGACCGATTTTAAATTTTCCATAGAAACACAGATTTCCAGTTATCTTTTTTTAAATAAGACATTTCGAAAATGTTCTTTATTAACTTTTTAGACCTTTATATCCTGCTTATGCGTATGAAGTTTCATTAAAATCGGTTTATTCATTTCGAAAAACAAGGGCTTGAAAGTTTGTATGAAATGCCGTACGTCGTAAACGCTCTTAATCATTGAAACAATGAACGCACGCAGCCGCATTCCACTTTCTGCGCGGGATTGGCCTCAGAACTGGGGAAGCCTTTGCTAGAAATAGACTGTCAAAAAATAAATGTTGAAATACGACCAAATTTATTTCTTGTCGTCATCATTGTTCTACGTTAAGTTTAACGTTTGGCCTAATGAAGAAACCACAAGAATAGTACAAAAAAAGTTATTTAGAGAGCACAAATGTTCTACAAATAGATTAGCAAACGCCTAAATGGCTTTGGTAATTATGTGACTTGAGCGCGTACTTAGCATTATCTTCTCTTGTAGGTATTTCAAATTGAACACAAATACTTGCAGTGGAAGATAATCCAAAAGCATTCATGAATTAATCTGGGGGCACGGGAGTGCCCCCACCAAGACGAGCCAAGCGAAGCGCAAGGGCACTACCTACCTTTTCTCGAAGCACTTCGTCGTATTTTTGAACCTTCTTAACTTGGGTTTGGATTATACCAGATAAACAAAATTTTCGGGATATGATGTCAGTGGTTGACTTATTAAACCTATAAAGTTTCAATTGCATAGCTCTTATACTTTAGATTTTATTGATATCTAAAATACCCCGATTTCGTCACTGACTCACTGATGATCATCAATATTCTAAGGTTCTTCCTGAAGTCCTAGAAAGCTGAAATTTGGTATGTAATAAAATAATGAACGGCCAAGCCTCATATTTTGACTAAGGTGTAGAGTTTGTGAAGTTAGGGCGTGTAGAGTTAGAAGCTTGGCTCTACATGAGATCTGATAACTTTTTGGCAGTGCGAGCCATATGTGGTCTCGTCTTGGCAACATTTTACATGAAAATGTTTGTGGTGGGAATTATGACTTATAGTAGTGATAATGTAATTTATAAGTCAATCTCGAACACCACTGACTTACTCGTATCGAAATCGAAAACGATCGTAAAACAGTTTGGAAGCGTCTTCGCGCGAATTCGCGATACTCACGTTCATTTTGTTCGGCGAACTCGTACGCGTGGTCCCGGTGACAGAGGGGGAGGCGGGACCGGTCGCTTTGTTAGCACACGGGGTCACAGTATGAGTAAGCGTTGTGATATTTTTACACAATCAAGTTATTACAATGAGGGATTTTCCTTTTTTTTTTTTTAACTCTTCCCTAGTCGCTGGATAGATGGCGCTGACCTTGGTAAGTTACTGCAAGGAACGGAACTTCACATTATTTTTTTATTATTTCACTTGGATGTAATTTTGAGATCGTAAAACGAAAGTAAACGAAAGTGTCAGTCAACGAGCGTATGTGACGTGACGCAATGATTTTTTCCAAGCGTTTTGGCTTTGGCACCTAGTAACGTAGTCGGTACAACGCCATCTACAGAGTTCTTGGAAACTATTTGTTTTTTAATACTCAAAAAGAAAACCTCTCATTACATCAACCTCAATTATCAATTCCGCAATACTTTAATTAGAATGGAAAGTGTAAAAAGCATCATCAGAACCACTAGCCAACACTCCATCCTTAACAGCATGACCTGCAATTCCCACGTTCATCGAGATTGCTCCAGAAACAATACCCAGATGTATATCCCAGATTACCTCTATGCCTTTTACCGTGGCGATGAAAAATGTATTTTTAACATTTTAGAGACACGATGAAAGATCTTCTTAAGTGGGCTTCTCAACCAGAGCGCTTTTCACAGAGTTTAAAACGGAATTTACCGTATTCCTTCAGCCCGTAGACACGTAATATTTATATTACTATCTAGGGAGGGTGGGATGGAAAAAGATATTTCATTTTTCTATGTAGTTTTGAGCAAACTTACATTTTTATTGCTGTGTGAATTTTTATGTAGGTCAGCCCGTGTTAAAGCTACTGTTTAGATTTTAACTCAGTTTGATTGGTTGAGCAAAATGTATGTTTGCAGTCGTTTTTATTAAATTCTGTTCTTTTTATATTTAATGCTATGTAATCTTTCAAGAGCAGCTGGGTAATTGCGTAACACTAACGGTAGCAATGGCTTTCTTTTTGACAGTTTAACAACATTCATTGCATTATTTACTTTGTTGAGCAGACACATTCTTCGAACATATGAAGCTATGGATTTGCAATAACTTTCAAAATCATTTAGATTGTGATTGATAGTGGTGTCACGCAAATGGGGTGCTGAACCTTCGTTTAGATTGACAAGTCGTTTTTGACGTTTCTTCCGAGTGCGTCATGATTGCCCGAAGTTCACTTGTCTGTAGAACGTCTGCCCGAAAGATCGTTTGATCGTTGTACTATTAATTTAAAGAACGTTTGTTTGTTTAGGAATGTTTGTTATAATTTTATTATGTCACCGGTAGCATTTGCCTAGCCTTTTCCCAACTATGTTCAACTGGCTTCCAGTCTAACCGGATGCAGTTGAATACCAGTATTTTACATGGAGCGACTGCCCATCTGACCTCCACAACCCAGTTACTGGGTAATACGATACCGCTTGGTAAGACTGGTTGTCAGACTTTCGGGCTTCTGACTACCCGTAACGACTGTCAAAGATCCACGAATGACAGCCGGGACCAACGGCTTAACGTGCTTTCCGAGGCATCAGGTTCTCGGCACCCATCCACGGACCAACCGCGGCAAGCGTTGCTTAACCTGATCGATCAACCTTTGCAGCTGTTATTACTTATTTAGCCACGGGCCCCGCCACCGGTAGGTACAGATCTTATCTGCTAATTTAAATACTTAAATGTTATGTCCTCTGTAATAAGACTTTATTCAATTAACAACACAAAAATGTTCGCATTCAATCTTCAATGTTACTAAAATGACAAATCATCTCTAAAGCCTATTCAAGTCCTTGTTATCAATTCACGTTACTTACATTCAAAAGAATATCAACATTATGATAATTTAAATTAAGTGGAACTCATAATGACTATACCTATTGTGGTATAGTAATTGTAGGTACTCTAGGTGCATCGTCTTCACATATAACTATTGTATATAAAATATTGTAAAACATTTTAAAAGAGGTGGAGTTTCTTGCCCATTCTTCTCCGTACGAAACTACCTTTTGGAAGGGGTGACTCTGACTAGTATCAATTTTATTATCTTTTAAATTTTGAGGTTCAAAAGTGCCTTTTATGTGCCTCCTATTTGAAATACTTGATATAACTTTGACTTTATGTTGAAAATTAGTGTCATAAAACCACTTTTCAGTGGTTTCACAAAAACACATTTTGTTTACGTGATTGGTAACTAAATTGCAAAAGCAGTATAGTCTGCTTGTTCCACTCCCGGACGGGCAAAAAATGGTAACTTGACTTTTGATTGAAATACTTCTAAACATAATTGGCTGTGAAGTATTTGTTAGTACGTTCTTATTAATTATTTCTTTGTTTTAATTATAGAGTAAGCCTTAAAGTTTACTTGTCTGAGATGAAAGCTTTTGTTAGGAAATTGGAGCATTCAGTTTGAGTGGATGTTTCACGCCATTTGTTCGTGGACATTGTTTGTTTGTTAAAGATAAATAAGCAGTTGGTACCAAGTACAATATTCTGCAGTTCTTTTTACCGACTTCAAAAAAAAGGAGGTTATCAATTCGACACGTATGTATGTAATATTATTGGAATTGCATTATATTCACATAATTATGACAATCTATTAGGGCTTCCAAACAAATATACAAAATTTTATAGACGTATGTATGTATGTTTGTCCACGCATTTCTCCGCAACTTTTAATCGGATCGTGACCATTTTTTTTATTGGCTTACATTTACTTCCACTTAGGGAACAGTGCAAGTTTCATTAAAATCGATTCAGTAATTTTCAAGATATGGACTAATACTTGTAAGTGTGACGGCCTGGCTTATTGATACGAGCTACGGGTGTAGTGTTAAAGGGCAAAACATCTCAAAACCTTGGTCAAATTCTAGTGAAATATTTACAACAATACTATTACCTACGTATTACAAACAAATATTCCACTTTTTTCTTAAAACTAAAAATTACGAAATAAAAAAGTAATTAAAAAAAATTGAACCGACTTCAAAAAGAAATGAACTCAAAACGAAATAACTTTAATTTCGGAAGTCGGTGGCAAAAAACTAAAATACAGATCCCAAGACACCGACTTCCGAAATTAAAGTTATTTCTTAATTTTGAGTTCATTTCTTCTTGAAGTCGGTTGAATTTTTTTAAATTACTTTTTTTACGACGAGTCTTTAGTTGTAAACATTTTAGATTCAATCTCAAAATTTCAATGCCCAACAATCTATAAATACAATCACACACAAAAAACTAAAGCCATATTTTAAATATCAGACACTTCAGCTGATGAACTTAATCCGATATTTCGAAAAACTAACTGAATAAGCCACCTATAGGTATTTAATTATTTGGACTGAAGTAGGGTAATCCCGCTGTTCCATCCATTTTTATCGGATGCGGAACAAAATGGCGCTGTCAGCTTATTAAATAGAAATCCCTCGTTGAAATGGCTTGATGCAGCGCCTTTTAGAAGATAATTTTATTCATTTTATATTGTTCAGACGGGCAATTGTTAATGAGGATACCTATTCGGATTAATTAGTCCGTTTTTGCATGGAACCTAGATTTTTATGAAGTTATTTTTAGTACATACGGATCTTGATTCAGGTACCTTTTAGAGGGGCCCGTGGCTAAATAATAACAGCGTTAAGCTACGCTTGCCGCGGTTGGTCTGTGTATGGGTGACCGTCTTTATATACCGTGACCCCTTCGTGCCTCGGAAAGCACGTTAAGCCGTTGGTCCCAGCTGTCATTCGTGGATCTTTGACAGTCGTTACGGGTAGTCAGAAGCCCGAAAGTCTGACAACCGGTCTTACCAAGGGGTATCGTATTACCCAGTAACTGGGTTGTGGAGGTCAGATAGGCAGTCGCTCTATGTAAAATACTGGTATTCAGCTGCATCCGGTTAGACTGGAAGCCGACCCCAATATAGTTGGAAAAAGGTTCTTTTCCTTATGCTGTGCCTTCTCCGTCCAGTCGGTTAGGAACGAGTCTAAATCGTCACGCCAGCGTTTCATAGGCCTGCCTCGGTGACGACGCCCAAAATACATCTAAAATGTCCTAGAACCAAAAATTCGGAGACATGTGGCATCTACCAACCCGCATTGGGACCGCGTGGTAAATTACAGCCCACTTCCTCTCACAGAGAGGAAGCCTGTGTCCCAGCAGTGGGAACATTACAGGCTAATTATGACAGAAAACATAATTTATTTACATGAGTATCTGACTTACCTATACTTATTTTTGTTTCAGGGGACTACTCATTAGACATCAAGGACGTGACTCTAGAAGATGACGGACTGTATCAGTGCCAAGTCAGCTCCGGCTATAACAGTAAGTTTAACAATAATCATTTCAATATAATACTTTAAACAAATCAAGTATCTTCACTTGGCTAGCAAGGTTGTCTACATTGTGGGATGTGGACTTGGCGATCATTGTGCCGATAGTCGTGACAGCCAATGGGTTAATAGCCAAGACCCTCGACCAGCACCTGAGGAGGCTCTCGTTCGGCAGCTGGGCTTGATTCAGAAAGCGGTACTTCTGGACACGGCTCGCATTGTCAGGAGGTTCCTCTCTCTGGAGCCCTGACCGCCGGTAGCTTGGACAATGTTCCCAATACCAAGCTACCGGGCTACTATTTTTTATATTTATTATATTCTCATACCTATTTAAAAATATAATTTACTATCTGACCCGGCGAACTTCGTACCGCCCCGCCAGCCGCTCCGGCCCCGCATTTTAAATCTCTGATATCTTCTAAGATATTCATAATATATCTATCCTATGACACTCACAAATAATGTGGCTTTCTATTGGTAAAATAATTTTCAAAATCGGTTCAGTAGATCCAGAGATTACCCCTACAACCTCAAAAACTTTAACTCTTTAAAATAGTAGATATGTAATTAATGAAACAGAGGAGATAATCATGTCTTAACTATTAAGGACCAGATCTTTTCGTATATGTACAGTCAACAGCAAAAGTAGATGATGAAAATCAGAAATTCAATACTAATGAACGGAGTTCGCGTCAGAACTGTGTGGCGTCGAAGTACTACTACTTAGAGTACTTACTACGTAGAATACTTTTAAATCACTTCGACGCCACACAGTTCTGACGCGAACTCCGTTCATTAGTATTGAATTTCTGATTTTCATCATCTACTTTTGCTGTTGACTGTACCTTGCCTTAGACTGTGCTACTCTATGCTGTGCTAAGGTACACACAACTTTATATAAAGGGCCTAGCATAAATGCGCCAAGAAACGTGCCTGTACATGGTTTAATTGAAATAAATGCTTTGAGTTTGACTCAAAGCATTTATTTCAATTAAACCATGCTTTGAGTTTGACTCAAAGCATTTATTTCAATTAAACCATGTACAGGCACTTTTCTTGGCGCATTTATGCTATGTTGAGTTTGTTCTGGGACCCGTACCTCTCCCTGCCCCGCGCTGCCAGTCTGGCGAAGCACTAAGGAGATAATTAGTTTATGACAGCACAGCACAGAATAAGTTGATGTTAAATAGATTTTTATTGATCTACGAAATTTCTCGACTGCCTTTGCCATATATTTACCAAGATCCTTTGTTAATATTTAGTTCAAATGAGGCTGTAATCGACACAATAGCAGTAATTATTTATGATCCCAACGTCAAATATCCAATTCCGTGAAGATCAGAATCCCTTAATAAAAGGACTCTCCGAATAACATACAATACAAGCATATCGTCTGTCTTTCTAATATTGTCGTTCCAATAAAATATAATGTCAGAACAAAACTATCTGATGAGACGATAATTACTGTTTCCCGGAGTAGTTACGACGACATGTCAAGCTATGTTAAAAATTTCCAGTATTTGCTGAACTCTCTTTGTATAGGATTATTATACTATGAGAGGTCAGGTAACACTGGAGAGTTCCCTAAGGAACCTATCGTACCGCTGGCTATTAAGGGGCTTACATGACCTAAAGCGCGGTCACTGTCGGACTGCATAGAAAAGAAAGAGAAGCGCGATGACACAACGTTGGTAATTTATTGCAAAATAATATGAAGCAATTATTTAATCACAAAAAATCTTTTGTTTGGACTAAAAATATATAACAGTAGTGTTTTAGTATGTTGAAACTATCCTATGTCCTTCCCCCGGATGCAGTCTATCTCTCTGCCAAATTTTATCGAAATCCGTTGAGTGGTTTAGGCGTGAAAAGGTAACATACAGACAGACAGACAGAGTTACTTTCAAATTTATAATATTATAGTATGGATATACAGGATAATTTTTTTTACCGTTTCCAAATTTGTACAGGCTGTTCTACCCATGAATATGAACAACTTTTACTATGGGATCGACAAAAAAAAAATCAGCAAGACATGTGCCTTAATAGCATGCCCAGTGTAACCTGACCTCTCATAGTATAATAAGCCTATTCAATGCGAGGTCAACATATACTGGCCATTATGTACAGCTTTATATTGTCATCGTTCTTACGCAAAAGTATGAAGATTAAGTTGGTTCACTTAAGAGTAATAATGAGAAATGTTCCGAGGAAAGTTCTGTGTATTGTAGCAAATTAATATGAAGGAAATAGGGGGAATAAGTTGTCTCTTATGTCTAATGGGAGAGACATCATTAATTCTTATATTATGTCTCGTTATGAGACATGATAGGTATTATTAAAAGACAAATAGAATGTTTGTCGAGGTCTTCGTTTTTTAGGGTTCCGTAGTACCTACAAGGAACCCTTATAGTTTCGTCATGTCCGTCTGTCTGTCCAAGGTTTTGCTAAGAGACCGTTAGTACTAGAAAGCTGTAATTTTGCAGGAGTGTGTAACTGTGTATATAAATTACGGCGACAAAGTGGTAAAACAAAATTTTGGATATTTTTTTTTTTTCTTGTATTCGGTGAGCAGTGGTGACCAAGTGGTAACGGCCGCGACTTACGAGATGTAGGTCGTAGGTTCGAACCCAGACAGGCGCTTTGCTTTGTGTGAATTAATTCATCATCACTGCTTCCAAAACGGTGAAGGAAAACATCGTGAGGAAACCGGCATATCCTAGAACCAAAAATTCGAAGACATGTGACATTACCAAGCCGCACTGGGCCCGCGTGGTGGATTACGGTCCACTCCCTCTCACATAGAGGAGGCCCGTATCCCAGCAGTGGGACCATTGCAGGCTGATTATATTATGCCCTTTCCAAAAGTATGGTTTGGAGAAGAATGGGCGAGAAACTCTACCGTCACTCTTTTATATTTATAACACAATATTTTTAAAGGTTTTCTAAGCGTAAGAAAAACTTAAACTCACGCCATTTCTGATAAAGGACACAACACTAACGGAACTATTTCTTCCTTTAAGAAACAGCATTGAAAACCATTTGACAGAAATTGTAAAAGGACTTTAATATCGTTGGTCTCAATCACTCGAAACAATCTGGGATATGAGTGATAAATATTTTATAGTTCTACCATATACGTTAAATTGGTTTTCCCATGGGAATAAACGGTTTGAAGTTCCTACATAGGTTTTACTGTTAGGTACGAGACACAGGCGTCGGGATACCGACAATAAACATGATGCTAGACAAAGGACGATGCTCAAATGTTTTTTTGCTCGTCAATTTCATTGCATCTAAGAGCGAGGCCCCATTAGTGCGTCGTCGCAGCGTCGACTCAATACTGACTTATGATTAATAATTAAATTATGACAATTTCATTATTATTTCAATTAAATTAGTCAACAATGTCTAATTTATTAATCATTATTATATTCATAATGACTCAACGCAGGTGTGGCATACAATGCGTTGATCCGTTGCAACGACGCAACGCACTAATGGGGCCTCGCTCTAATGCGGCGGCCTTTACAGAGGTGACTGTAGCCGACACAGATATAGATACACCTAGATAACGCAAGAGCAACTACTACTAGCTTACGTACAAAAATCGTAAGCCGCCACTTTCACGCTCTGTCCTGTGTACTGCTGTGCTATTCTGTAACTATCTCACCGTGAAAACTTAGGTGAAGTGAGCGTGGAGTGAGCTGTCAATAGTGTCAATTCCTAGCAAAAACAAACTCACTTCACCTAAGTTTTTACGGTGAGATTTTTACAGAATCGACCGGCAGCTGGCTGGGTGAGCGTGAGCGCTGGCGCTAGGCCCCGCGGGTGGGGCGAGACGGGTGCCGCACGCGGCGGTGTCTTGGAATCGATTTGATTTTCCCATCATTATATAGTACTTGTGACGTCATAGTTGGTAGTCAAAAAATGCCACGCTTCGTTTTCATACAGATCATGGATACTTGCGTTATCTAGGTCTAAAATCGACTCTATTTCTTTCTTTCCTTTTTTTTCTCTTATTCTTCTTTCTTTCAAAATTATTTCCAAATCAAGAAAGTCACGGGCATTAGCTAGTATTTAATATGATTAGGAAGATCGGCAATATGTCACGTTAGTCTCCGAAATAGAACGAAGTTCAGTTTTATTTTAATGGACGTCTGAATGTTATATTATTCGACATTCTTTTATAATATATTATGTACTTTTAAATAGATATTTGATATATTTGTGTACTCATTGTAAAGGCGCGCACAAACAGGCGCGACTCGCGATATAATCGTGCGCGACACACAGGCACCGCTCGTTGCGCGACTTGCGGTGCCTTTGTGTCGCGTGTCGTGTCGCGCTCGTTTAAAGGAGCCTTAAAGGTTTTTCAAGTACAGATAATTTCATAAAATCATAGAAAGATCAACTTTATACAAAGAACTCTCCTCCCTAGATGAGCCAGCGATCCGTTCCCGCTACGCTCAGCTGACAGTGCTGGTAGCTCCAGACGCACCCAGGATACTGAGGGGGGCGTTCATTGACGCGACAGAAGACCAGCCCATTGAGATCGAGTGCGTGTCTTCAGGGGGAAAACCTGCAGCTGAGGTATGTTTTGATTTAATAGCTTTTAAAACAAACTCTGCTTAGCTTTTTCTACCTATGTTAATCCGACCTCCATAACCCAGTTACTGGAATGATCTATTAATTATGATTTAATTTAATAGCTTTTAAAACAATGCTCCCAAATTATTGTGTGATTTAGTTTAGAGGCATTGAAAGGGTTTAGGCACGTACACTGGAAGTACCAATAAAGTTTCGCAACATCACTGTAACTGCTGCACTCAAATGACAACTGATGTGTAATGTCCAAGTTATAGCTGTCCATTTTGTCCAATTAATGCTTTAAACATACAGAAAACAAACATACATTGCTTTTTTGCGTTGCTCATTAAGCCTTTACGATTTTATATCATTTTTTTAAGACTGATATTTTGTTAAATAGGTAACTTGTTTTTCTTTTGTTTAGATCACTTGGCTAGATGGCAGTCAATCAGTGATCAAGAAGCCAGTCAAAAGTACAGTGGAACTGTTACCTGACGGCCAGAGATATAAAACAAGGTTCGTTTTCATTTTCAATAATTATAAACGTCATAAAACAAAAGGGGGCGTTTTCTATCTCTGTCTCTTCTAGTATTCATGAAAAGAGGTTGGCCTGTCACAGTTATTTTACCTGTTTTTTTTTTCGTTTCGACGGTATATCTGGGTTACTTTTAATGTTTGGACCCAGTAGGTGGCCATATTTATTGCGGCGCCAGAGGCGTTGTTCAAATCGTCAAGGGTGAACGGAAATTTGGGACACTAGCAGATGGGGCATAGTCTGTTGATGAGCATCGCTCGCAGTTTACCTACTTCTAATGTTGCATCACTGTCAAAATTACAGTGATCTTTATTCTCACTGTGATAAGGTTGCTGTTAAATGCAAAATAACTGTGAAAGTGCTGTAGGTGCTCATAGACGGTCCACTCCTAAGTCACAGCAGCCTAAACATCTTTTGTGGCTCTTCCAGATATATATACATTGACGTTGATATACAGATATTGACGTGTAAAAGTGTTTGTACAAACCTACTTACAGAAATAAACATCATTTATAATAATTATTACGTTGTATTCTTCGGTGTCTCATCTTCAGCACGATACAACGCACCTATCTAATTAATCAATTAACAAGACACCTAACACCATATGCTAATTATTCATTGTCAATCGCAGGTCAGTGTTGCGGTTGACCCCAAGTAAGGGCCACCACAATCAGACAATAACATGTCAGGCGCAGAACACGGCGGATAGGGCTCCGAGGATGGCTACTGTACTTATTGAGGTAATTATCTTTGTTGATATATATTGTAAATACTTTACTTGTATCGTACTTACTTGTGTCGTACTTTATGGGTCTGAATGCTGGGCTGTGAAGAAGACGGATGAAAAAAGATTGCATGCAGCGGAGATGAGAATGTTGAGATGGATGTGTGGAGTGACGAGTATGGATAAAGTAAGAAATGAGTATATAAGAGGAAGTTTGAAAGTGGCGCCAGTGACAGAAAAGTTGAAAGGAAATCGTTTGGCTTGGTATGGGCATGTGATGAGAAGGGATGAAACGCATGTGACTACAAGAGTGATGAATATACATGTTGATGGATGGAGAGGGAGAGGAAGGCCGAAGAAAAGATGGATGGATTGTGTGGGGAATGATATGAAAGAGAAGGGAGTTAATGATAGCGTGACGGTTGACAGGGGAGAATGGAAGAAGAAAACGTGTTGCGCCGACCCCAAGTAACATGGGATAAGGGCAGGAAGAAGATGATGATATATATTGTAAATATTATAATGTATGTACAGGGTAAAACATTAAAAACCTCTTAAGAGGTCATTGTACTCATCATTATAAACAACTTTTACTATGGGACCAGGAGCAGTGGTGGCCAAGTGGTAACGGCCGCGACTTACGAGTTGTAGGTCGTAGGTTCGAACCCAGTCAGGAGCTTTACTTTGTGTAAATTATTTCATCACCACTGCTCTCAAAACACTCCCTCTCACCGAGAGGAGGCCTGTGTCCCAGCAATGGGAACATTATAGGCTGATTATGACTATGGGACCAAACCTAAAATCGCGAAAAAAAATCAGATGTTCCCTACATTTTGACGAGTTATACGAACGTAAATGTAGGGAACAGCTGATTTTTTTTTCGCGATTTCAGGTAATTAATTAATTAATTATTATAATATATATAATAATTAATTATATAATTATAATATAATTATATATAATAATTAATTTAATTTAATTAATATTAAATAATATATTATTCTGCTAAAGTCGACCTTATGGCAGGCTGGCAATAAAATAACACTGGTTGCATTCGAACAGTCAAGCGAGTAAAGAAATGGGCTGTCAAATATTTTGTATTAGGTTTTTGTTTGGAAGAAAAGGGTGACATTATGTACAAGGACGTTCGCTTAGAATAAACGAAAAGGATTCATAACGTTGTTTGATTTCTTAATACCTTAAAAAGGTATTGAAGTTTTGCTATTACGATACAAATCCCCGGAAAACCTAATTTGGCTTACCAAGTTGTAAACATGAATTAACAGTGCATTAAGAACTGTTAGTGTATTTTATAAATATAGCTTTAATGCGTAAACTTTATAGCTCTACGAATGGACGACCCCTCCGAAAGTAACTTAAAACTTCGCAATTAACCCTACATCCGATTAATTAACTTTTTGGTCGGGCAAAAACATATCCAGAAGCCAACCCAACCACAGAACAGCAGGGTAATTGCGTAACACACTATCAGTAGCAATGGGTTTCATTTTGACAGGTCAACGGCATTCATTGCGTTATTTACGTTGTCGAGCAGACACATATTTCGAACATATGGAGCAATGGATTAGCAATATGCTTCAAAATGATTCAAGTTGAGCGAAATCGTGTGTTACGCAATTAGGGTGCAGGACCAACTGCCAAATCATAGTATTATTCATTCTTAGGTCGTGCCCCGAACTAATCTTTTATACGTAGGTGATACGCAGTAGTAATCGCCCGTAACTTCGGATAAAACTACGGACTATCTGCTTATGGAGTAGACTTCCAGGTATCTAATGCATTTCGTCAAACTATATCAAACCGTTGCATGGTGCTCACTACTAGTTTCGAAAACATGGATTTTTTTATAAATTTTTCGTTTCCCAGTTTCTAAACAGTCTTAATTTTTTTTTATCTATCAGAACTCTAAACCTAATCTTTTTCCCAGGTGAAGTACGTGCCAAAAGTGAACATAACGATCAGCTCCGGTCAGAACGGCAAGATCCCCGAGGGGTCTGAGTTGAGGGTCCGGTGTGACGTGGATGCGAACCCCCCGGCGCAGATCTACCGGTGGTATGTGAACAACAACCCGGTGATCGGGGACTATGCCGATGAGATGGTGAGGACCGATTTTCTTTACTGATCTTCTAGTTGTAGTCTATAAAGGATCTGATGACGCTAAAAATGTATTAGAACTACATTTGCTGATTGAGACGAAAATGTATGTATTCTATTTATAGGTGTAAAGTTCACTTCCTCTATAGAAAAGGGAGGATCCTCTGACCAGACGGGTGTTGTGCCTGGTGCGCCCCCTACTGTCCAACGATTGATGTTTGGACGTTGTTTATAAACGAGTTGCGCGGTAAATTTCGCTTGCGCGATGCAGGATTTTACGTGACATCAGTATGATGCGTAATTCACATGTGGCGATGTAGATGCCGCCACATGTTTGTTATTTTGGTTCTGACTGACATATGTTAATCAGTTCCCATTTTTATTATTGTCAGGTCTTTCAGTATTATTTTCTAGGTCAGCTATTTCGGCTAGGAACTCACGGAGCGATTTTCGCCCGCGTCCGCTGCGGTTGCGGGCCCGCAGCTTCTGTAGAATGCAAATATTTATATAAAAAAATAAAGCACATTTCACGACGCGTTTTACGCCCGCGGTGTTCGCGGTTGTATGCGGCTCCCGCTGTACCGGCGGGCAACTAGTAGAATCGCGCGGGCCGCGGTTACCCGCAGCCTCGGCGGGTGGCGCCCGCGCGCTTTGCGATCGGTTGCGATCGGTTGGCGGGCGACCGCGGGGGCCGGCGGGCGACGCGGCGGGAGGTACGGCCGGCCGGCCGGTACGGAGGTAGGGAGGCGGCGGCCGCGTAACCGCGCGAATAACCGGTCTCGTGAGTTTTGAAATAAAACCGCAGATCCACGACCGCGGCGGTTGCGGGCGAAAATCGCTCCGTGAGTTCCTAGTCTTCGGGGCTAAGGCTTAGGTACATCCTTTTAAAACTTTCAGATTTTATTTAGAAAACTGCCATCTTTTTTCCATTACTTATGGTGATATTTTCGAATTCTGTGTGTTACGCATTTGTACTAATATTTTTGTAAAAATATAATTTAATAAAAGTGTGCCCATGGAGTTTCTTGGCCGTTCTTCTCCATAGGTACCTACACTTTGTATTTTCTGACTGACCGACTTCTTGACAATTCAAAAGTGCCTATTAATGGTTTAATTGAAATACCAAAATGCTTTGAGTTTGAGTAGGCTTCATTCTAAAGTAAACATTCAGTAATTTTAGTATTCCTATCACAAGATCTACATAAAGGTTTATTTAAGCTAGCACTCTACGAGACAAATTGCGACATTAATGTCTGACAGCGCAAACTGTACGCTTCACAGTTGAGGAGATTTCGCAATAAATGTCCGACCGACCCCACACTGTGGTAGAATAGCATATATGTTCAAGTGTAAAGAGTTTGTTTACAATCTCTATTTGTGTTAATCTATACTATTGTATTAATCTATACTATTCCGACGACCTTGTGAAGGCCGCAGGAACCCGTTGGATGCGAGAAGCACAGAACCGGTCGAAGTGGAAGTGCTTGGGGGAGGCCTATGTCCAGCAGTGGACGTCTTTTGGCTGAAATGATGATGATGATGATGATACTATCCTTACCCAGTCTGTGTGACTGTTACCTTTTCAAGACTAAACGGCTGAATGGGTTTCGATGAAACTTGGCACACATGGACTAAGGATCGTTTTTATCCCGGTAGTACGTTCCTATGGGACATTTTCCGACATCGGTGACGGGGAAGTCACGTGCAAAAGCAAAGATCTACTGCTACAAATAGTTCATGTTACAAAATAATAAAAGACTAGCTTTTTCCCGCGGCTTCGCTCGGGTATGTAAGAATTTGACAATCAAATTAGGCTTAAAAAAAAAAAATCTAAATTAAAGTTTCTAATTTATAATTCAATCATGATTCGAAAGATACGTGGCACCATTTATTAACATAATAATGTTAATGTTGTTTTCCTCGGGAACAGTACTTTTTTTCGGGATGAAAGGTACCATAATATGTCCGTTTCTGTACACCTGACAACGTATATGCAAAATTTCAGGATGATCGGTTCAGTGGTTTAGGCGTGAAAGGTATCAAACAAACAACCAATCTTACTTTCGCATTTATAATATTAGGTAGGATAATAAATAAATTATAATATCATAATTATAAATAATAATATTATAATTATAATTAGGTAAGTATAATATTATAATTATAATTAAGTATAATATTATTATTTATAATATTATTATTATTTAATATTATAATATTAATATAATATAGTTAGGATTACCTTAGATGGGTAATATGGTAATTAGAAGAGACCAAGAGGTATCGTGTTACATAGTAACTGATTTGTGGAGGTCTGTTAAACAGTCGCTCCATTTAAACTACCAGTGACCAGCCAACTTAGGTGGAATGAGCTATCAATAGAGTCAGTCCCTTTTTTTTTTTGTTATTGGGGTAAACCTTCAAAAGGCACCCGACATCGTGGCAGGGAGGTCGGTGGGTGTGGGATTTTTACATCACTAAAACCACCCGGTGATCACCATCAGCACCTAGGGGTGGTCCCGGTTCCTCTTAAAAGACCAATTCCGGAACCCCCCCGTGCAACGCCTCTAAGGCACATCCCTAGCGAGACTGTAAAGGGACCTCCCCTGAGCCTCGCTATGCACGGCAGCACGTGACCACTGTGCCACCATCTTCCCATCTTCCCTGGGGTCATTTGGTGAGCGGACAGAGTCCCCACTCTGTGCGCCCGCGACCCCAATGGTCCACCTACCTAATTTGGTAAGCGGGTTTCGGTGTATTAAGCGCCAAGGCGGTTGTCACCCCGCCTACTTCTCCGAGCAGGATCAGCCGATCCCGATCCCGCTCGGCGGCCTCCTTCTTGACCATCACGGTCTCACAGAAGGAGGCTACCACCGTCCAGTTCACCGTCCAGTCTCACCCGATCCTGGCAACCAGGACCTGCCGCTCGGAGGCCCACGCAGAGTGTCAGTCCTTAGCTTCAGATGAATGGCAACTCACTTCATGCTCACTTCACCTGAGTTTTCACGTTGAGATTTTTAGAATAGCACCGCTGCTACATTCGTTTAGACTGGAAGCCTGGTAGATTCACAAGGGAACACAGTCTGTTGCCACATTAAAACTTTCAACTAACAAAGTAAACCTCTTTACAAACAAACACCACGCAACAGCAGCAACAAAGCAATAGCCAACTCGTTAATAAAGCAACAGAGAGCAATTCACGTTAAGTTAGCAATTCAACTGAATTTCACGGTGTGCGCAACTCATTCATGCATTAACTATATTATGCGATGTACTGAAAAATTTAATGTTTGCTGCAGTCATACGGGAAAATGGACGGCTGGAATATACAAATGTAATATTACATTTTGTAGGCTGTGTAACGGGGAATAAGAGGTTTATGAAGAATTAGCACTTGACTTATCGTGAACTTATTAAACACGCCTTTTATAAAACATAGTTTAAAGAATGAAAGCCTCGATTAAAAATTAAACAACCGACTATTTTTTCTTTCTTTCTCTCACTATGGTTTTGTAGCACTTAACAGTTTTGAAACTATGAAAATTCACATAGTGAGAGTTGGTGTATTGTTTTCACCAGGTGTGGTAATTACAGTCAATACACATCGTCTTATTATAATTTATTTAATAAAACTGTATGCAGAAGTATAAATACTGTAAAAAGGCGGACTTAATGCCTGAGGCAGTTTCTTCCAGTCAACCATAGGGTGATGCAGAGACAAATCATGGCAGGTGAAACATACGGGATAGAAATAACTATAAAATAAAATACAAGAACTTTAATACTTAGATATAAACACATAATTATAAACAAAAGTCGATCAGTAGAGGTAAAAACGAATTACATTATTAAATCACACTAATATTATAAAGGCGAAAGTTTGCGAGTGTGTTTTTATGTTTGTTACTTCTTCACGCTCAAACGGCTGGACCAATTTTGATAAAATTTGGTATGAAGGTAGCTGACACCCTGGATTAACACATAGGCTTTTTATCCCGATATTCAAACGGGATCGACACTTATGGGGGTGAAACCGCGGGGCGCAGCTAGTCCATGTATATAATTGACTTGCAACAAATTTATTTATTGTTTTGTGTAAGAAACGAAACTAGATCATTATTGTCAGAAGACACAGGAAAATGGCTGAATTTATTTAACGTATAGAGGTATGAGGAACAGGGTGTCAAGTTCACTCAACCTCCATAGAAAAGGGAGGATCCTCCGACCAGACGGGTGTTATGTCTGACGGGCAACTGCCCAATGATTCATGTCGGGCCGGTGTATCTATGTTAATTGCGCGGTAAACTCTGCTTGCGCGATGCAGGATTTGCGTGACGTGGCGTTGTAGATACCGCTACAAACGATTTTTTTATGCGTCGTGTTTGCCGCAAGTTAACGTTTTTTCTTCTTTCTTTTCTTTAACGTATTATTTTGTTTTAGATCATCTTCAACGTGACTCGAAAGCATCATAATGCCGTGGTCAGGTGCGAAGTAAGCAACTCCGTGGGGAAAAGCGATGGAAATACTACATTAGAAGTTACTTGTAAGTATACTTTAGTAGGCATTAAGTCCGCCTTTGTACCTTTTTCGTGTGCGTAAGATTATAAAAATGTTTTACATACCGGATGACTTTTTTTACTGGTTCCAAATTTTTAAAGGGTGTTCTACCCATTAATATGAACCACTTTCACTTTGCAAGGGCGAATGCTGAATGTGGGGTTCTAGGTTCGATTTCCGGTTCGGGCAAAGTGTTATTGGATTTTTCCGCTAGGAATTTCTTAGTAACAGCCCGGACTTTGGAAGTTGGCGGTGTGATACCCCCGCGCCTCGGAGAGCACGTTAAGCTGTTGGCCCTGCGCCTGAACTCTCTCCGGTCGTGTCGGATTGCCGTCCCATTGGACTATGAGAGTGAGGGAAGAGGGAGTGCAGCTGTGTCTGCGCACACACTTGTGCTCTATAATATCTCCCGCGCCGTTGCTAGTCTCCGCTGAGACTGGTCGCCATGGCCGAAATACGGTCTGGAGGACATCCACGGCCTGGAAATAAGAGGGGACGGATTGGTAAAATTATTTTCAAGGTTCAGAAATCTACTTATTGAGTTAAAACTATTAATAAATTCAACTAAATCAAACTAAAATACTCCAACTGACCAATTTTTTTTTATATTGTATGTACAGACGCCAGTACAAGCTACTACAATCTGTCAAATTTATTTAATGGATTTTCAACTTTATCCCTAAATTATAAGGTTCAAAGTTGATTGGTAAAATTTGACAGTTTCGGGTTGATGTGCTGGCGTCAAACGCGTCATACCCCGGTTTCCTAGTGGGAGAAATAGCGCGTGATGTTTATACCGATGATACAACAACCATAACAATGTGCGCGGGTGCACAGCTTGTGACGTCACTGCGTACTAAAGACAGGGGGTCTACTCCGAAGCGGTTAACCACTGTATCGGCCGAATGTTCGGTCATTTTCTGATTCGAATATTGTTGACCTACTACGAATTTAAAAAAAAAAAAAGGTTCGGATTGGCACAGTTTGGTCGGGGCCAATAGTCAATATAGGAAATTAATGGTAGTAGAAAATGACCGAACATTCGGCCGATACAGTGGTTAACCGCTGCGGAGTAGACCCCCTGATTTGTTGGACAGAAAAATGTATTGGAAGATCGGGAAAGTCAAACAAACGAATAACGAGTTTTTCTGAAAGTCTTATACGTAGGGTTTTGATTGTTTCGTGAGTTCTTCTGAACAGTGGTGACCCAGTGGTAACGGCCGCGACTTACGAGTTGTAGGTCGTAGGTTCGAACCCAGACAGGCGCTTTACTTTGTGTAAATTATTTCATCACCGCTGCTCTCAAAACGGTGAAGGAAAACATCGTGAGGAAACCGGCATGTCCTAGAACCAAAAATTCGAAGACATGCGACATCTGCCATCCCGCACTGGGCCCGCGTGGTGGATTACGGCCCACTCCCTCTCACCGAGAGGAGGCCTGTGTCCCAACAGTGGGAACATTATAGGCTGATTATGAATAACAACTCAAACACACTAATTATAAAACACAGTTGCACTTGCACTACTGATCACTCTAAAGTCGCACTTGGAGATTGCTTCTGATGTATTCGCTTGTATCGCTTATCCAATTTGCCCCATGTCGCGGCCCATACCAGCCTTATATAGGGCCTCCAGAATGTTCCAGAAACTTCTACTGTAGAAACATCTAGAATGTTCGAGTACATGCCGGCCCCGACTGACCAGATGTCGATAGTTCTAGAAAGTTCTAGCATCGAAATTTCTAGAAGGATCTTGACTCTACTAGTTCTGCTACTCGATACTAGATGGCGCTAGTGGCGTGCAACAATATTACAATTGAGAATAATTACAAGGAGGTACAAGTGGCTCTCGACTTCGTTATGTTTCTTTTTACACCCGTTATAGTGCGTTTACGGACACTAATCAGGGGGCCTAAAAAAGCCACTTTGGTGAATCATAAAAGGATAACATTATGAATTATAATATGGCGACGACAGTCCGTGTTTTTCTTTTTTTCGCTGCACTACGTAGGTACAACCAAAGAGATTGGGATTGGATTTGGATTGGATTGATTGGTACATTAGCACAGACAAAAAAAAAATAACTGAAAAATGCTTCACTAATGGGATTTGATATGATTAACTTAACAGTTAACTGTCCATTATGATTCTGCCAAAGTGGCCTTTTTAGGCCCCCAGTAATCAGTTTCACGAACATTCTGTTGCAAACTATCCTAGGTGTTTCGTGTGGCAGTCAAAACAATTTGAAAGTAGCGCAGAACACAATTGCTTAGAACCAATGCGGTAATTGAGTTACCTTCTTCTACGGTAGTGGGAACAATCCTTGTGAAATAGTTATAAAACCGGCCAAGTGCGAGTCGGATTCGCACACGAAGGGTTCCGTACCACAAGGCATAAAACGCCGAAAAAAACGTTTCTTTTATACCCCTTTAAATTTTTAACTTTATTTTATTTTTACCAACAACAGAAATACATCACCTGTGAAAATTTCAACTGTCTAGCTATCACGGTTCATGAGATACAGCCTGGCGACAGACAGACAGACAGACGTATGGAGTCTTAGTAATAGGGTTCCGTTTTTACCCTTTGGGTACGGAACCCTAAAAACTATCTTCGTTTGTTCCCATACAACAAACGTGTTTTTATCGGCGTTTTTGCGACTCGCACTTGGCCAGCTTTTTTACAATCTACTGACATATCAATGTATTCCCAGACCCACCGACATTCAGAACGCGGCCTCAGAACGTAGAAACTGACATCGGGTCCAGTGTGGTCCTGAGCTGTGACGTGGACGGTCAGCCACAGCCGGAGATCAGGTGGCTGTTCCACGAGCCGGGACGGATAGGGGTAAGTGAATACCATGGTGGAATACCAGATACGTGAACATATCCGTCAAAAGTTGGCCGTAACATATCAGCGCTGATTTGCTGGATTCGTTTTCTCCTCTACCGATAATTTGTTTCTCCTCAAAGATTTTGTTTATATGTATGTATCTATCTATGTATTAGTATTTATTCTTGTATTTTATAGTCATTTCCTAGCTATTTATCCCTTTTGTTGCACCTGCCATGTTTTGTCTCTGCATCACCCTAAGGTTGACTGGTAGAAAATGACTCAGGCATTAAGTCCGCCTTTGTACAGTATTTCTTTTACTTGTGCATAAAGTGTTAATAAATAAATAAATACTTTAAGTAACCTGCCGGTCGATTCTGTAAAAATCTCACCGTGAAAACGTAGGTGAAGTGAGTTTGTTTTTGCTAGGAATTGACACTATTGACAGCTCACTCCACGCTCACTTCACCTAAGTTTTCACGGTGAGATTTTTACAGAATAGCACCGCTGGATGATAAAAAATATAATCAGATTGGTGATATTTTAAGATGAAACATTAGGTTTTTAGTTCCCTGTAGTTTATAGAAATATACTCGTAGATGAATGATGTTTTACGTACATTACGTCAAGTCTATAAGTATTCGTCTCGATGACTAATATTGGATCAAACCGCAAAAACATGTGGTAAAATTAGATCACTCATAATTCATATTTAGAAACTTTAGTATTACTAAGTGATTTGTTCTGCCTGTGTGGTCCAGATGGTCTCAAATATTCTAGCTGTCTAGGTAGGGACTATACAGGGTCATATTCTGGCTGTCTAGGTAGGGACTGTACAGGGCCATATTCTGGCTGTCTAGGTAGGGACTGTACAGGGCCATATTCTCGCTGTCTAGGTAGGGACTATACAGGGTCATATTCTAGCTGTCTAGGTAGGGACTATACAGGGTCATGTTCTAGCTGTCTAGGTAGGACTATACAGGGTCATGTTCTAGCTGTCTAGGTAGGGACTGTACAGGGTCATATTCTAGCTGTCTGGGTAGGGACTGTACAGGGTCATATTCTAGCTGTCTAGGTAGAGTCTATACAGGGTCATATTCTAGCTGTCTAGGTAGGACTATACAGGGTCATATTCTAGCTGTCTAGGTCGAGACTATACAGGGTCATATTCTAGCTGTCTAGGTAGGGACTGTACAGGGTCATATTCTAGCTGTCTAGGTAGGGACTGTACAGGGTCATATTCTAGCTGTTTAGGTAGGACTATAATACAGGGTCATATTCTAGCTGTCTACGTAATATATGGTCAAATTAAATTATTTAGCGAAACTCTGCAGACGTGATGGGTAACGATATTTAAACACGGTAAAATAAAAAAGATTTGATATATTTCCTTGGGTCAACGACCGCTTGTAGTGATGTTACTTGAAGTATGTGTAGATGCAGCGGGATTGTCCGAAAGGGTTATCGCTACCCCGGAACATAAAAGGCTAAGGAAGGAACACGGGTGGGTTTTAGTCAGTAAGAGTCTGACACTCCCTTCCGCTCCACCCAGAGCGGGAGGGTGTTGATGATTTCCCACCCTAAAAAAAAAGTATGTGTTGATAAAATTTGTTTTTGTTTTATCGTATAGTAGATATCAAAACCCATCATCTGTGAAGGGTGAAGATTACGCAATAAAAAATTTTTTTTTTAGAGTCGATTTCATTTTGTCAGTATCGATTCGATCAATCCAATTTTAATCGATTATTTACATTTTCTGGTAATGGTAGTTCATGCGCTAACACCACACAATAAGATACAAAAAAAAAAAAAAAAACTAAAGTCGTTGCAAATCACGACTGCGCCATGTGACTTATGTCATAGACGTAAGGTTTAATTTGCAATGACAAAAACAACTGTACTTAAAGTAGACAGTGTTACGTGAACGTGTGCTATTTCCAGCAGGTCAAAGGAAAGGCTCCGAACTTGAAGGTCTACGTGAACCGGGAGACAGCTGGGCGGTACATCTGCAAGGTCATCGAGGAGGGATACCCTGAGATCGAGAGTGAAGCCACTATTTTTATAAAGAGTAAGTTTTAGTTCATTTTTGATGGATGGATGTAAGGGTGCGTCCACATCTGGCGAATGTGCCGCGAATGTGCAGCTCGCGAGCCGCTTGCGAGCTGCCCGCGAGCTGCGCGCGTGCAGTCACGGCAATGGTTAGGTGCGCCTCTTTAGCGCAACTCATGCAAGGCTCGTATAAGGCGTGCGCGCGGTGCGCGATCTGCGTGCACTCAATTCTCGCACTTACAGTTCCGTTTACTGACTCAGTACTTTCGCGCCGCCCGCGCGCTGATCGCGTACGGCGCAGGAGCGGCGCACGAACAGAAATGCACGCGCGCAGCTCGCGGGCAGCTCGCAAGCGGCTCGCGAGCTGCACATTCGCCAGATGTGGACGCACCCTAAAACTGGAAAGATGTTAATGATACGATCGCGAGAAGTAGAAGTAGGTTTTATATGCATTTCACTTTACGTCTTTCATCTGCCTAGCCTTTTCCCAACTAAGTTGGGGTCGGCTTCCAGTCTAACCGGTCGCAGCTGAATTCCAGTATTTTCCATGGAGCAACTGCTTATCTGACCTCCACAACCCAATTACTGGGTAATACGATACCCCTTGATAAGACTTACATAACTCACTTTACGTCATTATACTTCAAAATTATGTTTTTCTGCCAGTTTGGTGTGTTTTTACTCCTAAAGTACGGAACCACATTGATTTTGATTAGGTAACTGGAATACTTTTTCTTAACCGTATGATTTAGAAGCCTACTTACCTAATTCTGGTTCTTCTTAGACATTGTTTAAAAACTTAAAAAGGGATGTCGCATGTTTAAATACTATCTAGGTATGTTTAAAAAGATGGCCATAAATACCTAGCTCTTTTACAAGAAAATAATCAATATTATTGTCATGACTAGGTTGCATTACGCTTTAAATAAAATATGTATTTTAATTTATCTAATTCAAACTAACATGCAACAGTAGCAACTGTCTTTGACTTTTTAAAATTACCTTATTTTATGCCTCAAAAAATAAAATATACTTTTTCAAGCCAACTTAATTATCTCATATCATGAAAGTTCACAGAACGTTAACCCTGTTGACTTTGGAAGGGAGTTTTGCCTTTCAATATTTGGCTTTCTGTGCTAAGAGTAATATAAACTTAAACAAGGAAAATCATTTAATTAAGTTGAACTCTTCCAAAATTAACAGACACATAATACTGCGGGGTAATAATTGCGTAACACAATATCAGTAGCAATGGGTTTCATTTTGACAGTTCAACAGCATCCATTGCGTTATTTACGTTGTTGCGCAAACTTTTCGTACATAAGAAGCAATGGATTAGCAATATCCTTCAAAATGATTTGACGATTGATTGAAAATTGATTCAGATTGAAATTGATAGTGTTTTACGCAATTAGGGTACAGGGTGGCATCGGACATTGACGTGCACATGGATACAGTAGGTACAGTCAACAAAAGAGGAAGACGTTTATCCGACAATCCTGCATACTTTTTTTTTTTTTTTTTCGGATTGGAAATCATCAAATGACCCCCCCTCCCGCTCTGGGTGGAGCGGAAGGGAGTGTCAGACTCTTACTGACTAAAACCCACCCGTGTTCCTTCCTTAGCCCTTTATGTTCCGGGCCAGCGGTAACCCTTTCGGACAATCCCAATCCCCAATTCCAATCCCAATCCTGCATACTTATCTCTTTTGTTGACTGTACATGATTCTGAATCCAAAAGCATAACACTTTTCTATGAAACAATAGTAGGCTGATATTATTATATTCACAGATATAGATAGACCTAGATAACGCAATTATCAATATCTGTATGAAAACCAAGCGTGCCCTTTTTTGACTACCTACTATGACGTCACAAGCACTATTAGTAATGGGAAAATCAAATCGATTCCAAGACACCGCCGCGTGCGGCACCCGTCTCGCCCCTCCCCGGGGCCTAGCGCCAGCGCTCACGCTCACCCAGCCAGCAATACACAGGAATGAGCGCGAAAGTGGCGACTTACGATTTTTGTACGTAAGCTGGTGCGATTTTTGCCACGCGAAGTAGTTGCTCTTGTGTTATGTAGGTGTATTATATATGAGATTATATTAGTATGAGAAAGCGGGGAAGATAAGTAAGTGGTTATTAATAAAAAAAAAATGCTGTACCATACATTTTGACCTCGTTTGTATTGCACTTTTCTATGAACCATCCGATTTTATTTTTTTTGATAACCGACGGAAAATTTCTACGCTAAGGAGTGTAGACCCCTTAGCGTAGAAATTTTTCGTCGGTGATTGATTTTGCGTCATGATTGTAGAATCATGTGCTGAATTTATGGTCGAAAAAATCGACTCTTTCATAGAAAAGTGCAATGCTAACGCGGTCAAAATGTATGGAACAGTTTTTTTATTATTAATAACCTATGAAAAATTATACAGTTTTCCTTGTTCAACACATACCTAAATGTTGCGGTTTTATTAATGCATTTTTTTTTTGTAATTCTTTTAGGTGGATGAATGGAGCCGTTGTATACCTACATAATTTTAATTCCAAAAGTTGATGCTTTACTGGAACCGTGGTCTTCTCAGCAACCATGCCACTTTGTCATCTATTCAATTAAACCCTCATACTTTTCTTCTAGGTGCACCAAAGATCCTCTCAAATAGGACTCAGTTCGGTATGGAGGGAGAAAGCGTTAGAATAGAATGTGCTGCTCGATCGGTGCCTAAACCTGATGACATCAGGTGGTACTTCGAAGGTCGGGAGATCAGCGTGATCCAAGATCCGGTAAGCCTGTTCACCATCATATTTAGCATGTTTAACTTGACGACATCATGTAATATATATATCCAGTATAATCTGCTTGTAGTTGTGGCGACATCTACATCGCCACATGGGAACTACGCATCATAGTGACGTTACGTAAAATCCTGCATCGCGCAAGCAGAATTTGCCGTGTTACTAGCATATTGTATATATTATATACGTCCCGTCTAGAATAATGACTATGAATCTTAAAACAAACATTTATGTATATTCCCAATCGGTGTAATCCTAATAACGACGATATAACCGACGTTATATTCTCTTTGAATCCTAACAATATAAATAGTATTGTCGTCTCGACAAAAATGTAAGATTTTTCGTACGAATTCGTGATCTCAATATATCTACCATTGTTTGAACACGAGAAAGCTCTTGACTTAGGTAATCCCTTAGTTGATTTTTATGGCTCTCGAGGGTACACTGAAAGTCACCAAGCCTGACCAGACTTGCTATGTCAAAAAATTGAGTTAACATTAGGTTTAGGTAACATTGAGTTGAGTTTAAGAGTTGCATATAATATATGCAACTCTTGAGGTGAGGAATAGGTCCCTATTCCCCACTCAATAGCTTCAAGCTATCATGGAAAGTTTCTTTCTTCCATTGAGACGCACAAAACAACACTAAGCGTAATAGTATAATCAGCCTATAATGTTCCCACTGTTGGGACGCAGGCCTCCTCTCAGTGAGAGGGAGTCGGCTGTAATCCAGCACACAGGCCCAGTGAGGGTTGATATTTGTCACATGTCTTTGAATTCTTAGTTCTAGGACATGCCAGTTTCCTCACGATGTTATGTTTTCCTTCACCGTTCTGAGAGCAGTGGTGATGAATAATTTACACAAAGTAAAGCACTTGTCTAGGTTCGAACCTACGTCCTACAACTCGTAAGTCGCGGTCGTTATCACTGAGCCACCACTGCTCCACACAAAACAACATTTAGGTATCTTTTATCAAACAAAATTCTTTATTAAAATTCTCTTACAGGATTACGCAACACTAGAAGAATCGTTACCAGACGGCGTGATAAAATCCAGCCTGGTAATCAGAGCAAGCCAATCAAAGCACTATGGACAATATAACTGTAGTGTCACAAATGAGTATGGAAACGCTAACTCTGCCATCATGTTGAAGCCTTTGAGTAAGTCGAAAATGTCAGTTTTTGAGTTGTCATTTGCAGGTTTCAAATTGCGAATCCACTTTCTATCACAAGACGAAGGGTCATTCATCATTCGTTCATCATTCATTTGTTCATTCATTCGTTGTCTGCTCGCCTACGTAAATTACGCAATGAACGTTGTTGAGCTGTCAAAATGAAAGGCATTAATATTGTAAATGTGTTAGTTAAATCTAAGTCGAATCTATCTGGCTGGTATTAAAATTCGATCGAAAGGGCTTTGAAGGTCCGTGGCATACATAATGGCCGCCATTTTTTTAACGTGTCTCCTTTCTGAGGCGTCACGTGACGCTTTACGTTGTTTGCTATGTTTACATTGATGGCAGCTATCAATTTATAAAGGTTTAATGCGGGGGCATTTTGAAAAAAAAAAAAACAAAATGGCGGACACCGTATGCCAAGGCTCTATATAAAAATCTTCAATCTCCATTGACCCGTGTGAATACCACAATGTCATTTTTTTCCCCATAATTAGAGTTAATCTCATTTTGGGGCGAATACTGTTGCCTCAGTATCTAATATATCGTTTGAAGCGAAGACTGTGTCAATTCTCCGGTCGCCTTGTTCCTATAATAAGTAGCACAGGACAGGAGATCACGACGGACAGATTAACTGTTTTGCAAGTGTTCTTGAAGAGCCCTTTTGTTCAAGTAGGCTGGGACTGTGTTCAGTCTTTGCCACACATTGATTTACTGTACATTTTTCGGTTTATTTAATTAGCAATGCTAAGATGTCAGTAACAAATAGCCTACGGGTTTAGGGAATCTAGATTTTCTAGTTTATATAATTTTTTGTTACTTATTCCGAAATTCTGAACAAAGAAGTTGGACAGTTAAAATAAAAATCCCAGACAGCGACAACTTTATTAGAGCTTCTAAAAACTTATACTAGATGGCTCTGTATTAAAAACGCGTATTAAATTCACACATTTTGACTTCCTCTGTCCCTTTCTATTATAGTATAAACGTGTGTGTATGCGTGCGAGAATAGTGTACGGAACTTCGTTCCCCGGGGGTCCCCCGAACGCACACCTTTTTCTTTATATTTCTAAAAGGTTTCCGTTGACTACCATCTTAACTAATGGTAAGCGATGAAGGATTCTGACAGTTATCCTTCTTTCCAGAAACCCTACCCCTCTACATAATCCTGATCGGCGTGACCTCCGGTATCATAATCTTCTCTGCCTTCATCATTCTCGTGGTGGTCTGCCACAGAAGGAGACGGAAGAAGGGCCAGATGAATGAGAAGCCTGACGTCACGGTGACCACAGGAGATGTTTATAACAAGGAGAGTGACAGGAGCTCTAATATCAGTGACCTGAAGCTGCAGCTGCCGCAAAGTGATGGGAGTTATGAGTTGGTGAGTTTTTAAGGCGTTGCCCAAACGTAGAACACTGCGAAACCACAACCACCGTGTTAGGCGTATTGGTACATATTACAACTTACAAGCCAGAAAAAAATTGAGTGTATTGTCAAATGTGCGTTTTCCGCTTGACTCGCCACCCGCTCTCGCTGCCCGCTCCGCGCCACCCGCTCCCGCTGCCCGCCCCGCGGCACTGTAATCGCACACAGATCTTGTATGCGGTATCTTTAGGAATTTGAGAATTTCATTAAAAGAAGCAGTAGAACAATAATATCATGTAGGTATTAATTTAAAGTTAGTCAGTAATTACCTATCTTTAAGAATCTCTATTTGAAAAGTATTTTTAGAGGTTCAATATAAAGCCCAAGAAATGTTTGAATAAAAAAAAACATTATTTTTAAAGTTATTTAGTTTAGTACGTGTTAATTGTCTTCATAGCAGTAATACCTACCTTAGCTATTCTACATCAGACTATTCTCTCCCCAGGACTACACCAGCTCCGACCGTTCAGACAGCAAGCTGCACGCAGGTCTACCCCTGGCGGGCCCTGTGCCTCTCCCGAACATGCGCCATGATGACCCGCTGATGCAGTTCCGGTACAGCAATGACTACTCCGACCCTACGTATAGTGATCATTATTTTAAGGTCAGTGATATTCATTGTTCATAATTTATCAAATATTATTTTCAGCAGTTCAGTTTAAGACTCTTTGAATTTTGCGTCGAGTTGCATCGACACGACAGGCTACGGACGCACGCGCACACCCGATGACAGTCGCATGCGACAGGTCAGCATCTTATCGGCGAGCTGCGAGTGTGCGCCATGTCTTAGTAAAAGAGCATGACTGTCCAATTCTGATTTCGTCTATAAAAGTCTTATAAGAATACGATCTGTTTTATAAAAAAAGGCTTTTTTCGTTACAAAACGAATTTAATAAATGTAGATCAAAATAGAAAATTGGTGCTCAAAGAGCGCTTTATTACAGAGCGCTTGTTTTCATTTTTACTTTTAATACAAATAAAACCTCAGCTAATGTAATTTCAAAGGAAAAGAAAACGTATTTTCACAAGCCCGAACTCAGATCTAACTACAAAAGCGAAAAAGAAACCAATTTGACAGTCGCAAGTTATCTGAAATAATACCTTTTGTGTGTAAACACAATAAAATTGGCGCAGAAATTCCACTTTACACAAGCCAGTAATTTTCGTAATTTAAAACGATCAAAATCTGGTCGCAGTCTCACCTCGGCGACAAACAAAATGTCAAAAACTGGTCAAAAATGTAGGGAAATTAGAGGTGTTTTTGACAGATTGAGACTAAAATTACAAGAATTGCCCCATAGGAGTATTTGTTTTAGCGTGGATACGTAACAAACCAACAAACTTACTTTCGCATTTATAATACAACTAGCTTCGCCCCATGGTTTCATCCGCATAAGTTTTGATCCCGTGAGAATATCGGGATAAAAAGTATACTATATGTTAATCCTGGATATAAACTATTTGTGTACCAAATTTCATTCAAATCTGTTCACAGATTTTTGCGTGAATAAGTAACAAACATACAAACACACTCGCAAACTTTCGCCTTTATAATATTAGTGTGATTAGTCAGGAATTAGGATTAGGATTACTATTTTAGCTTTTATTATACCTAATCCACCTATCCTCCCCTTATCCCCCCTATCCCTTATTCTCGTAGTTTACCTATATCCAGCAATACACTGCTTTTTTTTTTTTTTTTCGGTTGGGAAATCATCTAATGACCCGCTTTGGGTGGAGCGGAAGGGAGTGTCAGACTCTTACTGACTAAAAATCACCCGTGTTCCTTCCTTACCCCTTTATTAGTTTTATTACGCAATATACTGCCTTAGACTTTTAATGGACTTTCTGCACATATCCTGCAGTATGACCTACTGCGGTAAAATAAAGGTGGTGTTACATGTTTCATGGCAGAGCCCCGCAGGCTACGTGTACGACTACCCGCAGGGGTACGCCCCCCCGCCCCACCTCCGGGTACAGTCGCCCCCCCTCGAGCCGCCCAGTAGGTAAGTACATGATTATTTTATTTTTGATTTTCTTTATAGTCGGAGTTAAGAGGGATTTAGGGTCGTCATCATCTTAGCGCCATGGTAACTGGTCAAAGTAGCCTGTTATGACCGCCTTTGATTTTTTTAAATTGTTTCCTTATATACACATTCAGACTGAATGTGTACTGTGTACGTACTGACTATAAAAGAGAACGGTGTGCACGCAGAATTTTATCAAAAATTTAATCAAATGCTAGGTAATACGGTTAAGTAATGAAATGGTTTAGTTAACTCCGCTTTTTTCAGGAGTTGGTAAACAAAGACTTGTCAGTCTCTATAGGAATTTAGAGGGTTGTATTGGTGATTTTAATGTTTATAATTATGTAAATAAATTCTTGTTACGCTCGTGAATCTATTTTGTTCAACATATAACCTGACACTGACCTGTAAATTACAAAAAACGTAATAAAATTTGAATCTCACGGGCTACCTAGAGCATGGGGATGCTTAAACAAGCGATCATTCTCTATATGAGAAGGATAACAATAATAGGCGGGTATTTTTATAATTATGTCTGTAGAATTGATGTACAGACGCCAGTACATCAAGCTACTACAATCTGTCAAATTTCTTTAATAGATTTTCAACTTTATCGCTCAAGCATAAGGATCAAAGTAGATTGGGAAAATTTGACAGTTTTAGGTAGCTAGATGTGCTGGCGTCTGTACAGTCAATAGCAAAAGTAGATGATGAAAATCAGAAATTCAATACTAATGAACGGAGTTCGCGTCAGAACTGTGTGGCGTTGAAGTGATTCAAACGTATTCTACGTAGTAAGTATTCTAAGTAGTAGCACTTCGACGCCACACAGTTCTGTCGCGAACTCCGTTCATTAGTATTGAATTTCTGATTTTGATCATCTACTTTTGCTGTTGACTGTACCTAAACCCAGCGATTCATTTGTTTTAGGCTTACGTTAAAAGTGATCTTATTCTGCTGATAGCTAATGAACTAGTTTATCTGATATTTTTGCGTGACAGCTCTTATTCCTCATGAAAAATGTGTTTTTCTTTTGATTTTCCGTTGAGATAGTTTTTGTGAGATGTTCAAATTATATTCTTTATGTGAGGATAAAATGAGATCCTATTCTAGTAGCGTAATTCAAGATGGGTCTGTGTCGCAAATGAGTTTAATCTCCATATTTTGCTACTATGTAGATATTGTATTGTTTGTGCTAAGTTCTAAGCGTTTGCGATATAAAAAACTGGCTAAGTGAAGGGTTCCGTACCACAAGGGAAAACGCCGAAAAAAAACACGATTGTTGTATGGGAGCCCCCCTTAAATATTTATTTTATTTTGTTTTTAGTATTTGTTGTTATAGCGGCAACAGAAATACATAATTTGTGAAAATTTCAACTGTCTAGCTATATATCGCGGTTCTTGAGATACAGCCTGGTGACAGACAGACGGACAGCGAAGTCTTAGTAATAGGGTTCCGTTTTTACCCTTTGGGTACGGAACTCTAAAAACGTGCTCTCGTCGTTAAAGTCTGTCATGTAGTCGAACCGTGGCGTGCTGGGCACATTTTGGTTTGTCATCTATACATGACAGTGGCAGTCAAAAGGTTAAGGTCGGCAATACATTGGCAACTCTATAGGATATCGCTTTTCATACAAAGATGGTGGTCCATATTAAGTCCCTTTGAGTTAGTGTACCTACTGTAAAAAGTGTAAAAATAATAGTGACAAATGACACAAAGTAACAAGAATAGATTGTTTATATCATTTTATCAGACTCTGAGTAAACAGAAAGGACTTGTGTAAAGTACAATCAACACTATTCTAAGTTTTAAAATAATTATCACGTAAAAATTTAAGTTCGAATAAAATTTGCTTATCTACAGGCTAGATTGTAATTAACCATTAAGAGCCAGGTGGATCTTTAAAATAAAGATTGTTTTTAATAATATTATGCCAGCTCCATCTTTATAAAACATTTTAGTTCGAAGTATCGGAAAAAAACACTACAAACATTCACTAGACCAACAAAACACAGTTACTAAGCAACAAAATCATTTACAAAACAGGAGTCGTCCTAAACCACGTTTAATTTAAGCTCCAATTCTAAATACTAAACCCGATCTGAATCCTATGTTAATACTCGACAACTGCACCTCTACCACATCACTTCAAAACTAAACGACAATTTCCATCCCCAGGTCCTTACAAGGTTCATTGACGCGCAGCATCGACACTGCATCAACACTCCCACTGTCAACCGGCAATGGATCCCAAAACAATACTCTACAACGAACGACCAAGTCGCCAGATGAGACGGACGCAATTAATAATTTGGGGCTTCCTGTCGGTGACGGTAAGTGCAAGTTCAAAGTAGAAGTTGATAACTTTAGTTTTGTTGGAAATTATGCTGTATATTAAATAGGTGCAGGTGCATTATTGCTTAACATAATATACAGTTAATTTAGTAGGTTTTATTCAGTTTTTAAGTTGCGACTATACCTGGACGATCCACATTGCTTGGATGCCTTGATCGGCGTTAATCACGTGGGTGTAAGAATACTGGAATACTAGTGATTGTTGCTTGTAAAATACTTCGAACAACAACACTCTAAACCGAGACCCGTGCCCCACAAGGCGTGCGCCCCCTTAGCGTGTAATTGCTAAGTTTATAAGTTCTGTGCCCTGCCTGGAGGCCTTCTTTATAAAGCAACCACAGAATAACACGAGGCAAGAATCTTCAGTCCGAGAATAATCGTCTGCTTCGCTGTCCTTCTCATCGTTCTGGTTTTATAAAGTCTTCTTTCTTTGTCCAGGCGGTTTTCCTTTGGAATGCGTTCTCTTAGAATAGCATGACGGTAACCAATCGGTTCACATTTAAAGTGAAAGCTTGAGAACATATACACAAGAAGTTGGCAGATTCGTCTCAGAATTATGTTGTTGGAGGTTTTCTTGTTTATCTCTCATAACCTTTATTTTTTTGTTTTATATTTTGTTGTATGTTACATAACGAGAACCCTCCGTGCCTCGGAAAGCACGTTAAGCCGGTGGCCCCGGCTGTCATTCGTGGATCTTTGACAGTCGTTACGGGTAGTCAGAAGCCCGAAAGTCTGACAACCAGTCTTACCAAGGGGTATCGTATTACTCAGTAACTGGGTTGTAGAGGTCAGATAGGCAGTCGCTCCATGGAAAATACTGGTATTCAGCTGCATCCGGTTAGACTGGAAGCCGGCCCAAACATAGTTGCGAAAAGGCTGGGCAGATGATGAAATAAATAACCCAGCTAAGCATCCGACCACTTCATATGTTGACCTGCGAGACGCCTTTTGCAAGAGAGAACTATAATTAAAAAAATATAAAATTGACAAAAATAATTTTCCATACCCCTAGATTTCCGCCTTCTTCCATGCGAAAACGGCTACCTTTCTTAATCTAAGCTATCAACTTATGTCTTAAAAGTTAAACAATCACAAATTATCAACATTAACTTCTCCCACAGCGTCTCCGACACCTATATACGCCCAGCCTAACGCCAAGCCACAGCCGAATGTGGATCTACGGTACTCAGCCACATACGGCAACCCGTACTTGAGGAATAGTAATATTGGTAAGTTCAAATTCTAAACATTAAATTGTGTGGAATTAAGCTCATTTCAGACTATAATATATTAGCATATAGTTTATAGCACAACAATATCGCTCGCCATACATTTATTTAGAACACGTTCACACTTTGCTATACTATATATTATTTAAATGTATGGCGAGCTCTATTGTTGTGCTATAAACTATATGCTCGAAGAATTGCCAAACTTAAGTGGCAGTGGGCAGGGCACATTGCTCGCAGAACAGATGGCCGATGGGGCCGAAAGGTTCTGAAGTGGCGACCGCGTACTGGAAGACGTAGCGTTGGAAGGCCTCCCACAAGGTGGACCGACGATCTTGTGGCCGCAGGAACCCGTTGGATGCGAGAAGCACAGAACGGGTCGAAGTGAAATTGCTTGGGGGAGGCCTATGTCCAGCAGTGGACGTCTTTTGGCTGAAATGATGATGATGATGATGATAAACTATATGATATATGCTATTATATTATAGCGTAGTCTGAAATGAGCTTCAATCGCAGATCCTAGTCAAGCGAGTAACTTGAATGTAGGCTCTCTAGTGCTATATGCTAGTGCCAATTATTCGGAAATGATAAATGATTTTATTTTTAAGTACCTATGTGTGTTTTATTTTGTGTGTCGTTGGTTCCCGCATTTTCGTATTTTGACACCAACTTCCGATATTAAAGTTATTTTTCACTTTGTCGTATTTTTTTATGTCGGTTGTTTTTTCTTAAACAGTTTTTTATTTTTCTCTTTTCAGTTGTAGCTACCCCACACAAATTAATTTAACACTACTTGCTGTGTAAATATCTGTGTCAGGAAGTTATTAAAACATCATCAATATAAACTAAGTGGAAAAAATCGTATTATTGAAGCTAACTCAAAAACTACCCAAGCAAAGTTAATCAAATTTATATGGGACCACCCCTGAAGCATACCTTATCCATTAAAAAAAGAATTTTGCAAATCCGTTTATATATGACGGAGTTATGCCAAACATACATAAAAAAATATAAACATCCGAATTGAGAACCTCCTCCTTTTTTGAAGTCGATTAAAATGAATTACTTCAGTCACAGAAAACTGTGAGTCAGTGCGGGTTTAGGTCGCACTGTGCTATAAATACTTTTTTTTTCTATTTTTCTCTAACCATACATTCTCCCTCCAGGTTACAACAATCAAGTACACACGGCCAAGCCAGCATCGACTCCTGCGCCGCCCCCCTACTCGGCGCTTAGAAACTCAGTCGTTTTACCAACAGGTAAATAGACGTCAGGGTGTAACGGGTAAGCAGTATTCCTTATAGAGAATGCTTTACCTTTTTGTTTTAGAACATTACCTACCTTATAAATGACTTAGGGTAAGTACATGCCGAAGATGCCTGCGATACCTCGCGATCGCGGTTTAGCTCGCTACCTCGACGTCACCTCCATGTAAAACAAATGCATGCCAATAGATACGAGTTATTCCGTTCTGATCCCCTGAACCCCCTCCACCCCCCCCTCCTCGATACCCTGCTTATTCGTCTTCTGTTTTAATTTCCATCGCGCCAGGCATCGAGGTAAACCCCCAAGCAGGCCGCGATGTATTGCAGTGAGGTATCCTTCGGCATGTGCGTGAGTGTCTATTAGCTAGCATTTGTTTTATATGGAGGTGACATCGAGGTAGCGAGCTAAACTGCGATCGCGAGGTATCGCAGTGAGGTATCTTCGGCATGTAACTACCGTTAGATTTAACTTATTTTTTCTTTTATGAGTTTCGAGAAACACCGTTTCGATTTATAAATTCCTCGTTTTTCTTGTGAATCAGTTTAGATGAATGTAAAAAAAATGCACGTTTTCCTTATTTTAATACTACTAATCAAGTATCAATTAACAATATACAGGACAGCAGGGTCATTGACGCGCAACCTGTCGCCATGGCTTCAGTGCATGATTCTGGAACCCCAGAATCATGCTCAGATTCGTGGAATAAAATTGACGTCTGACAGTTCTAGTATGGTAGAACTGTCAAACATTCTAAATTTATTCTCAGGATAAGACTTATTCTAGTTATAAAACTTTGGTGGAATTCGCCCTAAGCGACATAGGGCTAACTTTACATTAGAACAGTAAAAAAATATATTTTCAGAAAAAAAATCATAAGTATAAACTCTGATTCAGATGATAAAATAAAATTTCCAAAGCAGTAAGAATTACGTCTGTAAGATGATTACAAGAACTTATATGATTTTTTTCTGATAAGTTAAACATTAAACTGTTCTCCTGTAAAGTTAGACATAAGTTACTATTGCCTTTCAAACGTTGTATTTATTCAACTACTGAAAATAACGTCACAAGAAAATTGAAAAATGAACATACATTTTGCAATTTTCTGTACATTTTATTACAAACATACTACGACCGTGAAAATGTACCTTCTAATAAAAGTAACTTAGTAGATTTTGCCTTTCAAGCTTTGTATTTATTCAATATCTGCCAATTACCACTACAACCGAAACAAACCACTGAAAATAACGTCACAAGAAAATTGAAAAATGAACATAAATTTTGCAATTTTCTGTACATTTTATTACAAACTTACAACGACCGTGAAAACGTACCTTCTAATAAAAGTCACTTAGTAGATTTTGCCTTTCAAGCTTTGTATTTATTCAATATCTGCCAATTACCACTACAATCGAAACAAACTACCGAAAATAACGTCACAAGAAATTTGAAAATTGAACATACATTTTGCAATTTACTATACATTTTATTACAAAAACACTACGACCGTAAAAATGTACCTTCCAATAAAAACTACCACTTTAAAACAATTTAAAAATTCAACCCTACGAAATCATGCAACAGAATACATTACTAAATAAACACTAGACAATACCTAGGCTGTCTGCAAAGTTATATTACTAAGTTAGACCATCGGAGCTTAAGGGGGAAGCGCTAAGTTAGCTCGCGAAATTCAAATTTTCTTACGTTTTTTGCAATTTGCTGGTCAGTATTAATTTGTACGTTAATTAAAATATGATTCGCGGTCGTAACAAATATGTATTTACAGAATTATAATCATTACAATCAGTAATCCAACTTGTGAAGCTAGTATAATCCCCAAATGTCAAGATTTCATGAAATAGTCATTCTTGGGGATTATTTGGTCTTAGAGAGTTGTGTTGATGACTTTAATGATTATAATTCTGTAAATACATATTTGTTACGTCCGCGAATCATATTTTAATCAACGTACAACTTAATACTGACCAGCAAATTGCTAAAAACGTAAAAAAATTGAATTTCGCGGGCTACCCTGGCGCTTTCGCCTTAATTCAACTCAACTGTTTGTGTTTAGGACTTGAATTACGATCGATCTTAGCCGCAATGTGTTTGCAAAGTCACATAAATCTAATGCATTCAAACTGGGAGACTTGAATTATTTATCGGGCTAACTTAACTTGCTACTTGTAAGTTGAGGTACTGAGTTTTTGTATCGGCGGTTCGGGGGATCGGAAAGGTTTATTTATATGTTGCCCAGACATAATGCCTATACAACAAAAAAAAAATCATTCAAATCCTTCCAGTAGTTCCGAAGATTAGCGTGTGTACAAACAAACAGTCAAACAGACAAAATTTTTTTTTTGGATTCGTGCTCTATTACTGTTTCTAAACCCCCCTCAGTTATTTTTTTTTAAATATATTCAATGTACAGACACAGTTTTTTTACTGTCTTATTATATGTATTTTACTGTCTTATTATATGTATAGACTGGCTTTTGCCCGCATGGATGTCGTAAAATAACCCACAGGATCGTACTACCGGATTAAAAGTGCTCTATATGTTAATCCAGGTTACAAACTATCTGTGTGCCAAATTTCATCTAACTCCGTTCAACCGTTTATGTGCCAATTCGGAACACAAGACAAAGACAAAAATTCTAAAAAACGCTAATACTTCGTTTTCGCTTAGTGATCTTACTTAGTTTAAAAAAAAAACGTTTCGACCCAGGGTTGTAAGCGTGATGTTAAGTAGCCTATAACCTCTCTCGAGAATCAAACTTAATATTAGAAAGGTGAAAGTTTGTGAGTGTGTGTGTGTTTATATGTTTGTTACTTCTTCACGCTCAAACGGCTGGACCAATTTTGATAAAATTTGGTATGGAGGTAGCTGACACCCCGGATTAACATATAGGCTACTTTTAATCTCGATATTCTTACGGGAGCGAAACTTATGCGGGTGAAACCACGGGGCTCAGCTAGTTGGGCTATAAAATGCAAAAAGATTTTTTCAAATCTGCCGGGTAGTTCCAGAGAGTAAAGCGTTCAAACAAACAAACAAACTGTTCAGCTTTATTATTAGTATAGATAGATACCTATATACTAAGTAAGTAGTTATACAAAAACGCACAAGCGTACGACCAAAAAAACATACTTAACTTGTAAAACCAAGTAACTAACAATTTCATCTCACAATTTTTCCAAACATTATTATTATAAAAGACCATGTCACGTCTTTTATTAAAACGAATTTTTACTTAGCTTCGTTCCGGAACAGGCTATAGTTACATAAAATATCTCGTCCAATTTGTATTCCGTATTAAAAATAATAAATGACCTCTCTGCTTTAAGTTGAACGGTTTTTTTCTGAATAAGTATCACTTAAGCTAATTGTCTTCATTTTTCACAGGTAATGGCAGTCAGCCCTCCCAAGGCACCCACGTATAGCGAAAGCGTGATGTTTTAAGGCTTGTGTAAAAAATGGACATTTATTTTGAATACGGCTTGATTAAGCTGTATGTGTAACATACTATGTTCCTAAATATTAAATGACTGAGGTGTATATACGATAGGATAAGTCTGAAGACTTGTGTAATTTTGTTAATAAAAATGGTCGAAGAATTTGTTGCTTGGCTGGACAAAAAGAGAAGGGTATGTTTTTGCAAAAAAAAAAAGATTTGCGACAAAGAAAAATTACTTTCTGTTTGATTTTTCTTCTAGAAGAATCAAAACTAAGTTATATTTTTTACTTAGTATTTGTAGAATCATAATTACATTTTCAATATTCTTCTCTTTGCCATCCAGTTGAGTACTTCGAAATATAATGACTTGAAAATAATTTATTGGATATCGAAAATTACGAAATATGTCGACTTTGTCTGTGTTAATTATTTTGCGTCAAAGCGTTATTAATAAATTGATCGAAATTGAACTGTAAAACTCTATCGACAACACTTAGGCTTTGTGTTCTGTAAAAAATAAAATACAATGCATGAAAAAAAATAACGTTTCTAATTTATGTAATTAAAATATTTTTGTTACAATCTGTATATAGAATTATATCCGCATTGTATGTGTGATTTTTTTTTAGTTTACAGATTTATTTTATTTATCCAATCCGAATATTTAGCATGTTACGATTGCTCAATAAATAAATCGATTAAGTACCTATCGATTTTTTTATAATTCCATTTATTTCCAATTTAGTATAACTCACTTGTTATGTAAACTATACAGACTGAAAGTAAAATATTTTATAAATTTTATAAAAAAAAATATATAGATGTAGCGATTTTTGTGCTGGATCGGAACGATATAATTTCTAAAACTTGTTGCTGTCGCTTAGTTAATTTCAAACATTTTACGACAGAAAACTTATTTAGATAGATTAAATATTTAGCTAAAATGGTCAATGATGTAGGAAAATCATATTTTCTGTGATAATTGTATAGTGAAAAGAAATTAGGATCGCATCTTAATAGTTCCATAGTTAAGATTCCGAACAATGTGTGACGACCTTTAAATCTATAGTTTTAAAATAATTTTATATTTCGTGTGCCACTTTTATTTTTTACTCTCAATTTAAATGTAAATATTATAAAAAAAATAAGTTACGGGACAAGCTTTACGAGAAAAATCAGCACCTCAATGTATGGGCATAATAATGACAAAATAACTTTTTTTGTTGTAAGAAAGAAAAAAAACGTATAAAAATATTGCATGATACAGTGTTTTTGTTCTTTGCATGCGAATATTATTTGTCATTATTTTTAAATGAATAATGAATGCTATCACAATAAAACTTTTGATTTTATTAGAACCCTCTTTTATTTACATAACGTTACATCGTTTTGGGATGCGTGAAGAAGCCTCCTCGTGTAGTGCAGTTTGTTCCGCCAGTTACTCAACTGAACCGAGCGCTCGGCGCATCCTGAACAGTCACACCCAACACCTTATTTGACTGGCCAATTCTTCCCTTGCGGTGGTAGAGCTAACGTCCGCCTGGTTTGCGACCGGTCCCACCGGAGTCCGGCGTCAAGCAGCTTGCTGTGTTTCGTCAATGCGTGAGAGTTCCAGTGCCTTAGGCATCTTCCGGGCACGCTCGTTCCATCATAGACCTCATCCATCGCTTTCCATCAGACGTGATCGAGAGAAAATCGAAAAAAAAAATCGAGAGCAATAAACAAAATATCATGCCTGTATTCCTTGCAGGGTTAGGCAGATGTGTACCGATATTTCAACAATATGATTAGGTTCCATAAAATAGGGCGTGAGCCTATTGGCATCAACCGGGCACTAAACTAGATGCGTTTTATTTTTCCCTCCTTTTTAACCTTTTGACTGCCACACGTCAAAAAATCAAAAACGTGCCCTCGGCGTCAAAGTCTGTCATGTAGTCGAACCGTGGCGTGCTGGGCACATTTTGGTTTGTTATCTATACATGACTGTGGCGGTCAAAAGGTTAATGAAATTTAACTTTATCAATAGAAATAAAATACGATTATTTGCGAATCTTCGGTCAGAGAATAATCATCTTCTTCGTTGTCCTTCTCATCGCTCTGGTTTTATAAAGTCTTCTTTCTTTGTCCAGGCGGTTTTCCTTTGGAATGCGCTCCCTCAGAATATCAGGACGGTAACCAATCAGTTCACATTTAAAATGAAAGCTCGAGAACACATTCACAAGAAGTTGGCAGATTCGTCTCAAGATTAAGTTGTTGCAGGTTTTCTTATTTTCTGTCATAACTTTTTTTATTTTATTACATTTTGTTGTATGTATGTATCTAAGTATTTATTTTTATATTCTAGTTATTTTCTAAGCTGTTTTTTGTTATTGCACCTACTGTGTATTGTCTCTGCATCACCCTAAGGTAGACTGGTAGAAAATGCCCAAGGCATTAAGTCCGCCTTTGTACAGTTTTTACTTGTGCAGAAAGTTTAATAAATAAATAAACATGAAGAGAAGGAACAAAAATACAAAAAAAAAATAAAAACAAGTTGGAGGTATATATGCGTCACATTCACGTAAGACGGCTATCGCTCAGCATAAATACTAATACATGAAATATTCAGAAAGATTTGGCTAATCTTTCTGATCAGAGACAAATTAGATATTCTTTTGAAAATAAAACACATAGGTATTTAATACTCGCTTCTGTCCGCGAGTTCGATCGTGAGAGATGTCTTGTTTTACCATTGGTAAAATATTTTCGGAATAAATCAGTAAGTAGTTTCGAAGACTACCCCAATAAATACAAACTCTAAAATTTTACCTACGTATTTTACGTAAATTTTATTATACGGTAAGCCGTTGGACCCGACTTTTCGTGGTTCGTGGATCTTTGACAGTCGTTACGGGTAGTCAGAAGCCCGAAAGTCTGACAACCAGTCTTACCAAGGGGTATCGTATTACCCAGTAACTGGGTTGTGGAGGTCAGATAGGCAGTCGCTCCATGTAAAATACTGGTATTCAGCTGCAGCCGTTTAGACTGGAAGCCGACCCCAACATAGTTGGGAAAGGGCTAAGCATATGATGATTAGTTTTTAACCGACTTCAATAAAACGAGGAGGTTCTCAATTCGGTTGTATTTTTTGTTATAATATCTCAGTGTTTTATTTTTAATACACAAGCCAGGATCTTCTGCCCTATAAAGGGATAAAGTATACAATCATTTAAAAAAGTCAAAGTGCCCTTACTATTTTTCCATCAATTAAGTAGGTAAGTACCTACTTTTACCACTATCCAAATCCATTAACCTAGACATTAGTACCAACACATAACTACTAACTGCAATATTCTCATCTCACTTAGTTTTACCGTTTTTACTAACAGTCACACTGCTAGAAAAAATACAAAATGAGCTTTTGATGGCCGCTGGACTAATGACGGCGATGTGTCTTTGAAAAGATGTAAGTGTAGAATAGATAGAGCATGATGTTATAGATAGTTTCTTTAGGTTGTGAGAATGTAAGAACCATTTAAGGTGAATGGATACTGGTAGACCGCGAAATTCAAATTTTCTTACGTTTTTTTGTAATTTGCAGGTCAGTGTCAGATTGTATCTTGATCAAAATATGATTCGCGACAATAACAGGTACATATTTAGAGAAATAAAATCATTAGAATCAATAAAGAATGCCTTACTCGAAGAAGCACCCAGTAATGATTCTAATGATTGTAGCCATCATACAATAATTATTTCATCGGGACCAAAATAAAATAAGCAATGTAAAACGGTTGTGTTGCCGCATTACAAACGTGCAACTGTGCTTACTAAGGTGCGAAATTCCACAAATCCATCCACAAGGAAACAAACCCAGGAATGTGACAATACCTAAAATAGAACAAATCTTGAGCAAAAGTATTAACTTTCAACCTCAGAGCTACACCGCAAGATGTCGCTGCGATCGTTCTGCAGAAATGCTGACTGACTTGTTTGATCTGCGGTGTAAATAACTATTGGTTTAAGTTTACGGTTTGTGGATGATAAACCTGTAAGTATAATTGGGATCATTATGTTAGATTTGCTCTCAAAACGGTGAAGGAAAACATCGTGAGGAGACCGGCATGTCCTAGAACCAAAAATTCGAAGACATGTGACATCCACCAACCCGCACTGGGCTCGCGTAGTGGATTACGGCCCACTACCTCTCTCTGAGAGGCCTGTGTCCCAGCAGTGGGAACATACCTAATGTTCCCACTGCTGGGACATAGGCTGATTATGATGTTAGATTAACATTTTACAAATTCATGGCCTTGTAACTCTAATTTCACAAATTATTGGCTCATTACCATTAGTAGATTCGCACGAATTTACTCGCCCAAAACGGGCGAAGCCTCACTTTTGAATAATATTATTTTTTCTATAGGCGATTCGCACGAAGTTTATTTATTTGTAGACGAGTCTACAACTCCAGAAATATGTATTAGGCAATTGACACATTTTGAATTTTATGCAATGAAGTTAAGAAAAAAGTACACGTTTTACAATATTTAACTTTTATCACTTCTGTGCGCTAGTGTCCTTTTTAAACCCCGACAAAAACAGAGGGATGTTGTAAGTTTAACGTGTGTATCTGTGTGTCTGTCTGCGCCGTCATAGCTCCGAAACGGCTGAAACGAATTTGTTTTTTGTTTGTTTGATAGGTGACTTCATCGAGAGTGTTCTTAGCTATGATTTAAGAAAATCGGTTCAGCCGATCTTCAAAGATTATAAGCTTTTTTCTAGTTGATGAATTGATGTGAGCATCATCCACAGACAAAACCCCAAACAGTCGTGGCTTATACCCTGTAAGCTATTGTAAAAAAGACAGTTGCTGTTAAATTCTAATATTCATTAGCCGTCCCCCGAGCGGACGTTTGAGTGTAAATGTGGTGCTGTTCCACAAACGATGGGACTGCGTGTCCTGTCAGCTGCACCTTACGGATCTGGTGGACGCTGGTGATGGCGCCAAACAAGTAGCCGAATTCTGGGCTGATTCTATTTAGATTGCTATCGACACGCTAAGAAATAGAAGAATCTATTAAACATAAAGGGCCAATATAATTACTTACATTTTTTTTTTTGCATTTAGAGGTTTTTGTTTTCCTTACAATTGCCTAATGGTATTTCTGGAGTTTTCTACTCACCCACAAATAAATTAACTCGGCCCGTTTCGGGCGAGTAAATTAGTGCGAATCGACTAATAAGATTTCAGCTCGAAAAAATGTTTCAAGTTTCATTTAAGGATAGGAGTCAGAGCTACAGATCTTATAGGTTTTCTATTAATACTGAGGTCTTTTCACTATGAGCGAATATTTGTGGTCAATATTGGCACAGTAGCTAAGCAGGTAACTTATGCAGTACGGGCTACGAGTTCTTTCACGGAATAAATGTTTTTGTAGCCAAAAGATAGTTGTTTTTTAAATCTTAAATCGAGTACAGACAGAATCTTACGTCACTACAACATAATGTCTTCAATGTTGCTCGTTCTGTTTAAACTATAGTCTTTCTTAACACAACAACTTTGTAACAGAATTCGAATTACTTTATACCAGTCTTAAAGGACTTACAAATACGGCCCCTAACAGCCACATATTCTTGACTAACACTTCACAAGTCTAGCCATAAGCGAAACAAAGGACTATTTCAGCCATTAAGCCTGGTGATAATCTGAAGAAGGCTGGCAGTATACGCTGGATATAAGTATTAAGTGACTGTCTCCTGGGAGTGCCTGGAGGTTGTGTAGCCTTTGTCTGGTGCATTGCACTGCTATGTAGAGCCGACACTGTATGGTTTAGTTCTTAGGATGTGTGTTGCCTGGAAGTGGTGGACCACTTCCAGGCAACATACATCCTAAGAACAAAACTCAAAATTGACTCTCAAACTTGAGTTTGAGTTCGTTTGAATTTTGAGTTCGGGAAAACAAATGCCGTGATTTCTGGGTTAAAAATCGATGAACGGTTAGAAATAAATGACATTACCAAAAGAGAGTCGTACCGTAAAATGTCTACTTTTAAAAGTAGACATTTTTACCGAGTATTTTATCTGACTATAGGCGGGTTGCAGATTAAGAGCTAAGCTAAGTTAGTTTAGCTTAGCTTGCGTGGCTGGCACAGTTTTTCATACTTGTGTGCAGACCGCAAACTATGTAGAAGTACGAAAAATTACCTTAGCTATGCGAACTAAGCTAGACTAACTTAGGCAAGGAGTTTGATGCTAATTACGTAATTATACGTACTAAGAATGCTTCTGGATACAGTCTAGATTTTTTCTGACTTGTACGTCAAAAATTCGAGAGCAGAGGATTTAGTTTTTGAACACTGGTTCGGAAAAAATAATTAATTTATTACCGGAATTATCGTATGCTTGGACAACAGATAACGCAATATGACCAGTCTTTAATTTAAGTAGCAAAAAAGAGTTTTTCCGATAACATTGTTACCACTTCCAGTCAACTACATCCAGAACCATTTTATTACCCAAAAACTGTAGCGAAACGCCGTATCAACAAATATTTGTTCTTCTCACCGCTTTACGGTCCCCGTTATGGTATTACTTAACTAGCTATAACAACGTACGGCATCAAATAGTCCGGATATTATGGCGTTGTAACGGGGAGAATTATTATTTTTTCATTCGCATATTGGTTGTATGTATGTTTCTGGTTGGTTTATGGTTTTATTGGTGTGGATGAATATTAAGTTCTTGTTTCATCACCATCATCATCATTTCAGCCAAAAGACGTCCACTGCTGGACATAGGCCTCCCCCAAGCACTTCCACTTCGACCGGTGCTGTGCTTCTCGCATCCAACGGGTTCCTGCGGCCTTCACAAGGTCGTCGGTCCACCTTGTGGGAGGCCTTCCAACGCTACGTCTTCCGGTACGTGGTCGCCACTCCAGAACCTTTCGGCCCCATCGGCCATCTGTTCTGCGAGCAATGTGCCCTGCCCACTGCCACTTAAGTTTGGCAATTCTGCGGGCTATGTCGGTTACCTTAGTTCTCCTGCGGATCTCCTCATTCCTGATTCAGTTCTTGTTTATTTGAAGTTTATACACGGAAATCGCTCATTGGATCAGAAGGCCACATACCGTAATTAAAAACGTTCAAAATCTAGTCGCAATCTCATCTCAGCGACAATCAATGTCAAAAACTTGTCAAAAAATGTAGGGAAATTAGAAGTATTTTTGACAGATTGAGACTGAGATCAGACTGTGACCGATCTAGAAATTGAGAGTAGGTATTGCGCCGACAGAGGGCTCCTTCCAATTTTCCGAACAAAGAGTGACATTTATGCATGCGACGATCGAGTATTCGCACGATCATCGCTTTTGGTTAGGACGCGGGCACAGCGTGACTGTGGGTCTTAGTGGATGAGCATACATTTTTATACAAGGTCACGCTAAGGACAGCTATGTAACAGTTCTTTGTTGTTTATTTCCATGATAACAGGAATACTTCCTACAACATGCAATCCATATTGTGGTATAGAACTGAGCAATTCTCGTAATTTTCAAAAAAAATAAAAGAACGTTCACATTCTGATCTCAGTCTCAACCTGTAAGAATACCTCTAATTTCCCTACATTTTTGACAAACTTTGACATTTGTTTGTCGCTGAGATAGGACTGCGACTAGAATTTGAACGTTTTAAATTACGAGATTTTGGCCTTCCAATTGTTGGTTGCCTGCATGATAATTATAGCCTTTATCAACATTTTCACTTGCATGAAAATGGGCTTAGGACTTTCGGCGTTAGGCATACCTATATTTATTCGTTTTTTTATTCGGAGCCATACAAGCATACATTATTAAAACCACCGTCTAGACATTATAATCAATCCGCCAACACACGACGATACGTCACTACATTGTGTCACGATGCTCCAAGGTAGTGTATGACAGGCAATGCGGCGCGCCCTTGGTATATATTGACCACATTAATTTGTCACCAGAGCATTAATTGAGAGAGGGTTATGTGGTATGGAACTATGATGGGAATACATTAATAATATTATCGCTGATATCATTGACAAGGAATCGGTATCATCATTACAACCCTCTAAGTTCATAACATATTCACAGGTAGAAAGAACACCCTGTAAAATAATTAAAAATTCAAAAACCCCCGACACAAAATAATAAAAAAATTAAGGAATCCCTACAAAAAGCATGAAATAAAATTTCAATTAAAAATATATTCATATGAAAGTCGGGGGACCGTTCTGTAGAACACCTTCTATTCTAAGAGGTCCCCCGACTTCGAAAAACGACGCAAAAACCTATTAAAAAAAAAGGGTTAAAAATTTGGAACCGGTAAAAAATCACCTGTAGAGAATCAAATTCGAATTTCGCAGGCAGCCTGGCGCTTCCCCTGAAAGAGTGGAAAATATGCAATGACTGTTCATAACAGGTCTTTGTCTTTCGAGGCAGTATTCTTTTGGTGTCAATGTTACCTATGAGGTTTATGGATTTTTATGCTTGCAGTACAAAAATCAAAGCCAACCAATAAATTCCCCAAGCTTCAAAATCCAGGAAGTTATCAAACCCGCTTAACCTCAAATTGTTCAAAATATGACAGCCAAACTGTCCAGTTAAACTCAAAATCCGCCCGCAAAATCCTGGCACCCAATAACTTTTGTGGAATATCCTCCCATAGTTCCGTTCGATATCAGTGTTGCCATGTCGCATAAAGCCGTCCTTTGTCTAGTGTTAATTGAAGTTATGTCGGGACGGGCAGGCCGGCCATTTTCTTGTAAATAATTCAAATGTGGGTATTCAATGAATCCATGGTCCTGTCAGTGTAAAGCAGGATTATGATAGTCTACTGTTTATTAATTTTGATGAATTGGTTTGTCATAATTTGGTATCCAAAAGGTTCATTGCGTAACACACTGACAGTAGGAATGGCTTCCATTTTGACAGTTCAACAATATTCATTGCGTTGTTTATGGGGGAAGCGCTAAGGTAGCCCGCGAAATTCAATTTTTTTACGTTTTTTGTAATTTACTGGTCAGTATTACCTACGTTGATTAAAATATGATTCGCGGCTGTAACAAATATGTATTTACCGAATTATAATCATTAAAGTCATCAACACAACTCTCTAAGACCAAGTAATCCCACTGAATGACTATTTCATGAAATCTTGACATTTGGGGATTATACTAATTTAACAAGTTGTATTACTGATTCTAATGATTAATCATGAGGATGCTGAGAAAGCTGAGCAATTTGCTCAGTACTTCTAGAATCAAACATTTTTGAAGCCCTGGAATTTTTGTAGTGAGAACATTATAGGCTGATTATGTTATGCCTGCCTTATCATCTGCCTAGCCTTTTCCCAACTATGTTGAGGTCGCACGTTAAGCCGTTGGTCCTGCGCCTGATCTCTCTCCGGTCGTGTCGGATTGCCGTCCCATCGGACAATGAGAGTGAGGGAACAGGGAGTGCACCTGTGTCTGCGCGCACACTTGTGCACTATAATATCTCCCGCGCCGAAGGCTAGTCTTCGTTGAGATTGGCCGCCGTGGCCGAAATACGGTCTGGAGGACTTTATTATTTATGAGGTCGGCTTCCAGTTCAATTCAAACCACTTTTTTTATTTGCGGATGGGAAATCATCAAATGACCCCTCCCGCTCTGGGTGGAGCGGCAGGGAGTGTCAGACTCTTACTGACTAAAACCCACCCGTGTTCCTTCCTTAGCCCTTTATGTTCCGGGTCAGCGGTAACCCTTTTGGACAATCCCGCTGACAATTCAAACCACTCATAGATCGATCCAGCAGTATCTCTTCTGCTTAGTTCTTTGAATTTATACAGCTGTCATCAAAACATTTAAAACTGTCCTCAGTAAACAACGGAATCAGCCCCAATTTCCTACCACACAAAATTTCAAAAACCTCCAACAAGGCGCACAATTGGACGGGCATAACAAATCATTACTACTATAAATAAGAACGTTTGCCAACAACGAAGGCCTATAACAGTAAATCTCTTGTAATTAATCTCGTAGGCACCTCTCGACGACATTTGGCCTCTCGCCAGCGCCAAATCTATGCAATTAGAATTACCTGGATATGTAGATTGTGTACGCTTCAGTGTGTTAGGGTTTTTGTTGGTGGTTGTTGCAGCTTGATTTTGAAGTCGGCAGTTAAATATATTATAGACGGCACGGTTGGCGCAGTGGTTAAGCGATTGACTGCTGCGCTGCGTGTCGCGGGTTCGATTCCCGCACGGAACAAATATTTGTATGACCTACAAGTAGTTGTTCCGGGTCTGGCTGTTTGTGTACGTGAATTTAAATGTTTGTAAACGCACCCACGATACAGGAGAAAATCCTAGAGCGGGGCAACGTTTTTATAAAAAAATATGGGCTCAGGAACCCGTTGGATGCGAGAAACGCAGAACCAGTCGAAGTGGAGGTGCTTGGGGGACGCCTATGTCCAGCAGTGGACGTCTTTCGGCTGAAATGATGATGATGAAGTTAAACATATTATGCTTCTTAGCAGTCAATAAAAAAGAATAGAATAGAATATAATTATTTTTTATTTAAGTGACCAAGACTCAAACAAGATTGTTACTAAAACTTACGACTATGTTAGTAAGCACAGACACTAAACAAAAATACAAGAAATAACGTTTGGTCAAAGTTGCAACATCCCATGAGAGACGGCACAACAGTGACTTACGTAAACACAGTCCAGGCGACTCGACACTGTTGCAGCCGCCCCACACACTGCGCACCAGGAAGCGCACCTTTCACGCATTGTTGCGTAAAAGCAATCTACAGACGCATAAAAAAAGCGCGCAAAAAGATTCTATTGACGATGTTATTGCTTCACTTCTTGGCAAAGGCCGTACTGTTCTTCCACTACTCCCACAAAAATACTTGTGTTTGAATATCACACTAATAATATAAAGGCGAAAGTTTGTGAGTGTGGGGGTGTGTGTGTTTATATGTTTGTTACTTCTTCACGCTCAAACGGCTGGACCAATTTTGATAAAATTTTGTATGGTGGTAGATGGCACCCTGGATTGACATATAGGCTACTTTTTATCCCGATATTCCCACGGGATCGACATTTACGCGGGTGAAACCGCGGGGCGCAGCTAGTAAAACTATAATGAAATGTGGGGTGACCATCTGATAACGTTTGTAGGACTAACATGGCCATGTTAGCCCTACAAACGTTATCAGATGGTCATCGCGATGTCTGCCCAGACATCGTACAAAAAAAGGAATAAGGGAAGGTCTTTGCCCATCAGTCGGACACATTATAGGATAACAAAAAAGAAAAGTTTGCGTTATTTTAAAAATAAAAGCTCCGTTAAATAAACTCTAATAAAATATTTGCAAATTATGTAGTTTTCAAGTGTTTATTAACTTATTGATTAGTCTGTTTGATATGTGAGATTCTCAAAGTGAAAGGGTTTGATATCTAATTTATATAGTTACTAGCAGCGCCCCGCAGTTTCACCCGCATAAGTCTCGATCCCGTGAGAATATCGGGATAAAATGTATCCTATGTGTTAATACTGGTTATACACTATCTGTATGCCAAATTTCATCTAAATCCGTTCAGTAGTTTTTGCGTGAAAGTGTAACAAACATCCATCCATTCATCCTCACAAATTTTCACGTTTATAATATTAGTAAGTACCTTACCCTTACTAGTACCTTGTTGACTGACGTTTCATTGGACATAATTGAAAAGGGAAGTCTATTCTAGTACCTACCGAAGACTGACTATAAGCTTAAAACATCAATAAATTACCAGCACTAGTTGATAGGTAGTATTAGAGAGAAAAAAAGTTTAAAAACTAAAACCGGACTACTGAAAATGATGAAACAAGAAAGTACCGTCCCGTGGTCGCATGCCGCTGTACTAACATATAAATAACTTTTTTGTAGCATGCTTTTCAGTAGTCGGGTTTTAGTTTTTAAACTTTTTTTTCATTTAATTATTTAGGAGATTATATCAATAATATTTTTATTTTTGAAATGTGCTAATTAAGCCCTTTCATTTGATACCCCACAAGGTACCATCCCAAAATATTTATTTTTAAATTCATTACTGTGTGGAGTGGTTGATGATGTCTTTCATATTCTGATGGAGTGTGTCCGGAATGAAAATACTAGAATCAATGTTTTCGGACGATATAAAAGATATGATATTGGCTTCTGTAATACCATCCTGGCTTTTCCAGTTTCCGATAAGGCTAAACAATTGTACAAATTAGTTATAAGATAGATCGTAATCAATAATTTTGTGTTTTTCTGCACTGGGCGATGTGGTCGCTAAGCGACAAAGCACTTTAAATAAAAAAAAAAAAATACTTTATGTCCTCTAGAGGACGCTATATTGACTTTAGTGTGACGTCACATAGCCTATAAACAGGGGACTGTAAAAACGCTTCAAGCGATACCTCATTTGTAAAATTATTATGAGTACTTTTGAAGTTATGAGGGAACAGATGAACATACATACAAACCGGTCAAAATCATAACCCTCCTTTTTGCTTCATAGTCGGGTAAAAAGAAATGCCGAGTTTCAACTGTATGAGGTTAGACTGAAAGCTAATCCCAAAATGCTAGGGAAAGGCTAGCCTGATGGTATTACCGTTGCAGTAAGCTGATGACAGTTGGAATCTAGCCAGACTGGGATCTAAGCAATTACGTCTACCTGCCTACATGTTGTGATTACTATGCTATGGGCATTATTTGGAATAAGTGTTATGCCTTGAAATCTCGAATGGTGATGGCCCATTGACATATATATTACTAGCGTAGGGACCGGGCTAACGGCGCGACTAAATGGCACCAACGCGCTGGCCCTAAAATGACGGTTTTAGGGCCAACGCGACTCAGTTGACAGTGGTGCGCGCGAACTTCGAACTTCGAACGAAGAACTTCTATGTAAAATGTTCAGACGGGCGTATCCTTACTTTTGAAATCATTGTGATGGCCTAATGTTCTTGTTGTAAACAGTAAGCTACCTCTTCAATGTAGAATTAAAACAAGGTTTTAGCAAGAATTTAACTTCTTAAATAGGTTCTATTTAGCTTTAATTCGTTATTTTGTTAAAGTAAAAATATATGAATCTACTTCAATAGATGGTTTATTAGTTGATTAGCACTAACTCACTATACTATTAGATTAGTTCTTCTTTCTAGTAATATTATAAACGCAAAAAGTGAGGATGGATGGACGGATGGATGTTTATAACTCTTTCACGCAATAACTGCTGCACAGATTTTAATGAAATTTGGCACACGTATAGTTTATAACCAGGATTAACACATAGGATACTTTTTATCTCGATATTCCTACGGAGTCGACACTTATGCGGGTGACACCGCAGGGCGCTGCTAGTGATATTATATTTACTACATTTAAGCGACTCGCATGAAGTTAATTTATTTGTGGGCAATTCAACATCGTGCGAGTTGCATTATAGAAAAAATAATATTATATGAAGTGTCGATTCGCCTGATTCGGGCGAGTAAACTGTGCCCAAAAGGCTGGCAGCATTGTCACGTACTTGTACACGTCTTTAATTTATTTTTGACGTGTAAAACTGTTTTAAAACTAGAGGACTTCGGACCAATAAGTAATTGAGCTGTATTTTTAAAGTGTACAAGAAGCAAAAATTTCAAACTCTAGAAAGTACAGATGCGCACATCAAGCAAATTCAGAATCTGTCAAATTTTCCCAATTCAATTTTAAACCATAATCTTCATCTATTATAGATTTTATTTTTTTTTATTTTAGAAATCTGTGGAAGGTACTTCCACAGTTTGACATTTTTGCTTCTTGTACACCTTTTCTTAATCAGTTGTTATTCCTGTCTAACTTTACATAGTAACTACCGTTCTATACCAAGCGACGATCATAAAGCCCTCATTGATTAAAATACCTGAATAATTAACAAACAAAGGACAACCAACGACCTTCCAAATACAATTGAAGGGCTAGTGTTCAAGGTCAGTAATGTATTGAATTTAACCCAGTCATTAATTTTGTTAATCTGTTGACTGTAAGAGCGTTAGAGGGTCATTATTGTGAACTTATTTGTGAAGGGTTAAGTACGGTAGAAAGAAGTATGTAAACATAATCAATGGTTGATGTAAGGAAAATTTTGTATGGCATTTATGAGTTAGCTGATATTGTAAATATGTGAGCACCATGTATCTATCACATAATTGATTTACCTGTCATAGCTTAATTTTTAATTATTTTTATCTTTTGTGGTAGACCTATATTATGTATACAAGACCTTGTAAAACATTTTAAAAGATTAACGGTGGAGTTTCTTGCCCATTCTTTTCCATACGAAAACTACCTTTTGGAAAGGGCGACTAGAATCATTTCTATTTAGTTGTAATTTTTGACGTTCAAAATTGCCTTTAATGTGCCTATTTGAAATAAATGATTTGACTTTGACTTTATAAAGGGGAAAGTTTGTGAGTGTGTTTGTATGTTTGTTACTTCTTCACGCAGAAACTACTGAACGGATTTAGATGAAATTTGGCACACAGATAGTCTATTACCTGGATTAACACATAGGATACTTTTTATCCCGATATTCCCACGGGATCGACCCTCATGCGGTTGAAACCGCGGGGCACTGTTAGTAATATTATAATGGACAAAACTGCCCGCCTCATTGGTCTAGTAGTCGCAAGCCTTACTGCTGAGCATGCGGTTCTGGGTTCCATTCCCGGGTTGTGTTATGTTATTCGGTTTTTCCATCTGGAATTTTTCAGTAGCAGCCCGGAGTCTGGATTTGTGTCCAGTTGATGGCAATAGGCTCGCCCCCTGTTACATGGGATTTAATTAAACTTATATGGCACTAGTACTATAGTACCTATAGTACTATATACCTATAGTACACTTACATATCGCTAGTAACCTGAAATCGCGAAAAAATCAGCTGTTCCCTACATTTATGTTCGTATAACTTGTCAAAATGGAGGGAACAGCAGATTTTTTTTCGCGATTTCAGGTTTGGTCCCATAGTAAAAGTAGTTCATAATGATGAGTACAGTGACCTCTTAAGAGGTTGTTAATGTTTTACCAATAACATATGTGTATGTATTGTATGTATAGGCGAAATCAACCTCAAGATACATAGATATTTATTTGTAGGTACGTACGTCTATCAGACGCAGGTACACATGCATTGTGCTATATGTGCTCGTAGCAGTTTATCTGAGTTACAAGACCTAACGCAGAATATATTGGAATGGATATTGTATAGATTAGGCATAACTCTAGGAGGTAGAATCTCTGGATATATAATTTTTCATTTCATATTATTTATAGGCACAAATCTCATCACACTAATATTATAAAGGCGAAAGTTTGTGTGTGTTTATGTTTGTTACTTCTTCACGCTCACACGGCTGGACCAATTTTGATAAAATTTTGTATGGAAGTAGCTGACACCCTGGATTAACTTAAAGGCTTTTTATCCCGATATTATGAAAAATAAACCAGAAGCTAATTAACTACCAACTCAGCATTACGAAATAATATCCCTTTCGGGAATCGAAAATTAAAAAGATGATTGAAAAAAAAAATTTTTTTCTAGCTTCTGTTAGGAGAAACAAGACCTTTTTTGTTTTTTCTTCTTTTCGTCCAGGGAAATACTAAACCATACTTAATTATATCTAACTTTCTAACCATTGATATAAGCTAGAAGATATTTCTATGGTTCCAAAATTAATCTTACCAGGGAAAGGTTTAATAAGACTCAAAAGATTTGATTTGATTTGAATAACTCTTTGAGTTGAAACTGGCGAGCCAACATCAATTCAGTGTAATATTTTACTGAAAATAAATAATTCCTGTCTCCTCTACTTTCCCATTTAAAAAAAAAACAATACATCTGTCATTTACGCCTTAACACCTTCTAAAAAAAACTCGAAAATGTATTTAAAAACCAACCCTTCACCGCAACAGTAATACACACCCGACGATTCGTTTTAAAGCTTTTAATTTCACATCAAGCTACTACAATCTGTCAAATTTCTTTAATATATTTTCAACTTTATCGCTACAGCATAAGGTTCAAAGTTGATTGGAAAAATTTGACAGTTTCGGGTAGCTCGCTCATTTCCTCAGTACCCGATTAAATTAATAGGAATGATACTTAACTTATTAAGTACCTAGTTGAATCTGTTTTTGAAGGTAGGAAAGAAAGGACTTCCAAGTTTGTGAGGAGAAAATATTTTGCCTTAAATTTGCAAGTTGTAAATGGACTTTATAATAATGGATACACAATGCGGATATATTGCGAAGGGTGGAACCAAGATTCAGCTTGTTCAATCACTGGCTTTCCCTATATTCCAATACCTACGCTACTGAGACGTGGGCGCTGCGAGACATTGAGAAGAAGAAGCTAAACGTTCTGGAAATGTGGTGCTGGAAAATAATGCTTGGGGTGTCGTGGACTGTGTTTCGCACTAACACCTCTATACGCGAAGAACTCAACATCAAAAAGCGTCTGTCTGTTATGGTCCAAACGCCCATCCTCAAATACTTCGGACATATCTTGAGGCGTGAGGGATACTCTACTAAGCGCCTTGTTGTTCAGGGTAGAGTGGAGGGCACTTGACCACGCGGACGCTCACCCATGAGATGGACTGACCAAATTAAATCCGCAGTGGATGAATCCTTGTGCACAAAAAACACCCGAAATCGGAGTAGGTGGCGAGAAATCGTGAGGCGAATCACATCAGCCCCTAAACAAGAAACTGCATGAGGACCACGACCGCTCTGACAAGAGTGCTACGAAGAAGAAGAAGAAAAATAAGGAACTAGTCATGCCACACGGGTACGTAGGTTGTCGTCGCCAGCCGCGGTCGCTGGCGGTACCGCGCGCGCGAACTGACTTAATGGTTGGGTTGGCGCCTCCGCGCCGCCGCTGACGAGCGCGGTCCGCACTCTCAACCTCTTTGCTGATGATGTAGACATATTCTCTTGCGCTTTGGATGAATTTGAAAGAATAGCTACACCTATAGAATTTGTAATGGTATAACAAGCATTGGAACTATTTATTTTAAGTGTCCTACAATATCGTACTAGGTCTCTAGTCTGTAGGGATATTTATTTTGTATGTTTGGAGTGAATTAATAAATAAAATAATTCACATATATAGAATGCATTGGAGACCCCCGTGGCTAAATAATAACAGCCGCACAGGTCGATCGATCAGGGTAAGCTACGCTTGCCGAGGTCTGTGGATGGGTGACCATTTTTACATACCGAGACTCCTCTGGTAATATTTAAGTCTTCTGTTTTTACAATAAGCATAATGTTCCCAATGCTGGGACATAGGCCTCCTCTCTGTGAGAGGGAGTGGGCCGTAATCTACCACGCGGGCCCAGTGCGGGTTGGTTTTTACAATATCAAATTAAATTTTCTTTTCCCGACAGCCCTGTGAACCACAAGCTACCCTTTCCCGCGGCGTGTAAATAGCACAACCCTGTTCAAGACAGCTTTGATATTAAAACTTTAGCACGCTTCATTTTTAAACAATTACGTTTAGCTAACCTTTTAGTTTTTAGTGGTTTTCTTACGTTATAACCGCCATTTTGTTTTTAACCGACGAAAAAACCAAGTCGACGCGTATATACATATATTTTTTTTATGTATGACCACGCATAACTTTTTACAGAGTAGTCCGATTTTGATCATTCTTTTTTCATCTGAAGAGTTATACTCTCGAGATAGTCTCATTGTCATCAAGTTGGAATCTGATAAGAGGATCCCATGCACTGACTTTACAGGTCCGCTCAATCTGTGTGGTTCTTTCCTCAAAAGACCATTTCAGACTCTAATCTACATGGTCTTCACACGATCTGACCAATATTTTGTCTGGACTTTAAAAGAGACTGTGACTTCTGAGTTTGTTTCGGCCTTTCTTCTCAGAATAGTCAGTTAGGAAACGCCGACCTCATCTAGTTTAAAAAAAAAATATGATTGACGTGTAAAAGTGTTTGTACAAACCTACTTACGGAAATAAAATCATTTATCATTTATCATGGAAGTCGAAGGAAACCCTCAAATTTTATAGGCAAACTCTGTCCCAGCGACAGAACCAATAATAACAAACAAAAATATTTTTGTTCGTCACCCTAACGTCAATCGCCGGTGCCACAAGATTTACCTCAAAATCTAACTCAACTGCTTGTTTTGAGGATAACTTCTTTAATAAAATAAATTATTATGAATGGCACATGCCACAAAGTTTTCTGCCGTATCCTAGTAAGTAAGAAGGCAATTGACTTGATATAAATCAATACTACCAGTTTGGAGTGACTCGTCAAACTCCTAATTGAAATGTTCGGGGCGTGGGATTCATAAATCATGTTTTTACGTGGATATAAAGAAGAATGTATGGTTGTTGTTTTTGTTTTTATTTGTTGACATAACCCAAGAAAATTCCCTTATAACTGATTAGCTGCGGGAGGACATTGCCGTCGAGGTAGGCTACGGCGAAGGTGGTTTGACGATCTAACGAGGTTTGCAGGGCCAACATGGACAGAGTTTGCACAAGGTTTGGATGGAAAAAGGGGAGGCATTTGGCCAGTAGTGGGGCACAATATACGACAGCAAAAAAAAACTGGGCAAGAGCGAGTCGGACTAGCCCACCGAGGGTTCCGTACCATCATATGTTTTTAAATTGTCATCGGCGAGGCCTATATTCGTCAGAGAATTTTAACAATGCATGCTGCGGTGTAGAATATTGCAGTTTTAGGTCAGCGCCATCTCTTGACCGATAGTGGAACTAATGTCACTTTTGTTGATGATTTCTGAAAAAGTGTTATATTTAGAGACTTCGTTTTATTTTTCTTGTAATCTTTACATAAACTTCTATCACATAGAATAATAATTTCAGAATTTTCTCCTTGCAAATTTCGGAGATAAGGGGGCCCGGGCGGTATATTTTTACATTTTGATAGCATTAGTAGTTCTTGAGATATCCAGCTGTGACAGACAGACAGACTGAGTCTCACCATAAGGGTTCCGTTTTGCCATTTTGGTACTAAACCCTAAAAAAGGTTAGCTAAAAAGAAAGTCCGGCTTCGTGTAGGTATAGTAAGGTAGTTTGGTAGGTGGTAGGTAGGTGGTAGGTATATCTCTCTTCTACGATAACTAAGAATTGAAAAACTTCTTAGAAAATTTCTTCTCCCATTCTGCTAATATTAACAAACTTCCGTGATCAACCTCTTTATGTAGATCTAGCCTGTGCAGTAGTCATTCGATTCAGATAGATAGAGCATCGCAAGATCAAAGATACAGGATAGCAGCCAATGACAACGCAGTAAATTAAGTTCGCGATCTATGCAAATTTCATGCCCTCAGAGATGACATTATAACCCGTTCCTCGCTACCTCTTATCACACCCAATCATAATCAGAGTACCCCATTCTGAACCACAATAAATCTGGCCCCTAAAATCCGCGGCCCCCATCAATCTTGGGCCCCATCCAGTACTCTAACTCATGTTTACCTCGCGAATTTTCTACTGCGAAAGGTGAAAAATGCTTCCATTCGATAATAATTTTTCATGTCACAAAGAGCTTTGCCCTGCGATATCATAATACGGGGTAGTTTATACGTATTTTGTGTTGTGTGTGTTTTTTCAAATGGGGCTGCTTTTGGGAGGTTAATGTTTTATAAAGGGGGTCATTATTTTTTTGCCGTAAAATGAATGTTGATTAAGGGCGGCCAGGCGTGTTTTATGTTTAAGGGAAATGCGCGTCATACTGACGTCACGCAAAATCCTGCATCTCGCAAGTAGAGTTTACCACGCAACTAGCATAGACACAACGGCCCGACATGAATCATCGGGCAGTTGCCCGCCAGACACAACACCCGTCTGGTCGGAGGATCCTCCCTTTTCTATGGAGGTTGATTGAACTTTACATGCTGTTCCTCATACCTCTATACTGGTTACCCCGAACATGAACATCAGCGCAGCTTCGTGCACGCTTTTCAAATTTTCTTACGGTTTTTGCAATTTGCGGGTCAATGTCAGTTTGTATGTTGAACAAAATATGATTCGCGAGCGTAACAAATATGACTTTACAGAATTATTAAAATCAATACAACCGTCTAAGTTCATACAATCTCATTGATTTATTATCATCTGCCTAGCCTTTTCCCAACTATGTTGGGGTCAGGTTCCAGTCTAACCGGATGCAGCTGAATACCAGTATTTTACATGGAGCGACTGCCTATCTGACCTCCACAACCTAGTTACTGGGCAATACGATACCCCTTGGTAAGACTGGTTGTCCGTTGAACGTAACAAGTATGACTTTACAGAAATATGATCATTAAAATCAATACAACCCTCGTTCATATAATCCCATTGATTGATATTTCATGAAATAGTAATTTAATAGGATTATGAACTTAGAGGGTTGTATTGATGATAATTTCGCGGACTACCCTGTCGATCCCCTTATAAGGTAATTTATGCCAGTCTTCTTGCATTCTTAAAATTTTGCTACCGACCATAAATTCGAATTTTATCACTGACAGACAAAATTTTAACACTGACACTGACTTACCTACATTATAATGCACGCTGTTTGTCTTAGATAGACATCACAATAATATTGTAAAGGCGAAAGTTTGTGTGTGTGGGGGTGTGTTTATATGTTTGTTACTTCTTCACGCTCAAACCGTTGGACCAATTTTGATAACATTTTGTATGGAGGTAGCTGACACCCTGGATTAACATAATAGGCTTCTTTTAACCCCGATATTCCCACGGGATCGGAACCTATGCGGGTAAAACCGCGGGGCGCAGCTAGTATTCTATAAAATAAAGTACTAGAACAGTACTTTCTTCGTTGTTCATGCTTTTTGGGCAAAAAAAAAGTCTCTTTTTTCAATATCTTTGACACACCACGTCGAAAATTTTAATGTTTCTACACCGGCAACGGTAGTGTATGTAAAATCTTAATGCTCTACATACTCAGAAAAAAAAAAACAAAATGTAAACGATGCCCTCTTACCACACACTCATAAAAAGACCATGACCACAGAAATGAAGCTAACTTTCATAGTATTTATTCAAAAAATCATTACTTAACCCTTTTACCGCCACAGGGTGACGTGTTACGGCCGGCGTGTCATTAGTGTGACATGAAGGTGTCACAAACCGGTAATTTCCGGATAAATCAGCTTTGTGTCCCAAATGTACGTTTGTTGCGTTACAGGATTATTAATGATGGCGTTTTTTTTCTGTAGCGTATTATTATTTTGGGGCCGAGATTATAATATAGGTTACATGAAAATAAGCTTTTAGTGGTATATGTTTTGGTGACAGAATAAATAACCCCTAACACACGGCGTGAAATTACTATTTAATTTTCTACCTGCTTCAAAATCCGCCTTAATCGATGTAATATTTTCGAATGACCGTGTTTTTCATAATAGGTCTTTTTCGGGTGACCACGGAAATTAGCGCTGTGCTGTGGGTCCCCAGAGCACAGCATTCCACTCAACTCCCCACGACCATAGCTCTTTCTGCTGAAATTTTAGCTGGCTGGCAATACTAAAAATAGCTATAGTCACCTACCGAGATTGTAAGGAATAAGGTAAATTAGTTCTTAAGGTTCACCTTTTATTGCGTTAGATTTATTTTTATAAATATACGAGTACAGTGTTTTGAGATAGTTTGTTGTTTCATGATAAGTATTTCGATACCAAACCACCTGCCTAGATTGCCATAAGAGGCCACAAATTTTTATTTGTAACAGTGTGTAACAGTGAACTGAGTGGAAGCGTTACAGTCATGACGTGCAGCGGTCGACTATTTCTGTTTTGTGCACCTGATTATTTATGTAGATCTATTTTGTTTTTTTTAGAGCACAGTGTTCTAGGCATCAAACTAACAGATCATATTTGCAAAAAGCCGCTAAGCTGAAGTGGGTATAGTAGTAGTAATAGGTACCTACGCTTTGGAATGGGCAACTAGCTTAATATTTTCTGACTGACCGACTTCTTGACAATTCAAAAGTGCCTGTTATTGGTTTAATTGAAATAAATGCTTCGAGTTTGGGGCTGGGCTGGCCTCGTCTGTCGTCGTCATCGCCATGTGCCCACTACGGAGGCCTTGACACAGCCAGAAGGCATCGCGGCAGACCTCGTAGAAGATGGCGGGACGAGCAGGACAAAAAAAACGACCAGTGGTCCACATTAGCCCTGGATCAAAAGAGCTGGAAGTCATGGAGAGAGGCCTTTTTCCAGCAGTGGGATGACGCTGGATAACAGAACTCAGTATATTTGGTTTTACTTTCCTGATTAATCGATTAATTATCTTTTTGTATGCACGTGTTTCTATGGCAAATAAACCTCTATTTCTTTCTTTCTTAATTGCGAATGGAATTAAAGCTAATCGTCGCTGCGCGTGCGAAACCGCTTAAGAGCAGTTTGTTAATACCGCGTAACAGCAAAACGCGCAAAATTTAAATATCGTGCTAGCCGATTCTAAACGCCTATTGGCAATGATTTCAAAAGTAAGGATACGCCCGTCTGAACATTTTACATAGAAGTTCTTCGTTCGAAATTCGAAGTTCGCGCGCACCACTGTCAACTAAGTCGCGTTGGCCCTAAAACCGTCATTTTAGGGCCAGCGCGCTGGTGCCATTTAGTCACGCCGTTAGCCCGGTCCTTACGCTAGTAATATATATGTCAATGCCTATTGGCTTATCGGCTAGCACGATATTTAAATTTTGCGCGTTTTGCTGTTACGCGGTATTAACAAACTGCTCTTACGCGGTTTCGCACGCGCAGCGACGTAATCCATTTTGCATAACAATTTTCACCTCAGAAAAAAATATGTACAAGAAATCATTAACAGGTGCCTTCACAAAAAGGTGGCATACACATTATAATGAACGAGACACTTAGCTTACATAATTATACTCTTCATATAACATTAACAGGGTGTTTCTCGGAGCAATAATCAGATCGTTTGGCGCGAATAATTATTACTTAGCATTCGGAAAGGGCCGCAAAGTGCTTGGCACTGCAATTTGCGAATTCTAGGGTAGCAAGAGGTTTGGTAAAGTGAGACGTACAGGAACCCCAGTTTATTTCATTGGAGAATATGGGGGTTTTATTTATTTACACAGTTATTTGTATCTAAATAATAGCCTCCCCGACCGTTTTCGGTCACGGTGGCCAATCTCAATGGAGATTAGCCAGGTACGTAGGAGATATTATAGTGCAGAAGTGTGTGCGCAAACACAGGTGCACTCTCTGTTCCTTTACTCTCATAGTCCGATGAGACGGCAATCCGACACGACCGGGGAGAGTTCAGGTGCAGGACCAACGGCTTTACGTGCTTTCTGAGACACGGGGGTATTAACCCCCGGGGATAATCAAAATATTAGCTGAGTAGCGTGTTGTGTGTAGCTGCTGAAGTCTAAAAGTCACCCAACGGCCAATGGAGAGGGCTATGCTTGGAGTTTCCCTGCATGATCGAATCAGAAATGAAGAGATCCGCAGGAGAATCAAGGTAACCGACATAGCCCGAAGAATTGCCAAACTTAAGTGACAGTGGGCAGGGCACATTGCTCGCAGAACAGATGGCCGATGGGGCCGAAAGGTTCTGGAGTGGCGACCGCGTACCCGAAGACGTAGCGTGGAAGGCCTCCCACAAGGTGGACCGACTACCTTGTGAAGGCCGCAGGAACCCGTTGGAGGCGAGAAGCACCGGATTGGAGGTGCTTAGGGAAGGCCTACTACAGCAGTAAACATCTTTCGGCTGAAATGATGACTAGACGTGTCCGCGACTTTGTTCGCGTACCTACATGTCCTACATGTTGAAAAACAAATTGGATTTCATGGGTTTCAATATTTTTGCGCGAAACCCTAATCTCTAAAATAAAAGTAGCTTAAGTAACTCCTTGTAACATCAGATATCTACCGTGAATGTCTCCTCAAAATCGCTGTAGCCGGTTAGGAGATTAGCCAGAACAAACAACAAAATTTATAAAAAAAAATTATAGAGTTATTAAGTAGGTACTGTATATACTTTGAAATGCATTTAGTAAAAAGCTGTTATTTTGAGATTACAAACACTTTAATTGTATGTATTTGTTTAGATATTCTAGCAATATATTATATATAACTAACTATTTATATTTCATAATAATTACATACATAAATAATATCTAAATCTATCTATCTTGTAATTGGTCTTATTTTCCATAAATTATTTCTTACTGTATTTGTTTAGCTGTAAGTTTTCCTAAAATAAATAATATAAATAAAATCAAACTGAAATAAAAAGAACATTTCATTTTGTTTTTGGCTGTTTTGATCACAGCCGGCGTGTCAGGGTTATGTTAGGTACTTTCAGGTGTCTTTTGTTATTTGTTCATCTTTTGTACATAACAACATTATTACATTTGTAGAAACTGGGTTATCATAGTGGGAAAGTGATTGGTTTTCTCTGAATGAGAAAGTCGAGAAAATTGATGACATCACTGCCTGTTCGTTTAATAGAACCTTTTAATCCACTTAGGGCGGATTTTTCCAACGCCAGATAATTTTATTGGAGGAATAATTTTGAATTTTTGACAATTCTTCCGGACAAAAACTGTCAGACGTCAATTTTATTCCACGAATAAAAATTATCTGTTGATCGAAAATCAACCCGTTAAACATTACCTGATTCGTGCCGAACACTGCATAACTGGCCTATATTGTGTCCCACTGATGGGCAAAGGACTCGTCTTTTACCTTCCAAACCTCTCTTGAGCGATCTCAGGCCATGTTGGCCCTGCAAACCTCGTCAGATCGTCATACCACCTTCGCTGTGGTCTACCTCGACGGCGATGTGATGAACTATATTTAAATACTAGCTGCGCCCTGCGGTTTCACCCGCTTAAGTTTCGACCCCGTAAGAATATCGGGGTAAAAAGTAGCCTATATGTTAATCCAGGGTGTCAGCTATCTCCATACAAAATGTTATCAAAATTGGTTCAGCCGTTTGTGCGTGAAGAAGTAACAAACTTATAAAGACACACACACACACCCCCCCATTAACAAACTTTCGCTTTTATAATATGAATGTAATAAAATAAAATTAATAAGTCATATTGTATTCAAATTAGGCTAAAAATCAGCACTTTTTGAACCTCAAAACTACATAACGATCCTCGAAAACGCCTGCCTTTCACCACTTCCTTAGAAGAAGTGGCGTATTAAATTACCTAGCTATTGTCACTACGCTCTCTTAAAACTTGTCATTACACAAAAACACATGATACTAACACTAAAAAAAAAAAAAACACACATCATCTGCTCAGTCTTTTCCCAGCTACCTTCCAGTATAACCGGATGCAGCTGAATACCAGTACTTTACATGGAGCGACTGCCTATCTGACCTCCACAACACAGTTACTTTGTAATACGATACCCCTTGGTAAGACTGGTTGTCAGACTTTCGGGCTTCTGACTATGCGTAAAGACTGTCAAAGATCCACGAATGACAGCCGAGACCAACAGCTTAACGTACTTTCCGAGGCAGTAATGATGGTCACCCAACCATAGACCAACCGCGGCAAGGGTAGCTTAACCTGATCGATCGACCCGTGCGGCTGCTAAACCCCTCCCCCTATTAGTTTCAAGAATGTAAGTCTTGATTGATCTAAAGTCACACACTCAATTCAAAACTCATTCCCCCGATCATCATTCCCCCATCAGTTTTATCACCCAACAATAAAATCCCCCAATCTCAGTGTGCGCTTCCCCCAACACGATTCCATTTTAATGCGCTCGTTTGCTAAGCTCACCTCCCACGGTGCTAATGTTGGGGCGACTACGTCATAGTGTACGGTCGATGGCTCTACTGAAATAGTGGTAAAGCTAGGAAGTCATGGTGTTGGTAGCCAAATTATGGTGTGGTAGGATGTATTGCGAAGTTTTACGCGACACATCCGTCCAACCGCAACCTTTATTTAAGGGTTTATTTATAAACGTAGCTGAGGGGCTTGTGGCTAAGTACCTAATAACAGCCGCACGGGTCGATCGATCAGGTTAAGTTACTCCTACCGTGGTTGGTCCGTGGATGGGTGACCATCTTCACATACCAAGATCCCTCCGTGCTTCGGAAAGCACGTTAAGCCGTTGGTTCCGGCTGTCATTCATGGATCTTTGACAGTCGTTACGGGTCGTCAGAAGCCCGAAAGTCTAACAACCGTCTTAGCAAAGGGTATGGTATTACCTACCCAGTAACTAGGTTGTGGAGGTCAGATCTGGGGTGGTCACGGCGTGCTGTGTTCTGGTGCGCCGGTGACGGGGAGTACTCCCCGGAGGAGGGTCCGGTGACGGACAGCCGCGGCGGGTTCACGGATGAGTGCTAAGGCGTGCCCGTGTTCCCGCCATAAGCGGCAGAGGAGGACACCGTGGAGGTTAGAGTCCCACATAACTGCACTATTTCCCAGTGGTAGTGCAGAATGCATGAGCATTTCTCCACATAAAAAAAAAGGCAGTCGCTCTATGTAAAATACTGGTATTCGGCTGCATCCTGTTAAACTGGAAGCCGACCCCAATATAGTTGGGACAAGGCTAGGCATATGACGATGATGGGTGCTGTCGAAATAGACCCACAGAAATACAATTCCTCGCTATGTTAGTTTATTCCTATATTATTTTCTTTATCTACATTATTACATAATGCGGGCTTTACACAGGTGTCTTAATGGCAATTCGGCAAGGCCGCAGGTGACTAAAATCGCAAGTTCCTTTTCAACTTATGTCGTGCGGCAACAGGTCGCATGCGGGTGACTAAAATCGACCGTGAAAATGCTCAGTCGCAGGCGATCGCTCGCCTCATGAAGGTCAAAATTTTGATGCAAATGAACTAGTCACCTGCGGTTTTTATAGACCAGTGTAAATGGGGTGACGACCCTTCTTGTGAGGCGATTTGGTAATCGACCAGCTGACCGGCGAATAACGATCATGTATAAATCCCCCATACCAGGTAATAGGCATATTTTGTAGTATAATCAGCCTATAATTTTCCCACTACTGGGACACAGACCTCCTCTCGGTGAGAAGGAGTGGGCCGTAATCCACCACGCGGGCCCAGTGCGGGTTGGTAGATGTCACATGTCTTCGAATTTTAGGTTCTAGAATATGTCGGTTTCCTCACGATGTTTTCCTTCACCGTTTTGAGAGCAGTGGTGATGAAATAATTTACACAAAGTAAAGCGCCTGTCTGGGTTCGAACCTACGACCTACAACGCGTAAGTCGCGGTCGATACCACTGGGCCACCACTGCTCTAATTATATTAGAGTGTTTAATAACATTTTTAGGAGCGCCAAATGGGAATTATTAGAGTTTAATCAAATACATGCCTCCTAAAACGATTCTTATTCTCGGCATTGACAAATTGTCACTAATTTTATATCTTCACCCACTTTACCAGGTATCATTTAGGTCATTCATGTGGGTGTAATTGCCCCAAACACGCTTTTCACGAGTACCTAACCCTTGGCACAGGTACAAGGATCCTTACTTTTGCCACCACCCACAAATACCACGATACAATAGCTTATTTGTATAACATTCCTGACATCAAAGCGTTCCGTAATGTTTAATGTAATTTACACATCAAAGGAAAAGTGCCTGCTCGTGTCAGATTCGCTCATGTTCAGATACGTAATTAGTGTGTGAACATTATTGTGTTTGACCTTTTATTTTGAACTAACTTCTGCCCGCGACTTCGTCCTCGTGAAATTTCGTGTTCCCCCGACCCATCCCGCTTGCCTTCGCCTTTTTTACTCTTCTAAGGGTCTTAGCGTGATGTTAAATAGCCTATAATCTTCCTCAAGAATAAGGCTATCAAATGCAAAAAAAAAAATTCAAATACTCCCTCCACCCACCCCGTCGCATCGCATCGCCCGTCAGCGCTATTACTTTCGTTTTCGCTTAGCGATCTTAGTGCCTTTTTTTCTTTTTGCTCGGCTCCTAAGGGTCCTAGGTTGATGTTAAATAGCCTATAACCTTCCTTAAGAATTAGGCTATAAAATGAAAAAGAATTAAAAAAAAATAGTCCGTCCGGTTGTTTCAGAGATTAGCGCGTTCAATGAAACAAATTCTTCAGCTTTATTATTGGTATATATGTATACTAGCTTCCGCCCGCGGCTTCGCCCGCGAGGTATATCGATAAAAACTATCCTATGTCCTGCCCTGGGATGCAATCTATCTCTCTGCCAAATTTGATCGAAATCCGTTCAGTGGTATAGGCGTTAAAAGGTAATATACAGACAGACAGACTGACGGAGTTACTTTCGAATTTATAATATTACTATGGATTGCGAATGGAACTGTATAATCGTTTCGAAAATGTGTTGATGAGACAGTTTGGAGGATTATTTTTGGGTTTTCTTGGAACTTGAATTGACACTAATAATACTTATAACACGTGTAAGCACCACGAGGTTGTATCGTTCTGTTTGTGAACGTTAAATTACTGTAAGAACAGTAGTTTGATTTCGTCGAAGCTCGGTTCTTTGAAGGACCTCCAATCCAATTGAGATCTTGTTTCTTCATTGTTCTGGGCTCATCAAAATCAAAAGTCAATTATTCAAATTAGGCTAAGAATCAGCACTTTTCAAACGTCAAAATTACATAAGACAGTCTCCCAAAACGCCCGCCCTTCATCACTTCCTAGTGCTTTCGCTGGGAAAAAGAAGTGACGCAGCAAATCAAACATCTCAGAACAAACAATCTTGGTACTCATAGTGCTCATACACTCGAGCGATACGCGTTGACAATAGAGGCAACTGCATCCGTCGACACGCGTCGATGGCTGTCATCGACCAGTATGCCGCTCGTGTATTTGAGTATATCATCATCATCATTTCAGCGGAAAGACGTCCACTGCTGGACATAGGCCTCCCCCAAGCACCTCCACTTCGACCTTTTCTGTGCTTCTCGCATCCAACGGGTTCCTGCGGCCGTCACAATGCCGTCGGACCAAGGCAACCGACATAGCCCGAAGAATAGCCAAACTTAAGTGGCAGTGGGCAGGACACATTGCTCGCAGAACAGATGGCTGATGGAGCCGAAAGGTTCTGGAGTGGCGACCGCATACCGGAAGACGTAGCGTTGAAAGGCCAACCACAAGGTGAATTTGAGTACGGTGCTCAAATTCACGAGCGACATGTCGTCGACGCGTGTCGCTCATGTGTATGCACACTGACGGCAATTCTATGGTCAGCGATCGCCGCCACGCTTTTATGATTTACTAGATGCGCCCCGCGGTTTCACTTGCGTAAATGTCGATCCCGTGAGAATATCGGGACAAAAAGTAGCCTATATGTTAATCCAGGATGTCACTTACCTCCATACAAAATTTTATCAAAATTGGTCCCGCCGTTTGAGCGTGAAGAAGTAACAAACATATAAACACACACACACACCCCTTCACAAACTTTCGCCTTTATAATACTAGTGTGATAATATGAATTAATAATCATAAAAGCGCGGTCGTATTTCCCTAAAGGGTAGGCAGAACTACACCCATTTTGCGGTTACAGGAGGCGAAATCGGGTTGTGTATGATGATCCCTTCCGAACGGGGATCCACGCGCGACACAATGGCTTTATAATTGTTTCTGTAATTACGACATTCAACCGGTTAACGGCAATCCTCGGATATCTATGGCAATCCTATTCCTAGTACATATTTGGGCAAAACTTTCGCTTTACTCTGGCCTTCTTAAAAAATGTTGTCAGGAACCTTGTTGTTGTTGTTTGTTTCGAACCTGAGCACATTTATTTAGCCTATATTATGTCCCACGCTGATCAAAAACGCTCCCCTTTTTACTTCCTAACCACCTTGTCTTGTGCGATGTCTGGTCATGTTGACCGTGCAAACCTTATCATCGTCACACCACCTTAACACATAAAGGCCCAAAAAACCCACAAGATAACAGAAAAACTGGCACACAAGAAAGAGAAAGCATCTTAACAATCCTTCTTCCACTTCTAACGTACCGTTACAGTACCCGCTTAAAAAACTATTGGAGCGGAAAAAGGGACGAAAATTCACATTGTAAGACCCTATAGAACATCCTGACTATTATTCGGGCGACTATCGATAGCCAATGAAATATAGGCTCGTCCTTAGGGCAGGAAAACCTTTGTAGTACAAAATGTATGTTAGAATTATGACTGGAGTGATCTGGGTGAAGATGGCTGGTGATATTGATGGGGTTTCGTGACGGGATGAATTGACTAACTTGTCAGAGGTGATAAGCTATGTAAAAGGGCGAAGACTGATGATGCAGGTAAAGGATATTGGATAGTCTCTGGCAGCGGCGGCCCTAGAATTTTTTTTAGGTGTTGCAAAATCTTAACGGGGCGCTGGCGCCCTTCTTTGTACCATGTTCCTATGATACATATATGCATATGCAGTTGCTTGCTTGCTTGTAGACGATCGGCTTTATAGTAAGTTACTATCATCAATGACTGGTGCCTGGTGGACTGTCCACGACGAGGCGCTGAAATCAATTGAAAGTTGATTTCAGCGCCTCTCCCATGACAGCGCCCGGTGCCGTCGCACCGCTCGCACCGCCCTAGGGCCGCTACTGCTCTCTGGGCAATAGGTTTAATAAGGGAGGTAATCTTGTTAATCTTCATTTTAGGGTAACTTTTTGCGATTTCAAAAGACAAGTACGGAACGAAGGATGACTATTGGATTACACCAAAGGTCAAACATTTACCCAAAGGTAAAGTTGGCCAGAACTGAAAGCTACCAGACAGCGGGGCAATTCTTCCGAGAAAGCGGGATTGTCTGGGTCAGCGGGATAGTCCGAAATGGTTACCGCTGCCCCGGAACATAAAGGGCTAAGGAAGGAACATGGGTGACTGATAGAGGTGAGCTAGTGCGCACACCCACATTTCACCAGTTATGTTTATGTCCTATGCCATAAGGTGCGACCCTATTGCCATTAATTGGGCACAAGTCTAGACTCCGGGCAGCTACTGAGAAATGATTGATGGAAACACACTTTGCCCGACTCCGGAATCGAACCCAGAACTTCATGCTCTACAGTAGCGTTTGCGACCGCTTAACTGAGACTCGCGGTGCGGGAGGTGTGTGGTGACGTGATGCGAGAGCTCGGTAATCCGTCAACTTGTGACAACTATCACCCCTCCCGCACCGCGCAGCTACCTCAGGCAACGTCTCCTATAGACCAACTAGGTAAGACTGCCTCATTGGTGGTGGTTGGGTAGTGGCTAGGTTCTTACGTCAAACATGGTTGCGCATGAATTAGGTAGTCTAAATGCGAAAATCATAGCAAAAGCACAACTGCAATAAAAGCTAGCAATGCGAAATTACGTGGACTTTCAAATTCGCATATTACGCGCATCATAATACCATAGCTATTTATTACAATGACAAAAGGGCACATCGCGGGGCTTTGACCGCTCCCAACTTTGTTTGAAATATGAAACGTCCTGTACGACCATTTTAGTGTATCGGTTTAATTTGCACGGAGAACTATTTGTCAGTAGGCAATGTAATTTACTGATTTTAATATAAACCTATGTACAGATGCCAAGCACATCAAGCTACTACAATCTGTCAAATTTCTTTAATAGATTTTCAACTTTATCGCTAAAGCATAAGATTCAAAGTTGATTGGGAAAATCGCTGTCTAGGATTTTCATTTTGACCTCCCTATTGGCTTCAGCACCCTCGAAACCATGAAAACACAGACACTCTCTCTCTCTTTCTGTTATATGTATTAGAAAGAGACATACAAAAAAAAGAGGAAGTCGCATGGAGGGGGGCCATAACGCTTTTTCGTTACGTGACGTGTCCTACCAGTTGACTCCAACAGCAAGCCGCGATAAAGAACTTCTAAAAAACGGGTGTCATGGTCCGAAATGACTATAGACCCTGCCTATTAAAAACTAAAACTCAACGACAAACTCCACCTGAAAACTTTCTGTTTATCAAATAGGTATATAGCAAAAACGTGTCTAAAATTGTCGGTGTGTGATTAAACCCCCACGCGGCTCACACGTCGTTAACTGTTCGGTGATTAAGGTTATCAGCCGAATGTTTTTAACCTTTTTTCGACCCGTATGTTTGTATTTGTTTTTTTGTGTGCTATTTATTTTGAACGCTCTAGCTCAGTATTTGGGTCTGCTTGGGCGAATTATAAATTATTGTAGACTAAAAGGGCTTTTTTATGTGAAAATTTTTATGACAGACGAGTGGTTGTAAATTTAGTTGGGTATCTAGACTTTTTTTTTTGCGGATGGGAAATCATCAAATGACCCCTCCCGCTCTGGATGGAGCGGAAGGGAGTGTCAGACTCTTACTGACTAAAACCCACCCGTGTTCCTTCCTTAGCCCATTATGTTCCGGGCCAGCGGTAACCCTTTCGGACAATCCCGCAGGCTTTGGCCTTAGGGCCCCTCCTCGATGCTGACATCTCTTTGAGGCGCGTGTGGAACACGTACGCGCCGTCCGGCACGGGCCTGGTCCTGATCGGACAGTGAGCTACCATTACTCTCCACCCGCAGGCCCGCGCCTACGGTGGCCGGGAGTCGTCACGCGTGGGTATCTAGGCTTCGTTTCAGCAGTTGGTTAGTTTGACGGGAAGTTGGTAAAAACAAGTGAGGACGTTCAATAAATTTAAATAAGCCTACCTTAATTAAACAGTAAAGGAAAACATCGTGAGTAAACAGACGTGTCCAAGAACCAAAAAATCGTAAACATGTTGATGTCACATGGCTTCGATTTTAATTCCAACCCGCATTGGGCCCTCGTGGTAGATTACAGTCAACTTCCTCTCGAAGAAAAGAGGCCTGTGTTCCCGCAGAGGGAACATAATAAAGTGTTTTTCCGGCTCCCGCTGCCAAAACTTTTAGATCAAGAGTTTAGATTTATAATTTTTCTGTTTTATCGTCCCATCACAACTGAGGAGTTTCGCTCATCAACTCAGCTTATCGCAATCCACTGCTGGATATAGGCCTCTCCCAGACGCCGCAGCACCCCGTCCTCCGCCTTCCGCATCCACTCTACCCCAGCCACCTTCTTTAGGTCGTCCGTCCATCCAGCTGGGGGGCGTCCCACACTACGCTTGCCGATACGCGGTCTCCACGAGGAGGACTTTCGCTTGCTAATTTAATTGAATCCTGTATATCTTCAACCCGCACTGGGCCCGGCTGCACCGTTGCTGGCTAACTGCACAGGGCTCACGTGGTGGATACGACCCACTTCCTTTCACAGAGAGGGGGCCTGTGTCAGTGGCAACACTATAGGCTTAATAAGCTAATGCTGTATATCTTGCAAAATATTGGGGTAACCTCTCTAAAAAAACCGGGCAAGAGTGAGTCGGACTCGCGCACTGAGGGTTCCGTACCATCACATGTTTTAAAATTTTCACCGGCGAGCTACTTACTAGATCCCATTCAAACCATTTTTCGGTGGAAGTTTACATGATAATGTACTTACATCATATATTTTTTTAGTTTTATCATTCTCTTATTTTAGAAGTTACAGGGGGGGGACGACACATTTTACCACTTTGGAAGTGTCTCTCGCGCAAACTATTCAGTTTAGAAAAAAATTATATTAGCAACCTCAATATCATTTTTACCTATTCATAGATAACCCACACGTATGGGTTTGATGAAAAAAAAAATTTGAGTTTCAGTTCTAAGTATGGGGAACCCCCATAATTTATTGTTGTTTTCTATTTTTTTTTGTGAAAATCTCAATGCGGTTCACAGAATACATCTACTTACCAAGTTTCAACAGTGTAGTTCTTATAGTTTCGGAAAAAAGTGGCTGTGACATACGGACGGACAGACAGACATGACGAATCCATAAGGGTTCCGTTTTTGCCATTTGGCTACGGAACCCTAAAAATACAAGTTATGATTTTATGTGAGTCTTTTCCTTTTATCAGACCGGTCAAAATATCGAATATCAATATTTTCATATAGCACACACAGACATTCCGATATCCAGCCACAGTATTGATGAAAATTAGCATCGAAACGAGAAGTTATGAAATTTTTAAATGGAAAGCGTTTTTTCACGCGGCAATCAGCATTTGGTCGCGAGACTCGAGGCTCGCCATATTTATATTTGACGTGCCAATATTACATTTGGGACTCAAATAAATTATACTGATATGTATTCTAATATTAAGAATGTTTGCATAAAAAATATAAACTTACATACTTGAACAGAATGTGTGTTTTTGTCGTCTGTAAAGTAAGAGGAATCAAAGTTAGGAATACACTGGAGCTCTCAACCAGCGTCTGTGTTTCCATAAAGTTAATCCTTTTCCTTTAAAGCAAAAGAAACAGGCATCTTCTGGGCACGCTCGTTCCATCGAAGACCTCTCATCGTTTTCTATCAGGCGTGATCGAGGACAAGAGCAGGCCCATATAGCACTTTAAGGGTTCCGTACCAAAATGGTAAAACGGAAACCTTATGGTAGGACTCAGTCTGTCTGTCTGTCACAGCTGGATATCTCAAGAACTACTAATGCTATCAACTTGAAATTTGGAATAGTTTTAGGTGTCGTTTGCCCAGCTACTTTGCAAATAAGAAAGATATAAAAATGTATGTATATTTTTTGCAACAGGGACTGAAAGGGTGTCTGAAAAATTCGAAGTGGGGCTCCTAGGGCATGTGGGGTATAATATGAAAGAGCGCAGTTTGCACATTCTCTAACATTTTTTCTTTTTTTTGAGGCCGCATAGTTCAGTTCAGAAAACATCAACAAATGTTACATTCGTTCCACTATTGGTCAAGAGATGGCGCTGACCTAAAACTGCAATATTCTACACCGCAGTGCGCGCAGTGTTAAAATTCTCTAAAGAATATAGGCCTCGCCGATGAAAATTTAAAAACATGATGTTACGGAACCCGGTTTTTTTTTATACCGATTATTGTTAAAGCATATAAGAGCATTATTTTAATACTAATTATTACGCACGTACAGGTTTTCAGTACACTGAAAGATCTGCTTATACTAGAACTGTACAGCTTGATGTTTCTCAGTGTGTTCTAGAACTAAATAAGCCAAGCAGTGTCGCTGTGTCGAGGTCTGAAGGGGAATGGGCTTCGGTGTCATTACAGACACGACATATTTTAGCTTTGTCATGGCTTTGTTTCTATGATAAATGATTATGGTATGATATATATAGTAGACTAGCCGTGCCCCGTGGTTTCACCCGCGTTTTTCTCGTTTCCGTGGAAATACCGAGATAAAATATTGCCTATATTATAGCCTCCCTCAATAAATGGACTATTGAATATTTAAACAGTTTTCAGCGGCCAGCAAGCTCCGCCTCCTCGTCTCACCCGCCGCCGCACCGCCAGCGTCTTGTCTTGCTTGCATCAAGCGCGCGTGGATTTCCTTAGCAGAGTTATTTTAGAAATGTATTTATTATACTCTTCAAAGATCTTATACTTACAATCATCAACAAATATATTTCGAAAAAGATTATTACAGGATTTTTTATGTTGATAAAAAACTCTATGGCCCATAACTCCTTAATAGGTACCAACTCTTAACATCTTACACACGTGATAACTTTTAAAAGAAATATCCGATTGAGATGAAACAAAAAGTATTTTACTTCTTCATAAATACTCTTGATAACATAATGCTTAATTTCGATAAAGATTAATATTACGATACATATTTGTAGTTTTTTTTTCTTCAGACGATTTAATAATTATTTTGAACACAAAATCGGTTATTGTGATTAAACCATGATAGCTAGATATATGTTCTCGCGGACTTTTTTGTAGGTCTTAATGGGCTCTACAAACCCGTAGTACATCATTTTGTTCTATTGTCAATAGTTTTTGCAGCGCACGCAAAAATAGGTTTTCGATTTTACACCTTGTGTTACAAAATAGCAATTTTATTACGGATCCCTAATTTTGAAAAAAATATATAGCCTATAGCCTTCCTCGATAAATGAAATACCCAACACTAAAAGAATCATTCAAATCGGACCAGTAGTTCCAGAGATTAGCGCGTTCAAACAAACAAACAAACTCTGCAGCTTTATAATATTATAGTATAGATAGTATAGATTAATGTCGATAGGCGTCGATAACCCTTAACAGCAAAGTGGAATGTCATTTTGTTAGCGATTCAACAACAAAAAGGTACAACAATAACCAACTTATATTTAAAAAATTGCAATTAAGGGCGAGTTGTTCCACGTCCTGTTGACGCACGCGTATACATCAAAAATGGCGCTAACTATCGTCAAACCAAAAACAGCGTTGTTTCACAAAATTATAGCCTTGACTTACGTCAAATAATAACGATTATGTAATCGTTATTATTTGACGTACGTACAGACGCCAGCACATCAAGTTACTACAAACTGTCAGATTTCTTTAATAGATTTTCAACTTTATTGCTAAAGCATAAGGTTCAAGGTTGATTGGGAAAATCTGACAGTTTCGGGTAGGTTGACCTGCTGGCGTCTGTACATGTTACATTAACTAGGAGGGACCCGTGGTTAAATAATAACAGCCGCACAGGTCGATCGATCAGGTTAAGCTACGCTTGCCGAGGTTGGTCTGTGGATGGGTGATGATCTTTACATACCGTGAAAACGGAACCCTATTACTAAGACTTCGCTGTCCGTCCGTCCGCTAGACAGTTGAAATTTTCACAGATGATGCATTTCTGTTGCCGCTATAACAACAAATACTAAAAACAAAATAAAATAAATATTTAAGGGGGGCTCCCATACAACAAACGTGTTTTTTCGGCGTTTTTGCCTTGTGGTACGGAACCCTTCGTGTGCGAGTCCGACTCGCACTTGGCCAGTTTTTTTTTTCTTATTTACGGAAATCCGTAAGTGTGGACCAGCCGCATTAATAATAAAAAAAATAAAAAAATAAAAAATGTTTATTGAAGAAAAGCCTAAGTAGGTACATTCCAAAGCAATGTTATACAACTGAGTGGCTATGCTAAGCACAATACATTGAAACCCTGATCTCTAAACTAGGGGTGACCCTGTATCTTAGAGATCAGTGTCCCTCCGCAGCAAAGTCACCAGCCAATATTTGTAACTCAATGGCACTTAACAAAGTATTTCTTTACATATTTAAATAACAAGAGAAATAAAAAAATAAAAAAATAAAATATAAATATAAAAAACAAAATAAAACTTGAAATAAAATAAATATATTATTCTCATTTATAATTGTGTGAGTGAGTAAGTGTGTTTGTGTGGGGGGGGGTAGGTGTGTGTGTATGTATGCGCGTGTGTGCGTGTGCGTGAGCGGTGAGTGAGTGTGCGTGTGTAAGGGGGGAGTATGTGTAAGTGCAACTTGTATGAAAAATGTTTGAAATGATAAGCATTAAATTTTATGGTAGATGGCCTAAAAGAAGATCCTCAGTTTCTTGATGAGTCAGTTTTGACAAGTATTTGTTTAACACGGGTTTACATTCATATTTTGTTTTTGAAAATAGTTTTAAATCCTTGTTTAAATAATTATACACTTTTATGCTGTTGATATAATACTGTCGCCTGGCAAAAGATGTTCTGTGAGGTTCTAGTGGGAAAATTTTATGCCTATGTAATGTTCTACCAGCTGGCTCAACGAGGGGGCAGGAAGAGTGTTTCCGGATTATCATATGGTACACATAAAGTTGCCTGACAGTCAACAGGTCACATTCAGCATAAAGCTGTAAAGTGGGATACCTGCGTGGACGGGACAGCATAACCTTTATGACCGCCCGTTGTGCACGCTCAAGCCTAATAAACACGTTTGCAGTTGCCCCTCCCCAAACTGGTATACAATAAGATAAAACCGACTGGCACAGAGCAAAATAGACTAGTCTCAAGGTACTAGTATCAGCAGATCTACGCAGTTTTTTTAGTACATAGATCAGTTTGCGGATTCTGCCTGAGAGTATGTCAACTTGCTTATGCCAGTTCAGGTTTTGATCTATGTGAACGCCGAGATATTTTACACCACTAGACCTGGTTATGTTGAGGCAGTCACATTCGGTACCCGGGGACACATATGTGCAGGTATGGGCTTTGACTAAAAATGATAGCGGTGGGGAAAAGTTAGACCTAATAGTAAAGGGGACATAAACGGTTTTTTTAACGTTTAGGGTAAGCAAATTAATTGTTAACCACTTCATAATTTGTTGCAGTGCGTTGTCAGCATTGGAATAGCATTGGCCCCAATCTACTCCATCTATTACCAGTGCTGAGTCATCAGCATACGTAAATATTTTGCAATGTTGAATAGGCATATTACACAGCTCATTTATATAGATGAGAAATAATGTGGGACCTAATACGCTGCCTTGGGGCACGCCGTATTCTATAGGTAATACCTCACTCTCATATTGACCCATTTTAACATATTGAGTTCGTCCCTTCAGGTAATCAGAAAAAATATCCAGGACGGGACCGCGAATTCCAATTCTCTCCATCTTCCCCAGCAAGGCAGGCGCAGAAACGGTATCAAAGGCCTTCGATAAATCGAGAAAAATACCCAGACATTTTAACCTCTTATCAAGATTCTTAGCTACATGTTCAGACAGGCCCATAACCGCATCTTCAGTGCTCATGCTTCTTCTAAAACCGAATTGGTTATGAGCTAGGATATTATTTGCTTCCAGGAAGCTGATGAGGCTATTATTCAGAATACGTTCCAAGATCTTTGATAAGGCAGTAAGTATCGAAATTGGCCGGTAATTATTGATGTCATCTCTGCTCCCAGATTTGTGAACCGGATGAACAACAGCTTTCTTAAAAGCATCAGGGAAAATTCCAGACGAAATCGAAGCATTACAAATATGTGTAATTACTGGAGTCAGTACATCTCTCGTACATTTAATTATTTGGGCCGGAATACCATCCCAACCCATAGCACATTCAGACCTGAGGCTCATGATTATGTCTTCCACATCTTTTTCATCCACCTCAAGAAGGACATTTAAACGCGGCACGTCTGTTACTAGCCCTATAACCGCGCTTTCACACACAAACAAACGCCTTTTACTTTACTAAGTACTCAAGTACTAAAATACTAAAGTCATAGATTTATAAGAACCAGATTGAGTGTACCGTACAAAACGCAACGTTCAAATTGAATGCATTTTGTAATGCGCGTGTGCGTGCGGACCGCCCACCACGAGTGTATTATTATCGTTTCTGCGTTTGTGTGCGTGACATTTTCTAATACCAGCGCAAAATGATTACCCCAAAATATGGGAAAATTCGGGTAGTTTTCTTATTCATATTGACATAGGTAATTATGTAGTTAATATATGTGTACAAAATGAAACCCGCCTTTTACATTCATACCGAGTGCCTATTATGATAGTTTTTGGAGATTGTTATAATTTTATTTTATAACATGGTTTTCGTAAACATGTGTGAATGAACAAAAAACTTTTAATATCATACTAACATTATAAAGAAGAAAGTTTGTGAGTGGTGTGTGTGCATGTTTCTGTGTATGTTTGTTAGGTACTTCTTCTTAAAGATCGAACGACTGACTGAATGTATTTCTACTTTCGCGCGGGTAAAGCCGCAGGCAGCTATAAAAGAAAAAATAACCTTCTGAATAATAAAACTATTTATCAAATGTTTCATTTAATTTGTTTTCACCTATTGTGACAACCCTACCAAAATAGGTAACAATATTACACGTTCTTAGTAAGCTTTCCCTCTGTACGGTTTATCTACTCATGTGGCCGGGACTTCGATTGAAACACGAAAATCGGTTACTGCGCATTCAAAGTCGACCGTCATGATGGTTCAACTTATTTGCCGCGTACTGTACTGCTTTGAGAGTTATCACTACACAAACATACGTACGTTAACGTAACAAATATACCTGAAATATTGTTTTACTCCAAATCCGTTTGTTGACTCAATAATATCGCAATATTTTAAGAGATGATAAAAGTATTTCATACCCTTGGCAACCATTGATATCATTTCTTTTTTTTTTGTTAATAATAATGTTGATTTCGTAACATTTTACAATTTTAAAATATCGCAGCACAATAAAAAGTAATTTAAAAAAATTAAACCGACTTCAAAAAGAAATCAACTCAAAATTATGAAATAACTTTAATTTCGGAAGTCGGTGTCTTGGGATCTGTATTTTAGTTTTTTGCCACCGACTTCCGAAATTAAAGTTATTTCATAATTTTGAGTTGATTTCTTTTTGAAGTCGGTTTAATTTTTTTAAATTACTTTTTATTTCGTAATTTTTAGTTTTTGCACTAGAATTTGACCAAGGTTTTGAGATGTTTTCCCTTTGACACTACACCCGTAGCTCGTATCAATACGCCAGGCCGTCACACTTACACGTATTAGTCCATATCTTGAAAATTACTGAACCGATTTTGATGAAACTTGCACTGTTCCCTAAGTTGAAGTAAATGTAAGCCAATAAAAAAAGAATGGTCACGATCCGATAAATAGTTACGGAGATATGCGTGGACAAACATACATACATACATACATACATACATACATACATACATACATACATACATACATACATACGTCTATGAAATTTTGTATATTTGTTTGGAAGCCCTACTAGATTGTCATATGTGAATATAATGCAATTCCAATAATATTACATACATATGTATCGAATTGATAACCTCCTTTTTTTTGAAGTCGGTAAAAAAGGGGTAAAAATATTTCACACTGTACCTTGGCAATACTCAAATATTATGGAGTCGTTTTGTTTTTATTTAGTTTTCGTAATATTTTCAAAGAAATTCATCATAAAATTGCAAACTTACATGTGAAAAGTAATGTTCGTATCCTTATCTTTTTTTGGAGTGTAGTTTTTACACGATTTCACCGCACAAACAGTCATTTTTTCAATATATTTAACAGCGTAGACGCGCTTTGAACGTCTGTCGCGTAATGGCGGCCTGTGGGCGGGGCTTACGAACGAAGACGCTATTTTGGTGTGTTTGAATTCGAAGCATTTGGACAGCGCGTACTAGGCATCTGGACGTTCTTATAAATCTATGACTAAAGTACTAAAATGTCTTTTATGACAACCTCCTGAAATTTGGCGAGGGTGCAAATCAACACCTTGTATAGTGATCGTTTATTTTTTGGGTTCCTACGGGGAGATATTAGGGAAAGGGCAATGCCCGCTATTGCCACACTAAAACGCGACAACTATACTCGTACAATGTATAAAAACCGGTCAAGTGCGAGTCAAACTCGCACACTGAGGGTTCCGTACTTTGTAGCCTTTGTAGGTATGTAAATAGTTTATCACGGTTTTTTTTAAATTTACCTACAAATTTACGGTTTTCGGATTTTTTCCTTTACTTGTGCTACAAATTTCATGATTCTAGGCCAACGGGAAGTACCCTATAAGCTTTGCTTCCCTTGGGAGTGTCGAAATATACGTTTTTAGCGGCATAAACGACCGTATCTTTTTTTACGTGAACTTAGAAGTTTGATTTTTCACAGCTTCAAGAGACTGTAGACCTGAGTATACGGTTTTAATTTCAACTCACTATCTCGACGCGTTCCCGAGATAAAGGGTCTTGACAGACAGACGGACGGACAACAAAGTGATCCTAGAAGGGTTCAGTTTTTTCCTTTTGAGGTACGGAACCCTAAAAACACGTAAACAAACAGACAGTCTCAAATGGAAACCAGCAAAAGTACGTTCTCATTTATCTATGTTTTCGCTCGTACATACGCAGTTCAGTACAAAATATACCTAAACCTAACATAGATGTAGATTCAGGGCAATGTTAACACTGAAATAACAAACTCTAGGTACCTACTTTTAATTAAATATATCATAACTTGGTATGGCTTTAAAAAATTAATACCCACATACATTTCATTAGGTAAAAGCCTCCGTTTATAACAGTGTAGAGAATTTTATGTATTTTTTACGCTTATTAAATTAACTTTTGTGTATATTGCTATAAGGCTGTTTAATTTTCATTAATAATTAAAACGTTTTAGAGGAAGGGCCCGTGGCTAAATAATAACAGCCGCACAGGTCGATCGATCAGGTTAAGCTACGCTTGCCGCGGTTGGTCTGTGGATGGGTGACCATCTTTACATACCGTGATCCTTCCGTGCCTCGGAAAGCACGTTAAGCCGTTGGTCCCGGTTGTCATTCGTGGATCTTAGACAGCCGTTACGGGTAGTCAGAAGCCCGATAATCTGACAACCAGTCTTACCAAGGGGCTTCGTACTACCCAGTAACTGGGTTGTGGAGGTCAGATAGGCAGTCGCTCCATGTAAAATACTGGTATTCAGCTGCATCCGGTTAGACTGGAAGCCGACCCCAACATAGTTGGGAAAAGGCTAGGCAGATGAATTAAAACGTTTTAGGAGCTAGGAGCTGGCTGATATTTTGTGTGGTCGTATTAAATTATGGAGGCTACAAATTATGGAGGCTACAAATTATGGAGGCTACAAATTATGGAGGCTACAAATTATGGAGGCTACAAATTAAGCTATACCTACTTGCAGTTACTTTAAGTTTTAGTACAGATTTTTCTTACCACAAATTACAGCATGAAGTTAAATTAGTCTACAGATACAATTTTGTACTTAATTTGTGGAAGACTGGTGCCTAAACTAAGTATTTTACAAAACCTTGAAGTCAGGTCACCAGGCCCCTTTAACAATTTATATATTTCAAGTATTGTACTGAAGACGTTTTGTTTGAAATCACAGTAGTACCTATTAATTCATTCATTAAAAATTAAAACTGATGAAACGTCAGTATACTGAAATACCTTTGTTTACCCTTTCAGGAAATACAGGCGTAAAGCCAAGAAAATACCTACACCTCTTTGACTATATTAGTCAAACAAATTACTTATTCCATATTTACAAAATGAGAAACATTAAACTCCAAAGCCAGATAAACAAATTCACATAAAAAAACGACTTCAAAGTTCGTACATTAAAAAGAAAAAATACATTTCTGTTGAAGGTCTGCCGGGCCCTGCAATTAGGTCACACGCAACAGTGCGTGAATATATGGAGCTGTTAATACCGCGGATTTTATGTTGTAGTGGAAGGAAATATTTACCATGTTTACAACTAGATTTTCCATTTTAACTCTTTCGTTCTTGTAATGGTATTTAGCCTTGTTTGTAGGTAGTTCTGTCTTTGTTTCCTTAATGAGAACTTGAAAATAGATGTAAGTCTTATGTTTGATTGTTGATTGATGACTCATTGGTGCCTTATTTAAGTACTTTTACGAATACTAGCTAGAATCATAGAAACGAAATAGATTATATTTTAAACAGCCATCCAAATTTATTTACAGACACAGCAGTTATATCAAAATTAAACTTTAATACCGACCACCGTATGGTAAGGGCGTCACTCAAGACTATACCACCCAAAAGATCCAGAAAATTTGCTAAACATGACACACTCCCGACACGCAGCACAGAACTTAACAAAACAATGGAGAATTCCTTGTCAATACTCAGCAGAGAACTATTAGAAACCGATGCAATAGATGTAAAAACAAGCTACAACAAACTACAAAACAAAATTACATGTCAAAGTGACCAAAAAAGGACACAACATAAATACAACCTAAGTAATTCAACACTACAACTTATAAAAGATAGAAAAAGTTTACTTGACTGCAAAATAAGGAAACAAAACATCCAAAGAAAAAAACTGACTTAAGTAAAAAAATCAAAGAGAGCATCAAAAAGGATAGGAAGGCCAAAAGGTTGCAAACCCTGGAGAAACATATAGCGAGGACAGGAGGAACTAGAAAAGCTCTAAAAGAACTCCGAGAATCAAACCAATGGATCCCGAAATTGAAAAACAACCAAAAAAACGTAACAGGCCGAAAGAACATTAATAAAATAGCTACAAAATTCTACCGCAATCTATATTCCAACCAAGACACCACTACATATGCAAGTCGAGAAACCCTAAATTATAATCTGCTCTTAGTGAACCCAGAACCTGACATATTACCCAGTGAAACTAGGAAAGCCATACTAAGCCAAAAGTTAGACAAAGCACCAGGTCCTGATAAAATCACAAACGAGCTACTGAGAGGAACCCTAGAGGAACTGGTCCCCATTTTAAATAAAATCTTCAACAGCATCCTGAGAACGGGACAGGTTCCAGAACAATGGGAGACATCCCACATCATTCTCATACATAAGAAAGGACAAAAAGACGACATAGGGAACTACAGACCAATAAGTTTGATGTCTAACATATACAAAATTTTCTCCAAAATTATATTAGACCGAATAAGCAACACACTTGATGAAAACCAACCGAAGGAACAAGCTGGCTTTAGGAAAAACTTCTCCACGATAGATCACATTCACACAGTCAAGCAAATTATGGAAAAATACAACGAGTACAATAAACCGCTATATATGGCTTTTATCGATTATACTAAGGCATTTGACAGCATTAGCCACACAGCCATATGGGAAAGCTTACGAAACCAGGGAATCCCGACAGTGTACATAAACACCATTAGAAACATTTACTCCAACAGTAAGGCAAGAGTACAACTGGAAACCTTGGGCGAAACATTCCAAGTAAAAAGAGGCGTCAGACAGGGCGACCCGATGTCCACAAAGCTGATCTCGGCGGTGCTGGAAAACATATTTCGAAAGCTAATCTGGGACCAACATGGATTAAATATAGATGGTCAAAAGTTAAACTATCTTAGATTCGCTGACGATATTGTTTTGTTCGAAGAACAACCAGGGATCCTAGAAAAAATGATACAAGATCTAAATAAAGAGAGCGAGAAAGTGGGCTTAACTATGAATATAAACAAAACGAAGCTATTAACGAATTCAAACAAATATGAAATAAAAATCAACAACCAACCTGTTGAATATGTAGAGGAATATATTTATTTAGGACAAATCATCTCACATACAGACACAACTACAAAAGAAATCAAAAGACGAATAGCTAACGGATGGAAAAGATATTGGTCACTGAAAGAGATCATGAAAGCCACAGAGCTTAACATTGGTATCAAAAGGAAGGTCTTCAATACCTGCGTTCTCCCATGTATTACATATGGGTGCGAAACCTGGGCTCTTACGAAACATCACAGAAACATGCTGGAACACTGCCAAAGAGCTATGGAACGAAGTATGATAGGTATTAAGAAACAAGATAAAATACGAAACACCGTCATAAGAAGTAAGGCAAAAGTCACAGACGTACTTACTAGAATAGATAGTTTGAAGTGGAGATGGACTGGGCACATGCTGCGCGGTACAAAAGAGAAGTGGAGCAATATTATAACAGACTGGTACCCTAGAGATGGGAGAAGGAACAGAGGAAGACAAAGCAAGAGGTGGGAGGACGAACTAAAACTGACGGCAGGCCCAAAATGGAGAAGGGTTGCTAGAGACAGAGTGCAATGGAAACTGTTAGAGGAGGCCTTTGCCAAGAGGCATACTGAACTCAGGGATATTTTAAACTAAAGAGACAACCACAATACAAAGAAAGAAGAAAGTAGTTCAGGATAAGAGGCTTATTATTATTATTACGAATACTAGCAATGTGTAACTGAAATTGTTTGAATTGTAAAAAAAAGTAAGCAAGTACTTCTTTCCGTCGAATCTGATCCTTTCGTGAACTCAATCAGCTCAGCCTATCGCAGTCCACTGCTGGACATATGCCTCTCCCCTCTCCCAGGATGCGCCACAACACCCTGTCCTCCACCTTCCGCATCCAGTCCGTGCCAGTCACCTTCTTAAGGTCGTCTGACCATCTAGCTGGGGAGCGTCCCACACTACGTGTGTCTTTACTCTAGGGCTCGTCTGCTCCACCGGCCATCGGTCCTTCGTCAAACATGGCCAGGCCACTGCCACTTCAGTTTACTGACGCGTTTGCAAGCTATGCTAGAGTTGTCTATGTATTTCGTGAACTGAATGTGACAATCACTGCTTTTCCACTGAATCGGTATCTAACGACTTGAGAGGCTAAGATGTATCAGGCTTTATAAAAAAATGTTGTTTCGGACTTGTATTGCCGCTAAGCTGAAGTGGGACTGGGCAGGCCACGTCTGTCGTATGCCCAATGACCAAAATAACCACTATGTGGAGCCCTGACACAGCAAGAAGGCATCCGTCAGACACCGTTGAAGATGTCGGGACGAGCTGGAGATAACAAACGACCAGGGGGCCTAAAAAGGCCAGTTTGGCTGAATCATAAAAGGATAACATTATGAATTATAGTATGAAGAAGTCAGTCCGTGTTTTTCTTTTTTTCGCTGCACTACGTAGGTATAATCAAAGAGATTGGGATTGGATTGATTGGTGTTTTAGCACAGACAAAAAAAAATAACAGAGAAATCCTTCACCAATGGGATTTGTTACGATTAACTTAACATTTAACTGTCCATTATGATTCATGATGTTATCCTTTTATGATTCTGCCAAAGTGGCCTTTTTAGGCCCCCAGTAGGTCATTTTAACCCTAGATCGAAAGAGCTGGAAGTCATGGGAGAGGCCTTTGCCCCGCATGATGAAGAAGGCCAACAGTAACAGTAACTTGTGTCGATATTTTGCTATGGACTAAACTAGGTCACACATACGCACGTACTTACGAAGTTAGTACTATTAAAAAGTCGTAGTAATTCCCGCCTTGTTGAACTTTAGAGTCTGTTAATGTTACAAACCTAAGTAATGTGGATTGGATCGTTTTGTATGCGTTTTTTTAGTTTCTTTTTTTGACGTGACAACGTCTTAAATTAGGTTGCGGCTGGGAGTCACTTATGAAAAAGTGTAACGCTCGGTAACGTTACGTTCTTATTTTCATTTAATTCCTTGTTCCTATTGTGCAATTTAATTATATTCATATCAATAAATATTCTACCGAGAAAAAGACGTTGTCACGTAAAATCTTCGCCCGTAAAACCGACTTTACAGGCAACCATTTTTTTCTCTTTATTGGTTTTGGGGTTTTTTAGTTTCGTTGGGAGAATTATTGTAGTGAATACAGGGTCAAATTAAATTAGATAGCAAAACTCAATGGACAGAGAAAGTTAGTAAAAAAAAAATAACTAGAAAACCAGAGCCCTTTGAACCTAAAAATAACCTTATTTTTTGTTTTTGAATGTGAATGTGTGTTGTTTTTGTTGTTCACACGTCGATATCACGTCTGCAAAGTATCGCTAGCTAATTAAATTTGACCTTGTACCTATAAAATTAAATGTGATTGTGTCTTGACAAGTCGTTTTTCTGGCTTACAAACTACATAATTTGATTGTAATCTCGTTATCTAAGTGCCAAAACTAGAAGTGTGCACATTTTATATGTTTTCAGTTGTATAAGGTAATCTGTTATTTCCTTATCGTTAAAACTTTAGCTTTCGTGTTTGCAAGCCTATTGGTTGGCCTAGCTTCTGACGTTTTATAAGTGGCCATGTAGGTTTTTGTGAAATAAAATATTTTGATTTTGATTTTTGGCTCTGAAACCAACGCTGCTTGCTGGGCGGTAGCTAAACTCACAAATAAATTAAAAAATATCGCACAAGCCACTCTATATAAATCCAAGAGGGGTCAAAAATTCGTGTCTCAATTACAAATTTTAGACACACAGATGGTGGACGTCGGAATAATTTAATACTGGGCGACCTTCGACACGGGGGTTACAGACATCCCGGTTTACTGATTATTTAACACCCCCAGATTTATTCACACCCCTTTTCAATGTAGCCGACATTTATTGAATGAATTAGACAAATTATTGAGGCACTACGGACGCTTCCTGGTTTGCGCAAAAGCCGCTTTTGCAGCTGAGTCAAGCGCATTCGAAGGATGGACTTTTGAAATATTGACACCTTCAGCGCTTAATTTGCTGGATTACTGATTGCTAATTGACAGGTGAATTGATTGGATTATTAGTTTGAAGGACTGCTGATCATTTGTGATTCCTTGAATTTGGTAATTGGCAACGTTATGATAGTATTTTGCAGTGCTGAAGAATCTTGGAACAATAAGTCTTTTTCATCTTTAGTAATTACTAGTTTTTCACGGAAAGGGTGCCTGAAGATGGACGGCGCTGCCAAGGCCGGCCCAGAAAGAGCTGACGAGATGACTTCGACGCGTTCCGCGAGCGCTGGTTCGAGGTGACGCGGGTAAGGCTCAATTTACACCGCTGCGGAACGGAATGGAAGCGGTTTTTGTTTGTACAAAGCACTTTATGTCAATAGCGTAACGCATAAATTAGATACACCCATATGCACAGGTTGTACATCTTCTGGAGAATTATCGCGCATTCTCGGGAATCCCCGCAGTAAGAAGCTTGTATTTAATTTGTACATTAGACAATTGCCATAAAGTTCATTTTGCTATTACGAAAACTCGATTCCTCTCCGTTTCGCGGCGGTGTAAATTGAGCCTAAGAGTTCCTGGAAGGCCTTGAGGGAGGCCTTGGCTCAGCAGAGGGCCATAGCCTAAAAAAAAAAATGCAGTGTCTACGTATTTTTTAAACTACGTGCTTAATTTAGTTTACAGAAAGATGCAACTGTTCGCTGTCCCGTGGGCATCATTCATTAACCGTCACCTTTTATAAAACGTTATAAGGCGAGAAAAAACATATTATTATTCAACAGAGCTTTGACAAAAAAAAACTGGCCAAGTGCGAATCGGACTCGCACACGAAGGATTCCGTACCACAAGGCAAAAACGCAGATAAAAACACGTTTGTTGTATGGGAGCCCCCTTAAATATTTATTTTATTCTGTTTTTACTATTTGTTGTTAAAGCGGCAACAGAAATACATCATCTGTGAAAATTTCAACTGTCTAGCTATCACGGTTCATGAGATACAGCCTGGTGACAGACAGACGGACGGACAGACAGCGAAGTCTTAGTAATAGGGTCCCGTTTTTACCCTTTGGGTACGGAACCCTAAAAAGAATGTCATAGCTAAATAATACCTACCTCCCGAAATATACCTAGATCCCGAAATAAAAGGGTTGTCAGTTGATATTTAACACCTTTTTCACGGACACCCCTTTCTGAAGAACTGTGACGTTTATTGTATGAATGAAATGTATTATTCAGGAATGATTGTCATGTAATAATGGAATGTTACTGGACCTAGGTAACAACGTAAATTGGGGTTAATAAATATGTACGAATTTTGTATGTTCGGAGGTAAATGAAATTGATTGGTAAGCAATTTCAATGATGTATTGTTACTGTTTTCTTTTAAGCCAATTAGTACTATCAATCTGCAGAAAACTACCTTTTCACTTTTCAATGTCTAAAAGTTCGTCTTTATGTTGTGCGTAGGCGACATAAAGTCGCTTTTTATGCTCTAGTGCATAAATTAATATTTATTCTAAGACTAATAATAAAACGTCGCAGGTTAAAGTCATTATTTTATTTTATTTGCCTTAATTTATATCATTTCCGTGTTTTCTATCCTTAATTTAATAAAACCAGATAAAATTACTGTCATTTATTATTTAAAAATGCAAAGAAACGTTATTATGACTTGGCAGTATGAAGTATAAGTCAAATGACACATGTCATGTTGAAAATTAAAAAAAACTTTTAAAGTTTCGTGGCGGGAATTAGCTATTATCTTCTCAATTTTGCAAACTTTTTGGAAAAGTGAAAATACTGTTATTGTATACTTTATGCCTGTTTAAATTTCTCGCAATCGAAGTGAAAAGCACTCGGGCATAAACGAGCCATTTTACCCCTCAACTTAAAGTATCCATATAAACGTATAAGGATGAAATGGCTTCTTTTATGCACTAAGTAATTGTACAATCTACTATTTTTTTCTACCTAAAATAATGATTGGCGATCTGTATAACAATAGCTGTACTAGCTTCTACCCGCAACTTCGTCCGCGTAAAATTTCTTGTACCCCCGACCCACCCCGTCGCATCGCATCGCCTGCTCGCCCTATCACTTTGTTTTCGCTTAGCATTCTTTCAAACTTTTTTTCTTTTTCCTGGACTCATATGTGTGACGTGAGGGTGGCGTGATGTTAAATAGCCTATAGCCTTCCTCAAGAATTGGGCTATCAAATGCAAAAAAAAAAAAACATGTCCGACTGGTAGTTCCAGAGATTGGCGTGTTCAAACAAACAAACTCTCCAGTATAGATCAGTGTTGTGTGTGTAGTTCAATGTAGTTCTTATTAGTATAGATAAAAAAAAAAAAAGAAAGAAAAGAAAGAAAAATAAAGATCGGGTTCAATGTACCTTCCTACATTATTATGAAATTAAAAAGCACATACATAGTTGCTGTATTAAGTGTTGAACCTACAAAAGACCATTTGTAACACTTGTTTTAAACCACTATAGGCCGGCCGTTTAACTCAAACGTTGCCTGAGGTAGCTGCGCGGTGCGGGAGGGGTGATAGTTGTCACAAGTTGACGAATCACTGAGCACTCGCATCACATCACCACACCCCTCCCGCACCGCGCTGCTACCTCAGGCAACGTCCCAGTTAAGCGGTCGGGCTGTACCATAATTATTTAATCGTCTCACATCTGAAAGAAAATACGGAACTTCATAAACATAAAAAACCCTAAAGTCCAGTCATGTCCATTACATTAAACATTATGTACTTAAAAACTTTCCTGATCACCTTCACTGATTATGTCGTCCTGAAAAAATCCAAAAAAAGCACCTAAAAGACGTATTTTCGACTGAAAATTACACGGCGCATACGACTCTTTGTCCGCCATTGATTAGGGGCCCGTTTCTTTTTTAGAAAACTTTTGTTTATTGCGTTAGCACAGATGTTTCGTTGTTGGGGTAACGGAGTGGAATGGGGGAGGGGGGAGGCGACTGAAAGACGGTATTTGAATTTCAAACGAAGGATTGTACATATTTATTTTATGTTTTGAAACCTTGACCTCAATTCATTGGATCGAAAACGTATGAATTTGCGTTTCGAAAAATAAATGTCAGTTATACGTAGAACCTATTATGGGAATGCTAAAGTAACGGTTATCATAGAAGCTACAGATAGAGGGGGCTAATGGCTAAATAATAACAGCCTTACGGGTCAATCAAAAGTAAAGCTACGTTTGTCGCAGTCGGTTCTGGGATGGATGACCATCCATTACATGACATATCGAGACCCTTCCGTGCCTCGAAAATCAAGTTAAGCCGGGATTGTCCGAAAGGGTTACCGCTGGCCCGGAACATAAAGGGCTAAGGAAGGAACACGGGTGGGTTTTAGTCAGTAATAGTCTGACACTCCCTTCCGCTCCACCTAGAGCGGGAGGTCATTTGATAATTTCCCACCAAAAAAAAAAAAACAGCCGTTGGTCCCGCCTGTCACTTGTAGATCTTTGACAATCGTTACGGGTCGTTAAAAGCCCGAAAGTGTGACAATCAGTCTTAGCAAGGTCTATAGTATTACCCGGTAACTGGGTTGTGGAGGTCAGATAGGCAGTTGCTCCATGTAAAATACTGGTACTCAGCTGCATCCTGTTAGACTGGAAGCTGACCCCAACATAGTTGTCGGAAACTTTTGGACTTATGATTACCCGCAACGCTGACGGCTAGTCAGAAGCCCAAAAGTCTGACAACCAGTCTTAACAAGAGATATCTTGTTACCCAGTACCTAACTGGATTGTGGAGGCCAGATAGGCAGTTACTCCTTCTGGTTAGACTGGAAACCGACCTCAACATTATTTTTTTTTTACTGCTGAATGGGCCCGTTCTTGAACTTGATCACGCTGGATAGAAAGCGATGGATGAGGTCTACGTATGATGATGGAACGTGCGTGCCCAGAAGATGCCTAAGGCACTGTAAATCCCACGAATCGACGTGGCCTGCTTGACGCTGGATTCGAAAACACATGTTCGCCTAAAACATAACTCGACAGAACTCGCACAGACCGCGCCAACTTCCCAGCGATTACTAATGGAAAGTGATTTTTGTACCTTTTGTCCTGTTTGTAAGGCGCCTCTGTAAATGGGGCCAGTCTGCCATCCATCATAATTGTGGCGTAATGACTGTCGTTCGGCCCTTTGTTTCACTCATTTTGCATTAAATACGATTGTTTTCCCTTCATTTTGTCGTTTAACCGTTAATTTCGACGTGTTTTTGGGGTGTGTATTAGAGAGGTATGAGGAATAGAGTGTTTAGTTCACTCGTACTCTATAGGAAAGGGAGGATCCTCCGACCAGACGGGTGTTGTGTCTGGCTGGCAACTGCCCGATTATTCATGTCGGGCCGTTGTATCTATGCTAGTAATTGCGCCGTAAACTCTGCTTGTGAGATGCAGGATTTTGCGTGACGTCAGTGTGACGCGTTGTTCGCATGTGGCGTTGTAGATTCCGCTACATCCTCCATGCAACGTAGGATTTAAGGACCGAGTTTAACTATGTAGATTTAAGTACCAGATTATGGATTTAAGACCTAGCCTATTCCGTGATGCTCCATTCGAGAAATTTTAATCTTCATTTCTTTATTGCCATTTTCAGATTCTGGAATTGATCAGAGTCATCTTTTTCGTTTCGTAAGACACAATTAGTTCTCTGGATAGTTACCATGAATGCGATTGGACATTGAACCTTTTATTTATATAATTGAATCACTAACTATCCAGAGGATACGACTACAGAATAATTTACGACACCTGCCAATTTATTCTGTGAAAATCTCATCATTAAAACTCAGGTGAAGTGAGTTTGAAGTGAGCTGTGCTAGGAGTTAAACCTAATTTTTTACTGTCAGATTATTACAGAATAGTCGATGTATTATAGTGAAGTGAACTTGAAGTGTGATCGGGATTAGGGAAAACTGTTAAATCGTGTTGTCATTAATTTTAATTTCGGTCTCCGAACTAATCTTAAGTCCGTAAGTGACACGACATTGGAAACGCTCGTAACTTCGGCTGAACGTACGGGTTTCGTGCTTAGGGAGTTGACCCCCTTATATGACGACTGCGTACCGGAGGACGTAGCGTTGGAAGGTCTCCCACAAGGTGGACCGATGACCTTGTGAAGACCGCAAGAATCCGCTGGATGCGAGAAGCACCGGTCGAAGTGGCGATGCTTGGGGATGGTTAATGTCCAGCAGTGGACGTCTTTCGGTCGTAATGACGATAATGCATAATCAGCCCAAATGTTCCCACTGCTGGGACACAGGCCTCCTGTGTCTGTGAGAGGTAGTGGTTCAAAATCCAGCACGCGGGGGCCCGCGAAAAATGTGACAACTACCAACCTTCACTGCATAGTAAAGGTTGGTAGTTGTCACATTTCTTCGAATTTTCGGTTCTAGGACATACCGGTTTCCTCACGATGTTTTCCTTCGCCATTTTGAGAGCAGTGTTGATGAAATAATTTACACAAAGTGCCTGCTTGGGTTTGAACACACGACCTACAACTCGTAAGACGCGGTCATTACCACTGGGTCACCAATGCTGAAATGACGATGATGATGAAACTACCGGTCCAACACCAAGAAACTTTAAAAACCTGCAAAATTAAAAACCTCCAAAAACCAAACAAAACACACACACGTGCAGCCATCTTGTTTCGATCCAAGCCTCTAAGTAAGGGAACTCATTTTAACATGCAAATACGCGCTGGAATCCAAACTAGGTATATCAGACTGATGGAGTAGAAATTGAATTTCTTTGGCAAAGAACTCGAGTGATGTGCATTGCAGCGTGTAGATAGAAACTATTTGGAGTTATGACGTCATGGTATGGGTGTTTTTGAAGTGATGAGATAATTACAGCGAAACATACGGAATGCTGTTATGTTCGTCCAGTTTTGCAAGAAAGAAAGAAAATGCGCTTCTTGGCATGAATACAAATCAATCTGCCTCGCCTTGTCCCAACTATGTTGGGGTAGGCTTCCAGTCTAACCGGATGCAGCTGAATACCATTACTTATTTTACATGGAACGACTGCCTAAATTACCTCCACATGATACCCCTTGGTAAAACTGGTTGTCGGACTTTCAGGCTTCTGGTAGCGCCTAAGCCGTTGGTCCCGGCTATCATTCGTGGATCTTGGACAGTCGTTAGGGTAGTCAGAAGCCTGAAAGTCTGACCAAGGGGTATCGTATTACCCAGTAACTGGGTTGTGGGGGTCAGGTAGGTAGTCACTCCATGTAAAATATTCCTATTCAGCTGCATCCGGTTAGACTGGAAGCCGACCCCAACATAGTTGGGAAAAGGCTGGACAGATGATATTATTACAAATGGTAGTTTTACATTGATAAGGATTATAACAGTATTTTTCGTTTCCTTTTTATGGATTAACTAGCTGCACCTCGCGGTTCCACCCGCGTAAATATCGATCCCGTGGGAATATCGGGATAAAAAGTAGGCTATATGTTAATCTAGGGTGTCAGCTACCTCCATACAATATTTTATCAAAATTTGTCCAGCCGTTTAAGCGTGAATAAGTAACAAACATATAAACACACACACATACAAACACACACTCGCAAACTTTTGCCTTTATGATATTAGTGTGATGTGATGTGATTTTTCGTTTCCTTTTTATGGATTAATTACACAATAAATTAGTACCAGCGCCAGCGGTTGCACAATGTTCCATGTGGTCGGTTGTAGATGCGCTTCAAACCCACACAACCTAAAACACTGTATCGCCGAAATCCAATAACGTCTCATTTGCGCTGCTGGCCAATAAAAACCAGCCACAATTAGCCTTACGTACCGACAGACAGTTAATTCAACCGAGTCGCAGGTAACGTACGGTTATTGTGCCAATAACAATAAAACCGCTCCACGTATTTATTGTGCTCAAATATATTTTATGTTCTACGGGACCTGCGTGGCAAAGGTACGTATTATTTTCGCTGAGTTTTTCGCTTTTTTAGGGTTCCGTATCCAAAGGGTTAAAACGGGACCCTATTACTAAGACTCCACTGTCCGTCTGTCACCAGGCTGTATCTCATGAACCGTGATAGCTAGACAGGTGAAATTTTCACAGATTATGTATTTCTGTTGCCGCTATAACAACAGCAAATACTAAAAACAGAATAATATAAATATTTAAGGGGATTCCCATACAACAAACGTGTTTTTTTCAGCGTTTTTGCCTTGTGGTACATACCTACGGAACCCTTCATAACTGGTGGTTTTGGCTTTATTTTAAGTGCTGGCTGGGCTGAAATGAAATAATTTTTTTGTCACATAGGAATTGTTGTAGGTATATATATTAAATCATCTGGATGGTGTATTACATTACTTTTTTATAGTCCCTTGTGCTTGAAGAATATTACAATTGAAGACATATAAATTAACCTACCTCATTTCCGGAAGATATTGATGATAATAATATTTTTGAATGCTTTCATGTTTTTTCTATTCTAATATTTAAAAATTTAATTTATATGTAAGTTTAGGCGAGGATACAAAGGTCTAAAAAGTTAGCAGAGAACATTTTCGAAAAATAGTGTTACTGCCAAATTAGACCGATTTTTAATTTTCCATAGAAACAGAGATTTCCAGTTATCTTTTTTTAAATTAGACATTTCGAAAATGTTCTCTACTAACTTGTTAGACCTTTGTATATTGCTTATGCGTAGGAAGTTTCATTAAAATTGGTTCATTCATTTCGAAAAATAAGGGCTTGAAAATTTGTATAAAATGCCGCACGGCGTAAACGCTCTTGACTAAATATCTGTTTAAAATAGTTTGAGTCTAATTATAGAATCTAAAAAAAGCTTCAAAATGTCAAACGAAATATTTTATTCAAAAAACAGCCATATTCGCTGGTATGCTGGTATGGTGAACTACGCCGTAGCATAGTGTGAGCTACGCCGTAGCACAGTTTGACCTACGCCGTAGCACTCTCCATCCGTCTTACGAACACATGTCCTGACGCGAGTTTAACATTTTTTACCCATTACAAAAAAAGTGTACAACGCCGCTAAAGAAGTTTTCACTTAAAAAAAAATAAAATAATGAGGAAACTCGGATAAAACAGATTAGCTACCATAAAGTTATTGCCGCTAACCCAGCAACTCTTAACAACCCAAACCCATAAACAAACGCACTTAATTCACAATCCGTCATGAGAAATAAAAACACATCTATTCGGGTAGGGCCAACTCAGCGGAATCTATGGGACTTCACAATTTTATGGCAAATGGGGTGAATTCGTTAAAGGCTCCTTTAAAACAGGCGCGACACGCGATAAGTATAATCACGCGCGACTTGCGGTGCCTTTGTATCGCGCGCGATTTTATCGCGTGTCGCGCCTGTTTGTTGGAGCCTTAAGGCTCGGCGCCCACTATCGGCATCGGCACGGCTGAGGATTTTTATGCGACGACTAAAAATGTAACTTAATTTGTATGACGATAAAATTGAAATTTCAATGATAATTGAAATTGAAATTGTTTATTATAAATAATTGATTAACATAAATATTATAATAATCATCGTAGGTGCAAAAATAAAGATAGGATATCCGACATACCGTGTCATTGAAATTTAAATTTTATTGTCATACTATTAAGTTATATTTCTATTTGTCGCATAAAAATCCTCAGCCGTGCCGATGCTGATAGTGGACGCCGGGCCTAAGGCGACACTGCTGTAGCAGTCTGCAGTTTGCCGTCCTCTTCGGAATCGTACCTTTAATGTGAAAATCAAAGCACGTAGTATTTTGACATACGGCCATTTGCACGACTGTATAAGCAGACATTCAAACAACCATGTTTACATTGCCACATAAAAAACGAGGGTAGGCGAGACATAAATTGAATGAATTGTTGCCAGAGAAATGAATGTTGGATTTTTTTGCGGCTGGTAACATTTTGTTTTTATTTGAGAGGTGAATTATAATTCATATCAGCTTGTGTCCAATGCTGGATATTAATGAATGAGGCCACATTTACATCACCTCGATTTTAAATGTAAATTGCTAAAAGGTAAAAACTGGCCAAGTGCGAGTCGGACTCGCACACGAAGGGTTCCGCACGACAAGGCAAAAACGCAGAAAAAAACACGTTTGTTGTATGGGAACCCCCCTTAAATATTTATTTTATTTTGTTTTTAGTATTTGTTGTTATAGCGGCAACAGAAATACATCATCTGTGAAAATTTCAACTGTCTAGCTATCGCGGTTCTGGAGATACAGCCTGGTGACAGACAGACGGATGGACGGACAGCGAAGTCTTAGTAATAGGGTCCCGTTTTTACCCTTTGGGTACGGAACCCTAAAAATGATCAAAGACTTTAATTTCAGAGATTGATAGTGTGTTACGCAATTTAGGGTGCAGGTACAGATGCCAGCACATCAAGCTACTACAGTCTGTCAAATTTCTTTAACAGATTTTCAACTTTATCGCTAAAGCATAAGGTTCAAAATTGATTGGGAAAATTTGACAGTTTCGGGTAGCTTGATGTGCTGGCGTATGTACAATATCCTATTTGCGTAATACACTGTCAATCACAAACTGAAATATTTTGAAGGATATTGCTAATCCATTGCTTCATATGTTCGAAAAATTTGTCTGCTCAACAACGTTAATAGCGTAATGAATGTTGTTGAACTGTCAAAATGAAAGCCATTGCTACTACTGTTAGTGTATTACGCAATTACCCCGTGGTCTTCGTTACTATGTCATGCAGTTTGAAAAGCAAATTTTTTTTAGAAGAAGTCATTAATAAAATCTAGATTTATCTATTACGAAGACACCCTAGAATGATATAATTTTACTTTCTCATTCACTTAAGGCTGATTTTTTCAACGCTAGATAATTCTATCGAAATAATAATTTTGAATTTTTGACAGTTCTTCCTTAAGAAAACTGTCCGACATCAATTTTATTGCGTGAATAAAAATTATCGGTCGATTGAAAAATCAGCCCTTACGGTTTTTTTAAATAAGACATTTCGAAAATGTTCTGTAACTTTTTAGACCTCTGTATCCTGCAGCGTATGAAGTTCCATTAAAATCGGTTCATTCATTTCGAAAAACAAGGGCTTGAAAGGTTGTATGAAATGCCGTACGGCGTAAACGCTTATAAGCTCCGCTAATGAGACACAATTGATTTTCTATTGTTTCGTGACCCATCGGTCACGCGCGGGGCTTTACCGGTTAATCTATGTGTATTTCTACCATAAATACCTACTTAGTTCTAAGTATGTAGTTCTATTGGTCTTTTGTATCATGTGCTATGGCTTTTGTGTGCATCAAATTTATTTTAATTTTTTTTTTTATCTTTGCCCACTCTAGGAATTTCTCCTGTATTGTGGGTGCGTTTACAAACATTAAAAGAAATAAATAATTTATTGATCTTTCTTGTGGGGAAATAGTTTAGTTGCTAGACACATAAAAACCTATTTTCACAAGGCTCCATATTATCTCATGATCTGCCTAGCCTTTTCCCAACTATGTTGGGGTCGGCTTCTAGTCTAACTGGATGCAGCTGAATAAAAAACAAATAAAATAAAATAATACCAGTATTTTACATGCGGCGACTGCCTATCTGACCTCCACAACCCAGTTACTGGGTAATACGATACCTACCCCTTGGTAAGACTGGTTGTCAGACTTTCGGGCTTCTAACTACCCGTAACGACTGTCAAAGATCCACGAATGACAACCGGAAACTACGGCTTACCGTGCTTTCCGAGGCACGGAAGGGTCACTGTCTGTAAAGATGGTCAACCATCCACAGACCATCCGCGGCAAGCGTAGCTTAACCTGATCGATCGATCTGTGCGGCTGATATTATATAACCACGGACCCCTTAATATATCCAAACAAAAAAATATATAACAATAAAAAAAATAATAATAATAATAAACAAAAAAAAAATAATAAAAAAAAAATCAATAAATAATAAAAAAAAAATCGATCAATAATCAAATCGAAAACCGAAAAAAAAAATTAACCGAATTGATTAATAATCTTAATATATATCATTATGTCTTAATATTATTCTATCCTATTACCTATATAGTTGCCTTTAGTTTTCAGCACGATGTTCTAACCCACAACCTATTGAAACTTCACACCTCTTTACCAACAAACAGACCAACAAAGCCGTAGCACTTTATATCTCCTATCATAAATTTCCACCCGCAAAAATCAAACGAAAACAATACACGAACTCGGAGAGTCGGACCGTTGAGAACCACACACTGGCCACCTCACCTGCAAAATTCAATAGACAACTCACTCTATCGCATAGAAAACTAAAACAATGCCCTCTATGCTCTCTGGACGTATCAAAATGGACCAAAGACAAGCTAAACTAAAACCGGCACGACAACAGCACGAAAAGGCACAGGAAATTAAAAACTTTGTGCGGCAAGCATTGAATCGTTCGTTGGAGAACATTGTGTGCGAAGTCATACACCACGCATTAGGTAACACACCGAGAATGCGTTGTGTATGACTTTGTATAAAATTTCTGGGAAACCTGTATGTGACTGGAAGAGTGTGGAATACGATATTTTACGAAATTGCAAGAAATAATATACCTACAGCAGGGTTTCACTTTGAAGTTTGAGCTTTGAAGTAAGAACAGTGTTTCATTTTCTGGAAAACTCGGTGCAATTTCGTTGGAAAAGAAAAATTGAATTGTGATATAGCAGGTAATATATGAGATTTTAACTGTGACTAAAAAAGATAAAAACGCACTAAAAGCCTTTTAATTGTGCCTATTACAATAAAATTCTCTCTGTGTTTCCCAGAAAACTAACTACGGGGCGCTTTGAATTTATAGAGGTATGAGGAACAGTGTGTAAAGTTCACTCATACTGTCGGGCCGTCGGTTGTATCTATGCTAGTTGCGCAGTAAACTCTGCTTGCGAGATGCAGGATTTTGCGTGACGTCAGTATGACGCGTTGTTCTCATGTGGCGTTGTAGATGCCGCCGCTACAAATTCATTTTTAAGACAAGTAGAAATTTGCTAAAGAAATGAGTACTCATTTCTTTACAGTCGTTACGGGTCGTCAGAAGCCCGAAAGTCTGACAACCAGTCCAAGGGGGTACCAAGGGGTATCGTATGACCCAATAATTGGGTTGTGGAGGTCAGATAGGCAGTCGCTCCATGTAAAACACTGGCATTCAGCTGCATCCGCTTTACACAAAAATACACGAAAAACGTCTTTAATTATATGACATTAAATACATACTTCAACTAAACACACTTTCAAATGCCAAGAATATTAGAACAAAGAAGATTAATCTTCATAAACGAAAACTTCATCAATATCCTTTACCATTAATAACATATTGAACTAAATGTAGATATTGCAACTGTATTTCATATCCAACGTGACGTGGGAGTATTTAGAGCCATTTCAAGATGTTGCAGAACTATACGTATACTGTTAGACCAGACAACGAATGCGCTTCGGCAATCATCGCCTGCCTTTGGAATGACGATCGCCATAACTGCATCATAAAATAGTAACAAAGAATTTTTGTCCGTTTGTCTGTTTTTTTGGATGTATCTTCCGGATTGGCGCAAAAACGGTTGAACTGATTTGGATGAAATTTGGCTCACAGGCAGTTTAAAACTTGGATTAACATATAGGGTACTTTACATCCCGGTAGTACGTTCCCGTGGGATATTTTTCGACAACCACGCAGGCGAAGTCGCGGGAAAAAGCTAGTCTTATAATATAATAGTCAGTGTAGTGTGTTGTGTAGTTAGTCTGTTTATTATTTATTGCCTTGGTAACAAAATGAGAGATTAACAACTCTATGCAATTCCAAAAACTTTTCAAAACTTTTAAGTGACTGATGACAAGGTGCGACCATGGTAGGTAACAGAGACAAAGCTTCATACTAACGCCCTACGAAAGATGTACGATGACAAAGAGCGGCAGTACAAATCTTATTAGCTCATAATGCCTTTGTGGGAGGTTACTCAGTGGCGTGACGTTCGACCTAATTCGAAAACACGAAGATTACCGAAGCGCAGAGTTTTTCTGGTTTAACAGTATATCTATCTTCTGGGTAACTAACTTGGTTCGCAGAATTGAAGACCATAACATGCACCCTAATTGCGTTCCAACCCAATCTGCAAGGCAATAGTTTTCAATTCAACGTGAACATCCATTATACTGTTTGTTGCGAAATACATTTCTAGACATCTTAGGAAAAACGCAGTGGATGTTGTTATAGAATAAAAATAAAAGATACGATACTAATTATTTTGATCGTAAAATATTTTTAATATAATAATAATAATTTTATTTAGGTCCTTTTACAAAGTAATAAGTGTGTTGTTAGGGTGCTGGACTGCTGGTGCTTGCTTCAAGGTCGATTTAGACCAAACGTGGTAGAACCAGGCGAAGGGTAGGGGAGAACAGGGTAATGGGAGCCTACTAAGGGAAAAATTTCATAACCACCACATTAATTTGTTAACATTCTTATAATGTTTATTTAGGAACTCTTACATTCATTATTATAGTATATTTTAAACACAGTTATAATCAATTACAGTCTTGTATTAAGGTACAATAACGATTTAAAAAAAAAACTGTCGCTCCCATTACCCGACACATGCGGGTAATGAGAGCCCGCTTAACGCCCATATTTGAAATGGGAGCCATAATTTACTCTTTCCCGAAAACTGAACTAGACATACTTTAAAATATGTGATCTAAGTACAAAGAACTATTTGTAAGACAAATAAAAAAATCAACTTTGTAAAGAAAAAAAGATTAAGATAATATAAATATGCTAGGCTACCATTACCCGCCGACTACCATTTTGAAAAGTAATAACTTAAATATGTAATTCTACTTTCAATCTCAATTTAACCAATTGGGCTTGTTAGTGCATGAATCTGGGGATATAATAAGCTTATACATAATAAAATAAGAACATAACTTCATGCTTATCTCGGCGCTGGCAATCAGCAATTTTTTATAAGCGTGTAGCGAAAAACACATAATCGTCCCTCGTGACTTAATGCATGGCACTAACGGCTCGTGTTCGTCAGGCGAAGTTTTCCGATGGTTGACAAAAGCGGCCGAGTGTGTACGATCGCGTAAATGTACCTACTTTCCGTTCAATCACCATGGCTTCCATTAACCGATGGCTTTCATTACCCTGTTCTCCCCTAATACCATTATTATTTCTCAATTTTCTTGATATTTTAGTGTTATAACTCCATTTAATATAGAATTAGAAAAATAACGGTTATCACTCTTTCGATATAAACGTTTAATATAGATTATAGATACTCCGTTATTTCATGTTAGATACAAAGCAATGGGTTTTACAAAGCAATGGTTTTGGGGATTTACCAATTACATTTAAAAAAAAACCGGGCAAGAGCGAGTCGGACTCGCGCACCGAGGTTTCCGTACCATCATATGTTTCTAAAATTTCATCGGCGTGCCCTATATTTGTCAGAGAATTTTAACACTGTGTACTGCGGTGTAGAATATTGAAGTTTTATGTCAGCGCCATCTCTTGACCGATAGTGGAACTAATGTAACTTTAGTTGATGATTTCTGAAAAAGGGTGCTAATTAGAGCGTTATATTTTTCCTGTAATCTTTACATAAACTTCTATCACATAGAATAATATCAGATTTTTCTCTTTGCGAACTTCGGAGATAAGGGGGGGATCAGTATTTTTTTTTACATTTTTCATCAAAAGTCGAAAACTAGGCGGCCTAATAAAAAATGTTTGAGAATGTGCAAACAGTGCTCTTTCATATGATACCCCACATGCCCTAGTAGCCCCACTTCCAATTTTTCAGACCCTCTTTCAGGTCCCTGTTGCAAAAAATATACACACATTTTTAATTGCTGTTTGTGTTTGTGAGTTTATATGTTTGTAAACGCACCCACAATACAGGAGAAATTCCTAGTGTGGGGCAACGTTTTAAAAAAAAAAACATCTTTCTTATTTGCATAATAGTTGGGCAAACGTCAGTTAAAACTGTTTTAAATTTCAAGTTGATACCATTAGTAGTTCTTGAGATATCAAGCTGTGACAGACAGACAGACTGAGTCTTACCATAAGGGTTCCGTTTTTACCATTTTGGTACGGAACCCTAAAAATAATCTAAAGTTTAGTAATTTCAATAATGTTACACAATAACGTCGTTTTTTTTCTAATAGGTACAGTCAACAAAGGAGTTAAGTATACAGGAGCGTCGGATATTGTTGAAGTTTACTAAGAAACCAATGAATATTCTCGAATAAAACTTTAGTTTATTAATAGAAAACAAACAGCTCATTTATTAAATTAAATTTCAGTCCAGAACATCCATCGGTTTCTTAGTAAACTTCAACTATATCCGACGCTCCTGTATACTTAACTCCTTTGTTGACTGTACATAATAAATAAATAGTGCATGAAACAGAATGCTCTTTCTCTGTTTACCTACTCAAAGAAAATTTGACAAAGTGAGGATAGAGTGTACCTAATTCTTTGATGTTACACCAAGCCCTTATTTTCTGGACCACCACTATGCAGCAATTAAGAATTCTTTTACTCTTTTTGCGTACCAAATAATGTATTGTCTTCTTCATTAAAATTCAGAAATTAAATGAAATTACACCTTTAATCATAGGTCTGCAGTTACATTATAATTGCAATCGGAAGCGCTCTGGCAGTTTAATTGCGTAACTTACTCACAATAAATTGATGTACGACGGGCTGTAACTTACAATAAATTGATGTACGACGGGCTGTAACTTACAATAAATTGATGTACGACGGCTAAGTAATAATAGCTGCACGGGTCGATCGATCAGGTTAAGCTACGCTTGCCGCAGTTGGTTCGTGGATGGGTGACCAACTTTACATATCAAAACCCCTCCGTACCTCGGAAAGCACATTAAGCCGTTGGTCTCGGCTGTCATTCGTAAAACTTTGACAGTCGTTGTGGGTAGTTAGAAGCCTGAAAGTCTGACAACCAGTCTTACCAAGGCGTATCGTAACGTATTATCCAGTAACTGGGTTGTGGAGGTCAGATAGACAGGCGCTTCATGTAAAATACTAGTATTCAGCTGCATCCGGTTAGACTTTATATTATAACTAGCTGTTCCCCGCGATGTCACACGCTGCGCGGCTCCTAAGGGTCGTAGCGTGATGTTATATAGCCTATAGCCTTCCTCGATAAATAGACTATCCAACCAAAGAATAATAATAATCATTTTATTCTATTATATTATTAGTCAGGCAACTAAGGCCCATAGATAAAATACACAAAATAATCTTATAAAATAATAAACTAATACATAATTAAAAACCTTAAAACTATGAACTATACACGTAACATTGTCGGCGTCGTATTTCCCTGCGTGGTGTCGCGTAACCGTCCACGGAAACGTCGATATACGACACCTTTCGGCCAAAAGTCCTCTTTCAGACAAGTCTGTAGATGTTGGGTTGGAACTCGTACCACGAATGACTTGAAGTTGATGTTATGGCGCGATTCCAACCTTTCGACCCTCAGAGTCCAGTTGGTCTTCACCTTCAAATACTGCACGACTTCCTCAGTTGCCGTGGAGTGATGCAGACGCGAAAGGTACAGCTGCGTCGTAGGCACAGCAGGGCGCAGCGGCATGTTGGGTCCACTCGGTGCGGTGCCACGCGGGTTACGAGAACAGGGCTTCTTCTTCTTCCTTTCTACTTTCGTGAAACCCTCCTCATCAACTTGGCTGCCTCTTGGCAAAGAGCAACGGACCGCAGTCAGGGCAGCTTGAGCACCCTGTAACAGTTATACCACATAACTGACCACTTTTTTTTTTGTGGATGGGAAATCATCAAATGACCCCTCCCGCTCTGGGTGGAGCGGAAGGGAGTGTCAGACTCTTACTGACTAAAACCCACCCGTGTTCCTTCCTTAGCCCTTTATGTTCCGGGCCAGCGGTAACCCTTTCGGACAATCCCGCTGAACCGGCTGGCTTCGGCCCTATGGGGCCCCTCCTCGATGCTGACATCTCTTTGAGGCGCGCGTGGAACACGTACGCGCCGTCCGGCACGGGCCTGCCGGTCGATTCTGTAAAAATCTCACCGTGAAAACTTAGGTGAAGTAAGTTTGTTTTTGCTAGGAATTGACACTATTGACAGCTCACTCCACGCTCACTTCACCTAAGTTTTCACGGTGAGATTTTTACAGAATAGCACCGCAGGTCCTGATCGGACGGTGAGCTACCCATTACTGACCACTTACCTATTAATAACTTTGTTATAAGTAACTTTGCTATTATAAAAAAAAACCTACCCATTAACCCTGCATAACCTAACATAACTTTTAAATTCAATTACCTCGCCTATCATACGTCATACATAAAACGCCCGTTTCATTGAACATTAAATCTATGTTTTGGCGAGCTTAATCTTATCTAAACTAAATAATGGAGGGCTGTAACTGGTTTGAGCCACGCGAACTTTGCTAACAAATTATTCTGTACGTGGAATTTGAATCATGTATACTTTTGGGTGAAATGAAAATTGAAATGTTACCTATTCTAATCTAAACTTAATATTTAAATTAAAATAAAAGAAACAAGTGCGAGTCGGACTCGCACACGAAGGGTTCCGTACCACAAGACAAAAACGCTGAAAAAAACACGTAAAATAGTTGAAAAATTCGTCTGTTGACAACGTAAATACCTTAATGGATATCGTTGAATAATTGTCAACATGAAAGGCATTGCAATTTAAAGTGGGTGACGTAATTAAGCTGCTAATCTGACTGTAAGTGATTATCCAACTGATAGACATCTTCAACGCGAGTTCTCCCAATGACAAAGTCAAACCTATTGTGATAATAATTAAGTAGATTATGCAATAATACCCTAGTTTTCTTAGGTATCCATTTACTACTAAAGATAAATCAATTAAAACTCGTTATCCCCTTATAGATAATAGCGTGAAGCCTGAACAGTTTAATATAAAGGGGCAGGCAGAGTTGGCAGTTGATTATGTATCTAATACCCATAGCCCGGGCAAGTAGCGAACTAAGCGGTATAAGCACCTTATAGAGGGAGTATGTCACACCGTTGTGTAATCGAACTCGCATACAGTTCTAAAACACACGAAGTTCTACAGTTCCTATTTTTTTTTTTTGCGAAATTCGACGAGGTACTTAGAGTTTTACCATTTCTAAGCGGCTCCGAATCAGGAATGTGGAGATCCGCAGGAGAACCAAGGTAACCGACATAGCCCGAAGAATTGCCAAACTTAAGTGGCAGTGGGCAGGGCACATTGCTCGCAGAACAGATGGCCGATGGGGCCGAAAGGTTTTGGAGTGGCGACCGCGTACCGGAAGACGTAGCGTTGGAAGGCCTCCCACAAGGTGGACCGACGACCTTGTGAAGGCCGCAGGTACCCGCTGGATGCGAGAAGCACAGAACCGGTCGAAGTGAATGTGCTTGAGGGAGGCCTATGTCCAGCAGTGGACGTCTTTCGGCTGAAATGATGATGATAAGCGGCTTCAACACCTCCTTCTGAGGGGCAATCCGTAATTCTAAGAACGTTCACTGTCTCACTCTCAATCTGTCAAAAACACCTCTAATTTCGCTACATTTGTGAGAAGTTTTTGACATTGAATGGCACTGAGAAGAGATTGCGATAGATTTTATACGTTTTTTAATTACGAGAATTGGCCTACTGATGTTCTTGTTAATTTATGTTGTTAATTTTAATGTGTTAATGTTTGAAACCAAGGTCAAGAGCGATTGCATCGATCTTGCAAGCTTTTTACACTGATACAAATATAGCAGTTAACTAAGTCATTATAAAATAACCGGCATTTATCTGTCACTATAATAGCCGATGATGTGCGGAGTCATTTTTAAAACGCTCTCTTTTAGAAATACTTGACCTGTGCAGTAAAGTTTTTATATACATTAAGGACCAAATCAATATCACAAATAATAGCACAATCTACCAGCAAAATAAAAATAAATTGTTTGACACTGCTGGGACACAGGGCTCCTCTCTTCGAGAGTTAGTTTGCTGTAATCTACCACCCAGGCCCAGTGCGGGTTTGTAGATGTTACATGTTTTCGAATTTTTGATTCTAGAACATGCCAGTTTCCTCACGACGTTTTCCTTCACCGTTTTTGAGAGCAGTGGTGATGAAATTATTTACACACTGCGACCACTACTTAACTGCTCTCGGCCTGACACTATCTGCCAATAACAGGAACTCCTCAAGAGACTGTAAAATAGACCACAAACGTCACACTCCCAAGTTCGCGACGGTGTAACACACATCCACGTTTGCAAATGAAACTCGTAGTGTAGATTAGAAACTTGGGTAGCTATGCCCTGAACTACGTTCAATACAAGGCACAATATTTTGCAGAACATAGCGCATGAACTGCTTCTGTTTTAGACTAATCTACCTGATATACAGGGTGAGTATTTGTTTTGTAAGTCTGTATGGTATTACTGTGAGTGGATATTTAGAACTCTTTGAAACAACTATGGGCTAATAGGAGTTCATTATGAAAAAAAAAAATAAAACACGTTACAAAAAAAATACATAAAAATTCCACCTAAAAAGTAGCCAGAAGCAAAGTACTCAAGCAATACAAGATTATCAATTTTGCCTATTGCTTGATTATGGGCCGCGGACCAAAGACAAGAGTAGGTATAAGGTACTGACAGAAATGCTCATTACTAGCACGAAAGCATGCCATTAATGCATGCCACCCAGGACAAATGTTTGTGTGATGAGCATGATCATTTGTTCTGTGTCTGGGTGTAATTTATCTATATATGTATGTATTTAGAAATATATAAGTATGTTTATCAGTTGTCTAGTACTCATAACACAAGCTCTGCTTAGCTTGAGACTAGACGGCGTTGTGTGATAGTTGTGGAATATTATTATTATTTTTGGTGAACGAATTTTGTTTCTTAGCTCTTTGGCTAGTTTAAGCTACATTAACGGGCCCAAGCCAAGTCAATGTAGCGTGTGTGGTGTTTTTTTAATTAATTTTTTTTTTTTTTTACGAAGAATTTATGTTATGAGGGGTGATTTCATTTTCGTCAATTTGCATGAACTTTCTTACTATTCTGCAAGTATTTAAAATTGCGGCTTTTTGGAGTGTTATATAAATTGAGTCTTTTAGGTCTATTTGTTTAAGGCTATGGTGGAGGTGATTGGGTATAACACCCGTCGTGGAGACAACAATGGGTACTACGTAAACTTTTTCCTGCCTCCAGATTCTGGACACTTCTTCTTTCAGTTCTGCATATTTACTGATTTTCTCACTTATTGTTTTTTGTAAATTATGTGTATTAGGGACTGCAATATCTATGAAGTATGTGACTTTATTAACTTTATCTTGAAGGGTTATATCTGGTCTATTATAGTGAACGGTCCTGTCAGTTAATATGGCACGGTCGTAGTAGAGTTTGTGTGTGGTACTTTCTAGAACTGTTTGTGGTACGTACTTGTAATAAGGAGTGTTTGTATCTTGTATGAGTTTATATTTGAGTGCTAGTTTTTGATGAATGACGTTGGCTACCTGATTGTGTCTGTGTGTATAGTCTGTTTGTGTGAGTGTTGTGCATGCCCCTGTTATGTGTTGTATGGTCTCTGGTTGGCTGTGACATTTGCGGCATTTATCATTTGTTACTGTGGGGTCTTTTATAATGAATTTCCTGTAGTTTTTAGTATTTATGATTTGGTCCTGTATTGCAATAATAAATCCCTCGGTTTCCGGAAATAAGTTACCGATTTTAAGCCATTTATTTGACGCTTTTGTATCTATATGAGACTGTTCTAGATCATAGGGGTGCCGTCCATGCAGCACTTTCTTTTTCCAGTCTTCTATCTTTTGCTTATGTGGGTCTTCGTTGCTAGTGTGTTGTATATCTATCTGTTCGTGTAGGTTAAGTGGGGTGTAATTGATATCGTTCATAACTACGGCTTTATGAATGTTGCTTGTGTGTGATTTATAATGAAAAAATGTTCTTAGTTTGGCTATCTGTTTCTGCCAAAGATGATGGACGTCTATAAGGCCTCTCCCTCCGTATTGCCGTTTGATGGTCAGTCTTTCTATTGCAGATTTTGGGTGTAGGTTATTGTGTTTAGTAAGTGTGGTGCGTGTTGTTCTCTCTATTTGTTGTATGTCAGTTTTGGACCATTTGATCACTCCAAACGAGTATGTTAATATCGGGATTGCGTAGGTGTTCAGCGCTTTTATTAAATGTTTTCCGGAGAGTTGGGTTTTACATACTGCGATCACTCTTCTTTTGTACTCTGAGTTTAATGTGTATTTTATTGTGGAATGATCTAGCCCTTTGAGTTGCCTGTACCCTAAATATTTGTATAAATCTGTTGGTTCCATTGCTGTGATTGTGTCTGTATTGTTAATAGGATAGTCACCCGGCTTTATTTTACCTCTTATTATATGAACTGTTTTGCATTTATCTAGACCAAATTGCATGTTAATGTCTTTACTAAATTCTGTCGTGATATCTATTAATTTTTTCATCTCTTTTTCAGACTTTGAGTATAATTTAATGTCATCCATATATATAAGATGTGAGATAATAGTTTCTTCTGTGGTATGTTTTATGGAATATCCAGCTTGGCTGCGATGTAGTAAGTCGGACAGAGGGTTCAGAGCAAGACAAAACCATAAAGGACTTAGAGAATCTCCTTGATAAATACCCTTCTTTATGGATATCTGCCGAGTGGTGATAGCGTTGTTTCGGTAATTTAATTGGAGTGTAGTTCTCCAACGGGCCATGATATCCTGTAAGAAGTCTATTATTTTTGAATTTATTTTATATATTTGTAGTATTTGAATTAACCAGGAGTGTGGAATACTGTCGAATGCTTTTTTATAATCTATGTATGTACAGTGTAGATTTCTATGTTTTGTGTTGGCATGTTTGTGGATTATTGAATCTATAACTAGTTGTTCCTTACACCCCATGTGGCCCCTTCGGCATCCTTTTTGTTCCTCTGCTATTATGTTGTGATTTTCTATGTGTTTATTGATTTTTGTTGTGATTGCGGACGTTAGGATCTTGTATATTGTGGGTAGGCATGTAATTGGTCTGTATTGAGAAGGTTGGGGAGAGTACTGTGCTTTTGGTAACATGTAGGTTATTCCTGTAGCAATAAATTCAGGAATGTTTTGTTTCCCTAAGATGATTTGTGTTAAATTTTTAGCTAAGATTTTGTGTAATGACTCTAATTTTTTATACCAATAATTATGAATTTTATCAATACCAGGGGATTTCCAATTGTGTAGTCTTGCTGTAACACAAGTTATATCAGACTCAGTTAACTCTACGAATTCCATTTCTTCTAATGAGCTCCATTTTGTTTCTTCGTCTGTTATCCAATCAGAATTTTTATTGTGTTGCACTTGCTCTTCCCATATTCCAGACCAAAATGTTTCTAGTTGTTCTGCTGTTGGTAATTCTACATTGTTTTCGGTTGTCAGTATGTTAGTGTCAGTTTGTGCCGTCTGTAAATTTCTGTAAAAGTTCTTTTCGTTTGTGGCAAACAAGGAGTTATCATATTTTCGTTCTTGTGCTTTCTTATATCTTCTCAACCGGTGAACTTTTAAGGCTAATTTCTGTTTCAATGTATCCAAGAATTCTTCCGGTTTTCTATTGTCGTTTTCGTGTCTCGTGTGGGTAGCCATGTTTTTAAATATTGCTTCTACTCTCTTAACTACTTTGTTTGATCTATTGTTGTTAATGTACTGAGTTAGTCTACCGCAGTCTGCTCTAAGTTTTTCTATATCTTTTTCAAGCCTCTGCTGCCATGCTGGCTTGTTAATATTTCTTTGTCTTGTATTGCCTGTATATTCTGTGATTTTAAAATTAAGTTCTTCGGAAATTACTAACGCTGTGCAATATATCAGAGTATGAATGTCTATTAGGTGAGTTTCTTCGCTAATATATTGTTGGAGAATTTTTTGATTAAATAAATGAACGAGCTGAGATAGTTTTGGTGTGTACCTAAGTTTGGGCAGTCTTGGTCGAGCTGCCGGGTCCATACCGGAATATTGAGCGAGAGCTGTTTTAAATTTATCGTGTATTTCTTGAATATGTGTATCTGTTGATTGATTTGTATTAATGTCGGCTAGGGTCTCAATTTCATTTTCTAACATTATGGTTATACTTTCGGTTTGCGTGGATGTATGCGTGGTTTGTGAATACGCTTGTGATTGAAAGTATGGTTGGGATTGTGTGATAGGTTGAGATTGTATGATAGGTTCTGTTTGACTGCACGGTTGTTCCTGTTGATTACACGCGGTTGTGTTTTGGGTTAATGCGATAGTGATTGCGCCCGCAGTATTTTCTGATTCTCCTTGTAGTTGTGTACGTACTTCTTCTTTTAACTGGTCTATTATGTCTTGTGACAGGAGTTTATTTCTAACTATTATTCTTCTTTGATCTGAAATTCTTTGTTCTGTAACGGTAATCTCTGGGTATTGACGTGTAAAAAGTTCATGCAGTTGTTTTCTGTAAGTAGTCAAGTCGGTCTCTAATTTAGTGATGTATAGGTAAGTTCGCATGATGAATAGGTTTACTTCTTTGCTCCATCTCATGCGAACTCTTGCTTTTCCAGCCTTGGTGGACGCGGGTAAGAAGGTAGATACCTCCCGCGTAACATTCAAGGTTGAAGTGGGTTGAACTGAATTGAAACTAGTAATGGGGGGTGATGATGATATGGAAGGTGACGATGGTATGGATGGTGTTGATGGCCTAGAAGGTGTATATGATACTGTGCTTGGACTATACGGTTCTACAGGGGTGTTTATCCTGTCCGTCAGTCTGTCACCATCGTCAATGATATCGGCTGTAGCATCTTTGTCGGTGGGAGCCCGCCTGTTCAACTCCTCACCGCTGACGGTTCGCATGCTGAGACACTCAGCGTCAGCTCCAAGTGCGCCCCGGCGATCGCCCCCGGGCAGCGGTCCTATACGTTTTCTTTTTGAACGAGTCTCCATTTTTAAGTGGGTTTCCAGAGCCACGTTAGCCACGCCAGTAATTTCTCATTCGTGTGTCCGCCCCCCACGTGATTAGATGGTCAATCAGGACGTGTGGTTGTTTGGGGGGCTTATTATTATTATTATTATTATTATTATTGAGCAATTGCTACTTAGTAGCACATGTGTCGAAACATTGCTAGTAATGAGCATGCTTATTTTTTTGAGCATGCTCAAAAATCAACAGTAAGGTACGGTCTACAACAAATTTGCATAGGCACAATAAAGTTGAAATTTCTGTGAACACGCGCCCGCGCCGCGCAGGCCCGTACCTACATCTGTGTGTGTACACTGGCTAACGTCGAACGAAACAAAAAATAATTATACCGTCGCTTTTTCACACGCGCGGCGTAATTACGTATGACCTTGGTTGGTTCATACGATTGCTAAAATTCACATCTTCATAACAAGTACCGCTAGCGGATAGCGTTGCGTATTGGATTATTAAACAAGTTGGCCTAGGTTCGAATCTCGAGATGAAACTTTAATTAATCTTTTCAACAATATTCTTATCTTTTTTTATTATTATTCGATTAATTAATACACGAGAATAATAATGTAATATTTATTTTATTTGTATTATTATATTTTTATTGAAATATGGGATAAAAAAAAAAGATTTTTAAGTGATTTCCAAAATTTTATTCGTTATAATTTTATAAATAAACTTTTAAAACAGTTTATTTTCTCATAAAGAACAATTTATTGAAGTAAAGCATGTGAACTACTACCATTAGACTTAAAATATTGTAAGTATCTTTAATAAAATAATATTGTTCTATATATATAGATATATTGCGGTTATAGCTTAAGTATTCATTTTCATTATGAAAAGAAGATTGAAACTATAAACCTCAAAATAATCCTTAATACGGTTAAGACACAATATTATTTTAATATTACTAAAATCAATTTGTAATTTATAACTTAATACGTTGTATAACCCCCATTATTATCCATGCTATCAAGTAAACGCTGGCGTATGGATCCTATAATATTTAAACATATTTCTGCATATTTCCTTGCAATGCAACTTCATCTGGTAACTGGTTGGTTAAAACAACATTTCTTTCTTATTCACTGACCAGCTGGGGCCTTCCACTGTCGATCGCGTTCGACTGGCACGGACCCTCCGAACTTTTGACCTTCCTACTCACAGTAGGTAGGTAATTTCTCTAAAACAAAAAAGGAATATTGTAAGGCTACTAGCAAAATGATAAAATATTATTAACTACTATTTTGAAAAAAAAATATTTTGAAAATAGTTCAAAAGATAAGATTATAATTTATACTTAATGTTATATTCATCATTCCAAAAGTAAATAAATAAACTCTTGCAAATATATATTTTTTCTTCTATTTAGACCCTATGGTAAATATAAAACGTTTAATAAAATAACTACAAGGATCAGCAGTTATACATTAATTAAATAAATGTTCGATAAAAGAATTAAATCATAATACTCACAGTCAGTCCGGTTTCATCAAATATTTGTGGTATAATATTAAGCCCACTTTTACGCAGCGCGATAATATCCGCTTTCATCTCAATATTTAAATTTGCTTGCGTGTCAAAATGAATAACACCTCTAATAGATTAAACACACTTCACTAACCCACAATATCAAATTATTATCAACCAACAAAGAACCACAACATTCTTTCGCGGTGAATGGTGCATCTGTCCACCTTATAATTAATTTATTTATTAAGATTTCTGTGGGTATAATCATAAAGTTTTACGAACTATGTGAACAAGACGAACATGACACGGAACTATATTCAATAGCGTGATTATTCGAGTAATATGAGGGTGTGTGTGTCAAATTACTCATTAAAAGAAGGTCGTAAGTCACTAACTAAACTTCAAACTATAACTTTGCGAATTTGCCTAAGGACTTTTGATCGACACTGTACAGTTCCACATGCTAGTTACCAGCATGCTTTTTAGTATGCTCATTAGCATACTAGTTTCGAGCATGCTCTGCACTTGTCTACATTTGCTAGATATAAGCATGCTAGTTTTAAGTATGCTCCTGAAAGAGCATGCTCAAAGCAAACACTCCGGTACACATGCCATTTTACAGCGTGCTCTCTGTCAGTTCAAAAAAAACCATGGACTTTTTGTATTCTGGTATGCGCGGATTCCATAGGCATTCATTGTTCCGATATAAAATCACAAATTTCAACGATTTTTCATCGCCCCAGCGAGACATTTTTAGCGCGAAATTGTGCACGCGCACCTGCTGCTAACGACTGATCGATACTAGCATGCTCAATAAGCAAACCTGTTCACACACGCTATAAGCACGCCCCCTTCCACCCGCGCTGCAGGTAGCATGCCCAAAAATCGCACGACCGTCGATTTTTGAGCAAACTCGAAACTAGCATGCTCATTATTAGCAATGTTTCGACACACGTACCACTAAGTAGCAATTGCTCAATAGTAGCATGCTTTCGTGCTACTAACTAGCATGTGTAACTGTACCTTAAGTTTGATTTTCGAGCATGCTGGTGCGGGTGGAAAGGGGAGTGCTTCGAGCGCGTCTGCCACACGTTTATTTAGGAGTATGCTTAAAACTAGCATGCTTATTTCTAGCAAATGTGAACAGCTGCAGGGCATGTTAATTTGAAGCATTTATTTACAAGCATGCTTTTTCTAAGTATTTGTGTCAGTCAGTAGCGAAGGGTAAATTTTTGTAAGAGGTAAGCCGGAGTAATCATCATCAATAAAATCATCATCATCGTCATCTTTAATATGATTATATTATTTTTTTTTTATAATAATAATAATATTCCACAACTATCACACAACGCCGTCTAGTCTCAAGCTAAGCAGAGCTTGTGTTATGAGTACTAGACAACTGATAAACATACTTATATATTTCTAAATACATACATATATAGATAAATTACACCCAGACACAGAATAAATGATCATGCTCATCACACAAACATTTGTCCTGGGTGGGAATCGAACCCACGACCTCCGGCATAGCAGTCATAGTCACTGACCACTAGACCAACAGGCCAGTATTTGTCTATAGAATGCTGACTGTTCCATTTTTCAAAGGGAAGCCGGTAGGAATTAAGTTGTATGGAACCTCCGCCACTGGTGTCAGCTTTAAGCAATGCACGTTATAAGCCTGGGAGTTTTCACTCTTCAGCACTCTAGTGAAATTATGTCACTTCCTAGGCAAGCATACACTGTTGCCAAGCGCATCATCGCATATTATCTTGTGAGATACGAAGTGTAAACATTGAAAGGGAGCGGGTTCATGGCGGTCAGAGGTAATATATTGTCAGGAAGATTTGCTCGGCTTACTGACTATGTAAATATTACCCTTTTTAATAATAACCAGGCATATTTTATTTAATTGTTGAGATTTCGCTGGCTATAATTACTTGACTACTTAATTATAAACATTTGCATGACCTCCGGCATAACATAGCGCACTCATTATTATATTTACCTTCAAACGGCTAGATCAATTTTGATACAATTTTGTATAGAGGTAGCTGACACCCTGGATTACCATATAGGCTATTTTTTATCCCGATATTCCCATGGGATCGACATTTACGCGGGTAAAAGCACAGCTAGTGTGTATTATGTCTCAGATCACGCTGTATATTAATTGTCGCAGTATTAATGCGTCTTTAATGAAGCTGTAGGTCTCACTATTATTCTCTAGTTCGAAGATTAGCAGTGAACTAATGCATTTACTGGATTCGTGCGAGGATTTAACATGTTCAGACTATAATTACTGTTAATTAATACGTTGATAGATATAGTTTTTGAGTAGGTTTGACGATGTGGCGGGCTAATGCGTTATTGGAAATTACTACAGCACGAACTTGTGAAAACCGATTAATTTAAAATTAATGATACAATCTAATACTAATTAAACAATCTGTAGTTCAGTAAAGTTCAGAAGTTCAGTAAGTACATTAAATATGAATTAAAAAAAAAACAGTGGCACTCCGGGAGTGCCGACAGAAGTGAAAACAAAACACAAACAGAATACTTTGCCATCACTCACTGACATATCGGATTTAAGACCGAGTACATCCCGAGGACAGCCGAACACATCCGAATGTAGCGCTGCGTCGTCGGTAAAATGACCCCCAAAAAACATTAAATTTATTTATTTTATCGTGTTTAGATATCGAAACCCGTCACGTCTGCAGTTTTGCTAAATAATTTAATTTGACCCAGCACAGACTGGTATTATTACCGTAACTTCTTACTCCCAATTAAAAAACACCTGTAAATAATCCAAACGAAATAACTCCCATTATTTCACTCCAAAACAAAATCTACTTACTCTAACCTAATCAAATAAAGTACCCGACGCACACCCACATTAATTATAATTACCTTCCTTTGGAACATCATAACAATCTCTTTAAAAATTACAGCTTACACACGGTACCTGGCCAAAATCCCCTAGTTAGAATAAATTAATTTCAACTCCACCTTAATTGAGAGGGCCCACAGAATTCTTGTGATCCTAAGGACATAAAATATGTAGGGACAGAAGGTTGGCTTTATACAAAGAGCGAGAATGCACGCCAGACTGTAGGCGCGGGCGTGGGGCGGGCGCGGCGCGGCGTACTCAAACATAAGAACTTTATGTTTTGTGTGACCATAGTGGACACGCGGGCGCGGAGAGCAGCGCGGGCTGCTCGGTGCTGGGAGCGCGCAGTCAACTCACGCCATAGCTGGTTCATACAAGTGGCCGCAATGGATGCGCGGGCGGGGCTTAGCTTTTTTCTAGTAAAAATAAGTCTTCTTTATCCATATTATATTTTGACAAACACTGGACACGACAACACGCAGAACGTAGTCGCGTTCGATTGCGGACAGACAGATTGCACGCGTTCCCGCGCCTGCACCGCTCCCCGCCCCGCGCTGCTAGCCTGGCCAAGTACTTAGAAATACCTCACGTACAGCGAGTGCGAGCGCACTCGCAACTGGCATTATTTTGAGATATCCGTACGTGTGCGTCTATAGTCTGGGGTCTACTCTCTAAGCACGAAGTCCGTAGTTTCGCCTGAAGTTACGGTCCGGGCGACTGCTACTCCGTATCACTTACGGACATAAAATAAGTTCGGTCTCAGAACTAAGAATGAATGATAACACTATTTGACAGTTGTCGCTACGCAAATTCGTCGATGATTTTTCAATTATAACCTGAACACGGTATGTTTACACTTCCATCAGACAGTTTTGGAACAGACTATATTGTGCGTGCGCCTGTTTTCCTTCGCTGTATAAAGTCGACCTTCTGTACTTATTATATACCTTGTGCTAAAAAGTCTAACTCATTATTTATTCTTATAATGCCCCTTAACCCGACAGCTTTTGGGTTAATTTGCTAAAGGTCTTGTGACTAAAAATTCGTGTTTTGAATATGTAATTTAACATCTAAAACCTATTTGGAATCCTCCATCTTTAATCGTAATGTCATGTGCGTTAATTGTGTACCTTGAGGAAGTGAGAATCATGTGTCGGATGGAGGTAGGATATTCTATGAATTGTTGATTTTCTTGCTGGGCCCGTGGCTAAACAATAACAGCCGCACAGGTCAATCGATCAGGTTAAGCTACGCTTGCCGCGGTTGGTCTGTGGATGGGTGACCATCTTTACATACCAAGACCCCTCCGTGCCTCGGAAAGCACGTTAAGCCGTTGGTCCCGGCTGTCAGTGGTGGATCTTTGACAGTCGTTACGGGTAGTCAGAAGCCCGAAAGTCTGACAACCAGTCTTACCAAGGGGTATCGTATTACCCAGTAACTGGGTTGTGGAGGTCAGATAGGCAGTCGCTCCATGTAAAATAATGGTAATCAGCTGCATCCGGTTGGACTGGAAGCCGACCCCAACATAGTTGGGAAAAGGCTAGGCAGATGATGATGTTGATTTTCTTGCTTCTGCTGTGAAGTTCTTAGTTAAGAACGTATACTCGCCGACCTTGTTTTTCGAAATGAATGAACCGATTTTAATGAAACTTCATACGCATACAAAGGTCTACAAAGTTACGAACATTTTCGAAATGTCTTATTTAAAAAAGATAACTGGAAATCTGTATCTATGGAAAATTTAAAAACTGTCTAATTTAACTGTAACATTATTTTTCGAAAATGTTCTTAAGTAACTTTTTAGACCTTTGTATCCTGCTTAGGCGTATGAAGTTTCATTACGATCTAAAATCCTCTCTTTTCTATGAAGTTAAAGTGAACCTACCTACCTAACCCGAAAAAAAAAACTTAAGTAGGTATGTATATTAGCATAACCGACCTAACATCAAACAAAAAAAACCGCATTTTTTTCCAATTGATCTCCACTTCTGTTCTGATAAGAGCAACAAGAACCGTGTTAGTACTGGTTCAGTAAATGTTTGGTTAATAATTTAACGGTTAAATAGCGTGGCTAAAGCGGGTTACTTTAAAGGCAGCACTCTCGGTACGGCAATTATTAATGAGTCGATATTGGTTAGCGTACAGAGCTGCGAAGCTCTTTGGAGTAAGGTTTTGTGGTTTTGAAGGGTAGGTCGGGTTGACCTTTGACCAAGGGTGTCGTCAGGGTAAAGTTTCACATAATATACATAGGTACAGAGTCAGATTAAATAAGCTAGTGAAACTGCGCAAACGTGATGAGATCGATATTTGAATACGATAAAACAAATTTTTATTTTATTTTTTTATTTTGAAGTCTAATTTAATTTGACCTTGTATTAGTGAGTCTTTACCCTTACGACACCCTTGGTCAAAGGTCAACCCGAAGTCGGGTTGACCTTTGACCAAGGGTAGGTACTGTAGAGGTGCGGAGGGGTCCTCTATAGTACCTCTGAGAGGTACACAAATGATACGACTTTAGACTTTGAAATTACTATATTGTAAAAAGCGTTACAACTTCGCGGTAATTATATCAATGAAAACTCTAGAACAAAATAACATATTAAATTATTTGACATGCGTTTAAACTCTCCAATCGAATATCGTCTCCAGCCAGTGCCTTTTGCTAAAGGCGAGAACATACAGAACACTACAGTACCTACCCTTCAAACCCACAAAATCTTACTCCAAACCGCTTCGCAGCTCTGTACGCTAACCAATATAGACTGAATAATATAATACTTATATAGATCTGCATTTTGAAACGGGCTTTAACTTTTTAATTAACTGACCGAATCCTTGATAGCTCAAAAGTAAGTAAATGGTATAATGAAATAAATACTTTGACATTGATCTAACCCCATTGCGTAATTCAAGCGAGTTAATAATGTTGGCGCCATAATTTATTATCTAACCATTTTAGTGATAAACGTTGCTTAAAGTTAAAGTTACGGTGTCTTAGGATAGGTATGTATTTTAGTTTTAGTTTTTTGCCACCGACTTCTAAAATTAAAGTTATTTCATAATTTTGAGTTAATTTATTTTTGAAGTCGATAATTTTTTTTTTATTTTGTAATTTTTAGTTTTAAGTAAAAACTGGAATATTTGTTTTGTTTTGTTGAAAATATTGCACTAGAATCTGACCAAGGTTTTGAAATGTTTTCCTTCTGACATTGACACTACGCCCGTAGCTCGTATCAATAAGCCAGGCCGTCACACTTACACGTATTAGTCCATATCTTGAAAATTACTGAATCGATTTTCATGAACCTTGCACTGTTCCCTAAGTTGAAGTAAATGTAAGCCAATAAAAAAAAATGGTCACGATCCGATTGATAGTTGCGGAGAAATGCGTGGACAAACATACATACATACGTCTATAAAATTTTGTATACTGGTATGGAAGCCCTAATGTATTGTCCTAACTATGTGAATATAATACTTACATACATACGTGTCGAATTGATAACCTCCTTTTTTTTGAAGTCGGTAAAAAATATCTTTTGCATTATAGTATGTAATAAAAAAAGTAAAACACTGGCAGTGTTTTAATTTTTTTTATTGTCGTATTGTTTTTTTTTTTTTATTACTAAATGACTCTTGACCCCGATCACGCCTGATGGTAAGCGATAGATGAGGTCTATGATGGAACGAGCGTGCCCAGAAGATGCCTGTTCACTCTTGCTTTGAAGGCAGACGGGTTAAATGTGGGAGGGAACACAGATGAGAGAGAGTTCCACACTTTGGCTGTGCACATAATAAAAGTACGTAAGTACGTCTTGTTGTCCGCTGGTAAAAGGGCGATGGTGGGATCAGGTCATTGTTGTTGTCTCCGCATTGTTTAATAATAATAATATTTTTAAATTACAGACACTCCGTTTAAATTCCTAGCTCCTTGTTACCCACGAACTGTAATGGATGCCTCGTGATGAGCAATTTAGCCTATATTGATTGAATCCCGAGCAAAATCTATTGTTTTGGGTATCATATCCACTGTATGCCACTAATTATTATTTGTCATGACAACGGGAAGCTGTTATCAATATTATTATCTGAATAACGTAATTTGATTACATGACATCACGCCTGTTTTCCAAAGGGTTTCGCATAGGAGTAGGTACCTATAAAATATTACAATAAAAAAAAACGGTCAAGAGCGAGTAGGACTCGCGCACCTAGGGTTCCGTACCATCATGTTTTTAATTTTTCATCGGCGAGGCCTATATTCATCAGAGAATTTTAACACTACACTCTGTGGTGTAGAATATTGCAGTTTTATGTCAGCGCCATTTCTTGACCGATAGTGGAACTAGTGTAACTTTTATTGATGATTTCTGAAAAAGTATGCTATTTAGAGACTTCATTTTATTTTCCCTGTAATCTTTACATTAAACTTCTATCACTTAGAATTATTTGAGATTATTTTTTTTCAAACTTCGGAGATAAGGGGGGAAACGGTACTTTTAAAAATTTTCATCAAAAATTGAAAACTCATACTCATCTGCCTAGCCTTTTCCCAACTATGTTGGGGTCGACTTCCAGTCTAACCGGATGTAGCTGAATACAAGTATATTTTTTTTTTTACATATTTTCCAAAAAACGAAAACTATGCGGCCTAAAAAAAATGTTTGAGAATATACGGAACCCTATAAATATAAATGATTTATTATTATTATTATTGGAAGTGTCTGACATATCTCGGGTCCCTGGGGTCCCGGACCTTTGGGCGGCGTACGAGGGGCCGAAGCCAACTCGCAGTTAGACGTTTTCAATTAAATGAGGCACCAATTGGGGATTATTCTTGTTCGCACTATAATAACCCAAGGATAACCCCCGGTTGGTGTAGGACTATTGCAGGATATGGAAATATATTGGATTACTAGCTTCCGCCCGCAGCTACGCCCGCGAGGTATGTCGATAAAAACTATAGTATGTCCTTCCCGGGGATGCAATCTATCTCTCTGTCAAAGTAAAAGAAAAAAAAAGAAAAAAGAAAAAAAAAAGAAAAAGAAAGTTTTATCGAAATCCGTTCAGTGGCTTAGGCGTGAAAAGGTATAACACATTATTATTATACATGGGGCACACTAAAAGTTTTGCACTTCTAGCTAATCGGAACTATTTGAATTTCGATTGTTATATTTTTTTAGACGTTGCAACCTTCTTAGTAATAAAAAAAAATAATTGGCGGGAAATCATTTGTCAATTGTTTTTTATCACACATCAAAGTTCTACGTACGCAACGAAAATGGAATTAAGTCGAAAAGATTTTAGAGCGATGATTTTTTATGATTTTAAAAGTTCTCTCTCTCCGCAAGACTGTGCCGCTCGTCTTCAAAATGCTTTTGGGAGAGAAGCACCTTGTTTGAGCACCGTGAGGCGATGGTTTGCTGAATTTGAGAGAGGTCGAGTTTCTTTACATGACGAATTTCGTGAAGGGCGGCCTTCAACTGCCGTCAACGAAAATAATGTGGCTACTGTTAAGCAGCTAATTGAAGAATACCCGCGGATTACCTATGAGACAATTCGAGGACTATTGGGGATTGGTATGAGCCAAATTCAGAAAATTTTACACGAAGAATTGAAAGCTCGGAAACTTTGTTGTCGTTGGATCCCTCATGAACTGACAGCGAGCAGAAGCGGGCTCGCGTGGAATGGTGCTCACAGATGCTACTGAAGTACGACCACGGACATTCTAATGCTGTTTATGACATTGTCACAGGAGACGAAACGTGGATTTATTGTTTTGAACCCGAAAAAAAACAGCAATCTTGTGAATGGGTGTTTGAAAATGAGAACAGGCCAACAAAAGTAAGGCAGGCGAGAAACGTTGGTAAAAAAATGATCGCGATTTTTTTCTCAGCTGCGGGTCCCATCTGTACAATTCCACTTGAAGATCAAAAGAGTGTTAATGCCGAGTGGTATTCTACCATTTGTTTACCCAGGGTGTTAGAAAAAGTTCGCGAAAGACGACCCAAAAGCCGCGTTCTCCTACATCATGACAACGCTTCTTCACACACGGCCAACAAAACAAAGTCATTTTTAGCTTCCGAAAAAGTACAACTCGTCACCCATCCTGCGCATAGCCCCGACCTAGCACCCTGTGATTTTTGTATTTTCCCCAAAATCAAAGATTTGATGAGAGGTTTCACTTTTACCAACTCCGAAGAGGCAGTGATAGCGTTCAATCAACACGTAGAAAACATGCCTTCAGATCTGTGGTCCTCCTGTTTTAAAAAATGGTTCGATCGCATGAAAAAATGTTTAAAATGTAAAGGAGAGTATTTTGAAAAGCAATAAACATAAAATTTTGGTTATAACATTTTGTTTTTTTAAGTTACGCAAAATTTATAGTGTGACCTACGTATTATAGCATACCCAAATTTTACCAGTTAGGTAAGTTTATGGGAAATGCGCTAAAGTGGCCCGCGAAATTAAAATTTTCTTTTTGTTTTTTTTGCAATTTGCAGGACATTGTTAGATTATATTCCTATTATAATATAGACATTTCAGATTATATTATTATTATTATGTTCATAACAATAAGCATTACCCTATAAATAACATAATGATAAAGTTGGTTTTTATAATGTAGTGTAAAGAAAATATTTCCCAGAAATTACCCAAAAGCCAAACCAAGACACACATTACTCAAAAGTATTATTCCCTTGAGGTATTAAATCCGCTGCTACAATCAGGAGCCTGTCAACCAAATCACAGTAGGTACTAAGCCTACCTGCCTATCAGCAGGGATATTAATTTGGTAGTAGCACTATATAGATAGGTTCAGAAGGTGAGTTCACGTCACGAGAGAGTCACCGCACGTCGACCGCGACAACGCGCCGTACGGCGGTAGACAACACAAAACTTTTAACAATTACCTTCTTATATTCGTCATGTTAACATTGTATGCTCTTTAGTACTCCTGGACAACATCATCATCATCATCAGCCTATAGCAGTCCACTGCTGGACATAGGCCTCCCCTAATGAGCGCCATAGCGCCCTTTCTTCAGCTTGACGCATCCAGCATCTGCCTGCAGTCTTTCGCAGATCGTCATCCCACCTGGCCGGAGGGCGTCCCACACTACGTTTGCCGAGTCGCGGTCTCCACTCAAGAACTCGTTTACCCCAGCGGTTGTCGGTTCTTCGCGAGATATGGCCGGCCCACTGCCACTTCAGCTTGCTAATTCTTTGAGCTATGTCGATAACTTTCGACACCTGGACAACAAAAATGTAATAAATCAAGTAATTTTTAGTATTTATTTCTGTACAAGTAATTTGTAATCTTTAGAAATAAATGTATTCAAACCGTAAACCGCAGTTCCATCTATATGTCTAATTAATCTGTAATGGCCCACTACTGGGTAAAGACCTCCCCTTTCCCTTTACCAGACACGTCTGTTTTCTGCAATTGAGGGCCAGTACCTTCAGTAAGAGTCAAATTCGTTCGCCCATCTGCGTCTTGGTGTGCTCATTATTCGCGGCACACCAAGTTATCATAATTATAACCTGATACTGACCTGCAAATCGCAAAAAAAACGTAAAAAAAATTTAATTGCGCGGGTTAGCCTGACGCTTTCGCCTTACGATAGTTATAAAACTCCGTACGTACGCGTTTATGCGTGCGTTTTCGCTCGCTGTATGGAGCCGACCTTCTGTACATATTTATTTTGTGGTGATAGCGTGGACTTTGAAAAGGGTTCCGTAGTGATAAGGCATCAGGTGGCATTCTAGCCAAGGTTGGTAAGGGTTTAGACACGTTTTAAGTTGTCATAGTGAATGTATAGTGCGTTTGGTTGAAATGTTCATTTGAATTGTTTATACAACGTAGTCCTACCAAACAAGTAAAATTTGGACTAATTTGGAGTTTATAAAGAAAAGAAAGAAATAAAATACATTTATTTAGCACAGACTAAAAGACACCCAATACACCAGATAGTCAGATAATAGTCGTACATCAGATAAAAACAAAAATAAAGATAATAATAAAAAGTGCAAAGTCCGATGTAAGAAATTAGCAGGAAAGTGTGCCTCACGGCTGCGCCAAAAAAGCCCAGTTCAGCAAAAAATGCCAGACAACTAGTACCTGACGCTGGTTTTCAACTGGACCTTTATAAGTTGCTGGTTGACCCTCAAACGTATAATTATATTCTTCTCTGAGATCTTAAGATGAATATAACGTCGCAGGATAGCTTTTACCAGAAGTGGTCATCGTATTAGTGGTTCATCAGCTTCAGTATCATCAGGATTGTGCCAGACTATAGCAGTTCATCGTGGACATGGTACGACACCGGCTTTCCTGACCTCGTCTCTGTCATCAGAAGACAGCCGCCATGCAACCATCGATGCGATACCTGGGGCCCAAGTCTGCTATTTTTATAAATTCGTTATTCCAACACGATCCCATTGTCATTTTGCTAAAAGTTCGTAATCTGCTAAATTCATAATGGTCGATCATTGGTCGGTTAATGGCACATAACATTTACGATACTCGTAAATAATTAAAAGCAATGACGTTCTCATGGTAGGTCACTGATCAAAGGAACTGTCAAAATTTTAGCAGATTACCGCCTAAGTCAGTCATTCATTTGTCATTACGTACGAGATTACCATTCTATGCCATTTCTTTCAATGGAGTGTCAGTGGTTGACCATTGGAAAGTCATAATGACGCCGTTATATTGGTAGATTACCAAACTCAACAATTATGAAATCAATGATAGACCATTCTGACACTGTTGTAATAGCAGACTTGAGGCCCTTTTTTTTTTTTTTTTTTTTTTACGTGGAGAAATGCTCATGCATTCTGCACTACCACGGGGAGATAGTGCAGTTATGTGGGACTCTAACCCACTAAAACTCCACGGTGTCCTCCTCTGCCGCTTATGGCGGGAACACGGGCACGCGTTAGCACTCATCCGTGAACCCGCCGCGGCTGTCCGTCACCGGACCCTCCTCCGGGGAGTACTCCCCATCACCGGCGCACCAGAACACATAGCACGCCGTGACCACCCCAGGGACCAAACCAGCACATGGGCGCCAGACGACCCCGTCTCTGCCACCCTTGGTCCCCCTGCGACGGGTCAGGTCATTGGCCCCGCCGCCTGCCAATTTTCGGCCGCAGAGGATAGGGAGAGTGGCCAACGTCATACCAACACTCCTCTTCCCCTGCGGCCCCACCGCGTCCGCCATCGAACGGTGGCGACCCCGTCAAGGCCGCGGAAGGTAGGGAGAGCGGCGCACCGTAATACCGGCACTCCTCTCCCGCCGCGGCCTCCAACCCTCAGCCGCGATGCCTCCGGTACGACATCGCGGCCCGCCTCAGTTGCGATGTCGCCCAAGCGGCACCGCAACCTACATGTTGGCCGCTACGTCGTCGGCTTGTCGGCAAAAGCCCTGACGAGCGGCCCCTCCTCGGGTTCCTCTTCGCTTCACCGTGGGTGTCCAAGCCACGGCTACTGAGCCCCCCCGCCTCGACAATGCGGGAACCCACCGGGGGGGAGACTTGAGGCCCTGCTGTAACTAGCCAGCGTCAATCTTATCCGACCTCTTCGGTGAATCTAGTACGTAACAAAACAAGCATACCATAAATTAGAGGATTATAATATCCAAGATAAGAGTGCTTGGAAACATGCTGATCCTGCTCCATAGGACAATCTAGAGTCTAGACAAAATCAAACTGGATGATAATTGAATTGTAAAAATTCTTTTTTTTTTTTACTTTGATTTACATTAAGTAATTATTTTAACGCACACTTCACATATTGTATATGCCTGCTGCAGCATTGCAGCACATAGGGGCAGTCCAGCCTGTCAGCAATCTTCGCTAGGACTGCGTTGGAGCTGGGCCGTACTCTGCGCACCAGAGAGATACTCCGCCTGCGCATAGTTGCGTAAAAACAAGCGGTGCGCTCGTCCGCGAACATGCCCGAGGCGCTGCAGAACCGAGACAGCTCCACCACAGTCCTAAACGCATTATTGTAGAGAACGCGGAGGTCGATAAAGCACTTCTTTGTGTAACGAGCTTCAGCATAATCACGCATCTAAAGTAATCTCAAGCGTGCGAGCTCTCTCTAAAATCTTCAATCTCCTTTTGAATTACTTCGCTTAGTACCTAAAAATCTATCACGTCTGTCACTAATGAGTTTCCAAGAAAAACTTTATTGTTACTCAGACTGACAAAAGAAAATATTCTTTAAAGCTCGATTAGAAAGTATCAATCGTCTAAAAAAGTATAAAGTTTGATGTCACCTTTATATGAAGGGTCACCTTTACCAAAAGTATTTACTTAACGTAATCCTGGCACCTGCTGATCTTCGTGGGAATTCAAATCTTAAAAGATTACTTTTGTGTCTCGATTCAGTAATATTAAGAAAAAAATATTTAAAAAACGGTTTAGTGTATTTTTAAGGTCACCCTAGGCCACTCGTTAGTGACTTTGACCTTTGACCTTGTAGCGGTATCTACAACGCCACATGCGAACAACGCGTCATACTACGTCACACAAATCCTGCATCGCGCAAGCAGAGTTTACCGCGCAATTAACATAGATACAACGGCCCGACAGGAATCATCGGCAGTTGCCCGCCAGACATAACACCCGTCTGGTCGGAGGATCCTCCCTTTTCTATAGAGTATGAGTGGACATTACACCCTGTTTCTCATACCTCTATAACCTTGAGCTGCGTAACACATTATTGATCACAATCTGAAAAATTTTGAAGGATATTGCTAATCCAATGCTTGATATATTCCAGAAATTTGTCTGCTCAATAACGTAAATAACGCAATGAATGTGGTCGAACTGTCAAAATGAAAGCCATTGCTACTGATAGTTTATTACGCACCTACGGAGTTTCAGTAAAATAAAAGTCCAGCTTTTATTCTTGTTTTCTTACCACTGAAGTCGAAGAATTCGTTTGTGTTACTGCGTCTTATTTACCCTTGGGTCCATAATGTCGCTTATCTCTTTTGACTCTGTCAAAAGAATTGGTGATAACAGTTTATTGTTATCAAGCATTCTAATTATTCATTGGGAATCGCACGGAAAGAGAGTTACACAAACTAAATATGTATTATACAAACAAAGAAAAATAAAGTTTTAAAAGGCTCTGTACAAACCAAATGGAAGGACCATTCCTAAAATTCAGGAATAAAGAGACAAATTATAATAATATATATATAATAATAAGCCTAACTTCCAACCCACGCTCTAAAGTCCCAAAATATCTTAATCGATAAATCGAAAAAAAACAAGAAAGTACCCGGAACACCTCTCCATCCCACAATCTGTTAATTGCAGTGTTAAATTGAACCAATTTGGTCCATTTTGTAGCAACACTCGGTCCAAATGATTCATTATAGAATGCTGCACCATGATTTATGTTCAGAGAAATTAAACCAATTATTAGGCCCTGTTTTTTTTGTCGATCAACTTAGTTTAAGAGCTGGGAAGTAGATTTTTGTGTCATTATTTTGAATTAATTATTCTTTTCAAGAAAGAAAAATGGTTTATTTTGCACAAATTAAAGGCCATATCAATTACCAGCGGGCTAATTGCATACCACACTAACAGTAGGAATGGCATTTATTTTAACAGTTCAACAACATTCATTGCGTTATTTACGTTTTTGAGCAGACAAATTCGAACATTATAAAGAAGCAATGGATTAGCAACATCCTTCAAAATGATTCAGATTCAGATCTGATTGATAGTGTGTTACGTAATCAAGGTGCATATTTCAGACGATACGTTCAGATTATGCGGCCCGAGTGCGCGTCTCCGACGAAATTTCTCGCCGACTGGTCAAAACTTCAAGTGACCATTTTTTTAATTTTTTTTGTGGATGGGAAATCATCAAGTGACCCCTCCCGCTAACCCACCCGTGTTCCTTCTTTAGCCCTTTATGTTCCGGGCCAGCGGTAACCCTTTCGGACAATCCCGCTGACCCGGCAGGCTTCGGCCCTAAGGGGGCCTCCCCTCCTCGATGCTGACATCTCTTTGATGCGCGCGTGGAACACGTACGCGCCGTCCGGCACGGGCCTGGTCCTGATCGGACGGTGAGCTACCCATTACTCTCCGCCTGCAGACCCGCGCCTACGGTTTCCAGGAGTCATGCCGTGGCTCGCGGGAGGCTATCTCCCTCATCCGTCCCGCCACCTCCTTCGCTAGCATGACTGCTTCGCAGAAGGAGATGGCTGCCTCCCACTCCCCCTCGCCCCGGACCATGGCTTGCACCAGGGCCGGACGCGAGACGTCACCGCCGCTGCTGGAGTTTTAATGTATATCCGATATGTCAGTGAGTGATGGAAAAGTATCTTGTTTGTGTTTTGTTTTCACTTCTGTCGGCGCTCCCGGAGTGCCACGGTTTTTTTTTTGTGGTGGAGATTTTCTCCGAAAGAACGCGAATCGAAAACGAAGTGATAAGATGAGGTGATGCGATGCGACGCGGTTGGTCGGGAGAGCAAGAAATTTCACGCACGTAAATATACGTATTTACTTCTGGGCTTTTGCGTATTTAATAGCTTCCATCTTTACATACCGAGACCCCTCCGTGCCTCGGAAAGCACGTTAAGCCGTTGGTCCCGGCTGTCATTCGTGGATCTTTGACAGTCGTTACGGGTAGTCAGAACCCCGAAGTCTGACAACCAGTCTTACCAAGGGGTATCGTATTACCCAGTACCTGGGTTGTGGAGGTCAAATAGGCAGTCGCTCCATGTAAAATACTGATATTCAGCTGCATCCGGTTAGACTGGAAGCCGACCCCAACATAGTTGGGAAAAGGCTAGGCAGATGATGAATAGCTTCAAACATAGCCTATGGTTATCTATGGCATGAAATAAACTAACAGGAAAACTTTCTAAATGGAATTTCAGAAGCTTCATCAAAACTCGTCAGTAAAGTTTACTTCAACTTATTTTGACAGTTTTAATTAATCGGTAAATGGTTATCCAGTAACGTTATTTTATGTGTATTTCAGCTGGCTTTTACCTAAAATTTTTTAATCAGAATTTAAGGGAGGCCGTTCTTGGCCTCGAATGAGATCTTTTGACAGATCGATACCTAAACCACTTGGTACAGACGCCAGCAAATCAAGCTACCCGAAACTGTCAAATTTTTCCAATCAACTTTGAACCTTATAATTTAGCGATAAAGTTGAAAATGTATTAAAGAAATTTGACAGGTTGTAGTAGCTTGATGTGCTGGCGTCTGTACATACATAAACACGCCTTGTTTCTCCAATGGGTTGGTGAGGTGGACCTGTCAGTACAGCCAAATTTTTCCAGTTATTTTTAAGTCCAATGTAATAGGGGGCGAGCCTTTTGCCATCAACCATGCACAGATTGGCTGCTACTGAGAAATTCCAGACAGAAAAACCCAATTACACTTTGCCCAACCTGGGATTCGAACCTACGACCTCATGCTCAGCAGTGGCACTTGCGACCGCAACACAAACGAGGCAAATGCTAATATGCTGATAAACCAACAAAAATACCTAACTATAAACATACTTTTTTTTTTACTAGCCTACGTTGTCCCCACTCCTGGGCAAAGGCATCTCTCCACTCCTTCCATCTCGAGGCGGTCACCACCACTTAGCATAATCAGCTGTTAATGCTCCCACTATTGAGACAGGCCTCGACGCGTAGCTCGTCCACGTGGACCTTGTGCGGATTGGCGGATGTCTTCGAATTTTTGGTTCTAGGACATGCCGGTTTCTTCACGATGTTTTCCATCACTGTTTTGAGAGCAGGTGATGAAATAATTTACACAAAGTAAAGTGCCTGTTCTGTCCCAGTGCTGGGCAAAGGCCTCCCCCATTTCCTTCCACATTTCCATAAACTGTGCCTTCTCCGTCCAGTCGGTTAGGAACGGACAGAACAGGCTAACATAAAAAAAAAAAAAGTGCCTGCTTGGGTTTCGAACCCACGACCTGCAACTCTTTAGTCGCGGCCGTTACCTCTGAGCTACCACTGTTCTAGTCACCACCATTTGGTACCTATTTCATTAATTTAGTTATACACCTGTAATGATAGTTGTAATCCCGATTTTGACAAATCACACTAATATTATAAAGGCGAAAGTTTGTGAGTGTGTGGGGGTGTGTGTGTGTGTGGGGGGGTTTGTGTGGGGGGGTCTGTTTATATGTTTGTTACTTCTTCACGCTCAAACGGCTGGACCAATTTTGATAAAATTTTGTATAGAAGTAGCTGACACCCTGGATTAACATATAGGCTACTTTTTATCCCGATATTCCCACTGGATCGACACTTATGCGGGTGAAACCGCGGGGCGCAGCTAGTAAATAAATAATCTTACCAACGTCTTAGCACTACATCTCTCAATATCTCACGATGTCTTGTAATTTAATATGACATCGGATTTCGGATTGCGAGCACGATGTTGTATTTAGAAACTCATTAGGGCTTCCTTCGTGAATGGTTTGGATCATATTTAATGTTCAATTTCAATACTGTATATGAGCTACATTTATTTTATGTATCTGATTTGGTCCTGCCGGTCAATTCTGTAAATATCTCACCGTGAAAACTTAGGTGAAGTGAGTTTGTTTTTGCTAGGAATTGACACTATTGACAGCTCACTCCACGCTCACTTCACCTAAGTTTTTACGGTGAGATTTTTTACAGAATAGCACTGCAGATGTGTAATCTAACTTTTCACTATTATAACTTTTATTTTCACGAGTTGTTGTAGGATTTTATATTGTAAACGGGATTAGTCAGTCCGCAAGATTATCTTTATTGCAATGTACCTATATGAATACTTTCTTTTACTAACTCCCTAGCTGACCGCCGGCGAACTTCGACCACCACGGATTTTTTTTCTTATTTTTCCCATGTTTTAATAATTATTCTGCTATTCGAGGCGAAGACAAATCCAACAAATAAAAGATCATTAAAATCGGTCCAGCCTTTCTTGAGTTGTAAATGGTGTAACTAACCCGACTTTGTTTTATAGATATTCGCATGTATGTTTTTTGCCAAAGAAATTAAAAAGCGGTCGATCTCTATGAAAATCCGCCATAGCTGTTTTTCAAAAATAAAAATTTGGAAATATAAATCTATACACTTATTTTGAATTCTAGTCACTTTTCATGTCTTTCGGTGTGATTGCATTGTTCTTTTAAACTCCGCAACGGATTCTGATGCGGTTTCCACCAACACTTAAGAATTTCATCTGGAGGATTTATGAGTCATTCATCTGCCTATCCTTTTCCCAACTATGTTGGGGTCGGCTTCCAGTCTAACCGGATGTAGCTGAATACCAGTATTTTACATGGAGCGACTGCCTATCTGACCTTCACATACCAATTACTAGGTATACGATACCCCTTGGTAAGACTAGTTGTCAGACTTTCGGGCTTCTGACGACCCGTAACGACTATCAAAGATCCACGAATGACAGCCGGGACCAACGGCTTAACGTGCTTTCCGAGGCACGGTTTATGAGTATAATACATTAATATTAAACTTACTATACCTAATCATAATAAAAAAAAACCTCGATGTCCATTTCCTCGATGTCCTCTTTGTCCATTTGTAAAAACCGTGCGAAGCGAGGGCGGGTCGCCAGTCCTGAATAAACGATAAAATAAATATAAATTATCTGTGCGAAAAATCAGACCGAGAGGAAAACAAAAAAGGATCGAAACGCAAACTTCAATTAATTTGAATAACGAAATATTCAGATGTTTTGCGCTCCTGGAGCCGAGCTCCTAGACTAACCTAATGGCCTGTTTTACCGTTAAATGATCGTGAATATCAATGTTACGTTAATATTAATCTTTCTGATGGCCCTCGCGGTGAACTATTTAAATAAATGTTTATTAAAATGTCACAATATTTTTAAATTCTAATCGTAGTCTAACGAAACTCTTGCGTATTGGTTATTAAAACACGAGTGTAATTTGTTCGTCGACGGCAACTAAAACCTATGAATTGAGAACTCGTTGGTCGAGCTGTAATTTTAAAACAAAAAAAAAAATGTTTTTTTTTTTGGTTAGTCTATACTGTCCCAGTGCTGGACAAAAGCCCCCACCAAGGAAGTTTTCCCGCGCCACCTCGAACCAGCCCTCACGGCACGCGTCCAGGTCACCTCGCTACCGCTTTCTGGGCCAACCTCGGGAGCCGTCCATCTGAGGAAATTGTGTTATAATAAAAAACGCTTTAATTTTATTGAGTTGAACGTGTTTTGTATGTCATTATACTATAATAGGCTTCAATTATCATCATCATCAGTAATCAAGGTAATAGTACCTTGATTTTACTGAGAAAAGTCTAATTATAAAATCAAAATATAGGTTTTGATTTCATAATTAGACTTTTACGATGTGAGAGTAAATTACAAACGATTCTTTTACAATTTCGAAACTGATTTTAAATTCGCTTGACTGATCGAATCAAACCAGAATAATTTGTCTACCCGCCTGCATCATTTAAAGTTCATGCAGACAACCTATAACACTACCTACCGATATATGAAATTCCATCCAAATCTAAAGGGTTTGGATGTAAAAATGAAAGAAGGACGGGTAATTTTACTTTACTCATCTTGTCGTTCTTCTAAACATCAGGTGTATTTATGAAAGTTGCTTAAAATTAAGCTATTATTAGCTACTGTTTAACCATCGTTTTTTTGACGTTTAAAGGACTATCTTTATGCAACGTTTATAGGGTGATTATTAATAGGAAAGAAAAGTATTTATTGTGACTCGTACAGAAAGATCACAAAATAAATTAAACACAATCACACTAACACACTAATATTATAAAGTTTGTGAGTGTGTGTGTGTGAGTGTTTATATGTTTGTTACTTCTTCACGCTCAAACGGCTAGACCAATTTTAATAAAATTTTGTATGGAGGTAGCTGACACCCTGGATTAACATTTATGCTACTTTTATCCCGATATTCCCACGGGATCGATACTTATGCGGATAAATCCGCGGGGCGCAGCTAGTAAATAATAAAAAGATATATCTAAAATACTAGCAAATAAAATAAAATATAAAACCGAATTAAGTTTTTTTTTTAAATCAGTATTTAGTTTTTTTCATGTTTATTCTTTAATACTGATTCAAGAATAAACATGAAATAAGTGTGATTAATTCCCCCCTCCCCCCGTGCCTCGGTAAGCACGATAAGCCGTTGGTCCCGGCTGTCATTCGTGGATCTTTGACAGTCGTTACAGGTAGTCAGAAGCCCGAAAGTCTGACAACCAGTCTTACCAAGGGGTATCGTATTACCCAGTAACTGGGTTGTGGAGGTCAGATAGGCAGTCGCTCCATGTAAAATACTGGTATTCAGCTGCATCCGATTAGACTGGAAGCCGACCCCAACATAGTTGGGAAAAGGCTCGGCAGATGATGATGAAGTGTGATTAATTAACACAGACGTCCTAAAACCATACATTTCAAGTGCCTCACACAAAAAACACCCAGCACCTTTTTTCAACTCTGACATAACAAATGAAAACCAAATAGAATGAGTTACATTTTCAATGGCTTTTTCCCAGAAAATACATTCATGATTTTCCCGCGAACCGAGGCAACCGGCAATGTAATATTTTTTGCACCCTTCACCTCAGTGCGGCCCTGAGCACGGCATGAATTATTTAGTCCGGCCCTGTGCTCAGTATTAACATAGGTAACATTGAATGTTTTGAAGGAAAATAATATTGAATAGGATTGTAATGAATGGATGAAATAGTTTAGGTCTTCTTGAGTTTAGTTTTATTGAAAACTAGAATTTTTCTGCGAAAACCTAACGTTGAGCGGATTTCTTGAGTAGTTACCTACCAAGCTACCCGAAACTGTCAAATTTTCCCAATCAACCTTGAACCTTATGCTGTAGCGATAGAGTTGAAAATCTATTAACGAATTTTGACAGATTGTAGTAGCTTAATGTGCTGGCGTCTGTACATCGTACATGTAAACATGATTACATAGAGGTATGATGTTCATATCCCTAGAAATAAATTGCGGGAGGATTAGTCTTAAAATCTTTGCTACCTTTCACTGGCATTCATGGAGTATAAGGAATCGTATTTGAGTGACGAAAACAAAAGAAAGAAAGGATGCAATCTATCTCTCTGCCAAATTTTATCGAAATCCATTCAGTGGTTTAGGCGTGAAAAGGTAACATACAGACAGACAGACAGAATTACTTTCGAATTTATAATATTATTAGTATGGATGATTGCAGCCGACGAAAGAATACGTTCTTGATACTTGTCAGTTTCATACAAACTGAGTTTGATCTTTGTTACCTACCACAGAGGGGCCATTTTAGTAATTTTAAGAACGTTCACAGTTTGATCTCAGAAGATCTGCCAAATCAATAATACCTCTATATTCCCTACATTTTTGACAAGTTTTTGACATTGATTGTCGCCGAGATGAGATTGCGACCAGAAGGCCAATTCTCGTAATTTAAAACGTTCAAAATCTAGTCACAATCTCATCTCGGCGTCAAACAAATGTCAAAATGTAGGAAAATTGGAGATATTTTTGACAGATTGAGACTGAGATCAGACTGTGAACGTTCTTAAAATTACGAGAATTGCCTTTCAGATTTTGCACGTTTTTATTACGGGAATTGGCCTTCGGAATTGTCACACTGACAGGTGTCAGGAAAGCAATCTCCTAACAGCCGGACTGTAATGCAAGATCCGTTTGGATTACGATAAGATAATTAGTTTATTTCAATAGCATAAAAACAAAAACACATCGAATAATTTACCTCAAGTACGAAAATACCAAAGCAAGCTAGTTTTAAATCAAAGAATTTCCATACATAATCGTGTACAATGTGCGAAGGAAAGTTTATTAAAACCAGAGTATGGACAAACGAGTATGAAGCAAGAATATCCGATATCCACCTGTTGCTAGTAAAGTGATATGTTTATAAAGTATCAAGACTCCTTGGTCGTGCGTGAATTAAAATCTTGGATAGAGATAAAATGTATAGAACTTTTTTTGTTTACGGCATATTAAAAACAAATTATTGACTAGTTGTAGGTTTGTACAAACACTTTTACACGTCAATCATATTTTTTTTTAAACTAGATGAGGTCGGCGTTTCCTAACTGATTATTCTGAGAAGAAAGGCCGAAACAAACTCAGAAGTCACGGTCTCTTTTAAAGTCCAGACAAAATCTTGGTCAGATCGTGTGAAGACCATGTAGATTGGTGTCTGAAATGGTCTTTTGAGGAAAGAACCACACAGATTGAGCGGACCTGTCCAATCAGTGCACGCATTTGTCAAAAATCGTGCAGCTCAACTCAGAACTTGTGGAGCTCAACGATTCGACGAACAATACCAAAGACAGGACATTTGGGTAGGCCGCATAAACTACTCAAACTGCCAGATCATGATTAAAACTAAGAAGGAAAAAAGAAATGACCCACATAGTCCTCACATTCACAATAATTAAATACAAAAATAAAAAAATTACTTACAAAGTAAATATTCATGTCTAAATAAAATTCATCAATGTCAATGTGTATATAAAAAATTCGGACATAATATGTAGATTAGTGTCTGAAATGGTCTTTTGAGGAAAGAAACACACAGATTGAGCGGACCTGTCCAGTCAGTGCATGCATTGTACGTCCTCATTGTTTGTTTACTAGCTTCTGCCCACGACTTCGTTCGCGTGAAACTGAAAAAAAAACCGGGCAAGAGCGAGTCGGACTCGCGCACCGAGGGTTCCGTACCATCATAATTATGTTTTTTAAATTTTCATCGGCGAGCTACTTACTAGATCTCGAACCTAAAAACAATAAAATAAAAAGCTTCCTCGCCGGCGTGGTGGGTCACGTGCCGAAATTGACAGAAATAACACACTACGTCAAACGTCATACTTTCCAGTGCAGTGAGCTGCATAGCACTATACTGCAGTGCAGAAGACGAAGCCTTACCTCAAAAAAGGACACCTTTACACTTCCACCCTACAAAAACAGCGCACATTTTTAACCCCATAAAAGCTAACAAATAAAACCAATTCCCCACGCTTCAAGAAGCAATTTTAAAGCCAGTTATCATTAGATCTTAGTCCAGAAACTTTACTGTTTCTAATTACAGGCCGCCGCCGGTTAGTTCCGCCTTATCTACGCAGGTGGGCTTAAATAGTGAGGTAATGGAAGGCTGTACTTACCTATGTTTAGGTTTAGTTTTAAATGTTTTTAGTTTAATGGTGTTTTTGGTTTAGTGTCTTCGAGGAAATACGTGTACATGTAGGGGTGGAGTATGTTGATTTTTTGGTATGATTTGTATTCTTGGACTGCCCCGTTGGTCTCGTGGTTGCAAGCGCGACTGCTGAGCGTGGGTTCGATTCCCGCGTCGAACAAAGTGTTATTGGGTTTTCCATTAGAAATTTCTAAGTTCCGTAGTTGGGAAGTTGGCGGTTTAATACCCCCGTGTCTTGGAAAGCACGTAAAGCCGTTGGTCCTGCGCCTGAAGTCTCCCCGGTCGTGTCGGATTGCCGTCCCATCGGACTATGAGAGTAAAGGAACAGAGAGTGCACCTGTTTTTGCGCACACACTTGTGCACTGTAATATCTCCTGCGTATGCACGTGGCCAATCTACCGTGACCGAAAACGGTCGGGGAGGCTACTAAACTACTATGCTGTTTTATTTATTGGGTGAATATAACGTTATTTGTGGTGCATAAGGTAAAGACCAATCAACTCAGCTGATCGCAGTCCAATGCTGGACATAGGCCTCTCTCAGGCTGCGCCACAACACCCTGTCCCCCCCGTCTTCCATTTTCAGTCTATCCCAGCCACCTTTTTAAGTCGGTCCATCTATCAGTCCTTCGACAAACGTAGCCAGCCCACTGCTACTCCAGCTTGCATACTCTGCAAGCTATATCGGGTAACTCCGGTTCTTTTCCGGCTAACTTCGTTTCTGATTTTTAAGATAAATAATTTTGAGTACCCGTAACGATTGCTACAGATTTCACTCCCTTTCAAATTAATGTCATCATGCCTGTAAAGACCCAAATTTCGTTCGCCAGTAATGTTTAAGTCACATGTAATAGGAGGCGAGCCTATTGCCATTGTAGCGGTATCTACAACGCCACATGCGAACAACGCGTCATACTGACGTCACGCAAATCCTGCATCGCGCAAGCAGAGTTTACCGCGCAACTAGCGTAGATACAACGGCCTGACATGAATCATTGGGCGGTTGCCCGCCAGACACAACACCCGTCTGGTCGGAGGATGCTCCCTTTTCTATGGAGGTTGAGTGAACTTTACACCCTGTTCCTCATACCTCTATACCATCAACCGGGCACAAACCCAGACTCCGGGTTGCTACTCAAAAATTACATAACCCAAAAAGCTTCTAAAATAAAACCAGCACCGAATCACCTGCACGACTCTTATATCCTTACAAATAACCAAGTTTTTTGACTCTATTACTTCGTGGGGCGTAGGGGGGAATTCAGGGGGTGAAAGGGGGGTAATAAAAACTTTTAAATTAATGCGACTTGTTTGTTGGCGGTGCTCTTTGCTTTTAATAATTGCACCTTGTGGGGGTATGTAGATTGTTTATTTAAGGTACAGTCAACAGCAAAAGTAGATGATCAAAATCAGAAATTCAATACTAATGAACGGAGTTCACGTCAGAACTGTGTGGCATCGAAGTAATACTACTTAGAATACTTACTACGTAGAATACTTTGAATCACTTCGACGCCACACAGTTCTGACGTGAACTCCGTTCATTAGTATTGAATTTCTGACTTTGATCATCTACTTTTGCTGTTGACTGTACTATTTTAGGTAAATTATCGAGTCGGTTGTGAAGGCCGCAGGAACCCGTTGGATGGGAGAAGCGCAGAACTGGTCGAAGTGGAGATGCTTGGGGGAGGCCTATGTCCAGCAGTGGACGTCTTTCGGCTGAAATGATGATGATGATCGAGTCGGTTAAGTTTATGATTTTTGTAAGATCAATGGTCAGCATTTTTTGGGATGCATGAAGAAGCCTCCTCGTGTAGCGCAGTTTGTTTCGCCAGTTACTCAATGAACCGAGCGCTCGGCGCATCCTGGACAGTCACACACCCAACACCTTATTTGACTGGCCAATTCTTCCCTTGCGGTGGTAGGGCTAACGTCGATGCTGGGAGTTCCAGTGACTTAGGCATCTTCTGGGCATTCCATCATAGACGTCATCCATCGCTTTCCATCAGGCGTGATCGATGTCAAGAGTGGACAAATTCAGCAATAAAAAAAAAATTGGAATGGTAAACTGATGATTAATTATTACCCTCTGCTACACATGACCTGTCGTTACAGCCAGCAGCCATCTCAGTACTCATTCAGTTTCTAGTCATAAACTTTCACACAATCTATACAGCGGGAAAATTGCGCAATGTCTTTCATTTCAACCACATTCATTACGTCATTTACGTAGTTGAGCGAATCCTAAATCAAATTAGGAATTTCCTTCGAACCCGGATTGTCATTAAAAGTTTGTTACGCAATTAGGATACTGGTAGCTCACATAAGCCGCCACACATCGTATCTTCGGTCTTCCCCAACTCCTAAAGCCATCTATTTAAATTCATACCTAAAACTTTGCTCCCGACATGTGCCTCATTCAAATTCAACATATTTTATTTCACATAAACCTACGTGGGCACTTATGAAACGTCAGAAGCTATGTGCACGGTTTAAATTGCTCGTTTCCTATGCAGAAGAGCCGGCAAGAAACTCCACGGTAACTCTTTTATATATTGGCTTTATAATGTTTTCAAATTACACTGTTAAGAGGTATGTAAGGACAGTGTATGCCTGTCAACAAGTACTGGATACATTAAAAAAACGAAAATGGGCAATCTATCAAAGCATCTATGAGTCTCCAAGGCCTAAAACGTTCTCACATTCACAGAACAGAATTTTTCATTCTACTGCTACACTTTGACGTATCCAATTACTACACAATTTCTCTGGCAGTAGTCGGCTAGTACGGTAGACCAGTTTGTAGTATTGGTTAAAAAACCTGTGTAACTAATAAGCTGGCTTCATATTTTATCGAAACTCCGTGGTACTCTAGACATGTTCTTTCGTGAAGACCACGAATTAGCAAACGTAAGGTAGGACGTCCTGCGGGATTGCGGATCGCGTGCAATGGGCAGCTCCCCGTCCGGTAAGGACCAGGCCCGGGTCGACGGCGCGTTGTGTTCCACGTGCGCCTCCAAGAGATGTCAGCACTAACTGACTGGGTCCGCTAGGGCCGATGCCTGCCAGGGTCGCGGGTTGTACGAAAGAGATACCGTGGCCTCTGGCACAGGCAACTGAAGGAACACGGGTGGGTTTTAGTCAGTAAAAGTCTGACACGCCCTTTCGCTCCACCCAGAGCGGGAGACCCCTCCCGCTCTGGGTGAAGCGGAAGGGAGTGAATTGATGATTTCCCATCCCCAAAAAAAAGGCCAAATCCAGGTCAAAGTGTTACCATTGACATACGTCCTTCTGTACATATGTTTATATTTATTATTTTACCCCCAAAACTGCTGTTAACCATAGTCTAATACTAAACGTGATAAAATTTCCTGCATACGCTTATACAGTAGTAAAAGTTCGTTGGAAATTCATTCAGTATTTTACGAGTGTCGTAAATCTATTTATTTTATGGCGTGTATTTCATACCTCTCTTTATGATATATTATATCTAAACGGAGTAATATTTAATGGGACGATAAACCCTTTATTGGTGTTGAACTGAAAATTAAATAAAATAGGTATGGAATGAAAAATTATTTCCAAGTCAGCTTGCTTCTTCTTTTTCTTAACGTGTCGATGGGCTCTAAATGGACTCGGCCCAGAATTCGGCTACTTGTTTGGCGCCATCACCAGCGTCCACCAGTTCCTGTAACGCGCAGCTGACAGGACACGCAGGACACGATATTAAATGTCCCATCATTTGTAGAACAGCACCACATTAAAGCTGCCTTTCCACCAGAGATGAGCGAGGATGCGTAGCGAGGGATGTGTATGAAACCAGCCAATAACATCGCTTCATTTTCATAGCTTGAACTAAGTGAGCGTTGGTATTGGTTAGTTATACACACATACCTCGCTACGCATCCTCGTTCATCTCTGGAGGAAAGGCAGCCTTACACAGCTTGCTCAAGGGCTTGTAATAATTCAGCTGAAATTCATATTTTGCCCCCACTTCCCTGCGCCAAGCAGGATAGACCGATGTCTATCCCGTTCGCACTGTCAAACTGATTCAGTTTGGTAAACTTTTGATGAAAGTAGGCTTGGTAATAAATCGAGAATAATGTATACAATCATGTACTCCCAACAGACAGTAGCTCGGAAAGCACGTTAAACCTTTGGTCCCGGATCTTTGACAGTCTTTACGGGAAGTCAGAAGCCCGAAAGTCTGACAACCAGGCTTTCCAAGGGATATCGAATTGATCTGGGACACGAATCCAGACCTCATGCTCAGCATTAGCACTCGCGACTGCAACACCAACTTGGCAAAATGCTAATCCATACTAATATTATAAATGCGAGTGTGTCTGTCTGCCGGTTACCTCTTCACGCTTAAACCGCTGAACCGAGATGAAATTTGGCATAGAGATAGTTTGAGTCCAGGGAAACGACATAGGGTATTTTTTATCCCGATATTTCTACGGAATCGAAACCGCGGGTCGTTGCTACTCGTAATTTGCTAATAAACCAACAACTACGTTGTCCCCACTCCTGGGCAAAGGCATCCCTCCACTCCTCCCATCTTCGCGAGCCCGCGTGTCCTCCTTCCAGGTTTATCCAGCTCGTTTAAGATTTAACGTATAAGGGGACTATGAATGACCTAAAGCGCGGTCACTGTCGGACTGCATAGAAAAGAAAGAGAAGCGACATGACAAAACGCTGGTAATTTATTGCAAAATATGAAGCAATTATATATTCAATTAGAAATTTCGAAACGGCTGGTTGACACTTCCCGTTACCCAAGGGCTGGCTTTTACCTTGGTCAGAGGCTAAGTATCGCCATACAAACGTGGTAATGCCGCCAGTCTCTTGGGTAGGTACATTACCAGTCGACAGCGATGCGGATGAGTTTTTCGACGCTATTTTCTAGTTTCTGTATAGTTTTAGTTAAGTTAGAATTTAATTTTGTTATATTTACCTGTCTCGACATTATTTAAATCCATAGTATTATCTATTTACAAAAAACCTATTATTTGGACTAAAAAAATAAAACACTAGTGCTTTAGTAGGTATGTTGCTTGTATAAATAATATGACAAAAAATCAGAATGATTGTATGTATATTCAACACACTACCTACCTAGCATATATCCCGAAGAATATAATATATTTTTCTGATTTTGTTTACTGAAGAATATAATTTATATTTTTCTAATTTTGTTTACTGTAGTCGATCAACTTTTATTGCTTGTAAAACATGCGATTTTTACGTTTAGGTCCTGTAATCCCCAAATATTTAACGTTTAACATTTTACATTTATTTCTTAATAATAAACAGACGCTAAATATAATCCCTATTTATTTATTTATTGAGGATCTCCAACAAAGGATACACATAAACAATAAAAATTTACAATAATAAAAAAGTTTATTTTACATGTGCTCCTTCAATTACAGGAGATCACAGCCTCCACAACCACATGTAACTAGGTGTAAACACGATAAAGTAGAGAAAGTAAATTGTGAATGACTACTTCTTTAAAGTAAAACATTTACCCCAAATCGTTAATAAGAAAACCCTCAAAAACGGGTAGTTATTAACCACTTAATCCTTATGAAAGGGTTAATATTAAACAGAGGGAAAAAGATTAAAAACCACGTTTATAGCTAAATAAAAGGGTCTGTAGAGAATACAATTTGCGGGGTATTGTTTTAATTGCTACGTAGATTAAGAGGGAGCATATTTCGAAGAAATTTCGCTGGATATTTTTGGGTTTCGGTTTGTATAAGAGAGAGGTAAGCAATATAGCTGAAACATAATTGGTGTATTGTGGGTGTACTATGGGTCACCTCTGCCTTATCCTTCGGGGAAGCAGATTTGATGTTATGTAGATGGGCAAAAGCTATTTCTTACAATATAATAATAATAGCCTCCCCGACCGATTTCGGTCACGGTGGTCAATCTCAATGGAGATTAGCCAGGTACGCAGAAGATATTATAGTGCACAAGTGTGTGCGTAAACACAGGTGCACTCTCTGTTCCTTTACTCTCATAGTCCGATGAGACGGCAATCCGACACGACCGGGGAGAGTTCAGGTGCTGGACTAACGACTTTAGGTGCTTTCCGAGGCACGGGGGTATTAAACCGCCAACTTCCAAACTTCGGACTGTTACTAAGAAATTTCTAATGGAAAACCCAATAACACTTTGTCCGACCCGGGAATCAAACCCAGGACCCCACGCTCAACAGTCGCGCTTGCAACCACGAGACCAACGGGGCAGTCAAACACACATATATAAACAGACAAGAAAAAAACAGAACAGAAAAATATGTACAAAGGTGATGCTTATTTCATAAGAAATCTCTTCCAGCATACCTGCGATAGGACAATAAATAGGGAGATGTAGACAGGCAACGTGTGAAAGAGTAAAGGAGAAAAAAAATACAAAAAAAAACTGACAATGTGTTACAATCTTCGCAGGATGGCTGATAGCAGCTGGATGGGAGTTGAATGGCGTGCAATGTAAGAGGCCTATGTCCAGCAGTGGACTGCTGTAGGCTGATGATGATGATGATGATGATCAATGTGTACCATAACATAACACCCATGTTTAACTCCCATTTAGTAGGGGCGAGCCTATTGCCAACAACCGAGCACGAAATCTAGACTCCAGGCTGCTATTGAGGAATTTCTGATGAGAAAACCCAATAACACTACCCGACCTCGGAACCAGAACCCAGGACCTCTTACTCAGCAGTGTAGCGGTATCTACAACGCCACATGCGAACAACGCGTCATACTGACGTCACGCAAATCCTGCATCGCGCAAGCGGACTCACTGGGGACATCTTCGCAGACAGTTCCGACTCACCGTGAACTATGCGGCAACCGGTTCCGACTCACTGGAACCTCAGCTGGCCTGGCAAGCATCGCATCGCAAGATACAAGATTCAGCCCACTATCGACCTCCGGTCTCCGGGGGGGAGTGATGTAGCGGTATCTACAACGCCACATGCGAACAACGCGCCATACTGAACACAAACGTCAAGTCACGCAAACCCTGCATCGCGCAAGCAGAGTTTACCGCGCAACTAGCATAGATACAACGGCCCGACATGAATCATGGAGCAGTTGCCCGCCAGACACAACACCCGTCTGGTAGGAGGATCCTCCCTTTTCTATAGAGTATGAGTGAACTTTACACCCTGTTCTTCATACCTCTATAACAGTAACGCTTGCTATCACTGGACGAAATACTCCTTACAAGTCATCTTAAAGGAGATTGGCACCTTCTAAGAATGTGTTCTACATATTGCAATGAGCAATGAGCATAGCATACGATAAACCCCAAAGAATATCCCTAACCCCTCATACAAACAATAATAACATTTTAAATTAAACAAAATTACCACTAAACTCTCCTAGCGAGGCGACGCGATAAAACGGAATTAGCATACAAATAAAGGAAATATTATTCCCCGTGTATTTTATCACGTGGAGGAGTGCTTGTTGTAAGACAAGCAAAAATAAGTTTTTAGGGTTCCGTACCAAAATGGTAAAACGGAACCCTTATGGTGAGACTCAGTCTGTCTGTCTGCCTGTCTGTCACAGCTGGTTATCTCAAGAATTACTAATGCTATGGAATAGTTTTAGATGACGTTTGTCCAACTATTTTGCAAATAAGTAATAATTATAAATATATATATTTTTTGCAACAGGGACTACTACAGAATATCCAGGTTCCCAAATATATATTTTGAATGGACGCTGATTTAAAGACGAGTTATGAGAAAAATAAGTTTTCTATAGAAATTTGAAATTATAAAAATAAAAAAAAATAAAATAAAGTTTATGGAACAACTTAAGGTTACAAAGGACAACGAAGATAGCCACAAAAGTAAGATACTGTGGCCCAGCTATCAATTCCTCATATCTCGTCTTTATATCAAATCCTTTCAAAATATATTTTTGGGAACCTAGTTCTGGGGGTCTACTCCAAAGCGGTTAACCACTGTATCGGCCGAATGTTCGGTCATTTTCTGATTCGAATATTATTGTCCTACTACGAATTAAAAAAAAAAAAGGTAAAAAAAGGGTTAAGGGTTCTAAAAAGGTTCGGATTGGCACAGTTTGGTCAGGACCAATAGTCAATATAGGAAATGAATGGTAGTAGAAAATGACCGAACATTCGGCCGATACAGTGGTTAACCGCTTCGGAGTAGACCCCCTGTAATCCAATCGGAGTAAATACACACTACCTTAAGAATATGTTTGAATTACAAATTATTTTGGTATTACATTTATATGAACTATGCATTAGCATGCGTAGTTCGCCGGCCCCACCTTTCAGTGCGTATGTATGTAGCCTAAGGGAATAAAAACGGTACATATACTGCACCAATCAGCTGTTGAGTCAAACAAAACCATTCTTCACAACCAACTTCGATCAGACTCATACAAGATCGCAGGAGCAGTCTCAAGAAAATTGCTTTATATTTTTACTAAAGAAAACTCAATATATGAAGAAGGCGCGAACAAACAGGGATAAATCAAATATATGACGGCACTTGACGGATGATCCACGTTGCGGAACAGGTATTGGGTTCCGGATTTGAATATCGTTATAGTATCATCATCGTTTTATTTCGAGAATGTTTGCGGAACCCTGAAATAAAGTTGAGGAGATTGTTGTTTTATTTTTTTTTGGTGATGCAGTAAGGAAAGTTTCAGTAGTCAGAAGCCTAAATCTGGCAACCTGTCTTACCAAGGGGGATTGTGTTACCTAGTAACTAGGTTGTGGGGGTCAGTGACCCAATGTAAAATACGTCATTCGTGGATTCGAATATGTCATTCGTGGATCTTTGTCAGTCATTATGGGTCGTTAGAAGCCCGAAAGTCTGACAACCAGTCTTACCAAGGAGTATCGTATTACCCAGTAAGTGGGTTGTGGAGGTCAGATAGGCAGTCGCTTCATGTAAAATACTGGTACTCTGCTGTATCCGGTTAGACTGGAAACTGACCCCAACATAGTTGGGAAAAGGCTAGGCAGATGATGATGATGATCCTTAAGGCTACGCCGACCGCGCAGTGGCGCCCTCATCGTTTGTTTGGTTATTTTAGAATGAAAATGCAGAAAATAAGCACCACAAGATTATACGTTAATAGAAGTATACGTTAATAGTTTATATGGTAGTTTTACATTGTTTAGTTTTATTATAATCATCACTAAAACGGATAATAGTGGCCACTATTTTCCGAAACCACGGTACCAGGCGCTCAGTAAGGCGAAGAGCTATTATGTACCTCTACTATCTCAAAGGTACTAGAACAAACTTTGTATTATTGAAATAGACACTAGAACAAACCAGACATCTCCTAGCGTGTAAACCGCGGTACCAGGCGCTCAGAAAAGCGAAGAGCTATTACCACGTACCTATAGTATATTGAAGGAGTATTGTGGGACTCGATTCTCACAATGTTTGAACAGCAAACATCACAGAGTACTGGCGTGAGGAAATTACAATGAAGAGTGTTTTAAACTGTGTTTATAAGGGCTTTAATAGTTTGTTTTGTAACGAAAGGTTTGTATTGCAGTTTTCTGTAGCTCTGGTGAAGAATACATCAATGTAAATTACTTTGTGTTGCGAAAAACCTTTAATTCAATAGCAAGATGTCAACAACATAAATTAATAATTATTGTATGAATCTCAAGGACATTATGGAAGCACATGCGCCTTCACCTGAACTCATGTGTAGTCTATGGTATTGGTGTTACCATTAATAAATTGCGACTTTCCCTGGCATCAAGCAATGGACAACATTGTCAAACTTTTTTATTTTGTTTGTTAAATACGAGGCTTTTGGCCACTTTGTATTAGTTTGTGTATTTTCTGTAATATTATGCATCTTGTTTGTACAGAATAAACAATTTTTATTTATTTCTTTCTATGTGCCTCCCGCATTTCTCGGATTTTATTCTGCTTACTTTTGATCCAATACATGTTGAAGTTTACTTACTACTAGAGCACAATTATTTCTTTTCTAGACAGTAAGGGTCGGTTCACATCTGACGGAAAATACGTCGCCGGGCGTAACTGTGATTGCGTCTATTTATTCGCTCGACGCACCAACGCATCATCGGTTGAGAGTGAAAGGTTGAATGTTTTATCATATAATTGTCTGTTCTGGCGTTACGCGACCGATAATACGCGACGCATGTTCCGTCAGATATGAACCTTGACCTAAAGTTACGTTTTCTTAAAAGAGCATTGGCTGCTACTATGGCCGCAGTATCGGCTGTCATAAAAGTGCTGGCAGGAGGGTATGATTTAAAAAACGCTCTTTAGAAACCACACTACTTACCTACTTACTTCATAAATAACGTTTTAGTGACGTCATTCCCCGGTAAATTACGAAAGTTTCTAGGAAACCGTAGGTAACTTGAGTATCGATAAAAACGCTCCCGAAATCAAGGAAACCCAACTTCAGTGTTAATTTTATCTGTTTGTGAGGTACTTTTTCGAAAAAAAAACAGTGGCACTCCGGGAGTGCCGTCAGAAGAGAAAACAAAACTCAATCAGAATACTTTGCCGTCACTCACTGACATATCGGATTTAAAATCGAGTACCTACCTACATCCCGAGGACAGCCGAACACATCCGAATATAGCGCGGTGTCGGTAACAATGTCGCGAGTTCAATGGATTTTTCCCATCTTAAAAATGCCTAACGCGCTTAAAGAAGTTTTCACTTAAAAATATATATTACAGGTTTTGTTCATTAACAAACAATTACAGACACAGTTTGGCATAGATTTAAGAAAAATTGTATTTATCGTTAGTCTTTATATTTTTGAATAAATTTTATTTATTTTTATTTTATTTTATTTATTTATTATTATGCAAACTAAGGTTACCGAGAAACGCAACCGCTCTTTTCCCAAACTTTCAGAAGTTTAGAAAATATAAAGCACAGTTCCTAGATTTAACAAACTTCCGCAAAAACCTCTATCCACCACATCGCTATGGAAATTCAATGAAATTCGTTTTCCGTCAATCCTGGCTGGCATGGCCAATCGGAACCTAATATTATTTTGGCTGGGTTCTACGGAATTGGCGGGTCGACGGAGATAATACGATCTGCGTCAGTTTTGGAAAGATTTTTTTGGAGATTTAAACTGTTTATGTGGTACTACCCGTAACGACTGTCAAAGATCCTCAAACGACAGCCGATACCAACGGCTTAAAGTGCTTTCCGAGGCACGGACTTGTTTTTAAGTGTACTTTCATTATTTCTTGAATTGAAATCCTAGAAAGAAGTGTTTATTGGTATCTTTCTTGACTAAACGTTGAATCTTTCAATGGTTTACTACTGACGATGAAGGTTATACTGAATTTTGGATACCACTACACTACTAACAAGAACAGTGTTAATTGCTAATTTATCTACGTGTAGATAGTTTTAAAGTAACTTGCTTATAATAAATGTGCATAAATCGAAGGGAATAAAAATACCTGAATAGTTTTTTTTTTCTAAATTAATTAATTAATACCTGAATAGTTTTTTTCCTAAATTAATTAAGACTGGTCGTTAGACTTTCGGGCTTCTGAACGACTGTTAAAGATCCACGAATGACAACCGGGACCAACGGCTTAACGTGCTTTCCGAGACACGGAGGGGTCACGGTATGTAAAGATGGTCACACACACTAAATTATAGCGTCGAAAAATTCTTCCGCATCGCTGTCGACTGGTAATGTATCCAAGAGACTGGCGGCATTACCACGTTGTATGGCAATGCTTAGAATGTTAATAGTTAATGAATAATAGTTGAATACTTAATAGTTCAATGATATTTGGTACAGTCAACAAAGGAGTTAAGTATACAGGAGCGTCGGATATTGTTGAAGTTTACTAAGAAACCGATGGATATTCTCGAATAAAATTTTAGTTTATTGATAGAAAACAAACAGCTCATTTATTAAATTAAATTTCAGTCCAGAACATCCATCGGTTTCTTAGTAAACTTCAACTATATCCGACGCTCCTGTATACTTAACTCCTTTGTTGACTGTACATTAAAACAGTTGGACAACAACAACAACACAACGACATTTTGATAAATTATAATTTTATTCTACGTCTATTTTATTTTAAAAAACAACATTCCACATTTTTGCACCTTCATCAAAATAAACAGAATTCGTATTTTTATAACAACTACTAAAACTACAAAGCCCTTAAAAAAATACAAAGCAGCTTTTGTTGGACTCTTGTAAAAATAACAAACACTTTACTTTGTGGCAGTACCATCGCATTGTGCTAATAGTCAGTGCAAGCTTGTGTCAACAACTGTACCTATAGTTATCTATACCTCTATTTCATGTCAGGTATAATCTCCGTTCGCAGTTTAGTTTCCAAAAGTCACAACAAATATGAGTTTTTGGAAATATAACTTTAATACCAACAACATAAAGAAAAGATGAAGATGCGGTTTCACCCGCGTAAATGTCGATCCCGTGGGAATATCGGGATAAAAAGTAGCCTATATGTTAATCCAGGGTGCCAGCTACCTCCATACAAAATTTTATCAAAATTGGTCCAGCCATTTGAGCGTGAAGAAGTAACAAACATAATAACACACACACACACTCACAAACTTTCGCCTTTATAATATTAGTGTGATATCTTCGCTAAAAGCAACAAGCTAAACTTGTGTACCTACCCACATATTGTATGCACAACATTTTTATTCAGGCGTGGCTAGTCGGTGCACGCAACTACACCGCATGCACCGCCGACTCGACACGGAATACGTAATGCAGGTGTCAGTCGACCAGCGTAGTGTACCGTACGACCAAAGTTTTGGTTTCGGCTTTGTCCAAAAAATCAGGATTCTGCCACAGTTTTGGTTTCGGCTAAAAGTGGCCGAATCTTCGGCCCGATCGACATTTGTGTTCATGAGCTGTTGGTTTTTAACCTACTTCAAAAAGGAGGTCCTGTATTCGACCCGTATGTTTGTACGTCCGCGATTTTCTCAAAAATTGATGAACCAGTTTTGATAATTCTTTCAATAATATGATCTACATACTTTCAGGAAGGTTTTAGTATATAATACATTAGGTAATTATTCTTATAAAACACTATAAAGTGATAAATAACTTTAATTTTGGAAGTCGGTGTCAAAAAACGAAAATGTGGAACGAACGGCACCGACTCGAGGTCAGCGAAAACTAGAAATGTATAGCTATACATACAATCATTACGATTATTTTTTGTCAGATTATTCTACAAGCATAGGTACTAAAATACTAGTGTTTTAATTTTTGAGTCCAAACAATAGATTTTTTGTAATAAAATAATTGCTTCATATTTTGCAAATTACCAGCGTTGTGTTATCGCGCTTCTCTTTCTTTTCTAAGCAGTCCGACAGTGACCGCGCTTTAGGTCATGAAAGCCCCCGGTCTAAAAATCTACAGTTGTAACTTGTATGTAGATTTGTGGTCCGCTTTGAACCAGTCTGTTTTGTTAAGTTAAAGATTTTCAATTTCAGGGCAGATTTTTTTAAATCACGATTAGGTATCGAATATATCATAGGAAATCATAAACATATTTGTAGTAGTAGTAGGTAGTTTTTCCAGAAAAATAAAAATAGATCAATAATAAAAACACTGAAACATACATGTACCTATATATTAATAGAACTATGCGTACAATACGTCCCACATACCGCAGTGTCTCAAGACGAAAATCTTTGACCAGTGCGTGTTGCCAGTGATGACTTATGGCACTGAAACGTGGTCGCTCACAATGGGCCTTATAAGAAGGCTAAAAGTCACCCAAAGGGCAATGGAGAGGGCTATGCTTGGAGTTTCCCTGAGTGATCGAATCAGGAATGAGGAGATCCGCAGGAGAACCAAGGTAACCGACATAGCCCGCAGAATTGCCAAACTTAAGTGGCAGTGGGCAGGGCACATTGCTCGCAGAACAGATGGCCGATGGGGCCGAAAGGTTCTGGAGTGGCGACCACGTACCGGAAGACGTAGCGTTGGAAGGCCTCCCACAAGGTGGACCGACGACCTTGTGAAGGCCGCAGGAACCCGTTGGATGCGAGAAGCAAAGAACCGGTCGAAGTGGAAGTGCTTGGGGGAGGCCTATGTCCAGCAGTGGACGTCTTTTGGCTGAAATGATGATGATGATGCGTACAATAACAATAACCATAATGGTCGACACGACCATGACACGACGCACAAAAATCCTCACAATATAAAAAAAAAAAAACAATAAAGAAAATAAAACTCATTTTCGTTTCTCTCAAAAACAAAATGAAAAAATAAAGCTTTTATTCGGCGTCAGCGTCGGCTACACGCAACAAGAGTGCACCAACTCAGAATGTATAATGCGACCGTCGCTTTCGACTAGTGTGGCTACACCTTTATGCCGACGACAATACCGAGTAGTGTCTTAAGTGAATAATCGTTTTGTAGAAAATGGTTTTTGAGAGAAAATGGTGGAATGAGATGTAATTACCAGACGTGGTACGAATTTGATGGTTCATTTGGTGGGCATTTAACTTTTTTTTGGTTTTTGACTTAAAGGACCGTGGATAGTCTTTGACAATTATTTATTTTTAGCCTGTGTTGTCTCCAGGGACTTGAAACGTTACTCAAAATAACGTTACGCGCATTTCCGGTACCGATAATTTGTACCATTCCAGCAGGATCGTAACAAAATTATTCCTTGGCTATAACGATACTGACAAACGGAACTAAATCTTAAACTGTTCACTAACAATTTTATCTATATACCGTTATTAGTATAACAATATAATGACGTTATTCATTTTGATACTCAACTTTGCCAGCATAAGAGATAAAAGATGACGAAAAAGTATGAAGAATAACGTTACAAATGAATCTGTAACGTTTCACATGTAAAGTTATTACAAGCGGATAAGCTTAATGTTACTGATACCTATAACGTTACTTAAAATATTGTTCTACGAAAATGATATTGTATAACGTTTTTTTTTTGTAACGTTATTGATATTTTAAGGTTTTAGTATCGTTACAAATTTAGGAACGTTATACGATAACATTAGTGGTAACGGAACGAAATTAATTTCGTTTTCAAGTCCCTGGTTGTCCCACTACTGGACAAAGGCTTCCCTTTCTCGTTGTCACTCTATCTTGAGCTACTGTGAACCAATCCTGTTTGTAGGCGTCAAACCCGCCATGTTTCCTGGGGCAGCCTCGACGTCACCTCGATGTTGCTGGGACCCCACATAGTGGTTAATTTTTACCGACTTCAAAAAAAAGGAGGTTATCAATTCGATACGTATGTATGTAATATTATTGGAATTGCATTATATTCACATATGACAATCTACTAAGGCTTCCAAACAAATATACAAAATTTCATAGACGTATTAATGTATGTGTGTCAAAGGGAAAACATCTCAAAACCTTGGTCAAATTCTAGTGCAAAAACTAAAAATTACGAAATAAAAAGTAATTTAAAAAAATTAAATCGACTTCAAAAAGAAATCAACTCAAAATTATGAATTAACTTTAATTTCGGAAGTCGGTGGCAAAAAAATAAAATACAGATCCCAAGACACCGACTTCCGAAATTAAAGTTATTTCATAATTTTGAGTTGATTTCTTTTTGAAGTCGGTTTAATTTTTTGACGTGACAACGTCTTAAATTAGGTTGCGGCTGGGAGTCACTTATGAAAAAGTGTAACGCTCGGTAACGTTACGATGAGTCACCGAACGAGAGAGAGGCCCGCCGAATGCCTTGCGTCTCTCTCCCACTCAACTATTCTACCGAGAAAAAGACGTTGTCACGTAAAATCTTCGCCCGTAAAACCGACTTTACAGGCAACCATTTTTTAAATTACTTTTTTGACTTGACTTGTTTGACATGCGGCAAACATGTCCAGCCCAGTCCTACTTACGCTTGGCTGCTTTTTGAATGACACTGTGTTCTTAAGACCAGGCACTCTAAAATAATTTCCACGCAAGCTCCGCCCCATGAATGCACTAAGGAACCGGTTAGGCCGTTATACAGTGCTAGACGCTAACACATCAGTAATAAAGCTGAATACCGTGTGCGCTCTTTGATCGCGTTCGGGCACGAAAGTAAATGTCGTAAATCTCAATTCTTATTTCGTTTATAACTAAAGTAATAATTGATCTAGAGAAAAAAATTCTTGTGGCTGGATAGTAAACTATGTTTTCTTACTGTGAACATTTATTTTAGACATAAAGGCTGAGCAATCTTGAAAAAAAATGTAATAATCTTTAAAAAAGACATGATTTTATTTTTTTATTTTCGAATAAAAAATGTATCGAGCGAAAATGTTACAAGTACGTAACTGTCTTGTACAGTCAACAAAGGAGTTAAGTATACAGGAGCGTCGGATATAGTTGAAGTTTACTAAGAAACCGATGGATATTTTCGAATAAAATTTTAGTTTATTAATAGAAAACAAACAGCTCATTTATTAAATGAAATTTCAGTCCAGAACATCCATCGGTTTCTTAGTAAACTTCAACTATATCCGACGCTCCTGTATACTTAACTCCTTTGTTGACTGTACATGGAAAGAAAAAGATGCAATAAATCATATACTAAAGTTCCATTTTGATTGTATGTGTGACTGTTTCAGAATATTAATGCAAATTAACATATCATTTAGGGAGCCTCCTCTTAACACGACCCGTTGATCTGCTTCCAAATAACTATTATTTATTTTATTAATTCAAGTTACAAAGACTCATAAACAATACGCAAAATTCAATACAATACATCACATAAACATCAAAAAAATACATTAATAATACAAAACAAAAACCACCGTACCTCCAACCCTTACACATTTAATGACCTTCGACTGTACGTGACGTGCAAGTCACTGCAGCGTCGCATGTATGGACCGTCGAGCCTGTCCGGTATCCGCTATCATCTTCTGAACCATTCATGTTTCATAGACTTTCCCAATTTGCGTTTAATTCCGGTTGAACATATTAATGCTACAAAATAAATTCTCAGTATTCAATATTCTAACACTATACTGAGAAAAACTACGGGTTTATTATTTCGAAGCAAATGGAGAACAACAAGCTAAAATTCGAATGTAACAGCGTCAGCATTGGCGCATAACAAAATCGATTTTCTGAGAAAAAACAGCACAGATTCCGACTCCTTTTACTCATCTTTGTGATGTTCCCTAATCGCCTGTTACGATACCAACGTGAAAAAGATCAAACCGTTTATTCAGTATTCAATTCGCAAAAACGATACGGTGATCCCCTGCCGCTTTCCTTTCCAACTGAATGATAATCAACTTCACCGCTCTTCATTTTTTTCAGATCCACCTTTAAACGTTCAAATAGCCGTAACTCATTTTCCTGCTAACCTCCTTATCTTTTAATATTTCTGAATACAGAATATACGCGTACAGCATTATTCATGTAATCCGTCAGGGTATCGTACAATCGGACAGTCGGCGAGAGTGGCGCGGACAAAGACGCTACGAAATGGAATTTTCAAGTAGAAGCACTTGTGAGCGCGAATGTACCGCAGCAGATGGATTAATGTGGAATTGTTGTAAGATACGCTTTACACTAGGTCGGAGAATATAAGAAATATGGTTTGTTCGCTATTGCTTAAAAATACGAGTAAAGCTACGGATTAGGAAACAAAAAAAGAAAATCAAAAATAAAAAAAACTGGTCAAGTGCGAGTCGGACTAGCACACCGAGGGATCAGGTTTGTAAGTTTTAAATTATTTTTCTACAAAACAGTTTTCGGATTTTTTCCTATAGATACTTGTGCTACATGACATTGCTTCTTGCCAAACATGATTCTAGGTCAACGGGAAGTACTCTATAGGTTTTGATTTCCGAACATATTATACGCCCGTATCTTTTGATAGCGTTGACTTAGAAGTTTGATTTTTTTCACTGGTTCAAGGGATTGCAGCCCTGAGTATTTGATATTAATTTAAACTTGATAACTCCACGCGTGCCTGAGAAAAAGGGTCTACACTGACGGACAGACAGACGGACAACGAAGTGATCTCCGTTTTTCCTTTTGAGGTACGGAACCCTAAAAAAATGTATTTTGGTAAATTTTCAGGAACATACAATATTTTTTAGGGATAGGGTGTTGTGGCGTAGCCTAGGAGGCCTATAGTATGTCCAGCAGTGGACTGCAATAGGCTGAGTTGATTGAGGTAACTGTGTAACTGTAATTCGACGTATTTATTCTGTACATACTTACACAAATAAAATACATGGTATATACATGTACCATGTAGTTTGTGTGTGTGTGTGTCACGCTTAAACGGCTTTACCAATTTTGATAAAATTTTGTGTGGAGGTAGCCGACACCCTGGATTAACATAAAAGCTACTTCTTATCCCTATATTCCCACGGGATCGACATTTACGCGGGTGAAACAGCGGGGCGCAGCTAGTATTTCATGATAAATTCCATTGGTCGAAAGAAAATAGTTTTCAAGTTTCAGTTTTAAAAAAATCTTGGAGTTACATCGTTTAGGATACAAACCATGCTGTTGCGGAAATCTGTCTCTACCTAACTCTTTCACGGCGGATTGTCACCTTAAGGGGCTCACAGGACCTAAACACAAAAAACGCAAGTTTTAGAAACAATAAAAGTGTCTGATCCACTACAGTAAACAAAATCAAAAAAATATTATGATATTCTTCAGGATTTAAGCTAGGTAGATAGTGTGTTGAAAACATAATACAACTAATTTGTTACGATAGAAAAAAATCATGAAGATACCTTTAAAAACTTTCTTTTTACAATAAAAACCATACTAATATACATACAATCATTCTGATTTTTTGTCAGATTATTCTACAAGCAATATACTAAAACACTAGTGTTTTATTTTTTTAGTCCAAACAATAGATTTTTTAAAATTAAATAATTGCTTTATATTTTGCAATAAATTAGCAGCGTTGTGTCATCGCGCTTCTCTTTCTTTTCTATGCAGTCCGACAGTGACCGCGCTTTAGGTCATGTAAGCCCCTTAAACCCTGAAATAAAGATGGCGTAGACACAGATCGTAAGGGACAGAGGAACATCGCAGCTTGTGGTGCGATAATTTCATTTAGCGAATGATTGTTCTACCCGCGTTAGGTCGGGCTATGAAACACGTTTTTGAGCGCACAGATAGTGGCTAAAATGGCGCAATGGCAAAGTACAAGGTGGCAGGGATGTCGACGCGCAAACTGTAAGCATGAATTCAGCACATGATTACGAACCTAGGGTAGAAATTTTTCGACGGTTATCAAAAAAAACAGAATACATCTACTTACGAAGTTTCAACTATAGTTCTTATAGTTTCGGAAAAAAGTGGCTGTGACATACGGACGGACAGACAGACATGACGAATCCATAAGGGTTCCGTTTTTTGCCATTTGGCTACGGAACCCTAAAAAGATTCCAACGAACTGAGAACCTCCTCCTTTTTTTAAGTCAATTAATAACCTTATAGCGAAACATTTCCTTTACACGATAAGTAGGTATGTAAAACCACCACCATGTAAAGAGGTACTGTTGTTTGTTTGTAGTTTCGCTCCCAACTCAGTTCTGATGGATGGAAGGCCCGAATGTAAATCAAAGTTCAACTGCTAACCCCTTTTTTACTTAACGATGGGGCGGGTAAGCTAGTTGCTCATATTTATTACGTTGTTTTTATAAGACTCGTGTTATTTAGCGTAATAGTTTGTAAACTATGATTTATTTAGACAGAATTAGGGTTGAAAATAAACAGCGGTTAATGTGAATGAAGTAATTAGATCTGTGGTTATGTTTAATGTTTGAAAGCCAATCCAATTAGGTAACAAATGTTTTGCAGCACTTGAAAATTATGCGTGATTAACTCATTGTAAAAAAAATGTGTGTATTAAAAACTAAAGTGTTGGTTAAACCTAGAAATATGATGACAATCTACTACGCCATTGTATTATAAAAAAAAAACAGTGGCACTCCGGGAGCCGCCTCCACCGACAGAAGTGAAAAAAACAAAACACAAGCAGAATACTTTGCCAGCACTCACTGACATATCGGATATACATTACAACCTTTTTTTTTTTTCGGGGGGGAAAATCCTCATGGATGTCCGCCGCCCTGGGGTGGGCGACGGGGTCTGTCAGACTCTTACTGACTAAAAACCACTCCGGTTTTCCCTTCCTGTACCTATTGCCGGGGGTACGGGTATCGCTTGCGCATTCGTCCGCGCCCCCAGCAGGTATTGGCCCGCCAGATGTTTGTAGGCGGGCCCCGTCACCCTCTGCGGCCGTCACCCAGCGGCCGCAGGAACTCCAACTAAGAGGCGCGCGTGGAACACTACGCCGCGCCGCCTCGAGGCCTGTTTCTGATCGGGCAACAGACGCCCCTAGTCTGTCGCCCACAGGCCGCGCCCTATGGTGGCCGGAGATCGTCCGCCACCCTGCGACGCCCGGTGCGTCTGCTGCGGGCCGGGAGAGAGGTAACAGCTTCTCTCTCCCTTTCCGCCGCCTCCTTTGCCGACATTACGTCCTAACAAAAGGAGGCGACGGCTTATACATTACAACCTAGTACATCCCGAGGACAGCCGAACACATCCGAGGTGGGCTGTACTATAATCCACCAGGCGGGTCCAGTGCGGGTTGGTAGATGTCACATGTCTTTGAAGTTTTGGTTCTAGGACATGCCGGTTTCCTCACGATGTTTTCCTTCACCGTTTTGAGAGCAGTGGTGATAAAATAATCTGCACAAAATAAAGCGCCTGTCTAGAATCGAACCGAAGGAAGTTGTAGGTCGCGGCCGTTACTACTGGGCCACCACTGCTCTCAGTGTAAGGACACGGTTATCTCTAGCTGTTCCCTTTATATCGACTGTTTATCGTCACTGTGTCGTCGAAATATTTTATCGTTGAACGACTGTCGTATCTAGCTGTTCCGCTGTGCTGTGCTGTGATCGTGACGACATTTTTACTGTTCACAGCAGTCGCCTTGCACATTAGTCGCCTCTATGTTCTTTTGAAGATCAGTAGTGGTATGAACGTCTGTAAGTATGTGTGATACGTGTGTGTGCGATACGTGGCTACGATAGATAGTCGCAATAACGACACATGATTTGTCGTGTTACGACTGTCTTGCTAGCCGTTCCCATTGACTTGACAATCTGTCATCACTGCAAAAAAAGTCGTAAGTGAACACCTCCATTTAAATAAGGGGGCCTTAGAATGAATAGATATAGTATGTTCTCTATAAAGGAAGAAGATGGGAGTGGGCCGGACACGTCTCACAAATGCACCCGGAGAGATGGGCAAAGATCGTCACTTACTGGACGCCTGAGGCAGGACATCGCCATCGAGGTAGACCAAGGCGAAGGTGGCGTGACGATCTAATAACATTCGCAGGGCCAACATGGCCAGGTATCGCACAAGACAGGGAGGTTTGGAGGGAAAAAGGGGAGGCCTTTGCCCAGCAGTGGGACACAAACTAAGCTATAATAAAAAAAAATACAGGATTGCCAAGAGAATATTTTCTCATAACCTTTTTGAAATAAAACCGTTGTTTTCATGGCCACACAAGTAAGCCCAGATAGCGTACGTTGCGTACTGCGACAGAGGAAATTAAAGCAATGTCGCGTTGTTTACTTTTATTACTTTACAGGAATTTGAAGTAAGAAGGGAGGAAGGGAAGAAGTGCGGATTCTTCGAGGGCAGAAGTGTGGATAAGATTTGTTAATACCATGCTCAAATCACAGCAAAGATTGGGTCACATGAATGAATTCCTTTTCATATGCTTTTAGAACATTTTGAAGCACCATCAGTGAACCAATTTTTTGCTTGTAATTATTGTAGTCTAGCTGACCTTATAGATCCTGTCCAAAGTTCAATAATACAAAAATCCTGTTACGAAAAAAGGACCTTTAAAGTTTTTCCCGAATTTTAACATTTTCCGGGAGACTTTTAAAATTTTTCATTTCTTACAGATGTAATGCGGACTAATACGAACATTTTGAGACAAAGAATAGCCAATTCTGCCTATCCGTTCTCAAGTGATGTGCTTACCAACGAACAGCATTTCATTTTTGAAGTGGAAAATCCTTTATGCACGTTGGCCTTTTTTTGAGATGGGAAAAAACCATTGAACTCGCGACACTGTTACCGTAACCGACACCTCCGTTTTAAGTTTTGGCCATAAAGACATCAACGCGCTGTACATTGTCTTTGGGAAGAATGACCTTCAAACATATTTATAAATTACTATGCTTTTTCAAGTTTTCACTTCTGTCGGCACTCCTGGAGTGCCACTGTTTTTTTTTAATTATCTTATTTTTTTTAATAATATCATTTACTTGTATGTTACACGGGAAGCTCTCAAGAGACAAGTTTTCCAAACATCACATTCGGAACGTCAGCTATTTGAATGCTATTAAGATATTTTTGTCGATAGCTAAATACATATATTGGACCGATTTCCATGCCACATTTCCAATCAAACAGTCAATTACAGTCGTCTTCTAAACCAATATTTAAAGAGAAGAAGATTTCATTTTTTGTATCTTCGTTTATTACGCTGTCACGCTAAAACGGCTGAACGGATTTGGATCAAATTTAGCACATGGGCAAACCATGACCTGAATTAGGACATAGGATACTTTTTATCCCGATGTTCCCATAGGACCAAGACTTATGTGGTTGAAACCGTGAGGCACAGCTGGTTGTGAAATAATTAGAAGCCATCAGCTTACTTACTTGGCAAAACTCAACTCTACCGGCCCCGCTTATCTCGTAAATGTATGACAAATGATTCGACATAATCTTCTCACATCTCCGCCTAAGCTTGTAGGAAGATCCTGCATCCTCGTATTTGTATATTTGTCACAGCAGTTCACTACTGGCGTAAAGTAATTATGTGTTACAGCTGTTTAGGCCTTGGGCTGTAGTGGACGTTTTCCTTGTTACCCGACTGCAAAGATGGACAAGATGGAACTTAATTGATGCAGAATTAGACGTCCCCGACTCTCCCTATTTTCTTGGCTCTTTAGAGGTATGAGGAATAGGGTGGAAAGTTCCTCATACCCTATTTAAAAGGGAGGAGCCTCCGACCAGACGGGTTTTATGTCTGGTGGGCTACTGCCAGACGGTTGTTGTCTGGTTTCTGTGTAACAAAAAGTTGTGGCCATATTTAAGGGTGTGGTTCAGACCATCAAACTGGACAACTTTCTCCATGGGAAAAAAATAAAATCACGAAAAAAAAAAAAAAATTGAAATGTCTTATTTAAAAAAAATTAAATTAAAAATTTAAAAAACCCCCGACAAAAATAAAATTAAGGAATCCCTACAAAAAGCATGAAATAAATTTGAAAAAATCTTATGGAAGTCGGGGGACCATTCTGTGGAACACCTTCTATTCTGAGGTCCCCCGACTTCCATAAGATTTTTTCAAATTTATTTCATGCTTTTTGTAGGGATTCCTTAATTTTATTTTTGTCGGGGGTTTTTTAAATTTTTAATTTAATTTTTTATTTCATGCTTTTTGTAGGGACTCCTTAATTTTTGTATTTAATTTCTTTTATTTTCTTCCGTTTTAAGATTCTGGTAATTTGGTGTTTAATCAGGTTTTTTATCCGTCAAAAAATATTGATTAATTTATAGTTGAAGAATAATTTTTAAGACTAAACAGATTTTTTTGTTTTATTATATTTTTCAAGTTTTTAGTTTTCATTTCGTTATGTAGTTAATATTCCTCATTCCCTTTCAATATAGTGTAAATTATTCTACTTGTCAAGCCCTTGCATTTGATACCTATATTGAAGGAGTTGTGAAAAAAAAATGTAATTCGCCATTTTGTGGTGGCGGCCATCTTGGACTTGAAATTTTTATTAGTGTATAGTATTCTACTAATCAAGCCCTTTCATTTGATACCCATATTGAGGGAGTTGAGAAAAAAAAGTGTAATTTGCCACTTTGTTGTGGCGGCCATCTTGGATTCAAAATTTGTTATAGTGTATAGTATTCTACTATTGAAGCCCTTTCATTTGATACCCATATTGAGGGAATTGTGAAAAAATATGTTATCCGCCATTTTGTAGCGGCGGCCATCTTGGACCGATTTTCATCAAACATAGCTAAGAACACTCCCGACTAATACACCTTTCAAACAAAAAAAACTAAATCAAAATCGGTTCATCCGTTCGGGAGCTACGATGCCACAGACAGACACACACACACACACAACACACACACACACCCCCACACAGACACGTCAAACTTATAACACCCCGTCGTTTTTGCGTCGGGGGTTAAAAAAGATAACTGGAAATCTCTGTTTCTATGGAAAATTTAAAATCGGTCTAATTTGGCTGTAACACTATTTTTCGAAAATGTTCTTAACTAATGATGATCTATCTATCTATCTAACTTTTAAGACCTTTGTATCCTGCTTATGCTTAAGAAGTTTCATTAACATCGGTTCATTCATTTTGAAAAACAAGGGCTTGAAAGTTTGAATAAGCATAATAAATAATTAGATATGGATTTTGTCTATGCCCATAACAACAGTCCGTCTTTCTGTTTATCCCATCAACTGAATATATTGGCAGCTAAAACTCAAAATATTTAAATGCAGTCGAATCCATACTAATATTATAAATTCGAAAGTAACTCTGTCTGTCTGTCGGTCTGTCTGTCTGTCTGTCTGTATGTTACCTTTTCACGCCTAAACCACTGAACGGATTTCGATAAAATTTAGCAGAGAGATATCATCCCGGGGAAGGACATAGGATAGTTTTTATCCCGATATTCCCACGGGATCGATACTTACGCGGGTGAGACCGCGGTGCTCACCTAGTAGAGAATAAAGCAAAAAGAAGTGATCTAACCAACAAGTAACACAGCAACCGTCTACTTTCATAGACAACAATAATGGCGAACAATTTTCCTCTCACACAAAATTAATTATCTATTCACGATACCTACACGTAACAATGCCTGTTATTCTCTATATTATGGGGATCACGGCCTAACATTCCAGAGATCCTTGACTATCCAGATTGTGGTTACAGGATAGCTGTATTAGCAGCCAGATGTTTCCAGAATGTAGACCTTGGTTCCATTACTAAACCACGGACGTTACGTCGAAGGGGCACGTTCGGAATTCTTATGATCCATTCTGAGATAATATTCGACTTTTTGGAGCGTTTAAACGTTTTTGGAGCGTTTAAGGATTATTTAATGGTTTGTTGTTTTAGGTTTTCTTGGTATTAAATCCATAATAATATTATAAATGCGAAAGTGTGTCTGTCTGTTACCTCTTCACGCTTAAACCGCTGAACCGATTTAGATGAAACTTAGTATAAAGATAGTTTGAGTCCCAGGAAAGGACGTACATAGATTTTGTCCACATATTCCCACGGGATCGAAACTTATACGGGTGAAACCGCGGGGCGAAGCTACCACAGAAAATGGCCACATAAAATTTAGTCAAAGAGGTTTGAGTTCGAACCCCATCCGATGCATAATTGATATGAAGATTGCATTATCAACCTGTGGTGTTCCCACTGCTGGGATAGGGTGAGAGGGAGTGAGCCTAAGCCACCGCGCGGGCCCAGTGCGGGTTGGTAGATGATTCTGGTGGATGTGGTTTTATGTTGAGTTTAATGGACTGTATGCTGTACAAGACAAGTGCATCATCCCAAGGTCAAACACCAAATGAATAAAAAATATATTCAAACGCAAACTCAAAGCATTTATTTCAATTAAACAAATTACAGGCACTTTTGAATTGTCAAGGGGTCGGTCAGTCAGAAAGATGAAGCTAGTTGCCCATTCCAAAGCGTAGGTACCTATGGAGAAGAACGGGCAAGAAACTTCATGGACACTCTTTTAAATCAAAATAATATGGTTACAAAGTCTTGTTTACATCATTCATGTTATGCATGTAAGAACGATGCAGAACGTTAACAAAACAAGATAAAGATACACCTCTGTTCAACCCTTTGGGGAATACAAGTTAGCGTAATGTTATTTGAAACACAAACGGTCCCAGATACAGTTATATTTGCATACAAAGTAACAAAAGTCAACGTTTAAACTTTAAATGTAACCGTTACAGTTAGCTGAAGCTCTAACGTTAATGATAGTTACAATGTCGTGGCATAGTTCACTTTATTATTACTTAATTGTTGTGTTGTTACTTAGATGTAACTTGGGTTTCTTTGTAGTTTGTTTTTGGGTGTACTGGTTCAGTTTTAGCTGTGGTGGGAAAAGTCATTAGTAGAACTCTAGATTGTTATATTTATTGCTAGGTTTTTGGTATTTGCTTTGAAAAGACACTTAGGCCTCACGATATACAATGAATAATAATATAATATAAGCTTAAATAGACGATATAAAAAGAAAAATTTGGAAAATCCAAAAGTGACTAATAATGCTCATTTGATCGTATGAAAAACATATGGATATTATATTAGTTAGTTTTAAAAAAAAATACTCAATTGACACTTGATTGCCGGTTTTTTTTTTTTATATTTAGATGTTATTTCGTTTCTACTGCATTAAATAAATTTTTGAAAAGTACAGAATTAATCTTCATTAAATTATCTATACAATGATATATGAATTAAGTAGGTTCTGTGTACAAGCAGGAGTATAACAATATAATTTATAATGGATAATGAATTTCAAACTTATACATGTAATTTTGGTGATTATTTAATTTTGTTACTGAATTATTGACATAAAACTGTTTATTATTATATTATTCCATTTTGAATGCGTTGTCGCGTACTGAATTTTAAATAGTATGAACGTACTTAATGTTTTTTTTTTAATTTTGCTTTTTGTTGGTTATTATTACCTACCTATTTCATTTATCATCACTGTAATATTTTAAACACAATGTATTTTTTTATGAAATAAATAACTTATGACTTAATAGAAACAGTGGTTTGTGGTTGATAAGTGAGGATTCTTAAATAGGTGTTACCTACGTTGGAAAATCACTAGGAAGCGCTGCAGTATTGTATTTTATTTAAGCTACTACATATTATGTATAATGAACCTATGCTCTTTAAAAAGTTTAAAATAAAAAGCAAAATTAAAAATTTTGAAAAACCCACGGCAGTTAAATGTAATAGTCGGGGGACTGTTCTGTGGAACACCTTCTATTCTAAGAGGTCCTCTGACTGCCATATGAATTTATCTGTTTTAGTCTCGTTACATAAATTCTTTAAGTTCCCGTTTTTAAATTATTTTATCCTTTTCCAATTACATTTAACCGTTGTAAGTCTTTTTTTAATTTTTAATTTTGCTTTTTATTACCCGAGTACGGAGGGTATATGATTTTAACTGGTATGTTCATCTGTTCCCTCATAACTTCAAAAGTACTTAGACAAATGAGGTATAATTAGTAGCGTCTTGACCGTCCGCTGGTTTATAGGCTATGTGACGTCACACTAGATTCAATATGGCGCCCTCTAGAGGACTTATAGTAATACATTTGAAAATAAATATTTTGGGATAGTGCCTTATTGGGTATTAAACGAAAGGGCTTAATTAGCACATCTCAAAAATGAAATTGCATTATTAATAATAATAATTTACTGAAATAACTACTTTACAGTTTTCGGTTTTTTTCCTTTTCTTGTTCTGCATTTCATTGTCATTGTCAACGGAAAGTAATCTATAGGTTTTGATTACCTTGCGAGTGTCAAAATATCCAGGCGGCATAAACGGAACATAAATGCCCGTATCTTTTGATTACGTTGACTTAGAAGTTTGATTTTTCACCTTTTCAAGGGATTGCAGCCCTGAGTATTTGATATTAATTTTAAATTGATAACTCCACGCGTTCCTGAGAAAAAGGATCTTCATAACGAAGTGATCTTATACGGGTTCCGTTTTTCCTTTTGAGGTACGGAACCCTAAAAAGAAAATATATCAATCCTCTTGTAATAATGGTGAACAGCAAACGTGCCAGGAGTACGTAATTTTTTGAAAAATGTTTTACAAATTCAGGCAGAAACAGTTGTTACAACAAATGCCCCGAAACATATTGATTGTACTACATTGTAAGAGGCTTACTCCTGCTCGCCTGTACGTACAGCCAGTAAACATTTTCTACTATCGCTAAATAAACTCCAATATTTCAGCTACAACATTCCAACAATAGAATGATAAGCTTCACCTTTTTCAAACAAGTTTGTTTGCTAACCCAACCTATTGTCCAAATAAAATCGTATAAAATTCTGGCCTAAACCCTTACATATTTCAGATGGTCCATCGTTGCGACATTATGAATATTATCGCCAGCGTGTAGGCCGCTTTAGGCACCTGTCCCAAAGCGAGTAAAGCTAGCAACTAAAAACGAGTTAGCGAGCAACGAGGAGTCTTTGGTCAACTGGACCCACTCGAACTGGACCCGCGGGACCAGTTAACGTTATCACATTTTGAATACGTCTACTGGACCCACTGCCCAATTTCATCATCAAGTTCGCGACGGCGACGAGCGATTACTAGCTCGTATGCATAATTATAGTATTTTTATCTCACGAAGCGACACGCGTTTACTTTAAAATAACCCAAGCTATTGTCCAAACAAAATCGTACAAAAGTCTGGCCTAAACTCTAACATATTTCAGACAGTCCATCATCGCTACAATATGAATATTATCGCCAGCGTGTAGGCCCCTTTAGGCACCTGTCCCAAAGCGAGTAGAGCTAACAACTAAAAACGAGTTAGAGTGAAGCCACACTGCTCCGTTGCGTTGCGTTGTGACGTCGCAGCGCAAGATTTTGATTCGACAACGCAACCGAGAAGTGTGCCATGTTTTAAAATTTATATGTAAAATGACGCGCTGCGACGACGCAACGCAGCGCAACGGAGCAGTGTGGCTTCACTCTTAGCGAGCAACGAGCAGCAAGTTCGCGACGGCGACGAGCGATTTAGTTCGTATGCAAATGTATAGTATTTTTATCTCACGACGCGACACGCGTTTACTTTAAAATAACCCAAGCTATTGACCAAACACATCGTATAAAAATCTGGCCTAAACCCTAACATATTTCAGCCATTCCGACGATATTATTGGCACACTTGTTAACCAAAAGTAAAGTGCGTGTCGCTTCGTGCGATAAAAAAAAAACTATACATATGCATACGAGCGAGTAATCGCCCGTCGCCGTCGCGTACTCGCTGCTCGCCAACTCGTTTTTAGTCGCTAGCTCTACTCGCTTCTCGTTTATCGCGGGCGGTGGGGCAGGTGCCTTATGTTATGTTTTTAAAACATTTTCATAGGCGTTAGGGCCTCTACACTTGGCCGATAGGCCTCCGAAACGACATCCGAAACAAATGTTATGCGCATACATTATTTTGTACTGATAGGCTTAAGGGCGGCAAAATGCCGCTATGAATACATATGTTAGGTTAAAAGTGTAGTGCTGTTGTAGCTACTAATACTGTTCGGTATTATATATAGGTATAGGAACGTTTTAATTAGTACAGTCAGTTTTGTAAATCATGAAACTTTTATTTTCTCTTGACTGTACTTACTTGTCAAAAAGAGTAAACCTATAGATAATGTAGATATGACAGAGATTAAAACAGAATACGAACTAGCAGGAGACCGAGGAGGGGGGGGGGGGGGTGGAGGGGGGGTTTAGCGGATCAGACCGGAATAAATCGTTATAGCAATTAGCTGACCCACCTTTGCATAAATGGTTGAGATTTTTTGGAATACGAATCGACAGATTTTTATACTTCTTATATATTTTATTTATAAGAGCAATAAAATATATAAGAATTATAAAAATGTATCGATCACATTAATTATTATCGCATTAATTTTTAATTTCCTCATTTCAACACAATTATCACTATTACTTTTGTGGAACTTCTGCAACATTTTATAGCCGCGGCGGCTGTCGATAGGCTTCCAATCATGAATACGGTTGGAACAACAAAACTGCGTTGTGGTCGCATCGTCTCGCGCAGTCGCGCGTCACGGGCGTATCGCCGGCTTTGTTGCGGTAAAAAGATTCGCGCCAGTGTGTCGAGTATGTTGTGGTAAAAAGGAGTAAACAATATGGCGAATCGACAATTGTGTATGCGAGTAAGTGAGGCGAGGATTTAAAAAAAAAACCGGGCAAGAGCAAGTCGGATTCGCGCACCGAGGGTTCCGTACCATCATATATGTTTTTAAATTTTCACCGGCGAGCTACTTACTAGATCTCGTTCAAACCAATTTTCGGTGGAAGTTTACATGGTAATGTAGGTACATCATATATTTTTTTAGTTTTATCATTCTCTTATTTTATTTTAGAAGTTACAGGGGGGGGGACACATTTTACCACTTTGGAAGTGTCTCTCGCGCAAACTATTCAATTGAGAAAAAAATGATATTAGAAACCTCAATATCATTTTTGAAGACCTATTCACAGATACCCCACACGTATGGGTTTGATAAAAAAAAAAACAATGAGTTTCAGTTCTAAGTATGGAGAACCCCCAAATGTATTGTTTTTCTTCTATTTTTGTGTGAAAATCTTAATGCGGTTCACAGAATACATCTTCTTACCAAGTTTCAACAGTATAGTTCTTACAGTTTCGGAAAAAAGTGGCTGTGACATACGGACGGACAGACAGACAGACAGACATGACGAATCCATAAGTGTTCCGTTTTTGCCATTTGGCTACGGAACCCTAAAAATATACACAAACAGTTACCAGTTAGCCTATTACGGCCGGGCTACGGCTATGCTGCAGTGCTGCTGCCACACAGCTGCTAAACTACTGCTACTCAATAAGAAGCTTGATTGTCAACTTGACCATAAGGTGTGAATTTTCAGTCGTAATCGAAGTGTTGTGAGAAAGTAAGGTGAGTGTTATGGATGACTAAGGACGAGATTCTAAGGGGCGGTTGTTTCAAACAGTTGGTTAACGTAACATACGTACGTCAAATAATAACGATTACGTAATCGTTAATATTTGACGTACGTCTGTTTATGTGAAAAATAAAAAAATAATTTAAAAGCAGATAATTCAGGTGCAGAACTGCACACCTCTGATTATCCCCTCAGAGAATACTGCGTTAATATTAATTTCACGATACTGCGGTTTCGCAAAATAACCTCAACTTTCATGCCTTAAAAAGAATCGAGGGTCGCGCATTGTGTTCCCAGCCTATTGTGCTTTTAATATCAAAATATGCACGCAGACAAATAATTGAGGATTAATGGTAGATGAAGAGTTATGGGTTAAGGGGGCGAGTCGGGGCGATTCGGGGGCGAGTCAGGGGGAAGTTACAAAGGTTGAGTTTGAAGTATCGCGAATATAATGGAACTTTGTGATAAGTGTAATAACATAGATGTTTTATACATCGTCTTAAAATTACCTCTTTGTATTTGGATGACAAGTAATCACGAATTTATTTGCAAAACTTGATGATAGTCGATAGCCTTTACAAAAAAAAATATAGGTACTTGTAAAGTCAACAAAAGAGATAATTATGCAGGATCGTCTGATATAGTTGAAGTTTAGTAAGAAACCACCAATTTAAAAGATATTTCATAAACTGAATAAGAAGGATAAATACTGCGTAACTGTGCCCCTGTGTTTCACTTTTTTCATTAATAGTTGTCAAATTTGTACACTAGGCCTCTGTTGACAGCGGTTTAAATCGCCATTTTTTGAGGCTTCAAGTGCTTATAAAAATAATGTATCATCAAAAAGGAAAACATAAGGACATACAAGTACTTAAAAATTATTATTCTGTAAAAAATCATTGCTTTATGGTCATTAACCAGAAACAAAACATGCGAGAGCCTTTCAATGGAGAAACGACCACGCATTTCCTCTTAAAACTGGTAAGTTTCATACATCCTAATAAGTGTTGGCGACGCCGCCGCCGTCTGCGAAGCTACGACGTTGTGAACATGTGTTGTGAACGGACATTCAGTGCTAAAGACAAACTAAAGTGAAAGTGCAACAAGTGACTCATAATAGAGACTTTATTGTGCGCGACCAGTGTTAACTTCTCTTTTCTGCCCCTTGGCACCGTCATTAGAGATAATTCCAACTCCGTTTAGAGTTAAAGGTACCTATTTATCTCTTATATATACCTTATAAACGGTAACGTAAAGTAAATAAGTGTCATTGTGCGTATGTGCCAGCGTATCAGTTTAGTATCGTAAGTCTCTATACATATGTATGTTTATATAGGATCGTGCTCCACTCTCGACAGGTCTGAACTTGTCCAGACTTGAACGACGGCAAAACTGCTGTGATTGGCGGATCGAGAGTTGGGCACGAACAAAGATTATTGTAATTGGCGTTTCAAATGTGAGAAAGCGCACCATCGTCACTACTTGCGCTTATGTAAAATTGTATAAGGTCGAGCGTTTTTTGCAATGTAAAGTTAGGGATTCGCCGCTCGACGCTCGCCGTGAACGGACGTGCCGCTCTCCGCCGCTGCATCGTGTTTCGCTGCTCTCGCCGCCCGGTTTCGTTACGCTTGCCGTAACGAGTTCCGTAGTCTTCGACTACGACCCGTTTTCTATCAATAGCTGCCTTTTTCAAGGCACTGTTGATAGAGTATTTCTTAACAGTTTAACGTCAAATAAAACGTTCGTCGATTGTTGTGGCCCCTTCTGGGTAAAACCACAGTTTCGTGGTCCTTGGTGGAAACCTCACGGTGTCAACGAAGCCAAGTGGGTGGTGCCCCAATCCACCAGCCTCGCCCCTTCAGGGTGAGGCAGTCAATTGGAATCGGGAGCTAGAATCTTGGCCTTGGGGGGTCTCCTAGTCAAGCCTAGCTTTGTAACTAATCCTTTTCTCAACAGCTTTGCATCTAGTACGGTTGGGTGTGTCAACCCCTTCGTACTAGAACCAGTCTGGGTGTCTCTACACCCAATTCACTTGACTGGTTAGGACCCCGTCCGCGCAATAAGATTAGCGACGGGTTACAAGCTTAGGGCTCACCTTAGGTACTCACCTCCCTGTCTTCACCCGACAGGGAGGGTAGGATCCACTCACCCCCGGGCATTCCCACCCGGGGCTAGGTTCTCGTTAGGATCCCTAGGGTTTCACGCCCCTATGCAAATTCTTCTCCCGGCCCCTTCCCTCCGATAGAGCCACCATGGCGGATGCCGTAATATTGGCATTCGTCAAGGAGGTTCTCTTCAAAGATGAATCGTTTATCGCCAAATATGGCGCCCATCTAATTGGTTTCCGGAAGCCAACCCTCCCGAACGTCAATGTCGAAGATTTTTGCGACTTTTTCGATTGCCCGTCGCCGCCGCCTACGGCCGACAAAGGCTCAGCCCCCTCCGTCGCGGCTAATCCCCTGCCGGCGCCATTGTCCGTCCCAACAATGGATTCCGCCAAACCCACTAAGCCCTCTGTCACTTCTCCGACTAAGGTCGCCGCAGCCCCCCTTTCGGTACCTATTGTGCCAGCCCCTATTGTCTCTCAGACAATAGACGCCTCCCAACCCGAGGACATGGATACGTCCGTTCCTCAGCCAGACTCGGATGATGCACTATCCGCCTCTTCCTCCTCCGAAGACGACTACGAAGTCGTCGGAAAGGGAGGCAAGAGAAAGAAGGGCTCATCCTCCCACTCCAGCATAGCCAAAAAGCCAGTAGCGGCTCCCCTGTCCCCCCGCCCCCCCACCCCGCCCCCCGCCGCCTCCCCCGCCGCTTCTCAGGCCGCCCCCACCTCTCAGACCGCCCCCACTTCTCAGGCCGCCCCCACCTCTCAGGCCGCCCCCACTTCTAGCCCTAGTGCTATCCCTCCCGCTGCTAAGAAGCAACGGCCCCCACCCCCGGTTTACATTCAGGAGAAGTCCAAATGGACCGAGATCTCTAAAATGTGTGTTGATCGCAAGATCAACTACACCAACGCCCGATCTACCCAACAGGGTATCAAAGTAACGGTTCCCTCGTCCTCGGACTACAGGGAATTTACCCGACTCCTCCAAGCAAGGAACTACTCGTTCCATACCTACTCCCTTCCGGAGGAAGCTCCCACCCGCGTCATCATTAGGCGCATCCCCAAAGAAATCTCCACCGAGGAGATCAAAGAAGACCTTGCTTCACAAGGCATTCCCGTTTCAGCCGTCCATCGCTTACACAGAGCGAAAAAAGGCTTAGTCTACGACATGGTCCTTGTCGTATGCGACCCCACTGACGGTCACCATCCCATTTTTAAGGTTAGGTCAGTCTGTTCCCTCTCGGGAATCTCCATCGAAAAGCCCCGAAAGTCCAACCTCATTGGACAATGCCATAGGTGCCAATTATACGGCCACTCACAGTCCCACTGTTACGCGACGCCTAGATGCGTCAAGTGTCTAGGCGATCACGGAACAGCTGAATGTTCCCGCCCCAAGGACCGCACTCTGTGCACAGAGCCACCGAGCTGCGTTCTTTGCGGCCAATCCGGGCACCCGGCTAACTACCGGGGCTGCCCTAAAGCCCCGAAAGCCCCCTCCTCTAAACTGGCGAAGCGCGCAAGCGATCGTCAGCACAGAGAAAGTCCTTCTTCTGTGAAGATTCCATCTTCACAAATGCCCGATAGGCTCAGTCCCCAGCGACCCTCTCCTTGGGCAAACCTCTTCCACCAGAAAGCTCCCGCAGCTTCGGTGCCCGCCCAACCCCCGACCCCCCCAGCTCTGATGGCAATCCCCGTCCCACCACCAGCAGTAGCCCCTTCAGTCCCCTCGGCCCCAGTTGCCGCTCCAGTAGTCTACCCCACTACCGCTGCCCCGCGCCCCAGTAGGTTCACTCAATCCCCCGTCTCCGGCCCTCAGCCCAGCAGCATGGAGGTTATAATCGGTGCTTATGCATCGTTTATCGCCCCAGCTAACGCGATGGCAGCGGAAATTCAAGCCTGCAATGGCAATCCCCGGCGTATTGCCGAGATTTTCAATGCGTATCCCGAGATTACGCAAGTCCTGCAAACCCTAAAATTCTAGCTACTCCAATGGATATACAAAGAATAGGTGTTACCAAACCCCGATCCCTTAAAATAGGTTTCTTCAATGCCAACGGCATTTCTGGCCAGCGTGATGAGATCGCCACTTTCCTCCGCGATCATCAACTAGACGTCCTTTTAGTCCAGGAAACCTTCCTGAAGCCCCATCACCGTAACCCGAACATTGCCAACTTTAAAATAGTTCGCAATGACAGGTCTCGGTGTCACAAGGGTGGTACCCTTATCTACTTCAAAAAGTCCCTTCACTGCTCCCCTATAGACCCTCCTCCTCTCCTATCTCACCTGGAGGTCTCTATCTGTCGGCTTGGCATGACCGGCCACCAATCCTTATTAATCATCTCGGCTTATATCCCGCCCACGGCTGGTGCAGAGGATCCCATCTCTCTCACCAAAGACTTCACTGCCCTCTTCGGTATGAGTGACTCCGTCATCATGGCGGGGGATCTCAATGCCAAACATCCCGCCTGGAACAGTAGCACGACTTCTACCAGAGGTAGAATCCTGTTCAACCTAGGCGCCTCCCTTAACTTCGATGTCATCGCTCCGATGCATCCCACTCACTATCCCGGTGATCCCACCCATCTTCCTGACGTGCTCGACGTAGCGCTACTCAAGAATGTAAACCTCCGTTTGCAATCTATCGAGACGCACCAAGAGCTCAACTCCGACCACCGTCCCGTCACTATTCACCTAGCCCCCTATTCGGGCCCCCGTGATCCCAACCAGCCCCCTCCGACCAAGATAGTAACCGACTGGAGGAAAGTAAGCGAAAGACTGAAATCCACCACGTCACCTCACTTAGACTCTATTCCCGAGCAAATTGTCTCAGTTGCGGACACAACGGGAGCGATCGCCTCGTTTACAGATCACGTTCAATCCGTATTGACGGATTGCTCACGGGAAGTGCCAGTGATGGAAGACCATCGCTGGAAATTACCCGCTGACGTACGTGATCTGATAACCGAGAAGAACGCGTCCATTCGTGCCTACGACTCTTTTCCCTGTGACGCGAACAAAGCCCATATGCGCCATTTACAGCGTGCTGTAAAGAAACGCATAGCGGAGCTGCGTTCCGAGGGATGGGCCAAATTGCTCGGCGAACTAGAGCCCAATCACTTAGCCTTCTGGCAGCTTCAGAGGAAGCTTCGCTCCCCCGAAGAGGCCACTGTACCTCCTCTCATACGCCCCGACAAGTCCGTAGCTTTTGACAACCCCGACAAAGCCGAATGCCTCGCCGCCAGCTTAGAGTCCCAGTGCTCCCCCAGCTCTCAACTAGTAGATCAAGCGCACATCGATAAGGTGAACGCTGAGGTCGAACGTAGAGCCTCCCTACCACCAGTCGAAGACCCTGATGATCCTCTGCCTCCCGTCACTCCTGACGAAGTGCAAGACATCGTTAAAGGGCTCGAAACCCGCAAAGCCCCCGGTTTGGACGGTATCACCAATAGGGTGTACAAACTCCTCCCCGCTCCACTCATTCTACTCATGACCGCCATCTTCAATGGCGCTCTGAGCAATAACATCTTCCCCCAAGCGTGGAAAGAAGCCACGGTCATCGGTATCCCAAAGCCAGGCAAGCCCAAGTCTGAGCCCTCCAGTTACCGCCCCATCAGTCTGCTCAATGTCTTTGGCAAAATCTACGAGAGGCTTATTTATAAGCGTCTCAAGGACTTTTTGGTTTTCGAACTAAACACTCATGCATCCATCAGGTCCACCGCATCGTTGAGCACATAAGCGCTGCCTTTCAGCGCGGTGCGTCAACGGGCGCTCTGTTCTTTGACATAGCGAAAGCATTCGACAAAGTCTGGCACAATGGCTTATTATATAAGCTCTACCTTCTCGGTGTGCCAGACCGTCTCGTACTCATCCTTCGAGACTTTCTGTCGGATCGCACTTTCCGCTACCGCATCGAGGGTGCTCTCTCCCCCCCCCACCCGATCCGCGCCGGAGTCCCCCAGGGCTCCGTAGTATCCCCCCTCATTTTCACGCTGTTCACCAGTGACATCCCCAAAAGTAATTCGGCACAGTTGGCTCTCTTCGCCGACGACACTGCCGTTTACTGCTCAGGTCCCAATCAGGGCTCTATCGCTCGCAAGCTCCAAACCTCCGCAAACGCCTTAGGCGATTGGTTCCGGAAATGGAGAATCGAGGTCAATCCCGACAAGAGTCAGGCGGTACTTTTCTCAAAGCCGCGTAAATTCACCCCCCTCCCCAGCCCGATCTCTATGTATGGCAAGCCGATCCCTTGGGGTAAGCAAGCCAAGTACCTAGGCGTAATTCTCGATCACCGTCTCAACTTCAAAGAGCACATAAAGACGGCGCGTTCGCGCGCTGCTTTCGCTCTCGGTAGGCTCCACTCCTTATTGACCGCCCGCAGCAAATTGTCCCTCAGGTGCAAATTGCGCCTCTACACCGCGGTCATCCGTCCCATCATGACGTACGCTTGCGTAATCTTCGCGCACGCCAACCCTCGCTTCCTGCATAAAATGCAGACCCTCCAAAACCGTTTCCTCAGAAAGGTCACGGGTGCCCCCTTCTATGTCCGAAACGTGAATCTCCACGTCGATCTCAAACTCCCCACCGTCCAGCAGTTCATGAAGCGCCTCTCCAAGCGCTACTTCGATTCTGCTATAAAGCATCCCAACCCCCTGATTGCGGCGGCCTCCCGTTACACTCCCTCCCGTATAAGTAGGATTCGCCGACCAAGGCATACCCTCACCACCCCCGACGACGCCACTACTCTCCTCCAGGAGAGTAGTAAATCTACCAGTACTCTCAAGAAGTACAAGTCCCGACATCCGTCGTTCCGTCCTCGCCGTCGAGGCCCGTCGCGACACCCCGTACCATGTCCACCCCGACCCTTGCTCGAGCCAGCCCGCGCCGCTGAGCCTGTAGCTTTAAATTCGTCCCAATTAAATAATTCCGATCCAGCCTGTCCCTTGCTGTCCTCTCCCAGCGACGCCCTAAGCCGAGGTCCGAACCCCCCGGGGGGGTGCCCTTAGCGTGTAGTCGCTTAGTTTTTAAGTTTTTATGCCCTGGCTGGAGGCCCAATTTAATTGTGGCATCCACAGGAAAGTCCGGTTGAGCAGTCGACAACCCCTATGGTTGAACTGCGAGATGCCATTTTCAAAAAAAAAAAAAAAAAAAAACAATGTAAAGTTAGTTTTTAATCAGCAAGTCGTCGGCCAACATGTAAACAAGGAACAATAAATGGAGTAAGTTGTCTCGAATTGTATTACTGTGTCGTGTTTTCATTCAAGAATCCCCAACAATACATGGTCCTTCGTGAGCCGGATTCAAGACTGAAGCCAGAAGAAATGCAGTTTCGCCGCCATTGAAGAATTGAAGAACTCCGCCGCTGTATTTTGAAGACAAGTGCTATCGTCTGGTCAGTGAAACGTGTGGTTTAGGGTTAGGTAGCAGTGTCGCGATACGTGTGGTCTGTTCTTTAACAGAATTGGTCAAAGCATACAGAATTCGTCAGAAACGTACAGAATCGTCAAAACGTTACAGAATTAGTCAAAAACGTACAGAATCGTCAAAACGTTACAGAATTAATCAAAAACAAAAGGACCACACACGTATAGCTCGTATTAAGGACCACGACCGCACACGACCAGACAAATCGCTGCGTCCATCATCTCATCGGAACCCACGCCGAATCCACGCTCGAGCACGACATTAGGATAAGGTACTTTGCGTCGACTAAGGTAGCGGGCCCACCACTACTTGCGCTAAGAAGAAAAAGTACCTTAGGGAGTCGCGACTTGGAAGCAGGAAGATTTCCTATTGAAGATTCGTCGGGATTTGCTGGGAAGAGCTAAGAAGACGCTCTTCTCGAAGCCAGAGATGATGACGCGAAGCCGCAAAGGAGATAGCACGAAGTCGACAACGGAGGAAGAAACCAGCGGCGGCGACACAACGGCGACTGAAACTACGTCAGGCGCCACGTCGGAAACGGTGACCGACAGCGCCGCGACGGCCGAAGACACGACCATGATCGAAGACGCCGACGCCACCATTGTGGAGAAAAGCAAGAAGCAGCCCAAGTCGGTTTCCAAGAAGAATCCTAACAAGAAAAAGGAATTAGAAGCACGTTTGGAGCTCGAAAAGCTGCAGCTAGAAGAAATAAGAATCAAGACGAAACTCGCTAGCACCAAGTTAGAACTGGCGCGCGCAGAAGATGATACGGACCTGAGTGACCAAGAAGATGAAGAAGACGCTAAAGTCGAAGCCGCCGCAGCCGAAGCGACTGCGGCATGGGTGAAGACAACGAAGAGTGTGGAGCGCAACGAGGGGGAGCCGCCAAGTGGGCTGCGCCCCAGAGACCGCGATCGCCGCACCGAGTCACACCAACCAGCTGGCCGAAGCTATTCTTCAAGCAGTCAAGTCCGCGTCGGAAAGTAAGACGTCATCGTTCGTGCAACGCGCGCCGAAGTACGTTAGCGAGTTACATCAGTTTGAAGGTGACGCCTGCGATTGGATGGCTTTCAAGGCAACATACGAAGATACCCGTGCGCTCTTCTCGGACATAGAGAACATGGGAAGGCTAAGAAGAGCCATCAAGGGCAAGGCAAAGGAAGCCGTGAAATCGCTATTGTTCACGCAAATCGACCCGCAAGAAGTGATGACAGCATTGGAACGCCGCTTCGGACGTCCGACTTATCTCATTAGAAGCGAGATAGAAAACATTGAGAAGCTTCCCCCCATGTCAGAAGACGCAAGAGAGTTGGTGCGCTACGCCGGGGCAGTAGCCAACACCGTCAGCATCGTGAGACTAATGAAGAAACAAAGTTACCTGCATTCAAGCGATATCTCAAGTAGAATCATCGAGAAGATGTGTACGCTGGTACGTTTCAAGTGGTACGAGTATCGAGCGAAGAAAGAAGAAGAAGATGAGCCCATACTCCTGAGCCTCATGCATTTCTTCAACAACATGGTGGATCAATTCGAGATGCACGAGTGTGTAGGATCCAGAGTGAAGAAAGAAGGCACGAAGTTCCGGACGCGTACTGGGGGCTCCCGCGGCGTGCACACCACTCGAGCAGCGAAGAAGCAAGAAGCCGACTCATCAGAAGACGACTCTGAAGGCGAACGCGAACGCAAGACGAAGTCAGCTAAGGTGTGTTCCTGCAAAGAAGATAACAAGAAGGAACATGAGAAGAGCTCCTGCCCGCTGTGCAAAAGCGAACACACTCTTCTGAAATGCAGCAAGTTCAACGAAGCGTCAATCAAAGAAAAATGGGATCAAGCAAAGAAGTCCGGGCTGTGCTACAAGTGTCTAGAAGGAAGACATCGAGGCTTCAGATGCAAAGCGAAGCCATGCAGCAAATGCAAGAAGGGTCATCACACGATACTGCACTATGAAGAAACAGCGAAGCCGCCGACGCAAGAAACAACGGCTCTGATAAGCTCCGCGGTCAACGCAGCGGGCACAGTATCAAGAGCCTATTTGAAGATTGTTCCTGTGGAATTAATGGGGCCAGAAGGGAACGCCAGCGTCTATGCTCTCATGGACGAAGGCTCTACGGTCACATTGATTGAAGACTCCGTCATCAAGCAAATCGGGGCACAGGGACCAGAAGAAGAGCTGCGAATAGAAGGCGTGGGCGGCCACCGTATGGATCAAAAGTCTAAGAAAATTGAAATCAAGATCCGCGGTATGTTCGGCCGTAACATAGAAAAGCTAACCGGGTACACTGTGAAGAACCTGCACCTGTCGCCTCAAGAAATCAACGAGAAGGACCTGGAAGGCTGCGAACATCTAGAAGAGATACGAGACCAGCTGAAGTACCCCAACGCGAAGCCAACGGTGCTCATCGGTCAAGATAACTGGAATCTAATCGTCTCACAAGAAATCAAGCATGGTCACCGCAGCAAGCCAGTCGCCTCAAAAACGCAGCTGGGATGGGTGCTACACGGAGTGCGGTCCAGCAGCAACACTCCAGTCAGAGTCGTGAATCATCTCGCCACACAACCCGACGCCAAGGACGATCACTTAGAGAAGCTCATAAGGGATCACTTCGCCATCGAAGCGCTGGGAATCTCCAACAAGAAGCCAGCCAACGACATAGATCAACGAGCGCTACAAGTCCTGGACGCCACTACGAAGAGATTGACCGACGGGAGATTCAGCACAGGGCTCATCTGGAAGACAGAAGACGAGCGGCTACCCGAAAGCAAGACAACAGCTGCACAACGCCTGAAAGGAATACAGAAGAGATTCACAAAAGACGGCGAGTTTCAGAAGAAATATGAAGAGCAGATCAACAACTTGATCATCAGCGAGTATGCAGAGGAAGCCAGAGAAGAACCTACCTCCGCAAGGACTTGGTACTTGCCACACTTCGCAGTCGTCCACCCGCAGAAGAAGAAAATGAGATTGGTCTTCGACGCCGCGGCTAAGTCGAATGGAAGATCACTCAACGACGCGCTACTAGCCGGACCCGACCTGTTACAATCATTGTTCGGAGTATTGCTACGGTTTCGTCAAAGTGCAGTAGCAGTGGTGGCAGACATTAAAGAAATGTTCCTGCGCGTGAAAATCAACGAGGAAGACAGAGATAGTCTACGATTCCTGTGGCAAGACAAGGAATACAGGATGACGTCATTGATATTCGGGGCTGCGTCATCTCCGTGTACGGCGATATACGTCAAAAACAAGAACGCCAGCGAGTTCGAGGCACAACATCCAGAGGCTGCGAGAGCAATCACACGCAACCATTACATGGACGACTACTTGGCAAGCTATCCAGACGCGGCGACAGCAAGAAGAATCGCCAGCGAAGTCGACTCAGTGCACAAGAAAGGAGGGTTCGTCCTACGAGGCTGGGCGAGCTATCATCCAGAAGTCACAGAAGGGCTCCTAGCCGAGGACACCACAGGCACGATTCGACTGGGTGAGCAAAAAGACCAGGTGGAGAAGACACTCGGGCTCAACTGGAACGTGAAAGAAGATAGTCTACACTTCACGCTGACGTTAAGGAACACGCCAGAAGAAGCAATCGACGGCAGGCGCGCTCCCACGAAGAGAGAAGCAACGAGCGCGGTCATGACAGTATTCGACCCTCTCGGTTTAGCCGCTCCCATCACGATCCAGGGCAAGATCATGCTGCAAAACCTCTGGAGAAGCGGCGTGGAATGGGACGAGCGAGTACCTCCTGCAAGAGAAGAAGAATGGTCCAGGTGGCTGCAAGACCTCAAGAAGTTAGAAAACCTGGGTATCCCGCGCTGTTTAACAAGAAACACCGACGAGGGGGAGCTCCACACGTTCTGCGACGCCAGCGAGAAGGCCTACGCGTGCGCGGTGTACTGGCGCACGCAACGTACCGACGGTCAAGTGGAAGTAAAACTCCTGGCGGCGAAAGCAAGAGTGACACCGCTGAAACCCACCTCGATTCCCAGACTCGAGCTGCAAGCCTGTCTCCTGGGCAGTCGTCTCGCCACGAACGCGCAACAAGAAATGGACCTGCACGTCATAGGAAGATACTTCTGGTCAGATTCAAGGACGGCGCTAGCATGGATCAAGGCTGACCCCAGAAGATACAAGCCATTCGTCGCGCATCGACTCGCCGAGATCGAAGAATTAACCAGACATAAAGAGTGGCGATGGGTACCTACCAAGCACAACGTCGCAGACGACGCCACGCGAGACGCGCCTAAGGACTTCAATAAAGAGCATCGGTGGTTCACGGGGCCGTCATTCCTCTACAAGGGCCAAGAAGAGTGGCCACAGGAAGATAAAGAACCCCTCAAGAACACTGGAGAAGAAAAGCCGAACGCTGTCACGTTGAGCGTGAGAAAAGTCGCGCCCACCATCGTTCCAGAGCCAGGGAGGTTCTCACGGTGGACTAGACTGCTGCACGCGACAGCGAGGTTCCTGCAAGTTGTGGACGCTTTCAAACGAAGCATTGCCCACAAAACCCTCAGCACCAGAAGAATCACCAAGAAAGAAGTCGATCCAGCCTGGAAGAGAGCTCAGAAGAAAGACAAGAAGCCGCTCGTCTTGAAGAAAAGAAGCGAAGAATTGAACCTTCGCCAGAAGTCTGCATTGTACGTAGAAAAGGCCGAGCGACTCTTAATTCAACAAGTTCAAGAAGATAGCTACCCAGAAGAGTTGGCCGTCTTAAGAAGACAGAGCGACCAAGTCCACAAGCTCAAGAACTTCGCCATCAAGTTTGAAGACGGGATGATGAGGTTATCGACCCGTGTAGGCGCGGCTAAGTACCTGACGGCCGCCTACAAAAGTCCCATAGTGTTGGACGGACGCCACGAGATCACTCGACTATTAGTAAAACATGTACACGAGCGTCTGAACCATGGGAATCATCAAACAGTTATGAACGAGCTGCGGCAACGATACTGGATTCCTGGCCTGCGAAACATCGTCAAAGCAACAGCAAGAGACTGCGGGTGGTGCAAACTAAGGAAGAAGGCACCACAACTGGCACCCCAGGGCGACTTACCTCAAGAAAGATTGTCAAGAACAAGCCCTCCCTTCACCTGCGTGGGCGTGGACTACTTCGGCCCACTACTGGTCACCGTGGGACGGCGCGTCGAGAAAAGATGGGGCGCCCTATTTACGTGCATGACAACACGCGCAGTTCACCTGGAGCTGGCCGCATCACTGACGACCGACTCCATGATGCTGGCCCTAAGGCGAATGATTGCCAGAAGAGGCACTCCCAAAGTCATCATGAGCGACAACGGCACCAACTTCATAGGTGCAAGTCGCGAGCTGCAAGAGGCCATTCAAACGGCTACCAACAAGATCGGCATAGTGTGGAGGTTCATCCCCCCGGGAGCCCCAAACATGGGCGGCTCTTGGGAACGGCTGGTGCGCACCGTCAAGACCGCACTAGCAGCAACGCTCCACGAAAGAAGACCGAAAGAAGAAGTCCTGCACACCCTGCTGCTTGAAGCAGAACATGTGGTCAATTCACGGCCACTATTTACCGTGGACACTGACCCCAATGAAGAAGAAGCACTGACCCCCAACCACTTCCTTATCGGGAGGTCCAGCGGAGCCCACATATTTGGTTCATTCGACGACGCCGAGCTCATCGGTTCTCCCTCCTGGAGAACGTCCCAGCGCCTGGCCGACCACTTCTGGGCCAGATGGGTGCGAGAGTACCTACCTACGCTCTCGCCCCGTTACTTCCAGGGTCCCCATTACCGGGATCCCACCGTCGGCGACCTTGTCCTGCTGGTGGACCACACCCTGCCACGCTGCTCGTGGCCACGCGGCGAGATCAGCGCGACCTACCCCGGGCCAGATGGAAGAACCAGGATCGTCGACGTCCGCACCTCGGCGGGCGTACTGCGGCGGCCAGCATCCCGGCTGGTCGTGATAGTGCCAGCGACGTCGCCCCTGCAAGCTGAGGTGCAAGGCACCGAGGGGGAGACTGTTGGCGACGCCGCCGCCGTCTGCGAAGCTACGACGTTGTGAACATGTGTTGTGAACGGACATTCAGTGCTAAAGACAAACTAAAGTGAAAGTGCAACAAGTGACTCATAATAGAGACTTTATTGTGCGCGACCAGTGTTAACTTCTCTTTTCTGCCCCTTGGCACCGTCATTAGAGATAATTCCAACTCCGTTTAGAGTTAAAGGTACCTATTTATCTCTTATATATACCTTATAAACGGTAACGTAAAGTAAATAAGTGTCATTGTGCGTATGTGCCAGCGTATCAGTTTAGTATCGTAAGTCTCTATACATATGTATGTTTATATAGGATCGTGCTCCACTCTCGACAGGTCTGAACTTGTCCAGACTTGAACGACGGCAAAACTGCTGTGATTGGCGGATCGAGAGTTGGGCACGAACAAAGATTATTGTAATTGGCGTTTCAAATGTGAGAAAGCGCACCATCGTCACTACTTGCGCTTATGTAAAATTGTATAAGGTCGAGCGTTTTTTGCAATGTAAAGTTAGTTTTTAATCAGCAAGTCGTCGGCCAACATGTAAACAAGGAACAATAAATGGAGTAAGTTGTCTCGAATTGTATTACTGTGTCGTGTTTTCATTCAAGAATCCCCAACAATAAGTAAGTACGTGTTTTGCGAATTTGATCTTTATTAGTTACTAGAATTGTCGCACTGACAAGCATTCTCTCGTCTCCGGCCAGAATTCGGATATCTATGGCCAGAATGTAACTACTTCTTCTCCATATAAAAATACGCGTTCACCCAATATAATAACAGGCTGATAATAATAATTATCTTACAGCTCTGATCTCTAAACTCGTAGACAAAGTACCAAATCTATAGACTCATGATAACCGTGTACCAAAAGGGACAACAAATTCCGGCAATCTTCACCATAATATGATTTTTGCAGTTCGCAAATGTACTAATAATGAATTATGCACGAAAAAGATCTTATTTTCCGTTTAATCGCTGTGTAGTTTTTATTATTAATTTCATTAATAATTTTTATTATTTCATTCATAAACGTGAAACTTGTTGTGCACATTGATGTGCCTGTGATGTGTCCCTTACTGCGTGTCGGCTATCGACACGCAGTAAGGGACAGAAATATTCTTACTCTGTCTCTTTTATTTGCTATTGACATTAATATATTTCTCTTTTTCTTGTGCGAATGAAAAAGAAGATATGCAGTAGTCTATAGTTTACTCTGTCCACGTCTAAACTAAAGGCTTCATAACCTAAATACACAAAGGAAGTCTGCTAACTAGCAATTTCGTCGTAGGATGAAAATGTTAGAACATCTCATAATCCGATAAAATTAATGTCTTGAACAATAACTAGATTATATTACAAGATTTTGTGCCGAGGGAAGGTTCAGATTTTGGGAATATTTGTTTGTTAATAATTTGATACAAATGTTTCCGGAAATATTTGAAATTTCAAAATTCTACATTGTATTTTGTTGATGGGCAAAATGATAATTATAATAAAATGTTAAAGTTAGTAAAATTAGGTTGAATAAAAGAAAATCAAAGTGTTTTTGAGATTTCTGTGGGCAAAATTAAACAAAATTAAAGAAATCTTAATTATTATTATTAAATTATTTATTGACGTGGCCCGTGGCTAAATAATAACAGCCGCACAGGTCAGGTTAAGCTACGCTTGCCGCGGTTGGTCTGTGGATGGGGGGAGACCATCTTTACATACCGTGACCCCTCCGTGCCTCGGAAAGCACGTTAAGAGTCTGGACTGCTGTATTATAACGACTTATACAACAGCAGTCCAGACTATTAGCAACTTCCAGGATGCTGTTGGAACTGGCTCGCACCCTGTGCACCAAGGACGTACAGACGCCAGCACATCAAGCTACTACAATATGTAAAATTTCTTTAATAGATTTCAAATTTATCGCTAAAGCATAAAGGCGGGATTCCACCAGTGTGCGGCACTGTGCGGCACAGTGTACGACACAAATGTTTATTCTGGTCGACTCACTCAAGCAAACAATAACAAATTGTGCGCGAACATTAGCAATGTTCGCGCACATCTGCATACTTTGTGCGCGCACATATGCAAGCAGTGGACCCGCGCCGACGCGTACACACTTGTTGTTCGCGAACTCAGTCTTGCTTCCGCTACCGGAGTGAAAACATTTATTTGTCCTGTTTCATCATGTTCGCGCACAAGTGTGCTACACTGTGCGCGCACAAAAGTTACGCACATCTTTGCCGGTGGAAAGAGAGACTATCGGATCTGCAGTTCAGTACGTGCACTGTTGGAGTTCTGTACAAAATGTTTGTGAACAAAATGTGCTGCACACTATTTTGGTGGAATCGTACCTTAAGGTTCAAAGTTGATTGGGAAAATTTGAGAGTTTCGGGTAGCTTGATATGCTGGCGTCTGTACATCTTTTACATCTCAATGGTGTTCTAGTACCTACACCAAAATATTTTATACGCTCACAAATTAAACTCTACCACCACACCTGATTCTGACAAAATATTCAAAAAAATGGAAATACATCACGAAAAAAAAACCGAATAAAATCAAACAAAATAAACAAATAAAATTAATGATAGGTAGCTGAAACAAAACAGAGGTTCCCAGTACTTCCAGCGTAGATGATGGTGCGGCGGTTGCAAATGAACGAAAAAATAAACCAAACTCGAATTTATTCGAAAACAATAAAACAATGATATACGCGTGGAATCTGCAGCGGACGCAATTTATGGAGTATTCCACCATAACCCCATGGATTAAATAGGCTTTGTCGATGGTATTGAAACGAGGGTAGGTTGGCAAATAGTAAAATGGAAGCTAGAATATTTAGATTATAAACGAGTAGCAGTGCCCCCAGGTTTCACCCGCATAAGTGTCGGCCCCGTAGGAATATCGGAATAAAAAGTATCCTATATTATGTTGTTCTGATGTATAAGCTATACTGTAAAGTTTCATCAAAATCTGTTCAGTAGTTTTTGCGTGAAAGAGTGACAAACAACCATCCATCTTCACAAACTTTGGCGTTTATAATATTAGTAGGAAATAGTATAGTAGGATTCTCTCTAAATCATTTCCGGTGAGTACTTAGACGTAGTAACACCTGCATGTGTCAAGCGAAGGTTAAGCTACGCTTTCCAAGGTCAGTTTGTGGATGGAATTTATGGTTACCCGACTGCCTACCTTTTTTTTTTTTTTTTTTTCGCTGAGAAATGACGTTACGCATCTCCGCTCGTCGGGGGAAGAGACGGAGTATGTGGGACTCCCTGCCAGGGTGGCAGTATACCCACTAAAACTCAGCGGTGTTCCCTCATCGCCTTGATGGGGAGGTCATGGGAATCCGGCTCAGCCTTTGCATCCACAACCCCCCCGGCGCATGCCCGCCTAGCTGGCGGGCCCCGCATGTCCCCCCGTTTGGGGGGGGGCTACGGGAATGGCCGGGAACACCTGGCCATTCCCGTCCGGCACTGGTGGAAGCCTGTGCAATACAGGCGAGGGTGCCCCCGCACCCGTCGCCTGCTGGCTTCCACCTGGGAGGAGTCGGAGATGACTGTCATACTGACGTCTTCTTCGACCCCTCCTCCGCCTTCGGAGCGGCGCCGCGAGAGGGTCTTCCTCCCGCACGCGCTCCGCCGCCTCCTTCTGGGACATGACGTGTTCGCAGAAGGAGGCGACTGCCGCCCAGGACCCCTCATCCCCTAGCATGGCGTTGACCAAGCCGGGGAGCGAGAGGTCCGTTCCGATCGCCGCGGTGAGACTGCGGCGCGGCCCGGACCACGACGGGCACACCTCGAGAGTGTGCTGCGCCGTGTCCTCCGCCGCGCCACAGTCGTGACACGACGGCGTCTCCTCCCGCCCGATACGGTGCAGGTACGATCCGAAGCAACCGTGTCCGGACAGCACCTGCACCAGACGGAAGGAGAGGAACCCGTGCGACCGCTCGAGCCAGTCTTGCAAGACCGGCCCAATCGCGTCGAGGGTTCGGCGGCCGAAGGCTGCGGCGGCGAGGTCCCGCGTCCAGTGGACGACGATGGCGTCCTTCGCCTCCCGCCGGACGGCCTCCCGCTCTTGCGGGGCTGGGTGTTCTCCTCTCGCCCTCCGCCCCGCCGTCCATTCATACACTCTGGCGAGCACCCACGCCTCGAGTTCCCAAGGCGGGGTGCCGGCCAGAGCGCATGCCGCGGAGAAGCCGACCGTGCGGTAGGCCCTCGCCGCCCGCTGGGCTATCGCCCTTTGGGGGGCCCGCAATGCGGTGGCGTTCTCCCTCCTGTGGAGGGAGTCCTCCCAAATCGGGGCCCCGTAAAGGGCCATACTCCTCAAGATGCCGGCGTAGAGTTGCCGGCATCTCGCGCTGGGCCCCCCCAGATTGGGGAGCAGCCACGAGAGGGCGCCCGCAGTCTTCAGCAGGCGCGTCGACAGCCCGCTAAAATGCGGGCCGAAACGCCACCTGCTGTCGAGTACAAGGCCCAGATATTTCATCTGGGCCTTCACCTCGATTCGGACGCCCTCCACGAAGATGTGGGCGTCTAGAGGTTGGCGCTGCCGAGGCCCGTGGAAGAACACGGCCTCGGTCTTGTGCAGCGCCACCGTCAGTCCTAGGCGGCGGATCCTCCCTGCGACCAAGGATCCGCCTGCCGAGGCCAAGTTGGCCGCCTCCCTGAAACTCTCCCCCCGGGCGGTGAGGAGAGTGTCATCCGCGTAGCAGACGACACTCGTGCCTCGGAGGAGAGTTCCCCGCAAGAGCCAGTCGTAGCCGACGTTCCAGAGGTGAGGTCCCACGACTGACCCCTGTGGAACGCCGGCCTCGACTGCGTACCGCCGGACTTGGCCAGCCCTGTTCACGAGGACGATCGTCCGATCCTCCAGGTAGCTGGCCAGTAGACGCCGCATGTATAGAGGCACTCCGTGGAATCGGAGCGCCTCTAGGATGGTGCTGTGGGGAACAGAGTTGAAGGCGTTGGCTATGTCGAATGACACCGCCAACAATCCGTCCCCCGCCTGCATCGCATCCTTCACCTGGCCCTTAAGGCGGGCCAGTGCGTCCACTGTGGAACGCTCAGCCCGAAAACCGAACTGAGCGTCCGACAAGTCCGGCCCCACATTCCGCAGGTGGCTCTTTAGGCGGGCAGCGATTATCCCCTCGAACATTTTGCCGACCTCATCGAGCAGGACGATGGGTCGGTATGCCGAGGGCGAGTCTGCAGGGCGGCCCTCCTTGCGAAGGAGGCACAACTGCCCCTCCTTCCACGGTTTCGGGAACCTCCCAGACGCAAGGCATGCGTTAAAGAGGTCCCGAAACCGCTCCTCCATTTGGGTGGCGGCAATTGCCACCACCCTCGCCGGGACACCGTCGGGGCCCGGAGCCGTCTTCTTGGCGCGGATGTGCACAATCGCCGCGCTAAGTTCCGACTCCGTGACAGGAGGGGCCTCCTCTTCCTCCTCAGCTGGCGGAGCCATCCCCCGCGGAGGGTCCATCACTGGTGGGGTGAAATTGTCCCTGCACGGGAACAGGGACTGAACCACCCCATCCAGGAATGAGGGCTCCAGGGTCTCGGCGACCGGGGGACCAAAGGGGCGCAGCTTGTTGCGCGCCGCCCTGTATGGCCTCCCGTAGGGATCCCTGTCGAGACCCTCCAGCATCTCCGCTCTCGCCGAGTCCCTGGCGTCGGCGATGGCCCGCTCGAGGACCAGTTTTGCCTCTATGTACACCTCATAGAGGTGGTCCTCGTGGGCGTGGTCTCGTCGACGCCGCCGCCGGCTCCGCGCGTAGGCCCTCCTGGCCCCCACGCACGCCGCTCGAAGCCCCTCCAGCTCCACCGACCACCAGTACACCGCCCGATTGGGCAGCGGTCGGCCTGACCGAGGCATGCTAGAATTGCACACCTCGGTCAGAGACTCCCTCAGGTGTCCCGCCACGGTGTCCACGTCCAGGCCAGCGGAGGGCGGCGAAAGCCAGTCCTGGATAAACGCCGCCTCCGCCGCCGCCTCCCTGTACAGGCGGGTGAGAGCCCACCGTGGAAATGCTGACCGCCCCGAGGGGGGCCGCGTCTCTCCGGGGCCACCAGTGGAGATGTCGAACCGCACGTAGCGGTGGTCCGACATGGTCTCCACCAGATCCACCCGCCAGTTCAGCACGCGCGCGGCCAACGCAGGGGTGGCAAAAGTGACGTCCACTATCGAGCCACCCTGCCGCCGCACGCACGTCTGGACGTTCCCTCTGTTGAGGAGGGAGAGCCCAGAGAAGGCTGCCCACAACTCCACCGCCCGCCCGCGAGGGTCGGTGGCCGGGTTGCCCCAGGTCACCGACTTGGCATTCAGGTCTCCCAATACGGAGACCTGACGCGGCGCCGCCCTGCCGACCACGGCGGCCAGGACTCCGAGATAGTTCTCGAAGTCCTGGAGAGGGCGGTTTGGGGAGAAATAGACGCCCACGAGGGCTACCTCTCCCCACGCGGCGGCCACGTATCCCGGTCCCCTCTCTAATAGCGAGAGGGGAGGGGAGTCTGTGGAGGACCGCGCCGCTAGTGCCACCAAGCCGTCCTCGTCACCCAGCCAACTGCCGGGGATCGAGTAGGGCTCGGCGACCACCGCTACGTTCACCAACCACTCAGCCATGGCCTGCACTAGCAGGTCCTGGGCCGCTCTGCAGTGGTTGGTGTTCGCCTGGAGGATGCGATGATTGGAAACCATTATTCCGACATCGCACCCCCCTCCTCAGTTACCGCCGCTGGAGCTGGAGTTACAGCGGCGGCGACAGCGGCGGTGGCGGCGACAGGGCGAACCTGCGCCGGCACTATGCCCTTCCTCGTGGGCGGCTGGCAACTCCTGCCCCCCATCCTGTGCCCCGCAGGGCGGCTACTGGCAGCACACGCCGGGCAGTGTGGCGTGGTGGCGCTGCAAGTGGCACTCCTGTGTCCCTCCTGTCCGCACCGGAAGCAAGACTCTCCCCAGTCGGACTTGGAGGGACACGTAGATCGGGTGTGACCCGGCGCGAAGCACTTGAAGCACCGCGCAGGCTTGTCCTCAAGCGGCCGGACCACAGCCGAGCTGAAACCCACGAGCAGCCGTCCCTTGGTCGCTTTAAGGGCGGCCACCGCCGCGGCGACTGGGCACTCGACGCGGATTACGCGCATGCCGCGGCGACCGGGCCTGATGGCTCCCCCCTTCACCGCGCTAGCGCTGCAGCCTCCCGCAGCGGCAACGGCCGCCACCACATCCTCTTTGGTGACCGAGTCGTCCATATCGATCACCTCCAAGGATGCGGTCTTGACCGGTCTGGCGACCGTCGCCACATCTGCGATGACCTCTTTCAACTTTGTTGCAAAGAGGTCCGCGTTTGCGCCGCGCTGCTCTCCCCCGAACTCAAAAATTCGGGCTCCGGCCTGGGTGCGGCGGCACGAAATGTTGCCGATCCCCAGCCGGGAGGGATCCGCGTTATCACGAGCCCGTCTTAGGACGGACTCGTACGTTTCGCCCCGCTCCGCGGCCTCCGGGGTGATGGTCACCACGACCGCCGCAGTTTTGGGAGGAACCAACTTCCTCCCGCCCGCCGGAGCCTTCTGGGCTGCCGAAGCAGTCGCAGCGGGCTTGGGCTTTTTGGCCTTTCCCCTCCTGCCCACTTCCGTCCACGCCTGGTTGGACGGGGTGGTGGAGGGAAGCATGGCGTCCTCCCGCTGCGTGTTCTGGGGGGCTGCCGGAGTGGCAGACGCTCCCTCCGCGCTTGTGGTGGGGGTTTGAGGGGCCACAGTGCTCCTCTTGCCCTTCCCTTTGCCCTTGGAGGGCTTCGGGGCCTGGATCTGCGCACCCGATCGCACCGCAGGCTGCGCAGGTACAGGCACCGGCTCCGTCGGTGGCGGACTCTTATCCGCCGCTAACGGCGGGCGGAGCCGCTTTTCCGGCAAGAGCCGGTCCTCAATGCCCGCGAAGCAGCCCCTGATAAAGGCCCTCTCCTCCATGACAACCCTGCGGATTATTTCCACAAGGTTGCCAGGGGGGGAGGAGCCTCCGTCTACCGGACCAGGGGCAGGGGCAGGCGCAGGTAGGGCTTGCCGGGCCGTGGCCTCAGCCAGCTTCTGGTGCAGCTGGCTGACCTCCAGCTGCAGGCGATCCACCCTCGCCTGCAGCTGCCGCGTCTCGTCTGTGGCCGTGCGCTGCACCAGCTCGGTGACGATGCCGTGCATGCTCACGGCCCGGCATTTGAGGGCCTTCTGGAAGGTCCCCTTTAGGTTCGAGGACTTGGAGGCGACCTCCAGCACCTCCTCCTTGTCCTGGAGCGCCATGCGCTCCAGCTCCGCCAGGGAGTGGTCGGCGTACAGCACTGTGGATGTGCCATATCCAGCCCTCGACCTGGCGGCCCGCGCCTGCTGCTCCCTGGCAGCGACCTTCTCCTCGAGGTCCTGCTGCAGCTGCTGCCTCCTTGCTAGGCCTAACTGACGCTCGGCGTCCACCAGGCCCACATCGTGGGTGGGGGTCGATGCAGAAGTCGAAGCCTTTTTTGTCTTCGGCTTCTTCCTCGACTTGCCCACTGACTCCGAGGAGCCCTCGGACCCGAGCCTCAGGTAGGCCCGCTTCCGCTGAAGGCGATCGTTTTCGGCCGCCGACGTGTCCATGACGGACTCGTCGGAGTCCGAAAACTCCGCCCGCTGACTGGATAAGCTGGCCGCGGATGGTGTGCGGCCAGCTTCGGCGAGGCCCTTAGAAGGGCCGGTGGATTGGCCCTGAGAAGGGCCACTGAGTTGGCCCTGAGAAGGGCCATTTGCATCCTCGTCCTGGGAGGGACGAGCCGAGGTTAAAAATCGCCCGGAGGCGTCGCGCATGGGTTTGCTTTTCGGCATACTTGCAGCCGTCCGCTTGTTGTTGCTGCAAGTCACAGAGCTCTTTAGCCGCCGGTCTGCCACTCCGTTACGGTGGTCAGACACGGCGTTGCCCGGGGGTTACTGCGTGGAAGTAAGCTCTGTGGGGGAACCCCCACCCGACTGCCTACCTATCTTACCTCCACAAGCCAGTTACTGGGTAAGTAATACGATACCACTTGGTAAGACTGGTTGTCAGACTTTCGGGCGTCTGACTATGTAACGACTGTCAAGACAGCCGGTACCAACGGCTTAAGGTGATTACCTAGGCACGGAGGGGTCTCGGTATGTAAAGATGGTCACCCATCCACAGACCAACCGCCGCAAGCGTAGCTTAACCTGATCGACCTGTGCGGCTGCTATTATTTAGCCACGGACCCCTCCCCTTCATAAGAATTTTATCCAACACACAAACAAGAGTAATCTATAATCACATACTATTGACAAACGCAGCCATACGGGAGGTTAAATGACAATGTATGTACTAGAACATCCATATAGCACTCTGTTTAGTCAATGAAGTGTCAATCGAAGTGCTAATTAGTACGTCATTAGTTAGACCTTTAGTGCCGAACAGTTGATAAACTCTAAGGACACAATACATACAATTATACAACACATTATCACTATAGGAAAAAGTCAGCGGATGAAGTTAGTGTAGGTAATTAATCATTATTGTAGTGACATAATATAAACTATATCAAGAACTAGCAGCGCCCCGCAGTTTCACCCGCATAAGTGTCGATCCCGTGGGAATATCGGGATAAAAACTATCCTATGTTCTTTCCCGGGACTCAAACTATATCTATACCAAATTTCATCTAAATCGGTTTAGCGGTTTAAGCGTGAAAAGGTAACAGACAGAAACACTTTTGCATTTATAATATTAGTACCTATAGATTACTCAGTAAAAAGTTCAACATCAGAAGTTTTTGTTTTTATTGCTCTTAACCACGATCACGCCTGATGGAAAGCGATAGATGAGGTCTATGAAGGAACGAGCGTGCCCAGAAGATGCCTGTATTATTCAAATTAGGCTGAAAATCAGCACTTTTAAAACGTCACAATTACAGAAGACAGTCCTCAAAAACCCTACTCCACTTTCTAGTGATTTCGCTGGGAAGAAGAAGTGGCGCCACAAACTCCGCAGCAGCACAGCTGTCTGTTCAGTTAGAAAACTTGATTCTATGTATAAAATAGTAGGCATGTAAGCAGCCCAGAGTCTGAATTTGTGCCCGGTTGATGGTAATAGGCTCGCCCCCTATTCTATGGGACTTAAACATAGCTGGTGAAATGTGGGTGTACTATAGGTGCAACTCTGCCTTACCCTTCGGGGATTAAAGGCGTTATGTTATAATTATAATGCAAGCAAAATTGAACTGCACGCTTGCTTTCAGGGGGCCTAAAAAGCCACTTTGGCAGAATCAAAAAAAGGATAACATTATGAATCATAATATGGCGAAGACAGTCCGTGTTTTTCTTTTTTTCACTGCACTACGTAGGTTTAAACAAAGAGATTGCGTTGAAAGAGAGTGTGTCATCGCGCTTCTCTTTCTTTTAAATGCAGTCCGACAGTGACGACGCTTTAGGTCGTGTAAGCCCCTTAAGCCTCACACTCATAGCAATGACAGTCCCAAAGAGTTAATTACCAAAACTAATTCGAAAATTAAACTCTAAACCAGCTATCCAGATTTTCCAGACTTGTTTGAGAGGCCATACTCAGTTGCAGTCTCCCAATGAGATACTGGCTGGAACTTTCTGGTCCAAGAGTTATAATTCCAGTTCCTTGGACATCTGCCAAGTCCCTAATGTAAAAAGCGGCGTAATGGCCTTAAGGCAATGTTCTGTACATCTTTATTGAGTCGGAATTTAAGAGAAAATTAGTTTTATTCGAAGTTAATGTAGGGTAGAATTGTATGGTTGTGTTGGAATTGAAATTGTGTATCTGTGTTTTTTTTCCTTATTGTTTATTTTGTTAGTTTGGACTTTGTGTGGTCATCTTCAAGCTCTATTTACTTCCGCGTGTTGTCCGCGTGTGTTGTGCGGAAATTAGTCAAATTAGTTTAGTGTTAAAAGTTATTTGTTATTTACGGGTAACAGCATGCGACTGATGAAGTAAATCTTTCGTCATTGGCCTTCCAAAGAATAATCATGGAAAAAATGACTTAATCGCCATTTCTTCCGTGATCACAGGAACTGCGGTCCGAATTCATCTCGACGTTATTCCTTAGTAGTTCTTAAAAATACAAGTAAATGAAATCCATAAAACAATCCTATTTGATCATCTGCCTAGCCTTTTCCCAACTGTGTTGGGGTCGGCTTCCGGTCTAACCGGATGCAGCTGAATACCAGTATTTTACATGGAGCGATTGCCTATCTGACCTCCACAACCCAGTTACTGGGTAATACGATACCCCTTGGTAAGACTGGTTGACAGAATTTCGGGCTTCTGACTACCCGTAACGACTGTCAAAGATCCACGAATGACAGCCGAGACCAACGGCTTGACGTGCTTTCCGAGGCACGAGGGGGTCACGGTATGTAAAGATGGTAACCCATCCACAGACCAACCGCGGCAAGCGTAGCTTAACCTGATCGATCGACTTGCGCGGCGGTTATTATTTAGCCACGGGCCCCTCAAAACAATCCTATTTGTGTTGGTTTAAATCCGGGCCAGTATGTAGGTAATGACGCCACCACATCAAGCTACTACAATCTGTCTTTATTTACTTAATAGATTTTCAACTTTATCGCTAAAATATTAGGTTCAAGGTTGGTTGGGAAAATTTGTCAGTTTCAGGTCACTATTGCATATTTTAACATGGAAAAGTAGTTATTGTGACAAAACTGTAATAGTATTAAATATTAAAATATTCCAACCTGATTGGGAGTTATATGTTCGAGCCGTTTGGGGTTGAAACACTAGGGCCATGGGGTCCGAGTGCCCACCTGGTTTTTCGGGATATCGCCAAGCGGTTAGTCGACTCTTCACGTGACCAGAGGGCTGGCCTATTTCTTGGCCAAAGAATTAGCATTGCCATACAACGTGGCAATGCTGCCAGCCTTTTGGGCACTGTTCCTGTTGACAGCGATGCGGACGAATTTTTTGATGCCCTATGATCATTTTGCTTATTTTTTTTCCATATAAATGTACATATTATTATTATTTTAAATATTAGCAATAATTTCATTTAATATATAATAACTGTAATAGTTAGACTGTTTTGTAGATATCGATGTCTTCTTTAAAACTGTAGTCTGTACATCACTTTGCTCTAGTGTCAATAGTTTCCGTAGCGTACGCGATATAAGGATTTTTTTTGGTATTTTTTTCACACCTTGGGTTACATTATCGAAGTTTTCATACGGATACCTGACTTTTTTGAAAATATTCTATCACCTATGTTCTTCAGGGATAATGTAGGATTTTAATGGTGTAAGAATTTTTCAAATCGGTCCAGTAGTTTCGGAGCCTATTCAATTCAAACAAAGAAACAAACAAATCTTTTCTCTTAGTGTAAATGTAGATTTGTAACCAAAACCCCTTCCCAGACCTAATAACCCGTGGTATCCTATAATGAACTGTTAAGCGATTTACCCAAGGCAAATGGTTTGTTTCAAATTATATGAGCTTCTTACTCATTAAGTAGATATACGGTCTAATTACGCATCCACACGTAATTCTAGGTGTGTCCATTAGGTGCGAATTATATTATTGTTACCTATATTATGGATACATAAAGATACATAAATGGAATTATCTACAAGATAGAACGAGGTCACTGCTCGAACAAAGGCGATTGGCATTTTTTTTTTACTGACCATTTTGAAAGTCTTATTAAATAACCCCCTTGCTAATAAACGTATTATATCAGATGAATAGTTACACACCGATTTCTCTCTTTCAGTCGTCAGTAATTTGACTTTCGAAAGAAGAAGACAAAGCGTTGTGTAACTATACAAACGCTATACAACATTTATATTCTACGCTTGCCGCGGTTGGTCCGTGGATGGGTGACCATCTTTACATACCAAGACCTCTCTGTGCCTCTCTGTCATTGACAGTCGTTACGGGTCGTCAGAAGCCCGAAAATCTGACAACCAGTCTTACCGAGGGGTATCGTATTACCCAGTGACTGGGTTGTGGGATCAGATAGGCAGTCGCTCCATGTAAATCAGCTGCATCCGGTTAGACTGGAAGTAGACCCTAACATAGTTGGGAAAAGGCTAGGCAGATGATGAGACTACTTTAGATATAGCGAGCCAAGTTTTCATCAAAGGCCCACCTTCTTTTGGTCGTCCGTTCATCTAGCTGGGGGGCATCCCACACTACGCTTACCGATACGCGGTCTCCACCCCAGGACTCGTCTGCCCATGCATACATGCATGTCTTTTTATTCCTTATAAAAATATTCAAACATCTCACACTTACACACTTCTTAAAAATAAGACCCTAAACACACACAGAATAATTCATTTCGAGCCCAAAAGAGAAACGAAATAAACAATATTGCCAAAAGATTCCGCCCGAAGGCTTCCATAGAGAGGAAAAGTATAAAATATGCAAAAAATCAAAGGGTTGAATTTGTTTCTAAACACCGTCTTTGGGGTACAAAAGGCCTCCAAGCCCCCAACGTGTTTAAGTGGCACTGTGGCTTTGTAAAAATATGGGTTCTGTTATATTTTGTTTGTCCCATATTCGCATTTTCAATTGACATTTATAGAGAGGCGAAATAAAAAGGTTGAAACGGGCTATTTTTGGGAGAAATAATGGCGGAAGCCTACGCTATTCGACTTTGTTAAAATCGTCGTTACTTTTAGAGGAACTATGGTAACACTTTTTTTTAAGGCGCTACCTCGAAAATAAATCGTAGCGACTGATCTACTGAGCGAGCGAAAGTGATGCAATTACTTTTGAAACGCAAAAGAAGAGAGATGGCTATAATGTGAATTAAAACGACGTATGTGCCAAAACGAATTTACTCCTTTTTTAACAAAATACATGAATTAAATTTAAAACTACTTTGAGTAAACTTTGATATGATAATTTTCTATGTTTTATAACAAATTCCATTGAGCGTTACGCCGTGATGTCGAAAAAAGTATAAAAAATAGACATAACTTTGCAATTTTTTTGTATCGAGAAAAATTCCTAATACAATGGTACTAGACCAAAGAATCAAAAAACGTATACCAAATTGTTAAATCCCTATTCCACATACTTAATAAGTTACAGGAAATAGAAAAACCACATTTTTTTCAATATATTACCTTAACAGCACCAGTCGCAGCTGTAAGAGTTGTTTTCATGGTTCAAATATTTGAATATGGCAATTTGAATCCGCCCTGTTCCTCATATCTCTATACCAACGTGATAACAGGCATACTCGATGACATGTATTCGAATGTGTCATGTTGAGGACAGTGGCGCCGATTCTGTTGTGTCACAAACTAAACTAAATTTAAGTTCAGGCATCTTTTTCTTTCTATTTCATTAAGAAAAGGACAGAAGATAAATATTAGTTTAGTCCTGTCAAATTAGTCAGCGCCTAACGTAAATTGACGTATGTTTAATAGGCATTTTTTTAATCTCGTCTAAATTGTCTATGGAGTATCTTAATTTGACAGGACTAAACTAATATTTATCTTCTGTCCTTTTCATAATGAAATAGAAAGAAAAAGAGGCATGAACTTAAATTTAGTTAAGTTTGTGAACAACAGAATCGGCGCCAGTATGTAGGTATGAGGAAAAAACGGCAGTAGCAAACCAGACACATCACGCGTCTGGTCGGAGTATCCTCCCTTTCCTATGGAGAATGAGTGAACTGTATACCCTATTCATCATACCTCCATATTTACCTTTTCTTCTCCCTAAGCAACATTGCTGCATTCCGGTTTGTAGTGATGAGCGTTTTTATTATAAAAGACAATAGTATCTCCTTTACCTACAACTTTGTAACTGGATGAGGCAAAATTGTAATATACCTGGTTACAATTTTGCCTAGGATACCTCGTATCCTGTGCTGATGTTACCTACCTACGATGTGTTGCAGTTGTAGATAATAGAGAGAAGTTACTTATTAACAGTGTGTTTTTTATTGCAAAAAAGAACAAATGGAATGAGGACTTTTACTAAGCCTTCGTAGGAAGGCTTAGTAAAAGTCCTCGACATGTATTGAAATATGATGAGAATTAAGGGGCTTACAGGACCGAAACGCAAAAAACGCAAGTTTTAGAAACAATAAAAGTATATGATCGACTACAGTAAACAAAATCAGAAGAATATATGATATTCTTCAGTATATATGCTAGGTAAATAGTGTGTTGAAAACTTAATACAACAAATTTGATACGATATAAAAAAATCATGACGATACCTCTAAAAACTTTCTTTTTACAATAAAAACCATACTAATATACATACAATCATTCTGATTTTTTGTCAGATTATTCTACAAGCAACACTAAAACACTAGTGTTTTAATTTTTTAGTCCAAACAATAGATTTTTTGTAATTAAATAATTGCTTTAGATTTTGCAATAAATTATTCTATGCAGTCCGACAGTGACCGCGCTTGAAGTCATGTAAGCCCCTTAAGTATATTAATCTTAATACTTCTGGCCTTGAAAAATATTAAATTAAATACAATCTAATTTGTTAATTCGCAGATACTCAGCGCGACGGATATTGGCACTGGAAAATCAAAGGAACAAAGTGAGAGGACCGTAATAACCTTATTATGAGGACTCTGAATATTCTGGTTGTTAGAAGGTTTGGAATATTGTGATTTCAAAAATATCTTGTTTTAGCATAGATTTTTAAGACTTAGACCAAGATTGACAAAGGGGTTTGACATTTTTTTAATGAAGTCTGGCATACCTAGTATAGAGCAGTGGTGGCCAAGTGGTAACGGCCGCGACTTACGAGTTGTAGGTCGTAGGTTCGAACCCAGGCAGGCGCTTTACTTTTTGTAAATTATTTCATCACCACTGCTCTCAAAACGGTGAAGGAAAACATCGTGAGGAAACCGGCATGTTCTAGAACCACAAATTCGAAGCCATGTGACATCTGCCAACCCGCACTGGGCCCGCGTGGTGGATTACGGCCCACTCCCTCTCACCGAGAGGAGGCCTGTGTCCCAGCAGTGGGAACATTATAGGCTGATTATGTTATACCTAGTATCGCGCCATTTTTAACCCCCGACGCAAAAACGACGGGGTGTTATAAGTTTGACGTGTCTGTGTGTGTGTGTGTGTGTCTGTGGCATCGTAGCTCCCGAACGGATGAACCGATTTTGATTTAGTTTTTGTTTATACTAAACCCGAAAAAAGGTCATTGTACTCATCATTTTGAACAACTTTTTTTAAGGGACCAACCTAGAAATCGCGAAAAAAAAATCAGCTGTTCCATACATTTTGTCAATTTACGTGAACACAAATATATGGAAGAGCTGATTTTTTCTCGAGTTATTTTGGGCTGATAATTAAGAGGATAACTTTGAAATAGTGTTATTAGTAGGTACTTCGTATTGGTGAAAAGTCAAATTACTTAACATAACTCCATAGCGAAGCCTTTCCATCGCGTGATGCAGTGACTCAAACAACTTAATTTTATACAAACCAAAAACAAATCCTACATTCTAACGTTCCACCAAAATGTAGCAAACACACATAAAATAAACGCATCCACTATACAATTACCCAAACTAAGTTTATAAACACATGCGCGAGGCACCCGAAAATTAAGTCATGCCTGATTCTGGCGAGGAATTTAATCATAAGATGAATGGGAACAACGGAATAGTTTCCGGCAGACATTAACTTTGTATATTGTGAGAATTTAGTTTAGAGCGTAGATTTAGAAGTGTTATAGTCTTAATGGTAATTGATATCGCTCGGTTTTGGAGTCTCTACCCGTAGTTGGTATCGTTTGAGTATCAATGGCACAAATCACTTCGGGGCTCGTGGTTAAATATTAACGTTGATTGACTTGGATTGGAGGGGCCCGTGGCTAAATAATAACAGCCGCACAGGTCCATCGATCAGGTTAAGCTACGCTTGCCGCGGTTGGTCTGTGGATGGGTGACCATCTTTACATACCGAGACCAACCGCTTAACGTGCTTTAACGGCACGGAGGGGCCGTGCCTCGGAAAGCACGTTAAGCCGTTGGTCCCGGCTGTCTTTCGTGGATCTTTGACAGTCGTTACGGGTAGTCAGAAGCCCGAAAGTCTGACAACCAGTCTTACCAAGGGGTATCGTTTTACCCTGTTACTGGATTGTGGAGGTCAGATAGGCAGTTGCTCCATGTAAAATACTGGTATTCAGCTGCATCCGGTTAGACTGGAAGCCGACCTCAACATAGTTTGGAAAAGGCTAGGCAGATGATGATTTCTTTTTTTTAAAGGCTTACTTTTTGGCACTATGTATAGAACACCATATCATTAAATGACAACCTCGGCTTCGTATGGTAGCGTGAATATGCGAGGTTCATTTTTCCATCTCTTTTTGACATAATAACACCTGCCCATTGATGACGCGTGAGACGTTACTCTTTAGGTCTTTGACAGTTCTTGGCTTGTTCGCATACATCAGTGGTTTCACTTAACCTCACAAAAAATAATCATGGGGCATTAAAATCACATGATCTTAGAGGCCATGTCTTGTCTCCGAATCTTGAGATCTGAAGACAAAGTCCTGTAATAAAAAACGTTAAAAATCTAGTCGCAATCTCATCTCAACGACAATCAATGTCAAAAAACTTGTCAAAAAAGAAGCAGAAGCAAGAAGCGATTTTAAAGGTATTTTTGACAGATTGAGACTGAGATCAGACTGTGAAAATTACGAGAATTGCCCCTCAGAAACACGTTCAATTTCTCTTTCAATAAATCTATACACTTTAATCATTTCAACGCGCGGTTCAACTATATAGCGACTCATTTTGATAAATGCCAACCATTACTGACTCATCTGTCAAAAGTTCGCGCCAATAGACAATCTAATATGGCCGCCATCGGGTGTCAAAGATGCCTTGTCTTTATTGAAAAACCATTTAGAACGTAGACAATTTTATTGTGATTACGAGTGCATTACTCAATTAGGATGCAGTACACTAGCACACTCTCCACATCTACAATCCACCAGCCAAAGCTTCAATAAATACAGTACAATTTTCTTCAAATTTCTTTAATAAATTTTCAACTTTATCACTTAAGGATTAGGTTCAAAGTTGATTGGGAAAATTTGACAGTTTCGGGTAGCTTGATGTGCTGGCATCTGTACCTAAGTAGATAACATCACGCCAGCTTACCCCAAAGGGTTGGGCAGAGGTGTACCTATTATATTACACCCACATTTCACCAGTTATGTTTAAGTCCTATGTAACAGGAGGCGAGCCTATTACCATCAACCATATATATATTCACATATATTATGTATACAAAACCTTGTAAAACATTTTAAAAGAGTAACGGTGGAGTTTCTTGCCATTCTTCTCCATACGAAAATTAATTTTTTAATTTTTTTTTTATTTGATTGATTGATTGATTTTTTTGATTGATTTTTGACGTTCAAAAGTGTCCTTTTGAACGTCAAAAATTACAACAAAGAAATCGGTTAAATATTGTTGTAATTTTTGACGTTCAAAAGTGCCTTTAATGTGCCTTTTTGAAATAAATGATTTGACTTTGACCCGTGCACAAATTCAGACTGCGGGTTGATACTTGGAAAAGCCCAATAACATATTGCTCGACCTGGGACTCGACTCCAGAACCTCATGCTCAGCTGTAGCGTTTGTGTCCACTACACCAACGAGGCGGTAAGTGTATCTATAAATTTTCCAACATATCGTTTCAATACTCCTCATTGTCAATGCAGCTCATGCAACTCTGTTAGACAACTTGTCCCAACGGACTGAACAACTCTAGTGTCGAGTTTACAATCTGCATTCGTTGGTCCATTATGTAGACTCATGTAGATACAATTCTGTTGTTTTGTTGTTAGGGCAATAGAGTTACAACTGAGTTTAGTTGTTAGGTTAGGACTTGAGCTAAAGTACCTTTTAACAAGGTTAGATAACTAGTAAGTCTGTGGCTTGTGTCGTCGCTTGCATGACTAAAAGTCCTATCTCATTTTTAGCTAAATACCTTATAAATGTCTAATTATATTTATGTGGATAGTGCATTTAATGTGGGTATTTCTTATCTGAAAAAACTCTTTCTGAATTCCAATAAATAGTCCTGTTTTAGAACCCAATGGCTTGGCGCGCGACGATGGGAAGAGGCCAGATGGAATGACCATAATGCCTTGGAAGTTGGGTAGGCCTTTGGTGTGGGATGCTACCTGTGTCGACACCCTCGCGCCATCCCATCTTCCTAGCGCGGTGGGCTGTGCTGGGGCGGCTGCTGCAGGAGCAGAAAACCTCAAACGGCGCAAATATAACAACCTTATTGGGAGCTATGTTTGAGCCGTTTGGGGTTGAAACACTAGGGCCTTGGGGTCCGAGTGCTCATCAAATATATCGGGACATCGCCAAGCGGTTGGTTGACTCATCACGTGACCAGAGGGCTGGCCTATTTTTAGCCCAAAGAATAAGCATTGCCATTCAACGTGGTAATGCTGCCAGCCTTTTGGGCACTTACGCCATTGACAGCGATGCGGACGAATTTTTTGATGCCCAATGAGCTCCTCTCTTTTTCTTTTCCCTTCTTTATTTTGTATATATATAATATGTATATTTTAGAGTTAAATTGTAAGATAATTAGGTATTAATAAAAATAAATACTACATAAATAGTCCTTGCCAAAATCGAAACTTAAAAGAATACTCCCAATAAATGAGGTAGAAACACCAATTCTCGTCACATTCGGGAAAACGGAAACGACTTTCCAGAAAACAAATTTTCTTGAATGCAAATTACAGTCAGTCACCCTCGTCTGTTTATTTACATTTCATCTGAGCGTGGAGTTAAACAAATATTGCTAAGCATGATATTATTTACTTTAGCTGATTTGTTTGCACATCACCCGTATGTATTATAAGCGATTGCTTTCGTAATATTTGTTTAGAAACATTGATTTTGTTTTTCGATTTTCAGACTTGCGTACCCGTGAATCCGTCTGTCAAAGGGCTGCACCTTTTGAACCGTTATAGGTAGACACTTGAAATGGTCAGTGTGTGTGAACTACAATGAATGGTCGCTATAACAAACTTATAATAAAAATAAAATAAAGCTAAATATTGAAGGGTGTCCCCATAATAAGAACTTAAAAAAAATGTTGTGTGAAATATTGTACCTATAACGGGACCCTTCGCATGCAAGTCCGACTCGCACTAGGCCGTTTTTTGAAATGAGTTGTTACCTCGCAGTTATTTATTTGTTATCAGACTTTCCAACAATGTAAAGTAACACTACTACTACTGTTACCTACATACAATTTGTACATTGTAAACTTTAGTCTAAGAGCCTCATTATATACATACTTATAGAAAATCACAGCATGCTTAGATAATAACACAAATAATTAATTCAGGGCTGATTTTTAAATCGACAGATAATTTTTATTCGTGGAATAAAATTGATGTCTGACAGATTTTCTATAGAAGAACTGTCAAAAATTCAAAATTATTCCTCGGATAAAATTATCTGGCGTTGGAAAAAAATAAGAATACATAGTTTGAAACAATTGGCTGTTTTATGGTGTGAATATAAAATTGGTTCTGCATTTTTTGATAAAAAGAGATATCTAGTTTAAAAAAATATTTATTTTCATTTAGATTAAGTGCGTTGTCACTAACTTTTGATTGCATAATTAAAACTAGACTCATAATTTAAAAAATCTACGAAAAATAGTAACTAACAAAGCAAAGACTGCATCAAAGCAACTCCTAGTCCAAATCCCGCATATTTAAAATACAAACCAAAAACCGAGATTTTCAAGCAAAATAAACCCGCACGAAATAATATTTTCATCTTAAAACGTCAGGTACAACATTTCAAAGCAGGATCACACACAAATTGACGTTGAATTTCAAGCGTGTTCAAAAACTTACGTCAACCTGGGCTGACGGTGAAATGAAAAAGTTACAAAGGGCGTAGTGCAACGAGTTGCCGCCGCGTCAGTCAAACCTGACGAACGATTGTTGGTACACCCACCCCACGAATACAGAAATTAAGCGAGAAGTTTTAATTTGAGATTATTTTTTTATGTGAAAACTTCTTTAGGCGGACTTTGTGCTCTTTGTGAACAATGAACAAAACTGAACCGTCACACTCGGGTCGGTGACGCTGAATCGGATATATTCTGCTCCAGTCGACCGGTGACGCTGAATCGCTTATACTCGGCTGCAGTCATAAGTTTTCAATCTGTCTTGTGATCATAAGCACACCCTCAATTTTTTTAACACGTTTTGTTACCTTCCCCTGTAACTAACAGTGTAATAAATGAAACTTAGTATATAAATGTAATTCGGATGACAATACAATAATTTAGTATCTTGGAGCTGATCTGATGATGGAGCCAGGAAGTGGATTGTGGAACTCTTCAGTGGCTACTAGTAAACCCTTCGAATTTGGGCTCATATGATTTGTTTTGAAGAGTCCAATAGATTGGGTTTGGTACTGACGGCCTGATGATGGAGCCAGGAGGTGGATATTGGTTTTTTTTTTTTCAGCTGCTACTAGTAAACTCCTCGAGCTGGAGGTCGGATATCGTCCCTCGCATGACTAAAAGTCCTATCTCATTTTTAGCCGATTTGAGTCAGGACAACTACACTCTTCCATTCGTGATTCTTTACAATTTGTTGCCTTTCAAAATGGTTATATTATGGAATCCAAATAACATGGAGGTTAGTGAAAAGTGTAAAAAATCACGAATAGAAAAATTTGTCAGTAAAGTAAAGTAAATTTTGCCATATATCTAGGTCCCATGTAAACGTTTTCATTAGGATTAAAAGCTTTGATAGCAATTTCCTTTAGGACCTATCTAACGCCACATCCACAAAGTTTCTACATGAATGAGCGGAACTCTTTAGTAGACACGTCACGGATTCGAATTGGAGTTGCCAACACAAAAAATAGTGAATCGACGCGTTAGTGGGGAATGAATGAACTGACATCACAACACTCAGCGCAGAGTTGTGCTACATTTTTAAGAGTGTTTTAATATCGGGTTGAAGGGTTTTAGGATCACTTTTAAGAGTTAAATTATTCCAAAATTTGTCTTGGGAGAAGTGGTGGCCGAACGGTAACCCAGCAGGAACTTTACTTTGTGTAAATTTCATCACCACTTACAACGGTGAAGTAAAAATTCGAAGACATGTGACACAGTACCAATCCGCGCTGAGCCCACCCCCTTTCATAGATGCAGATTGCTTTTACGCAACAATGCCTAAAAGGTGCGCTTCCCTGGTGCGAAGGGTGTGGGGCGGCTCCAACAGTGTCTTAAACACGGTTGCGAGTCGCCTTGACTGTGTTTACGTGGGTCACTGTTGTGCCGTCTCTCATGGGATGTCGCAACGCTGACCAACCGTTATTTCTTGTGTTTTTGTTTAGTATCTGTGCTTACTAACATAGTCGTAAGTTTTACTAACAATCTTGTTTGAGTTTGAGTCTTGGTCACTTTAATAAAGAAAAATTCTATTCTGTTCTATAGAGAGGAGGCCTGTGTCCCAGCAGTGGGAACATTATAGGTTGATTATGCTATTAGGCTTTTTATTTCAAAAGTACGTCCTCACTTTTACGCATCAATCACATTACCTGTTGTGTCTTCGAAACTAATCCTAAATTTGCTTGAATAATCGAATGCAACCAGAGTATTTTTTTACCAGTCTTCAAGATGTCAAGGTTCCCTTTTGTCAACCTGTACAGTATCTACCTATATTTAAATATCGCTTCTCGTGGAGGCTAGATTATCACACTGCTGTATGATAATCACCACGTCAATGTATTGTTTTTTTTTAGCTATAACTTTGTGTTAAGATATTATAAATTGGCTATATAATTTTAACAAAAATTCTGTAAGTTGATTGCAATTTCATGTTTCATTAACGGCAAAACATAGAAATCTCAGTACCTATTTTGTTGATAACACCTATGTTTACCAAAAAAAAACTGACTTTGAATACAGATTTTAGATTTCTGAGTAGATTTGAGGATTAAGAACGCATTTGCAGTCCATTAGACAACAATACATATTTATTTACTCATCAAATAAATAAGTGAAATGAAATGAACATTAATAAATTAAAATATATTTTTGATTTCAATCGACGTTTCTGCTTTTTATCTGTCATAATATTAATTTAAAAAAAACCCGTGACTGCCATGTTGTATGTATCGTCAGGAAATGAAAGAACGGATGTTTAATGTTATGATTGTCATCATTTTTATTAATATAGAGTTCATTCAATTCAAAATATTATACGAGTTTGTGAAAAAAAGTATGGTTAATATTTACTTTAGTAAACAAAGAGGATATAAACAGAAATAAATAGGAAAGTCTAATATACCTACATAGCCTTAAAATTATAGATCTGCTAACAGGAAGATTATTTTATCACGAGAGGCATTGATGAAAAGGGATGAATGAAAAGCAATTGCATGAAGCTGTGATGAGAATGCTAAGGGCGCTTTCAATTTAGACGTTTCGTGTCGGACCGCTGTGGTGCCGAAGCGGTGCGTTTGGCGTATTGCGCACGGACGGTAGTTTGTTTTCATACAAAGCGCGCGGTGCAGCAACAGTGCGGCGTCGGTACCGCGAATTTTTGTTTCTACATCTCCTGTCAAACCGCATCGTTGCCTGACGACATCATTCATATTATGCTTCCCAAGGTCGAACGCATCCCAACAATATCTTTTTCATTTTATCTTAATGCGAACACAGTCATGTTCTCAACTCCTATAAGAAGCAAAATGAAAAGGAGTATTTCCTTTTATCCACATTTTATTTAGTCCCGATTTCCAAAACATAATTTCTAAAACAAAACTACTAACTCCATTTTGACTAACTGAGAATAATCCTAGCACTTGTTTTTGGCCATCGAAAATTCGGGATTCCTTTCAGACATTTAAATTTCTTGATGTAGTTAATTTAAAGTTCTTTCTAAAACAAAGTTCGACAGTTTGGAATTAAATTGAAAGTCCCTAAAGTGTCTCCAACGGACGGATAAATACATTTTATTTAGAGTTACCTATTTTAGGAGAAAATACAAACCCATTTCTTGGCAAAGTTTCAAGATACGGTTATGTTTGAATGGAGATGATTTCATCCATACTAATATTATTATATTTTTACCGACTTCAAAAATAAGGAGGTTATCAATTCGACACGTATGTAATATTATTGTAATTGCATGAAATTCATATAATTATGACAATCTATTAGGGCTTCCAAACATATATACAAAATTTTATAGACGTATGTATGTATGTATGTATGTATGTTTGTTTGTCCACGCATATCTCCGGAACTATTAATCGGATCGTGACCATTTCTTTTTGTCGGCTTACATTTACTTCAACTTAGGGAACAGTGCAAAGGCGACTTATAATCCTGGATATTTGTAAAAAAATGATGAAATACAAAATAAACGAAAAGCAAAAGTGTTACGTTAATTAGTAGCAGATCGGATTCAGGATTTTTGATCAGATAATGGCTATAGCTATGTTCGCACGTTTTTAACATGAAAATTGAACATAACTGGCAAGATGTAAGTCAACAAATGCGATAAGTATGCAGGATCGTCAGATAAAGTTGAAGTTTAGTAAGAAACCGATGGATGTTCTCGAAAAAAAATAATTTGTGCGCGATTGGAGGACATGGAACACGATTTTGTAAAGGCAGTTAGCGCGACAAACCCGTGCGTGTTTCAAGGCAGTACTGCCTCCTAATGTACACGGAAATGGAAACACGCAGCCGGGACCAACGGCTTAACGTGCTTTCCGAGACACGGAGGGGTCTTTGTGTGTGAAAATGGTCACCTATCTACGGACCAACCGCGGCAAGCGTAGCTTAACCTATCGATCAACCGGTGCGGCTATTAGGAATACTAGTATGATGAAGATATCGTTATGTTTATAATCCAAGATTGATCATTACACCTCATTTAAAAGTCATGGCTTGCAATCAGTTTAGGCAGAATTTGATTCATCATTTAAGTAGTGAATTAGTTATTTGATTTCGGTATAAGGTAATAAGGTAATCTGCAGTCATGCTAGTAATCCAGATAGCTCCAGTTATGGGTATTATGTCAGTTAGTAATCTAATATCTTAGTAAATAGTTTAGTTTTAATGTTAGCATAATCAGCCTATAATGTTCCCACTGCTGGGACACAGGCCTCCTCTCTGTGAGAGGGAGTGGGCCGATATCCACCACGCGGGCCCAGTGCGGGTTGGTAGATGTCACGTCTTCGAATTTTTGGTTCTAGGACATGCCGGTTTCCTCACGATGTTTTCCTTCACCGTTTTAAGAGCAGTGGTGAATAAATAATTTACACAAGGTAAATCGCCTGTCTGGGTTTGAACCTATTACTGCGCCAATATTGGCTTTTCAATGCATCAATAATTTTACAATTAGTTATTTTATGTTGCGTTTTTTTTGTGAAACGTAACGCAAACCTGACACGGAACGTCATCGATAATCCCGGTAGAGATTAAATAGGTAGACATTAAATAAATATGTGTCAAACAAACTTAATATTCTTTGTGTAAATTATTTCATCACCACTGCTCTCAAAACGGTGAAGAAAAACATCGTGAGGAAACCGGCATGTCAAAAAAAAGACATATGACATCTACCAAACCGCACTGAGCCCGCGTGGTCCTACGTGGTCGTGGCTACTCCTCACCGAGAGGAAGCCTGTGTTGCAGCAGTGACACTATAATAGGCTGATTATGAGACATCTTCATTGCAAAGTTGTTTTGTTTGTATCTATAATTGCCATTTCTGTAATTGCTTATTTTGTTTAGGTTTTAAAATACCGTCTATTTCTCGAAAAAAAATTAATTGAGTTCATACAGGCTGCCGGTTTAATAGCATATTATTTACATGATATCATATACAGCAAGTTGTTAAAATAAGCTTTTGCTATGTGTGCATTTATATACTTTTAATATCTGTGGGTTGTATAGCAATATAATTTTTTCAGAGAATTAATTAACTGTTCTGTGGTTTATTGTTACAGAAAAAGCTGCTACGGCTACTACGCCGTAGCTGCTGTAATGCTACGCTCTCGTAGCAGATATTCGTAGCATTCCCTCAAGCTACGCGCCCGATAGTTTTCTCAAGAAATGGTTTCTATACAATTATGTCGTTTAGATAGAACCTGGATGAAGCAAAGGAGCGTGGGAATTGGCACATGAGTAAATAAACGAATAAATGAATAAATAAACAAGTAAATAAATAAATAAATTAATGATGATAATGATGATGTCGTGTATTTATTTGTATTGGACTGTAGATAATGACGATGATGTTGTCGTGTATTGTAATGGTTGTTTTTGATGGGCGATTTTTATCGTCAAATGAACTATTTCTCTTGTTTAATTTCAAGTGAATAATTCCAGTCCTACGTAGTCCTCAATAACAAAGCCTAAGCTGCTACTAAAATAAGAATCCACATATTACCAAAACTAAATTACCCGTCTGACAATCTAATAAGAATAATGGATGGTACCATTCAGACTTACCAATCCCAATACATTTAAAAGCATGAGAATGACAAATGTGCATTCATCAAAACTTTTTGAGTTGACAATTGCCTACATTTGTTTCATCCCCTCTTTCTCCCCCTTTCATCCCCCTTCTTATAACTTTGTTACAATGTAGGGGTGCAATGTGCGGCGTAAATTACTTGGTATTTGTCATCAGATGGGTTTTTGGATAAGTTTTGGTGATGTTATTTTTGGAATCGGAATAATCGTAATGTAGAAATTTGGGGTCAACGACCGATTTGGAACAACCAGACTCGCTAGAAAGAATTTGAGACTATTTAGGGGTTCTAGAGGGTCTTCCTCCACAACATTTTTTTTGCCGGAGACACGTAATTTTTTTTAGTAAAAAATAAATGAACTGTCGAATTATTTGTTATACTGCCATGCCAACTACTTGAATATAAGCAGGAAAATTACTGAACGGGCAGTTATATGTCGGCGGTAAACAAATCGGAATTAGTTGGTAAGAAATCTAACTTGGAAGTAGCTGTAGATGTTTGACCTTTTTGCCACCGATCCGCTAAGAAGAAGTAGTTGTTATCTTTTTTTTATCTCTGAACAGTATTTGCCTTCTGCGAGCAATGTGCCCTGCAAACTGCCACTGAAGTTTGGCAGTTCTTCGGGCTAAGTCAGTTACCTTGGTTCTCCTGCGCATCTCCTCATTTCTGATTCCATCACGCAGGGAAACTCCAAGCATAGCCCTCTCCGTGAGTTTTAACCTGATGGCCAGATGGCCGATGGGGCCGAAAGGTTCTGGAGCGACCGCGTACCGGCAGACGTAGCGTTGGAAGGCCTCTCACAAGATGGACCGACGACCTCGTGAAGGCCGCAGGAACCCGTTGGATGCGAAAAACACAGAACCGGTCGAAGTGGAGGTGAATGGGGGAGGCATATGTCCAGCAGTGGACGTCTTTCGGCTGAAATGATGATGATTTGTCTTGCATTGGCGAACGTCGTTTTTAAACACCGTACATCAGTGAAATCAATGTTGAGTAACTTGAGCTACAACCAGCATGATGAATGTCACAGAAGACATTTTTCTACGAAGCTCCCGGAAAAATGTGCTAACAAAACTACTGTCACAAACGTCAATGTCATTTTGACGGATGCGTTCCGTATGCTAAATTATTAAATAAACTGTCGTTCACAAACAACACGTCCCAATCCTGCAGACTGTTATTAGGTTTTTTCTTTCTTATGAGGCAACAGCGGGTTTTAGAACCATTTATCTACATATATTCCAATAACAAAGCTGAGGAGTTTGTTTGTTTTTTTTGAACGCGCTAATCTCTGGAACTAACAATGGGATTTGATTTTTTTTTCTGCATTGTATAGCTCAATTCTTGAAGGAAAAGGTCAGGCCCTTAGGAGACGAGCAAAAAGAAAGAAAATCAGAAGGCATTGCTAAGCAAAAACTACAATAATAGCGTGGGCAGAATAAGAAATTTCACGCGGACGAAGTCGCGAGCAGAGCTAGTTTGTACAATAAATAGAAAATCGTCCATCATAAGTAAACGAAAATGTTGTAAGCATGTCAATAAAATAAAATAAAAATCCTAAGCCTAAAAGGCAAAGCCGATTACGCCAAAAGTCACACGAAATAGTAAAAGTTACACGAAATAGTGAAAGAAAAACAAAATTAAGTGACAGTTGAATTTAATAATTCATTTTTCAAAAAAAAAAAAGCAAAATCTCAAGTCTTTGCTCCGTGTCTAGTCTAGGACATCTTTCCAATAATGCTACAAGACAGAAATCAAATAGGATTTTTGTTTTAATAATAAATAATAGTTTCTGCTCGCGACTTCGTCCGCGTGAAATATCGGCCCGTGCTACTACTTCGTTCTCGCTTAGCGTTTATTTATTTATTTATTAAAACTTTATGCACAAGTAAAAGAAATACTGTACAAAGGCGGACTTAATGCCTGAGGCATTTTCTACCAGTCAACCTTAGGGTGGTGCAGAGACAAAACATGGCAGGTGCAACATACGGGATAAATAGCTAGGAAATGACTACTTATAAAATACAAGAATAAATACTAATACATAGATAGATAGATACATACATACATACATATAAACAAAATGAACTGTGAGGAGAAAAAAATTATCGGTAGAGGAGAAAACGAAACCAGCAAATCAGCGCTGAGATGCTACAGCCAACTTTTGACGGATATGTTCACGTGCCTTCACTTTAAAAGATAACCGACTGGTTGCCGTCCTGATATTCAGAGGGAGCGCATTCCAAAGAAAGACCGCCTGGACAAAGAAAGAAGAACGAATGAAGCCAGAACGATGAGAAGGACATCGTAGAAGACGATAGCGTTCTTTCTGACTTTTTCTTTTTGCTCGGCTCCTAGTGATGTTAAATAGCCTAAGCCTTTAATTATTTTTTTTTTGTGGAGAAATGCTCATGCATTCTGCACTACCACGGGGAGATAGTGCAGTTATGTGGGACTCTAACCCATTAAAACTCCACGGTGTCCTCCTCTGCCGCTTACGGCGGGAACACGGGCACGCGTTAGCACTCATCCGTGAACCCGCCGCGGCTGTCCGTCACCGGACCCTTCTCTGGGGAGTACTCCCCATCACCGGCGCACCTGAACACATAGCACGCCGTGACTACCCCAGGGACCAAACCAGCACATGGGCGCCAGACGACCCAGTATCTGGGCACCCTTGGTCCCCTTGCGACCGGACAGGTCATAGGCCCCGCCGCCTGCCAATTTTCGGCCGCAGAGGATAGGGAGAGCGGCCAACGTCATACCAATACTCCTCCTCCCTTGCGGCCCCACAGCGTCCGCCATCAGACGGTGGCGAACCCGTTAAGGCCGCGAGAGAGAAGGTAGGGAGAGCGGTGCACCGCAATACCGGCACTCCTCTCCCGCCGCGGCCTCCAACCCTCAGCCGCGATGCCTCCCATAAGACATCGCGACCCGCCTCAGTTGCGATGTCGCCCAAGCGGCACTGCAACCTACTTGTTGCCCGCTACGTCGTCGGCTTACCGAGCTTATAAACCCTGACGAGCGGCCCCTCCTCAGGTTCCTGTTCGCTTCACCGTGGGTGACCAAGCCACGGCTACTGAGCCCCCCGCCTCGACTATGCGGGTTATTAGTAGGCTATTCCTATAAACTTCCCCAAGAATTGGGCTATCAAAGAATTTTTCCCACTACAGACAAACTGACAAACAAACAAATTGTACCTTTTTATAATATAAGTGTAAATAAACCACTTACCACTGCGTAAAGGTTGCTTTGATGTCAAGTGTGTCTTGTGAGTCGTTTGAAGAATTTGTTTCAATCTGCAAACTTCTTTATGAGCTGCGCCTCACGGTTTCACCCGCTTAATTTTCTCAACTCATACTCTTTGGAACTTATATGTTTGAGCCGTTTGGGGTTGAAACTCTAGGGCCATGGGGCCCGAGTGCCCACTTAGTATTTCGAGACATCGCCAAGCGGTTGGTCGACTCTTCACGTGACCAGAGAGCTGGTCTATTTTTTAGCCAAAGAATCAGCATTGCCATACAACGTGGCATTATAAGTATATTCTCATAATATTTGTTTAGTTTAGTTTAATTAAAAGTGAATTGTTTATGAGTTTATGTTTTTTTTTTGTCTCCTTAACCCGAGGGCCACGAAATGCGACGCTCCAAGCGAATTCGCTTTGCGCTGCAAGCGTCAGCGTCGAGCGTCAAAAACAAATGTATGACTGTTATCTACAAGGCCACGAAGTAGCGCTGCAAGCAGCAGCGGAATTTGCTACGAGCTAATTTGCACGACCGTTGGATGATCCGACGCGCGTTTTTCATGAGCATCGAAAACAATTGTATGAGAAAATTTGACAGCGACATTTTCATTTGTAATGTCGACGCGTGCTCACTCTGTACTCACAGAGCATGTAACCTTTTTCTGTACTGAACTGATTCATCCCCCCACAGACGTACACGCTACAGGCGAATACTTGAAGTTCGTGGCCTTGCTTTTGACGCTTAGAAATGACCCTTGTAGCGAATTGACGCCTCAAGCGTGGCGTTATTTTCGTGGCCGAGGCATTACTCTCTATCTATTCTACTATCGCAGGTATGCTGGAAGAGATTTCTATTGAAATACGCATCACCTTTGTACCTATTATTCTGTTCAGTTGTTTTTCTTGTCTGTTTATTTAAGTTTGTACAGTCAACAAAGGAGATAAGTATACAGGAGCGTCGGATATAGTTGAAGTTTACTAAGAAACCGATGGATGTTCTGGACTGAAATTTAATTTAATAAATGAGCTGTTTGTTTTCTATTAATAAAATTAAATTTTATTCGAGAACATCCATCGGTTTCTTAAAAAATAAATAAATAGGAAACAAAATATCTCTATAGGTACTTATTTTTGTTAGTTGGTACCAAAAATGCGCAACGTAAAGTTTTTTCGTCATCGTAAGAACACCATTTGATAATTTGGTGATCGTGGTAGGTTAAAAAGATAAGTCTAGGTACCACCTTAGATTCATCATAGTCTACCTATAATATTCCCACTGCTGGAAAAAGGCCTCCTCTTGGTAAGAGAGAGTGGGCCGTAATCCACAACGCGGGCGCAATGGGGGTTGGTTGATGTCACATGTCTTCGAATTTTTGGTTCTCGGACAATGTCGGTTTTCTCACGATGTTTTTGTTCACCGTTTTAAGATCAGTGGTCATAAAATTATTTACACAAAATAAAGTGTATGCCTGGCCGGTTTGAACCTACAACCTACAACTTGAAAGTCACGGCAGGTACCACTGAGGGCCACTGCTATCCCACCTTGGAATAGAATTATGATAACATTCTTAATAGTTGCAAGATTTCTAAAATTAGGAATCAAGGTTTAGTCGAGTTATTCCGTTCTGATCCCCTGAACCCCCTCCAACCCCTCCCCTCCTCGATCTCCTGCTTGTTCATCTTTCGACACTGCATGTTCGAACCATATTTTATTTGTCCTCAGATAAATCCTCACTATGAATAAATTTCTCGTAGCCAATACCTAGATTACAACAATTCCCTTTCAACATAATAAATAACCAAAATTATAGGTTTGGGCAATCGATCTGTAACCAACAATAAGTGATGGATAGTTCCCTAGGCAACAGTAGATAGTTTCACAAGATGGCGGCAGTCAGAAACTCAACCCACACACTGAGTGACATGATTTTAGGATGATAAATATATCCCCAAAGTGGCCATAAATTGGGATCGCAATTTATTTGCGAGATATTTCGGCTTGGCATTGGGTTTAGGGATTTTGAACAAGAACCGATAGATCATTGTAATTTATATTACCATAAAATATTATTATTTACCGATTCGATTTCCGAATACCAGAATCAGCCAATAATGTTACCACTGCTAGGACACAGGCCTCCTCTTGGTGAAAGGGGCAGTGGGCCGAAATCCACCACGCGGGACCAGTGCGGTTTGGTAAATGTCGCATGTCTTTGATTTTTTGGTTCTAGGACATGCCGGTTTCCTCAGGATGGTTCCTTCAAGGAAGGAACCATTTCCTTCACCGTTTTGAGAGCAGTGGTGATGAAATAATTTACACAAAAGAAAGCACCTGTCTGGGTTCGAACCTACGACCTACAACTCGTAAGTCATGGTCGTTACCACTGAGCCACCACAGCTATCCGACAGCCAGGTTCTATGTTCTATGTTAAGGAGTTTGGTTTCCGCACTTAGTCCTTCAGTGGACCATTGTGCGTGGGCCATGGCGGCCGTCCGTGGTTATTCCAACCAGCCCACCTCCCTCCAGAAGCTGATCAAATCTCCTGGTCTGTTGAGAACATCTGTGTACGATCTGGGTGTCCCGAGGGTTTCTGACCTTATCTGGGTGACGCCTGTGCACTCAAAGAGCACATGCGCAATGGTTTCATCAGCCTCCATGCAAGCCCTGCACAGAGGACTGTCTGTTATGCCTAATGTGTAAAAGTGTTTATTTAATGAGCAGTGTCCCGTGATGGTCCCCGTCACCAGGCGCAGGCCTTTCCTGTCCAGTCGTAGTAGGCGCCTGGTTAGCCTGCCATTCAATGACGGCATGGCTTCTTTGGACTGCCTGCAGCCTGGTGACGACGTCCACCAGCTTTCTGCTTGTGTATGGGTGTGCTCCTGTAGCCACCTGCGTAGTTGGTTGAAGGGGATGGGCACGATAGGTTCCGGTCCACAGACTAACATACTGGAAGCCCGTCTGGCCAGCTCGTCAGCTGCGTCGTTGCCTAGCGATCCACTGTGTCCTTTTATCCATTGTAGTGTCACTGTATTGCAGTTCGATACCGTTACCCGCTCGAGCGCATTGTGACATTCTAGTATTAGATTCGATGTAATGCATTTTTTGTCTAAGGATTGCAGGACTGAGGCGCTATCAGAGAGTATGCGAACATGGGTGTTCGTGACTCTCCTGGCCGCGATAGCATAAGCCGCTTGCATTATGCCCACACACTCTGCTTGGTAAACCGTGTTGAGCATTCCCAGTGGTTTGGATATTTTTATGTTAAGGTCGTGCGAGAAGACTCCAGTTCCGCAGTCGGTCTTTGAGCCATCGGTGTAAATTCTCAGTTCTTTCGGGCCTGAGTGGTCGCATCGCTCCTCTTCAAGCACTAGTGCGCTTGCACTCGCTTGCTGGGCCCATAACCTATTAAAACACGTAGTCGTGAATCAAATGACAGAGTAATTTATTGTTATAAATTCATATAGAAGTTAGTCTTAGCTGCCAGTTAGTACATAAGCAATGGCAGTAGTATTTACTAAAGTATTATTTTGATATTAATTCTAACACCTCCACTTATCAAAATAATCTGAACTTTAGTTCATCTGTCATCGCCTGTCCCCACTTTTCTTTCTCCGGTCCGTTCATTACTGCTTCATAACTGAGTTCTTCACTGCAGGATTCCAGCTCGTCCAAAATACTGAGATTGGTTACACCATACCTTTCTACTGGTTTTCTCTTACGCTTACTAACCTCCACCATTGGAACTTCTTCCTCTGTGATAGACTCATTTTCTGCTTCTGACACCGTTTGATATGAATCATCTTGGGAGCTTGATGAGTCACAGATATATGTAGGATCATTTGGATCTAAAACTGTATTCTCAGATGAACTTTCTTCTCCTTCTGAGTTTTTATCTTTCTCTGAGTTTTCTTCTTTTTCATTTACTACTATCTGAGCTTTGTCGGAGTCTTCTTTCTCCATAATAATGACATCTCTGCTCGTAGTAATTTTTCTTGTTTTTGGGTTATATACTCTGTATCCTTTTACATTATCTGGATACCCCACTAGAATCAGCTTGTCAGCCTTCTTATCCCATTTTTGTCTTTTTATTTTGGGAACATGCACCATTACTTTGCTGCCGAATATTCTAACATGGCTCAGGTCTGGTTTCTTACCTGTCCACCTCTCGAATGGTGTCATCATGCCTAAACTGGCGGCTGGCGTTCTATTCTTCAAGTACACTGCAGTATTTACTGCTTCAGCCCAAAAACTTTTGTTGAGATCTGCTTCAAACAGTAAACATCTTGCCCGTTCAACTACAGTTCTGTTAAACCGCTCCGAGAGACCATTCTGCTCGGGAGTGTGAGGATTGGTCTTCTGATGGACGATACCAGCTTGTCTCAAGAAGCTCTCCATCTCTCCTGAACAAAACTCCCCTCCGTTGTCAGTTCTCAATATCTTTATCTTGTTTCCTGTTTGATTCTCAACTATACCACGAAAATCTCTGAAATGCTGGAACACCTGGTTCTTCTCCTTCAAGAAGTAGACAAAAGTCATTCTGCTGGCGTCATCCACGAATAGAAGAAAATACTTCGACTGACCAATCGACTTGGTCTCCATCGGCCCACATAAATCTGAGTGTACCACTTCCAGTAGTTTTTCACTTCTATGGTTATCTGATGGGAAAAGAAAACGTGTCTGTTTTCCCTCACAGCACACTTCACAATTCTGGATCTGTACGTCAGCTTTCTTGTCAAAAGAAACTCCTTCTACAGCACCTTCTTTCATTTTCTGCAAAGCCTTACTGTTAATATGGCCTAGCCTTCTATGCCAAATCGACATGGCCGTCATTGCCGACAACATATTCTCGGATTTTATTGTGTTTAATTTGTACACACCGTTATTCAAATTCGCAGTGCCAACAAGCTCATTCACTTGATTATATATCAAACAGACATCCTTCTTGAACGCTACTCTGTTGCCGTTAGCTATCAGTTGGCTTACTGATAATAAGTTTGTCGCGAGCTTCGGTATGTACAAAACATTCTTCACAATCACATCATACTGAGAATCATTTACACTTGTCGTAATCTGTGTCTCACCGACACTTACTATAGGCACGGTCATTTGATTTGCGACTACGATTTCTTTGTTTTCATGCACGCGTCGGGTTCGCAGTAAACATTTTTGGTTCGGCGTCATGTGAGCGCTTGCGCCCGAGTCGACGTACCAGTCATCTGTGCTAAAATTTCCGTTGAAAAACGCTGCACTAAAAGCATTTATAGGTTTATTTGCTTTTAATTCGGGGCACTTATTCCGAAAATGACCGATTTTCTTGCAATTGTAGCATTTTATTTGTTTACTGCCGGTTGACGTGTCATTTGACGTTGACGTTTGTGATTTGGCACCGCGGTTAGTGTTGCCACTTTTCGACCGCTGCTGTTTCGACCAAAATGCAGAGTCTCTTCCAGTATTGCCAACTTCTTCACACATATCAAGTAATTTTGTCTTTATGACATCAGCAGTTATCGAAATACCCGAATGTTCAATTGCCATTATCATTGGAGAATATCGTTCTGACAAACCTGCTAATAATAGTGATCCTACCCATTCATCTGTTATTGTAAATCCCGTGCCATTTAACCGTTGAGCCGTTTCGATCATTTGTGTGACATAGGTAGACATCGAGTCACAATTTTCAAGTCTTATGGATATCAAATGTCGAAGCAAGGTTATTTTTCTTGAGAAACCAGAGTCATCAAACATGGTCTTTAACTTTATCCATAATTCTGCCGAGCTCTTGGTGTTCTTAATATGCACATACAATGTTGGATCTATCATTAATACTAACTTTGCCTTCGTTTTTGCGTCATCTACTGGCTTTACTTCAAAATCTGAAGTTGGTTTGATGTACTTGTCCATCCCTTCTAGCACCAATAAATTTTCTGCCGCAAAACACCACTCATCGTAATTCTCCCTGCCTTTTAATTTCGGCACACTAGCAATATAGCTCGAAGTCATGTTTCCGCGAAACAACGTACACAATTTAACAATTTTAAAATGCCTGGGCCCATAACCTATTAAAACACGTAGTCGTGAATCAAATGACAGAGTAATTTATTGTTATAAATTCATATAGAAGTTAGTCTTAGCTGCCAGTTAGTACATAAGCAATGGCAGTAGTATTTACTAAAGTATTATTTTGATATTAATTCTAACAAATCTAGCTTGTCTATAGGCCAGTGCACACCAGTGGACGGTGGGGGACGATACCAAGGAGGATTTCCCGCCGCCGGCCAGTGCACTGCCGCTACTACTAAGACAGCCGAGATTCAGAGACACGGTGGGGTCGAAATTGGCGGTCACCCATCTACGGACCTACCTCAACAAGCATCACATATCCTTGATCGATTGTCCCGTGCAGCGTTTACTTAGCCACGAGCTACTCTCGTGCGCGCACACATCAACGCACAGGTACCGCGATCTCAACTAAATGTCAGTCGCGAGTGCGCTTGCACTTGCTGTACTAGAAACGTGTCTATGTGTGCGTGCGTTTGCCTTCGTTGTATGGAGCCGACTTTCTGCATCTATCTATTCTGTGATATTACAGAATGACAAGACCATTGCGAAATGCCATTGTCGTTGAAGTAACAAGTGCTTAGTTTACTTTCTAAACGGAACCGACAAGTGGGTGGAGATAGGAGTTGACTGGATGTGGCAGTGAAAGAAACAGATTTATTTTTTCGCTTAATAACCTTTAGTTTGTATGTTGATTGATGGATAGATAGGGCTTAGACAAATGACATTCTATCTAAGCGATAACAATGATGGTAAAGTCAAAAATATATGGGAATGACTTAAGCAATATGTCAGAAGAAGTTCCTTGAAACATCCCAGTGCTGATTTGCTGGATTCGTTGTCTCCTCTTCGTATCGTTATTTGTCCTGACAAAGTTTATTCTGTTTAAATGTATGAAATGATTTTGAAATGAAATGATTTTTATTTTTGTAAGTAGGTTTGTATAAACACTTTTACACGTCAATCATGTTTTTTTTTAAACTAGATGAAGTCGGCGTTTCCTATCTGACTACTCTGAGAAGAAAGGCCGAAACAAACTCAGAGGTCACAGTCTCTTTTAAAGTCCAGACATAATCTTGGTCAGGTTATATGAAGACCATGTAGATCGATGTCTGAGGTGGTCTTTTGAGGAAAGAGCCACACAGATTGAGAGGACCTGTCCAGTCAGTGCACGCATTTGTCAAAAATCGTGCAGCTCAACTCAAGACTTAAGGAGCTCAACGATTCGACGAACAATACCAAAGAAAGGACATTTGGGTAGGCCACATAAATTACTCAAACTGCCAGACCATGAGAAAAAAAAAAAACTAACAGAACAGAGAGAATAATAAAATATATATATATGTAAAATGACCCACATCGTCTTCACATTCACAATGAAAAAATAATATAATACTTTACAAAGTAAGCAAATGTCATTGTTTATGTATTAGTATTTATTCCTTTTTGAGTCAACTATTTCTTATGTTGCTCCTGCCATGTTTTGTCTCTGCATCACCCTAAGGTTGAATGGTAGAAAATGCCTCAGACGGTAAGTCCGTCTTTTCTTACAGTATTTTTTTTACTTGTAGTTTTAATAAATAAATAAGCTACCGAAAAGCTTATGTCAATCCAGTTGAAAGTTGTTGTAGAAATATGAAATGCTTTGGAAGCGATTGTAGATTGTTGATGTCTAGGCCCGCTGAAGTTCTAAATATCTACTTGCACGTCACTACATTGTAAAACTCTAGAATATTAACACAAAGTGGTTCCTAGTTATGTAGGCTGCATCTGACTAGTAGGTAAATCCTCTGTTGACGCCGAACTCAGAATCAATGCTTCTTTTAGTGAATTCAACAAGATTAGTAAAAAATTCACAAAAATAACTTTTCATCTCTCATCGCTTGCCTTTCCGAGATTTAGATTTTATTTCCATTGAAATCTTCATTTCCTTTACCCTATTCTTAGAACCAAACCAAAGCACATACAAGTACAAGGACACAAATAACAAGAATACAGGAAGACATACAAACCACTTTCTACTCGTGTTCTCCGAAAGAGGGTAATTGGAGCGTAAGTACACCCACACAGAATAAGTAAAGTAAAATACGCCTACAAAGAGTACCAGAAAATATTTACCCATAAACCATGCAACCGATTCCAGCAGTTCTATAAATTACAGAATAAAAGCGTTTTAAAAATAAAATTTTCTTTGTAGTCTCCGAGAGGCTTTAGACAATGGAAGGCACAAAGCAATGACAGTGGGGCACTTTGTGGAAAAAGGCTTTACTAGCTACTATGTCATTGTTCTGTATTGGATAGTTACGTGAAATTATTGGTAGCGTGTATCTTGTTTTGAGAAACGGGTTTTGATTCAAACGCTGATTTAAAGGGGAATGAAGATTTTTACATGGAGCTGGCATACCAACTGTTACTGTCGCGCCAATTTATGCAACAAGATGATGTAAGCAAGGAAAATATGGATGTCACGTGATCAATTTTGAACGTTAATATCTTGGAAACGTGACACTTTAGGTAAGGGGATTGGTCTTACAATGTTTTCTGTTAGCATTAAGGCGACTACATGACCTACAGCGCGGTCTTTGTCAGACTGCATAGAAAAGAAAGAAAAGCGCGATGACATACCGCTGGTAATTTATTGCAAAATATGAAGCAATTATCGATTTACAAAAAGTCTATTGTTTGGAATAAAACACTAGTATGTTGCCTATAGAATAATCTGACAAAAAATCATAATGATTGTATGGTTTTTACTGTAAAAAGAAAGTTTTGAGAGGTATTTTCATGATTTTTTTCTATCCTATCAAATTAGTTGTATTATGTTTTCAACACACTATCTACCTAGCATAGATCCTGAAGAATATCATAATTATATTTTTCTGATTTTGTTTACTGTAGTCGATCATACACTTTTATTGTTTCTTAAACTTGCGTTGTTTGTCTTTAGGTCCTGTAAGCCCCTTAATGTCAGCTATCGATCTATATAGGTTTCATGCGTAGCCGTTATTTTGAAAAAAAAAAAAAAAAAAAAATTGCGGACCGGTAGGTTGCCTCAGATTTTTCTATTATTGCTGAATGGGCTTGCTCTTGACCTCGATTACGCTTGATGGAAAGCGATGGATGAGGTCTATGATAGAACGAGCCTGTCAAAGATGCCTGTTCTCTCTCTCTGGTTTGAAGGCAAGATGGGCTAAATGTGGGAGGGAAACACAGATAGAGAGAGAGTTCTAGAGAGTTCCACATTTTGGCTGTGCGCGAGGAGAAGCGCTGAGTCTCGTCGGGATATCAACCAAGAGTGGATGGTACGCTGCAGTACTTCTGGTTGTCCGGTGGTAAAAGACACATGAGAAATTACTAAATATTTACGAGTAATTTGCATTTGTAATGAGTAAAGTCAGTACCATGGATTGGAGTGAAACTTGACGTCGGTACGTGACACTTCAAAATGTAAAAACATCCGACCTATTCAGTAACAATCTCACCGTGAAAACATCCGTGAAGTGAGCTGTCATCCTACTTAACGCTAGGGAATCTAGGGATTGACAGTTCATTTCAAACACACTTCACCTAAGTTTTCACTGTGAGATATTTACAGAATAGCACCGCTGATACTTTTGGATTAACGTCTATATAAACTCGTTACATTTATCTAATGCAAATTTACCTAAATATCCCATTAGCGTCGCTAAGCATCAAGTGAAATGGCGATTACATAATCGGGCTAAGTATAATGTTTCCACTGCTGGGACACAGGCCTGTTATCTCTGAGTGGGAGTGAGCCGTACCGCCGTGGTTGGTGAATGCCACATTGTCTTGGATTTTTTGCTTCTAGGACGTGAAGTAAACTAAGAAAAAACGTGTGAGGTCGGGGGACCCCCGGCACGAACGAAGTTCAAAATGAAAATTCAAGATGGCGGCCGCAAAAATTTGAAAACATTCGCAGCCGCCATCTTGGATTTTCATTTTGACCTCATTATCGGCTTTAACTCTCTCAAAAACCATGAAAACGACACCCATGAAGAAAAAATTTAAAATGTTTGCAGCCGCCATCTTGCATTTTCATTGTGACCTCACTATCAGCTGTTATGTTATAGTGTCATACAATATTCAGTACCTACTATCAATTTCCTAATTTTCCAATAAGTATTGTAATATCCTAAAATTCAATTCATTATCTACATTCTGACAAGTCAAAACTATATAACTTTTTATCGGTTATGTGATGGATGGATCTCGGTGATATTAATGTTACCACTGCCTGTATAAAATGTGATTGGTATGTATTTTTTGACAGTATGTCAATAAAATTATTCATCCGATTAATAACCTATGCTAGAGAAAAGGTAGCACAGTAGAAACGGCCGCGACTTACCGAGTTGCGGGTCGTAGTTTCAAATCACCACTGCTCTCAAAATGGTAAAGGAAAACATCGTGAGGAGACCGGCATGTCCTTGAACCAAAAATTCGAAGATAAGTGGCATCTACCCGCGCCTTCTCACTTTGAAGAGGCCTGTGTCCCAGCAGTGGGAACATTATATGCTAATTATGCTATAATAGGCTCTGCTTTGTGCCTTGCAGAAAAGGTCTTTGTACAAAAGATTATCCGGGTGAGTTAAGCTACAACTATTGCTGTTTGTAATAGGGTTCCGTACGTCTAAACGAAAACGGAATCCTTATAGGATCACCTGTCTGTCTGTCCGTATGTAACAGCCAATTTGCTCCGAGTGTAATGGAGCGATTGTTGGTTATAGTTTGAAAAAACATGAGGTTTTTTTTCTTATTTGAAATGGATTTGCTCTTGACTCTAGTCTAGGTCAGAGGTGATAGAGGAAGTCGGCGATGGAGTGAGCTTATCCAGAAGAAGCCTGTTCACTCTTACTTTGAAGAGATTCGGGTTGTATGCGCTCGGAAACACAGCTGCAGGTAGAGAGTTCCACTCTTTTGCTGTGCGCATTAGAAAGGACATTTGAAAACGCTTAGTGCGAATTGGTGGAGGTTTCACATTGTCCGGGTAGTCATATCTACTAAATAAGACCGAATTCGGATAGAATTATCTGGCAGATTAGTTATCCGGGACTTATCTTCGCGTGATGAAACGGGTCATTTTAGACACTTTATTAATCAATTTGGCAAACCTTCTTGTAGGACTCAAACTGGGCTCAACTTCACCGTCACCCGGGTCAACCGGGTAAAGTCACCCATTATTTTTTTTCCCATAAAACATAACATATACATAATCAGCCTATAATGTTCCCACTGCTGGGACACAGGCTTCCTCTCTGTGAGAGGGAGTGGGCCGTAATCCACCACGCAGGCCCAGTGCGGGTTGGCAGATGTCACATGTCTTCGAATTTTTAGTTCTAGGACATGCCGGTTTCCTCACGATGTTTTCCTTCACCGTTTTGAGAGCAGTGGTGATGAAATAATTTACACAAAGTAAAGCGCCTGTTTGGGTTCGAACCTGCGACCTACAACTCGTAAGTCGCGGCCGTTACCACTCGGCTGCCACTGCTGCTTCTGCTTTTTTTCCAAAAGAAAGAGTTTTTTTTAATCCCTTATACTTTGATTCCATAGACGGTAGTAACCGGTAACCACTTCATCCGGGTCAACCAGATAAAAACGCCATATTTTTTCCTTAAGAAAAAGTTTTTTTTTCGAAGCCCTCTCTTTCTTATAAATTGTGGCATAAGCCCCAGGTGTCTTATAGGTAGCAATCGATCATCCTCATAAAACGACACCCAAGTGCCAACATAGACGAATCAATAGGCGCTTGGAACGACGTGACGGTACAATGGATTGTCCTAAGTGTATTGGCGTTTTAGTCATATTATATAGAATCATTATGGTTTTTTAATATTTATGCATAAACTGTGTCGTAGAAAGGGGATGACTACTGATATGACGACTAATGAAGAAGTATGGTAGAAAAAACTTTTTTACAAAAAAAAAATGCCAACCGACTTCTAAAAAAGACACTACAAAGTGAAAAATAACTTTAATTTCGGAAGTCGGTGTCGTTGGGTTCGCATTTCCGTTGTTTGCCACCGACTTCCGAAATTAAAGTTTAGAGAAAAGTGATAATTAGAGACGAATTCTGGGAAATTTTCAAAAATACATAAAAATTTAGATTTCTCGAATCCCACGAATTTTCGCCTAGGCTTTATGGGGCTTAAGTGTTGCAAATAGGTCACACTATCAGGTCCTGAAAGGAATACGTCAAATTACAAGTCACCATGTATAACAGTAGACCAAGTAGACTCCCCCCGTGGAAACTGACACAGACAACTGGTGATATTGTGGGGGTGACACATCTATTCCTGCCTCTTTGGGAGACACAAACTTTGTGGTCTTATATCTTTGAATTAGGAATCCCACCCAAGTCTTCACGCTTAGCAGTCGCGGTTACGACTACTACGCTGTATGCAAAATACGCGCATTGTCGTGGAGTTGCGGAAACCAGCCCGTATTACCTATTACGACTACTACGCTATCGAAGCAGTCAACAGAGGATGGCAAAATATCTACAAAACCCTGCACCAAAGGGTGTTTTTCCCTACTCCGGAAAAACACCCTTTTTCCTAGAAAACGCAATAAAATATCAACAACAGTGTAATACTTCCTGAAACTCAATACAATCTATAAAATACGAGCGACCTTGCAAGGGTTAGGAGCGTTTTGTATGCAAATAAATAAGGATATCCTTCTAGAGGTGGATGCTCAATTAGTACAAGTTGTATCCGTATTCGAACGTGATCGTGAAGAAAGCTTATAAATATACAGGGTGATTGGAAGATGGGTGCAAAGCTTTAAGGCGAAGATAGTACAGACAATTTAGAACCATTTAAGCCATGGTTGTCTTAGACGAAGTCTTACTACTTTTTTTTTACCAATTTCTTAAGATTTTTTTCAAAAATTCCTAAAGTTTTAACTAAACTATTTATTTATGGCCAAATTGAATGATACACGAATTTATTTTTATTGTATTTAATTAAAGTAATGTGTAAGCAATCTAGCAAAACATGTTTTAGGCCTCTGTGTCGTTAGACATTTTTTTTACAGATATTTAAAGTTCATAACAAATTTTAAAATTTATAAATACTTTTTGTAAACCTTATTTTAAAAATCACGGAGCGTGCTTTTTTTGTTCAAACCTTTTTGAAAACATGCTTGATAATCGCTCTTTCTTTTGAGGTAACATTTACGCAGATATCTTACAAATTATTGAAATTAGGACCTAAAATCCAATTTAAGGGAGAAATTTTAAATTTTAGGCAGTCTAAATAAAACAACATTTGAATTAAATTTATTTATGTTTCATGGTCAAAATGTTGTCCGTGATTCCTAATACAAGCACGGCTCCGTCTTCTCACTTCTATTGTTGTTATTTTCAACATCATATCTCTAGCTTCATTGTTTCAAACTCTGAATTCATTCTCTCTGTCAGTTCTTCTCTCGTGTTTATTTCAACATTCGTATACACCAGCTCCTTGGCCCGGCCCCACACGAAAAAGTCCAGCAGGGTCAGATCTGGTGAGCGAGCGGGCCAAGGGATGGGTCCATCTCTGCCAATCCAGCTGTCAGGAAAGCAATTATTTAAGTGTTCCCCATGTGTTGTGTGGGTTATGAAAGTTTGTAATGCCCTCCCTAGAAAATTTGCTTTCATCCGTCCACAAGATTGATTTCAAATTAAAGTTTTCTAGGGAGGGCATTAAAAACTTTCATAACCTTCATGAATGGGCCGCCAAAGACAACAATCCACATTTTAAGAAGCAGGTGTCGTTTCAGAGGAAATTCTGGAGGCTGAAGTAATTTGCAGGACGTTGATTGGGCCCCACTTCTTACCGGAGACTTTCAATGGTGAAAATGATTTGCACTTTCTACAAGTGGATTTACCAGAGCTGATAGAGGAAACCGGTGTCCCGATATTCGCAAGAGACAGTACAGTCATCTTTCAGCAAGACGGCTGTCCAACGCATTGGATGTTAAATGTAAGGGAACACTTAAATAATTGTTTTCCTGACAGCTGAATTGGCAGAGATGGACCCATCCCTTGGCCCGCTCGCTCACCAGATCTGACCCTGCTGGACTTTTTCGTGTGGGGCCGGGCCAAGGAGCTAGTGTATCTGTATACGAATGTTGAAATAAACACGAGAGAAGAACTGATAGAGAGAATGAATTCAGAGTTTGAAACAATGAAGCTGGATGATGTTGAAAATAACAACAACAGAAGTGAGAAGACGGAGCCGTGCTTGTATTAGGAATTACGGACAACATTTTGACCATGAAACATAAATAAATTTAATTCAAATGTTGTTTTATTTAGACTGCCTAAAATTTAAAATTTCTCCCTTAAATTGGATTTTAGGTCCTAATTTCAATAATTTGTAAGATATCTGCGTAAATGTTACCTCAAAAGAAAGAGCGATTATCAAGCATGTTTTCAAAAAGGTTTGAACAAAAAAAGCACGCTCCGTGATTTTTAAAATAAGGTTTACAAAAAGTATTTATAAATTTTAAAATTTGTTATGAACTTTAAATATCTGTAAAAAAAATGTCTAACGACACAGAGGCCTAAAACATGTTTTGCTAGATTGCTTACACATTACTTTAATTAAATACAATAAAAATGAATTCGTTTATCATTCAATTTGGCCATAAATAAGTAGTTTAGTTAAAACTTTGGGAATTTTCGAAAAAAATCTTAAGAAATTGGTAAAAAAAAAGTGGTAAGACTTCGTCTAAGACAACCATGGCTTAAATGGTTCTGAATTGCCTGTACTATCATCGCCTTAAAGCTTTGCACCCATCTTCCAATCACCCTGTATTTGTAACGAGTATTTGGGAATATTTCTAAAGGGAACAATATTTATTTTGATGGATTGTTGCCGTAATTTGTTGGAAAGACATGCCACACAAGAGCGTTTACGCCGTACGGCATTTCATACAAACTTTCAAGCCCTTATTTTTCGAAATGAATGAACCGATTTTAATGAAACTTCATACGCATAAGCGGGATACAAAGGAGAACATTTTCTGATTCGATTGCGTGATCGAATCAGAAATGAGGAGATCCGCAGGAGAACCAAGGCCGAAGAATTGCCAAACTTAAGAGGCAGTGGGCAGGGCACATTGCACGCAGAATAGATGGCCGAAGGGGCCGAAAGGTTCTGGAGAGGCGTCCGCGTACCGGAAGACGAAGCGTTAGAAGGCTTCCCACAAGGTGGTCCGACGACCTTGTGAAGGCCGCAGGAATCCGTTGGAAGCGAGAAGCACAGAACCGGTCGAAGTGGAGGTGCTTGGGGGAGGCCTATGTCCAGCAGTGGACATCTTTCGGCTGAAATGATGATGCCTTCATAAACACAATTAAATCAATCTGCCTAGCCTTTTCCCAACGATGTTGAGGATGGCTTCCAGTCTAACCAGATGCAACTGAATACCAGTATTTTACATAGACTGTACTGCTTCTGCCCACCACAACCTTTTACTGAGTAAAACGATACCCCTTGGTAGGACTGGTTGTGGATCTACGAATGACACCAGGGACCTACGGCTTAACGTGCTTAGACACAATTATCAGCTATGAATTCAGCAGCTTTTAATCCTCCAACTCCATTTAACCTCTGTCGTTAAGCGACACATATTACGCAAGAATAATAAAATCCATACACTTCGGCACCCTCTTTGTTCAAAGTTTCCGCAGAGTTGTGTCTATTTGCTTAGGACCCGGTTGATCTTTACAGATCAATGGGAACGCTGGGGTGTATAAACATCGAAGTTTTCACCCCGAATGGAGTTCTGTAGGTCTAAACATCAAGGATATTTATTTTGAAGATGATGGGTAACACACACCTAAAATGGCAATCGATTGTAATGCATTCATTTTGATAGTTCATTGCGTTATTTTTTTTATTTTTGAAATGGGTTTGCTCTTGACTCTAGCCTTGGTCAGAGATGACAGAGACAAAGTCGACGATGGAGTGAGCTTACCCAGAAGAAGCCTATTCACTCTTACTTTGAAGAGATTCGGGTTGTATGCGCTCGGAAACACAGACGCAGGTAGAGAGTTCCACTCTTTTACTGTGCGCATTATAAAGGACATTTGAAAACGATTAGTGCGAATTGGTGGAATAGCAACTAGGCAGGGATGGTAACTTGCAGTGCGTCTGGGTGTCCGAAGGTAGAAGGGGGCCGGTGGAATGAGGTCGTGGAGTGGAGAGTGCCCAAGAGGGCACACTCACCGAAGTACAATCTGTAGAAGACCGTTACGTTGTTGTGAGTACACGCATTTTTCAAACCTATGAAGGACTTTGGTTAGCGATCGATTGCCATTTAAAGTGTGTTACGTAATTACCCCACTGGTCAGACTGAAAATCGACCCCAACATAGTTAGGATGGCAGGCATCGGCCCTAGCGGACCCCGTCAGTTAGTGCTTGGGAGCATAACGCGCGCCCCCCGCGCTACAATGGCTGGACGAAAGATCTCGAGCCCGTACGCCACCCTCGTGACTCGTTCATAAAACTTTCATTGTTTTTATATCTTTACCTGTTTGTGCCCCTTACTGTGTTTTACAATTATTATTATACTAGCTTCTGCCCGCGACTTCGTCCGCGTGAAATTTCACCCTCTTAGGGGTGGAATTCCTGCCCTACTCTACACAAAGAACACACCCTCCAAATTTCATGTCTCTAGGAGCAGCGGTTTAGACTGTGCGTTGATATATCAACAATCAGTCAGTCAGTCAGTTTACCATTTTATATATATAGATAAAAGAATGACTTTCCTACACCAATTAAAAGGGCAAGAAAATATTCGTCAAATATGCTCCAATAAAATTGTATATTGATCTTGAAAATGACGGAGCCTTTTTATGTTTCAAAACTTCGTTCATAGAAGATATGATGATATTATGCCTCCTTAAAAATCAATGTCAAAAACTTTTAACAACAAAAATTTTAGAAAAGATAGTTCTGTCACTAACAAAATGTCAAATCAAAGAAGTAACTTATAAACACAAACTATGAAATAAATTATAAAAAAATCACACCAAAATGCATCTTAGTCAATGCAAACATAATAAGATATTGTTTAGATAATATTAATTGAAAAATTCTTGGTATCTGACATAACGAGTACCAGGAAAATATAAAATTTAAAGAGGAAGTAAGATTGGAAAAATGGGAATGATAAATAGTAAAGACTTTAAAAAGATAGACGAAGCTACGAGTAACACCAGGTAAATAATATGATTATTACTTTAGTTAATTCACATGACTGTAAATGTCATGTTTGTGCTCACAGAAATGGAAAATCTTTTCATAAATAATTTGTCTTCCCCATGATATGATCCCTGTAATAGAGGGTCCACCGCATCGATCGACATCAAGACGTGCACTGTCGGACCTCCCAGAAGTTTTGGCCAGAGGTTGTTATTGTTATTTATAATATACAATTTTGATTTCAGCAGAAGATTTATTCACTAGATAAATATGTTTTATTACTTGTAATGCAACAACTTTCATATCACGTGATATTCTGGACAGAGGTCCACTCAATCTGTGAGGTTCTTTCCTCAAAAAACATTTTTTTATTACTAAATGGGCCTGACCCCGATCACGCCTGATGGAAAGCGATAGATGAGGATTTCAGACATAAATCTATGTAGTCTGACCAAGATTATGTCTGGACTTTAAAAGAGACTGTGACCTCTGAGTTTGTGTTGTGTTTGTACAAACCTACTTACTGAAATAAAATCATTTATCATTAACGTATTTATTAAAATATTATTGCCATTCAATAATATTTTTCAGCTATGGATACTAGTTTCTCCAACGCAACGCGCGCAATTTCTCTTGTGGCCTCTCTCCGATTCACAATAAGGCTTTTTTATTTTCTGTTGCAGTTTATCCAACTTGCGCTACGTTATAACAGAGAAACCAAAATGGAAAGTTTTTAAAAAGAAAGAGTGAGTAGTCATATTTTTTCTGTAATTGTATTTTTTCTGTAATTGTATTTTTTCTGTAATTGTATTTTTTCTGTAATTGTATTTTTTCTGTAATTGTATTTTTTCTGTAATTGTATTTAAACAATTCCTGATGCGACGAAATGTGGCTGTACTGTATTATAGGTACAGCTCTGCCTAACCTTTCGGGGTAACAGGCGTGATGTTATGTATGATTGCGAATAATAAATGTGAGAAAAAATTTAATTCAAGTTCGCAGCATTGAATCACCATCCGTAATGTCGATCGTTCGTGCTATTTCAGAAACACGAATATTTTCGAAGCGCAAATATTTTCTGGTTTGCCTGTATATTCTGTTGCGCCTGATACTTTAAAGCAGTGTTTTTTTTTTTCAGAGTGGTGCCTTTGCCACAATATCGTCCTGCGAAAGGATGTCCTTGCGGCAATGATAGTCCCTGTAAACAAAAGGTGACACCAAAAGGAGTCACTATACATTATCCTCAAAAGTAAGATATGGTTATGCCATTATTTTTCTGTTCTGCTAGTTCTAATGCTCTGTTCCAGTATTCAAATGTGGATAATCTTAGGTATAGTTACAATGATATTATAAGTGTTTACTTTTTTTTTTGTGGATGGGAAATCATCAAATGACCCCTCCCGCTCTGGGTTGAGCGGAACGGAGTGTCAGACTCTTACTGACTAAAACCCACCCGTGTTCCTTCCTTAGCCCTTTATGTTCCGGGCCAGCGGTAACCCTTTCGGACAATCCGGGGGGTGGCGGGTGCACTTATAATATCATTGTATAGTTATACTAGCTGTTCCCCGCGGTGTCACACACTGCGCGGCTCCTAAGGGTCGTAGCGTGATGTTATATAGCCTATAGTCTTCCTCGATAAATGGACTAGCCAACACTAAAAGAATCATTCAAATCGGACCAGTAGTTCCAGAGATTAGCGCGTTCAAACAAACAAACTCTGCAGCTTTATAATATTATAAGTAAAATAAGTAAATAAGTAATATAAGTAATAAGTATATATAAGTATAAGTATAGATAACTTTAATCCATAGTATACAGTATGTACATGAAAGGTGTGCCCATATTTAATTTGTGGTTATAATCGCGAAAAACAAATCACATTTGGGTCGAGTAGGTATTAAAGTTTTGTATGGATCAGTCGATAATTTTTTCGAGATTACCATGTTGGTCCTATGGAAAAAGTTGTTCAATTTGATGGTCTTGTAACACATCCATGAATATTACTACACCTTTCTGATAAATGCTTTTGTTGGAAAAGTTACAGCTAAACCATTCTACATGAATTTGTGCCTTAATTAAGTACAGTAACGAGCAAAAGTATGTATACACTTGGCTTTATTCAAAGGCGATTTTCTTCTTTATTTATGAATTAAATTTAATATTATTAAGAACATAGTATTTTCGAACCCATATTTTTATGTAGTGTCGTTGCATTCGTTATTTCACGAAAAAATCGCAATTGAAAGTTGCCAAGTGTTGACATTTATAGTGCTCGTGACTGTACTTCTGTGAAAAACCAGAAAAAATGTTATAGTGACGTAACAAACAGGTCGTTTCTCTTCAAACCCGTTGGGACATATTAATCAACCTAGTTCAAAATGTAAAACCTAATTAATTTACAATCCTCCCGTAATTAGTTTTTACACGTGTCCAATTTAACGTTTTTGGTCAATTAAATTCAAGGATTTGTGTGAGACCCGCTGTACAGTCACGAGCACTAATATGTCAACACTTGGCAACTTTTAATTGCGATTTTTTCACGAAATAACGAATGCAATGTTGAATTACGACACTTTACAATAAACCTATGGGTTCGAAAATACTATGTTCGTAATAACATGCAATTTCATTAAAAATAAAGGAGAAAATCGCCTTTGAATACAGCCAAGTGTATACATACTTATGCTCATGACTGTACAAACTATGTATATTGTAAATAGGAATTTCATTCTGGATCTAATAATACTTTTATTTAGAGAAAAAAGCAGATATAAGACGATTCACTTTTTGTTCATTTTTAGGGTTCCGTACCCAAAGGGTAAAAACGGAACCCTATTACTAAGACTTCGCTGTCTGTCCGTCTGTCTGTCCGTCCGTCCGTCTGTCTGTCACCAGGCTGTATCTCAAGAACCGCGTTAGCTAGACAATTGAAATTTTCACAAATTATGTATTTCTGTCTCCATTCTGTGTCCATGGAGTTTCTTGTCCGTTCTTCTCCATAGGAACTTATGCTTTGGAATGGGCAACAAGCTTCATATTTTCTGACTGACCGACTTCTTGACAATTCAAAAGTGCCTGTAATTGGTTTAATTGAAATTTTCACAAATTATGTATTTCTGTCTCCATTCTGTGTCCATGGAGTTTCTTGTCCGTTCTTCTCCATAGGAACTTATGCTTTGGAATGGGCAACAAGCTTCATATTTTCTGACTGACCGACTTCTTGACAATTCAAAAGTGCCTGTAATTGGTTTAATTGAAATAAATGTTTTGAGTTTTGAGTTTAATAGCTGTTGTCGCTGCGACAAATGAGTACTCGTGTGTGGCGGTGTCAACAGTCAGCGATCAACTATGCTATTAATAATTATATGTGTCTCTTTACTTACACGGGACCTGCAATTTTTTGTACGTCTCTTGAGCGAGAAAATCATGGATAGCCAGTCGCTTCCTCTTAAAAAACTTATTGCTTGCAAATTGATGCAATACTCCACATTTCCTTCTCACATCACCTTGTAGCGGTCTACAACGCCGCATGGGAACAACGCGTCATACTGACGTCACGCAAAATCCTGCATCTCGCAAGCAGAGTTTACCGCGCAACTAGCATACATACAACGGCCCGACATGAATCATCGGGCAGTTGCCCGCCAGACACAACACCCGGTCCGGTCGGAGGATCCTCCCTTTTCTATGGAGGTGGAGTGAACTTGCCGGGGAGTCTGAGGGGTTCCCCGTTAGACCAACTCATTTATGATTAGTTAATAAGGTTTTCGTATGCTTGTTTTAGATAGTTGGATTGGTTTAATATTCATCGGACTGTTTAATTTTTCAGAAAGAAAAAATTCGGCTCTTTCGGCTCGTACAAGCCGCCTAAAATTCAGAAAAGTTATTTCAGCAGGTGTGTATTACTTACTGCGACTTCAGAGCTTTATGACTTTATAAATAGTTTTATTATGATTTAAAATATTTGCGTTTTGGATTGAAATAAGTATCTAGTTCAAAATCTTAATCGTAATTTACGTTGAAATATTAGTTGATATACACTACAGAATCATTCATTGCGCTTAATTAGACTTCAACTGTAGTGTCATAGAGCTGGCACATACGAGGCGTTGAGCGTCAGAACTTTTGTCTTTTTGGACTTGTATAGTCGAACAAGCTGTTTGGTATACAGGCAAAACTATTCATCAATCCATTATACTGTCAGTATTAATTTATATTGTGAACGTAATATCTTTTTAAACTTACTTATACTCCATTTATTATAACATTAGAAAAATAACGTTTATAACCCTTTCGTTGGTTTGATATAAACGTAAAATAAACCCCGTTATTTCACAATAAATTCGAAGCAATGTATTCTATTTACCATTTACATTAAAAATTACTCCTAAACTGCAGTAATTTCAACAATATTACACAATAACTGTCGTTATTTTGCCGTTACTTGTTTAATGCATAAATGAAGTACAGCTATTTCATAGTAAAAAAAATAGCATTCCCACAACATTGTTTAAAAGTAATTTGACGGTGGAAATTTCAAATTGACAGGACAGGGATTTAAAATGTCCCTTACGACATTTGAAATTTGCTTGATGGCTGCCTGTATACCAAATAGCTTATTCGACTGTACTCTACAATTTTATAACTTTATTTGAATTCATGAATATAAAAAAACGCAGCTGACACGTGACAAATCTATACAAAACGTCCTCTTTGTGCCTCCTTCGTCCTAGAATCTTGATTGGAATGTTAAGCACTAACTCACCTATGTTTCTTTTGTACGCAGATTAGCGTGGAAGAGTCTTTCCAGTGCTTTACCATTCCAAACAAGAATCCACACGAACATAAACATAACCCTACCGCCACTGCCTACATACAAAGTCACGAATGCGCTCAAAGCTGTAAAGTCGATGAGACCAAGTCTACCTTTAATGCGTAGCAAATTTAAGAGTTTAAAGTCGTTGAAGCCGAAGAAAAAGGCTAAAAGGGTATCCAGCGCGGATTTCATGTTCATGCCGTTCTCGTAATAAGGTAAGCGCCACCAAAATCGAAAGTTAAAGGGTTACCCCTTAAACTTTGCTTTCCTTAGAAAGTGACACAATAACGGCTGTGACAATAACAGAGCAATTTTTAACACCTAAAATAATTAATTAATTTTTAGCCAAGAGCAGTGCTTGCCTCGTAGACAGAGTAATCTATAGACTCATGGTATCCGTGTCACCGAAAAGGACAAAAAATTCAGGCAATCTTCATCGTACTATAATTTTTACAGCTTATTACACTGCACCTTACCATTTTCACAGTTGCGCAAATGTACTATTATTGAATTATGCACGAAAAAGATCTTATTTTCCGTTTTATCGCGGTGTAGTTTTTATTATTTCATTCATAAACGTCAAACTTGTTGTGCACATTGATGTGCTTAGCCGACACGCAGTAAGGGACAGAAATATTCTTATTCTGTCTCTTTTCTTTGCTAGTGACGTTAATATATTTCTCTTTTCCTTGTGCGAATGAAAAAGAAGATATGCAGCAGTCTATAGTTTACTCTGTCTACGGCTAGCCTACTGGTAACGAACGGCCCCCACTAGCACCCAGACAGGCCATTTTCTCTGTGTAAATAATGTAGGATGAGTGTTTTTAATGTACGAGTGAATATATTATTATGAGGAATGGAACGCAACGCATGAGAGAGAGAAGGAACGACTGGGAAGAGGGACAGAGGAGGGAAATAGAATAGCACCACCCCATTGTTCCCGTGGGTGTCGTAAAAGGCGACTAAGGGTCGTACCGGAGAATGAGCAGCAGCGTTCTCTGTGCATTCCACCGCCATACCATACTGCGATCGCCAACCCGCCTGCCAAGCGTGGCGATTATGGCAAATCCCCCCCTTCTTTGGGGAGGCCTATGTCCAGCAGTGGACGTCTTTCGGCTGAAATGATGATGATGAGAATACGAGAAGGGAAAAAGACGCTAAGATTTACCATTGTATCGATATCAAATCACTAGAGTTTTATTAAACCATGGTAATTGTTTTTTTGAAAAGCACTTTACTTGCCCTACACTCCCAGATTCTACAATAATATCACCACCACTGCTCTCAAAACGGTGAAGGAGTGAGGGAACCGGCATGTCTTAGAACCAAACATTTGAAGACATGTGACATCTATCAACCCACACTGGGCCTGCGTGTTATACATTCTCTCTCGAGAAGGGAAGGCCTGTGTCCCAGCAATGGGAGCATTATTAGGATTATTGGTCGGCTTTATTTGGCTCATGCTAATGACAAATATGGTGGAAATGATAAATTTTCGACGGCCACTATGATGGAACCGGTCCCGTGAGGGGGGGGGGGGTCCGGTGAGGGGCCCGTAGCTAAATAATATAAGCCGCACAGGTCGATCGATCAGGTTAAGCTACGCTTGCCGCGGTTGGTCTGTGGATGGGTGACCATCTTTACATACCGAGACCCCTCCGTGCCTCGGAAAGCACGTTAAGCCGTTGGTCCCGGCTGTCATTCATGGATCTTTGACAGTCGTTACGGGTAGTCAGAAGCCCGAAAGTCTGACAACCAGTCTTACCAAGGGGTATCGTATTACCCAGTAACTGGGTTGTGGAGGTCAGATAGGCAGTCGCTCCATGTAAAATACTGGTATTCAGCTGCATCCGGTTAGACTGGAAGCCGACCCCAACATAATTGGGAAAAGGCTAGGCAGATGATGATGATGACTATGATGGAACCGGTCTCCTAAGATGCCGTAGTTTAACCTAACTTCTGGGTGCACTTCTTTCATGTAGGATTATTCTACTGCTTTCACACTGTTTCTATCACAAAACAGTTCTGTTTTCAAAGCAATAACACTGGAATAAAGATCGTAAAGGAAAGGGTAACCCTTTTTAATTTGGAAATCGATTGACTAGGATAAGTGCACATTGTTGCCATCGCGGGTAGAACATGAATGAGGCACAGGCCACTCAAGAGCAAGGAGGTTTGTGGGTATTGTCACAGTCGGACTGTGGATTAGTATGATTATGATGATTAACCGATTGAACGGGTAATCTTTTTTTTTGTTTTTTTTTGCGCTGATGGGAAATCATCAAATGACCCATCCCGCTCTGGGTGGAGCGGAAGGGAGTGTCAGACTCTTACTGACTAAAACCCACCCATGTTCCTTCCTTAGCCCTTTATGTTTCGGGCCAGCAGTAACCCTTTCGGACAATCCCGCTGACCCGGCAGGCTTCGGCCCTATGGGGCCCCTCCTCGATGCAGACATCCCTTTGAGGCGCGCGTGGAACACGTACGCGCCGTCCGGCACGGGCCTGGTCCTGATCGGACGGTGAGCTACAACGGGTAATCCCTTGAAACGGTGATAATGTTAGAGTTGGCGACTTGTTCGCTGCTCCGGTTCAAAATGACAGAGTTCTGCACTTCGTCATTTTATTAATAGGGTTTGTAACTGTGGTAATCTTACGAAACAGCAAAGTTAGTAGATAATAAAGTTATAGGAAGTTTATCAGAATTAAGTACTGTTCTACGTAATATTAGAATTTCAGTTACAATCAAGCTTTTCGTTATTGCAGTAGGACGTGTCAGTTACCTTTGCGACTGGTATGAGCGACGAATGGCCCTTGTCAACGCTGGCACGGCGCGCGGTGCGACGTCCCCATTGGCAACAGAAGCGGGACTTCAAGAACAGGCGATATTCAGAGTGGTGACGACACGATAAAGACGGAAGCAAATTTGTATGAATTTCTAAGTACGCATTTTTCCACTAGCCGGCGACGGCGACGACTGCAATTCATACATTTTGCATCAATCTTTGTCGGGCCGTTACCGTGTTATTTATTGCCAGTGTCCACGCCGTGCCAGCTAATGGAAAAACGCTCAACAGGCCGCTTGTTAGCGAGCCGCTCACCAAGTCACCGGGAGTGTTGTGTTCATCTGTGGCCCCAAAGGGCTAAGGCTAACCCTGAACGATCAATTTTATTGCGTAAAAACCCGTGAGCCAAGAAAAGAGCGTCAGTGAAAAAATTAGGAACCTCCATACAAACTTTTATCCTCTATTTATGAATTTTAAAAAATCCTTCCTTTTTGCTCACCCCTCGTCATATAAGAAACTCTTGTGTAAAATTTCATTCTCTGAGTTGTCTGTCAGTGAATTACATGGAGACAATAATAATATTGCACAGTCGAAATTTTGGTCAAAAATGAGTACGTAAAATTTTCCGCTCTTTCGAATACGCTTACTTCGATGACTCTACGATGACTTTTTGGCGTTTATGCCCTAGCAAAAATCATTTTCACGTCAGTTTTTCTAACATTTAAAACTTTGAACGGCTCTCCTGAACATTTCATTTTTTGTCACTTATACCCTATTTCCTCTTAACCGTCGATATTATTCGATCTAGAGCCTATCTTATTCACAACATATAATTTTATACCTTATGCAAAGCAACGAGAGTTCAAATTAATTATACAAAATTTAAGGGGAAACCCTTTCCGTTGGTAAAAGTAAAGTTAACCCGTTCATGATGTAAGGGTTATCCGAATACCATTAATTATTACAGGTTAAGGGGGTAGCCAGTTCAAGTGGTTAAAATAAAAAATATAAATAACGATTTTAATCGTGTTTTTAATTTGTTTTTGTTACAGCGTCGCACCAAGAACTGTAAACAAAGTAAAAGTTATTCGGCAAAAGAAATTGTTTCCTACGTGGAGATTGGACCAAATAGTGTGTGATTCCCCATTTTGCAGGTATTATCTATAAAGAATTTGTGCTCAGGAACTCCTGTACTTTATGCTTTAGACGTAGCGGCTTAGGTTGTGCGTTGCCTGTGTAAATAAAAAAAAAATGAATATTACTAGCTTTTGCCAGCGGCTTCGCCCGCGAGGTATGTCGATAAAAACTATCCTATTTCCTTCCCAAGGATGCAATCTATCTCTCTGCCAAATTTTATCGAAATCCGTTCAGTGGTTTAGGCGTGAAAAGGTAACATACAGACAGACAGACAGACAGAGTAATTTTCGAATTTATAATATTAGTATGGATGTAGATTACAACTAAATAAGTTGCGACGCCGTTGCTCTTGAGTTGCATTATCTATATATATAAAATTCAAAGTCCTGACTGATTGATATATCAACACACAGCCTAAACCGCTGGTCCTAGAGACATGAAATTTGGAGGGTGTGTTCTTTGTGAAGACTAGGTATCCACTAAGAAAAGGTTTTTCGAAATTCCACCCCTAAGAGGGTGAATGGGAAGAGGGTGAAACTTCACGCGGACGTAGTCGCGGGCAGAAGCTAGTTGCCCATATGATTGAGGGCTTCCGTAGACAGACATATGAATTGTTCTGCTAGAGTCGCGTCGCGGTGTCGTCTCGCGCGTCCGTCTGTGGGAGCCATGATGGAATCTAGGCATGAATGATAATGCGTTTGACTATTTTCAGGAATTACAGTCGCTGCTCTGTTGCCGAAAAATCTACATGGAAAGCCAGAGAGTTAGTGTCAAGCGAATGTTTTTCGCATAGTATCGTCACTGGGTTCCGACTAGAAGGGTATGTTTGTCATAGTTTTGTAATAACACATGACGCCTAGACTCGACGTTGCGTAGGACGCTTCCCGGCTAGATGGACCGACAACCATAGGAAAGTGGTTTGGCCGGACTGGATGAGGAAGGCGGAGGACAGGGTGTTGTGGCGCAGCTGGAAGAGGCGTATGTCCAGCAGTGGACTGCGATAGGCTGAGTTGATCGAGGCGCATGAGACGTTTCAGTTTTGTTTCACCAAAAATTTTTGTCAGCCATGATTACCATTCATTTTGCTTCTTGCCCAACTATGGTGGGGTCATCATATCAGCTAAATACCAGTATGTTACAAGAAGCGACTGCCTATTTGACCTCGACAATCCAGTTAATGGATGACACGATACCCAAATCAGTGAGGTTCTTTCCTCAAAAGACCATATTAGCCACATGATCTGACCAAGATAATGCTGGCCTCTAAAAGAGACCTTTGGGTTTGCTTCGGTGTACTTTTCAGAGTAGTCAGTTGGGAAACATCGTCCCCATATAGTTTTAAAATATGATTATTTTGTTCGGGTGAAATCTTGCAACTCAATTTTGAAGCAGATATCTTCGACCGATTGAGCTGAAATTTTGTATACACGTTTAGTTTGGATGACAATGCATGGTTTGCTGTGTGACGTCATTCTAAATCGAACATGGCGGAACCCCGATGATGGCGGACTAGTTATTTTTAATGCACTCTTATGTTTACAACTAATTTATTTATATGAAAAGATAAATGATATTTGGGTAGGACTGGCTGTTAGACTTTCAAGCTTCTGGTGACACTGGTTGTCAGACTTTCAGGCTTCCGCCAATAACATGAAATGTCATAGAATTTATGCTATTTTTGGCGTTTCTTTATCAAAAAATTTTAATTTAAGATGCTCAGAAGTCTTCAAAACGTTATATTTCTTTCCAGATCCGTCGTACCCTCCCCCCTGCCCCTGCCGTCGGCTTCGTCGACCTCTGTTGTGATTCAAGAGTCCGTTTCGCCATTGAATATGTAATATTATCATGTATTATAATATTATAAGTTACTTTTATAATTCGTTTTGTTTGATTGCATGGTGAAATCATGAATTTGTAATGTAAAACCGGGTCCAGACTTGTGTAATGTAATACAAATAGTGTGGACACTGGACAGTATACAGGATTCGCGTAGACTTTGTAAACTCTACGCGAATCCTGTATGTGTTCGACTGCGAAAGCCTTTGTATTGGCGCTAAAAACCGAAAGCCATGTTTTAGCGCGAGCTCCATTCCGAGCGTTACATGTATCGCTCGTATTACCGTCCATACACAGAATTCGCGTTACATTACACACGTCTGCAGCCGGCTTTAAGGGCCTCCTGATCCTTTACAACGATTTTGTTGGCTCTCCGGTAAAATGTGTTGGCGTATCATTGCTAGACAAATTTTGAGCCGACAAGCCAGGTTCACGACTCCTTAGCCTTGTTTAAAATTAAGTACGGCGTGCTTCACAACGTATATACAGGTTTATTGGTAAAACATTAACAATCTCTTAACGAGGTCATTGCACTCATCATTATGGACAACTTTTACTATGGGACCAAACATGAAATCCCGAAAAAAAAATCATCTGTTCCCTACATTTTGACGAGCTAAACATACCTAAATGTAGAGAACAACTGATTTTTTTCCGCGATTTCAGCTTTGATCCCATAGTAAAAGTTGTTCGTGAAACCGCGGGGCGCTGCTAGTCATCAAATAAGTACAACAACCACAGGGAATAATAAACCCATATCCGGAAAAACAGAATACAAAAGCTGCCCACAAAATCCACAAGAGCTAAGGCAATTTGTTCCATAATCTGTTACAATGAGATACCCACAATACGTAGCTGATGTCTTTGACATGGGTTCTGACACCATGATAGAATCTAAGGCACCCTTCACTGCCGCGAGCGATGCGACTCACGACGCGACTTGCAAAGTCAAAGCATTTATTTTAAATAGGCACGGAAAAGGCACTTCCGAACGTCAAAATTCAATAAAATAGAATTGATTCTAGTCGCCCCTTCCAAAAGGTAGTTTCGTGTGGAGAAGAATGGGCAAGAAACTCCACCGTTATTCTTTTAAATGTTTTACATTATTGTTTGCGTCAAGCGACACGCGCGAGTTTCAGGCCGCGTTCTAATAGAAAGCTGTCATCGCATTCATAATGTCGCTTATGTCCCTTTTTGTTTAGTGAACCGGAACTCGTGGTCCAGTCGATATCGACAGAGGGCGCCTTCCAGTTTTTCGAACAAAAAGTGACATATTAACACGTCGATCGCGTATTCCCGCGACGACCGCTTTTTATTAGGACGCGGAGTCAAGCCATATCCTATCCGAAAGCGACTGTCCCGCGAGTACGCGATCGTCGCGCAAGGCAAAGTGTCAGGGCCTCAAGTCTGCTATTACAATAGTGTCAGAATGGTCTATCATTGATTTCATAATTGTTGTTTTTGACAAGTTTGGTAATCTACTAATAAAATGGCGTCATTATGACTGCAATGGTCAACCACTGACACTCCATTTAAAGGAATGGCATAGAATGGTAATATGGTACACTAGCTTCTGCCCGCGACTTCGTCCGCGTGAAATTTCACCCTCTCCCCCTTAGGGGTTGAATTTCGAAAAATCCTTCCTTATTCCTTGTCTACATTATAAAGGGAACCTCTGTGCAAAATTTCAGCTCTCTAGGTCCAAGGGTTTGGGCTGGGCGTTGATGAGTCAGTCAATCAGTCAGTCAGGACTTTTCTTTTTATTTATATAGATAGATAGATAATGACAAATGAATGACTGACTTAGGCGTTAATCTGCTAAAATTTTGACAGTTCCTTTGATCTGTAACCTACCATTAGAACGTCATTGTGCAGTCATTGCTTTTAATTCGTTAAGAGTATCGTATAATTATGTTCTGTGCCATTGACCGACCAATGATCGACCATTATGAATTTAGCAGATTACGAACTTTTAGCAAAATGACAATGGGATCGTGTTGGAATGACGGATTTATAAAAATAGCAGACTTGGGCCCCTGAAATATCGACACGCAAACCGTTATGATGAATTCAGTTCATGATTGTAGACCCACCAGCGTTCAAAACTTCGATTTTTTTTAATCATCTGTTCCTTACGTTTTGTAGATATTGCAGTTTTGTAAGAAATAAGTTTTTTTTAATCTATGCATGCTTAGGAGCGTTTTTTGTGTGTTGTTTGTGTGTAGTGTGTGGTATTTATCTATGGGCCAAAGTAGCCTGAAAATAAAGGTCTTATTATTATTATTATAAAAACCGTCAAGGCCTTATTTTTCGAATTGAATGATTCGATTTTAATGAAACTTCATACGCATAAGCAGGATACAAAGGTCTAAAATATTACATAAGAACATTTTCGAAATGGCTTATTTATAAAAGATAACTGGAAATCTGTTTCTATGGAAAATTTAAAATCGGTCTAATTTGACTGTAACACTATTTTTCGAAAATGTTCTTATGTAACTTACTCATGTAATGTTCTTATGTAACTAACTTAAATAAATTAAAGCCTCCACTTGGCTTAAAAACACTTTAAAACTAAGTACACGCTAAGGGCGCTCCTGTGGGTACGGACCTCGGCTTAGCGGGTCAGCGGGATTGTCCGAAAGGGTTACCGCTGGCCCGGAACATAAAGGGCTAAGGAAGGAACACGGGTGGGTTTTATTCAGTAAGAGTCTGACACTTCCTTCCGCTCCAGCTAGAGCGGGAGGGGTCATTTGATGACTTCCAATCCAAAAAAAAAAAAAAAGGGCGTCGCTAGGAGAGTTCAGCAAGTGACAGGCTGGATTGGAATTACGTGGCATGTTTTAAATAACTTCTTTTATTTGTTTTCTCCACAATCGCAAGACGCGTGTCGCTTGATCGTGTAGGTCGTGGCCACGGGGTAATAGGGAATGATTTATATCTCACAAGGATTCTCCTAGTCCAGTTATTTTTGTTAAGAATTTCGGATTTGCTGAGAATTGAGGTCGAATTCCGTATGGGTGCAGAACTTTGGTGATGATTAATGGGAACAGCGGTTGATTGAGTTACGAGGGGCTTGTGGCTAAGTAATAATAGCCGCACGGATCGATCGATCAGGTTAAGCTACGCTTGCCGTGGTTGGTCCGTGGATGGGTGACCATCTTTACATACCAAGACCCTCCATGCCTCGGAAAACTCGTTAAGCTGTTGGTCCTGGCTGCCATTCGTAGATCTTTGACAGTCGTTACGGGTCGTCAAACGCCTGAAAGTCTGATAAACCAGTCTTACCAAGGGGTATTGTATTACCCAGTAACTGGGTTGTGAAGGTCAGATAGGCAGTCTCTCCGTGTAAATTACTGGTATTCAGCTACATCCGTTTAGACTGTAAGCCACCCCAACATAGTTGGGAGAAGGCTAGGCAGATAATGTGCTGTTGATTGAGTTATGGAATATTATTACGTACTAGCTGTTCCCCGCGGTGTCACACGCTGCGCGGCTCCTAAGGGTCGTAGCGTGATGTTATATAGCCTATAGCCTTCCTCGATAAATGGACTACCCAACACTAAAATAATCATTCAAATCGGACCAGTAGTTCCAGAGATTAGCGCGTTCAAACAAACAAACAAACTCTGCAGCTTTATAATATTATTATATATTATATATATATATATATAAAATATATAAAATACTAGCTGTTCCCCGCGGTGTCACACGCTGCGCGGCTCCTAAGGGTCGTAGCGTGATGTTATATAGCCTATAGCCTTCCTCGATAAATGGACTACCCAACACTAAAATAATCATTCAAATCGGACCAGTAGTTCCAGAGATTAGCGCGTTCAAACAAACAAACAAACTCTGCAGCTTTATAATATTATTATATATATATATATATAAAATATATAAAATACTAGCTGTTCCCCGCGGTGTCACACGCTGCGCGGCTCCTAAGGGTCGTAGCGTGATGTTATATAGCCTATAGCCTTCCTCGATAAATGGACTACCCAACACTAAAAGAATCATTCAAATCGGACCAGTAGTTCCAGAGATTAGCGCGTTCAAACAAACAAACAAACAAACTCTGCAGCTTTATAATATTAGTATAGATAAATAGTATAGTATAGATATTCAGCAGATTTTTATTTCTTGTGTGCAAAATGGGTGGGATAAGAAAGGGCAGAGAATTCCTTGTTGCATTTATTTTTGTAAGTCGGTTTACAGATTACCTAAGGGCTGATTTTTCCAACGCCAGATAATTTTATCCGAGGAATAATTTTGAATTTTTGACAGTTCTTCCATATAAAATCTCTCAGACGTCAATTTTATTCCATGAATAAAAAATATCTGTCGATTGAAAAATCAGCCCCAAGTCCGCCTATGGTAAGTACTGACTGTTGACTGTTGTCCGTGAAGATTAAGGGAGGTGGTGGATTAAGACTAAGGTGTGCGCAGGAGCTCCACGACCTGATCCCACCATCGCCCTTTTACCACCGGACAACCTGCAACGTACCATCCGCACTTGGTTGATATCCCCACGAGTCGTACTCAGCGCTTCTCCTCCACTTTTATTATGCGCACAGCCAAAGTGTGGAACTCTCTGCCGGCATTTGTGATCCCTCTCACATTTAACCCGTCTGCCTTCAAAGTAAGAGTGAACAGGCATCTTCTGGGCACGCTCGTTCCATCATAGAACTCATCTATCGCTTACCATCAGGCGTGATTGGGGTCAAGAGCGGGCCCATTTAGTAATAAAATAAAAACTGGCCAAGTGCGAGTCGGACTCGCACACGAAGGGTTCCGTACCACAAGGCAAAAACGCCGAAAAAAACACGTTTTTTGTATGGGAGCCCCCCTTAAATATTTATTTTATTTTTAGTATTTGTTGTTATACCGGCAACAGAAATACATCATCTGTAAAAATTTCAACTGTCTAGCTACCGCGGTTCTTGAGATACAGCCTGGCGAGAGACAGACGGCAAAAACGCCGAAAAAAACACGTTTTTTTGTATGGGAGCCCCCTTAAATATTTATTTTATTTTGTTTTTAGTATTTGTTGTTATAGCGGCAACAAAAATACATCATCTGTGAAAATTTCAACTGTCTAGCTACCGCGGTTCTTGAGATACAGCCTGGTGACAGACAGACGGACGGACGGACGGACAGCGAAGTCTTAGTAATAGGGTTCCGTTTTTACCCTTTGGGTACGGAACCCTAAAAAAGGGATGGAGGCCCACGAGCAACTTTTGTCTCAGCAACTAATTTGTCTCTCACATCAAGTCTACGGGTTGGTATCAAATTGCTGTGTCTTTGTCGCGTCGCTACATGCGCGCACTTTGATACAAACCTGTTACCATGAAATCAGTACATCATCATCTGCCTAGCCTTTTCCCAACTATGTTGTTTTAAATGGAGCGACTGCCTATCTGACTTCCACAACCCAGTTACTGGGTAATACGATACTCTTTGGTAAGACTGGTTGTCAGACTTTCGGGCTTCCGACGACCAGTAACCACTGTCAAAGATCTGCAAATGACAACCGCGACTATCGGCTTAACGTGCTTTCCGAGGTAGGTACTTAAAAAATAAAGAGGAGACATGTAGTGTGATAGACTTGAAATTTCACTCTCTATAATTCTCGCCCAATTATCGAATCGCCGTCTAAAAAGTTTCACTTCAAAAAGTGGCCAAGTGCGAGTCGGACACGAAGGGTTCGGTACTACGGTACAATATTAAACACTACATTTGTTTTAAATAACTTGCATGAAAATAAAAGAAAGTTATTAAAGGGGTCCCCCTTTAATTTCTAACTTTATTTTACTTTTATTTATTGTCATAGCGGCTCTAGCAGTACACACTCTGTGAAAATATCGAATTTCTACCTACCTGTTACGGTTCAAAAGATACAGCATCTGTGACAGACGGATGGACGGATGAACAAATGGATGGACGGACGGACAGATAGCGAAGCCTTAGTGATAGGTGCCAACGAGACGTTGGCACCTTTTGGGAACAGAACCCTGAACAAGAATATTTTCACGCATCTTACCAAACTTACTAAACTCAACGAAAATTATGTTTACCATATAACTAATATTCAAGTTTTAAGTACTTAATCTAACTTCCGACGAAGGCAGACGATTAGATCTAAAGTTAATAGGTTACCTTCGAACTAATTTTAAGTAAGTTTTAATTGATTTCTTATTTATACGAAAAAGCTTTCAGTGGTGCGAATATAATTTTACAGTTTTTTTTTAATGAGTATTCGCTTAGTAAAGGTTATAAGATTGTTCGTTAATAGTAGGTATATGAGAACTGAAATAAAAAAATTAAGAATGAGAATTGAAATAAAAAAAAATGAGAAGTGAAAAAAGTATTATTCAATAACTTGTTGTTATGATTATTTGGGTAAATAAAGATGTTTTTTAACTAGCTTCTGCCCGCGACTTGCGCACAGCAAAAGAGTGGAACTCTTTACCTGCGTCTAGAGTCAAGAGCAAACCTATTTCAAATTAAAAAAAAACTTTTTCCACGTGTAATTTCTTATTCCTCCAACTCAACCCGTCGCATCGAATCGCCTGCCCGCGCTTTTACTTCATTTTCGCTTATCGTTTTTTCTGGCTAATACTGAAAAATTCCGGATGAAAAAACTCACACACTTCGCCCGACTTAAGGCTCCTACAAACAGGCGCGACACGCGATATAATCGCGCGCGACATAAAGGCACCACTCGTTGCGCGACTTGCGGTGCCTTTGTGTCGCGCGCGATATGGAGTTTTGCGTCCTGCCAGTTATGACTTACGGAGCCGAAACGTGGACACACACGGCCTTGAGTCGAGCGTGATCCCTAGGAAAACAGTTTTATCGACGAATCCTAGTTTCTTTTGATTCAATATTTCCCCACAATCACTACCCTTGACATTTGGTAAAGAAAATCTTATGCACTTAGTTTTTTTTCCATTTAATACTAAATTATTAGCAGTGAACCAATTTTGGACCTGCAGTAGGGCTGCGTTATTTATGTCGTCAAAATTTGTAGCACGTATATTTACCTTAAAAATTAAGGAAGTTTAATTAACAAATAACAACATTTTGTGGTTGATTTTTTAATAAATGGAGTACATCATTAACATACACTAAGAAGAGGAAAGGACCCAATATCGAGGCTTGTGGCACACCCATTTTTACTGTTAAACCATGTGAATTGACACCATTTATTTGAACTTGCTGTTGTATTTTTGATAAAATTTTGTATGGAGGTAGCTGACACCCTGGATTAACATATAGGCTACTTTTTATCCCGATATTCCCACGGGATCGATATTTACGCGGGTGAAACCGCGGGGCGCAGCTAGTAAATTATGTTTCTTAAAGTCTACAACTCAAGCAGGGAGAAATGAATGCAATCCATGAATACTGAAAAATATTATTAAGATTAAGACCAAGCAAAAAACTCCGAAAAAAACACGTTTCTATGGTCTCCTTTAATTTTTAACGTTGTTATTATTTATTTTTATAGCAGCTATTATGGTACAGTCAGCAATAAAAGTCGATTAACACTTCAGTTTTTTTAATCTCTCTCTTGAGCAAAATATTTGTTCAAAATTGCAGCAGAAGTACAATGCAATTTTCAACAAATATTTTGCTCAATAACTGAGATTAAAAAAAACTGAAGTGTTAATCGACTTTTGTTGCTGACCGTACACACTCTGTAAGAATTACAAAAGGTAAAGCCCTGTGACAGACGGACGGACGGACAGCGGAGCTTTAGTAATAGGGTTCCGTTGGCAATGGGTACGGAACCTTACAAAAGCATAGAATTGCGAAAAGTGGCAGAAATTATATCCAAAGGGGCAAACTGCTAATCTATGTCCCAATAAACTAAATTGTCCATAAGTATCAAATATGGTAGTTAAGTTTTCACAAGAGGTGCTCATAATTCACGATAAAGGTTGGCTTAGGGACTAATAAGTAAATTATGAGTTTATTTTGTGAGGTATTACATTATGGGGTATGAGATTAAATACCTATTGAAAAATGGATTAATTACGTAACTATAAGGTAAGTTTGGGATTTGCATAACTAATTTCGATAGCATTAATATTTTGTGATGCATAATCAGCCTATGCCTAATGTTCCCACTGCTGGGACACAGGCCTACCTTCTGTATGTAGAGATAGAGATTTACGTTTTGGAATGGGCAACAATAAACTTCAACTTTCTGATTAGCTGACAGAGTATTTAATTTTGACAATTCAAAAGTACACGTACATACAAGGTTTAAATAATAAATAAATAATAATAATATTCCACAACTATCACACAACGCCGTCTAGTCTCAAGCTAAGCAGAGCTTGTGTTATGAGTACTAGACAACTGATAAACATACTTATATATTTCTAAATACATACATATATAGATAAATTACACCCAGACACAGAACAAATGATCATGCTCATCACACAAACATTTGTCCTGGGTGGAAATCGAACCCACGACCTCCGGCATAGCAGTCATAGTCACTGACCACTAGACCAACAGGCCAGTCAAGTTTAATTGAAATAAATGCTTTTAGTTTGAGTTTGAGTTCCCTCGATCAAGTTAAGTTACGCTTGCCGAGGCCGGTCCGTGGATGGGTGATCATCTTTGCATACCCAGACCCCCCGGTGCTTCGGAAAGGTCGTCAAGCCTGTTCCTGGCTGTCATTTTTAGGTAGATCATTGGAAGCCGACGACCCTAGTCGGAAGCCCGAAAATCTGGCAGCAAGTCTTACCCAGTCAAGTCGCGTTACCCAATAACCTCATGGGTTGTTGATTAATATCTGTAAGCCGGAAACCGATGCGACCGATAATGGCTAAACAGATGATGCATAAGCATAATCAGCCAGTGTTCCCACTGCTGGGACACATGCCTCCTGTCTTCGAGAGAGAGTGGGCTGTAATCTGCCATGCGGGCCCATTGCGAGTTGGTAGATGTCACATGTCTTCTAGTCTTTGGTTCTAGAACATGCCGGTTTCCTCACGATGTTTTCTTTCACCGTTTTAAGAGCATTGGTGATGAAATTATTTACTCAAAGTAAAGTAGGCTTTACATAAAAATGAAGCGATGTTATTGGTTGGTTTCACACGTATCACTCGCTGCGCATCCGCGCTCATCTCTGGTGGAAAAGCCAGGTGTACTTTTTTGCTGTGATGCCAATAAACGCATGTTTCTTTCATTCTTTTTTACCGACTTAAAAAAAAGGAGGTTATCAATTCGATACGTATGTATGTAATATTATTGGAATTGCATTATATTCACATATGACAATCTATTAGGGCTTCCAAACAAATATACCAAATTTTATAGACGTATGTATGTATGTATGTATGTTTGTCCACGCATATCTCCGTAACTATTAATCGGATCGTGACCATTCTTTTTTTATTGGCTTACATTTACTTCAACTTAGGGAACAGTGCAAGTTTCATCAAAATCGATTCAGTAATTTTCAAGATATGGACTAAGACGTGAAAGTGTGACGGCCTGGCTTATTGATACGAGCTACGGGTGTAGTGTCAAAGCGAAAACATCTCAAAACCTTGGTCAAATTCTAGTGCAACAACTAAAAATTACCAAATAAAAAGTAATTTAAAAAAATTAAACCGACTTCAAAAAGAAATGAACTCAAAATTATGAAATAACTTTAATTTCGGAAGTCGGTGGCAAAAAACTAAAACTTAAATACAGATCCCAAGACACAGACTTCCAAAATTAAAGTTATTTCATAATTTTGAGTTCATTTCTTTTTGAAGTCGGTTTAATTTTTTTTTTAAATTACTTTTTTACATTTAGCACATTAATTCCCTGATTACATCCTCTCAAGAAAATCCGTAAACATTAATCATCTATAGCAGGAAAACGTACTTAAAAACATAAATTTCGACCAAGCCTCAACTCTTGCGCCGTTCCTGTCAAACTTAAGCCATATTAAGGCAGTAAGTTTAAGTTTTATACCGCTACGAACAAGCGGCTTGAGTAACATACGGGAAAAAAGTCTGACAAGCTTCTGATTTCTTTAGCAAAGTTTCTTATGTAAAGTGATGTTTGCTCAATATTTTTGTTAATGTTTCATATGGAGTTAAAGGGTTTCATGGTGGAATGTGATGTTTAACGTATTTTTTAAAGTGTAAATTTTACTGTTAATGTTAGCCGGGATTATTCCACTGCTGGGCAAGGCTTCCAGCTTTAACGATCCAGGGCTAAAGTAAACCACTGGTCGTTTTTTTACTCCAGCTCGTCCTGCCATCTTCTACGGGGTTTGCCGGGACGCCTTCTAGCTTTGGCAGGGGGTGGTTATTTTGGCCCACAGCTCATTGAGCATAGGCAGACGTGGTCAGCCATTTCAGCTTAGCGGCTTTTTGAGCAGGGTAATTAGCTATTCTATAATTGTTTAAAGTTAATTGGCTGTTAGAAGCTGCGGGGTAATTGCGTATCACACTAAGGTGCAATCTTCTATCTATATATATAAAATGGTAAACTGACTGATTGTTGATATATCAACGCACAGTCTAAACCGCTGCTCCTAGAGACACGAAATTTGGAGGGTGTGTTCTTTGTGAAGAGTAGGTATCCACTAAGAAAGGGTTTTTCGAAATTCCACCCCTAAGAGGGTGAAATTTCACGCGGACGAAGTCGCGGGCAGAAGCTAGTGCACTATATAATCCTCAGGAAAAAGTGTTTTTAAGTTTATTTATGCCCTGGCTGGAGGCCTTAATTTATTGAGGCATCCACAGGAAAGTCCGGTTAAACAGTCGACAACCCCTCAGGTTTAAAAAAAAAACAAAAGGAAGTTTAGAAAAAAAGGGTGTAAAACTGTGATGTTATTTTTATTATTGAAATCGTAATCCACGGGTTAAACAGGGTTTTATAGTTGAGATCAATGAAAATACAGGATGACCCTGCCACCTTGTATTTTTATTTGGTCTCAATTATAAAATAATGGCCACAAAATACCTACATGAATAAATCGATCAACGAACTCAAGAGTCTAAAATGGTATTCAAAATTCGAAATCACACCGGGACAACTGAAAGGTAAAGTGGTTTATTCAAAAATACTTACTTTTGTTCAAAGACTTTGAATTTCAAAGTTTATGATTGTTTGAACGTAAACAAGCCGGATTGGAAAGTTTGAAGAGCTCATTAGTAATATTGTATCGTTTATTTTTCTTTTTGTATTTGTTTAATACAAAAGTCAAAAAGGCGTTTTCAGTTTTCTTCGTGAAAAGTTTTTCTGGAATTCTAAACTGATTAGCGTTAACTTTGTGAGCTTGGTCCTTTGTGGGGCCTGGCCTTTTAATTTGATGGAAATTAGTTTCCTTTTTATTAATAAAAAGCTTTTGCCTGAGACGTCTGCGTGAAATTTCTTGTTACCACCCTGTCGCATCGCATCAGCTGCTCGCGCAAATAAATTCTTTTTCGCTTAGCGTTCTTTCTGACTTTTTTTCTTTTTCATCGGCTCTTAAGGGTCATAGCGGATGTTAAATCTATATCATAATCTAATTAAGCCTGTATATAGCCTTCCTCAAGTATTGGGCTATCAAATGCAAAAAGATTCTTTGAAAAAAAAAACCAAAATGGCGGACAGGTAGGTATTTTTTTTTTTTTTTTCGGTTTGGATATCATCAAATGACCCCTCCCGCTCTGGGTGGAGCGGAAGGGAGTGTCAGACTCTTATTGACTAAAACCCACCCGTGTTCCTTCCTTAGCCCTTTATGTTCCGGGCCAGCCGTAACCCTTTCGGTCAATCCCGCTGACCCGGCAGGCTTCGGCCCTATGGGGCCCCTCCTCGATGCTGACATCTCTTTGAGCCGCGCGTGGAACACGTACGCGCCGTCCGGCACGGGCCTAGTCCTGATCGGACGGTGAGCTACCCATTACTCTCTGCCCGCAGGCTCGCGCCTACGGTGGCCGGGAGTCATCCCGTGGCTCCCGACGCCCGGAGCGTCTCAGGCGGATGGGAGGCTCTCGACAGGCAGGTATGCCACGGACTTTCAAAGTCCTTTAGTTTAGACACGGGTCATGTCTTGGAGTCAAACATAGGCGATTGGCACACTGCACCGCATCACGCAGCGGGACGCAGATAACGTGCCCCCGCGCGTGATTTTTTACATACAAATTCAATAAAAACGCACTCACGCGCGTGGAATTTGGCACCTTTTCCCGCACACCGCTGCGTGATGCGTGGCAGTGTGATAATCGCCATAAAGTTCTTGTTATACGGGTATATAAAGTACTTCCTATAGAATGCGGATGAAACCGCGAGCAACAGCTAGTCAATTATAGACACCATGTCTGAGATTCTTTAGTATTTGCTTGCTAACCGACTTCAAAAAAGGACGAGGGTTTGTCCGTATGTTTTTTTTTTAAATTACAGGTCATTGTGAGAAAAATGTTCGACAGGATTTACATCCTTATGTTTTCATGTTTGCTGACTCCGGACAGTAAATAAAATCCCCAGGTTTCGCACACCATAGCGAAATTATTTTATGTTTATTACCACTTTATAGACTTAGTTTTAGCTAAAGATTTCTTAGTGGATATCGTGCATCGTTGAATAAGGACAAATTATTAAGAAACTTACTAAGTTAGTTATATTTCAAAAAGTTGAAATAAGTATATAATAAAAAACTTACAAGATATAAATCTATAAATAATCTAATAGAATCTCAATCGCGGAGAAAATAAGATAGAAAAAAAAACTCACACAAGCGAAGGTTGATTGTTTTTTTCTTTATAAGAAAAAACTCTTTCTAATATGTTTATAATTACAACCAAAGCTACCGCTTTACATAATTAATAACAAAAACAATAGTAATTAAAGAAAATTATGTCAAGCCAGGAAGTTGTAAAAAGTATATAAAAACTTACAAAAGTTACCCGGGAAGTTTTCCTTTGACTTTACCATGCATTAATTACTTTGAAACTTTAGACTTATATTTTTTGCTGCACTTTTGCTCCTTGCGTACTTACTTTATTAAAACTTCGACTCTAATTCCATACGTTAGTTTACTGGTGGATAGGGGACAAAGTCTTTGATGCGAGGTATGAGGAATAGGGTGTAAAGTTCACTAATAGTCCAGAGAAAAGGGAGAATCCTCAACTCAAAGCATTTATTTCACATACACCAATTACAGGATACATTACCAATGGAGACGAATGGACAAAAAACTCCGCGGATACTCCTTCGACCGGGTGTCGTGTCCGGTGGGCAACAGTCCTAAGATTGATGTCGAAGCGTTGTATAAATGCTAGACGCGCGGTAAACTCTGCTTGCGAGATGCAGGATTTTGTGTGACGTCAGTATGACGTATAGTTCGCATATGGCCACCGTTTGTAGATACCGCTATAGGTACAAAATTGTGAAAGTTCATTCTAAACTCGCTTAACTGTTCGAATGCAACCAGAGTTATTTTATTGCCAGCCTGGACAACCTTTACAGTACCTACGAGTATAAGCCACAATTTATTGAATGCCTCAATGATTTTAGTTATATTTTAGACCTTTCTTGTGACAAAAGTAATTCAACCGTACCTGAAACCTGCTACACAACATACAATAAAACCATAGATATAATAAAACCTATCACCGCCACCCATTCTTACCTCCAAGTACCCGAAACACGTAACTCCACGCGACCATTCACAAGTTGACACTATAAATCATTACTGGCGCAAGTTTGCACAACTATTTAATAAATTACCCACGATGGGGTGGATAAGTTTGCAACAGTCGGAGACAGTTACACGTCTTTGGGAAACAATTAGTCAATATTACAAGTTTATGTTTGACCCCTCATTTACATGGGGTGATTGAATACGGGGCTTGGATTTTGTTAGGGAACGCTGCGTTTGTAAATTATAAAACAAAAATGTGTCTATGAGGATTTGGTTTCCGCACTTAGTCCTTCAAATGGACCACTGTGCGTGAAACCAAAATATAATTGAAGTCATAAAAAAAGTGAAAAACTAGATGGATTTTAATTTTTTGTCGTTAGCCTATATTGTGCTGCTGGGCAAAGGCATCCCCTTTTTCCTTCCAAACCTCCCTGTCTTGAGCGATCTCTGGCCATTTTGACCCTGCAAACCTGGTTAGATCGTCACACCACCTTCGCCGTGGTCTACCTCGACGGTTATGTCCTCCTTCAGGCGTCCAGCGAGTGACGATCTTTGTCCATCTCTTCAGGTGCATTCGCGCGACGTGTCCGGCCCACTCCCACTTCAGCCTGGCTGTTTTTACTCCAACATCCGCGCAAAATCTAAGAGAGGTCTTACTAATCGCTTACTAACAATAAATATCGTATCAGTACCTGCCAGAAGTATTTATGTAATTACAAATTGAGTTATCCCCTTCCAAAAACTTTTTCCGATAGTCAGTGTTATGGTTTTCTTAGTATCTATAGGCAAAGTATTAATATCGAAAGCAAGCCATGCGTTTAAAGCTGTCTGAGAAACATATAGGAGCTGCTGTCGTAGAGTAGTCAGCTATTTGTAATCACATCGGCTGCGGTGACCTTGTTACAGGGGGTCAACTTGCTAGTTCGCGTGGGCGAAATCCGTAGTTTGAACCGAAATTATGGATTAGCGGAGGTACCACGGGCCAAACAATTTGCCCGTGGTACCCCAAGGGGAACTAGACTGGGGGACCACGGGCAAGTACCGATGTTATCTACGACATATGACTTACGGACATAAGATTAGTTCAGTTTCTGAACTAAGAATCAATGACAACACGATTTGACAGTTGTCCCTACACCCGACGTGTTTTTGCCTGTTCAGAACATTTACTTTTGACACTTGTTTTGACAGATCAACTACTTTCTGACAGGCTCGTATCTTCGTTGACGGTCTTAGAGAGTAGACCCACAGATCCATTTTATGGTCGTTATCAATAGTTCCCATCGCAGTTAAAGATTGCAAAAATCGGTTTCATAAAAAAGTAGCAACGGCTACGCTCCAAAAATGATCCCGTATATCTCTCCGGTCTCCCCTACCCAACCCTTTTAAGTCCATCACGTTAAATATCGATCCGTCACGCCTGACGTCCACTTAATTATTTTATCAGGTAAAACTGACTTAATAGGTCATTGTTTAATAACACGCTTTTTTCCCCCTTTTTTTATTAAGTGAATAGATATTTTTTCTTCGACGAAGGCATGATTCAATTGTTTTTGTGTAGGGTAAACGAGGTTACAGTTTTTTTTGTTTTTATCACAGTTTTTTAGGGATGGTAACTGCCAAAAGTTAGATAATCAGAGATATAGGTCTACCAGAAACTAATGGCACAAAAAAATGGGATTTTCAAGGACATTGCCATAAGAAAATCTAATTTTTTTTTATGCCGTGATATTCCGGTAGACCTGTACCTGTGTATTTAGTTACCTTTTTTTTAAGTCATGTCATATGAAGTGTTAGCGATTTTGAACCATGTGCGGTGTAATTATTACCTACTGTCACTTCACAATACCCTGCGCATAACTTCAACTACCCTGATAAGGGTTAGGCCCGGACTCCGCAAAAGCAGGGACGAGGCGAGAGGAGAGATGTAGTGGAAACTACTAATATGATTTCGTTATTTAATAATAATATATAGATATATATTTTAATGTGTTTATATTTTTATATTCTAATATTTAAAAAAAAAAATTTATATGGATACATATAATGAAATAGAGGAAATAATAATAATTTATTTATGTCAGACACAGTGATCCATATTTATGTTAGTAACAAAGTACACTTAAAAATTATGTTAGTAACCAAGGAATAAAATACATGCCACAATAACAATACAATACAACACAACAACACAATTACAATTATGCAACAATATTACAATAAAGAGTATTCTATTCAAGTATTGTATGTATAGAGCAGTGGTGGCCAAGTGGTAACGGCCGCGACTTACGAGTTGTAGGTCGTAGGTTCGAACCCAGTCAGGCGCTTTACTTTGTGTAAATTATTTCATCACCACTGCTCTCAAAACGGTGAAGGAAAACATCGTGAGGAAACCGGCATGTCCTAGAACCAAAAATTCGAAGACATGTGACATCTGCCAATCCGCACTGGGCCCGCGCGGTGGATTACGGCCCACTCCCTCTCACCGAGAGGAGGCCTGTGTCCCAGCAGTGGGAACATTATAGGCTGATTATGATGATATGATTATATGATTACAATGTACATATTAATATCTCGTCTCGTAAAACGGCAGAAAAAATCTTTTCGTTCGTCTCAAAAACTCATCCTGTACCTACACCTAACACTCCAATAACCGTTAGCCCCACGCCAACAAAATTCCAATAAGATGGCGATCGTCTAAAAAAACTGCGGAAAACAGCAAAAATGTCCACAAAATGTTCCAAGACGGAACGTAGCAAGCTGTCGGTTTTGACAAATGGACAGAATCTTCACGACCATCACAAACTGTACGGGAACTTGTCGGATTTGGGGAAAAAATTGATCCTTTCTTGTTAGTGAACCATTCCGGTGTTAGTGTTGGAGGGGTAGAAAAAAATATGTTGCTTGTTATCTTTTGGATTTTATCTTTATCAACATATCTATATCTCATCTGCCTAGCCTTTTCCCAACTATGTTGGGGTCGGCTTCCGGTCTAACCGGATGCAGCTGAATTTCAGTATTTTGCATGGAGCGACTGCCTTTTTTTTTTTTTTTTTTTCGCTGAGAAATGACTTTACGCATCTCCGCTCGTCGGGGGAAGAGACGGAGTATGTGGGACTCCCTGCCAGGGTGGCAGTATACCCACTAAAACTCAGCGGTGTTCCCTCATCGCCTTGATGGGGAGGTCATGGGAATCCGGCTCAGCCTTTGCATCCACAACCCCCCCGGCGCATGCCCGCCTAGCTGGCGGGCCCCGCATGTCCCCCCGTCTGGGGGGCTACGGGAATGGCCGGGAACACCTGGCCATTCCCGTCCGGCACTGGTGGAAGCCTGTGCAATACAGGCGAGGGTGCCCCCGCACCCGTCGCCTGCTGGCTTCCCCCTGGGAGGAGTCGGAGATGACTGTCATACTGACGTCTTCTTCGACCCCTCCTCCGCCTTCGGAGCGGCGCCGCGAGAGGGTCTTCCTCCCGCACGCGCTCCGCCGCCTCCTTCTGGGACATGACGTGTTCGCAGAAGGAGGCGACTGCCGCCCAGGACCCCTCATCCCCTAGCATGGCGTTGACCAAGCCGGGGAGCGAGAGGTCCGTTCCGATCGCCGCGGTGAGACTGCGGCGCGGCTCGGACCACGACGGGCACACCTCGAGAGTGTGCTGCGCCGTGTCCTCCGCCGCGCCACAGTCGTGACACGACGGCGTCTCCTCCCGCCCGATACGGTGCAGGTACGATCCGAAGCAACCGTGTCCGGACAGCACCTGCACCAGACGGAAGGAGAGGAACCCGTGCGACCGCTCGAGCCAGTCTCGCAGGACCGGCCCAATCGCGTCGAGGGTTCGGCGGCCGAAGGCTGCGGCGGCGAGGTCCCGCGTCCAGTGGACGACTATGGCGTCCTTTGCCTCCCGCCGGACGGCCTCCCGCTCTTCCGGGGCTGGGCGTTCTCCTCTCGCCCTTCGCCCCGCCGTCCATTCATATACTCTGGCGAGCACCCACGCCTCGAGTTCCCAAGGCGGGGTGCCGGCCAGAGCACATGCCGCGGAGAAGCCGACCGTGCGGTAGGCCCTCGCCGCCCGCTGGGCTATGACCCTTTGGGGGGCCCGCAATGCGGCGGCGTTCTCCCTCCTGTGGAGGGAGTCCTCCCAAATAGGGGCCCCGTAAAGGGCCATACTCCTCAAGATGCCGGCGTAGAGTTGCCGGCATCTCCCGCTGGGCCCCCCCAAGTTGGGGAGCAGCCACGAGAGGGCGCCCGCAGTCTTCAGCAGGCGCGTCGATAGCCCGTTAAAATGCGGGCCGAAACGCCACCTGCTGTCGAGTACAAGGCCCAGATATTTCATCTGGGCCTTCACCTCGATTCGGACGCCCTCCACGAAGATGTGGGCGTCTGGTGGTTGGCGCTGCCGAGGCCCGTGGAAGAACACGGCCTCGGTCTTGTGCAGCGCCACCGTCAATCCTAGGCGGCGGATCCTCCCTGCGACCAAAGATCCGCCCGCCGAGGCCAAGTTGGCCGCCTCCCTGAAACTCTCCCCCCGGGCAGTGAGGAGAGTGTCATCCGCGTAGCAGACGACACTCGTGCCTCGGAGGAGAGTTCCCCGCAAGAGCCAGTCGTAGCCGACGTTCCAGAGGAGAGGTCCCACGACTGACCCCTGTGGAACGCCGGCCTCGACTGCGTACCGCCGGACTTGGCCAGCCCTGTTCACGAGGACGATCGCCCGATCCTCCAGGTAGCTGGCCAGCAGACGCCGCATGTATAGAGGCACCCCGTGGAATCGGAGCGCCTCTAGGATGGTGCTGTGGGGAACAGAGTTGAAGGCGTTGGCTATGTCGAATGACACCGCCAACAATCCGTCCCCCACCTCCATCGCCTCCTTCACCTGGCCCTTAAGGCGGGCCAGCGCGTCCACTGTGGAACGCTCAGCCCGAAAACCAAACTGAGCGTCCGACAAATCCGGCCCCACATTCCGCAGGTGGCTCTTTAGGCGGGCAGCGATTATCCCCTCGAACATTTTGCCGACCTCATCGAGCAGGACGATGGGTCGGTATGCCGAGGGCGAGTCTGCAGGGCGGCCCTCCTTGCGAAGAAGGCACAACTGCCCCTCCTTCCACGGCTTCGGGAACCTCCCAGACGCAAGACATGCGCTAAAGAGGTCCCGAAACCGCTCCTCCATTTGGGTGGCGGCAATTGCCACCACCCTCGCCGGGACACCGTCGGGGCCCGGAGCCGTCTTCTTGGCGCGGATGTGCACAATCGCCGCGCTGAGTTCCGACTCCGTGACAGGAGGGGCCTCCTCTTCCTCCTCAGCTGGCGGAGCCATCTCCCGCGGAGGGGCCATCACTGGTGGGGTGAAGTTGTCCCTGCACGGGAACAGGGACTGAACCACCCCATCCAGGAAAGAGGGCTCCAGGGTCTCGGCCACCGGGGGACCAAAGGGGCGCAGCTTGTTGCGCGCCACCCTGTATGGCCTCCCGTAGGGATCGTTGTCGAGACCCTCCAGCATCTCCGCTCTCGCCGAGTCCCTGGCATCGGCGATGGCCCGCTCGAGGACTAGTTTTGCCTCTATGTACACCTCATAGAGGTGGTCCTCGTGGGCGTGGTCTCGTCGACGCCGCCGCCGGCTCCGCGCGTAGGCCCTCCTGGCCCCCACGCACGCCGCTCGAAGCCCCTCCAGCTCCACCGACCACCAGTACACCGCCCGATTGGGCAGCGGTCGGCCTGACCGAGGCATGCTAGAATTGCACACCTCGGTCAGAGACTCTCTCAGGTGTCCCGCCACGGTGTCCACGTCCAGACCAGCGGAAGGCGGCGAAAGCCAGTCCTGGATAAACGCCGCCTCCGCCGCCGCCTCCCTGTCCAGGCGGGTGAGAGCCCACCGTGGAAACGCTGACCGCCCCGAGGGGGGCCGCGTCTCTCCGGAGCCACCAGTGGAGATGTCGAACCGCACGTAGCGGTGGTCCGACATGGTCTCCACCAGATCCACCCGCCAGTTCAGCACGCGCGCGGCCAACGCAGGGGTGGCAAAAGTGACGTCCACTATCGAGCCACCCCGTCGTCGCACGCATGTCTGGACGTTCCCTCTGTTGAGGAGGGAGAGCCCAGAGAAGGCTGCCCACATCTCCACCGCCCGCCCGCGAGGGTCGGTGACTGGGTTGCCCCAAGTCACCGACTTGGCATTCAGGTCTCCCAGTACGGAGACCTGACGCGGCGCCGCCCTGCCGACCACTGCGGCCAGGACTCCGAGATAGTTCTCGAAGTCCTGGAGAGGGCGGTTTGGGGAGAAATAGACGCCCACGAGGGCTACCTCTCCCCACGCGGCGGCCACGTATCCCGGCCCCCTCTCTAATAGCGAGAGGGGAGGGGAGTCTGTGGAGGACCGCGCCGCTAGTGCCACCAAGCCGTCCTCGTCACCCAGCCAACTGCCGGGGATCGAGTAGGGCTCGGCGACCACCGCTACGTTCACCGACCACTCAGCCATGGCCTGCACCAGCAGGTCCTGGGCCGCTCTGCAGTGGTTGGTGTTCGCCTGGAGGATGCGATGATTAGAAACCATTATTCTGACATCGCACCCCCCTCCTCAGTTACCGCCGCTGGAGCTGGAGTTACAGCGGCGGTGACAGGGGCGGTGGCGATCTGACCTCCACAACTCAGTTACTGGGTAATACGATTCCCCTTGGTAAGACTGGTTGTCAGACTTTCGGGCATCTGACTACCCGTAACGACTGCCAAAGATCCACAAATGACTGTCCGGGACCAACGGCTTAACGTGCTTTCCGAGGCACGGAGGGGTCACGGTATGTTAAGATGGTCACCCATCCACAGACTAACCGCGGCAAGCGCAGCTTAACCTGATCGATCGACCTGTGCGGCTGTTATTATTTAGCCACGGGCCCCTCTATCTATATCTAACATAATAATATCTATATATATCATGCTAATAATAAATCTGAAGAGTTTGTTTGTTTGAACACGCTTATCTCCGGAACTACCAATCGGATTTGGAAAATTCTTTTTGCATTTGATAGCCCAGTTCTTAATAGCTCAAGACTTTGTTTGAACGCGCCAATCTGTGGAATTACCAGTCGGATTTAATATGTTTTTTTGTATTTGATAGCCCAATTCTTGCCCATAGCCCAATTATTATAAACTAGCTTCTGCCCGCGACTTGGTCCGCGTGAAATTTCTTGTTCCCCCGACCCACCCCGTCGCATCGCATCGCATCCGCGCTATTACTTCGTTTTTGCTTAGCGTTCTTTCTGACTTTTTTTCTTTTTGGTCGACTCCTAAGGGTCATAGCGTGATGTTAAATAGCCTAGAGCCTTCCTCGAGAATTGGGCTATCAAATACAAAAAGATTTTTTCGAATCCGACTGGTAGTTCCAGAGATTACCCCCCCTACGTATAAACTTACATACTTTAACTCTTTTTATTATTAGTATAGCTCAGCCTATTGCAGTCCACTGCTGAACATAAGCCTCTCCCAGGCTGCACCAAAACACCCTGTCCTCAGCCTTCCGCATCCAGTCTGTCCCTGCCATCTTCTTCAGGTCGTCGACAAAAAAAAAATTAACTAATCTTTATTGGTAACATATAACAAGAAAGATTTTTTTTTTCATATAGAACTAGCTGCGCCCCGCGGATTCACCCGCGTAAATGTCGATCCCGTGGGAATATTGGGATATAAAGTAGCCTATATGTTAATCCAAGGTGTCAGCTACTTCCATAGAAAATTTTATCAAAATTGGTCCACCCGTTTGAGCGTGAAGAAGTAACAAACATATAAACACACACACACTCACAAACTTTTGCCTTTATAATATTAGTGTGATTCACAGGAACGGACAAAGAATTCTTCTCAAATGATCTCAAGAAGACTGTTTTGTTTATTCCTATTCTTTGTTTAGCAGAGCATAATCAGCCTATAATGTTGAGAGGGAGTGGGCCGTAATGTCTGGTACGTAGGGCCGTAGTCCGTAGGACTCAGTGCGGGTTGGCGTCACAGCTTTTCGAATTTTTTGGTTCTAAGACATGCCGGTTTCCTCACGATGTTGTCCTTCACCGTTTTAAGAGCAGTGGTGATGAAATTATTTACACAAAGTCAAGCGCCTGGCTGGGTTCGAACCTACGACTTAAAACTCGTGAGTCGGCCTTTCCACTGGGTCAACACTGCTCGCCAATGAGCAAAGAATTCATCTCAATTGATCTCGAGAAGACTTTGTCTATTCCATTTGTTTGTTCACTTATCTCGAAAAACCAGTTCCGGGGATTGAAGCGATTGAACATGACCTCCTCCGCTTACCAACCAAAAAAGATTAATTCACTGAACTAGTCGACAAAAAGTCACATCACGTCGTATTCTTTGAAGACAATATGAATAGCTACATTCGCAGACAGAACGGGGACGTTGACAAACGTCGATACATTTGTCGTCACACGTCAATAAGTAGACCCTTTACGTACACTCGGCGTAAGGTTGTGGCATTAGGACCACTTGACTATACTATTTTTAAGAGGAAATGCGGTCACCGAGACTTTTGAAAAAAAGTGTAAGTAAAAAGTCATAATTCGAGGTTTGGCTCTCGCCTATTCCTCCTCCAATATAATATAAAATATCTTTAAAATTAGTCCAATTTTAAAGATATTTTATAAACTGAATAAGAAGAATATATTGTGTCCCTAGGTTTTTCTTTTTTCAATAATAGTTGTCAAATTTGTACACTAGGCCTCTGTTGACAGCGGTTTAAATCAGCATTTTTTGAGGCTTTAAGTGCTTATAAAAATAATGGGTCATCAAAAAAGAAAACATAGGGACATAGAAATTGTAAAAAACCATTACTTTATGGTCATTCACCAGAAAGGAAACAAGCGAGAGCGTTTCTATGGAGAATAGACCACCCGCATTTCCTCTTAAGAACTCTCCTATCGCAGATATTCTGGAAGAGATTTCTTTAGATATAAGCATCGCCTTTGTGCGTGTTTTTCTGTTCCTTTCTTCTTGCCTGTTCAAATAATATGTGCACAGTCATGAGCATAAGTATGTATACACTTGGCTTTATTCAAAGACGATTTTCACCTTTATTTTTTAATGAAATTACGAACATAGTACTTTCGAACCTATAGGTTTACGTAAAGTGTCGTATTTCAACCTTGCATTCGTTATTTCGTGAAAAAATCGCAATTGAAAGTTGCCAAGTGTTGACATATTAGTGCTCGTGACTGTACACTAGCTTCTGCCCGCGACATCGTCCGAGTGAAAAAAAAAAAAATTCTCCCTCCCCCATTCAAAACCTTATGGGTGGAATTTCGAAAAACCCTTTTAGAAAGTAGTGAAAACCTTTAAAAATTAAACCCTTAGTGGATATTATGGTCTCTAGGACCAGCGGTTTAGGCTGTGCGTTGATATATCCGTCAGTCAGGAAGTTGAATTTTATATATTTGATGGATACATTGTTATATAAAAAATAAAATAGATTCGTCAATGCTTGGGTTTGTGGGTATTAATGTAAATACTATTAACGTTGGTGGACGTGATAGCAGCCTAATTTACTATAGAATCACTGGAAATAATCCCAAACATATTTTTAATATGTGCTACTACGAAAGATCATTGCGAGGCCAATGCAATGAAATGAAATCTGAAAAACGTTCAAAATCTAGTCGCAATCTCATCTCAGCGACAATCAAATTAAAAAACTTGTCAAAAATGTAGTGAAATTTGAGATATTTTTGACAGATCTCAATCTGTCAAAAATACCTCAAATTTCGACTGAGACCAGACTGTGAACGTTCTTAAAATTACGAGAATTGCCGCTCTGTTTTGTGCTCGTGCTTATAGATCCATTTGGTTTTTATTTTTCTTAATTAAAAATTTACTTAATTGTCTTTTAGTATGCACATGTTTCTGTGACAAATAAACCTACTTTTCTTTCTTTCTTCCCTTCAGTGTAATTCACAGAACCAAATCCAAAAAGATGAAATATGCAAGATGGTTGACCACTTCAAAAAGACCATTCTCAGCTCTAAAGCTCCAAATTAAGTCGGCATTATTTGTTTCTAATAACATTTAAGGTCGAACTCGTCTACATTGTAGGGAGCCCCACTGACCGCGTAGGCACAACTCCCTAGGGCCCTCTCAGTATTATCATTGTTCCTTCCGAGGCGACTTCCGCGACATTTTCGCGAGTGACACAGAAAGTATTGGGCTATACCTTCTTGTCTTCACGATATTTTCATAGGGATTTATGTCTTACATGTATTCTTTATGTTTAGTCCTTTTGGTTATCTGAATGTTTTTGAGACTTTTTATCGGATACTAGCTTCTACCCGCGGCTTCGTTTGCGTAAAAGTCAACTATACCATAAATGTAACTTTTGTCAGTGCAAGTTTTTTTGTAATCGGATCAGTACTTTGAGAAATTACACCTAATAGGACCAAACAAACAATTTAACATCTTTATTACGATTTAGTCCAAACTTTTTGCTAGAGCCGTTTCGGGTTGAAACACTAGGGCCATGGGGTCCGAGTGCCCACTTGGTTTTCGAGACATCGCCAAGCGTCTAGTCAATACTTCACGTGACCAGAGGGCTGGCTTATTTTTGGGCAAAGAATCAGCATTGCCATACAAAGGGCAATGCTACCAGCCTTTTGGGCACTTTTCCTTTTGACTGCGTTGCGGACGAATGTTTTGATGCCCTATGACTTTTTTCCCCTTTTATTATATAAATGTACGTATTAGTCTGTAAGCTTATTAAATATTAAATTTTCCCAATCAACTTTGAACCTTAAACTTTAGCGATAAAGTTGAAAATCTATTAAAGAAATTTGACAGATTGTAGTAGCTTGATGTGCTGGCGTCTGTTTGACCTAATATTAGTTTAGATGTCTCTTTTTTAAAACACCATTTGTGTTTTGATTGTTCTGCTGTTAAGTTAACTTAGCGTAAAGCTATTTCTGTTAAAAACTACGAAACTATTTTTCGTGGATAGGTACTGCTCTGCCTAAACTGAATCACCACTGCTTTTATTTGTAACATTTATATTAAAAATACCTAATGCTGATAATATAAATTATAACCTTTTTTTTTGTCGTTGGTAAATCCTCATAGATATCCTCCGTCTGGGAACAACGGAGGATTATTTCGGACTCCTACCGACTGAAACCCCACTGTTCCTTCTAGTACCATGAGTCGGGGGCCCGGGAGATACTTGTACATTCGCTGCACCCCCGACTGGTATCAGCCCGCCATGTCTAGCGGGCCTCATCACCAAGTGCGACCGATCCCACGACCGCATACTACCTCTCTTATCAACCTGCATCCTTATACCAAGACAAGCCTAAGTTTACCTATCAGTGTTTTGTTAACAAGTCCATTACTTGAAAAATACTTTTGAAGTAACTGCAAAATGGTTTCCAAACAATAATAAAATGGCAACATCCATTTATCTAGGAGCTCGCCACAAAGGCTGTCAGACGAAGAACTAAGATTTTCCTGCTCTCTTGGACGTTGAGAGAAAAAGATAACTAGTGACAATGTCCGGACTTCTAGTTTACTTTTCACGGCGCTTAGGACCGGGGTAGACGAGCGGGAGTCTTTTGTTTTAATGTTAAAAGTAACATTAATATTTTTGATATTATATTCCGTGCCTCGGAAAGCACGTTAAGCCGTTGGTCCTGGCTGTATTATTATTTTTTTTTCTTTTTAATTTTTGGGTTTTTGACAGTCGTTACGGGGCACCAGTCTTACCAAGGTATCGTATTACCCAGTGGTTTTGGAGGTCAGATAGGCAGTCGACCACCATGTAAAATACTGGTATTCATCTGCATCCGGTTAGACTGGAAGCTGACCCCGACTTTCTTGAGAATGAGCTAGGCAGATTATGATGATGACACTATAATTTGTATTTCAATGAAATAGGTATGTAAAACACAGCCTAACAAATCTAGCTCTTAGCATAATGCTGAGCGATAGCCGTTTTGCGTGGATGTGACGCATGTTTCCCCCGACCCTTTCTTATTTTTTTTTTTGTTTATGTTCTTTATTGCGTCATGTTTAGGTACCTCAAACCTATTTTCTTTCTTTCTTTTCTTTTCTTTCTCCCCCTCCCGCCTCTTAGTTTCCCCAAACAACTGAATACCAATTCCAGTAATTAAAAACATTTAAAATCTAGTCGCAATCTCATCTCAGCGACATTGCCAAAAACTTGTCAAAAATGCAGGGAAATTAGAAGTATTTTTGACAGATTGAGACTGAGATCAGGGGGCCTAAAAAGGCCACTTTGGCAGAATCATAAAAGGATAACATTATGAATCATAATATGGCGAAGACAGTCCGTGTTTTTCTTTTTTTGGCTGCACTACGTAGGTGTAATCAAAGAGATTGGGATTGGATTATAACTGAAAAACCCTTCACCAATGGGATTTGACACGATTAACTTAACAGTTAACTGTCCATTATAATTCATAATGTTATCCTTTTATGATTCTGCCAAAGTGGCCTTTTTAGGCCCCCTGACCGTGAACGTTCTTAAAAGTAACGAGTTCTCTACTTAACAATCTCCTCCTCAAATAAATCTTCATCCCGCTGATGAACACCTACCTGAACAAAATGGAAGTTTCCCTCAATTAATCGAAGTCGATCCCGTTCCGTCTGCAATTTGAGGCCATTCATCCTTCTGTGCTCCACTCATTAGCTGCACCTTGATTTAAGACCCGAAAGGGGTTAGCTGAGTTCTTAGCGTAGACAGAGTAAACCATAGACTGCTACATATCTTCTTTTTATTCGCACAAGAAAAAGAGAAATATATTAACGTCACTAGCAAAGAAAAGAGACAGATTAAGAATATTTCTGTCCCTTGTGTCGGCTAAGGACATCAATGTGCACAACAAAGTTTGACGTTTATTAATGAAATAATAAAAACTAAATTTTTTCATACTATAATTCAATAATAGTACATTTGCGCAACTGTGAAAATGGTAAGGTGCAGTGTAATAAGCTGTAAAAATGATAGTATGATGAAGATTGCCGGAATTGTTTGTCCCTTTCGGTGACACGGATACCATGAGTCTATAGATTACTCTGTCTACGGTTCTTAGCTATCTTTAGTTGTCTATTTGAAGTTATAGGGGCTTAGTTAAATGTTTTTTGCAATAATATTCTGAGGAGGGCGGAAATAATCCCTCGCTTAAGAGGGTTGAGGTAACTTTCTATAGAACTAATTGATGTTGGTGTTGCTTGAATCTTTTCGACACCCAAACAGAAATCTGCTATTTCGTTGAAAAGCGCCTAATCAGCCAATTAATGTTCCCACTGCTGGGACACAGGCCTCCTCTCTGTAAGAAGGAGTATTACAACATAATTTTAAACCAGAATTCTGATTCCAGTTCCATTCATCTGTACCTAACATCTCTAGCAGCACTTCCTTGACTTTATAATAAATGACTACCATATGAAAACAGCTTTGCCATTAGTCGCATAGAAATGGTACTCCAGTTCCAATTTCCTCCAATCCTGATATTTCAAAGTCAACTTTAATGGGACACGCGTCTAAAGTCCTAAGTATTTTTCAAACTTTTATTTTAGCACTTAAGTTCTTTTTTGCGCTACCCGAAGTTCGAATTCTAATTAATGGATTTAAGAGAAAAATAAAATTAAATAAACAATAAATCGATAGTAAAAGGAAAGTTAGAGTCAACACTGAAAACTTTGGAAGTGGCCATTGTGTGGGCTAAGTTATGAGAAATCTGTAAAGATTTCTCATGTCTTAACCCACAAAATGGCCACTATGGTAGTTTAGGGTACTGTGTGTTGGATAATAATAACAAATAAGATTTTATCATAAAGTCTGATTTGTAAAAATAACAGACCTTATGATAAAATCTTATTAACTAAGAATATCTGAGTGTTTGTTCACTCTGGTGGGTAGGTATCACGTTTCATAAATAAAGTGTTAAAAAGTTACAAGTCCCAAATTCACAGGCAGGCAGGCATATTTTAAACTGAGCCACAGCAATGATTCGAAGCGACAAATAAAAAGTAATTTAAAAAAATTAAACCGACTTCAAAAAGAAATTAACTCAAAATTATGAAATAACTTTAATTTCGGAAGTCGGTGTCTTGGGATCTGAATTTTAGTTTTATGCCACCGACTTCCGAAATTAAAGTTATTTCATAATTGTGAGTTAATTTCTTTTTGAAGTCGGTTTAATTTTTTTAAATTACTTTTTATTTCGTAATTTTTAGTTTTTGCACTAGTATTTGACCAAGGTTTTGAGATGTTTTCCCTTTGACACTACACCCGTAGCTCTTATCAATAAGCCAGGCCGTCACACTTACACGTATTAGTCCATATCTTGAAAATTACTGAATCGATCTTGATGAAACTTGCATTGTTCCCTAAGGTGAAGAAAATGTAAACCAATAAAAAAAAATGGTCACGATCCGATTAATAGTTCCGGAGATATGCGTGGACAAACATACATACATACATACATACGTCTATGAAATTTTGTATATTTGTTTGGAAGCCCTAATAGATCATCATATGTGAATATAATGCAATTCCAATAATATTACATACATACGTATCGAATTGATAACCTCCTTTTTTTTGAAGTCGGTAAAAATCTTGACGTACCGTTGCGATACGGGGGGTCTTGACGTAATGGTACGTCAAGATTTTCTGTCGTGTAAACACGTGCTCGAGAAAATAACTTATTCGTCACCCTTAATGCGTAACACACAATTAACATCTAACATCTCAATTTCATCTCAATCTGAATCATTTTGAAGGATTGCTAATCCAATGCTTCTCAAGTTCGAAAAATTTGTCCGTTTGAACTGACAAAACGAAAGCCATTGCTACTGATAGTGTGTTACGCAATTACCCCGCGTGTTCTGTGCAAAAACTACGAGATATTCTTTCCTATGCTAGAGTTTTAATAACGGTCGACTAATAAAACCAATTCATTATACATTGTCTTGATTATGTGCAATTTATTCCATCAAGACTGCTCTAAAAACGGCGAAGTATAACGTCGTGAAGAAACCGGCGTAACCTGGAATCAACCAACCAACCAACCAAAGTCATGTAACATAAACCAACCTACACCGGGCCAGCGTGGTAAGTGACTGCCCTCTAGGAGTTTCTGTTTCATTTTTCTTAATATATATATTTTTTTTTTTTGAGGGGCTTGTGGCTGAGAAATAACAGCCACACGGTTCAATTGATCAGGTTAAGCTACGCTTGCCGCGGTTGGTCCGTGAATGGGTGACCACCTTTACATACCGAGACCCATCCCTGCCTCGGAAAGCACGTTAAGCCGTTGGTTCCTGCTGTCATTCGTGGATCTTTGACAGTCGTTACGGGTCGTCAGAAGCCCGAAAGTCTGACAACCAGGCTTGCCAAAGGGTGTCGTATTACCCAATAACTGAGTTGTGGAGGTCAGATAGGCAGTCGCTCCATGTAAAATACTGGTATTTAGCTGCATCCAGTTAGACTGGATGCCGACCCCAACATAGTTGAGAAAAGGCTAGGCAGATGATGATTTTCGACTGTGTTTAGTTTAGTTTGGAATCTTCCTGTACGAGTCGCAATAAATACTTTTTTTTCTTTCGTTCTTTCTCTAACACAGAGAGTAAACCTGAGTCCTAATAAAAATGGGAACATTATAGACAGTATCAATTATGTCCTAAGCCCAGGTAGCACGGGTGATTTTTTTTTGCGCACTTTATTTTCAACGCTTTGTTTGGCGCCGAGAATTGAAAATCCAGCAGTGTTTTATTGGCGCGCTCGGATGCGCTCTGTTGGATTCTCAATTCTCGGCTCAACACCGAGAGTTTAAAATCCAGTGAGTAATAAAATCCCGATTTTTACGTCCATGCGACTTGGGCTAAGTTACCATCTTTTTCTTCTAACTTAAGCCAACCCCCACCAAGTAGGTCAAGTTGGCTGAAAAGGTTTAAGCGTAGATATAGCCATCGTCAAGTCTAGGAAATGGAACTAGAGTGTTCACTGAAAGAATATTTCAGCTTTCAGTGCGGGAAAGGTCGAATTTGGTTTCAAAGTGTCATGGCGACTTGGGAGTTGTTGGTAGAGGCATTTTAAGTAAGTACAACTGTAGTTTGTACTTGAATACTTTCTTAACTGATTATGATATTCGTATATTCAATATTGACTGCATTCGGCTTTGCTGATTTTATGTGTAGGCAGTATAGTTAATTTGCAGCAGCCGAACTATATTTAAGAAAACTAGATGTGCCTAGCGGTTTCGCACGCGTAAATTTCGATCTCGTGGGAATATCGGGATATAAAGTAGCCTATATGTTAATCCAAGGTGTCAGCTACCTCCATACAAAATTTTATCAAAATTGGTTCAGCCGTTTGAGCGTAAAGAAGTAACAAACATATAAACACACACACATACTCACAAAAACTTTCGCCTTTATAATATTAGTGTGACATCTTAAACATCCTGTAGGTCTCTTCAAAAATAGAATCGTACTACCTTTTTGCCTAAAATAGTGTTCATTGAATTGTACCAATATTTATCAAAACTTTAATACCTTCCAAAGTATCTAATATCAAAGATAATTAAACGTTTTTATTATATCCATTGCACTACACAAACACCCAGTACAAGCGTTGAAAAGCAACGAAATAAATTACGCTCGTCTGCCGGCCTAACTTTGTAATTTTGTGTTTTTTCATACTTATTTTGTCATTAAATAATTTCCCATTATCTGTCTTTTTATTTCCATATCATTTTGCCAACACTGTAAAACACCATATTTAATAAAATTTCCATTTCTAAGAGCTTATTTCAAATTTTTGCATTACAAAATTGTGTGCATACACTTTTTTATGCAAAACAAAAAAACAACAACTAAATGTGACATTAATAGAATTTGGCATTTATAGAATCTGACATTTGTAGAATCTGGCATTCATAGAATCTTGCGTTTTAAACTCGTCTGACATTTCTAGAATCTGGCATTAGTCGACTAAACCAGAATTTCTGCCGAGCAGAAATTACGCGACTGAAATTACGCGACTCACAACTCAAAACGTTACGCTCGTCTGGCTTCACCCTAACTATATCTAAAGCTAAACAGGAAACCATGCCCCCATAGCAACAACAAACTTTTAAGCAACCTATAAACAGTATAATCACCCTAAATCGAGCGCAACCCGTAAACGAATAGATATATTTTCATTTGAAAGGCTAAAACGAGCTAAGTTCGACTAAGAAGTTCGTTAACAGGCTAATCTCAACGAAAACAAATATTCTGTTAAGTAATAACGGGCCAGTTTATTATGGAACCTTTACTGTTTCATACAATAGCTGATTTTGAATGGACTTGCTCTGATTGGAGGTGACTGTAATGGAAACTGTTTGAAAGTTTGTAACTACTGGGTTTAAATACCTACATGGTTAAAATTAATAATTGTGCCACACTAAGTTCACATACTCACCCTCCTACACACACTCACTCTTCACAAAAAGAGGTCCCCTCCCCACTCCACTTTATTTCATTTTACTTTATTTGTACTTATTTTTATTTTATTTGCTACTACTTGATCTAAAAATAATGAAATACTTATGTACAGTCACCAAAAGATATAGGTATGCAGGATCGTCGGATATAGTTGAAGTTTAGTAATAATGTTCATACACACGAGCGGCACGCATAAACGCTAATAACGTATTCTGTATGACGCAATGAACGAAACTGCGCAAAAAACACGAAGTTGGCGTGGTTGGTACTGTCAAAATAATTGCACGTCGTAAGGTTACGCGGGGAATAATAATTACCATAGACTATAGAGAATTGGTGCCTAGATCGGTACCGACTTGGCTTTACTGGGAACCGTCTTGCAGGTACCCATAGACTACATCAAAAAGTAACCTTATTAGTGTTGACACGAGGGGCACGCGTCTACAGCAGTGGCAACTGCATGCGTCGACACTCGTACAAATACATAGTTGCAAGGCAAGAAACTTGTGTCGTGTACCGGGCTTTAGGAAAATGAGGTGGTCGAAAGTAGGTACACATGCTTGGTCCACATACTGGGTGTAAGTTTTCAGTTCTCCTTACTCTCGAGAGTAGGTAACGAATGGTCTAATCTTATTTAGAAAAGTTTTAGCTGGTTCCGTTCAGCTAATTCTAATTGGATGTTGTACGTGTTGATAAAGTTACAAGAAGTAAGATCAACACGAGGTCGCGTCTTAACCAAAAGCGATCATCGCGTTAAAATCTATTAAAAAAAAAATGACAGATTGTAGTAGCTTGATGTGCTGGCGTCTGTACACTCATCATAATAAGCCTATAATGTTCCCACTGCTGGGACACAGGCCTCCTCTCTGTGAGAGCCAAAATACCGTAATCCACCACGCGGGCCCAGTGCGGGTTGGTAAATGTTAACTGTCTTCGAATCAATGGTTCTAGGACATGCCGGTTTCCTCACGATGTTTTGCTTCACCGTTTTGAGAGCAGTGGTGATGGGATAATTAACACAAAATAAAGCGCCTGTCTGGGCTCGAACTCACGACCTACAATTAGTACGAGTAAGTCGCGGCCGTTACTACTGGGCCACCACTGCTCTCTGTACACCAAATCTAAAGATATCAAAATCAAAAAAATCAAAATATTTTATTGTGACAAATAGAAAATTACATTACATTTATACGTAGTTGGAGCCTCCATTTAAGCAAACAATGCCTGTATTAGAAGGCTCCTAAGGAAGATATTTAAAGACTACTTCAACCAGAAACAATCACAGTGAATAAGCGTCCTTATAATCTGAATTGAAAAGTAATTTAATATCAAATTGAAATTAATATATCTCAATCATCTCTCTCGACTCTCAAAATCAAAACAAAAGACATTTAATTTAATAAAAAATTACACTGTTTAATTTCCTCCAGATATTTATCAAATACAATCCCTCAATATTCCAAAACCTATTATTTTTAATCGATATTCGTTATCTGATACTAACGAAACGCGATATCAATCAGATTAATCGATGATAAATTGTATCGATTTAAATCGATTACACGGTTACGAGTTTGACACCTAATAAACTGTTTGCACCTTAAAGATTGGGCGATAAAAAAGGATCTTGTGTTTTCCTTAATAACTTTACACCTTACCACGATTAAATAAATAAAAAAAAAATGTGTTTTACGAGTACAATAGTAGGGGATCGTGTGTGGCAGCCATTTTTATCTGTCAAAAAAAACAAAGCGGCCATGAACGAATCGGACTCGTATACGGCACGTTTCGTGTAGGGTATTACATAAATTATTTAGTTATAATTAAAATAAAGTTAAAAGTTAAAGGGGGTGGGTCCTAATTTTAACTTAACTTTATTATTTTTTGCTAAAGCGGCCATAGTAGTTCCAACTATAAATATTTTAAGCATCTACCTACTCATCATCATCTGCCTAGCCTTTTCCCAACTAATTGGAGTCGACTTCCAGTCTAACTGGATCCAGCTGAGTATCAGTAATTACCAGAGTTTATGCATCTACCATGTTTTAAAAAAAACTTTTAAAAAACCACCGACTTCCAAAACCTTGTACCTGCCCCACAAAATTCATATAACACTACTTGCTATGTGAATATAGGAAGTCATTAAAACATCATCAATATAAACTAATTGTAAAAAAATCGTATTATTGAATTAACTCAAAAACTACTCAAGCAAAGTTAATAAAATATGCAACCACCCCTGAGGTATACCTTATCCATTAAAAAAACTGGCCAAGTGCGAGTCAGACTCGCACACGAAGGGTTCCGTACCACAAGGCAAAAACGCCGAAAAAAACACGTTTGTTGTATGCGAGCCCCCCTTAAATATTTACTTTATTTTGTTTTTAGTATTTGTTGTTATAGCGGCAACAGAAATACATCATCTGTGAAAATTTCAACAGTCTAGGTACCGCGGTTCTTGAGATACAGCCTGGTGACAGACAGACGGCAAAAACGCCGAAAAAAACACGTTTTTTGTATGGGAGCCCCCCTTAAATTTTTTTTTTTGTGTTTGTTGTTATAGCGGCAACAGAAATACATCATCTGTGAAAATTTCAACTGTCTAGCTACCGCGGTTCTTGAGATACAGCCTGGTGACAGACAGACGGCAAAAACGCCGAAGAAAACGCGTTTGTTGTATGGGAGCCCCCCTTAAATATTTATTTTATTTTGTTTTTAGTATTTGTTGTTATAGCGGCAACAGAAATACATCATTTGTGAAAATTTCAACTGTCTAGCTACCGCGGTTCTTGAGATACAGTCTGGTGACAGACAGACGGACGGACGGACAGCGAAGTCTTAGTAATAGGGTTCCGTTTTTACCCTTTGGGTACGGAACCCTAAAAAGTACTTAAACCTCCTCCTTTTTTGAAGTTGGTTAAAAATACAGCCCTGTGACAGACGGACGCATAGTGGAGCTTTAGTGATAGGGTCCCGTTGGCACGCTTTGGGCACGGAACCCTAAAAAAAACAATTACACTTCTGCGGTTAAAAAGTGGCCACTGCTCTAAATTGTAACTTAAAACGCTTGCTGTCACGTTTAAGTTTACAGTAGTAGGGCGAGCAACTAAATATACGAGGCACTTATGGTCTCGTAAGGTCATAAAAAAACTATTGAGGAAAACGTTGGTACTATAACAGCAGATGGGCAATTCTGGGAAATTCTGAGAAAGCTTAACTTTGTCGCATCCAGGAAGAATCGATGGCCTGAAAGTGATTGCGGGTCGACTAGATCACTTACTGGCTTCAGAGCAGATTGGCGAATGTCGGCGTGGATACCTACGCCGTGCGTAAATCTCGCGACATGACGTCGTCGTATCGTAGTACGATACACGTGAAAACTGACGATATCCTGTGCCAGTGCAGCATATATGATGATTTGGACATTTTCAATACGTCAGTGTTTCTCGGCGTAGCGTTTACGACGTACGGCATTTCATACAAACTTTCAAGCCCTTATTTTTCGAAATGTATGAACCGATTTTAATGAAACTTCATACGCATAAGTAGGATACAAAGGTCTAAAACCTTTTTTGTTGTCTTTTTGGTTTTAAGTGTTTATCAGTGGAACTTATAAATGGACTTCAAATGCATATTGTTTAAGAACACTGTTTATATTATTATTAGCTGTAAGTTTCCTGAATAGAATAAAATAAGATATTCGATAGTCAAAGATGCCTCGTGCCTCGGAAAGCACGTTAAGCCGTTGGTCCCGGTTGTCATTTGTGGATCTTTGACAGTCGTTACGGGGCGTCAGAAGCCCGAAAGTCTGACAACCAGTCTTACCAAGGGGTATCGTATTACCCTACTCTGTGTTGTGGCGGTCTGATAGGCAGTCGCTCCATGTAAAATACTGGTATTCAGCTGCATCCGGTTAGACTGGAAGCCGACCCCAACATAGTTGGAAAAAGGCTAGGCAGATGATGCTCCGTGCGTGCAAGGTATGTAAAGATGGGCGTAGTATGAAGCGTAGCTTAACCTGATCTGCGGTTGTTATTACTTAGCCACAAGCCCACAAGCAATAATAAAAAAAATCATTGATATAAATTCGAAAATTGAAATAAACAGAACTTGCAAATAAAACCAGCTTCCTATAAATAAACGCCCACATAAAATACCTTGGATAGCCGCTGTTGAATTCCTACGTATTAAAGGAATTGAATATTCACGATTTTCACCTTTAGCACAAAATATCTCGAACGAGATCAATTAAATTGATATTTTATTACACGTTGACATTTCCTTAGTTAAATAATTGGTATTTAGATAGGGTTGGACCAATTTATTGATATTATTGCCAAGAACAATATTGCTAGAAGATTGTTAATTGATACTATGGTTAAATGGGTATTTGATGTAAAACTCAGCTGCTGACAATAGTGCCAACAATCAACATCATCATCTACCTAGCCTTTTCCCAACTATGTTGTGGTCGGCTTCCAGTCTACGATAACCCAGCTGGGCAATTCTATACCCCTTGGTAAGACGGGTTGTCAGACTTTCGGGCTTCTGATGACCCATAACGACTTTCAAAGATCAACGAATGCCAGCCAACGGCTTAACATGGTTTCCGAGGCACGGAGTCTCAGTATGTAAATATAGTCACCTATCTACAGAACAACCGCGGCAAGCGTAGCTTATTATTAACAGTTGGTTCGAAATTGACATTCCTATTTGTTTATTCACTCTACGCTAGCAGAACTCAAACTCAAACTCAAAGCATATATTTCAATTAAACCAATTACAGGCACTTTTGAATTGTCAAGGGGTCGGTCAGTCAGAAAGGTGAAGCTAGTTGCCCATTCCAAAGCGTAGGTACCTATGGAGAAGAACGGACAAGAAACTCCATGGACACTCTTTTAAATCAAAATAATATGGTTACAAAGTCTTGTTTACATCATTCATGTTAAAAATTATGCATGTGAGAACGATGCAGAACGTTAAAAGCGTCCGTAATAAAAAAAAACAATTCAAATATTAAATTAAATTAAAATAAGTCATGGCAGCAAAGAGATGACCAGTCCCTACTGACGGCGCCCGTTCACGAACATGACGCATGTATTAGCACCATTCAGCTCAACCATTTTATAGGGAGCTAAATGATCCAACACACGCGCCACCATCAGCGAGACATTTGAGTGAGCATGACATACTCTCAGCCGCCAGGGCACATTCAATTCAACGAAAGGCGTACCCAGTAAATGGAAGCTTTATAGTATGTACATAGTACTCACACATGTGCTATGCAATTATACAATACTAGGAGATTGAATTTATATAATGCAAAAAGTGTATTTTAAAATCTTCAGCAGCTTCAACAGTATTTTCCAATGCTAATCAATTTATTTGTGCGTCCTTATGGAGCAGGACCAGCGTTTAGCCAAGCACTTTCATCGGCGATATAGTCCCCCAATTTATAATATGCCTGGCTGCATAGTGTGCGTTTTATACAAGATTTAAATTTCGTTTCATTCAGTTGAAGTATGTCGACAGGTATTTTATTGTAACATTTTAAACAGTAGCCCATGAAAGACGAGTCTACTTTAGCCAGCCTGAAACCTGGTTGAACTAATTGGTCCCTATTTCTAGTGATATAATTGTGTCTTTCACCTCTTTTACTAAAAAGATGTAGATTTTTCCTTACGTACATGATATTTTCATAGATATATTGACAAGGTACCGTCATGATGTTAATATCTTTAAACAGTTCCCTTAGAGAGTCACGCCTGCGGAGGTTGTAAATGGCTCTGATAGCTCTTTTCTGCAGAATAAAAATAGACTCGATGTCTGCAGCCCGTCCCCATAGTAAAATACCGTACGACATGATACTATGAAAGTAACTAAAATAGACCAGTCTTGCGGTATCAACATCAGTAAATTGACGGATTTTTCTCACAGCATATGCTGCTGAACTTAGCCGTCCTGCAAGGGATGTTAAATGAGGACCCCATTGAAGCCTTGAGTCGAGCGTGATCCCCAGGAAAACAGTTTTATCGACGAATTCTAGTTTCTCTTGATTCAATACTATTTCACAATTACTACTTTTGACATTTGGTAAAGAAAATCTTATGCACTTCGTTTTTTTCCCATTTAATACTAAATTATTAGCAGTGAACCAATTTTGGATCTGCAGTAGGGCGTTATTTACGTCGTCAAGATTTGATGCACGTCTATTAATTTTAAAAATCAAGGAGGTATCGTCAGCAAATAACACCATTTGTGGTTGGGTTTTTAACAAGTGGGGTAGATCATTAATATATACTAAAAAGAGGAAAGGACCTAATATCGAGCCTTGTGGTACACCCATTTTTACTTTTAAACCGAGTGAATTGACACCATTTATTTGAACCTGCTGTTGTCTATCATTTAAATAAGATTTTACTAAACTGAGCGCAAGTTTACCCAGTCCGTAATGCTCAAGTTTTAAGAGTAAGGTTTCGTGTTCGACGCAATCAAAAGCTTTGGAGAGGTCACAAAAAATCCCTATGGCGTCTTGGGACTCTTCCCAGGCCGTAAATATGAGTTTTAATAAGGTGACACCGGCATCAGTCGTACAACGTCCCTTGGTGAAACCGTATTGTTGGTCGTGTAATATTTTATTGGTGTTAAAATGATTGAGCATTTGGTTCAGCATCACCTTTTCAAATACCTTGCTGAAAACTGGTAACACGGATACGGGTCTATAATTATTGGTATCTTTACTGTCCCCCGATTTGAAAAGTGGTATTACCTTACTGTATTTCATTAGATCAGGGAAGACTCCTTGATCCACACACAAATTAAATATTAATGCTAAGTACGGCGCTATAGTCTCAATAATGGAGGTACATACTTTGATAGACATTCCCCATATATCTTCGGTTAATTTGATCTTGATTTGCTTGAAAGCTTTTATTACTATTTCAGGGTTTATATGCTTGAACTTAAATTCAATCTGGCAGGATGGAACGTTTGCTTTTAATAAATCAATAGAACGTAAAGGCGAGGAATTTAAGATTTCAGTAGTTTTATGTGGGATACTGGTAAAGAAATTTACAAATTCTTGAGCAACATCTTTGTTAGTGCTTATGAGACCACGCGAAGTCTCTAGTGCGAACTCACTATTATGTCTTTTATTTCGGTTAGTTTCATCATTTATAATTTTCCAGACCGTCTTTATTTTATTATCGGCTGATTTAATCTTTTTGCTAATATGCAAGGCTTTAGCTACCTTGCAGGTATTTCTAAAAGTTTTAGAGTAGGTAGCAACGTATTTATTAAAAGTTTCGGAGTTAATATAAGGCTTAAGGCCATACAGCTCAAACAATTTCTCTCTACTTTTCCTAATACCCTTAGTTGCCCAGTCACTAAACAAAAAATTTGGGCAAATAGTTTTAGTTTTCATCTTTAAAGTGTTATTGAACTCGGTGCGCACTATCGAAAAGAACTCCTCATATAATTCATTCACATTGTTTTTAATATGGCCTGGTACACCTAACTTACTAATTAAGTTATTATTAAATCTATTTAGATTACTTGGTGTTATTTGTCTAGTTTTTATCTGAATTTTTTGTAACAGTGTATTGGACTTGAACACAACGGTTTGACCGCTGTGATCAGAAGGGAGATAGTTTACAAGGGAGATAGTTTACAATGGCAATGGCAGATAATTATCATTTATTTTATTGTATTTAAGACCACCTGAGTCTTAAATGTTAATTTAGCCCCTGTTTGTAGAGTACCTACATATTTAAATGTTATTGTTTAATTATATAAAGTGGCCTATTTTAGGCCTGTTTTAATTAATTTCGTGAGTACTGAATAGATAAATTAAATTACAGGAATAATATAGAATTGTTAATTGGACAATGAGCTCAGTGAAAGTAATTGTACTGTAGGTATCCCTCCCCGGAGGTCGGGTGCCTTTTGAAGGTTTCCCCCCAACAACAACAAAAAAAAAAAGAAAAAAAAAGTTATTACATAGCATTATATAAGTAACTAGCTTCTGCCCGCGACTTCGTCCGTGTGAAATTTCACCCTCCCCCTTTTCACCCTCTTAGGGGTGGAATTTCGAAAAACCCTTTTGATAGCGGATACCTACTCTTCACAAAAAACACACCCTCCAAATTTCATGTCTCTAGGACCAACGGTTTAGGCTGTGCGTTGATATATCGGTCAGTCAGGACTTTGAATTTTATATTTAGAGATAAATTCAGTCTTTAGTGTTCCCTTTGCTGGGACATTGACACCGCCCTACTATTATGCTTGACTTTGTTTTTCTGCCTGTACCGTCCCACTACTTCACTCCGCCCACACTCCGTTCATCTCTTCCGAGTCCACACATCCCCCTTCCAGTTTGAACGGACTCCCAGCTTGCCTTACTCAGGCGAAAATCCCCCCCACATAACTGGACAACCCTAAATTTTTAAACCTCAGCCACAAAAGAATTATGAATAAATTTTTGCCTCCATAATCCGCGATCGAGCTTGTTCCCCATATTATCGTTTCGATACGAGTAAATGAGCGATAACTCTTACGCTCTACCCCCCACATTATTCGATAAATCGCCGGACGTTTGTTTGCTGAAATCGTTCGGAAAATCTATCGAACGATAAAACCGAGTGCGGTCGAATACCGTACTATTGTATGAAGAGGTGAGAAGACGTGATTTATGTAGGAATGTAGGACTAGTGCGAGTTTTTCTAGTAAGCTGGGCAGGTAAAACTCGGTCAGTGGTTGTGGCATTTACAGTTATTGGCAAGATTGCATACTAGGGAACCCAGGGGATTGCAGAAGTCACCGTCCGATCAGGACCAGGCCCGTGCCGGACGGTGCGTACGTGTTCCACGCGCGCCTCAAAGAGATGTCAGCATCAGTGAAGGGGCCCGTTAGGGCCAAAGCCTGCCGGGTCAGCGGGATTATCCGAAAGGGTTACCGCTGGCCCGGAACATAAAGGGCTTAGGAAGGAACACGCAGGCCCCTCTTGTCCATTGGGCACTCTGGGCAAGTGCCCAGGTCCCCGCGACCTTCGGGGGCCCCGGCCTGCTCTCATAAAAAACAATCGTTGCAGCCACCGTTACATCCTACGCATTATTAATATATTCAATGACAAAATAAGTTATCTAGCCTCCTCTAGTTATGAAAAATATTAGTATGTTTCTCTTATTGTCTCTTATCTACACAGGGACCCCGTGATCCAGGGCCTCCAATAGGTTAAAGACGGCCCTGGGAACACGGGTGGGTTTTAGTCAGGAAGAGTCTGACACTCCCTTCCGCTCCACCCAGAGCGGGAGGGGTAATTTGATGGTTTCCCATCCGCAAAAAAAAGGGGGATTGCAGAAGTCTTGCTGACTATAAATATTAGGTTAAATAAAAAAAACCTTTTGTGCTTGTAATTTCATTAAAATTTACTTTGAATCGAAATGCAAAAATGCAAGTTTGGACAGTAAATAGGGGATAGTAGTGAGGTCATCATCATCATCTTTTCAGCCTAAAGATGTCCACTGCTGGACATAGGCCTCCCCCAAGCACCTCCACTTCGACCGGTTCTGTGCTTCTCGCATCCAACGGGTTCCTGCGGCCTTCACAAGGTCGTCGTACCACCTTGTGGGAGGCCTTCCAACGCTACGTCTTCCGGTGCGCGTGGTGAGGTGCTTCCAGGGAATTCCTAAAAGCTAAATCTCCGATTAAACCTTCAAAACCTATTAAATTGTAGTCAATGTCAATTTTATTCAAAAATGTAGCGACGTTAAAGGAAATAAGGGACAAGTTATAGAAGATAGTGTACTTAGTTGTATTTTTGACAGATTGAAACTGAAATTAGGAATGCCAAGGTTCTTAAAAGGTTCTGTCTGCTTTACAAGGTTCTATAATACTGATCGCAATAAAAATAAAGTCGAAATCAGTAATCAAGTAGAGATGAGAAAACTACTTTAATTGTTATTATAATATTAACCAGTAAAATCGCTATTACTGAACAAACACACCGATTTATACGTAAATATCGCTAAAAAAAAGTCGTATATTTCTGCTCATTCAGTGCTCATTTCTGCTTCAAATTCTACCAACGTTCACCTTACTTGATATTCAGTACATATGCAAAAGCGCATTAGGTACAAAACAAGAGATGTGAGATAAGTCACCATCTGAGGATGGTTCAAATCATAACGGAGAGATATGAAGACATTGACAAATGTGGCGCCACTGAAGATATGTGGCACAAGGTAGGGGAGGAACCGAGGCTTTTGAAGTAAGAGGTAGCGTTTTTAATTGCATTCAGCTGTGATGAGAATGCTAAGAGGGATGTGTGGTGTTATACGAACGGATAGAATAAGAAATGAGTACATAATAGGAAGTCTGAAAGTGGCACCGGTAACTGAAAATCGGTTGTCATTGTATGGGCCTGTGATAATTATGAAAATGTCGTGAAGGAAGTTTTGAATATTTGGCTATAAGAGTAGGGGAAGACCAAAGAAACGATGGATGGATTGTGATGATCATAATATGGTTAGAAAGGGGTGCCTACCGACCGGTGTGGGCGCGTTCCTTGAGACCAGCCCACCGGTTGAACGCGTATAAGAGGGTCATGGCCGCCCGGCTAGTCCGGGGATACCGCACGGTCTTCGGTGAGGCGGCGAGCCTCCTTGCCGGATTGCCGCCATGGGATCTGGTGGCAAAAGTCCTCGCCCATATATGTGTGGCGCCACGAGGCAAAACGCCGGGGCGTAACTCCGTTGCCGCGAGAAATCACAGCGGACAGAGCTCCAACGGGATCTCATGGAAGGGGGCAGAACGCGCGAGGGAGAGGGAATCTTTGCGCCCTCAGGCCCCTCGTCGCCGCAGGAGACGCCCTGGGCGTCGGGAGTCGAGAGCCTATTACCGGCCAATGTAGGCGCGGCCTTGCGGAAGGCGAGCAATGAACAGCTCGCCGTCCGGTAAGGGTCAGGCCCGGGTCGACGGAGCGTTGTGTTCCACGCGCGCCTCAAAGAGATGTCATCACTAACTGACAAGGTCCGCTAGGGCTGATGCCTGCCAGGATCGCGGGTTGTACGAAAGAGTTACCGTGGCCCCTGGCACAGGCAACTGAAGGAACATGGGTGGGTTTTAGTCGGTAAAAGTCTGACACGCCGTCCCGCTCCGCCCAGAGCGGGAGAAATTATTTGATAATATCCCAAACAAAAAAAAAAGGGGGTGCCTACCCAGATGTCGACTATTAAGAAGTAAGAAAAGACATTTCATTGTCATTTCAGTGGTGTTGAAATAATTTCATCAACAACATCAACTCAGCCTATCGCAGCCCACTGCTGGACATAGGCCTCTCCCAGACTGCGCCACAGCACCCTGTCCTCCGCCCCCCGCTATGAAATAATTTACACAAAGTAAAATGTCTGCTTGGGTTAGAACCCACGACCTCGTAAGTCGCGACTGTTACCACTGGGCCACGGCTCTACTGGTATAGGTACTGAAGAAAGGGGTACACATAACTTACGGTACACTGAACTCGCGCCACTGTTATCCTAAGCGACACCGCGCGTGTTTTGTTTATATGACGATTCAAAAAATACCCGCTTCGGACGTGTTCGGCTGTCCTCGGGATGTACTCAATTTTAATGACTATTCGATATGTCAGCGAGTGATGGCAAAGTATTCTGTTTGTGTTTTGTTTTCACTTCTATCGGCACTCCCGGAGTGCCACTGTTTTTTTTTTACCTATAGGTAGAGCAGTATAGTATATTATACTGTTCTCTTACTTAAAGCGACCTAATCTTGATACAGGTCAATGTTCTAACTGCATAATTAGTGACAGATTGCCCGACCTATAGCCATCGGCCATCTAATCTGTTTCCAAACTACCAAACTGTTTCCCTTAATTGACTTATGGTGTTAAATACACAATATATAGTACAGATATTGATCCGATGTGGATTAGGTACTGTTTTGGCTCAACTTGGAGTGGTTATGGGTTGTTATAGTGGGACGCAATTACACACTTGAAAAGTTCACCTGTATAATTATCATTTTATACAGGTGAACTTTTCAAGTTTAAAAAAATCACTCTGTATCCTTAATGTTAATATAAAGACTGTTTTTTTTTAAGTGTGCGTGAATGGCTCTATATGAAAGAATAAGTAAGAGGCTGATTTTGATGAAAACAAAAGAAAATCGTAAGATTGAAAATAAAAAATTGTATTGCCAGTACTTAATCGAAATAGGTGATAAAAAAAGAATACATTTTAATATTGCACCACCCGATAATGTCACTTATAAGGATTAATTCGTTTATTTACTATCAAAGTGTTGAGATTAAATCAAATTAATTTTATGTCTAAGTAAGTATTTTAACTAAACACTAGATTCATCAAGCTAGATTTAAAAAAAAACATTAATTTCAGCCGAAAGACGTCCACCGCTGGACATAGGCCTCCCCCAAGCACCACCACTTCGACCGGTTCTGTGCTTCCCGCATCCAGCGGTTTCCTGCGGCCTTCGGGTCATCGCTCCACTTTGTGGGAGGCCTTCCTACGCTACGTCTTACGGTACGCGGTCGTCAGTCACACCTTATTTTTTATTTATTGAAGTGAAAACTTCTTTGGCGGCGTTGTACACTTTTTTTGTAATGGGTAAAAAATGTTAAACTCGCGTCAGGACACGTGACCTGATCGAAAATTCGTAAGACGGATGGAGAGTAGACAGCTGGCGTGGCGTAGGAGAGGGAGTATCCCCCTCTCTTTCTACGGCGCGGCGAAAATGTATGCCTGCGCCGGCTGTTTCGTTTAGGCGGCGCAGGGCGCTTGCGCGAATGTTCGTGTGTGTTTATGTTACAGCTTGCAATGTCATGTATGTGTACGATAGCGCAATAAATAAATGTTGTATTCTACCACATAAAAGATAGTACTTTTATTCTGATAATTAAAGCAATTCGTGCAAAATTATTCCATAACCATTCCAAAATATCCAAAACGCACAACGTTAATACTTAAGTTTTCACTTCTGCCGGTCCCGGAGTGCAACCCGTTGTTTTTTTTTTATAGTTGCTTACCTTTTTCTTCAAAAAACAACCTAACTTATTATTTATCCCCCCTTAACATTAAAATTTGACAGCTAGCCAACATTTAACCCCAAACGCCAAAACCCAAAAAGTAATACATAACCTACTGAAAATATGACTTGTTTGACATGTTACGGTTGTCCCCAACGGCACCAGTGAAAGCCAACCCTTTATGTTTTTAGAGATATTTGTCCCCGGGGTACAGAATGGACTTTCGTAAAAGCTATATATTATTATAGTTTTGATGCTTTTGGGCTGAATTGTTAGTTATCTGAGTGTGTTTTCTCTTGTGGTGTAAGTGTAGTGTGTTTGAAAAGTCTACACGAGTGACGATACAAAAGTACGTCTGCGTACTTTTGTATCGTCACTCGTGTGGATTTTGTACTAAAACTGTTACTACACTGCACTACACACACTACACTTTGTTGTTGTACTGTTTGTACTTTGGGATGTATGTATAGTAGTAGCCTGCGAAATTTTCTAAAAATAATTTTAAAAAACTAATAATAAGACAGCTGAGGAGGCTCTCGTTGGGCAGCTGAATCAAAGGCTTGATTCAGAAAACAGTACTTCTGGACACGGCTCGCATTGTCAGGAGGTTCCTCTCTCTATATCCTGTTTCCGATACCTGTGGGCTACTATTTTTTATATTTTAAAACGTTTTTTTATCTTTTTGTTTATAAATATAGTATAACAAATTAATTTTAAATTGTCAGAATTATTGATGTTGTGAATGAGAGTCGACTATAAAATTCCGCAGAAAAATATTTTTACAGAAACAACTCCATTTTTTCCACAGAAACTTCCCTGAAACCTGCAATATTGCCGCTTTCCGATAATCTCTTGTCTATGGGGGATGTGCTAAAGAGCCCGTTAAATTCAAATTATACGTTTTTCGCAATTCGCAGTCAGTGTCAAGTTGTATGTTGATTAAAATATTATTCGCGACCGTAAGAAATATTTGTATTTATAGAATTCTAATCATTAGAATTAGCAATACAACTTCTTATGTTGACCTCAACTGACATGATTTTATGAAATAGGCAATCAATAATGTAAATATGAACTAAAAGAGTTGTATTGAAGATTTTTATAAATATAAATCTATCACACTAATATTATAAAGGTGAAAGTTTGTGAGAGGGTGTGTGGGGGTGTTTATATGTTTGTTACTTCTTCACGCTCAAATGGCTGAACCAATTTTGATAAAATTTTGTATGGAGGTAGCTGACACCCTGGATTAACATAATATAGGCTACTTTTTATCCCGATATTCCCACGGGATCGACATTTACGCGGGTGAAATCGCGGGGCACAGCTAGTAAATAATAAATTTCAATAGAAAATCATATTTAGATCATCAAAAATGCACTGCGTTCAATGAAATCTCTAAACAGCTGGTTGACACTTCCCGTGACCCAAGGGCTTTTTTTTACTACAAAAACTATTGTATAACAGAAAAGTAATGAACAGTGAATACATTTTTCACCTTACGCCCATGTGATGGTAGCGAAACGGCCAAGCCTCATATTTTGACTAAGGTGTAGAGTTTGTGAAGTTAGGGCGTGTAGAGTTAGAAGATTGGCTCTACATGAGATCTGATAACTTTTTGGCAGTGCGAGCCATATGTGGTCTCGTCTTGGCAACATTTTACATGAAAATGTTTTTGGTGGGATATTATTTACCAAGCTATTTTAAACAATACAGTATTATTCCTTATACAAATAAATACATTAGATACGTTGTGCATTTCATGTAGATCAAAATTGCCCTTCACAGCATATCATTAAAATTAATAACTTAGAAGATATCCGAGATTTAAAAAGTGGGGGCAGAGCGGTACGAAGTGCGTCGGGTCAGTTAGTACTGGATAAATTTTTAACCAGTGCGCAAAATAGAATCATGAATTCAGCACATGATTCTATACCCCGTAGCGTGGAAATTTTTCGTCAATTTTAAAAAGAACTGTTGTTTTGTAGCATAGTGCAATACCTATGCGGTCAAAACATAGATATCCGGAGATATGCCTTCACTGCATATTTGTTCAAGTTCAAGTGTCGCCACATTTTCCCCGCCTCGGAAACTCCCACAAAAACAAAAGAAATAGAAACGGCACACATTATCAAAAGGGGCGGCTTTTTTCGCACGCACACAAGAAAACAAGCGTAACACTTTTGTGATATCTTATTGCACACATGCTCAAAAGGGGCGGGCACTGGAAAGTATAGATAGAGTCACTGAATGCACACATGCAATTCTAGCATCAGCTAGGGAAGATGGGTTAATAGAAATATTTGATCGATATAAATATCGATAGAAATCAACTACAAAAAAGAGAAGTGTTTTTGGGTTTTCAGTGTATTTAGTATTGTTTATTTTTTCTGCTTTTCAATGTGGTGTATTTAAAACAAATAAAACCAAATCACGTAATAATATAAATTATATTTGTTTACAAATGACATTTAAGTAAATAAGTCGTTTCTTCAATTTCTTCAATTTCAATTTTTTTTAGTAAACATGCATAATACTTTTGTACGTGGCTGTACTAATAATTGTTAACTTACGGTTTCATATACGTATCTTAATTTGAGTATAGGTACAGCTCACTCAAAAAGCATGTGTCTTTTCGCGGACGACATAAAACAATCCTCTTTAAAATGTACAGAACAAATGGACGTAGTTACGCAAAAAGGATCCAATCCACACTTTCCCCGAAATTGAGTTATATATACCAAACGCATCCTTGGGGTGATATCTTTAATGTCAAAAAACACCCAAGTGAAAAAACACAATTTTAAACGTATCCACAACTACCAGATACCAAGCCACATCTATGGGCTGCATCAGATATTTTTCATCAAAACGAATCCAAAGCGCTTGAATCATTCTTGAGAAATGGGAACTCTATGGAATAAGTGTTTTAGGAAAATCACAAAAACGCCCCAAACTGTTTGGATTTTTTTTTGAGAAATACAGTTTATATACACACTCAAATATCAGAAAGGCTCCAGATTACTAGAATCCTTTTTGCTAAAAATAAATGTCTCATTAACCAGTATACCTAAATATCAAAAAGGATCCAAACGGCTTAGATCCTATTTTATAAGTATTTCGTTACATTCAACAATGTACCAAAAGAATTGGCGCCTTTTTAACTATTATTATTTCAATGTAAACAAATTACAAAAGAGATCCATGATTTTATTTTACAATAAAATTAATTACAGTTTGGTTTGAGGGAAACCAATTATTTTCCCTGCCTGTTGCATCTATCCATTTATTTTTAATTTCTGGATCTTTTGGGAAACTGAAATAAAATGTATTAATTCTTGTAAAATAGGTTCTTAATATAATTTCGTATTTAGAATTAACAAAAAAAAAAACCGACTTCCAAAAAAAACACTACAAACTGAAAAAAAAAACACTACAAACTGAAAAATAACTTTAATTTCGGAAGTCGGTGTCTTAGGGATCAGTATTTTAGTTTTTGCCACCGACTTCCGAAATTAAAGTTATTTTTCAGTTTGTAGTGTTTTTTTTTTCAGTTTGTAGTGTTTTTTTTTGGAAGTCGGTTTTTTTTTTTGTTAAAAAGTTTTTATTTCTCGCTTTTTAGTGGGTCTATTTATAATTTATCTAAGTTACAATAGCCTAAAGTCAACTTGCCCATCGCCTTTTTATAAAATATTCCTTTTCTCGATGCAGGGACGTTAATTGTTGAGGAGTTCTCCTTTTATTAGGTTTTAGATTAGATGTTGATAATCCTGGCTGCAGCATCAGGCCAGACTTATGTCAACATTGCATTGAACTTAAAATTAGTCCTGTTTAAAATGAGCCCAAACACGACTACGGTGCTGTAATTTAAAGGTTTGTACTTTTTCTGATGCTCCTGGCTTCAGCATCAGGTCTTCGGTGTTCCTCAGTAACAGTACGTTTATCCACACATCGAGCCCTTTTCAATGAGCCTAAACACGATATATCTGCTGTTAGTTGTCGAGGAGTTAGGTACTCTGCAGACTATCCTGACTGCAGCATCATGACTTGATGATCATGAGACCAAATGTGGCAAATGCCCTATCCAACATCAAAACAATTTACTAAAACAGTCCTTGCCTGTTCGAGTAACTTCTTACTGTTAAGGAGTTGTACCTTCCATCATCAGCCCAGCTACCTGAGATGGTGACAACCATACACAAATACACAAGATACTTCATAAAATATGCGAAAAACAATAAGTGAGCCTATAAAATTTGAGGGTTGCCCTCGATTTCTCTAAGATCCCATCATCAGATCCTAACTTGGTGACAATGGGACCACCTCAGAACTATCTACTTTCGAACAAAAAAAGAATTTTGAAAATCCGTCGATAATTGGCGGCGTATTCGATGAACAAACATACAAAAAAAAAAAAAAAAAAAAAAAAAAACATACAAACACCCGAACATAGTACCTCCTCCTTTTTGTAAAGTCGGTAAAAACTAACAATTATCGATATTCATATCTAAGCGCTACGCATCACTAGTGCATTATTTGACATGGGTCCGTTGCTAGGCAATTTTTTCATGTTATCTCAAAAATATTTCACAATGAAATATTGGTAAAATCCATAAATATTATAATTAGTGCAGTGATTTTTTACTTACCGGTGGTAGGACACGCCACTTGTCTTAAGGTTTGTTGTGATTGCTCTATTTTTGCAAATAAGGACGGAACAATTCACGTTCCGATGCAAACATATGACAACGGTGTTTATCGCCGCCACGCCCGTCGCGCATAGCAACACATGGTCAGGTTGATCTTCACCAGGCGACACGCGCCACGCCTCTATGCCATATCCCTCGATATCCGTGGGTCAAAATATACATTTTACACACGGCACAGCTAATTTGTTTTATAATAACTGACGAAAAATGTTCAAGGGTTCAGAATCATTTACCGAATTCTTGGTTTGCGCACTGGTTAAAAATTGATCCTGTATATTCGGGGCTCTGTCTATCTTAGCGTTTTGTCGAATGCCATGCAAAACGATAAAGAGCAAGACGTCCTTAGTATACGCCACGCCATACACCTTAGTTTTCATGAGCAGTTTATTGTTAAGATTTTCTTTTAAAGCAGCGTTATATACGATGTTCTGTAGATAATGGAATAGTTTAAGCTATTCACCGTTATTGGTTAAAATTCAGACTCTTGTATCTTGACCAATAATGAAGCAAACTCCTCATAGCTTTGCTTTCTTAGACCCTCCTATAAGGAAGTAGCTTTGACAGGTAAAATTAGCATACGAATCTATTTATATGCCCAGTTTAGCAATAATAAATGCTACCTACCATTGGTAACCAAAACGATTCGACAGTGCGACGGCAAATCGACAGTCGTCGGATTGCCGTCGCGCGTCACATCGGATTTTGAGAGTAAAGGAACAGAGAGTGCACCTCAGTATGCGCACACACCCCTGTTTGTACAGACACCCTTACGAGGACCTTGTTAGTCCTAGAACGAACCGAGGACCCTCCAAAAAACTGGTTTAAATACCTCGTTGGCCTTTTAGAATAAGATAGAAAGAGACAGGTGAGTAAATCTATAGTGATGAGCTTATTGGGATAATGCTATCTCAACATTTTTCTGTATGAATTTCGGCTATCATACTGAGGACCTGAAATACACAGCTAAATGTGACCAACGATGCACATACGAGGACTTTGTGTAAGCCAACCGAGGACCTCTTACGTAAGCCCTGCGACGTCCTTCCGAGGACGTATTTTTACACAATATTTCTTATAGCTTGTACAAAGTGCGGACGTTGTGTTAGACTTTATATCACTAAACCGAGGACAGTTTTTCGCGTAGAACTTGTACAAACCGAGGACCTGGAAAATACCTACCTACCTACCTAAAACATTTTACGTGTAAGATAATAATCAATGTTCCGATTTATTTCTTACACACTTTTTCTAAAATGAAGTACCAAGCGAGGACGAGTCAATGTCTTTACGTTTGTCAGCGCTTCTCAAAGGATTATTTATCAAAGAGAGCCGACAGTAACGGCTTTATTTTGTTAAACACTCGTGATTGTTGCTTATAACGTAAACAAAACCCAGAAATCGATCCTTATCAGCGACACTATCGAATGGTGTAATAAATACAGTGTTTTTTTTTCAAAATCAACGGGTTCGATTCCTGGCTAGAAATATTGATTTTTCAAAAATCCAATGATGCAGTTTTAGTTTTCACCAAAATCGAGGCTGCGACTCTTTTGAGTACTTTTCGCTATTCCTCATAGTTTCAGATTTGGCCATCCACGCTCACTTCGAAAATTCATCCTGTATATATAAAAGGAGAAACTGACTGACAGACTGACATATCAACGCACAGCCGCAACTACTGGGTCTAGGAATGTGATTTTAGACGTAACGGACGCTTTTAACGTTCTACATTGTTCTCACATGCATAATTTTTAACATGAATGATCTAAACAAGATTTTGTAACCATATTATTTTGATTTAAAAGAGTGTCCATGGAGTTTCTTGCCCGTTCTTCTCCATAGGTACCTGCGCTTTGGAATGGGCAACTAGCTTCATCTTTCTGACTGACCGACCCCTTTTTTTTTTTTTTTTTGCGGATGGGAAATCATCAAATGACCCCTCCCGCTCTTGGAGGAGCGGAAGGGAGTGTCAGACTCTTACTGACTAAAACCCACCCGTGTTCCTTCCTTAGCCCTTTTTTTTTTTTTTTTTGCGGATGGGAAATCGTCAAATGACCCCTCCCGCTCTGGGTGGAGCGGAAGGGAGTGTCAGACTCTTACTGACTAAAACCCACCCGTGTTCCTTCCTTAGCCCTTTATGTTCCGGGCCAGCGGTAACCCTTTCGGACAATCCCGCTGACCCGGCAGGCTTCGGCCCTATGGGGCCCCTCCTCGATGCTGACATCTCTTTGAGGCGCGCGTGGAACACGTACGCGCCGTCCGGCACGGGCCTGGTCCTGATCGGACGGTGAGCTACCCATTATTCTCCGCCCGCAGGCCCGCGCCTACGGTGGTGGTCACGCGACTCCCGACGCCCGGAGCGTCTCCTGCGGCGGCTGGGACGGGAGGCTCTCTCCCTGAGCTGACCGACCCCTTGACAATTCAAAAGTGCCTGTTGAGTTTGAGTTGAGTTTGAAATTGTGAAATTTTGCACACGGCTTCCTTTTATAATGTAGGGGAGCACTAAGGAGGGGTTTTTGGAAATTCTACCTTTAAGGGGGTGAAAAGGGATCCCCCCTTTTTACCCCCTTGTTTTTTTGTTTGTATGAAAAATCTTATTCCTTGAGTTAAAAAACTTGGCATTTTTGTTTTTTTAAACTACCCCCTAAAGGGGGATTGTGGGGTGTCAGAATTTGTATGGAAGATTTTTAACTCGCGGTCCGATTAGCTCGAAACTCAGTATTTATACTTAAGACCAAAAATAAAGAATACCGTGTATCAGGGTTTTTCGAAAATCTAGCCCTAACGGGGTGAAAAGGGGTAGTTAATTATACAAGCGAGGATTTTACTGCGTGGCTTGAATAACTCGAAAATTGGTATAAATAAATCTTCGAGTGAAGTAATGAACATAATAATATAACAAACGATTTTTCGGAATTCCACCCCTGTGGGGGTGAAGACCAAGAATACAGTTTATATGAAAAATCTTATTCATATGGTTAATAAACTTGAAACTAAAGGGAGATTGGGGGTGTAAATTTTGTATGGAAGAATTTTAACGCGTGGTCCAATTAATTCGAAACTCGGAATGTAAGACCAAAATAAATAATAAAGTAAGTATATCAGGTTTTTTAGAAAATCTACCCCTAACGGGGTGAAGAGGGATAGTCAATTTCTTAGGGGAGTATTTTATTACGTGGCTTGATATGATAATTGGTCATAATATTTAAGTCAAGCTGTAGAAAAATCCCAGACGATTTTTCAAAACTACACCCCTATGGGGATAAAATATTTTTAATAGCCATGTTTATAATCACGTCTAAACTTGCTATGGAGTATCTTAATTTGACAGGACTAAACTAATATTTATCTTCTGTCCTTTTAAATATAAAGAAAAAGATGCACTGAACTTAAATTTTGTTTAGTTTGTGAACCAGGGAATCGGCGCCATTAAGTTATTAAGTTTGCATGCTTCCCAAATTATTTTGATCTCGCTTGATAATATTTCTTTGTTGTTTTCTAAATAAGCATTGTGTTAGGAAATTTTATGTCAAGTTTTTAGCCCAATTTATGTCGATTTCTTTTAATTATGGTTTCTATAAGTCTTTTTGTTTGAGTCGTTTTCTATTAACTGTTATGTAAGTTTTATAATCATGCTTCTCAAAGATGTTATTGCAACTTGATGATTATTTTTATAAGTAGATCGTTGGTAAAAGTTTGTTAAATAATTTGTTCCATTTTAAAATAAACCTACTTACTTTTATTTCAGTAAAGTTTATGACGTGGTTTCCTTTAATATGTTCATGTTCTGTATTTCTTTGTACTTTATATTTGTTTCAAATCTTGCTGCAGACATTTCACCTAGGAAGGCATTTATTTTCTTTATGAAAAGCACACGTATTTAGCTCCTATGACAATACAATATTTTATGGTGCAAATCATAATGTTGTATAATATAAGCGGGCCTAGGTACATATCACATGCTGCAGAAAAAGCCTGATTATTCCTCGTCCACCTAGTAGCTACCAACGATTTGTTTAAGGATTCAGTCTACCTTCGATTTTCTCCTTCATAATTTTATTTAAATGATAGCATATAATTTGTCTTCTACACACAAGGAAAACTGTCGAAACGAGGACTAGAATACACACTGTTCGGAAAATCTAGCAAACCGAGGTCTTAAATACACATTGTCTGGAAAAGCTACCTAACCGAGGTCTTTTGTGTTAAAGTTAACACATAGGTCCTCGGATAATACAACAAACGTGAAATGAGTGTAAAGAGTCTGTGTATGAGGCGACAGTGGCACCATCTGGTGGATACACAATGTCTGTGTAAGATTATGAATTATCTTGATCAAACCGAGGTTCAGACAACTTTTTCGTATTAAGTATATAGAAAGACTCAAAATCGCTTGCAGAATACGAATCTTTGGTCAAGTCAAACCGAGGACCCTCGAAAAGGTCCTCGCTTTGAAAAGGTCCTCGGTCGTGCCTTGTGTATTCATACGCACGTCCTCGGATGGTACTTAAAACAAACACACTTGTGCACTATAATATCTCCTGCGCACCCAGCAAATCTCCGTTGAGATTAGTCGCCGTGACCGAAATCGGTCGGAGGATATCTTATTTGTTAATAAGATATCCTCCCAACCAATTTCGGTCTTTAGTTATCTGTTGATGACTAAAACTAATAAGCTATGAGCTACTCCAAAATGTTTTTGCTCATGTCCCTAACAAATGCTCAATCCGTAGACAGAGTAAACTATGGACTGCTGCATATCTTCTTTTTCATTAGCACAAGAAAAAGAGAAATATATTAACGACACTAGCAAAGAAAAGAGACAGAGTAAGAATATTTCTGTCCCTTACTGCGTGTCGGCAAAGCACATCAATGTGCACAACAAGTTTGACGTTTATGAATGAAATAATAAATGCTACACCGCGATTAAACGGAAAATAAGATCTTTTTCGTGCATAATTCAAGAAAAGTACAGAAATCAGAAATCAGAAATATTTTATTTGTGACATTTACTTGTGACATTTTATATTATTACATTTATTTGTGACATTTTATACATTTGCGCAACTGTGATAATGGTAAGGTGCAGTGTAATAAGCTGTAAAAATGATAGTATGATGAAGATTGCTGGAATTTTTTGTCCCTTTCGGTGACACGGATACCATGCGTCTATAGATTACTCTGTCTACGGCTCAATCACTTCTGTGACATTCACGTCAAATTATAGATTATTATATTTATTTATAACACCCGTTACACAGATTGGATTTAAGATTGATTGAATAAAAAAAACTGTAGAGAAAATATTGCCGTACTTTTCATAATAAATATTCGAGATTTAATCTGAAACAGCGGAGGTAAAATATCACGTTGCATATTTTTCTGCTAAATATGCCCACTGAATTCAATATTTATGTCAATTAGTGTACATCATAACGAATGAATATTACAATTCTTCGTTAATTGATCTTTCGGAACTTACGCTTTGTTAATAATGTTATTAGTTACTGATTGAATTAATTAAATACAAATCAAATAATGATGAATATACATTTAACAGAGCAGTGGTGGCCAAGTGGTGACGGCCGCGACTTACGAGTTGTAGGTCGTAGGTTCGAACCCGAGTCCGGCGCTTTACTTTGTGTAAATTATATCATCACCACTGCTCTCAAAACGGTGAAGGAAAACATCGTGAGGAAACCGGCATGTCCTAGAACCAAAAATTCGAAAACATGTGACATCTACCAACCCGCACTGGGCTCGCGTGGTAGATTACGGCCCACTCTCTCTCACCGAGAGGAGGCCTGTGTCCCAGCAGTGGGAACATTATAGGCTGATTATGTATTTTTGGATGTATACATTTAACTGCACATTTTTTTAGTAGTGGATATTTTTTGGGGTACGAGGAACGGGGTGTAAAGTTCACTCATCCTCCATAGGAAAGAGAAGCCTCCGACTAAACCGGTGTTGTGTCTTGTGGGCCACGACGATTGAAGTCGGTATGTTGTATAATTATATGCGAGTCGCGCGGTAAACTCTGCTTGCGCGATGTAGGATTTTGGGTGACGTCCACAGACATAGATAGACCTAGATAACGCAAGTATCACGAACTGTATGAAAACCAAGTGTGCCATTTTTTGACTACCTACTATGACGTCAAAAGCTCGCGCTCTCGCTCACGCTTACCCAGCCAGCAGTACACAGGACTGAGCGCGAAAGTGGCGACTTACGATTCTTTATCGTAAGCTGGTGCGATTTTTGGCACGCGAAGTAGTTGCTCTTGCGTAATCTAGGTGTATCTATATCTATGGTGACATCAGTGTGATGCGTAGTTCATATGTGGCGTTGTAGATGCCACAGTAGCACATAGAATTTACAATAGCGAATTTCTCTTGAATCTAATTGACTTTATAATGAAAATGAGAGTCTTGGACAGACCAACAGACGCAACGCTAGCAAATACAGATGACAATAAGTTGCAATGGTTTTTGTTGTGAAATATGTACAATGTAACATTTGCCCCAACAATCCCACTATTCTGCATAAGAAACATTCAATTAACGGATGGAATGAAATTATTTATTCCGTTAATAGGGAAAGTTATTTTCACAAAGTAACATTTCTTTGCCGACTTCAGCATTTTCCGTTATTTATTACTGACAGACAATAGATTTATTCAACAAGATCCAATGCTACTTTTTCTTCACTCTCTCATAATCAAAATAAACATAATTATTTTATTTCACATAAACCTACATGGGCAGTTACGAAACATCAGAACCTAGGTGCATGGTTCCAATTGGTCGATTCCTATGGAGAAGAGCCGGCAAGAAACAAAATAATTTATAAAAGAATATCTGCTCCACGGTTATTCTTTTAAAAATAATTAGGTTTTACAATAATTTCAAGTTCCAGTGTTATTCGGTATGGGAGGATAGTGTAGGCCTGCGAACAATGTACCACTTAATAGAATAGAAAATGGTCTACAAATCAAGTCTACAAGGCCTAACGCACTAACATTCGCAAAATATAATCTATTAAGATAAATAAAATGTAAAAAAAAAATATTTAAACCAAATGACACGATTGCCATTATAAAGAGGAAATTAGAATTGTAGGTAGGTATATAATGTCGAATAATGAGAAGATTACGTCAAAGAAGTATGTAAAAAATAAACATCCTAATTTGGGAGCAGTTAATAGACATTTACATAGTTATGCCGTTAATATGGTGCCAGGGAAGCCACATGTGCAGAAGAAATGATTGCCAAACTTCCTTGTCTTCAACGTAGCCTTTAATCCTATCAATAATAGGTTGGTATTTATATATTATACACCTTAATTCTCTCCTAGCATAAGCTAAATCTGTCACTAACGTAAATCAGTCGACTCGGCGTGGCCTCTCGCAGTGAATTTGTCACGAGCGCCGTTCGCCCGTGATTTTGCACCAATAGGGCTCATTATCGCTTCACTATCGCAGTCTGTTAGAAGATGGATTTACGATTTGTTGAATAAGAACAAATTTACGTTTGTAATTTGTAAATAGGGGTGAGTTACATTTGCTTTGCGGGGTGTTAATATTGTCGAGTTGAGTAATTTTGGAGCTGTAAAAAACAGTTTTAACAATGTTTCGAAATTTGTACCGAGTATGTTTTAGGAAATTCCGGTGGCCCTTTTAACAAGCTTACCAAACAAAATTATTTCCTAATCGATTTAAAACAAAAATAAATACTATGATAGCAACAGTGGGCAGGGCAGGGCGGCATATTGCTCGCAGAATAGATGGCCGTTGGGGCCGCATGGTTCTTAAGTGGTGACCGCGTACCGGAAGAAGCAGCGTTGGAAGGCGTCCCGCAAGGTGGACCGATGACCTTCTAAATGTTGCAGGATTCGGGAAACACAGAACCGGTCAAAGTGGCTTTGCTTGAGGAGGACTATCTCGAGCAGTGTAGGTCTTTCGGCTGAAATGATGATGATGACACCAGGAAAATTAAATGTTCATGGCAATTTTGCAGCTTGAAACAGTTCACTCGGAAAAACAGCGATTGACCAGTGTCAATCGCTGTTTTATGTGAAGAAATTTAGACGAATTCAGTATTAAAGACGAATCAGCTATAATGAATATGGAATCTTGAACACATATTTCTCGCAACTCCAGTTTATCGGTACCGAACCGAGGATTCTTAATTTACTAGATTAAGTACTGGAACCTTTTCAATGAATGACGGTCACACAAGGATCCCTAATAGATTACAGTAATCGATTATTCTGGTTTTTCTCCACATTATATAGAGGTTTCCTGTTCGTTTTGGATCGAATTGTTTTTTTTAGAACCGTCCTTTGTTAGACGGTGTATGGTTTATTTTCTCGGATTGTGTTTACAATAGAAAATAAGAGAGTATTTTCTGGTTTACCGTAGAAAAATATTGTCCGTGGAATTAAAGAAAATATAGTGTAGGTTATTGTGGTTGTTGTATCATATAGGTCAGGGATTTAGTTGGAAATAGATGAAGGATTTTTCTTATATGAACATTACTAGCAGCGCCCCCGGTTTCACCCGCATAAGTTTCGATCCCGTAGAAATATCGGGATAAAAAGTATCCGATATGTTAATCGAGGGGTTCATGCATGCTATATATATAAAAAAAAAAAAAAAATTAACATTTTGATTTTAAATTAATAATAAACGTAATCTCTTAAATTAAAAAAAAAATATTAACATTACAAACACAAATTGAATTTATACATTTTTAACTATTATAATTAATACATTTTAATTATTATTATCTATAATTATTACTCATTTACTCATTTTCAATTATTTTTTAAATCATCACATTGTACTAAAATATACAATACAATTGTAAAAATGTTAAAAATACTTTGTGAATGCATGAAATAAAAGGCTTTTTTATTTATTTTATTTATGTTAATCCTGGTTAGAAACTATCTGTGTGCCAAATCCGTTCAGTTTTTGCGTGAAAGAGTAACAAACATCCATCCATTCATCCATCCATCCTCTCGAACTTTCGCGTTTATAATATTAGTAGGAAAATAAAATCCTAGGTGTGTATCCTTACATAATAGGTGTAATTGTTGTGATCACGGCTCGGTTTGACAAAAATGGTGATTATATAAAGCGATACCGTGTTATTCAACTCCTGTGCAATATTGAACCTCTGCTTAAGCCTTTCAAGAAACCGGCGTGATGTTACGTTCCTTATCATTTTTTACAAACTAGGATGGGACAAAGGGTTCCATTCTCTGATGGAGAAGTAAACCATGATCATCACCATCTGCGATAAACCGGACCGTTGTATCTATGCTAGTTGCGCGGTAAACTCTGCTTGCGAGATGCAGGATTTTGCGTGACGTCAGTATGACGCGTTGTTCTCATGTGGCGTTGTAGATACCGCTACAACCTCATGAAGTTCCAATAAAAGTTATATCACAAAACGGAACGAACAACTACAGAACAAACATAATTGGCGAAATGTAAACTCTGCCTAACCTTTCAGGGATTGCAGGCGTGACGATATGAACTTATGTGATCACGAAAAAATCCAAGAAATCATTCACCAAAAAATCACAATGTTCAAAAGTTAAGGTACCTCACCACCTGTAGCTCGTGCTTAACCGGCCAACACCCAAATACGACCACGATTTACCCGGATTACCGGACAACGCCCGGTTACGGAACTCCGAGCCGTTCATCCGTTTAAGACCAACCCTCGGTCAGATTTACATTGTAAAGAAACTTTGTTTAATTTTTGAAGAGTTCTGATTGATTTAATCTGTCAGTTAAGAAGTTGTTCTGTTGGATTTGTGAGGATTAAGTTATCAACTCTTTGTCTAAATGGTAATTAGGACCATGATTGACTAAAGGTTAAGTGGCGACGACTGATTTAATTGACTTTGGTGACGACACGATAAGTTAAAGTATTAATTGGTGAAGTGTGACCTTGAGCTGTGACATTCAGTCGAAATGAAATGTTGTGAAGGTGACTGCGCTGCGGGTATATTGAGCATCATTTCGAACAAGGTACAGGTAATGTCGATATGAATACTTTAAAATAAGAAGCAGTTTATTAAAATTCAACATTTTCCTTAACTTTGCCGTATGTCATTACTTCCCAGAAATCGATCCTTATCAGCGACATTATCGAATGGTGTAATAATACAGTTCCTGGCTAGAAATATTGATTTTTCAAAAATTCAATGATGCAGTTTTAGTTTTCATCAAAATCGGGCCGCGACTCCTTCGAGTACTTTTCGCTATTCTTCATAGTTTCGGATTTGGCCATCCACGCCCACTTGGAAAATTCAGCCTGTATATAGGCAGAAACTACAAAACGTAACTAAATTCTTTGTTTATTTATCCGTTTCAGAACAAATTAGGGTTAAAAATTATAATACGAAAAACAATATTAGGTACGAGCCCGTCACTGTCAGAACAAAATATTAATCCAAAATAATATTACATACTAACTTGTAACAGTTTCAGAGGCCATTTTCGACCATACAGCAAATATTCCTTCGGCACACAACCTCAACCAAAAGGCTCCTTTGCTTGCTTTCTGTATAGAACCCATTGATGCGAGATGTGTATGCGCAATGGCTATGACCATAGCAGTATTGTCGGTAGCATTCGAAACAGCTAGGTGAAGTATAGGTACGGCGGTGCTGGTATTTCTATGTTATCTTGTGGTAGCTGTGTTCAGGTAGATACATAAAGGGATTGTAGAATGATCTTCAATGAATTTTGACCTATATATACAAAGTTATTTTTAGTATATGCGAAATCTGAATACTGCGTACTTTGTTCAAGATAAGTCCAAAAAAATATCGATCCCAATCGAATCGAATCGAGTGAATCGATTCCAAAAATTTTTACCCCATGTTATATTTTGTCCCAAAAATATTTAAAAAAGGTTAAAATTTGGACACCGAGCGACACTAGGTAAGTTATCCAATCTCAGCGCCGATTGATTAGGTACTTATAGGTATTAAATATCAATGAGCGCAAGACGGCGCGGCGCGGCTGAGCATGTTTTTGTACGGACAAACAGGTAACTTAACAAGCTTATAACTTTGTGATTTTTCATGATACAGTTTTGAAATTTTGTACACAGATTCTTTACATAAAAATACTAGACACGTGTTTCGGGTTTCGCATATACTAAAAATTACGTTGTATATCTAGATTTGAGTACCCATTTGAATGTTATTTTACAGTTTTAAACTAGAGCATCGTTCGATGCAGACGAGTACTTCGACGCCCAAGTGTCCTTTTGCTTTTGTATAGTTATTATTTATTTAAGTATTTTATTTTATAAATTACAAGTTCCTAATACCATACAATTAGACCTCTGGGATCTGTCTTAGCATGCCATGGCTTTTTTTTTTCGGATGGGAAATCATCAAATGACCCCTCCCGCTCTGGGTGGAGCGGAAGGGACTGTCAAACTCTTGCTGACTAAAACCCACCCATGTTCCTTCCTTAGCCTTTTATGTTCCGGGGCAGCGGTAACCCTTTCGGACAATCCCGCTTACCATGCCATGGCCTGAGTTAGTCATTATTTAGTTATTATATGGAGTTTCTTGCCCGTTCTTCTCCATAGAGATCTACGCTTTGGAATGGGCAACTCATGGACGTAATATATAGAGTTACTTCTATATATTACGTCCATGGGGCAACTAGCTTCAACTTTCTGACTAACTGACAGACTATTTAATTTTGACAATTCAAAAGTGCCTGTACAAGGTTTAATTGAAATAAATGATTTGAGTTTGAGTTTGAGTTTTTATTATTTTATGATGTTGTACCTAGTGTAAATAGTTAGTTATCGTACTATAAAGAAATCATAACCAACAACAATATAACATTTTCTTTGTACGAAATAGACTTGGAAACTTCTATGAAAACATTTATAACTCTTGTGGTGCGTCGTATTTCTCCATCCGGCTTACATTTATCGTCACTCGGTATCAGTATCTCAGCCGAGAGGCATAAAAAGGAACGTCACAGTACCACATAAAGTATTTCAGATAAAATAGTATTAGCGAATCGTCCCTAAGGGCAATATATTCTGTCAAAATCACTTAAATTACAACCTCAGGCACTATTTTATGCCTTATCAGAAGAGCTGTGGCCATTACTGGGACCTTTTTTTAAAAAAAAAGTCAGAATCTATTGTCAATGTATTTTCCACTCTATTCTTCATAAATAAGGTAGGTTTTCCTTTGTAAGTTTCGTAGCATATGTCATAGAAGTGTCTTGGCCGCCTTTTCTGGGGTAAGTTGGCGAAATTGATTTATAGGTATCGCTATGTTTCATAGTTTCTGTGCACAATTCGATATAGGTAATCTGTAAAGATTTTTGGGGTGCAATGATCTTACGAAATCGTTGATTAGTTTATGAACTTTGCTACACTAAACGCGTTACTATAACCCTTAGTTTTTTTTCTATGTAGACTGTCAATTTCACATAGTTTATTGAGATACGTTGTGGGCCTCCACATGGCAACGGTTCCGAATTGTAGGTCGTGTGTCGAACCCAGACAGGCACTTTACTTTGTGTAAATTATCTCTTCACTACTGCTCTCAGAATTTTGAAGGAAAACATCGTGAGGAAACCAGCATGTCCTAGGACGAAAAATTCGAGTATATGTGACATCTACCAATTCGCATTGGGCCCGCGTAGTAGACAATAGCCAACTCCCTCTCTAAGAAAGGAGTGCTATGTCCCAGCAGTGGCAATATTTTAAGCTGATTATGCTAAGGGTGATAAGATCATAGAAATATACTTTCTTATATCTATGGTGACAGTGCTGACAGCCAAACGCCAACTGTAGGTACAGTCAACCACTCTTTAGTACTGCCAATGTTATCAATATCAAATTGTTACCACCTAGACGTGCGGTTGCCTGTACCTACTCGATGCGAACGAATTACTTTCCTTATGAAACGTATCCTTTACAAAGGGTGTTTCTAGGTCAAAGGAATTCATCTAAGGTAAAGACGGTTGTGTGCAATTAAGTCTTCGATGATCCAAGACAGATTGACCTGAAGACCCACCAGAAAGGACGACTTTAAATGAAATGGAATAAAGATTAAAAAGAAAAAGAGAGAGAGAATATTAAGCGTCTCAAATGAAACCAACAAACGGCGTGATTAAGTGGTCCCGTCAGGAAATCGGGGATACGGATTTAATTATGTATTTGGAATCTTTACTGGAATCTAGATTGAGTGTTATTGAAATTGAAAATGCAGTAACACTTAATGAAACTATTAGATTAGTTGCAGTTTTTGGAATGGCTCCTGGTAGGAGTAAACTGGGAGAAATCGTCTGGAAACCAAAAACGTTATGCGACCTTCTCTCTGAAATTTTTTATGGTTTTCGAGGGTTCTAAAGCCGATAGTGAGGTCAAAATGAAAACCTAAGATGGCGGCTGCTCAAAATTTCAGATTTTTCGTCATGGCTTTTCGTGGTTTTTTTGAGGGTGCTAAAGTCGATAGTGAAATTAAAAAGTAATTCCAAGGTGGCGGCTATATCAAACCTAATATTATAATCCGAATTTGTGTCTGTTACCTCTTCATGCTTAAGCCGCTGGATCGATTTAGATGAAATTTGGTAAAGAGATAGTTTGACTCTTGGAAAAGCACATAGGATAGTTTTTATCCCGATATTCCCACGGGATCGACACTTATGCGGGTGAAGCCGCGGGGCGCTGCTAGTATTGTATATAATCATTTTAATGGTTATAACACTTTGCCCGAGTCGAGGCGAATCTAGTAACTAGGAACTTTCTTGCGCAATATGACGCAGTATATAAATTCACGTAAAATTATGATTCTTCTCAAAACAAGTGAACGCCGCGCGCCGCCTTGTTTCGAACTCGCGGCTGCCTTATCGAGAAGTCTCCCCATGGAAAGTGATAAAAATATTCTTCCCGAGATCAATTATACATTTGGGAGTGATGCGTCACTCCAAACTTTTTGGTGATAAAGAAAAATAAATTTAACGATTCTTTTTTTTTTCTTTCAAAACTCCCTTCAGGGGATCATGCTTGGATTGCATTTATAAGGAATTTTGGTTTATTGTGAATCAGATTGCTTATTTTAAATGATTTCTAGTTTGGTTTTTCTTGTAGGTACTATTCGTTTACATAATATCACATATATGAACACTTTTATTAACACTTATACCTACAGTTTATGCTAGTGCTTTTGCAATAGTATTTATTTAAGTTTTCTACAAAAACGTTGTTTTTTTTTGTAAAAAGGTTTTTTATTTTTCACTTTATAGTTGTACGTTCCAACCCCACAAAAGTTCATATAACACTAGGTACTTGTTATGTAATTAACAGTGACAGGAAGCTATTGAACACATCTCCCTACTTTAAAGGGTACAGGCGTGATGTTATGTTATGTGATTGAGTAAACAATGCATACATATGCGATAGCAGCAGTCGCAGTTGATTTGCTGGCATTTATTGAAGAGTTCCGTTGTCTGTCTCCGAAACTCATCACCACATCTTTACGAAATTTAAATGGGGCCATTTCAGAATAAACCTCTTTCGAACAAAAAATAATTTAGCAAATCCGTCTATATATGACGGAGTTATGCCCGAACATACATAAAAAAAAAATATATTTACATCCGAATTGAGAACGTCCGGCGTCCTCCTTTTTAGAAGTCGGTTAAAAACTTTAAGCACAAGTAAAACAAAACTGTACAAAGGCGGACTTAATGCCTGAGGCATTATCTATCGGTCAACGTGTGTAAGTACGTATCAGCGGTGCTATTCTGTAAAAATCTCACCGTGAAAAGTTAGGTGAAGTGAGCGTGGAGTGAGCTGTCAATAGTGTCAATTCCTAGCAAAAACAAAGTCACTTCACCTAAGTTGTCACGGTGAGATTTTTACAGAATCGACCGGCAGTACTTACGTACGCGTATCGACCTATAAAGAGCACTTTTATTTATTTATTTAATACTTCAAGCATATAAATGTACAGAAGCGGACTTAATGCCATGCCTTGTAGTTACAGGTACTCTCTTATCCCACCGTTGACATCGTTCCCCGTTTTGCTTTTCCTTAAAACCTAATGAGCAAACTCAAACTCAAACTCAAATCATTTATTTCAATTAAACCTTGTACAGGCACTTTTGAATTGTCAAAATTAAATAGTCTGTCAGTTAGTCAGAAAGTTGAAGCTAGTTGCCCATTCCAAAGCGTAGATCTCTATGGAGAAGAACGGGCAAGAAACTCCATGGACACTCTTTTAAATCAAGATATTACAAAATCCTGGGTACATTATTCTTGTTGCTTCTATATGTGAGAACAATGTAAAAAAGACAGAAATGAAGAAACAATTCAAGACATAAGATTAAAAATAAGCCTTGGCAGTTAAGAGATGACCAGTCTCAACCGACGGCGCCCGTTCACGAACTTGACGCGTGGATCAGCACCATCCAGCTCAACCATTTTGTAGGGAACCGAATGATCCAACACACGCGCCACCATCGGTGAGACATTTAAGTGAGCTGTGGAGTTTGTTGCGTCACTTCTTCTTCCCAACGAAAGCACTAGGAAGTGGTGAAAGGCGAGCGTATTGAGGGACTGTCTTATGTAATTTTGAAGTTCGAAAAGTGCAGATACTCACCCTAAATTGAATAAATGACTTTTGATTTTAATATTTTGGAAAAATCATATCTTTTTCTTCTCTTTGGTAGGTTCATTTCATTGTTAACTGTTATCTCGCAATCAATCTAGTAACGTATTTTTTCACAAAGCTCTTGTATAGTCAGAATCAAATATTTGCCCAAAAAACACCAACAATTTGTTTTCAAACATTCGCCCTATTTAAATGTAAATGTTTTTGTATGCATAAAAATCGACAATGACTGGACATGGACGATCAATTATTTTTTCATTGTGATACTGATTGAGGGCAAGGTTTTTGTTTGAAAGTTATGTAAAAGCAATTGAGCGTGATTAAGGTTTAATTGGGGTATTGTTATTAGCTGCGCTGTCTTTTTCTTCTTAGGTATTATTGGCCATTCTTCTTTCTTCGTTCTCCTGTTCTTTTGTTTTGTTTTAAACTCAATACTGGCTCCAATGGGCCAGTATTTATCATCATAATCAGCCTATAATGTTCCCACTGCTGGGACACAGGCCTCCTCTCGGTGAGAGGGAGTGGGCCGTAAGCCACCACGCGGGCCCAGTGCGGGTTGGTAAATGTCACATGTCTTAAAATTTTTTGGTTCCAGGATATGCCAGTTTCCTTACGATGTTTTCCTTCACCGTTTCGAGAGCAGTGGTGATGAAATAAATTACACAATGTAAAGAGCCTGGCTGGGTTCGAACCCACGTCCTACAAACTTGGGCCTTTACCTCTGGGCCGTCATTACTCCACATACTGTATAAAAAAATCTATTACCAAAATATATATCGTTACAGACCCTAAAGTGTTTAGTCCTAATAAACAATACCTTTTTACTATCTTTATTCTCAACTCTTTCAGAAACAACATTATTTTCGAAACCGATTGTCACATTATTTATAAAAGCCTTTAGTTTAGCCGGATCGGGGCTACTTGGAAAATCTTGGAGATAAAAGTTATTTATTGGCGAGATTAGGACCCGCTCGATTGTCTGGTGCTGTGTCAATCTAGACAGGGTCTGGAGAAGGTTTCTTTCCGCTGTGAAAAACCGGTCAATTCTGTAAAAATCTCACCGTGAAAACTTAGGTGAAGTGAGTTTGATTTTGCTAGAAATTGACACTATTGACAGCTCACTCCACGCTCACTTCACCTAAGTTTTCACGGTGAGATGGTTACAGAATCGCACTTCATGAGATAAAGCTATTGTTGTTAACGATGTTTCATAAATCTAGGCAGGGGAAGCAGCAGATTTCTAAGCTAAACACAAAATGAAAAAGGGATTGCTTAATTTCATAACCAAGGTTACATTCTCTAGAGATTGGTTCTGAATTTCTGATCAGGTTCATTAAGAAAAAGCTAGGAGTTAGGTCGCTGGTTTTAGAACCGGAAAACGGTGAATGAAAACATCGTGAGAAAGCCGCGATGTCCTAGAACCAAAATTTCGAAGACATGTGATATCCACCAACCCGCACTGGGCCCGCGTGGTAGATTATGGCCCACTCCTTCTCACAGATTATGGCCCACTCCTTCTCACAGAGAGGAGGCCTCTGTCCCAGCAGTGAGAACAGTATAGACTGATTACATCTTACAAAATTTTATGAAATATCGGCAAAATAGTCTCTTCGGCGTAAACGATCGAACATCTATCCCATCCCCCCTTTTTCCCTTTTTACACATGTACTCAGCATTTCATTACCACCATTTCTTTGTAGCTGTTCTCTAGGTTTAGTCGTGAAATTCATATATACATTATTTTCAGCGGAACACCGCAGTGCCAGAATTTTTCCTGACACATGTACCCACGTGAAATGAATGCAGATCAGCGTTCATGTTCGAATTTGGATACTTCGGTTTAAAAGTTTTTTTTTTCATTAAGAAAATGTAAGTGAAAAAAATCTCCTAAACAAATGAATTTATTATTTTGAAGATGTAGGTACTCTCTCACAATTTAACCTTTTGCCCGCCACAGTCGTGTATGATGACAAACCAAAATGTGCCCAGCACGCCACGGTTCGACTACATGACAGACTTTGACGCCGAGGGCACGTTTTGGATTTTTTTACGTGTGGCGGTCAAAAGGTTCAAATTCAAATTCATTTATTTCGTGAACACAGGGTAAATACAAAAGGTGTTATAAATACATAAGATCCGAGCTGTGCCCCGCCAAAAGGCATACAAAATATCAAAGGTTACATAATGTCATGTGATAAATAAATAAAAAATAATAAAAAATTAATACAACAATAATCAAAATTAACAAAATTATTTAGTATGTCATAATAGGATTTAGTTAACAAGTATAATTAAAATTTGTCATTTAAATATTCGTCAACAGAATAATACACCTTGCTATTTAACAATTTGAACAGATTTCTTTTAAGGGGGAAGCTCTAAGGTGGCCCGCGAAATTCAAATTTTCTTACGTTTTTTGCAATTTGCTGGTCAGTATTAAGTTGTACGTTGATTAGAATATGATTCGCGGTCGTAACAAATATGTATTTACAGAATTATAATCATTAAAGTCATCAATACAACTCTCTAAGACCATGTAATCCCCAAATGTCAAGATTTCATGAAATAGTCATTCTTGGGGATTACATGGTCTTAGAGAGTTGTGTTGATGACTTTAATGATTATAATTCTGTAAATACATATTTGTTACGGCCGCGAATCATATTTTAATCATCGTACCACTTAATACTGACCAGCAAATTGCAAAAAACCTAAAAAAAATTGAATTTCGCGGGCTACCCTGGCGCTTTCACCTTAAATTCGTTAATGTTAATACTTGAGATAACTTGTCCTGGTAACTTATTAAAATGATTATACGGTTAAAATGATTATGTTTAAAGCATGTCCTCACGGATTTATCAAACGTTTAAAAACTGTAAAATAAAATAAAATAAAATCGGCGAAGGTGGTGTGACGATCTGACTACGTTTGCAGGACCAACATGGCCAGAAATTGCTCAAGGCAGCGTGGTTTAGAAGGAAAATGGGGAGGCCATTTCCCAGCAGTGGGACACACTATAGGCTAACGATGTGGCGAAATTTGTAGAAGGCCTATGTCAAAATGTCGATAAACATGTAAGTTGTCACGCCCTTTATAAGGCTTTTATTAGGTAATAAGTTTTTTGTTTACTTTTAAATTATTTTTTACCGACTTCAAAAAAAAAATGGTTGCCTGTAAAGTCGGTTTTACGGGCGAAGATTTTACGTGACAACGTCTTTTTCTCGGTAGAATAGTTGAGTGGGAGAGAGACGCAAGGCATTCGGCGGGCCTCTCTCTCGTTCGGTGACTCATCGTAACGTTACCGAGCGTTACACTTTTTCATAAGTGACTCCCAGCCGCAACCTAATTTAAGACGTTGTCACGTCAAAAAGGAGGTTATCAATTCGATACGTATGTATGTAATATTATTGGAATTGCATTATATTCGCATATGACAATCTACTAAGGCTTCCAAACAAATATACAAAATTTCATAGACGTATGTATGTATGTATGTATGTATGTATGTATGTATGTATGTATGTTTGTCCACGCATTTCTCAGCAACTATTAATCGGATCGTGACCATTTTTTTTGTATTAGCTTACATTTACTTCAACTTAGGGCACAGTGCAAGTTTCATCAAAATCGGTTCAGTAATTTTCAAGATATGGACTAATACGTGTAAGTGTGACGGCCTGGCGTATTGATACGAGCTACGGGTGTAGTGTCTAAGGGAAAACATCTCAAAACCTTGGTCAAATTCTAGTGCAAAAACTAAAAATTACGAAATAAAAAGTAATTAAAAAAAATTAAACCGACTTCAAAAAGAAATCAACTCAAAATTATGAATTAACTTTAATTTCGGAAGTCGGTGGCAAAAAACTAAAATACAGATCCCAAGACACCGACTTCCGAAATTAAAGTTATTTCATAATTTTGAGTTGATTTCTTTTTGAAGTCGGTTTAATTTTTTTAAATTACTTTTTTTTTGCTTGAGTATGTATAGATTTTATTGTATTTGTTGGTATATTGGCGTGGCTAGCTAATAATAATAATATGATATGATATGCATAATAGTATGGCAAATAATTTAATTTAATGTTCTGTGTCCTGTAATGTTAATTAATTTGCATATTATCTAGTATTGTATACAATCAAGTATTTTCTAACTGAACAGACAGCTGTGCTGCTGGGGAGTTTGTTGCGTCACTTCTTCTCCCCAGCGAAAGCACTGGGAAGTGGTGAAGGGCGGGCGTTTTGGGGGACTGTCTTATGTAATTTTGACGTTCGAAAAGTGCTAATTCTCAGCCTAGTTTGAATAAATGACTTTTGATTTTGATTTTTTTGATAGAATCTTTATTATGGACACTATATAAATTACAGACATAAATAAAACCTCTAATGATAATGATAATAATCATTAATCAATTTATAATAAAAAAATATTTAATTATAAATATATTTAAATATTTTTAGCAAAAATATTTAAATATATTTATATTTAATTTTTTTTTTATTATATATAATTATGTTAAAATTAAGAAGAAAATTCTAAATAATTTACTTAATTAAACGAACCAAAAGGAGTATGTAAGGATCATAGCAGGTAGCGTTCTTTAGTTTAAACCTACCTACCCTTAAGGGAAGAAAGCGTATGTGTTAATTACGATGTAATTAAAACCATGTCATACCTTCACATACCAACAACCCCAAAATATTCCCACATATAAACATACAATACAGGGTGCTCCATTATGAACAACCGGAAGCGGAAACGTAGGTAGTTTGATAACATTTCCGTTCGCCAAATTACAGGTCACGTGGTCTGAATGACAGTTGAACTTCTGGCGCCCTCTGGTGGCGAGGCCGAGAACTGACGTCGTGTCAGCGATATGAATTTGTTGTGTTCCGCGCGGACTATCGATAGTATTTTAGTTCCGTACATTTTAGCCGCGTACGTCCTGCACTTATAAAACAGCGGATTTTTTTTTTGATAACTGACAAAAGTAGACAACTGAAGGAACACGGGTGGGTTTTAGTCAGTAAAGGTCTGACACACCCTCCCGCTCCGCACAGAGCGGGAGAAGTTATTTGATAATTTCCCACCCAAAAAAAGGGGGTCTAGAATCAAGTGCTGAATTTATGGTTACACGTCGATGCCCTCGGCACCTTGTATGGGAAAAAAATTATAAACGAACAGAAAAAAAATATAAATTATAAAATTTATGTTTATCAGGCCTTTATTATAAACATGTTAATTGGTTGTAACGACTTAATTATCACTTAAGCTAATGAACTAATTAACTTGTAAACAGCAAAAAAAGACGCTCCATTCATCTCTAACGCGCTAATTTGAACGTAAATTAGCGTACCATTAGGTATAAAATACACTAAAAAGCACAAAAAACAAAATCAAGCGATAATGATTTCGGACAAAAAACGGTTACTTTGAGTAAATTGACTGAAAAATTACAATAGATGAACCGCAATATAAGAAAATGCAGAAGTTCTATTGCATGTAACGTGCTTCATAATCAGACTTTAATGTTCCCACTGCTGGGACACAGGCCTTCTCTCTAGGATAGGCAGTGGGCTATAATCCACCACGCGGGCCCAGTGCGGGTTGGTACATAACACATGGCTTAAAAATTTTGGTTTTAAGACATGCCGGTTTCCACACGATGGTTTCCTTCACCGTTTTGAGAGCAGTAGTGATGAAATAATTTACACAAAGTAAAGCGCCTGTCTGGGTTCAAACCTACGACCTACAATTCGTAAGGCGCGGCCGTTACTACTTGGCCACCACTGCTCCATACTCCGTGCTTTGTTTAAGTATAAGGAACTTGTAATTTATGAAATAAAATAAATAATAACTATACAAATAAATACACAAGCAAAAGGACACTTGGGCGTCGAAGTACTCGTCTACAACTCGTAATTCGCGGCCGTTATCACTGCCACTGGGCCACATAGGTACACGTGGTAGGTGCTGGAACCTACAATACATAATAATTATTTTGTACACCAAGAAAATGTATTATTTAGAAAGAAACATAAATCATTTATGTTTCTCAGCGCATGATATAGGCTTGTTTAGCAAATGGAACTTCCAATTAGAATCGTCTATTTATTCAAAAAAAATTACTGTCATTCTTTGTCGGTCGTATGATACATTTTCGAAACCCATTGAATTCATTTAATCATTATTTTAAATATTGCTAATCCATTGCATCATATGTTCGAAAAAAATTTCTGCTAAACAACGTAAATAACGCAATGAATTTTGTTGAACTGTCAAAATGAAAGTACTGCTGTTAGTCGCAATTACCCCGCAGGCTAGCCTATCCAGCAGTAGGAGGTTGTATAATGGCACATAGGCAACACAATGCAGCTCAGTGGGGTGACAGACAGCGCAGGTCAAAGGGCAGAGCGGCGAAAACAAATGAGTGTGGCGTCGGACGCACTAGTAGCGGTGACGCGACGAGCGATGGTCTCATCATGGTTCCCTATTTATTTCTCACGTAAAGCCTTCCACGCTACCCATGACGGTTATAAATGCACAATCAAACTGTACCTATATGAAAGAACGCATGAACTAAGTAACTGTGAAAACTACGTGTTTTCTTGCGCTGTCATAAGCTTGTAACCTAGCTTACATGAATGGGCAACTAGCTTCATATTTTCTGACTGACCGACTTCTTGACAATTCAAAAGTGCCTGTAAATGGTTTAATTGAATGCTTTGAGTTTTAGTTGATGACTGGCTTAAAAGGGGAATGGGCTAAAATAGCCTACGAAATTCAAATTTTGTTACTTTTTTTGCAATTTGCAGGTCTATGTCAGGTTGTATGTTGATTAAAATATGATTGACGAACGTAACAAATAGATACCTAATTAGAATCAGCAATATGACTCGTTGTACCCTGACGCTTTCGCCTTGGTGTGCAACATCGCAAATAGATGTAATCACTGTTTTGATTAATTTATTGCAAAAAACATAAGTAAATTTGGATTTCGCAGGCTACTAGAGCATCCCCCTTAAGTATACGTCCACTGCGTGAAAGAGGCGCGGCATGTTTTCATACATTTTGCAATGCTAACCTTCTGCATTATTTTTGCAATGTAAAGGTTTTATTTTTTCCAAGCACTTTTTACAAAACGGACCATTTATCTATTGAAAGCAGCCGTGAAAATTTGTCTTTTCATGGAAACCTTTCAGTGTGTTTTTTGTTATATTTTTAAAGAAAGCCAACGTCAAGCCTATTTAGGCGTTTTATTTTGTTAAATTAATCAAATTCGGGACGTCTTTTTGGTGAACCTTTAACAGTCTTTCTTACAATGAAATGAAATGAAATGAAATGATTTGAAATGAAATGATGAAATGAAATGATTTTTATTTTTGTAAGTAGGTTTGTACAAACACTTTTACACGTCAATCATGTTTTTTTTAAAACTAGATGAAGTCGGCGTTTCCTATCTGACTACTCTGAGAAGAAAGGCCGAAACAAACTCAGAGGTCACAGTCTCTTTTAAAGTCCAGACATAATCTTGGTCAGGTTATATGAAGACCATGTAGATCGATGTCTGAGGTGGTCTTTTGAGGAAAGAACCACACAGATTGAGAGGACCTGTCCAGTCAGTGCACGCATTTGTCAAAAATCGTGCAGCTCAACTCAAGACTTAAGGAGCTCAACGATTCGACGAACAATACCAAAGAAAGGACATTTGGGTAGGCCACATAAATAACTCAAACTGCCAGACCATGAAAAAAAAACAGAACAGAGAGAATAAAAAAAATAATATATAGGTATATATGTAAAATGACCCACATCGTCTTCACATTCACAATGAAAAAATAATATAATACTTTACAAAGTAAGCAAATGTCATTGTTTAAAAAAAAAATTCATCAATGTCAATGTGTATATAAAAATGAAAAAAATCATTCAAAATGCAGAAATTGGAAGCAGCTCAATCCCAAGCCTTTTTGTCCTCAATATAATCTTTAACGGTATAAAAGGCTTTCTGGCACAACTTACGTTTAATGAAAGATTTGAATTTATTAAGGCTTAGATCTTGAACGTGGCTTGGTAGTTTATTGTAAAAGCGTATACATTGGCATCTGAACGAGCCACCTATTTTCTTGAGCCTGGTTGTAGGTACAACATATTTGTGTTTGTTTCTAGTATTTATATTATGGATATCACTGTATTTTTTAAACAATTTTATATTTTTATGGGCATATAAAAGATTTTCATAAATGTACTGAGAAGGCACAGTCATTACATTAATCTCTTTAAATTTGTCTCTGAGAGAGTGTCTCGGACTTAATTTATAAATTGATCGAACAGCTCGCTTCTGCAAAACAAAGATAGTCTGAATATCGGCGGCATTTCCCCACAATAGAATACCGTACGACATTACACTATGAAAATAGCTAAAGTACACTAAACGAGCAGTCTCTATATCAGTTAAATTACGAATTTTTCTAACAGCGTATGCTGCAGAACTTAGCTTTTTTGACAATTTATCTATATGTGGACCCCACTGAAGCTTAGCATCCAAAGTTATGCCCAGGAATACTGTGTTGTCTTCAGGATTCAATTCCTCGCCCTTTATCAACACATTAGTTTTCACCTGCCTTACGTGGGGTAGCGTAAACTTAATGCATTTGGTTTTCTTCTCGTTTAGAAGCAAATTATTAACATTGAACCAGTGGACTACTTTCGAGATCGCGCTATTTACATCGTCAGTAACCAACTGCTGACGTTTAAGTTTAAACAAAAGAGAAGTGTCATCTGCAAACAACACTATATCATGATGATCCTTTATGAGGTACGGCAAGTCATTAATATAAATGAGAAACAAGAAAGGACCAAGAATTGAGCCCTGTGGGACTCCCATTGTTACTATAGATCCGGGTGATCTTTTTCCATTAACGTCAACGCTCTGAATCCTTTTACTCAAGTATGAAATAAGAAGATCCAGAGCAGTGTTTCGGATCCCGTAGTGGCGGAGTTTCCTGATTAACGTTTCGTGAAGAACGCAATCGAATGCCTTGGACAAATCACAAAAGATGCCCAAGGCATCGCATTTATCTTCCCATGCATTATAAATATGTCCTAATAGTTCAACGCCGGCATCAGTAGTTGAACGACCCCTTGTAAAACCAAACTGTTTGCTATGTAATAATTTATGTTTATTAAAAAATCTTTGCATTTGGTCTAAAATTAATTTCTCAAAAATTTTACTAAAGGTAGGTAGTACAGAAATAGGTCTATAATTTGTGGGGTCTGATGTACTACCTGATTTAAACAAAGGTATTATTTTACTATTTTTCATAAGGTCAGGAAACTCCCCATTGTCAATACAACTATTAAAGATAATAGCTAGAGTAGGCGCTACAATGTCAATAATAGACTTGGCTACTTCTACAGAATTACCCCACAGATCTGCAGTCTTTTTTACATTTAAAGTGTGAAAGGTTTTAATTATATCTCTACAGGTAATATATTCAAAACGAAATTCCGAATCGCAACCATTAACATTTTCCTTAAGCAAAGACTCAGCAACAGAAGGTGATGAGTTTAGTGATTTAGTAGTTGAAACGGGAATATCCGAAAAGAAATTTTCAAATGCCTCGGCGACTTGTGTGTCTGATTTTATTATGTTGTCATTAATAGACAGGCTGTAGTCAGTATTTCGGTTACTAGATCTTCCCGTTTCACTATTAATAATATTCCAAGTCGTTTTAATTACATTACTGCTGTTTTTAATCTTTGAACCCAAATAACGTGACTTGGCCATATAACAAACTTTTTTAAATAATTTTGAATAATTTTTAACATACAAATTAAATTCATCAGTGTTAATATAAGTCCTTTCATTGTACAGTTCATAAAGCCGTGTTCTACTTTTATGAATACCAATGGTAGCCCAATCACTGAACGATGCATTACTATTAACCGAAATAGTCTTGGGAATAAAGGTGGAATCAAATTGTTTACAGTATACATTGAAAAAATTATCATAAAGATGATTAGGATCAGCCTGAATAGACAAAACTGGTAATTTATCAATGAGTTTAACTTTAAAAGCCTCCAAGCGACTTGCAGTTTTGGGGTTAACAGTGATATCCTTTTTAGCCACTTTTTTGTTTTGATTTTGAATAGTAATCCTTTGCCCGCAATGATCAGAATCTAGTAAAGTTATAATTTCTTTGTGGCTTGGTATAATATCTGTATATATATTATCTAGGCATGTGGCACTAGTAGGGGTTATTCTTGTGGGCTCCAAAAATAGGTTTAGAAGATTGTAGGACTGAAACAGACTTAAAATTTTACTACAAGAACCTGAGTTTTCTAATAAATTGACATTAAAATCACCGCAAATGATAACGGACTTGTTTGAGTTACAAATCCTGTGTAACACTTCATCCATTACCTTTTCAAAGCAGTCATACAATCCTGAAGGGGGTCTATACACACTTAATACAATAGAGTGCTCCAATTCTACACAGGCAATTTCAACCGTACGCTCAACTGATAGGCTCACAATATCTATACGATCTTTAAATTTGAGCTGGTTACTTACTAAAATTAATGAGCCACCATGTATAGCATTTATTCTGCTAAACGAACTACCAACCTGGTGATTATTAAAATTGAACAAGAACATTGGCTTTTCAGCCAATGTTCTGTTATACAAAGTATGTCAATACTATTAAAATTCATAAATAATTCTACTTCTAATTCTTTGTTCATAAATCCTTGAATATTTTGATGCACTAGGTTGATACTATTGACTGATTTTAAGCTTTTTTTGCATACATTATAGCTAGAGGTTGCCTCTATTGTCTTAATTTCTAATTTAAATTATTAGCAATGTCATTAATAGAGACCAAATTATTGGCAGAATTATTTATAATGTCATTGCATTGCTCAAAAGAAGCAAGTTGTTTAGCCAAATTTTTGGCTGTAATAGAAAAAAAATAAGATAGCGACACAGCTATCTGTCTTTTATAATAGTCAGAAAGATAGTACATAACAATGTTATATCTATCTTTTGTCAAATAGAAATTATTACTAACATAATTGTTAATATCAACTAAATGGAACATGTTATTATTAAATGTCAAGTTATGCATTGTCATATTCAATTCAAATCTTAAGCTATTTTCTTCCTGTGGCAAACTGTTACTATAAGGGAATGTAAACAATACAACTTTTCTTAAACTAAGATTGCATAATGTTCTATGATACTGGAGCAGTTCTCCTTTGTTTACATTTCCCCTATTACCTATAAAAATTAATAAAGTTGTATCCTGGGTAAAGTTACATTTAATAATTTTTTTCATAATATGAAACAAAGAACAACCAGGCATACAGTAATTTATTATTGAGTGTCCCGGATATTCAGCTGTTAACAAGTGTCCTAAGTCCTTACCGATCTCATCACAAAATAACACAATATCATTATTTAAAGTTTGTTTACACTGTTTATACGAACTATTAGTAGAAGGAATTATCAAATCAACACAGGGCTGCACTAAGGTGGTATTACAAGTTATCAATGAATGGTCCGGTGTGACATTGGTTGGTGTTTGACAATGCTCACAGTTGGTTTTTTGTGAGTTTACCAGCTCATTCATTGCCAACACATATTCCCTCATTAGGTCTTCAGAGGTATTATATTTGTTGGTCATTGAACTAAGTTTCTCCTGTAGATGGTCAAGTTCAGATTGCAAGGTCTCTGTGTCAATGTTGTACTTCCTAGTACTCTGCTCCAAATTATAAGAATACATGTCTAATTGTTTAATTAAATTCAACCTTTCTCTATTCAATTTAACGTTTTTGATAAAGAACTTTTGTCTTTTTACCATTTTTTGTGTTTTAACAATGTATTTATTAATTTTAATGTATTTTTTAAGTTTATTTTTACTACTTACTACCCTCACTGAATTATATGATTTTGATTCATCATCAGCTGTCAAATCCATAGTGTATGTGGGGTTTATGGTAGAAACCTGAAAATGATTTTAGTTTATACGTCAGGGTTCGCTGATATCGGTGGATAATTATAAAAAAAAAAACTGGCCAAGTGCGAGTCGGACTCGCACACGAAGGGTTCCGTACCACATAATAATATAATCTTTGTTTTCTGTTTTTATACTTTTAAGGTGTACTTATTTTGATGTAATGCCAATAAACGCATTTTTCTCTCTTTCTTTCTTTACAAGGCAAAAACGCCGAAAAAAACACGTTTGTTGTATGGGAGCCCCCCTTAAATATTTATTTTATTCTGTATTTAGTATTTTTTGGTATAATAATAATCCATTTATTTCAGGCATCGTAGGCCCATAGATAAATACCATAACCTAAACATACATATTTTAATAAAAACTAACTGTTGTGCACGAAGTGATGACTGTGTCGGCGTCGTGTTGCGCTGCGTGGTGTCGCGTAACCTTCCACGAAAACGTCGGTACGCTACACCTTTCGGCGAAAACTCTTAGTGGCAACAGAAATACATCATCTGTGAAAATTTCAACTGTCTAGCTATCACGGTTCATTAGATACAGTCTGGTGACAGACAGACAGACGGACAGTGGAGTCTTAGTAATAGGGTCCAGTTTTTACCCCTTGGGTATGGAACCCTAAAAATAAAAATAAAACATTCAATTGATATTTATTGTCAAAACTAGAAAATGACTAGATTTATTATCCTAGCAACACTTGACAAAAAACTACAATTTGTATTACTATTCCTGAATTGGTAATCTATTCATATGTTCCGGGATTCACCACATAACGTGCAAGTACGGTTAGTTGATTATGGGCTGATTTTTCCAACGTCAGATAATTTTATCGGAAGAATAATTTTGAATTTTTGACAGTTTTACCATACAATAACTGTCAAACGTCAATTTTATTCCACGAATATAAATTATATGTCGATTGAAAAATCTATAAGTAAAATTGATTTATATTCATCGTCAAATCATCAAACACAAACTTATATTCTACAACCAAAACATGTATTCTACAACTAAAGCATTTGCATGCATAACATTAATATTTGTTACGACCGCGAATCATATTTTTATCAACGTACAACTTAATACTGACCAGCAAATTGCAAAAAACCTAAGAAAATTTGAATTTCGCGGGCCACCTTAGCGCTTCCCCCTTAATGAAATAGAAAGAAAAACAGCTTACTTAGCAACTTAAATTTAGTTTAGTTTGTGAACTGGGATTGGCACCAATATCAAAATAACTCCCAACTTTCTATACCCACCAAGATATCATCAACTGAACAAAAAATAAAATACCATAAAACCAGTAGCGCATCCTGTTAGTTAAGCGTCAATTAATATGAGACACACAAATTATAATTACTTATCAGAATCACCGATTGATAACCATCAGAATGGGGAAGCGACGCGTGTGAACAAATTTGACAATTATCAGTGTGGGTATGAAAGAAACTAATGCTTATTGATTGGCTGCGACGTCTTGTAAAAACTTTTATGGTGTGTACTTAATAATAATAGCCTCCCCGACCGTTTTCGGTCACGGTGGCCAATCTCAATGGAGATTAGCCAGGTACGTAGGAGATATTATATTGCACAAGTCTGTGCGCAAACACAGGTGCACTCTCTGTTCCTTTACTCTCATAGTCCGATGGGACGGCAATCCGACACGACCGGGGAGAAGGAAGGTGTGTACTTATAAAGTCCTTGACCAAGGACCCCTTCCGGTGTCCAGCACGTCTGCTGCAGATAGTGAGATACGATATAGCCTCTCTTTTTATTTCCGTCGCCTCCTTTACGACCATCATGAGGCGTCAGTATAAGCATAAGCTTCTGACCAAGGACTGAACTACGAACGGGTGTAGAATCAATTTTATTTTACTGTAAATTTTGACGTTCAGAAGTACCTTTTATGTGACTTTGACTTTGAGTGAAAGGTACTTGTGAGTAGATAGATTGTACAACAAAATAAGCACAAACTGCTAATATTAAATTCAATTCAATAAGCTCTTGTATTTATTTTTTAAATGTCGCAGCATCATGCTGAGATAGGAGCCTTTTGGCCTCGTATATGACTTTCTGTTTCATTTTCTTCCTTTTGTTACTTTTTTTTTATTTTAAGTTGTTTTTTTATTTTAGACAGTAATTGGTTTAGTTTTTGATCTTCCAGCACGAGTCGCAATAAATACTTTTCTTTCTTTTTTTTCTCTTATAGATGAACGTCCACTGGTCCGCAACTGCCGCAAGCCACGCATGGCACCGGATATCTATGCATGGCACTGAACGTACTGAACGGAGTTGACGATCCGATGGCAGGCGTCTACTGTATCCGGGTATTATCTCTTCTTTGTAAAATTGGATATTGTCGATGTTGCAGATTATACAATTCTTCTGATCTTTTTAACCGACGAAAAACCGGAGGAGGTTCTCAAGTCGACGCGTATATACATATTTTTTTTATGTATGACCATGCATGTCTTTTGCAGAGAAGCCCGATTTTGATAATTCTTTCTTCGTTTAAAAGGATATAACCTCGAGGTGGTCCCATTGTCATCAAGTTGGAATCTGATGAGAGGATCCTATGGAAATCGAGAGAAACCCTCAAATTTTATAGGCAAACGTATAGCGATTTGGATATTTTTTAAAGCAACTTGAGCATTTGCTCTTGGAAATCATCATTTGGTAAAGTGGAGCTGATGATGAAGACCACAGATGGGCATCGGAACAACTCAATGATAGATATTTCACGGGTTACGATTCGATTACTTTAATATGGTTGCTAAGTACTAAACAATTTATGCTCGTCACAATGCGTATGGTGAAATGGAGCTGATGGTGGAATACTAGGATAACTCCTCAACAGTCAACGTCCCTGCATCGGGAAAAGCAAAATTTTGTAAAAGGCCATGAGCAAGTTGACACTATGTCATTGCACCTTAGATAAATTATAAGCAGACCCACTAAAAAGCGAGAAACAATAACTTTTTAACAAAAAAAATACACCGCCGAAAAAACTGAAAAGCAAAAAATTATAAACCTTTTTTAATTAATCTTAATAACTCGGTTCTTAAACTAATTTAAGTATATACCTACCTAAGTAATTTTGAGTCGGCGCCAAATAATCAATGAACAAAGATCACTAAATCACATCACGCTTTACGTAATTAATTAATTTTCTTGTTTGGCGCCGACTCAAAATTACTTAGGTAAGGTTTATTATTTTTTGCTTTTCAGTTTTTTCGGTGGTTTAATTTTTTTGTTAAAAAGTGTTTTCTATGTCTTCCCTTGTTCTTATCGCAATGTTTAGGATACCATTCTGTGACAGATTGATGTAAAATATCTTCACTTTTTTTCTCTGTTTCTTGTGACCGCACTCCTTATGTCGTCTGGAATGACAACTGTCCCCATAAGCTGGACAACGTGATATAATCGTCATTACAATCACGGATGACTAGTTACATAACATAACTGTGGTTAAGATGACATTAAAGATAATGTAAGTTATATAGTTTCTTAACGTTTACTAGGAAATAAAAAATATTGATTGGAAGTTACTTTGATAGTAGTGTTTGTTTAATGTTTAAATAGGAAGCTTTTATTTATATCATTACTAGCAGCGCCCCGCGGTTTTACCCACATAAGTGTCGATCCCGTGGGAATATCGGGATAAAAACTATTCTAAGTTGTTCCCTGGGACTCAATTTATCTCTATTCCAAATTTCATCTAAGTCGGTTCAGCGGTTTAAATGTGAAGAGGTAAGACACACTTTCGCATTTATAATATTAGTATAGATAGTATGGAGGGATTATCAGCCTGTAGCAGTTCACTGCTGGGGCATAGGGACTAATCGCACAACATTTTTCTCGATCATCAACAACTCCCATCCTGCAGATACATCGATATTGTTTCTGCAGTATTAGTAACAATGACTTAAAAACTATGTTAGTAAACTTTCACAAACTAAAACAACTAAAAATAACGTGGCCCAACACACGTTGGCACGTGCCTCCGTATTCAGTGGCTTATAAAAGGACACGTTTACGCCGTACAGCATTTCATACAAACATTCAAGCCCTTGTTTTTCGAAATGTATGAACCGATTTTAATGAAACTTCATACGCATAAGCAGGATACAAAAGTCTAAAAAGTTACTTAAGAACATTTTCGAAAAATAGTGTTACAGCCAAATTAGACCGATTTTAAATTTTCTATAGAAACAGAGATTTCCAGTTATCTTTTTTTAAATGTCTTATTTAAAAAAAGATAACTGGAAATGTCTGGAATTTTGAAAATGTTCTTAACTTTTTAGACCTTTGTACCCTGCTTATGCGTATGAAGTTTCATTAAAATCGGTTCATTCATTTCGAAAAACAAGGGCTTCAAAGTTTGTATGAAATGCCGTACGGCGTAAACTCTCTTAAAGATCATGAGGCAAATTCACAAAAAAAACATAGACAGCTAAAAAAATCTACTATCAACATATTCAATTTGAAAATAAGACATTTTCAGGCCCCTTCCTGTATAATTCCAACCCTCCTTTAAACCAGGTTAAAATTGATACAAGCTTGAGGCAAGACAGACATTAGTTAGATCAAAACAAAGCCTATTTCAGGCTGCTGTTCCCATAAATCGTTAGAAATCAACCCTTGTTTATTTCTATGCAAATTCATCCTTTGTTATCTGTTCCCAACAATGATTCAACCGCACACACGAAAAAATCAACCTTGCCTTCCAAACTCTAGGGTTTCATTTTGCATGACAAGCAAAGCTTTATCCGATATACACGATATGAAAGCGTAGAATTGCGCTCCTTTTATTTATTTAAGTGAAAATGGTTCTTATGTTCTATGATGTAGGGGTTATTTTCGTTTGAGTTTGCTTCACCATTGCTTAATTTTCACCTGTAAAAATATTGAGGAACAGTTTATGATCTGATTTGGCGCTCGTAGCAATAAAAGATAAAATAACTTTATTTTTAAATGGTGCCGTAATTTATGGTGATCACAGATAAGCTAGTTTCGTTTTGTTATCCATTCAAATAAAAGGAAAATTGCCGCTTTATTTCATCCATTTTGGAAGACATTTCAACGGTAGGCATTAAAATATTTTATATATAGGTAAGTCGGTGTCGTTCCGTATTTTCGTTTTTGCCGGCGAGTTCCAAAATTAAAGTTATTTTTCACTTTGTAGTGTTTTTTTGGAAGTGGGTTGTTTTTTTTTTTTTTGTAAAAAAGATTTCATTTTTTAGTTGTTCCACACAAATTCAACATCATTAGCAAACTCAAAAACTACCCAACCAAAGTTAATAAAATTCATATGGGACATGGATCCATAATAATATTATAAATTCGAAAGTAACTATGTCTGTCTATCTATCTGTATGTTACCTTTTCACGCCTAAACCACTGAACGAATTTCGATAAAATTTGCCCGAAAGATAGATTGCATCCCGAAGAAGAACATAGGATAGTTTTTATCCTGATATTCCCACGGGATCGACACTCATGCGGATGAAACCGCGGGGCGCTGCTAGTACACCATAAATCCGAAGAAGGCAGAGTTGAATAATACATTCCCATTTCACCAGACATGATATTACTTCCAAGTAATGTGGAAACGAGCCTATTACCGCCCTTTGGGTACAAATCCAGACTCCGGGCTTGTACTCAGAATTCAGAATTTCCCAATGGCCAAAACCTATATTAACAACACGAATTTAAACGTACATTTACTAAGGGGTGTTACACACATGTTCGGGTCGGTATGTTTTTTTTTTTAAACGTTGCCCACACTAGGATTTTCTCCTGTATTGTGGGTGCGTTTACAAACATTTAAATTCACGTATACAAACAGCCAGACCCGGAACAACTACTTGTAGGTCATACAAATATTAGTTATATTAATTCAATTCAATTATAATTCAATTATAGATTTGGTACAGCACGGAGGCAAAAACCATCACCACCAGGTGTATCAGAAATCTGTGATTGTGGTACAGACCATCACACTGAACAACTTTCCCGTGGGCCAACATCGTAATCGCGAAAAAATTATCAGCTGTCGCATGCATTTTGGATCCAATGGGCATTGAAGTCGAAAAAAAAGAGAGAGGAGATTGGAGATTACGATGTTGCCGCTCGGCGTAGCTCGAATTGATTAAGCAAAGGCATTTATGCCGAATGAAGTTTACCGATCGGCACGAGCCGAATATGTGTAGTAATTCAGGTCGGCTCTATTGTTCAACAAAATTAAATACCTCCAAAACCGAATCGCATTTGCTGACACGAATAATTATGTAGCAACTCTAACTAAAATGTGGCCAAAATATACCAAATTTTGCAATAAGTGTACCTATTGAAACCGTCAGGGTCTGTTAAAAACAAGAGATTTCTTGGAAATTCAATCCATAACTTGAAAACCAACAGAACAACAAATTCATGCTTACAAAGTGCTTATACAGGTTTCATAGAATACTCAGTTTTAACAATTCTTGAAATTTCGATGTTGATAGTCAGCTGTTTTCATATTTTTACATATTACATACATATTTAGAAAATTATAATCATTAGAATCATTAATACATCTTTCTAAGTTATATTTCTACCACCAACCACCAATCTCTTATGGAAAAGTGTTAATGGTAAAAATCTGTTATATCTTGCAAAAACCGTAAGAAAATTTTAATTTCGCTGTCTACCACTATCCATTCACCTTAACTGTATTACTTGAACCATAAATATTTCCCATTTTCTTATCACTGATCAAAAATTACGTCACTCTATCAATTAGCTGTCATCCCCTCACCCCCGATCATCAAAACTTTTTACATAATTTAAGGGTAGGTAACCAACATCATTATTCTTAATTGTCAAAATCAAATCCGGGTAAAAAATTAAACGTCAATCATGCGGTGGGCTTTAATTAAAAGAGGGTCATCTTTTTTGATGTTGGAGGAAAAACTCTTAGGAAATGGCTTGGTACATTTAAGAGGAAATGTTATGGTTTTCTGTATCAAATTTTTGTATATAGTGCTTATTACCGGAAGACCGCGACATCAAAAACAGGTTTACCTTTTCACGCGTTTGTATGTGTATAACAATACCCATCCAAGATTTTATACATGAGGTGTCTACCGATTCATCCAATTGTGATCTATATTTATGTAATTAATAATGCATACTTTCGAGGTCCCTCATGTACTAAAAAACCTTTATGTACCTTAAATTTTTATTATTATTATAGGTTAAAAGTAACTGCGATCAATTGTCAACTACGTTACGCGACTACCGCAGGTCGCAATTTAAATACAATATCATAAAGGTATGTACCACGCCTTCATTGGAACCTATTCAACAAAAGCCAATTTTATTAATAAATTCCTGAAAACGTGAAACCTATTTTCATCAAACACAAAATGCATTCGCGACTGTCGTTACATTTGACACTTTTCCAACTTCAATTTAAGCACTTGTGTATTTTTATACAGTAGGCCTAGCACGAACTCGCAAATTAAACGTAAACTAAATTCTAATGACTTTAAATTTGACAATACTTTATCATTAACACTAACACAATACACAACAACACTTAAAAAAAAAAAAACAGTGGCACTCCGGGAGTGCCGACAAAAGTGAAAACTTGAACAATTACGTGTGTATTTTTTAATCATCTTATAAACAAAACACAAACAGAATACTTTGTCATCACTCACTGACTTATCGGATATACATCAAAACCGAGTACATCCCGAGAACAGCCGAACACATCTGAATGTAGCGCGGTGTCAGTCAAAAAATGACCAGCGCCGTATTTCCACTTTAAAAAAAAATCCCTCTATTCCCTTTATTCAGAGTTCCACCTATAGTACACCCACATTCGCCAGTTATGTTTTAAGTCCCATGTAACAAGGGGCGAGCCTTTTGCCATCAACTAGGCGCACATTCCATAAAGAAAAATCCAATAGCCGTTTGCCAGATCCGGAAGTCAAACCCAGGACCTCATGCTCAGCAGTAGCACTAGCAACTACTAAACCAACGTGGCAGTCAATTAAAAATACTGTTGCGCACATAAATAAGTACTTAGTTTTATAGAGGTATGAGCAACAAGGTGTAAAGCTCACAAATCCTCTACAGAAAAGGGAGGATCCTTCGACCAGACGTTGGTGTGAGGGTATCGTGTCTGGTGGGGCCCGACAATTGCTGTCGGGATGTTGTATATATTGTAATTGCACGGTAAACTCTGCTTGCGTGATGCAGAATTTTGCGTGACGTCAGTGTGATGCGGAATTCACCTGTGGCGATGTTGATGTCGCCACAGTTTTAAGACTTTATCCATATCTATGGATTATATTAACTGTGCTTGCTGCAATTTTTGTTACCCAATCCTTTATGAGAGTAGTTGTATTTTTTTATTTAAAAATCGTTTGAACTTACGTTACGTATATGTCGCGCGTTCGCCCTAGGGTCTCAGGAGCCGAGCAAAAAAGTTAAAAAGTCCATGATGAGACCATCTAATTAAGAGGAATTTGCTGCGCTGACAGTCTTTTAACCCTTCAGTGGTCCGGCGAGGAGAATTAATTCATTCGGTCTGTATGACCGGTGAGGGTTGACAAGGCCGTGAAAGGTACAAAAGGCGCACATGACGGATGATAAGGATTACGTACCTATGTAAGGGTTTTGGGCAGTTGATCTGTAATTTGGGGGACGTTATTATGTTTGGCGTTGTACTGTCGTGTTATGTGGAAGATTCTGGCATTTAAAAGACAGTCCTGCTTGTTTTATGTTTATTGCTGAATGGGCCCGCTCTTGACCTCGATCTCGCCTGGTGGAAAGTGATGGATGAGGTATATGATGGAATGAGCGTGCCCAGAAGATGCCTAAGGCACTGGAACTCTCACGCATCGACGAAACACAGCAGGCTGCTTGACGCCGGACTCCGGTGGGAGGGTGGACGCTAACCAGGCGACAGACGATGATAAAGATACGCATAAACCTATTAAAACTATGAATATAATATATACCTAATTACATATAAATATAATCACAAATAAATATACATAAATACATGAATATACTTACTAAAAAGAAATAAGACAAACAATGAGAAAATATTACCGTTGTGATGATACTGCCAGCTTCTTGCGAATGTGCTCGCGAACCTTAACTTTACAGGATAATCGGTTGGTTGCCATCCTGATTTCCTGGGGGAGCGCATTCCACAGAGAGATAGACTGAACGAAGAAGGAAGAGTGAATGAAGTCTGTGCGGTGAAGGGACATTGGGGAAGACGAATGTAGACTGACTGTTTTCCAAATATTTATTTTAAGGCGAAAGCGCCAGGGTAGCCCGCGAAATTCAATTTTTTTTAGGTTTTTTGCAATTTGCTGGTCAGTATTAAGTTGTACGTTAATTAAAATATGATTCGCGGCCGTAACAAATATGTATTTACAGAATTATAATCATTAAAGCCATCAACACAACTCTCTAAGACCATGTAATCCCCAAGAATGACTATTTCATGAAAAAAAACGTAAGAAAATTTGAATTTCGCGGGCCACCTTAGAGCTTCCCCCTTAAGGAACTTCTGCACCAGTCTGTTTTCTATGTGACACGCCTCTGTAATCTCAGAGTAGGCTACAAACAGCGAGTTTTTTTTAACCAACGAAAAAACGGAGGACGTTCTCAAGTCGACACTTATAGATATTTATTTTTATGTATCACCACGCATAACTTTTTACAGAGTAGTCCGATTTTGATAATTCTTTTTTCGTTGAATAATCAAACAAGCAAATTAATTAATTACGTAAAGCGTGATGTAATTTAGTGATCTTCGTTCATTGATTGTTTGGCGCCGACTCAAAATTACTTAGTTAAACCTACCTACTTACTTACATAGGTTTAAGAACTTAGTTATTAAGGTAAATTAAAAAAGGTTTATTATTTTTTGCTTTTCAGTTTTTCGGCGTTTTAATTTTTTTGTTAAAAAGTTTTTATTTAAATATTTAACAGTGTTGGAAGCTTTTAAAATATGTGTTTTTAATGTAATTTTCTCATTAGTAACCCTTTGGGATGGATGACACTTTGTGTGTACTGTAAATATGTATTTTGTTACTTTTTTCATCATTTGCCTAGCCTTTTCCCATTTATATTGAGGTCGGCTTCCAGTCTAACCGGATGCGGCTAAATACCAGTATTTTACATGGAGCGACTGCCTATCTGACCTCCACAATCCAGATACTGGGTAATACGAAACCCCTTTGGTAAAACTGGTTGTCAGACTTTTTACTTCTGACGACCCGTAACGACAGTCAAAGATCCCCGAAATGCCCGAGTAAACCCCACTTCGAATTTTTCAGACCCCCTTTCAGTCCCTGTTGCATAAAAGATACATATATTTTTATTTCTTTCTTATTTGCAAAATAGTTGGGCAAGGCAAACGTCATCTAAAACTGTTCAAATTTCAAGTTGATACCTAGCATTAGTAATTCTTGAGATATCCAGCTGTGACAGACAGACAGACAGACTTAGTCTCACCATAAGGATTCCGTTTTTTTGGGCCAGCGGGATTGTCCGAAAGGGTTACCGCTGGCCCGGAACATAAAGGGATAAGGAAGGAACACGGGTGGGTTTTAGTCAGTAATAATAATAAAATAATAAAAATCTTTATTACTAGAAGAATGGGTACAGTAAATCTCCTTAAAAAACAAACAAATTAGGTCTTATGTAATGTGCACTTAGATGTCAAAGGAGTGCTTTGGCACTCGAACTAGGATTACCCTGTATCACGAATGCCATGATTGATGAATCAGTAAGAGTCTGACACTCCCGCTCCACCCAGAGCGGGAGGGGTCATTTGATGATTTCCCATACGAAAAAAAAAAAAAGTCTTCCGTTTTTACCATTTTGATACGGAACCCTAAAAACGCAACACGACTTAACAATTCCAATAGCTCAACCTGCATACTCCTACATTTCACCACCCGTAACTTCCTATCCTAGACGTTCCCATTCAATGTGGTCGGAATAAACGTGAAATAAAATTAGGTGAATTGATTGAACCGTACCACTTTACGATACGTAAAAAGGGATAACATTAACCTTCTTTTTGCTTTTTATAAAAGATACATTTATTTTCATTTGGCGTTGACGTTTGTGTTCAAAAGAAATGTTCATTTAGGGTATAAAGTCTTGATTTTGTGTCAAAAGGTTTCTCGCTTGAAAAGAAGGCTTTTATTTAAAGAAAGAAAGAAAATACGTGTATTAAAGATCGCCCTATATTTTTGGGATAATGAAAAGTAATTGTAATTGTTTTTAAAAGAAATCTGGGAAGGATTAGTAGGACTTAACAGGGTTTACTGAGCTGAGCTAAGATTAATACAAGTTATGTCTAGTGTAGACTATCACGGTGGTCAAAAGCGTAACTGAGTGTGTGGACCTAGGTTCGATGATCTATCGATACCTATATATAATTTAAGCTTGCGATAAAACAAAAAAAAAAAAATTCAATACTTTTTTTCAGCACGCGGGCCCAGTGCGGATTGGTGGATGTCATACGTCTTCGAATTGTTTGGTTCTAGGACGTGGATTTATTATTCATTTACAAAAGCTGGAAAGCCGGAATCAAAAGAAGACTGAAGCTGTGGCGAGAAGATTTCCCATCCGCTTAAAAAAAAAAAAAAAAAGCTTTGGCGAGACAGTGCTACCTTACCCAAACCATTCGTTACATCCGCTGAAGATCTACCACGTGGACGTGAGTTGCCGTGGGTAACCAGAAAGTCTTTAAACAGACTCCGGGCCCAGATTGGCCGAAGCAAGGAAAACCTGTTCAGGTGGAGATTCATAGACGACTCCGCCTTGGAGTGTAAATGTGGTGATGTTCCACAAACGATGGGGCACTCAATATCATGTCCTGCGTGTCCTGTCAGCTGCATGTTACAGGAACTGATGAACTCAAGTGATGGCGCCAAACACGTAGCCGAATTCTGGGCCGAGTCCATTTAGATTGATTTAAATTGCCATGGATACGCTATGAAGTGACCTCTGCGCTGCCACCGACAACGCCGTGGAAGTGGCAAAGTTTTGGGAAAACAAGATTTAAATTAAATACAGTCGTGACAGCTACACGAAGAAGAGGAAAGAACACTGACAAGAAGTAATGGAGTATAAACTCCATTACTTCTTATTAGCTGAGTCTATATCAGCTATTATTAGATAGCATACAAGATAGCAATTACTACCACAATAACTTTAGCACATTTTCATTTTAAAACAAAATTAAAGTGAAAGCGCAAACTCCTTGAACAGGATGGCTTGTTTAAGTTAAAGATTAGCTTACTAAGCGACTATGACGAGCTGCTAACTTACCTGCACACGCTGACTTGAAGTTTGTCTCACAACAAGTTAACGGTCGTAATTTTGTGGTAGTAGCTTTAACTTGGACCGGTTGCCAGATATTCTGGCAGCAGAGTTTCATGATTATCTTAGGTATTTACTTAGATCATGAATTGGACTCTTGGAATGAGTTTTAGTGCTTGCCCCTGTCGATTTAAGCACGATTAAGGGTCATAATAGCCGGATGGGTCGATCTTCACTAATAAGCAGCGATTGCCAAGGCCGGACCGTGCATGGTCAACATTAAGACCATTATATGCTGAGACCTCGCTGTGCCTCGGAGTTCAGCTGTTGCTCCTGGCTGTTAGTTTGAGATCTTTTGACAGTAATCACGGGTAGTCTGACCAAGAGGTATCGTGTTACCCAGTAACAGGGTTGTGGAGGTCAGATAGACAGTAGTTCTAAGTAAAATTCTGTTACTAAGCTGCATTCGGTTAGACTGGAAGCTGACCACAATATAGTCGGGAAAAGGCTAGGTTGATGATGAAAAGGCTAGGCAGATGATGTTAGAAGCTTGATTTAATGTACCGGTAAAATGGGGTTACATTGATTAATTTTGAAATAAAACTGACTGTAACTTCTTCAGTTATTTATAAAAAAATACAAAAAAAAATACTGTAATGGCGACTCATGGTTTTTTATTGATAAAATTATTTATTTAATTTTTACGCCCTGTAGGTTCCGAGAAAAAAAACATTAAGTGGCTTATCATCTATAAACTTGATATGGGGTCGCTTTGATTGCCCCCGTTTTTTGTATGTAATAAGAAAGTAGCCCCTAACAGGAAATCATCATCATCTGCCTAGCCTTTTCCCAACCATGTTGGGGTCGGCTTCCAGTCTAACCGGATGCAGCTGAATACCAGTATTTTACATGGAGCGACTGCCTATCTTTCCCCTAACAGGAAATAGAAACAAAAATTAAAAAAAATGTTCACTCATTAGTTTTTGAATTAAAACACTCCATCAGTAATCATCAAAGACACCCCGCTATTCAAATGTCACCCCATTTTACGGTAAATGATAAATGATTTTATTTTTGTAAGTAGGTTTGTACAAACACTTTTACACGTCAATCATATTTTTTTATTCAATCATACCTCGCGGGGGAAACCGCGGGTGGAAACTAGTTTGAAATAAATGCTTCGACTTTGACTTTTTTACTCAACTCAACATGATCCTGAGCCAATATAGACCAATCCCTCGTGTATATAGGGTGATTTTACTCATCATTATGAACAACTTTTACTATGGGACCAAACCTGAAATCGCGAAAAAAAAATCAGCTGTTCCATACATTTATGTTCGTCTAACTCGTCAAAATGTAGGGAACAGCTGATTTTTTTTCGCGATTTCAGGTTTGGTCCCATAGTAAAAGTTGTTCATAATGATGAGTAAAATCACGTGTTTAAGTATCGGTCACTAATTACCAGTCACCCTATATACGTCAACTTCGCCCCGCCTTCTATGGCTCGGTCTTTCACGATCCCGTTGGACGTTTTCAGGAACCCATGCTATGGTGGTCTTGTAGCGGTATCTACAACGCCACATGCGAACGAACCACACGCAAATCCTGCATCGCACAAGCAGAGTTTAACGCGCAACTAGCATAGATACAACGGCCCGAAATGAATCATCGGGCAGTTGCCCACCAGACACAACACCCGTCTGGTCGGAGGATCCTCCCTTTTCTATAAAGTAGGTATGAATGAACTTTACACCCTGTTCCTCATACCTCAATAGTCTTAGGTCCTTTAAAATATTATGTGTCTTGAGTGGTGTGCATACCCAACACAATCCAAATCCACCCAGATTTGGCGAGAAACTTACGACAAAAGTTTCTCTTCTTAGTTTAGGCATTTTACTTAGTAACCAACAATATTAATGTTGTTGCAAATAATATAAATCAGCCTTCTAACCGTTCATCTCATTGTACTAAAAACCCCACTCCTCTCTTTGTAATTAAGTAACAAAAGCTAAGTAATTATGCAAGGAACGAAACAATCTACTAGGCGAATTTATGGAGTTAGAGCTGATAGAAGTGGCAAAGATAATGCTTTTAACGACGGGTGTAAAATAACTATTAAGTAAGTGAGGTGTCTGAAACGTGGTCGCTCACAATGGGCCTTATAAGAAGGCTAAAAGTCACCCAAAGGGCAATGGAGAGGGCTATGCTTGGAGTTTCCCTGCGCGACCGAATCAGAAATGAGGAGATCCGCAGGAGAACCAAGGTAACCGACATAGTCCGAAGAATTGCCAAACTTAAGTGGCAGTGGGCAGGGCACATTGCTCGCAGAACAGATGATGGACCGACGGTCCAGCCGTTTGAGCGTAAAGAAGTAACAAACATAATTATAAACACACACACACACAAACTTTCACTTAATATTAGTGTGATGTGAAACTTGGGAAGATGTTTGTGTGGAACAGATTTGGATGAAAATTGGCACAAAGATAGACCATTTCCTAGATACTTTTGATCCCGATATTCCCCCGGGATGGAAATTTATGCGGGTGAAACCGCGGGACGCAGCTAATACTTAAATAAATACACAATGCTAAAGTATACAGAGTGACCCAGAAGTCGACGTCAATCCGGAATCGGTTAATAGGCCAAATCATAATAGTTACCAGAAAAATATATATTCGAAAGTAGTATCTGTTACTTTTTCACGCCTGAACAACTGAACGGATTTCGATAAAACTTGGCAAGGAGATAGATGGCAATGATGGCATCCTCCGAAAGGACAAAGGCTTTTTGTCCCGGTAGCAAAGTACCCGTGGAATAATTTAAGACATCAACGCGGGCGAAGTTACGAGCAGAAGCTAGTTACTTTTAAATTCTCCTTCAAATACACACACAAAACAAAGGAGAATATCCGAATTGTCCGACTCCTACCAAATTAAGTGTTTACAAACCTATCCAGCAGGGCAATTGCGTAACACATTCTCAATCGGAATCGGTTTCATTTTGACAGTTCAATAACATTCATTGCGTTATTTACATGTTGAGCCGTAAAATTTTTCGAACATATGAAGCAATGGATTAGCAATTTGCTTCAAAATGATTCAGATTCCGACTGATATTGTGTTTCGCAATTCGGGTGCTGGTCTAGTTGTTATCAACGAATCTGTTCGTACCTAAACTTCGATCCTTCGTTAGAACTCGGTGGTCAAGTATTATGTGATTTCTTTCTGCAAAACAACGATCATAATATTATGGAACACTAGCTTCTGCCCGCGACTACGTTCGCGTGAAATTTCACCCTCCTCCCATTCACCTTCATAAGGGTGGAATTTCGAAAAACCCTTTCTTAGTGAATACCTACTTTTCACAAAGAACACACCCTCCAAATTTCATGTCTCTAGGACAAGCGGTTTAGGCTGTGTGTTGATATATCAGTCAGTCAGGACTTTGAATTTTATATATAGGTATACCTATAGATTTTCCTTGTACTATTAGTTGAGGAAAATTGTAGCGGTATCTACAACGCCACATGCGAACAACACGTCATACTGAGGTCACGCAAATCCTGCATCGTGCAAGCAGAGTTTACCGCGCAACTAGCATAGATACAACGCGAACGGTCCGACATGATTCATCGGGCAGTTGCCCGCCAGACACAACACCCATCTGGTCGGAGGATCCTCCCTTTTCTATGGAGTATGAGTGAACTTTACACTCTGTTCCTCATACCTCTATAAAATAATTGCATCGTGCGAAGTATACCACGGGAATGCTGCCCACATTTGGATAGCCAAGATTCAAGACAGTCAAAAACCCAAAAACCAAGATTAAGACCTATCACATCCAGCACTTTAGTTCCCGCCACCGCTATTTTGCTAGTGACATCGGCGGGCGTGGGTTAATTCCATTAAAAGATTAACAAACCGCAGGAGCGCTGAGATCGCCCGCTCAGGCCATGCAAATGAGGGGGCGGGGGGAGAGGGAGACGCATTACAGTGTGTTACCACCACACGATCAACCATCGCACCGTGTTTGGTGAAACGGAGCCTTAAAAGCCTCCTTATGTGGGTGGCACAGGTCTCAATTATGATATTAGGACTGACACTAGTCTAGTCTTGTTAGGAAAGTGGCGGGGAAAAGGGTTGGCTTTGTAAAACGTAAGGGCTTACTGTTATTTGGCTGTTGCTAGGCCAAAAATGGACGATACAAATGTTCGTCTTTTCTTTTTGACCTCTGTTTTGGGTTTGGCCTAATAGTAAGCGATGATTGTTCTGTCAACAATGATGCAGGTTTGCCTCGAAGTTGCGTGTTTGTTTCGTATACAGGTGACTTCTTGTGTTCTTTTTTTTAATTCTTAAGGCCGATTAAAACACTGAACAAGATCGAAAACAAGACTAAAAAAATGACATTTCTGCTTAAATAAATACATAACGCTAAAGGATACAGGGTGTTTCAGAAGTTGACGTAAAGCCGGAATCGGTTAATAGGCCAAGTCATAAGAGTTACCAGAAAAACTACTTGTCAAACTCGCATAGTACTCTTTTTTTTTAGTACAGTCTTTAGTAAAGTTAATTTTGAATATTTGGTTGGGCAAAACGTGACATTTTCTTCCAAGCAGACTTTAAATTTTATGCAAGAGTTTACAGAAACAATAATCGGGATACAATAACAAAAAAAAAACATAAAAAAGTTAAGATTTGTAGTAGCAATAGGAGTGAAGACTGTCACAGGGTGCAGATTTCTTTTTAAACTCATTTTTTTTATAAATGCCATTAAATATTTTTTTAAATACACAAATTAGATTTTTTTAAATATTTTTCTGATAAGTCTGCTGGAAGAATTTTCTTAAGAAATATGCAGCACCTTTGTACTCAAGTTATAATTATATCGTATACCTATGTATTTTACTGTGTGTACATAATAATAAAATAAATAATATATCAGCCTGCAGGGAAACACCATCCTGAGTGATTGTGAATGTGAGGACTATGTGGGTCATTTATTTTATTCCATTTTCCTTCTTAGTTAGTTTTACTCATGATTTGGCAGTTTGAGTAATTTACGAGGCCTATCCAAATGTCCTTTCTTTGATATTTTTCGTTGAATCGTTGAGCTCCTCAAGTTCTGAGTTGAGCTGCACGATTTTTGACAAATGCGTGCGCTGATTGGACAAGTCCACTCAATCTGTGTGGTTCTTTCATCAAAAGACCATTTCAGACACCAATCTACATGGTCTTCACACGATCTGACCAAGATTTTGTCAGGACTTTAAAAGAGACTGTGACCTCTGAGTTTGTTTCGGCCTTTCTTCTCAGAATACTCAGATAGGAAACGCCGACCTCATCTAGTTTAAAAAAATATAATTGACGTGTAAAAATTTTTGTACAAACCTACTTACAGAAAATAAATCATTTATCATTAATTTATCATTTATCGTGTAAACTCTCCCTTCGCGTAAAAGCTGTTGTGTTTCATTGATTAAATTCAGCCCGCGATATCTCACTGCAACATTTCAGTCTGATACCCAAAACCGCAATACTTTCAGCGCTTTGTCCAGCGCCGTGTGAGTGTACATTAAAGCGCTTAAAGCGATGTTCGATAATGTTTGCGGCTTAAAGAACCCGATATTGAAAAGAGATAACAGTTGTTTATGATAGAACTTGGTACGGGCAGTGAAAATTCTTGTGGTTAAGGGGCTTTCAGGACCTAAACACAAAAAACGCAAGTTTTAGAAACAAGAAAAGTAGGTATATGATCGACTACAGTAAACAAAATCAGAAAAATATATGATGTTCTTCAGAATATATGCTAGGTCGATAGTGTTTTGAAAACATACTACAACTAATTTGATACGATACAAAAAAATCATGAAGATACCTTTAAAAACTTTCTTTTTACAATAAAAACCATACTAATATTCATACAATCATTATGATTTTTGTCAGATTATTCTACAAGCAACATACTAAAGCGCTACTGTTTTAATTTTTTAGTCCAAACAATAGATTTTTCGTAAAAAGATAATTGCTTCATATTTTGCAATAAATTACCAGCGTTCGGTTGTGTCATCGCGCTTCTCTTTCTTTTCTATGCAGTCCGACAAAGACCGCGCTTTAGGTCATGTAGTCGCCTTAAAGCTTGGTACAAACCTTTCTCAGGCTGGTCCACAAAAAGCTCGCTCAGCGCGCTAAGGAGCGGGCTACGCTCGGAGTTTCTTTGAAGAGTAAAATCAGACATCATAATTATGAAAATAAACGGAGTACAAAACTGGAGTTATTTATTGAATACTTCAATTATAAAGGTATGAGGAACAGGGTGTAAAGTTCACTCATACTCTATAGAAAAGGGAAGATCCTCCGACCAGACGGGTGTTGTGTCTGGTGGGCAACTGCCCGATGATTCATGTCGGGCCGTTGTATTATGCTAGTTGCGCGGTAAACTCTGCTTGCGCGATGCAGGATTTGCGTGACCTCAGTATGACGCGTTGTTCGCATGTGGCGTTGTAGATACCGCTACACAAGCACATAATTGTACAGAGGCGGACTTAATGCCATAGGCATTTTTTTCTTTTTTTTTTCTAGTTACCGACATAGCTTGCAGAGTAACCAAGCTAAAGTGGCAGTGGGCTGGCCATGTTTGTCGAAGAACCGATGGCCGGTAGATCAGAAGGATCCTGGAGTGGAGACCGCGTTACGGCTAGTGTAGTGTGGGTGGCCACCATAGATATAGATACACCTAGAGAACGCAAGAGCAACTACTTCGCGTGCCAAAAATCGCACCAGCTTACGATAAAAAATCATAAGCCGCCCACTTTCGCGCTCAGTCCTGTGTACTGCTGGTAAGCGTGAGCGAGAGCGCGAGCTTTTGAAGTCATAGTAGATAGTCAAAAAATGGCACGCTTGGTTTTCATACAGTTCGTGATACTTGCGTTATCTAGGTCTATCTATATTTGTGGTCGCCACCCGTCTAGATGCACCGACCAAAAAGGTGGCTGGGTCAGACTGGATAAGGAAAATGGAGGACAGGGTGTTGTGGCGTAGAATGGGAGAGGATTATGTCCAGCAGTGGACTGCGATAGGCTGAGTTGATTGACAAACCTTTGTCATATCTTTCTAAGACCCCAAGCCTACGCCACGCGCCATCATCGGTCTGTCGCTCTGTATATGTCATAGGGCTGCATCCGTTTGTATATTTTACCGGTAATAGGCAGCTATCTATTACCGGATTCAGACTATACTTGGCCTGAATCGTTTTATTACTAGCAGCGCCCCGCGGTTTCACCCGCATAAATGTCGATCCCGTAGGAATATCGGGATAAAAACTACCCTATGACCTTTCCCGGGACTCAAACTATCTCTATACCAAATTTCATCTAAATCGGTTCTGTGGTTTAAAACGTGAAGAGGTAACAGAGAGACAGACACACTTTCATGTTTAGAATATTAGTATGGATTTGTCATGAATAAAATAAAGAAAATAAACGGTAGCAGTTTTCGTGGTACGGAACTCATAGTGCGCGAAATAATAAATGTTGCTTGTTGTATATTGTGGAAATTAGATATTATCTACAGGAAAGAAAGTAAATACGTTTATTTACTACAGTAAACATGAATGACGTAGAAAAAAAAAACAAACACAAAAAAAAACAGGTTGGGGAAAATATGCGTCACATCTACTCAAATAGGCCCACAAGTTCAACGAACTCAAATGTAAAAGATGATCTACATTATAAATTTTCTTTTGAACCAAGATACCTATCAATATAAAAACAAAAGATATTTTTAAGGTAAAATCCCATAAGTAACATAAAAGAAAAACACATTTTATTTTATACCAAATCATAAAGCGAAGATTTTTCTCGTGTTAACACGAAACCCAAAAAATATTTCAGTATGTTTTCTTTATACCTAATATTCGCGCAATATTTTCTGTATTACGTAAAATATTATATTAACACAAGGAATTTCCATAAAAATGATATCTTTTGGCCACAATATGTTATCGTAATATTCGGTTCGTTCGTAGGGATAATAAAAAAATGGTCACGTAATTATGTACAGCGCTTGTTCGGTGCTCGGGTTCAGTATACAAATATGTATTTTCTTCATATTTCGGCATTTCTTCTCGATTTTGCTACAACCTATTTCTATATATTAGGGGTCATTTATTTTAAAGTAGAAATATTCCAAGTGGCTGTCAAGACTGGGGAGCGGGGCGGGCGCGGGCGTGGGGCGGGCGCGGGAGCGGGAACGCACGCGGGCTGCCCGTCCGCAGTAGAGCGCGGCTGCGTTCTGCGTGTTGTCGTGTTCAGTGCAGTTTGACCAGATTAAATTTTACGAACAAACCGAAGCACCTTAAAAAATACTGAATATCTCATCTGAATAAAATATATTAAACTAAAGTCGGGTAATTACCTGAACATCAATGTTCGCGGGGACGATCGCTGCGTTGTTACCATAGTTTTTTATCCAAAACATACCCAAAAATACTGAATTACTGATGCTTGGAAAAGTCGATAAAATGGAATCGCTGAAGTGGAAAAATGACAACTAACTTTTGGAGGCCATTATAAATATCCTACCTCAAAACATTCACACAACCCCACAGAACCCTAAAAAACCAACACAATATTAACACATCCACGTATCAACAGAATGGATGTTCAAATCAATAGATAAGCGATCGCCAACCATTTGTCGTTGCTAATAATACCCCGCTCTTCTGCCAGACATTGATAAATGATGTGCCGAAGGTTGGCGGCCCGTCAACAAGTTCGTCTTGCAATATTTTTTAACGGAGACCGTGTAGAGTTGATACTTTATCGTTCATGGTTTTTTGGTGTCCTCAATTCCTCGAGTTTTTGATCGATAGATTTGTTTTTAAAGTAATTAGTTTTGCTTGGCTTTAATAATGGTTTATATTGCCTATTCAAAATAAAAAAAAAATCAAAATCAAAAGTCATTTATTCAAACTAGGCTGAGAATTTCGAACGTCAAAATTACAAAAGACAGTCCCCCAAAACGCCCGCCCTCCATCACCACTTTCTAGTGCTTACGGGGAGAAGAAGTGGCGCAACAAACTCCCCAGCAGCACAGCTGTCTGTTCAGTTCGAAAATACTTGATTGTATACAATACTAGATATGCAAAGTAATTAACATTACAGGACACAGAACATTAAATTAAATTATTTGCCATTATGTTAGCTAGCCATGCCAAATATAGGTACCAACAAATAAAATCAAATTTGTAAGTACTGAAGCAAAAAAAAAAATCAAAATTAAAAAAAAAAACTCACTACCTAAATACAAGCCTCCAGTTGGTATAAAGGGCGTGAAAGCTTACATTTTTTTTGTTTTTTTTGTTTCCGTTTTAATATAATGGTTCAGAATACCTGCCTCGTTGGTATGGCAGTCACAAGTTGAGCATGGGGACGATTCACACTATCAATCACAATCTGAACTGTGATGAAGGAAATTACTAATACATTGCTTCATATGTTCGAAAAATTTGTCGACTCAACAATGTAGATAACGCAATGAATGTTGTTAAAGTATCAAAATGAAACCGTTTCCTATTGTTAATGTGTTACGCAATAGGGGCTGGTCGAGCAATGCGACACTGGGTTTTGTATAAGGAATTTCTTAGCACACTGGAGCGTGCACGCCAATCGCGTAATACTCTTTCAATCCAAAGGATTTTATAGGATATTGCTAATCCATTGCTTAACACATTTGAAACATTTGTCTGCTCTGCATCACGCAAGTAATGTTGTTAAGGTGATATGTTGAAAAAAAAATGTGGTTTTTCTATTTCGTGGAACTTGTTAAGTATGTGGAATAGGGATTTAATATTTTGGTATATGTTTTTGACTCTTTAGCAAAAGGAGTACACGATTCAATGAATTTTTCTCGATACAAAAAAAAATGCAAAGTTATATCTATATCATTACTTTTTTCGACATCACGGCGTAACGCTTAAGAGTTATTCAATGGAATTTACTTTAAAACATAGAGAAAGAGTTTACTCAAAGTAGTTTTTTATATCATTTATCGTTTTATTCCGGGCGCACGCACATTATAGCCATCACTCTTCTTTTCCGTTTCAAAAGCAATTGCATCACTTTCGCTCGTTTAGTAAGTTTTCGTGGATTTTAGATTTTCGAGGTAGCTCCGGGTTAAATAATTGTCAAAATGAAAGATTTGCCACTGTGTTACGCAATCACCCCATTGATTTTGGGCCTGGTTAGGTGGCAACAGAAAAACTTTATGCGCACTTATGTATCTACTACCTATTTTATTTTCACCCACGCGAAGGGCGGAAGTTATCCCAAAGGGATCCTACCAGGATAAAAAGTATCTAATGTAATCCAGGTAATTATACAAGGTGGATACAACAAGACGACAGTAAAAGAAACTGCTAATATCTTGACGTTCCCGGTCAAAAATTTAACAAATTCATCCAATAATTTTGTCACTATAGCTAGCCAAAGATTCGCACCATCCTTATTCGGCCAATCACTTCTTTTTTGTTTGTTAGAAAAAGACACTTTTTTATTTTCTGGATTTATTTGATAGTTCCTAAATACTCCTGTGTATTATAATTGCCAGTGCTTTCATTTATTGTCGTACTGTCATATCCACATTGTATGTGTGCCAAATTAATCAAAATCACTTCAGCCGTTTTTGAGTAACAAACATTTAAACATAAACTTTCACATTAAACATATTAATAATATATTTATATTATTTATAATTATGTCTGTAATTTATATGGTGTACATAATAAAGAGTATTCTATTCTCTTCTATTCTATAGTAGAATTCATTCCAGGTTGAACTGCATCTCTCGCAAAATTCTAGCTAAGTTTCATCAAGAAATCCTACAAAATCTCTACAGGGTATGGATTTCTTTCAGGGTATGGATTTTACGAAGTTAATCAGACAACCTTCGCCCCTGCGAGAAATGTGAAACGCGAAGGCGAAGTCGAGATATACCAACATTTGTTAAGAAAAGGTTTTTTAAGGTTTCATTCTGTTCAGGTATTTTATTCTGTTTTGATCGTTAAGCTGATAACGAGGTTAAGATATATTGGATTGTATTCGGAGAATTTGTGTAAGTAGAACTAACAACTATCGGAAATGAGCCAGGTACAGTCAACAGCAAAAGTAGATGATCAAATTCAGAAATTCAATATTAATTAACGGAGTTCGCGTCAGAACTGTATGGCAGAGCTGTTGCTGTTGTTGTTGTTGTTGTTGAGCTGTGTGCAGAGACTGTGTGGCTGTGCGGCAAAGTTCTGACGCGAACTCCGTTCATTAGTATTGAATTTCTGATTTTGATCATCTACTTTTGCTGTTGACTGTACCAATGCTGGAAGTGATTTCTTTAGAAGTAAGCATCACCTTTGTACAGACGCCAGCACATCAAGCTACTACAATCTGTCAAATTTCTTTAATAGATTTTCAACTTTATCGCTAAAGCATAAAGTTCAAAGTTGATCGGGCAACTTTGACAGTTTCGGGTAGCTTGATGTGATGGCGTCTGTACATATTTTTCTGTTCCTTTCTTCTTGTCTGACTATATATGTGGTGAAGCGGGTGAATATTTGCGGGTGGTTTAATTTAAATTGGGCGAAGGCGAAAAGAACCAACTCTAAAATTGGGCGAATGCGGAGGATATCACGAATCCTATAATAAATGGGTATGAGCAGAGGACACGCAGCCGAGAAATTATACCAACATGAAGAAATCAAGATAAACACTAACCTTTGACTCTGCTGGCGGCGGCTGATGACTTCCAGGGGCGCCCCGGACTTGCTCTGTTCTAGCTGATTCTTTTGGTTCACGGTGCTCAGCAAAAACCTATAGACCGGTCTATAATTTGGCTGCGAGCGGGTTACTTTGCGGATTACAAAAAATTTGTTATGGCAGCTTTACTCGGCGCGAGCTCCAGCCTGAACTGACTAAGGTGGTCGAGTTGGGGAGCGTTTGTTAGATGCGGTGCGGCAGTTCTTAATTGACTGCTTGGTATGGTTTTAAATTACGATAATGAGCGAATGACCAAATGACGGTTTTTTCTCTGCGCGGACGGGCCTTATATAGGTATCCCCTCCCGCGCCAATCTTGAGACCAAAGTTGTGTGTCTCTTTCCTTCCACACGTTGGTGATAGGTAAACGGCGTAACCAATATGTGTGTACATAAATGGATAAATAAATAATAGAACCTTAGCCATACGTAAAAGGGGGGTCTTTTGGAAAAAAAATATTACTAATAATGTTCCCACTGCTGGGACACAGGCTTCCTCTCTGTTAGAGGGAATGGGCAACAATCCACGCAGTCGTTGGTGGATGTCACATGTCTTCGATTTTTTCTTGTTCTAGAACATGACGGTTTCCTCACGATGTTTTCCTTCACCGTTTTATGAGCAGTAGAAAATGTATGCCTATTTACAACCAACAAAAAAAAAGTTTTGAATCGTAGACATTTTCTTTGATCAGAATTATGCCTTAATCTTTTCCTATTCAAGGGGACATACCTACTGGCAACTGAAAGGTGCTTATTGAAATCATTTCAATCCTGTCTTTTTACATTTTGCTTACCACTTTTTCGCTTGACAACGCTGCTTAAACCAAGTTTGTATAGCGAATTAGTGATGTTTACGTTAAACGTAACACAAAATGAGCTCTTCAAAGAAATGCAATGTAACTGAAATGTATCACGACAACTAGGCGAATTTTGTTTGGACATCATTGTGTACATTTTGCTAATCTGTACTCGGTTCTAGGCTTTAGGGTTTATATTGTAAGCTTCAAGTTAATAATGTCCTTTACATTTCTAAGGTACAAAACTGTGAAAAAAGGCCAAAGGCCAGAAATTTAAAAAGAGGCTCAAGTATTAAAAAACGTTTGCATCATTAGAAATGCAAAAAGTTTTTAAAGTTTCCTTTATTTAATAAAACGACCATCATTAGAGGTTCAGTAAGTTTTAGAGAATCAGTCAAATGTTTCCCATATTATTTGAATTCGTGCAACCTCAAAAATGCCTCAAAAATTAAATGCCTGCATGAAAAATAAATTTCTATGATTAGGCAAATCTTTTTACCGCATCATGCTTATACCAACTTGAGGGCAGATGAAGGATCAGAAACTACTGTTAAGCTACTCAATATCAAATTCACTGCCCCATCCACCCCATCCTTTATTCTGCTCCACATTTTCTTTGAGGAAAATCTGATCATTATTACGAATACGGTTCATAATCGTCTTATTTCCCCTATGGTGTGGTATCCTGGAGCATTTCGTTTCATATGTTTCTGAGGATACGGATGAAATTCGAGTTATAATGAACTGACGTAACACCTTTTATCGCAATAAAAATAACTTTAATTTCGGAAGTCGGTGGCTAACAACAAAAATTCGAACCCAACGACACCGACTTCCGAAATTAAAGTTATTTTTCACTTTGTAGTGTCATTTCTGGAAGTCAGTTGTTTTTTTTTTTGTGATTTTTTACTTTTACGTTGTACTTACCCCACACAAATTCGTATAACACTACTTGCTATGTAAATATCAGTGACAGGAAGTCATTATAACTTCATCAATATAATATCACCCATATATAGGTATCATAAATAGGTAGCTGCATCCAGTTAGACTGGAAGCCGACCCCAACATAGTTGGGAAAAGGGCTAGGCAGATGATGATATAGGTATCATGTATGTATATGAGATCAACTACAACTGGTTCTTAGCAGCTTTGAACAGAGAGAAGTGGAAAGAGAGTAGGGAAGCCTTTGCCCTGCAGTGAGACATCACAGGCTAATAATAATAATAATGGGACCTCCCTTGAGATGCCTCAAGGGAGGTCCCATTAAAACTCTTTTTTTAATAGATAGGATATGCACCCTATCCATTAAAAAAAGAGTTTTTGAAATCGATTTACAATTGCCGGAGATATCGCGTAACAAACATACAAGAAAAAAATGTTATTAAAAAAAAATAAAAAAAACCCGACTGCGGTAAAAAACTTAAGTTAAAAGAACTGAAAAGCTAAAAACAAGCCCATTTTAAATTAAATAAAAGTTGGAAGCAGGCGGGACCCATTTGAATTTGAAAATATAATAAAAATTGTATGGGTCCCGCCTGCTTCCAACTTTTATTTAATTTAACTTTTTTTATTTCCAGCTTTTTAGTTTACAAAAGTGAAAGATTTCGCTGACGATTTAGTTCTTGGTACGTGCTTTTTACGATTTGTCACTTCGAATTACTTTTAACGATATAAGTTGTTTATATTTTTGTAATCATCTTTTAAAGCCCTTTATTTTGATACCCCACTCGATAGGTTTTGAGAAAAAAAATTTTTTTTGAAGACATACTTACATAGTAGCCGCCATATTGAATTTTCACTAACGTCTTGTCTTTAGTGACACTCGCCGGACTTAGAGGAATCGATTGACGTGTGAATCATAAAAATCAGCCTAGGCGTTTGGTCTGTATAGTGCTTCAAAGGAACATACAAACATACATACATAGGCTGATGAACACATTACCACTCCTTTGCATCGCGCAGTTGGATAAAGAAAAACCATACAGTCGAATTGAGAACCTCCTCTTTTTTGAAGTCTGTTAAAAATACTATAATTTATCCACAAAACAAACTAAAACCTTTCGTACAAACACAGACGAACATTGTTTATCAACACTGTTAGACCGAAACTAATTATTTAACACACTCTCCCTTCACCTACCCTCCCTACGAATATGTTTATTTGTTGAAATATGGATGGAGGGTGCAGCGGCAATTGATAGTAGTTATACTTAGGTAGGTAGGAGACGATATTTATGGCTAGACATCAGATATCCAGGTAATTACAAAACAACAACAACTATTTTTATAATTTTTAAATATGTGAGCACCATGTATCTATCACATAATTGATTTACCTGTCATTGCTTAATTTTTAATTCTTTTTACCGTTTGTGGTAGACTAATTTTATTCTAGGTGCATCGTCTTCATATATAATTTATATTATGTATACAAGACCTTGTAAAATTTTTTAAAAGAGTAACGGTGGAGTTTCTTGCCCATTCTTCTCCATACGAAAACTACTTTTTGGAATGGGCGACTAGTATCAATACTATTTAGTTGTAATTTTTGACGTTCAAAAGTGCCTTTAATGTGCCTATTTGAAATAAATGATTTGACTTTGACTTTGAATTGTGTGTAGGTATGTGTGAGTATAGCATACTACATTATTTTTTTTGTTTAGCCTATACTGTCCCACTGCAGGGCAAAGGCCTCCCCCAAGTCCTTCCAGGAGCTCTTTTCCCGTGCCACCTCAACCAGCCCTCGCGGTACGCGTCCAGGTCATCTCGCCACCGCTTTCTGGGTCGACCTCAGCGGCGCCGTCCATCTTCGGGCACCCATTGTATGGAAACTTTTGCCCAGCGGTCATCCTGCATGCGGCTGATGTGACCCGCCCAATCTCACTTGAGCCAGGCCACCAACCACATATTATTATAATAGCCTCCCCGACCGTTTTCGGTCACGGTGGCCAATCTCAGTGGAGATTAGCCAGGTACGCAGGAGATATTATAGTGCACAAGTGTGTGCGCAAACACAGGTGCACTCTCTGTTCCTTTACTCTCATAGTCCGATGGGACGGCAATCCGACACGACCGGGGAGAGTTCAGGCGCAGGACCAACGGCTTTAAGTGCTTTCCGAGGCACGGGGGTATTAAACCGCCAACTTCCAAACTCCGGACTCTTACTAAGAATATCCTAATGGAAAACCCAATAACCCCACGCTCAGCAGTCGCGCTTGCAACCACGAGACCAACGGGGCAGTCAACATACAACAACATACAACATATTATTACATATTGGCAAAAGCACCATAATTCCGTAACACACTATAAATCACAATATGAATAATTTTGAAGGATATTGCTAATCCATTGCTTCATAATACGAAAAATTTGTCCGCTCAGCCATGTAAAAAACGCAATGAATGTTGTGGAACTGTCAAACTGAAAGCCATTGCTACTGTTACTCTTAAGTAGTTATCCCCCAGGCATAAGTTTTAGACCTGTAACCAACTTTTTAATGCTTAACGGTGCAGGATAGCCTTGCCCTTAACCATAAGTGGTCATTGTGTAAGTGAATGGTTCAGCAGCTTCAATATCATCAGGATTGTGCCGAAATATTTTGCACAGCTTTTGGCCTCGCCGTCAAACAGGCCTCATCCTAACGTAAGCACGTAACCAAAGCGGATCAGAAGCTCCGATACGTTGACTTGGCTACGGCTAGGCGACGCGACGCTGCGCTTACGGCTCGCCGACCGCTGGTTGATGGTGCAGGCAGGCCGCGGGAGGGGTGAGAGGGGCAAGGGTGGACGAAGAGGTGTAAGCTCGGGTTCGGAGAGACGTAAGCGCGGGGACGACGAGCAGTAACGCACCGCACCGCGGTTCGTGAGTTTGTCCCGAGGCGAGGCGATTACGTTACGATTCCAATTTGTGTGCGTTGCAGTAGGGAGTTTCATACAACTAGAATACTGGACGACTCGAGTTGATACGGTGCCGACCCCTTTCCGGTTTGATACGTGTGCTATGACCTTAATCCGACCTTTTCGGTGATTCTTAATAACTTCGTAACGTAACTAGACGCCGCCCCTTGTTGCACCGTCATGCTTATTTATTACATTATTTGCTATAGAGCTGTAGTGGCTTACGAAATATCGACGTTCCATGAAATCCATAGGTACGGTCGAAGTTACGGACGTTTTATACTTCGTAATACCTACGGATCTAATATTAGTTTGGGGCCAGGAGGAAGGGCAGTTGTCCTTACTAGCGATGTGTTGTTACCGGTCAGGAGTAGGGTTCACTCCCAAGTTTCGAACTCCTTTTGGATGGGCCCGAATCTTCGTTGACGGACTTAGAGTCTAAGCCCCGAACAAGATACAGTGGTGCCGATTCCGTTGTTCACAAACTAAACTAAATTTAAATTCAAGCGCTGATTAATTTAACAAGACTAAACTAAACTTTATCTTCTGTCCTTTTCTTAATGAAATAGAAAGAAAAAGACGCACTGTACTTGAATTTAGTTTTGTTTTTGAACAAGGGAATCGACGCCATAGTTTTGTCATGATTCTACGACTAATGGTGCTACTTTTTTATTGCTGCTGTAACTGTATCGTAATATTGTTACTTACTGGACACATTAAAATACATCATCTGCCGAGCCTTTTCCCAACTATGTTGGGGTCGGCTTCCAGTCTAACCGGATGCAGCTGAATACCAGTATTTTACATGGAGCGACTGCCTATCTGACCTCCACAACCCAGTTACTGGGTAATACGATACCCCTTGGTAAGACTGGTTGTCAGACTTTCGGGCTTCTGACTACCTGTAACGTTTGTCAAAGGTCCACGAATGACAGCCGGGACCGGCGGCTTATCGTGCTTTCCGAGACACGGAGGGGTCTCGGTATGTAAAGATCATGGTCACCCATCCACAGACCAACCGCGGTAAGCGTAGCTTAACATGATCGATCGACCTGTGAGGCTGTTATTATTTAGCCCCTCAAAAACAACACAAACAAAAGAAAAACACAACAAACTACAAACACAAAAAAAACATCCTCAGTAAAGATCCTTCTCAACAAAAAAAAATACTTCTCATCGAGTCAAACCGACTGCCGTTTACAATTCCTCTTGCAACTATTTTAATAACACCATTTAAATTCAATAGCCTTCCTATAGAGATCCATAGCTATTAACCACTATAGGGTTACGTGCGGTCACATTAACACCCTCTTATTAACATAGGTATGCCTACAGCCACACACACACCCCTGTGTAGGAAACCACACGTGCTTGGTAACAATTTTTGACACTGACCTTTATTTCGTGGTAGTAAGGGTGGTTTTGGTAGTAAACTACGGATCTTCGTTTCTGTGTAGTCGCAACAAAAAGAGTGTCTGCTATGACCACAGGATTGAAATGAAAACTTACGACTAGAGCCGAGAATTCGCGATTCAGCGCCGAGTAGGTATACGCTATTCAGCGTCACCGAACCGAGCGTGACGGTTCAAGGGTTCTACTCCCTCCATTAGTTTGGGGCCGAACTAAGGATGAATGACAACACGATTTGTCAGTTGTCCCTAATCCTGATATGTTTTTGCCTTTCCGAAAAGTTGAATTTGTCACTTATTTTAATGAACAACAGACTATTTTCGGACGTCCAGTTTTTTCGTTGACACACTTACGGCCGAAACTAAAAACCTATTATCAGTTAAGGGGGAAGCGCTAAGGTAGCCCGCGAAATTCAAATTTTCTTACGTTTTTTGCAATTTGCTGGTCAGTATTAAGTTGTACGTTGATTAAAATAGGTTTAGCGACCGTAACAAATATGTATTTACAGAATCATAATCATTACAATCAGTAATAAAACTTGTTATGTTAGTATAATTGTAAAATGTGAAGATTTCATGAAATAGTCATTCAGTGGGAATACTTGGTCTTAGAGAGTTGTGTTGATGACTTCATTTAATGATTACACACACACACACACATCATTTGACATAGACGCGTACGTATGGCGATTTCAAACAAATGCCGATCGCGAGTGCGCTTGCACTCGCTGTACGTGAAGCGTCTATATGTGTGCGTGCGTTTTAGCTCGATGTCATCATCATCTGCCCAGCCTTTTCCCAACTATGTTGGGGTCGGCTTCCAGTCTAACCGGATGCAGCTGAATACCAGTATTTTAGATGGAGCGACTGCCTATCTGACCTCCACAACCCAGTTACTGGGTAATACGATACCCCTTGGTAAGACTGGTTGTCAGACTTTCGGGCTTCTGACCACCCGTAACGACTGTCAAAGATCCACGAATGTCGGCCGGGACCAACAGCTTAACGTGCTTTCCGAGGCACGGAGAGGTCACGGTATGAATTGATGGTTACCCATCCACAGACCAACCGCGGCAAGCGTAGCTTAACCTGATCGACCAACCTGTGCGGCTGTTATTATTTAGCCACGGGCTTTTAGCTCGATGTATGACGATGAATTTCTGTGCCTACCTACTTTGTGGTATAGGTATGCGTGGTCACACCGTTCACCTCTGTTCCATCGTGGGGTGCAGTGCAATCTTGTTGATTGTTCAACGTTAGACCGGCGACCATTTTGATAAACTCTCTCGGAGGGGTCGTTTCGTCTCCCCCAAATTTTGGATTATACTGAGTACAATCTTGTGGAGCATGCGGAAATTGGAGCCAATTTTGTTTCTAAAAAGTATATTTTTATAGGTTTAACTAGATTAAATAGTCTTTTAGATTAAGGTTAATTGTTTTTTTTATAAGATACAGCATATTGTTATTTTTAATAACCGACGAAATTTTTTTTTTCTTTTTATCTAAGGAATTTTTGTACATAAAATACATGTTAATTCCATCGTACCCTAACTTAAACCAAACTACATCTACTTACAAAGAGAGTACCTATGGTGCTAAAATACACGAGTGTCACGTTGTTAACTGCAGCAGTCTACAATGTGACACTCGTGTATTTGAGTACGGTGCTAAAATACACGAGTGTCACGTTGTTAACTGCAGCAGTCTACAATGTGACAGTCGTGTATTTGAGTACGGTGCTAAAATACACGAGTGTCACGTTGTTAACTGCAGCAGTCTACAATGTGACACTCGTGTATTTGAGTACGGTGCTAAAATACACGAGTGTCACGTTGTTAACTGCAGCAGTCTACAATGTGACACTCGTGTATTTGAGTACGGTGCTAAAATAAACGAGTGTCACGTTGTTAACTGCAGCAGTCTACAATGTGACACTCGTGTATTTGAGTACGGTGCTAAAATACACGAGTGTCACGTTGTCGACTGTAGCTGCCTACGCGTCGACGGTTGCTGCAGTCGCCTCTGCCGTTGACGCTTGCCGCTCGTGTAGTTTACACGGTGAGATTTTACAGAATATTATAGACAGACTGACTTTTTTCGTTAGGAAATATAATAAAAGATCTAAACAACATCTATGAAAATCTAGGAACATTTAAATGATTATACTGCTAGTAAGACTTGAATTTGATAGCCAGGTTGGTCTCGTGGTTGCAAGCGCTACTGCTGAGCGTGGGGTCCTAGGTTCGTTTCCCAGGTCGGGCAAATGTTATTGGGTTTTCCATTAGGAATTTCTTAGTAACAGCCCGGATTTTGGAAGTTGGCAGTTTAATACCCCCGTGGCTCGGAAAGAACCTAAAACCGTTCGTCCTGCGCCTGAACTCTCCCCGGTCGTGTCTGGTTGCCATCCCGTCGGACTGTGATGTGAGTAACGGAACGGAACAGAGAGTGCACAATGTGTTTGCACACACACTTGTGCACTATAATATCTCCTGCGTATTACACCTGCCACCGTTACCGAAATCAGTCGGGATGTTATTATTTTTATTACTGCCAGTAAGATTATATTCACCTTACCTCGGCTGGTTTCCCCGAATACTAGTCTTGTGTTATTTTTATTGCAATAAATACAGTCAGCAAAAATAGTTTGTCAAAATATCATCATCATCCGCTTAGTCTTTTCTCAACTATGTTGTGGTCAACTTCCAGTCTAACCGGATGCAGCTGAAAACCAGTATTTTACATGGAGTGACTGCCTATCTGACCTCCACAACCCAGTTACTGGGTAATACGATACCCCTTGGTAAGACTGATCGTCAGACTTTCGGGCTTCTGACTACCCGTAACGACTGTCAAAGATCTACGAATGACAGCCGGGACCAACGGCTTAACGTGCTTTCCGAGCCACGGAGAGGTCACGGTATGTAAAGATAGTCACCCATCCACAGACCAACCGCGGCAAGCGTAGCTTAACCTGATCGATCGACCTGTGCAGCTGTTATTATTTAGCCACGGGCCCCTCTCGGGCACGGCGAGGTAAAGTTAAAATAAATGTCAACAACTCAATTTGTTAAATTTTCAAAGTACTTGTAAGTACCGTTTAAATATGATACTTTGAATTTTGTTACGAAATTGGGCCTCATTATTTTGTTTGTCGATACGAAACCTTTTAAAATTCGTTATCGTTTTTATCTTTGGCTATGTATATTTTGTGTCTGAAATCATAAAAGCACAGACGAATTTGCAATTATACGTCATTTTTAATAGTACCTACCTACCTTACTTATTTGATTAATTATGATGACAAACTAATGTAGTAATGGCCCTGTGGTAACGGCCCCGAGTTACGAGTTGTAGGACGTGGGTTCGAACCTAGGCAGGCGTTTTTATTTTGTGTAAAGTAATCTCATCACCACTGCTCTCAAAACGGTGAAGGAAAACATCGTGAGGAAACCGGCATATTCTAGAACCAAAAATTCGAAGACATCCGATGACGAACGTGTTTTTTTCGGCGTTTTTGCCTTGTGGTACGGAACCCTTCGTGTGCGAGAGGTTGGCCAGTTTTTCCTAACCTAAAGAAACAACATAATTATTTATTCTGTCAAGTATGTTTTATTTGTAAAAAAAATACTAGAATTATTACTTTCTACGCTATCGCTACTTCAAAAACAGGGGGTGACCCCTCGCTGCAAAACGATATATCTTATACATATTGCATTACGCGATTCATGAATCACATTATCTACTCTGTGTATTTATGTTTCCTGTATCACATAAAACAAAACATATGTACATAATTTATAGTTACGTGATAGAGAAAAGGAAGGGGATTGAACCAAAGAAGTACCTAACATAAATTGTTATTTACTTGCAATCCTTAGAGGATTCTCAGGACCTCTAAAAAAATAAACATACTCTGAATTTTCTTACAGTTCTGAGACTTTTGGGGTCGAAACGCTCGGGTCATGGGGCCCATGTGCGCGTATCCTTTTTAACGAAATTTTTCTTCGACTGATCTTCACATGAGCAAAGGGCTGGTTCGTTCGTAGGCCAAAGAATTAGCATTGTCATTCAACGCGGCAATGCGGCCAGTCTTTTGGGCAAGTTTCCAGATTATAGCACTGTGGACGATGTATTTCAATAAACTCTGTACTTATTTATGTTCCTGACGATCCTTCAGAATCAAAAACAAAAGAAAAAGCGGATCAAACCGGAATGAGAAAGTTTATAGTGGATAAAACAGAGATTAAAACAGAAGACGAACAAGCAGGGGATCGAGGAGGGGGGGTGGAGGGGGGGTTCAAGGGATCAGAACGGAATAACTCTGTGTTCTTTTGTATGTGTTTCTGTATTTATAGTTTAGTCCCTGGTGTAAATAGTTAGTTGTGTAATAAGGGTGATAACCACTAAGGTGTAGCGCTCCCGACGGACAGTTGGCTGACAAGCCATGTGACAAGGAAAAAAAGGTAAAAACGTAGAACCATCTTCTAGGCGTAATTATGGAAGTAAGAGGACAAACTGTGGTTTTATTTACTTGTCCCGATACTGAGAGCTTGTAAAATTATCACATTACACAGTTTTACATATCCAAATCATCGTAAACCCTAACAACAGAGGGTCACAAGTATAATAATAATAATTTCAGCACCTTTTCAATAAAATTTCACCCTATTCGAGCTCTGAATAGTATTTCTAAGTGAATGGATCGGCCATTAATTTTGTATGACAATGGATTCTAATTCATTTATGCGTTCATAAAACCTTGGTTATGATCTATTGGAGGTTACAATTAGTAGGTGTGGTGGGGGACCTTGTTCGCCATAAAATATAGAGGACATTATGGGGAAACTTATTGGTTTATTAACAGTGCAATATTGTTTATGGTGCTTATGTAACTTACAGAACCTAAACACAACAAACGCAAGTTTTAGAAACAATAAAAGTATATGATCGACTACAGTAAACAAAATCAGAAAAATATATGATATTCTTCAGGATGCTATGTAGGTAGTGTGTTGAAAACATAATACAACTAATTTGATACTCCTTATTCAAATTACACCTTCTATAGTACTGAAACGGACTAAAAACATGCTACGGGTACACATACAGAGTTTCCCTGTCCGGTACTGTTTAGTTTCGATTCTCTTCTGTTTCGCTTTCAACATCGTGCGCGAAGGTTTTAGAGCAATTGATTGCCGAGCACCATTCGCTGAATGGAATGAAGAAACTATCTCCATTTTCCATAGGATTTTAGTTATTGCGTCCATGTTTTGTTTACTGAGGCTACGTTCGTAGCTTCAAAATATTTCGATGCTTTTTTGTTTCTCTTCTGTTACTTCCTATTTTCAAGATTATATGGAAAAGTTTATTATTTTGATATTAGCTTCTGCCCCCACCCACCGCGTCTTCAGCTTTGTTATTAGAATATATAAATTTTCGTCTTTGACATTTTGGCGTACTACGTGGCCAAAGCTACCTCGCGTGAGGCCCGTTAGAGGTTTGTAATAAAATAAGACACCAGCTGGCGATTGTTCTCGTACACACTTGTGCACCCAAGGAGAACTCCCGGTTGGTGTAGGACTATGGTCCGCGCGAAACTAGTTGGCCGCGCCTTAGGTGGGGACGGGGGTGAGGGCGGCGGGGTTGCCTAGTGTTCGCAACGCACGTACTGAGTAATGACAAAGCGTCCCCGCCCCGCCGTCCCACCGCTCACATACCTATGGCGCGGCCAACTAATTCCGCGCGGACTATAATTGTAGGATAGTCAATAAGTAACTACCTATCCAATGAAGCAATAGGAGTACTTAAAAAAAAAGTTGTCCAGACCGAATTTCGGCCTTGGCGACTAATCTCAGAGGAGACCAAGGAAACCTTCGGCGCGGGAGATTACTATAGTGCACAAGGGCGTGCGCAGTCACAGGTTCACTCTCTCTTCCCTCACTCTCATTGTCCGATGGGACGGCAATCCGACACGGCCGGAGAGAGATCCGGCGCAGAGCCAACGGCTTATGGTGTTTTCCAAGACACGGCGGGCGGTTTAACACCGCCAACTTCTAAACTAAGAAATTCCCAATGGAAAAACCCAATAACACTTTGCCCGACCCGAGAATCGAACACAGAACCCCACGCTCAGCCGTCACGTTTGCAACCACAAGACCTATGGGGCAGTGGACGTTGGAACGGGGAGGGGGTGTACCTTCCTATGTACAGTGGCACGTTTTGTACACCCCATGGGAAAAAAAGCGTATCGAGAAAATTATATACAGAAAACATTTTCCTTCTAATATTTCAGCAAAACTTCTCCCAGCATGAACATACTGTCAAAGAAGTTTTTATCTAAACGCCAATTATTTAAGGATCGACGTTCCGTGGAGAAATAGACACAATATGGCGACCGGATTACGAACGCGGCCTTATATTTTATGTTATTTAGTGTTGGGTGATTTTTATAGTGTGGTTCTTTTTTTTAAGGGGCCCGTGCAGTGGCTAAATAATAACAGCCGCACAGGTCGATCGATCAGGTTAAGCTACGCTTGCCGCGGTTGGTCTGTGGATGGGTGACCAACTTTATATACCGAGACCCCTCCGTGTCTCGGAAAGCACGTATTCGTGGATCTTTGACAGTCAGAAGCCAGAAAATCTGACAACCAGTCTTACCAAGGGGTATCGTATTACCCAGTAACTGGGTTATGGAGAGAGATGGTTATGGAATACTGGTATTCAGCTGCATTCGGTTAGAATGATGATGACGGAAAAGGCTAGGCAGATGATGGTAGATTCTTTTCTATCACAATTATAATTTTCATTTTGTTGAAAATGAACATAATATTATGGACGCTTGAAAGTCAAAATTGACTAAGCACCATTGGGCTATCTTTATAGAAGAACAGTTTAAAGTTTAACTATTAGTTTGAAGGCTCGTGACTAAGTAATAACGTAGGTTAATCTTGGATGGGTGACCATTTTTACACATCTCTCTCCGTGTCTCGGAAAGCACGTCAAACTCAACAGTTTGACACCTACCTGTTAATGCATATGTTTGACACAAACGCCGCACGCCCCGCCCCGCTGAACGCTCGATTTAAGCGGGCACTCAGGCCGTACACTTAGGAGCCAAACAAAAATTTTAAAAAAATCAGAAAGAACGCTAAGAGAAAACGAAGTAATATAGACAGGCGATGCGATGAGACGACGGGGTGGATCAGGGGAAATAGAAATTTCAGGCGAACGAAGTCGCGGGCAGAAGCTTGTGTTTGGTATAAAGATATTTAGAACAAGACAAGAAATGGTCCCAAAATGGCGGCCGAATTACGACCACGTCCTTACGGATATAATATTACTTAGTTGTAGACTTTGCTCGTACCGTATGACAGTTAGTATTTGCGACATAAATTTTAGATGTTATGTAACAAGTTACTTACTTGTGCCTATTATTATTAAGGACATAGCCTATAAGTACTATTTAGAATTTTAGAACTAAAAATAGTCAGCGTATAGTTCAATAATGGCTCTTAATGACAAGCGACATCGCGGCAGGTCTAGAGTGAGATGGCGGGATGAGCTGGACTCCTTCAACAAGAACTGGTCCTTAGCAGCTTTGAACAGAGAGAAGTGGAAAGAGAGTTGGGAAGTCTTAGTCCTGCATGTCCCACTTCAGGGCTTCCCCTTCTTAATGTCTTTTTAATAATAATAGTTTAATTTACTTTTATCCCTCTCATCATCATCATGTTAGCCGAAAGACGTTTTAGATCTCTGGGCATAGGCCTGCCCTAAGCTTCACCACATCGACCAGTTCTGTGCTTCTCAAACCCAGCGGATTCCTGCGGCCTTCACAAGGTCATCGGTCCATCTTGAGGGAGGCTTTCTAACTCTACGCCTTTTATCCCTCTATTTTCTATAATTTTTAATTTATTCTGCATTTTTACGAGGCTTAGGTACTAATATCCGACCACTCATAATAATATCATGGATTTAAAAAAATCACAAACTGGGTTTGAATGCGTAAAACGGGGGACCTTTACATTTAGGGAGCATTGCAGGGGCGTATATTCAAATAAGGGGCGATCCTACGCTGATAAAAACAGGAAAAAAGAAAATTATTGCGGCGGAAGCCACATGCGCTCAGTAATTTTCGCGTAGATTGGATGTGTGAAATTGTATGAAAATAAATGTTTATTTTAGAATATTATTGTGGGTCGTAAGAATAAATTTTAATAGAAGCCGATTTGGGTCCACGAGAAGTTACAACTTAGAAGTCTAACAACCAGTCTTGCCAAGGGGTCGTATTACCCAGTAAAACTAAAATCGCATATTTACAGTCACTATTTCTAATGAGATGCTGCTGAACAGATTGTGAAATAAAATTATTTAGTTGTAAGTACCTAAAATGTAGTATGAAACTTGTCGCCCTAAGCTAAAGCTGTATTTGAATTTAATAAGCTCTTTAAACTTAACTGGGTTGTGGAGGTCAGATAGGCAGTCTGTCCATTCGGCTTCTCCGCGGCATGTGCTCTGGCGGGCACCCCGCCTTGGGAACTCGAGGCGTGGGTGCTCGCCAGAGTATATGAATGGACGGCGGGGCGAAGGGCGAGATGAGAACGCCCAGCCCCGGAAGAGCGGGAGGCCGTCCGGCGGGAGGCAAAGGACGCTATAGTCGTCCACTGGACGCGGGACCTCGCCGCCGCAGCCTTCGGCCGCCGAACCCTCGACGCGATTGGGCCGGTCCTGCGAGACTGGCTCGAGCGGTCGCACGGGTTCCTCTCCTTCCGTCTGGTGCAGGTGCTGTCCGGACACGGTTGCTTCGGATCGTACCTGCACCGTATCGGGCGGGAGGAGACGCCGTCGTGTCACGACTGTGGCGCGGCGGAGGACACGGCGCAGCACACCCTCGAGGTGTGCCCGTCGTGGTCCGGGCCGCGCCGCAGTCTCACCGCGGCGATCGGAACGGACCTCTCGCTCCCCGGCTTGGTCAACGCCATGCTGGGGGATGAGGGGTCCTGGGCGGCAGTCGCCTCCTTCTGCGAACACGTCATGTCCCAGAAGGAGGCGGCGGAGCGCGCGCGGGAGGGAGACCCTCTCGCAGCGCCGCTCCGAAGGCGGAGGAGGGGTCGAAGAAGACGTCAGTATGACAGTCATCTCCGACTCCTCCCAGGTGGAAGCCAGCAGGCGACGGATGCGGGGGCACCCTCGCCTGTATTGCACAGGCATCCACCAGTGCCGGACGGGAATGGCCAGGTGTTCCCGGCTACTCCCGTAGCCCCCCAGACGGGGGGACGGGAGGTTGCGCCGGGGGGGTTGTGGATGTAAAGGCTGAGCCGGATTCCCATGACCTCCCCATCAAGGCGATAAGGGAACAGCGCTGAGTTTTAGTGGGTATACTGCCATCCTGGCAGGGAGTCCCACATACTCCGTCTCGTCCCCCGACGAGCGGAGATGCGTAATGACATTTCTCAGCGAAAAAAAAAAAAAAAGAAAAGGCAGTCTGTCCATGTAAAATACTGGTATTGAGCTGCATCCGGTTAGACTAGAAGCCGATCCCAACTTGAGTTGGGATAAGGCTAGGCAGATGATGATGAGTTGCTCAAAAACCTGATCAAATTATAATTAAGATGAATGTATTAATAAAAATACTAACATTTGTAACAAACGACTACGTCGTGTATAAAAACAATAACTTACTCAATGAATAAATAAAATTAACCCAATAATAATAATTAAAATGAACACCGACCGATTAACGCAACATTATAATTGGTAGCTATCCTATTAGCGTACAATTATTAAATTGGTAATATTATATCGCATACAAAGGGTTGGGGACACGCCCCGTGACAGCGGTTTAGGGTTAAAAGGATGGGCGAAGGAGATTTTTTTATTTTGAGGAAATCATAAATTGTAACTGGAATCGGTAAGTTTTTTTAGAACTTATTAACAGTACAGGGTAACAGGAACACTGACACGCAAATTGTAGCCATGAATTCTGCACATACACACTCGCTTCGCTTCTGTGTGTGTGTGTGGGGGTGTGTGTGCGTGTGAGTATCATTTTGTGTATTGCAATAGTTCCTCAGTGTCTGCATAATTTAGTGTCTTTATCCAATTTGTACCTACTTCTTTGATAACCAATACTGGAATCGCCATAATTCAAGCGATACTCAATAAAAAAAAAACGCATGACCGAACATAGCTGCAATAAGAGCAAAAAAAAATTGATTCGGCCGGAGTCTGTATTTATTTTTACACAACGGTTGTGTAAGTGCGCCACATTCACAAAATATATTGGTACAGAAGGCCAACTCCATGCAACGAACGAAAACATACTATTATGTCTCGGAGTCTACTCCCTAAGCTCGAAATCCGTAGTTTCGGCCGAAGTTACGGGCGTTTTGCACTGAACACAGTTTAGGACAGAATTGGTGCCCTGAGACAGTAAGGCAGGATCGCGGCAGACCACGTAGATGGCGGGACGAGCCGGATAAATCTCGACAAAACTGGAAGAAGGACGCGCGGGGTCACGAAAGATGGAAATAGTGTATGGCCTTTGCCCAGGAGCGGGACAGCAAAGGCTTATAAAAAAAAAAACTTTTATAGACATAATATTAGGTCGAGGCCCGAACTAATAATGTATGATTACACGATTTGACAGCTGTCCCTTCGACCCGTATCTTCGAAAACGGATTAGAGAGTAGACCCAAACGAATGCCAGTCGAAGGTGCGCTCGCTGTAAGTGAAACGTGTCTATGTGTGCGTGCGTTTTCGCTCATTGTATGGAACTTTTGTACCTTATACATTTTGTGCCTCAGTAATGCAACGAGTGAAGTTTGAACTTCGAACTAATGGCCTCTCCTTCGTACTGGCTGCTCTAAATATTCTTATACCGTGGCTTGATTTCTTTTCGAGACTAGAATTGTAAAATGCTTACTAAAAATGTCGATTTCTCTTGAAATCCGTTTTGCTGCTCTAACAAAAGCGAAAGCAAACTAGCTTGTTTTTATTAAGTAAGTTATCGCAAATTCACACAACGACATTATTCGACTTTTGAATATAATTATAATAAAAAATAACACAAAGTATACAGACGCCAGCACATCAAGCTACTACAATCTGTCAAATTTCTTTAATAGATTTTCAACTTTATCGCTAAAGCATACGGTTCAAAGTTGATTGGGAAAATTTGACAGTTTCGGGTAGCTTGATGTGCTGGCGTCTGTACCTACATAATAAAAGTAAAACTGGTAATTTTTAAGGCAGTAGTGTGGCGGCATCTACATCGCCACATGCGAACTATGCAGCACACTGTCGATTACTGACGTCACGTGAAATCCTGAATCGCGCAAGCAGAGTTTACCGCGCAACTAGAATAATAATATCGTCGACCGTAGGTTCAATTAAGGTAAGGGACAAAATACCCAAAATGAGTTGAGTATACAGTTTTGTTCAGAATTTTGCGCTCTTTCGAATGGTGTATATGAAAAAATTCTAGCTTAAAAAAAATGTCCCTTACCCTACTGATTTTTGGATTCGAATTTCGAATCAGCCCCATAATAACAATGTATCTAAAAAACTATGCAATATAGCAACTTGAAATGGTGTAATTACCGCCGCCAATCCACTTCAAATAAGGTAAGGGTCTTCCCAATCAACGAATTATTCTTCACACATTTTTTCAACAAGACCTTTACACTATTTTTTCATTATAGATTGGATCCAACGTAGAGATCAATTTAATGTAAGGGACATTACTAACAAAATACGATGGTGTAAGGGACGTCTATTTTCTTAAATAGCTAACTTATTTAAATAAATGTTACACAGGTAGATAGAGCACTAAAATACAAGATTATGTGTGAAATCAGATCCGAAAAAGGTTAATAACAAAAAAAGTTATAGGCGATTTAGTCCGAAAAAAAACTTTGTCGGCCTCTCCTGAAAAATCGTATTATGTCCCTTACCTCAATTGAACCTACGGTCGACGATATATACTACGTCCCGACATCAATCGTCGGTCACTTGCCCACTAGACACAACACCCGTCTGGTCGGAGGATCCTCCCTTTTCTATGGAGAGGATAAGTGAACTTTACACCCTGTTTCTTATACTGCTACACGTGTCACGATTTCATTTAAATCATAAATGCATGTATAATAATAATTTCCTGTTCACTTCCAGCCTCATCTAATTCCGTGGTAAACTTTAATAATTCCCTTTGTTGCGAAACGGCTATCGTTTGTGTGTAACACCCCTAATTGGAGTCATGTAGTACTGAATGTACTGGCCTGCTCCGTTATTGTGCGGGCATCTTTCCGCTTCTTAATGTCCTTATTTCTAATTGGAGCGTGGCCAAACTAAGATACAGTTAATAAGCGGTAGTAATTATTAGCGAGAGAGGTTAAGCTTCCGTTGTCGCGGTTGGATTGTGGATGGGTGACCTCTCTTTCCTATCTCGTATGCAGAGTTTCTCTAGCTAATTTAATTTAACCCTGTATATGCCTGAATTTAAACCCCCAAGTCAGGGTTAATTGCGTTAAGTCACTACAGCAGCTACACCAAAATATTAATTAACCAGTACTAACATTGACATATATATTACTAGCGTAAGGACCGGGCTAACGGCGCGACTAAATGGCACCAACGCGCTGGCCCTAAAATGACGGTTTTAGGGCCAACGCGACTCAGTTGACAGTGGTGCGCGCGAACTTCGAACTTCGAACGAAGAACTTCTATGTAAAATGTTCAGACGGGCGTATCCTTACTTTTGAAATCATTGAGTACTAATGATAATAACTACACATTTAGTCTCCAAAACTAGATTCACTGTCAAAACTACCCACATTTGCACCACCAAAAGCAAAGTTCTGCAACATGTCCCCAAAAATAAACTCTCTTGTAAATTAATTATTCGGAATGAGCTTTAGCCGTCGCGTCATACGGATGTAATTAGCTTGGCCGGACAGACGAACTTTTTCCGGCTTTTTACAAAGTTCTTTCAGTGGCTCGAAATGGTTCCGTGATTCTTTTGAAACTGTTGGCGTTACTTGATGTTTAGATTCTTTTTGTAATAGGATGTGTGTGTGTGTGTGTGTGTGTAGTTTTGTTCTTGACATAGTTATAATTTTGTAATGGTGGCCCAGTTGTTGGTAAAGAAAGAAATAAAGAGTAAAGTTTATTTGGACATAATTTATGTAACACAAGTTACAAATAGTTGGTTTTTAGAAGCTATACTATACATTATGATCTCATTTATATTATTTAGTCTTAGTCTTAAGTAATGGGCCAATTGCAATGTTCTTCGTCTTTTTATTTTACTTTTTGTTACTATTCCTAAGTTTAAAAAGTATTTAGCCAATTTTTTTTAAGTTCTAGCCTTTCCTTTAGTTATTATTAAGTGTGATCACATATTTCTGAGATTGAGAGGCTTGTAGCTAAGTAATAACAGCCGCACAGGTCGATCGATCAGGTTAAGCTACGTTGGCCGCGGTTGGTCCGTGGATTTTTATTTCTTTCTTATTTGCAAAATAGTTAGGCAAACGTCATCTAAAACTACAAGTTGATAGCATTAGTAGTTCTTGAGATATCCAGCTGTGACAGACAGACAAACAGACAGACTTAGTCTCACCATAAGGGTTCCGTTTTTACCATTTTGGTACGGAACCCTAAAAACCCAATAACACTTTGTCCGACCTGAGAATCTAACTTAGGACCTCTTTGGGATGCATGACGAAGCCTCCTCGTGTAGCGCAGTTTGTTCCGCCAGTTACTCAACTGAACCGAGCTCTCGGCGCATCCTGGACAGTCACATCCAACACCTTATATGACTGGCCAATTCTTCCCTTGCGGTGGTAGGGCTAACGCCCGCCCGGTTTGCGACTACCCTCCCACTGGAGTCCGGCCGTCAAGCAGTCTGCTGAGTTTCATCGATGCGTGGGAGTTCCAGTGCCTTAGACATCTTCTGGGCACGCTCGTTGCATCATAGACCTCATCCATCGCTTTCCATCAGGCGTGATCGAGGTCAAGAGCGGGTCCATTCAGCATTTTTTTTTAAGTCTTTTTTGCGTAGGTACATGTAACATAGAAGCAGACAAAACAGTATAATTACAAAAAAAACACCCTAACATTGCACATACAGAACCATTGTCTAAAAACCCAAATCACATTCATTCTCTTTTAATTTCCGCGAGGCTTTTACAGTCCCCAAAGGCTGTTAGTGTAAACTGGACTTTGGGACAAATGAATAGAATATTTAATCCAATGGGGCGAGATTTACTTAGGAATGTGCTTCGACTGTTTTAGAAAATTAGCGTGAGTGTGAAAGAGTTGATTGGCAACTGTTTTTGGCATTTCGAACTTTGGTATAATTTTGTTGTAGATGAAATTATGTTTTAGTTATAATATCCATATTTATGTAACGTGGGGCTCCTGGCTAAATAATATCTGCCGCAAGGGTCGATCGAAAGTTAAGCTACGGTTGCCGAGGTCAGTCCATGGATGGGTGGCCATCCATTACAAATCGAGACCCTTCCGTGCCTCGGAAGGCACGATAAGTCGTTAGACCAACTGGCTGTTAAATTTGTAGACCTATTTAGTTTTTACTAATTTGAACCTTATCGCGAATTTGGACTCAACAAATCATGTTGTTAAGCGATGTTAATCATTATCTGGCTGCCGTTAAGGTTGAAAGGCTAAAGAGTGTTAATAAGCAACACGTCTACAAAAACTAACAAACAGAGGGTTGAATGAACTGTGTTAGTTTCATGCAAACGAATACGTGTTTTGCGAATTTGATCTTTATTAGCTACTAGAATTGTCGATCTGATCAGGGTGTAGGGATTAGATTATTTTGATTTGGTACGCACACACACACACATAATCAGCCTACAATGTTCCCCCTGCTGGGACACAGGTCTCCTCTCGGTGAGAGGGAGTGGGCCGTAATCCACCACGCGGGCCCAGTGCGGTTTGGTACACGCTTTAGGCTAAATGCTAATTAGTTTACGTTTGACCTTCAAAATATTATACAAGGAGGGGCAAAAGTAATGTCATAATGTGAATTGGCTGCCAATTTTTTGGAAATGAAAAAAAATTGGGCTCTGTTTTCATGGAAAGTTTATAAAATCAGTCATTAAATATCTTTTATCCGTGAATTAAAATTGACGTCTGACAGTTCTAGTATGGAATAACTGTCAAAACATCAAAAATTATACTCAGGATAAGACTTATTCTAGTCATTCCACCTCCACACACGATGCACATTATTGCACAAAACATCCTCCAAATTGGTGATTTCTTCTTCAATGTTGGCTTTCAAGACTTGCAAGGTTTGTGGTTTATTGTGGTAAACGCGAGATTACAAAAAGCCCCAAAGAAAAAAGTCGAAGATCTGGCCGAACAGTTCAAATCGCCAAAACGGGAGACCACACGGCCCCGAAATTGGTGTTTCAAAATCTCGCACCGTTGCATCAGCTGTGTGACTGTGTGTATTGCTCCATTGCATTGTCAACTAAGTCTCTACCTGTTTACAACGTTTATGTCTCAAATCCGTAGACAGAGTAAACTATAGACTGCTGCATATCTTCTTTTTCATTCGCACAAGAAAAAGAGAAATATATTAACGTCACTAGCAAAGAAAAGAGACAGAGTAAGAATATTTCTGTCCCTTACTGCGTGTCGGCTAAGCACATCAATGTGCACAACAAGTTTGACGTTTATGAATGAAATAATAAAAACTACACCGCGATTAAACGGAAAATAAGATCTTTTTCGTGCATAATTCAATAATAGTACATTTGCGCAACTGTGAAAATGGTAAGGTGCAGTGTAATAAGCTGTAAAAAATATGATAGTATGATGAAGATTGCCGGAATTTTTTGCCCCTTTCGGTGACACGCACACCATGAGTCTATAGATTACTCTGTCTGTACAGTCTTAAACTGTACATGTTTTGCTGACGCGGTGCGCGTGCACCAGACGTGCGTCATTTTATTACTATAAATATACATACATTACAATAAATCAACAAGTGCGATTACTGCTACGCGGTGACTAACATTAGAGAAAGGAATCGTCAACAGTTTTACTTGTAAACACTATTTATACGTAATAAACCTAACGGGAACTAAGTGATCTTTTCTCTACGCGCTTCAACCTGAACCACAACCTCAACAACAACAATTCTGCAAGTGTACGAAGTTACGAACCGTACATTTTATGGTCCTTCGAGCCGGATTTTGGTGCTGTTGTGTCTCTTTACGGTAGCGGACCGGTTTAGCGGGTCGCCCCAGCTAAATTGAAAAGTCGCATAATATCGTAACCGAGGCGCAAGGGTGCTGAGTTCCACTGACCATTTCGAATCAAGGAAGTTAACGATTTCAAGATTTGAAACGGAGAAGACTACAAGCAACGCAGTAGCCTTCGCAACCTCAAGCAACGCTCTCCTGTCATCGTCAACGACGTGCTAGGTCTCTTGAACCATCTAACAAAGGTAACAACAAGAAGCATCAATATGGAGAAACTAGAACTGCAGTCAACGTGCTTCGAGAACATCAAAACATTGTGTGTTAACTATCGCAAGGATTCCTCATCACGAAAAACTGTGGAATACTTGAATAAACGCTTGTCGTCGCTAGAAAATCAATGGCAAGACTTCGAAAGCAGGCATGCCCAACTGGTGCTGGAACTAGAAGATAAGAATATAGCTTACTTCAAGGATGACATCTATGGGAAAACCAAAGAAATGTTCCTATCAACTAAAGCTGACATCACTAACAAACTGGCAACTTTGGGCAAACAAAACGTGAAGTTCGACCTAGGAGGAACTTCAGAAGACGACGACAGTACCAACATACAAATACTGCTTAACAAGCAAGAATGTAACTTCAACGCGATATACCGTGTGATCTCCAAAATTGACGTAGTAACTATCTCGGAACGATGGGAACTGGAAGACCATTTCACGACACTGAAGTCAAAATGGGAACCCATCGATAAACTTCACTGGGAAATAGACTTCCAACTAAAAGGATCCAACGAGCATTACTACCAAATGTTCACGGACATCGAACAGAAATACGATGAGCTGAAAAGGAAAATTAATGCCAAAATCTGGTCCACCGTCCACTACCAGAAATCAACACCTAAGATCGAAATCCCTGAATTCTCAGGAAACTACAGCCAGTGGACTTCCTTCAAAGATTTGTTCCTGGAAGCAGTACACAAAAACCCAATGATCAATAACGCTCAAAAAATGCAACACCTTAAGACCAAGCTGCGAGGAGAAGCCGAACGCTTAGTGCAGCATCTGACCATTAGCACTGAAAACTACAACTCATGTTGGGCTATATTAAATCAGCGCTACGACAATCGCCGCCTCCAGTTCACCTCATTTATGAGCAACATGCTAAGTCTGCCGATCATACAACATCCAGATTCATTTAATCTGAAGAAGATGCATGACGTCATTACCGAATGCTTGAATGGCATCTCTAACATTGGTATTGATACAACAACCTGGGACCCGATCATTGTGCACATCATGTCACAAAAACTGGACTCAAGTACCTTAAGTGACTACATGAAGGAACTTCATGATCACAGGGAACTACAAAAGCTACACGACTTTCTGTATTTCCTCGAAACACAGTTCATGGCATACGAAACGATGAAGTCAGCTAAGAAAGTAAATCCTACAGCTCCAGAAAAATCATCCAACTGGAAAAAATTCAACAAGCAAACCCAGAGGAAGGAACATAACTATAGCGAGAATCAAAATAAAACAAGCAACTACCATGCGTCATATGGAAAATGCCCATTTTGCAACGGAAGTCACATACTGCGCCAATGTGACAAATTCCTTCAAATGGACTTTGGCAAACGAAATGACACAGTTTCAAACCTGCAGCTCTGCAAAAACTGTTTGTTCAGCCACGGAAATTCCGAATGCAAATCAACGAAAAAGTGCAAAGAATGCAACTTGAAACACCACACACTATTGCACAATTCGGACAAACAAAACATAACGTCATCGACTAGAAAAAACAACATTGAGCAACGCTCCTCATCATCAACCAACCAACCAACATCTAACCACCTGTTTAAGGACAACATGGAAGTTCTACTGACTACGGTCCAGCTGAAAGTAAAATCCGTAGATGGGACTTTTGTAACACTGCGTGCGCTCCTCGATCAAGGCTCACAAGTGAACTTGATAACAGAAAACGCTGCACAACTGCTACGTCTTCCTCGGAACGGGATCAACGCATCAGTATCGGGAATCGGCTCTGTTTCTAGAGAATGCAGGGGAAAACTGAAATTCACCTGCCAATCGATTCACTCCGATTATAGTTTTGAAACTCAAGCGCTTATCATGACGAAGCTAACTAACAACTTGCCTACGAGAACGTTCGACAAAGGTGCATGGACACACTTAGAAAACTTGAAACTTGCAGATCCTGATTTCAACGTATCTCGGCAAATCGACCTATTACTAGGAGCCGACGTATACTCCGAAATTATCCTAGAAGGTGTATTGAAAGGCAACAACAGCTCACCAGTTGCACAACACACGCAAATTGGGTGGATTCTATGCGGAAAGATGAAACAAACGTTTGACTGCCACGCAACTTAGAGGATCTCACAAAATTTTGGGAGAATGAAGAAATTCAAAACACGAAAGATATTCCCAAGGACGACCAGTGTGAACAATTTTATAAAGATACTGTGAGAAGATCATCTGATGGGAAGTACATCGTCAAAATGCCTCTCGTTCCAGACTACGAAGAAAAACTAGGCAAGTCTAGAACAATTGCGGTTTCGCAGTTTTTACAGTTGGAAAAACGGCTGGAAAAGAATGAAACACTTTCATCAATGTACAAACAATTCATGGAAGAGTATGCTGATCTGGGTCACATGAAACTTGCACCTCAGATGCCTACTGACATCTACTTTCTACCGCACCACGGTGTCTTGAGAGAAAACTCGACAACAACAAAACTAAGGGTTGTATTTAACGCCTCTCAACAAACTACAAGTGGCTTCAGTCTGAACAATGTCATGGAAAAAGGCGCCAACTTGCAAAAAGATATTCAGGCTCTTATACTTAAATGGCGAACGTATAGATACGCATTCACGGCAGACATTGAAAAGATGTACCGCTGCATTTGGATTTCGAAGGAACAACAACATCTACAGAGAATTGTATGGAGGGACTCACGAGATCACCATCTTCGCGATTACCAGCTCTGCACAGTGACCTACGGGACCAAATGCACGCCATGGCTAGCTATGCGAACATTGAAGCAACTAGCCATTGACGATGGTCACAAACATCCGGAAGCTGCTAAGATACTCATAGAAGAATGCTACGTAGATGACGTCATTAGCGGTCATAACAATCTTACAGAAGCGAAAAAACTGCAACAATCTTTGATCCAACTGTTAAGAGGAGGAGGCATGAATTTACGAAAGTGGACAGCCAATGACCGAGTTATAGTGGAAGACTTACGTGAGGATCAAATTTCGACTCAAAACATGTTTGATTTTAAAGGTGAAGAATCATCCAAAACACTAGGACTCGGTTGGAATCCAAACAGCGACACCTTCCACTTTAACTGGCCTGTGGAAAACACAAAACAGCTAACAAAGAGATCCTTACTCTCAGCCATATCAAGATTTTACGACCCACTGGGTTGGCTCTCCCCAGTGACGGTCAAAGCCAAACTATTATTCCAGAAACTCTGGATGAGTAAACTTAGCTGGGATGAAGTAGTGCCCAGCAACATCGAATCTGAGTGGCTGAACCTGAAAACAGAACTACCGTACGTTAAGAAAATAACGATTAATAGATGGATTGGCGACACACGACAATGTGTCGAGTTATTAGGCTTCTGTGACGCAAGTGAAAAGGCATATGCTTGCGTTATTTACAGCAAGGTGTTCAACGAACATGGCCAACCCATCGTAACTCTACTAGCTGCTCGAACAAGGGTGGCTCCATTGACACAGAAAACAACATTACCTAGACTGGAGCTATGTGGCGCTCAACTACTGGCTGACTTGATGGAAAAAACCAAGAAAACATTCTGTGGATATAACATATCAATACGGGCTTGGTCAGATTCTCAAGTTATCCTGGCGTGGATTCAAGGCGAAACATCAAGATGGGAGACGTATGTAGCCAACAGAGTTACAAAGATCAAAAGCGTCATTCCGGCAGCTCAGTGGCGTTATGTCAAATCTGAGCTGAATCCCGCAGACTGTGCGTCAAGAGGTATTTTGCCAAGCAAGCTGATGAACTTCAAACTATGGTGGCAAGGCCCCGAACTTTTAACAAAACAAGATCCATCGGAAGTTATTCCTTGCGTTTTCCAAACGAATATTGGCTGCATAAACCACGTTCAAATCGAAAAACCTTCACAAGGGAATATCGAACATAACATAATAACAAAACTATTGAACAAATGCAGTTCATTGACACAAGTAAACAGGGTCATCGCATGGATATTACGCTTCATTACAAATATGCGCAATAGGACGAAATCGGAAACTACTTACCTAACAACAAGTGAACTAAGCGCAGCGCGTAAATGTATCATAATTCATGCGCAGCGATTGCAGTTCAATTCAGAATACAAACAACTTGTTAACAACGAAACAGTTTCACGGAAAAGCGCTATTAGCAAATTGAGTCCCTATGTAAACAAAACGGGAATTATTTGCGTCGGAGGTCGTCTCAAGCACTCAAGCTTACCCAAGGAGATGAAGAATCCAATCATCATACCACATAGAGGACGATTTACAGAACTTCATAAAGAACAAGCTCATTCAACGACTTTACATGGAGGAGCTCGGCTAACGTTGACTTACATAAGACAGCGTTACTGGATCGTTGGCGGTAATAGAGCCGTCAAGAACCAACTTCGAAGATGTGTACGCTGTCATCGCTTCAACAAGACGGATGGCTATCAACTGATGGGTGACCTGCCACAGCAAAGGATCACTCCATGCCGACCTTTTACACACACAGGAGTAGACTTTACCGGTCATGTGGATGTTAAACACAACAAGGGCAGAGGCGTGAAAACTTCAAAGGGATACATAGCCATATTTATATGTATGGTGACAAAAGCCGTTCATATTGAACTCGTGTCAGACCTTAGCACAGAAACGTTTATGGCGGCCTTCCAAAGACTGTGTGCGAGGCGCGGCACCCCCAGCCACATGTACTCTGACTGCGGTACAAACTTTATCGGCGCAGCAAAGGTACTTCGTCAAGAATACGAAGAGTTCAAACAACTACTGAAACCAGATCTCTTCAACGAACTGGCCAAATTGGAGGTGGAGTGGCATTTCAACGCCCCCGCCTGGCCAACTGCTGGCGGTCTGTGGGAAGCTGCCGTCAAGTCGATGAAGCATCATCTGCGACGAGTACTAGGGGACCAAAAGCTAACATACGAGGAGTTCATAACGATTTTAGCGAAAATAGAAGCCTGCCTGAATTCAAGACCTCTGTGCCCGCTAACTGAAGATCCAGAAGAGTTCTACAACTGCTTAACTCCTGGACACTTCCTAACAGGAAGCTCAATATTGTCCATGCCGCTTTCGGATTACAATGACGTAAATAATATCGATTTACGCCGTAGGTGGCAGCTTACCGAGCATATGTTTCAACAATATTGGAAAAACTGGTCAAACGATTACCTTACTACTCTACAAACCCGTAGTAAGTGGAACAAGCCTTCTAGAAACGTCAAGGAAGGCGACGTAGCACTGGTGAAAGAAAACAATCTACCGCCAGGAAAATGGGCCTTAGGTCGTATACTGGAGACTCATCCAGGATCTGATGGATATGTTCGAGTTACTACCGTCAAAACTCAAGCAGGAATCATAAAGCGCCCAATAACAAAACTATCGCCGTTACCATTAAACTCTGAAATTGAGGATGCCAAGGAAAACGAAACGATAAATAAGCCTCAACAGAATTCGAAAAATGAACGGCGGAGGAGGTCAAAGAATCCTATTTCAACGTTACTAATAACAATGTTATCATTGTTTACATTTGTAACGGGATCTTATAGCGCCATTGATGGCACGCGCGGAGCGCCGGCGTTGACTGCTCATATTACAACTTTGGAACGCGAGCGGCCCATATACTATGACACCGTCGGCAAAATGCAAGTAGTACACGATGAATGGATACTAATGATGTACTACAACCTAACAAACTATTGGGAAGGAACTCGTCGTACTGAAGCTTACTTCGAGAATATCAAGAACTTATGCCATCAAACGAACCTGCAGCACTGCAGGTCCACTACGGAACAATTAAATCATGAAATAGAACTCCTAAACTACTACAACTCCATACTTATAAATCCCCACAAACACCTGAGTAACAGGAAGAAACGGGGCCTAATCGACGGAGTCGGCTACATAGCTAACAGTCTGTTTGGAATATTGGACCAACAATTCGCTGAGAAATACCAAAACGATATACAATCTCTACAAACCAACGAGAACTACTTACTAGAATTAGTAAAAAATCAAACAACTATTGTGGAGCTTGAGAATCAAGCACTGAAACAAAGTGAAGACAATATTCAGCGTCAATTTAACTCCATTGATAACTTCATCAATCAGACCAACATGAATCTAGCATCCATCGACACGGAAATGGAAATACTTTCGGCCACTACCTACATCAACTCTGCTTCATTAACAACGTACCTACTGATCAACAGCTTGAGAACGTTCCAAGAAATGCTGTTCAACACTCTAACCAACGTCTACCAAGGACATGTAGACGTTCATCTGATAACTCCGGTTCGTCTGATGAAAAAATTATCGGAAATATCCGGAAACCTTCCGAAATCCATATCGCTACCAGTTGAAAACTACAAAGAAAATATTAAAGATATTTACAAGCTGATCAACGTGAAAGCACGAGTTACTGAAAATTATTTTCTATTCGAAGCACACATTCCACTTGTAGCCAACGAAGATTTTGATATATACAAAGCTATACCTTTACCGGTTAACATTGCTACAGAAACTACTTATGTGCAGTTATCAAACAAGTACATCGCTGTCAACTTCAAGAAGAGCGTGTACGTGTCTATGTCTGAAGATGACTTGAAACTCTGCATGCAACAAAAATCGCAGAACTTCTTATGCAAGAAAAACCTGCCATCATTTGACCTACACAGCAAAAGCGCTCCGTGTGAGGCAAAATTGCTATCACATCAAAACAACGGACCTTGTGACGTCGAACGAGCGTCATGCAAGGACACTTGGATAGAGTTACAAACACAAAACAGCTGGCTGGCGATTTGCTGCGAAACGTGTTCGTTACGAATCATATGCAGCAATGACGTCACATCACAAACCATCTCATCATCGAGCATAGTGACATTACCTCAAGGATGCGTATTGCAATCTACCGACTTAACCATCTACGCTCAACGCCAATACAGCAGTCATATGAAGATGGATTACGAGTTCACAGCTCCAACATTTGATACATCTATTAACAAGATAGTGAACTTAACATATCGCTATGCCCCAAATACCCGACAGTCAAAGGCTATGAATCAAGAAATTGAAACAATTGAACAGAAAATTGTAACTCAAAGAAAAAATGAGGCATCACTACCAACAATAACAAGTCACGACATTCATCAATATGCCATCTGTTACTCTTTGCTGACAGTCGCCATCATAGCTGTACTTGTTGTGGTTGGGAGGAATCGTTGTCCGCACTATTGCACAAACAACGCTAACAACAAACCTACTAGTCAACCACCTGAAGATATTGAACTACAAGTTATCCGTCCACCAGAGTGCCAGCAAGAAGCAGTCGCAGCACTCGCAGCACAAACAACAAAGGACTTGCGGCTGGAGCCTCAACCTGGGAAAAGGAACATCGCCTTTGAATTTGATTGATTAATTTACTTTATTAACTTTGTAATAGCTTTTCCTTTCTCTTCTCGTTTGTATCTCCTTTTGGGGTTGCCAAGATGTACAGTCTTAAACTGTACATGTTTTGCTGACGCGGTGCGCGTGCACCAGACGTGCGTCATTTTATTACTATAAATATACATACATTACAATAAATCAACAAGTGCGATTACTGCTACGCGGTGACTAACATTAGAGAAAGGAATCGTCAACAGTTTTACTTGTAAACACTATTTATACGTAATAAACCTAACGGGAACTAAGTGATCTTTTCTCTACGCGCTTCAACCTGAACCACAACCTCAACAACAACAATTCTGCAAGTGTACGAAGTTACGAACCGTACACTGTCTACGCTCAAATCACAATGACTATAAGACGACATTCGCAAAAATTATGGCATATTCACTATTTACATTATGACACTACTTTCACCCCATATTTTCTTAAATTCTACTAATACTCAACAAGTCAACAGTAGGTAACGTTGCCACTCCAAAAGCTTAGAAAGCATTAAAAATCTCTCCCTTACCCAAAATCCTTTCCAAAATCTGTTTATTTCTCGGCGCAGCCCTTCTTCAAGAAATGTTTAAGACAACGAGACAATTATTCCCTTGATAAGACTGAGGCAAAAAATTATTGAGGCGAGTTTCAGCTGATGTAGGCGCGATTATGAAATGAGACCCACCTAGTTAAGAGTGGAGTGACGAGTGGTTATTTGTATTTACTTATTAAAAAGGAACTGCTAGTGACACTGAAAGATAATATAATTATAATTTAAACTTTATAGTCTACTAGCAGCACAGAGGGGCCCGTGGCTAAATAATAACAGCCGCACAGGTCAATCGATCAGTTTAAGCTACGCTTGCCACGGTTGGTCTGTGGATGGGTGACCATCTTTACATACCGTGACCCCTCCGTGCCTCAGAAAGCACGTTAAGCCGTTGGTCCCGGCTGTCATTCGTGGATCTTTGACAGTCGTTACAGGGAGTCAGAAGTCAGAAGCCCGAAAATCTGACAACCAGTCTTACCAAGGGGTACCTGACCCCTCCGTGCCTCGGAAATCACGTTAAGCTGTTGGTCCAAAATCATATAAGCATGTACCTACTCATATTATGGTAACCGTTAGCGTATTAATGTTCATACACAGTGTATAGTTACCAAAATTACACAGAGCTATTATTGCAACATAATAATTCTTATTATTATTCCCTAATAAAATTCTAGGGCTAATCTATAAAAAAATCACCTTGAAAAGTTAGGTGAAGTGAACTTGAAGTTACCTGTCATTCCACTTGATGATATGAATTGACACTATTGTAAATTCACTTCAAGCTCACTTCACTTTAGTGTCCACGGTGAGATTTCAACAGTATAGATCAGCTGCTAATTAATCTCAAAGTAGTTACCTAAGATAACCTAAGTAACAATATCTTAACATTGACATTTCTGATTAAGTTCGGTTCATGTCCAAGAACCGTTGCATCCGGCCACTGTGTTTTGTTTTATTTTAAATGAAAATAGGGTTCCTTATGGATGTTACCAAGGTTATCAGACCAAAAGGCATTGAAAAAAAGCATACCTATTATTAGTGGCGACGTGCATATATTGTTTTTTCAGTTATCGTATGTTGTCCCTACTGCTGGGCAACGCTCTTTTTTTTTCAGGATGGGTAATCAGCAAATGACCCCTCCCGCTTTGGGTGGAGCGGAAGGGAGTGTCAGACTCTTACTGACTAAAACCCACCCGTGTTCCTTCCTTAGCCCTTTATGTTCCGGGCCAGCGGTAATCCTTTCCGACAATCCCGCTGACCCGGCAGGCTTCGACCCTAAGGGGGCCCCTCCTCGATGCTGACATCTCTTTGAGGCGCGCGTGGAACACGTACGCGCCGTCCGGCACGGGCCTGTGTGACGACGCCTGTCTTCAGGCACCCACTGTGTGACAATCCTGGCCCATCTGTCTGGATGTATCCTATAGGTATGACCCGCCCGGTCCCACACCAGCCTCGCAGACTTATCGCCAACACCGGCGATTTCTGTCTTGGAGCGTATTGTGGTGTTGCGAAATTTGTCGCACCATCGCTCTTTGGCAAACCTTGAGTTGGGTGCATATTGCAAAAATATTACTCATAGAACTTCATTATAGTCAAAGGTAATTGCTACATTAACTTGCCTTCTCCATCTTTTTCAATGAGGCAGAGACTTGGACGATCAAATCCATCGACAAGTAAAAAATTTGTTGCCTTTGAAATATGGTACTGGTGCCACCTAATAAGGATACCATGGACAGCCCACAGTCCAAATGTTGCGAACCTTAAAGTACCTACGAGTACAACAACTGTCTTCAAACAGCCTGCAACGTGTCGAGAAATACTTCGGCCACATTGCTTGCAGAGGTAACAACAACAACATAGAACGTCTAAATGGTGACAGGGAAAATAGAGGGCAAAAGACCTAGAGGCCGAAGTTCAAACAGGCGGCCATATAGAAATATATCCGAGCAAAAAGAAGAAAGAGAAGTTCATTTTCGCCATACATGATACCGAGTCAAAAGCTCAGACTGCAGCCAAGAAGCTAGGCATCCTAAATAAGGTGAGGTGTGTGCGCAGGAGCTCCACGACCTGATCTCACCATTGCCCTTTTACCACCGGACAACCAAACGTACTGCAGCGTACCATCCGCACTTGGTTGATATCCCCACGAGTCGTACTCAGCGCTTCTCCTCCACTTTTATTATGCGCACAGCCAAAGTGTGGAACTCTCTGCATCTGTGTTCCCTCCCACATTTAACCCATCTGTCTTCAAAGCAAGAGTGAACAGGCATCTTCTGGGCACGCTCGTTCCATCATAGACCTCATCTATTGCTTTCCATCAGACGTGATCGGGGTCAAGAGCGGGCCCATTTAGTAATAAAAAAAAAACATAATACGAAAATAGATATAATACCTACTAGTAGTAATCATTGGCTAATAAGGTAGGTAATTAACTTTCGTTTATTCTCACCTCTTATAATTAGACTCTACTAAATTACTACACAAATTAAGGGCTGTTAACTTTTAATTAGCTTATTAAACCACTCTTTAGTTAGTGGTCACAAAATAATGTGGTTGCTAAGAGAAACTGCCTTTATCTAGCAACACATTTTTGTTGATTTTTTCGTTGGAAAATATGAAATAATGTGAGTGGTTTTAATTTCATCATGTTTTCTATTAATAAGGATAAACTCACATCTATCTATGGAATGATAGTCCATGTAATCAATATCATATTCTGCAGATCTATTCAGGTGGACGTAAGTTGGACTACCAGACAATAGGCTAGTTGACAGTAAGAAAAATAATTTATGAATATTGTTTTTGTAGAGTTTAATAATAATTATAATGTTTGCAGACAACACTATAAAATTACAGATTTCTCGAAAAAAAATATTTGAAGACAGTTGAACCGCCATGACATACCGTTTTGACAATCAAAATGAAATTGCGTTATAAAACTGAAAAATAAAATATTTTGATTAATTGAGAAGTATGGAAGAAAAATACCATTTCGCGCCGACCCCAAATAAATTGCGTTATGGGCTGGTGGATAATGATGATTATTTTGATAAAAAAATATATTTATACAGGGTTATTGGTAAAACACCAGCAACCTCTTAAGAGGTCATTGTACTCATCATTATGAACAACTTTTACTATGGGACCAAATCTGAAATCGCGAAAAAAAAATCAGCTGTTCCCTACATTTATGTTCGTATAATTCGTCGAAATGTAGGGAACAGCTGTTTTTTTTTTTTTTTTTTTTACCAATAACCCTGTATATTGAGGAAAATAAACTAAATGGTGCATTAATAATTGGTTTATCTATCTATCATGTCAACTACAGAAATTTCCTACAGAACCCTACAGTAAAGATCTTAGGGTCGTCCTTTGACTCGTCAAAACTTACAATAGACTATTGTCAACCGCGTGCTAAGCGGAGCGTGTTGTATACAAAAATGTGGATAAAAAATAAAAGAAAAGAGTAAGGTTTGATAGACGCAACGATAATTCCCAGATGATATAGTTTAGCTTACTTAGTTCGCACGTTGATAATTAGAGTGTGCAGTATACTCAAGAATTTCAGATTTTACGTGACCAATTTTGCGAGCTCATCTAGTCTTTAAAAATATGATTGACGTGTAAAAGTGTTTACCTACTGACAGAAATACAATCATTTACCATTTATTTTGCCCTCAAAATCAAAATATTTTATTTCACATAAGCCTACATAGGCACCAGTGGCGGTACCTTCATAGAAGCAGAAAAGCCCGGCTTGCCCTAATAAAATCATAATTCACAACAACAAAATCAATAAAAAATATATTCAAAAAATTCCAGTCAATTAACTCGAACTCAAACATTCATGACATATAATACAATTTCGAAATCCGAACTAGCGCTAACTTTGGGATAGGTTCGCGCCAAATTCGGAATTCGGCTCTAAACGCTATACAATGCGTTCAAATGCGCCATCTCGCTCACACTAGTCTGGCTTTTTACCTGGCTTGCCTTTCCTTTCTCTGTCTCGCAGTTTTCGCATACAAATTGCTATAGAAACGTTTACATTTGTTGATATATTGGTAAGTACTTATACACAGAGTTCTATGAAATGAAAAGCCAGGCTTTTGAGAGGCATGAAGTTCGCGCAAATGCACTATCCGCGCGTTGCGTTGACCCGCGTAAAGTTAGTTGCGAAAGCACGTGTGGCGGGCGCGATGAGTCGATGACACGACGCGACTCAAACAAATTGTTATTGTTTTGAATACTTACTTTGAGAATTAGTTTTATTATTTGAAAAAAATATTGATTGTGGTGATTGGTGATGTCATTCCCTATGATTTTGTAAATGGTTAATGAATATAGTGTTCTTTTATCATTATGTGTTCGGAATCTGTCATCGAAAAGGTACGTAAATACATTGAGTTTTCTGCAATTTTCTGCCAATAAATAACTCTTTACTTCACCGTAGCCAATCTTAAATTACTGTCGGACTGTCGGTACTTCTCGGAAATAAAAACAAGTATTTTTGTCAGTCAAGAAGACAGAATAAATAAAATAGGTACCTACTTATTCGATCGTTTATTAGGTATGAATATGATATGACAAACCTATGTAGTGGTTCATGTTAAAATTATCAATTGACTTTAAAAATGTAAGTACCTAATTCATAAAATAATGCGTACGAGAAAATAACAATAAATCGATAATATTTGGAGGCCATCTAGTGCATTTTGATTGAACAAATTTTGCAAGTGACAAGCAAAATGAAAAAAGGTCCGGCTAAGCGTTGTGGTTCATTTATTTTACGCATTCATTAGTATAGATGGCGCTTATGACAATTACGTACTGATGCTTGAAATAAGTTTTTCTTACCAAAATTATAATAATGATGTTAGTACTACTAACAACCATTAACAACAAGAAAATCAGCCAATCCCTCAGTTGGGCGTTTTTTTTATACCTTGAAAATCTGTGGGCTTGCCCTAATTTTGACCCCTAGGCACGCCACTGATAGGCACATGGGCACTTTTGAAACGTCAGAAGCTGGGTACACGGTTACAATTCGTCTCTTCCTATGGAGAAGAGACGGCAAGAAACTCTACGGTTACTCTTTTGAAAATAATTGGCTTTTAGGCAGAAACTATAGAGCGCCACCAACAAGTCAACGTTGAGTAACGTAAGTACCTACTTTAAAAATATACAAAACTGCAATCTGTCTCGCCCATTGAAAATACATTTGATTCTACACAAATGAAACCAAATTGATCATAATGTCTAAAAAGTTAAGCAACTATGTAGTATTTTTTATGTGAACGTATTTCGTATACTACATGACTAAGCGTGCCGGGAAAAAGAGACACCCCGATGCGAGCCTGCACGTAAGAAAGAGACGATAACACTTTATTGGAAGTTCATGTTCGCAGCGCATAAGCGTAAAGTGTAACTAATTCAAAGCTGTTTATTTTTTACGGCGATTAAGTGTGCGTTGACCTTTATCTTTTTTTTAAAAGAACAATGTTTTGTCATTTATTTGTGACATTATAGCTGTTACTACTGACTCACTAATTACATTCATTAATCATTTGAGAGGAAAAGCCAATTTGTGTGTTAGGACGTCATAACATACAGATTCGCTAACAATAAAATGCTGCGACCATCATTCCATTGACCGAGCTTATATTGTCATTATTTTTCATAAATATTTGGCTGGCCCAGGGGTCTCCTCTCTAAGCACGAAATTCGTAGTTTCGGCCGAAGTAAAGCGCTTTTCCTATTCCGTATTACCTTCGTACAGAAGACGCCAGCACATCAAGCTAATCTGTCAAATTTCTTTAAGGCGAAAGCGCCAGGGTAGCCCGCGAAATTTTTTTTTTTTTAGGTTTTTTGCAATTTGCTGGTCAGTATTAATTCATGAAATCTTGACATTTGGGGATTACATGGTCTTAGAGAGTTGTGTTGATGACTTTAATGATTATAATTCTGCAAATACATATTTGTTACGACCGCGAATCATATTTTAATCAACGTACAACTTAATACTGACCAGCAAATTGCAAAAAACGTAAGAAAATTTGAATTTCGCGGGCCACCTTAGAGCTTCCCCCTTAATAGATTTTCAACTTTATCGCTACAGCATAGGGTTCAAGGTACAGTCAACAGCAAAAGTAGATGATCAAAATCAGAAATTCAATACTAATTAACGGAGTTCGTGTCAGAACTGTGTGGCAGAGCTGTTGCTGTTGTAGTTGTTGTTGAGCTGCGTGCAGAGACTGTGTGGCTGTGTGGCAGAGTTCTTACGCGAACTCCGTTCATTAGTATTGAATTTCTGATTTTGATCATCTACTTTGGCTATTGACTGTACCTATATTGGGAAAATTTGACAGCAGTGCGATTCTGTAACCATCTCACTGTGAAAACTTAGGTGAAGTGAGCGTGGAGTGAGCTGTCATTCCATCTGATGCTAGGAATTGACACTATTGACAGCTCACTTTAAGCTCACTTCACATATGTTATCACGGTGAGATTTTTACAGAATGGCATTACAGTATCACACACTTACTTGCTGACGTGGTAATAACACAACAATAAATAAAAAATTATTGCCACTACATTAAACACAAAAGTATCTTTAAAAACTCATTCATTCGGAATTCAGCTGCAATACCCTATTCATTCATTTATGACTCAAAATGAATGAATAATGAACGAATTTAAAATTACCACTTTTCAATAATTTCCGATAAAATTTTACGTAAAGTGCGCCCACTTGATATGACAACACTAGCAGCGCCCCGCGGTTTCACCCGCATAAATGCCGATCCCGTGGGAATATCGGGATAAAAAGTAGTATGTTAATCCAGGGTGTCAGCTACCTCCATACAAAATTTTATCAAAATTGATCCAGCTGTATGAGCGTGAAGAAGTAACAAACATTTAAACACACACACACTCACAAACTTTCGCCTTTATAATATTAGTAGGATTTTTTAAGTGGACAGAAAATAGATACTTTTTCCCAAAAGCAATTTTAAACTGTGATTTATAATTTTAAAATATAGTTGAATATTACATTTGCCTACATTAAGGCTTATCGGTTAGGTACTTACACGTATTTTGGAAAATGTAGAAGCTTTTATATAAATGATTCATTTTGTAAGTGTCCAGTGATTTAGCGATGCGATGCCAGAAAAACCGGCCAAATGTCTCTGACCGCGCACAATGAAGATTCCGTGGTTGGGAAGAATTTATCCCAAGAACAACCTAAAAAGACTAAGGGATGATTTTTCAATCGACAGATAATTTTTATTCGTGGAATAAAATTGACGTTTGACAGATGTTGTATGGAAGAACTGTCAAAAATTCAAAAGTATTCCTCGGATAAAATTATCAGCCCTTAAATGCAAATAATTTAAATAACGATCGTTTTAAATAAACGATTCCTATACCGTTACGGCGATAACGTTACAGCTCTAAAGTTAAGTCATTTGCCCCACAATCCTAGCAATAAAAATCCGTTAAAGTTAATTAAAACTAACGTTATCCTGTCTTCGCGGTAGGTGTGCCAACAGCGTTCCTGTGCCAAGCCTCAGCCGCTGTGTCTAGCACACAATTAACTACAGCTTAATCTGCTAGATATAAGCTTGGAACTGTATGTTTTTAAATCCTTTCCTGAATAAGGATCATACATACATACATACATAATCAGCCTATAATGTTCCCACTGCTGGGACTCAGGCATCCTCACGGTAAGAGGGAGTGGGCCGTAAGCCACCACGCGGGCCCAGTGCGGGTTGGCAGATGTCACATGTCTTCGAATTTTTGGTTCTAGGACATGCCGGTTTCCTCACGATGTTTTCCTTCACCGTTTTGAGAGCAGTGGTGATGAAATAATTTACATAAAGTAAAGCGCCTGTCTGGGTTCGAACCTACGACCTACAACTCGTAAGTCGCTTTTGATTAAGGATCAGAGTAACATAAATATTCTACCTTTAAGGATCTCTATCCATACATCTATACTAATAAATAACATAAAAATAAAATTCATTTATTTCAAGACAACTGATTGATCCATAATTCCATATAGTCCGATTTATAATTAAAATATTTATGTAAAATAAAATTAAGAATTAAAGATTACATGTTGAGATGAGAATTTCAGTGAATTATTTCGATATGAAGCTAAAATGAAGCGCATGAAGGCATTTTGATGATGTTTCATGCCATCGCTTTAAATCTTTCGCTTCGCTCCTAGTGTAGGCCACCTTTTTAATACTGCATTCCACCAACTATTAGTCATCTAAAAGTATGTTAAATAAGTAGGGACCTACTACTAAGTAGTTCTAAATAAGGTGCCTTTAAGTTACGCATAAGTAATAAAGTAATGTAAAGTTTTAAGATTGGACGCATTCTTTTGTTACTTACTCATGCTACCTAATATCATAGAGTAAGTAAACATGTAAACATATATAAGAGACGGAACTCCCATAGAAAAAGTCGAAAAACGTCCCTTGTATGAAACGTGCACTAAAACTGAATACCAACAAAACAAAAATAACACCGACTGCAGACATGACGTAAAGCTGCCAACATAATAACAAGATAGGGATGTACTAAACATGATAGAGTCGAATAGATGATGCGAATGATAGTCGAATAGATGAGCGAGACAGCGATAGCCGCCATTATGTTTAGTGCACGTTTCATTGTTTCTTTTTTTATTAGACAGTTGCGTCACACTGCCTAATATAAAAATTCAATGACGTCACAGCTATTTAAATGTGTAAGGAATAAGTGTTAAGTTCACTTCAAACCACAAACAATTTAAAAGCGAATTCATTTATTTTAAAAATAAATCGTCGCTGATTTCAGAACGATAAACGAATGATGCGAATGATATTTGAATTTCGAAGTGATGTTTAAGGTTATACAGACAAGCTCGTGGGTAAATAATCTAAGTAAACAGTCGCATATGTCGATCGAAGGTACAACTACGCCTGCCATAGTTGTTTCGTGGATGGGTGACCACCCATTACATATCGACATACCTCGTAGTTACGTTAAGCCGGTGGTCCCGGCTCTCATTCGAAGATCTTTGACAGTCGTTACGGGAAGTCAGAAGTCGGTTTAATTTTTTTAAATTACTTTTATGGTTTTAGTTTTTTGCCACCGAGTTACTTGTTTCATAATTTTGAGTTAATTTATTTTTGAAGTCGGTTTAATTTTTTATTTCGTAATTTATAGTTTTTGCACTAGAATTTGACCAAGGTTTTGAGATGTTTTCCCTTTGACACTACACCCGTAGCCCGTAGCTCGTATCAATAAGCCAGGCCGTCACACTTACACGTATTAGTTCATATCTTGAAAATTGCTGAATCGATTTTGATGAAACTTGCACTGTTCCCTAAGTTGTTGAAGTAAATGTGAGCCAATAAAAAAAAATGGTCACGATCCGATTAATAATTGCGGAGAAATGCGTGGACAAACATACATACATACATACGCCTATAAAATCTGGTACATTTGTTTGTTTGGAAGCCCTAATAGATTGTCATGTGTGAATATAATGCAATTCCAATAATATTACATACATACGTGTCGAATTGATAACCTCCTTTTTTTTGAAGTCGGTAAAAACGACTCCTCAACTATTGAAAAGTTTGAAGGACTTGTTAACAAAAACAGAATGCTTCCAATAGAAATGCTGCCTCTATTGAAAGCACTATAACCCACAACAAATTGTCAACTAACACACAAGTTTACGAAAACACTTGCCGTAAGGGGTCGTTCATACAATAAGAAAAATAAAAGTCGTACTGCTTTTATTTTTGTGGAAATCTTGGGAATGGTCCTTCGGAGAAAGGTAAGGTTGTGACGTAAGAATTGTGTAGGTATTCTACGGGTATAGTCAAGGTCTACACGTCTCTCCGAAGCAGTTACAGTGTTGGCCCAGTGATAACGACCGCGACTTACGAGTTGTAGGTCGTAGGTTCCATTCCAGACAGGCGCTTTACTTTGTGTAAATCATTTCATCACCACTGCTCTCAAAACGGTAAAGGAAAACATCGTGAAGAAACTGGCATACATCCTAGAACCAACAATTTTAAGACATGTGACATCTACCTGGCCCCGCGTGGTGGATTACGGCCCATTTCCTCACACAGAGAGGAGGCCTGTGTCCCAGCAGTGGGAACATTATAGGCTGATTATGTAGTTCAAGTTTAACCACATAAGTATGTTACCAATTCGGTTGCATTTTATGTTTGATATAACAGAACTCCGTGATTTATAAACCGATTTGAAAGAAAAACTTTTATTTGAAAGGGTGTACTAATAAGGTGGTCGCATATATATTTGGTCAAGTCCGGGTGAGTAGTTTTTGAGTTAACTTCATTAACACGTATTTTTTCCACTTAGGGCTGATTTTTCAATAGTAAGATGACTTTATTTGTGATAATATTTATGGTGTACAAAAGAGTATTATATTTATTTAGGTATTTATTCTCCTACTGGAACGCCATACAGCAATTACACCAACGCGGCAAAAATTTACTTCATGTGCTGCTTTCCATCCATCCTGTACGCGGTGGACATCGAACACGCATCTATCTAAATATAAATTACCATTTTACCATGAGTCTATAGGGGTATGAGGAACAGGGTGTAAAGTTCACTCATACTCTATAGAAAAGGGAGGATCCTCCGACCGGGTGTTGTGTCGGGTCTCTGGCGGGCCGTTGCGTTGATGCTAGTTGCGCGGTAAACTCTGCTTGCGAGATGCAGGATTTTGCGTGACGTCAGTATGACGCGTTGTTCGCATGTGGCGTTGTAGATACCGCTACAATCCCTTCAATAAAACAGTATTATAAAATCCTATCCTAGTGTGTATAAGGCACAAGTGTCCCAAAATCCGGGTAAGTGCAAAGTTTTCGCACAAAAGTAGGGACGCCAGTAAATAATATTAGAGTTTTCCTGTATATCGGTTCGTCTTCTTTCGTTAGTGTTTTGTTTTGAGTGTTGTGACAATAGTAGACTGAGTTTGTATGGAAATGGAATGCTAATTCGAGTCTTGAGTGAAAGTGTGACTGATATAATTATTACTTTAAATGCTAAGGCGAAGGTGGCGTGACGATCTAATATCATTCGCAGGGCCAACATGGCCGGAGATCGCACAAGACAGGGAGGTTTGGAAGAAAAAAGGGGAGGCCTTTGCCCAGCAGTGGGACAAAAACTAGGCTAACAAAAAAAAAAATGCTATGGAAGAGTTCTTATACGAATGAAACAATGGAATAGACGTGTAAGGCTCCTATAAACAGGCGCGACATGCGATATAATCGTGCACGACACAAAGGCACCGCTTGTTGCGCGACTTGCGGTGGCTTTGTGTCGCGCCTGTTTGAAGGAGCCTTGGAAATTGCTTGGAAGTTCAATTAGGTACAAATTTATGAGTGGTTGTTTAATAATAAATATGTAACTGTTCAACGTTGGTGTTCGAAAAGCATGAATGTATTTCTTTTCTGTGTTCTTACCATAAATAAGTGCTTAGTTTTAATGAGATAGTGGCGATCATCAGCATTAAAAAAGATATCAATAAAAAAAAAAACTTTTTAACAAAAAAATAAAACAACCGACTTGCAACTACGGTGTCGTTGGGTTTGCATTTTCGTTGTTTGCGACCGACTTCCGAAACCAAAGTTATTTTTCACTTTGTAGTGAATTGGAAGTCGGTTGTTTTTTTTTTACGTTTTTTTCACTTTATGTTGTACTTACCCCACACAAACTTGTATAATACTACTTGCTATGTAAATCAATCAATCAAGCAAAGTTAATAAAATTTATATGGCACTACCCCTGAGCGTACCCTATCCATTAAAAAAAGATTTTTTGGAAATCGATTTACAATTGCCGGAGATATCCCGTGACCAACATACAAAAAAACTGGCCAAGTGCGAGTCGGACTCGCACACGAAGGGTTCCGTACCACAAGGCAAAAACGCCGAAAAAAACACGTTTGTTTTATGGGAGCCCCCCTTAAATATTTATTTTATTTTGTTTTTAGTATTTGTTGTTATAGCGGCAACAGAAATACATCATCTGTGAAAATTTCAACTGTCTAGCTACCGCGGTTCTTGAGATATAGCCTGGCGACAGACAGACGGCAAAAACGCCGAAAAAAAACACGTTTTTTTGTATGGGAGCCCCCCTTAAATATTTATTTTATTTTGTTTTTAGTATTTGTTGTTATAGCGGCAACAGAAATACATAATTTGTGAAAATTTCAACTGTCTAGCTACCGCGGTTCTTGAGATACAGCCTGGCGACAGACAGACAGCAAAAACGCCGAAAAAAATACGTTTTTTTGTATGGGAGCCCCCCTTAAATATTTATTTTATTTTGTTTTTAGTATTTGTTGTTATAGCGGCAACAGAAATACATCATCTGTGAAAATTTCAACTGTCTAGCTACCGCGGTTCTTGAGATACAGCCTGGTGACAGACAGACGGTCTGACGGACGGACAGCGAAGTCTTAGTAATAGGGTTCCCCTTTGGGTACGGAACCCTAAAAAAACAGTCGAATAGAGAACCTCCTCCTTTTTTGAAGTCAGTTAAAAATTACTACAACCGAAGCATTAAAACAGGTTCAAAACATAGATTACAAACAAGACGACATATCCATTTAATTTCTATCAAAACCTAGCTCTCTAATCTCTACCAAACTCAAGCACTCACCTACCGTTTCTAAAGAACACGAAACTAGATAAATAGAGGTACCGCAAGCTCATTAATCACCATATTATCACCGTGATATCCCCCTAATGTCTTTGTATCACCGCTCAATGTTTACGGCGTGTATTGAATGTTAATTCATCACCATTGATTCGGTTTTATTATCGGATTTATATGGATTGAATTAAGGCTGTGCTGTGATTACATTAGGGAGTGTGCACGCTTGAATTCAGTTTTTTTTTTGTATACAATCAGTATTTTAGACCAATTTTTGTATCTGGTTACACCATCGTGTTACCAGGTATACAAATTGGTGGGAATTTCCATTACTCAATGTTTTTCTAGTGATTATTATTCAGTACAAGTGAATGAGGATAAAAATTCTATTACTTACGTACAAACTTCCAGTAGGTACAGACATAGTAATATGACAATTAGAATAATATAAACATTGTAGTTTTAAATGACAACTGGTTTACATAAGCGAATAAAAAGACTCGTTACGCCACGAAAAATATTAAATAAATATAAAATGTAGGTAGTTAATTAAATACGAGGCTTTTGGCAACTTTGTATTACATAATTAGCCTATAATGTTCTCACTGCTGGGAAACAGGCCTCCTCTCTGTGAGAGGGAGTGGGCAATAATCCACCACGCGGGCCCAGTGCGGGTTGGTAGATGTCACATGTCTTCGAATTTTTGGTTCTAGGACATGCCGGTTTCCACATGATGTTTTCCTTCACCGTTTTGAGAGCAGTGGTGATGATATAATTTACACAAAGTAAAGCGCCTGTCTGGGTTTGAACCTACGACCTACCACTCGTAAGTCGCGGCCGTCACCACTTGGCCACCACTGCTCACACTTTGAATTAGGGTGTGTATATTTTTTTTTGTTTTGTTTGTGCAGAATAAACATTGTGTCTTTCATTTATATTTTGTTTTTATTTATACAAACAGTTTTTATACAGGTTCATGTTTGTTTTGTACCATTAAACCAGAAATGGTTCTAAAAGTACCTATTAGTTAAATCGATTGAACTTCAACCGCAGTACTTGTTCGTACAAGTACTTCTTCTAGTAGGTAGAGTAACACTAAAACTAGTTCATAAATTACAACAGTCCGCACAATTTTAAGCCTGTTTGAAACTGAAAAAAGTGTCCAAAAAGTTGTATTATCTCTTCTTTGGAGATAGTTGAAAGTTTTATGACTTTTTAAATCAGATAACGTTCGCTTATTCAACTTAACTTTTTTTGAAGTCTAAATTATCTGTGACAATACGTCACAGATAATTTAGACTTTAGAATAAAGTTATTTTATGAATTTAGTTTTAAGGGGATTTTCGACCCTTTTTATTTAATATCTTCTTCTTAGAAGACACTTATATCTATCAAAACTTTTCTGGTGCCTTAATTTTTCTATTAAAATAATTTGTTTTAATAATTTTGCAGGTTAGTTTAACCAGCCTATAATGTTACCATTGCTGGGATACAGGCCTCCTCTCCTTGAGGTCCCAGTGTGCCTAGGTAAGAATAGTAGGTATTTATTTCATTTTATTTACTAAACTTTTTGCACATACACACATCATAGAAAACTATAAAGGCAGACTATTTTAAATTCTAATATATACGGTTAAAGAAAGAAAAAAAAATTATTTGGACTCAGTTCGTGAAACACAAAATAATGCCGTGTTGTTTGTGATGTATGTAAGTAGGTAGGTATATCTAATCAAAATGAAGAAAAACTAATTTATGTAGTTTAGACTCAACATAAGGCTTGAAAGAGTGTAAATGCTTCTTAACAATGGCGTGACAAAAAATCCGATGTGTTGTTTCCATAATTATGACCACTATGTAGTAAAGTGCATCTGATTACCTATATTTAATTAAGTTAATCTTTTGAAGTGGCCGTAATTAAATTAGGGACGTACTTATCGATTGTAAAACGATTACCTATTCGAATGTTTATACGAGTAGTCATATAATTGGAATAATTTAGTTTTTTTGGGTTGGAATTGAAATCGGTACTTAGAAATCATTGGGTAATTTAATTAGGGATACATTTATTTTATGTCTTGTTTATTTTGTGGGAAGTACAGACGCCAGCACATCAAGCTACCCGAAACTGTCAAATTTTCCCAATCAACTATGAATCTAATGCTTTAGCGATAATGTTGAAAATCTATTAAAGGAAGACAGATTGTAGTAGCTTGATTTGCTGGCGTCTGTACGTACTACCACGTAGACTTACATTTCAGTCACACAAACATGTTATGTTTATAGTTCTATACAATAAGAGTCACACATCGTCATCAGCTGAAAGTCGTCCACTGCTGGACATAGGCCTCCCGCAAGCACCGCCACTTCGACCGGTTCTGTTCTTCCCGTATCCAGCGGATTCCTGCGGCCTTCACAAAGTTATCTGTCCACCTTGCGGGAAGCCTTCCAACGCTACGTCTTCCGGAACACGGAAGAGAGTTCCATATACTTGTCACAAATTGAGATTTTGGGTAACTTCTACGAATTTCCTCTTGCGAAAACTCAAACTCAAATCATTTATTTCAATTAAACCTTGTACAGGCACTTTTGAATTGTCAAAATTAAATAGTCTGTCAGTTAGTCAGAAAGTTGAAGCTAGTTGCCCATTCCAAAGCGTAGATCTTTATGGAGAAGAACGGGCAAGAAACTCCATGGACACTCTTTTAAATCAAGATATTACAAAATCCTGGGTACATTTTCTTGTTGCTTCTATATGTGAGAACAATGTAAAAAAGACAGAAATGAAGAAACAATTCAAGACATAAGATTAAAAATAAGCCTTGGCAGTTAAGAGATGACCAGTCTCAACCGACGGCGCCCGTTCACGAACATGACGCGTGGATCAGCACCATCCAGCTCAACCATTTTGTAGGGAACCGAATGATCCAACACACGCGCCACCATCGGTGAGACATTTAAGTGAGCATGACACGTTCTCAACTGCCATGCTCTTTCAAGTCACACTCTTTCAAACACAATAAAACTTTGCACCTGGGGAACGAACCCAGGATCACACTCAGCTTGCAACAACTAGACTACTCATCACTAAGGGGCCGTCTCCACGAGCGAGAGAATCGCGGCGATATTATCGTCGTGCCACGTATTTCTATTCACTCTCTTAGAACGTGTCTCCACACGGCGATATCATCGCGGCGAAAATTTGATGGCACGGCGAGACTATCGCCGCGATTCTCTCGCTCGTGGCGACGGCCCCTAAGTACGCATATCATATCACAATCAGCCTATAATGTTCCCACTGCTGGGACACAGGCCTCCTCTCTGTGAGAGGGAGTGGTCCGTAATCCACCACGCGGGCCCGGTGCGGGTTGGTAGATGTCACATGTCTTCGAATTTTTGGTTCTAGGACATGCTGGTTTTATCACGATGTTTTCCTTTACCGTTTTGGGAGCAGTGGTGATGAAATAATTTACACAAAGTAAAGCGCCTGTCTAGGTTCGAACCTACGACCTACAACCCGTAAGTCGCGGCCAATACCACTGGGCCACCACTGCTCTACACTCTAAGACACTAAGTAAGTATTGCGCCTAAACTTACAGTTCCTAATTTAGTGTTATAATAATTATTATATCTCATAACAACATACGTAAACTTATATCTACGTTTGCCGTGGTATGGAGGGGCTTATGGTTCAGAAATAACAAGCGCACGGGTCGATCGATCAGGTTAAGCTACGCTTGCCGCAGTTGGTCTGTGGATGGGTGACCATCTTTACATACCGAGACCCCTCCGTGCCTCGGAAAGCACGTTAAGCTGTTGGTCCCGGCTGTCATTTGTGGATCTTTGACAGTCGTTACGGGTAGTCAGAAGCCCGAAGGTCTGACAACCAGTCTTACCAAGAGGTATCGTATTACCCAGTAGGCAAGTCGATCGACCTGTGCGGATGTTACTATTTAGCCACGGACCCCTCAGGCCGTCACTAGGTCTCCTAGCCTTATTCAAATCTTACAAAAGACTTAATAGACTATAAAGAGTTTACGTCACATACGGAACCAAAGTTTACGAGTAAAATGTTTTTATTACGCTGTTACCAATTTATTACGACAATATTTTTATGATAACTCCATTGTAAGCCCGGTTGTAATCCGACTTTTATACCCCTAATGAAATAATACTTGTTCGGAAATGAACTAGTTCTAAGAAAAAATATTTATTGATTTATTTTACACACCTTTTATATGGTAGTCGAGATTCGTCTTAACAAAAAAGGAAAATTAAATGATGCTGGGAAATATACTCCTTTAACCGTATTTTGTCAACGTATTTTTGACTATGGGCAAATAGCAAAAATATTTAAAAGCTAAAAAAAAAGTGATCATCATAATTTCAGCCAAAAGACATCCACTGCTGGACATAGGCCTCCCCCAAGCACCTCCACTTCGACCGGTTCCGCGCTTCTCGCATCCAACGGCTCCTGAGGCCTTCACAAGGTCGTCAGACCACCTTATGGGAGGCCTTCCAACGCTACGTTTGTGTGGCGCCGTATTTAAAGAATAGCACCACCCCATACTTCCCGTGGGTGTCGTAAAAGGCGACTAAGGGTCGTACCCGAGAATGGGCAGCGGCGTTCTCTATGCATTCCACCACCATACCATACTGCGATCGCCAACCCGCCTGCCAAGCGTGGCGATTATGGCAAAATAGGTACCTACGTAGGTACTAATTAATATGATGTAGCCAAAACCTAGCTAAGAATGCAGCGGGGTAATTGCGTCACACACAATCAGTAGCAATGGGTTTCATTTTGACAGTTCAACAACATTCATTGCGTTGTTCGTTATTGACACATATTTCGAATATATGAAGCAATGGATTAGCTATATCCTTCGAAATGAATCAGATTGAGATTGATACACTGAAATAAATAAGCAGTAAATTAAAATGAAAAACATTAATCTGAACTGCAGTTCCAAATGAGACTAAAGTTCAAAACAGTATTTTTTACTGATCCGAAAACAGTTAAAGCTTGAGGCAAAATTTTACCGTCATGAAAGTAAACTTTAACGTTTTATGTAGCTAAAAGGTCACAAAATTAACTGTTTTATTCAAAGGTATATCGTTCAAACCATTGAAATTTACTTACATTACAATAATGGTGGTTTTCCTTTTTTTTTTTTTTGTTTTTTTTTCAGTAAATAGTATCTTCAATCATTAAAGTTACTGTTTTGTCTTTTATTGTTTTACAAACATAACTTCTTACTGTATAAAGTAAGTCATATTGAAATCGCTTTAATGTGCTGCAGTAAGAAATTTTTTTTTTCAGTGTAGTTGTAGGTATTACTCGGGCTCAACCCTGAGAATATGAATGGCAAAAGAAGCAGCCGCTTTCCCAGTTAATCATTCATCAAATCCAGTTTCATGGTACAGTTTGATAATAAAAACACTATTTTCGTTACAACTGTGCTGCTATTCTGTAAAAATCTCACCGTGAAAACTTAGGTGAAGTGAGCGCGGAGAGAGCTGTCAATAGTGTCAATTCCTAGCAAAAACAAACTCATTTCACCTAAGTTTTCACGGTGAGATTTTTATAGAATCGACCAGCTGTTTTCTAATAACTAAGAATTAATTATTTCAGGGCATAAATCGTTTTATCTCAAACTTGGACAGTACCAGTACAGATAGAATCTGCTCAATAATTCCAGTTCCCATGGCAACCAGTATTCCGATAATAAACAAGGTATTATAAATAAACTTGATTAGGTACCTACTGTGTCTTATATACATACATACATGGTGTTCCTAACCAAATAATAAAACATACTCTAAGTAAATATTTTTCGCGTTTAGAAAATACATAGTTTTATAATTATCCTTTATTAAAAAGAACCAGGTTCATAATAATTAATTACACACTAGCCTAAATGACTAATAAGCTATTTTAATCTTTTACGTGATAATGCCAGCACTATGTCCTAAGCTCACACCTTTATACAATAATTAATAAAAAAATAAACATAATAGATTTGGATACCTATAGGGTTAAAGTTAAAATTGAGGACTGGATAAGGGATCAAGACTACGAGGCAACGGAAAGTCTACTTGCCTGGATCTGCTGAATCACTTATACCTATCACATCACGACGAGGGTAGGTGCCCCCACTAATTCCATCCACATCACACAAATGTACACTCACACAACACACCCCACACACCTCACAATACACCAAACACTACTACACTACATCACATCACACCACACCACACCACATCACATCACTCCACACACTCTTCTCCCGTACACATACACACACAACACTTGCACATGACACGACACAAATGCACTTCACACATACACACTATACAAACAAAATTACTTATTAAAAATTAAATATATATAATTTATAGATATATCTCTTACCTTATAATCTGTCTTGTTTGTGACTATCCGAGTCTGCTAGTACGCTCATAAATTGCTCGTCCACTAATTATGCGAAGACACTGCCTCCTAAGATACAGGATCTTCCTAGTTTAGGAGTCAGGGCTCTAATTCTGTGTTGACTGTACCTGTCTCTTGTATGTACACTATTCCTGTATTTCATTTCTCTGTCTCCTAGTGACTACTATGTGTATTTTATTGAGTGTCAAACCTGTATTGTGCTATTAAAACTTATTATTATTATCTCCTTTATTCATTTACAAATCTTATTTTATTGTATTTTTAAATATTTCTTAATAAATAAAAGTAAGTATAAAAAACATTTAAAAATATAAAAAAATAGTTGTCCGCCGGTGTCGGGAGCAGGGTCCAAGCTACCGGTGGTTAGGGCTCCAGAGACAGGAACCTCCTCACAATGCGAGCCGTATCAAGGAGTACTGCCTTCTGAATCAGGCCCTTGATCCAACCGCCTAACGAGAGCCTCGATAGATGTTGATCGAGGCTTTCGGCTATCAGTCCATTGGCCGATACGACAATCGGCACAATGATAGCCGAGCTCACATTCCACATGTCAACAACCTCGTGAGCTAAGTCGAGATATTTAATTTGTTTCTCTTTCTCAGCTTTCACGAGGTTCCCGTCATGTGGAATGGTAACATCGACAATCATTGTGCGGCGCGCTAATCGGTCTATCACCACTATATCAGGCTTATTGGCAACAATAGTCCTGTCAGTAATGATAGACCGATCCCAGTACAATGTGACATGGTCATTTTCAAGAACTGGGTCGGGCACATACTTGTAATACGGTACCTCAGAATCCACAAGTTTATATTTCAAAGCAAGTTGCTGGTGAATAATCCTAGCTACTTGGTTATGCCTGTGCAAGTACTCGCCGTTAGCCAGACGAGAACAACCAGAGATAATATGTCTGATAGACTCACCCGGACGGTGGCATGCCCGACACACGTCAACCGTCCCGTCCTTCATAATATGTCTCCGGTAGTTATTCGTTAAGATAACTTCGTCCATAATTGCACAGACAAAACCTTCAGTTTCCCCGAAAAGGTCACCAAAACGTAGCCAGGATACGGACGCTAAGAAGTCTACACCGGGCTCATGAAGAGCCCGATAGAAGCGCCCGTGAAGCTCCTTGCTTTGCCATACCTTCTTGCGGTCATCAGTAGAAAGTACTACAGGTTTGCGCCAGTTCTCTTTAGCCATGGATAGCGGGGTGAGCCCCTTGTCCACTGCGACCACATCACGGTGCATACCCACTTCGATTTTTAAAAAATATTCCCTGAGACTGCACACCTCGCGGATGTGGAGGGTTTTCGCATTTAAAAAGCCTCGACCCCCGCACTTCCGCGGGATATACAGTCTCATTACCGATGATCGTGGGTGATGCATCCGGTTTGCGGTCAGTAGTGTACGGACTCTTCTATCCAGGGCGTCGAGTTCGGTCTGAGTCCATTTGAGTATGCCGAAAGAGTACATCAAAACCGGCATGACCCAACCATTGAAGGCGCGCACCTTATTTCCGCCCGAAAGAAGACTAGTTAATACCTTCTTCAGGCGACAAAAGAAGCGCTCCTTCAACGATTGCTTCATGTCAGCATCGTTGATGCCTAACGCTTCCGACATACCCAAATACTTATAGCTTATTATTATTATTATTATTATTAATTTAAAACTTAGAATAGTGTTGATTGTACTTTACATAAGTCCGTTCCACTTTCTTAGAGTACGTTATGATGAAAAAGACATACTGATATTAAATTTCAATGTTATGGGTAACCATTCCGCTTCCCTGTATAACATACAATAATTTTTGACTAAAAGCCTCATAAATCATCAATCTATGTCGGTTTTTTATTGTTTTTCCTGTATTTGGCAATTACCAATTTTTGTCCATTGAAAAATAATGCAAGTACTGGATGAGCATGCAAAAATTTTCATAAAACCTTCGATTAATGAAATGTTTTACCTACTTTTTTTTTTAAATTACATCTAAATATACTTATATAAAATTCAAAGTCCTGACTGGCTGACTGATATTATCAACGCACAGCCTAAACCGCTGGTCCTAGAGACCTGAAATTTGGAGGGTGTGTTCTTTGTGAAGAGTAGGTATCCACTAAGAAAGGGTTTTTCGAAATTCCACCCCTAAGAGGGTGAAATTTCACGCGAACAAAATCGCGGGCATAAGCTGGTAACAATATAAACATCACTGCCGCAAGTTATTAAAATAATAAAAGACAACACTCAATACATAAGTCTAACTTCTTTTTTGTATATCGTGTTCTTTCCCTGCGTCATATTTACCGCAAAAAAACATATTTTCTTTCTTTTTTCTTCTTTTCTTTTCTTCATTTCAGAAAAAATCTTCTTTAATTTCAGAATAATATTACTTTAAAAAAAAATCCAAAATACATTGCCCGACCACCCTGTATATGACCGAAACCGATTCATTAAGTGTCGGGACACACCTGTCGCTCCCGACCAATGGGCCACCACCCCATAGACACCACATAAATATTGTTCCGACCTTATCTGATACATCCGTAGACAGAGTAAACTATAGACTGCTGCATATATTCTTTTTCATTCGCACAGGAAAAAGAGAAATATATTAACGTCACTAGCAAAGAAAAGACACAGAGTAAGAATATTTCTGTCCTTTACTGCGTGTCGGCTAAGCACATCAATGTGCACAACAAGTTTGACGTTAATGAATGAAATAATAAAAACTACACCGCGATTAAACGGAAAATAAGATCTTTTTCGTGCATAATTCAATAATAGTACATTTGCGCAACTGTGAAAATAGTAAGGTGCAGTGTAGTAAGCTGTAAAAATGATAGTATGATGAAGATTGCCGGATTTTTTTGTCCCTTTCGGTGACACGGATACCATGAGTCTATAGATTACTATGTCTACGGATACATCCTATGCCATCGGAAGAGACTTTGTCAAATTATTATCGGTTAAAAACCGGTTTTTAAAAAAACTCGGTGTTCCGTTTTGTTTGGTCGTTTCGGACTTGGAAATAAATTGATTGTTAGTTTAATTAATTAATAGTGGTACTTTTGTTTGTCATTTAATTTAACGTTTACGTAATTATTATAATTATGCTGCATGTGAATGTGGTTTTAATGGTATTGCATTAAATTTAAAGCTCACTAAACATATAAATCTCCGGTAAAAATATCGGTGGTAGGAAAGCCTTTACCTTTTTAGGGTTCCGTACACAAAGGGTAAAAACGGGACCCTACTACTAAGACTCCATTGTCCGTCTGTCACCAGGCTGTATCTCATGAACCGTGATAGCTAGACAGTTGAAATCTTCACAGATGATGTATTTCTGTTGCCGCTATAACAACATATAAGTACTAAAAACAGAATAAAATAAATATTTAAGGGGGCTCCCACACAACAAACGTGTTTTTTTCGGCGTTTTCGCCTTGTGGTACGGAACCCTTCGTGTACGAATCCGACTCGCACTTGGCCAGCTTTTATTTTATGGTTTCGTACCCAAAGGGTGCTAACGGGATCTCCTTGCTAAGCTCCGCCGTCCGACCGTCCATCTATCTGTCTTTGGGCTGTATCTCATGCACCATAAGGGTCAGTTCTACTACGCAGCGCGGCGCCGCCGCCGCGCGGCGTAGCTCACTGAATCGTGTACCTTTTTGTGTAGTAGATAAGGTCTGTAATTGTATTTCTATCTTGAAAACTGCGCGTCGCGTCGCGTCTCGGTGTGAACTGACCCTAATAGGTAGACATTGGCGCCGATTCTGTTGTTCACAAACTAAACTAAATTTAAGTTCATGCATCTTTTTCTTTCTATTTCATTATGAAAAGGACAGAAGATAAATATTAGTTTAGTCCTGTCAAATTAAGATACTCCATAGACAACAAAAAAATTGACGAGATTAAAAAATTGGCTACTAAAAATACGTCAATTTACGCCAGGCGCTGACTAATTTGATAGGACCTAATGATCCGAAAACTTTTAGAAACAGCGAGAATATTATGAGCCAGCGAGAAGATCACCTTCTGAATCATCATCTGAATAGCTCTTTCCCAACAATTTTTGTGGTCGGCTTCCAGTTTTACGGGATGCAACTGAATAGAATAGAATAGAATACTCTTTATTAATACCAATATTTCATTTTTATTTTCTCTGAATTCCAATATTTTACGTGGAGCGACTGTCTATCTGACTTCCATAACCCAGTTACGGGGTAACACAATACCCCTTGATACGACTGGTTGTCTCACTCTCGGGCTTCTGTCAACCCGTAACATCTGTCAAAGACGAAATGACAGACGGGACCACAAGCTTAATGTGCTTTCCGAGGCACGGAGGGGTCTCGGTATGTAAACATAGTCAATTTGATCGACCTGTGCGGCTGTAATTATTTAGCTACAGGCACCTAAACCTTACCTACTTGTACAAATCTACTTATGTACAGAAATAAAATCATTTACCATTGTCATTATATAAAGAAAGAGACAAAATAAGGCAATTTTTTAAGCAGCTTTTTGATGTAACATACATAGAAACAGTTAAACAGAACAATAATCGGATTCCAACAAAGTATTTGAGTTTAAATCATCTACATGTTCAAACTCATCAGAAATTCATTGGAGAATAAAAGCGACTGCGAAACATGGTTAAATAAGGCGGTGTACAAAGAAAACGAAAGATTTTCAGCTGAAACAATAATACACAAAGCTAAAGGGAGCACGAGTGAGGGAAAGATGAGGTGGGTTTTTGGATGTGGCACAGTGGCGAAGGTTTCATAAAACTCGATTCCTACCGGCTATTTTTTTTTTTTGGGGATGTGAAATCATCTTCTCAGCCTTTTCCCAACTATGTTGGTCGGCTTCCAGTCTAACCGGATGCAGCTGAATACCAATGTTTTACATGGAGCGGCTGCCTATCTGACCTCCATAACTCAGTTACTGCGTAATACATTTTGACGAGTTATGCGAGCATAAATGTAGGGAACAACTGATTTTTTTTCGCGATTTCAGCTTGGGTCCCATAGTAAAAGTTGTTCATAATGATGAGTACAATGACCCCTTAAGAGGTTTTTCGCATTTAACGTTACACCTTGTAGATTTGTTCATATCTAATATAATAATTTTTAGCTACATTTTTTGTTTATTGCTTGCCTAATAAAACAAATGCCGTAACATATCCATTTATACTCCAGACTGTCAGACATTTGCAAAACGCGGCAGTCTCTGTAAAGTGAACGAGTCCTTTGAGTCAGGATCACCTTAGACGTCCTGTGTGAAACGAACTGGGAATACTCGCAGTATTCAACTTACAACATGAGTATTATAAAACTATTCTCCTTCTTTTGTAACCTTTTTGGTCTAGTGGTTGCAAGCTCTACTCCTGAGTATGAAGTCCTGGGTTCGGTTCCTAAGTCGGGCAAAGTGTTATTGGGTTTTTTCATCTGTAATTTTACAGTAGCGGCCTGGAGTCTGGATTTCTGCAAAATTTTCCCAATCAACTTTGAACTTAAGGCTTAAGCGATAAAGTTGAAAATCTATTAAAGTTTGTCAGATTGTAATAGCTTGATATGCTCTGTACTACAGGCGTGGTTTTTATGTTATTCTCCGACTGTATGTGACTTTTTCCTAAAATAGGTATAGACTTCCTACGCATACAAATATCTAAGAAAATGTCCTTAGATACGTTTCTTCCTTTAACCAAATAAAGGAGCAAACATATCTAAGGACCTTTTATTAATCTGGATAGGAACGTGTTTGACCTTTAAAACTTTCGTACAAAAACATACTCTATAAAAAAAGAAGCAACCGTTTGAAAATAAGCACTTTCAAATTGTTACAAAATGATGAACGATTTGTAAAAAATAAAGATAAATAAAGGGGGTCCGGTAATTAATGGATAAACTCTAACCTTGTAGCGGTATATACAACGCCACATGAAAACAACATACTGACGTCACGCAAAATCCTGCATCCCGCAAGCAGTTTACCGAGCAACTAGCATAGATACAACGGCCCGACATGAATCATCGGGCAGTTGCCCGACAGACACAACACTCGTCTGGTCAGAGGGTCCTCCCTTTTCTATGGAGGTTGAGTGAACTTTACACCCTGTTCCTCGTACTTCACCTCGAATATCGGGGTTATTGACCACCACTGCTATCACAAAATCTCCATAATACTTAAGAAATCTTGACAAAGAAAAGCGATTACTTCTAAAAACCAACCTATTCTTTTCAAGCCAAGATCAACAAGGTTTTATTTCTTTCAATTTCTCGGAAAAGGCACAAACTCTTCATAAGCACTGTGCTCCGATTCCCAGCATCAACTATCAGTCGAGCGAATATCACATTTCTTTGTGAACTTACAACGTAAACACTAATGCTTCCTTAGCTTAAGGAGCGACATCGTCTTTTCATATTTTATTGTAGGAAAAACGGAAAATGCTAGTTTTACAAAAGAACTCTGATTGTAATGGAAAAAGAACTTTCATTTTGAAAAAGAAGATTTTCTTCTCGTAATATTTATTGTTTGTCACTAGGAAATTGTACGCGATTAGTTCCTTATTACTAACATTGCTACGAGCTATAAAAGAAAAAGTCCATCATCCCGTTAAAAAAAACTGCATAACCAAAGTCAAACTTAATTTTATTTATTTTTTATTTGAAATGGGTTTGCTCTACTCTAGTCTAGGTCAGAGGTGACAGAGACAAAGTCGAGGATGGACTGAGAAAAATCAAAACCAAAAAACATTTAAATAAATTAATATTTAAATATTATACATTTATTTCAAGTAGGACATTCTAAGGCACTTTTGAAAGTCAACATTTACAGGAAAATAGTAAGTATTAATTCTAATTCCAGAAGACCGGGTTGTGTATTTCAATCAGAATATTTTTCTAACAACACAATAAGTAACTTATTTTGTATTAAAACTTGTTACAGATTCATTTGCAGCTTTTTTAACAGGTTAACGTTAACTGCAAAATCATCGTCATCATCGTTTTCAAGTCATTATTCCAATTTATTTACAGAGGTCGGTGCAACATGTCTTTTTCTTCCATACTTCTCTATTTTTCGTCATCTTGGTAGTCATCCCTTTCTAGCCATATCTTTCACACAGACCACCCATCTTTCTTTGGTCTTCCCTTCCGCTACTCATAAAGCCAACCACATTCATTCTCAACAATAACTAAAAGACAATTTTTATTAAATGCAATATAAAAATGACGGTAGACTTATACTTATTTCGTAGTTATGTGGCAGCTCAATATCAACCTGTATAAAAGACATGCACAGTCAGTTAGCTTGCACTGATTCCATTGTTGAAGAGATTTCGACCAAGTGTATTCCAGTCTGTGACTACAGTAACTCACACACTCGTTAAAATTCTAGGAATATCATCTACTTTTACAATATTTGTAAATATGTGAGCACCATGTATCCATCACATAATTGATTTACCTGTCATTGCTTCATTTTTAATTCTTTTTACCTTTTTGTGGTAGACTCATTTTATTCTAGGTGCATCATCTTCGCATATAATTACATTATGTATACAAGACCTTGTAAAACATTTTAAAAGAGTAACGGTGGAGTTTCTTGTCCATTCTTCTCCATACGAAAACTACCTTTTGGAATGTGCGATTAGAATCAATTCTATTTAGTTGTAATTTTTGACGTTTAAAAGTGCCTTTAATGTGCATATTTGAAATAAATGATTTGACTTTAACTTTTACTTTCCAGATCTAGAGCTTTGTCTAGACGGTTGAGCACCAAAGGTTCGTATGGAGAAGAATGAGCAAGAAACTCCATAGTTATTGATTTTTATCAAAAATGCAAGGACAAAATCAAAATCCAAAATACTTCTGAATCATATCAAATGCTTCAGATGTATAAAGTTTAGTCATCATTGCTAGAGAAGGCCCTTTGAACGGCATATTTTTTTTTTTTTAAACGTTGCCCCACACTAGGAATTTCTCCTGTATTGTGGGTGCGTTTACAAACATTTAAATTCACGTACACAAACAGCCAGACCCGGAACAACTACTTGTAGGTCATACAAATATTTGTTCCGTGGGGGAATCGAACCCGCGACACGCAGCGCAGCAGTCAATCGCTTAACCACTACGCCAACCGTGCCGTCATTTCCCATGATACTGCAGTATCTGTACGCCAATCAATCAATCAATCAAATAGCTGGAGTTGATTGATTGATAGGAATATCTAGCAGTGGGCTGCGGTAGACGTATAGTCTCATAATCATCATCAATAATTTGGCTAGAACTTTTCAAATCACGAGTGAACAGGTGTCTCTAGCCAAATATGTACTACTAGCTGCGCCCCGCGGTTTCACCCGCATAAGTTTCGGTCCCATAAGAATATCGGGATAAAAAGTAGCCTATATATTAATCCAGGGTGTCAGCTACCTCCACACAAAATTTTATAAAAATTGGTCCAGCCGTTTGAGCGTGAAGAAGTAACAAACATATAAACTTTCGCCTTTATAATTATTAGTGTGATTAGCATAGTCGACCACATTATCACTTAAACGTCAGATGAGATAGGTCAAACGCGAACCTATAATGTTGTATTACGGAGCAGTGGTGGCTCAGTGGTAACGGCTGCGACTTACGAGTTGTAGGTCGTAGGTTCGAACCCAGACAGGTGCTTTACTACAAAGTAAAGCGCCTGTCTGGGTTGAGTGAGCAGCTCTCAAAACGGAGAAGGAAAACATCTTGAGAAAACTGGTATGTCCTAGAACCAAAAAACATAGAAGACGTGATGTCTACCAACCCGCACTAGGCCCGCGTGGTAGATTACGGCCCACTCGCTAGCATTGAGGGGAGGGCTATTTCCCAGCATTATAGGCTGATTATGTATGCAGGTCCGATCATGTTGGCAATCCTTGATTGAGGCATAACTCCTTTGGCTCTGAATATTGATTACTTTTTAGTTTTTTGTATTTTACTGCAAGCCTGTTAAGTTTAATATACATTACTGCTAAGTAAAGTAAAGTAAGTTTATTTCACAATAAACTTAATAATATTTTCCAAAAAAAAATTTGTAAAGTAAAGTAGTAAAGTAAATTTTTATTTGTTTGAACATGGTGTACATTGCATGCAAGATAATAATGGGGTACATAAAAGTTCTATCATGTTCAGCCGCATATCGTGGCGTACAAATTGGTAAGAAGAGATGGTGCATAAACCGTGATAATATACATCAAAATTACATTTCATCATGATACAATTACTTATTTAAAAAAATACATACAATAGATCATGTCAAAAAAAAAAGTAAAAAAAAAAGGCAGTAGGTATTTAATTTATAATAAATGGATGTAGCCACTGCAACCGAACTAGGCAAAGCCTGTATTCCGGTTTTCAGTACATATTTACTGCTGTTGCTTTAATGGTAAAAAACTGACCAAGTGCGAGTCGGACTCGCACACGAAGGGTTCCGTACCACAAGGCAAAAACACCGAAAAAAACACGTTTATTGTATGGGAGCCCCCCTTAAATATTGATTTTATTTTGTTTTTAGGATTTGTTGTTATAGCGGAGAAATACAAAATTTGTGAAAATTTCAACTGTCTAGCTATCGCGGTTCTTGAGATACAGCCTGGTGACAGACAGACGGACGGACGGACAGACAGCAAAGTTTTAGTAATAGGGTCCCGTTTTGACCCTTTGGGTACGGAACCCTAAAAAGATCTTCTACTGTCTTCTTTTTTATTTTCGTCGCTATAATTTAGTAGGTATGTATGTATTTATGTATCTATAATTTTGGATATGTATATATCTGTGTATCTATTTTAATGTATTCTGTAGATAATATTTGCACCAACGACAACCCCATTTTATGTCCTGGAAAATCACTGTCCATTCCTAGGTTGCCTGGAAGAGATCGCAGAAAGCGATAAGGCCGCCCATTGTATGTTTTGTAATGTTTGATATTTCTATCCTGTTATGTATTTTTGTGGTGTACAATAAAGTATATAAGGTCAAATTAAAATAGATGGACAAACTTTTAGAAATCATTCAGATCACCAAAATAAGGACGATGGTAAAAAAATATATAAGAAAAACGCATAGATACTTACAAGAAACATAATCAGCTAACGAAAACACACTAATGTGCCGGCAATTTATTATTTTAGGTCAAAATAAAATCACTTTAATCAGTGTTTTTTTTTTGCTTGGATATCTTTAGTTAAACGTACTGAGCGCTGTGTTAAAATTTGTTCATCTATTTTAATGGGACCCTGTATGTGTATAAATAGATAAATAAATAAGACTCAAGAACGTATAGTTGCTATTAGTCCTATAAAATATGGTTATATCAAACACCTCTACATAACATGAGGTGGAATATGAAACAAGATAATCTTCAGCTCCGTTATTAACTCGTATCCTATATAATATATGTTAACAATTCTCCATGCATGTAGTTACAGCAAGGTCTTCAGTGGATATGCGGTTTAAGTTTATAAGGATAGCGATTTTCATCGTAGATATTTCATTGTAAGCCTGTATTGAACTTCAAAAAAAGTTCTTATTTGTTACTAGCAACGCCCGCGGTTTCACCCGCATAAGTGTCGATCCCGTGGGAATATCGGGATAAAAACTATCCTATGTCCTTTCCCGGGACTCAAACTATCTCTATACCAAATTTCATTTAAATCGATTCAGCGGTTTAATCGTGAAGAGGTAACATACACACTTTCGCATTTATACTATTAGTAAGTATGAATGGAGAGCAAAAAGGAGTAGTTATTCCAGATGGAATAAGTACTCCTTTTTGCTCTCCATCTGGAACTCCTTTTGACCGAAGTTCTTAGATAGATATCTAAGAACTTCGGTCAAAAGCAGTTCCAGTTTTAATATTTTTGAAGCTCTCTATGGGGCAATGTCATTAGTTGTCAAATTGTAACTGTCATCAACTCAGCCTATCGCACTTTGTTGATCAGCATAGTCCTCTCCCAAGCTGCGCTACAAATAACGAGGTATTCCACTCAGAGCACTGATTTGAACCGCACTTGGACGAACCGCACCTGAGCACTTCCACTAACCGCACTGAAACAAAATTTTGTAACTTGCGGTTCGGTGGAACAATTTATTTGTACTCCGCTTTCCGCATCCCAGTCACCCACTTTTAAGATCGTAAGTCCTTCTGGTGGGGGGTGTCTCCTGCTAAGTTTACCGATTAACGATCTCCACTGTAGGAGTTACCTCCTCCAACGGCCGTCGGTCCTTTAAAGACATGGCCGACCAACTTTGTGAGTTCTGACTTCGAACTCAACCGGCACCCTAATCCATCCCATTTTCAATCCCAATTTGAATGATTTCGGAAGACATTGCTAACACTAGCTAATCCTTCATAAGTTCGAAAAATGTATCTGCATAACAACGTATCTAAATAACGTAATGTATGTTGTTGTTGGAGGGTTCCGTGGCTAAATAATAACAGCCGCACAGGTCGATCGATCAGGTTACGCTACGCTTGCCGCGGTTGGTCTGTGGATGGGTGACCATCTTACCATACCGAGACCCCTCCGTGCCTCGGATAGCACGTTAAGCCATTGGTCCCAGCTGTCATTCGTGGATCTTTGACAGTCGTTAAGGGTAGTCAGAAGCCCGAAAGTCTGACAACCAGTCTTACCAAGGGGTATCGTATTACCCAGTAACTGGGTTGTGGAGGTCAGATAGGCAGTCGCTTCATGTAAAATACTGGTCTTCAGCTGCATCCGGTTGAGCTGGAAGCCGACCTTAACATAGCTGGGAAAGGCTAGGCAGATGATGATGATGATGAATGTTGTTGAACTGTCAAAACGAAAGTCATTGCTACTGTTAGTGTGTTACGCTATTACCCCACTGAATCTAATTGGAGTTCAAACACAAACCAACCGCTTCGTTTGCTAACTTGTGCCAACATAAACGTAGTAACAGAACTATTGCAAGTCAAGCCGTTAACTGCCCCACATGGGTTTCTCAGCGCTAGGAATTTGAATTTTATCACACAGACATGTGCAAAGTGTACCAGACAGGGTTATAGTTCGCTGTTGAGCTTATTATTTTTGAGCTGGTCTGTTTCGTTTTGTAGTCTGTTTTTTGTTTTGTAATGTTGAAAGTTTTGCTCACTCTTATTAAAATAACTAGCTGCGCCCCGCGGTTTCACCCGCATCAGTTTCGATCCCGTGGGAATATCGGGATAAATAGTAGCCTATATGTTAATCCAGGGTGTCAGCTACCTCCATACAAAATTTTACCAAAATTGGAACAGCCGTTTTAGCGTGACGAAGTAACAAACATATAAACACACCCCCACTCACACACTTACAAACTTTCGCCTTTATAATAATAGTGTGATAGTGTGATTTTCTATGGCAAACACGCAAGTCAGACGGCCTTGACAAGTGGTCACCACCGTCAATGGACTGAAAGAAAGCACGTCAAGCCGTTGGTCCCGGCTATCATTTGTGGATCTTTGACAGTCGTTACGGGTCGTCAGAAGCCCGAAAGTCTGACAACCAGTCTTACCAAGGGGTTACGTATTACCCAGTAACAGGGTTATCTGATCCCCCAGTAACAGGGTTATCTGATCCTATCTGACCTCCACGGTCAGATAGGCAGTGTAAAATACTGGTACTCAGCTGCAACTGGCTGGAAGCTGACCCCAACATAGTTGGGAAAAGGCTAAGCAGATGATGATGACCTGTAGTCCCACGTATACTTCGTACCTATAATACTGTCTTTCACCAGTTAAATTAAATACTGCAATTTTAACAGATAGCTTTGTAGCTATCTCTTGTTTCTTGTGAATAAAAAATATCTTAAGATTATGGTCACCATAGAGTGTCAGAAGGATTCGAAACGTTATCTACTGCAATCAAATGAGCATAACTGGTTATTCCCCCTCACCGAGAGGAGGCCTGTGTCCCAGCAGTGAGAACATTATAGACTGATTATGAACTGCAAAAAGTATAATATACTTTTTGCAGTTCATAATCAGTCTTAATTAAATATTATTTAATATCCTGAGATAGGCCTTTCGGCCTCGTATAGGACTTTCTGTTTCATTTTCCTTGTGTTACTTTTTTTTTGAATAACTTGGATTTTTATTTTACTGTGTTCGCGGTTCGCGTCAGAACTCTGCCACACAGCCACACAGTCTCTGCACATAGCTCAACAACAACAACTACAACAGCAACAGCTCTGCCACACAGTTCTGACACGAACTCCGTTAATTAGTATTGAATTTCTAATTTTGATCATCTACTTTTGCTGTTGACTGTACAGGAAGATCACAAACTAAACTAAGTTTGTGATCTTCCTGTACAGTCAACAGCAAAAGTAGATGATCAAAATTAGAAATTCAATAGGAGTCAAAACTGATCACGAATATATGGCAGCTGTACTAGTAGTAAATGTTTGGTATAATTTACAATCACATACATTTGAATCACTTCGACGCCACACAGTTCTGACGCGAACTCCGTTCATTAGTATTGAATTTCTGATTTTGATCATCTACTTTTGCTGTTGACTGTACGAGTCGCAATGAATACTTTTTCTTTCTTTCTTTCTTTCTTATCCCTTTTTAACCTACCCCTTTCTAAAATACAGGGATAATGCTATGCATTAGCACCACGAGATACTATAACTTAACCTATTATCATTTCCCTAGAACTAGAAAACCATAGATTTCCATTAAACCCTTAAATGGAGCTACAGACCAAACCTCTGAAGTATTCCTTTTAATCAAGTATTTTTATTCTCACGGGAAAACGGGATGGTCTTTTAAAGCCGAGACTACAAAAGCTTTAAATAAATTAAAACTTCACAAGAAAAGTTGAGTTAACTGCCTTTTCTTTTACCTTTAGACTTGAAAACTATATACGTATTCATTTTTAACTAGTACAAAAAATATTATGTCACAGGATTTACATGGTAATACAAAATTTCTACCGTCTGTCTAGAACATTGAGTGACTAGTATTTGGAGAACTCAAAAAGTATTATGGTACAGACGCCAGCACATCAAGCTACCCGAAACTGTCAAATTTTCCCAATCAACTTTGAACCTTATGCTTTAGCTATAAAGTTGAAAATCTTTTAAAGAAATTTGACAGATTGTAGTAGCTTGATGTGCTGGCACCTGTACTTATCTTGACATGTGCAAAACAAATCTTCAGTCATGATGTAAGCTGGTGTCGCATTATATTATGTTTATTTCTGACTAGTTTCTGTCCGCGACTTCGGTTCGCGTGAAATTTCTTGTTTTGACATAAATTACGTCACATATTCTATGACACTGCAATACTGTAGCTTCCCATTTAGCAACATAATTTTCGGAATCGTATGAGTAGTTCCGAAGATTAGTATATAATATATACATAGATTGGCTACTGTAACGGTCATGTTATATGTGGCGCTAAAAACCTACCGACGAAAAAAGTACAGTTAGTTTGATTGTGATAACAGATTAAAAATACTATAATATTACGTGTGGTCGTGCACAATTCCCCAAAAATAGAACGCAGGCCATTCGAATAAGGAAAACGGAAATTAACCGCCTATTTGCACAACCATCTTCAAGATACCTAATGCACCAATCAAAAACGCGCGACGCGGCTAGTAGAACAATATCCATTTTTCATAGAAATTATTCTACTAAAGTCGAGGTGCTCTGTCACGTCGTGCCTGTCTGCGGAAGCCTTCGCACCGTCTTTCAGCATAAGTACTCCATTTACTTCATCCTCTGTGGTCCAAGCCGTATTTGCATCTACATCTCGTGGGACTTTCCACAGTCTACGTCTTACAATTTCTGAATTAAAAGAAAATGTAATGCAAAGTGTCACAGACACTCTTGATCCTAGCTTATTTTTTACTCTGGACTACAGTTTTTGAATAAGCAATTTTTGTGATGAGGGACAAAATGTAATGTGTAAACACGAGATTCGAATCTTGTAATAGTCTTTTTTGGCTACATACATAATGTAGGTACACATGGTGTAACGGGCTTGTGGCTAAGTAATAAAAGCCGCACGGGTCGATCGATTAGGTTAAGCTACGCTTGCTGCGGTTGGTCCGTGGATAGGTGACCATCTTTACATACCAAGACCCTCCGTGCTTCGGAAAGCACGTTTAGCCGTTGGTCCCGGCTGTCATTCGTGGATCTTTGACAGTCGATACGGTCGTCAGAAGCCCGAAAGTGACATGCAGTCTTACCAAGGGGTATCGTAACCCAGTACCTGGGTTGTGGAGGTCAGATAGGCAGCTGCCCCATGCAAAATACTGGTATTCAGCTGCGTCTGGTTAGACTGGACCCCAACATAGTTGGGAAAAGGCTAGGCAGATTATGACAAAATGTAGGTAATTTTTAGTCTTTTATCCATACTAATATTATAAATTCGAAAGTAACTCTGTCTGTCTGTCATTCTGTCTGCTATTAGCTAGGGAAACTTTGCAGACATGACTGGTGTCGGTGTGTGAACACGATTAAATAAAAATATGTTTTTGGTAGTTTTTTTAGGGGTCGACGACCGTTGCTGCTGCGTAACAACACTACTGAATTGGTTCTACGTTTGATGGAAATCAGGAGATAAAACTCGCCAAGTGCGAGTCGGACTCGCACACGAATGGTTCCGTACCACAAGGCAAAAACGCCGAATAAAAACACATTTGTTGTATGGGAGCCCTCTGTAAATATTTATTTTGTTCTGTTTTTAGTATGTTATAGCGGCAACAGAAATACATCATCTGTGAAAATTTCAACTGTCTAACTATCACGGTTCATGACATACAGCCTGGTGACACACGGACAGACGGACAGCGGAGTCTTAGTAATAGGGTCCCGTACCCTTTAGGTACGGAACCCTAAAAAAGTGTATATCATTGCAGTTAATTGATAATTCACTATACAGGATCAAATTAAAATAGCTAGCAAAACTCCGTAGACGTGATGGGTATCGATAACTTGATAAAAAAAAAAAATAAAAAAAACAACGAGCAAGAATACCATCAACACGAAAAGCAAAAAAAGTGAGACATTCCAAAAATCAGCAAGATATTTAAAAAAAATCTAATTCTTTGCTGTACCTACCTATAGATCTTGAGGAAAACTTCTGTGATAGACGGTCAAGAATGTGGTCCTATAAAGATTTCGTTTTTCCTTTTCAAGTCGGGACCATATAAATTGCCGCATTTCTAGTGACCGACCGAAACACGTCTTTCAGTCGAAATGGAAACCGTAATTGAACTTTCGGCTCCTCTTCTAGTTTCGGCCGAAACCAAAACCAAAACTTACAAAGTTATGGAAAAGATAGTTAATTAAGGGCTGATTTTTCAATCAATTATCTCGCGTTGAAAAAATCAGCCCTAAATGACATTATTTTCTAATTTGATTAAGGTATGATTTTGCAATGTAACCAGTTTTGGTCAGGCCGAAGATTCGGCCACTTTACGGCCGAAACCAAAACTCCGGCCGAAACCAGATTTTTTGGCCGAAACAGGCCGAAATGATCGGTCACACTACTCCTTCCACACCGTCTTTAATCTTCAGAGCCGCGACACCCGAAAACAACAACTATACTTAACTCTTAAATTCTTAACTCCATCGAAACTGTCGCCAACACATCAAATATTAAAATAACAAGGTGAGAGAGATTCACAATCTGTAGGTACATCTTTTATCCAACTGCGGGGTCCAATGATTTCTCAAGGGACCCAAGATGGTGGCCATTTGACCACGATTCGCGTTAAATTATTAATAAACGGTAAAAAACTTGCCTCCACCTTTTTCTTTCCTTCTATTTTTAACTAGTTTATCTTGCCTCTGGGGTAAATTATTTGATTTATTCAATAATTAAGTTGTAGGTATCTTCTTTTTACTGCTGTTGTTAACGGGTATAAAAATGCGGTCGGGTTTTGCATAATTAGTCAGGCTAGAATAAGAAATAATGCTGCAACTGTTGAGGCCGTCGGACTAAGATTTGTCACTTGTTTATCGTTGAGACTTCTTGGCTTATTGCCAGGGTACCTACTAAAGTTACTAGTCTTGAAAAGCGTGGTAATTTTTTTTTGACTGTTCATAATTTTCTTTGTTTTATTTGTATCGATACTAATACACTTAGTAAAAATGAAATTGTGATACCTAAATTTAGATGGCCACCGTAGGCGCGGGCCTGCGGACGGAGAGTAATGGGTAGCTCACTGTCCGATCAGGACCAGGCCCGTGCCGGACGGCGCGTACGAGTTCCACGTGCGCCTCAAAGAGATGTCAGCATCACTAACATGAGCTACATAAGGAGCTGCCTTGAAAAAACTGGCACGCACTGAGAGACGGAAATAGTATAGCTTTATCCTTTTCTGTTACTTATAATAACTCAATACTTTATCCCTTTCTTGTGCAAATGAAATGGAGCTACGCGCCGTCTATACTTTTCTTTGTCTAAGTTGCCGGGTCAGCAAGTTATAAATTAAAGTCACTTTTCGTGTCTGTGTGACAGGTTGTTCTTTTAAGGTACGCAACGAATTTGGATGAGGTTTTCCCGACATTTATTTAAAGAATTTATTGCGAAACGTTTTTATGAAATTAAACTAACATATAACAAGGAAATCTCAATAAAAACTGTGCGAAGCAGGGGCGGGTTGCTAGTTAACAACAAAAAAGAAACTCGTATGCCACCTAACCCGAACCATTCAAAAGCCCATTTAAACTTTCTTGAAATCCTTGCTCAAAAATCAGGTGCTCCAATTAAGTGTAATGACAGTGCAATTTAAAATAGCACCCGACTGATCCTTCATTCCTTTTACTTTTTTAATTAGTGCCACAATACAAAGAGGCCCCAATTCAGGTCACAGCAATTAACGTATTTGGTTTTATTTCGTGCCAGTGCCAAATTTTGAAAAAAAAAGAACGTATCTTGAATTCCCGCCAACATTCTCCAGTGTTAGATTAACTGATGTTAAAAGTTTGCAACCCCTGGCTGTATGCCAGTTTGTTTTAGCCTGACTGATTTATATAGATGTCGAAGTGATGTTGTTTATAAGGGAGGGAGGTGATGCTGAAGGGAGGAACTTCTTACAGGAAATGTATTTTAAGTTTCCTTCTACCATGATTAGTTATTTTTGGAACCTGCTCTTTGTTGTTAGTTTACTTTTTGGCGTAGAATTGGCTAAACGTATTTTTTTTGTGAACATTGTAAAAGGCGGGATAAGTGACAGCATTTTTTGGTCCATTCAGAGGTGACCAATATTTTTAAGCAACACCTTTGGCTTGGTTGCCGTCTGTTCTAAGGAAATTCTAGGGAACATTTTAGTGCGGCTGTTACCAAAGTCCACATTAATTCAACCAACATCTATACACTTTAAACTGGAACGCAGAAAGGGGTGTCGAAATAATGATAGTGCTTCCCTAGACGAAGTGTATGACTATTCATTTCGCTCTATAAATGAACAGAAAATGGCGCTTTGAATGAATATTAACGGGTTCTATTTCGTACTGGCATTTATGCAGTATCTAAAAGCGACAGTTGGAATTTTTGTAAATGAACACACAAATGTGTTGATACCATAATTATAATATTTTGCATAGACGTTATTTCTGAGAATGAGGCCAGAGATTAGTGGCCTTATAGGTACGTTAAATTATTCAATTCAATAAAAAAATATTTTATTTTACAATAGATTTTGCAAGTGCCTTCGCTCGCTTGGGTATCGGTAATTTGTGTGGTATACGTATGGGAAAACAAGACAGAATAAAAAAACCTTCATCGAATCAAAGCGTCTGAGTTTTGTTTGCTGTAACGGGGATATATCACGGGTTAAAGTATGTTTATAAATTCAAAAAACATGATGTTGGTTAATGTTTCATAATAATATTAGCAGGGCCCTCGGTATCACTCACATAAGTTTCGATCCCGGGGGAATTTCGAGATAAAAAAGTATCCTATGTTTTAAACCTGGTTATAAACTATATATGTGCTAAATTTCATCAAAATCCGTGCTGTAGTTTTTGTGTGAAAGAGTAACATCCATTCATCCTCACATATTTTCGCGTTTATAATATTAATAGGCTGGTGGTGGTGGTGGCTGGCTGGTGTGGTGGCTGGCTGGTGTGGTGGTGGTGGTGAAGGCGCCGAACAAGTAGCCGAATTCTTGGCCGAGTACATTTAGATTGCTATCGACACGCTAAGAAGAAGATATTAGTAGGATTATTCATCTTTTACTGGGACACCATAGCGCGACTATGGTTGCACTGCCAGGAAAATGTATACAGCTTTGTGGAGGGTACCTCACCCGGTGTCCGATTGGTTGCGCAACCAACCATATGCACCAGTGTAAAATTGCGCACAGTAAAGTTAGCAGATTGGGAAAAGAGGAGTCTTTTGTGAGGGAGTGAACCATAATCCACCATGTGGGCCCAGTGTGATGTCACATGTCTTTGGACTTTGGTTCTAAAACATGCAGGTTTCCCCAATGTTTCCTTCACTGGTTTTGAGAGCAGTGGTTATGAAATAAATTACACAAAGTAACATACAAATCGTAAGTCGCGTGGTCATTACAAATGGTGCAACATTGCTCACACCTAGAAAAGTATCTAGCATAAAAGTTCTGTGCTGTATTTGAACCGTACTCACGCCCCTCTATTTCACAAAAAATGTAACTCATGCATACAACATTTTCTTCTGCACCTACAAAAAGACGCGCACAATATGAAGATCACAAAACCAACATCGGAAAATCTAGTTTACAAATGAAAACAGAAATTCAAAATAAGCAAGATATGTTTATCTTGACACGGGTTGAAGCAAACTCTTGAATCTATTGTATTCCATGCTCTTTGCTATGCTTATTTCTAAAGATAGGGAATGTAAAAATAAAAGGAATATGTAGCAGTATTTTTATCGCTCTGTTATTATGTGTGAGATGAGAATGAGAGATCTGGTAATAATGTGATAGTTTTTTTTTTAAGGAATGTCTTGTATTACAAAAAATGAAATACGAATTGAGTAACTACTACAACTCAATTCATTTTTCATTGTTTGCAATAAAATCAAGAATCTTTTGAAAGACACGTCATACAACCTTGCTGTGACCCATATAAATCAATCAACTCAGCCTATCGCAGTCCACTGCTGCACATAGGCCTCTCCCAGACTGCGCCACAACACCTTGTCCTCCGACTTCTGCAGCCAGTCTATCCCAGCGACCTTCTTAAGGTCGTCGGTTCATCTAGCCAGGAGCGTCCCAGACTACGCTCGCAGATTTGCGATCTCCACTCCAGGGGCTTAAAAAGGCCACTTTGGCAGAATCATAAAAGGATTACATTCATCATCTGCCTAGACTTTTCCCATCGATGTTGGGGTCAGCTTCCAGTCTAACTGGATGCAGCTGAATACCAGTATTAAAAGTATTACATTATAAATCATAATATGGCGAAGACAGTACGTGTTTTTCTTTTTTTCGCTGCACTTCGTAGGTATAATCAAAGAGGTCGGGATTGGATTTGGATTGGATTGATTGGTATTTTAGCACAGACAAAGAACCTTCACCAATGGGATTTGATACGATTAACTTAACAGTTAATTGTTCATTATAATTCATAATGTTATCCTTTTATAGGCCCCCAGGACTCGTCTGAGCCACTGGCCATCAGTCCTTTGACGAACATGGCGAGTCCACTGCCACTTCAGTTAGCTTACTCTGCAAGCAAACTGAAGAGCTCAACTGTTACTAATGAGACACAATTACTTTTTCTATTGTTACCGACGGCGTTGTCGGTGGCAGCGCAGAGGTCACTTTGACTGCATGTTTTGGGACACAGAGGGCAAGATAGGAGGTGGAGCATGGTTTGTGACATAGCTCCGCAATCACACCCTTCTGCCGTTCCTTCAAGGTAGCCCCACTTTACCAGGTTGGACTTACATCTTCCCACTTGTGTCCGGAGACGGTTCAGAGACTTCCAAGTGGGCCACTGAAGGTTACACCCTGCAGGGAGATGCTCCTTTGGTGGTAAGTAGTGAGTAGGAGGGGGAAGAGTATCCTGCCACAGTTTGCAACGGGCGTCGGCCGGGTTTCCTGACAGAGACGCTTTGGGAAAACAAGATATAAAATACAGTCGTACCAGCGACACGAAGAAGAAGAAGAATTGTTACCGACTTTAACCGTATAGTTCGGAAGTGCCCCCGAATGGACCCGAACACACGAACCTCCGCCGGCTCGGAACTGGGTCCCATTGGACCCAGGAATTACGACATACGACACCCTACATTGATTATGTAAATATTTGTTATGCTACCCATCCAATCTTATGAATGTGCGTTAACTAAGAGAGTTGGATAAAAATCTCTTAAGTTAACACCATTATATATTTCATATTTAGCGCGCAAGCATATTAATTTACCTTTATTAAATTCAAGTCTGTAAATGCGATAATCGCCATTTTGTTGACAGTGGTGGTCGAGGCTAAAAAACATAAAAATTGGGGATTTCGAACATCCAAACTCCACCACAGGGGCAGTGAATAATACATCATTTAATCATTTGACGAATTCATCCATTGTTCAAGTTAAATAAGTAGCGGTAATGAAGTTTTTTGATATCTAATGTCGAAGTTTCGCGCCAATCCTGCATGTTTACATTTAACTTTTCACAAATGTCACGCACACACATGTAGGTAAGATTTAAAATGTGACAAATATTAAAGAAAATATTATAAGCAACACGAAAATGCCCAAATGTTAACGTAATATTGAAGCACAGGTCCATTAACACGTATTATTCATTACCGCTACTCAATTTGTGTTCAAAATCGCAATCCATTATTGTTTTTTTTATAGTAATGATGTGCGAAAGCGATTATGCTAAACGATTTTTTTTTTAATTTCGATTGATTCGGGTAATTAATATGTCGAATTTCGGAAATCGATACTCGGAAACTGAAATAAAATTATTTTAAGCATTAAATATAATAAGCATTGTTTATAATAATGATTTATGCTTTTCTAATGTTATTTTAATAGTTTTTTGTACACTATAATTATTAAAACTGAGTCAATAACTGAGGACCTTTGACCATAGTCATTTATTGAATTTCGCGCCGAATTGATTCTATATTTGAATTTATCTTCGGAATGCGCTCGCCGTTCAAAATTATTTTTATTTATTGTATGTACCTACTTACTATTTATTTTTGATACTTTCTAATAGTTTGCTACAGAATGCCCGGTATACATTTTTTAGGTAGGCTTAGCAAAAGTTTGGGAATGATGATAAATTAATGGTATAAATTGCGTATTCCACAATCACTTTACATTTCAATATGTTTTGTTAGTTGTATGAGCTTGGTAGTTTTTGTTTCTATTAGTTTAGGTACTTGAGTAGAAATAGAAATTGTTTTTTATTGTGGTAGTTTCCCAACGAAATTTAAAAAAACTGGCCATGTTTATGTCGGACCACGCACAGTGAAAGGTTCCGTAGTTAGGTTGAATATTTACGCATGCACAATGCACATCATTGATTAGATCGACTGCAAAAATAAGTTTGTATTTCTTAGACTCATCATTCATAAGTTCATAACGTACCCAAAAATTAAAGGGCCGGCCAGAAAAGAAAAGTACTGTTTTCATGTTTTCTTATGGGGAATAACATCTTGACCATTTCTGACTATTACAGCCAAAGTCTGCAATTACCTAACTCCCTTGGCCGCTATTTAAGATCGAATATGCCAAAAATCTTATTTTTATAACAAGTGTTTTATGCTTAACATTTAAAAAAAAACCGGTCAAGAGTGAGTCGGACTCGTGCACCGAGGGTTCCGTACCATCATGTTTTTAATTTTTCATCGGCGTCGCCTATACTCGTCAGAGAATATTAACACTGTGCACTGCGGTGTAGAATATTGCAGTTTTATGTCAGCGCGATCTCTTGACCGATAGTGGAACTAATGTAACTTTTGTTTATGATTTCTGAAAAAGTGTGCTATTTAGAGAATGTTTTATTTTTCCTATAATCTTTGCATAAACTTCTATCACATAGATTAATTTCTGATTTTTCTCATTGCAAACTTCGGAGATAAGGGGTCCATAGGCAAGGCAATGTTGTTAGTAACAAGAATTTAGCTTATAACTAATGTTTGTAATTAAAAAAAAAATATGCAGCCTAAAAAAAAAAAATTGAGAATGCTGAAATGCGCTCTTTCATATGTTACCGCACATGCCCTAGTATTTTATACTTCGAATTTTTCAGACCCCCCTTCAGTCCTTGTTGCAAAAAATATACATGCCTATATTTGTATTTCTTTCTTATTTGCAATAGTTGGGTAAACGTCATCTAAAACTGTTCCAAATTTCAAGTTGATAGGATTAGTACTTAATTCTTGAGATATCCAGGTGTGACAGACAGACAGACTGAGTCTCACCATAAGGGTTCCGTTTTACCATTTTGTTACGGAACCCTAATACCGATTTTAAATCTATTTTTATAAAAATCAGAGTCCTGACTGACTGATATAATATCAACGCCTAAGCCGCTGGTCCTAGATACATGAAATTTGGAGGGTGTGTTCTTTGTGAAGAATAGGCATCCACTAAGGGTTTTTCGAAATTCCACCCCTAAAAGGGTGAATGGGGGGAGGGTGATATTTGACGCGGACGAAGTCAGGCAGAAGCTAGTTGCATATAACATCCCGAACATGTTTTGACTATGACCAAATGTACGCAGTATATTTAGAGATTTGCTATGTTATTTTAAGACCGGCATCCTAATTGCGTAACACACTATTACCTGTGCTATTACTCTCAATTTGAATCATTTTGAAGCATATTGCTAATCCATTGCTCCTTATGTACGAAAAGTGTGTCTGCTCAACAACGTAAATAACGCAATGAATGTTGTTGAACTGTCAAGATGAAACTCATTGCTACTGATACTGTGTTACTAAATTACCCTGCAGACTTCTGATAAGATCTCCTGGAATGTATAATCACAGAACTATATTTTGTATTTTTTTTTTAATTTTAGTCTGTGTTTTCAGAGATATTGTTTCTACACACATCAAAAGTGTCTGGGGATCAAGCATTTTTATGCGGATTTCTTGAGATTGAGATGTGGCTTTGTAATAAATTTATGATTTTATAAATTTATATGGATCCTTTTTGGTGCATTTCATAATTTGAATCAGGAACTGTGAATCAAATTCGAGTAAAAGATGAAAATCAGCTGTCAATATTTTCCCTATAAAAACATACAACGCATTGAAGACATTATTAGTGCTACTGTTTCCCTACTACTGATTAAAACCAACGTTATTATGGAGCGGCGACGTCATTTAAGCAGGGAAGAAATGCTCAGAGCCGTGGGAATGATAGAAGCTGGTTCCCGGCAACGTACTGTGGCTTTAGCTCTGAATACAAGTCAGAGTGTTATCAGTCGACTTTGGACACGTTACCGAAGCACTGGTACCGTGGCTGAGCGCCATGGAGGACGGTATCGCTGCACCACACGGAGACAAGACCGATACATTCAAATCTTAACTCGAAGAGCTCCAACAATAACCGCCATGATGTTAGCCGTGAGGCTTCATCACTCTTCAGGGAACTTAATTAGCGACCAAACAGTCAGAAACCGCTTGCATGAAGTGAACCTTCATTCCCGAAGACCGCTACGGGTACCACCTATAGCAATGCACAATCGTGGGATTCGATATCAATGGGCTCTTGAACACAGAAATTGGGCAGAAGAACAATGGCGTTTCGTGTGCTTTTCTGATGAGTCTCGTTTTGGTATGAGACCGGATACAAGACGTATACGACACTGGAGAACCCCTGGACGCCAACAGCGATTAAAATCCTGCCAGGAAGTCCATCCTTATAGTGGTGGAACCATCATGGTATGGGCGGGTATTTGGATCGGCGGAAGAACTGAGTTGATTTGGATCAGAGGCAACCTCAACGCTCAAATTTATGCTGAGACGATTGTATCAGACGTCATCGTTCCTCTACAAGTGCAAATCGGTCCCTTATTTCAGTTAATGCATGATAATGCACGACCGCACACCGCAAGAGTTGTAAGACAGACTCTCGCCGCAGCTAACATCAATGTCCTGCCCTGGCCTGCTCAGTCGCCAGACTTGAACCCGATTGAGCATGCATGGGATATGCTACAGAGAAGAGCTCTGCCGAATATGGAGGGTATCCAGTCGCAAGAAGACCTTTTTTTGTTGTTGCAACGAACATGGGCGGCCATTCCACAGCGTGATTTGGATGAACTCATTTTGAGTATGCCAAACCGATGTTCTTGTGTTGTTAGTGTTCGCGGTAGAAACACGGATTATTAATTGTTTAAGTTACCCAATAAAATTTTAAAGAAAACTGTTATTTCAGTCTTTTTTTCGAACTTTTGTGTTAGTGGTTCAAATGTCAAAAATCCCTTTATTAGGAAAATGGCAAATTTCTTTATTAATGCAAAGGTGACTTGGTTTATCGTTACTGTGACAAACGAAAACACTTTATTTGATGAATCCTTAAAGAAAATTTTAATTAATATCAATCAGGAGAAAAGTTATTGCAAAAATATATGTTGATCCCTAGACACTTTTGATGTGTGTATTTTCAATAAAATAATAAATAACTTTTTTTTGTTATTATAATAATATTTATGTGACCCTCACGAAACCCCTTCATTTGATATATTACACGGTACCTACGTAAGCAAGGCTTTTTTTTTAATTTTCTAATGTCACTCCACATAAATAAATTAATTTTGAAAGGGGTCACCCCTTTCAAAATTAATTTATTTATGTAAATTAATTTTGAAAGGGGTCACCCCTTTCAAAATTAATTTATTTATGTTACACGTCCGTGTTTGAGTCAAAGAAATTTATATGTGTACCAAATTTCAACTTAATCGGTTCAGTAGATACGAAACAAATCGGTTGTGACAGACCTACAGACAGACACACGAGTGATCCTATAAGGGTTCCGTTTTTTCATTCGTACGTAGGGAACCATAAAAAGTTACACCCCTATCCACACTGTACGTGTATGTATGTACTTATTAAAATGATTATATTTAAAAAAATAATTACTTCATGAAAAATATACCAAAGAGTTTTTATTCCGTTTCTACAATTTTTTTATTTTTTTTAAACATCGATTATTTATCGATTAGGCTTTATGACATTTTTGAATCGAAATAAGAAAATTGGGTAGATGGTCAGCACTAAGAAGTGTCACGTCGCATCACATTTTTTAGTAATTTTTATCAAGATTTGATCATGTTTTGTATGTATTTTATGTATGAAAAATGGTAAAAGTAAGAATGCAGAGAGAATGACAATATTTTTATTTTTCCCTTTTGCATATTTTCATCAAGAGATTAAGTGGTTTATTTACATATCTTCAGCGAAAATTAATGTGCCTAACTTTTGGATAGGTGTAATAATATCTATTTTATACAACTTTCGCAGTAAAATGACGCGGTTTGACCGACCTCAGCATATAGTTAAAGATATTTGCCACAAACTTATTGTACAAAATAGGCGCGGTAACACATTTTTCTTAATAAATTCGGATGCTGAAAGTTGAAGTAAATTCCTGAATATCATGACGTAATTCGCAACACCCCGTCGAATCAGCTGGTATGTCATATGTCAAAATCTAGTCGAGCAGAGAGGTTAATAAGGCTTCCTTACAGTTGAGGGGGGGCTCTATGATAACATTCGCCACACTGTATGTCATAGTATCGGCCTGTTCTTAAACTAATTAATTGGCAAAGCATTGAGTTTGCTACTTCTCATCCATGATTTTTTTTAACAAGTGACAATCGCTTTGAGAGCGTTTTATATTTCTACAACAACTTCCAACAGGATTGACATTAACTTTTCGGTAGTTTATGTCAATGTGTGTGTCAATACATTATTTGTTTTAGTAACGGACGAACCAAATTATGTATCTATCACCAGTTTTGGCATACTAGAGGTAGAAAAACCCATCTATCTCTGGTTTTAACGTCCCAATAATCTATATCAATAGCGATCTGTATGATTACATTATACTGGCAGTTATAATTTGTACTGGCTACCGTCGGTAGGTTCTGGAGTGGCGACCGCGTACCGGCCTCCCACAAGTTGGTCCGACGACCTTGTGAAGGCCGCAGGAACCCGTTGGATGCGAGAAGCACAGAACCGGTCGAAGTGGAGGTGTTTCGGGGAGGCCTATGTCCAGCAGTGGACGTCGTTCAGCTGAAATGATGATGATGATGACCGTCAGTAGCAATCTGTCAATAGGTTATTGGGTTCAGCTGTAACCCTTAATCGTTATCGGTGATTGAATGTCACTTTGTCTAAGCTTTTTGGTAAACCGACGAGTTTTTTCACCTGCAAAACTAAACCTGCTAAACTGAACCCTGAACAAAATAATTTCTTACTACAGCACATTAAAGCGATTTCATTAAGACTTACTGACTTTATGCAGTAAGACGAAATGTTTGTAAAACATTAAAAGACAAAACAATAACTTTTAATGATTGAACATACTATTTACTGAAAAAAAACAACAAAAAAAAACGAAAACCACCATTACTGTAATGTAAGTAAATTTCAATGGATTGAAACGATATCACCAAATGAATAAAACAGTTAATTTTGTGACCTTTTAGCTACTTAAAATATTAAAGTTTACTGTCATGCATGACGGTAAAATTTTGCCTCAAGCTTTAACTGTTTTCAGATCAGTAAAAAATACTGCTTTGAACATTAGGCTCGGAACTCTTTATAGCAGTTCAGATTAATGTTTTTTCATTTTATTTACTGCTTAAAGGAGAGGGAAGCGAGAGGGTCTTTTTAGGGAGAGGTCCATTTTCACAAGCAAGGGATGCTATAAATAACTAGTTATCCAAAACGTCACAGGTGCTGTAACTACCGCAGTTCGCAAGATATCTACAGGGGCTACCGGTAAGGATTAATTATTAACTCAATGGTTTCCTCACGGTCTTACCCTGCCGTTTGCAGAACATAAAATATAGATTTTGTAGTTCCAACGGCTGCTAGTTTACTGTGTAAGAGTAATATTTTGGTGGACACTGACTTTTGATATTCTGGTGAATCTACCATAGTTTAGGTTTTTCTAAAAATATAGAAATATTGTTGCATTAATTTAATGATTGTATTTGGTTGAAAAGTTTTAGTCACGATAAGTCCGTATTTAAGCCGAAGTTTTTGAAAGATATAATTGGCCAATAACAAGAGCCAGAATATTTTTGATTTTGTATGTATTGGGCAAAACTGTTATCGAGAAAAAAAATCAGCTGTTCCCTACATTTATGTTCGTATATCGTCAAAATGTAGGGAACAGCTGATTTTTAGCGATTTCAGGTTTCATCCCATAGTAAAAGTTGTTCATAATGATGTGTACAATGACCTCATAAGAGGTTGTTAATGTTTTACCAATAACCCAGTATTATTATGTCCATAATTTCACCGGCACCCACGGTCTTAAACCGGAATACAGCGAAGCTGCTATGCGGCAGAAAAAGTATGGTAGTCTTCCTAAACCGTGCCTCGAAAAGTCCGCTAAGCCGTTGGCTGTCATTCATAGATCTTTGACAGTCGTGACGGGTAGTCAGAAATACTCAGAAGCCCGAAAGTCTTAGCAAGGGTATCGTATTACCATGTAATTGGGTTGTGGATGTCAGATAGGCAGTCACTCCATGTACTCGTAAAATACTGTTATTCAGCTGCACCTGGTCAGACTGGAAGCTGACCCCAACATAGTTGTAAAAAGACAGGCAGATGATGAGTCTTCCTAAACCGGATGAGTCTTTTACAATAGATAGATAAATAAAACGTTTATTCAGTGCAAAAAAAGACACAATATAGGTATTAATAAAAATAAAAAAACATCAAAAAAGATTAAAAAAAAATAAAGATTAAAAAATAATTATAAAAAAAATTAAACCGACTTCAAAAAGAAATGAACTCAAAATTATGAAATAATTTTAATTTCGGAAGTTGGTGTCTTGGGATCTGTATTTTAGTTTAAAAAAAATGGTCACGATCCGATTAATAGTTGCGGAGAAATGCGTGGACAAACATACATACGTCTATAAAATTTGGTATATTTGTTTGGAAGCCCTAATAGATTGTCCTATGTGAATATAATATACATACGTGTCAAATTGATAACCTCCTTTTTTTTGAAGTCGGTAATAAAATGATAAATAAACAAACTAAAATAAACTCAGTCACTACCATTACCAGTTTCCCTATTAATCATACCATTGAACCCTATTTCCTATACCATATTGTACACGAAAAGATACAGATCTATTGTACAGTCATCAATATTATCGTTAAGAATAAAGTTCTACCGCGGAAGTGTGGTGACATAGAATAAGAAAACTGTATAGAAGCGCATTCTATGAAGTCCGATATGGTTTTTTTGGCTTTGGAAAGAATTCTATCACAATAGGCTATTTGACAATGTAAAAAATAAGGTCATAATTATTGACACTCGTATAGATTATCGCTTTTAAAATCGATTTGCATTAATTTTACTACAAAACAATGTATTATTTATTAAAAAAATCCCGAAAAAACTTCATCTTTTTAAATCTGGCGCCACGTAATCGAAAACGGTCTGGATTGGCTGAACTTATGATGACGTCATGATATAGTCAATTTCTGTCTATCTTTGACAGAACAGATGACTTTTGTCTAGTATCTCGACCGTTTCAACGTTTGTTTACGTGTATAGTGACGTCACGACGCCATATTGTTAAAGATAGCGTTTTGGCGGCTTATTTAAACAGTACATTTTTATTAACTATTTTCTAAAAGAAATACATTATGCAATTTGAAGTAATAGGTTTTTGTGGGCTCGTTAGACACCATTAAATAATCTGAGATGTTTATCAGAAACCAGTCAAATAGCCTATTACTTCCCCTCTTATTTTGCAACACTGTCAAAACTGACATTGATATTTATTTCCATCACTATAAGGTTGCTGTTGCGTTGCTGTCACTGAAAATATTGTCAAAATCACAGTGATTTTTCTTTATTGGCGTTGAAATAAGGTCGCTCTTAGGTTGTTCCTGTCAGTAGTCAATTTGCAATGAAGATGTCAAACTCCTGTCAAATATTTGGCCACATTGATTGAGATCCATGTCGGGGTGCTTTGCTTTGAAGATGATCCCCTAATTTTATGCAGGTATTCTTTTCCTGTCTGCTTTGGCAGTGCCAACGATCTTTTTATTAATGCAACAGCTGCGCCTCGCGGTTTCAACCGCATAAGTCTCGATCCCGCAGGAATATCTGGATAAAAGGTGGATTCTATATCCTAATGCAAGTGATGGTCTACCAAAGTGCCAAATTTCACCAAATTCCGTTCAGCCGTTTAAGTGTGAAAGCATAACAAACAAACATACATAAAATCAAATATTTTCTCTTATGCTCGGTACCTATATACAAAAATGAATCGTTTTGCTTACCAATGGTAAACTGGGAAAATAATTAATAGATTCTTATGCTAATTTCCTCTCTGATAGCTATGGAAGGGTCTATAAAGGTATGAGGCATAGGGTGTAAAGTTCACTCGACCTCCATAGAAAACGGAGGATCCTCCGACCAGACGGGTACCTATTGTGTCTAGCGGGCAACTGCACTTTGATTTATGTCAGTCGTTGTATCAATGCTAGTTGCGCAGTAAACTCTGCTTGCGAGATGCAGTATTTGAGTGACGTCAGTATGATGAGTTGTTCGCATGTGGCGTTGTAGATACCGCTACAGGTCTGCTATGCAAAGCTGTGAGGTATTTCCTTCATTACTGGTAAAGATACAAAGATTAACGGTCCATAAATTATAGGAATCAGCCATTATTATTATTAATGTAGATAAGTAAAAGCTGCCGAATACCTATTCTTTTGCCACCCAGAATAAGTCTGCAATCCTTTACTCTATCACTTCTATAGTTTTTTATTCTATGACAGTACCTACTAATATGTATTTGTAGATAAAAAGCGTGTATGCGGTACGTACCGCTACTGATCGTAATTACGTTACATCATTACGTATTTGATGCGGTCGCGGCAAGGTTTTTTTAGTTTACTGTATGGGTGTAAGAAAGTACGGAGTCTCTTAAAAAGTTGGAGATTTTAAATGAAATCACAGAAACATAATATTGAGCACTGGCTTAAAATGTATTGTCTTCAACAGCGATAAATAATGGTCATATTTCTACAGTAAAAACCACATCACAAAAAAAACAGAACAACATACAAAATAATACGTAATAATAAATGCAATTCTTTTTTTTTTTTCGGGTGGGAAATCATAAAATGACCCCTCCCGCTCTGGGTGAAGCGGAAGGGAGTGTCCGAGTGTCAGACTCTTACTGACTAAAACCCACCCGTGTCCCTTCCTTAGCCCTTTATGTTCCGGGCCAGCGGTAACCCTTTTGGACAATCCCGCTGAATACAGCATGTCTTAACGCACTATTTCTTTTTCATTTATTTTTAGTTTTTATAGAAATATAAAATATTTTAGCCCAATCGTAACGGCCGCGACTTACGTGTTGTAGATCGTAGGTTCGAACCCAGACCGGCTTTACTTTGTGTACATTATTTCGTCACCGCTGCTCTCAAAACGGTGAAGGAAAACATCGTGAGGAAACCGGCGTGTCCCAGAACCAAAAATTCGAAGACATGTCATATTGGATTTTACACTGCCATTTTAGATCTTCCCAGACTATTTTGTTAGAAACCTGAGCAGAAGAAAGACATACTTTTACCAATGGTTTCCAAGTATTTTTTACTATAGAGAAAAAAACGGACGAAAGTCCGGTCCGTTTTTGTTGTGAGCAACAAAAACAGCGATCGGACTTTCGCCCGTCCGTACTTCGGCCACCACAACAGAGTTATTACCGCCAAGATATCCACAATTGAATTAAGATAGTGTCATTAACTTGGAATAGCCGACAGAAAATATCACGACCACAAAAACTGGTGAGAAGTTTGTGTTTGAACGAATTCTTTACATTTTATTTTGGACTAGCTGTGCCAGCGACTTTGAGTAAGTTTTTAGGAATGTATTTATGTATTTTTTATTTATACCACAAAGTACTATTACAGTAAAATAGAGGTGTTGTACTAGGACTTGTGGGAGTCAGGAATCCAAACTAGGATACCCTGGGCTATGGACTCCTGGCCCCCCTCGCCGAGATTGGAATTTTCACAAATAATTGCACGTAAGACACGTCTTTTGCTCAAATGCTCATGCATTCTGCACTACCACGGGAAGATAGTGCAGGTATGTGGGACTCTAACCCACTAAAATACCACGGTGTCCTCCTCTGCCGCCTATGACGGGAACATGGGCACGTTTTAGCACTAATCCGTGAACCCGCCGCCTCATCCGTGAACCCGCCGCTAAGACACATGTCTTACGCGCAATTATTTGTGAAAATTCCATTCAGTCGTTTCACGGATATCGAGTCGTTTAGAACTAGAAGGTAGGTATAGATTTATATTTAGGCCTATTTAGGTCTCAATAGATCTTTTGACTAGCTCAGGACGGCCAGTCCCACTGAGTGAGATATATGTATGTACAGACGCCAGCACATCAAGCTCGGGTAGCTTGTTGTGCTGACCTCAGTACAGAAACACTGTGAAAACTTCCAACGATCTTGTTAAAAGAACCATTAACAGTTACACAACTTTAATCCCTTCACCACATTACCCAATTATCCCTTTCCAGGATCAAAAACGGCTAAAATATTCAGATTTGGAAAAACAATTTCGATAAGAGCAAACAAACTATCCGGAATCGAGTCAGTAAGCGGAAAATAGTCGATTATCCTCCCGAGTTCGGGACTTTGAACAAAATCAATTATACACTGACGTTAGGGGGCTAAAGGGATATGTTTGGTATCGAATCCGTATCGAATGTCGAATCGAGTGAATTTTAAAGAGTTGGAATATAGGCTTTGAATTTGAAAGAATTCGGCATGCTGTTCTGTTTTGCTATCGTTGGTTATGTGAAGGCAGAGATTTGGTGTCGGTTTTAAGGATTTTTTGACTCCGTTTTTTTAGAGTTCCGTGGCAAAATAGTGAAAAAGAAACCCTTTACGATGTGATCTCGTCTTTATGTCTGTCACAGCTGCTTATTTCAGAAACTACTAATCGACTTGAATTGTGGAATAGTTATAAATAAAGCTTGTCCATCTAGGTATATTGCAAGATTATTTATTTATTTATTAAACATACACACACTATCATTACAGGATGACCCCAATACGATAGTGGTTTGCAGACACACACCAAATAAAATGAAAATTAACTTACGGCTAATACTTAAAAATCTAAACTTTAAAATACAAAACTATTTTTTTAATGCTATAAAAACTTAACCTAAAATATAATAAAATTAGACAACACAGAATATTAATATTTAAATATAACTAACAAAATTCAACAAAACTCTTGCGAATTCACTCAAATTACACGAAAATATGTCAATTCTCTCATGGACTTCATTTAATACACATATTGTGCGGATGAGGGGTGTTTTTGACAGCAGGTTGGTTTTGGCAGCAGGCACGGCCAGTAGTGGCGGTCGCCGCCGCCTCCACACGTACCGATCTGGCACGCACAGCTTCAGGTGACGCAGCACACCCGGGTTATGAGCTACTCCACGCAGGAGCTGTAGCGCATACGCCGCAAGTGTAAATTCCCGGCGCACTCTGAGTTCGTTGTACCCCACCATACCCAGTACAAACAGGGTATGATACATCAGCGGGTAAAATGGGTAAACCCCATAAAGTTTAAAATACAAGTGTCTTGTAAATTTATTCTGTACTCGCTCCAGCATGACATTGTATTTCGCTTCATGAGGAGCCCAAATCACCGCACTGTATTCCAAGTGACTCCTTACCAAAGCGTCATACAGCACCCTGAGCGTGGTAACGTTTGTGAATCCCTGCGACTGTCTCAGCACGAAACCCAGGTTTCTGTACGCCTTCTTGCAAATCTTAACTATATGATCCCGGAAAGTTAGATCGGGGGTAAGCAGTACTCCTAGATCTCGTACCTGAGACACTCGCTGCATCGGCGCTTCTTCTACTTTGTATTCGTAGGCTAAGGCAGTCTTCGCGCGCGTAAATGTCATCACTGAGCATTTCGCTGTGTTAAAAAAGAGTTTATTTTTATGGCTCCACTCTACCACTCTATCTATATCTTCCTGCAATCTCTCAGAGTCCGACTCACCCTTGACCTCGAGCAGCAATTTGAGGTCATCTGCAAACAATAAACTTATTATTAATACAATAATATTATACACTGACGTTAGGGGGCTAAATGGGTATGTTTGGTATCGAATCTGTATCGAATGTCAGTCTAATCGAGTGAAATTTAAAGAGTTTGAATAGTGGCTTTGATTTTGAAAGAATTCGGAATGCTGTTTTGGTTATGGGGAAGCAGAGGTAGATAAGGTTCAAAATTTAAAGATTTTTCAGACTTTATATACTCGTATTATCCGTTTGCTTTTTTTATAAAATCCTAGTGCTTAGGTACTTTAATCTAGGTTTTTTCGTACAATTATGTCACAGACCAATAAGTACCATTATTTTCCAAACGCCTTTTACAAATACATAGTTTGGAAATCAATGAGAAGTTAACCTTAACAAAATAAGATGGTTAGTATTCAATTGTAGCGCTTAGTAAAATGGCTGCCCGTTCCGTTCATAAATGAATTTTTCTAAGTTATTTATTTAATAAGTGCAAATGTACAGATGCCAGCACATCAAGCTACTACAATCTGTCAAATTTCTTAAATAGATTTTCAATTTTATCGCTAAAGCATAAGGTTCAAAGTTGATTGGGAGAATTTGCCAGTTTCGGGTAGCTTGATGTGCTGGCGTCTGTACCATCGCGGATTCATACTGGCGGTGCACCCTTTTTTCAACCTTATTACTAAGGGCATAAAGGTGAAAAGTCGTCGACCACCATTGTCCGCGGTTGTACTACATAGGCCGATTTAAGTCAAACTTTGGGTAATGCAGAGACAAACATTGGTAGGTTTACAAAAATCAAATTATCTTTTATTTTATGAATTTTAGATACCTAACAGATCACACTACAAACAGATCTTAAACGTTCAACAACTTAAAGACACATTGGCGCCGATTCTGTTGTTCACAAACTAAACTAAATTTAAGTTCATGCATCTTTTTCTTTCTATTTCATTATGAAAAGGACAGAAGATAAATATTAGTTTAGTCCTGTCAAATTAAGATACTCCATAGACAATTTAGACGAGATTAAAAAAATGCCTATTAAACATACGTCAATTTACGTCAGGCGCTGACTAATTTGACAGGACTAAACTAATATTTATCTTCTGTCCTTTTCTTAATGAAATAGAAAGAAAAAGATGCCTGAACTTAAATTTGGTTTAGTTTGTGAACAACAGAATCGGCGCCATTATCTCATCACACTACTGAAACATTCATCTCAACGAACCCACCTACATGATTGTATTCCACAGATAACATTATGCTCCCCATCCAAGCTTACTCTGCGGTTTCCGGCACAAATAATACAGCCCACACACTTCCCGAGGACGGAGCAATTAAATAATACATCGACGTAATTGAGGTGTGTAGTGGTAAGTATTGTATTAATAACGTAATTTCATGACTATTAATAGTAAAGCATAACATTATACCCGAGTAGGGTTACCATATGTAAATAGAGGGATGCCTGTCTATGGTACCAAAAATGCCTGAATTTTCAGAAAAATGCCTGTCTAAAGCAAAACGCTGTAGGTAATAAGTAAAAAAAAATAATAAAAAATAATAGTTTTTTCTTTTTTAATATATAAACGTAAAAATCTTCACAAGATACAGTTTTGTAATTTTCATGTCTAATCAATATTGCTTTTACTGATTCAATTGTCAGCCGATTTCTTTCTTTACTCCACTGGGCGTTGACGAGAGAAAACGTACGTTCTACGTTCGCATTGTGTGCCAAAATAGAGAACACAAACTGGCAGATTTTCATGAATTCTGTAATATCACCATTCACTTCCCTACTTTTGAGAAAATTGCACCACTGTGTAGTTAAACGCGATGCGCGCGCGGGTGCGAACTTTAAAAATGCCTGTCTCAGACCAATGCCGGCCGCACGCCTGTCTAAACCATAAAATGCCTGTCAAATGCGGCAAACGCCTGTCATATGGTAACCCTATACCCGAGGGGCTATTTTCGTTAGTTTAAGAACGTTCACAGTCTCAATCTGTCAAAAATACCTCCGATTTCCCTGAATTTTTGACAAGTTTTTGACATTTTTGTTTGTCGCATAGATGAGACTGCGACTAGATTTTGAACGTTTTAAATAACGAGAATTGTTCTTCTGTTCTCCAGAAGGAGTAGGCAGAAGTGTACCTATCAGCATAGTAGGTAAAGTCTTAGAAATTAATAATTAAACAAAGTGACTCGCTGTGTATGGCATTTGTGGACTACGAGAAAGCCTTCGACTACATCGAAGTATGGTCAGTTCTGGCCTCTCTGCAACGATGTCGAAATGACTGGCGCTACATCGAAGTGTTGAGATGTCTGTATGACGCTGCCACGATGACTTGCCACATTTCCCAGGTTTGGGACAGTTAAATAAATACATCTGTAGCGGTATCTACAACGCCACATGCGAACAACGCGTCATACTACGTCACGCAAATCCTACATCGCGCAAGCAGAGTTTACCGCGCAATTAGCATAGATACAACGGCCCCGACATAAATCATTGGGCAGTTGCCCGCCAGACATAACACCCGTCTGGTCGGAGGATCCTCCCTTTTCTATAGAGTATGAGTGAACTTCACACTTCACACACCCTGTTCCTCATACCTCTATACATCTATGAACTTGAGGTGTGTATGGTATTGTATTATTAACATAATTTCATGACTATTACTAATAGTAAAGCATAATATTTTACCTGTTTTCCGCAGAGGAGTAGGATATTTATAGTAGGTACCAGGGAATGTTGTATGGGAAATTAGGTTTCTCCTAGTGACCACCAGTTGGCGCTATAACTTTTTTCCATATAAAATTCTAACGCGCTCGCAATCGAGCGTGAGTGAAAAAACTCACTCTAAGGCCACTGCAGCATCGAGGAGGGGCCCCATAGGGCCGAAGCCTGCCGGGTCAGCGGGATTGTCCGAAAGGGTTACCGCTGGCCCGGAACATAAAGGGCTAAGGAAGGAACACGGGTGGGTTTTAGTCAGTAAGAGTCTGACACTCCCTTCCGCTCCACCCAGAGCGGGAGGGGTCATTTGATGATTTCCCATCCGAAAAAAAAAAAAAAAAAGGCCACTGATCACCGCCTGTTCGCTGAGTGTTTCCGAATGGACTACGGATGCGCAGTGGCTCCACACATCCCGTGTGTCTTTTCACTTGAACTAAATCGTCTGAACGTGTACATGTGCCGATAAACTTTTTCTAATAAGAAATGGTCCTTCTGTGATTTGGTGCTACAATCCCCTCAAGATACGAACAATAACTTTAACCAGCACCTGTGGAAAAAATGTGTAGTGAAGTTTTGCAGCATTCAGGACGACTGGACGCGACGCGAGCCCAGGAGTGCGAGGCAACGGACGGGAGTTAGCTGTAAGCTTTTTTGAATTCTCACCCTGTATTTTTTTCACATTCCTCTTGGGAAAGTTGTTCAGTTTGATAGTATGTACCGCACATTTAAACGTGACCACATATTATTTATTTCTGATACACACGGTATAATAGGCTATTTGACAATGTAAAAAATAAGGTCATAATTATTGACACTCGTACTTATAGATTATTGCTTTTAAAATCGATTTGCATTAGTTTTAGTACAAAACAATGTATTATTTATAAAAAAAAAATCCCGAACAAACTTCATCTTTTAAATCTGGCGCCACGTAATCGAAAACGGTCTGGATTGGCTGAACTTAAGATGACGTCATGATTTAGTAAATTTCTGTCTATCATTGACAGAACAGATGACTTTTGTCTAGTATCTCGACTGTTTCAACGTTTGTTTACGTGAATCGTGACGTCACGACGCCATATTGTTAAAGATAGCGTTTTGGCGGCTTATTTAAACAGTACATTTTTATTTACTATTTTTTAAAAGAAATACATTATGCAGTTTGGTTTTTGTGGGCTCGTTAGACACCATTTTTTTATTAGAGATTTTTATCAGAAACCAGTCAAATAGCCTATTATATTGTAGCCCCCAAATTATGCCTGGTATGCTGTAAGTCCCATTTATAGGGGCTGAACTTAATGTCTTTTCACACACACCTCGACTCCGGTTTGCTAAAGAAAAAACTGAACAAAACTTGACCTGACTCAAAAACCCGGAACATAGGGTTCCGGGTTTTTGAGTCGGGCTGAGCGGTTAAATATCTAAATGGCAGGTAATCACGCCTGTGAAGTTTCGCCAAGTAAGCAACTACGATAACATTTACTTTTACTTTTTCTAGGAACACGCTTTCTTTTTCAAAAAAGAAAGAGAAAAATCTTTTCATTTAACACTATTCCTACTTGGCCGTATAAAAAACAATAAATTCACTCAAAAAAAAAAAACAATCTAACAACTAGTTTAACCGCAGCAGTATCGAGTTCCATTCGAAAATCGAATACCTACGGTACTCGATAACCCTTGAAACGATGCAAGGCACTGTCGGCCAAAATAACCTGACCCTCTAATCTAATCAAAACTCTTTTCAGAGCCCCGTTTAAGAAAACAATTGCGAATCGTTGAAGTTTAATTTACATTGGTGGCCTGATAGAGCAAAAACAGTTCATTTGGCACCTGAAATTCAGCCAGCTCTTTTTATATTGTGTTCAGTTTTTCGGGCAGTAAGTGTAATAGTTTTTTTTTAGCTCGAATGCTGAATTGAATATCAAATCGCTCGAGTGTTTAGTCGATATTGAATAAGTGATGTTCAAGCATTTACTTTTTTTTTAAAGTGAAGATTCGTTATGGCGCTTTTGGTAGCAATTTGATTTATTTTTTTATTTTCTGAGGACATAAAGTGTAGTTTCAAGTTGTTTGATAATGAAGGATGCTTCTGAGACTTGCAACGCAAATACTAATAATATACTATAATAGGAGCTATTATTTAAGGAAAGTTTCAAAATAATAGTCAGGAACGTAGATTGTGTCGTGATTTAGGTATGAAGTTCTGTTTAAGTTTTTATTATTACTAGCTGCGCCCCGCGGTTTCACCCGCCTAAGGGAGGGTTCACATCTGACGGAACATGCGTCGCGTATTATCGGTCGCGTAACGCCAGAACAGACCAAATGTATAGAAAAACACTTGACCGTTCACACTCAACCGATGATGCGTTAGTGCGTCGAGAGAACAATCGCAGTTACGCCTGACGTATTTTCCGTCAGATGTGAACCCTCCCTAAGTGTCGATCCCGTGATAATATCGGGATACAAAGTAACCTATATGGTCATCCAGAGTGTCAGCAACCTCCATACAAAATTTTATCAAAATTGGTCCAGCCGTTTGAGCGTGAAGAAGTAACAAACATATAAACTCACACACACACACACACTAACAAACTTGCGCCTTTATAATATTAGTGTGATTGCTGCTTGAGTATAATAGTTTTCAATGTTTATTTGGTATATAGAAGTATGAGGAACAGGGTGGAAAGTTAACTATTTCTCCATATAAAAGGGAGGATTCTAAGACCCGCCATCGTATCTGATGGGCAACTGCCCAACGATTGATGTCGTTGTGTATAATTATGCTAGTCGCGCGGTAAACTCTGCTTGCGCGATGCAGGGTTTTGCGTGACGTCACTGTGATGCGGAGTTCGCATGTGGCATTGTAGATGCTGCCACAGATATATTTGCGTGTGCTAGCTGGCTTATATAATAATATAAATAATATAATAATAATATTCCACCACTATCACACAACGCCGTCTAGTCTCAAGCTAAGCAGAGTATATGGCAAGTAATTGAATGTTTCGTGTTTCGTAATGTCAAATACTTACTATTATAATATAAAATCAAGTTTTTCTAACTGACAGTTTTGTTGCTGGGGAGTTTGTTGCGCTTCTTCTTCTTAAACTTAAAATTTGATAATTTTTAATTTTTTTTTTAATTTTTTTTTTTTTTTTTTTTTTGTTGTAATTTTAAGTTTGAAGTCCGCAACCCATCTTGAGCAAGCACGGTGATCAATGCTCGTGCCTTCTGTGTATAAGAAGAAACCTTTGCCCTGCTGTAGGACAATAAGGGTCAATCCCCACTGAAAGAGCAGTGGCCAGTAGCGGCCATTATCGACAGACATATGAAGGCAAAGGGCAGCGCGCGGCGCAGCGAGGCTGCACGACCCTTCTAGCGACTAGTGACAAGAGAAAAGTCACTTGCTCTAATGCTAAGGATGCACATGCCAGTAGCTGGCACAAAAGTAAGCAAGTAGCTTGCATGTCATTATGGTATTCACCAATCAGCTTGCATGCCGTGTGCCATAACAACTTCTGATTGGTGAAAACCATACTGGTTTGCCAGCTACTTGCATACTTTTGGGCAAGTTACAGGCATGTGTATTCCGGGCTTTACGGCCCTGCTCTTTCAGTGGGGATTGGCCCTATTAGACTGGTATTACAGTCAGAAATGTTAAGCAATTTGTTTTTAATTAATAAGCGGGAAACCACTTAACTAAGTCAAGGATAATTATGTAAATTCCCCTGAACTTGGCAAGACCAAATAAAAAATAAATGCTCCACCCTTTAAATGAGATCCCTTACCCGTTGGATAACAAAACTAGTCCCACTATTTCAACGTAAAGCGGTGAAAGGGTTACATTTCATATTTGTGCGCCCGCTACAAACATTATGTTTATTCAACCCTCCCTTTGCTATGATGTTGGAAATAAAATGGAACTACTTGGTACATATTTGAACAACGATAGTGATTTCCACATCTGATATTGGTACTGTTCATTGGATTGCAATGAGATCGCATCGCTGTAAATTTAGCTCTAAATTTTTTTTTTGTTTGGAAGTACATACTGCTAAGTAAGAAAAGTGTTCTTATTTTTTAAGGTTCCGTACCCAAAGGCTAAAAACGGACGGAACCCTATTACTAAGACTTCGCTGTCTGTCCGTCCGTCCGTCTGTCTGTCACGAGGCTGTATCTCAAGAACCGCGGTAGCTAGACAGTTGAAATTTTCACAAATTATGTATTTTTATTGCCGCTATAACAACAAATACTAAAAAGAAAATAAAATACATATTTAAGGGGCGCTCCCATACAACAAACGCGATTTTTTTGCCCTTTTTTGCTCGATATCAATAATGGCAACAGGTAGGCTCTTGAAATATTCACAAAATACTCAGTTGTATTTTTACTTTATTAATAAATAATAAAATTAAAATAAAATAAATATTTAAGGGGGTCTCCCATACAACAAACGTGTTTTTTTCGGCGTTTTTTGCCTTGTGGTACGGAACCCTTCGTGTGCGAGTTCGACTCGCACTTGGCCAGTTTTTTTATTAACCGTTAGTGTTCCACTGCTGGGCAAATGCCTCCCTACTCTCTTTCTACCTCTCTCTGTCCAGAGCTGTCAAGGACCAATCTTTGTGAAAGGAGTCTAGCTCATCCCGCCATCTCCGTTTGGGCCTGCCGCGATGTCGTTTGCCATTAAGCCACCCACTGGGTCGTCAATTTGGCCCATTGATCATCAAAACATATAAACATACAATATTGTTCAGTGCTCTAAGTTGAATACCTCGTCATATTGCATGTTTATATTTAAATTAGAAGCGCCCCGCGGTTTCACCCCCATAACTTTTGATCCCGTGGGAATATCGGGATAAAAAACTATCCTATGTCCTTTCCCGGGACTCTAACACACTTTCGCATTTATAATATTACTAGCAGCGGCCCGCGGTTTCACCCGAACAAGTGTCGATTCCGTGGGAATATCGGGATAAAAACTATCCTATATCCTTCCCCGGGATGAAATCTATCTCTCTGCTAAATTTTATCGAAATCCGTTGAGTAGGTAGTTTAGGCGTGAAAAGTTACATATTTTTCCGTTCCTTTCATCTTGTTCTGTTTATATGTTTAAATCATAACTTATCTGTCTTTTTTACATTGTTCTCACATATAGAAGCAACAAGAATAATGTACCCAGGATTTTGTAATATCTTGATTTAAAAGAGTGTCCATGGAGTTTCTTGCCCGTTCTTCTCCATAGAGATCTACGCTTTGGAATGGGCAACTAGCTTCAACTTTCTGACTAACTGACAGACTATTTAATTTTGACAATTCAAAAGTGCCTGTACAAGGTTTAATTGAAATAAATGATTTGAGTTTGAGTTTGAGTTTATATCCTAATCCTAACTAATATTATAAATGAGAAAGTAAGTTTGTTTGTTTGAAATTTTGCATAATATACGTTGTCAGGTGTACACAAACGGACATAGGTACCTTTCAATGTTTGAATAGCATACACTAATAACAGTTTTTTCCTATTTTACAGCCAGTTTCCAGCCTAACCAGATGTAGCTGAGTACCAGTATTTTACATGGAGTGACTGCCTATCTGACCTTCACAACCCACTTACTGGGTAACACCATACCCTTTGGTAAGACTGGTTGTCAGACTTTTAGGCTTCTGATTACACGTAACTACTAATCAAAGATCTACAAATGCCGGGGATTAAGGGCTTAATGTGCTTTCCTAGGCGCGGAAGGTAATATATAATGGACGGTCACCTATCCGTGAACCGACCGCGCCAAATGTAGCTTTATCTTGGATCGACCCGTGTGGCTGTTAGCATTTAGCCACGAGCTCCACCAAAGTGCACACCAATTTGTGTTCTAAAGAGTCACATAGTTCATTTATTTGGTTGCGAAAATCAGATGACAGTATTCTATTCACTTACCAACATGATAAATGATAATGATAAATGATGATGATAATGATATTTATTTCTGTAAGTAGGTTTGTACAAACACTTTTACACGTCAATCATATTTTTTTTTTTAAACTAGATGAGGTCGGCGTTTCCTGACTATTCTGAGAAGAAAGGCCGAAACAAACTCAGAAGTCACAGTCTCTTTTAAAGTCCAGACAAAATCTTGGTCAGATCGTGTGAAGACCATGTAGATTGGTGTCTGAAATGGTCTTTTGAGGAAAGAACCACACAGATTGAGCGGACCTGTCCAATCAGTGCACGCATTTGTCAAAAATCGTGCAGCTCAACTCAGAACTTGAGGAGCTCAACGATTCGACGAACAATACCAAAGACAGGACATTTGGGTAGGCCGCATAAACTACTCAAACTGCCAGATCATGATTAAAACTAAGAAGGAAAAAAAAAGAAGAAATGACCCACATAGTCCTCACATTCACATTAATTAAATAAAAAAAAAAAAAAAAAAAAGATTATACATGTCGGAGATATCATTAGTACGGGAGCTGACTTGACAACGAGGCGGAAACGCTGTGACGACAGCGACCATTCGGAACGCCAGCGCCATCTGGTGGCGCTTGACAGAGTCTAGCCTGAGTTCGTGGGGGGGTCGACGCTCAACGACAGCTCGACAGAACGATGTGAAGCTCTCTTGGACATTGGACATCGTACAAACAACATGTGCTCAGAAACCGTCCCGCGTTGCGTATCTGGTTGTATCGTGTACCTACAGTGTGATTTGCTTTGCATGAAATTATAATCTGATTTGAACTGCAAATCGTTTTTCTATTGCGCAATAACCAACACATACCCACAGTAGCCCACACTAGTTAAAATATGGCTGATAATAACGAAACGCACTACCTACTACCTTCTCCGTCATACATGAAAACACACATCCTAATAATTTGCCATCTCCATATTCCTTCCCACATCCTTGCCCACGACCTTTTCTATCTAAAATATTAACGTTGGGCTCATATGAAAAACGTTTGAGGCGGCGGCGGTGGGCAGAGCCGCGGGCACAGTATAGCCTCCATTCGTGGTTTCATTAATTAATCATCGTCTGTAATTCATGAGAGCCGAGTGGTTTTCGTACTTCATAATTTTGTTATTGAAAGTTGATATTCTTGCCTAGTTTTGGGAGGAAAAATTAGTACTTTTTTAAATAAGTTATATTAAATGTAATAATTAAGGGGCTTACAGGACCTAAACGCAAAAAACGCAAGTTGTAGTAACAATAAAATTATATGATCGGTTACAGTAAACAAAATCAGAAAAATATATGATATTCTTCAGGATATATTGGAGGTAGATAGTGTGTTGAAAACATTTAATACAACTAATTTGATACGATAGAAAAAAACCATGAAGATACCTCTAAAAACTTTCTTTTTTCAATAAAAACCATAATAGTATACTTACAGTCATTCTGATTTTTTGTCAGATTATTTAATTTTTTAAATTTTCTAGTCCAAACAATAGATTTTTTGTAATTAAATAATTGCTTCATATTTTGCAAAAACCAGCGTTGTGTCATCGCGCTTCTCTTTCTTTTCTATGCAGTCCGACAGTGACCGCGCTTTAGGTCATGTAAACCCCTTAAACGACTACCTCGTTGGTCTAGTCGTCGCAAGCGTTACTGCTGAGCATGAGGTCCTGATTTCGATTTCCGGGTCAGGCAACGTAATATTAGGTTTTCCATTTCTCAATAGCAGCCCGGAGTCTGCGAATGTGCCCGGTTGATGGCAATAGGCTCGCCCCCTATTACATGGGACTTAGACATAACTGGCGAAAAAAGTGGCTAAAAAGGATATCACTGTTAACCCCAAAACTGCAAGTCGCTTGGAGGCTTTTAAAGTTAAACTCATTGATAAATTACCAGTTTTGTGTATTCAGGCTGATCCTAATCATCTTTATGATAATTTTTTCAATGTATACTGTAAACAATTTGATTCCACCTTTATTCCCAAGACTATTTCGGTTAATAGTAATGCATCGTTCAGTGATTGGGCTACCATTGGTATTCATAAAAGTAGAACACGGCTTTATGAACTGTACAATGAAAGGACTTATATTAACACTGATGAATTTAATTTGTATGTTAAAAATTATTCAAAATTATTTAAAAAAGTTTGTTATATGGCCAAGTCACGTTATTTGGGTTCAAAGATTAAAAACAGCAGTAATGTAATTAAAACGACTTGGAATATTATTAATAGTGAAACGGGAAGATCTAGTAACCGAAATACTGACTACAGCCTGTCTATTAATGACAACATAATAAAATCAGACACACAAGTCGCCGAGGCATTTGAAAATTTCTTTTCGGATATTCCCGTTTCAACTACTAAATCACTAAACTCATCACCTTCTGTTGCTGAGTCTTTGCTTAAGGAAAATGTTAATGGTTGCGATTCGGAATTTCGTTTTGAATATATTACCTGTAGAGATATAATTAAAACCTTTCACACTTTAAATGTAAAAAAGACTGCAGATCTGTGGGGTAATTCTGTAGAAGTAGCCAAGTCTATTATTGACATTGTAGCGCCTACTCTAGCTATTATCTTTAATAGTTGTATTGACAATGGGGAGTTTCCTGACCTTATGAAAAATAGTAAAATAATACCTTTGTTTAAATCAGGTAGTACATCAGACCCCACAAATTATAGACCTATTTCTGTACTACCTACCTTTAGTAAAATTTTTGAGAAATTAATTTTAGACCAAATGCAAAGATTTTTTAATAAACATAAATTATTACATAGCAAACAGTTTGGTTTTACAAGGGGTCGTTCAACTACTGATGCCGGCGTTGAACTATTAGGACATATTTATAACTAGCTTCTGCCCGCGACTTCGTACGCGGATCCTGTTGCTTATGCCAGCGACAACGGGGTAGTAAAAATCGAAGATCTGAAACGTCTGATGTCGAATTCTAAGAACCCGGGGACTGGATAACAACGGGATGCGCGAGACGATTCGAGACGTCATTTTCAGGCAATAATGAACCAATAGGGTGGTAAACTTGGCCTTGCACTTTGAATGTTGGCATAAATGGGCCTTCTGAAATCTGTTTCGCAACAAAAGATGTCATTTGAAAGGCATTATTGTACGAACGTATGTTGTCCAAGAAATGTTTTGACTGTGATGGTCACCGATTAGCAGTGATCTTAATATTTCTGGAGGATTTTGTAATATTTCAATATGTACTTTCCCACCTGAGCAACACATGCCGTTTGTTTCTTTTTGCTATTTAACAGCTTCACAAAAAGTAAAATTTTTAACCATACCTCCGATGGCGGAATATAATAATAATAATAATAAGATATAAGAATTTTTATATCGATAATAATTTATAAGAATTGAATTGAATAAAGGAGATAATAATAATTTATTTATTTCTTACCACAAATTACAGATAGTAAATAATAGTCTACAGACACAAATTCATAATTAATTTGTGGAAGACTGGTGCCTAAACTAAGTTTTTTACAAAACCTGTATGTCAGGTCACCAGGCCCCCTAAACAAAGTTTTACGTTAATATGTGGCGTAGTCAATCATAGGAGTATACGTAAATGCACTCCGTTCCTTATCAACCCAAGGAAGGTCGCCATGCCCTACGGCTATATCTTGAGACACATCCGATTCTTCAGATGATATCGACATTCTGTTCAGAGAATGTCGAAGTCGATCAGAATTCAAACGTTCGTTGCGCTCTTCTTAATCTGTCTCTTCATGCCGTACTCCAACAATTCTTTCTTTCTCACTTTCTGATTATGAATATTTTGTTGTGTGCGTGTTCGGAACAATGTATGATAATCTCACCGTATCAGCGGTCAGTCGCGCATCATATTCTTCACTGATCGCTAGAGATCTGGATGTAGATGCGTAAATACGCTGAGAACGCAGGCGCGCTTCGCGATCCGAAGAGGTTTCCACGGAGCGAGTTGCAGCCTGATGTTCTCAAACAGCATCAAGTCTCTCCTGACGCTCTTCGGCACATTCTTGGGATCTTATGATCCTCAATCTTTTAGCTCCTTTGGAACATTGGGAAAGATTTGACCTCTTTCTAGGCATGGTTATAGTTTTATTATGAAGATACCTGATCAATTAAAATCTAAGTGACTGCTCCCCTACCAAGGGTGCCCAGACACGGGATCGTCTGGCGCCCATGTGCTGGTTTGGTCCCTGGGGTGGTCACGGCGTGCTACTCGTATGTGTTCTGGTGCGCCGGTGATGGGGAGTACTCCCCAGCGGAGGGTCCGATGACGGACAGCCGCGGCGGGTTCACGGATGAGTGCTAACGCGTGCCCATGTTCCCGCCGTAAGCGGCAGAGGAGGACACAGTGGAGTTTTAGTGGGTTAGAGTCCCACATAACTGCACTATCTCCCCGTGGTAGTGCAGAATGCATGAGCATTTCTTCACGTTAAAAAAAAAAATGGGAGTTTTGGCCAGTAGAGTCAAATTTTCAATGATATCCACATCAGATGTTTCTGATCTTCGATTTTTATAAGTCAACAGGAAATGCCCATCAGACCGAATAACTTTTACTAAGACGTCATTCCTTTAAGTGTTATGGTGTAGCTGGGCTCTTGGAGTTCCCCATCAGGTGTTCCAGATCTTCAAATTTATTCTCTCAGCAGAAAATCCTCATCACGTGGAACAATTTTTGCTATGGTACCATTTTTGTATCTCTTATAGTTAAGCTGGTCTGTTTCGGTTCTGCATCAGGTGTTCAAGTTTCCAAGAAAAATTATAGCCTGAATGTTGTCCAGACATATAATAACTATACAGCAAAAAAAAAATCATTCAAATCCGTCCAGTAGTTCCGAAGATCGGACGCGCAGGCCCGAGGCGTGTACGTACTCTGATAGAATACCTTAACAAATGTTCGCCGTGATTCTTTAAATTGACATAACTTTTTTATTTATGAACCGATTGACATGAAATAAACACTAAATGTTAAGTTAAGCCTACTACAATATATTAGTGAAAACCGCATCTAAATCGAATAAGCCGTTTCTGATATTAGCGTGCACAAACAAACAGACAAACAGACAAACAGACAAACAGACAAAAAAAAAATTAATTACAATTTCGGGTTCGGAATCGATATAATAACAACCCCTGCTACTTTTTTTTTATATATTTCCATTGTACAGACACCACTTTTCTACAAATTTATTATATGTATAGATGCATGGGAAGATAAATGCGATGCCTTGGGCATCTTTTGTGATTTGTCCAAGGCATTCGATTGCGTTCTTCACGAAACGTTAATCAGGAAACTCCGCCACTACGGGATCCGAAACACTGCTCTGGATCTTCTTATTTCATACTTGAGTAAAAGGATTCAGAGCGTTGACGTTAATGGAAAAAGATCACCCGGATCTATAGTAACAATGGGAGTCCCACAGGGCTCAATTCTTGGTCCTTTCTTGTTTCTCATTTATATTAATGACTTGCCGTACCTCATAAAGGATCATCATGATATAGTGTTGTTTGCAGATGACACTTCTCTTTTGTTTAAACTTAAACGTCAGCAGTTGGTAACTGACGATGTAAATAGCGCGATCTCGAAAGTAGTCCACTGGTTCAATGTTAATAATTTGCTTCTAAACGAGAAGAAAACCAAATGCATTAAGTTTACGCTACCCCACGTAAGGCAGGTGAAAACTAATGTGTTGATAAAGGGCGAGGAATTGAATCCTGAAGACAACACAGTATTCCTGGGCATAACTTTGGATGCTAAGCTTCAGTGGGGTCCACATATAGATAAATTGTCAAAAAAGCTAAGTTCTGCAGCATACGCTGTTAGAAAAATTCGTAATTTAACTGATATAGAGACTGCTCGTTTAGTGTACTTTAGCTATTTTCATAGTGTAATGTCGTACGGTATTCTATTGTGGGGAAATGCCGCCGATATTCAGACTATCTTTGTTTTGCAGAAGCGAGCTGTTCGATCAATTTATAAATTAAGTCCGAGACACTCTCTCAGAGACAAATTTAAAGAGATTAATGTAATGACTGTGCCTTCTCAGTACATTTATGAAAATCTTTTATATGCCCATAAAAATATAAAATTGTTTAAAAAATACAGTGATATCCATAATATAAATACTAGAAACAAACACAAATATGTTGTACCTACAACCAGGCTCAAGAAAATAGGTGGCTCGTTCAGATGCCAATGTATACGCTTTTACAATAAACTACCAAGCCACGTTCAAGATCTAAGCCTTAATAAATTCAAATCTTTCATTAAACGTAAGTTGTGCCAGAAAGCCTTTTATACCGTTAAAGATTATATTGAGGACAAAAAGGCTTGGGATTGAGCTGCTTCCAATTTCTGCATTTTGAATGATTTTTTTCTTTTTTATATACACATTGACATTGATGATTTTTTTTTAAACAATGACATTTGCTTACTTTGTAAAGTATTATATTATTTTTTCATTGTGAATGTGAAGACGATGTGGGTCCTTTTACATATATATATATATTTTTATTATTCTCTCTGTTCTGTTTTTTTTTTCATGGTCTGGCAGTTTGAGTTATTTATGTGGCCTACCCAAATGTCCTTTCTTTGGTATTGTTCGTCGAATCGTTGAGCTCCTTAAGTCTTGAGTTGAGCTGCACGATTTTTGACAAATGCGTGCACTGACTGGACAGGTCCTCTCAATCTGTGTGGTTCTTTCCTCAAAAGACCACCTCAGACATCGATCTACATGGTCTTCATATAACCTGACCAAGATTATGTCTGGACTTTAAAAGAGACTGTGACCTCTGAGTTTGTTTCGGCCTTTCTTCTCAGAGTAGTCAGATAGGAAACGCCGACTTCATCTAGTCTTAAAAAAACATGATTGACGTGTAAAAGTGTTTGTGCAAACCTACTTACAAAAATAAAAATCATTTCATTTCATTTCGACATGCGGGTGGACATCATTTCAGCCGAAAGACGTCCACTGCTGGACATAGGCCTCCCCCAAGCACTTCCACTTCGACCGGTTCTGTGCTTCTCGCATCCAACGGGTTCCTGCGGCCTTCACAAGGTCGTCGGTCCACCTTGTGGGAGGCCTTCCAACGCTACGTCTTCCGGTACGTGGTCGCCACTCCAGAACCTTTCGGCCCCATCGGCCATCTGTTCTGCGAGCAATGTGCCCTGCCCACTGCCACTTAAGTTTGGCAATTCTTTGGGCTATGTCGGTTACCTTGGTTCTCCTGCGGATCTCCTCATTCCTGATTCGATCACGCAGGGAAACTCCAAGCATAGCCCTCTCCATTGCCCTTTGGGTGACTTTCAGCCTTCTTATAAGGCCCGACATAGACATAAGACATAACTGGCGAAATGCGGGTGGACACCACTGCCTAAACATTTGGGAATTCCAAGCGTGATGTTGCGCGCACTCGGGGCCCATGAGCCGCGTGTTTCAACCCCAAACGGTTCTAAACTGTAGTTACCCGTAAGGGTACAGAATCTCAGCAACCACAACAACAGCGCCAGCACAGCCAGCCGTACATGGAACATGAGATAGCACATGGATCATAAATAATAATTAAATTACATATTGCTTGAAACAAATCACATATTCATTATCGAATTACATATTGGGTGGGGGCTTGTAGCTAAGTAATATCAGCCGCAAGGGTCGATCGATCAGGTCGACGATCTACGATCTACGCTTGCCGCGGTTGGTCCATGGACGGGTGACCATCTTTACATACCAAGCACTTTAAGCCGTTGGTCCAGGCTGTCATTCGTGGATCTATGACAGTCGTTACGGGTAGTCAGAAGCCCGAAAGTCGGATAACCAGTCTTACCAAGGGGTATCGTATTACCCAGTAACTGGGTTGTGGAGGTCTGATAGGCAGTCGCTCCATGTAAAATACTGGTATTCAGCTGCATCCGGTTAAACTGGAAGCCGACCCCAACATAGTTGGATAAGGCTAAGCAGATGATGATTGGGTGAAACGAAATATGAAAGAAGCAGCTGTGTCCTCCTATCTAACAATAAGAGTGGTAATTACGGAATTACGCTTTCTTCATGGGACCAACCTCGTAATCGCCTTAACCCTTCGCATGTCGCGTGTACAGGGTATGTACCGATAACAATAGAATTTCTATTGTGTCTGCTAACTCGTAGTTCTCTTTGAGATGTGTTGTTTGCCTAAATTATTATGGTTTAATTTCTAGAAGCTCAGAAATATTACAAAGAAAACGAATCAACGGCTAAGTCCAAAACAAAAAAACAACATTTTATTTGACAAATCTTATCGAAAACACACTGTTCGGAATATTAATGAAATGATGACTCGCTTGTTACATATTTACTTATTTAATTCCGATAAATTTACAATTACAAATATATAACTAAGATCGTGCGGCCCCGGTACGTCCGCCGATGACCGAATCTGTAGACGAGTGTTGGGAGCGCGGCCGCGGCTGGATCAGCTGTGTGGCCCCTCAACCCGCGCGTCCCCCGTCGCTGCTGGGTCACGCGTATTATGCGTGGACATCAGGCAATATTTGAATAAATGGATATATGCTTTTAGTTATGTAGCTAGGGATAGAAATATTTTATGCATATGTATATGTGGACATTTAAAACTATAAGCTGAACCCTAATTATTTCAGCGAAATGAAATTTATATTCTAGAAAATAATGGTAATTCATGGTCTCATCAAAGTTGGATTCCACCACTAGTATGAAATGGGAGGAATACAAGAATAGTCTATCGGATTTACCGTCGTTGGATCAATTTTACTCATTTTTACGTAACCGAGCAGACATCTTAGAAACTACCCACTATAATAGATCTGATAAACAGGAACATAATAAGGCGAACTCTCAAAATAATAAACCAGTGAGATCTTTCTTGGCTGCTTCGGACTCGAGTACTAAGAAATATCAATGCGTAATTTGTAATGGGACTCATTTTGTTCATGAATGTTCGAAATTCAAGGAAATGAACTACGACGATAGAATTCGCGAAGTAAATAAGTTAAAACTATGCACTAAATGTTTACGTAGTGGGCATAAAAGTTATCAGTGTCGTTTGAAGGGTTCTTGCCAGATATGTAAAGGGAAGCATAACACTCTGATTCATAAAAGTGACAGTAATTCTAACGTAGAACAAAGGATACATAGTCCAATAAATGAGCCGGTTACATTATCGGCTACGACGATGACTCATACGTTGTTGTGCACGGCGCAGGTAGAAATCGTTAATGAGTCAAACAATAAAACGATTAAGGCGCGAGCATTGTTAGATACTGGTAGTCAATCGTCCTTTTTAACAGATGTTATGCGAGCGAAATTAGGGTTAAATAAGAGCTCTAGTGAAACCTTAAATGTTTGTGGACTAAATAACATTAAAACTAACATTTTAGGAAAATGTGTCGTAAAAATGAATTCTTATTCAACTGCATACAGTGCTCAGATCTCTTGTTTATTGGTGCCAACCATAACAGGTATTTTACCCAGTGTCGAAATAGACGTCCGAGAATTAGATATTCCGTGCGGTATACAGCTAGCGGATCCAAACTTTTTCCAGCCCTCCACTATAGATGTGTTGTTAGGGGCTGACATATTTTGGAACATTCTTGGAAAAAATCAAATTAAGCTAGGGTCTAATAAGCCTACTTTACAAGAATCACAATTGGGATGGTTGATAGCCGGCCCAGTCGGTATCAGTCAATCCAAGTCTCAGGTCCATTGTTATTTCAATCATCTTTCGGATATTGATAATTCTCTTAAGAAATTTTGGGAGATTGAAGAACTACCTGCAGAGAAAAAAACCAATTCATTAGAAGAGCAGTTTTGCGAAACTGACTTTGTAGAAAACACAAGCCGCTTACCCGACGGTCGGTTTTGTGTCCGTATGCCATTAAAAGAACCAGAAACTAGTCTAGGTGATTCATGTTATCTAGCTAAGAAACGTTTCTTGAATTTAGAATTAAAGTTAAATAAAAATCCGAATCTTAAGGAGTTATACACAAAATTTATAGATGAATATAAGGAGTTAGGTCATTTGAGTGAGATAGATCGCCCAGAATTTGGTAATTACCTTCCGCATCACTGCGTAATTCGTGAGAAGAGTGAAACGACGAAATTGAGAGTGGTATTCGACGCCTCAGCCAAAACTTCTTCTGGTAAGTCATTAAATGACATACAGGCTGTAGGTCCAGTTGTGCAGTCCGACTTATTCTCAATTTTGTTACGCTTTCGCGGACATAGGTTTGTTCTTTTAGGAGACATTGAGAAAATGTACCGACAAACGGCCTTGCATACTTCTCAACGTCACCTTCAGTTAATTCTGTGGAGGGATTCATCTTGTACGGAACCCGATAATAATAACAATTTAAAAGTTTTACAATTAAATACAGTAACGTATGGGTTGGCCAGCGCTCCGTTTCTAAGTACCAGATGTTTATTACAATTAGCTAAAGAATGCAAAGACGACACTATCGCTAACATTATCAAAAGTGATTTTTACGTAGATGACTTGAATACGGGAGCAGATAGTGAAAGTGAATTACTACATATATATATAAATGTTAAGAAAATTCTAGATTCAGCATGCTTCCCCTTAAGAAAGATTCGTACCAACTGTTTACAGGCATTTGCTGGCGACGATACTATGTTTGACCCGGTAGATCTGACTAAAGAATCCAGTGTGCTAGGTTTGAATTATTCTCCAAAACTAGACATTATTGAGTTCCACTCAAGGGTCGAATCGCCACCACAAACTATCACAAAAAAGGTTGTTATAGCGACTATTTGTAAAATATTTGATCCTTTAGGATTAATTTGTGCATGTATTATTAAAGCAAAAATATTTTTACAGCAGTTATGGGTCATTAAGTTAGATTGGGAGGAGCCTATACCACAAAAACTATTAAACACATGGTCTAAATTCATCTCTAATTTGCACTTTCTTTCTAATATTAAAATTAACAGAAATGTTCTCTGTAATTTCGCGATATCCATAGAATTGCATTGTTTCGTCGATGCGTCACAGAAAGCGTATGCGTCATGTCTATACTTACGTTCCATAAATGAAAAAAATGAGGTTACGGTAAGACTTTTGTGCGCAAAGGCAAGGGTTGCACCCTTAAAGCCTATTACTATACCAAAATTGGAATTACTGGGTACTTTGCTGGGAGCTAGATTATGTAATAAAGTTCTACAGTCATTGCGATTTAATATAAGTTGTAAAACCATTTGGACTGATTCAACAGTGGTTTTAGGATGGTTGAAAACAGATGTGAGAAATCTTAAAATGTTTGTCTGCAACAGGGTTAACGAAATTAACGAGTTAACTAATGGTTTTGAACACAGACATGTACCTACGAATATGAACCCAGCTGACTTGGCCTCAAGGGGAGTTGAACCCCAGGATCTATCTTCGTCTTCTTTGTGGTGGGAAGGTCCTCCTTTCTTAAAGAAGGAACGTTTAGAATGGCCACAGAATTCATTCGTAGCTCAAAATATACCTGAGTTGAAGGTACATTCGTTATTATCTGCAGCAAACAGTTCTGCGGACAAGAGCTTATTTATAGATTTCAATAAGTATTCCGATTTCAATAAGTTAAGTAGAATATTCGCGTATGTTCTACGTTTTGTTAACAACTGTAATAAAAATAAACAAAGGTACACAGGCCCTATAAACTCAGATGAAATAAATAATTCAGTTATGCTATTAATTAAGTTTGGTCAATTACAATCATTTTCGTTCGAAATTGGGTTACTAAAACAAGGAAAAACATTACCACAGAGAAATAAACTATTACAGTTAACTCCATTTATAGATTCAAATGACATTATTCGCGTGGGTGGTCGTTTAAAAAACTCAAATTATAATTTTGATAAGAAACACCCTATGATATTAAATTCAAAACATCATTTAACAAAATTAATAATGATTAATGAACATATACGTTTGTTCCACGCAGGTCAACAGCTACTGTTAGCATCAGTGCGTGATAAGTACTGGCCTGTTGGAGGGAGATGCTTAGCGCGACAAGTAGTTAGACAGTGTATTATTTGTGTTCGTCTGCGAGCGACTACGGTGCAACCGATAATGGGTCATCTACCTGAAGCGCGCACTAATGCTTGTTTCCCTTTCTACTCGTGTGGAGTTGACTTTGCTGGACCTTTCATGATAAGTAACCGTAAAGGTCGTGGTAACCGAATTAGTAAATGTTACCTATGTTTATTTGTATGTCTGAGTACAAAGGCAATACACTTAGAACTTGTGAGTGAATTGAGTACGCAAGCCTTTATTTTATGCCTAAGACGATTCGTGTCACGCAGAGGAAAATGTCATGAGATCTTTTGCGACAACGGCAGGAATTTCGTAGGTGCTAACAATGAATTAGGCAAGCTGCTTAGATCCAGCCGTCAGTCTGTCAGTGATTATGCCACTTCTGAAGGGATAAAATTTGTATTCAGCCCCGCTTATTCTCCCCACTTCGGCGGAATATTTGAGGCTGGAATCAAGTCAGCTAAATTCCATTTAAAACGTGTAGCTGGAAAGGCTGCTTTGACGTTTGAGGAGCTAGCAACGCTATTCACACAGATTGAAGCTATTCTAAATTCACGCCCGCTGACTCCTCTCTCGTCCAATTGTACTGATCCTTCTCCTCTGACCCCAGGCCACTTCCTAATTGGGAGACCACTTACGTCTATTCCAACGAAGCCCATCACCGCTACCAGACCTAACAGATACGAGCTCCTGGAGAAGATCAGGCAGCATTTCTGGGAGAGATGGCGCCGGGAGTACATCTCTGAGCTGCAGCAGCGCACCAAATGGCGCACCGGTCGACAAGAACTCACCAGCGGGGACGTGGTTGTACTCAAAGAAGACCACTTACCGCCATTACAATGGCGGCTAGGGCGCGTGTGCCGCCTCTATCCAGGGGCCGACGGCGTCAGTAGGGTAGCTGACGTCACTACTTCAAAGGGCATTATACGAAGGGCTGTAAATAAATTGTGTCTTTTGCCAACTGCAGAACCAGAACAACCACCAGAACCAGATGACAACGAAGCAGAGAGGGCCGCTTCCAGGCTCCCTACCTCGTCTACATCTTAAAAGCCAAGGCTTTCAACGCGCCGGAGGATGTCCACGCATAATACGCGTGACCCAGCAGCGACGGGGGACGCGCGGGTTGAGGGGCCACACAGCTGATCCAGCCGCGGCCGCGCTCCCAACACTCGTCTACAGATTCGGTCATCGGCGGACGTACCGGGGCCGCACGATCTTAGTTATATATTTGTAATTGTAAATTTATCGGAATTAAATAAGTAAATATGTAACAAGCGAGTCATCATTTCATTAATATTCCGAACACACACAATGGAGAGAACACAAAAACATTGGAAAATTGCTGAAACCCGGGCCCTCCGTAGTCACGTGTTACATTGTTTTGATTTTAAAAGTTTATTTTCAATTGAAACTTTATAATTGCGCAGAAAAAGTTACCCGTTAATGTTGCCTTGCGCAACAAGGTGATTTTTTTATACAATACAAACTCCTTTACCCTCTATCAAACTTTATACGGATTCACCGACCGTTTACCCCACCAAACATTTACATCACCAATTTCGTAAATACAAACAAATTGTTAAGAACACAAGAATCCTTATTGGAGCACATACAACAAAAGAGTTGTAATAACAAAGAAAATATTAACAAAGCGTAATACAAAAGTTGTGAAAGAGACCCTATCAATGAGTCTGAGCGACAAACAAAATATATACGATAGAACGAAATATAATATTTGAGGTCATAGCACACGTATCAAACCGGAAAGGGATCGGTATCGTATCAACTCGAGCCGTTCAGTTTTCTTTGTATGAAACTCCCTACTGCAACACACACTAATCGGAATCGTAACGTAATCGCCTTGCCTCGGAACAAGCTCACGAACCACGGTGCGGTACGTTACAGCTCGTCGTCCCCGCGCTTACGTCTCTCCGTACCCGAGCTTACGTCTCTTCGTCCACCCTTACCCCTCTCACCCCTCCGGCCTGCCTGCTACACAATCAACTAGCGGTCGGCGAGCCGTAAGCGCGGCGTCGCCTAGTCGTAGCCGAGTCGACGTATCGGAGCTTCTGATCTGCTTTGGTTACGTGCTTACGTTAGATTGACGCCTATTGAATGGGGAGGCAAAAGGCGAACCGGTGCCGATCCCTTTCCGATTTGATACGTGTGCTATGACCTTTAATCAGCTGCTCAACATCTAATACAATGGCGACAATACGTTGTGTAAATAAACAAAAGAAGGTTTACGTGAGTTCTTGGAAATATACACTAGGTGTGTATAAAATAGCTTGGAGATATTTAATCTGTCCAGTCGATTCTTGAAGCAGTTTAGTGTGGAACCCGTCACAACATTTTCCGGGAGCCTATTCCATTAAACTCGGTTAGACAAGAATTGCTTCAAAGGCTTTTTCTTTGATGAATTTTCCCTTATAGCATTCAGTGTGTAAATGAAGGTTGGGCACTTCGTAGTGTTCTGTAAGTATTTTTTATGTCTCAATAACGTCTGGGACTGATATAAACTTCTGAAAAGCCTATATAGAGCCTGTTGAAAGTCTTTGTAGAATTACGAAACGATTTGAAGTTCACTTGTCAGGTCCCTAATGTTAAGAATCATAAGGATTCCTGAACGTAGACCACGGCAAAGAAAAAAATACGTTAATAAAATGTAATTGACTGAATGCCATATTTATTTTAATAGTCGAAAGCGCGAATGCTACGCGAAATATTCCGAGTCCAATCCCCGGGTCAGCCGAAGTGTTGAAGTTTCACCATTTGGAAATTCTCATTATTGCAGCCTCGAGTCGGGATCGTAATAGGCTCGCCTTAGGGAACCTTTATTTGGCAAATGTACTTATCCACCTCTGCCTATTCTTTCCAGGAATACAGGCGACATGTTTTGTTATCCTGAAGAGGGCAGTAACCTCTTGACCAAAATCTTATAAGATTTACTGGGGTAATTACTATATTGGGTATATTCCGTTGGATGATAATTTCTACCAAACGCAGTGGCATTTTTATATAGCAAAAGCAAAATGGACGGCGGGCGTTAAAATGGCGTCTAATCAATATGTTGCCAATATGAAAATGCCAGTGCGTTTGGTAGAAATTATCATCCAACGGAAATTACCGATTCTATCGTAATTACCTCAGTAAACTATACTTCAATCCTTCTATTTCTATGACAATCCTAAATGAGTCCGCTACACTCCCCTCGGCTATGTATTAAATCACACAGATATACAAAAACACACGCACAAGTGTATTTCTACCATGTGTTACGTTCCGCCATGACAGATCGCATGATAGCCCTTTGATGTGTTAATATCGCCTTTATATCCTTTAGAAACAATCCGGGGATTTTTCGGATTGCTTAGGGTTGCTAACTTAGTAGGGACTTTGTAACGAATTATTGAGGGATAATAGTGTGTGTTGAAGATTTTGGGTCTAGGACTATATTCGATACCTGTTGGTTTGGTAATTCTAGTTTTCTGGGAAAAATGGAACCCTAGATTAACTTTGATTTTTTTTTTTACTGAGGAAAAAAACGTTTACCTTCTTGGTGCTTTGAAAGCTGAAACAATATCTTGTGTTGACTGTCGTCAGTTTTGAAGCTGATGCTGAAGTAGATGTTTTGTCTTTATGGCGGTCATGTGTTCTATGTCTTTAAAGATTTTTTAATGAAAAATACCAAAACGAGATGTCAAAATCTAAATGTCATCTTTTCTTTTGGATTCGCCACTTCGCCACAGGCTGCTCTTTTTTCCATACATCTGTATCACCTCTCATCTCAGAATTTTCCTCTTCTCTAACCGTGTCATCTTTCTCACAATCCACCCATCTTTCCTTTGGCTTTTGTTTTATGCCTTCATCATTATAATTAGATTTACAAATTAATTAAACAAATAATAATAATAATAGATAATTACTCATCTATTACAACTTAAACTTATTTAAATTATTATTAATTATTTTTATTATGTTTTGGTTTACTGACGTTTATCAATAAAATCAACAAGTCACTTTAAGGTGTTCATAACAGCGGATCCTAACACTTTATTACGACTATTTGATGAAGTGCCAGCCCTAGTCAACCCTAACATATCATTTGTTGTAAGGTATAATAACGTTTAGGCCTGTATGAGGGCTTTCGTTTGTCTATTGATCTTCACATATTTCCGTGTTTCGGATTCTGGAATTGTTGTTATTTATTTCATTTCAGTAGAGGTAAAATGCTCAAAGATTACCAAATTTCAGTAGAAAAAACAAAACTCTCAGGCGAACATTATTAAACAGCGGTGCTAAAATAAGATAAGTATTTTAGGTTGATTAAAGTTATCATGCATAATCAGTCACATGTCTCACTGCTGGGACACAGGCCTCGTCTCGATGAAAGGGAGTGAGCCGTAATCCACCACTTGGGCCCAGTACGGTATGTGACATCTTCGAATGTTTGGTTTTATGCCGGTTTCCTCACGATGATTTCTCTGTTACCACTTCTCCAAACTCATCATGATCATCATCAATAACTATATTGCTAAAATGTTCTTAATAATTTGGAATATTAAACACATTTATAAGGAAGATCAATATTCGTAAGTACCACTATGCTAGTTTGTTACGAATTCAAAATAAAGTGCGGGTTTCATTGGGTTTTCAGCCGTACACAATTCGCGATAAATTCATTATGTTCACATTCATGCATTTGAATGTAGCGCGAACCACTCAATTTGAATTTTTTTAAATAAAAAAAGTTAAATTTTGTTGCCATTGACTTTTGTTAAAATTAATCAATGGAATGATTATATTAAAAGAGACCCATAAGTGATGAATATGTACACTGCTACTACAGTTTCTTTCAAGGTGATTTTACTACTGATTTAGCATCCCTGTCCAAATCACAGTGATCTTTATTCTCATTCTAATAAAGTTGCTGTTGGGTTGCTGCCCCTGACAAATCTGTCAAAATCATTGTGACCTTTATTCTCGTTACAATAAGGGTTTTGTTAGGTTGCTGGTGTCAGAGGTAAATGACGCTGATTGGATGCCACGGTTAACGTAAAAAAAATACCGCCCCCCCCCACTTATCTCCGAAGTTTGCAAAGAGAAAAATCTGAAATTATTCTATTTGATAGAAGTTTATGAAAAGATTACTGGAAAAATAAAACGAAGTCTCTAAATAGCACACTTTTTCAGAAATCATCAACAAAAGTTACATTAGTTCCAGTATCGGTCAAGAGATGGCGCTGACATAAAACTGCAATATTCTACACCGCAGTGCAGTGTTAAAATTCTCTGATAGACCTCGCCGATGAAAAATTAAAAACGTGATGGTACGGAACCCTCGGTGCGCGAGTCCGACTCGCTCCAGACCGGTTTTTTGTTTAGATACCCATTACATCTGCGGAGTTACGCTAGCTAATTTAATTTGACCCTGACCCAGGGTGGCAGGGACATCGACAGGTAAACTGAAATCATGAAATCAATACATGATTCTACACCCCTTAGCGTAAAAATTTTTCGGCGGTTATTATCCTGCTTCCTCCTATTTTATATCTACTAATTACTACTTAACCCTTTGCCCGACCCGGGAATCGAACCCAGGTCCCCACGCTCAGCAGTCGTGGTTGCGACCACGAGACCAACGGGGCCGTTGGTCCTGCGCCTGATCTCTCTCTGATCGTGTCGGATTGCCGTCCCATTGGACTATAAGAGTGAGGGAAGAGGGAGTGCACTTGTGTCTGCGCGCACACTTGTGTACTAAATATCTCCCGCGCCGAAGGCCTTCGTTGAGATTGGCCGTCGTGGCCGAAATACGGTCTGGAGGACTTTTACTGCTTAACTTCTCGACAAAATGAGGAAAAACATGATTATGAAACTCGGAATACACTTGGAACCCTCAATCACACATATGTATTTTGGCCTTGCTTTAGTTTTGCTCACAGAAATGTTTACGGATTTCCTGATTAGTTTTGGATCCCAACTAAGCTTTTCTCTTGATCTCATCATGCGACAAGATCAATAATCAAACTGTATGTACAGACGCCAGCCAGGTCAACCTACCCGAAACTGTCAGATTTTCCCAATCAACCTTGAATCTTATGCTTTAGCAATAAAGTCGAAAATCTATTAAAGAAATCTGACAGATTGTAGTAACTTCATGTGCTGGCGTCTGTACATAGTTTGGAAAGTAATAACAAACACGTGAGACATTATAAGTTATTATAAGTTAGTACGCAAAATACGCGCATTAACGTGGAGTTGCGGACACCAACTCGGATTACCTATTAAATAAGTTATGGTAAATGTGGATGTTTGGAGGGCCCCCTTAGGGCCGAAGCCTGCCGGGTCAGCGGGATTGTCCGAAAGGGTTACCGCTAGCCCGGAACATAAAGGGCTAAGGAAGGAACACGGGTGGGTTTTAGTCAGTAAGAGTCTGACACTCCCTTCCGCTCCACCCAAAGCGGGAGGGGTCATTTGATGATTTCCCATCCGCAAGAAGAAAAAAAATGTGGATGTTTCGTTTTGAATATCGCGGAAAAACGATAAATGGGCTCGAAAGAAACGGAAAATTTTCAATATTCACTAGTTCCTCAAAAATTTGGCAAATTGCGAATCAATGAACAAGGAAAACTGCTGTAATAATATAAAATCGACACATTTTGTGATGTGCCTTAGTCGAAGCAGTGGTGACTCAGTGAGCAGTGGTGGCTGAGTGGTATCGGCCCCGACTTACGACTCATGGTCATGGGTTCAAACCCAGTCAGACGCTTTACTTTGTGTTATTAATTTAATCACCATTGCTCTCAAACCGGTAAAGGAAAACACCGCGCAGAAACCGGCAAGTCTTAGAACCAAACAATCGAAAACATGTAACATCTACCATCCCGCACTGGACTCGCGTGCTGGATTATGGCCCACTTCCTCTCGAAAATAGGAGGCCTGTGTCCCAGCAGTGGGAATATTATAGGCTGATTATGCTTACGCTTAGTCAGTCGCATCAGGATCATCATTCCAGTGAAAAACGTCCACTGCTGGACATAGCCCTCCCCAAAGCACCGCCCCACTTCGACCGGTTCTGTGCTTCTCGCGTCCAACGGATTCCTACGGCCTTCACCAGGTCATCGGTCAACCCTGTGGATCATCTTCAATCACCACGCAATTTTAACGACATCAAAATCATAAAAATACTGCAATATTTTTTTTTTATTATATAAATTAACAGATTCTCTAAAATCTTATTTACCTTCTAATTATGTACGGTTTTTCAAATTAATGAACCCCTAAACACTTTTTGAGCGTCTAAAGATGATGATAAATGAGCTCATTTCAACTTTCTGCCTTTCCTTCCACCGTTTGAAGCTAGGGTACCCCGAACCGGGTTAGAACTGTGAAAAACCGCGTGCGAGCCGAGTGAGAACTACACAACCAAGTTGGTTGCAGTTAATTGACTGTCTAGTCATTTTACGACCCCAAAATAGGAGTTATTTGAGGTTCACAAAAAGAGTAGCATTCATTATTCAATCATATTTTGAGCACTTATTTATTTACTAGCTGCGCCCCGCGGTTTCACCCGCATAAGTTTCGATCCCGTAGGAATATCAGGATAAAATGTAGCTTAATCCAAAAAAAAGCGGTAATCCAGGGTGTCAGCAACCTCCATACCAAATTTTATCAAAATTGGTCCAGCCGTTTAAGCGTGAAGAAGTAATAAACATATAAACACACACACACACTCACAAACTTTCGCCTTTATAATAGTAGTGTGATTACTGAATAGTTAATATGTGGTGCCATACTTGCACTTCAATAGTCACCACACACCCTCAAAGCATTCAAATCGACAATTTATACCTAATCATCACAATTTCAATCCAACGTTCGAGAGGGCAGTGGGGTAACTACCGAACTTGGTACTTACTAGGGTACTTGTAACTGACAGGCCTATTTGAATGATGACGTGGTTGGATTTGTACTTAAGTGGGACCCACTGACCCCATGTTTATTGTAAGAGTTCCGTTTACAAGGGACCCTGGAAAGGGATGGAAGCGTGGAAATGTAGATTTATGGGGAATGGGGATTGTCCAAAAATTCTAACCATTAGATATTATTTTATTTTTTGAAAATTTAGAGCATTTTGAGAAACTAATTTGAATATTTTGATGATTGGCTCAATAGTTATTTAAAAAAAAAAAAATTAATTATTTTAAGTTTTTAAGGTAGGTGACGTCATCTTTGGCTTAAATAGATTAAGTGCCGTTGCTTCACTAGTACATAATTAAAAATTTAAATCTGTCAACACAACGTCATCCATATCACATCTGTCAAAGTGTCAATACTGAATACTCAAATACTGTCCTTTATCGTATTTGTTTACAAATGGTTTTTTTATGAGTAAGTGTCGTCCAAGGAATATACTACTCTCTGTCGTCACTAGAACAATCTACGCGGCGACTTAGAAATAGAATAATAACGCACGCGGCGACATAATTTTATTGTTCGTTTTCCTGAACCACAAATGACCACAATGAGCGATATTTTTGTTAAAGCTGACTCGCGAAACCTGCCTAAAGTTGAGACCGTTATGATATTAGAGTATATTTCTACTAGCAGCCATCATAGCGTAGCTGAAATAAGGGGAGCAAAAATAATAATATAATAAATATAATTTGACACTTGACAGATTGTAGACAATACTTGCCTCTTACTTTTTAACGATAACGAGGTAACGATACAAAACTGTACAGCCAAACCAAAGGGCAAACAAGGTCAATCGTATTTTATCAAAAATATCAATAAAATATGAATATTTTTCGTAATTAATTAGTCCGTAATGATCAGTAACGCTATTCCTCGAAATGGTTTTTCAATTACAACATTTAAAAAAATATGAACAATGCCCATTGCTGAGATTAAGATCGTTTTGAAAAGTACCTATTTGACTTCAATAGACCTCTATTTAACACGGAAGTCAAGTAGTTTTTGTATTTTATGATGAAACCAGCTGACCCCGGCGAACTTCCTACCGCTCCAGATTTTTTTTCCCATCCATACCTACTAATATTATAAATGCGAAAGTGTGTCTTTCTCTCTGTTACCTCTTCACGTTTAAACCGCTGAACCGATTTGGATGAAATTTGATAGAGAGATAATTTGAGTCCCGGGAAAGGACATTTGGATTGTTTTTATCCCGATATTCCCCCGGAAAACTTATGCGGATGGAACCGCGGGGCGTTGCTACTGTTTTAATAATTTATCTGCTATTTGGGTCGAAGACAAATCCAACAAATAAAAGATCATAAAAATCGGTCGGGTATCGCACCTCCGATAAAATAGGGTTACGACTCAAAAAAAGAAAAAAAAAAAGAATTTTCAAAAGAAGATTTCAGGTTGTTTTTCAGGAAAATTTAACAACAGCGTATGCCATTTTATCATATTTTTTGTAAGCTTTTCAAGTATGTATAATTTTGATCACATAATAATAACAGTGTAAGAATAAAGACTGATTAACAAATCCGTGAGTTTATTTTCGCTTTTCTAAAAATCCAGGTTTTTTGAGTTGTAACCCTTTAACGGAGGTTCGATATATAGATTAGTTTGTATATTCGATCATTCACATTGTTTAAATATATGTCAGCAATGTTAAACATTCAGTACGAATATTATGCACCAAAAATAGCTTACTACCTTTTTACAAGCTTATTATTAGCTCGCACTGTTCGTATGTATGTATGTATGTAAGTTGTCCGTTCAAAATCTGCAAACCATTTTTCGACCATTAATTGGTATCCGATTGAGCTGAAATTTGGCATACACCTGTAGTTCTGGTAACAATACAATGTGCAATACTCAATCACACTAATATTATAAAGGCGAAAGTTTGTGAGTGTCTTTAACTGTGGTTTTTATACGATCAAATGAGCATTATTAGTCGTGCACTATTGGATTTTCAAATTTTTTTATTCTATTGAAGATCTAGCTAAAGTACCGGCGGATAGCTCCATTTCATTTCCACAAGAAAGGGATAAAGTAATGAGTTATTATAAGTAACAGAAAAGGATAAAGCTATACTATTTCCGTCTCTCAGTGCGTGCCAGTTTTTTCAAGGCATCTATTTATGTAGCTCATGTTAGTTTTTTGTCTCATGTGTGGCCACGCTACCCGACGCTCTATTCTATAGCATTCTTACTCTAAGATCCAAACAATAACAAACCTAACACTTCAATTAACTATCAAAATTGTCACTCGATATTCACGCAGCAAGCCCTGGTAACGAGCTAACTCGAATCGGTTAACTTACCGATCGCTTAGAGCCACTTAAGAGTTCCGTAGTAGTTGTATAATAGGAAATGTTCGATCCCTATAATTCGGATTTCAATTCGATATGATTGATCCAAGTTCAGCTTGTTATGAGTTTGCAAGATTGTGTGTGTATTATCCTCAGTTTGATTTCGTGTTATTTGATTTTGGAAGTTCAGCGCGGGTGTTGACTTTGTGTAATATAATGTAGGATGAAATTATCTTGTTGCGAAGTTGATGAGTTGATGAATTGGTGGAGTTTCTCATTTGTGTTCTTCGAAGTAAATGTTACGTTAATTGGAACGATTTATGGATTAAAAATATAACTTTTTAACTACAGGCACATAATTATGTATCATAGATTATGAATACTTAATGTCTTGAAACTAAAAACATTTTATGTGCGAAACGGGTAGGTATTTCCAAAACCAAAAACGTTCGAATTCACATTAGAATTACTTCGCGCGTTGTTACTAGACTATCTCAGCTTTTATTTAAAAGAAAATAAAGAAAGAAAATACATTTATTTAGCACAGACTAAAAGACACAAAGAAGAAGATAATAATAAGAGAAGAGAAGAAGAAGAGATAGTCAGATATTAGGCGTACAACAGATAAAAAAACTGACCAAGTGCGAGTCGGACTCGCACACGAAGGGTTCCGTACCACAAGGCAAAAACGCCGAAAAAAACACGTTTGTTGTATGGGAGCCCCCCTTAAATAATTATTTTATTTTGTTTTTAGTATTTGTTGTTATAGCGGCAACAGAAATACATCATCTGTGAAAATTTCAACTGTCTAGCTACCGCGGTTCTTGAGATACAGTCTGGCGACAGACAGACGGCAAAAACGCCGAAAAAAACACGTTTTTTTGTATGGGAGCCCCCCTTAAATATTTATGAAGAAGTAACAAACATACAAATACACTCATAAACTTTCGCCTTTATAATGGGATTCAGTTTATACCATAACATTCGCAAAAATATCCCACCACACCCGTAAACGACTTTATATCACTATAAAAAATCCCAAACATACCTAAACCCCGACACATCATTAGTTAGAAGTACCCACTCATTTGCCAGTTATACCTGCTTCAAATTCACGCAATTCCGAGCCAGTTCCAACTCGGGTCTCCGTAATGAGCGGACAGACGCCACGCGTCAAAACCGACATCCCCACACAAAGGAAGTAGGTACGTAACCTTTTTTAAAAACCTGTTAAAAGTGACCTTTAGCTGACTGACCGCTGTAAAACTGCCCCTTATCCGAGACCCTTTCTTATCCAACTTGGATTTTTCCATTCGATTTAGCAGACTAAGAATTTGGGACCCATCTTTTAGGTCATTGAATTGAAAGCAAGAAAATTCAATTTATACGAAGCCGCGATGCTTTCAACGAATTTACATATTAAAATAAGAATTGTTTTGGCATAATGTAAGGGCCTAAAATGTTTGTTTATTAAATCCGGTTTGATTTTCTTGCTTTTTGAGGATCTAATGGAAATGCAAAATCTTGAATATCACAGATCAGCTAATCTTTGATATTTTGTTGTATGTATGTATTTATTCTTATATTTTAGTGATAAATATTTTCTAATTTGTTATCTATTATTGCACCTACTGTGCATTATCTCTGCATCACCCTAAGGGCCTGTGCACAAACCCGTTTTTTAAACGCGCCGTTGACGCGCGTTTGTAGCGATACAGACGCGATACGCACGCGAGTCAGATACTGGCAGGCACTGCTCTGTAGGATAAAAGCGCGCCGTCGACGCACGTTCCTAAAACGTGCGTCAACGGCGCGATTAATAAACGTGGTGTGCACAGGTCCTAAGGTAAATTGGTAGCGTTAAAAGCGTCCAGAGTACAACAAATAGTAACAAAACAACAATCCAAACATAAAATAATTAAAAATAAGCCGAGGCAGCTAAGTCATGACCAGCCCCAACTGACGGCGCCCGTTCACGAACATGATGAATAGATCAGCACCATTCAGCTCAACCATTTTGAAAGGAACTAAATGATCCAATACACACGCCACCGTAGCGAAACATTTGAGTGAGCATGACATACTATCAGCCGCCAGGGCACATTCAAGTTCAGCAGCTGATTAGGTCAAATGCAAGTGTCTAGTCTTTCGAAGAGGTTAAAACTACTTTAGGCAAACACTTTGGATTACACTGTGGCTAAAGAACTTTTGGGAAAAGATAAACTTTAATAGGCTTAGGAATTTACATGTCTGATGAAGCAGTGAAGGGTATAGTGGAAATAAGGGGATTACAGGACCTTAACGCAAAAAACGCAAGTTTTAGAACCAATAAAAGTATATGATCGACTACAGTAAACAAAATCAGAAAATACATGATATTCTTCAGAATATATGCTAGGTAGATAGTGTGTTAAATAAATAACACAACCAATTTGATTCCATAGAAAAAAATCATGAAGATACCTCTAAAAACTATCTTTTTACAATAAAAACCATACTAAAATACATACAACCATTCTGATTTTTTGTCAGATTATTCTACAAGCAACATACTAAAGCACTAGTGTTTTATTTTTTTTGTCCAAACAATAGATTTTTTGTAAATAGATAATTGCTTCATATTTTGCAATAAATTACCAGCGTTGTGTCATCGCGCTTCTCTTTCTTTTCTATGCAGTCCCACAGTGACCGCGCTTTAGGTCATGTAAGCCCCTTAAGCCGACCTATCAGTGCAAAAGAGCTGTGTCGGGCCAGTGGGAACGGCCGCGACTTAAGAGTTGAAGGTAGGTTCGAACCCAGGCAGGCACTTTACTGTGTGTTAATTATTTCATCACCACTGCTCTCAAAACGGTGAAAGAAAACATCGCGAGGAAAGCAGCATGTCCTAGAACCAAAAATTCGAAGACATGTGACATTTACCAACCTGAACAGGGCCCGCGCGATGGATTTCGGCTCCCTCTCATAGAGAGGAGGCTTGTGTCCCAGCAGTGGGAACATTATAGGCTGATTTTGTTATCAGAGCAAAAAGGTTTGCAAAACACAATAGTGATACTACAATTTATCTCACAACTCCAAATGCCCACATAACCCATCGTTCCCTAACTAACGAGGCACCTAAAGCGGGCGATAACCAGAATTTAACACAAGTACATGTGAGTTATCCGACTCGTTTCACGTCTCGTATCCATAAAACGGTATGATAGTATTCCCTACCATTTTTATGACGTCATCGCCGTCCCTTCCGTTCGGCCCGACCGGTAACAGATGGTGTTTATTTAAACACGAGGTTTTGTGTGTGTGGTGAGGTGAAAATGTTCAGTGTCAAATTCAAAGTCAAATCATTTATTTTAAATAGGCACTTTTGAACGTCAAAAATTACAGTAAAATTGAATTGATTCTAGTCGCCCCTTCCAAAAGGTAGTGTTTGTATATAGAAGATATTTTTTTTCCTTTTTTATATAAAATGGGCCCGCTCTTGACCCCGATCACTCACGCCTGATGGAAAGCGATGGATGAGGTCTATGATAGAACGAGCGTGCCCAGAAGGTGCCTAAGGCACTGGAACTCCCACGCATCGATGAAACACAGCAGTCTGCTTGACTCCGGACTCCAGTGGGAGGCCCGGTCGCAAACCAGGCGGGCGTTAGCCCTACCACCGCAAGGGAAGTCAAATAAACTGTTGGTGCGACTGTCCAGGATGCGCCGAGCGCTCGGTTCAGTTGAGTAACTGGCGGAACAAACTGCGCTACATGAGGAGGCTTCTTCATGCATCCCAAAATTGAATAAATTACTTATTCAAATTAAGCAGAGTTTCAGCACTTTTCAAACGTCAAAAGTACACAACACAATTCCGTTTTATCTTCTCCCCAAGATAAAGGCATTACAAGTTAAATAGGTTAAAATAATAAAGTAGAGAAAAAGATCCGGAACCGGGAAGTAAAACAAAATTCAGCATTCAACATAAAGTGTAGGAAGAAATCAAATATTGTCTTAAGGAAGGCAAATAGAGTCTTGAGAAGTTAAACTTTGCATGAGAATTTTAATCTAAAAGTCAATTAGTTCTACTCGTGATGTTTGTCAGCGTTTAGTGTGGCAAAGCTGGTGAAATGTCCTTGAAAAACTATGAGAAGTTACGGAAAACTATCGTATTAGAAGCTATAACAGACAAAATGTATGATATGACTACAACTATGACAGAGCAAATTTTTCGGTTTATATTATAATTCGATTCGCACCAATTTACTCGCCCGAAAAGTGCGAAACGTCACGTTTATATAATACTAGCTTCCGCCCGCGGCTTCGCCCGCGAGGTATGTTGATAAAAACTATCCTATATCCTTCTTCGGGATGCAATCTACCTCTCTTCCCATCGTCATTCTCCTGCCCTTATCCCAATTTATTTAACATCTCTTTTTCATCCACACTTCTCTATTAATTGTCATCTCGGTAGTCACCCCCTTTCTAATCATATCATCATTCATTATCAATCTACCTCTCTTTATGAATTTATCAATTTCGCCTTCAATCCATTATTACATCTCGGTGAATGAAAGGATTATATTTCCAATTATTTATTATTGTCTTAATTGGAAGGCTATTCCCGTATCAGTCAACAATTTAAATAATAATAATTCTAAGAAATCTTCAATCATTAAATCTGCTTCGTTATTTTTGACGGGATCTGATTAAAATATCAAAGATGCAAGTTTAATTTAGTTAGCAAGTTAAATTAGTGAAACAGGCTGTCAGGACTGTGAAATGGGGCTAGGCTTCCACAAAAATGATTTAATCAAACTGAATTTCTGAAGACAGGAATTCGTGTAGGAATCTATTAATTTGCGTAGAGGGATCTTGTAACTTCAAAGCAAGGACTTGAAAACTAAATGAATTTCGTTCCGTTACCACTAATGTTATCGTACAAAATTTGTAACGATACTAAAACCTAAAAATATCAATAACGTTACAAAAAAAAACGTTAAAGAATATAATTTTCGTAGAACAATATTATATGTAACGTTATAGGTATCAGTAACATTAAGCTTATCCGCTTGTAATAACGTTCAGGTGAAACGTTACTGATTCATTTGTAACGTTATTCTTCATACTTTTTCGTCTTTTTCATCATCTTTTATGTCATGAAGCTGACAAAGTTCAGTATCGAAATGAATAACGTTATTGTATTGTTATACTAATAACGATCATCATCATTCTCCTGCCTTTATCCCAATATATTTGGGGTCAGCGCAACATGTCTTTTTCTTCCATACTTCTCTATTAGTCGTCATCTCGGTAGTCACCCCCTTTCTAACCATATCATCATTCACACATTCCATCCATCGTTTCTTTGGTCTTCCCCTACGAATAACGATAATTATATTGATAATATTGTTAGTAAACAGTTTAAGATTTCGTTCCGTTTGTCAGTATCGTTATAGCCAAGGAATTAATTTAGTTACGATACTGGTGGAACGGTACAAATTATCGGTACCGGTACTACGCGTAACGTTATTTTGAGTAACGTTTCAAGTCCCTGCTTCAAAGTCATAGTATGTTGTGTGTATCACCACAGGCAAACTACGCATCATATTAACGTCACTCAAAATACCCAACCAGACATTACCGCGCAACTAGCATAAAAGAGCTCAATTACATTAATTTTATTATAATATAATTTTATGCTAGTTGCGCGGTAAACTTCGCTTGCGCGATGCAGGATTTAGCGTGACAACAGTGTGGTACGTAGTTCGCAAGCGGTGATGTAGGTAGATCCATAATCCATCCATAATCAGCCTATAATGTTCCCACTGCTGGGACACAGGCCTCCTCTCGGTGAGAGGGAGTGCGCCGTAATCCGCCACGCGGGACCAGTGCGGGTTGGCAGATGTCACATGTCTTCGAATTTTTGGTTCTAGGACATGCCGGTTTCCTCACGATGTTTTTCTTCGCTGTTTTGAGAGCAGTGGTGATGAAATAATTTACACAAAGTAAAGCGCCTGTCTGGGTTCGAACCTACAACTCATAAGTCGCGGCTGTTACCACTTGGCCACCACCTGCTCCTCTCTGCTCAACTAATGAGACAGTATTATTTTTTCTATTGTTACCGAACTTTAGCTTACTTAGGGATATACAACCTCCCGACACCGACAGTAAGGCTGGTTTTCCACCAGAGAAGAGCGGAGGATGCGTAGCGAGTGATGTGTGTGAAACCAACCAATAACATCGCTTCATTTCCACCACGAAAATAAAGATCACTGTGATTTTGACATTGATGCAAAAAATCAAAGGTAAAATAACTGAACGGACTGTACAAATGCCAGCACATCAAGCTACCCGAAACTGTCAAATTTTCCCAATCAACTTTGAACCTAATGCTTCAGCGACAAAGTTGAAAATCTATTAAAGAAATTTGACAGATTGTAGTAGCCTGATGTGCTGCCTGTACATTCTCCATTCAAAATCTTAATGTCATAGACAAACAAGTGTAGGAAGATAGAGACATTCAAAGTAAATATTTTGAACGAGTAACATTGCCATTCAATGCAGCAATGCCGCCAGACTTGGCACGTATCCGAAACCTTGCTACCTGCAGGAATTCTTGGTAGCTACAGCATAATTACTGTATTATTTGACTCTTGTGGTAAGAATGAAAATATATATCTTTTGGACTACAAAGACTTTGTAGTGTGGACTTCCATGTTCTTTGTTACAGTTAATATTTTACCAAAAGTCGTCGTTTGGCTTACAAAACTCCATCAAATTATGTGTACCCGAGAAAGACATATAATTTACTGGGACAATTACGATAGGTATATTCTGTTGCATTCTTCTCCATACGAAAACTACCTTTTGGAATGGGCGACTAGAATCAATTCTATTTAGTTGTAACTTTTGACGTTTAAAAGTGTTTTTAATGAGCCTATTTGAAATAAATTATTTGACTTTGACTTTGCATGATAATTTCTACCGAACACAGCGGTATTTTTGTATTGGCAACTTATTGATTAGACGCCATTTTATCGCCCGCCGTCCCTTTCGCTGTTGTATACCCATACCCGTAATTACCTCAGTAAACCATAAACTGAATTGTGATAATTTAAATATTTATTATGTTAGTTAGATTTTATTTACTTAATATACCTATTAATGATGAGTTTATTTTATTATTAAAATGCTTGTACTCAATTATATGACTACCTAAATATACAAATAAATAAATACAAAACCATAGGGTACTTAGGCGTCGAAGTACTTAGTAAAATATTATATAACAAACTACACAAAAATTCCCTCTAGTTACAAAAACAAAGACCAAAATGTAAATACGAAACTTTTCATAATAACCGTTTTCATTTCAAAGAACCGCCATTTTTGTCACTCAAGAATTGCATTCGAAATTTGAAAAAGAGCGGCGGTAATTTGAAATTCGAATTCGTTCCGTGTCAGTTGACGTTTGGCTGCGCTACAGTTAGCACGTTTTAATGAAGTGCATTTAGCAGATGGCGTAGAAGTAACGAATTTAAATTACTTTTTCCCCTTCTTCATTAAGAGTTTTTGTCTCTTGAGCTTCTATTTCAACTGTTTCCTTTCCCCTTATCTTTGAGATAAAGACGTTTCATTATCCTTCGACCTTTTTTTTATTTTTATTGCCAACGCCTTTCATAGTGGTAATTAAAGAACAGATATTTTATTGCTGCGTGGACTTAAAGTTTATCCGGCACGATTTACGTTCTTCTTGTTAACCTTTTTAGATTAACTTTGACTTTTTATGGTCGAGGAAATCCTTCTGAAAATAGAATTTAGAAGATAGTAAAAGCTACTGGAATGTGTTGAATTATTTACTTTCACAAATTACATTTTGACGTTCTAAATCAGTAAATTCAGTTCAACATATTTTGCTAAAGGAGCGGTGGGAGCGATGCTAACTGAAATATTATATGAAACTGACTGACGAAGATTTTCATGACTTTTACGTTTGCATTGACTTCGAGTTGAATAAAAAGTTTTGTTTAGAAAAATTCTATAGATATTCAGGGTCAAATTAGCTAGCGAAACATTCTAGACGTGATAAGTATCGTTATCTAAACACGACAAATTAATTAAAAAAATATAAGAAAAAGATATTTATTTAGTTAAACTTTTCGCACAAAAAGGTACAAGGCATTCTGTACCAGTCAACCAAGGGTGGTGAAGAGATTAGATGGTACTTTGGTTGACACGAACAATGACAAAAAAAACTATTAAAACAATAAAAAAACAGACAACTACAACTGACTACTAACCGTTATATTTCTTTTTGGGGTGTCAACGGCCGCTACGAGTGTTGTTACTTGAAGTACGAGTTCAGAAATTCTGCTTTCTTTTGTTTTATTAACCTGTAGCGGTATCTACAACGCCACATGAGAACAACGCGTCATACTGACATCACGCAAAATCCTGCATCTCGCAAGCAGAGTTTACCGCGCAACTAGCATAGGTACAACGGTCCGACATGAATCATCGGGCAGTTGCCCGCCAGCCACAACACCTTCTGGTCGGAGGATCCTCTCTTTTCTATAGAGTATGAGTGTACTTTACACCCTGTTCCTCATACCTCTATAAACAGACTTCTAAAAAGGAGGAGGTTCTCAATTTGGATGTTTATGTTTTTAAAAGATGGTCCCCATCCACAGACCAACCGCGGCAAGCGTAGCTTAACCTGATCAATGGGCCTGTGCGGCTGTTATTATTTAGCCACGGGCCACTCAATCATGTGTGTAAGTATCGACCACTAATTACCAGTCACCGTATAAGCTTTTTTTTTTTTCGGATGGGAAATTATCAAATGACCCCTCCCGCTCTGGGTGGAGCGGAAGGGAGTGTCAGACTCTTACTGACACTCCCTAAAAACCCACCCATGTTCCTTCCTTAGCCCTTTATGTTCCGGGCCAGCGGTAACCCTTTCGGACAATCCCGCTGACCCGGCAGGCTTCGGCCCTATGGAGCCCCTCATATAATAATGCTTGAAGGGTTATGAAGCATGCATCATTTACATGACTTTGGAAGCTTTAAGTTCTTCACTTGGAACTACATAAAAGGCAATTTATAAAAGAACTATTTGCTCAAACACTAGAGAATCAAACAAAACATTTATAAAACCTTCCATATAGCACAAACCTCCATCTCTGTCCCACCCAACAAGTTAAAGAGCATGAAAATACCGACCCCTTTCCCAAACTTGGGAACTACCGCGCGATGAGTCAACACCACTTAAAATTCCGCAGTTCACAAGGCCAACTTTATACACATTTCAAGCAAAAGTATTTTCAGGAACGATTTTCTATATTCAGGGCCAAGATAATATCAATAAAACCCGGAAAAACTCGTAAAATTTAAATGTAGTTTCTGAACTGCAGTGACAGCTTTTGCTGGACAAGTTTTTAGATTTTATGTTGAAGTGGAAAAAATGGGTGTTTGCCTGGGTATCTGCATTTAGCAGATATACTATAGTTTTTTGAAGTGAAAACTTCTTTAGCGGCGTTGTACACTTTTTTTGTAATGGGTAAAAAATGTTAAACTCGCGTCAGGACACGTGACCTGATTGAAAATTCGTAAGACGGATGGAGAGTGCTACGGCGTAGGTCAAACTGTGCTACGGCGTATTTCACCATACCAGCATACCAGCGAATATGGCTGTTTTTTGAATAAAATATTTCGTTTGACATTTTGATGCTTTTTTTAGATTCTATAATTAGACTCAAACTATTTTAAATAGATATTTAGTTAAGAGCGTTTACGCCGTGCGGCATTTTATACAAACTTTCAAGCCCTTATTTTTCGAATTGAATGAACCGGTTTTAATGAAACTTCATACGCATAAGCAGGATACAAAGGTCTAAAAATACTAACTTTTTAGACTTTTGTATCCTGCCTAACTCGCGCCACTGTTACCGTAAGCGACACCACGCGTGTTTTGTTTATAAGACGATTAAAAAAAATACCCGCTTCGGATGTGTTCGGCTGTCCTCGGGATGTACTCGGTTTTAATGTATATCCGATATGTCAGTGAGTGATGGCAAAGTATTCTTTTTGTGTTTTGTTTTCACTTCTGTCGGCACTCCCGGAGTGCCACTGTTTTTTTTAGCATAGCAATAGCGGTCATTGTCCTTTAAATGGACTTTAGCGGGACCAATTTTGATCAAATTTTGTATGGAGGTAGCTGACACCCTGGATTAACATATAGGCTTTTTATCTCGATATTTCCACGGGATCAAAACTTATGCGGGTGAAACCGCTGGGCGCAGCTAGTATTTACCTCAATTCGAAAACATGTGATATCTACCAACCCGCACTGGGCCCCCGTGGTAGATTGCAGCCCACTCCCTTTTAAAGAGAGGACCCAGTAGTCCCAGTAGTGGGAACATTAAAAGCTGATTATGCTTCAGGCTTACAATTCAACTGTAATCATCAATTGGTTTACCACACAATGATGACTATAGAAATATCAACTTTATCACAACGTCTGAAGGGTAGATTCAATACTTTTTTCTGTAACAAAATACAGGAGAGCAATATCAGCAATATTGTTAAATCGGGTATTAACACCTCAGCAAGTCGAACTATTAGCCACGCTCGAATACGCAGAAACACTTTCAATGAAGCATTGTGTGAGGGTAGATAGTTATATTGAATTGAATCTCGTCTATGTATTTTTTGTGTTATCTTTTTTAACATATAACCAGGCTCGTGGATAAACAATAACGTCGATCGAAGGTTAAGTTACGCTAGCCATAGTCGGTCCATGGATGGGTGACCGTCCTTTACGAATCGTGTCTCGGAAAGCACGTTAAGCCGTTGGTACCGGCTGTCATTCGTAGATCTTTGACAGTCTTTACGGGTAGTCAGAACCCCGAAAGTCTGACAACGAGACTTACCAAGGGTATAGTACTACCCAGTAAGTGGGTTGTGGAGGTCAGATATTATCCACTAGCTTCAACTTTCTGACTAACTGACAGACTATTTAATTTTGACAATTCAAAAGTGCCTGTACAAGGCACAAATGCTTTTGAGTTGGATAGGCAGTCGCTCAATGTAAAATACTGGTATTCATCTGCGTCTAGTTAGACTAGAAGCCGACCTCAACATAGTTGGGATTAGGCTATACAGATGTTGAACCAGGCGCCCTACCTGCTCGCGAAGCATGACCAATTCAGCATGAGACAACCCGTACTCTTAGGTTTCTATGAAGACAAAGACTTTTCTGTAAATTTTGACGTTGTAAAGCCCCTTTTATGTGCCTTTAGCGGTATCTACAATGCGAACAACGCATCATACTTACGTCAAGCAAAATCCTGCATCTCGCAAGCAGAGTTTACCACGCAACTAGCATAGATACAACGGCCTGACATGAATCATAGGGCAGTTGCCCGCCAGACACAACACGCGTCTGGTCGGAGGATCCTCCCTTTTATAAGGAAGTTGAGTGAACTTTACACCCTGTTCCTCATACCTTTATATGCATAACACACTATCCTAATCCTATCCTCACTAATATTATAAATGCGAAAGTAAGTTTGTTTGTTACCTTTTCACGCCTAAACCACAGAACCGTTCATCCTGAATTTTGCATATACGTTGTCAGGTGTACAGAAACGGACATAGTACCTTTCATCCCGGAAAAAATTGCTGTTCCCGAGGAAAACAACAATAACGTTATTATGATAATAGATGGCGCCACGTGTCTTTTGAACGGGATTGACACTTATGCGGGTGAAACAGGGGCGCTGCTAGTAATAATATTATAAAATCGAAAGCTTATGAGTGTGTTTGTATGTTTGTTACTTCTTCACGCAAAAACTATTGAACGGATTTGGATGAAATTTGGTACACAGATAGTATAGAACCAGGATTAACACATTGGATATTTTTATCCTGATATTCCCACGGGAAACTTATGGCGGTGGGCGGGGGCGCTGCTAGTTTGATTTATATGATTTCACTTTGACGTTGATCGATTTGTAGCACATATCGTATATTGTATTTTCTGTTTATCCCCATTGGAATAAAAACGGCAGTCTATATAATAAATAACGTTTGATAATAATGGCCACAAAATTAGTTCTAAGTCATAATGATGCTAATAATATAATAAAATGTAATGTGTGTGTGTGTGTGTGTAATGATGTTTATAAGGAAAACGGTAACAGAAATTATCCTCACCAATAAACAAGAAGATTTATTAAGAAATTGCGTCTCAATTATCAGAACAGCTTCAGGATCCCATTACTCATATTGATAACTAGCTGTGCCCGCGACTTCGCTCGCCTGGATGTCGGAAAACAATAATTTGCCTTTTTGCTAATTCTAATAATATCATTTTATTAAATTAAAACAAAGGTAAGCCTAAGTTACTCTTTATAACATCAGCTATCTGCTACTGAAATTCCCGTGAAAATCGGTCCAGCCGTTTCGGAGATTAGGTGGAACAAAAATTAAAAAATAATAATTATAGCACTGTGTGACCTAACCCCCCGCTTTTCTGTGACTTAAGTAGGTAGTCCATTTTTACACAGAAAAACATGACTTAAGTGCGCGTTAGGTCATACGTGCTATAAAATAGTATACGATACGTGTATTAATGCATGGCGTTTAATTTCACGCTGTGCAATAATGGACTACTTAAGTCACAAGTATCGTTATGAACTATTTTTTGTTATAAGTACCGTATATAGTTTCATATACATTTTGTGAAAAACTGTTATTTTCACATTACAAAGGCCGCATACCGAATTAGCTATAATCGCTCACAGCACTCACATCATCTCAAATGCGTTCCGACTTAGATATTACGATTATGACAGCTGAGAGCTGTCAACAATTCGGAACGCTCATGAACGCGCTCAAAGTGCTTACTCAATGTAAAAATGATATTATTACAGTAATTCTTTGTATAAACACCACATTTCTTCTTCAGTTCTTCTTCTTTGGTTAGGTGGCGACTGTCAGCCAGAAGCACAATTTCGAAAATGTCACGTTAGTTTAATTTAAAGATTGATGCAACTCAAAACAAAACACACACCGTAACATCCTCACAGACACACTGTCATTTTTGACAGCGCTCACGGTGATATTATTATAAGGCATGGTCGGCGTTATCGCAAGATGGCGCATGTCATGACGTCATCTATTATGACGATTCACGGGACATCGTTATCGCGCTCACGCTAAAGGTATGATTCCGATCTCGGCAGCACGCAGCAGTGCTGCCGCAGCATTACTGGTGCCCCATACATTTTCTATAGGTTAGCAGCAATGTGATGCAGCAATGTCGCGCAGCATTGCTGCCGTGCTCGGAATGTAATCTCATATAAACCTGTAGAAAATGTATGGGGACCAGTACCTAGTGCTGCGGCAGCACTGCTGCGTGCTGCCGACATCGGAATCACACCTTAATTCGGTACGGGTTTAAGCACGCTCAAATCGATTACATTCCTAACTCGGAACGCACCCAAACAGACAATTCAATTTTATTTATTTGTAAATGATAAATGATTTATTTTCTGTAAGTAGGTTTGTACAAACACTTTTACACGTCAATCATATTTTTTTTAAACTAGATGACGTCGGCGTTTCCTATCTGACTATTCTGAGAAGAAAGACCGAAACAAACTCAGAAGACACAGTCTCTTTTAAAGTCCAGACAAAATCTTGGTCAGATCGTGTGAATACCATGTAGATTGGTGTCTGAAATGGTCTTTTGAGGAAATAACCACACAGATTGAGCGGACCTGTCCAATCAGTGCACGCATTTGTCAAAAATCGTGCAGCTCAACTCAGAACTTGAGGAGCTCAAAGATTCGACGAACAATACCAAAGACAGTATATAATGTATAATAGGTATACCTATACGTGTATAAGTATTTATATATATTATATTATTTGTAAAGAAGTAGGTATAAATAGATTTAATTCTAACGAAAATATCTCCCGGGACATGTTGTCAAAAATATCACGTAGAATCTTTATTGGCAGACACATTTGCACATAAAAGAACTTTACGATCTCGCCTGTACATCGGAAGATAAAACTCGAAACAAACCACAATATTGTATGCCCGATGGCTTTTTTTGTTATCTAATATTTTAGCCGACGCACTGGCAGTAATCTTTACTGGTTTGCCGCAAATTTCTTAGGGGGTATTCCCTTAGTAACTTACCCTTGGGTTATTACGAGGGTTGTTTCTCCCTGTGGGGTTCTGGCTACTGCCATGTACAGACGCCAGCACACCAAACTACTACAATCTGTCAAATTTTCTTAATAGATTTTCAACTTTATCACTAAAGCATAAGGTAGTAAAGTTGATTGGGAAAATTTGACAGTTTCGAGTAGCTTGATGTGCTGGCGTCTGTATGATATTTGTACTGGCTGTTCTTCACGTCACACAATAAAAAAAATCATAATCATAAAGAATCACTTTTTATTCATGATTGAAATAAATAAATAAATGTTAGGGTAAATTTTTGAACAAAATTACAAAAAATAAAAAAAAACAATCGTGTTATTTTTCTCTTTGTAGTGTTTTTTTTTTCTTTGGAAGACGGTTTTTTTTTGTAATAAAGTTTTAATTTTTCACATTTGAGTTGTAGGTACTTCCCCGGGCGTCGGGAGTCGATAGCCGATTCCCGGCCACCGAAGGCGCGGGCTTGCGGGCGGCGAGCAATGGGCAGCTCGCCGTCCGGTAAGGACCAGGCCCGGGTCGACGGCGCGTTGTGTTCCACGCGCGCCTCAAGGAGATGTCAGCACCAACTGACGGGGTCCGCTAGGGCCGATGCCCGCCGGGGTCGCGGGTTGTTCGAAAGAGATACCGTGGCCCCTGGCACAGGCAAGTGAAGGAACACGGGTGGGTTTTAGTCAGTAAGAGTCTGACACTCCCTTCCGCTCCGCCCAGAGCGGGAGGGGGGGTCATTTGATGATTTCCCACCCCAAAAAAAAAAAAAAAAGTTGTAGGTACTTACCCCACAGTAATTCGTATAACACTACTTGCTACGTAAATATTAGGCACAGGAAGTTAATATTATACATATCATCAATTTAAACTAAGTGGAAAAAAAAATACGTACCTAATAATGAACTCCAAAACTACCCAAGCAAAGTTAATAAAATTTATACTGGACCACCCCTGAGGCATAGCCAATCCATGAAAGAAAAAAAATCGATCTACAATTGCCGGAAATATCGCGTACTATAAATCTGTTCATGCCGTATTGAAGACTTGCCCAACGCTACTTCAGATTTTTGCCAAAGAAATTCTTTTTATCTTGGAAATTGAAATCTTAACAGTTCCTAAATATTCTCACTAGGATTTCTTGCTTACCCTCAAAAACCATTCCGGATTTTCTATCCCAGATTTAAAATCCCAGGTCACCTTAAGCCTCAAAAGTCAATCCGTGGTCTGACTTCTAAGTAAAAACGGCACGCTGTATAATTTCCAGAAACCTTCGAAACACAAACAACAATACCTCCGAAGAAAACACTAAACTTGAATCGCCGAACCCAGGAAAAAAGATCTAGCCACATCCCATATAAATTCATGTCCCAAAAGGTACCTACCTATTTTGGGAAAACGAAAACGGGGAAGGCTAAACAATCTGGCGAGTTGGCGATCCTAATATTATGCAAAATGTCGCCGTGAGAATATTGAGGGAACTGTCTGAGGCAGTTTGGGAAACAATGGATGAGAGTGGCGCCTTTCAAATGGCCCGATAGGTACCTTAAGGAGGTCGTATGTAGGCTTCTTTTGACTTCCCTAACGTTTCAAGAAAAGGAGATTCGTAGGAGCGTTGTGTTTGTGATAATAGCAGAATTTGACCTAGTTGTGTTCAGTTTTTACCGATTTAAAAAAAAACGAGGTTGTTAATAGTATAGAGGTATGAAGAACAGGGTGTAAAGTTCACTCCACCTCCATAGAAAAGGGAGGATCCTCCGACCAGACGAATGTTTGGCGGGCAACTGCCCAATGATTCATGTCAGGGCCGTTGTATCTATGCTAATTGCGCGGTAAACTCTGCTTGCGCGATGTAGGATTTGCGTGACGTAGTATGACGCGTTGTTCGCATGTGGCGTTGTAGATACCGCCACAATAGGTTAGTTTAGAAAAACATCTAAGGGCTAATTCCACCAAACATTTAGATATACCTAGAATAAATCTTATGCTGAGAATAAATTTTGAATTTTTGACAGTTTTTCCAAACTAGAACTGTCAGACGTGAATTTTATTCCGCGTATAAAATATATCTGACTTTGGTAAAATGAGCCCTAAGTAAAATATAATGGGACGATAAAAAAAATAATTTGTTGGTCCATCGTTATAAAATATAGCTTAATAATTATTATGATGGATACTTACTGTATGTATCCCGATATTCCCACGAGATCGACATTTAGTAGTTGATGAATTGTTTCCGAATAAACTTACCTCGGGCAAATTATGCAGTTAGGTAAAAACAATTTTGAGATAGGCCAAGAGAAGGATCCAGCTAGGCTGTGCAGCGTTTGGGAAACTACATCGAGTCTTCTCGTCATCTATACCGCAATGCTTGAAAACGAAAGTTTTCAATCAGTGCGTCCTACCCGTCATGACCTACGGGGCTGAAACGTGGATACTCACGATACGCCTGGTCCACCAGTTCAAAGTCGCTCAGCGAGCTATGGAAAGAGGCTCGGAGTCTCTCTGAAGGATAGGATCCGTAACGAATACATCCGACAGAGAACGAAAGTTATCGACCATAGCTCAAAGAATTAGCAAGCTGAAGTGGCAGTGGGCCGGCCATATCTCGCGAAGAACCGACAACCGCTAGGGTAAACGAGTTCTTGAGTGGAGACCGCGACTTGGCAAACGTAGTGTGGGACGCCCTCCGGCCAGGTGGGATGACGATCTGCGAAAGACTGCAGGCAGATGCTGAATGCGTCAAGCTGAAGACAGGGCGCTATGGCGCTCATTAGGGGAGGTCTATGTCCAGCAGTGGACTGCTATAGGCTGATGAATAAATAAAACTCATAAAACAAACGTTGATATTTATGATGTCAGTGTTATAGTCCTGCAAGGTTGTTAGTGTCTTACAAATAACCCTGTATTTGGGGCCCGAGTTTAAATCCGAGTTTGCGTTAACTTAATTTTTTATCCAGGATTTTTTAAATTAGATATAGGTAATTCTTCATCAAGTAAGTGTAATAAAACGATTATTAAATGTAGTTGTAGAGGAAAACCGTGGTTCAGAAAACATAATTTCGTTCTATTGAAGAGAACAATCTCACGTAAAAATATTATGATTCCATTAGTTACATGTTTGTGGTGAGCAAACGTAGTGTGTAATAGTTATCGTTACAATGCTGTCCATTTTAAAACTACGATTAAAACTCATTTTCTATCTCATGATTATAAAATTTTGCTGATTATTTTTGATCAGAATTGAAAATACGCAAAGAGGGGCCCGTGGGTAAATAATAACAGCCGCACAGGTCGATCGATCAGGTTAAGCTACGCTTACCGCTGTTGGTCTGTGGATGGGTGACCTTCTTTACATACCGTGACCCCTCCGTGCCTCGGAAAGCACGTTAAGCCGTTGCTCCCGGCTGTCATTCGTGGATCTTTGACAGTCGTTACGGGAAGTCAGAAGCCTGAAAGTCTGACAACCAGTCTTGCCAAGGAGTAGGTATCGTATTACCCAGTAACTGGGTTGTGGAGGTCAGATAGGCAGTCGCTCCATGTAAAATACTGGTATTCAGCTGTATCCGGTTAGACTGGAAGCCGACCCCAACATAGTTGGGAAAAAGCTAGGCAGATGATGACTTGAAAATACTCAAAGACGAGTTACGTTGACGGAAAAACCGTCAACGACCCATCAATACCGTGCGGCTGTTATTATTTAGCCACGGGCCACAAATACTACTTTGTATGAAGTATAAAATTGTAATAAAAGTACCTGGCAGTCGTAGACAGAGTACACTATAGACTGCTGCATATCTTATTTTTCATTCGCACAAGAAAAAGAGAAATATATTATTAACGTCACTAGCAAAAAAAAGAGACAGAGTAAGAATATTTCAGTCCCTTACTGCGTGTCGGCTAAGCACATTAATGTGCACAACAAGTTTGACGTTTATGAATGAAATAATAAATACTACACCGCGATTAAACGGCAAATAAGATCTTTTTCGTGTCTAATTCAATAATATATTTGCGCAACTGTGAAAATGGTAAGGTGCAGTGTAATAAGCTGTAAAAATAATAGTATGATGAAGATTGCCGGATTTTTTTGTCCGTTTCGGTGACACGGATACCATGAGTCTATAGATTACTCTATCTACGCTGGCAGTAAAGTTATGACAACCAAAAAAATATGTCACATTAGGTCAAAGTTTTGTTGGTATGAAGAAATATCGTAATAAAAGTAGGTAACGGTCAAGTTACATCAATAAAGAAATATATGTCATGGGACCTACTTCGAGAAATGAAAAAGGCAACTCACTTTGTAAATGAAATTTATACGTCAATGATAGGCACTTTATTAAACTGCGTAAACATTGTAACAGTCGAATAATCGATAGCCATCGAGTTACTAAAACAAACTGACTAAGTCGATTAAGATAAGAAAGCAATTAGTTTTATTGGAAAAATAATCGATTAAATTATTTTGGTAGCAAGGGATTATCGACCTTAGTCTTTGGGATTACGGGATAATGTTTAACGATGGTGAGTCAATGTCCAAAGGTAACATTGAACATTTGTTGCTACGTGGCTATTAGAATTTTCCCGATAATTGTCTATATTTTTCATGAGTTTTGAAAAAGTTTTCAAGTCAGGTCTTTAATATCTATGGCTTTTGGTCATTATAACTTAATTTTCAATGAAGCTTCTGTATTAAAAGACACTACAAAGTGAAAAATAACTTTAATTTCGGAAGTCGTTGTCTTTGGGTTCGCATTTTCGTTGTTTGCCACCGACTTTCGAAATTAAAGTTATTTTTCACTTTGCAGTGTCTTTTTTGGAAGTACCATTGACCTTCCGGAATGAATTCTGTAAATGATGGTGAAAACAACATCAAAATCCGTTGCGCAGTTTAGTAGACAACGCGGTCACACAGACAACACAAGAGGCAATGAAAAGAAAAGCGACATTGTTTTATATTATTTACAGATTATAAGATTGACAATCTCCAAGAAAGAAAGAGAGATACAATACGAACGACGTAACTTGACGGGCCTGAACTTTGCGCAGAAGGCTGCGCAGTAAGATTTTTTAGAAACCAAATGGTGACATGAGGCGAGTGCGAGTGAGAGAACATGCGCGAAAGTTCTTAGTGCCTATGTTCAGGCCCGTCAAGTTACGTCGGTCGTATTGTACACAGAGATCAAGAAGGGTTTAGAGAAAGAGAAGCCACGATACTCAAACAACGTGAAAGAAAATGATAAAGTTAATATGAAAAGATAAATAATTTGACATAGTATGAGAAAAAAATTATGAGAAAAAAAAAACGAATAAAATAAATACATACTCAGCCTATAATGTTCCCTCTGCTGGGACACAGGCCTCCTCTCTGTGAGAGGGAGTGGGCCGTAATCTACCACGCGGGCCGAGTGCGGATTGGTTGATGTCACATGTCATTTTCAGGTTCTAGGACATACCGGTTTCCTCACGATGTTTTCCTTTACCGTTTTGTGAGCAGTGGTGATGATAATTAAGAGAAAGTCTGGACAGGGCACATTGCTCGCAGAACAGATGGCCGATGGGGCCGAAAGGTTCTGGAGTGGCGACTGCGTACCGGAAGACGTAGCGTTGGAAGGCCTCCCACAAGGTGGACCGACGACCTTGTGAAGGCCACAGGAACCCGTTGCATGCGAGAAGCACAGAACCGGTCGAAGTGGAGGTGCTTGGGAGAGGCCTATGTCCAGCAGTAGACGTCTTTTGGCTGATGATCATTGCCCAGTAGAGGGACAAAGACGCAAACCAAAAATAATATAAGAAATAGATGTATGGTAGGTAGGTAAAAATTCTACTGCTTAATCGATTAACTCCATACCACTACCATAAGAAGCAAATATTTCAAGCTTATGTCCTCTATATTATTAAAATATTTATTTGTATAACTCCAACTGATAATATTAAAAATGTACGTACCAACCCGTGGAAATTGAAAACCTGGAAGTACCTCGGAAATAGCTGTTTTATATCAGATATGCCCGGAACATAATTATATTTTATAACTTGGTTACCTATAATAATAAATGAAGGTAGTAAAAATATTTTCCTAATATTTGTTTTTAATGGATTTTTTATCTACCACGTTGTCTGCCTCGTGCTGGGTTCGGCCAGTCTTATCAAGATTTTCCATCAGGTTTTTTCAGTAGCAGTCGGTCTGTTTGAAATTATTGTAATTATATTTGTTGTCCCCTTTATGCCTTGAGGCTCTTATTTATGTAGTAAGTTTTTGTTTACGTTTTAAATTTTTATTTAGCAGCGCCCCGCGGTTTCACTCGCATAAGTTTCGATCCCGTGGGAATATCGGGATAAAAACTATCCTATGTCCTTTACCGGGACTCAAAGTATCTCTATACCAAATTTTATCTCAATCGGTTCAGCGGTTTAAGCGTGAAGAGGTAACAGACAGACAGACATACTTTCGCATTTATAATATTAGTATGGGTTTTTTTTGCTTGAGTACCTACGTATAGTTTTTATTGGTATATTGGCGTATTGCTTCTAAAACTTGCGTTTTTTGCGTTTAGGTCCTGTAATCCCCGTAATAGTAAGCTGCATTTCTAACGATTGAATGGTGTCTCCAATTCAGTAGCAAAAACTGGGTGGCGTTTGAAAATGGATGGTGGATTATGGCCCTTTCACAGAAAGGAGGCCTGTGTCCCAGCAGTGGGAACAATATAGGCTGATTATATAATGAAGATACGATAAGAAAAGTGCCATTCCCTTGTAAAGTCAGAAAAAATAAAGACTCCCATGACAAATAAAATAAATAGCTAAAACTCGCCAAACCGACGTAGGATGTCCATTTGCTCAACCGCACCCTAATTGCTCAACCGCACCCTATTTGCTCAACCGCACCCTAATTGCGTAACACACTATCAGTAGCAATGGGTTTCATTTTGACAGTTCAACAACATTCATTGCGTTATTTGCGTTGTTGAGCAGACACATTTTATCAAACATAAAAAATATATGTATATTTTTTGCAACAAGGACTGAAAGGGGGTCTGAAAAATTCGAAGGGCTACTAGGGCATGTGGGGAATTATATGAAAGAGCGCAGTTTGCACATTCTCAAATATTTTTCTTTTTTTTAGGCCGCATAGTTTTTGACTATTGATGAAAAATGTAAAAAAAAATCCGTTCCCCCCCCCCCCTTATCTCCGAGGTTTGCAAAGAGAAAAATCTGAAACAATTCTATGTGATAGAAGTTTAAGGAAACATTACAGGAAAAATAAAACGACGTCTCTATATAGCACACTTTTTAAGAAATCATCAACAAAAGTTACATTAGTTCCATTATCGGTCAAGAGATGGCGCTGACATAAAACTGCAATATTTTACACCGAAGTGCGCAGTGTTAAAATTCTCTGATGATTATAGACCTCGCCGATGAAAATTTAAAAACATATTAATGATGGTACGGAACCCTCGGTGCGCGAGTCCGACTCGCTCTGGCCCGGTTTTTTTTTTGTGGTGTCCCCGAATGTGGAAATTGTGACTGCATTGTTGTATTGGGTTTCCACCTGTAACAACAATTTGTAAGTGGTAATATTAAATAAATAAATAGGTACCTACATAATTGTGTATTGACCAACGTTTTATGCAAACGGCAACTTTCGTCGTGTTCGCCGTTTTAAATACAACTCTAGTACCTACTTTCAGGAAATGCATTTAACATTTCCGAAACTAGGTTAAAAATAACTTAACGTTTGACCGCTCCGTAAATATACTTTTAACGTTCAAACCGCTTTTTAAAAACGTTAAGCGTTAAAGCTTTTTAACTGTTACTCTGTTTGAAGCGCGTGGTAAAATACGAGTTTTAGAAAAAATTGTATAAGTACCTAGATCATCATCTGCCTAGACTTTTCTCAACTATGTTGGGGTTTGCTTACAGTCTAACTGGATGCAGATGAATACCACTATTTTACTTGGAGCGACTGCCTATCTGAACTCCACAACCCAATGACTGGTAAAACTATCGTATTACCAGTCATTGGTCCCGGCTGTCATTCGTGGATCTTTGACAGTCGTTACGGGTAGTCAGAAGCCCGAAATTTCTGACAACCAGTCTTACCAAGGGGTATCGTATTACCCAGTAACTGGGTTGTGGAGGTCAGATAGGCAGTCGCTCCATGTAAAATACTGGTATTCAGCTGCATCCGGTTAGACTGGAAGCCGACTCCAACATAGTTGGGAAAAGGCTAGGCAGATGATGATGTAGCGTTAGAACGAGCGATGACAGTATCTTGTTTCATTATTTCAGGGATTTTCCAAAAATACAGCTATATCGCTTATAGCCAATCGCTTTTTTCATGGCCCCACGGTAACAGGGGTGATAAACATTTTTACGGTCACGTCCATCTGCAATATGAATTTCCTTATAACATTTACAAAGTACGTTCTTCTGTTTCATACTTACATAGTGTTGAAGGATCTCATTTACTTTCACTATTGCCATAGTTTTATTTGTCTACTAAAACGTGGAGACAATTTTCAGAGAATATTTCCTGGCGGAATAAATATCCTATACTAGCAGCGCCCCGCGGTTTCACCCGCATAAGGGCGAGGCCACAACACTGCGTTGCGGCGTCGCATCGAAAAAATCTACGACCCATTGTATTTACGACACTGTAATGTGCGCCGTCGTTTTTGCGATACGACGCCGCAACGCAGTGTTGTGGCCTCGCCCTAAGTGTCGATCCCTTGGGAATATCGGAATAGAAACTATCTTATGTCCTTCCCCGGGATGCAATCTATCTCTCTACTAAATTCTATCGATATTCGTTCAGTGGTTTAGGCGTGAAAAGGTAACATACAGACAGACAGAGTTACTTTCGAATTTATAATATTAGTATGGATTCATTGGTAGGTATTCGTTGTATAGGTACTAATAAAAACATGCTGCGATCAGAAATCAACATGATGAGTGAACTATGGTGTCTATGGGTGAACTAATCTCACTTACTGTTATTCGTAGATCATTATCAGTCGTTACGGATAGTCAGAAGCCCAAAGTCTGACAACCAGTCTTACCAAGAGGTATCGTGTTATCCAGTAACTGGGTTGTGGAGGTCAGATAGGCAGTCGCTGCATGTGAAATACTGGTGAATAAGTACCAGTATTTAAGTATTTTTATTTTATTTTTGTTTTTTGCTGCCAGCTGTCAGCTTCCAGTCTAACCAGATGCAGCTGCATAGCTGCATCTGGTTCTGGTGGTAGTCTGCTGCTAGTTGCTGACTGAAAGCCGACCCCAACATAGTTGGGAAAGGCTAGGCAGATAGGCAGACTGACTCATTGAATCGCGTGATCTGTGTTTTTTCAGGGATTCATTTAATTTATCTACATACTTCAAAACATTTAAAGATTAGCAATACACAACATAATCAGCTCATAATGTTTCCCACTGCTGGGACACAGGCCTCTTCTCTTCGAAAGAGAGTGGGCTGTAATCCACCACGTGGACCCAGTGCAGGTTGATAGATGCCACAAGTCTTCGAATTTTTGATTCGTCGGTTTTTTCACGATGTTTCCTTCATCGTTTTGAGAGCAGTGGCCATTGACATATATATTACTAGCGTAAGGACCGGGCTAACGGCGCGACTAAATGGCACCAACGCGCTGGCCCTAAAATGAACGTTTTAGGGCCAACGCGACTCAGTGGACAGTGGTGCGCGCGAACTTCGAATTTCGAACGAAGAACTTCGATGTAAAATGTTCAGACGGGCGTATCCTTACTTTTGAAATCATTGGCAGTGGCGATGAAATAATTAAGGCCGCTTTCACATTAGAACGTTAGCAGCGCGACAGTAGCGCGGCAGAAGCAGAAACCTTCACGCACGCTTAAGTTTATAATATGAAATTCTTACTGGGCGACGGTCGCGCGTCAGTCGCGCTGCTAAAGTCGCCTAAATGTGAAAGCGCACTAACACACTGTCTGTCTGTCCGTCGGACTATGAGAGTAAAGGAACAGAGAGTGCACCTGTGTTTGCGCACACACTTGTGCACTATAATATCTCCTGCGTACCTGGCTAATCTCCATTGAGATTGGCTACCGTGACCGAAAACGGTCGGGGAGGCTATTAAAAGATACTTAATTCATATAGGAGTTTTGACCCCACTACCTACCTTTTGTATCCAACCTCTGTAAAATCTATTTATGATTGCATACCTCTATGTAAACTTAAATTGTTGTCAAAGTTAATAATAAAAGTGAAAAGTGAGCAAGTGTGAGTGTGAGGGTGTGTGTGTGTGTGAGAATGGGGGTGAGTGTGTAAAGTGTTAAGTCATTATTTGTTGTTTTGTGAATAAATATTATTATTATTCATGAAACGCCATTACTTATCACTTTGTCGTCGGGTGTTACAGGGGTGATAAACATTTTATGCCCTTGTTCGAATATCTAATATATGAGTCATAATTTTATTCCCTAGTAGCTCGAAAGACTGACAACAAGTCTTACCAAGGGGTATCGTGATTGGTCTTACCAAGGGGTATCGTATTACCCAGTAACTGGGTTGTGGAGGTCAAAGTCAAAGTCAAAGTCAAATCATTTATTTCAAATAGGCACATTAAAGGCACTTTTGAACGTCAAAAAAAAACTAAATAGAAATGATTCTAGTCGCGGTCAGATAGGCAGTCGCTCCAAGTAAAATACTGGTATTTAGCTGCATCTGGTTAGACTGGAAGCCGACTCCAACATAGTTGGGAAAAAGCTAGGCACAGTATTTTTTACTGATCCGAAAACAGTTAAAGCTAATAAATGTTACCGTCATGACAGTAAACTAACGTTTTAAGTAGCTAAAAGTTCAAAAAATTAACTATTTTATTTATTGATCTGGTGATATCGTTCAAACCATTGAAATTTATTTACATTACAGTAATGGTGATTTTCCTTTTTTTTTTTGTTGTTTTTTTCAGTAAATAGTATGTTCAATCATTAAAAGTTACTGTTTTACAAACATTTCTTCTTACTGTATAGAGTCGGTAAGTCGTATTGATGTACTGTAGTAAGAAATTTTTTTTTTCAGTGTGGATGTTTTGTGTATTATTCTATCGTATTCGAATAGAATAGAATAGAATAGTTATTTATTTGCACAGAAAGTAGGTACAAAAACACCATACTTACCACTTTGTTGTCGGTTGGTATTACAGGGGCTATAAACATTTTATACGCTATATTATTTTAAGCGCTTGTTCGAAGACTTAGGTACCGATTATATGAGTCATAATTTTATTTACCTACCCATCCTGAAGGCAGACAACGCTTAAAATATTCTACATGCATCCAGTGATTAAGGCTTTCTCTCACATTTTGAATTTTTTTTTCATTTTCAGTTCTTACCGTTAGGTATCCAGCCTCGTAGTTAAATAATAACAGCAGGTCGATCGAAGGTAAAACAACGCTTGCAGAAGCTGGCATATGGATAGGTGACGATCCCTCGAGACCTGTTCCTCGAAAATCATGTTAAGCGGGACCAAAGTCCCGGCTGTCATTCGTAGATCTTTTACAGACATTACGGATAGTCAGACAAGCCCGAAAGTCTGACAACCAGTTTTACCAAGGGGTACCGTTACAGTAACTGAGTTGTGGAGATCAGGGGGCCTAAAATGGCCACTTTGGCAGAATCATAAAAGGATAACATAATGAACAGTTAACTGTTAAGTTAATCGTATCAAATCCCATTGGTGAAGCATTTTTCAATTTTTTTTTTGTCTGTGCTAAAATACCAGTCAGTCCGATCCAAATCCAATCCCAATCTCTTTGATTATACCTACGTAGTGCGGCGAAAACACGGACTGTCTTCGCCATATTATGATTCATAATGTTATCCTTTTATGATTCTCCAAAGTGGTATTTTTAGGCCCCCAGATAGGCAGTACTCGTTCTATAAAATACTGGTATTCAGCTGCATTTTCAGGTTAGACTGGAAGCTGACCCAAAGCATAGGAAAAGGTCAGGCGGACAAGGTATGCAAAATAAGTTAATTTTGTTCTTCTAAAATCTTGAATTAGGTTTTCTGATAGGTAAGGTTAATTTTAAGAACTTTATTAAAGTTCCTAAAATGGTACATCTAGATATGTCTAACATTTGTACCTACAGATGATTCTTCAAATGTCACGAAACATTTCATCGAAACAAAAATAAACAGCAATTCGAACTAATGAAAATTGAAAACCACTCACTCGAAACTTTTGGTTCCGATGAAAAATAAGAAAGTAAAACGTGTAGTCATAGGAAATTCCAAAGGAGATCACTCAATATGTACACCCGCTATTCACAAAGAGTTTTCCACTTTGACATCGGGAAAGAAAATTAGATTCCCAGGAAGGTAAAAGAAAACACACGTTACATAGGCCAAAGTTTCGTTTTATTTAGAAAAGTAGTTTGTACAATTTTACTAATTTACAAGTTGTAACTTTTTGTAACTCGATCGTTACGCTTTTCTATCTACTTTTTATTCCTCACTCCATAAAACATAACTGTCCTCTCCTCTATGGGCTAAATTAATTTCACAAAGTCAAAAGCCTTACATTTTTTTTATTAATAAGTAGTACAGTTTTCTTAACAATTTCACGCACTTAGTAATATAGCGATTAATATGTACAAAAAACACTTTAATCTATGTATCACAGAAAAAATAATTATTTATCTAGCATAATCATAGTTTTTATTACAAGAGGAATAATCGACATAAACCACCCTACACACAGACGTTTTTGCGTGTTCCGAAAGATAAAATCGCGAGTGTGTAAGCAGTTTTATATTTAGCTAGTGAAATTCTCGATATTTATTGTACTTTTAAACCAAATAAACTTTAGTATTTTTTTTTTTAACAGAACAGTAGGTACAACTATATCGTAGTATTCGAATTTACAGCAAACTATTAGTTTTTCAGTTATTCGTAATAAAAAATACAAAAAATATCGAGTTAAAATTTAGCATTACAAGACGGATGAGATGATTCCTAAGGCGATTATAATAATCCGATAAATATTATGAAATTGAAATTTCTAGGCCATTTTGTTCTTGAAGCAATTTTATTGACTCAATCATAAATAATTTTGTATTTATTGAAATAGTAAAATAGATTGATTCAAATTGATATATTTATCTCTCTTATGTATGTGTATGTATCTGTTTATTTGGGGTTTTCTTTTCAATTACGAAAAAAGTGGGCAAAATTAGAAAAATATTTAATTTTTACAAACCTTAAAAAGAACCTCATTGATCTGTTCATTGGATATTTTAATTTATTTATACTTCGATCGATCCTTACGGTCTTTTACTTTTTCAAAAAGTGGATGAGATAGTATAAATATAACAATTTGAATTAAAAATAGTAGAAATCAAACGATAAGAAAAATTAGGCGTGTGGGTGTAGGTTAGGCTAATCAGTCTTGAATTGAAAATTTTAAATGAGATGTTTACTTCTCCTATAGATTATTGAGCATATTGTGATAAGCCGTAATTATTAAATAACTATTTTTAATTTCGTAATTGATTTATTTTTACTATTAAATTCTCTACTGGACATATTATTTATCCAAAAAATAACATTGCAAAAATAAAAATAAAATGTGTATTTCAAAATATGCCCAGTAATTTTTTTATAAAATTTAAATTGACATTGCACTATAGAAATGAATGGAAGAATTGTGCATTTTACGTAAAATTTTAAATGTATGTAAGATATGTTTGAGATATCATGAAAATGGCACATTTTAGAGAAATTAAAGCTTATTTCATAATTATATGATATGTCATAATGACAGGATCGATGAGATAAAAACGACAGTAATATTGACTTATCCTGATATGTACTCTTCTAGAAAAAAAAACGGTGTAACTGAATACTACAGAATTATAACATACTTACAGAATATTTTTATTTATTAAAAATATGAAAAGAAAACATAAAAACGTTTAATAAAATATTATTATGAACATAAGTAAACTACGTATTTATTACGAGCAGTTTTTAATAAAATTGACTTTAATTTTATCTACAGGAAAATAAAAGTAATATTATTATGTATCTAAAAGGCGATGCTCTAATGGGAAATGTAACATGCTTTCGAAGAGAGTGGGCATGTCCTTTATTTTCTTTTTAACCCTCAACAAAAAACAGAGGGATGTTATTAAGCTTTATACAATGTCCTTTCATGAGCTTAACATAAGTGTAATAAAAATAAGTGCTGTATAGAAAAGCTTTCATGAAATCATGACAACGTGGATAATGTGGATAGATATTTTTCTTAACTTCGGTTATTGTGACTGCGTTCTACGGGACGATCGAAGGGTAAGCTACGCTTGCCGCAGTCGGTTTGTGGATGGGTGACCATTCATTACTTAACAAAACCCCTTAGATCTGTAAATGTTTGACAGTCGTTACGGGTATTCAGAAGCCCAAAAGTCTGACAAACAGTCTTACCAAGAGGTATGTATCGTGGAAGCCGACCATCACATAGAAATAAGGCAAGGCATATTGTTCCATAGTATGTATTTGGAAAAATATATCAAAATTCAAAGTAAGTACCTACTTATCCAGATATTCAGCTCATCAAAGGACAGACAAATTAATTAATTATTTCAGACAAATTACAGCTCTTTCAAGAAATTACCGCCATTACATTCAAATATATTTAATTTAATATTATAATACACACTTTAATACAATAGTAACAAGACCAGTCTCAGTCGGGTTATACGAAATTGACGAAAATTTACATTTTTTTTTTTTCAACAACTTTCAAAGAATTGACTAAAATTTTATTACTGTAGTGCACCATTTTGTTTTTTTTTTTCCAATGAAGAAATCGGGGGAATGTGTATACGGAAAATATTATAATTATTTATTTTTAGTTTCTTATAAAACGGCGGTCTGCAAAAATTAAAAGATAAAATTGGAAAAAAAAAATTATTGACTTATTTCGCAGGACTCCAGACTTATTTAGAATAATATTAACCATAATATTGAAATAAAATAAAATCAATTTAAAATGTTTAAAAGATCGGCGGGTTAATTGCGTAATACACATAAAATGGCAATCGCAATGCTTTTCATTTTGACAGTTCAACCACGTTCATTGCTTCATTTGTTAGCAGACGAATTTATCAACCATAAAAAAAAAATTGCAGGAGAATATTATGGATTTTCTTCAAAATTCTCGATTTTGAATGAAAATGTGTTAGGTACTTAATGCTGGGGTAAATACAATCTTGTAAAAGAATTAAAAACTCGTACAACACAGTAAATTATTAATTGTCACTCGAGACCACTTTTATCAATATTTATCATCTTTAACGAGAGGAAAATGCAATTTTAACTTTTCCCGCCGTGTTTTCATCAAAAGTCATCTATGGATTGCCAGTACTCAAAAACATAAAATGTTTAAAAATGACAATGTTGCAACCCACAAATAATATGAGTTAAATAGTCGATTATTGTGTATGATAACACTAGGGTGGGTATTTAATTTATAATCCAAGAAACAAAATGGTGCCAGCTCAGTATTTCCATATTCCCAGTTAAATAAAACACCTATTAAGGTAATATACACGCAATAGGCTTATTTAACATCGTGAAAGGTTTAATCCGATCAATCTTTTCCTAATTCGGTGACAAGAACGCTTTCGTGGTAATCTATTTTTTACGATCTATAAACTAGATTCTTGAACACTAATATGCTAGCTAACTTCAAGGACAATAGAGACTCGCAGTTCCCATTCAAACATTTTGCTGTCCAATCAGTTTTTTAGTATACATATTTAAAATTGACAGAAAATGCTTGAACAAAAACTGTACAGATTTACAAAAAATTAATTGATTACATTCCTTTAATTTGACCGTAGAAGTGTCATAAAGAAAATACTTCTAAATTAAAATTAAATAAAAATTAACTATAGTACACAGATACGCAAGTCTTTGCGTAGTAAATTCATCCAAAGTCTTTTATAGAAAAATGTTTAAACTTAACTTAGACGTGGGTCGCTAACGGGGTTTGGTGACCGTTACCTGTAAATAATGAAAGAAACTGTTAATATTGAAACACACGTTCACTTGTTCAGACGCAGCACAAGCTACCCGAAACTGTTAAATTTTCCCTATCAACTTTGAACCTTATGCTTTAGCGATAAGGTCTAAAATCTATTAAAGAAATTTGACAGATTGTAGTAGCTTGATGTGCTGGCGTCTGTACTTGGCTACTAGGACTGCAAAATTCGAATTATTTAAAGTTCACAAAAAGACGCGCAGTCATTATATTAGAGTGTTTAATTATATTTTTAGGAGCGCAAAATCAGAATTATTAGAGGTTCGATTAAACACATTATTCTACCTTTATTTTGCACAGAATTTCACTCTGTACCTACACCATTAAATACTTGAACAAAAACGCGGTCTATTCTGAGGTTTTCAAAATACTATCTATGATTTAGCACCACGTTTTCAACGCAGTGTGAATTATTTACCCGTTTGACGTTGCATGATATATTCCCGTATTCGATTTCCGGACACTGGAATCGTAATAGCAAAGTCCTTTCAATCGTTGAAATGGATGCACATATAAAATGAAATATATTAAAGTCTAGTTGACTATGAATTAATGCCCAGTGTTTTTAATGTTTACCTAGTTATTTACGAATTAAAGAAGGCTGAATAGTATTTTCCATTTTTTTACCGTTTTCCAAAAAGGAGGAGGTTTTAAGTTCGACTTTATATATGTCTTTTTTTTTTTTGGTATGTTTCTTTTAATTTTAATTATAAGAGACGAGGCAAATACAGTAATCGAAAATCTTTTGCCATAAACAAAAGAAAGATACTTAATTAAATACATACATATATTTTATGAAGTGGCATGTAGATAAGAAAATAAATAAATATTTTAGAAAAACTACTATTTTTTGCTTTCCATTTAGTCGAAATGAAAAGTGTTTAACAAGGGTGAAAGTCATCAATTTCTACTCGAACTATAGCCGCTCTCTCTGCGCTCGGGCGTCTAATTACCTACCTAGTATGGGAATTGATTCCTTTCTACCCTTGTATAATACTCTACTATTATTCCACATTATACATAGATGAGAGTTATGAGAGTTATGGCGTGCAATAAGAGAGGCCTATGTCCAGCAGTGGACTGCTATAGGCTGATGATGATGATGATATATTATAGAATAATATTATAATCAACATTTTCTCACCTTTCTTAGTAACAGTTGCATTACTAATAGTCCTATTCGATGGCGCCAGGATGTAATGAGCACTCGGCGACTGTGGCGTCGCTGACGATGTCGCTACACCAACCTAAGACAAATATTTTATTGTTAAATTAACAATAACAAAAGACTGAATAATCATTACGCCTGTAAGAGGGGCTTGTAGCTAAGAAATAACAGCCGCACTTGCCGCGGATGGTCCGTGGATAGATGACCATCTTCATATACCAAGACCAAAGAAGCACGTTAAACCGTTGGCCCCGGCTGTCATTCGTGGATCTTTGACAGTCGTAACGGGTCGTCAGAAGCCCGTAAGTCTAACAACCAGTCTTACCAAGAGGTATCGTATTACCCAGTAACTGGGTTCCACAACCCAGTTACTGGGTAATACGATACCTCTCATGGATCGACTGCCTATCTGAGCTCCATAGCTCAGATAGGCAGTCGATCCATGTAAAATACTGATATTCAGCTGCATCCGGTGAGACTGGAAGCCGACCTCAATGAAAAGGCTAGACAGATGAAGAACATTACGCCTGTACTCCCCGAACAGTTAGGCAGAGGTGGGCTACATACAGCGTGTATCAAAAATCCAATCGCTCGCATATACTCGCACATATGTGCATCCCTTTCCTTAATGACATGCTCTAAATTTACTTTGTAACACGTTGAATATCTAATTCAACGTGTTACAATTTGGCACACCTATTCAATTTCAGCCTTTATGTTTTTTTAAATGTTTTATGATTGTGTTTAGTTTATAGTACATAGTTTGTGTAGTCTCAATAAATACTTTACTCAGTTTACGTAAGTTTTCACGGTAAAATTTTAACAGAATAAACCGACTGTTGGTCGTGGAATCGTTTATTAGAGACTAGCTGCGCCCCGCGGTTTCACCCGCATAAGTTTCGATCCCGTGGGAATATCGGGATAAAAAGTAGCCTATATGTTAATCCAGGGTGTCGGCTACCTCCATACAAAATTTTATCAAAATTGGTCCAGCCGTTTGAGCGTGAAGAAGTAACAAACATATAAACACACACACACACTCACAAACTTTCGCCTTTATAATATTAGTGTGATTAGTTTATTTAACTTACTGGTGGTTGCGTACTATCAGTAGACATGGTTGAAGTGGTGATGGGGCTGGTGGCACACTGTGGTGACGCCAGACTGGTGGGTGACGTAATTGAGTGGGAGGAGTTACCTGAGGAACAAATAATAATATTTATTTATGAGCTCTGGATAAAACAGCTATCTAATGTTGGACATTTAAGCGGAGTGATAATAAAATTTGGGTCAGTTTAATTAGGAACACTATCCATTAATCGATCTTAATGTGTTTGTGGCTTTAGTTGACTTTTTTACGAAATTACCAAAGCCGTAGAAAGTAACTGAAGAATGGTAAAAGTGATAAGCAAGAAGTCGTACTCTTCATTCGGTTGAATAATGAACTAGCCTTTTACTAACGCTTTTCAAATACAATAGGTCCCTGACTGTCATCTCGAGTTCAAAGGAGTCAAGGAGGAGGAGAAGGAGGAGGAGGAGGAGAAGGAGGAGGAGGAGAAGGAGGAGGAGGAGGAGGCTCCGATTGGTATAGTAGGTATAACATATAATCAGTACCTAGTATAGATTGTTAAATTTTTGTAAATTTTTATATCCCTTAAATGGTAAAAAAATATTGTCGGCTCAGCAACGTAAATAACGCAATGAAAGTTGTTGAACTGTCAAAATGAAAGCCATTGCTACTGGGGGCCTAAAAAGGCCACTTTGGCAGAATCATAAAAGGATAACATAATGGACAGTTAACTGTTAAGTTAATCGTATCAAATCCCATTGGTGAAGCATTTTTCAGTTTTTTTTTTGGCTGTGCTAAAATACCAATCAATCCGATCCAAATCCAATCTCTTTTATTGTACCTACGTAGTGCAGCGAAAAAAAGAAAAACACGGACTGTCTTCGTCATATTATAATTCATAATGTTATCCTTTTATGATTCTCCAAAGTGGCGGTTTTAGGCCCCCTGATAGTGTGTACCCCGCAGCATACGTCATAATTTCATCGTTTTTTTTTGTTCTACATAATTTTTATTTTTTTGAAGAAGACGTGCTGCAACGACCCCAAAGGACGATGAAGAAAACAATTAGGTATATTATATTTCTACAGATTCTTAGGGCTATATTTCACCGGGACACCATGGCGGCGCAACCAGTCGCCGCCACCAACAAAATGTATACAGCTCTATAGAGAGTTACTCACCTGGTGTCCGTTTGGTTGCGCAACCAATTTGGCGGCGCGACCAACTCGGACGCGTGCACAGAATGTTACTAGTTGCGCCGCCACGCTGGTCGCGCCACCACTAATTACTATAGCGCTGTATGGTGTTTCACTCACTCGGCCGCCAGTGACGGTCTTCAAGGTCCATTTTGATACTGTCTCAGTGTGGTGTGGCGATTCTGGTGTCTGTATGGTGTCTAGTTTGGTAGCTTACGGACACCACGGTGGCACGACTGGTTGCGCCGCCATGGTGTCCCAGTGAAATATAGCCCTTACTCACCTGAAGGTAAAATAACAGAACTTCTAACAGAGGAATATGGTGGCGGCGCCGGCGTTGACGCTGGTTTCGCCGTATTCACCGTGTTAGCGAACCCCACACCCGTCCGGAGATGGGGGTTGCCGTAAGTGGCGGCGTACCGGACGTCCACGCCGTGAATGATACCACCGTTTGGTACACGGCTCACTGAAAAGAAAATGAGGGTTAGGTTTTTGCTGGTACAGATGCCAGCACGTCAGGCCACTACAATCTGTCAAATTACTTTAATAGATTTTCAACTTTATCGGTAAGGTTTTAGGTTTAAGGTCGATTGGGGAAATTTGACAGTTTCGGGTAGCTTGTTGTGCTGACGTCTTTAGGATTTAAGGATAACATTCACGCTTGTAATCTCTGAAAGGTTATGCAGTAAGTCCCATGTGATAGGGGGCGAGCCTATTGCCAATCGGGCGTAAATTCAGACTCCGGGCTGCTACTGAGAAACTCCTGATGGAAATCCAAAAACACTGTCCGACCTGGGAATCGAACCCCACCTCATGTACAGCAGTCAGCGCTTGCGACCCTTAAACCAACGAGGCAGGCAGGTTTGGAACAGTCACATGGTAAAGAAAGTTGACCATATTTTTACGCGAAATGAGGGTAAGTTATTGCACCAAAAACTCTTATTATAAAATCTTATTAAAAAAATAAATAGGGGGTATTCCTCGAAACGCACCAACTTTGAAACACGCCAAATGAAATGTCTATCGATCATTCATTATTAATCCTTCATGCTCTTCTCTATGTTTCGTTGTTGATGCATTTCGAGGAATAAAATTATTGCGGATCGGACCTATTCTGTTGTTCTCTGAGTGAGTTCACAAAGAATGTATTGTTTGTAATAAGTTACAAAATTTAATTATAATAAGGAGTTAGTAATAAGTTAGGGTAAGAGTTTAGATAAATGTACACTATCGCAATAGGTTTCCCTGTAAGGATAGATGTAAGTTGGGAAATATTTTTTTTTTTTCGTTCGTTACCTTTGGTGCGTTTCGAGGAATACCCCAAAATTAGACGTCTTATACATTTTGACTGCGTACATACTTGTACTTATGTAAGAAACAGTTGATTTTTTTAACGCATGGTCAGACAGAATCATGACCTGAATCCATGATAACAGGTTATACGTACCCTGTTATGACTCATTATTAGAACGTAACTATACAAAAGTATTCCTCATTTCCCTACAATTTCCGTACATGAAATACAACTTTAATTTTCCCCAAACGAATTCCTTTACATTGAAACATTGAAGAGAAATTTTATCGAACACGGTATGAAGGAAATATTTTGCGAGCGATTATTCCTCTTTTAAAAGCCTTTAAAGTATTACGTTTAAACGCACAATACAAAGAGTACCTATGTCAAAAGATTTGTATGCTTTGACGTCACAGGGCTATAGTTTATGGCTTCGTCCCAAAAAAGAGAATTATAAGGGCTTATATAACTTTGGTATAAGCACTTTGAGCACCATTTAGGAAAAAATGGTTTCTAAAACCCTAAGTAATATTGGGATTGGTCGATGACAGTAAAAAAAACCGGCCAAGTACGAGTCGGACTCGCACACGAAGGGTTCCTTACCACAAGGCATAAAACCGAACTGCGCTTCTAAAGTATCATTCTAATTATTTAGAAGCCCGAAAGTCTGACAATATGTCTTACCAAGGGGTATCGTATTACCCAGTAACTGGAATATGGAGGTCATATAGGCAGTCGCTCCATGTAAAATACTGGTATTCAGCTGCATCCGGTTAGACTGGAAGCCGACCACAACAGTTGGGAAAATGCTAGGCAGATGATGAAACTCACCTTCAGTGTTAGGAAGTCCAAGATTATTGAGTGCATTGCTGCTATCTTGTCTCTTCTGTTTGCGCTGCAACGAGTTATTCTGTGACCCGTTTCCCGTGTTGAACTGGACTGTTGAAGGCGTGTCCACACTCCGTGGTAGACTGCCGTTCACAGACCTGTTGTTACAAATAATGATGGGTTAAGAGGAATTCTCTGCTGTGTTAGGATCCCACATTTAACCCGTCTGCCTTCAAAGCAAGAGTCAACAGGCATCTTCAGGGCACGCTCGTTCCATCATAGACCTCATCTATCGCTTTCCATCAGGCGTGATCGGGGTCAAGAGCGGGCCCATTTAGATATAAAAAAAAAGATTAAAAAAAAAGAGGCCGGCGATCTACGAATGCTAATGCGTAGTTCATACAAACGTATTGCCAAAATAATTTGTAAATCAAACATATTCTTAAGAGGGCGCCAACCAAACGCTGACCGCGCAGTGGCGCCCTCATCGTTTGTTTGGTTATTTCTTTTATTTTAGAATGAAAATGCAGAAAATAAGCACATTAAGTTGTGCTCAACAAGATTATACGTTAATATTATTATAAACGGTAGTTTTACATTGTTTAGTTTTATTATAATCACTGAAACGGAAAATAGTGGCCACTATTATATTACAACAATAACAAAAATACGTAATCTAATCTATCTTATCTAACTAGTTGTACTGTCCCACTGCTGGGCAAAGGCCTCCCTCTCCCTTTTCCACACAATTCTGTCTTTGGCTAGTGCCGGCCAGTCCTTACGGTAGGACTCAAGCTCGTCCCGCCATCTTCGTCTTGGTCTGCCGCGATGGCGTCGTGCGTTTAGTGGGACCCAATCGGTGGTTCTCTTAGCCCCAAATTGTCATCTGACATGCGGCAAACATGTCCGGCCCAGTCCCACTTAAGTTTAGCGGCTTTTTGGGTAACGTCTGTTATCTTAGTCTTGGCGCGCAGTATTGCGTTCCTTATACGGTCAGAAATTCGAAGTAAGTAATTACAAAAAATAAGTAATTACAAATTAAAATATTACAAAAATAAGTAATCTTACCTATTAGGCGTAAGTTTATCATTGCTCACGGTGGGAGACTGCACCCTCAAAGATCCAGGGGTGTACTCGTGACCATAATGCACGTACGTTTGATAACCGTTGCTAAAGCCGTTTACCTGGAAACAATCGAGGACATTGAAGAAGATTCACCACAACTTATAACAAAATGTGTCACTTATTTCCCGATTAAATGTTCCCGTTGATTTTAATTCGCGGTGCCCGAAAGCCTGATCAATTCTAATCAGTTTTGCCAAAAGGCTAATGTCATGTCAGAAACACACTTAACTGAAATTCACACATAAAGTATGTTATACTAATCTAAACAAATATATACATATAATAATAACCATGAAACGGAGCAAAGCAAATGTAATGATCATGTTTAAGGAGAGAAGAAGTGATATATGTGGTTTCCATACTATATAGCCTGCCATATACAGACACAAACATCTACATCAAACTCATACAAGATATGGAATAGAATATTGAAACACACATTACAAATTCCATTACCTTATAACAATCAGCGTACGCGGGATCCGTGTAGTCATTGCTATATCTATACGGCTGATATGTGTTCGTCTGGTTTATAGATGATAGAGGCACTGTACCAGCGAGCGGTATACCACTACCAAGTTTAGCGTTCGAACATAGCGTGCTGTCTGATCCTGTGTTTGAGTAATCCTAGAAATAATTGTATTGATATTATTTATGGAGTTTCGCTTCCTGCTATTATGATACGAGCAAACGTATGGATCACAGGAACTGACATATATAAGATTATAAACTGCTGCTGGGAGATTCATAGAGTTTTTCCAGTGGTGACTGTAATAATTAGTTAGTTTCTGCTTCAAAGAAGGGGGGGTAACCGACTTAAACACTAATATTTAACATAATCAGGAAAAACTAAAATTTTATCGGCCTAGGGCAATTTAAGAACAGTCACATGTATCTTAGAATCAATACTAAAAGAGACAATATAATCAAAATACAATAAATTAAACGAAATAACAAAGTCAATTTTAGGTTAGATTCATACATACATCTTTCATAAACTCACGCTTTATTTGGATGATGATGGGAGTAAGCAGAAAGTACTAGGTTAGATTCGTTATTTTGAAACATTTGCTTGCGATACTAAATGCGGGTCATGTCTGGTCTTTCATGTTGATAGGCTCGACAATGATATTTTTTTACATGTAAACCACAGAGCTATCAATTGAAATTTCAAAATAATATATCGCGTTATATGCTATCTTTTCTTACATAGGGGTTTCATTTCAGAGGCTTTGAATCTAACCATTAATTGACTCTATGATAAAGGGTAGAATTACTATAACAGCAATTAGTAATGTTCCAATATAAAATTATAATTAATCCATCTCTATTTAAGATTTAAACATAACTTCGTCAATATTTACAAGTTCACAAAAAAAATGTATACTTACAATTTCACAGCTTCCATTCGCCTGCCTCAATTCAAGCTTCAGATCACTGATATTAGAATTCCTATCATTTTCTTTATATAATTCTTCTGCTGTAACAGTGACATCTGGTTTCTCAGCCACCTGTGTCTGTTTGTTTTTCCTCTGCTTTCTTTGACATAGTATGACTAACATTATCACTGCTCCTACCATGATTGTGCCTGATGTCACTCCGAATAGGATTAGAAGTAGTGGAAATGTTTCTGGAACAAAAGTTTTGGTTAGATCTAAATCGAAATTAATGATGGCATTTACAATATCACGGCAGGGCCAGCAGGAGATGGCGGGACAAGCTTAACTCCAATAATAAATATTGGTCCTTGGCTGCTCTGGATAGAAAGAGGTGGAAGGAGAGTAAAAAAAATAAATTTGGTTTGAAATACAATGGAACGAAGTATCTGGGTATCAAACTAACAGACCGGGTTAAGAATACGACCATCTATTCCATCACGAAGGTAACTGATGTCACTTGGAAAGCTGCCACGATAAAATGGAATTGGGCTGGACACATACCGCATGTCAGACGACCAATGGGCCAAACTTACGACTCAGTGGGTCCCTCTTAATGGAAAGCGACATCGTGGAAGGCTCACATGGAGATGGCGGGATGAGCTGGACTCCTTCAACAAGAACTGGTCCTTAGCAACTTTAAACAGAGAGAAGTGGAAGAGAGTAGGGAGGCCTAAGCCCTACAGTGGTACATCGCAAGTTTTTAAATACCTAATAAACTATAAGCAAGTTCGAGGTACATTTTGCTGTAAAAGGATTATTTGCCGCGTGAAGAAAATTGGAACTAATACCGCGCCGCTACCTTGATTTTTTAATACAATTTTACAAAACAATTTCACTTATGTTTACCAACAACGCCTCTCTTCAGGAGCCAAAAGATTATAGTAGCACTTTAAACTTCTATTCATGCGAGACCAGACAAATAAGTCATTCTAGCCATTCATTTTGAATGTTAGATATATAGCCACATTTTACAAAGATTGGATAACCTAAATGGATAACAATAAACCCTAAAAAACTAGCATCTATCAAGCTAAAATATATTCTTTCCAGTCTAAGACAAAATTTTGTTCTAAGGCCCTCGATCAAAACTGATCGAAGTACAAAAGCCTGAAACCAATCTAGTGTAATAATTTTCGGAAAAAATATAAAAGAACTTCGTAGAGACCGAAGATCGATGAGCTATAGTTATAGGAGGGTTATAAAGTCAAAATGGCGATACATTTACGATAATGCACGGCCGTTGAAACTGTAATAGCGGTTCTGTCAGCCGAGAGAATAATAGTGATGTCCTTTCAATCGATGGGCCGTGAGCTTTTAACGAATTTTCGAATGAGTGGCACTTCGAAATTTCGAAAATTCTGTAGAGAGTTATTTACTATTTCGATAGTTCATTCATAGTGAACAATCACTTCAATACAGGTTGGCAGGGAGATCGACGCGCAGACTGCAATACCCATGCGGTCAAAATGTACTGTACAACATTTTTTTAATAACCGACGAAAAATTTCAACGCTTAAAGGAATAGGCGCATTAATAGAGTATGAATAGATTTGTAATCAAAATATTTCATCAACATATTATTATCTCAAAGAGCAGCATTAATTTTAACTTGTTTAATTTTTAACTTATTAAATGTTATTACACTAAAGTAAAAGTTACAATCTTTCTGTCGTGTATTCTCCTAAATCGACCATTAAGATAGCAGATAAGGATAATATAATTACGAGATAACAAGACATACAAACATACTAAAACCCTCCAACTTTTATTAAGTCCTATCAGAAAAACTATAAAGTTAATTTTTGAAGCAAATTACAGGTCTTTAAAGCCCATCAAAGAGAAGATGATCCTTTTCTTTCAATTTCCTCGACGAACAGTCGTAAACTAGAAACTCGTAAAGTAGCTAACATAAAATACTTAATAAAAAAACAATGGTTGTAATGACGACCCTCATCATCTTTTAAGACCAAAATAGAAACAAGATTTTCCTTCACTTCCTAATATTACTTCCTATAAAGTATTAGATAAGTATGTAATAAAAAGCGATATTATTATGAAAGAGAAGAATGAAACTGGAAACAAGATAACACGAGATGTTAATTATAGTCTGAACCTAAAACAACAAAAAACAGGTAGTCTTCAAGAGATTTAAAAGTAATTACTATCATAATTCAGCTTATAACGTTACCACTGCTGGGACACAGACCTCCTCTCTGCGAGAAGAGACTAATAATAATAATGATAAATCCGATTGGTGCCTCATTTAATTAAAAACGTCTAACAGGCCTCTGCGAGTTGGCTTCGGCCCCTCGTACGCCTTCCAAAGGTCCGGGACCCCAGGGTCCCGAGAAACATGAAAAGACATGATAATCCTAGTGAAGATATTTTCAATTAGACGGCTACTAATACTGGACCCAATTTACATAATATAAAACAAATGAATCCTAGATTCTCACTTCAAAGGTTTGGGTCTTTCCGTTGTTTTGTGTTTAGAATAAGACACAAAATAACAACACCAAAGACTTATAGTTGTTACATTTCACGAACGCGCATTCTTTTCTGCAATAAAATATTTTATGTCGTAGGTATGACGAGCGCTCGTGAAATGAAAACACTATGCTCATCATCATCACCTCGCCGTTTCCCAACTATGTTGAGGTCGGCTTCCAGTCTAACGCGATGCAGCTGAATACTAGTATTTTACATGGAGCAAATGTCTACCTGACCTCTACAACCCATTAACAAAAAAGGACGTCCTGAAATTTAATGACATATAAACATAAAGCTTCTGCCCGCGACTTCGTCCGCTTGAAATTTCACCCTCCCCCTATTCACCCTCTTAAGGGTAGAATTTTGTAAACCCTTTCTTAGTAGACCTACTCTTTACAAAGCACACACCCTCCAAATTTCATGTCTCTAGGACCAGCGGTTTAGGCTGTTCGTTGATAATATATATCAGTCAGTCAGGATCAGGACTTTGAATTTTATATAGGTATATATAAAGAAGATAACACTAACTATAATAACACAGTAGACTCACGTTATTTATGGTAAAGCGTAACTTTGGTATTTAATACTGGGTTGTAGGTGATAAAATTGTTACTGTTTAAACAGTGACAGGTTGAAAACCTTGTCCTAATAGTTCCCAGACACCTAGATAAAGTATTATTTTATCAACTTGATAAACATACCAAGCTTGAAACCTTTATATATTTAAATTTTAGAAAAGAGAAACTTACTGTTAGGACGTAATACAATTTCCAAGGTATCGCTGCCATAGTCATTCGAGACGTTGCATTTGTAGACTCCGAAGTGTTTGGACTGGCTCTCTCGAATGATTAGTGTGGAGTTCACTACACCACCTGATTGTAGCTCCTCGAGGAACGCGTAGTCCTGGATAGAAAAGGTTTATTATTAATTGATGATAGTTGGCTCCTACTGAAATATTGGCCCACAATAGCCGAGGATAAAGGTGTGTGGAAAAGGAGGACACGTTGGCCCAGCCGTGAGTCGTGACACAAAACCAGCTAAAAATAATAGAGTTGGAGGAATTTGTACAGCTGTAAAACAAATAAAGGACATTGGGAAAAACGATTTCTTTCTTATAAATTTTCTTAAAATTGTCGGTATAGCGGGGTGATTACGTAACACACTTTCAGCAATAGCTTTCACTTTGACAGTTCATTAACATTCATTGCGTTATTTATGTTGTTGAGCAAACAAATTTTTCGAACCTATCAAGCAATGGATTAGCAATATCCTTCAAAATTATTCAGATTTATGATTGATACTCTTAATGTGTTACGCAATAGGTGACATGGTTGACACAGTGTCAAAGACAACGTACATAGTTTGTGTAGTCTCAATAAATACTTTTCTCACTTCACCTAAGTTGTCACGGTAAAATTTTAACAGAATAAACCGACTGTTGGTCGTGGAATCGTTTATTAGAGACTAGCTGCGCCCCGCGGTTTCACCCGCGTAAGTGTCTATCCCATGGGAATATCGGGATAAAAAGTAGCCTATATGTAATTACTCCAGGATGACAGCTACCTCCTTACATTTTTTTTTTTCAAAATTAGTTCAACCGTTTGAGCGTGAAGAAGTAACAAACATATAAACACGTACGCACACCCCCACAAACTTTCGCCTGTATAATATTAGTGTGATACTAGCAGTGCCCTGCGGTTTCACTTGCAATGGATCCCGTGGGAATATCGGGATGAAAAGTATCCTACGTGTTATTCTGATAAGCAAAATTACTGTGAAGTTTCATCAAAATCCGTTCAGTACTTTTCCGTGAAAGAGTAAAAAACATCTTTCGCGTTTATAATACTAATAGGATTAAAGTAGGACTAGCTGTGCTCCGTGGTTTCACCCGCGTAAATGTCGATCCCGTGGGAATATCGAGATAAAAATACCTATATGTTAATCCAGGGTGTCAGCTACCTCCATACAAAATTTTATCAAAATTGGTCCAGCCGTAAACACACACAAACACGCACAAACTTTCGTCTTTATAATATTAATGTGATTAAATTCTATACCTGATCATGTATAGTATCGATTTCTACTCCATCAAATGTCCATATTATGTTGTCTATTCTGGGTACTGCAAAAGCTGCACATTCTATGTTCACTGTGTCTCCTTGATTTCCAAACTGGGTCTGATTTGATACTATCTTCGGTGGTCCTGAAATTAAAATTTATGTTAGTACAAAGGCCATAACCACTGGTCGTAATAACCATGTTTGCGAAATGGATTTCATTATTTTTAGGGAACCGTACCCGAAGAGTGCCAACGGAACCCTATTACTAAGCCTCCGCTCTCCGTCCGTCTGTCTATCAGCGGGCTGTATCTCATAAACCGTAATAGGTAGTCAGTTGAAATTTCCACAGAGTTTGTATTTCTATTGTTGATATAACTACAAAATTCAATAACATAAATAAATTATAGTTAAAAATGAAAGGGGGTAACCATACAAGAAGCGTGTTTTTTTCGGCGTTTTGTACCTTGTGGTACGGAACCCTTCCTGTGCCTTTTTCCACTAGCATAAAGAAAGACGATGTATTAATCAAAACGGTTGATTCAAATTTAAAGTAATATTTATTATTCTTTCGTGATTCTAATTATACATTTCTTGGCAACTTAATCAAGATATCACGAGCTACATTATTTAGTAGTAGAGGCATTAATTACAAATTGAGCTCATAACATATACGGTCATATACATGTCATAAACGACGCGTGTGGTCATAATGCTTGGTTTAATGACTGTAAGTTGCTACTATACCATTTATGGTGCCCGTAGTTTCTAAATATAGTCGGTGTTGAGTAGCTTTAAGCTTATCATTACCGAAACGTTGAATTTTAAATGAGGAATCTGTCTTTTTACAGCACCTCTTTTTGTCTTTTTGGAATAGCATTGAATATATGCTCTTTATTATTTAGGTACACCATATAAAATTAAAATACATATATACAAATTTAGGGATTCAAAAAAAAAGAGGGACTTTTGACTGAACAGTAATAGCCGCACGGGTCAATCGATTAGGTTAAGCTACGCTTGCCGCGGTTGGTTCGTGGATGGGTGATTATCTTTACATACCAAGACGAGGGCCTTGGTATGTAAAGATAGTCACCCATGCCTCGGAAAGCACGTTAAGCCTTTGGTCCCGCCTGTCATTCGTGGATCTTTCACAGTCGTTACGGGTCGTCAGAAGCCCGACAGGTTGACAACTAGTCTTACCAAGGGGTTTTAAGACTGGAAGCCGACCCCAATATAGTTGGGAAAAGGCTAGGCAGATGATGATAATAAATGTAGGAATTTTACAAAGGGTGACACAATGGGTGGTCTTATCGCTACTGGGTCCCGAAAGGATCAATATTGCGATGGTCCGTGTTACGTGAATGTTACACATTGACGCGTAAATTCATCGTCTACCAAATGCAATGGAACGATTGACAATATGACTACCTTTTTGTCAGACTCTTACTGACTAAAACCCACCCGTGTTCCTTCCTTAGCCCTTTATGTTCCGGGCCAGCGGTAACCCTTTCGGACAATCCCGCTGACCCGGCAGGCTTCGGCCCTATGGGGCCCCTCCTCGATGCTGACATCTCTTTGAGGCGCGCGTGGAACACGTACGCGCCGTCCGGCACGGGCCTGGTCCTGATCGGACGGGGACCCTTAAAAGCGATCTTTTAAAGACAACCTTTTTTTTCCAACTATGTTGGGATCGGTTTCCAATCATCCGTTTCTGTTACACCTTTGTATAGATAGATAATAATTATGAAACAGGAACAAAGAACAAATATAATGATAAAGTTTAAGGAGAGTCTTTATGTTAGCGTCTTGAGAGATAGTTTAAGTTATATCTTCCATGATAACGAAATTATTTCCATATTAGAATATTAACTCGAATATATTATAAACTGTCCAACCATGTCATCAAATTAGGTAATTGAACTAATCGACCGAATCGACCATTGAGTACACTGAATATATCACCTGTCCAATTTGTTCTAGAACCGGGTATTTACCTACCTTAATACGAGGCTTCATTATGCATAGCAAGTTTAGATTGAGTAAGAGTAGCAACTGTTTCAGGGTTAGAAATCAACCCCGTTGTTAATAACCTAGTTAGATATGCCCTACTTACACCTGTGATTAAAATTACAAATTATTCTAGGTAAGGGACCTCGCGCACTGGGCGACCACGACTTTGGTCACAGTGACAAACATTTTAGCATCAACCCAGAGTTTTCCCAACTGTACAGGGTTATTTTGAATTAACTAGCTAACTCCGCAGATGCGATGCGATGATAACATTAAAAATAAATAAATTTGATGTTTTTTTTGTGTGGTCATCGACCGCACTCACCTCAACACTGTATTGAAATCGGTTTTCAATTTAACGGAATGCAGCTGAATTATTCGTATAAAGCTGTATTTTACATGGATTGACAATCTATCTGTCCAGATTTTTTTAACAACAACATTTAATTTAATATCATCTAACAAATATTATCAGTTCATCTTTGACGTAATCATAATAATAAACCAACATATTAATGCTATAACTAATAATTTAATTTACATTTTATAATTGAAATTGTATATAAGACTCTTCCTTTTTTGTTTTCAAAATTGACATTTAACTATTTTGTTTTAATTTTTTAATTTATCCAATTTTTATGTTATTTACTGACATTTAAATATTTGTACGCCACTAAACGCCGCTAAACAAGACTGATCTAATAATGTATTGTGATAACTTGCATGCTCTGTAAGTTTCCACAAACCCCTCGTTAAGAGTGTCAGTCTCCCGGGCTTCCAGATCCAAAACGGATCACCTAAATCTACGAATGACAGTCAGGACCAACGAGCTTAACCTTCCATAGACCCGTGCTGCTGGTATTATTGTTTCCTAATAAAACCAATATTGTAATATCTTGATTTAAAAGAGTGTCCATGGAGTTTCTTGCCCGTGCTTGTCCATAGAGATCTACGTTTGGAATGGGCAACTAGCTTCAACTTTCGGACTAACTGACCGACTATTTAATTTTGACAATTTAAAAGTGCCTGTACAAGGTTTAATTGAAATAAATGCTTTGGGTTTGAGTGACCACATCTCTACTGATAATAAAGCTGAATAGTTTGTTCATTTGAACGCACTAATTACTGGAACTACTCGTACCAGTCGGATTAGAATACTTCTACTTGCATTTGATAGCCCAATTCTTGAGGGAGGTTAAAGGCTATTTAACACTACGCCACAACCCTTATGAGCTCAGCAAAAAGAAAAAAAAGTCAGAAAGAACGCGAAAACGAATTAAAAGCGAGCAGGCGATGCGATGCGACGTCACCAATCAAAAGGAGTTTTATAAAAATGTGGTTGTTATATTAGTAGATAAATTGTCGTGTCTTACGACTTCCACGCGAACGAAGTCGCGGGAAAAAGTTTTACTAATAAAACTTAAAACTGTGACTGCGACTCCGGTCGCGGTCGTGATCACCCAGTGCGCGTGAGGCCTAAGGACCGAGCTGTATGACTTCAAAACGTCTGCTTTTGTTCACCTAGCATTGTTAGTCACTGAATAGTCGGTTATTTAGTTCAAGACTTGTTATTACGAAGCACTTTATTTACTTGAAATGCGTCATTACTTTGATGGACATTGCTTTTTAAGAACGTCGACTTAATTAATGTTCGCGTTTTAGTAAGATTAATCATTCCGTTCTTTTTCTTCAGCCGTCTGAACAAAGTTCTGGCGTACTAGACGATGTACGCATTAAGGTTGAGAATCTTTGTTACTGATTTATGAGATACGTCAATCGATGTAAGCATAATAAAATTAATAAATTCATATTCTTGAAGAGATCCGCAGGGGAACTAAGGTAAAGGACATAGTGGACGTCTTTCGGCTGAAATGATGATGATGATATTCTTATTACTACTACTATTAATGTCTATTGTGTGACACCACTTTCACACTCAGTCTTGCCTGTGTACTGCTGGCTGGGTGAGCGTGAGCGCTGGCGCTAGGCCCCGGGCGCGAGACAGGTGCCGCACGCGGCGGCGTCTTTGATTCGATTTGATTTATTTTCCCATCAATAGTGCGACGTCATAGTAGGTAGTCAAAAAATGGCGCTTGGTTTTCATACAGATCGTGATACTTGCGTTATCTAGGTCTATCTATATCTTTGCTTAACACAGTTACAACATATACGTTTTAATAATTCATTCAGCTTATCAACATTCAGAGACATATTCTTATACATTTTTCCTACAATTATATTAGTGAATCTTAATGGATATCAAGAGGAAAATGTTCATTATAAGAACAATATAGTGTTTGAGTGCCTAACAGAAATGAAGCCTACAGATGATGGCTTACTAGAAGATGACACAGGAGTTACCTGAAATAAAAAAACCCTAAGGTGCACACGGTATAATTTTAAGTGGGATTGGAACGGACATGTCTGCCGCATGTTAGATGAGCTGTGGGCTAAAAGAACTACTGATTGGGTCACATCGCGGCAGACCAAGACTAAGATGTAGGGACGAACTTGACTCCTACCGAAAGGATGGGTCCGCAATGGCCGTGTACATACGTGTGTGGAAAAACGAAAGGGAGGGTTTGCCCAGCTGTGGGACATCACGGGCTAAATAGAAATATAGTAACACACGCAAGACATTCTACAATCTAGACACACGCAAATGAATCCATAAATACACATTACCACATTCCAATCTACAATAGAAGTTACTTCAAGTCGAACTATTTCCTAACATCTTTTTAGACCGTATATTCATCTGCATGACAGTAATGACAGACAAAGAGTGAGACCGGCGTTGTGGAAACGACGAGTGAGTTGTATGAAACTTCTTATTCACCTTTCCTGAGGTAGCTACATGCGCGCACCACCCCAGTTACATCGTGAAGCCCTTACTAAGGGTACTCCGTTTTCGAAAGAAGGTTTTATGTGAAAACAAATGTCGCTTGGGAAATAGTTGGTTGTCTAAATATTTTATGATCGATAGATAGATAAACCATTTATTTGGCGCACACAAAAAGACAGCACAACACACAAAAGTACAATATTAGATGGTAACCAAATTACCCACATAATTATAATATAAAAGGCGCAAAGCCAGGCGCCGATAAAAAAAAACAAAATGAAAAACACACATATCGAAATAAAAATTAACGAAACATACACAGTGCGGTGTGCGTCTCAAGGTAGCACCAAATGAGAGTCCATGTTTATGGTGTAAAAAGGAGCACATTTTTTTTCCACAATATATAATCGTTTTCTATCTTATGTACATACCTATATTACGAATACGCTTTGAATGGTTTCAGGTCATTATAATGGTACAATTTTTTTTTCTGAAATTGTTCGACTAGATGAAAATTTACTTGTCTCGAATAGTGCATTTCAATTTCCTGTAGAGTTGACAATGCTATCTCAAATAACTTATAATAGAACCACTCCTATCGTACAAGAAATGCCTTGCATTTCTGTTATATCTAGGCAATAAGTTTATGTGATAATTATTTGAAAATAGACCCTAAAAATGCGAATTTTAGTAATAGATAATATAGATACTCCGATAAAGTCATATTAAATCACTATCAAATAAATTAGCATAGCTTAGCATAATCGGCCTATAATATTCCCACTGCTGGGGCACAGGCCTCCTGTCTGTGAGATGGAGTGGGCCGTAATCTACAACGCGAGCCCAGCGAGTTGGTACATGTCACATGTCTTCAAACTATCAGCATTGAAATGATTACCAACTTAATTTGTTCGTATATTCAAATCACATCTGTCATTCTTTGGTAGCTGAATTAAATGGTTACACAGTAAATTGACGTATACATAGAGGTATGAGGAACAGGGTGTAAAGTTCACTCATACCCTATAGAAAAGGGAGGATCCTCCGACCAGACGGGTGTTGTATCTGGCGGGCAACTGCCCAATAATTCATGTCGGACCGTTGTATCTATGCTAGTTGCGCGGTAAACTCTGCTTGCGCGATGCAGGATTTTGCGTGACGTCAGTATGATGCGTTCTTCGCATGTGGCGTTGTAGATACCGCTACAGACGTAGGTGTCCATTTGTTTAACAATTAATTTCACTCACTGTACCCACAAAATATTACAATTGGAAACACAAGAATTAATTCAAGAAAATTATACAGTTAATAAATTATTACCTACAAGTTCAGGTAGAATTCATTAACGTCTAAGATTTCAATGATTCATTAGATTCGGAGATAGTACCTATTAGTTTCAGTGAAAAACGAGGCTCGGGAATAATTTGATATTCTCTTTAGAACTTCAGATTAGGTAGGCTTTAGTGCTAAATAGTTTATGTTAGAAGATAATTGGATCCACTATAATGAAAGTAGGTACCTACAGTCAACAAAAGAGATAAGTATGCAGGATCGTCAGATACAGTTGAAGTTTAGTAAGAAACTAAACTAAGTAATAATCAACTATAGTCCGCGCGGAACTAGTTGGCCGCGCCTTGGGTGGGGACGGGGGTGAGGGCAGCGGGGTTGCCTATTCTTCGCAACGCACATACTGAGTCATGCATGACAAAGCGCCCCCGCCCGCGCCCCTCCGTCCCACCGCTCACATGCGTAATTCCGCGCGGCCACCTAGCTCCGCGCGGACTATAGCTTCTGCCCGCGACTTCGTCCGCGTGTAAGTTCCCCAGATCCACCCCATCGCATCGCATCATCTGACGGCGCTTTTACTTCGTTTTCTCTTAGCATTCTTTCTGACGTTTTATTTCTTTTTGCTCAGCTCTTATGAGTCCTAACGTCTTACTAAAAAGCCTAGAGTAAAAAAAAAACAAAAAAGTTTTTTTATTTGATAATCTTTTTGTATCTTGAGGAAACTAAAGAATTGGGCTATCAAATGCAAAAAGATCTTTTTGCGTTTGATAGCCCAATTACGTTTTCAAATCCGAATGGTAGTTCCAGAGATTAGCGCGTTCAAACGAACAAACAAACTATTCAGTTTTATTATTAGTATATAGATTTATGAATGTTCTTCTAAATATCCGTGGTTCTTCTTCATCTTTTCTCACAAAATAAATGACGTATTCCACATTGGGCACTCGTTTAAATGGCACCTGAGTGAATGTGCCGCTGTGTGTCAGGTGCATTCACTCAGGTGCCATTTAAGGGGGTGCCCAATGTGGAATACGTGAAATAAATACCTAGCCATATATTTAGACGCACCTTACAAATAAAAGCAACACAACATAACTACACTAACCACTTTGATGTTAACATAATATACGAATCCCTAATAAAATAATTAATTACAGCGGCGGAAAATAGTAGGGCACTTCATTAGAAATGTGTGAGCCATTCAGAGTAAGAACCGGAGGGTGGAATTCATTTATTTTTTATGAAAGAAAGCGTTTCGTACTAGCCGTGCCTACCAAGAAACGAGGCTTCTATAGAAACTTCTAATTATACATTTGTGGCAGAATTAAATTGCCTCAGTAGGAATTTTATACTGTTTTTGGAATAATAATGATGTCAAGTTTATACGTAGAATTTATACAGGGTTATTGGTAAAACATTAACAACCTCTTAAGAGGACATTGTACTCATCGTTATGAATAACTTTTACTATGGGACCAAACCTGAAATCACGAAAAAAAATCAGCTTTTCCCTACATTTAGTGTAACTCGTCAAAATGTAGGGAACAGCTAGTTTTTAGGGTTCCGTGCCAAAATGGTAATAAAAAGGAACCCTTATGGTGAGAACTATTTTTATTTAATTTAGAATAGTTTTAGATGACGTTTGCCCAACTATTTTGCAAATTAGAAAGAAATAAAAATATATGTATATTTTGCAACAGGGTCTGAAAAATTCGAAGTGGGGCTACTAGGGCCATGTGGGGTATCATATGAAAGAGCGTAGTTTGCACTTTCTCAAACATTTTTTTCTTTTTTTAGGCCGTATAGTTTTCGACTTTTGATGAAAAATGTAAAAAAAATACCTCCCCCCGTCCTTATCTCCGAAAGCAAAGAGAAAAATCTGAAATAATAATTCTGTGTGATAGAAATTTATGTAAAGATTACAGGAAAAATAAAATGAAGTCTCTAAATAGCACACTTTTTCAGAAGTCATCAACAAAAGTTAAATTAGTTCCACTATCGGTCAAGAGATGGCGCTGACATAAAATTGCAATATTCTACACCGCAGTGCACAGTGTTAAAATTCTCTGACGAATATAGGCCTCGCCGATGAAAATTTAAAAACATGATGGTACGGAACCCTCGGTGCGCGAGTCCGACTCGCGCTTGCACGGTGTTTTATTTTTTCGCGATTTCAGGTTTGGTTGGTGGTAATGTTTTACCAATAACCCTATAAATGTCACGTAGCAGCTAATAGTTTCTGATACGTTATAATTCGAATCCAATTCCTCTAATTTCATTGTTACCGTGTAATGTGTCATTATATCTAAGTGGAAAACTAGATATAAACATACTTCATTTGAAATACTGCGTTGTTCAAGTTCCATTGTTAGGTTTTAGAAAATTTCTATGGAAGTTATCAACCTTATCAACATTATAAGTAGATATAGCCTGTTTGTACATGTCCTCTCTTTTGTCAATGGGGGGTTTTAAATTCTGATACATGAAAATCGTATCTCATTTTATAGTCGACCTCATTCCTAATTGCTTAACTACTTTTGACAAAAACTCCCACTAAATTAAAACTTCACTCTGTTTAATCCTGGAACTCTAAGACTCCGGACCCAGGAAAACCTGTTCAGGTGGAGATTCATAGACGACTCCGCCTTGGAGTGTAAATGTGGTGCTATTCCACAAACGATGGGACACTTAATATTGTGTCCTGTCAGCTGCACGTTACAGGAACTGGTGGACGCTGGTGATGGCGCCAAACAAGTAGCCGAATTCTGGGCCGAGCTCATTTAAATTGCTATCGACACGCTAAAAAGAAGACTTAGTTTAAAACTATTTAACTGTCAAGTCTTACATGGTCCTCACATGATCTGGCCAAGATGCCCGAACTTTAAAAGAAAATTTTACTCGTGAGTTTGTTCCGCCATTCTCCATTCTCAGGGGTTGTATCTGACAACCCCTGATAAATGTCGACACCATCTAGCTTATTCTTTTTTTTTTCTAATGTAACGTGCACAGTCAACAAAAGAGATAAGTATCCAGGATCGTCGGATATAGTTGAAGTTTATTAAGAAACCGATGGATGTTGTCGACTGAAATTTAATTTGATAAATGAGCTGTTGGTTTTTAAATTTTATTCGCGAGCATTCACCGGTTTTTTTACTAAACTTCAACTATATCCGACGATCCTGCATACTTATCTCTTTTGTTGACTGTATATACACGTGATTCCGTTATCCTATTTACTAAATAAACAACTTCATTTCATTGAAGCAAAACTAGACCTTTTTTGGACCTATACCATAATCATATATATTTTTAGTTCTAGAATTCTAGACGTTTCTGCTAATATAATACGCCTTCTCAGCGTTCATTAATAAGTACAAATCTAGAGCTTATGCTTCTTAGCTTTAGTGTTGACTTACCTTTGATAAAAACTGAAGCTTCAGCCTCTATTTCAGTATATCCATCGACGCTAGCTTTACAAAGGTACCGGCCAGAAGTGTGGGTGTCCAATGTTAGAGTCAAGTTTGCTGTTCTTCCAACTCTCTGTGGACAAAATGTTTTAAATCATAACTTGTAACAAGATGGTTCCTATTGGCATGACATTAGTATCAACCAGAAAATGCCTCGTAAGGGGTATAATGTCGAAATTCCGAAAGTTTTATTACAGAATGGCATTCTTATTTAAACCTTTTAGAGACATTGCAGGTCAACACTAATACATAATATAGTAGAACAATACAAAACGCTTAAAACAAAAGAATATTAAAATTCAAGACGAAACAGCAAGACATAAATTCAGACAAACAGGGCCATATCATGCCTTGTTAGTACAATCCTCTGAGAGATATGATAAGTTCGTAATAAAGCTGCGGCCATGACGCCCACAGGCAAAGTTTTGTGTATAGTAAGTAATGAGATTGTCTCGGGATAGGTTCGGATTTTGTACACGAAATTCATACTTATATTTTTAGAACTTCTAGTTTTCAATATATAATTCATCGACTACGTACACTTAGAGTGATAGGTAGCTCTGTGAATATTATTAAAAACTAGCTTATGCCCGCAACTTCGTCCGCGTGAAATTTCACACTTCCCTCATTCACCCTCTTAGGGGTGGAATTTCGAAAAACCCTTTCTTAGTGGATACCTATTCTTCACAAAGAACACACCCTCTAAATTTCATGTCTCTAGGACCTGCGATTTAGGCTGTGCGTTGACATATCAGTCAGTCAGGACTTTGAATTTTGCCTTTTTGAAACAATTTGAATGAATTCTCATTTTGAAATTGGTACTCCAAAAATTACAAGAATAACAACCACGTAGTTTCCATATAAAAAACATAATACAGTTTTATGACCGAAATTCTAACGGACAAAACAATTCGGATATTCGTGTACACAAAGTCAATAGCACAAATGAAATAACTTTTGGTAGAGCCGAACAATTAGGACACGATATTGATACTAGTACAGCTCCATCTAATATTGGAGAAGATATAATTGAAAACGTTATTGATATTTGTGACACAAAATCAATTATTGCAAGCGATTTTTGTGCACTGACACCGAATTAGGAGCAATTTTGAGAGTGGCCTTGTCAGAGAGACAAAGAAGTCAAAGCAAAAGACCGAGGGGTCGATAGCCAAAACAGTGGATTGACCTGAACTTTCGAACACTAGGACTTTCTTTTGAGCAAGCCTCAAGAAAGAGCCAGGACCGAGATATTGGGGATAAGAAAAGTACAAGATGGGTCAAAGACTAGATAAAGAAGATAGCCAATTAAATGGTATGTGAAGATAAAATATATCGCAATGGAGTCAGTAGGATTGACATTGATAAAATACTAAGAATTGGTAATACTTATTGTATGGTATTGCTTCTAGCTAAACCTGTTATGTTTGAGCCGTTAAAAATATGTAATTAGTAACGCACTTCTTATTCTATGCCTTTGAGCACTATGGCTAACTAGTTTTGTAAATTCCTGTTATTAAAGTAACTAGTGAAGGTAAAAAGTGTGAGAGGGTAAGAAAGGCGAACGTTGAAACTTTGTAAAACGTGAACAAAGTGAACCCTGCTAAGGAAAATAAAGAATCTTTTAGTCTTTTTCTGCCAATGAGTTTGTTATAACAATATTGCTATCCATCGCGCCATTGACAAAAATTATAAAGAAGCAGAGACAGACAATCAAGACTAAGTAAATGGAAAAAAATATCTAACAATGTGTTCAATACCTCGTTGAACAAATTTTCAACCACAGCCAAAACCTAAATACGACATAACCGATAAATCTACAAGCTAACGGTGTAACTTTTGGTATAAAATTGTCCACAACAACGCTTGGTCATCGATTTCACACAAAACTTTTGTATATGTGTACATAATTATTCATGACCAACTGACTTTATACGGCGTTCATTGCGTCGGTTATTTTTGGCCATTTGTTTCGCTTCTAATTGAGTATTCTTTTGTTTTATTCCTTTTGTCGTATTTTACCCTAACATTACGGTTGAATTTCTTGAATACTGTACATACGTTTATACTACATCCACATTTCACTAGTAATATGAGACCCACCCCATGTTATAAAGAGTAAGCCTATTGCCATTTATGACACAAATTAAGGTTCATGGCTTCTACTGTCTAGATTTGTGCCCGACCCGACCCGGGAATCGAAACTAGATCTAAAGCTCAGTAGTCTCTCTTGCAACTACTACACAAACGAAGTAACATTTAATCAAGAAAAATACTAAGGATTCCGATAATATTAAACCACATAGGCTAGCCCACACAGTCTTTCAATTCGAAAGTTTGGGTGGAGGGCATCAAATAAATCCTGAGAAATATCGAATCGAAGTGATTGCTTCGAAGGAGTATGATATAAATAGATATCTCTGGGAAAATGTAATGGAGATCGCCCACTGGTAGCTTTCAAGATTAATTTAGCTGCGTAATTATTTTGTTAAAGCAAAATTAAAATTTCGTATGCATTAGGTGTCTAATTAAATGTATCATAAAGTTTGATCTTGTAATATCAATATTAGAATAGTTTTGGGCCGATATTTTCGTGTCATATGTTGGATTGGGCCAGATTTTATTTCCAGTTCCAGGTTTGCAATTACAGTAAAATCGGTGTTTTAATTTTATAACCACAATGGCTTTAAAGCGAGCGACCGGATGTTTTGGTTTTTAATATTATGGCTAAGAATGAAATAAACACTGCGATAACTACTGATAGAGATGTATGAAAGGAAAAGACTTAAGTACTGCACTGCGGATGAAGATGATAAGAATAATCAACAACTTACAATCATCTGGTCTTCTTCATGATGCAGCCATCTGATCTCCGGTGGAGGGTAACCATCGACATCACAACTGAGGGTGACAGAAGTACCTACTTCTGCTTCCACGTCTTTTGGTAGGTTTCTGAATGTTGGTGCATCTAAAAAGTATAGTCTTAGTTTAGATTTTTTTTCAAAGGCAACTTTTTCATTTGCAATGAAGAATAATATGATACGGAGTCATAGAAATAATCTACTTTATTGTTAGCAAATCAACTACAAAAGAATAATGTGATAAGCTGAAATTTTGCACGCAGCTTCATTCAAATCATGTCCTGTCTTAAATGTTCCTGATTTGTCAATTGATTTCGTTATCGTATTTTGACATTCCTGCTTTCATGAATCAAGTTTGCTTCAAAATTATCTTGTACTTCAAACTTAGTTTACTTCAGAAGATCTTTCTACTTACATGTGATTTCAAGAGTCTCTATTTCTTCACTGTTTCCCACATCATTGAAGACAATGCATTTTATCGTTGCGTCGTGGTATTTTCTTGTAATGTTGTATATTTTCTGTTGAAAAAAGAAATGTTCTTTTCACTTTTGAACTTATTATTATGCATTATTATGTTGCTATATATAGTTTGTAGCGGCACCTACACCGCCACATGCAAACTACGCATCATACTGACGTCAAATCCTGCATCTCGCAAGTAGAGTTTACCGTGCAACTTGTATATATACAACGTTCTGATAACAATCATCGGGATTAATTCCGATCCAGCCTGTCCCTTGCTGCCCTCTCCTAGCCCCCCTAACCTGAGGTCCTTACCCCACAGGGGGTACCCTTAGCGTGTAGTCGCTTAGTTTTTAATTTTTTAAGCCTTGACTGACGGCCTTACTTTATTTAGACATATACAGGCTAGTCCGGTTAAGCAGACGACAACCCTCTAGGTCGAAATGCGAAATGCCATTTAAAAAAAAAATGTCATCGGGCAGTTACTGTTGCCCACCAGACACGACACCCGTCTTGTCGGAGGATCCTCCCTTTTATTGGAGGATGAGTGAAATTTACACCCTGTTCGTCATACCTATATAAGTTCAATTCACTTCAAAAAAAGGTAGAGATTCTCAGGAGAGGATTACGGCCCACTCCCTCTTACCGAGAGGAGGCCTGTGTCCCAGCAGTGGGAACATTAAGCTCATTATGCTTATGTTTATTATTAGTTTGCTTTAAATAACTCACCAATTCAGTAGTATTCCCTTCAATAAGTTTTTCGTTCAAGAACCACTTGTATGTAAGGTTGGATGGGTTTGCATCGGCTCTGCAGGCTGTTGAAATTAAAATAATATTTCAGATTAAAATATTCAGTAATTGGCAAATGAATAAATATGGGAAAACGCTTCAATATGAATTACCTAATTTAAACAAAATCGAATACTACAGTCTAAGTAGAAATAGTTTTAAATTTAGATATAACAAAAATTATATGCTTAAACAGGTTGAACGAGAACTTCCTACTAAAAATAATGATGGCCATATTGATAATTTTATCATTATAATATTAGTAATTAATTTTATGGACAATGTAGATACTCTTGACATTAATTGATGAAGCACTTTTAATGAGAGAGGATATCGTGTCAACTATAATTATTTGAGGTGAATTTGAGATAAATTTCAAGTTATGGAACAACAAACTGAATGTCATACTTTACAAAGATCAAACTCCATTGCAACCAATACTTATCCTTTTTGTTACAAATGGTCACTCAAAAATAAACTAAGAAAACCTTTCACTGAAGTAGATAACCGATTAAGTGGTCATGGAATGTAAATTATCTACGATTATGAACACTGCTTTAGAAGTTATAAATCAATTTTACCTATAACAACGTCGTCTCCTTCTGGAATCTTCCCGTTGGCACCAGATTTGATGAACATCTTCACTTTAGGGGCATATTTTACCTGTTAACAAACACCATTATTAATATCAAAATAATTATCTGCGTAGAACATCAAAATAGACAAATACAGAAGGTTGACTTCATACAACGAGCGAGAACAGGCGCACGCACAAAAACGCAAATGTACGGGGATCTCAAACAAATGCCAGTCGCGAGAGCGCTTGCACTCGCTGTACGTGAAGAATGTCTATGTGTGCGCGCGTTTTCCTTCATTTTATAGAGCTCACCTTTTGTACTTAGCTATTTTGTGGTAGAATCTTATTACTTCCCATCCTTTAGCGGTTTTAAGAGGCTTCCAATCTTTGTCGTGAAAAGGAAGTGGATATGGAAGTGTCGTTAATATCTTTTTAATAAAGATTCGAGTACGATGGTTCGAGAATAAATAAAGACTGCGCAAATCGATCTTCAAGTGATCTTGGGATGGGTGAGGCTTTTTTATAATGTGTTGGCTCTTTTTGTACTGGAGACCGCAACTAACTGTTGATTCTCACACATCTGGGAAAGCATATACTGATCTTTAAAAGTTATATTAAGTTAAAAATGCATAGGCCAAATTGAACAGGAGAACCTGCTTCTGATAGACCTGATCGGAGGGATACACTTTTGAAATAATTTAATTTGTTAAAAGTACGATGTTATACGAGATGAAGCGAAACTGGAATAATATTTATCGTATCTGCATGCTTTAAGGTAGCCCACGAAATTAAAATTTTCTTAAGCTTTTTGCAATTTGCAGGTCAGTGCACTGTTGTATGTTGATTAATGTAACAAATATGGCTTTGCAAAATTGTAATCATTAGAATCAACAATACAACTCCTTAAGTTACAATTGGCCGCAAATGTCATGATTTCATGAAATAGTCAATTCAATAGGGTAATATGAACTCAGAGAGTTGTATTGATCGTTTTTATGACTATTATTTTATAAATAAATATTTTTTATGGCCGCGAATCCCACTGACAGCAACATTCAACCTGTACTGACTTCCTAATTGAAAACGTAAGAAAATTTTAATTTTGCAGGCTGTCCTGACGCTTTTGTCAGAAGGTAGCAGTTTACATAAATGTGAGCATCTGTGAAGCCTTATTTTATATGGAAAAGGAATATATCTATTGAAACTCTCAAGTAGGTCAAGTAAATTATTGATTTTCATTCAAACAAAAGTTTGGAGAATCGTTAAAATGTTCTAATGGATTTTAATCCTCTTCGCTTTGCCGATTAGGATGATTATTTGTTGTGTTAAAAGGATTTATAGCTAAGATATTCATGATTCCCTAGAACCGACAATAATCTCATTCAAGATTAATCTGGAATGTTTTTTTTAAAGTAACGTTTTTCATTACTTGTGCTTGGTATACTTTGTTGCTTTTTTATAACTAATAAAAATCATAATAAAAATTGCTAAGTAATTCATTTTAATAATTTTAAGTAGTTTCAGGTGCTTGAGCCAACTGTCAACGTGTCTGCGCAGTGACAGTCTGAGAGAATAAGTTGATTTTTATATTCTGTGTAATGTTTCATTGATATGCAGAGAAACATACGAATTATAATAAGTACAGAAAAGCATTTACAAATTTTAAATCTTTCACATCCAATTTATCTATTCCATTATCATCTTTACAAAAGAAGAATCTTAAAATATCAAAACAAAATAATCAGACTCCAACTTTACGACCCTAAATGTTTAAATTCTATTACAGAAACAATTTAAAACTAACGATGAACATTTATTTGGTAATGGTAACTATTATTTTTGATAGTAGACGAAGATTTGCAAAAGATTAATTTTATTCAACGTCTCGATGACAAAACTTTCAATAAATTGTTTTTAAGACTTTGATTCAGGCAATATTATAGACTTCGAGAACTACACAATGGATGTTAAATTTAAGAGAAAACACAGAAACGTGAATAAAGAAACATAAAAAAAAGTTTTGGGACTTACAACATTTTTATATACCAAAGCTCTAATTCCATTACGAGGAGAATTTTTAATAGAACAATTTACAAATGTGTACTTAAAAATCAACTTTGGTTTAATAGCGATAAAGTATATAGTTGAGTATACAATATCTCAGATTCAGAATACAAGTACATAGCATAATAAGATTCAACATCCCCGATCTACTCTGACATTCACCCAATGACGGTATTACGCAAGTCCCATCTAACAATGACAAAGCAAATTACCATATTGCCCTCAATACCAAACTGTGCTCTAATACTGAGAACGACCTTACACAAAAGGCAAAGATCACTGAGCCCAAATAAGGAGTAGAACAAAGGACCTCTCGAAGCTGACTAAAGAATCTACTGGCCCAATGAGGCAATCAAACAAATGCTTGCAGTTACTTGCAAGTTATATGAATCAACTGCAAGGAATGAGCAAGTTGAAGCTCTCGTAAATGTTGGCAAATTCTTACTGGGAAATGAGTTCATTATGGCGTAAGTTACAGCATCACTGGTAGCAGTATTCTTCCAAAAAGGTACTGTTATTTTGGCTGAAGTAGCGATTTTAGGCTTGCTATAACAGCTTAAAGAGGTTTTACTGTTTGACTCAATAATGCTATTACTCTGTACAACGATTACTAACATTTGATTAAGAAGAATTGAAATAACGCTATAAATAAAATCTGAAATCTCAGGAACATCGATGGCAGCCTTTTTATCCTACCAAGCTGACTAACAAAGCTCTTTATCATGGTTAAATCTATTTTCGAAAAGGTTGTGCTGATAATTATAAATGAATTAACTGTGGTTATCTTCAAATGTTCATAGTATTGCTAAAAAAAGAAATTAAAACGACACAAGTAATGACTAGTAACAAATTCTCTTTCATATCCTCAAAATATAACTCCATTAGAAGTAAACCTAAATGCATAGGTATATTCGAAAACAAAACAGAGGATTTTACAACATAAAGGATATTTACAAAATGAGACATTTGAGAAAAAGAAAGAGAAAAAGTAAATGAATAATATTTTAAAACAACCAGGAAGACCTTATTGCCGTTTAAAAACAAACTAGAGATAATAAAAATGATTCATTGCATCTAGAAAGTACTAAAAACTGTACCTGCAGGTGTAATTAATGAATACACAGTAAAAAATATGGAGTAGACGCACAAAAATATTCTGAATTATGCACGAGAAACGGTTTTTGTGTATTTTTAATAGCTGCAGTATTATCGGTGGTTGTTTTGCAGTTTGTGTTTAATGCTTTGAATTTATTGTCTATGCTGTTATTTGTCTTGCCTGCTACCAAATTATGTTTTCCGCATTACTATTTTGATTTGTGTTTAGAGGATGGTTCTTTAGAACGTTGGGCAGCAATTTTGAAATGTGCATGTGTTCGACCAGGCCTAAATTAACGCACTTCAAAATTGTAGTAGGTATTATACATATATCAATGAAAATAAATTAAAACTCACGTAAAATAGTTTCCACTTATAAGTTAGTTTTTTATTTGACTTAGCTGTATGTTATCAACATTATTCCGTCTTTCCAATAAACAAGACCGTCCTCATACCACGCCAAACCACCATTATCATCTTTAATCTCTGATTTATATACCGTACACAATCCACTTCCTAAATTATCGAACCACAATATCCTCCTAAACCCATAAAGACCGATGTCCATAAAGATCCCATAAATTGGACCTGCAAGTTTCAATCCCAAAAAAATCGGAGACGCCATGAAAATTTATATTTGCCACCATTAAAAAAGAAAAATGGTCACAACGGTATTACAAGTACAAATGGCAAGTATCTCGGTATTATAGCGATATCATAGCACATCAAATCGTAAAAAGTAATTGGGTTGCCCGTAAAAAGGGGTTTTATTTTATGACCAACGAAAAAATATATGGTAAACATATCGGCCCTTTCTCGTCATAACAACGGCATGGGTATAGAGAGAATAGATGCGGTTTAGGGTGTAAGAATTGGCTGTTTGAGAGCGCAGTATAGGTGTAAAGTACTTGGTATTTTTGGCACTGTTGATTTTATTCTTTCGGGTGTAACAGACTGATTTGCCTTCATGATTTATGGCTTTGCATTTATTACGCTTCAGTTTATTACGGTTATCAATTTGTTGGCGAAGTATTCTGCTACAGTTTATGATTTGAATCTGCAAACTATGATGGGTGATGAAAATAAATAATATATACGAATAAAAGCTTCGAATACCAGATAATTGGTCGTCTATTTCCACTGAAAGTTTGTAATTTGTTTAATTTATATACAATGTGGAAAGACAATATACGACATTAAATGAAAACACTGCCAATACTAATGTATATGAGTATTTTATAAATCCTAAAAACAATTTAAAAAAAGTAAATAGTAGTGATGGACCGACTATGGGTTTTGCCAGTCTTTGACTAGCTATACTGACTAAACTATTGGATATATTTGATTGGATTTTCGTATGCAAACTAGGAACGTCATTACATACACGCAGTTTTTAAATTTATTGTCGTATTGTTGTCTCCACCTCGTATAACTCAATTCTTCCTATCCATTGAACTTAAACAAACGGAACACCCATACTTCAGTACCCAAGTAGAACAATAAGCGTAACCTTGATATTAAAGGGAGAAACATATATTAATATTAATACCACATCCAGTTTCTCTGTAAACGTGACCGGAATAGTAATTTCCTACTGACTTTGGGGATGACAATAATTTTTACATCGGTTCATACTTACGTTACATTTGATACATGTTTACGTTTTTTACGGACATCAGTGTATTTTTATGGACCACTGTGCAGTAAGTAGTGATGAAATATCATACTGCTTCCTTATTGTGAGTCGAAATAGGTATTTGGGATATAAAAATAATCGGTAGTAGTTCTTTTGATAGACTAGATGTTGGTAACAGATATAGTCAAGAGCGTTCGTATAGAGATTGTGTAATATTGAGAAATGAGGAAAAGATAAAGACTGTAGAAAATAATGTTTCTTTCATAGCACGCACAAGTGAATCTGTTGTTAAGCTTATATGTTTCGATATAGGTCAAAACTGTAGGAGCACGGATAACAAAATTTATTTTACCAAGGCTTTCTGAGGATGAGAACGATGTATTGGTAGTATGATAAATATAATTATAATGCAAAAAAATTGCACTAACCCGAAAATAACATAGGACAAGGATAGAAAGAAAGAAACTATTTTCGAAAAAATATACCGACTTATGTTTCCCTTTGTAATGTTTTTTTTTTGGAAGTCGCTTGTTTATTTTTTTGGTAAAAACTTTTTATTTTTCACTGTTGTAGTTGTACCCACAACAAAAAAAAGTCGATCCACAATTTCCGGAGATATCACGTCATAAAATGGGTGCAAATTAATAAAATAAAGACATCCCCTATTTTTCCGCCGTTAGAGGTGGAATTAAATATTGGTCCCATATAAATTTCATAAACATATTATTTCCTTATCCATTAAAAAAATTCTTTTCAAATCGATCCACAATTGCCGGAAATATCGCGTAACATATACATGAAAAAAAATGCAGTCGACTTGAGAACCTCCTCCTTTTCGAAGTCTGTTAAAAATACAATACAAAACATTCTAATGCATTTACACCAATCCCAAAGTAACATTTTTGTATTTTTTTATTATGTATTCTTAGATAATTATGTTGTGGTCTTTATTGTGAACGCTATACCTGTAATAGGCATACATACCAGCACTTTTGTTTTCTATTAATTCCTTATTTAAGTACTACTGTTGGCGTACCAAACAAATAAATTAAACCAAGGGATAGGGCAGAAGAAGAATCAGACACAAACCATTGTAATGCTCAACCAAATGCTGCAGAAGACACACTTACTGATATTAGAATACCAAAACACAAAACAGCAACGCATCACAATCATTCTCACGATTGCTTTTCAAAAATCGATCCAACAATATTCACAAACAATTTCTTTGCAGATAGCAATATTTTTGTAAGAAGAAACAAATACACGGGCCTAAAAGTTTACTAGGGGTTGAAGATAGCAAATAGCTATGACTGGAATTTTATCTCAATATTTTATGAGATCCCATGCTGAGGGGCTGCCGATTGCTTTGCAGAGCTAGGGTGAATTTAGAGGGAGATATTTATAGGAGGGAAGTAAACGTTTAGATATTTATATCTGAGATCATTGTGTAGAGGTAAAGGTGTACAAAGGCATAGCCAATGCATGGATCGCTGGATATAGTTCCAATATATATAATACTAGCGGCCCGCCCTGGCTTCGCACGGGTAGATCTATGGGGTAGATATTGGTATTTAACAAAAAAATAAGTTACAAGGATTTTTCGGTGTTACTATTGCATATTTTAACATGGAAAAGTAGTTATTGTGACATAACTGTAATAGTTAGATATATGGTATTGCAGACTTTTTTGTAGATATTGATGTCCTCTATAAAACTGTAGTACCTCACTTTGCTCTATTGTCATAAGTTTCCGCAGCGTACGCGATATAAGGATTTTTTTTTGGGGTTTTTTTTGACACCTTGGGTTACATTATCGAAGTTTTCATACAGATCCCTAACTCTTTTGAAAATATTCTATTGCCTATATTCATCAAGGATAATGTAGGTATCTAATGGTGAAAGAGTTTTTTAAATCAGTCCAGTAGTTTCGGAGCCTATTCAATTCAAACAAACAAACAAATCTTTCCTCTTTATAATATTAGTGTAGATGATATGGAAATTCCAATCGCAAAAGCACAACCTTGATAGCCTTGGCAATAGAATCCTTTATGAAAATAAAAGAAAGTGAAATTTTCAGAAACACCAGAACAACGAGTTGATAACATCGCAAAAGCATAACTAGAAACGTTATTAATGATTCACATTGTCCAACAAAGGAACATGAAATAAAACAGTTCAAGTTCTAATCAAACATCTGACCTCGTGGAAAAAACTTTGCAAAAACTCAACCACAGAACAAATATATAGAACAAGCCCTTCTTGTTTTCTCGAAACAATTCTTAGCTCTTTGGTAGAAAAACGCGGGTTTTTCTGGGAATGTCGAACATGACTGGAATAAGTAAACAGATCACGGGTACAATACTAAGCTTGCAGGGATCCGATGTAGATTCACTACGTATTTTCCTAATTATGAGAAAGAAGATTCTGTAAAGAAATGTTTTGGTACTCTATTTGCTAAAGGGATTATGGAATTGAGGTTCAAGATACCAGAAAGCCAATTCTTGTAATTAAAAACGTTCAAAATCTAGTCGTAATCTCATCTCAGCGACAATCAATGTCAAAACGTTTAAAAATGAAGGAGAATTAAAGGAATTTATGGCACATTAAGACTGAGATTAGAATGTGAACATCCTTAAAATACGGAACTAGCCCCTCAAGCTTGAATCCACGAATTCTGATTCATCAATTTGCATGACATTATTTCCTTCTACCGCATCTGCGTAATGACTAAACAACGTAGATAATGAAAGTATTTTCTGCTGTAGGATCGTTCTTTGTTGCGATCGAACTAGGAAGCAGTGTAAAGAATATTTTTCAAATATGCAATATATTATATATATTTTACATATTTGAAAAATATTCTTCGAAATTTTCTTATTATTTCTTATAAAAAGATTTCTTTTGAAAATTGATGAAGATAAAGATAAGTTTTCAGAAACTGTACACGAAACATTTTGATGAAGTCGTTTTGCGTCAATAGAACATATTCTTGGATATACAAAAAGGTATATTAGATTAATGAAGTCCGCTTGTTAGACATCATCCACGGATCCAGGGGCCCCTTTACAAAATTCTTGGAGCACTCCCTTTAATTAATTAGCTACATCACTTTCATTCACAGGTCACAGAATTTACAATGCAAATGATATTCAACGAACATCCTCCCCTAATTCCAGTGTCATAAATATATAAGCCGTAAAAATACGACAACGTTTCAGAAACAATTTTCATATTTCTAACTTCATTCTGTATTCTGGAAGTGTACCCATATTTACTGCGCTTGCCTCTGTCAGTGCTAAATCTCTTTCGTATTGCAAATGGCGACACGTATCGCCCATCTGACTCGGTGTCCAGTCACTTTTGTCAATATTTTTCGGGTCGGTTCTGGTTTCTGTTTCTTTTGTTTTGTTATTGTCTTTTGGGTAGTACATTTAGGTGGCTGTGTACCATAGAACGGCTTTATTAAGGTACAGGGTTAAATTTAATCAGATTTTAGCCGAGCTATCCATCTACTTGTTTGGCTAGATGAAACTTTAATGTTTACGTCACTATCTGGGTCAATTACCAGTTGCGTATTTTCAATCTAACTAGTGTATTTGCTATCTTGTTTTACAAATATAGTTTTCTTATGTTCTTTTTCATAACCATTCTAAAAGTTTTACAGCTTTAGCTTTTCGAATATGTTTCTAGTTAAAATCATTTGACTCACCTCTATTTGTATGCTTGCAGCTCTGTATGCTCTGTCAGCTGTGTTCTGCGCTTGACACGTGAAGGTCTGGTTGTGATGTTCCTGCTTCGGAGTCATCTTTATAATTGACCTGGTTGAACAAGAATCGAGATTAGATTTATAAGGTTGTGTCAGATAATAATGAAATACAATTTAAATACGACAATAAAGTAAACTTTGTATGTCCAACTGCCCAGTCTACAAACAAAATCACAGTCCACTAAATAATTTCCAAACAGTCAATATGCCGACTGTTTATCAAAACATAGTCGACCCACCAATACTATTTAGATTGAAAATATCCTGTAAAATGTTCCTGTACATTGTATTGCCAGTGTTTTCCTTTAATGTCGTCGTCACATGGTATATACTTTGATATTATATATTTATATAACTCTTAGGATTTGTGGAACAGTGTAGGCTAAGTAAAAAAAAAATATATAACTCTTTGTTGTATACCATAAATAATCTTCAAAACTTACCTAGCTGTAAACCTTTGACCATCAGGCATCGGTTCAACGCTATACGTGACTCCTTGCGTCAAAACACCAGCATTACTGTCTACCCACGTAATCTAAAACAAAGGAAGCGCATAGTTACTAAGTATTCAGGACGCCGGCCGTGTGAAGATGAAAACTATATAAATGCAAAATAGTTCTTTGAAAATGTCTCGCACATTGCTATTACAAAAGAAAAATATGGGTTTATGGGGCGGTGTCTAACTTTATAACGAGAACTAGGGACAATTTTGTTAGAGCTAGCTCTTTTATGGGTCTTTTGTTATTAAAAGTAGCCAAGAATAAATTGTTTCGTCATTCTTCTTTCCTTATCCTAATTAATTTGGAGATACGGCACATTTCTTTCTTCCATCACCTAATAGCCGCTCAGAGCTCACTAACTTCCTATTCATTATCATCTTTCACACATTTGTCTTTTTCATTATTGCCATCTGCATTCATTCTTGTTACTTTTATATCATTACCGTCATAATTTGTATCCATATCCTGATGTTAATCAAGAAGAAACACGGACACAAAATTCCTTCCACCAAAAATTCGCAAACACACATTCATTAACCAAGATGATTAAAACCCGCACCGAATAATTTCCGTATCTCCTCAAATCCCAGTCTCATCACAGATATTACTTGAGCCAATCCTAATCTTTCATTATGAAATATTAGTGCAATCAAAACACTGCAGCCTCGAAGGACCCACAATACAGACGCAACATCATTTTCAATTTAACTCCTAATTGTGCGGGCGTCCCTAGGGCGGTATACCTATTCACTCTACTTGAAAAGCTTAAATGGAATATTCTCTTGGTTAATACCGGGATAAACAAATTGACACAGAGCTAAATAAATTGGACGGACTGAGTCTCAGCGGATTTGTTTATGTAGAATGTGACAATTTTGAATTTTTTGCTTCGCATGCCTTAATTTCTTGGTTATGTTTGGAATGAGAGTGAAATTAGTTTTGAGGATTATTTCGCGGTTTATTAAAGCTTTTACTTTTTACGTTGGAAGTTGTTTTAAAAGTCATGGAACAAAGGAGCAAAAACCATTATATTTAATTGTATTTTGGAAAGAAGTACCATTTCTATTTCTTTACTGGGTTAATAATAATTACACTAACAGCTTGACTGCCCCGTTGTCTCGTGGTCGCAAGTGCGACTGCTGAGCTTGGGGTGTTGTGTTCGATTGCCGGGTGGGCGGGGCAAAGTGTTTTTAGGTTTTTCCATTAGGGATTTCTCAGTAATACCCCCGGTGTGATACCCCCGTGCTTCGGAACGCACGTTAAGCCCAAGGTCCTGCGCCTGATCTCTCTCCGGTCGTCCCAACGGACAATGTGAGTGAGGAAAGAGAGAGTGCATCTGTGTCTGCGCAATCAAAATCGGTCCAAAGAACTTTGCTTACAATAATGAATTCAGAAATCTAAATTCAGGAATAATGTGACACAAGAAATAAGTCTACAAGATCGAAAATATTTGTCTACTACTACTACTAAACATTGTCTACATTGATCTTGAATTCACCCTAGATCCAATGATCTCTTCACTACACACTACATACACACTGCACTAATCCCTAATGACCAATATTTTCTAAATAATACACTAATCATGAAAACCGAAGTTTAATTTGCCAACAATTTCGTGCAAAGCTCAATTCCATTTAATAATGAAACCGAGTCCTCTATTAATTTTCATCGAAGCTAACACCACTTGTGTAAAACTAGCTTCAATTTGTATCGCAATGTTCGTGAACTCTATAATCGTATGCAACTATGTGTTTGTATCAAAATTAATACTGATACAGTTATCCTAACTGATACGAAGGTTTAAAATGAACTTCGAGAGTTTACATTAAATTGTGGACTTGGTGGAAACATTATTGGGACTGGATTAATTTTAGAACTTCAAACGAAATAGTTCACACTTCTTAATCTAAAATCATTTAAGAGCAGTCATGGCCCAGTTGTATCAGCCTCGACTTACAAATTGTAGGTCGTGAGCTCAAACCTAGCCAGGCATTTTACTTTGTGTATTTAATTTCAACACAACTGCTCTCAAAAGGGTGAAGGAAAAAACATCTTGAGAAAACCGGCATGTCCTAAAGTCAAAAAATTCAAAGACATGTGACATCTACCAACCCGCTGGGCCTGCGTAGTATATTACGACCCACTCCCTCTCACAGAGACGAGGCCTGTGTCCCAGTAGTGAATCCGTTATAGGCTAATGATACTATGTTATGTTATATGCTGGAATCGTAATTGATGTCGCTGATGAGTTAAAGATTCAACATAGTCCTGGTTGCTTGTGCTGGGATCCTTGCATCCTATTCCTAGGGTGGGCAGTGGCATTACGTTTCAATTAGGAAATTCGCAGTAGCGCAAGCGGCCCGAATCCTCTTTTTGTGCAGGGAGTTAATCATAACTGCTGAAGTAAAGATTACTTTTACACTTCTGTCAACCCGCTTATGAAATACAGACGTAAAGTTATGTTGTACGTTTGTACTGCAAGTATATACGTCATATTTCTCCATAACCCACACGAGCGAGTACGACAAGAATTTTATTATAAACAGTTCCCGTTCGCTCACAAATTGTGTTCGATTCCTCATGTTCTGTTCGAGATCATGCTTCATACTTCGACACTACTCCCGATACACGTACCTCTCGTATTTCTCACTTGTCGGTAAATAGGTCAGTAGTTCTTGCTATGGCTTGATATTGGAAATGTGAAGTTGGTAGTTTGATGTTAGTTTCTTTTTAGTATAACTCTTCCAAACAATGATGTTGATAAGGCTAGGAAAGAAGTAAATTCTAACAATTAAGGTCATGAGAACAATATATTATAGTTGACATATGGCAAATAATGTGTTGTGTTTCGTAATGATAGTTACATTCTGGGGAGTTTTTTGTGCCACTTCTTCTTCGCAGCTAAAAAAGCACTAGGAAGTGGTGAAGGGCGGGCGTTTTGGGGAACTGTCTTATATAATTTTGCCATTAAAAAAGTACCTACTGATTTCAGCCTAGTTTTAATAAATGACTTCTGATTGATTTTTAATAAATATATCGTTGTAAAAGAAGTAAAATAATATAAAAGAGAGCGTAAATGTAAGAAACTACTTAAATAACAATCACAATCAAAATAATGGTTTGGTTTTAAAGGTTAGAATACAGACTACCTTGAATAATAATGATTGTAACAAGTTTTCAGTCTATCTTACCAGCAACTTATTGGTTCGAAAAAGATCAATATCATGCTTTTAGACCTAAATTAAACTCCTTCAATAGCCTAGAAAAACATGAAGTGGATTAATGGCTTTCGAAACCTGAGTGAAAGGCGAAACTATACATTAGGTATGTTAAAGTACCCAAAAGATTCCATTACAATATATTTTGAAAGCTTTTTAATAGAATGAAATAGATCTTTCAAAAGTACGTGAAATATTAAGAAAAATGAGAAAAAAATATAAAAAAGGGCGAGGTTGTGGCAAGCCTGTAAAATGCCATTTAAGTAGCGACATTGATTAATTAATATTATCAAGGGCTCACAAACTTGGGTGGTAACTGAGAAAATATTGCTGTAAAAACATTTATAATGACATTCATTAGTTTCTTTATTTACGAAGTTTTTGAAGTAAAATTCTAGTAGAAGTAATGTTGACAAAGAATCCAAGAAGTGTATTTTACTAAGTTTTTTTTTATGGTAAAATACTGGTATTCAGCTGCATCCAGTTAGACTGGAAGCCGACCCCAACATAGTTGGGAAAAAGCTAGGCATATGATAAGATGATGATTTTATAATTAAAAATGTAAATTAATATTATAACCAAACATTAATGCACAGAAAACAAACTGTCTGTTTAATTGCAAACGGCTTAAATAAGTTATTTCCAACGAGAGAAAGGAAGACTTCATTTGTCATTATAAAATTTACAGTATCATTAATTTTGTCGCATTTATTTACTAAAACTATTTGCTCAAGTAAATAAAAACAAAAGAAAGAAAAAAGACATGTTGCGCCGACCCTAAATAAATTGGAATAAGGACTGGAGAAGGATTTGCTCAAGCAAACAAATGTACGAAGGCGGACTTTAATGCCTTAGGCATTTTCTATTAGTCTACCTGAGGGTAATGCAGAGACAAAACATGGCAGGTGCAATATAAGGAAAGAGATTAATAATTTATCATAGTTACTTTCATTCATATTGTTTGCAATAATCCATTCCATCTCAAACAATTTCAATCTCAATTTCAACATTTATATCTGTAATTTTTTATGGTGTACATAATAAAGTGTAGGTATTCTATCTATCTGTCTATCTCATACACTTAAAACCAATTACCATCACTTTCAAACTCACCACGAAACAACACCCAGTCCCACACAGAAACACAGAAATAAATTCTTACCTCAGCCGGCGGTTTTCCACCAATGGACACGCACTCCAGTTTGATATTTCTGTCCTCTATCGTCGAAAAGAAATTGCCTTCGACGATGCGCGGAGGCTCGGGCGGCACCAACACGGTAAGTCGTGCGTACCGGGATCGAATCGCCGGTTCTCCTGTCAAATAGTTTTAATGTATTACTCTGTATCGAAAACGGGTATCGGGAAAATATTGGGAGTTATAAAATTGTGAGGAGATTAAAATGGCAGGCAATTTTGTTTCATGAGTGCCGTAAAGTTGTGAGGGGATATAGGATATCGAATGGCATTTTAGATTGGGGAGGACACAATTTTATGTATTGATGCCTGTACTGAACAATGTTATAGATGCTTTAAAATTGTATTGGATTAAATTTTGAGTGTTTGGTGATGTACTAAATGTAGCTTTTGATAACTGAAATGTATGTTTCAATAAGGAGCAATATTAGTTTTTGTTTCGTTTTTTTTTTTTTCGTTTGTGGTTTTATAACAACTAAATTGTTGTATTATGGGAGGACACTGGCTCCTATAACACAGTTATAACTAGCCCAGGAATCAGAGAATTATATAATTTGTTGTACAGCTTGTTATAACAACTCAATAAATAGTTTTTGTATTTTAATATCAATAGTATTATCATTAATAACGCACCCTCATTAAAAGCCGAGAACTTTATCGGACATAATTTAGTGAATAAAACGTCTAAATTATGCAAAACATAGTTTACAAACGAAAACTACTCAAATCATAAACATTTGTATAAGGCTTCAGCCGGTTGTTAATCAACAAAGTTTTGCTAATTATTCATTATCTCTAACAAAAAACAGTTTAAACTTTAATGTTATATGGCAACTAGTTTAAACTTTGTCCTGTGATTATTCATAAACTAGACAATAGAAACTTAGACAAAACAAAAATGTATATTTTTGGTAAAATATTAATTTCAATTCTATTTGTAATAACCCTGTTTCTAGCAACTTATTCAGGTTATTTTGCGCATGCAAATTATTTGTTTTTGTTTCGGAGAATTTGTGATGGTTCGAATTACACTACACGACTTTTCTTTAATCGATAAACTAGTAAAATGATGTTCCCTCTAGGAACAATAGTCACTGTAGCGGCATCTTCATTGCCACATGCGAACTACGCATCACACTGACGTCACGCAAAATCCTGCATCACGCAAGTAGAGTTAGCCGCGCAACTGGCATATACGTATATACATACAACGTCCCGACATCAACTGTCGGGTAGTTTCCCACCAGCCAGACACAAAACCCATCTAGTCGGAGGATCGTCCCTTTGATTGGATGAGTAAACTTCACACAGTTCAACTTCACACCCTGTTCCTCATACCTCTATACTGAAAACACCCCGATACTACGGTGTTCTGAAATGGTGTCAATGTTTCAAAAAACTATACAGCAAAAGCGGATGGATCAGTACAAAATCCATCGAAAAAAACTTGTCTTTATAACTATATATTATGTAGTCTATACTTAAAACTGCATGAACAATAATGGCCAACCACTCATAACTCTAACAGAAACGAAATTAAATCCAGCAATAAAGTAAGGATGAAGTTTGTGAATTCGTGGTCGGAAACCCACGGAACCACGGATCACAATTTAATACAACAGGAGGGTACAGAGACAATGCCTGGTCCCAGCCTTGAGATAGTTTCTTCACAACCCAGAGCAGACTTTGTAAAGTTAAATAGTGCAAAGTTGTACAATTTAGCCGCAAGACTGTGTCCATTGTACTTTCGATGATAAAAAACAAAGTTACTGTAGTTAGTTTAATGTAAATCTTGGTCCTTTTTTCCGAAGTTTTCTGGTGATGGAATTAATTTGATGCTCTATGGGGACTGTTGTTAGTCCTTTCGGGAAAATATGGCGTATCGTTTCTTTATTGTGTATTTACTTTGTCTTTTCCTTGTTCTTGTTTGTTGGGTGGAATTATTATATTGGTACTGGTGTTATATGAGTAGATTGCGTTTTGTAAGTTAGACGTGCGTACAAATTAGCGTGAGTATGTAAGTTCTTGTTAATGTTTTCTTTGTTACCCACCTGTACTTTTGTTAACGTCATGGCGTTACTATGACTTGTTTTATTTTGAAAATGATGACAGAGTGGATTGTCCACATGTGGTTCACTGCTGTCAGTTACATGTGTCACCGTAATTATCGTGTTATATACTAGCACTGTTTTTAAGGTCTATGTTACTAACCATATATGAGTCTTCGCTAGAAATAAAGATTTTTGAATATGAATTTATTTTCACCTAAAAGTCTTTCTTGGTCTCATAACATGTCACAGTCTGGTTAGGTATTAAAGTGGCTAAGCAGCTTAGTCATAGCTTTTGATGACTTTATCTTTACTCTGCAGGTGGACATTCAGAACTACGCCATGGAAGTGTCCAACAGGAAAAGGAAGAGTAAGCAAGACGAAAAGAAGGTGAGCTCATGATATAATAGAAATAGCAGGGACACATAGAAGAAGATGGAGGAGGCCTTCACCGACAAAATAACTAATCTGTACAAACGTCTAGAAAATAAGTAAAACTACTAACAATTAACCAGTAACATCATTTGCAGTGTGATTTATGGATATGGAAAAAAACAGGGTGCAGATGCAGAGAGAGGAACCTCCTAACAATGCGGGCCTTTCTGAATCAAACCCTTGATCTAACTGCCCAACGAGAGGCTTCTCAGTTGTTGGTCGTGGCTCTTTGCTATTAATCCTTTGGCTGTCATGACTACCAGCACAATGATCGTTGACTTCATTATTAATTTATTTACAAACCTAGACAACGGTTTTTGTTTAATGCGGCCCATTATTAACAACACACAAAATTCAATACAACCCAAAAATTACAAGACCATGCACACCACACATGAAAACGTAATTAACATAAGTACAAACAGCGACAAACGCCTTGAGGCTTAAAACAAAGCAACAGAACAAAATGTACCAAGAATTGTTCGCGGTTTAATTTATTTTAATCTGAATCATCCTGAATCCAACTTCTCTAAACGAGGAGCTTATTATTGCGATACAGGATTATTTTGTTCACGACGAGAACATTTCTACTAAACACGATTTAATTCGTGGAATTCTGCTTTATTATGTCGTCAAGTTTTAGTTTCTATGCCGATTAAAATAAAAGATAAAAAGAAATGGGATCTCATTATGATTCTAATTAAATTGATTTGGGATTTTCTCTGTTTCAGTATATTCTAGTTTATTTCTTTCTTTTTTCTACTCCCATACTCACATTTCAGTGAAAAAACAGAATTGTTTATACTTTCCATAAAATGGAATCTACGAAGAATTAAGGATGATTTCCACCAATCGGCTCGCATCGCATCTGATCGGAAAGACAGCCGATCGCGTCCGGCAGGATGTCGACGCATACGATCGGCACCGTCGCTTCAGAACGTATCCCTTTCTGCGCCTAGTCAAATAGTTTCATTCCTATGGTGTTGACGCGACGACAGCCGAAAAAGAATTCGATCGGATACAACGACAGGCGAACGAAGCCGATTGCGTGTCGCAGCGTAATTTCGGCTACGATCGCGTGCCACGGAAGACGTCCGCGGTTAAGCTGCTGTGCGCGGCTTGGTAATATAGACTTTAAATACTATTTACACGATTTAATATCGCTTAAAGATTGTAAAATCCGTTCTGATCCGATGCGACGCGAGCCGTTTGGTGGAAATCATCCCTAGGGGTTCCTTTAATGTAAACATTTTCAATGGAATGAAAAAAAAAACATATATTCATTACACAAATCAGCGTCTAATGTTCCCACTGCTGGGACACTGGCCTTTTCTCTTCGAGAGAGATTGGGCTGTAATCCACCACGCGGGCTCAGTGAGCGTTGGTAGATGCCACATGTCTTCGAATTTTTAGTTTTATGATAATATGACGGTTTCCTCACGATGTTTTCCTTCACCGTTTTGAGAGTAGTGGTGATGAAATAATTTACAAAAGGTAAAGCAACTGTATGGGTTGGGGTTTTTTTTTTTAACTTACCACTGGGCCACCGCTGATCTTAATTTCGAAAACTAACTCAAACAACCCTTTAAAGTAATAAATCCACACTATAAGGATCATGGATAACAAATGTTTAAGATTATAACTAAAGAAATACAGAATCTAAATCTTGAAACAAAAGCTGAATAGCCCCTAAGAGCCAGCTTTAGACAAGATAAGGCTACTAACACTAACTGAGACGTTTCAAAGGAAAAGCGAAATTTATCAAAGGTTACGTGCTATACAAAGGGTAATGTAAATTAATATTATAGACCTTTTCGTTTGAATAGAGTCCCGCCACTCGAGGCTAAAAGGATCGAAGTACTTGAAATTTCCGAGATAGCATATTATAAATTCGTATTTATATCTCAAGATGATGCTAGAGAAATTAATTTGGATGAGTTTAAAGGCAGGGTTGAGCGTGTTGAAGATAATAAGCGTTGTGATGTAATCGTTGAGGAAATAAGCAATATGGAGTTGAGCGGTTCGTTTAAGTGGAAGCGGATAATTTGTAAGCTATTCTTGTGGGGCGAGAGAATTAGTCGGGAAAGGGAATTAATTAGGTGCTGCTTTTTGCCCATACATCGATCAATACCATTATATTCCGAATCATGATTTGTGGAGTGTCGTCAATGATCACAAGACTACTTTTTCAATTAACTTAACTTGTCACAGTCAAGGGCTGAACTGAGGTTTTTCTTACGGATATGTTTATGAACGCTATTTTTATTGAGTTTAAGTTTAGTGTCCAAAATTATAGTTTTGTCTCAATGTCGGATTGCCGTTTAAATAGACCAAATCTCTCTCCATTCTCAGATTAGCTGCAAAAGAAAACTTGAGATGTTAAAATAATATTCTTCTAAAAAGTAAATTTTATATCCATTCCACGGAATAAAAGATCTTGGCGGTGAAAATGCAAATCAGTCGTTAAGAAAAATTACAAAACAAAAATGGAAGCGGAATGAAAGGGTTGTGGATGAATTAATTACTAATTAAGGTCCACCACAAAACCGGAATTTGCATTAAATAATAGAAATTGTTGTTATATTACGGAAGGAACCAAATTGGTTTCTGGATTTTGACAGAATAGTTGTACTATAGCTCTCTCATGCTAAAAAAAATGGTTAATTGCTTAGAAAGGGCGTTGTACCTTTCCGCTATTTTTTTTCAAAATGGCGGCCATGCATGAAACCTATATAAATAGATAGCTGATAGGTATCCATGCAAACAACAAACATAAAAAGACAAAAATTAAAAAAAAAAAACAAAATGGCGGACAGGTATTTATGCCACATTTCACATAAAAATCTTCAATCCCCTTTCAATAAACACAATAAATAAAGTAACAAAAATGAAGATAATGAAAGCAGTTTGATATGGGAATGTACATGAACTGTGGACAAAGACGTTAAACAGAAATCCACTACCAAAACAAGTGAAGCAGAAACAACGTTTTCAAGCAACTATCTTTCGGAAGTTCACGATTCACTGGCAACCAACCACAAACGTCAATTTCAAACAAAGCCAAATTCGCTACATCTAGGCTTGACTGACACCGGCAAGCGGGCATAGGACTAATACGTCACAGCGAACAGGTACTGTCAGCAGATTATTCACAAATACAATTGATCAGATTCTTGCCGAAGAGATGGACATATTGACAAGCATTTAGACCGTAATACAGAACTATGAATGGTTAGGGGTGAAGTTGTTGATAGATTTGGTGGAAATGGTGAGTCAGGATACGTTGATTAATGATGACTGAAGGATATGTAGAATGATGAGGCAGATATCGATACTAATAATAAAGTTAATAAACAAATTGCATGCAAGTTAATTTATAGGGAAATACTCCATGTGAGATATACAATTACCTACTCAAATTACCGGAAAAATGTGCTCAATAATAAGAAAAAATCATTAAAAATGCAAACACGAGATGCATGCATACAAACAGATTGTAATTTTGACGGCAAGGAGAAATTAGACGATAATACACCCCGATTATTAACAAATCCTTCTACTACTATACAGATAAATAATTCCCCTAGTTTTAGCGATATCGTTTGTTTTCGAGAATAAAGTAGAATCACGAAATTGCAAAAATCTTTCAGAACCCTTACCATCAGAGACGATCTGTCTAAAATTGTTTCACCAAAACGTATGTGGTATAAATAATAAAAAACTTGAGCTTGAATCATATTTTGAAACTTTTTGTAAAGACTTGGACTATGTTTGTATAACAGAACATTTTTTGAATGATAAATCTATTAATTTACTTCAATTAAGCAATTATAACTTAGTATCATATAACACAAGGACAAACAAAAAAAGAGGTGGTAGTCTTATTTTAGCGTATAGGAATAAAAAATGTGAAAATATTGATGCAATACAGAAGTTATATAGATCAGAAAGTTTTGAGGTTTGTGGTGTGAAGGATCTTGAGACGGGATTGAATGTTTGTTGTTGTTACAGAAGTCCAAATGACAAAAATTTCGACAGTTTCTTAAGGAGTCTAGAAAAATTGTTAGAACATTTTATTGACAGGAAGTGCGTTATATGTGGCGATTTTAATGTTGACATACTTGCGGAAAGTAAAAAATCTTTAGAATTTTTAAGTATATTAACGTCGTACAATTTTAGGCACCTTATAAATGCTCCAACTTTTATTCGAAACAAATCATACTCTTGCATTGACAATGTTTTGACTAATCTTTCTGACGATGATATAGAGCAGTGTTTGGTAGATCATAATGGTTTAGCAGATGGCCATGGCGGCCTTCTTTGTAATATAATTCTTGATAAGATTGATAACAAGACTAATGAATCTGAACGTACCATATTGATTAATAAAAGAGCGTTCAATACAAAAAATGATAATGCTTTTAAAAAGTGCTTTCAAAATACAAATGATGATATCGTAGGCATCAATACATTTCTCAATTATTTTAATAAGAAATTTCGTGAGTGTTACCCAAAGAAAACCAGTAAAGTAAAACTGAGGAACAATAATCAGATAAAGTGGATTACTAAGGGAATTAAGGTGTCAAGCAAAATGAAAAGAATATTATGTTCGGGCACCACCATTAATACTAGTGTTTATAATTATAAAATAAATTACGTAAGGATCTATAGAAGAGTCTTAAAGCACGCACGAAAGTTAGCCATATCATGTCATCTCAACAAAGCCAAAAATATATTAAAGGAGACATGGAAAATTGTAAATGATCAGACAAAGAGAAAGCAAAACAAAGTTAGAAGAAAAATTGTTCTAAACCTTGACAAAAAGGTGGTTACAGATCCGCAAGAAATAGCAGATACTTTTGTTGATATATTTGTGTATAAATCATCACTTTTAAAAACAGAAGAAGAAAGAGCGATGTCCTTCCTAAGAAACTCAACGTTGAGAGTAGAAAGTGAGATGACATTCAATATGACGACACCACAGGAAATAACAAAAATTGTACGTAAGTTGACAAACAAAGCGTCTTGTGGACACGATGACGTGCCAATATCGGTGATCAAGGATAATATAGAAATATTAGCGAATCCCCTATCTGAGTTCATTAATAAATGTATTGAAGAGTCTGTTTTTCCTGAACAACTTAAATTGGCAAAGGTGGTTCCGCTACACAAAAAGGGTACAAGAACGGATCCCAAAAACTACCGGCCAATATCCTTACTACCAGTTTTATCAAAAATTTTTGAAAAAATAATGAAAACTAGATTAATGACCCACTTACGTTTAAATAGAATACTTAATTTTAAACAATTTGGATACCAAAAGGGGATAGGCACCTCCGATGCGATAGATAATCTTGTGAATGACATTATTAGTAAATTGAATAACAAAATGAAGGTAGCTGGCTTATTTATTGATTTAAGTTCTGCGTTTGACACAGTAGATCACGAGCTACTTCTGGCTAAACTAGAGCATTACGGCATTAGAGGAAAAGCGTTAAAACTTTTGACATCTTATTTAAAAAACCGTAGAATGTACGTAGAAATTAAAGACATTAACTCAAATAATTGCGACGTAAAGTGTGTGAATGAAGTAATATATAAGTCAAAAATGACCAACATAAGCCGCGGTGTGCCTCAAGGATCAATCTTAGGACCACTATTATATTTAATTTTTACAAACGATTTATTAAATTTTATGAATTATATCCAACCCGACGCAGAAATTGTTATGTTTGCAGATGATACGAACGCCATAATCGGGTCGCCAAACTTAAATGAGTTGACAGAAAATGTAAATAAGTGTTTAAAGAATCTTTCTGTTTGGTTTACAGCAAATAATTTAATAATAAACCCAAACAAAACCAATGTTATGTTGTTTAAAACAACATCACGTAACAAAGATAGTATAGACGTCAAGCTAAAACAGGAAAATATTGGACTGGTGAACGTAGTTAAATTTCTAGGAGTTTATATAGATTCCCTATTAAATTGGAAAACAGAGCTCACCGCCATTGACTCCTCAATATCTTCAGCTTGTTACGCATTAAGAAGCCTCAGGGACGATATCAATCTAAAGCAACTAAAATCCGTATATTATGCATTAGTAGAATCCAGATTACGATACAGCATTATGTTTTGGGGGAGCAGTTATGGATATAACTGCCAAAGAGCATTCATATTACAGAAACGTGCATTAAGAACGATTCTCAGAATCCCACAACAAGAGTCCTGTAAAGAACATTTTAAAAAATTAGGTATTTTAACAGTACCAAGTTTATATGTTTTAGTACTTCTCAGCCACTTTGCGAAATACATACACGAGCACGAATCACAAGAAGAACGTGAACTTAGAGAGAAAACTAGAAGAAAAATTATAAAAAATAAAATTGCACCGAAACTTAATATTACTAAACATTGCTCTAAATACCAAGCAGTGGAATTATTTAATAAGTTGCCTACTCACCTAAGATCATTGATTTAAAAAGGTACTATATTCAAAGCCAAACTTAAAGCATTCCTGTTGAATAAATGTTTATATTCTATATCTGATTTGGTGACAAATGATGGTGAATAGTTTTTATTAATTAGTAATTTACCTTTTTGACATTAAATATATATTCAAGACATTGTTAGATTTTTTACATTTTAGAGAATAGGTTTATAAGTATTGACATGATAATATTTACAATAGTTAATATAATTACTTTTTTGACATAATATTTATCATTTGTTATTGATTTTATTTTTAGTGAAATTTACTGTTTAATATTCATTATTTATTGTTTTTAGCTGTAAAATATTAATTGATGTACTACATAATTTCAAACACAATGTAAATTGTTTTATGAATAAATAAATAATAGCTGAAGAGTTTGTTTGAACGCGCTAATCTCTGGAACTACCAGTCGGATTTGATAAATTCTTTTTGCATTTGATAGCCGAATTTTTGAGGAAGGCTACAGGCTACTAAAAATCACGTTAGGACTCTAAGGAGCTGAGCAAAAACAAAAGAGGCAGTACGATCGCTAAGCGAAAACAAAGTAATAGCGCGGGCAGGCGATGCGATTCGATGGGGTGGGTCGGGTAAGCAAGTAATTTCATGCGCATGAAATCGTGGTCAATAGCTAGTCTAAAATAAACGATGGAAATAGTAAAAGATGATTAGATAAATAAACTTAAGTGTTGTTATTGATAATAACATATACTATAAAAATATATTGAAGATAAAAATGATTATTTATAACAGAAAAAGACGTATTAACACAATCGGCTCCGTGGTAAATGATTTATCCAACAACATAAATTTATATCCTAAATTGATGTAACCCAGCTGTGAAAGAAACAATCAGAGTTTTCCTTCACGAAGCAAACTTTCAAAATCCATCAGGGCGGATTACAAGCTCCTAAAAATATAGGTAGATAATATATAAAATGGGGAGAAAAATCGTGAGACGAAGGCCTGAAAACAGGCCAAGAATAAAATGCGAGTCAAGATTTTCAATTTATTAAAAGCAAACACAATTTCGCGGGCTCCGGCTCAAGTACGAAAACAATAGTTACTTGGCTCGAAAGAATTATCTATGGTACAAAGGATAGGTGTTAAGCGATTTCATACGTAACGGTTGCTCGAAATTTAAGAATATATTTCGTTGTATCTGGATCAAATGATGATGATGATGATGATGATGGGGCTCCCTTTTCCGCACCTAGACTCTCATTCGGTCCGTTGTGCGTGGGGATTCTGGCTAACAGAGCCAGCCAAGCTCCGCCCAAAAGCACAGAAGCTTCCTGGGAGCTTCGCAGGCTTCGCGGAGCGACCTCATTGTTCCGAGGATTTCTGCACGTTGAGAAGCCACGGCCTCGCATTCCAGGATGACGTGGGCGGCTGATTCCTCGGCGTCAAGGCAGCCCCTGCAAAGGGGGCTGTCCGTGGCGCCTATGTTGAAAAGATTTTTGTTAAGGAGGTTGTGGCCCGTAATTGAACCTATTATTATTCTAAGGTTATTTCTACTTAGGCTAAGAAGTTTTTTGGTTAGTCGTGGGTGAATCATTGGTAAAGCCAATTTTGACTGTCTACAGTCTGTTGCCCGTGACCATCTGTTGTTATGGAGTTCGGTCGATCTTTGGCGAATCCACGCACGAAATTGTGAGAAAGGCAAAGGGAGAAGTGGGTACGGGTATCTGAATCAAAATAAAAGGTGATGAAGGTTTGACAATAGTTTGTTCGCCGTCTCGTAGGCGTTTGAGACTTTCAAGTGGGCAGTGTAAGAACCAGAGAAAATTATATTAAATCCTATTTTACGATTATAATTATATGACACGATTAAATGTAATCGTGGCAATAGCTGCTTCAGATTCACGACAGATGGTAAGTAAACAAAATTGGGGAGCTCTAGAAGAGAAAATATTCTCAAAGTGGACGGTGGGCAAAATAAGGTTGAGAATATAAGTACGCTTCCAACTAATGCTCCAGTTGTCGTGTTTTAGTATGGCAATAGCGGTGTATGCTTTTTCGTTATTGGAACATGTTGACGTCACGATAGATATTGATTGAGCACGTTACTTATCAGATATACACACTGTTCCTACAGCTGGGACACAGGCCTCCTCTCATTGAGGTCGAGGGGCTGTAATCTACCACGCGAGCCCAGTTTGGGGTTGGTAGATGTCACATGTTTTCGAATTTCTGGTTCTAAAACATACCGGTTCCCTCACGCTGTTCTCCTTCACCGTTTTGAGAGCAGTGGCGATTTAATTATTTATTCAAAGGATAATGACGTTACAGTTGAGTACGATACCGTTCAGTTTGAGGACATAACGATCTTTAAATTGACCAATAAAAATTGAATCATGATCAACAAAAGTAATTTATCTATCTTCGAGTGGATAGGCTTAGTCACGGATATCTATTGGCTTACTAATACTTACAAGTATTATTATCTATCTATATCTTAACAAATTGTGGGAATCAAAATGTACAATAATTTTATTCACGTCAGATAATGAGGTAATTTCCGTCTCTCACAAGGGATTATCAATTATGGGTCTTTAATCTTAAATTGCCTTGTCTGGTTACGAGTGATACCAGTTTAACTCATCTGTGATAGCGAGGCCGCGCTTGTAATCTAAATCGAAAACTCCAATCTATAAGAAGATAACTGTACCATCTCATTTAGTGGTAATAAATTCTTACAAGTGATGATAAAGTCCATTCAACTATGTTGCGGTCGGCCTCCAGACAAACCTGATGCAGCTGAATACCAGTATTTTACATGGAGTGACTGCCTATCTGAACTCCACAACCCAGTTACTGGGTAATACGATACCCCTTGGTAAGACTGGTTGTCAGACTTTCGGGCTTCTGACTACCCGTAACGACTGTCAAAGATCTAAGAATGACAGCCGGGACCAACGGCTTAACGTGCTTTCCGAGGCATGGAGGGGTCTCGATATGTAATGGTGGCCGTTACCATTTAGCCACGGGCCTTTCGCAATCACACTAATATTATAAAGGCGAAAGTTTGTGAGGGGTTGCGTATGTGTTTATATGTTTGTTACTTCTTCACGCTCAAACGGCTGGACCAATTTTAATAAAAAAAAATATCCCTCGATTGAAACTTATGCGGGTGAAACCACGGGGCGCAGCTAGTTGTTTATAAATTATAGTAGCACTAGGTCCATAAAATAGCTACATCTGGGAAGTTCAATAGAAGAACAAATATATTATACGGGCTTTTGTCCACAACTTTGTTTGTTCGGCCTTTGGGAGTTTGTAGAATGTAGCTGAGTTCTCTGTTACTATGTTAACGTAATAATATATTCAAATTATGCTGGAAAACAGACGCCAGCATAAAAGCTAGTGAGCTAGTTCCGTGAACATTTTTATACCAAAACCCCTCCGTGTCTCGGAAAGTACGTTATGCCGCTTGTTCTAATTGTCATTTGTGGCTCTTAACAGTCGTAATGGGTCGTCATAAGCTCAAATGTCTAACAACCAGTCTTACCAAAAGGTTTCGTATTACCCAGTATCTGGGTTGTGGCGGTTAAATCGGCAGTTACTGCAAGTAGAATGCTGGTATTGAGCTGCGTCCGGTTTGACTGAGAGCTGATGCCAACACAGTTGGGAAAAGGCTATGTAGATGATGAAAAGAGAATAATACTGTAGATGTAGAAAAAGAGTATGTAGCGAAAGTTTCTATAGGTTAAACAAGTTTCTAGTTCAAGGCTACAAATATATTTGTCTCAATTCTAACCAAATTGAAACGTCAAACGTAAAAGTAGAATGCTGAACCACTTTGCCTTTCGACTACTCCAACAATTTTGATTACAAAACCAAATTATTCTGGCAACTGCCAAATTGTCGTATTTATCTGTTACTTTACGTCAAGTACTAGACTCACTTATTTTCGAGCTCTTTTTCAATTACGGGGTTGGCAGTCTTCCAACCGGAAAGAACTAGTACAATTCCGAGGAATTGATGTCTTGGCTTTTCTGTTTCAGTAAGTGCGATTGTTTTTATTTTTCTTCTTACCAAAATCCAATTCCCAAACTCATTATGGTTGAATTTAAATAATCAGGTTCTTAATACTAATTAGAATCTTATAAGACTAATAAGCAATTTTAATCTAACTAAGGGCTGATTTTTCCAACGCCAGATGATTTTATCCGAGGAATAATTTTGAATTTTTGACAGTTCTTCCATACAAAATCTGTCAGACGTCAATTTTATTGCACGAATAAAAATTATCTGTCGATTGAAAAATTTGTCCTTAATTTGTTACATGAACATTATTTTAAAACTTAGAATAGGTGTTGATTAAATATACACCTACCCGCACTGGGCCTCTGTGGTGGAATACGGCCTACTCCCTCTCACAGAGAAGAGACCTGTGTCCCAGCAGTGGGAACATTATAAGCTGTTTATGCTAAATATACACAAATCCGTTCTACTTTCCTAAGGAAAGGAAATAGCCATATAAACTATCTATAAGTATATATTATTATGTAGGTATATTACCCAAAATAAAGCTTTGACTATCAGAATGGTTACTAGTTATTTAATGTGTGTAGAAGTACCCATGAATATGGTATGTGTGTAGGGAAAGGATTTTATGAAATAAAGCACAGAAAGACAAGACCAGATGTTTATTTCAATTTAGGCTTGTCAGTAATCAGAAAGCTAGTAGTTTCAAATCAACATAAACACATAGTTTACTAAAGATAATTTCGTATCATTTTTTTTTTAACCTTAAAATTCTACTTTATCGATCTAAGAAATATGTACTTATATTTTTTATAACATCAATTTAAGTGATTTTGACAAGTTATGACTATTGTTTTGTTGTATACACAGGTAATAATAAATAAGTCTTATTAAGTGAAACCATTTTAAAACATTATAAAGTAATTAAGCAATTTAATAAGAGTTAATAATATAAAATTGGAATAGCAACAATTTGGTAAGTCATTCATATTCAACAGCTTCTGAATCCATTATTATATCAGACTCTAAAGTCTGATATAATAATGGAAAAATTTTGTTTATTATGGTTGCTGTTGCAATTTTGTGTACCGTCATATTTTACCTGGAATAAGTTAACAACCAAATTAAGTTAACAAATCGTTGTTAACTTGCTGCCTACCGAAAGACGTTGTAATTTTACGTGAACGGGCAATTGTCTTCGTAATGAATCGGACTTCTAAGTCGTTGTCCTAACTTCCCTATTAACTTAGTAAATCAGGTTAGGATGGCGTTAAATATTTTATTGATTAGATATTGTGCTTGTATTACCTATAATTATAATGTTTTCTAATTTTACCCACCTTACGATTCAGCCACTTACGATTTGTAGTAATGATAGCAATGTAATAATTATTACCGAACTATCTGCTAGGTTCAATTTTTTGATTTGTATAATTTTATAAATATATTATATCTTCCTAATTGTGCTGCTAGAAATAAATGCCTCTTTTTTTCTTTTTTTTTTATAATAATAAATGGTCCTAATTGTCTCAGCCGTACTTGCGTAACACACTAACTGTAACAATAGCTTTCATTTTGAAAGTTCAACAACATTCATTGCATTATGTTGTTGAGCAGACACATTTTTCGAACATATGAATCAATGGATTAGCAATTTCCTTCAAAATTATTCAGATTGAGATTGAAAGTGTGCTCACCCTAGTGGTTGCGGTCCTATCTGATATGTATGAAAAAGGCTTCAGCCAGAAAATTTAAATTTGACTAAGGGCTGATTTTTCAATCGACAGACAATTTTTATTCGTGGAATAAAATTGACGTCTGACAGTTTTTGTTTGCAGAACTGTCAAAAGTTCAAAATTATTCTTCGGATAAAATTATCTGGCGTTGGAAATTATCTATACTAAAATAGCATGTCAATCTATCTGCCGAGCCTTTTCCCAACAATGTTAGGGTCTGCTTCCAGTATAACCCGATGCAGCTGAATACCGGTATTTACATGGAGCGACTGGCTATCTGACTTCTACAGCCCAGTTACTGGGTAGCACGACACCTTTTGGTAAGACTGGTAACCCTAATCGCAATACCGACACATTAATAGAAACTAAATTGTCTTCATCAGCACGCGTAGCATGAACACTTCTATCTCTACGAAGAGAAGACACATTGCTTTCTATACAAAGTGACATTTCTTTTCTTCATTTTTGACATACCGCCTAGAAATCTTTCTACAATCTGTCATTTTGTCTTTCGTTTCAAACGATCTTTGTCTAGGTCCTTAATATGTAGACTATTTCAGAAGAAAGTTTTCTATCCCAACTGTCAAAATCACATTGACAACTGACAGTTGCCTAAGAGATTTTGTAATCGCCACAGACTACAAAATGTAGTAGAAAACTTTGTACTCGACGGCCACAAAGTATAGAATCAAAAACAAAAAAAAATCCTATGACAACAAAGAATTATTATGTAAAAGAGTGTATTTCGTAAAAAGTGCAGTTGACTGTTTCTATTTTGCTTCCGTCGTACTGTCTACACGGAACGTCATCTTTCTCTTCTTTCTTAGTCTGTGGTCATCTTTGTCTACTCTTCCGTCGACAAATCGGTGCTACGCGTGCTGGATACAGTTGTCAATATCTTGGCTGCCAAAATTCTGTGTCTTTTATATCGTCCTCAAACGATTTTTTTTCATATTCTTAAATTATGGACGGAATCCAACATCATCATCATCATCATCATTTCAGCCAAAAGACGTCCACTGCTGGACATAGGCCTCAAGCACTTCCACTTCGACCGGTTCTGTGCTTTTCGCATCCAACGGGTTCCTGCGGCCTTCACAACATAATCCTTAGCAATTTTATTCCCATTTTCTTTCTTTACCCGCTCTCCCTCAAAACTTGGACCCGCAAATTCATTTTTTCCTTGTATGCTCGCACTAATAAGCATCTGTTTGTACGCTACCGTATCGTAATTTCGTGTGTCGAGCATTGATTTATTATTCTCAATTACAAGGAGTTTCGTGGAAGATCACTTTATTCGAAATTAGGGATATTATTCGAAGGTTCAGTTTATTTTGGACGCAATTATTGTGTTGGTTTTTCTTGTTAAGTGCGCTATTGTCGATTTATGCAGTGCTTGCTTTAATAATTATAGTTTCGGTCGTGTATGTTGAGTGGTTTGTGTATATTTCCATTTAATATCAAGGAGATAATCGAGGGCGGTTTAAATTTATGAAAATGAGGGTGATTTTTTAATCCGAAATTGAAATTGATTTCGAATTTAAAAATCAACCTCATTTACGCAGAAGCAGTGTTGTATTAAAGTGATTTCCGTGGCACATAATTATTTTTCTGTGTATGGTTTTACACCAAAAACTCAGAATTTTAAACAATACAATTTTATCATAAACAGTTAGCAGTTAGTTTCCAAATAGTAAAGTATTTACTTAATAAAAAGAAACGTTATTTAAGCGTATACGAGTCGCCGTATACATATATTTATAATAACGTTTTTTTTTTCTAGGTGCATTTGACGGCACGGTTGGCACAGTAGTTAAGCGATTGACTGCTGCGCTGCCTGTCGCGGGTTCGATTCCTGCACGGAACAAATATTTGTATGACCTACAAGTAGTTGTTCCGGGTCTGGCTGTTTGTGTTTGTGAGTTTATATGTTTGTAAACGCACCCACAATACAGGAGAAATTCCTAGTGAGGGGCAACGTTTTTTATAAAAAAAAAAAAATTATGCTCGATGTAAATGGTGCTCACATAATACAAACATTGTAAAAATAGACGATTTTTCTAATATTTTAACAAGTAATAAGTCAGTGTGTGAGTTAAAGTAATCACAGAATGTAATTTCATAATTGCATATTTCAATTCGAATGAAAAAGCTGTTTTTAACAACTAGTTGTGTTAATAATTACATAGAAATAACATAGTAATATTGAAATACATACCTTTAATTCCTGAGCTGACTTGGCACTGATATTTAGCGTCGTCATCTAACGTCACGTCCCTGATGTCCAAAGAATAATCTCCTGCGGACAGAAGGATCAATTATTACAGTAATAATAATATTTATGGATCAAGGAAATCATAGAGAGAATTTTCCTCGGTGTGGCTCGCATTTTGAGGAGTTTCTTGCCTGTAGTGATCGTACTTCACATATTATAACATATATATGCGTATTATATACATTATAGATTCTATACATCTAAATAACGCAAGAGCAACTACTTCGCGTGCCCAGCTTAGCTCTGGAGCGCTATAATTTGAACCCTGTTTCCTATCCGGTGTATCGTTTTATAATCAGCCTATAATGTTCCCACTGCTGGGACACTGGCCTCCTCTCTGCGGGAGGGAGTAGGCCGTAAATCACCACGCGGGCCCAGTGCGGGTTTGTAGCTGTTTTATTGCACTTTATTTTGTAAACATACAACGTTTACGGTACCTAACCTTACTGCCCGTCTAAAAATTCACCCAGTAAAAGATAATCTAAGGCCGCTTTCACATTATAAGAACAGCCGCGCGATAGCAGCGCGGCGGCCGAGTGTAACGAACTTCATTAAAAAAAAAAAACCGGTCAAGTGCGAGTCGGACTCGCGCACCGAGGGCTCCGTACAAATTTGTAGGTATGTAGGTAAATAGTTCGGATTTTTTCCTTTAGGTACTTGTGCTGCAAGGCATTGCTTCTTGCAAACCGTTTCTAGGTCAACGTATACGCCCGTATCTTTTAATTACGTTGACTAAGAAATTTGATTTTTTTCACTGCTTCAAGGGATTGTAGCCTTGAGTATTTGGTGTGAATTTCCACTTGATAACTCCACGCGTTCCTAAGAAAATGGGTCTTGACTGAGGGACAGACATACGGACAACGAAGTGAGGGTTCCGTTTTTCCTTTTGAGGTACGGAACCCTAAAAATGGATTGCAACGAGGAAAAATTGTTGCTCCTGCTTTTGATATTACTCCAGCTCATTGCCGACTCAACGGACGCAGCGGCCGCGCCGGCCGCACTTCTGTTTGTAATATGAAATTCTGACTGGGCGACAGTCGCGCGTCTGTCGCGCTGCTAAAGTCGCCTAAAATGTGAAAACCGGTCTAATAGTGAATTAACAAACAATAATAGTAATACTTATTATAAACACAACCACAGTACCTACATTACTACAGTAGCTACAAGATCATTATTATGTATGCCTGCATTGAATACGGAAAGCTCGTTCGTGCATGTATTATGTGTGCACCAAAGCGGCAGGTTCTATAAACATATTGTACTGTAGTAATGTCGTGTAGCGTGACATTGTCAATGCTTTAATACAAGCGAAACCTATATGCTTCATGTATGTACAGTCAACAAAAGAGATAATGTGCAGGATCGTCGGATATAGTTGAAGTTTATTAAGAAACCGATGGATGTTTTCGACTGAAACTTAATTTTATTGATAGAAAACACAGAAAGGAGGCCTGTGTCCCAGCAGTGGGAACAATATAGGCTGATTATGATAGAAAATAAAAAGCTTATTTATCAAATTAAATCGACGGCCACCACTGCTTCAAAACTATGATACGAAGAATGTATGAACATAATTATGTTTATTTTTATAACCACCTATTGTTACACTAGCCAATTAGATAAGATTTTTATAACAACCTATTATTACACTAGCCAATTAGATAAGATAGGAATAGATTTAATCAAAGACAAAGACATTTATTCATCGGCTAAGGTAGGTACAAGTCTTGTAATAGTGTATTATCTATAGATACAAGGTTGGTTGATTATATGGATGAGTTCAGGACACATCCGCCGCTAATAGTAGTAGACTAAGAACATGATTTCTTTCAAAAGCAACAATTTAAATAAATAATATTAAGTACGAAAAACATCATTCATCAAATACTAATATCATAGTTAACGTTAGAGGACAAGACGGTCGAATTACTTATTCTTTCAGACACATTTCATGACAAGTTGGACCTGAGGACGTTTCGACGATTAGTAATATTATGTACAAGAACATGTCGGTACATGTACAAGACAACCATGAATTCTTATAGACATACTTATTCATAATAAATGATTATGAAAGTATCCAAATAAAGGTCAGACTATATACTGAGACCTTGGGTTTAGTAAGCTTGAAATAAATAATCTTTTCAGAAACGTATTCTAAGATACAGTAAAAGATTGGCAGGTTTGTTGAATTAAAGATTTTTAAGATTTATTTAGGGTTCTGGAGTGGCGACCGCGTACCGGAAGACGTAGCGTTGGAAGGCGTCCCCCCAAGGTGGTCTGACCACCTTGTGAAGGCCGCAGGAACCCGTTGGATGCGAGAAGCACAGAACCGGTCGAAGTGGAGGCCTATATCCAGCAGTGGACGTCTTTCGGCTGAAATGATGATAATGATGATGATGAAGATTTATTTGAGAGCAGTGATGGCCCAGAGGTATCCGCCCCGACTTACGACATGTAGGTCCTAGACAGACGCTCTACTTTTTGTCAATAAATCCATCACCGTTGCTCTCAAAACAGTGAAGGAGAACATCGTGAGGAAACCGGCATGTCCTAACCATAAATTCGAAGACATGTGACATCTACCAATCCGCACTGGGCCTGCGTGGTGTATTATAGCCCACCCCTTTTCACAGAGAGGAGGCCTGTGTCCCAGCAGTGGGAACACGATTATGATAAGATTTATTTTTGGTAGGTGAACTCCTTTCCTTATAGGAGACCCAGAATGTACAGTCACGAGCACTAATATGTCAACACTTGCCAACTTTCAATGTCGATTTTTTCGTGAAATAAGGAATACAACGTTGAAATACAAAACTTTACACAAACCTATGGGTTCGAAAATACCTTGTTCGTAAAAAAACATAAAATTTCATTCAAAACTAAAGGAACAAATCGTCTTTGAATAAAGCCAAGTGTATAGATACTTATGCTCGTGACTGTACAGTCACGAGCACCAATATGTCAACACTTGGCAACTTTAAATTGCGATTTTTTCACGAAATAACGAATGCAACGTTGAAATATGACACTTTATATATACCTATGGGTTCGAAAATACTATGTTCCTACTAATATAAAATTTCATTTAAAAATAAAGGAGAAAATCGCCTTTGAATAAAGCCAAGTGTATACATACTTTTGCTCGTGACTGTACATACTATAAAGTTAATAGCTTTATTAAAATTTAATCAAAATATATAATAAATATAACAAAGAAAACCCGAAAATGTATGTGTCGCAGATGGACTGTAGAATACGCTGTTTTACAAAACTGCTCCGTTATGTAAAATAACTGAACAACATTCAGCTGGTTTGTCATTATGCTACATTATTACAAAACTGCTACCGACGTTTAGACGTAATGCAGAATGGCTTGTTTGCAGTCTCAATGAGCGTCTTTAATAAAACTCTGATAACTTTTTATTAATATTGTCCTTAAAATCAACGTTTTCCGTTGAGTTAAGGTCATTTTAACTCGTGTTACTCGGTTTATTCCGTTTCAGACGCCATTATTGTTGTAACGACACAAAGAGCCACGAGCGAAAAAATTTAGAACTAAAATCTACAATCTGACGTTTCATTTCACGCTGTTTTACAAAACCGCTAATCGTTGACCTGCTGCATTGATCAATGCAATACTGCATGTTCAAGTTCAGTAATTATGGAAAACCGCTAATCATTGTTTATTTGTTTTACATAACGGGTTTTTTTTTGTAAAACAGCGGATTCTACAATCCATCTGCGACATATATTATGTGTGTAACTTGACATTCAAGTAGTAGAATATAACAATCAATGTCAAAACGTATTTTGAGCAGAATATATTTGACATTTCCAAAAAATTTTCTTCCTTCAAACTGTATATCGGATAAAACCTACATAATTATATTAATCTAATCCAAAAATAATTTAAACGAAATTGTCATGTCTAGTCGTCCATTAAACTACAAGGCTAGACATTTTCCTACAGCCTATAATTAGCCTAGACACGTAATAACACGTCAAATAACGAGACAGAACATAATCATGAAGAGAAAAAGTTTTATGTTAATCTAAGGAACCCTAATAAGTATGAGTTATTACCGCTCCTTACAAGACATGTTTGCGAACGCAAAAAAGGTTCCCTTGAAGATAATATTCACATTAATTACGTAAAGAGCGTGAATAAAGAAGATTGTGTACATAACGTAGGTTTATGAAAAACAGACCTTCATAAAATGGGCAGTGTTAAGTTAGTAATTACATAACGCTTTAATTAAAAATTAGAATTAGGGCCGTTTGATGTTTTATACAGGTATTTTAATATTTTTCTTATTTTATAGCAGCTGAGGGATTTGTTCCTAAAAATATTATGAGTAAAATCTAATATGGCAAAAGTGTAATATATTTAGGGCAGGTGAATTTTATAGCTCCGCTTAGCTTTTGTATAAACCTGCGTTAAAATTATAATTGAAACATCAAAGCAATCTTATAAACCAAGAAAAAGGGTTGACGTAATTACGGTAATCGAAAAGATCACAGAAGCGCAGAGCAATTGAAAATTCTAGCACACTGCATTATCATTCAGCAAACAAATTGAATAGATCAATAGATAGCTAATTCCAGCTGAATGCAGCATCAGCGAATAATATCTAAGGTCTGTCAGCTGCTTCAGAATCCGAGCAAGCAAAATGGTTGAATTTAAATGGCACTTCGATTGGCTTGAAAGCTGAAGATAATTCACTTGGAATTCAACCTGACGAAATGTTTAGCTTTTACTATAAGAGAGATGGATTCTCCTATAGAATTGGGATTCGCTGCAGAATTATTTAACTCAATTGAATATTCGGAATCGATTATCTATTTTGAACTAGCTGTTGTCCGTGACTTTGGCCGCATACAAAATTCAACACTCCATGTTGTGAAATGATATAAACTCCACAACATGCCATAGACAAAGTTTTTAGTTTATAGAGCTATGTGATGGCTATGTACTTTTTAATGTTTTTACTGTCACTCTGTCTATTAGAGCAGTGATGCCGCGACTGACAAGTTGTTGGTCGTAGGTTCGAACCCAGACAGGCGCTTTACTTTGTGCAAATTATTTCATCACTACTGCTCTCAAAACGGTGAAGGAAAACATCGTGAGGAAACCGGCATGTCTTAGAACCAAAAATTCGAAGACGAAATGTAACATCTACCAACCCATACCGGCCGACCCACGCCGTCTCACCGATAGGAGACTTGTGTCCCAACAGCGGGAAAATTATAGGCTGGTTATACTCTCTCTATTGACTGTCAATGAAAGCTTACTGGAAGATATTATTATACTTTTTAACCGACTTCAAAAAAGGAGGAGGTTTTATCTACAACAAACTGTGACTTCAAATTTCAAACAATTGATCGTCAATGCATCGTTTCGTGTTTCCAGTTTTAGTGATTTAGGCTGCGCGTTGCCCATCAGTCAGTCAGTCAGTTTTATGTGCCCAAAAGATTTATCTTTCAGCTCTGGACACAAAATGTTTTCCCATGAAACATCAGTTGTGGCTTAACGAGTTGCAACTGCAAAAAGCCACAAACAGTTGCGGCTACTAGCAGTTTGTGGTGGCGTTAATAGCTTTTGTTCACAACAAACTGATCTTGACGACACTTTATCCAATAAAGGGTTTCTCTTTAGATGAATCTTTTGTTTACGATTTATATAAACTGCTGCATTAGGTAATTCATCATCATCATCATCAGCGGTCCACTGCTGGACATAGGCCTCTATTATTGCACTCCATTTTTGGCAACTCATTAGGTAATTGATTATTCCTTTTTCTTAAGTGCATGCGCGGTTAAGCTTATGAATGTATGTATGAATCTGTAGTGCTATTCTGTAAAAATCTCACCATAAAAATGGTGGTGAAGTGAGCGTGAAATGAGTTGGCATTCCATCTGATGCTAGGGATTAACACTATTGACAAACTCACTTCAAGATCACTTCATTTAGGTTTTCGAGGTGAGATTATTATATTAGATAATTTTACGAGGTAGAATATTGATCTTTCCCTGTCGAGACTTTGAACTTCACAAACAGAAAGGAAGATACTTTCAATACAAGCCCTCTTAAACATGCCTAAATCGTCCCCTCTTACATTGTACAACCCACTTGAAGCAAGTCCCAATGGACAACAACAAAGTAAATAAACAGAAAATTACCTTCTTCATCGCTCCCAATCATCTTATATCGGTCGTAGCCGCTCAGTTCTCGATGAAGGCCGAGACCGAAGTCGTCTTTCGTCCATTGCAGCTGTCCCGCTTTATTCTCCACTCGACATGGTAACGTCACTCGAGATCCGACTACTGCTGTCTGTTGGTTAAGGAATAGAGGTATTGTTATATTATAATGTATAGTGCATAAAGTGGACTTTACTTATAAAATAATACATTTGAAATTGCATTGCCCATTTAGTTTTTTTTTATTGATTTAAAAATCATAATATTAACAAAGTACACGATCGACAAAAGAGTTGTTGAAAGTAGCAGAATAATTAAAAAAACCAGCTAATTTAAATAAATGACCACTTATTAGTCTTAGTATATGCCATAAGTAGTTAAGTAGCTTTTCAACACCTGCCAGATTGTGATGAAGGTGAGGTATCAGAATAACTGTTTTGAAATTTCTATTTGATAGTACCCTTATTACATGTCTACCTAAACATTAACTACGCTGTTAAAGCAAACAAACTTGATACTTAATAATTAAGCAAATGTTTAACCTGAGACACTAAACATGATTAAGAACATAAATTCTAAGGCAAATAAACTGAAATTTATTTTGAGCCAAATTAATTTGAGCTAGTTAAAAGGCTCGTCCTTTGGCCCTAACTTTCAAACTAACCTAATAAATGTTTTATTCGGTGAAACTATTAAATAGATTGCTAGTCTAAGTTACATTGGCTTAGATAGATGGGTTCTTGGAATTCGTAGTCTAGGATTAGTCTTAAGGGATTTTTCGTCGAAATTAAACTTTGGAGCTCGCTCGTTTCTTATCTCATTTTGAAGTAATCTAATATTGCTTCTTTTGATAGAATTTTATGTTGTTTAGCATCAAATCAAAGTAATTTAATTGCGAATTACTTAGCTAATTGGAATGTTTGTTTCGTTGGCATGTAATTAATACCGTACAATAAAGTAAGAGATGGAAACAGATATCTTTCAAAGTAATGAAATTTATGTAGAGGTTTTATATTTAAAATTATAGATGAAACTGAATTAAATCTCGTATAGTCACTCTGTCTGTCTGAAAAGTGGTGATTTTTGTTACATTTTCAATAATTGTTCATTAAAACTTGGATGGAAAAATGTTCGTTACACAAAAGCTTTTTAGTCTTTGACTAATTTATCAAAAAAAGAGAACATCTACAGACGTTTGAAATTCTCCTTTCCCCTCTTACTTCCTACATTTGGTTAGCAACTAATGACGTGTGTCCATTTCAGAGTGGCGACGGTAATTTTCGTCCCATTTCCTGCTTCCACTGCATCCGTGTCGCTACCGGTGTGGTCTTAATCTTGGCCTTTGTCGTGGGTTTGAGGACAAGGATTTTAGCTTTTGAAGTTACTTTTTTCGGAGTATAGGGCTTAATGAGGCTTTTGTAATTTATTTGATCGGGCTGATATATCTTATTTTTCGAAAGGTTTTCATCGCTAGTTGCATTAAGATTACCATGTCTCAGAAATAATGTTATCTACAGGCATGTTCTTAGTTTCTGAAAGGTGTTCAGTTAAATCTTTGATAAGGCAGCTAATAGTTTCTTGACACAAACAACAACTAACATTTCTAGTTCTACTAACAGATTGCATCAGCTGTATATTTTTTATATATATATTTTTTTTATTTATTTAAAAAGTTAAGCTATATTGAGTAAGACAAAATAAAACAAAATGATTACCTGATCTTGAGGCTCCATAGCAAACTTCTGCTCCTGAAATCCACCGCAAACACCAAAAATACCAAATAACACTGTACAAAGCCCAATCACTTTCACATTCTGAGTCCGTAGCAACAGAAACAATGGTGATACTCCCCTACTAGTAAGTCTCACTCTAAAACTAACTTGTAACATCATTATGACCACACTACACACTGTACTATTATCCGTCTACCACCATAACAAGGATATCCGGGTTTTATTTTTAGGCATTCACATTTTAACGGAAGCTTCAGTTTCCCCTATGCGAACGTTCTATTTTAAAAACACACAGTTTTGGTGTGAATGCCATGCTTTATTTTTGGATGCTTTTTAGTCTTATGATTTATTGCTTTTCGGGGTTTAAAAGCGGCCGTTGATGTGTATCTGAAACAAATAGAAATGACGGAGTTAATTATTTTAATGTTTGTTGATGAAAGTATTTTCGTAATGGCTGAAATTTTTGGTAAATGAGTGCTGTCGTGTTTGTTGTCACTTAACTCTTGACAGTGCGTTTAATTTATACTTTTAAATGTTTTTCGGATGGAATTTCAAACGTTGACATTTGACGTCATAATTTGCTCAATGAATTAATGAAATCTTTCACGGTAGGTACGTTTTCAACAAAAATAAATTAGATTCTGTGTATTTGTGCGTATGAGATTTTTGTCAGTAAATGCAATACATAAAAGCATGGCTCTTAGAAATTATCAATAAATAAGGTTAATAAGAAAAAAAAGTTAAATGATTAGTTTTTTCGGCTTTACCCAATAAGTACTTAAATGAAAAACAAAAATAACAGAAACAAACACAAAATAAAAGAATTTTATCAAAATTAATTTAACTGTGCTGCAAATACCTACACACTTGTAGTTAAAGTTTACAAAAATATGAAAATACAAAATCCGCCATATTTGTTCTACAAATTATTGTTCGTGTTTTAATTTCTTGCACCGTTGTACGTTTGACCTACTTTTGTGGAGTAACCCATTGATATAGCAAAATAAATAACGTGTATTTTCTTTGGAAAGTATTATTTTTGCTTTAAATGAAGTGTTTCATATTTTTCAGTAGCATTGAAACTTTTGATATCGCTCCGTTTTTTTACAAATTACAGTAGATTTACACCAATGGTAAGAATTTGTTCCTGTTAGGTTCTCTAATATCCTTCCCTATAAAATGTTGAAGAAAACCGTCGAATAAAAGTGTATCACACTAATATTATAAAAGCGAATGTTTGTGAGTGTGTGTGTGGCCCGGAACATAAAGGGCTAAGGAAGGAACACGGGTGGGTTTTAGTCAGTAAGAGTCTTCCGCTCCATCCAGAGTGGGAGGGGTCATTTGATGATTTCCCATCGACAAAAAAAAAAGACTTAACGCCTTAATAGACATTAAAATAATCGAATGATTAATTATTTATTCATTATTCATGATAATAGCATTAATCAGCCTATAATGTTCCCACTGCTCGGACACAGGCCTCTCTGTGAGAGGGAGTGGGTTGTAATCCACCACGCGGGCCCAGTGTGGGTTGGTAGATGTCACATGTCTTTGAATTTTTGACTCTAGGCGTTTGTTACTTCTTCACGCTCAAACGGCTGGACCAATTTTAATAAAATTTTGTATGGAGGTAGCTGACACCTGGATCAACATAAAGGCTACTTTTTATCCCGATATTCCCACGGGATCAACATTTACGCTGGTGTAACCGCAGGGCGCAGTGTTTTAATAAATGTCTGATAACTTTTTTAAATCGAGGCCACATAATATCAGTTGTTCTTGTTTGAATTTTCAGGCATCATTTTATTTACATTTTACAATAATTCGCCCTTCTTAACTTCCTAATATTGAAACTGAAAAACAATACCAGCCTACATTACAAAATAAATCTTGCAACAACGCGGCAACGTCAAGTCAAAACTTCAGTAAAACGCGCGCCCACCGCTGACTGCTCATAGCCTTAGTTTGTACGAACTCTAAAAATAATAAATTACTAAGAAAACATAAAGTTCTGACTAACTTCCGAGACTGAAGCAAGAATTTTTCTAGGCTTCGGTCGCACTTTCAAAACTGTATTTTTTTATTTTTCTAGAAAAACTCTCGTGTTAAAAACTAATTTGTCTTTAGTTTGCCAACTACAGAAGGAAAGATTGAAAAAGAAAAAAAAAAACTTTATTGTTTCGTTAGTAATTTCTTTGTTAACACGCACTACAAGGTTGTAAGTTGTTTTCTTTAATTTGTATGTTGTTCGTTTTAATGTTAATTTGCATATTATGAACGATAACTTATAAAATACACAGAGATTTACTTGCGAAGTGAAAGAAACTTTAAATACAGGCAGTTAAGTATTAATTTTGCTCAGAGCGTAGTGAAGTAAGGATGTGCAGTTTTCATAAAATTTAAATACTGTATAAATAACTATTTACTGCCAGCCACAGCCCAATGTTCTGGAAGTATTATAATAATTTAACCAGAAAACGATTTAAGCAGAAATATGGCTACATAGAATACTATCTATGCATGTCCGAAATGCTAATATCACATAAGACTTAACTAACACACACACACCACACACACATAGACTTTCATAAAGGGTTACCGCTGGCCCAGAACATAAAGGGCTAAGGAAGGAACACGGGTGGGTTTTAGTCAGTAAGAGTCTTCCGCTCCACCCAGAGCGGGAGGGGTCATTTGATGATTTCCCATCGACAAAAAAAAAAGACTTAACGCCTTAATAGACATTAAAATAATCGAATGATTATATATTTATTCATTATTTATGATAATAGCATTAATCAGCCTATAATGTTCTCACTGCTCGGACACAGGCCTCTCTGTGAGAGGGAGTGGGCTGTAATCCACCACGCGGGCCCAGTGTGGGTTGGTAGATGTCACATGTCTTCGAATTTTTGACTCTAGGATATGCCGGTTTCCTCACGATGTTTTCCTTCACCGTTTTGAGAAAAGCGGTGATGAAATAATTTACACAAAGTAAACCGCCTGTCTGGATTCAAATCTACATACTACCTACCTACGTACTACGTAAGTCGCGTCGGTTACCACTGTGTCACCAACACCACTGCTCCGATGCTATTTTATGAAAACTTCTCTGCTTCTTGTCTTCTTTATAAGCTAGTAAAAGAAGACTTCTGCAGCAGTAATCTTTGGAAAATACTCTTTAAACACAGTCGTTCCAGTTATCAGAGAAATGGGATGTGCTACAATCAGTGGGTCAATTCTAACAGAATCTAATAGCGGTTTTAGCGACCCAGTCATAGAGAAAGTTGGAGTGGTCCATTTTTTACCACGACATAAAAACTGGTGACTATTATTAGTATTGGACATTAATGTTCCACTGCTGGGCAAAGCCCTAAAGCTACTCTAAAAGCTGATGATACCTATATCAGAAAAATATCAACGAATGACGTCAAAGAAAACTGCATTCCTTTTTACAGAATGCTGAAATCTGTCATCAGTCGCAGTTTAAAAATAACCTTTCCACATTAATACTGGATCAACTAGCTGAATTTAGGTATTTCAGAAGCCAAAAGTCATGCAATATTAATATCACTTCGGCTATTTTAGAGACAAAAAGAGTCGATTCGGACGTAAAATATACGATTGGAAATTCATTCTGGACAGGTTGAAAAGGCTCCAGATATAGGCCCTCGTTTTAGTAAATAGTGAGATTTAGCTAGGGCTTCGTGACTTTTACGGTACGAAAATGGTTGAGGTCTCAAAAAATGCGTACTGACAAGAGCTACAAAATGGTGTAAAAAAATTGTCAGACTGATGTTGACTAATTAGACTAAATAGGTACCAAGCAATTAAAAAAAAAACTGGCCAAGTGCGTGTCGGACTCGCACACGAAGGGTTCCGTACCACAAGGCAAAAACGCCGATAAAAACACGTTTGTTGTATGGGAGGCCCCCTTAAATATTTATTTTATTGTGTTTCTAGTATTTGCTGTTATAGCGGCAACAGAAATACATAATTTGTGAAAATTTCAACTGTCTAGCTATCGCGGTTCTTGAGATACAGCCTGGTGACGGACGGACGGACGCACAGACAGCGAAGTCTTAGTAATAGGGTCCCGTTTTTACCCTTTGGGTACGGAACCCTAAAAACGAAGACTTTATTATATGTTTGTATGTAAGTACTGGAAAGGTATGCTTTCGCAGAAAATCATAATAATAAATAAGCCCATCAACGGAAGAGGCAACTATAGCAGCCGCCACGTCTACGGCTGCCTCTGCCTTCCGCATCCAGAATGTCCCAGCCAATTTTTAAGGTCGTCGGTCCCTAGCGTGCTGAGCTACCTTGAATTTGTGGACCAGCCCAACTGTCAGGTCGGATTGGTGTCGCATTAAATTCTCAAGCACAAAAAGATGCAGCTGCATTTAAAATAATCCTGGTGGATTTTTCATAGAGGAACAGATAGATGAAGAAGAAATGGGAATAATGTAGGAATGTTGTTTTAAGCATAGCTGTTCGACCTTTTTAATTAAATCTTCAACACTAGCAAGAACAGGACAAGCGTTTACTCGAGGTTCGTTTTAAAAAGTAATCTTCTTTACAAAGAATGTTCTAGTTGAAGCTCCGTTCTCGTTCTATATTCATTTGTTTTTACTAAACTGTGTCGGTTTTGTGCTGTCCAATAAACAATTAAAAATTTATACTCGTGAGATAATTACTGGGTGGCGATTGTGTACAGGCGGCTACATTCACGTCTGTGGTAATACTTTGACCTTGATCTGGCGTAGCGTAGTAAGTTGTTTAAATATAATGTGTGGCCATACTGGTTTTGTTACCTCTAATGTAGGGCTTACTGTACCGAGAGCATTTTTAAAGGTGCGTGGGTTTCAATGAGGAGAATAACGCCATGAGAACTCCTCCCTCCCCTTAAAGTCACACACTGATTTTATTAGTTATGTTCTTCAAAAACGTCAAGGAAGTACGAATAAGAATAAAGTAAGAAAGTAAGTAAATAGGAATAAGTTATAGTAAATGTGGATGTTTGGACCCAGCAGGATTTGGCCCCCTTAGGGCTGAAGCCTGCTGGGTCAGCGGGATTGTCCGAAAGGGTTACCGCTGGCCCGGAACATAAAGGGCTAGGGAAGGAACATGGGTGGGTTTTAGTCAGTAAGAGTCTGACACTCCCTTCCGCTCCACTCAAAGCGGGAGGGGGGGGGGGGTCATTTGATGATTTACCATCCACAAAAAAAAAAAGTACATGTAATAATGATGAGTTTAAGCAACTGTTTTACTGTCTTCGGAAAGGCACTATCTACAGGCCAAGTAAACACATAAGAATCCATCTTGTTTCTTAGATTTATTCGTTACAACCAATGAGTGAACCGATGTATGAAGATGAGCAAGCATAATATGTACTTTCTGCCTACCTTCATGGTAAAAAGCTTGCATTTACGTATAATTCCTTGAATAATTTCTTAGAAAAAATACACGTTCACAGCAATTTACGACTTAGCGTGCAAACGTTACTCTAGCCAGCATAAAACAAATTCTCACCAGAAAGAGGCTACAAAATAAAAATAGTCCAAACAAATTGTCATTACCACAGTTTAACTTAAAACCGGTCCAAAGCTATTAGTTTCTAGTCAAAGCTAATCAGTATTAGACGTAATAACTAGACTAGGCTAGAATAATGTCTAGATTTATGCATAATTACGTCATTTTGCTCTGATTCCCATGGGTCTTGGTATGGGATGGTGTCATTATAGACATTTTAGTTATATTTGCATGTGGAGGCAGATGGGAAAATCTAGTCCTTTGAATATTTTCCCTAGGGCATTTTTTCTAGTGTGATTTTTTTAGAAGTACCTATAGTTAATGACGATAACTGATTTTTCAAAAGACTTGTTTTTCCATGGGTTAGTAAGTTATTTATTAATTCACTGACATGTAACCGGCTTGTCCATAAATTCGAGGTCGCTCAGCGAGCAATGGAACGAGCCAAGCTTGGAGTCTCTCTGAGGAATCGAATCCGCAATGAAGTGATCCGGCAGAGAACCAAAGTTGTCGACATAGCTCACAGAAAAACCAAGCTGAGCGTTACATACCAAGACCCCTCCGTGCCTCTGAAAGCACGTTAAGCTGTTGGTCCCGGCTGTCATTCATGAAACTTTGACAGTCGTTACGGGTCGTCAGAAGCCCGAAAGTCTGACAACCAGTCTTACCAAGAGGTGTCGTATTACCCAGTAACAGGTTGTGGAGGTCAGATAGGCAGTCGCTCCATGTAAGTACTGGTATTCAGCTGCATCAGGTTAGATTGGAAGCCGAATCATTTCTATTTAGTTTTTTTTTGACGTTCAAAAGTGCCTTTAATGTGCCTATTTGAAATAAATGATTTGACTTTGACTTTGACTTGGACTTTGACCAACATAGTTGGGAAAAGGCAGGCAGATGATGATTTCGACTGCTATCAACCGGGCACAAATCCAGATGATGTGCATCAAATGCGATGTATTTAATACCTAGTTAAGTAAGTACCTACCTGTCTACATTGGGTTTCTTTCTTTTCTTATTCCCACAGTTACAAGAATAATAAACTCATCTAATAAATGTGATTAAATTAGTTATAACTCAAAATATTATATGCTTTCTATGATCATAAATTCTAAACTAATAATTTTTGTTTTGTTCGCACAGTTTAATTAATTTCTTGCCGCGTTTTTATGTTAATAGAAATTGAAAACATTGTTTAGTTAAATTAAAATTGATGTATCTATCAATTAGAACCAGTTGTTGCATTTTAGAAGTTAGTTTTATTCATGTTTTATGAAGTTCGTTCATCAGTTTTTGGTAGTTAATGTTTCGTCTATTATTTTAAACGTGTGAAAAGTGATTTCTGTGGGAAAACTGAGAGCGATCGATAATTTTACCATCTATTAAGGTTCATGTTAAAACTGGAGTAATTTCTTGTAGCGGTTCAATTAATCAGATAGCTATCCTATTCGCAAGCTAGAATATTATTTCACAAGGGGTGATATCCAGGTCATGCAAAGTGTTACATACATAACACTGTACAAAAGTTGTACTTGACTGTCTTTGTTACACGACAGATTATGAAAGAAAGAAAGAAAGAAAAATAGGTTTATTTGTCACAGAAACACGTGACTATGACTAAATGAACTGGTTGGAGGATGACTGTGAATCTTTGGTTCTAGGATATGCCGGTTTTCTCACGATGTGAAGTGAAGTGGCTACCTAGGTTCGAACTCACGACCTACATTCGAAAATCGGAGCCGATACCACGCCACCACTGCTGTTTTACACAAGACAAGACTAAACTGTTTAACTAACGATAATACAAAACGGTTTTGTTTTTTCTAGTAATATGCGCGCAGTCTTACATGTCTATATTCGGTCCCACATAACGAGTGTACCCTTTCCATATTAAAAGTCAACTTCACATCCGATTTGACCCGATTTAACACTGATAACTCAACTCGAATTATCTCTATACATTTGCATAATCATTTCCTATCATTAGGTATACTATAGTCTTATTCGATATGAAGCCACGAAATAGAGTGGTACAGAAGGCCAACTCCACACAACTGGCGTACGTGCTCATTGACGCGTACGGAGATCATAACTGATATGAAACTCCGCGTTTACACCGTGTGTACCTTGGTACAAAACATGATTGTATTCACGATTTTGAACCCCCCCCCCCGTATATTTCAGGTGACTACAATAACTGCAGTCGATGACCCCACAAAAAAAAACATCAAATTGATTATTTTCTTGTTATATCATGTTTAGATACCGATATCCGTCGCGAGTTTAGCTACCCAATTCAAAATAACCCTGTATGTGCGTGGGTTTTCTCTCGTTTTATGGAGCTAGCCTTCAGTACTTAACTCCATTCATTCTCCTGCACTTATCCCAATTTATTTGGGGTCGGCGCAACATGTCTTTTTCTTCCATACTTCTCTATTAGTTGTCATCTCGGTAGTCACCCCCTTTCTAACCATATCATCATTCATACATTCCATCCATCGTTTCTTTGATCTTCCCTTACTCTTATAGCCATCGACATCCATACTCAAAACTCTCATGCCCATACCATGACAACCGATTCCCACACAACTTTTCAGTTACCGGTGCCACTTTTAAACTTCCTCTTATGTACTCATTTCTTATTCTATCCATTCGTGTAACACCACACATCCCTCTTAGCATTCTCATCTCTGCTGCATGCAATTGCTTTTCATTCATCCCTTTTGTGGCCCAACATTCTGATCCATACAAGACAGCAGGTCTAATCATGGTTTGCCTTGTTGCCTTCTGTACTTAACTATTCTGTGGTCAAAAGAAATATCGATCGTTTCAATAAAAACGAATGTTTCAGATAACACTACCTAATTAGTAACCGAATCTACAGTATCTCTAACCAAAGAAGGTTATTCTAACCATTATCGTGACCATTTAACTTTATTGCTGATAAGCAAAATTAAAGTGGATGGTAAAGATAAGGATTCAAACTAATTTCTATCATTAATTCGATGGCTTTGAGTCTCACGCTTCCACATGTTCCGTATTAAGTTTTTAGTGAGTTTTAAGTACGTTGATAAAGAGATTTTAGTACAGTTACTTAGTTGATTTTTTATTCGGTTTTAAATTTTAGTACTAAAATTATGAGTAGCTTGAAATTGAACACCGTTTTGGGAGTTTTATCAGCATTTTTTATAAGTTTTTAATTTTCTGGTAACTAAGTTGAAATGTGATAATTAATTTCGAATTAAACGTTATTTATAATAATTCAGGTATAACTTTACTGGAGTCACTTTACGATGGGTAGGCCTAAGTTCGCCAACATTCAAACCTACAATCAAATCCTACTATTAATATTATAAATGTGAAAGGTTGTGAAGATGTTTGGATGTTTGTTACTCAATCACGCGTAAACTTGGATGTAAAAATTGGCATATAGATAGACCATTTCCTTTATTAACACATAGGATACTTTTTATCCCGATATTCTTACGGGATCGAAACTTATGCGGGTGAAATCGCGAGGCGCTGCTAGTTTAAAATATAGAACTGATTAAATATTTAATCAGTTGATTTAAATGTTGGTACCGCCTGTCATTCGTGGATCTTTGACAGTCGTTACGGGTCGTCAGAAGCCCGAAAGTCTGACAACCAGTCTTACCAAGGGCCAAGGGGTATCGTATTACCCAATAACTGGGTTGTGAAGGTCAGATATATATATCAGTCGCTCCATGTAAAATACTGGTACTCAGCTGCATCCGGTTAGACTGGAAGCCGACCCCAACATATTTGGGAAAAGGCTAGGTAGATGATGGTTGCTATTCTGTAATTTATACCGCCCGCCGCCCCTCACCGTGAAAACTTAGGTGAAGTTAGCTGTCAAATGGTTGCAATCCCTTACATTAGAGGGGCAATTCTCGTAATTTTAAGAACGTTCACAGTCTGATCTCAGTCTCAATCTGTCAAAAATACCTTTATTTTCCCTACATTTTTGACAAGTATTTGACATTAATTGTCGCTGAGATGAGATTGCGACTAGATTTTGAACGTGAAACGAGAATTGGCCTTCTGGTGGAAATCAGCGTGAGATTTTCACAGAATAGCAACCATAATCTGCCTAGCCTTATCCCAACTATGTTGGGGTCGGCTTCCAGTCTAACCAGATGCAGCTGAGTACCAGTATTTTACATGGAGCGACTGCCTATCTGACCTCCACAACCCATTTACTGGGTAAAACGAAGCCCCTTGGTAAGACTGGTTGTCAGACTTTCGGGCTTCTGACGACCCGTAACGACTGTCAAAGATCCACTAATGACAGCCGGGACCAACGGCTTAACGTGCTTTCCGAGACACGGAGGAGTCTTCGTATAGTAAAGATGGTCACCCATCCACGGACAGAACCGCGGCAAGCGTAGCTTAACCAGAACGATCGACCCGTGCGGCTGTTATTACTTAGCCATAAGCCCCTCTCTCAGAATAGCAACCATTACTTATAATATTACTCTTTGATAACAACGTACAATACGACAGACGTAACTTGACAGGCCTGAGTATAAGCTTTGCGAACTTTCGCGCATGTTCTCTCACTCACACTCGCCTCATGCCACCATTTGGTTCCTAAAAAACGATCGTGCGCCGCCTTCTGCGCGAAGTTCAGGCCCGCCGAATTACGTCGGTCGTATTGTAGTACTAAGGCCAACATAAAAACATTACTGATGACAGTTTTACAAAATAATGGTGACCTGTCAATCTCCGCTAATGAGACACAATTGATTTTCTATTAAATCGTATTACATAGGATACGCGCGGAGCTTGACGGCTGTCATTTAAGAAAGAAAGAAAAAGTATTGCGACTCGTACAGGAAGATCACAAACTAAACTAAACACAGTAAAATAAAAAACCAAGTTGTATAAAAAAAAAGTAACAAAAGGAAAATGAAACAAAGTCCTATACGAGGCCAAAAGGCTCCTATCTCAGCATGATGCTGCGACATTAAAAAAAAAAAATGTCGCAGCGTTTGTCATTTCTGCTTCGTCCTATCACAACGAATCACAAACTTCGGATTACCATTTAAGTAGCTAAAAGTCCAATAACACAGGCACACGAACTTACCGGTACAAAAATATCACAGCCAAAGAACTATTTAACAATTTATTCTAAAAACACAAAACGTAAACCCGACACTGCAGACGTAACACCGCGGTATGACCAGCCAACCCATGCCACGCGACTGTCCCGACATTTAAGCATTAGCCTAACGTGGGTCGGGTATTTTTAACTTACCCCCTCGGAAGCTCAGTCGCGCTCGGAACTGACTCATAGAGGGTGCCACAATCCAGTGATCTCCGGTTGAGTAATTAATTAATTGTTACTGTTGTTCTTGTGTTAAAAATAGGACTAAATGCAGACGGGATGTAAATGAATAAAGTTTGGGTAGGTACGTGTTTCGACAGTTGGTTGTGATTACGATTGGAATGGATGGGTGGGTAATGTTTCATTGTGTAATTGGTTTAGAAATATTGAGGTAACTAAGATTCAGGGCTTCTTTTTGGAATTGTCAATATTAGATTTTTTTTTAAATTAACCAAAAAAAAAATACCCTCAGATGTGTCTCTATTAATGTCAATAGCCTCCGAGTAAAATTGGTTTTAAATACAAATAATTACAAAAAGAAAGCCGTAATAAGTAGAATGATAAATCCCTAACTTAATTTAAAAAATTTTTTCGAGGGTATGAATATATAAATACAAAAATATTCTGTTCTTGTTACCCAAATCTGAATAAAATTAAAACATCTATATAACTGACGCTAGTTCAAGTTTCCTAAAGCAGAACACTTTAACGGACATAAAATCAATTTCAATTAAAATAGTTTCACCCCAATTGAACTTTTGACAACACATTAAATGCATTTTCAAAATTTTAATCGGTCTTAGCGACTGTAAAACGCTAATTAAGTAAAGTGAGGATTAAAATTTATTATGGCATTAACTGCAAATGGTGTGAGCAAAGTGAAAGCTTCAGTTAATTTTGAATTCAGGCAATTCAGTTAATTCATGAATGCCTAAGTCTGAACACTGAAACAAAAATGCTTTTCAAAATGGAACCTTAACGGCTAAGCAGACAGTACTGGGGAAGACGCCATTCCAGGTTCGAATTTAGAAATGGTTCTAAATTTAAACTTTGAGTCGCTATTGGCTTTCCGGAAATGGACTGCATTCTGGGTACCGATAGATACGAGTTGCGACATGATCAAGTTTTTTAGGGAGTCTTTGAGAAAAAATTGGATACCTTTATGGCTTTTATTTGTTTGTTACTTTTCGAGATTTATTTGGTACGTGTGTTACGCTTCAATGAGACAAAAAACGGTAGAAGTGTAACTAACGGTGAAGAAAAAAGGAAAGAACCCATCATGTGTATCTAATTCCTTATATTTACACAAAGAGAAGCTTTTAAAGTAGATAAACGCCATTGTATCAATAACGAAGAAGGTATTCGAATCAGAAAAGCATACAATTTGTTTTTACGATTTATGCTGATTGACACGCTTAACAGAAAAATAATAGCAATGAATGTATATCTGTTGATGATATTCAAGTTTTTGTATACTACGTATCATATAATTGTAAGTATATACTAATAATAAAGCTGAAGAGTTTGTTTGTTTGAACGCGATAATCTCTGGAACTACCGGTCAGATTTGAAAAAATCTTTTTGCATTTGATAGCCCAATTCTTGAAGAAGGCTATAGGCTATTTAATATCACGCTACGACCCTTAGGAGCCGAGCAAAAAGAAAAAAACTCAGAATGAACGCTAAGCGAATACGAAGTCTTGCGACGGGGTGGGGGTACAAGAAATTTCACGCGGACGCAGTCACGGGCAGAAGCTAGTTGTTAATAAAAGTATGGATTTGTTTTTTTTTTTTTTTTTAATTTATATCGCAGAGTTTAAATCATTATATACTAAAAGAACCACAGAAGCCTTTGATAGCTTATATATGGCTGGTGAGTTCAGAAATATGTATATATCTAATATTCGTACAACGAAGAAACAAATTCAGACGGAAAGTTTGTAAGTTTCACATTCAAAAAATATTTTAAGATTACGGAGGGGCTTGTGGCTAAGTATTAACAGCCGCACGGGTCGATCGATCAGGTTAAGCTACGCTTGCCGCTTGCTTGGGTCAGCTTCCAGTCTAACCGGATGCAGCTGAATACCAGTATTTTACATGGAGCGACTGCCAATCTGACCTCTACAACCCAGTTACTAGGTAATACGATACCCCTTGGCAAGACTGGTTGTCGGATTTTCAGGCTTCTGACGACCCGTAACGACGGTCAACGATCCACGAATGACAGTCGGGACCAACGGCTTAACGTGCTTTCCGAGGCACGGAGGGGTCTCGGTATGTAAAGATGGTCACCCATCCACAGACCAACCGCGGCAATCGTAGCTTAACCTGATCGACCGACCTGTGCGGCTGTTATTATTTAGCCATGGGCCCCACTAGAACAACGCGGCAGTATTTTAATGCTCCTACATAGTTCACGAAGACCGAATAACAAACATTTTCTACAAACCATTACCAAAAGTCATTACTCTCTGATCTACATTTAAAAAATTCATCAAAAAGCCTATCATTATAAAAAAACCAGTCAAGTGCGAGTCGGACTCGCACATACAAAGGATTCCGTACCATAAAGCAAAAAACGCCGAAAAAATCACGTTTGTTATATGAAATATATATTTAAATACTTATTTATTTCTATTTTTAGTATTTGTTGTTATAGCGGCAATAGAAATACATCATCTGTGAAAATTTCAACTGTCTAGCTATCACGTTTCATGAGATACAACCTGGTGACAGACAGACGGACAGTGGAGTCTTAGTAATAGGGTCCCGTTTTTACCCTTTGGTAACGGAACCCTAAAAAAACTAAAACGCTAATTACACGTTGTTGAGCTGGGTACTATAGTTATTCCAGATCCATATAGATCTATAATAGCATGACCTTTGGTGTTCTCGTTATGATTATCATATAATTACTGCTAGTTACGTAAGTAGGGTTCCGAGTCAATAAATTTGAAATTATATAGTTTGGTGTGGTCTTAGTGGCCATAAGCCAACCAACCAGTGGAGCAAGAAAAAGGTTTTTTTTTGTTACAGACAATATTATAGGACTGAATTTTAATACTGTGAGAACGTGGGTTTGTTTGTTACGTTGGCAAACCTACATAAGGGTTACCGATGCCAAATAACAGATGGTAACTGTCATGTTGCGTACCAGAAGACGTAGCGTTGGAAGGCCTCCCACAAACTCAAACTCAAAGCATTTATTTTTCAATTAAACCATGTACAGGCACTTTTGAATTGTCAAATTAAATAGTCAGTCAGTTAGTCAGAAATCTAGTTGCCCATTCCAAAACGTAGATCTCTATGGAGAAGAACGGGCAGGAAACTCCATGGACACTCTTTTAAATCAAGATATTACAAAATCCTGGGTGCAGTATTCTTGTTGCTTCTATATGTGAGAACAATGTAAAAAAAAGCACAAATAAAGAAACAATTCAAAATATAAGATTAAAAATAAGCTGAGGCAGTTAAGAGGTGACCAGTCTCATCCGACGGCGCCCGTTCACGATCATGACGCGTGGATCAGCACCATCCTGCTCAACCATTTTTTAGGGAAGGATCCACAAGGTGAATCATGAATAATAAAGCATAAGAGTTTATTTGTTTTTTGTCTGTTTGTTTGAACGCTGATACTACCATTCGGATTTGAAATATTCTTTTTGCATATTATTTTGATAGCCCAATTCTTGAGGAAAGCTATAGGCTATTTAACATCGCTAGGACCATCATCTGCCTAGCCTTTTCCCAACTAAGTTGTGTTTGGCTTCCAGTCTAACCGGATGCAGCTGACCTCCACCTCCCAGTTACTGGGTAATACGATACCCCTTGGTAAGACTGGTAATCAGACTTCTGACGACTCGTAACGACTGCCAAAGATCCACGAATGACAGCCGGTACTTTCCAAGACACGGAGATGTCTTGATATGTAAAAATGGTTACCCATCCACGGACCATCCGCGGCAAGCGTAGCTTAACCTGATTGATCCACCCGTGCGACTGTTAAACACAGAACATATTATTACAGTGTGCTTTCAAAAACATGCATTAGCACATTTAGAACTCGTTTGTCACTTGTTTTTCAAAGAATGAACATGTGCGTTTGACATTATAATAAAAAGAAAAAAAAATTGCTAATTTTATCTTCTCAGAACCATATTTACTTCGTATGTTTGTGAGTCATTGATTACTCTGAAACCGTAGCGTGTTAGCATGTCATAATTAAAATCATGAAGTATGTGAACAATAAAATCGGTTTTAGCTATTAGCTGGGAGCTTTTGAGTCAAGAGTGAAAAGGTACTTTTGAGCAAGGGTGCACTATCGCCCAGGCTTATTAGTCAATTCGCACGAATATACTCGCCCGAAACGGGCGAATCGTTACTTTTTGATAATATTAGTTTTTTCGACCCGTGCGGCTGTTATTACTTAGCCACAAGCCCCCCTATGGTTTTCCTTATTATTAAATATTTATTATATGGTGTTCAATTTAAAATATGTACCTACACTTTGCGTCAGCATCTTGATACATTTACGTTAAAAATTTATGCCAAAAGGTTTCGTAAAAAAAAAAAAACAATAATTGCAACTCATTTTAACCCGTCAAGAATACTTACATGATTTTGGAATATTATACATAAAATTGCGTGTTCTTGGCTACTCATTCACGAAAACGAGAAAACAGGTTTAAATGATTCATTCACTTGAACGAGCGATAATTTCAATGACAGAGAATTTTTTGTTTTCCTTATAATAATTATGGCTTATTATATCAATTATTTTCGACGATTTGATTCCAATTATTTGTTTTCTGAGCGATATGGAGCGGGTTTGGGCTATTAAAACTAAAAACTATTGTTAAAACAATCATATTATTACCGTAACTATGTTTTTGAAGGGTTAAATATGATGCTGCGTGACATACGGTTAGAAAGTTTTGTGAGTGTCGGACAAACTCGTTTAGTTTGTTAAAATAACCAAACTAACCTATACATGTATACAAATGAAGTGTCTATTTTATAATGACAAGATCACAGCTTTTTACTAAATGCATAATTATGAATAATGTAATACATAAACGGTATTTATATTAAAAAAAAAACAATTTTTTGTCTGTTTGTTCCGGCTAACCTACGAAACGGCTAAACCGATTTTCACGGGACTTTTATTGGCAACTTAGACTCTTTTTATATTATGGTTCCTCGCAAAAAAAAATTAACCTATGAAATCCAATTCGTTTTCCGACATGCACGCGAAAAAAGTCGCGGGCATAGCTAGTTCATAATATCGTATCCCTTCAAAAATCTTTCTTGTTTTTGTAGTTAACTACTTTTAACACGAAGTAAAGGACTATAAAGCAGATAATATCAAGGAATCAAAAACAGAAGAAATAAATACACAGTGATCAAAACGAAAGAAGCAAAAATTGCATAAGTACGAGTATAAAAGCTGTGTGAAAATTCTATACGCATAAACACCTGATTGGTGTTTAATTAATAACAGGCAAACGACACTATAAACCACTATTTTAATAATTGTTTCAACAGCAAAGTGATTTAAAAACAATAAAATAGTAGCGATTAACAATTAACTCATTTGAATAATTTCTTCAACAAGCTTTTCAAACTTCTTAACCATATGTCTCGAAACTTTTTTTACCATTTCAATCCTTCTGAGAACGGATGTTCACAGCATCCGTTTAATCGTACAATCCGAAAACAACAGACTACCCTCGAAGAATATGTTTAAACAAATATAGATTGTATGTGTAAGAGGAATAAAGGTGAGAATTGAGTGTACAATTTCCGTGATGTTATCAGTACCTCAAAGGTGAACTGTGCATAAAGTGGGGCAACTTAATGATGTGGCTGGCTGGAAAGAAACAAAAAAGAAACAGGTATGTATTCGATTTTATTGCTCTCTTTCTTTTTTTTAACAAGAAGGGTGCCGATTCTGTGTGCGTGTAATTTTTTTTTTTCATCCGGTTTACCTACCATTACTCATTGGGTAAGAATATCACAATCGGTTTAAAGGTATTGTCTGACAATATGGCATCGAGATTTGCAATCAAATTGATGATATCCACACTAATAATATAAATTCGAAAGTAAATTTTTCTGTCTGTATGTTACCTTTCCACGCCTAAACTACTGAACGGATTTCGATAAAATTTTGCAGAGAGATAGATTGCATCCCGGGGAAGGACATAGGTAGGGTAGGACTAGGTATCCACAAGAAAGGGTTTTTCGAAATTCCACCCCTAAGAGGGTGAAATTTCACGCGAACGAAGTCGCGGGCATAAGCTAGTCATACATAAGATTGAGGTATGATTCCGTATCATCTACAGAGTCCCTTTCAGTTTTTTTAGTAGAAGACTCCCTAATTTATCAAGAACTAACAGCGCCCCGCGGTTTCACCCGCATAAGTTTTGATCCCGTGGGAATAGCGGGATAAAATTATCCTGTTCTTCCCCGGGATGCAATCTATCCTTCTGCCAAATTTTATCAAAATCCGTTCAGTGGTTTAGGTATGAAAAGGTAAAATACAGACAGACAGACAGAATTACTTTCGAATTTATAATATTAGTGCGAATATCGGGATAAAGACTATCATAATATGTCCTTTCCCGGGATGCACTCTATCTCTCTGCCAAATTTTATTGAAATCCGTTCAGTGGTTTAGGCGTGAAAAGTTAACATACAGACAGATAGACGAGTTACTTTCGAATTTAGTATGGATAATAATTGCCGCATGGCTTACTGCTGTATCCTTTGCTGTTTCCAACCAACCAAATAGTTACCGTTTTGATACAGTTTCTATTCTGCTAACTTTCAACCCACTGCTGGACATAGGCATCTCCCAGCCTGCGCCACAACACCTGGACCTTTGCTTTCCTCATCCAGTATACCCCCATAGCCACCTCTGTAAGGTCATCGGTCCATCTAGCCGGGGGCCTGGGGGGCGTGCCCACTACCATACGCTTGCCGGCACGCGGTCTCCAATACAGGACCCGTCTGGTCCACCAGCCATCAGTCCAGCTCACTAACTGTGAAATCGACAACGTGGTTTCTTAAAACTCTCTTCAGATTGTCCTTAAGATACTGATCCATCCCATTGAATACCTCAGAATAATCTTCCTGTATCTTAGTCTCCATCTGTAAAAATATACTCTAACATACAAAACGTAACTTATACACACACTATGTTTATGAATGTAGATCTAGACTCTCTCCAAGACTACAAAACCGTTTCCAGACTAAAGAAAACACAGCTCTGACTCATCCCTCACGTGTAATTAGTACAGCATCGCTAATGAGGTGGCACCTGTTGCCAGTACTGTCATAAGTCGGCGCTACCAACCAAATAAATATACAGAGAAGGTCGACTCCATGAAGGGCTTCATCATCTGCCTAGCCTTTTTCCAACCATGTTGGGTCGTCTTCCAGTCTAACCAGATGCAGCTGAATATCAGAATTTTACATGGAGCGACTGCCTATCTGACCTCCACAACCCAATTACTGGGTAATACGATACCCCTTGATAAGTCTGGTTCTCAGACTTTCGGGTTTCTGACTACCCGTGACGACTGTCAAAGATCCACGAATGACAGCCGGGACAAACGGCTTAACGTGTTTTCCGAGGCACGGAGGGGTCACGGTATGTAAAGATGGTCACCCATCCACAGACAGTTATTATTTAGCCACGGGTCCCTCCATGAAGGGCTAGTGGCTAAGTAAAAACAGCCGCACGGGTCGATCGACCAGGTAAAGCTACGTCTGCCGCGGGTGATCCGTGGATGGATGACCATCTTTACATAGCAAGAAAGGTCTTTGGCTTGGAAAGCACGTTAAGCTGTTGGTCCCGACTGTAATTCGTGGATCTTTGGAAGTCGTTACTAGTCGTCAGAAGCCCGAAAGTCTAAGAAGTAGTCTTACCAAGGGATATCGTGTTACCCGGTAAACGGGTTGTGGAGGTCAGATAGGAAGTCGCTCCATGTAAAATACTGGTACTCAGCTGCATCTGGTTAAACTGGAAGACGACCTCAACATAATTGGGAAAAGGCTAGGCAGATGATGATGAGAAGGTCGACGAGCAACAACAGGCGCACGCACAAATATACGTGTACGTACGAACACCAACCGACCGATCTCATACAAATACTAGTCGTGAGAGCCCGCTTGCCTTCATAAAACTGATTTACATCCGACACCTCGCAACTTCCGTTTCGACCCCTCGAGCCAGCCCGGGCCTCTGAGCCTGTAGTTTTGAATTTGCCCCTTAATAATCACAATCCGATATTGTCTATCCCTTGGTACCGCTCCCAGAGACGCCCTAAGCCGAGATCCGTACCTCAGGGAGGGTGCCCAGTAGTCGCTGAGCTTATAAGGTTTATGCCCTGGTTAGAGGCCTTAAATTATTAAAACACTAGCAGCGTGCCGCGGTTTCACCCGCATAAGTATCGATCCCGTGGGAATATCGGGATAAAACTATCCTATGTTCTTCCCCGGGATGCAATCTATCTCTCTGCCAAATTTTATCGAAATCCGTTCCGTGGTTTAGGCGTGAAAAGGTAACATACAGATCTACAGGATATCCCGGTTAAGCAGCCGACAACCTCCGAGGTTGATTTGCGAGATGCCAAAACAAAAAAAAAGACCACATGCTACAGGTCCAGTTGAAAATCAGCATAAGGCACTTGTCTGTTGTTATACTGATGGCAGAAAATGCATGCAATGCAAGGAAAGACTCAAAAACCATCCAAATCAGTTGGCCGTAGACCTGCTTCATGCAAATATCACCAAGCGCCTCAAAAGGCACCACATCCTCGAGCTGAATAAGTAATTAAGCACCATATGTGCGGTGCTCACAGGAGCCCTGCATAGCCACGCCATGAACCAACAACACATTTGCTTATAGCCGAAAGGCTGATTGCAGATACAAGTACAAAAAAAAAAAGGCACTTGTCTGGTGTCTTTGCTGAACTGGCTGTATTTGGTGCAAACGCCATGAGGGACATATTCCCACAAATTTTCTTACAACGCACTTTGCCCTTTTAGTCTGTTCTAAATAAATGTATATTTTTTCTTCTTTTTAGGGTTCCGTACCCAAAGGGTAAGAACGGGACCCTATTACTAAGACTCCACTGTCCGTCTGTCCGTCTGTCACCAGTCTGTATCTCATGAACCGTGATAGCTAGACATTTGAAATTTACACAGATGATGTGTTTCTGTTGCCGCTATAACGACAAATACTAAAAACACGATAAAACAAATATTTAAGGGGGGCTCCCATACAACAAATCTGTTTCTTTCGGCGTTTTTGCCTGGTGGTACGGGACCCTTCGTGTGCGAGTCCGACTTGCACTTGGTCAGTTTTATTTCACTCGCTGTACGCAAAGCGTGGCTTTGTGTGCGTGCAGTTTCACTCATTGTATGGAGTGTACCTTCTATACCCATCTCTTTTGTGGTGCTACCAACTAGATAAATCTTGGTGAGAATGCAAATAACTGACGCTTCGAAACGGGTATGAATGTGAATTTTATGAGTGTTGGTAGTTCTGTTTATGTTGAAGGCACTGTAGGGTGCTTCCCTAACATAAGTAATGTCAATGCAGATATAAAATGTCAAACTCAAACTTAAATGCAGAAAATGTCAATGAATACTCAACGGGATGAATCTAAATGAAAATGCAAGTAGTCCGACTCTCTAGGGGTGCACGTTGAAGAGCCTCCACGTGGCGCACCCTGGGCAACGTCGGCTCCAATTGCCCACCAGGTTTGGGTGGACAATTGGGGGGGGCGGCAAATCTTCGACAGGAGGAGAAGGTCATGGTTCCAGTCACCGATCATCCTCGATGGTCGGTGAAGGGAACCGGGCTACAGGCGGTCACGCGGCTACTCCCCCTCTGCTTACAGAGGGAGGTGAGTGGGCGTAGATCGTCGCGGGGCGGTTCACACCGCGGTACCCACAAGAGTGTGGGTGGTGGAGGGTGTCCCATGCCCGCGCTGCGTCTGTCCGGCATCCGGCGGCAGCGTGGGGACGCCGGGGCGGCGGTTGGTTCTGCCCAGCCGTCGGCCACCCCGTAATCCTGAACTGACAGGACCGGGGGTCCAGGCCACTGAGGCCCGGGCCGCGAGGTAGAAAACCTCTATAAAAAATTACCCCAATCCTAAGGTCTAGCGTGCCGAGGGGATGAATGGCCGGAGGGGATCCGGTCGTTAGCGCAAAAAAGGGACCTCACCCTTAAAAGGAACACAATAATGGAATCGACAGACCGAAATAAACTACCCCAGGGCGGTACCGGCTGCTCAGCAGTCGGAGAATCCGCCACGTTCCCTTTGGGAACGTCAAGCCCCCAATCGTATTCTGGGGGGGGCAAAGTATGTCGTCCGCTTGCCATTGGCAACAAGAGCCGAGGAGGCTCCTGTCCCTCAGGGGACCAAGAAGAGGCGAGAAGTGATGCGGGGTCGGAGTCCGACGCCGCATCTGGAGGCACGAGCATGGGAGGCTCAGAGAGCCCCTGCCGTGCCGGGGAGGTGGCTGTGAAGATAGGCAAGCGGCCAAGGTCTGGGGATAGCCAGGGACTGTCCTCAGACGGAGAGCAGGCCTCGGCCCGAAAAATCCCCACAAGTAGGCGGGGTGGGGTCCGAGAACGAGGCAAGGGGAGGGGGCTCAATGCCCGTGAGGCGAAGGAGAGAGCGGAGGAGTCCGCAAAGGAGGGGGGGACCGGTCGTACGGCCGCTTCGGGACCCTCGAGCGACGAGGCGGGTGCGGCTGACGCCCCTGACCCCGAGGCGGACTCCATGCGAAGGTTCGCGGCGGTAGTGGAGGCCGCCATCCGGGACGTGTCCTTGAAGAAGCTACAGACTTCTAAGAACAGGGCCATAGTCTCGGCGACGGCCTCCATCATGGCGGCGGCGGAGGCGGCCAACTACACCGGCCCTTCGGCCGGCGAAGTGGCCGAATTGCGGGCGGAGGTCGCCCGCCTGACGGCAGCCACGGAGCTTCTCCAAAAGGAGAACGGGAGGCTCCGGGCAGACCTGGCCGGCCTGCGGGCCACCGGGGGAGCGCAACCACCGAGCCAGCCCGTCCCGGTGGAGAACCAGGTCCTTAGCCTGGTTCGGCAGGAGCTGGCGGCTTTCCAGGCGCGGTTTTCCGTCCTGGAGGGCATAGTCCTGCGCCCCCCCCTGGCGGGCGGAGCGACCCCGGGGCCGAAGGCGGCCTCGTACGCCGCCGCTGCGGCAGCTGCCGGCCCTAAACCCGGACCGTCGGGCCGGGCCCAGGCGCCGGCCAAGCCGGCGTCGGCCGGGCCGGCGTCGGCTAAGCCGGCGCCGGCCAGACCGGCATCGGCCCAACCGGCATCGGCTGGAGGAGCCGCGGCGCCGGCGCCAGCTGGCGGGGCCCCGGCGCCTATGGGCAACCCCCCGGCGCAGGGCCGAAAGAAGAAGGGCAGAGCGGCGCGGGAGGCGAAGGCCCCAGAGCCCACGCCCCGCCCCCAAAACTCCCACACTTCTCCCGCGACCGACGCCGACTGGCAGGTGGCCGGGGAGAAGAGAAGGGCGGCCAAGGCGGCCAGGAAGAAGGAGCAAAGGCGGCGCCGCAAGGAGAGAGCCGTTGCGGCTAGGCTTCGCGCCCCGAAGACCGCGGCTGTAGTGATAACGCTACAGCCGGACGCGGTTAAGAGGGGCGTGACGTACCGTGACGTGCTCTCAAAGGCGAGAGAGACGGTGGACCTCCGGGAGCTGGGGATCACCGGGGGCCTCCGGCACAGGGTGACCGCCACTGGCGCCCGCATGCTGGAGATCCCCGGTGCTACAAGTGGCCCCACCGCTGACGCCCTAGCTGAGAGGATAAGGGCGTCCCTAGCGGACGAAGCTCGAGTCACCAGGCCCGTCAAGTGCGCAGACATGCGCATACTGGGCCTGGATGACTCCGTGACGGAGGGAGATGTGGTGGCCGCCGTTGTCAGGACGGGCGGGTGTCTGGCCGACCAGGTCAAGGCGGGCACCTTACGTCCTGACTTCGCGGGGATGCGAACCGTTACGGTTAGCTGCCCCGTGACGGCGGCCAGGACGATTGTGGAGGGCCGAAGGCTCCTGGTGGGCTGGGTTTCAGCGCAGGTCAAACTCCTGGAACCCAAGCCTCTGAGGTGCTACCGATGCCATGTGGGGCACCACGTTGGCATCCAGTGCACCTCCGAGGTAGACCGCAGCACACTGTGCTTCCGCTGCGGTCAGCCCGGACACAAGGCCGGCTCGTGCAACGCCGCGCCGCACTGCATCACATGTGCGGCTGCTGGCAAGCCGGCCGATCACCGGGCGGGGAGCAAGTCCTGCGCCCCACCCACCGGAACCAGGAGGAAAGGCAGGCCCTCCGCCGCCGCCGACACTCCCACCGTCGCCGCCGCCGCCGCCGCCGCCACCGCCGCCGCCGCTGCCGCCGCCACAACCGCCGCCACCGCAGTCGCCGTTGCCGCCGCCACTACCGCCGCCACCGCCGCCGCCGCCGCTGCCGTCGTGGAGCCCTCGCAGGGGGCCCAGGAGGGGGCTGAAATGGAGGAGTAATGGCTCCATTGCGCCTCCTCCAGGCGAACATCAACCACTGCGCCTGCGCTCAGGACCTGTTGCTCCAGAGCGTGGCGCAGTGGTCGATCAACATCGCCGTGGTCGCTGAGCCGTACTTTGTCCCGCCCAGGGATGACTGGGTGGAGGACCTGAGCGGCTCAGTGGCCATAGTTTCGTCGGTCGCCGCCGGCACCCCGTCCCTGGAATGCGTCACGAAGGGACAGGGGTGTGTAGCGGCACGGTTCGGAGAGGTTGTAGTCGTGGGAGTGTACTTCTCTCCGAGCCGAACTCTCGCCGAGTTCCACAACTCTTTAACAGAGTTGAGTGTCGTCGTCGCCGGAAGCCATCCCTTCCCCGTGCTAGTGCTCGGGGACTTCAATGCCAAGAATTTGGCCTGGGGTTCCCGTTGCACAGATGTGCGGGGTAGGATGGTGGAGGACTGGGCTCTGGAAACAGGCCTGGTCGTCCTAAATCGGGGTTCTGTTCCCACGTGTGTGCGGATGCGGGGTGAGTCAGTGGTGGACATCTCGTTCGCCAGCCCCGCTCTGTCACAGCGTGTCATTGACTGGCGCGTCATGGAGGAGGTGGAGACCTACTCCGATCACCGGTATATCCGGTTCGACGTCTCCGCCCAGACCTCTAGCGCGCTGGTCCAACAGGCCCCGAGTGGTCCGCGGTGGGCGCTGAAGCAGCTGGACCGGGAGCTCCTCCTGGAAGCCTCGATCGTGCAGGCCTGGGTGTCATCACCGGACAGGCCTGCCGATATCGAGGAGGAGGCGGAGTGGTTCCGGGAGGCCATGTCCGAGATTTGCGACGTGGCAATGCCCCGAGTCCGGCCAGGACGCGCCCGACGTCAGGTGTACTGGTGGTCGCAGGAGCTGGACGCGCTACGCAAGGCGTGCGTCGATGCGCGACACCGGTACACCAGGCACCGCAGGCTCCGCATTCGTCCTCCGGATGCGGAAGCCACGGAGGCGGAGCTGTACGAGGGGTACAGAGCAGCGAAGACCGCCCTCCAAGAGGCTGTCCAGCGGGCCAAGGATATGGCCCGCGAGGAGATGCTGGAGACTCTGAACAGAGATCCGTGGGGGCGCCCTTATAAAATGGTGCGGAATAAACTCCGCACCTGGGCCCCCCCGCTGACGCAGAGTCTCCGCCCCCAGCTGGTGGAGGAGGTGGTGAGCGCTCTGTTCCCTTCACGGGGGGTGCACACCCCCCCGCCCATGGCTCCGCCAATTGCGGTGCCCGAAGCGGACCACGCGGACGACGACGACGACATCCCTGAAGTGACCGGGGTAGAACTGAGAGCGGCGGTAGGAAGGCTGAAGGCCAAAAATACCGCCCCAGGACCCGACGGCTTGCCGGGTAAAGCCTGGGTCCTGGCCTCGAGGGCTCTCGGGCCTCGACTGGAGGCGCTCTTAAGCGCATGTTTGGAGAGAGGCCAGTTTCCACTCCGTTGGAAGACGGGGAAGCTGGTCCTCATTCGGAAGCCAGGGCGCCCTGCGGACTCTCCGTCCGCATACCGGCCCATCGTGCTGCTCGACGAGGTCGGCAAGCTCTTTGAGAGAGTGATTGTGGGCCGCCTCGTCGGGCACCTGGTGAGGACGGGGCCGGATCTTGCGGACAGCCAGTTTGGTTTCCGCAAGGGGCGCTCGACGGTGGACGCCATCATGCGCGTGAGAGCCCTCACGACGGGGGACGCGGTGTCCCAGGGTGGGGTCGTCGTGGCGGTGTCACTCGACATCGCCAACGCGTTTAACACCCTGCCCTGGAGCTGCATTGTGGAGGCACTCCGGTATCACCGGGTGCCGCCCTACCTCCGTCGAATAGTCGAGGCGTATCTGACGGACAGAGCCGTCAGCTACCCCGGTCGCGATGGGGAGTGGAACCGGCGAGAGATGTCGTGCGGTGTCCCACAGGGATCGGTCGTGGGGCCGTTCCTGTGGGACATCGGCTACGACTGGGTGCTGCGGGCCGACCTCCCTGAGGGCGTCAGCGTGGTTTGCTACGCTGACGACACGCTGGTCCTGGCGCAGGGGAGGTCGCATCAGGCGGCGGCCGACGCGATGACACGCGGGGTTGCGATAGTCGTGGAGAGGATCCGGCAGTTGGGTCTCGAGGTGGCATTGCACAAGTCCGAGGCCATGTCGTTTCATGGGCCCCGGAACGCGCCACCATCGGGATCCCAACTAACGGTAGGAGGGGTTCACATCGGCGTCGAGACAACGATGAGGTACCTGGGTCTCGTCCTCGACAGCCGGTGGAACTTCGTCGAGCATTTCCGACGTTTGGCCCCCAAACTGGAACGGGCCGGGGCCGCCTTCAAGCGGCTCTTGCCCAACCTGAGGGGGCCAAACGCCTCCTGCCGGAGGCTTTACGCGGGGGTCGTGCGGTCCATGGCCCTATACGGGGCCCCGGTGTGGGCGCGTTCACTGCGGCGGCGAGCCGCCCACTACCTGAACGCGCCCCAGAAGGTGGTAGCCATAAGGCTTATCCGGGGCTACCGCACGATCTCTGGCGAGGCGGCAAGCCTCATTGCCGGACTGCCGCCATGGGATCTGGAGGCGATAGTCCTCGCGCGCGTCTATGAGTGGCGCGCGGAGGCACTAAGCCGGGGGGAAGTTCCGCTTCCGCGGCAAATCGCTGCGGAGCGGACTGAGCTCCGGCGCGATCTCATGGCGACATGGAAGGAACGACTGTCGCAACCCAGCGCAGGGCACGCCGCGATAGCGGCGATAAGACCCCTCTTTGAGGAGTGGCTAGGGAGGCGCCACGGCGCCCTCACCTACCGCCTGACGCAGGTCCTCACCGGACACGGAAGTTTCGGGAGGTTCCTGCACATCATCAGGCGGGAGGAAACGCCCGGGTGTCACCATTGCCAGGATCGCCCAGAGGACACGGTGGAGCACACGGTGGAGGTCTGCCCCGCTTGGGCGGAGCACCGCCGTGTCCTCGTAGAGGCGATCGGCAGCGGCGGCGACCTCTCGCGCCCGGCCCTGGTGCAAGCCATGGTCCGGGGCGAGAGGGAGTGGGAGGCAGTCACCTCCTTCTGCGAAGCAGTCATGCTAGCGAAGGAGGTGGCGGGACGGCTCAGGGAGAGAGCCTCCCGTCCCAGCCGCCGCGGGAGACGCTCCGGGCGTCGGGAGCCGCGCGACGACTCCCGGCCACCGTAGGCGCGGGCCTGCGGGCGGAGAGTAATGGGTAGCTCACCGTCCGATCAGGACCAGGCCCGTGCCGGACGGCGCGTACGTGTTCCACGCGCGCCTCAAAGAGATGTCAGCATCGAGGAGGGGCCCCATAGGGCCGAAGCCTGCCGGGTCAGCGGGATTGTCCGAAAGGGTTACCGCTGGCCCGGAACATAAAGGGCTAAGGAAGGAACACGGGTGGGTTTTAGTCAGTAAGAGTCTGACACTCCCTTCCGCTCCACCCAGAGCGGGAGGGGTCATTTGATGATTTCCCATCCGCAAAAAAAAAAAAAAAAAAAGTAGTCCGACTCAAACCACGTCTAATTGAACACTAAAAATGTAATATTAATGAAATGCATGGAACAATGCAATATGTCAGTGTCAATGCATTGCCAAATGTAGGTCGCGTCCAAAGTGCAAATACGCGAGCCTACTGGCTAACTTATTGTCATAAATATATTTTAAAACCCATGTACGTGCACCGTACAGGCACTTTAGATTTAGTAAGTCTAGTTTTGTAAATAGAGAGTGCAAAATAAAATGTTGCTTTAACTTCTATCGAAAAGATCTCATTCCTGATGAGATAAAATAGGGCCCTATTTCACTATGACCATCACGAACACGATTCCTTACTTCGAACGTCAATTCCTTACGTACTTTTCTCCCTTCGTACATTTTAAGTACTTTTTTGCCTTCTGTGCTATCTGTATTTTGTGACTGGATGCTCGACAGCATTAGGTATCTACGTTTACAATCAAAGGACAATGCTGACTCATTCAATTCCCAGACTAATTAAAACCTTAACTCCCAGCCAACCTGACCCAGACAATAAAACACGACACAAAAACGACCAACGCGAAGTGAAATCAATTAAAGAGAAAACTCCAAAAAATAACCCTTCTTTCCACGGGCCCTTTTCTAATCGACTATACAATCGATTTAATCGATTAGTTCCACTCGATTCGACTATGCAATGTTTACTTTAGTTCTGAGCATCGATCGAATGTTTTAAGAGGACGCAAGGGAAAATCTCATTAGGTAGGGTCAATTTTGTTGTTCAACCGGGTTTTGAGGTCGGGTTGTAGTGAAAGATTGGCTTTGGCTGGATATTTTTGGTTTGAAAATGTGTGAAAGAAAGTCTGAATAGATCGTATACTTGCCAACTTATTCGTGATATTAGCTTATCAACTGTTTATTGTTCTTTTAGTCTGAAAATAAAAGTTGGAAGCAGGCGGGACCCATTTAAATTTTAAAATATAATAAAATGATATAAGTCCCGCCTGCTTCCAACTTTTACTTAATTTAAAAGGCTTGTTTTTAGCTTTTCAGTTTTTTTTTTTACCGCAGTCGGGTTTTTTATTCTTTTTAATTACTTTTTTTTTATTTCCAGCTTTTTAGTTTACAAATGTGAAAGATTTCGCAGACTATTTAGTTCTTGGTACGTGTTTGTTACGATTTGTCACTTCGAATTACTTCTAACCATAGGTATAAGTTGTATATATTTTTGTAATCACCTTTTAAAACCCTTTATTTTATACCCCACTTGATAGGTTTTGAGAAAAAAAAAATTTTTGGAGACATATTATGGCGCCAAGAATCGGCTGTTTTATTTATTTTTTTCAATTTTCATATACCCAGTGTCACTCTCACAATTAAGACGAATCTAATGGCACCTCTTAAGAGCCTATACTACCTCAGCTAAAATTCACTCTTTATCTCGCTCGCACGATACTGCTCGCGGACTGTGTGAAAGCGAGACAGAGTGCGGTGCTGGGCGGGAGGCAGCGCCAATAGTTTAGGTATTTGCTTTTTACGATGAAAATAAAGGTAATTCCAAAAAACTAACTAACATAAGACCTGCTTTGTAGTTAGTTCAGTTAGTATGCAAAGTTTCATGATCTAATTTGAAGTATTTTTTGAATACCAGCGGTTTATTGTTCGGTTTGGAGGTAACTTTGGATTTTTTTTCTATCGAGAAAATTTTATGGAATCGTGTTTTCGTCTAACATAAGACCTTACATTAATCCTCAACTTTAGCATATATTTATTTCAAAATTAATGCTGCAGTATTTTCGACATAACGGAGGATCATGCTAAGCCATTTGAGGTAGTATAGGCTCTTAAGCTGAAATCGATCAAGCCGTTTAGGCTACAGAGCGTGCCCAAGAAATATAGGTACATACGTACATACATTCGAAAAACATAGCCCTCCTTCTGGCGCAGTCGGGTGAAAAGTAAACGTACAGCATATCACAAGCTGGAAGTCAAATATATATAAATATTAGGAGTTGTTCTCTTCAACTTACTTTAGGGGTTGTTTCCCCATTGTGTTTTATTCATGGAGCTCGCTTGTTATGAATATTTCGACTTACTTAACTTTAAAATTCAAGTTTGTTAATTTTTACTTGAGGAAGAATGATGCTCTAAAAATTTTTTGTTAAAAGTTTATGAAAGATGCGAGTTGTATTTTTTACCCGAATGCGCCGGAAGGAGGGTTATTTTTTTTTAGTGTATGTAATGTATGTATCACACTAATATTATAAAAGACAAAGGTTTGTGAGTGTGTGTGTGTTTATATGTTTGTTACTTCTTCACGCTCAAACGGCTGGTCTAATTTTGGTAAAATTTTGTATGGAGGTAGCTGACACCCTGGATTAACATATAGGCTACTTTTTATCCCGATATTCCCACGGGATCGAAACTTATGCGCGTGAAACCGCGGCGCGCAGCTAGTCTGTCATAAATTAACGGTAATTTAGAGTCTACAAAAGCATTGCACCTCAGTTGCATGGAAAGACTCCTACGTGAAGATACTTAACGTAAGTCTGACAAACTCCGTTACCTAAATGCATAACACACTTTCCATTACAATTCGAAAGATTTTCATTACAATTCGAAAGATTTTCATTACAATTCGAAAGATTTTCATTACAATTCGAAAGATTTTGAAGGAAATTGCTAATCCATTGCGTCATATGATTGAAAAACATATCTGCTCAAACAACGTAAATAACGCAAAGCATGTTGTAGTACTGTCGGATTAAAGAACCATTGCTCAAGAGTTAGCTAGTGAAGTACTGTTTTATAACAAGAATATGTATGTTTGGGTATATATGTATGGGCCCGCGTTGCCTGAAATAAATACATTTTAAAATTTTTATTAAATTAAATTAATTTATTAAACATACAAACTTTATCTTTACAGGATGACCCCAATACAATAGTGGTTTGCAAACACACCAAATAAAATGAACGATCAACTTACGGCTAATACTTGTAAGTGCCACTGGCGTGCGGCCTACCACACGTCTGGTAGACCCTGGATAGGAAGCCCTGTTACTAACTTTCCTGATCGGCTAATCAATCTTAACAGATACGAGGAAATAAGTAGGCATAAATCCCAACGATAATTACCTTATTACATAGCCCGTTTGAATAAATCATAAGAACCATGAAGGAACAGGTTTGACAGACAGAACTATTTGAACATAAATAATACATCAAGTCTACGCGTAGTAAGTTGTTGACTGCAATAAATCAATTTAAAATGTTAATTAACTGAAGTAATTGTTTATCATTCGATATTGTAAGTAATTATAGTTGATGGTTTTGATAGAAATGGGTCAGTTTTTCTTTCGTACTGTAACGGACTACACAGTCTGGTCGTCAAGTGAATGAATATTATAGTCCCCGTCACGAGAAGCTATACATTTTGTAAATAAATAACTTCTATTATGTTAAGTTATTACGTAGCGACAATTCAATCAACAACAAATAATACTAAATTCAATCAACTCACGTGTAATACGAAACTAACCAGCAATTTCACTTGGTCGGGTTATATGTTAGCGATATAAAGCGCTGTCGTCTAATGTTTTGCATGTACTGCAACGCGTCTGAAGTAATTGCATTACACGCATTTTGAAGTAAGTTCACGCTAACGCTGTCAATGCTGCAGAATGCAGATGCCGAATACTCGGAATCGTCTGACGACAGTAATTAGATGTGTGTGTTAACATAATTATATCCCTATATAAAAATCATTACAAAACTTTTTTTTTTATTTGATGCAAAGGTTTCGAACCCCTGAGAGTGTGTTTACAAAATGTATAGCTTCTCGTAACGAGGACTTTAGCTTGTTTTGAGAGCTACGACAGCGCCATTCTGACAGTTGCCATAAGGAAGGCAACTGTCAAAATCATTTCATCAAATGTTTACCAACAGCACCCCCTGTGATAGGGTTCAAAGTTGATTGGGAAAATTGGACAGTTTCGGGTAGGTTAATGTACTGGCGTCTATTCATTTAGGTATAACCACTCGTGAAGTCTAAATGGGTTGTAGAAGTCAGACCACGGAGTAGAAATTCATTGCCATGCAAGCACAGAATTGTTTCCATGAAAAATCGTGACGTTTAAAGTAACCATGTTGCGGTTGTGTTAGTGCATTTTACTGGAGTGCTACTTTTGCTTGAAGCAAGTTAGACTAACGGAATATTGAGAGCAATTGCTTTGTGCCATTATTTCCTTGGTTCACATGATTTCAGTCGACGACGACTATTTGAGATGACGACTAATATGAATGAAGAACATGCTGCGCCAAACCCTAAATAAATTACGATAAGGGCTAGGGAATGATCAAATCATTTTAGTTGCGTCACGCTGAAGCTCCCTATGCTATTAACGCAACGTAATTTCGGCATAATGTGTCGTCAGTAATTCAAATTGCATTACAGGCGTAATCATGCCGAACTTCGGTCGTGCAACTTCGGCAACTATAAGAGACAAAGGAAAGGAGGCAGTCCCTTTATAAGGTACTGGGTTCGGAGGCACGTGCCAATTTGTATTGGGCCACGTCATTTTAACATAGTTTTTAGTCATTGTTACTTTATGGATTGTGAATGCTTGCAGTCCGGATTATTATATTATTTAAAGGAACTGTAGCGGTATCTACAAACGCCACATGCGAACAACGCGTCATATTGACGTCACACACAAATTCTGCAATAGATAAGCTGAGCTGTGCCAGATTATGAAGAACCGCGTCTATTAGAAGTTAACTTATATACCTGTAAGGTTCTTCCGAAACATTTTCTATCTCCACAAAAACTACCTACCACATATTTTCAATTACACCTAAAGAATCCATATAAAAAACGTTGTAAGTAGGTACATCTATCACTAAGTCGTTCATTTCATTAGCATATTGATTGGAACATCCACCACAGTGGCGAGGGACCGTCATACTCATAACATTGTAACACGTCAATCGAAAATTGATGAGAAATAATGACTTATCGTTATCTTTATTGCCTGGTAACTGAGCAATGTGTTCATTGCGGGTGCTTACCAAACGGTGTCGTGTTGCCAAGTAACTAGGTTATGGAGGTCAAACAGGTAGAAGCTCTATTTGGTACTGGTATTCAGCTGCATCAGTTTAGACTGGAAGCCGATCCTGACAAAGTTGGGAAAAGACTTAGCAGATGATGTAAGTGTAAAGGAAGGTATTGTTCCAACTTTTACCGACTGAAATAACGCAGTTTCAAGCAAGTTTTCTACATTTTGAAAACACAAAAAGCTGACTTACCAAGGGTTTCGAAAACTGGCAGAATTAAACGATGTTAAGAATATATCCTTTATGTAAGTATGTAATTTAATAGTCTCACGGATGCCATTATTTTATTTGCAAAAATATTTAATTTCGTAGCCACTGGGCATACAATCTGATATGCTGACTCTGATATCCCGTTTCACACGCTTGTAAATAGAAAAGTAATACCTACGTAGATTCATTATTAGCAAAACGAACCTTATTTTTGATGTTATTTTCTAGAAAATTAATTGTTTACAATTATATCTTGATTAAACAATATCAGGCTAAAATCTGACCCTCCTACCAATTATCATGTAATTCGTACATGACGTCACAACAAATGCAACATGGCGGACGCAAAACTCCAACATTTTCTATTGTTTTATCCCGGATAAACCGTATTTTCCTCAAAACCTGTTTTTTCCGATAAGCTTAATAAGTCACGTACTACAAAAATATACAAAGAAGGTTTAATGAAATTCGGCTTCGATTCGCATGGCTTACGCTATCCCTCGACTCATTATAAAAAAAATAACACCGAAACTTTTTGACAGCGAAATATTCAATTTCGATTTATTACCAAAAGTTTTCTACAGTTCTAAAGTTTGTTGTTGTCGAATTGTGAGCTTTATGCCGTTGCTATAAGGATGTTGATTTGTTAATGGGATGGTAAATAAGCTTGGTAATACTGGTGTCAGGAAATGTCAGGCGTATCAATTGACAGGTAGAAGTTCTCGTGTTTTTTGGGCGTAAAAAAAAGATACAAATGAATTAAATACTGCTGTCGACTTTTATTATTCTTATAGGCTGTATGATATATTTGTTTTGTAAATTACCTGCTACGGTGGTACACCTTTTCTGATGAGGGTATGCAGATATAAAAGCTGTTTTAATTTTTCATCCCTTTAAGTTTTTATGAACTTTACGCCGTAAAACATTATCTTTAGAAAATGATTTGGTAGAAAGCTGTATGCTGCCTGGCAGGTCTAATGTTCGCAAGCGTTTTACTGCTAAATATCAGGTCCTGGGTTCAATTCCCGGTTTGGACAAAACGTTATTGGTTTTTTCGATTTGAACATTCTCAGTAACAGACCGGAGTCTGGATATGTGCCCAGTCGATTGGAACTATTATTTGGTATCCCTATTAAGGGGCTTACAGGACATAAACACAAAAACGCAAGTTTTAGAAACAATAAAAGTATATGATCGACTACAGTAAACAAAATCAGAAAAATATATGATATTCTTCAGGATTTAAGCTAGGTAGATAGTGTGTTGAAAACATAATACAACTAATTTGATACGATAGAAAAAAAATAATGAAAAACCATACTAAACATACAATCATTATGATTTATTGTCAGATTATTCTACAAACAACATACTAAAGTACAAATGTTTTAATTTTTTAGTCCAAACAGTAGATTTTTTGCAAATAGATAATTGCTTCATCTTTTGCAATAAATTACGAGCGTTGTGTCATCGCGCTTCTCTTTCTTTTCTATGCAGTCCGACAGTGACCTCGCTTTAGGTCATGTAGTAATAGCTCATACCGAAACGCAAGAAAATATCGCTGTGAAAAAAGTATTTTATAAATATAACGTTTAATCAGTAGATTTTTTAATGTGCAGTATGTCCCATTACCATTTTTTTGACTACCCAATATTTTTACCAAGGCATAAGCTTTCTTTATTCGTTCATACTGAAACGCAATAAAAAATAACGCTATAAACAAGTTATTTCTATCAACACTTGGCAACTTTCAATTGCGATTTTTTCGTGAAATAACGAATGCAACGTTGAAATACGACACTTTACATAAACCTATGGGTTCGAAAATACTATGTTCGTAATAACATAAAATTTCATTCAAAATTAAAGCAGAAAATCGCCTTTGAATAAAGCCAATACTTATGCTCGTGACTGTACGTATATTACATTATCATGTCAATCATGTAAATGGGTGACCATCTATACATACACATTTACAAACATAGTTTATAAGTCATTGTTATTAACATTTTATGTACCTATTAAGTGTAGTCCGAAATAAAAATACATGCCGAGACCCCTCCGTCCCTCGGAAAGCACGTTAAGCCGTTGGTCCCGGCTGTCATTCTTGGATGTTTGAAAGAGGTTACGGGTCGTCAGCAGCCCAAAATACCAGTGTTCAGCTGCATCCGGTTAGACTGGAAGCCGACCCCAACATGTTGGGAAAAGGCTAGGCAGATGATGATACATAGCATAATCTGCCTATGACGTTCCCACTGTTGGGACACAGGCCTCCTCTCGTCGAGAGGGAGATTTTTATCTTAACTTAATAAATTCCAGTAGCTTTTCTAAAATAAATAAAATACAGCTTGTTTATATTCAACAAAATTCTCATTTCCGTAATTCACTGCATACTTAAAGAAACAGGATGAACATCAGACATACCTACTCCATTTTATATTCCCATACCACTGAAATAGTTCTAATTAAAATGACTCAATTAATTACTTAAAATCGTGGACCTGTTTTGAACATTAGAACTAAATTGTTTAACACTTTCATCCGATGTTGATGAAGAGGTATGAACCTATGTGAGCAGTTTGTTTTTTAATTTTTAGGGTTCCGTAGTCACACAGCTTACAGCCGTTGCTATCTTGTCTCGATACAATACAAGACTATTAAGCTGCAGTATTAAATTATTTAACACTTTCCTGTGGACAGGTTCTTTTTACCGACTTCAAAAAAAGGAGGTTATCAATTCGACACGTATGTATGTAATATTATTTATTCATGGGATCCACACTTTTTGAAGGTGTGGCTGGTGTGGTGGTGAGGTGGTGTGGTAGAAGCCTAACAGAAAATAATAAATCGTCAAATAATATAAAAATTAAACTTAAAGGCATTTTATACTCGCGGAAATGATCAATGAATTCTTAGCGATATACAATCCTTTGATTGAAGCCACCTGCCGGCTTTAATCAAAGGATTGAATGCAAAAAAAGTCTTTTTTTGAGACATTTCGCTGCCATTTATATGCTTCTAATTCTTTCACCTTTTATACCCTGTTTTTGTCCAGACGGTAAAAAAGTCAGCCTATATAAAGAAGATGATTATAGGAAGTTCAGCATGATGCCTCACGCATTAAAATAACTTAGAAAAGGGTAACCAATGTGCGCAGCAGGTCTCCGTAGGTACAGACGTCAGCACGATTTCTTGAATAGATTTTCAACTTTATCGCTTAAGCATAAGGTTCAAAGTGGATTAGGAAAATTTGACAGTTTTGGGTAGCTTGATTTGCTGACATCAAAATCTAAAGGTCCCAAATACTACGGACAGCGTAGCGGTACCTACGATTAGATGAATAGATTCATCAACCATTCGTCACATTAAATTAAAATCCAATTTCTAAGAATCCAATGGTCAGTTCTTTGATAAATCTTTCTCTCTATAAGACTACAAATCTCTGCGGAACCATACCTCGTACATGGACCGACTGGTACTTGGCGGGTTTTAATATCGATTTACAGGAAATACCAAAAGTTTTACGAGGTTTTTTAATGAGCAGTTTTAGCACTAACTTCCTCTGTTGTAAATTGTTTCGTCAGGGGGCATCCTCGAAATAGATTATTTACAAGTAGGTACCTAATATTTCTTGGTTATAGCCTCGTTAAAGATTTTGGATACAAATTATAATCTAGTTTAGAGACAAGTTACCGACTAATTATGTCTATAGCACCTTTGCTAATTATAATTACCTACCTAGTTTGATCTGATTATTTGGTATCTATACTATATAATATACTATATATTTTGTACTATATAATATTATAAATTCGAAAGTAACTCTGTCGGTCTGTCCTCCTGTAAACCACTGAACGGATTTCGATAAAATTTGGCAGAGAGATAGACTGCATCCCGGGGAAGGACATAGGATAATTTTTATCGACATACCGCGCGGGCGAAGCCGCGAGCGGAAGCTAGTTTGTAATAAAATACCAAATAATTAGATCAAACTGGTTTTTCATCATGTTAAGGTATCGATTCCCATTACATTTGCCAAGTTTCTCTAGCTAATTTAATTTGACCCCTTATTCATGCAATTCTATATTAATTTATATATAATTTATTCGCTGGAATTTTATTCGCTACAAAATCGCTAGACGACAACTTTATACCCAACCAGTCTAATTAGTTCCAGACCGGATAGATGTCGCCACTTATTACCATAAACAGTTCATAGAACCAGGATGATGACTAACCGACAATCGTAGGCGCAAACCCGTTATTTTGCGGATCACATACAGTTTTTAAGACCTCAATTTGAATTTTTGTCCTGATACACAGGAAATGATAGTGCATCCATCAAATGTTTTTTAGTTTCCTTCGTTCCTAATCGACATCCTTCCTATATGTATGTTTTTATCTTTGTAGTAAGAAGAAAGGTGCTTGGTTTTAACCAGGGACTTGAAAACGAAATGAATTTCGTTCTGTTACCACTAATGTTATTGTATAACGTTCCAAAATTTGTAACGATACTAAAACCTAAAAATAGCAATAACGTTACAAAGAAAAACGTTAAAGAATATCAGTTTCTTTCTGACGTCCCGTAACGACTCTCAAAGATCCACGAATGACAGCTGCTTTCCGAGGCACGAAGGGGTCTTGCTATTTGAAGATGGTCACCCATCCACGGACCAACCGCGGCAAGCGTAGTTTAACCTGAGCAATCGACCCGTGCGACTGTTTTTACTTAGCCACAGGCACCGTCTGATGATGATCAACAACATAGTGATCAACAATATAGTGTAGAAAAACATAAGATGTAAATCGAAAAATCTACGATAAAATAAATTGTAGAAAGCTACGTTTAGTTATGATATCCTGTGTGAAATTGTTAAACAGGGTTAAATTAAATAAGCTAACGAAGCTCTGCAGACGTCATAATCGATTTCTCTAATTAAGACAAAACAAAAAAAAAGTTTCATTGTTTTTTTTTTGGGGTAACTACTTACTGCATTTACTTGAAATATCAGTTTTAACCTTTTGAACGCCAGAGCATAAACGCACGCGCGTGCCCTCCACGCCTAGTCACAATTTTAAATATTTAAGGTATACAAATAAAAACACACAAAAGTAATGATTTATTTGTTTACTTCGTGATAAAGTGCACCGCATTTTTTGTCACATATTTGTGTCGCTCGTAATAGGATAGGCGACACACGACTGGCGCGCAGGGCACGCGCTTGCTTGTCACGTATATGTGACAATTCAAAGGGTTAAAAACCGTTTTGTTTTACTGTGTAAAGTCGACAGACGTGATGGATATGTTCACTAACAATATGACCAACATATCGTTATAAGTATAACGATATAATAACGTCATTCATTTCGATACTCAACTTAGCCAGCTTCATGGCATAAAATATGACGAAATAGACGAAAAAGTATGAAGAATAACTTTACAAATGAATTGGTAACGTTTCACAAGTAACGTTATTACAAGCAGATAAGCTTAATGTTACTGATACCTATAACATTACTTACAATATTATTCTACCCGAACGACTGACAACCAGTCTTACCAGTATTACCCAGTAACTGGGTTGTTTAGGTCAGATAGGCAGTCGCTCCTTATAAAACACTGGTATTCCGCTGTATCCGGTTAGACTGGAAGCCGACCCTAACATAGTTGGGAAAAGGCTAGGCAGATGACGATTGTTGATCATTAAAAAAAAAAATCTAAGCACATCAAAATAATAAATTCAGCTAGTGTATAGATCAACATAATTATTTGCCATAAATATCCAATGCTGAATACCTTCGAGCCTATTAATAAATTACTTCATTGACTATGAATTATAATTATTTTAACCTATTACAAACAAAACAATAAAATAAAGATATAATAACAGTGGTTTGACCTGTGACTCCGAGATTAATAGCAAATTAGCAAAAATATTCAACGACGATCTAAAGTTCTAAGAAACACCGTTTTTTTAATGTATTCATCTTCATTGTAATGCCATAGTCATTAAGAGATAATAAAGATGTCAAAGAGATAAAATAATTAATTAATAAAACTAAATGGTAGTACAATTTTTTAAATATTTTTTTTACAGAGCTACCAAAATTATATACCTATATAAAAAATACAGTGTGTTGTTTATTGCCCTGTAGTATCCGAAAAATAATTCAAAAGAGAATACGTAGAAAGAAATCATTTTATTAGCATCATACGTTAATTAATTAATTACAACCTCCTTTGATCACCCAATTCCTCGTTCAAGAAGTGTGGCAGTTTTTACCAAATTTTTTTCACGTTTATCTGCCTAGCTTTTTCCCAACAATGTCGGGGTCAGCTTCTAACCTAACCGAATGCAGCTGAACACCAGTATTTCACATGGAACGACTGCTTGTCTCCCTATCTCTTAGCTCCCTAGGTACCACGATATGCCTTGGTAAGACTGGTTAACGTTTGGGCTTCTGACTACCCGGAATGGCTATCAAAATTCTACAAATGACATCCGGGAGCAAAAGCTTAAAACATTCCCTCCAAGGCCATGCTTTTTACCACAGTCATCTTTATCATTAAAAAAACTTGATCGATATTTTCATGCCCTACTTTATAAATACATTCGTTATACGTATTTAAATACTCTAATGTGTTTTTGTATAATTTATACGCGAAGCGCTACAAAAGTTTCGACATTAAAATCGCGTTAGCTACCAAATTAAATAGTCGTATTGATGTAAAGTTCTGGTCGGTTTGTTAGCGGAGAGTTGAGGAACTTTTGTAGGTGTTCGGTAGGTAGTTAAATATTTAGTCAAAATACTAGAGTTATAATTAGTAGTTAGACTGGCATTGGAATTATTCGTACAATTATCAACTTCAGTAGGTAGAAGCCCTTCTATTTTAGGGTACAATTTATAGTAGAATGATTTTATTTATAGAAATACTAGCGTCCCGCCCGTGCTTCGCAAGGTGTTTACGACTTGACAAAACGTAAGTTTAATATTTATGTATTTAAACATAAACATTTCAGAATAATGATAGTGAATACCGCATCAAAATACGTTGCGTAGTTTAGAAGACCAACGTAGCACAGCATCCTAATTGCAAACCACACTGTCAATCACAATCTGAATAATTTTGAAGGATATTTGCCTATCCATTGCTTCATAAATAATGTTCGAATAACTTGTCTGCTCAAAGAACTACTTAAATAACGCAATGAATGTTGTTGAACTGTCAAAATCAAAGCCATTTCTACTGTTAGTGTGTTACACCCACAGATAAATTTATTAATAATTTATTTATTTATTTCTTTAATTAAAACGGTTTAAAACCAATTACAGAGCTTAAACGCACAGTTTGTATTATACACTAATTATAAGATAAAATATAAAATCTTAGGGTAAAAAGTTAACAACACTTTCATAAAGTTGGATTAGATTAACAATCGCTCTTTTCTAACAATTGGACCGATCCTTATCAAAACAATAAACACGTATCCAGTTCTATAAGCGGTAGATCGCTGATAACTCGTAAAACAAAATAAAATGCCGCCGATACTGCCCCAAAACTACCTAAAATCAATATGGTGTGACCTTTGACATCCAATTAAAAATACCATATTATTGTCATTAGGGCTCGATCACTGGTCTCACAACCACACCACAACGACAATACGCGGACGGGTGCTAATTTGTATGAAAATAAGTAATTTATTTACACGGACCACATTTGGCCGTGTAGACGATGCCGACCACATCAAGACGACGCCGTCGCAACCACCAGCGAGACCGCGCACTAGTAGCCGGTTATAGCGCAAACTCAACTATCTGTCGGTCTGCAAACACTAGCACAACGTCACCACACCGCAACTACTAGCGACAACGCAACCACAACCACAACACAACTGCAAAAAGCTGCTGCTTACATTTTGTCGCTGCGATGTGGTGTGGTGGAGTCGTAGCCCAGTGGTAACAACCGTGACTTACGAGACGTAGGTCGCAGGTTCAAACCCCAGATAAGCGCTTTACTTTGTGTAAATAATTCATCACCTCTGCTCTCAAAACGGTAAAGGAGAACATCGTGGAAAAACCGGCATGACATAGAACCAACAATTCGAAGACATGTGACATCTACCAACCCGCACTGGACCCGCGTGGTGGATTACGGTCCATTCCCTCTCACCGAGAGGAGACCTGTGTCATTACTTTGCATTATACTCGTAGAATCTACTTAGTTCTTCTAACTGAACAGACGGGTGCACTGCTGGGGAGTTTGTTGCGCCACTACTTCCCAGCTAAAGGATTAGGAAGTAGTGCAGCCAATTTTTGGGGGCTTCATAAATTGCTGATTCTCAGCCTTAAATAAATGACTTGTTCTTGGAACGAAGTTCCATCACGCGGAGGCGTAGGACTGGTAGAAAACGTCGAGTAAGGACAAAGTGGTATGCCCCGTTCATGCGACTCTCTCCGTCTCTTTCTGTTGTACACGAGTGTGTGTGTGCGAGTTTCTCGTAAAGAACTTCGTTCCTGACGGGAACCCCCGACGGCAGACATGTTTTTTTTTTTCAAGTCATATGTTACCGCGAGGGCTTGGAAGGACTTGCGGGAGCCCCTTGTCCAGTAGTGGAAAAGTATAGGCTAAATATAAAACAAAAAAAAACGTTACGATATAAGATTTCTGGCAGTTTGTCTATAATGGGCAACAGTCTGAAGCGTAAACTTTGACATTTCAAAAATAATAAACCAAACATAACGGATGCAATTAAACTGAAATAAAACTGAGAAAACACGATAAAACACCCACAGCCATATAGGCTAATAAATTATTTAGCCTCTCGCTTGCTCTTAATAGTCTATGGTCCCCAGTGGCTAGACTTGATGGGAAAATACCGCGGCAGATGTATTTTTTATCATTCACCAGCTTTGTAGAAAAGTCGTCTAAATGAGGGTATTTTTAAATTAAACTTATATTTCTGTGCTGGCGAAAGCTCATCAGATGCAGTGTCTTAGTTTTTTATGGCATTTTTAATACCTTTATGCCTGTATTTAAGTTTGATATTGTTTTTTGGATTGCTACCAGACTCCAGCACATCAAGCTACTACAATCTGTCAAATTTCTTTAATAGATTTTCAACTTTATCGCTGAATTATAAGGTTCAATGTTGATTGAGAAAATTTGACAGTTTCGGGTAGCTTGATGAGCTGGCGTCTGTACATTGCCTGTTTTTTAAAAAGTCCTGCGTTTCAATCACATTAAGATTCTTATTACAAAGACAGGTTCCATGTTTTATATCCTGCATAAAGAAAGCCTTTGTTTTGAAATATGACCACTTTTATACATAGGTAATAGGTAATACGGGCTGGTTTCCGCAACTCCACGTCAAAGCGCGTATTTTGCGTACGCTTTTATACATTTATAAATTTCAGTTGAGAACAACATTATCAACTGTCTAGGATTCACAGTTAGAATATACCTACATAAATTCTGAAGCTAGCGAGAATTCTACCCATTTATCAAACTACTGCCTAGAGAGGGTAGTTAGACTGTGCTATAATGCTTCGCTAGCATATTGCTGACCACAATATGACATGAACAACATAGAATAGTACATATCTACAGGTAGATAGTTACTGTTGCAGACAAGCGACAATTGAAGACTTCAATGATATTCGATTAGAGTAATCTTGAACATATGTTGCAGAACTATTCGCTTTTAATTTCATAGGCTACGAAATCTACATTTTTGACACAGGTCTGTGATTTTTTAAAATCTATTTCTGTGTCTGAAAATTTTATTAGAAATATTATGTGACCTGACAATATTTAGGTGTTAGAACAACGACACAGTCGCAATTTTATCATCGCAATAAGTCCCGGGAAACAGACAAAATTTGACGACAATAATTTTCTCGCCTGACCAGACATAATCAGTTACTTACTCATTATTATACCCAAAGGAACAAACCTATTTTGATAGACAAACACATTCAATTATTCAATGCCCAGAATTCCCGTTCCCTAATCACTATTAAATTAACTTTCCAACGAATTACTAAATTATAATGCTAATGAATAAAATTTACATACACGCGTATTTGTTTAACGTGTTACGAATATTTCCCTATGTCATTAATTAGAATTTATTTTGTGTTGAAAACTGTGTTCGTTATAAACGTTTTTGCGTTCAAAATTGGTGTTTGCTAAAGTTAATTAGCTTTGTCGTAGGGTGTAGGTACGGTGTTAACAAGAAAAGTAAATATAATACATGAGGTATACCTTTGTACTTATATATTTGTGTATGTGACGCCTGGTGACAGCACGGGACACCGCTCGCTAAACAAACACTTCCACACAATAAGTATAACGGACAGTCTTCTGTGCAAGGCTTGCTTGGAGGCTGAGGAAACCGTTGCGCATGTGCTCTTTGAATGCACAGGCGTCGACCAGTTAGGACAGAAACCCTTGGGGCACCCAGGTGACCCAGGTCTTAAACAGAACTCCTAACAAAAAACCGGATATTTGTGTAAAATTCCGAATATTTAATTTAATTTTTTTTTTTTCGGTACAAATTATTTTTTTTAAATATTTTCTTCGAAAGTTCAGCAGTTCGGAAAAATTACAAGGCCGGGCAAATTCTTAACGGGCGGCCAAAACTCTACTTAGACCTGTTTTACTTATAAAGAATGAATGAATCACTGATCATGAAGAAACCATAGTCATTATTGTAAAATTTCAAAGGTTTGATGTCAAGCTCGATAGATGGCGTTGGCGTCGAAATAGATCTCGCTATGGTTTCCTTGCAATAATGACTTGGTTGTAGGATCTCGCAATTTTAATCAAGTATACCAGTTTAAATCAGATCTAAATTGTGGTTTTATTTACAACCCTAATAGAGTTCACATAAGTTCATTAGTCCAAATCATTACCAGCTCGGTAATAAATAATCACTAGCTACTCTAAAAATCTTCCTCAGATATGCAAATCATTCAACAAGTATTTTATCAAAACCTCACTATTGTCAAAGTACGTTGACATCTAAATGTTAGGTTTTTATTATGTGATGTATGTAAACATCACTTAATAAAAACCTAACATGTACCCAATTATCACCTCTATTCATTCCCAACAATAAAGCTTACCTTCCTTGACATGAGCGATCAATCGTTGATGATTTTATAGCAACAAAAAAAACTGCAAATTCAAAGAAAACATAAATCGTTGCAATCGCTGTGGTATGTAAAAGTTGCTTTTTTTTTTGTCGTTCTGTTTAAACTTGACACCTGTCCGACTGGCTGTGGCTTTTATGGGTTCCGTAGTTCTACGTATGAAACGCTGTGCGCAGAGCTCAACGAAGATTCTCTTCTCTTCTGTTATAATGTGAGTGCAATTCTAGACCACAAATACAAGATACTAAGTGTTATTGTATTTTTTTCGAATTTCTGAAATTATATTTTAGATAGACCTTGTCCTGGCAATACCGAACAGAACAAAAAAAGAATTATCCAATTTGGTGCAGTCATTCGGAAGTTATGCGCGCACAGACATTTCGGCGTAAGGATGAATAATAGGCTATTTGACAATGTAAAAAATAAGGTCATAATTATTGACACTCGTATAGATTATCGCTTTTAAAATCGATTTGCATTAATTTTACTACAAAACAATGTATTATTTATTAAAAAAATCCCGAAAAAACTTCATCTTTTTAAATCTGGCGCCACGTAATCGAAAACGGTCTGGATTGGCTGAACTTATGATGACGTCATGATATAGTCAATTTCTGTCTATCGTTGACAGCACAGATGACTTTTGTCTAGTATCTCGACCGTTTCAACGTTTGTTTACGTGTATTGTGACGTCACGACGCCATATTGTTAAAGATAGCGTTTTGGCGGCTTATTTAAACAGTACATTTTTATTTACTATTTTCTAAAAGAAATACATTATGCAATTTGAAGTAATAGGTTTTTGTGGGCTCGTTAGACACCATTAAATAATCTGAGATGTTTATCAGAAACCAGTCATATAGCCTATTATAATGTTTTTTTGTGTTATTTAAATATCAACTGTCCAATATTAAGAACTAACAGAATGCTCTTTATTATGTACACCATATGAATTACAGCTTTATAAGTAGATATACATTTTACATAAGGTGATACAATGGTAGGTATTATCGCTAAAAGCGGTCTATTGAAGATGGATTTAAAGTGAGAAGCAGAGACAATACTGCGGGTATTCTGTGGTGTACAATTTACATATCTATAAATGAATTAAATACATACTTACTTACATAAAGCATTAAGCATTTAAACAATGGCAAAGGTACGTACAGTTGGTTCGATCGAAGTCGCATTATGCTTTCAAAAGGGTAGATTTGGATCAAAATCTTCACTCAATGCTTATAAACAATAGCCCTGAATCCATTGTCGCCTTTCCCTTTCGCTATGTATATAAATATAAAGTCTCCGGAACCCGATTCCTAATCTCAAATCAACCTTAGCATCCTTTATCAATAAAGTGACGAATCAGAAACCTGTTTGACAAATAAACCATTGTATCGCGTGTGTTTAATTTACGATTTTTGCGCTTTCAAGTTGGCAAAAGTATAAAAAAAAACTGGCCAAGTGTGAGTCGGACTCGCACACGAAGGGTTCCGTACCACAAGGCAAAAACGTCGAAAAAAACACGTTTGTTGTATGGGAGCCCCCCCTTTTTTTTTTTTTTTTTTTTTTGCGGATGGGAAATCATCAAATGACCCCTCCCGCTCTGGGTGGAGCGGAAGGGAGTGTCAGACTCTTACTGACTAAAACCCACCCGTGTTCCTTCCTTAGCCCTTTATGTTCCGGGCCAGCGGTAACCCTTTCGGACAATCCCGCTGACCCGGCAGGCTTCGGCCCTATGGGGCCCCTCCTCGATGCTGACATCTCTTTGAGGCGCGCGTGGAACACGTACGCGCCGTCCGGCACGGGCCTGGTCCTGATCGGACGGTGAGCTAATGGGAGCCCCCCTTAGATATTTATTTTATTTTGTTTTTAGTATTTGTTGTTATAGCGGCAACAGAAATACATAATTTGTGAAAATTTCAACTGTCTAGCTCTCGCGGTTCTTGAGATACAGCCTGGTGACAGACAGACGGACAGACAGCGAAGTCTTAGTAATAGAGTCCCGTTTTTACCCTTTGGGTACGGAACCCTAATAAGATAAAAAATATACTGAGATCGATAGCCGTCGGTTTTTGTGGTAAGATTTATTTTTTAACTTCGTCGGATAAAAGGACCAGATGCAAAAGCGAGACGACTTATGCGCGAATAATTTTTTCGAAATACAATTTTGAGAGTTTTTCTTATGGATTTATCTTTATTTACGTTGAAATATACCTACTTAGATACATTACACACGACACGACTAGAATCAATTCTATTTTATTGTAATTTTTGATGTTATTGCGTTGACTTAGAAGTTTGATTTTTCACTGCTTCAAGGGATTGCAACCCTGAGCTTTTGATATTAATTTCAAATTGACAACTTTACGCGTTCTTGAGAAAAAGGGTCTGGACAGACTGACACATCGAAGTGATCTTATAAGGGTTCCGTTTTTGCTTTTGCGGTATGGAACCCTAAAAGTAAATAAAGAAGTTAAGTAAGATATTTTTATTTACCAGTATCTTAATTATTATCTTTAAAGAAACCAATAAAAGGTGTGGTTATGACGTAATAAGTAGATCAATAATACTTAAAACAAGACGGCTTACTCCTACGCATAAAGTCATTTCAATTAGCTTATCTTCTTTATTTGAACGTTATTCAATTTTGCCAAGCGGTTATGTCTGATACTTGATAATTATCATTATAAGTGATTTATTGCCCTTGGGATGTATGCCTAAAGATATTTATATAACCAAAAAATAATAATGTGAAGAGTAAACTACCCACGACGATTTTAGATGCCGTACTGTAATTAACATTATTTTGGAGGCTTATTAAGAAAGGTGTTATATGGAGGACGAAGGGTCTGAGACTAAATAATAACAGCCGCACAGGTCGATCGATCAGGTTAAGCTACGCTTGCCGCGGTTGGTGTGTTGATGGGTGACCATCTTTACATACCGTGACCCCTCCGTGCCTCGGAAAGCACGTTAAGCCGTTGGTCCCGGCTGTCATTCGTGGATCTTTGACAGTCGTTACGGGTAGTCAGAAGCCAGAAAGTCTGACAACCAGTCTTACCAAGCGGTATCGTATTACCCAATAATCGTCCCTCCATGTAAAATACTGGTATTCAGCTGCATCCGGTTAGACTGGAAGCCGATCCCAACATAGTTGGGAAAAGGCTAGGCAGATGATGATGATGATGATTAAGAGGTCTAATTAAATTAGCTAACAAAACTTCACAGGCTTTACTTCAAGCGACCGTTGATCCCGTTATCATCTGGTAGTTCCTTGAAATTAGTTTGTAATTTTTTTTTTTAATCTTCTTTAGATACTCCTCCATTTGACCCTGCATATTCAAAAGTACAAAGTCTTCTCTTTCTAGTAAAGCAAAACCATCCACGCAATCACTGTCCATTCCAAGGTTGCATGGAAGAGATCGCAGAAAGCGATAAGGCCGCCCATTGTATGTTTTGTATTAATCGTATTTTTTTTTTGTTATCTGCATCGCGCAAGCAGAGTTTACCGCGCAACTAGCATTGATACAGCGGCCCAACATGAATCATCGGGCAATTGCCCACCAGACACAACACCTGTCTGGTCGGAGGATCCTCCCTTTTCTATGGAGATTGAGTGAACTTTACACCCTGTTCCTCATACCTCTATAAATAAACACACTGAACCTCGACTAAGTGATTAAGATTTTATACTTTATAGCCTTTTTTCACATTCTACCGAGCGAACGTAAAAACAAAAGAAAAGGATGTAAAACTCACAAGTTATTACAAAATGCATCGCTAACAAGAGACGTTAATTTTATATAAAACTGCAGTGCCATAAAAGGTATCTTAATTTAAAGTTTATCTGAATAATGATCAACAGGCCACACACGGAGAGATAACGAAAGTAGTATAGTTGACCGCTCGTCAGAGGTCTACACTAACTACGAAATTCGTCCTTATTACAATACGACCGACGTAACTTGGCGGGCCTGAACATAGGCACAAAGAACTTTCGCGCATGTTCTCTCACTCGCACTCGCCTCATGTCACCATTTGGTTCCTAAAAAATCTTACTGCGCAGCCTTCTGCGCAAAGTTCTGACCCGCCAAGTTACGTCGGCCGTATTGTACTACGAATGATATCCTAACTATTATTATAAATGCGAAAGTAAATTTGTTTGTTTGTTTGATACCTTTTCACGCCTAAATCATTGAACCGATCCTCCTGAAATTTTGCATATACGTTGTCAGGTGTACAGAAACGGACATAGGGTACCTTTCATCCCGAAAAAGAGTTTTGTTCCCGAGGAAAACAACAATAACGTTATTATGATGATAGATAGCGCCACGTGTCTTTCGAATCATGATTGAATTATATTAAAAACTTCTTGGGTAAGGACATAGGTTACTTTTCATCCTGGATCGCAGACGAAGTCGCGGGCACCAGATAGTTTATTTATAAACCTCCACAGGACACAAAAACTTCTCCGAAGAGAAAGGACCAAAAACCAGTTCTCTTTTAACGGTAATAAGAATTGGTCCTTCGATACGCGAAAACGAATGTAACTGTTGATTTAACTGATAATCCTGACGCATCCATACAGATTCATTCTGCGCACTTCGCAATCATTCAACGACTCAACGTATCCAGAAGTTAATGAGATAAATATTACGAAAATAAACTTGAGCTCCGTGACCAGCCGGTCGATTCAGTAAAAATCTCACCGTGAAAACTTTAGGTGATGTGAGTTTGTTTTTGCTAGGAATTGACACTATTGACAGCTCACTTCACCTAAGTTTTCACGGTGAGATGGCTACAGAATCGCACTGCTGTAGGTAATGCATTTTGGCAGTGCTTTAATCAACATTATACATATTTTTTTTATTAGGTATTGATGAAAGAAATGAAATAACTTATAAAGACTAGGCTTCGCCCGCGTGGTATGTCGATAAAAAGTAACCTATGTCTTTTTCCAGGGTATAAAGCAACCCCATACACAGTTTCATCAAAATCGGTCTAGCCATTTCGGAGATTAGCCGGAACAAACAGACAGACAAACATTTTCAAAATTGATTTTTTGTGCTTTCATAATGCATTTAATAAAAGCTGTTATTTTGACATTACAAACAGACACTTAAATTTTATTAAAATTTATTTTTTAGGTAAGTACAATTATTACTTTATTTTTCATAAAAAAACAGCTATAGTTCAATAAAAACGTAATTATCGAATATAGATAAATATAGTTCTAAGTTATAGTAGAGAATCATGCAGCATTTACTTAACTGACCACACTACAAAAAATAATACTACTAACCATTTTCTTTACATAAACACTTACAGAGATGGCTTCGATAAACATTAACAACTATAATTATTCTTCCTCTCCTAACAACTGATTACACTGGACATAATCATGATAATGTTTTTTGTAAACCAATTCCTTTGCCGCGCAACGCGTTGTAGGCATTAACTGAGCTGACTGTGCGCATAAACTCCAAGCCCGCTTTATAGTACTTCTGTCTTTCACCTAGTCGTAAGTTTTAACGCACTACGGACAAAACTGGTAGCTAAATGACGGGTTGAGACATCGCAAAACATTGCAGCCTATAAACTACCAGAGAACATTTCAATAAACATTCAACCTAATCCTCATGCGCCAAAGTGCTATTTTGATCACAGCCATTCTGACGCTTGTGCCGTTTCAGAAATTGTATGCACGGTCGACGGCCACGCGAACGCTTCGGTATCCTAAAAGCCGTTTTGGATTTTATTCCTTGGAAGCAAGTGCCAATTTGGGGTGAAAGGAAAACTGTGTATACGACGTTATATGTCAGGATAATGTCGCCACGCGTAAAGTACTTGCGGGGACTCAACTGGTTTTTCTTTTTATGTATTTTTCTTTTTTTTTCGCATTTTTTCGATGTCGCCTCAAACGCGGTTGGGAATCTTTATTTTTATGCTATTGTTCAAAAATGGCAATATTTTATATCTGTGTGTTTGTATTTAAGTTATGAGGTTTCATGGTCTTTGGTAATATTTTTTACTTTGTGTCAAAATAAATAAAGAATTGTGACGTTTACACAAATATAAGTTGTTTGTAATCGAAGAGACATTCTGGCGATAGCTTCATAAAAATGAATAACTTATGGTTTTTGTCAAGTTGCAAGATTGAATTTTAAAAGTTATTATTATTATTTAAGTATTTAAATTATGCTAATACTTTAATCTGTACAAGTAAATAAAACTGACAACGTAATGTGAACATTTTTAAAAGGTAAGCGTAAGGTATGTAAATAAAATTATATTTAGTTGACGCAATAGTAAAAATCATGAAGTACCTACCAAAAAAAAAACAAAAATCAAGTAGGTAAATCGATATTTGCATTTTTTTAATTTAAATATTGAAGTCAAACCAAATATTTAAATAACCTTTATCCACTGCGCGTAAAACCATAATGTATAATTTAAAACATTTTATTCAACACAGCATGTAGATAATACAGTTATTTGCTCTAACAAGTATAAAATTAACTAAATAGCTCTATCTACGGCCGTGACCCAACATCTCATTTAACCCCAACGCTATAAATGGGCTATAAATGACCAATACTGACTTTAAATCCCCTGTAATTCTACTGCCTCCATAAAATAGCTATATGGCGATCTTATTAACCTCGGTTTAAGTCTATGCAAGTCTATCTGGAACCACGTCAGTGGTAGCAAAGCAACGACGCTTCACAAGTATGCAACTAAACAAAATAAAGGTAACTGCATCCGGCCACTATGAAGGAAAATATTGAGAAGTTTCAGTTTTGTGGTGATTTTTAAAAGGTTTGTTTGGCAGTCGCTTAAAATGCAAAACGATTTTTTGACTAGGATTTAATTTTACTCCACCTTATCGGCGTTGTTAGAAAATTCAGGTGCGTAGAAGTCGTAACTGGTGTGCAGGTATGACCAGGGGGCCTAAAAAGGCCACTTTGTCAGAATCATAAAAAAAAAAACATTATGAATGAAGACAGTCCGTGTTTTTCTTTTTTTCGCTGCACTAACGTAGGTATAATCAAAGTGATTGGGATTGTATTTGGATTGAATTGATTGGTATTTTAGCACAGAGAAAAAAAAATCTTTCACTAACGGGATTTGATACGATTAACTTAACAGTTAGCTGTCCATTATGATTTATAATGTTACCCTTTTATGATTCTGCCAAAGTGGCCTTTTTAGGCCCCCAGATGTATGAATGTAAACAAATCAAAGAGGAGGAGAATGATTGTGGGGATCGTAGCAGATGGCGTTCTATAGTTTCGGCCATGAAAAGAAGGCATGGTTTACCATGATTTAATTTTACAAATAATGTAGATAGCTACGTTACATGTTGTGACTATTCCTTCAAACTTGGTCCTTTTACCCTTAAAAAAGTTCTTTTCGAAACCTTTTAGTCCCATAATATTATTAATGCGGATCGACTGTTGTGGGCCGCCTTTCTTCCTTTGTCACTCATAATAATATCCTTCAGAACCTTGTGATGACAAAGGTATAGGATCTTTTAAAGAACATTTGCATTATGATAATACGCTTATTTCATATTCTTTATATAAAGTTCAATGAGTATATGTACGAAAAAATATTAAATTAGTTATGATCGCGTGGGAAACAAATGTGCGGCGTCTGTCATCCGATTCGATTATTTGATAACGCTCTTCGATGTTAGTAAGCCATGAAATTCGATAAAAAGCTAACGTTCTCAAATAACGTTATGGAATATTGTTTCAGGTTGATGTTGTTATCATTATTTTATTCAATCACAAATTTTTGGGGCAATTTCATTGTGTTAACTCTCTCGGGAGGGTGATGTGAAACAGGCTCAAATCGATATACATTATTTATACTGGTAGTAGGGATAATGTAGTTTATTAAAAGACAAAACGTATTTCTTTTTTAACCTAGTACCAAAAATATAAAATGCCATAAAAGAGCGTTTATCACGAGAAGACCATTGGGGGAATGCACAAAAATAAACTAATTTGGAAAAGCAAATATGTACAGTCACGAGCATAAGTATGGAAACCCTTGGCTTTATTCAAAGCCAATTTTCTCCTTTATTTTTTTGTGAAATTTTATGTTATTACGAACATAGTATTTTCGAACCCATAGGTATATGTAAAGTGTCGTATTTCAACGTTGCTTTCGTCATTTCAACTTCACGTAAACCCTACTTAATCTATTTACAATCACTTTTTGTCTCGTTTCAAACAAAGACAACACGCCAAACATCACAAAGAATTTAAAATCAACAAAGAAACGATAACTATAAATATTTTATTGACTATACGAAGAATCACACTAATATTATAAAGGTGAAAGTTTGTGAGTGTGGGGGTGTGTTTATATGTTTGTTACTTCTTCACGCTCAAACGGCTGGACCAATTTTGATAAAATTATGTATGGAGGTACCTGACACCTTGGGTTAACATATAGGCTACTTTTTACCCCGATATTCCCACGGGATCGACATTTTCGCAGGTGAAACCGCGGGGCGCAGCTAGTTTATTCATAAAACCCATACGAACTTAACCTTTTGTCAAAACCCTGTATACTGTACAGGCGCCGTTCGCGACAGGTGTATAGAGCGGATGTGTGACCGGTCGCAGCCTCGCAGCAGCCAGTTTGTGGTCGTCTGGTCGCCATCTCACTCTACCAGTATCTCAGCGACCACGTATCGGTTTTCTAATTTGATTTTAAATTATTTTGGTCTTTTGGTACGGAGTATCTAGGAACTTTTTTATGTTTTAATTTTTTATTGGTAATGAAAACCAAATAGTAAAATATATAAAATCCAAATTCATTTAGATATTATTTGTTGGTGAGCAAAAAAAAATCTTTAGGTTTTGTCCACCCTAGATTATATTTTTCAGATCGCAGAAAAGATAAGAAATTCGTCTGCAGTATTCCTTTACAAAAACGAATCGTTTTACTTACCAATGACAGTTTTTGACGTGAAAAGTTCTCTAGGCGCGTTGGACATTTTTTGAGATGGGAAAAACCATTGAACTCGCGCCACTGTTACCGTAAGCGACACCGCGCGTGTTTTGTTTATAAGACGATTTAAAAAATACCCGCTTCGGATGTGTTCGGCTGTTTTCGGTTTTAATGTATAAGTATCCGATTATGTCAGTGAGTTATGGCAAAGTAATCAGTTTGTGTTTTGTTTTCACTTCTGCCGGCACTCCCGGAGTGACACTGTTTTTTTTTATTGCCAAACTGGGCATAAAAACAGATAGATTCGTAAGCTAATTTTCCCTGTGATAGCTACTTCCATATGGAAGGGTCTACTATGCGAAGCAATGAGGTCTTTGGTTCATTATTGGTAAAGTTACAAGAGTTAATTTTAACCAATAACAGTTCATAAATTATAGGAATCCGCCATTACAAGGTATTACACGGAAACGTTAGTGTTACACAGAAACGTTAAAGTAAACGGGTTGAGTGGGCAATCATGATAATTTTCCTCTCACAGTGATGGACTTGGTCATAAACTAATATTCAGTTTGTCTTTCCATAAATCGTACAACACAAATATTTCAAGAACTTGTAAATTATTCAACAAATGCCGATGAAACATGAATTATTTGCAGGTTAACATAAATAATTGCGTGTCATAAAACCGTTGTTAATATCCCTGTTATTTTAAAAGTCTGTAATTTCCAGTTGGCAATCATTTGTGCTTAATAATACCCTGTAGTACACCTGGTTACCGCCACCGGTGGCCTTAACGAAACTTTTCAAAATAAAAATAAAATATAAATTAAATCATTATTCTACTGACCTGAATCCAATTTATTTCGGGCTGGCGAAACAATATGTATTTTTCTTCCGTACTTCTTTCTCTATTAGCTACGCTTGCCGCGGTTGGTCTGTGGATGGGTGACCAGCTTTACATATTAAGACCTATGTGCCTCGGAAAGCACGCTAAGCCTTTGATCCCGGTTTTCAATCGTGGATCTTAGGCAGTCGTTAGGTACGGATCGTCAGAAGCCCGAATGACAACCAGTCTTACCGAGGGGTATCGTATTATCCAGTAACTGGGTTGTGGAGGTCAGATAGGTAGTCGCTTCATATAAAATACTGGTATTCAGCTGCATCCGGTAAGACTGGTAGACGACCCCAACATAGTTGGAAAAAGGCTAGGTAGATGATGACTTATAATATATATTAGTCGTCAGAAAATAATAATTATAGGTACCTACATAAATAAAATATCAGTTTTATATTTAGGTAAAACAACTCCCGATTTTTCCCCCAGATCATACGTTTCCGCCTTAAAAAGCAGTAAAACCAACTTTAAAAAATTTTAACCTAATAAAAAGTAATTTTACAGTTCTCGGCTTTATTGCCTCCTAACAATACGTGGATACCCTCCATTTTTCAACCGCAAAAAGACCTCGTAAATAATGTTTTATATTTTTTATGTTAGTACCTATAGACTGTATATGGGTTGTATATTTCCCAAAACGGTTTGCGGTAAATCATGTATATAGCCAGTAAAAGTCTCAGGTTTTCTTAAAACTATCTGCGACGGTATCGTAAAAATGTGAGGCTTTCGGTACCCTTTGAAAGTGGAAATTAAGTTTTTATCTTACAGCTTGTAGGGTTTGAGATATTGACGAGCTATCAATTTCTTCGAAGATTGTAGATAGGTAAAATAATGAATGTAGGAAATGCAAACAGTGCGAAAGGGGCAAAGCAATCTCTCATGGGCTATATAGATTGGATTTGAATTGTCGAACCGATTCGGTATCGATTGGAAGCAGTGATGGCCCAGTGGTATCGGCATCGAATTACGAGTAGGTACGTTGTGAGTTCGAATCCTGGCAAGCACTTTGTGTATCTAATTTCATCACCACTGCTCTCAAAATGGTGAAGGAAAACCTCATGAGGAAACCGGCATGTCCTACAACCAAAAAAATTGAAGACGTAACATCCACCAACCAGCACTGAGCTCGCGTAGTGGATTATGGCCCACTCCCTCTCACACAGAAGAGGCCGGTGTCCCAGCAGTGGGAACATTGTAGGCTGGTTATGCAAAATTGTCGAAAAATGCGACTTACAAAGATCAGTCACCTAATAAGTACGAAAAATATAGTAGTCACAGGAAATCAAAAGATTGTCAACTATTTGTGGTCAGAACCAAGTTTATTAAATCATGTTAAACGATTTTGAGTGGCAGTGGGCAGGGCATATTGCTCGCAGAACAAATGACCGATGGGCCCGAAAGGTTCTGGAGTGGCGACCGCGTACCGGAAGACGTAGCGTTGAAAGGGCTCCCACAAGGTGGACCGACGAACTTGTGAAGGCCGCAGGAACCCATTGGATGCGAGAAGCACAGAAAACCGGGAGGCCAATGTCCAGCAGTGGACATCTTTCGGCTGAAATGATGATGATGAAACGATTTTGAACCTTCTATGTAACCTATGACTTGACTGCACATGCACACTAAAACCTATCATCATTTGAACGTAAAAGCAAGTGAACGACTCTATAAAGAGGTAGGTCTAAAGTACTGTTTTTGTATTTAATTTAATAACACTAATCACCATTGCAAATCTCTCTATTGATGGCGTGCTTGTAGTGAAATGTATTCTTTCTTTTATAGTAATAGAAACCTTTTATCTGAACGTATAAGCTGTTAAGATTTAAAATTACAAAGTGAAATGGAGTCTTATAAATCTTGAATTTACTGACTTTTAGTCTTCACTTTTGCATCTGTCTGTATGTAATAAAATTTACATTTTCCAACAATAAAATGTGACTGAATCATTCATGGACAGATTCGAGACGTCAACATAGAGATTTGTGGTTATTTAATTCATAAATGTTTTACAAAATATTGTAGAAAAAACGTTTGTGAATGAATTGAATATTATAAAGAAACGAAATTGAATATGTTACAAAGAGGATGGGTCAATCAAATTAAATAACATAAATCAATTTGACAAAGATGAAGGAAAAGAAAGAAATGATGACATTATTTTAGAACATTTAGAAAAATCTTTAAAGATTATATTGCGTTGAAGAAGAGGTTTTAGGATTAGATGGCAGAGGACGACAAAGGGAACGATGGATGCATTGTGGGAAAGATTATATGGCTAAATAAAGGGTGAATACTGAGATCTGCTAATAAAGACGTCTGCTACGTTAGTAGACCTTTAATAAATCGGGAGAGGATGGAGAGTATTGGACAGCAGGAATTTATTCGAGCTCTTTTAACTGAACAGACAGCTGTGCTCCTAGGGAGGGTTCTGCACGACTTCTTTGTTCCAGCTAAAGCACTAGGAAGATGTGAAGGGCTGGAAGAATTCTCAGCATAGTTTAGAATAATTGACGTTTGATTTTTAATAAAAAGTTAGAATTGGTTTGGATTTTTGTGGCCGTTTTTCTTTGTATGCACTCTTCAACAAAGAGCTCTATTTCATCAATTTTTCTGTTTGTCTTTTTAATGTTACCTACTGCACATTTTAATAAGAACACGATCTTGCCTAAAGCACAATGAATAAAAGCCTCTACAACAGGCCGGAAAAACTATATAGCCCAAAGCCGAAAAACTGCCTGATTGCACGTCCCTCGTTTTACTTGAGTATCAGTAAAAAACTAATTTACTCGCTTGTCTGTTTCGACATTCATTTGCAGAAAGTGTGAAGCCTATTGTGTATCTACCAAGCCGTATTTATGTGCAAAAAGTAATTATGTAGGTACTATTATTATAATTCCAACCTCATTACGTGGTTTTCTAATTTTTTAGCTTAACCGTTACTTTTTAAATGTTGGGTGACAAAAACTTTGATAGGCGGAGAACCATTGTCAATTATTATGTTGCAGGATGTTATTAAGTTGATGGTAAAAAGTTAGTTGATTTTTAGAATGATTTTGTTGGGCGTACATTTGGCAAATTGCTTTGAGTATACCGTTTGCAAACTGCCATGATGGTCTTCGATGTAAAAAAGAAAAGTTTTATCATTTGGAACAACAACAAATAGGCATAATTACAATTATTATATAGGGTTATTGTTATTACACAACATTAACAACCTCTTAAGAGGTCATTGTACTCATTAAAAAAAAAATCAGCTGTTCCCTACATTTTGACGAGTTATACGAACATAAATTTAATGTAGGGAACAGCTGATTTTTTCCGCGATTTCAGGTTTGGTCCCCTAATAAAAGTTGTTTATAATGATGAGTACAATGACCTCTTAAGAGGTTGTTGGTATTTTTCCAATAAGCCTGTATAAGAGGGGCTTGTTAGTCTTTTCCCAATGTTGTTGGGGTCGGCTTCCAGTTTGACTGGATGAAGCTGAATACCAGTGTTTTACATAGAGCGACTGCCTATCTGACCTCCACAACCAAGTTATGGGCAACACTTGGCAAGACTGGTTGTCAGACATTCTGGCTTCTGACTACCCATAACGACTGTCAAAGATCTACGAATGACAGCCGGGACCAACGACTTAACGTGCTTTCCGAGGAATTGAGAGGTCTCGATATGTATTGTAATGAATGGTCACCCATTCACGAACCGACCGCGGCAGGCGTAGCTTCACCTTCGATCGACCCGTGCCACTGTTATTGTTTAGCCACGGGCCCAAAAAAAAATCTTCTAGATATTTATTATTTATGGCATTAAACTAAGAACGGTTGTAACAACATCCATAATTTGAATTTTATAATATTATATGACCCCATAAAACTACATCGTGGGCGAAATTGAGCAATAAATTATGACTGTCTGTCTGTTTGATAGTCATTTAATCTTTTAAAAATAATATATCATCGAATTAATGTCCTAAAATTATAATAATAAGCTAAAAGTTTCATTTTGTATAATAATTGTTTAAAATGTTTAAGATTTGCATAAGATATTGGCTTAAGTCATTGGTTAAAAACGCTTGCGAAGTTTATTTTGTGAGTTGAAGTTCTGCACAATTTAATATGCAGTCAATATCAACCCACCAAAAATATTTTCATGTAAAATGTTGCCAAGACGAGACCACATATGGCTCGCACTACCAAAAAGTTATCAGATCTCATATAGAGCCAAGCTTCTAACTCTACACGCCCTAACTTCACAAACTCTACACCATAGTCAAAATATGAGGCTTGGCCGTTTCGTTACTACAAGAACTATTGTATACCTAACAGAAAAGTAATTAACAGTGAATAAATTTTTCACCTTACGCCCATGTGATGGTAGCGAAACGGCCAAGCCACATATTTACGCAGCGCAGCAGTCAATCGCCCAACCGTGCCGTCAGTTGACGAACTGTCACAATACACGCCAGTATCGAAAAAACACGCAATTTTCCTACAGCCAATTTACACCTCAAATTAACGAGCCGATATTTTTATTTTTTTTATTTTCCCCAATGTCTTAATCAACCAGTCTGTTCATCCGAATCACGAGCATATTTTCCCAGAATCTTTAGGGAAATCAGCGGGTCGCTACTGTAAAAATCTCAATCGTGATTTAGGTGAAGTAACCTTGAAGTGAGCTGTCATTGCTAGATGCACTTCAAGCTCAAGTCCCCTAAGTTTTCACAGTAAAATTTTTACACAATCGCACTACAGGTATATCCAGAAGTTCTATTGCATGTAACGTGCTTCATAATCAGCCTATAATGTTCCCACTGCTGGGACACAGGCCTCCTCTCGGTGAGAGGAAGTGGGCTGTAACCTACCACGCGGGCCCAGTGCAGGTTGGTAGATCACATCATGTCTTAAAATTTTTGTTTCTAGGATATGCCGGTTTTCCTCTCGATGTTTTCCTTCACCGTTTTGAGAGTACTGGTAATGAAATAACTTACACAAAGTAAAGCGGCTGTCATCATCTGCCTTTTCCCAACTATGTTGGAGTCGGCTTCCAGTCTAACCGGATGCAGCTGAATACCAGTATTTTACATGGAGCGACTGCCTATCTGACCTCCACAACCGACAGACTACCCGTAACGACTGTCAAAGATCTACGAATGAGAGCCGGGACCTACGGCTTAACGTGCTTTCCGAGGCACGGAGGGGTCTCGGTATGTAAAGATGGTCACCCATCCACAGACCAACCGCGGCAAGCGTAGCTTAACCTGATCGATCGACCTGTGCGGCCGTTATTATTTAGCCACGGACCCTACAAAGTAAAGCGGCTGTCTAGGTTCGAATTCGAAGTCGCGGCCGTTTCCAATTGGCCACCACTGCCCTGATTTCTATTTTCCTGTCAATTAAGTAATAGCTTTGCTGATCAGCAAGCTAATAAGCAACTAAATTGGTTTCCTATAGAACCTGTAATATGTAGGCTAATTTTGAATGCACTTACGATAACCACATAGATACCCCATAAAATTAAGCGGTTATTATACTTTCTAGCACCTACTTTTACACTTTCTATTACACTATAATATATATTTTGAACCTTATTATAAGGTATTTCATGCAAGTACTCCACACCTTATAAGGTAAAAATAATTAGGCTGGTCACACATGTTGGTCATAAATTGATTTGATCCAATAGTTGGTGAATACTGATTGTTGGGAATTAAGTAAAGATTGGTCGTTTATTACCCGACTGCGCAACGCAAAGGAGTGGTAATGTGTTCATCAGCCTATGTATGTTTGTATGTTCCTTTGAAGCACTATACAGACCAAACGCCTGGGCCGATTTTTATGATTCACACGTCAATCGATTCCTCTTATTCCGGCGAATGTCACTAGAACATGACGTTAGTGAAATTTAAAAATGGCCGATTTTTGGCGCTATGTTATGTCTTCAAAAAAATTTTTTTTCTCAAAACCTATCGAGTGGGGTATCAAAATAAAGGGCTTTAAAAGATGATTACCCATTTGAATTTGAAAATATAATAAAAATGGTATGGGTCCCGCCTGCTTCCAACTTTTATTTAATTTAAAATTACCGCAGTCGGGTTTTTTATTTTTTTTTAATAACTTTTTTTTATTAGGCCAAAGAATAAACCTAGTATACACATGCCTGTAACTTGCGCAAAAGTATGCAAGTAGCTTGCATGCCGTGTGCCATAACCACTTCTGATTGGTGAATACCACACGTATGCGCCAGCTACTTGCATACTTTTGTGCAAGTTACAGGCACGTGTATTCCGGGCTATATATTCCGGCATTGCCATACAACGTGGCAATGCTGCGAGCCTTTCGGGAACATTTCCTGTTGAATGAGATTCGGACGAATTTTATAATGCCCTGTGATTCTTTTCCCTCTTTTTGATATACAAGTACAGACGCCAGCACATCAAGCTACCACAATCTGTCAAATTTCTTTAATAGATTTTCAACTTTATAGCTAAAACATAAGGTTCAAGGTTTATTGGAAAAATTTGACAGTTTTTGGTAGTTTGATGTGCTGGCGTCTGTACATAATTTTTTTTTATTTTAAGGGCTGATTTTTCCAACACCAGATTTTAACTGTGGAATAATTTTGAATTTTTGACAGTTCTTCCATACAAAAACTGTCAGACGTCAATTTTATTCCACGAATAAAAATTATCATTAGAATGAAAAATCAGCACTAAGTCTGTTATTACTGCTTATATATTATGTAAATATTAAAGTGTTTTCTTATAAATTTTAACGTTCAACGTACCTTTTATGTGCATATTTTCTATGTTCTTCTCCATAGAGATCGACGGTTTGGAATGGGCAACTAGCTTCAACTTTCTGACTAACTGACAGACATTCCAAAGTGCCTGTACAAGGTTTAATTGACATAAATGCTTTGAGTTTGAATTTGATTTGAAATAAATGATTTGACTTTGACTTTAATACAGAAGCTTTTGATGATATAATTTAAAGTGTTTACTTATTGTTTTTTTATATACTTTTACATTTTATATACCGAATTCTTGCTGATAAAATTTTAAACCCACGCGGTCCGACTTTGTTTTTTTTTTGTCTTTTGTTTTTAATGTTTACCTACCAATGTGAGTTGCAGAATTATATTAGAGTAAGTATAGGTACACGATCATTATGTAATATTTCTTTTGTCAATAACAATAGTTTGCTATCTCGAAATATCACAAATCGTAAACAACAAACCTTTGTACCCCACCTACCTGCATTTTTTTAACCCAAAACCCAACAACTTAAGATCCAAATCTCACCTCTACGCACCCAAATTATATAATAAAATAATAAAAAAGAAACGATCAACGTTTTGCAAGAGCACAATATTTTTCACCGTCTGACCCGAGCTATGAGGCAGCGTCTAAAGTGAGAGGCGTAAGCGAGTGCAAAGGCAGGGCGCGAAGTGTCAAACTAGGGGGACTCCTCTCTAAGTCACTCAGTAAACACAATAATTTTGACAGACTTGTCAGTGGCAGTAACCCAACAGCTACCTTATTTGAATGAAAATACATATCATTTGGACAGTGACACATATTATTTGGACAGTAACACATATCATTTGGACAGTGATGCAAAATCAGAGATAAATACCTGTGAACGGACTTTCCTTTATTAAAGCCGCCAATCGAAAGCTTTTGAATAAATATTACTTTTTCTAAATAAATTAAACACATTATTTTGCTAATTTTAAAATGATTCTATAGTAAGGCAGTAAGTGAATAATTGATTATTCTTAATGAGGAATAATAAAGATCGATATTGTATTGACAGTACTGAAATCTGACGTTTGACGTTTGCCCGCTACCGCGCCCGCTGTCGCTCTATTCACCGCGCATACTCTCTGGATGAGGCTATGGAACGTCGTGGGCGGACCAGACCAACGCGCGATCTCTAACGGTGTCCGAAATTCGTAAGCAAACGACATATGAATACCGAATGATGGTATTGTGTTTGGTAGGTTGTATTTGAACATGATTGTAGTTGGTTTTGTCTGACTCGAGGTGAACTTTTGATTTTTTTTTGAGAGTAAAAAAGGCAGACTATTTATGTGACTAAGGGCGAATTCCACCAAACTTTTATATCTAGACTAAGTCAAAACCTGAGAATAAATTTTGACTTTTTGACAGTTTTTCCATAATAGAACTGTCAGACGTTTATTTTATTCCACAGATAAAAAATATCTGACTTTGGTAAAACCGCTAGGGGGAATTCCACCAAACTTTAATACCTAGAATAAGTCTTATCCTGAGAATAAATTTTGAATTTTTGGCAGTTTTTCCATACTAGGTGTCAGACGTAAATTTTGTTCCACGGATAAAACATATCTGACTTTGGTAAAATTAGCCCTAAATGATTTATATTTTGTTTCTGTAATACGGTTTGTACCTACATACAAACACTTTTACACGTCAATCATAATTTACTATATGACTACTCTAAGAAGATAAGGCCGAAACCAACTCGGAGATCACAGTCTCTTTTAAAGTCCAGTCAAAATCTTGGTCAAATCATGTGCAGACCATGTAGATTGGTGTTTGATACGGTCTCTTGAGAAAATAACCTCACAAATTGAGTGGACCTGTTCAGTCAATCCACTCATTTGTCAGTAATCGTGCAGCTCAACTCAGAACTTAAGGAGCTCAACAATTCGACTAAAATTAGTTATAAATAAGATTAATAATGTCAGTTAATTACTCATTTTGATTCAAACTAATTTTAGCTTTAGTTTAGCTTTATCAAAACTAGGCAAACACACCGTGTTTATTTATGAATGTTTGGTAGAACCAGTAGGTAATTTGCTATTCTGTAAAAATATCACCGTGAAAGCTTAGGTGAGCTTAAAGTGAGCTGTCAATAGTGTCAATCCCTAGCATGTGGTGGAATGACAGCTCACTTCACCAAAGTTATAACGGTGATCTTTTACAGAATAGCACCACAGCAATAGTTACCTACCTGCTCAAACTTTCTTCAAGAGCCATTACGAATGGCGAAAAAAATAATGTCGATAGTTTTCATTTTTGGCGACACAGTTGATTAGTCGACACTAATTGATTAATAATTAATTGACTAATTGATTACATAATCTTTTTTAAAGGAAGTGGGCCCATTTTTGCGTCACTTGCAGAGTTTGAAGTACACAATCAGCCTATAATGTTCCCACTGCTGGGACACAGGCCTCCTCTCTTCGAGATGGGCTGTAATCTATCACGTGGGCCAATTGCGTCTTGGTCTTCTTCGAATCTTCGAATTTTTGGTTGGTTTTCCTTCACCGTTTTGAGAGCAGTGGTGATGAAATAATTTACACAAAGTAAAGCGCCTATCTGGGTTCGAACCTACGACCTACAACTAGTAAATTGCAGTCATTACCACTTGGCCACCACTGCTCAAAAATCTTGATAGATTCTATAAATTTTTAGAGGGAGTGGGCCCACTTTTGCGGCATTTGTAGAATTTGAAGTAAAACATCCCAATGGCCAATCAGATGTATGCTTTCATCGCCCACACTTAGCCAAAACATCCACATATTTACATCCATCATTCTACTGATAATTCAGTTCCAGCTAAGTGCTAAGCCAGAAGTGTTTACGCCCGTAAAAGCCAATTCAGATAATGATATATTTACGAATGAGTGGAAGACGATATTTTCGATATTATTAGGCTGAGTAGGTAGCATCCGTAAGATATTCCTGGCTTTATTAAAGGAATTACTTCTGCTTGGATTAAAATACATAGTAAATAAACCAATAATAATCAGCCTATGTTAACACTACTGAGACACAGGCCTCCGCTCGGTGAGAGGGAGTGGGCCTTAATCCACCAAGCGGGCCCAGTGCGGGTTGGTAGATGCCATGTGTCTTCGATTTTTTTGCCCACACATCAAACATCATCATCGACATCAAATCAAATCAAATCAAAATATTTTATTTCACATAAGCCTACATGGGCACTTATGAAGCGTCAGAAGCTAGGTGCACGGTTCCAATTGGTCGTTTCCTATGGAGAAGAACCGGCAAGAAACTCCACGGTTACTCTTTTTAAAAATAATTGGGTTTTACAATATTTTCAAATTACAGTAGGTATGAGGAAAACGGCATGTCCTTGTCCAGGTACAAAATAAACAAGTGCGAGTCGGACTCGCACAAGAATGGGTTCCGTACCATAAGGCAAAAACGCCGAAAAAAACACGTTTGTTGTATGGGAGCCCCCCTTAAATATTTATTTTATTTTAATTTTATTATTTATTATTAAAGTAAAAATACAACTGAGTATTTTGTGAATATTTCAAGAGCCTACCTGTAGCCATTACTGATATCGAGGGAAAAAAAATCGCGTTTGTTGTATGGGAGCCCCCCTTAAATATTTATTTTATTTAGTTTTTAGTAAGTATTTGTTGATAAAGCGGCAAGGGAAATACATAATTGGTGAAAATTTCAACTGTCTAGCTATCGCGGTTCTTGAGATACAGCCTGGTGACAGACAGACGGACGGACAGACAGCGAAGTCTTAGTAATAGGGTCCCGTTTTTACCCTTTGGGTACGGAACCAACCCAAACGGTACGGTTACGGTAAAAAGAGATTTTTTTTTAGTTTCGAAAAATAAATCTGAAACCAAAGTTTACAAACTAACAAAGTCGGTCTTACAATTTCGCAAATATTTCTGCAAATCCCACAAAGGGTTCTGACGTAAAGAAAGCTGTTAATAATACTAAGAAACACCATAGGCAGCCTATCACCCACAAGTGATTCGAAGAATTCGCGTGGGTTGCACCTCGCCTAAGTAGTAGAATGCATGAGCAATTTCCTATGCATACACCACACCTTCAATTTCTTTAGAAAATATGTGGTATTTTATGACTTTATTTGATGAATAAGAGTGGTGAGCGGTGTGAAAGGGCAAATTTGTTTAGCAGTGGACTACCGCGTGTATGACCTGGCCCTGCAGTCTCGACATAGATAGCAATCGCTTTACGACCGAATTCGGTTGCAAAGTCCTATCGATCCGGATTTAGCGATATTTGGTAGTCTCGACTCTCAAAGTTATCGATTGTCATCGGTATCTTACCGAAGTTTGTCGCAAACTTTACGATTTTCGTAATGTTTACGAATATATTTTGCGAGCATTTTTGACAGATGTAGAGACTTGCGTTTGTCGTAAGGATCGTTACGGTAAGCGATTTTTTTCGGTATTATTTAGCGATCGGTAGTTTGCGACAGCGTCGCTATCTATGTCGAGACTGCAGGCCCAGGCGGGGTAATTGCGTAACACACTAAAAGTAGAAATGTCTTTCATTTTGTCAGTTCAACAACATTCATTGCGTTATTTACGTTGTTCAGCAGATTTTTGAAGTGAAAACTTCTTTAGGCGCGCGTTGGGCATTTTTTGAGATGGGGAAAAAAACCATTGAACTCGCGACACTGTTACCATAACCGACACCGCGTTACGCGGTTTTAATGTATAATAATAATATAATAATTTTATTTAATAAAAACGTTTATATCCGTTATACAGGGAGTGTCATAGTATTTTGTTTATAAGACGATTCAAAAAATACACACGTAATTGTTTTCAAGTTTTCACTTCTGTCGCCACTCCCGGGGTGCCATTGTTTTTTTGTTTCTACATTATGAATTGAAGCAATATCTTTCAAAATTATTCAGATTCTGATTGATAGTGTTTTATGCAACTATGGTACTGATATGTAAACGTTAGCGAAGCAAGAGGAGTATATAAGGATCATAGCAGATAGCGTTTGAGGTTTCTGCCTACCCGCATAGAAGGAAGATGTTATTTTATCTATGGACTACTCTAATTTAAATATGACGTTCCGAAATGTTACCACTACATAAAACGTAAAACGTTTATGAGAGGTTTTCTTTATGAGTATTAAAAAAATAATTGTTTTCAAGAACTCTGTAGATGGCGTTGTACAGTCACGAGCAAAAGTATGTATACACTTGGCTTTATTCAAAGGCGATTTTCTCCTTTATTTTTTAATGTAATTTTATATTAGTAGGAACATAGTATTTTCGAACCCATAGGTATATGTAAAGTGTCGTATTTCAACGTTGCATTCGTTATTTCGTGAACAAATCGCAATTTAAAGTGGCCAAGTGTTGACATATTGGTGCTCGTGACTGTACTGACTACGTCACTAGGTGACAAAGCCAAAACGCTTGGAAAAAAAACATTGCGACACTTTCGTTTGCTTTCGTTTTACTATCTCAAAATTACATCCAAGTGAAATAATCAAAAAATGATGTGAAGTTCCGTTCCTTGCAGTAACTTACCAAGGTCAGCGCCATCTATCCAGCGACTAGGGAATAATAAAAAAAAAGGAAAATCCCTCATTGAGGATGATATTCTCATAGCATGTATACCTATTTCCTTTTTATATTCTTTTCTTTGTGTATGCTGTACCAGTACAGCGTCCTAATAATTGTTTGCTGCACCGGACGACGTCATTACGTCGGCGGCGCTGGGGCTCTGTCTTGCGTAAGGCCGCAGCATAATGCTGAGCGATAATGTAATTGGAAAAGGATAAAATAATTTAATAACCCCCAGTAACGAGACTAAAGCCGCAATTATATTTAGCCCGCGCCGCGTGTCGCCACGCGTGGGTAAGCTATCGGTTACATACATTTTGTGCGTGGCGTGGCGACACGCGGGGCGGGACTAATGTAATCAATCCTATACTAAATGTATGTAACCGATAGCTTACCCACGCATGGCGACACGCGGCGCGGGCTAAATATAATTGCGGCTTTAAACAGATAAATTCTAATGGAAGTCGGGGGACCGTTCTGTGGAACACCTTCTATTCTAAGAGATCCCTGACTGCCACATGAATTTATTTGTTTTAGTCTCGTTACTGGGTTTTTAAATTATTTTATCCTTTTCCAATTACATTTAATTTTATTATTATTTTGTGGCGGGGGTTTTTTAAATTTTAATTTAATTTTTTCTTCTTTAATGATAGTGATGAATCTACAATACTCGCTTCCGTTTTCCGCTTCTCATGGCCCATCAAACTTAAAACTAGTTGGTCAACACATTGACTTATTATCTCCAAACTTGTATCACGGGATGTCCTTGACAGAGTTGTTATAGAGTTCCGTACTAAAATGATAAAAACGGAACCCTTATGGTGAGACTAAGTCTGTCTGTCACAACTGGATATCTGAAGACCTACTAATGCTATCAACTTGAAATTTGGAATAGTGTTAGATGACCTTTGCCCAATTATTTTGCAAATAAGAAAGAAATAAAAATATATTTATATCTTTTGCAACAGGGACTGAAAGGGGGTCTGAAAAATTCGAAGTGGGGCTACTAGGGCATGTGGGATATCATATGAAAGAGCGCAGCTTGCACATTCTCGAAAAAATTTCGCATAGTTTTCGACTTTTGATGTAAAATGTAAACAAAAATACCGTCCCCCCCCCCTTATCTCCGAAGTTTGCAAAGAGAACAATCTGAAATTATTCTATGTGATAGAAGTTTATGTAAAGATTACAGGAAAAAAAACAAAGTCTCTACATAGCACACCTTTTCAGAAATCATCAACAAAAGTTACATTAGTTCCACTATCGGTCAAGAGGTGGCGTTGACATAAATCTGCAATATTCTACACCGCAGTGCACAGTGTTAAAATTCTCTGATAAATATAGGCCTCACCGATGAAAATTTAAAGACATAATTATGATCTTGCCCGGTTTTTTTGGTTTTGATCTTCGATCAATAATAGTACTATTATTGATCGAAGGTTTTGATGCTAAGATTTATTCGATAGTTCCAAAATACTGTTATGCATCTCAGTATATTGCCTGTAGTCATTTATTGGCATACTGATGTCTCCATATTGTATAAGTCGGGCAATTCCAATAAGATACACGTAAGCTAGTCATAATTATTTTCCATTACTATGTATTTCTCTTTAAAAGCTTTAGGTTACTCGACTATCAAACACAAAATATCAATTTTCCGTGAGAATTCGAAACAAAGGAACGACGAAACTCTAACCAATTAATTTACAACTTTAAACTCGCCACAAGAAAGTTTGAAATCGTTCGCTTATTAAATTTCAAATCTCTGCATAACCATTTGAAACTTTAACCTCTTGTGAATAAATACTAAATTCATTTAAGCGCTTGCTAAGTGGTTCTTACGTGACTGATAAGGCTTGTATCGGGTTCCATAGACGATAATAAAGTCTCATTTCTGATAAGGCGATATTATAGGGTATAAAGGAGCTAAATTGTTATGGTCTACCTACAAAACACAATAGATGGTAAAAGGCTTTATATTACATTACTTCGACTATGTGTTGAAATGATTTATGATGAAAACGGTACCGAGTTACCGACTATCGAATCTTATTCCAAGGTCCGCAGTTTGATTAAATATATAAAAAAAAAAAATATTTCAGACATAGGGGAAGGTTGCTATGAATGGACCACATAACTTTACGACCTCATACCTCAAAAAGTGTAAGTGTTAAAATGAAAGCAGTTTATTATTTCTATTTCGTAGGACTTTTATGTATAATAATCAAACGCACAAACAATTTGGGCTTACACTTTTTGCTATAAATGAAGAAAACCAAATCTTAGGCTGTTGCCTTCTTTGGACCATGGGCACCTTCAATGAACCACCAGGTTGCTATCAATGGACTTCGAGAAATTAGTTCTAGAGGTCCAATCGAGGCAACTAATTATAATTATCAATATTACAAAATTGTGACATACGAGGAGAGACAAACATTACTCATACACATACGACAAACAAACAAACTATAGTTATAGGCTACATAATTAGTAGGTACTAATAAAATTTTACATTTGGCACATTTAGTGAGACCAACAAGTCATCAAAATTAAGATACAGTCTAAAGGAAGCTAAGGTTGCTTGTAGTAATAGCAATTGTTGCTTTCGGGACTCCATTATTATATTCTGCTTGCTTCACTTAAACCAACTCTTTGTTTCCTTACTGATTCTAAAACAAGGTTCATCACTTGTTTCATTCCATGCAAAGTACTTCCTTTTTTTGGCGACATTCTGGAATTTTAAATTTATAATGATTTTTCTATGGTTTTTTCCACAATTAGTGAAATACTCGGGACCTATTCCCAAACCAGAAAAATACAGCAAAAAGTTGCTATGATTGGACTGGTCCAATGGTGGAACTCTCTTGGGGTCCATTGATGGCAACAAGGTATTCGTTAAGAAAAAAATAAATAAAATATACATGGTCATGATTAGACAAAATTGAATAACACTCATGGAATCACAATTAAATTGTCTAATAGTTCATAACAGTGCACGCAGATAAATATGAATGTAATGATACTGACGTCAAATTGTCCTGAGTGTAATAATTAGATTTTGACCGCCGCAAAGACAATGTCACACGTCTCTCCTCGCCACGCGCCGCATGGTCACTGAGGTAAGAGGGGGGTGCAACTGAGTCGTCACGGACTCATTTCGACTAGTTTGGGTATTGCTAGCTTGCAAAGTTTTGGAAATACCTTGGTGGTCCAATGAAAGAGCTAGTCCAATGATCGCAACCTTCCCCTAATTCAAGTCCGTAGTTTCAAACTCATACTCATATATTTAAATTACTTATACAATATACTATTATATTAAAAACGGATAAAAACCCAAAAAAAAATTGTGATCAATTAAAAATAATAAGTAATTTTGTCAAAAAAAATAAAATTATAAAAATGTCGGAATCGAATAAAAAATAAAAATAATTCAAATGTCAAATATAAAATTGACAAATTGAAAAAATTACAAAATATTAAAAATAAAAATGATATTTAATAAATGATATTTACTAAACAAAATTATTTTTTACAAAAAACCTATGTGTCCACTGCTGGGACTGGGACACAGGCCTCCTCTCTGTGAGAGAGAGTGGGCCATAATGCACCACGCGGGCCCAGTTCGCGTTGGTAGATGAGAGGTAGGTTCTCGTTCACCGTCTTGAGAGTGGTGATGAAAAAAAATACATGTTATTTATTTAAATTACTTTGCAGTTTTGTTTGATAAATTAATTAAGTTTGCGTCTAGGAGTAGAAGTCAATGATAATAGTAATTGAGTGGGAACATTTTTATTATGCAGTCCTATTAGTTTTTAAATTGATTTCAAGACTGCAAAAGAACTCAAGGATTCATCTTAGCAATCACAGAGTTATAGCATTAAATTAAGTTAATTTAGAAAAATATATATCACTCGATAGCAAAGAAATGACCATTCAGAGATAGTACTCATGTTTTAATCGAAAAAACCACGTCCGATAAAGATATCTATGTTATTCGAATCCGTCTTAAAACATCACTAGTAAATCCCTAAAAAACATTAAAAAGTAAAAAATACAGATAAAAATCAATTCGCTACACTACACTTAAAAAGCTTTCCTTGTAACCAAAACTTGCGCAAAAAACTACAAACTTAACACTCACACAAAAGAGTGAACCATTAAAAACAAAGTTTTAACAAAAAATATCTTATACCAGTAACTGATCTTGATCGTCTAAAAGCAACCTGTGAAAGGACCTGACAATACACGGTATAATACTATTGAAAACTCATTTGGTTATCACTTTAGTCCAGCCGTTATCACTCGATTCTCGATTAGTTATGTGAGACGTCGCGTGAATGAATAATGTCTTTTAATAATGTCTCTCTGCCTACGCAATTTGAAATTGTTAAGATCTGTGTACACACGGCAATACATCAAGATATACATTTCCAGTTATGGCTGACCTTGTATTGTATATAGGTTTTTCGTACAATCAGAAGTCAGCTTATACTGGTTACGTATAGCTTGATGTGTACCCCTGCGTATAATGACAAATCAGAGACAACTAAAATAATTTATTTTCTAATTGTATTTATAAAATGGTGTTAGAGATCACTAAGCTTATTTTATTTTAAGAATAAAAGTGATAAAATACGAAAGATTACGCAAAGAAATCAGTCATCATTTGTAACACAACCAAAGAGTTTTTATTTATAAGTGCCTGTACAATCATACACTCTATTAACCCGCAAATGAAATGAAATTGAGCTCGAATAAGTACACACAATAACTCATCAAAATATCCCGCAAAAAAGACAATTGTTTATTCTTGCACTGAAATAACTAATAGTAATATACACTTTTTTTACATATTCCTCTTATTAATTTTATTTTGTAATTGTGTATGACTACATACACAATTAATATAAATAGTTACTTGTATGTTTATAAATTTGTTTCATCCATGATTTTGTCTAAATAAACTAAGAAAAAATTTGTAAAAAAAAACTACACATCTAAAACTTAGCAATAGTTTAATTTTATTGTCGAGTGATAACTAATCGACTGTCGCTCGCCCAGTAAACCAAATCGAAACCTTAGTAACCCTCCTTCTAATAAACAGGGAGCGGGTTTTTGTGCCCTGGGATAATTGACCAACAGGTAATAATAATAATAATAACCCCACCGCCGTATCTCTACGTTGACGTCGTGGTGGGGCTTGCGCGCTCAGAACTCTAGGCCTGTGCCGGAAGGGTTTACTTTGCCGGAACAAGTCTAGAGTTAGGAGCCAGACCAAGAGAGATACAGAAATCCGCAGGGCAGCATGTGGCGAGCTGTTGGGCAGTAGCGACCCCACGGACCCTATCTCCAGGGAGAAGTCTTGTTCCTCACCTCTGGCTTGCCTTTATTGGCCGGCTGGAGTGAAAAATGACAAGGAACAGATCTCCCACCTCATTCTTGCCTTTATTGGCTGGCTTGAGTGGAGATTCGCAAGAGCAAACGTGCTCGGAGGAAGGAAGTATTCCAGTAAGATGCTGGTAGGGATCTTGACCGTACTTCCGGGATTGTCCTGATAGCCGTGGAATACCTCTCCACTCCTCATAAGCACCTCAGGACATGTTGCCCCCTTGCCGCTACGACACTATGTGCTAGCGACCGTTTTCGGGGGCCCATTATTGAGTGTGCAAGTCACCCCCTGCCATTTAATCTGTGTAATTAATAGAGTACATCGGTCAGACAGGGGCTATAGTTTTTCCATAGTCTTAGATAACCAGTTCACTTTAGCCACCAAAACCCATAATCCAATATTTTTGTTTCCATATTTTGCAATAGTCCTACACCAACCGGGGGTTGTCCTTGGGTGCACTTGCATAGTGCGAACAGGGTCAATCGTCGGTTGGTGGCTCATTTCATTGAAAACCTCTAACGGGCCTCTGCGAGTTGGCTTCGGCCCCTCGTACGCCTTCCAAAGGACCGGGACCCCATGGTCCCGAGATATGTTAAAATATAAAAATAATAATAATATTCCACAACTATCACACAACGCCGTCTAGTCTCAAGCTAAGCAGAGCTTGTGTTATGAGTACTAGACAACTGATAAACATACTTATATATTTCTAAATACATACATATATAGATAAATTACACCCAGACACAGAACAAATTAATGATCATGCTCATCACACAAACATTTGTCCTGGGTGGGAATCGAACCCACGACCTCCGGCATAGCAGTCATAGTCACTGACCACTAGACCAACAGGCAAACTTAGCAATAGTTTAATTTTATTGTCGAGTGATAACTAATCGACCGTCGCTCGCCCAGTAACCCAACTCGAAACCTTAGTAACCCTCCTTCTAATAAACAGGGAGCGGGTTTTTGTACCCTGGGATAATTGACCAACAGGTGTGTCGGAACCTTGTTTATTTTTATTCTAAGTCGACTGGTTGGTTTCGAGAACAGACTCGATCAAATGTAACACAGCGTTTGAGGGTTTCGGTCAAGTGCCGTTTTGTGGCATCACTTGCTCTGCGGCTTCATCAATGTTTTTATTTTCTTTGAAAAGCTCATAATTATTATTATAATATACACACATCAAAAGTGTCTAGGGATCAAGCATTTTTATGCGGATTTCTTGAGATTGAGATGTGGCTTTGTAATAAATTTATGATTTTATAAATTTATATGGATCCTTTTTGGTGCATTTCATAATTTGAATCAGGAACTGTGAATCAAATTCGAGTAAAAGATGAAAATCAGCTGTCAATATTTTCCCTATAAAAACATACAACGCATTGAAGACATTATTAGTGCTACTGTTTCCCTACTACTGATTAAAACCAACGTTATTATGGAGCGGCGACGTCATTTAAGCAAGGGAAGAAATGCTCAGAGCCGTGGGAATGATAGAAGCTGGTTCCCGGCAACGTACTGTGGCTTTAGCTCTGAATACAAGTCTGAGTGTTATCAGTCGACTTTGGACACGTTACCGAAGCACTGGTACCGTGGCTGAGCGCCATGGAGGACGGTATCGCTGCACCACACGGAGACAAGACCGATACATTCAAATCTTAACTCGAAGAGCTCCAACAATAACCGCCATGATGTTAGCCGTGAGGCTTCATCACTCTTCAGGGAACTTAATTAGCGACCAAACAGTCAGAAACCGCTTGCATGAAGTGAACCTTCATTCCCGAAGACCGCTACGGGTACCACCTATAGCAATGCACAATCATAGGATTCGATATCAATGGGCTCTTGAACACAGAAATTGGGCAGAAGAACAATGGCGTTTCGTGTGCTTTTCTGATGAGTCTCGTTTTGGTATGAGACCGGATACAAGACGTATACGACACTGGAGAACCCCTGGACGCCAACAGCGATTAAAATCCTGCCAGGAAGTCCATCCTTATAGTGGTGGAACCATCATGGTATGGGCGGGTATTTGGATCGGCGGAAGAACTGAGTTGATTTGGATCAGAGGCAACCTCAACGCTCAAATTTATGCTGAGACGATTGTATCAGACGTCATCGTTCCTCTACAAGTGCAAATCGGTCCCTTATTTCAGTTAATGCATGATAATGCACGACCGCACACCGCAAGAGTTGTAAGACAGACTCTCGCCGCAGCTAACATCAATGTCCTGCCCTGGCCTGCTCAGTCGCCAGACTTGAACCCGATTGAGCATGCATGGGATATGCTACAGAGAAGAGCTCTGCCGAATATGGAGGGTATCCAGTCGCAAGAAGACCTTTTTTTGTTGTTGCAACGAACATGGGCGGCCATTCCACAGCGTGATTTGGATGAACTCATTTTGAGTATGCCAAACCGATGTTCTTGTGTTGTTAGTGTTCGCGGTAGAAACACGGATTATTAATTGTTTAAGTTACCCAATAAAATTTTAAAGAAAACTGTTATTTCAGTCTTTTTTTCGAACTTTTGTGTTAGTGGTTCAAATGTCAAAAATCCCTTTATTAGGAAAATGGCAAATTTCTTTATTAATGCAAAGGTGACTTGGTTTATCGTTACTGTGACAAACGAAAACACTTTATTTGATGAATCCTTAAAGAAAATTTTAATTAATATCAATCAGGAGAAAAGTTATTGCAAAAATATATGTTGATCCCTAGACACTTTTGATGTGTGTATGTAGGTATTATTTAAAAGGTGTAATAATTTTAATTAATACATGGAATACACAACACATGTCCCTAAAATAGCCTTATAGCTTCCCGCGATTGTTTGTTATGACAAGCAATCAGAGCTGTGCCAATTTTTTTTTTTTTTTAATCGAACCCCATACCCTTTTTAAAGTAGAACCAAACTAGTTAAATATTGATGTATTCGGTTTTCAAAATTGGTAAAGAATTTCGCCGTAAGAAAGTTTTGTAGATTACATCAAAAAGGGGATTAGGGGGGAAAAGGGAATTATATGAAAATGGTAGAATGGGTTATACTGGTAAGACAGTACCTACCACTACCAATCAATCTGCCTAGCATTTTTCCCAACTATGTTGGGGTCGGCTTCCAGTCTTACCGAATGCAGCTGAATACCAGTATGCTATACATATAGAGCGACTGCCTATCGGACCGCCACAGTCCAGTTACGGGGTAACACGATACCCCTTGATAAGACTGTTTGTCAGACTTTCGGGCTACTGACTACCCGTAACGACTGTCAAAGATCTACGAATGACAGCCGGGACGAACGGCTTAAAGGCTTCAACATACAGGCACCGCTCGTTGCGCGACTTGCGGTGCCTTTGTGTCGCGCGCGATTTTATCGCGTGTCACACCTGTTTGAAGGAGCCTTTATCGTGCTTTCCGAGGTTTGCTTTTGTGCTTAGTTCAGTAGCACTTCCATTAGCAAACGAGTATGAACGTAAACGAGGCAAAAGGATGTAAGGATCGTAGCAGATGGCGTTCTGTAGTTTCTGCTTACCCTCATGGGAAGGTGTGAGCTATCCGAAACTGTCAAATGTTCCCAATCAACTTTGAACCTTATGTTTCAGCGATAAAGTTGAAAATCTATTAAATAAATTTGACAGATCGTAGTAGCTTGATGTGCTGGCGTCTGTAATATCATTAGCGTTTTAAATGATTTAAATATCATACCAGAGGTTTCCTTTCTCATTAACAATTACATACATTCATTATTCCTTTCTATTAATAATGTAATTGTAAACCACGACAATTAGTACATTGACCCCCAAAATAATTGATGGCGAACTTCTAAAATCTATTGAATTCTGAACAATATGGCCCCTTTTGATTGTTACCTTCGCATTTTCGTCTACAAAGACCCCATAAATTAACAGGCTAAAAGGCTATAAAATTTAAGGCTGAAAAGCCTGTTATGTAAGCCAAATTCTAGGAAAAAGTTGAAGGGAAAATTTAAGTAAAGTGTAGTGATTTAAAATGTTTTCTTTTTCGAATTAATTTACTCCATCGCAGCACTATGTTGCCGTCACATGAAAACGTATAAAAAAACAATGGCACTCCGGGAGTGCCGACCAAAGGGAAAAGTCTGGTGCACTGGTAATGTCGATAAAAACGTATAACAAACTACACGAGGTACTCAAAAAAAAAATACTGAAAAATACTGCTATTTTTGCAAATAAATTTAAAAAATATTACTAAATAAATGTTATTAAAGCATAAATCAATATTTAATTGACAAATCTATAGAGCAGACATCATGATATAAATTAATAATGAAAATTTTAGATTAAATTAATAATTAATAAAATGTTAACTTAAATTGTACTTGGAATAAGTTAATTTGCATGTATAAATAAGTCCTCTTTTTTCAAAGTTTTCTTTTGCTGTGCCCCACAGGGTCCATGATTGTTACAATAAATGTCTACCTACCACCTAAGCATATTATTATACATTGTGTGCATTCCACAACAATAAATGATTGAGTATTGAGTATAAAAGTATCACACACGCAAAAAGGTCAGACTTTGATGTCTCATCGGTCATCGTGTACAAACATTAGAATGACGTTAACTGCCACATTACCGTGATAGGAGGCACACCTATTCTATCATAATCCTGTACTATTATCTAACTTACTTCAAAGAAAATTTCTACTAAGAAGATTTCATTTTAATGCCTCTGTTTGGAAGCTAAATTCAGAAACTTTTCAATACAAAATAATGGTCGCCGTGGTGACATGATTAGCCTATTAACAAGGGTAACAAAAAGTTGACTGCATAGGGAGCTCGATTGTTAGATATAGCCAGTCATGGAGGCTTTTTGATATGCCTATAGAGTTATGAGGAACAGGGTGTAAAGTTCACTCGTCCTCCATAGAAAATGGAGGAACCTCCGACCAGACGGGAGTCGTGTCTGGTGGGCAACTGCCCGACGAACGATGTCGGGACAATGTACTTATTTATATGCTAGTCACGCGGTAAACTCTGCTTGCGCGATGCAGGATTTTAGTGTAACGTCAGTGTGATGCGTAGTACGCATGTGGCGATATACATGCCGCCACAGCCTTATACGAGAAACCATATGGTGTGGTGAAACGAATAGCCAGGTGTCTGCTCAGAACTGAACTGCCATACCGCTGTTAAACCCGCGATGGTTTGTGCGGTATGTTTAATTGTTCTTAAATGTTTTGTAACTTTTTTTTAATATTAAACAATAAAAAACAAGCGATATAAGTTTCGTGACTTATTAAAAAATCGTATGAACATAATTATCCTCTTTTCATAGGACTCATTGGGTTACCTACCAATCATTATCAAAATCAGCTACGTCCACAGTTGGACATTTGGCACCCTCAATCGTCACCAAATCGACCAGTCCTGTGGTTCTCACAACCAGCAGATTCCCTGGGCTACTCATAATTTATCATCATCATTCACAAACCAATCATTATACCAATTTATTTGGGGTCGGCGCAGCATGTTTTCCTCATATCTCTATTACTGGTCATCTTCCTTAATCCATCCAAAGATCTATAAAAGATCGCTTTTAGCGGATAAGACCGCCCATTGTGTCACCCTATGAAAAATTTCTACATTTATACCTGTAACTGGCTTCTGCCCGCAACTTCGTCCGCGTGAATTTTACCCTCGCCCCATTCACCCTCTTAGGGGTGGAATTTCGGAAAACCCTTTTCTTAGTGGATACCTACTCTTCACAAAGAATACACCCTCCAAATTTCATGTCTAGGACCAGCAGTCTATCTATACCGCTGGTCCTAACAAGAGAATTATTTTTTCATAATATCAACGCACAGCCTAAGCTGTGCGTTGATATATCAGTCAGTAAGGACTTTGAATTTTATATAAATAGATTTTTATGGTGTAAATAGTATTCTATATCTCTATAGTCACCTGGGCTACCATTGTAAGTATTTTATTACTAAACCTTCCATACACCACATCAGGTACTTATATATCAATGAAAAATCAACCTTCACTAAAAATCTCTACGATTCCTATCCAACAAATTGCTCCCTTTTCAGCAAAAATATAATTATTATGAACAAGTTGACTATTTTAACATCACTCAACTGTTTTACATGACGTCACCATTCGTGACACCTCTCTGAATTAGGTGCTAGGGGGTTAAAAAGGGAGTGAGGTGGATAATTGGCCCCCTAAAGTGCAAAACTACTGTGGATATAGTTCCCTTTTCATAATTATTGGTGGTAATAATAATTAAGATTTTTCTTTCGATGTGTTTTTGTTTCAAAATACGAAGTTTTTTACACAGGTGAAAGTGACAAGTGACAGGTGGAAGTTTGATAGTATCGGCTAGGGATATTTATGGGGTATGTACAATACCACCAATTCATCATTTAAAAGAGTTTGTAATATATATTGGGTTTCTGAAAGCACGACACTGCTTATTTCATAAATAAGATACAGGTATAATATCAGGGGGCCTTAAAAGGCCACTTTGGCAGAATCATAAAAGGATAACATAATGTATAGTTAACTGTTAAGTTAATCGTATCAAATCCCATTGGTAAAACATTTTTCAGTGTTTTTTTTGTCTGTGCTAAAATACCAATCAATCCAATCCAAATCCAATCTCTTTGATTGTACCTACGTAGTGCAGCGAAAAAAAGAAAAACACGGACTGTCTTCGCCATATTATAATTCATAATGTTATCCTTTTATGATTCTCCAAAGTGGCAGGAGCAGTACCTAATGGATAGACATAGGGTTAATTAAACATTTATGATGGTAAATAACATGGATGAGAGGTAGGCATAATAATATGCATTGCAGACTCTCAGGGCCGTAATTAGTACATACTGAAAAAGAAACGTTCCGACCATTAAAACTACCAGGCAGGCCAACTGTAACCGTAATCAGTGTTTTTAAACACTGTTTTTGAAAACTGTTTTAAAAGAAAAACACTTCTAAATGTAACAGATACAATAATGCTACAGAATCAAAATGTAACCTTATCACACTAATATTATAAAGGCGAAAGTTTGTGAGTGTGTGTGGAGGTGTGTTTATAATTATGTTTGTTACTTCTTCACGCTCAAACGGCTAGACCAATTTTGCTAAAATTTGGCATGGAGGTAGCTGACACCCTGGATTAACATACAGGCTACTTTTTATCTCGATATTCCCACGGGATCGACATTTACGCGGGCAAAACCGCGGGGCGCAGCTAGTGTTTTAATATGTGTAACAGAAATAAGCATTTGTAGGTATAATTGCACGGTACCGCAAAAACGCGCGGCGGACAGACAGACGCGGCGATGGCAAAATAGCCTCAATCCAGTCGGGATTGCAGCTATTTTCGCAACGCCGCGTTTACCGGTTGCACTTATTAACACTGTTAAAACTTTCATATCTGTTAGAGACATATTACGGTTAAAATTTTGTTAGTGTTACATATTTGATTCTGTTATCAATTAAATATGTAACACTTGTAATTCTGTAACCTTTACGAAGGTGTTTTTAAGTCCCTGCAACCAGGTACGGTCAGATTGGTACCTATAGTTATAGGTACCTAATTACCATGCTTGGCACACGTACTGGTGATCACAGTTATGGCCCGCTACAGCATGTAAATGTGTTAAGCGTTTTAAAATTATCATTCTGTTGCTGTTAATCGTTTGATGATGACAGAAACGGAAGGTATAAATTTTAAATATTATTTATTATTTGGTTAGACACACTAGCAGCTACTGAATTAGCCGATCCGTGTGTATTAAGTAGGTTGGTGATATTTAAGGGGGAAGCTCTAAGGTGGCCCGCGAAATTCAAATTTTCTTACGTTTTTTTGCAATTTGCTGGTCAGTATTAAGTTGTACGTTGATTAAAATACGATTCGCGGTCGTAACAAATATGTATTTACAGAATTATAATCATTTAAGTCATCAATACAACTCTCTAAGAACATGTAATCCCCAAATGTCAAGATTTCATGAAATAGTCATTCTTGGGGATTACATGGTCTTAGAGAGTTGTGTTGATGACTTTAATGATTATAATTCTGTAAATACATATTTGTTACGACCGCGAATCATATTTTAATCATCGTACAACTTAATACTGACCAGCAAATTGCAAAAAACCTAAAAAAAATTGAATTTCGCGGGCTACCCTGGCGCTTTCACCTTAATCTGTCCAGCCGATTCTTGAAGCAGTTTAATGCCAACCACATTTTCCGGGAGCCTATTCCATGCTGTTACAACTCAGTTAGACAAGAATTGCTTCAAAGGCTTTTTCTTTTACGAATTTTCCCATAACTTTAGGGAATATGTTTAGTGATTGGTCGTACAAACGAGCCTAAGTCTCTACAAGGTCCATCAGTCTCATCATCTGCCTAGCCTTTTCCCAACTTTGTTGGGGTCGGCTTCCAGTCTAACCGGGTGCAGCTGAATACCAGTATTTTACATGGAGCGACTGCCTATCTGACCTCCACAACCCAGTTACAGGGTAATACGATACCCCTTGGTAAGACTGGTTGTCAGACTTTCGGTCTTCCGATTACCCGTAACGACTGTCAAAGATCCACGAATGACAGCCGGAACCAACGGCTTAACGTGCTTTCCGAGGCACGGAGGGGTCACGGTATGTAAAGATGGTCACCCATCCACAGACCAACCGCGGCCAACGTAGCTTAACCTGATCGATCGACCTGATCGATTTACGCTTTGGAATGGGCAACTAGCTTCAACTTTCTGACTAACTGACAGACTATTTAATTTTGACAATTCAAAAGTGCCTGTACAAGGTTTAATTGAAATAAATGATTTGAGTTTGAGTTTGTGCGGCTGTTATTATTAAGCCACGGGCCCCTCGAGGTCCATCAGTCTAAGAACCGAAAAGAAATCCACACATATGTTTCTAATTAGTCATACAAAAATCCTATTATTAACCGGCTTTTATTGAAAACAAAGCCGTAATAATAATTCCCAACTATTATTGAAACCAATATGAGCTATATAATTAATAAAAAGTGACCACTTAATCAAAGAAAACTAAAAGCAGAAGTCAGAATACCAAAATTCCTATCAATTAAGTACTTCTCTAATAACGTAATAACATACCTACAACGTTCTAAGTACCTACCCTCGAATTACACTAATAAAAACACTGCTTGTACTCCTAAAATTAACAATGTCTGTATGTGTACACAAAAGATAATTTCCTTACGCCAAGACAACGTTTTGACACAATAACTTCAGTGTTGTGAATATGTTAATGAGTTCTGTACGTAATAATTTTATGTTGAACACTGAGGAATATGTTGGTACAGTGTTATTAATGTTCAAAATTAATGTGCGTGAGATTTTAATATTGAGGCTTCTTTAGTTGTTAAATCTGGATATTGTAGCGGGTTTTCAGTCGAAATATAACTAATTCAAATTAAAAAATAGTCGTTACTTCTTCCTTTAGGTCTCGATTAGAATCAAGAATAAACAAAATCGGTTCATTTCTTCTTGAGTTCACGATATGATACAGGATAAACCCACTTACTCTTTTCATAATATCGTAAAACCTCTGGGAATTTTCGCTCGGAAAACGCGTTGGGGGAAATGCTTAGAAAATATTTCTCATACATTTTGAAATACCTAGAACAAGTAAGTGGCTTTTTCCGCGACACTGTAGTCTGTAGCAGCTACAGTCAACATTTTATATTTTAGTATAAAAATAAAACATGAAACTCCCGTAGCGTGAAATTTACTACGCGAAAAATGGTCCCGGCATTTTCATGGAAACGCGCATTCATTTTCTGACATTGCGTCCAAAAACACTGCATCATCAACACGTTTTATTCATAACAAAAATAAACCAGTCACTCACAGCACAAACACGCTAGAATCACGCGGAAAAACGACTATTTTACCAAAAAATAATAGCCCACTAACCTTCAGCTTCGAATCACGAAAGAAAACGTTCATTACTTAGGTAATCCTGTAATCTTTCACATTAAAAATCCCACACCTGAAAACGGCACAACACTAAAGAAATCCACGAAAATAATTATCCACCACAGACTAAAAAAAATCAGTTGTTTTTCGCACTGGCACTCACAGAAAAATACACTACTTAAATTGTTTTTATTTTTACGGATTTTTTTTTAATGTTCGTTTTTCAAAATGCCGCGTAACGACGTGTGCTCAAGCGACGGAACACACTGACACCCGCGACGTTCAGCTGGTGACTGAGGGTGTATGTAAAGCTGCGCTCGCCCGGCCAGGCTGGGCACCAAAGAGTAGGCTTTTGGGAGAAACGGCGACAGTTTTCTGCCTATGACATGTGAAAGTTGCGTGAAATTTTTTTTTGTTGTGCGATTGCTGTCGGATTATTGAACTTGTAAAGTAAATTTGTTTGAGGTTGAAAGTAAGTTGTGGGTGACGCCAATAGATTATCAAAATTAATGGTTATCGGATTAAACTGATAATTTAACAGTGGCAGAGATAAATGATTCACCGTTCTAGAGCCGTAGTAATCGTAGCGTATATCAATGTTAAAATGAGGGTATTGAAAAAGTTAATTGTATGAATACCATAGTGGATTTTATTTGTGTCAAAGTGATTTGGATTTAAAACCTTAAACTGAAAAAAAAATGTTGGCAACAAAAGGAACAAACACGACGACCAAAAGGAAAGAAACTGGGTATAAAACAGAATTTAATAAATAAACGTTGCATTGTTAATCATTATAATTAATGCAAACTAGAATAATGAGCTAACTGAATAGGATACTCGAATGCCAAAAGAAATTAATGTATATAATATCTAAAAACAATAAAACAATTTTCTCTATGAAAGTACAAAACGTTTGGAACCCTCTGTATATGTCCTCACTGGGTAACCCCCTTAAAGCAATGATTTCAAAAGTAAGGATACGCCCGTCTGAACATTTTACATAGAAGTTCTTCGTTCGAAGTTCGAAGTTCGCGCGCACCACTGTCAACTGAGTCGCGTTGGCCCTAAAACCGTCATTTTAGGGCCAGCGCGTTGGTGCCATTTAGTCGCGCCGTTAGCCCGGTCCTTACGCTAGTAATATATATGTCAATGCCTTAAAGCCTCCAATTATTCTACCCACCCACATATCTACAAATTTTCCCACCAACCTGTTCTTTGACTCGACAACGACCTTAATCTGAAATCCCTTTTCAACTCCTCGTGCGTCTCATTATTGATCTCTTTCACTCCTCACTACCGGTGCAATAATACCCCTGTCTCGCTCTGTCGAAGCGTAGTCGTATACATCCGTCTCTGTTCCGCATCACTGCAGAGCCTCAAAAACGAGGTAGAACCACCGTACTATCAACGTGCGCGTTCCGAATAAGAAATTTTTCCTTTACACTGACCACAGCGTAGACTGGTTCAGTTCGTTCATTTGATCTTACTGGCAATTTTTCTTGAAGACTCTATGAAGTTTTTCTGTCTACGCCATTTCTTGTAGAAATGAGAAGTTAAGTATGAACGACTGGATGACTTTAAATTTCTTTGAACAAAAAAAAAATGAATGCAGATATCAATAGGATTTTTTTTTTTTTACTTTTTTAGGCAACAGTCGGGTTGATATTCTAGTAGAGAGGCCGGGTTCGGGCGCTGAATAAAATATAGGAACAGGTCAGACATAATATTTTCAATCGAATTGGTTTGTGTACTGGAACCATTATTGTAACGATACGTTTCGCGGGCTAGCTTGCGAGGGGGGGAGAGGTACGGAAAATTTTGGTTGTATTTTCTCGTTTTTTGTCCAAATGCATTTATAGTTGTGCATCGATCAACAACTTTTTGTATAACACTGTTGTTTACTGACAGCGTCCGAATGTAGAGATAGGAGAAGAGATGAATTTATTTGGAGGCTTCAGACTTCTTTTTCCAGTAGTGAAACAATTGACTATCACCAACTTTCGGATATGCAGGATGAGTTTAAAACACGTTTTAAAAAAATCAGGGTAAATGCGATACAAATTAACAGAAGGAAAGGAATGTACACCTTGTGTTGTCATCTGACATTATGCTGAGCTGAGGCCTTTTTGGCAGTAGGTATAATCTTTGTTTTCTGTTATGTATAGTTTTAAGATGTATTTTTTGCTGTGATGCCAATAAGTGCATTTTTCTTTCTTTCTTCTTTACATCGTCAGAGCTACTTACTGGTTCGCAAAAATAGGCTTAGTGCGTAATGGGGACTACATGACGTAAAGCGCGGTCACTGTCGGACTATATAGAAAAGAACGAGAAGCGCGATGACACAACACTGGTAATTTATTGCAAAATTTGAAGAATTTATCTACATATTTACAAAAAATCTATTGTTTGGACTAAATTAAATTAAAATTAAAACACTCGTGCTTTAGTAACATGAAGCGACTGCCTATCTGACCTCCCCAACCCAGTTACTGGGTAATACGATAGTTACGATACCCTTTGGTAAAACTGATTGTCAGACTTTCAGGCTTCTGACTACACGTAACGACTGTCAAAGTCTCACGAATGACAGCCGGGACCAACGGCACGGAGAGGTCTCGGTATGTATAGTTGGTCACCCATCCACAGACCAACCGCGGCAAGCGTATCGTAACCTGATCGATCGACTTGTGCGGCTATTATTATTTAGCCAGGGGTAGGTATGTACACCTACGATTAAACTCCATACTAGGGTTGACAAATACGGAAACTGGATTTTGTACGTTTTTCCTTTTACACCCCACAGTTCGAGAAAATGTTTAATTTTTTTTTCGAATTCATTCGTCTCCTTGCATATTGGTTATTTCCTCTTTCCTTAAGGAAAGTAATTTGGCTAGTCCGTATTTTCTTTTTGCGAAGTTGTTTTCTTTTTTAATTTGAATTAATCTCGCTTCAGGAGTTATGGTCTGTTTTTTTCCTTTAGGCAAAGGAAATCGTCATTAAAATATTAATTAACAACTACTGCGAGGAGACCTGTGTCCCAGCAGTGGGAACTTTAAAAACTGTAGTCACTTACTTTTTGACAACCTTTGTTTCTTATTTTCTTTTGACCACGTTTTAAAATCAGGACGAACAGAGCCTATATGGGTCAGTTCACACCGAGACGCGACGCGACGCGCAGTTTTCAAGATAGAAATACAATTACAGACCTTATCTACTACACTAAAAGGTACACGATTCAGTGAGCTACGCCGCGCGGCGAGAGACACTGAATTGTGTACCTTTTAGTGTAGTAGATAAGGTCTGTAATTGTATTTCTATCTTGAAAACTGCGCGTCGCGTCGCATCTCGGTGTGAACTGACCCGTACGCGCGTCGCAGCATACTTTCGGCTACGATTGCGTGTCGCGGAAGACGCCCGCGGTCAAACTCCTGTGCGCGGTTTGATAATATAGACTTTCAATACTAGGTATGTGCACGAATTAATATCGTATAAAGATTGTAAAATCCGTTCCGATCCGATGCGATGCGAGCCGTTTGGTGGAAATCATCCTCTAATCGTCATTTCGGTAGAAACTGAAACCTTTAGGTAGGTTTCAGTTAAAGAAAAATATCTCTTCAGGGAAACACTATCTTTGACTGTCAAAATCACAATACAGCAGGTCGATTCTGTAAAAATCTCACCGTGAAAACTTAGGTGAAGTGTTTGTTTTTGCTAGGAATTGACACTATTGACAGCTCACTTCACCTAAGTTTTCACGGTGAGATTTTTACAGAATAGCACCGCTGGGGCGCACTTGTTGCTCCAAGAAGATTTCAACCTACCTCATAATCGAAAACAACCGTGAAGGAACCTCTCCCGTTGTACCATAGCTATTTATCAGGTGTGCAGAGCAAGACCAGTCATAAAAACTGACAAATCTAGAGTTGTCCTGTTTGAGCCACGCGACTTCTTCCATCTCTCTCACTCTTCCATATATTCATATATATATATCTCTTTTCAACATTGCGCATATGTGGTATGACTTGTTGTTGACATGGGTACTCGATAGAATTCCAGTTTTTGTCGAAGATAAAAATATACCGTAGTTTATCTCTTGGTCACGCTATGTCATGTCGGTTTTTGCGAATCAATTGATTGATTAATTTTAGTTGTTAAAGAATGCATTGTTTGTCTTTTTTCGGTAATTTCGTGATTGTATCGGCATTTTGTTTTGCACGTTATGTGTGACGCAAAAAATTGTGATTCAGTCGAATCTGCTCAGGCCGGGAATTACATTCTTGTAAAACTTTGAATGATTTCATTGTTGGTACTACTTATACGCTCTGCTCGCTTTTGAGTTGAGATATCGTGTCTTCAGCAGATGCATTACCCACTACCGATATGTTTTCTATCTTAATCATGTAAGGTGCATAATCGTGTGAGGTATATTGCATCAGTTATTTGGTAAAGTAAGTGCTCATACACGAGAGACATCGCTGCCGCACCGTGCCGCTCGTGTATTTGAGAACGGTACTCAACGGTGGTTGCTGATATGTTACGGCTAATAGCCGAAGTGCGGCTACACCTCGTTTTAGCCGAGTACAACTAGGTGCATCCTACGTGGGCTCCTATTTCTGTGTAAAGGGTTTAAAGTGACCTAACCAAACCTAACTTCGGGGTGCCCTTCGCTCGCTCTTGCATCCTACGTCGCCTATCGACCAACCGCAATTATACAACCGATGTCACCCGAAGTACACACGAACCGCATGTGGCCAGCTACACTTAGTTGTGCCTGGCTAAAACTAGGTATAGCCACACTTCGGCTATTAGCCGTGACATCCTACCTACACACTAAATCATAATTTGTTATGCTGTTTGGCTAATTTGGTTTACTTCAAGTAATACTTCACGTAGACCACTTTTTGATATTATTTTCTTAGACAAACACCATAATAGTAATTACTTTCCCTTTTATTCATACGTTGCTTGAAGTTAAGTACGTAGTAACGTAAGTTATACATTTTTGACGTTTAAACGTCACTTAACTTTAATCATCGTATAAAAATAAACCACCAAATGTACCTACATAGGAACCTACTAAGCGCTCTTACGCACTAGCGGTTAACCGCAGGGGCGGCTAACCGACCGCGCGGCCAGCCGCTTTTCCAGTTTAATATGCAACCGCTTACGATTGTACGGCGGTTTAGTGCGTACGATCATAAGCGGTTGCATATTAAACTCCCCGCTGTTAACCGCTAGTGCGTTTGCCCACTTGCAAAGAAAATATAATCACAATATTTATACCGTGGTATTATGTCGCCTTTCTATGGAACGCGTCTTTTATAATAATTATAAAAGTCTTAACGACATTTCTTACCGCGAAATGAAAAAAGTAACATTATGTAATTAAACATAAAATTAAATTTTATGTTCTTCAACACGGAAACTAATTGCTCGTATTATTGTTATAAGTAATGAAAATGTAATTATGTGGGGTGTAGAAAATGTAATCTTCTTGTTAGTGTTATTCGCATAATAAATTTAGTGAAAAGACTAAAGCTTGGGCCAAACCTGCGAAAAAAAAAACAAAAAAGAAAAAAAAAGTACGCAGGACGCGAAGCGGGAGCGTCAAACACGCGAAACTAAACGTGAACACCTTCGCGATTACAGCGGTCGCGTAGGTGTGCCAGGCGCCATAGATAAAAAAAGTAATTTAAAAAAAATAAACCGACTTGAAAAAGAAATTAACTCAAAATTATGAAATAATTTTAATTTCGGAAGTCGGTCGGTCTTTCTGGCACTTTAATTTTTGTGTACGAATTGAATGATGTCTTTTTCTATCATAGGAAGCAATGGATTAGCAATATACTTCAAAATGATTCATGAATGATTGTGATTGATAGTATGTTATGCAATTAGGGTGCTAAGGGCTAAAATGGCGTGGCGTTTTCAAAGCATTTCGTATTTCTAGAACGACTTACAACAGCCGGTGGATTCTGTAAAAATCTCACCGTGAAAACGTAGGTGAAGTGAGTTTGTTTTGAGTTTGCTCACTCAACGCTCACTTCACCTAAGTTTTCACGGTGAGATGGTTACAGAATCGCACCGCAGGATTGACAAAAGCATTTCAGTAGTTTGTCACTCCAATAATCAGCCTATAATGTTCCCACCTGCTGGGAAACAGGCCTCCTCTCTGTGAGAGGAAGTGGGCCGTAATCCATCACACGGACCTAGTTCTGGTTGGTGGATATCACGTGAGGGAGTGAGATAGTGGTATTTTACTATTTCTTTAATATCTTTCAGTGGTAACTATCTTCTAAAACATCTTAAGGGGCTTACATGACCTAAAGCGCGGTCACTGTCGGACTGCATAGAAAAGAAAGAGAAACGCGATGACACAACACTGGTAATTTATTGCAAAATATTAATTACAAAAAATCTATTGTTTGGACTACAAAATTAAAACACTAGTGTTTTAATAAGTTGCTTGTAGAATAATCTGACAAAAAATCAGAACGATTGTATGTATATTAGTATGGTTTTTATTGTAAAAAAAAAAGTTTTTAGAAGTATCTTCATGATTTTTTTCTGTCATATCAAATTAGTTGTATTATGTTTTCAACACAATATCTACCTAGCGTAAATCCTGAAGAATATCATATTTTTTTCTGATTTTGTTTACTGTAGTCAATCATATACTTTTATTGTTTCTAAAACTTGCGTTTTTTGCGTTTAGGTCATGCAAGCCCCTTAAGACGATTTCTTCAAGTTATACAGCTCTTACATTCACCTGACTGTGTGAACACACACATTGACACATTTCCGTTACTATGGTGAATAACACTGTGATTTACTTTACTTTACTTCTTTGTAATGTGTTTCTACATATCGCACACCTAGATCTAAACAGAGATTAACTAAAAAAAACACTTTTTTCAGGAAAGTTGAAAAACTGATTACTATGTCCATATGCACTGCAGGAGTTTGCTGTATTGATCAATACTTTTTAAGTTGAGTAATGGAACTATTTTTGAATCTGTTTTGTTGGTCGCTAGGTAGTGAGTTAGGGAATTCGATGGTATGCATACCTCAAAAATTGAGATTTTAGAGTTAGCTCTCTTTAGATCTAGGTATGCGATATGTATGTACAATCATGTTTCTTTGAATGAATAGGGATGTCTGAAATGAACGTAGAAATGTCTTGTATTTATGTATTTGGTTTGACTCGCGTAAGCATTCTCTACGTCTCTTATGTGATCGCCTGGATCGATCATGCAATTTTTTTGTTTTAAAACGTTAGAAAACGGTAGGTATATTAAAAAAAAAATGGAAAGTTTTCCAGAAAATTTTCAAATTTGGAAAATAAACTCAACGTCTTTTTTATATGCTTGTAAGAATTATTAGGTATTTTTGAAAAAAAAAAATTGGAAAAGTTTTCCAGAAAATTTTCAAATTTGGAAAATAAACTCAACGTCTTTTTTATATGCTTGTAAGAATTATTAAAATTTTGACAGGAAGACATCTTTCTGGTCAGCTAGTACCTACATAAACACTTAGGCATACTATCGTATCGTAAAGGCGATGGTGCAAAATCTGCCACCATAAGTAAAAGAGGCGCATCTGATGAAAGGAGATGGAGAAAAATGAGCCTTAATGGATGCGCCTTTTTTGTTTAGTAAGGTTTATTTTTCTTTACATTTTTGGCCTATATTCGTCTTTTTCGCTTACTGCGGCAGAAATCCTATCGCATGATCCCTTAGTCACTTTTTAAGACTCCCCCACATGTAAGAAAAAGGTGCCCCATCATAATTTATTCATCACTAGCTGACCCGGCAGACGTTGTCCTGTTTTTAATTCGAAAGACACGTGGCGCCATCTATTATCATAATATCGTTCTTATTGTTTTCCTCGGGAACAGCACTTTTTTTCGGGATGAAAGGTACCCTATGTCCGTTTCTGTACACCTGACAACGTATATGCAAAATTTCAGGATGATCGGTTCAGTGGTTTAGGCGTGAAAAGGTAACAAACAACCTTACTTTCGCATTTATAATATTAAATTATACTAGCTGCGCCCTGCGGTTTCACCCGCATAACTGTCGATCCCGTGGGAATATCGGGATAAAAGTAGCCTATATGTTAATCCAAAGTGTCAGCTACCGCCATACAAAAATTTTATCAAAATTGGTCCAGCCTTTTGAGCGTGAAGCAGTAACAAACACACACACACACTCGCAAACTTTCGTCTTTATAATATTAGTGTTATTTTTTTTATGCTAGGATTTCCCGGAAAGTTCAAAAGGGGGTATATTTGTACAGAGGCCAGCACATCAAGCTACCCGAAACTGTCAAATTTTCCCAATCAACTTTGAACCTTATGCTTTAGCGATAAAGTTGAAAATCTATTAAAGAAATTTGACAGATTGTAGTAGCTTGATGTGCTGGCGTCTGTACTTTTCAAACCTGGCGCCTTATTCTCTATAACATAAAGAATTTACCTCCTCTTTATAAAAATGGTAAATACCAAGGCTTGATGTAATTAATACAAAACATCTTTTTAAGTTGCCTTAATAATTATCGTAAATCTAAATCGGTTTGAATGTCCTACAGTGTATGTCTTGTTACTGATAGTATCGCTACTGCACTTGCGGCCGAGATAAGGGTACCATCTCAATTACAGATAGTTGTGGCACAAAATACAGATAGTACAGAAGGCAATCCCATGTATGTACTTCACTTTTTATAACTACGCTCGGCGGTCGCGCTAGGGTTGTTAACTTTGGCTTATGCACAAAAAACTATCGTGGTAGTGACACTCTTATCTAGTTCTTTGATTTATTGTTGAGCTTATTCTACAATCAAAACAATAAACATTGTATTACAATACAAAAATGTACAGAACAAAAACATATAAAATTTTACATTTGTCAATTTTTACTATCGAAAATCCATAATAACTTCAAAACGGATTACCCTATTTACACAATTTATTTTGCCCTATCCGTTTTAGACCTAAACCTATCAAATGACACTAAAAACAACACAATATCAAACAAAACAAAAAATCATGTTTTCAACTTACGTAATAATTGGTGGCGTGAATTTACCTTACAAAAAATTTCTTCGTTTAAATTAGGAAACTATTACCTATATTAATTGAGCTTAGATAGCCATTTTTTTGTGGTTACATTTTTGCACTTCACAGACGTGTGTCTTAAGCGGATGGCAGCTGCGCTAGCACAACCCGTCCGAGATAACTTGTCCGTGAGCGGTGTCTATGTGTGCGGTGCTCAAGCGCATTTTGTATGTAGATTGCCTTCTGTACTATCTGTATTTTGTGGTTGTGGCAATAGAGATGCTTTCACTTGGACTTTCGTTTTTTGAATGCTGACATTTTGAGTAACAATTAATAATAACAAGCTTTAACATGGAACAATCAAGTTTTTTTTTATCGTACTTAATTAGTGTTTTTATGTTCTTACTTATATACCTTGCATGTCGTAAAGTTGCAGCTAATTTTCTTACGGAAGGCAGAATCTAAAGATACAAGTAGTAAGATAGTTTATTCGTGTATTTATACAGGTGTCCCAGAAGTCGACGTCAAACCGGAATCGGATAATAGGCCAAGTTATAATAGTTATCAGAAAAAAAAAATCTAAGTTGTGTATTTTAAAAATTATTAACATTTAAAAAAAAACTAAAAAATCTGCACCCTGGACAGGCTTATATTTATATACCTATAATTAGATACATTATATTTATTTATTACTTTATATTTAAAAATATTTATTCATCATTTTTTTCACAATAACTCTTACCATTGTTTGTCTCTGCATCACTCAAAGGTTGACTGGTAGAAAATGCCTATGGCATTAAGTCCGCCTCTGTTCATTTTTGTGCTTAAAGTATTAAATAAATAAACAAGTAATGCTTTCCTCACAATAAACCATACATCATAAATTACACACACTCGTTTTTTTTTTTACATATAAAGTGGATCTTGTAAATTACCTAATTAATGACATTATTAAGGCTTCCTTGCACCACCTATCAGTATATAAATAAGCGTTAGACGTCTTTAAAACATCATTATGTCTCTGTCATCTTCAAAAGATTTACATAAATAGAACGATAACTATACCTTTATATTATTTAATTAAAATAGTAACGAAGTCAAAACTGTAGGTACATTGAATATTAAAAAAAAACTGGCCAAGTGCGAGTCGGACTCGCACACGAAGGGTTTAAGGCAAAAACGCCGAAAAAAACACGTTTGTTGTATGGGAGCCCCCTTAAATATTTATTTTATTTTGTTTTTAGTATTTGTTGTTATAGCGGCAACAGAAATACATCATCTGTGAAAATTTCAACTGTCTAGCTACCGCGGTTCTTGAGATACAGTCTGGTGACAGACAGACGGCAAAAACGCCGAAAAAAACACGTTTGTTGTATGGGAGCACCCCTTAAATATTTATTTTATTTTGTGTTTAGTATTTGTTGTTATAGCGGCAACAGAAATACATCATCTGTGAAAATTTCAACTGTCTAGCTACCGCGGTTCTTGAGATACAGCCTGGTGACAGAGGGACGGACGGACGGACGGACTTACGGACAGCGAAGTCTTAGTAATAGGGTTCCGTTTTTACCCTTTGGGTACGGAACCCTAAAAAGGAGTGGATCTACTAGGTAGAAGAAGGAGGAGGGAACGCGTTTGATGCCAAAAATATAGTTTTTAGAATTTTTGTCCGTTTTTCTGGATGTGTGTCCCGGATTGACTCAATAACAGTCGAACGAATTTGTATGAAATGTGGCACATAGATATTTTTTATACCCTAGATTAACACGTAGGGTATTTTTAATCCAGGTAGTACGTTCCCGTGGGATTTTTCCGATATCCACGCTGGTGAAGCCTCAGGCAAAAGCTAGTTTTAAATGAGTTTAGCATTAAATGCATTTAAGGCGAAAGCGCCAGGGTTGCCCGCCAAATTCTTTTTTTTTACGTTTTTTACAATTTGCTGGTCAGTATACAGGTGATAATTCTGTAAATACATAATTGTTACGGTCGCGAATCATATTTTAATTAACGTACAACTTAATACTGACCAGCAAATTGCGAAAAACGTAACAAAAAAAATAGTATTTCGCGGGCTACCTTAGCGCTTCCCCCTTCATGGGTTATGGTGCAAGCAGGCCTTAATAGTAGGTACTCAGTTCAATTGGTTCAACAAATGAACACATTATCTGCAAGATGCATTGCAATATCTCAAAGGACAATCTGTGTAAATGCTCCACAGTGCAATATCTCGGTACTCGGTACTCACCGATTATATCGGCCGTTGTTGTACACTGCAGGACAAAGTAAGGGGAACAGTTAGGTACGTTTCTTTGTTATAATGACGTGATCACGACTTTATGTTATCGTACAGACACCAGCACAACAAGCTACTACAATCTGTCAAATTTCTGTAATAGATTTTCAACTTTATCGCTTAATCATAAGGTTCAAAGTTGATTGGGAAAATTTTATGGTTTCGGGTAGGTTGACGTGCTGGCGTCTGTACTTGAAAAATATGTCATGTTTATATTGTGTGCTTAATCAGATTTCTAAACGTAAAAATACCATGTTTATAACTCAATCACAACATTTCTTATCAACTGCTAAAGAAAGGCCTTGCAATCACCATACTTTAGCAGGTAAAGATCCTTTTAAATATTTTTTTATTTTTTCAAATATTTTTTCCGTCGATAAAATTAAGCTATGTTTCCCTCATTTCGTTATGTGCACATTATGAAGACTCACACTGTATTGTCTTACCCCTTGGTAAGACTGGTTGTCAGACTTTTGGGCTTCTGACTACCCGTAACGACTGCTACGAATGACAGCCGGGGCCAACGGCTTAAGAAACTTTATCGCACTAATATTATAAAGGCGAAAGTTTGTGAGTGTGTGTGTGGGGGTGTGTGTGTGTGTTTATATGTTTGTTTGTTACTTCTTCACGCTCAAACGGCTGCACCGATAAAATTTTGTATGGAGGTAGCTGATACCCTGGATTAACATATAGACTGATTTTTATCCTGATATTACCACGGGATCGAAACTTATGCGGGTGAAACCGCGGGGCGCAACAAGTGTAAGATATAAATCCAATGTTAATCACTTTTATCTCACACACTATAATAATTATAGTCCTTTAGGCGCGATTGGTCCAATTCGCGATTGGTCCAATTCGCGATTGGTCCAATTCGCGATCGGTTCAATTTGCGGTTGGTCCAATTCGCGATTGGTCCAATTCGCGATTGGTCTAATTCGCGATTGGTCCAATTCGGTGGAATAATTTTGGAATTTTACAGCTACAAAGAAAAGAAAATACCTACGTTTAATCAAATAGAAGAAGTTCGCAATAAAGACTACAACATTTAAATCTCATCAGAACAGTGTTACCTACTCATCTAACTGTGGATAAGAACCGCTAGGAATTCTGCTCACATCGTAACCATAACGAGAGCATGAAGATAAATAGTGCCCCCATTGCGATTGCTATTGTGATTGTACGAAATCCCACGATCACGCGTACTCCAGATACTAGCCCATTGACTTACACAGGTTAAAGTATGCTCACTGTTATTACTGAGTAACTAATGGGTATTCATTAATGTTCTATCATTTGCATGGTAAATGGGGCTCCCTTTTTTTTTGTTCTGCATATCATCTGCCTAGCCTTTTCCCAACTATGTTGGGGTCGACTTCCAGTCTAACCGGATGCAGCTGAAGCAGCGAAATCTTATTATTAGGCACCCGTTTTTACCCTTTGGGTACGGAACCCTAAAAATCGTCTAAGCCCCCTTATACGCCTTCCAAAGGTCCGAGGGTCCCGAGATATGTCAAAGACATTTAAAGGTCAATAAATTGTGTACGATAAGAAACAAAGGGTTAGATTTACCATTTCAGAGTTTAGTTTTTCAATTTTCATTTGATCGAAGCAATGGTTGGATAAGCTTTCGTCAGTATCAAAACGTAAACTCAACAAGTTATTGCCGTCTGTCAGTGCAAGGGTTTTTCGTCGTCTAGACTGTTGTAAAACCACTCTAAAAGATTAGTTTGATCTCGACATGTCACGATTTTCGAAGCAAATGATGTCTTTACGAGAGCAGTGGTAACCATAGTAGAAACGGCTGCGACTTACGAGTTGTAAGGTCGGAGGTTCGAACCCTGGCAGCGCTTTACTTTGTGTAAATTATTTCATCACCACTGCTCTCAAAACGGTAAAGGAACACATCGTGAGGAAACCGGCATGTCCTAGAACCAAAAATTAGAAGACATGTGATATTTACCAACCCACACTGGCCCCGTGTGGTGGATTACGGCCCACGCACTCACAGAGAGGAGGCCTATGTCCCAGCAGTGGGAACATTATAGGTATATTATGATTGTGATCATAACCACATATCTATACAACATATTTAGCTACGTTCGTTTCACAAATCCCCTTGCAAAGAAACAACAACAATTAAGTATGTAGAAGTCGTTACAATATTCAGCGGGATTGTCCGAAAGAGTTACCGCTGGCCCGGAACATAAAGGTCTAAGGAAGAAACATGGTTGGGCTTTAATCAGTAAGAGTCTGACACTCCCTTCCGCTCCACTTAGAGCGGGAGGGGTCATTTGATGATTTCCAATTCGCAAAAAAAAAAGTCGTTGCAATGTATCCTCTTGGTAATGCTTTTAAATACCAAGCAGTAGCTAGTCAAAATGTAGACTAAAAAAATAATGGCCCAATAATTCTGTCCGGCAGTTTAAACAGGTTAGATTTAGCAACGCATTCGCAATGTCAAAGCAGACGTGCCGAAAAACCCAAGCGAAGGCGAGGCCTTCAAGAATTTATCCCTTCACTTAGAAAGGACTTTAATATACGAGTATCTGTTGCAAAACGGTTTTGTGTATCGTATTTAATCCTTGTGAGTTTACTGTGTGTTTCCTGTGAAGCTGCTAATTTTGTTGTTTGAGAGCTATTCAACATTATTTTTAGTATAATTGCGAAACTCGAAACACGTGTCTAGTATTTTTATGTAAAGAATCTATGTACAAAATTTCAAAATTGTATCATGAAAAATCACAAAGTTATATTTAAGCTTGTTATTAACCCCCGACGCAAAAACGACGGGGTGTTATAAGTTTGACGTGTCTGTGTGTGTGTGTGTGTCTGTCTGTGGCATCGTAGCTCCCGAACGGATTAACCGATTTTGATTTAGTTTTTTTTGTTTGAAAGGTATATGTTCTTAGCTATGTTTGATGAAAATCGGTCCAAGATGGCCGCCGCTACAAAATGCAAGACCCTTTCTTAGTGAATACCTACTCTTCACAAAGAACACACCCTCCAAATTTCATGTGTCTAGGATCAGCGGCTAAGGCTGTGCGTTGATATATCAGTCAGTCAGCCGACGAAAAAAAACGGAGGAGGTTCTCAAGTCGACGCATATATTTTTTTTAATTTAATTACAGAATGAGAAAACTAGAACTAGGACTAAATTTACAGCACACACAATTTCTAATCAAATTAAAAGCAACAGCATTCCGTCAACGCATTAAACAATCCGCCATTTTATGAATTCACCTCGTGTGCAAAATGGCCGCTCGTATTTGTGGCCAGTATCGTTCTCCTTAATGTCCACAATAAATGTCAAATTGCAATCGTTACTTCTAAAAATTATGGTGTACATTCATCGTCCTACGTGTTTGGCCCAGTAATTAGAGGTTTTCGGCTACTATAATATTTTTTCGTACCGTTTTCCGGTGCAATGTAATTAGTACGGCTTATACTAAAATTGTGGTCTGAATTTCGTTGAAATGCAGTGTAAAAAGTTCGGCGTTAACTTCTGTCTTTTTGGTTAAGTAATGCTGAACGCGGGTTCTGAATAATTGGATGTATGAATATAAGCTTCGTTCATAAGTTAATCAGGCAGTGGTCGCCAGATTCATTTTGCTTTATAACTCACTAGCAGCGTCCCGCAGTTTTACCCGCGTAAGGCGAAGACAGTCCGTGTTTTTCTTTTTTCCGCTGCACTACGTAGGTACAACCAAAGAGATTGGGATTGGATTGATTGGTATTTTAGCACAGACAAAAAAAAATTACTGAAAAATCCTTCAATAATGGGATTTGATACGATTAACTTAACAGTTAACTGTCCATTATGATTCATAATGTTATCCTTTTATAATTCTGCCAAAGTGGCCTTTTTAGGCCCCCTTTTGTCTTGAGTATAGTGAGATGAGCGTATGACTGTCGAGTAGTTGTATACTTTTCGTTATTGTACTTATGTCTTTGTATCTTTAAATAATTTGGCCTTGACTGTTTTATGGTAAAATAAATAAAGTCTTCTTCCAATATACTTCAAGTGCAAGAATAGTCCGCGTTGTCACAGAATAATTATGATCTTTACGGAACAATCTTCACACATCTTTACAACAATTATCTTTAGAAATAAATAAAATAGAAGTGTCTGTTTGTAATGTCTAAATAACAGCTTTTCTACTAAATGCACATGAAAGTACATACGGCCCTAAAAACAATCACAATTAAAAAAAAACTGTCTCTTTGTTCTGGCTAATCTCCAGAACGGCTGAATCGATTTTGACGGAACTCACTGACAGGTAGCTGATGTTATAAGGAGTAACTTAGGCTACTTTTATTTTTGAAAAATAATTAGGGTTCCGCGTAAAAAAGCACATACTTATCTTTGCAAATCAGTCTATCAACAAAATAGACATTAAATCGGCTTTCTATTTGTTCTACAATCATAAATCAATACGTTAATAGAAAACTAATGAGGGTATAACTAAGTTAATAATTTTATGACAAGCGATATTTTTTGTAATACAAAAGTTTTACCACGAGACCTACTAAAGACCGGTCCTCATGCAGCTTTAGAAAATGATGAGGGAAAAGTCACCTTATTCAGTTTTTGTTGTAGTTGAGTTTAAATTGCAATACAAATTGTTTAAAGGCCTTTTATGAAATCTTTGTTATACAAATATAAACTCTGTGTATGCTTTTGAAGTATTTTTTTAGGATGCATTAATAGACAATTTTATTTTTAGTTCGAACTGTATACGATGTACGCTTAATTCGTTTATAAATGCAGAAAAATATAAAACATACGATGGTATAAATCGATATTAATATATTATCAAAAATGTGGCAAGCGAGAATCGGGAGTGTTCAAGTGGGTTCAGTAGGTACAGTACAGATAATTATCTGATTTTGTAGGTTTCGGGCAGTGGTTCTTCACATAATAGTCAGATAGGAAACGCCGACCTCATCTAGATTAAAAAAAATATGATTGACGTGTTTGTGCAAACCTACTTACAAAAATAAAATCATTTACGCTGTTTTCATTGAAAATATCGTAATTGAATTGAAAATAATTGTAATAGCAACCGTAATTGAAAATATCTATGATTCGATTTGCAGGCAGTATTCTTGCTCAAAAATATCGAAGCGAATATTATTTATATATTTTTAATATTATTATTTTATGTTATTTTTATATATTTTTGTTGAATTTGTGAATATGGATATTTTTTGTCTGACTTAATAAATGAATTGAATTGAATAAGCCGAAGGAACCCTAAATATTATAACGCTAGCTCATCCGGTGCGGAGCGAACGGAAATAATAAAACAAGCACTCTACATACCGACACTAGATAAGACTCTTATTAATACATAATTGCTTTGAATCCAACGTTCGGTGTTTTAAAATTAAGGGGCTCACAGGACCTAAGAGAGCAGTGGTGGCCGAGTGGCATCGGCCACGACTTACGAGTTGTAGGTCGTAGGTTCGAACCCAGACAGGCGCTTTACTTTGTGTAAATTATTTCATCACCACTGCTCTCAAAATGGTGAAGGAAAACATCGTGAGGAAACCGGCATGTCCTAGAACCAAAAAATTCGAAGACATGTGACATCTACCAACCCGCATTGGGCCCGCGTGGTGGATTACGGCTCACTCCCTCTCACAGAGAGGAGGCCTGTGTCCCAGCAGTGGGAACATTATAGGCTGATTATGACAGGACCTAAACGCAAAAAACGCAAGTTTTAGAAACAATAAAAGTTTAAGATCGACTACAGTAAACAAAATCAGAAAAATATATGATAATCTTCGGGATATATGCTAGGTAGGTAGTTGTTGACAAACATAATACAACTAATTTGATACTATAGAAAAAAATCATGAAGACACTTCTAAAAAACTTTCTTTTTACAATAAAAACAACATACAATAATTCTGATTTTTTTTTCAGATTTTTCTACAAACAACATACTAAAACACTAGTGTTTTAATTTTTTAATCCAAACAATAGATTTTTTGTAATTAAATAATTCCTTCATGTTTTGCAATAAATTACCAGCGTTGTGTCATCGCGCTTCTCTTTCTTTTCTATGCAGTCCGACAGTGACCGCGCTTTAGGTCATGTAAGCCCCTTAATACATATAATTGCTTTGATTCCAACGTTCGGTGTTTCAAAATTAATATTAGGTCGGGTTTAGGAAGATTGCTGCGGTGCAGAGCAGTTCCATGACTCGTTTATAAAAACTGTGTCCTTGACTTTACATGTGTGTTTCAATGAAATAAAACTAAATGAAAAAAAAAAATAATAATTAAATAATAAATAAATGATGTCACATTTATTTATTTATTATTTATTTATTTTTTTAATAAATAATAAATAAATGATGTCACATTTATTTATTTAAATTTTTGCGCACAAAAACGGTTTAAAGGCGGACTTAATGCCTTAGGCATTCAACCAAGAGTGGTGAAGAGATTAGATGCTATGTGATTATTTTGGTGCTTTGGTTGAGAGGAACAATGACAAAAAACCGGTCAAGTGCGAGTCGAACTCGCGCACCGAGGATTCCGTACAAATTTGTAGGTATGCATCTACAAATTTACGGTTTCCGGATTTTTTCCTTTATTTGTGCTGCATGACATTACTTTTCGCCAAATTTTATGATTCTAGGTCAACGGGAAGTACCCTATAGGTTTTGATTCCCTTGCGAGTGTCAAAATATGCGGCATAAACGTAACATAATCGCCCGTATCTTTTGATTGCGTTTACTTAGGAGTTTGATTTTTTCACTAATTCAAGTGATTGCAGCCCTGAGTATTTGATATTAATTTCAACTTGATAGCTCTATGCGTTCCCGAGATAAAGTGTCTTGACAGCCAGACGTACAACAAAGTCTCTCTGGGTAAGCATCGTGGTTGGGACGGTAAAATAAAATGTTTTAATTGTAATGGTTATTTACATTACAATCCTGTACATACTAACATTGTTAGTTATAAGCACCTGTTGTTACTAACCATAATGGATCATGTAATCTGACTAATAAATAAATATATAAAAAATAAAAAGGGTTCCGTTTATTCCTTTTGAACCCTAAAAAAAACTTTTTCAGGCTAGGTCTGTGAAAAATCGGTTACACGTAACATAGTTTTAGATCTGGAATTAGATCAGCGGCCTAGTTTTCAGTTTATTTACGTGCCTACAGCCTGGGAGCGGAGTCTATATATTTTTACAAAAAGGAACGATGAAATAGTCGTAGTCACTGTTCAGCTTTTTTAAGAGAATTGGTAAATTTAAAACTGGATCGAACAAGGCACTTCTTTTGCTGAAAAGGTTTTCTGTAACAATGATAAATGATCTACTGAAAGTCATAGTCTAATATGATTTTTTTAGGAACCGAGTCTTTACTATTCTGATATTAATGTTGCCTGAAAGAGATCGCAGAAAGCGATAAAAGCGGCCATTGTTTGTTTTGTAGTGATATGTGTATTTTTTTTATGTATTTTCTGGTTTACAAATAAAGTAAAGCAGAAAATACATAAGTAAGTGGTTTATAGTAAACTGAGGAGAACCAAGGTAACCGACATAGCCCGAAGAATTGCCAAACTTAAGTGGCAGTGGGCAGGGCTCATTGCTCGCAGAACAGATGGCCGATGGGGCCGAAAGGTTCTGGAGTGTCGACCGCGTACCGGAAGACGTAGCGTTGGAAGACCTCCCACAAGGTGGTCCGATGACGGTCGAAGTGGAGGTGCTGGGGGAGGCCTATGTCCAGCAGTGGACGTCTTTTGGCTGAAAATGATGATGATGATGAATAAAGTATACAGGAAAAAACTGTAACCATGAATTCAGCATATTATATTCTGATTCTAGACTCTTTAGTGTAGAAATTTTTGATGAAATTTTCTTTTATCCCTGTAAGTATATAAATAAATTCTCATTATCCATTACAAGGTTGCCTGGAAGACATCGCAGAAAGCGATAAGGCTGCCCATTATATTTATTTTGTAGCGTTTGATGTATTTTTATGTTATGTATTTTTGTGGTGTTCAATAGAGTCATATATAAATAAATAATAAAAAAGCAGTTTGAATGAATGATTATAGAACTGCATTTTATGGACTTTTATGGACTATATATCGGAAAACAGTAAATTACCGAATCATTTGAATGGAAACAAACCACAATTCAGTAAAACTTACCTTTAACAGAAGCGCCTCAATATTTTTGTTCAAAACCTTAATAAAACTTTCAGCAAGACTGTACCTACTTAATATGTTTCAACAAGTTCTAACAAGTTTCACGTAAAACATTTAACACAACGCCAAACACTTTGTAAAAACGATCAAACTCACCCGGTTTCCGCCAACCAATCAGCGCTCAGTGATTTTTCCGAGAGAATATTTTTGCACCAATAAAACTGAAGGACTGAGGCAGGCCTTGAGGAATGAGTGCCGAAATGAAAATAAAGCGACGCGTCAATTGTAACTGTGATTTTCGCCAGTGACTCGCAATTAGGATACACACGGGGATAAAGAACGGGTAGCTTAAATATAGATAGATGGAATACTCTTTGTTATTTACTTACACCAAAACATTACTGATTTAAATGTAGAAATTTTACAAGTTACCTACGTGTTGAATTTTGGTTCTAGTTGAACTTTAAAAGTTCGTGATTTAAAATTAAAAGTAAAAAAACTGGCCAAGTGCGAGTCGGACTCGCACATGAAGGGTTCCGTACCACAAGGCAAAAACGCCGAAAAAAACACGTTTGTTGTATGGGAGCCCCCCTTAAATATTTATTTTATTTTAATTTTATTATTAAAGTAAAAATACAACTGAGTATTTTGTGAATAATTCAAGTGCCTACCTGTTGCCATTATTGATATCGAGCAAAAAAGGGCAAAAAAATCGCGTTTGTTGTATGGGAGCCCCCCTTAAATATTTATTTTATTTTAATTTTATTATTAAAGTAAAAACACAACTGAGTATTTTGTGAATATTTCAAGTGCCTACCTGTTGCCATTATTGATATCGAGCAAAAAAGGGCAAAAAAATCGCGTTTGTTGTATGGGAGCCCCTCTTAAATATTTATTTTATTTTGTTTTTAGTATTTGTTGTTATAGCGGCAACAGAAATACATCATCTGTGAAAATTTCAACTGTCTAGCTACCGCGGTTCTTGAGATACAGCCTGGTGACAGACAGACGGACGGACGGACGGACGGACGGACAGCGAAGTCTTAGTAATAGGGTTCCGTTTTTACCCTTTGGGTACGGAACCCTAAAAAAGAGGTTTCTTTTGACCCAGGTTAAGAGGGTTTATGCCGTACGGCATTTCATACAAACTTTCAAGCCCTTATTTTTCAAATGAATTTAATGTTTTGTGTCCTGTAATGTTAATTACTTTGTATCAGGGCTCGGAAACCGGTTGAAATTCTTAACCGGTTACGGTCATTGACCCCAAACCGAAATCGAATTAGGTTATCGTTTGCACTTTACCGGTTTATGCGGGAAACCGGGTTTTCATGAATTTTGGTTTTGATAGTGGAAATTAACCGGTTAAAACCAAGTTTGAACCCCCCCCCGGCCCCCGCCACTCTCGCGAGCACGGTCTGGACGTTGCGATATCATTTAGTTACAAAATTTTATTACGGAATTAACCGGTTAATTTGGGTGTCAAAACCGTTTGTGCTCAAGTAACCGGTAACCTTTATCATTTGGGTTTCATAAGAACAGTTCATTTGTTTAACCGGTTAATGAAGGAACGTTAAATTTACCGGTACTTAATCGAAATTAACCGCTCTTTTTAAACCGGTTCAGAGCCCTGCTTTGTATACATTTGGGACTACTTTGTATACAATCAAGTATTTTCTAACTGAACAGACAGCTGTGCTGCTAGGGTGTTTGTTGCGCCACTTCTTCACCCCAGCGAAAGCACTAAGAAGTGGTGAAGGGCGGGCGTTTTGGGGAACTGCCTTATGTCATTTTGACATTCGAAAAGTGTAGATTATCAGCCTCGTTTGAATAAATGACTTTTGATTTGATTTAAGTACTAGACTCGTTCCATTTCTACTGACAAGCAGGAAGTTTAAGGGTTGGAGTTTAATGGGATGTAATGGATAGGTAGAACAGATGATAAAGGTATTACGACAGTAACCATTCTGAATCGAATTTTGCTTGATCTATGCAAAGATCCATAACAACTTACTCCTTGACATATTATAACAAATATGACAGCAGAACACTGACTCCTAAAGTCCTAAGTCACAGGATCACTTATTATAGGAATCAGGGTTTAACTTATCAGTATGACCTTTAGCTAACCAAGTTATGTATCGTAGTCTTAAGCAATGTCAAAGGTTTTTTTATAGGTATCAATAAAGATTTTTATTATTTACTAGCTAAACCGCGGTTTCACCCGCGTAAATGTCGATCGAATATCGGGATAAAAAGTAGCCTATATATTAATCCAGGGCGTCGGCTACCTCCATACAAAATTTTATCAAAATTGGTCCAGCCGTGTGAGCGTAAAGAAGTAACAAACATATAAACACACACACACACCACCACACTCACAAAATTTCGCCTTTATAATATTAGTGTGATTTTTATTATTATTTTTTTTTTTTTTTTTGCTAAACTGTCCCACTGCTGGGCAAAGGCCTCCCCAAATGCTTCCAGGGACTCTTTTCCCGCACCACGTCGACAATCCCTCAAAAAAATTGAATAGCCTTTCTAAGAAAATTTTTGTTTTATTTGCCCTTTTGATAAGATTTATTAAAAGCTTTTATTCGTCAAACCCGTGTGTCCCGAACACACGCACCGTTTACCCAATAAATGGGCTTCATTAGGTGGAATATAAGACAATCGGTCTTGGGTTACCTGCGACGTAATCACCGTAATTGGTAGCAAGTTGCTCGATCTTTGCCGTCTGCCTGCCTGTAGCTGGTACGTACGAGTATTTTTAGGGTTCCGTACGAAAATGGTAAAACGGAACCCTTATGGTGAGACTCAGTCTGTCTGTTTTTCTGTCTGTTTTTCTGTCTGTCACAGCTGGATATCTCAAAAACTACTAATGCTATCAACTCGAAATTTGGAATAGTTTTAGATGACGTTTGCCCAACTATTTTGCAAATAAGAAAGAAATAAAAATATATGAATATTTTAAGCAACAGGGACTGAAAGGGGGTCTGAAAAATTCGAAGTGGGGCTAATATGTGGGGTATCATATGAAAGAGCGCAGTTTGCACATTCTCGAACATTTTTATTTTTTGTTTTCGACTTTTGATGAAAAATGTAAAAAAAAGACCGTTCCCCTCCCTTAACTCCGAAGTTTGCAAAGAGAAAAATATGAAATAATTCTGTGATAGAAGTTTATGTAAAGTTTACATGAAAAATAAAACGAAGTCTCTAAATAAATAGCACACTTTTTCAAAAATCATCAACAAAAGTTACTGTTATGATTCAGTCAAAGTGGCCATTTTAGGCCCCCTGGATGCGTACCGCGAGGTCTAGTTCGAGTTAGAAAACAGTTCCTAGAGGGATATGGGGGAGGTCTTTTCCCAGCAGTGGGACAGTATAGGCAGTGTAGGGAAAAAAAAGGTTGCTGCCGTAGAGGTCCCGCTGCACTAGGTAATTACGGGTTCCTGATAGACTTATGGAACTTAGAAGCGACATCTAAACCAAAGTATTAGACAGAAATCCGTGGACTAATCAAACTGGCAAGAATCAAAAGCGAAATCAAAATGGCATACCAATGAACTGATACAACAGCCAACTGTAATTTGTACGTACACACTACCTAAACAATCTGACATGCATACAAATCGTGCAAAATGAGCAACAAATAATGCTAATCTATTTTATAGTTTAATTCTCTAATCAAAACATTGAATTAATTTAATATTACCTCTACTAAAATTTATCTAACGTTTAAGCGCAAATTAATATATCTCTATCAAAATATACAAGAATAGGGATGACCACAAAAATTTGTGCAATGCACATTAATTTGTTCGATAGAATGAACCGATAGTGTTGCGACCGGTCGATACGTATCGAGACGGAAATAATATCGACATTCCTAGTTCGTATGATGGCAATGTAATGTAAGCGCCACACCTGCGGTTGGGGCTAGAGGTGGGGGAATGTGTTAACGACAAAATGGTTGGATTTGAAATTGTTTTAATATAAAATGCGGTAATTTCAGTTGTTTTGTTGTGGTTACGTAGGAGATGACGGTTACGTATTTTTTTTTATACAAAAGTCGAGATTGTGTTTTAATGAAAATATCAACAAAATGAAATTAATAAAAAACTTCCATGGAGACTCAATAAAACTCTGAACTTAATTTCGGAAAATCACTGCAAATAACATGTTTTAGACTTCAACATTATTATGAATTCTGTTTTGAATGTTGTGATTCGATTACAGACAATTCATACACATCAATACCTACCTAAATAGCAATATCTCTCAATATTAGTTCGCTCAGTTATTGTAATAATTTGGATTAACGCTATAATCTAAACTAATTTGCACACACACGCCATGTCAATCGCGCATCGTATTATCGATAATGTCGATAGATTAGTCGCAACACTATTCTCAATTACAGTAGGAGCGGCTAATCGCAAATGTGCGTTGGATGTTCGTCGTTAGTACATTTGAATACGATGATATTATTGTAGATTTATCTATGAAATATCTAGATTCTAAGTTTTGCTGTTACTTTACCTTACTTACTTAGCATTTGTGTGGATTTCACATTGAAATAATAATGTAAAGGTTGGTTTAATAATTCCACATCTAGAAATGTTTTCCAGTGATTATTTAGATAGAATTGAAATCCCTATAATATGTTTTGTTTTTTTTTCAACCTGTTTCGTCTCACTGCTGGGCAAAGGACCTTCCTGTAGTTCACTCTCCCCTGTATGTTGTTTTCTCCGGGCCAGACGTGAGCTATTTATGGGAAAGTAGCTCACCGTCCGATCAGGACCAGGCCAGTACCGGACGGCGCATACGTGTTTCACGCGCGCCTCAAAGAGATGTCAGCATCAGATGAAGGGGCCCGTTAGGGCCGAAGCCTGCCGGGTCAGCGGGATTGTCCGAAAGGGTTACCGCTGGCCCGGAACTTAAAGGGAGGAAGGAACATGGGTGGGTTTTAGTCAGTAAGAGTCTGACACTCCCTTCCCTGCAGCTGAATACCAGTATTTTACATGTAGCGACTGCCTATCTGACCTCCACAACCCATTACTGGGTAATACGATACCCCGTGGTAAGACTGGATGTCCGACTTTCGGGCATCTGACGACCCGTAACGCTGTCAAAGATCCACGAATGACAGCCGGAACCAACAGTTTAACGTGCTTTCCGAGGCACGGAGGGGTAAAGATGGTCACCCATCCACGGACCAACCGCGGCAAGCACCCACTGTCAATTCTTCGGGCTATGTCGATTACCTTGGTTCTCCTGCGAATGTCCTCATTTCTGATTCGATCACGCAGGGAAATGCTACTCTTACTGAGTTGAAATAGTCATGCAGTTATGATGTCATCAATATAAAATTCCCCAGTTATTTTGCTATGCGATATAGCCCCACCAAAGCAAGTTGCAAGACCGCATTGAAATTCAACAAAATAGGAGTGACTATAAAATTATACCATCTGCATCGTGTTGAACTGTAGTATAAAGTCAGTATCTTGTTAACCCACTCGAGTAAGTCCAAGTAAAGGATGTAGGTACCTATGTTATTGTATTAACTTGCGATGGCTCAACAATCCTCTGTTTGTGTGCCCTTTTGATCTTTGTGCCCACGCGAGGAGTTGCTACATTTTGACTTTTGCCTCGTGTACTTGTGTGCGTAAAGAAAATAACTATTCTTATTAATTTTCCTTTTTTATTTTTTGTTTATGTTTTTGTCCTTATTTATGTTTTTGTAAATTTTTAAACCTTTGCTAGTTGCAAAGCTTTACAAGAACATATTTACACATAGTACATCACTGTAAGAAGCAGGGTTTTGTAAAAGATTTACGTTTGAGGCGTATTCGGGTTGATCTCTTTATCATCATCTTTATTTTGCCGAAATACGTCTACAGCTGGACATGGGCCAAGCATCGCCACATCGACTGGTCCTGTGCTTGTGCTTCTTGCATCCAGCGTATGAATCTCACGAACTGCCTCGACTTGTCTTGACTTTTGGCTTCCCCGTTTTTGGTTTTTCCGTTTTTGGTAGGTATATCATGAATATTACGGACTAGCTTCTACCCGCGACTTCCTCCGCGTGAAATTTCTTGATCCCCCGACCCACCCACGTCGCATCTCATCGCCTGCCTGTGCTATTACTTCGTTTTTGCTTAGCGTTCTTTCTGACTTTTTTTTATTTTTACTTGGCTCCTTAAGGTCATAGCGTGATGTTAAATAGGCTATAGCCTTCCTCAAGAATTGTGCTATCAAATACAAAAATATTGTTTCAAATCCGACTAGTAGTTCCAGAGATTACCCCCTACATACTATAAAAACTTCACCTCTTTATAATGTTATAAGTAAACTCGTAGATATAAATGTAGAAATTTGGCAAGGGGTGGGCAGTCTTATCGCTAAAAGCGCTTATCGCTGACAGAATGTCACTTTGCCTTCAGGTCTACGTTACAGAGGATTGTTTTACATTGGATATCCCCGTATGAGTACTGGAATCAGCATAAATAGTTATTTGGGCTCTAATCACGTTACATTTGTGCTCAGTTCATTTGCGCAATAACAGCAATATTGGGCTAATTAATATCATATTTCATGGTTAGTAAATTGGCTGTACCTAGCGATTAAAATATATTAGTTAAATAAATAGATTATAATTATTAATAATATGTTTCATAAATATTAAAACCAAATCCATAATCACCTACTGTACTATATTATATTAATATGTTTCGTAAATATTGAAATCAAAATCCATAATCATTAACCCGGGGTCAGTAATAAAATTTCGTTTTAACACACCTACCTAAAAGTATAGATACTATGAAAAGAAGGTGTACTTCTGCTTACCCCTATGAAAACAGGCTTAAATATAATAAATATGTCTTCCTGGTTAACCGCATTAACACCTCCCACATTGTTGGCCAATCCTCCACAAAGAGGATAATGACCTGGTAAAGATCACGGTAATCCGCTGGATGTGAGAAGCCCGGGAACGGTCGAAGCGAGGATTTTTTTGTGTTTTATGGATGAATGAAGGATAGCACTGGGATACGCGCACTTCATCATCATCATCATCACCTACCTAGCCTTTTCCCAACCATATTGGGGTCGGCTTCCAATCTAAGCGGATGCATCGGAGTAGGTACCAGTATTGTACCTGGAGCGACTGTTTATTCGACCTCCACAACCCAATTTCTGGGTAATTCTTAAATTTAATTCCCAAATCAGATTTTACGATCTGAAAAATAAATGAATGAATTGAATTCTATATATACTCCTTGGTAAGATTGGTTGTCAGACTTTCAGGCTTCTGACGACCCGTAATAACTGTCAAAGTTCCACGAATGATAGCCGCGACCAAACGGCTTAACGTGCTTTCCAAGGGATATGGAAAGATGATTACCCAGCCACGGACCAAACGGTAGCAATCAAAAGCTTACTTTATCACGTGAAAATAATAGCATACTGGAATGAAATTAAAATTTGATCTAGAGACCAGTATTTAATTCTAGTCACTTGTCGAATTAAATAACTAAAATCTACACAGTAATTTAAAATATGAAATGCTTCGTAAATGAAAGTGTCTGTAGATGTATTCTGTTCTCACAATGTCATGTCAGGCTTTCCTTAAATCCGTTTTTTTAAACACTCATTGGTCCGGTCGCGGTTCAGATGGTAATTTTCTAAATTATTCCCTTCCTGTTGCGTGATCGTTCTTGCATTGTCACCCAATTACTAAGGCTTTGTTTAACATTCATTTTGTTAGGGTTTTACTTGTCTTATGGCTCTTTGGGAGTTCATCGAGTGTACTTAGTGGCCGAATGTGGTGATTTGGCAGAATAATCAGTTAACGTTTTTGATAGAGATTTAAAAATCATTAGGTATTCCAAAATGTACCTATTGCAATCAACATGACAGTTGACTACGAGAGGAAAAGTGATTACCAAAACGACGCCTTAGTTAGTTACAATACTTGGACATAAGGCGCACAAGGGGGAAGTCCCTACTTCTACGAAAAATGAATAGGATTTTGGACATTCGTGTCTAGGATAAGTTATTTAAGTTTTATATTCATAAGCACAGTCACGTCTTATTCTATGCTATTCCACGACGTGACGTTCTGGAAGGAATACTTCAAATTACAAGTCACCCTTTATAATACTTATGCTATAGGCAGACCGCTTAACTGAGACGTTGCCTGAGGTAGCTGCGCGGTGCGGGAGGGGTGATAGTTGTCACAAGTTGACGATTCACTGAGCTTCCGTATCACGTCACCTCGTGCTCGTGCTTGCCACGGCGGGAGGTAATGTGAGCGCCGGAGCGGGCGCTGGCGCGATCTCGTGCACGCGGTCGGCTAAATCTGCAACAGACTGGAGGGCAAGATTAGGCTGTGACGCGATAACCGTCTGTATGTTGGTTGGTAGTCTGCTCGCCCACAACGTGGCCAGAAACGCCTCTGGCACATTTGGTCTCGCCAGGGTCTGAAGGTGTCGTAAAAACTGGGAAGGTTTGCGGTCGCCCAGCTCCTCATGGGTAATGATCTGCTGCACCCTTTTCTCACGTGAGTCGGAAAGTCTGAGCACTAGCTCAGCCTTCAGTGTCACATACTTGTCGTGGGCTGGCGGGTTTTCTATAATGTCCCTAGCTTCCACCATATAACGGTGGTCCAGCTGGCCCACGACGGTATAAAATTTTGTAGTGTCGGCAGTGTCCCTCCCGCACCCGCGACTCAACCTTATTTATAGCTACCGGCATAATGCACAGGCAACCATAGCGTTCTACTTTGAGGACACTAATATTTTATCATCATGATGATATGAGCAATTAATTACTGTACAAACTGATCTATTTCTATTTAACATCGATAATCTAGGGTAGTTGCTCATTATTCTCCCATCAAAAGCATAACACTACCAACCGTTCTGTATCAAAAGTGACATAACCACGCACTAACCAAAATATTAACAGCTTCAAACCCGTCTAATATCTAAGCTAAAAGCTGTAGCTCGAACCGAGCGAGCTATTAGCAATCTAGTTCGATTTTAGCATTACATTAGCTATCACTTTGCTTAGTTTTAGACCCTTGCTATTTTATTTTTGCAATTAATTTAAAGTGCATTTGGTGAACGTTGTTATAGAGGTATGAGGAAAAGGGTGTGAAGTTCACTCATCCTCCATAGAAAATGGAGGATCCTTCGACCAGACGGGTGTTGTGTCTGGCGGGCAACTGCCCAATAATTCATGTCGGGCCGTTAGACCTATGCTAGTTGCGCGGTAAACTCTGCTTCACCTTTAGTTTTGAATGAAATTTTATGTTATTACGAACAAAGTATTTTCGTACCCATAGGTTTGTGTAAAGTGTCGTATTTCAACGTTGCATTCGCTTTTTCACGAAAAAATCGCAATTGAAAGTTGCCGAGTGTTGACATATTAGTGCTTGTGAAGAATCCCCGATTCCTAACGCTTTTACTACCTAACAGCCTTACAACAAACTTCTGTACGTGCTTCTAAGTTATGTTGGCAAAGTTAGAGATGCCTCATTTATATGTTGAACATGTGACACCAACTGTAAGTAATATGTTACGTTAGGCTTTATGTTGTTTGACCTTTGTTGTTGAACTTTTGACCTTGAGAGCTTTGACCTGGCACTCCTGGCAGTTAGTGGCTGCTTGGTGAGTTTTGAGAAGGAGTAATTGGTACTTGTTTGTTCTGTTGTTTTACTTAAGGCTGATGGTTCAACTTGTTTGAGGAATTTTGATTGTGGTATAACAGATTTTGTGTAAAAAATTATATCAAATCGACATCGCACTCTCCACGCAATCGCCTTCAGATAAAAGTTATCGACCGATTGAAAAATCGACCCTTATTCGATTAAATAGTAGCAGTGAGCTGGCCATGTTTGTTATCCCTGTATGTACAGACTACATCAAGCTACTATAATCTGTCAAATTTCTTTAATAGATTTTCAACTTTATTGCTAAAGCATAAAGTTCAAAGTTAATTGGGAAAATTTGACAGTTTCGGGTAGCTTGATGTGCTGGCGTTTGTGTACTTACATAATTCGCTACGGGTAGTGAGAAGCCCAAAAGTCTAACAACCAGTCTTACCAAGGGGTATCGTATTACCCAGTAACTGGGATGTGGAGGTCAGATAGGCAGTCGCTCCACTGTTAGACTGGAAGCCGACCCCAACATAGTTGGGAAAAGGCTAGGCATGTAAGTATTACACACTAGGTAATCATTTCGGCAATTACCTTTGCTGTCTAATAAATTTTAACGCGAAACCCTTTATTGAATATCAGCACCCTCATTACGTAACATTCTATCAATCTCAATCTGAATCATTTTGAAGGATATTGCTAATCCATTGCTTCACATGTTCGAAAAATTTGTCTACTCAACAGCGTAATAACGCAATGAATGTTGTTGAACTGTCAAAATGAGAGCCATTGCTACTGATAGTGTGTTACGCAATTACCCTGCTGTTTAAAGACAATGTTTCATGACCTTTTGGCAGATTAAACTTTCATATAAGCAAGTCTTATTATAACTTTGATATTCCGTCGTTCAAACTTTCAAAGAACACCACCAAAATAACGTTAATGCTTTCGAATAATATCCCAAAATTTCAAGGAACCAGTAATGTAATATCCGCCTTAATACCCAAATGTCCTGTCTTTGGTATTGTTCGTCGAATCGTTGAGCTCCTTAAGTTCTGAGTTGAGCTGCACGATTTTTGACAAATGCGTGCACTGATTGGACAGGTCCGCTCAATCTGTGTGGTTCTTTCCTCAAAAGACCATTTCAGACACCGATCTACATGGTCTTCACACGATCTGACCAATATTTTGTCTGGAATTTAAAAGAGACTGTGACTTCTGAGTTTGGTTCGGCCTTTCTTCTCAGAATAATCAGTTAGGAAACGCCGACCTCATCTAGTTTAAAAAAAAATATGATTGACGTGTAAAAGTGTTTGTACAAACCTACTTACTGAAATAAAGTTATTAATCATTTATCATTTAGAATCCTGTCCGCGGATACCTCTGCCGATGCAATTTCCTACATAAGGTATGGCCAATAAAGGGAATATGAAAATCGATAGAGCGTCCAAGCGATTGTAAGATGGTAAAACGTGGACCAATATCCGATATACAGTAAGCGACGCTAGTCAACAATGTTGAAATATTATAAAAGTACTGGCAGCGCCCCGCGGTCTCACCCGCAGTGTCGAAAGACACGTGGCGCCATCTATTAACATAATAACGTTATTGTTGTTTTCCTCGGGAACAGCACTTTCTTTTCGGGATGAATGGTACCCTATGTCCGTTTCTGTACACCTGACAACGTATATGCAGCTATTAAAGTAGGTATACTTACTAAAAATACCAACAACAAAAAGGAATCCAATCACATTTTAATAGATTACAAAAACCAGAACAAAGAATTCTGAATCACATGAGAAATGTAACGATGACATGAATCAAACGATGTTACGTTTTGAAATATAAATCATAATACCTTGTATGGATCGTAGAGAATGATCGAAACAATGGAAGATCATTAAAACATCAATTAAGTGATTTATGAAATAGCTATGGATTAAAAGCGTGCAGGAATGGCTCGCTTTTAAAATACTTTCAGATCGTTATAAAAGTTGTTTAGTTTTTTTTAGTCTGCGCATACCTCCTCCGTTACACACACATACATAATCAGCCTATAATGTTCCCACTGCTGGGACCCAGGCCTCCTCTCGGTGAGAGGGAGGGTTGGCAGTTGTCACATGTCTTCGAATTTTTGGTTCTAGAACATACCGGTTTCTTCACGATGTGTTCCTTCACCGTTTTGAGAGCAGTGGTGATGAAATAATTTACAGAAAGTAAAGCGCCTGTCTAGGTTTGAACCTACGACCTACAACTCGTAAGTCCCGGCCGTTACCACTGCTCAAACACAATGTCAATCAAATATGCCTAGCCTTTTCCAAACCATGTTGGAGTCGGTTTCCAGTCTAACCGGATGCCGGCTGAACACCAGTATTTTACATAGTGCGATTGCCTATCTGTCCTCCACAACCCAGTTACTGGGATTACCCAGTAAATGGGTTGTGGAGGTACCCCTTGGTAAGACTGGTTGACAGACTTTCGGGCATCTGACTACTCGTAACGACCGTCAAAGTTCACAGATGAAAGCCGGGACCAACTGCTTAATGTGCTTTCCGTGGCAGGGAGGAGTCTCGATATGTTATGGATGGCCCGAGTTGGCGCCGCAGTGATCCACGCGCGCCACTCGAGAGTGGGTGCAGCCATTATGGGAATGGCCGCACGGGGAGGTGGGACCCGCTGAGGAACAGCGGGTCGAGGCCTGTCGGGGGAGCGGTGAACGCTTACGCGAATCCCGCACCCCCGGCCATAGGTAGAGGTGGAACACCGCGGTGGTTTTAGTCGGTAAGAGTCCGGCATGCCCCTCTGTCACCCCACGATGGAGGAAGTCCATGAAGATTTCCACAGCGCACCAAAAAAAAAGAAAAGGTGTATTGTTTATGATGTTTCATAACTTCGCTCAAATTTTGGGGATAGTTGGTATTTTGAAGCTAAGGCTAAGGCTTCTGTTAATAAGCACGGGCGTAAAGATGCCGCGTCGGGATTTTATGACGCACTGGATTTTCAACTCTCGACGCTGAGCAGTGTGTTGAAACTCCAGTGAGCGAAAAAAAAAAACGCTGCGGAAAAAACCGCCCGTGTGTACCTGGGCTAAAGTTGGACTGTTTTCTGTTCTTATCTATTTTAGTCTATGAACGACTGCTTTAGCAATTAATGGGTGCAGTTGTAACTGTGTTCAATAGTACAATCTACCGCAAGTCGGTGTAATCTTGAGCTGACCTAAAGTCGTACTTTTTGTTTCTTTTTTTTTGTGTTTCCACTGTGACGTGTACCTACCTACTTATAGGTTTATGAATAAGTATGATTAGAGACAGGTTCCAAACTTGGTATGTTTATCATGTTGATAAAATAATAATTAATCTAGATATCTGGGAACTATTAGGACAAGGTTTTCAACCTGTCACTTTGTATAAGTTCGTGTACAGTAACAATTTTATCAGTACAACTCAGTATTAAATGCCAAAGTTAAGCACGATCTACACGGTTTAAAACGGTGGTTTCAAACCTAAGTTTAACCTTTTGACCGCCACGTCAATAACGAAAATCCGTGTTCTCTACGCCAAGCGATAAATTCCTTCTTTCATACCTACAAAATAATAGTCACGGCACATGTTTATTTTGAACTGTAAAAAAAAGGGTTATTTTCGACGTGCCATGCCGTCCGTGGCGTCGTGAACACTTTTTGATTTGACGTCCATAGACGTCTGTGGCGGTCAAAAGGTTAAAACAGCGTAGACAGTGGTTTAAAACCAATTTCGTATGACCTTTAAACGTCCTTGAGACAGGCCTGCGTTGCAAACCAGTGGCAGAAGAAAATGTTGGTTTTAAACCGTGTAGCAGGCATCACGCAACAACAACAACTTCAAGGTCACCTTGGTTTGTAGACTGGTTCCAAACCGTGGAGATCGTGTTTTATGCTTTAACACAAATAACGTGAGTCTACTGTGTTATTATAGTTATTGTTATAACTATTTAAATTCAAAGTCCTGACTGACTGATATATCAACGCACAGCCTAAACCGCTGGTGCTAGAGACATGAAATTTGGAGGGTGTGTTCTTTGTGAAGAGTAGGTATCCACTAAGAAAGAGTTTTTCGAAATTCCACCCCAAAGAATGGAAGGACGGTGAATTTTCACGCGGACGAAGTCGCGGGCTGAAGCTGGTTGTATGATAAATAGTTTTAGTTATTTAACCTTTTCCGATTTCCAATACTATTTAGTCTGCATGGATACATGCAGCAGTACTGACATTACCTGATTTACGAGTGGTTGGTCGTAGGTTCGGACCCAGACAGGCGCTTTACTTTGTGTAAATTATTTCATCACCACTACTCTCAAAACCGTGAAGGAAAACATTGTGAGGAAACCTGCATGTTCTAGAACCTATGAAGACATGTGACATCTACCTGCACTAAGCCTGCGTGGTGGATTATGGCCCACTCCCTCTCACTGAGAGGAAGCCTGTTTCCTAGCAGTGGGAACTTTATAGCCTGAATATGCTGTATCCTGCTGCAGAGCAGGGGCGGGTCGCTAATTTTTTGTAGCGAATTTTTCTTTTTAAATAACTGTCAAAAAATTTAAACTCAGTTGGGTTCAAAATCCATGGTAATAGATCACGCTTCGATGGGGTGCCACCCTCTATTCTAAAGAAAAAATAACCAATCCATACTAATATTATAAAATATTCGAAAGTAACTATCTGTATGTCTGTCTGTCTGTATGTAACCTTTTCACGCCTAAACCACTGAACGGATTTCGATAAAATTTGGCAGAGAGATTGATTGCATCCCAGGGAACGCCCCGGGATGCAATCTATTTCTCTGCCAAATTGCCCGTGAGGTATGTCGATAAAAACTATCCTATGTCATTAAGATTATGCTACTTTTTTACCGCCTGGTGCGATACCGGGCGCACGCGCCTAAATAATAACAGCCGCACAGATCGAACGATCAGGTTAAGCTATGCTTGCCGCGGTAGGTCTGTGGATGGGTGACCATCTTTACATACCGAGACCCATCCAGGCCTCGGAAAGCACGTTAAGCCGTTGGTCCCGGTTGTCATTTGTGGATATTTGACAGTCATTACGGGTAGTCAGAAGCCCGAAAGTCTGACAACCAGTCTTACCAAGGGGTATCCTATTACCCAGTAACTGGGTTGTGGAGGTTAGATAGGCACTCCATGTACAATTTGTCTCTCTGCCAAATTGCCCGCGAGGTATGTCGATAAAAACTATCGTATGTCCTTACATAGGATATTTTTTATCGACTTACCTCGCGGGCGAAGCCGCGGGCGGGAGCTAGTTTGACCATAAAGTTGCCCCTAGCATATCCCATACATCATTTATAGGCACGCAGATCCAAAACAATTATCTCTAGGCCACACAAGTAGGTACTTGTTTCTTATAGGCATCGAAACCACAGGACACAACTAGTATGCAAATTAGACTGTCATACAATTATGATCTCTTCATCATTTTTTATCGTAAGGTTTATGTACAGACAGACACACAAATAGACAGAGATTGATTTATATAAGTAATCTATTAGATTGCGACATTCAAGTCGGGACATATTTTTTTTTATCATTAATTACAAATCAAACGAACTTACCTGTGAGTGAAGTTCGATGTTAATTATGTGAGAGTGTTGGTCCAAGACGTCGTTTTAAATTTTTAACTTGTAGTAGCGTTATCGCGTCGCCATTTATCCACGTATTTCACAGTTATTTCAGAAAAAAGCTTTTTCTGAACGCTTTGCAACTGAACGCACCCTTTGCCTGCTGCATTGCGTTGTCTGTGTCACCTGTCATGTCATTTAGTTTGAAGATACCTCATACTTACCAAATTTCACGGTCTGAAACTTAGGGTATTTGTAATCAAATAATGGGTTAATTTGGGTGGGATCTAAGACGTCTTGGACCAACACTCTCACATAATTAACATCGAACTTCACTCACAGGTAAGTTCGTTTGATTTGTAATTATGTTTCGTGTGTTGGTCCAAGACGTCGTTTTAAATTTTTAACTTGTAGGATGTTCAAAGTATCGTGAAATTTTGGTCATGAATTTTGAAAAGAAAACAATGATATTTCTTACAAATATAGTGTATGTTTAATCAGTCTCATCGATTTTGACTTTAACAATAAATCTTTTATTGTTGTGTTAATAACTTGTTACACAAAAAAAATTAAAATAACACTATAAACAAAAAGGTTAACATCCATACTCAACTTTTAATTGAAAACTGTTTTTTCAAAAGTTAATCATTTTAATTCTATATAAATTACAATTATACTTATAGTACTTTAATTATCATCAAGAATTGTTCTTGCAAATAGTTCAGATGAATCCAGTATTGGTCTATTATAGAAACGGGCAAACACAGAGGAAGACTCACTCCAGCCTGCAGTCTTTCTAATTAGGTCAATATTTAACCCACCCGACTTTGCTTTAGAGGAGGAAGCATGTCTAGTGCTATGTGAGGAAAAAATGTTGGTGTCAATACCACTTTCAGTCATGGTTTCCTTAATCCAACGACTAATTGACTCTGATCCAATAGCAGAATAAGGTTTTCTAAAACTAATAAATAAGTTACCTGTTTTTAAGAGCCTGACTCTTTCTGTCACTTTTATGTAATCTAAAAGTGCTTGAGCCGGGCAAATCTCAGGCTTATTCAAGAAGAATGGGATCACTAGTACAGGCTGGGGTGTGCCCTCTCTGGTTGTCTTAACAGAATCTGTAATTTTAATTATGATTCTAGTATTTTGATAAATTATGTTTTCCAGTTTAACTAGACTAAGGGTTTGTACTCTATGTGCTGTTATTAAAGCTAGTAGGGTAACCACTTTTTTCCCTAGCATTTTTTGAGATATTTGTTCATTGGGAAAAAATGTGCTAAGATGGTTTATTACAATGCTGGGATCCCATGTGATATTATATCTAGGAGCATTTGGTTTTAGTTTAGACACACCTTTTAAAAATCGTTTGACCAATTCATGGGATCCAATTTGAGGTCCTAGCAAAAGAGATAATGCCGAGCGGCATGAGTTAAGGCTGCCATACTTTAAACCCTTGTTGTAAAGTATTGTCAGAAAATTTATAACATCTGATGGTGTTGCAGACAGAGGATTCATATTTTTATATAAGCAATGTTCCCACCATTGTTTAAAACAAGTATTATATTGAGTGAAAGTGTTATCTGTAATTGAAGAAATCATGATTTCGGTTGATATTCCTGGGGCTCCCCGGGATATCAGTGCTTGCCGCATAAGATCCCTGCCACCAGGGTAAGATTGGGATATAGTGGGTGTGGCTGGCCGGTGATTGATGTGAGTAACAATCTGTTAGGTGAAAAGAAAACTGGTTCAGAATCAAGAAGATTTACAAACATAGGGTACCAGGGCTGTGTCGGCCAATAGGGGGCGACTAGAATACCCCTAGCATTTTCATTTTCTATCTTTTTTATAGTTTTGAGTAATAATGAGAATGGAGGGAAGGCATAGAAAAAACATTTGGTCCATGGTATTGTAAAAGCATCTATTGAAGTAGCGTTGGGATCGCTTTTCCATGAGATGTAAGTATCACATTTTTTATTTTCGTTTGTTGCAAAAAGGTCTACCTCGGGTTGACCCAGTAATAATACTATCTGTTTGAAAGCATAGTCAGCCAGTTCGAATTCTATATTGGAGTGATCTCTTCTTGATTCTTTATCAGCTATAAAATTATCTTTGGATTGTATGTAGGATGCAAATAAATAAATATTTCTTGCTTCACACCATTGCCATATGTTTCGAGTAATTTCATTTAGATGAGGATATTGGACACCACCCATGCGGTTGATGTATGAGATGGCGGTGGTGTTATCAATTCTTAGAAGAATTTGACAGTTGGAGCAGTGTGTAGCATAAGCTTTCAGACCCATAAAAGCTGCAAGTAATTCCAAATAATTTATATGTTTCTCGCATTCTGTTTGGGACCAATTTCCACCCAGAGAATGAGAATTGCAAGCCGCGCCCCAGCCCGTTAAGGAGGCATCTGTAAAGATTTCTTTAGTGTATGAGTCTGGTCTAATGTGATTACTCGAGCTATCAATGTGTTCTAACCACCAATTAAAGTCTGGTTGAAGAGATTTATGTAGGGACATTACTTTGTTATAATTATCATTGTTAATAAGATTAAGATATTTTGCTCTCTCGAATAATTTAGTGTATAACCACCCATACTTAATAGCCGGACATGCAGATGTAAGGAGGCCGAGAAAATGTGCGAATTGTCTTATTTTGCAGCACTTTAATTTTGAAAATTGAACTATCTCCATTTTTATTCTTAGGCGTTTCTCTTGTGGTAGTTCTATTGTCATATCTGATGAATTGAGGACAAAACCTAGGAACTGACATGTATGTGAAGGTGTCAGTACACTTTTGTCATAATTTATTATGAATCCTAATGATTCTAGTAGATTGATTGTGATATCAATTATTTCAATTAGGTCATGGTATGACTTAGAAATAAGAAGTGCATCATCTAAATAAATAGTACATAAAATTCCCATAGAACAAAGGTGTTCTATGACAGGTTTCATTATTTTTGTAAAAACATAGGGTGCTGTGTTAAGGCCGAAAGGTAATACTTTGAATTCATATATTTTCCCCTGCCATATAAATCTCAAAAATTGTCTCGAGTTGTTTTCTATGTTTACTGCAAAGTATGCATCTTTTAGGTCAATCTTAGCCATAAAGTAATCGGGTGATATCAATTTCATAGCGGTTCTAATGTCTTCAAGCTTAAAGTGTGATGTAGTCACAAATTTGTTAAATGTTTTTAAATTGAGTATAAATCTGAAATCCCCATTGGGTTTTGGTGTTAGAAATATAGGAGACAAGAATTGGCTGCTAAGTGGTTGACATTCTGTGATTGCACCAATTGTTAATAGGTGTGCTATTGCATTTTGAGTCTCTTTTTCAAGTGAATTTGATACCTTTATGTTTAGTGATTTGTTGGATTGGAAGGGTAAGCCAGATATTGGAATATGGTACCCCTTAATCCAGGATAAAACAGTTCTATCATTGGTGATAGTACACCAATTATCATAAAAATAAGGAAGTCTTCCAGCACACTGTACCTCTATCTCCTGTAGCGCTGTGTCCTCTGCGGTGGAGGGCCCCGCGGAACATGTTTGTTGGCTTGTTTGGTGTTGGTTGCTCTGCCCGCACTCGGTTGTGGTGGTCGCTGTTGCTGTGGTTTGCGAGGCGGGCCCCGGTAGTTTAAAGACTGGTTTTGACTTGAGTGTGGCTTGTTAGGTGGAGGTTTTGAATACCTTATTTCTGAGCCAGTTTTTGTAATGGCTTTTCCTGCTCTTAAAGCCTCACCAAGGTTGTCACCAAACAGCTGTGTTCCAATTTTAGTATGTTGTACAATGCATTTTGTTTCTTTGTTTAGTGCAAATTGTATTAGGGAGCGTCTAGCACTGCTGTGCATGTTGAACAGTTCACACAGCATGCGGCCTGCATTGCTTATTGTTTTTGTGTGTTCGATGTTACTGTTATCTTTTAGCATGTTATTAAGGGCTACTGCTATGCAGGCAGTGGCTTGACCCAACAAGTTTTGTTGAGCAGCTAACGCATTGTCCCTTTTAAGTACAGTGTCAGATATGGCTGCTACTATTTCCGGGTTTTTAACCGGCGCTTCTAAAAATTTGCAATTTTCTGGGATGACAGCTGTCTTTAAAAGATCTGATTTGGTGTCTTTTTGTAGACCTTCCTTAGTGATGTGTTCCCAGCGGGATGCTATGTCTTTGTGAATGTTGGCCCCGTTTTAGTGGGGTCATCTCCCAAGACTTCATCAATAATTTCATCTGGCTCAGTTTCAGCTGAGTGCTCGAGTACTGGTTCTACTTCCATGTGTTCGGCCCCAGGCTCGACAGTTTGTTCTAAGACTGGTTCCGCAATTTGTTCTGGTACAGTGATTATGTTGTTTGTTGGTACCTGCCAATGTTCAGGCGAATGTTCTGAAAAATGACAATTATTGTCATTTACTGAGCAATAACAATGTATACGAAATATACCTCATCGAGTATATTCTCATATTATGTTTCAGCTTGCTTGGTTTTAAAATTATCAAGAAATAAGTCTCACGGGTGGTAAGTTCACCGCACGGAACAAATTCTCAAGATATTTGCTTTAGATTTCAGATTAGGTACAACACCAGATTAAAAACCGTTGGCGGGTAGAAAATTTTCTTGTTCGTGTAGGTACCTAAACACGTTTCACAATTTACTCACCTGCTGTTCTGCGTCTTTTCTTCAAGGATTTCTTTAGTTTCTTTATTTGTTTATATAAAACATCGTCATAATCCCTGTCTTTGCGTTTTTCCTTACCCATTTTGATTTTGACGATTTTTTCCGTGGTTCTTTGGCGCGCACGAAAACGTTAATGACATGACAGGTGACACAGACAACGCAATGCAGCAGGCAAAGGGTGCGTTCAGTTGCAAAGCGTTCAGAAAAAGCTTTTTTCTGAAATAACTGTGAAATACGTGGATAAATGGCGACGCGATAACGCTACTACATGTTAAAAATTTAAAACGTCGTCTTGGACCAACACACGAAACATAATCTATGTTTAAAGTGATTTGGATGGTTTGTCTGTCCGTTAACTTGTTACACCGGCGGGGTATTTTGTGTAACACACATAAAATGGCAATTAATCACAATGATTTTCAATTTGACAGTTCAGCTACATACATTGCGTTATTTACGTTGTTGACTAGACGATTTTTTTAAACCTATGAAGCAATGGATTAGGCGTTTCCTTCAAAACCCTCGACTTTAGATTGAAAGTGTTTTACGCTATAAGGATGTGGGCTCAAGTCTGTTATCGCAATTGCGTCAGGATGGCCGACCATTGACACCGTAATTGTTGATTTGGTAATCTCGTACTTAATGACAAGACGTCTTATTCTCTTATTTGACATTTCTATTGACCACTGAAACGTCATTTTAAACCGTCGTTATGACCTCCACAACCCAGTTACTGGGTAATACGATACCCCTTGGTAAGACTGGTCGTCAGACTTTCGGGATTCTGACTACCCGTGACTGTCAAAGATCCACGAATGACAACCGGGACCAACGGCTTAACGTGCTTTCCGAGGCACGGAGGGGTCTCGGTATGTAAAGATGGTCACCCATCCACAGACCTACCGCGGCAAGCGTAGCTTAACCTGATTGATTGACCTGTGCGGCTGTTATTATTTAGCCACGGGCCCCCCCGGTATCGCAGCAGGCGGTAAAAAAGTAGCCACTAACGGCATCAGTGGCTACTATTTAGTATCATATTGTCTATTATTAATCAAAACTCTTTAGAACTACTCAATAACATTAAATACCATGGACAAGAAAAAAAAAAGCTACCATTATTTATTATCTTTGAACCACAAAGGAGTATTTAACACAATCGGCGTCGGGAGCAATGCTTATAGAAATACTTGTAACAATAGATATTTTATATCATCAATCTAATCTTAAATGATGATCTGACAATCACTAAAAAGGAATCCGATGAAAAGCCGTCAGAAAAAAAAGCTAAATAGTTATGCATCACAGTTTTGTTATTCGAAAAGCAACCTTATTTCTTAACTGAAAGGTGTATTATTGTATTGTTACAGGAAAAAGGTAAGGTGTATAATTGATTACTTGCACAGTATAGAGATAATCTGTGGTATTTTTTTTAAACAAAAGATTTTATAATTAATAACATGATTTATCAATCGGCTAGGTATTTAGGTCATCGATTTGCAAAATAAAAAGTAACAGTAGTCTGCACTGGTATTGTTCTTTTTAGGGTTCCGTACCCAAAGGGTAAAAACGGGACCAATTACTAAGACTCCACTGTCTGTCTATCTGTCACCAGGCTGTATCTCATGAACCGTAAACCTAGACAGTTGAAATTTTCACAGATGATGTATTTCTGTTGCCGCTATAACAACAAATAATAAAAATAAAATAAAGTTAAAATCTAAAGGGGTATAAAAGAAACGTTTTTTCGGCGTTTTATCCTTGTGGTACAGAGCCCTCCGTGTGCGAGTCCGACTTTTACATGGCCGGTATTTTTTATTTCGCTAAACAGTAATCTCTGCAGGGAGCATCAAATCTAAGTACCTTATCAAGTAATTATAACTGTCTAATTAGATTGTCAGGTTTTTGAACCTTTTAAATGTCATTTACCTATTTTACTTTAGATGCGCCTATATGCTTGAATACCACCTAATTGGCCATCAAGAATCTCCGTTATTTATTAACAAGTTTAAGATTTTAACTTGCATTTTTTCATTCTCTACAAAAAAAGAAATTTAAGAAAGAAATTTTATTAAGTTTTGTTTTGTTCTAAAATTATCATCTATCGCTTACCATCAGGCGTGATCGGGGTCAAGAGCGGGCCCATTTAGTAATAATAAAAAAAATATTAAAAAAAAATCTAGCACCCGGGAGAAAGGATTTTTTCCGTCATGAAATAAAATACATCATCAACTCAGCCTATTGCAGTACACTACTGGACATAGGCCTCCCCCAGGCTGCGCACAACACTCTGTCTTCTGCCTTCCGCATCCAGTCCGTTCCAGTCACTTTCTTTAGGTCGTCCGTCCATCTAGCTGGGAGGCGTCCCACACTACGCTTGCCGATACGCGTCTGCTCCACTAGCAGCTGGGAGTCTCTTTGAAAGATAAAATCAGGAATGACATCGTCCGGAAGAGAACCGGAGTTACCGACATAGCTTGCAGAGTAAGCAAACTGAAGTGGCAGTGGGCTGACCATGTTTGCTGAATCTAATCTAAATAGCCTGTATTGTCCCACTGCTGGGCAAAGGCCTCCCTCTCCCTTTTCCACACAATTCTGTCTTTTGCGAATGTGTTTGCGTCACATTATATTTTTTCTTGAACCCAGGAATACTGGCAAATGAAAAAATCTCCACATCGTTCCAGGTAACAATAAATGTCCTCATTCAGAATCCGATAATAAATCGTCATCTCTTTCATACAGTGTGACAAGATAATAATTGAATTTCTCCAACCAAAGTACAGTCGACAAAAGAAATCGTTTTGCAAGCAAGAAATTATTAGATTTGCCCGACACTTTCTTTGATATTTTATATATTCAGCCTGTATTGTCCCACTGCCCCTGCAGTGGACGTCCCTTTCCTTTTTCCACTCAGATCCATCTTGAGCCAATTCGGACTAATCCCTTATATAGGGGTCAAGTTCGTCCCGCCATCAACGTTTGGGTCTTCCGTGATGCCGTTGGACGTTTTCATGGACCCATGCTGTGATGGTATTAGCGTACAATGTATCCAACATGCGGCAAACGATCGGCCCCGTCCCATTTGAGCTTAAATTCTTATTTATTTAATTATCCATTTATTTGAGGCATCAAAGCCCTTTTAAACACATACAATACAATATTAATATAACTTAAAAATACTATAAATACCTACATACAACATTCTAATTACACTAAAAACTAATAACTAAAAACTGTTTCGCTGACTGGTGTCATGTAGTCAGCCACGAAACCGGCGGTAGAACCCTTGAAGAACTTCTCGAGATGATGTGTCGGAACACGCACCACGAACGACTTAAAGTTCGTGTTGTGACGCGACTCCAACTTCTCGACCCTCAAAGTCCAGTTGGTCTTCACACGCATGTACTCCACGATCTCCTAAACCTTCGTGAAGTGGTGCAGTCTAGACACGTACAGCTGCGTCGTTGGGATTGCTGGACGTAGCAGCCTGTTGGATCCTACCTGCGCGGTGCCGCACTGGTTCTGATAAGGAGGAGGAGATTTTTTTTGGTGACGTCTGCGATTTGTGTCTTAGAGCGCAGTATTGTGTTCCGTATCTGGTCGGTAAGTCGAACTCCAATGAAACTACGCTCCATCGCTCGCTGACAAACCTCGAGCTTGGTCCTCTGCTGACCTTTCAAAGAAGGACAGGTATAATGTCCACTTATTTGCGTTTATGGCAAATTGGACGCTCTCCTTTCATAAGGGCTTTCACCGATCAATGCTCTTCCAGATCTTGTCGGTGCGACGAGCAACTTCTTTTTTCTTTGATATTGCGGGCGCTACAACTTATAGCCAATTAAATTGCCATAACTTGAAATAGCAATGAATGCTGCACCGTCTCCGTCAATAAAATTACTTACTTCGCTTAAACACTGCTTTGTTTAAACGATGGAAGTCATTTTATTGCTTTAATTTTATCGCATGCCACAGGCAAGAACCTTGCATCTTGTGTGAATTGTGCATAAGATGTGCTTAGATGAGTGAGCTAATAAATACGAAATTGTTGGTAACTTTCGTTAATTATGACTTTTTGGCAGTACCGAGCAATTTGTAGCTAGTTAAGATAGTTTAGAAATTTACGAAAATTACTTGCGACAATTAAATGAATTCTTGTCGATGTTACATGTTTTTGAGGCTGACTGTACATTACAATATTAATCTTATTCAGTCTGCAAGTCCTACCCGAGATTTAATAACACATGATGGCAGTATTTGTATTGTTTTAAAGATTCTTTGCCTCCAGCTGTCCGGGACTGACAATTGGGTATCATTATTTTTTTATAAATGTGAAATAATTGGGGTTTTCGACTGATATTTTATTGGAAACGTATTAAAAGTTTTTTTTTGTTGTGGTGGATCTGACAATTGTGGGTATCCGGACTTTTTGCTGGAGCTGAATAAATGATGAATGGGTTATGAGCGAAGGCTATGTGTGAATGATTTATTTTTTCCGTACGGCTTAGCAAAATAAATGGTGGAGAAGCGTTTTCTTCATTCATAATGTGATAAATGAAATAAAAGCCTGCCATAATGTCCCAAAATATGCAGTCAAAGTGACCTCTGCTTTGCCACCGATGACATGGAGGTATGCAAAGTTTTGAGCCAACAAGATTTGATATACTGTCGTGCCAGTGACACCAAGAAGAAAGTGAAGAAAATACGCCATTCTATACTACAAAATAGAGAGAATCAAGAAGAAATAATTATAGTAGTAACACAGTAGATCGCTGACCAGAAACTATTGGCCTGTATCCCCACCCTGTCACTTTGATTCAATAATCTATATATACAAAATTCAAAGTCCTGACTGACTGTTAAATCAACGCACAGCCTAAAAAAAAACCGCTGGTCCTAGAGACATGAAATTTGAAGGGTGTGTTCTTTGTGAAGAGTAGGTATCCATTAAGAAAGGGTTTTTAGAAATTCCACCCCTAAGAATGGGTGGAGAGTGAAATTTCACGCGGACGAAGTCGCGGGTAGAAGCTAGTCAGCCTATAATATTCCCACTGCTGGGACACAGGCCAGGGTCTTCGAGAGGGAATGGGTTAAAATCTACCACGCGGGCCTAATGCGGGTTGGTAGATGTCACATGTCTTTGAATTTATAGTTCTAGAACAAGCCGGTTTCTTCACGATGTTTTCCTTCATCGTTTTGAGAGCGCCTTTGCCTGGGTTTGAACTGATGAACTACATCTCGTAACTCGGTGCCGTCACCACTGGGTCCTGCTTTCCATTGCAATTCAATGATTATGTCATAATATTTCAACGAAAAACCATTAAACCAACGTTGTAAAAACAATGTCAATGTTCAAAATTCCCTGATTGGCATGAAAGTTATTTATAATTTAGGCTCATACGCATGTAATAAAAACTGCAATCGGTTCGCAGACATTATAAATTGAAAGTGGCGCGTCATGAAGCTTGCTGCACACGTTCAAACGTTATTGTCAAGTTTAGTGTTTTATAGGCTAAACTTTAAACTTTTACTATGACTAAGTGATAAGCGACAGTCCATCAATCTGACTTTAGGCACAAGAAGATATTGATGACCTACAAACGGTTGTCAGACTTTTCGCGCTAGCTAGCTATCCTTGCGACTGTTATTATTTTAATTATGCTAAAAGCTTGAGTTTTTCCACTGCAGACCAAATGCCTCCCTTATCTCTTTCCACTTCTTTCTGTATAAAGCTGCTGAGAACTAGTTCATGTTGAAGGAGTCCAGCTCATCCTGCCATCTCCATATGGGCCTGCCGCGATGTCTGTTGCCATTAAGAGGGACCCATTGGGTCGTAAGTTTGGCAAATTGGTCATCTGACATGCGGCAGATATGTCCTGCCCAATTCTATTGTAGCATGGCAGCTTTCCAAGTGAGAACAGTTATCTTTGTGATGGAACAGACGGTCGTATTCCTAACCCGGTCTGTTAGTTTGATACCCAGAATACTCCGTTCCATAGCCCTCTGAAAAACCTCGAGTGGACCTCTACTGATCTGTCAAAGATTATGTTTGACCACCGTATGTGAGGATGGGAAGTATGCACACGTCAATGAGTCTTTCCGACTGGACAGTTATTGATATTATCATATTCTTCTAATTGCATAAAACAGTTACAATGGCAATACCTCCTTGCATTCAATAATATTCTCGTCGTGATTTAGGCACGTTCTCGACCAGACGAATTTTCCATACTTAGGATTATTAATTTCCTTCGAAATCTTTCAGATTGTGATCGTAAATATTTGTTAGCTGTTAGGTATATATAGCTTATTAACTTCGATAACAATAGAAAAAGTAATTGTGTCTCATTAGTGACAGTTGAGCTCTTAATTTTGTTGCGAAATGACGTACCTACTGCACTCAATTATGATGAAGGAGTAACCGTGTAGCGGGTCTCGATATGTTAAATAGTCCACTATTCCCAGACTGACTGCGCTAGATGCTAAGCAGAGCTTAACCCCGAATATCGTTTCATGGTAGCACTTGCCAGTTTCCTACCAATCCTCCACTGCCTTGAATAAGACCACACACGGTCCAAAATCTAAATAATTACATCCATCACCCCAGTGGCATTCAAAGGCTCCATCAAAGTAATTAGTTACGGAGCAATGGACAGAATTCGAAGGCGTTAGACCAACGTGTGGTAGCAAAGTTACAATTTAATTGAATGGTAGAGCTATTATTGCTGGGTAGCTTGAAAATGGCTGGTAATGGAATTTGGGAAGTTCTGTTGCACTTGCAGCGGTCGTAACATGGAGTTTGAAATTAATATTATTTCAAGTTAAACGAATATCAACTTTATTACAATGGCAATTAAGTTGGTTTCAGAGTGACCAGCACTATTGAAAAAGTTATAATTTTATTTGAAGTTGTAGTGTAAACTGAGCTTTATTGTGTAGGATTTAAAGTTATTTTTCCATAAATTCCATTATTTGTTTACATTTTTGGCAAATAAATCGCGAATGCAGATTAGGTCACCCTGTTTTTTTAATTGATAATTTGAAATTCCTGCCTCGTTGGTCTAGTGATCGCGAGCCCTATGAGGTCCTGGGTTCCATTCACGGGTCGAACAAAGTGGTATTGTGGTTTTCCATCTGGAGTTTCTCAGTAGCAGCCCTCGCATTTGTGCACCGTTGATTTCAATAGGCTCGCCCTATTCAGGGCCATCTTTAACCTATTTTTTTGTTTGAAAGTGTATACTTTCCAGGTGGTCCCATTGTCAGGATCTGATGATGGGATCCTGGAGAAATCGAAGGAACTCTTAAAATATTATAGGCACACCTATAGCGATTTGGGTATTTTTTATAGTAACTCGTGCATTTGCTCTCGAAAAGCACTATTTGGTGAAGTGGAACTGATGATGAAGACCACAGATGGCCACCGGAACTACTCAATAATAAGTATTTCATGGGTTGCGATTCGATTACTTTATTATGGTTGCTAAGCAAGTTATGCTCATCACAATGCGAATGGTGAAATGGAGCTGATGGTGAAATACCAGGAGAACTCTCAACAATGAATTTCCCTGCATCGGGAAAAGCAATATTTTGGTAAAGGCGATGAGCAAGTTGACATTAGGCTATTGTAACTTAGATAAATTATAAACAGACCCACTAAAAAGCGGGAAATAAAAACTTTTCAAAAAAGAAAAACCGACTTCCAAAAAAAACACTACAAAGTGAAAAATAACTTTAATTTCGGAAGTCGGTGGCAAAAAACTAAAATACAGATCCAAAGACACCGACTTCCGAAATTAAAGTTATTTTTCACTTTGTAGTGTTTTTTTTTGAAGTCGGTTTTTCTTTTTTGTTAAAAAGTTTTTTGTGTGATTCTTATCTCAGTTGCAACCAAGAATCAATAGAAATATTACCGTTTTGCTCAATCATAGTAATCTATTTCGTGCCTCTATCAAGAAACTGTATCGTTTGCAACCAGCCTACGTTAACATCAACTTTTTCATCCCATAAAGTGATGTATGTTTGTGTATCATTGGCCTATCATTAGCTTGGAATTCTTCACTTCTGATGTGTTTGCAATAAATAAATAATATTATGCATTTTTAATGACAAGTGTACCGGTGTAGATTACAACTGGGTATATTATTTACGTGCTTTTTTGGCGTTTGGGAGTTGACAGTCAATATTTCTTGACGGTTTCATAATGATAATTCCAGCCTGTTACTGTTACATGGGCCTTAAACATGGCGAAATGGTGTACTATAGAGGGGAAGCTCAAATAAGACGACTTTAAGACTTTGCAAGAATAATTATAATGTATAAAATGCTACAGCTTCGCGGTCAAAATATGAATCTACACTTCCAGAATAAAACAACATAATAATATATTTGACATACGTTTAAACCTACGAATCCTTTCGAGTCCTTTTTGTTAAAGGCTAGAACACACAGGATACTACACGAGCTACGCCCCACTTTGAATTAAAGTATTGGCCTAGCTCGCATCAAAATACAAGACTTTAATTCTAACGATTCGAAAATTTAAGCGTTCCTACCTACTACTAATCCTATAAGAAAATATGACCTAAAGCCCGAAGTTAACACTGTGAGGTGCAACTCTTTCCAAGAGTAGGGCTCAAGTCAGGACAAACGAAACACTTAACCTCTGCTCAGCCCGTCAAGAATACAGGCGTTATGTTATGTTGAAGTACAACCGCCAGCACATCAAGCTGCTACAATCTGTCAAATTTCTTTAATAGATTTTCAACTTTATCGCTAAAGCCTACCGTTCAAAGTTGATTGAGAAAATTTGACAGTTTCGGGTAGCTTGATGTGCTCAATAGTTTTGTTGTCACGGATCCTTATTATGCGCGATTCATGCTCCTCAGTACGCGATTCCGACTAGTACTTGATCAGTTTTTACTATAAACAAATCGTGAGGCTTTGTACAGTCAACAGCAAAAGTAGATGATCAAAATCAGAAATTTAATACTAATGAACGGAGTTTGCGTCAGAACTGTGTGGCGTCGAAGTACTACTACTTAGAATACTTACTTAGGGAATACTTTTGAATCACTTCGACGCCACACAGTTCTGACGCGAACTCCGTTCATTAGTATTGAATTTCTGACTTTGATCATCTACTTTTTCTGTTGACTGTACAAATGAGATAATATCTACAAAGGTAAACATTTTTAATCAAACAAAGTGTTTAATGAAGCAACATTGGTTTACCCGACCGCGTAATAGGAAAAAGCGAAGTTAAAACTAATTGTAATGGCTACCGGTGCGGCCATGTAATTGTTGACTCTGAGCAATTAGGTGTAAACTGTGACTAAAATTGTTGTGAAATTGTGTGAAAAAACGTGATTGGTTGATATTTGTTAAAAACAAAATTATTGTAAATTAAAGAGTTCGGTAGGTAAGAAACAAACAACTTTATAAGGCTCCTTCAAACAGGCGCGACGCGACACGCGACACAAAGGCACTGCAAGTCGCGCAACGACCGATGCCTTTGGCTCGGCGCAAGATGTCTCCGACATATATAATTATTTGTTCCCTTGACTCTACAGACGTAATACATAATCGATAAGGGATTACTTAAAAATAAATTGCATTAAACATAAATAATTAAATAAAATCCTTGATCACAACTGAGTAGTTTAAAATATCCGCAACCAAGTCAGATTATTGGCGCACTTCGAGTTTCACAACAAGCATTTTAATTATTAATTAATGAACGCTTATTAATTTACACTCATGTAACACTAAAGCAATTACTTAACCCGACATTATTAGGGGCTGTTCACACGTACCACAACCACACCATATCATAATCAGCATAATAAGGTGTCCTCTGCTGGGACACAGGCCTTCTTTCTATGAAAAGTAGGCCCGGTGCGGGTTGGTAGATATCACATGTCTTCGAATTTGTTGTTCTAGGACATGCCGGTTTCCTCACGATGTTTTCTTTCACCGTTTTGAGAGTAGTGGTGATGAAATAATTTACGCTACTATTTACGGTTTGAACCTATAACCTACAACTCCTAAGTCGCGTGACTACCATTGGGCCACCACCCACCACTACTCTCCATATTACATTGCAACCATAAAATGTGGGCAATCAGTGGTTACTCTTCCAACCAGCCCACCTCCCTTCAGAATTTAATTACATCTCCTGGTCTGTTAAGAATATCTGTGTAAGATCCGGGTATCCTGAGGGTTTCTGTCCTAATCTGGGTGACGCCTGTGCGTGTGTGTGACTCAAAGAGCACATGCGTCACGGTTTTTCCAGCCTCCATGCAAGACCATCAGACAGACAGACCGGTGAGTTCGCGATGTGGCTGGCCGCTAGTGTGCGGTCAGCTTGTGGTTGCGTTGTGGCTGCGACGTGGTGGATGTAGTCGGTATCGCCGCACACACGGTTGATTTTGACGGTCAAATGTGGTCCGTGTGAATAAACTCTTCATTTTTCATACAAATTAGCGCCCGTCGACGTGTTGTCTTTGTGGTGTGGTTGTGGAACGTGTGATCGGGCCTTTAACAAGCACTGTTATGACACTGCAATGGAACTCCATTATTATGATTCAAATGGATTTATTATTTAAAAGATGGCGGTGGACTTATTATATTTTATAGCGAATTGTCATGAATATGAATTGGATTTTGTCTTTTATTGTTATGTGGAAACTAAATAGCTTAATGTAGATTGTGTGTTTTTTATATTAAAAATTGTTTGGCCAAAAAACGTGTCCGCAAAGAGTCGAATAACCGCTTGGCGATATCTCGAAAAACCAAGTGGGCACTCGGACCCCATGGCCCTACTGTTTCAACCCCAAAAGGCTCGACCATAATATAATTCCCAATAAGGTTGGAATATTTTCGCCATTTGAGATTTTCCGCACCTGCAGCAGCCGCCGCAGCACAGCCCGCCGTGGGATGGCGTAACGGTGACGACACAAGTGATGAAGTATTTAATTTTGATCAGTTTAATTAAAAACAAAATAAAAACATACAATTATTCCATTTAAACTATCAGGGTCAACATTGACGAAAATCTAATTTCAGTAGAAGTTACCTAAAGAAACTCGAAGCACCAGGAAACCTCACAAAAGTCCAATTTAAGTTTTCTTTTAGACCCTCAAATTTCGGGTCGTTTTGCCAGAGAGGCATTCGTTTTGCCTCAAGAGGTGAAAAACTTTTTAAGAGTGCCAAGGCGTTTGTAAATTGGTTTTGCTTTTTGGACGCTTCAATTTGAAGGTTGTATTTCTTTTTTGTTGATGCCAGAAAGTTATTTTTGTTTAATACTGAAAACCCAATTACAATTATTTGCCAAGAAAACAAGTCAGAGAAAATAAACTACCTTTTCAATCTGACCACTAGATTTTCCTGGAATCACTTCTTTCGCTTACTGCTTGACAAGAAAACTCAAAAAAAAAACTAAGTGCAACTATTTCCAACCTTGCAGAAAATTCAAACAGAAAAGGCAAGCAATTTCACATTCAACTATCAAGTGGCATCTCAACAAAGAAAACAAAAAAACCGAGCAAGAGCGAGTCAGACTCGCCCACCGAGGGTTCCGTACCATCATGTTTTTTAATTTTTCGTCGGCGAGGCCTATATTCGTCAGAGAATTTTAACACTGTGCACTGCGGTGTGTATTGCAGTTTAATGTCAGCGCCATCTCTTGACCGATAGTGGAACTAATGTAACTTTTGTTGATGATTTCTGAAAAAGGGTGCTATTTAGAGACTTCGTTTTATTTTTCCTGTAATCTTCACATAAACTTCTATCACATAGAATAATTTCAGATTTTTCTCTTTGCAAACTTCGGAGATAAGGGGAAACGGTATTTTTTTTTACATTTTTCATCAAAAGTCGAAAATTACTGTGGGGCCTAAAAAAAAAGAAAAAATGTTTGAGAATGTGCAAACTGCGCTCTTTTATATGATACCCCACATGTCCTAGTAGCCCCGCTTCGAATTTTTCGGACCCCCTTTCAGTCGCTGTTGCAAAAAATATACATAAATTTTTATTTCTCTCTTAATTGAAAAATAGTTGGGCAAACGTCATCTAAAACTGTTCCAAATTTCAAGTTGATAGCATTAGTAGTTCTTGAGATATCCAGCTGTGACAGACAGACAGACAGACTGAGTCTCACCATAAGGGTTCCATTTTACCATTTTGGTACGGAACCCTAACAAAGAAAGACTGCAGTGTTTTCCAAAGTGCATTCTGAAGACTTGTCCATTAAGCCCATCACGGACGTAGCTCTAATTTTATATTTGGCCTTCATTTATTGATGGTGGGCTGCGCCTAGGGTCTTGCTATACCATAAATTATAATATGACGGCTCAGTAAGTGTCACCGCCTGGTTTTACTACGAAGATACTGAAATCACCGAAAAGGTCGGATAAGAATGACACTTTCTAGCTGGCTGGTGGCAGTCTCACTAGCAGTTGCGAAGCGTCAGTCTTTTAATTACAGAGATGATGTCAAAGGAAACGCTGTCATACCACGTCTACGACGAACTGCTATATTCCGGCACGATCCTGGGGGTCTACTCCAAAGTAGTAAATTTATCGTATCGGCCGAATGTTCGGTCATTTTCTAACACGAAATTCATTCTATTTGGTTCGGTCGGTTCCAATCCGACTGAACTTCATACTGACACTTTTTGCATCGTAAACCCTACTCTGAACGAGAATGGACATACCGATAATTTGAGTTTGACAGGAGTTACATCGTGGAATTAATGTCAAAATACAGTGACAGTAAAGTAGCTATCTTTTGAGTATCGTAAACTTATCGAATTTAATTAATTATTACAATTTTATTTAATTTTTTTTTACCCTGATTACATTGAAGCTATTAATACGATGATTTCTTCTGGTAAAGGCTGTCCTGGGCCGTTACATTATTAATAATTATGCAATAATGTAAATAACAGTATACTGGTAGCTTGGTGACGGCATAAAATACGTATCATAGCTGCTTGTACACTGCTTACGAGTGACCACTCTTCAGCAGCGTTTTGACCCGAATGCGTCCCTGTCTTAAAAAGGCGTTGATCCCCAACATCACCGGAATATACTAATGGCATTTACACAGCGTGGTTATTTGAAAAGTTTTCAAAAAAGGAATTTGTGTTTTTTTAAACGTTCCACCTCTAAGTTAAAGCGGCGTGACGGTTGTTTAAAAAAAAGTCGAAGTTCTTCGTCGTGTTGAAAAAGATGTAAATGAACAAAAGGCGTTGCCAGTAATAAATATTTTAGACTTAGCCGGACAAGACTGGCTGGCTTATTTATTTTTCGAAAGATCTCTATCTGAGTTTTTCACGCAGTTTACTTTTATAGAGCAAAGAAATATTCGTGCATTTTTTTACGTTTTTCTGATGTAAACGTTCATTTTTTGTGGACAGCATTGCCTCAATTTTTAGTGCCTAAATTATATGTAACGAAAATTGGGGGGTAAAGATATTTACCATTAAGAACTACACCGTTTTAATGTTATTACTACTGATTGCCATTGCTACTGATAGTAGGTTACGCAATTACCCCGCAGTTCCATGAAGTCTCGCTCCATTAGATTCCATCTGAATGAACCTGATGAATTTATCAATATGGTTTGCTTCGCTTAATTCCTGTAACTATACCCAATATTCTAGGTAATCTAAATCCAGTACAATACTGTAAGGGGATCTTAGGATTTCGAATTATTAACATGAAACCAAATAGAGATGGTTTTAGAAATGTGGTTTATTAACTGTTCGAGGAACCCAATTGCGCCGTCAGGAATTGAAAATGAGTGATGGGTTTTAGCTATTTAGTTCTGGAATTTCTCAGTAGCAGCTCGGAGTTTGCCTTTGTGCCCTGTTAAGGCTACGCCGACCGCCTAGTGGCGCCCTCATCGTTTGTTTGGTTACTTCTTTTATTTTAGAATACAAATGCAGAAAATAAGCACGTTATGTTGTGCTCCACAAGATTATACGTTAATATTATTGTATACGGTAGTTTTACATTGTTTAGTTTTATTATAATTATTATAATCAATAAAGCGGATAACAGTGGCCACTATTTTCCGTTTTAGTGATCCTGTCCCTGTCCACTGCCAGATAGGAAACGCCGACATCATTTAGTTTAAAAAAAATATGATTGACGTGTAAAAGTGTTTGTACAAACCTACTTACAGAAAATAAATCATTTATCATTCGGGCTATGTCGGTTCCCTAGGTTCTTATGCGGATCTCCCCATTCCTGATTCGATCACACAGGGAAACTCCAAGCATAGCCCTCTCCATTGCCCTTTGAGTGACATTAGATACGTTGTACATTTCATGTAGATCAAAATTGCCCTTAACAGCATATTATCATTGAAATGAATATCTTGGAAGTTATCAGAGGTTTAGAAAGCGGGGGCAGAGCGGCTGGCGATGGCGGGGCGGTACGAAGTTCGCCGGGTCAGCTATAACCAACCACAACATCAAGCCTGCATTCCCCGACGCATTAGGCAGAGGTGTAATTTTTTTTTTGTGGTGGTGGGAAGTCACCAAATGACCCGTCCCTCTCTGGGTGGAGCCGAAGGGAGTATCAGACTCTTTTTTTTTTTTACAGCTCATCATCATCATCAGCCTAGCGTTTTCCCAAATATGTTGGGGTCTGCTTCCAGTCTAACCGGATGCAGCTGAATACCAGTATTTTACATGGAGCGACTGCCTATCTGACCATCACAACCCAGTCATTGGGTAATACGATACCCTGTCAGACTTTCGGGCTTTTGACGGCCCGTCCCGCGGGCTACAGCTAGTACAAAAAAATAACCTGAAGCGATATAGAAACAGAAAATTACTATCGCCAATAATTACCAAGTTACCCTGTGTAATTTGGAAATTCCCAGATGAATTAAGCTCGGTTGATGTCTGTATTAATGGCGAAAATTGGTAAGACGACCAAGTAGCGAATATTTTTGTCATCACTAAGTATCTACAGCTTCTTATTATGCTCCAATTGCCGGCATTAGTACCTAAAAAAAACACTTTACAGAAGTTCCATTTTATACCACACAAATTTTGTAGTGTTTCACTCCCAGCAAAAGTTTCAACTTTAGCTTGATCAACATATAATGTTCCCACTGCTGGGACACTGGCCTCCTCTCTTCGAGAGGGACAGGGCTGTAATCTACTCAGTGCGGGTTGGTAGATGTCACATGTTTTCGATTTTTCGGCTCTAGGACATACCGGTTTCTCACGATGTTTTCCATCACCGTTCTAGGAGAAGCGGTGATGAAATTATTTACACAACGTAATGCGCCTGCCTGGGTTCGAATCCACGAGCTCGTAAGTCGGGGCCGATACTATTGGGCCACCATTGCTCGCAAAAGTTTTTAACTTTATGAGAAGAAAATGTATCCTTTATGCTAGCGGGGTAATAACGTAACATAAATAAAATGGCAATCGATCGCAATGCCATTGATTTTGACATTCATTGCTTTATAGGATTGAAAAATAAGTCTCCTCAACAACGTACAGACGCCAGCACAACAAGCTACCCGAAACTGTAAAATTTTCCCAATCAACTTTGAACCTTGTGAATTAGCGATAAAGTTGAAAATCTATCAAAGAAATTTGACAGATTGTAGTAGCTTGATCTGTCGTTTACAGATATACTAAATGTAGAAATTTTATATAGGGTAACACAATGGGTGGTCCTATCGCTAAAACCGATCTTTTAAAGACAACCTTTGGATGGGTCTAAAGAGAAGGAGAGACTATACTGCAGGTAATATTGTCATCGGTTTTTCGTTATTTTTTTCTATTTTCAGAAAGTTTCTCAACTTTATCGCTAAAGAATAAGGTTCAAAGTTGATTGGGAAAAATTCACAGTTTCGGGTAACTTGCTGTGCTGGCGTCTATACATAATAAAGAGTAAGTATTCTATTATATTTTATTCTATTACACATTTCTTAAATTTTAGCCCTCTAGCTATCTGCGAACATTTGCTTCCCGAAACTGTCAAATTTTTCCAATCAATTTTGAACCTTATGCTTTACTGTTAAAGTTGAAAATCTATTAAAGATATTTGACAGATTGTAGTAGCTTGACTTGCTGGAGTCAACCTCCTGTTTCAACTGTATTGCGTAATCGTGCGATAAATTAACCTGGACTTATCTATAGAAAAAATATACCGAAACCGGTTGCGTAACGGTAAGTAAGTGTGACGATAATCTAATTAATGAATTCGCTTTTTACGGTTTGTTTTCATTTAGCTATAATACCTGTTATTAGTATAGAAGTATAGATAACAAAGTATGGCGGCTAAAATCAGCTGTTCAATTATAAAATTAATAAAAAACCAGTCAAGAGCGAGTCGGACTTGCGCACCGAGGGTTCCGTACAAATTTGTAGGTATGTAAATAGTTTATCACGGGTTGTTTTTAATGTACTACAATATATATTTTTTTTTAGGACGTGTGCGTTGCACTATTGCCATCAGTACGTTCTATTTTTTTCCTACAAAAATCGTTTACCGATTATCGTTCGTAGCTTATATCCAAATTTGTAGGTATATACCTACAAATTAAAAAAAAAACCCGTGATAAACTATTTATATAAATAGTTTATCACGGGTTTTTTTTTTGTAATGTAACTACAAATTTACGGTTTTCGGATTTTGACGTGACAACGTCTTAAATTAGGTTGCGGCTGGGAGTCACTTATGAAAAAGTGTAACGCTCGGTAACGTTACGATGAGTCACCGAACGAGAGAGAGAAAGACGTTGTCACGTAAAATCTTCGCCCGTAAAACCGACTTTACAGGCAACCATTTTTTTTTCCTTTATTTCTGCTACATGACCTTGCTTCTTGCCAAATTTCTTGATTCTAGGTTAACGGGAGGTACCCTATACATTTTGATTCCCTTGAGTGTTGAAATATACGTTTTTTGCGGCATAAACGGCCGTATCTTTTTTTTACGTTGACTTAGAAGTCTGATTGATTCACAGCTTCATGGAACCGCAGACCTGAGTCATCATCATCATCATCATTTCAGCCGAAAAACTTCCACTGCTGGACATAGGCCTCCCCCAAGCACTTCCACTTCGACCGGTTCTGTGCTTCTCGCATCCAACGGGTTCCTCAGTACCAGTTCCGCAGGACCTGAGTATATGGTTTTAATTTCAACTCGATACCTCTACGCGTTCTTGAGATAAAGGGTCTTGACAGGCAGACGGACGGACGGACAACAAAGTGATCCTATAAGAGTTCCGTTTTTTTCCTTTTGAGGTACGGAACCCTAAAAATATGAAAACTCAAAAACCCGACAGCAAAGTGATCCTATGAGGGTTCCATTTTTTCCTTTTGTTGACGTACGGAGCCCTAAAAATATGAAAACTCAAAAACCCCAAGATAAAATCTAAAAAAAATTTGAACCGTACGGTAACCTCTAGTAGAAATTGATACGGTAAAAGTCAAGGTTAGGTAAGTAATGAACATAATACGACGCAAACCCGATCCCGAGGCCTTTCATTTGTGCCGCCACTTTATTTAGTTTTTTTATTTCTACCTGACACAAGTAACCTGTGGTTAAAGCTCGTGAAGTGTGGAGAAGGCTCTAGACAAATATTACACACCCAGATTTTTCGAAGTTACAAGTTACTATAATCTGTCAAATTTCTTCAATAGATTTTCAACTGTATCGCTAAAACATAAGGTTCAAAGTTCATTGGAAAAAATTGACAGTTTCGGGTAGCTTGATGTGCTGGCGAAAACATGAAAACATGTATGCAGCTTTCAAGATTAAGGCGAAAGAGGGTTACTTTGGATATTTTTTTTTTTAATTAAACCAGGGTTAGAACTGGCTGACCACCGAACTGAAACCTTTGCTCGTTGACATCCTCGTAGGAGTCGTTGGTGACTTCGGATGTGCTTATATTATGACTGTCAAACTTTTTAGGTATAATGACTGCATTGGGGCATTATTGTAATATACATTGCGAAAAAAAAAATCAGTTGTTCCCTACATTTTGACGAGTTATACGAACATAAATGTAGGGTTTTTTTTTTCGCGATTTCTGGTTTGGTCCCATAGTAAAAGTTGTTAATAATGATTAGTACAATGACCTCTTAAGAGGTTGTTAATGTTTTACTAATAACCCTGTGTAAGGAAATAATTCATCCATATTCTACTAACCTTATAGTGTAGGTGTATACTCGAAAAACAATGTAAAAATTCATTTTATATAATAAGGTAAACTTGCGTATCGCACTTTTTAGGGTTCCGTAGCCAAATGGCAAAAACGGAACCCTTATGGATTCGTCATGTCTGTCTGTCTGTCTGTCCGTCCGTATGCCACAGCCACTTTTTTCCGAAACTATAAGAACTACACTGTTGAAACTTGGTAAGTAGATGTATTCTGTGATATTCATTAAGATTTTCACAAAAAAATAGGAAAAAAACAATAAATTATGGGGGTTCCCCATACTTAGAACTGAAACTCAAAATTTTTTTTTTCATCAAACCCATACTGTGTTATGGATAGGTCTTCAAAAATTATATTGAGGTTTCTAATATATCCGTGTTTTTTTTCTAAACTGAATAGTTTGCGCGAGAGACACTTCCAAAGTGGTAAAATGTGTGTCCCCCCCCTGTAACTTCTAAAATAAGAGATTGATAAAACTAAAAAAAATATATGATGTACTATTATCATGTAAACTTCCACCGAAAATTGGTTTGAACGAGATCTAGTAAGTAGCTCGCCGGTGAAAATTTAAAAACAGATGATGGTACGTAACCCTCGGTGCGCGAATCCGACTCGCGACAGTTTTTTTATTTTCACGCGCCTCTTCCACTTTTCTCCAGCCCAGTTGGAAACGGAAGGCCGTCCAAACCCAGTCTAGTAGCTAGCAATCAGCGAGCGCCGCCCAAACACAGACACTGCATGATTTATGTACTGAATATTATGTGTTTCATATTCACTTCTTGGACAATCAGCATTCGTGTGAGGAGTTTGTTACATTTGCTGAAGGAAATATTTTGGTATTCCTGTGAAGTTACTGCTAATAAGAGCAGTGGTGCCCAAGTGGTAACGGCCGCGACTTACGAGTTGTAGGTCGTAGGTTCGAACCCAGACAGCCGCTTACTTTGTGTAAATTATTTCATCACCACTGCTCTCAAAACGGTGAAGGAAAACATCGTGAGGAAACCGGCATGTCCTAAAACCAAAAATTCGAAGACATGTGACATCCACCAACCCGCACTGGGCCCGCGTGGTGGATTTCGGCCCACTCCCTCTCACCGAGAGGAGGCCTGTGTCCCAGCAGTGGGAACATTATAGGCTGATTATGTATGTTATGTATGTACTGCTAATAAGGTTGACTGCCCCATTGGTCTCGTGGTTGCAAGCGCGACTGCTGAGCATCGGGTCCTAGGTTCGATTCCCGGGTCGGACAAAGTGTTATTGGGTTTTCCATTAGGAATTTCTTAGTAACAGTCCGGAGTTTGGAAGTTGGCGGTTTAATACCCCCGTCAAAGTCAAAGTCAAAGTCAAGTCATTTATTTCAAATAGGCACATTAAAGGCACTTTTGAACGTCAAAAAAAAAAAACTAAATAGAAATGATTCTAGTCGCCCGTGCCTCGGAAAGCACGTAAAGCCGTTGGTCCTGCGCCTGAACTCTCCCCGGTCGTGTCGGATTGCCGTCCCATCGGACTATGAGAGTAAAGGAACAGAGAGTGTACCTGTGTTTGCGCACACACTTGTGCACTATAATATCTCCTGCGTACCTGGTTAATCCCTATTGAGATTGGCCAACGTGACCCCGCAACAACCAGCCTATAATGTTCCCACAGCTGGGACACACGCCTCCTCTCTTATAAATGGAGTGGGGTATATTCTACCACGCGGGCCCAGTATGGGTTACTAGAGGTTTCCTCACGATGTTTCCCTTTACCGTTTCAAGAGTAGTGCTGATGAAATTATTGCCACAAAGTAAAATGCCTGCATGGGTTCGAACTCACGACCTACAACTCGTAAGTCGCAGCCGTTACCACTGGGCTACCACTGCTCCAGCCGCGATGATATAATTGAACACCTAACTTGCTATATTAGTAGAGGTGTCGTGCAATACGACCCAGATTCGAATTTAGTACGCTTGAGAACTCCATTCGAAAGGTCAGTTTATTGCCTTTGAATGTATTGAAGACCACGTACAAGCCACACCCTGCAGATCCTTCTAATATAAAGTATAGTGAAGGTATATCTCGTCCAAAGTTCGCACTAGTGCAATCAGTGAAAGGTGGCCAGCCAATCGCCTTAGAGCACCTTTAACCCTAGAATACTAATGATCGCCTGAGAGGCCTCCTGACGTCTTTTGTTTTGGTTTATTTGATACTAGCTGCGCCCCGCGGTTCTACCCGCGTACGTGTCGATCCCGTGGGAATATCGGGATAAACAGTAGACACATCCGAAGCAAATATTTTTTGAACCGTCTAATAAACAAAACACGCGCGGTGTCCCTTACGGTAACAGTGTCGCGAGTTCAATGGTTTTTTCCCATATCAAAAAATGCCCAACTTTCCTAATAAAGTTTTCACTTCAAAAAAACTATTATTGCCATCTATTCGATAGTTTAAAATCGATGATATAAAATCCTCTATGAAAATCAGAACTCTCGGCGGTGCGGTGACAAAATATATGATTAGTTCACTAGGGTTATAATGACCCGTTTACTTAATTTATGCTAACTACCTGCGTAGAACCTAAGTTGTAGATATAAGGTCTTGTGACCGCCACGCCTTGGTTAGGAAAAGGTTATTACGCAGTGATGGTCTTATACAGGGTGTGGATAGATACATAAAGTATAGTCTTTATTGCATAGCGTAGAAAGGAAATACAAACAAGTGTACGAAACTGGTTTGCCAACGTGCAATGGGCCGCAGTATTCTAAGCGTCAAATTGACATATCATATTCGCAACACCGCACTACGCTCCAAAACACGGATAACTGACGTTGCTCAAAAACATGCTAACCTGAATAGGACTGCGCTGGCTACGTCTGCCTTATGCCAATAAAATTTAATCACACATAACATTTAAACACTCATAAGATTTAATCTCAAATAAAATTTAATTTTATTAATAGAAAAGAAACAGCTCATTTATCAAATCAAATTACAGTCGACAACATCCATCGGTTTCTTACTAAACTTCAACTATATCCGACGATTCTGCATACTTATCTTTTTTGTTGCCTGTACGTGGAGCCCTGACACAGCTAGAAAGGGTCGCGGCAGACCCCGTAAAACATGGGAGTTATTCCGTTCTGATCCCCTGAACCCCCCTCCACTCCCGCCACCTCGATCCCCTGCTTGATCGTCTTCTGTTTTAATCTGGCGCGACGGGCTGGAGAAACAAACGACGAGTGGTCCACTTTAGCCCTGGATCGAAAGAGCTGGAAGTCATGGAGAGAGGCCTTTGGCAGCAGGCTAATAGTTACGGTACGAAAATAGTAGTTGGCTATACTGCCGCAGTAAGTAAAAAGGCCGCATCTGAGGAAAGGGAATAGATGAAAATGAGCCTTAATGGATAGTGGCTTTTTGAATTACAGGTTTCATCATCATCATCTGCCTAGCCTTTTCCCAACTACGTTGGGGTCGGCTTCCAGTCTCACCGGATGCAGCTGAATACCAGTATTTTACATGAAGCGACTGCCTATCTGACCTCCACAACCCAATTACTGGGTAATACGATACCCCTTGATAAGACTGGTCGTCAGACTTTCGGGCTTCTGACTACCCGTAACGACTGTCAAAGATCCACGAATGACAGCCGGGACCAACGGCTTAACGTGCTTTCCGAGGCACGGAGGGATCACGGTATGTAAAGATGGTCACCCATCCACAGACCAACCGCGGCAAGCTTAGCTTAACCTGATCTACAGTTGATCTATTTTGAATTACAGGTTTATTTTCTTTAAATTTTTGACTGATATTCGTCCTTTTCGCTTACTGCGGCAGTATAGGATGCAGGATATTTATTAGTCCTGTATTAATTGATCCCCAGGCCTTAGGCTGATAAATAGTAATGTCAGTAAATTGTTTTAGTATCCTGGAAGTTTTTATTCGGGTCAAAGTTACGATTCTAAAATTATGTGATTTGGTGGGGAATTAATGGAGGAACCACAAATATATAGATGAAAATTAAAAATGGTTTGTTGGAATCAACAAGTTTTCATATTACATCAGTGGTGATTGGAGCCTCCTTTTAAGCGTATAAAGCCTGTATTAGGAAACTCCGCTCTTCCATGCATTAGTAGTAAGAAGTGGCCGTATTGAGAATTAGTAGGTAATTTATAGAATTCGCCATTTTGAGAATTAGCCATTTATAGAATTAGCCATTTTGAGAATTAGTCCATTAGAGACTCAGTTGACCAACCGCAACAAGCGTAGCTTAACCTGATCGATCGACCTGTGTGGCTGTTATTATTTAGCCACGGGCCCCTCTCTAAAAAGGTCAATAGTGTCCGAAATTTTGTCTAAAATCATAACCTAACCTTACTACCAAAACCGACATCAAAACAAATGAATATCATCTAATATTACTTACAACCAGGGCACATAAAACTCACTTCGCAGGTAATCTCATCTTGTCAGGTACAAATGACACTCCCTAACGTACAGACGCAGATAATTTTAACAGAACATGTTTTATTTCTTTATTTTCGAAGGCATATTGAAAATTATGACGTCTGGAGGCGGGGGGAACGTGTGCTTTGATTATTAACGTAATATCCTTGTTCATTTGGGAGTTTGGTGTCCCTGGAAATGTGTATAATAATAAATGAATGCGAGGATACGGAGAGTCGTGTTTTGAATTTTCTCAAGGCTAACGTGACTTGTAAGGGCTTTGATGTCCACTTGGTAGGGAGTGTAAAAAGAGGTTTTGGTTCAGCGTTCATCATCAACATAATTTCCACCAAAAAAATGTCTGCAGTTTGAGTAATTTATGTGGCCTACCCAAATGTCCTTTCTTTGGTATTGTTCGTCGAATCGTTGAGCTCCTTAAGTCTTTAGTTGAGCTGCACTATTTCTGATAAATGCGTGCACTGACTGGACAGGTCCTCTCAATCTGTGTGGTTCTTTCCTCAAAAGACCATCTCAGACATTGACCTACATGGTCTTTTTAAAACCTGACCAAGATTATGTTTGAACTTTAAAAGAGACTGTGACCTCTGAGTTTGTTTCGACCTTTCTTCTCAGAATATTAGTCAGATAGGAAACGCCGACCTCATTTAAAAAAACATGATTGACGTTTAAAAGTGTTTGTGCAAACATACTTACAAAAATAAAATCATTTATCATTTAGCTGCAAATAGACCAACCCCAGAAATTGTCACAACGACCGAAGCCTAGATATTAGATAAGAATTAGTCTTTTCCGAAAGGAAAAATAAATGGCATCAAAGGAAAAAAAAAACGATATTTTCGAACCGAAAGAAAACTCCTAGCACCCTTATAAAGTAAGACACTATCAACCTCAGTCTGAATCATTTTTAAGAATATTGGTAAACCATTGCTCCATAATGTTCGAAAAATTTGTCTGCTCAACAAAGTAAATAACACAATGAATGTTGTTGAACTGTCAAAATGAAACACATTGCTACTGATAGTGTGTTACGCAATTACCCCGCCGTTCTGGTATTACCTTCGTAGGTAGCTGCTGCTACCATTTTTTCTGCCATTTGCACATATGACATTAATTTCTTTTTCCTAATACTTTCTCTAACTTTATCACGAAGAAATACCGTCTTTAAAATCCACACACGATATTAGGAGCACTTCGTAAAAAATTATACTGATAATGGAGTCTCCCGCGACCTTACAGGAGGTCAATAAGCCCTCCTGAAATCTTTTTCAGGAAAAAAAAAAAGAGAACTTAGTAACATTCCGAATACGTACGAACACACTCATCCCCCACCTTAAGTAGGGTGACTGTGCTTTAGGATTTTTTTTTGAGGATGGGAAATCATCAAATGACCCCTCCCGCTCTGAGTGGAGCGGAAGGGAGTGTCAGACTCTTACTGACTAAAACCCGCCCGTGTTCCTTCCTTAGCCCTTTATGTTCCGGGGCAGCGGGATGTCTTGAAAAACATTTTTGTGTTTAAAGATAGACATGATAATTTCGGGTTTTGAGGCACTTAATGACGTATCGACAGAAGTAAACATGACTTATTTAATAATAACGTGTGACTCTGGTTCTACGAAAACCAATGGTATTTCATCGATTAGTTTTCTCCTCTACCGATATTTTTTTCTCCTGACTGTTTATTTTGTTTATAATAATATTATAAACAAAATAAACAGTCAGGAGAAAAAATTACTTACATATTATGTAAGTATCTATATATGTATTAGTATTTATTCTTGTATTTTATAGTCATTTCCTAGCTATTTATCCCGTATGTTGGACCTGCCATGTTTTGTCTTTGCATCACCCTAAAGGTTGACTGGTAGAAAATGCCTTAGGCACCCATTAAACAATATTTTTTTTACTGGAAATAAATATTTTTAATTTGCCTGTCTGTATTTACAGCTCTTTTTACTTGGCATTTTGGTTTGTATTCAGTCGTACCCGATTACACTGTAAGCCGACCCTAACATAGCTGGGAAAAGCTTAGGCAGATAAATATTTTTGACTTGGCATTTTTATCGTTTTAGTTTTTAACTTTATTTTTTATTTTTGCACATATCCCAAACCCTTCAACCTTATATGGCGGCCCTACTCGAAGGCTACCTCAGAAGCAAGTAAATAATTATTATTTAGTATTCGCATCACGTCGTCGCGGCTTTTGGGGAGGCAGAGAGACTCGTGTGAAGTTGAATAACGAATAACAATGATATTTTCTTATTTTCACAGTTTTCTTTTTCGAAGTTTTACGCGTTGCTGTATGGGCACTTGAAGGGGAGGGTTGTTCATGTGTTTTACTTTCATGGTTTGAAAGGATGATATTTTGCGGAGGTATCACTTTGTATTGAAAGGTTTTGAACATTTTTCAAAGCTTATGGTTGTAGCGTGAAAGTTTTTCTGATGTTAGGCAAAGGATGAATTCAAATGAAGATTACCTATGGTACGCTTACAATTAAAAGTGTGTTCTCGTGCCATAAGCTACGATTTACTACAAAAGTGGTGACTGCACATAACGGCGGGAGCGGCAGCTGTCAGGAAATTGATGACAGTTGCAAATATAATATTTTTTTTTTTTTTTAAAGACATTTTATTTTATTTCATTTTTACAATCTGTGACTACAGTGGCTCACACACTTGTTAAAATTCTAGGAAAATCAACTACTTTTGCATTTTTTAAAAATAATTTGTAAATATAAAGCACCATGAATCTATCAAATAATTTTATTTACCTGTCATTGCTTAATTTTTAATTCTTTTTGCCCGACTGCGCGACGCAAAGGAGTGGTAATGTGTTCATCAGCCTATGTATGTATGTTTGTATGTTTCTTTGAAGCACTATACAGACCAAACGCCTGTGCCGATTTTTATGATTCACACGTCAATCAATTCCTCTTAGTCTGGCGAGTGTCACTAAAGACATGACGTTAGTGAAAATTCAATATGGCGACTACTATGTACCCCACCCCTATGTACTATGGACCCATTTGAATTTGAAAATATAATAAAAATGGTATGGGTCCCGCCTGCTACCAACTTTTATTTAATTTAAAATGGGCTTGTTTTTAGCTTTTCAGTTCTTTTAACCTAAGTTTTTTACCGCAGTCGGTTTTTTATTTTTTTTTAATAACTTTTTTTTTTATATCATAGTCATATTTTTAATTGGCCTCGGCTGTAATAATACGTCTAGCACCAAATAAAAGAATACACTTATTCAACCCTTTACAAAAGCGAGCCTTTTTATTAACGAAGTTATTCTTCTTTTTCATTTCTGGGAAAACAAGGCAGTGACGAATTTAAAACGAACCTAAAGGTCTGTGGAAGTTGGTATTACGTGTTATGTTGATTCGTGTGACTCTTGCTACTGAAAAGGCATTGACATATTAATAGTAAAAGCTCTTGCTCTTAAGTAGGTACTAAATTAGGAACGCTTTGCATAATGATCTATGAAATTAATAGGCGTGTTAGTGAAACAAGACTGAGGCCTGAGTCGCCTGAGTCTGGGGCACGCCTCAAAGAGATGTCAGCAATAGAGAAGGGCCGAAGCCTGTCCGAAAGGGTTAGGTAATAGGTAATACGGGCTGGTTTCCGCAACACCACGTCAAAGCGCGTATTTTGCGTACGGAAAGGGCTACTGCTTTTTTTTTTTTGTGGATGGGATTCATCAAATGACCCCTCCCGCTCTGAGTGGAGCGGAAGGGAGTGTCAGACTCTTACTGACTAAAACCCACCCGTGTTCCTTCCTTAGCCCTTTATGTTCCGGGCCAGCGGTAACCCTTTCGGACAATCCCGCTGAAAATTAGGTACGCTAAGCATATTGATCTACGAAATTAATAGGCGTGTTAGTGAAACAAGACTTAGGCCTGAGTTTACAGACACTCAAACCACCGCTGCACCGGTTAGGTATTTAAACAGTTGGTTTATGTCAAATTTCCTGGGGAAATTTTTAATATACAGGGTTATTGGTGTTTCACCAATAACCCTGTAGAACTGATTAAATATTTAATCCGTTGATTTAAATGTTGGTGAACACAAGGCTAAGGGCCGGTTTTTTGATCCGTGGTTAACTCGACCTATTGTTGAAAATAGTAACTGGGACAACTAATAGTTAATTAATTGACAATTTAAAGCCAACCAATTTAGAACCAAGAACACATTTTGCCAAAATTTAAGAGTTATTCCGGTCTGATCCCCTAAACCCCCCTCCACACCCCCCTCCTCGGTCCCCTGCTTGTTCGTCTTCTGTTTTCTGTTATAAAACTTTCTCATTCCGGTTTGATCCGCTTTTTCTTTTGTTTTTATTCCTGAAGGATCGTCAGCAACAAAAATAAGTACAGGGTTTATTTTTAACAATTGGTTGAGTTAACTACGGATCAAGAAACCGGTCCTTAGCCTTGTGTTCAGCAACATTTAAATCAACTGTTTAAATATTTAATCGCACACAACCGGCCAAACAGATTTAAGCAGTTTCATCAATAAATCACCTAAGGAAACGTGTTTTCATGTATAAATAAACGTTATAGAGGTATGAGGAACAGGGTGTAAAGTTCACTCAACCTCCTTAGAAAAGGGAGGATCCTCCGACCAGACGGGTATTGTGTGTGGCGGGCAACTGCCCGATGATTTATGTCGGGCCGTTGTATCTATGCTAGTTGCGCGGTAAACTCTGCTTGCGCGATGCAGGATTTGCGTGACGTCAGTATGACGCGTTGTTTGCATGGCGCGTTGTAGATACCGCTACAATGATTCATTGTGCCTTTACGCAGCTCAAAAACTCATACAAAAATATTCCAGACACTTAAACCAAAATTGATTTATTGTACATTTATTTAGCTCAGAAACTCTTCCACAAGTATTTCCAGACAGTTCCCAATTTCCATCAATCAACAATGTCTTACAACCCTCAACACGTAATACCGCCCTCATTCCCTAACAATTCCTCGTACCTGTTGAATACAGTTCTTACTCTGTCATATTTCAACTATGTTACTTCTATCTGTTTTCAGCTGAAACTGTCCGTCTGTCTAGCAAATTAAATTAATCCTGTAATTATATTTCAACTTGTTTCAGAGAAAACTGACCTTTCTAGCTGAAAATGTTACTAAGAAGTTCTGATGTTGAAATGAGAAGAAAGAAAGTTTTTGTTTTACTTATGTTCAGACGCCAGCACATCAAGCTACTACAATCTGTCAAATTTCTTTGGTAGATTTTCAACTTTATCGCCAAAGCATAAGGTTCGAAATTGATTGGGAAAATTTGACAGTTTCGGGTAGCTTTATGTGCTGGCGTCTGTACGTTTTTGGTATTAGCCCAGGTTCGTACTCGCGCATTGGGTTTTCAACGCACTTCTTAGCGCCGAGAGTTGAAAATCTAAGGGCGTTTGTGCACTACAGGGAATTTTGCTGTCCGGCAGTCCGATTTTCTTCGGTCCCATATGGCACGCCATAAATGCCTCTACATTTATGTTCGTATAACTCGTCAGAATGTAGGAAACAACAGATTTTTTTTTTCGCGATTTCAAGTTTGGTCCCATAGTAAAAGTTGTTAATAATGATGAGTACAATGACCTCTTAAGAGGATGTTAATGTTTTACCAATAACCCTGTATACTAGTTTGTGCACTTTGTTAAAAAATCAGACAGTAAAATTCCTTGTAGTGCACAAACCTTACAGTGTTTTTTTCCGCGCTGCGATCGCGCCGACAGTTGCAAGTCCAGTGCGCGATAAAATCCCGCTGCGACAATTATAGCTCACAGAATAAGCAAGCAAAAGTGGAAATGGGCCGGCCATATTAACCGTAGTACCGATGGTCGTTGGGGTGGACGTGTTCTAGCGTAGATATTGCAAATCGGAAAACGTAATAAGGTAGGACGCCCTTTTTCTTTTTTGAGGATGGGAAGTCATCAAGTGACCCCTCCCGCTCTGAGGGGAGCGGAAGGGAGTGTCAGACTCTTACTGACTAAAACCCCCTTCCTTAGCCCTTTATGTTCCGGGCCAGCGGTAACCCTTTCGGACAATCCCGCTGATCCGGAAGGAGGTAGGACGCCCTCAGGCTGTGGAGCGACGCAGGGTGGCTGGTAGGCTCGAGGGTTGCCGAGAATCGAGTTGAGTAGCGTGAAATAGAAGAGGCCTATGTCCAGCAGTGGACTGCTGTAGGCTGATGATGAATCTCATAATATTTTTTTTATCTATACTAATAATAAAGCTGAAGAGTTTGTTTGTTTGAACGCGATTATCTCTGGAACTACCGGTCAGATTTGAAACAATCTCTTTGCATTTGATAGCCCAATTCTTGAGGAAGGCTAGAGGCTATTTAATATCACGCCATGACCCTTAGGAGCCGAGCAAAAAGAAAAAAGTCAGAATGAAACTTTAAAAAGAAAAAAAAAAAAAAGAACGCTAAGCGAATACGAAGTGTTGCGACGGGGTGGTGGTACAAGAAATTTCACGCGGACGAAGTCGCGGGCAGAAGCTCTAGCTTCTGCCCGCGCTATTTACAAAATAAATATTTAAATAATTACTCGGTAATTAATCTTTATTTAACACCGCTGGCCGGAAATAGGGGATAATTCGTGAGATAAGCTGTGGTATAGTCAACAACAAGTAATGGTAACAATTCAACATTTACATTGCCTTTATATCGTAGCAGTAAGTGCGATTTTTGTAGTTCACCTGTCAGACATTTGGCCGACCGTACATAATTAAGGTTGCTCCACTTATACTGAACATTAACGTTAATATATTTTAAATGTTCCGTAAGTGATCGCTTTTAGGTGAGACTTTAGTGATAAGTGGTAGCGGGAGCGGGTAACATAACAGGTAGGTACAGAAAAGAAATAAAGAAAACATATTTATTGAGCACAGACTAAAAGGTGCAGGACATAAGTAATCCATACTATAATATTATAAACAAGCTGACCTGACAAACGTTGTCCTGTTTTGATTCGAAAGACACGTGGCGCCATCTATTATCATATTAACGTTATTGTTATTTTCCTCGGGAACAGCACTTTTTTTCGGGATGAAAGGTACCCTATGTCCGTTTTTGACCTGACAACGTATTTGCAAAATTTCACGATGATCGGTTCTGTGGTTTATTCGTGAAAAGGTAACAAAGAAACTTACTTTCGCATTTATAATATTAGTTACGATTCGAAAGTAACTCTGTCTGTATGTTACCTCAATATCATTTTTGAAGACCCATAGATACCCCACACGTATAGGTTTGCTGAAAAAAAAAATTGAGTTTCAGTTCTAAGTATGGGGAACCCCCAAAATTTATTGTTTTTTTTTCTATATCTGTGTGAAAATGTTTCAACAGTATAGTTCTTATAGTTTCGGAAAAAAGTGGCTGTGACATACGGACGGACAGACAGACAATCATGACGAATACATAAGGGTTCAGTTTTTTGCCATTGGGCTACAGAACCCTAAAAATACAAATTAAAAAAGTATATACCTGCGTGTGTGTCCTGTGTGTAGTAGATGCTTGTATTCCCCTCTCGTATTCAATAATGAAATAATTATCACCCACTAAGACCTAACCCTTAATTCACTACGCTCGTGTGTGAACAGAATTTATCATTAGCTTAAAATTAACCTTACTGTAATACCCAATAATGTTAGTGTAAGTGATCAGTTTGATGCCTCAAAACAGAATGAGTGATTTGGAGTAAGTAATAAACCGATGTAAAAGTGAAACTCTGATGACCCGGCCGGTTGAAGATGCAAGAGATTCAGCAACGTAACACACACATTTATTTACACACACACACACACACACATTTATTTTCTACACACATTACACACACACACACATTTTTTTTTACATTTATCTTATCTCTCTGACAACAGCAACCGAATAGCAACCTTATTGCCACGAATATAAAGATCACTGTGATTTTGACAGTGACGCAAATACAGAGGTAAAATAACTGTGAATGGATTGTACAGTACCGTCAAACGGGGTGAATAGGGATGCAGGGGTGAATAGGGATGCAGGGGTGAATCGCGACGAAACTTTAAAAGGCATTTTAACATAGAAATAACATGGTTTGTTCCCAAAAAGGACTCTAATGTGTTTACTGTATAATAATCAACAATCAAGTGCCCTTGTCAGCAACAAACTATATTATTGCAACTGCAAAATCCATATTAAAGTTCAGTCCCGATTCACCCCTGTATCCCTATTTACCCCTTTTGTAGGTAAGTACCTATTTTTATCTCACGAAGCAACGTTTTACTTGTGGTAACCAAATGTGCAAACACGCTGTGAGTGTGTGCGTAGAGACGAGTAGCGTCAGTACATAACACACACACGCACACAACTCCGACTTCGCCATTGTCTCGGACGGCTCCGAGCGAGAGCTCCTGCGCTTACACACACGTTCACAGTGTGTTTGGAGGTAATTACAGTCAACAAAAGAGATAAGTATGCAGGATCTTCGGATATAGTTAAAGTTTAGTACGAAACCGATGGATGTTCTCGAATAAAATTTAATTTAATTAATAGAATACAAACAGCTCATTAATCAAATTAAATTTCAGTGACTAGCACTATGGAAAAAGTTGAACAAATATTAACTTTATTTTAATGGTGATTAGGTAATCACCTTTAAAATAAAGTTAATATTTGTTTAATTTGAAATAAAATCAATTAGAACCATCAATTTGAATAGACCTAAGTGTATCTTACTAAGAATAAAGAGTCTCGTATCAGCACGAACTATTTGAAATAGCTCAGCCGTAACAGAAATATTAGTCTGTCAACAAGGGGGTAGCGGGGATTACTGTCTAGGGTAGGTACGCCTGATGTTATCTTCTACAAGTTTATCCTATTAAAATGGTAAAGCGGAACCCTTATGGTGACACTCAGTCTGTCTCTCTGTCACAGCTGCATATCTCAAGAACTACTAATGCTCATCATCATCATTTCAGCCGAAAGACGTCCACCTTGGACTTAAGCCTCCCCCAAAAGGGCCATAATCGCCTTACGCTTAGCAGGCGGGTTGGCGATCGCAGTATGGTATGGTGGTGGAATGCATAGAGAACGCTGCTGCCCATTCTCCGGTACGACCCTTATTTTTTTTTTTTTCGGACAGTCCCGCTGACCCGGCAGGCTTCGGCCCTATGGGGCCCCTCCTCGATGCTGACATCTCTTTGAGGCGCGCGTGGAACACGTACGCGCCGTCCGGCACGGGCCTGGTCCTGATCGGACGATGAGCTACCCATTACTCTCCGCCCGCAGGCCCTTAGCCGCCTTTTACGACACCCACGGGAAGTATGAGGTGGTGCTATTCTTTAAGTCCGGCACCATACAGACGCTACTACGCTACTAATGCTATCAACTTGAAATTTGAAACAAATTTACATGACGTTTGCCCAACTATTTTACAGTCTCCACTCCAGAACACGTCTACCCCAACGGTCATCGGTTCTACGGCTAATATTATAGCCGGCCCATTGCCACTTCAGCTTGCTTATTCTGTGAGCTTTGTCGACCACTTTGGTTCTCTGCCGGATCACCTCATTCCGAACTCTATCCCTCAGAGATACTATAAACATAATTCGTTCCGTAGCTCCCTGGGGGACCTTGAATTTAAGGACCAGCCGCAACGTGAGTGTCCACGTTTCGGCTCCCTAAGATATCTAAGATAGCGATACCCATAAGGAATAGCGATACCTTATGGGTATCGCTATTCGTCGAAGCAAATTTTAATACACCCCATGATACATATGATGGAGAAGGTATAGTGTGTGTCTCGTTATTATCAGCCATATTTTAACTACAGTGGGCGTACAGTGAGTATGTGTTGGTTATTGCGCAATAGAAAAACAGTTTGCAGTTCAAATCAGATTATAATTTCACGAACAATTTAATCACACTAGCAAATTACACACTTTAAGTAAACGGCACAACCAGATACGGAACGCGGGACAGTTACTGAGCACGTGTTGTTCGTACGATGTCCAATGTCCAAGAGGGCTTCACATCGTTCTGTCAAGCTGTCGTCGACTCCCACGAACTCAGGCTAGACTCTGTCAAGCGCAACCAGATGGCGCTAGCGTTCCGAATATTTAAACGAAAGACCGGATGCAACACATACTATTTTCACAACGACTCAACCATCAACCTGACTACCACAAAGTCAAATACTCACTAAAGTCTGCCATTTCAGCATAAAAGCTACGTTTAGACGTGACAAGAGGCTGGCATTTACCTTAAACAGAGGATAAGCTTGCCGTCTAGCTGGCAATATTGCCTAAAATTGGAACACTGCCAGTGCCAGTTGAGCGCTTGGCACTTTTTTTTTCGCTTTAGGAATAAGTTCGCTGCTTATCGTCCGAGTCTTTTTCGAATTGGGTAAGTATGAAGGGAACTTTTGCTGGTGTCATTTTATTGTTGTGATTGAAAAGTTGTTTAGCTCGAGAATGGGGAAGATTAAAGTAGGATTATTAGTAGTATCACACTAATATTATAAAGGCGAAAGTTTGTGAGTGTGTGTGTGTGTTTATATGTTTGTTACTTCTTCACGCTCAAACAGCTGTACCAATTTTGATAAAATTTGATATGGAGGTAGCTGACACCCTGGATTAACATATAGGATACTTTTTATCCCGATACTCCCACGGGATCGACATTAACGGGGGTGAAACCGCGGGGCGCAGCTAGTTGTACATAAAACCGAAATACCCTAAAACGTCTGGTAACCAGTTTTGCCAAGTGGTGTCGTGTTACCCAGTAACTGGATTGTGGAGGTCAGATAGGCAGTCGCTCCATGTAAAATAATAGTATCCAGCTGCATCCGGTTAGACTAGTAGCAGACCCCAACATAATTCGGAAAAGGCTGGGCAGATGATGATCAGTAAGTAGCTTATCAGTTGGGTCAACTGATTTTAGCAGACACATTTTGACGCACGATGTCTACTTAAAGTCACTGATGTAGATAGCCGTAACAAAAATAAATTAATCAATATTTACCATCTGTCTATAAAAATGTCAAAAATACTAACCAAATGGTTAGTATTTTTGACATTTTTATAGAAGACATTCTTAAATAAAAGACTTTTTTTTGGTTTATCTGTAAAATAGGTACGTGCCTTTTTGTATATTGTGCTGAATTTAAGTGTTTTCTTTCTGATTTTTTCCATTTGCATTTTTTCCATACAAACGTATTCCCCTATTCTCTTCCTGGATAATGCCTCTAGAGTAATCATTTTTATTTATAAAATCTAGGTCTATTGAAGGCATGCCCCTGTCATTTTTTTTTTCAAAAAAATTATTACAAAAAGTAATTTTAAAAAATTAAACCGACTTCAAAAAGAAATGAACTCAAAATTATGAAATAACTTTAATTTCGGAAGTCGGTGTCTTGGGATCTGTATTTTAGTTTTATGCCACCGACTTCCGAAATTAAAGTTATTTCATAATTTTGAGTTCATTTCTTTTTGAAGTCGGTTTAATTTTTTAAAATTACTTTTTATTTCGTAATTTTTAGTTTTTGCACTAGTATTTGACCAAGGTTTTGAGATGTTTTCCCTTTGACACTACACCCATAGCTCTTATCAATAAGCCAGGCCGTCACACTTACACGTATTAGTCCATATCTTGAAAATTACTGAATCGATCTTGATGAAACTTGCACTGTTCCCTAAGTTGAAGAAAATGTAAGCCAATAAAAAAAAATGGTCACGATCCGATTAATAGTTCCGGAGATATGCGTGGACAAACATACATACATACATACATACATACATACATACATACATACGTCTATGAAATTTTGTATATTTGTTTGGAAGCCCTAATAGATCATCATATGTGAATATAATGCAATTCCAATAATATTACATACATACGTATCGAATTGATAACCTCCTTTTTTTTGAAGTCGGTAAAAAATAAATATGATTTTCCGAAAACCTAAAAAAATGCCCCGATTCTACCTACGTAATTAGACGACTACCAAAGAAAATTGAAGTTTTTAAGATAAAAACAAATGATAGAGGCATAGATCTATTCTTCCGTTAAATTTTGATACCAAAAATATTTTAATCGGCTTAGGTTTCGAGGAGAAAACAGGGGAATACGAAACGTCGATCGTTCATGGTTTTTTAGTCACAATTACAAAGAAAATAGTCCGAAACATCCAACACCATTTATATCTACTTTCCCAGTCAATACAAAAATATAATTACGGCTTCAGTAACAGCATTGCAAGAAAAAAAAGAAGAGAACCGCACGCCCGTCTTGATTGAACTCCTATAAAAACAATTGAAAACAATACGGAAGCTCTTTGTGGAAACCTCTGGGGAATACACGTGGGGCATTTGATAGTAGTAACGTTAGATAGTCTATATAGAGCTTGTGACAACATTGAGGTAATAGAGAAATTGAATAGTAAAGGTTGCCAATTGTATAGTTCTTCAGGAATGATTGCTTCAGTACATTTAAAAGCTGCCTCCATTATTAATAACATAAATTCGAAAGTTACTCTGTCTTTATGTTACCTTTTCGCGCCGAAACACTGAATGGATTTCGATAAAATTTGGCAAGGATATAGAAGGTATCCTGGGGAGGGATATAGGTTAATTTTTGTTCCGGCAGCATGTGCCCTTGGAATAATTTCCAACATCTACGCGGGCGAATCTAAACTTAATAATTATGAAGAAAAAGACTTGATTTTTTTTAATGTTTCTTTGTTACGCTTTCACTCTAAAATGGCTAAACAGATTTGGATGAAATTTGGCACATGGGTAGACAATGACCTGGATTGGGACATAGAATACGATTTATTCCAATACTCTCACGAAATCAAGACTTATGCGGGTGAAATCGCAGGGCGCAGCTACTACTCTATATACGAGAGACGTGGAATTACGGACACCAGCTCGTTATACAGTCAGTTTTATCTTCAGGTCCATCTGATCTGACCAAATTCCATATAGTTTACGTACCGAACGATGGTGGAAAGATCCTCATCGTCTGCCTAGCCTTTTCCCAACTATTTTGGGGGTCGGCTCCAGTCTAACCGGATGCAGCTGAGTACCAGTATTTTACATGGAGTGACTGCCTATCTGACCTCCACAACCCAGTTACTGGGTAATACGAAACCCGTTGAAAACGATTACGTACTATTAGAAACAAATAGGTATTTTTATCCACGGAAATTATTAGAAAAGGACTGGCGGACTCTAGCAACATCGTATGATGCTGCAATATACAAAAGACACAGGCAAATGTCACATACACCCATTTTAATTACGCTCAAGTAGGGTAAATCGGCCCTTCCGGCTTTTATCCCAGATTATAAATAATGAAATCAACACGATACGCCTTTTTCTTCCATTCATCTCAATTAGTCATGTTGTCAGGGCTTATTTCCTTCTTGACCACAATCATCTATGTATCTTTGTTAATATACAGCGATGTATTACGACAAAACTTGTCAATTCATCATCATCTGTCAACCCTTTTCCCAACTATGTTGGGGTCGCCTACCGGCCTAACTGGATGTAGCTGAAGATAGGTTTATTTGACTTCAAAAGCCCAGTACGGGGTAACCCCAAAAAAAAAGTTAAAGTATTTCTAAAATTAACCGGAATTTGAGCTAGAAAAAATCTCACCATTATCATGTCAGCCGAAAGACGTTCACTGCTGAACATAGCCCATGGGCTCCCAAGCGTCGCCACTTCGACCGGTCCTGTGCTTCTCGCGTCTAACAAATTCTTGCGGCCTTCACAAGGCCAGGTCCCGCTTGTGGAGAAAAAAATCTAGAATAGAAGAATTTGATAGATTGAAATTAAGATTTTTGAGCAGTGGTGGCCAAGTGGTAACGGCCGCGACTTACGAGTTGTATGTCGTAGGTTCAGACAGGCGCTTTACTTTGTGTAAATTATTTAATCACCACTGCTCTCAAAACGGTGAAGGAAAACATCGTGAGAAAACCGGCATGTCCTAGAACCAAAAATTCGAAGACATTGTGACATCTGCCAACCCGCACTGGGCCCGCGTGGTGGATTACGGCCCACTCCCTCTCACCGAGAGGAGGCCTGTGTCCCAGCAGTGGGAACATTATAGGCTGATTATGTGATAGATTGTAAATAAGATTTTTACCGACTTAAATCTAAACCCAGTAGTGCAAAAGCCAAATTTAACAAACACAAAAGGAAATAATATATCTAAACCAATTATAATGTTAACTTAGACCAGTATTTAACTCTCATCCATTTCGGGAACCCGGCACGAAAGTTAACGATTTGTATGTTAGTCTGTAATTAATTATATGCCCCCGAGCCATCCAAAACGCTATTTTAATTATTGTTCTTTGTAACTTCGAGCATATTTTATACGTGAATGTAAACGAAGTTTTTTAGAGTTCTTGTGTTTGACTTACTTTGAATATAATGTTTCAAAGAACTGATTTTGGATTTGTGGTTTGCTATTTTTAATCGACTTTGAAAATTGAGTTGTTTAATGCTGTAATTTCTGCTGTATATCCAAATAGCTTCTGCTCTCAGGCTGAAGCTATTTGGGGTTGAAACCCTCAGTATGTTCAACTAAATCTCCAAACGGCTAATTCACACTTCCCTTCATCCAAGGTTTGGCTTTTGCCTTGGTCAGAGGCTAAGCATTGCCACACTACATGGCAATCCCGCCAGTCGACAGCAATGCGGACGGATTTTTTGGCCCCAGTTTGATAATAGTTTTAGTTAGGTTGGGTTATTACATTTTTATTGTAATAATTTGTTAGTTAATTTAATATAACGAAGTTTATATTTTTTTATTAAAAACTTAGATATTATAATAAAGAAATCATTATGTTTTGTCTAGTCGCAAATCTTGCAAAAAAGAGGCTCTAGTAGTTTTATGCAATTCAAAAGTTCCTTAATCTGCGTCTAAATAAAGAGTTATTTCACATAAAATTGTTCAAGCCTAGCTGATGAGTTTTATTTACATAATTACGAATCTTGAATGTGTTAAGACGTGTTACCAAAGAATAATAAATATATTAATGTCAAAGGTTGAATAAAATTATAAACAGTTATTAATCTTTTGATGGGAATTTGGACAATATATATTTAAAACTTGATGACATTTTTATAAATGGTTCACGAACACGAGTGTTTACACAACTTGAAAGAATTTTGGCGCCAAGATTTATATTCAACAGCGATAGATTTTAGATCTTATTATTCTGTAGCAACGACACTCGAGGGATAAATCCAGTGCTAATTTATTCTAATTAGGAAAGTACGCACCATTTTTAGTTAGTCAATAATATTATATTTATTTCCCTGATTGTATAAGTGTACATCATTTGGTAAAGGCTACGACAACGTTTAAAGGATATTAGAAGGCCAACTATTCCCGTAATTAAAAACGTTCCAAATCTATTCGCAATCAGCGACTATCAATGTCAAAAATCTGTCAAAAATGTAGAGAAATTATAGATATTTTTGACAGATTGAGACTGAGATCAGACTGTGAACGTTCTTAAAATTACGATAATCGACCCTGGTTAATCTCATATGCTTTTAAGACTATTTTTAGAGTCGTTGCGGAAATTAATAATTTGATATCTAAAATACCGATATATTTCAATATTTTATTTAAATAAACTGGAAACATGCAAAGCTTTAATCAGCATAAACTATTAGGATTATACTCAAACTGCTGTTAGGGATTAAAATATTCAAATTAAATTAAAAACGGGTTAAAAATGTATCAAAAATATAATTCCTGCAGAACTGACTGAGCATATAGATGTTTTTTTTCATAAATTGAAATGTTATTAATTTGCTTTCTAAATCTAGGTATATAGGTATATAAAAGAAAGTCACGTAGGGCAATAACAAAAAAACTCCATGGTTTCACTTTAGGTAAGTGAGAGTTTGGTGTCACTAGACACGTGTAAACGAGCCTTCAAACTCATCATGAAGTTGTATGTACAATACGACCGACGTAACTTGGCAGGCCTGAACTTCGCGCAGAAGGCTGCGCACAAACGTTTTTTAGGAACCAAATGGTGACATGAGGTGAGTGTGAGTGAGAAAACATGCGCGAAAGTTCGCAAAGGCTATACTCAGGCCCGCTAAGTGACGTCGGTCGTATTGTATGTCGTAATAATCGTAAAGTCACACGTAAACTTATTGTACTATTACTAAACGGGTCACTTCTCAAGAATTATGTCCGAACCCAGAACTTTATCAATGATTTCAATCTACAGTTAGATTGTTTCTCCTTTATGCTTTTTTAAGCGGATTAGATGACCATTTTCTCAAGTTCGTCGTTAAGGGGAAGTATTTTATTTATTTTCTAATTACACTGTTCATAGGGCAACGGTAGGATCGTAAAAAGTACTACAAACAGGGCTGATAAATGATTTGAAACAAAACGGGGATACTAATTTTAAAATATTTTTGTTGAAGCCTCCTTAATCTTTCTAAGGGAGGGCGCCCGCTACGACCAACTTTTGCCTCCGCAATTACCTATAATTTGTCCTTCACATCAAGTCTACTGGTTTGTATGGAAGTAGCGCGCATATAGCGACGCGATAGCTGCTGGGAGACATTTTTGTTGGCGGGTTTGGACGCAACTGTCGCCCATCTTTGTCGTCCAAATCTCGGCGAGGAGACAGCGACAGAGACAAAAAGTTGCCGGGCAACTATGTTGCTCGTGGGCGCTCCCCTAAGTGTTTTAAGAAAGGCTTCCTGCTAACTTTGAACAGTAAATTTTACAGTATTGTCTGTGTTGTTCAGAAATTCACTTTCCAACTATTGAGAATAACACCTAGCCGGCCCAAGACAATATTGACAATACTTTTAAAGAGTATTGAATTTCTGCAACGACTTTCAACGGTATTGACCTAAGTTTTTCGGTAGTTTATGTCATCATCATCATCATTTCAGCCGAAAGACGTCCATTGCTGGATGCTTTCCCCAAGCATCTCCAATTCGACCGGTTCTGTGCTTCTCCCATCCAACGGGTTCCTGCGGCCTTCACAAGGTCGTCGGACCACCTTGTGGGAGGCCTTCAAACGCTACGTCTTCCGGTACGCGGTCGCCACTCCAGAACCTTTTGGCCTCATCGGTCATCTGTTCTGCGAGCAATGTGCCCTGCCCACTGCCACTTAAGTTTGGCAATTCTTCGGGCTATGTCCTCCTGCGGATCTCCTCATTTCTGATTCGATCACGCAGGGAAACTCCAAGCGTAGCCCTCTCCATTGCCCTTTGGGTGACTTGTAACCTTCTTATAAGGCCCATTGTGAATGACCACGTTTCAGTGCCATATGTCATCACTGGCAACACGCCAGTTTATGTCAGTCCCACAGACTTTTTCTACATCATCGACGCTGATAGAATGTCATTTCATCTAGGCCTTCAAGTTCTGACTGCTTAAAAACCTAGTTGTTCAAACAGGGCATTGAACGGGTCAACAAGAAAATATGACAACTGCTTAATCTTCCATAAAGATTGATCTACGCGGTAGCTATATAGCCGCGAGTCATGTACAATTATTATAAACATACATATTATGTATCTATCAGATATCTTAGTATATCAGCCGTAATAGGCAGGTAGGTACTACATTCAGACGCAGTTTGCCTAGAGGGTATTATGCTTCCGAAATAAAAGTAGCATGATTACTATTCATCTATCTTCTATCGTTATGTATATCCGTGACTGACTGACTGACAAAACACTGCTATATATACTGCATATGCAATCATGAAAGAATTATGTGTTTTTACAAGAAGATCACTTAATCAATTTTGGAAGAAAGTTTTGAGAATGAATGCCTATAAGAGTAGGGGAAGACCAAAGAAACGATGAATGGACTGCGTGTGTGAATGGTGAAAGATGATATTATGGTTAGAAAGATGGTCACTACTGAGATGACGACTAATAGAGAAGTATGGAAGAACAAGGCATGTTGTGCCGACACCAAATGCTGGATAAGGGTTAGAGAATGATGATTACACCATCAATACCATCAATTAGACTGGATTCGATACTTAGGTCAGATTGAAAATAAGCTGATGATGACACGCGACTCAGTCAGAGTGATAAATTGACGTTTGGAATTTATTTCATCCATTTTCGTCAATGCAGGCACCTCCAACTTACAGAAAGTTAAATCAAAGTTTTTATTTGTAAAACATAGGTAGATGTAAAAACAGGTGTTGTCATATGTTTTGCCGTTGACGGCGTACAATGACGTAGCTAAAATTAAACATAAGAATCGGACTCAAATTTTTATTACGTTACAAAATCTGCCAAAGATCAAGTGGCAAAGATTTTTCGATTTTTGATAAATAATGAACCCGAAAATGAGTGGGCGTTGGAAAATCTGACACATTCTGATTTCAAAATCCACGTTAATGAAGACTTCGTCATATACGACAGTTACTTCCGACGTGTCAAGGAATATCTAGCGTGAAGGCGGTATAATGGCGATGTATCCCTTGACGATCGAGGTGTCATGAGCGAGCTTATTCTTGTGATATGTCTGGTTCCAGAATATAGCTTCCTTATGGGACTTGGTAAGTAAGTGTCTAATATTCTTGGCATGTACGGTGTACATCTAGCCAGTTGACGTTTTATTATCATTTTAAATACACTGAGTACACTGTCTCGGATTGCCGTCCCATCGTACTATGAGAGTGAAAGAAGAGAGAGTGCACCCGTGGCTGCGCACAAACTTGTGCACTATAATAGCTCCCGCGCCGAAGGCTACTCTCCGTTGAGATTACGGCTTATGACATTTATTTTCTCAGAGATAAATACACTGATTTTAATTACCAGCTGTTTCTTCATTTCGTTAACAAACAGGTGCTGATTACTCTTCTGGACAAAGAGAAATGAGGGTATATATATCTGTTGCATTGTTAATCTGACAGACTAAGTTAAAGTCTCCTGTAACCATAGATTAAGTATACAGCGTAGCGCTTTAATGGCGACATTAATTTAACACACGTATACGGTTCCGCGTTTTCATCGTACAAATTTAACAACTATTAATGAAAAAGAAAAAAGAAAAGAAAAACATAGGGACACAGTATACACCCTTCGTATTTTGTTTATGAAATATCTTTTAAATTGGTCCAATATTGGAGGAGGAAATAGGCGAGAACCAACCTACCCGTGTGTTAAATTAATGTCGCCATTGTAACGCCACGTTGTATATTGCTTTATGCCTGTAACTATTAATTTATCGACACTCATATCCATCACACTAGAAATAGTAGTAATACTGCTATCTATGACATTATGTTTCGTGTATTTCCATTTCAGATAGGAGTCCAATAATACTAAAAATCAACGAAAAATAAGGCCTCAGAAAACTGTAGTGAAAGACAATAAAATCTATCGTACTTGATTAAATTCAAAAGCCCTTTAAAAGTAGACGAATAAAACTGATATCCTTTTTGGCAATGTCCAAAAGTACCCATCTATTTTAGTCCAAGTAAGTACTTTTCCTACCTTCACAATATATTACAATTCCCCTTAAGTGTGTAGTGATCGACATACAAGCTATTTCGGGCGCCACACCAGATCGATCAAGTGTCTAATACGCGTTAACGGACTGTGTGCTAAGATACCATCTATTCACATTGATTTATAATGTGTGGATACGGTGGTGTGTGGATTTCGTCGAGAGGATTTTTCACTCAATCGTAAATGTTTGATTTCTTTATTTATAAACGTCAAATGGCGTTAATGATCTTCTTCTCTTCTTCTTAGCATGTCGATAGTATTTGGCTACTTGTTTGGCGCCATCACCAGCGTCCATAAGTTCCTGTAACATGCAGCTGACAGGACACGCAGGATACGATATGAAGTGTCTCATCGTTTGTGGAACAGCACCACATTTACACTACAAGGCGGAGTCGTCAATGAATCTCCATCTGAAAAGGTGGCGTTAATGTTGACGTTTCAACATCAATGGTTGAACAGTCGCTGGTCAAAATTTAAATTGAATCCTTTGTGAGTCACATAAAATGATTTAAAGTTAATATAATCAGTCTGTTCTTGTATTTTCTACATGCCAAACACACAAATGTCACTCATAAGTAAATGCAGCAATTTTTTCCAAATCATTTTCATTTCAATACCAACTGTAAAGAACAACAACTGGGCAAACATTATTAGAATCCCTACTAATGCTAATAATAATAATTCTAATTTAATACTAATTCCTACTTATTCTTTCTCTTTTATTCTAAGGTCATGCAGAGATTTAATAAGCTGCAATAGACTTGTATTCAACAATACGTGTTCCTAATACTTCATTTCTTTGTTGTTTTTTTCAACTGTGCTCACCGTATCCATCCTTCGCCACTCCATTTAAACCGCGGTCGGGTAGCCGCCAACTCGCCAGACTAGTTTGACAAATTATTTTTATTTTCTGTGTGCCCCTCATTTGCGGTCACCGCGGGACATACGACACTTCACTTCGTAACTTTGAACATTTTGACATCGATCTCGCTTTTGTATTTTTAGTTTATTTTTGTATTTGGATAAGTTAACTGGCGTTTGAACACTTTCACATCATCATCATCTTATCTTGCTTGCCTTTAATCCAATGTATTTGTCTTTTGTTTCCATACATCTCTTTATGCCTTCATCTCAGTTTTGACATCGATCTTGGGTTCATCGTTTTTAAGGTTCCGTACCTCAAAAGGAAAAACGCAACCCTTTTAAGATCACTTCGTTGTCCGTCTGTCTGTCCGTCAGTCAAGACCCTTTTTCTCAGGGACGCGTGGAGTTATCAAATTGAAATTAATATCAAATACTTAGGGGCTGCAATCCCTTGAAGCAATGACCAACGCAAACAAAATATAAGGGCGTTTATGTTCCGAAATCAAAAACCTATAGGTATGGTACTTCCCGTTAACCTAGAATCATGAAATTTGGCACGAAGCACATGTAAAGGAAAAAATCCGACAACCGTAAATATATAGTTACATTTTACAAAAAAATTAAGACTACTTACATACCTACAAATTTGTACGGAGCCCTCGGTGCGCGAGTCCGACTCGCACTTGACCGGTTTTATTTTTGTATTGGTTAGGTTAGCAGAAGGCCAATTCCCGTAATTAAAAATGTTCAAAATCTAGTCAATCTGATCTGCGACAATCAATGACAAAAACTTGTCAAAAATGCAGGGAAATTAGAAGTATTTTTGACAGATTGAGACTGAGATCAGACTGTGAATGTTCTTAAAATTACGAGAATAATTGTCCCTCTGGTGTTTCACCACTTTGACATCGTCATCGTCATTATTTTCCTGCTTTTATCCCAATTTATTTGTCTTCTTCTGACATACGTCTCTATCAGCCGTCCGCGTCATCTCAATTTTGACATGGATCTTAGGTTCTGTAATTTTTGTATTGATGTTTTTTTTTGTTAGTTAACAAGCGTTAGCCTGCCCATAGTGTCCATATGCAGATTTATTTAAATTGGCATATGGACAGGAAAAAAGTAAATGCTCAATCTTGACATGTTAATATTATTTTGTTCCTTCTAATTTTATAATTTGTATTCATTATTCACAATGTATTTTCTTTATTTTTATCGTGTTTACACCTAATTATATCTGAATGCTGGGGTCTCCTGGAATTGAAGGAGCACACCTAGAAGAACCCTTATTTATAATTGTAAATTTATGTGTATCCTTTGTTGGAGATCCTCAATAAATAAATTATTGATTATATTTTTTATTAATGTCTCAATATTTTGTATGAGGACAATTTTATTTTATTTGATTTTTCATGTTATTTTTAAACTGTTATTCACAGTGCTTTTAACTTGTTTCCCCTTCTGAGTTATAAATTTAATACTATAGTGCTTGTGGCACAATTATTACGTGTATGGGACGTGCAGTGTGTTATTACGTGTATGGGACTACCTTTAGGAACTAACCTTAGATTTAAGTAAAAAATATTTTAAAATTGAAACGGTGATAACAATAAGTTGATTGGCCAAAATGATAAATGTTATCACACTAATATTATAAAGGCGAAAGTTTGTGAGTGTGTGGAGGTGTGTGGGGGTGTGTGTTTAGGTATATTTTTGTTACTTCTTCACGCTCAAACGGCTGAACCAATTTTTATGAAATTTTGTATGGGGGTAGCTGACACCCTGGATTAACATATAGGCTACTTTTATCCCGATATTCCCACGGGATCGACATTTACGCGGGTGAAACCGCAAGGCGCAGCTAGTTTAATATATTATATTTATTTTTGTTGAATTTGTGCACTTGTGACTTTACGGATATTTTTCGTCTAACTAAAATAAATGAATTGAATTGATTTAAAGAAATAAAAAATAAAACCATACTTCTACATCAACCTTCAACTTCCGTTTTCACCAAATTTCTAGCCTTAATAATATTTAACACAGTCTATCTATCGTTTATCTTATCTTTCTCTACTTTTCTACCATCTGGTCCCCCGATTAAGAAAGTCATTTGACGTTAATTTTGCTGAGCCATCGTTCTTACCTAAAGAGTAATTAGAAGAGTAATTCTAGCCCTAGTTTAAACTTAGTTAGTTAGGTTTCTTGGAATATCTGTTTAGTTGTAAGAGGATACTATTATAGTGTTGCTGTCTGAATAGATGCCGGCGGCACTGAGCGATGGCTTGTGAAGTTTGCACGTTATCTTGAATTTTCGTTAATATTGATGGGTAAATGTGAGGGCAGAAATTCCATACTTCATTGTTAAATACGTACTGCTGGAACAATTGTTATGAGTAGGCGAAAGTGAGTTTGTTTGGTACGCTTTCAAGTTAAAACGACTAAACGGATTTTGATGAATTTTGACACACCGATAGACCATGAGCTGCTTAAGGACAAAGGGTACTTTGTATCCTGGATCGCAGACGATGTCGTGGGCAACAGCTAGTATTCCAATAATTCGTAAGCTGCTGCAGGCGCCATATACAAGGCCACTGGTTTAGTAATAATTAAATATTAGCCTGCAACTGTGTAAATACGTTTTTATTTCTACGGCCAGGCGTTTGTGCCCGTTTAGAAGTAATTATCAACTGCCTAGCCTTTTCCCAACTATGTTGGAGTCGGCATCTCACCGGAGGTAGTAGAATACCAGTGTTTTACATGAAGCGACTGCTTATTTGACCTCCACAACCAAGTTAGTGGGTAAATCTATGTATGACAGCTCTTTCCAAAGTTTACGTAGGAAATGCTTTTTTGATAATTAATTCTGTTACCAAACTAGAGTGCAGCAAGAATCTTTTGGCGCCTAAATGCTATTGACCGGTTGGTAAACATTTGCGAAATTGGTACAGAAATATTGACAAAACAAGATGGCGGACTTAGTTTTGACCACGCGCGAAAATAACCTCGTAGCGCTATTATGTACCATACTACATTAATGAGACAAACACGCCAACAAAACGAGACAAAAAACGGTCGATTTCTTAACAACATACAGTTAAAAAGATACAAACTATCGATAAATGTTGTACAAACAGTGATGCTATCTATCGTCACGACTGGGCCATTAGTCACCACTGTGTACACGAGTGACGGACGGAATAAGGAACTGTCGATTGTAAGAAAAAAGTTGAAGAAGTTGACGATATATTTATATTTTATGGAGACTACATGACCTAAAGCGCGGTCACTGTCGGACTGCATAGAAAAGAAAGAAAAGCGCGATGACACAACGCTGGTAATTTATTGCAAAATATGAAGCAATTATCTATTTCCATAAAAATCTATTAATTGGACTAAAAAATTAAAAGGCCAGTTCTTTAGTATGTTGCTTGTAGAATAATCTGACAAAAAATCAGAATGATTGCATGTTTATTAGTATGGCATTTATTCTAAAAAGAAAGTTGTTAGAGGTATCTTCATTATTTTTTTCTATCGTATCAAATTAGTTGTATTGTTTTCAGCACACTATCTAACTAGCATAATTATATCCTGAAGATTATTATATATTTTTCTGATTTTGTTTACTGTGGTCGATCATATACTTTTAGCCAAAACTTGCGTTTTTTGCGTTTAGGTCCTGTAGTCCCCCTTGGGTGATATGGGAAATAGGGATTAGCGAAAGACGTTTGCTTTTTAGACTGCATCGTTAGTCTAGTGGTTGCAAGGGCGACTGCTGGGTGTGGCTCTGGGTTTGACGGTAACAAACCCAGAACCAACCCAGGGTTGCGCAAAGTTTCTTTGGCGTTTTGCCTTAGAAAATTCTCAGAAGTAGTTGGGAGACACAACTGGCACAAAATATAACTAACATCACACCTGTTATATTCCTAAAAGGGTCACACAGAGAGGTGGTATAAGGCGTATTAATAGTACACCCACATTTCACCAGTGCTACCGACAGAATGTGGGTAAAATGCAGTTTAATATAAGTATCTCTTGCAGTGGGCAGGGCACATTGCTCGCAAAACAGATGGCCGATGGGGCCGAAAGGTTCTGGAATGGCGACCGCATACCGGAAGACGTAGCGTTGGAAGGCCTCCCACATGGTGGACCGACGACCCTATGAAGACTGCAGGAACCCGTTGGATGCGAGAAGCACAAAACCAGTCGAAGTGGAGGTCCACTTCGACTGGTTTTGTGCCTCCTCCAAGCACCTGCTTGGGGGAGGCCTATGTCCAGCAGTGGTCGTCTTTCAGCTGAAATGATGATGATGACCTATCTCTGCCTACTCTTTCAGGGAACAGAGGCAGGATTTTATGTTTGTAAGTAAGTACTTGTATCGTAAAAATACTTATCTAGTTCATCTGCCTAGCCTTTTCCCAACTATGTTGGGGTCGGCTTCCAGTCTAATCGGACGCAGCTGAATACCAGTATTTTACATGGAGTGACTGCCTACCTGACCTCCACAACCCAGTTACTGGGTAATACGATAACCCTTGGTAAGACTGGTGGTCAGATTTTCGGGCTTCTGACTACCCGTAACGTCAAAGATCTTAACGTGCTTTCCGAAGCACGGAGGGGTCTCGGTATGTACCTAAGGATGGTCACCCATCCACAGATCAACCATGGCAAGCGTAGCTTAACCTGATCGATCGACTTGTGCCGCTGTTATTATTTAGCCACCACTCCACATACTTATCTAGTTATAAAATAGACTTAAATCAAAGAAAGATTTGCAACTGACACAATATACGATATCTTTGTATTGCACCGTCCATTAATATTCCAATGTCGGTAGCTAACATTTGTATCGGTTTACGCCCACAGGTAGCGCAAGATATTTATTAAAACAGATTCCTTTTCTTCTTATCTCGAAGACGATTATTCAAAACGGTAGGTAGCCATTTTAAAATCAAAATGTTGGGCATGATTAATTTGGAAAAAAAATCTGCCTGTTGATTCTATGTAGAACATTTTTGGGTCAGCTACTGTAACAGTTAGGGCTTTGCAGGTAGGCTGCGCAGACCGCTAACTAACAGGTTAGAGCTTAGAATTATAAGAAACACTTATGTATAAAGTTCATCATACATATTATAATTTCCACAGTAGGTGGTAATTTTAATATTTCGTACTTTACCTATTTGGTTGGAGCAGTGCAGTGGTGGCTCGTTAAGCCATTGGTCCCGGCGGTCATTAGTAGGTCTTTGACAGTCGTTACGGGTATTCCGTATTCCGAAAGTCTGACAACTAGTCTTACCAAGGGGTATCGTATTACCCAGTAACTGGGTTGTTCTCCACTTCTGGAGTGAGGGGCTGGTAAAAATAACCACTGACGGCCGCCATTGCCCACGCACAATGATCCACTTGAAGGACTAAAGGCTCCTTCAAACAGGCGCGACACGCGATAAAATCGCGCGACACAAAGGAACCGCAAGTTGCGCACCGTGCGGTGCCTTTGTGTCACGCGCGATTATATCGCGTGTCGCGCCTGTTTGCAGGACCCTTCAATGCGGAAACCAACCCCATAACATAGAACATAGTGGTAACGAAACCAGTGTAAGGTGGCCTCTTGTTCTTTCAAACTCCGTAAGTACTACGCTAAGCCAACTCACGGTCAAAGTGTTACCACCGGCGTACAGTCGATTTCACTCAAATGCATGAAGATTTGGATGCATGAAGAAGCTTCCCGTGTAGGGCAGGTTGTTCCGCCAGTTACTCAACTGAACCGTGCGCTCGGCGCATCCTGGACAGTCACACGCAACACCTTAACTGCCCAATTCTTCCCTTGCAGTGGTAGGGCTAACGGCCGCCGCCTGGTTTGCGACCACCCTCCCACCGGAGTCCGGCGTCCAGCAGCCTGCTGTGTTTCGTCGATTCGTGGGAGTTCCAGTGCCTTAGGCATCTTCTGAGTCCATCGCTTTCCATCAGGCGTGATCGAGGTCAAGAGCGGGCCCATCCAAAACAGCGGTGCACCCGTGAGAAAATCACCATCAGGAGTAGTTTTATGCATAAAATAACTGGCGATGCACTAGCTAATGAGCAATATAAACTAAGTGCCTCCTCAAGTAGGCGATAAGACGGGAACACGCGGATTAAGAAGTTTCACCGCTTTTACTACAAACTATAAACGGATCGTTGCACGGTATATGAAGATTCTGCCTCAATGTATGGACATGTCGGCGTGGGTTTATAACATAACTAGCTGGCCCGGCAAACTTCGTGCCGCCTCAGGATCAATAAGAACGTACATTCGTTCTTGGGAAAATTAATTATCTTCATTATTTTTGTTTTCGTGAATTTTTCCTAATTTTTTTTATAGTTATTCTGCTATTAGGGGCGCGGAGACGAATCCAACAAATTAAATCTTATAAAAATTGGTACAGCCGTTCTTGAATTATTAAATGATGTAACTAACCCGACTTTGCTTTAATTATTTAAATAGATATCACGCGCGCGGCGAACTCAAAAATATGAACTTTCTTTGAGTGTCCATAGTGGGCACGCGGGCGCGGTAAGCGGCGCGATCTGCTCGGCACGGGGAGCGCGCGGGCAACTCACGTCATAGCTCGTTCATACAAGTGGCCGCCGCAGTGGGCAAGGGCGCGGGTGGCCCGTGGGGTTCCGGGGTTCTCAAACTAGATCGAGGTTTTTTCTGGTAAAAATAAGTCTTCTTCATGCAAATTATATTTTGACAAACACTGGACACGACAACACGCAGAACGCAGCCGCGCTCCATTACAGACAGGCAGCCTGTGCGCGTTCCCGCACCCGCGCCCGCGCCCCAGTCTGGCCAAACACTAATTTACTTTAATAAATAACGTTTCAGAGACGTCATTCGGCGGTAAATTGGGGACGCTATGTGACGTTCATCGCAGTCTTGTCACAATAATCTATATCACAAAAACAAATAGACCTTGTCGATTTATAACGTGCAAGTGACATTCAACCTTAGGATGGTAAAGATAACGACTTTATTTCTCCTGCAGACGAAGCAATTTAGAAAAATTGGGTTCGTCTGTTCGACGTAGAAGAAAAATTATTGCCATTTGTTTGCTTTTTTTAAACAAATTATTATTATTGCATTTTTATACTTAGAGACATCTCGGACTGGTACGGTCAGCAACAAAAGTCGATTAACACTTTAGGTTTTTAATCTCAGTTATTGAGCAAAATATTTGTTCAAAATTGCAGCAGAAGTACAATGGAATTTTGAACAAATATTTTGCTCATTAACTGAGATTTAAAAAAATGAAGTGTTAATCGACTTTTGTTGCTGACTGTACCAAAAAAAAATTCTTATTGAAATATAGGAGATATTGGTATAAGCTGTCTGGGAATTACTGATTTCTTCTTATAAATTTAGTCAGCCTACGGAAGACCTACAACATTTAAGAAGGCCAATTCCCGTAGGTAATTAAAAACGTTCAAAATCTAGTCGCAATCTCATCTCAGCGACAACCAATGTCAAAAACTTGTCAAAAATGTAGGGAAGTTAGGTAGGTAGGCTAACTAAATACTATGTTGTTTACGGCGTAATTTGTGACTACGCCGTAGGTACTACCAAGCGCGCAAGCGAGGCAAATATAGTCTTTCCACTGGCGTTTAAAGTTTCTTCAGTTTTACTGTTTGGATTCGGTTTGTTAGATAGTCGTGTAACAAAACGGTTTTTGGTGGAGGGCCATTGTGTTTCTATCGTTTAAGTGTGTACAGGGTTATTGGAAAAACACCAACAACCTCTTAAGAGATCATTGTACTCATTATTACGAACAACTTTTACTATGACCAAATCTGAAATCGCCAAAAAAAAATCAGCTGTTCGCTACATTTTTATCTCGTCAAAATGAAGGGGAACAGCGGTTCTTTTTTTCGCAATTTCAGGTTTGGTCCCATAGTAAAAGTTGTTCAAAATGATTAGTACAATGACCTCTTAAAAGGTCGTTGGTGTTTTTCCAATAACCATGTTTAAAGTCAAGAATTGGGGTCAAGCTCAATCAATCTGCCTAGCCATTTCACAATTATGTTGGGGTTGGCTTCCAGTCTTATCAGATGCAGCTGAATACCAGTGTTTTACATGGAGCGACTGCCTACCTATCCTGCACAACCCCGTTACTGGGTAGGTACACGATACCCCTTTGTAAGACTGGTTGTCAGACGTGTTTAGGGTTTCCGATTACTAGTTACCTTCTGGCCACGACTGTTATAGATCAAAGAATGACAACTGGGACTTTGGTCCTAGTTGTCCACTAGTAGAGTTGTATCAAACACAATCTGAATCGTCAATTCAATCAACGCGTTGTTCGCATGCGGCGTTGTAGATACCGCTACACTGCTATAGAGACTGATGGTTCAGTTTTGTTCTGTTCAGAAAGAGAGCAAAATATTACACTGCGGTGTGACAGTCAGCAACGTTTGTTAGCAAACCGACGAATCCGAGTGTTAACTTCAACTTTCTAGTTTTAAACTGGTACCAGTTTATTGGTTTTACTCACGATCTGAATGTTACAGAATTTTCGTGTCGGTGCAATTTATTTTCTTCTATGAAACAATTATGTGTGACGTGTTAGTTCGGTGTAAAAATGTATGAAACTATGTATTTTAATAATATTTTTCATTTCCATTTTGTTCGCGACGATAGTATTATAGATACACATTAATGTAGGAAGTTAAAATAAGTGGACTGTATTAAAATGACGATCACATATAATAACAAAAGTAAAAGGTTTAGGATGCACGATCGCGCCCCGCTCGCCAGTGCGACAACAACACGCTTTTTTTTTTTTTTTTTTTTTTTCCGGATGGGAAATCATCAAATGACCCCTCCCGCTCTGGGTGGAGCGGAAGGGAGTGTCAGACTCTTACTGACTAAAACCCACCCGTGTTCCTTCCTTAGCCCTTTATGTTCCGGGCCAGCGGTAACCCTTTCGGACAATCCCGCTGACCCGGCAGCAATCCCGCTGACCCGGCAGCAATCCCGCTGACCCGGCACAATCCCGCTGACCCGGCAACAATCCCGCTGACCCGGCAACAACAACACGCTACGTCACCGTCGCCGCGTCGGTCGACCGGTCGGTATGTAAAGATGGTCACCCATCCACAGACCAACCGCGGCAAGCGTAGCTTAACCTGATCGTTCGACCTGTGCGGCTGTTATCATTTCATCAGCCACGGGCCCCTCCTCATTGATCGCAGAACAGATGGGCCGAAAGGTTTTGTAGTGGCGACCGCGTACCGGAAGACGTAGCGTTGGAGACCTCCCACAAGTTGGACCGATGACCTTGTGAAGGCCGCAGGAATCCGCTGGATGCGGGAAGCATAGTACAGGTCGAAGTGGTGGTGCTTGGGGGAGGTCTATGTCCAGGGAGCCTAAAAATGCCACTTTGGCAGAATCATAAAAGGCCGTTATGTTAATCGTATCAAATCCCATTGGTGAAGCATTTTCAGTTTTTTTTTGTCTGTGCTAAAATACCAATCAATCCAATCCCAATCTCTTTGATTATACCTGCGTAGTGCAGCGAAAAAAAGAAAAACACGGACTGTCTCCGCCATATTAAGATTCATAATGTTATCCTTTTATGATTCTCCAAAGTGGCCTTTTTAGGCCCTGAAAGCAGTGGACGCGTCGGTTGAATGAATGAATTATAGAATAGAATAGAATACTCTTTTTTTTTTTTAATAGAATACTCTTTTTTTTTTTTCTCTTTATTTCTTTTTTTTTGTCTCTTTCTTAATTTGAATTATTTACGTTTATAGTTCTTATCGTGCATATTAAAAACAGTATTCTATTGTACTCAATTCTACATTATTTCGAAACATCGCCCAGCGGTTGGTGGACTCTTCACGTAACCAGAGGGCTGGCCTATTTTTTTGACCAAAGAATCAGCATTGCCATACAACGTGGCAATGTTGCCAGTCTTTTGGGCACGTTTCCTGTTGACAGCTATGCGGATGAATTTTTGACGCCCTTTGATTATTTCCTCTCCTTTTATATACTTGTACATATTATTATTATTATTATTCTACATTCTAATTTGCTGCTTTGTATCTAGAAATCCGCTTCTTTTCTCTTAAGACCCACACACCCTAACAAATCACAAACATACCTTAGCAAATCAACCCTTATTGACATTGAAATAGCTATTTCTGAACTAGTTTCGTAACACTTCAACTTCTAACCCATTTACTGCTAGTCACGAGTAGCACATTATCGTAGGTATAATTGTAAAATAACGGGTCTCGACACGACACATGTCAATTGAGTTATGTGTAGGTTTGGAGTCGACACGTGCCGCGCCGGGGGCAATGTCAAGGTAGGAAAAACTTCATAGGTATGGCCAATTGCACATCAGGTAGTAGGTAATACTTGAACTACGAAAACCGCTCTTGCTGCTACAAAATAAAGGTGCTGTAAAATTGAAATTGTTACCGAAAAGATCGAGTGAAACACTGTCTAATAAGGAAAGAAACAAAGGCATACGACGTTTATTAAACAGATACTTAGACAAAAATGGCAATGGGCCGGTCACCTTCAGAGACTGGAGACACAAAGGTGGGCACAGATCACTACAAACTGGATCCCGATCAATGAAATACGCAAAAGAGGAAGACCATTCAAAAGGTGGAACGACGAAATAATAAAAACAGCTGGAAAAACTTGGTGCAGATTGGCAAAAAACAGAAGGTCATGGAAACATTTGGAGGAGGCTTTTACCGCCTACGGCGGTCCTTACTTAGAAAACTAGAACTAACACTAACACTACAATTTAAGATTATATGATAAGTATATACTAACATTTTATTTTTATTTAAAAAACAAAAAAAAAACTTTTTTTCATTTTCATTTATTATAAGGAATCGAATAAAAGCTATTTTATTTTATTTTTTATTTTTATACGGCAGACCAACTTATGGAAAGTGGGCAACGCCTGCGGACATTATTTTGCAGTACCAGAGGCTTCACAGATGGAGTGGCGTTGACATGGACTTCCCCCAGACAAAGATCAAGACCGCCCATAGTTTTAACCTATGTGAAATGTTTACATCTGTAATTTAAACTTAACTAAACTAACTTATCTTAACTTTTGTTTTTAACTGTATTTTTTTTTTGTTTTGTTGTCTGTAATTTTTATGGTACAACTACTGTTACTTATTAAAGAATATTTTATCATATCAAAGAAAGCCGTGGCGCGCCGAAAAAAAAAATGTTCTGGGACATTCTAGATCTAGGCGACCTCACTGCGGGGTGCGGGACGCGTGAGTAGCTAACCACTGAACGGATTTCGATAAAATTTGGCAGAGAGATAGATTCCATCCCGGGGAAGGACATAGGATAGGTTTTTATCCCGATATTCCCACGGGATCGAAACTTCCGTGGGTGAAACCGTGGGGCGCTGCTAGTATAATATATTTCCGAATCCAAATTGTTCTTGGCTTGTCGCCTTAGTAAAAAATAATGAGTTATATAATGTACTTTAAGAATATATAATTATTATAGACGATGACAAAAAAAAAATTCTCAGAATGAATGATAATTATACTTTATCTTGGGCCAGTCAGTAACCGGCCCTAAATCCTACGAACCGAAAAGCAGCAATGCTGCCTGGTGGCAAAAATACCGACGTATGGTTAAAGTCAAAGTCGAATAATTTATTTCAAATATAGGCACTTTTGAATGTCAAAAATTACAGTAAAATAGAACTAGTCGCCCCTTCCAAAAGGTAGTGTTCGTATGGAGAAGAATGGGCAAAAACTCCACTGTACCTCTTTTAAAATGTTTTACAAGGTTTTGTATACATAATATACATAATATAATTATACCTTTAAGTGAAGACGATGCACCTAGAATAAAATTAGTCTACCACAAAAGGTAAAAATTATTAAAAATGAAGCAATGACAGGTAAATCAATTATGTGATAGATACATGGTGCTCACAAATATTGTAAAAGTAGATATAACTTTCCTAGAATTTTACTAGTACAGTCAACAGCAAAAGTAGATGATCAAAATCAGAAATTCAATAGGAGTCAAAATTGATCACGAATATATGGCAGCTGTACTGTGTGCTGTGTGGTGTGTGTAGTAAATGTTTGGTATAATTTACAATCACATACTTTTGAATCACTTCGACGTCACACAGTTCTGACGCGAACTCCGTTAATTAGTATTGAATTTCTGATTTTGATCATCTACTTTTGCTGTTGACTGTACTTCCCCAGAACCTAATTCAACAATATTTTACCTGCTAGGTACTCTCAAAATAGGTTGTTATTTTATCATTAAAGCCCGTAGGTATTTCTGTTAATATTGAAGCGGAGAGAGTTATCTCCATAGATTAACCAAACAAACCTTTTAGGTCTTTATTAGGGCGCTACCTCGAAAATAAATCGTAGCGACTGATTTACTAAGCGAGCGAAAGTAATGCAATGAGGGATTTTCCTTTTTTTTTAACTCTTCCCTAGTCGCTGGATAGATGGCGCTGACCTTGGTAAGTTACTGCAAGGAACGGAACTTCACATCATTTTTTGATTATTTCACTTGGATGTAATTTTGAGATCGTAAAACGAAAGCAAACGAAAGTGTCAGTCAACGAGCGTATGTGAGGTGACGCAATGTTTTTTTTCCAAGCGTTTTGGCTTTGTCACCTAGTAACGTAGTCAGTACAACGCCATCTACAGAGTTCTTGGAAACAATTTTTTTTTTTAATACTCAAAAAGAAAACCTCTCATTACTTTTGAAACGCAAAAGAATAGAGATGACTATAAGGTGCGTGCGCTCGGAATAAAACAACGTATGTGCCAAAACGAATTTACTCCTTTTTAAGGTTCCGTACCAAAATGGTTAAAACGAACCCTTATGGTAAGACTAAGTCTATCTGTCTGTCTGTCACAGCTGGATATGTCCTTCCCCGAGATGCAGTCTATCTCTCTGCCAAATTTTATCGAAATCCGTTGAGTAACATATAGACAGACGGACAGACACAGAGTTACTTTCGAATTTATAATATTGGTATGGATGTAAGTACAACCTGCAAGAGTTACCTTGAGACCCGAGCGGCCCCTCCCGACCCCCGCCCTGTTACCGCTCTCGCCATCGAAGCCTCAGTACTGCGAGCATACGTCATCCGAGCGAAGTCTCAAGTTAACCCTTACGGGTTTTATGTATGTCATCATCATCATCATCATTTCAGCCGAAAGACGTCCACTGCTGGACATAGGCCTCCCCCAAGCACCTCCACTTCAACTCACATCCAACGGATTCCTGCGGCCTTGACAAGGTCGTCGGACCACCTTGTGGGAGGCCTTTCAACGCTACGTCTTCCGGTACGCGGTCGCCACTCCAGAACCTTTTGGCCCCATCGGCCATCTGTTCTGCGAGCAATATGCCCTGCCCAAAGCCACTAGTTTGGCAATTCTTCGGGCTATGCCGGTTACCTTGGTACTCCTGCGGATCTTCTCATTCCTGATTCGATCACGCAGGGAAACTCCAAGCATAGCCCTCTCCATTGCCCTTTGGGTGACTTTTAGCCTTCTTATAAGGCCCATTATGAGCGACCACGTTTCAGTGCCATAAGTCATCACTGGCAACACGCTTACACGCACTGGTCAAAGACTTTCGTCTTGAGACACTGCGGTATGTGTGTTTATGTATGTAGATAAAATATTTTCTATACCTTGTAATCAGATAATAATTCGCCACTTTATTTGATATTTTAATAATGTAATTTATAACGCATTGCGACATGACACATGTAAATTGAGTTACACATGTATTAAACCAACACGTGTACAGCTTGAGGCTAGATTTAAGGCATGTGTATAGTGTGAGCTATAAGACTTATTATAGCTTATAGGTAGCGAAATATCAGAGGAGAGGAGGAGAGTCGGAGAGGCGTGTAGCTAAGTAATAACAGCCGCACGGGTCGATTGTTAAGCTACGCTTGCCCCGGTTGGTCCGTGGATGGGTAATCTTTACATATCAAGACCTCTCCATGCCTCGGAAAGCACCTTAAGCCGTTGGTCCCGGCTGTCATTCGTGGATATTCGACAGTCGTTACGGGTAGTCAGAAGCCCGAAATTCTGACAACCAGTCTTACCAATGAGTATCGTATTACCTAGTAATTGGGTTGTGGAGGTCAGATAGGCAGTCGCTCCATGTAAAATACTGGTATTCAGCTGCATCCAGTTAGACTGTATGACGACCCCAAAATAGTTGGGAAAAAGGCTAGGCAAATGATGAGGTAGCGAAATATCAGTTTAGATTGGCCAAATTTCTAAATTCTATGAACATATGCTTGAAGTTTCTTACCTACCAACATGATAATTAATTTTTTATGCAACGGCTTATGTTAAGTTAGACTATTACTAAAGTGTCACGTTTGGAAAATATTAATATAAGATATTTATAATGCTAAAGACAGCAACATCAGCCTAACTGCCTTTAAGTACAGGCTTATCCGAGGAGTGACACAACACTGAACTTCTACAGAAGAAGGAGAGAGTGAAGAGAGTTTGCGAAGACGTTCAGTAGTCTATCTCTCTCTCTTTCACTAGGAGCCACATTTGTCTCTCAAACTCTGTGAAGCATTTGCCTGGCAATGATTTGACGGAAGATTTATACAAATTGAATGTTCTCGGATGCTACCAACTTTATCGCCTAGCTCCCACTACACAGCAAGCTTTAAGTCAACCATTTTAATAAAAAAATGTGTAGTCAAAATAATAACAGACATACTATGAAGGCTTTCACCGTTTGTCGTAAATACCTACTTTCATCTTTTGTCTTAACGTTCATGTTTGATATTTGATGGATTTAAATATAATTATAATATTTGTTGGTTTTAACGGATTGGTTTTTCCCTTAGGAGTGAGAGGTTTGTGTTTTTGATAATGAAGATTATATCTATTATAATAACGTATTGAAGAGAAGTTGGTGTGCTTCCTCGATACACTCAGGACTTGTGTAATTACTTAATCCCTCTCCTAAGATTTCTTTTGTGACCGTGAAGGGTTATGTGAAATTAAATAAAGCTGCTAAGAGTTTGTTGCGCCACTTCTTCTTCTCTGAAAAAGGGCGGGCGTTTTGGGGCCATGTCTTCTGTAATTTTGACGTTTGAAAACACTATTTTTCGAAAATGTTCTTAACTAACTTTTTAGACCTTTGTATCCTGCTTATGCGTATGAAGTTTTATCAAAATCGGTTCATTCATTTCGAAAAACAAGGGCTTCAAAGTTTTTATGAAATGCCGTACGTCGTAAACGCTCGTAAGTGCACCGTTTCTGTCCCATCCAATATTTTATCCTATTGGTCCAAATTAGCATCATAAACTCCCAATTAATTCCATTTCATCCCGCACCTAATGGAATGATTAAACACCAATAAAAACCGCTCATTAATGTTATAACTAATTAACTATCAGTAAGTTTGGAGTTAAGTCCTAAATGATAACAGCGCGTCCTCAATTACACCGATGGGACTAACGTGATGCGCGCACGCGATGCATTCCGTGTCGCTAACTGTAATGCGTTTAGGGGTGGCACGGTGTAAAGGTTGCAAAGGATTACTTTTGGTTGAGGATCTACATTATGTGATTTTTTTTATCAAGCCACTTGTAGATTTTCAATTTCAACTAACACATCAGGCTACCCGAAACTGTGAATTTTCCCAATCAACTTTTAACCTAATGCATTAGCGATACAGTTGAAAATCTATTAACGAAATTTGACAAAAATGTATTCACTGTTCTTTTCTTCACTTTTCTGTTATACAATAGTTCTTGTAGTAACGAAACGGCCAAGCCTCATATTCTGACTAAGGCGTAGAGTTTGTGAAGTTAGGGCGTGTAGAGTTAGAAGCTTGGCTCTACATGATATCTGATAACTTTTTGGCAGTGCGAGTCATATGTGGTCTCGTCTTGGCAACATTTTACATGAAAATGTTTTTGGTGGGATTCAATTCTACCACAACTAGAACAAAAATTTAACTCATTATAAACATACCTACAACACTAAATCGGACCAAGTGACCACAACTTCACATAAACAACCAATGTTAAAAATAACCTCTCTCTTGCCATCCCTAACCGCATGTCATACATAATGGCATTTACCCGACCTGTACACTTTTGCTCTCTCCCACGAAAACAAGCAGAGCATGGAAGCTTCTACTAGGTTTTTTAAGCGGTTTGTATACTTTGAATGCAAATAGTTTGGATGTGGTACTTGAGCTAAATTGATTTAAACTCAATGCAATGTCAAAGATAATAAAATAATAAATTAAATCTATGGCAATATTCCACAGTATTGTGCACAAAAGTCTATTATAGTACCCACTACAATTTAATTTAGCCCATTTCTCCATTTTGTCTCTGATAAGGTGGCCCGCCCATTTCCATTTCAGCTTTTATTTTTTTTTTATTTAGCCGAATGGTACCCAAGAGAAGGCAAAAGGAAGAAAGGATGCCCGATACGTAGGTGGGATGACGACCTTAAGGTGACAGCTGGGTCAATGTGGAAGAGGGAAACCCATGACCGGGGAACTATCATGGAAGAATATGGGGGAGGCCTATGCTAATGCAAAACAATCTTCGGAAACCGATGTCTGAAGAGGAGATAAAAGAGAGGAATATATATTTTTTTTCTTTTTTAACTATTTATTATAATTATGTAACTAGATTGTAAGATTGTTAATAAAGGCTATTATTATTATTAATATTGAACATGGACGAAGTTTTCTATAAAAACAATGCTTGACTGTTTTTGTTTGCGAAATAAACACGCTATTTGTTTAAAAAAAACCATTCCTCTTAAAATATATTGTATCAAGTCTTCATTTTAATTATTGAAAATGTTATTGCCTACTTAATTCTAAGTAAAAAAAAACAATGTATTTTGTTGTAAGAATCACATTTTGCCAATAACAATTTTATTATAAGTCCCTCTCAATCTGGGGAAACAAATTATTTGTGGTTAGTGGAATATTTCTGTCCCTTATTAATATCATTGACAACTGTCGTCTTACCGTCTGCTTTACTCCCTGTCATAATATTTTGTCACACAATCCATCCAACGGTTATTTTGTCTGTCTTTTCTTTGCCTTCGAAATTCATATTCGTTTGTCTCGGCATCACTCAAAGGTTGACTGGTAGAAAATGCCTAAGGCATTAAGTCCGCCATTGTACTGTATATGTGAAGCATACGCCTAACCAGCCTATAATGTTCCCACTGCTGGGACACAGGCCTCCTCTCTGTGAGAGGAAGCGGATCGTAATCCACCCCGCGGGTCCAATGCGAGTTCTAGGACATGCCGGTTTCCTCACGATCCTTCACCGTTTTGAGAGCAGTGGTGATGAAATAATTTCCCGACTACGGCGAAGCAAAAAGGAGGGTTATGATTTTGACCTGTATGTATGTATGTTCATCTGTTTCCTCATAACTTCAAAAGTTCTTATAATAATTTGACAAATGAGGTATCGTTAGAAGAGTCATGACCGTCCGCTGGTTACAGAATAATGTGATTTCACACTAAATTCAATAACAAAAATAATAATAAAAATAAAATAAAACAATAATAATAATCAATACTTCAATCAATAATTTACTTAATATTTTTTTCTAGAGGACATAAAGTAATGAATTTAAAAATAAATATGTTGGGATGGTGCGTTGTGGGGTATCAAATGAAAGGCCTTAATTAGCACATTTCAAAAATATCAATATTACTGAAATAAGCCCCCAAAAAATTAAAACCAGACTGCTGTTTCATCCTTTTCAGTAGTCGGGTTTTAGTTTTTAAACTTTTTTTTTAAACAAAGTAAAGCGCCTGTCTGGGTTCGAACCTACGACCTATAACTGGTAAGTCGCAGCCATTACCACTGGGCCACCATTGCTCTCTATCTGTGAAAACATGAACAAAAAATATCGTGCAATAAAAAATGTATTATTGCCTTCTCCATGTTTAAAAGCTACTTCATCGTGACTCCTTGGTTTTGTCACAAGAAACAATGCCGAGCTTGAACTGAAGACACATCATGATCTACTTATCGTTGACCTTGCATTGTTCTCACTAAAATGTATGGCTTACCAGTTGCTAACTATTGGGTATTGCGATTAATTTTGCACATGTGAATGAATTTTGAACTTTTATAAAAGTTGGGGTGCGTTGTAGCTGATACTAATCAGCTACGAATAATTAAATGCACAGTTTCAACCTTTTTAGGGTTCCGTACCAAAATGGTAAAAAGGAACCCTGGTGCGACTCAGTCTATCTGTCTGTCGCAGTTGGATATTTCAAGAACTACTAATGCTATCAACTTGAAATTTGTAATAGATTTAGATGATGTTTGCCTAACTATTTTGCAAATAAGAAAGGAATTGTTTTTTTTGCAACAAGGACTGAAAGGGACTCTGAAAAATTTGAAGTGGGGCTACTAGGGCATCTAAGGTATCGTACAAAAGAGTGCAGTTTGTGTACATTCTCAAACATTTTATCTTTTTTTTTTAGGCCGCATAGTTTTCGACTTTTGATGAAAAATGTAGTTCCCCCTCTGTCTATCAGCTCTGTCAATCTGAAATAATTCTATGTGATAGACGTTTATGTAAAGATTATAGGAAATATAAAACGATGTCTCTAAATAGCACCCTTTTTCACAAAAAAAAAAAATCTGTTGTTTCCTACATTTTGACGAGTTAGGTATACGAACAGACACAGCTGATTTTTTTTTCGCGATTTCAGGTTTGGTCCCATAGTAAAAGTTGTTCATAATGATGAGTACAATGACCTCTTAAGAGGTTGTTATTGTTTTACCAATAACCCTGTATATCGATACCCATCACGTCTACGGAGTTTTACTAGCTAATTTAATCTTACCCTATATACCAGCAGCCGTCTTGGCAGTAAAAGTTAATTGACCATTGTAAAAACTTTTGTTATGTTATTACCCACAAAGGAATGGGTAACGTTTAATGTACAAGAATGATTAACCCACTAAAATGAAGAATGGATAATTTCGGCTTTCGCAAACACATAATTTCAAATCTTTGCCATTCATTGTTAAAGTTAGAAGCGTGAGTTTTATTATTGTTGGGAAAGAGAAAAGGAATATTTAGTGTTATGCAGCGGCGATAGTTTAGAAGTTATGGCGTAGGACTGTCAAACGATTTGTTGTGAGTTCGAAGTTTTCATACTGTACTTTTGGCATGAAACTTTATTGGATGTGGTATTTGTTCTAAGTTTTAAGGTCATAGCACAAATATCAAACCGGAAAGGGATCGACACCGTACCAACTCGAGCCGTTCAGTATTCTTTGTATGAAACTCCCTGCTGCAACGCACACTAATCGGAATCGTAACGTAATCGCCTCGCCTCGGGACAAGCTCACGAACCGCGGTGCGGTGCGTTACGGCTCGTCGTCCCCGCGCTTACGTCTCTTCGTCCACCCTTGCCCATCTCACTTCTCCGGCCTGCCTGCTGCACCATCAACCAGCGGTCGGCGAGCCGTAAGCGCGGCGTCGCCTAGCCATAGCCGAATTGACCTATCGGAACTTCTGATCCGCTTTGGTTTCGTGCTTACATGTTTGACGGCGAGGCGAAAGGCGATACGGTTCCAATCCCTTTCCGATTTGATACGTGTGCTTATGACCTTTACGCGACAAAGGCGTTACATATGTACATCTTCTTTTTAGCGTGTCGATGGCAATCTAAATGGACGCGGCCCAGAATTCCACTACGTGTTTGATGCCATCACTACTATCACTTCCTGTAACGTGTAGCTGTCAGGACACGCAAGACATGATATTAAGTCATGCCATCGTTTGTGGAATATCACCACATTTACACTCCAAGGTGGAGTCGTCTATGAATCTGCATCTGATAAAGTTTTTCTTGCTTCGGCCAACATGGGGCCGGAGTCTGTTTAAAGACTTCCAGGTTACCCAAAGCAACTCATGTCCAGGTGGGAGATCTTCAGCGGCTGGAACGAATAGTACATTGTAATAAATAACCCTTTTACTTATGAAAAGTGACATGTTTGATTCTTAGAAACAGGTAGGTACGGTCAAACGGCGTTATATTTCAACCAAGCAATAAAGGTACAATTCCGAGATGGGCTGCAGACTGCAACCGCAGGCGACAAAGCGGCTAGCGGCTGCAGTTGACCGCAGTTTTCATAGAGATACATAGAAACCAATAGTGTCGCTTGAACCTGCAGCTGCAGTTTGCGGCCTGCGGTCCATCTTGGAATTGCACCTTAGCTTTCCTGACTAAAGGTCAGGAAAGATCCCATTCCGATTTGATACGTGTGCTATGACCTTAAGTGTGCATACACACGAGTGACACGCATCATTGGCACAGGCAACTGCAAATGTGGACAACGTGCCGCTCGTGCATTTTGACTACGGTGTTCAAATATACGAGCGGCACGTTGACAACGGCTGGAGTTACCTGTGCCGGTAATGCGTGCCGCTCCTGTGCTTGAACACAAAACATGAAAACGATTTGAATGAAGTTACTGATTATGAACTTAACATTTGATAAAAACTAGTGACACTCTAGAAAACGTTTACCGTATCTGATTCCACGAGAATACGAATGTTAACATGGAGTTGATAATTTTGATAGAATGATGTCACAAGCGATATTTAAGTATTTCAATATCAAATCATCATCTGCCTAGCGTTTTTTTAACTATGTTGGGGTCGGCTTCCAGTCTAACCGGATGCAGCTGAAATTCAATATACAATATCGCATAATAAATCGCATGGGCGAGAACTAGATCCTAGGGTCTGCAGCTGAATACCAGCATTTTACATGAAGCGACTGCCTATCTGACCTGCACTACCTGTAGTTACTGGATAATAAGATACCCCTTGATAAGACTGGTTGTCAGACTTTCGGGCTACTGACAACACAACGACCGTCAAAGATCCAAGAATGATGCCGGGACCAGCGGCTCAACGTGCTTTCCAAAGCACGGAGGGGTCTTGAATAGTCTTGAAGTGTAAAGATGGTCACCCATCCACGTACCAACCGCGGCAAGCGTAGCTTAACCTGATCGATCGACCCGTGCGGCTGTTATTACTTCGCCACAAGCTCTACAAAGAACAAATCCTATAAAACGCAGCATCAGCAACAATATCAATATCCTGCGCTATATGCCCTGTGCACTTGATGATCTTATGACTGTGCGTCAGTGAGCGGAGTTCGCGCGGCTGAATATTGGGGCCAAAGATGTTTGAACTTTTTCCTGATATGTAAAGATGGTCACCCATCCACGGACCAACCGCGGCGAGCGTAGCTTAACCTGATCGATCGACCCGTGCGGCTGTTATTACTAAGCCACAAGCTACAAAGACCAAATCCCATATAACGCAGCATCAGCAACAATATCCTGCGCTATATGCCCTGTGCACTTGATGATCTTATGACTGTGCGTCAGTGAGCGGAGTTTGCGCGGCTGAATATTGAAGCCAAAGATGTTTGAACTGCCCGACAGGGTCCACGATTGTTACAACAAATGTTACCTACCACCTAAGTATATACATTGTGGAATGCAATAAATGATTGAGTATTGAGTAGTGAACTTTTTTGCCAACGATACGTAAGAAGAATATGCGACGATATCTCACAAAACTCCTACACAAAAGTGTCTCAAATACCGATATAGTAATATTAAAATCCTCTACTATCGAATATGAAAAATTCTGCGCAAAGATACCAAGAATGCAATTCCTTGTTGGCTCCAATTCTTTATGTGTTGCAATTCTGCCTGCTGGTGCGCGCAAAGTTAAATTAAAAAATGTCGATGCCAACCTATGTGTAGGGATGGTTTGTTTTCTCTTCGACGTTTCTGTTTTCCTATTAGGGTTGTAGGGGGTATTGTAATAGGTCTTAGCTGCCTTTTTGAAATGGTCCCTATTGGTAAGTGTAATATATAACATTAGTTTTTGTTTGTACTAAACCCGAAAAGGGGTCGTTGTACTCATCATTTTGAACAACTTTTTCTATGGAACAACCTTGAAAACGCAAAAAAAAATCAGCTGTTTTTAGCATTTTGTCGATTTAAGTGAACACAAATGTATATTACAGCTGATTTTTTTTTTGCGTTTTCAAGGTTGGTCCCTTAGAAAAAGTTGTTCAAAATGATGAGTACAACAACCCCTTTTCGGGTTTAGTATAAACAAAAACTAATACTAAAATACAGATCTCAAGACACCGACTTCCGAAATTAAAGTTATTTCATAATTTTGAGTTCATTTCTTTTTGAATTCGGTTTAATTTTTTTAGATTACTTTTTTATTTATAAATAATAACATATTTTTTTTTTATAATGACACTTTTTCAAATACAGGTTAATAAAACTATTCCTTCATTTCTTAAATTTGAGAACGTTCACAGTCTCATCTCAGTCATAATCTTTCAAAAATACTTCCAAAATTCCTATATTTTTGTCAATTTTTTACATTAGTTGCCGCTGAGATGAGATTGCGAATAGATTTTTAATGTTTTTAATTACGGGAATATTGGTCTTCAGATCAGGGGGCCTAAAAAGGCCACTTTTGGCAGAATCATAAACGTATTTTGCTTTTTTTCGTTGCAAGAGATTGGGATTGGATTTGGATTTGTATTTAAGCACAGACAAAAAAAAAATAACTGAAAAATCTTCACCAATGGGATTTGATACGATTAACTTAACAGTTAACTGTCTATTATGATTTATAATGATTTGATGAATTCCTTTTATGATTCTGCAAAAGTGGCCTTTTTAGGCCCCCAGATGTTTCTAAATCATCACTACCAAAAATTTTACCAACATTTTTCCTTCCCAAGACACCATTACCAACGAACTTCCGCCAGGGACCCCTTCGAACATAACTCAGCAATTCTCCAACTACTTTCAATGGAAGAAACATAGCTGGAAGAACGAACAGGCTTGAAAAGAGACGCATTGACCAGAGTCACGTAGCAAGTTGGTGGGGCCCCGCTCATTACGCGATATAATTAATTGGAGTTCAGTAGAAAAGTTCCCAGTTCGGGGCAGGTTTGGGAAATTTAGGGACCCGGATGTAGAGGGAAACGAAGCGGCAGGTTTCTATGTCCTTTTTGAAGTGAAAACTTCTTGAGCCGCGTTGGGCATTTTTTGAGATGGAAAAAAACCATTGAACTCGCGACACTGTTACCGTAACCGACACCACGTGTGTTTCGTTTTTAAGACGATTAAAAAAATTCACACGTAATTGTTCAAGTTTTTACTTCTGACGTTACTCCCGGACTGCCAGTTTTTTTTTTCTGCCTGACATACTATTTGAATTGCACTGTGTAAAGTGTGCAACAAGCTGCCACTGCTTGTTGTGTGTTTGCAAGTACTTATTCAGATTTTTGATTTCATACCAACCTTAAAAAATATTCTGATACATCTAAAAACTTACTGCAATTAACATTTCTAAATATAAATATTAATACTATTGACATGACTTTTAAAGGCATATGAAACGTTTCTGCGAACGAGCTAATTTAAACTGTTACGCCTTGGTTTAAAACATATTTTAAGAAAAGAATTTCGAGCATTTTTTAATGACTAGATGTAACATTTTTCAATAAAAAACCTTTAGTTGAGATTTGTAGACCTGCAGGGTAATTGCCACATCAGTAGGAATGACCTTCATTTTAATACTTCAACAACATTCATTGCGTTATATACGTTGATGAGCACACAAATCTTTCGAACAAATGAAACAATGGATTAGCAGCAGGTACCTATTCTTCAAAATGATCTAGATTATTATTCATAGTGTGTTATGCTGATCAGACAAATAAAATGACGTTCTTGCTTTCGTTTGGCTTGATTTTTCAATAGTCAGATAACTTTTATCCGAAGAATAATTACGACAGTTTGACGGAATTTCTATATAAAAGCTGTCAAACCGCAGTATTTATTCCTCAGATAAAAGTTATCTGACTATTGAAAAATCGGCCCTTATGCCTCCTCGGCCACGAAAATAACGCCACGCTTGAGGCGTCAATACGCTACAAGCGTCATTTCTAAGCGTTAAAAGTTCACGAACTTCAAATATTCGCCTGTAGCGTGTACGTCGGTGGGGGAATGCATCACCTACAGCCGGCGACCGCTACCGCCGGGTACCGCTCCTATCGGAGCGCGTGGAGCGACTGTATCGTGCACACACACAATTTTCTCATACAATGGGGATTGTCCAAAAATTCTAACCATTAGATTTTATTTTATTTTTTGAAAATTTAGAGCATTTTGAGAAACTAATTTGAATATTTTGATGATTGGCTCAATAGTTATTTTTTAAAAAAATATTTAATTATTTTAAGTTTTTAAGGTAGGTGACGTCATCTTTGGCTTAAAATGATTAAGTGCCGTTGCTTCACTAGTACATAATTAAAAATTTAAATCTGTCAACACAACGTCATCCATATCACATCTGTATCTGTCAAAGTGTCAATACTGAATACTCAAATACTGTCTTAAATAATCGAATTCGAATCCTATCCTATTATCGTATTTGTTTACAAATGGGTTTTTTATGAGTTAGGGGCTGCCTCCACGAGCGAGAGAATCGCGGCGATAGTCTCGCCGCGCCATCAAATTTCCGCGGCGATGAAATCGCCGTGTGGAGACACGTTCTAAGAGAGTGTATAGAAATACGTGGCACGACGATAATATCGCCGCGATTCTCTCGCTCGTGGAGGCAGCCCCTAAGTGTCGTCCAAGGAATATACTACTCTCTGTCGTCACTAGAACAATCTACGTGGCGACTTAGAAATAGAATAATAACGCACGCGGCAACATAATTTTATTGTTCGTTTTCCTGAACCACAAATGACCACAATGAGCGATACTTTTGTTAAAGCTGACTCGCGAAACCTGCCTAAAGTTGAGACCGTTATGATATTAGAGTATATTTCTACTAGCAGCCATCATAGCGTAGCTGAAATAAGGGGAGCAAAAATAATAATTTAATAAATATAATTTGATACTTGACAGATTGTAGACAATACTTGCCTCTTACTTTTTTAACGATAACGAGGTAACGATACAAAACTGTACAGCCAAACCAAAGGGCAAACAAGGTCAATCGTATTTTATCAAAAATATCAATAAAATATGAATATTTTTCGTAATTAATTAGTCCGTAATGATCAGTAACGCTATTCCTCGAAATGGTTTTTCAATTACAACATTTAAAAAAATATGAACAATGCCCATTGTTTTCGACGCTCATAAAAAACGCCCGTCGGATCATCCAACCCTCGTGCAAATTCGCTCGTAGCAAATTTCGCTGCTGCTTGCAGCGCTACTTTGTGGCCTTGTAGATAATAGACTGCACATTTGTTTTTGACGCTCGACGCTCACGCTTGCAGCGCAAGGCGAATTCGCTTGGAGCGTCGGATTTCGTGGCCCTCGGGTTAGTGTTAGTCGTATATTATTTCAAAAGACAAGTGGAATGTAAACTTTAAAATCACATCCAGTGTCCCAACCTCTCCGTAAAAAGCTGTATTAGACTGTGACTGGAATCGATAAGGGAACCCTGGCGGGAAGTTTTTGTCCAATTCGAGAAAGGTTAAATGATAAAATACTTCTGAAGTAAGAAATTTTGTTATAATTAATGTTCCTCTGTGATTATTGGAGGTAAGATAAATTGTTATAACGTTAAAGATAAAGTTGTGATTGGTATTATTTATGTTAAAGACGGACACTTTCATTGAGCTAAAAACTGTGGTAGTCCAGTAGTAACGGGCGAAACTTACGGGTTGGAGGTCGTAGGTTCGAACCCAGACAGGCGCTTTACTTTGTGTAATTTATTTCATCACTTACTACTGCTCTAAAAACGGTGAAGGAAAACATCGTGAGGAAACCGACATGTCCTAGAACCAAAAATTCGAACATCCACCAACCCGCACTGGGCCCGCGTGTTGGATTACGGCCCATTCCCTCCCTGAGGAAGCCTGTGTCCCAGTAGTGGGACTATATAGGCTGATTTCATAATCAGCTGATTCCTCAGGGAATATTCATTGGACGTTTTCATCACAAATTTCAGATAATGACAGTACTTTCGCTCCATATTCCAAGAAAGTTAAACAAAACAGGCGAAATGCTCGATCACCATCATTAATTTATAATTGCGTAACGCTTTCCCCTGCGTTACCTAATCCATTCGATTTGATAATACCAGATCAAATTAAATTATTTAGCGAAACTCCGCAGACAAGATGGGTATCGCTATGTAAACAAGATATAGCAAAAAAAGATTTCCTCAGCTCATACTACCAGCGGTCGATAACCCCATGTTTTGTCTTGTTTAGATATCGATTCTTATCACGTCTGTGGATTTTTCCTAGCTAATTTAATTTGACCTTGTATACAATAAAATCCCTTGCTCCAAAGTTTTAACAAAATTCATCAACATGACAACAATAAAATCGTAATGGATGTTGTTTTGTCAAAATAAAAGTTATTGTGATTACCAGGTGTCAAAGTCAAAGTCAAATCATTTATTTCAAACAGGCATATTAAAGGCACTTTTGAACGTCAAAAATTACAGTAAAATAGAATTGATTCTAGTCCCCTTCCAAAAGGTAGTGTTCGTATGGAGAAGAATGGAGAAAAAAATTCCACCGTTACTCTTTTAAAATGTTTTACAAGGTTTTGTATAGGTACATAATATAATTTTAAGTGAAGACGATGCACCTAGAATAAAATTAGTCTACCACAAAAGGTAAAAAGAATAATAAATGAAGCTATGACAGGTAAATCAATTATGTGATAGATACATGGTGCTCACACATTCACAAATTATTTACAAATATTGTAAAAGTAGATAATTTTCCTAAAATTTTAACAAGTGTGTGAGTTACTGTCGTCAAAGATTGTAAAAATCAATGTCATATAAATTTTAAAAATATAAATTAAATTAGCAACCAGTTTGATTTTGTCTAGACTCTAGATTGTCCTATGGAGCAGGACCAGCATGTTTCCAAGCATTCTTATCTTGGATATAATCCTCTAATTTGTAATATCCTGTTTACAAAGTGTATTTTTATATGTCACAAGGTATTTTGTTGTAGCATTTAACACAGTAGGTCCCCATAAAAGACGTATGCACTTTAGAACGTCACGAACTTTAGTGTTACGGAATTAATGAGGGTACTATGATTAGAATCTTTCCTTTTCTCAAATTTATCACAGCAGTCAAATAATTTTAAAAGCTTTTAAATAGCCATTATTTTTCGTATTACAAATAACAACTTAAACGAATATTTATGAGTTTTAGTGTGCCAGTTACGTAAGTTTGGTAGTGAGATCTACGCGCCGACCCGAATATGCACTCCTACGCAAATCTAACAAGGTTCTGTCGGATTACTGTTTGTTTGTTATAGTATGCTTAGCATGGATATGACTTTTATTTTGTTGTTATTATTATTGGGATAATAATAATAATATAATAATAATAAATTTATTTCATAAAAAAGGGTGATTGTAGTACATGAGGCATACATAAGGTTATACATATAAGTTTGTACCATGTCAAACACAATCTGGTGGGTGAAGTTCTGCTTTCCTAGCTAGGTTATAGAATAACCTGTATTAAGGAATAACAGTCCCTGTCCCTTACAAAAAGTTACAATAAACTAATACAATTATATATATCTTTTTTATTTATATTTATTTAATACTACAACAATGTTTATAATTGAATACGTGCGCGTGTGTGTGTGTGTGTGTGAGTGATTGTATATGTGTAGCTGGTGTGTGTGTGTGATAGTGTGAGAGTGTGTGTTACTGATAATGTGTTATCACATAGCATAGCTATCATATTAATATCATAAATTCGAAAGTAACTTTGTCTGACTGTCTGTACCTATGTTACCTTTTCACGCTTAAACCGCTGAACCGATTTAGATGAAATTTGGTATAGAGATAGTTTGAGTCCCTGGAAAGGACATAGGATAGTTTTTTGTTTTTTTTTTTGCGGCACGTCACATGTCTTCGAATAGGGCATGCCGGTTTCCTCGCAATGTTTTCACGGTGGTTCCCTCTCGCAGAGAGGAAGCCTTTGTCCCAGCAGCGGGAACATTATAGGCTGATTCTGCTTACGCTGATCCCTACACTAAAAACCCCACATGGAGAACTTAAAAATTGCATACCAATTGGTTACAAAGCATTATCTCTTACTGTGCTAATGCGCGCAGTCTCTAGGATAAAAGCCTTTGTACAGTCGCCAGCACATCAAGCTACCCGAAACTGAAATTTCCCAATCAACCTTGAACCATAATGCTTGAGCAATAAAGTTGAAAATCTATTAAAGAAATTTGACAGATTGATAGTAGCTTGATGTGCTTCTGTGCGTAGATACTGCTCTATGCACTATCAGTTTAATTCGACGTTCCTTCTCAGCAAAATTCAGATTGAATTAATCTTTCGATTTAAACTATTACTCTGTATTAATATGAAATAATTTAGCTGCTTATTTAGTAGCAATAAAGTAACATAATCGCATACCATAATCAGCCTATAATGTTCCCACTGCTGGGACACAGGCCTCCTCTCGGTGAGAGGGAGTGGGCCGTAATCCACCACGCGGGCCCAGTGCGGGTTGGTAGATGTCACATGTCTTCGAATATTTTGGTTCTAGGACATGCCGGTTTCCTCACGATGTTTTCCTTCGCCGTTTTGAGAGCAGTGGTGATGAAATAATTTACACAAAGTAAAGCGCCTGTCTGGATTCGAACCTACGACCTACAACTCGTAAGTCGCGGCCGTTACCACTTGGCCACCACTGCTCTCATATATACATAATCGCATATCCATACTAAACCATAGCGAAATCTTATCGACGACATTGCCGTCGGCGGCGCCACATTCGTCGCCGCTTGCGCAACAAACTTGATTTCCAAATTTGAAATATTGAATGCGTTTACCAGGATTATAAGCCCTTATAAGGAGTTTAAAGAGCTATTGTTTCGATTTGGGTTACGTAAATAAAGTGAATGTCACATAGAATGAGTTTATTTATTGGGGTGTCGAGTCATTTGTAATAGGCGGTTAAATGGTTAGGTGTTATTAATTTATCACATTGTTTTAGGCAGAATAGAATATATTAGAACAGAATATTATATTTATTTGCGAAGAACGTAAGTTTGATTGCAGGTAGAATGCTTCCGCCCGCGGCTTCGCCCGCGAGGTATGTTGATAAAAACTATCCTATATCCTTCCCCGGGATACAATCTATCTCTTTGCTAAATTTTATTGAAATCCGTGCAGTGGTTTAGGCGTGAAAAGGTAACATACAGACAGACAGACAGAATTACTTTCGAATTTATAATATTAGTATGGATTACATTACGTTTCTTGAGGTACCTAACTGACTGTTACCCGTTTTTTGAAATAGGTTTAAAAGTATTTTTTTAATCTGGTTTTCCATTAATTGTTTTTCTACTAACTTAGTTTGAATTTGGGGAGGCGCGGTCTTTACTTTGTGCAATTAATTTTTTTATCGCTTCTTCTCTAAAAACAGTAATTATAATCAGCTTATAATGTTCCAACTGCTGGGACACAGGCCTCTTCTCTGCGAGAGGAAGTGGGCTGTAATCCACCACGCAGGCCCAGTGCGGGGTTGGTAGATGTCAAATAATTATCTTCGAATTTTTTTGTCTAGAGCATGCCGGTTTCCTCACAATGTTTTCCTTCACCGTTTTGAGAGCAGTGGTGATGAAATAATTGACACAAAGTAAAGCGCCGGTCTGGGTTCGAAGCTACAACCTAAAACTTGTTAATCGCCGCCGTTACCGGGTCCCCTATGTTGTTTCGAACACCGCTGTTGCGACACACGCTGTTGCGAATTATTTTTCCACTGCCTCACAGGTTCGAAAGCATTTTTTTTTTCAAAATTGCTGAAATAGCATTCTTTGCAACTCTTTGTGTTTTTTTTTGGGTGGTGTCTGAGGTAAATTACCCAAAATCTTCTCGATTTTTTGTTCCGTGACGCTTTGCTCCTCAATAAGTTTTCGTATACATCCATACAGTCCAAGCCTCTTATTTTCTAACAAAGAATTCCAGCGGCGATGCCAGGCTTCTACACTGTTTTGAGTACGTGTAAGGAACAAGTTGTTATTTCTTTCAATAGACCATAGGCTTTTTTTTTTTTGCGGATGGGAAATCATCAAATGACCCCTCTCGCTCTGGGTGGAGCGGAAGGGAGTGTCAGACTCTTACTGACTAAAACCCACCCGTGTTCCTTCCTTAGCCCTTTATGTTCCGGGCCAGCGGTAACCCTTTCGGACAATCCCGCTGACCCGGCAGGCTTCGGCCCTATGGGGCCCCTCCTCGATGCTGACATCTCTTTGAGGCGCGCATGGAACACGTACACGCCGTCCGGCACGGGCCTGGTCCTGATCGGACGGTGAGCTACAACGATGAGACCATAGGCTCAAATCACAAGCATTCGAGCGTATGAGGCAGTGAAAATGGTTTTCGAAACAGCGTCTTTCGCGACTACTTCATTCGAGTCTATGAGCTTTCGAACCTGTGAGGCAGTGGAAAAATAATTCGCAACAGCGTGTGTCGCAACAGCGGCGTTCGAAACAACATAGGGGACCCGCCGTTACCACTGGGCCATAAATGCTCTCTAAAAACAGTGAATAAGAACGTCGTGAGAAAACCGGCTTCTCATACCTCCAAGTGTCAGGCTATCGTAGTAGGCAGCCCCTACAGCATGAGGAAGCTGAATGGATTGACTGTGCCACCTGTAATCTTCGACAAGTCAGTCATCCCGTTTAGCTCTGATGTTAAGAATCTTGGTTTGCATGTCGACACTTGTCTTGACTGGCGAAAGCAGGTCACGACTGTATGTAATAAAGTCACCGGAACGTTGCGGTCGCTCTATCGGTTGAAAAACCTTCTTCCTTCACACATAAAGGCAATGCTTGTACAATCCCTAATATTTCCCATAATTGACTATGGTGATGTGTGTTACTATGACCTGAATGCAGATCTCCTCAATAAACTTGACCGTCTTCTGAATAACTGCATTCGATTCGTTTTCAATCTTCGTAAATATGACCATGTATCCGAGCATCGGCTGCTTTTAAAATGGTTACCCATTCGCCAGCGCAGAGAGTTAAGGGCTCTGAATACATTGTTCTCTATTCTTGACAATCCCACTGCTCCTTCTTACTTGACTTCCCAAATTCAATATTTATGCTCTGCCCATGCTAAGAATCTTCGATCCACTAACAATCGTCTTCTACGATGTCCTTCTCACCGTTCTGGCTTCATTCGGTCTTCTTTCTTTGTCCAAGCGGTCTTTCTTTGGAATGCGCTCCCTCTGAACATCAGGATGGCAACCAGTCGGTTATCTTTTAAAGTGAAGGCACGTGAACATATCCGTCAAAAGTTGGCCGTTACATCTCAGCGCTGATTTGCTGGATTCGTTTTCTCCTCTACCGATAATTTGTTTCTCCTCAAAGATTTTGTTTATATGTATGTATGTATCTATCTATGTATTAGTATCTATTCTTGTATTTTATAGTCATTTCCTAGCTATTTATCCCTTTTGTTGCACCTGCCATGTTTTGTCTCTGCATCACCCTAAGGTTGACTGGTAGAAAATGCCTCAGGCATTAAGTCCGCCTTTGTACAGTATTTCTTTTACTTGTGCATAAAGTGTTAATAAATAAATAAATAAAATAAATACCTATTATGAAAAGTTCGAAGACGTGTAACAACCAACCCGCACAGGGGTCGCATTGTGGATTACTGCCCACATAATAGGAGGCTTAGGTACTGAGTGCAACATTGGGAATTCACTTAAAATATAAGTAACCACTTTGCACTTAAATGTTACAACATTCCCACATACACTTAAAACAAATAACCAACATCAATCAACGCCCTACGGAACCTTTTAACTCAAATTATTGTGTTACCCTAAACTTAAAACCGAAAGTGTGACTCACACTAATACGAGTACAATTTGCTTTAAAACGCTGTTTATAAATGAGAACCACCCACATAACATTCCATATTTAGTACGGAACCTAAAACTGTAAAACAATATAATTCTATTATAGTCTGGGAGTAGATTAAAAACAGAAAGTGATTGTGGTTCTTCTTTTTAAGGCAAGGCCATTGTATCCGTGATGATAAATTGATTTTAAGATGTTTTGAGGTTTCACATTTGTTCAAAACAACACAAGCATTATGTAATTTTGAATACCTACCTGATTTTTTATAAGGACAAGAAAAGTTAATAAAATGTATATGGGTCCATCCATATAGAAGCAACAATAATAATGTACCCCAGGATTTTGTAATATCTTGATTTAAAAGAGTGTCCATGGAGTTTCTTGCCCGTTCTTCTCCATAGAGATCTACGTTTTGGAATTGGCAACTAGCTTCAACTTTCTGACTAACTGACAGACTATTTATTTTGACAATTCAAAAGTGCATGTACAAGGTTTAATTGAAATAAATGCTTTGAGTTTTGGTCCCTGAGGAATACCTTATCCATTAAAAAAAAAAGTGTGGAGGTTTCCATACTATTTTTTTTTTCGAAAAAAAATTTGCTGTTCCCTACATTTATGTTCGCATAACTCGTCAAAATGTAAGGAACAGCTGATTTTTTTTCGCGACCGATTCCGTTATTTTTTGTATATCGTCAGAAAAGGCAATAACAGGTACCTATGTGGTTTCCATACTGCATATTAATGGTTATTTGTTGTTTCAAATTGAAAACCTCTTTCTTTTTTGAAGGCTGTTAAAAATTTAGCACTATTTAGGTAATTTTATTTCAAGTAGGTGCTATTTAACCATAATCGGAGAAGACCGGGATGAAAAAAAAAAACAGTCTCCTCTCTGTGAGAAGGAGGGGGCTGCTATACACCACGCGGTCCCATTGCAGGTGGTCGGACGTCAGATTCAAGTCGGTAGTTCCTATGCAGTTTGATAGGTTCCAGCGTAAGCAAGGTGAAGTGGCAGTGGGCTGGCCGTATTTGTCGAAGGACCGATGGCCGTTGGAGCAGACGACTCCTGGAGTGGAGACCGCGGATCGGTAAAAATAGTGTGGAATGCCAGCTACCTAGATGGACTAAGGACCTCAAAAACGTGGCTGGCACAGACTTGATGTGAGGCCGAGGACAGGGTGACGCAGTGGCGCAGCATAGGAGAAGCCTATGTCCAGCAGTGAACTGCGATAGTCTAAGTTGATGATAGATTCCAATGCGGGTTTAAGTCACACGAGCTATAAACTGGTATACGATACGTGTGACGTATGTAGTCTATTTAATGCACGGCGGCGGCGTTTAGCTAATTTCATGCCGTGCAATAATGGACTATTTAAGTCACACGTGTCGTAATGTACTACTCGTATTTTTAAACTTTTGCAATGGCATACATGTTATTTCATCGGGTATTTTATTTTAGGCTAAGTAATAACAGCCGCACGGGTCGATCGATCAGGTTAAGCTACGCTTGCCGCGGTTGGTCCGTGGATGACCATCTTTACATACCAAGACCCCTCCGTGACTCGGAAAGCACGTTAAGCCGTTGGTCCCGGCTGTCATTCGTGGATATTTGACAGTCGTTACGGTTATTCAGCAGCCCGAAAGTTGACAACAAGTCTTATCAAGGGGTTTCGTATTACCCATTGGCTGGGTTGTGGAGGTCAGATATGCAGTCGCTCCATGTAAAATATCTGCATCCGGTTAGACTGGAAGCCGACCCCAACATAGTTGACAAAAGGGTAGGCAGATGATGATAAACAATAATATAAATCTCCACCTTATTTATCCCATACCTTTATCAATGGGGAACCAATGCAATAAACATTAACGTACTTTGAAACGGCACTTGTAAAAGTATGTAATTACTTGTGATGAAAAATGATTACCTTTGTGCACCCCTGTTTGGAGTGTTCTTGTTTTGTTTTGATTTTAGGGTGAAACACCCGGAGGCAGGACAGGGGTTGGGACTTTGTTGAATAATATTTGCACCGTTAAGTCTAGGTAAGTCAAATAATAAACTCAATGTATGGAGACGATTTGTGGAAATAAAGTGCAAAATACTTATTATTATTATTACTTGACAAAACATGGAGATTTTTTTATTATATTATTAATGTATTATACACAAAAACCTTCCGGAATAATTCTTTAAATGACAGTAATAAGTGTGAATCTTGAATAAAAAAAAAAATATATAATTTAATAAGTATTAATTTTACTATGAATTATATAATCACTAGAATCATCAATACCATTCTGTAAGTTAGAATTGGGCTGACCTGTTTTTCTTCTAAATAATATTTCAGACACATTCTATCAGATCTTTCAGGCAATATTTCTAGAATCTTCTGACCATAAGTTTATTTTTTGGGGCAGACCAATGGATATGACGATTTCAAGGTCTTTAAGGCATTTAACCGAACGCTAGAAAGCATAAAGACATCCCCAACACTGGAATCAAGTAAGAAACTCTAAAGTAATTCATTTAGCTTTTCAACTTTTTGATGTTTACCCGTCTCTTGAAGTTTTGTAATTTATTCTCCGAAGCCTATGCATACCCACCTACTTTGTTTCGTTTGTCTACTTTTGGCGTTTAAAATTGTTTAAGTATGTCTTGAATGTAAGGGTGAGATTGTGTGAAAACGGTAATTTTAATGTGTAAACTTGACATGTTGATAATTATTATAATTAAAATCTCAGTTTTATTTTAACCGAAACATTTAAAAAAACTTTCGACAGTCGTTACGGGTAGTCAGAAGCCCGAAAATCTGACAACCAGTCTTACCAAGGAGTATATATAGTATTTGCTGTGTTGCAGACCCTGTTGCAAAAAATACACATATATTTTTATTTCTTTCTTATTTGGAAAATAGTTGGGCAAACGTCATCTAAAACTATTCCAAATTTCAAGTTGATAGCATTAGTAGTTATTGAGATGACAGAAAGACAGACTGAGTCTCACCAAAAGGGTTCCGGTTTTTTTTACCATTTTGGTACGGAACCCTAAAAAATAGGACTATCTACAAAAATAAGTGAGATGCCATCATAAAAAAGAACTCAAGTTCTTTTTTAGATAGCAACACAGATTCTACTAGGTACCTGGGGCTGTTAGTTAAAGCCGTCAGTCAATTCCAAGCTTTTTAATGACATCTGCATAAACACAATCGCTGTCACAATAATTTTGTCACACGCAACCATTTAATAAATTATTCAACTTTACGTTTTTGACGACGTGGAATTTTAACAAAGTTGTTAATTTAATTAAAATATTCATTCGCCCATAACATTGTTGTGTGGGGATATAACGACATTGTCGGTGATTGTCACAAACAACTGGTCGGTAATGAGTGCAAGTGAGTATGTAAAGTGCTAATTAGGCAAAACTTTAAAGGGACTACAGGACCTAAACGCAAAAAACGCAAGTTTTTTAAATACCTAAAAGTATATGATCGACTACAGTAAACAAAATCGGAAAAATGTAATGATGTTCTTCAGGATATATGCTAGTTAGATAGTGTGTTGCAAACATATTAAAACTAATTTGATAAGATAAAAAAAAATATGAAGATACCTCTAAAAACTTTATATTCACAATAAAAACCATACTAATATACATACAACCATTCGCATTTTTTGGCCGATTATTCTACAGGCAACATACTAAAGCACTAGTGTTTTAATTTTTCAGTCCAAATAATAGTTTTTTTTTTAAATAGATAATTTCTTCATATTTTGCAATAAATTACCAACGTTGTGTCATCGCGGATTTTTAACCCCCGACGCAAAAACGACGGGGTGTTATAAGTTTGACGTGTCTGTGTGGGGGGGGTGTGTGTGTGTGTGTCTGTGGCATCGTAGCTCCCGAACGCATGAACCGATTTTGATTTTGTTTTTTTTGTTTGAAAGGTGAATTAGTCGGGAGTGTTCTTAGCTATGATTGATGAAAATCGATGGCCGCCGCCACGAAATGGCGGATTACATATTTTTTCACAACTCCCTCAATATGGGTATCAAATGAAAGGGCTTGAATAGTAGAATACACTATGATAAATTTCAAATCCAAGATGGCCGCCACCACAAAGTTGCGAATTACATTTATACCACTACGTGGAGCCCTGAAACAGCCAGAAGGCGTCGCGGCAGACCCCCTAGAAGATGGCGGGGCGAGCTGGAGAAAACAAGCGACTAGTGGTCCACTTTAACCCTGGATAGATAGAGTTGGAGGTGACGGGGAGAGGATTGTGCTCAGCAGTAGGATGCTGCAGGCTATTCAGTAACCAGTAACCCTAGAAAAATCCTTTCACACTGAACTCCTCGCCGATTGATTTAATATTAAGGCTGCACCGAGCGCACAGTGGCGCCCTCATCGTTTGTTTGGTTATTTCTTTTATTTTAGAATGAAAATGCACAAAAAAAAAGGACTTTAAGTTGTGCTCCACAAGATTATTCGTTAATATTATCCGTTTTAGTGATTATAATAAAACTAAACAATTTAAAACTACCGTTTATACTAATATTAACGTATAATCTTGTGGAGCACAACTTAAAGTGCTTATTTTCTGCATTTTCATTCTAAAATAAAAGAAATAACCAAACAAACGATGAGGGCGCCACTGTGCGCTCGGTGCAGCCTTAACAGTTTTATTTATTCTGGCACCCTGACTGCGTTACACACTATCAATCACAATTTTAATAATTTTGAAGGATATTGCTAATCCATTGCTACATATGTTCGAAAAATTTGTCCACTCAACAACGTAAATTACGCAATGAATGTTGTTGAACTGTCAAAATAAAACCCATTGCTACTGATAGTGTGTTACAAAATTACCCCGCGGCTTTCTGTCACGCCATTCAGCTCCTAACTACACGACAATCGTTCTTATACATTCCCACGTCACATTTAACAATCATGCTAACTCCTTTCATCTCTTTAGTCCTACAGAAGCGTCCATGCTACGAACCAGACGTGTCTCACAATTTTAATATGCTAATGTGTCTCTTTGAAGTGCCACGGTACCTCCGTTCGTGTACCCTTGTTAACTCTTTGATTAATAAAGGTGTCTTTTATAACCAAAAGAAGAGGAGTTTTCTTTTAAACAGATTACTGTTGTGGTCTTATATGAATAAGTTTGGGTCTCGTGTTTAGATAAGCACCTTTTGCTGCATGGATTTTTTGACTCAATGTAACTAACCGAACATGTTTTTAGGATTTCATACCCAAAGGGTAAAAACGAGACCCTTACTAAGACTCCACTGTCCGTCTGTCCGTCTGTCACTAGGCTGTATCTCATGAACTCATGATCAAATTCGCAAAATACGTATTCGTTTGTATGAAACTGAAAGGTGTGCATGAACGCATTCTCTCGTCAGCCGCATTGTACTAAGAAAATCTTTAAAGAACAAAGACAATGCGGTTCAAAATGCCTTCAAAATCGATTGGTTCTACACATGTTGCTCTTAAAAATATATTCAAGAACACACTCCACAAGCAATTCTGTACAAAAGAATTACATGCTTTCCAAGCAAGACAAGTTTATAATTCGAGACTGGAGCTTCTTGTTAGCTTAGAAACTGTACTGTTTCAATGCTACAGTCTTTGCGTTGAATTCCAATTTTCTTGCTGCAGAAGCTTGTGTTTTTCATTTATTGGTTCAGTACTATGTGCTATTTGATATTGGAGAATTTGTTTGTTCGTTTGCTTGTTGAATTGTTGGCACAGGTAGTTGTTTTTTTTTCGTTTCTTACCAAGAGTAATTTGACAGATTGCTTGTTTAATGGTATCAACTTTATGGCTATCCAGATGCGGCAGAATTTTAGTAAATCACGGTAACAGAGATTCAGCTGGGGTGGATCGAATAATCGATTTTCCCACCCGTACGCAACATACGCGAATTGACGTGGAGTTGCGGACACCAGCCCGTATTACCTATTACCTAACAGAGAGATTCGTCTATATTAGACCCTAACGGAAAAAAAACTAAATGTATTAAGTTTACCATACCCCACGTTAGACAAGTAGAAACTAGTGTTCTCATTAAGGATGAAGAGTTGAAACCTGAAGATACCACAGTATTCCTAGGCATAACGTTGGATGCCAAGCTTCAATGGGGCCCCCATATAGATAAATTGTCAAAAAAGCTTAGCTCTGCAGCATACGCCGTTAGGAAAATTCGTGATTTAACTGATTTAGAGACAGCCCGTTTAGTATACTTTAGTTATTTTCATAGTGTGATGTCGTACGGTATTCTGTTGTGGGGAAATGCCGCCGATATTCAGACAATTTTTATTTTACAAAAAAGGGCAATTCGTTCCATTTATAAATTAAGTCCCAGACACTCCCTCAGAGACAAATTTAAAGAGATTAATATAATGACTGTGCCTTCTCAGTACATTTATGATAATCTTTTGTATGCACATAAAAATATTAATCTGTTTAAAAAATACAGTGATATCCATAACATAAATACTAGGAACAAACACAAATTTGTTGTTCCTACAACAAGGCTCAAAAAAATAGGTGGCTCGTTTAGATGCCAATGTATACGTTTTTATAATAAACTTCCTAGCCACATTCAAGAACTAAGCCTTAATAAATTCAAATCTTTTATAAAGCGAAAACTATGTCAGAAAGCCTATTATACTGTAAAAGACTATATTGAGGACAAAAAGGCTTGGGATTGAGCTGCTCCAATAGGTTTAGATTGTTGTTTTTATTTTTGCTATTTTACACTTTAATAATTTTCTTTTTTTTTTTTTAAGTATCTCTTTACTTAAATAATGACATGTACATTTACTGTATAAAGTATTATATGATTTTAATTATTGTGAATGTGAGGACTATGTGGGTAATTTTTTTGTTTTTTCTCTCTTCGTTTTAATCATGATCTGGCAGTTTGAGTAGTTTATGCGGCCTACCCAAATGTCCTGTCTTTGGTATTGTTCGTCGAATCGTTGAGCTCCTTAAGTTCTGAGTTGAGCTGCACGGTTACTGACAAATGCGTGCACTGACTGGACAGGTCCGCTCAATCTGTGTGGTTCTTTCCTCAAAAGACCATTTCAGACACTAATCTACATGGTCCTCAAAGATTATGTCCGGATTTTTTTTTTATATACACATTGACATTGATGAATTTTATTTAGACAATGACATGAATATTTACTTTGTAAGTAATTTTTATTATTATTTTTTTTTAATTAATTATTGTGAATGTGAGGACTATGTGGGTCATTTCTTTTTTCCTTCTTAGTTTTAATCATGATCTGGCAGTTTGAGTAGTTTATGCGGCCTACCCAAATGTCCTGTCTTTGGTATTGTTCGTCGAATCGTTGAGCTCCTCAAGTTCTGAGTTGAGCTGCACGATTTTTGACAAATGCGTGCACTGATTGGACAGGTCCGCTCAATCTGTGTGGTTCTTTCCTCAAAAGACCATTTCAGACACCAATCTACATGGTCTTCACACGATCTGACCAAGATTTTGTCTGGACTTTAAAAGAGACTGTGACTTCTGAGTTTGTTTCGGCCTTTCTTCTCAGAATAGTCAGTTAGGAAACGCCGACCTCATCTAGTTTAAAAAAAAATATGATTGACGTGTAAAAGTGTTTGTACAAACCTACTTACAGAAATAAAATCATTTATCATTTATTTATCATTTATCATTTAACGTTTATCCATTATCCATTGCTTCAAGCCACTTTGTGATGGCGGCCATCTTGGATTTGAAATTTGTCATAGTGCATAGTATTCTACTATTCAAGCCCTTTTATTTGATACCCATATTGAGGGAGTTGTGAAAAAATATGTATTCCGCCATTTTGTGGTGACGGCCATCTTGGACCGATTTTCATCAAACATAGCTAAGAACACTCCCGACAAATTCTCCTTTCAAACAAAAAAAAAAATCAAAATCGGTTCATCCGTTCGGGAGCTACGATGCCACAGATAGACAGGCACACACACACAGACATGTCAAACTTATAACACCCCGTCGTTTTTGCGTCGGGGGTTAAAAATGGGTCTGCTCAACAACGTAAACAAAGCAATGAATGTTGTTGAACTGTCAAAATGAAACCATTGCTACTCATAGTGTGTTACGCAATTACCCCGCAGACCTCTTTGCAGAGAGTCCGACTTGTCAAATCGAACTCAAGTCGAACTCAAAGTCTTTCACAGGTCGATTTACTTTGTATCTTATGGCAATCGGGATCAAAGGTACCTTTAATGTGTCAGTTGCGATCGTGACACACTGAGTTGTCGATGTGAAACTGTAAACGTTTTTTTTGTGGGTTATTGTAATCTAATCTAACTAGTCTGTACTGTCCCACTGCAAGGCAAAGCCCTCCCTCTCCCTTTTCCACAAAATCTTGTCTTTTGCGAGTGCCGGGCCAGTCCCTACGGTAGGAGTCGAGCTCGTCCCGCCATCTTCGTCTTGGCCTGCCGCGATGGCGTCGTACGTTTAGTGGTTCTCTTAGCCCAATTGTCATCTGACATGCGGCAAACATGTCCGGCCCAGTCCCACTTAAGTTTAGCGGCTTTTTGGGTAACGTCTGTTATCTTAGTTTTGGCGCGCAGTATTGTGTTCCTTATATGGTCAGAAATTCGAACCCCCAGGATACTGCGCTCCATGGCCCGCTGGCAAACCTATTAAAAAAAACCCTACCAGAGAATACACCGTGTTTGGTGACCGCCGCGTAGGTATATAATGAACCGAAACCTCAAATAATTTCTGTCAATGTCCACTGAGCTGATATCATTAATTCATTCACAGATTGCAAGTCTTAAACTTTTTTTAACTGACTTCAAAAAAAGGAGGAGGTTCTCAATTCTGGATATGGTTGCTAAGCAATTTATGCTCGTCACAATGCGAATGGTGAAATAGAGCTGGTGGTGGAATACCAGGAGATTCTTCAACAATTAACATCCCTGCATCGGGAAAAGCAAATATTTTGTAAAAGGCGATGGGCAAGTTGACATTATGCTAGATAGATATGATAGATGCTTAGATACATTATAAACAGACCCACTACAAAGTAAAAAATAACTTTAATTTCGGAAGTCGGTGGCAAAAACTAAAATACAGATCCAAAGACTCCGACTTCCGAAATTAAAGTTATTTTTCACTTTGTAGTGATTTTTTTGGAAGTGGGTTTTTTTTAGTTAAACAGTTTTTATTGGATGATTATTTTGTTCTAACATTAGCTACATTTTTTTATGATTCTGAGAGAACCTAGTAACGGCCGCGTCGTGGGTTCGAACCCAGACAGGCGCTTTACTTTATGTAATTTATATCATCATCAAAAACGGTAAAGAAAATCATCGTGAGGAAACCGGCATCTCCTAGAACCAAAAATTCGAAAACATGTGACATCTACCAACCCGCACTGGGCCCGCGTGTTGGATTACGGCCCATTCCCTCTCACCGAGAGGAGAGGCCTGTGTCCAGTGCCGGATTAGCCCCTAAGCAAATTAAGCAATTGCTTAGGTCATCACGTCTCGGGGGACACCATAAGGCAGAAACAGCACCGAAACAGTATTTGCTAGCACATGAAAGGCAAGGCTGTTTATCAGCAAGATATTACAAGACCCAAAAGTCACTCTAGCTAGAGATGTGCGCCAATCTTTACTGATGTTTTGGAATAATACGAGGCGACTAGTGGATAGGAGGGCGCCTAAAGGCGTGGATTGCTTAGGGCATCAAGTATCTAGTCTTAATCCGGTACTGCCTGTGTCGTAGCAGAACATTAGAGGCTGGTTAGGGTTTTTTTTATTGTTTCAACATTGATTAACTACATCTCTATAATATTCAGTTTCTAAGCCAATCTTATTTATCATTTTATCAATACGACGATAGGTAACTACCTGACTTTTATTTACTGTGTACCTGCTTTTTGTCAACCTGTATATTACCAGCGCCTGCTTGAATACAATCAGGTGAAAAATCAATGTTAATTATTTTGAGGATTCCTGTTCGTGCACTATATTTACCGTAATTTGTCATTATAACAGTTGAATGTCATTGTTTAGATAGGTAACGAAAAGTGTTAAGGACTTTTATCAAGAAAAAATACAAAGGAAACTGTAGGTTATTCTTTGAGTCGGATAGGTGAAAATCCTTTGAATGTCGAGCTTCGCGTGACCACATCGCGTTTCCAACTGCCTATTGTGTTGACATTCCTTTTGAAATATTTTAGTTTTTTCCAATGACACTTTTTACACCGCTGCGATACTTTGTTCAGACTTTTTTAACAGGCGTTCTAACTTTTCAATGGATAGTGAAACAATTAGTCTAGTTGAAAAATGCGACAAAGCTCTCTTGGTGACGCGTCATGGCATGATTTTTATGGGTCTGCTAACACTGTTATCTGTCTAACTAATTGATATTGAATAACGCGGTATTTTTCTAAAGTAAGACGGATTAGACGGAATTTTGTTTGAACTAGCTTCCTTTCTTTAGATAGTAGTGTTTTGGTTCGATAAGAATGTAAATGTTTTTTTGTATAATCAACTTATAACGTTCGTACTGCTGGTACACTGCACAGGCCTCCTTTCTGTGAGAGGGGGCCGTAATCCACCACGCGGGCCCAGTGAATCTCGTCTTAGAATTTTTGGTTATCAAATTTCGGTCTATTGAAGACCTGTAACGACTGTCCAAGTTCCAAAAATGACAGCCGGGACGAACGGCTTAACGTGCTTTCCGAGGTATGGAGGGGTTTTGGTATGTGAAGATGGTAACCCATCCAACTGCGACAAGCGATCGATCCGTGCGGCTGTTATTAAGTTGGCAACAAGCCCTTTTGCTGTCTAATTAGACATGCATAGGTAATTGTGGACTGGCTATTTGATTTACTTTTCCAAAGAATAGATAGGTGCAGAAGACCAGCTCCATGCAATGAACGAGAACGCATGCACACATAGACGGCTTATAAGTCGATACTTTTAAATATTAGTACTCTTTTTATAGGTGACTCGCACAAAGTTAATTTATTTATAGAAAAAAGGACACTAGCGCAAAGAAGTGTTATGAGTAAAATATTTTGAAACGTGTACTTTTTTCTTAACTTCATTGCGCTACCATTCAAAATGTGCCAGTTTCCTAATACATATTTCTAGAGTTTTCGATTCGCCTTCAAATGAATTGAATTTGTGCGAGTAGTCTATAAAAAAACAGTTTCGAATTGCCCGTTTCGGGCAAGTAAATTCGTGCGATCAACCCACACAGTCTTCACATTAACGACAGTAAAAAATATTAAACTTTACAAAGTAAATATTCATGTCATTATGTATATAAAATTCATTAATGTCAAAAATCAGGAAATAATATTGATCAAATTTTTTGAAGACCATGTTGATTGGTATCTAAAATGATCAGCGGTGCCATTCTGTAAAAATCTCACCGTGAAAATGTTAGAATTAATATCAAAATAATACTTTAGTAAGTACATAAGCAATGGCAGTAGTATTTACTAAAGTATTATTTTGATATTAATTCTAACACCTCCACTTATCAAAATAATCTGAACTTTAGTTCATCTGTCATCGCCTGTCCCCAAAAAAAAAAAAAAAATATTATAAAATCAGTATTATTACTTACTAAAGTATTATTTTGATATTAATTCTAACACCTCCACTTATCAAAATAATCTGAACTTTAGTTCATCTGTCATCGCCTGTCCCCACTGTTCTTTCTCCGGTCCGTTCATTACTGCTTCATAACTGAGTTCTTCACTGCAGGATTCCAGCTCGTCCAAAATACTGAGATTGGTTACACCATACCTTTCTACTGGTTTTCTCTTACGCTTACTAACCTCCACCATTGGAACTTCTTCCTCTGTGATAGACTCATTTTCTGCTTCTGACACCGTTTGATATGAATCATCTTGGGAGCTTGATGAGTCACAGATATATGTAGGATCATTTGGATCTAAAACTGTATTCTCAGATGAACTTTCTTCTCCTTCTGAGTTTTTATCTTTCTCTGACTTTTCTTCTTTTTCATTTACTACTATCTGAGCTTTGTCGGAGTCTTCTTTCTCCATAATAATGACATCTCTGCTCGTAGTAATTTTTCTTGTTTTTGGGTTATATACTCTGTATCCTTTTACATTATCTGGATACCCCACTAGAATCAGCTTGTCAGCCTTCTTATCCCATTTTTGTCTTTTTATTTTGGGAACATGCACCATTACTTTGCTGCCGAATATTCTAACATGGCTCAGGTCTGGTTTCTTACCTGTCCACTTCTCGAATGGTGACATCATGCCTAAACTGGCGGCTGGCGTTCTATTCTTCAAGTACACTGCAGTATTTACTGCTTCAGCCCAAAAAACTTTTGTTGAGATCTGCTTCAAACAGTAAACATCTTGCCCGTTCAACTACAGTTCTGTTAAACCGCTCCGAGAGACCATTCTGCTCGGGAGTGTGAGGATTGGTCTTCTGATGGACGATACCAGCTTGTCTCAAGAAGCTCTCCATCTCTCCTGAACAAAACTCCCCTCCGTTGTCAGTTCTCAATATCTTTATCTTGTTTCCTGTTTGATTCTCAACCATACCACGAAAATCTCTGAAATGCTGGAACACCTGGTTCTTCTCCTTCAAGAAGTAGACAAAAGTCATTCTGCTGGCGTCATCCACGAATAGAAGAAAATACTTAGACTGACCAATCGACTTGGTCTCCATCGGCCCACATAAATCTGAGTGTACTACTTCCAGTAGTTTTTCACTTCTATGGTTATCTGATGGGAAAGGAAAACGTGTCTGTTTTCCCTCACAGCACACTTCACAATTCTGGATCTGTACGTCAGCTTTCTTGTCAAAAGAAACTCCTTCTACAGCACCTTCCTTCATTTTCTGCAAAGCCTTACTGTTAATATGGCCTAGCCTTCTATGCCAAATCGACATGGCCGTCATTGCCGACAACATATTCTCGGATTTTATTGTGTTTAATTTGTACACACCGTTATTCAAATTCGCAGTGCCAACAAGCTCATTCACTTGATTATATATCAAACAGACATCCTTCTTGAACGCTACTCTGTTGCCGTTAGCTATCAGTTGGCTTACTGATAATAAGTTTGTCGCGAGCTTCGGTATGTACAAAACATTCTTCACAATCACATCATACTGAGAATCATTTACACTTGTCGTAATCTGTGTCTCACCGACACTTACTATAGGCACGGTCATTTGATTTGCGACTACGATTTCTTTGTTTTCATGCACGCGTCGGGTTCGCAGTAAACATTTTTGGTTCGGCGTCATGTGAGCGCTTGCGCCCGAGTCGACGTACCAGTCATCTGTGCTAAAATTTCCGTTGAAAAACGCTGCACTAAAAGCATTTATAGGTTTATTTGCTTTTAATTCGGGGCACTTATTCCGAAAATGACCGATTTTCTTGCAATTGTAGCATTTTATTTGTTTACTGCCGGTTGACGTGTCATTTGACGTTGACGTTTGTGATTTGGCACCGCGGTTAGTGTTGCCACTTTTCGACCGCTGCTGTTTCGACCAAAATGCAGAGTCTCTTCCAGTATTGCCAACTTCTTCACACATATCAAGTAATTTTGTCTTTATGACATCAGCAGTTATCGAAATACCCGAATGTTCAATTGCCATTATCATTGGAGAATATCGTTCTGACAAACCTGCTAATAATAGTGATCCTACCCATTCATCTGTTATTGTAAATCCCGTGCCATTTAACCGTTGAGCCGTTTCGATCATTTGTGTGACATAGGTAGACATCGAGTCACAATTTTCAAGTCTTATGGATATCAAATGTCGAAGCAAGGTTATTTTTCTTGAGAAACCAGAGTCATCAAACATGGTCTTTAACTTTATCCATAATTCTGCCGAGCTCTTGGTGTTCTTAATATGCACATACAATGTTGGATCTATCATTAATACTAACTTTGCCTTCGTTTTTGCGTCATCTACTGGCTTTACTTCAAAATCTGAAGTTGGTTTGATGTACTTGTCCATCCCTTCTAGCACCAATAAATTTTCTGCCGCAAAACACCACTCATCGTAATTCTCCCTGCCTTTTAACTTCGGCACACTAGCAATATAGCTCGAAGTCATGTTTCCGCGAAACAACGTACACAATTAAACAATTTTAAAATGCCTGGGCCCATAACCTATTAAAACACGTAGTCGTGAATCAAATGACAGTGCCTATAGTAAGTGTCGGTGAGACACAGATTACGACAAGTGTAAATGATTCTCAGTATGATGTGATTGTGAAGAATGTTTTGTACATACCGAAGCTCGCGACAAACTTATTATCAGAAAACTTAGGTGAAGTGAGCGTGGAGTAAGCTGTCAATAGTGTCAATTCCTAGCAAAAACAAACTTCACCTAAGTTTTCACGGTGAGATTTTTACAGAATCGACCGGCTGCACCCTAATTGCGAAACTCACTGTCAATCTCAATACGAATCATTTTATAGCATATTGCTAATCCAATGCTTCATATGTTCGAAAAAATTGTCTGCTCAACAACGTAAATAACGAAATGAATGTTTAACTGTCAAAATGAAAGCCAATGCTACTGTTAACGCAATTACCCGCTGCGCGCTGGTCGTACAGCCAGTGCGAGCGCACTCGCGACCGTCATTTGTTTGAGATCGCCGCACGTACGCGTCTATACGTGTGCCTGTCTTCGCTAGTTGTATGGAGCTAGCCTTCTGTGCCAATCTATTTGATACTCTGTACTGTAATAATCATGTTTGTAACTTGTAATTAGCGGTCCGGTTTAATTTGCTGGTTAATTATTGATATGTGAGGTCTTGTGTGAGCTAGGAGTGTATGCTTGATTAATTCTGTCTATTCTTCTATCTTGTCTTTGTATGTATATTAAGGTGCACAAGCTTGAGAATTCAATAGTATGTTATTTATCGATAGATACTTAATTTATAAAGACGTACAATTTTTGAGTTTGTATTTAAGGGTTAATCTTCGGAACTGCTAATCCGATTCCAACAATTCTTTCACTAATTGGAAGCTACAGCATTACCGAGTGTCGATATAATTATTTTATGTTAAAACAAGAAACTTTACGCTGATGAAGTCACGGGCAGAAGCTAGTGTAACGATTCCAAACTTTAGACTGAGAAATTTCTAATAAAACAAAAAAATTAATAGCTGTCCAGACCCGGGGATTGAATCTGGAACCTCACAATCAGCAATTGCAATTATTAGACCAACTGGGTAGTCAAAATCAATCTGCCTATACTTTTCCCAACTATGTTGGGGTCGGCTTCCAGTCTCACCGGATGCAGCTCAATACCAGTATTATAAATACAGCGACTGCCACAACCCAGTTACTGGGTATCACGATACCTCTTGATAAGAGTAGTTGTCAGACTTTTAGGCTTCTGACTACACGTAACGACTGTTAAAAATTTACGAATGACAGTCGGACCCAGATACGGAAGGGTCTCGATATGTAATAAATAGTCATCCTTTCACGAACCAAACGTGGCAGGCGTAACCTAACCATCGGTCGACCAGGGCCTCAAGTCTGCTATTACAATAAGTGTCAGAATGGTCTATCATTGATTTCATAATTGTTGATTTTGATAAGTTTGGTAATCTATTATTATAATGGCGTCATTATGACTTTCCAATGGCCAACCACTGACACTCCATTGAAAGAAATGCCATAGAATGGTAATCTCGTACATAATGACAAATGAATGACTGACTTAGGCGGTAATCTGCTAAAATTTTGACAGTTCCTTTGATCAGTGACCTACCATTAGAACGTCATTGTGCAGTCATTGCTTTTAATTCGTTACGAGTATCGTATAATGTACTGTGCCATTGACCGACCAATAATCGACCATTATGAAATTAGCAGATTACGAACTTTTAGCAAAATGACAATGGGATCGTGTTGGAATGACGAATTTATAAAAATAGCAGACTTGGGCCCCAATGCAGCTGTTAATTACCCACGACCCACGAGGTTAATTCTTCATTTTCCTAATAAGACAGATGTCGCCAACTCAACATTAAGGAAGCGATTTGTATCAGGAAGCTGGTCGATGTCAACTTATGAGAATCAAATGTCTCCCACAATTGTTATTAACAATTGCGGATTTTTTTCCGTTATAACTTGTGTACGATTTCCTTGATTTGTATGTGAATTTTTTATTTCTCTTGGATGCGTAGGTAATGATAGTCAGTTCATCAATTAATTAGAGTAGTGGTGGCTCAGTGGTGCCGACCGCGACTTATTAGTTGTAGGTCGTAGGTTCGAAGCCAGACAGGCGCTTTACTTTGTGTAAATTATTTCATCACCACTGCTGTCAAAACGGTGAAGGAAAACATCGTGAGCTTAGGAAACCGGCATGTCCTAGATTTAAAAGTACGAAGGCATGTGACATCCACCAACCCGCACTGGGTCCGCGTGGTCAAAACCAAACTCAAACTCAAAGCATTTATTTCAAATAAACCATTTACAGGCACTTTTGAATTGTCAAGAAGTAGGTCAGTCAGAAAAATATGAAGCTAGTTGCCCATTCCAAAGCGTAGGTGGATTACGACCCACTCCCTCTCATTGAGAGGAGGCCTGTGTCCCAGCAGTGGGAACATTATAGGCTGATTATGGCTGTCAAAATGGTAAAGGAAAACATCGTGAGGAAATCGGCTTGCTCTAGAATTAAAAATTCGAAGGCATGTGACATCTACCAACCCGCTTCGGGCCCGCGTGGTGGATTACGGCGCACTCCCTCTCACCGAGAGGAGGCCTGTGTCCCAGCAGTGGGAATGATTATGCAAACCTAAATTAAAACTGACAGCAATGCTGCAGTTGTAGTAATATTGTGATTAGTCTGATGGAAAGAATATTCTGTACTTTGTCGAGGTCGGATTTGTTCGTGACTATCATGTGGCTGCAGAATTTCGAAGTTTTATCCACACAAATGTAATCTGTATGTATACAGGGAGGTTGGCAAGGAGATCGACCAGCAAAGCCACCCTTTTTTTTTGATGGGAAATCATCAAATTACCCCCTCCCGCTCTGGGTGGAGCGGAAGGGAGTGTCAGACTCTTACTGAAAACCCACCCGTGTTCCTTCCTTAGGCCTTTATGTTCCGAGGCAGCGGTAACCCTTTCGGTCAATCCCATTGAGCAAAGCAACCCTTGCCATGGATTCATTACATGATTCTGCACGCCCGCGCCCCTACGATAAAATTAGCTGTTCCATACATTTAGACCGTGTAGGTATGACACTTTTGTATGAAACAGCTAATTTATTTTTTGATAACCGACTAAAAATGTCTACTTCACGGTCTAGAATCTCACGAAGGAGGGGGCGGAGCGCGTGAGGAAGAGGCAATCTTTGCGCCCTTACTCCCCTAGTCGCCGCAGGAGACGCCCTGAGCGTCGGGAATCGACAGCCGATTCCCGGCCACCGTAGGCGCGGGCTTGCGGACGACGAGCAATGGGCAGCTTGCCGTCCGGTAAGGACCAGGCCAGGGTCGACGGCGCGTTGTGTTCCCAGCGCGCCTCAAAAATATGTCAGTACCAACTGACGGGGTTCTTAGGGCCGATGATGCCTGCCAGGGTCGCGGGTTGTTCGAAAGAGACACAGGCAACTGAAGGAACACGGGTGGGTTTTAGTCAGTGAAATCTGTCACGCCCTCCCGCTCCGCCCAGAGCGGGAGAAGTTATTTGATAACTTCCCACCCAAAAAAAAGGGGGCCTAGAATCAAGTGCTAAAATGATGGTTACCGTTTGCGCGTTGATGTTCCTGTTACCCTGTATGATATGTATGTGGTGTGTTTGTTAAGTCTTTGCCCCACCAAAGAACAAAGGACCATTTTAGAATGAGTGTATTTTTGACGCGAGCAAGTTCGTTCTTGCGCGTACTGGCAAACCATTCCTACATGCACGCCAAAGCTATTTTGGTCCTAACCGCTCCTGCCGAATCTAACTTCTACTTTACCTACATTCGTATCAGAATCAGAATCAGCGGGCCCTATCAGAATACCAGCGCTGCGACATTATTTTATTAATGTCGCAGCATCATGCTGAGATAGGACCCTGTTGGCCTCGTATAGTACTTTCTGTTTCATTTTCTTTTGTTATTATTTTTATTTTACTGTGTAGTTTAGTTTGTGATCTTCCTGTACGAGTCGCAATAAACACTTTTTCTTTATTTCTTTTATAATCCTGTCAACATGGACCATAGGTACATCCAGTCCCCACCACTTAACGAACCCTCAAAAACTGACCCCTAAACAGTCATAAAAGCTTAACCCTAAACCGCCACGCGTCACCATTACCTACGTAAACATCAGTATTTCGGTACGGGTGGCACTTCGCAAAAAAATTTAAAATAAAAATACAAAAAATTAATTAAACGCAACCTGACCTTTTGTGCGTTGAATTCGCGTATTTATTAGAGCGAGTATCGTGGCTGTACTGTAATTGCCGTGTAGGGTTGGCGGGCCGTTGCGACCCCGTGTAGTTGTTTTAGGAAGAGTTAGAGGAGGATATGTCATAGAAAGATGCAATACTAATAATATTGTACAGTATTTCTATCTCACAATGCGACGCGCACTTTACATGTGGTAACCAAGTGTAAGACGCGTAGACAGAGTAAACTATAGACTGCTGCATAATAATATCTTCTTTTTCATTCGCACAAGAAAAAGAGAAATATATTAACGTCACTAGCAAAGAAAAGAAACAGAGTAAGATTATTTCTGTCCCTTACCGCGTGTCGGCTAAGCACATCAATGACGTTTATGAATGAAATAATAAAAACTAGAAGATCTTTTTCGTGCATAATTCACTAATAGTACATTTGCGCAACTGTGAAAATGGTAAAGTGCAGTGTAATAAGCTGTAAAAATGATAGTATCATGAAGATTGCCGGAATTTTTTGTCCCTTTCGGTGACACGGATACCATGAGTCTATAGATTACTCTATATAATATAATTATCTTAAGTAGATAGATCACAATAGCCTCGTTTTGTTGTATTATCCCTTTATATTTCAAGGATCTTTCATGTAGGCATAGAGATAGCAAGCCTGTGACAAGGCATGACTGATAAACTGTAAAATTTTCCCAATCAACTTTGGACCTTATGCTTTAGCGATAAAGTTGAAAATCTTTTTAAGAAATTTAACAGATTGTAGTAGCTTGATGTGCTGGCGTCTGTACATTGAAAAGTTTTCCGTTGTACCTAATGATATACCTAATCAGTAAAAAGAGGTAGATAGATAGGTTATACGCGCTCCGCAAGTGCCACGTCGAAATTTAGCTAAATTAGCCTAGTTACGCATCATCTTGTCCCTTTTTCGCTCCTGATATTAACGACATGCCGTCCTACTTCGACATATCTAATGATAGTTTGACCTTCGAATCTTCTTCTTCGAAATCGAATGATGGGTAGGTAGGTAATGTTTTTACCTTTTTTTTACTTATAACTAGCTACTGCACGCGGTTTCGCTCGCGTGGTGTGTTGATAAAAAGTATGTCCTTCCCCAGGGTTCAAAGTATCCCCATATAAGCTGATCTTAATAGGTTTGAAGAATATTGCAAACATAATTTGCTACAGTTGAATGCCTCTAAATGTTTTCAAATGACCTTCACACGCCAGAAGTCTACAGTAAATTCAAGCTATAGTCTCAACCAACTAAGCTTGGGCAAGGTTGACAGCATTAGGGATTTAGGTATTATACAGGATAGCAAATTACTATTTGATCAACACATTGACAGTATCGTGAGCAGGGCCTCGAAAGCACTAGGATTTGTAATCAGAGCCTCAGCCTGTTTCCGTTCTCTGAAGCCAATCAAGGTTTTGTACTGTTCGTTCGTGCGCAGCCACTTGGAGTATGCATCACAAGTCTGGAACCCTCAATATGGGATCTATAATTCGCGCATTGAGGGTATCCAGAAAAAGTTTCTGAGATATTTTGATTACAAAGCGCACCAAGTTTCCATAGATTACAGTCACCGTTGCAAGAGGTACCATTTTCTTCCATTGGATCGTAGGCGACTCATTAATGATGTGTGTTTTTTGATTAGCATAGCGAATGGCTCGATCGACTGCCCTCAACTGTTAGCAAAGTTAGCATTACGCACTAATACTATTGGTTTACGTAGAAGGCCGCTTCTAGGTGTGCCTTCTGCCACTACTAATTATAGGCGTAATGCTTTTCTTATACGAAGCGCTCGAAGCTTCAACGATGTATCTTCTGAACATGATGTTGACTTATTTTGCACTAAGATAAGCACAGCAAGGACGCTCTTAGCCAAATCATTTTTTGTGAATGATGCGCCGGCTGGTGGTTCTTAAACTCTTAAACTCATACGTAGCAACATAAATACTTACTTAAATAATAAAACTAATATACTTGCTTATTAAATGTGCACAATGTACTTTAATTGTTTGGCTTTAAAAATCGATAATGTTATATAACTGTGGAGGCTTGTTATTAGCAACTTGACAATTTGTTGTTGTTACCTATTATTTGTAATTAGTCTGTAAGCCTTCTTAAAAGTAATAAATAAAATAATAATAATAATATCAAATTTCATCAAAATCGGTCCATCCGTCTCGGAGATTAGGAATAAACAGACAGACAAAAAGAAATTTTAAAAATGGTTTCTTTACTATGCATTTAGTAAAAAGCTGTTATTTCGACATTGCAAACATACTTCTATTTTATTTATTTTTTTCTGGAAAAATACTATAAGGAAAAATGTTTAATAATGGGATGAATTGAAAGGTTACGCGTGTAAAGTATTAGATTATTATCATTTCCATTATAATGAACAAATTGAAGAACACTGAAAGAGACACAATAGAAGTTTTATTGTTATTAAATACGTCGAGGGGCGATAAGTGTTCCGCAAAATGTTAATTAATTCTGAGGAATCACTCGTACGATATTCATTAAAATATTATTAAGTTTTCGCCAGTTTCAGACGATGAGCGATATTTACGTAGTTGTTAAGCCATCAAAATATTATGTTCTGATTTTGATATTTCTCTTAGCAATCTATAGCTCGACATACGCGTCTCCAATAGTAAGATACTGAGCTCAATTTCAGCTATCAACACTTTACATACATGATTGAAAATAACGCATTCAAAATTAAAACCGTAACATGACTTCAACCCGCAATGGGATCCACCAATCCGCACTGGAATCCACCAACCCGCTCTGGGATCTACCAATCCGCACTGGGATCCACCAACCCGCTCTGGGATCTACCAATCCGCACTGGAATCCACCAATCCGCACTGAAATCCAGCAACCCACACTGGGATCCACCAACCCGCACTGGAATCCACCAACCCGCTCTGGGATCCACCAACCGACTCTGGGATCCACCAATCAGCACTGGAATCCACCAACCCACACTGGGATCCACCAACCCGCTCTGGGATCCACCAACCGACTCTGGGATCCACCAATCAGCACTGGAATCCACCAACCCACACTGGGATCCACCAACCCGCACTGGAATCCACCAACCCACACTGGGATCCACCAACCCGCACTGGAATCCACCAACCCACACTGGGATCCACCAACCCGCACTGGAGTCCACCAACCCGCTCTGGGATCCACCAACCCACTCTGGGATCCACCAATCTGCACTGGAATCCACCAACCCACACTGGGATCCACCAACCCGCACTGGAATCCACCAACCCACACTGGGATCCACCAACCCGCACTGGAATCCACCAACCCGCACTGGGATCCACCAACCCGCACTGGGCTCCACCATCCCGCACTGGGATCCACCAACAAGCTCTGGGATCCACCAATCCGCACTGGGATCCACCAACCCGCACTGGGCTCCACCATCCCGCACTGGGATCCACCAACAAGCTCTGGGATCCACCAACCCGCACTGGGATCCACCAACCCGCACTGGGCTCCACCATCCCGCACTGGGATCCACCAACCCGCACTTGGATCCACCAACCCGCACTGAGATCCACCAACCCGCACTGGGCTCCACCATCCCGCACTGGGATCCACCAACAAGCTCTGGGATCCACCAACCCGCACTGGGATCCACCAACCCGCACTGGGCTCCACCATCCCGCACTGGGATCCACCAACAAGCTCTGGGATCCACCAACCCGCACTGGGATCCACCAATCCGCACTGGGTCTGCGTGATGGATTACCGCCCGCTCCCTCTGACAGAGGAGGCCTGTGTCTCAGCAGTGGGAACATAATTGACTGATTATGCGTTATGCACCACTCCTGTCTTTCCCAAAAGGTTTAGCCGGATTCACATTGCCGTGTTGTGTCGTGTCGTGACGCCTTCTGACGCAGTGTTAGCCAATGAAAAGTCGTTGCGATTTGACGTAGTCCTGAACAGATTAGTATGATTGGTGTATCCCGAGTCACGACTTGGAAGAGGTGGCTTTGTGGCTTTAGGCAGAGGTGAACCTACATAATAGTACACCCACATTTCGCCAATTATGTTTAAATCCCATGTAACAGTGGGCGAGCTTATTGCCATCAACCGAGCCCAAATTCAGACTCAGGGCCGCTTCTGAGAAATCCCAGATAGAAAATAATTTGCCCGACTCGGGAATCGAACTCGGGACCATGAGGTCCCGAGTTGCTAGACTAGCGAGACATTAAAAGTTAAATTTACCAAAACATTCAATCCCAAAAATAGCCTTTAAAAACTTTTATAAAACCCACTCAAAACTTCAACCACAGGAAAAATAAATGATCACCAACCTTACTAATTACATTGAAACCCTAAAGTCATTACTAAATGTCATTCCGGATATCGCCAGCCCTGTTCCCGGGGTCATTTTGACGCGAGTGTTAAAGGGTTAATTTAACGGTCACTGCTTTGCGACAGACTCGAACCGTGTATTTCGGCGTATGTAGTGCTGTAGCGTGCCGGGATTCAAATTAAAATCCCGGGAATTTGCATGGCAGTGAACATAGTTGAGTTAGTCGTGTCTGTCATTTTATTATGAGGCAATTACATTTTTACGAATAGAGATGTAATACGCTAGAAATAACATAACATTACGCCTCTATATTATATATAATAGAGGTGTATTTCACAGACTTCTTCCCAGCGCGCAGCGAATGCACTAGGAAGTAGTAAAAGGCGGCCGTTTTGGGGGACTGGGGAAGTTTTGACATTCGAAAAGTGCTGATTCTTAGCCTAATTTGATTAAATGACTTTTGTAGCATGGCCTTATGGCCTTTTTTGGTGATACGTGCGTTCCAATAATTTAAACAGACCCAACAGGTGTGTGTCGGGTCCTGAGATAAACTTTCCTATGCTTTTTATTTGATTTGATTATAATTATTATTCTCCAGTGTTTTAGGTCCCATGTTATAGATTGCCACAGGCTACTACTTTAAGAACACATAGCCCCGACCTGCGAATCAAACCCTAGGATTCGCGCACAATAGTAGCGTTAAGACTAACAAGACAATATTGTTTTGTTGGGTTTGAAATTATTTTTGTTTATTATGATAACAAAGTCGTCTTTCCCTGTAGAAGGTATTATAAAATAGCACGTTTTGTGGTACGCACATAAATTATGCATAAGTACGGATTTGTTTACATAACGGTATTGGATTTTGTGTAGGATGTAAGTTTATTTTAAAAACAATTTATTATTAAACACCAACGCCTGCCCGAAGTGCGTCAGCAATACGATTACGCTTAAATTTAGCGTCATGTAGGCGGTCTACGCCTATATGTAACACTAGCTGCGCCCCGCGGTTTCACCCGCGTAAATGTCGATCCCGTGGGAATATCGGGATAAAAAGTAGCCTATATGTTAATCCAGGGTGTCAGCTACCTCCATACAAATATATATCAAAATTGGTCTAGCCGTTTGAGCGTGAAGAAGTAACAAACATATTAACACACACACTAACAAACTTTCGCCTTTATAATATTAGTGTGATTTACCTTGAAACTTTCGGCAAGCTTCACAATCCAGCTCAATAAAAACTAGCTCAACGTCAAAAGGGATTTTCGTCACTGAAGCACCAAAATCCCCGGGAATCCCGGAAAGAGATTTAGCATCACTATTTGACTACGTGTCGTTTCGTACTTCAGGCACGTAAATTTCATGTAAATCATACCTTTACTTTTGAATAGCACACTGTTGGTTTGACTTTACATTTCAATGTATTGTTAGGCTCTTCGTTTATTTTCGATTATTTAAAGTTATTAAAAAAAAAATGTCGCTTAACTTTTTTCGTGATGTGCGGGTGCCTAAGGAAGAAGGTGTCGTCATTGAGATAGACCTAAGGAGTGCTATTCAGGATTTTTCAATTAACTAGTTTTCCAAAGAGATATACAGTATGGAAACCACATAATTATATGCAATAAATTATACCACATACTACTTGATAACGCTTTTTCTGACGATATACAGAAAATGAACGAAATCAGTCGCGAAAAAAAATCTGCTGTTCCCTACATTTTGACGAGTTATGCGAACATAAATGTAGGGAGCCACATTTTTTTTTCGCGACTGATTTGTTCATTTTGAGGGTCCCGTACACAAAGGGTAAAAACGGGACCCTATTACTAAGACTCCACTGTCCGTCTGTCACCAGGCTGTATCTCATGAACCGTGATAGCTAGGACAGTTGAAATTTTCACAGATGATGTATTTCTGTTGCCGCTATAACATAAAATACTAAAAACATAATATAATAAATATTTAAGGGGGCCCCCATACAACAAACGTGTTTTTTTCGGCGTTTTTGCCTTGTGGTACGAAACCCTTCGTGTGCGAGTCCGATTCGCACTTGGCCAGTTTTTTGTATATTGTCAGAAAAGGCGATAACAAGTATGTGGTATAATTTATTGCCTAATGTGGTTTCCATACTGTTTATATAGTTTTTCAAGACATCGACAAGAGGTTGGTCGACTCTTCACGTGACGAGAGGGCTGACCATATATCCGTGGGGCTGACCTAGTTTGTGGCCAAAGAATCAGCAGTACAATACAACGTGGCATTATATATATATAACGGGGAAGGTATAGTGTGTCTCGTTATTATCAGCCATATTTTAACTACCTGTGGGCTACTGTGGCTATGTGTGGGCTACTGTGGGTATGTGTTGGATAATGCGCAATAGAAAAACGGTTTGCAGTTTATATCAGATTATAATTTCACGAACAGTTTAATCACACTAGCAAATTACACACTGTAGGTACACGACACCACCAGATACGGAACGCGGGACAGTTTCTGAGCACATGTTGTTCGTACGATGTCCAATGTCCAAGAGCTACTTCACATCGTTCTGTCGAGCTGTCGTCGACCCCCACGAACTCAAGCTAGACTCTGTCGAGCGCCACCAGATGGCGCTAGCGTTCCGAATAGTCAAACGAATGACCGGATGCGACATATATATCCTATTCTTTTTATATACTTGTACATAAGAGATGGGTACCTAAGTAAGCGGACAAAATAATAATAATAATATATATAATAATAAATTTATTTTTCAGAAAAAAAACTTCTAAGGTTCACAAAAACAATTTGCCAACTATAATGAACATTAAAGAAAAAAGTGTATCGTTGGTGCCTGTATTACTGAATGAGAATCATTGTATCACAGACACCAGAAAAAAGGGATGAGAAAGTCTTTTTGGGAGACTTTTTCCAGCAGTGAGACAACATACTACATACTTCCCATACCGATTTCGGCAACCATGACTGTGTTTGATTTCGACAACTGCATATGGTTACGGGCGTGTACTAATGTAATTACCTATCTTGACTGTAAAGTTACGTGCACAGTGCGGACATGTTAGAATGCCATTGTGGTAATGATATTGTATGTTGAGGGTGGTTGACTCTTGAAGTGATCTCGTCTGCTGTCGAACTCTCGCTTCCGCTGGTCTTCAAAGTCATAAACATTTTGTTTTACCGAACGCCTCCAGGTCTATCGTTTGCCAACTCCTCCCAACGACAGGGATCTATATTGCATCTCCATATGTCTTTTCTGAACATCTTTGTATCTGAAGAACTGGCCGCATTATTTCCGTTTGCCGTACTTGAGTTCAGGAAAAAATATAGAACATGAGCTTGTCTAAATCTTGGGGTTCATTCGATTAATCGAGTCTTTATCGGTGCAATTCATTCATATATAATAATAATTTATTTGCATATAGTTGCACAACCTTTTTATATTTCTTACCGATTATTTTAATCGATAGTGGATACCAGTGGCGTAAAGAAACTTGCAATATGAAGTGATCTGCTTTGCCTTGTTTGGTTGGTGCCGTGGGCTTTACACAGGTGACTATCGAAAATTGACTGTTTATATGGCAATTCGCAGGTGACTAAAATTGCAAGTTCTAAAGTAGAGTAGGTTTCGACTTTTGTCGTGCGGCGACAAGTCGCATGCGGCGGGTTACTAAAATCGACCGCATAAAGGTCGATATTTTGGTGCAAAAACCTGCGATTTTTATCGAACTGTGTAAATGGGGTGGCGATTTGGTACGCGACCAGCCCCAAGGCGAAAATCGACCCAGTGTAAATACTCCATTATACTGTAAGATATGGTCTGATAACTTCGTTAATGTGTAACAATCAAAACGAAAATTCACGCGTGCGTGTGGTTTGAGAGAATCGTCGCTGTGGGGGTCGTTAAAACTGAATAAGCGATTTCGTCAAATGGATGGGGCAAAGCAGCGGTTTCGACTTCATGTTATCCTTGAACTTGAATTTATCCTACGATGAAACTTATTAATATTCCTGCCCCAGGAAATACTTCATGATTAAAGTGTTCATAATCTCAGATGATTACATTCCATCGCCACTTAATCAGTTATCTACTTTAGTGAAATGTTGATTTTTGAGTGACCATTTGTAACAAAAAGGTCCTAATAAGTTTTTGGTTGCAATGGAATTTGAACCTTGTTTAATATGACATTCAGTTTGTTGTTCCATAACTTAAAAGTTATCTCAAATTCCTGGCTCTAATATGGCAATGATACAACCTCCTGACATCATTGAAATATGTATGTTCACTGCACACTGAGCAGTCGGATCCGCTACCATCATCATCATCAGCCTACTGTGATCAACTGCTGGTAATAGGCCTCTTCATTTGCACGCCATTTAGCTCGATTCTTGGCAATTCACATCCAGCTGCTACTAGCCACCCTGCGAAGATTGTCGCCCCACCTAGCCTGAGGGCGTCATATTTAACATTTGCCGATTCGCGGTCACTAGTTCTACGGCTAATATAGCCGGCCCATTGCAACTTCAGCTTGTTTATTCTATGGGCTATCTCGACAACTTTGTTTCTCTGCCGGATAACCTCATTCCGGATTTTATCTCTCAGAGAGACTCCAAGCATAGCTCCTTACATAGCTTGCCGAGCGACCTTTAATTTATGAACCAGCCGTACCGTGACTGTCCACGTTTCTGCTCCGTAAGTCATAACAGGCAAGACGCACTGATTAAAGTCTTTACGTTTTGCGGAAAACCCGCTTCCATCCTTGTTAATATTTTGGCAAATCGTTTTATCTATTTTCATAGCACGCAGTTGGTAACCATATAGGTAGGTGTCGAAGTCTCAAATAAAAGATGTCGTTGCAATTTCTGTACAAAAGAAAAGAAACTATAACGGTCAATTGGATTAGCGTTTTCCCAACTATGTTGGGGTCGCCTCCAGTCCAACCAGATACAGCTGAATACCAGTTAGTATTTTACATAGAGCGACTACCTATCTAACCTCACAACTCAGTTACTGGGTAATACGATAAACTCTTGGTAAGACTGGTTTTTAGACTTTTAAGCTTCTGACTACCCGTAACCACTGTCAAAGATCTACGACTGACAGCCGGGACAATGGTGTAACGTGCTTTCCGAGGCACGGCGGGGTTTTGATATATTAATAATAATAATCATTTTATTATCAGGAAACTAAGGCCTATAGATAAAATACACAAAATCATATACAATAATAAACTAATACCTACATATTAAAAACCTTAAAACTATGATACGTAACGTTGTCGGCGTCGTGTGTCGCTGCGTGGTGTCGCGTAACCGTACTCGGAAACGTCGACTTTTCGGCCAAAAGTCCTCTTTCAGACAGGTCTGTAGATGTTGGGTTGGAACTCGTACCACGAATGACTTAAAGTTGATGTTGTGGCGCGATTCCAACCTTTCGACCCTCAGAGTGATATGTAATAGTCACTCATGTACGAACCGCCCGCTTCACAATCACCTATGGCTGATATCATTTAGCCATGAGCCCCTCAAAGCAACTATAATGGTAACTATACAATTTCCTTTGATGGTCCTACTATATTTGGATATAACTGTCGAACCCAGTTAGCATAACTCGTTCCGCATAAATAAATCACGGTAACGCACGTAATATCATTTGGAACTGAGCGTCATTACCGCCTGTCGCAGTTCTGATCCCTTCCTGAGGACGTGACTATTTGTTTTATTATGTCTAAAAGTTAGACCATGGAAATTGCGGGAGATGGAGCGGAGGCGGGAGCGATTTAGTGACATTCTTGCGAAAATATGCGTCACATCCACGCTATACAGCCATGACTCAGCATAATTCTGTTACCCTATGTCTGACAGAGCCACAGTGCTAGTTATCAGCTACAGCATCCGTTGACGTAATAACGTAAGCTGGTGCAGCATAAAATAAGATACAAAAAACAAATCAAGAAATAAAATAAAATATTTAATAGTAGTTCTTTCTTCATCTGTATATAAATTTTATATTGAAATGGCAGCATTCCGTTCAAAAAATTAAAAAGCCGAAAGACGACCACTGCTGGACAAGGACATAGAACTCCCCCAAACATAGCCATAACAGTCCTTCGTGATAATACCCGCACTGGGCCCGCGTTGTGGATACTGCCCACTCCTCACTGAGAGGCCTGTGTTTTCTAGCTGTTTTCCTACTCATCCCTCTGCTGGACAGAGGGAGCAACAGTAGGAAAACAGTTTACAGAGGTATGAGGAACAGGGTGTAAAGTTCACTCATACTCTATAGAAAAGGGAGGATCCTCTGACCAGACAGGTGTTGTGTCCGGCGGGCAACTGCCGTTGTTTAAATGCTAGTTAAGCGGTAAACTCTGCTTGCGAGATGCAGGATTTTGCGTGACGTCAGTATGACGCGTTGTTCGCATGTGGCGTTGTAGATACCGCTACAAGCTGTAGTTTTGTATAGCTTTTTTACAAACTATTTCAATCCCATTTCTTTGAAAATACTACAAAGGGAGTCTTACCTGAAGGCCAATTCTTGTAATTAAAAACGTTCGAAATCTTCTCAGCGACAATAAATGTCAAAAACTTGTCAAAAATTGGAGGGAAATTAGTGATATTTTTGACAGATTGAGACTGATATTTATTAGACTGCGAACGTGCTTTGAACTAAGAGAATTGTCACTCAGGTAATACTTTCATGATATTAAAGTGTCTCATTCATGACAAGCTTGCTGGGTACGTACTAAAAGAATAATAGTTCGATATTGTTCAAGTTATTCAAGAACGTAAGAAGTAATATTGGTTGATAATACTAATAATATTGCTGCTCAGATTTTCTTCAAGACTAATAAGAAAGAAAGTTGTTTAGAGACAAAATAATATCGAAAGTTGGCCTAGTCGAAGCTCCGGTGTACAGACGCCAGCACATCAAGCTACTACAATCTGTCAAATTTCTTTAATAGATTTTTAACTTTATCGCTAAAGCATAAGGTTCAAAGTTGATTGGACAAAATTTGACAGTTTCGGGTAGCTTGATGTGCTTGTCTGTACATAATAATGTCGTAAACTTTTTAAGGGCGAATTTCATCAACGAAACTGAACGCGTTCAGCACATCTAAGTGTGGATATATACTTTGTGAGGCATGTGCTTCACATGCGATGCGCCGCAGCCCTTGCAAAGTGTGTATCCATCTTTATCCGCTAGAACTGTCAGTGTCAAAATTGTTGTGGAATATTGAAAATGCCAGTTTTTGTAAGCGGTTTATCGCGTTCAGTTTCAAGGTCATACATAGCACACGTATCAAACCGGAAAGGGATCGGCGCCGTATCAACTCGAGCTGTTCAGTATTCTTTGTATGAAACTCCCTGCTGCAACGCACACTGATCGGAATCGTAACGTAATCACCTCGCCTCGGGACAAGCTCACGAACCGCGGTGCGGTGCGTTACGGCTCGTCGTCCCGCGCTTACGGCTCGTCCTCCCCGCGCTTACGGCTCGTCGTCCCCGCGCTTACATCTCTCCGTACCCAAGCTTACGTCTTTTCGTTCACCCTTGCCCCTCTCACCTCTCCGGCCTGCCTGCTGCACCATAAACCAGCGGTCGGCGAGCCGTAAGCGCGGCGTCGCCTAGCCGTAGCCGAGTCGACGTATCGGAGCTTCTGATCCGCTTTGGTTACGTGCTTACGTTAGGTTGACGCCTATTTGACGGCGAGACAAAAGGCGATACGGTGCCGATCCCTTTCCAATTTGATACGTGTGCTATGACCTTTATTGGTGACTTTGGAACTTAGTAGATGAAGTATTTAATCGTGTTCTGCTTTCCAAAATCGCTAATTTCAGAGCCACAGACAAACGGAAATCTGTGCTAATGCAATAAAAGGGGCATATTTGTATGTCGTACTGAACGAATGAACGAATTGGAGGTCCCTTGTTATGAACAAATGATTTACATACGTATCTGAGTGGAAAAAAGGACTGACGAAATGGATACATGCATACTATAATATTTGTATTGGTGCAGAGGTTGTTGGTTCCAAATAATCATCCTACAACGTTCCCACTGCTGGAACACAGACACAGGCCTCCTCTCAGTGAGGAGGAGTGGGCTGTAAATCCACCACGCAGGCCCAGTGCGGGTTGGTAGATATCACATTTCTACGATCTTTTGGTTCTATGACATACCGGTTTCCTCACGATATTTTTCTTCACCGTTTTTGAGAGCAATGGTAATGAAATAAATTAACGGATGGATAATAATAATATACTTTTAGAACTGAAACAGCTTATCGATGTTATCTCAAAAGTAAGTACCCAGACTTACGAAAGATCGTCACTTGATCCGATGTTGAGGTGAATAAATGAATAACTAATTATTTGAAATATACAATATAATAGAATTATTATTATTTGCTTCTCTCTTTTGACAATGTTATTAGACTCAGCTTAAATAATAAAATGATTTTATTCCTGTAAGCAGGTTTGCACAAACACCTTTACACGTAAATCATATTTTTAAAACTCAGCGTTTCCTATCTGACTAATCAGAGAAGAAAAAAAACCGGGCAAGAGCGAGTTCCGTAAGAGTTCCATACCAACATTTTTGTTTTTCATCGGCGAGGCCTATATTCGTTAGAGAATTTTAACACTGCACGCTGCAGTGTAGAATATTACGGTTTTAGGTCAGCGCCATCTCTTGACCGATAGTGGAACTAATGTAACTTTTGTTGATGATTTCTGAAAAAGTGTGCCATATAGAGACATCGTTTTATTTTTCCTGTAATATTTACATAAACTTCTATCACATGGAAAAAATTCTGTATGCAAACTTCGGAGATAAGGCCGCGGAGATTATCTAATTTAAATAAAAATACCGTTCCAAAACTGTATTTTTTTTTTACATAATACTTAATCGAAAACTATGCGGCCTAAAAAAAATTAAAATGTGTTTGAGAATGTGCACACTGCGTTCTTTCATTATGATACCCCACATGCCCTAGTAGCCCCATTTTGAATTTTTCAAAACCCCTTTCAGGCCCTGTTGCAAAAAAAAAAATATTTCTTTCTTATTTGCAAAATAGTTCGGCAAACGTCATCTAAAACTATTCTAAATTTCAAGTTGATAGCATTAACAGTTCTTGATATATCCAGCTGTGACAGACAGACAGACTGATTCGCACCATAAGGGTTCCTTTTTACCATTTTGGTACGGAACCCTAAAAAGTAAAAGTGTTTGTAATTAATGATTTATCATTTAACCTGAAGTTAGTTCAGTTCCACCCGACGCAATGGTATAACGGTAAGTGCAAAGGCGTAGCTCAGGTCCGGTTGAAAGGGCAGCGTCAGGCACTTACAAGTTGTCTGGCATTTTTGCTGAACTGGGCCTTTTTAGGCGCAGACGTGAGGCACACTTTCCTGCTAATTTCTTACATCGGACTTTACACTTTTTATTTGATGTTTTATTTGTTTTCATCTGGTATATTATGTGTCTTTTAGACTGCTAAATAAATTTTAGTGTTCTTCCATCGTTGTCAACAGGAACAACGAATTAAAATTGTTTCTACACAATCCTTTTTTTTTTTTTTAATAAAATCTTTGCCCCACACTAGGAATTTCTCCTGTGTTGTGGGTGCGTTTACAAACATTTAAACTCACATACACAAACAGCCAGACCCGGAACAACTACTTTTAGGTCATACAAATATTTGTTCCGTGCGGGAATCGAACCCGCGACACGCAGCGCAGCAGTCAATCGCTTAACCACTGCGCCAACCGTGCAGCCTTTTGATCCCTACACTTTCATCCGTTCCTTAGGGCAAACTATTAGATCAAAGGAGACTACCATAATCTGCCGCGCGGAAACGTAGAGTTTATACCAGGCGATCTATTCTCTGCCAGGGTCGCGGGTTGTTCGAAAGAGTTACCGTGGCCCCTGGCACAGGCAACTGTAAGAACACGGGTGGGTTTTAGTAAGTACTGAAAGAACACGGGTGGGTTTTAGTCAGTACTGAAAGAACACGGGTGGGTTTTAGTCAGTACTGAAAGAACACGGGTGAGTTTTAGACAGTACAAGTCTGACATCCTCCCGCTCCGCCCAGAGCGGGAATAGTTATTTGAGAATTTTACACCCAAAAAAGGCGATTTATTCTATACAAATCCCACTGTGAAAACTTAGGTGAAGTCAATAGCGCCAATTCGGTGGAGTGACAACTCACTTTAACTAAGTTTTCACAGTATAGACACCGCAGTTGGCAATTTTGAAATGTTGATTACATTTTGTTTAGGTATTGGTCAGATAGCCGAGACTAGCACTTACCACATATTGTTTTTTGTTCCACAAAACAGTCAACCATCCAAACATGTCCCAGATACGTAGCCACAAGCCCTACCGCCATATTTATTTGGTCAATCAATTCATAAATATTTTGAACGCATCCGGACACACAAAACAGTCCGGTTGACAGACGACATCTGCCCGATCTGATCAGAATAACAAAACAAATCTAGTTTGCATTTACGAATGCAAAATTTATTAAACTTGGTACAGTTACGTGGAAATCTGGCGACCAGTCTTACCAAAGGGTATCGTGTTACCCTGGAACTGGGTTGTGCAGGTCAGGTAGGCAACTCTGATAACCGGTCTTACCAAGGGGTGTCGTATTGCCTAGTAACTGGGTTATAGAGGTCAGATAGGCAGTCAGATCGGCCTCAATGTACTTGGGCTTGGCTTTGGCAAGGCAGATGATGCTGACTCACATGTGAAAATATATTATGTAGATGCAGAAATTGTTAAATTTTAAATCACTTTCATCCTATAGTATCGATCAAATTGTTGCGTTCTTCGTTTCGAATATTTTGAAGTGTGTAGATACATATTTTGTTCGTGGTTGTACCGTACGTATTGGCTTGATTTTATTCCGAAAGTAGGTCATTTTCTGAATTGTTCTGCGATTAAAAATTATCTTGGACGAATAAAATTGTGTGATGGTTTTAAATCATGCAGGAATCGAGCGGGCATAATTTATACGGATATAAAGTATTTATTGAAGTTCTTTGTTGTGGAATACGGAACGAGATAATAATATATCGCATCTTTTGTGGAGTTTGCACAGTGGTTAAATGAAGCTCTAAAATGACGATGCTCATGAATGTCCTCAAAAATTTTAATATTTAGTTATCTTTAAATGCAATAAATAGGTGAATTATATTTTAAAAAAGCGTGTGGTGTCGGGGGGACCCCCGGCAGGAACGAAGTTTAAAATGAAAATCCAAGATGGCGGTTGCAAAAATTTCAATATGGCGACAATGTTTACATTTTTGCAGCCTTCATCTTGGATTTTCAATTTGACCTTACTATCACCCTCGAAAACCATGAAAACTATCTCTCTCTCTCCGAACTGCCCGATTTTTCGTTACGTGACGATTTCTACCAGTTTACTCCTACCACAAGCTCCGTAAAAGAACTTCGTTCTAAAAATGTTCGACGGTGTTATGACGCTTTTCTTTAGGTCTACATAACAACACCTTGTGACTATTAACATCGTTAAGAAGCGTCTTCATACTATAAGATATGCTGTCATCTACATCCTAAGCCAATGGTGTTCTTTCCTTGAGAACAATTTTATTATCTAAATTCTAAATAATAAAAAAGCTATCGCAAATAATTTGATATCTTTTCCCCTGATTTTACCACCACCAACCTGAACTGAACGAAAAAACAAACGAAACTCGTTACACTTGCCCCAAAAATCAATAGTACCCTAATCAATCCACAAAAATCTGACCGATCATTACGAAAATTCTCACGTATCCGCTCTCACACATCAAAAATCACTTACAAGTGCTTACAGGCCAATAAAAACAAACGGCCGTGCCTCCGAAACTGGCTCTTACTAGTTTGAACTGGAGAAATATCCGCCATTTTGCCGTATAACACCTCCCGAAACCGCCCGAGACCGGTGTGAACTGGTTTTTGCCAGATGTCGCATGACAAATAGCAATGTGGTTCTAGATGATTTCGGGACTCTTCGGGCGTTTGTTTCTTATTGAGCGATAAGCGAATAGTGGTTTTATATAGATTACTGCGTTTTTCAATTGTAAAAGGATACCGTTTCTTCGAGTAACTATCAATACTGGCATTTGGGCCTTTATGACAAACGGTTTCTTCTGCTTATTTATTGCAAGATTTCGTTCATTTATGATGTGCCCAGTATGTCATGGCATTGCACTTCGCCCCACAAAACAAAAAAATGTGCTCATTATCCCAAAATACAGCAATACTGCTTAACAGTAGGGACAAAGATTAGGATGATGAAGAAGGTTATAGTATAATTAACACATCATCGTCATGCTACCCTTGTCCCATTTCACTCCCTTCTCTTTGACATCATTCCTTATACAATCCATCAATCTTTTCATAGACCTTCCTCCATCTCTATTCATCACTCAGTCACATGCATGTTCCACATAAACGTAAAAGATGAAAAGAAACAACAGTCCAACAAACACTCCGAACACAACAACTGTACCACTTCGGTAATAGGTAGAAAAGGTACAAAAGGTTTCCAAACCACATCAATTAGGAACAAGGACAAGCAATTTTCTACGGAATCCTATTAACTCATTTACTTCATGTCATTGTTAGTTAACTAGCATTTAATAACTTGGCAACTTCGGTATAGAGTAGCTTGTAGCTAGCGTTAATGCCAAACTTATAGCGCTTTGCAAACTATACAAACTTATTCTGCTATATATCTCTTTAGAGCATGAAGGCCACCTCCTTGACGAGTTAGCTGGTGACTGGAGAAAATAAAGTGGTGTTAAGGATCCTAAATTTATCAGTTTTGAGTAGTTTTGGCTCCTTGTGAACGGAAAATGGACTGGGAATCGTTTTTTGGTTTAAAAGGTATGCATAATCAGCCTATAATATTCCCACTGCTGGGACACAGGCTTCCTCTCGATGAAAGGGAGTAGGCATCTGTTCATTAACAATTGGTGACGTGTGTGGACGTGTTTGCAACCAGTTTATAAACATGGCAGTAGTGTGAAATATGTTAGATACAGAGAAAATAACAACACTACTTCCTCGGGCGACATTTCAACGCAGACTGGAGTGTGGACAAGAGATATTCATATAAACTTTGTTTCCAGCAACTTTGTCATTGCTCATCAACAATGTTGTTCAACTGTTGCTCAATAAATGTTTACCATGAATACGGGGCTTTATGCTAACGTTATACTAAGAATAAGTTTTTGCGACTGTGAGGTCAAGTTTCTTATTTCAAATTTTCCTGAATGTATGCATCAATGAATTCAACAAATTTTTGTTCTGCATTATTTCAAAGCACCTAATATCAATAGCTCACAATACTACCATAACTATTTACTGCATAAAATTTAAACAATCTATATAAGAAACGTCACAGGTCAGACTAAACGCTAATCTCTCTGAATTAGACCAACACGTAATAAATCTTCTGACTTTCATAGTACCCCAAATTAAGTACGATGATATAATTGCTATTTCGTAGAAGCTCTCAAAGCAGAATACATAATGTACCTACATACTATACGTCCTAAATAGGTCAGGAATTAAAGGTCGGTGCCTATTTAGAAAGGTTAGGTGTTGTAATCCAATTTGGTTAGTGCCACCTTCAAATCCTTGATGTGTTAAGTGGGAGCGTAATGGCGGCCCATTCAAAAATAGCTGGGTTAGAAGTAGAACGAAATTAAGTATAGTAGAAATAAAGTATACAGTTCAAAGCGAGTACAGTAAAAGCAGTGGTGGCCCAGTGGTCACGGACACGACTTATGAGTTGTAGGTCGTAGGTTCGAACCCAGACAGGGGCTTTACTTTGTGTAAATTATTTCATCACCATTGCTCTCAAAACGGTGAAGGAAAACATCGTGAGGAAACCGGCATGTCCTAGAACCAAAAATTCGAAGACATGTGACATCCACCAACCCGTGAGACCAACCATTGAGAGGAGGCCTGTGTCCCAGCAGTGGGAACATTATAGGCTGATTATGGTATGGTTATACAGTTCAAAAACGTTTTATTCACTACTTTTGTACAAGGTACCGTTAATTGATGTGTTATAATAATATATGAGGAGATCCGCAGAAGAACCAAGGTAACCGACATAGCCCGAAGCATTGCCAAACTTATGTGCAGGGGGCAGGGCACATTACTCGCAGAACTGATGGCCTATGGGGCCGAAAGGTTCTGGAGTGGCGACCGCGTACCGGAAGACGTAGCGTTGGAAGGCCTCCCACAAGGTGGTCCGACGACCTTGTGTAGGCCGCAGGAACCCGTTGGATGCGAGAAGCGCAGAACTGGTCGAAGTGGAGGTGCTTGGGGGAGGCCTATGTCCAGCAGTGGACGTCTTTCGGCTGAAATGATGATGATGATGTGTTATTGGGTAGAGACTGTAAGTTCGGCGCCGTTAGCTTAGGTTTAGATGGACCGTTAAACTTTGCTGGAAATTTAATTAAGTTGTTTATTCTCATCATCTGCCTAGCCTTTTCCCAACTATATTGGGGTCGGCTTCCAGTCTAACCGAATGCAGCTAAATACCAGTATTTTACATGGAGCGACTGCCTATCTGACCTCCACAACCCAGTTACTGGGTAATACGATACCCTTGTTAAGACTGGTTGTCAGACTTTCAGGCTTCTGACTACCCGTAACGACTGTCAAAGATCCAGGAATGACAGCCGGGACCAACGGCTTAACGTGCTTTCCGAGGCACGGAGGGGTCACGGTATGTAAAGATGATCACCCATCCACGGACCAACCGCGGCAAGCGTAGCTTAACCTGATCGATCGACCTGTGCGGCTGTTATTATTTAACCACGAGCCCCTCATTAAGTTGTTTGTTCTATTAAAAGGATATCAGAATCACTTTTACACGTCATAATATTGTAAACAAATATTTGACATTTCCTATCTGACTACCCCTCAGACGAAATGGCGAAACAAACTCAAGGGTCAAAGCCTCTTTTAAAGTCCAGACAAAATCTTGATCACAATATGTGAGGACAATGTAACCTACATGATTGTCCTCATGTGATGTGACCAATCTGTCAAGCAATCAGTGTTTGAAATGGTATTTTGAGAAAAGAACCACACTAATTTGAGTGGATCAGTCCAGTCAGTGCAAGCATTTGTCAGTAATCGTGCAGCTGAAATCAGTGAGGATGACAACGACTCGACGAACAAAACAAAAGAAAGCACATTTGGGTAGGCCGCAAAAAGTACTCAGAAAACTGCCAGATGGATGGCCGGTAGCTTAAGGATTGGAGTTACTGAGCTGAGGACACGACAACAACGACGTGCACTTGTTTCTTTGACAAATATACCTATTTTTCTTTCTTTCTTAAATGGTGTTGCGATTGGATCCATGTCCTTCCCAATCGAACACTATTTCTGATTGCTACTTCTGATTTTGCATCACTGCTCAATTCACAATGATCTTTATTCTCATTCTTATAATGTTGCTGCTGTTACATAACATACATACATAATCAGCCTATAATGTTCCCACTGCTGGGACACAGGCCTCCTCTCGATGAGAGGGAATGGGCCGTAATCCACCACGCGGGCCCGGTGCGAATTGGCAGATGTCGTTTGTCTTCGAATTTTTGATTCCAGGACATGCCGGTTTCCTCACGATGTTTTCCTTCACCGTTTTGAGAGCAGTGGTGATGAAATAATTTACACAAAGTAAAGCGCCTGTCTGGGTTCGAACCTACGACTTACAACTCGTAAGTCGCGGCCGTTACCATTTGGCCACCACTGCTCTGCTGTTGTTAGTAGTAAAGTAACTGTGAACGGACTGTATGCTATTATGTAGTTAAATATGCATTGAGAGCACGTGACCTTTCGTCAGAAACATTAACGAGATGTTAATTTGACAGTCTCCGTGTAAAGCTGAAGTATTATTCAAAAGCGAAAATTGGTTGCTAAAAGAAAAAAAATTCTACGAGACACCTTTCCACACCATCTCCCTTCAAAACCTCAAAGGAAACTCAACCGCAAAAAACAACCTCTCTAAATTCTGTCAGCTAATTACACAAATAGGCCAAAATTCTCTTCCGTTCCAACGAATAAAATTCAACAGAGCAGTTTCTTTCAAACGAAGGCTTTCTTACTCAAAAATCCGACGCAAATGCCCTGTTATGGAGCTCGGAAACAAAAGCATAAAAATTAATCGATTTCGCACAAAATGGGGGAGGTTTCTATTCAAATCTGTAATATAACAGTTTTTCGCTTCGTTTTATTAAAAGTTACATAAGTCGGGGCTGGAGGAAACATTGATTCTTTGTGTAATTATACTTGGTTGATTTAATTGGTGTATTTTCGGGTAACCAGTGGGTATTATTGGTTCGGCGAGTCTATTTGTGGTGGGGAACGCACGTGTGTGTTTATATTTTAGAAAAGAAATCTTTCGTACTTGACTGGAAACATAATAATCAGTCTATAATGTTCCCACTGGATACAGGCCTCCTCTCAGTGAGAGGGAGTGGGCCGCAATCCTACACGCTGGCCCAGTGCGGGTTGGTAGATGTCACATGTCTTCGAATTTTTGGGTCTAGGACATGCCAGTTTCTTCACGATGTTTTCCTTCACGGTTTTGAGAGCAGTGGTGATGAAATAATTTACACAAAGTAAAGCGCCTGTCTGGGTTCGAACCGACGACCTACAACTCGTAAGTCGTAAAGTAGTCAAAAATATAAAAGTAAGCTAGATGAGGTCGGCGTTTCCTATCTGACTACTCTGAGAAGAAAAGGCGCAACAAACTCAGAGGTTACAGTCTCTTTTAACGTCCAGACATAATCTTGGTCAGATCATGTGAAGACCATGTAGATTGATGTCTGAAATTGTCTTTTAAGGAAAGTAACACACAGATTTGAGCGGACCAGTCCTGTCAGTGCAAGCATTTTTCAACCGTGTAGCTCAACTCAGAACTTGAGGAACTCAACTCAACTTAGCTAACGTTCATTCGCTTTGAACTAAGCCAAATAACTGCAGTAACCACGGTAAACACACAGTTCATCAGTTGAATAAAAAAAATCCCCTTATTCCTTGCTAAATTATATCCATCCCAGCGACATATTTCTCGAGCTCAACACGTTTTTGCTTCAGTATTAATGCTAGCATTCGTTCAAGTAGTGTGCGCAGGGCGGGTATACATCATTCTAAGTGAAATATGGCCGACCTAAGTGGATTAATTTACTTGTACTCAATTCTTGCTAATTGTTAAGAGTGTAACTTTTATTTCAAGCTGTTATTTATTAGGTTTTGCGGGTTAGGGCGAGTGCGCATGACTGCAAATGTGCGACTTAATTTTTTGGCAGGATTTTTATTTTCTTTTTTTTAAGTTTTATGCTAGAACGATGCAAATGCGATAAGTATGACAATTTCTGTGTGTCCATATTAAATATGCAAAAGTCATCAGCTGTCCAGCATTAGAAATAGACAAAAAAACTGGACAGTCCATAAAGGTAGAACCACATAATTTTGTCAACTAATATGAAAACGGAAATAGGGACCAAATACTAAAATACTATATTCCGCATCCAGTCCGCCCCAACTACCTTCTTAAGGTCGTCGGTCTGTCAAACTGGGGGGCGTCCCACACTACTTAATTTGTATTTACCAAATTAACATTTCCAAAATTTTAGGATTTACTGGATAGCCTTAGGATTCTTCATTTCATCATCATCTGCCTAGCCTTTTCACAACTATGTTGGGGTCGGCTTCCAGTCTAACCAGATACAGCTGAATACTGGTATTTTACATGGAGCGACTGCCTATCTGACCTGCACATACGATACCTCTTGGTAAGATTGGTTGTCAGACTTTCGGGCTTCTGACTACCCGCAACGACTGTCAAAGATCCACGAATGACAGCCGGGACCAACGGCTTAACGTGCTTAAGTTAGGATTCTTCATTTATTTGCTTTTATTGTTAGTTAAGTCCACAGATAGACAGAAGACTGGGATGGTCTGGGACTGATTGGGTGTGGACTAAATTATAAAGTCAACCGGGGTAGGTATTTTGTCATTGTCAAGTTGGAAACTTACGAGGCGATATTTTAGGCGTAACCGCTTTTCAATAAGTTAATAATATTTAACTTTTGTATCTACCATACCATAGTGTCAGTATGGTATGGTAGATATGGGGCCACGGGCTCAAACAATTTAAAATATCGAAGAAGAGTGCCATCGACATGAAAAGAAAGAGAAGAAGTGTCACTTAATTTCTTTAAGTATGTTTTCATTTTTATATTTTTTGTAAATTGGCACCTTGTTTTTATATCGGTATTCACTAGCTGCGCCCAGCAGTTTCACCCGCGTAAGTGTCGATCCCGTGGGAATATCGGGATAAAAAGTAATCCTCCTATATGTTATTCCAGAGTGTCAGCTACCTCCATACAAATTTTTATCAAAATTGGTCCTTCCGTTTGAGCGTGAAGAAGTAAATAAATAAAAATAAAGTCCTCCAGACCGTATTTCGGTCTCGGCGGCCAATCTCAACGGAGACTAGCCTTCGGCGCGGGAGATATTATAGTGCACAAGTGTGCGCGAAGACACAGGTGCACTCCCTCTTCCCTCACTCTCATAGTCCGATGGGACGGCAATCCGACACGACCGGAAAGAGATCAGGCGCAGACCAACGGCTTAACGTGCTTTCCGAGGCACGGGGGTATCACACCGCCAACTTCCAAACTCCGGGCTGTCACTAAGAAATTCCTAATGGAAAAACTCAATAACACTTTGCCCGACCCGGGAATCGAACCCGGGACCCCACCGCTCCCCGCCCCGCTGGTCTCGTGGTCGCAAGCGCGACTGCGTGAAGAAGTAACAAACATATAAACACACCCCCACACTCACAAACTTTCGCCTTTATAATATTAGTGTGATGTAATTTGCTTTAATTTAATTGTGCTTTCGTGTTGTGCTATGTCTTTTGGGTGCACTGGATTTGAAATGGTTTATCCATCTATTTATCAAATGAAAAAAATACCTTAGACCCATTTGAGTTTAAAAATATAATAAAAAAAATGGTATGGGCCCCGCCTGCTTCCAAATTTTATTTAATTTAAAATGGCCTTGTTTTTAGCTTTTCAGTTTTTTTAACTTAATTTTTTTACCGCAGTGGGGTTTTTTAGTTTTTTTTATTTCCAGCTTTTTAGTATTTTATTTATTTTTGTAATCACCCTTTAAAACCCTTAAATTTGATATTTCACTCGATGGTATTAGAAAAAAAAAATCGAACTTCACAATATGGCACCCTAAATCCGCCATTTTACTTTGTTTTTGCTACCAAAACAAATTTATCCAAATCCGTTCATTCATATAGAAGTTACGAAGGAACAAAGAAACGGACATACATACATACAGGTCAAACACATACCTAATCCTCCTTTTGGGCTTCGCCGCAGTCGGGTAATTAAGGGAAATTTTCTTTACAGCCGTAATAAAACAAGTCATTTAACATTATCTTTATACATTTCATTACCTTTATGATTAAGATTTTATGGATTAATTAATAATTCCCAAGAGATTTATCAGGTTTTTGTGTTGTAGGTATATATAAGTGTTAGCAATTTCTGACGAAAAATCTTGGAACTGTTCGTTTAAGTAAATGAACACGCGTATCTAATCTAATCAGTATCTAATGCATACCTATAAAATCGACAAATAAATTTTAAGTCATTTTGATTTTTTTACTAGGCGTATTTTTTTTAAATCACTTTTCATTTAAAACAGTCAAGTTATTTAATAAAATTTGTGCAATTCCATAAGGAACACCATCTATTTTAATATCATTTAGAAATCATTAAAATTTAAATGCCGTAAACGACTATTGCTTATTATGAACCTTCAAACGTTTAAGAGCCTATACTACCTCAAATGGCTTAGCATGATCCTCCGTTATGTCGAAAATTCCGCAGCATTAATTTTGAAATAAGGGTAATTCTTCCATTTCGTGCAAATTTGGCGAAAATGACAGAAATTTTTTTACTTCAAAACTAGACCTGTATTTCTAAAATATGCATAATTCTTTATGTATTTGCCAATTAATAGCCAATTGCACACATAAACTTAGAAGTTATAAGGGTTTGAATTTTTTTTTCGAACTGGTAATGACTTTGGTAGTGATGGTAATGACAACAGGGAAGATGGTAGTGATACGATCGTACTGGTAATGATTACAAAAAGTTTTGTGATTACATTAAAAGTCTGGGTAATGTTTTTTAACATTTTATTAATTAGTGAACACAATTATTAATCAGACTTACAAATGATCTTAAAATAATTTTACTTTTATTGGTGTTTTACATTAATTACTGCAAAAACACTTTTATTATCTTTTAAAGACAAGTGAAATTAAAAAATCTAAAAAAATAGGAACTTTGGACTTTCAATATTAAGTTATTTTTTAGACAGAGATCTAAACGGCCAAAACGAATTGAAAAGACACATAAAAATTATAAAAAATGTGATAAGTATATAAGTAGGTAATAAACATTCTACTTGTTTATGTTCTTTTTTTATTTCTTGTGTATCTATCTAAAAAAAAACAACATTTTTAATCAACTTCGTAAATAAATCTGTAGGTATCTTACTTTTAACATTATTATAGTATTTTATAATTCTCGATATCTATTTGTACTCATATTATCATTATTATAGTAAATAACAAATAAAAACTAAAAAAAAAGTATAAACGAAACCAAAATATAAAGTTAAAAAGTCATTTCAGTCACTTTCATAGATTAAAAAATATTCAAATCATCATCGTCATCAGATTCAAAAAAATTTTCCTTATTTTGATTTTCACCTTTAGTTTTTTTCTTGTCTTCTAACATAATTGCACTTGAATCGGCCGGTTTTGATATTTTGTTTGAAGTTATAAAATTTTCAAAATTTGATTGAAATCTCTGCTGTTTGTGAGTTGGAGTCTTGAAACTAAAACTAGTATTCGACCAGTGTAATCGAACATCAGACAGTATTTTCACTTTTGGTGAAACTGAAACTTTTTGTGTGTCTGGATATGAATGTTGAATATCTTCTACATTATTAAAGCTGGTCAGATATCTCTTGGGTGAGTTAGTTACTTCTTCAATCATTTCGGGAGTAGTATTTGTGTCCAGAAAATCATGCAACACCTGTTCTTGTTCCTGCGGAATAGTATCCTCGGGTACATCCATATATCCCAAATGATAGCCGTGGGTACACGTGATTCCATTTGGACAAAAGAAGCAACTGAGCTTTCTAAATGTCATCCGTAAACTACTTGCTGACCACAAAACTTGGTGCATAGACATTGTACCCTTGAAAGTTTTAATATTGCTCGGCGTTGTCCTCTCTTCAATATCTTTTCTTGTGATAATACGCATCTCGATATTCTTGATTTTCTCCTTCATTACAAGCCAAAAATCTTTTAGAGTTCCCACATCTCTACCAAATCTGACAGTTTTGTCTGCTGTACGTTTAACGACAGCCCCAATCCCGTCTGGAGCTCCCTTCCCGTGACCGGTTTCCAAGTAGTTCCATGATATTGCTTTCAAATCTGGGAACATGTGTTGAAGTTGATTGATGATATAAAATATCTTGCGATTCCGATACTGGCTTGAAGGACTGTCAGTCAAAAAATGTAAAGTATCAATGACACTGCTGCTTTTTACAAATTCTATTATAGGTATTATGTGTGCCCATACAGATTCAGCATCATGTCTGGTGCATTCACTCATAGTGCACATACTGTGAGTTTTATGTACTCCTGTTTCCGTATCCAGCAAATAAACAACAGAAGTATGAAGGCTGATTTGTTCTGGACTACTACCGAAATGGTGGCTTTGCACTTCTTCATGAAATTTTGCGATATAATTTTCAGAAAAGTCCATGTGTATGAGGGCTTCATTGGGCGTTAAAGTCTTTTTTAAGTTATCTATGTTTTTATATTGTTGGACAATATTTAAACAGTGTTCGAAATAGTGTGGTAGAGAATCTTCAACTTTTTTAATTATAGTAAGTGGCAAATCTTCCATTTCAGTTTTTTTTGTCTTTTTTGTTTCCTTCTCTTCGTCCTTACTAACATAGGTGACAGTTTTCGTTTCCCACTGGTAATATTTCAAAGGTTTGTCATTATAGAACTCTCCATATTCAATAACTTTAGTTTTACATTGTCCACAGGTTCTATTTAGGCACTTTTCTCTTCGAACATCGCAGCAAAGGCTTTCCAGCAACATGGATCCGTTAGCTTCCTTTATTATTTTATTTCTTTGAAGCGACTTTATTAATAAGTCCATATTGACGTGTTTAACACACGAGCAGGTGTTTCTGTCGGACTCTTTTGGATAAACCACCCAAAATGGACGATACTTACAAAATGTTGAATAACTAACTTCTTTATGGGTTTCATTAAATTTTTTGTGAAGATTAATCAAAGTATCCGTGAGATAACGTTTTTGTTTTGTCAAGCCACTTTTTTTGATACATTCTTTTTTGTCTGCAGCAATTCTAGTATTACTATCTTCATCAAAGAACTCTTCTATTTCTCGTTTTATTTCTTTCTCCTGATCTTCATGTATTTGTTTTTTATTTCTTAATGTAAATGGCATTATTGCTGTCGTTATCCTGTGTTTTTTGAAACTTTCTTTGTCTTTTATAATAACATCACTGAATTTACGTTTATCTGTTTTTCTTAGGGTTTTGAACCCTTCTTTCAGCTGTTTAGAAATAACTTCACCAAATATCAACTTCTTTTTCACTTCTTCTTTTTTGCCTTTATCTATTTTATCTATTAAACTTTCAATTTTCTGTTCTGTCGATGGATTTTCTTTTTTAGTCTTTATATTCTCTCTCCTAAGCCTGTCTACAATTTTTTTCAGCTCTCTCTTCTCATTTTGTTCCTTTTGAATTTCTTTTTTCAATATTCCAATTCTTTTAGTATAAATATAACGAATGCGCCGTATTGTCTTTATTCTTTTAACGCAGTTTTCACATTTTTTATTAAATTGATCTCCTTTATTCTTTTTGACTTCGATCTGAGAAGTTGACGGTCCCTCCAGTGGGTCAACTTTACTAACTTGAGGCACTTGACGATCTATTGTTTCATCATCGCTGGTAGGTGGAGAATTATCAACAAGCATTTGCTCTATTGCTTTTTCTTTTTTCTTCTTTTCTATGTATCGTTGACGATTTTCTCTCCATTGTTTTCTTTTCTGTCTTTGTTGTCGTGGCGTTAAGTCTTTAACTGACTTTATTTTATTCTGTTCTTTGCGTTTCAAATATCGTAACCTTTCTTTTTCTTTTTGAGCAGCATATTTTTCTGGATCTTTTTTTATTTCTTCATACTTTTGTCTTTTATGAAGTCTTTGTTGAGCTAACTTTTCCTCAGTAGTTTTCTTTTTTTTCGCCTTCGGTTTCGCCATGATTCTTGTTTCTGTAAATAAAACACTGTAATTAATGATCTATTTAACTAAAGACTACTTAGCTTACTTTATGTTCACTCTGCCGTGACAGTGAACCTTTATAAATATATATATCTTCTATAGAAGTTATAAAGTATGTGTATAACAAAAAAAAGTACACGATAATATCCTTAAATTTTGATAACACCAGGTGTTCTTAAGAAAAATCCAACCCAAGATAGCATAGAACGTGTTAAAAATAAGACTATACTATACCTAGTATACAGCGTGTTACAGAAAGGGTATATCCATACAAACGGGTTGAAGAGTGTATCTGGTCCAGAATCTATGTGCAAAGTTTCAGCTCAAAAGCAATAACTTTGAAAATGCATAATATATTTTTTATTTCGATAGTTTATTAAATTGAAATCATAACAAATGTGTCACCGCACTACGAGGGTCATTAACATTATCCATTACGTGTCTGTGCGCCTAGCACACACGCACATCACGGCGCTGCAAGGCGGCGCCGCGGCGTTCGGGGGTTCCCCGAATCGTAAAAGAGCACCGCGCGCGGCGCGGCCCCTTTGCCTACGATGTTACGGGAAACGTACCTAATAATTATGTAAAAAATTAAGAATAAGTTGATAAATGATTTTTTTTAAAGTAACTTACATTTTAAAGGTGAGGTTCAATGTGCTGGCCTTGGAGTTGTACGCACAAAGCCGCACGCTCGTTCAGATTTCGCTGAACATTGCGGAGCATGTCCGGCGTTACACTCCTGAAGGCGTTTTTAATTCGCACTTCCATTTCGAGCACAGTATCACACTCCACTGCGTACACAGTATTCTTAACGTACCCCCACAAAAAAAAGTCCAACGGCGTCAAGTCTGGTGACCGTGGAGGCCAAGCCACGCTCGTACTACCGCGCCCGATCCACTGAGGAAACCGCGCGTCCAGATGGTTGCGAACATTGCGTGCGAAGTGAGCCGGTGCTCCATCATGTTGGAAGATCATGTTATTATTCATCACAAGATCCACATATCTTGCGATGGGTAATACAGTGAGGACATCGTCCAGCTGAGTTCTTAAAAATTCTAAATAATTTTCGCCGTTTAGAATTTGCGGAAAAAAAACTGGCCCTACAAGTACTTCGCCGATTATGCCAGCCCACACGTTAATTCGCCATTGGTGTTGAAATGATGACTGTGATGAAGCATGGGGATTTGTATGGGCCCAAACATGTTCATTGTGCAAGTTGTTTATTCCCGCTCTCGTAAAACTTGCTTCATCAGTCCAAAGCACTTTGGAACTAAATCCCGGCGAGGCGTCTCTCTGCCTTAGGTACCACTCGCAAAAGGTCACGCGAGGCAAAAAATCTCCTGGCGTAAGCTCCTGAGTGGGGCGGAAGTGATACGGATGCTGGTGGTCTTGGCGCAGCACTCGCCATACCTCCACATGGTTTACAGCGCCCAGCACTAATGCAGCTCGTCTTGTGCTACTGCGTGGAGTACTTTCAAAAAGTTCTAGCACAGCGTCTTCAAATCCAGGATCCCTCCTGTTTGGCCGACCTTCCGATGCAGGCTCATGGAATGAACCCCTGGAGTACAGACGTTGTGTCATCCGGCTGAAACATGCCCTCGAAGGCAGCGACGGACGCTCAGCAACTGGTCTTCCGTCGATGAATCGCTGACGATACAGCTCTCGAGCAGCTCTCAGATTACCATGCGTTGCTCCAACACACATCATCATCTCATAATATTCGCTATTACTGCGTGACATTTTCACGAAAATTTCTAATACGATCACTGATCTGCTAATCACAAATTCACAACTTCGCACCGATACAGACAGAGAGCGACTAAAAAGCACACGAAAAAAGTCGGATATCCTAGTACTAAGGTAACTGACCCAATTATTGCTTTCGATTTTTTTTTTTTTCATAATAAGTAAATTGACCGACTTATGACACGAAACACGTCATAAGAAGCATCTCTCATGCGTTAATACACGAAATTGATAAAAAATCCATTTGAAAATTAACCTTAATTAAATGAACAATACTTACAAACATTGTAATTATTGTTCACTAAAGGTTTATTTTGAGATGAACAAGTAAGTTTTAGTTGCTAAACTTTGCTTACATGGATATTGGGGATAATCAGGAAATAAACAAATGTTTTAAGCATAAAACATAATTAAGCAAAATGCTGCCGTAAATCAAAATGAAAAAATAATTTCATAAAAAGCAGAAAACTGCCTCATTGACCCTAAACATCACTGTGTGGGTAACCTTTGTTATCCTACATGATTGTAAAAGTACAGAAATTAGGGTTCAGTATTATTAATGTGAAAATTTCCGTTACTCATGAAGTCCTAGTACTTTAAATAACTTCTCTTGCATATGATGGAAACATTCCCTGATTACGGAAAATTTAAACTTTTCCCGTTCAAACACGGCGCACGCGCCTATCATCGACGATCGGACAACGGGACAACTGTAAACAAAGTGACGTGTTTGGATACATTTGATAATTCATTTGTTTTTGATATTATTAGCAGTATGCGATGTCAGCGGTTGTTAAGAAGTAAGTACAGCCATAACACCTACTTCTTAAATTAAAATTTACTAAAAATAAAATTTTGTGCTGAACCCTCTGGCATTATTTGTACCAGGACACACATAAGTTACGTAGAAAAGTTTTCTAGGGTTCATTTTCAACTTAATTAATTTTTTTTTTGTATTGAGTAGTTTTGTAGTTTCCTATTATTGCAGTTTTAACACACTTTTGTCAGCCATTTATCTCAGTTAGTTACAGTGTGTCAAAAAAATAAAAAAAAGGACGATTATGCTAAAGGAGATTTACAGGAAAATTTTTATTATTGCTGAGATAGAAAATTTATTGAACTTAGTTGGATAACTGCATGCAGCCACTGCACTGCACTGCACTGCTGCATGTAGTCATTGAATTCATAGAAAATTTGGGCTATAGCTTTTAGGAGTGTTTTAGCTGATATTTAAAAGATTTTATGAAAGAAAAAAAAAATACTCATACTGTATTAATAATTACGTACATACTAGGCAGTACGTTTTTGTACTACAAAACAAAAAACAAGTAACTCATTTGTATTCAAATGTGTGATATTTTGTGGAATAAAACTAACATGCGGAACCCATTTAGCAAATAGTACCAGGAGAAACAAATCTTTTACCGAGTTGTTCTTTTGTGTGTAGTTTATTGACACCGATCAGATGACTTGGTCTAGTGATGTGTAGAATTGAATTGGAAGCATAATTGATTTTTAGTTAAATGTTTCTTAACTTTATAATTATGTAGGTATAGGTATTAAAAAATGTTGCCATGTAGTTCATTATCACCAAAAGAATCAGTGTGTTTGATATGTCCATACCCTTTACGTAACACACTGTATAGGTATAGTATAGTCTTATTTTTAACACGTTCTATTATTACATTAACGTAGCGAGTAATTGAAATGATTTAAGTACCTACTCAGAGCTTTAAAATATAAAAATAAGATTTTAAAAGTTTTTTTTTTAATAATTTCATCATTACCTTCTGTTTAGGATCATTACCTTCAGTTTCAAAGCTGAAGGTAAAAGAAGGTGATGATGCTGAAGGTAATGACATTTTAGGACATTTTAGACTGTAACCCTATATCCGTAAATATGACAATTATCAAACCTACAAGAACATTAATAATCCTAGTGAGCTTCCTTTTTAAAGATCAAACATAAATAAAATCTTATTACTTACCCCACAATTTAGGCGATGGTAAACACAAATATTTCGTGACAAAGTAAAATTTCGAGTATTCAATGTTCGATAATTCTCCAACCCAGACGCGCAGCCTTCCTCTCCCGTGCCTGTGGCTCAACTGGCTGGCGAGCGAAATGCGGGGCGAGGGGAGTAAAACCACAGAGTAAAATATACTGATATTTTGTACTTACTAATTTTGCCGCTGGTAATGATCAATTTTGCATGACAAAAGTTTGTTTTTTTCTTTTCAAATTAATTATACAGTTTAAGTTTGTAAAAAACATTCTACAGATTCTTTGTAATGTATGTAATAATATTTATGCACTTAGTGATTGATTGTAGCAACGCAGCATTAGAATTGAAACACCTATTCGGCAATACTCACGATGGGACACTGAAGGTAGATGATTTTTAGCATATTTTTGTAAAATATTTATTAAACCCATTGGAAATAGCAATTCACGTTACCGTATGGCTATAGTTTAATATTATACTATTTCGTTCTGATAGAAAGCACACACTCAAAAAGATTTTTATTTTTTTTATGACTACAAATAGCGAATTTGCACGAACTCGTAGAAGTACCCATAAATATATGCTAAAGTTGACGATTAATGTAAGGTCTTATGTTAGACGAAAACACGATTCTATAAAATTTTCTCGATAGAAAAAAATTCCAAAGTTACCTCCAAACCGAACAATAAACCGCTGGTATTCAAAAAATACTTCAAATTAGATCATGAAACTTTGCATACTAACTGAACTAACTATAAAGCAGGTCTTATGTTAGTTAGTTTTTTTGAATTACCTTTATTTTCACCGTAAAAATCAAATACCTAAACTATTGGCGCTGCCCCCCGCCCAGCACCGCACTCTGTCTCGCTTTCACACAGTCCGCGAGCAGTATCGTGCGAGCGAGATAAAGAGTGAATTTTAGCTGAGGTAGTATAGGCTCTTAAGGGGTATTAATGTAAAGACCACGCTTCGAAATCGTCATTACAGTCCGGTAGTATAAAAAACTATAGGTAACCAGCTGAAATCACAGTACAATAAAAAAAGGTATTGCAGAAACTTCTCTACCACCTTAGGTTATATATTTACTTATATACATTTTTTTTATTGCTGAATGGGCTCGCTCTTGACCTCGATCACGCCTGATGGAAAGCGATGGATGAGGTCTATGATGGAACGAGCATGCCCAGAAGATGTCTAAGGCACTGGAACTCCCACGCATCGACGAAACACAGCAGGCTGCTTGACGTCGAGCTCCGGTAGGAGGGTTGGTCGGAAACCAAGCGGGCGTTAGCCCTACCACCGCAAGGGAAGAGTTGGCCAGTCAAATAAGGTGTTGGGTGTCCAGGATGCGCCGTGCGCACAGTTCAGTCGAGTAACTGGCGGAACAAACTGCGCTACACGAGGAGGCTTCTTCATGCATCCCAAAAAAAAACAAATACTAATACGTCACTACACCTTTATGTAATTTGTACAGTATATAAAAGTGTTAGCAATGTCGTAGTACCTACAGAAAACACGAAAACGAAGCGAAAACGAAGTACCAGGCACAGCTACAGGATATATTTTATGTTAAAACAATAAAGTTCTTTGAAGATCCGTGGCATACCTACTTATCATCGATTATATATAGGGTGACTGGTAATTATTATCGGTCACTAATTACCAGTCACCCTATATGTATAGGTTTTATGCGTGACCGCCATTTTGAAACAAAAATCAAAATGGCGCGACATAGTTATGCCAGGCTCCATATAATTTTTTTTATACCTTTTCACGCGGACGAAGTCGCGGGCAGAAAACTTCTTTCATAATATAACGATCCTCATAGAATATCCAACGGTCCCGATCAAAACCAACACCCTTAGAATACCCTCCATAACGTTATTAAGACAGTGGGGTCACGGATGCCAAAATATGTGACCCTTACCCCCCCCCCCCCCCACCCGTTTTACCCTAAAATTATACCAACTGTTATTGTTATACCCGTTAAATTTAATTGTTTCAAGGATCAGTTAGAGGAAACAGTATCCTTCTGATTCGAAAATGATATACTAGAAACACTGCAGCTATCGTATTGCGTTGTAAATTGTAACGGGTTTCGGCAATTTTAGGGAAATGGTGGTCTGTCCACATCTTGGATTACTAATGATATTATTATCTTTGTCAATGTCCAAGTTTTCAAGGCTCTGTGGACCGTTTCTCCTTTGGCAGCATACCTATCAAGGTCATTGTTTTCAAGGTCACGGTTATGTATTTCAAATTCCCATGTATCTGCTTTTGACTTCGGAATCATCATGTACCGTCATTTCAGTCGAAGTTTTCTTTCAGTGGAACTCTTATTCGTAAATAACGCGATATTTTGAAGTTTTACAGAACGATGTCAGATAAAAATCAAAAGGCGCGAAAACAAATGAATCACTAAAATCGAATCACAAATACCTACACAAGCCTAAATTTGAATTCTTAACCAAAGTTCGACAAAACGCCAATTTCATTATGTATTACATATGAAATTATTATTTACCTAAATTACCTTTCATTTTTATTACATTTTATTGTGTTGTGGCTAAAAGACCTCTTTTAACTGTTTAGCGAGTCAAAATATAGGGAACGGCTGATTTTTTTTCGCGTCAGATTTGGTCCCATAGTAAAAGTTGTTCATAATGACGAGTACAATGACCTCTTAAGAGGTTGTTAATGTTTTACCAATAACCCTGTACCTAAATGCAGTCGGTGATAGAACTTACGGACATGTTAGCAAATTGGCATTAGGAATTTTGTCATTGCCTTTTTCTAAAGCATTTGTGGAAAGAGCCTTCTCTCAAGTAGCTATTATTAAAGACAAACTTCGCCATTCACACTGCCGAATTAATCTTGAGAATAAGATAATAAAAGCCTTCCCGACCGTTTTTCGGTCACGGTGACCAATCTCAATGGATATTAGCCAGGTACGCAGGAGATATTTTATAGTACACAAGTGTGTGCGCAAACACAGGTGCACTCTCTGTTCCTTTACTCCCATAGTCCGATGGGACGGCAATCCGACACGACCGGGGAGAGTTCAGGCGCAGGACCAACGGCTTTACGTGCTTTCCGAGGCACGAGATAATATACATTGCTAGAAGGATGTATTCATTATGTTATGGCTAAAATACAGTTTTCAGCTAGAAAGCAATACGTTATTCCAAAACACATTAGATACGCCGACCGACGGCTGAATGAACCCATTCTCAAATGAGGCGTCCGATAAATTTGTTTTCAGTGTTGTTTCCCAGAAACCCACAGTAGTCCTTCCTTTGTAATGGGTATTATCGGGTATTAGCACCGAAACCCGTTAGCGCTTTAGGACTTTAACACCCTCTGAGCACATAGGCCTCCGAATAATCGGTACCTGCGATGGAATTTTGTCAAAGGGGAAATAACATAACAATAATAAAATATAATAATAATAAAAAATATATAATAATAATAAATAAATAATAAAATAAAAATTAATTCAATAATCCATAAATAATTGAATATACGGACAATGCAAATTGGTTTGCTTATAAATCAGTTTCCGGCCACCTCCTGTCTACCTTAGAACAGGCTGTCACTTAATACCTTTGTCTGTTACAAATTCTATTAATAGAATAGAGATCATTGACGATTAGATATTCCGCGAAAAATCTTGCTATTGTAGTGTTTCTGACGTTATCAAGATGGCCACTACACTAGGTGCTTGGCCAGACTGGCAGCGCGAGGCGGGGAGCGGCGCGGGTGCGGTAATGCGCGCGATCTGCCTGACCGTACCCGAGCGCGGCTGCGTTCTGCGTGTTGTCGTGTCCAGTGATTGTCAAAATATAATATGGATGAAGAAGACTTATTTTTACTAGAAAAAAGCTCGAACTAGTTTGAGAACCCTGGTCCCCGCGCGGGCCGGCCGCGCACTTATTGCAGCTACTTGTATGAATGAGCTATGGCGTGACTAGCCCGCGCGCTCCCCGCGCCGAGCAGCCGGCGCCGCTCACCGCGCCCGCGTGCCCACTATGGACACTCAAAATGAAGTTCTTATGTTTGAATACGCCGCGCCACGCCCACCCCGCGCCCGCGCTGCCAGTCTGGCCAAGCACTGAGAAAGGCATAACCAGTTTCCGGTAGCGATAAAGTCATTCGTATTATTTTAACTATCTGAGTGATATTTCCTTTAGTGTTGAAGTCTGTTACTATCCAAATTGATGCGGTCGACGATTATGCATTATTACTGTTTATTGGTATACCTTTTTTTATCTTGGCTGATCTGCGGGTTAATTGCGTAACATACTAACAGTAGCATTGGGTTTCATTTTGGTCAGTTCAACAGCATTCATTGCATTATTTACGTTGTTAAGCAGACACATTTTTCGAACTTAAGAAGCAATGGATTAGCAATATCATTCAAAATGATTCAGATTGATAGTGTGTTACGCAATTGGGGTGCTGCTTGATTTTTAGGGTAATTTAATACTTTTTATTTCACAAACTCCCCCCTCACACACGCACACCCACTCACCATGCACGCACACGCACGCACGCACGCGCATACATACACACACACCTACCCCCCCCCCCCACAAACACACTTACTCCACACTCACACAAATGTAAATGAGAATAAAAAAATATTTTATTTTTCTTTTTATTTAAATATGTAAAGAAATACTTTGTCAAGTGCCAATGAGTTACAAATATTGGCTTGTGACTTTGCTGCGGAGGGACACTGATCTCTAAGGTACAGGGTCACCCCTATTTTGGAGATCAGGGTTTCAATGTATTGTGCTTAGCATAGCCACTCAGTTATATAACATTGCTTTAGAATGTACTTAGGCTTTTCTTCAATAAACATATTTTTTTTTAGGGTAAGGGTGCGTACATAAAGACGCGGGTTCCCGATAAAGACAAGCCGGTACCGATCGGTTTGGGTAAAATATCCCCATAGTAACTTATGCGCTCACACACAAAGAAACAGGTAAAACATTGTGACCGTTTCTTTCCGTAGATCAACCTGCAGCGAAGATGTACCGGAAAATCCGCTGCTGTATGTAAGCTCCCTTAACCCAAAGCCAAGTGCTACCCCTGATAGTTGAGAGTACTAAGTTCGAACTCACCACACATATGTCGGTGGCGTTACCACTGAGAGCAGTGGTGGCCCAGTGGTCATGGACACGAGTACACGACTTACGAGTTGTAGGTCGTAGGTTCGAACCCAGACAGGCGCTTTACTTTGTATAAGTTATTTCATCACCTCTGCTCTCAAAACGGTGAAGGAAAACATCGTGAGGAAACCGGCATGTCCTAGAACCAAAAATTCGAAGACATGTGACATCCACCAACCCGCACTGGGCCCGCGTGGTGGATTACAGCCCACTCCCTCATTGAGAGGAGGCCTGTGTCCCAGCAGTGGGAACATTATAGGCTGATTATGGTTACCCCTGACCCACCACTCCATGGCTAGAAAACACAATACTTTATCCCAATATTGAAGTAAAACTGCCCAAATTATTCAGCTGGCAAATGACCATAACGCCTGAAAAGGCTCAACGGTAATAAAACAATGACGGAAATCTACATTGATAGCAAACGGCCTACCCATGTAGAATCATCTGTCATACACTCCACAATAGCACCCTCATTCATTCCAAATTACACCATATTGTTCAAGGATTAAAGTTGAAAACGCAACGTCTGGAGATTTTTCCCTGGAAATCATTGCGAACGATTTCAGTCGACGATTTAACCGCAAGATGGTAGGTATTTCAGAAGTTTCATTTTAATATAACTGTCCAGTTAGGGAGGTCTAACTTCGAGAAAGAGGTCAATCGTCGAATCCGACTCGGCTGGGCAGCGTTTGGGAAGCTACGCAATATCTTCTCGTCCCACATACCGCAGTGTCTCAAGACGAAAGTCTTTGACCAGTGCGTGTTGCCAGTGATGACTTATGGCACTGAAACGTGGTCGCTCACAATGGGCCTTATAAGAAGGCTAAAAGTCACCCAAAGGGCAATGGAGAGGGCTATGCTTGGAGTTTCCCTGCGTGACCGAATCAGGAATGAAGAGATCCGCAGGAGAACCAAGGTAATCGACATAGCCCGAAGAATTGCCAAACTTAAGTGGCAGTGGGCAGGGCACATTGCTCGCAGAACAGATGGCCGATGGGGCCGAAAGGTTCTGGAGTGGCGACCGCGTACCGGAAGACGTAGCATTGGAAGGCCTCCCACAAGGTGGTCCGACGTCTTTGTGAAGGCCGCAGGAACGCGTTGGATGCGAGAAGCATAGAACCGGTCGAAGTGGAGCTACTTGGGGGTGGCCTATGTCCAGCAGTGGACGTCTTTCGGCTGAAATGATGATGATGATAGAAAATTGAAGCAGTCAGTAGAAGTAGCAACGTAGTCTACATTGCCAGAAGATAGGATGGCAGATGACGACTGGATGTGGAAAGCGGAGAGCCGAGTGTTGAGGCATAAATTGGGAAATGCTCATTTCCGGCATTAAGTAGCCTATCGCATACCGTGGTCTGCGATAAACTACTTTATACAACCAAGTTGGCTCTAGAAATAGCACTGTGTTAAGAATGGCAAAATATTATTTTTATGCCATGGATAAAAATGTAAAAAAAAAAAAAGTACACTAGTCGCGAGCTCGAACTCACTTGGGGTCATAGCCCAAAAGCACGCTGTCTCACCTGACTTCATGTCTGACAGAGCTAGTGTCAGTGATGAGCAGTTGAACGCTAGTTTACAGGCACAACGTCTAGTTCTCACGCACAGAAACACCGTTCTGAACTGATAGGCGCGTCAAAAAATTCGAAAAGTGCTTTGGAAAATCGAGTTTTATGAAAAAAACCACTGCATAAATCAATTATAAATAAAGTTTATTGAACTCTTTGATAACTGAGCTTTGTCGGTACGGACTTGGATTTGCAGATTTTACAGTTCTTTTATTACTTATTTACACCCAAAGTTACATTAAAAATAGCAAGAAAAACGAATCTTTGTTGGCTCATAACTTTTTAGTGGCTTTCTATTGTCAAAATTAATAATAAGACAAAACGATATCATGTTTAACTTTAGATGCTCAATGTCAAACAGTGGAGTAATAATAATAATAATAATCATCATCATCATCATTTCAGCCGAAAGACGTCCACTGCTGGACATATATCCACCCCCAAGTAGCTCCACTTCGACCGGTTCTATGCTTCTCGCATCCAACGCGTTCCTGCGGCCTTCACAAAGACGTCGGACCACCTTGTGGGAGGCCTTCCAATGCTACGTCTTCCGGTACGCGGTCGCCACTCCAGAACCTTTCGGCCCCATTGGCCATCTGTTCTGCCAGCAATGTGCCCTGCCCACTGCCACTTAAGTTTGGCAATTCTTCGGGCTATGTCAGTTACCTTGGTTCTGTTGCGGATCTCCTCACTTCTGATAATAATAATTATTAATAATAATACTCTCCCGATATTTGTATGGAAAAATTATCGACTAGTGGCACCTTAATCAAACTATTTATGACTTTGCCTTCTGAGTATCTTTTGCACCAGCTTAACTGAACGACCGATTTAAATTTCAAATTGCCAGTTATCCAGATAGAGGTTAGCGATGAATGGAGTAGCATTAAGTTCTCTGCCTACTTTCTGCTCGCCTGGTACCGAATCTTATTACAGGACGTTTTAATTATAGCCACGTTTGCAAAGATCGACAAAAATGGTGCTATTGTTAAAAATAATGTAGCCCATTTTATAAAAGTGGATATTTAAAATTAATGATGTAGAAACGCATTACGTTGAATAGAGATTATTCAAAATATGATGACAAAACAAAACAAATTATTCAAAACATTTATCCCAGTTTATATAAGGTCGGCGCAATATGCCTTGTTCTTCCATACGTCTCTATAAGTCGATCTTTGGAGTAAATAAACAGATCTAGACATGCTGAAAATTCATCATTCATTTTTTAAAGAATGAAATTAATTTGGGAAAAAGATGACAGGAATCTATTGTTTCAGGGTCCTAAATGACGGGATTGGATTGTTTTGCTCGCTGGTAGTAATTACAATAATCTGCAATGTCGATTGTAATTTTGCGGTCTACTATAAAAACTCACGAATTATACCCGAGTTTATAATCTTTCAAAACTGAGATTAGCACCCTAATTGCGTAAAACACTATCAAACACAATATGAATCATTTTGAAGGATATTGCTAATCAATTACTTCATAATTATGTTCTAAAATGGCCGACATACGGTCTGGAGGACTTTTATTTGAGCAGACAACGCTCAAATAAAAGTCCTCCAGACCGTATGTCGGCCACGGCGGCCAATCTCAACGGAGACTAGCCTTCGGCGCGGGAGATATTATAGTGCATTAGTGTGCGCGCAGGCACAGGTGCACTCCCTCTGCCCACACTCTCATTGTCCGATGGGACGGCAATCCGACACGACCGGAGAGAGATCAGGCGCAGGACCAACGGCTTAACGTGCTTTCCGAGGCACGGGGGCGGTTGGCGGTGTCTGCTCAAAAACGTAAGTAAATCAGTGAATGTTTTTTTTTTTTTTTTTTTAATATCTTTATTAGTTATTTGGGGTTTTTATCCCAATGGACACGCCAACCCCATCATGCCTTATACAAACTACTACGATACAATGCTTTAAATTTAAATTTAAGGAGAATCTTAATCACGTGAATGTTGTTGAACTGTCAAAATCAAAGCCATTCTTACTGTTAGTGTGTTACGCAATTACCCCACTGTATTTATTTTGCATCCCCTTCCTGTAAAAGGGTATTAGAACAAACAAAAATAAAACTAAACTCAGCACCACCATCTAAAATGCAAATGTTTTAATACAGACATTTGTCACGATAAAAACACCTTGGTAGGAAATATTCACGTTTTTTAACGACTTCACTTCCTTAAAACAAAGAGTAAAGAATAATTTAGGTGTCTTTATGTAATCTTTTGCTTGAGCGAAGTATTATCACTTTACGAGTTGTTTGTTTTTGTTTAAGGCTAAAAATATGAATGAATTTTGTTCCTATTTTTTTTAGGGGGCATGGGCAAATAATGTGTGGTACCATTTACATTTGCATTTACATCTCTTCTTCAAAATCATTTATCATTTATTTCCCAAATGAGTAGGTGCTTTGGGAATTAAATGATAAATGATTTTATTTCTGGTAGGTTTGTAAAGACGCCAGCACATCAAGCTACCCGAAACTGTCAAATTTTCGCAATCAACTTTGAACCTTATGTTTTAGCTATAAAGTTGAAAATCTATTAAAGAAATTTGACAGATTGTAGTAGCTTGATGTGCTGGCGTCTGTACAAACATAAAGGGCTACATGGATATTTTGGCACATGAATGACATTGACAGAGGGATGTCAAAACTGTCACAGAAATTGTATTGACAAAACAAGATGGCGGCATTAGTTCCGAATTTCCGCATTCCGAAATTCCGCATACAGTCCGCCCCAACTACCTTCTTAAGGACGTCGGTCAATCCAGCTGGGGGGCGTCCCACACTACTTAATTTGCATTTACCAAATTAACGTTTCCAAAATTTTAGGATTTACTGGATAGCCTTAGGATTCTTCATATCATCATCTGCCTAGCCTTTTCCCAACTTTGTTGGGGTCGGCTTCCAGTCTAACCGGATGCAGCTGAATACCAGTATTTTACATGGAGCGACTGCCTACCTGAACTCCACAACCCAGTTACTGGGTAATACGATACCCCTTGGTAAGACTGGTTGTCAGACTTTCGGGCTTCTGACTACCCGTAACGACTGTCAAAGATCCACGAATGACAGCCGGGACCAACGGCTTAACGTGCTTTCCGAGGCACGGAGGGGTCTCGGCATGTAAAGATGGTCACCCATCCACAGACCAACCGCGGCAAGCGTAGCTTAACCTGATCGATCGACCTGTGCGGCTGTTATTATTTAGCCACGGGCCCCTCCCGTATAATTAGTATCACACTAATACTATAAAGGCGTAAGTTTGTGAGTGTGTGTGTATGTTTGTTACTTCTTCACGCTCAAACGGCTTTACCAATTTTGATAAAATTTTGTTTGGAGGTAGCTGACACCCTGGATTAACATACAGGCTACTTTTTATCCCGATATTTCTACCGGATCGACACTTATGCGGGTGAGACCGCGTGGCGCAGCTATTAATTTAGTGATGACCCCATAGACGATGGCGTGACGAGCTGGAGAAACCAAACGAAAAATGACGAACTACCAAAAAACTTTCATCCCTCTTTAGGGGATGAGTTTAAAAAATAAATCTTTTCTAAGTGTTATCATCGTCCTTTTAGAAACTTTTGTCCAAAGTTTCTTGCTTCTAGGTCCAGTGCTTCAGGTTATACATTGTCTGTCACTGAATATTATAAAATATGCGAAGAAAATACATTAAAAGACATGTGACATCAACCCGCAGGTGACATCAACCCACAGGCCCGCGTGGTGGATTATGGCCCACTCCCTCTTACAGTGAGGAGGCCTTTGTCCCAGCAGTGCGAACATTGGCGGCTGCAAATTATGTAACATAATCTAATAGTATAGTTTATGAAGCTAGGTCTTTGTCTAGTATATACTCCTGTACCAACAGTATGTCGTCGTCCGATCATAAACATGGCCATATCGTGATCTGCCTGGCTATTTCACAATACGCTGCCAATTTATGATTTGACCATCTATCATCCGCCATATCGGTCATCGCTCAGCGTTCGACGATACGCCCTGCGAGGCTTGGGCATAACCACCTAGGTGCGCGTAAAAAACATAACCCTATCTTTGCTATTCGACCTATTCCTACTCGAACAATTCCTATTTCAGGGTCTGCGACCAACTTGGATGTAGCGCTCGCCGACAGTTGCCGCGGCACCGCTCGCTTTGCTCGCTCGGCTCTCGTGCGGTTGGTCACTGTTCTTACCTAACCTATTTGGTCGGGGTGCCACTAGCTGCGTGAAATGCATCTACTTTGCGATTTTCTTTTTAGTGCGATTTAGTGGTCAGCAAATAAAAAGGTTCGCTGGAAGAGAAGCTGAAATAGGTTTGCTGGAAATATTGATCCACCCGCCTTTCGATTAGGCGCATCGTGATATATCCGGAAAAATCAAAATGGCGGCGTATCGTGAAATGGCCAGGCAGATCACGATATGGCCATTTTTACGATCGGACGACGACATGTATAAATATAGGGATGTACTGCGCACGTTGGCAAACGAATATTAATTTCAAGTAGCCTTTGTTTGTAGACTCTGGTTAGCCAGCTTTAAACTAATTAATTGGATGCACAGTGGTATTGATGCCAGGAAATAGGTAATTATACAATAAGGGAGATATTATGAACAATGAAATTTAGTCAGTAGGGGCCCTAATTCACTATTACCAATTAACGATTCCTTACTTCGAAATCACGTTTGTTCCTTAGTTAATCACGACATCTTCTATTAACGTATTCTCTATACGTATGTCAAAATACAATCATGTTTGTCCGTTCGGTTGACATTTTGATTCCTTGCCGTTAACAAGACACGACTTTGACGTGGTAAGATTTCGCGGGGAATAATACCGAATTGGGGCCTAGGCTCGCTTAACAGTGAGCTTGAAACATAGACAGAGTAATCTATAGACTCATGGTATCCGTGTCACCGAAAGCGACAAAAAATTCCAGCCATCTTCATCATACTATCATTTTTACAGCTTATTACACCGCACCTTACCATTTTCACAGTTGCGCAATTATTGAATTAGGCACGAAAAAGATCTTATTTACCGTTTAATCGCGGTGTTTTTATTATTTCATTCATATACGTCTAACTTGTTGTGCGTAGCCGAGACGCAGTAAGGGACAGAAATATTCTTACTGTGTCTCTTTTCTTTGCTAATGACGTTATTATATTTCTCTTTTTCTTGTGCGAATGAAAAAGAAGATATGCAGCAGTATATAGTTTACTCTGTCTACGGCTTGAAGTGAGCTGTCAATAGTGTCAATCTCTAGCATCAGGTGCAATGACAGCTGACTTTACTTACGTGCGCATAGACACGAGTGACACGCGTCGACGGTAGAGGCAACTGCAAGCGTCGAGGCGTTTCACTCGTGTGTATGCACACTATATTGAGACAGTGAGACTTTTATAGAATAAACCGACAGGATTGCACCTGACAGGGGTGGCTCGCTAGTTTTTCTATAAAAGAATATCAGAATATTGAGCACAGCCCTGTCAGATACTTTTATTTGTACGGCTTTAATATAGGTACGTCAGCAAGCCTTCATAAACTCCCGTTTTTATTTCCTAGAAAATATTTTTACGTTCCATTTCAATGCAGAGCGTATAGCTTATACGATTTCCCTTACTTTAATTTTGAAATACAGCACAAGAGTGAAAATAATATCGAAATGAAAAAAAGCCATTATTTCAATTGAATTTCTTTATGTCCAATTTATATGTTTTTTCTGATATTAGTTTTGAGCTGTACATCAGTTCAAAAATATACTACATGTACATTTTTAAAATTCCCGTTCCAATTTACATTTTCTATACTAATTTTATGATTATAATAAATAGAAAAGGTTTGATGTTTGTTTGTAACGCTTTTACGCTAAAACAGCTGAACAGATTTGGATGAAAATTGGCACATGGGTAAACCTGGAACAGGACTTTTTATTCCGATATTCCCACGAAATCGAGACATATATGCGGTTTTTGACGTGACAACGTCTTAAATTAGGTTGCGGCTGGGAGTCACTTATGAAAAAGTGTAACGCTCGGTAACGTTACGATGAGTCACCGAACGAGAGAGAGGCCCGCCGAATGCCTTGCGTCTCTCTCCCACTCAACTATCATTCAATTCCTTGTTCCTATTGTGCAATTTAATTATATTCATATCAATAAATATTCTACCGAGAAAAAGACGTTGTCACGTAAAATCTTCGCCCGTAAAACCGACTTTACAGGCAACCATTTTTTTATTTATTTTTTACAATGAGATAATTATGCTCCTCCATCTCTACAACTTTAATGGACGGCTAAAAGGACGAGCCTATTTCCAGCTTCACTAGGGATCCCAGGATTGGAGCTGAACATTAGACACGAACATCAGAATTTCCCCTAGAGTATACAACACCGTATTTGCACTCAGCAACATTACGATCTAAAGCCTAATTCGGACTGTGGTCAAAACGCTTTTAGCTTCCTACAAAGTTCACTATTTACATAGTCAGCAATGCTCATATGTTTGACTAAACCTTTAAACTCGCCGCGGTATCCCCTTGGTTCGCAGAATATTCGAATGTTCCCACTGCTGGAACACATGGGCCCTCTTGGTGAGAGGGAGTGGGCCGTAATCTACCACGCGGGACCAGTGCGAGTTGGTTGTTACAGTCTTCTAATTAATAATTGGTTCTAGGACATGCCGGTTTCCTCACGATGTTTTCTTCACCGTTTTGAGAGCAGTGGTGATGAAATAATTTACACAAAGTAAAACGCCTGTTAGTAGCAGCTGCAGGATGAGAGTTGCCGAAAGAAAATCGAGTTGAAACGTGTAATAGGAGAGGGCTATGTCCAGCTGTGGACTGCTATAGGGTGATGATGATGAAAACACCTGTCTGGGTTCGAACCTGCAACCTGCAACTCGTAAGTCGCGGCCGTTACCACTGGGCCGCCACTGCTCCGAGCATAAAGTGAGCTGTAAAAAGTGTCAGGTATGACAGCTCACGTCACCTAAGGTAAAACTGCGCAGTGCAGCACACCCCCACCCTGTGTCAAGTTAAACGAATATCAACTTTATTTCAATGACAATTAAGTTGATTTCAAAGTGACTATTGAAAAAGTTATAAAAATGTTTGTGTCTTTATTTAGCGGGATTGTCCGAAAGGGTTACAGCTGGCCCCGAACATAAAGGGCTAAGGAAGGAACACGGGTGGGTTTTAGTCAGTAAGAGTCTGACACTCCCTTCCGCTCCACCCAGAGCGGGAGGGGTCATTTGATGATTTCCCATCCGAAAAAAAAACTGAACTTTATTGTGTAGGATTTAAAGTTATTTTTCCATAAACTCATATTTGTTTACATTTTTGGCAAATAAGTCGCGAATGCGCGGTAAGTATTTTTACAAAATAGGTCGGTAGAGCCCAGGATGCAAAGATGTCACGAATGAGTCACTGTTTATCCCAAGAACTCGAACACAAACCAAACGCCATCACGATTCAAACACAAATTGAACCCAGGATGCGTAATTGCAAAACCTATTTACCTCACTCATGAAGTCAACCTGAGGTTGTGTAGCACAGAGTAACAATTAGCTAAACATATGCAAACGATTGCAATAGGCGACGTCAACTAGGATTTGGTGAATGTTAATGTTTTCTAGGCTAGAGAAATGTGTGGAGTGGTCAGCAGGAACAGTATTTTTTTTTGTGCTAAAGCTGAAGCCAAGTTAGGGTATGTTTATTACCATTCCATAATCAGCCTATAATGTTCCCACTGCTGGGACACAGGCCTCCTCTTGGTGAGAGGGAGTGGGCCGTAATCCACCACGCGAGCCCAGTGTTGTGCCCACATGTCTTCGAATTTTTGGTTCTAGGACATGCCGGTTTCCTCACGATGTTTTCCTTCACCTTTTTGAGAGCAGTGGTGATGAAATAATTTACACAAAGTAAAGCGCCTATGTTGTATGTATGTTTATTGATTTCGATAAATAATAAAAGACCATTTTCATTGTCGCCAAGAAAAATTGTTTTTTTTTTCAAAATAACATTTAATAGATCTTCATTTGTCTATTCTAAAACAATTTTAATCTTACTGTATTTGTCACTGTTCTTGGTGCTATCTCTCAGTGATTATGTCCTAACCCGTTGTCAAAGCTATGAATATATGTAGATATTCGTACATATATTATATTCCTCTTCACAGTATCGGGCAACAGTCTTACCAAGGGGTATCGTTTTACCCAGTAACTGGGGGTCAGATAGGCAGTCGCTCTATGTAAAATACTGGTATACAGTTGCATCCGGTTAGACTGGAAGCCGACCCCAATATAGTTGGGAAAAGACTAGGCAGATGATGATGATCGTTTCGGGCAACAGTGACCCAGCCTAATTTTCATTCTTTTCGTGGGCTCTCTGTTGACTAGAAAAACCAAAGGTCTTAAAAACCCGGTCATACCGAGTACAGAAGAGCAGCTGATCAGCATAATTGTATGTATATGAAGGCATTGGGCGACTCTTGCGTAATTGGAGCTTATTGTGTAGGTCTGCAAGACGATTTGTTTCAAAGCATTCAGTTCAGTTGCTTTGTGGGTTGCAGTGTGCCACCTTTCTCGGTTTCAAGTAAGCTCCTGCTCCAACCAACGGGTATAAAACTTTGAATACCCGGAAATTAAGACTTAATTTTAAAATCCAGATTGATAAAATAAAATGAACATCCCAAGATATCAAATAAACTAACAAAAAAATCTTTACAGTAATTATTCAACTCCACGCTTTTCTTAATCCGACCCGTATGTCAACGAGATGAGTCCGTGTACGTACATAGTACTCCACCCCGGCTTTGTCTGTGGCTTTGTAATTACACATCAACTTTGTTCATATACCGCAAGATGCTTCATCCTCATCCCAGTTCTCCTTAATCTTCTAATGTATTAACACCCCTCTCTTGTGTGGGTTCCTTCTGTAGCTTCCAGTTTTTGACAGCTGTCAAATCTGCTAATGTCACATTTGCTGTGTTTTGCACGGAATTAGTATGTACTATATATCTTTTTTGTGTGTGCTATGTATTTGGTTGTTTGAAAAAAAATTTGACAACAAGTCATTCTAGTGCCATGTTGAAAAATACCTCTTTAGGAAGATAATAAAAAATAATTCATTAAACCATTAGATCATATTCATACGGCAAGATAAGTACGATATTGTAATGTATAATTTTATACATTTTCGAATTAATTTTGTGAAGTTATGGTACAACTAAACAGATGTTATATTAAAAAATGTTGGTCCATATTACGTCCCGCCAGACGGCTTATAAAATAGATTAGGTTATCGAATGTAATTTTTTTTTTCTAGTCTGCGCTGTCCCACTCCTGGGCAAAAGCCTCCCATCACTCCTTCCATCTTTCGCGAGCCTGTCCCCGTTTTGATGAAACCTGGGAACCCTCCCATAATGGAAGTAGCTATCACAGGTATAATAAGCTTACGAATCTATTTTTAACCGACGAAAAAACGGAGGAGGTTCTCAAGTCGACGCGTATATATATTTTTTTTATATACCCAGTTTGGCAATATTCAACTATTGATATGAAAAACGATTCGTTTTTGTTCATAGAAATCGAGCTTAAGGTGCGACTCTCATTTCTCTCATTCAGATGTCGGTAGCTTTTTAGCCCATGGGTATCCTTTTCCACACTTCAGTTTCTCTAATGTCTAGTCATTTACCAAACTTCTTGTAAAACTGAATTTAAGTTGACAAGGTAGCAAATTATTGGATATTTTAACATCGTTTGATAAAGAAGAGAGAAAATGTAAGAGGAATTACGCCTGCGTAGTTTTGCGATAAAAGAATGTAAGTTCATTCTTTTATCGCAAAACTACGCAGGCGTTACATTGCCTCATTAGTTTGTTTCTTATTATAAATAATTTTCCTATAATTTTCCCAGAAAAATCTACACCGAGCTAGCACTAGACTAGGCTCGCATCAAAGTCTAACAAGAGACTAGCATAAAACACAAAAAAAAACATTCTTTTTTTTTAAAGGCGACGCCATTGAAACCGTCTTTGCCTGCATAATGAAAATTAACTGAAGAAAATGATCCCTTTTGTGTTTTGACCTTAAGAAAGTTAATTATCCTGTCTTACCTGCCGTTGACGTTGCATGTCTTTGAAAATGCTTTGTGGAGGACACAGGGAAAGAAAGGAGATTTCTAGGAAAATACTGATCTTGGATAATTAGCTGGGTGTAATGCGTACAGAAATGTTATACTTACAAAAAAAATAATATGGTTAGTTTGGGATTAATAAGGTTGGTGACGAGAATGGGAAAGCCGAAAAAAACAGGGTTTCCAGTTTTTAGGGTTCCGTACCCAAAGGGTAAAAACGGGACCCTATTACTAAGACTTCGCTGTCTGTCCGTCCGTCTGTCTGTCACCAGGCTGTATCTCAAGAACCACGATAGCTAGACAGTTGAAATTTTCACAAATTATGAATTTCTGTTGCCGCAATACTAAAAACAAAATAAAATAAATATAGGAGGAAAATGATCCCTTTTGAGTTAATTATCCGGTCTTAACTGCCGTCGACGTTGCATGTCTTTGAAAATGCTTTCTGGAGGACACAGGGAAATAAAGGAGATCTCTAGGAAAATACTGATCTTGGATAATAAGCTGGGTGTAATGCGTACAGCAATGTTGTACTTACAAGAAAAATATTATGGGATTTCCAGTTTTTAGGGTTCCGTATCCAAAGGGTAAATACGGGACCCTATTACTAAGACTTTGCTGTCTGTCCGTCCGTCTGTCTGTCACCAGGTTGTATCTCAAGAACCGCGATAGCCAAACTGTTGACATTTTCACAAATTATGTATTTCTGTTGCCGCTTTATCAACAAATACTAAAAACAAAATAAAATAAATATAAGGAGCCCTCCCATACAACAAACGTGTTTTTTCCTTTTGTACGGAACCCTCTGTGTGCGAATCCGACTCGCACTTGGCCAGTTTTTACTTTACTTAAAATATCATCTAAATCGACGCTGGTGATGGCGCCAAACAAGTAGCCCAATTCTGGGCCGAGTCTATTTAGATTGCTACCGACACGCTAAGAAGAAGAATCTAAATCTGTACATAATAATTATGGCTCCTGAAATACAGGTACAGGATTATATATTGCTAATCCATTGCTATGTTCGAAAATGTCCGCTCAACAACGTAAATAACGCAATGCATGTTGTTGAACTGTCGAAATGAAAGCTATTCCTACTATACTGTGTTACGCAATTACTTCGCAGTTTTAAGTAGCCTAATTTCACAAATAAGACTCACAAATTAAATTACCATCTTCCAACAACAATTGCCATACATCAATCACTCAAAGACACAGCAGCACCTGAATCAAAAATTCACTTCAATAGAGAACCGACTGAACTGATTGGGCAGACAGAGCACCTCACCGGATGACGTCACAGGTGCCCAGTGACGCGAAACGACCACCCATGGTGGTGCACGGTTTAACCACAGAATAGATAACCACAGAAGGCTTCGGGTTTCGGAAAGAGCATACTAAACTGTCTCTGCAGATTAGACTATGTAGGTACAGACGCCAGCACACCAAACTACCCGAAACTGTCACATTTTCCCAATCAACTTTGAACCTTATGCTTTAGCGATAAAGTTGAAAATCTATTAAAGAAATTTGACAGATTGTAGTAACTTGATGTGCTGGCGTCTGTACAAATCCTTCTCTCAACCAATCCTAACAAATCAAATGATTGCAAAACTAACACACACATCTTGGCACTACTTCTAGATCTTAATCCAGACACGCAGAGAAAAAGAAAAGAGTGTGTGTGTACCCACACATAAATAGGCAACACACACACACCTACCCGCATAGGTACACAATTGTAATTATCATTTTGTTTTTAGTTTATAAGTAGCAATGTTTATTTTTAATTTACGACATAATTATTTTATTTATTTTATTATTTCTGATGTCTATTATCTACGTTAATAAACCGTGTTTTAATGTCATTGGGAAGGAAACTGAGCTTTAAAGCGCCAAACAATTGAATTATTGTCATAAAAACGAGCAAAGACAAGCACGTGCACATATAAAGAAAAGAAAAATACAATTATTTAGCACGGACTAAAATGCATAGATGCAGCCTATCGCAGTTCACTGTTGGACATAGGCCCTGTCTTCCGCCTTTCGCATCCAGTCTGTCCCAGCCACCTCCTTTAGGTTGTCGGTACGCAGTCTCCACTCTGGGACTCGTCTGCTCTAGTGGGCTGTCCAGCCAGTCCTTCGATTAATATGGCCAACCCACTGCCCCTTTAGTTTGCTTACTCTGCAAGCTATGTGGTGGTAATTTCGGTTCTTTTCCGGATAATTTCATTCGTGATTTTATTTAGGTACGTACGGTGATCTCAAATTGTCTCAAACAAATTAATGGCAGTCGTAAGTGCACTTGCACTCACTTTACGTAGACGTGTGTATGTGTGCGTGCGTGCGTTTCCAATCATTGTACGGAGCCAGCCTTCTGTAACAATAACTACATATTTTGTGGTTAAACGTTGGAACAACCACTCCTGTCAATGCAAAGGGAGAAAAAATACTCTTTCGGCCCTCGTTTTGGTATAAAATATTCGGTCTTATATTTTTTGGTGGACGGATCTGGACAGTTCCGAAAATATTTTTGGATAAAAATGTGATAGTGGATGAAGTTAAAAAAGGTCAGTTTTTACACGGTTTAGGTAATATGTATTTTCACAATTTTTTTTTTATTTTGATTGATTTCTGAGAAAAAAATATAGAATTGAAATGTTGATAGTTTCAACAAATTCTAAAAACTGCTATGATTCCAAGAATTCTGTGCAAAATATACTAAAAAAGATTTACCATAATGCTAACAAAAATGTATCATAAACTTCAAACAATATTATAATGCATTTCCTCAACGCCATGATCACACAAAAAATTGTGTTAGAAAATTTCTATTGTGTTAAAAAACCCGACTTTGGCGCCTGAACAATGCATGGTAAGACAAAGACCCTGGAGTGGTGGTCGAGGACACTTATTGTGAGTCACTTTTCATCACATTGTCGGGTCGTGAAAGAGACCCCTCATATAATCGGGAGACGGGAAATTTTATGCAACATTTTTTTCAAAGAGCCGCGCTGCTTGGCGTCGGTGGTGTTAGGTATATGTGTGGTGTGTTTATATTGCTATTGAGTTTAACGTTGATCCTTTTTAAACGATATTGTAACAGAATTAAAACGAACTAGGGGCTTTTGCTTTTGCTTTTGCTTTTTTAGGGGATTTTGGTAAATCAGTCCCTGAGACGTCAGAAAGTTTCTCGGAGTCAGGATTTGTGCCAAATTGATGACAGGGGCTCGTTGCTAAATGAACACAGCCGCACTGGTTGATTGAAGGTTACGCTACGCAATGCCTCGATCAGTTCATGGATGGGTGACCGCCCATTCGTGGCTCACAAAGCACGTTAAGCCGTTGGTCCCGGCTGCAATTCTTGGATCTTTATGTTTCAGTCGTTACGGGTCGTAGCTACCCGAAAGTCTGACAACCAGTGTCACCATAAGGTTATCGTGTTACCCAGTATTTCTAGTAACTGGGTTGTGGAGGTCCGATAGGCAGTCGCTCCATGCAATATTCAGCTGCATCCGGTTAGAACGGAAGCTACCCCCAACATAGTTGGGAAAAGGCTAGGCAGATTGATTGCGGCTCACACCTATTACATCTGACTTCAAAATAACTGACAGAAAATAGGTACTGAACACTTCTGTCTATCCTAAGAAACACAGCTGTGGTTATGGGAATTACACGAGTTTAAAATAATCCTTTATCACCCTTTCTTAGTTAATAAAGAAAATAAATATTTTTAAAGCTTCCTTCCTCGCGCGGCAATCAGTATTGAATTAAGTGAAAATAATTAGTACATCGTCGGCAACTGACGTGAAACTAATCAACAAAAACCACATCAGTAATCCTTTGCGAGTGGTCTTTTCTCCATAGAAACGCTCTCGCCTGTTTTCTTTTTGGTATAGCCTTAAAGCAATTATTTCTTACAGAATAATAAGTATGAACTACTTGTATGTCTCTATGTTTTTCTTTTTGATGACACATTATTTTTATATGCACTAGAACCCTCAAAAAATATTTAAGCCACCGTCAACAGAGGCCAGCGGGATTGCGCCGGGTCAGCGGGATTGCTGCCGGGTCAGCGGTATTGTTGCCGGGTCAGCGGGATTGTGCCGGGTCAGCGGGATTGTGCCGGGTCAGCGGGATTGTCCGAAAGGGTTACCGCTGGCCCGGAACATAAAGGGCTAAGGAAGGAACACGGGTGGGTTTTAGTCAGTAAGAGTCTGACACTCCCTTCCGCTCCACCCAGAGCGGGAGGGGTCATTTGATGATTTCCCATCCGCAAAAAAAAAAAAAAAGCCTAGTGTACTAATTTGACAACTATTAATGAAAAAAGAAAAACATAGGGACACAGTATATATCCTTCTCATTCAGTTGAAATATCTTTTAAATTGGTCAAATATTAGAGGAGGAATAGGCGAGAGCCAAACCTCAAATTATGACTTTATCAAAAGTTTCTCCGACCGCATTTCCTCTTAATACCCTCATTTTTACTTGAAAGCTGTTTTATAAGATTAAGATTTAATTATTCTTTTAGAGTTTGCGTCAACACTGGTTTGTGACGAGAAATAAAGTGTGAATGCGATGTTGTGGTGTGGTGTGTTGAAGGCATTAGTTTTCATTTATAATATATACTTGTGCTTTTTGTAGTTAGTCTTTTAATTTAGTACCTAGTGCAAATAGATAGATAATAAAATTGAATATAAATCATAGTTTGAAAAAAAATAATCTATTATATAAAATTCAAAGTCCTGACTGACTGATATATCAACGCACAGCCTAAACCGCTGGTCCTAGAGACATGAAATTTGGAAGGTGTGTTCTTTGTGAAGAGTAGGTATCCACTAAGAAAGGGTTTTCGAAATTCCACTCCTAAGAAGGTGAATGAAGGGGGGTGGGTGAAATTCTAAGTTATTATTCCATAATACCTATAATATTATATAAGATAATAGAATGTCTAAGCGTATTATAATTCAACCGGGCACGTAGACAGACTCCCAATAATACTTTGCCCGACCGAATCCAAGACCCCATGCTTAACAGTCCAACACTTCAACACCTCCAAACTATGCTCAAAAATAACACCTATATATATATACATATATCTTCTACACACCTGTTAAATACAACACGACTATCCAACACCTGTAAAACATTTAACAGTTTTGGAAAATATCCTACTAAGCATATTATTCAACTATCGCAACCAACCCTTATATTAAAACAAGTCGTGTCTTATCCGGACGATAAATTTCCATTACTTCAGCTATGAAACGCTATATATTCAGACCTAATTGTAGCTGGATCCGTTAGGTTGAAAATACTGAAACGGTAACTGAATTACTTGTGCATTTTAGCGGTGTGTAAATGCTAGTCTGTAAATACGAGACTAGCAGTTAGTTTAGCAAGTCGAAATAGTGGTATTTCAGAATAGTTCAAACATTAGGACAAATAATTTATTTTTCATTATTTATTAGGTATATTTTTACAGAAACCTTAGGTACAGACTAATAACACAATTTAAAAATATTCATATGCAGGAAAATTTGCTACTTACAAGCTTCCACAAGCCAAATGACTTAGATACCAAAGTATCACCTAGGTATGAATTATGAATTATTAGCTGCGCCCCGCGGTTTCACCCGCAAAAGTTTCGATTCCGTGGAAATATCGAGATAAAAAGAAGCCTATATGTTAATCCAGGGTGTCAGCGACCTCCATACAAAATTGTATGAAAATTGGTCTAGCCGTTTGAACATGAAGAAGTAACAAACATATAAACAAACACACCCCCCCACACACACACACACACTCACAAACTTTCGCCTTTATAATATTAGTGTGATGTCCATGAAGTATACATGTATCTAACCTAATATTATAAATAGAAAAACATGTTTTTTTGTATGTGTGTTTGTTACGCTTTCACGCTGTAACGGCTGATCGTATTTGGTTGAAACATGGGTAGACCGTGACACAGGATATATTTTTATCCCAATATTCATACTTCCCAGAATTTGATCCTTATTAGGGACACTATCAAGTGGTGTAATAATACAGTATGTGTTTTTTTTTTATCAAAATCAACGGGTTCGATTCCTGGCTAGAAATATTGATTTTTTTTAAATCCAATGATGCAGTTTTAGTTTTCATCAAAATCGCGCCCGCGACTCCTTTGAGTACTTTTCGCTATTCTTTATAGTTTCGGATTTGGCCATCCACGCCCACTTGAAAAATTCATCTTGTATATACATATATACTTTTATTAGATGTCCTTGACAAAAACTCGAATCCTCTTAAGAACACAGACACTCTCTCTTTGATCTCAAACATTAAAAGTGGCTCGCTAACTCCACAGAGCGATCCCTATAAAAAACTTACCGTATTACCAAACATATTTGAAACTCTACGACTGATCCAACTGGAAAGTAGATATTAGGCTTCATTACGATTCGACAGGTAGAGTCAAAAGTTAAAGCGGAATCGCTCTACTGACGCTATAAGTATTTCAGGCACGTATAGGATGGTCTTATGCCAAATGTAGAGACGAATAAATGTTCTGGTTTTGATGAGATTCATTTCCGAGAGGTCGTCAATTTTCGGGTGGATGTGCGTGTGATGACGTATTTTCGTGTTATGGTAGATGGACTATTTAATTTTAAATCAGGAGCGTATTTAAATGGGTGTCATTAATGTATTTTTGTCACGATTCCAGGAACCGTATTATGGAGTATTATTATACAAATTTGTATCCAGTCCTTAAAAGGCTCTATCTATCTCTCTCTCTCACACTAGAATAATTGATGATGGATCATCATAATGGCATTAAAACGTCATGATTGTTCAGTACAATATTTGCAACCGAACAGCTCAGCATTTTTGCTTGCCTGCATTTCCATAAATGCATTTATCGCATCTATTACTAGTTAGTGCGTATTCGGCTACCGATCGCGTAGCATTCAATATAGCGTTTAAACCATATCATTTCGTATCATTAAACCAGACTAATATAATACCAAATCAACCAACTCTGAAGTTAGTGCTAAACCAAGCAGGCACTAAATTTTACATGGTCCTTCGAGCCGGATACGCACTAACTGGTAATAGATGCGATACATAAAAATGAAAAGTTATGTAAAAATAAATCTATAAATAAAAATGCACACACACCTAGAGGCCAGCTGTGTGTGCCATTTTATGTTTATAATGAACGTAGTAGGCTTAGACTATAAATCGTGTCGGTTTTTTTTGCAGTTTTTTTTTTGTTAACCACAAAATTCTCCACACTTTGCCAGTTATCATCACTTTAAAATTTACATTTATATTATACCCGATGACAATAATATTTTTTTAACCTATCTAGTATCTCCCCACCAGAATTTGAATGGGATGAACGACAGAGCTTTACAGGTACCTTAATTGCTTAACACACTATCAATCTCAGTCTAAATAATTGTAAAGGATATTACTAATCCATTGCTTCCTATGTTCGAAAAATTTGTCTGCTCAACAACGTAAATAACGTAGTGAATGTTGTTTGTGTGTGGACTGTTTTGTTAGTGGACTGTCAAGATAAAAGCCATTGCTATCGATAATGTGTTATGCAATTACACAGCTGGTCAGTCAAGATTTGAGTATGTGGCGGCAGCTACACCGCTACATGCTAACTACTCATCACACAGACGACACGCAAAATCCTGCATCGCGCAAGCAGAGTTTACCGCGCGTCTAGCATAATTACACAATACAGGAGAAATTCCTAGTGAGGGGCAACGTTTTTTAAAAAAAAAAATAAAAAAAATAAATGATATACAACGTCCCGAATCCCGACATCAATCGTAGGGCGTTAGCCCACCAGACACAACACCCGTCTGGTCGTAGGATCCTCCCTCTTCTATGAACTATGAGTGAACTTTACACCCTGTTCCTCAAACCTCTATTCCCTTCATTTTCACGAAAAATACAACAAGCATCTACTGTTATATAAAAAACAAATTAAAGATACCTTTCTTGGCTCACTCTAACATGAAAAAACCTCGTGAATTTTTCCCTCGATTGGCAAATTAGAGTGTATGCGAGTCGTCGGGATATCTCAACTGATTCTACTCGGCTCTTATTCCACTCGGTTCAGTTGAGTTCAGAATACGTTAGTTTTTCACTTGTTACTACCCAGGTCATTAGATTAAGTAGGTTGCTACCCGTTTTACACGACAGGGTTTTTAGATCGAAGACTACCACGAGATTCATTGAACGAGATCGTTAGTAAGTCTAGGGATTTAAAATGGTTCGATTTTGAATTAAATCGTGGGAATTAAATGGGAGATTCAACAGGATTTAGACAGTAAATAAAAGAAAATTGACATATATACTTAATCGTTATTTATACATAAATAAAACAAGATGAAAAACGATCGGTTTTGGTGTCATCATAAATTGGTCTTTACATCAATTCTGTAATTTCAATATTATTTTTGTAAATATTTTTGATTTTAGGGTTTGAACTTTGTACCTTTGGAAAAAGTACCTTCGAAGGAGGACAAATGCAGTTTATATCCATCAAAGACAAATACACCAAAAAAAGGTGTCATAGATGCTCAAAACTACTGTGCAACTGTATATTTTTCTATACCATCATCGTCAGCCTTTCCCAACTATGTTGGGGTCGGCTTCCAGTCTAACCGGATGCAGCTGAATACCAATATTTTACATGGAGCGACTGCCTATCTGACCTCCACAACCCAGTTACTGGGTCATATGATACCCCTTGGTAAAGCTGTTTGTCGAACTTTTGGGCTTCTAACGACCCGTAACGACTGTCAAAGATCCACGAATGACAGCCGGGACTCTTTCCGAGGCACAGAGAGGTCTTGTTACGTAAAGATGGTCACCCATCCACGGACCAACCGCGGCAAGCGTAGCTTAACCTGATAGATCGACCCATGCGGCTGTTATTACTTAGCCTTTTATCTATATTTTTCTATATATCATGTAGGATAACTTAACTAATCTATAAAAAAAGTTACTTTTTACAAAAATATTAAAAGCTTAAATGTCCTATCACAAATTTGAATAAATATGATGATTTCTTATGAATTTGTCTTTTATTGAAACCCTAAAAATTCAATTAATTAATTTGTAGTTTTCCTACTTAAAATTATCAATGATTATATAAGGCAAAATGCTTCCCACGCGCCCACTGACGTTATGCGGAATAGCGCGCCTACTCCAGGGTTGACTTTAGGTCCACCGTGCACATCCTGGGTAGTTCGACCCATTGCCACGGCATTCAGGGCTGTTTATGTAAAAATGAGATATACTAAACGAGTCATAATTTTAATTTTAGCGGGTCAGTTTATAATAAAACTCCACTGTGAAAGATTGACTTCAGGCGTTTTAATTAGGTAGATACTAGAAATGAGAAGGTACGTTACGAGCCTCATTTAAAAAAAAAAAACAAAAACCTTTTTCTCTCTTTCTTTCTTTCATTTTAACTACAACCTTTTTAAAAAAAACGAATCATGCCCAAAATACTTAACCCGTAAACAGTGCAGGTCTATATTACCTGAAAGAATAATAAATTATTCACTTAATGAAGCGGCCATGACAGAAAGGAAATTGGCTGCGTTACCGCCCTGAGATTAATCCTTTTTAAAGGGTTACGCTGAAAGAAAGTTTATTTTTGTTTTTAGTGTTCCGTAACTCAAAAGAAAAAAAAACGGAACCCTTATAGGATCACTTTTTGTTTTTAGTGATTCGTACCTCAAAAAAAAAAAAACGGAACCCTAATATGATCACTTTATTGCCCGTCCGTCCGTCTCTCTGTCAAGACCTTTTATCTCGGGAACGCGTGGAGGTATCGAGTTGAAATTAAAACCATATACTTACTCAGGTCTGCATTCCCTTGAAGCTGTGAAAAAATGTAAACTTCTAAAATAACGTAAAAAAATGCCGCAAAAACGTACATTTCGACACTCTCAAGGGAATCAAAATGTATAGGGTACTTCCCGTTAACCTAGAATCATGAAATTTGCCAAACAGCAAGGTCATATAGCACAAGTTAAGGGAAAAATCTGAAAACAGTAAAGTAGAAAAATTTTAAAACAATAAAACCGTGATAAACTATTTACATACCTACAAATTTGTACGGAACCCTCGGTGTGCGAGTCCGACTCGCTCTTGACCGGTTTTTTTTAAGTGAAGAAAGAAAAGAAAAAAAGAAAAGAAAGCCCGAAAAAGTCACGAAGAAGAAGAAAGAAGTGCGTTTTTTTGGGATATTTTTTGGCACTTTGATGTTTTTGACTTTTGAATTTTTGTTGTCAAAAATTTAGATAACTTACAGGAACATAATGGTGCATTAGAAGAAAACGAGTTTCCACAAATGATATTTAGTTTTCACCCCGGGCATTCTGCCCCACTAACATCCTTGCTGATTTTTTATTAACTTAAAGTAACTTATTGGCTTTAATAATAATAGACCTCTAACATGTTGCCCCCTTGTAGCTACGGGGGTTGGTAGATGTTACATGTCTTCGAATTTTTGGTTCTAGGACATATCAGTTTTCTTACGATGTGTTTTCTTCACAGTTTTGAGAGCAGTGGCAATGAAATAATTTACACAAAGTAAAGCGCCTGTCTGGATTCGAACTTACGACCTATAACTTTTAAGTCGCGGCTGTTACCAATGGGCCACCAATCCTCACACACATTCAGAATGTTGTTAGTAATCCCGACTTGATCCTTCAGCCCCCTTCCCGAAAGCAAAAGACAATGCGTCGTTCATTTTCCGCTCAGCAAAAATATCAAACATCCGCGTCGCAACACGCAATTTTTAGGACGCAACAATTATATTATCATAGGCCAAAATAACTTCATACAAATCATGGGCCCAGTAAACATATAAATTAACTGGATTGTGGCTGGTAGACCCTTATCAGTATGTTGTCAGCTCCATACTGTGCAACAATTCTTTCGACACAGTCACCTGTAACGTGGGTGAATACGGCGTGTGTACTTTTAATAAGTATGTAAATGCGGTGTTAATTATAGCGGGGTGAAGAAAATATGGGTTTATTATTGAGGGTTTTAAAATAATGGTTTTTTGGCTACAAAGTCGTATTTTTTTCTTCCGGCTTTCGTCAAACAGTCCCCCATTTGCGACCGAAAATTCTCAGTAGCCGTTCGGAGTCTGGATTTGTGCCTGGTCATCATCTGCCTAGCCTTTTCCCAACTATGTTGGGGTCGGCTTCCAGTCTGACAGGATGCAGCTGAATACCAGTATTTTACATAAAGCGACTGCCTATCTGACCTCGACAACCCAGTCACTGGGTAATACGATACCCCTTTATAAGACTGGTTTTCAGACTTTCGGGCTTCTCACTACCCGTAACGACTGTAAAAGATCCACGAATGACAGCCGGGACCAACGGAGGGGTCTCGGTATGTAAAGATGGTAGCTTAACCTGATCGATCGTCCTGTGCCCTTCTGATGATGTTGATGAGAGAAGATATATCACACAAGAGAAGGTTAGTAGAGAACACTTACATTTCTCTAGTTATGACATAGGGCAAGAGTCTATCACACAAAATGGCAGGTAAATTTTTCACAGATGATGTACCTATTTCTGTTGCCGTTACAACAACAAACACTAAAAACAGAATAAAATAAATATTTAAGGGGGGCTCCCATACAACAAACGTGTTTATTTCGACGTTTTTGCTTTGTGGTATGGAACCCATCGTGTGCGAATCCGACTCGTACTCGGCCTGTTTTTTCTTTACTTGACGATTTCTACTAGTCAACTTCAACTCCTCCAACTTCTGCAAGTTGCATTTAGTTTCAGAGATTCCAGCAAATTATAACAGACTAGAATATTGGACTATCCTACAGATATTTAAAGACCAAATTGTACGTGTATTACTTAAATTCCTATTTTGCGAGCCAAAATTTAAATGGAATACATTTTTGGCATGCACGCTGCCAAAACAACATTCGAACTAAGCGAACATTTATTCCCACCAATTAAATTTATTGTTTTGTAACCAATGCCTGCGGGCATTGGTTACAAAAATTGGAACTAGATATTTTTCTAGAATTTATTGCTAGCTCCTGAATATTACGCAAGGAAATAAAATAAGTAATTACGTGGATTTTCCACGTTTATTTAATGGTATTTCTTATTGGCATTTATTGTTTTTTTGACCAATGGGCCAAACTTACGACCCAATGGGTCATGAGACATCGCAGCAGGCCCAGATAGAGATGGCGGGATGAGCTGAACTCCTTCAACAAGAACAGCAGCTTTAAACAGAGAGAAGTGGAAAGAGAGTAGGGGGTATTTGCCCAGCAGTACATCACAAGCTGATAATAATAATAGTAATTGGTATTTGTGGCTAAACATAAACAGGCACACGGTTCGATCGCATGTTAAGCTACGCATGCCGCGGTCGTTCCGTGGATGGGTGACCATCTATTACCTAGCGAGACCTCCCCGTGCCTCGGAAAGCAAGTTAAGCCGTTGGTTCCAGCTGTCATTGATGATCTTTGACTGTCGTTACGGGTAGCCAGAAGCCCGAAAGTCTGACAACCAGTCTTACCAAGGGGTATCGTGTTAGCCAGTAACTGGGTTGTGCAGGTCAGACAAGCAGTCGCTCCATGTAAAATACTGATATTCAGCGGCATCCGATTAGACTTGAAGCTGACCCCAACATAGTTGGGAAATCATCTGCCTAGCCTAGGCAGATGATGATTTAGATGAGTTCCTGAATATTTTTATTGTTAGCCTATATTCTATCGCAGTCCTGGCCAAAGGTCTCCCGTTTTTCCTTTGTCCCTCAGGCGTCCGGTGAGTAACGATCTATGCCAATCGCTCCGGGTGCAATAGGCTATTTGACAATGTAAAAAATAAGGTCATAATTATTGACACTCGTATAGATTATCGCTTTTAAAATCGATTTGCATTAATTTTACTACAAAACAATGTATTATTTATTAAAAAAATCCCGAAAAAACTTCATCTTTTTAAATCTAGCGCCACGTAATCGAAAACGGTCTGGATTGGCTGAACTTATGATGACGTCATGATATAGTCAATTTCTGTCTATCGTTGACAGAACAGATGACTTTTGTCTAGTATCTCGACCGTTTCAACGTTTGTTTACGTGTATTGCGACGTCACGACGCCATATTGTTAAAGATAGCGTTTTGGCGGCTTATTTAAACAGTACATTTTTATTTACTACTTTCTAAAAGTTAATGTAAAGTGAAACGTGTCCGGCCCACTCCCGCTCCCGCCTGAATATGACGTTAGTATAAATACGTTGGTTATGCACGTTTATATTGTTGTTTTAATCACAATTGATTTATTCCCGTGTTAACTATGAACCATTAATATTAGATACTATTAGGGTAACATTAACGAAGTAGACTAGGTTTTGAACCTGTCTCTACTTAGAGTTTTATTATATTGATATTACTGTTACTGTTAGCCTGCATCATCCTACTGCCGGACAAAGGCCTCTTCCATGACTTCCAGCTCCTTTGATCTAGGGTTACTGGTCGCTTGTTCTGTCCAGCTCATCCTGCCATCTTCTACGGGGTCTGCCGCGACGCCTTCTGTATATTGATATAATACATATTTTTCCATTTCATCCTATATTGAAAAATACATTTTTTTTTAATTCTTAGTCGCTGATTTAATAGCAGCTGGATGCAAGTTAAAGCAGTGGTGGTCATGTGGTACCTACCTGTCACATGTCTTCAAATTTTTGACTCTAGGACATGCCGGTTCCCTCACGATGTTTTCCTTCACCGTTTTGAGAGCAGTGGTAATGAAATTAAATACACAAAGTAAAGTGCCTGCCTGGGTTCGAACTCACGACCTTCAGCTTGTAAGTCGGTGCCACTGGGCTACCACTGCTCAACGGTTGTTTCACGCGTGGAGTGTTCGCGTCGCGGGTTTTTTTTGCACTAATCCTTCGATATTTTCGATCTATTTGCAATGGCGGCCGCAGCGGTAGGCGGGGGTGAGCGCGCGCGCATCATCCAATCAGAGCGCCCCTGTGCATCCCGTTCTTGTTGGCTTTTCGTTTATTGCATAAAAAATAATACAAACGTAATAACAAAAATTGCAAATCAGCATTTATGTAGACCGGTTGTCGACTCCAACACGTGGGAGGACGCTAAGGTAGGTATTCTAAGAGCTATGAATAATTAAGGGGTATGAATAATTTTGTTTAAGGCAAATTAAAACAGCTTCACCGTTGCCTGTTGAATAAACACTCCGTTGATTCTCGTTCTTCATTCATCTCCTATTTCCTGTTCCTTTGGTATTTGAGTCAGTATCTCGTCCTAATAGGATAGCTTTCGTATTACGGTATAATAAAATAACATAACATAAAAAAAACCGGGTAAGAGCGAGTCGGACTCGCGCACCGAGTGTTACGTCCCATCATATATGTTTTTAAATTTTCATCGGCGAGGCCTATATTCATCAGAGAATTCTAACACTGTGCACTGCGGTGTAGAATATTGCAGTTTTATGTCAGCGCCATCTCTTGACCGATAGTGGAACTAATGTAACTTTCGAATTTTTCAGACCCACATACAGTCCCTGTTGCAAAAAATATACATATATTTTTATTTATTTGCAAAATAGTTGGGCGATCGTCATCTACTCCAAATTTCAAGTTGATAGCATTAGTAGTTCTTGAGATAACCAGCTGTGACAGACAGATAGACAGACAGACTGAGTCTCACCATAAGGGTTCCGTTTTACCATTTTGTTACGGAACCCTAAAACCATAGGCATTTAAGAGACCAAGCTGCAATTTCTAATGATGTGCCTGAATCGTGAAATAACTGAACTTGAGTTACTCTATCCGTCCTTAAAAACGTTCCAAAGTGCTCATTCACACGCGCGACACGTGTCGACGACTATCGGCGGCTGCAGTTGCCTCAGCCATTGACACTTGTCGCTCGTGCACACTTAGCCTCACACCAACAACATTACCATAAAATACGACCCCAACCGAAAAAAATAACCAATTCACGCAATTTTAAATCCCAAAACAAACAGACAAACAGTTTTATCGGTATAGATTCCCACATTTCAAGCGGGCAAAGCCTTTTATCAATAAATTTCAACTGTAAGCCCACTTAAGCCTTCGCTGCGAGTACTATGGCACTAATTTGTGGACTAAAATTGTTCAGTAGATATTTAGTTTGGCTTACAAATGATTTTATACTTGTATCCTGTTATTTTGTGGTTTTACACGTGTTTCTAATGATGTGGGAGTTTTGTTTAGGATATGAATATAGGTTTGTGTAGCGATATAAAGTTTTCTGTTGATTTGGTCGATTACTTTTGAATTTATCCATAATTAAGGCACCATGCCATTACCGCTTTTTTTTTTTGTGGGTGGGAAATCATCAAATGACCCCTCCCGCTTTAGGTGGAGCGGAAGGGAGTATCAGACTCTTACTGACTAAAACCCACCCGTGTTCCTTGCTTAGCCCTTTATGTTCCGGGCCAGAGGTAACCCTTTCGGACAATCCCGCTGATCCGGCAGGCTTCGGCCCTATGGGGCCCCTCCTCGATGCTGACATCTCTCACGTACGCGCCGTCCGGCACGGGCGTGGTCCTGATCGGACGGTGAGCTACCCATTACTCTCCGCCCGCAGACCCGCGCCTACGGTGGCCGGGAGTCGTCCCGTGGCTCCCGACGCCCGGAGCGTCTCCCGCGGCGGCTGGGAAGCGAGTCTCTCTCCCTCATCCGTCCCGCCACCTCCTTCGCTAGCATGACTGCTTCGCAGAAGGAGGTGACTGCCTCTCACTCCCTCTCGCCCCGGACCATGGCTTGCACCAGGGCCGGACGCGAGAGGTCGCCGCCGCTGCCGATCGCCTCTACGCGGACACGGCGGGCCATTACCGCCTTGAGTGGGGACGGGGGTGAAGGCGGCAGGGTTGCCTATTGTTCGCAACGCACGTACTGAGTGATGACAAAGCGCTCCCGCCCCCTCCGTCCGTCCCCCCGCGCACACACCTAAGGCGATTAACACACGGCACCGCGCACCGCTGCGGAGGGCGGTGGCGGTAAAGCGGATTTCGTAGCGGTGCCCCGTGCGGTAAGGCGGTTTACGCGCCTGTCCGCGCGGATGGATTTAACACGGTTTTGACCAGTTTGGTCACTTTTTCATCATTTTTAAATTGCAACACGTCCTGCACCCACAATGATCCGCGCGGTTATGCGGCGCCCCGTGTGTGAGGCGCGCGGACGGCAGCGCGGAGGGGCGGTGGCGGTGAAAGCACCGCTCGACTGCGCGGCCAAGCGGTGTACGTGTGTTAGGAATCTACGGATTTCTTAGAGACCAATGCGACATGAGATCCGCTTCACCGCCTACCGCGGCGGTGCGCGGTGCCGTGTGTTAATCGCCTAAGGCGCGGCCAACTAGTTCCGCGCGGACTTTAAAGTACTCAATACTTTATTGCATTCCATAATGTGTAAATATGATAGTTGGTATTTTAAAAAATCGAATCAATTATGGACCCTGTCGGGCACAGCAAAGTTAATGTTTAATAGGAGAGAGGATGAAGGCGCTTTTTGGTAGAGAAAAATAAATTATTATTAAATTAAAATAGTATCATTAAATAGTTATGTTTTTGGTGCGTTATTATTGCGTAGTACACATTTCTTTAATAGATTTTCAACTTTTTCGATATAGCATAAGGTTCAAAGTTGATTGGGAAAATTTGACAGTTTCGGGTAGCTTGACATGCTGGCGTCTGTACATGACTTTCGACATATCTATTGCCAAGAGAAAACACAGTCACATGAGCGAAGCCACGCACAGTCAGCTAGTCTAAATAATAAGAATCAATAAAATCACTTGACAACAGATTTAACGAGAGATAGCAAATAAGGTTTCAAAAACCGCTGTCTAGAAATCTAATCAAACACAGGCACTTTTTCGCCTTTCATGTAACGACAGCATAAAAAACCAATAACAAAATGTCTTTCATCCCACTAATATTATGTCAGCAAAATTTAATTTCGCTAAAATATTGTCGTAGATAAGCTGTAAAAAAAAAGATAATAATTTATTTCCATACAAATAAGACATATTTTTTATCTTAAAGGGCCATAAAAACGCGACGTGGAAGAAATTGCGTTCAATTAGATGGTAGTTACTTTAGGTGACTGTACCTAAAGTACAAACATAAATGTCTAAAGCTAAAAATTAGTATAGATATATTAGTTTAACTAAATAACACGTAGGCATATTATAGACATACCTACCGACATATATCTAACTTTAAAGCTAAATTTAACGTGTATATTTGCAGCCGAGCTAGCTCAAAGGTGGTTCACATCGTTCAAAGTTACGACTATTTTGGCTGAAACGTACCAGCTTACTGAACTGCACAATGTGAGGGTTTGTGGCTTAAGAACCGGGAGACTCGATCGATAGGTAACTTTCAACTAGAATTGGCAAGTTAGAATATAGATGGGTGTCGGTTGCAAGATAATGCGTAAGAAATGAACATGACATGAAGGGTGACCATCTTTACATACCGAGACCCCTCCGTGCCTCGGAAAGCACGTTAAGCCGTTGGTCCCGGCTGTCATACGTGGATCTTTGACAGTCGTTACGGGTTGGGTAGTCAGAAGCCCGAAAGTCTGACAACCGGCCTCACCAAGGGGTTTCCTATTACCCAGTAACTGGGTTGTGGAGGTCAGATAGGCAGTCGCTCCATGTAAAATACTGGTATACAGCTGCATCCGGTTAGACTGGAAGCCGACCCCAACATAATTGGGAAAAGGCTAGGCAGATAATGAATGCGAAGAATTCTCAAAGTTAAGAGGCAGTGGGCAGGACATTGCTCGCAGAACTGGGGGCCTAAAAACACCACTCTGGCAGAATCATAAAAGGATAACATTATGCATCATAATGGACAGTTAACTGTTAAGTTAATCGTATCAAATCCCATTGGTGAAGGATTTTTCAGTTATTTTTTTTTGTCTGTGCTAAAATACCAATCAATTCAATCCAAATCCAATCCCAAGCTCTTTGATTATACCTATTAGTGCAGCGAAAAAAGAAAAACACGGATTGTCTTCGCCATATTATGATTCATAATGTTATCCTTTTATGATTCTGCCGAAGTGGCCTTTTTAGGCCCCCAGTTCTGCTGAGGCTTCTAGTCTAATGCAGGCAGATGAAATGATGAAAAGAACAGCGATAATTTGGTCCACACACGATATTTTTCTGACTTTTATTTATTTACGAGTATTTAAACATTTCGCACACAAAAAAGGTACAAAGGCGGAGGCGTTGCCTTTGGCATTCTCTACCAGTCAACCAAGGGTGGTGAAGAGATTGGATGGCAGGTGCTTTGGTTGAAAGGAACAATGATAAAAAACCGGGCAAGAACGAGTCGGACTCGCGCACCGAGGGTTCCGTACCATCATGTTTTTAAATTTTCATCGGCGAGGCCTGTATTCATCAGAGAATTTTAACACTGTGCACTGCAGTGTAGAATATTACAATTTTTTGTCAGCGCCATCTCTTGACCGATAGTGGAACTAATGTAACTTGTTGATGATTTCTGAAAATGTGTGCTATTTATGTGTTTTATTTTTCCTGTAATCTTTACATAAACTTCTATCACATAGAATAATTTCAGATTTTTTTCTTTGCAAACTTCGGAGATAACGGAGGGGGGGGAAACGGTATTTTTTTTAAATTTTTTATCAAAAGTCGAAAACTGTGCTGCCTACAAAAATAGAAAAAATGTTTGAGAATGTGCAAACTGCGCTCTTTCATATGATACCCCACATGCCTTAGTAGCCCCACTTCGAATTTTTAGACCCCCTTTCAAATAAAAATATACATATATATTTTTATTTCTTTCTTATTTGCAAAATAGTTGGGCAAACGTCATCTAAAACTATTCCAAATTTCAAGTTGATAGCATTCATAGTTCTTGGGTTCTTAGCTGTGACCACAGACAGACTGAGTCTTAGGTTCTGTTTTACCATTTTGGTACGGAACCCTAAAAACAACTAAAAAACATTTAAAATGTATCATAAAGAATCTATCTATAATATACCTACTAATAATAAACCTTGTTTGTTGGAAAACCAGTTTTAATTTTAATTCGACTTCCAAACCTGATGGTACCTATCGGTTCTCAATGTAACACGAACCTATTATGTGCTTCACGCTCATGTAACCCCAATTAACAACGATCAAAGGTCAAGTAACATAAAGGTTTCAGTGACCAATAATGTGTATTGGGTATTTAGTTCGGTAGTTCGGACATATAAAATCTATTGTTCTGTTTAGAAATACATGATTGGGGTGAGAGTCAATAAAGTAATTGCTGAGCAGAAAGCGTTGGGTAACAATGCTGGTAATGTTACAAACATTATAATATGAAAATTCATTCATACATTTTACGTAATTTTCATCCTACCTTCAACCTTACCTTGCCAAAATCTAGAACACATGACCCTTAAGGGGCTTACATGACCTAAAGCGCGGTCACTGTTCGGACTGCATAGAAAAGAAAGAGAAGCGCGATGACACAACGCTGGTAATTTATTGCAAAATATGACGCAATTATTGAATTACAAAAAATCTATTATTTGGATTAATAAATTAAAACACTAGCACTAACACTATTTTAATAATTATGTTGCTTGTGGAATAATCTGACAAAAAATTAAAATGATTGTATATATTAGTATGGTTTTTATTGAAAAAATAAAGTTTTTTAGAGGTATCTTTCATGATTTTTTTCTATCGTATCAAATTAGTTATATTATATTTTCAACACACTATCTACCTAGCATATATCCTGAGGAATATCACATATTTTTTTGATTTTGTTTACTGTAGTCGATCATATACTTTTATTGTTTCTAACACTTGCGTTTTTTGCGTTGAGGTCCTGTAAGCCCCTTAACTAAAAGTTCACTCACAAACTTAAGGGGTTGGCTATAACGAAGGCTCGAACTATTAACCTTGCACGAACTTAACGGTTTAAGTACGAAGTAAATCTTACATAGCGAAATCCGAAGAAAGTTGTTTTAAAACAAACAGCGAACCGGCATTAAATTTCAATCACAACACAATATGGCGACCTAGTTCTGGATACCGACTTTATCCTTAAAGCTGGTTACGGATGTGCGATTAGTCGCAGCGATTTGTTGGTTTATAAAATATATGAAAGATGGGTGTGGAAGACTTGGTTTAGGTGGACCTATTTTGTGAAAGCGTCTGATAGCATCTGTCTGGCATTAATGCTGAAATGGACCTTTTTGGCGCAGCCATGAGGTTCATACTATTATTGTTAAAACATTTTTTTTTTAATTATTATTATATTTCGAGCGGTTGCCAAATAAATGTTATTCGTGCTTTATTTCGATCTTTCGTCGATTTTCTTTTGTATTACTTGTGTTGACACACATCATCTGCCTAGCCTTTTCCCAACATACAACAACAACATAACGACAACAGCAACATAGTTGGGAAAAGGCTAGGCAGATGATGTTTGTTTTGAGCAGTCTAACCGGATGCAGCTGAATACCAGTATTTTACATGGAGCGACTGCCTATCTGACCTCCAGAACCCAGTTAGGTAATACGATACCCCTTGGTAAGACTGGTTGTCATGACTTTCGGGCTTCTGACGACCCGTAACGACTGTCAAAGATCCACGAATGACAGCCGGGACCAACGGCTTAACGTGCTTTACGAAGCACGGAGGGCTGTTGGTATGTGAATATGAACACCCATCCACGGACCAACACGGACCGCGGCAAGCGTAGCTTAACCTGATCGATCGATCCGTGCGGCTGTTATTACTTAGCCATAAGCCCCTCACACACACTGTGACAATTTAATACTTCATTGTAACAATTTTCGCACATAGGTACTGTGTTCAATTCAATCTACTGCTTTAAAGTAAGGTTTAAATGACTCAAAAAAAAAAAATACTCAAAGGCAGGCGTATTATTAATCATTTTACTTTTTATTTTATTTTATGTTTTTAATTTAGTTTTATAATTTGATTTTATTTTATTATATTAATTATTTTATTAATTATTTTTATATGTATTTATTATGATTACAATTTAAATTTTATTATAAATGTACCTAGTACATAATGTGATCTTATGGATTGAAATAAATGATTTTGAATTGAAAAAAAAAAAAAATAATAAAGACACACTAAATCTTTTACAGACTTGCCTATAAAAAACGTCTGCAGCATTAGGGTCAGTTCACACCGAGACGCGACGGGACGCGCAGTTTTCAAGATAGAAATACAATTACAGACCTTATCTACTACACACGGCGCGGCGCAGCGCTGCGTAGCTCGACGTAGTAGACACTGAATTGTGTACCTTTTAGTGTAGTAGATAAGGTCTGTAATTGTATTTCTATTTTGAAAACTGCGCGTCGCGTCGCGTCTCGGTGTGAACTGACCCTTATCATATTATTTTGCTTCTTTTAATTTTCATCATACTTTTTCAATTATTTTCTCTTTTTCTCCGGTCCTGATTACGTCACCCGCATCAGCTTTTCTAGAGCTCAACCCTTCATGAAATTTCCAACTAAAAACTAATCTCTAGTCTAGAAGACCATTATTCCAAGAATTCTTCATGAACTCGACTAATAATTATAGGTTTTATAGGTTCATAATGTTATCACACTTAAATAAGGGATTATTTGTACACGAAGTTACAGTAGAATACTGACTCCTAAGTCGCGGGGTCCCCCCTAGTTTAGGAGGCAGGGTTTTCACTATTTATGCAACCTTTGTTTCCCAAAGTTTAATGTTCCTATGTGTATATTGTATGAGCTTTGTGTATTAAGGTTTTTTTTTTTTATTTTATAACAAAGATACTAGCAAGGTTTTTTGTCGTACCATGAACAGGCAGCTTTAAACCCGGTTCCGTTCGCTAGAATAGGTAATAAACTTCGATATTAGTTTTAGAGTAGCGTTCAAAAGTGTCAAGTTAGTTGAGGACATGTTATAGTAGGCCTGACATGGAGCGGGACTGACTTGTCTGTTAATAGACGTTGCCTGAGGTAGCTGCGCAGTGCGGGAGGGGTGATAGTTGTCATAATTGAGTTGACGAATCACTGAGCTCTCGCATCACGTCACACTACACCCCTCCCGGATCGCGCTTCTACCTCAGGCAACGTCTCAGTTAAGTGTTCGGCCTATAATGCAATGATGTGGGTAGTTTTAGTTTTATTTTTAGGTGTTATTTGCGTTTAGGTCCTGCAGTCTCCTTAATTTAAAACGTAAGCAAGTAGCGCCCCCATGACAAAGAACATGAACTACACCCAAAATATGCAGACATGGGGAACATTTTTCATGCTGATTGATGGCGGATTATGCGTCTCCCTGTCCTGAAAGGGTAAGATTTGCAGTGTGGTTTGGGGTAAGACGGCCTGCATACTTACTATGGCGCTGAGTGATCGCTAATCCGCCAGTGAAATGCAGGGGGATAGGTATTAGGGATTGTTGAGTCTGATAATGTTTAACCGGCTTGCAAAAATGGAGGAGGTTCTCAATTTGGTTCAACTTCGTCATTTATGAACCGATTACAATTTTTTTGAAGTGAAAACTTCTTTAGCGGCGTTGTACACTTTTTTTGTGATGGGTAAAAAATGTTAAACTCGCGTCAGGACACGTGACCTGATCGAAAATTCGTAAGACGGATGGAGAGTGCTACGGCGTAGGTCAAACTGTGCTACGGCGTAGCTCACACTATGCTACGGCGTAGTTCACCATACCAGCATACCAGTGAATATGGCTGTTTTTTGAATAAAATATTTCGTTTGACATTTTGAAGCTTTTTTTAGATTCTATAATTAGACTCAAACTATTTTAAATAGATATTTAGTTAAGAGCGTTTACGCCGTGCGGCATTTTATACAAACTTTCAAGCCCTTATTTTTCGAAATGAATGAACCGATTTTAATGAAACTTCATACGCATAAGCAGGATACAAAGGTCTAAAAATACTAACTTTTTAGACTTTTGTATCCTGCCTAACTCGCGCCACTGTTACCGTAAGCGACACCACGCGTGTTTTGTTTATAAGACGATTAAAAAAAATACCCGCTTCGGATGTGTTCGGCTGTCCTCGGGATGTACTCGATTTTAATGACTATTCGATATGTCAGTGAGTGATGGCAAAGTATTCTTTTTGTGTTTTGTTTTCACTTCTGTCGGCACTCCCGGAGTGCCACTGTTTTTATTTTGTTTAAAATTGTACTGAGATAGTTCAGATGGACATGGTTCATGTGATGGTTTTTGTCCTTATTTTGGTCAAGTTCTCTGATGAGTGGTTTTTGAGTTATTAGCTTCAAAATTACATATTTTTTGCCACTTTAGTGTATGTTGATGATGTTATAATCACTTACAGTTACATAGCAACTGAAGGTATACGATTTTTTGTAGGGTAAATCCTAGGGACCTCAACTAAAACGTCAAAAATAAAAACTTTATTAAATACCTATAAAAAAAAATTAAACAAATAAACAACTTCCAAAAAAAACAATACAATGTGAAAAAACCAAAGACAGCGACTTCTGAAATTAAAGTTATTTTTCACTTTGTACTGTTTTTTTTGGAAGTCAGGTTTTTTTAAGTATAATAAAGATTATTATTTCACCACCACTGCTCGCAAAATGATAAAGGAAAACATGTCACGGCATGTCATGGACCAAAAATTCGAAGACATATACATCTACCAACCCGCACTGGGACGTTTGGTGGATTTCGGCCCACTCCCTTTCACTGAGAGGAGGCCTGTGTGCAGCTACGTTAATGAGCTTTAGTAACAAAAATAGTTTTAATATTAATTTCAAAACTTTACATTGCTTTACTGTTGGGCCAATGCTGCATTTTGACAATCAATCAAAAAAATCTAAATTAAAATATTTTATTTCACTGCCTACATGGGCACTTATGAAACGCCAAAAGCTAGGTGCACGGTTCCAGTTGGTCGTTTCCTATGGAGAAGAACCGGCAAGAAACTCCACGGTTACTCTTTTTCAAAATAATTGCCTTTTACAATGTTTTCAAATTACAGTAGGTATGGGAGCATTGGCAATTATTAAATCCTCTTGATTTTATCTTATAACAAGTTTGGCATCCATCTTTTTAGAGTACACCTACTTACACAAGCCGATGGCCAGCAATACGGTCATCGTTGACTAAAGGATGGAATAACAGGTTCTTCGGTCATCAAAAAGGCACTAATTTGAGTCCCAATTTCCAGTGACAACACAACTTCAGCTAACTAAATATGGTAAACCATTTCAGAAAACATACTTACTGTCCCCCTCTTCTCGTTAACTTCATAAGAGTAGGTACCTACCTATGTCATAAAAGCATTCATTACGGGTACCATATCATACATCTCTATATATCCATCCGTGTTCGTCTCCAATATTGTCATGTTCGTCTGAAGTGGGTGAGTCAATAGAAAATCACCGAAAGTCACGTTTTGATTTGTCATGGGGTAGCAAGAGTCCTCCGCTGCTACTTATAGCCCTAATAATTTGATGGATTTTGGGGCTGGCGCAAACTTGGGAGAGAAGCGAGGTTTGTGTAGGTTTTTTGTAGTTTTTAAAGCGGGTAGTAAAAGTTACGATGGGAAATACACTTGTGTTACTATGATAAGACGAAACATCATACAAATACGCGACCGGTGTTTGATATGGCACATGTAGTACTTAGTCACCTTGAGCGTCTCACGGGTATTAGTAACCGAGACGACTCGGCGACGACGAGTAATAGTAAATTTGAACGTTTTCTAATACTCTTTGTGCTCGCCGCGAACACAGTTTACAGTTTTAGTACAGATTACCTTTCTTTTGTGCAATATATTTTTATGCAATTGTATGTATGTATAGTCGACCTCGTAAAAGCGTTACCACTTTTGACAGTCATGACATTGCTCTTTTTTTTTTTTTTTTGCGTATGGGAAATCATCAAATGACCCCTCCCGCTCTGGGTGGGGCGGAAGGGAGTGTCAGACTCTTACTGACTAAAACCCACCCGTGTTCCTTCCTTAGCCCTTTATGTTCCGGGGCAGCGGTAACCCTTTCGGACAATCCCGCTGACCCGCCAGGCTTCGGCCCTATGAATCGGCCGACATGAATCATGGGGCAGTTGCTCGCCAGACACAACACCCGTCAGGTCGGAGGATCCTCCCTTTTCTATAGAGTATGAGTGAACTTTACACCCTGTTCCTCATACCTCTATACAGCCTTGAGCGTTGCGACTTGCATCAAGTGACGCGCGCGTCACCTATTACTCCCAATGACTCGTGGCATGCGGGTCTCCCTTGTTTTGCCGAAAAGATTTTGCCAAATTATCACTGCCCAAACAATTTTCCGCATAATTTCATTTGCCAAATTATTACTTAGCAAAAAATCTCTTCACAAATAATTGTAACCCAAACCTAATGTTTGGCAAGTGAACGTTTAAACAATAACTTGTTTACCAACTAGTACTTTTACCAATTTTTATTTAGTCAAATATTCCAGTTGGAATAACTCATTTTACGCAAAATTACATTTGCCAAATGTATCGTCAGTTTTCGTAGTTTTAAGGCAGCCATTTCAAGCATAAGATCTAACTTTGAAGACGTTTTATTACAAGGGTGTTTTTTCCACTTGGGACAAATTCTAAACAGGTAATAATAATTCTGGTAGTATTTTTTAAAATAATTAATCTCGTCTAACTAGTTCAGTTTCGGGTAGACTTTTTTTCCATTTTTTTTTCTATATAATCTAGTCGTTTCTGGCACTCGCCGGCCGCTGCCGCGGCACCGCTCGCTTCGCTCGCTCGGCTCGTGCGTAGGAGGTCACGGTTTTAACCTAACCTAACCTAAGCATTTTTTTTTAATAATTAACCTCGTCTAACTTATTCGGTTCTCGATAGCCTGCTAAAAATAATCTCTTTTCCATATTTTTTTTTCTATATAATCTAGTCGTTTCTGGCACTCGCCGGCCGCTGCCGCGGCACCGCTCGCTTCGCTCGCTCGGCTCGTGCGTAGGAGGTCAAAGTTTCAACCTAACCTAACCTAAGCATTTTTTTTTAATAATTAACCTCGTCTAACTAATTCGGTTCTCGGTAGCCTGTTAAAAATAATCTCTTTTTTCCATATTTTTTTTCTATATAATTTAGTCGTTTCTGGCACTCGCCGGCTGCTGCCGCGGCACCGCTCGCTTCGCTCGCTCGGCTCGTGCGTAGGAGGTCACAGTTTTAACCTAACCTAAGCATTTTTTTTTAAATAATTAACCTCGTTACTAATTCGGTTCTCGATAATGTCCATTGCAAAAAAATTAAAATAGTAAGTTACAAATATTTTGTATTAAATAAATGATTATTTTAAAATAAAATTGCATTTTTTAATTATTTAATTCCCAAAAAAATTCTCAAAAAATCTTATTTATGCCTTTATATTTTTTCAAATCGTTTGACCAAACGTTTATTGTCTAAAGATTGTTTACCGTAATAAATCATTTGATTAAAGACCAAATGCCTAAATGACATTATCCATAATAATATTCTGCCAAGTAAAAATTTGACCAAATGAAAATGTGCATACTAAAATTATTCGAAACATTGCATTGGTATAATAAAAGGTTGCGAATATTTGTTTGGGTAGTGAAATTTTGGCAAAATCTTTTCGGCAAAACGGCAGGATCCCGTGTCATGCTCATAACAATTTCTTTCAATTGTTTTCTCCGCAGTCGCTGTCGCAAGACGCGTGTCGCTTGAGCGTGTAGCTCGTGGCCACGGGGTTCTTTTATATTTTCTTTTGATTCCGATTCTTTGCGTTTGTTCATCAGTTTGCTGGTCGGCTAATGGTTTGTCTAATATGTTTCTCCTTATGTTTCCTTGTAAAAAAAAAAAACAACAAAAAGCTGTAAGTTCCTATTTTGCACCACTTATGTCAAAGATCGCTGTTTTGTCGGGGATTCTGTTTGCGAAAGCCACGGTGGCTTTACCACTGATTAGTAGGTTGCCACGGATTCCCAACAATCCCCTTTTTTATATGTTTTCTATAGGAAAATTTTGATTGGCTTCCATCCAAGGTTTATTGTGGAAGAAAGTTTTTATGTTCTTTCGATTTCTTGGAAACTAAACGCACGTCTATTGTTTCAGTTTTATTTATTTAAGGTACTTTTCTGATATTTATTTATTTAAACTTTTCGCACAAAAAGGTACACAGGCGGACTTAATGCCTTAGGCATTCTCTACCAGTCAACCAAGGGTGGTGAAGAGATTGGATGGCAGGTGCTTTTTTTTTATATCGACGCGTGGTGGTTTTAATAGGAGTACATACGTACTTAGGTACTCTCTTAGGTAGGATATAAATCCTGTGGGGTAACACACATAAAGGTTGTAGGTCGTGAGTTCGGACCCAGGCAGGCGCTTTACTTTGTGTTAATTTATTTCATCATCATTGCTCTCAAAAACGGTGAAGGAAAACATCGTGTGGAAACCATGGTCATGTCCTAGAACCAAAAATTCGAAGACGTGACATCTACCAACCCGCACTGGGGCCGCGTGGTGGTTTACAGCCCATTCCCTCTCACAGAGAGGAGGCCTGTGTCCCAAGGTTGGACGATGAGACGTAAGTTCAGGTAAGCAGAGACGTAAGCGCGGGGACGACGAGCCGTAAGCGCGGAAACTGCAAGTTCACCACGCACCGCATCGCGGTTCCCGAGCTTGTCCCGGGGCGAGGCGATTACGTTGCGATTCCGATTAATGTGCGTTGCTGTAGGGAGTTGCATACAAGGAATACTGAATGGCTCGAGTTGATACGGTGACCATCCCTTTCCGAGTTGACATGTGTGCTATGACCTTAATGAAAAACAAATGATAGAAACGCGGTTGGTGCTTTTATAAGGACTTTACAGGATAGTGACTTAAAATAATCTGTACTAAACTATCCGATAGTGAATTGAGTTCCGAAGCGTAGATCGAAAGTTCAGTAGGAGATGTGAGAAATAACGACAAGGCTAAAAACTAAATCGTACAGTAACGAAGGGAATTCTGGCCGTATATATGAATAGATTTTTTTATTCGGTTACTGGCTAGATTTTTAGAGCAGTGGTGACCCAGTTGACCCAATAATTGGTGTATAGTAGTCATTTATTTTGGGTGCTTTTACAGGGTGTTATGCGGAGGACCCATTTAGGAAATATATATTTAGTTTGTATGCATCATACATTCAATACATTCTTGGTCTAGCAAAGGCAATGGTAGATGCAAATAACAACTGAATAATTCGTTTCGAGCTCTCAAAGTAAAAGCAACGAGAACAAAAATTCAATAAGCCCAACGTTCATTAAATAAATAAAAGGGATCTTCAAACTAAATAGGTATTTATGTATTTCCTAAATGGGTCTAACCTACGAACCCTCCTTGTTTGGCTAACCCTCCGCCGAACACCCTCTATAATATTTAGTATGTGGGTATTTATGTATCTAATAATTATTAGCATATGTTCATAATATTATTATCTCTATATCTATTATAGTATTATTAACTACTTTAAAATCCGGCTCGAAGGACCAATATTAACTACGTGTACACAGTATATTGTACATACATATACTTATTATTTGCACCAACAACAACCCCATTTTAAGTCCAGGTAATCACTGTCTATGACATGGTTGCCTTGAATAAATTACAGAAACCGATAAGACCGCTAATGTTTTGGAGTGTTTAATTAATTTTTGTGGTAAAACCCGGGCAGGCAATTTACTTTGTGTAATTTATTGCATCATTTATGTACTCAAAACGGTAAAGGAAACATCATTTGGAAACGGGTATGTCCAAGAACGCAAAATTCGGAGACACGTGACGTCCACCAACCCGCACTAGGACTCCTGGTGGGTTACTGCCAGTTCCTGTCTCTACGTCCTAGCAGAGAGAAGATTATAGGCAGATTATTTATTTATTCATTTATTTCAGGCGACGCAGGCCCATAGATAAATACCTAATAATAATAAAACCTAAACATACATGTGGCCCAGTTGTAACGGCCGCGACTTACGAGTTGTAGGTCGTAGGTTCGAACCCAGACAGGCCCTTCACTTTGTGTAAATTATTTCATCACCACTGCTCTCAAAACGGTGAAGGAAAACATCGTGAGGAAACCGGCATGTCCTAGAACCAAAAAATTCGAAGACATGTGACATTTGCCAACCCGCACTGGGCCCGTGTGGTGGATTACGGCCCACTCCCTCTCACCGAGAGGAGGCCTGTGTCCCAGCAGTGGGAACATTATTGGCTGATTATGATGAAACATACATGTTTTTATTATAAAATAGTGCTTCACTTCACTAGCTTGTTCTTGTGCTGGTCTGTGGTACTTGAAGGATAGAGATTCTTTAGATTAGATTATTGATTGAGAATATGATAGCATAATAATATATCCTACCCTACTTCCTGCTAATATTATAAACGCTTGAGTTTGTGAGGATGGATTGATTGATGAATGGACGTTTGTTACTCTTTCACGCAAAAACTACTGAACGGATTTGGATGAAATTTGGCAGACAGATACTTTATACCCGGGATTAACATACGTTATATATTTATCCCGATATTCCCAAGGCATCGATACTTATGCGGGTAAAACCGCGGGGTGCTGCTAGTCAATTATAAAACGCTAGCATAGTATAGTGTTGTGAATCGAATCCAACACAACATACTGCGCGTGGTTTGCACGCGCAGGCAGCGTGATCAACGCGTCAGCGGCACGCAGACGAGAGACGCGGCGTCTACAAGGCTCTGCCCGACTACCACTCGCTTTAACGGACTCCACCGTGCCGGACGATACTCCTCTTCTAAAACGGATTGAAAGGATAGACGGGTGTTGCGTCTGGCGGGCAACTGCCCAATGATTCATGTCGGGCCGTTGTATCTATGCTAGTTGCGCGGTAAACTCTGCTTGCGCGATGCAGGATTTGCGTGACGTCAGTATGACGCGTTATTCGCATGTGGCATTTTAGATACCGCTACACTATAATTGAATTGTTTGTCCGGGAAGTTACATAAATATTTTTAAAGATCAGGCGGCATTAAACCATTGCCTATTTCTAACAGTATACTTCTTTTCTTGCTCCCCGCGCTAACAATACACATAAGCTAGATTTTATAAATTTCAGAGAGATTTCGATTTCATTTTTAGGGTTCCGTAGACAAATGGCAAAACCGGAACCCTTATGATGGATTCGTCATGTAACGTCTGTCTGTCCGTCCGTATGTCACAGCCACTTTTTTCCGAAACTGTACTCTGAATAAAATTATACTGTTGAAACTTGGTAAGTAAGTAGATTTATTCTGAGAACCGCATTAAGATTTTCACAAAAAAAATAGAAAAAAAACAATACATTTTGGGGGTTTCCCATACTTAGATCTGAAACTCAAATACAAATATATATATTCATATATTTTTTTCTGGCAAATAAATATTCTATTCTATTCTATTCTCAAAATTTTTTTTTCATTAACCCCATCCGTGTGGGGTATCTATGGATAGGTCTTCAAAAATGATATTGAGGTTTCTAATACCATTTTTATTTAAAATGAATAGTTTGCGCGAGAGACACTTCCAAAGTGGTAAAATGTGTGTGTGGGGGACACACACATTTTACCACTTTGGAAGTAACTGTAACTTCTAAAATAAGAGAATGATAAATTTAAAAAAAATATATGATGTACATACATTACCATGTAAACTTCCACCGAAAATTAGTTTGAACGAGATCTAGTAAGTAGCTCGCCGGTGAAAATTTAAAAACATAATGTTGGTACGGAACCCTCGGTGCGCGAGTCCGACTCGCTCTTGCCCGGTTTTTCGAATATTATATCATATATTATGTAACATCACAATAATAGATATGTATAACATCCAACAAGAAAAACCAGAAATAAATATCATAAACATACCGACACTAATAAGGTAGGTAGGTATATGAAATCCTACAATCCCCAACCCTCGTATTGAGAGGGAACGCGTGACCAATTAGACGATACTTCCCGTACAACCGTGATTGGGGATGGGGGCTCTTTTGTTCTACCTTCGTTACCATACGATGTATGGAAAACTTACTTTACTTTGTAGCCCCGGGAAATTGAGTGGTGAATTTGATGCTTCGTTGATTTGAATGTTTCTAGTGTTAAAGCCTCCTTTTATTTATAGGTTTCTGGTACTCGTTAGCAAGATTAGAACTAGTTTGTCGGGTTCTGCATGCAAAGGGTGCCAACGGAACCCTATTACTAGCCTCCGCTGTCCGTCCGTGCGTCTGTCTGTCAGCGGGCTGTATCTCATGAACCGTAATAGGTAGACAGTTGAAATTTTCACAGAATGTGTATTTCTATTGCCGCTGTAACAACAAATAATAAAAATAAAATAATATTAATAGAAATTAAAGGAGGTCCGTACAAGAAAAGTGTTATATTCGGCGTTTTTTTTCCTTGTGGTATGAAACCCTTTCTTTCTCTCCCTTCTTTTTTCCCTTGACGACTCGTACTTTTCCCGGTTTTTTTTCATCTAGGTACAGACGCCAGCACATCAACCTGCTACAATCTGTCAAATTTCTTTAATAGATTTTCAACTTTATTGCCACAGCCTAAGATTCAAGGTTGATTGGGAAAATTTTACAGTTTCGGATAGCTTGATGTGCTGGCGTCTGTACCTACCTAATTTGCGCTTTTGGACGACTCATAACGCGAAGCATTAGGACAGAGTTTTTTTGCGCCTCCTTTCTGCAACTGTTTCTATTGTTTTACTCCTGCTAGTACACTGAACCTACTTAATTTATGATAATTAAGTTACAGTTTGACCAATACTAAGTAATCAACGGGTAATAGTGTTTTGATAATGTTGTCGTCTTGAAAAATAAAACTCTTTTTTTTTTAATGAAAAATAGTTTATAAACATTTTTTCATTGAAAAAAAAAAACAGTGGCAAAGAATACTTTGCCATCACTCACTGACATATCGGATATACATTAAAACCGAGTACATCCCGAGGACAACCGAACACATCCGAAGCGGGTATTTTTTTTAATCGTCTTATAAACAAAACACGCGTGGTGTCGCTTACGGTTACAGTGGCGCGAGTTAGGCAGGATACAAAAGTCTAAAAAGTTAGTATTTTTAGACCTTTGTATCCTGCTTATGCGTATGAAGTTTCATTAAAATCGGTTCATTCATTTCGAAAAATAAGGGCTTGAAAGTTTGTATAAAATGCCGCACGGCGTAAACGCTCTTAACTAAATATCTATTTAAAATAGTTTGAGTCTAATTATAGAATCTAAAAAAAGCTTCAAAATGTCAAACGAAATATTTTATTCAAAAAACAGCCATATTCGCTGGTATGCTGGTATGGTGAACTACGCCGTAGCATAGTGTGAGCTACGCCGTAGCACAGTTTGACCTACGCCGTAGCACTCTCCATCCGTCTCACGAATTTTCGATCAGGTCACGTGTCCTGACGCGAGTTTAACATTTTTTACCCATTACAAAAAAAGTGTACAACGCCGCTAAAGAAATAACCATACATTAAGTACTTACTTAATTTGGACAAACATAAAACCAGGTAGGTAGAACATATAGTTGACGCTGACAAAAATCTCCAATAACGTTAAAAGGAAGAAGAAAAATAACCGAACCCCCAATTTTTCAAAACCCACACCCGAAACTAGAAAATCTCAGTAACCTTCAGTGTGACGCCGATATTTGTAAAACATAAGCCATAAGCTGTGCGACACGCGATCAAATAAAACACACACGCTCAGGATTACTGAACCCTTTCGTGGGTACTTTTTTTTTCACGTTCCAAGGGGGGAACTGTAGCGGGGAATTTATATTTATAAGGTAAATAAAAAGTAATTTAAAAAAATTAAACCGACTTCAAAAAGAAAATCTCAAAATTATGAAATAACTTTAATTTCGGAAGTCGGTGTCTTGGGATCTGTATTTTAGTTTTATGCCACCGACTTCCGAAATTAAAGTTATTTCATAATTTTGAGTTAATTTCTTTTTGAAGTCGGTTTAATTTTTTTAAATTACTTTTTATTTCGTAATTTTTAGTTTTTGCACTAGTATTTGACCAAGGTTTTGAGATGTTTTCCCTTTGACACTACACCCGTAGCTCTTATCAATAAGCCAGGCCGTCACACTTACACGTATTAGTCCATATCTTGAAAATTACTGAATCGATCTTGATGAAACTTGCACTGTTCCCTAAGTTGAAGAAAATCTAAGCCAATAAAAAAAAATGGTCACGATCCGATTAATAGTTCCGGAGATATGCATGGACAAACATACATACATACATACATACATACATACATACGTCTATAAATTTTGTATATTTGTTTGGAAGCCCTAATAGATCATCATATGTGAATATAATGCAATTCCAATAATATTACATACATACGTATCGAATTGATAACCTCCTTTTTTTTGAAGTCGGTAAAAAGGATTTTTTTAATATTTGGGACACAGGTAATACAAATAATTAAAAATAGTCGATTGTACAACTAGTGCATAAAAGAAGCCATTTTACCCCGGGACGTTTATAACTACCTGAGCCGCAAGCAAGGGTGGATAGTTAAGTCGAAGGGTAAAATGGCTCGTTTATGCCCGAGTTATACACTCTGCTTTTCACTTCGATTGCGAGAAAATGAAACAGGCATAAAGTATATAACAGTATTTTCACTGTTCAAAAATGTTGCAAAATTGAAGAAGAGAGAATAAATAGCTAATTCCCGCCACGAAACATTTTAAAAGATTTTTTTTTTTCAAATTTGTTATTAGACTTGGGTACTTCATACTGCCAAGTCATAAAAACGTTTCTTTGTGTTTTTAAATAATAAAATGATAACTATTTTATCTGGTTTTATTAAATTATTGATAGAAAACACGGAAGTGATAATTAAAGCATTAACGGCTTTCATCTGCGGCGTTTTATTGTGCGTGTGGCTGTTGGGCCTGATTATCTTAGTATTAGAAAAAAAAAACTTTATGCACTAGAGCATAAAAAAGCGACTTATGTCGGCTACGCACAACATAAATACGTAAAAAGAAGCATTTAAAACTAACAAAGATACATTAAAAACCACCAGAAGAAAAAAAAAGACCTGTGCGAGGCCAAAAAGGTTCCTATCTCAGCATAAATATAGAAAAACATAAATGTTAGTTTTTTTACCGACTTCAAAAAAAAGGAGGTTATCAATTCGACACGTATGTATGTAATATTATTGGAATTGCATTATATTCACATATGACAATCTATTAGGGCTTCCAAACAAATATACAAAATTTTGTAGACGTATGTATGTATGTCTGTATGTTTGTCCACGCTTATCTCCGGAACTATTAATCAAGTGCAAGTTTCATCAAGATCGATTCAGTAATTTTCAAGATATGGACTAACACGTGTAAGTGTGACGGCCTGACTTATTGATACGAGCTACGGGTGTAGTGTCAAAGGGAAAACATCTCAAAACCTTGGTCAAATTCTAGTGCAAAAACTAAAAATTACGAAATAAAAATAATTTAAAAAAATTAAACCGACTTCAAAAAGAAATAACTCAAAATTATGAAATAACTTTAATTTCGGAAGTCGGTGGCATAAAACTTAAACTAGAATACAGATCCCAAGACACCGACTTCCGAACTTAAAGTTATTTCATAATCTTGAGTTATTTCTTTTTGAAGTCGGTTTAATTTTTTTAAATTATTTTTATTATTTTTATGATGTATGCGGAACAGCTACCTCCATACAAAATTTTATCAAAATTGATCCAGCCGTTTGAGCGTCAAGAAGTAACAAACATACAAACACACACACTCACAAACTTTCGCCTTTATAATATTAGTGTGATTTTATTTTTCTCTTTCTAATCTAACCGCTCTTCACTCAAACAGTCCCCTTTATAAATAGCCTCAATATTTCAACGGAGAATGTTTGGTGACTGCTGAGTGCCATCAATCGGTGACCAGCGAACACTGGATACATCCTCACTCCAAAAAGATTTGGAAAGCCTTAATGATCGGGAGTGAAGTGTTAGACTGAATGAGAAGTCATTAATACTTGTAGGCACTGAAGTTTTGAGGATATAAAAGAGATTGGTTACCTACGTTTTTTCGGTTTTAGGGTTCCGTACCCAAAGGGTAAAAACGGAACCCTGTTACTAAGACTTCGCTGTCTGTCCGTCCGTCGGTCCGTCTGTCTGTCACCAGGCTGTATCTCAAGAACCGCGGTAGCTAGACAGTTGAAATTTTCACAAATTATGTATTTTTGTTGCCGCTATAACAACAAATACTAAAAACAAAATAAAATAAATATTTAAGGGGGGCTCCCAAACAATAAACGCGATTTTTTTGCCCTTTTTTGCTCGATATCAATAATGGCAACAGGTATAATAGGCTTGAAATATTCACAAAATACTCAGTTGTATTTTTACTTCAATAATAAAATTAAAATAAAATAAATATTTAAGGGGGGCTCCCATACAACAAACATGTTTTTTTCGGCGTTTTTGCCTTGTGGTACGGAACCCTTCGTGTGCGAGTCCGACTCGCACTTGGCCAGTTTTTTACACAGAATTCGAAAGCAGCAGTGGTGACTCAGTGGTAACGGCCGTGACTAACGAGTTGTAGGTTATAGGTTTGAACCCAGACAGAAGCTTTACTTTGTGTAAATTATTTCATCATCACTGCTCTCAAAACGGTGAAGGAAAACATCGTGAGGAAACCGGCATGTCATCTACTAACCCGCACTGGGTTCGCGTGGTGGATTACGGCCCACTTCCTTTCACCGAGAGGAGGCCTTTGTCCCAGCCGTGGGAAAATTATATTCTGATTATGCTATTGAATTCAAAATGGTATATGGTGCCATGTAGGTACTTATACGTGTACGTGTGTACGTGTGTTCAAAATGGTATATGGTGCCATGTACGTATTTCACATAAGCCTACATGGGCACTTATGAAACGTCAGAAGCTAGGTGCACGGTTCCAATTGGTCGTTTCCTATGGAGAAGAACCGGCAAGAAACTCCACGGTTACTCTTTTTAAAAATAATTGGCTTTTACAATATTTTCAAATTACAGTAGGTATGGGAGGATAGCGTAGGCATGTCAACAAGTATCAGGTACTTGATAAAATAAAAAATGGTCTACAGATCTAAAGTCTACAAGGCCTACAAAGTCCTCACATTTACAAAATAAGAATCTATCAAAAGGATAAATAAAAAATAAAAACATAGAAACTTAAATGATAAAATATTACGATTGATGTCGTATACCTTGGTTCTCCTACGGATATCTTCAAATTTGTGGTTCGATATTCTTGATTTCATAGTTTACTATTTTCAAGAGGAGCCGCGGGCACAGCTTGCTAATGGGTTTTAAAAGAGATTGGCTGTTTACTTCAGATAAAAAGGTCAAAGAAGAGCTGATCCAAAATAAAAACAAAATTCATTATTCAACCCTTCCATTATTCTCAATTAGTCCAATTTACTTAGGCACTTCTGAATTCAAGTCCACTTTAATTTGTTTAGTTAAATCTCTATCCACTTTTCATCCTATATTTTTCTTTATCAAATTTTAGTTTATCCACGACCTTTCAAAAACCTAAGGGCTCGCTGCCCTCTGGTTTCTGGGTCTCTTTCATAACATATTACATGTAAAACATTTTGTTCAATTATTTTTCCTGGTGTTAGGGCGAGGACAAACCGAACAATTCATTCACTTGTATCATCGAACATTGAGAAATGCGTGCAGTTTGTCGAATCGAACAACGATTTGTAAACTATAAATTGAATGGAATTTTGACGAAAGATGATTGAGATAAATTAAAAGAATTCATCGGAAAATCGGAGACTATATTATTTGAATAATTAAGAAGTTGAGATCATTTTCAAGGTATGGAACAACAAACTGAATGTCATACTAAACAAAGTGCAAATTCCATTGCAACCAAAAACTTATTATGACCTTTTTGTTACAAATGGTCACTCAAAAATCAACTTAGAATACAGTTGTCTAAAGTAGATAACTGATTAAGGCGATGGAATGTAAATTATCTGAGATTTTGAACACTGCTATAGTGCCGTCTGTACCGTATGACACATCAAAAGTTAGCTCTCATACAAGTATTTTATCGAACATTATCTACACAAAAACGCATTTTTTTTAATGTACAGAAGCCAGCACATCAAGCTACTACAATCTGTCAAATTTCTTTAATAGATTTTCAACTTTATCGCTAAAGCATTAGGTTCAAAATTGATTGGGAAAATTTGACAGTTTCGGGTAGCTTGATGTGCTGGCGTCTGTTTAAAAATAATTTGTAAATATGTGAGCACCATGTATCTATCACATAATTGATTTACCTGTCATTGCTTAATTTTTAATTCTTTTTACCTTTTGTGGTAGACTAATTTTTAACCCCCGACGCAAAAACGACGGGGTGTTATTAGTTTGACGTGTCTGTGTGTGTGTGTGTGTGTCTGTCTGTGGCATCGTAGCTCCCGAACAGATGAACCGATTTTAATTTTCTTTTTTTTGTTTGAAAGGTGTATATGTCGGGAGTGTTCTTAGCTATGTTTGATGAAAATCGGTTCAAGATGGCCGCCGCCACAAAATGGCGGATTACAAATTTTTTCACAACACCCTCAATATGGGTATCAAATGAAAGGGCTTGACTAGTAGAATGCTATACACTATGTTAAATTTCAAATCCAAGATGGCCGCGACCACAAAATGGTGAATTACATTTTATTTTCACTACTCCCTCCACGGATGACTCCCTCATTAAGGATGTCAAATGAAAGGGCTTGACTAGTAGAACAATGTACACTTTATTGAAAGGGAATGAGGAATATTAACTAACGAAATGAAAACTAAAAACTTGAAAATTAAATAAATTCTAGTGCAAAAATTAAAAATTTAAAAACCCCCGACACATATTTTTTTATTATTATGGGTGCGTCGTGTTCACATATAATTATATTATGTATACAAGACCTTGTAAAACATTTTAAAAGAGTAACGGTGGAGTTTCTTGCCCATTCTTCTCCATACGAAAACTACCTTTTGGAATGGGCGACTAGAACCATTTCTATTTACTTTTTTTTTGACATTCAAAAGTGCCTTTAATGTGCCTATTTGAAATAAATGATTTGACTTTGACTTTGTACATTCGCACGAACAAATTTCATAGAAATGCTCAAGTTTGCACTCACCTTAAGACGAACATAAAATATTCACTCCTCCCCTTGCCCCTTCTCCCCCCCCCTGGTCCCCTTTGGTTAGTACTTGCGGTTTTTTATGGTCCCTCAGGCGCAACCCAAGGTTCGCGTCCAAAAACCTTATTAATCCTTTGTCCGCCCGTCTGTACGTTGTAAAATTTAATTTCTAGCATAAATTAATAGCTCACAGTATGGCCGAGAGTTTTTCTCGCGATTGTACTAAAATGTCCTTACTTTAAGACAGTTAAAAATATAGTATCGAAAATACTAAGAAATTGTATTTTGATGTTCGTAATTTTTTTTTTACTTGTAATGACAGTAGATACCTTTAAAACTAACGAGAGGTTGGGTTTGTAATTTTCACTTTACTCGATAACATTTTTTAGACTAAATTAAATAATAACAGTTTCAAAATCTCTGAAATGTTCCTGCAAAACAATTTTTTTTTGGCTTATCCTATATTTTTTGGGCTGTACTGTCCCACTGCTGGCCAATGGCCTTCCAAATGACTTAAATAAGCTTTACAAGCAAAAAACCACAAAATAAAGGACACTAAATTACCTGCACCAATTAGGTTATCGCACCCAAATTCTGCACAAGAAAGATAAATCTTAAGGGGGAAGCTCTAAGGTGGCCCGCGAAATTCAAAGTTTTCTTACGTTTTTGCAATTTGCTTTTCAGTATTAAGTTGTACGTTGATTAAAATATGATTCGCGGTCGTAACAAATATGTATTTGCAGTATTATAATCATTAAAGTCATCAACACAACTCTCTAAGACCATGTAATCCCCAAGATCACACTATAAAATAATAATATTTTTTTTTTATATTATTAATTAATTATCACACTAATATTATAAAGGCGAAAGTTTGTGAGTGTCTGGGGGTGTGTGTGTGTGTGTGTGGGGGTGCGTTTATATGTTTGTTACTTCTTCACGCTCAAACGGCTGAACCAATTTTGTTAACATTTTGTATGGAGGTAGCTGACACCCTGGTTTAACATATAGGCCACTTTTTATCCCGATATTCCCACGGGATCGACATTTACGCGGGTGAAACCGCGGGGCGCAGCTAGTACCTATGAAATAATCTTTATTAAAGTGAATCATTTTTGCTTTGGTAAATATGCAACATTTTCTACTCTAAAATACAAAATCTATAAACTTTGTATGATACAAAGAAACCTATAGATTTTGCCGGTAACCTTGCTTATTTAAACAACCGTTAATCTCAACACAGAACATCGACAATTTGCCCAAAACTTTATTATCAACTTATTTATTATTATTTATTTATGCATACATTGCACGTAGATAAAATTTATATGTGTACGTGATGCAATTATGTAGATTAAAGCAGGTACGTGAGGGTCTCTCTCTGTACTTTAATCGGATGAAAGTTTAGTCTTTGACGCATGTTTTCCCGTAACTTTTTTTTTGTGTTTTTGTTCTTTTTATGCGTCGTTTTTGCCGCAAATACACGTATTTTCTTTCTTTCTAACCGTGTTGTAGTGGAGGTGCTAAAGTTTTTCGGTTTTAGGCATTAGATTAGGTAAGGTTAGGTTAGAGTTTTTTGTCGCACAGTTAGGCGTCTTGGACCATATTACAATTCAGAAAAAAAAATGGAGTGTGTTCAAGGAAAAAACTTGCTAAAAAATCTATACTAATAATGAAGCTGAAGAGTTTGTTTTTGAATGCGCTAATCCTCTGAGATTGTTTGAAAAAGGGTCGCAGCATTATGCTAAACGATGGCCGTTCTGCGTGGATGTGACGCATATATTCCCCCATCTGGTTCTTTTTCATTCTTTGCGTCATGTTTACCGTTGAAGCGTGTGAGTTATTAGAAACTTATTATTTTAAGAGATAAGAAAAACAAACTCACTAGACACTTTCAATAATAATTTATTTTAGGTCGTAGGTAAAAAGGCCCGTCATAAATGATTCCGTTCTAAGGAGGTAGGCGCGTAAGTACTATCCTGGCTTTTATGCTGAAGATGACGCAGGAGCCGAGGAGTTGTCCCTGGGTGGTGGAGGACCCGCAGGGTTGATGAAAGTGGTGCCGGATGTCAGCCTTGTGTGTTGACCGCCCGATAGATGTCACGGCAGTACGGCAGCGGTTTTCTTGGGCAAAAGAACCCGGAACTTGAAACCCTGGAATTTATGTCCAGGAAATAAATAACTGGGCTCTCTGCTAATCCTCTCCTGACGGTGACCACGGCGGCGTAAGCATAAGCGTAAGGCGGATGAAGTACTATTGCGCTTAAGGCGAATGTGTGTTAAGGTCACCTTCAGAATCGGAGTTTACAAAGTGTGAAGAAAAGAGTATGAAGCACTTTTACTTTAATATGAACACAAATAATGACAAGCTAAGGTTTATGGTTAAATGAAATGATTAAAAATAAAAGAAATGGGTGTCAAGAAAAAAAGATGATGAAACACAATTTTGCAAATCATTGACCACCACCATGACACATGAGAAAGCAATGCGTAACTTTGCAAACACTTACCCGGGGAAAACACAGTTTATATTTCTTTTTAGTAAACTTTTAAACTTTAATAATAAGTATTAAGTATAGTATCGTCAAAAATCTGAGCTTTAGAAGGTTTAGAGTGAGACTGCACGTGTGACGTCACGCACAAGTGTAGTATGCGTGAACGCGCGTCTCAACTGACCGTCCTCAAGCCTGCTCCCCGATCGCGGCTCGCGGCTCGCATAAGTCGTATGGAGTGGGGAGTTAACGTGTTCCTAATATCGTGAGCGAGTGAGACAAAACAAAGGCGCCTTAAGTGATGTGAACGGGTTGGAACTATATTACAATGACTTGACGATTTCGATTGCTTGCTTATTAACTAAAACAATAGTTTACAACGTTACACCGTAAATAAATATTTATTTTCTTCTTTCTATATGCAATAACGAAACAATAAAATGTAAAATACTGACTCGAAACCGGACTTACTTCCAGCAATCAACATCATTTAGCATTTCTACCATAACTTCTTAACTGCGACTTAAGCATTCTCAATACTTAGCCAATTGACTCCCAAATGGGTTCTGAAAGTGATAATTAAGTCCGTATTATTTGCAATGCACCACTCGGCGGAGATTGCACCTGTTACGTTCTGAACTATTGCGATATTAAATTCGAACTTGAGCTCAAACAATTTGCAAGTTGTTGGTTATAAAGTAGTGGTGGAATGAAGCTATAAATTGGGAAAATTGGACTGAGAAATGTAAGGGTGTTTTCTTGGCGTAGTATTTTCGGTTAGTAAGACAAAATGTAGAGCAGTGGTGGGCCAGTAGAAACGACTGCGATTTACGATTTTCAGGTCGTAGGTTCGAACCCAGCAGACAGGCACTTTATTTTGTGTACATTATTTCATCACCACTGCTCTTAAAACGGGGAAGGAAAACATCATATTTAAGGGGGGCTTCCATACCCTGCAGATGGTTGTATCTCGTGCGGATTGCCCTATCCAGAACAAATGGATGCATATTGTGATGGGTATTGACTAACATATATATAATTTCTAATTGTACCTATGGATTGATTTTATCCGAAATAAATTGATTAATAATACAACAAACGTGTTTTTTTCGGCGTTTTTGCCTTGTGTTACGAAACCCTTCGTGTGCGAGTTCGACTCACACTTGACCGGTTTTTCTACAACAGAACACACTTTTTGTATTTATTTTTGCCGAATATGTTGTATGTAGTCTGTACTATCAACTCAGCCTATCGCAGTCCACTGCTGGACATAGGCCTCTCCCAGACTGCGCCACAGCACCCTGTCCTCCGCCTTCCGCATCCAGTCTACCCCAGCCATCTTCTTTAGGTCGTCCGTCCATCTAGCTAGGGGGCGTCCCACACTACGCTTGCCGATACGCGGTCTCCACTCCAGGACTCGTCTGCTCCACCGGCCATCGGTCCTTCGACAGACATGGCCAGCCCACTGCCACTTCAGTTTGCTTACTCTGCAAGCTATGTCGGTAACTCCGGTTCTTTTCCGGATAATTTCATTCCTGATTTTATCCTTCAAAGAGACTCCGAGCATAGCTCGCTCCATAGCGCGCTGAGCGACCTTGAATTTGTGGACCAGCCCGACCGTCAGTGTCCACGTTTCAGCACCGTATGTCATGACGGGCAGGACGCACTGGTTGAAGACCTTAGTCTTCAAACACTGCGGGATAGGCGACGAGAAGACTTGACGAAGTTTTCCAAATGCTGCCCAACCCAACTGGATCCTCCTGTCGGCCTCTTTCTCAAAGTTGTGTCTACCGAGCTGGATGACTTGGCCTAGGTAGACATAATCCTTCACAACTTCGAGAAGCGACCCTTCGATATGGATTGGACTCGGCAAGGCGTGGGAATTGTACATGACTTTTGTCTTGTCCAAATTCATGCCGAGGCCAACCCGCCGGGAAGCTCCATTTAGGCTGCGCAACATTTGGTCTAGCTGTTCCAGCGTCTCTGCCATTATGACGATGTCATCGGCAAACCGAAGATGTGAGATATACTCGCCGTTCACGTTGATACCCTGTCCAGTCCAGTCCAGCGTCTTGAAGACGTCTTCCAAGGCGTTGGTAAACAATTTAGGGGATATTACATCCCCCTGTCTCACCCCCCTGAGCAGTTGGATAGGGCTGGTTTTCTGATCCTGGATCTGGACAGTCATCGTTGCAGCGTCATACAAACATCTCAACACTTCGATGTAACGCCAGTCAATTCGACATCGTTGCAGAGAGGCCAGAACTGCCCATATTTCGATGGAGTCGAAGGCTTTCTCGTAGTCCACAAATGCCATACACAGCGGCTGATTGTACTCCTCGGTCTTCTGTACAATTTGTCGAACAGTATGAATGTGGTCTACGGTACTGAAGCCTTTTCGAAAACCGGCTTGTTCTGGCGGCTGGAACTCGTCAAGTCTCCTGGCGAGACGGTTCGTGACAACCCTCTAGAACAGCTTGTATACGTGGCTCAGAAGTGAGATGGGTCTATAGTTCTTCAGCAAGGATTTATCACCTTTTTTGAAGAACAAAACCACCGCACCTCTGCTCCACGCCCCGGGCGTTGTACCCTCTTGGATAACGGAATTAAAGAGACTCGCTAGCTCTTTCAGGACTGGAGCCCCGCCCGCTTTAAGGAGCTCTGTCGTTATTCCGTCATCCCCAGGTGCCTTGTTGTTCTTTAGCTGCTCGAGAGCCGCCCTAATCTCGCATTGGTCGATATCCGGGATGTCCTCCGTGTAGTGGCGTGTTAATTCGGCTCGATGGTCATCTGCACTAGGCCCCGCTGGTTTCGTCGCCCGTGTTGAGTATAGGTGCCCATAAAAATCCTCGACTTCCTCGAGAATCTCGGACTTCGAAGTCACGATTCTGCCATCCGCAGTTCTTAGTTTCGTCAGATGGGACCTCCCTAATTGCTGAGCGAACACTTTCGACCCTCGGTTTTGCTCAATCGCGTCCTTAATGTCGCGGGTGTTGGTGCACCGAAGGTCGCGTCGCGTCAGCTTCCTAATTTTTAGGTTTAAGGCCCTCTTATCTGACGAAGACGGCTGCATAGTAGGCAACTCTCGCCTTTCCCTCATAAGTCCGAGAGTTTCCGAGGAAAGTTTGGACACCTTACTTTTTCGCCGCGGCGGGAAAAGTCTGCGGGACACGTCGCGTAGTGCTTTGACCACTTCGTCAGCTTTCTCGTCAATATTACCTATGGTTTCCAACAGGGTGAATCGATTTTGAAGTTCCAGTTGGAACTTTTCGGATCCTAGAGCGACTTGGAGCTGCGTAGGTCGGAGTGTAGGCCTCATCATGCGGAGTCTCTCAGCTCTGAAATTAATATTTAAAGTGCCTCGGACAAGCCTGTGATCGCTTCCGGTATTAAACCTACTAATCACGGAGACATCTCTGTGTAGTCTGTACTAAATAAATGTAAATTCTTAAAACCTCATTCATACATTTTCAGAGCCCAAACCAAGAAAATGTAACTCAAACTCAAAGCATTTATTTCAAATAAACCAATTACAGACACTTTTGAATTGTCAAGGCGTCGGTCAGGCAAAAAGATGAAGCGAAGAAGTATTAGGTACCTATGAAGAAGAATGGGCAAGAAACTCCAAGGACACTCTTTTAAATCATAATAGTTAAGACCCAACTTAATGAGCAAGATTGTATGTCAAAAACAGTTGTAACAACGATACAATTGTACTGAATATTTCATTGGGCTAGACCCAGGCACAGTCCCTGGGGCACAAAGGTCAAATTCTGTCCTTATCCTATTTGTAAAGGTCATTTGTCAAACGTCGAGAGAGCTACGAAAGGCTATTGTTTTTGGAGCACCTAAGTCGTATTTATTTTGGTGCCCACCAAAATGCGGCTGTTATTATGGAGCTCGGGTCAATTGACGGTAAAGCTGCGCTTGCCGCGGTCGGTTTATGGATGGGTGACCATCCATTTCATATCGAGACCCCTCCTTGCCACATTCAGGGTTATGATCTTTGATAGCCAAAACCTCAAAGTCTGACAACTAAAAGAAAGAAAGAAAAAGTATGTATTTATTGCGACTCGTACAGGAAGATCACAAACTAAAATAAACACAGTAAAATAAAAATTCAAGTTATATAAAAAAAAAGTAACAAAAGGAAAATGAAACAAAGTCCTATACAAGGCCAAAAGGCTCCTATCACAGCATGATGCTGCGACATTTAAAAAATAAATGTCACAGCGCTGGTATTCTGATAGGGCCCGCTGTGATGTCACGGGCAGTTACAGATATAAATAAATATGTAAAATATTAGCAAATTAAAAAAAAATCATTTTTCAATCTGCGCCAGGCGTAACCTCATTACTTGTCTATGCCTAACTAGTCAGCTGCAGTTATCGTGTTACACAGTTACCTACTGGGTTGTGAAAGTTAGATAGGCCGTCACTCCATGTAAAATACTTGTATTCAGCTGCATCCGATTAGACTGAAGGGGCTAGATTGATTGTAGATTGATTGATATGGAGAGTGGGTTTCGTGGGATCTGCTAGAGAAGTAGCGATGTGGATTATTTAGGCTGTATTTGCAGGACCATGTCCAAACGCAACTTAATTGCTTTAAATTCGGAAGTCGGTGTCTTTGGTTTTGTATTTCCAAAGTTATTTTAAACTTTTCAGCGTTTTTTGGAAGTCAGTTGTTTTTTTTTGTAAAAAATATTTTATTTTTCACTTTATCGTTGTCACCACATCTAAAAATATCCAAATCTCTATAGGTGTGTCTATGATAATTTGAAGACTTCCCTCGATATCTCCAGGATCCCATCATCAGATCCTGACCTGATGACAATGGGTGGTCCCCTGGAAAGCCTTCATACCATTTAAAGCGAAAAAGTTACTCCAAATCGGTCCAGCCCTTACGAGTGATCGGGGAACATACATAAAAAAAAAGATTCTGACTATCTGAGAACCTCCTCCTTTTTATGAAGTTGGTGAAAAAAGCCTTAAAATGGTATTCCAGAAATTCATAGCTCAGGGTTGCAGTTGATGAAGAGTCTAGTAGTCTGTCTCGCGGGTTTTTTTTTTTTTTCGTGGATCGATAATCATCAATTTTAATGACCCCTCCCGCTATGGGTGGAGCGGAAGGGAGTGTCAGACTCTTACCCACCCGTGTTGCTTACTTAGTTCTTTATGTTCCGGGCCAGCGGTAACCCTTTCGGACAATCCCACTGACCTGTCTCGCGGGCTTAGCTTAAATTTTAACTGAGCGATGTATGTCCATAAATTACATACACACGCCTTTATTTCAACCTATTTATTACAGACTAAACCCATTTTCCAAAGGTTTTTCATATGACTTTAATGTTGAAAGGGTGCGTAATAGAGCACCGTTTTGTTTTAAAATGTATAAGACATTTATTGCAGTTGAATAATAAAGAATTTTCATTAGCTGGCTGGTGTTGAAGTGGGGGAGTTCTGAACAATCCAAGACCCAGTGCAAGCGCGGTGCTTCTGATCAGATAGTGACTTCTGCCTCACTTGCTGGAGTGTCTTAAGTTCCTTCGGATGACCTAAAGAATGCCAGTGATGCCGCGGACTATGTTCTATGTTATGGGTTTGGTTTCCGCACTAAGTCCTTCAAGTAAACCATTGTGCGTGGGCCATGGCGACCGTCGGTGGTTATTCCAACCAGCCCACCTCCCTCCAGAAGTTAGTCTCTTGGCCTGTTGAGAACATCTGTGTAAGATCTGGGCTTTCTGACCTAATCTGGGTAACGCCTGTGCACTCAAAGAGCACATGCGCAACAGTTTCATCAGCCTCCATGCAAGCCCTGCACGAGGGACTGTCCGTTATGTCTATTGTGTGGAAGTGTTGGTTTAGCGAGCAGTATCCCGTGATGGTCCCCGTCACCAAGCGCATGCCTTTCCTGTCCAGGCGTAGCAAACGTTTGGGTAGCTTGCCATCTAATGATGGCATGGCTTCTTTGGAGATGCCGCGGTCTATGTGGCCACCAATATAAAAACATTAAAAGAAGAAGATTAGCTGGCTGTTGGATTTCAGTAGAAACTTTTTGTTTGCTAAAACCATTGTTTATTGTAGTTATTTTACCTCTGATGTAGCATCACTGTCCAAATCATAGTGATCTTTATTCTCATTCATTTATGGTTGCTGTTGGGTTGCTGCCCCTGACAAGTCTCTCAAAATCATTGTGATCTTTATTCTCGTTACAAATAAGGTTGTAGTTAGATTGCTGCTGTCAGTGGTAAACTTTTCTTTAAACCTACCACAAATTGTCTTTGACGGAAAGAACATCCATCTGCCAAACCAGTGTCAAACAAAAAATATAACATCAAACACGACTTCAATTTTAAACAAAATTAATATAAATTTTAATGGTGTCTCTAATCTTACACTGGCCTGTGTACACTTTCTCATCTGAGGTGAAATTTCACGTGCTGTAACATCGCTTCAAACTCCGCCGTATTGTCACAGCCTACCAGAAATCCACTATAAGCAGAGGCGGGTAGCCTCTGCTTTAAAAACCTCAACACTCGAAGTGGTCATCAATCTTTGGCTTTATAAAAATCTGAGCATCAGTCTTCAGCTGCTTAAAATATTCCTTGAAGAACAAAGAAAAAATCATGGCGGAAGTACCAGGAGACGGTATTCGATCTTTAAAAACTTCCCCAGGTTTTCGATTAGCGAATTTTGAACTTTACATGAAGCCGAATTTGTTTATAATGGGCATGGGCATCTGTTGCTTCACTTCGGCAGTAGCTTACCTCGCCTACATGAAATCGAAGTACGAGTCGATGGGATATTACGTGACTCAAGATCGAGATGGTCAAGAGCACTTTGAGAAAAAGAAGTCGAAATGGGATTGATTTTTTATGATGTAAGGTTTGTAATTTAATTAAAATTTAATAATAAACAAAGATGAGAATAAAAGTAAAAAGCATAAGTGTTAGTTTATTTTATTTATCATTCACTTGGAAATAATAACAAAGCAAAAAATTTACGCTTTGATCTCTCTAAAGAATTTAATAGAACAATATAAAAAAAAAACTGTTTGAAGTCTGGATTTGGGCCTGCGGGCAGAAATCCAAACTTCAAACTGTTTTTTTTTCATAGATAGCATTTTTTGTCGTAAACTATGTTCATAGAAACCACTGTTTCCAGATATCTTGGTTCACAGAAAGCGCCTTTGGTTCACGGAAACCAATTAGATAATTATTTTTAAGTAAGCTGTATTCCCATTCGCTCGCTGTTGCATCCTATGTCGACGGAGCTCCGCATTTCTGTGTAAAGGGTTTAAAGTAACCTAACCAAACCTAACCTCGGGATGCCCTTCGCTCGCTCTTGCATCCTACGTTGCGCTTTTGTGAACCAAGGTATCTGGGAACAGCGGTTTCTATGAACAAAGTTTACGGCAAGAAGTGCTATCTATGAACAGAGACCTCTTTCAACAGTGACCCGAGACTTCCTATGACCCGAGATATCTACAAACAATGTTTTCTATAAACAAAGTTTTCGGCGAAACGTGCTGTCTAGGAATAGAGATTTCTATTAGCTTTGCATTCTGTATGTAGTCTTATCGTACAAGCATGTTCCTATCTTAGGTTCCACACGGATGTCCTACAACTGTAGTAAAATATTGCCAGTTTATTTATTCCAGGTCCATCTTTACATACCGAGACCCCTTTCGTGCCTCGGAAAGCACGTTGATCCGTTGATCCAGGCTGTCATTTGCGGATCTTTGACAGTCGTTACGGGTCGTCAGGAGCCCAAAAGTTTGACAACCAGTCTTACCAAGGGGTAACGTGTTACCCAAAAACTGGGTTGTAGAAGTGAGATAGGCAGTGGCTCCACGTAAAATACTGGTATTCAGCTGCATCCAGGAACTGAAAGCCGACCCCAAAATAGTTAGGAAAGGTCTAGGCAGATTGAGTTAGACTGTTATTGGGTATACCGGGTCAAGGTGCGCATGTTTTACAATATTATGTATCGTCACTTTTAGCCCACGTTCGCACGGATGAAAAATATATCAGCAGGATTTTATCGCGCACTGGATTTTCTACTCTCTGTGTAGAGCCGAGCATTCAGAATCCAAAAGAGCGCATCCCAGCGCGTCAAAAAACACACTGTTAAATTTTAAACTCTCGGCGCTAAGCTATGCGTTGAAAATCCAGTGCGCGAGAAACTCTATATTGTTCAGCTTAGAGGCTATATGAGCTCATAGTGGAAGTAGTAGTTTAGAAGCTCTTGAGAGGAAATGAGGGTAGTCGTTTCTCCATAGAAACACTCTCGCCTGTTTTCTTTCTGGTTAATGACCATAAACCAGTGATTTCTAACAGAATAATAAATATTTACTACTTGTATGTCCATATGCGTTCCTTTTTGACGAGACATTATTTTTATAAGCACTAGAACCCTCAAAAATGCCGATCGAAACCGCTATCAACAGAGGCCTAGTGTACAAATTTGACAACTATTAATGAAAAAAGAAAACATAGGGACACAGTATATATCCTTCTTATTCAGTTTATGAAATTGTATCTCTCTTTTAAACTGCTCCAATATTGAAGGAGGAAATAGACGAGAGCAAAACCTCGAATTATGACTTTTTACTTAGGCTTTTTCAAAAGTATCCCCGACCGCATTTTCTCTTAATAGTATATGACAATAACCGACGAGTCCGAACTTTTAAAAGTCACACTTAGCTAAACTAGGTACACAAACTATCATCATCAGCCTATAGCAGTCCACTACTGGACATAGGCCTCTTCTACAGCACGCCATTCAACTCTATTTTCGGCAACTCTCATCCAGCTGCTACCAGCCATCCTGCGAAGATCGTCGCTCCACCTAGCCTGAGGGCGTCCTACCTTACGTTTACCGATTCGCGGTCTCCACTCAAGAACACGTCTACGCCAACGGTCATCGTTTTTACGGCTAATATGGCACAAATGATAATCAGGTTAAATCACTCTTATCATCCCCGTTATGATTTAGGTAATACATAATTTCAAAACACTTTTTTTCTGAGCCGTTCAACATTTTATCCTCTTTACATCATCATTTTAAGTGATGACTTGAGTAAAAATGCTTTTTATATTAAAGGTAACCTGATGGCCTTCGCTCACACCGTAGCGTGACAATTCTTGAAGCTACAGTTTTTCAGAAGAGCGGTGGTCGCCTCATAGTGACCGCAATGTACAGACGCCAGCAGATCAAGCAACTACAATCTGTCAAATTTCTTTAATAGGATTTCAACTTTATCGCTAAAGCTTAAGGTTCAAAGTTGATTGGGATTTGACAGTTTCGGGTAGCTTGATGCGCTGGCGTCTGTACGAATGACGTCACTGAAACGTTATTTAGGAAAGTAAGTTGGAAGGAGACCTTTTTTTGACACAGTAAAGTTGTAAAAAATCAAATGCCATCTATTCAAATTAGGCTGAGAATCAGCACTAAACACCCGCCCATTTACACATGTAGAGCGCTTAAGATGGTTGTGTTTGTAAGATGAACGTCCATTGAAGGAGTCAGCGGTGTCACGACATCACATAGAGTAGAACAAAGTATCTTTATGATCAGCTATCAAATTCCAATCCATCATACGAATATTTTTACAACAGCAACAAAGTTTTAAACTTCCCCACCACTTGTTCTGCTAACATTCTCCAAGAGTTCATAACATGAAGTTGTGAGTAATGTAATTTCCTATACGCCATACATTTTTGCGATAACAGCCAACATTCTTCAGTTCAACACATGAGTCTCATACTTGTAAACAATTTTATGAATCTTTGAATGGTTGGTCGAAGCGATGCAACAGGCTGTGGAGGGTGGATGCCAATTTAAAAAGTCATTCTTAAAAAGCCATGCAAGCAGTTTGTTTAAGAAGTGCTAACCTCTTTTTTTACGTTTTTTTGGAATGGATGAACTAGTCCCGCAGTCACAATAGGCTATTTGACTGGTTTCTGATAAACATCTCAGATTATTTAATGGTGTCTAACGAGCCTACAAAAACCTATTACTTCAAATTGCATTGTATTTCTTTAAAAAAATTGTAAATAAAAATGTACTGTTTAAATAAGCCGCCAAAACGCTATCTTTAACAATATGGCGTCGTGACGTCACGATTCACGTAAACAAACGTTGAAACGGTCGAGATACTAGACAAAAGTCATCTGTTCTGTCAACGATAGACAGATATTTACTAAATCATGACGTCATCTTAAGTTCAGCCAATCCAGACCGTTTTCGATTACGTGGCGCCAGATTTAAAAAGATGAAGTTTTTTCGGGATTTTTTTATAAATAATAGGTACATTGTTTTGTAGTAAAATTAATGCAAATCGATTTTAAAAGCGATAATCTATACGAGTGTCAATAATTATGACTTTATTTTTTACATTGTCAAATAGGGTGAATTTTTTTTTTCCCATAAGTGACTCGCAATAAGTTAATTTATTTGTGGGCCAGTCGACAACTCCGGAAATATGTGTTATTTAGGCAATTTTGAATTTTATGCAATGAAGTTAAGACAAAAGTAGGGTTTATATTATTTAATTCTTATGACTTCTGTGCGCTAGTGTCTTTTTTTCTATACTTTATTGCTTAATGGAGTTGTCTTCTCGCTACACACACACACACACACACACACAACACATAGAACACGAACCATAGGATAATTTTTATCCCGATATTCTTACGGGATCGAAACATTTGCGGGTGAAACCGCGGGGTGCAGCTAGTAATATTATAAATGTGTAAGTTTGGATGTTTGGTACTCAATCACGCAAAAACGGTTGAACGGATAGAATACTTATCTCGGTAGTACGTTCCCGGACTTCCACGCGGGCAAAGCCGCTGGCAAAAGCTAGTCACACTAATATTATAAAGGCGAAAGAGTGTGTGTGTATGTGGGGGGTGTGTGTGTGTGTGGGGGGTTGTGTGTGTGTGTGAGTGTTTATATGTTTGTTACTTCTTCACGCTCAAACGGCTGGATCAATTTTGATAACATTTGGTGTGGAGGTAGCTGACACCCTGGATTAACATACAGGCTACTTTTTATACCGATATTCCCGCGGATAGGACATTTACGCGGGTGAAACCGCGAGGCGCAGATAGTAATTAATAATAACTATTAAGATACTCAAAAAATAAAATGTAAAACTGTACTTAACTATTAAAACTCGCTCGATACGGTGTAACAGGCACTCAAAAGGTATCTATTGACGTGGACGATGAAAAATCACCGCACACGGCAAACGCTTTCATTAGCCCCGTACGAGAATCCGGGTAAAATATGATACCTCGATCTTAAGGGATAATCCACCGTCCTGGGCGAGAGTCTAATGCGATGTTAGGCGATGCGATAATATGAAAATTTTAAGAAAGAAAGAAAGAAAATTTATTTGCTCGAACACGTGTAAACATACAGAATTAAAATAATACATGCATACAAGATCATAAAATAAGAGTGGCTTACGACATGTTTGCCATTTTTCATGGCGTGCAAATATGTTAGGTACAATTATTATTTCCTTTATTTAATTAAACACTTATAAATTATATTTTTTAATGATAGTATAAAAAAAATATAAAAACATTTAAAAATATAAAAAATAGTAGTCCACCGGTATCGGGAACAGGGTCCAAGCTATTAGGTACAATTATTATTACTGAATCAATGATTTTTAACTTTTACGCTTATACAATACTTAAATATCAGTCACACAGTTAAACAATATTTTTTATATTCAATTATTTACATTCTCCAATTATTTATTTTCATTGTCCAATATTGCAGAAAAACATTATCACAATGACGATTTACATCACTTTTAATAGGCATTCATTCAATTATTTGCAAGTTTAGCAAGGTACAAACAATTATTAATAAATTAATAGTTAAAAAACACTAGAAAAACACGCTTTTATAAATGCAGATAAAAACAAAAAATCACAAGTGCAAACACGACTATGATACGATATTCTATCATGGAATGCCAGTGCCTATCTTCCGGCTTCATCATCAGACCTTGAAACCTAATCGTGGTCAAAGTTCATTACAAGACTTTTATAAGAAATCCAAAACAGCTATGATACGATTTTCCATCATGAAGTTCCAGTTCATATCTTCCGGCTCCATCATCAGATCAGTTCGACAGTACCATATTGTATTGTCATCAGAACTACATACAGCTGCCAATTTTCATTACGCTACGACCCTTGGAAGATGGTTAAATTAGTTACCTTAGATTCCATTACATAGTTACATACAGGCCGACCTAATAAAAGCGTGTTAAAAAGTATAGTCCACTTGTGTAGTGGTGGCCCAGTGGCAACAGCCCCAACTTACGAGTTGTAGGTCGCGGGTTCGAATCCAGGCAGGCGCTTTACTTTGTGTAAACAATTTCATCACCATTGCTCTGAAAACGGTGAAGGAAAACATCGTGAGAAAACCGGCATGTCCTAGAACCAAAAATTAGAAGATATGTGTGATATCTACCAACCCGCATTCAGCCCGCGTGGTAGATGATGAGACAGCCCTCTCCCTCTCGAATAGAGGAGGCCTGTGTCCCAGAAATGGAAACATAGGCTGGTTATGATTATACTCAGTGGGATTGTCCGAAAGGGTTACCGCAGGCCCGGAACATAAAGGGCTAAGGAAGGAACACGGGTGGGTTTTAGTCAGTAAGAGTCTGACACTCCCTTCCGCTCGGCTCACACAAAAAAAAAATTATAATATGATTATACTATAGTCGTTAGAGAGCAGTGGTGGCCCAGCGGTAACGGCCGCGACTTACGAGTTATAGGTCATGGGTTCGAACCCAGACAGGCACTTTACTTTGTGTAAATTATTTCATCACCACTGCTCTCAAAACGGTGAAGGAAAACATCGTGAGGAAACCGGCATGTCCTAAAACCAAAAATTCGAAGGCATGTGACATCTACCAACCCGAACTGGGCCCGCGTGGTGGATTACGGCCCACTCCCTCTCACAGAGAGGAGGCCTGTGTCCCAGCAGTGGGAACATTATAGGACTATTAAGATAAGATAAGAGATATACTATAGTCCACTCGGTATGTAAAATGCTTGCTGTTGACAGTAAAAAAAATATCAATGAGTATACTGACATAATATCAAAGTCAACAGCCACGCCAGCCAGCCAGCCAACCTACGTACTTTGCAAATAAATTACTTCTGATTCTGATTCTAATTCTGATTCAGATTAGGTCTTTTTGTCTACTCAAAGTCCCTCCAAAACGACCAAAGGACCAAGGTCCGAAATGGTTCTTCTGTATCTCCCCAAATTATCTTCTGAAGGTTTTCGATGCCACGACAGAAGGCGCCATGACATAATGAAATTAAATAAAATCGCATAAGCTTCTGAATTTGCATCCTATCGCGTTTTATATTTCCGCATCACATCGCATTTGACACCCAAGTAGGTGCAATAGATTAATGTTCAAGAGTGTGAATATTAAAAAAAGTTATAATGGTGCCCTCAAGTGCTTGATATTACACGCTGGCAATAAATCAGAAGCCTAATTGCTTACTTTTATGGATATGGCTTTGGGTTTGGCAGGAATCCATTAATCCGTTCTCTAGTCAATATTGTGAAGGCATTACAGTTCGTGCGATATGACCTTGGTTGAATAGTTTTTTGTATACATTTTTATGTTAAGTCATCATCTGCCTAGCCTTTTCCCAACTATATTGGGGTCGGCTTCCAGTCTAACCGGATGCAGCTGAATACCAGTATTTTACATGGAGCGACTGCCTATCTGACCTCCACAACCAGTTACTGGATAATACGATACCCCTTGGTAAGACTGGTTGTCAGACTTTCGGGCTTCTGAGTACCCGTAACGACTGTCAAAGATCCACGAATGACTGTGAATGTTAAGTCATGCTACGCTTAAAACGTGTAAGATTTAAATCGTAGATTCGCCCTATCCCTATAAGCCTGTGTTGTCCTACTGAAGGGCAAAGGTATCCCTTCCCTCTTTCCAGTTTTCCCGGTCTAATGCAATTGTGGACCTTTTTGGACTACTTCTCTATATGTATTTAAGTATAACTAGCAGCGCCCCGTGGTTTCACCCGCATAAGTGTCGATCCCGTGTGAATATCGGGATCAAAACCATCCTATGTCCTTTCCCTGAACTCAAACTATCTCTATACAAAATTTCATCTAAATCGGTTCAGCGGATTAAGCGTGGAGAGATAACAGACAGACAGGGAGACAGACAGACACACTTTCGCATTTATAATATTAGTATACATTTTCGAATTTGTAATATTAGTATGGAATATGTATAGAAGCTATATTGTCAATCTTGAAAGTCAGGAGTGCCCAATAATATAGATGGGTACCTATAGAGAGGTAATAGAAAAGGAGATGGAATAGTAACCACAACCACGACACCCGTCCACCGCCTTGCTGGAGGCAAGAGCAGCTTCCAGGCTGTCCCAGCCACGTTCTTAAGGTCGTCGGTACATCTAGCTGGGGAGCGTCCCACGCTACGCTTGACGATACGCGGTCTCCACTCCAGGACTTCTTCGACAAGACATGGCCAGCCCACTGCCACTTTAGCTTGTTTATTATTTAAATTGAACCTATTAAATTCAAAATCAATCATGTCGGGCCGTTGTATCTATGCTAGGTGCGCGGTAAACTCTGCTTGCGAGATGCAGGATTTTTCGTGACGTCATTAAGACGTGTTGTTCTCATGTGGCGTTGTAGATACCGCTACAAATTCACCAAGAACTGAAAGCATAACTCTTCAGCATGAAACAATTGACAGGAAATAACTTAAAAACTTTATGTTCAGCATCTTATTTCCCAACGGTACCTACATTGCAGAGAAGGATATAAAAATAGGAAGTGCAAAACGGATACAAATTTCCTTCGCATTTCGTCGCAGGAAACATAAAAAATGTTTTAAGACCACTTAGTCGGGATTTAGACATTTTAAAAAACCTTTTTGTGTAACCTAGTGAGATTTTTAACAGTCTAGCATTAACTTCTCAGTAAGATAAACTGATTATTTTGGTAACCCAGTGGAAAACACAGTTTGGAAAATTCGTCTATTGAGCAACGTAAATAACGCAATGTACGTGCTTGATTCTTTAAAACGATGGATGCATGTTATGACATGCATGCTGTGTTATGCTATGCATGCTATGATACGCATGCTATGCTATGCATGCTATGTTATGCTATGCATGTTATGCATGCTATGCTATGCTATGCATGCTATGTTATGCTGTGCATGTTATGCTATGCATATATGCTATGCTATGCATGGCAACCTATACTATACATGCTACGCTATGCATATATATACAACTAAAGAAATATTAAGAATAAAACCTGAAAACTCACAATATTTAGAAAAAAAGTTTTTTTCCATGCCAGAATTAACTGCAATAACTCAACTATAAAACAGTGTCACACAGAAACACCATGAAAGGTATTGAATGAATATGAATCCTTTCATATCACTCCGAAAGTGCCTTTTCATGTAAACCGGTGACCAACAAAACTAGCTAAAATGTATTAGGATGACAGATACGGACGTCCCTACGCACGTGAACTGCCAATCAATAACGATACACATACATACATACATGCATGTTCATGTTACGGGTATGGTGTGAAAATTCGGTAAAGTTTCATCGTACGACCAGCACCTTAGTTGCATAACAGATTATCAATCGGAATCTGAATCATTTTGAAGCAAATTGCTAATACATTGCTTCTTAAGTTCGAAAAAAAATTCTGCTCAACACGTGAATAACGCAATGAATGGTGTTGAATTGTCAAAATGAAACAGATTCCGATTCCGCATTTGAAGTAACACGTCATGTTTGAAGTATTCCTTTAGATTGCAAAAAAAATCAGCTGTTCCCTACATTTTGAAGAGTTATAAATGCGAACATAAATGTAGAGAACAGCTGATTTTTTTTTGCGATTTCATGTTTGGTCCCATAGTAAAAGTTGTTCATAATGATGAGTACAATGACCTCTTAAGAGGTTGTTAATGTTTTACCAATAACCCTGTAGAATAATGGAAAATACAAAAAAAAACAGTGCACGAGAGTGGGGACACAAGTGAAAACAAATCACAAACAGAATACTTTGCCATCTCTCACTGACATATCGGATATACATTAACACCGAGTACATCCCGAGGACAGCCGAAGCGGGTATTTTTTTAATCGTCCTAAAAACAAAACACGCGCAGTTTCGCTTACGGATAGCCCAACGCGCCTAAAGAAGTTTTCACTTCAAAAAAAAACTTCTCAGTGCTTGCGAAAAATAATACTACAACCATGTACAAAAGCATGTAGTCATTTGTCACGTTACCATATTTTCCCGCTTAACCAGCAACACAGGTACACAAAGGTTTATGCATGTTTGTGAATTATTCCTCTATCGATTCACGCAGCGAAATATTTGTCGTTTTGCAAATGCAATTTGCATCAGATTTGCCATGCATTGTATTGTATTGTTGTAAAAGCTTTATTATGGATAACAGTGCGAAAATTATGGTAATATGCTGTGGGGTATTTTCAATTTAAAAGTATATACAATGTCAACCTATCTACTATACAGGTTCCCATTAAAATAGATGGAGAAGTTCGTCTAACCAAAGATATCCAAGCAAAAAAAAAACACATAATTTTCCTCTATAGTTCATGAAATGCACTATCATCGTGAATTTTTCCAGATTTTTCAAGCCCGCAGCTTAGCTTTTAGAGGGCGGGGGGAGGCCGATTGATAAATACTGGAACAAAAATTTGCACTTTAAAGTTTAACATTTCGTAAATGGAGCATTAAATCGAAAAATAATTTTGTCAACTCCGAAGTCATTTTAGAAGACCTATTCAACGATACCCCACACGATGGGGTTGACGACGAAAAAAATATTCATCCCCACTTCACATGTACGGGAGCTACCCTAAAAAAAAATATTTCCTAAAATTTTATTTTACCACTTTGTCGGCGTAATTGATATACATGCTCCTACAAAATTACAGCTTTCTAGTACTTACGGTCTCTTAGCAAAACCTCAGACAGACAGACAGACGGACGTGACGAAACTAAGGGTTCCTTGTCAGAACTATGGAACCTTATAAAAGTCAAGGACTTTAAGCGAAAACGAAGTAGTAGCTCGGGCGGGCGAAGTGACGGTGGCGGTGGGTTGGTGTAACAAGAAAAAAGCGGACAATGTCGCGAGCAGAAGCTAGTTCAAACATAAAACTATAGTGGCATGTATGATATAAACGCCTCCGCCTTTACTCAGGAGTGGAGTAGAGCGTAATTTCTGTCGCTCAATATGAGCCGCGGAATTTACGTTCCACTCAATTACTCATATATTATTTTATGAAAGCGAATGCAACGTATTTATTAATTTTGGCGACTCACTTTAAACAGCGTTTAATGAAATGGAATCGTACAGTTGTAACTCTTCCATGCACAAAAACTATAAATTTTGTAAAAGTGACCTACTCGTTCTAACATTACATTACTTCGGCTACCCAAGAACAATGCACACGAATAAACTCCAGGTGCCATTATGCAAATAAATCGATACAAAACTATTCGGAACATATCTCTCGATAATCGAATATCCTCGCGGCTCTGAATTATAGAGCGAAGCGCGCAACTGCCAGTCGTAAATAACGAGTTAGCGCCGATTCGCTGAGACAACGATTGTTCTAATCGATTCCACTTCTCGGTTATTCGGATGTTTGTTTCCGAGTCTTGTTGTGTTGTGCTGTTTATGAATGTATGGACTTGTGAATTACGTTTGAGTGTGTTTTGTTTAGAGTGCAGTTTGCAAGCTTTGAGATTGTTGGTAGCAGTACCTTAGTCTATTGTAACTGACGTTAGAGAAATATCATAAGGCTATACAGGGTCCAATTAAATTAACTAAAGAACCTTCGCAAACGTGATGGGTGTCGGTATTCTAAACATGATAAAACAAAAAAATATATATTGGTGATTTTTAGGGTTCCGTAGCTAAATGGCAAAAAACGGAACTCTTATGGATTCTTCATGTCTGTCCGTCCGTGTCACAGCCACTTTTTTCCGAAACTATAAGAACTATACTGTTGAAACTTGGTAAGTTGATATATTCTGTGAACCGCATTAAGACTTTCACACACAAATAGAAAAAAAACAATAAATTTTGGGGGTTCCTTATACTTAGAACTGAAACTCATTTTTTTTTTCATCAAACCCAATATGTGTGGGATATAAAATTTATGGATAGGTCTTCTAAAATGATATTGAGGTTTCTAATATCATTTTTTTCTAAACTGAATAGTTTGCGCGAGAGACACTTCCAAAGTGGTAAAATGTGTTTCCCTCCCCTGTAAATTCTAAAATAAGAGAATGATAAAACTAAAAAAAATATATGATGTACATTACCATGTAAACTTCCTCCAAAAATTAGTTTGAACGAGATCTAGTAAGTAGTTTTTGTTGAATACGTCATAAATCGTAAACCGCAATTTACCTTTTATTCAACAAACTCAAATGTTACTTGCTGCTACGGAACCCTTCATGGGCGAGTCCGACTCGCACTTGGCCGCTTTTTTTAAAGTGAAATCTATGCGCGTTGGGCATTTTTTGTAATTTTAATAATAATCATTTTATTATCAGGCTACTGAGGCTCATAGATAAAATACACAAAATAATCTTATACAATAAACTAATACATATTAAAAACCTTAAAACTACTATACACGTAATATTGTCGGCGTCGTGTTTCGCTGCGTGGTGTCGCGTAACTGTCCACGGAAACGTCGATATACGACACCTTTCGGCCAAAAGTCCTCTTTCAGACAGGTCTGTAGATGTTGGGTTGGAACTCGTACCACGAATGACTTGAAGTTGATGTTGTGGCGCGATTCCAACCTTTCGACCCTCAGGGAATATTTTGTAGGGAACCGAATGATCCAACACGTGCGCCACCATCAGTGAGACTTTTCTCAACTGACATGCTCTTTTAAGTCAACATCATAATATCCTCATAAACGAATCAATGGTTCTTACATTTACAAAATAAAAAAAAATGCTTCTAAATTATACAAAACTATAATTTGCAATTTATTAAGAGATGAATAAAATTTCACTACCAATCAGGAAGAGATATTTAATATTGAAGTATTCAACAATTAAAACTTGATTGAATAAAATAAAAATAAACATTAAGTTCGTAATGTCAGTAACAATTAAAAAAAAAGGGAAACATCTCTTCCAAATATTAAAATTAAAAAAAAAAACACCCCAAGTGCCTGTGGAGCAGGAATATGTATTTAGGCAGCTATAAGAGTCCCCAGGTGTAAACCCCAACTACGATGCCCTTAAAATGAATTTGGAGATAGTAACTCCAAACAGAAGAGCATCACTAGACCCATGACTGACCAATCATCATGTAGATTTAGCACACATCGTTCGTAAATACAAGCCCACTACACATAACAGTAAACTAAACCATCTAGCTATACATCAAAACACTATCTGTATAACAATAATACATAGTACTAACACAATCAGTGATGTATCATGACCTCACACAATTCACCACAATATGTCTCTATGTTGTAACGGTTATGTACTGTTGTTGAGTTAGATCAACTAGATGTAGCTTTAATATCCTACAGCTCGCGTTGCTTCACCACTTTATTCTACTACTTTCTGCTACTAAAGTCTGACAACCAGTCTTACCAAGGGGTATCGTGTTACCCAGTAACTGGAGTTGTGGAGGTCAGATAGGCAGTCGCTCCATGTAAAATACTGGTGGCATCCGGTTAGACTGGAAGCCGACCCCAACATAGTTGGGAAAAGGCTAGGCAGATGATGATGATTCTACTACTAGCTGCGCCCCGCGGTTTCACCCACGTAAATGTCGATCCCGTGGGAATATCGGGATAAAAAGTAGCCTATATGTTAATCCAGGGTGTCAGCTACCTCCATATAACATTTTATTAAAAATTGGTTCAGCCGTTTGAGCGTGAAGAAGTAACAAACATATAAACACACTCCCACCCTCCCACACACACACTCACAAACTTTCGCCTTTATAATATTAGTGTGAAGAATAGACAAAGTTATTTCTCTCCAACTCGACATCTTCTCTGCCTAAGCATGAGGCAACCTGTAGACTCGCGTTTCTATGAAGACAAAGACATTTATTCTTTCCTTAGCAACGGAGCAATTTTTTAAAATCAGTATAGATTCTTTTCTAAGTCCAATGTCACAAGTCTTGAGTTGAGCTGCACGATTTTTGACAAATGCGTGCACTGACTGGACAGGTCCTCTCAATCTGTGTGGTTCTTTCCTCAAAAGACCACCTCAGACATCGATCTATATGGTCTTCATATAACCTGACCAAGATTTTGTCTGGACTTTAAAAGAGACTGTGACCTCTGAGTTTGTTTCGGCCTTTCTTCTCAGAGTAGTCAGATAGGAAACGCCGACTTCATCTAGTTTAAAAAAAAACATGATTGACGTGTAAAAGTGTTTGTACAAACCTACTTACAAAAAAAAAAAAAACAATGTGATGTTAGACTATTTGACACTTCTTGAGAAGAAATGTTTCTACCCCCAAGTGTCAAAAGTAGAGAAAAATTGGTCTCCTCGCGTAGCATGACCACGAACACTTACCTTAACCTGATCGATCAATCTGTGTGGCTGTTATTATATAGCCACGGACCCCTCCTAATAATGTGACTTAATATCAGTAAAAATTAAGAATCAAAAAGAAAAAAAAAACCTGTGACAAAACAAAGAATTCTGAGTCGAGTTATGTAAAAGAGTGAATTTCGTAAAAAGTGCAGTTAACTCTTTCTACTTTGCTGCCCGTCGTACTGTCTACACGGAACGTCATCTTTGTCTACTTTTCCGTCGTCAAACCGGTGCTCTTGCTAAGCCTGCATGAAGCGGATTTGTTTTTTTTGTCGACGGAAGAATAGACAGAATGACAAATTGTAGAAAGATTTCTACCGTCTTAAGCATGGCGATGAAGAGAAGAAATGTTTCTATTCTTAAGGCAACAAAGTCTACAATATCAAGCATAACGACCAATTTTTCTCTAAGTTTGTACTAGTGACCTTGACGTTTCATAACCACCACGTAGGTTTATGTGAAATCTAGGTTACATTATACGCTCAGAGACGTGCCCTAACAGGCGTTGCATTGAGGGGGTTCCGGATTGGTCTATTAAGAGGTAACAGGCCCCCCTCCATGTACCTACGTACTCAGCCTATAAAGTGCCCACTGCTGGGACACAGGCCTCCTCTCTGTGAGAGGGAGTGGGCCGTAAGCCACCACGCGGGCCCAGTGCGGGTTGGTAGATGTCACATGTCTATCCGTGCTACAAACTTTCGGTTCTAGGACATGCCGGTTTCCTCACGATGTTTTCCTTCACCGTTTTGAGAGAAGTGGTGATGATATAATTTACACAAAGTAAAGCGCCTGACTGGGTTCGAACCTACGACCGACTCGTAAGTCGCGGCCGTGACCACTGGGCCACCACTGCTCCTCTCCATGTGCTGATGGTGATCACCGGAGTGGTTTTAGTGAGGTAAGAATCCCACACTACCTGGTCTTTTTTCCCAAAGCCCAGGTGCCTATTGAAGGTTTCCCTCCGAAAAATAAAAAAGGTTATATTAGACGCTAACATTGTAATCTCTTAGTGCGCTTTCACATTTAGGCGACTTTAGCAGCGCGACTGACGCGCGACCGTCGCCCAGTAAGAATTTCATATTATAAACAGAAGCGTGCGTGAAGGTTTCTGCTTCTGCCGCGCTACTGTCGCGCTGCTAACGTTCTAATGTGAAAGCGGCCTTATTCTCCTGCTAAGCATGAAGATTAGCGCCATCATCTTTTGGCATCACATGAATTTAGCTGCAGCTATTGAAGTTCCCCCCTTGTTGACATGACATGAAAATGAAACAAAGAATTTAAATACTACATCTAGTTTCCCAACATCTTGAACACATGAATAACAATCACTCCAGCATACTTCGTGGGAGCTATCTTTATTGTTTTTGCATCACAGCAAATGGTATTTAGATTAGAGGGTCAAGTTCGGCTCTGAGCTCACGGTTCTGTTTATTGAACCTCAATTTCTTATGAAAGGTTTATTATGGAGATATTTCAAGGTTCTGAAATAACATAATCAGCCTATAATGTTCTCATTGCTGAGACACGGGCCTCCTCTCTGTGAGAGGGAGTGGGCCGTAATCCACCACGCGGGCACAGTGCGGGTTGGTAGATGTCACATGTCTTAGAATTTTTGGTTCTAGGACATGCCGGTTTCCTCACGATGTTTTCCTTAAACGTTTCGAGAGCAGTGGTGATGAAATAATTTACACAAAGCAAAGCGCCTGTCTGGGTTCGAACCTACGACCTAACTCGTAAGTCGCGGCCGTTACCACTTCACCACCACTGCTCTGAGATTGGATATAGGCTTTCAATCCCATTAATCATAAAAAAATAAGATTAACCTTTTAGCCAAGCGGGATAATCGTGGTAATCTAATTATTTTATCTCATAAAAATAATTTTAGAAAAGTATTTAAAGATAATCATTTCCATCACCCGTTTTAAATCTCAATATATCATCTACAAAATTGAGTACCGTACGCAAAAAAAGCGCAAACCAATCGAAATACCCTCAAAATCGTTATATCACATAACCCAAGCGTTTTAAGTCGTCAGCAAAAAAATACATTCAGATTTAGCTGACATGAAAATTACAGTTCCGATATGAATGTAGGTCGAACAATTTTCTCTGTAATTATTTTCAGTGTGCAGTTTTCTGAGTTTTTGAATGCGAACTGCATTTTTGTGGGTATAATTTTTATATGATACCTGTATTTTTTTGAGAGTCCTTTTGAAGTCTTGCGTAAACTGTAACGTATAAAGTCATTCATAGATTTTAAACTAAACGTATGTACAGACGCCAGCACATCAAGCTACCTGAAACTGTCAAATTTTCCCAATCAACTTTGAACCTTATGTTTTAGCGATAAAGTTGAAAATCTATTAAATAAATTTGATACATTGTAGTAGCTTGATGTGCTGGCGTCTGTACTTTCCTATCGCAGGTATGCTGGAGGAGACGTAAATACTTTGTTGAACTTTCCTATCCAAAGTTTCGGCACCAAAGATTTAAATCGTCAGATTCGCCATACAGCTTCAAAAGATTGACACAAAAAATTGCGCAGTGATTTGACTTGATTGTCATGAAAACACTGTCACTGTTGATGATTCTTCTCAGTAAGAACACTTTTCCGCGCGAAAGTAAGTTCGGTGGGGCAAAATCTAACCAAATCTTTGTTTAGGCGTTAACCTACTGAATTCTGCACCCTAATTTTGAAGCATATTTCTAATCCATTGCTCCATATGTTTGATAAATATGTCTGCTCAACAACGCAAATAACGCAATGAATGTTGTTGAACTGTCAAAATGAAACCCATTGCTACTGATAGTGTGTTACACAATTATGGTGCAGGTTTAAAAGAACAATAGAGATTTGGTACTGTGGGAACAGTAAGCCTAGATCTATGCAATTTCCTTTTACAATAGTCAAAGTCTGCTAACGAAGCTATAAAATGCCATGAGATAAAGGGAAAACCCATCATCATTAAAATGTATCAGTAGCCATTCAATTTCGGGTTATAATAGCTTAAAACTTTTGTTAGAGTAAATACTCAATTATGTTTTTTTCCATCACTTTTATTACCGACGAAAAAGCAAAAGCTGAATGAAAGTATTCTGGTTCCATGTTAAATAATAACAGCTGCATGGGTTGATCGAAGGTTAAGCAACGCTTGTCGCGGTCAGTTCGTGGATGGGTGACCATCACACATTGAGACCGCTTCGTGCCTTGGAAAGCACCTCAAGCTGTTGGTAACAGCTGTCATTCATAGATCTTTGACAGTCGTTTCGGGTAGACAAAAGCCCAACAGTCTGTGGGGCTACCTTGACGGAACGACAGTAGGATGTGATGGGGAGTTATGTCGCAAACCATGCTCCACCTTCTATCCTGCCCTCTATGCCCAAAAACATGGGGTCAAAGTGGCCTCTGCGCTGCCACCGACAACGCCGTAGAAGAAGCGAAGTCTTGGACTAACAAAATTTTAATAACTGTCATGCCAGCGACGCGCAGATAAAAAAGAAATAAAACCATTTTTCTTTTGCAATTTATGTAATAGAAAAAAATCAGTCACGTTTCCTTCAGTCGTCACCAGAATTTTCGTACCCAAAAATCTAAATCCAAAAAATGTACCAAAAATGTTTTGAACATTGTTTCGGTAGTTGGTGGGAGCGGACAAAAGTCACGTCTACTCCACATGTAACGTGTTTTGAATTTGATTGTACTAGAATAGTAGTGAAGCGTGTCCCAGTAGATTTTACTCATCATTTCGAAAGAGATTTTTTCTGTTTCCATGAAACGATTTTTTGGAGTCGCACACATTGCAAGTATTTTAGTGGCAGTATTCAGGATCAGACAGTGGAGAGCAGTGGTGGCTGTAAGGCTCCGACTTACCATAATCAGCCTATAATGTTCCCACTGCTGGGACACAGGCCTCCTCTCAATGAGAGGGAGTGGGCCGTAATCCACCACGCGGGCCCAATGCGGGTTGGTGGATGTCACATGTCTTCGAATTTTTGGTTCTAGGACATGCCGGTTTCCTCACGATGTTTTCCTTCACCGTTTTGAGAGCAGTGGTGATGAAATAATTTACACAAAGTAAAGCGCCTGTCTGGGTTCGAACCTACGACCTACAACTCGTAAGTCGTGTCCGTGACCACTGGGCCGCCACAAACATCGTGAGGAAACCGGCATGGCCCTATAACCAACATTGCGGAGACATGTGACATCTAGCAACCAGCACTGGGCCCGCGTGGTATATTACAACCCACTTCCTCTCGAAGAGAAGAGGCTTGTGTCCCAGCAGTGGGAACATTATAGGCTGATTATGTATTCAGGACCATAATTAATAACAGGACAGCGATTTACAGGGCTGATCAAAGTTATAACTGGTGCGTTTACGGTAAAATATCGAATGCAACTTCACTTTTTATCCAATATTACCATCAAAATCATTTATTCAATCTAAGCCGAGAATCAGTACACCCAAATATCTTGGCGAGCCTGAATATAGACACTATGAACTTTTGCGCATGTTCTCCGCCTCATATCACCATCTGGTTCCTAAAAAAATTACTGCGCAGCCTTCTGCGCGAAGTTCGGACTCGCCAAGATACATCGGTCGTATTGTACTTTTTGAACGTCAAAATGACATAAGACAGTCCTCTAAAACACCCGCCCTTCACCAATTCCTAGTGTTTTAGCTGAGAAGAAGAAGTGGCGCACAAACTCCCCAGAAACACAGCAGCTGTCAGTTCATAACCACAAAAAGAAACATCTAATGCTACGTTCACACGCGCGCGTTCAACTCGACATTCAACGTGCACATTCACATTCCCGAGCCCGTAAACGCGCCTGTGAACGTGAATGCCGCGAACCGGGCGAGTGTCGGTTTTTTGGCAAAGTTCAAAGGATGAATGTGCGGGCGCCCGGTGACTGTTTTCACGCGCGCGGGCAGTCAGTCTCTCTCGCGCTTTCGTGACGAGTGGATCTTCTTTGCAGTCTTTTTCTCCGTCGTTCATCATTTTGTTTCTTTTTCCAGTAAAAATAAGTTAAGCTAAAGGATATGGCAGCAACAACACCGAGATCCTCGCTGCCCGCCATGCTGGCACTGACTGACACGACGGCGTGCGTGTGAACAGCTTGAATTTTCGCCGACCTGGGGCGGGCTGCATGCCGCGCAGCCCGCCAGGCAGCCCGCCGGGCTGCACGGCGTGCATGTGAACATAGCTTATGGAGTTCGCTCGTTCCAATCCAACGAAGACCATTGCTTTCCAGCAGGCGAGATCCAGGTCTAGAGCAGGACTATCAGGTGAAATACCTCCATGAAATTAAATTGGTTTGCCCTTGCAAAAAATCTCAATAGAAGCACGGTGTCTAGATTTTATCATCATCATTTTAGGCGAAAGACGAAGTGGTTGCGAACAATAGGCAACCCCGCCGCCCTCGCCCCCGTCCCTACCCAAGGCGCGGCCAACTAGTTCCGCGCGGACTATAGTTATAATATTGAGTTCCATGTAAGTAAATACATGCATAAGTGACCTCTGCGCTATCACCGACGACGCCGTATGGAAGTGGCAGAGTTTTCGGCCAACAAGATCTGAAAAATTTTATGCCAGCGACACGAAGAGGAAGAGGAATACATAATAATATGTACCTGGTACACTTTTTCCACCTTTAAAACCAGAATAAAAGTACAATTCTAACAACGTACACCGTATCCACAAAGTTGTGCATGTCCGCACTCGTCTAAAGAACATTTTCAGTGCAAAACCTTATTGTTGGCAGTACAATGGTCCCAGTATCGGACGCCTCACAATACGGTATTGTTCGTATTGTAGACGATAGACTAGATAATGTTACATTCAATGCTTGTTCGATGGAAAAATGAAGTAGTTATGCCTTTTGTTTCTTTGCTAAAATAAAGGGTAATTTCAGGACCTATATTTTAGTATATAGAGATATGAGGAACAGGGTGTAAAGTTCACTCATACTCCATAGAATGATTGATGATGCCAAAATAATTCATGTCAGGCCGTTGTATCTATGCTAGTTGTACGGTAAACTCTGCTTGCGGGATGCAGGATTTTTCGTGACGTCAGTATAACGCGTTGTTTGCATTTGGCGTTGTAGATACCGCTACAAGTGTATGCAGTACGTATGGAGGATAGAGTGGAGGGTCTAGACCTCGCAGACTCTCACCCAGAAGATAGACTGACCAAATTAAATCCGTAGTGGGTGATCCCTTGTATGAGTGCACTAAAATACCAGAAAGGTTAAATGAATAAATAAGCGATAAGGCCGCCCATTGTATGTTTTGTAGTGATAATTGTATTTTTCTTACGTATTTTCTGGTGTACAATAAAGTATATATTATCATAAATAAATAAAACATTTTTTTTGTTCTATATCTAAGTTTATCCTGTGTAAACTTAGGTAAGAATATTGCAGTTCAATTCTGAACTAAAAATACTAGTATTCATAATCATAAAAGTATTTAAAAAAAAAGTTTTGTTGTTGATATTGACAAACGTTGACAGTTTACAACTCTTAACCAGAAGTTTGCGCTGTCCTGTGTTCTTCAAAAGTTCAACACTGAATACACATACATAGAGACACACATACACAGACATCTATTAAGCTCTGCCTTCTCTAACAAAAAATCTTTTTTTGTTAGTTTGTTTATGATCGTTTTATAATTTAATAGGATATATTTCATAATATAAAGACTTAGTAATTTAATTTCAAACAAAACAATGTATCGGAAGTTGACATTATTCTAAGCATTCACAAAGCCATTGAAATACCGGACGTATCAATCATTCGACTATTTCTAGAAACTGGCAACTCAGAAATGTTGTTAAGCCTTCGGTTAGAACCTCCATCCTAAACTACAGTATTAGTTAGGGCAAAATTTATGTTTAACAATAATTAACAATTATTTTGAACGTAATTATTCTAATAACGCAGCAGCGCAATCTCTTTGAAACTGCTTCACTGTTTTGACTTTTCTCAGAATTTAATTAAAGTGCTTGTAATAATATTGAGGGTAAGTCTACAGAAATGAGCTTATGTAGACGCTGAGGCGGGCGCGATTATGAGCTTCTTCTTAGCGTGGCGATTGCAAAAATAACAGTTTACACCTCCCATGACTACAAAATTAACATAATATATACCTATTTGAACAGTGCTCGGTATCTTTGGGGGCTTTTTTTTTTTTGGGTGGGAAATCATCAAATGACCCCCCTCCCGCTCTGGGCCGAGCGGAAAGGAGTGTCAGACTCTTACTGACTAAAACCCAGCCGTGTTCCTTCAGTTGCCTGTGCCAGGGGCCACGGTATCTCTTTCGAACAACCCGCGACCCTGGCAGGCATCGGCCCTAGCGGACCCCGACAGTTAGTGCTCACATCTCCTTGAGGCGTGCGTGGAACACAACACGCCGTCGACTCGGGCCTGGTTCTTACAGGACAGCGAGCTGCCCATTGCTCGCCGTCCGCAAGCCCGCGCCTACGGTGGCCGGGAATCAGCTATATTGACTCCCGACGGCCAGGGCGTCTCCTGCAGCGGTTAGGGCGTGAGGGCGCAAGGATTGCCTCTCCCTCACGTGCTCCGCCTCCTCCTTCGCGGGCATCACTGCTTCGCAGAAGGAGGAGATAGCCTCCCATGCACTCTCGCTCCGTACCATGGGCTGGACTAGGGCCGGACACGAGAGATCGCCGCCGCCGATCGCCGTCGTGAGGACACGGCGCGGCGGTGCTCTGGCCAAGGTGGGCAGATCTCCACCGTATGCTCCATCGTGTCCTCCGGGCGATCCACACAATGGTGACACCCGGGCGTTTCCTCCCGCCATCTTTGGGGCCTGAGTTTCGTTTTCTTAAATTTTAATACGAGACATGTTTGCGTTTAAATTTTACTTATGATATTTGATAACGGACAGAATATACTTACTTAAATAAAAGGGTACCGAACTATCAAAATAAAATAAAGTCGCGGTCATAATCTAGCCACTGATAAATAGGTAGCTGGGGTAGGTCGCTTATCGCGCCCGCTTCCGCGCCCGCTTCCGCGCTCGATTCGCGCCCGCTTCCGCGCCCGCTTCACGCTATTCACCGCGTATGTATCAGGGGGTCTACTCCGAAGTGGTTGATTGTCGTGTCGGCCGAATGTTCGGTCATTTTCTGATTCGAATATTGTTGTCCTACTACGAGTTTACATTGGCACAGTTTGGTCGGGACCTATAGTCAATATAGGAAATGAAAGGTAGTAGAAAATGACCGAACATTCGGCTGATACGGTGGTTAACCGCTTCGGAGTAGACCCCCTGATCTCTATGCTTAATCATTCCTTTGTTTCGGGTCTATGTAGAATTATTATTTAGATAGAAATGTTGTTTGCTTAGTATTCGCCTATTACGTGAGCATTATAATAGATGCCTCAGGAATTTGAATTTCTAGGAATATTTGATTAGCTTAGTCTGGCTGGCCAATTATTCGGTTTGTGGTATTTCCTATGTAATACGATTATTTCATCAAAGTCGATTTGGTAAATGAATATCTGGTTCAGGTGGATGAAACATACCTACCTATTTTAGAGCCAGGAATTTGAGATCATTTTCAAGTTATGGAACAACAAACTGAATGTCCATACTTAACAAAGTTCAAATTCCATTGCACGGGCACGACGGCCTCAGCATTGAACACCTGCAATATGGTGGCCCGCATGTCTCCAGGGTCTTAGCGATGTTCTTCTCACTGTGCGTGAGCCACTCATACCTACCGACGGATCTTATGAAGTCTGTGGTGGTGCCTGTGGTGAAAAATAAAACCGGTGACCTTGCCGATAAAACTAACTACAGGCCTATTTCCCTAGCCACCATCATAGCCAAAGTGTTTGACGGTTTGCTTAACACACAGTTGAATAAATATGTAAGTCTGCACGATAACCAGTTTGGTTTTAGACCTCAATTGTCTACTGAAAGTGCTATACTGTGTCTTAAGCATACCGTCAGATACTACACAGATCGTAGGACCCCTGTATACGCGTGTTTCCTCGACTTGTCCAGGGCCTTCGACCTGGTGGCGTATGATATCCTTTGGGATAAGCTGAACAGTATTAACTTGCCACGTGAACTTGTGACTATCTTCAAGTATTGGTATACGCATCAGGTCAACAGCGTCAGATGGGCGGGGGCAATGTCAGAGCCATATCAGCTGGAGTGTGGAGTGAGGCAGGGCGGATTGACCTCGCCAACCCTTTTCAACCTCTACATGGATGCGCTGATCGTCGCGCTCAGCAGTCGGCATGTTGGTTGCCATATTGATGGCGTTTGCGTCAACAATCTAAGTTATGCTGATGACATGGTGCTGCTGAGCGCGTCGGTCTGTGGTTTGAGGACCCTGATACAGGTCTGTGAGGAGTACGCAAGCAGGCATGGGCTGAAATATAATGTTACCAAGAGTCAATGCATGATTTTTGGAGCCAGCGGTGCCCAATGCCTGGAAAATGTACCACCAGTTTTGCTCAATGGTGTTCCCCTAGACAGAGTGGACCATTTTAAATATCTGGGGCACATAGTCACGGCTGACCTCAAGGATCATTCAGACATCGAACGGGAGAGGAGGGCTTTGTCGAAAAGAGCAAATATGCTGGCCCGCAGGTTTGCACGTTGTTCAAACCAAGTTAAGATCACCCTTTTCAAGGCATATTGCACCTCACTGTACACGTGCAGCCTGTGGGCTCGCTACACACAAGCGAGCTACAACGCCCTCCGCGTCCAGTACAACAACGCGTTTAGGGCGGTGTTGGGGATGCCCCGCTTCTGCAGCGCCTCGGGCATGTTTGCGGAAGCGCGCACCGACTGTTTTCACGCCACCATGCGCAAGCGGTGCGCGTCCTTAGTGCGCAGGGTGCGGGCCAGCTCCAATACTGTCCTGGTGATGATCGCTGAGCGAATTGACTGCCCCTTCATTAGGAAATGCTGTGGCAGACATGTGTTAGCCAGTACACTTAGGTTTAATTGACATTGACATATATTATATTTATAGTGACTGGTTTTGTATTGTTTTTATATTTTTAATTAATTTATTATTTTTTTAATTTTATTTTTTATTACTTTTGATTTAATTTTTAATTCTGTGATGCTGACAATTTGTATCTTTTAATTTTCGCTTATTTTAATTGCATTGACATTTTATTTTAATTCCATGACCTTTTTTAATTTGTGTTCGTTAATTTATTTTATTTGTATAATCAGACATTTTATTTAGAGAAATTTTATTCTGTGGCATTGTAATATTTTAATTGTATGTAAATATGGGTCTTGCCTGAATTAAATGAAATAAAAAAAAAAATTGCAACCAATGACTTATGAGGATCCTTTTGTTACAGGAGACCTAAACTCAGCAGTTTTTGAAACAAGGCTACCGATGACGATGATGATGATTTTAACTGCTAGATGCTCTTGAAGCGGCATCATCATCTGCCTAGCCTTTCCCAACTATGTTGGGGTCGGCTTCCAGTCTAACCGGATGCAGCTGAATACCAGTGTTTTACATGGCGCGACCGCCTATCGGACGTCCACAACCCAGTTACTGGGTAATACGATACCCCTTGGTAAGACTGGTTGTCAGATTTTCGGGCTTCTGACTACTCGTAACGATTGTCAAAGATCCACGAATGACAGCCGGGACCAACGGCTCTTGCAGCGACATCAATAATATATACAGGGTGGCGAAGACATACATAGATAGGTAAGCTTACCTGCATCCACTATTATATACATCAACGATTGTTACTACACCATATCACACTAATATTATAAAGGCTAAAGTTTGTGAGTGTGTGTGGGGGTATGTGTGTGTGTTTATATGTTTGTTACTTCTTCACGTTCAAACGGCTGGACCAATTTTGATGAAATTTTGTATGGAGGTAGCTGACACCCTGAATTAACATATAGGCTACTTTTTATCCCGATATTCCCACGAGATCGACATTTACGCGGGTAAAACCGCGGGGCGCAGCTAGTTGTACATACATCTTGGGACACAGAACAACATATCCAGTTCCAAGTGTACCATGAAGCCTGGTTCTTAACGAGAGAAAGTGATGCTAGTATTTGCACAGTCTAGCCTAGGCTTACCTAATTGGATCGCGTAAGGGTAGTTATACACGGCGGTCCTTAGAGCTTTGCACTTCGCTCAATACTACGCGGTTTGTAGGGCTGGCAGTTTATTCTTTTGTTTTTGGTTACCTACTTTGTTAATTTGTACCCAAAGGGTAAAAACGGGACCCTGTTACTAAGACTCCGCTGTCCGTCTGTCACCAGACTGTATCTCATGAACAGTGTTACCTAGACAGTTGAAATTTTCACAGATGATGTATTTCTGTTGCCGCTATAACAACAAATACTAAAAACAGAATAAAATAAATATTTAAGGGGGGCTCCCATACAACAAACGTGTTTTTTTTCGGCGTTTTTTGCCTTGTGGTACGGAACGCTTCGTGTGCGAGTCCGACTCGCACTTGGCCAGTTTTATTAAGAAATGAAATCGAGTTACTGTTAAGTTTTGGTTAGTTGAATAAATGTAAAAAACGGTGTCAAAAATTTGTTAATTATGTATAATGAAATAATGTAAATCCTTTCCATTTGACACAGTAAAACATGAGGCACCTAATATTCTTCTAGGATTTTGCTTATGTTTTTTGCCAAGCTATTGCATTGCACCGTCAGACGTGTAATTGATAGCCTAGCCTTTTCCCAAATAATTTGAGGTCGGCTTCCAGTTTAACCGGATGCAGCTGAATACCAGTATTTTATATGGAGCGACTGCCTATCTGACCTCCAGAACCCAGTTACTAGGTAACACGATAGAGAGAGCGGTGGTATCCCAGTAGTAACGGCCCTGACTTACGAGGGCCTGTGTTGGAACCCAGGCAGGCACTTTTACTTTGTGTAAATAATTTCATCACAACTGCTCTCTAAACTGTGAAGAAAAATATCGTAAGGAAACCGACATGTCCTGTTCGTCATGAAACGGATTGAGTGCAAAAAACGGAAAAAACTGGCCAAGTGCGAGTCGGACTCGCACACGAAGGGTTCCGTACCACAAGGCAAAAAAACACGTTTGTTGTATTGGAGCCCCCCTTAAATATTCATTTTATTTTGTTTTTAGTATTTGTTGTTATAGCGGCAACAGAAATACATAATTTGTGAAAATTTCAACTGTCTAGCTATCGCGGTTCTTGAGATACAGCCTGGTGACAGACAGACGGACGGACGGACAGACAGCGAAGTCTTAGTAATAGGGTCCCGTTTTTACCCTTTGGGTACGGAACCCTAAAAAATAATACCCTAAGAGCTATTTGACATAAAAAATGGTAAACAAACTAGACTAACATGTCCTCATTAAAAAATATTTTCCGTAGTACGTGTACGGCGTATTGCATTAGATTTTTTAATCCAACGTTGCAGCATAATGAACTTTAATATCATCGTCAACCCTACTCCGCCGAGACTCGCACGGCACATTAATTTGCATTATACTCCCTCTCCGTGGTGCATAACCCTATAAAATGTAGTAATGGACAAGCTTATGCGCCATAAAGTGTTATTTCGCATGAGCTCGGAATCAGCCGCGCCGTTCTGTTTGATGAGCCGATTAGATTCGAACGCAAGCGATTCTCGTCTCTATCGCGTTTCACAGTTTTATTGGAAGTGATTCGGGAATTGGGATCGTTCGTCTTATATTTGGGAATGTCGTGCATATAGAATGTGTGATAAGAATATCTTGTAAAGTAATATTTGATTCGGAATCAACATAGTAATTCAAAACGCCTTAGGTAGGTTTTCAGGCGGAAAATTTGACTTTACGTGGAACAACTGACATGCTAATGTTATCAAGGGGGTAACGGGTAAAGATGTAAAGGTTATGGAAGAAGCTCTATATTGTACGTAGGAAGTGTTTGTTATAAGTTTATAAAGGGCGATTGTGATAGCAAGGGACCCAGGAAACATAGCTGTTAAGGCGAAAGCGCCAGGGTAGCCCGCGAAATTCAATTTTTTTTTAGGTTTTTTGCAATTTGCTGGTCAGTATTAAGTTGTACGTTGATTAAAATATGATTCGCGGTCGTAACAAATATGTATTTACAGAATTATAATCATTAAAGTCATCAACACAACTCTCTAAGACCATGTAATCCCCAAATGTCAAGATTTCATGAAATAGTCATTCTTCGGGATTACATGGTCTTAGAGAGTTGTGTTGATGACTTTAATGATTATAATTCTGTAAATACGTATTTGTTACGACCGCGAATCATATTTTAATCAACGTACAACTTAATACTGACCAGCAAATTGCAAAAATGTAAGAAAATTTAAATTTCGCGGGCCACCTTAGAGCTTCCCCCATAAAAGAAAAACATAATTTATAGGTAAGTTAGTTAGGTTAGCTCCCACGCATTTATGACAGCCTGGTACTTCAGAGGTTGAGCTTGGAGGCTAAGCTAATAACAGCGCAAGGCTCGATCTGTCAGGTTCAGCTACGCTTGCCGCGGTTACTCCGTGGATGGGCTAACATGGTAATTTAGCTACTCGTAGAAAACGACTCAGCCTCTGAAGTCCCATCATCATCAGAATCAGAATGCTTTATTTGTAAACATAGGTCAAGTCCGGTGTGTGGTGGGTGGTGTCATGTCTCTGAACCACCCAAAGGTTGACTGGCAGAAAATGCCTGTGGCATTAAGTACTTAAAGTATTAAATAAACAACAAATAATAATTAGTAATAATAATGTAATGTAATTAGTAATTAGTATTCATTGTCAACATTTTTTTTTAAGCTTGAGTACGAGGCTTTTGACTACGTCGTGTGTGTATATTTACCTTTTTTTTTTTTTTATATGCAATGTGCGTTTTGTTTGTGCAGAATAAACAGTTTTTCTTTCTTCTTTTTTTTTTTCTTTCTAAATAAATAAGTCATGATGATGAATAAAAAACCAAAAATTTACGTAGGTCGTTCCAGTAGATTCCAGGAAAACTACATCATACACCCGCCCATTACATCCGGCTAAGTAAAATTTAGAGTCAGTGTGTGAAAGAGCATTACATGTATAATCCATTGCTTCTGTGGTAAAGACTTTTATTGTTACTACCGCTAGAGCGCGCTCTGAAGTATGACATGACACAACTGACACAGTTTACAGTAATTTTGAGGGTGTTAAAGTTTATGTGAGTAGGATTGAAGGTCATTAAAAGATTTTTATTGCGTTCCTTTTTTATACCAACAATAGTTGTAGTTGTGGCTTTGAAATTTCGTAAACTCGAATTGACACATTCAATGATGAAATATCAAATATTTGGTGGAGAAGAAGAATAAGAAGAAGCCTCCTTATCGGAACCAGTGCGGCACCGCGCTGGTAGAACCCAACATGCTGCTGCGTCCAGCAATCCCGACGACGCAGCTGTACGTGTCCAGACTGCACCACTCCACGAAAGTTGAGGAGATCGTGGAGTACATGCGTGTGAAGACCAACTGGACTTTGAGGGTCGAGAAGTTGGAGTCGCGTCACAACACGAACTTCAAGTCGTTCGTGGTACGTTCCAACACATCATCTCGAGAAGTTCCTCAAGGAAGACTTCTGGCCGAAGGGTGTTGTGTACCGCCGGTTTCGTGGCCGGCTTCATGACACCAGTCAGCGAAACACGACGCAGACACTTCGTGTGTGTTAATTTTTAGTTGTTAGTTTTTAGTGTAAATATAATGTTGTATGTATTTATAGTATTAATATTGTATTGTATGTGTTTATATGGGCCTTGATGCCTGAAATAAACGGATAAATAAATAAATAAATTTCTTCTTCGTGCACGTATTTTTTTTTTATGATTGCAGCGCTCAGCTGTTTCACCCGCTTAAGTGTCGATCCCGTGGGAATATTGGGATAAAAAATATCCTATGTGTTAATCCTGATTATATACTATCTGTGTGCCAAATTTCATTCAAATCCGTTCAGTAGTTTTTGCGTGAAGAAATAACAAACACGTCTGACACGCCCTCCGCCCAGAGCAGTAGAAGTTATTTGATACTTTCCCACAGAAAAAAAAGGGTATAAATTATATTAATCTTAAAATTAAGTCTAGTAACACCAACCTTATAAACCCTTTCAACTGAAGCCACAAGGAACCAAACCCATTTCATCAAAGTTTCGAGAAACGTAATCCCCGAATCCTTTCATCGGGAACAACAAACAATCAAAATAATAAGTGGAAATTCTATAACAAATGATTGTACTAGATAAGTACTGTGAAGCCTTTATAATTAATGAACTGACAATCCTTTCTACATCGGAGTTAATGAAGTTGGGAGGGGACACACGGTCGGGGTGCTGATCCAGTCGATTGGATTAACTCCTGTGGAAACTATCCAGGGGGGCTAAAAAGGCCACTTCGGCAGAATCATAAAAGGATGACATTATGAATCATAATGGACAGTTAACTGATAGGTTAATCGTATTAAATCCCCCATTGGTGAAGAATGTTTAAGTAATTTTTTTTGTCTGTGCTAAATACCAACCAATCCAATCCAAATCCAATCACAATCTATGTGCAGTGCAGTGCAGCGAAAAAAAGAAAAACACGGACTGTCTTCGCCATAATATAATTCATAATGTTATCCTTTTGATAGATTCTTATTTTGTAAATGTGAGGACTTTGTAGGCCTTGTAGAGTTTAAATCTGTAGACCATTTTTTATTTTATCAAGTACCTGGTACTTGTTGACGGGCCTACGCTGTCCTCCCATACCTACTGTAATTTGGAAACATTGTAAAAGCCAATTATTTTTAAAAAGAGTAACCGTGGAGTTTCTTGCCGGTTCTTCTCCATAGGAAACGACCAACTGGAACCGTGCACGTAGTTTCTGACGTTTCATAAGTGCCCATGTATTACAATATTTTGATTTAATCTTCAACAAAAAATTTAATACTAAATTGTAATTTCGTATGCTTACTATTTGTACGCCGCTAACGGCAAAACATAGAGATCTCTGTACCTATTCTATTTCAGACACCTACTTTTACACCTATGTTTAACAAATAAAAAACTTTGACTTTGACTCTATATTGTAGAGATTTTAACAGGTCCTCATCCAGCATTATCCTGCAACCAAAGCTCAACGAACTACGAACCAATGTGTCCAAAGAAATAGATCCAGTCACTCCACTTCACCGGGATTGATTTACGCAGCCTTCTAATTATCAGCGGAGAGATTGAAAGTAATTCACTGAAACAACGTCTTCCAGGATAAGCGGTAACAGATTGGAGAAAATTTATCCAATAGATCGATTTGGTTGTTTATTTATTATGGACTGTGGGTAGGAAAGAGTTATTTTTGCAGGGAAAAATAAAAAAAAAACATTTGCACTCGATTTTTAAATTGAGAATTTGAAGTTTAGACTTAGTCAAATTCTACTTTAGCACTAAAAAGAAAAAAAAGAAAGGGTTAAAAAGAAAGGGTCGAAAGGGTTACCGCTGGCCCGGAACATAAAGGGCTAAGGAAGGAACACGGGTGGGTTTTAGTCAGTAAGAGTCTGATACTCCCTTCCGCTCCACCAAGAGCGGGACGTCATTTGATGATTTCCCATCCACAAAAAAACTCCTAATATTTGCAAAAACAGTAATTTTTTTTTCAGGCTACATTGAAGGAATCACCTTTTGTAATGCCAAGTAATCAAAGTCAAATAATTTATTTCAAACAGGCTCATAAAAGTCACTTTTGAACGTCAAAATTTCCAAAAAAAAAAATTGAATTTGTTCCAGTCGCCCTTACCAAAAGGTAGTTTCGTATGGAGAAGAATGGGCAAGAAACTGCACCGTTACTCTTTCTAAAATGTATTACAATATTTTGTTTACATTAATTATAATCACACTAACATTATAAAGGCGAAAGTTTGTGTGTGTGTTTATATGTTGGTTACTTCTTTACGCTCAAACGGCAAGACCAATTTTGATAAAATTTGTTAAGGAGATAGCTGACACCCTGGATTAACATATAGGCTATTTTTTTATCCCGATATTCCCACGGGATCGAAACTTATGCGGGTGAAATCACGGGGCGCAGCTAGTAATATGTGAAGACGATGCATCGTCTTCAGATATAATTAAATTTACTATACGACAATAGCTAAAAAGAATAATGCCTTCTTGTCACAGTCATGACGTGCATCTGTCGACTATTCTTTATTTCTTTCCAATGCGAAAATAGACTGACAAGTTCTCAACAGTGTTTTTTTTTTCTTTTGTTTTTGTGTGAATATTGCGTGTCTTACTTAACTTGCGTCAAATAAACTTACGTTCTTTCTTTTTCAACTTCAAATTCTCATTTCGGAAACCGGGTATTAGTCTCAAAATCATTATTTAGCGTAAGGCATTCATCCATTTCTACTTTCCATATAACAAACGGCACATTCAAATGACTTGTTTTGCCTTAACAAACAAATTATAATCAGAGTACGTATGCATAATACTGACACTCAACCTCAAAGCATTTATTTCAATTGAACGTCTATCACGTTACAGAGGTAGCCTGAAATGTAAGCACCTGAAAGATAAAAGCCTTTACAACAAGCACTTTTGAATAGGCTATTTGACAATGTAAAAAATAAGGTCATAATTGTTGACACTCGTATAGATTATCGCTTTTAAAACCGATTTGCATTAATTTTACTACAAAACAATGTATAATTTATAAAAAAAAATCCCGAAAAAACTTCATCTTTTTATATCTGGCGCCACGTAATCGAAAACGGTCTGGATTGGCTGAACTTAAGATGACGTCATGATTTAGTAAATTTCTGTCTATCGTTGACAGAACAGATGACTTTTGTCTAGTATCTCGACCGTTTCAACGTTTGTTTACGTGAATCGTGACGTCACGACGCCATATTGTTAAAGTTAGCGTTTTGGCGGCTTATTTAAACAGTACATTTTTATTTACTATTTTTTAAAAGAAATACATTATGCAATTTGAAGTAATAGGTTTTTGTGGGCTCGTTAGACACCATTAAATAATCTGAGATGTTTACCAGAAACCAGTCAAATAGCCTATTGTGAGGGAATCGCTCAGTTAGTCAGAAAGAAGAAGCTACTTGTCCGGGCAAGAAAATCCATATCCGTACTAATATTATAAATGCGAAAGTAACTCTGTCTGTCTGTCTGTTACCTTTTCACGCCTAAACCATTGAAGGGATTTCGATGAAATTTGGCAGAGAGATAGATTGCATCCCGGGAAAGGATATAGGATAGTTTTTATCCCGATATTCCCACGGGATTGCCACTTATGCGGGTGAAACCGCGGGGCGCTTATAAAGTCTACTGACCAACTTTTTCAGGTAGATGAATAGAATTTGTTGCTTTTAACTTATACCCGTATACCTTAACCTTTTTGGCGCAGCCGTGAAACACACACCATTGTAGTAAAACATTATTTTCACTTTTTTTTTGTGTTTTGTATTTTATGTTTCACGAACTGTGTCGACATATGCGTCATTATTTCTTTCTTTATACATACTGATAGATATTTGTGCAGAATAAACAATTTATCTTTCAAATCAAATCATATATTGGTTTGCAAACATGGGAATTTGTAAATAGATGTATGTTATTATAAGATTCCTCCATTTTCTACCGTCACACGGACATCAAGTCATACATATTTTTCTTTTTTCGATAGGTCTGAGCACACCTAGCGGTTTTATGCCGGATATCACTAGCCATGGCTGGTTTAGCTGACACGTCGAAATGCATATTACAAGAAGCTGACAAGGAGATAGATCAATGTTAGTCCCGCAACGCATAGCATAGTCTATTGAGATTGTCACTGACAATCCTATAATTGGTTAACTAAATATTCTGACGTCCGTATGTGCAGTATATTGTAGCATAATGTAGGCTAAGCACACAATACGCCTCAGTTTATTCCATCTATCTAAATAATTCTAATCTTTCAAAAACTGGAAATAACACGTTGGTGAAGATATAACTATTAATCCTTACGTATATATGTATATGTATTATATAATTATATATGTATCTATATGTATTTTTCTAAGTTGTGATTGATTGATTCTATTTTGTTTTGATTCTATTCAAATCAGATGATTCAAACTCTTTTTTCTATAATAGCCTATATCTTTTTTCTTTAATCGCTAAAATATTCTTCCTACAAGAATTTTTAAATTAGTTTTATATAGTCTTACTATTTTTGACCGCGACCTGGTTCGCGTGAAATGAATACCTTTTAAGCTTAAGCCTTGTAACATCAGATATCCCGTCAAAATCGGTCCAGCCGTTTCGGAGATTCGCCGGAACAAACAGAAAGACTTCTTTATGTAACGTATTATACTTTCATATTATTATGCATTTAGAATAAAGCTGTTATTTTGACATTACAAGCACACACTTAAATTTATTTATTTGTATGTATATTGTATATAGAAGACGTAGGTACTAAACGAAACTTAGATAACAATTAATTTTTAGCCTTTTTCGTTAACCTACCATAAATCCATTAAAATTCCGTTTGAGACTATATATTCTATCACAAATTGATAAGAATTTCGCAAAGTTTTTACATATTACTTAACTAGCTGCGCCCCGCGGTTTCACCCGCATAAATCTCGATCCCGTGATTTTTCTAATATCAATCATGATTCGAAAGACACGTGGCGCCATCTAATAACATAATAACGTTATTGTTTTTTCCTCGGGAACAGCACTTTTTTTCGGGATGAAAGGTACCCTATGTCCGTTTCTGTACACCTGACAACGTATATGCAAAATTTCAGGATGATCAGTTTAGACGTGAAAAGGTAACAAACTCACTTTCGCATTTATAATATTAGTTGAATAGCAAATTGCTGTACTGGATTCTAACATAAATGAACTGTTAACAACAAAAACCAACGACAAGCTGTATTAATAAAACAGCCAAAGAATAATTAAAATTTTCCAATTTGCATACTTATCAAAGTAGGTCTCTACCATTTTACATTTTGCTCCATCTAGGCCACCACCTTTCATTCACCTAGGCACCGGGACACTTAATCAAAGTGACATTTAATCCATCACCTTTAGGAAACCCGAACTTCCCCTTTCAATTCATTATGCCGGTCCCAATGATAAAATGGCTGCAATTTTTCAAAGATATGACTATAAAAGATTTAAATATCTATTCAATTTATTTTTTTCTTGGAGAATTGCGTGTCGAGCACTGGGCGATGAGGCGGAAGCGCTCTACTGTGCTCGAAATCAGTGATTTTAAGGAATGGGGTCGTGTTTTTGTCTGTCGACATCAATTAAAATTCGATTTGGCTTGAGAATGGAATCGCGTTCCGAATGTACTGTTCGAGGATTTTAGAAGGAGTTTCAATTTGTTGTATTTGCGTTGGGTGTTCTATGATTTTGTTGATTTTACAAACTTGTATACATTTCCTATTTAATTCTGGAAGTAGATGCCTAAGTAGTATAGTTATAGCAGTGTTCATAATCTCAGATACAACAAACTCAAAGCATTTATTTCAATTAAACCTTATACAGGCACTTTTGAATCGTCAAAATTAAATAGTCTGTCAGTTAGTCCAGAACCAGAAAGTTGAAGCTAGTTGCCCATTCCAAAACGTAGATATCTATGGAGAAGAACGGGCAAGAAACTCTGTACTGCTGACTGGGTGAGCGTGAGCGCTGGTCCTAGGCGCCGGGGATGGGGCGAGGCGGGAGCCACACGCGGCGGGTCTTTGAATCGATTTGATTTTCCCATCACTAAATAGTGCTTGTGACGTCATAGTAGGTAGTCAAAAAATGGCACGCTTGGTTTTCATACAGATCGCGATACTTGCGTTATCTCATCATTTCAGCCGAAAGACGTCCACTGCTGGACATAGGCCTCCCCCAAGCACCTCCACTTCGACCGGTTCTGCGCTTCTCGCATCCAACGGGTTCCTGCGGCCTTCACAAGGTCGTCGGTCCACCTTGTGGGAGGCCTTCCAACGCTACGTCTTCCGGTACGCGGTCGCCACTGCAGAACCTTTCGGCCACATCGGCCATCTGTTCTGCGAGCAATGTGCCCTGCCCACTGCCACTTAAGTTTGGCAATTCTTCGGGCTATGTCGGTTACCTTGGTTCTCTTGCATTATCTAGGTCAATCTATATGTGTGTGGATAGTATATGCAAGTCTTGTGGTCACCTACTAATTGGGTCCAACGAATCTAAAAAGTACCGTCACGGTCGCCTCGAAAAGAAGAATACTCAGAAACACACTAATTATTCACTCAAAACTCATCATCATCATCTGCCTAGCCTTTTTCCAACTCTGTTGGGGTCGGCTTCCAGTCTAACCGGATGCGGCTAAATACCTGTATTTTACATAGAGTAACTGCCTATCTGACCTCCACAACCCAGTTACTGGGTAATCCGATACCCCTTGATAAGACTGGTTGTCAGACTCTCGGGCTTCTGACGACACGTAATGACTTTCAAAAATACAAGAATGACAGCCGGGACCAACGACAAACGTAACAAACAGTAATTTTGAGCTTTGGCGTAAGTAGTAATAACAATATTATTATCCTCTCGACAGGTTTCGCTCACGGTGGCCAATCTCAACGGAGATTAGCCAGGTACGCAGAAGATATTATAGTACACAAGGGTGTGGGCAAACTTCAGCCGGTCGATTCTGTAAAAATCTCACCGTGAAAACTTAGTTGAAGTGAGTTTGTTTTTGCTAAGAATTGACACTATTGACCCCACGCTCACTTCACCTAAGTTTTCACGGTGAGATTTTTACAGAATAGCACCGCAGGTGCACTCTCTGTTCCTTTACTCTCATAGTCCGATGGGACGGTCATCCGGCACGACGGGGGAGAGATCAGGCGCAGGACCAACGACTTTACGTGCTATGCGAGACACGGGGGCATCACCACCAACTTCCAAACTCCGGACTGTTACTGAGACATTTCTAATGAAAAAACCCAATAACACTTTACCCGACCCGGGAATTGAACCCAGGACCCCACACGTTGACTAAGCAATCGAGCTTGCAACCACGAAACCAATGGGGCAGTTAAAAAAACAAAAACAGGAAAGTAGTAATAAAACAACAGCGTTTGTGTGTGTTGTGTGTTAGTGTGTGTGTTGTGTTATTGTGTGTATTGTATGTGTTGTGTTATTGTGTTATTGTGTGTGTTGTGTTATTGTGTATATGTTAAGTCGAATCCGCCAAGAAGATAAGTATAATCAGCCTATCATGTTCACACAGGCCTCCTCTCTGAGAGAGGGAGTGGGCCATAATTCACTACGCGGGCTCAGTGCGGGTTGGTGGATGTCACATGTCTTCGAATTTTTGGTTCTAGGATATGCCGGTTTCCTCACGATGTTTTCCTTCACCGTTTTGAGAGCAGTTGTGATGAAATAATTTACAAAAAGTAAAGTAAACCCTCGACGACGAGTCGCGGCCGTTACCATAGTAACTAAAAATTCAGTGTTCAACAAACTCCCCGCTGAAAAGCGCATAGTATTTTAGGAGCGGAACCTTCAATCTTCTTTGGATTTGTCTACCTCACCGATCAATCGGAGGGGCTGACAAATCCGACCCCGTCTCCCTATTGTCGAGAACCTGTCGTGGTTGGGGGACTTGCAAAGTGAAATTTTCCGAAGCTATTGATCAAAAGGATTTTTCCGATATTTTTTACTGGGTTCAAAGCTGTAAGGTAAGAAGGTGTTGAATACATACGATCTATTTTCAATAAGTCCCACCTAAGTAGGTTATACATAAGTATAAACGTTGGGTCATTAATTCGTTCATGGCCTTACAGATTGACCTATTTGGCACACGCATTATTTTTAAACAGACTTAAAAAAGCTGTCAAGTGCGAGTCGAACTCCCACGCGAAGGGTTAAAAAATAAGTTTTTTGTATGAAGCCCCATGTTTAATTGGGTGATACCGCGGGGCACTGCTAGTCATCATCATCATCATCTGCCTAGCCTTTTCCCAACTATGTTGGGGTCGGCTTCCAGTCTAACCGGATGCAGCTGGATACCAGTATTTTACAAGGAGCGACTGCCAATCTGACCTCCACAACCCAGTGACTGGGTAATACGATACCCCTTGGTGAGACTGGTTGTCAGACTTTCGGGCTTTTGACTACCCGTAACGACTGTCAAAGATCCACGAATGACAGCCTGGACCAACAGCTTAATGTGCTTTCCGAGGCACAGACGGGTCTCGGTATGTAAATATGATCACCCATTCATACACCAACCGCGGCAAGCGTAGCTTAACCTGATCGATCGCCCTGTGCGGCTGTTATTATTTAGCCATGGACCCCTAACCGTGTTTCAAAACAATTTAATGAAAATGTAAACAAAAGGATCCGAAAACGTAACTGTGACTGACAAATTGTGGTGTCACTTATAAATAGAGTGATTTGATTATTTGAATACTCCAACCATAACTCTTAAACATTTTAAATCATCTGTATTGATGTTACTTTTATAACCTCAATTTTCGTCCACGATTTTTTGGAATAAGACAATACAATAACAATTTAATAAAGTTATTCAAACAAGTCCAAAAAAGAACGCGCGCGCGCGCTTTTTTAAAAAAGAAAAAGAAAAGAAAGAAAGAAATAAAGTTTTTGGAATAAGTGGTGAGAAATAAACGTGTTACTAATTCCTTTATGGGCTGAATTTTCCATCGCCAGAGGAATAAAATTGACGTCTGGCAGTTTTTGTATGGAAGAACTGTCAAAAATTCAAAATTATTCGTCCGATAAAATTACCTGGCGTTGGAAAAATCAGCCCTTAGTGAACTATTGCGTAAAAAATTAGCCGAAAGAGCAGGGTAATTGCGTAACACAGTAGCAATTGCTTTGTTCTTGACAGTTTAACAACATTCATTGCGTTATTAACGTTGCTAAGCAGATGTGTTTTTCAAACATGAAGCAATGTATTAGCAATATTGTCCTTCCAAATCATCCAGATTGTGACTTTTAAAATATTTTATTTTTGGATTGTTGTTTTCTTACTATTTGCTGTACTCTGGACGCTTTCAACGCGTACGTCTTTTTTACGTCGTTCTCACATATAATTATATAACTAATATTTTTGTAAAAATATAATTTAAAAGATTGTCCATGGAGTTTCTTGCCCGTTCTTCTCCATAGGTACCTACGCTTTGGAAAGGGCAACTAGCTTCATATTCTCTGACTGACCGACTTCTTGACAATTCAATAGTGCCTATAAATGGTTTAATTGAAATAAATGCTTTGAGTTTGAGTTTGACTGAAAGTGTTATGCAATTAGGGTGAAGGTTTGATTACACTTCCATCAAAAAGTTTTAGAACAGAGCATAGTCCTAGACAAAAGTTCTCGAGATTCTTTCCCGATCATGATAAAAACATATAAAAAGTCACATCCGTAGAGGGTAGTGCATAAAAATCCGCCACTTTACTTCAAAAGGTTTATGGCAACATTTCCTGGCTATAACTGCATAAGTTTACTACACAGAACGGTTTCCACGTGACTCGTGGGTATGCTGGTAATATCCGCTAAAGGAAGTCAGTTCCTGTATGGACTGGAAATAGAAGGCTCTGAAAGGAAGTTGTGTGTGCTCATCTTATTTTAAAAGAGTATTTGTATACATGTAAACTCGGAGAGCACAGGATTAAGCTATTTTCTTGCACATTTCACCTTTTCGAACTATCGTTTCCAGACAAAATATTGGCAGTAAGTATATCCTGTTTGCGCAAAATTTGCCGCTGACGATGTGACGTCACTCTAAATATCAAGAAAACTGAAGATATTAAGGTGCCGAATAAGAAATAATCAAACGCGTTAGATATGGCACACACACACACACATAAGCAGGATACAATGGTCTAAAAAGTTACTTAAGAACATTTTCGAAAAGTAGGGTTACAGCCAAATTAGACGGATTTTAAATTTTCCATAGAAACAGAGATTTCCAGTTATCTTTTTTTAAATAAGACATTTCGAAAATGTTCTTAAGTAACTTTTTAGACCTTTGTATCCTGCTTATGCGAACGAAGTTTCATTAAAATCGGTTCATTCATTTCGAAAAACAAGGGCTTGAGAGTTTGTATAAAATGCCGTACGGCTTGACTGCCACCGCGGTCACCGGTGACCGCGAACAATAGATTTTCTATTGTGTCTGTGGTCTGGCAGTCAACGTTGACAACAACCAAGTTTTGGCAAGTGGTTGGCCAAGTTTTTCTTCAACCTACTACCCATTCAACCTCTCCAACAGAAACAGCACAGAAACTTGCGCTTCTTTAAAAGGATATTAGGAACAATCTCACGTGTAAGGCATTCTGTATCGCATGCAGTTAGCCTTCGCAACAGATGGCGCTCGCCAGAATACATAAAAGATGATCGAAAAGTCTTGTGCTTTTCTCTATCTACAATTTTCGAACACAGGGCTTTTAATGAAACAAACTGAAATAAAATGATCAACTAATTTCATAAAAAGATTAGAAATGCAAGTCTATAACTATACAGGGTTATTGGTAAAACATTAACAACCTCATAAGAGGTCATTGTACTCGCTGCTTTTAATAAGGGCGCGTGTGTTGGATCATTCGGTTCCCTACAAAATGGTTGAGCTGGATGGTGCTGATCCACGCGTCATGTTCGTGAACGGGCGCCGTCGGTTGAGACTGGTCATCTCTTAACTGCCAAGGCTTATTTTTAATCTTATGTCTTGAATTGTTTCTTCATTTCTGTCTTTTTTACATTGTTCTCACATATAGAAGCAACAAGAATAATGTACCCAGGATTTTTAATATCTTGATTTAAAAGAGTGTCCATGGAGTTTCTTGCCCGTTCTTCTCCATAGAGATCTACGCTTTGGAATGGGTAACTAGCTTCAACTTTCTGACTAACTGACAGACTATTTAATTTTGACAATTCAAAAGTGCCTGTACAAGGTTTAATTGAAATAAATGATTTGAGTTTGAGTTTGGAACAAACCAGAAATCGCGAAAAAAAAATCAGCTGTTCCTTACATTTATGTTCGTATAAGACGTCAAAATGTAGGGAACAGCTGATTTTTGTTTGCGATTTCATGTTTAGTTGGAGTAACCCAAATGACTAGTACTAGTAAAAATAAGTAACAGGTACCAACATTCTAAAAGTAACCCTACAGCTTTGCCATACAACGTGGCAAAATGCTGCCAGCCTTTTGGGCAAGTTTCCTGGTTGACAGCGATGCGGACGATTTTTTTGATGCCCTTTGATTATTTCCCCTCCTTTTTATATACTTGTACATCATCATCATCTGCCTAGCCTTTTCCCAACTATGTAGGGGTCGGTTTCCAGTCTAACCGGATGCAGCTGAATACCAGTATTTTACATGGAGCGACTGCCTATCTCACCTCCACAACCCAGTTACTGAGTAATACGATACTCCTATGTCCAGCAGTGGACGTCTTTCGGCTGAAATGATGATGATGATGATGACGATACTCCTTGGTAAGACTGGTTGTCAGACTTTCGGTCTTCTGACTACCCGTAACGACTGTCTAAGATCCACGAATGACAGCCGGAACCAACGGCTTAACGTGCTTTCCGAGGCACGGTGGGGTCTCGGTATGTAAAGATGGTCACCCATCCACAGACCAATCGCGGCAAACGTAGCTTAACCTGATCGATCGACCTGTGCGGCTATTATTATTTAGCCACGGGTCCCCCTTTTTATATACTTGTACATATTATTATTATATCTAGACTGTTAGCTTTTTAAATTATGTAAACACTTCAAAAGTAATCCTGTCATTAAAACCTGCTTCCCAGGTTATAAAGAAAATAAACTAAACCCCATCTTCATCAACGTCTCTCATTAAAATTCCCAAAAAGTACAATTTCTTTGACGAAAAGGAACTTTTTAAAAGTGAGAAGTGTAACGATTCCCGTGACGCGAACTTACCCCTTCCGCCGCCACTCAGGGGGAGTGGTCGCGCATGTCCAAGGACAGATGTCTCGCATTGGCAGGGTTAACTCGTATAATGGATGTTAAAAATGTTTGACGGTTTTTTAGGGTTCCGTACCAAAATGGTAAAAACGGAACCCTTATGGTGAGACCAAGTCTGTCTATCTGTCTGTCTGTCAGTCACAGCTGGATATCTCAAGAACTACTAGTGCTATCAACTTGAAATTTGGAATAGTTTTAGATGACGTTTGCTCAACTATTTTGCAAATTAGAAAGAACTAAAAATATAAGTATATTTTTTGCAACAGGGACTGAAAGGGGTCTGAAAAATTCCAAGTAGGGCTACCAGGGCATGTAGGGTATCATATGAAAGAGCGCAGTTTGCATATTCCCAAACATGTTTTCTTTTTTTTTACGCCGCATAGTTTTCGACTTTTGATGAAAAATTAAAAAAAAAACCGTTTTCCCCCCTTATCTCCGAAGTTTGCAAAGAGAAAAATCTGAAATTATTCTATGTCATAGAAGTTTATGTAAAGATTACAGGAAAAATAAAACAAAGTCTCTAAATAGCACACTTTTTCAGAAGTCATTAACAAAAATTACATTAGTTACACTATCGGTCAAGAAATGGCGCTGACATAAAACTGCAATATTCTACACCGCAGTACACAGTGTTAAAATTCTCTGATGAATGCCTCGCCGACGAAAATTAAAAAACATTTATTATGGTACGGAACCCTTGGTGCGCGAGTCCGACTCGCTCTTGCCCGGTTTTTTTTATCATTCATTTACGCTTTGCAACTTTGTTAAAATGTGAAAAGAACAAGTGATGTGTCACTGTCTTGCTATAACTATGACATTTTCGTACTGCTCAGCAATTACGCAAAAAAGAAACTCTACCTTTGTGGTCTGTCCATTAATTTCATGTTCAGTTTATGTTACTAACAATAATATTTTAGGTGCAAACCTGTTACTAACAATTTATTTATGGATCTTTTAGTATTCCGAAATAAAATTATTTATTTATTTTTAAAGATCCTTTGAAATCACGCCCTATAAAACTATACAATGTGGAATGTATTCTTGATACTTTTAAAACCCAAAAACGATAATTATATTTCGTGCGTAGCGTAGCGGCGCGGCGTAGGCGTAGCTGTCTACGATGCTACACACACGAGTTACGCTACGCGCTCCCGCTACGCGGTGCTGCTACGGAATCAGGGGAGTGCTAAGCTTCTTAAAACAATACCTACAAAAACAAAACCAACAAAAAGGTTTTAATGCGAACAGTAACAACATAAAAAACAACATCACTCCTGTTGCCAATACACATTTCACCAGTTGCAATAGGGGCGGCCTATTGCCACTGACCGGGCACAGATCTACACTCCGGGGACCTAAATTAAAAATGAAAGAAACTTTTTCGTCGCTATTTTTTAGTTTCTATAAAATTTTAGTTAAGTTAGGATTTAATTTTGTTATTTTTATTTATTAATTAAGCATTATTTATGAAAGAAATCAATTCAGGAAACGTGAAAAAACTACTTTCATAATGTGTATAGATTCAGTTGCACATTGTATATAAAATTACATACAAAGAAATTATTCTAATATCATCTCTTCCACTGTAGGACAGACTTCATAAATCTATTTTCCGAGACAGAACGTATGGCGAAGGAATAATATTAAATATATTAACTTTTCCTTACTATATTCACTACAAAAGACTCACTTCCAACGGGAAAATGTTATTTAATAACTGCGAATCACGTTCCAGATGACAAGTGATGACTGAGTCAAAAGGGGGAATTCATCTTTCATGGGTTCCTGATGGGGTAAGGAATCCCTGTATTTGATTTGAATCACTGCATTATTTGGCATTTTTGGGCAAAGATTTTATTAGCTAGAGCATTCTTGTCAAAAGTTGACTATGGAATAGGCTATTTGACAATGTAAAAAATAAGGTCATAATTATTGACACTCGTATAGATTATCGCTTTTAAAATCGATTTGCATTAATTTTACTAGAAAACAATGTATTATTTATAAAAAAAATCCCGAAAAACTTCATCTTTTTAAATCTGGCGCCACGTAATCGAAAACGGTCTGGATTGGCTGAACTTAAGATGACGTCATGATTTAGTAAATTTCTGTCTATCGTTGACAGAACAGATGACTTTTGTCTAGTATCTCGACCGTTTCAACGTTTGTTTACGTGAATCGTGACGTTACGACGCCATATTGTTAAAGATAGCGTTTTGGCGGCTTATTTAAACAGTACATTTTTTTTACTATTTTTTAAAAGAAATACATTATGCAATTTGAAGTAATAGGTTTTTGTGGGCTCGTTAGACACCATTAAATAATCTGAGATGTTTATCAGAAACCAGTCAAATAGCCTATTGTGTATACAAGTTATTTTACCTCTGACAGCGTTAACCTAACAGCAACTTTAATGTGAGGAGAATAAAGATCACAATGATTTTGACAGACTTGTCAATGGCAGCAACCCAACAGCTACCTTATTAGAATGAGAATAAAAATCACCATGATTTGGACAGTGGTGCAAAATCAAAGGAAAAAAAGATACGTGTTTTGCGAATTTGATCCTTATTAGCTAGGTACTAGAATTGTCGCACTGACATGTCAGGAACGCATACCCTAGACGTCCGGACTGTAGATGGAGTTGACATAGGAAATGTGAAATCTTCTACTCCACGTTTATTACGCACACAGAAAAAAAAAATTTTTTTGAACTCTCTGCCTGTATTCCCTTCGACATTTAATCCGTCTGCCTTCAAAGCAAGAGTGAACAGGCATCTTCTGCGCACGCTCGTTCCATCATAGACCTCATCTATCGCTTACCATCAGGGGTGATCGAGGTCAGGAGCAGGCCCATTCAGCAATAAAAAAAAATGTCGTGAAATCTATACTAATAATATTATAAAGCTGAAGAGTTTGTTTGTTTGAAATCTCAGGAACTGCTAGTTCGAATTGAAAAAATATTTTTGTGTTGGATAGTCCATTTATTGAGGAAGGCTATAGGCTATATAACATCACGCTATGACCCTTAGGAGCCGCGCAGCATGTGACAAAGCGGAGAACAGCTAGTCTGAGATAAAAAAGAAAAGAATGGGCAAGAAGCTCCTTGGATCCTCTTTTTATAATTATAATCAAGTTAATACAATATCAGTGGTAGCATCATTCGTGTTAAAGTAATCATCATCAGCCTATAGCAGTCCACTGCTGGACATAGGCCTCTCCTACAGCACGCCATTCAACTCGATTTTCGGCAACTGTCATCCAGCCATCCTGCGAAAATCGTCGCTCCACATAGCCTGAGGGCGTCCTTCCTTACGTTTACCGATACGCGGTCTCCACTCAAGAACACGTCTACTTGAACGGTCATCGTTTCTTTGGCTAATATGGCACAAATGATACTTTAACAGGACGCCCCTGTTAAAGTAATGGGTATCTCACCTTCCAGGTTCCTCCAAACTGAAATCAATTCCGATGCAAAGTATGATTTCACGAGTGAAACTCCGGGAAAATCTGACGTTACCAACGCATCCGGTAATACTCTTTTGAGTCTCAAATTCAAAGCTAAAGCTTTGCAATTAAAAAATTACGAAAAGTTCGTATAAAATACCATAACTTACACTTATTACAAAAATATCAAATGTGTTTTGCAAAGGTCCCCCCCCCCCCTTATACCGTTTTATCGATTAACTAACTTTGCCCCGCGGTTTTACCGGCTTAAGTCTCAATCCCTTGGTAATAAAGGGATAAAAAGTTATCCTTTGTCCAAATTCAGGTCATGGTCTACCCATGTGCCAAATTTTATCCAAATCCGTTCAATCGTAACAAACAAACATACAAAGATCAAATCTTTTCTCTTCATAAATATTAGTTTAGATACATTGAAGGGTTTTGTTCAGCAGTATCACACTAATATTATAAAGGCGAAAGTTTGTGAGTCTGTGTCTGTGTGTGTGTGGGGGTGTGTTTTTAAGTTTGTTACTTCTTCACGCTAAACACTTAAAACGCTTCACGTAAATTCCATTGAATAACTATTGGGCGTTACGCCGTGATGTCGAAAAAAGTGAAAAAATAGATTTAACTTTGCATTTTTTTTGTATCGAGAAAGATTCATTGAATCGTGTAAGTAAGTCTTTTACATGATTAGACTAAAGAGTAAAAAAACATATACCAAAATGTTAAATCCCTATTCCAAATACTTAAGAAGTTACACGAAATCGAAAAACCACATTTTTTTCAATATATCACCTTAAAAGAGCCTCCGCTAGTAATATGATAGGTACTTAAGTACGTCTGACAAAGCGACGACGGCTGTCATTCCAAGCGTTGCAAATATTTTTATTTGAGTTTGAGTTTGAGCTTGTTTCTCCTCACCAAATAAAACTGGATTTTCTGTCAATGATAACACTGTGGAGTGGCATTTTATACGTCCATAAAAATCAACACCCTTACATAACGTCTCAGAAAATAACAATTCATGTAATGGAGTAATACAATTATGGTATCAATTCCTCTCGTCCGGGAAAATTCCGAGATGGAATTACCCTGGCTTCCGAAAAATTCCGCATCGGAATTACCCTGACTCCAAAGAATCGTAGATTCGTTCGTACTAATAAGGCGCTTTTTTGGCAAAGTGTGGCCTGATGACGTCATGTGGATTTTATGAGTTAAAAATAATGGTGCGGAAGCTATGTAATAGGCTTTGCTTGTAAAAATAGGATCACGTTACGGAAAATTTGGGTGGATTTTTTCTTTGAATGTTAGTACTTGAATTTATTTGTATGACGGCTGATATCATTCTGACGATTGAGCATCGTTCTCGAAGACGTATTTAAAACATGTTTGGTTCGAAAGTGTCACTGTGTAGGTACCAAACATGGTCTTGCCCTAGTATAAACTCTGCAAATTATGACTATTTATTTTACCATTTATGTACACACATATTATACAAGGTTAAATTTAAGTCGTTCTGGACCTCTTAAAGGGTCATTGTACTCATCATTATGAACAACTTTTACTATGGGACCAAACCTGAAATCGCGAAAAAAAACAGCTGTTCTATACATTTTAACGAGATATGCGAACATAAATGTAGGGAACAGCTGATTTTTTTTTCGCGATTTCAGGTTTGGCCCCATAGTAAAAATTGTTCATAATGACGAGTACAATGACCTCTTAAGAGGTTTTGGGTTAATTCATTAACACCTTGTACAAACAGACAAAAAAAATAGGTACAAATGTTATGCATATTTCTAATGAAACCTCCTCTAGCATACCTGCGATAGGAAAGTGCAGACAGCACATCAACTAGCTACTACAATCTGTCAATTTTTTTTAATAGATTTTCAACTATATCCTTAAAGCTTTAGGTTCAAAGTTGATTGGGAAAATTTGACAGTTTCGGTTAACTTGATGTGCTGGCGTTTGTACATATGCAATTATAATCGAATAAATATTAATTAAACATAACACTAAGTAGTGTAGTAGTACCAGTCTTAACAAGGGGTATCGTATTACCTAGTAACTGGGTTGTGGAGGTCAGATGCAGCTGAATACCAGTATTTTACATGGAGCGACTGCCTATCTGACCTTCACAACCCAGTTACTGAGTAACACGATAGCCCTTGGTAAGACTGGTTGTCACTTTCGGGCTTTTGACTACCCGTAACGCCTGTCAAAGATCCACGAATGACAGCCGGGACCAACAGCTTAACGTGCTTTCCGAGGCACAGAGGGGTCTCAGTATGTAAAGATGGTCACCCATCCATAGACCAACCGCGGCAAGCATAGCTTAACCTGATCGATCGACCTGTGCCGCTGTTATTATTTAGCCACGGGCCCCTAGTTTGAAGTAACCGTCACTATTAAATATCTGAAGTTGCATATAAAAAGAAATAGAACGCTAGGGACGTACCAGTGACAAAATAACAGGTCACGGTGGCGACGGAACTGTTATAAATCACGGTATAACGTGTCGTAGTATGGAAGCGATACGTGAAATATCGAGGCATAGTTGATTGTGTCCGTAAAGTGAGACGAAAAAGTTTGTGTTTGTGACGGTGGACACGGAAAAGGAGTTGTGTGTAAATGTTATGATGGATTGAAAGTTAGTTAAAGTAGAGGGTATTTTGTACTGGTATCTAATTGTTTTTTTCAAATACATGTAATTTTATTTTGTATTTTCCCATAATTTCGAAAAACCGTTTCTCAGTGGATACCCTAATGGGGGGAGGGTGAAAAAAAAATGAAGGTGAATCCTCAAAAACATCGCAAATGCACCATGGTTTACAAGAAACTGCGAGGTTCATGAATATCTTAACCAAAGCACAGTGCATCAGGAAGTGAAAAACTGGGCAGAACAGTACAGAGCACGCCTTCAGAATCATCCAAATCCGTTGGCGAAAGCGCTCACTAAGCCCGATCATAAAAGGCGGCTGAAAAGGTTAGCTGTGGTGGACCTTGCCAATACCAACTAGGACATGCTGCCACGAAATTTTATGAGGGAAATCTCGCTGGAGAAACCACTCTGCACCATCAAATCCAACAACAAATCTGCTTATAGTCCAGGGACTGATTGCAGAGAAAAGAGAAAAAAAAAAAAAAAGACTGGAAGCCGACCCCAACATAGTTGGGAAAAGGCTAGGCAGATCATGATGATGACTTTGTCAACATACAACAAAGACGACCTTTGGCCTGGTGGTCGCAAGCGCTACAGTTTTTTTTTTTTTTTTGTTTGCGGGGGGAAACCTTCAAAAGGCACCTGGACTTTGGGGAAAAAGACAAGGTAGTGTGGGATTCTTACCTCACTAAAACCACCCCGGTGATCACCATCAGCACATGGAGGGAGGCCCGTTACCTCTTAATAGACCAATCCGGAACCCCCTCAGTGCAACGCCTGTTAGGGCACGTCTCTGGGGAGACGGTAACAGCTACAGTTACTGCTGAGCATAACGTCCTGGGTTCGGTTTCTAGGTCGGGCAAAGTGTTATTGGGTTTTTTTATTTGAAATTTCTCAGTAGCAGCCCAGAGTCTAGATTTGTGCCCGGTTGCATCTCGATTCGAATCGTGTTCCGCTTTCTGCCCGGTTAAGGGCAATATACTCGTCCCCTTTTATTATGGGACTTAACTGGCGAACATAACTGGCGAAATGTACTATGGGTGACCAATCCTTCGCGAAAACAAGGCGTGATGTTATGTTCCTTTGACAAGATTCCATAGACTTATTTTAAACAATGACATTTGCTTACTTTGTAAGTATTATATTATTTTTTCATTGTGAATGTGAAGACGATGTGGGTCATTTTACATATATATTTTTTTTTATTATTCTCTCTGTTCTGTTAGTTTTTTTTTTTGCAGTTTGAGTAATTTATGTGGCCTACCCAAATGTCCTTTCTTTGGTATTGTTCGTCGAATCGTTGAGCTCCTTAAGTCTTGAGTTGAGCTGCACGATTTTTGACAAATGCTGGACAGGTCCTCTCAATCTGTGTGGTTCTTTCCTCAAAAGACCACCTCAGACATAGATCTACATGGTCTTCATATAACCTGACCAAGATTATGTCTTGACTTTAAAAGAGACTGTGACCTCTGAGTTTGTTTCGGCCTTTCTTCTCAGAGTAGTCAGATAGGAAACGCCGACTTCATCTAGTTTAAAAAAAACATGATTGACGTGTAAAAGTGTTTGTACAAACCTACTTACAAAAATAAAAATCATTTCATCATCATCATTTCATTTCACGCCTTCCCCGCAAAAAAAATATTCAACACAATAAAAACTAAACACGAAAATTCCTTACAAAACCTTCACACGCCTTACACTCCCATAAAATCTGAGCAGCACCATGAAGGCATACATCATTCATGAGCATAATGTTAATATGAGGGAACTAGCCATAAAAACAGTATTACGGAGCAAAAACTGCCAACGTTACCTGTGGACTACACAAAATGGTCCCCTTATTATACCATAGAACAATGACCACTTTAGAAGGCTCGAGGACCCTTGGAAAAAGGGGCAGGGGGGGCCGACAGAATCTGTTAACCAGGGGACAATTTTTTTTTTTTTTTTTGAAGCATGTGATGCTACGGCTTTTGGGGGAGAGTAAGAAGATCGTGTAACAAGTGTGCTTCAAGCTTTTGATTATCGTTTTATGAAAGTGAGTACTGTAATAGAGAATGGATTTTTTTTTCTTCTTCTTTCAATTTAGAAGGCAATTTTTTTTGAAGGTGTTAGGGTTGGTCCCTAATATTAGAAATATTCGAACAAATAATTTGAAAGAAGGCATAGTAAAATGAAAACTATTTTACAGTTTTTTTGGTGATGGAAATATTTTTGAGAAGCTAAGTTTATGGAAGGGATTATTCTCGTCAATGTCGTTGGGTAGGTACGGACATTGTATGGTTTCAGTTCAGTGCATGATTTTCTTTCTATTTCATTATGTAAAGGACAGAAGAAAAATTTTAGTTTAGTCCTGTCAAATTAATCAGCGCCTGACACTACTTCATACAAGTTTAGACGTGATTAAAAACTTGCCTACTAAAATAAAGTCAATTTACGTCAGGCGCTGAATAATTTGACAGGACTAAACTAAAATTTATCTTCTGTCCTTTTCTTAATGAAATAGAAAAAAAAAGATGCACTGAACTTAAATGTAGTTTAGTTTGTGTACAATAGAATTGGCACCATTGTCTTAAAATATTATTAACTTTTAACTCAAAGGTCAAACGGCAGTTTTATGTTTTAGTCACCTTTTATGCAATGCTCGTAAACCTAAAGTGTATCGCGACCTTTATACAGGTGCATTATTAAAGCAACACTACCTTATAGGTCACCAGGTACTTATATCTACCTACCAATTGCTGCACAGGCGCAGTAGTAAAAAGCGGCCAAGTGTTAGTCGGACTCGTACACGAAGGGTTCTGTAACACCAAAAAATAATTTCTAAAAACGCGGAAAAAAAAAGTGTCTTATAAGTGTGTGTCCCTTTAACTTTATTTTATTTTTTGTTGTTATGGTGGCCATATGCCACACATTCTGAAAATTTTAAGTGTCCACCGATTACGGATCAGAAGTGGCAGCCCTGTGACGGATGGACGGCACAGACGGAACGGCACAGCCAGGGTTCCGATTTTTTGTGTATTTTAGACAAATTACCTTAACTCCTTAATTAGATTGGCAAAACGAACTTTCACGAATTCCAAACCTAATATTAAATTTCGAACAAGATAAATCAACCGTTACCCGTTGCACCCCACTCGAACTCGAAACAGAATTACAAAAAAAGAAAAAAAAACTCTTCACTCTTTTGAATTTTCAACAATGCCCAACGTCCCATATTTCAAACGGACTCTGGAAATACAAAATAGATAAGTACAGAAAGTCAGCTTCAAACAACAAGCGAAAAAGGCAAACGCACACATAGACGCGTACCTATAGCATAGCATTGTAGCGGTATCTACAACGCCTTAATCGAACAACCTGTCATACTGACGTCACCCAAAATCCTGCATCGCGCAAGCAGAGTTTACCGCGCAACTAGCATAGATACAACGGCCCGACATGTATCATTGGGCAGTTGCCCGCCAGACACAACACCCGTCTGGTCGGAGGATCCTCCCTTTTCTATAGAGTATTAGTGAACTTTACACCCTGTTCCCCAATACCTCTATAGCGTAATCAGCCTATAATCTTCCCACTGCTGGGACACAGACCTACTATCGGTAAGAGGGAGTTGGCACCACCACGCGGCCCCAGCCTAGTGCGGATTTGTAGATTTCAAATGACGTCTTCGAATTTTCGGTTCTAGGACATACCGATTTTCTCACAATGTTTTCATTCACCGTTTTGAGAGCAGTGGTGATGAAATAATTTACACAAGGTGCCTGTCTAGAGTCGAACCTGGACAGCGATGCTATTCTGTAAAAATCTCACCGTGAAAAATTAGGTCAAGTGAGCGTGGAGTGAGCTGTCAATAGTGTCAATTCCTAGCAAAAACAAACTCACTTCACCTAAGTTTTCACAGTGAGATTTTTACAGAATCGACCGGCTGGACTTGGCTACCACTGTTCACATAGATGTACGGCGATTTAAAACAAATGCCATTCGCGACTGCGTTTACACTTGCAGTACGCTCACGAGCCTAAGAAGCAATGGCTTAGTAATATCGGATATTGCAATCCATTGCTTCTTAAGTTCGATTTTTTTTTCACGTTTCAGTTGTCCCTACATACCTCACACAAATTCATATAATACTACTTGCTATGTGAATATCATTGACAAGAAGCTATTGAACACAACTGCGTAAGTACTCCTTTAGAGGGTACAGGCGTGATGATATGTTCTGTGATTGCGTAAACAATGCATACATATGCGACAGCAGCCATCACGGTTGATTTGCTGGCATTTATTGAAGAGTTCCGCTGTCTGTTTCAGAACTCATCATCAGATCTTTACGAAATTTAAATGGGACCTTTTCGGAATAAACCTCTTTCGAACAAAAAATAATTTTGCAAATCCGACTATATATGACGGAGTTATGCCCGAACATACATAAAAAAAAAACATAAACATCCGAACTGAGAACCTCCTCCTTTAAAGAAGTCTGATAAAAATATGTCTGCACAATTACGTACGAGTAAATAACGCAATGAATGTTGTTGAACTGTCAAGGCGATTCCTAGTAATAATGTGTTACGCAATTACCCCGGAGATCGATCGACCCGTGTGGCTGTCTGTACGTGAAGCGTGTCTATGTGTGCGTGCGTTTTTTGCTGATTTAACAAAGCTTACCTTCTGTAACTACCTATACTGTGACGTAAGGGGGTGCCGATCAACAAACAATTTTTCGTCTTATTAAGGAGGGGAATTTATCAACTTAGTTCCCCCCTTAAGTAAGTTAAGAGTTTAAGGTAAGATTATGAAAATTGAGAGTTAAACGATAAATGGTGTGTATTTTCCGTTTTTGTCCAAAGGAGATTGTTTTTTATACGAATGGTTTGGGGGCTAAATTGTACTCTTATATAGATATTGTTACAGAATGATGGGCGTTTTGTCCGGTATGTCCAATAAAAACCACTTATACATCTACATCATAAACATCACCCACATATACATCATAAGTCTGATCTGCTGCTTTATGCTTCGGTTAGGTTGGCAACACTGATAGCGAGGCTCAGGGTAGGCCCCTTTACAGTCTCCCCAGGGATGTGTTTTTCAGGCATTGCACGGGGGGGGTTTTGGAATTTGCCTTTTAAGAGGAATCGGGACCACCCTTATGTGCTGATGGTGATCACCGGGGTGGTTTTAGTGAGGTAAAAATCCCACACTCCAAGACCTCGCTCCCCGAGGTCGGGTGCCTTTTGAAGGTTTCCCGCCGACAACAAAAAAAAAGTTACCTACACCTCTGCCAAACCCTTTTGGGAAAAGAATGTTGATGTAACGTTTACGTATAAAGTCATGAACAATGGATTAGTAACTTAACAAATCTGTCTAAAGCTCCAAAATGTTCCACTAGACAGCCGTAATGTTTAATGTATTTAATTATTTTCGCCGAAAGGTCGGCGCCTGCGACCTTTTTCTTGTCACAACAATGCCACAGACAGACCAGAGTGTCTCTCTGACACACAAATAAATAATGAGGTTACGTCTGGCGCGGATTAAAAATGAATATTTTATTTTACCTATTTGCTAATATTTTACTTAATAAATTTTATTATTTATTTATTTCTGTAACTGCCCGTGACATCACAGCGGGCCCTATCAGAATACCAGAGGGCTGCCACATTTATTTTTTAAATGTCGGATTTTGTTTATATGTATGTGTATGTATGTATCTATCTATGTATTAGTATTTATTCTTGTATTTTATAGTCATTTCCTAGCTATTTATCCCTTTTGTTGCACCTGCCATGTTTTGTCTCTGCATCACCCTAAGGTTGACTGGTAGAAAATGCCTCAGGCATTAAGTCCACCTTTGTACAGTATTTCTTTTACTTGTGCATAAAGTGTTAATAAATAAATAAATCATGCTGAGACAGGAGCCTTTTGGCCTCGTATAGAACTTTCTTTTTCATTTTTCTTTTTGGTACTTTTATTAAATACTAGCTGACCCGGCAAACGTCGTTTTGCCATATACATTATTTATAGCTGCCCGGCTACCCTACCCTACCCCTACCCTACTCCTACCCTACTCCTACCCTACTCCTACCCTACTCCTACCCTACTCCTACCCTACTCCTACCCTACTCCTACCCTACTTCTACCCTACCCCTACCCTACCCTACTCCTACCCTACTCCTACACTACTCCTACCCTACTCCTACACTACTCCTACACTACTCCTACACTACTCCTACCCTACTTCTACCCTACTCCTACCCTACTCCTACCCTACACCTACTATAAAAAAAAAAGTATCCTATGTCCGTCGTCTGGTTCTAAGCTACCTCCCCACCAATTTTCAGCCTAATCGGTTCAGCCGTTCTTGAGTTATAAGTGGTGTAACTAACACGATTTTCGACTTTCTTTTATTTATATAGATAATTAGGTTTTTTATTTTTTACTGTGCTTAGTTTGTGATCTTTCATGTACAAGTCGCAATAAATACTTTTCTTTTTTTTCAAAATATTTTGAAACGTATTTTTTTCTGTAGGTATACGCTAGATTCTGCCCGCGATTTCGTCCGCGTGAAATGTCTTGTTCCCGCGACCCTTCGTGTGCGAGTCCGACTCGCACTTGGCCAGTTTTTTCTCGGCTCTTAGGAGTTTTAGCGTAATGTTATAAATGCTTCAGAAGAAATGGGCTATCAATCGCAAAAAGATTATTTTAAATCTGAGTTTCAGAGATTAGCGCGATCAAACATACAAACAAACTCTTCAGCGTAAGTAGTGTAGGGCATTTCTATTTCAAACAAACAATACAAAAGCTTAAAATCGGTGAAAACTAAGCTATTCCACAATTAATACACATAATTTAACATAACGGTTATAACGTTTTGGTCAATAAATTTTATCGCGCAAATTCATAGGAAACTCATGAATTATGCACTATTGATAAATATTAATGAGCATAATGATATTCCTGTCAGAACATATTGTTATGAACGAGGGCAATAAACTAGTGTGTTAGTATTACTGAGTTAGTGTAATACCTAGAATGCTAAATCAAATAGTAAAACTATTTGAATTTTGCATTTCCTGGTATCTGCGAAATTGGAGACCGGAATATTTAGGACCGTAGTTCAATTGTTTGTTTGATGAACTACCTACTTTATTACCCCCTTTAATCAGTTGAATAGTTACACACCGATTTCTCGCTTTCAGTCATCAGTAATTTGACTTTCGTAAGAAGTCGTACGCAGGGAAACTCCAAGCGTAGCCCTCTCCATTGCCCTTTGCAACACGCACTGGTCAAAGACTTTCGTCTTGTCATCACTTGTCGTCAGTGTCTCAAGACGAAAGTCTTTGACGCAATATCTTCTCGTCCCACAGGACGAGAAGATATTGCGTAGCTCACGCTGCCCAGCCGAGTCGGATTCGATGATTGACCTCTTTCTCGAAGTTAGACCTAAACCTATTAAGCCCCACCCACCTACGCCATCTACCAAGACCTATAACCTGACCTGGTATTTTGACCTATTAGGTAACAGTACCTTTTATTTATTAAGTAACTATACATAAATTATTTAGTATTCCTGTGTAAGCACATTTAATTAAAATATCAAACTCCCAATCAACCCAGTTACCTTTCATCCTCACATTATCCTTCTTTTGCTTCAAAATAATCTCATTTTCCACCATTACTCAAAGATAAATGGGCGAAAAACACATTTTCGAGGCAACGGAACCGTTTTTAATGCCGTCCGTATTATAAATCGTTATGATAATTGCCTTATCGCTACAAGCGGATAAACTGTATTGAATACTGTATTCTTTGGGGAGCCTAATTGGTGTTCGCTCTTTGCTGGTTTTCAATGAATTTTTGTTATGTTATTATTTGTGTTATATTTTTGGGTATTGTTGTTATTTTTACAGTGTGAATGTGTATCGCTTCTACTATTTAACTAATAATAATAATATAATTTGAATAGCACGTGCGTCATCATCATCTGCCTAGCCTTTTCCCAACTATGTTGGGGTCGGCTTCCAGTCTAACCGGATGCAGCTGAATACCAGTATTTTACATCGAGCGACTGCCTGTCTGACCTCCACAACCCAGTTACTGGGTAATACGATACCCCTTGGTAAGACTTGGTGGACTTAGAATAGCACGTGCGTAATTGCATTTATAGAAAGAAAGAAAATCCATTTATTCAGCACAGACTAAAAGAACACACACACAACACATCATTTATATAGGTACTACAAGTTAAAAAAAAACTGTGGCGCTCCAGGAGTGCCGACAGAAGTGAAAACTTGAAAAAGCATAGTAATTTTATAAATATGTTTGAAGGTCATTCTTCCCCAAGAAAGTATACCGCGCGTTGATGTCTTTCTAATGGCCAAAACTCAAAACAGAGGTGTCGGTTACGGCAACAGTGTCGCGAGTTCAATGGTTTTTTCCCATCTCAAAAAAGCCCAACGCGCTTAAAGAAGTTTTCACTTCAAAAACAAATAAAAAGTGTAAAGTGCGTTGTGAGAAATTAACAGGAAAGTGTGCCTCGCGGCTGCGCCAAATAGGCCCAGTTCGCAAAACAAGTGCCTGGCGCTGGTTTTCAATTAGACCTAATGATAACATTCCCAATTCTGGTACACAATATGCCACCTCTTTGAGATGAAGTAGACCATAAGTCTATAATGCACCACGCGGTCTCAGTACCTATGGGTTTGGGACGTCACATGTCTTCGTATTTATGCTTCTAGGACATGCCGATTTCCTTATATGTTTTCCTTCACTGTCTTAAGAGCAGTGGTGATGAAATAATGAAGTAAATTAAACAAAATAATAATACAAGAAACGTGTTTTTTCTGGCGTTGTTTACAACGCCAGAAAAAAACTGAGCTTAAAATGAGCTGTCAATAGTGTCAATTCCTAGCATCACGTGGACTGACAGCTCACGTTAAGGGGACAAGATGACCTAAAGCGCGGTCACTGTCGGACTGCATAGAAAAGAAAGAGAAGCGCGATGACACAACGCTGGTTATTTATTGCAAATTATGAAGAGATTATCTATTTACAAAAAATATTGTTTGGACTAAAAAATTAAAACATTAGTGCTTTAATTTTTTAAATCAGAATTTTTTTCTAAACTGATGACTGACTTTTTTCTAATATGATTGTATGTAAGTATATTAGTGTGTTTTTTATTGTAAAAAGAAAAATTGTTATAGGTATCTTCGTGATTTTTTACATATCGTATCAAATTACTTGTATTATGTTTTCAACACACTATCTAACTAGCATATATCCTGAAGATTATCATTTATTTTTCTGCGATAATATACTTTTAGGAATTATAAAACTTGCGTTTTTTGCGTTTAGCGTTAAGCTCACTTTACCTAAGTTATCACGGTGATCTTTTTACAGAATAGCACCGAATAGTCCGACTTGAACTTCTTTTTTTCATTCCGGCTTTTAGACATATCCCGTAACAGAAAATAAACAACATGAATATTTAAATGCAAAAATAATCATATTTCTTAGAGGTACTTAATTTATAAAAAGCACATAATAGAATGACTGAAACATTTTTATGCCGAGTTTTCATTTTTTGTAGAAAGGATAACTACGTTTGTTTATTTTAAAACCTTTTTGATGTTTAACTTGGAATGAGAGACTCGATAAACTAGATTCGGACATTTTGTCATCTCTTTTTCTCCAAAAGTAGGAAGTCTCGGCTTTTTTTGATCATCATCATCTGCCTGGCATTTTCCCAACTACGTTGAGTCAGCTTTCAGTATCACCGAATGCAACTGTATACCAGTGTTTTACTACATGACGCGACTGCCTATCAGACCTCCCAAACCCAGTTACTGGGTAATACGATACCTCTTGGTAAGACTGGTTGTCTCGGGTTTTTTGGATATGGAAATAAATTCCCAGAAAACATCCGGAGACATCAAGGCAAACCCAGAAGATTGCGGGACGAGCTTGACACCTACAGACAGGATTGGTCAACGCTAGCTGAAGGCAGAGAGGAGTGGAAAGGAGAAATTGAGGCCTATGCCCTGCGCAGTGGGACAGAATAGGCTAAAAATAATATTAATTAGTAAATTGAGAGCAGTGGTGGCCCAGTGGTATCGGCCGCGACTTACGAGTTGTAGGTCGTAGGTTTGAAAACAGTGAAGGAAAACATCGTGAGGAAACCGACTTATACTAGAACCAAAAATTCGAAGACATGTGACATCTACCAACCCGCACTGAGCCCGCGTGGTGGATTACGGCCCACTCCCTCTCATCGAGAGGAGGCCTGTGTCCCAGCAGTGGGAACATTATGTGCTGATTATGATGAGTAAATTCAGGATTTTTATTTATACTTTGATCACTCAGGTTCACCTTCCCTTTATATTACGGAATATTTTAACGTAAGCCGAAAGATAAAAATATAGGAAAGTACTGATATCTACGAGTATCTACGTCTAGATAATAAAGCTGAAGAGTTTGTCTGTTTGAACGCGCCAATCTCTGGAACTACCAGTCGTATTTTAGAAGTTTATTTTAGCATTTGATAGCCCATTTCTTGAGGAAGATTATAGGCTATTTAACATCACGCTGCGACCATTAGGAGCCGAGCAAAAAGAAAAAAATAAAAGCGAAAGCGAAGTTAGTAAGAGTACTGGCGGGCTATGCAATGCGACGCGGTCGCTCGGGGAAAGAAGAAATTTGAAGAGGACGAGATCGCGGGCAGAAGCTAATATTTTCATGATGCGTTTTCTAGGCTGTGGTTTATAGTTGAAACAGGAGTCTTCAAGAAAATTAAATTAAAATTAATTTATTTCGGACCACTGGACTAGTTTTCCGAAATAAATAAATTTTTACTTAATTTTCTATTTAATAAATTACTTAATTTTATTTGATTTTTTTTTAATATTGTTTTTTTTTATTTTTTTTATATTATTATTCTTTTTTTAACTTAAATGTTTTATATTTTAGTGTTAGTTGTACTGATAAAAACTTTATGTTGAGGTCTGTATATATTCTGTCTTGTGAATCTGACCTGACGCGAATCTGGCTGAAAGCGAATCTGTCCCTAAGCTAAAAAAGGGTTAAAATAATTCACACCTCAGGCAGAGAACTACTAGACAAGAAAATATGTATCCTAACCGAGCACCCTCCGCATACAAAGTTTAGGAGTACAGTTCGCGTCAAATAACTTTCCCTGCGTTCCGAGTTGGGAAATAATCGATGTGAGCGTGCTTAAACCCGTACCGAATTAGCGTGAGCGCGATAAACGACGTCCCGTGAATCGTCATAGATGACGTCATGACATGCGACATCTTGCGATAACGCCGACCATGCCCTAGAATAATATCACCGTGAGCGCTGTCAAAAATGACAGTGTGTGTGTGAGGATGTATCAGTTTGTGTTTTGTTTTGATTTGCATCTTATCATAAAATTAAACTAACGTGGCATTTTCGAAATTGTGCTTCTGGCTGATAGTCGCCACCTAACCAAAGAAGAAGAAATGTGGTGTTTATACAAAGAAATACTGTAATAATATCGTTTTTACATTGAGTAAGCACTGTGAGCGCGCTCACGGGCGTTCCGAATTGTTGACAGCTCTCAGCTGTCATAATCGTGATATCTAAATCGGAACGCATGTGAGATGATGTGAGTGCTGTGAGCGATTATAGCTAATTCGGAAAGCGCCCTTTGCCTCTCTGAAGCTAGGCTCTTTCCTAGCCGCGCCAATCCGCGCCATGCGCGCTGCTGTTGTATTCATAGGATTAACTACTGCGCAGTGATTTGTTGCCTACTTCAGAGCGGCAAAGTTATTTGACGCGAACTGTATAGTTGAATAGCTCTCCGCCACAGCTCTCAGGATATGGTAAAACGTTTTCGAAAAAGCTAATTAAAAAGAATATATCCAAAAGATAAAATAAAATGAGAAACTCGTTTCATTCTCAAATAAATCACAAAATGTTATTGCCATTTATCTTCAAGCAAATATCTTTATCTCTCAACATATGAAATGAAGATACACAATCATTTCAGTTTGATCTCCGATCCAAATAACTAGAATCGTGCTATATCGAGCCAGCAAAGTAATTTCCAGATAATAATGAACATCTATACTAATAATAAAGATAATCTCTGGAACTACCGGTCAAATTTGAAAAAATCTTTCTGCATTTGATAGCCCAATTCTTGAGGAAAGCTATAGGTTATCTAATATCACGCTATGACCCTTAGGAGCCGCGCAAAAAGAAAAAAAGTCAGAATAAATTTAGTGAAAACGAAGTAATAGCGCGGGCAGGCTATTTGATGCGACGGGGTGACACGCGGACGAAGTCGCGAGCAGAAGCTAGTAATATATATTTCTGAGAACACTCCAGCTTATATGATCGGCGAAAGATTTGAAAGACATGTCTTTAAGATATCCAATACTGAAGTTAAACAAAAGCAACTAGCAGTTATTATCTTGAGACAAATAATTCTTGGAATTTTACGATAGTGTAGCGGTATCTACAACGCTACATGCGAACTAGGCGTCATAGTGACGTCACGCAAAATCCTGCATCTCGCAAGCAGAGTTTACTGCGCAACTAGCTTAAATATACAACGGCCCGACATGAATAATCGGGCAGTTGCCCGCTAGACACAATACCCGTTTGGTCGGAGGATCCTCCTTTTTCTATGGAGGATGAGTGTACTTTACATCCTGTTCCTCATACCTCTATTTAATAGCATTATTTTTAGTTTTCGGTTCATTTGATGCTAAGTCACACAGGATACCGCTTCCTATGGATCTTCAATATCAGAGGCATCGAAATGTGTTGCCATGCCAGAGGAAAAGTTGAAATGTCTCATGTGCCTATAATTACACCATCCCTTATGTTTCTACGAACCAGCACTCCAATTTCGTCACACACTTTCTTTTATAATCCAAAGGATTTTGAAGGAAATTCCTAATCCATCTAAATATATGTATAAAATTCAAAGTCCTGACTGACTGACTGATATATCGACGCACAGCCTAAACCCATGGTCCTAGAGACATGAAATTTGGAGGGTGTGTTCTTTGTGAAGAGTAGGTGTCCACTAAGAAAGGGTTTTTCGAAATTCCGCCCCTAAGAGGGTGAAATTTCACGCGAACGAAGTCGCGGGCATAACCTAGTTGCTCCATAATTATGTTTGAAAAATCGCCTGCCCGGCAATGTAATTAACGCAATTATAGCCGTTGTAATTGTTAGTATGTAGCAGAACTCTGCAGGTTATAGTGTCTGCTAAACATTTTCACAAGCAGACACAACAATTTTTAATTTCATAAAACAAATATTAATTTTCTCGGAAAAACGGTTAGCACTGTGGGCGTCTCGGTTCAGTAAGAAATAAAAAACGTTGCTAACAGTAAGTTTGCTTTACATTTCCTTGGACGAAGTCGCTTATTAAAAATAAATTGGAGATGTGATTTGCTGTTCTTGAAGAATTTTAGTTTATTTTGCTGTTACTGGGTTATGGTAATGTGTAGAGCAGCGAAATTCGGTTCAAATCGACGCGTGTTGACGGATGCAGTTACCTGTGTTGTTGACGCGTGTTGACGGATGCAGTTACCTGTGTCGTCGACGCGTGTTGACGGATGCAGTTACCTGTGTTGTTGACGCGTGTTGACGAATGTAGTTACCTGTGTCGACGACGCGTGCTGACGGATGCAGTTACCGGTGTCGTCGACACGTGTTGACGGATGCAGTTACCTGTGTTGTTGACGCGTGTTGACGGATGCAGTTACCTGTGTCGACGACGCATGTTGACGGATGCAGTTACCTGTGTTGTTGACGCGTGTTGACGGATGCAGTTACCTGTGTCGTCGACGCGTGTTGACGGATGCAGTTATCTGTGTCGTCGAGTGTTGACGGATGCAGTTACCTGAGTCGTCGACGCGTGTTGACGGATGCAGTTACCTGTGTCGTCGACGCGTGTTGACGGATGCAGTTACCTGTGTCGTCGACGCGTGTTGACGAATGCAGTTACCTGTGTCGTCGACTCGTGTAACTCGTGTGTAAGTACACTTACTCATAATAGATTCCAATTTTGAAAAATCGTTGTCCTTTTTTTTTTCTTTAAGTAATATACGCGTATTGCAGCATTAGCTAATCAACTTACCGAATAACAAAGTACTATTTATTAGACAAAGATAAAACCACTCTTAAAACTGTGCCAGAACGTTCAGCGATAAAATCAGTTAAGTGTCTCTTAATATCTCAAAATGAAGCGCCAGCGGAATCAAGATTGCCGGAACATTTCCCACTTTCAAATAAATTGGAAAGAATTCTAGACAACTCCGAAAAAAAGTCCTAAAGGAGACATTACGGGCACTTATCTAAGATCAAAAGTTGTTGCTTCCATTAAAAACGTAGCTGCACGAAGTTTTTATTAATTTCAATTGTTAAATAACTGCCTGGTTAGTAGTGTGGTGAACGCTACTGCTGAACACGAGGTCTTGGCTTCGGTTCATAGGTCGGGCAAAGTGTTATTGGGTTTTTCCATTAGTTTTTGTGAACCATGAAGAAGCCTCATTGTGTAGCGCAGTTTGTTCTGCCAGTTACTCTGCACCGACTCTCTAACTGAACCGAGCGCTCGGCGCATCCTGGACAGTCACACCCAACACCTTGTTTGACTGGCCAATTCTTCCATTTCGGTGGTAGGGCTAACGCTCGCCTGGTTTGCGACCGCTCCCACCGGAGTCCGGCCTCAAGCAGCCTGCTGTGTTTCGTCGATGCGTGAGAGTACCAGAGCCTTAGGCATCTTCTGGCCCCCAGCTAGATGGACGAACGACCTAAAGAAGGTCGCTGGGATGGACTGGATGCGGAAGGCGGAAGACAGGGTGTTGTGGCGCAGCCTGGGAGAGGCATATGTCCAGCAGTGGACTGCAATAGGCCGAGTTGATTGATCACGCTCGTTCCATCATAGACCTCATCCATCGCTTTCCATCAAGCGTGATCGAGGTCAAGAGCGGGCCTATTCAGCAAAAAAAACTATAATAGCCTGGATTCTGGATCCGTGCCCCGTCGATGGTAATAGGCTTGCCCTCTATTCATCACCATCATCAGTGGCAACCTTGATCCACACACTGATCCTCCATTATTTTGTGCTTGCAACATTGCATGTATATATGTCGCAGGTTTTTCATAAAATTAGGTTTTTGATGAAAAACCGGGGTTTTTGATGAAAAACCTAGGTTTTTGATCAAAAACCGGAAGATGACACATTTTAAACTCAATTTCATCATAAACCTGTAACAATCCAGATTTTTGATCAAAAACCTGAACTAGTTTGGGTTTATTTATTTATTTAATTATGATCAATCTGATATACATTTCCGTTGACAAAGTAGGCGCTTCAACCTCTCAGCAAGAAATAGAAACAGCTGCATCCATACAAGAAAATATATTAACATTAGAAACTGTTGCTACTTGTGCTACTGTTACTGAGGCTGAGGTGATCAGTGATCAATCAGGAAGTAGAATAATTGAAACAGAAGAAATGCTTCTTGATGAAACACGAATATTTTGCTTTGTCTGTGGAAAGGAATCCACTAGAGCACATCGTTGTGGCGTTTGTAACAACCCAGTTCATCAAATTTGCGGGAAGATATTATCAGTCATCAAAAACCTAGGTTTTTCATCAAAAACCTAATTTTATGAAAAACCTGCGACATATATATTAATATTTGGATAAGATTAGAATTAAGAGAGAAAAATAAAGGATTTGACAGTCCAATACAATTAATTAATAAAAGTAATTAAAACGGTTGAAGTAAATTAAATTTAGAATAAAGGGCTCACACTATTATAACCCACCCCTCTCCTAGAGAGGAGGCCTGTGAATTTACAGTGGGAACATTATAGGCTGATTATGTTATTCAGCAAAGACTAAGGTAAACAACATTGTAAATTAAAAAAAGTAATATTATACAGAAACTAGAAAATAGCGTCGAAAAACTCATCCGCATCGCTGTTGACTGGTAATGTACCCAAGAGACTGGTTACCACGTTATATGGCGATGCTTAGCCTCTGGCCAAGGTAAAAGCCAGCCCTTGGGTCACGGGAAGTGTCAATCAGCCGTTTCGAAATATCTTTATAAAGACCATGAGCACTCGGACCCCACGGCCCGAGGGTTTCAACCCCAAACGGCTCGAAAATATAATTTCCGATGAGGTTATTATATTTTCGCCGCTTGAGGTTCTCCGCAGCCGCAGCAGCAGCGCCAGCACAGCATGCCGAGCCAGGAAGATGGGATGGCGCAAGAGTATCGACATACGTAGCGTCCCACACTAAAGGCCTACCCACCTTCCATGGAAATAAAGACATACCGTCCGGTCTCTTGCCATCGTCATTTTAGTTATGTTAGAATTTAATTTTGTAATATTATCCTATTTGAAATAAAATTATACCACAAAAAAGTAATTATTAAAATCACGGAAGAGATGGTTATCTCTTCCGTGATTAAAATAATAGGCATGAATGTTACAAAGAGCAGGACTGTGGACGTACCTTTACAAAAACAAATTCACAAATTAATTTTGTTTCAATCGTCAGAATCAATTTAATTGATTTCTATTCAATTCATTTGACTCCAGCGAATGAATGTTTCAAAATAAACCAATTTGGAGCCAGTTAGTAGATTAATTCCATTTAAATTAGGTTTGGAATTACATAGTGCGATGTTACCCCGAAATAGATGTAGTCGCATTGAATTCGGTGGAAGCAATCAGTTCGCTAAATGACACAATAGAGCTTTTGGCACTTAGTGCTGATTTTTCCAACGCCAGATAAATTTATCCGAGGAATAATTTTGAATGTTTGACAGTTTTTCCATACAAATTCTGTCAGACGTTAATTTTATTCCACGAATAAAAATTATAATGTCGATTGAAAAATCAGGCTAAGTAGGGTTCCATTTGTTGTAACTCTAAGTGCTTGGCCAGACTGACAGCGCGGGCACGGCGCGGCGTACTCAAACATAAGGCGGGTTTTAGAGTCACGCTGACCGCACGCTGATGGTCAGCGCTGATGGGTCGATATGCTATGTGGTAAGGTAGCGTTTCTGAGTAATGCTGACCGCTCAGCGCTGACGGCTCATACGTTTCGCTGTCCGCGCCGACGATCAGCGTGCGGTCAGCGCGACTCTAAAACCAGCCTAAGAAGTTCATTTGAGTGTCCATAGTGCGCGAGTTTGAGTTTGAATTTCCTATACTATACCGCCATTTCAAGAACTGTCAAAGCATGACAGTTTTGTTTGACCATACTGCCAATTCAGAGATCATCACTCATTATAATAGCACCACACAGCAAATAACTTATCAAGTTCGGATTTTAAATCAACTGCATTCAATTAAATTTTATTTAGTAAGTAACCATGACTCATTTGTTATGACTCATAATATACACAGGGGCAGTCATACTGTCCGACGCTTCACGGGGCGGCTGCACCATTCCATGGGAAATGGCGCAGCAGCTATTCACGTAAGGACAGTCCAGCCTGTTTGGAATTAGAGACAGGATACCAGGGCACATTAAGCATTGTGGCAAAGAAACAATCCACATGTGCTCTCGCGAACATCCCTGATGCGCTGCAGTAGTGTGGCAACCTCAACAGCACCCTGAACGCGTTGTTGTATTAATAATAATAAACCATTTATTATCAGGTAACAAAGACCCATAGATACATACCTTAACACCTACCACCACCACCTACCTACCTTACCTTGTATACATAATAACATAGTAACAATTTTGTTAGTAAATAAAATTTAATAACTATGTTAGTATCACTTAGTTGCACTAAGTCTTTGTGCGTTCTGGTGGCACTTGTCCGCGAAAGCGGCGGAATACCACATCCTGCGGCCAAAAGCTTTCTTCCATCACCAGGTGCAGGTAGCATGTTGGTATGCGCACCACAAACGCCTTGAAGTTGACGTTGCGGTGCGACTCCAGTAACTGCACCCTCGGCGTGTACCTCGTCTTCCGGCGCACGTACTCCACAATGTCCTCCGCCGTAGTGGTGTTGTGCGGGAGATGTACACCGGTGTGTTCGGCTTTGCGGCACGCAAGCTGACTAGCTGTATTGCGTTGGGCATGTACGATTTTTTATTATATCTAGCCCACAGGCTCTGACGCTTTCCCCTTATCAAGTCAATATCAGTACATGCTAAATAAGTAGGTACCTATCTATCTCAAAATATTACCTCAAAATAATCTACCTTGTCACCCAGTCTCTTGGGTTCAAATGCCCTGTCTTCCTTTTAAGGATTAACTCCGCCTCACTAACGAACTACTATGCAAAGATCTCGGGCAAGGGAGGCAGGGAGTGACCGACAATCCCCTGCCCTAATTCCACTATAAAAATGTGTCAACTAAACAAGACGGGAGCCGGGTCCATGTTTGCCCATAATTTGCCATTAAAATAGGCTAATTGAGGGGAATGTCGGCTAGAGGAAATTTGGCGGAGTGACTTTCCTTGTAAGTGAGGTAATTGTGGACTGACGGGGCCTATTGCGTGTTTTGCGCCTACTATATTACATGGGTGTGGGTCGAGGTGTAAGATTTTCGAGATTAAGAAAACCGTTGACTTTAAGGGACGCGTAGACTTGATGTGAGGGACAAATTAGTTGCTGAGACAAAAGTTGCTCGTGGGACGCTCTCCCTTAATGTTTGAGTCGAATCTTGCATGTCGACGGTAAGGCTTCCTTCTTTATTGAACTGTGATCATTGCTTTACTATTTAAAACTCGGCATCAATGCGGTGTACACGCGGTTGCGGTGCGGCGAAGGTGCGGCACTTGGCCGATATTCATTCGTTTATACAAAAATGCAATCCGACACTTTTGAAGAAGCTTTATTTGTCTGTCCCATAGTCTGACTTTATGTGTGTAGTACCTATATGTCAGATATTGAGTAATACATAATCACTGAATTTGAAAGAGCAGTTGTGACCAAGTGGTAACGGCCGCGACTTACGAGTTGTAGGTCGTAGGTTCGAACCTAGACCGCTTTACTTTGTGTAAATTATTCCATCACCACTGCTCTCAAAACGGTGAAGGAAAACATTGTGAAACCGGCATGTCCTAGAACCATACATTCGAAGACATGTGACATCTGCCAATCTGCACTGGGCCCGCGTAGTGGATTACGGCCAACTCCCTCTCACCAAGAGGAGGCCTGTGTCCCAGCAGTGGGAAAATTATAGACTGATTATGATGATGACAAATCAGGGCCCGATTCAACTTAATTAATACAGTTCTGACAGACTTCTATCTTTTTTTTTTGTGGATGTGAAATCATCAAATGACCCCTCCCGCTCTGGGTGGAGAGCAAGGGAGTGTCAGACTCTTACTGACTAAAACCCACCCGTGTTCCTTCCTTAGCCCTTTATGTTCCGGGCCAGCGGTAACCCTTTAGGACAACTTTCCCATACAACGAACTTTTTTTTTTTTTAGACGTTTTTGCGTTGTGATACTCGCACTTGGCCAGTTTTTAGGGTTCCGTTGCCAAATTCGTCATGTCTGTCTATCTGTCGGTCTGTCTGTCTGTCTGTCTGTCCGTCCGTATGTCACAGCCACTTTTTTCCGAAACTACAAGAGCTACACTGTTGAAACTTGGTAAAAAGATGTATTCTGTGAACCGCATTAAGATTTTCACAAAAAAATAAATTATGGGGGTTCCCCATACTTAGAACTGAAACTCAAGAAAAAATTTTTCATCAAACCCATACGTGTAGGGTATCTATGGATAGGTCTTCAAAAATGATATTGAGGTTTCAAATATAATTTTTTTTCTAAACTGAATAGTTTGCGCGAGAGACGCTTCCAAAGTGGTAAAATGTGCCCCCCCCCCCTGTAACTTCTAAAATAAGAGAATGATAAAACTAAAAAAAATATATGATGTACATTATCATGTAAACTTCCACAGAAAATTGGTTTGAACGAGATCTAGTAGGTAGCTCGCCGGTGAAAATTTAAAAACATATGATGGTACGGAACCCTCGGTGGGCGAGGCCGACTCGCTCTTGTCCGGTTTTTTTATTATATTTTTCAAATTCATTATCTAAATCGCTATCTGTCATAACTTGTACCTCCCCCAATGATATAACATCAAGTCTGTAAGTTCGTCTTTAAATACCGTCTGAACTTGGAGTTCAACGATAAAAACTTGATTCTACTGTTATTATCAGGAACTTACCAACTTGTGGAATCCTAGTTCCTTTTGCTACTTTTTAGCTTCTGACATTCTGACAAATCTCTGGTTTCTTTTAGTTTGAAAAGTCTTTTATGTAGATTTTTTTCTGCTTGTGTTAATTACTTTTCTTTGTGATTATTTTTACTCGGATCTTTGGTACCTACCTAGATACCTGCAAAATGTTTTGGGTTCTGTGTTGTTAGTCAGGTTTTTAACACGCTTTTAGTAGCTTCCCTTGTAACTAACAAACACTGTAACAAAATCTTAGAAGTCAATTTTAACCTACTTCTAATTTGTCATATCAAAATGAAACTTTATATGTTTATGTAGTTCGGAAAACAAAACTATAATTTGATATCTTGGAGCTGATTTAATAATGGAGCCAAGAGGTGAAATGTGGAGTTCCTTTGTTGGCTACTAGTAAGCCCTTCGAGTTTGTGCACATATTATGATTTGTTTTGACGAGCCCAATATATTGCACTTGGCTTCGAGGGTCTGATCATGGAGCCAGAATGTGTAAGTATAAAAAAAACTAAAAAAACCCGCTTTTATCACGCATATTTTTTTTAATTCACGCTTTTTAAATTCAATTTAATTATTTTATAATTTGACTCTTCACGTGACCAGAGGGCTGGCCTATTTTTTGGCCAAAGAATCAGCATTGCCATACAACGTGGCAATGCTGCCAGTCTTTTGGGCACGTTGCCTGTTGACAGCGATGCGGATGAATTTTTTGATGCCCTTTGATTATTTCTCCTCCTTTATACATATATACTTGTACATATTATTATTGTTATTTTAATACTGTTAGCTTTTGAAATTATAATTAATGAAAGAAAACTTTTATAATTTAAAAATTATGCGTGATAAAAACGTGTTTTTCAGTTTTTTTTAACTACATATTTTTTTGATATTCTATTTTCACTTCTTATGGTAGGTTACGCGGTAACGCTTATTGCGACTTCTTAACCGTTGCAGCTGAGCGTCGAAAAAACATTCCAAAATGATCCAGATAATATTTTCAGAATATTTTTTTTCTTAAGTATTAAATGACTTTTTGACCGACTTCAACAATAGGAAAAGAGAAAAGTTTTGTTTTTCCAAATTTGCCAAAATTTAAGCCAATACATGAAAACATTGTGTTTATTTAGGATATTCAACAAAGGATACACATTTATATAATATAAATTACAATATAATTTTTATACGATAATTAAAACATATATTTTACAGGCATGCACATATAACACGATAAAAATAAATTATGAATGATGATTATAAAAAGTGTTAAATGTAAAATCTATTATTTAATTAATCAGTTCAATTAACAGAACGAAACTAAGCTGTTCCTACCTTTTGCATTATCTTCTATCTGCATTTTCTTTTTTTTTTTATAATTTCTGGACCTCAATCTAAATCCCGGAAACCGTGACGTTGTATTACGCAAAATCTACTCTGAATCTAATGTAATATGCTCAAAGACCATTTTAATTTCGTTTCCAGTTAAACCTTGGTCCTCCAAAACACCACACTTATGCAAAAACCCAACTTATCTTATCTCAAAAATGAATCTGTTGCCACTGATTCTAATTGAAACAGTAGACCCAATTCCTGGATCTAACTATAACCTTCGTAGGAGGTAACAGGCATTACGGACCATTTCCTGTGCCATTCAATTATTTTTTACGATCAGGTGGGACAAAATGGCCGACAGATAAAACTGGGATACCCCACGTCCACGTATAACAACCTTCAAGGTATTTTCACGGATCATATTTGAAAAGTTCAGTTATTTTTGCACGTCTGGCAGGTCTTAATTGAACCAGAGTGTAAATTGGACCGGAGGTAAAATTGGACCATTTTAATGTCTGTTATATAATTTTGTTTGAGAGGTCATTGTTTTGGGTGTTTTTTTTTTCATTTAAATGTACAGACGCCAGCACATCAAGCTACTACAATCTGTCAAATTTCTTTACTACATTTTGAACTTTATCGCTAAAGCATCAAACACAAAACACAAATCACAAAACAAAAAAAAAATCGCATTACTTTATAGCTGCATCCGGTTAGACTGGAAGCCGACCTCAACATAGTTGGGAAAAGGCTAGGCAGATGATGATGACAATCAAAAACTAATACCTACTGTCAAATATATCTACAATGTGGGACGACAATAAATAAAAACACCAGCCATAATAATGCACACGAGTATTTTGAAACTATATACCCAATGAGCTCTTCCCTTTTTTTCCTCCATAAATGCTTGTACTTACATTTTAATTTTAATTTTATTGCATTAACTGCATGTTTATATTATGTATTCTTTGTATTTTTTACACATTGCAATCCTTTGCTACGAAAAACGGATAGCATTTATGTCGTTAATTTCAAATTTTTAAATGTATCTATTAATTAATAATCATATTAACTATTTTAAAAGTATAGATTGGACGGTGATCCCAAACTAGGCATTTGCCTGTATCTTGGGGGTGGGAATTGTGACATTTTCAGAGTGAATATAAAATAAAATATATTGTAGGGTTAGATTGTATAATATTTTGTTTAATATTTGCGACAAAATAATGGATAAAATAAACCATAAAATATTTGATCCATATTTCGATAAAGATCTTTTTTTACAAGGACTATGATGTACATTTTTGTCATTGTATGGCATTTTTTATCTCGCGTGGATTGAAAAAGGCTTTTTGTCTTTTACATTTATAAAAACTACCACAAAACCGATGCAAAGAGATCCATCGACCGAGTGCAGCTGACAAAACTTTTGATTTACATGTAAATCAGTTCCTTTTTATTCTCGTCTTTATCTTAAGCCACTTTACATTAAAAAAAGGCTCTCTAGTGTTCACGTTTCATCTACCAACTATTTCTAGTGCCAAGTAGGTATCGCTGAAAATCTACAAGGTGTAACGTTATATGCGCAAAACTTCATAAAGGGGTCATACTTATCATTTATGAACAACTTTTACTATGGGACTAAAGCTGAAATCGCAAAAAAAAAATCTGTTGTTCCCTACATTTATGCTTCGGTGATGTAGATGCCGCCACAAAAAAAACATACATATACATACATAATCAGCCTATAATGTTCTCACTGCTGGGAAACAGGCCTCCTCTCGGTGAGGCCGTAATCCACTACGCGGGCCCAGTGCGGGTTGACAGATGCCACATATCTTCGAATTTTTGGTTCTAGGACATGCCGGTTTCGTCACGATGTTTTCCTTCACCGTTTTGAGAGCAGTGGTGATGAAATAATTTGCACAAAGTAAAGCGCCTGTCTGGGTTCAAACCTACGACCTACAACTCGTAACTCGCGGCCGTTACCACTGGGCCACCACTGCTCTCAATTTACTAATTATTATTATTTTTAGCCTATTCTGTCCCACTGCAGGGCAAAGCCCTCTCTCTCTCATTTCCACTCCTTTCTGTCTTGAGCTAGTGTAAACCAATCCTGTCTGTAGGCGTCAAGCTTGTCCCGCAATCTTCTGGGTTTGCCTCGATATCTCCAGACGTTTTCTGGGGCCCCCTGAATTTACTTCCATATCCAAAAATATTTCACGCGTATTTTCGCTACGACAACGTAAGCGACTAGCTAGTAACGATTTTCTCGCTCAAGCCACGTACAAAAGACTGTAGGTAAAAGAGATTACATAGTATATTAATAGTTGATCGCTGACTATTCATACCACCGGCGAGTACTCATTTCTTGCAGCAACAAGAGCTATTAAAGGGAGGACTCGCTCAGCGACGCTCGCTTGGCGGATAGAACACTCGCTGATGGACTCACGCTTCGTATCGCTCATCGCCGCCGTCGCGCTCTCGCTGATCTTCATAATCATCATCATTTCAGCCTAAAGACGTCCACTGCTGGACATAGGCCTCCCCCAAGCACCTCCACTTCGACCGGTTCTGCGCTTCTCGCATCCAACGAGTTCCTACGGCCTTCACAAGGTCGTCGGACCACCTTGTGGGAGGCCTTCCAACGCGACGTCCGGCCCCGGGTCCGGACTTTCGGCCCCATCGGCCATTCTGTTCTGCGAGCAATGTGCCCTGCCCACTGCCACTTAAGTTTGCCAATTCTTCGGGCTATGTCGGCACTCGCTGATCAACACTTGCCAACTCATTTTTAGTTGTTAGCTCTACTCGCTTTAAGTATAGTTATACCTCCAGATTTTGTACTATCAGAACTTTTAAGTGCTACAATGATAAGAGTTACGTTACCGCCGTACATACTTGACCAGCCTATAATGTACCCACTCTGTGGGAGGGAGTGGGCCCAATGAGTTGGTGGATGTCACATGTCTTCGAGGTTGTTCGTGTCTTCTAGGACATGCCGGTTTCCTCACGATGTTTTCCTTCACCGTTTTGAGAGCAGTGGTGATTAAATTAAATACACAAAGTAAAGTGCCTGCCTGGGCCACCCATTCACGACCAAACAACTCGTAAGTTGGAGCTGATAACACTGAGCCAGCACTGCTCGTCAGTTACGTTTGTGAAATTCCCCTATTAATTCTAAGTAGAACCTCCAAGTTTCAACAAAACCAGTAAACTAAACTGGGTAGTAAAATTCATTCCCAGTCGATTCGATCGGAACACCAAATAATGCTTTCCGCTGCGAATATTTGCGTTTGGTTTAAATACAATTAATATTTGTAGGACGATGCCTCCCTGTTTGTGCAGGGGAGGACGGGTGGCGGCATGAGAGAGTGAGCTACTTTTAGATATTCAGACAATTTGTGGGATTGATATTGTTACTGAACTTTTAGATGTTGTGGGTTTTATTGTTAGATAATTATTTTTGGCATCAATTATTTGGATTTATTTATTTATTACGTTTAATTATGTTCCAATCGTTAATTTAGTACCTATCAGTAAGTCTTTGTTGTAAGAAATGAATAAAAAAATGAATTAGAAAAGAACTTTATCATCTGCCTAGCCTATAATATGTCGGGGTCGGCTTCTAGTCTAACCGGATGCAGCTGAATACTAGTATTTTACATGAAGCGACTGCCTATCTGATTTCCACAACCCTGTTACTGGGTAATAAGATAATAATCCCTTGGTAATACTGGTTGTCAGATTTACGGGCTTCTGCGACACGTAACGACTGCCAAAGATCCACGAATGACAGCCGGGACCAACGGTTTAATGTGTTAATCTTCTTATGTAAAGATGGTCACCCATCCACAGAACAAGCGCGGCAAGCGTAGCTTAACCTGATCAGTCGACCGTGCGGCTGTTATAACTTAGCCACAAGCCCCTCAATTAGAAAAGAACTTGTTAATAAATAAAAATCGTTCGCAGCATGATATCTTCTTGCACGTTTTCATCTCAGTAGTTACCCTCGTTCTAGCCACATCATATTTCACACAGTCCATCTGATTCTTTGTATCATAATCTTATAATATCATAATAATATAATAAAAATAATAATAACATAATAATATGTACCTAATGAATAAAAAAAAAATGAAAAAAAAAAAATTAAAGAAAAAAAAATGAAATGAATGAATGTATGTATGTATGTATGTGTATGTTTCATATGTTATATAAAAAAAAATTAAATGAATGAATGTATGTATGTATGTATGTGTATGTTTCATGTGTTATATATGTAATATCATCATCTTTGTTCAATACCTATAATAATGCGTTTAGGATACTGGTGGGGCTGCCCCGTTTCTGTAGTGCGTCAGGGATGTTCGCAGATGCGCTTGTAGATTGCTTTTACGCAACAATGCGTAAAAGGTGCGCTTCCCTGGTACGCAGGGTGTGGGGCGGCTCCAACAGTGTCTTAAACATAGTTGCGAGTCACCTTGACTGTGTGTACGTGGGTCACTGTTGTGCCGTCTCTCATGGGATGTCGCAATGCTGACCAACCGTCATTTCTTGTGTTTTTGTTTAGTGTCTGTGCTTACTAACATAGTCGTAAGTTTTACTAACAATCTTGTTTGAGTTTGAGTCACTTTGATAAAGATAAATTTTATTCTATTCTATAATCATTATCGATGAAGTATTCTCTCAAAGTCATACCGACACTCAAAAGTACAATATTATTGATGTTGTTTTGTTTTTCATTCTTGGACACATCTCACATGAACCAGCCCCATCGCAGTGTGAACGTTGTAATCAATGTCGTTTGTATTTACTATAGCAGTAGCTGCTACGCTGCAGTTCCGAGCCACGCCGCGATTCACAGGTATTCCGAATTCAATGACATTCCTGTGATTTACGGTCAATTGTTGGGTTTTTTTTTTTATATCTTTCATTCAAGGCTTTGATGAACGATTTTAATTGGCTCACTTTTTGAACTCGATCAGGAATTGTCTATTTGTTTACCTAGTTTGAAAAAAGAAGTGTCTACTTTTTAGGGTTCCGTATCCAAAGGGTAAAAACGGGACCTTATTACTAAGACTCCACTGTCCGTCTGTCTGTCACCAGGCTTTATCTCATGAACCGTGATAGATAGACAGTTGAAATTTTTACAGATGATATAACAAAAACTATGAAAAACAGAATAAAATAATATTTAAGGGGGCTCCAATACAGCAAATGTGTTTTTTTCGGCGTTTTTACATTGTGGTACGGAACCCTTTGTGTGCGAGTCCGACTCCCACTTGACCAGTTTTTTTCCTTGTCTTTTTTCAAAGGTCTGTACAATATACAGGGGCCTCCAAAGGTTAGATATCATTATTCCACTTCAGCTTTGACACACCACATTATGATTTCAAATTCTAGTGGTCCAAATGTTTGAACTGCTATAACGTTTTTATTGACAAATTCAAGTAGGTACCATTGACTTCTTATAAAAAATAATTAAGGAATCTCTTAGTAGTACTTGCTTATTTTTAGGGTTCCGTACCTCAAAAGGAAAAACGGAACCCTTTTATGATCACTTCATAGTCCGTCTCTCAAGAGCCTTTTTCTCAGGAACGCGTGGAGTTATCAAGTTGAAATTAATATCAAATACTCAAGGCTGCAATCCCTTGAAGTAGTGAGAAAATAAAACTTCTAAGTCAACGCAATCAAAAGATACGGGCGTTTGTGTTCCGATTCTGCCGCATATTTTGACACTCGCAAGGGAATCAAAACCTATTAGAGTACTTCTCGCTGACCTCCAATCATGAAATTTGGCAAGAAGCAATGTCATATAGCACAACTAAAGGAAAAAATCCGAAAACCGTGAATTTGTAGAAAAAAATACCTACAAATTTGTAAGGAACCCTCAGTGCGCGAGTGTGAGTCGCACTTGACCGGTTTTTTTGTATTCTAAATCATAAGGCATCACAGCTGAAGTAGAAAAATGTCAGCTAACTTTTGGAAACCACTGTCATACTTTTTCCAAAAACTATGTAAGTATTGAATAATGTTTAATTTTTTATTTGTGTGATTTTAATTTTTTTACGCATGGGAAAAACCACGTTTTGTTTGTACAGTCAGCAACAAAACTCGATTAACACTTCTGTTTTTTTAATCTCAGTTATTGAGCAAAATGTTAACACTTCAGTTTTTTTAATCTTTTGCTCAATAACTGAGATTAAAAAAACTAAAGTGTTAATCGACTTTTGTTGCTGACCGTACCTACCTAACAAGAAATTGCTCCGTCTAGCATAAACCGACCCGTCGTAGTGTGAACGCAGTAATCAATGTTGTTTGTGTATATTACAGCTGCACCCGGCTGCAGCTTCAGACGACCAAGACGGGGGATGTTCCCGTGTTCCGGATTTACTGACATTTCCGGGATTCAAGAGTCTTTGCAGAGATTTCTGAGATGTTACTGTCTCGACAACAGATGCCATCTGATAAAATTACTGACAACTATTATAAATCCCAGGCATTCCTTGGATTTAATGGCTGATTTAGTTAACTGGGACTTCGTTGTGATTTATATAGAGTTGAATTATTATAGCATTATTTCGGTACATTTCAAGTGGGTGTTTTAGAAGTTAGATAAAGATGCATTTATTTGTTTAAACATAAGTAACATGATACATAGATATGGATGGAAAAATATTGGTGGTTCAACATGTTTTGCCATATTCGGTAGTATTTAGTAGGAATTATAAAACGAAATAATTAAATTATAGTCAAAATACATTCAATACAAAAATAAAGTAAAAAACTGGCCAAGTGCGAGTCGGACTCGCACACGAAGGGTTCCGTACCACAAGGCAAAAACGCCGAAAAAAACACGTTTGTTGTATGGGAGCCCCCCTTAAATATTTATTTTATTTTGTTTTTAGTATTTGCTGTTATAGCGGCAACAGAAATACATCATCTGTGAAAATTTCAACTGTCTAGCTACCGCGTTTCTTGAGATACAGCCTGGTGACAGACAGACGGACGGACGGACGGACGGACGGACAGCGAAGTTTTAGTAATAGGGTTCCGTTTTTACCCTTTGGGTACGGAACCCTAAAAAAAGGTGTGGATCTTGTTTAGGGCACATTTTGGAATCCAATGGGCAATTCTCATTTCTTTGCAAATTCTTGACGATCAAAAGTGCCTACACGCAATGGTTTCCCGCGCCACCTAGAACAAGTCCTCGCGGTACGCGTCCATGTCATCTCGCCACCGCTTTCAAGGCCGACCTTGGCAGCGGCGGCGCCGTCCCATCTTCAGGCACCGATTGTGTAGATACTTTTGCCCAGCGGTCATCCTGGTAATTTACCTACTAAAATTATTATCAAGAAAGGAGTCTTTAGGTACTAAGCACAAAATTGCCATTTCTATCGTCGACCGTAGGTTCAATTGAGGTAAGGGACAAAATACGATTTTTCAGGAGAGGCCGACAAAGTTTTTTTTTGGACTAAATCGCCTATAACTTTTTTTGTTATTAACCTTTTTCGAATCTGATTTCACACAATATAATTTATTTAAATAAGTTAGCTATTTAAGAAAATAGACGTCCCTTACTCCAACGTATTTTGTTAGTAATGTCCCTTACTGACCAAGTATCTTGTAGTCCTGTCCCTTACATTAAATTGATCTCTACGTTGGATCCAATCTATAATGAAAAAATAGTGTGAAGGTCTTATTGAAAAAATGTATTAAGAATAATTCGTTGATTGGGAAGACCCTTACCTTATGTGAAGTGGATTGGCGGAGGTAATTACACCATTTCAAGTTGCTATATTGCATAGTTTTTCAGATACATTGTTATTATGGGGCTGATTCGAAATTTGAATCCAAAAATCAGTAGGGTAAGGGACATTTTTTTTAAGCTAGAATTTTTTCATATACACCTTTCGAAAGAGCGCAAAATTCTGAACAAAACTGTATACTCAACTCATTTTGGGTATTTTGTCCCTTACCTTAATTGAACCTACGGTCGACGTATATTTAATTCTACATAGATATCTATTAAAGCACACAGCGTCTTAGATCTATTTTATCCACCCATTATTTCGTACTGATTCTGGTAAGATTTCCAGTTCCATTCCAGTAGGATTGTAGGATTATTTAAATAGGTTTTCTTAATTTATTGGTTTTCGCCTCAATAGTTTAGTGTTCGCTACAAGTCTTGGATTCAATTACCGAGTCGAGGGGAGAAGGGAAGTGCGATTTGGGAATGCAATTTTATGGCAACTGTTGAATACTGGTATTGCAATTGTTTTTACAAGTTTCGTGAAACTGATAGATATCTGAGGCGGTTATTATGGCTTACCTACCTTGTGGCTAAGTATATCATCATCATCATCTGCCTAGCCTTTATCCCAACTATGTAGGGGTCGGCTTCCAGTCTAACCGGATGCATCTGAATACCAGTATTTTACATGGAGCGACTGCCTATCTGATCTCCACAACCCAGTTACTGGGTAATACGATACCCCTTGGTAAGACTGGTTGTCAGACTTTCGGGCTTCTGACTACCCGTAATGACTGTCAAAGATCCACGAATGACAGCCGTGTAAGTATGGTTAAGTAAGTATGTTAATATAAATTATATATATTTAGTATTTGTGTATATTTAGTAGGTCTGAGAATATCTGGTCTACAAAGGACCATTTCTTTCAATTCATTAGTAGAAAATTGTTTACTTCATACGTTCTAAAAGCTAAAAGTATTAAAATAATAATAATATGTACAAATTTATAAAAAGGGAGAGCAAATAATCAAAGGACATCAAAAAATTCATCCGTATCGCTGTCAACAGGAAACGTGCCCAAAAGACTGGCAGCATTGCCACGTTGTATGGCAATGCTGATTCTTTGGCCAAAAAATAGGCCAGCCCTCTGGTCACGTGAAGAAGCCTACGTTCTCAATTTCTTACCTCTGCAACCCTGTATCAATCCCAAAGGTAAAAAAATTTCAGCCAGCTTAGGACTAACCGAGTCCTTTACCCAAATCGTATTGACAATAACCTGAAACGTCGCGAATGGATGGGCCTGCAATAACTTCTCCATCAAAACGAAATGAAATTTCAAAAGCGTCAATTATAACTTCAGTGTTGCCCTTTGTTTCTTCAAATGTCCACCGCTCAAGTAATTTGTACCTTGTTTACAAAAGTTTTCTCATTTCATGTTTATCCAACCCCCTGAGAGGCTTAATCAAATACTTTGAAAGCTTTATGAGGGAAAACTTTAGGGACTTGGATGAATTAAAAGAATCTGACTTGAAAAATATTGTTTTTTTTTTGAGCACATGGCCTTAGTAATGTGTTAAGAGTTGCCAGTGTAAAATTTTCCGGAAAGTTCTGTTTGAAGTTCGAATTATACCGGTATTATACTTTGTTCGTGTTATCCCGGATAAGTGTTGCCATTTATGAAAATAACGATTAATGTTTGTTCTTTTAATTAACGTTTGGTATTGTAAAGTTTACAATCAGAAATAACTGATATTTACTGTTTGAAAGCCAATAATCACCTGTATTTATTAATTATGAATACCTATTTAATTGTATTGTAGGTAAAACCTGCTGGTAATTAAATTTTTACCACTGTTTGGTTTACTAATTAAAACAGAAAATGTACAGTCAAATATTTTACTCATCATCATTGGCCTAGCCTTAATATCCCAACTATGTTGGTCGGCTTCCAGTCTCACCGAATGCGAATACCAGTATTTTACATGGAGCGACTGCTTTTATCTGACCTTCTCATTCCAGTAACCGGGTAATACGATACCCCTCGGTAAGACTGGTTGTCAGACTTTCGGGCTTCTGACGACTCGTAACGACTGTCAAAGTTCCAAGAATGACAGCTGGGACCAGTTTCCGAGGCACGGACCGACTGCGGCAAGCGAGATGTCTTGTTATTATATAATTTATATTAACAACTATTTAATGTATATAACAAAGCCGAAAATAATGAGATTCATTAAATTGTTATCCTACAATTTAACTTCCCGAAAATTAACGGCCAAGCAAAAATATACTAAATTCAAACTGTAAATCGAACATTACATTCCATTACGTTGGAAATTCGGAATTTTTAAAACACGGAGCGTTACGAATTCCACCAATCACCGTTTAGAACATCAAATCCCGATTCCATTTGTTTTTACGATTGAATTTACGAGTGTGCAGTACCTTAATTTACGATTAAAGTTTAGTTTATATCGATTTTAAATCGATTAATGGAGCCTATTCGAGTTACTACTGGATGTTTTATGGCTCTGCGAGTGAGACAATGGATGTTGCGTTTTATTTAAATGAGGTTTGAAATCATTTGGATTTCATTGCATGTTAAGTTACAGGAACTAGGTAGGTATTGTTAAACTAAAATAGGTAAAGAAAACTTTTCGTTTACGCAAGACCATTTTTTCCCAATCAACCTTGAACCTTATGCTGTAGCAATAAAGTTGAAAATCTATTACAGAAATTTGAGAGATTGTAGTAGCTTGATGTGCTGGCATCTGTACTTTAGTTGCTGGGCCCGCGACTTCGTTCGCGTGTATGTCGGAAAACAAACTGATTAAAAAAATTAAAAACAATGAGGATTTTTTTTTATGCGCGGAATCCTAATTCTTTTTCTGAAATAAAACACCTTCTTTATAACAATTCAGTTATCTGCTAGTAAATGTCCCATTAAAATCGGTCCAGCCGTTTCGGAGATTTGCTGGAACAAACAGACACAGATGGATAGACAGACAGAAGTGTTTTTTTTGTTATAAAACACCTACCCACCGTATATATTATACTTTCATAGGCATTTAGTAACAACCTGTTATTTTGACATTACAAATAGACACCTGAATATTTATGATATTTATAGATTTGCAACCTCAGCTCACGCTACATAACTGTAACCCTATTTTATTTAAATAATAATCACTAAACCACATTAATTCACACAACAAAATAATCCTCATGAAATCAGATCTTTCTACTAGTTTTACTTTGACCTTGCAAAACCTAATTTACCATATATTAGACTTTGCCGTCTAATTTTATCTCCCAAAATCGAGTCTAACTTTACCACCTTAATAAATATAATTATCTTACACCCGTATATTTAGGTAATTCGCTTACGTTCCTAAATCCTGGGTATAAAGCTAGATTAGCTTTGCGCAAGGTCGTCGGTTCAAGCAAGAACGTGGTACGTACTTTCACGGCTTAGATTATGAGAGAAAATATTGTCGGGATTGTAGTGAACCTTGGGCTTTTAAGGCTTCATTATAACCCTTTAAATTGTGTGAAAATTAGCGTATCAATGATGATGATAATTAAATGCGCTAATTATCACTAGGTGAGAGCAGTGGTGGCCCAGTGGTAACGGCCGCGACTTACGAGTTGTAGGTCGTAGGTTCGAACCCAGACAGCCACTTTAATTTGTGTAAATTATTTCATCACCACTGCTCTCAAAACGGTGAAGGATGTTTCGTGAGGAAACCGGCATGTCCTAGAACTAAAAATTTTAAGACATGTGACATCTACCAACCCGCATTGTGCCCGCGCGTTCAGCTCCAGGCATTGGGTCGGCGATTCCTGTTGTCCAGCCCCCTACACTGCTACTAGGATCTCTTGCGCATCAGTGACGTTGACAGGGTGCTAAGCAATTTTACAAATAAGTTTTTTTGAAATGTATTGCAAAAAAATATATTATTATTATTAGCTGCGTCCCGCTGTTTCACCCGCATAAGTTTCGATCCTGTGGGAATACCGGGATAAAAAGTAGCCTATATGTTCATCCAGTGTGTCAGCTACCGCCATATCAAATTTTATCAAAATTGGTCTAGCCGTTTGAGCGTGAAGAAGTAACAAACACACACACACACACTCACAAACTTTCATTATTGTTTTTTTTTTTTTTAAAAACGTTGCCCCACACTAGGAATTTCTCCTGTATTGTGGGTGCGTTTACAAACATTTAAACTTACATACACAAACAGCCAGACCCGGAACAACTACTTGTAGGTCATACAAATATTTGTTCCGTGCGGGAATCGAACCCGCGACACGTAGCGCAGCAGTCAATCGCTTATCCACTGCGCCAACCGTGCCGTCCAAGTGCCGTCTATTAGTGTGCAAGGCTGATTATGATGCCACACAAACAATGGTATTTTTATCTCATTTGACAAGAACAAACCTAACAGTATGAGAGTTTTTGTCCTATTTTAGTTAGATAGGTTATTTCCTCCCACGCAGAGACTGTCGAGGTAGTGTTGCAAATAAAAAGAGGATTAGATTCACGATACGTATTGTTTTCTAGTTCTTGTTATCGATAGATTGGCGGAGAGGTGTTGGACACACGGCTGGTGTAGGTGCGATGATTGATATTAGCGCCGATTCTGTTGTTCACAAACTAAACTTGCATCTTTTTCTTTCTATTTCATTAAGAAAAGGACAGAAGATAAATATTAGTTTAGTCCTGTCAAATTAAGATACAACATAGACGAGATTAAAAAATTGGCTACTAAAAATACGTCAATATACGCCAGGCGCTGACTAATTTAACAGGACTAAACAAATATTTATCTTCTGTCCTTGTCCTAATGAAATAGAAAGAAAAAGGTGCCTGAACTTAAATTTAGTTTAGTTTGTGAAATAAACAATCGGCGCCATTAGCGGTAAATCAAATTAATTAATTGGTCGACTCTTCACGTGATAAGAGACTAATTAAATATTTAATTCAATTTAAATTATATACTTTATGGCATCGTTTATTTTATTTTCTCGCAATCGAAGTAAAAAGCAGAGACTCATGCATAAACGAGGCATTCGGGGATACGAACGTCTCGGGGTAAAATGACTTTAGTTGTACAATCTACTATTATCTCTTGTTGTAATATGCTCTGTTTATCGTACATAATGCTATTAGGTAAGTTTGTCCAGTAGTGAAGTAACGAAAGCTTGAATGAAAGTACCGCCCTCTAGTCTTACAAGCTTTCAGATATTCGACCCGTTGTCAGGCGAGTATGAAGTTGAATAAAATCGTTTAAAAATCCTTGTATTCAGTGAGTAACTAACACTCAACAACTGAACTTCACAATGAATAGTAATAACTTCCCCCCACAGATAAAGATACACCTAGATAACGCAAGAGCAACTACTTCGCGTGTCAAAAATCGCACCAGCTTACGTACCTACAATAATAGTAAGCCGCCACTTTCGCGCCCAGTCCTGTGTACTGCTGGCTGGGTGAGCGTGAGCGCTGGCGCTAGGCCCCGTGAGTGCGAGATGGGTGACGCACGCGGTGTCTTTGAATCGATTTGATTTTCCCATCACTAAATAGTGCCTGTGACGTCATAGTAGGTAGTCAAAAAATGGGACGCTTGGTTTTCATACAGATCGTGACACTTTTGTTATCTAGGTCTGTCTATTATATCTGTGCTTCTCCTTAATAAAAAACAAACACCCTTTCCTTTCTAACACAATGCAGGACGATTTAAAACTGCAGTGTCCTAGTATTGTCATAGAGTAAGAATATACAGAAACGTAACTCCATCATCAGATTAAGTTCCAAGATATGAAATTATAGTTTTGTCATCCAAGCTACATATACGTACCAAGTTTCATTTTGATACGACAATTAGAAGTAGGTTAAAATTGACTTCTAAGATTTTATTACATTTGTCAGTTAGCAATATTTTGTAAGTAATTTTTTTTTTTATTTAATTATTGTGAATGTGAGGACTATGTGGGTCATTTCTTTTTTTCCTTCTTAGTTTTAATCATGATCTGGCAGTTTGAGTAGTTTATGCGGCCTACCCAAATGTCCTGTCTTTTGTAGATATTGTTCGTCGAATCGTTGAGCTCCTCAAGTTCTGAGTTGAGCTGCACGATTTTTGACAAATGCGTGCACTGATTGGACAGGTCCGCTCAATCTGTGTGGTTCTTTCCTCAAAAGACCATTTCAGACACCAATCTACATAGTCTTCACACGATCTGACCAAGTTTTTGTCTGGACTTTAAAAGAGACTGTGACTTCTGAGTTTGTTTCGGCCTTTCTTCTCAGAATAGTCAGTTAGGAAACGCCGACCTCATCTAGTTTAAAAAAAAATATGATTGACGTGTAAAAGTGTTTGTACAAACCTACTTACAGAAATAAAATCATTTAATAGACGCGTGCAGTTGTGTCCCCCGTCTTGCATCCAGCGCTGGACTCAGCTGGCTTGGCTCACCACCTGTGACCAGAACTAGATTCTTTCGTCAGCATCAGCACAAACCTGTGCATCTGTGGCGCAAACACAGAAAAAAAACCGGCCATGTGCGAGTCGAACTCGCACACGAAAGTTTCCGTACCACAAAATGTTTCTTTTATACCCCTTTAAATTTTAACTTTATTTTATTTTTATTATTGGTTGTTAAAGCGGCAACAGAAATACATCATCTGTGAAAATTTCAACTGTCTAGCTATCACGGTTCATGAGATACAGCCTGGTGACAGACAGACAGATAGACGGACAGTGGAGTCTTAGTAATAGGGTCCCGTTTTTACCCTTTGGGTATGGAACTCTAAAATTGTTACGTATCTGTACAGTTATCATATCCTTTGGTATTGCTAATAAAGTGCCAAGCATTTGACGTCGCAAGTGCGCGCCATTTTGTTTTTTATTACTGAGCCAGTTTGAGATGGAACTTGAGTTGTTTTTTATTGCTGTCAGTAAATAAATGTTCTTGAAGTAGGTCCTTATGGTTACTAAAAGATTCTAACATTTTTCCTGTTTGAAGATTTCAGCTCTATGTACATTTGTGACAAAATCATAATACTCTTGTACCAGAACTAACTTATGTTCAGGCCGTTCGATTGAACTATTGCAAGACACAACATTAAAGACTAGTGAATAAATTTCATACTCATAGTGTGTCTATGCGACGACCGCGAAACGTCCCAGGCCGTACATTTTGACAAAGATGTAAGGTTTGTAGAATTAGGCCACTTTAGGGAACTTTTTAAAAGTAAAAGCGTTATGTGCAATGTTTTTGGTAGGATTATCACACTAATATTAAAAAGGCGAAAGTTTATGAGGGGGTATGTGTGTGTGTTTTTATATGTTTGTTACTTCTTCACGCTTAAACGGCTGGACCAATTTTGATAAATTTTTGTATGGAGGTAGCTGACATCCTGGATTAACATATAGGCTCCGTTTTATACCGATATTCCCACGGGATCGAGATTTACGTGGGTGAAACCGCGGGGCGCAGCTAGTATAATATCAATAAATGTCAAACTCAATAAGTATTTCGTCTTTTGCTCGAATCTACTAAAATTGTTCAACAACCACTACAGCCTCACAGCTACATTGCATAATCAGCCTAGATAATGTTCCCACTGCTGGGACACAGGCCTCCTCTCGGTGAGAGGGAGTGGACCATGCGGGCCCAATGCGGGTTGGTAGATGTCACATGTATTTTTTTGGTTCTAGGACATTCCGGTTTCCCAGCGCCTGTCTAGGTTCGAACCTACGACCCACAACGCGCCGTTACTACTTGGCCACCACAACTTACAGTCACACTGAATTAATACATTCAAAACTATTACTTGAAACAACAACTAACTCAATACCATAACCATACCATACCATAATCATACCATACCATACCATAATCATACCATACCATACCATAATCAGCCTATAATGTTCCCACTGCTGGGACACAGGCCTCCTCTCGGTGAGAGGGAGTGTTCCGTAATCCACCACGCGGTCCCAGTGCGGGTTGGTAGACTTATAGTTTAATATTCTGAAACTTTTATCTGGTAAAAAAAAATTTTGCTTAAAAATGTAGTTGGCAGGTTAACAAATTAGGCCGACGACATGCCGGTTTCCTCACGATGTTTTCCTTCACCGTTTTGAGAGCAGTGGTGATGAAATAATTTACACAAAGTAAAGCGCCTGTCTGGGTTCGAACCTACGACCTCCAACTCGTAAGTCGCGACCGTTACCACTTGGCCACCACTGCTCTCAATACTCAATAGTTGCACCTCAATCTGCCGCACACGCAACATCAAACGAACCCTGATAACAATAGAATTCACTTCCTACACATAATCGGAAATTATGATTTAATCATCAAACAGGTGTCTAGCTTGTTTTAAGGTTCCGTACCCAAAGGGTAAAAACGGGACCCTATTACTTAGACTTCGCTGTCTGTCCGTCTCTATCTCATGAACCGTGTTAATTAGACAGTTGAAATTTTTACAGATGATGTTATTTCTGTTGCCGATATAAAACAACAAATACTAAAAACAGAATAAAATAAATATTTAAGGGGAGCTCCCATACAACAAACGTGTTTCTTTCGGCGTTTTTGCCTTGTGGTACGGAACCCTTCGTGTGCGAGTCCGACTCGCACTTGGTCAGTTTTTTTTGTTAGACTTAGGAAGCTTATGATACCTTGCAAGGTTGTGAACTGAGTATCCAAGAATAATCTAGTGATTATAAAAGGTGTATTGTAACGGAAACATTGAGTGAAGAAATTGTGTGTGGGTGAAGTACGGATGAAACTCTTGAGTTCATGAGAATAAAATAACATAAGTTGCGACTTTGGATTTGTTAAAAATAACATAACGCCTACAAGAGCTATGGGTCGGTGAAGCTTATGAAAGGAGATCTTCCAATCCATACTAATATTATAAATTCGAAAGTAACTCTGTCTGTCTGTCTGTATGTTACGTTTTCACGCCTAAACCACTAAACGGATTTCGATATAATTTGGCAGAGAGACAGATTGCATCCCGGGGAAGGACATAGGATAGTTTTTAGCGACATACCTCGCAGGCAAAGCCGCGGGTGGAAGCTAGTTTAATACAATTTAAAACTCCACCGCACCACAAATAAAACAAAGTAAATAAACACGTAAATTTATCTATACGTCACTTTAGTGCTGGGACATCAATTCCCAGACCGATGCCACAGAGTACCTACTACAGAAGGCCGGCTCCATTCAACGAGCGAAAACGCACGCACACAATATACAATCCGTTCACAGTTACCTCTGATAGCAGCAACCTAACAGCGACCTAATTGTAACGAGAATAAAGATCACAATGATTTTGACAGACTTGTCAGTGGCAGCAACTCAACAGTCAACCTTATTAGAATAAGAATAAAGATCGCTATGATTTGGACAGTGATGCAAAATCAAGTATGAAAGGACTGGAGACACACTTCACGTACAGCGAGTGCAAGCGCACTCCCGACTGGCATTTGTTTGACTGAGACTTAGAACGCTTACCGGAAAGCAAACACCAAGGTAAGGTAGACCGATGACCTTGTGAAGGCTGCAGGGATCCGCTGAATGCGAGGAGCACAGAACCGGTCGATGTGGCGACGTTTGAAGGAGCCCTATATCCAGCAGTGTGTATCTTTCGGCTGAAATGATGATGATGAGACTGAGAGCAATGGTAGCCCAGTGGCAATGGCCGAGTTGTAGGTCGTAGGTTCAAACCTAGTCAAGCACTTTACTTTGTGTAAATTATTTATCACTACTGCTGTCAAAACGATGAAGGAAAACATCGTGAGGAAACCAGTATGTCCTAGAACCAAAAATTCGAATTTATGAGAAATCTACCAATCCGCACTGGGTCCACGTGGTAGATTACGGCCCACTCCCTCTAGAAGAGAGAAGGCCTGTGTCTCAGCAGTGGGGGGTATATTGTAGGCTGATTATGTTGATGATGAGACTAAGACGACGTGCGACGGCGACGTGACGTACTACGTGCGTGCCACTGAACACGGAGACGCCTTGGTGGGCGCTGTTAGAGGTGGCATTGTCAACACTGTCCATACAAACCAAACGTGTCACCGTTTTCTCGCACTACGACTCTAATGACGTATAGAAACGGTTGTGATTGGCGGTCCGTGACAAAAGTTGTTCACTCAATGTACTTTTGGCGATACAAAATTGATTAGTGCAGGCCGTGCTTAGACGTTGCCGGCGCGGGCGTGCGGCGAATCCATGCTCTATTATGGTGCACGTATACGTTTGTGTGCGTGCGTCTGTTTTCACATGTCATGTTGTGTAGAGGTGACCTTCTGTATGACTAGGTATTCTGTGTCGATGTTACCAATTTAATTAATGCTCGCGACCCGGATGGACGCCGAAAGTATAACTTAATGCGCATCATATGCAGCGGTTATTAATTATTAAGTAAGGTTATTACGTTACAAGCGTAAATTGAGCTTGAAATTAACGTGAAATATCGCGTATCGTTCTCGTTAATTTTAGCTCCAACTATTTATGAAAGGCGAGAGAAATGCATGTTAAGCGAGGCTTGGCAAAGCAATACTGACTACAAAAGAAATAGCCCCTTTTGTTTTGGGTGGCGTGGAAAGCGATCAGAGAAAAAAGAAAATGGCGATCCCCAATTCGTGAGCCAGCTTTGGTTATAAGCGATTTTGTTATTTTTTTTATATAAGGTGTTAAAGAGCAGTGTTTTGAGAGCAGTGGTGGCCCAGTGGTAACTGCCGCGACTTACGAGTTGCAGGTAGTAGGTTCGAACCCAGACAGGCGCTTTACTTTGTGTAAATTATTTCATCGACACTGCTCTCAAAACGGTGAAGGAAAACATCGTGAGGAAACCGGCATGTCCTAGAACCAAAAATTCGAAGACATGTGACATCTACCAACCCCACTCCCTCTCACAGAGAGTAGGCCTGTGTCCCAGCAGTGGGAACATTACAGGCTGATTATGCTAAGGTGTTAAAAAATTAACCTGACAAACTTTAAGAGGTGTTTTAGACCATCGAGCTGAACAACATTCACTATGGAACCAACTCTGAAATCACGAAAAAAAAACAGCTGTTTCATACATTTTAAGTTAAGTAGGTATTGAACTTTTGTATTAAACAGCAGATTTTTTTTTCGCAATTTACCTAATTACCTATATTGTTTATCTAGGCTTCTATTAGGATGTTAAATAGTTTACTAAAATAAATAATACCTAAACTAAAACAAAACAATATGACAGCAGATCGACCTTTTTTCTGTCAACATGACAAAAAAGGTCGATCGCAGATTTTGGTGTAACAAATTAAACACCCGAGTTTAGTTGATTTTTGAAACGTCAATAAATTTATATCTGAGTAATAAATAAGGGGCGGATTAACATATTTTCTTTACAAAAGTTGTCAATACTAACTTCATATTTCATAGATAAAAATATCCTTATTTAAAAAAATTCCCCATAACTAATTAAATGGTTCCTTGAAAGGATTTATAAGGATTATGTATTATATTCTCTAGGTTCTAGAAACAGTCACACAAAGTAAATCAACTTTTTCAAAAACAAATTGCACTACATACTCGAATTCGAATCGTAAAAACATCTAAAGTTTGCCACACACGATATGTAATGAACGCATCGCCCTACTTAGTCAAGTGTGTGTACTCTGTGGCACTGCTGGGTACTCAGTTTTTTAATTAAACATTGTCTCGTCGCAATCAAGATGGTATATCAAATAGTGCACAAGCGGGGCGGGATACTGCTGTGGTTTTATTGAAAGCGGGGCTTAGTGTCAAAGGATTGTGTTATCCTGGTTTTATTTATTTGCAACCATTAGGTAGATGACCTGAAATAACTTTCAATATAATAACAGTGTCAATAGTTTAAAACGGTGCAAAAAATTGAGAGCTAATTATTTTAGTTCTAACTTTTTTCTAACAAAAAGCGAAAACGTGTCGCTCACTTTAGGTTGAGCACAATAAGTGCTCAAAACAAAGTGATTTCACTTTCGCTCAAAGGTTAATTTCAATAACCTAAAATAACTATAAAAATCGTAAAAAAGTATTAAGATTGAAGCGACCTAAGAAGCGTTATGAAATATTGAGTAAGAAGCGGTATAGAATATGAGTACGTTCCGTATTCGAACAACAGATGTTCGACAGTCAAAACAACTACAATTTATTTAATTCATCGCTCCGCTCGGTTCGCAAATCGCTCCGCTTGTAACCCAAATCGCTCCGCTCTCTGCACCACCTTGTGTCAACTCCACAGTCCATTGTCACGGGTACAATAGTCTGATTAATGCCAAACAGGCACTGAGATTGGTTCTGTACAATGTCTCTGTTTACGCCAATGATGGCGTTGGTGATTTACGTGTGTTCCCAACCTAAAATATAAGCGCTTTTGTCTTTGAAATCTTGAGGCGTTACTGTCTTTGTGTGCGCAGCTTAAGTTATGATTATGGGAAGATTTTTGGGTATTTGATTTAATTTTTGGGATTAAAGGGTGTGTTTGTGTGAGTAAGTGCTAAGTTGCTATAGGTATAATTAGAGACACCACATTAAGCTACTACAATCTGTCAAATTTCTTTATTAGATTTTCAACTTTATCGCTAAAGCATAAGGTTCAAAGTTGATTGGGAAAATTTGCCAGTTTCGAGTAGCTTGATTTGCTGGCGTCTGTATGTACAAAGGTACACCTACATTTCACCATTTATGTTTCAAGGCGGGGCGAGCCTACACTGAAAAAAATAATTTCTTACTACAGCACATTAAAGCGATTTCATTAAGACTATTGAGTTTACTGACTTTATACAGTAAGAAAAAATGTTTGTAAAACAGAACAGGCAAAACAGTAGCTTTGAATGATTGAACATAGTACCTATTTAATGAAAAAAACTACAAAAAAAAAAGGAAAACCACCATTGCTGTAATGTAAGTAAATTTCAATGGTTTGAATAATGTCACCAAATTAATAAAACAGTTAATTTTGTGACCTTATAGCTACTTAAAACGTTACAGTTTACTGTCATGACGGTAACATTTTGTTCGGATCAGTAAAAAATACTGTTTTGAACGGTATGCTCATATGGAACTGTTTAAAGCATTCAAATCAATGTTTTTTCATTTTTATTTACTGCTTATTTCTTTCAGTATATTGTCATCAGTCGGACACAAACCACACTCAGGGCTGCTACTGAGAGAAATCCCTGATAGAAGATAAAATAAGGGAGGTTTGCAATGTCAGACCATCAAAACTTCACCACTTTCACGGCGTCGTCGGTAGTAGAGCAGATGTCACTTTGACTGCAAGTTTTGGGACACAGAAAGCAGCATAGAATACCTTCTATCCTAGCATAGACATCATAGTTTGTGACATAGCATCACACCCGCGAGGTAACCCCACTTTACCAGGTAGGAGTTACATTTTCCCATTTGTGTCCGGAGACCGTTCAGGAACTTACAAGTGGACCACGAAACCTTACACCCTGCAGGAAATTGCTCCTTTGGTGGTAGATGTTAAGTGGGAGGGGGAAAAGTATCCTGCCTCAGTTTGCATCGGGAGTTAGTCGGGATTAGTCAGAAGCCCGAAAGTCTGGTAACTAGTCTTGCCAAGGTGTATCGTGCTATCCAGCCGCGGGGTTGTGGAGGTCCTGTTGGTCTCGTGGTTCGATTTCCTGGTCAAGCAAAGTGTTATTGGGTTTTTCTATTAGGAATTTCTTCGTAGCAGCCCGGAGTTTGGAAGTTGGCGGTGTGATACCCCCGTGCATTGGCAAGCACGTTAAGCCGTTGGTCCTGCTCTCAATTTCTCTCCGGTCGTGTCGGATTGCGAACCGCCCCATCAGACTATGAGAGTATGAGAAGAGAGAGGGCGCCTGTGTCTGCGCACACACTTGTGCACTATAATATCTCCCGCGCCGAAGGCTAGTCTCCGTTGAGATTGGCCGCCGTGACCGAAATACGGTCTGGAGGACAATTATCATTATTTGTGGAGGTCAGATAGGCATCCATGTGAAAGACTGAAATTCAGCTTCATCCAGTTAGACTGGAAGCTGACCCCAATACAGTTGGGAAAATGATGATGACCTGATAGTAACTGGTCACTACCGTAAATATGGTGACCAAACCTGAATACAATCAACATTAATTTTTCCTAAACTGTGCCAAAAATAATACAATACAATACCAAATGCACTTCCTACTGCAGCTGAATTACAACTGAAAATTAACATTAGAATAATATAAACGCGATACAAAACTGACTAAAACATAGATTTAGGTTATGAATTCCGTTTTGCTACTGTTCGCAACACTATCAACCGGAAACGGATGCTAACAACACAATTCCGAATGCGGAAATGCTGTGTTTGCTACCACTTCCTGTCATTCGGATGTGCTTTGTAGTGGCAGCAAAAAAATGTTCGGAAGTTTGATATATGGGCAACACAAGGTATCCAACCTTGTTAATATTTATAGGTCAAGATTGGAAACGTTTGTTTTTCAGTTGTGGGGAAACAATGATGTCAGTTTGATTGATATGGTACTGAATAATAATATTTAACATTTTGACCGCCATAGTCATGTATAGATGACAAACCAAAATGTACCCAGTACATTTTGTACATTTTGGTCGAAACTGTAAAATTTTCCCAATCTACTTTGGACCTTATGTTGTAGCGATAAAATTGAAAATCTATTAAAGAAATTTGACAGATTGTAGTAGCTTGATATGCTGGCGTCACTACATAGGGTGGCTATACGGCTTGTGAAGACGATTTGGTCACCCGCACGGTGAAAATCGACCTATTGTAAATACCCCATAAAGGTAGTCAGGGGCGCTACAAGAAGGATAATACCTATGACATGCTCAGAAACACCTTTCCCAAAATGAATAAACCTTAACCTTTTGACCGCCATGTATGTATAGATGACAAACCAAAATGTGCCCAGCACGCCACGGTTCGACTACATGACAGACTTTGACGCCGAGGGCACGTTTTTTGATTTTTTGCCGTGTGGCGGTCAAAAGGTGTGAGCAGTGGTGGCCCAGTGGTAACGGCCGCGACTTACGAGTTGTAGGTCGTAGGTTCGAACCCAGACAGGCGCTTTACTTTGTGCAAATTATTTCATCACCAATGCTCTCAAAACGGTGAAGGAAAACATCGTGAGGAAACCGGCATGTCCTAGAACCGAAAATTCGAAGACATGCGACATCTGCCAACCCGCACTGGGCCCGCATGGTGGATTACGGCCCACTCCCTCTCACCGAGAGGAGGCCTGTGTCTCAGCAGTGGGAACATTATAGGCTGATTATGTATGTATGGTCAAAAGGTTAATATTGAAGTTTTTGCTGTGTAGTTTGTCACGCTACTTTTTTTGTCCAGCTAGCACACCAAACGGTGAAGGAAGGCTATTTTGGAGGCTATTTTTTGTTATTTTAGTTGACACTAGCTGTGCCCCGCGATTTCACCTGCATAAGTCTGGATCCTGTGGAAATATCCGGAGAAAAAGAATCCTAAGTCCTAACCCAGGTCAGGGTCTGTCTGAGTACCAAATCATATCCAAATTCGTTCAGCCGTTTTATCGTGAAAGCTTAACAAACAAACATAAAAATAATCAAATCAATTATCTTTATTTTTAACCGACTTCTAAAAAGGAGGAGGGTTCTCAATTCGGATGTTTATATTTTTTTTTATGTATGTTCGGGTCCGTCATATATTTGCAAAATTATTTTTTTGTTAGTAAGAGGTTTATTCCGAAATGGTCCCATTTAAATTTCGTAAAGATCTGATGATGATCACTATTGACGCGCCTGATCTACATGCTGTGCTGGCTCGCTTCTTTGTGCCAGACAACTACTGCCGCGGCAGAAAGCACAGGCTGTTTGCTGTGCCTCCATGTCGCACAGATGCGCGTGCTAAGTCCCCAGTACCACGTACTCTGGCCGCACTTAATGATCTCTTGGACTCTAATCCAACAAACGATCTGTTTGCGGACGAATGGACGAAGATTTTGTCGGCATGTCAGGAGTACTGTGAGAGGGATGTATGAAAGTGTTGTTAACTTTTTACTTGTTTTTATATTCAATGTTTTATGTGTATGTGTAAATTGTCTTTAATTCCTGTAATTGGTTGTAAACCGTTTTAATTAAAGAATAAATAAATAAATAAAAATAAATAAATGAGTTTCGGAGACAGACAACGGAACTCTTCAATAAATTATGCCAGCAAATCAACCGCGATTGCTGCTATCGCATATAAATATTGTATGCATTGTTTACGCAATCACACAACATAACATGTACCCTTTAAAGGGGTAGGCACATGTGTTCAATAGCTTCCTTTCACTGATATTCACATAGCAAGTAGTGTTATATGAATTTGTGTGGGCTACACTTTGTAGGTAGTGTTTTTTTTTTTGTAAAAAAGTTTTATTTATTAAATCTATACCTACCTATCTAAATAAAACAAAGTCGGGTTAGTTACACAATTTATAACATTTTTTTTTGTTTTTTTTTTTTGTCCTACTGCCAAGAAAAGGCCTCCATTTTCTCTTTCCCCTCCCCTTTGTCATAAGCTAGTAAACTCTTACTATTATATGAATAAAGACAAATAGGCAATATGTTGCAGTTCGCAAGCTCACAATGATAATACAGATTCTATAAACCTGACTCTCCAGAAACTCCAGTACTAGCAATTTGATCTCACAATTGTTTGCACCGTTCCCAGTAACGCTTTAAAAGCGATGTATTCGCTTTAATGTTTAAATATGGTGCATAAAGACAACAATGTAGGTCTTATTACCAGGGCCATTGTGTGTGGAGTTTAATGTGACTTTTGAATAGTGTCTTGTGATTTATTAGATTGTCTCTGGGAATAAAATAAAGACAATTTGAAATCACGTCATTTCTTGAAAGGGTAAGCAAAGTTGGATTTTACATCCACATTTGGACCCAGTGATTGCAGGTGAGCCTGTAAATCGCGCTTCTCTTTCTTTTCTCTGTAGTCCGACAGTGACCGCGCTTTAGGTCCTGTAGTCCCCTTAGCCGGGCACAAACCCATTTCCTAGTGCTCCTGAGGAACCCCCCTATGGAATGAAAAAACCCAGCAGGTCATATTTTTCGTATTCCGAGGATTGAATCTGCAGTGATAGCCCAGTGGTGTGAGCAGTGGTATTGACCCCGACTTACCGAAGATTATGTGACATTATTAGGCCCAGTGCGCGTTGGTGGACACACCCCCACACACTGACACACTGACACACACACACACACACCCCCTCTCATACCCTCTCACACCCTCACACACATACACACCCTCACACACATACACACCCCCACACACACACACACCCCGACTGACTCAGTTTTATATGGATTTGCGAAGTTAACATACACTTACCGCAGTCATTCATTGAATGAGTGAGTGACTATTCTTCACATTTTGAAACCGTTTCGTGCCTCAGAAAGTACGTTTAGCCATTGGTCTTAGTTGATAAACAAATACCCAACAGTCATTAAGTTTTGCTAGTGCCCCAAACTTAGCAAACTGATATTGCCTTGGAATATTGGTTTTGCCCAGTAATTGTTTTGTGAAGGTCAGATGTACTAGTAAAAGAGCTTTTTAGGGTTCCGTACCAAAATGGTAAAAACGGAACCCTTATGGTGAGACAAAATATGTCTGTCTGTCTGTCACAGTTGTTTAAGATGACGTTTGCCCTACTATTTTGCAAATACGAAAGAAATAAAAATATATGTTTTTTTTTTAAACAGGGACTGAAACGGGGTCTGAAAAATTCGAAGTGGGGCTACTAGGGCATGTGGGGTATCATATGAAAGACATTTTTTCTTTTTTTTTTTGGCTGCATAGTTTTCGACTTTTGATGAAAAATGTAAAAAAAAATACTGTTCCCCCCTTATCTCCGAAGTTTGCATAGAGAAAAATCTATGTGATAGAAGTTTATGTAAAGATTACAGGAACAATAAAACGAAGTCTCTAAATAGCACACTTTTTCAGAAATCATCAACAAAAGTTACATTAGTTCTACTATCGCTCAAGAGATGGCGCTGACATAAAACAGCAATATTCTACACCGCAGTGCACAGTGTTAAAATTCTCTGATGAATATACACCTCGCCGATTAAAATATTTAAAAACATATGATTGTGCGGAACCCTCGGTGCGCGAGTCCGACTCGCTCTTGCCCGGTTTTTTTCTGAAAAATGTTAGCTGGAAAAACTCTAAAAGTAGGTATATACTATCAAACCACCTACCGTATCTGTTTCTGTTGCCAAGCAGGGTTAATGTACTCAGCACCCTAATTGCGTAACACACTATCAACCACAATCTGAATAATTTTGAAGGATATTGCTAAACCATTGATTCATTTGTTCGAACAATTTCTATGCTGAACAACTCAAATAAGCAATGTATATTGTTGAACTGTCATAATGAAAGCCATTGCTACTGCTAAGTCAAAGTCAAAGTCATTTATTTCGGAGCAATATACATTGTGTAGAAATTTTGTAAAATAAAACAGTACCATTCAAATATAACAAACGAAAAAAAAACATGTCAAAAATAATAAAAATAACAAATTCAAGACGATAATAATCCACATTCATTTTAAAATAATTAATAATACAATAAAACAAGTAAGTAGTCAAATAAAAAGGAAAAACTAAAATCAAATTAGTATACAAAGATCAAGATCAGTGATTTATGACATCAAATTTTTTAAGAATATTGTAATAAAATAAAAAGTAGTGTAAAAAAGATTAACAATATGTCATCTAGTGTGTTAAGCACTTACCCTGACTCTTTGAAAAGTACCTATGGGTGCTAGATTTTCATAGGAAGCGATGACGACTGCTTATTTTGCTATGCTATACCATGACTGTAAATGGAAATATGGCGGAATTATAATGCTGAAGGAAAACATCGTGAGGAAACAAAACCAAATTCTCACATGTTCTAGAACCAAAAATTCAAAAACATCTGACATTTACCAACCCGCACTGGGCTCACGTGGTGGTACTATCTCACCGAGAGGAGGATTGTGTCCCAGTAGTGGGGAAATTATCGGCTGAATAAGTGTTATGTCTATAGCGCAAAAAACCAGACAGCCAGACAAAACGAAACCTAATGGTTTCCTTATTAGACAAAAACCTAAAAAACTGGCCAAGTGCGAGTTGGACTCGCACACGAAGGGTTCCGTACCATAAGGCAAAAACACCGAAAAAAAACACGTTTGTTGTATGGGAGCCTCCCTTAAATATTTATTTTATTTTGTTTTTAGTATTTGTTGGTATAGCGGCAACAGAAATAGCAACATAATTTGTGAAAATTTCAACTGTCTAGCTATCGCAGTTTTTGAGATACAGCCTGGTGACAGACAGACGGACGGACGGACAGACAGCGAAGTCTTAGTAATAAGGTCCCGTTTTTACCCTTTGGGTACGGAACCCTAAAAACTGAAACTCCCATCTAAAACATAGTCTCAAAATTGCCAAATTCTCAAACGAAACATCTACCCGAACATAGGCCCGGTTACATGAAACAAAGGCCACATAGGGACGTTAATCCTATTTTCATATCCATTGCCTGGAGCGCGTATGTTTAGATTGAACGTCAACATCGCCTAGATTGCTCCAGGCTAAACCCGCGTCTGCTCCAGTGCTTAGGTATATCTAAATTAGGTCAGATTTAGGCCTTTTGGAATAGGAGTAGATTGTTTCAACTTTTTTGTCGTTTATGTCTCTAGTAGCTGCCCCCAGCGGTTTCACCCACGTAAATGTCGATCCCGTGGGAATATCGGGATAAACAGTAGCCTATGTTTTAATCCAGGGTGTCAGCTACCTCTGTACAAAATTTTATCAAAATTGGTCCAGCCGTTTGAGCATGAAGAAGTAACAAACATAATATAAACACACACACACTCACAAACTTTCGCCTTTATTGTGTAAATTATTTCATCACCATTGCTCTCACAACGGTGAAGGAAAACATCGTGAAAATCGGCATGTCCTAGAACCAAAAATTTGAAGACATGTGACATCTATCAACCCGCACTGGGCCCGCGTGGTAGATTATGGCCTACTCCCTCTCACCGAGAGGAGGCCTGTGACCCAGCAGTGGGAGCGTTATTGCCTGAACGTTTCCACTGCTGGGAGGCTGGCTTGGCTGATTATGTTATGTTTGTTTATGTCTCTAGTACAATTAGTCGCTAAATTAGTCGTTAGTAGATCTTTGAGAGTAGTAGTCTGAAGCTGGAAAATCTTACCCAGTCTCACTGGGTATCGCGTTACCCAGTATCTGGGTGGTAGATACAATAATAAAAAGACATTTCACTAGGAAAGCTCACGTATGGTTCTCAAACATGGCCTCTTCCAATTCAGTAGAGGTCCATGCTTGAGGTTTGCCAGACATTTATCGAATGGAGTTTTCTGGGTATTAAACTTGTGAATCGGGTTTTTATACGATACAAAACACCTAACCTATATAACCGATTTTTACTAAATATCGTCAAAGCTCTGTTCTTCGACACAAAAGAAGTGAGAGCACTTTGGGCCAGAAAGTGCACAAGTGCCCATCCGTAGACGCTTTCTTGTCCGCCATTGTTTTCCACTCTCAACTGGTCCCCTTTATAGATAAGGGTGTGCCACAGACTTGAGATCTTCTTTGATAATGTATTATCAGTTATAAAGAGTTTTATTTTTAAAATGGCGGTCGGGTTGTGTTTTGTGGGCGTTTTGGTGGTGGAGTAGTATTTAGGGGTATAATGAACTTAATTTGGAGATAATAAAAAACACACAAGAAAAGAACTGAAACCTAACTGGTGAAAAATGAGAATACAGGCTCAGTTTGGAGATATTTTGTCCGTTATGTATGTATTTATGTATGTTCATCTGTGGTCTTATCTTCTAAATTACTTGTCATAATTTGACAAATGAGGTATCGTTGGAAGCGCCTTGATCGTCCGCTGTTTTATAGGCTATGGGACGTCACATTAAATAGAATATGGCGCCCTCTAGCGGAAATAAAGTCATGACCTAAAAAAAATATTTTTTAATCATGCCGTGTTGGGTATCAAATGAAAGGGCTGAATTATCACATTTCAAAAATATAAATGTTACTGAAATAAGCCCCAAAACAGTTAAATAAAAATAAGTTTAAAAACTTAAATCCGACTACTGAAAAGGATGAAACACGAAAGTACCTTCCCGTGGTCGAATGCTACGATTTATTCCGTTCTGATCCCCTGAAGACCCCCTCCACCCCTCCATCCTCGATCCCCTGCTTGATCGTCTTCTGTTTTTTTTTTCTGTCTTATCCAAACTTTCTCATTCCGGTTTGATCCGCTTTTTTTCTTTTGTTGCTACCATAGAGTAATCTGTGCCATAGCTTACAAGTATTTTCCAAAGGTTCAAATTGTAAGGCCCAATACCTTAAGGCTGAACCATTTTGCATGATAGCTCTACTATATAGCTTACAAGTATTTTAGTACATCGTACCACGGGATGGTACTATCTTGTTTCATCCTTTTCAGTAGTCTGGTTTGAGTTGTCAAACTTATTTTTTAATTTATGTTTTTTGTTTAATATATTTATTTCTAGGAAATCTCTGTTTTCTAATTATAGGGGATCAGACCGGAGTAAATAAAAAATAACCTTTATAAAAAGGAGGATTCGACGCCTTTTGTTTTGTAATTTTTTTAGCTTAACATAAACAATGTTCTCGTTAACTCCTGCAGATAAGCTAGAAGTTGCTTTTGTAGACGTAAGTACGTGAACAAAGTTGCAACGAGCAGGGTTGTATCTTACAATCCCGTGTTGTCTTGGGCTATTACCACTGTAGCATCCTGTTAATTCCACAGCTAATTATATCACTATCCGGACGTCGAGAGAATGTCGTGAATCGTTTCTGACACCTGTCAGTTTCTGATAAACGAATACGTGTTTTGCGAATTTGATCTTTATTAGTTACTAGAATTATCGCACTGGCAGGTATCAGGAACGCATTCTCTCGACGGCCGGACTATTTTACCTACACTGGCTCATCATCATCACTCAAAATCCACACACACACAACCCTCTCACACACACAGACACACCCCCACACACACCCTAACCCTCACACACACACAAATGCGTCTCTCTCCCACACACACACACACCCTCTCACACTCACACACACACACACCATACCCCAACATACACGCGCGCGCACGCACACTTATACAATTGATCGTATATTATTTTTGTTTTTATTTTTCCTCTTTTCGTTATTTGCTTCTTGTATGTTTATGAAAGAATATATATAAGTTTTTTTTTGTTGTTTCTATGATACGTACCTACCCCGTTGCTCCGTTAGGCTCGTGGTTGTCTTTGGTTCGGTTCCCGGGTCTGCCAAAGTGTTATTGGGTTTATCCAATGGGATTTTTTTAGTAACAGCCCGTAGTTTGGAAGTTGACGGTGTTGATACGCCTTCGGAAAGCACGTTATGCCTTTGGTCCTGATCTCTCTCCGGTCGTGCCGGATTGCCGTCCCATCGGACAATGAGAGTGAGGGCAGAGAGAGTGCACTTGTGTCTGCGCACACACTTGTGCACTATAACATTTCCCGCGCCGAAGGGTGGTCTCCGCTGAAATTGGTCGCCATGGCCGAAATTAGGTCTGGAGGAATTTCCTTTAGGTACTAAGTACCGAAATGTTTCAAAGATTTTTTTTTGTATGAATGTAATTAAAAAGCATGTTATTATTATTCAAAACTTTTATTAATCTTGTTTTTCATTACGGAACCGACTCCAAAAACATTTGATTATCTAGCAGTACAAATAGTTCTAATTAATTAATATTACACTTCAATTAAAACCATTTTCAGTAAATTAATCTACTACAAACCTTTGGACTATATAATTATTTTATTAAAATTATAAAAAAGTGTTCAAAAAATAAAAAAAGATAGCGTTATCTTTTATTTTAAAATACGCATTAATATAAGTAAGTACAGTGACTGAATAAAGTCTTAAATAAAATATAAGTTAACAAAAAAATTAAACGTATGTAATGCAAAAGATTAATAACAAAATAATTATACTTAATTACGTTTTTTAGAAATAAGAAATTAATTACAAGTAGTATTTACATAGTAACCCAAATACTAATCTAAAATTAATTTTCAGTCTCAGTCAGAAGGTTTCTGAAGTTATTTACATAAACTAGGTACTTAATTTTAACAAAATTATAATAGATTAATAATAGACACACAGGTTAAAATATTTATTTTAGTCCCTTATAAGGATTTTCAATAAAATCGATAATTCGAGGTTAAAATACTATTCAAATTAACATTGACCACTTAATTAACAATATTTTATATACTTATGTATATAAAAAAAAGTCAAACATTTCTACTTAATAAAATGAGATAAGTACTAATAAGTACTTTTTTATTTAAATAAACAAAAATCTATTTTTTTTAGAACACATCTTAGATTAAATATCAATATTTTGATTATCTACAGTTTAAAATAAGACAGCTAATTCAAAACTTAAGAAATTACAACTTAATTTTAACTTAAAAGTTACTAGAACTTAGGTTAGTTTTTCTTTGACATGAACACTTAAAGCTTTTTAATTTTAGGCTCGTTTGTCAAACTTTTGACGTATGTAATTAAAGTCGTGAGAAGTATACTAAGAAGACATCTTTTTTCATTAAACTTTTTTATTATTTTTGCACCAACGTTAACTAAAGCAGTTTTCTTTTTAATTACTACGTGCTCTCATTAGTTTTCAGTTTTTTTTCTGAAAATATAAAAATCTATTCTATGTAATGAGTAAATAGAACTGAACTAATAAAATATTATAGAAATGGTATCTATTTATAAATAATTAAAGAAAAACTTTCAAATTATCTTAAAATTAACGATAATGATATTGTAGTAAGCATAATAAATTATTCTCCAAATCTCAAAAGTAAAACGACCAAATCCGCGGAATGACACACGTTCAAAATATGTGTTTATACAGTGTGAGTCTTCATATTGTGCACATATCGAAATGAGGGTAACTAAGCTTAATTTTATCGACAGAAAAAATATTAAAAAAAATCTAAAACAAAAAAAAAATTTGTAGAATTTTTATTAAAATTCTTGTTCGCTGCCGTGACCCCTGTGTAAACAATCGCCCTCAATTGGGAATTATGGTTTTTTTCTAACAAAAATCTGATATTTTTTCATCAATTTTTACAATAATTGTAAAATTACTCAATAAAAACCCCATCAACTACTCTTTTTTATTATTTTAAATTATTCTCCATCGTATCAGATTTCTAAACGTAAAATACTATGTTTATAACTCAATCACAACATTTCCTATCAACTGTTAAAGAAAGGCCTTGCAATCACCATACTTTAGCAGGTAAAGATCCTTTTAATTTTTTTTTAATTTTTTCAAATATTTTTTCCGTCGATAAAATTAAGCTATGTTTCCCTCATTTCGTTATGTGCACATTATGAAGACTCACACTGTATAAAAAAACCGCGCTGATACTTAGACGAAACGTGGGAAAAACTTACAAAAAAACCTGATCAGTATCATAAATATTAATGTGCCTTCCAGTATCGAAGGGTAAATTTTTGTAAGAAGTAACCCGGAGTAGATATCTTTAATATGATTATATTATTTATCTATAGAATACTGACTGTGCCAGTTTTCAAAGGGAAGCCGGTAGGAATTGAGTTGTATGGATCCTTCGCCACTGGTGCCTTCTTAAAGATATAATTAATTATACAGAGTTATTGGTAAAACATTAATAACTTCTTAAGAGGTCCTAAGAGGAAACCAGGAATCGCGAAAAAAAAATCAGCTATGCCCTACATTTATGTTCGTATAATTCGTCAAAATAGGGAACAGCTGATTTTTTTTCGCGATTTCAGGTTTGGTCCCATGGTAAAAGTTGTTCATAATGATGTGTACAATGACCTCTTAAGAGGTTGTTAATGTTTTACCAATAACCCTGTATAAGTATTTAATCTTTACTGCAATATTTCTGGTCCTAATCGCAGGTCAAAAGGAACAAATTCTAGAATAAAAATAAAAAAGAATTACCTCAAGACACACATTAAGAAATTCTTATCTCTATACCGTTATTTCAAGTTCTTTTCTTTAGTTAACATCAGTGCAATAACATCAATAAACAATTTACACAGTGTCTTCGACACGATAGGGCGATTCATCTTTAAGCTTACGTATATTATTTATATTTTAACTGATTATATTTTAAAACATCTCATGTATTTCACCTAACTACACATCATTTATTTAAACGTGGGTCCCGGCTGTCAGCTGGGCGCCATTACCTGAAATTGGAGCCAATATTAATAAAATGCATCGGCAATCATAATTTATTGGATTTCTCATGTTTGAGAGGCAGGGTGAAAGATTGGATGTGATGACCAGAATTTTGTGAAAGGCAAATATAATGTGATATAATTGAACGAACGTGGTCAGAAAATAATATTAATATTAAGGTAAATATTATTCTGCTAATCAACAAAATTATAATTACAGAGCCAGATCACAATGAACAGAGACCCTTGCAAGTGGGAGATCTCGTTCTCATCGTGGACCCTAACTCTCCCAGAAATGTGTGGCCGAAAGGTGTGGTGCAGGCCGTAATACCTGGCAAAGATGGCCGCATTCGAGTGATTGATGTCAAGACTAAATCCGGCCTTCTGCGGCGGAATGCGGCACGCGTCGCACCTATCTCTACGGGTGATGAGTGCTGTAGCAGCACGGACGCGCAATCTTTGACACACAATACTATTTTAAATATTTCTAATTTTTGTTTCTGCGTGAATATTATGTGCCTTACCTGGGTCAAATAAATTTATTTTTTGTCTTTTTTTATTGTACTGACGTTTCCGAGAGGTAAAATTATTCTTAGAATTACGTAAGGTCCATGCTCTATAGTATAGTGAAAAGAAAGACATTGAATGCATCTAAAAAAGGGATTAATGTTTCTATCACAATCATACTACAACTAACTTGTAATTTTTTTTGTGTTTGTATTCTTTTTATGCATCATGTTTACCGCAAATAAAATTACATATTTTCTTTCTTTCTTATACAAACTTTATGACCGGTAATTTCGTCTAAAAGGACCAACTAAAAACGAATTCTAATTTGAGACCTACCTTTGGTAGTAATCTGATTGGACTGCAAGTTTCCTTGACTGGACGGCGGAAGAATATACAAAGCTCCTGAAGACTGCGAAGATGATTTAGGCACCTGTTTAGAGAGAATAAGGTTTAGAATCGAAGAAACAATAGACTAAGCGAAGCACAAGATGGAGGAAGGAGCATAGATGAAAATAGCTCCTAGCATGTATCAAAAAGAAAATCTAGCTACCCAAATAGATACAATAGTTTACAATATAATATCATCATTTTATTTGAGTAATTTATAGCTTAGTTAAACATAGTAGTAATTTTTTGAAATTGAAATACCACTATCCTATAGTATAGTATTTTGGTTTTAATTTTTGCGACAAACGCACTACGTATAGCCATAGAGATTAATGAAGTCTTAAGGTGAAAGCGCCAGGGTAGCCCGCGAAATTCAATTTTTTTAGGTTTTTTGCAATTTGCTGGTCAGTATTAAGTTGTACGTTGATTGAAATATGATTCGCGGTCGTAACAAATATGTATTTACAGAATTATAATCATTAAAGTCATCAACACAACTCACTAAGACCATGTAATCCCCAAGAATGACTATTTGACTTTGACTTTAATGATTATAATTCTGTAAATACATATTTGTTATGACCGCGAATCATATTTTAATCAACGTACAACTTAATACTGATCAGCAAATTGCAATAAACGTAAGAAAATTTGAATTTCGCGGGCTACCTTAGAGCTTCCCCCTTAAAACTAAGTAATATTGTGTTCACGACGAGTATTTTAAAATCGTTCAATTAATAATACGTGACATTTTCTACACGCGTTCGATTTAGGCCCACTGTTTATTACAGTTGTTATTCAAACAATTTATTTCAGATATCCATATAAATTAAAATCAAAATTAAGCTCAAAATTAAAAAAACAACAACAAAATCAAACTTAAAAATTAATACACACATTACATTAAATAATAATCGCACGCGCTGGCATGCAACTGCAACCACCTCCGCAAAAATCAGCTATTACTTTTCTCTTCAATCGTAACTTATTTTTTTTCCTTTTATGAAATAATTTAATGAACTTGTGTAAAAATATACGTCATTTTCTCAACCATGTGTAAATTTAAGCCTCGAAGGTCGTTAACCAACTGTGGAGGATATATTATTCAGTTAGAGGACCAGTTATCGTTTAGTGTTTAGTAACTTTTCCTATTATACCCTAAGGACCAATATGTGAGCTGGATGCTCACCTAAATTAGGAACATAACCATTACGTCACTGAAATTAGTGAGGAATATTGCCTGTACCTACTTGTTTGAATTCGAATTACTCCGCAATTATTTTGGCATTCAGACTTGGCATGAAATTGAGTCATTACTGTACTAATATTACACGCAACTTTCGAATCAAAAGACCTGAGGGGGCAATTCTCGTAATTTTAAGAACGTTCACATTTTGATCTCAGTCTCAATGTGTCAAAAAAACCTCTAATTTCCCTACATTTTGACAAGTTTTTGTCTTCAGGTATTATTTATAGAAGTTTTTAGTTGAACGGATTTTTAGCTAAAATAATAATTTGTAGGTTTCTCTACTATTAAGTATATACAATATACATAGTTCATATAGAGAATTAGAGGCTAATGTCGAGCGCGCATATATACAAGTTTATATGTAGTAATCTATATTATAATAATATAGTATAATATAATTTTTTATAAAGACATAACATTTTTCGTTTATATGTTTGTAAGAGGAACCTCAGGACTCTCTCTCTATTACAAAAAAAATAAAATATAGCTAGCTAGATCATAGGATACATTTTATGTTAAATCAAGAAATTTCAAGTATTAGATGCTAGTAATAGATTTTCATCAGTTTCTGTTGGAAACTCAATCTATCGCAGACCAACCTCGCGTTACGTTGTGACGTTACAGTAGTATTATGACACATACCTAGTAGTGATTCCTCATACGTTTTATTTTAATAACCGGAAAAGCTTCCTTAAGAAAATAATAATGTTGAACTTACTTGAGGCTGTGCACCACTATTTGTTGACGATGATGACGCCAATGGACTGGTGACGGGCCTCGAAGATGATGACGATGACGGTGAGGTTACTGATGGCACTGATAAAGATATAACAGTCATATTATAAGTTTGTCACTTAAATGCCGAGAAAATCACAGGAGCAGTAAAAGATAATAATAAGAAACTTAATTTCAGTATCTTAAATATTTTTCCTTTTTAAAATAATTTAACTGAAGTATAGCTTAATTATTTGATTCCTATTATACAGGCTGGTAGGTACATCGACGCGCAAACTGTAACATAATGAAAAAAAAAATAAGAGAAGAGAAAAAATAAAAAGACGATCAAAAGCTTATTAAAATCATTATTACCATAGAGATTACCTGGAGGATGATTGGCATTTCGAACAGAGTAGTACGGCGGTGGTGCTGGCTTTCCTACTGGATTCGTATTCATCTGTGCCACATATGCTGTTGACAATGTTCATATTGAAAGAATGGGTAACTGAGACACGTACAAACTATGCTACAAAGAGTATCATCTATGACGGAGCACAACTTTATAATAATTTACCATCCTTTTTAAAAAATGTAAGCTGTTTCAGGGGTTTTAAATCAAAACTATCAAATTACATAATTGAAACACTAACAAGATAACTAGCCTACTCGTTGAGGATATAACCGTTAAACGTGTAACCCAAACAATAATTTAAAAACAAAATAATGTTAAGCCTATTGTGTTGAATCAGTGACCGTTACCTGCAATAAGTTTATTACATTATATTAATGTATCTTATGTTCTCGTGTTAGTGGTTCGTTTGTCTTTTTGAGAATAAAATATTTAAACCTAAAGAACACAATAGTGCCTAGATAACGCAAGTATCACGATCTGTATGAAAACCAAGCGTGCCATTTTTTGACTACCTACAAGCAATATTTAGTGATACGAAAATCAAATCGATTCAAAGACGCCGCCGCGTGCGGCATCCGTCTCGCCCCACCCCCAGGGCCTAGCGCCAGCGCTTACGCTCACCCAGCCAGCAGTACTACAGGACTGAGCGCGAAAGTGGCGGCTTACGAATTTTGTACGTAAGCTGGGCACCCGAAGTATCTATATCTGCGGTGGTAGCACTTCGATTTGAGCTGACCTAACGTAGTAAGTAGCTTCATCAAAAGAGGCTAATTTATATTATACTAGATTTGTGTCTACATGATTTGATTTGATTTGTGTTTTGTGTCTGTGATTTGTGGCCGACTGTACCAATATGTTAGAGAGGAGTCAATTGATTTAAATTTTCTTCTTTCGTATCTCGACTTGTCACAGTACTAGGACCTAAAGTCCGGCTGTCGAGAGAATACGTTCCTGTCACCTGTCAGTGCGAAAATTCTAGAAGCTAATAAAGATCAAATTCGAAAAACATGCATTCGTTTGTATGAAACTGACAGGTCTCAAGAACGGGTTCTACCGTAGTTGGTAGCAATGTTTATCGTTGATTTTGATAATACTACCTTAATTTATTCTTAGACATGCTAAAGTTGGCTTCAATTCTAACTATATACTAAAACAACAAAGACTCTTTGACCTTCGAACTTTGACTCGTCTGAAGTTTACACAGAACAATTTATTTAAAGTATAAACACACAAACTTACCGACAGGAGCACTGCCTCTCAAATAAGGGTTGCCGTACGTAGCAGCGTATCTTACATCTTCCCCTGCAAGGACCACTCCAGGACCAGACATAGGTATCACTGTGGAATAATCACTTTGTTAATCTTCTTTTTATCATCATCTGCCTAGCCTTTCCCCAACTATGTTAGGGTCAGCCGACCCTAACATAGTTTCACTCTAACCGGATGCAGCTGAATAATGCTAAATGCTATGTCCGTTTCTGTACAGTCACGAGTATAAGTATGTATACACTTGGCTTTATTCAAAGCCGATTTTCTCATTTATCTTTGAATTAAATTGTATGTTATTACGAACATAGTATTTTCAAACCCATAGGTTTATGTAAAGTGTCGTATTTCAACGTTGCATTCGTTATTTCTTGAAAAAATCGCAATTGAAAGTTGCCAAGTGTTGACATATTAGTGCTCGTGACTGTACACCTGACAACGTTTAAGCAAAATTTCAGGATGATCGGTTCAGTGCACAAACAAACTTACTTTCGCATTTATGATATTAGTTAGAATAGAAACAGTGCCACCAATTGTATCAAATTCTATTTAAATTTTTCTTTTGTTTTTATGATTTTAATGAAATTCTTGTTTTTAATTCTTTTAATTTATATTGCTTTTAATAAATTTAAAGAAGTAAAAGATTTTAACAATTTTGATTTTATATATTTCAGTTATTTAATTTTAGTTTTAGTTACAATAGTATAATTTTGGCATGTATTTTTAATCTTTGGTTACTAACATAATTTTTAAGTATACTAACATAAATATGGATCACTGTGTATGATTTAAAATAAATAATAATAATAAAATACAAGATAGGTACTTAAACGCGAGCTAAAACAAATTTGGTCCTTCGCGCAAAAAATACATTCATAAAAATTAAAACAATGGAACATAATTTTAATCATGTAAAATTTAAATTTATTAACAAGGCTAATAATAATTAGAGTTGACTGGGAAGTGGGAAATAGCTAGTTAAATTCATTCAAATGGATATCATTAATATAATTGCTATCAAGTCTAGAATTCAACTCACCGGTCAACGTTGAGTCTATTCTTAAAACTGTTAATTTATTTTCCGCATTAGGTTGCGAGAAATCCAATTAATTGGGTTGAAAAGCAGAGACGTCTACGGACGAACGCGACAATTCCGGTGGCAATAATAGAAAAAAAAAATCAGCTGTTCCCTACATTTTGACGAGTTATACGAACATAAATGTAGGGAACAGCTGATTTTATTTTCGCGATTTCAGGTTTGGTGCCATAGTAAAAGTTGTTCATAATGATGAGTACAATGACCTCTTAAGAGGTTGTTAATGTTTTACCAATAACCCTGTATATTAGGTATACTGATAAATTAAGAAATATAATAAAGAATCGGCTTGATCACCAATGCAATACTCATTGAATAATGCGTTTTTGGTATGGCTTATAAGTTCATATCAATTCCTAACGCAGCCGCGTAGGTAAGCGAGTGCAGTAAGTCTTGACTACAAGGACCATTTAGATTTTAGGCAATCGTAAGAATAGAATAGAATACTCTTTATTATGCACACCATATACAGCGTGAAATTTTAATAATATATATATTACAGACATAAAAACTGTACAAAGGGTGACACAGCCCGGTCTTATCGCTAAAAGCGATCTTTTAAAGCCAACCTTTGGATGGATCAATCATTCATCATATTAACTACTAGCTTCTGCCCGCGACTTCGTTCGCGAAATTTCTTGTTCCCGAGCCACCCCGTCGCATCGCATCACCTGTCCGCGCTACCACTTCGTTTTCGGTTAGCGTTCTTTCTGATTTTTTCTTTTTCCTCTACTCCTTAGGGCTTTTAAATAACCAATAGCCTACCTCATAAATTGGGCTATCAAATGCAAAAATATTTTTTCAAATCGGACCGGCTATCTAGAGATTAGCGTGTCATCATCATCTGCCTAGCCTTTTAACAACTATGTTGGGGTCGGCTTCCAGTCTAAACGAATACAGCTGAATACCAGTATTTTACATGGAGCGACTGCCTATCTGACCTCCACAACCCAGTTACTGAGTAATACGATACCTCTTGGTAAGACTGATTATCAAACTTTCGGGCTTCTGACTACCCGTAACGACTGTCAAAGATCCACGAACGACAGCACAGAACAGAACGACATATAGATTAGCGTGTCCAAACAAAAAAAAAAACAAATTCTACTGCTTTATTATTAGTTTATCAACGTGCGAACGTACAAGAGCCACCATTACATTGTATTATTAATTTGCATGATGATTGACGTACCTACTTAATATAAAAAACTATAATTATAATATTCTCATCATAAACATATTCCTTTATTTCGTTTTTCATCTTCCAACTAAAATGTTCTTTGTGTCGTGGTTTCTCGTAATAATTTGGATAAGTTCTGTTCTGAGTAAGTAATATTCTCGTTTAATTGTTTATTGTTAATTAAAACGGTAACACCAATTACATTAATTAACATAAAATAAAATTTAAAAAAACAGGTATGGTAGATATAAAATTTCAACTACTAACATATAATAGAGGACACCCTAGCATACTTCTTCTCACAAAACATCAGACATACCCGCATAATTCTACTCCATTCATCGGCAAACAGATCACATTCAGGATTGGTGGCCAGGAGGGCATTAAGCATCCTTAGAGTACGACACACAGGGGACTCAGCTCTGGCTCGTTTATATAATATAGATTTTTTTTATAATTGTAATAACAAGAATCATTTTCAATGCTCTGAGACCAGTCCTTGTTATTTTATGATGGTTTATTAACAAAATTCTACTACTTAGTTCGTCAAAACAATTATTACAAGAGTTAGTTTGGTACAGATAATTTAATCTATATATATATATCTATATATATAAAAGAAAGTCTGTTAGTTACACCACTTATAACTCGAGAACGGCTGAACCGATTTGGCTGAAAATTGGTGGGGAGGTAGCTTAGGACCAGGAGACGGACATAGGATACTTTTTTTTTATTTTTTTTTTATAGTAGGAGTAGGGTAGGAGTAGGGTAGGAGTAGGGTAGGAGTAGGGTAGAAGTAGGGTAGGAGTAGTGTAGGAGTAGTGTAGGAGTAGGGTAGGAGTAGTGTAGGAGTAGGGTAGGAGTAGTGTAGGAGTAGGGTAGGAGTAGGGTAGGGTAGGGGTAGGGTAGAAGTAGGGTAGGAGTAGTGTAGGAGTAGGGTAGGAGTAGTGTAGGAGTAGGGTAGGAGTAGGGTAGGAGTAGTGTAGGAGTAGGGTAGGAGTAGTGTAGGAGTAGGGTAGGAGTAGGGTAGGAGTAGGGTAGAAGTAGGGTAGGAGTAGTGTAGGAGTAGGGTAGGAGTAGTGTGGGAGTAGGGTAGGAGTAGTGTAGGAGCAAAACAACGTTTGCCGGGTCAGCTAGTACTAATAATAAAGCTGAAGAGTTTGTTTGTTTGAACGCGATAATCTCTGGAACTACCGGTCAGATTTTTTGCATTTGATAGCCCAATTTTTGAGGAAGGTTACAGGCTATTTAATATCACGCTATGACCCTTAGGAGCCGAGCAAAAAGAAAAAAGTCAGAATGAACGCTAAGCGAATACGAAGTGTTGCGACGGGGTGGGGGTACAAGAAATTTCACGCGGACGAAGTTGCGGGCAGAAGCTAGTGTAATATATGGAGCATATATTATGTATCTCAAACCAAGTTATTTAAAAAAAATATAAAATGGAATTTTGTTCCTTACAAAACTTCGAACGCAAAGTAATCAGATTTATACAAATTTAATTTTACCGTTTCAGGTGAAGAATGTGACATAACCGACCATGACTGCATAACTAAGGGAGCAAACCATAGTTTTGGTCCCTTCGTTAATGGCATTGATAACATAGTCGAAGCTTCGGACCCATTAAGGGTAGATCTGATTGAAGACAAGCAGCCAACTCTCTCATATAAGTTGACTAATGCTTCCTTGTCGGGGATGAAAAACTGTGTTGTGACGAGTCTGAAGTAAGTAATGCCAGTTTTAAATAAGAATCAACATGCAAACGGGAAAATGAATCCGATTAAAGGTCATAGCACACGTATCAAACCGGAAAGGGATCGGCGCCGTATCGCCGTTTTTTTTTTTTTTTTGATTAATGGCATCTCGCAGTTCAACCATAGGGGTTGTCGACTGCTTAACCGGACTTTCCTGTGGATGCCACAATAAATTGGGCCTCCAGCCAGGGCATAAATAACTTAAAAACTAAGCGACTACACGCTAAGGGCACCCCCGTGGGGTTCGGACCTCGGCTTGGGGCGTCGCTGGGAGAGGACAGCAAGGGACAGGCTGGATCGGAATCGCCGTATAGTCGCTCCATGTAAAATACTGGTATTCAGCTGCATCCGGTTAGACTGGAAGCCGACCCCGACATAGTTGGGAAAAAGGCTAGGCAGATGATGATGACACTAGCTCTTTTTAAATAGATGTGATGAAAACATAAGTAAGTAAGTAAGTGTAAGTGATTTGTTTGCAGAATCGACAAAGAAGCATTATCATTCCTATTTAACTTGGAATGTCCTCAAGTCGTTGTAAAAACGGATTATGAAGTGAAAGGCAACATTGTCGCTTTATATGTTGAAGGAAAGGGAATATTAACAATCACTGCAGGTGAGTATTTGTCCTTGAAATACGGGCTATTTTAAATTGGCTAGCTAAACTCCGCAGACACGATGGGAATCGATATTTAAACATGATGCAACTAAGGACTTTTTCATATGAACAAGTCCTTATTTGAGATCTTTAAAAATAAGATTATTCTCTGTATAGGAAGAAGCTTACATACAGAAAATAATACTACACTCTACTCTGTATGCTTCTCATACAGAGAATAATATTTTTAGGGTTCCGTACCAAAACGGTAAAACGGAACCCTTATGGTGAGATTCAGTCTGTCTGTCTGTCTGTCTATCACAGCTGGATATCTCAAGAACTACTAATGCTATTAACTTGAAATTTAGAATAGTTTTAGATGACGTTTGGCCAACTATTTTTCAAATAAGATATAAATAAAAATGTATGTTTTTTTTTGCAACAGGGACTGAAAGGGGGTCTGAAAAATTCGAAGTTGGGCATATGAAAGAGCGCAGTTTGCACAGTCTCAAACATATTTCTTTATTTTTAGGCCGTATAATTTTTGACTTTTGATGAAAAATGTAAAAAAAAAATACCGTTCCCGGGGGAACGGTATTTATTTTTACATTTTTACCGGGTTATCTCCGAAGTTTGCAAAGAGAAAAATCTGAAATAGCTCTATGTGATAGAAGTTTATGTAAAGAATACAGGAAAAATAAGACGAAGTCTCTAAATAGCACACTTTTTCAGAAATCATTAACAAAACTTACATTAGTTCCACTATCGGTCAAGAGATGGCGCTGACATAAAACTGCAATATTCTACACCGCAGTGCACAGTGTTAAAATTCTCTGACGAATATAAGCCTCGCCTATGAAAATTTAAAAACATAATTATGATGGTACGGAACCCTCGGTGCGCGAATCCGACCCACCGGTTTTTTGCCCGGTTTTTATTATTATTTTATGCAGTACAAAATGAAATTCTTTGCCAAATTTGTTGGTTTCCTAAATATCGGAGTCATTATTGATTAGTAAGTAATTAATATTAATCCACAATGTCATTACAGATGATTATGCATTCATGTTCAACTGTGAATACGAGAAAACAATAGGCGAAGACAACAAAACCCATGTCCAAATTAAACGACGTAATGTTGATATTGAACCTAGAGGAAAGGTGACGTTCAATATTACGAACCTTTTTAATGGAGACAAAGAAAAATGTAAGTTTGACCTACCAATCTCAATCTGAATCATTTTGAAGGAAATTGCTAATCCATTGCCTCTTATGTTCGAAAAACATGGCTGCTCAACAACGTAAATAACGCAATGAATGCTGTTGAACTGTCAAAATGAAACCCATTGTTACTGATATTGTGTTACGCAATTACCCCACAAATACATAAACTCAGGCCTTCTTCCCATGAGGCTAGGCAGAAACTACAGAATGCCAGCTGATGCAATCCTTTACATCGCATCGCATTTGACTGCTTCTTTGGTCTATTGGTCGCAAGCATGATTGCTAAGCGTGGGGTCGTGGGTTTCAATCCCCAGGGGGCCTAAAATGGTCACTTTGGCAGAATCATAAAAGGATAACATTATGAATCATAATGGACAGTTAACTGTTAAGTTAATCGTATCAAATCCCATTGGTGAAGGATTTTTCGGTAATTATTTTTTGTCTGTGCTAAAATACCAATCGATCCAATCCAAATCCAATCCCAATCTTTTTAGTTTACCTACGTAGTGCAACGAAAAAAAGAAAAACACGGATTGTCTTCGCCATATTAGGATTCATTGTTATCCTTCTATGATTCTGCCAAAGTGGCCTTTTTAAGCCCCCTGGTCAGGGAGTGAGCTAGGCTGTATTGGGTTGTTCTATTAGGAAATTCTTAGTAGCAACTCGGATTCTATATACTTACGGTTAGTGGCGTTAAGGTTCCTACAAACAGGCGCGATTAGCGTCGCGCGTCGCGTCTGTTTGCAGGAGTATTTATGTTTCAATAATACACTAGCGTGCAAAAAAACTGGCCACCGACACAAATGTCGCGCGGTATTTTATCGCGTGTCGCGCCAGTTTGAAGGAGCCTTTCATTACAACTGAGGAGGAAATGTAGGTGTACTTAAATTTTTTGTCTACACATTGACCTTTTGACCGCCACAGTCATGTATAGTATAGATGACAAACCAAAATGTGCCCAGCACGCCACGGTTCGATTACATGACAGACTTTGACGGCGAGGGTACGTTTTTGATTTTTCTACGAGTGGCGGTCAAAAAGTTAAAAGAATATTATATTAATGGATGCAACGTAGTATTATAATAATGCTAACTAAACTTTCGTTTTTCAGCCGATAACGTACTCAATTTTATAAATGGAAACTGGAGGACTATTGATAAACTATTTCGTACGCCTTCAATGGATAGATTTATGGAGCTGTTCGTAGGTAATCTTAACACTTTCCTGAAAGCTGTGCCCGTTCAAAATGTACTGTCAAGTAAAACTGAATAGTGACACGTTATACTATTATTTATGAACGATGATTAAAGTTAAGTGACGTTTAAACGTCAAAAAACTGTTACTACTTGTTTATATGTTACGGCTAATGACCGAAGTGCGGCTACACCTAGTTTTAACCAAACCTAACCTCGGGGTGCCCTTCGCTCGCTCTTGCATCCTATGCATCCCGAAATACACACGAACCGCATGTGGCCGGCTAAAACTAGGTGTAGCCGCACTTCGGCCGGCTAAAACTAGGTGTAGCCGCACTTCGGCTATTAGCGGTGACATATATTTATTGTTATATATTAACGTTTTTTTTTTTTTAAAGGTGTCACTTTCCAATCGTGTTATGTGTGTGTTGACTATAGACATGATGTTATAACCAATGATTGCAAATGCTATTTGTAGTGCTTATCTAAACTAATATTATAAAGAGACAATATTCGATTGTTTGTATGTTGTTTGTCACGCTTTCATGCTAAAACGGCTGAACGGATTTGGATGAAATTTGGCGCATGGGTAAACCATGACCTGGAGAAGGACATAAGTAACTCTTCATCCTGAATTGCAGACGTAGTCGCGGGCAATAGCTAGTTAATAAATACAAGTATATCAGACCAAACTATAACTGTTTTATACATAGAGCAAGAAAAAAACGCCCTTGTCAAAAAAACGCGTAATATATTCAAATTAAATCTAACAGCATAATTCAATTAATTTATTTCACATAAAAAATCCACATGAAATACAACAATGACATAAATTGAAATAATTACAAAGAACACAGTACAGTATTTTTTCCGCTCATAAAGATGTAGTCTTTATTTTGGAAAAAGGACCAATTTCAAATTGGTACAATACGACCGACGTAACTTGGTGGAACTGAACATAGGCACTAAGAACTTTCGCGCATGTTCTCTCACTCGCACTCGCATCATGTCACCATTTGATTCCCAAAAAAAATCTTACTGCGCAGCCTTCTGGGCAAAGTTCAGGCCCGTCAAGTTACGTCGGTCGTATTGTAGCTGAGCGAAGAAACCGTAACAAAAAACCACAGACATTCGCATTTTAAAATCAGTATCACTACCGAATTGGGAAACTGTAATGTAGCGTATGTATGTAATAAATAAATAACATTAAGAACTTACCATCAGGGCCAACAATGCCACCAAGTCTTCCACAGCTCTGCTGTCGATTCAAGGACCCACAGTGACTAGGGTAGGTAGATCCATCAGTGCTTCTTGATAGTGAACCGGACAAGGAGTCGGATGGCACCGGTGGGGCGTAGTCCCGGGAATAGTCCACGTAAGGAACGTAGCCGTTGCTCTGGCCGTGGTGCTGGGGAATGAAAATGATATTAAAACGCTGCTTTATCCGTTGGACACGAGCTACACCCTCAAGCGACACGAGTTTTGCTTCAGCGGCTGCAGAGAAAACAAATGAAAGAAGTTGTTTTGAGCATGCCAAAAGTCACCGCCACGCGACTTGTGCAGCGAAGGATGGAAATAAAATACGAGCGCGCAAGTCGCGTCGCAAGTCGCAATGCCCATAGTTGTGAACAAAGCCGTATTCAGGCTTTACATAGGTAGCTGTAGCCGCCGTATAGGGTTCTATACTAGATCGATAGTCGATTTTCGCCGCATGACAAAAATCGATCGATGACCCGCCGCATGAAGGACATTTTGATGCAAAATGAACTAGTCACCTGCGATTTTTGTCGACTTAGTAAAGGCGGTTGAGATTTGATAAGTGACCAGTTGCACGGCGGCGAAAATCGACCTAGTGTTAACCCACAAAAGTTTCAGTCTTTAGCCACACAGACTGACAACAAAGATGTCGAGTAAAAACTGTACAAGTTTAGCACAGCATAGAAAACAATGTCACAGAAGATGGCTTTTATTCAACATATATTTTATGGTGCAATAAGGTTGTCAATTTTAACGATAGTGATGATGAAATCTCTCATGTTAATCTTAGTAGATGGTACAATATTTTTATGATTAAGGGCTTATACAATGTGTAACACAATTAACGCAAGACCTCATACACCCCAATTAGAGTATTGAGTTAAAAGCATAATACAATAACCAAAACTTAATTTTTTTAAAGCTAACTTATTATTATTAAGAAAATCGTGTTGACCCTAACATTATTTTATGCATTTAAAATTGAGTCTTATGGCTTTGAAATAAGATTTAATTTTCTTTGGCTCAATCACCGGTCAGCATGGCAAAATACATAATTTTTGAAGAAATACCTTTATTAAAAGTTACTGATATCGATTCAGTAGTCAATTATGAACAAACTACTTTCAGGACTTGCGTTTATTCTGTTACACCTTGTATTGCCAAGACCCTTCAATGATAGTCACAATATTACCTAATAACAAGCTTACTCATCGTCTGCCTAGCCTTTTCCCAACTATGTTGGGGTCGGCTTCCAGTCTAAATGCAGCTGAATACCAGTATTTTACATGGAGCGACTGCCTATCTGACCTCCACAACCCAGTTACTGGGTAATACGATACCTCTTGGTAAGACTGGTTGTCAGGCTTTCGGGCTTCTGACTACCCGTAACGTCTGTCAAAGATCCACGAATGGCAGCCGGGACCAACGGCTTAACGTGCTTTCCGAGGCACGGAGGGGTCACGGTATGTAAATATGGTCACCCATCCACAGGGCAACCGCGGCAAGCGTAGCTTAACCTGATCGATCGACCTGTGCGGCTGTTATTATTTTAGCCATGAGCCCCTTTATGAGGCTTACTACCCCTTGGAATAATGCCTCAGTTACTTTAGCTGTAAAATAAGGCATAATTTCTCTTGGTAGATTATATATGTTCCAGGAACAACTCTGACAAATGTCAGTCGTCTTTTTTGAAAAGTATGTATTTTTTTGGTACTAAGACTTAAGGCATTATTTATGAAGAGGTACGCTTCTAAGGTCTACAAAAAATACACGTCTTCCTTCAAAACATTTCCCATCATCATTCATAACTCTTAATTTTCCTTAGATTACAAAAAGGAAAATTCTAATTAGATTTGAGTTAGGTGTCTAGAATATGGTCCCTTTGAATCTTTTTTGTTTGAATAAAGTTGGAGAGCAAGTTCGTTATGAAATCTAGAGTAGAATTTGAACAAACATTGAAAAATGAGAACGCCTTTACATTTCTAAGCATGATGTAAGTATATAACGAGGCCCTCGTATTATTATTTTCTCATAATTCAGCATTGTTATGCTTTGCCAACTGAAATTCTACCCACGTATAAAATTATATCTTGCCAAGAAATATTTTATATGGGTTCAGTTGCGAAGTAGGTATGGTCGAATGAATTTCCGAGAGCCGTTTGTTCGTGAGTAGGAATTAAAAATTTAAAAACTAGACTCATGTTACAGAAAAGTCGAACTGTTTTTTTTAAGAAAAAAATGGAATTCTGTTTGAATGCGAGCCAATTGTCTAATATTATGTAACTTGGTTATTTCTGATGATAAAATTAGGATTGGTTAGGTTGGTATGTGCGTTTCTTAGATCCATTTTAAATTGATCCGAAATCCGATGGATGCGAGAAGCACAGAACCGGTCGAAGTGGCGGTGCTTTAGGGAGGCCTATGTCCAGCAGTGGACGTCTTTCGGCTGAAATCGTGATAAAGATGAGGGTACTAAAAATCACCAAAAAAAACTTGATTGTACCATTCTTTCCCGTTCAACAATTATTGTTGGCAGTGACAATTTATTCCTTATCAGCACAGAACTGTAGATATATGACAAAAATATTTCACAATCCACAGTTTCAAATACCAACTCAACCTTAAACAGACTATAGAATATCCCACCATCCGCGTACTAACGCTCCAAGCTTAAATATTTAATTTCTAATTCCACACATACTGACTCGGTACTTTCTAACAATAAATCGCACGTACCTTAAAATTCAGGTTATTAATAGGCTGGTTGAAGTCCCCGCTGTATCTCTGGTACTGTTTCATCAGCTCGTTGTCGTACCCTGAGTCTGGGAGAGGAACTGGACCAGCGAGAGGTAGACCCAGATTTGATGTTAGGTGGAGAGTCGGGTGCAGGTCTGTTTCTGAGCCTGCGTTGGAGTTGTCCTGTTTTGGGCGAAAAGGAAGAGAAATTATCAAAGCAAGTAACATACGAGGGAGGAAAAGGATGTAGCTTTAAAGGGATTGTATGCACGGTGACAAGTCAAGCAAATCCAGTATAAACTGACCTCTTAATGTACAGAAAGCCTAAACAATACGAGGTTAGCTTATACTAGAAATGTATAGTTTGACTAATGTCGTCGTGTGTATTTTGACACAAATACGTTAAGAGGGTAAACTTGAATTACTAAGAATATAATCTGATGGTAGAAGATGAGCTGAAGCAAATCTTACAGGGTCATAAAGAAGATACAGTATGCTCCAAAAGTTGTCATTTTTCCTCTTCGAATGTGATGCCACAATAAGATTTAAAAAGAGAATGGGTAGGACCGTACCCAGACAAAAAGTTAATTGTAGCATTATGAACTATGTTGTTCTTTATTGCCCTCATGGAGTAGCTCATAATATTGCTACAGTAATTTTTTTTTGGTACGGAGTCCGTACAGAAGTACCCATTGCCCTTTAAAAAAATGTTCAGGTACTCCTAAGGGATTTTTCTTGGTGCAATTTTTTTTTTTCGAATTTCCGTAATTTTCTTTTACACAAGCCTTGTCCTGGCAATACCGAACACAATAAAAAAAGAATTATCCAATTTGGTGCAGTCATTCGGAAGTAATGCGCGTACAGACATTTCGGCGACTTTGTTTTATACTATGTAAGGTTGAAGGTAGTTGAATTAGTCAATTAAAACGTTATAGCAGTTGTATCACTAGAATTTTAAATCATTAAAAATTTCAACTAACGTTTGGAGGCCATTGTAGATTGTAAATGTAAAGGTTTGCATTTGTTTCTTGTAAAAGGTTATCATAGGTCCCTATCATAGAGAGGGCCTGTTTCACAGCATTGTGAACATAATTAGCATGTGTGCGGCATCTACATCGTCACATGCGAACTACGCGGATGTATGGCGGCATTATGCGTGACGTCAGTGGGATTGACGTCACGCATAATTCCGCCACACATCCATACTAATATTATAAATTCGAAAGTAACTCTGTCTGTCTGTCTGTCTGTATGTTACCTTTTCACGCCTAAACCACTGAACAGGTTTCGATAAAATTTGGCAGTGAGATAGATTGCATCCCGGGGAAAGACATAGGATACACCTCGTGGGGAAAACCGCGGGCGGAAACTAGGACATTATAAAGATACTTCACTCACCATATCACAGCTGCCTTCAACCTGCCGCAGTTCCAATTTCAGGTCACTGATGTTAGAACTCCTGTCACAATCCTTGAACTGGTCCACACAAGTCTTCCCCAAATCTGTTATATCAGGTTTCTTTACATCCGACTTCTTCGTCTTCTTATGACACAGCATTATAATCAGCATGATTATCAGAACAAAGATTACTGCTGATGACCCTCCTGCTATGATAAACACGATCGGAAAGGTCTCTGCAAGAAATTTTTAATGTAAGAATCTAAAGAGTATAAAAATTCCAACAATTTACAGCAGAAAAGAAAAATATAAAATGCCTTTTAAACAACAAGACTATATCGAGTTTAATAATCTCTTTCAGAAATAACTCAAAGGAATTTTACCCTTAAATTAACGCGTTATAATTTGCGGGAACAAAAGTAGGCAGAGCTAGAAGTTCACTTTGGGTTGAATACTTAATTAGCACATGATTTAGCTTAGATAATATCCCCGTCTCTATTTTGCTCCTATTTGGGTCCTTGGTTATTACCTCTTCCACTACAAGATTACTGGCTTTCCGTATCCGTTCGGCTACCCTGGTCAGGTCTTCCCTGGTCTTAAAGCTGACCACCATCTTTTGGTCCCTCACATAATCAGCCTATAATGTTTCCACTGCTGGGACACAGGCCTCCTCTCTGTGAGAGGGAGTAGGCCGTAATCCACCACGTGGGCCCAGTGCGGGTTGGTGGATGTCACATGTCTTCGAATTTTTGGTTCTAAGACATGCCGGTTTCCTCACGATGTTTTCCTTCACCGTTTTGAGATCAGTGGTGATGAAATAATTTTCACAAAGTAAAGCGCCTGTTGGTCCCTTGCCTTGTAGTAAAAACATGCATTAATGGTGATGTCATACTCACTTGCTGCGACTAGGTTAATTTCAATGCTGTCTATTCCATAAACATTGACGACAGAGCAATTATAGTGCCCAAAATGCTTGGATTCACTCCTACGTATAATCAAAGTCGACTTTGTCATCCTATCTGTTAGACTTTCTTCCAAAAATGCATATTCCTGAAAGAAAACTTCGAATGTAACGATAAAAACTATACGGAGGACAGCAAAACTTCGCGAACCCAAAGTTTTATACAAAAGTTGTTCAAAGATAAGAGCAGAGAAACATATTCATTCTGTATCTCTAAGTAAAACAGAATTTTTAAATTTCTGTTTGCTGAATACATTTTAGCGGTAAAACAAAAGAATTGTTTTATCTCGAGTTTTGTGCTGTGCATACATTTTTTTTTTTGCTTTTATGTTTCCCGTTTGAGAAATCTTGGCCTAACTTTTCTCCGGGAGCCCCCTGTTTTAAATAAGCGATGGAGGCAAATTTGCCAGTTTTCGTTCCGTTCTGCGAAATGTGCACATAACTGTGCAAGTTTATGGCAGCGTTTTATTGTTTGTTGAGAGTTGTAATATAGACTGTAGACATTTAGATTGAGTTGAATTCTTCAAGCTTGATATATATACATCTGAGAGGCATTTTCCATATTTTTAGAAACGTTCGTATTCTACTATGTCTCAATCTGTCGAAAATATCTCTAGTTTCACTACATTTTTCACAAGTTTTTTACAGTGACTGTCGCTGAGATGAGATTGCGACTAGATTTTGAGCGTTTTTAATTACGAGATTTTTGGCCTTTTGGGTGAATATATAACACAGGCTTTTGCAAGCCAAGTACCTGCACCCTTATTGCGTAACACATGCGTATTGCTAATCCATTGCCTCATATATGCTCGAAAAAAATGTCTGCTCAACAAAGTAAATTACGCAATGAATGTTGTTGAACTGTCAAAATGAAAGCAATTCTTACTGATAATTGTTACGCTCCCAGCTGGTCTGACGTATTCCCAAAATGATCATTTCCCCTGATTACTCATATAATAATAATAATATAATATTATATGAGTAATATTATCGAGGCTTTTGTTAGGCGGTGGGATCAAGGGCCTGATTCAGAAGGCAGTACTCCTCGATACGGCTCGCATTGTGAGGAGGTTCCTGTCTCTGGAGCCCTAACCACCGGTAGCTTGGACTCTGCTCCCGACACCGGCGGATAACTATTTTTTTATATTTTTAAATGTTTTTTTATACTTATTTTTTTAAGAAATATTTAAAAATGTAATAAAATAAGGCATGTAATTTAATAAAGGACATATAATATTATATAAATAATAATCATATGCGTTTATTTGCTTAAAAAAGTATCTACGAAAACTCTAAACGCGCAATAAACTTGCAATATCAGAATGGCGATTCCTGTATTTTTAATGAACGTTCGCATTCTAATCTCTGAATCAATCTGTCAAAAATACCTCTAACAGTCTGTTATTTTACCTCTGATTTTCATCACAATCCAAATCACAGTGACCTTTATTCTCATCCTAATAAGGTTGCTGTTCGGTTGCTGCTATTGACAAGTCTGTCAAAATCATTGTGATCTTTATTCTCGTTACATTAAGGTTGTTGTTATGTTGCGGAATGTACTTACATGTTCGACAAGTTTCTAACATTGATTGTTACTAAGATGAGATTGGAAACAGATCTTGAATTTTTTTAATTAAAGAAATTGGTGTCCAGAAGGCCTATTCTCGTAATTAAATACGTCCAAAATTTAGTCACAATCTGAGCTCAGCGACAAACAATGTAAAAAAACTTGTCAAAAATTTTGGGATTTTAGAGATATTTTTGACAGATTGCGTCTGAGATAATTTGCCGCTCTGGTATATCCACACAATTATGTTAGATAATAAAATAATTACCTGATTATGAAAAGAATTGATCTCGCTCCCTCCAAAGGTCCACATAATATAGTCAGGTTTGGGGACGGAAAACGAAACACATTCTATCCTCACACTGTCCCCCTCGACGCCATACTGTGTTTGATTTGACATTATCTTGGGCGGGCCTATAAAAACATAGAGAATAAAGGACTCCATAAAATTTTCGTAATTTTTTCCTCGACACTTTAGGGGGATTTTGTCGACATAATATTTTTGCAGGGATATGACGAAAGTGGGCTTATATTAAGTGCTTTTTATTTATTTTAAATATTATATTACGTAAGAGAAAGAATTGCCATTATAAAATAACAGGCAAAATGTGGGTGTAGGTACAGTCAGCAAAAGAGTTAGTTATGCAGGATCGTCGGATATAGTTGAAGTTTAGTTATAAACCGATGGATGTTGTCGAATAAAATTTAATTTTATTAATAGAAAACAAACAGCTCATTTATCAAATTAAATTTCTGTCGACAACATCAATCGGTTTATTACTAAACTTCAACTATATCCGACGATCCTGCACACCTAACCCTTTTGCTGACTGTACGTGCTATTATATGGTACAATCACGAGCACTAATATGTCAACACTTGGTAACTTTTACATAAACCTATGGGTTCGAAAATACTATGTTCGTAATAACATGAAATTTAATTCAAAATTAAAGGAGAAAATCGTCTTTGAATAAAGCTAAGTGTATACATACTTTTGCTCGTGACTGTACACCTCTGCTCTCCTTGGAGGAAAACGGGCGTGATTTGATGTTTGAGGAGAGATAATACTGGTTCACTATACCATCTAAAAACGTACCTACAATAACACAACCAGTTTCTAGATTCAAGTGCCAATTAGAGAAACACCTAAGTTTACAAGTCTACTTAATGTTTAAACGCCTGCGAAAACTTAACAATATCTAGAGGTTTCACAGCTATCATCAGAAGACACACAGTTTCTCAAAACTATCCAAGTCTAAATAAGGAACAAGAACTTCCAGAATCAATGTCTACTAAAGACACCTAATAGACGCAAAGTCAACAACAATTTAAATAAGACCTTTCAACGCACTATTCAATTTGCATAAAACGAAAGTTGAAACAGAACATGCAAAACTGAGTTGCCTATATGGGCATAAAGTTGGAACCACAAAGTTACGAACTGCTAACTTGGCTAGTTCGCAAGATGTTCAAATTGAAATGACCTCGGGTACGACGCAGCACTTGCAGAGTTCGTATGGGTCGAGTTGGCTTGGCAGAGTTTTAGATCTACGTCTTAAGGCTTTTGTATATTTTAGAAGTTGCGAAGGCGGTTTTGGGAAAGTTGGTAAATTTGAAGTGCTTAGGGGTTAATGTTACATAAATTATAATGCATATACAGGGTAAGGACATTGGTGCGCAAACTATAACCATGAATTCAGCACAGGTTTCTAGGGTCCTTAGCTTAGAAAATTTTCGTCAGTTATCAAATAAGTTTCATAATCATGTCTTGAATCCATGGTAACAGGTCATCTTCATCTGCCTAGCCTTTTCCCAACTATGTTGGGGTCGGCTTCCAGTCTAACCGGATGCAGCTGAATACCAGTATTTTACATGGAGCGACTGCCTATCTGACCTCCACAAACCAGTTACTGGGTAATACGATACCTCTTGGTAAGACTGGTTGTCTGTTGTTTTAACCCCTAGATATATGACAAATAAAAATTTAAATAAAACTCTCGCATATAAGGAATATTGCTTTGTATGTTTTAAATAATTGGCTAGTTTACCTTTTATATAAACCATGGCAGGAGCTTGCACGTCTTGCCTGTTCTCTGTGCTCGCTTTACACCAATACTGTCCCGCAGAATGAGGAGTCACTGTCAGGGTCAGGTTTGCTGATTTGCCGACTCTCTGTTATGACAAAAAATATCTCAGTATCATTCACATTTAACGTTTTTGAAGTGAAAACTTCTTCCGGTGCGTTGGGCATTTTATGAGATCGGAAAAAAACCATTGAACTCGCGCCACTGTTACCGTAAGCGACACCGCGCGTGTTTTGTTTAGAAGACGATTAAAAAAATACCCGTTTCGGATGTGTTCGGCTGTCCTCGGGATGTACTCGGTTTTAATGTATATCCGACATGTCAGTGAGTGATGGCAAAGTATTCTATTTGTGTTTTGTTTTCTGTCGGCACTCCAGGAGTGCCACTGTTTTTTTTTAACTTTATTTGGGAACAATATATTTTTGCTACACTTAGACCTACTAATTTAAATTCTACCTTTTCTCAGTAGTGGTATTACTGAGAAAAGAGAGATCCAGACTTCAAGTTAATTAACGAAAATACGTAGACTGGTTAATAGACACCAGAGTCTAGTAAAAACAAAAATACCTCAATTAACATACCGCGAAATATTTAAGCGCGTGTCAGGTGCGCGGTTTCTTCAAGAAAATAAAACGATATCGAAGCAACAGTACCCACTGTTTAAGAGTAATTGAGTAATTAGCAAAAGAAGACTTACAATAAATCTCTCATTTTCATATCTCAGCCACTGTATCTTCGGCGGTGGATGACCATCTACGATGCAAGACAGTGTAGCCAACGACCCTGTCTCGCCTTCAACATTCTGAGGTCTTACTTTGATAGATGGTCCATCTGCAAAACAAGGGTAATTATTATTATGAATATCAACGAAGAGTGCTGAGGGACAGTTCTCATAATTTTAACCTTTTGACCGCCACGCGTAGTGGCCCAGTGGTCACGGACACGACTTACGAGTTGTAGGTCGTAGGTTCGAACCCAGACAGACGCTTTACTTTGTGTAAATTATTTCATCACCACTGCTCTCAAAACGGTGAAGGAAAACATCGTGAGGAAACCGGCATGTCCTAGAACCAAAAATTCGAAGACATGTGACATTCACCAACCCACACTGGGCCCGCGTGGTGGATTACGGCCCACTTCCTCTCACTGAGAGGAGACCTGTGTCCCAGCAGTGGGAACATTATAGGCTGATTATGATACATGACTGTGGCAGTCAAAAGGTTAAGAGCGTTCACAGTCTGATTTCAGTCTCAATCTGTCAAAAATACCTCTAAAATCCCTAAATTTTTGACAAGTTTTTGACATTGATTGTCCCTGAGACGAGATTGCGACTAGATTTTGAACGTTTTTAATTACGGGAATTGGCCGTCTGCTATCAATCTATCTATGTCTTATGTCCTTCCCCGGGATGCAATCTATCTCTCTGCCAAATTTTATCGAAATCCGTTCAGTGGTTTAGGCATGAAAAGGTAACATACAGACAAACAGACAAAGTTACTTTCGAATTTATAACATTAGTATGGATATTAAAGCTGAATAGTTTGTGTGTTTGTTTGAACGCTCTAATCTCTGGAACTACCGGTTTGATTTAAAAAATTCTTATTGCATTTGATAGCCCAATTCTTGAGGAAGGCTATACTTAGGCTATTTAACATTACGCTATGACCCTAAGGAGCCGAGCTAATAATTTGACTTATATCATTTTCAACAGTGTTTCCAGTTTCAGAACAAACGTACTCCTTGCAAGATGCTCTGATATACGCTCCAGATTATAATGCCGAACTTGTGTCTAAGCTTCATTCGCGATTTATTTACCAAAAATGTAAACAAATATGAGTATAAGGAAAAATAACTTTAATTCCTACAAAATAAAGTTCAGTTTACACTACAACTTCAAACATATTTATAACCTTTTCAATAGTGCTAGTCACTCTGAAATCAACTTAACTACTATTAAATTAAAGTTGATACCTATTTGTATAATTTGATTTAATATCTATTTGAAACATGCGTAGGCAGAAAATACAGAACGCCATCTGCTACGATTCTTTTGGTTCGTTTACCTTCGTTTGTTATTGTTTCTTTCATAATACTAATAACTCAAAAGGAGAAAGAATATTTCAAGGAAAGCTTCAATTGTATTTCAGACTATTTTCAGAACTTTCAGTCAGTCTAAATCATCATCTGCCTAGCCTTTTCTCAACTATGTTGGGGTCGGCTCCCAGTCTAACCGGATACAGCTGAATACCAGTATTTTACATGGAGCGACGGCCTATCTGACCTCCACAACCCAGTTACTGGGTAATACGATACCCCATGGTAAGACTGGTTGTCAGACTTTCGGGCTTCAGACCGTAACGACTGTCAAAGATCCACGAATGACAGCCGGGACCAACGGCTTAACGTGCTTCCGAGGCACGGAGGGGTAACGGTATGTAAAGATGGTCACCCATCCACAGAACAACCGCGGCAAGCGTAGCTTAACCTGATCGATCGACCTATGCGGCTTTTATTATTTAGCCACGGGCCCTTTCACTCTCTAAATATGATTCAAAACTGCACTTGAGAGAATGAACAGCATGACCCTATACTCTCATCCAGCTGCTACCAGCCATCCTGCGAAGATCGTGGCTCCACCTAGCCAGAGTCCTACCTTACGTTTGCTGATTCGCGGTCTCCACTCAAGAACACGTCTACTTCAACGGTCATCGGTTCTACGGCTAATATGGCCGGCCCATTGCCATTTGAACTTGCTTATTCAAAAAACACTTAAAACACGTTTACTTCTTTTATATTGAAGTAAAACATTATGTTCACTTTTTTATTATGTTCAAATAACAAAATAAAAAAAAATAATTTGTGTTTCACGAACTGTGTCCAAATAAACTTATTCTTTCTTTTTCCTACTCTTTTCTTTCTTTCTCAGCTTGCTTATTCAAAAAACACCTAAAACATGTTTACTTCTTTTATATTGTAGTAAAACATTATGTTCACTTTTTATATTCTTCAAATAACAAAATAAAAAAAATGAATTTATTTTTCACGTTTTTTTTTTTCTAAACAAACTTATTCTTTTTCTTTCTTCTTCAATACTTTTAGGGTTTCATTATGATTGTATGGTATGTAAGCTTGAAACCTTCAATTCCTTTGTTTTTAATTATTATACGTTTCTCAATAAATGCGTCCTCTCAAATAACTCATTTTGCAGAATGGCACTGTTAGAAATGACTAAAGAAAGACAATAAACAATGCGTTACGACGAACGTAAAATTTTCCGGCATCCGCGTTGATAGCACACGTACAGTCAGCAAAAGAGTTAGGTATGCAGGATCGTCGTATATATGTAGTTGAAGTTTAGTAATAAAATTTTAGGTTGTCAAATAAAATTTTATTTTATTAATAGAAAACAAACAGCTCATTTATCAAATTAAATTTCAGTCGACAACATCTATTGGTTTATTACTAAACTTCAACTATATCCGACGATCCTGCATACCTAACTCTTTTGCTGACTGTACATACCATATCATATAACGCTAGCTTCCTGCTTTATTGCCATGCAATAACAAGCATAAAGTGCTAGGTCATACTCCCCTAATTTAATTTTTGTTCGGATGAGCAAAAAGGACAAAACAGGGCGACAGTGACATCGACTGACACAACCTGTTAACAGGAATTCATTACATGGTTATAAACGCCTGACCCTACATTAAAAATGTTACACAATTATCAAAAAAAAAAAAAACCGCTGTTACAAACAAAAGTGCAATACCTGCGCGGTCAAATTATCGAAATGGAAATTATTATTTTTGCCTCCATATTTGCAAGGCGACAACGATTTAGATTGTAAGAAATAATAAGACCCACAGAGTAGAAACTTTCAAATGCAATACTTAGGCAAAGTGGCTAACAGCAATACAACGTGGCTCAACCAAATTTATTCACATTTATGTCTACACGATTTAATTTCGTGCTTCATTCATGTCAGTTGAAAAGAATTAATGAACCATGTAATATTGCCCGAACAATATTTGTTCACAAGTGAGCACTCCATTTCTTCTTACTCTATGTCAACACTGCAATGCTGCAGCGTATGAAAAGTTAAAACTTTACTAGCTCATCGTCATATAAGAGAAAATAAAAATATCTCGCAGAACATTACTCTTTGCACTTCTGGGGATTCCGTATTGAAGGAAGACTCACAGCATTTATCTGCCTCGCCTTTTCCCAACTATGTTGGGGTCGGCTTCCAGTCTAACTGCATGCAGCTGTATACCAGTATTTCACATGGAGCGAATGCCTATCTGACCTCTACAACCCAGTTACCCCTATGACCCCTTGCAAAGACTGATTGTCAGACTTCGGGCTTCTGATGACCCGTAATGACTTTCAAAGTTCCGCGAATGACAGCCGGGACCAACAGCTCAACGTTCTTTCCGAGGCACGGAGGGTCTTGGTATGTATAGATAGTCACCCATCCACCGACCAACCACAGTAAGCGTAGCTTAACCTGATCGATCGACCCGTGCGGCTGTAATTACTTTAGCCATAATAATCCTATTATTAATTGGCCACAAATATACAGGATCATTAAAAAAAAAACATTTCTAACTCGTAATAGCTCCAATTTTAAAATCACGACGACGACGTCAATTAATGACCAAGGCATTCATTTCATTCGTCTTTTCGTATCACCAACGACTTGAGCCACCGAACAATACGTCTCTATAGAATGCAAATTAAATAATAGTCCAATCATTTCACAATAGAGGGCACTTCATTCGACGTCAAGAATTGCCCTGAAACCACGTAATTGTGGGCAAATGACTATAATTCGGTATTGTGTTAAGGACTCTTGAAACTTCGAATAATACCGTTTGAGTCGGCCCACTTCGAATTGACGGACGGTACGGCATTTTGTTTTGTTCTAGACTTTATTAGGTAATCGTTTGGATTTGTAATTTTACTATGTTATTTTCATTGTGCTGTACGACATTGTTTTCGAAGTCATGAAGAGAGTAATTATATCAATATCATTACAACCGTCAGAATTCTGAATTTTTAAATTCGAAGTGACTACGCTTTTGTAAATTTTTAGGGTTCCGTACCAAAATGGTAAAAAGGAACCCTCAACGGTGCGACTCAGTCTGTCTGTCTGTCCGTCTGTCACAGCTGGATATCTCAAGAATGACAACTTGAAATTTGGACAAGTTTTAGATGACGTTTGCCCAACTATTTCTCAAATAAGAAAGAAAAAAAATATAATACATTTTTACAATGGACTAAAACATTCTAAGTGGCTACTAAGGCATGTGGGGTATCATATGAAAGAGCGAAGTTTGCACATTCTCAAACATGTTTTCTTTTTTTTTAGGCCGCTGAGTTTTCGACTTTTGATGAAAAATGTAAAAGAAATACCATTCCTCCCCGCATATCCCCGAAGTTTGCAAAGAGAAAAATCTGAAATAATTCTAAATGATAGAAGTTTATGTAAAGATTACACGAAAAATAAAACGATGTCTCTAAATAGAAAACTTTTTCAGAAATTATTAACAAAAGTAACATTAGATCCACTACCGGTCAAGAGATGGCGCTGACCTAAAACTGCAATACTCTACACCGCAGCGCGCAGTGTTACAATTCTCTGACGAATATAAGCCTCGCCGATGAAAATTTAAAAACATATTATTATGATGGTACGGAACCCTCAGTGCGCGAGTCCGAATCGATAAAACTTTCAAATTTTAATTTTCTAGTAAGTAAGTATGACGCAGAGAAAAATACACAAACACAAAAAGAGCAAGTTGGGGGAAAATATGCATTTGATGCTTTTTTTGGGGTTCAACGACCGCGTTTGTTTCTTGAAGTACCTATGAGTTGAGAAAATCTGTTTGCTTTAGTTTTATCGAATTGAGTAGGTACCCATCACGTCTGTGAAGTTTACACAGTAAAAACCTGATTTTTAAACTGTTATTTCAAGTTACTACAATAAATAACAGGGGCCGGTCCCCACAAAAAAAAAATCGTCAAATAATTATTATTTTTTGTTTCATCGTGTTAAGATGGATACCCATCACGTCCGCAGAGTTTCGCTAGCTAATTTAATTTAAACAATTCATGAAATAACCGTGCGGTACTTACGTAACTTTTAAAAAACACATACGTAGCAAAATACCGACTCTAACAATGCAATTCACGAAAAACAAAACCCGAATTTAGACGCAAACAATCGAATGGTTAATACGTGATTGGGTAACAAAGAGGAATCATATTTCATTCCATATATCCCTTGGGTATAAAAGGGAAAAAGTAACCATAGCCTTTGAGCCAGCTTCCTGTATGCCAAATTTCATTGTCATCCAGTTTTTTTGAGGATAAACAAAAGGCCTAACAAGGCCTTGGGCCGTTTTTAAAAATATTGGTATTGGGTTTGACCGGTGATAGAATTTGACATAGATAGAGGATCAATTTTTGGGCAAACACTTCCCACACTGTTCTTTCTTTCCCTTTATGGTCAACATTTGGTTCGAATTTATCTCTTTGCCCGCGATTTAGTCCACATATATTTCGGCTTTTTCATCACATTATTTTCGAAGGAAAACTTCGCGCGGATTCGATAATTGGACGAGAAATTTCAAGAACGCGTCACGTTTAGGCACATTTCGTTACATGAGAGAGAAGGCAGATATAACTATCTCTGTCTCTCACACTAAATCTCTCTAAAGATTAGTATACACATGCCTGTAACTTGCACAAAAGTATGCAAGTAGCTTGCATGCCGTGTGCAACAACTTCTGATTGGTGAATACTATACTGGTATGCCAGCTACTTGCATACTTTTGTGCAAGTTACAGGCATGTGTATTCCGGGCTTTATTGTTTTTTTTTAAGAAGTTTTAGTTCTATCACGTGTACGGTGGTGCACGCGGTTTTTTTTTGTGCATATTGTTGTGTTTTGTATGCCTGTATCTTATCACAATGATCAAGATATCTCTATACCTAACTATCAGAAACAATTAACCCCTGAAGGCGCTATAAAAAAACAGACAGAGAACACACACACACACAGACACATCTATCACATTTACATCATCAAGTAGGAAGTACGGATTCCCAAAATCGGGTCATCAATATGGTTAAGCAAAGCCGTCAAAATAAAAAGTTCTTAAAACATTTCTGAAAACACAAAATCTATAAAGCCTTAAAAGTAAAACCTCACATTAAAGCACATGTTTAATCTTGAGTCAATATAGTTTAGTTTTTAAGATTTTTTTTTTTTAACATTGTCAGTCGGAAGGTGGAGGACAAGGAGTTGTGGCGCAGCCTGGGAGAGGCCTACGTCCAGCAGTGGACTGCGGTAGGCTGAGTTGATTGAATCTCTGAATATAAATCCCTAACAGACCATACTACCCAGAATCGAACAATTAGTATTAAAACCTTCGTGATTCTCGTTACCAGAATTATCAGTAACTTCTATAGTTACCTATAATAAAAAGTTAAATCGTCCAATCAATTTGGTTTCCATGAATGAAGTCTTCTTTATGCATATCGAATGGGTTACTAGCAAATGTAAATTAACCAAGTCTTAGAATTAATCGATAGTTATGTAAGTACTCATACCGCATACAGGAAAAAAAAAGCAGCCAAGGCAAAAAACGCCGAAAAAACACGATTCTAGGGAGACTCCCTTTAATTTTTAAATTTATTTTATTTTTATTAATTGTTGTTATAGCAGCAACAGAAATACATACTTTGTGAAAATTTCAACTGTCTACGTATTACGGTTCGTGAGATACACCCCGCTGGCAGACAGACGGACGGACAAGGCCAGTTTTTTAAAAACGATCGCATTCTTATTGTGTCAAAAAACCCGTCTTAATCTGTCAAAAAACAACATGAGAATGCGAATGGATTTACGACAATGATTGGCCTTCTGAAGGCAATTCTTGTATTTAAAAAAAAAAAAGCCGACTTCCAATAAAACACTACAAAGTGAAAAATAACTTTAATTTCGGAAGTCGGTGTCTTAGGATCTGTACCTATTCTAGTTTTTGCCACCGACTTCCGAAATTAAAGTTATTTTTCACTTTTTTTTGGAAGTCGGTTTAAAAAAAAAAAAATACAACCGAATTGAGAACCTCCTCCTTTTTTTGAACTCGGTTAAAAATGTTTAAACTCTGGTTACAATCTCATCTCAGCGAAAACCAATGTCAACTTTTCAAATATGTAGGTAAATAAGATGTATTTTTGATTGAGACTGAGATCAAACTGTGAACCTCCTTAAAATTACGAAAATTATCGCTCTAATTTCGGCCTAATGTTCAGCCAGATGTGACTCCAAACCAAATAACAAATAGATCTATTTAATTTAGTTCACACGACTTAATAGTAAGCATTTACCAAAATAGTGGGAAACGGTCAACCGATATTACCCATAAAACCTATTCAATGGACTATTGGCAACGCATCGATGGATAAAACAATAAAATATGCTTTCGGCTTTTCTGTGAATACGGCTTTTGCACGTTTGAAAAGACCTCATGTATGATACCTCGTGAAAACTCATGAATAATATTTCGTATGCGCCAGGAACTAGTCTCAAATTCACAGAAATAATTTTGAACGTGTATATTTTCTAGGATGCACCGAAGTCGGTTTTCAAATATGGATTTGGCTGGCTATGTCGTCGACACAGAGGGTGTTGAGCATGATAAAGTGTGGGATGATAGTATTTTTTGCTATAGCATGTAAATGAGAGTAAAGGCTTGATTATACCTGGTATTAGTATCGACTAACTAATACCTATAATTTACCAAAAACACTGATCTTAGAACCTAATTTTCAAACGCAAAAACTTTTTGAACATGCTGGCCTAGAAGAGACCGCGAGTTCGCGCAATGTTGAGACATCCACGATCTCTGTAAAATTAAACAAGTCTCTCGTTATTAATATGACTTGACTAAACTCAATAATCATTTATTGATTCCAGCCCCATTTACATGATGCGAGTTTCTTGCCTATGACACACAACAAAATTGAAACAACTAATGACTTGCATCGTCTAAACACTGTTTAGATGGCGTAAATTTTATTGTTGCTTCAACTAATGGTAATACCTACATACCACAGGCAATAAAATAGCACCGTCATTAGGCTTAAAATTTACCTACTAATTGGTGATCTACTAATGTTGAAGTTCGAGGCTGTCCTTCATAAAACTTACAACTACGTAAAAAGAACACGGAAATAAAATCGTATCATACGGCAAGACAAAAGACACTAAGCTCGAACGCCCTTCCACACCAAGCCTCCGTGAATTTATCGAACCGCAGAACTGACGAGGTATTATAATTCTTGAGTTGGCACTTACAGGCCACTTCCAGAGTTTTGGTGTCAGCACTTTTGCCGACTTGGTTGTGAACCTCGCACTTGATGGTCGCTTCGTTGAATCTCCTGGATATGTTTGATAGTATCTGTAACAAAGGTACTTGTGTTAAATTGGGGGTGACATTTTTAATTAGAGAGTTGAAAGTAAGTTTTCAGTATGCTGAAAAAAGATATAGATTTGAAAAATAAATTAAGGTATATTTGTAGATCAAACAACCAGTTTATTTTCTAAATTTAAAAGTCACTATTAGCACTTTGCCGTAGCCGTAGCCGTTTTTTTTGTTTTGTTTTTTTTCGTGTAGCGTGTACTGTCCCCACTGCTAGACAAAGACCCCCAAGACCGGCCAGGAACTCATTTCCCGCGCCACCTCAAACCTTTTAATTAAAAAAAAATACTTTTATTTTATTTCTCGTCCAAAAGTTAAAATAATTCACAAAATATATTTTTTTTTACTATTTACATACATAATTAGAAAGTCACGTTCAAAGAAACAAGGAACATTCCCGTAACACGCCACTGTTTCCAGAAACAAGGAACTTTTCTCATCTAGTGCTTAAAATTACACTAACAAGCGCAAAAGCTAAGGTAGACCAAAAGAAAATATCCAGTGAACTAATTAAAACAAGACTCCTAGCAAGAGTTTAAGAAGACGATGCCAATTACCATAAAGCACTAAACATTCTAGAAGAAGGAAAAACATAAACACTTAAATGAGAAAACAAAACATTTAATAAGGCAACAATTTCCGAACATACTCCTTAGTATGAAACATCTAATGTAAAATGCATAATGCAGGTATATGTTGTGCCAAGAAGAAATTTGAAAATTCTCTCGTATATTTTCGAAGAACGCCTCCTTTATGATATGCAAATAAGGATGGTGAAATTTAATATAGTGTGCGGAATTAATGGCGAGGCGACACTTGAGATGATATAAGATACAAGGCCGTTACTTTGTTTTGGATTTTTAATGGAGCTTCCGAAAAATGGAATATGTTAGTCTCTGCTTACGGTTTTCGTGTACGCATTTCAAAATTTCCATTTCCGTGGCTACAAGTGGAATTTTTAGGTGATGTTGTGTTTTGACTTGAATTTGTGTTGGAACAGGGAGTTTGTAAATAAATCAAGCGAAACCCAGAACCTCTCACAAGTTCATTTTATCAAATACAGTAAATAAGTTTGATGAAATCGGACCTATACTGCTTCCACAAAACACACGCAATACATTTTCGGAAAGCCTCATGAGCTTTTATAGCTGAAAACACAGACAAATACACACAGTGTGACTGGTAATTAGTGACGGATACTTAATCACATGATTGTATTTAACAACTTTCCCAATGAAAAGATATTTTTAATTTACCAAGCGCATGACCTAAATCATAATATTGTATTAGTTTAAAGCCTACTATTGGAGCGTTATAAATAAACGAATACAATACGAGTATAAGTAAATCTGTCAAGTATCAAGTTTATGTGCATATCAGTTTAAAGTTTGTGACATAATTAGAGAGATAATTATGTCATTATGACAGATCTCTCTCTGCTAATGGCTGTCGATGTGAAACCTATTTTATCTGCGCTCTCTGAGATTAGGATTACAATCATATTTAATCAAAGTATTGAGTTTACTTTCGCCCTAAAACCACTCCCTCTCACCGAGAGGAGGCCTGTGTCCCAGCAGTGGGAACATTAGAGGCTGATTATGTATGACCTCAATCTTCCAATAGAATATAGAGTACAAAACCAGAACCCATCCACCAGTCAGACAAGCCAATCTCCATCAGCTTTAATTTAATTTAGTTACTAATCCCTTTTTAAAAAATATACTATTCCACTTTTACCATGCATAATTCTTTTTCATTCATTTAACAGCCGTACGGATCGCGCACGCGGTTCTATTGGGGTGATTGGGGTCATGCGCTTGGTAAATAAAAAATCGTTCCTTTGTAGTTGTTTGTTATGATGAGTACAAAACCTGTGTTTAAGTATCGATCACTAATTACCAGTTACCCTATTATTATATCTGAATCAACCACCATGTTGAACAGTTTCCACAAAATAAATTAACCTAATTGTATAATCAATGGCAGTATCGACAAAAACGATTGACATGTAGCTGCAACGGATATCGGTATTGACAGCAGCATGGTTGGTAGCCTCACCTTTGAACACCCCATTTGCCTGATTAAAAACGCCATTTAAAATCGATAATGGCTAAATGACTCGCGCGAATTCTCGAATGGTTGGTCTTCGAAGGAATTCGAGCTCGACCCAGTTGAACTAAAGCGATGGCCTAGATAAATTAAATTCTGAAAACATTCAAGCAAAGTGTAGTAACTGGAATGTTTACAACATATCCCTTTACCAACCTTTTTGTATAATTTAGAGTTTTAACAGTGAACCCTAATTAAAATTTGACCAACCTAGGCTGAACTTTACTCGCGTTGGTACCGGGCAAACTAATGGTGATGTTTATTTTATTATCATCTCCTGAACACAATTAGATAATTAGGAACAGCATATATTTCTCTTTTATTTCGCAAACAAACACGGTAAGAAAAACAAAACCAGAAGCCTATATTTGTTTAAAAATTACGTCCAGCAAAAAAAATACAGTATAATACGTAGTTACGTAGGTACAGTCAACAGCAAAAGTAGATGATCAAAGTCAGAAATTCAATACTAACGAACGGAGTTCGCGTCAGAACTGTGTGGCGTCGAAGTGATTCAAAAGTATTCTACATATTAAGTATTCTAAGTAGTAGTACTTCGACGCCACACAGTTCTGACGTGAACTCCGTTCAATATTATTGAATTTCTGATTTTGATCATCTACTTTTGCTGTTGACTGTACGACACAAAAAATAAACAATGTAGTATTCTCATACTCACCAATTCATTACTGATGTCACCGGCTATGTGCTCATTATTGACATACCATTTGTACGTTAGGTTGTTTGGATTCGCATTCGCTTGGCAACCTGGGAAATAATAAGAATATAAGGAAATCATTTTAAGCTTACAAAAATCTATCAATATGAAAAGAATCAGCATTGCCATACAACGTGGCAATGCTACCAGCCTTATGGGCAGTTTTCCTGTTGACAGCGACGCGGATGAATTTTTTCATGCCCTAAGATTCTTTCCTCTCCTTTTTAAAGTAACATTATTATTTTAAGACTTAGCTAATATATTACGTAAATATTATAACAAAAGAATCTCACCAAATGTTATTTTACAAAACAATCTGCAAGAAATATGAAGGGTCTTTTCCTCAGATGGCAAGGTAAGTCGTTCAAAGGATCGAATTCAAAAGGATGCTTATAAAAAGGAATGAACTAATTAATTAATTTAGTAGCCTTGAAAGTATCTCAAAATTGTGTATACTTACGCAACTTTTATGCGTAAGTATTCAATGAAATTAATACAGGCACCAGAATCGACCCTTGGGGTACGCCTACGAATAGCAATGAACTTTGATGGGTTGATTAAAAAAGTTAATGGACAATTCTAAATCAATTGGGATATTGTATTATATAAAGGAAGAACGTCACAAAACTTACCAATAACGACAGTGTCTCCTTCTTGTATATTTCCTTTCAATATTCCAGATTTCACGAACATGCGAACTTTCGGCGCGTATTGTACCTATAACAAAAATAATATTAGTTTTTACTTTGCTAGACTTTTATCAGCTGAAGTGTGCTCAAAGTTTGAGGACAATGGCTGTATCAATATTCACCCAACGACGCTAAAAGTACGACACAACTCGCGGGAAGGTTGAAAAAATCCTAAAGGGTCGGCCTTTTAAGCAGGTGTTTGGTATGTGCGGTGAAGCCACATGTGCAAGTGTGTAATGTGGTCAGATTCAATCTATTACTGCCTTTAAATTCGGCCTTAGTAGTGGTATTCTTTAAAAATCTCACCGTGATAACTTGGGTGAAGTGAGCTTAAAGCGAGCAGCCGGTCGATTCTGTAAAAATCTCACCGTGAAAACTTAGTTGTTTTTGCTAGAAATTGACACCATTGACCGCCCACTCCACGCTCACTTCACTTAAGTTTTCACGGCGAGATGGTTACAGAATAGGAATACACTTAGTAGGCAATATAATCCTACAACATAAATGGTATTCTGAAAGTAATCAAACTTATACTACTGTGGTTTCTATAGGGGGAGGTATATTTCAATTGAAATAAAAATACATTGATTGCTTATAATTATATTATATTTTCTGTTTTTGAAGGCTTACTTTTTGGCATTATGTATGGAACGTCATATAATTTGAATGGCCACCTCGGTCGTATGGTAGCATGAATACGAGAGGTCCAATTTGCCATCACTTTATGATATAATGACACCAGCATAATATCTCATTGATTGATGCGTGTGCTGTTACTCTTTAGGTCTTCGACAGTTCTTGACTTGTTCCAATACACCAGTGATTTCATATAACGCTACAAAAAAGAATCAAGGGCCGAATCTTATGATCAGGAACCCGTTGACGCTCTTTCAATAAATCTCGATTGACGAATTGAACTGCCGTTTCGATAATATACTTTAGTCATTTCAACCCGCTGTTCAACTATAGAGCGACTCATCTAGATATATGCCGAACATTTAATTGTGATTTAATGACTCTTGTGTCAAAACTTCGCGCCAATAGACAATCTAATATATGATCGTCATCGGTTGTTAAAGATACCTTGTCCTATTGAAAAACCCTTTACAAATGAGAGTTTTTAGATTATAATACTCTGTAAAATTAAATTAACTTATCATGCGGACAGTGCAATAACAATAATGAAGCCAACGCTTTTTATGATCTTTAGAAAACACCAGCATTTTCCACAAGTCAGAATTGTAAAAAGCCAAGCAGAAAATGAGAGAAATGTCGCAGAAAACATCGTCAATTCTCCAAGAACGAAACAATACTGCCGGGAACCAGCCATTACGAATCGACTTGACCTAAAAATACCCAACAATTTTTCACTCGGAACTTTAAAAAAGTCTGTTTTAAAAATAAACGTAAAACCGACCATTTCTCGTGTCCAAATCAGGACTGTTTTCCAGTAGTTGTAGCAAAACATACGGAGTAACAAAGGAGTAAGAAAAATAAATACAAGTGAAGCATCTAGGGACTTCGATAGCTGCGTTCGTTGCACAGTTTTTTACATGGAGCACGTAAGAAAGGGAGAAGACATTACTTTTACCACAATTCAATTGACTTTCCAAAGTTTTTGTAAGATAAAGAGCTCTATAGAACCTTGTTTGTCACCTCTTGTGACAAGGGATGAAATGTGTGAGTGATAAGTGTGTGGTGAGCATTATGCTGAGCGATGGCCTGGAGTGGATATTATATTACATATTTTCCCCCAACTTGTTGTTTTTTGTGTTCATGTTCTGCGTCATCTGCTGATCTATGCGACATGTTCGTGAACGGGCGCCGTCAGTTGGGGCTGGTCATCACTTAGCTGCCTCGGCTTAATTTTAATCAAACTATTTTTGGATTGTTGCTTTCTTTTTGCTGTACTCTGCACGCTTTTAACGCGTACGTCTTTTTTACATCGTTCTTACATATAATTATAAATTCAACATTAAGGATGTAACTAATATTTCTGTAAACATATAATTTAAAAGAGTGTCTATGGAGTTACTTGCCCGTTTTTCTCCATAGGTACCTACCTACGCTTTGGAATGGGCAACCAGCTTCATATTTTCTGAATGACCGACTTCTTGACAACTCAAAAGTCAATGGATTAATTGAAACAAATTCTTTGAATTTGAGTCATGCTTGCCGCAAAGACACGTTTTTTTCTTTCTTTCATAGGTCAATAATCATCATCATAATTCTACTGCTCTTATTCCAATTTATTTGAGTTCGGCGCAACATGTCTTTTTCTTCCATTTTCTATTAGTTTCGGCAATCACTTCCTTTCTAGCCATATTATATTCCACACAGTCCATTCCATCCACAGTGATGAAAATAATAAATAAAATAAAAAAAGCCTTTTATTCTTGCAAAAAAGTTACAAACTAATGAAGTTAAGGCTATTATAACAAGAACCCCTGCGCGGGTGAAAGCCTCCTCCAAAGAAACCCATTTATTTCAGTCTCGGGCTTTTTGCATCTAGTCTGTAACAGCCGTTTTGTTAATATCATCCGCCCATCTCGTAAGCAGTCTTCCTCTGTAGCTTTTCCCTCTGGGACCTCTCTACGAGGTCGCACTTCTGGTCCATCTCTCGTCCTTTAGTCTCGCTTCATGCCCCGCCCGTTTTCATTTCAGTTTTTGGGCATATGTTAGAGCATCGGTAGCTTTAGATAAGTTTCTTATTTTTGTGTGTCGTATATTTTGGGTTTTTTTTAATTTATAGCATGTGTCGATCTAGGCTCGGTTGACACGTGGTAATTTTTTCTTTTGTTTTGGCTGAGTGATGACAATAATATGAAAGAAAAATAAGTGATTGATAGCGTGACGGTTGACAGGGAAGAATGGAAGAAAAAAAGACCGACTTCCAAAAAAGACGTAGTGTCTTTTTTGGAAGTCGGTCTTTTTTTCTTGAAAATTAACTTTAATTTCGGAAGTCGGTGGGAAACAACGAAAATGCGAACCCAACAACACCGACTTCCGAACTGAACTCACCGAACTGCACCGTTGGTGTTGTGGTCGCAAGCGCGACTGCTGGTCCTGGGTTCGATTCCCGGGTCGGGTAAAGTGTTATTCAGTTTTTCCATTAGGAATTTCTTAGTAACAGCCCGGAGTTTGGAAGTTGGCGGTGTGATACCCCCGTGTCTCGGAAAGCACGTTAAGCCGTTGGTCCTGCACCTGATCTCTCTTCGGTCGCGTCGGATTGCCGTTCCATCAGACTATGAGAGCGATGGAAGAGGGAGTGCACCTGTGTCTGCGGGCACACTTGTGCACTATAATATCTCCCGCGCCGAAAGGCTAGTCTCCGTTGAGATTGGCCGCCGTGGCCGAAATATTACACGGTCTGGAGGACTTTTATTTATTTTAATATCTTCGATCTTTCGTCATTGGCATCTATGTTCAAGTCTCGTTTTTCATGGAAGATCTCCTTCGCTTCTTCGATCTAAGGTTCCACTGTATTTTGCCGAGGGTAAGCTGTTGTCACTAATCTTTTGCGGTCGGTTGTTCTTATCTTGTCTGTACTTTTGTCTGGATTAAGCAAAAGCCTTAGTAGTATCCGTATTCGGCGTATCGTTCTTGCTTAAACGCTATTGTAATGTTGTTGCATGTTTTTCTTAACCGACTTCTAAAAAGGTGGAGGTTCTCAATTCGGATGTTTATAATTATATATCTATATATATATTTTTTTAAATTACCTATTGGGTTAGATTAGTTTGGTTCGGTATACTGTTAATTCGTCATTCATTGTTATTTTTTTTATTAACTGGTAAGATAAACTTAGCGTGCATGAAAGTTAACTTGCTTTACAAATGCTTTTCGAATGACAGCCGGGACCAAAGGCTAAATTCTGCTTGAAAATAAAACTAAAATATATGTATTTTAAGAAGATACTCTCTGTGATTAAAGTGAGGCATACCTCGCCTCATTGGAATCTCAGTGAGTATCTTAAGAATCGATTCCCATTTATTATAAAGTATAGCACATTCTAGGCAAGGAACCAATTTCCACAGTATATACTATAGCACATCCTAGAGTCATTATGCTAGTGGCTTCAGATAACCTCACTAATATTTTACAGTTGATTGTTTAAGACTGGGTATTACGGGGCGTTTTAAAGGCGTATGGTATTGGAAGCCAGCCAAACTGATATAGCAGTCCCCATATATAATCTGGAGAGGTTGGAAGGAAGTAAATTGAAAAGATGGTTCTAATTTAAAATGGAATTGAGCCATTGGAATTGGAGTAGAAGGTACTAGTATTATAAGGCTGAGGTTATATTAATTTCTTGTGAACGTTGTTGGTGCGTTCGTCATTTGGTTTGAGACTAAACAAAATTTTTACCTAAAACACTTTTATTTAAAAAAGCAGCTTACCGTGATTAGAAAACGGTTATTGAGAATAAGAGATAGAGCCGATTTTTTTAAATGAATAAATGCATGTGAAATAACTACTCAACCAAAATCTATTGAAAATATATAATGTAAATTATCACAATCCATACTCATCATCTGCCTAGCCTTTTCCCAACTATGTTGGAGTCAGCTTCCAGTCTAACCGGATGCAACTGAATACCAGTGTTTTACACGGAGCGACTGATTATCTTACCTCCACAACCCAGTTACTGGGTAATACGATACCCCTTGGTAAGACTGGTTGTCAGACTTTCGGGCTTCTGACTACCCGTAACGACTGTTAAAGATCTACGAATGACAGCCGGGACCAACGGCTTAACGATCACAATCCATACTAATATTATAAATGCGAAAGTGTGTCTGTCTGTCTGTCAGTCCTGGGAAAGGACATAGGATAGTTTTTATTCCGACATTTCCACGAGATCGACACTTATGTATTAGATATGTAGCAGTAGAAAAAAAATAGACATAATACAGGGTAGGAACATCGATGCACAAACTCATCATTCTCCTAACCTTATCCCAATTTATTTGGGGTCTCGGCGCAACATGTCTTTTTCTTCCATGCTTCTCTATTAGTCGTCATCTCGGTAGTCACCCCCTTTCTAACCATATCATCATTCACACATTACATGCATCGTTTTTTGGTCTTCCCCTACTCTTATAGCCAACGACATCCATACTCAAAACTCTCCTCACGACATTTTCCTCATTTCTCCGTAACACATGCCCATACCATGACAACCGATTTCCACACGACTTTTCAGTTACCGGTGCCACTTTCAAACTTCCTCTTATGTACTCATTTCTTATTCTATCCATTCGTGTAGCCACACATCCCTCTAAGCATTCTCATCTCAGCTGCATGCAATTGCTTTTCATTCATCCCTTTTGTGGCCCATAAACTGTAACCACGAATTCAGCATATGATTCTAGAACTACATTTTTTTTTATTGCTGTATGGGCCCGCTCTTGACCTCGATCACCCCTGATGGAAAGCGATGGATGAGGTCTATGATGGAACGAGCGTGCCCAGAAGATGCCTAAGGCACTGGAACTCCCACACATCGACGGAACACAGCAGGCTGCTTGACGCCGGACTCCGGTGGGAGTCGCAAACCAGGCGGGCGTTAGTCCTACCACCGCAAGGGAAGAATTGGCCAGTCAAATAAGGTGTTGGGTGCGACTGTCCAGAATGCGCCGAGCGCTCGGTTCAATTGAGTAACTGGTGGAACAAACTGCGCTATACTAGTACAAGGAAGTTTCTTCATGCATCCCAAAATTTTTTTTAATAACCAACGACAAATTTCGGCTCTAGGAGTCTTGAATCATGTGAACCTGTTCAGAAGCTGTTCTGAATCTATGGTAACAAGTTACGCATCTATAACCTAGCCACACTGTATATTATTATTATGAAACGGATCCAACACGTGAAAAATTCACTTTAATCCAATAAAATTCCAACTTTCGCAGTCGACAACATCCCTACTTAATACAAAAGGGTTTAATCGTAAAGATGTCCCTTATGCCCCTTAATCCGCTATAGCACATACTTTATTTTGTAACCAATGAACCCCTAAGTCTAGACGAAGCCTTACATTGCAGGGAATTAAACGAACAAAGCCTTTTTGAAGTGACAATAAAGCATATGAAAGGCTCTCACCGTTGTGGAGGGGAAGAAGAATTACATGTTATTTTCATACGAAGGCAGATAAGGCAGATTTCGAAATATGTGTGAAAGAAGATCTTCTGTTGTTTCAATCTGTTTATTACTTCGGGATTAGGTGCTTTGAATGAGTTCGTCGAAAAAGCTTTATTTGTTACGGTTAAATTGTAAAATTGCTTTTGAAACGTAAACCTACTTCTATAGCCTATTTGAGTTTGGCTTATCAATGTTTTAATAGGTCCTTTGTAAAATGTTTGTTTTATTATGTATTTTGAATTACGTACAGCCTATAATATTTCCACTGCCTCCTCTCTGTGAAAGGGAGTGGGCCGTAATTCACCACGCGGGCCCAGTGCGGGTTGGTAGATGTAATTTTGTCTTCGAATTTTTGGTTGTAGGATATGCCGGTTTCCTCACGACATTTTCCTTCACCGTTTTGAGAACAGTGGTATGAAATAATTTACACAAAGTAAAACGCTTGTCTGGGTTCGAACCTACGACCTACAAATCGTAAGTCGCGGCCTTTACCACTCGACCACCTCTGCTCTCTCTGAATTAGGTATGAGAAACTAAAAGGCATAATATTTACTACATTTTGTTCAGTTCAAAATCATGTTTTCAACTCATTTATCGATGCCATAATATTTAAGTTTTTTGTTAAAAAACACATATAAATATTTAATTGTTTTATTTTATTTTATATTTAGTATACAAAGTGGTACCCTATCATATACAGTCAACAGCAAAAGTAGATGATCAAAATCAGAAATTCAATATTAATGAACAGAGTTCGCGTCAGAACTGTGTGGCGTCGAAGTGATTCAAAAGTATGTGATTGTAAATTATACCAAACATTTACTACTAGTACAGCTGCCATATATTCGTGATCAGTTTTGACTCCTATTGAATTTCTGATTTTGATCATCTACTTTTGCTGTTGACTGTACCTACTGTTTTATTCAAACAAAACTAATTCCCTAAGGGCTGGTTTTTCCGTCGTCAGAGAACTTTTATGCGAGGAATAAAATTGACGTTTGACAGTTTTTGTATGAAGTAACTGTCAAAATTATTCCTCGAATAAAGTTATCAGATGATTGAAAATCAGCCCTAAAACTAGCAGAATAATTATATGAAATTATACCTACACATATTATGATGACAAAATACTGCCAATAGTTGCCAAGTTTACTGTCAGCTCGATGCCAGTCACCCAAGAAAAAGAAAAAAAATCAACGAAAAATTATATTTCTCCAAATAGCGGCAACAATTTCAAAGGATCTGTCCCATTAAAACCTAGCGAAACGGCTGGGAAACCGCAAAGAAAAAATCATTTGCCTCATGATATACACGATCTGCTGACACTGTTACAGAGCGTCGTCACGAAATTAGAGCCTTACACAGCCCTCCTTATTTTCACTTTTCCAGTATAAAACTACGTCCAAAAATATTAGATCTACCCCACCTAACACAACATAGAAGAAAAATACAGTTTTGATAGGCCAAAGGAGACTGGCCAAGTTGGTAAGCCGAATCGGCGAATTTTGTAAAAGGAAGATGTACAAAAATTGCGGCACGGATTTTTTTTACCGACTGTCTGTTTCCTTATTTCGTTTCTCCTTTCTTTATATCCGTTTATTGGAAGCTTGGCTTAAGAAGTAATTTATGTGTGTACAAACTCAAATTAAGGTTTGTTTTACTTGTGTTTCTTAGATATTTTTCTTTGGTACAAGGATTTTAGTGAAGAACAATGGTGAAGAGAAATCAGGGAGCTAGATAATTGACTTTTTTTTTGCTTTGTATGTGAAGAAGAATAGATATTTTTATTTATTTACAAAGACAACACTACTAACAAAAAAAATAAAAAAATCTTAATTAAAATTTGCAAGCTAACAAGTATATTACTTAATAAAAAGTTAAAGAAAAAAAGAGTAGCTCATTGGGCATAAAAAAATTCTTCCGCATCGCTGTCAATGGGATAAGTGCCCAAAAAGCTGGCAGCATTACCACGTTAGATGGCAATGCTGATTCTTTGGGCTAAAAATAGGCCTGTCCTTTGGTCACGTGAAGAGTCAACCAACCGCTGGGCGATGTCCCTGAATATTCGATGAGCACTCGGACCCCAAGGCCCTAGTGTTTTGTATGTTATTGTAATCTTTTCAACTATACAGACTTTTCAGAAGACGTGAAGTCCTATTATAATCTGAACCTACTTTAATTTCCTTCATGAACTTGATCCAACAAAATTCTTACAACAGCAAGTTCTTTTAACAAATCCTCTACCATCAAGAGTGTCATTGAAGAATCTATAAGACCTAAGAAGCCAAAACAAAAAAACACCAAGAATTTTCTTAACCAATTTATTATCGTATGGTAATTCGAGAAAACATCTTGAAGGCACAACGTACGTCGAAAAAAGATGGGAGCAAACGTGCCCCTTTTTCCTACTACATACATTTTAATACAAAATTATACGAAGAAGATGAGCCCAGGGGAAGTTAAACCATAAAGACTTAAACAAAATGTGGGTTTAATCGTCGTATCAAATTATCTCATTTTTGTGGAAGCTGAAACGTCCGTTTGTGGATATAAAGTGATCATTAGCATAAACTCGGGCTTTGATAATGTGGCTGTAAGTTATTTTAATTTTCAGGGCTAAGTGTATTTTAAATCTATTCATTGGATTATGTTTAATAGTTTCAAACAGTTTTACATTTGCAAAAACACGGTGGAACTATTTTATTTTCACATTTCTGAATTGTCTTTTTGTCCACGCATTTAGAGTCAAAGCTGCCGCAGACAGGCGCGACGCGACTGTGCGACGCCATTATGGTACAACAATTTCGATGAAGTTTCATCAAAATAGTTCTACTAGGGCTTACACTTACCTACACTGCACCTAAACTATTAACTGGATTTAGTTCGATAATTTCAAACAGCTTTACGTTTTATGAAAATATTTTAATCATATTCTTAAATTGTCTTTTGAATTCAAATATTATCCGATATCTTTTCTCTATAATAACTTTAGTTGTGACGCTTGGGAGCCGACCAAAAAGAGAAAAGTCAAGAGATGCGATGCAACGCGGTGGGTCGGAGGCCGAAATTTCGAGTAAAGTATTTTTTTAATTGTTGAATGGGCCCTCTCTTGACCTCGATCACGCCTGATTAAAAGCGATGGACGAGGTCTATCACGGAACGAGCGCCGAGCGTGCCCAGAAGATACCTAAAGCACTGGAACTCCCACGCATCGACGAAACACAGCAGGCTGCTTGACGCCGGCCTCCGGTGGGAGGGTGGTCGCAAACCAGGCGGGCGTTAGCCCTACTACCGCAAACAAAAATACTTCTAGTCGCAGGCAGAAATACTAGTTAGTTTTTCAATTTTCTTGAAGGCCACAATGCCTAAGCCAACAGCCCAAACATTTAGGTGTCATGATAATAAATGAGCTGTTATATTGGATGGCTATAAATCATGTTTAAATGGGTTCGGAACAAGCTGGGAAAGTAAAAGAATAATTTATCAGAAGCGGAATGAGAATGTTTATTTTATTAGTTATGCGGATTTCGAGGAACTTGTAGCATTGAGATTTATTAGTGGCAAGGAACGCAAGATTCAGGCTAAAATAAGGCTTTCTCTAATACCTACATGTATAATTTTATTTCAGTGGGGCCATTCAAGTATTACGTAAGGACAAAGGGGGGCGGGGGTCTTTGCTTTGCTTTTTTTTGATGACATCGGGGAAGAGGTGTCTGGATGGAAAACTTCATATTTCTTCATAATAAATCTTAAGTTTTATCTCAAATTTCATGTAGTGAATGAATTTCTTTTTAGATTTAAAAAAGGTAAATATTACAAGGTTCAGCAAGACACTGTTTTTCTTGACATCGCAGATTTTAGCTCACAAACAACAGTGTCTCGTTTCATGGTTTAAGCTGATTCCGACTCACAAGAACTGGACCGTAAAAACTTCGTTCTATACTTGGTCTAGACAGAACCGATATCATAATTCGTGCCCTGTTCCTAATCCCACTATTATCAGTGTCTAGTCTATCGGATTAAACTGAATATTACAGAATCATTTTATTCAGTAATAGGGGTGACAATTTTCAAAATGGCGCTGTGGATCCTCGTTCCTAAAACAAGATAATAAAATCCTCCAGATCGCGTTTCGGCCATTGCGACCAACTTAAGAAGAGACTAGCCATCGACGCTGGAGATATTAAAGTGCACAAGTGTGTGCGCAGACACAGGTGCACTCTCTTTTTTCTCACTTTCATTGTCCGATGGGACGGCAATCCGCCATGACCGGAGAGAGATCAGGCGCAGGACCAACGGCTTAACGTGCTTTCGGAGGCACAGGGGTATCAGACCAAACTCCGGGCTGTTACTAAGAAACTTCTAATGGAAAAACACCATAAACACTTTACCCGTCCCGGGAATCGAAACCAGGACCCCAAGCTCAGCAGTCGCGCTTGTGACCCCTAGAGCAACGGTGCAGTTAAAACAGTAGTTCCCAAAACAAGATATAGGTACATAAACTACACGAGAGGTGGTTTTATTTTATTTTTACGAAAATGATTCGTTCTTGTGTTCCGAAATGCTCCGAATTTTCCGAAAGACCCTAAAATACAAGATTGTGGCTTAAAAATTGAAGTAAATAAACAGAGTTCGAGGTTATATCGCTAACATTTTGAAGGAAGTGATATGAGGAAATTTTAACCAGTGCGCAAAGTGTTAGATACCATGAATTCAGCATTATTGTTTTAAACCCCCTAGTGTAGACATTTCTCCGCGTACATACATTTTGACATTATATTAAATCTGTGCCTCCTGTGATAAGTGATACAAGTCAAAAAACGTCATTTTACAGGACAGCAAAAACAAGAATTTTAAAAAATCTTGTTTTTGCTGCTTGTACCAAGCTTGCACCAATAAATTGTCTTAGTGTAAACTGATATACATCAAGTTAAAACGTCTAATAACTCATTAGAATAATGATTCTAGCAAAATGTGCTAAAACAAAAGATGAAGATATAACCCTTAAGATTTATTTTTTTTACTTATCAGTCACCTCTTTACATTTATTTTAGTTGAACTGTATTAATTTACTAAAATCCTAGTCTTTCAGAAGATAATGTTAAATGATGTAAGTCAAGATGTACCCCTCAAAAAAAAAAGATAGTGATATGTGTAAATAAATACAAGTTTTATATCCTCTAGTTGTATCACTTTGCACAAAATTATCTCCGAAACTATAGCAGATAGAAGAACGTGAGTTAGACCAAAAAAGACGTTTTTTTTTTTTTGATAATGCTCATGTGACAATCACAAAAAGGGTACAACTCGAGTTATATCACTTATCACAGGAGGCACAGAAATGTATTGCACTTTTCTATGAAACAGCAGTTTTTTGATAACCTACGACTAATTTCTACGCTACGAATATAATAATAGGGGAAGTCCGGGCATAGTGGATAGGCCAGGCAAAGTGAATACGCTTTATTTCTCGCCAAGAACGTATCGGACCACGCACGCCTCGCGCCATTACACTCTCCCACCCGTCCTCATTCTCGGGCAAACAGAACTAGCGGAAGGTCGCGGCGCGTTTGAGGGAAAAATCGAAAAAAACCAAATATTGAAGGTTTCTTAGTACTTTTCGAGGTAAGTAATACTTTAATAACTCATATAAAAGTTAACCATATTGTTTTGTCCGATTATGTCTTCGAAGTACATATTTTCAAGTATACATTCTGAGAGTTTTGTTACTTTGTTGTCACTTCATTTGGTTTTAGGTTAAGTTGAATGAAATGAATCGGTGTAAGGCAAAGTGATCACGGGCAAAGTGAATACGGTATTCGCTTTGCCGTTAGCTTACAAGCCATTCAGATTTATTTTTATTTGTTTTAGATGGTTTAAAAATACAACAGGAAGACAAATCAAGCCCAATGGAGTGAGCATATTGCAATTCTGGCATTCCTGTGAAAACGACCGCAAAAAAATATGGTCTACCTTACGCCACTCTTTATAGGCATTGGAGAAAAGGTAGTTCGACTGCTCAGCTTGGTCGTTTTCGTAAAGTTTTCAACGATGAACAAAAGGGAGACTATAATTGGCTTATTTCTTTGTGATACCTGCACTGATTAGTTTAAAACTAGGCTAAGTATTTGTGTTCACTTTGCCCTATCGTCCTATCCACTTTACCCGACCTATGGGGCAAAGTGGATACCGGCACATGTTGCAATATTATTGACAATTAAAATTAAACAACTGCCATTAAGCATTTTTTGTTGATTATATTAAAAACTTTAATAAATGTAGATTCTCATTGAACATTTGTTTTATTTCTGTGCCTATTGGTTATCTTCTTAGAGCCCATCAAACGTTAAGGTGTCCACTTTGCCCGGACTTCCCCTACGCTCTCGAATTATGCGCTGATTTCATGGTTAAGAGGCTTACAGGACCTAAACACAAAAAACGCAAGTTTTGGAAACAATAAAAGTATATGATCGACTACAGTAAACAAAATCAGTAAAATATATGATATTCTTCAGGATATGTGCTAGGTAGATAGTGTGTTGAAAACATAATACAACTAATTTGATACGATAGAAAAAAAACATGAAGGTACCTCTAAAAACTTTCTTTTTACAATAAAAACCATATTATTATACGTACAATCATTCTGATTTCCGTTATTTTTGTCAGATTATTCTACAAGCAACATACTAAAACAATAGTGTTTTAATTTTTTAGTCCAAACAATAGATTTTTTTAAATAGATAATTGCTTCATATTTTGCAATAAATTACCAGCGTTGTGTCATCGCGCTTCTCTTTATTTTCTATGCAGTCCGACAAAGACCGCGCTTTAAGTAATGTAGTCGCCTTAAAGTTTGCGCGTCGACGTTGCTGGCGCCCTCTATGATTTCGACACAGATGTCAAGGACACAGCAAAGTGGAGAGAAAAAGACAAAACAGAAACCGATAGAAGGGCTGCCCTTGACCCTTAACTTTGGGCACCAAGTGAGATTAACTGCCGAGACGACAGAGAAAAACACCTTATTGAATAAAGTAACAGACAAATTCTGTTACTTTAAAAACGTAACAGAATTTCAATGGAATCTTAACTTTAGGTTCATCGACATCGCTCAGTAACCTGAGGCCCTAGCGTGACTGCGCGACGAGGCTTATAAGTCAATTCGCACGAATTTACTCGCTCGAAACGGGCGAATCGTCAAATTTAAATAATATTATTTTTCTATAACATACAAGCACAATCAGTTACTAACCACTAACAACTTATGGACTTACAAAAGTCTGAATTAAAGATATCTTTTATTTTTTTTATTTATAGGCGATTCGCACGTATTGGCAGTTTTTGAATTTTATGCAATGAAATTAGGAATAAACTACACGTTTTATAATATTTAACTTGTATCACTTCTATGCGCTAGTGGCTTTTTTCTATACTTAATTGCATAAAATTCAATTTGGGGGAGGCCTTTGTCCCGCTGTGGGACAGTATAAGCTAAAAAACAACAGTGGCACTCCGGGAGTGCCGACAGAAGTGAAAACAAAACACAAACAGAATACTTTGCCATCACTAACTGACATATCGGATATACATTAAAACCGAGTACATCCCGAGGACAGCCGAACACATCCGAAGTGGGTATTTTTTTTAATCGTCTATACAAAACACGCGAGGTATCTATTTTTTAAAAGGGTTTTTGTGCAAACTTACTTACAAAAAATGAAATCATTTCATTTCATATCATCACGTACGGTTTTTTTCCATCTCAAAAATAGCCCAACGCGTTTAAAGAAGATTTCACTTAAAAAAAAAACACCTAGGTATTTTAAACCACTCTCTAATGCTACGGCTACATTGTCGCGATAGAGCGAACAACGGTCTCGTTGTAAACAGCGAGCCGCAACATATGAATAGAACATCGAATCTCGTAAAACATGCATACGGACAAGTCACGAAAGGTTTCTATTAATAATAGAACGACTGAGTTCAATTTAAATAGTTAATGACTTTCACGTGGTTACGACATTTAAAGTGACCTTATGAACTGCCCAAAAGATCGATGAAAACCTTTCAAAATAATAGATAATTATCGAAATACAATGTACTAAGCAGCGCCCCGCGGTGTCACCCGCATAAGTGTCCATCCCGTGGGAATATCGGGATAGAAACTATCCTATGTCCTTTCCCAGGACTCAAACTATCTCTATACCAAATTACATCTAAATCGGTGCAGCGGTTTAAGCGTGAAGAGGTAACAGACAGACAGACACTTTCGCATTTATAATATTACTAGCTGCGACCCCCGGTTTCACCCGCATAAATCTCGACCCCGTGATTTCTAATATAATTCAATCATAATTCGAAGGACACGTGGCGCCATCTATTATCATAATGACGTTATTGTTGTTTTCCTCGGGCACAGCACTTTTTTTAGGGATGAAAGGTACCCTATGTCCGTTTCTGTACACCTGACAACGTATATTGTACGCAAAATTTCATGTCCAGCAGTGGACTGCTATAGGCTGATGATGATGTTAAACTTTATTGTACACCACAAAAACAGATAACAAATTTTTTTTTATCAAAAACTAAAAAAATATACGGTGACCTTATCGCTTTCTACGATTTTTTCCAGGCAACCTTGGAATGGACAGTGATTAGCCTGGACATAAAATACACTACACTAATATTTTATTCCAACAAGATATTCTTACTACAACTTTAATCTAGCACTATTCATATCCACATTCGCGGAATAATAACTCATTTCACTTCGTTAGCTCACACATGAGCAGAATGACAAGAATCTAATACAACATACGTGCTTCATATTTTTTATTAAGTCGAGCAAAATCTTGTAAATCTAGTTCACTGCACGAGGAATGTGAGTTTTGCTTATAAAGAATAAGTGTTATCCTTTTTTATAGTAGAAATATACGTGTACCAGTTTGCGATATTATTATGAAAAAAACTGGCTTTTATACTTGTTTCTGCGTGGGTATTTTACTATGGAATAAGAAGTTAAATAAATGTAAATACCTACAAGACCTACATATCTTTCATAAGCTTCTGCCCGCGACTTCTTCCGCATGAAATTTCGGCCCACGACACACCCGTATAGAGGTATGAGGAACAGGGTGTAAAGTTCACTCATCCTCCATAGAAAAGGGAGGATCCTCCGAACAGACGGGTGTTATGTCTGGCTGGCAACTGCCCAATGATTCATGTCGGGCCGTTGTATCTATGTTAATTGGGCGGTAAACTCTGCTTGCGCGATGTAGGATTTGCGTGACGTAGTATGACGCGTTGTTCGCATGTGGCGTTGTAGATACCGCTACACCCGCGTCGTATCCCATCGGTTACCCGAGCTTTTACTTCGTTTCGCTTAGCGTTCTTTCTGACTTTTAGCTCGGCTCCTTAGGGTCGTAGCGTGATGTAGAGCCTTTCTCAAGAATTGGGTCATTGAATGCAAAAAGATTTTTTTAATCCGACTGGTAGTTCCAGAGGTTACCTCGATCAAACAAACAATCTCGTCAGCTTTATGCGTAATAAATTGACTTATTCATGCACAAACCAATAAAAAAAACAAGTGACGAATAAGGTTAATTTTCTGTTCATCAGGATGGAACACTAATAAGGTGGATCCAAAACAATTGTATGCGGTACTTCCCCACAGACGATGGCCCGCCGTCCATCCTGCGGCGATTGGCGACCTGTGCAGTTGATGATCTTATGACTGCGTCAGTGAGCGGAGTTTCCGCAACTGAATTTTGGGCCAAATATTGTACTTCGGTAAGTGTGCCCAAGAACTACACGACCTAATTCACTGGCCCCCTTCTACCTTCGGACATCCAGACGCACTGCAAGTTACCATCCCTGCCTAGTTGCTATTCCACCAATCCGCACTAAGCGTTTTCAAATGTCCTTTATATTGCGCACAGCAAAAGAGTGGAACTCTATACCTGCGTCTGTGGTTCCGAGCGCAATCCGAATCTCTTCAAAGTAAGACTGAACAGGCTTTTTCTGGGTAAGCTCACCCCATCGTCGACTTTGTCTCTGTCACCTCTGACCTAGACTAGAGTCAAGAACAAACCCATTTCAAATAAAAAATAATAAAAAACAGATGTTTTAAAGTTTAGCCCTATCTATCTATCCATGTTATCTCTCCACCATCCTAGACTAACTGGTAGAGAATACCTAAAGCTATAGTTACAAGATGCAAAGTTGCTTGCCTGTGGCATACCTACAATAAAATTGAACCAACAAATCAATTTCATCGTTCTAACCATATTTATAAATATCTAAAGCATTGAGACCTTCATTATTATATTGGCTCAAAATCTTCCGAGCCACATTCAGAACACTTCAATCAAAATTCGTGCTAACTTAAAATACAAGACAGCAAAATTGGCATTCATTCCTCCCACTCAGACTGTAGCGAAATCACAAATATTTGCCAAACTCAAGTGTAGCAGATCAGATACACAAAATAAACCAAATGTAACCAAATTCCTATGAAATATAACTCATTCACGTCACAATTGTTCGTAATTGGTAATTTAACAAGAACTGCCACGTTGTAACGGGAATTTGCTTTTGAAACCAAACGTGTCTGGTATCAATTAGCTAATTTGGATTATAAATTAAATTGTACTTACGTAAGGCATTTGCTATTCGTGTGAAGGAATATTAAAACAGTTTGTCAAAGTAAGACTACTTCAGATTGAATTAGGGTAATCAAATCACGTAAGTTATGTGTTCGAGATCCACAATTTTAATACTTTACGAAGTTGAAATATAATTATGACTGATTTGTCATAAATTAATTTAATTATTTTACAAATCCTGGCGTTCCAAGATAATGAACTTAATCAAAAAAAAAATAATCAAAAGTCATTTATATTCAATTAGGCTGAGAATCAGAACTTTTCGAACAACAAATTACATGAGACAGTCCCCCAAAACGGCCGTCCTTCACCACTTCCTAGTGCTTTAGCTGGGAAGAAGAAGTGGCGCAACAAATTGCTCAGCAGCACAGCTTTGTCAGACACGAAAAAATCCGTTTTTACACACCTCTAGAGACTTAGAGACTCATCATCGTTTGGGATATCTCAGAAAACTCCGCTGTCAGAGAGAAATACCTCAGGGCAAACCTCAAAAATCTCATTACAAAGGAATAAAATAGACTGAAAAAGATATGGATCCATACTAATATTATAAATTCGAAAGTAACTCTGTCTGTATGTTACCTTTTCACGCCTAGAGCCCGGTTTCCAGCACGAAAGAGTAATGAGCCGGAAATGTCTAAGCGGAGCGGACTTTGTTTTCATGAAATAGGTTTGCGTTTCCACCAAGAAAGAGTTTAGTGGTCTGATTCCCACCGCAAAAGAGAAATGAAACAGCAGAATGAGCGAGCTCATTTTTACTCTTTTGTCCGCTGAGTCATTTCCGTTCAACTCTTTGTTGGTGGAAACACATGTAAGCAGTTTTCTCTTGCGAGGTAAAATAAGTCATTAATGGGTCCGCTCCGCTCGTGGTGGAAACTGGTCTTTCACCACTGAACTGATTTCAATAAAATTTGGCAGAAAGATAGATTGCATCCCGAAGAAGGACATAGGATAGTTTTTATCGACATACCTCACGGGTGAAGCCGCGGGGGGAAGCTAGTGTAAAATAAACTAAAAGGAACATTGCTTATATTCACAGCTTTTTCTCATGAAGATAGAAAGTACAAAACGGCACGTGCTAATAAAGTGCTCATATACACGAGGGGCACGTTGTCAACGCGTCGACTGAACGTGCCGCTCGTGTATATGAGTACATGCTCAAATACACGCGCGATACGTTTCCAATGGCCGAGGCAACTGCAGCTGTCGACTCGTCGGCTTCAACGTGCCACAAGTGTCACGTCGTCGACGTGTCGGCGACTGCCGTGTCGACGACAGACGCCGACCAGCCGCCGACGAGTGCCTCTGCCGTTCCTTGAAATCGCGTTTCGTCCACGTGCGTTTATAGTAAAAGGAACATTATGAAAAGGTGCACTGACCTGAAGCTTGATAGTAACAGCTCTATATGCTCGGTCAGCTGTATTTTGTGCTTGGCATGTGAGAGACTGGTTGTGGTGGTGTCTTCTTGGTCGCAGCCGAAGTACCGACCTGCCGAAGGAAAATAATATGTGAAGATCTATTTGAAACAATAAATACTTCCTTATCTAATAAAACGAGAATAAATATAAGGATCTCTAAAACGATGACAGGTCACTCTAATGAAGCCACTTTGCAAAACTGTGACTATTAAATTTATATATTATATTTAAATATATCATACATTTAATTTAGGGTGATTTTTTGCAGTGTTACTGCCTTCTAACTTCAGCAGGTCTAAAGGACTAGTGTCCTTCAGACTTTGATTTTCTGTGTGTTACAAATAAAAATCCTACTAAATTTTATGTGAACGAAGAAAAAGTTAATAAAATCATCTCAGAGTTGTATTATGTAGTATTTTTTCTTTTTCGAGTTATCTATCCCTTATGTTGCACCTGCCATTTTTTGTCTCTGTATCATACTAAAAAGAAAATGACTCAGGCAACACAGTATTGCACAGTATTTTTTTTCTTGTGCATACATCTAATAAAATGGTAAACTGACTGACTGATTGTTGATATATCAACGCACAGTCTAAACCGCTGCTCCTAGAGACATGAAATTTGGAGGATGTGTTCTTTGTGAAGAGTAGGTATCCACTAAGAAAGGGTTTTTCGAAATTCCACCCCTAAGAGGGTGAAATTTCACGCGGACGAAGTCGCGGGCAGAAGCTAGTTTTTAATAAAAATGTAGTTTTGCAAAACATACCTAGCAGTGAATCTCCGACCATCGGGCATTGGCACGACTGTGTAATTGACACCGTGTGTCAGTACTCCACCATCATTATCAACCCAGGTGATCTGAAAAAATATTGCTATTATTAAATCGTCTGGTTAAAAGAGTAGGGGAAGACCACGCATAAAGATACACCTAGATAACGTAAGAGCAACTACTTCGCGTGCCAAAAATCGCACCAGCTTACGTACAAAAATCGTAAGTCGCCACTTTCGCGCTCAGTCCTGTGTACTGCTAGCTGGGTGAACGTAAGCGCTGGCGCTAGGCCCCGGGGGTAGGGCGAGGGTCTTTAAATAGATTTGATTTTCCCATCACTAAATAGTGCTTGTGAGTTGTGACGTCATAATAGGTAGGTTGGCAGATGATGATGTATTAATACATACCTCAGCCGCTGGTTTTCCGCCAACAGAAATACACTCCAAGTTCACTTCTCTGTCTTCGACTGCTTGAAGAACTGGACCTTTTAGTATCTTTGGTGGCTCTGGAGGCACCAGGACGAGAAGACGAGCGTATCTGGAACGTATTGCGGGTTCTCCTATGGACAAGCAAAAATACTGTTAAAAATTCTTGTTTGCTAAGAATTACACATTGAGGAGTTAAAGTAATTTCACTGCAACTACACAATATTAAAACGGAACTATGCCTTGACCCTGGCAGGTATACACTTTTTTTGTATCCTATTTAAAGTATCTCTCGCTTCTTCTCTGACCATAAAACTTAAACTATTGAAAGACATACCTGTAAGCTTTATTATGACGTACTGTATGTCAGTGTACATGAATATTTTTTGTTAGGGCACAGCTGTCTACAAATTCCGGCCGTGTCCTTTAAGCAATTTATTTTTCATTACCACTTCTCCCAAAACGGTGAAGGATAGCATTCTTAGAAAACTATATCCTAGACCCAAAAAACCAGTCAAGTGCGAGTCGGACCCGCGCACCGAGGGTTCCGTACTTTGTAGGTAGAAAGAAAGAAACAAAAGGTCATGTAGCACAAGTAAAGGACTTTTTCCTTTACTTGCTTCTTGCCAAATTTCATGATTCTAGGTCAACGGGAAGTACCTGAAGACTATTGGACCCTATAAATTTTGATTCCCTTGAGAGTGTCGAAAAATACTTTTTTTGCGGTATAAACGGCCGTATCTTTTTTTATGGTAATTTAGAAGTTTGAATTTTTCACAGAATCAAGAGACTGTAGACTTGAGTATATGGTTTTAATTTAAACTCGATACCTCCACGCATTCCCGAGATAAAGGGTCATGACAGACAGACAGACGGACAACAAAATGATCCTATAAGGAATCCATAAAAACGTGATATGATCATGTGGGATTTAAGTAGTAAGCATATAATTATAATCAACTAGCAAGCAGGGCTTCGATCTTTCTTGAAATATTTATTCTCCCACCCTTATCCCGTTTTATTCAGGGTCGGCGCAACATGTCTTTTTCTTCCATACTTCTCTATTAGTTGTCATCTCTGTAGTCACCCCCTTTCTAACCATATCATCATTCACACAGTCCATCTATTGTTTTTTTGTCTTCCCTTACTCATAAAGCCATCGACATTCATACTCAAAACGAGAGTGAGTATGAATGTCGATGGCTGATCAGCACCCTATTTTCGTAACACACTATTACTATGAATTTGAATCTTGTTGAAGCATATTTCTAATCCATTGCTCCATATGTTCAAAAAATGTGTCTGCTCAACAACGCAAATAACGCAATGAATGTTGTTGAACTGTCAAAATGAAACCGATTGCTACTGATGGTGTGTAACGAAATTACCCTGCTGGTTTCAGTTAGCCTTGAAACAGCGGAAGTAAATAATGATAACGATATAAAAATTCAAAACACGTTTTAGGACACTGAAAAAGAAAAAGGCAAAGAATATTTTATTGTTATTCATAAAAGAGGTTATTTTAACCTTTTCTATCTACTTCAACACATAAATTCAGCCGTAAAATTGTTTATTATACAACCCGAACCTTCCAAATTCAGGAAGGGTCCGTGGCTAAAATAATAACAGCCGCACAGGTCGATCGATCAGGTTAAGCTACGCTTGCCGCGGTTGGTTTGAGGATGGGTGACCATCTTTACATACCGAGACCCCTCCGTGCCTCGGAAAACACGTTAAGCCGTTGGTCTCCGCTGTCATTCGTGGATCTTTGACAGTCGTTACGGGTAGTCAGAAGCCCGAAAGTCTTACAACCAGTCTTCTTCAGGTATCGTATTACCCAGTAACTGGGTTTTGGAGGTCAGATAGGCAGTCGCTCCATGTAAAATACTGGTATTCAGCTGCATCCAGTTAGACTGGAAGCCGACCCCAACAAAGTTGGGAAAAGGCTAAGCAAATTCATCTAAAACCTTCCAAATTCATCTAAAACACGTAACTTCTACCACAAATTGTAAATACCCTACCAAATCAACATGTACAGTCAACAGCAAAAGTGGATGATCAAAATCAGAAATTCAATACTAATGAACGGAGTTCACGTCAGAACTGTGTGGCGTCGAAGTACTACTACTTAGAATACTTACTACGTAGAATACTTTTGAATCACTTCGACGCCACACAGTTCTGACGCGAACTCCGTTCATTAGTATTGAATTTCTGACTTTGATCATCTACTTTTGCTGTTGACTGTACAACTGCCATCGCATAAACCTAACCCAATTACCATAGTTTGTACTGTTTTATTATAATCTAATATACTGTTTTATACCTGCGGCTGAACCTGATTGGAATTAATTGTGTGGGAGGTTCATTCCCGAATTCTTTGAGGAAAATAAAGTGTGCGTAAATAACAGACATTGGGAAGGAAGTGGGAACTTCTAGGACTTAGGCCTTTTGTCTGCGAAAGAGAACTTGCATGTCCTGAGCGTTTTCCAATTTAGGATCAGATACAGGTAAGACGCGTCTCTATAGTAGAACAATTTCTATGAAAACTTCCTGGAAATTGTTCTAGCAGAATCGCGTGGCGCCGTCGCGTCGCGTCGCGCCTATACGCTGTAAGCCTTTAAGGTGCCACTAGTCGATATTTTTTCCATACAAATTTCGGGAGAGTATTACTCCACTGTTTGACATTGTGCATCCAAAGTTAAACATGATATCGTTTTGTCTTATTATTAATGTTGTCTGTACGGAACCAGAATAGTAAAGTAAGAAGCCATTAAAAAGTTATGAGTTAACAAAGACTCGTTTTTCTTGCTATTTTTAACGTAACTTTGGGTGTACCTACATAAGTAATAAAAGAACTTTAAAATCTTCAAAACCAAGTCCTTACCGACAAAGCTCAGTTATCGAAGAGTTCAATAAACTTTATTTGTAATTGATTTATGCAGTGGTTTTTTCATAAAACTCGATTTTCCGAAGCACTTTTCGAATTTTTTTACGTGCCTATTTGTTCAGAACGGTGTTTCTGTGCGTGAGAACTAGACGTTGTTCGTGTAGACCAGCGTCTAACTGCTCATCACTGATACTAGCTCTGTCGGACACAAAGTCAAGTGAGACAGCGTGCTTTTTGGCCATGACCACCAGTGAGTTCGAGCTCGCGACCAGTTTACTCTTAAGCCTTTATGCTTTTTTTTTATATCTATCGTTTGAGGTGTTGAAACAAAATTGCACAACGTGAAGAGTGCGTTTATAACTACTTGAGTTTAAACTTACAGCAGTGCAATTTTGGAGCGGCTTTTGACATATTTGAAGTGTTTTTTTTTTGCTGTTTTGGAAGTAGACATTTGCAAATTCATAGGATGAAGAAGAATTATGACTAAGCAACAGCTGCGTATGTTACTTTTTAGAAAGAGAGAACAAGTTTTTATTGTGATTCGTACAGGGATATCACAAACTAAACGAAAAAAAAAAGTAAAATGAAAATCAAAACAGAGAGTCCTGTAGGAGGCCAAAAGGCCCCCCTGTATCTAAGCATAATGCTGCAACATTAAAAAATACCACCAACTAACCAACCAACCAACTTTACAAGGATCATCATATTTTAAATGGTTATCATGGATTACTAGCATGTCGTCAGAAACGTAAGTGGTCAAATACGCATATTGTCATCTCTCAGGATAGACTCGAAATTGTGTCCTCTTCTACATTACGTTTTAAATGATGGTTCCGCGTAGATGGTAAAACAATTTAAGACAATCGAAACCTCCCTCCACTCCCTCATTTTACGGGACAACAGATTGCCACCAACTAACTAACTTAACATCTAAGCGAAATGCTAAAAGCTCGTTCGTTGCGATAAAGCTAAAATAATTGTTATTTAAACACGTTAGAGAAAGTTGGGGAGTTAGACGACAGGACTAGACAACTTTGTTTATTAAATCATTTAATGGCTTTTGTAGTTATACAGTATAATAGTATAACTTATACTGAGTATAGTAAATGAGAGTGATTATTATGTTTATACATTCTGGATGGTTGGAGTGGGCGAGAGACCAGTCTTACCAAAAGGTATCTTATTTTCCAGTAACTGGGTAGTAGAGATCATCACCCTAATTGAAATTGAAATATGGGTGTAGGTGGGGTCCTGCCGTTTTGCCAAAATGATTTTGCCAAAATTTCACTACCCAAACAAATTTTGGCAACCTTTTTTTATACCAATGCAATGTTTGGAATTATTTTAGTATGCACATTTTCATTTGGTAAAAGTTTTACTTGGCAGAATATTACTATGGATAATGTCATTTAGGCATTTGGTCTTTAACCAAATGATTTATTACAGCAAACAATCTTTAGACAATAAACGTTTGGTCAAATGATTTGTTATGACAAAAAATAAAACGTTTGGTCAAATGATTTGTTATGACAAACAAAAAAAGAAAATTGTTTGGGAAGTGATAATTTGGCAATTTCTTTTTGGTGAAACAAGGGAGATCCGGGTGTGGGTACTATAGGTACACGTCTGCCTAACCCTTCGGGGATTACAGGCGTGAAGTTACGTTATGTTATCCAACTACCCTCCGTTTATTTGCATCCTCTCGCCACCCAAAAATAGCACGCTATCATCAATTCAAACGCTCCTAAAACCAGCTCTGTAAAATTCTCTCCGTTTCAAAAGTTCCGAAATAGACATGCGGAACCCAAGAGTTATGAATAGAGTCGTTAAACATTTTATGTACAGTAGCTGAACATTTGAACAAGTTGTTTTGATTTATTCTGATAGTTCCACATTCGCGGTTAATAGTTTTACGTTTGAAATACCGAAGTTCTCGCGTACTTTTTGCTTTGGCATGTGTAGTCGCGAAGTTTTTGAATAGTTGCAACATTATTATCACGCGTATATACATAAGCTTGGCTTTAAATTAAATAATGTTTTATAACATAACTTTGTAACTTCGTGTTAGTTTTAAATTATGTTTCCGCTTAAATGGTTAAATGCTTTAAAATCGTAACTTTTAGCGAAATATTTTATACTAGCTTCTGCCCGTGACTTCATCCGCGTGAAATTTCACCCTCCCCTCATTCACCCTCTTAGTGGTGGAATTTCGAAAAACCCTTTCTTAATGGATACCTACTCTTCACAAATTTCACCCACAAATTTCATGTCTCTAGGACTCGCGGTTTAGGCTGTGCGTTGATATATCAGTCAGTCAGTCAGGACTTTGAATTATATTAGATACTTTTCCGGGATAAAAAGTACCCAGTGTGTTGCCCAGGATATTAAAGAATAATTATACCAAGTTTCATCGTAATCGAACCGGTAGTTTTTGCGTGATGCCTGAACAAACAGACAGACAGATAGACAACATTTTTTTTAATCACATTTTTGGGTTCGGTGTCGGTCTAGTAACATCCATGCCATTTATTTTTTTTAATATTTTCAATGTACAGAATTTTCACTTCTATAGATTTATTATAAGTACCTATAGATAAACAGGGTGACAAAAGACACGTCACATAACAGACAACTACGCATTCTGTACATCAAACTAAGTAACATTGCACAAAAATAATTGCTGGTTTGGTTAACTGTCTAAATCAAATTTAAAAAAACAGTGGCACTCCAGGAGTGACGACAGAAGTGAAAACAAAGCACAAAAAGAATACTTTGCCATCACTCACTGACATAATAGCCTCCCCGACCGTTTTCGGTCACGGTGGCCAATCTCGATGGAGATTAGCCAGGTACGCAGAAGATATTATAGTGCACAAGTGTGTGCGCAAACACAGGTGCACTCTCTGTTCCTTTACTCTCATAGTCCGATGGGAAAGCAATCCGACACGATCGGGGAGAGTTCAGGCGCAGGACCAACGGCTTTACGTGCTATCCGAGGCACGGGGTTATTAAACCGCCAACTTCCAAACTTCGGACTGTTTCTAGAAATTCTTAATGGAAAACCCAATAACACTTTGTCCGACCTGGGAATCGAACCTAGGACCCCACGCTCAGCAGTCGCGCTTGCAACCACGAGACCAACGGGGCAGTCCACTGACATATTATCGGATTTAAAACCGAGTACATCACGAGAACAGCCGAACACATCCGAATGTACCGCGATGTTGGTAACAGTCGCGAATTCAATGGTTTTTTTCCTATCTCAAAAAATTACCAACGCGCCTATAGAAGTTTTCACTTCAAAAGCGTCAGTAAAAGTTGTAATTTTGACCTTCAATATCTCCGTAACCCAGTCAGTCAGTGTGTCTCTGTACCCAGGTATGATCCAGTACATCACAATGACGGGGAGTACAAGTGACTCTCTGCTTCGTTTAGTGTCTTTTTACACCCGTAATAAAAATGGATTTTGGTAAACTTCAACACTGCTTGACCGATCACCATGCAACTTGGCACATTGTTGTTTTTTTTTTCATCGCGTGCAAATCCGCGGGCAGAAGCCCCGCCGATAGTAAAGTCACTTAATACAATCAGAGAACGAATGTCAAAACTTGTCAAAAATTTAGGGAAACTAGAAGTATTTTTGACAGATTGAGACTGAGAGCGGACTGTTAACGTTTTTAAAATTATAAAAATTGCTCCGCAGATTTCGGCAAAGTTCTTTCAAAACCATTATTTGTGTCTAAATGATAAATGATTTTATTTCTGTAAGTAGGTTTGTACAAACACTTTTACACGTCAATCATATTTTTTTAAACTAGATGAGGTCCGGCGTTTCTTATCTGACTATTCTGAGAAGAAAGGCCGAAACAAACTCAGAAGTCACAGTCTCTTTTAAAGTCCAGACAAAATCTTGGTCAGATCGTGTGAAGACCATGTAGATTGGTGTCTGAAATGGTCTTTTGAGGAAAGAACCACAATGATTGAGCGGACCTGTCCAATCAGTGCACGCATTTGTCAAAAATCGTGCAGCTCAACTCAGAACTTGAGGAGCTCAACGTCTATAATGCTTTTATTTTTATTCTTCAAACAGATGCTGATATAGCTAGATATGAGCTAGGTACAACATTTTCAATGTATCTTGGTTATCTAAAGCGGTACGGCTTCCATCTTTCATGCATATCCTTAAGTGATTGTGTTTCATATTAAAATATGTGCAAGACACACGCGGTAGAGGGGACCGTGGCTAAATAATGACAGCCGCACAGGTCGGTCTGTGTATGGGTGACCCCTCCGTGTCTCGGAAAGCACGTTACGCCGTTGGTCCCGGCTGTCATTCGTGAATCTTTTACGAGTAGTCAGAAGCCCGAAAGTCTGACAAGCAGTCTTACTACGGGGTATCGTATTACCCAGTAACTGGGTTGTGGAGGTCAGATAGACAGTCGCTCCATGTAAAATACTGGTATTCAGCTGCAACCGGTTAGATTGGAAGCCGACCCTAAGTTGGGATGAGGCTAAGCAGATGATGATTAAAATGTGCAAGACCCAAAATAAATTAACTCAAGGCGCGGCCAACTAGTTCCGGGCGGACTGTAATTAAAAATATATAGGTAGCAAGCTGAAGTGGCAATGGGCCGGTCATATTAGCCGTAGAACAAACAACCGATGGGGAAGACGTGTTCTTGAGTGGAGACCGCGAATCGGCAAACGTAAGGTAGGACGCCTTCGGGGGAGCGACGACGATCTTCGTAGGTTGGTTGCTGTGAATCGAGCTAAATGGCGTGCCATTGGAAAGGCCTTTGTCCAACAGTGGACTACTGTATGAATATGCAATTTCCTTCTGCCAAACGTTAAAGATAGTCGAGAGGCCCATTTTTATAAGAAACTAGCTTATGCCCGCGACTTCGTTCGCGTGAAATTTCACTCTCTTAGGGGTGGAATTTAGAAAAACCCTTTCTTAATGGATACCTACTCTTCACAAAGAACACAACCTCCAAATTTCATGTCTCTAGGACCAGCGGTTTAGGCTGTGCATTGATATATCAGTCAGTCAGTCAGGACTTTGAATTTTATATATTTAGAAGACTATTGGTTTATTGATTTCTACCGATAACTTGTTCAAACGGGAAACACAAGACCGGCCTCTAGGGCTTGTGCTCCTACAAGCATCGCCATATAGGCCGGTCTTGTGATTGAGACGAAAGACGTCCCTACTGGACATAGGCCTATGTCCAGTAGGGACGTCTTTCGTCTGTATATCATAATATTCCCACTGCTGGAACACACAGGCCTCCTTTCTTCGAGAGGGAGTAGGCTGTTATCCACCACGCGGGTCCAGTGCGGGTTGGTAGTTTTACGTAGGTAGTCTAGGACCAGTAGTTTTGGTTCTAGGACATACCGGTTTCCTCACGACTTTATTTCTGTATAAATAAAGACAATGACGTAACTTCATTTGACAGAAACATACAAAAACACAGTGTCAGCCGTGCTTGTTTTTCCTAAATAGTAAATTTGTAGGTATTTGCGCAAGTCTAAGACGAAAATAACCTCCCAGCGAGAGTCACGATACGAATCCTTTGACCACGTTTAAATCGTAAATCAACCTCGATCCCAAACAAACATTTACCAACTTATTTAGCTAAATTACCAGACAAAGAAAACCCGTATCTCTGAGAACTTACCTGTCTCGAATCTAGCGAAGTACACTACATAAAGGAGGTACCATTTTCAATGAGAAAAGGACTTAAGTGGCAAATTGGGTTTCAAAAAAACAAAAAACAGTGGCACTCCGGGAGTGCCGCCAGAAGTGAAAACAAAACACAAACAGAATACTTTGCCATCACTTACTGACATAATCGGATTTACATTAAAACCGAGTACATCCCGAGGACAGCCGAACACATCCGAAGCGGGTATTTTTTTAAATCGTCTTATAAACAAAACACGTGCGGTGTCGCTTACGGTAACAGTGGCGCGAGTTCAATGGTTTTTTCCCATCTCAAAAAATGACCAACGCGCCTAAAAAAGGATTTTTTCACTTCAAAAAGTGTGTGCTTATGACAACGCCATAGAAGTGAAAACTTATGATTGGAGTTGAGTATACGAGATTCAGCGTCACCGACCGACTAGAGCCGAGTATACCCGTTTCAGCGTCACCGACCCGAGCGTGACAAGAAATTTTCAATTCAACATCGTCTCTATCCATACTAATAATATAAATTCGAAAGTAAGTCTTTCTGTCTGTCTGTCTGTATGTGACCTTTTCACGGCTAAACCACTAAACGGATTTCGATAAAATTTGGCAGAGACATAGACTGCATCCCGGGGAAGGACATAGGATATTTTTTATCGACATACCTCGTGGGCGAAGCCGAGGCGGTCGCTAGTCACTCATACAATATGTGGGAGACTGGTAGTCTTTTTCTAAAACTCGAAGTGCCATATTAACTCAGTACAGTAGCAGCTGTACCTTTTTAGGGTTCCGTACCCAAAGGGTAAAAACGGAACCCTATTACTAAGACTTCGATGTCTGTCCGTCCGTCCGTCCGTCCATCCGTCCATCCGTCCGTCCGTCCGTCCGTCCGTCTGTCTGTCACCAGGCTGTATCTCAAGAATCGCGGTAGCTAGACAGTTGAAATTTTCACAAATTATGTATTTCTGTTGCCGCTATAACAACAAATACTAAAAACAAAATAAAATTAATATTTAAAAAAAAATCGCGTTGTTGTATGGGAGCCCCCCGGCTCCCATACAACAAACGCGATTTTTTTTGCCCTTTTTTGTCTTGTGGTACGGAACCCTTCGTGTGCGAGTCCGATTCGCACTTGGCCAGTTTTTTTTGCTACAATATGACTTAAAAATCCGGTAAACTAGCACATCGGAAGGTTCAGCTTTGTAAAAGGTCATCTCTGTAAGTCTCACCTGTGTGATACTCTCCTTCTAAAACTCGAAATCAATCAAAAATAAACGTCATTTATTTAAACTAGGCTGAAAATCCGTACTTTTTGAACATCAAAATTACATATGACAGTCTTCCAAAACGCCCGCCCCTCACCGCTTCCTAGTCATTTCGCTGGGAAGAAGAAGTGGCGCAACAGACTCTTCAGCATGATATTTATGACCTACCCGGCAATTAAATCATATCTTGCCAAAAACGCCTATCAAACCATTAGACTGTGACACAGTGACTTCTAGATTGTAGCGGTATCTACAACGCCACATGCGAACAACGCGTCATACTGACGTTACGCAAATCCTGCATCGCGCAAGTAGACTTTACCGCGCAACTAGCATAGATACAACGGCCCGACATGAATTATCGGGCAGTTGCCCGCCAGACACAACACCCGTCTGGTCAGAGGATCTTCCCTTTTCTGTGGAGTATGAGTGAGCTTTACACCCTGTTCCTCTTACCTCTATAACATAATGTTGCTTGTAGCTAAGTTATAACAGCCGTACGGGTCGATCAGCTACGCTTGCCGCAATTGGTCCGTGGATGGGTGACCAAATTTAGATAACAAGACCCCTTCGTGCCTCGGAAAGCACGTTAAGCCGTTGGTCCCGGCTGTCATTCGTGGGTCTTTGACAATCATTACGGGTCTTCAGAAGCCTGAAAGTCTGTCAACCAGTCTTACCAAGGAATATCGTATTACCCAGTAACTGGATTGTGTAGGTCAGATAGGCAGTTGATCCATGTAAAATAATGGTATTCAGCGTCTGGTAAGACTGGAAGCCGACTCCAACATATTTGAGAAAAGACTAGGTAGATGATGAGTGACTTCTAGATAAAGTTCAGATTTGTAGAGCGTTGTCTCTATCACTCATACCTGTGTGACAGTCTCTCTCTAACACTCGATGTGCCATATTAACAGCTTCGTACTGTACCTTTTTAGCGACAAAAGGGCTGGACAAACACAATAGTTGTCTCAGTGCTGCGAAATTGTCCAACTTTACATCGTTTAACTTACCAACGCCTGTTTAAATTCGGCTGTAGTGGAAGAGAGTATGTACAAGTTGTTAAGAGATAGCGTTTTAAACAATTTGAAGTTCTTTTTCCCACGTTGTACTCTGTACACTTGGCGAATTAGAGATAGACCGAAAAATATGACGATACTTTTGATTGACGTAACAAAAATGTTGTGACGATCAAAATTATTTAGGGTTCCGTACCTCAAAAGGATAAAACGAAACCCTTGTTTATCTGACTGTCAAGACGCTTTATCTCGGGAACGCGTGGAGGTATCGAGTTGAAATTAAAACCGTATACTCAAGTCTACAGTGCCTTGAAGCTGTGAAAAAATAAAACTTCTAAATTGATGTAAAAAAAAGATACGGCCGTTTATGCCGCAAAAAACGTATAGGAGAACAGAGAACAAGGAACACGGAACAAGAACAGAGTAATGAGAGCGGTCGGTTAATGGGAGCCATGGTGATTGAACGGAAAGTAGGCACATTTGCGCGATGGTAAACACTCGGCGCTTTCGTCAACCATCGAGAAACTTCGCCTGATGACACGACCAGTTAGTGCAATGTGTTAAGTCACGAGGGACGATTATGTGTTTTTCGCTCCACGCTTATAAAAAATTGCTGATTGCCAGCGCCGAGGTAAGCATGAAGTTATATTCTTTTTTATTATGTTTATGCTTATTATATCCGGCACTAACAAGCCCAATTGGTTTAATTGAGATTGAAAGAAGAATTACATTTTTGTGTTATTACTTTTCAAAATGGTAGTCAGCGGGTAATGGAGCCTTGCATCTTTCTATTATCTTTATTTTTTGTTTTGTTTACTAAGATGATTTATTTTTTTTATTTTATTTATTTTATAATTTATGTACACACAGTAAAATACATAGGGATATGACATAGTTATAATTTGAGTACAAAGGTACTGCTTATTTCTTAAGAAATTTCTTCCAGCAGACCTGCGAAAGGAGAAGTAAAAAAGAAATGTAGACAATAGTGTGTGAGAACAAGAAGAGAAAATATGAATGTGTGAAGTCTAAAACTAGAATATTAAATAAACCTACACATATAAGTACTTAAATAAATACATAAAGCTAAAATATATAAACATATATATATATACATTATATGATTTTTATATTTGTGTTACAAATAGTTCTTTGTATTAATTATGTTTAGTTTAATTTTCGCGAAAGAGTAAATTATGGCTCCCATTTCCCAAATGAACGTTAAACGGGCTCTCATTACCCGCATGTGTCGGGTAATGGGAGCTACTTTTTTTTTTTTTGCAAAATTGTTATTGTACCCTAATACAAGACTGTAATTGATTATAACTGTGATCAAAATATACTTTAATAAAGAATGTAAGAATTCCTAATTAAAAATTATAAGAATGTTAACAAATGTGGTTTTTAAGAAAAATTTCCCTTGGTAGGCTCTCATTACCCTGTTCTCCTATCGACACTCTCAAGGGAATCAAAATTTATAGGTTACTTCCCGTTGACCTAGAAAAATATGACGATACTTTTGATTAACGTAACAAAAATGATGAAATGAAATTTGGCAAGAAGCAAGGTCATGAAGCACAAGTAAGGGCAAAATTCCGAAAACCGTAAATTTGTAGTTACATAAAAACAACCCGTGATAGGTACTATTTACATACCTACAAATTTGTACGGAACCCTCCATCACACCACCACCTTTCGTTATTTATTTCATCTCACAAATAATAAGTACTCAAAGATACTGACAAAATCGTCTTCTCATGTAATCAGGTTTTTTGGCATCATTACAAGCTACACTATTTCTTTTTTTTTGCATCCATACTGATATTATAAATTCGAAAGTACCGTCTGTCTGTCTGTATGTTACCTTTTCACGCCTAAACAACTGAACGGATTTAGATAAAATTTGGCAGAGAGATACATTGCATCCCGGGGAAGGACATAGGATAGTTTTTATCGATATACCTCACGGGCGAGTATAGTATAATTTTCTGAACTTGTCTATCGGTAAACCCAAGATGACGGACTGTAGCATAATACTTTGATGCTGGAATGTTCATTTTCAATTTGAAACGTTAACGATAATACGTTGAGCCACGGGAATAACGTTATAAGCCGTTGGTCCCAGCTGTCATTCGTGGATCTTTGACAGTCGTTACGAGTCGTCAAAAGCCCGAAAGTCTAACAACCATTAAAACCAAGGGGTATCGTATTACCCAGTAATTGGGTTGTAGAAGTCAGATAGGCAGTCGCTCCAAAAAACTGGTATTCATCGGCTGCATCCTGTTAGACTGGAAGCCAACCCCAAAATAGTTGGGAAAAAACTAAGCAGATGATGATGATAAACGATAATACTTTTTGACCTCTAGTTTCTGCTACTGCAGCCATCCTTTGTTCTTCCTTTTAACGTTCTCATTAATTTTTATAATTTTTGCCTCCTAATCAGCCTATAATGTTCCCACCGCTGGGACACAGGCCTCCTCCCGGTGAGAGGGAGTGGGCTGTAATCCACCACACGGGCCCAGTGCGGTTGGTAGAGGTCACCTGTCTTTCTAGGTTTTAGGACATGCCGGGTTCCTCACGACGTTTTCCATCACCGTTTTAGAAAGTAAAATGCCTGATTGGGTTTGAACCCACAGCAACTCGTAAGTAGAGGCCACTGGGCCACCACTGCTCTGATTTGCAATTTCTTCCTCATGAACTATTTAATGTTACCTATCTCCTACAACTTGAACCACAGCCAAACCTCGAACAAAGCCGTTGCGGTTGAACAATTTGCGGGTGTGTTTGCCTTTGACCGTGCAAAAGTGGCTTTTTCTTTGCCGACCCGCGTTTGACGAACGTCTAGTTGGACACAATTAACTTGTACCACTGCACTGTAAAGTTACTGCGCTGTGGTATTGTCCTACTGTTTTGTGCGGAACTGCTATGGCTTCTGTGATGTATGAATAATTTGTTTCATGTGGTCAAAGGATATTGTTTTCGTTGATTCAATATAATATGGAGGTTAATTTTGAGAGAGTGAAATAGAATAGAATAGTGAAATAGTGAAGTTTTCGAATTTAAACAGCACACTGTTATAACCTTTGCAGCATCAATTCAGTTTATTTAATCATTGTATTGTCTTTGATGCTTTAACATATTTATTTATTTAAAAATAAAATGTACGACGAATGGTTATATGTTAGGGCGGATCCAGACATTGCGAAGCATGCGCAGTGCACGGTGCTCATCGCATGATTCGCAATGTGTGGACGTTCATATTCGTGGTGAGCCATTTGGAGCACATGCCTCACCACGAATATGAACGTGAATAAGAATGTCTGTATCCGTCTTTAATAGTTTTTATAGTGATAAGGATTTCATTGACAAAAAATGTTAATGTCAGTTACCTACTAAAAAAATTGCATGCTTAATTATTATTATTGGCAAAACATGTTTTGTTCTAAATTGTACTTTTACCATATTTTTATACCTCGTTTTTATGCAAATTATTATATTATTTTTATTATAAAACTTTACTTTTTGGTTAGAAAGGGGGTGACTGCCAAGATGGCGTCTAATAGAGAAGTATCATGTTGCGCTGCCGCCAAATAAATTGGAATCAAGGCAGAAGAACGATGACGTCTTTGATGCTTTAAGCAAAAGAAACAATGGATGAGCTGTATGAAAGATGACATGGCTATAAAAGGAGTGATTACTGTGATAAGGACAGAGAAGTATGGAAGAAGAAAACATTCAGTGTGGACCCTAAATTACCTAATTGGGAAAAAGGCAACAGAATAATGGTATTATGGTTTGAGAAAAAAATACAACAACTTAAAGTTGGTAAACATGTCGTCGCAATAAAATCATCATCATCGTCTGCCTAGCCTTTTCCCAACTATGTTGGGGTCGGCTTCCTGTCTAACCGGATGCAGCTGAATACCAGTATTTTACACGGAACGACTGCATCCACAACCCAGTTAGTGGGTAATACGATACCCCTTGGTAAGACTGGTTGTCAGACTTTCGGACTTCCGACTACCCGAAACGACTGTCAAAGAGCCACGAATGACAGCCGGGACCAACGGCTTAACGTGCTTTCCGAGCCACGGGGGGGTCTTGGTATGTAAAGATGGTCACCCATCCACAGACCACCAATGAAATAAGAGATAATAATAGGTATTACAGCATGGGTTAATGAAAAACCGTGGTCATTTAAAAAACAATGCCTAGTCATTGATTTCTAGATGTCATAACAAATGACTGGGAGGTTTTTTTTTAAATTGAACACCCGTCTTCAGGCTGACCGCGTTAACCGCCGCTTAACCTGACAGAACAATAAAACGGTTGTTATTCAACGCTACTGTCTCTAATAAGTCCAGTTGTCACGAAGTTAGAAGACGAAAATTGATTCAGCATTTAATAAGTTACCTAATGTAAGACAAGCGACACCACTCAAGATTAGAGTTTCAAATAAAGTTAGCGTCTTGAAGCAACTTCTTCTCGAAGCAATTTGCGAAAGTGAGATGAAAAACATCCGGCGGGAATAGGGACGTGGTATTTTCGGACCAAGATGCTTGCGATGGATGAGGTTGGTTCATTTAAGGTCGAATTTCGCCAATGAAAATAACGCGATCAGCCGGTCGATTCTGTAAAAAAATAGTGGCACTCCGGGAGTGCCGACAGAAGTGAAAACAAAACACAAAAAGAATACTTTGCCATCACTCACTGACATATCGGATATACATTAAAACCGAGTACATCCCGAGGACAGCCGAACACATCCGAAGCGGGTATTTTTTTTAATCGTCTTATAAACAAAACACGCGTGGTGTCGCTTACGGTAACAGTGGCGCGAGTTAGGCAGGATACAAAAGTCTAAAAAGTTAGTATTTTTAGACCTTTGTATCCTGCTTATGCGTATGAAGTTTCATTAAAATCGGTTCATTCATTTCGAAAAATAAGGGCTTGAAAGTTTGTATAAAATGCCACACGGCGTAAACGCTCTTAACTAAATATCTATTTAAAATAGTTTGAGTCTAATTATAGAATCTAAAAAAAGCTTCAAAATGTCAAACGAAATATTTTATTCAAAAAACAGCCATATTCGCTGGTATGCTGGTATGGTGAACTACGCCGTAGCATAGTGTGAGCTACGCCGTAGCACAGTTTGACCTACGCCGTAGCAATCTCCATCCGTCTTACGAATTTTCGATCAGGTCACGTGTCCTGACGCGAGTTTAACATTTTTTACCCATTACAAAAAAAGTGTACAACGCCGCTAAAGAAGTTTTCACTTCAAAATCTCACCGTGAAAACTTAGGTGATGTGTTTGTTTTTGCTAGGAATTGACACTATTGACAGCTCACTCCACGCTCACTTCACGTAAGTTTTCACGGTGAGATGGTTACAGAATCGCACTGCTGTATAATTATGTTAACCGCGTTCAGAAGTTGTCATTGTTGACATATTGCACAACAAGGATGACACAGCTGACAACTCTTGAACGTCTTTTGTTTCATTGGTGAAAGCCCCAAAATTATTTTGATAACTAGCTTTTGCCCGCGGCATTGTCCGCGTACCGGGATAAAAAGTATCCTATGTTCTAATTTAGGTAGTTTAGTCTACCATGTGTGCCGATTTCATCGAAATCTGTTCATCCGTTAGAGCTACTATTCAGATATCTGAATAGTAAGTACCACTAAAGTCCCTCCGTCGAGATAATACGTTTCAGACGCCTGTCAGTGCGACAATTCTAGTAAAGAATAAAGATCAAATTCGCAAAACAAGTATTAGTTTGTTTATAACAGACGGGTGTCAAGAACGTATTATCTCACGGAATATTATCGATCGTTCCACCTTGAACGTCTTATCAACTCTTAGTTTCATAATTTCCCCATAATCGTTTAGGCAGAATTGAGCCTTAAGTCTAACTGTTTCGTAGCAATGCAGACTTTAGATGGCCTTGAACTGATAATAGTTTATCTAGATCCCATCTAAATTACAAATTGCCGACAATATTGTGTCTGATATTATTAAATTTCATTTGCATACTAACCCTATGACATGGGACTAAAATAATATATGTGTGGTCATATCATGCTCAGGATCTTTTTGGTAGCTGAAGAACTTCATTGTTCTTGTTCCTATTTTGTTTTTGATTATTGATATTGTATTTTAATTTTTATATTGTAATATTAATGGTATTGACATAATCAATGGTAGTTATGGACATCTGGCTTAAAAGGGCATTTGTGCATCTCTGCCTGTTCCTTCAAGGACAACAATTTTGGAAAAACCAAATAAACTCAGGATTTCGTAATATCGTGACTTAAAAGATTGTTATTGAAGTTTCATGTCCGTTCTTCTCCATAGAGATCTATGTCTTGGTATGAGCAACTAGCTTCAACTTTCTGTGCCTGTAAATGGTTTAATTGAAATAAATACTGAGTATTTTTTTTAAGGGCCAAGCAGAGAGCATCTGAGTAGCGATCATGTCTAAAATGTCTTATTACTGGGGCATTTATGTTATTGCACATATACTATAAATCGAACGTAAGATTTGACCACAAATACTTTTAGAAACCTCTGGTAAAATCTAACGACACTTGACACGATGCTATTCTCCCAAATCATATCCAGCACAAGGAATCTTCAGTGTCTCCTGAATAATTCAAAATGATAACGAACAACCCTCTTGGTGTTCAAACCATGGGACACCGTGATTCCCCTCTCCCTCCCGCATATACAACCTCCCCCGCCATGTCATTTCGGCAACATTTGTACGACTTCATAGGAATATTGCATAGGATTTTTTATGGTTTCTCCACCCCTCTCAGTAGGGAAATGACTAATAGAATGGGGAGTTCCGAATGGGTATCTTAAATGAGTTTGTAATCTTATGGGGCTGCGTTTTTATGCGAATTTGGCGAGGATATGTTTGATATATGCTGAATGTTGTATAAAGGGCCTGCGATGAGGAAAATCCGGTTGATTTACTGTGTCGTGTGCTTTTTTTTTGTTGATCTTATTTGAAGGAACTGATACGATATTCAAATTATGTATTAGGATTGAAAAGGATGGAATGGGAACCTGCAAAAACCGTTCAAATACTTGCGATAATCTCCACGCTTAGTAGAGGACTTTGTGATCACAGTCAACTTATTAGCAGAAATTACAATGCTAACCTTGAAAAAAAAAACCTTGATGACGGCACGGTTGGCGCAGTGGTTAAGCTATTGACTGCTGCGCTGCGTGTCGCGGGTTCGATTCCTGCACGGAACAAATATTTGTATGACCTACAAGTAGTTGTTCCGGGTCTGGCTGTTTGTGTATGTGAGTTTCAATGTTTGTAAACGCACCCACAATACAGGAGAAATTCCTAGCGTGGGGCAACGTTTTTTTTTTAAAAACCAAAAAAAAAAAATCAAGGCCTTGTAGACTTTAGATCTGTAGACAATTTTTTATTTTATCAAGTACCTGGTACTTGTTGACAGGCCTACGCTGTCCTCCCATAGGTACCTACTGTAATTTGAAAATATTGTAAAAGCCAATTATTTTTAAAAAGAATAACCGTGGAGTTTCTTGCCGGTTCTTCTCCATAGGAAACGACCAATTGGAACCGTGCACCTAGCTTCTGACGTTTCATAAGTGCCCATGTAGGCTTATGTGAAATAAAATATTTTGATTTTGAACAAAAAATAACTTGTTGTCTCATTATGACATGTTAAAAACACACACATGAAGATAAGAGTGACGTAGGTGACATAGTCCTTTAAGAGTAGCCTGACCAAAACTACAGTTCCTTCGCAGTTATTCAGATTTTCATCACTGTGAAAGTCACAGTGATCTTTGTTCTCATTCTAATACGGTTGCAGTTGGGTTGCTGCCACTGACAGGTCTGTCAAAATCACTGATCTTTATTCTTGTCACAATAAGGTTGCAGCTGTCAAAGGTAAACTAACTGTGAACTGACTGTATCTAAAGTAGTATCTACCTACGTAACAATAGCTATTTATTTCTTCTTCCTTCCTACTAAAAAAAACTGGACAAGGTCAAGACTCGCGTACCAAGGGTTCCGTACAAATTTGTAGGTATGTAAATATGTAGTTTATCACGGAAAAAAATTTGTAATTTAACTACAAATTTACGGTTTTCGGATTTCTTCCTTTACTTGTACTACATAACATTGCTTCTTGCTTCACGATTCTAAGCCAAAGGACAAAGGACCTTATAGGTTTTGAATCCGGAACAAAAAACCCCGTACCTTTCGATTGCGTCGACTTAGAAATTTGGTTTTTTCACTGCTTCAAGGGATTGCAGCCTTGAATATTTGATATGATATCTTCACGCCTTCCTGAGAAAAAGGGTCTTGACCGACGCACAGACAGACGGACAACGAAGTGATTTTAAAAGGGTTCCGTTTTTCCTTTTGAGGTACGGAACCCTAAAATATATCTTTAGGTACCTTACTTATTCCATTATTCTGAAGCGAGCCATTATCTAATGGAGTTTCTTCAAAGAACAAAGAAAACCTAAATAATACAACAGTTTGTATTATCGATCTCACTTTATTGACAAATGGTGAGCTCGAGAAGTCGAGAGCCAAAACTTTCCCATTCAATTACCTATAGATTATTTTGAAACAATGTCTTCTTACATGATGTCGTTATGTACTGCTTCTTGCAGACATATTATTTTTGGTTGAACCAAAATCGTAAAAAAATGAATGAGTCGTCGAAAAGTAAAGAAAAACCGGCCAAGTGCAAGTCGGACTCGCACACGAAGGGTTGCGTACAGCCAGCAACAAAAGTGGATTAACATTCAGTTTTTTTAATCTCAGTTATTGTGCAAAATATTAACACTTCAGTGTTCTAAATCTCGGTTAAAAAAACTGAAGTGTTAATCGACTTTTGTTGCTGACCGTACCACAAAAAACACGTTTATTGTATGGAGACCTCTATATTTTTTTACTTGATTTTATTTTTATCACTTTTTGTTATAGCGGTAATACACACTGAAAATTTCAACTGTCTATTTATTACGGTTCATGAGATACAGCCCGCTGACAGACAGACGCACTATGGGACAGTCAGTGGAGGCTTAGTAATAGGGTCCCGTTGGCACCCTTTGGGTATAGAACCCTAAAAAAAGTAAAAACTTTTTTACAAAAAAATAACAACCGACTTCCAAAAAAAACACTACAAAGTGAAAAATAACTTTAATTTCGGAAGTCGGTGTCGTTGGGTTCGCATTTTCGTTGTTTGACAGAGGTCGTCGACCCCCAAAAAAATTTAATGTTTAATTTTTTTATTGTTTATAATATCAATACTCATCGCGTCTGCGGGGTTTAGCTAGCCAATTTAAAATAACCCTGTAGATAACTATACTCCATTTATTATAACATTAGAATAATAACGGTTACCACTCCTCGTTATTTCGATATAAAATACAAAGCAATGTAATCTTTTTACCATTTACATTAAAAAAGATAACTCTAAAGTGCAGTGATTTCAACAATATTACACAAGAACTGTCGTTATTTTGCCGTTATTTTTAATGCTTTAATAAATGGAATATAAATTATATAATACAAAGTGAGAACAAAATCCACTCGGCTAACTAACAAATAAAAAAAACTATATCCGTACTTAACATGTACAGTCAACAAAGGAGTTAGGTATACAGGAGCGTCGGATATAGTTGAAGTTTACTAAGAAACCGATGGATGTTCTGGACTGAAATTTAATTTAATAAATGAGCTGTTTGTTTTCTATTAATAAACTAAAATTTTATTCGAGAATATCCATCGGTTTCTTAGTAAACTTCAACAATATCCGACGCTCCTGTATACTTAACTCCTTTGTTGACTGTACCTTACTTTAGCGCAACCAAAAACTAAAGGTTTTTCAGAACGAAAATACGGTTTCTCCGAATACATTTAAGGATATATTTTTCTAAATTATCCGTGACAGTCCGCCCGTTTTAGTTACCCGCCCCTAATTAAGAGAGAGCGAATGCAGGGTTGCCAGTAATAAGAATTATGAAATGGTTTAATTTTTTTTTTCTTGTTTTTTTTTTAATTTTTTTTTTGTTTGTTTCTGTCGTTTTGAAATTAAAGTAATGCTTTAGCTATGTAAGCTAGAAATCTATCAAAAAGTAAAAAAAAAACAATTTTATTGCGTAAAATTCTAAAATATATTGTGTAAAATATTTATTGGTACCTACATTATTTATGTAAAACTAATATTAAGTAAAGAAAAGATTCGATTTTTTGTACGTTTGTTTGTGACGGTTTCACGCTAAAACGGCTCAATGGATTTGGATGAAATTTGGCACATGGGTAGACCATGACCTGGATTGGGACATAGGATAATTTTTATCCTTCGACCCGATCAAGACTTATGAGGGTGAAACCGCGGTGCGCAGTTAGTCTAGTAGTTTAAGTCTATATATAAATACCAATTATATAAGACATGCCCCATCGAATAACTTAAAAATACAATACTTATCACTATCAGTTTTAAAATGTATAACACTAAAGTTCTTTATCATGTCCAAGTGTCGCCTAACAGCAAAAAACATCTATTATTCATGCTAAAAGACTTTCAATATTAAATAAAATATTTATTCAAACAAATGATTAACACTTAACATCAAAGAAATATAAAAAGTATCAACTAGCTACTGACAGTCGACATCAAAAGTAAATTATGCCGGTTATAAGTTTCAAAAATAAAAATAAACTGGCCAAGTGCGAGTCGGACACGCACACGAAGGGTTCCGTACCACAAGGCAAAAACGCCAAAAAAACACGTTTGTTGTATGGGAGCCCCCCTTAAATATATTTTTTTTTTAGTATTTGTTTTTATAGCGGCAACCGAAATACATCATCTGTGAAAATTTCAACTGTCTAGCTATCACGGTTCATGAGATACAGCCTGGTGACAGACACAAGGCAAAAACGCCGAAAAAAACACGTTTGTTGTATGGGTTTATTTTGTTTTTAGTATTTGTTGTTATAGCGGCAACCGAAATACATCATCTGTGAAAATTTCAACTGTCACGTAATTACCAGTTACAGCTATCACGGTTCATGAGATACAGCCTGGTGACAGACAGACGGACGGACGGACGGACAGCGAAGTCTTATTAATAGGGTTCCGTTGTTACCCTTTGGGTACGGAACCCTAAAAATTAACCTGACAAACTTTAAGAGGTGCTTTAGACTATCGAACTGAACAACTTTCACTATGGGAACATCTCTGAAATCACGAAAAAAAAATCTGCTGTTTCATACATTTTGGTCTAGTAGGTATTGAACGTTTGTATTAAACAGCTGATTTTTTTTCGTGAACTTTAATATTAATGTACATTTAACCCTTTCGGAATAAAATTGTCTAAATATTAGTGAAAACCGCATTAAAATACGTGACATAGTTTAGAAGAACAACTCGGTTAAACAGACAAACAATAAAAATTACTTTAATAATAAATAATGTAACGAAATAATTTTTTTTTTTTTGTTACAAGATAAAATTATGATAGAGTCCTGTGAGAATTTATAATTTTTTTTTTTGCTGGAAATATTGTCAGACTTGCTTTTAACAGCACTCTTAAAACTTTAATATAATTCTGAAATTCAAAACTTTGGCTGAAGGGCAGACAGCTCATTTTGTACACGTAGTTATTTAAAAGCTCAAATCTAGTTTAAACTGTGTTTTAGATGGCAAAAAAAGGTAATACTTTTCTTGTCATCTATGAGTCCATGATTTTTTTAAACAAAACAAAGTAATAATGAAATACGTTTATAATATTATTTAAATATTCTATTTGTATGCAACGGCAGTCATCATTCAACAACCCCTAAACCAATTTATTTGGGATTATTTGGGATAGGTGCAACATAAATCTTGTTCTTCTATAGGACCTTCACTATTAGGCCCTTTGCGAAACACGTAGGATACGATACTCAAGTCGCATACTAGCTGAATACTTGTTGGCAACTCGACGTTCGTACATTACGCTACTGAAAAATAAAAAAATGCATCATTTTGTTTTGTGATTTTTAGGGTTCCGTACCCAAAGGGTAAAAACGAAACCCTATTACTAAGACTTCGCTGTCTGTCCGTCTGTCTGTAACCAGGATGTATCTCAAGAACCACGATAGCTAGACAGTTGAAATTTTCACAAATTATGTATTCCTGTTACCGCTATAACAACAACTAAAAATAAAATAAAATAAATATTTAAGGGGGGGCTCCCATAAAACAAACGCGATTTTTTTGCCCTTTTTTGCTCGATATCAATAATGGCAACAGGTAGGCACTTGAAATATTCACAAAATACTCAGTTGTATTTTTACTTTAATAATACTTAAATAATAAAAAAAAAATATTTAAGGGGGGCGAAACGGCCAAGCCTCATATTTTGACTAAACTGTAAAGTTTGTGAAGTTAGGGCGTGTAGAGTTAGAAGCTTGGCTCTACATGAGATCTGATAACTTTTTGGCAGTGCGAGCCATATGTGGTCTCGTCTTGGCAACATTTTACATGAAAATGTTTTTGGTGGGTAATATTAGTGTGATTCTTGAGGAAGTCTATAGTATAGGCTATTTAACATCACGCTAGGAGTCTTAGGAGCCGAGCAAATAGAAACAAAGTTAGAAAAAACGCGAAAACGAAGTAATAGCGCGGGCAGGCGATGCGATGCGACGGGGTGGGTCGGGGGAACAAGAAATTTTACGCGGACGACATCGCGGGCAGAAGCTAGTCAATAAATAATATTCACTACCTATGAACATGCACGTAAATTTTCCGAACAAAATCCCAAAAATATATTTTTTGATACAAGTGGCAACCCTACAATCTACTTAACATACGTCACGCGAACAGACCTAAACAAACCATACAAAAACAATCTTGTTATGAAACAAACTTATATCATGTTGTACACGTCCCATTTATCACTGAGTGTACCTAATGAACCCCATGAGCCATGACCCGGAAACATTATCCCTTTTTAAATAACTAGCAGCGCCCCGCGGTTTCACCCGCATAAGTTTCGATCACGTGGGACTAACGGGATAAAAACTATCCTATGTCCTTTCCCGGGACTCAAGCTATCTCTGTACCAATTTTATCTAAATCGTTTCAGCGGTTTAAGCGTGAAGAGGTAACAGACAGACAGACACACTTTCGCATTTATAATATTAAGTACTAGCATCCGCCCGCGGCTTCGCCCGCGAGGTATGTCGATAAAAACTATCCTATGTCCTTCCCCGGGCTGAAATGTATTTCTCTGCCAAATTTTATCGAAATCCGTGCTTTTATCTAAATATAGTGTACGTTCAAATAAATTGTAAGTACCTTACCTACTTTCACTCAATATAAAATAGGTAATTAAATTATATTCATTACGGTTTTTGAGATATCGTCTCTCAAATGGAGAGTAAGTATCATCAAATGACCCCTCCCGCTCTGGGTGGAGCGGAAGGGAGTGTCAGACTCTTACTGACTAAAACCCACCCGTGTTCCTTCGTTAGCCTTATGTTCCGGGCCAGCGGTAACCCTTTCGGACAATCCCGCTGACCCGGCAGGCTTCGGCCCTATGGGGCCCCTCCTCGATGCTGACATCTCTTTGAGGCGCGCGTGGAACACGTACGCGTCGGCCGGTGAGCTACCCATTACTTTCCGCCCGCAGAGAGTATGGGGTGCGCCAATTTTTTTGCACGCACGTGTAGGTATTATAATAGCCTATAGAAGAAGCAGTATCTAAATCGAGATAACTCACAAGAGTCAATGGCAATAGTCAATTAAATCAACAACTATTAAAGTAAAAACTTCTTTATGTGCGTCGGGCATTTTTTGAGATGGGAAAAAACCATTGAACTCGCGCCACTGTTACCGTAAGCGACACCGCGCATGTTTTGTTTATAACACGATTTAAAAAATACCCGCGTCGGATGTGTTCGACTGTCCTCGGAATGTACTCGGTTTTAATGTATATCCGATATGGTGAGTGATGGCAATGTATTCGGTTTGTGTTTTGTTTTCACTTCTGCCGGCACTCCCGGAGTGCCACTGTTTTTTTGTAATTATGATACCTTTATTTAGCCCTGCTTACATACATAACATTAGCGCTTTATATGGACAAGCCACACCATGGGCGGTCCAAAGTGTGGTGGGATTATTAGAATTTTAAATATGAAACAAATCGTTTTTATTATGTTTAAATTAAGCTTTTCTGGTTCAGTTTTTTATGCAGACCTTTATGTACAGACGCCAATCACATCAAGCTACTACAATCTGTCAAATTTCTTTAATAGATTTTCGACTTTATCGCTGAAATATAAGGTTCAAGGTTGATTGGGAAAATCTGACAGTTTCGGGTAGTTTGACAAGCTACTACAATCTGTCAAATTTCTTTAATAGATTTTCAACTTTATCGCTGAAACATAAGGTTCAAAGTTGATTGGGAGAACTTGACAGTTTCGGGTAGCTTGATGTGCTGGCGGCTGTACCCTACATCCACGTTTCGCTACTTTTTTTTTTAAGTTACTAAAAACTTAAAGTTAGTTACTTATGTTTAAGACCCATGTAATAGGGAGCAATGGCGGCCCAGTGCTCTTGTAAAACTTAAAACTTGCTTTAACTTGTTTTTTGTAAGACTTAAAGGGGTTTGCAGGAACCCGTTGGATGCGAGAAGCACAGAACCGGTCGAAGTGGAAGTGCTTGGGGGAGGCCTATGTCCAGCAGTGGACGTCTTTCGGCTGAAATGATGATGATGATGATGAAAGGGGTTTAAAAGAAAGTTTTTTTTTGGCGTTTTATGCCTTGTGGTACGGAACCCTTCGTGTGCGAATCCGACTCACACGTAGCCGGTTTCATTATTAACTTATTAATTTAACGAACAATATGGGACATAAGTTCGTATCATACTATCTATGGTTCATAAACATTGGCTCACATTCTCCAATCAACGGTATATCCCACCCCAATACGGCAACCAGCTAAATAAAGAGAATTGCCATTTATGGCGGGAGAGAGGTGTGAATGAAGTGGATGTGGTAGTTTTGTAAAGAATGCTTTACTGCCTTGTTGATCTAAAGTTCACAATTGCAGCTACTGTGATCATGAGGTCTCGAGTGCGATGCCCAGCACCCTAATACACTACCAATATGAATAATTTTGAAGCATATTTCTAATCCATTGTTCCAATGTTCGAAAAATGTGTCTGATAACGCAATGAATGTTGTTGAACTGTTAAAATGAAACCCATTGCTACTGATAGTGTGTTACGCAATTACGCTGCTGAATCATTTTAAAGGATATTGCTAATCCACTGCTTTATTATGTTCGAAAAATGTATCTGCAATAACGTAAATAACGCAATGAATGTTGTTGAACTGTCAAAATGAAAGCCATTCCTAGTGTTAGTGCGTTAGGCAATTGGCCCGCTTCTTGGGCAATCATATTATAATGTGGATATTCTGTCCGGAATTTAGCACCCGCAAGTTTGGGAAGCTCAATTCCAATAACACGATTATTTTTTTGTTTTAAAAATCGTCAGCGTGACAAGACAGCAGACTTAAAAGAACTGACGTACCTACACATACCTACGTCATCCTCGCTAGGCACACCTAGTGAGTATGAGTGGGGGTGTGTGTGTGTGAGGGTGTGGGGGTGTGTCTATATGTTTGTTACTTCTTCACGCTTAAACGGCTGGACCAATTTTGATAAAAATTTTCATGGAGGTAGTTGATACCCTGGATTAACATACAGGCTACTTTTTATCCCGATATTCCCACGGGATCGACACTTATGCGGGTGAAACTGCGGGACGCAGCTAGTAATAAATAAACATTATCGTTATTACTAGTAACTCGTGTTAGAAAAATATGAGTAACCTACCATAGAAAGTTTCTTAGAAAATGTGGGTGTATATTACAACAAAAGCAAACTTCTTCAATCCTTCAGGGGCTACAGGCGTGACGTCATCTAATTTATATTCTAATATTTGCCCACATGATTTACCTACTTTTCTTACATACAGTTTTATGTGTAGGCGTTAGTACCTAATATATTCCTTTATGAATGCTTTCACAAAGCCGACAGTTACGTGGATGGCATTTAGTATGTATAAGAAACAATGTAAATTATGTGATATGTTTTGTAAACAGTGGCTTTTAAATCTTCTTAATCATCATCTGCCTAGCCTTTTCCCAACAATGTTGGCTAACCAGATGCAGCTGAATATCAGTATTTTACATGGAGCGACTGCCTATCTGACCTCCACAACACAACTGGTAATACGATACCCCTTGGTAAGACTGGTTGTCAGACTTTCGGGCTTTTGACTACTCGTAACGACAGTCAAAGATCCACGAATGACAGCCGGGACCAACGGCTTAACGTGCTTTCCGAGGCACGGAGGGGTCTCGGTATGTAAAGATGGTCACCCATCCACAGACCAACCGCGGCAAGCGTAGCTTAACCTGATCGATCGACCTGAGCGGGTGTTCTTATTTAGCCAATGTATTTCGGTATAATAATCCGTTTTTTCTAAAGTCTGCTTGCAACTAGCTATGGTGTTTAGTAATTTTTCGTCTTCTGTGCTGATTTTTACTGTAAATTTCGATTAAATAAAGACACAGTAATATCAAAATTTTGATTTGTTTTTCGTTAGACAAACAAAACAACGCCTTTCAAACTTACTAAGACCTCCTATTGTTATATTGCAATAATTTTATTAGGTCCCAAACCGACCTGTCTTAAATAAAGACTATAAAAAGGTGAATTTTAGCATCGTTCTGTCCATTTCATCAACCAAATCATTGGCACTATATTCTTAAAAGAATCATAATGATTTTACTTAAGCATATTTAATTTACAACCCCAAACACCCTAAAATAACCAAACCAGAAAAAGAACCTCCTAAAACAACGCGGAAAAAAGGACCACTAAAAATCACTTCATGAAAATACCAGATCTGCTTTGACGAACATCGTTACCTCCCTCGGGGCGGTATCCATCCGTTTGTCTTGCTACAAAGCCGCCTGGCAGTTGACTCAAAGGAATAACCCCTACTATCCGGCTATAAGCTCTGTATATTCTATTTTGTGGTGCAAAATTGTTCGTAGTGTTACGTTTTTATTGCTGCTAATAATCGTTATAAGGTTTTTTTAGTGGGTGAATTGAGTTAGGGATGAATTAGAGGGGTAGTAATGAGTTGGGTTGGAAGCAAAGTAATTCTCTTTTCGTGGTATTTGAGATTAGGTATGATAAGAGGATTGGCAAGTCTTTGTGGTGGCCTGGCATCTACTACTCAATCTACAACCAAATTGGGGTCGGCTTCCAGTCTAACCAGATGCAGCTGAATACCAGTATTTTGCATGGAACGACCTCCACAACCCAGTAACTGGCTAACACGATAACCCTCGTAAAACTGGTTGTCAGACTTTCAGGCTTCTGAGGACCGGTAATGACTGTCAGAAATCCATGGATGACAGCCGAAGATCAACGACTTAACGTGCTTTCCGAAGCACGGAGAGGTTTTGGTCACCCATCCACAGACCAACCGCGACGAGGGTCGGTCGACCCGTGCGGCTGTTATTACTTAGCCACAAGCCCCTCAGCATCTAAGACAATACATGGAATATGTCGATTCTTAGCCAAGCAAATCACTGCTTGTTTACTATCACAAAAAGTTATAAAAACACAAGTCCCATCCTTAACATTTATTGACTGTAGAATCTCTTTAAGGAGTTACCAATTTAATCTCTCTTTTGGCAACATTACTAAACTGTCCTTCCATTTCACGAATTTAAGCAATTTAACGAAACAAAATCTACAAACAGCCAACAGTTGAACGTTGAAGCCAACATTCAAATCATAATTAAAACTTTTACCAAACTCCCGTACTCTCTGATGGATAGTTCGTTTTACAGCCCAATTATACAGGAATAGACAAAACACCGACTTTCATGGATGCCGTAAAATCTAAAGGAGCTACCCTTATTTACACTTTGACTCATAAACTAAGAGTTAGAACATTAAACTCTATAACAACTTTGCTAATACATCCCTTACAAGATACAAAGTACTAAGTGATCTCTGTGGGGCTGTTGAAGTTGTATTAAACTTGGGATATACAACAGCAACAACATAATCAGCCTATAATGTTCCCACTGCTGGGACACAGGCCTCCTCTCGGTGAGAGGGAGCGGGCCGTAATCCACCACGCGGGCCCAGTGCGAGTTGGCAGATGCCACATGTCTTCGAATGTTTGGTTCTAGGACATGCCGGTTTCCTCACGATGTTTTCCTTCACCGTTTTGAGAGCAGTGGTGATGAAATAATTTACACAAAGTAAAGCGCCTGTCTGTGTTTGAACCTATGACCTCCAACTCGCCACCACTGCTCAAACTTGGGATATAAACCACCAAAATCCGCTGGGTGCTTCTCGCACAGAACCGGCTGAAGAGGCGGTGCTCTAAGGCCTATGTCCAGTAGTGGACATCTTTCGGCTGAAATGATGATGATGATAACCCACCAGTTCCTACCATGGATTTTGCTATGTTGTGCTACGATGTTCTGTTGTTTTTTTACCCCTCATCTATCTCTGTGACAGTCGACAGCCCAAACGCTTAGTCACAATTCTGTAGGGTTTTTAGGGTTCCGTACCAAAATGGTAAAAACGGAACTCTTATGGTGAGACTAAGTCTGTCTGTCTGTCTGTCACAGCTGGATATCTCAATAACTACTAATGCTATCAACTTAAAATTTTGAATAGTTTTAGACGACGTTTACCCAACTATTTTGCAAATAAGAAATTTTTTCTTTTTTTTTAGGTCCCATAGTTTTCGACTTTTGATGAAAAATTAAAAAAAAAAATTCGTTCCCTCCCTTATCTCCGAAGTTTGCAAAGAGAAAAATCTGAAATTATTCTATGTGATAGAAGTTTATGTAAAAATTACAGGAAAAATAAAACGAAGTCTCTAAATAGCACACTTTTTCAGAAATCATCAACAAACGTTACATTAGTTCCACTACGGTCAGGAGATGGCGCTGACATAAAACTGCAATATTCTATACCACAATGCACATTGTTAAAATTCTCTGACGAATATAGGCCTCTCCGATGAAAATTTAAAAACATATGATGGTACGAAACCCTCGGTGCGCGAGTCCGACTCCCTTTTGCCCGGTTTTTTTTATTTATGATAACAATTTAGCCATTTTAGGTCGTTATTGTGAGTCAGATCCCTTTTCGTTGGGTCTCACAATGTTGAATGAATACTATTATGACACTGTTACGCTGACAGTTATTGCTTTGCTTATTTTTGAGTCTTGATCTTTTGAGCGCAACCATTGGCAGTGTCAGAAAAAAAAACATGCTTTTTAATGATGTTCATGCGTAATTGCTTACCTCTTGCTCCCGAGCTGACTTGGCACTGGTATAACGCGTCATCATCCAAAGTCACTTCTCGGATGTCCAAAGAGTAATCACCTGAAAGTAAAAATCATATTACTCTTTATAATTTTGATTCGCCACTACGCATTTTGTATGCAATATCTTTTTTTTTTTTTTTGGTTGGGAAATCTTTAAATGACCCCTACCGCTCTGGGCGGTGCGGAAGGGAGTGTCAGACTCCTACTGACTAAAACCCACCCGGCAAAAACAAAATAAAATAAATATACAAAGGGGGGCTCCCATACAACAAACGTGCTTTTTTTTCGGCGTTTTTGCCTTGTGGTACGGAACCCTTCCTGTGCGAGTCCGACTCGTACTTGGCCAGTTTTTTTTTTTTTTGTAAATTACGACAATATTTTGTGTGCATGCAGAGTTTACCTGTAAGTTATACACTATGTTCTGATTTGTTGCTTCTGTTTAATTTGCTTATACCATTATATATAATTGTTGGTGAACAAAATACCTAAATAAAATAAATAAATAGGTATTTTGTACCAATCTGTTTTGTTTTTATTGTTTCAGTGGAAACTTGTAAATGGCCTTCGATTGCATATTGTTTAAGAACACATTCTCGTTGCTCCAGTGAACACACAGAATAAAAAAAATTAATAACGCTTTGCCCGACCCGGGAATTGATCCCAGGTCCTCATGCTTAGCAGTAGCGCTTGAAAATTAAATCACTGGAGTAACGAGCGTCGAATATCTTCACTAAAGCGTAGAAAGCGCTGCACATTCCAAACGAGGCATGCTAAGAATTTGAAGTACATGAGAATGCTCGTCTCGCACTGAATTTAGTTTTTTGAGCCCGGTTTAACGGTTTATTTCAAAGTTTTTCGCCTAATAATCACTTTTGGGGTAGCATCTGGCGACGGTAGACGTCGCGTTGACGCCGCGTCAACCGAGGGCTAGCGTTGAGCAAACGTGATTCTATCGAAACAAAGGTTGAGTTGTGGAGTTACCGGGATAGCTTGCGGAGCAAGCAAGCTGAAGTGGCAGTGAACTGGCCAAGTTTGTCGTAGGACCGATGGCCGGTGGAGTAGACGAGTCCTGAAGTGGCGACCGCATATCGGCAAGCGTAGTGTGGGTCTCCCCCCCCTCCCCCAGCTAGATAGACTGACGACCTTAAGGGGGAAGCTCTAAGGTGAAGCCCAAGAATGACTATTTCATGAAATCTTGACATTTGGGGATTACATGGTCTTAGAGAGTTGTGTTGATGACTTTAATCATTATAATTCTGTAAATACATATTTGTTACGACCGCGAATCATATTTTAATCAACGTACAACTTAATACTGACCAGCAAATTGCAAAAAACCTAAAAAAAATTGAATTTCGCGGGCTACCCTGGCGCTTTCGCCTTAAGAAGGTGGCTAGGACAGACTGGATGCGGAAGGCGGAGGACAGACTGTTGTGGTGCAGCCTGAGACAGGCCAGTCCAGTAGTGGACATAGGCCTGCGATAGGCTGAGTTGATTGAAGGTTGAGTTGACGCAGCGTATACATTCGAAAAACGCCAATACAGGATGCAAAGGGTAATTTAAGATGATCAACATGATATGTGAATAGAAATGTTTACATGCTTAGGTACCTATCTATTATAAAACCTCGATCACTTTTGGACTTTGTCACATTAAAAGTAAACTCGTGACTTGATATGACTGTCTTTATTGTAGCGACCTTTCCGATGTTGCCGTTTGCTAAAGTCAACTTATAGAGGTATGAGCAACAGGGTGTAAAGTTCACTCATACTCTATAGAAAAAGGAGGATCCTCCGACCAGACGGGTGTTGTGTCTGGCGGGAACTGCCCGATGATTCATGTCGGGTCGTTGTATCTATGCTAGTTGCGCGGTAAACTCTGCTTGCGAGATGTAGGATTTTGTGTGACGTCAGTATGATGGCATGTGGCGTTGTAGATACGGATACAAACTGTATCTACCTAGACTTAACATATATAAACAGGAGTTCACCTTCTTCATCGCTCCCAATCATCTTGTATCGCTCGTAACCAGTAAGATGGCGGTGAGTTCCTAAGCCGAAGTCGTCTTTAGTCCACTGCAGTTGCCCAGCCTTGTTCTCCACACGGCATGGCAATGTCACCCTGGATCCCACCACAGCACTCTGTATAAAGAAACCAAATGTAAATACATAAAATTAAAAAAATTGTAGCATGGCATGATCCTTTTAGTGTCCAAACACACTATGCCGAAGGTACGCGACCGAAGTTCCGCGGCTGATTTTACTTTCCGACGTATTCGCCTGATATGACACACCATAAGTGCCTAACTTACGCGGCAAAAAATCAGTTGCACACGCGGGGCGCGGGCATGCCTGCCTCCCGCTGCTCCCCGCCCCGGATCTTCTTCGGCAATCAAACCGAACTTCGGTCGAGTATAATGTGTGCTCTACAGAATACGTGGCCGCCGCATTGCCGCTGAATTTACGCCTCACCGAAGTTCGTACGCTATAACGCAACGTAATTACGGCATAATGTGTCAGTAATTGAAATAGCATTGCAGGCGTAATCATGCCGAATTTCGGTCGCATACCTTCGGCATGGTAAATGATAAATGATTTTATTTCTGTAAGTAGGTTTGTACAAACACTTTTACATGTCAATCATATTTTTTTTTAAACTAGATGAGGTCGCCGTTTCCTAACTGACTATTCTGAGAAGAAAGGCCGAAACAAACTCAGAAGTCACAGTCTCTTTTAAAGTCCAGACAAAATCTTGGTCAGATCGTGTGAAGACCATGTAGATTGGTGTCTGAAATGGTCTTTTGAGGAAAGAACCACACAGATTGAGCGGACCTGTCCAATCAGTGCACGCATTTGTCAAAAATCGTGCAGCTCAACTCAGAACTTGAGGAGCTCAACGATTCGACGAACAATACCAAAGACAGGACATTTTGATAGTGTGTTTAGACACTAGATAATAGATATGTGCCGTCTATAGGACGTATGGATAAACAATTGACTATTGAGTAAGTATAATAAGTTCTTCACTTAAAGGAATGCATAATTGTGGTTTTTTCTTTTTATATGTTACCTATATTATTAAGTTCTAGCCTATGTTTACTTATTATTACACTAATGTTTGTTGTCCCTAAATAAATAAATAAAAAGCTCCTTAATTCTCAAATAATTTGTAACAAAAAAAAAAGAACGTTTCCGACATTTTCAAATACGTTCTCACCTATTTCACAGGCCACACGACGAATTCCATTTCCCGACATATTCATACCAATTCTCCGGTATAGAAGACAGACAAAGAAAAATTCGTTATTCCAAAAATTACTTCACGTTTCGCAACATTAATTTAGGTCCTATTCCGTAAATCAAATATTCCCCGGTGGAATTCTCGGAGTAACAACGTCGCCCAATATTATTCTTTTCGTAAGCAAGTACTCAGTTGACATAGAGTAGGCTTGTATTGAATATCTGGTGATATTAAAAATTCCTACCCTCCATCCCCTTGGGTCGAAACGGATGTTTTCATAAATGACAACCTTTTTGAATTAATTCTGTTCCTATTTTCTGGTCCAGTTAGTTTTTTGATTCTAATTTTTGTTCCATTGTAAATGTTGTTCTATTTGAAATGTTTTATTGATTCATTTTCTTGCATGATCGGCATTTCATTATTCAATGCTACGAAATAATTCTGTTCCTATTTTCTGGTCCAGTTTGTTGATACTCATTTTTGTGAGAGTATACCATTGTAAATGTTGTTCTATTTGAAATGTTTTGTTGATTTATTTTCTTGCATGGTCGGCATTTCATTACTCAATGCTGCTATAAAACCAATTAGTAGCAAGCAATACTAGAGGCAGGATAAATTTGTGAACACGCAAAACTGCGTTCCAAAATGGTAAATATTTAAATAAATTCTACATTTACGAACAACAATACCAGTGTTTCCACCTATTCACCACATTTAACTAAAATAGACAGCAATGCAAATTCAGAAAACAAAGCCGATTAAAACGAAACTGTACTAAAACGCGATGGGATTTCCAATGAAGCCACTATTAATACATTTGTCGCTAATGAAATAACTTAGTTCCCTGACACATTTTATATGCCTGATAATATTAATTTGTTGAACGGAAATGCTCATAATGAGGATTGAATTAATTTGTATATTCAGTGCCGAGTATTCGTCTGTTATGGCCCAAAAATAAATTGTTATTGAATCAACAATCGTTAAAACAATATTAAGGGTGTGTTTTGAACATTGGTTGAGCGAATTTTGTATTATTTTAATTGATTCCAGACTATATTGTAGAGATTTAAGTGTAAATATTTATGTGACGGTACAATAATAGCGCAGTAAATTGAAGATACAATTTATACGAAATACGAGGATTTATCTCCCGTATTTTATGGTAATCGTGTTTTTGTATACTGTCTGAATGGTCTGAATCATAGTAATAACAGAATACAGTTTTTACATGGAAACGGAACGGAAATTAGATATTGTATCAACAACGATATTGCTATTTACTTTATGTTCGGATTCTTTACGATTGTGTTGTTCTAAATCAAAAGGAATCACTTCGTTGTAAAATAAACACGAAACAATATATGAAAATGACTCACCTGATCTTGTGGCTCAATCGCGAACCTCTGTTCCCTATACGCGCTCGCAGAACTAACCAATATCAAAAATAAAATACATTGCTGCACTAAAACGTTGAACTTTATCGATATCCTCAACAAAAGGAACAATGCATTGGCACTTCTAGTCGTTACACGCGATCTATGTTTCACATCATTAGATGCTTCACTAAAATCACTTTTAGGCTTATTAGTATCATTCATACTGACGTTTTGATTATATTCCACATCAGTATATTTATCGTTATCTACCGTTTTATGAATATTAATTAAACTTTGTTCAGAGTTAATTTCATAATCCGATTTGTTCGAATCATTAGTTCCCATTATGGATCAGTGCATAATTTCTTTGCAGTCACATGTTAATTTCCTTGCTGGTTAAAATTTTCAGTCGTTGTACTTGAAAGTGGTTCATTGTTCTGCATCTGAAACAAAGAACATGTTTTAATTAGCTTTTTAATTTAATGTTAAGTAATTTCCTTGTGTGAAATAACATGGTGGGAGAATACAATCTAGTTTTGCTTGTTACCATTATTTTCTGCTTTGTGTTCATTGCATCTTTATTAAATACCATACTTGCCTAAAACAACCTAAAATCCTTCTCTTTGCTACCTTTTATCGCACGCAGGATTTAAATTAACTCGGGTGCTATTTGACAAAATTCGGTCGCATTTCAGCGATCATCAAAAGAGATGCAATCAAACTGAACCCAAACATTTCCATTTAAAATCCCCACTTCATACGAAAAATTTCAACGAATAAAAATAAACGAAAAACCAATGCTCGTTTTAATAACCTCGTCATCATTTTAACGAAAACCGGCGGTTTTTAAAAGGAAACAAGACTCATAAATTTCTAGATACTGAACATGATATGAAATATGTTCGTGATGGAAAGAAAATTAGTTTCCGCATAACTAAAACTTTAGTCCATAAACATAAATAGGAGTTAGTTGTACGCTTTCAAAATTCTATTCAGTACACGACAGCATAAACATGTCTTAACCGTACAGTATTATAGAAGGGGATGTTATGAATAAATCATTCTGGAGCATTGCAAAAGACGGCAATTCCTACTGCACCGGTTTATAGTCCTCGGAAGGAAGGGGAATAGATATATCTAAAGGCGTTACTATTGGTTACAGTGGATTAGAAAGACTCGATAGTAACTCGAAGCAAAATAAAGTTTCAACTTGCGAATAAAAGCATAATCAGGCTACAATGTTTCCACTGCTGGGACACAGGCCTCCTCTCTGTGGACCATAATCCTCCACGCGGTTGGTGGATATCACATGGCTTTGCATTTTCGTTTCTAGGACATGCCGGTTTCCTCACGATGTTTTTCTTTACCGTTTTGAGAGCAGTGGCGATGAAATAATTTACATAACGTAAAGCGCCTGTTTGGGTTCGAACCCACGACGTTATAACTCGTAAATCGGGGCCGATATCACTGGGCTACCACTCCTCGAAAAAGATGTGATTTAAATTGTAATGTATTCAGATTCTCTAAATGAACCATAAGCTTTGTAAATTAATTTTATGTTTGTTATTAATAACAGCCACAAGGGTCGATCGATCAGGTTAAGCTACGCTTGCCGCGGTTGGTCTGTGGATGGGTGACCATCTTCACATACCGAAACCCCTCCGTGCCCCGGAAAGCACGTTAAGCCGTTGGTCCCGGCTGTCATTCGTGGATCTTTGACCAGCGCGATAAATGTGTAGTCAGTTGTACTTTGAATTTCCTGATTATTGATAAAATGTTATTTTCTTCTATCTTCTAATTAAAATTTCGAGTTTGTCCCGGCTGTCATTCGTGGATCTTTGACAGTCGTTACGGGTCGTCAGAAGCCCGAAATTCTGAGAAACAGTCTTACCAAGGGGTATCGTATTACCCAGTTACTGGGTCGTGTAGGTCAGATAGGCCGTCGCTCCATGTAAAATACTGGTATTCAGCTGCATCCCGTTAGATTGGAAGCCGACCCTAACATTGTTGGGAAAAGGCTAGGCAGCATTGATTTATATATTACTGGAGAGGCAGATGATGATCTAAACCAGCAAGACAGAGGTAGTCTGTAATGTTCTAGTAATTTTACATCAATTGGTACAACATTAACAGAATAAATTGGTCTTTATTCTTCAATTTCAACATCGGAATGAGAGTATAATGTACAATAAGAAAAATCGAATAAGATCTTGGCTCAGAGCCATATTAATACACTTTGAATCTATTGATTGGATTTCTACAATCCTCACGAAATGTAATGGATCCGAGGGGCTGTTTAAAATTTCATTATTATTAATACTAGCTATGTAGCTGTTCCCCCGACCCACCCCGTCGCATCCCATCGCCTGCCCGCGCTATTGCTTCGTTTTTGCTTAGCGTTCTTTCTGGCTTTTTTCTTTTTGCTAGGCTCCTAAGGGTGTTAGCGTGATGTTAAATAGCCTATAGCCTTCCTCAAGAATTGGGCTATAAAATACAAAAAGATTTTTTCAAATCCGACTGGTAGTTCCAGAGATTAACTCCTACATACAAACTTTAACTTTTTTTTAAAATCATCAACTTTTTTGCAGATCGTAAAGTGCTTCTTGATTCTCACCTTTTAATGATAATTGAGTCTTAAAGCATTTGGGTACTGCACATATTATTCTAGTATTGTGATTGTGGAATAAAAATATTTAAATATAATGGTTTTTGTTATTAGGCCATTAAAGTTTCATGATCGGCATAAGATCTAACTAAACGATTTAATCTAAAATTGTGATTGTTTTTTACGCTTTCACGCTAAAACGGATTAACGGATTTAGATAAAATGTGGCACATGGGTAGACCATGACCCGTATAAGAACATAATATACTTTTAATCCCGATATTCCGACGAGATTAAGACTCATGCAGGTGAAACCGCGGTGCACAGCTAGTTAGCTTAATAAAATGAATGATGATGAAAATAAATAATTAAAATAGCAAAAAAAGGGCTTATGGCTAACTAATAACAGCCGCACGTGACCATCGATCAGGTTAAGCTATGCTTGCCGCGGTTGGTCCGTGGATGGGTTCTAATACTACCATCTCTACATATCAAGACCCCTGTGCCTCGGAAAGCACGTTACGCCGTTGGTCCCGGCTGTTACTCATGGATTTTTGACAGTCGTTACGGGTCCTCAGAAGCCCGAAAGTCTGACGAGTCTTACCAAGGATCGTATTACCCATTATCAAAGACAAAGGTTATATGTATCTAGGTTGTGGAGGTCGGATAGGCAGTCTCTTCATGTAAAATACTGGTATTCAGCTGCATCCGTTGAAACTGGAAGCTGATCCCAACATAGTTGGGAAAAGGCTAGGCAAATGATGATGATGAAAAACTGGCCAAGTGCGAGTCGGACTCGCACACGAAGGGTTCCTTACCACAAGGCAAAAACGCCGAAAAAAACACGTTTGTTGTATGGGAGGCCCCCTTAAATATTTATTTTAATTTTATTATTTATTATTAAAGTAAAAATACAACTGAGTATTTTGTGAATATTTCAAGTGCCTACCTGTTGCCATTATTGATATCGAGCAAAAAAGGGCAAAAAAATCCCGGTTGTTGTATGGGAGCACCCCTTAAATATTTATTTTATTTTGTTTTTAGTATTTGTTGTTATAGCGGCAACAGAAATACATAATTTGTGAAAATTTCAACTGTCTAGCTACCGCGGTTCTTGAGATACAGCCTGGTGACAGACAGACGGACGGACGGATGGACGGACGGACGGTCGGACTTACGGATGGACGGACGGACGGACGGACGGACGGACGGACGGACAGACAGCGAAGTCTTAGTAACAGGGTTCCGTTTTTACCCTTTGGGTACGGAACCCTAAAAAGATTCCGGTCAATAGTTCACCAAATACTTCATCAGCTAATCACCTTATTTCGTCAGATAATTTCTATCGTTGTTCGCATCAAATTTAGTTTCGACTCGCATTCTCGTGAACACGTAGTAAAGACGTCTGTCTGTAAGTCTAACGCTTGTTTGACAGAATCGCATGTCCCATCTCTTTCTGTCTTAAACCAATTTAAACTGTAAGAAAGAGATAAGACACATAATATAACACGACTCTATTGTAGAACTTCCCTCAAAGGAATCTCAAAATAGGTCTTATTTTTAACTATCGAGTGCTTCCTATTACAAAGTATTATTACTTTGTTCAAAGAAACTCAATCTTTTTTTTGTAGAGTGTTCACTTTTTAATGTACCTATATTGAAAACGTTTATGAACAAAATTGCTTTTTGGTTTAAATAAAATTATTTCAGTTAATTAAATAGATACTTTACAATCAAACATTAACAAAGTAATGTACATCTATGATACAAGCATGTTATTACTGAAAATATAATTTATGAAAACCAGCTTACTATGACATTTTTCACAAAAATATGCTTGGTTCTTTCTTGTTGTTTCAAACATAAATTAAAAATTCAGCGCTTGCCCAAAACATGAAATGTTGTACAAAAAGATGAAAGGTCCCAACACGCTGCCTTGCTGTATACCAACAAGAAAATAAATTCTTTAAAATCCAGACTATAATGTACACTCGACAAAGTGGGCGATTGACTACTTTTCATCTTTCGTAATAAAGTTGAAAGTGGTGAACGGCAAAAATTACCAACTGTACAAAAAGATGGTTGAGAAACCAGGTGTAGCAAGTACGGGCTTAATATGTTAAATGTATTGAGGATTCTAACATAAAACTATATTGCTAAGGTTATAGTTGGGAATGTTGAGATAAAGTCTACTGATATGGGCCATGAAGCTGCAGATGACAGTGATAAAGATCTGAATGGGAGGAGTGTTAATAAGGAATTCTGGACGGACGGTTCAGCAAATGTTGAAACTGCTGGATTTAAGTGAGGCGTGCAAACTTAAATAAGAGAATATGGCTTTGAAGAAATTGTGTTAACTTTTTATTCACTGGTAATTTTCTTGGCGTTGGATTTTATAGTGACTGTAATTGGGTGTAGCTAGTCCATTTGAAGTGTTTTATTTGAATTGTTAATGAAGAATGATTCGTGAAAAGATATTCTGCGAAAGGTTTCTTTACTAACAAAAACGAAAAGCAACCTTTTTATAAACAACAAAAACAGATAAGTCAATTTGCATAGTATTGAAGATTTCAGGAACACAAAGTAACATCAGAAACTCTTACCTACAGAAACCATACAGGTAAACGATTATCATTTAGCAATTAATTCAACCAAAGAGAATTACGAAGTCTACCCGGCTGTCAAAAGACAGAGGCTCAAACATTTCGATGAGACGGCACATTTCCGAAACTAGGAGATCCATTCAAAAAGATAATTCGCGTAAAATACAAAGCAGTACTGTCTTAAGTTTTGCATAGTGTGAGATACGGAGACGAAGTTAGGATCGCAAAGTTGGATTTCAATGTTCTTAATTCTTCCCTAGATGTTCAGTATTAAGTTAGTGGAAGTTGAGATTTTGCTTGAATTACATTGAAAATTTTGGTAGCGGATATAACACGTAGGGAGTTAGATAATTTCAGACGCGAAATGGTATTTTAATAGTCTGTTCATTATATAATTCTGAAGAGATTATTCTACCAAGGATTTTTGTTGAAAACCTCTTTTTACTGTACTCCTAGATGAAGGCTTAACCTTTTGAGCACCACAGTCATGAATAGATGACAAACCAAAATCTGCCCAGCACGCCACTGTTCGACTATAAGACAGAATTTGATGCCGAGGGCACGTTTTAAATTTTTTGACGTTTGGCGGTCAAAAGGTTAATGCATATAATGTTTCTAATGCTGGGACACCTGCTGGGACATCCACTTGGTGAGAGGAGGTCTGTGTCCTGTGCAACCAACCGGACATAAATTCAGACTCCAACCTGCTACTGAGAAATTCCTGAGGAAAAACACCATTAACACTTTGCCCAACCTGGGAAATGAAACCAGGCCCTGACGCTCCGACTACTACTTCTAGAGACAAACGAGGAGTATCCACAAAACGCCTAAGTCTGTCAATCCATCGCCTCTAAGTCAGTACCCAGTCGACTTGGCAAGCTCTTGCAGCCGTAATCCCGGTAAGTCATCTACTCTCCGCAGACTCCGACTCAGGGTTGTTACTGAGAAATTCCTGCTGGGAAATTAACCCAGGCGCACACGCTCAGACTATAGGTAAATAGAGACAAACGAGGAGCTTTTTGAAGTAACCACAAAACGCTTAAGTTTGTCAATCCGTCGCCCCGTATGTCAGTATCCTATCGACTTAGCAAGCTCTTGCAGCCATAATTCCGACAAATGATCTACTCAGATTCTTTGAATAGTTTTAACTAATTTAAGCTCCAGTGTTGGAAGAGCTCAATTAAATTATACGGGTGCCGCCATTTGCATGGGTTAAATTCATGAATAAAATTCACAATGAATATTCATATTGTAGTTGGTAGGTGAAATAAGTTTTTGTACTATATAGCTTAGCTTGTTTATGAATAATCCTGTTCTGTGTGTTAATTTATTACCGTATCTTGTATGTTTATTGCATGAATAGGTTTAGGGTTATGGTAATCTTGTTCAGTTGAGTTTGGTCATTCAATTTGTGGAAGTTCAGTATAATCGTTAGATTAATGATTTTTGAGGTGAGGCCCTGGGTTTGATCACGGGGCCAGGCTAGTGTTGTGGCGAAGGTACCATACAACTCGATTTCCACCGGCTTCCCTTCGAAAATTCAAAATCAGAAGCCCGAAAGTCTGACAACCAGTCTTACCCAGTAACTGGGTTATAGAGGTCAGATAGGCAGTCGTTCCATGTAAAATACTGGTATTCAGCTGTATTCGGTTAGACTGGAAGCCGACCCCAACATAGTTGGGAAAAGGCTAGGCAGATGATGATTATGTAAAATTTAAAATCCATCTACTTGTTCTAAGTCACTTGATTCTATTTTAGGAAGGATTATTTCTAGAGTTCAGTTAAAGTAATCTATCTTTATTCAGGTTTGGTGTCACGTCTCTTGAGGGTTGGAAAATAAAACAGGAACCAAACGTGAGATTGTCTACTATTATGGGTACAGTTTACAACTCTTTAAATCCATATTTTAGTTAATTTAGATATTTTAATAATAATATATTGCATCTATTGTGGCAGCACAGTACTTGGCAACACTGCATTAAAATGTCATCGATAAATACTTGCCGCCAAACCCACCGTTGAAATTAGTTTTTAACCGACTTCAAAAAAGGAGGAGGTTCTCAAATCGAGTTTAAGAAAAAAAACAATTCTTATTATTTTTTTAAATTGTTGTTGTAATGTATTAATTTTCTGTCATAAAACCGGGTTTTTATTTATGATTTGGATGAGGTTAATAATGCAATTTTCAACTTGCGATCATGATCTATCTTAATGAGAGTAGTTATGTACAGACGGCAGCACATCAAGTTACCCGAAACTGTCAAATTTTCCCAATCAACTTTGAACCTTATGATTTAGCGATAAAGTTCAAAATCTATTAAAGAAATTTGACAAATTTTAGTAGTATCTTCTAGATATAATCTTGCATTGGTTATTCAAAAAATATACTTTTTATTTCCATCAATCTTCGTCATGTACTCGTGTCTCTGGTTTATCCCTAGATTTTATCTTTATTCTGAACAGAAATATCCCGACAATTCTATCAAAACCTGCATCTATTGCTCAATCAGTATTGTCAGACTTCCTAGAATCTAAATCTATATATATATATATATATATACTAATAATAAAGCTGAAGAGTTTGTTTGTTTGAACGCGATAATCTTTGGAACTACCGGTCAGATTTGAAAAAATCTTTTTGCATTTGATAGCCCAATTCTTGAGGAAGGCTATAGGCTATTTAATATCACGCTATGACCCTTATGAGCCGAGCAAAAAGAAAAAAAGTCAGAATGTTCGCTAAGCGAATACGAAGTGTTGCGACGGGGTGGGGGTACAAGAAATTTCACGCGGACGAAGTCGCGGGCAGAAGCTAGTCTCTAATAAAAACTAATTCTAAAACAGCATCCACCCATACAAGTATTTCATTCTATTCCTAAACTGGAAACTCCATCGCCTTTCTAACGTTCTAATTTATGTATTAATTTCCTCGTAGACTAGATATACCAGTTGTGGACTTAATGACTAGACTTGGTTCCACAACAGATAGGGTGCAGAAAGTCGACTCTAAAGCGTTTTAGGTCTGAAAGGGGCTGATGACGTGATGATATTATGTAGAATGTGAGAGTAGGTATACAACGAACAGAAACATGCGCACGCACACATTGACGTGTACAGTCAACAAAGTAGTTAAGTATACAGGTGCGTCGGATATAGTTGAAGTTTACTAAGATACCGATGGATGTTCTGGACTGAAATTTACTTTAATAAATGAGCTGTTTGTTTTCTATTAATAAACTAAAATTTTATTCGAGAATATCCATCGGTTTCTTAGTAAACTTCAACAATATCCGAAGCTCCTGTATACTTAACTCCTTTGTTGACTGTACAACATACCTACCTTACAATTATACAGGGTATAAAAATAGAAAAAAAGTGAAAAATAAAAACTTTTTTATAAAAAAAAACCACCGACTTGCAAAATAAACACTACAAACTGAAAAATATTTTAATTTCAAAAGTCAGTTTTTATTGTATGAAAATCTGATGAATTAATAAAAGCCATAGAACAAAAGTTTTTGTATATGATGTTAGTAATACATATAGAATAGATATCTATCTATGTATATAATAATATATACTAATAATAAAGTTGAAGAGTTCAGTTGTTCGTATGTACGCGCTAATCTCTGGACTACCAGTCATCATTTCAGCCAAAAGACGTCCACTGCTGGACATAGGCCTCCCCCAAGCACTTCCACTTCGACCGGTTCTGTGCTTCTCGCATCCAACGGGTTCCTGCGGCCTTCACAAGGTCGTCGGTCCACCTTGTGGGAGGCCTTCCAACGCTACGTCTTCCGGTACGTGGTCGCCACTCCAGAACCTTTCGGCTCCATCGGCCATCTGTTCTGCGAGCAATGTGCCCTGCCCACTGCCACTTAAGTTTGGCAATTCTGCGGGCTATGTCGGTTACCTTGGACTACCAGTCGGATTTGAATAATTATTTTAATTTGCATTTGATAGCCCAATTCTTAAGGAAGGTCATAGGCTATTTCACATCACGCAATGACCCTTAAATAGCCGAGCAAAAAGAAAAAAATCTACCTAGCCTTTACCCAACGATTTTAGGGTTGGCTTCCAATCTAACCGGATGCAGCTGAATACCAATACTTTAGATGAAGCGACTGCCTATCTGACCTCCACTGTTCTATTATTATTTAGTTACTGGGTAATACTGCCCCTGCCCCTCCTGCCTGCCCCTTGGTAAGACTGGCTGGGCTTCTCAAAAATCTCAAACAAATGCGACTCGCTGTACAGTCACGAGCACTAATATGTCAACACTTGGCAACTTTAAATTGCATTTTTTTCACGAAATAACGTTGAAATACAACACTTTACATAAACCTATGGGTTCGAAAATAATATGTTCCTAATAATATAAAATTTCATTCAAAAATAAAGGAGAGAATCGCCTTTGAATAGTCAAGTGTATATATACTTATGCTCGTGACTGTACGTCAACCGAGTCTATGTGTGCGTACATTGTCGCTCCTGTATGGAGCCGACCTTCTGTACCTACTCATCTGTGTTGCAACTCCTTAAGAAATAGGTAGGCTGGCTTCAACGGATATCGTTGAGATATAAAATATTTCCTGACATAGGTAGATAAGTAATTGAATTTGTGTTAGACTTTTTATGGGCGCGTAAAATTGATTAGCCTTCGACACATTATCCTGAGCTGAAGCCTTGGTTACATTATTAATACCCATTGCTATTTTAATCATGTCGTGATGGTCCTGTTGTTAAGAGCTCGCTTTTCATGTACGAGGTTGTGGGTTCAAATGCGGCCAAGTAACGAAATTACTTTTTTTAATTTATATGTTTTTTCTGATCTTACTGACTTATCTTGGACAAACTGATATCGGTGAAGGAAAACATCTTGATGCAACTTGAACTTATAGTTAACTAGCAGCGCCCCGCGGTTTCATCCGCATAAGTGTCGATCCCGTGGGAATAACGGGATATAAAACTATCCTATGTCCTTTCCAGGGACTCAAACTATCTCTATACCAAATTTGATCTAAATCGGTTCAGCTGTTTAAGCGTGAAGAGGTAACAGACAGACAAAATTTCGATTTATAATATTAGTGTAGTATAGATTGAGATGGTTTAAGCCAGGTATTAAGTTGCTGACTCAAAATATGAATTCCATAACACTATCAATTTACAGTATGAATCATTTTGAAGGATATTACTAATCCATTGCTTCATTTGTTCGAAAAATGTGTCCGCTCTACAACGTAAATAACGCAATGAATGTTGTTGAACTATCAAAATGAAAGACATTGTTACTATTAGGGCTGATTTTACCAAAGTCTTTTTATACGTGGAATAAATATAACATCTGACAGTTCTAGTATGGAAAAACTGCCAAAAATGCAAAATTTATTCTCAGGATAACACTTATACCCACTAGGTATAAAAGTGTGGTAAAATGCTGAAAAAATTCCTTATTGTATTACGCAATTACCCTGCAGTTCTGAAGAGGAAGCCAACCCAAAATAGTCGGAAATAAAAAAGCAAAAAGGATGACTAACACACAAAAATTCCTACCACAAATGCATTGCAAATACCCACACCAATTTTACACAACATTAAGTATTTCCACAAGCCATAAAGTATTTTACGACAGGAAATCATTCAGCATTATTACATCTACCTAAATAGAATCACTTACAAGGAAAAAAAAACATAAAAATCCCATAAATATTCCATAGAGTTCACCTCACGTCTGTCAACGAGAACTCTTATTTTTCTTTTTAATTTCTGAGTGTAAAGTAGTCTTCACACGAACGGTATTAATCGCTGCGATGATGGACTGGGGTTTTTAACGCATTGTTTTTTATTACGAAGCAAATTATTGTTTTGATGGCTTATACTTTTGTGATTTTATGGGTATTTAATGTATTAATTTTTTTTAGACACATTTAAACTGTATTAAAAACTTTAGTTAGTATTATATTTTGTTAGTTTACTCTAATGATGATGGTGTGTATGTTTTAGTAAGTAAGTTGTTGAAGTGCCGTATCATTAAAGAAAGCTTATTCTCTGAAACTTTTCTATTACACCTGAGTACTAGTCTCGAACTCAAACGAAACTGATATCATGAGTTCATTACGTAAACTTAAGTAGACATGAATATTAAGTCTAAATATTATAAATTATTATTATTATTATTATTTATTATTATTATTTATTTATTAATCAGATAAAGCGCTTTGTTGTTGGATCATATAAAAACAAATTAAGGTGATATAAGTATTGAAAAAAAAATGTGGGTTTTCTATTTCGGTGGATTTAACATTTTGGTATACACGATTCAATGAATTTTTCTCGATACAAAAAAATTGCAAAGTTATATCTTTTTTTTTACTTTTTTCGACATCACGGCGTAACGCATAAGAGTTATTCAATGGAATTTACTTTAAAACATAGAGAATTATCATATCAAAGTTTACTCAAAGTAGTTTTAAGTTTAATTCATTTATTTTGTTAAAAAAGGAGTAAGTTTGTTTTGGCACATACGTCGTTTATTCAGAGTACACGCACATTATAGCCATCTCTCTTCTTTTGCGTTTCAAAAGTAATTGCATCACTTTCGCTCGCTTAGTAGATCAGTCGCTACGATTTATTTTCGAGGTAGCGCCTTAAATAATAATATACCACCCTATTATTGTCCCACTGCATGATAAAGGCCTCCCCCTTTTCCTTCCCTTCTTCTCTTCTCATACAGAGAAGGCACGATCACTCTTGCCCAAGACTGGTTGATGATTTCAGACTTACCTATATTATTTACTAGCTTCCGCCCGCGGCTTCGCCCGCGAGGTATGTCGATAAAAAAAAGTCCTTCCACGGGATGCAATCTACCTCACTGCCAGATTTTATCGAAATCCGTTCAGCGGTTTAGACGTGAAAAGGTAACATACAGACAGAAAGACTGAGTTCCTTTCGAATTTATATTATTAGTATGGATGGATGTATAAGTCCAGATTAAAAACAAATTAACACAATTTACAGCGAACTGTATATCAACAACTTATTAGTGTTACACCTTAAATATTACGAAAATTAATTGTAAATCCCCTATTAATACTCACGCCAATTATAAATGAAATGAATTGAAATTTTCCGCGGAATTATAACGGGTACCGCAGACCGCAGCGGCCTGGTTCATGTGAAAAGGTATTTATTAAAAGATTATTATTAAATACTCTATATTTGGCCCTCAACCCTCCCGCATTGAATGGCCCTCGAGTTTCTATTAATAGCTTTTAAGTATGCCTAATTGCTTATTTTGAATTGTCTAAATCTTGAAAGAGAACATAATTTATGCTGAATGTATGCTTTGAAGAAATGCCCTATTTATTTCTATGTATGTGCTACGGGCACACTCGCGAATTATGTGAAATGATACTTATACATAATTTTCTTTTCAAGTGTTGTGTGTGTGTGTGTCGTTCCCCGGAATGTTACAGTTTTATATATTTTATGTTTATATTAACATTTAGACGGCCACCAAATCGGTATGCATTTAAGCGGAAATTGCAGAGTTATTTTCAAAACAAATTAGCATAGAGTCATCTCAACACCTCTCTCCCTTGAATTTGTATGTTTATATATAATTATATATTATATTAAATAGTATGTATGTGTATATAACCTATTTATGTATTTGTGTACCTAGTTTTAATAGTTTATTTTTTATTTTTATCATTGTTCCTCTCAACCAAAGCACCTGCCATCCAATCTCTTCACCACCCTTGGTTGACTGGTAGAGAATGCCTAAGGCATTAAGTCCGCCTTTGTACCTTTTTGTGCGAATAGTTTCCATAATCAGCCTATAATGTTCCCACTGCTGGGACACAGGCCTCCTCTAGGTGAGAGGGAGTGAGCCGTAATCCACCACGCGGGCCCAGTGCGGGTTGGTAGATGTCACATGTCTTCGAATTTTTTGGTTCTATTACATGCCGGTTTCCTCACGATGTTTTCCTTCACCGTTTTGAGAGCAATGGTGATGAAATAATTTACACAAAGTAAAGCGCCTGTCTGGGTTCGAACCTACGACCTACAACTCGTAAGTCGCGGCCGTTACCACTTGGCCACCACTGCTCTAAATATAAATAAATAAATAAATTTAGAACTTGGTATTGACTGCACCGTTTGACGTCATCACGTCAACGCTGGCTGTCGCTGAAAACCAGCCTGGGGCTCTGTCTTGCCTCTCTCTGTCTGTTGTCTAGCATTGTTGATGGACCAGTAAAGGATTTCTCGAATAAAATACAAATTGCGAAGACATATAAAGATTTAATCCGTTCTGTTTGATGGCTGAATATCAAGTGCCATATTAAAAAATTAATACCTATAGACAATTGTCAACTGTCAACTGTCACGGCATGTCAGTTGACTACAGATAATGAAATGCAATGTTAATAATCGATTACAAGTGATACTTACATGGTGAATAACTCGATTAAATATTATTAGGCTAACATTATGCTGCGACGTTTTGCGTGAATGTGACGCATATTTTCCTCCAACTTGTTATTTTTGTGCTTGTGTTCATGTTTACACGCAAATAATAGTTTTCGACTTTTGAAGAAAAATGTAAAAAAATTACCGTTCCCTATCTCCGAAGTTTGCAAAGCGAAAAATTTTAAATAATTGTATGTGATAAAAGTTTATTTAAAGATTACAGGAAAAATAAAGCGAAGTCTCTAAATTGCACACTTTTTCAGAAATCATCAACAAAAGATACATTAGTTCCATTATCGGTCAAGAGATGGCGCTGACATAAAACTGCAATATTCTATACTTACAACAGTGCACAGTGTTAAAATTCTCTGACGAATATATAGGCCTCGCCGATGAAAATTTAAAGACATATTATGATGATAAGGAACCCTCGGTGCGCGAGTCCTACTCGTTCTTGCCCGGTTTTTCAGTATTAAAAACCCTCCCTAGGCTCCCTACTTTTACGAAAACAGTTTTCAACATTCTGCTATATTCTATCTTTAACTTTTCCCATTCAAGCGTTTGTTTTAACATTCCAACTTCAAATCTTGCAAATCTGTATCTATCAACATTAAGCCCAAGAAAATTGCATTAAGTTCGTTGCAAAATTACTTTTTTTTTATTTTTAGAAGCCCATACTCTTTTTATTCGTAATTGCGTCGAAATGTTAAGGAAAACTGATCTTAAAACTTGGCAGATTGAGTCGAAATTGTGTTGTACGAAAAATTAGGGTACAAGCACAATGAAATTTGAACTTTATGGGTTTTGTATTGAAAATTAGTTTCCTTTGAAGGGTGTAAGGGTCGCTCGATTCGTTGGCTGCGATCCAAGCTATCCATTCACGTGCAATAACTCTATCAGTGGCTGAATTAGAGATTATCTTCTAAAATTATTTCACGCGGCCAAATGCAAGTGCAGTGGGTACGTTAAGGCTTTCATAAACATGTAGTTTGTGTAATAAAATGGCTGCGTTTAGCTTATCTTGTTAAGTTGGTATACTGCGAACGTGGTGCGGATAACATTATAAAGTGGAATGTATTAGCATACTTAGTAAGGTTTATTTTTCATTGCCACGTAATATTCCGCTTGTGGAATGTTTCATGTTACTCAGTTTTGTTAAGGTTTGAAGATTGTGGATGACTAAGTAGGTACTTACCTCAGTGTTGAACTTGATGCTTTGTTATGAGAAGAGTATTGAAATCTTAGCTAGAAACATTGTTATGATTAGGCTAATATAACATTAGGACACTGGTAAATGAAACCGACATGAAAACTACACACGAGGGGGCACACAAAGGGCTAAGGAAGGAACACGGCTGGGTTTTAGTCAGTAAGAGTCTGACACTCCCTTCCGCTCAACCCAGAGCGGGAGGGGTCCTTTGATGATTTCCCAACCAAAAAAAAAATGCAGACAAGTGACAATCGCTGTCAAACAGTTTCGTATTTCTCAACGACTTTCAACAGCGGCATAATAGGCTATTTGACTGGTTTCTGATAAACATCTCAGATTATTTAATGGTGTCTAACGAGCCCACAAAAACCTATTACTTCAAATTGCATAATGTATTTCTTTTAGAAAATAGTAAATAAAAATGTACTGTTTAAATAAGCCGTCAAAACGCTATCTTTAACAATATGGCGTCGTAACGTATTGTGACGTCACGACGCCATATTGTTACACGTAAACAAACGTTGAAACGGTCGAGATACTAGACAAAAGTCATCTGTTCTGTCAACGATAGACAGTAATTGACTATACCATGACGTCATCATAAGTTCAGCCAATCCAGACCGTTTTCGATTACGTGGCGCCAGATTTAAAAAGATGAAGTTTTTTCGGGATTTTTTTAATAAATAATACATTGTTTTGTAGTAAAATTAATGCAAATCGATTTTAAAAGCGATAATCTATACGAGTGTCAATAATTATGACCTTATTTTTTACATTGTCAAATAGCCTATTGCGTAACGTAATTTTGACAGTTCAACAACATTCATTGCGTTATTTATTTATTTATTTATTTTATAATTTATGTACACACAGTAAAATACATAGGGATATGACATAGTTATAATTTGAGTACAAAGGTACTGCTTATTTCTTAAGAAATTTCTTCCAGCAGACCTGCGAAAGGAGAAGTAAAAAAGAAATGTAGACAATAGTGTGTGAGAACAAAAAGAGAAAATATGAATGTGTGAAGTCTAAAACTAGAATATTAAATAAACCTACACATATAAGTACTTAAATAAATACATAAAGCTAAAATATATAAACATATATATATACATATATATATACTCACAGTATAGAGGAAAGGTAATGCTCTTTTAATCGACATTTAAATAGAGAAATAGTTTTTAAATCACGAATACTAGGCGGAAGTGAGTTCCACAATCTTACACCGTGGACAGAGAAGGAATAAGAATAGTAGCTTGTTTTATGAGGCTGAGCTTTAAGGAGGGATCTTAGGTGAGATCTACACGGTGCGTCGCTAGGGCGAGCGTAAGAAAAACGCTCACGCAAGTAGGAAGGATAAGACGGGTTGTGTAAGATGTTGAAGAGGAGACATAAAATTCGAGTATTCCTGCGAAGGCGGATTGGGAGCCACTTGAGTTCCTTGCGAAGGTGAGAAACATGGTCATACTTTCGAAGACCGAAAACAAAGCGAATGCACAGGTTTTGCAAGCGCTCAAGCTTGTTTAATAGCTCCTCAGTAGCATCCAGATAGCAGGCGTCGGCATAATCTATAATCGGCTGAATAAGTGTTTGGGCCAAAGAAATTTTAGTCTTCAAGGGCAGAAGACTTTGAAGGCATTTCAGCGAATGAAAGGAGAAATGCACCTTACGGCTGACCTCATTGACCTGAGCACGCCACGAAAGGTTGGAGTCAATAACTACACCTAGATCTTTAGCGGTTTCAGCATAGTCGATGCGAACATTATCGAGATATAAAGGCATCAGAGATTTAACATCAACCGCATTGCGAACGAATCTGCTGCCTATGATTATGGCCTGGGATTTAGTTGGGTTAATTTGCAAACCGCATGATTTAGCCCAAACGCTGATGCGAGCCAGGTCAAGATTCATTGCAGCAATTGCAGAACTCGCGTTAGCTACAGTAAAATGACGATACAGCTGCAAGTCATCTGCGTAGAGATGAAAACTAGCAATATCCTTCAAAATGATTCTGATTGAGATTGATAGTGCAACTTATACAGTTTATGGTGTAGACTAACATAAGCTTTTCGGTAGCTAATGTTAATCCATTAGATCTTTGACTTTTCCATCATCGTTATCAGTGATAAAATATCATTTTGTCTAGTCCTCTTGTAAAGACGCCTGCACATCAAGCTACTCGAAACTGTCAAATTTTCCCAATCAACTTTGAACCTTATTATTCAGCGATAAAGTCGAAAATCTATTAAAGAAATTTGACAGATTGTAGTAGCTTGTGCTGGCGTCTGTACTTTAATGAAAATAGATAATAAAAAATAAATAAAAAAGCCTTTATTCTACCATAAATACATAGAACAATTTAAGCATAGTATTTTTTTTTTATCATAATTATCACATTCTATACTTACTACACATTTCATTAGGTATCATTAATATTATTGTTTATTATTTGAGTTGAATTCATATTGTTTATTATTATTGTATAATTGTATATTTCATAATGTGTTTGTAAGCTAAATATAATGTAAATATATAATATAACTCTCTATATAACTCTCACTCCGGCCAGGTGGGATGACGATCTGCGAAAGACTGCAGGCAGATGCTGGATGCGTCAAGCTGAAGACAGGGCGCTATGGCGCTCATTGGGGGAGGCCTATGTCCAGCAGTGGACTGCTATAGGCTGATGATGATGATGATGATATAATATAAAAGATCAAAATATTATTATTAATGTTAGCATGCACGTGAAATGAAAATAGATAGAGATCGACAAAGACAATGGAATGTGATGAAATGCATTATTTTTACTAGCCCAAAGAGTTTATAATTGACTTCTTATTCAGCAAAAAAACCATATCCCAAAAAATATTAAAACAAAAACCACACACGACGCGACGCTGGACGTACCTATGTACAGCAAGCTACTACAATCTGTCAAATTTCTTTAACAGATTATCAACTTTATCGCTAAAGCATAAGGTTCAAAGTAGATTGGGAAAATTTGACAGTTTCGGGTAGCTTGATGTGCTGGCATCTGTACCTACGTCAGACCCCTTTTAGACAAATGTCACAGATGATGACAAATTTCATTTTCCTCTTCCTATTTGGAGTTTCGGAGACAGTTGCTATCAAGATATTGTATTGAGTTACGAGGTTTTCCCCTAAGGGTTATATTATGTTTTTGTGTTAGAAAATGTGTGGAAATTAATAGGTGGATTTTTGAATAGAAAACTTTTTAGTCGCGTTGGTAATTTTTTGAGATGGGAACAAACCATTGAAATCGCAACTTAAAACAGAAGTGTCGGTTACGGTAACAGTTACCGTAACTGACACCTCTGTTTAAAGTTTTGGCCATTATAAAAATTTCTTTGGGAAGAATGACCTTGGAACATATTTATAAAAATTACTATGCTTTTTCAAGTTTTCACTTCTGTCGGAACTCCTGGAGTGCCACTGTTTTTTTTTTACTGAAGTTTTGGCCGTAAGCGCGACCGGTGAGCCTCGGTTAGGTTTTTTCATTACAAAACTCTTAGAAGCTATCTCTGGCTGAAGTTTGGATTTGTGTCAGAGTATGACAATAGGAGCAGTGGTGGCCCAGTCGTAACAGCCCCGACTTATGAGTTACCGGTCGTAGGTTCGAACCCAGACATACGCCTTACTTTGTGTAAATTATTTCATCACCACTGCTCTAGAAACGGTGAAGGAGACATCGTAAAGAAAGCGGCATGTCCTAGAAACAAAAATTCGAAGACATGTGACATTTACCAATCCGCACTGTGCCCGGGTGGTGGATTACAGCTCACTCCCTCATAAAAGAGAGGAGGCTTGTGTCCCAGCAGTGGAAACGTTATGCTATGCATGTTTTGGCAAGGATTTGCGCTAAGCAGGATTGGTGCAGCGACTATATCTAGGTATTCACAGGTTGTCTGGTAGCAGCTGGCCGAGCGTCACCAAAAAGTTGAATTAAATGACGTGCAATTAAAGATTTCTATGTCCAACAACGGTAGCATTTAGACCGATGATGATATTGTGGCGGCATCTACATCGCCACATGCGAACTACGCAACACAGTGACGTCACGCAAAATCCTGCATCGCGCAAGCAGAATTTACGGCGCGACTAGCATATTATTACTTCGTCCCGACATCAATCGTTTGGCAGTTGCCCACCACACAACACGAGTCTAGTCGGAGGATCCTCCCTTTTCTATGGAGGATGAGTGAACGTTACACCCTGTTCCTCATACCTCTATAATATTACATGGAACTTATTAACCTTTTGACCACCACACGCCAAAAAATATGCCCTAAATAATAAAAACTGGCCAAGTGCGAGTCGGACTCGCATACGAAGGGTTCCTTTACCACAAGGCAAAAACGCCGAAAACAAACACGTTTGTTATATGGGAGCCCCCCTTAAATATTTATTTTATTTTGTTTTTGGTATTTGTTGTTATAGCGGCAACAGAAATACATAATTTGTGAAAATTTCAACTCTCTAGCTATCGCGGTTCTTGAGATACAGGATGGTGACATACAGACGGACGGACGGACAGACAGCGAAGTCTTAGTAATAGGGTCCCGTTTTTACCCTTTGGGTACGGAGCCCTAAAAACGTGTCCTCGGCGTCAAAGTGTGTCATGTAGTAGAACCGTGGCGTGCTGGGCACATTTTGGTTTGTCATCTATACATGACTGTGGCGGTCAAAAGGTTAGCAACATACCTATTTTTTTTTTTTTTGCTAGCCTATGCTGTCCCACTGCTAGGCAAAGGCCTCCCACAAATCCTTCCAGGAACTCTTTTCCCGCGCCACCTCGAACCAGCCCTCGCGGTACGCGTCCAGGTCATCTCGCCATCTCTTTCTGGGCCGGTCTCGGCGGCGCCGTCCATCTTCAGGCACCCATTGTGTGGAGACATACCTATTATCTCGTGAAATATTATAAAGGTACCTATTAAACACCGCTGCTCACCTCTAAAATTGCAGCCGTTATTTTGTGTTTGTTAATTGCAAAAATTTCTCTTCCATACGGTACAATAATTTTAAGCGTCAAGAAACGTTCCTATTTTCCACCAAACAACCAATTACCGTGTCACTGTCAGAATATATTAACTTTTATCGCTAAAATCTACACGATAAACGCGAAGTAGTTCAAACAGTATGTTAAATGTTAAACCTATAGTTACAATAACTAGAGTCGAGCTGTAAACTGCGCGGTAACAATCGTGAGAGTTATTGGTGTGGCCCAAGTTAAAGAATACTGGCGATTCGGACACGTGCAAATATTTTCGTAAAAAACAAAGAGGGTGTGCTTTTTTTTTTTTTTTTTTGCTGTTGGGAAATCATCAAATGACCCCTCCCGCTCTGGGTGGAGCGGAAGGGAGTGTCAGACTCTTACTGACTAAAACCCACCCGTGTTCCTTCCTTAGCCCTTTATGTTCCGGGCCAGCGGTAACCCTTTCGGACAATCCCGCTGACCCGGCAGGCTTCGGCCCTATGGGGCCCCTCCTCGATGCTGACATCTCTTTGAGGCAAAAAGAGGGGGTGTGCTTATGATCACACGATTGAATGTAAAACTAACGACTGGAACCAAGAATACGCGATTCAGCGTCACCGATCGGCACACTAATTGCGTAACATGCTTTCAATCTGAACGATTTTGTAGGATATTGCTAATTCATCACATCACACTAATCACACTAATATTATAAAGGCGAAAATTTGTGAGTGCGTGTGTGTGTTTATATGTTTGTTACTTCTTCACGCTCAAACGGCTGGACCAATTTTGATAAAATTTTCTATGGAGGTAGCTGACACCCTGGATTAACATATAGGCTACTTTTTATTCCAATATTACCACGGGATCGACACTTACGCGGGTGAAACCGCGGGGCGCAGCTAGTTTCTTCATAAATGTTCGTAAGTCTGCTCAACAACATAAAGAACGCATTGAACTGTCAAAGTGAAAGCCATTGCTACTGTGTGTAACGCAATTACCCCGCTAAGCGGGTTGGTTCAGTTCCGTTCACTGTTCAAAAAGAGCGAAAAGTGCGCCTAAAGAATTTTTCCCTTCAAAAATAAGTAAATTGTTATGTCATGAGATGTCACGCGACGACGACGCGGCGGTTGAAAGTGGTCACTTCCACCAATGGATATCGGCAATATGAGAGGCACTGCAAAGATAAAGCTAAAATATCACATGACTAGTTTCAGCCCGCGATCTCGTCCGCATATCCTACAACAATAGGCAATACAGTAGCTTCAGACTAGTGAAAGAGTTTTTGGAATCGGCTCAGTAGTTCCGAAGATTAACACTAAATATAAACTCGCAAATACATCTTTATCCTACTAATCCAACCATACTAATATTATAATTTCGAAAGTAACTTTGACAGTCTGTATGTTACCTTTTCAAGCCTAAACCACTGAACGGATTTCGGTAAAATTTGGCAGTTATATAGATTGCATTCCGGGGAAGGCCATGGACATAGTTTATATCCCGATATTCCCACGGGATCGCAGCTTACGCGGGTGAAACCGCGGAGCGCTGCTAGTACCTACATATTATATTTATCAGGTCGTACAAATGTTATCTAATTTAGATCGAAAGAAAGTAAATAACCTCGATAAAAATAATGCTATCATCACGACTCTCAGTAAACCGGACCATGATCTCAATATTTCGTTATTAGTAGCAGGTGGATGCTGCATAATCCTCTCGAAGCTGAGACCACGGTTTGAAGAACTGTACTGCACACGGTAACAATCATGACACGGTACAAGTTATAGGCGGAAGCGGGTGTACTCATACGATATAGCGGTTTTTTTCCCGTTGTTTTTCCCAGGGATATCGATTGGATTTTTGACTGAATCAATATTATGGGCATTGGTTTAAAGCCTAGCAAGAATCTATATAAAATTCAAAGTCCTGACTGACTGATATATCAACGCACAGCCGAAACCGCTGGTCCTAGAGACATGAAATTCGGAGGGTGTGTTCTTTGTGAAGATTAGGTATCCACTTAGAAATTGTTTTTCGAAATTCCACCCCTAAGAGGGGGAGTAATATAGGAAGTAATCGGGGGGGAGGGTGAATTTCACGCGGATGAAGCCGCGGGCAGAAGCTGGTCAAGAATAAAACCGTAGGATAGGAGGAAAACTAATTTAAAATATTTCAATAGCAGTGTTATTAAATGTGCTATTATTAGTGCCTAATTAAATAACAGTTACTATCAAGATAATAGGTGCTGACAAAACAACAAGCCTATTTATCTGACCAAGATTATGTCCGGACTTTAGAAGAGACTGTGACCTCTGAGTTTGTTGTTTCAGCCTTTCTTCTCAGAGAAGTCAGATAAAAAACGCCGAGTTCATCTAGATTTTAAAATATGATTAATATGTAAAAGTGCTTGTATAGACGCCAGCACGTCAAGCTACCCGAAACTGTCAAATTTTCCCAATCAACTTTGAACCTAATAAAGAAATTTGACAGATTGCAGTAGCTTATTTACTTATTTATAGAAATAAAATCATTTATCAAAATGATAATTCAGATACATTGAAGGTACATATATGGACAGTAACAACCGACAATATTTTGTCCGATTGGAATACTCAGACCAATAGAATAATGCTCATTAGACTTTTTGCAAACTTCGAAGCTCATGATCGTCGCGTGATTAGCAAATATCTCATTTATATATTCGCTTTAAACGACGTCATCCGGCGGAGATGAGGCACATATATAGCAATCTTGTAATTTAATTCTGTGTTCCAAGATAATCTTTTAGATTTTTTCTCGACCATTATTTTGTCAAGCAACGTTTAAATTCTGGTACTAGCTTATGATTTTAAACAAAAAAAATAATCACTGCACGTAAAAATTACACAAGTTATGTTCCGTGTCGATAATTAAGCCATTAAAAACACCATACAAAAACATGGAGATCATAAAGAGCAATTTCACTGCGAATAAATTAAATATTTTTAGCCTTTTGCCAACTATGTTAGGTTCGGCTTCCAGTCTAACCGAATGCAGCAGAATACCAGTATTTTATATGAAGCGACTACCCATCTGACCTCCACAACCCAGATACTGGGTAACATTGCACCCCTTGGTTAGACTGGTTGTCAGACTTTTTGGTTTCTATCCGTACCCGTAATTTCACTAACGTAATTTCGTATATAACAAACATAATCAGCCTATAATGTTCCCACTGCTGGGACACAAGCCTCTTTTCTTCAAAAATGGGCTGAAATCTACCACGCGGGCCCAGCGGAGGTTGGTAGATGCCGAATGTCTTCGTTCGATTTTTTGGTTCTGGGACACCGGTTTCCACACGTTTTCCTTCGCCATTTTAAGAGCAGTGGTAATTAAATTATTTGCCGATGTTTCCCTTCACCGTTAATTAATTTAACCGTTAATTTGGCAGTTAACACTGAGCCACCACTGCGCCTATAAGGACCAATATTACAAATCACCTATAACTTAGACCACGCCTCGCGTCGGAGGTCGCATTCCACTATGCCAGGTGCAAGACGCATTCACATACGATTTATGCTTCTCTATTCAGACCAAAATGGATGCTTCGGTGGGAACAGCGATTTTATTAATAGCTTAAGGATGCAGGTATTTGATTACAACGATAACTACTGGTAGCCTTTTGGGTAATCGAGTTTGTTAAAAGGGATGCTGATCGGTCGGTTATAAGGACCGATTCGGAGATAAGGTAAATGTTTTAATTTCTTGGAAGAGGCCTCGAATTTAACAGTTACGAGTTAAGTAATGTAGTGTAGTATGCTTGGATTGTCGTGGTATTAATCGAAATTATGGGAATTTAAAGTGTGTGCGTCTCTGACCGACGGTATTTTGATCATTTTGGTTATCTTGGAAATATGAGAAGAATATATTCAGCAAGTGGAAATCACACAAGTTAATCTAAACAATAGCGTACGTTTTAGCTGTTTTGATGAACTCAGCTTTTTTGGATTGTGTTTTTGTTACAAATTGGTATAAATACAAGTAAGGAGCGAAATTAACATTATATGTATGTGACTTTATTTTATCTAGATAAACATAATATAAAAATAAAACCGGCCAAGTGCGTGTCGGGCCACGCACAGTGTAGGGTTCCGTAGTAGCCCGTTATCGCAATGTAGAACGATTCTGTTGTTCTTTACTTCACATGTAGGGGAGCTACCCTAAAAAAAAATGTTTTCCAAAATTTTATTTTACCACTTTGTCGGCGTAATTGATATACACACTCCTACAAAATTACAGCTTTCTAGTACTAACGGTCTCTTAGCAAAACCTCCGACAGACAGACAGACGGACGGACATGACGAAACTATAAGGGTTCGTTGTAGGAACTACGGAACCCTAATTAAACAACAACATAGTTGGGAAAAGGCTCGGCACATTTAGGTGGTTCCTATGTTTTGTACTTGGACCTGCTTTTTTTATTGAATCGTTAAAGGCCTGGATCCCACCTTCCTGTTCACATAACGGTATACCTCCATAGATCGATACCAGTACTACAACCATGAAATGAATAATAAAGCTTGGGACATAAAACAAGGAGTTACAACCTATTAGCTCATAAGAACAAAAGCACATAAATTATTGTATAAAAATTATAACTTGTGCCACTTTCTTGTTTATTGACACTAGTAAATGATTATGGTTGATTGATTATGGTTGTTGACTATGGTTTGTGTGGTTTGCTAACTAAACCAAGATATTTCTATTGCAACTTGCAACTACAACGAATCATATTGAATCATAAGTGATTAGACAGAAAATTGACAGAATTATCATAATAAATATTGCCAGTGAAATAAGTCCTGCGCCTGATCTCTCTCCGGTCGTGTCGGATTGCCGTCCCATCGGACTATGAGAGTGAGGGAAGAGGCACCTGTGTAGGAATCTTCTAAATCTATATAAATAAAACAAAGTCGGGTTAACTTAACACTATTGTCTCTTCAGAACGGCTGGACCAATTTTTATGATCTTTGATTGGTTGGATTTGTCCCCGACCCATATAGCAGAATAAGTAGGTATTAAGACTTGAGAAAAATTCACAAAAAAAAAATTGTGGATAATTTTATTAATTTTCTCATACATTTTTATGGAACGGCGTATTGATTCTGAGGCGGAACGAAGTTCGTCAGGTTAAAATCTAATAATATAATAATAATGTGTACGCAGTGTAACTCCAATTACTACCGCTTTTGTTTTTTATTTTTGCTCTTGCATGTTTACTTTGTCTACATTTCAATTGCATAGTAATTAGTGATAAGTGGAAGTGCGGACTCCTAATACAAGCAATTCCTTGCTTAAAAGGAGATCTCCAAAAATATGTATCTAAATGCCCATTGTACTTAATTGAAATAAACATTTTTATTTATTTTTTTATTTTTATTAATTACTACCATTTATTACAATTTCTGCAATCGCTATGTTAAATCAAAGAAAATAGTTAAAATGAACTTGAGAAAAGTATGTAAAAGTAAGAGAGAGAACAAAATAAACAGGCAGTAAGCGATTGGCGCAGCGCGGCAGGTGCTACGCGCGGATGTGTACCTACCGCTTCACGTGTAAGTACCCTGATGCGAATGTTGCAGAGAGAATGAAGATAGCTGGGAATTTGAGAAGTTTCTAGATATTTTTTTTTATTCTTTACCTCGTAACTACTGTTTTTTTTTAAGCTATAATTTAGGTACCAATTATAACATTTAATAAAAATTGGTCGATTATCCATGACTTTTATGGTATTTGCCGTTTGTCGTATTAAAATTGCTTGCTGAACATGGGGTAACCGAGAAAACTCAAAAGTCGACATAGCAGGAATCGACGAAGAGGGAATAATCTGTTTCCCCCTACTTACACCTTAACCTTCTTACCTACAAAGACAAGAAAAATAACGGTTTTCTTAAGCCCTAATAAATTCTTAAACCTCATTAAGCTTATCTAATACTACCTTCACCTCTCTGTCTCGATGCTGTACGAATATCGGGATAAACAGTATCCCATGTCCTAATCCAGGTCTACTCATGTGCCAGATGCAAATTTCATCCAAATCCGTTCAGCCGTTTTCGTGAAAGCTTAACAAACAAATACAAAAAATCTAATTTTTTCACTTTGTAAGTTTAGATGTTGAACATTCTCTGAATCCGTAGTCTGAATAAAAAAAAACTCTGTGCATGCGTGTTGATAATGACTTCGCAATATATCACTTAGTTAGTCGTAATAGCACTACATGAACACACAACAAGATCTAGATACTTGATATTTAACCGCTACTGTATTGCGTGAGACCTCAATCGGTGTTGCCATTATGTAATTATTTTATTGATACTACACACTTTACGACAGTTTTATAAAACTCGTTGGTTAATTATACTCCTTCATTATAAAAACAGAGGCGATAATCTTTACTCTATACTAACACTAGTTGACCCGGCGAACTTCGTACCGCCTTAGATTTTTTTTTGTTATTTTTTCCCGTGTTTAAATAATTATTCTGCTATTTGGGGCGAAGACAAATCCAACAAATAAAAGATCGGTCCAGCCGTTCTTGAGTTATAAAAGGTGTAACTAACCCGACTTTGTTTTATTTAAATAGATTATCTTTATTTGTTTCTAAGTTTGTTTGTAGGGGGTAATCTCCAGAACTGTCAGTCTGATTTAAAAAAATCTTTTTGCATTTGATAGCCCAATTCTTGAGGAAGGCTACAGACTGTGCGCTAGAGCCCTCAGGAGCTGAGCAAAAACAAAGAAAGTCAGAAAAAAAACGTCGACGAAAACGAAGTGCTCGACTTAGCGCGGGCGAGCGATGGGAGGCGACGCGATTCGTCGGGGGCCGAAATTTCACGCAGACGAAGTCGCTGTCAGAAGCTAGTGTTATATAAACAAACGATTGTTTGGTTTTTACTTTTTATTTGAATTTATTTAGTAGCTGTAGAACTTCCTGTGAAAGATTATGCGCGGTTAGTACCTGGCATATTTCTGCCTATACCCGAGTAGCTTTAGCATGGCGATCTCTAAAACACCCGCCCTTGACCACTTTCTAGTGTATTTGTTTAATTTAATAATTCTAAAGTAATATTAATCTGACATCTCTATCTCTCAAAAAAAAACGAATTCCATCTAGTAACTTTACCAAACCACGAATTTAACAACCTCAAACCACACGCCCATCTTGTCCCCTTATACATGGTGTAGAAAATCAATTCAATACACCGTAAAAGTAGTGTTCGCACGAACAACACTGTATTCGCTCCGTAAAGCTTGCACCTGTTGTGATTTTTTATAGAAAAAAACGTAGGGAATGTAAGGACACTTTATTTCGGATTTTGGGCTAACTCTCGACTTCGTTTCGATGATATAAATGGTTATTTTATTTTTCTGGTACCAAGTTTTTTTACTTAGCACTACGTAACATTGAAGAAATGAGGAAAATGTCGTGAGGAGAGTTTTGAGTATGGATGTCGATGGCTATAAGAGTAGGGGAAGAGCAAAGAAACGATGGATGTAATGTGTGAATAATGATATAGTTAGAAAGGGGGTGACTACCGAGATGACAAGTAATAGAGAAGTATGGAAGAATAAAAACTTTTTTACAAAAAAAAGACAACCGACTTCCAAAAAACACTATAAAGTGAAAAATAACTTTAATTTCGGAAGTCGGTGTCTTTGGATTTGTATTTTAGTTTTTTGCCACCGACTTCCGAAATTAAAGTTATTTTTCACTTTATAGTGTTTTTTGGAAGTCGGTTGTCTTTTTTTTGTAAAAAAGTTTTTATTTTTCACTTTTTAGTGGGTCAGTTTGTAATTTATCTAAGTTACAATAGCCTAATGTCAACTGCTCATCACCTTTTACAAAATATTGCTATTCCCGATGCAGGGACGTTAATTGTTGAGGAGTTCTCCTATTAAGAACCAGGAGAACCCGTGAAATATTTGTCATTAAGTAATTCCGATGGCCATCTGTGGTCTTCATCATCAGCTCCACTTTACCAAATGATGATTTCCGAAAGCAAATGCTCAAGTTACTTTAAAAAATACCCAAATCGCTATAGCTTTGCCTATAAAATTTGAGGTTTTCCCTCGATTTCCATGGGATCCTCTCATCAGATTCCAACTTGATGATAATGGGACCACCTCGAGAGTATACCCTTTCGAACAAAAAAAGAATTTTGAAAATCGGTCCACAATTGGCGGAGTAATTGCGTAACAAGCACACAAAAAAAAACAATACCGTCGAATTGAGAACCTCCTCCTTTTTTGAAGTCGGTTAAAAAGACATGTTGCGCCGACCCCAAATAAATTGTGATAAGGGCAGGAGAATGATGATGACGTTACATTGACCAGAGACGTTTGCCGTGTGTCGAACGAGTCTTGAGCCAAATCTACCACCATGTGGATCCCAGACAACGTCCGACAACGACATTGAGGCAGACCCACGTGAAGATGGTGGGACGAGCTTGATGCCTACAGACAGGGTTAGTCCACACTAGCTCAAGACAGAGGAGTGGAAAGGAGAGAGAGTGGGTTTTGGCCTGCAGTCGGACAACATAATGCTAAAAATAATAACAAATAACGTAAAATCACGCCTGCGTCCTCCGAAGGGTTAGGCACTTGATGCACCTATAGAACACACCCACAATGCGCCAGTTATGCTTAAGGCGAAAGCGCCAGGGTAGCCCGCGAAATACATTTTTTTTTACGTTTTTTGCAATTTGCTGGTCAGTATTAAGTTGTACGTTGATTAAAATATGATTCGCGGCCGTAACAAATGTGTATTTACAGAATTAATCATTACAAGCAGGTTACAATGCAGTTGAAAGCCAGCGTCAGGCATTAGTTGTCTGACATTTTATCCTGAACTGGACCTATTTGGCGCAGCCGTGAGGCACACAATACTATGTTAAGTTTATTTTTTTCTGTTTTTTTTTTGTTTGAATAAGTATTGTTTTTTTGTTGTTATTATTGTTTTGTTGTTTTATTGCCCTACTTAACCTGGTTCAAATAAACTTATTTTCTATCTTTCCTTCTATATTTTTTAGTAGGTAGCTTTTTTTTTGTGTTTTAAATATAAAGGAAAGTTCTAAGTAATGGTACTTATTAAGTCATGATTCTTAAATAAGATAATAGAACTCTACTTTTTTACTAGTCTCTGGAGACTATAAATTATTTTGAGAACCGTCGTTAACTGGACTCCGGGGTCAAATTGAAGGAAGCATTATTAATAAACGATTCTGTTTGTGAACTCAGAAGTTAATTCACAAAAAGACAATTTTTAAAGAAATATCACGCCTGTATTCCCCTCTTAAAAGTTGGGCAAAAGTACATAGTAGGTATCCCACCCACATTTCACTAGTTATGTTTAAGTCAAGGGGGCGAGTCTACTGCCATCAAACTGCCACAAAAACAAACTCCGAGCTGCTATTGAGAAATTCCAAAAACACTTTGCCCGACCTAGAAATCGAACCCAGAACCTCACGCTTAGCAGTCGCGCTCCCAACCACTAGGACTAGACCAATGAGGCAGTCATTCAGAGGCAGGATTTTCGATCTAAAATTCAGACAAAACTAAACTTTAAAAACAACACTCTAAAACGAACAACCTGTATTTTCCTAGCACCGCAATCTATCGATAATTGATAAGGTCGTCTCACTCGCACTCTAGTTTATTGACCCCAAGAAAAAAATACTCACATGCTATCGTCCAACTTAACCTGACTTCTCCTTACCCAAACATGAAACTACGCTAGAGGTCTTCATAAACTGGTGTTTCTAAGAAAACTACCAATTTAAGTTGAGCTTCTACACCGTACATTATATTGAGTTATAGAGGTCATTTATTCTCAGCGGATGGTCGGACCACTTTTTAGTTGGTTGCATCTTGTGGTATAATGTTTGTCTAAAGGCGGTTAGAAATAGCTTAGAAAATGTCTTTTCGCTACGTGACCATTTATGGAATGGTGCTGTTTAAGAATGCTATTCGACTGTTTTATTTCCTTATTGGGTTCGTTGCTGGTTTGCTGAGGATATTTTTCAGATGTTAGATAGTTTAAAGTAGATTGTATATTATATACATACATGACCTAAAGCGCGGTCTTTGTCGGACTGCATAGAAAAGAACGAGAAGCGCGATGACACAACGCTGGTAATTTATTGCAAAAATCTATTCTTTGGACTAAAAAATTAAAACACTAGTGTTTTAGTATGTTGCTTGTGGAATAATCTTACAAAAAATCATAATGATTGTATGTATATTAGTATGGTTTTTATTGTAAAAAGAAAATTTTAGAGGTATCTTTATGATTTTTTTTCTATAGTATGAAATTAGTTGTATTGGCTATTTGACAATGTAAAAAATAAGGTCATAATTATTGACACTCGTATAGATTATCGCTTTTAAAATCGATTTGCATCAATTTTACTACAAAACAATGTATTATTTATAAAAAAAATCCCGAAAAAACTTCATCTTTTTAAGTCTGGATTGGCTGAACTTAAGATGACATCATGATTTAGTAAATTTCTGTCTATCGTTGACAGAACAGATGACTTTTGTCTACATGTAGTATCTCGACCGTTTCAACGTTTGTTTACGTGAATCGTGACGTACAGTACATTTTTATTTACTAATTTTTAAAAGAAATACATTATGCAATTTGAAGTAATAGGTTTTTGTGGGCTCGTTAGACACCATTAAATAATCTGAGATGTTTATCAGAAACTAGTCAAATAGCCTATTATGGTTTCAAGTTCAACACACTATCTACCTAGCATATATCCTGAAGAATATCATATATTTTTCTGATTTTGTTTACGGTAGTCGATCATATATTTTGTTGGTTCTAAAACTTGCGTTTTTTGCGTTTAGGTCCTGTAAGCCCCTTAATAATTAGCGACTGTTTAAACAAATCATTTTTGACGTCTAAACATCTCTTAATATAATCAACGCTTATAAAATAAACCCCTTATTGTTTCTGTAACAGTACAGTTACTGTTTAAAAAAACTAGCCAAGTGCGAGTCGGACTCGCACACGAAGGGTTCCGTATCAAAACACGTTTGTTGTATGAGAGCCCCCCTTAAATATTTATTTTATTCTGTTTTTAGTATTTGTTCTTAGAGCGGCAACAGAATTACATCATCTGTGAAAATTTCAACTGTCTATCTATCACGTGCGGTTCATGAGATACAGCCTGGTGACAGACAGACGGACAGTGAAGTCTTAGTAATAGGGTCCCGTTTTTACCCTTTGGGTACGGAACCCTAAAAATCACCCCCGTGATACGGGGTGTATAATCTGGGGTGAAGCTCACATCCTTATAACACCGGCTACCTCCAATAGTATATATTATCTTTTCTAAGTTTGTTTACCATAAACCTCTTAAGGGATCACTTTACTCGTCTTTATAAACATATTTTTCTATGGGATCAACACTGGAATCGCAAAAAATAGATAAAAGGCAGTTTAAATGCGCAACGAATGCCCAATTAAAAATAAACTAAGGGCACAGATTAATTATTAAGGGGTAGTATTTCCGCTTGATCGATCAGAGTTTTTTTAAATAACACTCGTGTTTTATCAGCACTTCAATAGTCGTTGAGCTCCTCAAGTTCTGGGTTTCTGAGTTGAGCTACACTATTACTGACAAATGACTGTGTGCATTGACTGAACAGGGGGCCTAAAAAGGCCACTTTGGCAGAATCATAAAAGGATAAAATAATGGACAGTTAACTGCTAAGTTAATCGTATCAAATCTCATTGGTGAAGCATTTTTCAGTTATTTTTTTTTTCGAATTTTGATAAAATTTTGTATGGAGGTAGCTGACACCCTGGATTAACATATACGCTACTTTTTATCCCGATATTCCCACGGGATCGACATTTACGCGGGTGAAACCGCGGGGCGCAACTAGTATAATTTATAGTATTTTATCGAAACATTATATTGAGAAAAGATTTAATTTTTTTTACGTTTGTGTGTTTGTTTGTAATGGATAAACTAAAAAATACTTTACCGATTTTAACATTCTTTCACCTATAAAAAGCTACATTATCTGCGAGTAACATCGGCTGTATTTTATTTGTTAAAAAAAAACCACGCGAACGAAGTCGCGGGCAGAAGCTAGCCATCAAGGACATACAAGTTGCATAACTATGGTGTTACCCCATAGACAGATGATGTCTAACGGAAGTCGTACCGGCAGTGAACGGTAAACTGGGTGTACCTCGAGAGGATAACACCATCATTTGCAACATGTTATTTGTAGCTACATTTTATGAGACACCGGGAAGATAGCGGTGGCTTAGCCACAGTCACTGCATGCTTCAGTTACACGGATAGAACGATTGTACACCATTGAAGGATCTTGGCAAATAAAGAAAAGAAAGAAAGAAAGAAAATACATTTATTTAGCACAGACTAAAAGACACACAATACACCAGGGGCCCAAGTCTGCTATTTTTATAAATTCGTCACTCCAACACGATCCCATTGTCATTTTGTTAAAAGTTCGTAATCTGCTAAATTCGGTCGATCATTGGTCGATCAATGGCACAGAACAATATACGATACTCGTAACGAATTAAAAGCAATGACTGCACAATGACGTTCTAATGGTAGGTCACTGATCAAAGGAACTGTCAAAATTTTAGCAGATTACCGCCTAAGTTAGTCATTCATTTGTCATTATGTACGAGATTACCATTCTATGCCATTTCTTTCAATGGAGTGTCAGTGGTTGACCATTGGAAAGTCATAATGACGCCATTATATTAGTAGATTACCAAACTTGTCAAAATCAACAATTATGAAATCAATGATAGACCATTCTGACACTATTGTAATAGCAGACTTGAGGCCCTGATAGTCAGATAATAGTCGATAACAGTGGTAACAATGCATAGCATATGAAGATTATATTAGGCCAGGCACAAGCGGATTTTTCGGCCTCAATTAAGGAGAGAACGAAAGTTATAACATAGGTAAAACTGAGTATACATAGGAAAAAGAAACGCTCTTGCATATCTATTTATAAATAACTTAGCTTCTACCCGCGACTTCGTTCACGTGGCAGTAAGACACCACAATATACTAAAAAACTGACAAGTGCGAGTCGGACTCGCACACGAAGGGTTCCGTACCACAAGGCAAAAATGCAAAAAAAAAAAAAAAAACGTTTGTTGTATGGGACCCTTCAAATAGTTTTAAGTAGCTTTTAGTATTTGTTGTTATAGCGGCAACAGAAAAAAAAATACATAATTTGTGAAAATTTCAACTGTCTCGCTATCGCGGTTCTTGAGATACAGCCTGGTGACAGACAGACGGACGGACAGGCAGCAAAGTCTTAGTAATAGGGTCCCGTTTTTATCCTTTGGGTACGGAACCCAAAAAATCAGCCCATGTTACTTGCTAATATAATGTAGCTTACTATAGGTGAAAGAATTTTTTTAAATCGATGTAGTATTTTTAGGGTAAGTAATATTTATTCCTCAATGTTCTTGATTGCACCTACCACTACTGCATCACCCAAAGGTTGACTGGTAGAAAATTCCTATGGCATTAAGTCCGCCTCTGTACATTTATGTGCTTGAAGTATTAAATAATTAAATAAATACTTGAGGAAGGCATACTCATTTTTCATAAAAATAAATAAAATCCTAATTTGAGTAAAAAAAATACGAACGAAGGCAGAATGCTTTTCGCGTGTTCACGTCAAAAGAACGCTAAGCTAAAACTAAGTAATAACGCGGACAGGCGATGCAATGCGACAGGGTGGGTGGGAACAAGAAATCTCACGCGGCTGAAGTCGCCGACAAAAGCTAGTTTAGTAGTAAAAAAAACACTCATAGAAAAATCATCTAAAATTCTTTGCTAGCAAGTAAACGCGAACCGGCTTTTAGGTATAGTCTTTATTGTTATTCATCATTAATTTGCTCATACTTAACTTTACTTTTACCTGAGCCCCTGCTTACCCATTAGCCATAAAACCAGTAATAAACACTCGGTGAGTATATCAGGTGCTTATCGCCGCCCACGTAGTAAACTGAACTGATGGAAATGGGTGCATTAACAGTAAAGTATGCACTGCATTGCGCTTTGTTATAGGTATTGTTTTAATAAACCCCCTTACTAATAATAAACTTACTTTTAATAAACGTTGTATAGCGTCTGTATAGTTATACAACGCTTTATCTTCTTCTTTTGAAACTCAAATTACTGACGACTGAAGGAGAGAAATCGGTGTGTAACTATTCATCTGATATAATACGTTTATTAGTAAGGGGTTTAGAGTATATATGTATCGATACACAATCTTTGCTGCTGTGGATATTTTGCGTCACTTTTTCTTCCCAGCGAAAGCACTAGGAAGAGGGAAATGGTAATTTTGACGTTCGAAAAGTGCTGATTCTCAGGCTATTCCACCCGGGCCTGCTTCTGAGCATCGGTGAGGTTGTGCAGCACCCAGGGTGAAACTATCCTCCTCACACGAAGATGCACGTGTAGAATTTCGTGAAGGCATCCCGATCCAACCTGCAGTATGTGCTGAATCTCTTGATACGTAACTCGCCTATTGTCTTGGATTAAATTCACTGCTAGCACGTTTTCTTCCGTAACAGCCGTCAAAGGGCGACCAATTCTTTCTTCATCCCCCAAAGTTAGTCGACCGCGCTTGAATTCCTTAGAAGAGCCTTCATCCATGAATGCTATTTGAAGTCTATCGTACGATTCGTCCGGTTTCAGGTGACACTTGAAATCGTAAAAAATCATAGCGCGAAAATTATCCCGGCACAGATCCATTTTTAATGAGACAGGATAATTTAAATTAGCTCGCAAACAATGTGGAGGGAAATTTCGAAATTGAAACGTACCTATTTTTACTGTTTTTTCCTTTTCTTTTGGCTTCGCACCTATTTTCACTTACAATACGACCGACGTAACTTGACGGGCTTGAACATAGGCACCAATAGGCACTAAGAACTTTCGCGCATGTTCTCTCACTCGCACTCGCCTCATGTCACCATTTCGTTCCTAAAAAATCTTACTGCGCAGCCTTCTGCCCAAAGTAGAGGCCCGCCAAGTTGCGTCTGTCGTATTGTACAAATAATCCTATTTTCAAAATAGATTATAACTGGCCAGTCTCTCATACATAAAAACTTTTTTTCGCAATACTTTCTGAGTGGCCTGGTATTTTATACGTTTCTAAGTTACATAATTATCTACCCCAGTAACGTTTTGCCAAACTGTACACCTCTATAATAAGCTTATTACTGGTTGTAACTTTACTCAGCATTTATTGATATGGCGATAGATTATCAAGTAAACATTTACAATTCATAAATAGGTAAAGTTAATTCAAAGCCATTCCAAACGCATCAAAATTGGCATCATGCACTTTACAGCATAATTCACATTCTTTAGTGCATCCCATAATGTTGTTAAAAACAGTTGGTAGGCAATAATTATGGACCCTGTCGGGCGCAGCATCGTAGGAGAGGAGGAAGAGCGCTTACCTATCTGTAATTAGGATTTTTTTAACAGTCTTCAAAAATGGAGGAGGTTCTTAATTTGGAAGTTTTTTTTTTTTTAAATGTTTTATAGAGTATGAGTGAACTTTACACCCTGTTCCTCGTACCTCTATAAGGCTAACGTTAATTAGAACTTGGCTAAAGTGTATAGTTAATATATTTTATCTTAGCAGGTGTTGTTCTGTTGTTTCTATACTGAGGGGCTTGCTGTCACAGTTTTATTTTACGTGAGTTTTATCCAATAGACATTATGGCGTATTTTCGGTTGCGTTAGTTTATGGCAGCGTACACTTTAGTGGTTATTAATGTCCCTGCATATCCTAGTCTTTTCTCAACTCTGTTGCGGTCGACTTCGAAGTAAACACTGGTGTATTTTACATGGAGCGACTGCCTATCTGACCTCCACAACCCAGTTACTGGGTAACACGATACCCCTTGGTGAGACTGGTTGTCAGACTTTCCAACGTAAGTCGTTATGTCAAAGATCTACCTAACGTGCTTTCGAGGCACTGGTTTCAATGTAATGGATGGTTACCCATCCACGAACCGGTCGCGGCAAGCATAGCTTAACTTTCGATCGACGCAAGGCCCTCATCATCTGCCTAGACTTTGACTATGTTAGGGTCGGCTTCCAGTCTAACAGGATGCAGCTGAATACCAGTATTTTAAATGGAGCGACTGCCTATCTGACGTCCACAACCCAGTTACTGGGTAATACGATACCCTTGGTAAGACTGGTTGTCAGACTTTCGGGCTTCTGACTACCTGTAACGAATGTCAAAGATCCAGGAATGACAGCCAGGACCAACGGCTTAACGTGCTTTCCGAGGCACGGAGGGGTCACGGTATGTAAAGATGGTCACTCATCGACAGACCAACCGCGGCAACCGTAGCTTAACCTGATCGATCGACCTGTGCGGCTGTTATTATTTAGACGCATCGACGCGAGCCCCTCCCTATGTAGGTATGATAATTAGAAATAGGTAAACTATACGGTACTTCAACATCTTATTCCCATCACACCATAGCATTATGGGAAACGCATCGCTACACAAAACCCGTGCCGTTTGTTATAAAAACCCCATATCGAAAGAATAAAGTTTGTGTGACGAATCTCAACGACTTTTAGCAATTACCGAAGAAATTTAATAATAGCATACAAACAAACTACTTGTGCATTGCCGATAGATTGCTCGAGCTTAAATATTATAATGGAAAAAAAAAATAAAAAAAAAAACATAAATTAAATATTATAATAATTATTATATGGATTATAAATAATAATCTATACGTATAGGTACTAATAATAAAGTTGAAGAGTTTCTTTGTTTGAAATTTTTAATACTATCAAAAAAAATTGTTTTAAGTAATTCTAATTTGACTCGACTTAAATCTACAATAATTATTTGACTGAAGCATCTATTTTAACATACATTTTTATATTACTCAATTATTATTAATTTTTTTTCTGTTGACATTTTTTCAATTATTATTTTTGTTTAATTCATTTTAAATTTATTATTTTATTCATATTTTGTACGCCGTCATTGGCAAAACATAGTGTACCTATTGTATATTTGAATAACAACTGTTTCTACACTACCTATGTTTTACAAATAAAATAACTTTGACTTTGAAAGCGCTAATTTCTGGAACTACCGCTCAGCTTGCCACGTCCTACCGGAACCCTGGCGTCAAGCAGCATACTGTGTGTTGTCGATGCACTTTGGAGTTCCACTGCCGAATCTTCTGGGCAGGCTCGTTCGAGGTCAAGAGCGGGTGATTTTTATTTATTTAATAAGTACTTGCAGCACTTGTTTTTTATTTATTTAATAAGTAAAAAAATTGAAGTGATAAATGCCAAAAAAGGCGATACCACAGAATTTATAATACTAATATGACGTTACTGTGATGAGTATGACCGATTGGCTGCGGTTATTATTTTTATTGGTTTGCACCCAAATTGGCGAGCATAAAGCAAAGCTTTGGGATTCATAAACTGTGAAGGCGTGAAGTTAATTAAATCTTCTTTTGTCTATCTGCCAAATGGTGTTGATTATTATTATTATTATTAAAACTAAATTGTTTACACCGTCACAATTTTGAAATAATATTTTACTTACTGAAATCTAAGGTTAGTGTAACAATAAGAAATTGTTACACTAACCTTAGATTTCAGTACGTAAAATATTATTTTATAGGGTAGGACCGCATGCCCGTTTAACGTTATAATCCTGCTAAAAGCACACTACAGACAGCACTCACGCACACACACACACACACACCCCCCCACACACACAGACACTGCATACTATAGAGGTATGAGGATCATGGTGTAAAGTTCAGTCAACCTCCATAGAAAAGGGAGGATCCTCCGACCAGACCGGGTGTTGTATCTAGCGGGCAACTGCCCGATGGTTCATGTCGGGCCGTTGTATCTATGCTAGTTGCGCGGTAAACTCTGCTTGTGAGATGCAGGATTTTGCGTGACGCCAGTATGACGCGTTGTTCGCATGTGGCGTTGTAGATACCGCTACCATACATAGAATTAAGAATAGAATAGAATTTTAAAAAAATCTTATAATAACAGAAAATCTTAATGTTAATACAGCAATGAATGACAGCCGGGACTAACGGCTTAACGTTCTTTCCGAGGCACGGAGGGGTCTCGGTATGTAAAGATTGTCACCCATCCACAAACCAACCGCGGCAAGATTATTTACCTACGGGCCCCTTAAAACAGATTATTGTAAAAAACAATACTTTTGCCTACTTTATATAAAAAGCCGCGAACGTATTAGTATAAGTCATTTAAATAAGTGCACATGCACTGACGGTACGTCAAGTAAAATGGCAGTAATAAAGCACTTATTTTAAACATGTCCTTAAATACCTAAATTACCACATTTAAAGAGAAAAATACAAATAATTATTACTCGAAACTTGTCAATATTTTTTTCTGATATTTGAGTCCTATTGGTCCTCCAATGCAACTTGCAAGCGAAGTAAAGAGGCTTGCAGATTTGATGTATTTCGGCAATCGATCGAAATGTTAATGAACTCAGTTTTTTTCTGTAGGTATTCGAGATGGTACGATAAGGATCTTAGGTACATCATCTAAATCCAGGTAAAAATCCTTGTAAGACAATAAAAAGGAAAATACAAAATAAGCGGAAAAGGGAAATAATTTTGCCTGTGCTGTGCGTGACAAACCTACAACAGGTTGAGCCGACATTACTTATAAGCATTACCCATCCTTGTCAGTTTGAACCTAATAAAGTAACCCATTGTATAATCATCATTCTCTTGCCCTTACCCTAATTTATTTGGGGTCGGTGCAATGTTTTTTTTCCCCTTCTCTATTAGTTGTCATCTCGGTAGTCACCCCCTTTCTAACCATAACATCATTCACACCGTCCATCCATCGTTTCTTTGGTCTTCCCCTACTCTCATAGCACTAGATTTACTAGATTTTCACACAAGACACGTTTGTATCTAAAGACAAATTTTGACATTTGTAGGCCTTTAGCGGTTTGAAAACATCGACGAAATCGATCAAATCTGCACTCTCCTTTAGATATAATTAGTCAGTGTTGGTGCAGCAACATAATATTATGCAGGTTCGAACCCATTACGGATAATGTTCGTTCTCGCCAGCATTTAGCGATATAGCATGTCATGGAAGGTTTCAATAATGATAATTATGGGCCTGGACAACGAGACATGTTTGACTGGTTTGAACCTGAGATCCGATATGGTACCAAAGAAAATATGGAGCTGAGTTACGAATTAGTGAGGATAAATTCTATTTCACTTTTACTTGGGATTTAGATTTATGTTATACTAGCTGTGCCCCGCGGTTTCACCCGCGTAAGTGTCGATTCCGTGGGAATATCGGGATAAAAACTATCCGCGTTTGCAGTCCGGCCAAGCACAGAGTTAGTTTCTCACTTATATTATTAGGATGGAAGTTAGGAAATAAGTCGATAGCAAAAGAATTGACGCGTTTTCAACCTTTGACTCCTTCGAGACAAAATTATTTCATATGCCTGTTACTTTATAAGTAAAAAAATCCTTCGTAGGAGGCTCCACTAAAGCACTAAAATATACAATATGTATGTTTAAACCGAAAATTTGAAGACATGTGACATCTACCAACCCGCACTGGGCCCGCGTGCTGGATTACGGCCCACTCCCTCTCAACGAGAGGAGTCCTGTGTCCCAGCAGTGGGAAGATTATATGCAGAAGATTATACTATGTATGAAACCAAATGGCAAACACAAGCTTTTATCGTTTAGACATGTCTGTCTACCTGTCTATCTGCTTACAATCTGTAATTGCAATTACAGAAAACAGGAAAAAGATAGAGATTACCATGAAACCTTACACGTAAGCTATTTAAGAGTAAACTAGTCGCGAGCTCGAACTCACTGGTGATCATGGCCAAAAAGCACGCTGTCTCACCTGGCTTCGTGTCCGACAGAGCTATATATGTCAGTGATGAGCAGTTAGACGCTAGTCTACACGAACAACGTCTAGTTCTCACGCACAGAAACACCGTTTAGAACATAGGCGCGTAAAAAAAATCGAAAAGTGCTTCGGAAAATCGAGTTTTATAAAAAAACCACTGCATAAATCAATTATAAATAAAATTTATTATACTCTTCGATAACCGAGCTTTGTCGGTACGGACTTGATTTTGAAGATTTTACAGTTCTTTTATTATTTATTTACACCCAAAGTTACGTTAAAAAGCAAGAAAAACGAATCTTTGTTGGCTCATAACTTTTTAATGGCTTTTTATTTTACTATTCTGTTTCCGTACAGACAAAATTAATTATAACTCAAACCGATATCCTGTTTAACTTTGGATGCACAATGTCAAACAATGGAGCAATACTCTCCCTAAATTTGTGTGAAAAAATATCGACTAGTGGCACCTTAAGCGGTCAGAGGAAGTCTTGGATATTATCACCTGTTCATCAAGACTTTGATTTGCACAAGTAATCATAGCGGATAAAATTGCATCGATGGCTACAAGTATTAAAGATAATATTTTATGTACTTACACCTACTGCATAGCGGGATATTTCTATGATTTCCTGCATAGAAAGCGGAAAAATAACTCTTGGTTTGACTTGTTGAATGGCATTAGCTTCCTCTTGTTGGCTAATAATAAGATAGATCACCATTTAGTTTAGCTAATGGTTATTATTTATATGGCTATATAATATTTGAAAGAAAAGTCAGACATAAAATACGTTTATTTTTGGCATAAATGACGCATAAAATGAACGCAAACACAAAAAAAAACCGGTCAAATCGAGTCGGACTTGCGCACCGAGGGTTTCGTACAAATAACGTATTTGTAGGTATGTAAATAGTTTATCACGAGTGTTCTTTCTTAAATGTAACTACTTTACGGTTTTTGGATTTTTTTCCTTTACTTGTCCTACATGACCTTGCTTTTTGTCAAATTTCATGATTCTAAGTCAACGGGAAGTACCCTATAAATTTTGATTCCCTTGAGTGTCGTAATATACGTTTTTTGCGGCATAAACAGCTGTATCTTTTTTTTTACGTTAACTTAGAAGTTTGATTTTTTCACAGTTTCAAGGGACTGTAGACCTGAGTATGGTTTTAATTTCAACTCGATACCTCCACGCTTTCCCGAGATAAAGGGTCTTGACAGACAGACAGACGGACAACAAAGTGATCCTATAAGGGTTCCGTTTTTTCATAGTGAGGTACGGAACCCTAAGAAATAACAAGTTGGGAGAAAACATGCGTCACATCCACGCAAAACGGTCATCGCTCAGCATAATGCTAAGACGCTATACGAGACAAGGCCCCAGCGCTGGTTATAGTATATCATACGATAACTAAGAAGGTCAAGACACCACAGACAGACTAACTTATAATTATATATTAGGGTTCCGTACCCAAAGGGTAAAAACGGGACCCTATTACTAAGACTTCGCTGTCTGTCCGTCCGTCTGTCTGTCACCAGGCTGTATCTCAAGAACCGCGATAGCGAGAGAGTTGAAATTTTCACAGATGATGTATTCCTGTTGCCGCTATAACTAAAAACAAAATAGAATAAATATTTAAGGGGGGCTCCCATACAGCAAACGTGTTATTTTTCATTGTTTTTGCCTTGTGGTACCCTTCGTGTGCGAGTCCGACTCTCACTTGGCCAGTTTTTATTTTTCTTTATAACCCTGCCAAATCAAAGACCAACAAGGTAACTAAATTCAAAAGTAAACACACTTCGAAATCATAACCATGGTTAAAGTAATCCATCTTCTAACAAGCTAGTTATGGTTAACTACAGTTAGCTATTAACCGCACGAGGACTGCGGTTGAAGTAAACACGGAAAGGGTTAGCCGTCAACTTGGAATAAAGAAATATGAGGATATTGTTGACACTTCGAAAAACGGGATCTAAGTAGTGCATAGGTGTCTCTCATAAATATAACATCAAGCCTGTTCATCAGGACCAGGCCCGTGCCGGACGGCGCGTACGTGTTCCACGCGCGCCTCAAAGAGATGTCAGCATCGAGGAGGGGCCCCATAGGGCCGAAGCCTGCCGGGTCAGCGGGATTGTCCGAAAGGGTTACCGCTGGCCCGGAACATAAAGGGCTAAGGAAGGAACACGGGTGGGTTTTAGTCAGTAAGAGTCTGACACTCCCTTCCGCTCCACCCAGAGCGGGAGGGGTCATTTGATGATTTCCCAACCGCAAAAAAAAAAAAAAAAAAAGGCCTGTTTTTGCAGAAAGGCTTACCAGAGGTGTAGGTACCTACACCTTACGAATACGATTAAATTAACTAGATTACATAATTTGATTTAATGTTAGTGTGAACCTAGATCTGATTAAGAGTAAACAACAGCTTTTACTGAAACTTCTGGCATCTTATAGGAAACACAGAACACTTTTAGTGCCAATTTTGAGCATAAGCAATTCGTTATTACACTTTAAATGCAAGTTGGATGGTTTAAAATGGACAAACAAAGTGACCGAATGGTAACAAGGTAAGGAAAAATATGACAAGGCAGACAAAAGAAAAGGTAGTGGAACATATTTTTTTTATTATATCACTAGCTGCGCCCCGCGGTTTCACCCGCATAAGTTTCGATCCCGTAGGAATATCGGGATAAAAAGTAGCCTATATGTTAATCCAGGGTGTCAGTTACCTCTATACCAAATTTTATCAAAATTGGTCCAGCCGTTTGAGCGTGAAGAAGTAACAAACATATAAACACACACACATACTCACAAACTTTCGCCTTTATAATATTAGTGTGATATAGATTGATGGCACACTTTTGGCTAAAACCTTCTAGTTGCGAGTCCCAGATCAACCGCCAATCGTTCCAGGTACAACCTTCCGTTCCCTCTTGCCAACATAATGTGATCACCAAGCTATATTTATAATTAAATATAGCTTGGTTCTTCAAGCCTTATTCATTCTAGCAGTAAAACTCTATTACCATAGACTAAGATTAAAGTCAGGAAACATTTATTACAATCAATGTAGTGACTGCACTACAGAGCGTAAAATACTCGATCGGTTTACCTAGGTAGGCACTTAGGCAGAAATAGAAAACTGGTCTGCAGACGAGTCCACTTGACTGCCAGTGTTCAGTTTTCTTACTCTACAAGCTATGTCGGTAAAGCTCAAATCACACCGAGATGGAAGCGAAGCGGCGAGCAGTTTCAGTGTCATAAAATTTTAAACTTTATCTTCATTACTATATTACATAGTATCGCTTGAGAAACTGGAAAGGTCGCGCGGCCGCTCGCGGCGCCGCGTGCACTCTGATGACTCATGTTTCTCATGCGATAATAAGTATTATAGTAATGAAAATAAAGTTAAAATTCATATGACACTGAAACTGCGCTCCGCTTCGCTTCCATCTCGGTGTGATTTGAGCCTAACTCCGGTTCTTTTCCGGATAATTCCATTGATTTTATCCTTCAAAGAGACTCCGAATCCTAGCTCGCTCCGTAGCGCGCTGAGCGACCTTGAATTTGTGGACCAGCCCGACCGTTTCCGACCACGTTTCGGCCCCATATCATAACGGGCAGGACGCATTGGTTGAAGATTTTAGTCTTCAAACACTGCGGGATACGTGACGAGAAGACCTGACAGAGTTTTCCAAAACCTTGTGAAGACGTACCAGGAACTTAATTAAATAAAAATTGGTCTACAGATCTACCAGTAAGGCTTACAACGTTCTCTTAATATGAATGAATGAATTAAGAGTGATTAGATTCCTAATCACCGTAAAAAGTACGTTGATTAGTGGCAATATGATTGCCGTCACCTGGCGAACCATATAATAGCCTCCCCGACCGTTTTCGGTCACGGTGGACAATCTCAATGGAGATTAGCCAGGTAGGCAGGAGATATTAAAGTGCACAAGTGTGTGCGCAAACACAGGTGCACTCTCTGTTCCTTTACTCTCATAGTCCGATGAGACGGCAATCCGGCACGACCGGGGAGAGTTCAGGCGCAGGACCAACGGCTTTACGTGCTTTCCCAACTTCCAAACGCCGGACTGTTACTAAGAAATTCCTAATGGAAAACCCAATAACACTTTGTCCGACCCAGGAATCGAACCCAGGACCCCACGCTCAGCAGCCGCGCTTGCAACCACGAGACCAACGGGGCGAACTATATAGTGTACCTACATCAGAAAAACAGCCATTATGTGATAAAAATAGACAACTAATTACGTGCCATCAAACTGACATAACATGTCTGTCAATAAATTCCGTAATTCGCAGAGAATCCATCTAAGACTGAGCAATCTAGGCTTGCTAGGCTCTTAGCACCATCCGCCGGGCTCCTATGTACCTAGCCCACCTGTTACAGTAGACAAAAATGTTCCCCCAGAAGGTTAAGAGCGTTTACGCCGTACGGCATTTCATACAAACTTTCAAGCCCTTATTTTTCGAAATGAATGAACCCATTTTAATTAAACTTCATACGCCTCAGGATACAAAGGTCTAAAAAGTTAGTAGAGAACATTTTCGTATCTACTATATCTGTATTGTTGAAAAAGTATGACCAAAATGAGAGCGAGAATCGAATTTGATTTTAAATCCCAAATTCTGGATGAAATCGTAAAGAGTACTAGTTTCTGTCTTGCGCTATCACTCTGATGTCCTCTTTGACGTATCAGTCAAGGGGAACTCCGAAGATTATGTCAATAATTACTTTGCGCATGCAAAAGTCTTCAAAACAAAATTTGGTTTTGCCAGCTACCTATTGTTCTTTAGTGGGACTGAATGACTGGACCAGCTGCAGTAGATAACGCACATAAGTTCGACTAAACTAAATTAACGAAAGCGTTACTGTTGCCAAAACAAAACTAACCTAACTCAGTGACGACAGCAAAATTCGACCAATGAAATAGTTAGTCACAACTTGGACACATTTACGCGAGATCTTGGTGTGTTGTTCCAAGTTACATTTCTGCACTTACCGGCACTACATCCACAATATGGCTTACCCCTAATGGATACGAATGGACAGTGTGGGAAAAGGTAATAGTGTTTGATGGTGTAATGGCGACTCTTCAAATTGCCAGTTATTTATTTCGTTCCGTACATAGGGACGTTGGTAATTGTCTTTAGTTGTGACCAGGGACTGAGTTGTGTCTTTGTGCAGTTAACCCTATTTTTTATAAAGGTCTTGACTTGTACCTTATTCTAAAAATTTGGAGCACAAAGCTTTCATTCTCAATTCATCATTCAGTCATCAGCATTATTTGAGACCTGAAATGTTTTTCTAGTGGTACCTACAAACGTGACTTCTAAAGCAATCTGTTTCAGATATTGACGAAAGGCTCGCTGACTATTGCTTAATTATTTATATTATTCATAATTTCAGACATATTTTTAGAACGTCAAGGTTAATTTTTACTGACAAACATTCAAAAGTCCAAACTCAAGGTTGGCCAACGTGCAATGGAGCGCAGTATTCTAGGCGTCAAATTGGCAGACCATATGCGAAACACCACACTGCGCTCCAAAACACAGATTACTGACGTTACTTAAAAACCCGCTAAGCTGAAGTGGGGCTGGGCTGGCCACTTCTGCCGTATGCAAAATGTTCATCAACATCATCATCATCATTTTAGCCGAAAGACGTCCGCTGCTGGACATAGGCCTCCCCCAAGCACCTCCACTTCGACCGCTTCTGTGCTTCTCGCATCCAACAGGTTCCTGCGGCCTTCACAAGGTCGTCGGTCCACCTTGTGGGAGGCCTTCCAACGCTACATCTTCCGGTACGCGGTCGCCACTCCAGAACCTTTCGGCCCCATCGGCCATCTGTTCTGCGAGCAATGTGCCCTGCCCACTGCCACTTCAGTTTGGCAATTCTTCGGGCTATGTCGGTTACCTTGGTTGTCCTGCGGATCTCCTTATTCCTGATTTGATCACGCAGGGAAACTCCAAGCATAGCCCTCTCCATTGCCCTTTGGGTGCAAAATGATCTGTGGGCTAAAATAACCACCACGTAGAGCCCTGACACAGGAAGGCGTCGCGGCAGACCCAGTAGAACATAGCGGACCTGGATCGAAAGAGCTGGAACTTATGGAGAGAGGCTTTTGCCCAGCAATGGAATGATGCAGGATAACAGTAACCAGTAAGTACGTTTTGGCAAAATGAATGAAAATGACAGTTCTAAAAATTATTGCTATTTCACAGAACCTAATCAAAATTGCCTACGCTTTCGAGAAATTTAAGCTTTATATCTCAAACTAAATAAAAAACCAAAACTGAGGGCTGTCAACAGTAAAGAGAAGCCGGTTTCGTAAACATGTGTGCACATAGTGAGGTGTAGTTTGATTGTAAATGGTTGTAAAAGTGTGCGTGTAATCGTGTATGCACAGAGCGGAGTCGTAGTTTTTGCATGCTTCACTGTATTGTTCGCAGCGCTATGTCTTGACTTTGTATTTGGTCTGAGCTTTATACAATAAAACATTAACAACCTCTTAAGAGGTCATTGTACTCGTCACTATGAACAACTTTTACTATGAGACCAAACCTGAATTCGCAAAAAAAAAAACTGTTCCCTACATTTATGTTCGTTTATCTCGTCAAAATTTAGGGAACAGCTGATTTTTTTCGCGATTTCTAGTTTGATCCTATAGTAAAAGTTGTTCATAATGATGAGTACAGTCACGAGCACCAATATGTCAACACTTGGCAACTTTAAATTGCGTTTTTTTCACGAATTAACGAATGCAACGTTGAAATACGACACTTTACATAAACCTATGGGTTCGAAAATACTATGTTCCTAATAATATAAAATTTCATTCAAAAATAAAGGAGAAAATCGCCTTTGAATAAAGCGATGTGTATACATACTTTTGCTCGTGACTGTACAGTCAACAGCAAAAGTAGATGATCAAAATCAGAAATTCAATACTAATTAACTGAGTTCGCGTCAGAACTGTGTGGCAGAGCTGTTGCTGTTGTTGTTGTTGAGCTGTGTGCAGAGACTGTGTGGCTGTGTGGCAGAGTTCTGACGCGAACTCCGTTCATTAGTATTGAATTTCTGATTTTGATCATCTACTTTTGCTGTTGACTGTACAATGACCTCTTAAGAGGTTGTTAATGTTTTACCAAGAACCCTGAATATACTTTAGTAAGTTTACTAGTTAGAGACATATTGAAACTTCTAAAAACTTTCGCTTAAGCAGAAGAAACTAAATTCTTCGGAATAAACGAGATCCCCAATTATAGAGTTCCAAATAAACGCTCAAAGGCTACGCAAACTCACTAAAAGTTTAGCAGCATTAGCTAAGTTTAAACTAGTATTTTAAATGAAAGGAGCTTTATAAACACTTATACAAGTAGTTTATCTTTCTAAGCGAGAAAGTTTTTTAGGCAAATTAATTCTGAACGAAAAAGAAAAGAACATTTTTTTAAGGGAGGAAAATCCATACTAATATTATAAATTCGAAAGTAACTCTGTCTGTCTGTATGTTACCTTTTCACGCCTAAACCACTGAACGGATTTCGATAAAATTTGGCAGAGAGATAGATTGCATCCCAGGGAAGGACATAGGATAGGTTTTATCGACATACCTTGCGGGTGTTGCCGCGCGCTGAAGCTAGTATCAATTAAATCGGAGTCTAATTTTAAGTCAATGTTATTTTTAAGCTATCTGGTTGAATGTATCTAACATCTTCCATCTTTATTTTTTACGGAAAATATGGAAACCAGCGAAATTTGAGATTTTCCTTTAAAACAGACTATGCTACGCATATGCTACGTTATGTATTCGAAAGTAACTCTATCTGTTAGTATGTTACCTTATCAGTTTATCACGCCTAAACCACTAAACGGATTTCGATAAAATTTGGCAAGCAGATAAGATGATACTCTGGGGAAGGACAGAGGCTACTTTTTGTCTCAAAAATAATCCTAAAGAGGTTGGATATAAGGAGTGAAGTTTGTATGGAAAACCCAGACTTTCTCAAGTTAGGGATAAAAAAATCCAAATTTATGCTTCCGGTAAGAAACAAAGAATATGTCCAATAATCGCTTCGGGTCGGCTTTGTTGTACCGAATCGAATGTGGCACCCGAACATGTATGTAAGCACCCCTTAGCTTCGGTGGTCATTCAATATACACTATGTCCACAATGATATTTTGATGACATCCTAAGTTTTTCTTGTAATTGTAACGTAATAAGACCATACATGCAGATAAGCCACGTATTCATTAGCAACAAAACAATATCAAATTCGGAGATGCAAGCACTATGCCAGGTGTTTAACTGAAGACTTAACTCGGTTCGAATTACCCACCGGTTAAGATAACTATGTAATATATGCATGCCAGTATGCCGCGGAGGGTTAGACAGAGTTGTACCTATCTATACTAATATTATAAATTCGAAAGGAACTCTGTCTAGGCCAGGGATCCCCAAACTATTTTAGACAAGTGACCCCTTTTCCAAAGTGAACTGCTACGTCAGACCCCCATGGCCAAATTACCTACGCTCGAACTCATTATCTTGCACAAACTTGTCCACACTGACTTGCCGAGTTTTTCATCTTGTACGAACTTGAGACTTTACATTACTACAACAATGCTATTTCCAACAAAAATATTAATTATTCTTAGTACACGTAACACAACATAAACAATACAGTACCTACCTACCTATCTTAAAAGTTTTAAATAAGAACTTGTATTAATTTAATAGGGGTCGATTTTTAGACCTCGACGACCCCCAAAATCAGTTTTCGTTTATGTCGACCCCTAGGAAACCGACCACTTTGGGAATCCCTGGTCTAGGCTGTCTGTCTGTCTGTATGTTACCTTTTCACGCCTAAACCACTGAACGGATTTCGATACTTAGCAGAGATATAGATTGCATTCCGGGGAAGGACATAGGATAGATTTTATCCCTCCCACGGGATCGACTGCTAGTAGTAGGTACATATATACATTATGTCAGTAATTTTTAAGTCCCATGTAGGGTTACCGTATCTCAGGATTTTTAAACTGTTTTCAGGATCACGGCCGGATTTTGTAAATCTCAGGTAATCTCAGGATTTTCAGAATGTTCAATAAAATAGAGTAGAATTTTTAGATATTTTTATTAAAAAGGTACAAAACAGAAAATTATTTTCTTTATACATATAGTGTAGTGACTTGGTCGGTGAGTTTAATCTTTAAGATACTACGCTCCATCGCTCTTTGGCAAACCTTGAGTTTTGACTTCTGAGCCTCTGTCAAAGACCAAGTCTGGGCGCCATAGGTTAGGATAGGCAGTAGGCAGGATACACGTCATGTCGACGAACTTACGCTTTTTTGAAATAGGAAAGTCGCACTAACGTCTTCATTAGCGCCTTCATGGACCAGTAGCTCTTCCAGGCATTGACATTCACAAAATATAGCGTCGAAAAATTCATCCGCATCGCTGTCGACTGGTACCCAAGAGACTGGCGGCATTACCACGTTGTACAGCAAATTAGCAATGCTTAGTCAGCAAGGTAAAAGCCAGCCCTTGGGTCACGGGAAGTGCCGTAAACGTCAAACTTGATGTACTTAATGCTATTTTGAGGTCACTTCCTATAAAACAAATTCATGATAATAGACATGCACGCACATGCCAAAGGATACCTCACTACGACTAGAATCATTTCTATTTAGTTTTTTTTTGACGTTCAAAAGTGCCTTTAATGTGCCTATTTGAAATAAATGATTTGACTTTGACACTGCAAATACATCGCGGCTTGCTTGGGGATTTACCTCGATACCTACGTGAAAGCAAAATATTTGGTTTTGAGGGTTCCGTACCAAAATGGTAAAACGGAACCCTTCTGGTGAGACTCAGTCTGTCTGTCTGTCACAGCTGGATATCTCAAGAACTACTAATGCTATCAACTTTAAATTTGGAATAGTTTTAGATGACGTTTGCCCAACTATTTTGCAAATAAGAAAGAAATAAAAATAAATGTATCATATTTTTGTAACAGGGACTGAAAGGGGGTCTGAAAAATTCTAAGTGGGGCTACTAGGGCATATGAAAGAGCGCAGTTTGCACATTTTCAAACTTTTTCTTTTTTTATAGGCCGCATAGTTTTCGACTTTTGATGAAAAATTAAAAAAAACATACGTATGTTTTTTAAATTTTTTTTTTTGATTTTTCTATGTGATAGAAGTTTATGTAAAGATTACAGGAAAAATAAAACGATGTCTCTATATAGCACACTTTTTCAGAAATCAACAACAAAAATTACATTAGTTCCACTATCGGTGAAGAGATGGCGCTGACATAAAACTGCAATATTCTACACCGCAGTGCAGTGTTAAAATTCTCTGATATAGGCCTCGCCGATGAAAAATTAAAACATGATGGTACGAAACCCTCGATGCGCGAGTCCGACTCGCTCTTGGCCGGTTTGTTTATCGCGGTCAACGCCAAGCATCGTTGTGATCTGGCTCGTGATTGGTCAAATCGTTTCAACTTGTCGCTCGCGAGCATCTTCGGCATGACCCTTATAGCGTTATTAGTTTCCTAAGCTTATTTATTATACATATATAAACTATACCATGTAAACTGATAACCGTTAAGCGTATTTATAGCGGTAACATTGAGTTAACGCTTAACTATAGTTAAACGGTCGTTATTGTCAATTTAAACAAGGGTTTGTGATAAAATTTAACGTCTTAGAGATAACGCTTTTGTGTTATGTTACTACTATTAGTTAAGCTTAGTTGACTAACTGTTTAAATTTGATGATTTCCGTCAAAGTAATGGATATCAGTGAGAAACTTTAAACAAAGGTAGGTATTGTTTAAATCCACTATTATGTGGAACTTATAGAACAAAAAATCATTCGCCTTCTTTCCTATTTAATTTGGGGTCGACGCAGAAAGTCTTCTGCCCGTTTCACTAACACAAGGCAAAACCTAAGTTAATGCACAAATAAGGTATAGGTATGGCAGGGGTGGCCAACTTGGTTAGACCCAAGATCTACGGTTCACTGACAACACCCTGTGCGATCTACCAATTACATACTTCTTGAAATAATAAATGAAACAGCATAGTTCAGTACACAATTATATAGTATTTTTTATTTTATTAAGAGGGAAAATATAAAACTGAAAATTATTCTTAGTAACTACTTATTTATATTAATGCGTTTGAGCATTGATAGCTAGCGGATTTGACTAATATATTAGTGGACTGTATAAAGATGAAAATATGATAGAAACACGTATTTGCAATAATATAAATTTATTAAGGAAAATTAGACAAACGGAACCTGACAACTGCTCAGACCTGACATCAACAAATATCAAAAGAAAAACACTGTATTTAAAAAACATGAAATATTTACAAAAAAGGTCGCACCACAGCCAGTCGCCTACAAGCATCTTTCGCTAGATTAGCAAAATCAGGTTTTTAGTTGGAAATATTTTTTGCCTTGCCACGATCGACTGGACTATAGTCGCGATCGACTAGTCGATCGCGATCAACCGGTTGGCCACCCGTGGTATATGGTGTATGGTATGGTACGCGCGGTTGGATTTTCGACAGTCGGTGTCGAGCCGACCGTTGAAAATTCTACAGCGCGCATATTCCTTTCATACATTCTCACCTTTGCCTAGTAACCAGGTATAATCTACTGAATGATGATGAATAATGAAGACAAAATTAATCGTCGTTAGAATATTGTGCCATTTCCTTCTAATTAATTTAAAAGGTGTCTCAGACGCGGATAGTTAAGGGAAACGGTTTCCCTGATATTAAAATCTTGTTAGTAATAAGGCTGTAAATCTTGTCTGTCTATTTCTAGTAAATTCACTTAAGATCAACGCTATAGTGCACTATAAATCTCCTACAATTTCCATAGTAAGTAATTTATTCTGCTATGCAAATTTTATCACAGATAAATTCCTAATTCTTGTACACTTCATATTTTTTTAAACAGCTATTTATTATTTATCGTGCTAGCTTTTTTTCCTGGGTCAGTTTCTTTTCCAGACGAGCTGGATTTTTCTGAATAAATAATATTATAAGGCGGTTTTGGCTATCCGTTCGTATGGTCTTAGAAAAATGACAAACCTGTTTTAAAAGTCTACAGCAGTATAACTTGTTTTCAACTGTGGTTGAAAAAAAATGTAATAACTATAGTTTTTATTAGTTTATAGTATGATATCCAAAGCTTCCTAAAAAGGATCCCTATAAGGATCGGGAGCCAAATGTGATGGTTACAGCTTACAGCATGGTACCTAATCCGTACTTGTATTACAAAAATGAGATAATATAGAAAAGTGCAAACCATACGCGGTCAAAAAGTATGGTACAGTAATAGAGTTCCGTACCAAAATGGTAAAACTGGTGAGACTCAGTCTGTCTGTCTGTCTGTCACAGCTGGATATCTCAAGAACTACTAATGCTATCAACTTGAAATTTGGAAAAGTTTCAGATGATGTTTTCCCAACTATTTTGCAAATAAGAAAGTAATAAAAATATATGTGTATTTTTTGCAACAGGGACTGAAAATTTTTAAGTGGAAGTGAAAATTATAAACGAATCGGTTAACCATTCAACCCAAACTAAAAAACCCATTCATTCAAACAAACACTATGTATATAGTGAACGGGAAACCCCTTCAAGTCAAACAGGTATTTTGAAGGAGTTTACCCCAACTGAAAGAGGTTTTTAAGGGTTATAATGTGCTAAGCCGTTCAATTGGTTACCAGAATGATATGGCTAACCAATTCAAAGTGTTGTCGTCATAATTAGGTAAGTATCCGTCTCACTTTGGTTTATAGGGTTAATTAACCCTTTCAAGATGTTACATGTTCATATATTAATTTGCATTCCATAATGTTGTAGAGGTGTTACAATGTTCGAAGGATAACCAAATGAACGGGTTACCGATTGAACGAATAAACTCTGAAGCGGGGTTGTTCGCTCCCTGGGCGCAAGTAGTGGGTGACTGTGCGAGTAAAAAGGCGCCACGCGTCGAACGAACATAAAAGATTGGTAATTTACGACCGTTTCGCCGGGGGCCAACAGACATGAAAACTTGCATACGTGCCCCCCGACGATAATAGCCTGAACACTGAACTTTCATGAGTTTCAGGAACTTTGTTTTTGTGGAACTACCCGCGTGTTTATTTGAATTTATGGGTACACAGTACGTAAGTAAGCAAAAAGTTGGTTAAATCTTTGCTATATTTTTTAAGGAAAAAGTGCCGTAAAAGTCTTGTGTTTGAAACATGGCGAATAACTGAAAAAGTACTTTTTAGTTATCTCACAATGTCCTATGCTGTGAACCCTGAAATTGTTTGTCTTTTGTACATAAAGACCATTTTTTCGCATTTAAAAACTAGACAATTTGTAGTGACAAGTATAGTAGTAAGAGGGGCTTGTGGCTAAGTAATAACAGCCGCACGGTTCGATCGGTCAAGTTAAGCTACGCTTGCCACGATTGGTCTGTGGATGGGTGACCATCTTTACATACCGAGACCCCTCTGTGCCTCGGAAAGCACGTTAAACCTTTGGTCCCGGCTATCATTCGTAGATCTTTGACAGTCGTTACGGGTAGTCAGAAGCCCGAAAGTCTGACAACCAGTCTTACCAAGGCGTAACGTATAACCCAGTAGTTACTACAACACAGTTGCGTTGTGGAGGTCAGATAGGCAGTCGCTCCATGTAAAATATGTAATCAGGTTAGACTGGAAGCTGACCCCAATATAGTTGAGAAAAGGCTAGGCAGACGATGATGATAAAGTTTATCATTAGGTACTTGATAAATGATTTATTTTCTGTAAGTAGGTTTGTACAAACACTTTTACACGTCAATCATCAATTATATTTTTTAAACTAGATGAGTTACGTACTTAATAATGTACATAATGTGTTACACTGTCAACATTAATTAAGAATGTATTTAAGCATAATCCAGCCTATTATGTTCCCACTTCTGGGACACAGGCCTCCTCTTTTCGAGAGGGAGTGGGCTGTAATCCACCACGCGGGCCCAGTGCGAGTTGGTAGATGTCACAAGTCTTTTGAATTTTTGGTTCTAGGACATGCCGGTTTCCTCACGATGTTTTCCTTCACCGTTTTGAGAGCAGTGATAATGAAATTAGTTACACAAAGTAAAGTGCCTGTATGGGTTGGAACCTACGACGTATAACTCGTAATTAAAGGGCTTACAGGACCTAAACACAAAAAAATTAAGTTTTATAAACAATAAAGTACATAGTACGTTTTGTGGGGCAATGTACCTTGTGTTAAGAAACTGTAATTAAATAAATCATTCATTCATTCATATATGATCGACAACAGTAAACAAAATCAGAAAAATATATGATAATTATTCTAAAAAAGGTAGAAAAAAATCATGAAGATACCTCTAAAAACCTTCTTTTTACCATAAAAACCATACTACTATACATAATTTTTCGTCAGATTATTCTACAAGCAACATACTAATAAAATACTAGTGTTTTAATATTTTTGTCCAAACAATAGATTTTTTGTAATTAAATAATTGCACAATAATTCACATTTTGCAATAAATTACCAGCGTTGTGTCATCGCGCTTCTCTTTCTTTTCTATGCAGTCCGACAAAGACCGCGCTAAAGGTCATGTAGTCGCCTTAAGTATGGGTTACCCTAAAACACATTAAAACTATAACAGGAAAGAGGACTCGACCAAAATTGTCATTCTATGAGAACACGAAAAAAGGTTCAATTAAAATTTTCTAAAACACAACCAATAAACAGAACAAGTAACAATTACAAAGGAATAAATATTTTGTCAGCCTATAAAATTACCATTCAGGGCATGTCCAATCTAATTTGTATTCAAAACAAAACGCAAAACATTTAATAAACAAAGAAACACCTTTAAATTGAATAAAATTAGAATTAGATGAAAGGTATCGAATGCTAATTCTATCTAGTTAGGCCATCTGTCGGCTCTTTATGACTTTCAATAAAAGGAAACAGTAAAGAAACGTAAAAAAAACCCTCCGTATTAAAAAGTCCTAAATAAATGCAAATGGTCCTAATAGCAAAACGACCCAACGACGTCAAAACGACACTTTAGCCAAATGTCCTATTAGCATAATATCGTCCTACGAGAAATAAATGCTTTTTAGCCAAACAACGTCCCATTTGTAAATTACAGTAATACGGAAAAATCAGTAGGCTATCGGTTTTTATCCTCATGGGTCATTCATAAATCATAAAATAAACATTAATTTCAAAGGAAACTTCTTGTTGCTCTAAATGTTTGAAATAATCACTCTGAAAGTTGTTTAAAGTAATCAAACATTTATGCAACAAGTTGTAAACAAGTTAAAAAAACTGGCCAAGTGCGAGTCGGACTCGCACACGAAGGGTTCCGTACCACAAGGCAAAAACGCCGAAAAAAACACGTTTTTTGTATGGGAGCCCCCCTTAAATATTTATTTTATTTTATTATTTATTATTAAAGTAAAAATACAACTGAGTATTTCGTGAATATTTCAAGTGCCTACCTGTTGCCATTATTGATATCGAGCAAAAAAGGGCAAAAAAAATCGCGTTTGTTGTATGGGAGCCCCCCTTAAATATTTATTTTATTTTGTTTTTAGTATTTGTTGTTATAGCGGCAACAGAAATTCATAATTTGTGAAAATTTCAACTGTCTAGCTACCGCGGTTCTTGAGATACAGCCTGGTGACAGACAGACGGACGGACGGACAGACAGCGAAGTCTTAGTAAAAGGGTTCCGTTTGGGTACGGAACCCTAAAAATATCGATGTCACGTGACCAACTTTGAGCGTTTTAATATCCCGGAAACGGGACACTACGGGGTTTGGTCTTGTATTGTAATGTATTCTGTTTGCATTGATGTCAGCTATCGAGTTATAAAAGTATCATGCATGGCCGCCATTTTGAAAAAAATAAAACAAAATGGCGCGACCGTTGGTATGGACCTTCAAAGCCCTTTAAAATATTGTCCTTTTTAGTGTCTTTAAGACCATTCTGTATTGATGCTTTGCCGTGCCATACAAGGTCCACAATGATCAAGTCTTTGTAAACCTACCACCTAATCTGCGTTCGCGATTTAAACAAATATGAATTAATGGAATAATAACTTTAATTCCTGCGCAATAAAGTTCAGTTTACGCTACAACTTCCAACCATTTTTATAACTTTTTCAATAGCGCTAGTCACTCTGAAGTCAACTTAATTTTCATTGAGATATAGTTGATATTTGTTTTACTGGAAATAGGGTGGGGTGTACAGCACTGCGCACTTTTACTATAAGTATGTAGATACGCAGTGCCGAATACAACAAATATATTGAGAACTAGCTTCTGACCGAAACTTCATCCGCGTGAAATTTCTTGCTCCCCCAACCCAAACCGTCGCCAGCGCATTATAATCTGCCCACGCTATTACTTCGTTTTTGCTTAGCTTTCTTTCTATTTTTTTTTCTGTTTGCTCGGCTCCTAAGGGCCGCTAAAGCCTTCCTCAAAAATTGGGCTATCAAATGCAAAAAAAAAAAAACAAATCCCACCAGTAGTTTTCGAGATTAGCGCGTTCAAACAAACTCTTCAGCTTTATTATTAGTATATAGAATATCGAGTATGTACAGACGCCAACACATCAAGCTACTACAATCTTTCAAATTTCTTTAATAGATTTTCAACTTTATCGCCAAAGCATAAGGTTCAATGTTGATTGGGAAAATTTGACAGTTTCGGGTAGTTTGATGTGCTGGCGTCTGTACCTATCTTGAAGCATTGAATTAGAACTGTTCCTGCAATATTATAGTTTCATAGGACGAGATCACCATGTCATGACTCATGAGGAACCCGACACTTTAATAAACAACGGAGCTTTCTAACCCAATACACCCATAATCATCATGTCACGGGTCTTCCTTAGCCAATACACGAAAACCATGTCCTACTGTCGAATCGAAAAAAAAAAAATATATATAGAAGTCAACACATTTATACCAGATCGGACTTACATCTTCCCACTTGTGTCCGGAGACCGTTCAGAGACTTCCAAGTGGAACACGGAAGGTTACACCCTGCAAGGAGATGCTTCTTTGGCTGTAGGTAGCAAGTGGGGCTACCTTGATGGAACGGCAGTAGGGTGTGATTGTGGAGCTATGTCACAAACCATGCTCCACCTTCTATCCTGCCCTCTGTGTCCCAAAACATGAAGTCAAAGTGACTTCTGCGCTGCCACCGACAACACCGTGGAAGTGGCAAAGTTTTGGGAAAAGAATATTTAAAATAGGTACAGTCGTGTTACACGAAAAAAAGAACACTTTTATAAACAACAGATTACACCAAAATATATTCAAAGAGTTTATTCAAAAATCGTAAATATTAACACCATAAAAAGTTGTAAAGCAAGGATGTTTTGTTCCCAAAGGTGTATTTAACCTAAAGCCAATGGTTTCCGAGAAATCAGGGCGGCCTTCAAACTGACGGCATAATGACTTGTGCTATATAAAAACAACCGCAGGTAATCATGGGACGGCTTCTATTCCCGGGTTTGATTATTTTAAAACAGTCTTTTTTTCCTAGTTCCCGCTTGATTGAACTACTGGTTTTTGTTTACTATTTCGAAAAAAAAATGTGGGTATAAAATGTAGTGGCCGGAAATTATAGATTTGGAATCTATTAATTAGAAAGGAATTAGATTAGCATTGATATTACAAAATTTTTGTGAACCTGGGAGTTACATGCATATACCTAAATGTAAAGCCCAGTTTCCAAAATCCTAGTTTGTTTTATTACGTCAGTACTATTACTTAGTTATTCTGTGGTTTTATTACAAAACTCTTGTCAAGTAATGTACCTGATAGGCTCATCATTTCAGCCGAATGCAGCCAAGCACCGCCACTTCGACTGTGCTTCTCGCATCCAGCGGAATTCTGCGGCCTTCACAAGGTCATCGGTACACCTTGTGGTAGAATTACCAACGCTACGTTTTCCGGTACGTGGTCTCCAAACCAGAACCTGTAGGCCATCAGCCATCTGTTCTGTAAGCAATGTGCCCTGCCCACTGCCACTTAAGTTTGGCAATTCTTCGGGTTGTGTCGGTTACCTGGGTTCTCACAATATAAATAATTCGTTGTTGATATTTTGATCGACAATACAACAGTTAATATGATTGGATAGCAATTTGTAACAAAGAACTTATAAGCTTGTTCAGCAAACTGAACTTCGAGCCTACCCTGACGCTTTCGCGTTTAGAATAAACATTTATTTGCAAAGTAAATATCTAAGTATTCTATTCGCCTTAATAATTACATGACCGAATAAATCAATAGATGCTTAATTACGAGGAGGGAGATCATAGATTCGGCTGTCAGTAATCATGGTTTAATCAAGCTTCTACTCAATAATTAAACGACCAAAGAAATCAATAGACGCTTGACCCCTTACAAAGTCGGAAGCCCACAAAATTACGTCTGGTATTTTGAAGTCCCTACGTATTCAAACACTAGCATTACCCTCCCCTTCGACAGTCCCGTATTATTAGACTGGTTATTTTTACTCCACCATGTGTGGACAAATACGAGGAACGTATGGCAGTTGCTTCTTGTACTGTTCGATAGTTAAAGGTATTGATTGACTTGTACAAAGAATTACTCAGAATTTTGGTCCTAAGGTACGGGTGGATTGTTTTGGAGTTGTTATACTGATTGGGAGTTTGAAATGTATCAGATGTTTTGTTTTAAAAGGTTTGTTACAGGTTAGCTGCGTTAGCGAGAATCAGAGCACAGTGTTTGATTTCACTCAAAAAATTTCCTTACGCTGTTTATCGGTAAATCTTTACAGATAAATGCTTTACAGAGCACGGCGTGATTGTACCTGTTGCAAACAAACGCGACGTTAACGTTGCGCAGACGCGACGTTGACGTCGCGTTCAGCGAAAGTTAATGCTTGTCACGCGACGACGCGACGTCAACGTCGCGTCTGCGCAACGTTGACGCTGCGCAGACGTTCGAGAGACGCCGACCCTCGTAAAACGCCAGTGGGATAGTGGCCTAAGTGTTACGCAATTAGGTTTCTGGAGTTTTTACAAGATGTACTGTTTAAAAATAGTACATTATGATATTACAGTCCCCGGCACATAACTTGGCAAGAGTCGTTAGATTCGTTTTTCCTTTATTTAACTTTCTTGTGAACTTTTTTGTTTAAAAAAGTAATTAAAAAAAAAAATTAAACAGACTTCAAAAAGAAATCAACTCAAAATTATGAAATAACTTTAATTTCGGAAGTCGGTGTCTTGGGATCTGTATTTTAGTTTTTTGCCACCGACTTCCGAAATTAAAGTTATTTCATAATTTTGAGTTGATTTCTTTTTGAAGTCTGTTTAATTTTTTTAAATTACTTTTTATTTCGTAATTTTTAGTTTTTGCACTAGAATTTGACCAAGGTTTTGAGATGTTTTCTCTTTGACACTACACCCGTAGCTCGTATCAATACGCCAGGCCGTCACACTTACACGTATTAGTCCATATCTTGAAAATTACTGAAACGATTTTGATGAAACTTGCACTGTTCCCTAAGTTGAAGTAAATGTAAGCTAATACAAAAAAAATGGTCACTATCCGATTAATAGTTGCTGAGAAATGCGTGGACAAACATACATACATACATACGTCTATGAAATTTTGTATATTTGTTTGGAAGCCTTAGTAGATTGTCATATGTGAATATAATGCAATTCCAATAATATTACATACATACGTATCGAATTGATAACCTCCTTTTTTTTGAAGTCGGTAAAAATATACTATGGCACTAACCATAGTATAATGACAAACAATAAAAGTGACCATCTTCTTGTTGCACTGAGTGTACATACGCTAACTTACTCGAACTACGCCAAAACCTTGCCAAGTTACTGTACATAACTTTTTTGAAATGGAAATAAATATTAATTCGATTTGTGTTTCAGACTAATGCTGTATCAATGTTGATGTAAATAAATATTGCTTCATTCAAAACTATATCATCTGCCTAGCCTTTTCCCAACTACACACATCAAAAGTGTCTAGGGATCAAGCATTTTTATGCGGATTTCTTGAGATTGAGATGTGGCTTTGTAATAAATTTATGATTTTATAAATTTATATGGATCCTTTTTGGTGCATTTCATAATTTGAATCAGGAACTGTGAATCAAATTCGAGTAAAAGATGAAAATCAGCTGTCAATATTTTCCCTATAAAAACATACAACGCATTGAAGACATTATTAGTGCTACTGTTTCCCTTCTACTGATTAAAACCAACGTTATTATGGAGCGGCGACGTCATTTAAGCAGGGAAGAAATGCTCAGAGCCGTGGGAATGATAGAAGCTGGTTCCCGGCAACGTACTGTGGCTTTAGCTCTGAATACAAGTCAGAGTGTTATCAGTCGACTTTGGACACGTTACCGAAGCACTGGTACCGTGGCTGAGCGCCATGGAGGACGGTATCGCTGCACCACACGGAGACAAGACCGATACATTCAAATCTTAACTCGAAGAGCTCCAACAATAACCGCCATGATGTTAGCCGTGAGGCTTCATCACTCTTCAGGGAACTTAATTAGCGACCAAACAGTCAGAAACCGCTTGCATGAAGTGAACCTTCATTCCCGAAGACCGCTACGGGTACCACCTATAGCAATGCACAATCGTAGGATTCGATATCAATGGGCTCTTGAACACAGAAATTGGGCAGAAGAACAATGGCGTTTCGTGTGCTTTTCTGATGAGTCTCGTTTTGGTATGAGACCGGATACAAGACGTATACGACACTGGAGAACCCCTGGACGCCAACAGCGATTAAAATCCTGCCAGGAAGTCCATCCTTATAGTGGTGGAACCATCATGGTATGGGCGGGTATTTGGATCGGCGGAAGAACTGAGTTGATTTGGATCAGAGGCAACCTCAACGCTCAAATTTATGCTGAGACGATTGTATCAGACGTCATCGTTCCTCTACAAGTGCAAATCGGTCCCTTATTTCAGTTAATGCATGATAATGCACGACCGCACACCGCAAGAGTTGTAAGACAGACTCTCGCCGCAGCTAACATCAATGTCCTGCCCTGGCCTGCTCAGTCGCCAGACTTGAACCCGATTGAGCATGCATGGGATATGCTACAGAGAAGAGCTCTGCCGAATATGGAGGGTATCCAGTCGCAAGAAGACCTTTTTTTGTTGTTGCAACGAACATGGGCGGCCATTCCACAGCGTGATTTGGATGAACTCATTTTGAGTATGCCAAACCGATGTTCTTGTGTTGTTAGTGTTCGCGGTAGAAACACGGATTATTAATTGTTTAAGTTACCCAATAAAATTTTAAAGAAAACTGTTATTTCAGTCTTTTTTTCGAACTTTTGTGTTAGTGGTTCAAATGTCAAAAATCCCTTTATTAGGAAAATGGCAAATTTCTTTATTAATGCAAAGGTGACTTGGTTTATCGTTACTGTGACAAACGAAAACACTTTATTTGATGAATCCTTAAAGAAAATTTTAATTAATATCAATCAGGAGAAAAGTTATTGCAAAAATATATGTTGATCCCTAGACACTTTTGATGTGTGTATGTTGGGGTCGGCTTCCAGTCTAACCGGATGCAGCTGAATACCAGTATTTTACATGGAGCGACTGCCTATCTGACTTCCACAACCCAGTTACTGGGTAATACGATATCCCTTGGTTGTCAGACTTCGGGCTTCTGACGACCTGTAAACGACTGCCAAAGATCCGAAGAACGAATGACAGCCGGGACCAACGGCTTAACGTGCTTTCCGAGGCACGGAGAGGTCTTGATATGTAAAGATGGTCACTCATTCACAGACCAACCGCGGCAAGCGTAGCTTAACCTGATCGATCGACCTGTGCGGCTGTTATTACTTAGCCACGGACCCCTTCATTCAAAACCATGTTTTACAATAATACCTATCCCTTTGTTGAACGTTACTCAAATGACTAAAATTCGTGGTCCTTTTGTTAAGTAAGGACCACTTTGCTCGTTTTGTAAAATAATCCCTTTACAAATAAGTATAGCATGTTTGTACACCTTTAGTAACACTAACTTCTGTCCGCGACTTCGTCCAGGTGAAATTTTTTGCTCCCCCAACCCAGCCCGCGTCTCATCACATCGTTTACCCGCGCTATTACTTTGTTTTAGCTTAACGGCCTTTCTAGATTTTTTTCTGTCTTAATAGTCGATTCAAACGAATTCACTCGCCCGAAATGGGCGAATTGACACTTTTTAATAATATATTATATTTTTTTCTAGCGACTCGCAAGAAGTTAATTTATATGTTGGCGAATCGACAACTCTAGAAATTGGCACATTGTGTTTTTTTTAAGAAAAAAGTAAACCATTCAATATATTTAACTCATATCACTTCTTTCACTAATGTTCTTTTTTCTATACTTTTTCGTGCGAATCAACTAAAAGCCTTTATTCTTTTAGCGAAGCTGCTAAGGGTCGTAGCGTGATGTTTAGTAGCTTTAAATAGAATTGGGTTATCAAATACAAAAATATTTTTTCAAAATCTATATAGACTAGTTCCAAAGATTAGCATGTACAAAAAAACTCTTCAGCTTTATTATTAGTAGTATAGATAATGTGTACACATACACACCCACTATCATTTTGTTGTTGTCTCTTATATCATCACTCTCACTGTGAAATGTGATGACATACTCGTAATTAAGGACCACACAAGTCAACTGACGCATGTTATTACAGATACCTACTAGACATTTATGAGCATAATTATACTGTGAAGAGATAAGGCTTTACACAAACAATAACGTACGTGAACCTTCATATCTAAAGTTTATTCAAATCTTTGTTCCCAATTGATTGATATTATACCACTTAGCGAATAGGCTCACTTTTTAGGGTTCTGCAAACGGGACCCTATTACTAAGACTTCGCTGTCTGTCCGTCCGTCCGTCTGTCTGTCACCAGGCTGTATCTCAAGAACCGCGATAGCTAGACAGTTGAAATTTTCACAAATTATGTATTTCTGTTGCCGCTATAACAACAAAGAAGTACTAAAAATAAAATAAATATTTAAGGGGGGCTCCCATACAATAAACGTGTTTTTTTTTTCGGTGTTTTTGCCTTGTGGTACGGAACCCTTCGTGTGCGAGTCCGACTCGCACTTGGCCAGTTTTTATTAAATAATATTATTTTTGACGATTCGCACGTTTCGGGCAAGTAAATTCGTGCGGATCAACTAAAAAGCCAGCGAATGTTAACTTTATGCCTGTGTGTCGTAAAGTAAGGTGATTTCATAATAACTATTGAAAAATCTATAAAAAATTATTAAAGTTGTAGCGCAAACTTAACTTCACGTGTGGGTTTAAAAGTTGTCTTTCCCCAAACCCATATTTGTTTACATGTTTGGAAATTAAATCGCGATTGCAGTATACCTACGTTGATATTCCATTAACATCAAGCTTGTATACCCCGAAGAGTTACGACAGGTGTCATGACTGCTGTAGGTGACAGAAACTTTACTGATAAGATAACACATGCCTGAAGCGTAACTCCGATGACTGCAATTGTTAGGTTAGCTCTTTATATGGTAGGTATAGTTGACCTCATAATTGCTTTACCGGGTGGTAAGACTAAATGTCACTTGCAAGGTTTATTGTCTTGTGTGCAACTGTGAGTAGTGGTGGCACAGTGATAACGGCCCCGACTAAGGGCGCGTACAGTCACGAGCAAAAGTATGTATACACTTGGCTTTATTCAAAGGCGATTTCCTACTTTATTTTTGAATGAAATTTTATATTATTAGGAACATAGTATTTTCGAACCAATAGGTTTATGTAAAGTGTCGTATTTCAACATTACATTCGTTATTTCGTGAAAAAATCGCCATTGAAAGTTGCCAAGTGTTGACATATTAGTGCTCGTGACTGTACACATAAAACGTCAGTTTTTACAGGATCCTTTTTAACGGATCTTATCTGATCTGTTTTTCTTTTTTACTGGATCCAGAATACTGTATTTATTGTGTGTGAACTCGCTCATACAACTACATACGCCATCAAATAACGGACCTGTACAACGGATCGCTATGTGTACGCACCCTTACGAGTATCTGGTCGTGGGATCGAACCCAGACAGGTGCTTTACTTTGTGTAAATTATTTCATCACCACTGCTCTCAAAACGGTGAAGGAAAACATCGTGGGGAAACCGGCATGTCCTAGAACCAAGAATTCGAAGACATGTGACATCTACCAACCCGCACTGAGCCATCTCTCGAAGAGAAGAGGCCTGTGTCCCAACAGTGGGAACGTTATAGGCTGTTTATTCTATTGTCTACGATACAGTTAGATAGTTTCAACCTTAGAAAAGTTTTATTTTAGTGGATTTTGATACGGTTATGTTTTTGTTATTCCTATCAATCCGCGAAGTTTTTACTCCAACAGCTCACGCAACAACCACGATATCCTTCTGACCTGACCTAATTTCAAACCTCAACATATTTTCAGCAAATAGTTAAGGTTTTTCCTGGAAACGTCTAACCTCCTTTTTTTTGAAGTCTGTAAAAATAAAGTAAAAGAATCTCATAAACTTGTAACACTATGAGGATATTCCTCAGTATTATTTACCGTTAAAGACAGTTAACGACCAGTAATTTTCAGGAATTCAGACAAACGAAAAGTTTGCAAAAAAGCGGCCAAGTGTGAGTCGGACTCGCACAGGAAAGGTTCCGTGCCACCAATATTTAAATTATCTCCCTCTAAATTTCAACTTTATTTGTTGATTTTTTTTATTTTTTTTATTTGTTGGTATAGCAGATAGTTCTTACAAACTTTATGAAAATTTCAAATATCTACCTATATATAACGGTTCAGAAGATACAGCCCTGTGACAGACAGACGTACAGCGGAGCCTTAGTAATAGGGGTAAAAATGAAAAATCCGTTAGTTACAAAGTACTGAGTAAGACCTGTTATACAGTGTGAGTCTTCATAATGTGCACATATCGAAATGAGGGAAACTAAGCTTAATTTTATCTACGGGAAAAAAAAATATTGTAGCATGTTTCAAATTCTGTGTAAACAATTGAGAATTATGGTTTTTTTTAACAAAAATCTGATATTTATTCATAACTTTTTACAATAATTGTAAAATTAGGTACTCAATAAAAGCCCCGATTACCTACCCTTTTTGATTACTTTAAATTATTCTCCATTGTATCAGATTTCTAAACGTAAAAATACCATGTTTATAACTCAATCACAACATTTCCTATCAACTGTTAAAGAAAGGCCTTGCAATCACCATACTTTAGCAGGTAGAGATCCTTTTAAATATTTTTGCAAATATTTTTTCCGTCGATAAAATTAATCTATGTTTCCCTCATTTCGTTATGTGCACATTATGAAGGCTGTATAAACTCGGAGACCAGACTAACTAACGACAGGTTACGTTCAACGAATGAGCTAATGATATGTCTGTCAGTTAAAACTAGGGGATGTCCCGAGTCCTTTAATTTCCAGATCACCGACGAAGTACAATTAAATAAATGAAGGTGAATTAGCATAGCTTGTTCGATGACGTCATTAAGGTTTAAAAAGGGTTGAAGTTTGATTAAACTGTGTTATTAAGTTCTGTTGCCTAAAATAATTTGAATAATTACTAGACTAAGCTTTTTTCCGCGGCTTCGCCTGTGTGGAGGTCGTAAATTATCCCATAGGAATGTACCTACTTTCGGGATAAAAAGTACACTATGTCCTAATCCGGCGCAACACACTAATCATATTCTGAATAATTTTGACGGAAATTGATAATCCAATGCTTCTGTAGCGGTATCTACAACGTCACATGAGAACAACGCGTCATACTGACGTCACGCAAAATCCTGCATCTCGCAAGCAGAGTCTACCGCGCAACTAGCAAATACAACGGCCCGACATGAATCATCGGGCAGTTGCCCGCCAGACACAACACCCGTCTGGTATGACTGAACTTTACACCCTGTTCCTCATACCTCTAAACTTCATTAAGTTCATTTCAGAATCATCCTACGTAGGTATTTGCGTGGCACATTAAATAAATGTCTTCATATTGTTTCTATTTATAGTGGCACCCACGGAACAGGCTAACAGGAAATCCTACTTAAGGATCACTAATATAAGCTCCTAAGGCAAGCCTGAAGGATTAACTTGATGTTTCTTTATTGATATTGTGGTTGTATCTACATCGCCGGCATCGCATTTAAGGCCCGCCTACGTCCGATAATCGGTGACCGATTTTTGTAGGAGAAAAATAGAACGTACTGATGGCAATAGTGCAACGCACATGTCCTACAAAAAGTCGGTCAGAAATAAAATCGGTGTATCCCGATCGATCCGAGTATCGGAAATGTCACCGACAGTCGGTCGCATGCACTTGCTAGGGAAGGACGTTGTGTTGAAGACAAAGTGACGGACGTGTACGTTGAGTTGGTCACAAAATCGGCCAAGAATCGGAGGACAAATCGGCCCGATTATCGGTGCTACAAAAAGTCTGACGTGGGCGGGCAGCCTTAATAGGTTGATGGCAATAAGCGCCCTAATAGAAAGAAAGAGAAAGGAAGAAAAAGTATTTAAAGCGTACTACAGGAAGATCACAAACTAAACTAAAACAGTAAAAAATAAACAAATTTTTTTTTTTTTAAACTTTCTTTTTTTTAAAACAGGAAAACATATGATTTGTGTTGCCCAAGTAAAAAAAAAAAGTCCGAATTGAGAACCTCCTTTTTAGAAGTCGGTTAAAAACAATATAGGTTGTTATCTATCCTAGGCCTACTTTTGTGCCAACTTCAGAAGTCTATTTCTGACTAGATGTAGGTATGTGTGTGTGTGTGTAAAATTCAAACTCAATGATTCTCAACAAATCCCTAACCTAATTAGGTAACAGGTAATATGCTTCTGGCTGTCGGGACCATCAGGCTCCTCAGTATCCTCTACTCTATCCTCCTCCTCTCCTAGTACCGATTGTGAAAGATATTTGCAAGAAAAACCTGGACCCGTATTTCATTTCAGAAAAAAAACTAAGTATACCTGTAAAAGGTAAACTAATGATAGGTAAGACCTTGACAACAGGGATAAGAAACCCAAACCAGGACCACACGGAATGCATGAATTCCAGACAAGTTTTTTTTTTAATCTTCAACATACTATAAACCCAATATGGAACAGCTTAACCAAACAATTACTATGTAGCTTTAATTACACAAACTAGTCCCACTCTTTTACCATAAAAATCGCCATGACACTCAAAAAACTATCAAGCACCTGCATTCAATAAAATAAGAAACAAAATAATCAGTCGCTGGATCCCTTATAATGCCGCCATCTTTTTTTTTCGTATATATATTTTTATCTGTGGAACCGGTTTCGTCTGGGAACGAAGCACAGACAACAGGTGTTACGCTACTGAACGATTTTGTTCTTTTTTTTTCGAATTTATTTGTTAAGGAAAGTTGATTTAAGGCGTCGTGTGACGAAATTGTTGCCATGTGTGACAAATCATGTAGATCTGTGGTTTTTGAAGTTTTTTTTAGGCAAAGGGTGGATGACTATGCAGTATTGTTAATGTTTATGCTGTGAAATTGAGATTTTAAAGTAGCTTTGTAAGCAATCATGAGTATGAAATTAAGATATTTTGCTATACTTAAAGCTATGAAACTTTTTTAAAGTATATGTTTACGAAATAGCAAGATTTTGTATCCATAATTGATTCGAAAAGCTTAGAAAATATCTACCAATAGCTCAAATATTAGGAATATTGGTCAGTGGGTCGTCTCAGGGGCGGATTTGATTTATTATTAATACTGATTTATTGAGTGCTCTAAATAACTGATCACGGCCAAAGATTAAAAGGTAAGCTATAATTATCGGTTTTTAATACATTTCAAAAAAGGAGGTTTTCAATTCGGATGTTTATATTTTTTTTTTTTTTTATGTATGTTCGGGCAGAACTCCGTCATAATTATGTCCGTCATATAAAAGGATTTGCAAAATTCTTTTTTAAATAGATAGGGTAGGTATGTGTCAGGGGTTGTCCCATATACATTTGATTAACTTTGCTTTAATTTTTTCACTTAATTTGTACTTATTGATGTTTGAATAACTTCCTGTCACTGATATTTACATAGGAAGTAGTGTTAAATGAATTTGTGTGGGGTAGGTAGGTACAACTAAAAAGTGAAAAATAAAAACTTTTTATTCCATTGCTACTCTACTTTTAGTGTGTTACGCAATCACCCCGTCGTTCTATGCTGAAAACCTGTCAGCGAAATTATATTTCAATGTGATCTTGTCACGAATATAATTGCTATACCTCTAGTAGGTATAATTATACCTTTGTGTGTAAAATGTATCTATTATAAATAGTAGAACACGACCTGTAGTAGGTCGTATAGCTACCTAAAGTACCGTTGACCTAACGTGACGTCATTAAGTGCCCCTGTGACCAATTAGGGTACGATATTCGGCAAAGTTTTAAGTGTATTCAATAACTAGGGGTGATTTGATACAGCTTTGGCAGGTAAATTAATTGGCACTAAATAATAGTATCGTTGAAATCTCCACAGGAACGCTATGATATTACGAGTCCGGCCGTCGGTCGAGAGAATGCGTTCCGACCTATCAGTGCGACAATTTTAGTAGCTAATAGAGATCAATTTCGAAAAATATGTTGGTAGGTACACGTTTACAGTATGAAACTGACAGGTGTCAAGAGGGCATTTGTTTTTGTCTATGTCTGCATTAAAAACGGTACAGACGCCAGCACATCAAGCTACTACAATCTGACATATTTCTTTAATAGATTTTCAACTTTATCGCTAATATTCCCACTGCTGGGACACAGGCCTCCTCTGTGTGAGAGGGAGTGGGCTGTTATCCACCACGCGGGCGCAGTGTAGTTTGGTAGATGTCACATGTCTTTGAATATTTGGTTCTAGGACATGTCGGTTTCCTCACGATGTTTTTCTTCATCTTTCTGAGAGTAGTGGTGATCAAATAAATTACACAAAGTGAAGCGAATGCCTGGTTTGAACTTACGACAACAGGCGGGGGGTAAAAAGGCCACTTTGGAGAATCATAAAAGGATAACATTATGAATCGTAAAATGGCGAAGACAGTCCGTGTTTTTCTTTTTTTCGCTGCTCTACGTAGGTATAATCAAAGAGATTGTGATTGGATTTGGATCGGATTGATTGGTATTTTAGCACAGACAAAAAAAAATCTAAACGACTGGTAAGTCGAGGCCGTTACCACTGGTTTACCACAGCCCATTTTATCATCGTCATAATGAAATTCGGTCATTGATTTCATTTCATTTTATTATTTTTTTCTAATTTCAATAACGGACCACAAATTCAGACTCCGTACTGCTTCCTACTAAGATTTTTTTTAAAAGACAAACCAATTTATAATAAGCTTATTTACATGATAACTGAAAAACACGTAAATTTTTCCCATGGGGCCCTACCCCCTTTTGCTTCGTTTACGTTCATACATCTGCTAAGACACGCACACCGGTTGCGAGTACCATGTATCTGACCTTTGTAAAGACAACACCATGCATAAGAAATTCATAAATGATTTTCATTAGATTTAGATTAGACATGTCATTCAAGACAATGCATTAGCTCTTAATGCGACTATTAGCGCCATCTCTTATCTTCTTTGCGAACGAAAAGAGAGTAAATGAGATTAAAACAAAATTAGCAAATTTTTTATGATGCATCCAAAAATGCAGCTAACGTAACGGATAATCATAATGCACACTGGAGTAGGTTCCTTAATAACATAAGTAAGTAACTGCATTGCATCCACAGATTGATGAAGAACATAATCCATACTAATATTATAAATGCGTAAGTGTGCCTGTCTGTTACCTCTTCACGCTTAAATCGCCGAACCGATTTAGATAAAATTTGGTATAGAGTTATGTCCCGGGAAAGGACATAGGATAGTTTTTATCCGATAGTTTATAGGAGATGTTGTGTCTTTTAGCACACAGTCATGATTGACGCCTTTCAGCCTTGGCTCTGAGTGATATGCTCAAAGCAATGATAGGTAGGTAATGTAAGTCCTAAGAAGAAGTGGATAGAAAGCATGTTACTGATAGCCTGCATCATCCCACTGCTGGGCAAAACAAAAGCCTCTCCCCATGACTTCCAGCAGTTCCAGCTCTTTCGATCCAGCGCTAAGGTGAACCACTGGTCGTTTTTGTCCAGCTCGTCCTGCCATCTTCTACGGGGTCTGCCGCGACGCTTTCTACCTGTGTCAGGGCTCCACGAGGTAGTTATTTTGGCCCGCAGCTCATTGGGAAGAAAGTATGTACTGCTGTTATAATAAACTGGTAAGCCACTGAGCTAACTCTGCCAGATTTAGCCACAGATCTCTTACAAAAAGTCGAGATTATCTGGAGTTCTAGACTATATATCTCCTACGCTAAATTCGTTTCTCCATAGAAACGCTCTCGCTTGTTTTCTTTTTTGTTAATAACCATAAAGCAATGGTTTTTTACAGAATAATAAATATTAACTACTTGTATGTCCCTACATTTTCCTTTTTGATGATACATTATTTTTATAAGCACTAGAACCCTCAAAAAATGACGATTTAAACGCTGTCAACAGAGGCCTAGTGTACAAATTTGACAACTATGAATGAAAAAAGAAAAATATATGGACACAGTATATATCCTTCTTAATCAGTCCTTCTTAATACTGGAGAAGGGATTAGGCGACAGCCAAACCTCGAATTACGACTTTTTACTTAGGATTTTACCAACAGTCCCTCCGGCCGCATGTTATGTAGAATTATGGTAAAGATAAAAAATATAATTTTAGCAATCAACATGCAATACTGTCAATTGTTTTTTTCCACCACGTAAAGAAGAAGTATGTTGGTAAAATAGCGGACTTTTTTTTAATCAACCTTATTTTTAAATCATTCACGCTTACTTAAACATCTACAACATTTAATAAAAATTCGTCCAATTGAACGAATTCTATGAAGAATTTATCAGAAAAATCATGCAAAATTACAGAATCAAACGTTCTAAATTATCACACCATAGACATTTAGAGCCTAGTTTGTACAAACTATTGTAATATGACCATAATAACACACGCACTTACCATTAATATTATGCCATAAAATCCAATCTCGCTAATGTCCGCACATATTTAATAATAAATCACATACAGTCAACAAAACATCAGTATCTAAAACTTATTCACAGATTGTTTCAACAAAACCAAAATGGCTGCAATATTTTTTAAATTTTATTTCAATTTTCAATCACGAAATGCCAAACGCGACGTTCGATTTTCTAAAGAATAAGAATACGTCCCGACGTCCGCAAGGCGCGAAGCCTGGCAGGGCACTGGATGAAAATGTTTTCCCGCCCTTAAACCACAGAGTACACATTAGCACAACAGATGCGACATTTTTTTGTTTTTTTTTTTCAAATCGCTTAATGGCGCGTAGTAATTAAATGTTTTGGAAGAAGCTATGGCGGCTAATGGTGCTTAAAGGTGACATTAATTTGGTGTTTAGAGTCAAAACGTAATGATGGGTGTAATTAAGAATTATGATGACATTAGAAAATTAATATGTGGCTATTTATTTCGGTTTAGAGCGATATACAAGAAGATTAATAAACCACAACATTAATCTGTTACATGGTTACTTTTTGAGGTTGTGTTTTGTGTGATAAAATTAAGTTCTTTGCGTTATATTGTGTGACCGTAACCAAAAGTATTTCGTGCTTTTGTCAATTAATTAGTATAAATAACTATTAAGCCTGTGCGTTGAAAAGGAAACAAACTGTTAAGTATCACATGTTATAATTACATCATTTATTATAACCCTCTAAATATTCTTTTTCTATTTCAGCAAACGAATCGGCTTTACCGTAGCTATCCGAACAAACGATTACAATTAAAATTGCCTTCACTATTTAAGATTACTCTGTGACATGTGCATACATGCTGTCTCTTTCATTTGTAGGCTCTAAGTATATTCCTAACTCCTTCCCTCGCCTCTGCAGGACTCTATTTATATTGGGTAGCGTTAGTAAACGTAGTAAATTATAATTAAACCTGTTTATGAAATGGCGTGTCTGCAACTATTTAGCCATGATATTATGATTTTAAAAGCTGAACTCCTTGGTAATGAGCTTAGGGCGAAAATATTTCTTTAACGGTTGGAATTAAATTATAATATGAAAATGGGAACTGAGAAATAAATGATTAGTTCACGGTAATCTAAGTTTGTTGTTAATTTTCCTTTGTGGTAGTAAATCGTTTAGGTGTTTTAATTCGCAATTTCTGTTAGATATTTTAGTAGGTAGGTTCAAAGGGCAGTATTTTTTTTTTGAAGTCTCGCTGGTGGTTGGTAATATTAAGTTCCCTTCAAAATGGTTGAGCTGAATTTTGCTAAATACGTCATGTTCGTGAACGGGCGCCGCCGTCAGTATGGACTGGTCATCTCTTTGCTGCCACACCCTATTTTTACCGACTTCAAAAAAAAGGAGGTTATCAATTCGATACGTATGTATGTAATATTATTGGAATTGCATTATATTCACATATGACAATCTACTAAGGCTTCCAAACAAATATACAAAATTTCATAGACGTATGTATGTATGTATGTATGTATGTTTGTCCACGCATTTCTCAGCAACTATTAATCGGATCGTGACCATTTTTTTTGTATTAGCTTACATTTACTTCAACTTAGGGAACAGTGCAAGTTTCATCAAAATCGGTTCAGTAATTTTCAAGATATGGACTAATACGTGTAAGTGTGACGGCCTGGCGTATTGATACGAGCTACGGGTGTAGTGTCAAAGGGAAAACATCTCAAAACCTTGGTCAAATTCTAGTGCAGAAACTAAAAATTACGAAATAAAAAGTAATTTAAAAAAATTAAACCGACTTCAAAAAGAAATCAACTCAAAATTATGAAATAACTTTAATTTAGGAAGTCGGTGGCAAAAAACTTAAATACAGATCCCAAGACACCGACTTCCGAAATTAAAGTTATTTCATAATTTTGAGTTGATTTCTTTTTGAAGTCGGTTTAATTTTTTTAAATTACTTTTTTTTTATTCATATTTTTTGTATTACGGACGCTTTTAACGTGCACGTCTTTCTACATCGTTCTCACATGTACAATTTCAACATGAATAATGTCAATGATGTAATCAATATTAACAATTTTATGATTTAAAAGAATGTCCGTGGAGTTTCTTGCCCGTTCTTCTCCATAGGTATCTACTACGCTTTGGAATGGGCAACTAGCTTCATCCTTCTGACTGACCAACCCCTGATAATTCAAAAATGCAAAAGTGGTTTACTTATTTGAAATAAATGCTTTGAGTTTGAGTTTGAAGTATCAAATGCTTATTTTTAGAAATATTTCTCTTAAGTATTTAAATGTAACTGTAATGAAAACTGCTTTTAGTTTACTTTGTCAAGTACAGAAAGGTTTAGTTTTTTTTAAGGTTTGGTTTTTATTCTAGAAATACTACAAAACTTTTAATTTTTCTCACAATCCCTGCGCGGATGCAAACGGTACAAACATGAATGACGTCACAACAGACTTAATTTAAAAATATTCCACAATGTTGCCAGTCGACAAACACTTATAATTTTTAATTTGAAACTCTATGGCTAGGAATGAATACAAATGAAATGCCAACTCCTAAACAAACAATGTTTTGAACTTCCTTAATTTTGTCAAAAACTCTACAAAATAACACTTTAGAATTTCATTAGGGGTGATTAATAATGCTCCTTTGAAAAACACAGGAAAATACACCCTTTCTTTGAATTAGTCGGGATTTTTTTCGGGAGAAATTCTTCAAACATTCTTGTTTAGTAAGTAGGTTAATTCGTTCTTAAGTGTAATTAACATTTCTGAAATAACATGTTACTTTACATGAGCACAGCATCATCATCATCTGCCTAGCCTTTTCCCAACTATGTTGGGTTCGGCTTCCAGTCTAACCGGATGCAGCTGAATACCAGTATTTTATATGGAGCGACTGCCTATCTGACCTCCACAACCCAGTTACTGGGTAATATGATACCTCTTGGTAAGACTGGTTGTCAGACTTTCGGGCTTTTGACGACCCGTAACGACTGTCAAAGATCTACGAATGACAACCAGTACCAACGGTTTAACGTGCTTTCCGAGGCACGGAAGGGTGGGTCTATATGTTTTTACTATGGTCTTGGTATGTAAATTTATTTATTTATTTATTCATTTATTTCAGGCGACGCAGGCCATAGATAAATACCTTAACCTAAACATACATATTTTTATTATAAAATAGTATTTCACTTCACTAGCTTGTCCTTGTGCTGTTCTGTGGTACTTGTAAAGATACTCACCCATCCAATGGACCAACCGCAGTAAGCGTATCTTAACCTGATCGATCGAACAATGCAGCTTGTATTTTCTTAGCCACAAGCCCCTCATAATACTCACAGCTAAAGTGGGAAAATGTCAACTAACTTTTGCAGGCCACTGTACGTATTGAAAAAGTCACATCACAGTACTTGCCCGGATTTTAGTCCACAATGTCTTGTTCCGTGTGTGTTTTGCTCTGAATCACAAGACATTAAAAACGCACTTCCAAAATATCATCATCATCATCATTTCAGCCGAAAGACGTCCACTGCTGGACATAGGCTTCCCCCAAGCACCTCCACTTCGACCGGTTCTTTGCTTCTCGCATCCAACGGGTTCCTGCGGCCTTCACAAGGTCGTCGGACCACCTTGTGAGAGGCTTTCCAACGCTACGTCTTTCGGTACGCGGTCGCTACTCCAGCACCTTTCGGCCCCATCGGCCATCTATTCTGCGAGCAATGCCCACTTAAGTTTGGCAATTCTTCGGGCTATGTCGGTTACCTTGGTTCTCCTGCGGATCTCCTCACTTCTGATTCGATCACGCAGGGAAACTCCAAGCATAGCCCTCTCCATTGCCCTTTGGGTGACTTTTAGCCTTCTTATAAGGCTCATTGTGAGCGACCATGTTTCAAAATACCAAAATATACTGCAAAGAAACAAGACAGAAGCCACAGGACAAAGAAAAGTATTTAAATAAAGCCGAAGATTTAGAACATTCAAATTGTTCGAAACATCAATAAACAATATTATTTCCTGCTTTGATTTAATAAAACTTGGCATTTGTTTCCAGAAGTTCTGATTCCGCTGCGACCTGTCATAAACCATTTTATAATTATAATAATTTGATGTCCAAAAGTTTTTATTACCTTTCGGGTTTCGGTAGCAAATACGAATTTGTTGTTTATGTTTTTAGGTGAAATTCGCTCCATGTAAAATGCTGGTTTTCAACTGCATCCGGTTAGACTGGAAGCTGACCTCAATAGATTTGGGAAAAGTCTAGGCAGATGATGATGATGATGATATTTTTGGGTAAATAATAAACCTACGGAAATATCCTTAGATGTGTTATTTTTAACCGACTTCAAAAAGGAGGAGGTTCTCAATTCGTCGGAACCTTTTTTTTTTTTTTTTTTTTTTTTTTTTTTTTTTTTTTTTATGTATGTTCCCCGATTACTCGGAGACGGTTTGACCGATTTCAAAAATTATTTTTTTGTTTGAAAGGGTATACTTTCCAGGTGGTCCCATTGTCATCAGGTCAGGATCTGATGATGGGATCCTGGAGAAATCGAAGGAACTCTTCAAGTATTATAGGCACACCTATAGCGATTTGGGTATTTTTTATAGTAACTCGTGCATTTGCTCTCTGAAAGCATCATTTGGTGAAGTGGAACTGATGATGAAGACCACAAATGGCCACCGGAACTACTCAATAATAAGTATTTCCCGGTTTGCGATTCGATTACTTACTTTAATATGGTTGCTAAGCAAGTTATGATCGTCACGAATGCGAATGGTGAAATGGAGCTGATGGTGGAATACCAGGAGAACTCCTCAACAATTAACGTCCCTGCATCGGGAAAAGCAATATTTTGTAAAAGGCGATGAGCAAGTTGGCATTAGGCTATTGTAACTTAGATACCTACATTATAAACAGACACACTAAAAAGCGAGAAATAAAAACTTTTTAACAAAAAAAAAAAACCGACTTCCAAAAAAAACACTACAAAGTGAAAAATAACTTTTATTTCGGAAGTCGGTGGCAAAAAACTAAAATACAGATGCAAAGACACCGACTTCCGAAATAAAAGTTATTTTTCACTTTGTAGTGTTTTTTTTGGAAGTCGGTTTTTTTTTTTTGTTAAAAAGTTTTTAACTGATAATTCAGCAACCAAAAAAAAGGTTTTATATGTGTCAATGCTATGATAATTATGAAAATTACCGGTATTGACCGTATGCCAGTGATAACACTGTCCACCTTGCCTTTTTTATCGTGTGGAAATCCTCATGGATGTCCACCACCCTGGGGTGGGTGGAGGGGTCTGTCACTCTTAGGCCCGGCGCCCACTATCGGCATCGGCACGGCTGAGGATTTTTATGCGACGAATAAAAATGTAACTTAATTGTATGACAATAAAATTTAAATTTCAATGACACGGTATGTCGGATACCCTATCTTTATTTTTGCACCTACGATGATTATTATCATTAAAATTTCAATTTTATCGTCATACAATTAAGTTACATTTTTATTCGTCGCATAAAAATCCTCAGCCGTGCCGATGCCGATAGTGGGCGCCGGGCCTTACTGACTAAAACCATACGGTGTCCTACTATACTGCTACCTTTAACCGGGGTGCTGCAGTGCTTCCGCATTTCGTCACGCTCCTACCTTGAGCTGGCTAAGCGAAGTACGGAGTTTCAATAGAATTAGAGGCCACCATATACTGCAGGGTAATTTGTAACACACTATCAGCAGCAATGGCTTTCATTTTGACTGTTCAACAACATTCATTGCGTTATTTGTGTTGTTGACCAGACAAATTTTTCGAACGTATGAAGCAATGGATTAGCAATTTCCTTCAAAATGAAACAGATTGAGATAGTGTGTTACGCTATTAGGGTGCTGGTTTTGTTGCAAATGACGTATTTCCTACACACTGTTCACACGCCAGCACATCAAGCTACCCGAAACTGTAAAATTTTCCCAATCAACTTTGAACCTTATGCTTGAGCAATAAAGTTGAAAATCTATTAAAGAAATTTGACAGATTGTAGTTACTTTATGTACTGGCGTCTGTACATTTTTTAGGCTTAGTCTTAATATTTCCTGCCGGGTCAGCGGGATTGTCCGAAAGGGTTACCGCTGGCCCGGAACATAAAGGGCTAAGGAAGGAACATGAGTGGGTTTTAGTCAGTAAGAGTCTGACACTCCCGTCCGCTCCACCCAGAGCGGGAGGGGTCATATGATGATTTAAAAAATAAAAAAAAAGCCTTAATATTTTTTTAGCCGCTTAGTTTTTCCCTTACATGTTCTTACTTAAACGCTTCTGAAGATCTTCAACACCTTTCCAAATTAACATCAATTGATTTATGGATCCACGACACTGCAAAGCTAATCTAATGCAACGTCGATTACATAACTCCTACAAAAAAAAACATCAGGAAAAGCCTCATTGCAATTTTCCGCAAACCACTTCACGATATTGCTGCAATATGTCGTACGCATATGGCGAAGAACTGAAAAAGTTGAGCACCCTGTAACTACAAATATTGCGATCGCAAAACACAGCTGTAATTTAACACCTCACGTCAAACACACTATAAGACAAGTGAAGAGAGTTACGAACAGAAGACATAAGTCTTACTAATTTATCTCCTACATAAAACTGTCGCCTGGAATAGTTAAAGGAATGCAACTAGCTAAGTCCTAACAAATAAAACTACGCTACGGAACCCGTCGGGCATGACGCGGGCATATTGCTGACGAGCAGTGGCTGGTGATAAAAACTTGATCCTTCACAGTTACGCAAGGTCAACCGCAGAGCGTAGTATATGGAAGGGTATCAGACAAAAAAAAAGTATTAAAAAAAAATATAGTAAACATTCAAAGTATTTATTTTGAATGTTTTGTAATAATTTTCAACTAGCTGCATTGGAGACAACATTATGACAAGTAGTAAGGCACTTTTATAACACGCAATCAGGCAATGTTCATTCAGAAGGCAGACTCTTTTATTAATATTTGCGTTGTTTTTCGAGGCATTTTGCAGAACTTCTAGAATGTTTATTGGTTCTTTATTAACAAATAAACAACGTGATTCATGTTTTACTTCTTGATTTTATTATAGCCAGGATATTATAAGCTATTAATTAAATACAATAGGTCATCTCATATGCTGGTGAGAGACTACTTGTATTTGGTTCAATCAAAGATAATATAAACAGTCACACACCTGAAAATAAAATCTATGATTCTTTATTATAACCAAGTTTTACTTAGCAGTATTATGCCCAAGTTTTATTTAGCAGTATATAATCATCGCATAGGCACTATTAAAAAAAATACGACTTTACATCCGAAAATCCTACATATACTACAGATGCACCTGTATTGAATCGAGAAAAGCTTGATCAGCGACGGCTGCAGGAGCGAGACGGTCGCACCCACTGATGAAGTTAGACAGAGACAAACATAGTGTCATTGTTGCTACGGAGATGAGCTTTTATTAGACAAGTCTGCAAGTTATAAATGCGGTTTCAACGAGTCAATATTTTTAGAAACGTGAATAACCATGTCTGGTTCTAAATGGGGTGATTATTGAATTAACTTTTATTGTTCGATCGTTGAAGCGATCTTGTAGAAACGTGTCATGTATTTTGTAAAAATGAAGGCTTCTGGGATAAAAGGAAAAGCCACATGCCTTTTTTAAATCGTGGTTTTATGTGTAACGGCAAATCATGTTGCATGCAGAATCCTGAGTATGTAAATGTTTCTTTAAAATGGTGGTAGCCATTTTATCTGTTTGCGCTTGTAAAAATGAATGATTACCTTTTTTTAAGGTTCCGTACCCAAAGGGTAAAAACGGGACCCTATTACCTAAGACTCCACTGTCCGTCTGTCCGTCTGTTACCAGTTAGTTATCTCATGAACCGTGATAGCTAGACAGTTAAAATTTTCACAGATGATGTATTTCTGTTGCCGCTATATCAAAAATACTAAAAACCGAATAAATTAAATACTTAAGGGGGGCTCTTAGAGAACAAACGTGTTTTTTTTTGCGATTTTGCCTTGTGGCGCGGAACCCTTCGTGTGCGAGTCCGAGTTGCAGTTGGCCAGTTTTTTCATAAAATGCTTGTGCATATGTCAAAACTATGAAATAAATCGACATCGGCAATATTCTTTTTTTATCAACATATAATGTTCCCGCTGCTGGGACGTGAGACACAAGACTCCTTACCTCCTATCAGTGAGTGTGATTGGGCCGTAACCACGCGGGCCCAGTGCAAGTTGATAGATGTCACGTGTCTTCGAATTTTTGGTTCTAGAACGTAGACAGAGTAATCTATAGACTCATGGTATCCGTGTCACCGAATGGGACAAAAATTCCGGCAATCTTCATCATACTATCATTTTTACAGCTTATTAAACTGCACCTTACCAATTTCACAGTTGCGCAAATGTACTTTATTGAATTATGCACGAAAAAGATCATATTTTCCGTTTAATCGCGGTGTAGTTTATTTCATTATTATTTCATTCATAAACGTCAAACTTGTTGTGCACATTGATGTGTTTAGCCGACACGCAGTAAGGGACAGAAATATTCTTACTCTGTCTCTTTTCTTTGCTAGTGACGATGATATATTTCTCTTTTTCTTGTGCGAATGAAAAAGAATATAATTATGCAGCAGTCTATAGTTTACTCTGTCTACGTTTACAAGCCGGTTTCGTCACGCAAATATCCTTAAGCAATAATATATTACACATTATGAAACCAAAGGGACCTATAAAAATTTATTACAAGTAGAGCTACAAATTCATACGTCGCCTTGACGCCTTGTCATATGCGAATATCACCAAAACATGCACACAACCATAGGACGTTCATCGATTTTCGTGTTCAGCAGTGCCTATAGAACTTTACATGAATATTGAGGCAGGTTTTGTCTGATAACAATCGGTTGCCTATTTTAGTACTAGAATACTGGTACGGTCAGCAACAAAATTCGATTAACACTTCAGTTTTTTTAATCTCGGTTATTGAGCAAAATACCTATTTGTTCAAAATGGCATTGTACTTCTGCTGCAAATTTGAACAAATATTTTGCTCAATAACTGAGATTAAAAAAACCGAAGTGTTAATCGACTTTTGTTGCTAACTATACCATTATACAATCATTAGTAATTAAACTAAACAGTTTCTGAGAATTATGAAACTACACTAATACTTTTTATCAAAGTATGTAAGAATCTCCCACAAGGTGAACCGATGAACTGTTGAAAGCCGCAGGAATCCGCTGGATGCGAGAAGCACAGGACCTGCCAAAGTGTAGGTCCTTGGGGGAGGCCTATGTCCAGCAGTGGGAGTCTATCGGCTGAAATGATGACGATGATGATGTAAGGATCACCACGCTTGCAGTCAGATTGACATTCACAGTAATAAAGTAATGAAAACAAGGTAACTCCAGACATACTTTCTCAGTGGTATAGTTTCAGACCCACCATACCACCAGGTGTATGGCCAGTGGTATGGTGGATCCGCAATGATTTGATGGCACCGTTCGAGCAACAAAGATGATGTCCTTTAATTTGAATTCTAAAATAAAAAACACAACTTAATTTATCAATCAAACCAGACATTACCCCAAGACAACGCCCCTTCAGTCAGATGAATAAATGATTATCTACACGTGAAGCTACAATATCAACTGAAAACGGTACAATATATAATTATCTTGTTTCAAAGGATTCTAGTAAAGTTCTAAATATAGAAACTTCCCCTCGTTTTGTAGGAGAGCCGCCATGAATTAAAAAGGGGTTGGTGCAAGGGTCGTGTGTTGGAGCTTAGAGTTAAATTCTACGTTATTGGAAATGTCTGTAATATGTGGATTAAACTGATTGAGCGATAATGTGAAGTAAATTTTGATCATACAAAGTTACAAACTGACAACGGACTGACGTCATGTTCGTGAACGGGCGCCGTCGGTTGAGACAGGTCATCCCTTAACAACCAAGGCTTATTTTTAATCTTATATTTTGAATTGTTTCTTCATTTGTGTCTTTTTTTACATTGTTCTCACTTATAGAAGCAACAAGAATAATGTACCCAGGATTTTGTAATATCTTGATTTAAAAGAGTGTCCATGGAGTTTCTTGCCCGTTCTTCTCCATAGAGATCTACGTTTTGGAATGGGCAACTAGCTTCAACTTTCTGACTAACTGACAGACTATTTAATTTTGACAATTCAAAAGTGCCTGTACAAGGTTTAATTGAAATAAATGCGTTTGAGTTTGACAAAGCGGTGTTTGCTCAATGGTTAAAATGTACTGCGAGGGTTGGTGAGTTCAATCCCCACCCGTTGCAGACTACACTGTAAAGGTTGTCTGCAAAAGTCGACCTAGTGCAGGCTGGCAATGAATTACCTCTGGTTGCATTCTAATAGTCAAGCATATTTAGAATGTGCTTTAAATTTTTTGTATTAGGTTTTTCGTCTGGAAGAACCTTTTGACAACATAACCGCGGTGATTTCAAGTTTACATCACCGCGGCTATAAACGTAAAAAAAAAAACTAAATTTATAACCTTGCACGATTTTAACACAATATCTCACACAACACACGTAATTGACATACTACAGTACATACCTCTAGCATAAATAACATGCGCAAGGTTAATTTCAATTTCTTACATGATCCATTTATATATAAATTATAAATTCCAATGAAGAGAGTTAATAAAATAATTCGCAATCCAATTAAATCTTCCAATACAACCAATCCAGCTTTCCTTCATAAGGATTCAGGTAATTACTCAAAGCCCTGCCTGCACGAACTGCCTGCGACATTCAGGAATGCGTCACCCCAGTAAATGTCACTAGACACCAGACGGACTTTCGACCTTTCCGCATAACCACAGTTAGCCGGCTAACCCTTCTTTAACATTTTTTCTAAAGGGTTAAACCGTTACACGTTTAATGAGGAGGTCAAATTTAAAATGGCGAGCCTGGTTACAGAAGTTTTAAGTTGGTAAAACTTCTAAAGCAGCGGGGTTATTGCGTAACACACTATCAGTAGCAATGGGTTTCATTTTGACAGTTCAACAACATTCATTGCGTTACCAATTTCCGTTGCTGAGCAGAAAGGTTTTTCGAACGTAAGAAGCCTAGATATCCGAGATATTTTTTTTTTTTTTTTGTTAGCCTAATTTGTCCCACTGCTGGGCAAAGGCCTCCCCTTTTTCCATCCAAACCTCCCATGTCTTGTGCGATCTCTGGCCATGTTGGCCCTGCGAATGTTATTAGATCGCCACGCCACCTTCGCCTTGGTCTACCTCGACGGCGATGTCCTGCCTCAGGCGTCCAGTGAGTGACGATCTTTGCCCGTCTCTCCGGGTGCATTCGTGAGACGTGTCCGGCCCACTCCCGCTACTTGAGTTATAGACCGCAGCGTGGTGTTTCTAACTCGATCTGTACGCTTAACACCTAACATGCTGCGCTCCATTGCCCGTTGGCAAATCTTGAGTTTAGACTTCTGTTGTTCCGAGATATATGCCTTCACTTTATATTTGTTCGAGTTTAAATATCGCCAGTCGCCACACTCGCCACCTTTTTCCCACTCCTGCCGGTCGATTCTGTAAAAATCTCACCGTGAAAACTTAGGTGAAGTGAGTTTGTTTTTGCTAGGAATTGGCACTATTGACAGCTCACTCCACGCTCACTTCACCTAAGTTTTCACGGTGAGATTTTTACAGAATAACACTGCTGAAACTCACACAAAAACAAAAGAACACACATGCAACTCTGCACTGCGTAACACACTACTTATCAGTCTCAATCTGAATCATTTTTAGGGTTCCGTACCCAAAGGGTATAAACGGGACCCTATTACTAAGACTCGCTGTCTGTCCGCCCGTTCGTCTGTCTATCACCAGGCTGTATCTCAAGAACCGCGATAGCTAGACAATTGAAATTTTCACAAATTATGTATTTCTGTCACCGCTATAACAACAAATACTAAAAATAAAATAAATATATAAGGGCTCCCATACAACAAACGTGTCTTTTTCGGCGTTTTTGCCTTGTGGTACGAAAACCTTCGTGTGCGAGTCCGACTCGCACTTGGCCAGTTTTTTAAAGATATTTTTAATCCATTGCTTCATATGTTAGAAAAATGTGTCTACTTAATGACGTAAATAATTTGTTTTCTGTAATTGCACCTACTGTGTATTGTCTCTGCATCACCCTAAGATTGACTGGTAGAAAATGCCCAAGGCATTAAGTCCGCCTTTGTACAGTTTTTACTTGTGCATAAAGTTTAATAAACAAATAACACAATGAATGTTGTTGAACTGACAAAACCCATTGCTACTGACTGTGTGTACGCAATTAAATTTTTGGTCGGTTTGATCGGATGGAGGCGACATGTGCTACGCCTCCATGACATATCCTTCGATGTCCGTGGTAAGAAACAATGGATTAGCAATGTCCTTCAAAATTATTCAGATTGAGATTGATAGTTTGTAATATATTACCCAGTAACTGGGTTGTGGAGGTCAGATTGGCAGTCGCTCCATGTAAAATACTGGTACTCAGCTGGAAGCCGACCCCAACATAGTTGGGAAAAGGCTAGGCATATGATGATGATGACGCTTTTTATTCACCGAAAGGAGACACAGAGATGTATAAATAGTACCAACACCCACACTTCACCTCCTATGTTAAAAACCTTACGTAAATAGCAAACTTCTTTGAATCACACTAATATTATACAGGCGAAAGTTTGTGAGTGTGTGTGTGGGGGGGGGGGTGTTTGTGTGTGTTTATATGTTTGTTACTTCTTCACGCTCAAACGGCTGGACCAATTTTGATAAAATTTTGTATGGAGGTAGCTGACACCCTGCATTAACATATAGGCTACTTTTTATCCCGATATTCCCACGGGATCGACATTTACGCGGGTGACACCGCGGGGCGCAGCTAGTCTTTAATATAATTATTTAGAGGGCACACATGAGTCACCTTATCGCAGTACAAAAATCGTGTAGGTTGTTCTTGTAAAGTGAAAATTAAAGTATTTCTGAGTAAAATTTGCCACTTTGAAGTATGCATTCTTGGAAATGTTTTACATACGCCTACGTTCTCATTGTTTTCAAGTAAACACGTAAACAATATTATTACTTACTAGCGATCCGCCCCTGCTTTGCATGGTTTTAAGCGAACCTTGCGTATCGATTTTTACAACCTCACAAAATATTAAGATTGCTTTAATAACCTACCCTCTACCACCTACCCTACTTTCCATTACTTTATTTTTTAGATTTATTTTCCAATTTCCGATATTTTCTTTGATAGAAACCTTGTCCAGGCAATACCGAACACAACAAAAAAAGAATTGTCCAATTTGGTGCAGTCATTCGGAAGTAATGCGCGCACAGACATTTCGGCGGCTTTGTTTTTAACCGACTTCAAAAAGGAGGAGGTTCTCAATTCGTCGGAACCTTTTTTTTTTTTTTTTTTTTTTTTTTTTTTATTTTTTTTTTATGTATGTTCCCCGATTACTCGGAGACGGCTCGACCGATTTCAAAAATTATTTTTTTGTTTGAAAGGGTATACTTTCCAGGTGGTCCCATTGTCAGCAGGTCAGGATCTGATGATGGGATCCTGGAGAAATCGAAGGAACTCTTCAAGTATTATAGGCACACCTATAGCGATTTGGGTATTTTTTGTAGTAACTCGTGCATTTGCTCTCGGAAAGCATCATTTGGTGAAGTGGAACTGATGATGAAGACCACAGATGGCAACCGGAACTACTCAATAATAAGTATTTCCCGGTTTGCGATTCGATTACTTACTTTAATATGGTTGCTAAGCAAGTTATGCTCGTCACAATGCGAATGGTGAAATGGAGCTGATGGTGGAATACCAGGAGAACTCCTCAACAAATAACGTCCCTGCATCAGGAAAAGCAATATTTTGTAAAAGGCGATGAGCAAGTTGGCATTAGGCTATTGTAACTTAGATACATTATAAACAGACACACTAAAAAGCGAGAAATAAAAACTTTTTAACAAAAAAAAAAACCGACTTCCAAAAAAAACACTACAAAGTGAAAAATAACTTTTATTTCGGAAGTCGGTGGCAAAAAACTAAAATACAGATCCAAAGACACCGACTTCCGAAATAAAAGTTATTTTTCACTTTGTAGTGTTTTTTTTGGAAGTCGGTTTTTTTTTTTGTTAAAAAGTTTTTTTGTTATATTAGGTAAGGATGTATTTTCTGGAATAAATTCTCTAAGTGATGGTGAAAATCGCATTAAAATCAGTTTAGTAGTTAAGAAGTACAACACAGTCACACAGGCATCCGCGAAAAGCGACTTCAATTTATCCTACCGTTGAGGCAGACGGTCCTTGAGAGGTACAGCAATTCGGAGAAAGCAATGTAGGATGAAAATTAAATTATTTCTGGTTAAAAGTTTTTCCATTTTTACCTTTTTGTATTGGTATAAAGAATGATATAATACAGTAGTAACAACTAATACCTAATTAATTAAAAAAATAACAAAATGAAATCCTAACTTAAGGTGAATGGAAAGTGGTAGACCGCAAAATTCAAATTTTCTTACGTTTTTTGCAATTTGCAGGTCAGTGTCAGATTGTATCTTGATCAAAATATGATTCGCGACAATAACAGGTAAATATTTAGAGAATTATAATCATGAGAATCTTTTTAAGTTAGATTTCTACCACCAACCACCAGTCTGTTATGGAAAAGTGTTAATGGTGCCAAAAAAGGGCTTGAAAGTTTGTACGAAATGCCGTACGGCGTAAACGCTCTTAACTAAAACTATACACAAACTAAAAATATAGAAAAAAACAAGTAATTAAAAAAACTAAAAAACCAGACTGCGGTAAAAAAAAATTGTTTAAAAAAAACTGAAAAGCTAAAAACAAGGCCATTTTAAATTAAATAAAAGTTGGAAGCAGGCGGGACCCATTTGAGTTTGAAAATATAATAAAAACCATACCATACCATTTTTTTTTTTTGTTTTCACCGTTTAAAACCTTTAATTTTGATATTTCACTCGATGGTATTAGAAGGAAAAAAAAATTCGAACTCCACAATATGGCACCCTAAATCCGCCATTTTACTTTGTTTTTGATTTTAATGTAGCCAGTGACACTCGCGCTACCAAGACAAATCTAAAGACGTATAATTTATCCAAATCCGTTCATTCGTTTAGAAGTTACGAGGGAAGAAAGATAAAAAAAATACATACATACATACATACATACAGGTCAAACACATAACCCTCCTTTTGGGCTTCGCCGCAGTCGGGTAAAAATATATAAACTACTAATTCATAATGACCCCGAAAACCGTCATAGACTCTTTATTATGAAACTACCAAGAATCAAAAAACATATTTTTCATGATTTTCCAGCCAGCTTTACATTGGCATTAAACCAACAATGTCCTAGTTTCATCGTCGGTCTGTTTACTTTAAAATGTTGCTGCCAAATAAAATGTTTACAAACTGATTTCCTACACTCCGTTTATTGAGAATTATCCCATCATAAAGTTCACAAAATAAATGATCCCATTGTATCTATATTCGAAACAAAACAACATCGTATTTAAAATAACATCACACAAAATGCATCGAGAGCGATTTGAAACCAAGTTCTGGAAACCGCAAACCAGAGGCCAAACCAGAACCAATTTTAGAAATATATCAAAACAATATTAAACTACAAAAGGTCCTAAATAAACAAATAACACTTTACAAATGGGACGAATTAAATTTGCAGCAACATCTGTTAGCCAGTAAAAGTTTTTTGGGGACCCCGGAGTGATTTTAACCCAATTATCAAATGTTTCAATGTAGTTTGTGCGATGGTCTGTAGCGTGATTATAAATTTTTAGGGATTAATCGAAATAATATGGGTCTTATTTGGTTTATTGCATAGATATCCGTGGTTTATTGTAATTTATTATCACCTAGTATTGGCGCCGATTCTGTTGTTCACAAACTAAACTAAATTTAAGTTCTAGCATCTTTTTCTTTCTATTCCATTAAGAAAAGGACAGAAGATAAATATTAGTTTAGTCCTGTCAAATTAGTCAGCGCCTGACGTAGTCCTATGTAGATTTACCCATCCATAGACCAACCGCGGCAAGCGTACCTTAACCTGATCGATCGACCTGTGCGGCTGTTATTATTTAGCCATGGGGGCTCTCTTATAAGAAGGTAAGTATAGTGTTTATTTTGTGGGTACAATCTTTCTATAGTCAAATAGTGATAAAAAAAATTGAATTATAATAGAACACTTAACAAAACATTACCATAAAGTTATAATCTACTATTAACACATTTTAATAACAATACCATTGTCAAAATAAAAACAAAAATTAAAAGCACTCGTCCTTTTGTTTTTAAGACACCACATTCAAAATCCTCCGTTCCATTGTAACGCAGATAATATTTTATGCCCCAACAAGGTCGCGCAGAGGTCAAAGCAGCAAATCAACTGAAAAGGCTGCCAAACTTTTTTTCACTCCTTTGTTCAACAACTGTAACCGTTTTGATAAAACAGACCTTTGTACGTTAGACGCGGCGGCATTATTTCTTTTCAGGGCTCCGAACTCTTTGTGTTAATAACTCCATTACCACCTGTTTCTAGAACAGTGACTGTTCTGGAAAACATCGTGAGGAAACCGGCATGTTCTAGAACCAAATATTAGAACACATGTGATATCCGCCTTACCGCACTGGGCCCACGTGGTGGATTACGACCTACTCCTTCTCACACAGAGGACGCCTGTGTCCCAGCAGTGGGAATGTTATAGGCTAATTAAGCTAGGGTTTTGAACGCAAAAGGCGCCAATGGGACCCTATTACTAAGGCTCCGCCGTCCGTCTGTCTGTCACAGGGCTATATCTTTTAAACCGTAATAGTATGATTTTCTATGGCCACTATAACAACCAATAATTTATATATAAAGTAAAAAATGACAGGGTTCGTACAAAAAAGTGTTTAAAAAAATATGAATTGTCAAACATTGTTCGGTGGTACGGAACCCTTCATGTGCGAGTCCGACACACCCTTGGCCGCTTTTTCAATAGTTTGTACAGTCTGCAGTTCGGAGCTCAGGTATTCCTGCTTCGGATTGCTTCTTTGAATAAAAACTATTTCTGTTGAACCCGTTTATTGATTTTTGTGAATACTAGTTTGATACAATCTGTTATGGAAGTTAGGCGCTCTGTTACTTTAAAATAGGCCATCCAATACCTATCTATAGTTCAGAGAATTGGAAATAACTGTTATTTATAGAGAACTAGCTTCTGCCCTCGTCGACGTCTGAAATTATCCGACGGGATAAAAAGGTAACCTATGTCCTTCCCCAGGATTCCATCTATCTCCTTGACAAATTTTATCAAAATCTGTTCATTGGTTTAGGCGTGAAAAGGTAACATACGAATACAAGACAGAGTTACTTTTGGATTTATAATATTAGGGGCTTCTTGAAATACTTCTATCCTCTGTTTTCTTGTTTTCGGATTTGGGTTAGGTATGTTCCCCACATTTTTCTCAACAACTGCAAACCCTGGCCAAATCTACAGTAGAAACTGGTGCCCAACTAGACGAGGGCCGAGACAGTAAAGCAACCAGTAAGACAGTAAATAAATCATTTAACTGCCTTTGGAACTGCCACCGTTGTCTATATGCTAGTTGCGCAGTAAATTCTGCTTGCGCGATGCAGGATTTTCTGCGTGACGTCAGTGTGATGCGCAGTTCCCATGTGGCGTTGAAGATTAATCATAAACGAATCATTTGACTGCCTTGGAGTACCCAACAAAAATCAGAGAGGAGAACTGGAGGATTAAGAAATAACTGTACTGTTTTTATTAAGCAGGAGATAAAAATGAGTTAGGAAATACTAGAATAAGGTACAAATACTACAAGCTACTACAATCTGTCAATTTTTTTTAATAGATTTTCAACTTTATTGCTAAAACATAAGGTTCAAAGTTGATTGGGAAAATTTTACAGTTTCGGGTAGCTTGATGTGCTGGCGTCTGTACCTAGTCGTCAAAGGCGAGCCAATCAATGTCAATTACCTATATGCCGTCTGCTGAGACAGGTCAACTCAAAGCTGCAGTGGCACTTTCTTCAAAGGCCTTTCCAGACATGGCCCTGCATAGTTAGACTAGTTTAAATATTGACGACGTGTAAAAGTGTCTTAAAAAATATACTTACTTAAATTACTATATCATCCATCTGCCTAGCCTTTTCCCAACTATGTTGGGGTCGGCTTCCAGTCTAACCGGGTGCAGCTGAATATCAGTTTTTTACATGGAGCGACTGCCTATCTGACCTCCACAACCCAGTTACTGGGTAATACGATACCCCGTGGTAAAACTGGTTGTCAGACTTCGGGCTTCTGACTGCCCGTAACGACTGTCAAAGATCCACGAATGACAGCCGGGACCAACAGCTTAACGTGCTTTCCGAGGCACGGAGGGGTCTCGGTATCTAAAGATGGTCACCCATCCACAGACCAACTGCGACAAGCGTAGCTTAACCTGATCGATCGACCTGTGCGGCTGTTATTATTTAGCCACGGGCCCATCTCAATTTAAGGAAGAATATACTTAAATTACTATATACTTCCTTAAATTAAAAAAAACACGATGAGACCGTATGCTCAGCTGTAGATGTAGTAGAGAAACGAGTAGAAGAAGAGGAAGAAGAACAGTTACTGTCTATATCTTTCTAAGTCTATTGTAACACAGGAGGCAAATCACAGCCGGTCCTGGTATGAATTATGATAGTTTTTGCGAGTCCCGCTCGACGTTTATGACGTGTAAAGGGCGACCTAATGCTAAGATATTCAGACCCGGCGACCCTCTGACGTAGTCAATAGTAGCTTTTTGCTGTTCCACACTCGAATATGATGATATTCTTTTGTTCGCATAATGCTGAGCTTAACTGTTGGAAGTGTTATTTCTGAATCTATTTTTTTGGGAAGTTTCGTGTTTTGAGCGGTATTGTTTGAAGGGTAGAGTTTAATGGTGATGAGAACCTTGCTTTAGGTGATATAACATAATAGGACGCTTGTCTTGAGGGGCCCGTGGCTAAATAATAACAGCCGCACAGGTCGATCGATCAGGTTAAGTTACGCTTGCCGCGATTGGTCTGTGGATGGGTGACCATCTTTACATACCGTGACCCCTCCGTGCCTAGGAAAGCACGTTAAGCCGTTGGTCCCGGCTGTCATTCGTGGATTTTTGACAGTCGTTACGGGTAGTTAGAAGCCCGAAAGTCTGGCAACCAGTCTTACCAAGGGGTATCGTATTACCCAGTAAATGGGCTGTGGAGGTCAGATAGGCAGTCGCTCCATGTAAAATTTTTAACTGACCAGACAGATGTGCTGCTGAGGAATTTGTTGCACCACTTAAATAAATTCATTACTAGTACATTTGCGCAACTGTGAAAATGGTAAAGTGCAGTGTAATAAGCTGTAAAAATGATAGTATGATGAAGATTGCCGGATTTTTTGTCCCTTTCGGTGACACGGATACCATGAGTCTATAGATTACTCTGTCTACGCTTAGTCCAAAAAACAGCACAATAATAAACACTCCAGCCCTTTAGCTAAACTAGTTTACAAATAGCGTTAGGCAGGAACGGGTGTTACACCAGCCCAATTTTGCTTTGACTAGCGAACCGTTCCCGTTATGGTTTGGAGCGCAGAATAAATTAGGTACATCCAATTACTATGTATTTGAGTGCTGCGAAAATTGGATCATATTTGTGTACCTACTTCGACACCTATTTTCGGCTGCAAAAGGCCTATCCAAACACTGTTTTGTGGGTTACAACTTCTATTATTTTCAGTAAAGCACTGTTTTACGAATCTATTTCTAACTACATATAAACAGGGTTGTTGTTAAAACATTAACAACCTTTTAAGAGGTCATTTTAGTCATCATTATGAACAACTTTTATTATGGTAACAAACCTGAAATCGCGAAAAAAAACATGACAGCTATATCCTAATTCCTACTAAAATTATAAACGTGAAAGTTTATGAGGATGTATCGGATATCTATGGAATGGATGGATGGATGTTTGTTACTCTTTCACACAAAAACTGCTGAACGGATTTTGATGAAACTGTACAGTAATATAGCTTGTACATCAGAATAACCTAAAAGATACTTTTTATCCCTATATACCCACGGGAACGACACTTATGCGGGTGAAACTGCAGGGCGCTGCTAGTACTAAATAATGTCATGTTGACCAATCATGTTGACAAAGAAGGTCGATCACAGGTCATATTAGTCTAGCAAATAAAAAATCCAAGTTTAGGTAGATGGACGGCGGCGCCGCCGAGGCCGGCCTGGAAAGAGATGGCGAGATGACCTGGACGCGTACCGCGAGGGCTGGTTCGAGGTGGCGCGGGAAAAGAGTTCCTGGAAGGATTTGGGGGAGGCCTTTGCCCAGCAGTGGGACAACATAGGCAAGCAAATAAAAAAGTTTAGGTAGACTGCTACTCGTATCGTTTTGACCCATCTTTGAACTAACCAGCCAGCCACCTTTACCTTAGCAAGAATGAATACCTAAACGAATTTCTACTAATGTGTTTCCCCTATCAAGATTCTATTCATGAATTCCTATAACTAAAGTTAATCCATTTAACGTGGCATAGTTTCAAGGCTGTTCCTGATACTGTTTAGTTCGTACGGTTGCTTCCAAGGGTGTCCTAATCGATAGGAATTGAATCAGACATTCAGAACGCGAGGGTCATGCATTTTGTATAGGTCTGTTGTGGGGGTATTGTGGGTAACAATCACATTGCAAGGTACTTTTATATGTCTTTCCTTTTAGTTAATTCGTTGAACTGTTGTTGGCAGTTTGAGCTTTTTTTGGCATGACAAAAAGTCGCCTTATCGGTCTTTTGACATATATAAAAGGCCCAACAACTTCAACCGTAGACAAGAGTAAACTATAGACTGCTGCATATCTTCTTTTTCATTCGCACAAGAAAAAGAGAAATATATTAACGTCACTAGCAAAGAAAAGAGACAGAGTAAGAATATTTCTGTCCCTTACTGCGTGTCGGCTAAGCACATCAATGTGCACAACAAGTTTGACGTTTATGAAGGAATAATAAAAAAATACACCGCGATTATACGGAAAATAAGATCTTTTTCGTGCATAATTCATTATTAGTGTGTACATTTGTGCAGCTGTGAAAATGTTAAGGTGCAGTGTAATAAGCTGTAAAAATGATAGTATGATGTAGATTGCCGGATTTTTTTGTCCCTTTCGGTGACACGGATATCATGAGTCTACATGAGTCATAGTGAACATTAGTCTGTCTACGATTCTAAGTTTTAAAATAATTAAGACGTAAAAAAAATTAAGTTAGATTAAAATTGCTTATTACTCTTAAAGGCTAGACTGTAATTAATTATTAAGAACCTGGTTCTTTTTAATAAAGGAAAAAAAAAAGACACGGACAGTGGAGTCTTAGTAATAGGTCCCGTTTTTACCCTTTGGGTACGGGACCCTAAAAAGAAAAACTTGTGAAAACGAAGTGCCATAATATGCTTGCTCTACTACTAGGTACTAATCAATCTACATAATATTTACCTATAATGTAAGCTGTTATGGGAACTAATAAAGCAATTAACGGTTACAATCTGTGAGAATGGTAATTGCAACATGGTTTAATTAGTTGAGTAATATAATTACTCGTTGATTATACCATTGATGAAGACTCTTAGAAACTAGCAATGTAAGCATTGTTAGAAGTAGGGTTTTTTTAGCAGTTCAGTATCTTTTTTAACCGACTTCAAAAAAAGGAGGAGTTATTTACTTTAATTACTTAACAAGTGAAGGTGTACGAATTTGTGATGGGTAGGTACCAAAACTAGAAAGTGAAAAATAACAACTTTATTACAAAAAAAAAAAAACAACCGACTTCCAAAAAACACTAGTGAAAAATTACTTTAATTTTGGAAGCCGGTGTCTTCGGTTTTTTATTTTCGTTTTTTGCCCCCGACTTCTAAATTAAAGTTATTTTTCACTTTGTTTTTTTTTTTAAGTCGGCTGTTTTTCTTGACAATAGAGGATGATGGGGCCAAAAAAATTGAATTTCTGTGGATTATTATTATTATTACTTTTTCGAATGGTTAAACAATTCTCTACTTTGCGGAAGTAATTGGTATGGCACTTCCCCAGATGAGTTCCTTCGCAAGGAGCTTCAGTACGAAGGTCTGATTTTACCAAAGTCATATATTTTTTATCCGTGGATTAAACTTGACGTCCGACATTTTTTCTATGGAAAATCTGTTAAAAATTCAAAATGTAGTACGCAGGTTACTTTCATCACTTTTATATGTAGGTATGTACTTAGTATTTAATAATCAATTCATAATAATATCTTACACACAACGTTATTTTTATTATATGCGAGACCTGAATATAGTTTGTTCAGAATAAGTAGGTAACTGAATCGATTCCAATAAATTTTACCCTATGTTATATTTTTTCCCAAAAATATTTAAAAACGTTAAAAGTTGGACACCGAGCGACACTACGTAGGTTATCCAATCTCCGCGCGAACAGTTAGGTACCTAGGCACTACTTATCAATGAGCGCAAGACGGCGCGGCGCGAGCGGCGCGGGTGAGCATGTTTTTGTACGGACAAACAGGTAACTTAACAAGCATAAAACTTTGTGATTTTTCATGATACAGTTTTCAAATTTTTTTACATAGATTCTTTACATAAAAAATACTAGAGACGTGTTTCGGGTTTCGCATTATACTAAAAATAATGATCATATAAAAGATATTAAAAAAAAAATAAAAATAAAAAAAATATTTCACTTTGGTAAAATCAGACTTTAGTTCTTAAATCTACTAGGCAGGTACTAGATTTTCTCTAAGGGCTGATTTTTCCACCGCCAGATAACTTTTATTGAGGAATAAAATTGACGTTTGACAGTTTTTGTATGAAGCGACTGTCAAAATTTCAAAATTATTTCTCCAATAATTATATGAGATGATTGAAAAATCAGCCCTTAGTCAAAACTTACCATTACCTACCAAAATCTACATTATCAACAACTGCTATAATAAAGGCTGCTGTACACGAGTCACGGCGAGGATGCGTCGGTATTCATTAATTCATTTGTTTTCATAATTCAATAATTAATTAATTTCGCGAGGCTAGGGCTGAGCTAAACGAAAGTTTGGAAAAGACAGTGACATTCCGTGTTATATTTTGTGGATGTGCAAGTTTTGCTGTTGCGTGTCATGTAGTAAAAATAGTTTTTTGAGAATTCATGAGTAAATGTTTTTAACCTATATTTTATAAAAAACCGTCTATTATCAAGGGGTAATCAGAAACCTTATAATAATATTAACAATCAGCCTATTTTAAAATGTTTTTTTTTACTTATTCTTTATAAAAATGTAATTTATAAGTAGAGACCGGATTTTATGCAACATAAAAAGCTTGATGCATGCAAATATGCTTGAAATATGCACGAAAATTGGCAGAATATGCGAAATTAAATGATAAATTTTAGGAATCTCCAAACATTATATGACATTAAAATTATTTAAAAATTTTGTAAACGTAAGAAAACAAATATTTTTCTAAATTTTCAGTGGTAAGATTGTGTGTACGATCATTTAGAATATTTTTGTAAGTGGAAAAGGTTCGGTCCACATCCACTGAGGTAACTGGGCAGGATTTGAACTTGGGTGCTATGTTAGCACTTATAGTTTCTGGCAAAAGTTCTGCCGTCCCATTAATGAAACTATCAATTTGATAAAAAAATATTGTAAATATACCGATAACATGCATCTTATATAGATCTTAGGTAAAATATGCTATTACCGCTGAGAATGGCTAAAATATGCAAATGCATATGCGAATATGCAAATTCATATAATCTGGTCTCTATTTATAAGTATTTAAATTAAATAAACGGAATAATAAGCTTTATATGTACCAATCCCTCATAAAATGAATTAAAGGGAATTATCAACCTTATAAGGACCAATCCTTCATATAGGCGTCAAGTTCGTCCCGCCTGGGCCTTCCTCGATGCCGTTCGACGTTTTCAGACTATGCTGGTTTTAGCCCACAATGCATCTGACGCGATAAACCAAGAAGAAACCTAAAACCTTAAGGTCAAGGAAAACTGTCACTTTGAGTTTTGAACTTCAAATACGAACGTCGCAAACGTAGTGTGGGACGCCCTCCGGCCAGGTGGGATGACGATCTGCGAAAGACTGCAGGCAGATGCTGGATGCGTCAAGCTGAAGACAGGGCGCTATGGCGCTCATTAGGGGAGGCCTATGTCCAGCAGTGGACTGCTATAGGTTGATGATGATGATGATACAAAACATAATAAATAAGACTTTTACCCGATCCCATGCCGAATTGACATTAAATCGCAACTTCGAGAGTATCTCAACCCATAAAATAATACTTACCCAAGTAATCTAGCGGCACTAATCCAGTATCCTACCCAAACAAAAAGGCTTAACTTATGACATCCCAAAATCCATTCCAAAATCTAATATTCCCCAAAAAAATGGTTGCCTGTAAAGTCGGTTTTACGGGCGAAGATTTTACGTGACAACGTCTTTTTCTCGGTAGAATAGTTGAGTGGGAGAGAGACGCAAGGCATTCGGCGGGCCTCTCTCTCGTTCGGTGACTCATCGTAACGTTACCGAGCGTTACACTTTTTCATAAGTGACTCCCAGCCGCAACCTAATTTAAGACGTTGTCACGTCAAAATGAAGCAACCCTAAGAAGGCTTCCATCCGCGGTTCGTTGAATTCCGCTCGCGAATTTCACCAAATTAAAATTACGTACGAAAAGCGATTATATCATTAAAGTTGGCGCAAATGAGTGACAGTTCATTTACGGCTTCGTACGGTGCCGTGGAAATAATTTAATTTTATAACAGTGTTATGTGTGTGTAATAATCCTGTTTGATGGAAGTAATTTGGTGTCAGTTATTGGAAGCAGCAGATCAGAAGTTATCATAAAGCAAAAGTTGGAAAACGGTGTAGGCTGAAAAATGGTCTTCACATACGTGGGTTGATCAATAAGTACCCTTGTTAGCAATGAAAGCGCATATACACAATGGCGCCGATTCTGTTGTTCACAAACTAAACTAAATTTAAGTTGAGGCATCTTTTTCTTTCTATTTCATTATGAAAAGGACAGAAGATAAATATTAGTTTAGTCCTGTCAAATTAGTCAGCGCCTGACGTAAATTGACGTATTTTTATTATGCAATTTTTTAATCTCGTCTAAATAGTCTATGGAGTATCTTAATTTGACAGGACTAAACTAATATTTATCTTCTGTCCTTTTCATAATGAAATAGAAAGAAAAAGATGCCTGAACTTAAATTTAGTTTAGTTTGTGAACAACAGAATCGGCGCCAATGAACACCTTTTGCAGTGTTGGTGGATACCTATTAAAATTCCTGCAGACTTGATGATGTTTTATTTTCTTACACTGTCTTCTGAAGTGGTAGTAGTATTCGAGGAGCGCTGAGAACTAGTAGAGCTCCACATTTTTTTTTTTTTTTACAATGGCTTCTCGCAGTTCAACCTTAAGGGTTTTCGACTGCTTTACCGAGCTTTTCTGTGGATGCCTCAATAAATGAAATCCTCCAGCCAGGGCCTATATAAACTTAAAAACTAACAAAATACCCCATCTACATGGGCACATGTACAGTCAACAAAGGAGTTAAGTATACAGGAGCGAAGGATATTGTTAAAGTTGACTAAGAAACCGATGGATATTCTCGAATAAAATTTTAGTTTATTAATAGAAAACAAACAGCTCATTTATTAAATTAAATTTCAGTCCAGAACATCCATCGGTTTCTTAGTAAACTTCAACTATATCCGACGCTCCTGTATACTTAACTCCTTTGTTGACTGTACCTAGTGGGTACGATAAAATTACAATATTTTTACCAATTGAGTTTCGACCTGTACAGACCTGGCGAAACCATGATTCCAAGCTGTGACGCTGTGACCGATCACCAATCACATCGTTGACACACACATAGACATGTACGACTATGAAACTAATTCAACCAATCAAATTAGAGCAAACATAAACTAAGATGCATAAATTAATCAGTCTTATATCTATTATATACTATGTGTACAGGATTATTAATTCTATTAAATTACTATCTAATTATCATTGTCCCGCACAGCGCATGTTTTTTTTTATTTGACATATTTTGCTGCTTAATCCCCTTTAAGGCCATTTTTCCCAACGTTTTTGCCATTTCTCAAACCCATCCAAAAATACGACTTGTCAAAATATATGCTTCTGTCTCGGCAATAACTTCCTCATTTGAGCTGATTTTTCCCCCGAGCCATGTTTTCATGTTGGGGATAGGAAAAAGTCACAGGGAGCTAGGTCCGGTGACTACGATGGACGCAGCAGCAATTCGTAGCGCAGATCATGCAATTTGGTCACGACAATTCTGGATGAATGTACAGCAGACCTATTCTGTACAAATGTCACCGTGAAAACTTAGGCGAAGTGAGCTTTCAATAGTGTCACTCCCCAGTACCACGTGGAATGACAGCTCACTTGAAGCTCACTTCAATAACTAATCGTCTAATCGTTATCGTGGTGAAACAGCACTTTTTCCTTAGCGAGATGGGGGCCAAATATAATACATTATATTTATTGCCGTTCCGAATGACACGCCTACGGACTCTGCAACTTCGCGCACTTTAGTTCGGCGATCAGCGAGAATCATGTCATGGACTTTTTCAACGATTTCTTCCGAAACGACATCTTTCAGGCAGCCTGGCCCCTCTTCGTCAAAAAAATAAGTTTGAAAACTAAAAGTCTACTACTGAAAAGGATGAAACAAGAAAGTACCTTCCCTTGGTCGCATGCTACCATAGCTTTGTATATTAGTACAGCGGCGTGCGAAGGTACTTTCTTGTTTCATTCTTTTCAGTAGTCGGGTTATAGTTTACAAACTTATTTTTTATTATTTTTTTTGAAAATGTGCTAATTAAGCCCTTTCATTTGATAACCAACACGGCATGATTAAAAAAAATATCTTAGATCGTGATTTCATGTCTGCTAGAGGGCGCCATATTCAATTAATTGTGACGTCACATACCTAGTCTATAACCAACAGACAATCAAGATACTTATTTGTCCAATTATGACAAGTAGTTTAGAAGTTATGAGGGAACAGATGAACATACCTACATACATACAGCCGTAGTCGGGTAAAAACAAACACATGCTATTTAGCATGGTGAAAGCAACACGAACTCACTCAATCAGTCTTCTATAAAATTAGGGTAGACTATCGGACGATTGACTAATGACACTTTCATATCCACCTCACCCGGCCATCATGGCCGATCGTCTAAACACTCACAAAGAAAATAGGTGTTTACAAAGCTATCGGCTAACCACCCATTACTTATGCCCAGTCGTTATGTTAAACTCCTCGCTTTACAGGCGTTCTGACCTCTCGGAGAACACTTAGTTTTAATGACACTTAAATGGCGTAGTGCGAGATGACCACGCTCTGAGTTCGTAGGTTCATTTCTGACTTAATTCTGTAATTCCGGTGTCTGGAGGAGATGCTAGAATTGCATCTCGGGTTTTGTGTTTCGTTTGGCACCTAGAATATTAATTTTGGTGATAGACATGGTGTCAATTTTATTTTAAATATAAATATTAGTATCTTTAAAATAAGCTTAGCTTAGCCGTCACTTGGCATTAGTGCCAAGTGACGGCTCTCACTCAAAACGGTGAATGAAAACATCGTGAGGAAACAGGCATGTCTTAGAACCAAAATTCGAAGACATGTGATATCCAACAACCCGTACTGGCCAGAGAGGCAGATAACGGCTCACTCCCTCTCACCGAAAGAAGGCCTGTGTCCCAGCTGTGGGAACATTATAGGCTGATTATGCTGCTTTAAGTACAATTCTCATAAGTTGACGCATAAACGAGAGAAGAAGAAAATCGAAGGCCTTAACTACATCCGCCAGGGTCGCGGGTTGTTCGAAAGAGATACGGTGGCCCCTGGCACAAGCAACTGAAGGAACACGGGTGGGTTTTAGTCAGTAAGAGTCTGACACTCCCTTCCGCTCCGCCCAGAGCGGGAGGGGTCATTTGATGATTTCCCACCAAAAAAAAAAAAAAAGTAATACATAAATAAATTATGCACCACACTAAAGTATTCCCACCTGGATCGCTTCACAAATTCAAAGGATTACTACCCTAACAAGGTCGGTGGAAATTGTATGCAGGTTTTATTGCTCTTAGATATACGGGTCTAACCATAAACGACCTGCTTGATGTTCTAGATGTTCTGTCACGGACATAAAACTCGGACTTTACCGTTTTCGGGCAGCCGTAAAGTAAGGGCGCAGAGCAATGACTTGTGTGTGAGTGCAATTTTGCTGTTACGTTTTTGGCAGGCGCTCTGATAAAATTATAATTTATGGCTTGCGGTCATACCTTTTCAACATAATTTGATTTATTTCGTTTAAAAATGAGATTTTTTTTTATTTAAAACAAGTTGAAAATGAAATAAATGGTTACTTTTAAGTAGAGTGTACTTACCTACTAACACTAAATATTCATTGAAACATTATGAACTTTTTAATTTCTTGACGTCTCACACACGGGTATTTTGACAATCTACGCGGCCAAAAGTAGAATTTACAAACTGTAGATAATGTTGAATATGACGACTACATGAGCTAGGGGACAGACTAATCATTAGACTAAAACATTGAAAGACCACAACACTTCTTTTAAAAACGTATCATAGACACACTATGTATAACAACTTTGTTAAATAAAAAGTAAATTATTAAAAACAAAAAGATTTTCTACTTTGCTCTTGAATAAACCCTTGGGTAAGTACATCTGTCAAAAATAAAAAATTACATCGTAAAGAACATAAGTCTAATTGGGCTCGACTTTATAGCCTAAAAGATACAATTGTAGCCGTTATCCATAAAATTGCAATAATTTTATTTAAATTCTGAGCTTTTCATTTTCAGGACAGTCCGGAGGGACTAATGTAATTAAGTACGATGAACTAGCCCACTAGAAGTGTTACACAGCAGTACAATAATTTAGAACATTGATATCGATAGTTTTACAAAATATAATAGAAATCCAGGGAGAATCAAGCGCGATTTACTTTACTACATAGATTTTGTCCCAATTCACTATTCCAATAAATTCATACAATAATATTCCCATAAGTTCATAAAACAGCTGCTTTTGTATTTGAATTTACATTCATTCATAAAATCTAAGAAAAGCTAGTTCATTAAATTTAACTTTGTTATATTTTTAACCGACTTCAAAAAGGAGGAGGTTCTCAATTCGTCGGAACCTTTTTTTTTTTTTTTTTTTTGTGTGTTCCCCGATTACTCGGAGACGGCCTCGACCGATTTCAAAAATTATTTTTTTGTTTGAAAGGGTATACTTTCCAGGTGGTCCCATTGTCAGCAGGTCAGGATCTGATGTTGGGATCCTGGAGAAATCGAAGGAACTCTTCAAGTATTACCTATAGGCACACCTATAGCGATTTGGGTATTTTTTGTAGTAACTCGTGCATTTGCTCTCGGAAAGCATCATTTGGTGAAGTGAAACTGATGATGAAAGACCACAGATGGCCACCGGAACTACTCAATAATAAGTATTTCCCGGTTTGCGATTCGATTACTTACTTTAATATGGTTGCTAAGCAAGTTATGCTCGTCACAATGCGAATGGTGAAATGGAGCTGATGGTGGAATACCAGGAGAACTCCTCAACAATTAACGTCCCTGCATCGGGAAAAGCAATATTTTGGTAAAGGCGATGAGCAAGTTGGCATTAGGCTATTGTAACTTAGATACATTATAAACAGACACACTAAAAAGCGAGAAATAAAAACTTTTTAATTATTTTTCACTTTGTAGTGTTTTTTTGGAAGTCGGTTTTTTTTTTTGTTAATGGTGTAAAAAACTGCATTCTATATTTTTATAATTCTATCTATATACTAAAACCCCCCCACAACCGCCCCTACCCCCTAACCCCCGCCTTTTAGGGGTTTTAACCCTTTAAAGGCATTATTATTTTTCGAAACAAAATTCCTTCATAAAGTATTAAAAGAGTACATTTTGTATTCGTTCCAGGATAAAGTATAAACCTATCCTGACTTTATAAAATATATTTCTGCTAAATTTGTTTTCACAAAGTTTCTTGAAAAGACTTGAACGAACCAAAACGTTATCGACATTCTCAGCAACGTAATTAACAAAAGCCACATCACTAATCCTTTTGTACCTCCAACCTCATGCAAGGCACTCCCTGTAATATAATAAACTCGGTAAATTTTTTAACACGTCATGAACTTTCCGTATGCCGTACGAGCTACGTAAAGAGGCGAATGTTTTTTATGGTTCTCTTAACTTTTAGTTTAAAGCATAACACTTATATGAAGGTAAGTCATCATCTGCCTAGCCTTCTCCCAACCAGTATTTTACATGGAGCGACTGCCTATCTGACCTCCAACTAAGTTACTGGGTAATACGATACCCCTTGGTAAGACTGGTGATCACACTCTGGCTACTGACGACCCGTAACGACTGTCAAAGATCCACGAATGACAGCAGGGACCAGCTGCTTAACGTCCTTTCCGAGGCACGGAGGGGTCTTGGTATGTGAAGATGGTCACCCATCCACGGACCAACCGCGGCAAGCGTAGCTTAACCTCATCGATCGACCTGTGCGGCTGTTATTACTTAGCCACAAACAAGCCCCTCTCTTTTAAGAAGGTAAGTTATAAGGTTTATTTTATGGGTACAATATTTCTATAGTCTATAGATTTAGGATCGAGTAGGACAAACCAGTAACCAGATTTACTGGCTGATATTTTTGGAACAAAGGTCTTTAAAGGCTCCCATATCGGCGCGACGCGACGCGACGGTGCAAAGCGATTCTGGTAGAAAAATTTCCATGAAGATTTCATAGAAATTGTTTTACTAGAGTCTCGGTGCGCTGTCGTCGCGTAATCTCATGTCCGTAGGTGATACGGAGTAGGACACGTCCGTAACTTCACCGAAACTACGGATTTCGTGCATAGCTAGTAGAAGACTCCATAAGTGATGACCTATGACACGTAAGTCAGGCCCATTACCACTGCTCTGATACCGATATGAACATTCCTAAAACAACGTCCAGTCGTATTCAGCCTATAATGTTCCCACTGCTGGGACACACGCCTCCTCTCTATGAAAGGGAGTGGGCTATAATCTTCCACGCAAGCCTAGTGCGTATTTTTGGTTCTAGGACATAACGGTGTCCTCACGATGTTTTCCTTCACCGATTTGAAAGCAGTGATGATGAAATAATTAACTCAAAGTAAAGCTTCTGCCTGGGCTCGAACTCGCCACTGCAAAGATCGTCCAATAACATCATTTATTCACCATTTCCTTTCAAAAAAACTCATTCTGTACCTACTAGGAGACGGGGCACACTAAAATTTCATTATACGTACGTACCCAAGCTAAAGTTAGAATTAAGTTGGCAAAACTTACACCCGACGTAAGTTAACGCAGGTTAAGTTAGATTTATGTTAGTTTCCGAGTGGATTGGACTGTGTACTTGAGTGTACTGTACCTAATGTACGTTAGGTTTAACTGGGTCACGGTATAATTATCTATACAGTATTCTATCTTCGTACAAACGGTTGGAACGCGAGTCATAGCTAACGCGCCTCGTGTTCGGTTTACACTCGGTTAACAAACAGTCTCGAATGCTCCGCAGTGACGAACGGACGCCGGACGGTGTGATGGTTTTGTAATTATTAAGCGTGCGATTTGTAACAAATATTCATTGAAATAAGTACAAGTACTTACTTAATATGACAAAGAGGGTTTATAGACTATATTGTGCTGTTTTTAGTTGTTTGAATTCATCAATAAGATTTTTTTAAATAATTCTTCTAATCAAAAATCACAAAATGTATTTTTATTGAACTCTTCCTATTTCATTCACAACGAATTTTTTTTGAAATAAAATAAAAAATACCTATACAATCACAAAACTAGAAAGAAACTCAAGCAGGTTGATGAATTTAAAATACTGTAGGCGGGAGCCCTATCGCGTGTTTACGTACCGCGCGGCTGTAGGTAATTATTTCTAGAACAGGAGCGAGTCACAATACTGTACAGATAATTATACCGTGACTTATGTTTAATGATTTGTGTAGACAACGAACGTGACGGTAAGCATTCAAATATGTGTAGAATTTGAATAGATTTATATACAGGGTTATTGGTAAAACCATTAACAACCTCATAAGAGGTCATTGTACTCATCATTATGAACAACTTTTACTATGGGAAAAAACCTGAAATCGCGAAAAAAAACAGCTGTTCCCGACATTTATGTTCGTATAACTCGTCAAAATTTAGAAAACAGCTGATTTTTTTCGCGATTTCAGGTTTGGTCCCATAGTAAAAGTTGTTCATAATGATGAGTACAATGACCTCTTAAGAGGTTATTAATGTTTTACCAATAACCCTATCTGTATAAAGATGAACAACAAAACTTTCAAAGAAGGGCAAATGAAGATTGTACAACTGAATTTACTAAAGATTACTTCCGTACCTTTTCTTTAGAACGAGTGCATAGCAAACCCAATTTGAGTACGTCACCCTAACTGCACACAAAAGAAAAAAAATGGAAGAAAAGATGGATGGATTGTGTGAGGAATGATATGAAAGAGAAGGGAGTGAATGATAGCGTGACGGTTGACAGGGGAGAATGGAAGAAGAAAACGTGTTGCGCCGACCCCAAGGAAACATGGGATAAGGGCAGGAAGATGATGATGACCCTAACTGCACACAGCACAGGCAAATAGCTCAGATACCTACGATCTCTCAAAGTCAAACTACCCACTCAAAGTGAGGCATAAATGGCTGCTGTGACCGTCAATCAAGCTACACAGGTCCCTGTCTCAGTTTCAACCTGAATTCTGGCAGACTGGCATTGCTTAAACACTTTGATGGGAAGATCTGTTTAATGTGACTCATTTGCTGGAGTGCTTCATGTCACTTTAAATGTGATAAAGAGATAAGAGGAATTTTGTCTGTTTATGTGTATTTGAGGTGAGTGATTTTGCTTTGTCTTATGTTTTCTTGTCTTGGCTTGTGTCTTGCGGTGTTACCCGTCGGGAACAAACAAGACTTGTGAGTAATTAAATTTAGTTTCTTTATTTTAATGGTAATGAGGTCCTAGGTGAAATCCTAGGTCTATGAGGTATCTACAGCATTTATAAACCATCTACGAACTTACGGCCGAACCCAATTACAAATTACGTTCAAAAAGTCTCTGAGGAAAACGTAGGTAAACAAATAATTCAGAAAACGAACCGCCGTCACCTTCTTGCACAGTCATGACATGCAGCCGTCCATCAGCCGTCGACTGTTTCTTTTATGTGCTCGGGATTATAGTTATATTTTGTTTTAATTATTAGAATAAGGGCTGATTTTTCCAACGCCAGATAATTTTATCGGAGGAATAATTTTGAATTTTTGACAGTTCTTCCATACAAAAACTGTCAGACGTCAATTTTATTTCACGAATTATAAATTATCTGTAGATTGAAAAATCAGCCCATAATTAATTATCTTTTTATATGCACGTGTTTCATCATTCTCCTGCCCTTATCCCAATTTATTTGGGGTCGGCGCAACATGTCTTTTTCTTCCACACTTCTCTATTAGTTGTCATCTCGGTAGTCACCCCCTTTCTAACCAAATCATTCACACATTCCATCCATCGTTTCTTTGGGCTTCCCCTACTCTTATAGCCATCGACATTCATACTCAAAACTATCCTCACGACATTTTCTGTTTCTGTGACAAATAAACTAACTCATTTTTCCTTCTTTCTTTTACCGTTTTATTATAAGATCTGGTGCTTAAATAACCAGAAAATTCTCCCGCTCAATCACCCGGAGAAGAAACTCAAAGTAAAAACTAAAAAGTAACACTAAATCACATTACAGACATTTACCAGCTATCCATTGTGCAACTTCACAAGTTGGTATTCACTTAAAATCCAAGCTGTTCGCTAAGAAAACAAGGTTAGTGATAATTTCGCACACCTAGATCTAAACAGCGATTAACTCAAAAAAACACTTTTTTCAGGAAAGTTGATAAACTGATTACTATGTCCATATGCACTGCAGGAGTTTGCTGTATTAATAATAAAATAAAATCATTTTAATTCGAGTATCATTGACTCATAAAAATAATAATACACTCATGCACATTACATTACAATACATTTACAATTCAAAATAACATACATAACACATAATAAATCATAATCACATTTAAATTAACATTTTAATTACACAAAAAATAAATGAGGTTAACTAATCACATCAGCCTGCCACATGTCGCTGACAACAGTGGGACATGATGGAGCAATCAAGCCTCCCCGCGAGCGCGGCCAGTATGCTGTTGGCGCTCCCCCGCACTCGCCGCACCAGCGACGCGCTTCTCTTGCGCATAGTGGCGTGGAAGCAATCCACGCGCGCTTCCGCAAACATAGCCGATGCGCTGATTAATACTTTTTAAGTTGAGTAATGGAACTATTTTTGAATCTGTTTTGTTGGTCGCTAGGTAGTGAGTTAAGGAATTCGATGGTATGCATACCTCAAAAATTGAGATTTTAGAGTTAGCTCTCTTTAGATCTGACTAATACAGTTTGCGGTTCAAACTTTATCTTAACTGTCGAATAAGTCGGGCCCACAGATAAAGATACACCTAGATAACGCAAGAGCAACTACTTCGCGTGCCAAGAATCGCACCAGCTTTTTTTTTTCATCATATGACCCCTCCCGCTCTGGGTGGAGCGGAAGGGAGTGTCAGACTCTTACTGACTAAAACCCACCCGTGTTCCTTCCTTAGCCCTTTATGTTCCGCACCAAAATCGCACCAGCTTACGTACAAAAATCGTAAGCCGCCGCTTTCGCGCTCAGTCCTGTGTACTGCTGCTGGGTGAGCGTGAGCGCTGGCGCTAGGCCCCGGAGGTGGGGTGACACGGGTACCGCACGCGGCAGGTCTTTGAATCGATTTGATTTTCCCATCACTAAATAGTGCTTGTGACGTCATAGTAGGTAGTCAAAAAATGGCACGCTTGGTTTTCATACAGTTCGTGATACTTGCGTTATCTAGGTCTATCTATATCGGTGGTCGGGCTACTGAGTATTTATTTGTCTTTGTTGAAAGAACTAATATTTATTGTAAAAGGAGAAGTTTCATTCTTATCTGGGGGAAAAGGAAATGGAGTGATATACGCTGTATTACTGATTCTTCAGAGCCGTGGTGGCCCAGTGGTAACGGACCCGACTTACGAATTGTAAGTCGTGGGTTCGGACCCAGACAGGCGCTTTACTTTGTGTAATTTATTTCATCACCATTGCTCTCAAAAACGGTGAAGGAAAACATCGTGAGGAAACCGGCATGTCGTAGAACCCAAAATTCGAAGACATGTGACATCTACCAACCCGCACTATTATATTTAAGCGGTAATAAGACTAAGAAAATGAATACATATAACACACAATCCACACACAACACACACACCTGACGTAATAACACAACATACCTACATGCAAACCATTCATTCCATCTCTATCCGGGGATACGAAACGTCGTATTTCCTATTCCCAAACACCCAATCCGTTTATGATCACAGTTCCAATACATACTAATTTCTCTATAACCCTGCAATTCACAGTATTCCCAAGTCTTGCACGTTTCGGGCATAACCTATACAGAAATTATTCCTGACCGAAAGCATATTGCAGCATTCACGTTCGCTAAAGATACTGTGAGATACTGAAATTCAATTTCAAATGCTTTGAACGCCTCCCCTTTCAAACGGTGTTCAGTATACCTTTTATTTATTTCCGGGTCGATAAATTTAGATTTAATAATTCAGGGTAAGTTTGGCTGTAACTATAAAGTTTCGTTGAGTGGGGTAAGTTCGGGTCTCTGAGCGTGTTTTGTTTGGACCAGTGACCTCTTTTTATTGTTGTGATACTTTTTCTGTCTCTTTTTTTTTAAATGTTCTTAGGCTGTGGTGTCTTGTGGTTTCTCTGAAGCCTAATAACTTTAATAACTTAAACATACTATAAATACATACAACACTATAATTACACTAAAAAAACTAACGAACACGAAGTGTCTGCGTCGTGTTTCGCTGACTGTTGGTCATATATCCGGCCACGAAACCGGCGGTACACAACACCCTTCGGCCAGAACTCTTGCTTGAGGAACTTCTCGAGATGATGTGTCGGAACACGCACCTTGAACGACTTGAAGTTCGTGTTGTGCTTTTGCCCAGCAGTGAAAAGATGGGCTAACAGTAACAGTAGGTTAACCTGAAGACCCGAATACTCGACAAATTGTATCATCTACATTACACGGACGGTACCGTAACTCTTAACAAAACTTGAAAAGCGAAATGCTCGGGGCCACTGAATTCTTTATGACGGCTGTAAATCTAGGTAAATCGTAAATTTTGCAAGCACCCCGCGACCCGACGAAAAGGGCTCAGACCCTTTCGGCGCAGAAATGGATATTAACGTGCTGGGGTCTCACTATTTGAAGTCAGAGGGAAGTGGAAATGAGTTTGCAAATGCGGTGAATTCGAAAACAGAATTCGGTAAGTGATAAATTATTTTTCTTTTAACTACGTAGTAGTGACATTAATCACTACAACACCGATCACAAAGGGCGTATTTTTTGCGAAGAACCAAAACAGTGCAGAAATGTTATATGAAATCTCATGGTTGCACAGTTTTTCATTAATGTACTGTTTTTTATTTTTTATTTAGATATTATACATTTACCACAGAGGTTTAATGTCTCCCATTATGCTTAATATAAAATGTATTCATTAGATCAAAAAGATACTGGCTGAAAATAAAATACCTAAACTTTGTTTTTAATAACTTGAGTTCATATTTTATCACGATAGGTAGATTGGTAGTTGAAAGAAAAGTAGATTACGCACCTTGCTAAAGTGAGTAATTAATGCATTTTGCACTCGATGCAACAATCTACTATTATTTCTGTAAGGGCTGATTTTACCATTTTTTATTCATTTTTTCCTGGAATATTTACGTCTGACAGTTCTAGTATGGAAAAACTGTCAAAAATTCAACATTTATTCTCATGGTACGACTTATTCTAGGTATAAAAGTTTGGTGGAATGCGCCATTAATAAGTTTATACAAACACTTTTACACGTCAATCGTATTTTTAAAACTAGTCTATCTCCGTGTCTCGGAAAGCACGTTAAGCCGTTGGTGCCGGCTGTCATTCGTAGATCTTTGACAGTCGTTACAAGTAGTAAGCCCGAAAGTCTGACAACCAGTCTTACCAAGGGGTTAGGCAGTCGCTCCATGTAAAATACTGATATTCAGCTGCATCCGGTTAGACTGGAAGCCGACCCCAACATAGTTTGGAAAAGGCTAGGCAAAGATCTAGTCAAAGATTGGCAAAACCCATAGTTGGCTCCTCAGTGCTATTTCTAGTTTGTTTGAAAAAGTCACTTGTAATTTCGTTGTTAGAATTTATTTGACAGTTCCAAAATACTCTTATGCATTAGTTATTACCAGTGCTTTTATTTATTGTCGTGTCCAAATTGTTTTTTTTTTTTTTTATTAACAGTCAAATAAGTTTTTTTTCCATACATTACACCTATTTTCTTTATCATCTTCTTCGAAAGCATCACACCCATAACTCACTCCACATTTTGAAAACCCGTAGTAGCCCAGTGTGTTGTGAACGTGGCCAAGGTAGGCGAGCTGAGTTGTGGTTTTCACCCATTTAAAATTCCAATTCTGAACCTTTGATCAGAGACCAGTCTCGCCCGTCTGAATTCTGTGCCAATTGTAACATTATCATATTTATTTAGATATCCTTGGACTGAATTAGGGCAAAAGCTCATTTATTTTGCTTTAATGGGTTTGTTTACACAATTTTTGGGTAGATAAATATTCTTTTTGCCATAGGTACCCAGTAACTAGGCTGTGGAGGTCAGATATAGGCAGTCGCTCCATGTAAAATACTGGTATTCAGCTGCATCCGGTTAGATTGGAAGCCGACCCCACCATAGTTGGGAAAAGGCTAGGCAGATGATGATGATGTGTGTTGCGCGGTGAACCCGAAAATTATTTGTCGTGGAATTTTCCTCGTCTTCAGCACGATGTGGCAAGTACAATCATCATCATCTGCTTATAGCAGTCCACTGCTGGACATAGGCCTCTCCTATTGCACGCCATTCAGCTCGATTCTCGGCATCTCTCATCCAGCTAATACCAGCCACCCTGAGAAGATCGTCGCTCCACCTAGCCTGAGGGCGTCCTACCTTACGTTTGCCGATTCACGGTCTCCACCAAAGACTACAATATGATGCTGTATAAGTCTCCACTCAAGAGCACGTCTACCCAACGATCATTGGTTCGACGGCTAATATGGCCGGCCCTAGTGCAATACTAGGAAGAAAAAAAAAATTAGGATACTCCACAGACAAGTTTAGACGTGATTAAAAATTTGGATACGTCAATTTACGTCAGGCGCTGACTAATTTGGCAGGACTTAACTAATATTTATCTTCTGTTCTTTTCTTAATGAAATAGAAAGAATAAGATGCACTGAACTTAAATTTAGTTTAGTTTGTGATCAAGGGAATCGGCGCCATCATCCATTTATAACATTTAAAAACGTGTCAGGAAAAATAAAGCGGTCCTTGCGTAATTATGTTTGCTGTTTCCCTGCAAACCCGAGTGTCAATTAAGAGAAATGGATCATTATGACGAGCACCGTTTATGTACTGTTCACAGTGTTCACGACGACAGCACGGGAGTGCGGTTGAGTAATAAAAACTTAGGATTTTACTTCGTTCTAGCCATCTGGTTAAGTAATATTATAAAAAATAATAAAAATGGTAAAAAACCACGGCCACGGGTCCATGGTGGTGGTAATGATAATATTATTGTTGGTATAAATATTGCAAAAATATAATTTCTTTTTACCATTTTTTATCTATTTATTTTATGCCTGATTTTCCAATCGACAGATAATTTTTATTCGTGGAATAAAATTGATGTCCGATAGTTTTTGTATGGAAGAACTGTCAAAAATTCAAAATAATTCCTCGGATAAAATTATCTGGTGTTGGAAAAATCTGCAGCAGCATGGTAGCAGCTGGATGAGGGTTGTCGCAAATCGATTTAAATGGCGCTCATCCTTGTGAAAAACTTCTACTATGGGAATAAATCAGTTTTTAAGAACCGTCGCATTTTAATCTGTGTCAAACATAATCTAGTTAAATTTTTTACATGTTTTTGTAAAAATAAAAGTTGCTTCATACATAATAATATAAGTTTACGTAATTTCACAAAATACAACGTGAAAAGCATTTATTTTCGCGATTTCAGGATCGATCAACAAACTGAAGACCTCGTAAGGGGTCTTCCTTCCCTGACGAGGTCTTCAGTTATTTCGATGAAGTATAAGTTGTAGATATAAGCCGCAATCTTATAGCTATAGTTCTCTTCGTTATTAGCCGTTTCATCTTTGGATTACTAGCATATCGTCAGAAAACGCATGTTGACAGAAACGCATCTCGTCAGATTCGCACCATGTCAAAGACGCGGCTCGACAAACACGCAACTTGACAGATGCGCGTCTCGACAGTTACGCAACTGGACAGTCAATTAATAAATAGAATCGGCCAATCTTCCGTGCCTTTCTCAACTATATCACTAGGTAACACAATTCCCTTGGGTTGCTGGGGAGATACTCTACAGCAAGCCATAATTAATTCAGTTGCCTGTACCCGTTATGGTACTTATTTTTTTAAGTATGTACTAATTCGGTATTATTGCGTACAGTTGTTATATGAATTTATAAACAGCAAAATAGATCATGGGTTGCTAGGAAGATGCTCACAGCAAGCCAAAATTCAGTTGCCTGTACCTGTTAATCTGTTATGTTACTTATTTTTTTAAATATGTACTAATCCTGTACATATTGCGTACAATAATTGTTATATGAATTTATAAACAGCAAAATAGATCATGGCGTGTCGTGTGTAGAATATTGCAGTTTTGTGTCAGCGCCACCTCTTGACCGATAGTGGAACTAATGTAACATTTGTTGATGATTTCTGAAAAAGTGTGTTATTTAGAGACTTCGTTTTATTTTTCCTGTAATCTTTACATGAACTTCTATCACATAGAATAATTTCTGATTTTTTTAACTTCGGAGATCGGGGGTAAACGGTATTTTTTTTACATTTTTTATCAACAGTCGAAAACTGTGCGGCCTAAAAAAAAAGAAAAAATGTTTGAGAAAGTGCATACTGCGCTCTTTCATATGATACCCTCCCTACCCAAACGTCATCTAAAACTATTCCAAATTTCAAGTTGATAGCATTAGTAGTTCTTGAGATATCCAGCTGTGACAGAGAGACAGACTGAGTCTCACCATAAGGTTTCCTAAAAATGATAGGTATATCTAATGAAACACAAGTAAGTAATTATCTAAAATTTTAATTTGTTATAATTACGCAAAAACAAAATATACCTACTTACATGTATACATATTTACAAAATGTCACAATTCAATGCCTCAATGTAAGTCTCTAATTGAATAAAAAGTTGACAGGCTGAGCACTAAACCCAGGATGACTAAACCGAAGCGTTTCATGCTGTGAGCAAATCTCACCCTGTAAAAGAAAGAATTTATTAGAGGACGACGCATGAATGAAATGAACTAATTCAATAAGAATGAATGGGCCGACGACTATAAAGTGGTTCTCCGCCTTAGGGTAAATTAAAGGCCGAAGATGCCTCACTGCGATACCTCGCGATAGCGGTCTACCTCGCTACCTCGATGTCACCTTCATGTAAAACAAATGCATGCTAATAGACACGCACGCACGTGCCGAAGGATACCTCACTGCGATACTTCGCGATAGCGGTTTAGCTCGCTATCTTGATGTCACCTTCATGTAAAACAAATGCATGCTAATAGACACGCACGCACATGCCGAAGGATACCTCACTGCGATACCTCGCGATAGCGGTTTAGCTCGCTACCTTGATGTCACCTTCATGTAAAACAAATGCATGTTAATAGACACGCACGCACATGCCGAAGGATGTCTCACTGCGATACCTCGCGATAGCGGTTTAGCTCGCTACCTTTATGTCACCTTCATGTAAAACAAATGCATGTTAATAGACACGCACGCACGTGCCAGGTATCGAGGTAAACGCCCAAGCAGCCTGCGATGTATAAGTATATCCTTTTCGGCATGTGCGTTCGTGTCTATTAGCATGCGCTGCATGCATTTGTTTTACATAGCGGTGACATCGAGGTAGCGAGTTAAACCGCGACCGCCAGGTATCGCAGTGAGGCAACTTCGGCTGTCGGGAATCAATAGCTGATTCCCGGCCACCGTAGGCGCGGGCTTGCGGACGGCGGGCAATGGGCAGCTCGCCGTTCGGTAAGGACCAGGCCCGGGTCGACAGCGCGTTGTGTTCCACGCGCGCCTCAAGGAGATGTCAGCACTAACGATATTTTGCCATCGACATGGATGAGCTGATTTATCAACACGCACTGGGCTCATGTGATGGATTGTGGCCCACTCACTCTTACAGAGTGAATGTCTGTGCCCAACAGTGGCAAGCAACGTTTCCTTTACCTGGCTCGAGATGCATATTGTTCTTCCCAATCCACCAACAATTCTATGAACGCTGGAAATATTAGGGCAACAAAGCCAAGGAAAAATTGTCCAACCTGAAAATATAAAGTTATTGGTAAGGAAATACAATTCACATAACATCACTCCTGTAGACCGCTCACACACACACGACTGCTCCTTAGCCCGGACCGTGACCGGCTAGTTCTGCAAGTGGTGCGGGCGGGAGCAACCCACCTATACTCTGTAGGAGCGTCGAGTCGACACCTCTGTCGCTGGTCGTCCTCTGCCGCCCCCCCCCCCCCAAGTAACTGGGGGTCTCACCTGGCGGGAACAGACCGCCAAGGTATCGTGCAGAAAGAGGCGCTGTGAATCAGCGTCGTGGCGCGCCTACAGAAACACAACATGCAACCTCTCACATGGGCCCGCGTATAGCCATTGTCGCTGACCTAATGAGGGGCCTGTATTTACAGGCCACCGTATGGCACCCCGCGGCCGGGGGGCTATGCCCCGGTACAGCTCGCCACGCCCCCTTAAGGCCTACGCAAACCGGGACGGCATGGCAAGGGATTTTGCCGTCAGTCAGCGCACACTAGCCGCTTAGATACCGCGGCATTCCAGCGACTTCCCCGCTTCTCTACCCCCGCCGCCTCACCCCGCGGTATTTCACAACGAGCGCCGGAGTCCTTGGCATGCCGTTGCCTACCGCAGGACGCCACGGCATCCCGCCGCGGGAGCCCGTGGCGCGTCTTTAATTGCCGAGCAATGAAATCCCTTTCGATGCCACAGCATCATTTTAAAGCATAGCAATTTATGACGTATTTCTATATCGATACGTTTGAATGTCAATTAGTAAAAATTTAAATCCCTTGCCATGCCGTCCCGGTCTGCGTAAGCCTTTACGGGGGTTTCTCGTGAGAGATCTCTCACGAGAAAAGGAACAACTCTGCCTAAAAATAGGCGTGATGTTATGTGTTTACACTATTTTTAGAGGGGCCCGTGGCTAAATAATAACAGCCGCACAGGTCGATCGATCAGGTTAAGCTACGCGGGTCTGTGGATGGGTGACCATCTTTATATACTGAAAATCCCCGTGCCTAGGAAAGCACGTTAAGCCCTTGGTCCCGACCTGTCATTCATCTTTGTCTGTCATCTTTGCCAGTCGTTAGTAGTCGTAGCCGTAGTCACAAGCCCGAAAGTCTGACAACCAGTCTTACCAAGGGGTATCGTATTACCCAGTAACTGGGTTGTGGAGGTCAGATAGGCAGTCGTTCCATATTCAGATGCATCCGGTTAGACTGAAAGCCGACCCCAACACAGTTGGGAAAAGGCTAGGCAGATGATGACTATGGTTAGAGTAAGGTAAGATACTTACAAAAATCATAACAGGAATCGTATGGGGAGCAATCATAGCTACCGCCATTACTAGGATCACCATTAGGAATCTGTACATACGTTCCCAACACCGTAATTTCCTGAAAGTTTAATATTTATAATTAGAATGGAATAATATTAGAAAAAAAAACAATGAAAACTCGATAATGTATGCCTGTATTGTTACTGGTAAAAGGTGAGCAGTGGTGGCCAAGTGGTAACGGCCGTAACTTATGAGTTGTATGACGTAAATTTCGAACCCAGACAGGCGCTTTACTTTGTGTAAATTATTTTAAGGGGCTTACAGGACCTAAACGCAAAAAACGCAAGTTTTAGAAACAATAAAAGTATATGATCGACTACAGTAAACAAAATCAGAAAAATATATGATATTCTTCAGGATATATGCTAGGTTGACAGTGTGTTGAAAACATAATACAACTAAATTTGATACGATAGAAAAAAATCATGAAGATAACTCTAAAAACTTTCTTTTTACAATAAAAACCATACTAATATACATACAATCATTCTGATTTTTTATCAGATTATTCTACAAGCAACATACTAAAACAATAGTGTTTTAACTTTTTATTCCAAACAATAGATTTTTTGCATTGACATATATATTACTAGCGTAAGGACCGGGCTAACGGCGCGACTAAATGGCACCAACGCGCTGGCCCTAAAATGACGGTTTTAGGGCCAACGCGACTCAGTTGACAGTGGTGCGCGCGAACTTCGAACTTTGAACGAAGAACTTCTATGTAAAATGTTCAGACGGGCGTATCCTTACTTTTGAAATCATTGATTTTTTGTAATTAAATAATTGCTTCATATTTTACAATAAATTACCAGCGTTGTATCATCGCGCTTCTCTTTCTTTTCTATGCAGTCCGACAGTGACCGCGCTTTAGGTCTTGTAAGCCCCTTAACACCGCTGCGCGCAGCTTTCAAAACAGTGAAGGAAAACATCGTGAGGAAACCGGCTACTTCCGAATATTTTAGAACCAAATATTCGAAGATATTGCGACTTCTACCAACTTGGCCCGCATGGTTGAATACGGCCCACTCCCTAACACAGAGAGGAGGCCTGTGTCCCAGTAGTTGGAACGTTATAGGCTAAATATGATGAAAAGGTGAAAGAAGTGATTAAGACGAAACCTTTTATGTTTCATGATCATGTAGTGCCAAATTATTCGGAACGGCACCCAAAAATTAACAGCAAAAGTTGTACTCAGCATCATCACCAACAGAAATTGCAGAACCGTTGTGAATCTGAAATTTGAATATAGAAAGAAAAAACTATTTTACGAGAAAAAACAACCGGCTTCCAAAAAAAACACTACAAAGTGGAAGTCGGTGTCGTTGGTTTAGCATTTTTGTTTTATGACACCGACTTCGAAATTAAAGTTATTTTTCATTATGAAGACTTTTTTTCAAGAGTTTTGCAAATCAACTTATAAATAACGGAGTTCTGAGACAAGAAAATATACAAAAAAAAATCAACCGAATTGAGAACCTCCTCCTTTTTTTTGAAGTCGGTAAAAAAGAAAGAAAATACATTTTACTGGTTTTCAGCGACAGCACATGTTCAGGAACATACTTAAGTACCTACTTAGTTTAATTAGAGGGGCTCGTGGTTGAATAGTAGCTTCATAATAATTACCTATTAGCTTTTGCCCCCGGGTCATGGAGGCCGGAAATTATCCTACGGAAACGTACGTTACGTTACGTTTTATTTTTAAGACTAAAAATTCCGCAATACATTGTTTTCATATAACTCTTTTGGTTTACACGGCGCACGCCAGTAAAACTTCCAGTCGCCATGTTTTTCCGACATCTTCAACTATAATCGTCATAATTTCAGCCAATTTACATTATACACCTTAACGTTCCTCGAAATTCATTCGATAGTTTTTGAGTTTATCGCGTTCAGACAGACAGACAGATGCGACGGGGGGTTTTGTTTTACAAATATAGTGGTGCTTACGTATTGAGCGGCATGTGAACTGTGATTGGACTTCTGCAATCTTCGCCCCAGGCCCAGTAACCGAAAAATCCGGTCGCAGATGTTAATAAAACCACAATCACCGTAGCTGTAATAAAAAAGAAATCCAATATTATATCACAAAAGGAGCAAAGCATAACCAGCCTTATAATGTTCCCACTGCTGGGACACAGGTCTCCTCTCTTCGAAAGGGAGTGGGCCATAATCCATCACGCGAGCCCAGTGCGGGTTGGTGGATGTCACATGTCGAATTTCTGTTTCTAGAGCATGCCAGTTTCCTTGCAAGTGTTTTCCTTTACCGTTTCGAGAGCTGCAGTGGTAATGAAATTAATTATACAAAGTAAAATGCCTCCCTGGGTTCGAACTCACGACCTACAACTCGAGAGTGTATCGACGAGGGCAAATATTATGTATGAAACGAATATTCCATTTAGAAATCGTTCATTACTTTTTACGTTACTTTTACACCGCGCGTTTGTGATGCCCACAAAACCTTACAAAATAAGGGTGACATGCCGAAGATGCCTTTTTTTTTTCGCGGATGGGAAATCATCAAATGACCCCTCCCGCTCTGGGTGGAGCGGAAGGGAGTGTCAGGCTCTTACTGACTAAAACCCACCCATGTTCCTTCCTTAGCCCTTTATGTTCCGGGGCAGCGGTAACCCTTTCAGACAATCCCGCTGACCCGGCAGGCTTCGGCCCCAACGGGCCCCTTCAATTTATGCTGACATCTCTTTGATGCGCGCGTGGAACACGTACGCGCCGTCCGGCACGGGCCTGGTCCTGATCGGACCACTGCGACACTTTGCAATCGATTAGCTTGCTGCCTCCAAGTAACCTCCATGTAAAACAAATGCATGCTAATAGACACGCACACACATGGCAGGTATCGAGGTAAATCCCCAAGCAGCCCGCGATGTATCGCAGTGAGGCATCTTCAGCATTTAATTACCCTAACGGTACTAAACTCTTACCATAACGCACAACATAAGGGAAATATCGAGGTCTTCTCATGTTATTTTCTACGGGAAGTGCCACACAAATGCCCGAAGTGCCATACATGCATATGCCGCAAACCCTGATAAATCCATGCAGGTTCTTCCATGCCGCTCGCTCCTCAATGTTAACTTCAAATGCCAGTAAACTATAGTACAGTGTCGCGACAACACATATTGCTGGAAAATGAGGAATATTTTTAGCTAAACTCTGTGCAACTGAACTAAAACACGTACTAGGTGGGGCAAAAGTAATGTCATAAAGTGAATTGGCGGCCATTTGGTTGGAAATTATAAAAGTGAGCTCTGTCTTCAAGGACAGTTTATTTAAAGGTGTATTTATGACCTTAAAGTAGAAAAAAATATATCGGTCAAGCGACCGCCTCCAGAGTTGATGCACATTTCTGCCCGTTTTGCAGCATTTTGAATTATTGCTCGCAAAAAATCCTCCAAATTGGTAATTTCTTCAATTTGGAGGATGTTGTCAATGTTGGCTTTCAAGACTTGCAAGTTCTGTGGTATGTTGTGGTAAACGCAAGATTTCAAAAAGCCCGAAACAAAGAAGTCCCCATTATATCTGGCGATCTGGCCGACCAGTTCAGTTCAAATTGCCAAAACGGGAGATCACACGGCCCCAAAATTGGTGTTTCAAAATCTCCATCGTTGCATGAGCAGTGTGACTATGTGTATCGCCCCTTTGCATTGTCAACTAATTCTCTATCGGTCTGCAATATGTGTATCAAATCACAATGAAATTATAACCCCATTAGCAAAAATTATGGCACGTTCACATTATGACATTACTTTTACCCCATCTTAACCAAACTGGCAAATAGATGGTTGACATGTTTATTTTGTAAAAAAAAAAAGACAAAATATAAGCACAATTACAAGTTGTAATTAAAATAACTGAAAGAGGACCTCGTGGTTCAGTTAATAACAGCCGCACGGATTGATCGATCAGGTTAAACTACACTTGCTGCAATCGGTCCGTGAATGACCACCTTTACATACGTGACTCGGAAAGCACCTAAAGCCGTTGGTCCTGCACTTGATCTTTCCCCGTTCGTGCTGGATTGCTGTCCCATCGGACTATGACAGTAAAGGAACAGACAGTGCAGTGCATCTGTGTTTACGCACACACTTGTGCCCTGTAATATATCCTGCGTATCTGGCAAATTTCCGTTGAGATTGGCCACCGCGACTGAAATCGGTCGGTAGGCTATTTATTTTATTGTAGAGGTATGAGGAACATGGTGTAAAGTTCACTCATACTCTTTGAAAAGGGAGGATCCTCCGACCAGACGGGTGTCGTGTCTGGCGGGCAACTGCCGATGATTCGTGTCGGGCCGTTGTATATATGCTAGTTGCGCGGTAAACTCTGCTTGCGAGACGCAGGATTTTGCGTGACGTCAGTACGACGCGTTGTTCGCATGTGGAGTTGTAGATACCGCTACAATACTATGGGACTAAAATTCATAATGTTCTTACCAACGAAAACATCAGCTATCAGGGCAAACGGTGCTAAAACCTTTATACTTCTGATAAGGCACAATGGAAGCAGCAAAGGGGTACTGATTAATATGTACATCCTGATGTCAGACAGCGATGCGGAAATATCAGAATCAAAGCTATCAATAATCTGTGTTCAATTAAAAATGTCACGTTATAGAGCATATTGTATAGTATTTTTATCTCACAAACCATCGCGCGCTTTACTTGTGGTTATCAAGTGAACAAACAAGCTGCGAATGTGTGCGTGAAGACATAAACAGTGAAGTGCACGTCGCTTTGTGAGATAAAAATACTATATCAGAACGGTGTGGTCATATTGGGTGAGGTACAGACCAACAAACTGACAAACTGACAAACAAAAAAAAAAAAATCTGTGAGGGGCTTGTGGCTAAGTAATAACAGCCGCACGGGTTGATCGATCAGGTTAAGCTAAGACCTACTCCGTGCCTCGGAAAGCACGTTAAGCCGTTGGTCCCGGCTGTCATTCGTGGATTTTTGACATTCGTTACGGGTCGTCAGAAGCACGAAAGTATGACAACCAGTCTTACCAAGGGGTATCGTATTACCCAGTAACTGGGTTGTGGAGGTCAGATAGGCAGTCGCTCCATGTAAAAAACTGGTATTCAGCTACATCTGGTTAGACTTGAAGCCGACCCCAACATAGCTGAGAAAGCTCATTTGGTTACCCCAACGAGTATATATTATATCTATGACCGGAAAACCATTGGCCGCTCCGCTACCATCCAGATGACCGAACAATTTGTCTAACCTGGGAATCGAGCCCACAATTCTCTAAGACCATGTAATCCCCAAATGTCAAGATTTCATGAAATAGTCATTCTTGGGGATTACATGGTCTTAGAGAGTTGTGTTGATGACTTTAATGATTATAATTCTGTAAATACATATTTGTTACGGCCGCGAATCATATTTTAATCAACGTACAACTTAATACTGACCAGCAAATTGCAAAAAACCTAAAAAAAAATGAATTTCGCGGGCTACCCTGGCGCTTTCGCCTTAAGCTTTTGTTTTCGAAAAGAGCGGTGGCCGCCACGTAACGGCCGTCATAAAAATTACAGCACCGGGGTAGAGACCGGGGTTTGATTTCAATGTATCAAAAAACTTTCTATAAGAAAACACACCGACATACTTTCATATAATTATAACGTTTCACTGACGTCATTCGACGGTAAACAATACAACGAAAGAAATTAACGAACGAAAATAACTATACATAAATATTAATGACATCGCTAAAAGTTCAAAAATATGGCTTACCTGTCTCATCGAATGTGCGATTACAATTTGATAAATACAACAAGTTCCACACATATGCAAAAATAAGCTTACTTCTACTGTATACCTGAAAGCGACAGAATTATATACAATTATAAGATTTAGCTAAAAGAATAAGCAAGCTGAAGTGGCAGTGGGCCGGCCATATCTCGCGAAGAACCGACAACCGCTAGGGTAAACGAGTTCTTGAGTGGAGACCACGACTCGGCAAACGTAGTGTGGGACGCCCTCCGGCCAGGTGGGATGACGATCTGCAAAAGACTGCAGGCAGATGCTGGATGCGTCAAGCTGAAGACAAGGCGCTATGGCGCTCATTAGGGGAGGCCTATGTCCAGCAGTGGACTGCTATAGGCTGATGATGATGATGATGATAAGATTTAGGGATAAGAGCGTTTACGCCGCACGGCATTTCATACAAACTTTCAAGCCCTTATTTCTCAAAATGAATGACCCGATTTTAATGAAACTTCACACGCATATGCAGGATACAAAAGTCTAAAAAGTTACTCAAGAACATTTTCGAAAAATAGAGTTACAGCCAAATTAGAGAGATTTTAAATTTTCCATAGAAACAGAGAATTTTCCATAGAAACAGAGATTTCCAGTTATCTTTTTTAGGGTTCCGTACCCAAAGGGTAAAAACGGAACCCTATTACTAAGACTTCGCTGTCCGTCCGTCCGTCTGTCTGTCACCAGGCTGTATCTCAAGAACCGCGGTAGCTAGACAGTTGAAATTTTCACAGATGATGTATTTCTGTTGCCGCTATAACAACAAATACTAAAAACAAAATAAAATAAATATTTAAGGGGGGCTCCCATACAACAAACGTGTTTTTTTCGGCGTTTTTGCTTTGTGATACGGAACCCTTCGTGTGCGAGTCCGACTACACTTGGCCAGTTTTTTAAAAAAGGCATTTCGAAAATGTTCTTAAGTAACATTTTAGACGTTTGTACCCTACTTATGCACGCGGGCCGCAGCTAGTAAAGAATATGTATTCATTTTACAACATTAATAGCAGTTAGAGATGTCACTTTAACATAAATCAATCATTCACTATTCGACCTTCGACTATAATTTATTTTTCGTTGTCAACCGTCTAACGATGTTCATGTGGAAGCACATGCCTCACCACGAATATGAACGTCCACACATTGCGAATCATGCGATGAGCGCCATGCGTTTCGCATGCCTCGCAATGTGTCGCCAGAAGTGTCGATTGTCATTCTCGTTTGCGGTGGACAAACAGGCATACAGACGGACAGACAGGCTACACAGGCTTAGTTATAGACACCTTATTAGCTTACACCGTCTATCTTTCAAGTCATTTAAGTGTAAGCAATTACTCGGTTAGTTTTTTGCATTATTTCAATGTCTATCAAGCTGAGAGGTTGTTGAGCTGGTCGGTTGTAATGTTAATATTTTTACCGACTTCAAAAAAAAGGAGGTTATCAATTCGACACGTATGTATGTAATATTATTGGTATTGCATTATATTCACATATGACAATCTATTAGGGCTTCCAAACAAATATACAAAATTTTATAGACGTATGTATGTCATGTATGTATGTTTGTCCACGCATATCTCCGTAACTATTAATCGGATCGTGACCATTCTTTTTTTATTGGCTTACATTTACTTCAACTTAGGGAACAGTGCAAGTTTTATCAAAATCGATTCAATAATTTTCAAGATATGGACGAAGACGTGAAAGTGTGACGGCCTGGCTTATTGATACGAGCTACGGGTATAGTGTCAAAGGGAAAACATCTCAAAACCTTGGTCAAATTCTAGTGCAACAACTAAAAATTACCAAATAAAAAGTAATTTAAAAAAATTAAACCAACTTCAAAAAGAAATGAACTCAAAATTATGAAATAACTTTAATTTCGGAAGTCGGTGGCAAAAAACTAAAACTAAAATACAGATCCCAAGACACCGACTTCCGAAATTAAAGTTATTTCATAATTTTGAGTTCATTTCTTTTTGAAGTCTGTTTAATTTTTTTAAATTACTTTTTTTGGTGTCGATATGTATTTTGGAGAGAAAGCAGCCAGGCTGAAGTGGGAGCAGGCCGGACACGTCACGCGAATGCACCATCAGAGATGGGCAAAGTTCGTCACGCTGTACGCCTGAAGGAGGACATCGCCGTCGAGGTAGACCACGGCGAAGGCGGTGTGACGATCTGACGAGGTTTGCAGGGTCAATATGGCCAGAGATTGCTCAAGACAGGGAGGTTTCGAAGGAAAATGGGGAGGCCTTTGCCCAGCAGTGGTACACAATATAGGCTAACGAAATCTCTTTCTGGGCCAGCCTCAGCGGCACCGTCCATCTTCAGGCACCCATTGTGTACAGACTTTTTGCCCAGCGGTCATCGTGCATGCGGCTAATATGACCCGCCCATATCTCATTCGAGCCTTCAGCCACCCGTATACCTGTTTTGGAACGCATCGTGGTTTTGGTTTGCAAAATTATGCATGTGAAACCGCGGGGCGCTGCTAGTTTATAAGCTGCTAGTTTATATAGTCGATCCCGTGGGAACATCGGGATAAAAACTATCCTATGTCCTTTCCCGGGACTCAAACTATGTATCTCTATACCAAATTTCATCTAAATCGGTTCAGCGGTTTAAGCGTGAAGAGGTAACAGACAGACATACACACTTTTGCATTTATAATATTAGTATGGATGGATTGTTATTAAAAACTAAAAAAAAGTACGTACCTGAAAGCCTTGCTGTTATTCCTGACCCAATTCCACGGTGCGGTCGCGGCAGCCGCTTGAGCCAAGTCAGGGTATGACAGTTTTTTAATCCTTACCCTACGGTACATTTTTTGAGCTGATCTTATTAACATCTGTGAAATTTAGGGATTCTTAAAATTACTACGTGTTTAGACATGTACTTATGTTGTAAATATGGGGACAATGAGGTCTTGAGGAGACATAAACAATGCATATTAGGGCCAGACCAGCTGGGTAATAAATTGCGTAACATCTAACAATAGCAATGGCTTTCATTTTGACAGTTCAACAACATTCATTGCGTTATATATATGTTACGGCTAATGACCGAAGTGCGGCTATACCTAGTTTTAACCAAACCTAACCTCGGGGTGCCCTTCGCTCGCTCTTGCATCCTACGTCGACGGAGCCCCGCTTCCCAGGGCTCCTATTTCTGTGTAAGGAGTTTAAAGGAACCTAACCAAACCGAACCTCGGGGTGCCCTTCGCTCGCTCTTGCATCCTATGTCGCCTCCCGAAATACACACGAACCGCATGTGGTTTCACTTCGGCTGGCTAAAACTAGGTGTAGCCGCACTTCGGCTATTAGCCGTGACATATACGTTGTTGAGCAGACAAATTTTTCGAACTTATGAAGCAATGGATTAGAAATATCCTTCAAAATTAATTCAAGTAGGGTGCTGAATTATTAAAGAAAACTCACAAACATAGTGTACGCTACGAGGACTGCTACGACAAAGGTTACAGCTAGTGACGTCCAGAGTCCTCCTATCATGTAAGCCTCATGCATGCTTAGCACTGCAGCGCCAAGGCTCCCTTTGATCATATGAGCGGTGGACTCAACTAGACTGCAAAGTAATTACTCTTCTGTTATGAATTCTGAAAGTTGCATAAATATAGCATAATCAGCCTATAACTGACACAGGCCTCCTCTCAGTGAGAGGGAGCGAGCCGTAATCCACCACGCGGGCCCAGTGCGGGTTGGTAGATGTCACATGTCCTCGAATTTTTTGTTCTAGGACATGCCGGTTTCCTCACGATGTTTTCCTTCACCGTTTTGAGAGCAATAGTAATGAAATAATTTACAGAAAGCAATGCACCTGTCTGGGTTCAAACTTCGAAGCTACCTAAAACTCGTAAGTTGCGGCCGTTACTACTGGGCCACTATTACTCAGCCGAAACTTGGCTACATCGCAAATAGTTGACAGTCGTTAAGGAAGGTCATAAGAAGCAGTTGCTCGATATAACATTTAGTATTCTGCTGCGTCCAGTTTGAACGGAAGCCGACCCCATTCTTGTTGATAAATAGCTAGGCAGAATCATGGTCTGTTTTACCACGACCAGAAACCCAGATTATTGACCCTGTAGATAGTTCCTGGGAAAGATATCATACCCATATTTCGTCAGTTATGTTCAAGTCTCATGTAATAGGGGGCCAGCCTATTGCCATCAACCGGGCACAAATTCAGACTCCAGGTTGCTGCTGAGAAATTCCTAGTGGAAAACACCAATAACACTTTTGCCCGACCTGGGAATCGAACCCAGGACCTCATACTCAGCAGTAGTGCTTGCAACCACTATACCAAGGAGGCAGTCCAGTTGTAAAAAAAGAGATTACAATAAACGTCATCGTCATTTCAGCCGAAAGACGTCCACTGAACATAGGCCTCCCCCAAGCACCTCCACTTCGACCGGTTCTGTGCTTCTCGCATCCAACAGGTTCCTACGGCCTTCACAAAGTCGTCGGTCCACCTTGCGGGAGGCCTTCTAACGCTACGTCTTCCGGTACGCGGTCACCACTCCAGAACCTTTCGGCCCCATCGGTCATCTGTTCTGCGAGCAATGTGCCCTGCCCACTGCCACTTAAGTTTGGCAATTCTTCGGGCTATGTCGGTTACCTTGGTTATCTTACAATTATATTGTTAATAAAAATCACTAAAGAAACATAAAATACTTAGTAGTATACATGTCGTTCCTCTCCGCTATATAGTCATAATCATCCCGCTCAGTTCCAGGGTAATAGTCATAGAAAGCGCCATCTCTTCTTTTTACGTAATGCTGTAGTTCTTTATCCAAGGTATACGCGCTAGGGGTCGGGCTGATCTGAAAGAGAACTAATCGGTTATGCCCAAGACGCAAGAGGCTAGTTTCTAAACCAGTGGTAACTGCCCTGACTTACGAGTTGTAGTTCGTGGGCTTGAACCCAGCTAGACCGGCGCTTGACATGTAGTCACTATGGGTGAAATGTATGTATGTACACAATGCCTGAATAAATGGTTTATTATTATTTACGTTGTGTAAATAATTTTATCACCACTGCTCTCAAAAACGGTGGAGGAAAACATCATGAGGAAACCGGCATGTCCGGGAACCAAAAATACGAAAACATGTGACATCTACCAATCCGCACTGGGCCCGTGTGGTAGATTACAGCCCACTCCTTCTCCAAGAGAGGAGACATGTGTCCCAGCAGTGGGAAAATTATACAGGGTTATTAGTAAAACATTAACAACCTCTTAAGAGGTCATTGTACTCATCATTATGAACAGCTTTTAATATGGGACCAAAAAAAATATCAGCTGTTCCCTACATTTTGACGAGTTATACGAACATAAATGTAGGGAACAGCAAATTTTTTTTTTCTGTAATTTCTGTGTTTTTTCAGCGCCTGAAGTAAATTGCGGTAATTTTAGTAGGCAAATTGTTAATCACGTCTAAACTTGTATGGAGTAGTGTCAAGCACTGTTTAATTTGACAGGACTAAACTAAAATGTATCTTCTGTCCTTTTCTTACTCAAATAGAAAGAAAAAGATGCAATGAATTTAAATTTAGTTTAGTTTTTGAACAAGGGAATCGGCAAATACCGCTTTCTTTACATGACGCTCTATGCTGTGCTGCTGTAAGACAAGGGGTTTGACTTAATAATGTTTAGCTATCTTGGATTCTTCTTCTTCTTCTTCTACTTGGATTTTTATTTTACTGTGTTTAGTTTAGTTTGTGATATTCCTGTACGAGTCGCAATAAATACTTTTTCTTTCTTTCTATCTCCAAGGTCAGTAAGTATCGAAGATTCTGAAGCGCCTCTCCATGGAATTAAGCCAGGTACCGATTGACTGATTGTGATTTACTAAATCCCTTGATTTTTTTTTATAATTTTAAATGTTTTTATTAAAGGAAGAAATCGATTACCCAAAACCTTAATAGAAGTTATATCAATCTTACCGTTTCTCTGCGACTATAATCAGTCTGAAAAAAAAAAGTTTATTTTTAAACAAGGCATTAAATCATTCTACAGTCTTCTAATATTTTATCTGATTATGGAGAAAAGTAGTATTGTTATTGTTTCATTTATCCGGTATTAGCTAGAAATACCTAAAAAAAAACAACCTTCTACCTATTACGGGTCATGAGATACAGGCCGCTGACAGACAGACGGACGTACAGTGGAGGCTTAGTAATAGGATTCCTTCGGCACCCTTTGGGAATGGAATTTCAGTGCTGCTTGGGCAACATCGCAACTGAGGCGGGCCGCGATGTCGTATGGGAGGCATCGCGGCTGAGGTTTGGAGGCCGCGGCGGGAGAGGAGTATTGCGGTGCGCCGCTCTCCCTACCTTGCGGGGTCGCCACCGTCTGATGGCGGACGCGATGGGGCCGCAGGGGAGGAGGAGTATTGGCATGACATTGGCCGCTCTCCCTATCCTCTGCGGCCAAAAATTGGCAGGAGGCGGGGCCAATGTCCTGACCCGTCGCAGGGGGACCAAGGGTGCCCAGACACGGTGTCGTCTGCCGCCCATGTGCTGGTTTAGTCCCTGGGGTGGTCACGGCGTGCTTTGTGTTCTGGTGCGCCAGTGATGGAGAGTACTCCCCAGAGGAGGGTCCGGTGACGGACAGCCGCGGCGGGTTCACGGATGAGTGCTAACACTTGCCCGTGTTCCCGCCGTAAGCGGCAGAGGAGGACACCGTGGAGTTTTAGTCGGTTAGTCGGTTAGAGTCCCGCATAACTGCACTATCTCTCCGTGGTAGTGCACAATGCATGAGCATTTCTCCACGTTAAAAAAAAGGACAACGTCCCTTGGATCCGCTCGTTTTTATAAAATTCTTTATCGTTACCTAGCCTCATAATTCAGCAATCATTTTTGCTTGTTTCGGTAAATACTAACATAACTATGAAAGCATTATCTAAAGGAGAACAAAACTTACTACTTCATCCAGTTCTCGTCGGTGCATTGTACTAGCCGTATCTGAATAACCTCCATATCTTCCCGAACTAACAGAGGTACAAGTATTAGAGCGAGTATATGCTGCAGAACCGGTGTCTGCTGCAGGAGTAGTATTTGTTATGCCACTCAAATGTGGCGCAACAGGACCAAGATATGTTGCGAGGTCAGCGTATATTGTATGATGAGGCCCACTTTGTGGAATGGGCTCTGGTAACGGAATATCAATGCCGGTGATTGGAGGACCTTGAACCATGGAAATGCCGTGATGAGGCGTGGTAGACGTAGCAGGATCAGTTATGGTTGCAGGACTGGTAGGCGCCGTTATAGCTCCTGGCACTGAGGTAGGTCTAGGGGTAGTAGAAGGTTCCACTGTCCTTGGAGCACTCGCCTCAGGTGTGCCGCCCTGAGGAGGTTACTAAGGTAAAATGGAGTGGAAAAATAAGAAAATTTACTGAACTACGATTGTCTGAGGAATAAATTAAATGAACATGGGAACATTGGTCCTTCACAGGGCCTCTTTTTCGTAGTAGTTTTAGAAATGTGCGGTAATCGAGCAAATAAACAATGAATACAACCCGCAAGAGATAACTTCAGACTTCGCTCGGATGACGTAAGCGCGCGGTACTGAGTCATCGATGGCGAGAGCGGTAACTGCGCGGGGGCCGGTTGGGTCTCAAGTTAACTCTTTCGGGTTGTAGTTCAAACACAGTTTACACATAGGAAAATTACACAGATTATCGATTTTTTAAAGACTCTTTTGTTCCTTTCTAGATAGTTTAGGGAATCAAAGATAACAAAGCCACTTTTCACGGGTATCGTGAGCTAGTCATTAACTCAGGTTAGTTTCTAAAGGAAACATCAATTAACTCAGCCTATCGCAGTCTACTGCTGGACATAGGCCTCTCTCAGGCTGCGCCACAACATCCTGTGCTCCGCCTTCCGCATTCAGTCCGTCGAAGCTACCTTCTTAAGTTCGTCGGTCCATCTAGCTGGGGAGCGTCCCACACTTCACTTGCCGATACGCGGTCTCCACACTAGGATTCGTCTGCTGCACCAGCCATCGGTCCTGCGGTGAACATGGCCATTCCACTGTCACTTCAGTTTGCTGATTCTGCAAGCTATGTCGGTTACTCCGGTTCGGTTCCGGATAGCTTCATTCCTGATTTTTATCCATCAAAGAATCTACGAACATAGCCCGCTCCTAGTGCGCTTAGCGACATTGACTTTGTGGACCAGCCTGACTGTCAAGCAAATATAAATTACTATGTTCCTAGATTTTGCCCAACCGGCAGGCTTATGATATGACCTGTCTTGCGGTCAATTTAGGTACAAAAATAAGATAATACTTACAGAACCGTTTCCTGTCGTGGTTTCTGTAGCGGCCGCCTGTGACGTGGATGCCTCATCGTCTTTAACAGGTTTCATCTAAAAAGATTGACTTTTTATAGGTATTTACTAAGGAAGTTGGGTTAGGTTAGGTTAAGCCCCCCCCGGTGGGTTCCCGCATTGTCGAGGCGGGGGGGCTCAGTAGCCGTGGCTTGGACACCCACGGTGAAGCGAAGAGGAACCCGAGGAGGGGCCGCTCGTCAGGGCTTTTGCCGACAAGCCGACGACGTAGCGGCCAACATGTAGGTTGCGGTGCCGCTTGGGCGACATCGCAACTGAGGCGGGCCGCGATGTCGTACCGGAGGCATCGCGGCTGAGGGTTGGAGGCCGCGGCGGGAGAGGAGTGCCGGTATTACGGTGCGCCGCTCTCCCTACCTTCCGCGGCCTTGACGGGGTCGCCACCGTTAGATGGCGGACGCGGTGGGGCCGCAGGGGAAGAGGAGTGTTGGTATGACGTTGGCCACTCTCCCTATCCTCTGCGGCCGAAAATTGGCAGGCGGCGGGGCCAATGACCTGACCCGTCGCAGGGGGACCAAGGGTGGCAGAGACGGGGTCGTCTGGCGCCCATGTGCTGGTTTGGTCCCTGGGGTGGTCACGGCGTGCTATGTGTTCTGGTGCGCCGGTGATGGGGAGTACTCCCCGGAGGAGGGTCCGGTAACGGACAGCCGCGGCGGGTTCACGGATGAGTGCTAACGCGTGCCCGTGTTCCCGCCATAAGCGGCAGAGGAGGACACCGTGGAGTTTTAGTGGGTTAGAGTCCCACATAACTGCACTATCTCCCCGTGGTAGTGCAGAATGCATGAGCATTTCTCCACGTAAAAAAAAAAAAAAAAAAAAAAAAAAGGTTAGGTTAAGCAACCCAATAAGCAACTGATACATGTACAACTCAATCTGGACGAGAAATATTATAATGCAAAATTAAGACTACAGAGTAGAGAATACTAAAGCATATTAATACCTTGTAGCAATATAATCTTTATCTTTTGACCGATCTAAAGACTAGATGGTTGGAAAATCTTGGATCTCAAACGACATTTTGATAAGACCTTTGAAGATGTGAGTGTTTCGAACTCGTTTGGAAGATATCACAGACCTTGTTTTAATTATTAGTCTCTTGTCTTTATAATATTTTATTCAATGCACAGCAGAACATATTTTTTATTTGTCCGCATTTTCTCAAAGTCAGACAGTTCTGTCAAAATGACAAATAATATAGACTCGTGCAGGCAAAAAAAATTGTTTAACAAAAGTTATGTGATTTGAGTTTATGGTTATTCATATATTTCAATAATCTATATACTAATATTATAACGCTGCAGAGTTTGTTTGTTTGTTTGTTTGTTTGAACGCGCTAATCTCTGGAACTACTGGTCCGATTTGAATGATTCTTTTAGTGTTGGGTAGTCCATTTATCGAGGAAGGCTATAGGCTATATAACATCACGCTACGACCCTTAGGAGCCGCGCAGCGTGTGACACCGCGGGGAACAGCTAGTTATTTATATGTATATAACTTTTTTTTGAGGAACCTAACCCGCTGCGCACACAACAACTTACCAAAGCTTCATCACGATCTGTCGAGCCATTTTTGAGTTTTTGCGAGACTAACGAACGGCTGTTGATTTTTATATTTAAGATAAAGAAGATTTATTTATACCTACAATCCAAAATATTGGGCCATAGCAGACCTGAAGGGATTTTTTTGTAATTTTAAGAACGTTCACAATCTGATTTCAGTCTCAATCTGTAAAAAATACCTCTAATCCCACATTTTTGACAAGTTTTTGACATTGATTGTCGCTGAGTTGAGATTGCGACTAGATTTTGAACGTTTTTAATTACGGGAATTAAATGATAAATGATTTTATTTCTGTAAGTAGGTTTGTACGAACACTTTTACACGTCAATCATATTTTTTTTAAACTAGATGAGTTCGGCGTTTCCTATTTGACTATTCTGAGAAGAAAGGCCGAAACAAACTCAGAAGTCATAGTCTCTTTTAAAGTCCAGACAAAATCTTGGTCAGATCGTGTGAAGACCATGTAGATTGGTGTCTGAAATGGTCTTTTGAGGAAAGAACCACACAGATTGAGCGGACCTGTCCAATCAGTGCACGCATTGGCCTTCAGCGGTGTTATTCTGTAAAAATCACACCGTGAGAACTTAGGTGAAGTGAGCGTGGAGTGAGCTGTCATTAGTGTCAATTCGTAGCAAAAACAAACTCACTTCACCTAAGTTTTCACGGTGAGATTTTTACAAAATCGACCGGCTGGTCATCTGATACATTATGGTCAAAGTCAAAGTCAAAGTCAAATCATTTATTTCAAATAGGCACATTAAAGGCACTTTTGAACGTCAAAAAAAACTAAATAGAAATGATTCTAGTCGCCCATTCCAAAAGGTAGTTTTCGTATGGAGAAGAATGGGCAAGAAACTCCACCGTTACTCTTTTAAAATGTTTTACAAGGTCTTGTATACATAATAAAAATTATATGTGAACACGATGCACCCATAATAAAATTAGTCTACCACAAAAGGTAAAAAGAATTAAAAATTAAGCAGTGACAGGTAAATCAAATTAGTGATAGATACATGGTGCTCACATATTTACAAGTTATTTAAAAAAAAAATGCAAAAGTAGTTGAACTTTAACAAGTGTGTGAGCCACTGTAGTCGCAGATTGTAAAAATTAATTAGAATAAGATGTCATAATTAAAAAAAAAATCGATGCCGGTCATTGCCGGTCTGAAAATAAGCTCCACGAACTTTCGCAATTTCGCATCCTAAAACGTTGTTAATTAAGACTGCTGAACAATAGAATTTTCCGACTGGAATAATCAATTATAAATATTATTAGTTCGTGTGCGAGCAACACTGTAAAAAAACTCGCAGATTTGGCGGGTTGATTCGAGTATTGGTATTGAATTATTGAAGTCACTCGAGTTGCCATGCATAACAAAATGCCCCGTTTTAACAGTCTGGCGACTTGGAGTGCAGAACTATTTTAAAAAAAACCGGGCAAGAGCGAGTCGGACTCCGATACCGTTTTAAAATTTTTACCGGCGAGCTACTTACTAGATCTCGTTTAAACCAATTTTCGGTGGAAGTTTACATGATAATGTACATCATATATTTTTTTTAGTTTTATCATTCTCTTATTTTAGAAGTTACAGGACACACACACACACATTTTACCACTTTGAACGTACAACGTACAGTTTAGAAAAAAATGATAATTATTAGAAACCTCAATATCATTTTTGAATACGTATGGGTTTGATGAAAAAAAAGTTTTTGAGTTTTAGTTCTAAGTATGGGGAACCCCCATAATTTATTGTATTTTTCTATTTTTTTGTGAAAATCTTAATGCGGTTCACAGAATACATACATCTACTTACCAAGTTTCAACAGTGTAGTTCTTATAGTTTCGGAAAAAAGTGACTGTGACATACGGACGGACATACAGACAAACTGACAGACATGACGAATCCATTAGGGTTCCGTTTTTGCCATTTGGCTACGGAGCCCTACAAACTACACCTAGCAGCTACAGCTGTCTATCCATCTCAAAAAATCTCAAAAAAGATTTAGCGGCGCAGGGCAGGCGAGACAGACATAGTCCTCGAGCGTATGCTGTGACGTAGTTAACATACCCACGCATTCGCGTTCTAGCTGGTACAATGAATAGACGTCTCGACTCGCACGCATCGTCGCGCAGGAATCTGTGCCGGCACTACAACGAGGCGCAGAGCAGGGCAGACCCATGTCTGCGTCTCACGTGCCTGCACCGCAACTTACGCAGCACTCGGTACTTTCATGCAATACAAAATCTGCTCTGCCCAGCGCTGTGCGGACCTGCGTCGCGGTCGCCTGCGTCCCAGCATACGCTTAGCCTCAACGCAAGGCCTAGATGGAAACGGAGGGAGAATTCTCGGACATGCGTTTCCACGTATCCACCTTAGGGTCGATAAAAGGAATAACCGGTTTAATGCTACCTTATCAAACGGCCCTATCTAACAGCAAATTGACTTAATAGCGGTCCTTGAGATTACTATCATCATCATCATCATCTGCCTAGCCTTTTCCCAACTATGTTGGGTCGGCTTCCAGTCTAACCGGATGCAGCTGAATACCATTATTTTACATGGGGCGACTGCCTATCTGACCTCCACAACTCAGTTACTGCAGGGTAATACGATACCCCTTGGTAAGACTGGTCGTCAGACTTCCGGGCTTCTGACTACCCGAAACGACTGTCAAAGATCCACGAATGACAGCCGGGACCAACGGCTTTACGTGCTTTCCGAGCCACGGAGGGGTTTCGGTATGTAAAGATGGTCACCCATCCACAGACCAACAGCAGCAAGCGTAGCTTAACCTGATCGATCGAGCTGTGCGGCTGTTAGTATTTAGCCAGGGCCCCTCGTCCTTGAGATTACTAATAATATAATAATACCAGTCTATTTTTGTCATACTGCAGGAGAAACACCTCTTCTCATACAGAGAAGGCACGAGCACACTTTCTTAAGGTTACTTAAGGTTAAATGAAACAAAATGTCAAGTACCCATTCGAAATATTTTATTTCTTCAAGCTATTACAAGTTTTCTCTTTATTTAAACATTCGTCCCAAAATTCAGCTCTCGTGCTTACATGTTTCTCTTCACTGTCTTCACAGGATCCACGGCTTTCACAATTGTCGGCTTCCGTTGCACATTGTGTAGTCGTTGTACATTCGTTATTTTTTATGCCATATTCACAAGAATTTTTGCCTTGCCTCAAGTTATTGGAAAGATCCATTAGAGTTTTTACTAAAGGTGATTTCAAGAGGTCCTTTTCATATCTATCATTTTTTTGGTCTCCTCTGTAGTCCCTATCTCCTCTGTCCCTATGCCCTCTGTTATCTCCCCTATAGTCAGAATCGAGCCTATTGTCTTTATAGTAATTATTATTACTATTGCTTCCCCTATTGCTATCATCATTTCTATAACTGCCCCTATTGTTATTATTACCCCTATAGCTGCTCCTATTGTTCCCATCTCCTCTATAGCTACCTCTGTTGTCACTATGTCCTCTATAACTGCCCCTATTGTTACCATCTCTGTCATTATCACCTCTGTAGCTTCCTTTATAGTTGCCCGTGTAATAATTATCGCCTCTATTATTGCTATCAGCACTATGGCTTCCCCTATTGCTATTGACAGGTCTGTGGCTAACTCTATAGTCACTGTCATCCCTATTGTAATTATCACCTCTTTTACTTTCCCTATGGTTTATGTTTCCTCTGTTGCTTTCCCTATAGTAATTGTCACCCCTGTTACTATTATCGCCTCTGTAGCTACCTTTATTATAACTACTGCCCCTATTACTTCCCTGAGATTCACTCCTTTCTCCCTTATAGTGTTTGTCTGCGCTATAATAATGATCTCCTCTATAGTCATCGTCTTTTCGGTCTTTGTAATCTCTTGCTCTGTCATTCCTGTCTCTATCTTCCCGTGCATTTTGATTATTGCCATGGTGAGAGCTGTATGAACTGTATTGGTTAGATTTTGATGGTTTGGTATCCTGAGTTATCTGGTCTTTCAGCTGAAAATAAGTAATGCAATAAAACTTATTTAGAGAAAAGTTTGGAATAATTATTTTCTGACGCAAACTCAGACGCTAAATTTAATGTGTTTCTCAATATTTTTTTTATTACACCACCTTAATTGCGTAGCACTTCATGAATTACAATCTGAATCATTTTTGAACTGTCAAAATTAAGTTGCTACTGTTAGTATGTTACGTAATTACCTGCTGGGTGGATGTTTCGAAACCTTGAATATCTTAAGATGCGTTCAAGTGATTAACTGTCACTTTTTTAAACTAACTATACATTGTTTAGAAATCAAAAGTAAGGTTTTTAAATTCCGTCTCTATTTGACTGGGCTGCAATCCTAACATTTATAAATACCTGTTTCGCCAATTGGTAAAGGTATACAAATGGGTAAGGTCCATCTTCTTTGCGGTTATCCTCGTGGCTGTTCTGGTCATTTCGATTGGAGTAGCTACTGGATTTGTAGTTACTATTCACCGGGTAACTAGATTTCGAGTTGTAGCTAGAAGCTCGCGATTCAGATTCCTTGTAATTTGAGTTCCGATTAGCATTGTTGTCCAAAACCAAGATTAGGGGACGGTTCTGATCTGAAGCCTTTTTGTAGAGATTTGAAAGAAGGCCAGAGTATTCCTCAGACAGAGATGGAAGGACGTTCTGAAATAAAATAATTATGAAATATACACAATGTCGGTGACTATAAGAGTAGGGGAAGACCAAAGCAACGAAGACGGACTGTATGAATGATGATGATGACTAAGATGACGTCTTATAGAGAAGTATATATGGAAGAAAAAGATATGTTGCGCCGATCCCAAATAAATTGGGATAAGGCCAGAGAAACATGCACAATAACGCAGTAACTTCTCGCTATTTCTACAGTGTAGGCCTAGTATACTGTTTGCAAATAAAAAATGAAAGTACTAAATATATCGATAGACAATGAATAGCCTATAACGTTTCCACTGATGAGACCCATGCCTACTCTCTATGAGAGAGTGGGCCGTAATCCACCACGAGGGCCCAGTGCGGGTTAGTAGATAACGCATGTCTTCGAAAATTTGGTTCTAGAACATGTCGGTTTCCTCAAGACGTTTCTTATCACAACAAATAATTAATTGGAGGCGCGCTGAAAGGAGACTAAAAATAAGGAACCAAAAGAGGCGGCAGGAGCTGATAGTAGCCTGGTGTGGTTCGCGAGTCGCTCGGTATGCCTTGTAATAATTTAACGCCCATTTGAGCTCCAAGATACAGGTTGTCTAGTTTGGGGCTCACTAGCAATATTTTAGGTAATATTTTAAGCTACTCATGTCGTCATACGATACTGATAACCAGTGAACCTGCTTACTCTTTTCTAACTGATGATCATCATAATAATTAGACAATGAATACTTTTATATAATTCTTAACCTGTAAGTACTGTCCCACTGCTGGGCAAAGGTTCCCCGATGCTTTGCCAATGAATACTTTGAAATAAAAGATCGCGGTGATTCGGATTACAATCGAATCGAATTTGAACATAAAAACTTTTTTACAAAAAAAACAACCGACTTCCAAAAAACACTATAAAGTGAAAAATTACTTTAATTTCGGAAGTCGGTGTCTTTGGATTTGTATTTTAGTTTTTTGCCACTGACTTTTTTCATCATCAGCTCCACTTTACCAAATGATAATTTCCGAGAGCAAATGCTTAAGTTACTTTAAAAAATACCTAAATCGCTATAGCTATAGCTATAGCTTTGCCTATAAAATTTGAGGGTTTCCCTCAATTTCCATGGGATCCTCTCATCAGATTCCAATTTGATGATAATGGGACCACCTCGAGAGTATACCCTTTCGAACAAAAAAAGAATTTTGAAAATCGGTCCTCAATTGGCGGAGTAATCGCGTAACAAACACACAAAAAAAAAAAACATACCGTCGAATTGAGAACCTCCTCCTTTTTGAAGTCGGTTAAAAATGATAAATGCCCATGAGGTACAACAGAAAACACAGCATTATTTGCTAATAATACTGTGTTTTCTGCTGCTATATGCTGCTGCATATATTAGAAAGAAATTAAGAGTCAAGAAAGAAGAAAACTTATGTAGAAAGGAGAGACAGACATTCTTATGAAAGATACAACAAAAATACATAAAGAAAACAACAAGACATCAAAGAAAACAAATTGAAACTTCAACTTACAATAGCCAGAAGTATAAATACTATATTTTGAAGGTATTTGAGATTCGGTACTGAGGACGCCATTTCGACCCTTTGGCGTCTAGTCTCCAAATATGCATAAGTTCGGCCTATTCTTATTAAGTAAACTTAACGCTACATATATTTTTAATCAATTTTTAGTAGCTGATTAGATTTGTTATTTGTTTTGATTCAAATTTCCCGTTCAGTTATTACTTGTTTATGTTAAGTAATCGTTCTTCGGAATTTTATAATATCGTTATCGTAATCCTATTGAAATTTGGGGTGCGCACTCGTAATCAAACCAGCTACATCCGGCATGCAGCTGCATCCAGCTAGACTGGAAGCCGACCCCAACATAGTTGGGAAAAGGCTAGGCAGATGATGACTCGTAGTCAAACCAGATTGTTACATCAGGATGACTAACAGGATTTCTTGTCAGTCACACTGCTAATATTTCTGCTGAATTGCGTGTTTCGCGAGTCACTCGGTGTGTCTTGCAGCCGATAAACTGCTCTTTTCCCCCATTTTGTCGGTCAGCGCTGACCCTTATTATCGTAAGCGCGGTACTCGGCTTCGATTAACACGTCATACAAATTGCTATCAATGGGATTTTCCGTCATGCATTTCTCAGAAGAACTGTCTGTACCCGATTAACGGCAATAGAGAATCCGAGAAGCACAGGACCGGTCGATCTGGTGACGTTTGGGGAGGCCTATGTCCAGTAGTAGTATCCATTCATCATAATTTAGTCTTTCGGCTGAAATGATGATGAATGGCAATAGTGACTGACGCAATGTGGGTGTACTATGCTCCTCTGCCTAGAGAATACAGGTGCTGCCAAGTATCTGTTTAAGCGGTTTCCCTAAATAAAGATAATCTTTTGGCAAGCAACTTTGTATTAAAAGCATACTGTGCTAGTCTTGGCTTATTTTTGGAGCACCTCAGCGCTTTTCAGCAAAGGCAAATTTCCAAATAAAATCATGCATGATATTATGATATTCCATAATTTTGAAACTGTAGTTTTCAGAGGCATTCTTGCTCGGATGCCTGAGTATGTGTCCCGGAATGTCTTTGCGAGGCGCCTTTAAAATGTTCTTCTCGATTTTTCTCGTTTACATGGATAAGGTTAGAGTCACAGATATAGATATTCCTAGATAACGCAAGTATCACGATCTATTATGAAAACCAAGCGTGTCATTTTTTGACTACCGACTTATTTTTTATTTTTTTGAGAAAATCAAATCGGTAAAAAGACGCTGCCTCGTGCGGCACCCGTCTTGCCCCACCCCGGGGCCTAGCGCCATCGCTCACGCTCACCCAGCCAGCAGTACACAGGACTGAGCGCGAAAGTGGCGGCTTACGATTTTTGTACGGCTGGTGTGATTTTTGGCACGCGAAGTAGTTGCTCTTGCATTCCAGGTGTATCTTTATCTGTGATTACAGTGTTCTAAAAGAAAAAGAGTTTGTTTCTGTAAATTCTTTAATTATTATGACCAAGGAAAACAAAAAAAAAAATATTATGACAAAAGTAGAATAACAACAGATACCTATTTCTATCTTTTATTTTTTCTTCAAGGTAGCTAGGCAACACCGACTTTATATATTTGAAAGAGTATTTCATTTCTCTTATTTTGTCTCTTGAGCACGGCAGAGAATCATGTTTTGGCAGGGACACTACCAGCCGCACTACCAGTAGTGTCGTTTACAATTAAAGACACTACCAAGCCTATTTTTGATTAAATTGTACCTACAGTCAGCCGGCGCGGCTTCCTATACCAGTCAAATGGACTAGGACGGCTTTACTCTGGTTAAGCGCAAGAAAGGTTGATCGCGTCGCAACCACAACAAACACGGTATCACTCCTGCAAGCGAGAATTTTTGAGCTACAGTGCTTTTTTTTTTTTTTTTCGAATGGGAAATCATCAAATGACCCCTCCCGAGTGGAAGGGAGAGTGGAAGGGAGTGTCAGACTCTTACTGACTAAAACCCACCCATGTTCCTTCCTTAGCCCTATAAGTTCCGGGCCAGCGGGAACCCTTTCGGACAATCCCGCCGAAGCTACAGTGCTCACCATCCTTCTGTATATTTGTTGGACCCACATACATCTAGAGAGAAGGATCCAAGGCTAAATCATTGAAGCTGTCGCAGCTGAAGTCGAGCAGTGCTTAATCCTAGAGGTGAATTTGGTATTTTGAGAATCTGATATTCCGAGATCGAGGCCTGCAAAACGCTATCGTCCCTAGCCCAAAATTTTGCCCGGCGGGATTTGCGTGTACCTAGATATTACAGGGAAGCATGCCCAAACCCAAGTGTGGTGTGATATAATTGTTTTTGTGGTTTATACTTGAACTTGCTGTGTTGACTGTACAATTTAATCCAAAATAGGCTTGGTAATGCCGTTAAATGTAAACGACACTACTAGTAGTGCGGCTGGTAGTGTCCTTGCCAAAACATGCAGAGAATGTGGTCAGAAGATTGCATAAAGATTTTGACGTGACAACGTCTTAAATTAGGTTGCGGCTGGGAGTCACTTATGAAAAAGTGTAACGCTCGGTAACGTTACGATGAGTCACCGAACGAGAGAGAGGCCCGCCGAATGCCTTGCGTCTCTCTCCCACTCAACTATTCTACCGAGAAAAAGACGTTGTCACGTAAAATCTTCGCCCGTAAAACCGACTTTACAGGCAACCATTTTTTTTTAAAAAGGACCACCTCATTGGTCTAGTGGTTGCAAGCAATTCTCCTGAGTTTGAGGTCCTGGGTGCGATTGCAAAGGACAAAGTGTTATTTGTTTGTTTCATCTAGATTTCTGAGTTATAGCCCGGAGTCTGGATTTGGGCAATTATGCTCGCCCCTTATTACATGGGACTTAAACATAAATGGTGAAATGTCGGTGTACTATAGGTACACCCTGCCCAAACCTATGTGGAAACAGGGCTATGGCATGTTATGATTTATGGTTTTTTTTACTGCTGGTAGAATTTTATATAACACAGTTCCTTTCACTAAATTAGCTATATGCCAAAAGAATTCAATCGCCTGTTAACTCCTTTCATTTTAAATCAGCTTTAAATATTTTGTCAGCCAATTGTCAGCTTGATTGTCATCGTCCTTCACAAGAATAACTTTTTATTCTTCTTCTTAATTTACATTATTTTCACATTGTGTTGTGGAGAAGATTCGTTTGGCATTTCCATGAAATAGTAATTGAAAAGTTTCCATAATATCATGATAATAATTGTCAGTAATAAGACTTCACGATTTGATTCCGCCATTTTGTACCACACTGTGCTAATAGTTGTGTATGAATGCTTCACTTTGTTGGTTTTAATTCATAAAACCTGAAAATTATTAAAGTAATTTTCTTAATCATTTTATCTTTGTCTGAGATGGTAGTAAACAGAAAGAGTTAGATGAAAGGAACAAAAAGACGTGGCACTCCTCCTTTATCGTGTTACCCAGTAACTGGGGCGTGGAGGCCAGCTCTCATAATCAATCTTAAATGCCCCACTCCCTTTCACAGGGAGGACTCTGCGAAAGGGAATGGGCCATAATTAACCACGCGGGCCTAGTGCGGGTTGGTAATTTTTGGTGCTAGGATATGCCGGTTTCCTCACTATATTTTCCTTCACCGTTTTGAGAGCAGTGGTGACGAAATAATTTACACAAAGCAAAGCGCCTGTCTGGGTTCGAACCTGCGACCTACAACTCTTAAGTCGCGGCCGTTACCACTGGATTCAGCTGCATCCGGTTAGACTGGAAGCTGACCCCAAGATAGTTGGAAAAAGGCTAGGCAGATGATGATGATTCTCTTTGATACGATGGTAGTCCAAAGACATTTAAATATACTGGTATGGTAGAAGAATTTTCGTGGAGGGACCACGAAAATTCTTCTAATATTGAATGTATATGCTGTTGGTGTATTAAATAAATATTATATAAAATAATGCGACCGTACGAAAGTATGTATGTTGGCATTCTTTCACGCAGCGATGGAGCAAAGGATTGACGCTGTATTTGCATATTTTGCATGGAGATTTAGGTTAAAGATAGTGCCGTAAAGTGAAATTTTAACCTTGAAGAAAAGCACGGTTTTTGTGGGAAACCGCATGTGTAATGGAGACTCGATGGAAAGCTAGATCAATATTTACCAGATAAATGTCAGAGTTTTGAAAGATTATCCACTTCAAGAACAATTACTACAAGTCGGACTTTTAATTAGCGACAGTAAAACATTCATAGAACGCACTTCTCTTCTTGTGATAGAACTAGCATTTAATAGTAGTCTATGGATAGAACGTCAAGTCTACCGAATACTTTTTGATCATGGACGTAATATATAGAAGTAACTATTACGTCCATGTTTTTGATAGACTGAAAGTCAAGTCTTTCAGTCTATCAAAAAGTACTCTGTGGTCAAGTCTTTTGTGACAGGTGAAAACCATGGACGTAATATATACTTCTGTGAAACTCATGACCACAGAGTACTTTTTGATAGACTGAAACTGATGACTTACCCTGCATTATATTGTAGTCTGGGCTCATAACATTGATTGTTAATCTATTACACTTTACTTTCATTAAAAAGGTTTAATATTGTGAACATTATTTTGACATCCTCGTTGGTCTAAAGGTGGCAAGCGAGACTGTTGAATTTAGGGATTCCTCAAAAGCTGTGTCGAAATATTGATCGAGGAGTAGGTAGCCAACAACCACCAACCAGTATCTGACAACCAGTCTTACCAAGGGGTATCCGTACCCGTAGTGCTGGTTCCAGATTAATAAAGGTTTTAAATCATGTTTTTTTTTGGTAAATTATCAATTTGCGTAAGCATTCAGGGCTAGAACCGTGCCATAAGTCAATCTATGCCTATCTGACCTCCATACTGGGTTGTGGAGGTCAGATAGGCAGTCGCTCCATGTAAAATACTGGTATTCAGCTGCAACCGGTTAGACTGGAAGCCGACCCCAACATGGTTGGGAAAAGGCTAGGCAGGTGATGATGTTTGGTTTCTTGGAAGTTACAGACTACATACACCATAAACTGGATATGGCATAACGTCACACATTACTTATAGTAAATTATAATATGGCGTATTTTAATTTAAATGGCAGGACGCCTTAGGAGGACACTAGTAAAATGATTGGTAATATTCTTCAGAAAGGTCAAGTGCATACTCAAACTCAAAGCATTTATTTCAATTAAACCAACTACAGGGACTTTTGAATTGTCAAGGGGTCGGTCAGTCAGAAAGATGAAGCTAGTTGCCCATTCCAAAACGGGCAAGAAACTCCATGGACACACTCATAGTACTCGCAACCGGCGCGGCGTGCGTGCATGACCAGAGTATGTAAGGATCGTGTCTATGGGCGTTCTGAAGTTTCCGCCTACCGCCATGGGATTAAGGCGTGAGGCGATGTTAATTCTATTCAAACTTTTGTTTCAAATTGATGTTATTTCAAGCTAAACAAATATCAACTTTATTTTGATGGCAAATAAGTTGATTTCAGAATGACTAGCACTATTGAAAAAGTGATAAAAATGTTTGAAGTTGTAGTGTAAACTGAACTTTATTGTGTAGGAGATAAAGTTATTTTTCCATAAACTCATACTTGTTTACATTTTTGGCAAGTAAATCGCGAATGCAGCTTACGTAAGTAAAAAATGTGTAAAACAGCGCTCCCAGCACCATGCTGATAATGGTAATGAATGATTTTGTTTATGTTACACATTGCTGATTTTAATCATCGGTTAACTGTTTATAACGTCAGCAACTTTCTGTGGTAGCAACAGAATAATTGTACGTTTATTTTTCACTAGCTGTGCCCCGCGGTTTCACCCGCGTATATGTCGATATCGGGATAAAAAGTAGCCTATATGTTAATCCAGGGTGTCAGCTACCTCCATACAAAATTTTATCAAATTTGATTTAGCCGTTTGAGCGTGAAGAAGTTACAAACATATAAACACACACACTCACAAACTTTCGCCTTTATAATATTAGTGTGTTAAGAAGCCAAAAGCGTGAATTCATTTCCATAATTATCTGGGCTAAGACCCTTTCGTGCCTCGGGTCTCGGCCGTCATTCGTAGATCTTTAACAGATAGAGTCTTAGGGTAGTCTGTACCCTGTGTGTGTGTGTGTGGAACCGGCGAGAGATGTCGTGCGGTGTCCCGCAGGGATTGGTTGTGGGGCCGTTCCTGTGGGACATCGGCTACGACTGGGTGGTACTGCGGGCCGACCCCCTAATGGCGTCAGCGTAGTTTGCTACGCTGACGACACGCTGGTCCTGGCGCAGGGGAGGTCGCATCAGGCGGCGGCTGACGCGATGACACGCGGGGTTGCGATAGTCGTGGAGAGGATCCGGCAGTTGGGTCTCGAGGTGGCATTGCAAAAGTCCGAGGCCATGTCGTTTCATGAGCTCCGGAACGCGCCACCATCGGGATCCCAACTAACGGTAGGAGAGTTTCACATCGGCGTCGAGACAACGATGAAGTACCTGGGTCTCGTCCTCGACAGCCGGTGGAACTTCGTCGAGCATTTCCGACGTTTGGCCCCCAAACTGGAACGGGCCGGGGCCGCCTTCAAGCGGCTCTTGCCCAACCTGAGGGGGCCAAACGCCTCCTGCCGGAGGTTTTTCGCGGTGGTCGTACTTTATACGGGGCCCCGGTGTGGGCGCGTTCACTGCAGCGGCGAGCCGCCCACTACCTGAACGCGCCCCAGAAGGTGGTAGGCTCATCCGGGGCTGTGGACTCAGCGATCATTGTGCCGATAGTCGTGACAGCCAATGGACTAATAGCCAAGAGCCTCGACCAACACCTGAGGAGGCTCTCGTTGGGCAGCTGGATCAAGGGCTTGATCCAGAAAGCGGTACTTCTGGACACGGCCTGCATTGTTAGGAGGTTCCTCTCTCTGGAGCCCTGACCGCCGGTAGCTTGGACCATGTTTCCAATACCGGTGGGCTAATATTTTTAAATGTTTTTTTATACTAATATTTAAAAATATAATTTATAAGTATTTAATTAATTAAAGGAAATAATAATAAATTCATTTTATTTCAGGTAAAAAACACCCATTAATTACCACACGACACAAATTAATAGAAATGGTGCCCCCCAAGACGTCATGCCCTAAGCAGTTGCTTAATTTGCTTAGGGGCTAATCCGGCACTGTAGTTAGTTTATAATATAGACGAATGGAATTCAAAGAGTTAAACATACACCACGCCAACACATACACGTTTAAATTTAAGTCATTCTGGACCTCTTCAGGGGTCATTGTACTCATCATTATGAACAACTTTTACTGGGACCAAACCTGAAATCGCGAAAAAAAATCAGCTGTTCCCTACATTTATGTTCGCATATCTCGTCAAAATGTAGGGAGCAGCTGATTTTTTTTCGCGATTTCAGGTTTGGTCCCATAGTAAAAGTTGTTCATAATGATGAGTACAATGACCCCTTAAGAGGTCCAGAACGACTTAAATTTAACCTTCAAATACAGCGTGAAATTTTAATGTATGTTTTCCCGAAGCGAAATGATTTGGTGTTGATAGTACAATCGATTTATAAAAAAAATAAATATAAAATATTAAAAAATGGCAACGCGATCTCGAAACAATAGTATAGCTACAGCGCAAACGGACGACTGCGCATGGTCGTCCTGCTACCTGCAAAGATGGTAGGTAGCAGGCGGGCGCACCTGAGTTACTATTGATTCTCACGCTTTCGAATTGAGATCATATTTTTATAATTATAAATTATTTGAAAAAAAAAAAAAAAGAAACTCCTTGAATCGGTAGCACTACTGAGTACAAATCGTTCTGCCACGGGAAAACAACCATTAAAATTTCACGCTGTATATCTACATGTTTATAATGTTTGGGTTTGAAAATTAAAATGCCTTGTTTAATTAACCGAATTTTATTAAATGAAATCCAGAACATTGCCTGTTGCAAGTTTTCGGTGAATAACTTGGTACACATGTTGCATCATTCAGCATGTGTCAGTTTCTTCGAAATTTCCACAGCTGCTGTCTACAGACTGTGACCATTGTTCGGCCCAAAATTGCTGTTTGGCTGGCACAGTACTCACAGTTATGTCACAGCTGTTTTTTGTCGTAACTTCGATTTTTCCTGTGTCTACTTCACAGCTGTTTTTAGTTCCACCGTTTTGTTTAAGATTACATGATCCCTGTCGCGCCTGGTTCTCCATCATTTTCTGGCTTGTCTGTCATTATATGAAAATATAATACATTATGTTAATTACCTCAGAACTTAAAGATTTTCTCTAAAGTAGACAGTTCTCTAATTGCGTAACACACTATCAATAATTTTGAAGGATACTGCTAATCCATCGCTCCATGTAAAATACTGGTATTCAGCTGCATCCGGTTTGACTAGAAGTCGATCCCAACATAGTTGGGAAAACGCTAGATGATAGCTGATGATGATTTTGACTGCTAATACATTGTTTGAAAAATGTGTCTGCTCAACAACGTAAATGACGCAATTAACATTATCGAACTGTCAGCTACTGCTAAGTTGGTTTAGTTGCCGCGAGTGCTACTGCTAAGTTGGTTTAGTGGTCGCGAGTGCTACTGGTAAGTTGGTTTAGTGGTAGCGAGTGGTACTGCTAAGTTGGTTTAGTAGTCGCGAGTGCTACTGCTAAGTTGGTTTAGTAGTCGCGAGTGGTACTGCTAAGTTGGTTAAGTGGTCGGGAGTGCTACTGCTAAGTTGGTTTAGTGGTCGGGAGTGCTACTGCTAAGTTGGTTTAGTAGTCGCGAGTGCTACTGCTAAGTTGGTTTAGTGGTAGCGAGTGCTACTGCTAAGTTGGTTTAGTGGACGCGAGTGCTACTGCTAAGTTGGTTTAGTAGTAGCGAGTGCTACTGCTAAGTTGGTTTAGTAGACGCGAGTGCTACTGCTAAGTTGGTTTAGTGGTCGGGAGTGCTACTGCTAAGTTGGTTTAGTAGTCGCGAGTGCTACTGCTAAGTTGGTTTAGTGGTAGCGAGTGCTACTGCTAAGTTGGTTTAGTGGACGCGAGTGCTACTGCTAAGTTGGTTTAGTAGTAGCGAGTGCTACTGCTAAGTTGGTTTAGTAGACGCGAGTGCTACTGCTAAGTTAGTTTAGTGGTCGCGAGTGCTACTACTAAGTTGGATAAGTGGTCGCGAGTGCTACTGCTAAGTTGGTTATATTAGTGGTCGGGAGTGCTACTGCTAAGTTGGTTATGTTAGTGATCGGGAGTACCACTGCTAAGTTAGATTAGTGGTCACGAATGCTACTACTAAGTTGGTTTAGTAGTCGCGAGTGCTACTGCTAAGCATGAGGCTCTGGGTTCGATTCCCGGATTGGGCAAAGTGTTATTGGGTTTTATCACCTGGAATTTCTCAGTAGCAGCCCGGAGTCTGGATTGGTGCCCGGTTTAATGGCAATTGGCTCGCCCCCTATTACCTACATGAAATGTGGGTGTACTATAGGTACGCATCTGCCGAGCTCTTAAGGGGAAAGAGGCATGTACAGCCGCCAGCACATCTAGCTACTACAATCTGTAAAATTTATTTAAAAGATTTTCAACTTTATCGCTAAAGCATAAGGTTCAAAGTTGGTTGGGGAAATTTGACAGTTTTTTTTTTTTTTTTGAAACATTGCCCCACTCTAGGAATTTCTCCTGTATTGTGGGTGCGTTTACAAACATTTAAATTCACGTACACAAACAGCCAGACCCGGAACATCTACTTGTAGGTCATACAAATTTTTGTTCCGTGCGGGAATCGAACCCGCGACACGCAGCGCAGCAGTCAATCGCTTAACCACTGCGCCAACCGTGCCGTCAGTTTTGGGTAGCTTGATGTGCTGGCGTCTGTAACTATAATTTAAAAAGCTCGTATGAAAATGATGTTTTCCTTCGCCGTTTTGAGAGCAGTGGTGCTGATATTAAAGGCTCGAGCAGACCGGATGCGTACGCGTAGACGTAAGCGTAGACGCGCACGTACCACTGAGTTGTAATGTATGGAACTGCCGGTCGATTCTGTAAAAATCTCACCGTGAAAACTTAAGTGAAGTGAGTTTGTTTTTGCTAGGAATTGACACTATTGACAGCTCACTTCACCTAAGTTTTCACGGTGAGATTTTTACAGAATAGCACCGCTGTATGAGACAGGACACACCGCTTGCGTAACGTAGCGGTGTGTCCTGTCTCATACAGTTCCATACATTACAACTCAGTGGTACAATCAACAGCAAATGTAGATGATCAAAATCAGAAATTCAATACTAATGAACGGAGTTCGCGTCATAACTGTGTGGCGTCGAAGTGATTCAAAAGTATTCTACGTAGCAAGTATTCTAGGTAGTAGTACTTCGACGCCACACAGTTCTGACGCGAACTCCGTTCATAAGTATTGTATTTCTGATTTTGATCATCTACTTTTGCTGTTGACTGTACGTGCGCGTCTACGCTTACGTCTACGCATACGCATCCGGTCTGCTCGAGCCTTTAATAGACAAAGTGCCTGACTGGGTACGAACTCTCGACCTACCACTACGACCAACAATACCACTGGTTTTTCAAATGCAACACGTAAGAAGAAATATTAAAATGAGTCTTACCCTCAAAAGTTCATACAAAGCGGCTTGATAATTTTGTTCCGACATTTTAGGAGAACTGTTATCATAATTGTGGTGGCTAGGACTGTGGATGTTATCGGGGTGGTTAGGGCATGATTTTGAGTGACTTTGACCTTGACCTTCTCCATACCCTCGGTCCGGTTCATCATCCAAAGTCTTGGCCTGGTTATTAGAATCCACTACCACTATAAGTGGACTTTTTGAGTCTGTTCCTATAAGCTCATTCAGGATGCCTAGTGAAGGATGATTACGTGGGTAGGAGTGTAAGCCGTTCTGAAAACAGAAAATTATTATTAAAGTTATTTTTTTTTATTAATGTTCAAAATGTATATCGCAGAGTTTAAATCATTTATACTAAAACACCACAGAAGCCTTTGATGGCTTTATGTATACGGCTGGTGAGTTTGGAAATATGTATACAGTATATCTAATATTGGCAGGTACTACAAAGAAACAAAAGACGGTATGTTTGCAAGTTTTACATTCAAAGATATTATTTTAAGTCTTATCATATATTATCTATCTATATATATAAAAGAAAGTCTGTTAGTTACACCACTTATAACTCGAGAACGGCTGAACCGATTTGGCTGAAAATTGGTGGGGAGGTAGCTTAGGACCAGGAGACGGACATAGGATACTTTTTTTTTTTATAGTAGGAGTAGGGTAGGAGTAGGGTAGGAGTAGGGTAGGAGTAGGGTAGGAGTAGTGTAGGAGTAGTGTAGGAGTAGGGTAGGAGTAGTGTAGGAGTAGGGTAGGAGTAGTGTAGGAGTAGGGTAGGAGTAGGGTAGGGTAGGGGTAGGGTAGAAGTAGGGTAGGAGTAGTGTAGGAGTAGGGTAGGAGTAGTGTAGGAGTAGGGTAGGAGTAGGGTAGGAGTAGGGTAGAAGTAGGGTAGGAGTAGTGTAGGAGTAGGGTAGGAGTAGTGTAGGAGTAGGGTAGGAGTAGGGTAGGAGTAGGGTAGAAGTAGGGTAGAAGTAGTGTAGGAGTAGGGTAGGAGTAGGGTAGGAGTTGGGTAGGAGTAGTGTAGGAGCAAAACAACGTTTGCCGGGTCAGCTAGTTCTATAATATAATTTTATTTTATTACAATTTTATTTTTTTATATAAGTAATATTTTGGCATTGAAATTTAAATAATAATAATGTTTATAAGTTATATAATATTAAATTGTAAATTCTGTAAACTTTAACGGTGTGAACTTCTGGTTGTTGTTACACTTAGCTACCTACCTACATATAATTTACTTGTATAATAATCTGTGGAAACTGTTTCTGGATTGTGTTTAAACTATTTGTATACATATGTTTGTTATTGCATCTGTTTGTTTCCCAAATAAAATAAAATAAATAATAATTTTATTTTTTTCATTTCTGAAAAGGTGCAGTTTCTGGGCATGTCATAGGTATTAATCCTTTTTGTAGCGCCCCTGACTACCTTTATAGGATACAATATAGGATTTACAAGTGGTCGATTTTCGCCGTGCGGCTGACCAAATGGTCTCACAAGCCGAATCGCCACTCCATGTACAGACGCCAGCACATAAAACTACTACAATCTGTCAAATTTCTTTAATAGATTTTCAACTTTATCGCTACAGCATAAGGTCCAAAGTTGATTTGGAAAATTTTACTGTTTCGGGTTGCTTGATGTGCTGGTGTCTGTACACAGGTCGATAAAAATCGCAGATGACTATAGTTCATTTTGCATCAAAATGCATTTTCACGGTCGATTTTAGTCATCCGGCGCATGCGACCTGTCGCCGTAGTCCCGCATCGTAAGGTCTACTTTAGACATTGCAATTTTAGTCACTGCCTAGTCGAATTGCCATTTAGACAGTTGATTTTTGACGTTAAGCGAAAATCGTGCAACTATAGTCACATGTGTAAAGCCCGCATTTACTTGAATCCTGATCCTAGTGCGTGGATCAGGTAGGTACCTATCAAATAATTTAAAAATATTAAAAGGCAAAATAGGCAATTGAATCACACTAATATTATAAAGACGAAAGTTTGTGAGTGAGTGTGTGTGTGTGTGTTTATATGTTTGTTACTTCTTCACGCTCAAACGGCTGAACCAATTTTGATAAAATTTTGTATGGAGATATCTGACACTTTGGATTAACATGCTACTTCTTTTATCCCGATATTCCCACGGGATCGACACTTATGCGGGTGAAACCGCGGGGCGCAGCTAGTAAAATATAAATAATACACGTATTTTCTGGTGCGCCGAAGACTGGGACTGATGGATTAAGAAAAATATGTAAAATATGTAATATATATATTTTAGATATTTTCGATCCATAGTCAGAAAAAAATAATATAATAAGGAAACCCTACAAAAAGGTACTAAGAAAACTTTCCTAGAATTGAAAAACGAAAAAAAAAATCTTCAAAATAAAAAAAAATTCTTACGATTGTGCATAATATTGAAATGAAAAACTGCAAAACTGTACGCTCAGTCGGCACCATGTTCCCAACGTTAATAAAATGAATGGTTTGTTTTAAATGAACGTTACACGTTCGTGATTTTAATCAATTGCTACCACTAACTAGATAAGAACTACATAACATAATAATATTATTATCACGCCTGTATTTCCAGAATGGTTAGGCAGGGTACCTACTTCTAAAGCAGTTTCCTAGAAGATCGATGACAGCTGTCATGAAAATCCAAAAATGAAATAAAAATGTCAGAATGAAATGAAGTGAAATGTCAGGTCCAATTGAAAACCAGCGTCAGGCACTAGTTGTCTGGCATTTTTGCTGAACTGGGCCTTTTTGGCGCAGCCGTGAGGCACACTTTCCTGCTAATTTGTTACATCAGACTTTGCAGTTTTTATATTTTGATTTATAGAATTATTAGGTTTTTTCACAGGTAATGCACGTAGATAACACAAGAGCAACTACTTCAAGTGCCAAAAATCGCACCAGCTTACGTAGGTACAAAAATCCGCCACTTTCGCGCTCAGTCTATTGTACTGCCGGTCGATTCTGTAAAAATCTCACCGTGAAAACTTAGGTGAAGTGAGTTTGTTTTGCTAGGAATTGACACTATTGACAGCTCACTCCACGCTCACTTCACCTAAGTTTTCACGGTGAGATAGTTACAGAATTGCACTGCTGCTGACTGGGTGAGCGTGTGCGCTGGCGCTGGACCCGAGTGGGTGGGGCAAGACGAGTGTCGCACGCGGTAACGTCTTTGAACCGATTTGATTTTCCCATCACTAAATAGTGCTTGTGACGTCATAGTAGGTAGTAAAAAAAATGGCACGTTTGGTTTTCATACAGATCGTGATACTGGCGTTATCTAGGTTATCTAGGTCTATATTTACTTTAAAGAGGAACCGGGACCCCCCATGTGCTGATGATGATCACCGAAGTGGTTTTAGTGAGGTAAAAATCACACACTCCCCGACCTCGTTCCCCTGAGGTCGGGTGCCTTTTAGGGGTTTCCCCCCGACAACAAAAAAAAAAAAGAAGGTCTGTGGGTTTTTTTTTACGATATACAGGGTAGCAGGGACATCAACACGCAACCTATTTCCATGGATTCAATACATGATTCTGGACGCCTCTGCGTTGAAATTTTTGGACGGTTTAAAAAAAAATCACCAGTTTCCTTCAAAATGTAAGGAACAGCAATTTTTTAAAACCGACGAAAAGTTTCTGTGCTAAATAAATGTTTTTCTTTCTTTGTTTTCCTTTATCCGTCGCTTCTTTTGTTAATTATCAATCACGACAAGTTTTCTAAATGAATTGGCAAATGCCATCAAAATTATGACCCTTCCAAGAGTTTTCTTTTAATTAGATGAGCGAAAATTTCCAAACGAGACCCGAATTCTGGTTTCATAATTACACCTTGCAGTATTAAACCTCCTGTTTCGAAAATCGGATGCGAAACGGAATTAACATTACCACAGTTATGTGGACGCATTTAAAACCGTTCATCCAAATAGGATCACACGGTGCACTGAACCTTGCTGTACGAAATCATGCTGAAAGGATAGCCTGGTACGCGAGTTTGGTATTTGTGACGTTTTATTTACCTATAGAAAAGGTGGCTCGTGGCTAAATAACAACAGCCACACGGGGCGATCTTCAAGGTTTAGCAACGCTTACTGAGGTCGGTCCGTGGATGGGTCACCACCATCCATTAAATACCGAAACTCTTCTGTGTCTCGGAAATCTTTGACAGTCGAGTCGATCCGGGTAGTCAGAAGACCGAAAGTCTGACAACCAATCTTGCCAAGGGGTAGGTACTTATCGTATTACCCAGTAACTGGGTTGTAGAAGTCCGATAGGCAGTCGTTCCATGTAAAATACTGGTAAATCTGGAAGCCAACCCCAACATACATAGTTGGAAAAAGGATAGGCAGATAATATTTACATATGCAAAAATACTTCAACGTGAACGGAATAATGACGAGAATGAACCAGAACGAAATAAGTTGTTTGCAATACGAGGCTTTTGGCTACTTTCTATGATAAATGATTTTATTTCTGTAAGTAGGTTTGTACAAACACTTTTATACGTCAATCATATTTTTTTTAAATACACACATCAACACGGTCTAGGGATATTTTTAAAAAAGCGAATTACTATCAATGTGTTAATTATTTATATGACATGTATATATTTAAAAGATACGTTATTTAATATTCTACCATTTTTTAATAATGGTTAAGGTACTTAGATTAAAATTTCAGGATTTTATGGAAAAAAAATGAAGCATAGACGGAAATCGTATATGAATGAACTTTTAATTTGTGAGTAAAAACTGAAAAAAATAGAAAAATCATTTAATTTGTGTTTATAAACTTGAAGTTAGTAGTCTGAGAAAGCGCCCATGATGTTCATAACACATCGGCAACGATTCGGCATGCTCTGAACAAGGTTGTCAATGTCTTGCTGCGGAATATTGTCCCATGTCCTTCTGAGGTGCGCAAAAAGTTGATCTTCTGTAGCCAGATTTTCAGGAACTTCCTTCAGAGCTCTTCTTTGCAGCATATCCCACGCATGCTCAATGGGATTTAGATCTGGCGATTGAGCAGGCCAGTCTAAGGCCCTAACATTATGTGTATGTAACCAAGCTGCTACCGTTCTCGCCGTGTGTGCCCGGGCATTGTCGTGCATGAGCAGGAAATCTTGCCCCATTTGTGTTCTGTGGGGCAAGATTACGGGCCCCAGCACCTGTTGGACGTATCGTTCTGCCGTCATATTGCCCCGCACCCAAACGAGATCCGTCCGTCCTCCAAGACGAATTCCTGCCCAAACCATAATTGTTCCTCCTTGGTATGGGTGAACTTCCTGAGGGTTCTGGAGACGGCTCCATCGTCCAGGAACTCGCCAAACACGCGTCCTTCGTGAATCTGGATGGAAGCCGAACCTGGATTCATCCGTGAACAGCACATTGGACCATTGCTCACGGCCCCAGTCCACGTGGTTCCGAACCCATTCTAATCGTCGTCCACGATTGCCTCTCCGTAAAGGTGGGACCCGGAGTGGTCTACGAGAGCGTAGATTGCTTCATGCAGTCGCCTTCTTACAGTTTGGTCACTCACAAGCACTTGGTGTTCCACTCGCAGCCTTTGGACCAATTGAGTCGCCGTTGCATTTGGTTGTGCTCGCGCAGTAATTTGCAAAAATCGGTCTTGTCTGGGGGTAGTGATGCGACTTGGCCCCCGGTGCCTCTCCGCTACTTCACCTGGGGACGATAGCGTGTCCACAATCTTGAAATTACATTTTGATGGGTCCCTATGGCCTCAGCAACATTACGCTGAACAGATCCAGCTTCCAGCATTCCCACAGCTCGTAACATCTCCGCCCTCGTCAAATCGACACCCGCTAAGTATACGTATGTATCTGCCAGATACACGAATCGGTTTTTATTGCATTTTTGGCATCTAAAAACCTTTATTTACCACATACATTTTTATTTTATTTTTTCAATTTAACCCAACCTACTTTTTTCTCAAACGTATAATTGTTTATCTGCATAAGCTGACAAAATAAACACAGCGTACATTAAAATTTGCACTTTTCAGTTACTTAGTTGTACTTAGGAGGTGTCGAAATGTCGGCGTTGCATGGCTACAATACCTCAATTTTAACTTTATCTTTCGTTTAAAAATGAAAAAAAACTGTAAGTAAACGTAATTCGTATTGTTTTCTAAATTTCGCACAAATGAAAATTCCCTCTCCTATACATCAAGACATTTTTTGCCACCGAAACAAAAGAATTTTCAAAAATTTAAATTTGGAATTAGTCTGAGATAAATTACAAACAAATCGGTGTATAAAAGATTCCAATGCGGCCAGTACTTTACGAGTTATTTAATTGAGTATGAAATATCCCTAGACCGTGTTGATGTGTGTAGATGAGGTCGGCGTTTCCTAACTGACTACTCTGAGAAGAAAGGTCGAAATAAACTCAGATCAGAGGTCACAGTCTGTTTTAAAGTCAATCTTGATCAGATGATGTGACGACTATGTAGATTGATGTCTGAGGAAGGTCTGTCTTTTGAGAAAAGGAACCACACAGATTGAGTGGACCTGTCAGTGTCAGTGTGTTTATTTTATGTCTTTTTTAGAGTTCCGTACCCAAAGGGTAAAAACGGGACCCTGTTAATAAGGCTCCACTGTCCGTCTGTCCGTCTGTCACCAGGCTGTATCTCATGAACCGTGATAGCTACACAGTTGAAATTTTCACAGATGATGTATTTCTGTTGCCGATATAACAACAAATACTAAAAACAGAATAAAATAAATATTTAAGGGGGCCTGCCATACAACAAAAATGATTTTTTTCTGCGTTTTTGCCTTGTGGTACGGAACCCTTCGTGTGCGAGTCCGACTCGCACTTGGCCAGTATTTTTATTTGTAATGTGCGTTGAGTTGTTGTAGAAAAAACAATTTTTCTTTCTTTCTTTCTTCCTTTACGTACGGCATTTCATACAAACTTTCAAGCCCTTGTTTTTCGAAATGAATGAACGGATTTCAATGAAACTTCATACGCAGCAGGATACAAAAGTCATTTCGAAATGTCTTATTTAAAAAAAGATAACTAAAAATCTCTGTTTCTATGGAAAATTTAAAATCGGTCTAATTTGGCTGTAACACTATTTTTCGGAAATGTTCTTAAGTCAGTTCTTCGAAAAACATGCTTGAAAGTTTGTATGAAATGCCGCACGGCGTAAACGCTCCCCGGTATCCACCAAAGCGGAGAGGAGAGATGTCTCATTTTTCTATAGAATTTCGTGTCGCTTGCCCGCTTGCTTGCATGAAATTCTATAGAAAAATGAGACATCTCCTCTCCTCTCCGCTTTGGTGGATACTGGGTCTAAGTATGGATAAAAAAGCTCGTCAACCCACATACGCTAAATAAACCGTAGTTTTTCACGCCAAGAAAAACGTGTAGATACAAAGGGCCTCACGTGAGCCGGCTTGTTTTCCGTCCAATGACATAAATTTATATTTACGAGTATATACAAAAACTGCTGACCGGAAAATTTCAACGTAATAAACTGTGCTAAAAAAACCGTGCATACATAAACATGGATATGAAGCTCCAAAATAAATAAAACGATAGGAAATCTCTAAGGGGCAAAGGAATTGATAGCTACGCCCAAAGAAAAGCCTTTAAATTTATGGTGGGTTCCTGGTTCTTGGCTTCTTTATGAGGTTATATCGATCTTGAGATTCTTATCTGCATATTTTTATCTGAAAGTCATCTTTGTAGGTATCGTTTATTTTCATAATTTCTTAACTACTTACACGAGACCTGGGGGCCTAAAAAGGCCACTTTGGAGAATCATAAAAGGATAACATTATGAATCGTAATATGGCGAAGACAGTCCGTATTTTCCTTTTTTTTCGCTGCACTACGTAGGTCACGTAGGTCAAACAGATTGGGATTGGATTGATTGGTATTAAGCACAGATAAAAAAAATTACTGAAAAATCCTTCACCAATGTGGGATTTGATACGATTAACTTAACGGTTAACTGTCCATTAAGTTATCCTTTTATGATAACAATTTATGGGTTAATTAATATAATTATCTTAGTTTATTTAAAAAGTACCCAAAACTTATATCGCCATGCATTAATTGCAGCTGACACTTCATTATTACGACAGCACATCAAGTTACCTGAAACTGTCAAACTTGTCCAATCAACTTTGAACCATATGCTTTAGCGATAAAGTTAAAAATCTATTAAAGAAATTTTACAGATTATAGTAGCGTGATGTGCTTGGCGTCTCTACATAATGCCTCTTTTCCCTGAAGGGCTAGGCTCGGTAAACCATAAGGTTCTCAATTGATTGGGAAAATTGGTTTCGGGTAGCTACAGCAGCAACCCTATTGTAACGAGAATACTGATCACAATGATTTTGACAGACTTGTTAGTGGCAGCAAACCCAACAGCAACCATAATAGAACGTAAAACGTACGTAACGTACGTAAGTGTATTTTAGTCAGGGGTTAAAAATATTGACCGATATAAGACCACGTATTTCATAGGAATATTACACAGTTCACTTCCTTCATTCAAATTGTATGACGCAACTAAATCATTCAATGATGGTCATGTCACTGATTTTTACGCCTTTCAATTGAAGTAAATCAATTTGATTGAATCTATTTATACAGAGATATTCTATAAATCATTTGTATCCTTTAACTTATATAGTCCCACTGCTGGGCAAAGGTCTGCCCCATATTTTTCCCATTTTCTTTGTCCTGTGCCTTCCTTCCTTCTTTGTCCTGTGTTTCACCCGCGTAAATGTCGATCCCGTGGGAATATCGGGATAAAAAGTAGCCTATATGTTAATTCAAGGTGTCAGCTACCTTCATAAAATTTTTTATCAAAATTGGTTTAGCCGTTTGAGCGTGAAGAAGTAACAAACACATAAACACACTCACAAACTTTCGCCATTATAATATTAATGAGATAAACTAGCTGCGCCCCGCGGTTTCACCCGCCTAAATCTCGATCCCGTGATTTCTATTCAATCATGATTCGAAACGCCATCTATTATCATAATAGGTAACGTTATAGTTGTTTTCCTCGGGAACATCACTTTTTATCGGGATGAAAGGTACCCTATGTCCGTTTCTGTACACCTGACAACGTATATGCAAAATTTCAGGATGACCAGTTCAGTGGTTTAGGCGTGAAAAGGTAACAAACAAACTTACTTTCGCATTATTAGTATTAGTTAGGATTAAAGTCGCTTTTCGTGTCAAAGATTGGCGGTTCCATACATTATGACTGTCAAATTTTCCCAATCAACTTTGAACCTTATGCTTTAGCGATAAAGTTGAAAATCTATTAAAGAAATTTGACAGATTGTACTAGCTTGATGTCTGTACCTATTGAACTTTTCTATGAAACATTTTTTTTTTGATAATCGACTAAAAATTGCTACGCTACGGTCTAGAAACATGATTGTGCTGATTCATGGTTACAGTTTCCGCGTCGAGGTCTTTGCTACCCTTTATACCTAATTAAATAAATTCATTTTATTTCAGGTAAATAACACCCATTAATTACACGACACAAATTAATAGAAAACATAATAAATAAATTAAGTTAAAAAAGATAAAAACCAAATTAGAGAACAAAAAATCAAATAAAATGTAATCAATATAAATCAAATTAATATAAACAAAAGAAAAAAAAAGAAATAAGTATATAATTATATAAATTAAAAAAATATATAAGTATTTAAAAAAAAAAAACTAATTATATAATAGAGACTAGCTGACCAGGCAAACGTTGTTTTGCCATATAATTTTGCCCCCTTACCCTACCCTACCCCTACCCTACTCCTACCCTACTCCTACACTACTCCTACCCTACTCCTACCCTACTCCTACACTACTCCTACACTACTCCTACCCTACTCCTACCCTACTCCTACACTACTCCTACACTACTCCTACCCTACTCCTACACTACTCCTACACTACTCCTACCCTACTCCTACACTACTCCTACACTACTCCTACCCTACTCCTACCCTACTCCTACCCTACTCCTACACTACTCCTACACTACTCCTACCCTACTCCTACCCTACTCCTACACTACTCCTACACTACTCCTACACTACTCCTACCGAATTTTCTTTGCTTTGCCTTACGGAGCCCGAGACCTTTCCAACGAATGCAAAACCGTGGAAATCGGTTCGTGCGTTCTGGAGTTATAGCGTCAGGAAGGAAAACCCGACTTATTTTTATATAGTAGATAAATGATTTAGCCAAAATATATCGTGAATGGTGGCCTATAAAACAATTAAAACCTCACCATTCACACTAACCCTCTCTAACTAACTTATAAATTAGATTTAGGTAGTAGGCAGTTAATCCAATTTCCTCTCACCTCCGACAGGGAACTATTTCCATGTGTCTTTGTTTATGTCTTAGGAGATAAGTGTCATAATTCAGTGCACTTAGTTTCAGGCGGGTGGTTCCAAACTACTTCATTCTGTTAGGACTGGTTATAAGTTTTGGAAGTAGTACTTCGTTCATTGGTTTCGCTATTATCGACCTTAAGCCTTTCTTGACTGGCTAAATATAGTAAAAGCTGTTTAGCCATGTGTGTTCGGGTTATTGGTAAAACATTAACAACCTCTTAAGAGGTCATTGTATTCATCATTATGAACAACTTTTACTATGAGACCAAACATGAAATCATGAAAAATAAATCAGCTGTTCCCTACATTTATGTTAGTTTTGGTTCTAGGACATGCCGGTTTCCTCACGACGTTTTCCTTCACCGTTTTGAGAGCAGTGGTGATGATATAATTTACACAAAGTAAAGCGCCTGTCTGGGTTCGAACCTACTCGTAAGTCGTGATCGGCTCGTAAGTATTAACACGTAGGCTACTTTTGATCCCGGTGGTACGTTCCCGTGGGATATTTACCGACATCTACGCGGGCCAAGCTGCGGGCAAAAGCTAGTGAGACATAAAATTGTGGTGTAGACGACAATAACTCCAGAAAACGACAGACTAAAAGACTTTGTAAGTCCTAAGTCGTGAAAACTTAATGAGTACGTTCGGTGCCTAGCCGTCTACGACGTGGAACAGCTGGTGACGCTATTACACTCGACGGGCAATAGTTGCTGTACTTGTGTAATTACTAACTGTAATTATTGTTGACAAACTGTGCGGGATAATGTGGTGGGGTTGCAATGGTAGCGTGTTTAATTATATTATTTATTTATATAATATACTTTAATGTCTTTATCTACCAACCCGCACTGGGCCCGCGTGGTGGATTACGGCCCACTCCCTCCTAACTTGTCCCAGCAGTGGGAACATTATAGGCGGATTAAGTGATTATGCTTATACTTTAATGTAGGTACACCACAAAAATACATAATGCAAAAAAAAACAGTGGCACTCCGGGAGTGCCGACAGAAGTGAAAAGAAAACTTGAACAATTACGTGTGTATTTCTTGAATCGTCATATAAACAAAACACAAACAGAATACTTTGGCATCACACACTGACATTTATCGGATATACATTGAAACCTAGGATAGCCGAACACATCCGAATGTAGCGTAGTGTCGGTTACGGTTCAATGGTTTTTTCCCATCTCAAAAAACGCCCAACTCGCCTAAAGAAGTTTTCACTTCAAACGAATTGATCTTAACACTATAAATATACGAAGGGCGGCCATGTCGTATTCGCCGATCTCTTCCAGTCAACCTTGGAATGGACACTGGACAGTGATTTGCCTCGACATGGTTGTCGTTGGTGCAATAATAATAATTTATTATACTAAAATAGATACACCGATACCTATCCTAAATTAACAAAAAAAAAACCGACTTCCAAAAAAAACACTACAAACTTAAAAAAAAACACTACAAACTGAAAAATAACTTTAATTTCGGAAGTCGGTGTCTTAGGGATCAGTATTTTAGTTTTTGCCACCGACTTCCGAAATTAAAGTTATTTTTCAGTTTGTAGTGTTTTTTTTTTCAGTTTGTAGTGTTTTTTTTGGAAGTCGGTTTTTTTTTTGTTAAAAAGTTTTTATTTCTCGTTTTTTAGTGGGTCTATTTATAATTTATATAAGTTACAATAGCCTAATGTCAACTTGCCCATCGCCTTTTTATAAAATATTCCTTTTCTCGATGCAGGGACGTTAATTGTTGAGGAGTTCTCCTTTTATTAGTTTTTAGATTAGATGCTGATAATCCTGGCTGCAGCATCAGGCCAGACTTATGTCAACATTGCATTGAACTTAAAATTAGTCCTGTTTAAAATGAGCCCAAACACGACTACGGTGCTGTAATTTAAAGATTTGTACTTTTTCTGATGCTCCTGGCTTCAGCATCAGGTCTTCGGTGTTCCTCAGTATCAGTACGTTTATCCACACATCGAGCCCTTTTCAATGAGCCTAAACACAATATATCTGCTGTTAGTTGTCGAGGAGTTAGGTACTCTGCAGACTATCCTGACTGCAGCATCAGGTCATGACTTGATGATCATGAGACCAAATGTGGCAAATGCCCTATCAAACATCAAAACAATTTACTAAAACAGTCCTTGCCTGTTCGAGTAACTTCTTACTGTTAAGGAGTTGTACCTTCCATCATCAGCCCAGCTACCTGAGATGGTGACAACCATACACAAATACACAAGATACTTCATAAAATATGCGAAAAACAATAAGTGAGCCTATAAAATTTGAGGGTTGCCCTCGATTTCTCTAAGATCCCATCATCAGATCCTATCTTGGTGACAATGGGACCACCTCAGAACTATCTACTTTCGAACAAAAAAAGAATTTTGAAAATCCGTCGACAATTGGCGGAGTATTCGATGAACAAACATACAAAAAAAAAAAAAAAAAAAAAAAAAAAAAAAAAAAAAAAAACATACAAACACCCGAACATAGTACCTCCTCCTTTTTGTAAAGTCGGTAAAAATAGATACATAAATACATACATATTAAATATACATAATTACATAAAGGTGAAGGAAAACATCGTGAGGAAACCGGCATGTCCTAGAACCAAAAATTCGAAGACATGTGACATCTGCCAATCCGCACTGGGCCCGCGCGGTGGATTACGGCCCACTCCCTCTCACCGAGAGGAGGCCTGTGTCCCAGCAGTGGGAACATTATAGGCTGATTATGATGACATATACATGCAACGAAATTAAATGATGATGAATGATGACGTATTGTTGGGTTTAAAGTAAAAGTCTTCAAGTCCTGAGTGAACAGGTGAATGATTGAATAGGTCTGATCAATGCGATTGACGATGGTGAACTTTTACATAAAATCATAGCTACATCAGGTGAGCTAGTCACAAAAAGATAAAGATTGTCAGTTGTTTCGTTTACAAGTAATAACTTAGCGCTTCTTGTCTTGTCTTTTCTACGTAACGTTCTTAAAACTGTGGGAAATGAAGAACAAATGCCAAAATTTTCAAAATGAAAAGGGGGAAATAGGGTTGACTAGACCATATTATTATTGTCAACACAGACGGTATGTTTAACTTATTCCATGCGTGGGTGTTTAACGTGAAACATTTAAGTTGACATAAACTTTTTGATCCATGCAGTGGGTGTCTCGTCATCGAAAGTCTTAAAAAATTATCACTCATGAAGAGGTTGGTTGGTGGTAGGTGTGGAAATTAAGAGAGATTTTTTTTATTTGCCTAGCAATTTAAGTAGAAGACTTTTTAATTTATTACTAGCTTCGCCCCGCGGTTTTACCCGCGTAAGTGTCGATCCCGTGGGAATTTTTTGGCCACTTTTTATCCCGATATTCCCACGGGATCTTAACTTATGCGCTTATTTTAAAATAATTTTGCCAAAACTGAAAATATGTGTTCTGGAACTTCAATACTTAGCGTAATATAAGCTACTTCGCATTGCAGTTCAGTTTATCTTTAAGTGAACTATATTTTGATCTTTGAGAAATAATATCTTAAACCGAACCAGCTCTCACTGAACCCGTACCCTTAATAAGGGATCACGAGAAGTTTGCACGCCGACGCCGCCAGCGAGACAATTTATTATGCGGACGACTCTATACCGTCGACTTTTACACGACAACGCATGTTTTAATTGTTAACAACGGATGACTTTGTAAGTCTTTGTCTGGTGCTAATAGATTGTTCGCCTGTTAATTTACGGGTTTCTGCTTTGAGATCAAAAATATTTTGGAACAACAATATTTCTTTTTTTTTGCGTATGGAAATCATCAAATGAGTCCCGCTCTGGGTGGAGCGGAAGGGAGTGTCAGACTCTTATTGACTAAAACCCACCCGTGTTCCTTCCTTAGCCCTTTCTGTTCCGGGCCAGCGGTACCCGGCTGACCCGGCAGGCTTCGGCCCTAAGGGGGCCCCTCCTCGATGCTGATATCTCATTGAGGCGCGCGTGGAAAACGTACGCGCCGTCCGGCACGGGCCTGGTTCTGATCGGACGGTGAGCTACCCATTACTCTCCGCCCGCAGGCCCGCGCCTACGGTGGCCGACAACGACAATACTTATACTGTCAGCGATGGAGTTTGGGGGTTGGGGTGGCTAAGCATAAGCATTAACACTACATAATCAGTCTATTATGTTCCCACTGCTTCGCCCAAAGGACACGGTGGAGATCTGCCTCGCTTGGGCTGAGCACCGCCGTGTCCTCGTAGAGGCGATCGGCTGGTGCAAGCCATGGTCCGGGGCGAGAGGGAGTGGGAGGCATTCACCTACTTCTGCGAAGAAGTCATGCTAGCGAAGGAGGTGGCGGGACGGATGAGGGAGAGAGCCTCCCGTCCCAGCCGCCGCGGGAGACGCTCCGGGCGTCGGGAGCAAAGACTACAATATGATGCTGGTCGGGAGCCACGGGACGACTCCCAGCCACCGTAGGCGCGGGCCTGCGGGCGGAGAGTAATGGGTAGCTCACCGTCCGATCAGGACCAGGCCCGTGCCGGACGGCACGTACGTATTCCACGCGCGCTTCAAAGAGATGTCAGCAGCTGAGAAGGGGCCCCTTAGGGCCGAAGCCTGCCGGGTCAGCGGGATTGTCCGAAAGGGTTACCGCTGGCCCGGAACATAAAGGGCTCAGGAAGGAACATGGGTGAGTTTTAGTCAATAGGAATCTGACACTCCCTTCCGCTCCACCCAGAGCGGGACGGGTAATTTGATGATTTCCCATCCGAAAAAAAAAAATGTACCCACTGCTGGGACACAGGCTCGTGAGAGGGAGTGGGCCGTAATCCACCACGCGAGCCCAGTGCGGGTTGATAGATTTCACTTTTTTTTTTTGTTCTAGTACGTGCCCGTTTTCTAAAGATGTTTTTCTTCACCACCGTTTTGAGAGCAGTGGTGATGAAATAATTTACACAAAGTCAAGGCCTCCAAAGACCATTTCAGATACTAATCTACATGGTCTTCACATAATCTGACCAAGATTATGTCTGGACTTTAAAAGAGACTGTGACCTCTGAGTTTGTTTCGGTCTTTTTTCTCAGAGTAGTCAGATAAACGCCGAACTCATCTAGTTTAGTTTGTACAAACCTATTTACAAAAATCAAATCATTAATTCATTAAGTATCTGCCTAGCCTTTTCCCAACTATGTTGGGGTCGGCTTCCAGTCTAACCGGATGCAGCTGAATACCACTATTTTACATGGAACGACTGCCTATCTGACCTCCACAACCCAGGTACAGGGTAACACGATACCCCTTGGTAAGACTGGTTGTCAGACTTTCAGGCTTCTGACTACCCGTAACGACTGTGAATGACAGCCGGGACCAACGGCTTAACGTGCTTTCCGAGGCACGGAGGGGTCACGGTATGTAAAGATGGTCACCCATCCACAGACCAACCGCGGTAAGCAAAGCTTAACTTGATCGATCGACCTGTGCGGCTGTTATTATTTAGCCACGGGCCCCTCAAAATCAAATCATTTATCATCAATAAATTGTTGTTTAGGCTGATTATAATAAATTGTTATGGAAGTTGATTTGATGATCTAAACGTTTACAATTACACAGTCCCAACTATAACAATATCAAACCTTTTAACTCAATATTTACACTGAAAAATTTAAATAAAAAATTTAAGAAACCCCCGACAAAAATAAAATTAAGGAATCCCTACAAAAAGCATGAAATAAAAAAATTAATTTGAAAAAATCTTATGGAAGTCGGGGGACTTCCAAGATTTTTTGATTCCAAAAAATATGTTATCCGCCATTTTGTAGCGGGCGGCCATCTTGGACCGATTTTCAAAAAAGATAATCAAAATCGGTTCATCCGTTCGGGAGCTACGATGCCACAGACAGACACACACACACACACACAGACACGTCAAACTTATAACACCCCGTCGTTTTTGCGTCGGGGGTTAAAAACAGACCGACAAAACACTAGATCAATATGTAGGTACCGACTACCGGGTACTAAGTTACTAACATTTCAGCTCCACACGCTTCTACCTAACGAACTACGGGGAACGGGGAAAAATTCTACTCATGTGCTACACTGCAATACACCTCAATGTTTGGGGTTGCCAGGATTTGGAGTTTCTACTGTTTTTGTCGCATTAATTTTGGTTTCGGTGGTATTTTAATGTACAGTCAACAAAAGAGATAAGTATGCAGGATCGCCGGATATAGTTGAAGTTTAGTAAGAAACCTATGGATGTTGTCGACTGAATTTGATAAATTTCAAAATTATATTCGAGAACATTCATCGATTTCTTACTAAACTCGAATCGAATTTTTGGTTCTAGGACATGCCGTTTTCTCACGACGTTTTTCTTCGCCGTTTTTATAGCAGTGGTGATCAAATATTTTACACAAAGTAAAGTGCCTGCTTGGAAGTTAACTTAAGTTACACCTGTAATATTTATTTTTTACCAACATAATTAGTCAAACAATCCTATTGAATATAGGAATCTGAAGCGGTATCTACTACGCCACATGCGAACAACGCGTCTTACTGACGTCACGCAAAATCCTGCATCTCGCAAGCAGAGTTTACCGCGCAACTAGCATAGATACAACGGCCCGACAGGAATCATTGGGCAGTTGCCCGCCAGACACAACACCCGTCTGGTCGGAGGATCCTCCCTTTTCTATAGAGTATGAGTGAACTTTACACTTCTATAAATCTAACCTGCAAAACCTAAAAACACACCTAATCTGTCCCATTTTCCCAATAACATATAGCATTACTCATACTCATAATGTGGTTGGTGACGTATTCATGTTTCATCAACAAATAAATGCTCAAGTGCCGACAGACCACTAATCCTTCTCAGTTTGCCCTCACAACTTGCGTCCTTATGATAAGCAATTTAATTTGAAACTTAGCATTTCACTCAACCGCTAAAGGCTTATGTGTGATGTAGGTACTTAGAATTTAGTGATGTTGTAACGGAGTTTCATATGGATGGGTGAAGATTAAGACGTATGGTAGTTTCGGCACTGGTGATGATAAATTATGAGTTCTACATTTAATTTTTCACGTATGATGAGGATTATTGCACGACTTTCCTGCTAATTTCTTACATCGGATTTTTCACTTTTTATTTGTTTTTTTATCTGATGTACTAGCTTCCGCCCGCAGCTTCGCCCGCGAGGTATGTCGGTAAAAACTATCCTATGTCCTTCCCCGGGATGTAATCTATCTCTCTGCCAAATTTTATCAAAATCCGTTCAGTGATTTAGACGTGAAAAGGTAACATACAGACAGACAGAGTTACTTTCGAATTTATAATATTAGTATGGATATGATATTGTATGCCTTTTAGTCTATGCTATATAAATGTATTTTCTTTCTTTCTTTCGAATACATGGTCTTGAAGGTCATTACTCCAAGGCTTTGCTGGTACAGATTTACTACCATACTGACAAATTTCTTTACCTCAAAACCAAACCAAACCAAAAATGCATATCTCATAAATTTGTAGATTCTCAGTCCCCAGATCTGGCAACACCGGTGGCTAGGTATGCCATAGATACTGACCGGCTTGGCTTTCGCAAACAGAATCGTAATAAAACAAATATAGCGCGAACTGTAAATAAAAAGAATGTTCCGTTTGGGTCCTGAGTTAGGTTAGTTTTATGCCTTGTTCTACTATCGTGCTTTTATAAATATAAAAATTTGTATAGCATATATACATATATACGTTGGATGCGAGAAGCACAGAACCGGTCGAAGTGGAAGTGCTTGGGGGAGGCCTATGTCCAGCAGTGGACGTCTTTCGGCTGAAATGATGATGATGATGTATAGCATATGCATAATCAGCCTATAATGTTCCCACTGCTGGTACACAGGCCTCCTCTCTTGAGAGGGAGTGGGCTCGAATCTACCACGCAGGCCCAGTGCGGGTTGGTAGATGTCATATGTCTTTGAATTTTTGGTTCTAGGACATGCCGGTTTCCTCACGATGTTTTTCTTCACCGTTGAGCAGTGGTTTGAAAGCAGTTCGATCCCACGACCCATTACCACTGCTCACACTGGGTCATCAATGCTCACCACTGTCTAAAACTTAGATTGTAACAAATCTTAGGCTTATCATCCAAGACTATTTAATAGTTTAGATACGCAGTCGCTCCATGTGAAATACTGGTATTCAGCTGCATCTGGTTAGACTGGAAGCCGACCCCAACACAGTTGGGGAAAAAGGCTAGGCAGATGGTTGATCTTCTAAATGAGTAGGTACATAACAGAAATTCTAAACGTGGCACCTATGACTGAAGAGTTTTCGCTGGCAGGTGATGATTGCTGTCATCAGGAATAGTGCCCAAAAGACTGGCAGCATTGACACGTTGTATGGCAATGATGATAGACCAGCTCTTTAGTTTTGTTTAGATTACCAGAGGACTTTTCTACCAGATTATGTTACTTCATCATCCTTCAACAATTCAGCCGAAAGACGTCCACTGCTGGACATAGGCTTCCCCTAAGCACCGCCACTTCGACCGGTTCTGTGCTACCAGCATGCAGCGGATTCCTGCGGACTTCACAGGTTCACCTTGTGGGACGACTTCCAACGCTACGTCTTCCGGTAAGCGGTCGCCACTCCAGAACCTCGCGGCCATCGGCCATCTGCTCTGTGAGCAATGTACCCTGCCCACTGCCCACTGGTTTAGCAATTCTTCGGGCTATGTCAGTTACTGGTTTAGACTTCCTATTCCCTATTAACGAAATTCAAAACTTTTCTAAACCATTTCTTAGAAACTAACGAAAGAAAGTAAAAAGTTAATTTGGACACAGTTCGTGAAACACAAAATACATAATTAACAAAATAAAAATAATGTTTCCAACAACAACAGTGTGTGCCTCACGGCTGCGCCAAAAATGTTCATTTCAGCATTAATGCCAGACAGACGCTGTCTGACGCTGGTTTTCTAATGAACCTTAAGGGACAAGTTGCAGTTTCAACATACCTAATAATAATAATAATTGACGTCGTGGTGGGGCTTGCGCGCTCCGAACTCTAGGCCTGTGCCGGAAGAGTTTACTTTGCCGGAACAGGTCTATTGTGAGGAGCCAGACCAAGAGGGATACAGAAACCCGCAGGGCAGCATGTGGCGAGCTGTTGGGCAGTAGCGACCCCACGGACCCTATCTCCCGGGAGAAGTCTTGTTCCTCACCTCTGGCTTGCCTTTATTGGCCGGCTGGAGTGAACAATGACGAGGAACAGAGCTCCCACCTCATTCTTGCCTTTATTGGCCGGCTTGAGTGGAGATTCGCAAGAGCAAACGTGCTCGGAGGAAGGAAGTATTCCAGTAAGATGCTGGTAGGGATCTTGACCGTACTTCCGGGATTGTCCTGATAGCCGTGGAATACCTCTCCACTCCTCATAAGCACCTCAGGACGTGTTGCCCCCTTGTCGCTACGTCACTATGTGCTAGCGGCCGTTTTCGGGGGCCCATTATTGAGTGTGCAAGTCACCCCCTGCTATTTTATCTGTGTATATATAAAGCATTGATCAGGCAGGGGTCATAGTTTTACCATAGTTCCTGGAAACCGGTTCACTTTAGCCACCCAAACCAATAGTCCAACTTTTTATTTTTCCATATCCTGCAATAGTCCTACACCAACCAGGGGTTGTCCTTGGGTGCACTTGCATAGTGCATACAGGGATAATCGTCGGTTGGTGCCTCATTTCATTGAAAATCTCTAACGGGCCTCTGCGAGTTGGCTTCGGCCCCTCGTACGCCTTCCAAAGGACCGGGACCCCATGGTCCCGAGATATGTTAAAATAATAATAATAATAATATTCTTTATTTTCGGACAACAATGATCCTAATACATACTTTAAGCTTTATAGCTTCAAGTCACCTTTGAGTTTCATATATTTAGATTATTCACTAAATATATGAAACTCAAAGACTGACATAGTGATCTATCAACGCACAGCCCAAACCACTGGAGGGATCGGGCTGAAATTTGGCATGCAGGTAGATGTTAAGACGTAGGCATCCGCTAAGAAAGGATTTTGAAAAATTTATCCCCCAAGGGGATAAAATAGGGGATGAAAGTTTGTATAAATCTTCTTAGATTTTCGACTGATTGAACTGAAATTAAAGATTAGATTAGTTAAGAATATTGTGTACAAAGAAGTTTTGTAGGCCCTTTTTTACACACGCTAAACAAAAGTAAAGCCGCAAAAAATATACCTAATTAATAATAATACTTAACGCGAGCGAAGCCGCGGGCAAAAGCTAGTTATAACATATAGTTATTAAACCGAGTCAATATTCTGGTCATAAGCGGAAAAAACCAATCGCCATTGAGCTCTCACTGCGTACTGCACGTGAGGAAAAGTAGGTCAGCTCATAAATTGGTGTATTTTCAAGCATCGTAGTAAAAAAGGAAAAATACAGACATATCCATATTAAATGAAGTACACTTCAGTAATTAGAGAGCTTTTAGTAGGCGTCAGGTTATTTCATTATCTAGAATTAAGTGTAATTTCTATTTTCAGAGTCGTCTGAAAAAGGTCTACAGCCGGTCGATTCTGTAAAAATCTGAACGTGAAAACTTAGATAATGTGAGTTTGTTTTTGCTAGGAATTGACACTATTGACAGCTCACTCCACGCTCACTTCACCTAAGTTTTCACGGTGAGATTTTTACAGAATAGCGGATATCTATGGTCGAACCCTAATTGCGTGACACACTTTCTATCACAATCCGAAGGATTTCGTTGGAAATTTAAAATCCAAAAAAAATTGCTCCATACGTTTAAAAAATTAAATTGTTCGATAACGTAAATAACGCAATGCATATTGTTAAATTGTCAAAATTAATGACATTGGAATTGTGAATGTATTACGCAATTACCCCGGTGCCGCGGTGTGATGTTATAATATACCTAATTATTTATGGCTGCATTAGAATGTGTTATCAAAGCTTGTATCACTCATTTTTGTAAACAACAAAGTAATAAATATTTACAATACTCATATCGAACATAAATGGCGCGATACGAGTACGACATGAATTCGAATAAACTATAAGTTTTTTTTTTTATTACGGCGTTGTGGTAGTGAAACGCGCGTATATCACAATGTTCTTTTTAGGGTTCCGTACCCAAACGGTAAAAACGGAACCCTATTACTAAGATTTCGCTGTCTGTCCATCTGTTCGTCCGTCTGTCACCAGGCTGTATATCAAGAACCGCGGTAGCTAGACAGTTGAAATTTTCACAAATTATGTATTTCTGTTGCCGCTATAACAACAAATACTAAAAACAAAATAAAGTAAATATTTAAGGGGGGCTCCCATACAACAAACGCGATTGATTTTTTTGCCCTTTTTTGCTCGATATCAATAATGAATATTTCAAGTGCCTACCCACTTGAAATATTCACAAAATACTCAGTTGTATTTTTACTTTAATAATAAATATAAAAATTAAATAAATATTTAAGGGAGGCTCCCATACAACAAACATGTTTTTTTCAGCGTTTTTGCCTTGTGGTACGGAACCCTTCGTGTGCGAGTCCGACTCGTACTTGGCCAGTTTTTTTGTTTGATAAGGAGTTGCATAATGAAAAGGGCTGATATTTCAATCATCTGAGAACTTTATTTATTTATTTTATAATTTATGTACACACAGTAAAATACATATGGATATGACATAATTATAATTTGAGTACAAAGGTACTCAAATTATAATTATGTCAACTTTATTCGAGGAATAATTTTGAAATTTTGACAGTTATTTGGATGATATTATGGTTACTATGGGAGCAGTGGTGGCCAAGTGGTAACGGCCGCGACTTACGAGTTGTAGGTCGCAGGTTCGAACCCAGACAGGCGCTTTACTTTGTGTAAATTATTTCATCACCACTGCTCTCAAAACGGTGAAGGAAAACATCGTGAGGAAACCGGCATGTCCTAGAATAAAAAAAAAAATCGAAGACATGTGACATCTGCCAATCCGCACTGGGCCCGCGTGGTGGATTACGGCCTACTACCTCTCACCGAGAGGAGGCCTGTGTCCCAGCAGTGGGAACATTATAGGCTGCATATGTATGGTTACTATGACTCTGGTTGTTTTAATGTTGGCAATAAGCTAACTGTTTCAGAAACTTTTATAGAGGATTTATAGCATAGGTGTAGATAAAATGTAAAGCATACTTAGGGTTTGCTGGACTTACAAGTTTGCTGGACAGTATTAGCAGCGAGAAGTGTCCAGTACAAAGTTTGCCATCTGCAAAGTAAAGAGCTTAAAAGCATCAAGGATATGGTGGACACTTTAAAAGTTATGTTTTCTGCAGTTTCGTCAGTTTTTAATGAGAAGTCAGGCTGATGCGTCTTAAACGAGGCTATAATGTTATAGAGTAAAATATAAATGTCATAAGCAAAGACATTTAAATATACTATCGATTGTAGGATAGTGATCGAGGGGCCCGTGGCTAAATGATAACAGCCGCACAGGTCGATCGATCAGGTGAAGCTACGCTTGCACGGTGGGTCTGTGGATTCAAATTGGATGACCATCTTTACATACCGAGACCTCTCCCTGGCTCGGGTACCGGCTGTCGTTTCTGTCATCTGGAAACGTTTTCAAAAGACTGGCAGCATTGCAACGTTGAATGGCGATGCTAATTCTTTGGCCAAAGAACGACCCAGCCTCTGCTGGTCACGTGAAGTGAAATTTCCTTAAAAAGGAAACGCGCACTCGGGCCCCATGACCCGAGCGTTTCGACCCCAACCGGCTCAAAGCTGTAGTGTACCCTTATGGTTACCGTAATCGCGCCGTTCAGCAGCAAATAAAATAGAAAAACTGTCCAAGTTGCGAGTTGGACGAAGGGTTCCGTACCACAAGGCAAAAACGCCGAAAAAAAACACGTTTGTTGTATGGGAGCCCCCTTAAATATTTATTTTATTCTGTTTTGAGTATTTGTTGTTATAGCGGCAATAGATATACATCATCTGTGAAAATGCTATCACGGTTCATGAGATTCAGCCTGGTCACAGACAGACAGACGGACAGTGGAGTCTTAGTAATAGGGTCCCGTTTTTACCCTTTGGGTACGAAAAAAAAAACAAGATGCTTACAATAATTACGATCGGAAATACAAAAAAATACTGACAAAGAACGAAATATAGGTAAATACAAATTTTATAGAAATTTATAGAAAGAAAGAAAATACGTATATTTGCGGCAAACAAACCCCCCAGAAACCGTAACCGTCCGTAAATAAAACCGTATTTCTGTAGTTTATAAAACTGAAACTCGGCAGTCTGTGCGTATGAAGTGATGTCCAAACATTCGAGTTTCGTTCGCGTTTAGCGTTTGATATGCTAGTGAAGACCCCAGTTCGTAAAAATATAAGGCTAAGCTCGCAATACGAATTTTAATCGTTGCGATAAATAATCGTCAATCTGTAGACAATACTAATATACTAGAGTCCGCGCACTGCGGAAAAAAATCGCTTGAGATTTCACTTGAAAAATTTTTGTGTTTGCGATTTTATAACTTAATCTCAACCTTCGATCAATGTACTATTATTGATCGAAGATCTCAACTATTAAAATCGTAGTGCGCGCTAAGTCTAACATATTTATCACACTATGTTGAAAAAAAAACAAAATCCGCTGTTAGTCCATCCGTCTGACTGTCTGCGGGCTATATCTCATGAACTTCTCTTGCCGCTAGAACAAGGATTAATAAAAATAAAGTTAATAATAAAAATGAAATGTCTCCTTAAAAGAAACGTTTTTTTCGGCGTTTTTTGCCATATGGTACGGAACCCTTCGTGTGTGAGACCGCACTTGGCCGGTTTTAAGTCAGACAAAACCAATTTTCTCTCGGATTGTTTGTCTGTCTGTCCCTCGAGCACCACTTATGCGATTTACTTGTTTTATTAATTACCTACAAAATATGCAAATAAATAATAATTAATATCTCATTATTCATAAAAATACCAAAATGATCTAAGACTATTCACAAACTAAAACATAGCGTCGAAAAATACTTCCGCATCGCTGTCGACTGGTAATGTACCCAAGATTCTGGCGGCATCACCTCGTTGTATGGCAGTGCTTAGCCTCTGGCCAAGGCAAAAGCCAGCCCTTGGGTCACGGGAAGTGTCAACCAGCCGTTTCTTAAGAAGACCATGAGAGAGAGGACCTAGGTTTGAGGGTTTCAACCCCAAACGCCTCGAAAATATGGGTAGGAGTAGTGTAGGAGTAGGGTAGTAGTAGGGTAGGGGTAGGATAGGGTGAGGGGTAGGATACCACGCGAACGAAGTAGCGCCGCGCGCCGGGCAGCTAGAAATAATTTATATGGCAAAACAACGTTTGCCGGGTCAGCTAGTTACCAATAAGGTTATTGTACTTACGCCGCTTGAGGTTTTCCGCAGCCGCAGCAGCAGCACCAGCATAGCATACCGAGCCAACATTGTTACCAACATCGATATAATACGAGTACCTGTATATTGTCTCTATAAAACAGAGATTTCCAGTTATCTTTTTTTAATTATGACATTTCGAAAATGTACTCTACTAACTCTTTAGACCTTTGTATCCTGCTTATATGCGTATGAAGTTTAATTAAAATCGGTTCATTAATTTCGAAAAATAAGGGCTTGCAAGTTTGTATGAAAAGGTAACATATGAAAATAAATAAAGTTTTTGTTAAAAATGAGCAATTTTCTTTAGTTTTCCGTATGTCATTACTTCCCGGAATTTGATCCTTATTTGGGACACTATCGAGTGGTGTAATAATACAGTGTGTGTTTTTTTAAATCAAAATCAACAGGTTCGATTCCTGGCTAGAAATATTGATTTTTCAAAAATCCAATGATGAAATAGTTTTAGTTTTCATCAAAATCGAGCCCGCGACTCCTTTGAGCACTTTTCGCTATTCCTCATAGTTTCGGATTTGGCCATCCACGCCCACTTGAACAATTCACCCTGTATAGGTTTTAGTGGAAACTAGACCATGCAAGCAGTCTCTATCCACAGCTACTTCTTTAATAAAAAAGCTTGTTAGACGAACAAACAGACAAACGAACATTTTTCTTTTACCAACTATCAAACATTGAATTTTTTCGAATAGTTTCTGGTTCCCACGCAAAATGGGACAGTTCAATTTCATTGAATTTCTCGACATACGCCGAGCGTATTCCATACGCGTATGATCCTTTCATCCATGGTTGTGAACGTAGGAATCGAAATAATACTGTTATGTATGTTGTACATGATATTTCATGCCTTTGGCATGCAGATATACGCGCGGGGTTTTTCATATGTAGCAAAATTTTTATTTTTTTAAACGTATATTTCGGAAGCGACCCCGATTGGACCTGAACACACAAACCTCCACCAGCTCGGTAACGGGTCCCATCGGACCCAAGAATGACGTATGTCGACACCCATAACTGATTATGTAAATATGTATTATGCTACCCATCAGGGGCCCAAGTCTGCTATTTTTATAAATTCGTCATTCCAACACGATCCCATTGTCATTTTGCTAAAAGTTCGTAATCTGCTAAATTCATAATGGTCGATCATTGGTCGGTCAATGGCACAGAACATATACGATACTCGTAACGAATTAAAAGCAATGACTGCACAATGACGTTCTAATGGTAGGTCACTGATCAAAGGAACTGTCAAAATTTTAGCAGATTACCGCTTAAGTCAGTAATTCATTTGACATTATGTACCAGATTACCATTCTATGCCATTTCTTTCAATGGAGTGTCAGTGGTTGACCATTGGAAAGTCATAATGACGCCATTATTAGATTACCAAACTTGTCAAAATTAACAATTATGAAATCAATAATAGACCATTCTGACACTATTGTAATAGCAGACTTGAGGCCCAGATCATAAGAATAAGATAAATCTTATATTTAGCGTGCAAGTTTTAGAAATGACTTGCAAAACGTAGATTGTGGACGATGTTTCTGAGCAACGTCGCCGTCGTCATCATCTTTCGGGCATTTCGAAACTTTATATGTCTTTATAATCAATCTCGAATCAGAAATGAAGCAGCCTATAATATTCCCACTGCTGGGACACAACGGGGAACAAAGAGGGCCTGGGCCGAAATCCACCACGCGGGCCCAGTGCGGGTACCTACAGCTACCCAAGCTATATTGGGATAGGGGTGGGTACAAGAATGCAGATGACGAATCATTTGTTAAAGCATTTTTGGTTTAATTTCCTGGTACCTACGTTCTGAATCGTTTAAAGGCCCCAACATAACGATTACTCTATTACCACGCAATGGACATAACCACGAAATCTGTAGAATGTGGGACAGCAGTTATCATTACAGTTTAATAGCCCCAAGGGTTTGTCGAGTCACCATGTTACGGGATTGTGGAGGATAATGTTCAGGAAACTTATATTTTTAATTACTTAGGTAACGGTTCTAGCTCTCAATCCTTACGTCAGTCAATCAATAAACTCAGCCTATTGCAGTCTACTGCTAGACTTAAGCCTCTCCCAGGCTGCGCCACAACACCCAGTCCTCCGCCTTCCGCATCCAGTTTGTCGCATCCACCTTCTTCAGATCGTCCGTCCATCTAGATGGGGGGCATCCGACACTACGCTTGCCAATACGCGGTCTCCACTTCCAGGACTCGTCTACTCCACCAGCCATCGGTTCCTCAACAAACTTACTTACGTTTGCTTACTCTGCAAGCTGAGATTAGATTGCGACTTGAATTTGATTAGCCTTCTGTTAAGTCCAGGATTTTACCTACTGTCAATCTGTACTAGTAGTTTGTATGTAGGGGGTAATCTCCGGAACTGCCAATCGGATCTGATAAAATATATTTGCATTTGATAGCCCAATTCTCGAGGAAGGCTATAGACTAAGTAACATCACGCTAGGACCCTCAGGAGCCGAGCAAAACCAAAAAAAAGTCAGAAAGAACGCTAAGCGAAAACGAAGTACCTACTAGCGCCGGCAGGCGATGCGATGCGACGGGGTGGGTCGGGGAACAAGACATTTTATGCGGACGAAGTCACGGGCAGAAGCTAGTCTATACAGGCAAATTGTCCCAATTTCCCTCAATAAATGGAGAGCCTACCGACTTCACATTAACCGACAAATGCCCATACATTTACAAAGTCATATCGAAACGAGTCACCCAAAGCTGTAAGTTACATGTTTGTAACTTTAATAGTTTACTCAACATATCTGGGGGTAATTTTAAGGAAATGGGTGACACTTAATAAAGGAATGGGCAGGGTGTTTGGTTGTGTCCCATACTTGTAACAACACTAACATCACGCCTGTAAACCCTGAAGAGCATTAAGACTACTTTTTTTTTTTCGGATGGGAAATCATCAAATGACCCCTCGCGCTCTGGGTGGAGCGGAAGGGAGTGTCAGACTCTTACTGACTAAAACCCACCCGTGTTCCTTCCTTAGCCCTTTATGTTCCGGGCCAGCGGTAACCCTTTCGGACAATCCCGCTGACCCGGCAGGCTTCGGCCCTATGGGGCCCCTCCTCGATGCTGACATCTCTTTGAGGCGCACGTGGAACACGTACGCGCCGTCCGGCACGGGCCTGGTCCTGATCGGACGGTGAGCTACCCATTACTGGCCGGGAGTCGTCACGCGGCTCCCGACGCCCGGAGCGTCTCCCGCGGCGGCTGGGACGGGAGGCTCTCTCCCTCATCCTTCCCGCCACTTCCTTCGCTAGCATGACTGCTTCGCAGAAGGAGGTGACTGCCTCCCACTCCCTCTCGCTCACAGTTGCTACTGCCGACTACTTGAATTAAGACTACTTGAAGCTCTAAACAATCCACGCCTGCAGGCCCTCCTATCCACTAGTCGCCTTGTATTTTTTCAAAACAATGACGAGCGATTTGTAAATATTGGCGCACATCTCTAGCTAGAGTGACTTTTGAGTCTTGTAATATCTTGCTGATAAACAGCCTTGCGTTTCATGTGCTAGCAAATACTGTTTGTGTTTTTTTATGGGCGGTTTCTGCCTTAAGGTGCCCCCCGAGACGTGATGCCCTAAGCAATTGCTTAATTTTCTTAGGGGCTAATCCGGCACTACTGAAGAGTGAGGCAGAGGTGGTGGACCTTTAGATAGCACACCTACATTTCGCAAGTTTAAGTCCCATGTAATAGGGGGCGCGCGTATTGTACTTGTTGGTACCTACTGTTGGCGGTTGTGCACATGTATCTAATGTTAAGCGTGCGGTATTTTAGTATTTTTATCTTGGACACGGTATCAAGATGAGAGATGGAGCGAGCTGCTCCTTTTTTAGATGAAATACTTATCTGCTACTAAGTCGCCTGACATCGAAACTGATATACTTACTTATAGTCACACTAATATTATAAAGGCGAAAGATTGTGAGTGTGTGCAGTGTGTGGGGGTGTGTGTGTGTTTATATGTTTGTTACTTCTTCACGCTCAAACGGCTGGACCAATTTGGATAAAATTTTGTATGGAGGTAGCTGATACCCTGGATTAACATATAGGCTACTTTTTATCCCGATATTCCCACTGGATCGACATTAACGCGGGTGAAACAGCGGGGCGCAGCTAGTAAGTAATAATAATGCTTTGTTGTTTTTGATTTCTTGAATTTTTCAAAACACCCTTTAATATCGCTACTATTTATGACTGAGCAGTGCACTATTTTACTACATTATAATACAGATGAGGCCAACCTACTCAGTAAACAAAAGTATTTTGAGTGATTTTATAGGTTAAGATCGTATTTCTCAGTATTCCCGTTAGAAGAAGTATAATTATTACTACCACTGTAATCTAGAGATCATAAGGAACAAATCAACATGCGTTTCCTTAGTAGACGCCACAATTTTTGTTGGGCCTATTCGCCGAACAAAAAAAAACTATCTTCTTTCTGAAAAAAAAACTCAATAACACTTTTTTTTTTTTTTTTTTTAACCGAACCCAGGACCTCAAGCGCAGCAGTAGTGCTAGCGACAACTGGACAGTAATAAGAACCTGCGCGCACTAGCGATTTTAAGTTGGGCGATAGTTTGATCGGTAGGATCAGTATAGAGTTATATGGCAGGGTGCGCACTTGAAGATTAACATTTGTACGACCGAACCAACTAACGACCAACTTAAATCACTAGTGCGCGCAGGCTCTAAACCGATGGATTTTGTCGATTAAAATTAAATTTTATTAATAGAAAACAAACAGCTTATTTATCAAATTAAATTTCAGTCGAGAACATCAATCGGTTTCTTACTAAACTTCAACTATATCCGACGATATACTTATCTCTTTTTTTGACTGTAGGTACATAACTATCGTAAGAATGTTGTAGCGGACACACGTCAGTCAAATGATTACCCTTTATTGGAACAATCGACGAGAGACGAGGGAATATCAATGCAAATTCTATTGGTGTGTATGTAGGCTCACCAAATGTTTGGATTAAGCTGGACAAGCTCTTTTGAGGATTCCGTACCTCAAAAGGAAAAAACGGAACCCTTATGCGATCGCTTTGCTGTCTGTCTGTCTGTCAAGACCTTTTATCTCGGGAACGCGTGGAGGTATCGAGTTGAAATTAAAACCATATACTCAGGTTTACAGTCCCTTAAAGCTGTGATTTCAGATTGCTCCCATAGTAAAAGTTGTTCATAATGATGAGTACAATGGCCTCTTAAGAGGTTGTTAATGTTTTACCAATAACCCTGTTTAAATCACAATGTTAGAAAATGTTTGTAAAGATTTTTAAAACAGCAGTGTGGCAGCACCTTAACATAGAACCACGAAGATCAACGTTCCGTTTTACCTTTGACATTTTACGAATGTCCAAAATATCCTTCTTGAACCTGGTAACCCTACCAGCCAGTATACCGACTAATATAAAGTAATGGACATACTGTGCCTACACGCTGCACTGCTGCCGTGTGATATCGACGAATCCACTACCCTAAACTACCCGTGGGGGTAATAAGAGGGGTCATGACGGAATGACGGGTAATATTTTCCTGTATAGAAATAAATCCATACCTACTAATATTATAAATTCGAAAGTAACTCTGTCTGTCTGTATGTTACCTTTTCACGCCTAAACCACTGGACGGATTTCGATAAAATTTGGTAGAGAGATAGATTGCATCCCGGGGAAGGACAGCGGCGCCGATTCTGTTGTGTCACAAACTAAACTAAATTTAAGTTCAGGCATCTTTTTCTTTCTATTTCATTAAGAAAAGGACAGAAGATAAATATTAGTTTAGTCCTGTCAAATTAGTCAGCGCCTGACGTAAATTGACGTATTTTTAATAGCTATTTTTTTTAAATCTCGTCTAAATTGTCTATGGAGTATCTTAATTTGACAGGACTAAACTAATATTTATCTTCTGTCCTTTTCATAATGAAATAGAAAGAAAAAGATGCATGAACTTAAATTTAGTTTAGTTTGTGAACAACAGAATCGGCGCCACTGTATAGTTTTTATCCTGATATTCCCACGGGATCGACACTTATTCCGGTTAAACCGCGGGGCGCTGCTAGTATCACTATACAATACAATACTTAATCTGCATTCGCGATTTATTTGCCAAAAATGTAAACAAATATGAATTAATGGAAAAATAACTTTAAATCCTACAATATAAAGTTCAGTTTACGCTACAACTTTAAACATTTTTATAACTGTTTCAACTAGTAGGGTAGCACTACCTAGTGACTCTGAAATCTACTTAATTACCATTAAAATAAAGTAATATTACATACCAGGCTAGTTATTTTATATCATGGCACTAATGGTAAGTACGTAATCATTATCTTTACAACACGCTCGTTCAGTTCTAACAGTAAACGTGGATTTATTCATAAACCAGAGCAAATAAACATTCATGAATAAGTTCATTATTTTCATAATTGCCACGTTTGAAAGACATGCTAAATAGTGATCGTATATACAGAACGGACAGAGAAAAGTAACCACCCAAAAAAATAACAAATATATTATTACAGTTTAAGTGTCTAAACATACTATGTTGAAGGTACGCGACCGAAGTTCGGCATGATTACGCCTGCAATGCTATTTGAATTACTGACGACACAAATTATGCCGAAATTACTTTGCGTTAAGGCTGCGCCGACCGCACAGTGGCGCCCTCATCGTTGGTTTGGTTATTTCCTTTATTTTAAAATGAAAATAAGCACGTTAAGTGGTGCTCCTCAAGATTATACGTTAATACTATTATAAACGGCAGTTTTATATTGTTTAATTTTATTATAATCACTAAAACGGGTAATAGTGGGCCACTATTGGTACAGCCTTAAATAGCATTGCAGGCGTAATCATGCCGAACTTCGGTCGCGTACCTTCGGCATAGTGTGTTTAGACGCTTCACCTGATCGATCGACCTGCGAGGACCTATTATTACTTAGCCACATGTCCCTCACAATACTGATGTATGTAATAACTACTAATACTACGATGGTATATTGAATATCGTGTCCTGCGTGTCCTGTCAGCTGCACGTTACAGGAACTGATTGATGCTAGTGATGGCGCCAAACAGGTAGCCGAATTCTGGGCAGAGTCCATTTAGATTACCATCGAGGCGCCAAGAAGAAGACAATGTTTTACAATAAATTATTATAAATTATATTAAAAAAAAATATATATAAATTATATTATTATAATAAATTATTACTTATATTATTATTTATTTTAAATTAATATTTATTACACAATGTTAATTTATAATAAACTCAATAATCGTGCACGAAAAATACTTATGTAGATAAGAAAACAGATAAACTATACATCTTTGAAATACAAAGAGTAAATATGCTTCAATGTAAATATTTTCAAACAGATTCCGTAAAACTATATTGTTCTATTTAAAACGCTTCAGTAGTACAATTTCAGAGATCTTGCTAAGTAAATAAATCTTTAGGTAACATTAAGACAAAGGTAAATTTTCTAAGAAAGATAAAATGATAATACTTTATTGTGATCTGCAGTGTATTTAAATGATTATTAAAAACGAATTACAGTGTAGTGCAAGTTAATGGGCACACTCGCGCTATGGCGAACATTTTTCTTTATTGTATGTCAGTGACGTCCAAAGAAAAACCGACAAATAAAAAACATTACAAAGTGAAAAAGATCTGTCATTTCGGAAGTCGGTTTTGTATTTACCTTTTTTTTTACTTCCGAAATAATAGTTTTTTTTTAACATTGCACTGTATTTTTTCGAAATCGGTCCACAATTGATAAAAATATCGATGAACATACATAAAAAATATATACAGACGAACATAGAACATCCTCCTTTTATGAAGTCTGCTAAAAACAGTCACGCTGGAAGGCATTTACTCACGAGCGATTTTTTAACGCTACGATTTTTTATCACACACATTTTTTGTCACCCGCCCACTAAAGGACGCAAGTAAGCAAAGTCCAAAAAAAAACTTTCCACAAGACCAAGTTCGCTCGGACGTCAAAATATCGCTGCGGGATTTAATTTCGCACTGGATTTTAAACTCTCTGTATCGATCCGAGACTTGAGAATCCAACAGAGCGCATCCTAGGGCGTGAAAAACACACTGTTGGATTTTCAACTCTCGGCGCCAAGCAGAGCGTTGAAAATCCAGTGCGCAAAAAGATCGCCGCGGGGAAAAAATCACCCGTGCGAACTGGGGCTAATATTGATAGTTCAATTTTTCAATATTTAGTGATGATTGAGTTGAGAAATGAGAGCTGTGGTGGCCCAGTGGTAACGTACCCGACTTACGAGTAGTAAGGTCGTGGGTTCGGACCCAGACAGGCGCTTTACTTTGTGTTAATTTATTTCATCACCATTGCTCTCAAAAACGGTGAAGGAAAACATCGTGAGGAAACCGGCATGTCCTAGAATCAAAAACTCGAAGACATGTGACATCTACCATCCCGCACTGGGCCCGCGTGGTGGATTACGGCCCATTCCCATTCCCTCTCACAGAGAGGAGGCCTGTGTCCCAGCAGTAGGAACAGTAGGTATATATTGATATATATTGAACATGAGTAAAAATTATGACAAGCATTTTTAGCATAAAACGTTAGTTTGGTATAACATGTTTGTTTGTCCCAAATAAATAAATAAATAAATGAAGGTGACTCACAAATCTTTACCAGGAAAAAACAATGCTAACCGTTCCTCCGTTAAGACGGCTAAGGCTGGGTTCACACGGCATTATCCTGCACGTTTTTTTGCAGTATACGTCTTATCGAATAAATAGTGGCACTGTATACATTGTACAGACGCCAGCAGGTCAACCTACCCGAAACTGTCAGATTTTCCCAATCAACCTTGAACCTTATGCTTTAGTATTAAAGTCGATAATCTATTAAAGAAATCTGACAGATTGTAGTAACTTGATGTGCTGGCGTCTGTACATCGTCGAACCATTCACATGTCGTTTGTACTGCAAAAAATCGTACACAGAGAACCTGTTTTAAGAAGACACGATCCTAACCCCCCAATCAAAGGAGACTCAATGACAATATTATGACAATTTGCTGAACTTGGGTTAACCTTATTGTCTACTAATAACTTGTTTCCATATTAAAATGCAACCGGTTGGCAAATAATTGCCGAAGTTCCCGAAAATCGAGTTTCTACTGCACAGCGCACAAAATATGTTTTTTGAAGGTTAATGCACTACATGTCATGTCAAATTATTGGACAAGTAAGTGCACATAATAATTTAACATTCATGGTAAATAACGTTTTTTTTTTTTGATTGTATTTTGTTTATTTTTACAATTATTGTAGTGTTTTGTTAGTTAATTTTGTTATTTTCTCGTGTTTACATATATTTATTATATTTGACCTAACCTATTTAATGTGTACAAGTACATTTTAGTTTGTACCTGACATCACAGCGAGCCCTATCAGAATACCAGCGCTGCGACATTTATTTTTTAAATGAAGCAGCAGCATCATGCTGAAATAGGATCCTTTTGGCCTCCTACAGAACTTTCTGTTTCATTTTTCTTTTTGTTACTTTCTTAAAATATAATTGTTTTTTTTTTACTGTGTTTAGTTTAGTTTGTGATCTTCCTGTACGAGTCACACTCACAATAAATACTTTTTCTTTCTTTCTAAAGAGAGGAGGTCTTTATAACTCGGCAGTGGATGGAATAAGGCTGCCAATGATGGTGATGAAGATCAAATTAAAAAGTAAAACTCAATGAAAGTAAGAGTTAACACCGAAGTCGCTAAATGTTTTAGAAATAACTAATTTGCGTTACAAAAAAAGCTAAACATACATTACTTCAATGATTATAGCACATAATATTTTGTTTTAATTACATGAAGACCATAAAGAATCAAGTGTGAACATTTTTTGTGAGCCACACGTGACTATGGTTTAGGTAATCGTAGTTTTACTTATTCATTGGATGTAACGGTTCATAAGTGCAGAGAATCCTCAGGATTTAATAATGTTTTTTTTTATTAAACCTTTTAAACAGTTTTTTTTATTAAACACTTATTTATAGCAAAAATAAGAGTTAAAAAAGTTATAAAAAATATTATTACAAATCAATAATACACATACAATACAATAATCACATGCAAATTGCTCTTCATTATCATCTGTGAAGTTGAAAATAGTTAGACAATCACCCGAAATCAAATATGACACACATGAGACAGGGAAGTGGCTAAGAAATAGGTTAAATTAAAACAATATTATTCGGTTGTGCGTTTTTTTTGCACTGAAGTGTACAGCAGAAGGCCGCGCAATGGAGTCGTCTGCGGAGAACATTTAATTGACACAAGATCAAACTACTCGAGGAAATGGTTGTGTGCTGTGTTTAAATATTGTGTCTCAAAATGGAATTGAATTCTAATTATGTAAGTAATTTTTTTTTTCTTGGTCATTTTTTGTTGCCGAATTTGGAATTACAATCTTCTTCTTAGCGTAGGTATAAGCGGGTTGATGGCAAAGAGTTCAAACATCTTTGGCCCAAAATTCAGCTGCGCGAACTACGCTCACTGACGTCATAAGGTCACTGAGCACAGCTGACATGCGGTGCAGGATAGGAGGTGACGAAAATTGAGTGTAATAAAAAAATCAATTTCAGTTTTCTTATAATTTAGTTGAAACGCTAAGAAACTTTCTATTTTTCCACACTCACTACTACACTATGTTAGGGTCGGATTCCAGTCTAAACGGATGCAGCTGAATACCAGTATTTTACACGGAGTACTTGACCTCAACAACCCAGTTACTGGGTAATATGATCGGACAATCCGTAACGACTGTCAAAGATGCACGAATAACAGCCGGGTCCAACGGCTTAACGTGTTTTCCGAGGCACGGAGGGGTCTTGGTATGTGAAGATGGTCACCCATCCATGGATCAACCGCGGCAAGCGTAGCTTAACCTGATCGATCGACCCGTGCGGCCGTTATTACTTAGCCACAAGCCCCCCACACTCTCCCCCAAAAAGTATTAGAGTGACGTAAACCAAATTCTTTGAGGATTCACGTAATTTTCTGTAGTTTTGTCCCCCCCCCCCTCTCCCCCCTCAAAGTAAACTGCATAATAACCATGGACGTAATATATAGAAGTAACTAATAACCCAATAATGTTCCCACTGCAGCGACACCGGCCTCCTTTCTTCGAGAGAAAGTAGGCTGTAATCTACCACGCGAGCCCAGTGCGGGTTGGTAGTCATTTCTTAGAAATTTTCGTCCTAGGACATAGTCGGTATCCTTACGAGGTTTTCCTTCACCGTTTTGAGAGCTACTAGTAATGAAAATATTTACACAAAGTAAAAGGCCTGGCTGAGTTCGAACCCACTACCTACAACTCACAGAAACTAGCGCGAGTTTAATTATAATTATGTAAATTTATAGATAAGTAGCCTACTTGATGTTTAGTAAGAAACCGATAGATCTTTTCAAATGAAATTTATTTTGATAATTTAGGTAACAGCATGTCGATTCTGTAAAAATCTCACCGTGAAAACTTAGGTGAAGTGAGTTTGTTTTTACTAGGAATTGACACTATTGACAGCTCACTCCACGCTCACTTCACCTAAGTTTTCACGGTGAGATTTTTACAGAATAGCACCGCTGTTTGGTTTTACATTTTAAGGCTCCTACAAACAGGCGCGACACGCGATAAAATCACGCGCGACACAAGGCACCGCAAGTCGCGCAACGAGCGGAGCGGCAGTGTTTAAAGGAGCCTTTATTCGAATACATCCATTGATTTCTTATTAGACTTCAACTATACCCGACGACCTGACTTATCTATTTTGATGACCGTACATTGAATTCAATATGGTCGTAGCAATCTCGTGGATAAATGATGAACTCAGTAGTTTCATTGTTAGCACTGATGTTGTGCCAATTCCAAAGATTAATTATTTTATGCTTCTACCTATTGCTAATGAGGCAGTAGGCGAAAGTCTTGCTTATCTTTACATAGTATAAAAGAAAGTCGATCCCGATCCCTGTTAACTTAGATCTTTTAAACTACGCAACGAATTGCAATGAAAAGTGGGCGTGGATGGCCAAATCCGAAACTATGAGGAATAGCGAAAAGTACTCAAACGAGTCGCGGGCTCGATTTTGATGAAAACTAAAACTGCATCATTGGATTTTTGAAAAATCAATATTTTTAGCCAGGAATCGAACCCGTTGTTTTTGAAAAAAAAAAACTCACACTGTATTAGTACACTATTCGATAGTGTCGCTGATAAGGATCGAATTCTGGGAAGTAATGACATACGGGGAACTAAAGAAGAGCTCATTTTTGACAAAATACTTTTTTTATTTTTCTTATGTTACCCTACCTATTAAACCTTAACTGATTAATTGTTCAAAATGATGACCATTGTTTTCAATACATAGCTGGATTCGACGTCTCAAGGATTGTACTGCATTCAAAATTTGAATTTAGAACATTATTTTGTGAAGGTGACTTCGCTGCGGGTGTATTGAACAGCATTTTGAACAAGGTACAGGTAATTTTGGTATGAATACTTTAAAATAAGAAGCAAGCAGTTTATTAAAATCCCCGTATGATATAATTAAACGCGCGGAAAAATTATGCGTTTGGGGTGAGAGGATATGTGTGTGCAAACCAATGTTGCCATTTTATCTCCAAAACTACTAGTCCGATTTTGATGCGGTTTTCAGTGATCGGTTTGGTCTCTTCGACAGTCAGTAGCTCCAATTACAATACTAGCAGCGCCCCTCAGTTTCACCCGCGTAAGTTTTGATCCTGTGGGAATATCGGGATAAAAAGTACTTTATGTCCTTCCCCGGGATGCAATCTATCTCTCTGTCAAATTTTATCGAAATCCGTTCAGTGGTTTAGGCGTGAAAAGGTAACATACAGACAGACAGACAGAGTTACTTTCGAATTTATAATATTAGTGTGGTGTATTCAGTTGCGTTCGGTTAGCCTGGAAGCCGACCACAACATAGTTTGAAAAGGCAAGACAGATTGATTGATTTTGGTCGTTATCTTGCACAGTCAACAAAAGAGATAGGTATGCAGGATCGTCGGATATAGTTGAAGTTTAGTAAGACACCGATGGATGTTCTCGAATAAAATTTTATTTTATTAATAAAAAAACAAACAGCTCATTTATCAAATTAAATTTCAATCGACAACTTCCATCAGACAAAGTTACATATTAAAAATTAAACGAAGTGAAACTAAATATAAGAAATTATCAAGATACGGCCCTCAAATACCTATGTAGATAAACTCGGTAACCTCAGCGGGGTAATTGCGTAACACTAACAGAGGAATGGCTTTCATTTTGACAGTTCAACAACATTCATTGCGTTATTTACGTTGTTGAGCAGACAAATTGTTCGAACATATGAAGCAATGGATTAGCAATATCCTTCAAAATAATTCAGATTGAGATTAGTGTGTTACGCAATTAGTGTGCAGGTTAGAAATAAAGTCAAACTCAAATTCAAAGCAATAATTTCAATTAAACCAATTACAGGCACTTTTGAATTGTCAAGGGGTCGGTCAGTCAGAAAGATGAGGCTAGTTGCCCATTCCAAAGCGTAGGTTCCTAGGTATGGAGAAGAACAGGCAAGAAACTCCATGGACACTCTTTTAAATAGGTAGAGGCTATAGTTAAAAGGGTCTACCAGACTATCAGAAACCTAAGAGGACATTAGGAAGGATTTTTTAAACTTCGAACGGGGTTTTGAATTTTGTTTGCGAATGCCTAATGATTTATATCGTAAATAAATTAATCACGCGTAGGTAGATAACCAATCTGTTTTTTTAATGTAAATAAAAGCGATATTTAATTTAACATTTAGTGTTAATAATAGGTATTAAGACTAAATGATAAATTAAATATCGCTTTGCAGTGTTCATAACATCTGATTATTAACATTCAATTGTATACTTTAGTGAAAGGTATTCTAAGTTGATTTTTGAGTGACCATTTGTAACAAAAAGGTCCTAGGTTTTTGGTGGCAATGTATTTTGAACTTTGTCAAGTAGGACATTCAGTTTGTTGTTCCATATCTTGAAAATGAACTCAAATTATTAAGTAATTAAAAATAGTATCATATAAAAAATAAAAGCGTTCTACTCATTTGCATTTAGGTACGAAGATAGAATAATCTTTTGGATAAGGAAACTTTTAACGAAATACATTTGGAAACTGGTTGTTTTGGATAGCTATAAAAGACTCTACTTAGGAAATCATTTTCCTTGTAGGCAGCTCAACGTCATGTTTTTGGAATAGTTCTTACCTGCTAAAAACATCACGCGATTAAGAATCGCAAACTAAAGTTTCCTCAATGTTTCGAAATAAAACGGTGAACATTTATTTGTATAGAGAACCTTTTTTTTTTTTTTTTTGGGTGGGAAATCATCAAATGACCCCTCCCGCTCTGGGTGGAGCGGAAGGGAGTGTCAGACTCTTACTGACTAAAACCCACCCGTGTTCCTTCCTTAGCCCTTTATGTTCCGGGCCAGCGGTAACCCTTTCGGACAATCCCGCTGACCCGGCAGGCTTCGGCCCTATGGGGCCCCTCCTCGATGCTGACATCTCTTTGAGGCGCGCGTGGAACACGTACGCGCCGTCCGGCACGGGCCTGGTCCTGATCGGACGGTGAGCTACCCATTACTCTCCGCCCGCAGGCCCGCGCCTACGGTGGCCGGAAGTCGTCACGCGGCTCCCGACGCCCGGAGCGTCTCCCGCGGCGGCTGGGCCGCCGAGGCTCTCTCCCTGAGCCGTCCCGCCACCTCCTTCGCTAGCATGACTGCTTCGCAGAAGGAGGTGACTGCCTCCCACTCCCTGTAGCCCGGACCATGGCTTGCACCAGGGCCGGATGCGAGAGGTCGCCGCCGCTGCCGATCGCCTCTACGAGGACACGGCGGTGCTCCGCCCAAGCGGGGCAGACCTCCACCGTGTGCTCCACCGTGTCCTCTGGGCGATCCTGGCAATGGTGACACCCGGGCCTTTCCTCCCGCCTGATGATGTGCAGACCTCCCGAAACTTCAGTGTCCGGTGAGGACCTGCGTCAGGCGGTAGGTGAGGGCGCCGTGGCGCCTCTTTAGCCACTCCTCAGTATAGAGACCCTTGAATTAGTACTTTAATATTATGTATTATTTATTTATTTATTTTTCGCACACCACAAAGGTACAAAAGCAGCTATGATGATAGCGACTGTACTTACACTCATTGGTTATAGCGCCATCTATCCTACCACTTTGGAACTACGCAAACCGCAAGCAAAGACGGCAAAGCCTGACGTCCTGCATCACGCAAGCAAGATTTTCCCCGTCAGTAACTACACCGTTAGCAACAGTGACGTACCGTTTGCGTAGTTCGCTGGCTCGTTGCGTAGTTTTGATGGAGCGGGATAGATGTCGCTACAACAGAATATGCTTAAAGAAAACACGTTTTCTATCAATAAATGACGTTACATGTGGTCGTCGTCGTTTCCTTAGTTGGTCTGTTATACCCTATTCACGTAAAGTATGAAAACTGACTTACTAAGGCGGATCACACACGACAACACGCCACGCGACGGGGCGCAGATAACCGCGCGATTTTTTACATAGGTACAAATTCAATAAAAACGCGCTTGGCGCGATGGCGATCTTATTGCCAATTGTAACGAAGACAAAATAATGCAGATGTTATAAAAAAAATATCAAGGTCATAATGAACTCCTCATTGACCTAGTTGCCACTTAGAAAGACAACAGAATAATAAAAGTCTCATTTGTAATCAATTATAACGCTGATTGGTCACGGTGGCAACTGACAAGGTTGTAGCATTATCATTCACATACACACACATATTCTTAGAACATTAGGGGTGTTTCAGTCTTGTTCGGGTCGGCACATTCGATTCGGCAGTATTCGTCGTTTAAATCATTTTACCAAAAAAAAACCGACTTCCAAAAAAAACACTACAAAGTGAAAAATAACTTTAATTTCGGAAGTCGGTTTCAAAAACTAAAATACAGATCCAAAGACAACGACTCCCGAAATTAAAGTTATTTTTCACATTGTAGTGTTTTTTTTGGAAGTCGGTTTTTTTTTTGTTAAAAAGTTTTTATTTCTCGCTTTTTAGTGGGTCTAACTATAATTTATCAAAGTTACAATAGCCTAATGTCAACTTGCCCTTCGTCTTTTACAAAATATTGCTTTTCCCGATGCACGATGCAGGGACGTTAATTGTTGAGCAGTTCTCTTAGTATTCCACCATCAGCTCCATTTCACCATTCGCATTGTAACAAGCATTAATTGCTTAGCAACCATATTAAACTAATCGAATGGTGGCCATCTGTGGTCTTCTTCATCAGTTCCACTTCACCGAATGGTGATTTCCAAAAGCAAATGCACGAGTTACTTTAAAAAAATACCTAAATCGCTATAGGTGTGCCTATAATATTTGAGGAGTTCCCTCAATTCCTCATGGATCCAATCATCAGAACTGGATTTTGATAAAAATGGGACCAATCTGGAAGTACCTACCTATATTCTAATTAATAAAAAAATATTTTTCCAAATCGGTTTATAAATGACAAATAAATAAATACTGAGGTAACAAACATAAAAAAAAATACAACTGAATTGAGAACCTCCTCCTTTTTTCTAAAACTTTTTTCTTATACTCCGCTCGGCACATAGATTTATTCGGCGTCTACCTTCGCTGAACCATGACCAATGTTCAGGTTCAGTTCGGGCTAAACCGAGCGGCTTTTCCACAAACACAATTATGTAGCACCCTTTAGCGCACTCTATCAGATGCGAATCTGTGAAATGACGATCACTAGTAATAGTACCTACTAATAATTGTATGGCAGGTTGCACACTAGAGATTGTCACAAACAATTTTTTTTTTTGTTTGTCCATTTGTGTTTGTGCTGGGCAAAGGCCACCCCTATTTCCTTCCATACCTCTCTTTTTCTGCGATCTCTGATAGCCATGTTGGTCCCGCAAACATGATTAGATCGTCACACCACCTTCGCCGCAGTAGGTATACCTCGACAGCAATGTTCTCCATCAGGCATCCAGTAAGCGACGATTTTTGCCCATCTCTCCGGGTGCATTCGTGCAACAAAAATACAAATACATATTTTGTTAAATTCATGGTATTTGTTGTTCCTTTTTTGGTGTGACTTATGAAGTATTTTATCTAAAAATTTTCAGGGTAACCACACCAACAACGTGGAACACGCAGACCCTGCGAGTAAACCACCTCCACAGCCGCCTCCAGATAACCCGAAGTATATACTGCATTCAGAAAAGGATACCTACGACTTTGTCGCACACAGATGCATTTCCAAGCCAACCAAGTAAGTCTTGTACGATTTTCCACTACCCAGGCTGCGGTGCGATTCTGTAAAAATCTCACCGTGAAAACTTAGGTGAAGTGAGCTGTCAATAGTGTCAATTCCTAACAAAAACAAACTCACTTCACCTAAGTTTTCACGATGAGATTTTTACAGAATCGACCGGCTGTTCTGTAAAAATCTCACTGTGAAAACTTAGGTGAAGTGAGCGTGGAGTGAGCTGTCAACAGTGGCATGTTGTTAATGTTTTACCAATAATCGTGTATATATAGCAAAATCAGCTTCCCACTGCTGGAACCATAGATCGATATCCGTGGCTGGGACACAGGCCTCCTCTCTTCGAGAGGGAGCAGGCTGTAATCTACACGCGGACGCGGGCCCAGTGCGGGTTGGTAGATGCCACATGTCTTCTAGGACATGCCGGTTTCCTCACGATGTTTCTTCACCGTTTTGAGAGCAGTGGTGATGAAATAACGGCTTTGCCAGACAACTAAATTATATTCTTCAGGTTCACATGTCGAGCAATTCTATTATTGCAACGCATACCATTTTAGATCATTATTAGACGTATGATTTACTTTCAATTTGTTTGTTGCCATCTATAATAAGCAATTCATCCTTAAATGATTCAACCTTCACGGTGAATTCGTTACTCTAAATTGTAGCACGTTTAACACTAAACAGCACTCAAGATTTATTATTAACACTATTCGTTAGGTTTGTAAAAAGATTTGACCCTGTATTGTCGAACAACTATTTCGAAGTACGCTCAAACTAAGAAAAATCCTTAAATTTTTTTTTGAGTAAACTAAATAGCTCTCAAATAATAAAAAAAAAATATTAGAAATTAATATTAATTAATATTATTATTAATTATAATAGTAAGATATTTATTATGAATTGCAATAGTTATCTACTATTGCAACACCGAACAGGTGCAGGTAAAAAAAGCATTTGAAAACTTTCCAAATGCTTGTTTTACACCATAGATTTATAAGAACCAGATTGAGTGTACCGTACAAAACGCAACGTTCAAATTGAATGCATTTTGTAATGCGCGTGTGCGTGCGGACCGCCCACCACAAGTGTATTATTATCGTTTCTGCGTTTGTGTGCGTGACATTTTCTAATACCAGCGCAAAATGATTACCCCAAAATATGGGAAAATTCAAGTAGTTTTCTTATTCATATTGACATAGGTAATTATGTAGTTAATATATGTGTACAAAATGAAACCCGCCTTTTACATTCATACCGAGTGCCTATTATGATAGTTTTTAGAGATTGTTATAATTTTATTTTATAACATGGTTTTCGTAAACATATGTGAATGAACAAAAAACTTTTAATATCATACTAACATTATAAAGAAGAAAGTTTGTGAGTGGTGTGTGTGCATGTTTCTGTGTATGTTTGTTAGGTACTTCTTCTTAAAGATCGAACGACTGACTGAATGTATTTCTACTTTCGCGCGGGTAAAGCCGCAGGCAGCTATAAAAGAAAAAATAAAATAAAACAACGTATTCAAACTTAAACTCAAAATTATTTATTTCAGCAGCACAAAAAAGGGGTAAAAATATTTCACACTGTACCTTGGCAATACTCAAATATTATGGAGTCGTTTTGTTTTTATTTAGTTTTCGTAATATTTTTAAAGAAATTCATCATAAAATTGCAAACTTACCTGTGAAAAGTAATGTTCGTATCCTTGTCTTTTTTTGGAATGTAGTTTTTACACGATTTCACCGCACAAACAGTCATTTTTTCAATTATATTTAACAGCGTAGACGCGCTTTGAACGTCTGTCGCGTAATGGCGGCCTGTGGGCGGGGCTAACGAACGAAGACGCTATTTTGGTGTCTTTGAATTCGAAGCATTTGGACAGCGCGTACTAGGCATCTGGATGTTCTTATAAATCTATGTTTTACACCTAAAACATACAACAACTAGCTTAGCGTTAATATTGCAATTCACAATCAATATTTTGACAAGTGATTCGTATCATCGACTTAATATTATATTACGTATGTTACCTTCTTGAAATTGTTAAGTGCCGCCCTAAGCCGAAAACCACCAAATAATTCCTTGTTTCGTTTCAGTGCTCTAGAATCAACAGGTCACTTAATAAAAGGATGCCTCGGCGGAGGCATCCTTGGCATCCACGAGGCGTACATGAAATGTGGCCTATGGACATCCCTAGTTGTAACCGTTATCTTCGGTTTCTACATCGCTTATTGCGTACATGTAAGTTATTTTATTTCTTGTAGAAGAGATTTTTTTTTCATAACTCGTGTCATCACTCGATGTTGTTTTACTGTAATTTTTTTTTGCAATGAAAATTTTTAGTTTTAGGTACTTGGGGATTATGTTTATTTAATGAATTAGACTTATTTCCATCAAGTCGAGAAAATGATATCGGTCAAGTTGCCGCCGCCGCGCCGCCGTTATTTGCAAAAGTTATAGCGTACGATATCCAAACTGTCCATTGCAGCTTCTAAGATCAAAAATATTTCAAAAACAAAAAACGAAGCATTTATTTCAATGAAACCATTGACAGGCACTTTAGAACTGTCAAGGAGTCGCTCAGTCAGAAAGATGAAGCCAAAGACTACAATATGATGCTGGATGAAGCTGTAGAGTTTGCCCGTTCCAAAACGTAGTAGGAGAAGAAAGAAAAGAAATTCCATCGACATTCTTTTAAACAAAATAATTGTATTGAATTTTCATTTGTTTTCCAGATTTTAGTTACTTCAGCACAGTTACTATACAAGAGGCTACATTTACCACAAATGTCGTACCCGGACGTTGCAGAGGCAGCACTAGAAGTAGGACCTTTTCCTAGCTTGAGGAAATATAGCAAGTGGTTTAGGTACGTATAACGTTTTTAAGAGAGCTATTCTGTCAAAAAATCACCGTTAAAACTTAGATGAAGGGAACTGTCATTCCACCTGAGGGGCAATTCTCGTAATGTTAAGAACTTTCACAGTCTGATCTGTGTCTTAATCTGTCAAAAATAACTTTAATTTCCCTACATTTTGACCAGTTTTTGACATTTCTTTGTCGCCGAGATGAGACTGCGACTAGATTTTGAACGTTTTAGATTACAAGACCTTGACCTTCTGATAGTAGAGATTGACACTATTTACAGCTCAATTCAAGCTCATTTCTCCTCTGTTTCCTCGGTGAGATTTTTAAACAGCAATGCTGTGGTAGAGTTGTGAGTTAGAACCCGGGCAGACACTTTACTTTGTGCAATGCATTTCATCACCACTGCTCTCAAAACAGTAAGAAAATACATCGTAAGAAAACCGACATGTCCTAGAACCAAAAATTTTAAGACATGTGACATCCACCAACCCGCAATGGACTCGCGTGGATTATGGCCCACTCCTTTTCACAAAGAAAAGGCCTGTGTCCCAGCAGTGGAAACATTTTAAACTATTTTGGGACCTACGTGGCATATGGTTCCCGATCATGCGCCCAAACGCAATAATCATGTTCAATTATTATTATTTCAATCGGAAAACTTTAAAAATAGGAATTAGTGTAATTGGCATATACACACGAGTGACACGCATCGAGGGTAGAGGCAACTGCAGCCATCGACGAGTACGGTGATCAAATATTCGAGCGGCATGTTGACGACGGTAGTCGCCGACAGGTCGACGACTGCCGCCGACACGCGTTGACGGCAGCCGTCGACTACATCGCAGCAACGGCTGCAGTCGCTCGTGGGCATGAGCAATATTAGTAATAGCTTAGAAAATGTACATCAAAATGTGTATTTTATCTACTTCAGGTATGCAGTAGACGTAATAATATGTATAGATCTGTTTGGTGCTTGCTGCGTCTACCAGATCATAATAGCGAAGACCATACAGCAGCTAGTTGAAACGGAGGAGGGGACAGAAAACTTGGATTACTTAAGGCTATACATATTAACTTTATTAGTGCCCATACTGCTACTCTGCATGATCACAACCTTGAAGTATTTGGCACCATTCACACTAATTGCTGATGTATTTATTGGTAAGTATAAAGAGGTATGAGGAACAGGGTGTAAAGTTCACTCATACTTTATAGAAAAGGGAGGATCCTCCGACCAGAAGGGTGTTGTGTGTGGCGGACAACTGCCCGATGATTCATGTCGGGCCGTTGTATCTATGCTAGTTGCGCAGTAAACTCTGCTTGCGAGATGCAGGATTTTACGTGACGTCAGTATGACGCGTTGTTCTCATGTGGCATTGTAGATACCGCTACAAGTTCATTGCATAGTCAGCGTCGAGAATATCGGGAATAACAGGAAAACATCAAAATTGTTTAAAAAAAAACCACCCACTTTGGGACAGCGTGGCGTGGAAAATTGCAGCCCTCTCACTGAGAGGAGGTCTGAGAGGTGTCCCAGCAATTGGGACGTAAATGTATAAGAGTACAATTGCTACTCCGTAGGTATATCTATTTTATTTTATGTATGGTATGTTGTACAATGTACAGACGCCAGCATAAAAAGCTACCCGAAACTGTCAAATTTTCCCAATCAACTTTGAACCTTATATTTTAGCGATAAAGACAGATCATTATTGTATCGTCTGTAGCAATATATTTACAGTATAATAAAAGTAAAAATGTACGGAAGAACTGATTATTTATTTTTCGCGATCTCCGGGGTGACCCCGTAGTAAAAGTTGTTCATAAGGGCCTGTCCGGGTCGGCATGATTGCCGGCGATCGCCGTACCGAATCATCCCCACCCGAACAAGTGTGTAACACGCCTAATGATGAGTTCAGTGGACAGTGACTACTTTTAAGAAATTTCACGCGGACGAAGTCACGAAGTCAGAAACTATACTTGTAACATAACTTTTATACTTTAAAACACTTATTTCAGTGTCCTGTGTGATAGCCACAATCGTGTACAGTCAACAGTCGGCGCCAAAGATCTCTGAAATGCCTGCGTGGAAAGATGTCATTGGTTTCTTTGAATTCTGCGGCATTGTAGTATTTAGTATGGAAGGAATAGGCGTCTCGCTGCCCATCGAGAACAATATGAAGAATCCCAAGCAGTTCCCTATGGTACTATGTGCTGGTAAGTCTAAATTCAGGCCTTTTAAGGGGAATTCTATCTATCTATCTTACCTTTCATAAGGCCGTATCCTACCCGAAAGTCGCGCTCGTTATGAATGTGACGTACCTACTCACGCATTTAATCAAATCACGTGTTTACGTCTTAATGGTCGCGGATTCAACGAATCGAAGGAAAAGAATCGATTTTCATAAATGCGAATCCTACCAATCCAACTACCCTACTTCCTATTAATATTATAAATGCGAAAGTTTTTGAGGATGGATGGATGTTTGTTACTATTTCACACAAAAACGAATGAACGGATTTTGACGAAACTTTACAGTAATATAGCTTATACATCAGAATAACACCTAAGGCGATTCACACACGGCACCGCGCACCGCCGCGGCGGGCGGTGGCAGTAAGGCGGATTTCGTAGCGGTGCTCCGCGCGGTAAGGCGGTTTACGCGCCTGTCCGCGCGGATGGATTTAACACGGTTTGACCAGTTTGATCACTTTTTCATCATTTTTAAATTGCAACACGTCCTGCACCCAAGATGATCCGCGCGGTTATGCGGCGCCCCGTGTGTGAGGCGCCGCCTCACCGCGCGGACGGCAGCGCGGAGGGGCGGTGGCGGTGAAAGCACCGCTCGACTGCGCGGCCAGGCGGTGTACGTGTGTTAGGCATCTACGGATTTAATAGAGACCAATGCGACATGAAATCCGCTTCACCGCCTACCGCGGCGGTGCGCGGTGCCGTGTGTGAATCGCCTAAGATACTTTTTATCCCGATACTCCCACGGGATCGTCACTTATGCGGGTGAAAGCGCGGGGCGCTGCTAGTATTAGGTATAAATGCGAATCCTACTAATCCTATTATCCTACTATCCTACTTCCTACTATCCTACTTCCTACTAATATTATAAACGCGAAAATTTGTGAGGATGGATGGATGTTTGTTACTCTATCACGCAAAAACTAGGTACAGAACGGATTTCAATGAAATTTTATAGTAATAAAGCAATATCAGAATAAAACATAGGATACTTTTTATCCCGATACTCCCAAGTCCCACGGGATCGTCACTTATACGAGTGCGGGGCGGGTAAATTGAGTAAATTTCAGACTAATTAGTATTAAAGCGTTTTCTACGTTACGTTTTTCTAATATTATGTTTGTGACGTCACAAACATATTGAGGTTGCTAACGGAAATGTTTTTCCGTAATCAAATACAATAAGTTGGATATTGTGTACAGTCAACAGCATAAGTAGATGATCAAAATCACAAATTCAATACTAATGAACGGAGTTCGCGTCAGAACTGTGTGGCGTCGAAGTGTTTCAAAAGTATGTGATTGTAAATTATACCAAACATTTACTACTAGTACAGCTGCATGATCAGTTTTGACTCCTATTGAATTTCTGATTTTGATCATCTACTTTTGCTGTTGACTGTACCTACGCTGCCGCGCCGTATAAGTTGATCACTTATGATTTTAATCATGTTCTATTCCAGGAATGACGGTGGTGGTCTCATTCCTGATTCTGGTCGGATTCTTCGGATACTGGGGTTTTGGAGAGAAATCTATATCACCAGTCACACTGAATTTTCCATCAGAAATGTAAGTACTGCCTGATAACAGCTGCACGATTCGAACGGAGGATAAACCACGTCGCGGTTGCTTCGCCATTACATATCGAGACCTCCCCATGCTTCGGAAAGCACGTTAAGCCGTTGGTCCCGGCTGTCATTTGTAGAACTTTGACATTCGTTACCCAGATAAGTCTGAAAGTCTGACAACTAGTCTTACCAAGGGGTATCGGATTAACTCACCGTCCGATCAGGACCAGGCCCGTGCTGGACGGCGCGTACGTGTTCCACGCGCGCCTCAAAGAGATGTCAGCATAAATTGAAGGGGCCCCTTAGAGCCGAAGCCTGCCGGGTCAGCGGGATTGTCCGAAAGGGTTACCGCTGGCCCGGAACATAAAGGGCTAAGGAAGGAACATGGGTGGGTTTTAGTCAGTAAGAGTCTAACACTCTCTTCCGCACCACCCAGAGCGGGAGGGGTCATTTGATGATTTCCCATCCGCAAAAAAAAGAAAGGGGTATCGGATTACCCAGTAAGTATGGGTTGTGGAAGTCAGATAGGCAGTCCTAGTCGCTCCATGTAAAATACTGATACTGAGTTGAATCCGGTTAGACTGGAAGCCGACCCCAACAAAGTTGGGAACAGGCTAGGCAGACTGATAGATGGAAGTACTTACTGCCTCGTTGGTGTAATGGCCCTATGTCCATTTGCGCAACTGCTTAACGTAGCGGACGTACGGAGTTGTATTGATGATATTTGTAATGATTTATAATAACAAACCCTAAAAACGCTGTGTTCGTAGATTCGTTAGTTCCAAAGGTCCTATAGCCTGTTCGTTTGTTCTGAAAAACTAGGTGACATCAATGACTAACAACTATAAACCTTTCTGTTACAGCTTCCCAACAATTCTGAAGGTGTTAATGGCAATTATGATCTTTGTAACATTCGCACTCAACTTCTGGGCCCCATTCAACCTAGTCTGGCATTACGTGTCCAAAAAACATGACCCAAAGAAGTACTGGATCTGGGAGAGGGTGTACCGAGCTACGTTCATAGTCATCATCACTTCCCTAGCGATCGCTTTCCCGAATATAGGAAATCTAATGGGACTGGTAAATATGTTTTTTAATCTATCTATAAACTAATAATAAAGCTGAAGAGTTTGTTTGTTTGAACGCGATAATCTCTGGAACTACCGGTCAGATTTGAAAAAATCTTTTTGCATTTGATAGCCCAATTCTTGAGGAAGGCTATAGGCTATTTAATATCACACTATGACCCTTAGGAACCGAGCAAAAAGAAAAAAAGTCAGAATGAATGTTGCGACGGGGTGGGGGTACGAGAAATTTTACGCAGACGAAGTCGCGGGCAGAAGCTAGTCAATAATAATTGTTCTGTAGTGGTATCTACAACGCCACATGATACTGGCGTCACACAAATCCTGCATCTCGCAAGCAGAGTTTACCGCGCAACTAGCATAGATACAACGGCCCGACATGAATCATCGGGCAGTTGCCCGCCAGACACGACACCCGTCTGGTCGGAGGATCCTCCCTTTTTTATGGAGTATGAGTGAACTTTACACCCTGTTCCTCATACCTCTATAGTTCTGTAGAGGGGCCCGTGGCTAAATAATAACAGCCACACAGGTCGCTCGATTAGGTTAAGCTACGCTTGCCGTGGTTGGTCTGTGGATGGGTGACCATCTTTACATACCGTGACCCCTCCGTGCCCAGGAAAGCATGTTAAGCCGTTAGTCCTGTGCCGTGTCCGTTTCGACTGCTCCGTCACAGTGTCCTAGAAGAAAAACGTCTACGTCAACATTACGAAGGAATTTGTAAAAACACTAAGGCATACGGCTGTAGGTCGTGAAGTTCAAACATTACGACTTCATTCATGCTGTCCTTTTTTTTCGAAATCGTATCAGTGGTTAGCAAAAAGAATGACACCTCTACTAAGCTAAGAGAACTGCGTGGCCGCGCCGTTCGCGGTTCTCCACGTTTCGACCGCGCGGCCATGCCACTTTCTGAATACCTGGATGGATTGGATCTACGAATTTGCGACTTTCATTGTTAGTATTTTACAAATTCCTTCGTAATGTTGACGTAGTCGTTTTTCTTCTACGGCACTGTGTCCGAGCAGTCGAAACGGACACTCCTGTGCCTGATCTCTCTCCGGTCGTGTCGGATTGCCATCCCATCCGAATATAAGAGTGGGGGAAGAGTGAGTGCACCTGTGTCTACTATAATATCTCTCTCTGGAGGAATATTATTTTATCTAGTATCTTGCTAATCTAAGATCCTGATTTTCTTTTCCAGCTCGGCGCGTTTTGCTTGTCGAACATGGGTTTCATATTCCCGGCCATCATTGAACTACTTGTGGTTTGGGAAACTCCAGGCCTGGGAAAGTACAAATGGCGATTGTGGAAGAACGTCATAGTTCTAATAGTCGGTATACTCTTATTCGTAGCCGGCACCTACTCAAATGCTAAAGGATTAATTGTAAGCTTGCAAAATTAACTTAATATTGTTATAGTTAAATATACTTTTTTTTAAGTTCACCAGTGGTTTTTCTTTTTCGGTTCCTTGAAACGATATTGTAAGGTATTTTAATAATAAGTAGATCGAATAATGGAAAAATTTTAATGTCTCTTAATCCGGCACTGCTGACAGGAGGAGTAAGGCAGTGACCGAGTGCTCGAGTGGCGTCCAAGGACTAGAAGACAGAAGACAAACTGTCGGTCGTCCGGCGACATTGTTACTATCGCGGGTAGAAACTGGATGAGGCTGACACAAGAGCGTGGGGATTGGCACATGAAAACAGAGGCCTATGTTCAGCAGTGACTGAAGTCGGGCTCCGGATTATGATGACCTACAAAAATAAATAATATCCCACAGGCTAAAACATTTCATGTTTAAGTAGATTGCCGGGCCACAAAAGGGATGAATGAAAGTCATGCATGCTGCTGAGATGAGAATGATAAGAGTAGAAGAGGGATACGTGGTGTTACACGAATGTATAGGATAAAAAATTAGTACATAAGAGGAAGTTTGAAAGTGGCACTGGTAACTGAAAAGTGGTGTGGAGGCTGTCATGGTATGGGCATTGTGTTACGGAGAAATGAGGAAAATGTCGTGAGGAGAGTTTTGAGTATGGATGTCGATGGCTATAAGAGTAGGGGAAGACTAAAGAAACGATGGATGTAATGTGTGAATGATGATATGGTTAGAAAGGGGGAGACTACCGAGATGACAACTGATAGAGAAGTAGGTATGGAACAAAATACATGTTGGCCCGACCTCAACTAAGTTGGAATAAGGGCAGGAGAATGATTGCCAAGACTCACATACCGCTTTCACTGTTAAAAAGTTATCAGGACAAGGCCTGGACTCTTGCCTGCTCAAAGGGAAAAAATATGTTCGAAAAAAATGTTTTGTGCACCACGAAGACTAATTATTTGTAGTAGTAAAAACTCTGCAACTGCCTTGCATGATATTCAAGACTTTAATACCCATTTTCTGACTTGAGAAGTTGAGAACTTGTCAAACTCTACTCCTCGAGGTATGTCGATAAAAACTATCCTATGTCCTTCCCCCGGGATGCAATCTATCTCTCTGCCAAATTTTATCGAAATCCGTTCAGTGGTTTAGGCGTGAAAGGGTAACATACAAACAGACCGACCGACAGACAGACAGACAGAGTTACTTTCGAATTTATAATATTCCTCCTCTTCCTCAAGTCGTACTCCTCATTACTGAGGGTCGTGATCCTCCCTTGAAAACATCTTTTTCCTAACGATGTTTCGCCATCTCTGTCTATCCTTAGCCAGGTGAAACGCATTATGAAATTTCGTGTCAAGCGAAGAGCTTATCTGATCGGACCATCGCAAAGGGCTGCGACCTCTTGGTCGTTTACCGTCCACCTTGCCATTAGTTGTTCAAGGTTATCGCCGTCTTTTCTCGCTATGTGGCCGAAAAATTCCAACACTCTACGGAGACAGGTCGCGTAGGATAGACTCGTTGGTGCGTAATGCAGTCCATGGAATCTGAAGCAACTTCCTCCAACACCACATCTCGAAGGCGTCTATACGAGCTCTGTCGGCCTTTCTCAAGGTCCAAGTTTCTGCTCCGTATCCAAAAATTTAAAAGACCAGCGTGTTGACCAATTTCACCTAGGTATTTCGCGAAATGTTGCGATCTTTCCATATTTTTTGAAGCAGAGACATAGCATTCTTGGCCATGCCTATACGTCTACGGATTTCTTTTTCGCAAGACCCTGTGTTAGATATGTTAGAGCCCAGGTAAATGAAGTCATCGACCGTTTCGAGATTAAGAGCGCCAGTAAGCTCTAACTTATGTGCTCGGTCCACCGCCATTAATTTGGTCTTTGCGTGGTTGATTTGTAGGCCCAGTTCCATGCTGATACGTTCCATCCTACTAAGGAGTTCCACCATTTCAGACGCTGAGGCTGCTAGGAGAGTAGTGTCATCAGCGTAGCGGAGATTTGTTAACTTGGTTCCGCCAATCGTCACACCACCTTCCCAGTTTTCACAGGTACGTTTGATAATATATTCTCCATATGCGTTAAAAAGGATGGGAGATAAAATGCAGCCTTGCCTTACACCTTTTCCGAATCTGAAGGGGTTAGAGTTGGTTTGGTCGACCTTCACGATGCCTTTATTTTGAGAGTATAGGGCTTGAATTAGGGATACCAGATGATGCGGTACTCCAAGCTCCAGAAGTACCTTCCACAGACTTTGCCAGACTACGCAATCGAAGGCTTTACTGTAGTATATGAAGCACATAATGAGAGGTGAGTTAAACACGTATGACTTCTCTATCAGGTGGCGGACGTTGAGGATCTGCTCGCGAGTTCCCTTGCCCTTTACAAAACCAGCCTGTTCTTGAGGGATCTGCCAGTCCAGAAAGTGACGGATTCTGTTATTTATAATATGTAGCAGTACCTTGTAATGTGTAATGTAATATTAGTTCTTCGCAAATTCAACATAAGAATATTTTGATGGACTGTATTTTGAAGGAATCAAAGCAGAATATGACAAGTTTTCAACTTCAAATTTTCAATTCAGAAACTGGGTGTAAGAGTACCTAATTACTAGGTACTAGGTCCTAGTACACACGGCTACACATCTAAGCTATATAAATAACCAGTCTATACTGACTTGTGTTTGTACGAAAAACCTATACTTACTACGCGAGGTCAGCAAAAACTGGAGATGTATAACTTGATGTGTTGCCATGTGTACCTAAACATGCATGAAAATTAATCAACATAAAAAAATAAGTGACTGTAACTGTCTACGCTGTAAATAGCTTTCCAATTGTCCACGGCTGTCGTAAAAGCATACTTTGCAAACTATGATAATCGATTTCATAGATCGTGGATAATCAATGCATCCACCGTAGGTACATTTTAGTTCTCAATGTATTATCAGTGTGATAGTACATAAACATGCCACGATGACTAAAGTATTTTTTGTTCTGTTTATTTTATTGGTTTGCAGTCATTTAAACACTGGAAAGGTAATTATTTTTTATAGCAAGTGAATAAACAACTTTTTTTTTTCTAATAAACAGGGTCAAAATTAATAAAAAAATAGTGTAGGTACCGACGTTTATTCAATTTATGCATAATACCATAGTTACCTTTTTCCAACGTTAAAATATGTTGTTAAAATTCGTAGGAAGAGAAATCAGCAGAAATAGCAGATAATACTGAAAATACAAAGAATGATAATGACGAAGATGAGTCTGCCTCAATACAAGTTGTTCAAAGGGATGTGGTCGCAGATCAACAAAACAAAGCTTTAGTAGACTATGGCAATAATCCACACGAAGAAGAAAATTATACAGAAGTTCTAAAAGATGCTAATATGAATACAACGAGAGCTGAAGCCAAATATAATGCTTTTTTTGAAGATTTAATCAGTGACTCTGGTGAGATACCCTTAGAAAACCGAGATGATAACAATGATGAAGTATCAATATCTGGCGTTGTTTCTATTGAAGAAAATGGCCACGACAAAATAGCTATTGATTTCGAAGATATTACCAAAGCTTACAATCATGATGAAAAAAGTCAAGAAGACAGTACGATTGTTGACGAAGACGAAAATAACTGGAGAAGTGCAGAAAAATTTCATTCTGATGAAAACAAATATGCGCATGACGCGGCAAATGAAGATAGTGTTGAAGATGACAAAGACTTTAGTGTCGAAGACTATATGGATAAAAAGATCGACTTAGAAGTTAGAGGCAGAATGGAAACAAGACATCCTGAAAGAAGTCAACATTTTAATACAAGGCCAATGAATATGAGACATTATGGGCCACCTGAGGATCATGGGATTTTAGGTAAGAAGAACTTGATAGTTTGGGAGAGTCGCCGCTGTGGCACTGACTTTGTCGAGAGCGCTGGTTACCAAAATAGCTACCGCAAGTGCGAGCAGTGATTTTACTAAAAACAGCCAAATTGCAAGAGCAAGTAAATTGAGATTGGGATGTTGGGTATCTCAACTCGGAAAGGTTCGGTTCAATAGGGATGACTAGGGTTGGAGTGCACAAAGCCCCCTTTATCCCCTTCGAACCTAGGAACCAGCCGGTCGATTCTGTAAAAATCTCACTGTGAAAACAGGTGAAGTGAGTTTGTTTTTGCTAGGAATTGACACTATTGACAGCTCACTCCACGCTCATTTCACTTAAGTTTTCACGGTGAGATTTTTACAGAATAGCACCGTCGAACGCTAATTGCGTAACACACTATCAATCACAACGCGAATCATTTTGAAGGATATTGATAATCCATTGCTTCGTATGTGCGAAAAATTTGTCTGCCCAACAACGTAAATAACGCAATGAATATTGTCGAACTGTCAAAATGAAAGCCATTCCTACTCTTTAGTGTGTTGCGTAATTACCCCACAGGATTGTTTATTATCCAACACTTATCTTCTTGGTTTTAAACCACAGCGTGAGGTATTATGAGGGCAGAAAGTCTTTAGAATCTGAATCAGCTGCTTATGTTGGAAGAATTAAATAATAAACTTAATAATAATTATTATTTTTTACCTTTACAGATTCTGGCCCTATGAGAGGCTTCGGTGAAATGATGGTACCTCGCTACAGGCCAGTGTTGACTAGAAGTGGAATTGTATATACACCGACTTTATTCCCAATGCAAACAGGATCATCTCTTTTAGACCGAATATCAGGACGCAACTGGGTTTCTAATAGAGTTCATATGAATCAAGAAGCAGAGGCTTTCAAGCCACGTCCTAACAGAGTAATTGGAGTACCCCACTATGAAGATTCAAAGATGATAGACGACTACAATGACTATGGACCTAATACTAATACTTACTCCTATACACCAGTCAGGAAGGTGACTACGCAGGCGCCACCTCAGCAGATCGCTGCTCCTAACCTTGATGTCTTCCAAAAGCTTGTGGAAGCATCAAATCATCCTAAGTCACAAAAGAGAACGTTTAATGAGTTCCCTGGTAATTACCATACTCAACGACAGTATCCTGAGAGCTTAATTGGAGCTTACAACGTTCGGAGAGTTCGTCGAAACGCATGGGATGAACCACCATTTCAAGATATTTAAAATTTTATAATTAAAATACTTATAATAAAAAAATATTGTTGATTGTTATTAATAAACAGCCAATGAAGTTGTTTTCTTCTACTAGAGGAATAGAAATAAATTAAAAAATTATGAAGCAATTTAAAAAAATATTAGGTAGTAGGACAAACCACAAAAGGTAGCTTGAGACTTCGCTCGGATGACGTAAGCGCGCGGTACTGACGCGTTGATGGCGAGAGCGGTAACAATGCGGGGGTCGGGAGGAGCCGCTCGGGTCTCAAGTAAACTCTTGCGGGTTATACCATCGTACATCGTCATAGAGGGTGACCGCTGAGATGACCCGCCTCGAGTAAGGACAAATACGCGAGCATCCTCGACCCCTTGCCAACTATATTAGAAGGTCACCGTGTAGTTTTAGTCAGTTAAAGTCTGACGGACCCCTACGCCAGCCACAGGGTGGAGGACTTCACATTTACACACTAATTTTGATGATATTTTCACGATGTATCATTAAGAAAATATAAGGCGGATCATATTCGATCAATATTATAATGCACAATAATTTAACGTATGCGCTATTTTAACCGTTTAGAGCTGAGTTTGCAAAATGATGGAACAAAGTTTTGGGTAAGTTTAATTTTTATTGCACTTTATTTTAATTGCACTGTGTTATGTATCGAGCATCGGGGTAATTGCGTAACCGTAGACAGAGTAAACTATAGACTGCTGCATATCTTCTTTTCCATTCGCACAAGAAAAAGAGAAAAATATTGACGTGACTAGCAAAGAAAAGAGACAGAGTAAGAATATTTCTGTCCCTTACTGCGTGTCGGCTAAGCACATCAATGTGCACAACAAGCTTGACGTTTAGAATTAAATATTAAAAATTATGAATGAATTAGTAAAAACTACATCGCGATTAAACGGAAAATAAGATATTTTTCGTGCATAATTAAATAATAGTACATTTGCGCAACTATGAAAATGGTTAGGTGCAGTGTAATAAGCTGTAAAAATGAGAGTATAATGAAGATTGCCGGAATTTTTTGTCCCTTTCGGTGACACGGATACCATGAGTCTATAGATTACTCTGTCTACGTGCGTAACACACTATCAGTAGCAATAACTTTCATTTTGACAGTTCAACAACATTCATTGCGTTATTTAGGTACAGGCGCCAGCCAGCAGCCAGCACATCAAGCTACTACAATCTGTCAGATTTCTTTAATAGATTTTCAACTTTATCGCTAAATTATAAGGTTCAAAGCTGATTGGGAAAATTTGACGGTTTGGTGTGCTTGATGTGCTGGCGTCTGTACGTTGTTGAACAGACAAATCTTTCGAACATAATCTAAGATTAGAATTATATTCAGACTGATTGCCTGATTGCTATTGTGTTACGCAATTAGGATGCTAGTCTGGGCCACACAAGACATTAAAGCTTGCGGGCCGTCAATGCTATATAATTGGGTGATACTAAGTAATTGCTACGAGATGTGGGAACGAGTCTGATGCCGAAAATATCGTTTTAAAAATGTTTGTCCGTTTGTATGGATATATGTAGTGGATTGGCGCATTATACGGCTGAACAGATTTGGACGGAATGTGGCACACAGATAGTATATAACCTGAACCTCGGTAATACGTTCCCGTACGATAGTTCATAACATCAACGCGGGTGAAGCCACGGTCAACAGCTATTTAAGGTGAAAGCGCCAGGGTAGCCCGCGAAATTCAATTTTTTTTTAGGTTTTTTGCAATTTGCTGGTCAGTATTAAGTTGTACGTTGATTAAAATATGATTCGCGGTCGTAACAAATATGTATTTACAGAATTATAATCATTAAAGTCATCAATACAACTCTCTATGACCATGTAATCCCCAAATGTCAAGATTTCATGAAATAGTCATTCTTGGGGATTACATGGTCTTAGAGAGTTGTGTTGATGACTTTAATGATTATAATTCTGTAAATACATATTTGTTACGGCCGCGAATCATATTTTAATCAACGTACAACTTAATACTGACCAGCAAATTGCAAAAAACGTAAGAAAATTTGAATTTCGCGGGCCACCTTAGAGCTTCCCCCTTAAGGCGAAAGCGCCAGGGTAGCCCGCGAAATTAATTTTTTTTTAGGTTTTTTGCAATTTGCTGGTCAGTATTAAGTTGTACGTTGATTAAAATATGATTCGCGGTTGTAACAAATATGTATTTACAGAATTATAATCAATAAAGTCATCAACACAACTCTCTAAGACCATGTAATCCCCAAGAATGACTATTAACTTCAAAATGAAATATCAACTGTCAATGTCATTGTCAAATAACATTTTGTAAAAATTGTAGACGAAATTGTTTTTATTGACTTTTACTTGTGTAGAATAAATTATAATTTATATTCAATTTATTTACATTCTGTTCAAATACTGAGTTCATCATGGGTAAAAGATATATTTGTGATTACTGCGACAAGTCAATGGTAGCGACACCAGCTATCGTTCGGACGCATAACAATGGGCTGATTCACCAAAAGTTAGTTCAAGAACACTACCAACAGTTCAAAGGTATCTAATCTAACTAGCCTGTATTGTCCCACTGCAGGGCAAAGGCCTCCCTCGGTCAGTGGGTCGTCTTAGGGGCGGATTTTTTTCGACACAATTCCGTCTTTTGCGAGTGGCGGCCAGTCCCTACGGTAGGAGTCAAGCTCGTCCCGCCATCTTCGTCTTGGCCTGCTGCGATGGCGTCATGCGTTTAGTGGGACCCAATCGGTGGTTCTCTTAGCCCGTCATCCGACATGCGGCAGACATGTCCGGTCCAGTCCCACTTAAGCGGTTTTCTGGGTAACATCTGTATCTTGGTTGTGGCGCGCAGTATTGTGTTCTTTATACGGTCAGAAATTCGAACCTCCAGGATACTGCACTCAGCGTTCCATGGCTCGCAAACCTCGACCTTGGACCTCTGCTGAAGTGTCAAAGACCAGGTTTGAGCACCGTATGTAAGAATGGTATAATATTATTAATTATTAGCAAGCCGCGTGCCCGATAGGATTTCCAATCGGCAACATAGGTTTGAACCCAGACAGCCGCTTTACCATAATCAGCCTATAATGTTCCCACTGCTGGGACACTGGCCTCCTCTCAGTGACAGCCGCTTTACTTTGTGTAAATTATTTCATCACCTACTCTTAAAACTGTGAATGAAAACATCTTGAGGAAACCGGCATGACCAAGAACCAAAAATTCGAAGACATGTCACATCTACTGACCCGCACTAGGCCGGAGTAGTAGATAACAGCCCACTCCCTCTCGAAGAGAAGAGACCTGTATCCCAGCAGTGGGAACATTATAGGCTAATTATGGGGACGAATTTACAAACATTCTTTCTTAATGCTCGCCTTCATTACAACATTTGTAACCAACTAAATATAATTTAAATTTACACAAAAGTAAATTTTTATGATATAATATTTCAGATCCTGAGACCATACTAGCAGAGGAAAGCAAGAAGAAACTGTGTACAAGATTCGCCAGTGGAGTATGTCAGTTTGGCAGCATATGCCGCTATTCACATTACAGTGTGGAACAAATACAAGCTCTAAGAGAACACGGTAAGTGCAGCTACAAATTACCCCCCCCTGCCTATCTGACCTCCACAACCCAGTTACTGGGTAATATGATACCCCTTGGTAAGACTGGTGGTCAGACTTTCGAGGCTCTGACTACCCGTAACGACTCTCAAAGATCCACGAATGACAGCCGGGACCAACGGCTTAACATGCTTTCCGAGGCACGGAGGGGTCACGGTATGTAAAGACGGTCACCCATCCACAGACCAACCGCGGCAAGCGTAGCTTAACCTGATCGATCGATCTGTGCGGCTGTTATTGTTTAGCTACGGGCCCCCCTTATTTATAAACAAAAATGTATGGTTAAGCAAATGCCAATCATTATTCAACTTTAAGCAATGTTTATAAAGGAGATCACCCATTTTGTTCAGCGACTTGGGATAAAAGATAAAAAGTTGGTGGCCAGGAGTTAATTACATATTATTTGAATGGACAGTATTTGAAACATTTAGTTGTATGGCAACAACGCTGTAATGAATTTGAGAACAAAGATATACAACGATCTTATCTTTCGATCTGCCTCCAAATATATATACCTAATATATCTCCAAATCCAAATGAATCTCGACTTTGACGCCTTAGTAAAAAATAATGACTTAATATGTGTAAGTACTTTAAAAATATGTAATTATTATTGATAACCACCAAAGAAAGAAAAAAACTAAATGTGTAATGTCCTTTTCAACAATGATTTATGCAACAAATGCCTTCAAGAAATACAAGTGTGATGTCATATTGTTATTTGATATGTGTGTGTTGTGTGTATTTCAGACTTTGTCTACTTACCATTTTCATGCAATTGTTTTTTTCTACTTACAGTTGCCTCAAAATACATGCCAAAAGATGTAATATTTCCATCCTTCGAAGAGCTTGTCCATAAGCTTCTGAACGAAAAAACAAATAAGGAACGAGACTCAGGCGATGGCAACACTGTTATGTATGATAGTAATGGAGTCACTCATACTTTCCCATGGACTTACAATAGCGTTTTGGACAGTTATGCTAACAACTTACCTCCTAGTGTCAAGAGAATGAAGATTGAAGATTTTACTGATGCGAAAATTGAGTCTTGGGGATGATTACTAAAAGGCGATCGGGTATGGAAAATTATCTTATTTTTCTATAATCATTCTCTGCCTGTAGCAGACCACTAGTGCCTGGGACTGTGGTGGCATCGCCACATGCGTCTTGCATCTGCATCCTGCATCGCGCAAGCAGAGTTTACCGCGCAACTAGCATAATATATAAACAACGGCCCGAGTTCCCAACATCAATTGTCGGGCAGTTGCCCACCAGACACAACACCCGTCTCGTCGAAGAATAGAAAAGGGAGTTCTATAGAGGATGAGTGAACTTTACACCCTGTCCTCATGCCTATAAACAAACGTCGCGTGACATCATCACCATAACTTCCTCAAGCTTTCGAGTGGCGAGTCACACAGACAGCCAGCACCCACGGCTTCAACGGGTATCCTGACCTGCCTGCAGCGGAGGCGCATTCCTAGTCATCACCCTCAGCCTCGTCAGCAACCTTGGCGCAGCCCTTAAAACCCTCTCCTGTTCGACGCTAGCAGTCGTCCAACTCCGAGAGTTGAAAATCCGTTCGCGATAAAATCCGGCCGCAATATTTTTAAGAATGTGGGCTAACAGGGTTATGTTCTCTTAAGTTTTAGCCTAGTCATAGCCGGTAACTATGTGCATACCTACGTTGTGCAAATAAATAAAAGTCACACTATTTTGGGTCTTACTATTTTTTATTTATTTATTTATCCATTTATTTCAGGCATTAAGGCCCATAAAAACACATACAATACAATAATAACTTTAAAATACTATAAATGCTGGGACACAAGCCTCCTCTCGGTGAGAGGGAGCGGGCCGTAATCCACCACGCGGGCCGCTAAATAGCTCTTTAATCCATAGGGATTGAAGAGCTATTTTAGTCCATAGGGACTAAAAGTGATTTGATTTTGGAATGTGGATATTCTTAGTAAAAGTTTCATTCACCAAAGAGATCAATCACGAACATTGTATGAACAAGTAACAGGCTGTATGATGAAGTAAAACGTGCGAGACAACAAAAAAAAGTTTGTGAACAAATAAAAAACGCGGTAATAGCGCGGGGGTCGGGAGGGGCCGCTCGGTGGGGTAAGGCTCAACTCACACCGAAAGAGCGGAGCAGTTTCAGTGTCATATAATTTTAAGCTTTATCTTTATTACTATAAAACATAGTATCGCTTGAGAAACTTGAAAGGTCGCGCAGCCGCCCGCGGTGCCGCGAGCACTCCGACGACTCAAGTTTCTGTCAGGTCAATCAATCAGGTTTCAATCAGACAGGTCTCAAGTTAACTCTTGTGAGTTGTAGGTAGTCTGGCGTCTAGAAACTAAGTGGTAGTTTTAGGTAGGCTGGCGTCCAGAAACTAAGTGGTAGTTTTAGGTAGGCTGGCGTCCAGAAACTAAGTGGTAGTTTTAGGTAGGCTGGCGTCCAGAAACTAAGTGGTAGTTTTAGGTAGGCTGGCGTCCAGAAACTAAGTGGTAGTTTTAGGTAGGCTGGCGTCCAGAAACTAAGTGGTAGTTTTAGGTAGGCTGGCGTCCAGAAACTAAGTGGTAGTTTTAGGTAGGCTGGCGTCGAGAAACTAAGTGGTAGTTTTAGGTAGGCTAGCGTCCAGAAACTAAGTGGTAGTTTTAGGTAGGCTGGCGATGGCGTCCAGAAACTAAGTGGTAGTTTTAGGTAGGCTGGCGATGGCGTCCAGAAACTAAGTGGTAGTTTTAGGTAGGCTGGCGTCCAGAAACTAAGTGGTAGTTTTAGGTAGGCTGGCGTCCAGAAACTAAGTGGTAGTTTTAGGTAGGCTGGCGTCCAGAAACTAAGTGGTAGTTTTAGGTAGGCTGGCGATGGCGTCCAGAAACTAAGTGGTAGTTTTTCTTGCTTTAAAATACGTCTATGGTTCGTATAGAGGACAGTCAAAGTCTCCTTCGCTGCACGGGTAGTCTAGAAGATCTCTGTGGTTTTTCTGGTTTGATTTCGTTCCTTCTCTCTGCGTAGTAATTCATTGATGGGTAGTGTATGAACCTGAATTCTGGTGCCACTTCATACCTCAATGGTTCAATCTAGAACAGTTGCAATACTTTTAGGGGTTCAGTAATTACATGCCGAAGTTGCCTCACTGCGATAGGTACCTCGCGGTCACGGTTTAGCTCGCTACCTCAATTACACTATTTTTCAGTTCTGTTTTTTTTTTCTTTTCTCCATTTTTTCTTGTCTGTTTATGTAATGTGTACAGTCAGCAAAAGAGTTAGGTATGCAGGATCGTCGGATATAGTTGAAGTTTAGTAATAAACCGATGGATGTTGTCGAATAAAATTTAATTTTATTAATAGAAAACAAACAGCTCATTTGTCAAATTAAATTTCAGTCGACAACATCCATCGGTTTATTACTAAACTTCAACTATATCCGACGATCCTGCATACCTAACTCTTTTGCTGACTGTAGGTACATAAATAGTAAAATAATAATTAAAATAAATAGTAAGCCAGATTGCAAAAACTATCACAAGTGTCAGGAGTTGGTGAGATTACAGATTGAGTTATTTAAGTAATCAAACATGGCGTTATTCATAATGTGTGCATTTTTCTGTCTAACTATACTTTTTTTGGTTAAATTTCAAAGGAAATACCGCAAAGGGCGAATCGATAGGTACACCAAAATAATTATTTACCTAAATGTCAATTTTCCACTCGCCCCTATCTATGTTATGGGTTTGGTTTCCGCACTTAGTCCTTCAGTGGACCATTGTGCGTGTCCACTCGCCCCTTCGTAAGGGCCGAATCACTACACCAAAATAATGAAAAAAACGGGGTGAGTGGAACATTTTAAACGAAAGGGGCAAGACCCAAGGGGCGAGCGGAGCCCAAACCTTTCGGAGATTTACGCGTTCAAAGAAACAAACTCTTCAGCTTTATTATTAGTATCTAGATATAAAATTAGCAATAATTATTACCTGTTTCATGAACCCGAATAAAATAAAACAGAAAAACAAATGTTTAAATGACATGGTAGGCATGGGAATTTGAAATCAAATCGTTTTAGCTACACCATTTCTGGCCTTTCAAGACAACTGACATTTACTACATACTTAATACATAGGTAATCCAATTTCAACTGCCTCACAATTTATGTGATATCGCAATAGTAACTTTAAGACCTGCACTTAAGGCTTAGTTTCCGATACACGTTTAATATATTTTTATGAAGTTTAAAATAGTAAGTCATTCTGAAATCAATTTTAATAACATAGACATAAAGTTGGTATTTGTTAAAAGTGGAAATGAAATCAATTTCGATTGACGTTACATTGATTTATTGTTATTATTTCAACGAAATTCCGATATTGTGTAAAATCAAAATGCATTTTTTAATCTAAAAATTTTTTTTTTTTTTTAAGTTAAACGCATGGTTCACAGTGACAGCGTCTTTATGTCGTAGTAATAAGGTTTGTTTTCATAGTTCAACTGCGGTTGCTTGTATGTTTCAGGTACTAATCCCACAAGATATAAGTAGGTAGGTACATTAAGTTCAACCGTTAGCATCGAAGATTTTTATCTTATAAAAAAACTGGCCAAGTGCGTGTCGGGCCACGCACAGTGTAGGGTTCCGTAGTAGCCCGCTATCACAATGTAGTACGATTCTGTTGTTCTTTATTCTGATACTAAAAAAAAAAAAAAATGTTCATATTTGGTTTTCAATGCAAGTCTTTACCCGTTATAAACAAGCAACTACTTCATCTTAATCACTTTACAGGATTAATGCCAAGGATTTTGTATTTGGTACAAAATTATCCAACACCCAAGTTCAACGACTATTACTGCTAAACTAATAAAGTTATCTTAACCGCTATAATTTTTCTTTAAAGTTCATGAAATGCACTGTCATCGTGAATTTTTCCAGATTTTTCAAGCCAGCAATTTAGGTTTTAGAGAGGGGGGGGGGGGGCTACTGGAACAAAAATTCGCACTTTAAAGTTTAATATTGCGTAAATGGAGCATTAAATCTAAAAATAATTTTAGCAACCCCCAAGTCATTTTAGAAGACCTATTCAACGATACCCCACACTATGGGGTAGACGACGAAAAAAATATTCATCCCCACTTCACATGTAGGGGAGCTACCCTAAAAAAAATATTTTCCAAAATTTTATTTTACCACTCTGTCGGCGTAATTAATATACACACTCCTACAAAATTACAGCTTTCTAGTACTAACGGTCTCTTAGCAAAACCTCCGAAAGACAGACAGACGGACGGACATGACGAAACTTTATGGGTTCCTTGTAGGTACTACGGAACCCTAATAATGCACACTTGCTTTTCCAATTCACTTTTGACATTGGCAGAATAGTTGACATCGGCTTTACTTGCCTTAAGTAATTAAAAATATAATAGAACTGCGGTTGACCGTACCTATTCTTACTTTTGCAAATAGAGAGATAGATAGAATACTTGTACACTATAAAAAAAAACCGGGCAAGAGCGAGTCGGACTTCTGCACCGAGGGTTCCGTACCATCATATGTTTTTAAATTTTCATCGGCGAGGCCTATATTCATCAGAGAATTCTAACATGCAGTACTGCGGTGTAGAATATTGCAGATTTATGTCAGCGCCATCTCTTGACCGAGACTTCGTTTTATTTTCCCTGTAGTTTCTATCACATAGAATAATTTCAAATTTTTCTATTTGCAAACTTCGGAGATAAGGGGGGGGGCGGTATTTTTTTTAAATGTTAGGTCAAAAGTCGAAAACTATGCGGTCTAGGAAAAAAAGAAAATATGTTTGAGAATGTGCAAACTGCGCTCTTTCATATGATACCCCACATGCCCTAGTAGCCCCACTTCGAATTTTTCAGACCCCCTTTCAGTCCCTGTTGCAAAAAATATACATATATTTTTATATATTTATTATTTGCAAAATAGTTGGGCAAACGTCATCTAAAACTATTCCAAATTTCAAGTTTATAGCATTAGTAGTTCTTGAGATATCCAACTGTGACAGACAGAAAGACAGACTTAGTCTCACCATAAGGGTTCCGTTTTTACCATTTTGGTACGGAACCCTCAAAATTACTGTAGAATTATGAACTACGTCTATCTTTTATTCCCTCAGGGAGTAGTTGAATTATTCCTAAGCCGAAAGACATTGCTGCTCCTGTCACTGCTGGACATAGGCCTCCCCCAAGCACCGCCACTTCGACCGGCACCCCAAATTGCGTAACACACTATTACTCTCAATTTGAATCATTCTAATCCATTGCTCCATATGTTTGATAAATGTGTCTGCTCAACAATGCAAATAACGCAATGAATGTTGTTGAACTGTCAAAATGAAACCTATTGCTACTGATAGTGTGTTACGCAATTAGGGTGCTGTTCTGTGCTTCCCGCATCCAGCGGATCCCTGCGGCCTTCACTAGGTCACCACCAAAGGGCAATAGAGAGGGCTATGCTTGAAGTTTCCCATACCTACGTGATCGAATCAGAAATTAAGAGATTGATTTAATAAAGGGAAATATTTTACTTATCCTCTAAAAACTTATTGACCTGCTGATGATAACTAGACCCTTTTTGAAATCAATGAACCTCCAAAAACTATTAACTTTCTGGCCTTTTGTCAGTTGGTGGTACCTAGTGACTATGCTAGGGTAGTAGGGTACCCCGACCAAACGGGTTAGGTTAGGTTGGAGCTGTGACCAACCGCGCAAGCCGAGCGAGCGAAGCGAGCGTTGCCGCGCCAGGCAGCCGGCGAGGGCTGCATTCAAGTTGGTCGTAGTTACTTGGCTATTTTGAGGACCCTAAAATAGGAAATATTTGTGGTTCACAAAAAGACTGATCAATGATATTTAAGCAGCGCAAAATGAGAATTATTAAAAGTTCGGTTCGGTTCATGCTTTCTTTTGTGAACCTCAAAAAATTACAGAATCAATTACTTATTTAAAAAAAATAAACAGAAACCAATAATAGTCCTAAGGCTGTTTTTTATTTATAATATAAAGCAATTGTGGAGATATTTTCTTCATTCGTGACACCAACTTATATAATTCCGTGCCAGGCTTTATTCTTGCTTTTATGGATCCCTGTAAAGATTGAAAAAAAATATTGCGGCTGGATAGAATTATAAGCAAGAAGGTACCTACTAGTTTTCACCATCATTTAAATACGAACGAGCTACCGCCAAGACCGACCAATCAGGGACGGTTCACAATTTTACGGATAATAAAATTGGACAGATTGTGAACCCCATCGGGAAGTACAGGTTCGTTCACAATATGACGGTTTGACATGGAAACTATCGAAAATTATTACGTTATATTGTGAGCAGTATGGTACAGACGCCAGCACATTAAGCTACCCGAAACTCAAATTTTCCCAATCAACTTTGATCCGATAATGATCGCTTTAGCGATAAAGTTGAAAATCTATTAAAGAAATTTGACAGATTGTAATAGCTTGATGTGCTGGCGTCTGTACAGCGGTGTTCACAATCTTCCGGTGACAGACATATTATACTTAAGTAGAAAAGAAATCTTGATGTTTTAACATGTCGCCACATAAGTAGATCGCCCGTGCGAAGCAGGGTAGGGGTGCTAATGCTAAAATGTACGTTAATTTGGAATAATATACCTTTCTACAAATTTTACATAGTCCGTTTTGAGAGGTACCTATATACCTATATATTCTCGGGGCTAGCTGGACCGAACCAACGCGAATGTATACGTACATCCGTGGTGGAGCGACTCAGACTGCCGGGCACTTCTTCTCTTGCAACCGAGCGGGTGGGCAGGTTGCGGATAGCCCAACTCCGGCTGCGGGACCGACTGCATACAGTCGATCTCGCACCCGGAGCATCTCGAAAGAGATCCCGGACAAGAGAAGTGCCCGAACACCAAGCCCCAGGTTTAGGGTAACCTATATACCTTATCCCATGTACCAAATAGTCCTAATCATTCCAACCCCTCCATATCCCTATAATTCCGTCAATCCCTAAATCCCTAGGCAAAATCCCAGGCCTAGGGTGATCCCCCGCAACCTATACCCCACCACCAAACACCCTCCCTCCTATCCTTTACATCCCGTTGGTCCCAGAGGACGGGTAACCTCGATTCCAAAAAAGCCCACCCCCCTCAACAATGAACAAGCAGCAGGTAAGAGAAATTACCCAGGTGGGTTCCGGCCAAGCCGGGGAATCCCACACCGCTACTGCGGTCAGCCCCCAACATATTCTGGGGGGGGCAACCAACTGCTCAACATTGCCGTGCTCTTCAGCACAGCGGGTGCTGACTTAGCGCCCATTACCCAGGCAGCGATACACGCGCCCACAAACACAACTCCGGCTGCGACCAACGCGCCATTGGATGCGTTATTGGATGGCAGGCTAACCAGGCGCTTACTACGACTGGACAGGAAAGGCCTGCGCCTGGTGACGGGGACCATCACGGGACACTGCTCACTAAATAAAAATTTTTACACATTAGGCATAACAGACAGTCCCCTGTGCAGGGCTTGCATGGAGGCTGATGAAACCATTGCACATGTGCTCTTTGAGTGCACAGGCGTCACCCAGATAAGGTCAGAAACCCTCGGGACACCCAGATCGTACACAGATGTTCTTAACAGACCAGGAGCTTTTATCAGCTTCTGGAGGGAGGTGGGCTGGTTGGAATAACCACCGACGGCCGCCATGGCCCACGCACAATGGTCCACTAAAGGACCCCTAACATAGAACATAGAGGTACCTATAAGTATTACTTGATTCTGTAGAGCGCGTCAGGCATGTGTGCTGGCTGACGCAAGATTCGATGACTTGATGATGAAACAATATCTGTCTGTTTCTGTCATTCATTTAAAGACGTCGGAAAAAGAATTACTTATGTTTTAAACATGCTTAGCGCTTAACGCTTTTAGTTTTTTGTGGTGCAAGTGGGCCTAGCCTAACTTGTCATTTCTTTATAAAGGACTTTACCACAGTTACAATAAGGTTCGAAATAAGTAAAAAAAAGTAGCTCGATAGTTTAAGCTTGGAAATCGTTAGAATTTGGTTTGTGATGAGACTAAATGTGTCATCATCATCTGCCTAGCCTTTTCCCAACTATGTTGGGGTCGGCTTCCAGTCTAACCGGATGCAGCTGAATACCAGTATTTTACATGGAGCGACTGCCTATCTGACCTCCACAACCCAGTTACCGGGAAATACGATACCCCTTGGTAAGACTGGTAGACGGTAAATGTTTAAAAGTTGATAAGAAATCTCACTAGTTTTTTTTTCTGTGAAGCAGACCTCATAGCGCTTTTTGGCTTTACTTCTTCTTTCCATACTCCATTCCAGTAGTCCTGAAACATTTAAACGCTTGCTGATACAATACGTACCTACTTAAATTTGCACGAGGATCTTTTGACGCGTGGCCAAAATCGGAACTAAAGCTGCCATCTTGTTTTTAAGTTTCCGTACCCAAAGAGTGACACGCAGCGCAGCAGTCAATCGCTTAACCACTGCGCCAACCGTGCCGTCAAAGTTAAGTTATTGAGCAAAATATGTGTTCAAAATTGCAGCAGAAGTACAATGCAGTTTTGAACAAATATTTTGCTCTTTAACTGAGATTAGAAAAACTGAAATGTTAATATTTTGCTCAATAACTGAGATTAAAAAAACTGAAGTGTTAATCGACTTTTGTTGCTGACTGTGCCTTCACACATCCCAAAGAAAACTTGAAGTAGTACATACCCCAGATCTCAATAATTTTTTCCGATCAAATTCGTTTTCTTGGTCTGCGCCAGTTCTCAACAATGCAGATTCCTTTGCCACCAGTAACACAAGTTCAGGGGGAGCCTGTAAAAGGTTTTATTAAAACTAAGTCATTATCTGCCTATCCTTTTCAAATCAAAGGTTTCATAGGGCCGAAGCCTGCCGGGGCAGCGGGATTGTCCGAAAGGGCTACCGCTGGCCCGGAACATAAAGGGCTAAGGAAGGAACACGGGTGAGTTTTAGTCAGTAAGAGTCTGACACTCCACCCAGAGCGGGAGGGGTCATTTGATGATTTCCCATCCGCAAATAAAAAAATAAAATATTTGCTAGAATGTAGGTAAGTATACAAATAAGGTCGTGAAGAATTAAAGTTGAGCCATACATTATGCCCAAGATTCGACATGCAAAATTTAAATGAATGAATATGATGCTATAACTAGTAAAAGAATAAGAACATTTAAACACAATTATCGGATAGAAATTAACAGTTCAATACAATTAATAAATATGTACTAGTCAAAATAAGATCAAAATGTCAAAATACGATTAAAATGTCAAAATACAATTCAAATGTCAAAATACAATTCCAATGTCAAAATACAATTAAAATGTCAAACAAAATACAATAAAAAGTAGTTAGTCATTTAATTTAGTAAGTATTAAAAAATAAAAAAAGTCATTTTAGTCGAAACTTTCAAAATATTCTAAATTCAATTTATTTAATTAACAGAATTTCAAAGTCTATAATAATCGGTCATTTAGAAAATCAATAATGGAGTAATAACATTTTTCTTAATAATAATAACTTTTCCCGAGGTATTCCTCGAAGCGCTACCATTTTGAGGCGCACCTATGATTAACTTTCGAATAGAGATAGGATACTAACTGAAACTATGATAATAAGTAAAACACGTTATTTTATACAATTTGCAAAAACTCTATACTCCTTGACCATAGATTGGTTTTTAAAAATATAAAGTGAACTTTACACACACAGGATCACTTTATTTTTTTTTAAACCAATCTGTCCTATCTCTATTCGAAAGTTAATCATAGGTGCGCTCCGAGGAATAAAAAAGGAGCGCCTCATTAGGTGCGCCTCAATATGGTAGCGCTTCGAGGAATACCTCCTTTTCCCAACTATGTTGGGGTCGGCTTCTAGTCTAACCGGATACAGCTGAGTAGTATCTTCCAGTGTTTTACATGGAGCGACTAGGTATCAATCTGATCTCCACAACCCAGTTTCTGGGTAACACGATACCCCTGGATGTCAGACTTTAGGGTTTCTGACTACAAATAACGACGGTCAAAATCTTAAGCCGTGTACGCACGAACGATCAAAACATGCTGAACACGAACATATTGGATCGCCACGAACATTTTTCACGAACACAGTGTTATGTTCGTTAGCGGTACCTACGCACGTGCGAACAAAGTGTTCGATGTTCGTGTTCACCATGTTTTTGTTCGTTCGTGCGTACACGGCTTAAGAATGACAGCCGGAAGTACCTAACAACTTACAATACGGCCGAAATAACTTGGCAAGTCTGAAAATAAGCACTAAGAACTTTCGCGCATGTTCTCTCACTCGCACTCGCCTCATGTCACCATTTGGTTCCTAAAAAATCTTACTGCGCAGCCGTCTGCGCGAAGATCAGACTTGCCAAGATAAATCGGCCGTACTGTAACATGCTATCCGAGACACGGAAAGGTCTCAGTGTGTAATGGATAGTCACCAATTTTTTTTTTTTTTTTTTTCAAGGACAGACCTCGACAAGCGCAGTGTAACATTCATGGTGATGGCGCCGAATTCTGGGCCGAGTCCATTTAGATTGCTACCGACACGCAGGCCAAATCCGTTATAACTAATTAGTTTATTTTAGGTATGCCTTAGGTAATGTAAAATTGCTGTACCTTTTCAGGAGTGAGGTAATCAGCATTTTCTGCCGCAGCCGCAATATTTTTCAAATCCTGGCAATAAAAATCTTTAATTAAAAGTCTACTACTGTCTCCAGTTTTCCACTACATTTACTTGACAATAAGGACACGATGGAAAAGTTAAGATTATTAGGCTATAGACGGAATGTATAAGTACCTACAGGTTGAAATTGAAAATTTAAGCCAATTCGAAATAAGAGATGAAATGCAGTACTTACCTACCTAACTGTTACATAATCATTATAAATTATCATTTCCCAAATCCTTTACTAATACTTTACTTTACTTTACTTTAATACTTTTACTATGGGACCAAACCTGAAATCGCGAAAAAAAAATCTGCTGTTCCCTACATTACATTACATACACAAACGAACATAAATGTAGGGAACATTTATGTTCGTTTATCTCGTCAAAATGTAGGGAACAGCTGATTTTTTTTCGCGATTTCAGGTTTGGTATAGTAAAAGTGGTTCATATTGATGAGTACAATGACCTCTTATGAGGTTGTTAATGTTTTACCAATAACCCTGTATAAAGATCGGCTGAGTGTTAGTGCTAGTAACTGCTAGTTTTTGTATCTATCAACATTTTATGTAATTTCACTTGTTTCAGAAAGAATGATGTTTCTCACAATAGGCCTTTTAAGAAGGCTAAAAGTCACCCAAAGGGCAATGGAGAGGGCTATGCTTGGAGTTTCCCTGCGTGATCGAATCAGGAATGAGGAGATCCGCAGAAGAACCAAGGTAACCGACATAGCCCGACGACGAATTGCCAAACTTAAGTGGCAGTGGGCAGGGCACATTGCTCGCAGAACAGATGGCCGATGGGGCCGAAAGGTTCTCGAGTGGCGACCGCGTACCGGAAGACGTAGCGTTGGAAGGCCTCCCACAAGGTGGACCGACGACCTTGTGAAGGCCGCAGGAACCCGTTGGATGCGAAAAGCACAGAACCGGCCGAAGTGGAGATGCTTGGGGGAGGCCTATGTCCAGCAGTGGACGTCTTTCGGCTGAAATGATGATGATGATGTTTCTCAAGACTTCGGAAGGTAGCTATACTTACTTGTGCTGCAGATCTTCGTCCCAAATCTGTATAATAATTGCTTTGCCGCACATGTTGATTATGCCCGAATAGATCTGCTTGATCACCAGCCAGCATCTCTTGGGCGATCATTTTTATGTCTTCCTGAACAAACACACAAGGACGGTACAATGCTCGGGTGGCCTCTATCAAATCAAATTATAATATTATTTTATCTATACTTATATCCATCTATATAAATAAAAAGAAAAGTCCTGACTGACTGACTGATTGACTGACTCACCAACGCCCAGCCCAAACCCTTGGACCTAGAGAGCTGAAATTTTGCACAGAGGTTCCCTTTATAATGTAGACAAGGAATAAGGAAGGGTTTTTTGAAATTCAACCCCTAAGGGAGTTAAATAGGGGATGAAAGTTTGTATGAACAATCTTATTCCTTGAGTTAATAAAGTTGAAACTTGGCAGGAATACTTATCTAGTTAGAAGTTTAGCATTTTTCGTTTTTCTAAACTACGCCTTAAAGGATTGGGGGATGTCAAAATTTGTATGGAAGAATTTTAACGCTCGGTCTGATTACCTCGAAACGCTGTATTTATACTTAAGATCAAAAATAAAGAATAACGTGTATCAGGGTTTTTCGAAAATCTACCCCTGACGGGGTGAAAGGTGGTAGTTAATTATACATGGGAAGATTTTACTGCGTGGCTTGATTAACTCAAAAATTCGTATAAATAATCTTTGAGTCAAGTAATGAACATACCCCAAACGATTCGAAATTCCACCCCTATGGGAGTGAAAAGCGAGAATACAGTGTATATGAAAAATCTTATTCATTTGGTTAATAAACTTGAAACTTGGCAAGAATACTGATCTAGGTAAATTATGAAGTTTGGCAGTTTTGGTTTTTCTAAACTACCCCCGAAAGGGGGATTGGGTGGGGGTGTCAAAATTAGTGTGAAAGAGTTTTAACACGCGGTCCGATTATCGCGCAACTTGGTATTGATACTTAGACCTATATAAAATTCAAAGTCCTGACTGACTGATATATCAACGCACAGCCTAAGCCGCTGGTCCTAGAGACATGAAATTTGGAGGGTGTGTTCTTTGTGAAGAGTTCCACTAAGAAAGGGTTTTTCGAAGTTCCATACCTAAGAGGGTGAAATGGGAGGTTGAATTTTCTGTGAATAATTTCCGACCTCCACGCGGGCGAAGCCGCGGGCAAAAGCTAGTATTTAATATTTATTTTAACTTTCTTTTAATACTGATGATTTTAATTTTATTTTAATTCTAATTTAATTTTTGTTTTATTTTTAATTTATTTTAGATGTATTACATGTAGGTACGTTAGTTTTAGAATATTGGTATCTACTAACAAAATATGGATTATTATTATTATTGTCCGAAATAAACGTTTTGAATTGAATTGAATTGAAAGTCTGACAACCAGTCTTACCAAGGAGTATCGTATTACCCAGTAACTGGGTTGTGGGTAGATAGGCAGTCGCTCCATGTAAAAAATTAAATTAAAAATTTAAAAAACCCCCGACAAAAATAAAATTAAGGAATCCCTACAAAAAGCATGAAATAAAAAAATAAATTTGAAAAAATCTTATGGAAGTCGGGGGGGACCTCAGAAGCAGAATAGAAGGTGTTCCACAGAACGGTCCCCCGACTTCCATAAGATTTTTTCAAATTTATTTTTTTATTTCATGCTTTTTGTAGGGATTCCTTAATTTTATTTTTGTCGGGGGTTTTTTAAATTTTTAATTTAATTTTTTATTTCATGCTTTTTGTAGGGACTCCTTAATTTTTGTATTTCATTTCTTTTATTTTTTTCGTTTTAAAATTCTGGTAATTTGGTGTTTAATCAGGTTTTTATCCGTCAAAAAATATTGATTAATTTATAGTTGAAGAATAATTTTTAAGACTAAACAGATTTTTTTGTTTTATTATATTTTTCAAATTTTTAGTTTTCATTTCGTTAGGTAGTTAATATTCCTCATTCCCTTTCAATATAGTGTACATTATTCTACTTGTCAAGCCCTTGCATTTGATACCTATATTGAAGGAGTTGTGAAAAAAAAATGTAATTCGCCACTTTGTGGTGGCGGCCATCTTGGATTTGAAATTTTTAATAGTGTATAGTATTCTACTAGTCAAGCCCTTTCATTTGATATCCATATTGAGGGAGTTGAGAAAAAAAAATGTAATTCGCCACTTTGTTGTGGCGGCCATCTTGGATTTGAAATTTGTTATAGTGTATAGTATTCTACTATTGAAGCCCTTTCATTTGATACCCATATTGAGGGAATTGGGAAAAAATATGTTATCCGCCATTTTGTAGCGGCGGCCATCTTGGACCGATTTTCATCAAACATAGCTAAGAACACTCCCGACTAATACACCTTTCAAACAAAAAAAACTAAATCAAAATCGGTTCATCCGTTCGGGAACTACGATGCCACAGACAGACACACACACACACACACACACCCACACACACACACACACACAGACACGTCAAACTTATAACACCCCGTCGTTTTTGCGTCGGGGGTTAAAAATACTGGTATTCAGCTGTAAACGGTTGGACTGGAAGCCGACCCCAACATAGTTGGGAAAAGGCTAGACAGATAATAATATATAGCCAATTAGCCAGGCTCATATCTTACGAGTTGTAGGTCGTAGGTTCGAACCCAGACCGGCGCTATAATTTGTGTAAATTATTTCATCACCACTGCTCTCAAAACGGTGAAGGAAAACATCGTGAGGAAACCGGCATGTCCTAGAACCAAAAATTCGAAGACATGTGACATCTGCCAATCCGCACTGGGCCCGCGTGGTGGATTACGGCTCACTCCCTCTCACCGAGAGGAGGCCAGTGTCCCAGCAGTGGGAACATTATATGCTGATTATGGAATGGTATGGTAGGCTCATACAGATTTTCTATTTCTTAGTAAAAGTCTGCTTTGGGTTAACGAGCCCAATACATAGTTGAAATTTAAGAGCCTATACTACCTCAAATGGCTGAGCATGATCCTCCGTTATGTCGAAAATACTGCAGCATTAATTTTGAAATAAATATATGCTAAAGTTGAGGATTAATGTAAGGTCTTATGTTAGACGAAAACACGATTCCATAAAATCTCGATAGAAAAAAATTCCAAAGTTACCTCCAAACCGAACAATAAACCGCTGGTATTAAAAAAATACTTCAAATTAGATCATGAAACTTTGCATACTAACTGAACTAACTTTAAAGCAGGTCTTATGTTAGTTAGTTTTTTTGAATTACCTTTATTTTCACCGTAAAAAGCAAATACCTAAACTATTGGCGCTGCCTCCCGCCCAGCACCGCACTCTGTCTCGCTTTCACACAGTCCGCGAGCAGTATCGTGCGAGCGAGATAAAGAGTGAATTTTAGCTGAGGTAGTATAGGCAAGAACTAACCAATTAGCTAATTGCCAAAACTACAAAGCGCTCCTATTACCAAATAACATAGTTTCTGCTTCATAACTTATTTTTTTTTTTTTTTTATTCAACAAACTTGAACGTAAACTTGCCAGAACAAGTTACACGTTCGGTAACAGAACTTACATTGGAAACCACAGCGGTTTTCGAGTTGACGTGACACAAAGTAACAAATTAAATTAACCGAAACTGTCAAATTTTCCCAATCAACCTTGAACCGTATGCCTTAGAGCTAAAGTTGAAAATCTATTCAAAAGTGCCTTTAAAATAAATTATTTACTACTATACTATTTGAAATAAATGATTTGACTTTATACTTTACTATGTCTGGTATTGATATATAAACATGAATATCTAATCCCGCAGCATCCTCCTGAAAAATATTTGAAACGAAAGTTAGACTTTGAATATAAACTCATAGGTACATAAATGCATTGTTATACATACATACTATTACATAGACACGTAACATATTCATTACATTTTTACATCGAATATCAAAGGGTAGATTAACATAGTTTTACCAGCATAAAGGGTAGCTATTAGAAAAGTTTTTAAATAACTATGAGAAGCGTTTGTAGAGCAGGTTTTAGTCTAAAAATGTTTTTATCTAAAACTCAATCGCGTGGGTTTATTATCTTATGTTACCTTCTTTTGTTTTAGACTAACTTTTAAGGATGATTTCCACCAAACGGCTCGCATCGCATCGGATCGGAACGGATTTTACAATCTTTAAACGATATTAAATCTATATATATACTAGCTGACCCGGCAAACGTTGTTTTGCTCCTACACTACTCCTACCCTACTCCCACACTACTCCTACCCTACTCCTACACTACTCCTACCCTACTTCTACTCTACTCCTACCCTACTCCTACCCTACTCCTACACTACTCCTACCCTACTCCTACACTACTCCTACCCTACTCCTACACTACTCCTACACTACTCCTACCCTAGTTCTACCCTACCCCTACCCTACCCTACTCCTACCCTACTCCTACACTACTCCTACCCTACTCCTACACTACTCCTACCCTACTCCTACACTACTCCTACCCTACTTCTACCCTACTCCTACCCTACTCCTACCCTACTCCTACTATATAAAAAAAAAAAAAATAAAAAAAAAAAAAAATGTATCCTATGTCCGTCTCCTGGTTCTAAGCTACCTCCCCACCAATTTTCAGCCAAATCGGTTCAGCCGTTCTCGAGTTATAAGTGGTGTAACTAACAGACTTTCTTTTATATAATATATAGATGTATAATGAATATGGAAAGAAACGAAGTAAGATATATATATTAAGTAGGAGGTGTAAGGACACAACCACAATGACAGAAGTAAAATAATAGAAGATCTCAATAATTATTGTTTACCAAACAAGTTGTGTCAGATCAGTGTGATTTAAATGCAACGACTCACCTACCACCTAAAAAAAAAAACAGCGACGGAAACAAATTCACTTATTTCGTGAACACAAGGTACATACAAAAGGTGTTATAAATACATAAGATCCGAGCTGTGCCCCGCCAAAAGGCATACAAAATATCAAAGGTTCCTTATTGTCATGTGAAAAAAAAAACATGCAACAATACTCAAAATTAACAAAATTATTTAGTATGTCATAACATGAGCTTATATTGGATTAAGTTAAAAAGTATAATTAAAATTTGTCATTTAAATATTGTCAAAAGAATAATACACCTTGCTATTTAACAATTTGAACAGACCAGGTCACTCACCATGTCATACGTACAGTCAACAAAGGAGTTAAGTATACAGGAGCGTCGGATATAGTTGAAGTTTACTAAGAAACCGATGGATGTTCTGGACTGAAATTTAATTTAATAAATGAGCTGTTTGTTTCGCCTGACGCAGGTCCTCACCGGACACGGAAGTTTCGGGAGGTTCCTGCACATCATCAGGCGGGAGGAAACGCCCGGGTGTCACCATTGCCAGGATCGCCCAGAGGACACGGTGGAGCACACGGTGGAGGTCTGCCCCGCTTGGGCGGAGCACCGCCGTGTTCTCGTAGAGGCGATCGGCAGCGGCGGCGACCTCTCGCGCCCGGCCCTGGTGCAAGCCATGGTCCGGGGCGAGAGGGAGTGGGAGGCAGTCACCTCCTTCTGCGAAACAGTCATGCTAGCGAAGGAGGTGGCGGGACGGCTCAGGGAGAGAGCCTCCCGTCCCAGCCGCCGCGGGAGACGCTCCGGGCGTCGGGAGCCGCGCGACGACTCCCGGCCACCGTAGGCGCGGGCCTGCGGGCGGAGAGTAATGGGTAGCTCACCGTCCGATCAGGACCAGGCCCGTGCCGGACGGCGCGTACGTGTTCCACGCGCGCCTCAAAGAGATGTCAGCATCGAGGAGGGGCCCCATAGGGCCGAAGCCTGCCGGGTCAGCGGGATTGTCCGAAAGGGTTACCGCTGGCCCGGAACATAAAGGGCTAAGGAAGGAACACGGGTGGGTTTTAGTCAGTAAGAGTCTGACACTCCCTTCCGCTCCACCCAGAGCGGGAGGGGTCATTTGATGATTTCCCATCCGCAAAAAAAAAAAAAAAAGCTGTTTGTTTTCTATCAATAAACTAAAATTTTATTCGAGAATATCCATTGGTTTCTTAGTAAACTTCAACAATATCCGACGCTCCCTCCTTTGTTGACTGTACATAGGTACACATAATAATAGCAATAAAAAAAAATGTAGGCACATGCACATAATTTTCAGCACAACAGTGGTGGTGGTCTAGCCCGACTAAGTTCGTGGGTTCGAAACCAGGCAGGCATTTTGTGTATTTTCACTCATCACCACTGTTCATCAACGGTGAAGGAAAACACCGTGAGGAAACCGGCATGTCTGAGAACCAATACTTCGAAGGGAATACCTACTTGAGTGCGAAAGCCGTATCATCGAAGTTTGTTTCTTCGAAAACCTTTCAACGACATCTCTATACTGCGACGCCTTGTTAAATCGACGCCTTGTTACTGCGATATTTCGTTACATCGAAAAACTGTATAGCGAACGATTTTACTGCGTAAATATCATACTGCGAAGGCTTGTTCAATCGATGTCACGTTACTGTGATGTTAATTAGGAAAACTTACTTCGGATGACCTTACGACGATAATCAAGTACCTACATCGATTTTCTTTTCCAAAACAATACCTAAATTTTTTTTAGAAGCAGCAACTTCAAAATCCATGGTAAACTGTTTAGGTTCCATATAGGTACGGCAGGTGTGTTGTGATCGTAGCATACTAAAAAGACTGTTGTAGCTTTGTTCATAATAACAAAGCTAACTATTTAAGTATAGTTTTATAACCTCTTCGTATGCAACAGTACTTTACTAAATTACGAACTGATCTGACCAACTGGAAAAAAAAAATCTCGTTGGACAGACTAGTCAAAATTTCCACTTCCATCATCAATCTAACCATCAATCTAACCACTGGGAAAAACCCAAATTGGACGCATTTGGACATCCATTAAATTGGACGTAACAAAATGGCGAAGGAAAACATCGTGAGGAAACCATATGTAACACTCCTCCATTAAATTGGATTTATCAAAGCGAAAGTTCTAGGAAAATCATCTACTTTTACAATATTTGTAAATATGTGAGCACCATGTATCTATCACAGAATTGAGTGCATCGTCTTCACATTATAATTACATTATGTTTATAAGAACTTATAAAACATTTTAAAAGAGTAACGATGGAGTTTCTTGCCCATTCTTCTCCATACGAAAACTACCTTTTGGAATGGGCGATTAGAATCAATTCAATATTTCAATAAACACGACAACAACAAACATTTCAATTCAATAAAAATAAAGGAGTGATGTAGTGTATGCGCAAGCAGTGGCGTGGCAGTCGCTTACCGGCCGTAGGCGAGAGCAGACGTCTCTGGGTTTCGTTTATGCTACCTTACCTATGTATCTGTCAAAGTGTATTTTATTAAGCATCCCAGTGAACATTACAGTATGCATTCACATGCTGCCGGACGTGATCGGCTGTCGCCGCATCCGTTCGTATCCTTTCCGATCCGATGCGATGCGAGTCGTTTGGTGGAAATCATCCTTTACCTGTGGCTTCGCCCGCGTGGATATCGAAAAAGTAATTTAAAAAAATTAAACCGACTTCAAAAAGAAATGAACTCAAAATTATGAAATAACTTTAATTTCGGAAGTCGGTGTCTTGGGATCTGTATTCTAGTTTAAGTTTTATGCCACCGACTTCCGAAATTAAAGTTATTTCATAATTTTGAGTTCATTTCTTTTTGAAGTCGGTTTAATTTTTTTAAATTACTTTTTATTTGGTAATTTTTAGTTGTTGCACTAGAATTTGACCAAGGTTTTGAGATGTTTTCGCTTTGACACTACACCCGTAGTTCGTATCAATAAGCCAGGCCGTCACACTTTCACGTCTTAGTCCATATCTTGAAAATTACTGAATCGATTTTGATGAAACTTGCACTGTTCCCTAAGTTGAAGTAAATGTAAGCCAATAAAAAAAGAATGGTCACGATCCGATTAATAGTTACGGAGATATGCGTGGACAAACATACATACATACATACATACATACATACATACATACATACGTCTATATAATTTTGTATATTTGTTTGGAAGTCCTAATAGATTGTCATATGTGAATATAATGCAATTCCAATAATATTACATACATACGTATCGAATTGATAACCTCCTTTTTTTTGAAGTCGGTAAAAATATCACACGGTGACGTACTACTATCAAACGGCTGGACCAATTTTGATAAAATTTTGTACGGAGGTATCTGACACACTGGATTAACATATAGGCTTCTTTTTATTCCCACGGGATCGAAACTTATGCGGGGGAAACCGCGGGGCGCAGCTAGTTATAAATATGTAAGAGACGACAATCCTACTATCTTACTTCCTACTATCCATACTAATATTATGAATTCGAAAGTAACTCTGTCTGTATGTTACCTTTTCACGCCTAAACCACTCAACGGATTTCGATAAAATTTGGCAGAGAGACAGCTAGATTGTATCCCGGGATAGTTTTTATCGACATACCGCGCGGGCGAAGCCGCGGGCGGAAGCTAGTTTGGATAGTTTGTTTGGTTAGTTTGGATAGATGACGTTTGCCTAACTATTTTTTTTTGCAACAGGGACTGAAAGGGGGTCTGAAAAATTCGAAGTGGGGCTACTAGAACATGAGGGGAATGAGCGCAGTTTGCACATAAGTTTTTGACTTTTGATGAAAAATTAAAAAAAACCGTTTAAAGATTTTTTGGTTGGTATAGTGTATGACAATGATATGAAAGAGCGGAGCCTTCTAATACAGGCATTGTTTGCTTAAATGGAGGCTCCAACCACGTATAAATGTAATGTAATTTTCTATTTGTCACAATAAACTATTTTGAATTTTTCTCTTTGCAAACTTCGGAGATAAGGGGGGGGGGGGCCTTAGCTCCGAAGTTTGCAAAGAGAAAAATCTGAAATAATTCTATGTGATAGAAGTTAATGCAAAGATTACAGGAAAAATAAAACGATGTCTCTAAATAGAACACTTTTTCAGAAATCATCAACATAAGTTACACTAGTTCCACTATCGGTCGAGAGATGGCGCAATACTACTAAAACTGCAATATTCTACACCGCAGTGCGCAGTGTTAAAATTCTCTAACGAATATAGGCCTCGCCGATGAAAATTTAAAAACATTATGATGGTACGGAACCCTCGGTGCGCGAGTCCGACTTGCTCATGACCGGTTTTTTTTAACTTTCTTATATCTTGTTTGAAGAATTTGGAAAAAAATCAAAATGGCGCGACAATAGGTATATATAAATCTTCAATCCACTTTGTCTGCTCAACAACGTAAATAACACATTTATTATTAATGTTAATGTAATTTGGTACCATGGAGTTGGTGTAGTGATGCAGCTGGAAGGTGGTCATAGGAATCAACTAAACATGGAAGCGCCGTCGTGTATAGTCACATTAAATTTGTCTTAACAAGTAGGTACCTACTGTAGTAGCCATAGAAATGTAAAAATGGTAGTAGCCCTAGCTAGAGTCCAGGGTCTGATGACAGCCCAGGAAGGTGGTCATAGGAACTCCTTAAGTAAACAATACAGCCCCGTAGTTTTTAGTGTTCCGTAGCCAAATGGCAAAAAACGGAACCCTTATGGATTCGTCATGTCTGTCTGTCTGTCCGTCCGTATGTCACAGCCAGTTTTTTCCGAAACTATAAGACCTATACTGTTGAAACTTGGTAAGTAGATGTATTCTGTGAACCGAATTAAGATTTTCACACAAAAATAGAAGAAAAACAATACATTTTGGGGGTTCCCCATACTTAGAACCGATTTTATATCTCTTACCGGCAATGTGTCGTTCTTCGTATCAGAACTATTATCGAAGTTATTCTTGTATCGAACTTTTATGTATGAGATGTTGTATATGACGTTTTTTATGTGACGTATTTCTTTATTCGAAGGATTTTCATCACTGCTGTCATCGTCAGTACTTTCTTCTGATTCTTCTGAGGGTTTATCGGATGTTACTTCGGTGCCAGAAAAGTTAGAATCTGCGTAATCTTCTCTGTGCTAGTTAGAGAAAGAAAAGGAATACCTAGAGAATTATATTGATGAAAACTACTAAAATACTCCTTCTTAAGCCTAGTTCGGACTACTTTAGTAATTTAGTGGAGTAGCGTGTAATTTAGTGGTTAAACTACTCGCTACTGTACAGAAATCGTTTGCATTACGGTCCAGTATAGTACACAAGTGTTTTGCAAGATGAACGGGCTGCAACGCAATAGAGTGAATAAACTGATTAAGCTAATCGTAATTAGTAGGTATTTTAGAAGAGGTGGATGAGGAAATTTTTGTGATTAAGGGGGAAGCTCTAAGGTGGCCCGCGAAATTCAAATTTTCTTACGTTTTTTGCAATTTGCTGGTCAGTATTAAGTTGTACGTTGATTAAAATATGATTCGCGGTCGTAATAAATATGTATTTACAGAATTATAATCATTAAAGTCATCAACACAACTCTGTAAGACCATGTAATCTCCAAATGTCAAGATTTCATGAAGTAGTCATTCTTGCAAATTACAAAAAACCTAAAAAAAATGAATATTGCGGGCTACCCTGGCGCTTTCGCCTTAAGGGGGAAGCTCTAAGGTGGCCCGCGAAATTCAAATTTTCTTACGTTTTTTGCAATTTGCTGGTCAGTATTAAGTTGTACGTTGATTAAAATATGATTCGCGGTCGTAACAAACATGTATTTACAGAATTATAATCATTAAAGTCATCAACACAACTCTCTAAGACCATGTAATCCCCAAATGTCAAGATTTCATGAAATAGTCATTCTTGGTGATTACATGGTCTTAGAGAGTTGTGTTGATGACTTTAATGATTATAATTCTGTAAATACATATTTGTTACGGCCGCGAATCATATTTTAATCAACGTACAACTAAATACTGACCAGCAAATTGTAAAAAACCTAAAAAAAATTGAATTTCGCGGGCTACCCTGGCGCTTTCGCCTTAAGAAAAAGAAGTTATGGGTACGAAAATGGATCGATAGAAGAGATAAACTAGGAGCTACTAATTGTCTTCTGAAGGAATTAGACTACATATTTGGAAACTAATTTTAAAGTGGTTTCTTCGCTCCAGATAACGACATTTTTGCGGCCACTAATGAACTCGACTAATGAACAGGTTCGGACTTGTTTAGCCGGTGAACCAGTGAGCACGGGCGCACGGTGGGAGGCGCTACTCGCCCGATAAAAATAGAGTAAAATGGATCGTCTCGACTTAATCACTCACTAAACAACTTGACTAATTTTTTGTGGTTCGCACACATTAAGGCCTACGCCACACTTGACGGAAATTCCGTCGCGGATCTTCCGCGTCGGAACGCCAATACATGTTATCTGTCTATATATATAAAAGAAGAAGCTGACTGACTGAATGAATGACTGACTGACTGACTGACTGACATATCAACGTACAGCCGAAACTATTGGGTCTAGAAATGTGAAATTTTGCACACGGCTTCCTTTTTTAATGTAGGTGGTTATGATGAAGCGGCTATGCCGAAGGACCTTGCGGGAACGTAATTTTTGCAGGTTAAGCATTGGACGACACACAGATTTGAGCAAAAATGGAAACTGAGGTTAAGAGTATGTGGAATATTGGATGGATGGACTTACTTGTGGTCTTCTGAACGGAACACGCCGACTTCGAAGATAGCCTTGCGGACGTCACACGTGTTCACTGATTTTCCGTACTTTCACTAGGGTTTCCAATGTCACACTTGTGTTGGCCAACACTTATAGAATAGAGTTTTTAATATAGTTGATTATTATTTTACTGAACAACGCGGCAGCGTTGCGTGCGGCGCGGTAGCGGTGCGGCGCGGTAGCGGCGCGGCGCGATAGTGGAGCGGTTGAGGTGCGGTTGCAGACTGTTAGATGCAGACCACAGAGTACATTATAGTAATGCAGACTAACTTTCTTCCGGCAGAGCGGCCGGCCATGCTTTTTGATAAAAGCGCGTCTGATTGACTCGCGCGATGAAAGCGCGCTTGATTGGCGCATGCGACGAACCATCCCTCTCGTTCCGTTGTATGGGAGTTGGAAGGGAAAGGAATATAGCTCAAATCTGCGTTCGGAAACATTACCTAGCTTGCGCGATCAGTAGGGGAGCACTAAGAAGGGGTTTTTGGAAATTCAACCTTTAAGGGGGTGAAAAGGGGGGATTTCGTTTGTATGAAAAATCTTATTCCTTGCGTTAATAAACTTGAAACTTGACACGAATACTTATCTAAGTAAATTATTAAGTTTGGCATTTTTTGTTTTTCTTAACTACCCCCTAAAAGGGGATTGGAGGGTGTTATAATTTGTATGGGAGAATTTTAACGGGCGGTCCGATTAACTCGAAACTCGGTATTTATACTTAAGACCAAAAATTAAAAATAACACGTATCAGGGTTTTTCGAAAATGTACCCCTAACGGGGTGAAAAGGTGTAGTTAATTTTACAGGGGTGGATTTTCTTCGTGGCTTGATTAAGTCGGAAATTGGTATCAATAAATCTTCGAGTCAAGTAATAAACACATCCTACATTTTTCGAAATTCCACCCCTGTGTGGGGGGGGGGGGATTTTTTTTTTTTTTTTTGAAAATGGCATCTCGCAGTTCAACCTTAGGGGTTGTCGACTGCTCAACCGGACTTTCCTGTGGATGCCACAATAAATTGGGCCTCCAGCCAGGGCATAAAAAACTTAAAAACTAAGCGACTACACGCTAAGGGCACCCCCCCGGGGGGTTCGGACCTCGGCTTAGGGCGTCGCTGGGAGAGGACAGCAAGGGACAGGCTGGATCGGAATTATTATTTAATGGGGACGAATTTAAAGCTACAGGCTCAGCGGCGCGGGCTGGCTCGAGCAAGGGTCGGGGTGGACATGGTACGGGGTGTCGCGACGGGCCTCGACGGCGAGGACGGAACGACGGATGTCGGGACTTGTACTTCTTGAGAGTACTGGTAGATTTACTACTCTCCTGGAGGAGAGTAGTGGCGTCGTCGGGGGTGGTGAGGGTATGCCTTGGTCGGCGAATCCTACTTATACGGGAGGGAGTGTAACGGGAGGCCGCCGCAATCAGGGGATTGGGATGCTTTATAGCAGAATCGAAGTAGCGCTTGGAGAGGCGCTTCATGAACTGCTGGACGGTGGGGAGTTTGAGATCGACGTGGAGATTCACGTTTCGGACATAGAAGGGGGCACCCGTGACCTTTCTGAGGAAACGGTTTTGGAGGGTCTGCATTTTATGCAGGAAGCGAGGGTTGGCGTGCGCGAAGATTACGCAAGCGTACGTCATGATGGGACGGATGACCGCGGTGTAGAGGCGCAATTTGCACCTGAGGGACAATTTGCTGCGGGCGGTCAATAAGGAGTGGAGCCTACCGAGAGCGAAAGCAGCGCGCGAACGCGCCGTCTTTATGTGCTCTTTGAAGTTGAGACGGTGATCGAGAATTACGCCTAGGTACTTGGCTTGCTTACCCCAAGGGATCGGCTTGCCATACATAGAGATCGGGCTGGGGAGGGGGGTGAATTTACGCGGCTTTGAGAAAAGTACCGCCTGACTCTTGTCGGGATTGACCTCGATTCTCCATTTCCGGAACCAATCGCCTAAGGCGTTTGCGGAGGTTTGGAGCTTGCGAGCGATAGAGCCCTGATTGGGACCTGAGCAGTAAACGGCAGTGTCGTCGGCGAAGAGAGCCAACTGTGCCGAATTACTTTTGGGGATGTCACTGGTGAACAGCGTGAAAATGAGGGGGGATACTACGGAGCCCTGGGGGACTCCGGCGCGGATCGGGTGGGGGGGGGAGAGAGCACCCTCGATGCGGTAGCGGAAAGTGCGATCCGACAGAAAGTCTCGAAGGATGAGTACGAGACGGTCTGGCACACCGAGAAGGTAGAGCTTATATAATAAGCCATTGTGCCAGACTTTGTCGAATGCTTTCGCTATGTCAAAGAACAGAGCGCCCGTTGACGCACCGCGCTGAAAGGCAGCGCTAATGTGCTCAACGATGCGGTGGACCTGATGAATGCATGAGTGTTTAGTTCGAAAACCAAACTGCTCGTTAGGGATAAGGCTCTTTGCTTCGGCGTAGTCCTTGAGACGCTTATAAATAAGCCTCTCGTAGATTTTGCCAAAGACATTGAGCAGACTGATGGGGGGGGGGGGGGGGGAAAGCGAGGATACAGTTTATATGAAAATCTTATTCATTTGGTTAGTGAATTTAAAACTAAAGGGAGATTGGGGGTGTAAAATTTTGTATGGAAGAATTTTAACGAGCGCGTCCAGAGTCCAAAATAAATAATAAAATATTTCAAAGTTTTTAGAAAATCTACCCCTAACGGGGTGAAGAGGGATAGTCAATTTCATAGGGGAGTATTTTATTACGTGGTTTAATTGGAAAATTGGTATAAATAATCTTTATGTCAAACTATAGTAATATCCCAGACGATTTTTCAAAACCCTTTAGGGATAAAAAGAGGGGATACAGATACAGTTTATACGAAAAATCTTATTCATTTGGTTAATAAACTTGAAACTTGGCAATATTTGGCTCAGTATAATTATAATAAATAATGTCACTTTTAGTTTTAAAAAATACACTCACAGAGGATTTAGGGGGTGACAAAGTTAATAGGTTAGAAAAATATGTAACCCGCTGTCGGATTAACTCTAAACTCGGTAAAAAAGTAGGTATGTGTTTGAGGGTTTTTCAAAACTCGACTCCTACCAAGGTGGAAAAGGGTAATAAAGTTTAAGGGGTGGATTCCTGGGAAATGTAGTAGGAAATGCTGTATCCACTAGCAGGAATAGCGCCATCAGTGGTTCGCAGAGCACTGGCTCCAGCGAAAGAGCCAAAATGGTCTCCGACACATGACCCTTTACACGACAACATCCTTGTGTCACAAAGGCTGAAAAGCCGAAACAGTTTTCGTCCCACTCACTGGTGAACCATGACAAGAAAGACTGAAGCTGTGGCGAGACAGTCCTTCCTTACCCAAACCGTTCGTCCCACCCGCTGAAGACCCTGGACATGAGTAACCTTGGGTAACCTGGAAGTCTTTAAACAGACTCCGGACCCAGGTTAGCTGAAGCAAGGAAAACCTGTTCAGGTGGATTCATAGACGACTCCGCCTGGGAGTGTAAATGTGGTGCTGTTCCACAAACAATGGGACACTTAATATCGTGTCCTGCATGTCCTGTCAGCTGCACGTTATAGAAACTGGTGGACGCTGGTAATGGCGCCAAACAAGTAGCCGAATTCTGGGCCGAGTCGATTTAGATTGCTATCGACACGCTAAGAAGAAGAAGGGGTGGATTTTACTGCTTGCTTCCATTAACTCGAAAATGAGTAGGTATCGGTCTTTGAGTCAAGTTATGGACACGTCATCCCAAACGATTTTTCAAAAATCCACCTGTTTATTTGAAAAATCTGATTCCTTTGATCTACAAACTTAAAAATTGGCCCGAATACTTATTAATCTAAATAAATGATAATGATCATAAACATACATATTCGAAATTTTTAGAGAAAAGTACGAAATACACGCGGACGAAGTCGCGGGCAAAGTGCTAGTTGCATATAAATGACTAATAGCGGGCACACTACGCGGAAGATCGGTCGCTCCGTCGCGGACCGCTCGCACTCTGCGTCTGTTCCGTCCTCCACGTACCGACCAATTCTTCGTCGGAATTTCCGTCAAGTGTGGCGTAGGCCTTACCCACTAAATTACTCGCTACTCCACTAAATTACTAGCCTAGGCTTTAGCGTGTCAGTGGCAATGCACGAAAAAATATTAATCGTTTCTTTTTTGTTTGGCCCAAAGTTCAGCAAGACGGATACCTAGGTACCTACCGTTCGCTGACGCAGGCATTAGGTTGATGATTAAAATGATGCATAAAGATATAAGTTACAGTCGCGAACCATATTTTGATCAACATACTACCTGACAACGTTCTGTAAATTGTAAAAAACGTTAGAAAAATTTTCGCGGGCTACCTTAGCGCATCCTTTAGGGAGTGAACACTAAATAAAATCCGTTAACAATTATTTTACCTCGGACAGCAGCAAGCAACCTTAGTGTAACGAGAATAAAGATCATAATGATATTATGACAGACTTATCTTAAGATACAATATCGCTCGCCATACATACAATTCAATGGACCATTACACACGACGAAGATAATATTTATTTCATATTTAGGGGGATTACAAAAGGATTGCAAAGATAAAATATTATAGTATCTTAGCCGTGTGTAGCGCCCTCTACTTCCTACTAATATTATAAATTCGAAAGTAACTCCGTCTGTCTGTTACCTTTTCACGCCTAAACTACCGAACGGATTTCGATAAAATTTGGCAGAGAGATAGATTGCATCCCGGAGAAGGACATAGGATAGTTTTTTATCGACATACTTCGCGGGCGAAGCCGCGGGCGGAAGCCAGTATTATAAATGTGAAACTTTGTGAAGATATTCGGATGTTTCTTACTCAATCACGCGTAAACCGTTGAACAGATTTAGATGAAATTTGGTAAAGAGATAGTTTGAGTCCCGGGAAAGGACATAGGATAGTTTTAATCCCGATAATCCCACGGGATCGAAACTTACGCGGGTGAAACCGCGGGGCGCTGCTAGTGAGAAAAGAAGATCACTACACTTATGCAAAATCGGAGGTAAAATTGCTGTTAAAGGACTATAGAATGCTAATGAACTAGACAAAATATTCTTACCGTATTAATAAACCTTCCTACAGAAAAAAGGGTAATAATAAATAGGAAACACTTCATGACATCCAAAGCAAAGGAAGGAATATAAAAGCGAGGAGCACAATCAAATTTTATTGCAGTTCTTGATTGAAAAAAATAATCAAAGTTTAATTTTAATTGCTAAACTGAAACGTGAACGTAACAAACTATAACCTAATTAGTGATGGGCGATGAATCATCGTGACCACAGACTATAAACTATCGATATTTTAAATAAAACTTAATTTAAAAATAATTTATCCTTTAATTTTATTGTATATTTTATTTACATTATTTACATTTGTAAATACTTGATTTAAAATAATAGTTAGTAAAAAAATGATTCAGATATGAATTTGGGGTGTACTCCTATAAGAGAATAAATGTATTTTATATTAAAATATTCGTTTAATTAGTAACGTTTGTAATTAAATTAAACCTAATTATATGTTACATTAGCATCGATAATAGTAAGAAACCTCGATAATTTCTATCGTCAATTTTTTATATCTTGACAACCCTAGGAATGTCAGTTTGACATAATTATGTCGCAGAGATCAAGCTATCTTTTACGTAGTATAAACTAAACTAACGTCTGCGTGTCTTGCGGAGCGCACTAGCACACTTTCTATCACAATGCGAAGGATATTGGAGGATTTTTTATTATAAACTAGCTGCGCCCCGCGGTTTCATCCGCGTAAATGTCTATCCCGTGGGAATATCGGGATAAAAAGTAGCCTATATGTTAATCCAGGGTTAACTTGTGTGTCAATAAATTAATTATTATTTCCTTTATTTAATTAAATACATATAAATTATATTTTTAAACTAGCTTCTGCCCGCGACTTCGTACGCGGATCCTGTTGCTTATGCCAGCGACAACGGGGTCGTCAAAATCGAAGATCTGAAACGTCTGATGTCGAATTCTAAGAACCCGGGGACTGGATAACAACGGGATGCGCGAGACGATTCGAGACGTCATTTTCAGGCAATAATGAACCAATAGGGTGGTAAACTTGGCCTTGTACTTTGAATGTTGGCATAAATGGGCCTTCTGAAATCTGTTTCGCAACAAAAGATGTCATTTGAAAGGCATTATTGTACGAACGTATATTGTCCAAGAAATGTTTTGACTGTGATGGTCACCGATTAGCAGTGATCTTAATATTTCTGGAGGATTTTGTAATATTTCAATATGTACTTTCCCACCTGAGCAACACATACCGTTTGTTTCTTTTTGCTATTTAACAGCTTCACAAAAATTACAATTTTCAACCATACCTCCGATGGCGGAATATGTGGCGTAGTCAATCATAGGAGTATACGTAAATGCACTCCGTTCCTTATCAACCCAAGGAAGGTCGCCATGCCCTACGGCTATATCTTGAGACACATCCGATTCTTCAGATGATATCGACATTCTGTTCAGAGAATTTCGAAGTCGATCAGAATTCAAACGTTCGTTGCGCTCTTCTTAATCTGTCTCTTCATGCCGTACTCCAGCAATTCTTTCTTTCTCACTTTCTGATTATGAATATTTTGTTGTGTGCGTGTTCGGAACAATGTATGATAATCTCACCGTATCAGCGGTCAGTCGCGCATCATATTCTGCACTGGTCTCTAGAGACCTGGATGTAGATGCGTAAATACGCTGAGAACGCAGGCGTGCTTCGTGATCCGAAGAGGTTTCCACGGAGCGAGTTGCAGCCTGATGTTCTCAAACAGCATCAAGTCTCTCCTGACGCTCTTCGGTAGATTCTTGGGATCTTATGATCCTCAATCTTTTAGCTCCTTTGGAACATTGGGAAAGATTTGACCTCTTTCTAGGCATGGTTATAGTTTTATTATGAAGATACCTGATCAATTAAAATCTAAGTGACTGCTCCCCTACCAAGGGTGCCCAGGCACGGGATCGTCTGGCGCCCATGTGCTGGTTTGGTCCCTGGGGTGGTCACGGCGTGCTATGTGTTTTGGTGCGCCGGTGATGGGGAGTACTCCCCAGCGGAGGGTCCGGTGACGGACAGCCGCGGCGGGATCACGGATGAGTGCTAACGCGTGCCCATGTTCCCGCCGTAAGCGGCAGAGGAGGACACAGTGGAGTTTTAGTGGGTTAGAGTCCCACATAACTGCACTATCTCCCCGTGGTAGTGCAGAATGCATGAGCATTTCTTCACGTTAAAAAAAATAAATGGGAGTTTTGGCCAGTAGAGTCAAATTTTCAATGATATACCATCGTCATCGAAAATCAGTCCTAAACTGTTACCGCCTTCACCGCGTGGAGGTGAAATTAGTGATAGCTTTGATTTCCACATCAGATGTTTCTGATCTTCGATTTTTATAAGTCAACAGGAAATGCCCATCAGACCGAATAACTTTTACTAAGACGTCATTCCTATATGTGTTATGGTGTAGCTGGGCTCTTGGAGTTCCCCATCAGGTGTTTCAGATCTTCAAATTTATTCTCTCAGCAGAAAATCCTCATCACGTGGAACAATTTTTGATATGGTACCATTTTTGTATCTCTTATAGTTAAGCTGGTCTGTTTCGGTTCTGCATCAGGTGTTCAAGTTTCCAAGATAAATTATAGCCTGAATGTTGTCCAGCCATATTATAATAACTATACAATAAAAAAAAATCATTCAAATCCGTCCAGTAGTTCCGAAGATCGGACGCGCAGGCCCGAGGCGTGTACGTAATCTGATAGAATACCTTAACAAATGTTCGCCGTGATTCTTTAAATTGACATAACTTTTTTATTTATAAACCGATTGACATGAAATAAACACTAAATGTTAAGTGAAGCCTACTACAATATATTAGTGAAAACCGCATCTAAATCGAATAAGCCGTTTCTGATATTAGCGTGCACAAACAAACAGACAAACCGACAAACAGACAAACAGACAAAAAAAAAAATAATTACAATTTCGGGTTCGGCATCGATATAATAACAACCCCTGCTACTTTTTTTTTATATATTTCCATTGTACAGATACCACTTTTCTACAAATCTATACATATAATAAATTTGTAGAAAAGTGGTGTCTGTACAATGGAAATATATAAAAAAAAAGTAGCAGGGGTTGTTATTATATCGATGCCGAACCCGAAATTGTAATTAATTTTTTTTTTGTCTGTTTCTCTGTTTGTCGGTTTGTCTGTTTGTCGGTTTGTCTGTTTGTCTGTTTGTCTGTTTGTTTGTGCACGCTAATATCAGAAACGGCTTATTCGATTTAGATGCGGTTTTCACTAATATATTGTAGTAGGCTTCACTTAACATTTAGTGTTTATTTCATGTCAATCGGTTCATAAATAAAAAAGTTATGTCAATTTAAAGAATCACGGCGAACATTTGTTAAGGTATTCTATCAGAGTACGGACACGCCTCGGGCCTGCGCGTCCGATCTTCGGAACTACTGGACGGATTTGAATGATTTTTTTTTTGTTGTATAGTTATTATGGCTGGACAACATTCAGGCTATAATGTTTCTTGGAAACTTGAACACCTGATGCAGAACCGAAACAGACCAGCTTAACTATAAGAGATACAAAAATGGTACCATAGCAAAAATTGTTCCACGTGATGAGGATTTTCTGCTGAGAGAATAAATTTTAAGATCTGGAACACCTGATGGGGAACTCCAAGAGCCCAGCTACATCATAACACATATAGGAATGACGTCTTAGTAAAAGTTACTCGGTCTGATGGGCATTTCCTGTTGACTTATAAAAATCGAAGATCAGAAACATCTGATGTGGAAATCTAAGCTATCACTAATTTCACCTCCACGCGGTGAAGGCGGTAACAGTTTAGGACTGATTTTCGATGACGATGGTATATCATTGAAAATTTGACTCTACTGGCCAAAACTCCCATTTTTTTTTTTTAACGTCAAGAAATGCTCATGCATTCTGCACTACCACGGGGAGATAGTGCAGTTATGTGGGACTCTAACCCACTAAAACTCCACGGTGTCCTCCTCTGCCGCTTACGGCGGGAACATGGGCACGCGTTAGCACTCATCCGTGAACCCGCCGCGGCTGTCCGTCACCGGACCCTCCGCTGGGGAGTACTCCCCATCACCGGCGCACCAGAACACATAGCACGCCGTGACCACCCCAGGGACCAAACCAGCACATGGGCCAGACGATCCCGTGTCTGGGCACCCTTGGTAGGGGAGCAGTCACTTAGATTTTAATTGATCAGGTATCTTCATAATAAAACTATAACCATGCCTAGAAAGAGGTAAAATCTTTCCCAATGTTCCAAAGGAGCTAAAAGATTGAGGATCATAAGATCCCAAGAATCTACCGAAGAGCGTCAGGAGAGACTTGATGCTGTTTGAGAACATCAGGCTGCAACTCGCTCCGTGGAAACCTCTTTGGATCGCGAAGCACGCCTGCGTTCTCAGCGTATTTACGCATCTACATCCAGATCTCTAGAGACCAGTGAAGAATATGATGCGCGACTGACCGCTGATACGGTGAGATTATCATACATTGTTCCGAACAAGCACACAACAAAATATTCATAATCAGAAAGTGAGAAAGAAAGAATTGCTGGAGTACGGCATGAAGAGACAGATTAAGAAGAGCGCAACGAACGTTTGAATTCTGATCGACTTCGACATTCTCTGAACAGAATGTCGATATCATCTGAAGAATCGGATGTGTCTCAAGATATAGCCGTAGGGCATGGCGACCTTCCTTGGGTTGATAAGGAACGGAGTGCATTTACGTATACTCCTATGATTGACTACGCCACATATTCCGCCATCGGAGGTATGGTTAAAAATTTTACTTTTTGTGAAGCTGTTAAATAGCAAAAAGAAACAAACGGTATGTGTTGCTCAGGTGGGAAAGTACATATTGAAATATTACAAAATCCTCCAGAAATATTAAGATCACTGCTAATCGGTGACCATCACAGTCAAAACATTTCTTGAACAACATTCGTTCGTACAATAATGCCTTTCAAATGACATCTTTTGTTGCGAAACGAAGGCCCATTTATGCCAACATTCAAAGTGCAAGGCCAAGTTTACCACCCTATTGGTTCATTATTGCCTGAAAATGACGTCTCGAATCGTCTCGCGCATCCCGTTGTTATCCAGTCCCCGGGTTCTTAGAATTCGACATCAGACGTTTCAGATCTTCGATTTTGACTACCCCGTTGTCGCTGGCATAACCAACAGGATCCGCGTACGAAGTCGCGGGCAGAAGCTAGTTTATTATATGTATAGATATAGTATAAAAAAATATAAAAAATAGTAGCCCACCAGTATCGGGAACAGGGTCCAAGCTACCGGCGGCGGTCAGGGCTCCAGAGAGAGGAACTTCCCTAACAATGCGGGCCGTGTCCAGAAGTACCGCTTTTTGGATCAAGCCCTTGATCCAGCTGCCCAACGAGAGCCTCCTCAGGTGTTGGTCGAGGCTCTTGCATCCCACATGTCGACAACCTCGTGAGCCAAGTCAAGATACTTGATTTGATTAGCTTTCTCGGCTTTCACGAGGTTCTCATCATGCGGGACGGTTATGTCAACAATCATTGCGCGCTGCTCTGATCGATCCACCACCACTATATCAGGCTTATTGGCAACAGTCCTGTCAGTGATGATGGTTCGATCCCAATATAATGTGATATTACAATTTTCGAGAACTGGGTCGGGCACATACCTGTAGTACGGCACCTCCAGATTCCACAAGGCTGTATTTCAGAGCAAGTTGCTGATGGATTATCCCGGCTACAAGGTTGTTTCTATGCAAGTACCTACTCTCCGTTAGCTAGACGAGAACACCCGGAGATAATATGCCTGATTGATTCTCGCGGCCGGTGGCATGCCCGACAGATGTCAACCATGCAGTCTTTCACAATAAATCTCCTGTAATTCTTCGTCATCGTAACTTCGTCCATAATTGCACAGACAAAACCTTCGGTTTCTCCAAAGAGATCACCCAAAGGCAGCCAGGCTACGGACGCTAATAGATCTTTAATGATTATTATTTCTTTTATTTCATTAAATAACACATATAATTTATATTTTTAAATATAAGAATATAGAAACATTTAAAAATTAAAAAAATAGTAGTCCTCCGGTATCGGGAACAGGGTCCAAGCGGTCAGGGCTCCAGAGAGAGGAACCTCCTAACAATGCGGGCCGTGTCCAGAAGTACCGCTTTCTGAATCAAGCCCTTGATCCAGCTGCCTAACGAGAGCCTCCTTAGGTGTTGGTTGTTGTATTATTATTATTACTTACATTAAGATTGTAAGACTATCTTTGCATTGTATAAACTCAGTTTAATTTGTATTGTATAATTGCATAGCACAGATGTGACTTCTATGTAAGTACTAATAGACCTTATTTACCATTTACCGGGTAATATATTATCTTTCATTGACTTGAATGTGCCCTGGCGGCTGATAATATGTCATACTCACACAAATGTCTCGCTGACGGTGGCGTGTATGTTGGATCATTTAGCTCCCTTCAAAATGGTTGAGCTGAATGGTGCTGATCTATGCGTCATGTTCGTGAACGGGCGCCGTCAGTTGGGCAGCTATAGCTGCCTCGGCTTATTTTTAATTATTTTATTTTTGGATTGTTGTTTTAGTACTATTTGTTGTACTCTGGACGCTTTTAACGCATACGTCTTGTTTATTTTTACATCGTTCTCACATTATTTAATTATAAATTCAAAAGTAATGATGTAACTAATATTTTTGTAAAATATAATTTAAAAAAGAGGTGTCCATGTAGTTTCTTGCCCGTTCTTCTCCATAGGTACCTACGCTTTGGAATGGGCAACTAGCTTCACATTTTTCTGACTGATCTACTTCTTGACAATTTAAAAGTGCCTGTAAAATGGTTTAATTGAAATAAATGCTTTGAGTTTGAGATTATATTCATAAAGGAAAACCATACTTATTCCCTAATTATTAAATAATAATTAAATATTCAGACGTTTAGATTGAGGAGCCACTTTTGCATTCAAATAACTAGTGACATATTTTGCTGCTAAATCTAGAATTCGTGCTGCAAAATAAGCTGCATTGCTGCTAAATAATGGTAAGATCAGATTTTAAAAATCTGGGGGTCTACTCCCTAAGCACGAAGTCCGTCGTTTCGGCCTTCGTTACGGTCGTTTCCTACCCCCTATCACCTACGGACGGATGATTCGTTCGGGGTCGGAACGAAGAATGAATGACAACGCGATTTGACAATTGTCCCTACTCCCGATGTGTTTTTGCCATGGACGTAATATATATTAAGTCCATGGCAGGTTTTTGCCCGTCCGAAGTGTTGAACTTGACCCCGATTTTAAGGGATAGTTATGTCAGTTGATACGACATCAAAATAGTTCTCGTGCTGTCGACGGAAGTTAAGTATTAAAACTATGGCTGCTTTTTTAATTATTGAAGAAGCTTTACAGGAAGAGCGGAGGCAACGTAGATATAATTTACGCCAAAATTTTAGGTTGGCGAGTATTCCCGACGACGACGTTGAGTTCATAGGGAGAAACCGACCAAACTATCGACCGATAGGAAGTCTGTAGTAAGCGGGGGCTCTTAGTCTGAGTCATGTCAATAAATGCATAAGTACATAGATATAGGCTCAGGCATAGGTTTTGATATATATAACACATTACCCTCCTTTGCGTAGCGCAGTCGGGTAAAAAGAGACTGTTTCGGGATTTTACCATTAGAGTTTAGTACATGCTAAGTTTTGCCAATGAATGACGGTTTGTATAGGTACCTATATTGGATTTTTTTGGAAAAAAGTAATTTAAAAAAATTAAACCGACTTCAAAAAGAAATTAACTCAAAATTATGAAATAACTTTAATTTCGGAAGTCGGTGTCTTGGGATCTGTATTTTAGTTTTATGCCACCGACTTCCGAAATTAAAGTTATTTCATAATTTTGAGTTAATTTCTTTTTGAAGTCGGTTTAATTTTTTTAAATTACTTTTTATTTCGTAATTTTTAGTTTTTGCACTAGTATTTGACCAAGGTTTTGAGATGTTTTCCCTTTGACACTACACCCGTAGCTCTTATCAATAAGCCAGGCCGTCACACTTACACGTATTAGTCTATATCTTGAAAATTACTGAATCGATCTTGATGAAACTTGCACTGTTCCCTAAGTTGAAGAAAATGTAAGCCAATAAAAAAAAATGGTCACGATCCGATTAATAGTTCCGGAGATATGCGTGGACAAACATACATACATACATACATACATACATACATACATACATACGTCTATGAAATTTTGTATATTCGTTTGGAAGCCCTAATAGATCATCATATGTGAATATAATGCAAATCCAATAATATTACATACATACGTATCGAATTGATAACCTCCTTTTTTTGAAGTCGGTAATAAAACAAATAATTAACTTTAATCATATATTTTGCAATATGCACCATCAAGAGTTAGTACATCTTAGGTTTTCCTCAGTTGATGTAGAGGCTTGCTCCTGGGAGAGTGGGTCGGCAGGTGGAGCAGCATGGGTGGGTGAGGTGGCTACTGGCTCTGGATCTCTTACAGGTGGAAGCTGTACAACAAAAACTGATTATCATTGACGGATACATCAAAAAATATATAATTGTGTAGCTGTAATTTATTAGATGGGCGGATCTCCTCAAAACAATATTCTTGACAAAAATAATTAAGATTTTATAAACCTCGCGGCAGAGCTTCTATTTAAGGCCAGATGTATAGATATATCAAATATAAAGTATGTGGTAATGAAGGCACCCCAAGCAGTCCATTAATTTTGGATATTTTTCAAAATCATTAAAAAACGTTGTTGCTGATAATGTCACATTGTGAGAATAATGACGTTATTGTAAAAAATAATGACGCAATGTTGCCGACAATGAGTTGAATAAGTATTATAAATATGGAGATGAATTTACATGTGACTTAAATACTATTTTGGGTATTATTTTGTTATGATATTATGATATGGACAAGGAAAATAAAATGCAATATTATAATAAAATAATATTTTTTGACAAAACATTTAAATTAACATTTGGCAAAAACAGCTTCTTTTAGCCTTCTTATAAGGCCCATTGTGAGCGACCACGTTTCAGTGCCATAAGTCATCACTGGCAATACGCACTGGTCAAAGACTTTCGTCTTGAGACACTGCGGTGAGACGAGAAGATATTGCGTAGCTTCCCGAACTCTGCCCAGCCGAGTCGGATTCGACGATTGACCTCTTTCTCGAAGTTAGACCTACCTAACTGGACAGTTTCTCCCAGGTAAACATACACGACTTCAAGTGTAGCGTCTCCGATCTTTATGAGAGTGGGTGTTACATGGGCATTTGACATGACCTTCGTTTTGTCCATGTTCATTTTAAGACCCACTCTTTCGGAGACTCTACTGAGGTCATCGAGCATTGTACTGACTCTGAGGTCCTCCATAGTCTCAGCCATGACTACGATATCGTCGGCAAACCGAAGGTGCGTTATGTACTCGCCATTGATGTTAATGCCAGCCCCTTTCCAGTCCAGAACCTTAAAGACGTCCTCCAGTGCAGCGGTGAACAGTTTCGGAAAAATAACGTCTCCCTGTCTCACACCTCGCTGCAGAGGGATAGGTTTCGAGGTCTGATCCTGGAGTCGGACTGACATAGTGGCGTTTTCGTACAGACACTTCAGCACCTCGATGTACCGATAGTCGATCTGGCACCGTTGAAGAGACTGCAGTACAGCCCATGTCTCGATCGAATCAAAGGCTTTCTCGTAGTTCACAAACGCTAAGCAGAGAGGCAGGTTATACTTTTCGGTCTTCTGTATAACCTGTCGTAGCGTATGTTTGTGGTCTACGGTGCTAAAGCCTTTACGGAGTCCGGCTTGTTCGGGACGCTGGAAGTTGTCAAACCTGCGCGCGAGACGGTTCGTGATGAATCTCGAAAACAGCTTGTAGACATGGCTCAGAAGTAAGATGGGCCTATTATTCTTAAGAAGGGCATTGTTGCCCTTCTTAAAGAAAAGTATCACCACACCTCTGTTCCATGCCTGTGCAGGTGTTCTACCCTCGAGTATGACCGAACCAAACAGCTTCTGAAGGGCCTTCAGAACGGGTTTTCCGCCGGCCTTCAGCAGCTCGGCCGTAATTCCGTCATCACCCGGCGCCTTGTTGTTTTTGAGCTGCTTCAGAGCCATCCTAATCTCGTACAGGCTGACGTACGGGATGTCTTCGCTATAGTGTCGGGTCAATCTAGCTCTTGGGTCGTTTGCCAGATTCGTAACTGGGTTACTTGTTGACGTCTATAACTGTCCATAGAATCTCTCGATCTCTCTCAACAGCTCAGGTTTGGAGGATACGATCCTGCCATCATCGGTCTTCAGTTTAGAAAGCTGGCTCTGTCCAATAAACAGATCTATAGCAAAGACCTTGGAGCCTTTATTTCGCTCTATCGCGTCCTTAATACGGTCCGTATTATAGCGGCGAAGATCGCTTTTCAAGGACTTAGAGATCCGTCTATTGAGTTGCCGGTAATTTAGCGCATCATCTGAAGACTGCAGGATCATCTCGCGCCTCTCCTTCATGAGCCGTAAAGTCGGATCAGAGAGCTTCTTTTCTAAATTCGTACGACGGGTCTTGAAGATCTTAGACAGTTTCCACGAACCCATCGTTATAATCGTCCACGGAGCTCCCTAGGCATTCGAAACGATTCTGAAGTTCGAGCTGAAAGCTCTCGGGGTTTTGGACCTGAATAGGTGCTGGGCGGAGCGTAGACTTCATCAGTCGAGATCTTTCCAGCTTGATATTTAAGTTCAATGTGCCTCTTACCATGCACCATCCGGGCTCTGCCAGGTCCACTTTCTGTGCTCACGTTTTCTGAAGAAGGAAAACTCCAAATTGCCCCACTCGCAGCTCATCATCGTTTCGTTTACCCAGTTTCGCGTTAAAGTCCCCCATGACAACGGTAAAGTGAGTTTTAGAGCCATGCATGGCTCTGAAAATATCTTCATACATGGTCTCTACCTCATCGTCGGGGTGTGACGACGTCGGGGCGTAAACCTGTACGACCTTCAACGAATACCTTTCGGATATTCTGAGTATGAGGTACGCCACCCTGGTCGACACACTCTCGATCTTCACCACGTTGCTCACAAGGGACTTATGGACGATAAACCCGACACCACCTTGGGACTGCTGGTTACCCTCCCGGAAATAGAGCAAGTTTCCGGATTTGAGACTTATCAAGTCTTCCCCTCGCTTCGGACTTCAGATAACCCCACTATACTCCACTGTAACCTGCTCAATTCTTCCTCAAGTTCGGTGATCTTCTCGTCGGTCCGGAGTGTACGCGTGTTATAAGTTGCCAGGTCCAGTTTTCGGTGATTGTGGTAGCCGGATCTCTTCCGGGGATTCTTAGCACCCCTAGCCTCACCGTGGCCTTGGCCGCTACCGTAGCCAAGGGTAGGCGGGCCGCCGGGTACTAGGGGCTAAGAGTTTTTTGTGCTTGTCATTCTTGCGGGGGGGGGGGGGGTTTGCCATAATCGCCACGCTTGGCAGGTGGGTTGGCGACCGCAGTATGGTATGGTGGTGGAATGTATAGAGAACGCTGCTGCCCATTCTCCGGTACGACCCTTAGTCGCCTTTTACGACACCCACGGGAAGCATGGGGTGGTGCTATTCTTTAAGTCCGGTACCACACAGACCAATCCTTTACGTACTGGTACATATTTTGTATCTGCTCCGGACTGTTACCGTCTAGTTCAATTTGAACACTTTCGTATCTAAACTCATTGTTTATATTGTAGCTACGATATAATTTCAAATTTTGCTGGTCTTCACAGAGTGCCTTACGCAGACCACCTTGATATGTTGCAATTATAAATGCGAAATATTCTAAAATATTGGTGAACTGATTAACGTTCACATTCTATTCATGTGTATTACAAAGACATAATATGTCAGCTTCATTTTTCGGCTAAAATGACAATAAATTTCAAATAAACGTTATGCAAACAAAAAAAAAATAAAAAAAAACCTCGAAACGAACAATAGCACCATGCAGACAGATAAAATAAATAAAATAACGCAATTAACCATACATTCATTATAAATTTGTTAAAAAATAAAAGAAAAAGTGTATTTTTCCGAATTTGCCAAAAAAATATGTTATTGTACCAAGCTTTATGCCGAAATTAACGGAAAACAACAAAAACACGATATATCTAACTATTAGGTCGAATACTAAAATCATTATCGGTAACAACCGTCATTGCTCAATCAAGACAATATCATTTTTATCAACACGTGTCATTGTCGTCTCATGCGACGTTGCTGAAAATGATGTTGTCAATAATGACGAATTCTAGAAAGTTCACCATTTTACAAAATAATTAGGTATATTCGTCGGAGAGAGTGCCACATGCAGTATTAGTTTCACGCATACTTCAACTTTGTTACATAAAAACACTTCATTATGAAGAAATAATTGAGATACAGTCAAAAATAAGAATGACGATTGTGATGACAAACTTTGGAGAATCAAAATGAAATACTTCCTGCTCAAATCACGCGACGTCCTTACACTCCAAAGCGTGTCAGCCGACTGAGGCGTGGGGTGAAGCGTCGCTTAAACATCATTTGACTATCCGGTCGCGTTTCGTTATAAGTAAAAAAATTACACACAACACTGTTGCCGATAATGACGCTTATTTTTTGAACATTGTTTGATTACATTTTAAAGTAACTTTTAATAAAGTTTTCTAACATTATTGTAATGAAAAACGTTCTTTATTTATCTAAGTTTAATATTTATTCACACAATGTATCACATTCAATACACTGAATTTTTTATGTCACGAAATGTTGGAAACTATACCCAGGCGACACGCCAAATATTGCCGATTTTTAAAGTAATATTTGAATATCTTTATTTTGTGTGATTTAAAGCTCAAAATGGCTCCGATAGCATCTTTATAATTTATTTAAGTAATGGAATAAAAATGTTTGACTTTGAAATTCTTTAGTATTGATGAGTATTGTAGCGAGACATAAATTTTGGCCCTCTGAAATATTCACCCAGATACTAGCTGTTCCCCGCGGTGTCACCCGCTGCGCGGCTCCTAAGGGTCGTAGCGTGATGGTATATAGCCTATAGTACTCCTACAGATAAGTATTTGGAGGATGACTGATTATCATTGTATTCACTTTACTGACCTTAAAATCATATTATATTGATGAGTAATGTATTAAACTCACCCTTTGCCACTGCTCGACGGACTTAGTGCAATTTCCCATTGAAATAAGGGAGTTGCACAGGTTTTCCCATAGCCGTTTTGAGCCAACTCTCCCGTCCGTCGGCACCCCTCAATAACCCGCGAGCCAATTCATGGTTCTCACCCATAAAATCGAGAAGGGCCTCGATTTGCCCGTGTGTTGCTGCAACGGTTGGGACCATTTTAAACAATTAACTAATAAGCTAAATAAAATATTGGAAAATTTTAAAACTTCCCGGCTAGCAATTTGACATTTCATTTGAAAATGTCAAAAAGTACTCCGTGGAAAATGTCCTTCAAAAAATTAAAAAGGCAAAGGTATCAACATGATCATGCCGGTTTCCGAACAAAAATGGCTAAAATAATTAAAATCAATATTTAAAGACAATAAAAAGGATATTTTTAAAAATGTGGTAATTTTCTAACGACAAAAGTATTCATTTTTGATTAATAAGATAGAAAACTACATAATAAGTAAACCGGTAATCGACCGGTAAAAAAGGGGAACTCTATCGCCATGCGTCATTCGTTCACGAATATTGTCTATGATTCCGTTTGAAATGATGAATCCGAAATCGTAATTTTAACATTAATCAACGTTATTTTATAGCGACAAAATTGTGTAGGGCCAGACATAATTTTGTCGGACACATTTTTGGTCTACCCTCATTGTCGCTAACTACTTATTTACTGTTTATTCATAGTTTGATTCCTGTCAGACGCAACAGTATTTTAAGCTAGTTGAGAGAGCGTTGCAAATTTTTTTTATGTATTGTTAAATTATCGTCAGTGTTTTCACGCGTTGCGTCGCGGTCGTATTAATTTAAATTATTATTTTGGAATAAATTTTAAACATTTAAAGAAAAGAAGACCGATTATTATTTCATACCTAAAAATATTTTAATAAGAAATAGACAATATAAATTGGTGGGAGGTATTGAATTATATTATATACACACTGCTGTAACAATGTACTTGAGAGAAACTGAAACCTACCTAAACCTACCTAGAAATGATGATGATGACGATTCCACATAGAAATGTTAAACATAGTAGTAGTAGTATATTTAGTAGTATAGTCTAGTATATTTTGAGACACGAGTATTTTCTCACCATAGATTTCACATTTTTTTTTTTAATCTTCACCATATTCTTCCTTGCTATCGTAAAAATATAATAACTTTTAAAAAGGAGCACTCAGTCCACACGCACATTAGTGTACTCACCTTTATTAAGCTATGGCCAGCCTGAGGTGGATTCTGCGCACGGTGCGGGATGGGAATTCAAGCGACTATTCGCGTCAGTTGGAGCACAACAGTTTATATCGGCGCGAATTTCGTCCCGAATCCCGTGCCAGATTGTGTGTGGCCAGAGTTCAAAGGACTTCGCACACTACGCGGCCTCGGCCACAAACAACTGCTGATCTATTCTGTAAAAATCTCAAACTAAGGTGAAGTCAGTAAGAATAGATCAGCTGGACCAACGACCGGTTGTCCCAACCACTTTCTTGATCAGAGCTTCTGCTGCCAAGGTTGCGGCCTGGTCGTGGGACCACTCGTGGCCGGTTTTGCACGAGGCCCCTAAGGTGTCAGTGAAGGATATGAACGACGTGATCAAAACTACACATTTTAAAAATGTATTTATTCCAATTTAACAACAATAAATAAATTTAAAAAATAATGTGTTTAATAATTAAAAACAATAATATAATATTTCGATAAGTCATAACATTATTAATCAAATAAAGGTTATAGTACCGAAACTAAATTTGTAGAACAGTTATTTTTAAGAAAGAATAATGGGCATAAATAACGACTAAATTTGGATCAACCAAAAAAATGTTTGTTTTCCATGACAGACTTGCAGACTACATAATTATAACTACTCGTAAGGTCTACAATTGCTAGCAAATTTCTGTTTAATAATATTACAGTCGGCCGCACGTCAGTGGGTACCTCTGATTCTATTGAAATCCCATACCTCACTGGGCCAGCTCAAGGACAAAGTGTTTCCACAGACATGCGGTCGTCAGTGCAGTACAAGACACATGTTTTAAAAAAAATACAGTCCCTCGAGTTATCCGGCCCGGAAAAAAAGTCAGTGACGGCAAACAATACATTAATAAGACCTTGGGCCGTATTATGAAATGTCAAAGCCACATTGTTCCGTTGCAAAAAGAGATGTCCGTCCTGTTTACACTAAACAGGGGCACAGTTATAATAGATCTCAATCCTTACGTACGACTTTACATCACTAGTAGTCAAAAGTGACCATTGCCTTTTTTGCAACGATCGATACTTCGCAATTCAAAAGTTATAATTTAAAAGTTAACAAACTTTTGTTTGTTAACTTCGTCTTAGTTACTAAGAGGAAATGCGGTCGGAGAGACTTTTTGAAAAAGCCAAAGTAAAAAGTCATAATTCGAGGTTTGGTTCTCGCCTATTTTCTCCTCAAATATTGGACCAATTTAAAAGATATTTCATAAACAGAATAAGAAAGATATATACTGTGTCCCTAATTTTGTTTTTCATTAATAGTTGTCAAATTTGTACAATAGGCCTCTGTTGACAGCGGCAATTAATTAATTTAAGCATTTTATGAAGAGTGCTTACAAAAATAATGTATCATCAAAAAGGAAAACCACCATTGTCTTATTGTATTCCAGAGATAAATGGAATTTATTTAAGAAATCCGGGATGATTAGATCTGGAATTTTTAAAGAAATCCGGGATGATTTTAGATCTCGAATTTCGTTTTTTTTTCTTTTCTTTACATAATTATAAGAATCACAATCTTATGCACGGTAATGTGTAGTTGCTCGTTGACATTTTCATAGAATAAGTGTATTTATAGCCGATGTCATGGCAAAAAAGTACATATAAAAGTCCAAATACAAGGTTTATTACCTAAAAAAATTAGATCTAAAAAACGTTGAAGTGGTTTTGACCCGCTTATCGTCGGATCTCCGCCTCCGGACGATTCGTCTGATTGTAGAGGAAAGTAACTAAATATGGGCTAGTGCTTTAATATGGGCTAGTAACAACAATTCTCAAAAATAAATAATTGAAAGACGTAAAAAACGCCTAACTTCTGTCGCATTCATTCGCCCTAACATCGCAATCACACTCATCTCGTCAGTTCAGTTAGAGCTGCGAGGTGCCGCGAGGGCAAGACACAAGAAGTGTAACAATATATTTTATTTGTAGGATATGAGTTAAATTTTATGTTTTTGGGTGGATTAAATGTTTGTGACGTGTGACTTTTAAAGTACAAAGTCAAGTTTAATTCGATCAAGAATTTCAAATATGGGCTATGTCTATGGTCCTAAATATGGGCTAGCCCAGATACTATAATAGGCAAAAAGCCCCTGATTCTGCAGATGCAGAATGTTTGTTCTGCCAGCGTCTTTTTTCAGAAAATATAAGGGGAGAACTCTGGGTTAAATGCTTGATGTGTGAGCTTTGGGCACATAATGACTGTGCTGAGCCAGAATTTGACACTAGGATATGTAATTTTTGCAAGTAAAATAATAAATTTCTTACAATTATTAAAGATCCTTGATCACTTACTAGATACACATTTAATGATTGTTATTTTCTTAAAAGATTCTCAAGTTCATATTTATAGCCCATAATATTTGAAATTTTGAATAACTGTTCCATAGTTAGCGCCTATTTTGCAATTTTGTTTAATGCTCAATTTTGCTAATAAAGTTTATTAAGAAAAATATGACTGTTACTGTGTTATATAAAAATATATGACTGATTAATATTACATTAATATAAAGTTGATTGTCAAGTAGTTTTTAATTTTAGATCCAAAAAGAAAATGGTAACCCATATTCAGTTAGTCCTCTACATTTATTGCTATGAATACGGATACCAGTTCCATCGCATTCACTGCGGAACCGGCTATGAAGATGAAAAACCCGATACCCATAAGAACCATGCCTCTCCAGAGCCTCCATTTCATTTGACCAAGACCTGGTCTCTCCCAAACAACCAAAAGAGTGATGAGATTAGGCCAAATAAACGCCATGTTTGAAAGGCAGAAACATCCTATCTGAAAAAAAAAAAAAAAATTATTTACAAAATGATCTATATTAGAAATCATAATTCATTAATAAACCGTGAAATATAGTTTTTCAATATTTTTTGACAACAATTTTTTTTATATTCATCCCCTTTCGGGGTTGCACTTTATCCAGGGACACACTGTACAGAGTGATCCGTTATAATGGCCCCGTGAGTCAGAATCTTCGATCAATAATAGTACTAGATGCCCGATAAGCGCTTCATAAACGGCAAGAAAAATAAGAGCACGAATACTTTTGTGCTCTTATTTCAAATTAGTATGGTCCAATCATAGCCAACGTTAAGACGTCAAAATGCCTCAGTGCGCGTTCAAAAATTGAGTAAATAACCACCGTAACACCAAGATTTTGAAAGGAATAATATCTTTTTTTCGGCAAGTTTTTATCATTAAATGTTTTTCATAAAATAATAACACAATTAAATAGTAAGTATATCAATTAGCAAATATTATGATTGTTTGGCCAATGTTTGCGACAACGCGCCAACTATTCTTACAAATATCGACTATTCTGGAACAGGGTAGGTATGCATGGAGTGGTATTGTTATTTTATAATATGTTATTTTTGTTTGTAGATTTCCTAGCGACCCATTTTGCTGTGCAGAATAGGTATCTATTATCGCGAAAGAAAGAGGAGAAGAAATATACAAATCTTTTAAAAATTAGAGATTCATTTTGATATATTGGACATAACAGGAAACACGCAAAGGCGTAGATTACTAAAAACAGCGGTTCCCAAATTGCTGGTAATTTTCATAAGTATTAAAATAGTTGATCTAAGATAACGTTTTGATAAAAAAGTAAGTTGATTATGATTTCTTTTTTTGTAGATTCACGGACCAATAATTGTGCAATCAGCTATATGTCCAGATTGGACGAATGATTTATCAAATCAGGTAATTTTTGACGGACGGACGGTCTTCGGACTCGACTTCTTACAGAGTACTAGCTCCCGACAGACCTGTCGGTTTACTAAAGTTCAGACTTTTAACTGTATTGTAAATACGCTATATTTGGGCGACTCTGTCACTATGCGAACAGTAATCAATCCTACGATTTGTTCGCAATTACTTTGTTACTGTACATAATTATTTTACTGTGTATCTAGTTGTGTCATGTACCTACAGTGTGTGATTTGCTAGTGTGTTAATTGTTCATGAAATTATAATCTGATTTGAACTGCAAACCGTTTTTCTATTGTGCAATAACCAACACACTTCCCACAGTACGCCCACAGCAGTATTAAAATATGCCTTATATCGACACACGAAACTAACTGCTCCGATATCAGAAGCGGGATAAATTCATATTGGGATATCTGTGTTGGTTCATGCGCAAAAATGAGAACGCTAAGAGTGAAAGTGAGTGAGTGACATTTAAAAACAAAGTGCAAACATAGCAGTGCACAACAGCTGATTTGTGTCTTACTGAAAATTCACTGCAAGGTGGTGAGAGCACAAAGAAGCAGCATTAACGTGGCTATCGTAAATAGCATACCAAGGACATGGCGTGGAGCTACCAGTGACGCGGAGTGACTGAAACGAACCAAGCAGCCTCGCAGCCGTCAGTGAAACCCTTCGTGTGCTGCAAGTGAGGGAAACCAGGACATGTCGCGACCCTGCACGAGCAGTGGCAGCCAAGCTGATGGTAGACAACGAGCTGGAAGCAGTAACGGCGAGTGATCGTACAACTACCCTCAGGCAGTTAGAAAATAAGGTGAGCTGTATTGTTTTAATAACGATTCTGGTGCTCGTTAGTAAAAACGAGTTGTGCAGCCGAATTAAATGGCAAACGAGTTAATAACGTTGTTGTGTTGGAACTCCGTACTTAAACGACGCAACCCCATCGAGTTTGGGCTCGTTTAATTCGTCTTGATGAGTACTTGGATACTATATGGTAAGCAGGGTCTGATGATGGAGCTGGAGGGTGGCCATAGGAACTCCGTACTTAAACGACGCAACCCCATCGAGTTTGGGCTCGTTTAATTCGTCTTGACGAGTACTTGGATACTATATGATAAGCAGGGTCAGATGATGGAACTGGAAGGTGGCCATTGGAACTCTCCGTAATTAAACAACGCAACCCCATCGAGTTTGGGCTCGTTTAATTCGTCTTGACAAGTACTTTGATACTACATGGTAACCAGGGTCTGATGACGGAGCTGGAAGGTGGCCATAGGAACTCCGTAATTAAACGACGCAACCCCATCGCAAAGCTTGTTTTAAAAAAAGTTTTTTTACTTTTTAATTTATTCTTGTTAAAATCCATACCAAATGCTTATGCGTGTTATCGCGTAGAAGTTTTCGGTTGGACTGATCGTCAGTCTGACTTACCGTGTAATACCGCGCGTCAGTCCATCAGTCAGCCATCAGTCTAGACGTGATCAAGGTCACAGACTGAACTGATGCCGAACTGAACGTGTATCCTCCGTCTTACTTAAACGTATTCATTCCCTTGCAACACACGGCCGTGTCCATGACACAGCCACACCATTTTTTTTGTAGTTAACGTATTTGTTAAAATTTGTTTAGCTTTTTCTTGTTATTAATCCGTTATTGTTAGTTTGATGTTTACCGTTATTGTGTGGTTATTGATTTTAATTATGGAATCACATAATTGGTAATAGATAGTTTTGTGATTAATACGATTATTTCGGACTCTTCTGACGAATCATCTTCGTCTAATACAAACGACAACGATTACAAAAGAAGAGAGTTCTTATGAAATAAGCATCAATCACCTTTGTACCTATTTTTCTGTATTTTTTGTGTCTTTATCTTTTATGGTAAAATAAACAAATAGAATCTGAACTTTATAATTTGTATATAGGTATGTAATTTCTTTAAATAAAATTTTCTGAACCCCTGAAAGTTTGTTTAGATACATTATTTATCTCATCTCGTTGGCCATATGATTTTTCTATGTGTCGCATTTAACGTTAGTTTTTTAATCCCAGAGACTAATCTGACAGGTGTAATGTCAAATTTCTATATTAAAAAAACTCAAACATAAGACTTAAATGGCAGATTAGTCTCCGAAATTAAAAAATCTGACTTTAGTGCAATATTTTCTTTCTAGGCTTACAATGACAAAAATCAGAATGAGAACTTACGAAGCCCATGATAGCATTTATATCCGGAAATACAATTGAGACAAAGCCAATGCCAGTCACAAATAAGGCACGATAGATGTATTCCACAAAAACCACTTTCTCTGGTGCGTGTCTTCTCTTTAGGTAGTAGAAGCAGAGATTGAATGGCACCCAGAAGTTTAGTGCGTGAGTCACATAGATCATCACAGCTATAAGTCCCTTCAGTATCTTCGGCATTCTGAAAAAATCATAAATATTAAACATTATTTAAAAACATATTAATAAATATTAATCATAATTAAAAAAATATTAATAAATATTAACCATAATTTTAAAAATTATCATAATCAGCCTATATTTATTTATTTATTTATACAGGGTTATTGGTAAAACATTAACAACCTCTGATGCCGGCCATCCACGATACTTCCTATCGTCCAATCGGCATGACGCTGCAGGCTTGATCCAATCTGCAGTTCGTCTATATACACCACACACGATCAGTTTAAACTTTCCAATCGGCAGCGACGTTCAGTTGAAGCCATGGCGTCACCGGTGACAAATCTTGACCAAATTGAACTGACGATCGGCAGACCGCCATGCACGGTCCAATCGGCATGATCCAATCGGAATGATCAAGCCAAAAGAATCGAAATTCGATTGTGCCGTCAAGTATAACTGTCATGCCAATCCACTCCCACACACGGTCAATTCTAACTGATCCAATCGGTAGCGTCATGCCGATTGGACGATAGGAAGTATCGTGGATGGCCGGCATTAAGATCATTGTACTCATCATTATGAGCAACAATAACTATGGGACCAAACCTGAAATCGCAAAAAAATAAAACAGCTGTTCCCTACATTTTGACAATACTATTCTATTTTACTAATAAGAAGTACGTAAACAAATAGTGAAATGAATGAAGAACTGGATTTGGATGAGCTTTTAAACATTTTACAAGGTGTGTAATCGGAATATTAATGTGAGGACTATGTTTTCGTTTTAATCATGGTCTGCACGTCGATTCTGTAAAATTCAAACAACAACTCGCATCTCACATCGCTATTCACTCTCACTTTGCATAAGGTTCAAAATTACCTTGATTTTGCATTCTGTAAGCATTTATTTTAACTATTGCGAAGTGAAGTGAGCTCCGAAGCGAAAAATATTGTGTACTAGTGACTACCACACTACAACAAAATGTTAGTGTTTTTTGGAAGTCTGTTTTTTTTTTTGTTAAAAAGTTTTTATTATGTAAAGAATCTATGTACAAAACTTCAAAACTGCATCATGAAAAATCACAAAGTTGTATGTTTGTTCTGTCACCTGTTTGTCCGTACAAAAACATGCTCACCCCCACGCAGCTCGCGCCGCGCCGTCTTGCCACAAAATATAGAGAATACAGAAGGCAATCACATGTATGTACTTCACTTTTCATACCTACGCTCGGCGGTCGCGCTATGGTTGTCAACTTTAGCTTATGCACAAAAACCTATCTTGGTAGTGGCACTCGTATCTAGTTGTTTGATTTATTGTTGAGCTTTTTCTACAATATTAAAACAAAACAATTAACACAGTATTACAATACAAAAAGTTTACAGAACAAAAACATTAACATTTTACATTTGTCAATTTTCAATATCAAAAATCCCTAATAACATCAAAACGGATGACATATTAACACAATTTATTTTGCCCTATCGGTTTTAGACCTAAAGCTATGAAATGACACTAAAAACAACACAATAGGTATCTACACAAACAAAAAATCATGTTTTCAATTTACGTAATAGTTGGTGGCGTGAATTTACCTTACAAAAAAGTTACTTCGTTTAAACTGATTCAAAATAGGAAACTATTTTTTATATCGAGCTTTTAAAGCTATTTCATGTTGCTCCATTTTTGCACTTCACAGACGCGTGTCTCAAGTGGATGGCGCTCGCACTACTCCCAACCAGTCCGAGATAACGTGTTCGTGAGCAGTATCTATGCGTGCGTTGCTCGAGCACACTTTGTATGTAGATTGCCTTCTGTACTGTCTGTATTTTGTGGTCTTGCCGCTCATTGATAATATAGTACGGTCTAGGTACTTAACTGTTCGGCGCGGAAATCTGGGGGCACGGGAGTGCCCCCGCCAAGACGAGCCAAGCGAAGCGCAAGGGCACTACCTGCCTTTTCTCGAAGCACTTCGTCGTATTTTTGAACCTTCATAACTTGGGTTTGGATTATACCAGATAAACAAAATTTTCGAGATATGATGTCAGTGGTTGGGCTCAGTCGCAAAATGACCACTTCTCAAAATGACCACTTCTCAAAATGACTACTGGTAGCAAAATGAAAACAAATTGCAAATTTGTTGATTTTTTTATTTGTATAAATTGATGTTTTGAGTGACAGTAAATCTGACAAACTTCGATTTGTATTATTTATTTTAGTATATGTGCATGCACCTACCCATTTTACTGATTAAACATTACTACAGTACCCCTCTGTGTTGTACACCTACTGGCTCTTGACCAGTTTTTTTACTGATGAAAGGAATTAATGCCCGTTTGAGGAAGGGGACATTTTGCGAAAGGGACATTTTGCGAAAGGGACATTCTGCGAAAGGAACATTTTGCGAAAGGGACATTCTGCGAAAGGGACATTATGCGAAAGGGACATTATGCGAAAGGGACATTTTGCGAAAGGGACATTTTGCTACCAGTAGTCATTTTGAGAAGTGGTCATTTTGCGACTGAGCCAGTGGTTGACTTATTAAACCTATAAAGTTTCAATTGCATACTATAGATTTTATTGATATCTAAAATACCCCGATTTCGTCACTGACTCACTGATTCACTTACTCACTGACGCACTGACTCACTGATGATCATCAATATTCTAAGGGTCTTCCTGAAGTCCTAGAAAGCTGAAATTTGGTATGTAAGCTAGTAATAGTACACAAACAACAAAAAAAACTCTAAAACTTGGAACTTTTACCCTCCAACCCCTTAAAATAGGGGATGGAAGTTTGTACGAGACTTCCGCAAATTTTGATGCTAGAGTTCTGAAAATTGATCTATGGACTCGGGAGGGAATTGATAGGGGGATTGATAAATAATAAAATACGTATTTCAGGATTTTCAATAAATAACCCCCCCAAAAAAATTTTTTTTATTTCTTGCAACTTTCAAAAACATTTTCATGTAAAATGTTGCCAAGAGAGACCACATATGGCTCGCACTCTCAAAAAGTTATCAGATCTCATGTAGAGCCAAGCTTCTGACTCTACACGCACTAACTTCACAAACTCTACAGCTTAGTCAAAATATGTGGCTTGGCCGTTTCCGTTCGGAAACCCTGACGGGAAATATAAGAACGTATGCGCTTAGAAACGATTTTGTATGAAATGCGTGCATTCAGGGTCTCCGAATCTGAATTCCGAATCAGGAAACCGGACGTATGCGGCCGGCCTAAGGCCCCATTTAACCTCCTTTCGGCTTTACGGGTAGTTTTGTAACACCCTGTATAAAGATTACAGGAAAAATAAAACTAAGTCTCTAAATAGCACCCTTTTTCAGAACTAATCAACAAAAGTTACATTAGTTCCAGTATCGGTCAAGAAATGACGCTCACATAAAACTTAAATATTATTCTACATCGCAGTACAGTGTTAAAATAAATTAATGTTGTGACTATTCGAGTAATATGCGGGTGTGTGTGTCAAATTACTCATTAAAAGAAGGTCGTAAAACTAAACGTCAAGCTATTGCTTTTTAAGTTTGCATATGGACTTTTGGAGCCAACCGTACATGTATTTTTATCCAATCAGTACAAACATTTGATTGTTTAGGGTTAAATCAATTAACCTTAAAACGATGTTTCATTGCGTTTTAATCACATATCTAGTAGAGATAGTGTGGCAATATTTGTGACAATATGGTAGGTACGATCAACAACTTAAGTCGATTAATACTTCAGTTTTTTAAATCTGCTATTGAGCAAAATATTTGTTCAAAATTGTAGCAGAAGTACAGCAAAATACACACATCAAAAGTGTCTAGGGATCAACATATATTTTTGCAATAACTTTTCTCCTGATTGATATTAATTAAAATTTTCTTTAAGGATTCATCAAATAAAGTGTTTTCGTTTGTCACAGTAACGATAAACCAAGTCACCTTTGCATTAATAAAGAAATTTGCCATTTTCCTAATAAAGGGATTTTTGACATTTGAACCACTAACACAAAAGTTCGAAAAAAAGACTGAAATAACAGTTTTCTTTAAAATTTTATTGGGTTACTTAAACAATTAATAATCCGTGTTTCTACCGCGAACACTAACAACACAAGAACATCGGTTTGGCATACTCAAAATGAGTTCATCCAAATCACGCTGTGGAATGGCCGCCCATGTTCGTTGCAACAACAAAAAAAGGTCTTCTTGCGACTGGATACCCTCCATATTCGGCAGAGCTCTTCTCTGTAGCATATCCCATGCATGCTCAATCGGGTTCAAGTCTGGCGACTGAGCAGGCCAGGGCAGGACATTGATGTTAGCTGCGGCGAGAGTCTGTCTTACAACTCTTGCGGTGTGCGGTCGTGCATTATCATGCATTAACTGAAATAAGGGACCGATTTGCACTTGTAGAGGAACGATGACGTCTGATACAATCGTCTCAGCATAAATTTGAGCGTTGAGGTTGCCTCTGATCCAAATCAACTCAGTTCTTCCGCCGATCCAAATACCCGCCCATACCATGATGGTTCCACCACTATAAGGATGGACTTCCTGGCAGGATTTTAATCGCTGTTGGCGTCCAGGGGTTCTCCAGTGTCGTATACGTCTTGTATCCGGTCTCATACCAAAACGAGACTCATCAGAAAAGCACACGAAACGCCATTGTTCTTCTGCCCAATTTCTGTGTTCAAGAGCCCATTGATATCGAATCCTACGATTGTGCATTGCTATAGGTGGTACCCGTAGCGGTCTTCGGGAATGAAGGTTCACTTCATGCAAGCGGTTTCTGACTGTTTGGTCGCTAATTAAGTTCCCTGAAGAGTGATGAAGCCTCACGGCTAACATCATGGCGGTTATTGTTGGAGCTCTTCGAGTTAAGATTTGAATGTATCGGTCTTGTCTCCGTGTGGTGCAGCGATACCGTCCTCCATGGCGCTCAGCCACGGTACCAGTGCTTCGGTAACGTGTCCAAAGTCGACTGATAACACTCTGACTTGTATTCAGAGCTAAAGCCACAGTACGTTGCCGGGAACCAGCTTCTATCATTCCCACGGCTCTGAGCATTTCTTCCCTGCTTAAATGACGTCGCCGCTCCATAATAACGTTGGTTTTAATCAGTAGTAGGGAAACAGTAGCACTAATAATGTCTTCAATGCGTTGTATGTTTTTATAGGGAAAATATTGACAGCTGATTTTCATCTTTTACTCGAATTTGATTCACAGTTCCTGATTCAAATTATGAAATGCACCAAAAAGGATCCATATAAATTTATAAAATCATAAATTTATTACAAAGCCACATCTCAATCTCAAGAAATCCGCATAAAAATGCTTGATCCCTAGACACTTTTGATGTGTGTATTTGTTCAAAATTGTAGCAGAAGTGTAATGCAATTTTGAACAAATATTTTGCTTAATAACTGAGATTTAAAAAACTGAAGTGTTAATCCACTTTTGTTTCTGACTCTACGAGCAACTATTGTCAGAGCAACTTATTTGTCTTTAACATCAAGTCTACGGGTTAGTATGAAAGTGCTCTTTGTCATGTCGCTACAAGCGCGCACTTTCAAGCATACCCGTAGACTCCATTATGAAGTGTCATTTTACTGCAGCTAATTAAAAGTCCGACTTTAGTGTATGATTATAACTACAAAAGGAGACGGTACCAACGTTAAAACACCTGAACACTTACAAGGTCATTGGGAAGTTAAGCGTTACAGGAGGCACACTCTCTTCTAAGAAAGCCGCATACCCGAAGAATGATGCCATGAATATGCAGAATATAATTAAGGACATTCCTGAAATTATAAGACTTATACTCCATTTGAAATAAGATTAGAGTAGACATTTAAATAAACCTTTTTTACAGTCCGTTCAACCGATTTTGAATTCTATTGCGTTGGAGGCATGACATATGGCAGCTGCAGTAAACAGTTGGTATTGTAGCACCTTTTTTGCTTTTAATACCATCCGTATGCCTAAGGTATAGAAGTCAAAATCGGTTGAACGGACTGTAAGAAAGGTTTATTAGATGTCTAATCTTATTTCAAATGGAGTATAGTGAGTGTTAATGCTACCTAGGGTAGGGTCAGAAGATCCTAACCGAAAAGCGCACATGAACCTGAGCATTAAAGCGAATTTTACCAACATTAAAACAAATGGGTTTGAAGAACCGTGGCGTATCTACCAGTTCGCCATATTTTTTTTTCAAAATGGTGTCCACGCAAATACATTTAAACAGGGTTATTGGTAAAACATTAACAACCGCTCAAGAGATCATTGTACTCATCATTATGAACAACTTTTAATGAGGGACCAAACCTGAAATCGCGAAAAAAAAATTTGCTGTTCCCTACATTTTGACGAGTTATACGAACATAAATGTAGGGAACAGCTGTTTTTTTTTTGTGATGTCTGGTTTGGTCATAGTAAAAGTTGTTCATAATGATGAGTACAATGACCTCTTAAGAGGTTGTCAATGTCTGTCTCCGTCAGGATGAACGGTCACTAGGCGTATTTAACTTTGAATTTATGTCCAAAAATTGCTTCCCTATTACTTCAATTTTGCTTCCTATTCTGAAACAATTGCTTGCATCGTATTCTAGGAGAAAAATTCTATCTATTAGGGACACTACGACTCGGTGACCGGCCATCCTGACATCAGAATGAACGGTCACCCTTAATATTTTTTTTTTTCTTCTGGAATACGATGGAAGCAATTGTTGTGCGTGCGCGTCGTCGCGTCGGCGTCGTGCGCCCCCAGCTGGTGGAGAAGGTGGTGAGCGCTCTGTTCCCTCAACGGGGGGAGCACACCCCCCCGCCTATGGCTCCGCCCATTGCGGTCCTTTAAACCCATTACACAAAAATAGAAGCCCCGCGAGGCGGGGCTCCGTCGACGTAAGATGCAAGAGCGAGCGAAGGGCACCCCGAGGTTAGGTTTGGTTAAAACTAGGTGTAGCCGCACTTCGGTCATTAGCCGTAACATATATATACTTACCAATGGCGAGGGCTGATGAGAACTGATCAGGTCTTGCCATAGTGGATTCGATGGCGATAACAACTCCAGCGCATGACATACTGAACACTGACATCCCAATGTACTCGAAGGTGCCATATGCCGATGTAAACATTACCATGTTTGAGAAAGTTGGATTATATTGAAACGCATAGTAAACACATAGGATAATACAAAACACTGAAAGAAAAGAAAAAAAGCTTAAGCTTACCTACTTCTTAATTTTAGTGAAGGCGGTTTTTGGGCCATTCCGTTTATTCACCCCAAATAATTCACCCTAATGTAGATACGGGGAAGGTGGATAGGTAAGTAACAATTGCTAGTAGTATCACAGTCTATATGGTTTTTATACTGTGGTAGTATTGTTAGTAGTAATTGCTGGTAATATCCCTGTACCCTTATTACGTAACACACTATCAATCTCAATACGAATAATGTTGAAGGATATTCCTAATCCATTGCTATAAACGAGTATGTTCAAAAAATTTGTCAGCTCAACAACATAACTAAATGACGCAAATTTTGTTGAACTGTCAAAATAAAAGCCATTGTTACTACTAGTCAGGGGAGTGATATAAAGATTCGAATGACGTTATTGCGACGCACGCTATTTCGAAAAAAATTAAGAGTGGTACACCAGTTCGAAAGTCGAAAACCGCTATATCGAATGACGTTGTCGCGAACACGCTGATTCGAAAAACTGTTTGCATGGTACGCTAGTACGAAAGTCTTGGCATTGAAATCCACTGTTCCGAACAGCATAATATTCCAATCTGAATTTGTCTGAGGATCGAACTCGCGACCCCGATAAAGCCTTAGCTTTGTATTGGGTTTAGGAAACGAGAGCAATAAGAAGTACCTATTATTTTAAGTTAACTTTTTAATTTCCAGTAAGTATAGTAATCAACACAGAAGTCAACTAATCAAATTATAGGTGGTATTTATACTCATTACCAAAAGTTAACTTAAAATAATAGGTAGGTACTTAGGTCTTATTGTTCTTGTTTCCCAAACCCAATACAAAGCTAAGGCTTTATCGGGGTCGCGAGTTCGATCCTCAGACAAATTCAGATTGGAATATGATGCTGTTCGGAACAGTGGATTTCAATGCAAAGACTTTCGTACTAGCGTACCATGCAAACAGTTTTTCGAATCAGCGTGTTCGCGACAACGTCATTCGATATAGCGGTTTTCGACTTAATGTGTTTTCGAACTGGCGTACCAATTTTTTTCGAAATAGCGTGCGTCGCAATAACTTCATTCGAATCTTCATATCACTCCCACTAGTCAGATAGGAAACACCGACCTCATCTAGTTTTTAAAAATATGATTGCCGTGTATAAAAGTATTGTGCAATCCTTCATACTTACAAAAATAACATCATTTACTTTGAGGCTACGGACACGAAGTCAGCGAGCGCGGGGCGGGGCGGCAGCGGCGCGGGGAGCGGCATACGAGCGATGTGCACCAGTCTAGCGGTGCCCGCGCAAAAGCAGAAAATAAAATGCACAACACCGTAGTGTTGTGCATTTTATTTTTTGTTTTTTAACGACTGACGTTTCAAAATGTTGTATCAAAAAGATGTTATCGTCGCTGTTTAGACATTTCGTTCGATAACAATGACACTAATTTCTCGTTGTTACGAGAAATTAGTGTCATTGTTTGTTGTTCAACACTACACTGCTCTAGCACCGCGCAGTCTGCCCGCGCGCCGGCTTCGAGCCCGTCTGCGTTGCCGCGCCGCCGCGCCGCCACCACCGCCGCTCCGTAATCGCCGACTTCGTGTACTCAGTATTTTTTGCTTCGTGTCCGTGGCCTTAGTGTGTTACGCAATTACTCCGCAGTTCGGTGTACCTAATGCCACCGAACACTTGTTAGACTCTTTTCAAACTATTACAACATAATGACATCTCTTTTGGTTCAAATATAATTAGGTAACTAGCTTCTGCCCGCGACTTCGTCCGCGTGAAATTTCTTGTACCCCCACCCCGTCACAACACTTCGTATTCGCTTAGCGTTCATTCTGACTTTTTTTCTTTTTGCTCGGCTCATAAGGGTCATAGCGTGATAATAATTGGGCTATCAAATGCAAAAAGATTTTTTCAAATCTGACCGGTAGTTCCAGAGATTATTGCGTTCAAACAAACTCTTCAGCTTTAGTATTAGTATATAGATTTCAATTTACTTATTTAGATATAAAATATGGATCAAGTACTCACCTATCACAAAATTAGCGGCTAGTGAGAATGGCGCCAATACTTTCAGATGCCTGATTAAACATATTGCAATAATTAAAGGTATCATTGCGGCTAGGTATACTCTCAAAGACGGATATCCTTAAAAATGAAATAAAAACAATAAACATTATTTCTTTCTTTTCCGTTATACAAAACTACTAGTAGGTACTTCGAAAATTGAATCTACAAGTTCTACAACAACAAAATTTTCAGTGCCAGCCACGTGGTTACGTGGTTGTAACGTCTACTTCATTAAAAAAATAAGCGAAACAGATGACACTTTGCTAGTCACTTCGCCCATATTTCTCTAGATTCCAAAGATATCCCGATTCCAAAGATATCATACATTTTTAGGTCAAGTTGTCCGGGTCGAGTTGCCTGAGTCGAGTTGTCCGGATCAAGTTGTCCGGGTCGAGTTGCTCGGATCGAGTCGTCCGGGTCGAGTTTACCGGGTTGAGTTGTCCGGGTCGAGTTGCTCGGTTCGAGTTGTCCGGGTCGAGTTGTCCGGGTCGAGTTGTTGGGGCGAGTTGTCCGGGTCGAGTTGCTCGGGTCGAGTTGTCCGGGTCGAGTTGTCCGAGTCAAGTTGTCTCGAGGTCGACTTCATTTTGTTTAATAGATTTTTTTTATTGCCAAATGGGCCTGCACTTGACCGATCTCGACCTGATGGAAAGCGATGGACGAAGTCTACGATGCCGCGATGGAACGAGCGTGCTCAGATGTCGTTTATCTGTTTTCGGGTACCGTAAAATGGGGTGACATTTGAATAGCGGGGTGTCTTTGATGATTACTGATGGAGTGTTTTAATTCAAAAACTAATGAGTGAACATTTTTTTTTAATTTTTGTTTTTATTTCCTGTTAGGGGCTACTTTCTTATTACATACAAAAAACGGGGGCAATCAAAGCGACCCCATATCAAGTATAAAGATGATAAGCCACTTAATGTTTTTTTTCTCGGAACCTACAGGGCGTAAAAATTAAATAAATAATTTTATTAATAAAAAACCATGAGTCGCCATTACAGTATTTTTTTTTGTATTTTTTTATAAATAACTGAAGAAGTTACAGTCAGTTTTATTTCAAAATTAATCAATGTAACCCCATTTTACCGGTAATTAAAAGGCTCATTATTTTCATTAGCAGATAGGGGCTTGAATGCGGGATGTGTGTATACTATTTATGTAATAATGGACGTAAACGTTATTGCCCTTAAGGGAGGGTTCACATCTGACGGAACATGCGTCGCGTATTATCGGTCGCGAACGCCAGAACAGACCAAATGTATAGAAAAACACTTGACCGTTCACACTCAACCGATGATGCGTTAGTGCGTCGAGGGAACAATCGCAGTTACGCCCGACGCATTTTCCGTCAGATGTGAACCCTCCCTTACTTAGCTTAGTCCGCCGAACGCCTGTTTGCATGGACACAGTCTGAGCGTGTTTTACGAGCCTTCAAAACTTTTCTCGGTTTTTTTAATGATCCCGTTTGAGTTTGGATTTTTTTTTTAGAGGAAGGCGATTCGCACACTTTACCGCATTACGCAGCGGGACGCAACGCAACGTGCCCCCCGAAAATTCAATAAAAACGCACTTCCGTGCGGGGATTTGGCTCCGTTTCATGCACCCCGCTGCGTAAGGCCCGGCGCCCACTACCGGCATCGGCACGGCTGAGGATTTTTATGCGACAAATAGAAATATAACTTAATAGAATGACAATAAAATTTAAATTTCAATGACACGGTATGTCGGATACCCACCCTATCTTTATTTTTGCACCTACGAGGATTAATATCATTGAAATTTCAATTTTATCGTCATACAATTAAGTTACATTTTTATTCGTCGCATAAAAATCCTCAGCCGTGCCCATGCCGATAGTGGGCGCCGGGCCTAAAAGGCTGATTTGCGGCACACACTTGTTTTCATCTTTATTTTCAGAAACCCTTGCATTACTCGTCGCCATTTTTGTTATTTTGTTTAGCAGCGCCTCAAGTGATAAAAAATATAAGTACCTAGTTGAATCAATTCGCCTTATGTATATACGGCGATCGCGAATCATCAATAAGGGTTTCAAGGACTTTCACAAAATGCCTAGGCGTTTATACATTTTGCCTTAGACATTATACCTACCTACATAACAGCGACAGTATGCAAACGGAAAGACGAATCAGGTAATCTGCCTGCGACGGGATCCTACCGTTTTGCCTAAAAGATTTTACCTAAATTTCACTACCCAAACAAATTTTAGCAACCTTTTTTTATACCAATGCAATGTTTGGAATGATTTTAGTAAGTACGCACATTTTCATTTGTTCAATTTTTTACTTGGCAGAATATTAATAAGGATAATGTCATTTAGGCATTTGGTCTTTAATCAAATGATTTATTACAGCAAACAATCTTTAGACAATAAACATTTAGTCAAATGATTTGCTAAGAAAAAAATATACTTATACACAAAAAAAAATTTTTTTGGGAATTACATGACGTGCCATATCCAGTTTATGGTATACTCGTATTGGTTTTACTTAAATAATTACTTTTTTAATTACATTTTGTATGGTTGCGGTCGGTCGATAGGCGACGTAGGATGCAAGAGCGAGCGAAGGGCACCTCGAGGTTCAGTTTTGTTAGGTTAGGTACATATTTTATATATCAATAAAAAACCAACAACCCCAAACCCAAACCCCTCAAACCCTTTTGACCATTGATATATAAAATATGTTACACTAGATTAGTAATTACCGCGCCAAGGCGTTGCCACTGGACATATGGCCACAGACATATGCGTAGCTAACGTCAGTTCAGTGCTGTGTGACGCCAACCGAAGTGACACGCGACAAAAAATTACCGCGAAAATGGGTAAATGCGTATTGAGACTGCGATTCAAGGTCACAAAAACACACGTAAGTTTATTATTTCTGTGTTTGTATCAACGTAAAAACGCAATAAAAATAAATAAAATGTAGAATTTTGTAAATTAGGTTGTGTTACCACTAAAAACTTAGTTTTAGTTTCCCACTTAAGTGGGAGTTTTTAATTTATGGAATAAGTGATTTAAAATATTCTAAAAAACTAAATGTGTGACAATGTGTAACAAAAAAATAACATTGTAACATAAAAATAATTGTTTTTAAATATTTAAATACATAATTCAAAAATAACGTTTAACGTTTTTTTAGCGTTTTTATGGCTTAAAAAGTTGGGTAAAATTTCGCATGGCTAGGCAACCCCATACCGCCATTGCATGTTTATATTGCGGTCTTTGTCTAATCTAAGCGACGGTATTATTCTTGCGACTTGTGTAAGTGAGACAGATATATGTTTACTTTTAAATGTGTAGTGGTTTCAAAGCTACGTCGCAGCGTCGCGCGTCGTCGCGTTTAAATAGTGTTTACATTTTTATGACACACTAGCTTTTGCCCGCGACTTCGTCCGCGTGAAATTTCATCTTCCCCGCTTTCACCCTCTTAGGGGTTGAATTTCGAAAAATCCTTCCTTATTCCTTGTCTACATTATAAAGGGAACCTCTGTGCAAAATTTCAGCTTTCTAGGTCCAAGGGTTTGGGCTGGGCGTTGATGAGTCAGTCAATCAGTCAGTCAGGACTTTTCTTTTTATTTATATACAAGGTGTAACAGAATAAACGCAAGTCCTGAAGGTAGTTTGTTCATAATTGATTACTGAATCAATTTCGGTAACATTTAAGATAGGTTTTGACGTGACAACGTCTTAAATTAGGTTGCGGCTGGGAGTCACTTATGAAAAAGTGTAACGCTCGGTAACGTTACGATGAGTCACCGAACGAGAGAGAGAAAGACGTTGTCACGTAAAATCTTCGCCCGTAAAACCGACTTTACAGGCAACCATTTTTTTTTTTTAATTATGTATTTTGCCATACTGATCGCCGATTGAGCCAAAGAAAATTAAATCTTATGTCAAGGCAATAAGACTCAATTTTGAATGCATAAAGTAATGATAGGGTCAACACAATTTACTTAATAAAAATAGTTAGCTTTAAAAAAAATTGTTTTGATCATTGTATTATGCTTTTAACTCAATACTCTAATTGGGGTGTATGAGGTCTTGCGTTCATTATGTTATGCATTGTATACATATAATATAGATTTTCCTCTAAACATTTCGAAAAATGTAATCTAATTATCATTTATTTAGATAAATAAGTATTCGGGTCAATTTTCAAGTATATTAACCAAACAAATGATTAGGATTTTTCATACTTATAAACTGTATTCCCGCTTTTCACCCCCACAGGGGTGGAATTTCAAAAAATCGTTTGGGATATGTTCATTACTTGACTCAAAGATTATTTATACCAATTTTCGAGTTAATCAAGTCACGCAGTAAAATCCTCGCCTGTATAATTAACTACCCCTTTTCACCCCGTTAAGGGTAGATTTTCGAAAAACCCTGATACACGTCATTCTTTATTTTTGATCTTAAGTATAAATAGTGAGTTTCGAGTTAATCGGACCGCGCGTTAAAATTCTTCCATACAAATTTTGACACCCCCCAATCCCCCTTTAGGGGGTAGTTTAGAAAAACAAAAAATGCCAAACTTCATAATTTACTTACGTAAGTATTCGTGCCAAGTTTCAAGTTTATTAACTGAAGGAATAAGATGCATACAAACGAAATAACCCCCTTTTCACCCCCTTAAAGGTTGAATTTCCAAAAACCCCTTCTTAGTGCTCCCCTACATTATAAAAGGAAGCAGTGTGCAAAATTCCACATTCCTAGACCCAGTAGTTTCGGCTGTGCGTTGATATGTCAGTCAGTCAGTTTCTCCTTTTATATATATAGATTTTAATGACGTTTGCTTCTCTAGTTATTTAGCTCAATGCTTCTGACAGAAATAGTCGACATTAGATGCAAGAGCAAGTGAATGAGAATACAAATACCTTTACCTCATAGTATATTAAACAGGGCCAATTGAAATGTAAAGGCAGACAGAAATAGGGGTACCTACTAAATATTTGGTACCCGACGGTATTAAATATTTGGCTTATTTTTTATCGACCCCCGACGACGGTACTAAATATTTGGCTTATTTTATTTTGCGTAAAATATGTTCTACCAAAAGAAACATTTGACTAAATGAAAATTGGTAAAAGTACTATTTGGTAAGCAAGTTATTGTTTAGACGTTCACTAGCCAAACATTATGTTTGCGTTACCTACAATTTTTTGTGAAAAGTTTATTTGCTAAGTAATGATTTGGCAAATGAAGTTATGCGGAAAACAATTTCTTTTCGGTGAAACAAGGGAGACCCGCCTGCGACATGTCGACCGAGTTGTCGACTAATGAAAATGAGCCTTGAGTCATAGTGATGCTTGTTTATTTACCTGGAAAAGCTCCGTCAAATTCACTTTGAGGGACATCTTCAACAAGCTGTTTAATGGATTTCGCTATAATTATTTGGTAGCAACAGCACGCACCGAAGAGATCCATACATATTGTAGCGTCTATGGCGTACCTGTAAATAAATGAACAAACAGATACCTCCAGTGATCACAAAACTGATAATTATTATCTTTAGACCTCGCCACCACAAAATCCAGAGAGTACAGAAGGCAATCACATGTATGTAGGTACTTCACTTTTCATACCTACGCTCGGCGGTCGCGCTAGGGTTTTCAACTTTAGCTTATGCACAAAAAACTATCGTGGTAGTGGCACTCGTATCTAGTTTGATTTATTGTTGAGCTTATTCTACAACTAGCTGACCCGGCAAACGTGGTTTTGCCATATAAATTATTTCTAGCTGCCCGGCACTATCGTTCGCGTGGTGTCCTACCCCTTACCCTACCCCACCCCTACCCTACTCCCACCCTACTCCTACACTACTCCTTCCCTACTCCTACACTACTTCTACCCTACTCCTAACCTACTCCTACCCTTCTCCTACACTACTCCTACCCAACTCTTACCCTACTCCTACCCTACTCCCACACTACTCCTATAAGTAAATAAAAGTATTAAATACTATGTCCGTCTAAAACCGGATAAAAAGTATCCTATGTCCGTCTCCTGGTTCTAAGCTACCTCCTCACCAATTTTCAGCCAAATCGGTTTAGCCGTTCTTTAGTTATATTAATAGTGTAACTAACACGACTTTCTTTTATATTTATAGATTATAATCATTATCATTACTTTTTTAAATAACACAGACATAAGTATCAGAGTTAATAATACACATAATAATGTTTTAAAGATCACAATAATATGTTTTCTTTAGAACTGTATCGTCCCAATAGATGTCGTTACGTGTTTCCACATATTGCAATAAAAAGTTGTTATAGAATGTTTTAAATTGATTATATCTTTTGATAGACTGAAGCGATTGCGATGAAACAAAGAATATACACTACTCCGAGTTCTACACTATATTTGTGTATAAAAATGAACCATATTGGTTGGGGACCTTTTACGTTGAACCTGTTCAAATAAAAAATCTGTCACATCCAAACAGACAAACAGACAAACCGACAAACAGAAAAAAATTCCAAAAATTTATGAAATGGCATCTGTTGGTTATCCTTTAACACCCCACCTATTTTTTTTTGACGTGACAACGTCTTAAATTAGGTTGCGGCTGGGAGTCACTTATGAAAAAGTGTAACGCTCGGTAACGTTACGATGAGTCACCGAACGAGAGAGAGGCCCGCCGAATGCCTTGCGTCTCTCTCCCACTCAACTATCATTCAATTCCTTGTTCCTATTGTGCAATTTAATTATATTCATATCAATAAATATTCTACCGAGAAAAAGACGTTGTCACGTAAAATCTTCGCCCGTAAAACCGACTTTACAGGCAACCATTTTTTTTTATAATTTCAATGTACAGTAACGCCTCGTCTACAGATTTATTATATGTATAGATATTGAAACAAAACAATAAACATAGTATTACCTACAATACAAAAAGTTTACAGAACAAAAACATAAAATTTTACATTTGTCAATTTTTACTATCCCTAATAACTTCAAAACGGATTACCCTATTAATTTACACAATTTATTTTGCCCTATCCATTTTAGACCTAAGCCCATCAAATGACATTCAAAACAACAATATCTACAATCTACAAAACAAAAAATCATGTTTTCAACTTACGTAATAGTTGGTGGGCCTTTCCGTGTCCAACTGGCGACACCGGTCTCGTGAAATCCACACGCTTTTGTATTAGTACGGAATTCTACTAGCCCGTGTTCAATTCGCGTCAACTGAGCACGCCTTTGTGATAACGTAAAAAATAAAGTAACCTAACAAAACCGAACCTCGGGGTGCCCTTCGCTCGCTCTTGCTTTCTATGTCGACGGAGCCCCGCGTCGCGGGGCCCCTATTTCTGTGTAAAGGGTTTAAAGTAACCTAACCAAACCTAACCTTGGGGTGCTCTTCGCTCGTTCTTGCATCCTACGTCGCCTATAGACCGACCGCAACCATGCAATGTAATTATGTAAGTATAAAACCATATAATTCCCAAAAAAAATCCTTGTAAACAAGAAACATAACCTCAAACGCACAGTAACAAACAAATAACAGCGCGAAGCAACTTCGGGCGCCCCGCGCCCCCGCGGCGGCTCCCGCCATAGTCGGCCCTGGGGGCTAACTCTCCAAATTAATTTTAATTCTAATGAAAGGCCAATACGATTCCGATGTTAATTTTACAGTCACGAAAAATTAACATCACGACGATAAACCGGTAATGGGGCTTTAAAATGCTTTATCCTTTAAATAAGAAGGCTGATAAATAAAAATGATATAAATAGTTCTTTAATTAATTATGTAAGAAAATGATTAAAATCATAAAATTAACCATGACTTTGGCTGCATGCGGTAGGATCGTTGCCTACACTTCTAAAAAAAAAGACTGCGTGTAAATTCTCCAATTTCAAACATATTTTTTGTTTGTTTATGACAATATTGTTCGCGTTTGGTTCTTTTTAGTAAGAAATAATTACTGTCCGCTAAGTTACTTAACTAATTAGTATTACAGTTTTATACAAATTATACCAAGTAAATAGATAAACAACTGCTTCATAAAGTACTTAATGTTTTTGTAAAGGGGCGTCTAAACGGGCTATATTTTACGACAATTTGTGGCTGCAATACTGTGGCCGGCAACATTGCTAGCAATACCAGCCACACTATGCAATATTTTAAGAATGGCCCGGCATTATAGCCACATATTTTTTGGTATGTCAAAATATTTTTATGTGTAGCCGGCGTGTGGCCGAACGATCGCCTCGCAATCGAAAATACTGCAATATATCTGGGCCATCTATATTGTTGTTCTGTTTTACTGTATATGCGCGTCCCTTTCTCCCTGCGACGTGAAGTACTTTGCGTTTCACTTTCTGCGCGACGTAAAGTATGCTGCGAGTGCTGCGACATCCATCGTGTATAAATATAAATAAATGTGCACTTAATAAATACTTAAATATTTACTTGCCTTTAAGTATTCCTTTAAGCCTTCTATTAAGGCTTCACAAACCTCTGGGACAATAGTTGAAATTGAATAAGCGGACACTCTGAAAAGGTACATTAAACTCTTGAAAGAATCTCCAGTCGCTAAATACCGTAGAGTTATTGCTAATCTTGTAGTCACAGGTATTGCATTCCTCATGTTTGTATCTTGCCTTTGTATGTTTGGTCCAATTCTGTTCACAAGAAATTCGAAGTCGCTCTTAGACATTCTTGTAAAATTTTTAAATAAGTATTTATCCAGCATTAATTCCTTGTCTACGGAATCCAAAGTGTCACGCCTACTTAGGTAGGGTCGAATCCACATTCGTGTCCTTTTTTTTTCGTTTTTCTGCCAAAACAATGTAAGCGGCTGCGATGAGCGTCATTTCGTCGGCCATTGTTGCTGGATTGTGTGGCTCATTAAAGGGTTCTGAATCAAAGGCCATACTATTGCAGCCATATTGCAACATGTTGCCTGCAATTGATTGCTCAGCCATAAAATGCACTAAAATGTTTTTTTGATGGCTGGGCAATGTTTGCCAATAATTGCAGCCACAAATTGTTGTAAAATATAGCCCGTTTAGACGCCCCTTAACGAACGCCGAACGTGTTTATGTGAATAGTGTACATTTCTGAGATACCAGTGAAGTGATATTAGAATATGTAAAAGTGATAGTTAGAATACCCTAAAATACCTAGCGTGGGAGTCGATATGTGCTACTACTGTTTTACTGAGTAAGATTTTGAATTTCTAATTAACTAAATTTTAAGTGTTTGTATTGCTCTAATTAGCTTTCTAACTGGTTTTTATTATTAGTTTTCGTATAAGAATCTGATATCAATATTTAACGTAGAATTTTTGATAATTTTAATGTACAGACGCCAGCACATCAAGTTACTACAATCTTGTAGAAATTAAATAGGCAACAGCAATTTTATATCTAATATACTGGTAACACTGTCTCTTAAATAATAATAAGTACTCTGTGGTTTTGAGAATATATATAGTGCTCTGTGGTGTGTGTCCGTCTGTGAATGGCGTACCATGTAAAATTATAAAATAAAGATATTAAAGAAATAACCGCCTCTTTTCTTCGGGTTAGTGCTGCACGAAAACTCCTGCAAAAGGTTATGGGCCCAGCTCTAACCCAGAAGATATTGAAGCAAGTACCTGGTCAAAAGGTAAATCACGGTAAAGTGAAAATACTTGTGGTGAAGCAAGAAGGAACTCAAAGGAGAAAAGATGGACGCCGAGACGGCCGAGATTTTCGGATCAAATTCTCAATCTAATACAAGGCTGGAAGGAATTAACAATTGGCCGATGTGGAAATTCTAGATCAAGGTTATATTGAAGGCAATCAATGTCTTCGGAGTAATAGATGGATCATACAAAATATGTCCGGAAGAGGACGACAAAGCCAAACAAAAATGGCTACAAGCTGACGCTAAGGCACAAGGCGTGATCGTAACTCGCATGTCACCATCGGTGATGATACACATACAAAATTGCGAAACGGCACAAGAAATGTGGACAAAATTAGCTACAGTTTATGAACAAAACTCCGATGTGTCATTGCACTTACTGCAGCAAAGATTCTTTGAAATAAAGTTGTGTGACAACGAAAACGTTACAACGTTTATAGCCAAAATAGAGGATTTAGTGGCTCGTATTAAACAGGCACAAGGAACAATGTCAGATAGTATGGTGATAACGAAAATAATCTCATCGCTTGGAGAACATTACCGCCATTTTATTTCTGCTTGGGATTCAGTACCAGCGAGTCAAAAAACGCTTGCAGAATTAACAGCTAGGCTCATAATTGAGGAACAGAGGAATAAAAAAAGTGAAGAAGTACAAACTTCAGCATTCAAAGCGCAAAGTACATCCAGAAAGTGTTTTAAGTGTGGAAAACTGGGACACATCAAAGCTGACTGTAAATCGAAATATAACAGTGTGAAAGTGTTTTGCACAAAGTGTAAAAAACATGGACATAAAATTGAAAATTGTTGGTTCAATAAAGAAAAAACAATACCTCAAGAAAATAAAAATGAAAATAAACAAAATGCTTTTATTACAACTGAATCAATAAGTGCGTTAACAGCTGATTGTAAAGACTATAATAATTGGTACTTGGACAGTGGTGCTTCCGAGCACATGTGCAAATCAAAAGATGTTTTTTTCAAATACTGCAACTTTTAAGTTCCTAAAGATGTCATAATTGGGGACGGTTCAGTGATTAAAGCATTAGGACAAGGAGAAATTAAATTGAGTGCACATGATGGGAACAACTGGATACCAACTACAATATACAGTGTGTTATATGTACCTAATATAAAGGTAAATTTATTCTCTATGAGCGCAGCATTAGATAAAGGCTACAAGTTGATAACTACAGCAAATGAAAGCAAGTTTATTAAGCAGGAAAATGTATGTGCTATAGCAAAAAGAGAAGGAAAAATGTACATTATGCAATTTAAATATGAAAAGGAAATAGCTATGGTTGGCAAGTGTAGCACAGATTTGTCAGAATGGCATGCAAAGCTGGGTCACCAGGACATTAATCAAGTAAGAAATATACTAGATAAATGTAATATTAAACATAATAAAGGAAGTGAAGAAACTTGTATATCCTGTGTAAAAGGAAAACAACATAGGTTACCATTTCCGAGTAGTGAAAACAGAAGTCAGTCACCTGGTGAAATAATACACATAGATATAGGAGGACCTGTTGAACAAATATCATTAGGTGGAGCAAAATTTTTCCTATTATTGAAAGACGACTACACTAAATACAGAAAAGAGTTTATTTTTTGAAGAAGAAAAGTGAAAGTATTAAATACCTGAAAGAATTTATAACAGAAACATTAAATAATGCTGGTCATAAAATTAAATATATAAGGTCAGATAATGCAAAAGAATTCTGTAGTGAAGAGATGACAAATATGTTAAAATCCTATGGAATACAACATCAAAGAAGTGTAGCATACACTCCTGAACAAAACGGGTGTGTTGAAAGGGAAATGCGTACAGTCGTAGAGTCTGCTAGAACCATGTTATTAGAAAGTAACCTAAACAAGAACCTGTGGGCAGAAGCTATTAATACTGCTGTATTTGTGATAAATCACACAGGAAAGAGTAGAATAAAAGACAAGACGCCGTATGAATTATGGTGGAAGAAACACATGTACAACATTTCAAATTTACAAGTATTTGGATCTAAAGTTGGAGTGCATATTCCAACACAAAGGAGGTTGAAATTCGACAGTAAAGCAGACATAGGCTATTTTGTTGGATATGGGGAAAGTGTGAATATTAAAGGATACAGAATTTACTTACTTGAGAATAACAATGTGGAAACCAAAAGGGATGTGACTTTCCTAAAAGAAAACAAGAGAGAAGAAAATAGAGAAAAATTGGTGAACATAGATTATATAAAAACAAATTGTAACATTGCAGACATGTTTACAAAACCTCTAGGAAAACATCTGTTCAGTAAACTAAGAGATTTAATTTTGTATTAAGTTTAATAAGTCTATAAATTTTAAGAATGATGTAGCAGATGTAGTAAGTAACATTTAAAGATAGATTGTGAATCAAATATGTGTTATCGGTAAAATGTCAGTGTCATGTTAAAGGGAAGTCCATTTCTAATTTGTTAAGGGGTAGCCTAACATGTTGGAAAATTAGTTTTTTTGATATTGATGAATAAAATGACTGTTGAGGGGGTGTGTAGAAATTAAATAGGCAACAGCAATTTTATATCTAATATACTGGTAACACTGTCTCTTAAATAATAATAAGTACTCTGTGGTTTTGAGAATATATATAGTGCTCTGTGGTGTGTGTCCGTCTGTGAATGGCGTACCATGTAAAATTATAAAATAAAGACATTAAAGAAATAACCGCCTCTTTTCTTCGGGTTAGTGCTGCACGAAAACTCCTGCAAAAAATCTATCAGATTTCTTTAATAGATTTTCGACTTTATTGCTAAAGCATAAGATTCAAGGTTGATTGGGAAAATCTGACAGTTTCGGGTAGGTTGACCTGCTGGCGTCTTGAAAACGAGGATTTTTGTTTAAAGGAATATTTGCGAGATTTTAGTGTCAAATGAGAGGATTATGTTCAAAACTGATATTCTAGTTTGAATTATGAAAATCGGTCTACAGGTTTTAGAGATAGAAAGAATTTTGTATATTGAAAACATGCCGATGCAAGTCCGATTTTATTAAGTTAATGTTCTAGAAAGTTTTTATTGTATAGAGATAAGATACAAATGTTGTTATGTAATACGAATGAGGAGTAAAATCCTTGCTCACTCCGTAATTTGCTTTAAATTCGTATTTATTCATAGAAAACGCTTTGTTCATATAACGCATCATCCGACGCTCATCTCGTCTTTGTTTCAGTTGTTTTTTATGGGAATTACGTAAAACACTATATATTACTGCTTATCGTGCCATATTATACTCATAGAACCCACAAAAAACCACTTTAAACGCAAAATAATTTCTAAAAAGTTACACTTTTGTTATTGGAAAAATCACTATCAACAAACTATCCCAACGCAATATTGACGCAATACACAGCTGTCAAAATACACTCAAGAGTACCGTTTACGCCACGCCAAGCCCGTTCCCAATTCCACTTAGTTCCCAAAAATGGACACCTAATATAAAAATCAATTGGCGCTAGCATCGAACTCAATAGTACGAAACGTCACAATTCCAATGTCGATCTATCGGAATTAAACTCGAGAGTTAGCACCCTGCCCGCACGATTTAGGGTTCACATCTGACGGAAAATACGTCGGGCGTAACTGCGATTGTTCCCTCGACGCACTAACGTATCATCGGTTGAGTGTGAACGGTCAAGTGTTTTTTTATACATTTGTCTGTTCTGGCGTTACGCGACCGATAATACGCGACGCATGTTCCGTCAGATGTGAACCCTCCCTTATTCCGAACATTTACGAACGCGCTAAATGAGCACGGATTTGTTTTGAAGAGACCAGTCAAAAAACCATGTTCAATTCAATTGCACACTATTTTGTAAAACCTCTTATAACGTTGCAAAAACGTGCGCAGTTGACGCGAGTTGAGCACGGGTTGGTTGAATTGTGTAGTACTTAATACAAAAGCGTGTGGATTTTTAACGGACTTCAAAAAAAAAAATATACGGTCGAATTGAGAAACCTCCTCCTTTTTTTGAAGTCGGTTAAAAAGAGCAGGTTCTCAATTCGACGGTATGTTTTTTTTTTGTGTTTGTTACGCGATTACTCCGCCAATAGGCTATTTGACAATGTAAAAAATAAGGTCATAATTATTGACACTCGTATAGAAATCGATTTGCATTAATTTTACTACAAAACAATGTATTATTTATAAAAAAACTTCATCTTTTTAAATCTGGCGCCACGTAATCGAAAACGGTCTGGATTGGCTGAACTTAAGATTTCGTCATGATTTAGTACATTTCTGTCTATCGTTGACAGAACAGGATGACTTTTGTGCTTTTGTCTAGTATCTCGACCGTTTCAACGTTTGTTTACGTAAATCGTGACGTCACGACGCCATATTGTTAAAGATAGCGTTTTGGGTTATTTAAACAGTACATTTTTATTTAATATTTTTTAAAAGAAGTACATTATGCAATTTGAAGTAATAGGTTTTTGTGGGCTCGTTAGACACCATTAAATAATCTGAGATGTTTATCAGAAACCAGTCAAATAGCCTATTGTGGACCGATTTTCAAAATTCTTTTTTTGTTCGAAAGGAGATACTTCTGAAGTAGTCCCATAGGCACCAAGACAGGATCTGATGATTAGATCCTGGAGAAATCGAGGGCAACCATCAAATTTTATGGGCACACCTATAGCGATTTGGGTATTTTTTATACTAACTCGTGCATTTGCTTTCGAAAACCACCATTTGGTGAAGTGGAACTGATGAAGAAGACCACAGATGGCCACCGGAACTACTCAATAATAAGTATTTCACGGGTTGCGTTTCGATTACTTTAATAAGGTTACTAAGCAATTTATGCTCGTCACAATGCGAATGGTGAAATGGAGCTGATGGTGGAATACTAGGAAAACTCCTTAACAATGAACGTCTCTGCATCGGTAAAAGCAATATTTTGTTTATGGCGACGGGTAAGTTAACATTAGGCTATTGTAACTTAGATACATTATAAACAGACCCACTAAAAAGAGAGAAATACAAACTTGTTAACAAAAAAAAAACCGACTTCCAAAAAAAAACACTACAAAGTGAAAAATAACTTTAATTTCGGAAGTCGGTGGCAAAAACTAAAATACAGATCCAAAGACACCGACTTCCGAAATTAAAGTTATTTTTCACTTTGTAGTGTTTTTTTTTGGAAGTCGGTTTTTTTTTTGTTAAAAGTTTTGCGAGACCGGTGTCACCTGTTGGACACGGAAAGGGAAACACGCAGTTGGTGGCGTGAATTTACCCTACAAAAAAATTACTTCGTTTATACTGAAACTATTATACAGGGTGTAAGGAGAACGCTTCCGAAGCCAGAACGTAGATTATATACAACCTAAATGCAAACGAATACCAATAACCTTTCGCTTTAAATTGGTTATTTTCAAGACTTCATATTATTTCTTAAACACTCAATGGAAGCCGTACAAAACGTGAAGTCACCGACACGCGACGCGCCACCGTGCGCCCGTGTCGCTCGTCGCGGGCGCCCCGAGCGCTCCGTACGGCCGAGTCACGGGATTTATACGGAATTTACAAAGACCATTTTCATATGCCTACCCCTACGACAAGACTTCACAAAATTATGAATTTTAATCGCAGCCAACTCATCTGCCTAGCCTTTTCCCAACTATGTTGGGGTCGGCTTCCAGTCTAACCGGATGCAGCTGAATACCAGTATTTTACGTGGAGGACTGCCTATCTGACCTCCACAACCCAGTTACTGGGTAATACGATACCCCTTGGTAAGACTGGTTGTCAGACTTTCGGGCTTCTGACTACCCCGTAACGACTGTCAAAGATCCAGAATGACAGCAGGGACCAACGGCTTAACGTGCTTACCGAGGCACGGAGGGGTCACTGTATGTAAAGATGGTCACACATCAACAGACCAACCGCGGCAAGCGTAGCTTAACCACTGTTTAACATTAAAGTTGACAGAGGCATTTTACGTAAGTACCTGTCTAAATCCTCTGCGACCACCTTATGAGGTATGGCTCGAAGTCTCGATCTGCGCTCCATCCATTTCAATACAAAGCCGGGCCCGTCGCTGTGTCGACCCGTGAATACGAGGCATTAGTGTAGGATCCTGAGTAATCCTGACACCTTCTGCACGTAGTTTATTAAAAACGCTCACTATTTCTGCCCCGCATTTCATCAGCACTGTAACATTCCCGATCATCGTGTTGCCGTATTCACGAGCACAGTACATTTATGCCGCAGGCATTGTTTAATACAACAAAAAATAAAACTAGTAATTAAAACAATACTAAAAACGTAACAATAATAACTCAACAAAAATTTAAAAAAACTAACAAAACAGTATTAAATACGATTCAATAGCTATCGATCGACGTTCGCTCACGAACCGAGTCGGAAAGGAACTAAGTAAGTACCTACTAACTAGATTACTAAAGAAGTGCTAAGAAGATCAAAAATGCCGCCTCCGTGTGGGGCCGGCCGATAAACGTTACCGCCACGCGGACGCCGCGCCGCCGACGACGACGCGACGGCGACTGGCGGCGACGACCGGTGTCTTTTGATGTGCAAAGATCAACAAATTACAGAGGAGAAAATGTTAAAAGAATAATTATGAAATCAGAAACTGTTAGGAAATTGTACGTATGCTTTATTAATTATTACAAACTGTTTTCAATTTCTAACTTTTAAATAAGATGTACCTAACGGGTTTCTTAGAAAATTAGTTTAGTTAAATTTAATTATCTACTTTAAATTAATTGGGTTTACGTAAGGATACAGTTATTGCAATAAACGAGCGCGCGTCGTGTGATTATAATTACATTGACATAAAGTTACAATTCAATTACCTACCACGCGCGCTAGTTGCTTCAAACTGTACACGCGATGAAATTTTTTTAGTCAATCACGGCTAAAGTCGCGATCTTTTATTTTATTTCATTCACTATCGATTATTTATCTACAATACAAAACTTTTATCAAATGCACGACACAGTGCATCAATTTAAAACTGTTGACGCCTCTGTAATGGGTGGTCTTATTTACCTATATCTATCTATACATATAATAAATCTGTAGATGAGGCGTTTCTGTACATTGAAATTATAAAAAAAAAATAGGTGGGGTGTTAAAGGATAACCAACAGATGCCATTTCATCAATTTTTGGAATTTTTGTCCGTCTGTTTGGATGTGACAGATTTTTTATTTGAACAAATTCAACGTAAAAAGTACCAAACCAATATGGTTCATTATTATACTCAAATATAGTGTAGAACTCGGAGTAGTGATTAGTCTTTGTTTCATCGCAATCGCTTCAGTCTATCAAAAGATATAATCAATTTTAAGCATTCTATAACAACTTTTTATTACCCGACTGCGGCGAAGCCCAAAAGGAGGGTTATGTGTTTGACCTGTATGTATGTATGTATGTCCGTTTCTTTGTTCCCTCGTAACTTCTAAACGAATGAATGGCTTTGGATAAATTATACATCTTTAGATTTGTCTTGGTAGCGCGAGCACAAAGTAGACTTGTCTACTCATGTGGCGCGAGTGTCACTGGCTGAATAAAAGCCAATGTTTACTTATACGAAGACAATTTATTTTAATGTACTCGCTGAGGTCATGTTTTCACGGAGAATCTTGACACCGCGATTCAGCGGAGAGTGCTAAATGAACAACGCCATCTATCGAGACATTAGGTACTAAAATCGTTAAACGTATCAACATAAACGTAAGATTGTACATTCCGCCCACTATGGACAGAATGTCCATTGTTTCCGCCCACCATGAACCAACCACATTCGAAAAAAAATGGACTGTATTATATAGTTAAAAATAAAAACAAAGTTTTAAGTCAGTAAGTCATGGTGGCTAAGAACAAAATACAATTAAACTAAAAATAAACAGTTTAAACAATTGACAAAATCCTTAACAATAGTAACATACACAATTAGACATTATCTTTTCACTGAGCGACAGGTAATACACAGAGTTTAGTTACTGGTCGTTTAAATGTGATACCTTTACATTTTAGAGTGACTACCCTCGTAATATTGTCCAAGCCAGGGTGTTTTAAAGTGATTTTACCTAAAAGCCATTTGGCTGGAGGGAGACCATCCTCCTTTACTAAAACTAAATCTCCGATCTCGGGTTCAGGAGTTTTATTTGCCCACTTATAACGATGTAAAAATTGACATAAATACTCACTTGACCATCTACGCCAAAAATGTTGCAGCATTTTTTGGGTTAATTGCCAACGTTTTAATGATGAAATAGACGATGTTTCGTAATTATGCTCAGGTACTAGAATTAATGATTCACCTATTAAAAAATGCCCTGGAGTGAGGGGTGTTGGGTCTTGCGAATTTGTGCTAATTTGTGATAGTGGTCGGGAGTTAAGACAAGCTTCTATTTGGTACAATAGCGTCGAAATCTCTTCGAAAGTAAGAGTCGCACTACCTATTACGCGTTTTAGATGATGTTTCGTGGATTTTATTCCAGCTTCCCATAGCCCACCGAAATGCGGGGCATGGGGTGGAATAAAATGCCAATTAGTGCCGTTGTTTGCCAAACACTCGGCGATTTCCATCGTCAAGGTTGACGTTTCTTGGGCGAACAAGCTTCGGAGTTCACGAGCGGCACCAACAAAATTCGTTCCGTTATCGCTGAACAAGTCAGCGCAATGGCCACGTCTGGCAACAAATCGTTTAAAAGCAGCAATAAAACCTTGTGATGTGAGATCACTGACTGCTTCCAAATGTACGGCTCTTGTAGCCATACATACAAAAAGGCATATATACCCTTTATAGGCCCGGTGGCCTCTACCTTTAGAAGTTCGAATCTGTATGGGACCTGCGTAGTCCACACCACTTCGATAAAACGCTCGAATTGGTGTAACACGAGCTGAAGGCAATTGTCCCATCAGTTGGTCCCTAGTCTGTGCAGCATGGCGTACACAAACAACGCATTTACGGACAACCAATTTTGCCTGGTTCTTAGCATCAATGAGCCAGTATTTAGTTCGCAGATAATTAATCATGAGCTGTGGTCCGCCGTGCAACGTGTTACGGTGAGTTTCATTTAAAACTAAATCAGTGAGGTGAGATTTTGACGGTAATATTATTGGGTGTTTATTTTCAGTTTTTATTACAGCTTTCTCTAAACGACCACCAACTCTCAAGATGCCCGATTCATCTAGAAATGGATTTAATGAGGTAAGTTTGCTTTTCTTTTGTACTATTCTTTTTTCTTTAATATCTTTTATCTCTTGCTGAAAACTCACTGATTGACATTGTTTCACACAAATATAAAGAGCTTCATTCAATTCTATACTAGTTAACCATACAGGTAAGTTATGATCATGTACGTTTCTCAACTTTTTGATGAATCTTTTACAGTATGCTACAACTCGAACTAATTTACGGAGAGACGAGAACTTGGTCCACAACTGAAAATTATCATTCTGCGTTACATGACAAACCTTTTTTGTCTTTTCTTCTAAATTGGTGTCTGGTATTTCACTTTTGTCATGAGTTTCGGTTCCATGTTTCAACCATAATGGTCCTGTTTTCCACAGTTCAAACATCGGTAACTCTGACGGGTTAATTCCACGCGACGCACAATCTGCCGGGTTATCAGGAGATGATACATGTGACCATTGGTTCCTGTCTAATATATTTAAAATCTCCGACACTCGATTGGCTATAAACGTTTTCCAACGCGTTGGGTGACTGCTTAACCAAGCCAGGACCACGGTTGAGTCGGTCCAAGCACGTAGGTTAGTTTTTGGAATGTTTAACACTACTGAGACTTCCTGTAGTAATTTAGCTAATAAGACAGCTCCGCACAACTCAAGCCTTGGGATGGATACTTGCTTAATTGGAGCTACTTTGGTTTTGGAAGTTACCAGATGAATGTAGACGTTTCCTGAATCGTCAACAACCCGTATATAGACTACAGCAGCATAAGCTTCACTAGATGCATCGCTGAACCCATGAAGTTCCATGGTGCTGTTTTCCTTGACATTAATCCATCGTGGGAGTCGACATTTGGTAAGTTCAACCAGACCTGCACGGTAATTAATCCATTCATTTAATAGTGTAGATGGTAGTTTATCATCCCATTCTATTCCTGCAAGCCAAAGCTTTTGAATCATAATTTTAGCTTTTATGATTGCTGGTGATATCCAACCCATTGGGTCAAACAACTTTGCAATATCAGATATTACTTTCCTTTTTGTTACAGGTTCCGAGATTGGTGGTAGCTGAACGGAGTACTCGAAGTCATCGGTTCGTCGATTCCAGGTAAGTCCCAGTATTTTAATTGTTTCACTTTCTTTCAGTTCTAGGTTGCTTGTTACAACTCTGCTTTCTTTGCTTATTTCCTTATGTAATTGATCATCATTGCTTGCCCATTTTTGCATTTCGAAGCCTCCTTTGCTTAGTAGTTTAGTCATTTCTGAGAATATTTGTTTTCCTTCTGATATACTTTTACAGCCAGTAATGAGATCGTCCATGTAGAAATCATGTAATACTTTTTCAGATGCTAGTGGAAATTGGGCTCCTTCATCATAAGCGACTTGGTGAAGAGCTCTTACCGCCAGGTATGGAGCTGAAGCAGTCCCAAACGTTACTCGTACTAAACGCAAATGTTGTATGTGTTTTGTAGAGTCAGGTCGCCAAACTAGACGTTGATAATCTGCATCTTGGTCAGTCACCTTCACCTGTCGATACATTTTTACGATGTCAGCTACCAAGCCAATAGGGTGAAGCCTCCACCTCATAAGAATGTGCTTAAGGTCATCTTGTAATGTTGGTCCCACCATAAGGTTACTGTTCAGTGAAACACCATTGTTATCGCGACTAGAAGCGTTAAATACGATCCTGAATTTGGTAGTGGTTTTATCGTCTCTAACTACTTCATGATAAGGCAAGTAAACTGCTTCTGGATTATCTATTTCTTTTGAAGGTATTATTTGCATATGACCGAGCTTTAAATATTCTGAAAAAACCTCAGAGTATTTAGTGTTTAAATCCGGTAATTTTAAGAACCGTCTTTCTAAGGATATTAATCTCTTTACAGCAATATTGCGCGAATTGCCGTATTTACAGCTCGGGTCATCATCTTTAAAAGGCAATTTTACAATATACCTACCAGAACTATCGCGTTTGGTCGTTTCTTCAAATATTTCTTCACAACGTTTTTCTTCTGGAGTGAATTGATTTTTGCTCAGAATGAAGTTATCAGATTCAAGCTCCCAAAATTGTTTAAGATTAAAATCTTCATTGCAAATGTTAGTATGCATGTTGATGATAGTACTATTGCAGCTCAAAGTATTGGTTTCACTATCACTCACTTTGCCAGACAAAACCCAACCCAATCTGGTGTTCTGTGCTATCGGTGTTCCTGGTGGACCTCTAATCAATCCTTCAGTTATAATTTGGCAATAGACTTCTGCACCCAGCAATAGATCGATTTTATTTGGTATGTTAAACTTCGGATCTGCTAACTTCATAACTGGTAAGTTGGGCCACATCTGAACGACAATTTTTCTTTCAGGTAGAAATGAAGTTAATTTCCGAAGGACGTATGTTTTGACTTTTACAGTAAAGTTAGGATCCTGGAGAGATTGTAGCTTAACATAAACCACATGTTTACAATTAAGTGAAGCGTTGTCTTCACCCCCCACTCCTGATATAACACTGTTGCATTTCATTCTGTTAAGCCCAAGTAATTGGACTGCAGACTCCGTTATAAAGGACGCCTGTGATCCCTGGTCCACTAGAGACCTCAGTGTTATATAAGACCCTGTGTTATTTTCTGCCTTTACCAAGGCTGTTGCTAATACAACCTGACAATTTGTGTTAGACATACAACTTGTAATGTTCCTTACCTCGGTCTCGTCTTTTGATGTTGTTGCAGTTTCAACAACATTGGTACTATCAACTGATTGTTTGTTTGGTTCATCAGTTGATTGGCTATTATTATTCGAATGCAGCAACGAATGGTGTTTCTTTTTGCAAATTCTACATCTGGTGGGCAAACGACACGAAGTTACCATGTGATTGGCGCCTAAGCAATTGAAACACAAACCTGAATTTTGGACAAAATTACGACGTGCTGGCAACTCTTCCTTAGCAAAATCTTTACAATTTCCTATCTTATGATTATCGCTTGAACAAAAGGTACAACATACAGATGGTTTATACTCATTTGCATTTTTTGCTATATGATGTGACTTTGTGTTAGTGTTCTTTACAGTTTTAGTGCATAAAAATTCAAGTGACCTAAATCTGTGCTCAAGAAAATCTAAAAAATCTTGTAATGTAGGCAATTCCTTAGTTGAACTACAAATCTTAGCTTCCCATTGTTTGCGAGACTCATTATCTAATTTAGAACACAATATGTAAATAACAATAAGATCCCAATTTTCGATATTAATACCTTCATTCTTTAAAGCATTAAGACATTCGTTAGTTGTATCAAAAAGTTCTTTCAAAGAATTTGATGATTCAGTAGTTATACATTTTTGATTAAAGAATCTTTTGAAAATACAATCGGTTATAAACTTCTTATTATTGAATCTATGTTCTAAAAGGTTCCAACTAGTCAAATAGTTATCACTAGTAATAGGTAGGTGTCGCAACAGTTGTTCAGCTTCGCCGGTGAGATAAGTTTTTAAGTAATGTAGTTTTTGCACGTTATCTAATGATTGGTTCTTGTGTATTAATGTTTGAAAGAGATCTCGAAATGTTGTCCACTGAGAATAGTGACCCGAAAATGTTGGTATTACTATTCTAGGCAATTTCACGCCAGTCTGAGTTATCGAATTGCTGTTTTCCGCACAATCAGAAGTGGTTTTCTTAGTCAAACGTTCTTTTAATTCGACTTTGTAATCCATATATAACTCTTCCGCATGACTATAAACATCCCCTAAATGGTACTCTGACTTTTCATATTCTTCCCTTTTTACCTGGGATATTATTTTACTATGAGTCTCTTCAAAATTCGACCACTGTTTTTCTAAAGTTTCCAACCTTGTTTCCACGTAGCTAACGGTAATCCTTTCTTTAGGAGCCTTTTTGAAGTTGATGTATCCTCTTTGCATCTTTTGCATAATGTCTACTTGCAATCGTATGAATGAATCCATTTTTATAAAGTGTTTTTCCAGAACTAGTTTAAATTACAAGTCCCAATTTGGTAGACTTGTTGATGTTTCTTAAACAATTTATAAGTTCAAAATGTTGGTAAATTCTTCTAAGTGTTTGTAAACACTTTGCCGAAATTGGGCATGGATTCCCCTTCTAAACACACTTTTGCATAGAAATTTTACAAGTCCATTAATGCAAGATAACTAGTTTTGTAATGTTTTAAAGTACTCACAGTTTGTCCAAATGATTTGCACTGTCACAACACTTTTCACAAAAGTCAAATATCACCGACAGGGGGCGCCACTGTCGTATTTTCCAAAACTCACGGTGTATTAGTCACGGCTGCATCCGAAAATCCGACTCGAATGACCATAAATAAAAGCCAATGTTTACTTATACGAAGACAATTTATTTTAATGTACTCGCTGAGGTCATGTTTTCACGGAGAATCTTGACACCGCGATTCAGCGGAGAGTGCTAAATGAACAACGCCATCTATCGAGACATTAGGTACTAAAATCGTTAAACGTATCAACATAAACGTAAGATTGTACACTGGCTACATTAAAATCAAAAACAAAGTAAAATGGCGGATTTAGGGTGCCATATTGTGTTGTGAAGTTCGAATTTTTTTTTCTTCTAATACCATCGAGTGAAATATCAAAGTAAGGGTTTTAAAAGGTGATTACAAAAATATACACAACTTATATGGTTAAAAGTAATTCGTAGTGACAAATCGTAAAAAACACGTTAAATAAAATAATTTTTTTACCTCAGTCGGGTTTTTTATTTTTTTATTAATTGTTTTTTTGCAATAAGTGGAAACACGTAACGACATCTATTGGGACGATATAGCACTAAAGAAAACATAAATTGTGATCAAACATTATTGTGTGTATTATTAACTCTGATACTTATGTCTGTGTTATTTAAAAAAGTAATGATAATGATTATAATCTATAAATATAAAAGAAAGTCGTGTTAGTTACACTATTTATAACTCAAGAACGGCTAAACCGATTTGGCTGAAAATTGGTGGGGAGGTAGCTAGAACCAGGAGACGGACATAAGATTCTCTACTTTTTATCCGGTTTTTTGTATCCGGTTTTAGACGGACATAGTATTTAATACTTTTATTTACTTATAGGAGTAGGGTAGAGTTGGGTAGGAGTAGTGTAGGAGTAGGTTAGGAGTAGGGTAGAAGTAGGGTAGAAGTAGGATAGGAGTAGGGTAGGAGTAGGGTAGGAGTATGATAGGGGTGGGGTAGGGTAAGGGGTAGTACACCACGCAAACGATAGCGCCGGGCAGCTAGAAATAATTTATATGGCAAAACAACGTTTGCCGGGTCAGCTAGTTTTAAATAAATACATTTTGGCGGTGTTTTACAAAGGATTCCTACTCTCTGTATTTTGTGCCGCCGCGCCGCGCATAGCCATGGACCCCTCTCTCTCAAACTAGCTGACCCGGCCCGGGTTCAAACCTCGGCCTACACCAATGAGTTTTGTGATAATTTACCTTGATCAGAATTACTGTACTAACTTGAGCACGTCGTGCAGAGTTCCAGCTGCTACAACACGGAACACGGTCACAATTTATCTCTGTACCTCACTGGAATGTGATGCCCATCTCGCCTCCCCCTACACCTCCCTCCCCATGTAGGTACGCCACGTCGCGTCCCGCGTCACGTGTACTTGGGGTCGTCGGCCGCGCGGCTGTCGGCGAGCGCGCAAGCACTAAGAACTCGAGGTCATGCGCAAGCGTCAGATGATATTTATTTACGAATACATTGCTTGTTAGAGTTGTAAAGAAAAATAATGTGTTTAATCGCAAATAATGGTTTCATTTAACTGTTCTCACAGCATAGTGTACGAAAAATGCAAAAAAAAATTGTTAAAATTGGTCATTATTTTTTCAAATTGTTTGAAGTCTTCGTTTTCGGAAGCGTTTCCCTTACACCCTGTATTAAATGGAGTTTAGATAGCCATTTTTTTGTTGCTCCATTTTTGTACTTCATAGACGCGTACCTATCTCAAGCGGATGGCACTCGCGCTCGCACTAGTCCCAACCAGTCCGAGATAACGTATCCGAGAGCGGTATCTATGTGTGCGTTGCTCGAGCGCACTTTGTATGTAGATTGCCTTCTGTTACTTTCTGTATTTTGTGTCGCCACCGTTAGCCGTGCTTTTGGCCTCGCCAGATTCCTTTTCTTTTATTTCTTTTCACGTCAATACGCGAAAAGATATAAAAAGCCGACGTTCGCATGGACATAAAAATATCGCGGTGGGATTTTATCGCGCACTGGATTTTTAACTCTCGGTGTTGACTGTTGACCCGAGCGTTGAGAATCGAACAGAGCGCATCCCAGCACGTCAAAAAAACACGCTGTTGGATTTTGAACTCTCGGCGTTAAGAGCCTATACTACCTCAAATGGCTGAGCATGATCCTCCGTTATGTCGAAAATACCGCAGCATTAATTTTGAAATAAATATATGCTAAAGTTGAGGATTAATGTGAGGTACTATGTTAGACGAAAACACGATGCCATAAAATTTTCTCGATAGAAAAAAAATCCAAAGTTACCTCCAAACCGAACAATAAACCGCTGGTATTCAAAAAATACTTCAAATTAGATCATGAAACTTTGCATACTAACTGAACTAACTATAAAGCAGGTCTTATGTTAGTTAGTTTTTTTTGAATTACCTTTATTTTCACCGTAAAAAGCAAATACCTAAACTATTGGCGCTGCCTTCCGCCCAGCACCGCACTCTGTCTCGCTTTCACACAGTCCGCGAGCAGTATCGTGCGAGCGAGATAGAGAGTGAATTTTAGCTGAGGTAGTATTGAAAATACAGTGCGCGAAAAAAATCGCTGCGTGAGAAACGCGCCCGTGCGAACCTGGGCTGAATATAAGAAATAAATTGATGTAAATACTAACCTAAATGTTTTTGACCACTTTTGAACGTTCGGGTTCGCATGTGTCATTAAAGATGCTTCCCCCACGTCCGCATATGACATAGCAGGTACTCTTGTACGTCTATAAAGTATTTGCGTAGATTGAACCAGTAACTGAAATAAATTATCAGGTATATTAATATTATTTGACTTACGGAGTGGTCGAGATCACATCATTGACAACGCTTTGTCCTTGAGGATCAGATGACACTTAACGAGAAATAGTAGATTACGATTCATGGGATTTAGCAGTTGCGCGAGGGTGCTAAACGCCGTGCACTAATATTACTTAAGTCACACGTATCGTATACTATTGTAAAGCACGTGTGACCTAATCGCACCCTTTTCAGTGTAAAAATGTACCTCCTACTTAAGTCACAGATAAGCGTGACTCGTGAGCCCGTCACAGACGTAGCTATAATATATATTAATATGAATCATAGCAAGGCATATTACGACCTATTTTTTCTATATAAATTTTCGAGTGACCGCACACGCAGCTATAATAATATATATTTCTAAGAAGTCACCAAAATATGGCAACATGTATATATCTCGGTATATTTTGGCATAGGACGATAGACGCATAGGACAAGGACGACCGCAGACCGAGTGAGGGCAAAATATATATTATGGTATAACTCCCGTGTGTAGTAGCTTGCTATACTATAATATATATCTCGATATATTAATATATTTATAGCTACGTCTGTGACGGGCTCTCGAGTTACTCTCTGTATTTTGTGCTCGAGTACTAGGTTTAGGTCAAGTGCTATAAAGACCATTTTCAACAAAAAAACTTTGCCTAATCAAGCCTGGTGGATTTAAGGAGGGATGTGGGGTAGTAGGGTTAGAACACCATGGGAGACTCAAGGTCAGCAATCATAGTCAAGGTCAGTCGTTACAAAAAAAAATCTAGGTAAATAATTCTCCCCCAGACAATGAAACCATAAAGAATGTATTTGTATTAAAACAAAGAGATTTAAGCTTTAATGTCTTTGTATTAAAAAGTGTGAACTTTTCCTCAGTGCCCAGTTTCGTACAGACAACGGAGAGTAAAAATTAAGTACCCTAATATAACCGGTGACTGAAAGCGTGACTATAAAATCGGTCTTGTTGAGAATAAATTAATATTTGGGACACGCACAAGAAATACTTGACAAACAATAAAAAATGAAAAAGAAAGACCTGTGGAGGTCAAAAAGGCTCGTATCTCAGCAAAAAAACTGCGATATTTAAAAAAAAAATACCGCGTCATCACAGTGGGCCCCTTCAGAATACCATGATGGGGCCCACTGTGATGACGCGGTATTTTTTTTTTTAACTTTTCCTCAGTGCCCAGTTTCGTACAGACAACGGAGAGTAAAAATTAAGTACCCTAATATAACCGGTGACTGAAAGCGTGACTATAAAATCGGTCTTGTTGAGAATAAATTAATATTTGGGACACGCACAAGAAATACTTGACAAACAATAAAAAATGAAAAAGAAAGACCTGTGGAGGTCAAAAAGGCTCGTATCTCAGCAAAAAAACTGCGATATTTAAAAAAAAAATACCGCGTCATCACAGTGGGCCCCTTCAGAATACCATGATGGGGCCCACTGTGATGACGCGGATACACCTACGGACATATTATAAGGGAGGGCGCACCCCACGAGAAGCTTTTGTCTCCACAACTAATTTTATTTGTCTCTCACTTATGTCTACGGGTTTGTATGAAAGTGCGCGCATGTGTCGTCGTTGTCCGCAGGTTTGGAGATAGGCCAGCGACACAACTGTCACACTTCTATTGTTTGCATTCATTGCAAGTGCACATACGGCGACAAAATATGGTATTGAATGCGGCAAATTTTTACGAAAAAGTACCTAGCGTTACTGTCGCTCCCGTGTGCGCATCGTCCAAATCTCGGCGAAGAGAGAGCGACAGAGACAAAAAAGTTACCTACTGGGCAAGTAAGTTGCTCGTGGACGCCTTCCTAAGGGACTCCCACTTGGGGAATATTAATAAAAAAAAACAGCAGGCAGCTAAAACTTACATAAAGGCAGTAACCCATATAAACACCGAAGAAAACATTAAGAGGAATAGCTACTGCCACGCCACCCTTCATGTAGCTGACGTGGCCGCTGAGGATTCCACCTCCAAGAGCTCCCTTCACTATATGTGCGATGGAACCCAATGTACTGAAATCAGAGTGTTGGTTGGATCAAAGGCTATGTATGTTATTGTCTCTGTAAAAAAACAACAACACAGTAAGGGAACTAATTTGTCTGCCACATCAAGTCTACGGGTTTGTATGAAAGTGTACGCATGTAGCGACGCGACAGCTGGGCGACTTTGTCCGCGAGTTCAAGAACAGGCCAGTGACGCAACTGTCGCCCGTCTATGGGTCAGCGCAGACCGAACTGCAAAATGCTCGCGCATGGTCGACCAAAATGTAGAATGCATACTCGAACACGCAGTCGGCTTGCTCGAGCATGGTCGAGCATCAAATTTGGTGTATTCAATTTTGCGAAGTATGATAATAATCATAAGATATTTTTTTCAATAATCTCAGAAAATGCTCTGCTCTGCTCTGCCCTTGGTGTGCACTGACCCTTACTGTCTTTGCTTCCTTGTTGTGTTGTGTCTCGCTTGTTATGTTACGCAAGTTCGCTCGTTTGTTTGGTAACAAAGCGTTGGGCGTCGTGCTCATTGTTCGGTTCGTGAATGTGTCACCCATTAGAACGGCTCAATGTTTTGTTACAAGTAAATGCTGTAGTCTATACTCACTTTTACAATTTAAATCTTTGTCATTTTGTGGTTACCTGGTGAATTTGGCACCCGGCAGTGCGTGTCTTGCCTTCAGGTAATCGAAGGCATCCTCTTCAGCCTGTGTTTTTGCAAGGTTCCTGAAGTTTCTGCTAGGTCTCGGAGCAGCAGGAGGACTCTATTCATAACAAAAAAAAATACTTTACTCAGCAAGAAAAGACGCTTAGTCTACTGAGTGAAGTAAATTCGAAGAGCGATATTTATGCATTTTGCCCTGGGTCACCCACCAGGGCATCTAATTTGATCGTCAAAAAATCCGCCATGTTAAAAATTTAAGTCATCCAATTTAGGAAGGGACATACATGACTCTTCGCCAAGTTTTACGAAGGCTAAAAGTACACAGGGCTAGGAATAACAACGGTATGAAGCGGAGAGAGTTGCACCTGGTCTTTCCTTCAGAACCGAGTACCTCATAACTCATCATAAAATAACTAGATTGAGCAAATAAAATAAAGAATGCCAAGATAAAGCTTAAAAAACCATACCATTTTTAAAAACTATCCAGAAAAATAGATTTATAAAATATCTTTCCCAAAAATTGTATATTTTCACAGTAGACTGTCAAGATACTTTAAACAATTGTCTATATTTTTCTTCTCGCAGTAAATGGGCATTTTTCTTAAAAAGAACTTCAGAGATAAGGTTTGATTTGTACAATAACTTCTTTTTCAGACTGGCCACATGCACAAGTTTTCCTTTGTGCAGAAGGGTTCAGGGCCCCTGCAGAAACAGTCTGCCGGCATAATTTGCTGATATTCGCCTGTCAGTACCTAATCTGAACAGGCCCAAGCTACGCTAACAGGCTAACAGTTTATCTGAAGTTCTGAGACTGCGGCCTATGGCGAACTGTGTGCATAATCAGCCTGTAATATTCCCACGGCTGGGACCGATCAGACCTCCTCTCTTCGAGGGAGTGATGGGCTGTAATCTACCACGCAAGCCCAGTGCGGGATGTCACATGTCTTCGAATTTTTTGGTTGTAGGACATGCCGGTTTCCTCACGATGTTTTCCTTCACCGTTCTGAGAGCAGTGGTGATGAAATTATTTGCACAAAGTTAATAAAGCGGCTACACGTGTTCGAAACCACGACCTACAATTCGTAAGTCGGGGCCGTTAGGTACCACTGAGCCACCACTGCTCTTGCTGAACTGTGTGTGGCGCATATCAATTCAAGATAGGCCAGAATATTGATATGCGCCACACACAGTTCAGCAACATTAAGGCTAGGCGTATGCTGGGACGCAGGTGAAGCAGCGCAGCACAGTACAGATTTAGCAGCGCAGGGCAAGCGAGACAGACATATAGTACGCGAGCGTATGCTGTGACGCAGTTAACATACGCACGCATTCGCGTTCTAGCTGGTACAAAGAATAGACGTCTCGACTCGCACGCGTGGTCGCGCAGGAATCTGTGCCGAACAACGAGGCGCAGAGCAGGGCAGACACACATGTCTGTGTCGCATGTGCCTGCGCCGCAACGTACGCAGCACTTGGTAGTTTCATGCATTACCAAATTGCTCTGCCCTGCGCTGCGCGGACCTGTGTCGCCTGCGTCCCAAGCTACATAAGCCACGAGCTGAAGAACGGCAGCTACTGCGAAGTTGAAGCAGTCGCCCTGACTGAAATCGGTCGGATTGCATCATCATCATCATCATCATCATCATATGGATTATGTGTACCTTCTTGTATGTGTAGTCCGAAATAAAGAATATTATTATGTCCTTTATTTCATTAAATAACACGCCCTTGATCCAGCTGCCCAACGAGAGCCTTATATTATTATTATTACATAGGGGTTGATCAAAATTTGTTGGAGCCGTTTCTTCCCGACTGCGGCGAAGTTATGCACAGGAGAAAATATTTGTTTAGTAGTTCAGAATCTCAAAGTGAGTACCTACTTACGCTATTTTGTAGCGTAAGTAGGTACTGACTTTGAGATTCTGCATTATATTGTAGTCTGTGTTTGTGATTTTATCAAGACGAGCGGGAGGGGTCATTTGATGAATTCCCACCCACAAAAAAAAAAAAAAGAGCGATGGTGTTCGAAAGTTTGAGCCTCCTGGATACTAGGTTCAGCTGTCATTGTGATTTTAATATTAGAATATTTTAATAAAAAAAAAATTACTATTAAAAAAAATTAAATAAAAAAAATAATAATTAAATTATTATTATTTTCTAATATAAATTCGAAAGTAACTCTGTCCGTCTTTAAGTTACCTTTTCACGCCTAAACCACTGTACGGATTTCGATACAATTTGGCAGAGAGATAGATTGCATCCCGGGAAAGGACAGGATAGTTTTTATCCCAATATTCCCACGGGATCGACATTTTATGCGGGTGAAACCGCGGGGCGCTGCTAGTATAGAATACAAGGACGGACGAAGCGAGCCTGAAAACTGGAGCATCCTGACTTGTCCAATTAGCAGACACAATAGAAATTCTATTGTTATCGGTACATACCCTGTACACTTGACATGCGAAGGGTTATGTAGTTTAGATTTTCAGCGTGATTTTACTAACGGGTTTTTTATCAATAACAATTTAAGCTTTTCGATAATATTTTACTTAGGTTTAGATTTAAAGATATTTATTCTCAAAAAAGACACAAAGTCACTTACATGAGAACAATGCTTATGGTAAATTATATAAAGTTCGTCACAGACGTCACGGTAGCAATTATGATGCACCCATCCAATGCATTCAGCTTTAAGGAAGGGTGTTCAGCGAGTTCAGTCTTGAATGCATTGAATGAGTGCAACTTTTTTATACATGAGGGTATTTTGTTATATAATTGTGCTCCTTCAAAATTTTTTTGCCAAACTTACGAAATTTTGCTTACACAATTAGCGTCGGGGGGACCCTGCAGCTTGGGGCCCCGTATCATTGATTCGGTATCATTAGCAGCAGGTAATAATTGCTGTGATCTTGGCCGACATGCTGCCCGATCAGACAAAAGCTTGCAGGCAAACTCTGAATCAGTGGCACTCATAATGCCGATATTAAATGAAATATAAACGATGCATGAAACTATATTCTGATAAGGAAGCGTTAGTACATACCTACTGTTTGTGCCATGATTTTACTGTGGCTGTTCTGCATAACATTTACCTTTACTGTAAGTAATCAAAAACAAATATATCTAGGTACAGTCAACAAAACAGATATGTGACAACATGCCGCTCGTGTAATTGTGCACCGTATTCATACGACACGCGCCGATGCGTGTCGCTTGTGTGTAGCACACAGTTTAGAGCAAGTGGAGTCTATAACAGATAATAATCCGTATTTTTATCTTAATCTTTAATTCTGAATCTCAGTTATTCATCAAATTTTGGAACAGGAATGTCATATGTTTTAGGACTACCTACTTTGTTTCAAAAATTCATACAAAAATTAGACTTCATAACACTAAATTACATATTTCAGTAAGTAACAATGAATATAGCTAAACTATCTAAGAATTTTCAGATCACCACACAATACGAGACAGTCGCCAACGTAAATACTACGAATGTTTTGGATATATTAGAAGCCATACAACGCATATCGGAAGACAGAAATGTTATTATTCTGTCAATGAAAGAAATAGAAACCCCCAGGAGTCCTAACGAAACTACTATCATCTATGATGATGAGTCGAATTACGTAGAATCCGAAAATGATATAGAAGATTTAAAATATCATAGTCAGCAAGATGATACACAGTCACCAAAAATGAAAAACATACTTAGATGGCTCCCTAAGAAAAGGCGTATCACGGAGAGGAATAGAGAAAAGGCAGAGAAAGCGGTTAAGAAAGATAAACAAAAATACATGGGTAGAGCCCAAAATGCTGAGAGAGTAGCTGAAATCGTTTCTGTAATTGAAAACAACTACTTAGCGTCATCATTTATGTATAATGAAATAAAACGAATTCAAAGAGATAGAAACATTATTGATGACACTAGAGAAATGATCCTGCGTGTGGAAAGTAGTAGAAAAAAAGGATATAAACAAAGTGTCATAGATTGTTACAATAAAGCAAAAGCGGAAGCGGAAGTGGAAGCAGCTGTGAAGGCGCACAAAACTAATAATTTGGTCATAAATATCGTCAAAGATTCGCCTAACGATGGCGTCAATTGATAATACTATACAGTAGATTCCTACAGGGTGGTTGGTTAGTGTTCAATAAAGCCTTCTATTTTAACCGACTTCAAAAAAGGAGGAGGTTCTCAATTCGACGGTGTTTTTTTTTTTTTTTTGTGTGTTTGTTACGCGATTACTCCGCCACTTGTGGACCGATTTTCAAAATTCTTTTTTTTTTCGAAAGGGTATACTCTCGAGGTGGTCCCATTATCATCAAGTTGGAATCTGATGAGAGGATCCCATGGAAATCGAGGGAAACCCTCAAATTTTATAGGCAAAGCTATAGCGATTTGGGTATTTTTTAAAGTAACTTGAGCATTTGCTCTCGGAAATCATCATTTGGTAAAGCGGAGCTGATGATGAAGACCACAGATGGCCATCGGAACTACTCAATGACAAATATTTCACGGGTTGCGATTCGATTACTTTAATATGGTTGCTAAACGATTTATCCTCGTCACAATGCGTATGGTGAGTGGTTGTTGAAGAGTTCTCCTGGTTCTTACCAGGAGAACTCCTCAACAATTAACGTCCCTGCATCGGGAAAAGCAATATTTTGTAAAAGGTTATAAGCAGTTGACATTAGGCTATTGTGACTTAGATAAATTACAAACTGACCCACTAAAAAGTGAAAAATAAAAACTTTTTTACAAAAAAAAAACAACCGACTTCCAAAAAACACTATAAAGTAAAAAATAACTTTAATTTCGGAAGTCGGTGGCAAAAAACTAAAATACAAATCCAAAGACACCGACTTCCGAAATTAAAGTTATTTTTTACTTTATAGTGTTTTTTGGAAGTCGGTTGTTTTTTTTTGTAAAAAAGTTTTTATGCCCATTAATTTTCATTAGCCATAACAAGAACCTAACCTAGACCAATCCTAGCCCCCCCCCATGGAGAAACCTAGGCATCCCCCCGCCTCGCACCTCCCCCTTCATCCTGTTCCGTGTTAGGTCGGCGAGTGAGGGTATTTCTGATGTGAGTGATAATAAAAAAGTTAACACACACACACACAAACCCACCGCTCCCTTCTCAGGCGCGGTCCGAAGGGGGGGGGGGGGGGTCACAGGGGACATGACCCCCCCAAAATCTAAGGTCAAATTGAAAAATCTCAAAAATTTGCCGAATAACAGCGATAAAATAATAATAAAATTGTCTTGTGCAATAATGTTTATTTTATTCCAGATACCTATTTTTTATTAGCGTAGTGAGTGACCCCCTCCAAAATATCATGCTGCGACCGCGCCTGTCACTTCTGGGCAGCGTTCGGGAATCTACGCAATATTTTCTCGTCCCACATACCGCAGTGTCTCAAGACGAAAGTCTTTGACCAGTGACCTAAGATTTTAATAACACTGATCATGGATCTTACCCTCGCTTCGGACTCAGAGAGGTCATTTATACACTGGTGGACAATAAAATTAGGCCACCTACCAACCCGGTTGTCGTGACTGTGTTTCTTAATAAAAACTTTTTTGTATTTTTTTTATTGATTGTGTGATAATTCTTAGATGAAATAATGCATTATTAATTATTAAATATATTAAAATGTAGACATATTGAACCGTTGATCGACTAACTTCACATTGTCGAGCGACATTTCGCTGGCTCATTCCAGTTTGTAACAACTTTACGATTTGAACAACTTCTGCTTCGCGTAGATCCATATTTATCAGTGAAAAGGAAGTGGGAGGCACAGAACTTAAATCAGTAATACGAATTTAACGATAGCTTTAAATAGCGTCCTAGCGACAGGGCATTAAACATAAAAGAATAAAAGTGTGGGTACCTAAAAAAACTGATTAAATGACATTTGACACATTTACACATGATCAAAGACTACAATATGATGCTGTATAATCCGAAACTGGCACTCGCGCTGACAGACATTTGAATTAAAGTGTTACCAATGCAACAATAACAAATTCCCATTATTGAAATGAAAAAAAATACTCCTTTCAGAACTCTGTTGCACACACCATCTCCCAGTATCATCATTATATATTTTAATATTGTATCACAGTATTTTTAGTTTGCTACGCGTCCAGAAGACGGCACTTGTAAACCGAAATTGACATATGTTCCAAGCTGCCATAGCATGCACATGATAATTTTATCGATGTAGCCTCTATAAAGATTGCAAACGAACGTTCAAAAACGTATTATTTATCTTAATTTTTAAGCATACCGTAATTAATGAAAAAATCATAAAAATAGGGGTGGCCTATTTTTATTGTCTACTAGTGTATTTTTATAACCAACTATTTTGCAAATAAGAAAGAAATAAAAATATATGTATAATTTTTGCAACAGGGACTGAAAGGGGGTCTGAAAAATTCGAAGTAGGGCTACTAGGGCATGTGAAACCTTTTTCTTTTTTTTAGACCGCATAGTTTTCGACGTGATGAAAAGTGTAAAAAAAATACCGTCCCCCCCCCCCCTTATCTCCGAAGTTTGCAAAGAAATCTGAAATAATTTTTTGTGATAGAAGTTTATGTAAAGATTACAGGAAAAATAAAACGAAGTACCATCTAAATAGCACACTTTTTCAGAAATCATCAACAAAAGTTACATTAGTTCCACTATCGGTCAAGAGATGGCGCTGACATAAAACTGCAATATTCTACACCGCAGTGCACAGTGTTAGAATTCTCTGATGAATATAGGCCTCGCCGATGAAAATGTAAAAATATATGATGGTACAGAACCCTCGGACATGTTTTCCTTCACCGTTTTGATAGCAGTGGTGATGAAATTATTTACACATAGTAAAGTGCTGCCTGGGTTAGAACAGGACCCACGATCTACAAAACCAGTCGACACGTACATGACGTCACACACCCACACCCACGGTTAGGATGGTTATCCCAACCGTGTTAAAACCAACCTCTGCCTTATACAGCATTATATTGTAGTCTTTGATAATAATATAATGCCAACTTTTTTGTCCCTAGACTCGTGATTTATAATCGACTTGTAGTGAGGAGAATACATGATTCTGGATAATGTCATGCACCATTTTATACGCGACCATCACATGGGCGTAAGCTGAAAAATTTATTCACTGTTCATTACTTTTCTGTTAAAATACAATAGTTCTTGTAGTAACGAAACGGCCAAGCCTCATATTTTGACTAAGGTGTAGAGTTTGTGAAGTTAGGGCGTGTAGAGTTAGAAGCTTGGCTCTGCATGATATCTGATAACTTTTTGGCAGTGCGAGCCATATGTGGTCTCGTCTTGGCAACATTTTACATGAAGGTGTTTTTGGTGGGATTTGTTATTGGCAAAATAGTTGGGCAAACGTCATCTAAAACTGTTCCAAATTTCAAGTTGATAGCATTAGTAGTTCTTGAGATATCCAGCTGTGACAGAGAGACTTAGTCTCACCATAAGGGTTACGTTTTTACCATTTTGGTACGGAACCCTAAAAATTAAGACATGTGACATCTACCAACCCGCACTGGGCCCGCGCCCGTGATGGAATACGGCCCGCTCCCCCCACTGAGTGGAGGCCTGTGTCCCAGCAGTAGGATTATTACAGGTTGATTACGCTTATGCATTATTCGTATTTCCTACTGAATTCTTCTGCAGCTGATAATTATTTTAATGAACTTTTCTCAATAAAATACTTGATTGGAAACGTAATAACTTCGGACTGTATGACCAGATGTATGAACGAAGCAAAAGTAGTAGGTATGTAAGGATAGTAGCAAGTGGCGTTCTATAGTTGCTGCCCACTCCCATGAGAAGCCGTGAGTTTTTGTATGTTTGACCATGACTCCTATTTCATTTAGAATATGTGTAAGTTTTTTTTCTTGTAATCTAAGCCTAATATTTTCATGGACTAAAATTGGCTGACTAAGATAATATCTATAGGTACTTACAGGGTTACTTGTAATTCCACGTATATCCGTCAGGAGCTGATAAGGGGGCCAAAATGCAACAAATAACAAATTGAACCCCCATAATTTACGCACAGTGTAGGGTTCCGTAGTAGCTTTTTATCACAATATAGTACGATTCTGTTGACCTTTATTCTGAAAAAGAAAAAAACATTTATTGTTTTTCAATGCAAGTTTTTACCTGTTATAAACAAGCAACTACTTCATCTTAGTCACTCTAAAGGATTAATGCTAAGGATTTTGTATTTGGTACAAAATTATTCCAACACCCAAGTTCAACGACTATTACTGCTAAACTAATGAAGTTATCTTAACCGCTATAATTTTCCTTTAAATTTCATTAAATGCACTATCATCGTGAATTTTTCCAGATTTTTCTAGCCAGCAGTTTAGCTTTTAGAGGGGGGGGGACTGGAACCAAAATTTGCACTTTAGAGTTTAATATTTCGTAAATGAAGCATTAAATCGAAAAATAAATTTAGCAACCCCGAAGTCATTTTAGAAGACCTATTCAACGCCCCACACGATGGGGTAGGGGACGAAAAAATATTCATGCCCACTTTACATGTAGAGGAGCTATCCTAAAAAAAAATGTTTTCCAAAATTTTATTTCACCACTTTGTCGGCGTAATTGATATACACACTCCTACAAAAAGACGGACGGACATGACGAAACTATAAAGGTTCCTTGTAGGCCCTACGGAACCCTAAAAAAGGAAAAAAAAAACATTTTAAAAATGTTTTCGAGATTAAAAAAAAATAAACTTCGTTCATCTTTCATACCCCGTTTTAGTCCAGACAGTAAAAAAAGTCAGCCGTTATACCTATATATTTAAACTGGCTTATTTTTTTCCGTCTAATACTTTTTACCATTTAATACTTTTTTTAACGTCTACCAACTAATTGGTAACATTTGCAGTTAACCACAATCACATTACTGCACGCGGATTTCGCAATCGGCTCAGATTTACAAGTAAAGTCGGAAGGAGAATATAGTGAGAACGATTCGAGACAACATTTCTCGAAGAAGAGTCTTGTGATTTTTATTACTGATCTATCATCCGAGTTAGCTGAAGAAAATGATCAAGAAGACAAAACACCACTTCTTCGGAGCCAAGATTTGTCTGGCGATCTTTTAAAAGTGGATAATGATGAACTAGGGGAAATGCCGGCCAATCATTCAATCATTAGGAAAAATGGTAGGAACAACGCAACGAACGGAGTCCCAATGACTTCTTTAATAAAACATAGAGTGAGGCACACAGGTGAAGAATGGATGGATAAACATAAGCAGCAGGCTTTGGTGCAGAGACAAAGAGTAGAGCATGAAAGAAGAGTCAGAGAAATCGTTGATCACGTATCAGTAAATTACCATTCATGTATATATTTAGCATACGAAGCACAAAGAATTAAAAATGGCCGTATAGTAATGGATGTCTTCAGAAAAATGGCGGAGGATCTAGATAACCCAAATAATTATAGTCTAAAAGCTAAGGTTATGAAATGTGCCAGACCTATTCCTGAACGTCCTCCGTTTGTTTGGCCTCAGCCAAATAGACTTGTTGTGAATGTAGTTAAAGACTCTGTAAATGACGGTGTATATTAACTTTGACCTGTGTTAGGGAGTAAATTTATGTTGAAGAATTAAATGTTTTACTTCGAATAAGTGTCACCGTATGATTGTAAACACTGTTAGTTTATAATCAATCTTGCTCAAATGTATGCTGTCGTTAAATTGTGAATTATTGAAGCTAAAACATGAGGCTATAGGTACCCACTCACGTACGATTCCCAGACCACTTACAACCGCCACTAAGGTTCAGCGATATCAACTTTCATTAACTTTATATGGGTTTTCCACACTAGTGTAGACGTATAGTCGCTAAAATGGCCGTAGCTGACAACAAAAACATCAAAATTGAGAACCTCCTCCTTTTTTGAAGTCGGTTAAAAAGTGACAGTCTCTTATGCCCTTTGTATCTATTATTAGTAGGTAGAGAAATTAATGTAACTGTTCTGTTAACAGCGCTCGATCATACATAAGTACAACCACACCACAGCGACCACCCGTGGATGGGTGCTAATTTGTAAGAATGAATAGGTTTATAGTTCAATTTGAACGTCAAAATCAACCATGTGGACGATACCAACACCATCAAGACCACGTTGCAGCCACAACCCTATAGTTACTTTACTCTTTGATTAGGATCTAAATCGAGTAGTTTGTACAAAGGCGGGGAGCACAGGGCTGGGTGCAGAGGTCCTTTACGAGACTCTCCGATGTTTAGTTTTGTAGACGTCTGGGTGATCCCCATTGCCAGCTGATCCCCATTACCCCGTTTTCCCCTACGTAATACCGCTGTCGGTTGCCCGTCAAACGAAAGGATCTGATTCGTCAGAATGAAGGATCTAATTTGTTCAAACAAATGTGGAAAATAATATATCAATGGTTAACACTCTTCAATTTATTATATTGTTACTATCCAATTTGAAAACAGCAGTAAAATAAAGTTTTACCAAAAATAAAACGTATTTTCTGTAGTAAAGCAATAATCGAAACGTATCTCGTCATGTTGCCATGTTCAAATCAAACTTACGCTATAGTAGAATAAAATTATCTAAAGTACTTCATTGTCCAAATGCTAAACAAAGCCAAATCAACTATTTATTCAGAGGTGGTTGTTGTCTATTATTGCATGCCCAGTAATTAATAATGTTACACCTTTTTTACCGACTTCAAAAAAAAGGAGGTTATCAATTCGATACGTATGTATGTAATATTATTGGAATTGCATTATATTCACATATGACAATCTATTAGGGCTTCCAAACAAATATACAAAATTTTGTAGACGTATGTATGTATGTATGTATGTATGTATGTATGTATGTATGTATGTATGTTTGTCCACGCATATCTCCGGAACTATTGATCGGATCGTGACGATTTTTTTTTTATTGGCTTACATTTACTTCAACTTAGGGAACAGTGCAAGTTTCATCAAGATCGATTCAGTAATTTTCAAGATATGGACTAATACGTGTAAGTGTGACGGCCTGGCTTATTGATACGAGCTACGGGTGTAGTGTCAAAGGGAAAACATCTCAAAACCTTGGTCAAATTCTAGTGCAAAAACTAAAAATTACGAAATAAAAATAATTTAAAAAAATTAAACCGACTTCAAAAAGAAATAACTCAAAATTATGAAATAACTTTAATTTCGGAAGTCGGTGGCATAAAACTTAAACTAGAATACAGATCCCAAGACACCGACTTCCGAAATTAAAGTTATTTCATAATTTTGAGTTATTTCTTTTTGAAGTCGGTTTAATTTTTTTAAATTATTTTTTTACTGTATGGGTTCTGTGGTCTGAAATCACCAGAGAATTAGTGTTAGTAAAGAAAACATAAAACCAATGTTATAATGCAAAAAATTATATTATTAAGCCACGCCATTTTGTCACCCCTTTTAGAAAATCTACATTAAATGTCTACAGGGTTATTGGTAAAACATTAACAACCTCTTAAGAGGTCTCATCATTAAGAACAACTTTTATTAGGGGACCAAACCTTAAATCGCGAAAAAAAAACAGCTTTTCCCCACATTTATGTTCGTATAATTCGTCAAAATGTAGGGAACAGCTGATTTTTTTTTCGCCATTTCTGGTTTGGTCCCATAGAGTAAAGGTTGAAAGAAAAGAAAGAAAGAAAAAGTATTTATTGCGACTCGTGTTGTGTTGTTTTCTGTGTGTGTGTTTAAACTGAACACAGTAAAATAAAAATCCAAGATGTTCTTAATAATGAGTGCCTACAATGATCTCTGTAGTTGTTAATGTTTTACCAATAAACCTGTACAATAATTATGGTGTACATAATAAAGAACATTCTATTCTATTCTATTCTATTAATAACCACAAAGTATGTAGTACAAAATTCGTATTCTTACAGAAAGACCAAATAAAAAAAGTTGATAATTCTACCATCCCACCTTCTAAATGGTAGTTTTTAACATTTTTTGTATGCAACCGGAACGAACGTAAAATTTGACATTCAAGTAGTCAAGTCAGCTGAACAATGCATTTTATTTATTTATCACAAAAAAGAAACTTTTAACTCATCCCGTTATTATTATTTCGCTCGTCTATATTGCAAATGTGATTATCCTGTTTTCAAATCGACATTGTGTTGGTTGCTGAGGTACTAGAGTACCTTTGATATTTAAGCAATTTGTTGAAAAATGTTTGGGAGGCCGAGATGCAGAGAGTGGACTCCACTGGCCACCCAGCAGCTACGACTACGAAGTTTGATACAGGTAATAAATATATAGACATTAAAAAGTTTTGCAATTTTTTTGCATAAGTTTTTTAGTCCGAGGTTTACTAATAGACGCCCACGCCACGGTTCGACTACGTGATAATATTTATTGTCATAATAATTGACATTACTAATCTACACTATTTTGTGCACAAGTGCTCACAAGCCATACAGTTAAACATTAATAATATCAAATCAATCAATCTGCAATTCTGCAAATCTGCAATCTGCCTTTTCCCAACTATGTTGGGGTCGGCTTCCAGTCTAACCGGATGCAGCTGAATACCAGTTTTTTACATGGAGCGACTGCCTATCTGACCTCCACAATCCAGTTACTGGGTAATACGATACCCCTTGGTAAGACTGGTTGACAGACTTTCGGGCTTCTGACTACCCATAACGACTGTCACAGATCCACGAATGACAGCCGGGACCAACGGCTTAACGTGCTTTCCGAAGCACGGAGGGGTCTCGGTATGTAAAGATAGTCACCCGTGCACAGACCTACGGCGGCAATCTGGCTTAACCCAGATATTGCAACGGGCCTTTTGAAAGACTGAAAAACGCAAACATACGACATGCATACAACCCTTATTATGACGGGCCTGTTAAAAGGTCACCTTTACCTGGCTTCCTGGATAAAGTAGTTTCAGAAACATCTGGGTTAATTTAATGAGTGGATTGATTGATGAGTGGCATAAAGTTTTAGACTTTACATTTCTTTAGAAAAAACACAGTCATTTGCATTGAAAACAACGTAAATCAAAGGTCAAAAGTTAAGTAACAGGTAATATAAATAACTTCATTTAATTATAGCTTTAGATAAGGAATTTTTTCAATGCAATATTGGTCAGTGGTGACCGAGATGGAAACTTGTTGTATCATCATATCAAATATTTAACCGCTTTCTAAATTCTTAAGGAATTTAATGTTATACAATTTGGAGAAGCCAGTTTACGACAGTAGGTTAAAACACAAAAAATACTAGTTTATTTGTGATAGTTGTAATTTTAATATCATGTTGTGTTCAATTTCAGAGGGGCAATTCTCGTAATTTTAAGAATATTCAGTCTGATCTCAGTTTCAATCTGTCAAAAATACCTCTAGTTTCCCTAGAATTGCCCTTACTTTCACATTTTGACAAGTTTTTGACATTTGTTTGTCGTCGAGATGAGACTTGACCTTCAGATCTGAGTCTCTGTGTGCCCTTTGGCAAAGGATTCCTCCAACCCCTTCCAATTCTCCCTGGTTCATGTCTTTCCAGCTGTTCTCACAAAGTTTTGTCATCTTTTGAAAGGTTTCCCTATCTTTCTCTTCCCTTCTCTAAGGTATTATAGGGCCACTTTTTTGTTCCATTTTTCTTATCCACTGGCAGTGTGGCCGGCCCATCTCTATTTTAGTCTTCTCAGTTTTAGTACTACATCTTTTGTTTTTGTTGCCTCTAACAATACTAGTATACGAAGTATAATGTATTGTCGCATTGTCGTGAGGAGAGTTTTGAGTATGAATGTTGATGGCTACAAGAGTAGGGGAAGACCAGAGAAACGATGGATGGACTGTCTGAATGATGATAATTATGGTTAGAAAGCGGGTGACTACCGAGATGACGACTAATTGACAAGTACCTACACCACCACGACATCATGCGTCGAGCCGCCGACCTCAAATAAATTGATATAAGGATGGATAAGGGCAGCAGAGCAGCGGTGGCCCAGTGGTAACGGCCGCGACTTACGAATTGTAGGTCGTAGGTTCGAACCCAGACAGGCGCCTTACTTTGTGTAAATTCTTTCATCACCACTGCTCTCAAAACTGTGAAGGAAAACATCGTGAGGAAACCGGCATGTCCTAGAACCAAAAATTCGAAGACATGTGACATATACCAACCCGCACTGGGCCCGCGTGTTAGTTTATTAGCCCACTCCCTCTTGAAGAGAGGCGGCCTGTGTCCCAGCAGTGGGAACAATATATGCTGATTAAGATGAAGGGCAGCAGAATAAAGATGAAGATAATGTCTCAAAAAAAATTTTTTTTTTTGTAGTAGGTACCTAGTTTTTTTTCGTCTGTGGAGTTTCTCTAGCTAATTTTATTTGACCCTGTATTCGAAGACATTGGCAATATTCGATTATTAACTGAATATCTGTTATTTTCCAGATCGTCGGCTACAATATCAGGCCACCTGAATGGTGTACGTCCCCGTGCAGTTTCTATCTGACGCTGCACCACACGACTATGTCAGCTCCATTCTATACCAGCGAGCGGATCTCCTCACCACATCCCAAATGGAAGGAGATTGACTCAGGTATTGCATTGGATTGTGATTTTAGCCCTTTCGATGTTGACCTCACCCGAAAAGGCAATCTGTGACTTTTAGCTCTTAAGGCGAAAGCGCCAGGATAGCCCGCGAAATTCAATTTTATTTACGTTTTTTGCAATTTGCTGGTCAGTATTAAGTTGTACGTTGATTAAAATATGATTTGCGACCGTAACAAATATGTATTTACAGAATTATAATCATTAAAGTCATCAACACAACTCTCTGAGAAAAAGTACTCCCACTGAATGACTATTTATACTAACTTAACAAGTTGTATTACTGATCCTAATGATTATAATTCTGTAAATACATATTTGTTACGGCCGCGAATCATATTTTAATTAACGTACAACTTAATACTGACCAGCAAATTGCAAAAAACTTAAGAAAATTGTAATTTCGCGGGCTACCTTAGCGCTTCCCCCTTAAGGACATTTACACTATCCATAAGCACAGAATAGCAAATAGTACTAACGCCATAAGAAATGTAAGTTTGTTTGACTTTGAACGCGCTTATCTCTGGAACTAGCAATCAGATTTTAATATATTTTATAGCATTTGATAGCCTAATTCTTGAGGAAGCTTGTAGGCTATTTAACATAACGCTACGACCCTTAGGAGTCGAGCTAAAAGGAGAAAAGTGAGAAAGAAAGCTAAGCGCTACGCTAACGAAGTCTGCGCGGACGATGCGACGGGGTGGTGCGGGGGAACGAGAAATTTCACGCGGACAAAGCCGCAGGCAAAAGTACACATATATTTACAAAACAATGAAACCTACATACAGATTAAGATAGACATTTCAAACAGCAATTCATATCAGTTGTACACGCTGAACGCTGACTCATTTCACTATTACGTGTAACTGTTTATGTGTCAATCTTTATCATGCAATATGCCTAATTAATGACTTGTTGATATGCTTATCCGTATTTGGCACACATCGACCTTTGTGCGTAAAGGTGGCGGTTCGCGTCGCGATAGAGACAAGCGACCGAGGCAAGAGACTGAGACGGGAGACCGCGACCGTTACTTGACTTTAAGCAATGTAGGGGCAGCAACCGTCGCGCAGTCTCGCGTCTCTATATCATGTCTCTGTCTCGCTCGCGAACTGATGTCTATACATTGAAAGAAAGAAGAAGAAAAAATATTTAAAAGTATCTTTACCTGCTAAAGTATGGTGATTGCAAGGCCTTTCTTTAACAGTTGATAGGAAATGTTGTGATAAAATGGTATTTTTACGTTTAGAAATCTGATACGATGGAGGATAATTTAAAGTAATCAAAAAGGTTAGGTAATCGGGGCTTTTATTGAGTAATTTTACAATTATTGTAAAAATTTATGAAAAAATATCAGATTTTTGTTAAAAAAAACAAATTCTCAATTGAGGGGCGATTGTCACAGCAGCGAAAAAGAATTTTAAAAATGCTACAAAAATGTGTTTTTTTTTTTTTTTTTTAATATTTTTTTCGTCGATAAAATTAAGCTTAGTGTCCCTCATTTCGATATGTGCACATTATGAAGACTCACACTGTATAGAGATAGGTACATAAAGGTTTTGTAGTACATGAGGAACTTACAAAGTACTTATGCATTTGAATCACATGGTGTACAACGAATTGTTGGGTGAATCGCTGCTCTCGTAGCTATCTGAGCAACTGTATTTAGAAGAGATAATTTCGACTCCCAATTTGAGAATCACAATAATCATGCATTTTCATTAATTTGCCAAAATTCACAGTCCTCGGTATCGTCATCTACGTTTTTCTGACGTTCACAATCACAACCTATTTTGTTACATAGAGAATTCCCACGGATTGACATTTTAATTTATAAACCAACTTTGATGAATAATTGATAATATACTTTTTGTGTAGTTTTTAATTAACACAAATTAACTCAATCGAATTAGGTCGGCTGGACATAGTATTCATAATAAGACCTAAGCGGGCTTTGAACCCTGTTCCGAAAATAAAGATTATTATGTTAATTTGTAAGTGTAACTAACTTGCCACTTACTTGCTAATAATTGGCTTCTACAATGTTTTCAAATTACAGTAGGTATGGGAGGACAGCGTAGGTCTGTCAACAAGTACTAGGTAGGTACTTGATAAAATAAAAAATGGTCTACAGATCTAAAGTCTACAAGGCCTATAACAAAGTCCTCACATTTACAAAATAAGAATCTATCAAAAGGATGTTAAAGGTTTATTAAGATTTTTTTTTTGATGTTGACTTGAAAGAGTATGGCAGTTGAGAACGTGTCATGCTCACTTAAATGTCTCACCGAGTGGCGCGTGTGTTGGATCATTCGGTTCCCTACAAAATAGTTGAGCTGGATGGTGCTGATCCACGCGTCATGTTCGTGAACGGGCGCCGTCGGTTGAGACTGGTCATCTCTTAACTTGGGCTTATTTTAATCTTATATTTTGAATTGTTTCGTCATTTGTGTCTTTTTTTTTTACATTTTTCTTACAATGGAAGCAACATGAATAATGTAGCCAGGATTTTGTAATATCTTGATTTAAAAGAGTGTCCATGGAGTTTCTTGACCGTTCTTCTCCATAGAGATCTACGTTTTGGAATGGGCAACTAGCTTCAACTTTCTGATTAACTGACAGACTATTTAATTTTGACAATTCAAAAGTGCCTGTACAAGGTTTAATTGAAATAAATGCTTTGAGTTTGAGTTGAGTTTGAGGATAAATAAAAAATTAAATATAAAAACCTACTAAAACCAAGTGATATGATTGCAAGTGATGATTTAACTTGCAGCGAAATTGTATGTGAGCAGGATAATTCGCGTCACAATGTTACAAGTCAACCTACAATAATGAAACGTCAAGGAAAATATACGTACAATAATTTGGTTTCATCAATTAATGAAATATAATATAACTGGTAACGGCCGCGACTTGAGAGTTGTAGGTCGTAGGTTCGATCCCAGACAGGCGCTTTAGGGTCAGTTCACACAGACGCGACGCGACGCGCAGTTTTCAAGATAGAAATACAATTACAGACCTTATCTACTACACAAAAAGGTACACGATTCAGTGAGCTACGCCGCGCGGCGGCGGCGCCGCGCTGCGTAGCTCGACGTAGCTAGTAGACACTAAATTGTGTACCTTTTAGTGTAGTAGATAAGGTCTGTAATTGTATTTCTATCTTGAAAACTGCGCGTCGCGTCGCGTCTCGGTGTGAACTGACCCCTCATTTGTGTAAATTATATCATCACCACTGCTCTCAAAACGGTGAAGGAAAACATCGTGAGGAAACCGGCATGTCCTAGAACCAAAAATTCAAAGACATGTGACATCTACCAACCCGCACTGGGCCCGCGTGGTTAATTACGGCCCACTCCCTCTCACAGAGAGGAGGCCTGTGTCCCAGCAGTGGGAACATTATAGGCTGATTATGTATGTTATGTAATATAACTTACTGGCATCTAAAAAAATAATAAAACATCGTAAATAAATGAATAAATAATAACGTTAAATGAAATTAAAATCCATAAGAATATAAATGCGAAAGTGTGTCTGTCTGTCTGTTACCTCTTCACGCTTAAACCGCTGAACCGATTTAGATGAAATTTGGTAGAGAGATAGTTTGAGTCCTGGGAAAGGACATAGGATAGTTTTTGTCCCGATATTCCCACGGGATCGAAACTTATGCGGGTGAAACCGCGGGGCGCTGCTAGTATGTTCATAAAACGAAAAAGCGAAACTGTATACGTTGTGTTAATGTCGCCATTAAAGCTGCACGCTGTACATAGTAAAAAGATAAAACCTAAGTCAGATAAAAAAATATTTTTATAATATTATCTCGCATATAAAAACCCTTTCAGATAAAAGCATTACATTATCATTTATCACTAAAATTGGCACAACAAAGGTACTGTTATATACTCGTGTTATATCTCCCAACTATTAGGAAATCCAATTACATCATACTCTGAATCATCACCGTCCTTTATTGCAGAATCGACGCAACGCATGTCGTCAAGCAACGTTGTCATTCGTATCTGGTGTCATATACTACATCCGAATGACGAAAGCAATAAACTACCGCAGGATACCGTCATACAAACTTGGGGAATCTACTTCAGTGGTTTGAGGTACATAGGAGCTAATCTGGCTTCGAACTTCACCTCAGACTGCTTCAAAAGCAACACTTTAGTCTTACAAATGCATGGTGGATACTTCTGCTCATACAAAAGTCTCAAACTTGATATTATACCCCCTGAATACGAGATAGAACATGGTTCTGTATCTTCAGACTCCTCAGGAAGGACCAATCTATCTAAAATCAATTTAGAAGCTAAACATATACTGAACCATAAGTTAGGCAAAGAATCGAGGTCCATTTCTCCTAGTAAATACAGTAAAAAGTCTGATAAGGAGTATTCGAAAAGTCATAGTCCTGTAGAGAGAGGATTTCAGCAGAATTTCCCGACTTTGAGGACGTCTGCTAGCTTAAACATTGGCCACAATCAAAGAGATTATCATAGGCGAAGAGAAGAGGGTTCCGAGTATGGAAAAGGAGATCCTAACACTGCGAACCATATATACGAACATTCGCCAGAAAATTTAGACGTAAAAGAATACACTTCTAGTGTGAACTGTGATAATGTGTGTAAAAACGCGTCGAAAGAAGATTTAACATGTAACGTAGACTTAAGTGAAACAGCCGAGAGTTATGACTTGAGGAACGAAGCTGACGGAGTTCCGAAGTACAGGTACATGGCTCTGAACTTCTTGAAGTCCGAAATAAGGCCGAGTTACAATGCGACGAAATTACAAAAGTTGCATTTACTGCAATATTCAATCAAGAAAAGACAGGAGGCTGTCCAGGATATAAAGGAGAGGATATACAAGAAGTCTGCGTTGACGAACGATGATTGGCCGTCGCCGGATGATGCCTGTGACGTCAGACTGAAGTTCAAGAGTAGATCTCAAAGGAACCTGTTCTCTCCTGATGATGGTGATAGTTTAAGTAAGGATAAGTCTTCGTCACAAAGTGATCTGAGCGTTAAGAATGGAAGGATTAAGGAGGATAGGCCTGTCGTGTCCAATGGGCCGAGGCTGACTCTGAAATTGAATGATCTCTTATCTTTTAAGGTTGGTATAAAAATATATTTCTATTGTTACAGTCCGGCCGTCGGGTGACCGGGTTCCGGACACCTGTCAGTGCGACAATTCTAGTAGCTAATAAAGATCAAATCCGCCAAACACGTATTCGTTTGTATGAAACTGACAGGTTTCAAAAACGAATTCTCTCGACAACTGGCGTAGACAGAATAAACTATAGACTACTGCTATCTTCTTTTTCATTCGCACAAGAAAAAGAGAAATATATTAACGTCACTAGCAAAGAAAAGAGACAGTAAGAATATTTCTGTCCCTTACTGCGTGTCGGCTAAGCACATTAATGTGCACAACAAGTTTGACGTTTATGAAGGAATAATAAAATAATACACCGCGATTAAACGGAAAATAAGATCTTTTTCATGCATAATTCAATAAACGTACATTTGCGCAACTGTGAAAATGGTAAGGTGCAGTGTAATAAGCTGTAAAAATGATAGTATGATGAAGATTGCCGGATTTTTTTTGTCCCTTTCGGTGACACGGATACCATGAGTCTATAGATTACTCTGTCTACGACGGCTGGATTGTAGTCAAGACACTGCCATAATATTTGTTGCGACCCTGTGTCACACTGAAACTAAGAATTTATCAGATTCATTCTCTTACTAATGCGTCTAAGCATTTACTCATCAGTATTTGTCTGCACTAAGGGCGAATTTTAAGAGACATTTTAGCATAAGTATTAGTTTGATGTTTTGTCTGTGTGGCGCCGGACTTAAAGAATAGCACCACCCCATACTTCCCGTGGGTGTCGTAAAGGGCGACTAAGGGTCGTACCGGAGAATGGGCAGCAGCGTTCTCTGTGCATTCCACCACCATACCATACTGCGATCGCCAACCCGCCTGCCAAGCGTGGCGATTATGGCAACCCCTCCCCTTTTGGGGGAGGCCTATGTCCAGCAGTGGACGTCTTTCGGCTGAAATGATGATGAAGTTTTGACAGTTTTTCCATAAAAAAATGTAATTTAATTCTAGGAATAAAAGACTTTGGTAAAATCTACGTAATATAAACCGAAATAATCATAATCCTTTTTTGATCCTGTCTTCGTAGATTATGTAAATCACTGATCAACAACGGAGGCTCCGTTACTGCGTTAGAAAATCCGACAATTTCATTTCGGAGTCGCTTATCAGTCCATAATCTAATCACTCCATGGCACTGGTTTGATGTCCATGAGACATTTCAGCTTTATCTCTGGGAAAACGTGTCTTAAAAGATCTACTTACATAAATAAACATTTCATTTAGGTTTAAAGAATCTTTATTTCTCAGAACATGATACAGTTCACTTATATGAGATGTAACTTTTAACAAATAATCGCCGTCTAATGACGAAGCATGCATTTCATATCAATAAATAATGTTCTTCAATATTCCAGGCAAAACCTTCACCTTTCCAAAGGGCGGAGCATGTAAGGCTGACGAAACAGCTGGAGATCCTAAGGTTCAAACGCATCATACTCTCAGACGAAAGAGACAGCAAATTAACAAACATAAGGAAACTGAAAGAGAGGCATGCGAAACTGTTCGAAGAGAACCAGGATGTTGGTGAGTGTAAGGATATTTTTTTGTTTAAAGGTTTTTTGGGTTATTGTGCAAGGGATGGGTCTCATTTGTGGTACGTCTGCATTTTATTGTCCACTAGCTGTTCCCCGCGGTGTCACACGCTGCGCGGCTCCTTAGGGTCGTAGCGTGATGTTATATAGCATAAATGGACTACCCAACACTAAAAGAATCATTCAAATCGGACCAGTAGTTCCAGAGATTAGCGCGTTCAAACACCAAACAAACTCTGCAGCTTTATAATATTAGTATAGATTTATTACACCAGCCCCGTGCCGTGACTCACTAGAGTATTAAAAAAAAAAATACAAAAAAAAACAACCAACTTCAAAAAAATACACTACACAGTGATAAATAACTTTAATTTCGGAATTCGGTGTCGTTGGTTCCGCATTTTCGTTTTTTGACACCGACTGTCGAAATTAAAGTTATTTATCACTTTGTAGTGTTTTTTTTGAAGTCGGTTGTTTTTTTTTTTTGTAAAAAAGTTTTTATTTTTTAACCGACGAATAAACGGAGGAGTCTATCTACCTTAGCGTAATAGAGTCTAAGTTGAGTTTTGAGTAACAATTTATTATAAAAAGGTCCTAAACAAATTTTTGTTGCAATGGAATTTGAACTTTGTCGTATAAGCCATTGAGTTTGATAATGGTCTAAGATTCTGAATTCAACCTAAATCAAAGTACATTTTCAGGGACGGAGCTAATGCAGAACTACCACTCACTCTCGCGACGAAATGACAGCGTCAAAGAGACGCGACAATCGTGCGCAGCGATTCGTGAGCTAGCGGCGTCGTCGCACCACGCCTTGTGTGCCCAACGGACTGAACTGCTCAAACAGTTGCACCATATATTCTATATTGAGCAGGTGAGAATCCATACTAATATTATAGTGTGTCTGTCTGTCTGTTACCTCTTCACGCTTAAACCGCTGAACCGATTTAGATGAAATTTGGTATAAAGATAGTTTGAGTCCCGGGAAAGGTCATAGAATACTTTTTATCTCGATATTCCCACGGGATCGACACTTATGCGGGTCAAACTGCAGGGCGCTGCCAGTTTATTATAATGATAGGGTATAATGCGAGGTAAATTCGACCTTGGGTGGAGTCAATAATACTCAATGTTGAAAGTTTTGTTATAAAAATCGACGAAGTGCATTTGTCTACGCACAGTGCAGGATTCCGTAGTTGGGATGAATATTTATGCATAGACAGTATTGAGGGGCCCGTGGCTAAATAATAACAGCCGCACAGGTCGATCGACCAGGTTAAGCTGCGCTTGCCACGGTTGGTCTGTGGATGGGTGACCATCTTTACATATCGTGACCCCTCCGAGCCTCCCGACTTTCATTTGTCGATCTTTCACAGTCGTTACGGGTAGTCAGAAGCCCGAAAGTCTGACAACCAGTCTTACCAAGGGGTATCGTATTACCCAGTAACTGGGTTGTAGAGGTCAGATAGGCAGTCGCTCCATGTAAAATACTGGTATTCAGCTGCATCCGGTTAGACCGGAAGCCGACCCCAACATACATAGTTGGGAAAAGGCTAGGCAGATGATGTTTGTCCTATATTTAACCTTTTGAACGCCAGAGCATAAACGCACGCGCGTGCCCTCCACGCCAAGCCACAATTTTAAATATTTAAGGTATACAAATAAAAACACACAAAAGTAATGATTTAATTGTTTATTTCGTGATAAAGTGCTCCGCATTTTTTTGTCACATATTTGTGTCGCTCGTAATAGGATAGGCGACACACGACTGGCGTACAGGGCACGCGCTTGCTTGTCACGTATATGTGACAATGGCGTTCAAAAGGTTAATAGATCCTTTAGTTTGTCGTGTTCAGTATCAATAAACTTCACAGAAGGACCACTCAACATGGACGATATGCGGGGTACCGCTCGCGGTGTGCGGCGACGACTCTCCCCGCGGCTCCAGCCCGCTCAGCGACTCTGTGGCCGCGGGTTTCGTGGCCCAATCGACCTGTTTAGCCGCTGCGCTACTAAACCAGCCCCTGAGGTATAAGATCACGTTGTTGGGATCGGCCAGCAAGATCTTGGATGTGACCCCGGATTTGCCGGATCCGAAGTGAGTGGTTTTTTTGTGTTTTATTTTTTACTTCAACGGCACGGTTGGCGCAGTGGGGTAAGCGATTGACTGCTGCGCTGCTTGTCGCGGGTTCGATTCCCGCACGGAACAAATATTTGTATGACCTACAAGTAGTTGTTCCGGGTCTGGCTGTTTGTGTATGTGCGTTTAAATGTTTGTAAACGCACCCACAATACAGGAGAAATTCCTAGTGTGGGGCAACGTTTTATAAAAAAAATGAAAACTTCTACCCGCAACTGCGTCCGCGTGAAATTTCTTGTTCCCCCGACCCACCCCGTCGCATCTCATCGCCTGCCCGCGCTATTACTTCGTTTTTGCTTAGCGTTCTTTCTGACTTTTTTTCTTTTTGCTCGGCTCCTAAGAGCCATAGCGTGATGTTAAATAGCCTATAGCCTTCCTCAAGAATTGGGCTATCAAATAAAAAAAGATTTTTTGAAATCCGACTGTTAGTTCCAGAGATTACCCCCTACATACAAACTTACAAACTTTGCCTCTTTATAATATTATATTTTTTATTGCATTTACAAAAAAAAACAAAAGACAAATGTTTTTGTTTTGGCCCAGTTTAAAACAGAAAAAGCAAAAAAAGAAATCAATTAAATTCTAGTAACTCATTATTTTTCTGCAAAATTCTAATTGCAAATGGTCTTGGGTTCGATTCCCGGGTTATAGCAGTGTTATTGAGTTTTTCCAATGGATCCGGATCTTATTTATATCCGGATATTGGCAAGACTCGCTCTTTATTACATGTATGTGACATTTATGACGGTATGTTATAACTGGCGAACTGTAGGTAGGGGTTTTAAACACACATCACACACACCCCCACACATCACACACGCACACACACAAATCACACACACAAACACATCTCTGACCTCTGCCATTCCGCCTGTGATTTAATTTTTAAATATTTACTTAATATTTTACAAAATAATCTTATCAATTTCAGCATACCGCTGTTCCCTCGAGGCGGAGACACCACACTATTCCGCTACGCCTTATTTCTGCTCAACAAGTGTATCGGCCAACTTGTGGTCGGTCGTGGCCTACCCTTGTCAGACATACGGCCAACATTGGCCAATCTACAGAGGCTGCTTACTGCGCCTGCTAATATGTAAGTTTATCATCGTACTCCACTTCAGTATAACAGAAAAACCTTCAGATATCAAGCTAAATTAAACCTTTTGTCCTCCGCTTAAAATCTATTTTAAGTACTCACAGTCTAACTGTCAAAAAAAAACTGGTGACATACTAAACTGCACCTTATGTTCAAGGTCGGACACCACAAAGTTGTATGGCACGTACAGATGGCTGGTGGACAGTCAGTGTCCTCGAACGCAGTCGCTGAGAAGTCTCGTCGCATCAGAGAGATGCAAGTACAGGCAGTTCAACAGGTTTAAGGTATGAAGCACTCAAAACACTAATATAGAGCTACATAGTTCTTTTGGCGCGTGGCCGAAATTGGAACTAACGCCGCCATGTTGTTTTTGTTATAATGTTTATCAACAGTGGCATAGGCCTCAAAGAAAAAATCATTTAAAAAAAAAAACTATTGACTGACTGTCAATTTATTTTTTTTAGAGAGCCCTGATAGTTTTCTTTTTATGTGTTTTTTCTTTGAGCACTATGCGAAGTAATTGAAAAAAACAAAAATTGGTCATAACTTTTGAACCGTAAAAAAATTCACCGACATTCTCTCGATTAAAAACTTTGGAAATGACCTTGCCCACGCCCCTATTCGATTTGATCCATACTTCCAGGCACACCCTGTATAGTTCAGTTAGGTACATACCTAATTATGTATAGTAACCCACACCGTATGTCCAATTCCAATTTTTATTGTATACTCATGTTTTTACAAGAGGGGTCCGTGGCTAAATAATAACAACCGCACAGGTCGATCGATCAGGTTAAGCTACGCTTGCCGCGGTTGGTCTGTGGATGGGTGACCATCTTTACATACTGTTACCCCTCCGTGCCTCGGAAAGCACGTTAAGCCGTTGGTCCCGGCTGTCATTCGTGGATCTTTGACAGTCGTTACGGGTAGTCAGAAGCCCGAAAGTCTGACAACCAGTCTTACCAAGGGGTATCGTATTACCCAGTATCTGGGTTGTGGAGGTCAGATAGGCAGTCGCTTCATGTAAAATACTGGTATTCAGCTGCATCCGGTTAGACTGGAAGCCGACCCCAACATAGTTGGGAAAAGGCTAGGCAGATGATGATGACTCATGTTTTTACAAATATTTTTTTAATACAGTTGCTCAAAAACTTTTTAACAAAAAAAAACCGACTTCCAAAAAAAACACTACAAAGTGAAAAATAACTTTTATTTCGGAAGTCGGTGTCTTTGGATCTGTATTTTAGTTTTTTGCCACCGACTTCCGAAATAAAAGTTATTTTTCACTTTGTAGTGTTTTTTTTGGAAGTCGGTTTTTTTTTTGTTAAAAAGTTTTTATTTCTCGCTTTTTAGTGTGTCTGTTTATAATGTATCTAAGTTACAATAGCCTAATGCCAACTTACTCATCGCCTTTTACAAAATATTGCTTTTCCCGATGCAGGGACGTTAATTGTTGAGGAGTTCTCCTGGTATTCCACCATCAGCTCCATTTCACCATTCGCATTGTGACGAGCATAACTTGCTTAGCAACCATATTAAAGTAAGTAATCGAATCGCAAACCGGGAAATACTTATTATTGAGTAGTTCCGGTGGCCATCTGTGGTCTTCATCATCAGTTCCACTTCACCAAATGATGCTTTCCGAGAGCAAATGCACGAGTTACTACAAAAAATACCCAAATCGCTATAGGTGTGCCTATAATACTTGAAGAGTTCCTTCGATTTCTCCAGGATCCCATCATCAGATCCTGACCTGCTGACAATGGGACCACCTGGAAAGTATACCCTTTCAAACAAAAAAATAATTTTTGAAATCGGTCGAGCCGTCTCCGAGTAATCGGGGAACATACATAAAAAAAAAAAAAAAAAAAAAAAAAAAAAAAAAAAAGGTTCCGACGAATTGAGAACCTCCTCCTTTTTGAAGTCGGTTAAAAAGTGGTAGATATATTGCAGGGACGTATAGCGTTCGGGAAGTGGGCTATTACATACTAGTGCTTTTTTTTTACCTTCCCCGAACTCGTGCGTGTCTCTTTCCCAACTGTCAAAATAATGTCTATTAAAAAGAAAAACCAACCATGAAGTTTTTACTAAAGAGTTTTTGTGATTCATACAAATACGTATATTTCTAAAAAGAAACTATTATAATTTATTTCAATATCAGATTTAATGATTTAATTGAATGAGTTAGGTTAGGTTTCATTTCATTTCATCTCATTAAATTTCATTTTCATTTCATAACAATAAAAAAAATATACTGAAGACTAGGGTCTCCCTTGTTTTGCCGAAAAGATTTTGCCAAATTATCACTTCCCAAACAATTTTCCGCATAATTTCATTTGCCAAATTATTACTTAGCAAAAAATCTCTTCACAAATAATTGTAACCCAAACCTAATGTTTGGCAAGTGAACGTTTAAACAATAACTTGTTTACCAACTAGTACTTTTACCAATTTTTATTTAGTCAAATATTTCAGTTGGAATAACTCATTTTACGCAAAATTACATTTGCCAAATATTTAGTATCGTCAGTTTTCGCAGTTTTAAGGCAGCCATTTCAAGCATAAGATCTAACTTTGAAGACGTTTTATTACAATGGTGTTTTTTCCACTTGGGACAAATTCTAAACAGGTAATAATAATATTAAGTATTCTGGTAGTATTTTTTTAAATAATTAATCTCGTCTAACTAGTTCAGTTTCGGGTAGACTTTTTTCCATTTTTTTTTTCTATATAATCTAGTCGTTTCTGGCACTCGCCGGCCGCTACCGCGGCACCGCTCGCTACGCTCGCTCGGCTCGTGCGTAGGAGGTCACAGTTTTAACCTAACCTAACCTAAGCATTTTTTTTTAATAATTAACCTCGTCTAACTTATTCGGTTCTCGATAGCCTGCTAAAAATAATCTCTTTTTTCCATTTTTTTTTTCTATATAATCTAGTCGTTTCTGGCACTCGCCGGCCGCTGCCGCGGCACCGCTCGCTTCGCTCGCTCGGCTCGTGCGTAGAAGGTCACAGTTTTAACCTAACCTAGCCTAAGCATTTTTTTAAAATAATTAACCTCGTCTAACTAATTCGGTTCTCGATAGCCTGTTAAAAATAATCTCTTTTCTATATAATTGAGTCGTTTCTGGCACTCGCCGGCCGCTGCCGTGGCATCGCTCGCTTCGCTCGCTCGGCTCGTGCGTAGGAGGTCACAGTTTTAACCTAACCTAAGCATTTTTTTTTTAATAATTAACCTCGTAACTAATTCGGTTCTCGATAATGTCCATTGCAAAAAAATTAAAATAGTAAGTTACAAATATTTTGTATTAAATAAATGATTATTTTAAAATAAAATTGCATTTTTTAATTATTTAATTCCCAAAAAAAAAATTCTCAAAAAATCTTATTTATGCCTTTATATTTTTTGTCATAACAAATCGTTTGACCAAACGTTTATTGTCTAAAGATTGTTTGCCGTAATAAATCATTTGATTAAAGACCAAATGCCTAAATGACATTATCCTTAATAATATTCTGCCAAGTAAAAATTTGACCAAATGAAAATGTGCATACTAAAATTATTCCAAACATTGCATTGGTATAATAAAAGGTTGCGAAAATTTGTTTGGGTAGTGAAATTTTGGCAAAATCTTTTCGGCAAAACGGCAGGATCCCTGAAGACTAAGCTGTATGGATAGTTCCTTTTGCCTACCAAAATGGGTCAAGAAAAAAAAACTCTGCTTATATTCTACGGTTGGCGCCATTTTCCAGAAATTTTCTTTGCGAGTGAAGTTGTTTGTTGCACAAAATGAGTAATTTCGACCCTATTTTTTTTTAATTAACACCACCGGAACTCAGTATAACTGCACAAAATGCTTCGGAGAACATTTTACCGGAAAAGTCAAAAAGTCGTTACATATCCACATACGACTAATTTTTTGCGTGGAGAGAAGAGAAAAAAGCAATATTGTGTTTTTATTATTTTATTAAATTGCTTCATTTTTTCGCAACTGTATTAAAAATAGTCGTTCAGTACACTTGCGGAACCGTCATTGCAACTTGTTCCGACTGTCAACCCTCGCCTTCGGCTGCGCCTCGGCTCGGGTAGACATTTGTCGGAACTCTTTGCAATGACAGCCTTTCCGCACTTGTAATGAAATATACTATTTTTTTATCTTTCCCAGGATGCCGTGGATGGGCAGTCTCCACAATCAGCGATGAACAAGCGACACAGGCACTCTCGAAGCGTCGGCAGTTATCACGATGATCAGGTACAATTTAAACTATTAACTATCCTTTTCTAGCTGTTCCCCGCAGTGTCACACGCTGCGCGGCTCCTAAGGGTCGTAGCGTGATGTTATATAGCCTATAGCCTTCCTCGATAAATGGACTATCCAACACAAAAATAATTTTTCAATTCGAACCAGCAGTTCCTGAGATTAGCGCGTTCAAACAAACAAACTCTTCAGCTTTATAATATTGGTATAGATTAGCTGGCCCGACAGATGTTGTCCCGGCCAAATTTCAATTGCCATAGTAAAATGCACTTTCAGTTTTCCTATTTACTGGGCCTTTTTTTCCAAATTTTCTTTCCCTTAGAACCTTATTCAGATTATTAAAAAAAACAAATCGGTCCTGCCTTTTCTCAAGTGATGAGCTTACCAAGGAACAGCATTACAATTTTATTTATAAAGATATCTGTTCGTATATAAAAAACACATATATGTCACTACGTGTGTGTGTGTGCGTCGTGTCATGTGTGTAACCACGTATGTCTTTCTAACAAACTGTTGTCTTTGGTCGGGCGTATTAAATATCTTTTGGCCGTGGCGTGGAAAGCCAAACGCATGAATATGTAGGATGGTCAATATTTTCAAAATTACTTTCGTATTTTTGTTTTGTTGGTTTTTAGGGTTCCGTACCCAAAGGGTAAAAACGGGACCCTATTACTAAGACTCCACTGTCCGTCTGTCTGTCTGTCACCAGGCTGTATCTCATGAACCGTGATAGCTAGACAGTTGAAATTATCACAGATGATGTATTTCCGTTGCCGCTTTAACAACAAATAATAAAAATAAGTTAAAGTTAAAATTTAAAGAGGTATAAAAGAAACGGTTTTTTCGGCGTTTTATGCCTTGTGGTACGGAACCCTTCGTGTGCGAGTCCGACTCGCGCTTGACCGGTTTTTATTTTGTTTGATGCGCCCCGAAATTATGTGACGTCATTGTTTCTCTATTATGTTTTTTGAGTTCGCTTTCCTTTTATTTTCAGTGTAAGTCACTTTTATTTTTTATTGTAGTTCGAAATGTAGATCGTAGTTTTGTAGAAACACAGAAGCGTAGTCTGGCTATATTATAACCAGATTATATTCTTCATTATTGAGATTATAGACCGACGACCTGAAAAAGCAAAGAATGAGGACATCAATTAGTTTTGTCGATACTTGAATGAGGCCTATGTCCAGCAGTGGACTGTGATTGGCTATGGCTAATTTGTACAATGAACCAGTAGTGATAGAGGTTCTGTCTTGACTATTCATTTATAATCATCATTACTAGAAAGTAGATAGACACTATAGTACCTAGTATGAAAACTCATTTATATTTGTCAGTACATAATCTGTAAAAATGAACAGCTCAACGAAGATACTCAAACGTATATGACAAATGTAAATGAGCCGTAGACCCACAGTAACATAAAATGCTACAAGGTCTTTTAGCGCTTGAATGACATTGGCAGCCCTCTAACGCCTACGCTCCCTGCGTTATTGGTAAACAAGATGGCGGCGGCGTTAGTTCCCATTTCTGCCACGCGCTAAATGATCCTTGTACAGTTGTAATGTAGCTTCACATTGGCCAACATACTAATAAAAAATTCCTCCAGGAGCTGCCAACATTAGAAGACTCAACCACTTCAATAATGGGCAGCGAACCAAACATCTACAACAGGAAACTGACGCAAGTCGACGGCACAGACTTACCACAGAGTCTGAAGTCTCACAACTCTGACTCAGAAATACTCAGACTGAATGAAAACGAACAAAATCAATCGAAAGTCGTATTCACCTTAGGCGACGAATCGACTATCGATATAACCGAGAAACTTGTCAGAATATCGACTAACAATCAAGACGAGTTAGTCACAACTCTATTGGATGATAACGTCAAAAAAATATGTTCGGAGATAACTGATTTTTGTTCTGCGGACAAAATTCATGAAGGCTTAGATATCGCTAAGCATTTAGAATCAAATTCGAATAGAGGTGTTGAGGATATCGATATAGTGGATTATTTAGAGAAAAGAGGTAGTATGGAGGGTGAAAATGTCTGTGATGCAGCGTGTGCTGAGGTTGTTGACGTTATAGTCATACCTAGTGCTGAAGCTATATTAGATACGGGACAAAGTGTCAGTCAAGATGGCGAGGCTAAATAGTGGTTTTCGCGTGGCCGTTGGGCGAAATTGAGAGTCTGTTCTATGTTGGTCGCAAAAAAAGGTTCCATGGAATTGATGTTTGCAAAAGTCGAACTTATTTCGTTCCAAGTTTGAAATAAAGTGACTTTATGTGTGCATACACACGAGGCAACTGCAAGCGTTGACGCGTGTCGAGCGACAAGCTGTCGGCGGGAGCCGTGTGTATGCACACTTATTCGTAGCAAGTTTTTTTTTAATTTGTCGAGTTTAAAAATGTGATATATACTCGATTTTGCCTCTAAAGTTTGTAATTGACAATATAATAAATAGAAAATATAACGTATCAATTTTGACCAATGGCTACCTTGTAAATAAGTAGGTTTTGTATGTGATTGTTCTAATGGAATTTATTTATCGAAAAACCTCGTATAGTTACTATTATCCCATGTATTGTTGATTAGACTGTTGAAGTTATATAAAATAATTAAACTATTGAGTGATTTTTTTTTGTGAAATATCTTTTTTGTAAAGCCTGGTTTATTTTACGATAAAAAATAAAGATGATATAGTGAAATATCGACAACTGGGATTTAGATCAATCCATAAAGTATTTGCATATCTTTACCTTTTTTTTCTTTCTTGTATTTCTTTCCTCCGTTCGTCGTTTACCTCATTGGCACAGTACTGGGGTTTGGTAATGGGTATTGCGGTTTTCCGGTTAAATAACCTTGGTACCATCTTGAACTCGAAAAGTGCACTTCCGAATTTTTTGTCATGATTAAAACCTGGCTAAAATTGACAATAGATTAAACTGATATTTTTTTCATAATTATGTGAACGATGTGCAGCTTTCTGATATCGATAGTACAGACGCCAGCACATCAAGCTACCCGAAACTGTCAAATTTTCCCAATCAACTTTGAGCCTTAAGCTTTAGCGATAAAGTTGAAAATCGAATAAAGAAATTTGACAGATTGTAGTAGCTTGATGTGCTGGCGTCTGAACATTATTGTGTTACTGAAAAATTTCAAACAATATTTTACGGAGTATTTTAAAATACTATTATTGAACTGCACATGGGTCTAAAAATCGGTTATAGAGATGTTCAGGTATCGATGCCACTGTGTCCGCGTTTCCAGTCGATTTTTCATCGATAACTTATCGATATCGGTGCTAGAGTGAATGAGGCTCTAAAATCGAAAGTCATCAGTATGTACGATGCAATAAATTAATACTAAGAGAGAAAATTTTGTGTTCATCGTCAATAATGATAAATCGAACTAATCGAATTGTCCTTAGATTTATTGTAGAGAACTTTAAGTGTTGCCAGAAATACAAAATTTAAAATGTTGAAAATATGGCACATTGGAATTTAGAAAAGGTACGTACGGCTTTGTAGAGGCCGTCTCTGTCACTCGTACCTGTGTGACAATCTCTTTCTAAAACCCGATGTTTACGCCAGAGTACTGTACAGGATTGCTATGCAATCCTTTACGTAGATCTACAACGGTACAACGATCTTTTGGCGCGTGGAGAAAATCGGAACTAACGCCATCTTGTTTTTTCAATACAATTTCTGGGACAGAATGACGTTGCTGGCAACAATGCCTTGTCAATGTCATTCGGCAAAAGATCCTTGTAGCAGTTGTAGCTCTCTAACGGTTATGCTAACCCAACTTTTACTTGGAATTCAGTGATGTATTTTCTACTTTATCTACAAACCAATATGGTTCACTTTGCCCGTTTATTCCCGGTCGTCCCCGCCATGCCGTCCCCACTGTTCATTGTTCACTCTTGCTCAGAAAGTCTTAATTAAAACATTTTAACAATCCGTGATCTCTTATTGTAATACCCATTATTGCATTTTGACTCTCGGTCTATAGCAGAACGAGTGGGAAATAAAAATCTCCAATCGTCTAGGGAGGAATTAAACTTTTTCCCCACTCGTGCCCAGTGGGGACGACGGGGTGGGGACGACCGGGAATAAACCACTTTGCCTATAATCAGTTTGGATGAAAATATTCGCAAGATCTTTCATGCCAGTTCAGTTTTTTTTTTTTTAAGAATACTGCAATTCTTTTGTGTGTTGTGCGGTACTTCGCAGTTAGGCTTTAGTTTCTGCGCTTAGGCCAGCCGTAATCATCCGGAGCACTTTTCTGAATTCAAGCCTGGAAATCAGAACCTGAAAAACCGACAGGTGGTGTGGTGTTTGGCAAGTCCAAACACCAATCTTAAAATAAGGAAATGTATCTAAAATGTTCACAACGTCATTCTGTAAGATGTATCTGGGGGCCTAAAAAGGCCACTTTGGCAGAATCAGAAAAGGATAACATTATGAATCATGATATGGCAAAGACAGTCCGTGTTTTTCTTTTTTTCGCTGCACTACGTAGGTATAATCAAAGAGATTCGGATTGGATTTGGATTGGATTGATTGGTATTTTAGCATAAACAAAAAAAAATAACTGCAAATTCTTTCACCAATGGGATTTGATACGATTAACTTAACAGTTAACTGTCCATTATGATTCATAATGTTATCCAGAGGCGTCTCTAGCCCATGTTGCGCCCGTGTGCAAACATTACCCAAGCGCCCCCTTGTAAGCGCGCGGTCAAAATGGTTGGGTATATAGTACAAGTAACAGCACATCAAGTTACCACAAACTGTCAAATTTCCCCAATGAATAATAAACTCTATTGTTTGGAGATGAAGAAGAAATTCGTCGGTTTTGGATACCTTGGTGTGCTGTTGAATGTATTTAGAATTATACAGGGTGTTCTGGTGTTTACCCTAACAAGCCAAAACGTACCCATGTTAACATGTCTATTTATAGATGTTATGTTACACCCAAATTTTGAAATTTCTTCATTCTAATTACGACCTCATATCAAACAAAGTTCAATATCAATTGGGAACATTTGACAAATTTGGGAAGCTCACTGCGAGCGAGGCTCACTGTACACGGGTAAAAAGTATTTTTAGGAAGGAAAGAATGACAAGAAAAACAAAGCACAAGTTTATGTTTTTTTTTTAATGTTTTCTGTTTTCAGACTTATTTGGTAGTAATTTTTGACGAGTGCTCCGACGCGGTCGAAATTCGCAACAGTTGTGCTTGTGGCAGACTGGCAACTAATTCAGCTAATATCAAAATTAAATCTTACATATTAGGTCAATTTCAATCTAAAGAAAAGCCGCAAATATGAAGTAAACATATTTACATGTTTAGTCAAATAAAAAGTAAACATATTTACATGTTTAGTCAAGTAAAACTTAATTCATTGCGCCAAGCCTTATTTCGCAAAATTACATGTTGCGAGCGGTAGAACACAAAGTGCGGCACGCGCCACGCTTTTTTTTTTTCTGATTGGAAATCATCGTTCCGGGCCAGCGATAACCCTTTCGGACTATCTCGCTGACCCGGCAGGCTTCGGCCCTATGGGGCCCCTCCTCGATGCTGACATCTTTTTGAGGCGCGCGTGGAACACCTACGCGCCGTCCGGCACGGGCCTGGTCCTGAGCGGACGGTGAGTTACCCATTACTCTCCGCCCGCAGGCCCGCGCCTGCGGTGGCCGGGAGTCGTCCCGTGGCTCCCGACACCCGGAGCGTCTCCCGCGGCGGCTGGGACGGGAGGCTCTCTCCATCATCCGTCCCGCCACCTCCTTCGCTAGCATGGCTGCCTCCCACTCCCTCTCGCCCCGGACCATGGCTTGCACCAGTGCCGGACGCGAGATGTCGCCGCCGCTGCCGATCGCCTCAACGAGGACACGGCGGTGCTCCGCCCAAGCGGGGCAGACCTCCACCGTGTGCTCCACCGTGTCCTCTGGGCGATCCTGGCAATGGTGACACCCGGGCGTTTCCTCCCGCCTGATGATGTGCAAGGACCTCCCGAAACTTCCGTGTCCGGTGAGGACCTGCGTCAGGCGGTAGGTGAGGGCACCGTGGCGCCTCTCTAGCCACTCCTCAAAGAGGGGTCTTATCGCCGCTTTCGCGGCGTGCCCTGCGCTGGGTTGTGACAGTCGCTCCTTCCATGCCGCTATGAGATCGCGCCGGAGATCCGTCCGCTCCACAGCGATTTTCAGCGGAAGCGGAACTTCCCCCCGGCGGCGTAGTGCCTCCGCGCGCCACTCATATACGCGTGCGAGGACTATCGCCTCCAGATCCCATGGCGGCAGTCCGGCAATGAGGCTTGCCGCCTCGCCCGAGATCGTGCGGTAGCCCCGGATGAGCCTTATGGCTACCACCTTCTGGGGCGCTTACTCACGCTTTTGAGAAATGCCGCGCGCTTGACGTTCGTCCATGGTAATTAGTACTTTATTTTCTATCCCAAAACTGTTGAATTCGCATTATTCGCAATATGATTGTCGGCGTGTTTTCAAATTAATCATTGAAACAGGTGCCGCCGAGCGATGCGACACTCGCTACTACACCAAATATAATCGTTAATAATGTTTATTTCATGATGAAAAAAAAGATATTATTGTAAAAGCCGCTCGCGCGCTCGTGGCGCGACTTGCTTTGGTGTAACTCGACAAATATAAGAAGAGCTCCAGATGCTATACAAAATGTATGCAAAGCGGAGCTCTTTTTACGCGAGTGGGGCTCCGTAGCTCGGCGCCCCCTAGGACCGCTGCGCCCGTGTGCAACGCACACCCTGCACAATAGGTAAAGACGGCCCTGATGTTATCCTTTTATGATTCTGCCCCCTGAAAAAAAATCAGAACTGGGGCAAAACGGTAATGTATTATAGAATAGTATGCAATTCTGAATGTTCAGCTTTCAGGTTCTGAACTCCGGAGTAAATTCAGAAAGGCATTCGGAATGTTTACTAGGCCCCTTAAAGTTAATTTATTCATTATATCGTCATGTTTTAAGTACATCACTGAAGTTAAGTCTTTGAATATAATGCAAATTTTGTTTATAGGTACACCGTGCCTAAATAATGATAAAACGTGTAAAAATGTATGTAAATTGTAAATATGTATCGGATATTCTACTGTACTGCGTCTTTCATAATCGGCTGTTGTTATAATTAAATATTTATTTCATTTCTCTATGTTCATTTGTTTTATTTCACTCTGCATAATCAACCTCGTAATTACTTTACCACTATTGACTACAGTTTCCAGTAAATTGAAACTTAATTAAGGTTGAAACTATCTAGTGCTCTTATACACGAGCGATATATGTCATCGGCAGAGGAAACTACAGCCGCCGAAACTCGTCGACCCGCCGTCGACAACTTGCCGCTTGTGTACGATGCTCAAATACACAAGCGGCACGTTGTCGACGGCAGCCAGTCATGTCGGCGGCGACCGTCGACGTGGTAGATTACAGCCCACTCCCGTTCGATGGTTATGTCGCCATCGCTAAGACGACATCTGCTTGCGCAATGAATCAGAAAATATACAAACTTTTGGTTTTTTGTTGTGAGAAAACAACCAACTTTTTTCCGCGTCGAAATTAAATGAAACATTAATAAAAAAATTCGTCGACTTCTTCACGTCGCGTCGGTCGTCGTTCAGACACGTGCGAAAAGGAATCTTCGGTTTTTAGCTTTTATTTATTTGAATAATGCATCGGTGATGACCTAAAATTATATTAAATTTGTAAAGATACGTTTATCTTGTTTATAAGATTCATTTTAGTTTTATATTAAAAGTCGTAAACTCCCAGGTTCGATCAAGTGTTTCTCAGTCAAAATAATGACAAATGCCCAAAGTTTATTGAGCTCTGACGGGGTATAGAAGTACCTCGCATTATATTGTATAACACGGGGACGAGGGCTCTTACTAAACTGGCCAGTATTTGGCCCAGCGAAAATATAAATAGCGCGGCACCGGCACGCATGCGCGTTCCCGATCTGTTCTAAATTCAAATAGTCCGGCGCTCGGGCAGCCCGGACGTTTAAAAATCGGATTTTAAATCCAAATTTCGAAATTCCAATCCCGACTCCGACTGGAAAGGCCACGTGATTGGTACATTTTGTCTAAGGAACGTGTGTTTTCTTGAATTTAGAATCTTTAGTGTTGTGAACGGTGAAAATGTGTGAACAGTGCGTGCAGCGTTGATTCCAGAATAAAAAGGATTTATTTGTGCGTTCCGACGCATGTGGTAAGTGATTTTTTTATTATAACCATTTTTACAGGAAATTTCCATACGGAAAATCGTCGAAATTATCAAAAATGTGAATATTTCGCTTACGAATAAGTCTAAAAATCTAGAATAAAACCTCGTTACATAACTATAAATAATTCGTTGCCCAGGCAATTAATTTTATTCGGCAATTTGGCTGAGCGCCGGGTTTACAATTATGCTAATCTGTAGGTCATCTAATTAATGGATCGATTGTGCTATAAAAGAGCTTTGACACTTGATCGGTCTTGCCTTGTCTATAGATACCTGTAGTCAGGCTAATTGTCTATTGGTTCACAAGGCAACAGAAATAGGCTACGTTTCGTTTCCTAAAGACGTTCTGATTCTAAGTATGCGATACAAATTCTTGGCTGTATTGCCAGTATCAAAATTGTGTTTTTGACGTAGAAATATTGCGGCAAGCAAGGTCGTTGACTGTTGATATACAGATTTTTTTTACAGATCAATATTGATCACATTTTAAGTCCCGTGGCTAAATAATAACAGCCGCACAGGTCGATCGATCAGGTTAAGCTACGCTTGCCGCGGTTGGTCTGTGGATGGGTGACCATCTTTCATCTGTGTGAGTGCGTATGTCTCTATTTAACTATAGATTATATTACTCTTTTGCGACACTATTTGTAGCAAGAGCATACGGCAATAAATGAAAAGTTATTTGAAATCGAAGCGGTACATAACTTTTGTAGTATTAGCTTCAGGTTTATTGCTCTCCATATGCTTATTAATGATAGTTTTTACCGACTTCAAAAAAAAGGAGGTTATCAATTCGACACTTTTGTATGTAATATTATTGGAATTGCATTATATTCACATATGACAATCTATTAGGGCTTCCAAACAAATATAGCAAATTTTATAGACGTATTGTATGTTTGTCCACGCATTTCTCCGCAACTATTAATCGGATCGTGACCATATTTTTTTATTGGTTTACATTTACTTCAACTTTGGGAACAGTGCAAGTTTCATCAAAATCAATTCAGTAATTTTCAAGATATGGACTAATACGTGTGTGACGGCCTGGCTTATTGATACGAGCTACGGATGTAGTGTCAAAGGGAAAACATCTCAAAACCTTGGTCAAATTCTAGTGATAGTGTGTTACGCAATTACCACGCAGATTTCAAAGATCAGGGGGCCTAAAAAGGCCATTTTGGCAGAATCATAAAAGGATAACATTATGAATCATAATGTACAGTTAAAACTGTTAAGTTAATCGTATCAAATCCCATTGGTGAAGGATTTTTCAGTTATTGTTTTTTTGTCTGTGCTAAAAATACCAATCAATCCAGTCCAAATCCAATCCCAATCTCTTTAATTATACCTACGTAGTGTACGGACTGTCTTCGATTCATAATGTTATCCTTTTATGATTCTGCCAGTGGCCTTTTTAGGCCCGCTGGACACTTTAAGCTCTAATTGGATTGCCAGTATATTAATCATATTTTCAAATTATCATTATCATTTTATATCATATTATCATTTTATTTCTTCGTAGCAGCCTGGAATCTGGATTCATGCCCGGTTAATGACATAAGGCTCAACTCACACCAAAAGAGCGTCGAAGCGCAGCGCAGTTTCAGTGTCATATGAATTTTATCTTTATTTTCATGACTATAATACTTATTATCGCAACCGCTCGATAGAGAAGGCTATTCGCTGGAATTCCAGCGGCGCACACTGGGGCCGTTTCATATAAAGTAATGCTCAAAAGTCCATACTAAAATAAAATGTTATAAAATGTTTATTTTAATTGAAATATCGGTCAGAAATGAAAAATTTATAAAATACAACATTATATTTCGACATCCGAAGCATCAGAATCATTAGAAAGGGTTAGTAATTCTCCTAAAAGCATATCTGTAACTTCAGGATCAAACGGTCTTCTTTTAACTACTTGCGAAGGTCTTAAAATTTGTTATGACAGGGTCAGAAGAAATAAGTAGACGATGAAATATATCTTCTAAGTTACTCTGTCTTGAGGTTTTTCGAGAGAAGCGCTCTGTATATATTTTAAAATTTTTCACCGCCCAATTGGTAGTAAACAATTTGATATAATTTCTTTATCGTTGATTAATATTTTGTGCAATGTCATTGCGTAAGTACCAAGGATAAAGAGGAACGTATAATAAAGGTAAAAAAATAAATAAAGGGTAAAAAAAAAATGTTAATTGCGTAACACACTATCAATCGGAATCTGACTCATTTTGAAGCAAATTTCGTCATAAGTTCGAAAAATTTGTCTGCTTAACACGTAAATAACAACAACCTTTTCTTAGAATCCGGACAGTTGGTATGATGTCTAAGGTAGGTTTCTAGGTCAATGAACTTCTTTTCCACAGATTTAAAGCTACTTTGGAATTATAATCTCACATAAGTTTGCATTTTTCAATGTGAAGTATGATGATGAACTTTCTTCTGAAATGTAATGAAATAAAGTTGTCTACAACAAAAAAATATCGAAAGTAGGTGCGACAGACATGATTTATAACTGTTTTCTTCAAAATATATCTTATTTATTAAAATTAATTGCTAGGGACTTAAATACTTTGGTTTTATAGGAACATCACAACGCCTAACAAAATTTGTGCGCAAGAAAACTTTTATTATCTCGAAAATGCGCAAAGTTCTATTGCTAATCTCTTCAGTTCATTACTAATCAACACCTCGTAGATATTGTAAAAAATATTTCAAAAATAGAACTTTGCGCAAAAAGGAAAAAATAAGAAATGTTTGATTCAGTACATAAAAAACCATACTATCACATATAATTAGTCATTAATCCAAAAGTACTAATCGTTAAGGTTCATAAAAACAATATTAGAATAACCATACCTTGCCTAGTTGCAGCCATGAACCACTTCAATTAAATATGACTATTACTTACAGAAATAAATGTTTTAATATTCTCTACAAACTCACGAATGTTATCGGATAATGAATGATGTGGGTATAAAGTAAACTTTGAGCTGATGCACTGGACAGCAGATAGCAGTTATTGATTCAGTATTTGTAGAAATGATGTGACACATTCTTAAGTCTACCCTTACATAGTTTATTTTTTGAAATACCCTCATTTTGAAAATCGAGTTTTGAGCATTACGTTGTATGGACGGGTCCCAGTGTGCGGCGCCGCGGGCATCCGCGCGACTCGTTCGCGTTTCTCATGCGATAATAAGTATTATAGTAATGAAAATAAAGTTAAAATTCATATGACACTGAAACTGCGCTCCGCTTCGCTGCGCTTCGACGCTCTGTTGGTGTGAGTTGAGCCTTAGGCTCGGCCCCTATTACATGAGACTTAAACATAACTAGCGAAATGTGGGTTAAGTATTATAGCTACACCTGTGCCTAACCCTTTGGGGAATAAAGGCCTGCTGGGTAATTGCGTAACACACTAACAGTAGTTTTTAATTTTGACAGTTCAACACCATTCATTGCGTTATTTCCGTTGTTGAACACACAATTTTTTCGAACATATGAAGCAATGGATCAGCAATAGCTTTCAAAATGATTCAATTTGTAATTGATAGTGTGTTACACAATAAGGGTGCTGATGTAATGTATTTTTAAATTGTGTAATGACAGACACTTTTTTTTTACAAATTGCAAACTGCATGAAAAATACTTTCATTATTCCGATTTCCAGTAGTGGAAAAGCACCCGGGTCAGTTGAAGTGCAAATAAATGGCCTGGAATACATACACAGGTTAAGCGCAAAATGGTTTAAAGGTTGCAACTGTGCAATTGAGTAAACAAGGGTTGCTAGGCTTACATTTCTAAACACCTTTATAATATTTATTAAAAGTTAAACTTCTAGTAACTGGGTTGTGGAGGACAGATAGGCAGTCGCTCCATGTAAAATACTGGTATTCAGCTGCATACGGTTAGACTGGAAGCCGACCCCAACATAGTTGGGAAAAGGCTAGGCAGATGATGACTAGATCCTTACCGAACCAAATGTCTAAAGTTCATTGTAGAGGGCAAAGAAAATTGTTTAAAGTTATTTTCGTCACATTGAATTGACGTCATAACTTATTTAGTGTATCATCAACATAATTTCAGAGTTATAATGTCCTCTTGGACGCATCATTACCTATCTTACGTTCAACGTCTCATTTCAGCCGAAAGACGTCCACTGCTGGACATAGACCTCAACGGACGTTCAACATATTTGTATTTTCAGTTTTGATATTTACTGCATCGCATGCGCTAAATGCTTGACCATTCATAAATAGAGTTTCTTAATTAAATATTTTACATGAGCTTGTAAAATTCACAGACGACACTAAAATAGCTTATTAGAAACATCGTGTTTCCATCAAATTTTCCACATTCCGGGGTAATTTATCAGAGCTCGCAACACCGGTTACAGTGAAAGCTTTATCGCTTTGCAGATTTCAGTTTTCTGCGGCACCCGGCCGCGGTGGGTCGTGTTTAAACGGAATTTTTCGTCCAAGTCCTAACAATAAATTACTAATAAGTTGTTCGTAGTTTTGTGCAGTGTCGTTACATTTAAAATTTTTGTGTGTGTGTTTTGTGCATGTAGTGGTGAAAAGTGATGTTAAAAAGGTTTGTTTAGTATGTTTATATTGTTATGTTAGTTTGAGAATAAAAGTAGCGGTAATTGTTGTTTTCCGTGTTTTAGGTCAGAAGGCTTGGCTTGGAAAGTTTTTATTTCTTTAATAGAAAATAATTTTTACACTGTCCCATTTTCATTCTCATAACTTTAAAGTCTGCGTCTTTATTTCTTGCTACAAAGTTGGTAAACGGCATTAAACTGAATAATTCTGTAAGAGACAAAGAACTGGTTATAAACTTATTTGCATAGGCAAAGTTTCTTTGCCATCAATTATTTTGAACTCTATTTTTCATACAGGATGGGTGATAATCCTTCAGCAACTCCTTCAGGTCGTAAAGGATGGTTTATTCAGTATTTATGCCTGCGAATTTGTAGGTTTAGGCGTTTCATGCCTCAGAAATTACTTAAAGTGTACCTTTTTAACCCTTTCTTCAATGGTGTTGGTATATCTGAATGGCCTTTCATAAAATGTTACGTTCTGCGACTGACTTTATGATAGAAAAATTATGGTTTGTTTTTCTGGTTCAGAATCCACTCAATGCGGGCAGAACACGACTGGGCGTTGAAACATGTGTATCCGACTGTGAATGAATATTATCTAAGATGATCTTCTTCTCGTCGTATCGATGATTCCATTTATCGGTTTTAAAGGATCAGGAGCCCGCGTTTTCCTACTTTGAAAAAAAATGTTCGACCTGAATTCGGCCACTTCAACAGCGTTTGCCAAAGGTCCTACCTAGTGCAGGTATTTTTGAACAGGGAACAGGACAAGCGGTGAGGCATCGTTTGCTATGTGGGATGATGAGGTACCGAAATTGTTATGGTTGGCGGTCTTAGCCTACAGGCGTGATCGACAGAACGGGTAGGTACCGAATATAATTCAGCAGCTTAGGTTTCGTATAGTAGATAGGCGAAATCAAAATCGAAAATAAAAAAATTGCTAACAATGACTAGTGCCAGTAGAAGGTAAGGGTAATTTAATGCCGAAGATGCCTCACTGCAGCCCTCGAAGTATCGCAGTAAGGTATCCTTCGGCATGTGCGTGCGTGTCTACTAGAATGCAGTTGTTTTACATGGAGGTAAAAGCGAGCTATCTACAGTCGCGAGGTATCGCAGTGTTCGGCATTTAAATACCCTAAGTCTTTGCGAATAAGCTCATCTGGGAAAGTACTGCCACCGTACCTATTTCTTCAGCCATACTGTGTTAATGACCTGTTTTAAAGGGTGCCAACAACCCTATCTATTTTGCAAAAACCTCATCGTGAACATTATGTAACAAAAGGCAAAACAATAGGCATAACGGCCACTCCCTTGTGCAGGGCTTTTTTTTTTTGCGGATGGGAAATCATCAAATGACCCCTCCCGCTCTGGGTGGAGCGGAAGGGAGTGTCAGACTCTTACTGACTAAAACCCACCCGTGTTCCTTCCTTAGCCCTTTATGTTCCGGGCCAGCGGTAACCCTTTCGGACAATCCCGCTGACCCGGCAGGCTTCGGCCCTCGGCCTCGATGCTGACATCTCTTTGAGGCGCGCGTGGAACACGTACGCGCCGTCCGGAACGGGCTTGGTCCTGATCGGACGGTGAGCTACCCATTACTCTCCGCCCGCAGGCCCGCGCCTACGGTGCCGCGGTGGCGGTGGCGCCGTCCCAGCCGCCGCGGGAGACGCTCCGGGCGTCGGGAGCCGCGCGACGACTTGTGCAGGGCTTGCATGAAGTCTGATGAAACCGTTGCGCATGTACTTTTTTAGTGCACAGGCGTCACCCAGATTAGGTCAGGTTTCCTTCTCCTTTGTCTGGTATTATTTTTGCAAAACAATGACATCTACAAGTAAGCCCCATTTAACAATAACTTGTTGAATAATATATCGGCCGGTGCATCGGCCTACCCTTGTGGATAGCCTAGAAAGACGTAATAAGCTATTTCCTCCACAACGATTGCGTGGGTTGCAAGACCGATATACTGCGTTAGATCGACATGGAACTATTTTTATACTCACTACATTGATGCCAAAGAGAAAGTTATGGTTTTAGCTATGTGGTTGTGTATAGGAATAGAAATGTTATTTTTGTGTCTGTGGTGCAGTACACCAGTACCTACTAATCTGTGTTCGCGATTTAGTTTCCAAACATCTAAACAATGAGTTATGTTTACGCTACAACTTCAAACATTTTTATAACATTTTCAATAGTATTAGTCGCTCTGGAATCAAGTTTATTTTCACTACAGTAAAGTTAATATTTTGTTTAACTTTAAATAATATCAACTGGAAATATGAATTTGATGCCGACGATGCTGTGGAAGTGACGAAATTTTGGGCCAACAAAATTTTATACACTGTCGTTTTTGTGTTTAGTTATGGTGCAGTAGATATTACCAGAAGGAGTTATCCAGTTAAAGCGACAATCTGACCGTCACAACTCAGTAGTTGTGAAGGTCTGATTGTCGCTTTAAGGCTCCTTCAAACCGGCGTGACACGCGATAAAATCGCGCGCGACACAAAGGCACCGCAAGTCGCGCAACGAGCGGTGCCTTTATTCAAAATACTGGTATTCAACTGCATCCGTTTAGACTGGGAGCTGGCCCCGACATAGTAGGGAAAAGGGTTAGGCAGATGATGATGATGGTGCAGTATTATATTTATTTAACAACAACAGTTATAGGAAACGTAAGCAATAAAATTAGGTACCTACGTAATTTCAAATTTTAGTAGGTACCTACTTACTGCTTATTTCTATAGAAATTTCTGTCAGCAGACCTATAAGAGGATGGTTTAATAACTCAGAAGTATAAGTAGGTATTGAAAAGAAAACTTAGCTCATTTAAATTCCGGTCGCGTTTCAATCTAGCTTCGAGCCTTTCTATTTTATACTTTTCACGTCCTTTTCTAGAGAAAAGCTCTTCTAATGTCTGTTCTAAAAGTATGTGATGAAAGTGTAAACAAACCCTGTCCAGGTTAAATTCTTACGCAATAACTCACTAGAAGGAATTACTAATACATTCATATGTATTTAAAAGGTTTCAACATTGTATCTTACGACTTTTTTCAACAATTATTGTTAGAATATCATTATTAAATCGTAATTGAAATATCTGAAGTATTCCACTCAGAGCAAAGATGTCAACAGCACTTGACCGAACCGCACCTGATCCTGAGCACTTCCACTAAACGCACTGAAACAAAATTTTGAAACGTGCAGTTCGGTGGAACAGTTTATTAATATTATTGTCAGTCTTCAAACGGCACCTACGTAAAATATTTTTTTAGTGATGGGATGATGGGATTTTGTTGTTCAGCGCAATATCAAACAAAACATCATCATCTGCCTAGCCTTTTCCTTATCAAACAAAACATATTGACACAAATCAGAAGAAGTCTTGTCCCCATCGAAGATCAAAGTCAAATGTAAAACTTCTTTTTAAACTGATTTAAAATTAGAATTTCGGTTCTAAGTATTCAAATAATCAACCATTTGTAAGTGCCACTACAAATTGGCATGTTCAGGTGCGTTTTCCAGATTTGTTTACATTATCGTTAGATGCTTTTGGAACGGACCATACTCACTTACTCCTACTGAATCTATAACCTGAGACCGGCCAGGTGCTACGAGCCACCTCAAGCTAATATAGCATTACTAGGCTATTCATATTCACACAGTTTAACATAATATCCCGTGGCACATAATTAGAAGCTATATTGTAGGCGGCATACATATTCATAGGCACTGTTTCCCTAGGAATGAAGTACGAGCAAAAATAATATTTTAGTTTCCTAAGTTAGGTAGTTAGGTGGTCCGTGGAAAGGGTATATAATAGCTTCTTTAATAATAAAATAATTAATATTTTATGTAGAGGATAAGTTATGGTCATGTTTTAGTGTATTTTTTATTTAATTTTTGTTTTATTTTTGATTTAATTTGATTTTGTTTTAATTTTGATTTAAGTAAATTTTAAGTTTAATTTTAATTGTAACACTAACATAGTTTGTAAGTTCTAATACTAACTAATACAATATGGATGATTTCCGAATTAGGTAAATGATTGAATTTGAATTGTTGACTTACACCTATCATTGAGATAAATGAATTATATTCGCTAAACGTCGTAAATACTTATGACTTTCGTCATTTATATTAAAACTCAATGATCCAGAAACTCACACACATATAAACTCACGCTTTCTTTCCATGGGGGCAGGCAGAAAGTAAGAAGGCCTTCTATTACGATGCGTACAGTCGTACTCCTTTTTGCTTCATTTACATCTGATAGCTAGTCACACTAATATTATAAAGGCGAAAGTTTGTGAGTGTGTGTGTTTATATGTTTGTTACTTCTTCACGCTCAAACGGCTGGACCAATTTTGATAAAATTTTGTATGGAGGTAGATGACACCCTAGATTAACTTATAGGCTACTTTTTATCCCAATATTCCCACTGGATCGTAACTTATGCGGGTGAAACCGCAGGGCGCAGCTAGTATGATATAAATATAGTAGGATCTGTTTGCCCTTTTGATTTCTGTGGTGAACAATAAAGTTTTTAATAAATTAAAAAATATAGTTCATTAAAACAAGCGACCCAACCAGATGAAGCTTTAAAAGGCCAAAAGCTTTTAAAGTTTTCATTTATATTCAAAGTACTTTAACACCCAGTAATAATTTCGCGAATAATTAAAACTCATTATGGACTTGAATAAACACAAAATTTACATTTTCTATTGTCGTTTTTCATTAAATTTACATAATTTTATACAGAACCGAGCTTTAACCAGAGAATACAGTTTTCACAGGAAAAATGCTTACCATACCATAATCAGCCTATAATGTCCCCACTGCTGGGACACAGGCCTCCTCTCGGTTAGAGGGAGTGGGCCGTAATCCACCACGCGGGCCCAGTGCGGATTGGCAGATGTCACATGTCTTCGATATTTGCTTCTAGGACATGCCGGTTTCCTCACGATGTTTTCCTTCACCGTTTTGAGAGCAGTGGTGATGAAATAATTTACACAAAGTAAAGCGCCTGTCTGGGTTCGAACCTACGACCTACAACTCTGAAGTCGCGGCCGTTACCACTTGGTCACCACTGCTCTCAAAAAATGCTTATTTTCACGCAAAAATTGTAAGTCCGGTAAGGGTCAAGAGAGACAATCCTTTAGAAATCCCTTACCTAACAGAAAAGCCATGGTCCCGTATAAAACCCCTATAAAATGGATACTAATTCGGATATCTATGATACTAATCCTATTCTAGTTAACTAAGGCCACATGATTAGATTTGGCGGGACAAGGACTTTGTAACCTCTATACCTACGCATTTGTTGAGATTGCCCGCTATGGCCGAACTACAGTCTGGAAGGACTATCTTTATAAGGTCCCATTAAAATAGATGGAAAAACTTTTAGAAATCATTCAGACCACCAAAATAAGGACGATGGTAAGAAAATATACAAGAAAAACTCATTGAGGTACTTACAAGATAAATAATCAGCTATCTTTGGTTAGTTAGCAGGTAAAGATCCTTTTAAATATTTTTTTATTATTTTTTCAAATATTTTTTCCGTCGATAAAATTAAGCTATGTTTCCCTCATTTCGTTATGTGCACATTATGAAGACTCACACTGTATAACCTCCCCCCCCCCCCCCCCTATAGCACAGCATCATGCTGAGTGGCTATCTTCTTCGTCACAGTCATGACGTGCAAACGTCGACTATTTCGGCTTTGTGCCCTTGAATATATATAAATACTAGCAGCGCCCCGCGGTTTTCCCCGCATAAGTGTCGATCGTGGGAATATCGGGATAAAATCTATCCTATGTCCTTCCCCGGGATACAATCTATCTCTCTGCCATATTTTATCGAAATCCGTTCAGTGGTTTAGCCGTGAAAAGGCAACATACAGACAGACAGAGGTACTTTCGAATTTATAATATTAGTATGGATTTTGTTTTTTTCCTGTTATTAGCATTAATTATCTTTTTGTACGATGTGTTTCTGTGGAAAATGAACCTGTTTTTCTTTATATTAGCGATAACGATGGAAAAGTCAAGTAAGGACTAAAAGCTTATGTATGTCAATCCCGTGGGAAGTCTTTGTTGAAATACGAAACGCTTTGAAAGCGATTGCCGTTTGTCTAATGTCTAGGCTCTTTAGTATGGCAGATCTCATGGAAGAATTGGAATGAATTTTTAATAAAGTCACATTCAAAAAAAAATTATTGGAATGTGACTTTATTTGTTCCGATGATGACATGAACGGATACCTACATTTTCATTCTTGTTCAATATGTTCAAGATAACTCTACAGTTCAATTTCATTTGCAGCCATTGAACTATAAGTATAAACGTTCAAAATCTGTTTGTAATCTCATCTTAGCAACAATTACTGTCAATAATAAAGGCAATTTCGAAATATCTTTGATATTCTGTGTTTACTTATTTAAAAAAAGATAAGACAGCACAACACACAAAAGCGAAATTAAAGGATAAAAAATTCCAGGAATATAAACTAGAAGGTATCCAACATACAAAAAAAAAATAAAAAACAGTGGCACTCCGGGAGTGCCGACAGAAGTGCAAACAAAATACAAACATTGCCATCACTCACTGACATTTATCGGATAAACATTAAGACCGAGTACATCCCGATGACAGCCGAACATCCGTAGCGGGTATTTTTATTTTAATCGACTTATAAACAAATGCCCAACGCGGCTAAAGAAGTTTTCACTTAAAAAATATGAAAACAGAAATTAAGTGACACTATGACATACTTTACTGTGCGTCTTAAGTTTGCACGAAATGGAAGTCCAGCTCTGGCAATTGTTTTGAATGAAAACGTTCCTTAAAATACGGGAATTGCCCCTCCGATCTACAACAAGGCCAAAGCAGACAACCCCAGCGGTGCTATTCTGTAAAAATCGCACCGTGAAAACTTAGGTGAAGTGAGTTTGTTTATGCTAGGAATTGACACTATTGACAGCTCACTCCACGCTCACATCACTTAAGTTTTCACGGTGAGATGGTTACAGAATCGCACTGCAGCAGTAGCACTTTTCACTAACATACCAAGAAACAAATCGTCGATCCAGGAATAGATGTTTCCCAGACGATAACTATTTTTAACAGACACCGAATTAGGTCAGCTTTCGTTCGGCATAACATAGTTCGGCTTGTCTCTCGTCGAAGTAATTTATAGCTTGTTTTGCTGGCCGCCATCTTTGTTGAGGGGTAAGTTACAGCTTTAGATCGATCGCCAGTGCTGTAGATAAAGTTATAAGTCAATTACTTACCTATTTATTTTATTTAGAAAAAAATACTTGATCGATGGACTATACAAGACCTTTGGAAACATTAACTGTCATTGTGGTGATGAATGTCCTTATGAAAGTTTGCCTTAAGCTTCTAAATACATAAACCTTATAAATAAAATTGGTTGCGGAGTTACAAGATGCATTTTTCATAGCATTTAATACTTATCTCGCTGCATTGGGTTTATTCCCGGTCGTCCCCGCCCCGTCGTCCCCACAGGGCACGAGTGGGAAGAAAAAAAACGACGGGTTGCACTCCGGGAGTGCCGGCAGAAGTGAAAACTTAAGTATTAACGTTGTGCGTTTTGGATATTTTGGAATGGTTATGGAATAATTTTGCACGAATTGCTTTAATTATCAGAATAAAAGTACTATCTTTTATGTGGTAGAATACAATATTTATTTATTGCGCTATCGTACACAAACATGACAATTTATATTACATTGCACGCTGTAACATAAACACACACGAATATTCGCGCAAGCGCCCTGCGCCGCCTAAACGAAACAGCCGGCGCAGGCATACATTTTCGCCGCGCCGTAGAAAGAGAGGGGGATACTCCCTCTCCTACGCCACGCCAGCTGTCTACTCTCCATCCGTCTTACGAATTTTCGATCAGGTCACGTGTCCTGACGCGAGTTTAACATTTTTTACCCATTACAAAACAAGTGTACAACGCCGCTAAAGAAGTTTTCACTTCAAAAAGTTTCGTTCCTTCCCAGTGGTGACGATTGGAACTTTTTATTTTCCACACGTTCCGCTATAGACCGAGAGTCAAAATGCTATAATAGGGATTGGAGATTTCACGGAAACTTTTTTTTCCCATTCGTGCTCAGTGGGGACGACGGGGTGGGGACGACCGGGAATAAACCCTGCATTGCCACTAATTCCCGTTTTCAATAACAATAACCGACACCTAAATGAATGCGTAAATAAAAGCGCGCTGCTGAATTTTCAACGCACCCCTCGACTCGACAGTTTAAAATGCAACAGCGTACTTTTATTTAGGCAATCATTAAGGCCTAGTGTTGGTAAAAACAAGCATTTATTATTCTTCTTCTTTTCAAAAGTGTTTAGTTTATGACGTTTTGTTCAACTTTGCTAGAGGAGAGGCGAAATGATGTCAGTTACGCTTTGGACTAACTTTAGATATCTCAACTTGGCTAATATTCTCGTATATGCATCAAAATATTGCTTCCACGTGACTTCTATCAGTTCTGCAGAAACTTGGGTTGAATATTCAATCAGATGTGCGATCGATAGTCTACAAATATGCTTTTTACTTAGCTAGGTACCTACTCTTGATGTGGAGAATCCTAGCCCAAGTACGCACGGGAGATTTTTTATCGCAGCGATTTTTTTTTCACGCACCCGATTTTCAACACTGCTATTAGAGTGTTTTCTTGACGCGCTGGGAAGCGCTTTATTGGATTCTCAATGCCCTTGAATTATTACAGACGCCAGCACATCAAGCTACTACAATCTGTCAAATTTCTTTAATAGATTTGCAACTTTATCGCTAAAACATAAGGTTCAAAGTTGATTGAGAAAATTTGACCGTTTCGGGTAGCTTGATGTGCTGGCGTCTGTACCTACAGTTGAAAATAAAGTGCGTGTAAAAAATCGTCGCGTAATAAAATCGCTCGTGCTCCCTAGGCTTAAGTTGGAACTGAATATCTATTCAAATATACTCGTCACGTTTTTTATTTCCTAAGGGAAAGATTTCTACTTACTGGCTTGGCACTTTACCTCAGTTCAAAAGAATTTGGAAACTCATGTGTGAAAACTGGATAAGGAAAAGCTATAATTGAGTTACTTCTGCGATTTTGAAGTATTGCTACTGTTAATTTTCTTAAAAAATTACAAATTCAATGCAATTTATGATCCAGCCGGTCGATTCTATAAAAATCTCACCGTGAAAACTTAGGTGAAGTGAGTTGGTTTTTGCTAGGAATTGACACTATTGCTCCACGCTCACTTCACTTAAGTTTTCACGGTGAGATTTTTACAGAATAGAACCGCAGACACCATTTATGCAACGTATTCAAGAAAAATCGTACCGACTGATCTACTAAGCGAGCGAAAGTGATGCAATTTCTTTTGAAACGCAAAAGAGATAGCTATAATGTGCTTGCGCTCGGAATAAAACGACGTATGTGCCAAAACGAATTTACTCCTTTTTTAACAAAATAAATAAATAAAATTTAAAACTATTTGAGTAAACTTTGTTAAATATGATAATTCTCTATGTTTTAAAGTAAATTCCATTGAATAATTCTTAAGCGTTACGCCATGATGTCGAAAAAAGTAAAAAAAAAAAATAGATATAAATTTACATTTTTTTTTGTATCGAGAAAAAATAACTGAATCGTGTACTTATTCCTTTTACAGAGTCAAAAAACATATACCAAAATGTTAAAATCCCTATTCCACATGCTTAACAAGGTAGGTACACGAAATAGAAAAAACACTATTTTTTCAATATATCACCATAAACAAAACGCAAAGCATATATGTATTTCTCCAAGTTACCTACATAAAAACTCAATGTATAGAGATGATCCCATTGTGTGTTGTCTGACCAAAGTCAAAGTCAAATCATTTATTTCAAATAGGCACATTAAAGGCACTTTTGAACGTCAAAAAAAAAACTAAATAGAAATGATTCTAGTCGCCCATTCGAAAAGGTAGATTTCGTATGGAGAAGAATGGGCAAGAAACTCCACCGTTACTCTTTTAAAATGTTTTACAAGGTCTTGTATACATAATAAAAATTATATGTGAACACGATGCACCCATAATAAAATTAGTCTACCACAAAAGGTAAAAAGAATTAAAAATTAAGCAATGACAGGTAAATCAAATAAGTGATAGATACATGGTGCTCACATATTTACAAGTTATTTAAAAAAAAAAAATGCAAAAGTAGTTGAACTTTAACAAGTGTGTGAGCCACTGTAGTCGCAGATTGTAAAAAATGAATTAAAATAAGACGTCATATTAAAAAAAATATATATATATATATATAATATAAATTAAATTAGGAACAAGTTTGACCTATAGTGTTAGGTTTGTAACACCACACAATAGAGACATGGATCAAGTGTAGATTAGCAAACAAAGCACTAGAATTAATATCTAGATTGCCTGTTAACGTAGTTGATCCCATTCTGAAGCTATACACACCTAAATAAAACCAGTCTATTGGAGTCGATACATACTAGCTTTTGTCCTCGCTTCGTTCGCGTGGAAGTCGGAAATTATCCCACGGAAGCGTAATAAGACAGAGATTTAAACAAGAATAACTAGCAGAGGATTTTCAGCCTTTTTTCAGATTTTTAGCCTCACTTTACGAGGTTTAATTTACAGCTTCCTGTTTGCGTTCGAAGTCGGTTCAGGGACTTCTAAGTGGACTACGGAAGGTTAGACCCGGAAGATGTTTGTATGGATGACGTTATACCTACTGCAGTATATTCAAGTTTACTATAGTCCGACTTTTAATTAGCTGCAGTAAAATGACACTTCCTAATAACTCATTTCGAACCGAGTTTAGAGATAAGCATGTCAAATAAGTTTCGTTTGTTACACTATTCTGTACTAGAAAAACAAGATTTGGTTGATGACCGCGAAAAAACTAAAACACGCCAATTTCAGTCATATATGTAATACATACTCGTAAGCTGTCATTTTACTGCAGCTAATTAAAAGTCCGACTATAGACCATAGTACTTTTTTCTTCGATGTCAAGGTCAGCTTTGCTCATTAGCACGAAGTGTAACATACAAAGGAATTCTTGGAAGGTTCTGCAAGGGTTAAAAACAAAATAAACATGAATTTTCACACCAACTGCAATGTCTGACTCTTAATGAGGAAAAAGACTGGACTTTTTAGCTACGAAAAGTATAAATACGTTCACAGTTTAGTTTCCAAACATGTAAAAATATATGTGTTTTTGGAAACTTTAACCTACACATAAAGTTCACTTTGCGCTACAATTTCAAACATTTTTATAGCTTTTTCAATGGGTTCTTCTAAAATCAACTTAACTAACACTATCGTGAAGATGATATTTTTTTATGTGGAGATTTGAATAGAATGTAGTCGTTTACGACCCATATCACCCGTACTTACATCACGGCATCCTAAGAACTGCGGTGCTATTCTGTACAAATCTCACCGTGAAAACTTGAGTGAAGTGAGCTGTTAATAGTGTCAATTTCTAGCAAAAACAAACTCACTTTACCTAAGTTTTCACGGTGAGATTTTTACAGAATCGACCGTCTGTAGCGGAGAGTTTCAGCTCTCCAAAGCAAAGCAGTTTGTGCGGAGGGTGATTGTACTAACAAAAATTCTTCGCACAATGTTTTAATATTATGTTACTAAAACTCTATGGATTCTTTGTTTCCTTATATCCTTAAAACGACAATACATCAAACTTTTCCAGTAACGTCAACAACACAATACACTTCAACATTTCATCTTTCAAAACAAAAGGTTTTCCTCCTTGCTCACACTACAGAAAATTAAAAGAATTGAATTGAATCCATTTGTTCCGAAACTTTTTGGGAAACCCCGCTGGTTGCGAATTTTTGCTCGTAGATTTTTGTTTTCACTTCGTTCGGAACTATTAATCAAGTAACGGGTTTTACAAAACGATAACAAATTACATTTACACTTCCAAAAAAAAATCGTCTGTTCCCTACATTTATGTTCGTATAACTCGTCAAAATGTAGGGAACAGCTGTTTTTTTTTTCGTGATTTCAGGTTTGGTCCCATAGTAAAAGTTGTTCATAATGATGAGTAGGTACAATTACCTCTTAAGAGGTTGTTAATATTTTACCAATAACCCTGTATAAACCTATGATGAATAAACCCTACTCTACGCACCAATTGAAAAAAAAACATGCTGGTCCTGCTCTATAGGACAATCTAAAAGTCTAGACAAAATCAAACTTGTTCCTAATTTAATTTATATATATTGTAATTTTTTTTTTTAATTATGACATCTTATTCTAATTCATTTTTACAATCTGCGACTACAGTGGCTCACACACTTGTTAAAGTTCAACTACTTTTGCATTTTTTTTTTTTAAATAACTTGTAAATATGTGAGCACCATGTATCTATCACTTATTTGATTTACCTGTCATTGCTTAATTTTTAATTCTTTTTACCTTTTGTGGTAGACTAATTTTATTATGGGTGCATCGTGTTCACATATAATTTTTATTATGTATACAAGACCTTGTAAAACATTTTAAAAGAGTAACGGTGGAGTTTCTTGCCCATTCTTCTCCATACGAAAACTACCTTTTGGAATGGGCGACTAGAATCATTTCTATTTAGTTTTTTTTTGACGTTCAAAAGTGCCTTTAATGTGCCTATTTGAAATAAATGATTTGACTTTGACTTTGACTTCAATTACTTAATTAAAACCTTACTAGCCAAAACTGGCAAAACTTTCTCTAAATCACCCAAAACCTTTGCATTACCCATGCGAAACTTTTATCACAAATAGGTACTCATCTAACGATGTTATCGACAGTCACGGACCATCCCTATAATCGCGAGCCATAGAGAATTCCATCGAATTCTTTTTCTTTTTATTAAATTCCTCGTGAAATTCGCCGCCTTGCCTGATGCGGAGGCCTAAAGCATAATTTTATTAAAATAAACTTAATCCATTGTTGTAGATACGTATCACACTAATATTATAAAAGCGAAAGTTTGTGAGTGTATTTGAATGTTTGTTACTTCTTCACGCTCAAACGGCTGGACCAATTTTGATAAAATTTTGTATGGAGGTAGCCGACATATTCCCACATATTCCCACGGAATCGAAACTTACTTTTTAAAAAAACAAACAAAAAAAAAAACACTTTGATAAACTATAATTTCAGCGGTGCTATTCTGTAAAAATCTCACCGTGAAAACTTAGGTGAAGTGAGCGTGGAGTGAGCTGTCAATAGTGTCAATTCCTAGCAAAAACAAACTCACTTCACCTAAGTTTTCACGGTGAGATTTATGATTTATGTCAGTGAATGATGGTAAAGTATTGTTTGTGTTTTGTTTTCACTTCTGTCCGCACTCACGGAGTGCCACTGTTTTTTTTTGAAGTGAAAACTTCTTTAGCGGCGTTGTACACTTTTTGTAATGGGTAAAAAATGTTAAACTCGCGTCAGGACACGTGACCTGATCGAAAATTCGTAAGACTGATGGAGAGTGCTACGGCGTAGGTCAAACTGTGCTACGGCGTAGCTCACACTATGCTACGGCGTAGTTCACCATACCAGCATACCAGCGAATATGGCTGTTTTTTGAATAAAATATTTCGTTTGACATTTTGAAGCTTTTTTTAGATTCTATAATTAGACTCAAACTATTTTAAATAGATATTTAGTTAAGAGCGTTTACGCCGTGCGGCATTTTATACAAACTTTCAAGCCCTTATTTTTCGAAATGAATGAACCGATTTTAATGAAACTTCATACGCATAAGCAGGATACAAAGGTCTAAAAATACTAACTTTTTAGACTTTTGTATCCTGCCTAACTCGCGCCACTGTTACCGTAAGCGACACCACGCGTGTTTTGTTTATAAGACGATTAAAAATAATACCCGCTTCGGATGTGTTCGGCTGTCCTCGGGATGTACTCGGTTTTAATGTATATCCGATATGTCAGTGAGTGATGGCAAAGTATTCTTTTTGTGTTTTGTTTTCACTTCTGTCGGCACTCCCGGAGTGCCACTGTTTTTTTTTTTTTTTAATATAGTTTGAGCCCAGTAGGTGGCCACATTGATTGCGGCATCACTGGCATTATTTCATTTTTCCTGCGGTTTAACGAAGTCGGTAGGCGGTAGATGCTTCACTCATTGGGTGGTCCCGGATGGCCTGCGTGAGCGTATGAAGAAGTTCAAGATAAACATGAAAACTACATTATACTTATACTAAAATGATAAAGCCACATTGGCACTTGCCTGGATTTAAACCCATAACTTCGTGCATGAGAGTTGAGGCTTTAACTATATGTACATCTATTGTTATTTGGCAAAACCTGACCCACATTGCTTTTATTATTCTGTTTTATTTAGTTGAAAATATTGTACGACAATTTTATCTGTTTGAGGTTATTCCCCTGTGACTACTCTTTGAACCGCAGACGGTTCAAGTTTTTATCAGATGTTCCGTACTGAGACATTTTATTAGGGTTACTGCATGAAACAGTCGGCATTTCGAGACCTCAAACGGCTATAGATGCTTAAATTTTGAAATCAAGGTCGAAAGATATGCTTGCTCCTAAGGCGGATCACACATAACAAGCAGATAACCCCCCCCCCCCCCACCCCACCTCCCCACGTGATTTATTACTTACAAATTCAATAAAAAAGCGTTTGGAGGTTGGCTCCGTTATCCGCGCCCCGTCGCTAGGCACGTTGTAGTGTATGATCCGCCTAAATAGCCTATGTAAAGGTAGCTATGCCTCGAGTGGAAATTTGTCTTCGTGCCACGTTCGACTAAATCAAGTGCCAAAAAATACTCCGCTTCTAACGCAAAACTAAAATTGAAATATTTTGAGAAGCTAAAAGAAAGAAAGCTGGATATTTGGCATATTTCCATAACGTAGTTACACAAGCAGCACATAGCACTTGGACAACACTAAAATGAAAAATGGCGGTTTTAAAATGTAGACCTGAGGAATATACATTATACATGTGCCAGAGGTATCGACGCACTACCTGTTACGGTGGATTCGGTATGTCATGATTCTGGATCTCCATGCGTTTAAAATGATGGTCAGTTATTTAAAAAAAAACTTTGCTTTTTCCTACAAAAGTGCAATAACTACACGGTCAAAATGTACCGAACAGATTTTTTGTTTAATAACCGGTGAAAATTTTTGGAAGGCTTTGTGGCTAAGTAATAACAGCCGCATGGGTCGATCGATCAGGTTAAGCTATGCTTGCCGCGGTTGGTCCGTGGATGGGTGACCAACTTTACATACCTGCTAAGACCCCTCAGTGCCTCGGAAAGCACGTTAAGCCGTTGGTCCCGGCTGCTTTGACAGTCGTTACGGATCGTCAGAAGCCCGAAAGTCTGACAGCCAGTCTTACCAAGGGGTATCGTATTACCCAGTAACTGGGTTGTGGAGGTAGGCAGTTGATCCATGTAAAATACTGGTACTCAGCTGTATCCGGTTAGACTGGAAGCCGACCCCAACATAGTTGGGAAAAGTCTAGGCAGATGGTGATGAACCGGCGAAAAATTTTATTCCGCCAATTTTCATTCTAGTGTTGTCCAAGTGGTGATCGATTTATCGGTGAAGTTTTTGTGTAGAATTTTGACGCAGTTTTCACCAGTACCTACTTAGAAGAAAAAAAACCGGTAGCTGTTTATACATGTTTTAAACTTACTTAAAATAAAGAATTCTCGATGTTTTGTCAAGTCGTTAAAACCGTGCAAAACAGGGGTGGGTCGCTAATTAATTAATTAATTAAATAAAAGCTATTTATTAGAGGCTGATGTTTATTATTATATTAATAAGTACCTGCCAAGTAACTTTTATATTCGTAGTTAGCAGCTTCGGGTCAAGGGTTCTTTTATTTATGACTTGCATTATAAAGAAAATATATGCAAATACTCGGTGTTGTATTATGAGAGAGAAGCTTAAAGGTAATATTACGTCTGTTTTTGGAACGAAGTTTTATAATGCGGCTTGTGATGGGAGTAAACAGGTAGAAATCGACATGTAAAGAAGAAGCGTTATGCCCCCTCTATACGACTTTCTGCAAGAGAGAGAGATAGTGTTGTCATGGTTTTCGAGGGTGCTGAAACCAATCGTGAGGTCATAATGAAAATCTGAGATGGTTGCTGCGAAAATTTTCAAATTTTTCGTAATGGGTGTCGTTTTCATGGTTTTGGATTGTGCTGAAGCCGATAGTGAGGGGCGCAGAGCGCGGGTCGCGGTACGTAAATGTAATTGAAACAAAGACACAAAGTAAAACATATTTATTTGGTCATGAACCTCTACAAATACATATGTTAGAAGAACAAACACAGGACAACAACACTGAAAAAAAAACATCAATCTACCATTCTATTTGTCATACGGTTGTGTAATACAAGTAAATGTTTTTTGTAAGTTAGTAATACAGTAAGTAGGTACTTACTCAAACAGAAACAATACAGTTTTGTCCAAAATAGACGGAATTTATTTGTCTTATGTGAAAACAAGTTTTTCAGTAGGTAGTTAGGTACCTACCACGGATACATTATATATTTTCACTGTGAGCCATCCATGTTTTTATAGAGCGATAGTCAGTCCCATAGGCAGTCTTCACCACAGATAATTTAACTAATGGTTACTCATAATACTCATTCTGCGCATAACCCTATATGAGAAAATATAACGGGAACTATATTTTCTATCACCAAAATTTATATTTGTCATCAAGTTGTATCACCTAATAAATAGATCTATCGCCACGAAATATTTTCGTTCTCAGATAAACAAAAATTGTTCCCAGGTATGAATTATCAAATTAATGTTAATATATGTGTAAAATAAGAGATCGGACATTATCGAGAACCGAATTAGTTACGAGGTTAATTATTTAAAAAAAAATGCTTAGGTTAGGTTAGGTTAAAACTGTGACCTCCTACGCACGAGCCGAGCGAGCGAAGCGAGCGGTGCCGCGGCAGCGGCCGGCGAGTGCCAGAAACGACTAAATTTTAAAGAAAAAAAATATGGAAAAAGGATACTTGAAGGATATGGAAAAAGGATATTTGAACTTAATGCAATTTTCTAGTAACATAAATATGATTTATTGGTGATCTCTTTAAATTAGTTTGCTTAAATACTTATTAGGACACACCTATTATAATACATACAAAAACATTTATTTGGTACTAGACCTTATATCTCAGGATTTTAGGTGATTTATTGTGGAACTGATTTTGCATTGTTTGGTGACTACATTTTGGTGACAGATCTACTATTTGGAGGACAAACCCTATTATTTAAGAAACACAAAACTAATTAAATTGGTGATAGCTTAAATGATACCCAAATATAACTAAGTACCTATGTATATTTTTTTTTTTCGTATAGGGCTGGTGACGTTTTTCGTGTCTGTATGTATGACCGCGTCTTAATCGCGCATTGGATTTTAGTACAGTATTCACCATCCATTAGAGATTTTATTCCGGAACGATTATGTGTAGGTATAATCCATATCCATACTAATATTATAAATTCGAAAGTAACTCTGTCTTTCTGTCTGTATGTTACCTTTTCACGCCTAAACCACTGAACGGATTTCGATAAAATTTGGCTTAGAGATAGATTGCATCCCGGGGAAGGACATAGGATAGTTTTTATCGACATACCTCGCGGGCGAAGCTGCGGGCGGAAGCTAGTATGCATATAATTTATACACATAAAAAAAAGTTCCGGAATAAATTCTTAAACACTTAAATAGTACATAATAAAGAAATCTTGATGTCTTATCAAGTCATAAAAATCGTAGCAAGCGGAGGTGGGTCGCTAGTATCTTATATACTTATTCAATTTAGAAGATGTTTACTCTCTGTTGAACTAGAAAACAATTAACATAAATAGCTTTTACGCTACTTAATAAAAATACCGTCTGTTTTCACGAGTTATTGTACTATTTCACAGCACGTGTAACTTCTATTTTAGATAGCACTAGTTTTCATGAATAATTCAGTAGTTCATTTTCGAATCTGATTGTAATACTTAAACATGCGAAGTTGTATTGGATAAATATCTATAGTTGATATTAATTTATAGTACCTACACGCACAGCGCCCCGCTGTTTCACCCGCGTAAGTTTCGATTCCGTGGGAATATCGGGATAAAAAGTAGCCTATATGTTAATCCAGGGTGTCAGCTACCTTCATACAAAATTTTATCAAAATTGGTCCAGCCGTTTGAGCGTGATAAAGTAACAAACATATAAACACACACACTCACAAACTTTCGCCTTTATAATATTAGTATGGATTGTACTTAGATTAAATATCTCGTAAAACTATATTGCTACAGACCGCTCATGTTTTTCACAAGATTAGGCGACGATGAGCAATAAAAAAACGTGTGCGGTCGGGGGACTCCAGTCAGTGGGATAATTGCGTAACACACAGTAGCAATGGGTTTCATTTTGACAGTTCAACAATATTCATTGCGTTATTTACGTTGTTGAGCAGACACATTCTTCGAACATATGAAGCAATGGATTTGCAATAACCTTCAAAATGATTCAGATTGAGATTGATAGTGTGTTACGCAATTAGGGTGCAGGAACGAAGTTTCTAACGCGATACTCGCACGCACACTCACTCGTATATAAACATCTAGTAAAAGTTTTTCGAAGCTTTCATAAAATTGTCGAGAGCTTGGATTTTCATTTTGACCTCGCTACTTAAACACCATGAAAACGACACCCACAAAGTAAATTAAAAAAAAATCTTAGCCGCCATCTTGGATTTTCATTTTGACTTTACTATCGGCTTTAGCACCCTCGTAAACCAAGAAAACTATTATTTAAAAAGACAAAGAGACAGTGAAACTCGCATTGGCATTGAGGCTTTTTCATTACGTGACGATTTCTACCAGTTTACTCCGACCAGATGCCGCGTTATAGAACTTCGTTCCAATAGCTCTTACACGGAGTTCAGCTACAGCCTGGAGGCATTAAATAGCTCTCCAAATTGCTTGTACCACAAATAACACTTTCAGAGACAACTGGCCCGCCCTACATTAGACGGGGCAATAACCGACTTTTCCATTCTTCGTTTTTTCCTTATCTAGGTTCAAGGACTTGACTACTCCAATTGTTCTCAATGTCAATGTAAACAATGATATAAATGTAAATTGCAGTGGATAGTGGAGAGGTTTTAACCCATTTGTCCACAAGCACTAACACTTGTCTGTTCAATTTGTTTTTACTACTTTCGAAGTGTCGTAAGGACTAGACACGCTCGGTTTTTGTTTCAATTTGAATAATGTGGACTGTCGCTTTTTGAGGGTTAAAAGGGTTGTGTTATATCGTCGTTATTTTAAGGACTTTGAAGTTATTGTGTTAGTATGAAATAGACACTTTATTATATCCTCGGTAGATTTCTTTGACGGGCTTACAGGACCTAAACACAAAAAACGCAAGTTTTAGAAATAATAAACGTATGTGATCGACTACAGTAAACAAAATCAGAAAAATGTATGATATTCTTCAGGATATATGCTAGGTAGATAGTGTGTTGAAAACATAATACAACTAATTTGATACGATAGAAAAAAATCATGAAGATACTCAGATACATCACTATACCTACTACAATCATTCTGATTTTTTGTCAAATTATTCTACAAGCAACATAATAAAATACTAATGTTTTAATTTTTTAGTCCAAACAATAGATTTTTTGTACCTAATTAAATAATTGCTTCATATTTTGCAATAAATTACCAGCGTTGTGTTATCGTGCTTCTCTTTCTTTTCTATGCAGTCCGACAGTGACCGCGCTTTAGGTCATGTAAGCCCCGTGGTCAAATCTATCAACCATTCGTAAAGAATCTGCCAATTGAAACGGTGATCACTTGTAATTAGAAGGGCAGCACCCTAATTGCGTAACACACTTTCAGTCCTAATCATTTTGAAGGATATTGCTAATCCATTGCTTCATAAGTTCGAAAAAATTGTCCGCTCAATAACGTAAATAACGCAATGAATGTTGTTGAACTGTCAAAAGGGTTTCACCTTTGCTACTGATAGTGTGCTACGGACGATGGACGACGTCCATCCTCTTGTTCTGTTGCCACGGATGCAGAAGGGAATTTTTTTTGTTGTGAAACACGTTGTTTCACAACAATAAAGTCCACAATTAAAGCGTGGATGAAATTTATGTACTTATAAAATCTGCAAAAGAAAATTTCACAATTCAAAAATGCAGATACAAACATAAATCAATGTAAATGGTTACGTATTCGGATACCGCAGCAATTTACGGGGTCCAAAATTAAAATTCTGCATTCAATATTTCGGAAAACCGGTACAGGCAAAATTCTGTATGAGATACACCCGCAAGTTTATTTCCCAAGCGGCCGCTAGTGTTGTAATCGTTCGATATTTGTTGTTTGATATCGATTGTCGAGAATCGATTGTATCGATATGTCTTGGTTTCTTTACGATGTGTCGTAAAAATAAAGTAGATACTTTTAGAGGCTCGCTTGGGATCATTATCTGGTTGGCTTAATGACGTTCCTTGGTATATTGTCTTTACTTTGTTCTGTTTGTAACCAGTCGATGTCATTGGTTTTTATAGTGGGGAGATTGACGTAACACTACTGTGTGCATACACGGGCGACACGAGTTGACGACAGAGGCAACTCCGTTTTTCCTTTTAAGGTACGGAACCCTAAAAAAGAACCAAAGGTGTTCTATAACTATTGTCATCTCACTTTTTTGCCATTAAAAGGATAAGGACACGGGTAGTTAATAGAATCTTATAAAAATAACCTTTAAACTATCGGTGTAGTTTTTAAGGTTCAAAAGGAAAAGTTCGCAACACTAGAAAGCTAAATAAAATGTTGGCTTTTTAACATTCCAGTTGAATTGGATAAGGTCTTTTTAGGGTTCCGTACCTGCAAAGGAAAAACGGAACCCTTATAAGATCACTTCGTTATCCCTCTGTCAAGACCCGTTTTCTCAGGAACGCGAGGAGTTATCAGGTTGAAATTAATATCAAATACTCAGGGCTGCAATGCCTTGAAGCAGTGAAAAATTCAAACTTCTAAGTCAACGCAATCAAAAGATACGGGCGTTTATGTTACGTTTATGCCGCATATTTTGACACTCGCAAGGGAATCAAAATCTATAGGGTACTTCCCGTTGACCTAGAATCATTTTTCAGAAATTTGGCAAGAAGCAATGTTATGTAGCACAAGTAAAGGAATAAATCTGAAAACACGGGAAAGGTATTCGAGACACGATTCCCGTGATAAAATATTTGCATACCTACAAATTCGTACGTTACCCTCGGTGCGCCAGTCGGACTGGTATCTGCAATCAGCCTTCGGGTAATAAGCCAACGTGCTGTTCAAGTCATGGCGTGGTTATACAGGGCTCCGTGGAGCACAGCTATTAAACAAGATCTGTAATATTCCACATGTGCTACTTACTTCTATTGCATCAAAACATTAATACACGCGAGTTTCATGAACTCGGAGTTATTTTCGCATATCCGCTGCATCACGGTCGATTAACCTTCAAAGCTGGTACATTTTGCGTCTAATTATTTGAAGTTTTTATATTGTTTCTGGGAACTGCAAATAGCTTTGCTTGTAAACATAAGAGTATATAAACGTAGACTTTTAAAAAACGAACGTGCTGTAAATTATATAAACTTCGTTTGCCGATTCGCTGTCTCCACTCAAGGACTCGTCTACTGCAACAGCCATCGTTCCTTCGACAGTCATGGCGTTCAAGCTATATCAGTTTTTGGTTTTCACCGGATTCTATCCTTTAAAGAAACTCAGAAAATAGATCGTAGCCATAGTGTGTTAAGCAACCTTGAATTCTGTGGACTAACCCGACCTGAAGTAGAAGACGAATTCTTCATCATCATCATCCACATCTTGTGTCAATCACCATGCTGCTAAGCCTGCCTCATCCAGGTTTTGGCCGCGATGGCAACAATGTCCTCTGCCCATCTCGCCCCCGGATGACCGACATCTCGTCTCCCAGTCCTTGGACGCCACTCTGTCACAGCCTTACTCCACCTGTCATCACTGCGCCTTACCAGGTGTCCTGTCCAATTCCATTTGAGTTCCATAATACGCTTTCCGATATCGAAGACTCGTACGTCTTCGTATCTCGACGGATTCTTCATTATGCAACAAATGATTTAAGCGAGGTCGCAGTAACCCGTTGGATGCGAGAAGCACAGAACCGGTTGAAGTGGAGGCCTATGTCCAGCAGTGGACGTCTTTCGGCTGAAATGATGATGATGATGATTGAAGCGAAGCGAAGCCTTAGCTACATCAACTATCTATTGTGATGCAATCCACCAGTCTGTATTCGCCCCTTTCCTCAGAGAAACACACATGTTACCATAGTTCCTCTACACATCTATACATCCCTAGTTCACATGACAAGCGTGTCGGGCACGCTAATATCCCCTAAGACCATTTGGCTGGCAGTCCAACTTTGAATAATGCGCTGTGCCTAACTACTAGATGTTTGTAGTATAGCGACTTGGTAATTTTGTTGGTTAAGTTAAAATGTATCATTATTGTTATCTGTAGCGTTTAATTGAGGTTTGACTGTTTCGTTGGTTTACTGTTACGACTGCTGCGTACTTCCATAATCTCAGATAATTTATACTCCATCGCCTACTTACTCAACTATGTACTTTAGCGTAATGTATTGTAGGTTTATTTTTGACTAGCTTCTGCCCGCGACTTCGTCCGCGTGAAATTTTACCCTCCCCCTATTCACCCTCTTAGGGGTTGAATTTCGAAAAATCCTTCCTTATTCTTTGTCTACATTATAAAGAGAACCTCTGTGCAAAATTTCAGCTCTCTAGGTCCAAGGGTTTGGGCTGGGCGTTGATGAGTCAGTCAGGACTTTTCTTTTTATTTACATATATAGATTTGTATCTAATAAAAAGGTCCTAAAAAAATGATTGCAATGGAATTGGAATTTTGACATGTATGCCATTGAGTTTGTTGTTCTAAAACTAGAAAATTATCTCAGATTCTGTAGTCAAATAAGTATTTACCCCCGAGTCGATCAAGCGACGTTAATCGGGTGTTTCCAATAGATTTTGTTTTCTTTTTGGTTGCAGCCCAGAGTCTGGAGTCGGACCAGGTTGAAAACAATTGTTATCGAGCCTATTATTTCGTGGCGGAATTCTCGTACCAAGGCGAATGGACGCTAAGTTTTGCACATAATCAGAATCTTCATTTGTAAACATAGGTAGAGTTACACAGTGTGTGAGATATTTCAACATTTACATAGGTTCTCTATGTTTTGACATTAGGCGTACAAGTATTGTTATCAATTTAAATTCAAATTAATTAACCTACTATAACAATCTAAAATCTAGACTCCTAAATTGACCTAGATCTTAAATTAGCTCCATTTATTTCGTATAATATCTGTTCAGTTCGTATAAACTGTCCTTCGTCCTTAATCTGTACAGTTATAAATTAAGGAAGTGCCGAGGTAATTAGTGGTACAAATAGTTTACCAAAATTCACATTTTTTATGCACTCCGTAACACTTCAGTTTGTAATAACATGACTAACTGTCTGTCCTTCCCCTTTTTAATCCGTCCAAAGGTAGTCTTTAAAAGATCGCTTTTAACGATAAGACCGCCCATTGTATCACCCTATGTATAGTTTCTATTTTTTTGTCTGTAATTTATATGGTGTACATAATAAAGAGTATTTTTATTCTATTCTAACTCTGCCTCACCCCTTCGAAGAACACAGGTTATGATATCAAAACAACAACATAAAACTTTTGTTTGTAGATATAAACTTTGTACGAAACGTCTTGTTTAGTAATGTTTCCCAACATTACTGTTTACAAGTCCTTCACATCTTTATTCGCTCAATCGAAAGTCACAAACTGTCACGGCTGAATTTTCTTTGAAAATAAAACTTTTTTGTCGTGTTGTGATTTACGTTGTACACACGGAAAGCTAAAGTTAGTTTTAAAAAGTTGTGATTTGTTTTATTACGTTCCTGCGACGAGAGAATTATTTGTTTCTGTTTCTAGTTTTAGGCGAAATGACTGAATCCATTATTTATTCCGGATCTAAAAACCGCGTCAAAAATCACATCGTTGGATTTTCAACACTCGGCGCCGAGCAGAGCGTTGAAAATCTAGTGCGTGAACAAAAATCGCCACAGGAATAATTGCCCGTGCGTACCTGGGGTTTTTTTTTTCTGATCGTATGTTATCGACATGTGTATCCTGCCCGTCCTAACCTACGGTGCTCAGACCTGGTCGCTCACCGAGTCGCAAAAGTTCCGCCTTGGAGTTTGCCAAAGAGCGATGGAACGCAGCATTCTGAGTGTTAAAAGACAGGACAAAATTCGGAACACCACGCTGCGTTCCAAAACGGGCATACTGGATGTAGGAAAGAAGGCTGCCAGGCTCAAATGGGATTGGGCGGGTCACATTAGCCGTATGCACGATGACCGCTGGGCAAAAATCTCCACACAATGGGTGCCTGAAGATGGACGGCGCCGCCGAGGCCGGCCCAGAAAGAGATGGCGAGATGACCTGGACGCGTACCGCGAGGGCTGGTTCGAGGTGGCGCGGGAAAAGAGTTCCTGGAAGGATTTGGGGGAGGCCTTTGCCCAGCAGTGGGACAGCATAGGCTAGCAAAAAAAAAAAAAAAATGTTATTAAATGCCCCTCCCGCTCTGGATGGAGCGGGAGTGTCAGACTTACTGACTAAAACCCAACCGTGTTCCTTCCTTAGCCCTTTATGTTCCGGGCCAGCGGTAACCCTTTCAGACAATCCCGCTGGCGTCCCTGGGCTTGCTGGGCTTGGTTTGGCTTTGGGCGCTTTGGCCGAACCCTCGGGATTTCTTTGTCGTGTGGCTTATAGCGTAGTTCGCATGTGGTTACGGGGTAGGCAGGTATTGAGGTCATTGTATGCGTTTGAGGGAAACGTTTAGCTAGTGGCTTTTTGGCTGGTAACCCGTCGTTTAATTGCGGTTTTCTGCTTGCCTAATATTTTTTCATCGCTTTTCAGTAAACGCAATGAAATTATTTAAACAAATAGGAAATCAGGATCAATTTTAGACTTCTTGTTTAAAAAAAACCTAAATGGAATCGTCATTGCCAATTGACAGGAAACAAAATAAAAAAACCGGACAAGAGCTAGTCGAACTCGCGCACCGAGGGTTCCGTACCATCATGTTTTTAAATTTTCATCGGCGAGGCCTGTATTCATCAGAGAATTTTAACACTGTGCACTGCGGTGTAGAATATTGCAATTTTATGTCAGCGCCATCTCTTGACCGATAGTGGAAATAATGTAACTTTTGTTGATGATTTCTGAAAAGGCCGAAATAAACTCAGAGGTCAGTCTCTTTTAAAGTCCAGACAAAATCATGGTCAGATCGTGTGAAGACCATGTAGATTGGTGTCTGAAATGGTCTTTTGAGGAAAGATCCACACAGATTGAGCGGACCTGTCCAATCAGTGCATGCATTAGTCAAAAATCGTGCAGCTCAACTCAGAACTTGAGGAGCTCAACGATTCGACGAACAATACCAAAGAAAGGACATTTAGGTACCTATTTTATTACCATACCAAAACAATATTTCGTAAGCAAAACAAAACTATCGGAGTCAATTCATAGTTACTTGAAGCTATACATCTTAAAACCTAACCGCCATAATACTTGAAACTGTTGGACATGCCAAGCCACTCAACCCGGTGGCATTACCAATGTCACTGCAAGCCGCTAAGAGGCTTTAGCTGTATCTACTCCCAGATTAGTGTCGGCACTACTCGCTACTCGACATTTTTCTGTCCATTTCATTCCTACCAGTTTTGCGAGTCGACAGAATTTTTAAGGGACATCACTAATAGATGGATTTGCTGATGTGATGTCTAACTCCCGGTTTTTTAGGGTTCCGTACCTCAAAATGAAAAACGGTACCCTTATAAGATCACTTCGTTGTCCGTCTGTCAAGACCCTTTTTCTTAGGAACACGTGGAGTTACCAAGTTGAAATTAATATCAAATAATCAGGGCTGCAATACCTTAAAGCAGTGAGAAAACCAAACTTCTAAGGCAACGAAATCAATTGACACTCGCAAGGTAATCAAAACCTAAACAATTTGATATAATTTTTAAGTTATGGAACAACAAACTGAATGTCATACTTGACAAAGTTCAAATTCCATTGCAACCAAAAATTTATTAGGACCTTTTTGTTACAAATGTTCATTCAAAAATCAACTAACATTACATTGCACTAAAGTATACATATAACTGATTAAGTGGCGATGGAATGTAAATTATATGAGATTACTAGCTTCCGCCCGCGGCTTCGCCCGCGAGGTATGTCGATTAAAACTATCCTATGTCCTTCCCCGGGATGCAATCTATCTGTCTGCCAAATTTTATCGAAATCCGTTCAGTGGTTTAGGCGTAAAAAGAGAACATACAGACAGACAGTTACTTTCGAATTTATAATATTAGTATGTATTAACACTGCTATACCTACCATAGTTCAAAGGAAATTGTGAGTGCTTGTTAGCAATATTCTCTCTCGAACTAAGTTCTTACTTAGTAAAGTTGGTAGCAGAGTCAACACAAAGCGAGCTAAGTTAACAGAACTATGTACTTAAGATAAGCATAGTGCACATTTTACAGCGCCAATTCTCATAATTCTCTGCTTTCGATTGTGTCTTGAGAACTTGTTAAGTACAAAAACTGTTGCTTATAAATTTTATATCGAGTCGATGGTTCGTTTAGATTTTAGATGAGTCCGGATGAAAACATATAGCGTGTTCAGGGCTCGTGGCTAAGTAACGGCCGCACTAAAACCCTTCCGTGTACCGATAAGCCGTTTGGTCCCGACTGTAACTCGTAAATCTTTGACAGTTCCGGGTCGTCGGACGCCCGAAAATCTGACTACCAATTTTACCAAGGAGTACCGTGTTACCCAGTAGTTACTAGGAGCTTCGCTCTAAGTAAAATACTTGTATTTATCTGCGTTCGGTTTGACTGGAAACTGACACCAACATATCTAGCTGGCAAAAAATTTGGCACAGAAATGTGGTGCGTTAAAAATGACTGAAACGAAAACCCCGGTTTGTAACATAAAACTTGTTTCCTCAAATGTTCCACATTGTTTTATAACCTGCCTATTGTCCTTCGCCACACAGCAAATTCCATAAATTCGTATATTATGGGTAGCTATATTCCGTAGTAAAATTATTCACGTAACACAATTCTTGTGACCTAATGTATAAGCAAAACAAACATATCTCCGCTTTTAGTTAGTGCAAGTGAGATACAAAATGTTATTCATGAAACCTGCAAATACCATGTGCGTAGGGTATAAACTTTACTAAGTTGTAAGATGATGTTGTTGTTTATTGTTGTTGTTGATGATGTTGTTGTGTGGTTGTAGCTTGGAAAGAAAAAGGGCACATACTTAATTTTAGCTATCCATATTACTGAAACTTGAAAAATATTGTTATTTTATTTGCTGGGACATGTAAGGATTTGAGAAGACTTTGCGAGTTCTTTGATACTTTATGTGCGCTTCTAGGATTCTTGTTTATTCTGTTAATTTATCTAACTGGATTTGAGGGACTGTTTATTTTTGCTAGGGAAACGAGTGTAGAGTTATGAAAGTGATTTTGTAATAAAAATATAATCTTTTTAATCTATATCAACTCAGCCTATCGCAGTCCACTGCTGGACGTAGGCCTCTCCCAGACTGCGCCACAGCACCCTATCCTCCGCCTTCCGCATCCAGCTACCACAGCCACCTTCTTTAGGTCGTCCGTCCATCTAGCTGGGGGGCGGTCCCACACTACGCTTGCCGATACGCGGTCTCCACTCCAGGAAACGTCTGCTCCACCGGCCATCGGTCCTTCGACAGACATGGCTAGCCCACTGCCACATCAGTTTTCTTACTCTGCAAGCTATGTCGGTAACTCCGGTTGTTTTCCGGATAATTTCGTTCCTGATTTTATACTTCAAAGAGACTCCGAGCATAGCTCACTCCATAGTGCGCTGAGCGACCTTGAACTTGTGGACCAGCCCGACCGCTAGTGTCCACGTTTCAGCACCGTATGTCATGACTTGTATTTTTTGATGTCCAACATCTATTGCATCATGAGAGATTCCTAGTAACCCTCTGTCTTCACTCTTCCTGCTATTCCTATCAGTATCTACGGCTAATTAGCCATAACATCATGCCTGTAAACCCCAAAGGTTTACACAGAGATGTATTGAATAGTACACCCATATTTCACCAGTTATGTTTAAGACCCATGTTAGAGCGAGCCTATTGCCATCAACCTGACACAGATTGCCATATACAACGTTATTTTTAGTATATACGAAACCTGAATATAGTTTGTTCAGAATAAGTAACTGTATCGATTCCAATAATTTTTACCCCATGTTATATTTTGTCCCAAAAATATTTAAAAAGGTTAAAAGTTGAACACCGAGCGACACTAAGTAGGTTATCCAATCTCCGCGCCGAACGGTTAGGTACCTAGGTACTATTATCACTGAGCGCAAGATGGCGCGGCGCAAGCGGCGCGTGTGAGCATATTTTTGTACGGACAAACAAGTAACTTAACAAGCTTAAAACTTTGTGATTTTTCATGATACAGTTTTGAAATTTTGTACATGTAGATTTCTCTCATTGTAGATTCTTTACATAAAAATACTAGACACGTGTTTCGGGTTTCGCATAAACTAAAAATAATGTTGTATAACCAAAATTTTATTCACGCACAGAAAACTATGCTTAAATATGCATCGTGTGCGGTCCCAACAAATGTGTTAGCTGTAACATCTTAGCAGATTTTCTTTGCAAAAGCCTGGTCGACTTCCTACGTGATATGAATTAAACATAACATGAAGCTTAATATAAGAACCGACGGACATATGAAAAGGCACATTTTCATTCCCAGAAATACTGGTGACATTGAGCCCGTGGCTAAATAATAACAGCCGCACTGGCCTATCGATCAGGTTAAGCTACGCTTGGCGCGGTTGGTCTGTGGATGGGTGACCATCTTTACATACCGAGACCCCTCCGTGCCTCGGGAAGCACATAAAGCCATTGGTCAAACTCAAACTCTTTATTGCATTCATGTGTTCATATACACACATCAAAAGTGTCTAGGGATCAACATATATTTTTGCAATAACTTTTCTCCTGATTGATATTAATTAAAATTTTCTTTAAGGATTCATCAAATAAAGTGTTTTCGTTTGTCACAGTAACGATAAACCAAGTCACCTTTGCATTAATAAAGAAATTTGCCATTTTCCTTATAAAGGGATTTTTGACATTTGAACCACTAACACAAAAGTTCGAAAAAAAGACTGAAATAACAGTTTTCTTTAAAATTTTATTGGGTAACTTAAACAATTAATAATCCGTGTTTCTACCGCGAACACTAACAACACAAGAACATCGGTTTGGCATACTCAAAATGAGTTCATCCAAATCACGCTGTGGAATGGCCGCCCATGTTCGTTGCAACAACAAAAAAAGGTCTTCTTGCGACTGGATACCCTCCATATTCGGCAGAGCTCTTCTCTGTAGCATATCCCATGCATGCTCAATCGGGTTCAAGTCTGGCGACTGAGCAGGCCAGGGCAGGACATTGATGTTAGCTGCGGCGAGAGTCTGTCTTACAACTCTTGCGGTGTGCGATCGTGCATTATCATGCATTAACTGAAATAAGGGACCGATTTGCACTTGTAGAGGAACGATGACGTCTGATACAATCGTCTCAGCATAAATTTGAGCGTTGAGGTTGCCTCTGATCCAAATCAACTCAGTTCTTCCGCCGATCCAAATACCCGCCCATACCATGATGGTTCCACCACTATAAGGATGGACTTCCTGGCAGGATTTTAATCGCTGTTGGCGTCCAGGGGTTCTCCAGTGTCGTATACGTCTTGTATCCGGTCTCATACCAAAACGAGACTCATCAGAAAAGCACACGAAACGCCATTGTTCTTCTGCCCAATTTCTGTGTTCAAGAGCCCATTGATATCGAATCCTACGATTGTGCATTGCTATAGGTGGTACCCGTAGCGGTCTTCGGGAATGAAGGTTCACTTCATGCAAGCGGTTTCTGACTGTTTGGTCGCTAATTAAGTTCCCTGAAGAGTGATGAAGCCTCACGGCTAACATCATGGCGGTTATTGTTGGAGCTCTTCGAGTTAAGATTTGAATGTATCGGTCTTGTCTCCGTGTGGTGCAGCGATACCGTCCTCCATGGCGCTCAGCCACGGTACCAGTGCTTCGGTAACGTGTCCAAAGTCGACTGATAACACTCTGACTTGTATTCAGAGCTAAAGCCACAGTACGTTGCCGGGAACCAGCTTCTATCATTCCCACGGCTCTGAGCATTTCTTCCCTGCTTAAATGACGTCGTCGCTCCATAATAACGTTGGTTTTAATCAGTAGTAGGGAAACAGTAGCACTAATAATGTCTTCAATGCGTTGTATGTTTTTATAGGGAAAATATTGACAGCTGATTTTCATCTTTTACTCGAATTTGATTCACAGTTCCTGATTCAAATTATGAAATGCACCAAAAAGGATCCATATAAATTTATAAAATCATAAATTTATTACAAAGCCACATCTCAATCTCAAGAAATCCGCATAAAAATGCTTGATCCCTAGACACTTTTGATGTGTGTAGTTGTTACAATATATTTAAGTAAGTTCCAACATGAAACCCAGCTGGCATTCGTGGATCTTTGCCAGTTTGATCTGCCAGTCGTTACGGGTAGTCAGAAACTAGTCGTACCTAGGGGTATCGTATTACCCAGTAACTTGGTTGTGGAGGTCAGATAGGCAGTCGCTCCATGTCAAATAGAGATGGAGGTACTAATCTGCCTAGCCTAAACTCATCAGTTCCGCCCAGGAACAGGGCTGCCAGTGATAATGATGATAGAGCAATTAAAACACTGAAGTTATAAAACATTCCATATCACCAGTGTTTCATCATCATCTGCCTAGCCTTTTCCCAAAAATGTTGGGGTCGGCTTCCAGTCTAACCGGATGCAGCTGAATACTTATGAATAACAACACACAAAATAATTACTTATAGATTTGCTTCCGATTTTTTATGACGCACTGGATTTTCAACTCTCGCTATAGAGCCGAGCATTGAAAATCGAACAGAGCGCGTCCCAACGCGTCAAAAATACACGCTGTGGGATTTTCAACTCTAGGCGGTAAGCCGTACGTTGGAAATCCAGTGCACAAAAAGTAATCGCCCTTGCGAGCCTGAGCTTACCCGCTAGAACTTATCCCACATAACATTACTCATCATCCTACTAATATTATGAACGCGAAAGTTTGTGAAGATGAATGGATGGATGGATGAATGTTTGTTACTGTTTCACGCAAAAATTACTGAACGGATTTTGTTGAAACTTTACAGTAATATAGCTTAATACATCAGAATAACACATCCTACTTTTTATCCCGATATTCCCACGAGATCGACACTTATGCGGGAACCATAGACCATCTTCAATTTCCATGCTGAGCTTTGTGGTAATAAAACCTAAAAGATAGAATGGCAATAAACCGCTCGTTCTTCCAGAAAGAAAGTAGTTTGAGGTCGTAAATCTCGTGGTTAGATGGACTAATTAAATATTTAGTAGGCACAATGTGTTTCCTTTGCGTTTTACCACAGTAAAGATATGAACCATAGATATAGATACACCTAGATAACGCAAGAGCAACTACTTCGCGTGCCAAAAATCGCACCAGCTTACGATAAAAAATCATAAGCCGCCACTTTCGCGCTCAGTCCTGTGTACTGATGGCTGGGTAAGCGTGAGCGAGAGCGCGAGCTTTTGACGTCATAGTAGGTAGTCAAAAAATGGCACGCTTGGTTTTCATACAGTTCGTGATACTTGCGTTATCTAGGTCTATCTATATCTGTGATATGAACAGTACGGAAACTACGTACTAACGTTCGAAACGGCACACTCACACAGACGCGCGCATCTACGGTACCCCTAGCGATAGTCGCGGTGCTCTCAGTCACGCACGGGTGCCGCTTAGGGGTACCGTAGATGCGCGCGTCTGTGTGAGTGTGCCGTTTCGAACGTTAGTACGTAGTTTCCGTACTGTTCATATCTTTACTGTGGTTTTACTTTGTTATTGTTTGTGGTTAGGAGTGTTTAATGTTTTGTGCTTTTATGGCTGTAAACTGCTGTTTTATTTGAACTGTTACCTTAAAGCAATGTCTATTGTAGTAGGTAGGACAGTAATTTTAAAGACGAAGACGCACGACATTTACGCGGTTAAAACCGCGGGGCGCAGCTAGTTTCCAATATAATGGGTAGGAAAAGCTTTTAGCTTAGTTCAACTTGTTTCAAAAGAGGTTTAATTTTAGTCACCGGTACTGTAATTAGATCTATACTAAGTAGATATATGTACGTTCAGAACAATTTATAAGAGCATACGTACCTAAACTCGCACGGAAGTATGTTTGTCTCCTGAAGTTATGTCGGGTCGTGTCTGCTCGACTTACCTGAAGGCACGAACACCGGTATTTAGGTAATGGGTATACGGCATTTACTGGAGTCATCGTGAGGAATAGGTACTTGTCAGACTCGCTAGGTGGAGATATTGGAGTTTTCTTGTAATTTGTAATGAATAACGTGTACGTCTTTTTTACATCGTTCTCACATATAATTGTAAATTCAACATTAATGATGTTACTAATATTTTTGTAAAAATATAAATTAAAAGAGTCAATGGAGTTTCTTGCCCGTTCTTCTCCATAGGTACCTACGCTTTACAATGGGCAACTAGCTTCATATTTTCTGACTGACCGACCCCTTGACAATTCAAAAGTGCCTGTAAATGGTTTAATTGAAATAAATGCTTTGAGTTTGAGTTTGAAGAGGCTACCAGTTGCGAAGGGTGAGTTTATGACAGAGGTAAGCCGGAGCAAAAAAAATGCATGTATGCGTTTTGCAATGTTTTAATAAGCTATTTGACTGGTTTAAACATTGCAACAAATTGCATAATGTATTTCTTTTAAAAAATAGTAAATAAAAATGTACTGTTTAAATAAGCCGCCAAAACGCTATCTTTAACAATATGGCGTCGTGACGTCACGATTCACGTAAACAAACGTTGAAACGGTCGAGATACTAGACAAAAGTCATCTGTTCTGTCAACGATAGACAGAAATTTACTAAATCATGACGTCATCTTAAATTCAGCCAATCCAGACAGTTTTCGATTACGTGGCGACAGATTTAAAAAGATGAGGTTTTTTCGGGATTTTTTTTATAAATAATACATTGTTTTGTAGTAAAGATTAATGCAAATCGATTTTAAAAGCGATAATCTATACGAGTGTCAATAATTATGACCTTATTTTTTACATTGTCAAATAGCCTATTGTATGGTGTATTAAATACCTACAGTATGATATGATTATATTTCAATGATGAATTGTCTATGTAAGGTGTTAAAAAATTAACCTGACAAACTTTTAGAGGTGCTTTAGACCAACGAACTGAACAACTTTCACTTTGAGAAAAATAATTTATCTATAGAAAATTGAAAATCCTTATACTTATCTCGTCTTTATATCAGAGTCCTGTCAAAATATATATTTGGGAACCTAGATATTCTGTAATCCAATCGGAATAAATACACACTACCTTAAGAATATGTTTGATTTACAAATTATTTTGGTAATACGTTTGTATGAACTACGCATTCACATGCCTAGTTCGCCGGCCCCTTAAATTTAAAAGAAGATTGACTTATTCAATTTATTCAAAACGATCAAATCATTTTTAATAAATTGAATAAGTCAATTTATTATTTTTAATAAATTGAATAAGTCAATTTATTCTTCATTCATATGTTCTTCTTCTTAATTTGTAGGGGAGCTAAAAGAGCCTCTTAGAGCAATTAAACACCGATAGGAATTATTTTTACCTATATTGATAGAACAAAGTTACACATTACCGTGTAAACTAGTCCTGATATATCTAAACAAAAAAAAAACCTAATAAAATATTTGACACCCCGTTCTAAGCTTGCTTGAATGCTCGAATGGAACCCGCACTAGATTATAGCCACCCTGCCCTATACAACATTATTTTTAGTAGGTATATGCGAAACCCGAAACACGTGTCTAGTATTTTTATGTAAAGAACCTATGTACAAAATTTCAAAACTGTATCATGAAAAATCACAAAGTTATAAGCTTGTTAAGTTACCTGTTTGTCCGTACAAAAGCATGCTCACCCGCGCCGCGCCGTCTTGCGGTCATTGACATAGTACGAACGATTAGGTACCTAGTACCTAATCGTTCGGCGCGGAGATTGTATAACCTACTTAGTGTCGCTCGGAGTCCAACTTTTAATCTTTTTTAAATATTTTTGGGACAAAATATAACATGGGGTAAAAATTATTGGAATCGATTCAGTTAGGTACTTATTCTGAACAAACTATTTTCAGGTTTCGCATATACTAAAAATAACGTTGTATAAGATTAGGCTACATAGATAGCCTCTACATGAGCTTTTGACATTAGTTTGCTTCCCCTGAAAATCAATATACAAACCCCAATTTAATCTGATAATTCCTACCCTAAATAAACAAAATATATGTATTCTGAAAATGCTGTAAGTTCAGCGCGGCTTGACGATTTATAGTATACCGTTGGAAACTGGGTGAAATATTATACTACCATTCATTTTGACGCCCGACCGCGTAGCCTGATAATTTTTTATACACATTTTATTAAATTTTATCCTGGAAATTATGTTTTGAATAAATATAATGGATTCGATTAATGGAGGTATTGCTTGGGCAATAAATCGTTTTTGTCTATATTGACACGCTTTTAGATACGGGAATAATTAATAAGAATGAATAATGAATATAAGGTTTTGATTAAAAATGTTCTATAATATTTTTAGCGAAACTGTTCTCACAAATAATCTTTCCATCATGTAGGTGCTCTGAAATGAGGGAAGACATGGAATATTATTTAGTTCTATAATTCCCATAGGTACTTACCACTTACCCTCCATATTATTAGTATTTCACAGCCTCGGAGCGGCTCTGCACTATATCCAATCCGAATCCGAGAAACCGGTCCGAAGTAACCGTAGTCCTATTTATATGAGGGGTTGCGCACTAGATAGACTAGACTATCCGTCCGAATTTAGAACATTCCCAATTCGGATTGAAGTCGGATCTTTAATTCGGATTCAGATCGGATGTAGTGCAGAACCGCTCTAACTAATGATTCTCTAGTGCAGAACCGCTCTAACTAATAATGATTCTCCCGAGTTGCGCCACAAAACCTTCTAAGATATACTTTTGTTATTGTTAATTATTATTTATGTACGCATTAAACATTAGGTTCCTACTCTTTTGCTCGTCGAAAATATAACAATATTTATTCCAAGCTAAAAGCCAGACAGACATTACAAAATAAGTACTTACATTTATTCTAGAAATTCTAGCAACGTAGCTTATTTGATGTTATTAAAATAAAGAGCATTCTATTTATTAAATTTATTTTAGTAATTATTATAAAGTTTTTGCCTGTTTTGTTATTTTGTTGTAGTGAAAAAGTGCCTTTTCATTTTCACTATATTTAAAAACTTCCAACCCGCACTGGGCGGGCCCAGGGTGGATTACGGCCATAGATATGTGATTACGGCCCACTCTCTCTCTCACAGAGAGAAGGCCTGTATCCCAGCAGTGGAAACATTATAGGGTGATTATGCATATTTTCAAATTGAATTAAGTATACTTTTACAGATCGTGAAATGTTTAATTTTAGTTTTATCAGAATCATTCGTTTTTCATTTATTTATTCATTTCATTAAGGTCCGATATTTCAATAGTTTCTTCTGACGAATAAATATGGCTGTTCGACAGCTTTTGTACCTATATAAAATTATGTCAAATATTTTTATTGCTTTGCATTGAAATCTAAAAACTATTAGTGGAAATATACATAATCTATGTGACTTCCTTTGAAAGGAAAACATTAGTGAAAACGGGCCGAACAATACTATTTTATTATAGCCACGATATTGTTTACCACAACAAAATGGCGGAGAATAAGGTCACGTTGCTTCCTTCCGGGTAATCATAGCCGGACTAAGACATGTCCGGTGTCCGGATCCTGTTATCCGTTATAGATTCTGTGATCCGACCGACCTATGTTCTTTATTATACAAAATATCATCACGCTTGTAATCCTTGAAAGGTTAGGCAGAGATGTACAGACGCCAGCACATCAAGCTACTACAATCTGTCAAATTTCTTTAATAGATTTTCAACTTTATCTCTAAAGCATAAGGTTCAAAATTGATTGGGAAAATTTGACAGATTGTAGTAGCTTGATGTGCTGGCGTCTCTACCTATAGTTCACCCACATTTTGCCTGTGATAGGAGGCGAGCCTATGACTCCGGGATGCTTCTGAGAAATTTCCGATGGAAAACCCGTAACCTTTTAGATTAATGAAACTCAGTCCCAATATCGATACCATATTGGTAAAACATTAACAACCTCTTAAGAGGTTATTGTTCTCATAATTGTGGACAACTTTTACTGTGGGACCAAACGTGAAATCGCGAAAAAAAAAAAAAACAGCTGTTCCCTACATTTTGACGAGTTAGACGAACATAAATGTAGGGAACAGCCCACAGTCACGGTCGGTTCGTAGACCACGTAGACGGACCAAAAGGAGTTTGTAAGGATCGTGGCAGGTGGCGATCTGTAGGTTCTGCCTACCCCCGTGAGAAGGTGTGAGTTTATATATCTTTGTGTATATTTTAATGTGGTTCAAAATATCTAATATATCGGAATCCGATCAAAAAGATGTAAAACTCAGAAAAATCCTCTTTCTTTAACTCTTACATGTGTCGAGGTTTTTATTCATATTTTCGTGTCCAAATGTAAATCTGTTTGTCTGAAACGCGCGGCTCTCACAATTTATGTGTGCTGCATTCTAACCGCGGTCATTTCGGGTTTATGCTCTTTTTGTCATGCTCATTGTGACTAACAAACTTTAGCGTGAATATGATAATAAAGACGGACTGTTTGAGGATGTTTAAAAAAAGAAATATTTTTTGTTGTATGCTTATTTCAAGCAGCTTGTGCTTGAACCTAGAGCTACCTACATTACGTAAGTCGCTGACGTTACCACTGGACCACCAGCACCACTGCTCTTTAGTCTCTAAAGTGGAGCTTGCCATATAGGTAAAAAATACTATAATATCATGCATAGAAGCTGTACCTGAAAAAGGCTGACCAGCAGGACTATTCTGTTACAATCTCACCGTGAGGACCTAGGCGAAGTGACCTTGAAGTGAGCTGTCATTCCATCTGATGCTATATAATATTCATTATACATTATACATGCCATCAACTCATAAAATATTCGCAGAGGTCGCATGGGGAAGCCATGCAGGCTCCTCTACATTACCTACTGTACTAGCATGCTCAGTGTACGTATAATTATGCAAAAACATTACACGCGGGTTTATCGTACCCACAGATATAGAAAGACCTAGATAACGCAAGTATCACGATCTGTATGAAAACCAAGAGTGTAATTTTTTGGACTACCTACTATGACGTCACAAGCACTATTTAATGATGGGAAAATCAAATAGATTCAAAAACGCCGCCGCGTGCGGCACCCGTCTCGCCCCACCCCCGGGGCCTAGCGCCAGCGCTCACGCTCACCCAGCCAGCAGTACACAGGACAGCGCGAAAGTGGCGGCTTACGATTTTTGTACGTAAGCTGGTGCGGTTTTTGGCACTCGAAGTAGTTGCTCTTGCATTATCTAGGTTTATCTATATCTGTGACAGTAGCTAATTCCAAACACTCATCATTATCACAATTTATCGTGTTATAAAAATGTGGGTAGGTAGATTATTATCATAAAATGATTGACGTTCGCGTGAGCTAGTTGTCAGAGTATAATTTAAGGCCTTCAATATGTTAACAACTTGTTTTCTACCAATTATTTTGTTCAAAATTAACGTAGTATAAAGAGAATAAATATAGTGAACTAGCAGCGCCCCGCGGTTTCACCCGCATAAGTGTCGATCCCGTATTGGGTTAAAAACTATCCCATTTCCTTTCCCGGGACTCAAACTCAATTGGTTCACCGGTTTAAGCGTGAAAAGGTAACAGACAGACAGACACACTTTCGCATTTATAATATTAAGTATGGATTAATATAATTAACCCCTCGCATGTCACGTGTACAGGGTATGTTCCGATAACAATAGAATTTATATTGTGTCTGCTAATTAGACATGCGACGGGATGCTTGAACTTGGCTTGACACGCTGCCGCGTGCCACGTAAACGTGTCGATTCAGTTATTTACGATGCTTCATTGCGATATTCAGTCAGTCATCTGCCTAGCCTTTTCCCAACTATGCTTGTATCGACTTCCGGTCTAACCTACTACGATTTTACAATAAGCGACTGCCTATCTGACCTCCACAACCTAGTTACTGTATACGATACCACTACCGAACTTAATAAGCTTGCCTAGCAGACGAGGGGGCTTCTCCGCTGAGAGAAAGGTTTACAGATTATCTAGATAAAAAAAATAGTGAGACCATTATTGTAACCCTCTCAATAACCCTTTTAAAACATCTAAATATCCCTCACTCATATTACTCATTCGGTAAAAATAAACTAAAATACCCCAACGGAGGAAACTGTATGTTTACGCAGGTGTACCTCTTTTTGAGGGTAACTACTTTAAATTGTAAGTGGGCTCTTAGGCAGCGATCATCTAAAACCGTAGACAGAGTAATCTATAGACTCATAGTATCCGTGTCACCGAAAGGGACAAAAAAATCCGGCAATCTTCATCAAACTATCATTTTTACAGCTTATTACACTGCACCTTACCATTTTCACAGTTGCGCAAATGTATTATTATTGAATTATGCACGAAAAAGATCTTGTTTACCGTTTAATCGCGGTGCGGCACGCAGTAAGGGACAGAAGTATTCTTACTCTGTCTATTTTCTTAGCTAATTTCTCTTTTTCTTGTGCGAATGAAAAAGAAGATATGCAGCAGTCTATAGTTTACTCTGTGTACGTCTAAAACCTTTTGCCATTACGTACGGCTTACCCACATTCGTTTTCGCAAAAAACAAACTGAAATCCAAATGACACGATCACCATTCCTCTTTGAGTTGGTTTTTGCGCCCATTAAGTCTGTGTTTACCTATGTCTGGCTGTCTAATATTTTCGAGATGACATGAGCTTTTTTAATGATTGACCCAGAATCGCAGTTGATCGGGAAAAGTGAAAGAGGAAGAGAGGCCTTTGTTCTGCAGTAGGAAAGGATATGGCGAAAACGTTCGTACCAACCAATAAGAAAGACTGCCTCACTGTATGCAACATTCTGTATTTTTTCATTCATTTCTGAACCATTACTGGCGTAATTAAGTAATAACTTTCCTAACAACTCGCTTACTACCATTTTTCTAAATCCTTTAGAAGATACAAAATGAGTAAATACTTCTATAGTGCCTCAACGATTTACGGGGCTTGAATGACTTTGGACTCGTCTGCTCCACCGGCCATAGGTCCTTTGAGAAACATGGCCAGCCCACTGCCACTTCAGTTTGCTTACTCTGCAAGCTATGTCAGTAACTCCGGTGAATGACTTTAACAGAGGGGCATTTTTGTTAATTTTTTTATAAATTATTGTATTGGAAAAACAAAATTGCGGTGATAGTTTCGATTTTTGCCACACGCCATGGGATCGAGGAGGGGTGAGGGGGGTTCAGGGGATCAGACCGGAATAACTCGCCAAAAGATACCAATAAGGACCAAAGATCAATCAATTTACCTAGCCTTTTCCCAACTATGTTAGGGTCGGCTTCCTGTCTCACCGGATGCAGTTTTCGGGCTACCGACGACCCGTAACGACTGCCAAAGGTCCAGGAATGACAGCCGGGACCAACGGCTTAACGTGCTTTCCGAAGCACAGAGAGGTCTTATTAGTCTTGATATGTAAAGATGGCACCTATCCATGCGGTTGGTTACCGCGGCAAGCGTAGCTTAACCTGATCGATCGACCGGTGCGGCTGTTATTACTTAGCCACAAATCCCACCAAGGACCAAAGATAAAAACCATATTATAATATTTCATTCTTGTTTGTCACGTCTAGACTTCACGTCTCTAGAGTGACCTAATCTATTAGCATTAATTTCGTGAAAACAAACGTTATACCGGTAAACCTATAAAGACGATATTTATAGACCATCCGTTAAACTTCAAGAGAATGGCTTGTAAGATATCTTTCACGATCTGTTTAAAGATACCTACAGGGTGACATCGACGGGCAAATGGGCAATCTGTCACCAAGAAATCAGAACATAATCTTGGACCCCTCTTTTTTTTGGGTTGGAAAGTATCAAATAACTTCTCCCGCTCTGGGCGGAGCAGTAGGGCGTGTCAGACTTTTGCTGACTAAAACCCACCCGTGTTCCTTCAGTTACCTGTGCCACCACGGTATCTCTTTCGAACAACCCGCGACCCTGGCAGGCACCGACCCTAGCGGACCCCGTCAGTTAGTGCTGACATCTCTTTGAGGCGCGCGTGGAACACAACGCTTCGTCGACCCGGGTCTGGTCCTTACCTGACGGCGAGCTGCCCATTGCTCGCCGTCCGCAAGCCCGCGCCTACGGTGGCCGGGAATCGGCTCTCGATTCCCGACGCCCAGGGCGTCTCCTGCGGCGACTAGGGGCGTGTGGGCGCAAAGAATGCCTCTCAAAGATTAATGAGTTAAAGTTTTTCGTCGGTTATTAAAAAAAAATTACCACTCCATACATTTTGACCGCTTAGGTATTGCACTTTTCTATGAAACAGCTGATTTTTCTTATTGATAACCACTGAAAAATTTATACACTAGTCTTTAGTATCATGTGTTGAATTCATGGTTACCTACAGTTTGCGCACTGTTTAAAAAATTATCCTGTAGACCATCATTCGTTTAACATCAAGAGCCTGTAACATATCTTCCACGATCTGTTTACTCCATAAATATCTATAAGTACTCTATCTACTTGACGTTCCACATTTCCAATATGTTTTCTACAGTATCTTAGGTTTATATGAGACTGATAGCCAATAGCCCTCGTACCTATCTTATCAATTGCTTCTGAATTACGTCATTCAGACGAACTGTATGACTCCTATTTATTTGACAACCACTTTCATCCGACATGACCAGGGCAATACCCTCCGTATGAATGAAAAAATTTTTTTCTGTTTCTTCCATTTCTTTCGCGAATCTTTCCTTATCTTTTATGGAATAGGATATTTTGTCGTCGTATCGTTTCTGGTGGTAAAAGAAATGAATTCTTTACTGCGGGCCGGCTTCAGTAGGTTTCCATTTCAGTTGTATTTTATAAAAATGTAATTGAATTTATAAAGGTATGAGGAACGCGGTGTAAAGTTCACTCACCCTCCATAGAAAAGGGAGGATCCTCCGACCAGACGGGTGTTGTGTCTGATGGGCAACTGCCCGATGATTGATGACGGGACGTTGTATGCTAATTGCGCGGAAAACTCTGCTTGCACGATGCAGGATTTTGCGTGACGTCAGTGTGATACGTCACATGTGGCGATGTAGATGCCGCCACAAGCTTTTTGTTTTTGTTTTGTCTGATCTTATTTCATTGATCGTGTTAGGGTGATTGATAGGATGTCAGTGTAGCTGTCTACAAAATATTTTGATAGATTGGCTACTCAATATTTTATGATGGACGCTCTCCTTTCTTTAACGGACACGGACACTTTGCCTACTATGTGAAACATCGGTAATCGTATTTCGGGACGAATGAATTGAACTACGAGTATGTATATGCTTTAAAAAAATAATCAGAATAATATACCTATCTATTTATCAAGAAAAACGATTAAGTCATGTTTTAAATCAAGAGCCAAGCGGCCTTATTACAAAACAAGGTTTTTCTTTAGACCCAGGTTTAAACCATCGAGCCGTTTTTGAATTTAGAACGTTATTCCGGCAATGTTAAACACCTTTCACAAAAACTTCCGTTAAACCCGAGTCTAAGTTGTCAATTTTGCATTGAGAACTTTACTTTTATCGGTATAAAGTTCAAAATACAGTAACTGGCTCGAAAGTTTGGGCTAGGTCTCAAGTTCTAACTTTACTCCTAGCCTTTTGTAATAAGACGGAGTGAGTCTAACATGGTCTCCAATTTTACGACGAAACCAACTCAATAACGCTGAAACACTTGTATTTTTTTACAACAAACTCTAACTTATTCAAATTAAAACGACGGCAGGCTATCTGTCAAATGAAAACTTATAGCTTCTTTGTCCTTGAGCAGGTCACAGACCTGTGAAATTGATTAATATAGATGTCTAGACAAAACGACAGTCATGCGTAACTTGTCAAATCAATAAACATGACCCTCAGGGAGTTGAGGAATATGGTAAACATGTTCAAATCGATAAAATAGCATCCATTATAAACATGCTTGAAAATACAGATATTAAAACAGAAGAAGAACTAGCAGGGGATCGAGGAGGGGAGATTGGAGGAGGGTTCAGGGGATCAGACCGGAATAACTCGAAAGAAAGATAGGAACTGTTTTGATGAACCTTTTTGCAGGTCACGTAGATGGCGAGAAGGTTTGAAATATAACTGTTAATTACAGGGATAAGTCGTATCTTGCGGTAGATAGAGCAGAGGATTAGGCCACATCTGAGGGCAAATCCCGTACCTACTTCTTTTAAAGAAGTTTCGTAACTTGTCAAATCAATAAACATAACCCCAGGGAGTCGAGGATTATGGTAAACATGTTCCGATCGATAAAATCGCTTACGGTACTCCCAAACCCAAAGAACTGTTTTGATAAACATTTTTGCAGGTCACGTAGGTGGCCAGAAGGTTCGAAATATATCTCTATTAAGTATATGTAGGGTAATTTCGTGCGGTTGGTAGATCACATAATTTGCATAGTACACATAATATGTATACCTAAGCGCTTGGCCAGACTGGCAGTGCGGGGCGGGGAACGGCGCGGGTGCGGGAACGCGCGCGATCTGCCTGTCCGCAGTCGAGCGCGGCTTCGTTCTGATTGTTGTCGTGTCCAATGTTTGTCAAAATATAATATGGATGAAGGAGACTTATTTTTACTAGAAAAAAGCTCGAACTAGTTTGAGAACCCAGGTACCCACCCGCGCGGGCCGCCAGCGCACACACTGCGGCCACTTATATGAACGAGCTATGGCGTGAGTAGCCCGCGTGCCCACTACGGACGCTCAAATGAAATTCTTATGTTTGATTACGTCGCGCCGCGCCCGCCCCGCGCCCGTTTGCAGTCTGGCCAAGCACTAAGTGTAAGTGGCGACTACAATGTCAAGAGTACATGTTGCTATTGCTAAACAAAAAACATGTCCTTCCAGTCAGTTTTAATAAAGGTTCCTCAAGCCTCGACTGAATAGGCAAACGTGCATCGTCGATCGACCACATCTTACCATCAGGTGAATTATAGGTCTACGTGCTACCTGCTGCTTTGGCTTTGACACCCGACCCTTACCATTAACCCTTCGTATGAAACGTGGATCCACGCGAGAGACAATGGCTTTTTAATTGTTTCTGTAATTACGGCATTCAACCGATTAATCAGTTTCAAACTTAACTAAACCTGCATAGTTTAGGTTTCATCGTTATCTCCATAATTACTTAATACTGCGCTCAGTATGACACCTTTGAGAAACTTGGTACAGTTAAGCTCATAAATATTCAAGCGGTCCGGAATTGCTGCAACTTGGTGAGCTAACTTATTTAAGTTGCTACGTATACTTTGATGCTGGCTGGTTTAATAAACTAGGTTTGGTTAATAAAGTATCCTTCTAAGCTTCCTTTTCTTGTTTCTAGTTGGTTGCGCGAAACGACGAATAAAATGTTAACAAAAAAGTAATTTAAAAAATTAAACCGACTTCAAAAAGAAATGAACTTAAAATTATGAAATAACTTTAATTTCGGAAGTCGGTCTTGGGACTAGAATTTGACCAAGGTTTTGAGATGTTTTTTTGCCTTTGACACTACACCCGTAGCTCGTATCAATAAGCCAGGCCGTCACACTTACACGTATTAGTCCATATCTTGAAAATTACTGAATCGATTTTGATTAAACTTGCACTGTTCCATAAGTTGAAGTAAATGTAAGCCAATAAAAAATAAATGGTCACGATCCGATTAATAGAATGCGTGGACATGCGTGGACATACATACATACATACGTCTATAAAATTTTGTATATTTGTTTGGAAGCCCTAATAGATTGTCATATGTGAATATAATGCAATTCCAATAATATTACATACATACGTGTCGAATTGATAACCTCCTTTTTTTTGAAGTCTGTAAAAAAACTTCGTTATGAAATTCAAAACCACCAACGTGATTTTTGCAATCTTGAATGATATGATTTTTTGAAACCTAAACTTAATTGCCTGAAATGAGATGGTAATAATAGTCGGAAATCCATAAAACTTTGTAAGCAAACGTGTTGTTTAATGCTCGTTACTCCAATCTATAAGACTTACGATATTTAACTGTGAAACGACATTTAAAATCTGAGGAGCAATTTCCGTAGTTTTGAGAACGTTCTAATCTGTCAAAAATACTTTTAATTTACATTCATTTTTCGCAACAAGTTTATGACATAGAGTATCGCTGAGATGAGATTGCGACTACATTTTTAACGTGTTTAGTGTTTAGCTACCAAAATGGGTCTTCTGAAATAAAACATAAGTCGACAAAACATTATCAGCTCGACACAGTCGACACCAACAATCAATGCTTGTCAAGCGGGACCACAAACCAAGAGGCACTCCAATTTATAAGATTCAGAATACCTTGCAATTCCATTTATCACTGACACACGTGGAGCAAAACATTTGGGGACACGTCGAAAAAGACAAAGCGTATCATGTGCGGTTTCAGGAAAACAGTCCCTTAAACACCTGTCCCACAACCAGCGATTAACGAGAAGCGAGTAAAGCTGGAGTTGAAGTTGGAGTGGAGACCGCGTATCGTATTGTGTGACGCCCATAGATATAGATACACCTAGATAACGCAAGAGCAACTACTTCGCGTGCCAAAAATCGCACCAGCTTACGATAAAAATCATAAGCCGCCACTTTCGCGCTCAGTCCTGTGTACTGCTGGCTGGGTAAGCGTGAGCTTTTGACGTCATAGTAGGTAGTCAATAAAAAATTAAATTAAAAATTTAAAAAACCCCCGACAAAAATAAAATTAAGGAATCCCTACAAAAAGCATGAAATAAAAAAATAAATTTTAAAAAATCTTATGGAAGTCGGGGGACCGTTCTGTGGAACACCTTCTATTCTGCTTTCGAGGTCCCCCGACTTCCATAAGATTTTTTCAAATTTATTTTTTTATTTCATGCTTTTTGTAGGGATTCCTTAATTTTATTTTTGTCGGGGGTTTTTTAAATTTTTAATTTAATTTTTTATTTCATGCTTTTTGTAGGGACTCCTTAATTTTTGTATTTCATTTCTTTTATTTTCTTCCGTTTTAAGATTCTGGTAATTTGGTGTTTAATCAGTTTTTTATCCGTCAAAAAATATTGATTAATTTATATAGTTGAGGAATAATTTTTAAGACTAAACAGATTTTTTTGTTTTATTATATTTTTCGAGTTTTTAGTTTTCATTTCGTTAGGTAGTTAATATTCCTCATTCCCTTTCAATATAGTGTAAATTATTCTACTTGTCATGCCCTTGCATTTGATAAGTACTGAAGGAGTATTGAAGGAGTTGTGAAAAAAAAATGTAGTTCGCCATTTTGTGGTGGCGGCTATCTTGGATTTGAAATTTTAATAGTGTATAGTATTCTACTAGTCAAGCCCTTTCATTTGATACCCATATTGAGGGAGTTGAGAAAAAAAAATGTAATTCGCCACTTTGTTGTGGCGGCCATCTTGGATTCAAAATTTGTTATAGTGTATAGTATTCTACTATTGAAGCCCTTTCATTTGATACCCATATTGAGGGAATTGTGAAAAAATATGTTATCCGCCATTTTGTAGCGGCGGCCATCTTGGACCGATTTTCACCAAACATAGCTAAGAACACTCCCGACTAATACACCTTTCAAACAAAAAAAACTAAATCAAAATCGGTTCATCCGTTCGGGAGCTACGATGCCACAGACAGACACACACACACACACACACACACACACACCCCCACACACACACACACACACACAGACACGTCAAACTTATAACACCCCGTCGTTTTTGCGTCGGGGGTTAAAAAATGGCACGCTTGGTTTTCATACAGTTCGTGATACTTGCGTTATCTAGGTCTATCTATACCTGTGGTGACGCCCCTCAGCTTGATGGACCGACGACCTAAAGAAGGTGCTGGGACAGACTGGATGCAGAAGGCGGAGGACAGGTGGTTGTGGCGCAGGCTGGGAGAGGCCTGCGACACAGGACTGCGATAGGCTGAGTTGATTGAGTAGAGCTAGCAACAAAAAAAACGGTCAAGTGCGAGTCGGACGCGCGCACCGAGGGTTCCGTAGGTATGGTAGTTTAGGCACGGTTTTTTTTTTAATGTACCTAAAAATTTACGGTTTTCGGCTTTTTTCCTTTACTTGTGCTACATGATCTCGCTTCTTGCCAAATTTCATGAATCTAGGTCAACGCCTATAAATTTTGATTCCCTTGAGAGTATCGAAATATACGTTTTTTGCAGCATAAACGGCCGTATCTTTTTTTACGCTAAATAAAACCGTTAAAAAAAAGAAACAAGCTAAAACTTCTTGCTGAGTTAAAAGTGTAGATTTAAAGCAAAGAATAAAAGAAAGAAGTCTTAAATAAATATCTGTGTGGACCTACTGAGATAATTTCTTCTGTCGCAACGACTGATTTGTACCATAATACCATAACCATAATCAGCCTATAATGTTCCCACTGCTGGGACACTGGCCTCCTCTCAGTGAGAGGGAGTGGGCCGTAATCCACCACGCGGGCCCAGTGCGAGTTGGCAGATGTCATGTCTTCGAATTTTTGGTTCTAGGACATGCCGGTTTCCTCACGATGTTTTCCTTCACCGTTTTGAGAGCAGTGGTGATGAAATAATTTACACAAAGTAAAGCGCCTGTCTGGGTTCGAACCTACGACCTACAACTCTTAAGTCGCGGCCGTTACCACTTGGCCACCACTGCTCTGATTTGTACAAGTCGCAGTAATTGTTCTGTTTCTAGATTTGTAGAATATTCTACGTTGTTCTAGTGGAAAAGGTACTCATATCATTAAACATAGTTTTAGTTTTGAAGAATTTTGTGTCAATCAAAATTAGGCCTTGTAAATGCACGCGAAAATTTGTATGTTTTGCTTAAAAAAAGCTCGTGGCTAAGGAGGGATTCGTGGCTAAGTAGCCGCACGGGCCGATCGATCAGGTTAAGGGCCCCTTTTCCGAAATTTACGTTTCTAGATCGAGTTGTTTTCAGAGAAATCACCATATTTAAATTCGCAAAAAAATATATAGTACAGATACATGTTTAATCTAGTGACTTTTTTGGATAAAAACACAATATTTAACATTTTGCTCGACAAAAAAAAAATCAGAAGTAAAGTCGATTTTGAAAGGATTTTAAGTTGTATGAGACTTGGGGGAACGCAATTTTTATGAAAATTTTACATTTCATTTACTAATCAGGTTTAACAGGGATATTATTGGATAGATTTATAATATGGCACTTATTTTTTTCCATATAAAATAAATGCGTGAAAAACGACTCGAGCGCACCGCGCCAGTGTCCTGCCGGACGTCATCGAGGGAGGACCTATGCAATTTTTGCTCGCAACGACATTATCGTAAAAACGTGTTGTATTAGAAGTAATTAAAATGGCAAATAAAAAAAAACAAAATTAAGAAAAAAAGGGCATCTGAAGTGAAGAAAATCCGAAAGTGTATTGCGTCACAATATTATTACTTGTGGTTCTCTACACAGACTAGCGAAGTCAGTATGACTAGAGTTTAAAATCTTTAATATTTTTAATCGAAACATTCACCTTTACATATTTTTACATAAACTGACGATCCGAATGGCGCAGCGGTAGTGAGGCCGCTTTACGATCTTAGGGTCCGGGTTCGAATCTCGGTATTTTGTTTCTGAGTCATGGATGTTTGTGCATAAGAAGTACCTATGTATTTACAAAAAAAGTATATATTTATTATATCAACTACCTGGTGTCCACGACACAAGCCAACGATATTTATTTATTTACTAGCTGTTGCCCGCGACTTCGTTCGCGTGGAAATTTGAAAGTGTATGAAAAAAAACATGTGTGCAATTCACACGTGGTAGAAGTGAAACCTTCAAAAAGAGCACAAAGAGAACCACGAACTTAAGAAACACTATACAATGCTTCCTATCTCATTTTTCAAAAAGGACGGGGTGTTCTAAGTTTGACGTGTCGGGGTGTGTGTGTGTGTGTGTGTGGGGGTGTGTGTGTGTGTGTGTCTGTCTGTGGCATCGTAGCTCCCGAACGGATGAACCGATTTTGATTTAGTTTTTTTTGTTTGAAAGGTGTATTAGTCGGGAGTGTTCTTAGCTATGTTTGATGAAAATCGGTCCAAGATGGCCGCCGCTACAAAATGGCGGATAACATATTTTTTCACGATTCCCTCAATATGGGTATCAAATGAAAGGGCTTCAATAGTAGAATACTATACACTATAACAAACTTTGAATCCAAGATGGCCGCCACAACAAAGTGGCGAATTACATTTTTTTTTCTCAACTCCCTCAATATGGGTATCAAATGAAAGGGCTTGACTAGTAGAATACTATACACTATTAAAAATTTCAAATCCAAGATGGCCGCCACCACAAAATGGCGAATTACTTTTTTTTTTCACAACTCCTTCAATATAGGTATCAAATGCAAGGGCTTGTGACAAGTAGAATAATTTACACTATATTGAAAGGGAATGAGGAATATTAACTACCTAACGAAATGAAAACTAACTACAAAAAGCATGAAATAAAAAATTAAATTAAAAATTTAAAAAACGCCCGACAAAAATAAAATTAAGGAATCCCTACAAAAAACATGAAATAAAAAAATAAATTTGAAAAAATCTTATGGAAGTCGGGGGACCGTTCTGTGGAACACCTTCTATTCTGCTTCTGAGGTCCCCCGACTTCCATAAGATTTTTTCAAATTTATTTTTTTATTTCATGCTTTTTGTAGGGATTCCTTAATTTTATTTTTGTCGGGGGTTTTTTAATTTTTTAATTTAATTTTTTATCTCCCACGTTAAATCTTATGAATTTATGTGTCTGTCGCCAACGCCAATAACACTAGTTTACAGCGTTTTTGTTCATGAGATGAAAACCATGTGTTTGCATAGAGGATAAAATGCTTAATGAGATTCTGAAGTGGAAAAAATTTTGATCGTCTAGTTTTCAAAATTTTTACTTTTTTTTTTTGTTAATTTTAAGATTACCATATATTGAAAGTATTACATATTGCAAATTTTACTCTGTTTTAATTCAGATTTGTATCAGTATCTCTTAAATTAGACCAACAGTAATCTGCTAACTTTTTTTTATACCAGAAATCTTGGTACTGTTCCCCAAAACCCTTACAATTATGGTAAAAACGAACATCATGTTTATCGTTTTTCTGGGGAAAATTTTGGTGTGAGTGTGGAAAATGATTTATTAAAGACATGTTGAGACCGATCTATTCGCCATCCTTCAATTCAGATCCTTCGAAATCAAAATCATACATCTGGCTCGAAATGGGGTCTTAGGTTCTGTCTCCAATTCTGTGGGTTTTGCTTCGTTTTATTGACTGAAACTACTAGGCAACATCGGGTAAGGCATTCTTTTCGAATGTAGCATAGGATTTGACCCACGGTGTGGAACCTAAGATAGAAACACGCTTGTACGATACGACTACATACAGATAGCACAGCTAATAGAAATCTCTATTTCTAGACAGCACGTTTCGCCGAAAACTTTGTTGATAGACAACATTGTCCGTAGATATCACGGTTCATAGGAAGGACTGTTGACAGAGATCTCTGTTCATAGATAGCACTTCTTGCCGTAAACTTTGTTCTTAGAAACCACTGTTTCCCTTGGTTAAAAAAGCGCAACATAGGATGCAAGAGCGAGCGAAGGGCACCCCGAGGTTCGGTTTGGTTACTTTAAACCCTTTACACAGAAATAGGAGCCCCGCCAAGCGGGGCTCCGTCGACATAGGATGCAAGAGCGAGCGAATGGGAATACAGCTTACTTAAAAAATAATGATCTAATTGGTTTCCATGAACCAAAGGTGCTTTCTGTGAACCAAGGTGAAACAGTGGTTTCTATGAACAAAGTTTCCGGCAAGAAATGCTATCTATGAACAGAGATCTCTGTCAAAAGTGCTTCTTATGAACCGAGATATCTACGAACAATGTTTTCTATCAACAAAGTTTTCGGCGAAACGTGCTGTCTAGGAATAGAGATTTCTATTAGCCATGCTTTCTGTATGTAGTTGTATCATACAAACGTGTTTCTATCTTAAGTACCACACTCTTTGACCCATGGGTCATCATTATATTGTATGTAACACCACTTGTTCTGGTTTTTAAAGCCTACATATTTAGTTAGGCAAAAATAACAGCTAGTTTCGTGATTTGTTAGGTCTTGCCACAAAATTGACAATCTAAATTGCACGTATTTTTTATTTCTTGCTACCGTATTTGTTAGTACTTTTCATCTACTACTTGAAAAACCCTTTTTATTAAAATTTGCTACCGAAAGTTGAAGTTAAATAAAGTAGTACCATTTTTATAGCTTCTGTAACCGATCTGTTTTTTTTACTACATATTTTTCTTGTAAATACAACAAAAAATGTTATGATCTAATTTGCACTGTCTGAAAAACATTTTCAACAAAAAACACTACAAACTGAAAAATAACTTTAATTTCGGAAGTCGGTGTCTTAGGGATCAGTATTTTAGTTTTTGCCACCGACTTCCGAAATTAAAGTTATTTTTCAGTTTGTAGTGTTTTTTTTGGAAGTCGGTTTTTTTTTGTTAAAAAGTTTTTATTTCTCGCTTTTTAGTGGGTCTATTTATAATTTATCTAAGTTACAATAGCCTGATGTCAACTTGCCCATCGCCTTTTTATAAAATATTCCTTGTCTCGATGCAGGGACGTTAATTGTTGAGGAGTTCTCCTTTTATTAGTTTTTAGATTAGATGCTGATAATCCTGGCTGCAGCATCAGGCCAGACTTATGTCAACATTGCATTGAACATAAAATTAGTCCTGTTTAAAATGAGCCCAAACACGACTACGGTGCTGTAACTTTAAGGTTTGTACTTTTTCTGATGCTCCTGACTTCAGCATCAGGTCTTCGGTGTTCCTCAGTAACAGTATGTTTATCCACACATCGAGCCCTTTTCAATGAGCCTAAACACGATATATCTGCTGTTAGTTGTCGAGGAGTTAGGTACTCTGCAGACTATCCTGACTGCAGCATCAGGTCATGACTTGATGATCATGAGACCAAATGTGGCAAATGCCCTATCAAACATCAAAACAATTTACTAATAAAACAGTCCTTGCCTGTTCGAGTAACTTCTTACTGTTAAGGAGTTGTACCTTCCATCATAGAATAGAAAGAATAGAAATACTCTTTATTATGTACACCAAATAAATTACAGACATAAAAATAGAAACTGTCATCATCAGCCCAGCTACCTGAGATGGTGACAACCATACACAATACACAAATACACAAGATACTTCATAAAATATGCGAAAAACAATAAGTGAGCCTATAAAATTTGAGGGTTGCCCTCGATTTCTCTAAGATCCCATCATCAGATCCTAACTTGGTGACAATGGGACCACCTCAGAACTATCTACTTTGGAACAAAAAAAGAATTTTGAAAATCCGTCGAAAAAAAAAAAAAACATACAAACACCCGAACATAGTAAGTACCTCCTCCTTTTTGTGAAGTCGGTAAAAATTTAATTTCATTAAATGTTTGCTTTTTGAGTTTAAGACAATTAATTGATCACTACGTAATCAGATTAAGCCAAAACTTCTTGTGAGTGTTATAAAAACCCAGACTTGATAAAAATATTTGACATTTATTTTTACTGATTAGAAGGTAGTCACAAAACAAATCCAACGGTTTTGTCTTGTGAACGAAAAAAAATATAAATTTGTAAACTAGTGTAATATTTGAACTACTGATTTATTTGTACTGTGGCGTGCTCGTCCGCCGCTATAGGTCACCGGAGTTCATACCGCGACGGCTCCTGTGCAACGCGGGCGCAAGCCGACTCAGCGCGTAAAATGCCTAAAGTTTCGGGAAAAGGGGCCCTTAAGCTATGATTGCCGTGGTCCGTCCGTGGATGGGTGACCATCTTTACATACCGAGATCCCTCCGTGCCTCGGAAAGCACGTTAAGTTCCGTTGTTCTTGGCTGTCATTCGTGGATCTTTGACAGTCGTTACGGGTAGTCAGAACCCAAAAATTCTGATAACCAGTCTTACCAAGAGGTATCGTGTTACACAGGGACTGGGTTGTAGAAGTCAGATTAGCAGTCGCTCCATGTATCCGGTTAGACTGGAAGCCGACCCTAACATAATTGGGAAAACGCTAGGCAGATGATGCTTAAAGATATCTAATAACCAATTTATATTCTATTAAGGTTGACATTTCTGTAACTGAATTAATATAGATTCAATCTTAGTTAGAACCCAATTACGAAGGTCGTAGCTCGTAGCAACTGGCTACGAAGGCTCTACGAGCGCTACGAGAAATCTACGCTTCGTAGCTTCCATGTTTTGCTGTAACTTTAACGTTAGCGTTTATTAATCGTCTTCTAATTATTATGTTACTGAAGCTTTGAAAATAGAAAAATAGTAGTTTGCTATATATTTCAGTTAAATACTTTTGTTGAAACATATTGAGGAATAAGCTGCTACGTTGCTACGCGCTTTGTTTTGCGTAGCATTTCACGCTACGAGAATGCTACGTTTCGTAGCTCTCATGATTGTGATGATGTATTTTTTATAAGCGTTATAACTTGCCTCATCGCTTTGATAAACGGACCTTTTAACTGAAAAAAAAAATACATTTACCTACATAATCAGCCTATAATGTTCCCACTGCTGGGACACAGGCTTACTCTCTTCGAAAGGACATTTACCTAACTAAAGTAATAGTGTTAGTATAACGAGCTATCTTAATCACGAAAGTATAAGTAACTAAGGAACTTGGACTAAAGAGTATTTTTCTCAATCACTTCCACAAACAAAGAACAGGAAACTTTGGCTGTCGAAGTTTGTGTCACGGAAATAAAAGTAACCTACTTTTGGATACTCACTGTGGTACTCATTTTGACGTCGATTTCAAGCTTATCACACAGTCGTGAAGAAAGGAAATGTTTTTGATTCTATAGGCCTATAGAGGTATGAGGAACAGGGTGTAAAGTTCACTCATACTCTATAGAAAAGGGAGGATCCGCTAGTGTTTTAGTTTTGTCGATACACAGTATAGGTAGTAGTGGGTAACTAGTGTGTAACCGCTCTGCGGCAAAATATAGTGAAGGAAAGGAAAGGTAGCCTTTATAAATTATTTATTTTCTGTATACAAACACTTTTACACGTCAATTATATTTTTTTTAAACTAGATGAAGTCGGCGTTTCCTATTTGACTATTCTGAGAAGAAAGGCCGAAACAAACTCAGAGGTCACAGTCTCTTTTAAAGTCCAGACAAAATTTTGGTCAGGGCATGTGAAGACAATGTAGATTGGTGTCTGAAATGGTCTTTTGAGGAAAGCACCACACAGATTGAGCGGACCTGTCCAATCAGTGCACGCATTTGTCAAAAATCGTGCAGCTCAACTCGGAACTTGCGGAGCTCAACGATTCGACGAACAATACCAAAGAAAGGACATTTGGGTAGGCCGCGTAAATCACTCAAACTGCCAGATCATGATAAAAACTAACTAAGAAGGAAAACAGAAAAAAGATATGACCCACATAGTCCTCACATTTACAATACTCGTAATTAAATTAAATTTAAAATGGTGAAGGAGAATATCGTGAGGAAACCGGCATGTCTTAGAACCAAAAATTCGAAGACATGTGACGTCTGGCAACCCGCACTGGGATCGCGTGGTGGATTATGACTCACTGCCTTTCAGAGAGGAGGCCTGTGTCCCAGCAGTGGAAACTCTATAGGCTGATTATGCTAAGCCGAAGCGGCGGAATATTCGATTTTTTATAAGTTCCAATATGGCGAGAAGTGTTTTCGTTACGAGGGTAGCATAGAAATTAACTCATTTGAATTTTAATCACAATCCAATCTAACCTTTTTATTATGATATATTATGAAAGTTATTGTTACGGACTCTTTAATCAACACATTTTTAGGGTTCCGTACCCAAACGGGACCCTATTACTAAGACTCCGCTGTCCGTCTGTCACCAGGCTGTATCTCATGAACCGTGATAGTTAGATAGTTGAAATTTTCACAGATGATGTTTTTCTGTTGCTGCTTTAACAACAAATACTAAAAATAGAATAAAATAAATATTTAAGGGGGGCTTCCATCTTTGACAGTCGGGTAGTCAGAAGCCCGTAAGTCTGACAACCAGTCTTACCAAGGGGTATCGTATTACCCAGCAACTGGGTTGTGGAGGTCAGATAGGCAGTCGCTCCATGTAAAATACTGGTATTCAGCTGCATCCGGTTAGACTGGAAGCCGACCCCAACATGGTTGGGAAAAGGCTAGACAGATGATGATGTTCTTAGTAACAGCTCGGAATTTGGAAGTTGGCCATGTGATACCCCCGTACCTCGGAAAGAACGCTAAGCGTTAGTCCTACGCCTGATCTCTCTCCGGCCGTGTCGGTTTGGCCGCCATGACCGAAATACGGTCTGGAGGACTATTTTTTTAAATTATTATTTACTAGCTGCGCCCCGCGGTTTCACCCGCATATGTTCCGATCCCGTGGGAATGTCGGGATAAAAACTATCCCCTTTCCCGGGACTCAACCTATCTCTATACCAAATTTCATCTAAATCGGTTCAGCGGTTTAAGCGTGAAGAGGTGACAGACAGACAGACACACTTTCGCATTTATAATCTATCTATATCTATACTAATATTTAAAACTGCAGAGTTTGTTTGTTTGTTTGTTTGAACGCGCTAATCTCTGGAACTACTAGTCCGATTTGAATGATTCTTTTAGTGTTGGGTAGTCCATTTATCGAGGAAGGCTATAGGCTATATAACATCACGCTACGACCCTTAGGAGCCGCGCAGCGTGTGACACCGCGGGGAACAGCTAGTATTGAAAATATAATTTAAATATTTAATCATTCTCACTATTACAGCTGCTTTTAAAAGCTAATTGATACACTAGGCTTAAAACGTGTACGCTTCACGCTCTATTAGCCGATTTTCAATCTTCACTGCAAGCCTCCTTTGCTTCAACGACTCTCGGTCCGCTTGTCCGGCGAGAAAGATCTGAAACCAGTAATAAATGCCCAATCAATTCTTAAAGGCTTCTCAGACAGACGTGACGCGACAGCGCGACAAGACTCTAATCATCATTCAGCCGCTGCTGAACATAGGCCTCCCCCAATCACCTCCACTTCGACCGGCCCGGCGTTTGAAGGCCTCCCACAAGGTGGTCCGACGACCGCAGGAACCCGTTGGATGCGAGAAGCAAGTCTCAAGTAGAACAATTTATTTGAAGTTTTCATATAAATTCTTTAATTCTTTTTTTTTTAATTTCTATATTTATGTCTGTTAATTATAAGTTTAAATAGGCTGGATGTAGGTCTCATTCAAAGCATTTTAGCAAACCCTAAATCGGAGGCAGCTAAAAAATTATCTAGTTTAGTATTAGTCGTTCAGCAATGAGCAGCAGCTTTTAGTATTACTATAATGTAAGTTTTTTTTTTTCGTGTGTAAAATATTACCACAGATATTACTATTATTTTCAAAAGTTTTCGAGTCTCTCTTGTGTCCTATTTTAACCGCTCATTCGAAAATAGTGATAGCTCCGCAACAACATGGTTTTTGCGCTCAAAAATCTACTACGACCAACTTAGTTCATTACGTTAATGATCTTTGCAAATTAGTAGACTCACGCAAGCAAGTCGACTCTATCTACACCGATTTTAGTAGTGCATTCGACAAAGTAGACCACAAAATATTGCTGCAAAAGCTGTCAAACCTCGGAATATTCGGTCGACTTTGGCTGTGGTTTAAATCTTATCTGACCGACAGAAAACAGAGAGTTGTAGTAAAGGGTCATCAGTCTGTACCCTACCCTTCAACATCTGGAGTCCCTCAAGGTTCCCATTTGGGCCCAATACTCTTTATTATATTCGTAAATGATATAGCAAACAGTATTAAACACAGTACCTGTTCCATCTTCGCAGATGACTTGAAACTATATCGGGTCATTGATTCAAGTACAGACATTGCCCTACTCCAGGAAGATCTCAACTCTTTACACAGTTGGTGTACTAAAAATCATATTATCATAATTTTCTAAGGATCCTAGTTTAAAACTAAAATATGACGATGTTATTCGTGATTACCTAAATAAAGGTATACTGTCCCGCACCGCACCTGAGGCATTAGTCGCCGCAGGCTTTTATTTACCGCACCATCCTGTAGTGCGCAACGACAAGGCGACAACCAAAGTTCGTCCTGTGCTGGATGGCAGTGCCAAGACCGATACAGGCTTATCACTAAATGATGTCCTGTATACGGGTTGCAATCTACAGGCTGATATATTTCATATTATTTTAAATGTTCGTGTTTATTACATTGTCTTTTGTGCAGATGTAAAACAAATGTATTTATGCATTTATACAAATGCTCCGCACCGCAAATATCAACGAATCTTATATAGATTTTCAGAAACCGACCCACTCGAGGTTTTTGAGTTCACTCGAGTCACATTTGGGCTTCGGTCTTCACCATTTTTGGCGCTCCGCACGCTACGCCAGCTCGCTAGCGATGAACGGCATAATTGGCCAACTGCGGCAGCCGTATTAGAGAGGGACATTTATATGGATGACGTAGCTTCATCTGCTTCTTCTCTCGAGGAAGCAGTCAAGACAGCTACCGATCTGATCCAGATCTTCAAAACTGGCGGGTTTGACTTAGTTAAATGGACTTCCAACTCACAGGAATTGCTCAAACATATTCCCGAGTCGCACCGTCAATCTGAATGCATTTCTTTCGACGATGGAAATACATTTAAGATATTAGGTTTGCGTTGGTTACCCGCTCAGGATACCTTTATTTTCGAAATATCAAGTCCCCCACCAGCTTGTACTAAACGCGCCATTTTATCCGCCACCGCTTGGTTGTACGACGTCTTAGGACTCGTCGGCCCTATAATTCTTTTCGCTAAATTAATCATTAAGGAACTCTGGCTTTTAAATCTCGATTGGGACGATATACCCCCTTCTCGCATTGTTAAAATTTGGCAACAATATTTAATAGAATTACCGCAAATATCTAATTTATCATTTCCACGTCATTTAGGTATAGAAACCCGTTCTACAGTTTCCTTAGCAGCATTTTCAGATGCGAGCGAATCCGCATACGGCTGTGTGATTTATTTACACGTCGTCAATGGCGATCAATCGCCTATTATTTCACTCGTGTGCTCCAAATCACGTGTCGCATCTGCTAAACCTAAAATCACTCTCGCACGCTTGGAATTAAACGGAATACTTTTAATGTCACGACTTCTTAAAACCGTTTATGACACTTTATCTAAACGACATAAAATTGAAGATATTTATGCTTTTTCGGATTCTGAAGTAGCACTCTGTTGGTCTGTTGCTTCGCCACACAGATTCAACACTTATGTTGCCAACCGCATTTCACAAATTCAGGAAAATATTTCACCTGAAAATTTATATCATGTCGCTGGCATCGAGAACCCCGCAGATTGCGTATCTCGTGGGCTCACGCCTTCGCAGCTCATTCAACATGAGCTTTGGTTTAAGGGCCCATCCTGGCTTTCCTTGCCTAGACAAGACTGGCCTATACAACAATTTTTATCCAACCGGTCTTCATTACCGGAAGAAAAAACTGTTACGCATGTGACTCAAGTCGCAGATAATGATAACCCGCTTTTAAAATTAGCTTCAGAGTGTTCCACTTGGGAAAAGCTGCTGGAAGCTACAGTTTTTCGCTTCGATTTGCTAAATAGCCGTCCTCTTTATGTTTTGAGCTCTGATCCATCAGAGCCATTAGCACTTACTCCCGCGCATTTTTTGTCTACCACTCCGCTAGAATACTTACCTGCAGCCGACTTATCCGACGAACGAACAGATCTGTTGTCTCGTTTCTCTTTAATGGATTCGATAGTTCAATCGTATTGGAAGCGATTTAAGTCGGAATATTTACATAATTTGCAACAACGCGAAAAATTGAATACTCCGTCTAATCCGATTACAGTCGGTACTGCAGTGTTGTTAAATGTAGATAACGCTCCACCCTTGCAGTGGCCATTAGGAATTATTACCAATGTATACCCTGGTAAGGATGGTGTTGTTCGCGTAGCGGAAGTAAGAACTAAAACCGGTACTTATAAACGACCAGTAGGTTATGCCCTCTTCCGACTCAATAGTCATATATCTCTATTATGTGTACTTTACGCACATAAGTATTAAATTAGCTTATTTTATGTTAGTTACCTAAGTTAAATTTAGAAGTTTCATTATATTTCTCCGCTCTAGTTACTCCTTGAAGTTGCTAAATATAGCGATTTTCTTAATTTTTTTAACCTTCTTTTGAAGGGTTTCTTCAAGGCTGGGGGGATGTTGGATTTCGTATTAGCTTATTATTTTTATTATAGGGTAGAAGTTAATATGACTTGCAAAATGCGTCACTATCCTATCGTGTCCTATCCTTTTCCCACATGCAACCCCGGACTATCGCTGTCCTGGTCACCATCTCCGGTGACGGTGTGAGGAAATTCTTCACTTGCCGCGTTGCCTTCAACGAGAGTAGTGTTCCATAACATGCTCCCTTGTTAATTACCAATTTACGGTTGCGAACTGTCGCGAAGCATTACGAACTATTATCTAAAACACTACGAAAAGTGCGTGTTTATGCTGTGAAAGGCGTCTGTGCGACCTCTCGCCGCCCTGATCCAGCCAGACTCGAATCTTCTGCCGGCCGACGTGGAGGATTGATGGTGAATCTACATACAGGTCAGTGGTGTTGCATTTTCCTGCCAATTCCTTTGTTCCATGTACAATTTTCGTCGTCCTAATTCGTGTCGTGTTTTGCAAGGTCAGACCTACCCACGTACTTTTCACCCCCGCAATATACAGTCCACTATTTTAATTGATCCAGCTCCCAGCGTCTGGGATAAACGCAAACAATTTCTTTATATTTCCGCCCAAGTAATTGGTGTTAGGCGCCACCATTTATTTTTGGTTTGGCCACTGTTACAAATTAAAATTTGTTACCTCTTACGACAATCTAGGTAGATGGTTAGGTATTAAAATAAAAGTAAACAACACACTAAGTCATACACTGTATATTAAAAAAGGTTTAAATTCGAAATATAAGAAATTAATTAGGTAGGTTAATTTAAGTACTATTAATTTATTTATTGCCAGCCAGTTTAAATTTCGGTAGAAAGAGCTATGGGCGTGGGGAGTGGAGATAAACCCAGTAGTTCCGTTATTAAAATTAAATATTATAAATTGAAAAGTTCTAGATACCTAACCTTCCAGTTATTAATAAAACGTTACTAAATTGTAAATGGGCGCCAGGGACAATAAAGGTCCCGGATCCCGGAGCCGATGAAGGTGTCCAACCATATACTTCCTGATGCACACCGAATGTCGAACCCAAGATCCTTAAGTAGAAGACCGGTTTCCACTATTGAAAACCGGACCTCAGTAAATAACCGGTTCTTATACAAACCGTATTAAATGTAATTAAATGTTCTATTATAAAAAAAAACCGTCCCGCCTGCGCTTATCGCTAGACGGACTCCGCCTGCCGCACAGTCGTCCCAGCAAGAGGCTTCCAGCTGACTCGAGGGACGGGTCTCGCGTCCAGGCCCCAGACGCTACTCTCGATCCTGGCGGCGAGACGAACCTCTCGAGGTGCCTCTCCTGGAAACGACAATACGGAGACCTAATAATATAGTTTGAAACTAATTAACATTCCTTGAGGTGACCGGGCTTGGAAATCTAGAAGGCTAGAACATTAGCCAGTAACTATAGGAGCTACGAGGGTTACCCACGTGGCTGGGCTCATTCCCTTGAACAATATTTTAATCCCGTGGTTAACACTGAGGAATCCATGATAAATAGTCAGCGGGTGAAATACTCACGGTTGATTGATGAAGAAAGCACTTGACTGTGATCGCCGACTGGCTGGACAGTTGTCTGCGTGTGCGCAATTATAATCCTGTAAGTAATATTCATGGATCACGACAATATCCTTTTAACAGCCAGAGAAGGGCTCACAGACCACTTCCAAACACTATTTCAACAAATCCTTACCTTATAAAACAGGGAACAGAATTTGCTCCTGTATCGAGCACGTCTCAATGTAAAAAGGACGCTAACTTATTATCGTCATCCTGTCATGGAGATCAGCCGGAAATAGACGGAGCATTTCTAAAATTTCCCTTATTGCAGGTAAAATGATACACCATGGGGATGAAGTTCACTGCTAATAAACATTACACCAAGATACTTAATACTTGAAAATCACTAACAACTACACAACGTGACGTTTAAACGCTGAAACAATAAGAATCTTCATGATCCAGACCAACAATCAAATTATTTTCAATTCCCAATCCTAAAAACCTGTCTAATTAACTAATTACATTAATTGTCCAGATTCGCTTCTCTCCTCTCGCCACCCCATGTCAAAGACAATCCACAGATTAAAAATTTCTAGAAATATGTCTATGCTTAATGAAAAAAATTACTTTTATTTCCGCTTTCGGTTATTTAGTTTATTATGAATTTTTACTGAAAGCTGAAAATTATGAAGGATTGCTCCATACGATATTATTTCGATGGTCAGCAATCAATATGTTAGAATATCGATTAAACTACAACTGTGAATCGGCGACCGCCAGAGGTCGCCTCTAAACTGTCAAACTGACGTTCGACTGAATGACATATGAAATTTTGTATGTAAACATTGCAACTTAACCTTTCAATATTTAATCTAATTTATTGTGCAAACTTATTTAATAGGTTTTAGGAAAGTAATTAATTGTGAGAAAGTGATACCTAAAGAGTCTAGTGACAAGATACAGTTGAAGGAATGAGTCCTTCTATCAAGTGCAGGCCAAAGTCAATTGTACAAACTACAATGAAATATAATACTCGGAAACCTCAAAATGTACTACTGATGTTTTCAGGTAAATGCTACTTTACTTATTAGTAACGCAGCTGTGTACCAAAAATAAATGGTGGCGCCTAACACCAATTACTTGGGCGGAAATATAAAGAAATTGTTTGCGTTTATCCCAGACGCTGGGAGCTGGATCAATTAAAATAGTGGACTGTATATTGCGGGGGTGAAAAGTACGTGGGTAGGTCTGACCTTGCAAAACACGACACGAATTAGGACGACGAAAATTGTACATGGAACAAAGGAGTTGGCAGGAAAATGCAACACCACTGACCTGTATGTAGATTCACCATCAATCCTCCACGTCGGCCGGCAGAAGATTCGAGTCTGGCTGGATCAGGGCGGCGAGAGGTCGCACAGACGCCTTTCACAGCATAAACACGCACTTTTCGTAGTGTTTTAGATAATAGTTCGTAAATGCTTCGCGACAGTTCGCAACCGTAAATTGGTAATTAACAAGGGAGCATGTTATGGAACACTACTCTCGTTGAAGGCAACGCGGCAAGTGAAGAATTTCCTCACACCGTCACCGGAGATGGTGACCAGGACAGCGATAGTCCGGGGTTGCATGTGGGAAAAGGATAGGACACGATAGGATAGTGACGCATTTTGCAAGTCATATTAATTTCTACCCTATAATAAAAATAATAAACTAATACGAAATCCAACATCCCCCCAGCCTTGAAGAAACCCTTCAAAAGAAGGTTAAAAAGTTAAGAAAATCGCTATATTTAGCAACTTCAAGGAGTAACTAGAGCGGAGAGATATAATGAAACTTCTAAATTTAACTTAACTAACTAACATAAAATAAGCTAATTTAATACTTATGTGCGTAAAGTACACATAATAGAGATATATGACTATTGAGTCGGAAGAGGGCATAACCGCACTACTGGTCGTTTATAAGTACCGGTTTTAGTTCTTACTTCCGCTACGCGAACAACACCATCCTTACCAGGGTATACATTGGTAATAATTCCTAATGGCCACTGCAAGGGTGGAGCGTTATCTACATTTAACAACACTGCAGCACCGACTGTAATCGGATTAGACGGAGTATTCCATTTTTCGCGTTGTTGCAAATTATGTAAATATTCCGACTTAAATCGCTTCCAATACGATTGAACTATCGAATCCATTAAAGAGAAACGAGACAGCAGATCTGTTCGTTCGTCGGATAAGTCGGCTGCAGGTAAGCATTCTAGCGGAGTGGTAGACAAAAAATGCGCGGGAGTAAGTGCTAATGGCTCTGATGGATCAGAGCTCAAAACATAAAGAGGACGGCTATTTAGCAAATCGAAGCGAAAAAACTAGCTTCCAGCAGCTTTTCCCAAGTGGAACACTCTGAAGCTAATTTTAAAAGCGGGTTATCATTATCTGCGACTTGAGTCACATGCGTAACAGTTTTTTCTTCCGGTAATGAAGACCGGTTGGATAAAAATTGTTGTATAGGCCAGTCTTGTCTAGGCAAGGAAAGCCAGGATGGGCCCTTAAACCAAAGCTCATGTTGAATGAGCTGCGAAGGCGTGAGCCCACGAGATACGCAATCTGCGGGGTTCTCGATGCCAGCGACATGATATAAATTTTCAGGTGAAATATTTTCCTGAATTTGTGAAATGCGGTTGGCAACATAAGTGTTGAATCTGTGTGGCGAAGCAACAGACCAACAGAGTGCTACTTCAGAATCCGAAAAAGCATAAATATCTTCAATTTTATGTCGTTTAGATAAAGTGTCATAAACGGTTTTAAGAAGTCGTGACATTAAAAGTATTCCGTTTAATTCCAAGCGTGCGAGAGTGATTTTAGGTTTAGCAGATGCGACACGTGATTTGGAGCACACGAGTGAAATAATAGGCGATTGATCGCCATTGACGACGTGTAAATAAATCACACAGCCGTATGCGGATTCGCTCGCATCTGAAAATGCTGCTAAGGAAACTGTAGAACGGGTTTCTATACCTAAATGACGTGGAAATGATAAATTAGATATTTGCGGTAATTCTATTAAATATTGTTGCCAAATTTTAACAATGCGAGAAGGGGGTATATCGTCCCAATCGAGATTTAAAAGCCAGAGTTCCTTAATGATTAATTTAGCGAAAAGAATTATAGGGCCGACGAGTCCTAAGACGTCGTACAACCGAGCGGTGGCGGATAAAATGGCGCGTTTAGTACAAGCTGGTGGGGGACTTGATATTTCGAAAATAAAGGTATCCTGAGCGGGTAACCAACGCAAACCTAATATCTTAAATGTATTTCCATCGTCGAAAGAAATGCATTCAGATTGACGGTGCGACTCGGGAATATGTTTGAGCAATTCCTGTGAGTTGGAAGTCCATTTAACTAAGTCAAACCCGCCAGTTTTGAAGATCTGGATCAGATCGGTAGCTGTCTTGACTGCTTCCTCGAGAGAAGAAGCAGATGAAGCTACGTCATCCATATAAATGTCCCTCTCTAACACGGCTGCCGCAGTTGGCCAATTATGCTGTTCATCGCTAGCGAGCTGGCGTAGCGTGCGGAGCGCCAAAAATGGTGAAGACCGAAGCCCAAATGTGACTCGAGTGAACTCAAAAACCTCGAGTGGGTCGGTTTCTGAAAATCTATATAAGATTCGTTGATATTTGCGGTGCGGAGCATTTGTATAAATGCATAAATACATTTGTTTTACATCTGCACAAAAGGCAATGTAATAAACACGAACATTTAAAAGTATATGAAATATATCAGCCTGTAGATTGCAACCCGTATACAGGACATCATTTAGTGATAAGCCTGTATCGGTCTTGGCACTGCCATCCAGCACAGGACGAACTTTGGTTGTCGCCTTGTCGTTGCGCACTACAGGATGGTGCGGTAAATAAAAGCCTGCGGCGACTAATGCCTCAGGTGCGGTGCGGGACAGTATACCTTTATTTAGGTAATCACGAATAACATCGTCATATTTTAGTTTTAAACTAGGATCCTTAGAAAATTTCTTTTCTAAAAGTAGGAAGCGTTTTTTAGCGGTAGTATAAGAATTGCCTAGATTATTTGGGTCTTCTTTAAAAGGAAGGTCAACTGAATAGCTGCCGTCGGAGTTACGAACAGTGGTTGAAGTATAAATATTTTCACACTGCTGGTCGTCGGGACTTAAAAAAGACTGCGAAGGTAATTCCTCGACTGCCCAAAATCTTTCGACAATCTGGTGTAGCGGGTCAGAAGTAAAAGCACACAATGTGCGGGTAGCGGGTTGCGGAGATATAATAGGAGCGTCACCTAAAATCAGGTAACCTAAAGTCGTTTCAAAGGCGGAGGGCATACCGTCATAAGGGGGTTTAATTTTATCAGTGAGTAAAATTTCACAATAAAATTTAACACCTAAAAGTATATCTATTGTTCCCGGCTGCGAAAACTCATCATCAGCGAGCGGTAAGTTACGAATAAATTCAATAGACGCTGTATCAACACAGGTGTCCGGCAACTGTGACGTAATCTGTCCTACTACCATCGGCCTTATAGAATATTCGCACTTATTATCAAAGCGAGACGTGAATTTAACAGAAGTAACACCGAGAATTTTTTGTGAGGCTCCTCCAATGCCTTGAACTTGCGAATAGCGGGTTTGATTATAAATAGAAAGCGATAGTCGCTTACAACAAGTTGCGGAAATATAATCACTTTGAGAGCCAGGATCCACTAGACATCTCAAAAAGTGCGTGCGGTTTAAAGAATCAACAAACTTTACTTTTGCGGTCCCTAACAACGTAGTCGTTTGATAACGAGCGGTTCGATCGTACGAAACTGTACACACCGATGCATTATTTGCAATAGTTGTAGGGTCATTAGAAGCGGCGAGTGAATGAGTCATAGCGGACTCTGAATGACTGCTGGCCGGGGTAGGGCGCGGCATGTCATGAGCGGTAGCGGGAATAGGATTAGAGGTATTGGACACCACAGAACCAACGTTGCAATTTGTTTTATCATTTTGTGTTGGATTGAAATGTAATAAAGTGTGGTGTCGCTTTGAACAATGAGAACAAGTATGTTTCGAAGTACAAGAAAAAGTCTTGTGTTTTGTACTTAAACAATTGTTGCAGAAATTATTAAGTTTTATATAATTATATCTTTCTCGCGGGGTTAACTTATTAAATGAGGAACAAGAGTATAAATGTTCATGTTGTTTCTCATCACATAAAGCGCATTTATCGCTTACACTTGGACCACACCCTACATCTGTATTAACGAAAGACTTGGACGGTTTAGGGATGCGCTTAGTTTGACGCTGCTGTTTAGACTGAGAATTACTATCTATCGATTTACTAAGGTTCATAGAACGAGACAAAACTTTACTTTGCTCCTTTATGAATTCAATTAAATTATGGTAAGGAGGTATTTTATCTTTACGATAGGTAATTTCAAATAATTTAACTGTGTCTGCGTCCAACTTTTGCAGAGCCAAATGCAAGAAAATAAATTCAGTTAAATCATTAAGCTTCAATTGCTTAAGCGCTTGTACTGAAGAATCAAAATTATTTATAAATGAGTCTAACCCATCAGAACTAGCAATGGATAGCGGTGTAAACTGCAACAATTGGTTTAAATATGCGGATGCGAGTGAGCGAGGATCGTCATATTTTTGCACGAGTGCCTCCCAAATAATAACATAATTTTCTGCGGTTGGAGCCACCCCTGCGCAAACGCACGACGCCTGCCCAGTTAATTTACCTACTAAATAAAATACTTTTTCACTATTAGTGAGCGATGCGTTATCGTGTATCATGCTTTTAAATTGTTGATAAAACAATGGCCATTTCTTGACATTACCGTCGAATGACATCAAATCAATGGGCGGAAGGCGAGGATTCGATTTTTGTAATGAAGTTTGAGATTCAGGTTCAGTACACTCGGTTTTATAATTGAGTAAAACCTGTTTTATAAAACAAAACATTTCTTCAAATGGTAACCAGGAATCATATTCGACCTCGGAATCGGGGTTCAACTGTAAATTTAACATATTATAAGAATCTAAAACTTGTTGATAATCATTACGCAATGTATCAATATTTAAAGCACTAGAACAAAACGACTTATAATATTGTCGATCAGTATTTGTTTTCTGTGCAAGTTCGAAAATATTTTCTACGCGTTTGTAAATTACATCACGTTTGACTACGTATAACGATAACTGGTTTTTACTAGTACTGGTAGTGTCGAAGAACTGATCTGCATCACTTCCCTTCCTCTTTGCTTTAGTCATTGTGAACTACTGTAAATATGTACAATAGCGGCGATAAGTAGGCAACACGACTATGTAAACAAAGTAAATAAGCGGTTATTATCATAAAACGACTAACTTTAGTTGCGAGAGTAAAATAAATTATTGCGGGTAAGAGAAAAATATCAAAAGTACTGGTATGCGTACGTGCCCTAACGAAGCGAGCCGAAGTTCACCGAACAATTACGAACGAACGAGTTATCTAAAGAACGACCGTATAGGAACCGATTCAAAATGGCGGAATACCAAAATGGAATGAATTTGGAAAGAAATAACTTTTACGTTGTGTTGTACTATGCGATGCGGGTGCGGAAATATAAAGAAATAGATGTCAGTGCGGGAAAATACAAAGAATAAACGACAATCTATTTATTAATTACGTAGTACAGTGACCGTTTAGTTATAACTGACCATGCGGTTTGAATTAAGAATTTCCCTTATTGCAGGTAAAATGATACACCATGGGGATGAAGTTCACTGCTAATAAACATTACACCAAGATACTTAATACTTGAAAATCACTAACAACTACACAACGTGACGTTTAAACGCTGAAACAATAAGAATCTTCATGATCCAGACCAACAATCAAATTATTTTCAATTCAGCGTGTCATCGTTTCCTGCAGGAAAGAGACAGTTAAAACCCTGGGTCATAAATTCGACGGTTCAGGTTGTGTGAAAGCGTTTATTGAGCGTCTGGAGGAGCTTTGCGAGGCCAGAGGAATTAGCGAAGCCTCCCTACATGAATCTGCTCTAGACCTTTTCTCGGACGGAGCCTTATACTGTTACTAATTAAAATTTGTGACCTCTTACGACAATCTAGGTAGGGGGTTAGGTATTAAAATAAAAGTAAACAACACACTAAGTCATACACTTTTTTTTATAATAGAACATTTAATTACATTTAATACGGTTGGTATAAGAACCGGTTATTTACTGAGGTCCGGTTTTCAATAGTGGAAACCGGTCTTCTACTTAAGGATCTTGGGTTCGACATTCGGTGTGCATCAGGAAGTATATGGTTGGACACCTTCATCGGCTCCGGGATCCGGGACCCTTATTGTCCCTGGCGCCCATTTATAATTTAGTAACGTTTTTATAATAACTGGAAGGTTAGGTATCTAGAACTTTCAATTTATAATATTTAATTTTAATAACAGAACAGTACTGGGTTTATCTCCACTCCCCACGCCCATAGCTCTTTCTACCGAAATTTAAACTGGCTGGCAATAAATAAATTAATAGTACTTAAATTAACCTACCTAATTAATTTCTTATATTTCGAATTTAAACCTTTTTTAATATACAGTGTATGACTTAGTGTGTTGTTTACTTTTATTTTAATACCTAACCACCTACCTAGATTGTCGTAAGAGGTAACAAATTTTAATTTGTAACAGTGGCCACTGTTACAAATTAAAATTTGTTACCTCTTACGACAATCTAGGTAGGTGGTTAGGTATTAAAATAAAAGTAAACAACACACTAAGTCATACACTGTATATTAAAAAAGGTTTAAATTCGAAATATAAGAAATTAATTAGGTAGGTTAATTTAAGTACTATTAATTTATTTATTGCCAGCCAGTTTAAATTTCGGTAGAAAGAGCTATGGGCGTGGGGAGTGGAGATAAACCCAGTACTGTTCTGTTATTAAAATTAAATATTATAAATTGAAAGTTCTAGATACCTAACCTTCCAGTTATTATAAAAACGTTACTAAATTATAAATGGGCGCCAGGGACAATAAGGGTCCCGGATCCCGGAGCCGATGAAGGTGTCCAACCATATACTTCCTGATGCACACCGAATGTCGAACCCAAGATCCTTAAGTAGAAGACCGGTTTCCACTATTGAAAACCGGACCTCAGTAAATAACCGGTTCTTATACCAACCGTATTAAATGTAATTAAATGTTCTATTATAAAAAAAAAAACCGTCCCGCCTGCGCTGTCGCAAGACGGACTCCGCCTGCCGCACAGTCGTCTCAGCAAGAGGCTTGCAGCTGACTCGAGGGACGGGTCTCGCGTCCAGGCCCCAGACGCTACTCTCGATCCTGGCGGCGAGACGAACCTCTCGAGGTGCCTCTCCTGGAAACGACAATACGGAGACCTAATAATATAGTTTGAAACTAATTAACATTCCTTGAGGTGACCGGGCTTGGAAATTTACACCGCATTTATGGTCGTTTAGGTCGCATTCTTAATTCAAACCGCATGGTCAGTTATAACTAAACGGTCACTGTACTACGTAATTAATAAATAGATTGTCGTTTATTCTTTGTATTTTCCCGCACTGACATCTATTTCTTTATATTTCCGCACCCGCATCGCATAGTACAACACAACGTAAAAGTTATTTCTTTCCAAATTCATTCCATTTTGGTATTCCGCCATTTTGAATCGGTTCCTATACGGTCGTTCTTTAGATAACTCGTTCGTTCGTAATTGTTCGGTGAACTTCGGATCGCTTCGTTAGGGCACGTACGCATACCAGTACTTTTGATATTTTTCTCTTACCCGCAATAATTTATTTTACTCTCGCAACTAAAGTTAGTCGTTTTATGATAATAACCGCTTATTTACTTTGTTTACATAGTCGTGTTGCATACTTATCGCCGCTATTGTACATATTTACAGTAGTTCACAATGACTAAAGCAAAGAGGAAGGGAAGTGATGCAGATCAGTTCTTCGACACTACCAGTACTAGTAAAAACCAGTTATCGTTATACGTAGTCAAACGTGATGTAATTTACAAACGCGTAGAAAATATTTTCGAACTTGCACAGAAAACAAATACTGATCGACAATATTATAAGTCGTTTTGTTCTAGTGCTTTAAATATTGATACATTGCGTAATGATTATCAACAAGTTTTAGATTCTTATAATATGTTAAATTTACAGTTGAACCCCGATTCCGAGGTCGAATATGATTCCTGGTTATCATTTGAAGAAATGTTTTGTTTTATAAAACAGGTTTTACTCAATAATAAAACCGAGTGTACTGAACCTGAATCTCAAACTTCATTACAAAAATCGAATCCTCGCCTTCCGCCCATTGATTTGATGTCATTCGACGGTAATGTCAAGAAATGGCCATTGTTTTATCAACAATTTAAAAGCATGATACACGATAACGCATCGCTCACTAATAGTGAAAAAGTATTTTATTTAGTAGGTAAATTAACTGGGCAGGCGTCGTGCGTTTGCGCAGGGGTGGCTCCAACCGCAGAAAATTATGTTATTATTTGGGAGGCACTCGTGCAAAAATATGACGATCCTCGCTCACTCGCATCCGCATATTTAAACCAATTGTTGCAGTTTACACCGCTATCCATTGCTAGTTCTGATGGGTTAGACTCATTTATAAATAATTTTGATTCTTCAGTACAAGCGCTTAAGCAATTGAAGCTTAATGATTTAACTGAATTTATTTTCTTGCATTTGGCTCTGCAAAAGTTGGACGCAGACACAGTTAAATTATTTGAAATTACCTATCGTAAAGATAAAATACCTCCTTACCATAATTTAATTGAATTCATAAAGGAGCAAAGTAAAGTTTTGTCTCGTTCTATGAACCTTAGTAAATCGATAGATAGTAATTCTCAGTCTAAACAGCAGCGTCAAACTAAGCGCATCCCTAAACCGTCCAAGTCTTTCGTTAATACAGATGTAGGGTGTAGTCCAAGTGTAAGCGATAAATGCGCTTTATGTGATGAGAAACAACATGAACATTTATACTCTTGTTCCTCATTTAATAAGTTAACCCCGCGAGAAAGATATAATTATATAAAACTTAATAATTTCTGCAACAATTGTTTAAGTACAAAACACAAGACTTTTTCTTGTACTTCGAAACATACTTGTTCTCATTGTTCAAAGCGACACCACACTTTATTACATTTCAATCCAACACAAAATGATAAAACAAATTGCAACGTTGGTTCTGTGGTGTCCAATACCTCTAATCCTATTCCCGCTACCGCTCATGACATGCCGCGCCCTACCCCGGCCAGCAGTCATTCAGAGTCCGCTATGACTCATTCACTCGCCGCTTCTAATGACCCTACAACTATTGCAAATAATGCATCGGTGTGTACAGTTTCGTACGATCGAACCGCTCGTTATCAAACGACTACGTTGTTAGGGACCGCAAAAGTAAAGTTTGTTGATTCTTTAAACCGCACGCACTTTTTGAGATGTCTAGTGGATCCTGGCTCTCAAAGTGATTATATTTCCGCAACTTGTTGTAAGCGACTATCGCTTTCTATTTATAATCAAACCCGCTATTCGCAAGTTCAAGGCATTGGAGGAGCCTCACAAAAAATTCTCGGTGTTACTTCTGTTAAATTCACGTCTCGCTTTGATAATAAGTGCGAATATTCTATAAGGCCGATGGTAGTAGGACAGATTACGTCACAGTTGCCGGACACCTGTGTTGATACAGCGTCTATTGAATTTATTCGTAACTTACCGCTCGCTGATGATGAGTTTTCGCAGCCGGGAACAATAGATATACTTTTAGGTGTTAAATTTTATTGTGAAATTTTACTCACTGATAAAATTAAACCCCCTTATGACGGTATGCCCTCCGCCTTTGAAACGACTTTAGGTTACCTGATTTTAGGTGACGCTCCTATTATATCTCCGCAACCCGCTACCCGCACATTGTGTGCTTTTACTTCTGACCCGCTACACCAGATTGTCGAAAGATTTTGGGCAGTCGAGGAATTACCTTCGCAGTCTTTTTTAAGTCCCGACGACCAGCAGTGTGAAAATATTTATACTTCAACCACTGTTCGTAACTCCGACGGCAGCTATTCAGTTGACCTTCCTTTTAAAGAAGACCCAAATAATCTAGGCAATTCTTATACTACCGCTAAAAAACGCTTCCTACTTTTAGAAAAGAAATTTTCTAAGGATCCTAGTTTAAAACTAAAATATGACGATGTTATTCGTGATTACCTAAATAAAGGTATACTGTCCCGCACCGCACCTGAGGCATTAGTCGCCGCAGGCTTTTATTTACCGCACCATCCTGTAGTGCGCAACGACAAGGCGACAACCAAAGTTCGTCCTGTGCTGGATGGCAGTGCCAAGACCGATACAGGCTTATCACTAAATGATGTCCTGTATACGGGTTGCAATCTACAGGCTGATATATTTCATATTATTTTAAATGTTCGTGTTTATTACATTGTCTTTTGTGCAGATGTAAAACAAATGTATTTATGCATTTATACAAATGCTCCGCACCGCAAATATCAACGAATCTTATATAGATTTTCAGAAACCGACCCACTCGAGGTTTTTGAGTTCACTCGAGTCACATTTGGGCTTCGGTCTTCACCATTTTTGGCGCTCCGCACGCTACGCCAGCTCGCTAGCGATGAACGGCATAATTGGCCAACTGCGGCAGCCGTATTAGAGAGGGACATTTATATGGATGACGTAGCTTCATCTGCTTCTTCTCTCGAGGAAGCAGTCAAGACAGCTACCGATCTGATCCAGATCTTCAAAACTGGCGGGTTTGACTTAGTTAAATGGACTTCCAACTCACAGGAATTGCTCAAACATATTCCCGAGTCGCACCGTCAATCTGAATGCATTTCTTTCGACGATGGAAATACATTTAAGATATTAGGTTTGCGTTGGTTACCCGCTCAGGATACCTTTATTTTCGAAATATCAAGTCCCCCACCAGCTTGTACTAAACGCGCCATTTTATCCGCCACCGCTTGGTTGTACGACGTCTTAGGACTCGTCGGCCCTATAATTCTTTTCGCTAAATTAATCATTAAGGAACTCTGGCTTTTAAATCTCGATTGGGACGATATACCCCCTTCTCGCATTGTTAAAATTTGGCAACAATATTTAATAGAATTACCGCAAATATCTAATTTATCATTTCCACGTCATTTAGGTATAGAAACCCGTTCTACAGTTTCCTTAGCAGCATTTTCAGATGCGAGCGAATCCGCATACGGCTGTGTGATTTATTTACACGTCGTCAATGGCGATCAATCGCCTATTATTTCACTCGTGTGCTCCAAATCACGTGTCGCATCTGCTAAACCTAAAATCACTCTCGCACGCTTGGAATTAAACGGAATACTTTTAATGTCACGACTTCTTAAAACCGTTTATGACACTTTATCTAAACGACATAAAATTGAAGATATTTATGCTTTTTCGGATTCTGAAGTAGCACTCTGTTGGTCTGTTGCTTCGCCACACAGATTCAACACTTATGTTGCCAACCGCATTTCACAAATTCAGGAAAATATTTCACCTGAAAATTTATATCATGTCGCTGGCATCGAGAACCCCGCAGATTGCGTATCTCGTGGGCTCACGCCTTCGCAGCTCATTCAACATGAGCTTTGGTTTAAGGGCCCATCCTGGCTTTCCTTGCCTAGACAAGACTGGCCTATACAACAATTTTTATCCAACCGGTCTTCATTACCGGAAGAAAAAACTGTTACGCATGTGACTCAAGTCGCAGATAATGATAACCCGCTTTTAAAATTAGCTTCAGAGTGTTCCACTTGGGAAAAGCTGCTGGAAGCTACAGTTTTTCGCTTCGATTTGCTAAATAGCCGTCCTCTTTATGTTTTGAGCTCTGATCCATCAGAGCCATTAGCACTTACTCCCGCGCATTTTTTGTCTACCACTCCGCTAGAATACTTACCTGCAGCCGACTTATCCGACGAACGAACAGATCTGTTGTCTCGTTTCTCTTTAATGGATTCGATAGTTCAATCGTATTGGAAGCGATTTAAGTCGGAATATTTACATAATTTGCAACAACGCGAAAAATTGAATACTCCGTCTAATCCGATTACAGTCGGTACTGCAGTGTTGTTAAATGTAGATAACGCTCCACCCTTGCAGTGGCCATTAGGAATTATTACCAATGTATACCCTGGTAAGGATGGTGTTGTTCGCGTAGCGGAAGTAAGAACTAAAACCGGTACTTATAAACGACCAGTAGGTTATGCCCTCTTCCGACTCAATAGTCATATATCTCTATTATGTGTACTTTACGCACATAAGTATTAAATTAGCTTATTTTATGTTAGTTACCTAAGTTAAATTTAGAAGTTTCATTATATTTCTCCGCTCTAGTTACTCCTTGAAGTTGCTAAATATAGCGATTTTCTTAATTTTTTTAACCTTCTTTTGAAGGGTTTCTTCAAGGCTGGGGGGATGTTGGATTTCGTATTAGCTTATTATTTTTATTATAGGGTAGAAGTTAATATGACTTGCAAAATGCGTCACTATCCTATCGTGTCCTATCCTTTTCCCACATGCAACCCCGGACTATCGCTGTCCTGGTCACCATCTCCGGTGACGGTGTGAGGAAATTCTTCACTTGCCGCGTTGCCTTCAACGAGAGTAGTGTTCCATAACATGCTCCCTTGTTAATTAGAGAGTTGTAGTAAAGGGTCATCAGTCTGTACCCTACCCTTCAACATCTGGAGTCCCTCAAGGTTCCCATTTGGGCCCAATACTCTTTATTATATTCGTAAATGATATAGCAAACAGTATTAAACACAGTACCTGTTCCATCTTCGCAGATGACTTGAAACTATATCGGGTCATTGATTCAAGTACAGACATTGCCCTACTCCAGGAAGATCTCAACTCTTTACACAGTTGGTGTACTAAAAATCATATGCTTCTTAATGCTGATAAGTGTTACCAAATAACATTCACAAAAAAACACCTCACGCTTACTTCTTCATATTCGCTCAACGGAAGAGTACTTCAAAAAGTCGACAAAATCCGAGACTTAGGTGTTCATCTTGACAGTAAGCTCACCTTCATACCTCACATCGACTCTATTGTTTCTAGGGCTGCTAAAACACTGGGATTCTTAAAAAGAACCTGTTATGATTTCAAAACTGTCCAAACCTTAACGGTACTGTATAATTCATTTGTACGAACTGTCTTGGAATACGCGTCACCTGTTTGGAATCCAATTTATGGTACTCATGTCAATCGCATAGAACGGGTCCAAAAAAGCTTTACACGCTATCTGCGGTACAAATCTAATAGCTGCCCTCTGGACGCTGATTACTCGCAAAGGCTAGGTCACTTCAAAATGCTAACTTTAAAACAGCGAAGGCATATTAACGACCTGACTTTGCTACACAAAATCATTAATGGATCTATACAAGTTCCGAAGCTTCTCGTCGAAATAAATATATCTGTCCCTCGCCATAGTTCACCCAGATCACAACGCATCCTAGATGTACTTACTCCATGCCCAACAAGAACTAACCTCGGAAATTCGGCTCCAATGAACAGGTTGATGAGGACGTATAATGAGCTCCATACACGTGCCAATAGCATTGACATCTTCGCCAGTAAGCTATCGCAATTTCGCAAACAATTATTATTGACCTACAGTAGCCACAGTTAATATCTATATTGTTGATATTACTACTTACTCATATATACTTAATTACTACTACTTACTTGTTTATTATTTGTCATTGATATTATTATTATCATTTAGAGAGCAACAAAATAGATTTAGTTATTTCTTTTCTTTTTTTATTAGTTTTCAATTTTGTTTTCATGTAGATTATTTTTTTTTTAACCTATATGTACTTAATCTATGTAAAATCATAAAACTTGAAATACATAAGTGCTGTGCACACCTTTAAGTGACAAATTCACTCTAGATTTTAAGTTCAATTGTTACAGTACCCGAAAAAATGTAATAGTGAATAAGTCGTTGGAGTGCCATAATTAAATAAATAAATAAGTGAATTTACTTCGTTATAAGGTATGATGGGGTTGACATACGTATACTTAAGGGACAAACACAAAAAAAATTAGAAGTTGTACATAAATTGTATTCTATTCTATTGTTCTACTAGGGTCGCGTTGCACCTGTCTGCCGGAGCCCTAATTCGACTTGATTCCGGAATTCCCATTGAAAATCGTGCAAAGGAATTTAGAATAAAGTAGGTAGGTATACATAATTGGATTCCACTGGCGTTTCCAGTAGATTACTCGCCCTTCACTTCCAAAGGACCGTTCAAGCTTTCCTTCAATTCTTACATACCTACCTATTTATATATTTCCATCTGATTCTAATTTTGGTGTTTGTGAACGTGACATTTGAGTTTGTGATCGCTAAACACGATGCGTACAGGATAAAAAAAAGTTTAAAAACTAAAACCCGACTACTGAAAATTATGAAACAAGAAAGTACCTTCCCATGGTCGCATGCCGCTGTACTAACATACTTATAAGCTATGGTTAAGTAAAAATACAGTATTCTTCAACCTAACCTTCTTCAGTATCGTTTTGCCAACGTATTGTTGAGGTTCTCTTTGTCTATACAAACTTATGAGCTCATTAGTAAGCGCGCTACATTTTCCTTAATTAACGTGACTTCTTTATAACTCCCTTGAAGGGACAGTTCAGTATTATCTAAAGCTAACATTGTTATGAAGCATGATCCTTTAATGGAAATTTCATTTTTACTTCGAATTTATCTTCTTATATATATATATATATAAAATGGTAAACTGACTGACTGACTGATTGTTGATATATCAACGCACAGTCTAAACCGCTGCTCCTAGAGACATGAAATTTGGAGGGTGTGTTCTTTGTGAAGAGTAGGTATCCACTAAGAGAGGGTTTTTCGAAATTCCACCCCTAAGAGGGTGAAATTTCACGCGGACGAAGTCGCGGGCAGAAGCTAGTAATATTATATATGGATGCATGTAATTTTTAAATATTTTTATTCGATAGTTTACATCGGCCGATAATAGTATAAAAATAGAAAGTACTTTAAAAAATAAAATAGCCAACCGATACGGACACCTTACCACGCCCTCCATTATTGTGTGCTTGGTGTGACGTCATAGTATATGACATTGTCAACGGACTGAATCGCAAACACTCCTTTAAAACACATGGACATTTATGTTTTTTTTTTTAATTTTTCGTTTTTTCAAATATTTGAATTTCCCTTTCCCACAGTTTTATTGCACTTTAAAAAATATGTTTCTTGCTGAAAAAGAAATTATAATAAAAAATATTGATAGAGGCATAATTCTGAAGTCAGTTTAAAAAAATATTATATTAATTGGTATGGGCATGTGATACGAAGGAATGAGGAAAATGTCGTGTGGAAAGTTTTTAGTATGAATGTCGATGGCTATAAGAGTAGGGGAAGACCAAAGAAACGATGGATGGACTGTGTGAATGATGATATAGTTAGAAAGGAGGTGACTACCGAGATGACGACTAATAGAGAAGTATGGATGAAAAAGACATGTTGCGCGCACCCCAAATAAATTGGGATAAGGACAAGACAATGATGATAATGATAAGGAAAGAATGTATTAAGAATATACATATAGAGGTATGAGGAACAGGGTGTAAAGTTCACTCATAATCTATAGAAAAGTGAGGACTCTCCGACCAGACGGGTGTTGTATCTGGCGGGCAACTGCCCGATGATTCATGTCGGGCCGTTGTATCTATGCTAGTTGCGCGGTAAACTCTGCTTGCGCGATGCAGGATTTGCGTGACGTCAATATGACGCGTTGTTCGCATGTGGCGTTGTAGATATCGCTACATACATATTTGGCTCTTATTTAAATCACATACATATCCCTATTCTTGTTGTAACAGTAACTGAAAACAATATCTAGTTTCGATTTCACATGACAGTGCTGTTTGTAGCCTACCGCGAACAAAAAAACTCGACACTCTTTGTGTGGGTGCCAATACTTTTGAACATAGGTGTGTATGTACGAATAAAAGGTTTCATTGTTGTTGGGATCGGAGAAATGGTCGTTCTCGTTCGTGAACCATCTGTGTGACAGGTAAACAACAATTTATTTAATTACTAGCAGCGCCCCGCGGTTTCACCCGCGTAAGTTTCGATCCCGTGGAAATATCGGGACAAAAAGTATCCTATGTCTTAATCCAGGAAATGGTCTATCTATGTGCCAATTTTCATCCAAATCTGTTTAACGGTTTACGCGTGATTGAGTAACAAACATCCAAACATCTTCACAAACTTTCACATTTATAATATTAGTAGGATTTTAACATGAAACGGCCCAGGCCAATTACATTAGTTAAAGACACAAACACAAGCATAATCAGCCTATAATGTTTCCACTAAATATACTCGGCCCAGAATTCGGCCACTTGTTTGGCGCCTCCACCAGCGTCCATCAGCTCCTGCAACGTGCAGCTGACAGGACACGCAGGACACGACATTAAGTGTCCCATCGTTTGTGGAACAGCACCACATTTACACTCCAAGGCGGAGTCGTCTATGAATATATGTATATTTAGATTGCTATCGACACGCTAAGAAAAAGAATGTTTCCACTGCTGGGACACAGGCCTCCTCTCAGTGAGAGGGAGTGGACCGTAATGCAGCACAATATGTCTTCGACTTTTTTGGTTCTAGGACATGCCGGTTTCCTCACGATGTTTTCCTTCACCGTTTTGAGAGCAGTGACGATGAAATAATTAACACGAAGTAAACTGCCTGTCTAGGTTCGAACCTACGACCTGTAACAACTCGTAACTTGCAGCCTTTTCCAATAAGCCACCACTGCTCTAGAAAGTATATACTTACATAAAAATACGTTCAATGTTTACCCATTAAACTTTTTCCGGAAAATTTCCTAGTTTTCGGCCCTATCTTTTTCCTTTAAAAACTACCAGGATAAACCCAACGTTGTAAAAGATAATAAAGTCCGCAATAGCACGGCAAAGCTAGCAAAATTCTCGCGTTTGTGACTGTGAAATATAAATCACGTTTACGAAGCACTGTTGCATAGTCAGTTGCTGGATTTTGCATGCAACTGCGGTAAAACCTTTTGGTATAACCTTTTTATCTATGTATATAATAGTACGTTCGTATTTACTACAGGTGTGCCTGAGTAATAAGTTTGCGCAAACACCTAAAACTTTTGGAGTAGGTGTAAGTAAATAAAGGTAAAAAATGTAAAACCTTTTTGAAACGTTCACCTTCGTACCAACCTCTTTAGGAAAAGGGAGGGTACTCGTACATTCTTCTGCTTCTTCGTGTCGCTGCGCTGGCACGACAGTTGTTAAAATTTTGTTAGCCCAGAATTGCGCCACTTCCACGGCGTTGTCGGTGGATAGGGAAAGATTAAAAAGCGGAGAGTTCGTTACGTTTTATGGAAGTAATGAACTCATTCTCAGGAAGGTTTTATTGACATGACGTTCACTTCAAGAAATACAGTGTGTGTTACATTTGTTTTAAATTTCATACAACTGACTTTTGGCTCGGGCAATAACAGCCGTACGGGTCGATCGATCAGGTAAAGCTACGCTTGCCGAAGTTGGTCCGTGGATGGGTGACCATCTTTGCATACCGAGACTCCGTGCCTCGGAAAGCACGCTAAGCCGTTGGTCCCGGCTGTCATTCGTGGATCTTTGACAGTCTTTACAGGTAGTCAGATACCCGAAAGTCTGACAACCAGTCTCTGCCAAGGGGTATCGTGTTACCCAGTGACTGGGTTGTGGAGGTCAGATAAGCAATTGCTCCATGTAAAATACTGGTATTCAACTGCATCCGGTTAGACTAGAAGCCAACCCCAAAATAGTTGGGAAAGGCCAGGCAGATGATGATAGAAATTACTTAATCATTTACTACCAAATTTTATGATGATAGTTAAAAAAAAATAGGTCTTATAATTGTACTATACAATAACAGCACAAAATATCTAAAACTAAATACGTATTGAACTAGGTAATCATGCAATTACAATACAATTCAAAAACAAATACCATACCTAATTGTAGTACAAACGTAACATAATTGCAATGTAATACCCAAACTGACATCTAACCGCTTAGAAATAGTGTTAGGTACACACACGTACATTATGTACCTACACAAGGCTGTGTATTATTGTAGTGTGTTCAAGGGTTAGGGCCGACTCAGGGCATCGGCTTGCCTTGGACGGTCGTTGTTTTGGCAGACTTCTGCTTAGCACCGAGGTCGCCGGTCATGACCTGATAATTGGTATGACATGTTTTAAATGTCCGTACCTGGCGGTTTGTTCTATAAACATCTTTGAGCTTGAAGTGTGCTGCAATTCCACCTGATACTAGGAATTGATAGGTACTGTTGTCAGCTCACTTCACCTATGTTTTCACGGTAAGATTTCTTCACAATGGATCGTCTGTACAAACGCCAGCACACCCGAAACTGTCAAATGCTCCCAATCGACTGTGAACCTTATGGTTTAGCGATAAAGTAGAAAATCTATTTTTTTTTTATGACAGATTGTAGTAGCTTGATGTGCTGGCGTCTGTACAGTGGACTGCATTTCATGCCTATCTAGTATTTTTTTTTATTGCTCTATGGGCCCGCTCCTGACCTCGATCACGCCTGTTGGAAAGCGATGGATGAGGTCTATGATGGAACGAGCGTGCCCAGAAGATAATTTGGTTAATAAATGATTATTTATTTAATGATGGGATTATTAAACTTTAGTAACGAACTAAACTATTCATTACATTTCCAACCAAATAATTTTAGAATACTGTGCCAAAACTAAAGAGTGAGTAAACTTCTTGTCAAAGTCAATGGGAGCGACCCTTTTTCGTCGAGTCGAGCGACTTACATTCACTTTAAATAACTAAAGTACAGACGCAGCACAGCACATCAAGCTACCCAAAACAGTCAAATTTTCCTAAACAACTTTGAACCTTAAGCTATAGCGATAAAGTTGAAAATCTATTAAAGAAATTTGACAGATTGTAGTAGGTTGATGTGCTGGCGTCTGTACAAATAACTGTTCCTAAAATTATTGTTACAAGGGAAACATAATTACTTATGATATTTTAACTTATGGACTCCACACTGTGTCAAACTTTAATTACGAGTATAGTTGTAGAAGTTACTAGAAGCCGACAGTAAATTTGACTTGACCGTAAAATTTAAATAAACTGGTAATAACTACTACTGGGAACTCTATAGCCATATAAGTGACGTCCATGTGAGTCAAGGTCTCATATACCTTAGGGAAAGCATAATTATAAAGTAAAAGTGCGCATTGCTGCACACCCCTACCCTATTTCAAGTTAAACAAATATCAACTTTATTTCAACGATTATTATGTTGATTTCAGAGTGATTAGCACTATTGACAGAGTTATAAAAATGTTTGAAGTTGGAGCGTAAACTGAACTTTATTATGTAGGGAATAAAGTTATTTTTCCATTAATTCATATTTGTTTACATTTTTTTAAATAAATCGCGAATAGACGGTAGTTTTGTTTAAATCAAATTTTGTATGGAGGTAGCTGACACCCTGGATAAACATATAGGCTACTTTTTATCCCGATATTCCCACGGGATCGACAGTCGACACTTATGCGGGTGAAACCGCGGGGCGCAGCTAGTTTTATTATAATACCCTAAACGGTCGTGTCAGTGTACAGTTGATTTACGAGTCCGCGTATCACGAGTCAGTTTCCCTCAGTCGTCAGTTTATTTAATTCACCAGTTTCGTTGATTAGTCAGTTTCACTGATTCGTCAGTTTAACCGATTAGACAGTTGCGTTAACTCGGCAGTTTCCAGTGTTTGCCAACAACGTGTACCTACCCAAATATAACACAACAAACGCGCCACTAACAAATAAAACTATTATTTGTACCTTTAATAAATGACACTATTATTTACCTACTATTGCCCCTTATTTTCATTAGTCTGAAGTATTATTTTAGCACAACAACGGTTAGCTGAAAGCTCTAGGTAATAACGTTATTATTGCGTACATAAAGTTTGAATTATGACGTACTCACATGAACATTTTGAATTATGACTATTGTTTATATTGCACCTGCTCTTCACCACATTGTATGAGGACGTGTGGCGGCATCTACATCGCCAAATGCGAACTACGCATCATACTGACGTCACGCGAAACCCTGCATCGCGCAAGCAGAGTTTCCCGCGCGTAAAAACGCTAAAGTATACAGTACATTGTAGATGGCAAGTTTTATTTCGATTTCAGGTGTTTACTTCGGAAATAAGTAAACATTACATATATTATAATATTTATCTTTTGAAATTAGAAACCAGTATTTGCTAATCAAATTGCAGAAATTTCTGGCGACATTAATTTTCTATTTGAAAGACGTAAATTTAAAATTACTCACTGTCTGAAGAAAATTATCGACACATTATCGAAATGGAACATTTGAATTTTAGTTCCCGAGAACCTCGAGCGGGGTGCCAGGCGCTTTGAATCGACACAAAAATCAACTGTCATTTCGTATTGTATCTATACATATTTAGTCCAGCATACTTGTATATTAGAGGTCAGTGGTCTACAAGGTGTAAAATAAGACACAGTTTAACAAACCAACGCTCAGCCATTGCGCCAATAATAATAATCCTCCAGTTATGGTCCTCCAAATTATTTCCCATTACTGTATTTATCTTGTAGATTTGATACTATGATATTATTGTACCCAACGGGACACTATGGTACAGGTCTGTAGCCTTTACTTTCAGGAAGCCTGTTAGGCACTGATTAGTAAATCTACTGTCAAAAGTAATGTTATTTTTAATTTATTATTAAAACCGATCAATTTCAACCGATTAATAGGTACTTTTAAAAACCTAGGCTTTAAGTAAAACGTATTAAAATTCCATTTCCTTGTTCGCAGTGATGCATTTCGAGTGTTATGGCAACGTTGCAGTAACGCACTGACAGTCGACTAATCCAAGATGGCGGAAGCTGAGGGAGGAGCAAGCGAGCAAGATGATGTTTCATTCTTGCGTACGGTGAGTGACTTGCATTTTGTTTTATATTTAAAGAAACGTGAAGGTATCCTAACGATCTTTTGATGATAATGCAATTTAGAAGAAGAATTCGGTTTAAGATAATTTATTTCACTCAAAACGTATACAATTATTCACTCCTATGAGGGAAAAACATAATAATCAAGATAAGCGTTTCGCAGTTATAAAAAAAAAACGAAGAATAAAAATTTAAAATTCAAACATTATTCAGAACATGGTGCTTTTAAAAGTTGGAAGTTATTTCGACTTTTTTAAATTACTTTATGTATAAATTTATAGAGTTACGTTTATACAACAGTTTGTCATATACGATAATAAATTTTACTACCGTAGTTTGTTTTGTGTGGTTAGTTTGATGGATCTCGGTTTGTTTTGATATACTACAAGAACTGAACTAGGTAAAGTACAGAGACTTTGGTTTATAGGCAAAGGCATTGAGATAATAATGTTCAGGATAAATCATACGCACACCACAATTGCGATGGTTAATAGAAATATAGAGGCAGAATTAATATCGATTGGTCAATTTTAGCGCAAAACCTGCAATATGCAAAATCATAGAGGAAGCTCAACAGTTTGCAGGCTAAACCGCGTTCAATAGCTGTCAGTGTCAATATTCTACAACAATGGTGACTGACACTGACAGCTCTTGAACGTGGTTTAAATGTGCTGTGGTGGTATGTGTGTGTGTGGCGGGATGGTAGATGTCACATGTCTTCGAATTTTTTGTTATAGAACATGCCAGTTACTTCAAAATGTTTTCCTTCACCGTTTTGAGAGCAGTGGTGATGAAATAATTTACTCGAAGTATAGTGCCTGTCTGGGTTCGAACCTACGACCTATAAATCGTAAGTCGCAGCTGTTACCACTGGGCCACCAGTTCTCTCTACTCTTTGCAGATGTGCTGATCGCGTTCTATTTTATTGGAAAAATTCGCCTTAAAAGTATGAACTATTTTATAAAAACCTGGCAAGAAAATAGGTGGATCAGTGGGTCGTCTTAGTGTGCTAATTAATCAGTTTTCATTCACCAAATAAATAACAAAACTGTCTGTCAATAAAGCTCCTAAATAAACAAACTTTATCACGAAGACGACGTCAGACTAGCGAGCGTCGGCTAATGTGATTAACGCCCACCGTTTCTGTAATGAAGTGTCAAAACTGTCGGCTTAGTGACGATCTTTGCATTTTATCTTATTTTTTAGCCGACTTCAAAAAAGGAGGAGGTTATCAATTCGTCGCGTATAATTTTTTTTTATGTATTTACACCGATTACCTACTCCGTCAATTGTGGACCGATTTTGAAAATTTATTTTTTGTTTGAAAGGGTATTTAACGAATCAGTGTTTGTGGGATTTTAGAAGCAGTAACTTTATGAACTTTCAATGATAATGCAATTCCGGTAAAGAATCTCGCTTGACTAAAAATACTATCTGGAGAACTAGACGGAAGGCATAAAGGCAATTCTGGGATTGATTAAGACAGACCACGAAAACGACGGTGAGATGAAATAGACAGAATTGATATTGAATGGTAAATTTGAACCTTCCATTATGCAATACCATAAAGAAAAAGCTCAAAAGTTTTCATCCATATAGGTACTAATAATATAAATTCGAAAGTAACTCTGTCTGTCTGTATGTTACCTTTTCACGCCTAAACCACTGATCGGATTTCTATAAAATTTGGCAGAGAGATAGATTGCATCCCGGGGAAGGACATAGGATAGTTTTTATCCCGATATTCCCACGGGATCGAAACTTACGCGAGTGAATCCGCAGGGCGCTGCTAGTAAAAAAAAAATAAAAAACTATATAAAATTCAAAGTCCTGACTGACTGATATAGCACAGCGCAGTCTAAACCGCTGGTCCTAGAGTCATGAAATTTGGAGGGTGTGTTCTTTGTGAAGAGTAGATATCCACTAAGAAAGGGTTTTCCGAAATTCCACCCTTAAGAGAGTGAATCGGGGGAGAGTGAAATTTCACGCGGACGAAGTCGCGAGCAGAAGCTAATACTTTTTTTTTTTGTGGATGGGAAGTCATCAAATGACCCCTCCCGCTGTGGATGGAGCGGAAGGGAGTGTCAGACTCTTACTGACTAAAACCCACCCGTGTTCCTTCCTTAGCCCTTTATGTTCCGAGCCAGCGGTAATCCTTTCGGACAATCCCGCTGACCCGGCAGGAGAAGCTAATACTTCAATAAAAGTAATGAGATTGCATGAACTGTTAACTGATGTACAAATCTGAAAAAACTGGCCAAGTGCGAGTCGGACTCGCACACGAAGGGTTCCGTACCACAAGGCAAAAACGCCGAAAAAAACACGTTTGTTGTATGGGAGCCCCCCTTAAATATTTATTTTATTTTGTTTTTAGTATTTGTTGTCATAGCGGCAACAGAAACACATAATTTGTGAAAATTTCAACTGTCTAGCTACCGCGGTTCTTGAGATACAGCCTGGTGACAGACAGACGCACGGACGGACAGCGAAGTCTTAGTAATAGGGTTCCGTTTTTACCCTTTGGGTACGGAACCCTAAAAATCGGTGATAAATAATAAGTTTTCGTTTCGCGATAAATAACAAAACTGCCTATCAATAAGGGTCCTAAATCACAAGCCTTATCACGAGGACGACGTCAGACTAGCGCCGGCTTGTGATTAACGCCCACCGTCTCTGTAATAAACTGTCAAAACTGTCGATACTGTGACGATGTTTGCGACAACATTATCGATAAGGCAGTTTATTATCGATTAACCTTAAGAGCGTTTACGCCGTACGGCATTTCATACAAACTTTCAAGCCCTTATTTTTCGAAATGAATGAACCGATTTTAATGAAACTTCATACGCATAAGCAGGATACAAAGGTCTAAAAAGTTAGTAGAGAACATTTTCGAAATGTCTTATTTAAAAAAAGATAACTGGGAATCTCTGTTTCTATGGAAAATTTAAAATCGGTCTAATTTGGCTGTAACACTATTTTTCGAAAATGTTCTCTACTAACTTTTTAGACCTTTGTATCCTGCTTATGCGTATGAAGTTTCATTAAAATCGGTTCAATCATTTCGAAAAATAAGGGCTTGAAAGTTTGTATGAAATGCCGTACGGCGTAAACGCTCTTAAAACGCGGCCATTACCACTGGTCCTAGAAGAACGATATCCGCCATATTAAGGCTTCTACAAACAGGCGCGACACGCGATAATATCGCGCGCGACACAAAGGCACCGTTCGTTTCGCGACTTGCGGTGTCTTTGTGTCGCGCGCGATTTTATCGCGTGTCGCGCCTGTGCCATGAATAAAGTTGCATCTAACCCGAACGAATCTATTATAAATTCGAAAGTAACTGTCTATATGTTACCTTTTCACGCTTAAACCACCGAACCGATTTAGATGAAATTTTGTATACCTAGTGATAGTTTGAGTCCCGGGAAAGGACACAGGATAGTTTTTATCCCGATATTCCCACGGGATCGACACTTATGCGGATGAAACCGCGGGGCACTGCTAGTTTCCAATAAATTCAACATTCCCTACTAGTAAAGTAACGTTTTTGTGCCATTACTGCTTGGCTTACTGGTCCTTACTATGAACGGAAACTAAAGCTAACTTCTTAGTTAATGTTTAAGATTAGTACCAGAAAAAAATATGCGATCAATTCTCTTTCCTTCTCTGTAAAGGGTGAGACTTGCGGAGAACAGCACCCTAATTGCGTAACACACTATTAATCACAATCTGAATCATTTTGAAGGATATTGCTAATCCATTGCTTCGCATGCTCGAAAAATTTGTCTGCCCAACAACATAAATAACGCAATGAATATTGTTGAACTGTCAAAATGAAAGCCATTCCTACTGATAGTGTGTTACACAATTGCCCTACAGATTACTTAAATTGCATGTAGCCAATAAGTAGGTTCCTATAAAGACTATAACTCCCACCCTTATCCCATAACAAATTCCAATATAGGCCTTGTAAAATAACACAGTTATTCGACCACAAAATTATCACTTACCATAATTAAGGACGCCATAACGCCCATGGTTATAATTAAAGGTCTGTGAAAAGCCCTGGCCGAATTACACAGTTCTACGTAATTTATGGTTTAACCCCATTCAAATTAGTTATCTGTGCTATATATACTGCTAGCTTTTGTCCGCGGCTTCGCCCGCGTGGATGTCGCAAATTATCCCACGGAAACGTATTACCGGGACAAAAAGTATCTAATCTATATTATAATAAACTATCTGTGTGCCAAATTTAATTCAAATCCTATAAAAGCATAATACTAATTATTGAAATACTATCGTGAATTCATGCAAGCCTAGTACTTTTTCTTAGAATACTGCTCAGAAAGTCGGGTCGGGGAATCATGATTCGAAAGACACGTAGCGCCATCTAGCGTCCTAAAGCAATTGTGACCGTCGAATGTTATTGTTCTTTTCCTCGGGAACAGTATTATTTTTCTGGACGAAAGGTACGCTATCTCTTTTTAACCGACTTCAAAAAAGGAGGAGGTTCTCTATTCGACGGTATGTTGTTTTTTTTTGTGTGTTTGTTACGCGATTACTCCGCCAATTGTGGACCGATTTTCAAAATTCTTTTTTTGTTCGAAAGAGTATACTCTTGAGGTGGTCCCATTATCATCAAGTTAGAATCTGATGAGAGGATCCCATGGAAATCGAGGGAAACCCTCAAATTTTATAGGCAAAGCTATAGCGATTTGGGTATTTTTTAAAGTAACTTGAGCATTTGTCCTCGGAAATCATCATTTGGTAAAGTGGAGCTGATGATGAAGACCACAGATGGCCATCGGAACTACTCAATGACAAATATTTCACGGGTTGCGATTCGATTACTTTACTATGGTTGCTAAACGATTTATCCTCGTCACAATGCGTATGGTAAGTGGTTGTTGAGAAGTTCTCCTGGTTCTTACCAGGAGAACTCCTCAACAATTAACGTCCCTGCATCGGGAATTTTGTAAAAGGTGATGAGCAGTTGACATTAGGCTATTGTAACTTAGATAAATTACAAACTGACCCACTAAAAAGTGAAAAATAAAAACTTTTTTACAAAAAAAAAACAACCGACTTCCAAAAAACACTATAAAGTGAAAAATAACTTTAATTTCGGAAGTCGGTGGCAAAAAACTAAAATACTAATCCAAAGACACCGACTTCCGAAATTAAAGTTATTTTTCACTTTGTAGTGTTTTTTTGGAAGTCGGTTGTTTTTTTTTTGTAAAAAAGTTTTTTCTATACCCCTGACAAAGTATGTATAATGCAAAATTTCATGATGATCGGTTCAATGGATGTGGATTAGGCGTCAAAGGTAACAAACAATTAACTTATTTTCGCATTTATAATATTATAGTTAGAATTAGTGTCTATGTGTGTGTGTGTGTAATTGATGAGATTCTGTTTCTAGGCTTGATTTAATTAATTGTAGTGTTGGACGTGATTTTGATATGAATGTGAGGTTAATATTGAGGCTGAGGCTACATTAGGCCGCGACGCGTCATGCGACACATGAGCGATTAAAACAAGTAAATGAAAGCTCACGTATATGGCTACACCGTACATCAAATATTACTAGCGATCTTTGATTTCTTTATGCGATAGGAACAACATTACTGTAATCACGGCATCGGCTACATCAGCATCAGCGAAATTGAAGCGAATTTATTAGAAAATACGCCGGAATTTCGCTTGTAATGCAGCCATACCATGTTTTTCTCGTTTCGCTCTTCCAGTCGCATCGCAAATCGCTGCCTACTGTAGCCTCAGCCTTATGTGCGGTAACGTTTTGTTAGTTAAGGATTCCTAAGTCATATATCAAGTTGAAAGACATTGTTCTCGTCTCTATTCTCTCTCTGCCTAAAGAAGACATTATGATATAGACAATATACAGGATGGCAAGGACATACCCGCTAACTGTAACCAATGTGTGTGTGGTGTGAGGGCCACTTTGTTAAAACTCTTTGAAAATGTGCTTAGGATTTAGTGAACATTCCCAAAGAATTGTGAAAGTTGGAATCAGATTTTGTGAAAGTCAAATAACCGAGTTATGGACTGTAAAGTTGGGCCCTCTGTTTTCACATACGAGGATTGAGGGCCCACCTAAACCTGATAAACTATGGATATTACAGAAAAAGTAATAATGCAAAGCAATGGATTAGCAATATCCTTCAAAATGATTCAGATCGTGATTGATAGTGTGTTACGCAATTAGGGTGCAGGTTGCTCGTCGATGTCCCTGCCAACCAGTACGAGACACAAAAAAAAAAAAATTGGCCAAGTGCGAGTCGGATTCGCACACGAAGGGTTCCATACCACAAGGCAGAAACGCCGAAAAAACACGTTTATTGTATGGGAGCCCCCCATAAATATTTATTTTATTTTGTTTTTAGTATTTTTTGTTGTTATAGCGGCAACAGAAATACATAATTTGTAAAAAATTCAACTGTCTAGCTATCGCGGTTCTTGAGATGCAGCCTGGTGACAGACAGACGGACGGACAGACAGCGAAGTCTTAGTAATAGGGTCCCGTTTTTACCCTTTGGGTAGGTACGGAATACAAACACTACAAAACACAACCTGAAAGACTTCTAGAATCAGACGGCAATCTTTCTAAGAACTATGAATTTAATAACAGACCTCAGAAATCCAATACCGGATACATTTTCCTCAACCATGATAATATTGAACCAGAAAACCTTACGCCAGTTTTCTCCTTTGAATGGCTTTTGTGCCCGTGTCAACCTTAAATGCTAACAAAAGCGCCTTGATCGCGATAAAGCTATAGAATTAGCCCCAAACTGTCTGTGATAAGGGTTGCACAGGTTGATATTCCAGCCACTAGCTAGGAAGCTAGCTAGAGTAATAACTTATACCTTTTTACCTGTAGTCTGTTCAAATCCTTGTTTTCAATTGATGTTACTTCCACTTAACGAATATCAACTTATGTTATTGTAAATTAAGATTCTATTGAACTCATAAAAATGTTTAAAATTATAGTGCAAACCAAGCTTCACAGTAAAAGTAGTAATCGTAGAAATAAAGTGGTTTTTTCTAAAAACATATTGTTTACATGTTTGGTAACTAAATCGGCGAACACGCCACCACTTTCGCGCTTAGTCCTGTAGTACTTAATGCCAGCAATACTACAGAACTGAGCGCGAAAGTGGCGGCTTACGATTTTTGTACGTAAGCTGGGCACGCGAAGTAGTTGCTCTTGCGTTATCTAGATCTAAGTGTATCTATATCTGTGGTTCGTACTATAGAGGTATGAGGAACAGGGCTATAGAAAAGGGATGATCCTCCGACCAGACGGCAACTGCCCGATGATTCATGTCGGGCCATTGTATCTATGCTAGTTGCACGGTAAACTCTGCTTCCGCGATGCAGGATTTTGCGTGACGTCAGTATGTCGCGTTGTGCGCATGTGGCGTTGTAGATACCGCTACAGTACTGATACGAGAGAAAAAGAAGACTTAGAGATACGCATAGACATCTGTGACATTTACCAGTTGACATGGTTGACCCTAAATCTAATTATACCTATCTTAATGTAACCTAGTGATTCAATCCGGGACTTGGCAAGCGTCTAGACAAAGTGTGTTGTCAAAAACGACAGCTATTTATAGAGGATAGCAGAGATCTGCCGGAAATCTGAGTATGGGCTGACATGCGGCATTAAAGGAATTTCTCGAGCGATCAGACGAGGTGGAAAATAATGGAAAAAGTTAAAAAAACAATATTCTGAAAGATATTTGGTATATTGCCAATAGAGAATAAATGAAAGAAAAACAAATCGTGTAAGCCACAAAAACGAATAACACTACCAACAAATAAGAATTTGACAAGAAATACTTGCAATATTATAGTGAAGCAAAAGCAATATTTATGGAACGAAGTTCCTAACGAAGTTGCGGCAGGAGTTGACTGGGACAAATCATGCCCTCCCATGCCCCCCACCACATAATCAGCCTATAATGTTCCCACTGCTGGGACACAGGCCTCCTCTTGGTGAGAGGGAGTGGGCCCGCGTGGTGGATACGCGGGCCCAGTGCGGGTTGGCAGATGTCACATGTCTTCGAATTTTTGGTTCTAGGACATGCCGGTTTCCTCACGAAACCGCCCCCCCACCATGCGACTTTCATTCTCTCGGTCTGTTTCTATTATATACGAGTGTGTGTGTGTGTGTGTGTGTGCGTGTTAGTATTGCGTAAGAAACTGCGTTCCTGGGGTCTACACGCTAAGACCGACCGCTTTCACAGGCGACTTTATCAGCGCGACCGTCGTCGCCCAGTCAGAATTTCTTGTTATAAACAGAAGCGGTGCCGACGCGGCCGCTGCGTGGTTTAACAGGCAATGAGCTGGAGTACTATGAAAAGCAGGAGCAACGATGTTTCCCCGTCTGAATCCATTTTTTGAAATGAAGTGCGCCACACTGATCTAAACTGCGGCGCGGCAGCCGCGCTGCTATCGCGCGGCTGTTCTTATAATGTGAAATTCCACGCGGACAAAGTCGCGAGCCGAAGCTAGTGTGGACATAAATTGTTGAATAAATAAATACATTTTGCCTCGATAGACAATTTTGTGTAACGACAAATCACAGAACCTGTTAGCTGAACGATTTTCTCACATAGCTTCACATGGTTCAATGAAGTTTCCTGTTTCGTAGATGCCTTTGCCTCTTGCTTACACAAATACGTTGAACAAACATCCAAACTCGGGAAAATGTGTGTGATGTTCTGTACATTTTCGAAACGTTTCAGTCGAGGATTCGTCATCGTCAGTTTGTTGATATAGCGTAGCGCTATTCTCGTATTTCTAGTTTCTAGCTATTAAGTTCATTATATCAATCCGATTTCATTTTGGTTTGTGATTGTGATCATCAAAAACTGCTGAATTTATCAGAAAATTTGGTCTCGCTTTTAAACACATAAAATCTTACAATACAATTATGTGTGTACCTACGTTTGCCTAGTCTTTTCCCAATGTTGGGATCGACTTCCAGTCTAACCGGATGCAGCTTGATACCAGGATTTTACATGGAGCGACTGCCTATCTGACCTCCACAACCCAGTTACTGGGTAACATGGCAAGGCTGATGGTCCGACTTTCGGGCTTCGGTTAGTTCTACGTTATACCTAAGTACCAAAAATACATAGATACAGATCAAACCTTTCTTTCTTTAAGTAGGTCTTAAACTCTTGATTTGTGGTTTTTGTAGAGTAGTTATTAATTACTATTTGGATAATAACCCAAAGCTATTCATATACTATAAATAAGTTTGTGGAAACTCCTCGACCTTCACGTAGAACAAGCGCATTGTGATGACGTGTGAGGTCAAACTTTACTGCAGTACATTCTTACTCATACATAATTTAAACTAGTGGAAAGCTAACATGAGGCTTATTTACTTTTGTGGCTAATATAGAAAATGTGAGAACGGAAGACTAAAGAAACGATAGAAGAATGGAGTGTAACGAAATATAGGCGACGACTAATACATTCGAATTCATGTACTTTACACATAGTTCTTGATTAAGCAAATAGCATGGTATGAAATTCTCACTAACTGAAGACAGGCAGATAAAACAGCGGGACCCAAACTAGGAACAGCCTGTATCTTGGAGACCCAAACACTACACAAAGTTAATAGCAGCGAAGAAGAAAGTTTATAACATTCATATACACTCGTGTGAGGGGCCCATGGCTAAATAATAACAGCCACACAAGTCGATCGATCAGGTTAAGCTACGCTTGCCGCGGTTGGTCTGTGGATGGGTGACCATCTTCACATACCGTGACCTCTCCATGCCTCGGAAAGCACGTTAAGCCATTGGTCCCGGCTGTCATTCGTGAATCTTTGACAGTCGTTACGGGTAGTCAGAAGCCCGAAACTCTAACAACCAGTCTTACCAAGGGGTATCGTATTACCTAGTAACTGGGTTGTGGAGGTCAGATAGGCAGTCGCTCCATGTAAAAAACTAGTATTCAGCTGCATCCGGTTAGACTGGAAGCCGACCCCAACGTAGTTGGGAAAAGGCTAGGCAGATGATGACACTCGTATATATATACACGAGTGTCATCATCTGCCTAGCCTTTTATAAATGTAGCAGCTAGCATGTTATAAATGTAGATAGATCTAGGTATGTTGTATGTGTACTGTGTACGTTTTATCTACGAAAAGAGTATAATAATAATCTTCCATTCACAAATCAGCATGTCATATAATTGACTATGAGTTATTATCTGGGGGCACGGGAGTGCCCCCGCCAAGACGAGCCAAGCGAAGCGCAAGGGCACTACCTACCTTTTCTCGAAGCACTTCGTCGTATTTTTGAACCTTCATAACTTGGGTTTGGATTATACCAGATAAACAAAATTTTCGGGATATGATGTCAGTGGTTGACTTATTAAACCTATAAAGTTTCAATTGCATAGCTCTTATACTTTAGATTTTATTGATATCTAAAATACCCCGATTTCGTCACTGATTCACTTACTCACTGACTCACTTACTCACTGATGATCATCAATATTCTAAGGGTCTTCCTGAAGTCCTAGAAAGCTGAAATTTGGTATGTAAGCTAGTAATAGTACACAAACAACAAAAAAACTCTAAAACTTGGAACTTTTACCCTTCAACCCCTTAAAATAGGGGATGGAAGTTTGTACGAGACTTCCGCAGATTTTTATGCTAGAGTTCTGAAAATTGATATAGGGACTCCTTGTTATAAATAATAAAATACGTATTTCAGGATTTTCAGTAAATAACCCCCCAACCCCCCAAAAAATTTTTTTTATTTCATAAGCATCAAGATTCTAAGGTTCTTCCTGAAGTCCTAGAAAGCTGAAATTTAGTATGTAAGCTAGTAATAGTACACAAACAATTCTAAGACTTGGAACTTTTACCCTCCAACCCCTTAAACTAGGGGATGGGAGTTTGTATGAGACTTCCGCAAATTTTGATGCTAGAGTTCTGAAAATTGATGTAGGGACTCCTTGTTATAAATAATAAAATACGTATTTCAGGATTTTCAGTAAATAACCCCCCAACCCCCCAAAAAAATATTTTTTTATATCATAAGCATCAATATTCTAAGGTTCTTCCTGAAGTCCTAGAAAGCTGTAATTTGGTATGTAAGCTAGTAATAGTACACAAACAATTCTAAGACTTGGAACTTTTACCCACCCTCCAACCCCTTAAACTAGGGGATGGAAGTTTGTACAGGGACTCCTTGTTACAAATAATAAAATCTGGGGGCACGGGAGTGCCCCCGCCAATACGTAATTCAGGATTTTCAGTAAATAACCCCCCAACCCCCCAAAAAAATATTTTTTTATTTCATAAGCATCAATATTCTAAGGTTCTTCCTGAAGTCCTAGAAAGCTGTAATTTGGTATGTAAGCTAGTAATAGTACACAAACAATTCTAAGACTTGGAACTTTTACCCTCCAACCCCTTAAACTAGGGGATGGAAGTTTGTACAGGGACTCCTTGTTACAAATAATAAAATACGTATTTCAGGATTTTCAGTAAATAACCCCCCAACCCACCCAAATTTTTTTTTTTTATTTCATAAGCATCAATATTCTAAGGTTCTTCCTGAAGTCCTAGAAAGCTGAAATTTGGTATGTAAGCTAGTAATAGTACAAAAACAACAAAAAAACTCTAAAACTTGGAACTTTTACCCTCCAACCCCTTAAAATAGGGGATGGAAGTTTGTACGAGACTTCGGCAAATTTTGTTGCAAGAGTTCTGAAAATTGATATAGGGACTCCTTGTTATAAATAATAAAATACGTATTTCAGGATTTTCAGTAAATAACTCCCCAACCCCCCAAAAAATTTTTTTTTTATTTCATAAGCATCAATATTCTAAGGTTCTTCCTGAAGTCCTAGAAAGCTGTAATTTGGTATGTAAGCTAGTAATAGTACACAAACAATTCTCAGATTTGGAACTTTTACCCTCCAACCCCTTAAACTAGGGGATGGAAGTTTGTAAGAGACTTCCGCAAATTTTGATGCTAGAGTTCTGAAAATTGATATAGGGACTCCTTGTAATAAATAATAAAATACATATTTCAGGATTTTTAGTAAAGAAACCCCCAAAAAAAAAAATTATTTCATAAGCAACTTTCAAAAAGATGTGAAATCCCACCAAAAACATTTTCATGTAAAATGTTGCCAAGACGACACCACATATGGCTCAAAAAGTTATCAGATCTCATGTAGAGCCAAGCTTCTAACTCTACACGCCCTAACTTCACAAACTCTACACCTTAGTCAAAATATGTGGCTTGGCCGTTTCGCTACCATCACATGGGCGTAAGGTGAAAAATTTATTCACTGTTCATTACTTTTCTGTTATACAATAGTTTTTGTAGTAACGAAACGGCCAAGCCTCATATTTTGACTAAGGTGTAGAGTTTGTGAAGTTAGGGCGTGTAGAGTTAGAAGCTTGGCTCTACATGAGATCTGATAACTTTTTGAGCCATATGTGGTGTCGTCTTGGCAACATTTTACATGAAAATGTTTTTGGTGGGATAGTATTTATAGCTTCTTGGCACTGCTGTGGTTACGTGGTTATAGTAATTTGTTCCAAAATAAACCACAAATGGATAGCAGCGATGCTAGTGCGCTAAAACGATTTGATCTAAAAATGGATGTATACCTACTGGGTTATTGGTAAAAGATTAACAATCTTAAGAGGTCACTGTACTCATCATTATGAACAACTTTTACTGAAGGACGAAACCTGAAATCGCGAAAAAAAAAATTTGCCGGTCCCTACATTTATGTAAGTAGTACCTACATTTATCGTCAAAATGTAGGGAACAGCTGATTTTTTTTTCGCGACTTCAGCTTTGGTCCCATAGTAAAAGTTGTTCATAATGATGAGTAAGACTGACAATGAATTTATTCTTAAGAGGTTGTTAATGTTTTACCAATAACCCTGTAGAAATTGAGCCAGACTACACAGCAACACAGCGTCTTTTTGTGTGGTCTGCTTCAATTTAGAATTCTGTAAATAGGTATATAGTTTACTTCTGGTTCAGCTTGTCTGACCATGAGGCATATATCCTCGCTCCAGTTTAAACGCTAGGAAGAACTAAACCCACACCACCTCACCCCCACATGGTCACTTTATATCATGTCCAGCGAGTCCTGTTGACTGCACATTACAGGAACTGAAGGACGCTACTGAAAGTGCCTAACTCGTAGCCAAATTCTGAGCTGTCTCTACTTAGATTGCCATCGACACTCTAAGAAATAGTCCAATGCTGGACATGAGTGGACATGAGTCCTACGTTGGGTTACATGACATCCAATCCGTCCGCCTTTTTCGTATCCGGTTAGTCAAAACGTGATTTTCGGACTGTTTTTGCTGTGTGACGATGAATGTAAAGGTTTTTCAGAAAGGCATTGGTACAAAAACCTATGAAAAACTTTACTCACAACTTCGTTCCGATTAGATCAATCTAAAACGATATTTCTAGACACAAACTGCGATAAAACTAGGACGCCAGTGTCGCAATATCTTCCTTCGATGTCATTAGGAATTGATATCACAAAGAAAAGAACTTATTCTTTCCGATCGCTTTTCTATTGAGAGGTCAAACGAATTCCTTGATATTGTAAAGATAACATAATAAAAATATGTTGACTTTTCTGAATGTCTGAAATGTTCTGTGCCGGTTTGTACAGACAACATGGACACACAGATACAATTAGCGGTTATGATAAATGATTTTATTTCTATAAGTTGGTTTGTATACAAATATTTTTATGCACGACAATCATATTTTAAAACTAGATGAGGTCGTCGTTTCCTATCTACTACTACTACTCTGAGAAGAAAGGCCGAAACAAACTCAGAGGTCACAGTCTCTTTTAAAGTCCAGACATAATCTTGGTCAGATCATGTGAAGACCATGTAGATTGGTGTCTGAAACGGTCTTTTGAGGAAAGAAACACAGATTGAGTGGACAGTTTTTGTCCGATTCAGATTCATAATTTTATATGAGCATCGTAGTTACTCCCAAAGGAGGCATTAACAAAAATATATTATAGGTACTGTGAAACTGGGTCGGTTTAACCGGAAAGGTTTTAAAATATACAGTAAAATTGATTTTATTGGGAGTTATCAGCAAATTACCTTTGAAAAAGTTATGTATCTACACTTTACACACACACACCCCTCTACCTAATCCCTTAGTGATTACAGGCGTGATGTTTTGTTATGTTTGTGTTAGGTACAAAAGCCACATTTAAAAAAAAACAGATATCACCGACTCCCAAACTTTTTGTTAACCTTGATCTAGGTATTATATCCTAACTATAATTATTATTTTAATATTACCATTCATTCCGAAAAAAAGGGCTGTTCCCGATACTGTTTTTAACCGTAATAAAATCCACCCTATTTCTGTCGTAGGTAATTCAATTTTAACCGCAATGTTCTACAAGATAAATTACAAAGTATTCTATTTTCTTAGACATCCATTCTAGGCCGAAATGACTACGTAATCATCGCAGTTTTCAGAGGACGGTAATAGCACAGTATAAAGATCATAATAGTGTTTGACAAATTACAGTCGTTACGAAAGAAACGTTGGAAGTTTCAAAAAAACTGTTTTTTGTTAACGTTTTTTGAAACAAAGTTTTTTAACGCGACTTGTAGTAGTGTAGTGTAGTGTTATAAGAGGAGTTTTTTAACAATCGTCACGTAACGAAAAAGCGTTATGCCGTTAATTTTCATGGTTTTCGAGGGTGCTAAAGCAGATTTTATAAAGTGTTATTGTTCCTCGTTACGGTGATTACGGCAAAATGATCAAAGCCACCATTTGTTCAGTTTAAAATATTGTAATAATTTTCAATAAAAGCAGTGCTATTGTAATGAAAACGCCATTCCGCGCGAAAGGAACCGGTAATTGGTCGCCGCGCCGGACCGGCTGGTGTTAGGGCTGTCAGGCTGTTTCTAATAACTTCATAATTATCTTAAAAGTTGAATATGCACTGTTTTGTTTACACATAAAATCACGGCTGTTTTTCCCGATGGGTTAGGCAGAGGTGTAACTATAGTACACCTAAATTTCGCCACTTATTTTCAAGTCCCATGTAATAGGGGGCGAGCCTATTGCCATCAAATCCAGACTCCGGGCTGCTACTAAGAAGTCCCTGATGGAAAAACCCAATACACTTTACCCGAACTGGGAATTGAAACCAGGACCTTATGCTCAGCAGTACTATAGAGGAATGAGGAATAGGGTTTTAAGTTCACTCATACTCTATAGAAAAGGGAGGATCCTCCGACTAGACGGGTGTTGTGTCCGGCGAGCAACTGCATTCATGTCGGGCCGTTGTATCTACGTTAGTTGCGCGGTAAACTCTGCTTGCGCGATGCAGGATTTTGCGTGACGTCAGTATGACGTGTAGTTCGCATAATAATATGGCGTTGCAGATACCGCCACAGTACCACTTGCGACCGCTAGACCAACGAGCAAACTGTTTTGTTTGTATGTGAAATATTTGAAAAATGCTCATGACGTGGTGAATATACTAGAACTACCCAGCAGGGTTGGTATACAGTGTGTTTCAAAAATGTATAGTCATATTTAAGGGTGTGGTAGAGACCATCGAACTGAACTACTTTCTCCATGGGATCAACGTCGTAATCGCGAAAAAATAATCAGCAGTCCCCATACAAAACTTCAATACCTACTCTACCCAAATTTTATATACCAAACATGAAATCGCGAAAAAAAATCAGCTGTTCCCTACATTTATGTTCGTATAACTCGTCAAAATGTAGGGAACAGCTGATTTTTTTTTCGCGATTTCAGGTTTGGTCCCATTGTAAAAGTTGTTCATAATGATGAGTACAATGACCTCTTAAGAGGTTGCTGGTGTTTTACCAATAACCCTGTATATTGAAAAACGCTGATGGTCTGTACATACTTCACCCTTAGACCACATTTTTCTGATTCACGGTGTAGGTACCTATAGTTAGGTGCCCAGCACCCTAATTGCGTAACACACTATCAAAGCTCTTTCAAACAGGCGCGACACGCGATAAAATCGCGCGCGACGCAAAGGCACCGCAAGTCGCGCAACGAGCGGTGCCTTTGGGTCAGTTCACACCGAGACGCGACGCGACGCGCAGTTTTCAAGATAGAAATACAATTACAGACCTTATCTACTACACTAAAAGGTACACAATTCAGTGTCTACTACGTCGAGCTACGCAGCGCGGCGCCTCAGCTCGAGCTCACTGAATCGTGTACCTTTTTGTGTAGTAGATAAGGTCTGTAATTGTATTTTTATCTTGAAAACTGCGCGTCGCGTCGCGTCTCGGTGTGAACTGACCCTTAGTGTCGCCCGCGATTATATCGCGTGTCGCGCCTGTTTGTAGGAGCCTTCAATCGAAATCTGAATCATTTTGAAGCAAATTGCTTCTTAAGTTCGAAAAATTTGACTGCTCAACACGTAAATAACGCAATGAATGTTGAGCTGTCAAAATGAAACCGATTCCGATTGTTCTCGAGAAAGCTCTTATCACTTTTGAAAAATAATTTACTTTTTTGCAAAAAAATTGCCAATCGTAGTCAGCTTGAAACGTCCTTGAAAATAAACTCGACCTTTCAGTATCTTGAAGTAGCTAAATAGGTAGGTAGTAAAAAAACTGCATGCTTATCAAGAATAATAACGTTAAATAAATTACTTAGCTTACGCGCGTGTTTGCAGCAATTTTGCATATAATATACTGTTCCATGTACAGTCAACAAAAGGGATAGGTATGCAGGATCGTCGGATATAGTTGAAGTTTAGTAAGAAACCGATGGATGTTGTCGACTGAAAATTAATTTGATAAATGAGCTGTTTGTTTTCTATTAATAAAATTAAATTGGATTCGAGTACATCCATCGGTTTCTTACTAAACTTCAACTATATCCGACGATCCTGCATACTTATCTCTTTTGTTGACTGTACTTGAACATTGTGCAATTACTTATGCGCAGTTAATTAGGCGTACTTAATTAAAACTCTAACGGTAATGAATGGCGGTAATGGAAATGAGTTAAAGGTTAAAAGTTCGAACCTCATTTGGTGCAATATTGATATGAACCCGGGGGCTCATGGCTAAATAATAACACCCGCACAGGTCGATCGATCAGGTTAAGCTACGCTTGCCGCGGTTGGTCCGTGGATGGGTGACCATCCTTACATACCGAGACTCCGTGTCCCGGAAAGCACGCTAAGCCGTTGGTCCCGGCTGTCATTCGTGAATCTCGTTACGGGTAGTCAGAAGACAGAAAGTCTGACAACCAGTCTTACCAATGGGTATCGTATTACCCAGTAACTGGATAGGCAGTCGCTCCATGTAAAATACTGGTATTCAGCTGCATCCGGTTAGACTGGAATTGGACTTGGAATTCCAGCATAGTTGGGAAAAGGCTAGGCAGATGATGATATATGTCAATATATATGTTAATTCAGGGTGTCAGCTACCTCCATACCAAATTTTATCAAAATTGGTCCAGCCGTTTGAGCATGAAGAAGTAACAAACATATAAACACACACACACACCCCCACACACTCACAAACTTTCGCCTTTAAAAGATTAGTGTGATTTTACATTTATTATTCAGTATTTCAATTTCTAACTATCTCCCTCAGCTGCTATCCATCGAATTCGAAAATGGAACATAGTTTATATTAATATACATAAATTATCTGCCAGATAATTTAACGGGTGCATAACCGAAGGTATAGTGAAACAGATCATAAATCTCATGGCCCTGTGCAACCTGTCTAAGTATTAATCTTTACCCCCCATAATTCACCTTGAAAATACGCAGATATTCCATTATCCTAAAGATAAGGACATTAATATTGAGACCGGCCCACAAAATTTATATCCCGGTATCTCCCTGGAGTAGAGAGGCAATTTTCCAAACAAATTCCCTTTAGACTAGTATTCCAGATTTTGGATAAAACAATTTGTTAACGTGACGGATAATTGTGAGCAGTGGTAGCCCAGTAGTAACGGCCGCGACTTACGAGAGTAGGTCGTAGGTTCGAACCCTGACATTCCCTTTACTTTGTGTAAATTATTTCATCACCACTGCTCTCAAAAACGGTGAAGGAAAACATCGTGAGGAAACTGGCATGTCCTAGAACCAAAAATTCGAAGACATGTGACATCTACCAACCCGCACTGGGCCCGCGTGGTGGATTACGGCCCACTCCCTCTCACTGAAAGGAGGCCTGTGTCCCAGCAGTGGGAACATTATAGGCTGATTATGATGATGATGGATAATTAAACTTGTGTATACTATCTAATATTATATAGAGGTAAAATTTGTGAGTTTGTATGTATGTAGTTCCGAAGATTACCCCTTGGTAATCTTCGGAACTACTGATCCGATTTTGAAAATTCATAGTATGTATTTTATATCATAACATGCGGACGAAGTCACGGGTAGAAGCTCGTGTAAGAAAAACTGCATTCATGGTTTATGAAAGAGCAGTAGAGCTCTCTGTCCCACTCCTGGGCAAAAGCCTCCCTCCACTCCTTTCACCTTTCGCGAGCCCGCGCGTCCTCCTTCCAGTTTTGTAGGAACCAATCCAGCTCGTCCCGCCATCTCCTACGTGGCCCCGTCTCACTGTCTCAGGGCACCAGTTCTGTGCTATTTGTGTCCACAGTTTGTGACGTCATGCAGCAGACATGTCCTGCCCAGTCATATTTAAGTTGGATAGCCTTTTGAAACCACGGCAGCTATCTTTATTTTGGACCGCAGTATTGTGTACCATCCAATAACATAAAGGAATATGAAAGAAATTCTACACCCTGGATAAATATATGTATGTGTACCCTTTTGTGTCGTAACCTTGTCCTTTTTAACCCACAGAAAATTCCGCAAGCAACATTTTTAAGCCAGGTTAAAATATTCGCATGACCCAACTTCGGTATAAAATTCGTGATACCCAAGCTCACAATGTAATTAAAATTCTACATAAATTAAAATAATGTTCCTTTTTTATAACGGTTTCATGTAAAAGCTTGTGTTAAGGTGGGTATTGAAGTGGATAGCTGATAAATAAAATGCTCGATTTTGGACCCTAAATGAATAATAACGCCTGTCTCCTCAAAGGGTTACGCAGAAATGTACCTATAATATATACACGACAGTTCGCCAGATATATTTAAGTCCCATGTAATAGGGGGCAAGGCTATTCCTATCACAAATCCAGCCATAAAGATTTTACTTCAGTCCTCACCATCTGCCTAGCCTTTTCCCAACTATGTTGGTATCCGCTTCCAGTCTCATCGGATACAGCTCAATAGCAGTATTTTACATGGAGCGACTGCCTATCTGACTTCCACAACCCAGTTACTGGGTACGATACCTCTTGGAAAACTGCGGAGTAATTGCATAACACACTATCAGTAGCATTGGGTTTCATTGTGACAGTTCAACAACATTCATTGCGTTATTTACGTTGTTGACCAGACACATTTTTCGAACATATGAAGCAATGGATTAGCAATATCCTTCAAAATGTTTCAGATTGAGACTGATAATGTTTTACGCAATTAGGATACTGGTTGTAAGACTTTCGGGCTTCTGACGACCCGTTACGCTTCCCAAAGATCCATGAATGACGGACGGCGAGGCACGAAGGGGTCCTAATATGAGCTCGTATAGATACCTGATCGTTCGACCCGTGCGGCTGATATTACTTAGAAGCCCTTCTCTCCACGCCACGCCACGCGCGCCTCAAAGAGATGTCAGCATCGAGGAGGGGCCCCACAGGGCCGAAGCCTGCCGGGTCAGCGGGATTGTCCGAAAGGGTTACCGCTGGCCCGGAACATAAACGGCTAAGGAAGGAACACGGGTGGGTTTTAGTCAGTAAGAGTCTGACACTCCCTTCCGCTCCACCCAGAGCGGCATTTGATGATTTCCCATCCGCAAAAAAAAAAAAAAAGCCCCTCTAATGATTTTACTTCAGTAACTATTACTATTTCTATTCTACATCGATAGATTGCTCTCATTGTCGTCAGCTCAGCGTCCACGAACACTCCTGAAGCCAATTTCCGGCCAAGTGTTTTCTATTTGTGGAAGCAGCTCGGCCTGATGTTTGTAATTGTGCTTGATAAATAGCATTAGGGTTACCGCAAATTACGTCACGATACTGAAAACTGCCGTTCGCGATAAATGTGAATGGTTAACAGAAGTGTCCCTACACTTCTATACTGGTGTAGGCTTATGTAAGTTTTCACTATAAAATCACGAACACAGCAGATTTTTATAAAACGTTTATTAGGAGACTCAGAGCACAGATGTACAGTTACAAACGACACAGAAGTATGAAGGAAGATATGAAGAAAATAGAGGAAGATATGAAAACACTTAACAATAAGAGAAAGTCTAGATTTAGGTATAAAACACACGAGTATATACCTATAATTACATAAGCTAGCGAAACTCCGGAGACGTAATAAAATAAAATTGTTTGGGGGGGGGTCAACGACCGCTTGTAGTGTTGTTACTTGAAGAATGAGTTGAGCAAATATGTTCTATTAAGTTTCATCGATATCCATCACGTGACACGTCTATGCAGTTTACACAGTCTTAATAAACTGTTTTTTAAAACTCATAATTATTTCAAGTGACCACGGTAACTGCGGTCGATCACCCCACAATAAACACATTATCGAATTAATTTGTTTTTTTGTTTTAGATAACGATTCCCATCACGTCCGTGAAGTTTTCCTAGCTAGTTTAATCTGACCCTGTATATCCTATTTGCATGTGACAAGAATAACGTATGATAAATGATACTACGTAATATTCTATATCAGTAAATTGCTAATTTGATGAAGTTTTCCTAGCTAGTTTAATCTGATCCTGTACATCCTATTTGCATGTGACAAGAATAACGTATGATAAATGATACTACGTAATATTCTATATCAGTAAATTGCTAATTTGATGAAGTTTTCCTAGCTAGTTTAATCTGATCCTGTATATCCTATTTGCATGTGACAAGAATAACGTATGATAAATGATACTACGTAATATTCTATATCAGTAAATTGCTAATTTGATGAAGTTTTCCTAGCTAGTTTAATCTGATCCTGTATATCCTATTTGCATGTGACAAGAATAACGTATGATAAATGATACTACGTAATATTCTATATCAGTAAATTGCTAATTTGATGACTATTCAGAACCATTAGGCATTACTGAAGGCGAACGCTGTAATTTTGGCAATAAATCGACACCGATTCTTACTGTGTGTGGCAAAGCTATTATTAGTGGTAATTATGAATCATTTTGAATTACTAGGAATTGTTGTTTGTTCGAAGCTATTTAGATGAGGGTAGGTGCTGTGCCCGGACTTGGCCAGTTTTTGTCGGACTCGCACACGAAGGGTTCCGTACCACAAGGCAAAAACACCGAAAAAAAAAAACGTTTGTTGTATGGGAGCCCCCTTAAATATTTATTTTATTTTGTTTTTAGTATTTGTTGTTATAGCGGCAACAGAAATACATCATTTGTGAAAATTTCAACTGTCCAGCTATCGCGGTTCTTGAGATACAGCCTGGTGACAGACAGACGGACGGACAGACAGCGAAGTCTTAGTAATAGGGTCCCGTTTTTACCCTGTGGGTACGGAACCCTAAAAAGAGAATTGTCTAATAGGTATGTATTACTGGCAGAAATGACGGGAGATTTTACATTTAGCGATTATTTTATCTGGAATGACAAAGTGTCTCGAAGACGGTTTATAGTCACGTTCTCCCATCTCCTCAAAACCGATCCTTTAGATGTTGTAACACTTCACCTCACCTTACATTACCTGATAAAGAAATCTGTTAATTATAGGTTTATCCACTCTAGCTTGTTTTAAACGAAAATAAGTCATAACTAGCGTCGTCGTCAGCGCAATGTTATTCTTTCTCTTTATCATTTTTAGGGTTCCGTACCCAAAGTTTAAAACGGGACCCTATTACTAAGACTCCGCTGTCCGTCTGTCACCAGGCTGTATCTCATGAACCGTGATAGTTAGACAGTTGAAATTTTCATATATGATGTATTTCTGTTGCCGGTTTAGCAACAAATACTAAAAACAGAATAAAATAAATATTACTCCCATACAACAAACGCGTTTTTTTTGGCCAGTTTATTTGGTCTCGCAGTCTCCTCTATCTGCCATGTCATATAGAAATTCCACATTCTACACATCCATATTTATTTTCTTTAGTCTCCTTCTCTTGTCTTTCATAGTCCTTCTTTGTTTATATTTGTGATAGATCCACAATTGATATCCAGCACCTTAATTGTGTTACACACCTCAATCATAATCCGAAGTATTTTGAAAGAAATTTCTAATCCATAACTTCATATCTTAGAAGTATTCATCTGCTCAACAACGTAAATAACGCAGTGAATGTTGTTGAACTGTCAAAATTAAATGCATTTTGTAAGTGTGTTGCGCAGTTACAGTCACGAGCACTAATATGGCAACTTTCAATATCGATTTTTCCGAGAAATAACGAATGCAACGTTGAAATACGACACCTTACACAAACCTATGGGTTCGAAAATACTTTGTACGTAATAACATAAAATTTCATTCAAAACTAAAGGAGAAAATCGTCTTTGAATAAAGCCAAGTGTATACATACTTATGCTCGTGACTGTACACCGCTGTTCTTCATTCTAAAATAGCATAAGCATAAACAGCCTTTAACGTTCCCACTGCTGGGACATAGGCTTCTTCTCTGTGAGAGGGAATAGGCCGTAATCCACCACGCGGGTGCAGTGCGGGTTGGTAGATGTCACATGTCTTCGAATTTTTGCTCTAGGAAATGCCGGCTTCCTCACGATGTTTTTCTTCACCGTTTTTGAGAGCAGTGGTGATGAAATAATTACACAAAGTAAAGCGCCAGCCTGGCCTCGACTCATAAGTCCGCGCCATTGCCACTGGGCCGCCACTACACCATTCCAACATAACTAAAAATAAAAGGCGACCACACTGAAAAAAAAAAAACAGTGGCACTCCGGGAGTGCTGACAGAAGTGAAAACAAAACACAAAACAATACTTTGCCGTCACTCACTGACATATCGGATATACATTAAAACCGAGTACATCCCAACGACAGCCGAACACATCCGAAGCGGGTATTTTTTTGAATCGTCTTATAAACAAAACACGCGCTGTTTCGCTTACGGCAACAGTGGCGCGAGTTCAATGGTTTTCCCATTTCAAAAAATGTCCAACGCGCCTGAAGAAGTTTTCACTTGAAAAATCTACCGCCTTTTTTATCTCCACAACTGTCAATAGCCAACCCTAACCAGAAGAAAATGATTGTTGCAAATGGAATCGCAGAGGCGCGAACTCGCAGACTATTGTGTGGAATTAACGCCTAAATTGAAAGGGAAACTCTAGTACCTACCTACCGCTAGCTGTACCGCTGCCTTCTTCTAATCGTTCCTTTTGTGTGATGAACTGATGAGAAATTAGACCTTGTTGGCTTATCCTGTTTGTTCGCAAGTGGCGTTGAGTTAATTAGGTTTAATAAGGATTTTGATTTATTGGGGCTTGGTTGCCGGATAATTATAAGCTAGTAGGACGTGGAAAAATACTTTTTGATGGGTCGTGAGAGAAAACTAAGGATAACTTCAAGAGGCTGTGGCGGCATCTGCATAGAATAGAATAGAATACTCTTTATTATGTACACCATAATTATAAATTACAAACATAATTATAGAAACTGTACAAAGGGTGACACAATGGGCACATTTCAGCCGAAACACGTCCACTGCTGGATATAGACCCCAAGCACCTCCACTTCGACCGGTTCTTTGTTTCTCGCATCCAACGGGTTCCTGCGGCCACCTTGTGGGATGCCTTCGAACGCTACGTCTTCCGGTACGCGGTCGCCACTCCAGAACCTTTCGGCCCCATCGGCCATCTGTTCTGCGAGCAATGTGCCCTGCCCACTGCCACTTAAGTTTGGCAATTCTTCGGGCTATGTCGGTTACCTTGGTTCTCCTGCGGATCTCCTCATCTGCATCTGCATCGCCACATGCGAACTACGCATCACACTGCCGTCACGCAAAATCCTGCATCGCGCAAGAAGAGTTTACCGCGCAACTGGTATGTATTACAACGTCCCGACTTCAATCTTCGGGCAGTTGCCCACCAGACACAACACCCGTCTCGTCCTTAAACAACCTTTATACTATACCTGCTCGGAACGTACCCTAATACTTTGTTAAAAATGAGGCAGAAAGTACGTCATTACTATTTGCAGGTCGAAAAGTGTATGAAAATCCATTGTTAACGTAAACTACACCCTCCTTGGTAATCAGTCACTTTCTCTCCTCGGTGAACAATGTACGAGTACTATGCCAATACTTTATTTTACGTTCAGATTATACAATTATTGAATCATCTAATAACTCTGACTCATCCAATTAGCGCAGAATGGGTTGTTTGACATGTCAGATTGGCACAAAACAGAAAAGAATGGCATAAAAGGGAATAAGCTTATTGCAGCAAGACAAGGGATAAGATAATGAAGTGTGAAAGAAACCAATTGCGTCGTAAAAGAAACTGTTACAAAAGTTAATGCTAATAAAGTGAAATGAGGTCAAGACAGTAAATTAATAATTAACAAAGACAAGGGTGAAGATTAAAGTTTACAAGAGACTTCTAATTCATGACGTGACAATAATATTATAACGGTTCCCGTGTCGGGTACGAGCCGTATTGTTTATTCGAAGTTGTACAGTTTTGTGCTAGATTCTAACTTAGAATCGTCCTCTGGAGAACTGTGGTTGTAGAGGGGGTCGTTAGTATGTCGTATGATTTACTCTAACTGCTTGACTTTGGTTTAGCCACATATTTAGGAATTGTTGCGACGGTAGCGCCTAGTCTCTAGGCGCTAGGTCTCTAGGCAATAGTTATAAATTTCGTGGAGCTAAAACTGCGTTTAGCGTACAACTTCTGGGGGTCTACCTCTACTCCCAAAGGGCATTGTCCACCGCCACGTCAATGGGATGTCGACGAGAATGGAATGACGTCGTCAAAGTAGCGATACAAACATTTACTTTGACCGCGTTTCGTGGCGGTGGCGATGGCGTGGACAAACGCTGCAAATCCGTAGTAAGTAGTTTATTTATCCGTCAAAACAAGTGAAAAATTTTTCGAACGGGCAAAAACACATCGTGATAGTGAACAGGCTCTTGAAGACGCTCAGTTTGTATGGAAAGTGTTGTCAATGCCGCCTCTAGCAGCGGCAGCTTGAACTGGCGCCACTGTTACCGTAAGCGACACCGCGCGTGTTTTGTTTATAAGACGATTAAAAAAATACCCGCTTCGGATGTGTTCAGCTGTCCTCGTTATGTACTCGGTTTTAATGTACTTATATCCGATATGACAGTGAGTGATGGCAAAGTATTCTGTTTGTGTTTTGTTTTCACTTCTGTCGGCACTCCCGGTGTGCCACTGATTTTTTTACCGACTTCAAAAAAAGGAGGTTATCAATTCGATACGTATGTATGTAATATTATTGGATTTGCATTATATTCACATATGATGATCTATTAGGGCTTCCAAACAAATATACAAAATTTCATAGACGTATGTATGTATGTATGTATGTATGTTTGTCCACGCATATCTCCGGAACTATTAATCGGATCGTGACCATTTTTTTTTTATTGGCTTACATTTTCTTCAACTTAGGGAACAGTGCAAGTTTCATCAAGATCGATTCAGTAATTTTCAAGATATGGACTAATACGTGTAAGTGTGACGGCCTGGCTTATTGATAAGAGCTACGGGTGTAGTGTCAAAGGGAAAACATCTCAAAACCTTGGTCAAATACTAGTGCAAAAACTAAAAATTACGAAATAAAAAGTAATTTAAAAAAATTAAACCGACTTCAAAAAGAAATTAACTCAAAATTATGAAATAACTTAAATTTCGGAAGTCGGTGGCATAAAACTAAAACACAGATCCCAAGACACCGACTTCCGAAATTAAAGTTATTTCATAATTTTGAGTTAATTTCTTTTTGAAGTCGGTTTAATTTTTTTAAATTACTTTTTTTCATTTATACTTTATGCACGAGTAAAAAAAGCCGTACATAAGGCTTTCGACCCAGAAAAGGAGCTGAAACTCCGATAGTAACGTGCACTAATTAAGAGTCGTAGCTAAAGTCAATCTATAGACAGCAGCTGCTGGTACTGTCTTTATAAATGAAAACCCACATAAATGTATTTATTATGTACTGTGTTGAGCAATAAACATTTGAATTTGAAAAAAAACCAAAAGTCTGAACCCCAAAATACGATAGTCGAAAATATTGAAATCAACCACATTTATTACCATTTTTACCGGACTTTCTATTAAAATATTAAAACAGCAATGTTTTCTTGATTCCCTTTGGCGCCCATAGCAGAATCTTGTTAATACTAAATCCATCGGAACCCGAACCGCAGAAATTAATTTATCATTCCTTAATCCGTTTATAATACAACTAGCTTCTGCCCGCCACTACGTCCGCGCGAAATTTTACCCTCCCCCCATTCACCCTCTTAGGGGTGGAATTTCGCAAAACCCTTTCTTAGTGGATGGATACCTACTCTTCACAAAGAACACACTCTCCGAATTTCATGTCTCTAGGATCAGCGGTTTAGGCTGTGCGTTGATATATTAGTCAGTCAGGACTTTGAATTTTATAATTAGATATTCAGTAACTTAACACCTTGGCCCGAGTCTATTGTGTGCCAAGTTTTGAGATATCGGGACTAAGCCTTCTGCATACATGAATAATTCAAGACCGTAGAAGGTCAAGCTGTAAGCTTTGTTTATTACCGTGTTTTTAGCTCTGAAATTTTGATGCTTAATAATATACTTGGCCATTTTATAGAAACTTTATATCAAATCGATCAATCTCGATTAAGAGCATTGGTGGCCCAATGGTAACGGCCGCGACTTACGTGTTGTAGGTCGTTGGTTCGAACCCAGACAGGCGCTTTACTTGATTTTGTATAAATTATTTCATCACCAGTGCTCACAAAAACGTTGAAGGGAAACATCGTGAGAGGACCGGCATTTCCTAGAACCAAACTTTCGAAAACATGTGACATCTGCCAGCCCGCACTGGGCCCGCGTGGTGGATCGCAGCCCACACCCTCTCACCGAGAGGAGGCCTGTGTCCCAGCAGTGGAAACAAGGCTGATTATGCATCTCAAAATGGCTACCTGTACGAGTATGATAGCCATTTTCAGCTTTAGTTTCTGATAGTAACCAGACTCAGAATATTAACGCAATAGAATAGCAGATACAAATGCTCCACCAGCATAAATCTTTTGTAGTTTTGCAATCAAATTCATACGTAAAAATATACGAGTCTATACAGTCAGTACAAATCCTTCCCCGGGATGCAGTCTATCTCCCTGCCAAATTTAATCGAAATCCGTTCAGTGGTTTAGGCGTGAAAAGGTAACATACAGATAGACAGACAGAGTTACTTTTGAATTTATAATATTAGTATGGATTGGTTTGACTTACTGGTATGAACGTAAACGAAGCAAAAGGAGTATGTATTCATATATTCATATGGATCGTAGCAGGTAGTGTGCTGTCGTTTCTGCCTATCCCCATGGAATATCCCCATGGATAAAAGGTATAAGTTTATGTATGAATGTATTATACATTATGTGATTTGACTTATTAAACCTGTACATACATTTGTGATGTGCTCCAATCAAACTCCATACAAAAATACGTTCTGTTTGGCTGACATAAAACATGACACGAATATCTCATCTCAAAGATTACGAACAGGAAATGGAAATACATATTTACGACTAAATAAATATGAATGTCAGGGACTCAGGGCTATATCAAATGGGTACACTCATAATGTATGAGTAGTGAGACATGACGTCAGACTTGTGGGTGTCTAAGAGTTGATTAAGAAGTTATTTCAGCCGGTCTTACTGCGAAACGTTAGGGGGGACTACAGGTCCTAAACTCAAAAAATTCAAGTTTTATAATACCTAAAAGTACTTATATGATCCACTACAGTAAACAAAATCAGAAAACATATGATATTTTTCAGGATTTATGCTAGTGAGATATTGTGTTGAAAACATAGGTAATACGACTAATTTGATACGATAGACAAAACTCATGAATATGCCTCTTAAAACTTTCTTTTTACAATAAAAACCATACTTATATACAATCGAGTAGCAGAACTGGTAAAGTCAAGATCCTTCTAGAAATTACGATGCTAGAACTTTCTAGAACTATCGACATCTGGTCTGTCGGGGCCGGTATGTACTCGAACATTCTAGATGTTTCTACAGTAGAAGGTTCTGGAACTATCTGAGGCCCTATATAAGGCCGGTATGGGCCGCGACCCGGGGTCAGATTGGATAAGCGATACAAGCGAATCATCAGAAGCGATCTTCAAGTGCGACTTTAGAGTGATCAGTAGTGCAATTGTGTTTTATAATTAGTGTCTTTTAGTTGTTATTAGTGTTATTTAATTAAAGTGTCATTTTTGGTACCTAATTTAAATCGGCAGTTTTTATTGTCACGAACCCCAAGCTCGTAACAATATAAATGCTTCCTATAAGTTCGCCAAGATCAAAACGCTTTTTTTTGCAGCCCATTTTTAACCATATCTCTTTTGTTTCACAGGAAGACATGGTGTGCCTGTCGTGCACAGCGACAGGCGAGAGAGTGTGTCTAGCTGCCGAGGGCTTCGGTAACCGACACTGCTTTCTGGAGAACATTGCCGACAAGAACATACCGCCCGACCTGTCGCAGTGCGTCTTTGTCATCGAACAGGTCAGTTTTAACATTAGCCTTAACAATTATATTACTGACTAGCTTCTGCCCGTGACTTCGTCCGCGTGAAATGTCTTGTACCCCCACCCCGTCGCAACACTTCGTATTCGCTTAGCGTTCTTTTTGTCTTTTTTTTTTTTTTTTTTAATTTTCATTCTGATTTTTTTTTCTTTTTGCTCGGCTCTTTAGGGTCGTAGCGTGATATTAATTAGCCTATAGCCTTCCTCAAGAATTGAGCTATCAAATGCAAAAATATTTTTTCAATTCTGACCGGTAGTTCCAGAGATTATCGCGTTCAAACAAACAAACTCTTCAGCTTTATTGTTAGTATATAAATTAAGGGACAAACATGCCTTTACAATTGTCTTCAAAGCCATCGCAGAACGACGCGCGACGGTGCAAGTCATCTTATCTCAGACAGGCATTTCTCTTGTCGATCCAACCATGTTATCCGAAGAGCTAGTATTGCTTACTGTTGCATGAGTAACTTTCTTTCGTTGCTCAACTGAAACCGACGCAGCAACAAGGCACTGGGCAATAAATGTATGTCGTGCGAATTCCGGAGACGTCGCGCGACTTCGTCTGGTGTCGCCCGGCGTCTCTGGCTAATTGTGTCCTCGAATGTATACGCGGTTTATTGTAAGCCGTCATTTCGTCCTTCTTGAAAATTAATCATATAAAATATACCGCCCAAAGTTTGTGACATTTAATTAATCACTTTTTGTCTGTGTTTTCAGGCGCTGTCAGTAAGAGCTTTACAAGAACTGGTGACAGCTGCAGGATCAGAAACTGTAAGTTTATGGTCAACAATTTTATCACATATATATGTTCATCAAGTATTCCATAATTATATGTACCTTGCTGTAAGATTAACATTTTGAAAACCTTTCCGAAGTATATTAATGCCACCCTATGAATAATTTTCAATTATATTTTTGACTAAACTTCACTTTAAATATTATGTTCTATTATGGGTTGGTTTCACTATTAACTTTAGTTAAATATTATTGTATTAGTAGATTGTTATTTTGAGTTGGAATAGTGATTTTATGTTTGATGCTATAGTGACCGCCATTTTTTTTCTTTGTTTTTCTTTATTGGTTTTCATCCTATTGGTACAAGGAAATGGTGAAACGAATTCCTGATGACCTATAAAGATTTCAAAAGGCAAATCTAATGTATGATTTTGTACACTCCATAGCTATATTTTATTTATTATTTAATCTTGTGTTTTAACAAATATGAATATTTATTTGTCCTCTTGTGAATAATTCCGTTTTACGTATTGCGATCGTGTTTTAAATTTTTACAGGGAAAAGAAAACTTAGTGAGTATATCTGCCTATCGGTAAAATTGCATGCTGTATCATTTACATTTTTGGCTAATCGGTAAAAAAAATCTGGCTACTTTTCAATTTTCCAAATTTTTCTGACAAAATTTTATTGCCTAACATTTTTCTTTATACGTGGTTTAACCATAAAATTCATTATGTGATCGCTAATAAAACTTACTAATTTATTAGTTTTATAAAATGATACCATCTGAGTAATTTAAATAAGTACTTAATTCTTTATATTTTTTTGTAATGGAAACTACCTGTATACCAAAAAAGTCTTTTCAATAAGTAGGTACAGTCACGAGCATAAGTATGTACACACTTGGCTTTATTCAAAGGCGATTTTCTCCTTTATTTTTGAATGAAATTTTATATTATTACGAACATAGTATTTTCGAACCCATAGGTTTATGTAAAGTGTCGTATTTCAACGTTGCATTCGTTATTTCGTGAAAAAATCGCAATTGAAAGTTGCCAAGTGTTGACATATTATTGCTCGTGACTGTACATTTGAAATCGGTCCGGAGACCCTAATTACTTTAGAAATACGAAACACATAAAACAAAAGTTAACCCTGAAAAGGCGTTTTGTTATTTCGGATTGACCTTAACCTCTCTAGGTCATTTTCAAAATATTTATTTATTTATTTATCCATTTATTTCAGGCATCAAGGTCCATATAAACACATACAATACAAAAAATAATAATAAAATAAATAATATAATTATATATATATATATATTTTTTTTTATAAATATTGCATAAATCAAAATCAAAACTCAAAAAAAATCAAAAGTCATTTATTCAAATTAGGCTGAGAATCAGAACTTTTTGAATGTCAAAATTACATAAGAGAGTCCCCTAAAACGCCCGCCCTTCACCATTTTCAGTGCTTTAGTTGGGAAGAAGAAGTGGCGCAACAAACTCCCCAGCAGCACAGCTGTCTGTTAAATTAGAAAAACTTGATTCTACAGGGTTATTGGTAAAACATTAACAACCTCTTAAGAGGTCATTGTACTCATCGCTATGAACAACTTTTACTAAGGGACCAAAACTGAAATCGCGAAAAAAAATCAGCTGTTCCCTACATTTTGACGAGTTATACGAACATAAATGTAGGGAACAGCTGATTTTTTTTCGCGATTTCAGGTTTGGTCCCATTGTTAAAGTTGTTCGTAATGATGAGTACAATGACCTCTTAAGAGGTTGTTAATGTTTTACCAATAACCCTGTATAATACAATCTATGATGGTATAGTTGTTATAATAGAAATTGTTTTCTGTTTCTATTTCTAATCCTTCGCATGTGTATTTTATTAGTTTAGAATAATTCAGTCTTCCTGTTATTAACAATAATAATTCACTGTAAATAGTAAGTACCTATTACTTAAAATATTTTTCTTAAGATACATTATATTTGGCTTTTATACAACACTAGCTTCCGCCCGCGGCTTCGCCCGCGAGGCATGTCGATAAAAATTATGAGTACAATGACCTCTTAAGAGGTTGTTAATGTTTTACCAATAACCCTGTATATGTAATACATACAAGATATATAAAATTGATCAAGTTCAAGGCCTTGTAATTCTATTATATTAATAGGGTTAGCTAAACCCAATTAATAGCTCCCTAGGCGTGAAATAATATCGCCTAGTTAGCATTCTAAAGGACAATTAAAATGACTGCAATAACTCGCCCTAGTTATACGTTCTATGCCAAATTGATCGTCGTTCAACAAAAACGGATTGACAGTGATGTATGGCTCTGTTACATCTGACCATCATTATTTTTGGATCGTTCATAAATCGATTAAGGACAAACTGAAAGATGGAACTGACTTTTGATAGATAATTTAGTTAATGTTGTGATAAAAAAGTTTTTACACTTATTTATTTTTCTTGGACTTCTGCATAAATTGGCTGATGATTTATCGATTATTACGATCAAGAAATATTGCTTTCGACCTTTATTTCCAAGGAGTAAAAAAAACTGCGATAAGAAAAATGTTTTTCTAGTCTTCTTTCTCTATTCCAGGGTAAAGGCACGGGTTCTGGGCATCGTACTCTATTGTACGGCAATGCCATCCTTCTACGACATCTCAACAGTGATATGGTACGAATAAGTGGTTTTTTATCCGATATTATTTAGCAAAAAATCCCATACTTCATACGTTGAAGCAACTTAAGAGGAAATGTGGTCGGAGAGACTTTTGAGAAAGCTTAAGAGCGTTTACGCCGTACGGCCTTTCATACAAACTTTCAAGCCCTTGTTTTTCGAAATTAATGAACCGATTTTAATGAAAGCCGATTTTCATACGCATAAGCAGGATACAAAGGTCTAAAAAGTTAGTAGAGAACATTTTCGAAATATCTTATTTAAAAAAAGATAACTGGAAATCTCTGTTTCTATGGAAAATTTAAAATCGGTCTAATTTGGCTGTAACACTATTTTTCGAAAATGTTTTCTACTAACTTTTTAGACCTTTGTATCCTGCTTATGCGTATGAAGTTTCATTAAAATCGGTTCATTAATTTCGAAAAATAAGGGCTTGAAAGTTTGTATGAAATGCCGTACGGGCGGCGGCGTAAACGCTCTTAAGTAAAAAGTCAACATTCGAGGTTTGGCTCTCGTCTATTTCCTCCTCCAATATTGGACCAATTTAAAAGATATTTCATAAACTGAATAAGAAGGATATATGTATACTGTATCCCTGTTTTTTTTTTAATTTTATTAATAGTTGTCAAATTTGTACACTAGGCCTATGTTAGACAGCGGTTTAAATCGGCATTTTTTGAGGGTTCTAGTGCTTATAAAAATAATGTATCATCAAAAAGGAAAACATAGGGACATACAAGTAGATAATATTTATTATTCGGTAAAAATCGTGCTTTATGGTCATTAACCAGAAAGATAACAGGCGAGAGCGTTTCTATGGAGAAAAGACAACCCGCATTTCCTCTTAAAGTGCGTCACGTCATAAAATTGATATATTTAACTTACAATAGTTCGTGCTTTTTGATCGGCTCGTTTACCCAAATTTATCATAAAACAGCCTCCATAAAAGCCTATAGGGGATATCTCAGGTACTGGCGCTTGCATCATTAAGGTCATAGCACACGTATCGGATCGGAAAGGGATCGTTACCGTATCAACTCGACCCGTTCAGTATTATTTGTATGAAACTCCCTACTGCAACGCACACTAATCGGAGTCGTAACGTAATCGCCTCGCCTCGGGACAAGCTCACGAACCGCGGTGCGGTGCGTTACGGCTCGTCGTCCCCGCGCTTACGTCTCTCCGTACCCGAGCTTATGTCTCTTCGTCCACCCTTGCCCCTCTCACCCCTCCCGCGGCCTGCCTGCACCATCAACCAGCGGTCGGCGAGCCGTAAGCGCGGTGACGCCTAGCCGAGCCTAGCAGAGTCGACGTATCGGAGCTTCTGATCCGCTTTGGTTACGTGCTTACGTTAGGTTGACGCCTGTTTGACGCCGAGGCGAAAGGCGATACGGTGCCGATCCCTTTCCGATTTGATACGTGTGCTAAGGCCTTTAGACACCCTGCGCTCATTCAAATACAAATGATTTAATCAATAAATGCAAATGCATTCAATAAATCCAATGCAAAAATTTGAAATTTGTAGCACTACTACTTACATATTTCAAATAATGTTAGGTTCCGTAACTGAGGTCCCCCGTCTTTTACTTCTTTGCCGCCGTTAGCAAAAGGGCTCTCTTACAAATCTGCCGGAAAAAATGTAAAGAAAAATAAACCTTACTAAACAAACAAAGGAGTATCCAATAAGGCTTATTTTTCCCCATTCCCTTTGCCCTATCCTCAGATGCGCCTTTGATGGTCACACTGACTGCTACAAATTGGTCTATCGACCGAAATTCAACTCTGTGTTGTGATTCACAGTACTTGGCCTGCCTGTCGACGTCATCATCTCAGGACAAGCTGGCCTTCGACGTGGGTCTCCAGGAACATTCTCAAGGTGAAGCCTGTTGGTGGACCCTGCATCCTGCCAGCAAACAGAGGTAATGTATTTTAATTTTTATAGCATTATCATTAAAGGCATAACTACGGAAATGTCTATTAACTGCTCCCAAATTACGATGTTAATTTTTAATTAATTTTTTACATACTTCTTTGACATAGGTACTCTTATTATTTGACATTATATACAGATAATACTAATTTCAACTCTTTATTAGTGGTTTTAATGGCAATCCTAACACTTGGTTTTAATAAGTTTTTGTTTTTTATTTATCCTTTTGATAAATTCTTTTATATTCTATAAATATGAGGACTTTGTAGGCCTTGTAGACTTTAGTAGCGTTTTTCTATTTTTCTAAGTACCTACCTGGTACTTGTTAAAATCAAAATATTTTATTTCACATAAACCCTACATGGGCACTTATGAAACGTCAGAAGCTAGGTTCCAATTGGTCGTTTCCTATGGAGAAGAGCCGGCAAGAAACTCCACGGTTACTCTTTTTAAAAATAATTGGCTTTTACAATGTTTTCAAATTACAGTAGGTATAGGACAGCGTAGGCCTGTCAACAATCATATCACTTTGTTTTAGTCGCAACTCCCAACGATTACATAACCATTGACCCTATATTGGTTGATTTATGTCTATCGAAAAATCGAATGCTATAGACTGAACTGTGACATCTACCAACACGCACTGGGCCTGCATGATGGATTACGGCCCACTCACTTTCAAAATAGAGCAGGTCTGTGTCCCAGCAGTGGGAATATTATAGACTGCAATGTATGATAATGTAGAATATATCAAAATTCTTTAAAATAAATACATGTATATTGTTAACAGATCTGAGGGTGAGAAGGTCCGAGTCGGAGATGACTTGATTCTCGTCTCCGTGGCCACTGAAAGATACTTGGTAAGTGATATTCTTGAACTTCAAATTCTGTGCTTATCAACAGCCAATCAGAAGCTCTGCTTAATAAAACTGCCTATACCAAAGCATTGCAGCTCTGGTCAAGATGTATTAATAAATCTATACTTATTGAGCCCGGAATACACATGCCTGTAACTTGCACAAAAGTATGCAAGTAACTTGCATGCGCCATTATGAGTTGAGCTGCACGATTACTGACAAATGCGTGCACTGACTTGACAGGTCCACTCAATCTGTGTGGTTCTTTCCTCAAAAGACCATTTCAGACATCAACCTACATGGTCTTCACATGATCTGACCTAGTATGTCTGGACTTCAAAAGAGCCTGTGACCTCTGAGTTTGTTTTGACCTTTTTTCTTAAAGTAGTCAAATAGGAAACGCCGACCACATCTAGTTTTTTAAATATGATTTACGTGTAAAAGTATTTGTACAAACCTACTTGCAGAAATAAAATCATTTATTATTATGGTATTCACCACTCAGAAGTTGTTATGGCACACAACATGCAAGCTTCTTGCATACTTTTATGCAAGTTGTAGTCTTGTGTATTCCGGGCTTAAAGGAACCTGTTTTGCTTTATTTTAATGTAATTTTGTTTAGGACAGGCATCTTTACGCAATGACCGTTTAAATTTAGTAAAATCTTTGAACTTTTTAATACGGTTTTGAATAAACATTTCGTCCTTATCCAACCTCAGGGCAAGGTCATATTATCGCCGTCGGAATGTGCTCCGCGCATCATCACGAAAGGATTAAGGTTTATTTTATCGGTGAGGCTAAACGCCTGAATGTTATAGTTGTCTCTATGTTACATTTTGTGATCATTCTGTTTCGAAATTCACTATAGAAGCATACATCACAATTCTGGTATCTCGACCTAGGTGTCTTTGAATATTTAATGTATATGAGCTATATACTCATTATACTGCACAATCATTTTTATGTGAAAAAATCATTTATCGATTATTTATTTTACTCTTTTATCAATAAATATATCGATAAATGTAAGTAGATCACAAAGCCATCCTCCATAAAATATTGTTATACTTCAACATTTGTATCGCATTGTCTCGCCAAAAATACTTAAATGTTTAAAGCCCTTGTGGCTTTATATTATTATACTTCAACATTTGTATCGCACTGTCTCGCCAAAATCACTTAAATATTTAAAGCCCTTTGTGGCTTTAAATGTTATATAATACTTGTGACATCGCATTGGTACTTTAATTGTTGTTTTATTACATTGGTACTTTAATTGTTGTTGTATTACATTGGTACATTGTTAATTGTTGTCGTATTTAAAATAAATGTCAGACACAGAATATTTTTCGTGTAGTACCTACACTGTAGTATACTTTAATTTATGTTTTATACAGGGTTATTTTAAATTGGCTAGCTAAACTAAGATGACGCGATGGGTATAGATATCCAAACACGATATAAAAAAAATGGTTTTGTTTTGGGAGGACAACGGTCTCTCTAAGTATTGCTACTTGAAGTATAATAAGGTATCAATACCTGAAAAGTCACAATAGTCTGTAAAGTTAACACAAAAAAAAATACAGATTTTTTTAAACTGATATTTCAAATGACTACAAAAACTGCAGTCGATGACCCCACAAAAAAAAACATAATTTTTTTTTATCATGTTTAGATTTCGATACCCCGTCTGCGGAGTTTAGCTAGCCATTTAAAAACAACCCTGTATTATCAAATAGAACTTATAAGAAATTCAGGGGCCAGTCTGTTGCACAGTATGTTTTTCACATTTTGTAATATCTAGAACATTCTATGTTATGTGGACACATTTCGTACACTTGATTATCAAATTTTTTGTATCGTGTTCATTTTGTAAAAGTAAACCACGAGTCTATATTTGTGTCCAGTGTTTATTCCAATTATGTGTTGTCCATAATGTATTTTTTTATTGTTTTAAATTATAGTCCGACTTTTTTTAGCTGCAGTAAAATGACACTTCTTAATAACTCATTTCGGACTGAGTTTAGAGATATACATGTCAAATCAGTTTTGTTTTACACTATTATTCTGTACTAGAAAAACAAAATTTGGTTGATGGCCGCGAAAAAACAAAAAGACGCCAATTTTAGTCATTTAAGTAACACATAAGCTGTCATTTTACTGCAGCTAATTAAAAGTCCGACTATAGTTCTTATTCTAAATTAAGGGTAGATTTTGGGAATCAACAAGGGACTTTCTGTTTGTAAAACTCTGCTCTTATACTATCAAAAGTTTGGCGTTATGCGTTGAGAATCAAAAGCCTTATTTCTGCCAAATTTAGGGCCCCACACACAGGCCACCGGCCACAGCCACAAACCGAGAAGCTAGAACGACGATTGAACGACGATTTGTAGCATGTGGTGGCCACCGGCGTCAACCACGTGCGGCGAGTCCATATAAAATGTATGAAAACTAAAGGAAATATGCCGATGGCGTCGTTTTGTGGTTGTGGCCCGAGGCCCGTGTGCGGGACCCTTGGACATAGCAAAACAGGCAACCGAGATAATTATGTCAGTTCCACACAAAATGTATACGCCGAAAAATACAAAACCTCAACAATGAGACCTCTTCCAGCGTCTGCCTTTTTTTTCTGGGTGCGAAATTATCAAATAACTTCTCCCGCTCTGGGCAGGGCGTGTCCCAGCGTCTGCCTCGAATCGTCATTTGTTTTATAAATCCTTCAACTATCTAACAACTGCGAGAGATGAGAACAGTCCACCACAACCAACTCCCTCCCCTATTTTTTTTTTTCTTTCTTTTTTTAAAAAAAAACTTTGCCCCACGTTGCCCCATATTAAACCAATCTCCTAACATTTCAGCACACGACAAAAGAGAACGAGGTCTCGATAGTGAACGCGTCATTCCACGTCACCCATTGGTCGGTACAGCCGTACGGGACCGGTATATCTCGTATGAAGTACGTGGGCTACGTGTTCGGAGGAGACGTGCTGAGGTTCTTCCACGGAGGTGACGAGTGCCTCACCATACCCAGTACTTGGACTAAGGATGGGGGGCTAAAGTGAGTATTTTATTTTCTCTAGTATCGACATGAACTTTATAATCATGCCGTGATAGAAAAGTAGCCAAACTGCAAAGTGGTAGCGGGACTGATTGCCCAGGGTGCACTGGGCTTACAATTTGAGTGCTGTTTTAATATTTCCCAAAAAAAATATGACTTAGAACACTAAACCCCTTACTAATAAGCGTATTATATTAGATGAATAGTTACACACTGATTTCTCTCTTTCAGTCGTCAGTAATTTGACTTTCGAAAGAAGAAGACAAAGCGTTGTGTAACTATCCAGACGCTATACAACGTTTAGTAGTAAGGCTAGATCAGACTTGATGTCGGGATTAAATAGATCTGTAACAAAATTCCTTCGTAGAATTTGCTTTTTAATATCCAACAGTATTCTTAAAAGCAAAAATATTTTACTAGTATTTTTTCGTAAAAAGATCAGGGGCCTAAAAAGCCCACTTTGGCAGAATCATAAAAGGATAACATTATGAATCATAATGGACAGTTAACTGTTAAGTTAATCGTATCAAATCCCATTGGTGAACGATTTTTCTGTTATTTCTTTTTGTCTGTGCTAAAATACCAATCAATCCAAATCCAATCCCAATCTCTTTTATTACACCTACGTAGTGCAGCGAAAAAAAAAACACGGACTGTCTTCGCCATATTATGATTCATAATGTTATCCTTTTTTGATACTGCCAAAGTGGCCTTTTTAGGCCCCCTGGTTTTAATCATGGTAAAAAAAGGTTTTTAAAATAACTAAAAAATCTGCTATAGTTTTCACCTCAATCTCATGACTCCTTTGCCTACTTTTATATGTCATAGTTTCTACATTTCCCCTTAAACTACCGTCTTGAAAAGTCACCTGTTTTTTTTTTTTATTTTACAATCTTTTTATTCCATTCCAGTATCGTGGTCTACGAAGGCGGTTCGGTGATGTCGCAAGCCCGTTCACTATGGCGGCTGGAGCTGGCTCGCACGAAGTGGGCGGGCGGGTTCATCAACTGGTACCACCCCATGAGGATCCGGCACATCACCACCGGACGATACCTGGGGGTCAACGACCAGAATGAGCTGTATTTAGTCAGCAGGTATGTTGTGGGCCCCGTTGATCTCGTGGTCACAAGCGCGAATGCTGAGCGTCCTGGGGTCCTAGGTCCTGGGTTCGGTCGAAGCAGCCCGGAGTTTGGAAGTTCGCGGTGCGGTACCCCGTGCCTCAGTGCGCACTACTCAGGGCGACTATAATTCTGTAAATACATATCTATTATAGTCGCGAAGCATAATTCGATCAAGATACAACCTGACACTGACCTGCAATTGCAAAAAACCTAAGAAAATTTGAATTTCGCGGGCTACAACTGCGCATTCACCTTAATACGAGGATGTTTTACCCGTACCAACCAGTACTGGCTTATCTTTACCGGGAACCCGCGTCTTTATGTACGCACCCTTAATATAGACGCGGGTTCCCGGTAAAGATAAGCCAGTACTGGTTCATGATGATTATGAACCAGTACTGGCTTATCTTTACCGGGAACCCGCGTCTTTATGTACGCACCCTTAATACTAATTCTATTATTTATAAAGATATCAGAGGAGCTAAATAGTCTGAACATCGCTCAGTATAATGATGGTTATTACGACTGAACCATGGCAACACTGCCATAAACTACCAGCCTACAACTTTATTCCCTCTTAATCTAAAACATAATATCCTTCTTCTCTTCAGAGAGGAAGCCACAACAGCATCCTGCGCCTTCTGTCTCCGCCAAGAGAAAGATGATCAGAAGCAGGTGTTGGAAGACAAAGACCTGGAAGTGATCGGAGCGCCCATCATCAAGTATGGTGACTCTACCGTCATTGTGCAGCACTCGGAGACTGGCCTGTGGCTGTCTTACAAGGTATGTGTTATTTAAAGATGATCACACGCTGAAAAGAACATGGTAAAATACTGTTGAGCCAATTTTACGGATAAAGGTCATAGTACACGTATCAAACCGGAAAGGGATCGGCACCGTATCAACTCGAGCCGTTCAGTATTCTTTGTATGAAACTCCCTACTGCAACGCACACTAATCGGAATCGTAACGCAAACTGGGTTGTGGAGGTCAGATAGGCATTCGCTCCGACTACCTATCTGACCTCCACAACCCAGTTACTACGTAATACGATACCCCTTGGTAAGACTGGTTGTCAGACTTTCGGGCTTCTGACTACCCGTAACGACTTTCAAAGATCCACGAATGACAGCCGGGACCAACGGCTTAACGTGCTTTCCGAGGCACGGAGGGGTCTCGGTATGTGAAGATGGTCACCCATCCACAGTCCAACCGCGCCAAGCGTAGCTTAACCTGATCGATCGACCTGTGCGGCTGTTATTATTTAGCCACGGGCCCCTCCTCTATGTCATCACTCTCATCTTCGTTTATTTCCAGTCATATGAAACAAAGAAGAAGGGCGTGGGTAAAGTAGAAGAGAAGCAGGCGATCCTACACGAGGAAGGCAAGATGGACGACGGCCTCGACTTCTCGCGCTCGCAAGAGGAAGAGTCCAGGACTGCCAGAGTTATCAGGAAGTGTTCCTCGCTGTTCACCAAGTTTATCAAGTGAGTGGCAGTGCGGTGACTTGACAGGGGGGTTCTGGGAATCAGAACGGAATAACTCGTATATTTTGGTTTCTTGAAAGTTACTTAAAAAGGTTTTTACCAATCTGCGTCAGAAGGAGGGTAATTGGGAGTAATGCTACCAGTTTGAACATACGTCTGTCGTTAAGGGATTTGGGTCTTATTTCCTCGCAAGCAAAGCTGCTAGAAATAACGAATTATATTTTGATATTCCTAAAAAAAAAATTACATTTGCATGATGTAATCACTCTATAATATTCCTTCACGTTAATGTTTTAAAAATTCTTCAACAGTGGCCTTGAAACTTTGCAAGAGAACCGGCGTCACTCCATGTTCTTCGCGTCAGTGAACCTTGGAGAAATGGTGATGTGTCTCGAGGATCTTATCAACTACTTTGCACAGCCTGATGAGGATATGGGTAAGTTGAAGTAGTATTTATTTTGATTTCTCATTTGTTAGGGAAAGAAGCTAGAACCTTACTCACTAACAAGCACTATAAAAAGGTATACAAATATAAGGTAAATAAGCACTATGCACTTTTAAAAAAGTCAGCGTTCAGCCGAGTGCGTGCAGAATAGGTTTTGATGGTAAATGGGTCAAATGAGAACTCTTTCAAAGAATATTAAAGTATTTTCAAACATCACCTTTCCTTCTTTCAGAACACGAAGACAAACAAAACCGTTTCCGTGCCCTCCGCAACCGTCAGGACCTGTTCCAAGAGGAAGGCATCCTCAACCTGATCCTGGAAGCCATAGACAAGATCAACGTCATCACGTCGCAGGGCTTCCTCGCCGGGTTCCTCGCAGGCGACGAGTCGGGGCAAAGCTGGGAGATGATCTCCGGATATCTGTATCAATTGCTTGGTATGTATTTTTGACGCATGATTTATGTTATTTAAAGTGCTTCCACAAACAACATGTGCAAATCGAAATAGCATATAACATACATATTATGTATTGTAGCAGTGAATATAAATATTCTAGTTTTATTTACAACTAGCTGACCCGGCAAACGTTGTTTTGCTCCTACACTACTCCTACCCTACTCCCACACTACTCCTACCCTACTCCTACACTACTCCTACCCTACTTCTACCCTACTCCTACCCTACTCCTACCCTACTCCTACACTACTCCTACCCTACTCCTACACTACTCCTACCCTACTCCTACACTACTCCTACACTACTCCTACCCTACTTCTACCCTACCCCTACCCTACTCCTACACTACTCCTACCCTACTCCTACACTACTCCTACCCTACTCCTACACTACTCCTACACTACTCCTACACTACTCCTACCCTACTTCTACCCTACTCCTACTATAAAAAAAAAAAAAAAAGTATCCTATGTCCGTCTCCTGGTTCTAAGCTACCTCCCCACCAATTTTCAGCCAAATCGGTTCAGCCGTTCTCGAGTTATAAGTGGTGTAACTAACAGACTTTCTTTTATATATATAGATATTGAAATGTTATTTTTTACCAATTTACTCAATAAAAAAGGGTTTTTAGCCTGAAAAGTGATCGTAAATAAAATAACCAATTCACTTTGAGGACCTTTTCTTTATAAAACACCCTGCACCCTAATTTCGTAACACACTATCAATCATAATCTGAATAATGTCGAAGGATATTGCTAATCCATTGCTTCATATGTTCGAAAAATTTGTCTGCTCAACAACGTAAATAACGCAACGAAGGTTGTGGAACTGTCAAAATGAAATCCATTGCTACTGTAATGTAAGTGACAAGTGTTACGCAGTTACCCCGCTGGATTGTCGCGATTTCTTTGCAACTGCTCTGAGCTGAATGAGCTTACTAATACATCTGCCAACGACGTCCCGGCATAGAAGCGTGATGATATTAAACTATAGTATTTTCTCTCCACAGCCGCCATCATCAAAGGCAACCACACAAACTGCGCACAATTCGCCAACTCGAACCGTCTGAACTGGTTGTTCTCCCGTCTCGGATCACAAGCGTCGGGGGAGGGAACGGGCATGCTGGATGTGTTACATTGCGTGCTGATCGACTCGCCCGAAGCTCTGAACATGATGAGAGTGAGTAATGGATAGGGATTTCTTAGAAATGCGTGAGAAAGTAGTTCGAACGAATTGTTGATGATACGATGGTATGGCATATTATTCCGAATCCTGGATGATGGATGGTAGTCCACAAATAATAGCAACATAATATTTATGAGAAGGCAAATTATTTCCTAATAAATGTTATTTTTAATTTCCCTCAATTGATTTCATTTACTGTCGAGTCAGGTCTTAAATATCCGACTCGCCTATAATTTATCATTAATTTAATTCAATGTTGTTTTTCCAAACACATTTTCCTAAAACAGGTTTATCTTTTTAATCCAGCTTATTTAAAAAAAAAAACTAGTATTTATAAATCGAGCACTTAGGGTCAGTTCACGCCGAGACGCGACGCGACGCGCAGTTTTCAAGATAGAAATACAATTACAGACCTTATCTACTACACTAAAAGGTACACAATTCAGTGTCTACTACGTCGAGCTAAGCAGCGCGGCGCCGCGCGGCGTAGCTCACTGAATCGTGTGCCTTTTAGTGTAGTAGATAAGGTCTGTAATTGTATTTCTATCTTGAAAACTGCGCGTCGCGTCGCGTCTCGGTGTGAACTGACCCTTAATTTTAATCATGTAATTTTTTTATATTTTTTTCACAGGACGAACACATAAAAGTGATCATATCCCTGCTTGAAAAACACGGTCGCGACCCCAAAGTACTAGATGTACTCTGTTCTCTATGCGTCGGTAACGGCGTCGCAGTGAGGTCATCTCAGAACAATATATGTGACTACCTACTGCCAGGGAAGAATCTACTGCTGCAAACTGCGCTAGTTGATCACGTGTCAAGGTGAGTTTGAACCTTATTGTGTAAGAGATAGGGTGTACTTTAGCTTGACACTTGTGTTGGTAACGGCGTCGCAGGGAGGTCATCTCAGAACAATATCTGTGACTACCTACTGCCAGGGAAGAATCTACTGCTGCAAACTGCGCTAGTTGATCACGTGTCAAGGTGAGTTTGAACCTTATTGTGTAAGAGATAGGGTGTACTTTAGCTTGACACTTTGTTGGTAACGGCGTCGCAGTGAGGTCATCTCAGGACAATATCTGTGACTACCTACTGCCAGGGAAGAATCTACTGCTGCAAACTGCGCTAGTTGATCACGTGTCAAGGTGAGTTTGAACCTTATTGTGTAAGAGATAGGGTGTACTTTAGCTTGACACTTGTGTTGGTAACGGCGTCGCAGTGAGGTCATCTCAGAACAATATCTGTGACTACCTACTGCCAGGGAAGAATCTACTGCTGCAAACTGCGCTAGTTGATCACGTGTCAAGGTGAGTTTGAACCTTATTGTGTAAGAGATAGGGTGTTCTTTAGCTTGACACTTGTGTTGGTAACGGCGTCGCAGTGAGATCATCTCAGAACAATACCTGTGACTACCTACTGCCAGGGAAGAATCTACTGCTGCAAACTGCGCTAGTTGATCACGTGTCAAGGTGAGTTTGAACCTTATTGTGTAAGAGATAGGGTGTTCTTTAGCTTGACACTTGTGTTGGTAACGGCGTCGCAGTGAGATCATCTCAGAACAATACCTGTGACTACCTACTGCCAGGGAAGAATCTACTGCTGCAAACTGCGCTAGTTGATCACGTGTCAAGGTGAGTTTGAACCTTATTGTGTAAGAGATAGGGTGTACTTTAGCTTGACACTTGTGTTGGTAACGGCGTCGCAGTGAGGTCATCTCAGAACAATATCTGTGACTACCTACTGCCAGGGAAGAATCTACTGCTGCAAACTGCGCTAGTTGATCACGTGTCAAGGTGAGTTTGAACCTTATTGTGTAAGAGATAGGGTGTACTTTAGCTTGACACTTGTGTCGGTAACGGCGTCGCAGTGAGGTCATCTCAGAACAATATCTGTGACTACCTACTGCCAGGGAAGAATCTACTTCTTCAAACTGCGCTAGTTGATCACGTGTCAAGGTGAGTTTTAACCTTATTTTGTAAGAGATAGGGTGTACTTTAGCTTGACACTTTGTTGGTAACGGCGTCGCAGTGAGGTCATCTCAGAACAATATCTGTGACTACCTACTGCCAGGGAAGAATCTACTTCTTCAAACTGCGCTAGTTGATCACGTGTCAAGGTGAGTTTGAACCTTATTGTGTAACAGATAAGGTATACTTTAGCTTGACACTTTGTTGGTAACGGCGTCGCAGTGAGTTCATCTCAGAACAATATCTGTGACTACCTACTGCCAGGGAAGAATCTACTATCACGTGTCAAGGTGAGTTTGAACTTTATTGCTGTGACTTTACGAACTATTTTAGATTGTCAAATGCATGAATTAGAAACGTCGTCCTGCGATCGTCTCTTGTTGATCGTGTGTTTATGTCAGTTTGAACTTTATTGTATATCGAAAAGAATTACTTTTTCGACGAGAAGTCTCGAAGGTTTTCTTTTTATCCAAAATTCTAGAACAACACAACAGGCTTTTAAGCTAAACAACTCTCTCTCTGGATATTTTGTTTAGCGAGTATTTTAAGTTAGACTAAGCTAAGTAACACAGCATTATTATTGTGGCAGCGACTATTGTTTTACTTTTCTTTTTCTATTTTATGTCTCACTTTTCACCTTTAGTTAAAACGTGGTATTTTCTATTCTATTCTATTTTTATCTATGGCAATGGTGCCAATGGTAATAACGGTAATGGTAACGGTAATGGTAATGGTGGTAATGGTATGGCAATGGTGGTGGCAATGGTGGTGGTGGTGGTGGTCCCAAGCCGTTGACCTTAAGCACTTTCATTGTCAGGGCTACGATTTGCTGAGCCTTCCTAAAAAGAGCTTACTAAACTCATGGCAGGTGCAGTGGCAAAATTCAAGTAAACGGAAAGGTGCCTTTTATCACGCAATACAGCCTAATGTTACACCCACGCCTTGGTTTTACCCCTATAAAAAAATATCAAAGAGGTTAATATCTACTATTTCCCGTCTCCGCATAGGCCATTGTTGTTCACCGGTATTCCTTCATAAAATCCGGGTCAGAGACACATCGCTTTGCGAATGTGGGTTTGATGAGGGTACTTTGGAGCACATCTTCTTTAACTGCTCCAATAATAACCCAGCCCATGACTTATATAGCCATCTCCCTAAATTAAAGATCCCTGTCCCAATTAACTTTCCATCCCTACTAACACATTCTTCCCCAAAGCTCTTTGAGGCTTTGATGTATTTTATCCGCGTCAATGACATCAAATTATGATGATATTTGTGTGATAATTTATGTATGTACATATTTAATAATATAATTAACAATTTTTTATTCGTTTGTTTCAGTGTACCTACTAACACTCGTCAACAAGTTTCACATTAAATTCAACTATCGAATTTAGTTTTTTTTTTTTATTGTTATTAATTTGTTTTTTTTTGTTTTTTTTTTTCACCACTCCGCACGTGGTATTTTGTATCATGTAACTATTTCTTGTCCCTAATAAATAAATATACAATGTCTCACTATTTTCTTACACAGTGTCCGTCCAAACATATTCGTGGGTCGCGTGGAAGGCTCCGCAGTGTACCGCAAGTGGTACTTCGAGGTCACTATGGACCACATCGAGAAGACCACGCATATGATGCCGCACCTGCGTATCGGATGGGCTAACACAACTGGGTGAGTGATTAAAATTGATTTATTTAGTAAGATACCAGCTTCCGCCCGCGGTGTCGCCCGCCAGTTATGTCAATAAAAACTATCCTATGTCCTTCCCCGGGATGCAATCTATGTCTCTGCCAAATTTTATTGATATCCTTTCAGTGGTTTAGGCGTGAAAAGGTAACATACAGACGGATAAAGTTAATTTCGAATTTGTAATATTACTAGCTTCCGCCCGCGGCATCGACCGTGAGTTATGTCGATAAAAACTATCCTAGGTCCTTCCCCGGGATGCAATCTATCTCTCTGCCAAATTTTATCGAAATTCGTTTAGTGGTTTAGGCGTGAAAAGGTGAACAGACAGACAGACAGAGTTGCTTTCGGATTTATAATATTAGTATGGATTGGACCCACATGTCCGATACTGCAACTCTTTTCTTTTTATTCTTTTATAATGTTGTTGTGCACTCTATTGCTTAAGTGTCTGAATGCCCGTTGGTGTCGTGGTCGCAAGTGCGACTGCTGAGCAGTCGGTCCTGGGTTCGATTCCCGGGACGGGCAGAAGTGTTATTGGGTGTGTCCATTGGGAATTTCTTAGTAACAGCCGGAGTTTGGAAGTTGGCAGTGTGATACTCCTGTGGCTCGCGCACGTGGCGCCGTATGTCCGATCACTCTCCGCGAGTGTCGGGTGGCCCCCCTGAGGACTATGAGAGGGGGCAGAGAGAGTGCACTTGTGTGTGCGCACGCGCCTGCACAATAACATTCCCCGCGCCGAAGGCTGGTCTCCGCTGAAATTCGGTCTGGAGGAGTTTTTAATTTTTCTCCAGCGAAAAGTTATTTTTAGGGTTCCGTACCTCAATAGGAAAAAACGGAACCCTTATAGGATCACTTTGCAGTCCGTCTGTCTGTCAAGACCCTTTATCTCGGGAACGCGTGGCGGTATTGAGTTGAAATTAAAACCATATACTCAGGTCTACAGTCCCTTGAAGCTGTGAAAAATCAAATTTCTAAGTTAACGTAAAAAAGATACGGCCGTATAAGTCGCAAAAAACGTATATTTCAACACTCTCAAGGGGATTAAAATGTATAGGGTACTTCCCGTTGACCTAGAATCATGAAATTTGGCAACAAGCAAGGTCATGTAGCACAAATAAAAGAAAAAAATCCGAAAACCGTAAATTTGTACTTACATAAAAAAAAAACCCGTGATAAACTATTTACATACCTACAAATTTGGACGGAACCCTCGGTGCGGTCCACCTCGCTCTTGACCGGTTTTTAGATTCGATTTTCTACGCACTAATTCTTTGCAGTTACGTCCCATACCCGGGCGGCGGTGAAAAGTGGGGTGGTAACGGTGTGGGCGACGATCTGTACTCGTTCGGGTTCGACGGCGCGTACCTCTGGTCTGGCGGCCGCAAGACTATGGTCAACAGGACGCATCATGAGGAGCCTTATATTAGGAAAGGTAAGGAAGAAGTTTATGTGAGGTTTTTATTTTCCTTTGTGTTTTATTAATAGGATTTTATTGAGGATGCCCGATCAGTTTCGGATTCAAACAGAGCCGATAATCATGAGCCGAAGGGTTATGTAGCCTTAGGATTATATCTAGGATGCCCGATCAGTTTCGGACTAACAGCCCATAATCATGAGCCGATGGGTTATGTAGTTTATAGCTCCTTAGGATTATATCTAGGATGCCCGATCAGTTTAGGACTCAAACAGAGCCGATAATAAGGAGCCGATGGGTTATGTAGTTTATAGCTCCTTAGGATTATATCTAGGATGCCCGATCAGTTTAGGACTCAAACAGAGCCGATAATAAGGAGCCGATGGATTATGTAGTTTATAGCTCCTTAGGATTATATCGAGGATGCCCGATCAGTTTAGGACTCAAACAGAGCCGATAATAAGGAGCCGATGGGTTATGTAGTTTATAGCTCCTTAGGATTATATCTAGGATGCCCGATCAGTTTAGGACTCAAACAGAGCCGATAATAAGGAGCCGATGGATTATGTAGTTTATAGCTCCTTAGGATTATATCGAGGATGCCCAATCAGTTTAGGACTCAAACAGAGCCGATAATCATGAGCCGATGGGTTATGTAGTTTATAGCTCTATAGGATTATATCGAAGATGCCCAATCAGTTTCGGACTTACAGCCCATAATCATGAGCCGATGGGTTATGTAGTTTATAGCTCCTTAGGATTATATCTAGGATGCCCGATCAGTTTCGGACTAACAGCCCATAATCATGAACCGATGGGTTATGTAGTCTGTAACTGATCGGGCATCCCGATCAGTTTCGGATTCAAACAGAGCCGATAATCATGAGCCGATGGGATTAGCACGATAAAAATAACAACTAAGGAGTATCATTGCTTTAGTCTGATTGTGCCTGTAAGTAGAAGAAAGTTTGGCTTCGTATCTTAGACTATAAACTTGACATGCCCCAAACCAATCAGAAAAATTGGATAGTCTAATGTGCCTGCTATTTCATCGACACCTTTTCCAGCAATGCTTCTTAGTTCTTACTAAGAAGCATTGCTGGAGAGGGGTCCGTGGCTAAATAATAACAGCCGCACAGGTCGATCGATCAGGCTAAGCTACGCTTGCCGCGGTTGGTCTGTGGATGGGTGACCATCTTTACATACCGAGACCCCTCCGCGCCTCGGAAAGCACGTTAAGCCGTTGGTCGCGGCTGTTATTCGTAGATCTTTGACAGTCGTTACGGGTAGTCAGAAGCCCGAAAATCTGACAACCAGTCTTACCAATGGGTATCGTGTTACCCAGTAACTGGGTTGTGGAGGTCAGATAGGCAGTCGCTCCAAGTAAAATACTGGTATTCAGCTGCATCCGGTTAGACTAGAAGCCGACCCCAACATAGTTTGGAAAAGGCTAGGCAGATGATGATGCTTCTTAGTAAGAGAACCACTGGTATGGCAGGACAACTACTTCCTTGGCATCCTTTCACAAAGATCTTTGCTTTTAAGAAATAAATAGAAAATTTTCATATCTAAAAAGATAACCTCCCTTCTAGAGCCTTATAGCCAATTTTGAGCAGACAAACTAAGATTCCTCTCGCTACAGGTGACGTCATCGGCTGCGCATTGGACCTCACGGTGCCAATCATCAACTTCATGTTCAACGGAATGAGGGTCACGGGCTCCTTCACCGACTTCAACCTGGAAGGCATGTTCTTTCCGGTTATCAGCTGTTCCAGTAAACTAAGGTAAGTATCATGGAAACATAGATTTTGACTAACATTTCTTTTTCGAGGATTTGTTATTCCAACGTGTTTCTTTTTTAGAAATAAACTAATACATAATTTTGCTCGTTGACTTTTAAATCCTTTGGGATATAAGTATTATGTTACACTTTATAAAAAAGAATGAACAATATTTTATTTAATAAAAACACTAAAAAAGAAGCATTCAAAACTAACAAAATTAACTTTAAAAACATCCAAAAAAATAAACAAGAAAATTAAATAATGATCCGACCTGGATTTGCAAAAGCAGTATACAGTATATCACTGTTTCCGGATAAAACCGCTATTTATACCTTGTAATTTGTTTATCTCTTCTCTTGATTTTAACAATTTCAATACCTACAAAAGAAGTTAAAACAAAACAATAATTGAAATGTAGCCAAAAGTTTTATTTATTATTTATTGTAGAATACACAAAACGAACAAAACACGTTCAGTATATAATAAGAAGTTGTCTGGCTACATTAATGAAAAACAGACTCTATTAGCAATTACAATTTAGTACAATTATTGAAGATGCCTATCTCGCTCTTCGCACAGGACTTGAAAGACGATATTGTTAAAATGATGCAAGTGATTTTCTGTATTTTTTATGCCTGTTGGTTGTACTTCATGGAAATAAAAGAACCTGGTCCTTCCACCCACAGTTGTCGCTTCCTCCTGGGCGGAGAACACGGTCGGCTTCGCTACGCGGCCCCCGAAGGCTACTCCCCATTAGTGGAGTCCCTCCTTCCGCAGCAGATCCTCAGTCTGGAACCTTGCTTCTACTTCGGCAATCTGTCCAAGAGAGCGTTAGCTGGACCACCATTAGTTCAGGATGATACAGCCTTTGTACCAACGCCGGTGGATACTTTACAGGTCAGTTTATGTCAAAACTTCTTCCACAAATTCAGGATAACTCAGCACGATTTGGAAAGGGCTATGCTTTGAGTCTTTCTGAGGAATCGAATCCCAGAATGAGGCTATCCGGCAGAAGACCAAAGTTGTTGAGATAGCTCACAGAAAAGCGAGTTGAAGTGATAATGCGCCGGTGAAAAATCAAATTATTGCTTCCTTACAATGTTTTCTTTATAGGCATGTGTACTTCAGGCGGTTAAAAAACAATATGGTCCTTTTTTCACAGATTACACTGCCCTCCTACGTAGAACAAATCCGGGACAAATTAGCTGAAAACATTCACGAAATGTGGGCCATGAACAAGGTACGATTTAATAAACAGTTTATTTACACATAAAATGTTTGGTCTTATTCTGGTCCTTAAGGATCTGTATTATTCAACCTAATTAATTTATCGTTTAATCATTTATTGTGTTCCTAACAGACTTTATTATATTTATTTAGGATCTCCAGCAATGTGAAAACACTATTCATTTTGGAGCTTCTGACTAAAGCATGCTGATTATATTTTTGGTCCTTCTTTAGTCTCCCCGAATAATAACGTAATACCCATTCTATCCAGATCGAAGCAGGCTGGATGTACGGCGACCAACGTGAAGACCTGCACAAGATACACCCGTGCCTCGTGCCCTTCGAGCGCCTGCCGCCGGCCGAGAAGAGATACGACATACAACTTGCTGTGCAAACACTCAAGTATGATACTTACCGCCAAGCAGCTTTTATATTTTTCAATTTTAATCCTCGGATAAAAGATGTTGAACGTTTGAAGCAGATTATAAATAATTTGAGAAAAAATTAGAAATAAAAAATTCCCAATATTTTCTTGCATTGAGATTTATATTTTAACATGGGTCATCTGCTGCCTTAACAAAATGAATCAGTTAGAGATTTTGTTTTGTTACTTGGATGTTAGCATAATCAGCCTATAATGTTCCCACTGCTGGGAATCAGGCCTCCTCTCGTGAGAGGGAGTGGGCTGTAATCCACCACGCGAGCCCAATGCGCGTTGGTAGATGTCATATATCTTGGAATTTATGGTTCTGGTTTATGCCGGTTTCCTCGCGGTATTTTCCTTCACCTTTTTGAGAGCAGTGGTAATAAAATAATTTACACAAAGTAAAGCGCCTGTCTGGTTCGAACCTACGACCTTACAACTCGTAAGTCGCGACCACCACTGCTCCCTGGATCCTTGCGCCTCGCTTGGATGTCAATATTTCTAACTAAATTATTTGATTGGTAGGACTATCCTGGCTCTAGGCTACTACATCAGTCTAGACAAGCCGCCGGCGCGCATCCGCAACGTTCGTCTGCCCAACGAACCGTTCATGCAGGTAAATGTATTAAAGTACAATACGACCGACGTAACTTGGCGAGCCTGAGTATAGCCTGTGCCAACTTTCGCGCATGTTCTCTCACTCGCACTCGCCTCATGCCACCATTTGGTTCCTAAACAACGTTCGTGCGCAATCTTCTGCGCGAAGTTCAGGCCCGCCAAGTTACATCTGTCGTGTCTTAATTGGTGACTTTGGTGTTTCTATACATAGAAACACTAAAGTCACCAATTAAGTACTAATTTACCGTTTAAATTAGAAAAGCACGATTTTATGCGCAAATTCGCAATAAATACAACGACATTGCATCGAAAACGCTGTGCCGTCCATTGTACCACGAATCCACGATGCAACGTCGCGTCGTAGATTTCCACGACACGATATCGCATCGTGCCACGAAGTCGCATCGTGACACGACGTCGCATCGTGACACGACGTCGCATCGTGCCACGTTGGGAGCGACGTTGTTACACGACACGACATGTTTAGATAACATTTTTTTATCGAAAACTATTTGCGTTTACCGTTTACACCTTAAACAAGATGTAAGGACTAATAAAATTGTCAATAAAAATTGTGCCACAATGCGACGTCGTATTGTGTTTAATCTACGTTCTTAATTTATTTTCCAAACATGTAAACAAATATGAGTATTTGGAAAAATAACTTTAAATCCTACACAATAAAGTTCAATTTACGCTACAACTTCAAAGAAATTATAACTTTTTAAACAGTGCTAGACACTCTGAAATCAACTTTATTTCCGTCAAAATAAAGTTTATATTTGTTTAACTTGAAATAACATCAAATGGAAACTTAAATACATAAATGAAAAACAGAATTTTTTGCTGATGGGAAATCCAATGGGGCGCACTGCTTGTATTAATTTAAATCGCTAATTACCTTACCCACAGTCAAACGGCTACAAGCCAGCACCTTTGGACCTGAGTGCTGTCACCCTGACACCCAAGATGGATGAACTGGTAGACCAACTAGCAGAGAACACACACAACCTATGGGCCAGGGAGAGGATACAGCAAGGATGGACTTATGGACTTAATGAGGTGAGGAGACGACCTTGAAGGCCGGTTGCACCACAAATCACTAACGCTAAATATATTTTTTAAAACCGGCCAAGTTCGGACTCGCACACGAAGGGTTCTGTACTACCGTGCAGTATTCAACACTACATTAAAAAAAAAAACACATTTCTTGTATACAGTATAATTAATAACTTAATTATTAACTTAATTTTATTTTTATTATTTTGTTGTTATAGCGGTCGTAGTAGTACAGTCACCAACAAAAGTCGATTACCACCTTCAGTTTTTTTTATTATTAATCTCAGTTATTGAGCAAAATATTTGTTCAAAATTGCATTGTACTTCTTCTGCAATTTTGAACAAATATTCCGAATCCGAAAACCGTAAATTCGTAGTTACGTACCTACAAATTTGTACGGAACCCTCGGTGCGCGAGTCCGCCTCGCACTTGACCGTTTTTTTTTTTTCATAATTTAGGAAACTATGGGTAGGTAACTTTTTTTTTTTTTTACTTAACTATTCTACACGGATAGAGGCCTCTTAAGAAGTCTCTGTCATACATAAATAGCTATCAGTCTATCTATTTCTTTTTATTGTGTGTATGCCAACTATGTATATTCGCTTTATTTAAACGTAATATGTTGTTATTTTATTTACCAGCCGGTCGATTCTGTAAAAACCTCACCGTGAAAACTTAGGTGAAGTGAGTTTGTTTTTGCTAGGAATTGACACTATTGACAGCTCACTCCACGCTCACTTCACCTAAGTTTTCACGGTGAGATTTTTACAGAATAGCACCGCAGAAGGCCAATTCTCGTAATTTAAAACGTTCAAAATCTAGTCGTAGTGTCATGTCGGCGACAAACAAATGTCAAAAACTTGTCAAAAATGCAAGGAAATTAAATGTATTTTGACAGATTGATCGGACTGTGAACGTTCATAAAGTTGCGAGAATTGCCTCTCAGGTAATAATATTATGTAAGTACTTGTAAATATTTTATAATTTGTGTGTATTTCCTCTCTATTTACATCAATGTATACAAGGTTATTGGTAAAACATTAACAACCTCATAAGAGGTCATTGTACTCATCATTATGAACAACTTTTACTATGAGACCAAACCTGAAATCGCGAAAAAAAATCAGCTGTTCCCTACATTTATGTTCGTATTTCTCGTCAAAATGTAGGGAACAGCAGATTTTTTTTTTTTCACTGTTTCAGGGTTGGTCCCATAGTAAAAGTTGTTCATAATTATGAGTACAATGACCTCTTAAGAGGTTGTTAATGTTTTACCAATCACCTTGATTATTGTATCCATCATTCATCGGGCTGCCCTCATGTCACCAGGATTCTGCCAGTGCTGTCTGCTGTGACTCTCACACTTAGTATGGTATTATTCTATTAGGTGTGAGGGTCACAGCAAGATATCTCTGAGTGTTGTTTCATCTAGCATCTCCATCTTCATTCGTATGGAACCTCTTCTTCGTCTTCTTCTTCAAGTCTCAAGCCCGTGTGTTCTCATTTCTTTTGTCAGAACTATCGATTATTTTTACAGTTTATTTGTCTGACAGCCAATTTCTCGAACGAACGAATCGTAAAACTAGCAGCGCGCCGCGGTTTCATCCGCATAAGTGTCGATCCCGTGGGAATGTTAGGAAAAAAACAATCCTATGTCCTTCCCCGGGATGCAATCTATCTCTCTGCCAAATATCGAAATCCGTTCAGTGGTTTAGGCGTGAAAAGGTAACATACAGACAGACAGACAGACAGAGTTACTTTCGAATGTATAATATTAGTATGGATATGCGACCACGTACCGGAAGACGTAGCGTTGGAAGGCCTCCCACAAGGTGGACCGACGACCTTGTGAAGGCCGCAGGAACCCGTTGGATGCGAGAAGCACAGAACCGGTCGAAGTGGAAGTGCTTGGGGGAGGCCTATGTCCAGCAGTGGACGTCTTTTGGCTGAAATGATGATGTGACAAATTGTCACACGCGCATAAACTGCGAGTGATTGGTTGAACGATTTACCAACAGCCAATCGCATCACTTGACTTGCGTTTCATTTTAACGCGTCGATAATTACCGACTTTACAAAAAGGAGGAGGTACTATGTTCGGGTGTTTGTATGTTTTTTTTTTTTTTTTTGTATGTTTGTTCATCGAATACGCCGCCAATTATCGACGGATTTTCAAAATTCTTTTTTGTTCGAAAGTAGATAGTTCTGAGGTGGTCCCATTGTCACCAAGTTAGGATCTGATGATGGGATCTTAGAGAAATCGAGGGCAACCCTCAAATTTTATAGGCTCACTTATTGTTTTTCGCATATTTTATGAAGTATCTTGTGTATTTGTGTATGGTTGTCACCATCTCAGGTAGCTGGGCTGATGATGGAAGGTACAACTCCTTAACAGTACTCGAACAGGCAAGGACTGTTTTAGTAAATTGTTTTGATGTTTGATAGGGCATTTGCCACATTTGGTCTCATGATCATCAAGTCATGACCTGATGCTGCAGTCAGGATAGTCTGCAGAGTACCTAACTCCTCGACAACTAACAGCAGATATATCGTGTTTAGGCTCATTGAAAAGGGCTCGATGTGTGGATAAACGTACTGTTACTGAGGAACACCGAAGACCTGATGCTGAACCCAGGAGCATCAGAAAAAGTACAAACCTTTAAATTACAGCACCGTAGTCGTGTTTGGGCTCATTTTAAACAGGACTAATTTTAAGTTCAATGCAATGTTGACATAAGTCTGGCCTGATGCTGCAGCCAGGATTATCAGCATCTAATCTAAAAACTAATAAAAGGAGAACTCCTCAACAATTAACGTCCCTGCATCGAGAAAAGGAATATTTTATAAAAAGTCGATGGGCAAGTTGACATTAGGCTATTGTAACTTAGATAAATTATAAATAGACCCACTAAAAAGCGAGAAATAAAAACTTTTTAACAAAAAAAAAACCGACTTCCAAAAAAAACACTACAAACTGAAAAAAAAACACTACAAACTGAAAAATAACTTTAATTTCGGAAGTCGGTGGCAAAAACTAAAATACTGATCCCTAAGACACCGACTTCCGAAATTAAAGTTATTTTTCAGTTTGTAGTGTTTTTTTTTCAGTTTGTAGTGTTTTTTTTGGAAGTCGGTTTTTTTTTTGTTTTCATTCCAGAAACTGAGCGTGAATGTAGTGCCGTCAGATTTCAATTAACTTATAAACTTCGTTACTTTTGCTGTAAAATACTGGTATTCAGCTGCATCCGGTTAGACTGGAAGTTGACCCCAACATAGTTGTGAAAAGGCTAGGCAGATGATGACGTCAGTACTTTTTCTCTGATTGTCTCCGTTATGAAGATTCGTTATTATCAATAAAATTTTATAACTTTTTGGATTTAAAGCCTTTGTGGCATACAGTTTTACACTCCCGTCTCCTAGCCTCATACATTAAAATCTATAGATATAAAATTCCAAGTCCTGACTGACTGACTGATATATCAACGCACAGCCTAAACGGCTGGTCCTACAGACATAAAATTTGGTGGGTGTGTTTTTTGTGAAGAGTAGGTATCCACTAAGAAAGGGTTTTTCGAAATTCCACCCCTAAGAGGGTAACTGGGGGGAGGGTGAAATTTCACGCGGACGAAGTCGCGGGCGAAATTTAGTTTCATACACAAAAACACCTCTTCGTGAAATAATAGTTTTTTTCGTATGGTAGGTATTTTTTTGCCACAACTGTTTTAGCTAATACCAATTGGATAGTTAATATCTTCATTCTTAGGGTTTAGGTCTAGATATACTTCGGGACTATACCAGTGACGTCACCTGTGACTCTCACACTTAGTATGGTATCGTATTCTATTAGGTGTGAGGGTCACAGCAAGATGTCATTGAGTGCCTCTTCAATGAAGAAAGAAGAACTCTTCGCGTTATATTTATGTAATTCTATTATGTATCTGGCTGTATATTATGTGCTTATGTTGTTTTCTGCTCATGTATACAGGGTTATTGGTAAAACATTAACAATCTCTTAAGAGGTCATTGTACTCATCATTATGAACAACTTTTACTATGGGACCAAACCAAAAATCAGCTGTTCCCTACAGTAATTGTGTTCGTATAACTCGTCAAAATGTAGGGAACAGCTGATTTTGTTTCGTGATTCATAGTAAAAGTTGTTCATAATGATGAGTACAATGACCTCTTAAGAGGTTGTTAATGTTTTACCAATAATCTTGTATACAGGATGGCGATTTTGTCACCTGCATCCGTCAAGGGGATCATTCTTTACATCATTCTAAACAACTTTCGCCATGACACTAACAACCTATTTGTAAAAAAAAAAGTCATACTTGCATCGAAATTGTCTATTGTAGTAAGAAAAGTTTTTTTTTTTTTCAAAGTCTGATAAGAGTTTTATAGCGAAAGTTGTTTAAAATGGCGGGTTTAGAACCCTTTCACGGATGCAGGTGACTAAAACGACACCCTGTATTTAGTATATATTTACGTGTATTGATAAGAGAAATTATTACGCATTTAACATGTATTATGTCATTGTGAAGACAGGGCGCTATGGCGCTCATTAGGGGAGGCCTATGTCCAGCAGTGGACTGCTATAGGCTGATGATGATGATGATGTCATTGTGTATATTTTATTATCTCTGTCTATTTTATGTGTATGTTTACTGTCACTATCGATTTTGTTCTGATTTAATAGTAGTTTTGGTATTAAATAATTATGTTTAGTAATGTTCTAATTTCACAATTTCTACAATCTGGCCCTATTATTGAATCTGAAGGTCTAGCAGCAGTGGACGGCTGAAATGATGACGATGATTGAATCATTTATTGATTTTTCTACCTCTGACCGAAAAGTTAAGACCTCTCAAACAGTTCCATCACTTTTACTAACTGTTTTTATCATTGTAGGACCCCGATATGCACCGCTCCCCTCACTTGGTCCCCTACCCGAAGGTTGACGATGCCATTAAGAAGGCGAACAGGGACACCGCCTCGGAGACTGTGAGGACACTGCTGGTGTATGGGTACATGCTGGACCCGCCCACTGGGGAACAGCATGAAGGTAAGCAGATGATGTTCCGATACAAAATTTGTTTTCAGGGTTTTCAGGAAAACAATAGTGTATTAATGGAAAGACTTCAAGGTTAAAAATAAGGTATAGTCAAACATGCGGGCTTGCGGACGGCGAGCAATGGGTAGCTCGCCGTCCGATAAGGACCAGCCCCGGGTCGACGGCGCGTTGTGTCCCACGCGCACCTCAAAGAGATGTCAGCACTAACTGATGGGGTCCGCTAGGGCCGATGCCTGCCAGGGTCGCGGGTTGTTCGAAAGAGCTACGGTGGCCCCCGCACAGGCAACTGAAGGAACACGGGTGGGTTTTAGTCAGTAAAAGTCTGACACGAAGAGAGTGGGATAAGTTATTTGATGATTTCCCACCCAAAAAGAAAAGGTATAGTCAACTAAGTTTTTCTTCTTATCGGGTCGATGGCAACCTAAAAGAACTCGGCCCATGATTCGGCTACGTGTTTGGCGCCATCACGAGCGTCCATCAGTCCCTGTAACGTGCAGCTGACAGGACACGTAGGACATGATATTAAGTGTCCCATCGTTTGTGGAACAGCTCCACATTTACACTCCAAGGAGAAGTCGTCTATGAAGCTGTCGTCATGCTGTTGATCATACTAGTTATTTTAAAATCTTTGACTTAAAATATTCCATTCCATTTAAGACAAGGATATTGTTTTTATATCTTCTGAAGACGGTCGCTAAAATAAAACCTTACGACTTCAAGACATCTTGACAATTCGTTAATTTCTGTGACAATAAACTCAAACAAAGTCTTTGTGTAAAACTAAATTAAATTAATTCTTCAACAGCACTCTTACTGGAGGCATCAAAACAGAAACAAGCCGACTTCAGGACATACCGCGCTGAGAAAAACTATGCCGTCAGCTCCGGCAAGTGGTACTTCGAGTTTGAGATCCTTACTGCTGGGCCTATGAGGGTAAGTCTAATTGTCGTATCTGGCTCTTATGATGGAATCCTTTCTAAGTTAAGATTGTAGAAGCCATCAATTCTGGGTGTATCCTAACTATTAATATAAATGCGAAAGTAAGTTTGTTTGTTTGTTACCTTTTCACGCCTAAACCACTGAACCGATCATCCTGAAATTTTGCATATACGTTGTCAGGTGTACAGAAACGGACATAGGGTACTTTTCATCCCGAAAAAAATTCTGTTCCCGAGGAAAACAACAATAACGTTATTATGAAAAAACCACATGTGCACTATAACATATCCCGCGCCGAAGGCTAGTCTCCTTTGGGATTGGCCGCTATGGTCGAAATACGGTCTGATGGACTATATTTAAAAGACCCAGGACTAAAAAGAGGTTTATCAAAATTATTTTTTTTATTCCAGGTGGGTTGGGCACACGCCGATATGGCACCAGGAATGATGCTTGGACAAGACGAGAACTCTTGGGCATTCGACGGATACAATGTAAGTTTCAGCTCATTTTTAGCCGGAAATAATAATGTATTGTCTTTTATTTTGGTTGTTCCCTCTTAGTAGCAGATGCTGAGCGAATTTAAAAAAAAAACATATGTAACAGCAAAAACCTTTTTTAATACTAGTCTCAATAAATTTCTAGAATGGATTGTGTCTGAAATTTGGTCTTTTGATCTTGAAACATTAAAAATTACAAAATTTGTGATGGCCGCAACTCTCATTCGAGCAACACCAAAATTATTACTATCAAAGTCTCACAATCATCTTCAAACAAAAATAGACTTTAAACTCCTCACAGCAGAACACAAATTAAAACTATTATTACTACAGGCACTTAAAGTGCATGGCGCCGCTACCGATAGTTTCGGACTGCAGCTCAAAGTGGGCGATATTGTCGGCTGCTTCCTCGATGTCACAGACCAGACCATTAGTGAGTTACCACAGATAGGGACAAAAAGGTGCTACTCTGATTTGGCCCTTACGTCCGTGATAATACAGTGTTTTTTCTTGCATTAAAAAGTTTTTTTTTGATTACACAGCTAAAAATAAATGTGTTATGTGCAATATTTTTTTGTTTTTTCGCAGCCACTGCACAGCAGAATAATCCAATAATCCAAAGCATTTAAAAGTAATAAATAATATTATTAAAAAAAAATAAAAAAGTCTTATGCTCGCATTATTTGCTGTATCAATTTAGTTCTTATTTACAAATAACGTTTTTATTTGTGAATCAGAGTAACACCTTTTCTACCAGGTCTTTTTCTTCTGTAACTATGTGGTTAACTCGTGGTAACTTTCCGTAAAACACCTCTCCCGCTGCTGTCCTCTGTTGAATGTTATGTTTGCCCCATTCTCTATTTAAATGAAACCTTTAATTATATGTTGTATAAGTGTTAAGACTTCTTTGTAGATCATATTGTTCAGTAGTGACTATTGTATTAGAACAACATTTCATTGGCCATTTTAATTAAAAATGCGTACAAAGTGTGGTTTTATTAATATTGGTTTTTTAGACACAACTTCATGAAAAAGTGTATTGAAAACGGTGGTTTCTTCAAGAATACGTTTTAGACAAGTCACCTTTAAAGTTGGGCTTAAAGTATAACCCTGAGGTACTCCTATAGGAAAAACATTTGTGCAATGATTAAGTTCTAAACTAAATCAAAATATTGCAGTCACATTCTTAGTATTAGATCTTTATAAAAACTACATTTTGTATGCAAACAAAAATCTGTGTCGTATAGGTAATTTTTACGTGTATTTGATAACGTACAAGAACATCAAACGCTTCACAGAAAGCAAAAGGTATAAGCAGAACAAAATAACTCAACAAAAAAACATCTCTATGCCATTCGACATATAAGGTAAAAACTATTTTTTCCCGACTTTCAAGGAGGAAAAAGTGTACACCGGTAGCACAGAGTCTTTCGGCAAGCAATGGGCTGTTGGTGACGTAGTGGGCGTGTTCCTAGATCTCATTGATAAGACGATAAGTAAATATCACAGTGAAACTGGCTTGTTTTGTGGCAGGAACATTTTTGTGTGAACACTTTAAATTATTGACTTTCTAAGTTTTTCTTCTTTGATCCTTTCTCTATTTTCAGAGTATGTGCCTTCTGGTATTATTTGAGAATTTTTTCTTGCTTTTTATTTTAATAAAAAAATACAATTTTGCTGTGCTATCTTTTAATCTATAATTTTGCTAAGCGATTTCTTTTTAATATCATTATTATTTACCTGACCCAATTTATTTATCTCAACATTCAACTGCATGCTTATATGGTTAGATTATTTTCTTAATCCATCCAAATCTTATGTATTTATTCACAAAATCCTATGTAAATATATAACAACTACATATATCTAAAAATGTTCCTACCACTTTAAGAAAAGCCACTACAAATACTTTGAATGCTTAATCGCAAAACGCTTAAATGAAATCGACATTAGATTCCACCGCATCGCTTCGCTTGCTATGATTGATAGATTCGCACTATTGAACGATTGATAGATTGATGATTATTAATTTGATTGATCGCACACTCACCCCTTTACTGGGATCATTGTTAAACACGTTTGATGTTTTAACAGAAGATATGGAGATGCTAAAAGTATGAAAAATATTAAAGCACCGTGGTCTGTTTTGCACTGTTTGTTTTTAACACACAGCTAATCCAGTCTGTTTATGATCAACCCTGGTCCTCACATAAGCTGGTTATCATGGTCTAGGAGCCTGTGATTCATAAAGGACTGAGCGTGAACTGAATTGGCCCTAATCTCTGGGACCTGGTTCTTAAACCTAGCGTGATAAGGTTATATTTCTAGGTCTTAATAGCAAGTGAAATACAGATTGCCCAGCATAAGTATGCGCTTCGGCAATCATCGTCTAATCTTCGGAAATACGAAGTCGCGATTATTAGATCTTTTTTATTTTATTTTTATTCCTATTGGGTCTGCTCTTGCCCTCACGCCTGATGGAAACCGATTGATAATTCTAATATAGAGCTCTTAAAACCATAGAATTACTTACCTATTTTCTATTACCATTATAGAGATTAACAACTCTATGCAATTTCCAAAAACTTTTTATATTTTTTGAGTGACATGACAAGGTGCGACCAAAGTAGGCAACCCAACAGAGAGAACGCTTCAAGCAATGATAGGTGCGCTACGAAAATACGTGGCAGAACATCTTGGAAGCTTTGTCTCAGTAAGGGGGTGACTCTGGGTCGCGAGGTTCGTACTAACTAATTCGAAAACAGCAATATTATCGAAGCGCATAGCTTCTCTGGTTTACCTGTAATTTACGTGCTCTTACGTATCTAGATTCTGCTGCTCTACGTTGTTATTTCTTTAAGTTCTTATGACGGGAACTAGGTGTAGTATCAATCTTAAAAGCTGTTTGAAAACAGTTAATTAAGAACTAGCTTCTGCCCGCGACTTCGTCCGCGTGAAATTTCTTGTACCCCCACCCCGTCGCAACACTTCGTATTCGCTTAGCGTTCATTCTGACTTTTTTTCTTTTTGCTCGGCTCCTAAGGGTCATAGCGTGACATTAAATAGCCTATAGCCTTCCTCAAGAATTGGGCTATCAAATGCAAAAAGATTTTTTTAAATCTGACCGGTAGTTCCAGAGATTATCGCGTTCAAACAAACAAACTCTTCAGCTTTATTATTAGTAGTATAGATTCGTGACATCTAATAAATGCCTTCCTCTCAAATTAAACTAAATGATCCTCAGTAACGAGGGTGAGTTTAAATCAGTCATTTTAGCTGTATGAACACTTCATTACCAAAACCTTTAGCAACAGTCGGGTAAAAGTAGTGTTATCATCACAAAAATTGAGTAGCATAGATGTTAGTAGTCAACATAATTATATCTAAAACTCATCTTAAAAGTGTGTGACTAACTTTTCCTGAAATGCCTTTGTAATGTAAATAATACCTGTGGCCATATGTACCGGCTGACTTTTATTACTGTCTGGACAAAAACAGGGTATAAAAAGGGGAACGGAGTAGAAGCCACACGGCACAGCTTCTTTTTTTTTTCACAAAAATCAAATTAAATAAACTATTCTTTTCTTTTCTCTTTTTTTTAATGTCGCTATGAATTCATTGATAATTTCCGCGCGTAGAGACGGGGTTCCTTTAAGTTGAATTTTTATATGATTCGTCGATTTATGGTTATTTCTGAAAAATAAATTTTATGCCATACTCTGTTCACCTTTTATACCCTGTTTTTGTCCAGACGGTAAAAAAAGTCAACCGATATTTCTGTTGAAGTTGAAAGACGCACTTTTAATACAATTTATTTAAAGTTCTTTCAACTTCAGTAATCATAATTTTCAGTGTGTTAACACGAGTGGAACTGTCCTCAATGATTTACCATTCCTGTCTGCCCCTTTATTAATAATAATAACATATTTTTAAACTTATTTTATTTAAGTTGAATTTTTACTAAAGTTAGTAGCTCCCATAGGACGTACCTTTTTTAGTATACAGTGTCAAATTAAATTAGTTAGCGAAACTCCGCAGTCAAAATTTCCAAAAAAAAAAGTACTCATCAAATTAATTCCTTTTTTGTTTGATCATGTTAATATATCGATACCCGTCACGTATGCGGAGTTTTGGTAGCAAATTTAATATGTTATATAAGTATAATAAAAAATTATATAAGTACTTATACTTAAGTATACAGGGTTATTGGTAAAACATTAACAACCTCTTAAGAGGTGATTGTACTCATCATTATGAACAACTTTTACTATGGGACCAAACCTGAAATCGCGAAAAAAAATCAGCTGTTTCCTACATTTTGGTTAGTTATACGAACATAAATGCAGGGAACAGCAGATTTTTTTTCGCGATTTCAGGTTTGGTCCCATAGTAAAAGTTGTTCATAATGATGAGTACAATGACCTCTTAAGAGTTTGTTAATGTTTTACCAATAACCCTGTATATTAATATTATAAGTACCTTATATAACAAAAAAAAGCTTAAATTACCAATTTATTCTTGTCAAAACATCACCGAGAAACGATTACCTAAGTATTTTTCTCGGTAGTTAAAAAAAATTCATTAGACACGCAATCATGTTAGGCGTAGTTATATTTCATTATACTAGACCTTTGTTCGTATATAAAATTGCTTACTGTTAGACATCGTACAGACGCCAGCACATCAAGCTACCCGAAACCATTGATATACATACACTAGATTAGCAATTACCGCGCCAAGGCGTTGCCACTGGGCTTGAGACCACAGTCTCAATCGTAGCTAATGTCAGTTCAGTGCTCTGTATGACGCCAACCGAAGTTAGCCGAGTGAAAATTACCGCCAAAATGGGAAAATGCGTAGTGAAAGAGTGCGATTCGAGGTCACAAAAACACAATAAATTAACCGGAATTACTTTCCACGCGTAAGTTTATTGTTTCTGTGTTTATATCAACGTAAAAACGCAATAAAAATAAATAAAATGTAGAATTTTGTAAATTAGGTTCAATGTTGCCACTAAAAACTTAGTTTTAGTTTCCCACATTATGTGGGAGTTTTTAATTTATAGAGTATGTGATTTAAAATATTTTATAAAACTAAATGTGTGACAATGTGTAACAAAAAAATAACATTGTAACATAAAAATAATTGTTTTTAAATATTTAAATACATAATTCAAAAATAACGTTCATAACGTTTAATGTTTTTTTTGCGTTTTTTATGGCTTAATAAGTTGGGTAAAATTTCGCAAGGCTAGGCAACACCCTCCCGCCATTGCATGTTTATATTGCGGTCTTTGTCTAATCTAAGCGACGGTATTATTCTTGCGACTTGTGTAAGTGAGACAGATATATGTTTACTTTTAAATGTATAGTGGTTTCAAAGCTACGTCGTCGCGTTTAAATAGTGGTTACATTTTTTTGACACATTTTAATGAGGTTTGCTTCTCTAGTTATTTAGCTCAATGCCCGAAACTGTAAAATTTTCCCAATGAACTTTGAACCTTATGCTTTAGAGATAAAGTTGAAAATCTATTAAAGAAATTTGACAGATTGTAGTAGCTTGATGTCCTGGCGTCTGTACCTCCATAGATTGGTCCTAAGGTCTGCCATCTAAAAAACTGTAAGAGCATTTTACTAACACATACGTAATGTAACAGGTTTCTCCCTAAATGGCGAGTTGTTGATGGATGCTCTCGGTGGAGAGACCACATTCGCTGATGTTCAGGGAGACAACTTTGTGCCGGCTTGCACATTGGGAGTGGGGCAGAAAGCTAGGTGAGTGTTTTTTTTTTAATATTGTAAAACATTTTGAAAGAGTAACGATGGAATTTTTTATTTTTTTTTAATCTTCATTTATTTAGAGGCTTTTACCTTACAAAGGTACGTCAGCCTCATCATACCCTAATCTAACTAATTATTACAAGTACAAGAAAGTGATGCAGCAACCATTTCACAAATTATGTTTGACATTTCTTGAAACGACTTTTTGGAAGGGGCGACTCGAATCATTACTATTTTTTGTAAATTTTGACGATCAAAAGTGCCTTTTATGTGCTTATATGAAATATATGATTTGACTTTGACTTTTTAATTATTCGTATTGCAGAAAATTACAACTAAGATCGTCTTATCAAGGCCTCCAATTAAAGTTAAACGGAAAAAATATGTCAGCTGAAATCTTAACAAATACATAAACACTATTTTTATATCCACAGGTTAACATACGGTCAAGATGTGAACACACTGAAATATTTCACAACATGTGGTCTGCAGGAGGGATACGAACCGTTCTGTGTGTAAGTATTATAGTCGTTAACGTTTTGATTCAGGGTCATGGCTATATCGTAATTTGACACACAGTCTGATATCTCAGTCTCAATCTGTCAAAAATAACAATAATCTTTATTTATTTTATTTTCTCTCTTCACAAAGGTTCACATAGTTATAAACAGAGATAAGAATTTAGCGTTTTGACAAAGATGCATAAAATATGATCCTTTGTGAGAGACTGGCGTCCATACTAGGATACCCTGTGTGACGGATCACCAGGCTCTCACCCCGAATTAAACCTAATGAACATTAACATTACAACCGGTAATTTTATAACTCTAGTAGACAAATTATGAAGGATATAAAAAGAAAACATGTACTTATAACTTTAAAAAATTAAACAAAAGAAAGAAAATAGAGCAATAAAAAAAAATAGGTATAGTGTAATGTGTGTGTAGTGTGCAGGTGAAGTGTCCGAAAGGGTTACCGCTGGCCCGGAACATAAAGGGCTAAGGAAGGAACACGGGTGGGTTTTAGTCAGTAAGAGTCTGACACTCCCTTCCGCTCCACCCAGAGCGGGAGGGGTCATTTGATGATTTCCCATCCGCAAAAAAAAAAAAAAAAAAAAAAGTGTGCGGAGATGTTGAATGAAAAATATATCTAATTTCCCTAAATTTTTGACAAGTTTTTGACATTGATTGTCGCTGAGATGAGATTGCGACTAGATTTGAACGTTTTTAATTACGGGAAATTAATTAACTTCAGTTCACTCGTCATAAGAATAATCAACATGAGAAGAACAAGACTTTGTCTAGAAAATCGGTCTCAAATCAAACCTAGATCTACAGGTACCATTAAAAATATCTTTCGATAACGTGCCTTAATGCGGGCCATACACTATCAAGTTTACCGTCAAGTTTGCAGCGGATTTGAAGACGCGTCCAGTAAACTTGACGGTGTATGGCTATAGGTATGCATGATAAGTAGCCATACACCGTCAAGTTTACTGGACGCGGCTTCAAGTCCGCTGCAAACTTGACGGTGAACTTGATCGTGTATGGCCCGCATAAGATTATGCAACAACATCTTACAGCCTAAAAATGTACATATTTTCCTCAGACTCAGTTGTTTTTTTTTTTTACAGTAATATGAAACGTGACGTCACTCACTGGTACACCAAGGACCAACCCATCTTCGAGAACACGGATGAGATGGCAGACACCAGAATTGATGTCACTAGGATACCAGCTGGATCAGGTAACAAATTCAGATCACTGTATCAACTCACGAATCTTCTTCTCACATATCGTCGCTCGCATGACTAAGTCCTATCTCATTTTTTTAATTTTTAGCTCTCATTTTTCTAATTTTTAGTTTTATCTCATTTTTTTAGCTGGTTTGAGTTAGGACAACTACATTTTTCTATTCGTGATTCTTTACATTTTTCACTAACCGTCGTACCTCTATCTTAAAGGCATCTCAAAATATAACCATTTAGAAAGGCAACAAAATGTAAAGAATCACGAATAGAATAATGTAGTTGTCTTGACTCAAATCAGCTAAAAAATGAGGTAAGACTTTTAGACGATATATGCTAGGAATTTGATCCTTATTAAGGACACTATCGAGTGGTGTCTTAATACAGTGTGTTTTTTTATCAAAATCAACGGATTCCATTCCTGGCTAGAAATACTGATTTTTCAAAAATCCAATGATGCAGTTTTAGTTTTCATCAAAATCGAGCCCGCGACTCCTTTGAGTACTTTTCGCTATTCCTCATAGTTTCGGATTTGGCCCTCCACGCCCACTTGAAAATTTCATCCTGTATATGTACTTTTTTATATCAGATACACCACCATGCCTGAAGATATCTCACAACACTTTCGAGACTATGGAGAAAGCTAACTGGGAGTTCCTGCGACTGTCACTGCCAGTCATCTGCCACCTAGAGTTCATTGAGTAAGTTAACTTAAGATATCAACTTACTTGTTGTTTGAATAATGCACATTTATAATATATTATGGTACATAAGGCATTCTCCATCAGCCAACCCTTGGATGTAAAAGAGATGATAGCAAAGAGGTACACTTATAATACACATAGATATCACTTTCAATATACAGAGTGGCGATTAGGTTATTATATTAAATAGTACCAGCGGTTATTTCAAGTTTTTATAAGTCTGTTAAGTTAATAATAATAAAATAAATCAAGTATCTTGACTTGGCTCACGAGGTTGTCGACATGTGGGATGTGGACTCAGCGATCATTGTGCCGATAGTCGTGACAGCCAATGGACTAATAGCTAAGAGCCTCGACCAACACCTGAGGAGGCTCTCGTTGGGCGGCTGGATCAAGGGCTTGATCCAGAAAGTGGTACGGTGGACACGGCCCGAATAGTTAGGAGGTTCCTCTCTCTGGAGCCCTGACCGCCGGTAGCTTGGACTCTGTTCCCGATACCGGTGGGCTACTATTTTTTATATTTTTTTTATACTAATATTTAAAAATATAATTTAAATGTATTTAATTGAATACAGGGAATAAAATAAACAATATTACAAAAAAAAAACTACTTAAATTATTTAAACAAAATAAAAAGCGCAAAAAATGGCACGAAATAAAACACCCTTGATAATTAGGCAATATAAGACAAGCGTGGGGCGAATGGTATCAACAATCCAACACAAACTTTATGGTATTGTTACCAAATAACCACAAATTAAGTTTAATATTGTATTAATTGTGTATGTTTAAAATACGTAATGTAGAATACGTGGTTTTAATTTTAATGTGATAACCTACCTAATCGCCACTTTGTATAAAGAAATATTACTATACTGGGTGTAATTTTAATTACCGTTATCCTTTTAAGGGGTCATTGTACTCATAATTATGAACAACTTTTACTATGGGACCAAACCTGAAATCGCGAAAAAAAATCAGCTGTTCCTCTACATTTTGACGAGTTATGCGAACATAACATGTAAGGAACAGCTGTTTTTTTTATTTTGATTAAAATTACACCCTGTATAAAGAACTGACACATGTTTAGCTGAGTAGTGTTGTTCTCATCGTATAAGTGTTCTTAGAGGCCTAAATGTTCGCATGACATTTGCAGTGTTTTAGTCATTATTTGCCCGCTTTGTTTTGTCCAAAGCGTTATGGGTTAGAGAAAACTCGGCCACGTGGTCATTGTCGTTCATTCCATAATAACTTAGTCCTCTGATTTCTCCCTGGGTAGCTAGTCCAAGTCGAGGGGCCCTTGGCTAAATAATAACAGCCACACAGGTCGATCGATCAGGTTAAGCTACGCTTGCCGCGGTTGGTCTGTGGATGGGTGACCATCTTTACATACGTGACCCCTCCGTGCCCCGGAAAGCACGTTAAGCTGTTGGTTTGACAGTCGTTACGGTCAGAAGCCCGAAAGCCTGACAACCAGTCTTACCAAGGGGTATCGTATTACCCAGTAACTGGGTTGTGGAGGTCAGATAGGCAGTCGCTCCATGTCAAATACTGGTATTCAGCTGCATCCGGTTAGACTGGAAGCCGACTCCAACATAGTTGGGAAAAGGCTAGGCAGATGATGATAATGATGCTAGTCCAAATGTAATTTCACGAAAAAAAAAAATCTATTACTGCCACATGGCAGCACGACTTTGCAAAAGCAAAACATTTTCTTAGCGTGTCGAAGGCAATCTAAATGGACTTGGTCCAGAATTTGGCTACGTGTTTGGCGCCATCACTAGCGTCCATTAGTTCCTGTAACGTGCAACTGACAGGACACGCAGGACATGATATTAGATGTCTCATCGTTTGTGTAACAGCACCACATTTACACTCCAAGGCGGAGTCGCCTATAAATCGCCACCTGCCGGTCGATTCTGTAAAAATCTCACCGTGAAAACTTAGGTGAAGTGAGTTTGTTTTTGCTAGGAATTGACACTATTGACAGCTCACTTCACCTTAGTTTTCACGGTGAGATTTTTACAGAATCGCACTGCTGAACAGGTTTTTCTTGCTTTGGCGAATGTGGGTTCGGAATTTGTTTAAAGACTTCCAGGTTACCCAAGGCAACTCGTGTCCAGGTGGGAGACATAGGGGCATTCCCATGTTTTGTTTTTTGCCGTTATTATATTAATTTTGGAAATATAAAAAAATCGCCAAAGAAGAAAACATAGGGTGGACAAGAGTGGTAGATAAGATATACAAATACAGAACCCAAAAAAAAAGAACATTATTTTGTCTTATTTTTGGGTACTAAGCTAGCTAGTATTAGACACTTCACGAGGGAATGTTCATTTTTACTTGACATTATATCGAGAAAAAAATTTTGGACTAATATTTGGAGTAGAATATCGTATGGAAGAAACGCCACCGACCATGTCACCGCGTTTTCTCTTAAGAGCGTTTACGCCGTACGGCATTTCATACAAAGTTACTTAAGAACATTTTCGAAATATCTTATTTAAAAAAAGATAACTGGAAATCTCTGTGTCTATGGAAAACTTAAAATCGGTCTAATTTGGCTGTAACATTATTTTTCAAAAAATTTCTTAAGTAACTTTTTAGACCTTTGTATCCTGTTTATGCGTATGAAGTGTCATTACCTAAAATTAATTCCTTCATTTCGAAAAACAAGGGCTTGAAAGTTTGTATGAAATACCGTACGTCATATTTTTACGAAGACATCATCTGTCTAGGCTTTTCCGAAGACACACTTCGAAAATGAAAGCTCGATCTTCACTGTCATCTAAAGTTAAAGCATGCTATTGATACTACAGGGCCTTTTAAATTAATTGGTGTAACTTCAAAAAAGTGATGGGTATCGGCTATCAAATAACAATCTATCTATATTAAAGCTGAAGAGTATAGCGGTATCTACAACGCCACATGCGAACAACGCGTCATACTGACGTCACGCAAAATCCTGCATCGCGCAAGCAGAGTTTACAGCGCAACTGACATAGATACAACGGCCCAACATAAATCATCGGGCAGTTGCCCGCTAGACACAACACCCGTCTGGTCGGAGGATCCTCCCTTTTCTATAGAGTATGAGTGAACTTTACACCCTGTTCCTCATACCTCTATAAGAGTTTGTTGGTTTAAATGCGCTTATCTCTGGAACTAACGGACGGATTTGAAAAAATCTTTTAGCACTTGATAGCCCAATTCTTATTTAACATCCTTAACGATGGTTGCTAAGGATCCTAGCTTGCTGTTAGCCTACCTCGAGAATAAGACAATCAATGAAAAAAAAAATATATATCCGACTATGGTCGTTTCAGAGATTACCGCATTCAAACCAACTCTTTAGCTTTATTATTAGTATATAGATTTTTAATTTTGTTATTAGATCCCTATACCGATCTGGTTAGTGAAGTTTCGCCAAATAATTTTAAAACCCCTGTATTTATAAAACTTCAGAATTTAACATTCCCATTTATTACAGTGAGGCAGAAAAGGCTAGACGCTGGATAGAAATAAAGGATCGCCAGCAGATCCTGATGAAAGAAGCTGTGGAAGCTCAGATGCCTGCCCATATCGACCAGATTATGAGAAGTGGGTTTACTATGAATGACATCAAAGGTATGTGCGGTGGCTTTGAAGGTAGACCCGCCCTTTGGTTCTTTTTTAGCTGTTCCTACTTGATGTTTCCATAAAGTTTTCTTTATTTTTGCCCTTTAAAGATTCAGAGAGCCAATCACTTTCAGTCACAATTTTGATTGCCATTCAAAAGTCCGTGGCGTGCCTACCTACCCGCCATTTTGTTTTTTTTTTTTCTTTGTTTAAAAAAATCTAAATGGCGGACAGGTACTTATGCTACTCGATATATACCTACCCGCCATTTTGTTTTTTTTTTTTCTTTGTTTAATAAAATCTAAATGGCGGACAGGTACTTATGCTACTCGATATAAAAATCTTCAATTCCCTTTTAATTTACTTGATAACAAAGGGAATCAAGACTAAATAGAAAAAACTATTTTCTGAATGAATAAAATAAAGTAATTAGATAAGTATACAGTGTCCCTATTAAACTATTTATTTACAATATTCTAAAGAAACTGATTTCAAAATCTTGGCTTGTTGAATCTAAAGTAAATAAATATTAGAATAGACCCCGCAGTTTTTATAGATTGGCTTGTTCTTTCCATTTGTATTTTAATTTTATGTTTTGCATTGTGTCCCTGTCCGTAAGGTGTATGCAATGTGTAAATACACAAAGTTGATTGGCAATTAATATGCTTTACTGTCAATGATTGCACAAAATTGCACTTAATATGTTATGTAAAACTGCAATTTAAAAAAACCCACTCGACCGAAATGTTTGGCACGACAGATTTTTTTTTTTTGGCGATTACGATGTTAGTCCCATGGAGAAAGTTGTTCAGTCTGATGGTTTGCACCACTCTCTTAAAGACCACTCCTTTCTGGTAGGGTTGATGAGGATTCCTCTTCGTCATCCTCATAATGCGGAAGCTCCTCATTTTTTAGCGATTCCTCATCCTCTTCTACATCCCCAAAATCAGGCATAAAATATTCCTCTTCCTCTTCCACATCCTTATTCATTCAGAGGAATTTATGAGGAAGTGTTGGTGACGTATTTAATGTACCTATGTGTATATGTTACAGCGAAAAGAGGGTAGGAATATGAATTAGGTAAAAAAAAAACAATTCGAAATCACAGGTTCTATCTTCCTCTTCCGCATCCTCTTCCTCATCCTCATCGTCCTCCCCGTATCCTCATCCTCATCCACTTCCTCAAAACGTATTTCTAACAGTTCCTCATCCGCATCCTCTTCCTAATAACCACTTCCTCATCAGCCCTAATTTCTGGTAAAACCACAATTTACAATACAATTTACATGTTTTATTTTAGAAGCATTCATTTCCCAAAAAAATTCATAACTCAATGATAGTTCAATTTTAAAAAAACAACTTGTTATTATCCTAAAACAATCCGCGCTAGTGCTTTTTTTTTTGCAAAACTGAAGTGAAAAAAAAAATGTATTCTGCGTCAGAATTTTAAACACATTGCAAACACCACCCCACCTTACAACGTTTGCTTTTCACCTTTATTTTCCACACCACCCAAGGTTTGCACTACGAGGACAATCAGGAGGAGATGCCGACCAGTTCGAAGACCAAACGTCTACCTTCAAGACCACCACGTAAGGGCTCCATGACGAGAGGTGTTACTATACAAAATTACAATAATCTGCAACCAGGTTATTACGAGGCTTCTTTGTATATTAGGCTCGCTAAGGCTGGGTGTTGTGCCTGTTGGTGTGCGCTTGTCGCCATCGTGTTTGTTGTCACCTTCTTAAATACAATACGACCGATGTAACTTGGCGGGCCTGGGGGTCTACTCCGAAGCGGTTAACCACCGTATCGGCCGAATGTTCGGTCATTTTCTACTACCTTTCATTTCCTATATTGACTATAGGTCCCGACCAAACTGTGCCAATCCGAACCTTTTTAGAACCCTTACCCTTTTTTTACCTTTTTTTTTAATTCGTAGTAGGACAACAATATTCGAATCAGAAAATGACCGAACATTCGGCCGACACGACAATCAACCCCCTGAACTTTGAGCAGACGGCTGCGCAGTAAGATTTTTTAGGAATCAAATGGTGACATGAGGCGAGTGCGAGTGAGAGAACATGCGCGAAAGTTCTTAGTGCCTATGTTCAGGCCCGCCAATTTACGTCGGTCGTATTGTACATGATTGTCATGTCATTATTGATGTGTTCTTCGAGTATCTACATATAGCAGTTGCTCTGAGGTAAGTGGAAATAGGCTTTGACTCAGAATGCTGATTAAAGAAACGTTGAAATAATATTCAAGATTACTAGGTACTAAAATAGATTTAATTTTTCAGTCTTAAGTATGAACTAATTGAAAACTTAAAACTTCTAAAATTCTAAATGAAACGCTGCTTAAGATAGTTGTATTATTTAAAAAAATATTTAAACTTGTAAATAAAGTAGGTTCGCAAATACAGTCACTACTGTCATAGCATTTTTCATTACAAAATTAAAAAATATAAAAGCTTCCGACTAAAATGATGTACTGGTTTTTAAACATAACTAAAGTCTTAAATCATCACATCACTTCGTCACTTGAGCACTGTGTTGGTTTCTTAGGGAGTATAGCTTTGACTACATCTTCAGCAAATATACTTATCTGCGTTGGCGATTTTTTTACCAAAAATGTAAATGTGTTTATGGAAAAATAACTTTGAATCCTACACAATAAAGTTCAGTTTACGCTACAACTTCAAACATTTTTATAACTTTTTCAATAGTGCTAGTCACTCTGAAATCAACTTAATTACCATTAAAATAAAGTTGATATTTAGTTAACTTGAAATAATATTAATTTGAAATATAAGTTTGAATTGATTTTAGTACTCGTAGATTTTGTCACGGTAGGTTTTCTCTATTCTTAAACGAGGTTTCCCTTGTCTAACCAGCATCAATGCTAAGGAAGGAACCAGTGTTCCTCGGCATACTTCTTCATCTGCTCGTTTCTTAGCAGAATAGATGGCTGTTAGCTGTTACCGTAGTGAAGACACTAACCCTTTTGGTTGATAGCGTTACCCAATGGGGCCGCCTCCACGAGCGAGAGAATCGCGGCGATATTATCGTCGTGTCACGTATTTCTATACACTCTTAGAACGTGTCTCCACACGGCGATATCATCGCGGCGAAATTTTGATGGCACGGCGAGACTATCGCCGCGATTCTCTCGCTCGTGGAGACGGCCCCTTAGGTTGTTCAAATATCGTCAATAAAGAAATTATTTTAATTAAAGCTTTGCTGTACATATAAAAAGATATAATATGTTTAAAAGTTAATTCACATGCTACAAGCATTTGATTCACGGCCGATTAATTTTATTCTCATAATAACTTAACAAAAAGAATTGGTCCTTCGATCCGTATAATTAATGTAATGTAAGTATTATTACTGATACAGGTCAAGTGAACGGCATGCACCGTTCTACCAGTGAAGCAGAGATGGCGAAGTATGAGTTAGGAGCACAGACCTTGGCGCCTGATGAGAAGAAGGATAAGAGGGGACGGTCGCCTTTCAAGTAAGTTGAGCTTATATAACTTAGGACTGATTTTTCCAAAGCCAGATAATTTTATCGGAGGAATAATTTTGAATTTTTGAATTTTTTCCATGAATAAAAAAAATCTGCCCTATTGTCGGACTTTTAATTAGCTGCAGTAAAATGACAGCTCATCTGTTACTTAAATGACTGACATTGGCGTCTTATTGTTTTTTCGCGGCCATCGACCAAATCTTGTTTTTCTAGTACAGAATAGTGTAACAAATGAAACTTATTTGACATGCATATCTCTAAACTCGGTCCGAAATGAGTTATAAAGAAGCGTCCTTTTACTGCAGCTAATTAAAAGTCTGACATAAATGATAATGGCGCCGATTCTGTTGTTCACAAACTAAACTAAATTTAAGTTCATGCATCTTTTTCTTTCTATTTCATTATGAAAAGGACAGAAGATAAATATTAGTTTAGTCCTGTCAAATTAAGATACTCCATAGACAATTTAGACGAGATTAAAAAAATGGCTATTAAAAGTACGTCAATTTACGTCAGGCGCCGACTAATTTGACAGGACTAAACTAATATTTATCTTCTGTCCTTTTCTTAATGAAATAGAAAGAAAAAGATGCCTGAACTTAAATTTAGTTCAGTTTGTGACACAACAGAATCGGCGCCATTGTTTATTTGGAAAAATGTTGAGAGTAAACAGGTATTTGTTACAATTAGATTGTTTCTAGGTGGCAGGCAATAATATAGTGTTTTTGGAACGAAGTTCCTTAACGCGACTTGCGGTAGGAGTTGACTGGTAGAAATCGTCACGTAAGGAGAAAACGTTATGCGACTTTTTCTCTCTCTGTCTCTGTTAAATACGAGTGTGTGAGTCCGTGCAAGTAAGAACTTCGTTCCTGACTGGGCCCCCCGACCGCACACGTTATTTTTTTTTTAATAATTTTTAACATTTAGGTCGTTTTAGTATCATGTGGATTAGCTCTTTAGTTTTAAATACTAGTAAACCGGTATATAATTTAGGCGGAATGCGGAGCTAATCAGCGTGCGTGACAAAATACGAATGTCGCTAAAATTCTCTCGGAAAAACTATTTTGTTTTAATATTCATTGCACGAAATAACTATTGTTTCCCCAATCCAGGTTTTTCAGAAGCAAGCGCGGTGAAAGCAACGAGCGCAGCAAGGCTCGTAAATCCAAAACACCAGATCCCTTCAGTGATACCGAAGTATCGCCTGAACGTGGACCAAGGAGGCCCAACCCTCAGATCAAAGTGTCACAGGTATGCATAAACTGTATTGCAAAGAGTCAAAGGTCATTTTGCATTGTGTTTTTAATTCGAGAGTATGCGATTGGAATATGTGGATCTTTATTCAATCCTACTGTAAAAAAGTTTGATTTAAAAATGTCGATGTTTGGTTGACTAAAAGAAATTTCCTAAACAATTTAATTTTTCTGTTAATAACTACACAAGATTTTAATTATTCTATTGTTTTGTTTGGTTAATTTTTTATTTTTTTAATAATAAGTAATATTTTTGTAATTTTGCCATTGTCAATAATCAATGTTTATAACTATCTCATGATTTTTGTCCTTACAAAAGCCAGCCCCAATAAAATAACTACTTTAATGACTTGTAAGATTCATGACAACCTTTGTGCAAAAGGACCATTTACATATTTCACATACTTACACAATATTTTTTGGTCCTTCGATCCACACGATATTTTTTGGTCCTTCGATCCTTTCACATTACTTTAATATTTTGTTAGTTTTTGTTACTTTTTATGATGTTTATGTTAATTCCTCACAAGGCCAATCAAAAGTATAACGGCATGAACGCGCGGCCTAGCAGGGCCAACTTGTATGGAAGCCAAGTTGGTCTGAATGTAAGTCCTCCCATAAGCCCTGTTTTACACTAACATTTCTTTCTTTGGTTTTCATACTAATGTATCACCATTATTTTTTCATACAGATTTATTTATGTCTATGAAGCCCAGTACCAATATGTCAACATAAAGTTAGAAATTTATAGAAGCTGTTTCAAAATACGGTAATATGTAGGCAACTATAGTAGTAGTAGTAGTCAGAAGCCCGAAAGTCTGACAACCAGTCTTACCAAGGGGTATCGTTTTACCCAATAACTGGGTATCGTATTACCCAGTAACTGGCTATCGTATTACCCAGTAACTGGGTTGTGGAGGTCTGATAGACTGTCGCTCCATGTAAAATACTGGTATTCAGCTGCATCCGGTTAGACTGGAAGGCGACCCCAACATAGTTGGGAAAAGGCTAGGCAGATGATGATGTAGGCTATAAGATAAGACGAGACCCAAATATTATTTCCTAGGCTTCTTTAAAAAAAAGTTTGTCAATGACTTTTCGGACAACACATGTAATATTATTGCATTCTACGGCATGGCTGACAGGCTACTGTAGACATATACAAAATAATTAAATAATTTAAGATCACAAAAGAAAATAAAACTCTCGAAATTGAAAAATCTCGAAAAAAAATAATAATTATATTTGATAGAAATAAGGCATTTTTTTTTTAAATGCTATTTATTGACCTCGATCTGGCCTGGTGAAAAGCGATGAAAATATGACGATTTCCAGCAAATATTATTTCAACTTCTAATTCTCAATGCAGAAACCGGATGTTAATGCCTATTGCTTTTTACTTTCCATTCTTAGCTATTAGCTACCCTAGCGTCGCTGACTTAGAAGCCCGGCTTACGATCACTATGCAGTTCTTTCCACACTATAATCTGTCTCTTTTCTTCCCTCACCCTTCTCTCTCCACCGGACGTCTGATGACGACACAGTCCAACGCTCAGATGACGACACCTACGCAGGACCGCAAGCAGATGACGACCAGCACCCTGGCTCAGTCTGCGACCGAGACTGTTGGCAATGAGATCTTTGACTCCGAGTGCTTGAAGCTTATCAATGAATACTTTTATGGAGTCAGGTTTGTACCTATATCAGTTTTTTTTTATTGTTAACTAGATAAGTGTTTGTCAAATGCCTTGTAAGCGGACGTTCGCACGGACGTAAAATTATCGCGGCGGGATTTTATCGCGCACTGGATTTTCAACGCACTGCTTAGCGCCGAGAGTTGAAATTCCAACAGTGTGGTTTTTTGACGCGCTGGGATACGCTCTGTTGGATTCTTAATGCTTGGCTCAACACCGAGAGTTGAAAATCCACTGCGCGATAAAATTCCGCCGCGATAATTTTACGTCCGTGCGAACGTCCGCTAATTGGGTTTCACTAGTGCGCTGTAATTTATATGGTTTCACAAGTGCGCTGAAGGTGTGGGGAAGGAAGTGGGGAGTGCGTAAAAAATTATAAAATGTTAGGCATTTTATCATTTATCGTGTATAACTAAATTAGGTCTCCTATGGTCAATCTAAGTAAAATTAACAACTTGATTGCCGAACATTCAACGTAAATACAGTTTATACAATAATTTAACAGATAATCAATGATGCTCGCTTTTAATTTAATCAGCAAGCAAGTTTTTCTAAAATTCCACTACATAAACTTCTCTACCAGGATCTACCCGGGTCAGGACCCAACCCACGTATACATCGGCTGGGTGACGACGCAGTACCACCTGCACTCCAAGGACTTCAACCAGAGCAAGGTCACCAAGTCTTCTGTCATCATCACCGATGACTACGACAGGGTTGTTGAGAAGTAAGTGTTTAAAGTGATTAGATTAAACTGATTTTTCCATCGTCAAATAAACTGAAGAATACGTCAAGTAAACAGTTCAAAACTGTCTCTGGAAGAAAGGTAATACTTTGCAAAGTCGTTATTTTATAATATTCTAGCAGAACTCGCTGTTTTTCTGAAAACTGGTTATAAAACTCTAATTAGAAGACTATTTATGTGTCAGATAACTGTAAGTCAGTATTTTATTGTTCTTAAACCAGCTGGGTTGTTGCGTAACACATACAATGGCAATGCCTTTAATTTTGACAGTTTAGCCACGTTCATTGCGTTATTAACGTTGTTGAGCAGACTCATTTTCCAAACATAGGAAGGAATGGATTAGGAATTTTCTTCAAAACCCACGGATTGTGATTGAAAATGTGTTAAGTACTTAAAAAACAATTTTCCTTCCAGTGTAAACCGCCAGTCCTGCTACATGGTTCGCGCCGATGAGCTGTACAACGAAGTGATGGCTGAGGCTACAGCTAAGGGCGCCTCTCAGGGCATGTTCATTGGGTGCTCGGTGGATACGTCTACTGGAACAGTGTCCTTTACCTGTGAGGGAAAGGATACTAGCTTTAAATTTAAGGTCAGTGATATAAATGGATTTAAGTATTCTGTAATTTCGTCTTTTGAACCGTGATCAGTTTGTGCAACAATTGACGTGCGAAGGGCCCACTATCGATACCTCTATATGCTTCTTTTGTCTGTTCATTTGGGTTCTCTGTTGTAGAAGAAAATGAGCCACTTACTCCAAACTCTGGAACGGACCAACGTGAATTTACGATGATTGCAGATACTTCGAAACTTTTAAAATGCAATTTTAGAGGGAGAAACTCGTTCACAGTTGGTTTTGTTATAATTTAAGTTAAAAACTTTTTTGAGACTTTCTATTTTCTCAAATAAACGAGATCTATATTCATCTTCTTTTCCAGATGGAGCCAGAAACAAAACTCTTCCCCGCGATCTTCGTAGAGGCCACATCCAAGGAGATCCTGCAGATAGAACTGGGCAGGTCTACCACCAGCTTGCCGCTGTCTGCTGCAGTACTGCCGACGAGCGACAAGCACGTTATACCACAGTTCCCCCCCAGGTTGAAGGTGCAGTGCTTGAAGCCGCATCAGTGGGCTAGGGCAAGTGTTCCAGAAATATTTTTACCATTTTCTACGCTGTGAGAATTTTAAATCTCAATATTATTATTTTTACGATTTTTTTGTTCAATATACAGGGTTATTGGTAAAACATTAACACCTCTTAAGAGGTCATTGTACTCATCATTATGAACAACTTTTACTATGGGACCAAACCTGAAATCGCGAAAAAAAAACTGTTCCCTAAATTTCTCGTCTGAATTTGTCGATTTTCAGGTACCAAATCAATCTCTACAAGTACACGCCCTCAAGTTATCTGACATCCGCGGTTGGTCCATGCTGTGTGAAGATGCAGTGTCCATGCTGGCTTTACATATACCGGGTAAGTTCATAAATTCCTTGGTTTAGACAGTCGAAGAATGAAGATGTTAAGCACTTTAAGGTTAATTTTTTCTTGCACCTTATTTTTCCACTATGTATTAATGCCAAAATTTTTAATAGTACTGTTCTAAAAGGTCACATGCGCCCCCTATGTGAGAAAGGGATGTGATTAAAAATTTCTTAACATTTTCCGTTCATTTAAATGCCCTTTCGGAATGTTAAAATTGAATACGTTTTGTTCACAGAGGAAGATCGTTGCATAGACATTTTGGAACTAATAGAAATGGACAAGCTCTTGAGTTTCCACTCTCATACGCTGACGCTGTATGCTGCGTTATGTTACCAGAGTAATTATAGGTAAGTCATCGATCGAAGGATCAAAAGCAATGTACTAGAGGTAAAAAGACATAGTTCGATTACCGCTATCTCATCATCATCTGCCTAGCCTTTTCCCAACTTTGTTGGGGTCGGCCTCCAGTCTAACTGGATGCAGCTGAATACCAGTATTTTACATAGAACGACTGCCTATCTTGACCTCCACAACCCAGTTACTGGTTGCATGTGTGTGGGAAAAAAAGAAAAAAAAATAGTTTAAGATGGACTCACGTAGATTTTAAGATACTTTAAGAATTCTTAGTATTAATTTGTCCGACGGGAGTACCGTCACTGTTCCCCCAATAAAGAAAAAACTGAATATAAACAAAATAAAATAAGTAAAAAAGGGCGCGGACCACCAAGTCCGCGGTAATTTCATTTCATAAAAAAAAAAAACCAGTTACTGGGTACGTGGGTAATACGAAACCCTTTGGTAAGACTGGTTGTCAGACTTTCGGGCTTCTGACTACTCGTAACGACTGTCAACGATTACCTAACCTACCTACCTATTATCTAATTATGAAAAAACTACAAAGTAAAAATTAATATCCTTGCCTCAACAAGAACTTCGTTCCATCTCAATTCATTATCTAGCAGATACTTTGTTTTAAATCACTCTTTTTTTCAGTGGAATATTTAATTTAAAAAAAAAAAATATTTATTATAATTACAGGGCCGCCCACGCTCTATGCACGCACGTAGATCAGAAGCAACTCCTCTACGCGATCCAGTCACAGTACATGTCAGGTCCACTGCGGCAAGGCTTCTACGATCTGCTCATAGCCTTGCATCTTGAGTCCCACGCAACTACCATGTAAGTACACTACTAACAGTAATACTATTAAAGTTATGCGCTTCGGCAATCTTCGTGTTTCTGAAGATGGGCGATGATTGCCGAAGCGCAATACTTAACTGTAAGTAAATTTTCACAGATTATGTATTTCTGTTGCCGCTATAACAACAAATACTAAAAACAGAATAAAATAAATATTTAAGGGCTCCCATACAACAAACGTGTTTTTTTTCGGCGTGTGGTATGGTTCGGCTTGTGGTACGGAACCCTTGGTGTGCGAGTCCGACTCGCACTTGGCCAGTTTTTTTTTATGACGTTTGATTTACGTTGTCGTTCTAGTTATCTATGGCTATAACCAAATTTGTCATTCCAGGGAGGCGTGCAAGAACGAGTTCGTTATACCATTAGGACCTGAGCTAAAGGGTTTGTACGAGGACCCCGACATGGGACACAGTCTGCGCTCCTTGCAGACGGAGAGTGTGCGTCCGCAAATGAAGATGACTGATATAGCGTGAGTATAGCTAAAGACCACGGGGCCTAAAAATGCTACTTTGGCAGAATCATAAAAGGATAACATTATGAATCATAATATGGTGAAGACAGTCCGTGTTTCTCTTTTTTTTTAGCTGCACTACGCAAGTATAATCAATAATCAAAGAGATTGGGATTGGATTTGGATTGGAATGATTGGTACTTTAGCACATACAAAAAAAAAATACTGAAAAATCCTTCACCAATAGGATTTCATTCGATTAACTGTCCATTATGATTCATAATGTTATCCTTTTATGATTCTGCCAAAGTGGCCTTTTTAGGCTCCCAGTTTATGGAGTCATCATCATCATTCATCTGATCTGCATTCGCGATTTATTTGCCAAAAATGTTTAAACAAATATTAGTTTAAGGAAAAATAGCTGTAAATCCTACACAATAAAGTTCAGTTTACGCTACAACTTTAAAATTGTTTATAACATTTTCAATCACACTTTTTTTTTCTATTTATTTAAGGAATTTTTATATATAAAGTACATGCCAATTCCATCGTACCCTAACTTAAACTTAACTACATCTACTTACAAAGTTTTAACTTACGACTAAATAACATAAACAGCGCTTTAGCGGCTTCAGACAAAGGAGTCAGTTCAGTCATACTTGTTTAAGTGTAAATCCATGACAATATCCAGAGGTTTTGCACAAGTATTAAAAGACGGTAAACTCCTCTACTGAGGTTAACCGTGGCGCACTTCATGTCACGCATTCACTTTTGAAACACAATTGTATTAAATTTTCCATCTTGGGGTGGTTTCATCTCGGGCGCAACCACCCGACGCGAGACACGAAGATAGCCGATGGCGCCCGAACAGGCCTATACTCTCTTTCTACATCTCTGTGTTCAAAGCAGTTCTTGTTGAAGGTGTCCAGCTCATCCCGCCATCTCCGTCTGGCCCTGCCGAGATGTCGCTGGTACTTATGAAATTCTTAATTAATTAGCCTTTCTTTTTTCTTTCTTTTAGTGAAAGCATAACAGAGATCAGCAACCTATACTCGCCGTACTTCCCCTTGGAAGTAGTTCGTGAGTTTGTGATGCAAGCGTTAGCGGAAGCTGTGGAGACCAACCAGGTTCACAACCGGGACCCTGTGGGAGGCAGCAATGAAAACCTGTTCCTGTGAGTTGGGCTTAGATATTTTAAAGATATTTTTCCATTGTTTTTTATACGTACTCGTACGTATATCTTGGAAGTTTTGGGTATCTCTTTGAGAGCATAATATAATCTGATCTGTTCTGGACTGAAACAGTGATACCATTGACACTTTAACTCCTGTATCTGTGGGATAGAAGGTCATCATCTGCCTAGCCTTTTCCCAACTATGTTGGGGTCGGCTTCCAGTCTAAGCGGATGCAGCTGAATACCAGTATTTTACATGGAGTGACTGCCTATCTGACCTCCACAACCCAATTACTGGGTAAGATACCTTGGTAAGACTGGTTGTCAGATTTTCGGGCTTCTAACGACTCGTAACGACTGTCAAAGATCCACGAATGACAGCCGGGACCAACGGCTTAACGTGCTTTCCGAGGCACGGAGAGGTCTTGATATATAAAGATGGTCACCAATCTACGGACCAATCGCGGCAAGGGTAGCTTAACCTGATAAATCAACCCGTGCGGCTGTTATTGCTTAGCCACAAGCCTCCTATCCTAACTAAATAATACTTGCACATTATTATAGGCCCCTGATAAAGCTGGTAGACCGTCTGCTGCTGGTCGGTATGATGCGCGACGAAGACGTGGAGAAACTACTCATCATGACCAACCCTGAGACATGGGACCCTTCCTTTGATAAAGGTACTTTTATTTACAAGAACATGAAACTGGTAGTAGATTTACACCCATGCTATAAAATCCTTGTCCTGTCTTGTATGCAACTGTACATAATTAGGTATTATACACCAACTAGCTTCAGCCCGCGACTTCATCCGCGTGAAATTTCACCCTCCCCCATTCACCCTCTTAGAGGTGGAATTTCGAAAAACCCTTTCTTACTGGATACCTACTCTTCACAAAGAACATACCCTCTAAATTTCATGTCTCTAGGACCAGCGGTTTAGGCTGTGCGTTGATATATCAGTCAGTCAGGACTTTGAATTTTGATTGCATAAATAACTATTATTATGCTTTGTGTGACAAGTTGTGATATGTTGCAAAAAATATTTTATTTAAATATTGATTTCCTTACAGCTACAGCATACTATATCTTCAACCTCAGTCGGAATCATTTTGAAGGATATTGCTAATCCATTGCTTCATATGTTTGTCTGCTCAACAACGTAAATAACGCAATGAATGTTGTTGAACTGTCAAAATGAAAGCTATGGCTACTGATAGTGTCTTACACAACTACCCCGCAATTGTTATTGAAGGGAAAACTTCTTTAGGCGCGTTGTACATTTTTTGAGATGGAAAAAAAACCATTGAACTCGCGCCACTGTTACCGTAAGCGACACCGCGCGTGTTTTGTTTCTAAGACGATTAAAAAAATACCCGCTTCGGATGTGTTCGGCTGTCCTCGGGATCTACTCGGTTTTAATGTATGTATGTATGTCAGTGAGTGATGGCAAAGTATTATGTTTGTGTTATGTTTTCATTTCTGTCGGCACTCCCGGAGTGCCACTGTTTTTTTTTTTCATTGTTAGGTTAAGGTACACAATATGAAAATCGTATGTCTTGAAAATCGTCTGCTTGTTTTAAGGCACAAAACATCTTAAACAAATACATGCTAAGATTTACAAAGGAGATTCAGAATTTCTTTTATTTTGTTAGTAAAGCTATTTGCTAACCTGAAATAACTGGATATCTTCGGTCTTAGGGCCTGTGCACACCGCGTTTCTTAAACGCGCCGTTGTCGCGCGTTTTAGAAACGTGTGTCGACGGCGCGCTTTTATCCTACAGAGCAGTGCCTGCCAGTATCTGACTCGCGTGCGTATGGCGTTTGTATCGCTACAAACGTGCGTCAACGGCGCGTTTAAAAAACGTGGTGTGCACAGGCCCTTAGATAATGCCAGCACTTACTGTCTTCTACATGTTTTCTTTCGATGTTTCAGAGGGTAAAGACGAACACCGCAAAGGTCTCCTCCACATGAAGATGGCGGAAGGTGCAAAGCTCCAGATGTGCTACCTACTGCAACATCTCAACGACATACAACTGAGGCACAGGGTTGAAGCTATTATTGCGTTCGCGCATGACTTCGTTGGAGATTTACAGACCGATCAGCTGAGGTAAGGCCGAATAATTTTATTTTAATAAAGTTTTGAAGCAGTTTTAACCGATTTCAAAAAAGGAGGAGGTTCTCAATTCGTTTTTTTTTTTTTTTTACTATTTACAAATAAATATCATTCATATTGGTCAGTTGATGTTGCCCTCGTTTTCTATTACTTGTGTAATTTTTGATGGAGTTCGCCAACTAAGGGATGATTAATTGTCAATCGACAGATATTTTTTATTCGTGGAATAAAATTGACGTCTGACAGTTTTTGTATGGAAGAACTGTCAGAAATTCAAAATCCCAAAACTCTTCAAAGTGAGAGTGAACAGGCTTCTTCTGGGTAAGCTCATTTCATCGTCGACTTTGTCTCTGTCACCTCTGACCTAGACTAGAGTCAAGAGCAAACCCATGTCAAATAAAAATTAAAAAAAAATATTCATCCGATAAAGTTTCTGGCGTTCAAAAAATCAGCTCTTAATTGTATAAAATGACACAAGTTCTCAGTTTATTTTTTAATATTTGTCATACGTCAACTACGTGCATTCATACAAAATATCATTTCGCAGACGTTACACAGAGATCAAGCAGTCAGACCTGCCGAGCGCGGTCGCAGCTAAAAAGACCAGGGAGTTCCGTTGTCCTCCTAGAGAACAGATGAATGCTATACTCAGTAAGTTAATTATATTTTGTTTTTTAAAGTGACACACAGTGACACAAGTCTCATTTTTGTTCCAATAATTTTTTAGTGAGAAGTACTTTAAACAATCTTAAAGTGCGCAGGAGAACAAAGGTAACCGACATAGCCCGAAGAATTGCCAAACTTAAGTGGCTGTGGGCAGGGCACATTGCTCGCAGAACAGATGGCCGATGGGGCCGAAAGGTTCTGGAGTGGCGACCGCGTACCGGAAGACGTAGCGTTGGAAGGCCTCCCACAAGGTGGTCCGACGACCTTGTGAAGGCCGCAGGAACCCGTTGGATGCAAGAAGCACAGAACCGGTTGAAGTGGAGGTGCTTGGGGGAGGCCTGTGTCCAGCAGTGGACGTCTTTCGGCTGAAATGATGATGATGATGAAAGTGCGCCCAGTCAGTAAAAGACATGCTCCGCAAATGTTTTTTTTTTATGTCAGTTTAGCCTCAGCCTGAGGCATACGTAACATGCATGGCTTACCATTCGAAGCTCATGCCTCGCACTGTATTAACGGATCTTTAGGTGTTTTTTACTGTAATAAACATATTTTACTCGTCTACAGTTCAAACATTACTTAAATGTGATGTGAATCTATCCATCACCTATCTCTCGTCCACCCTATTAAAAAAAAAAGTTATTAATGTTTTTTTTTTTAATATTTTCACTTAATTTTCCTTAGGTTTCAAGCACTTAGAAGAATCAGAAGACAAGGACAACTGTCCGTGCGGTGAGGAGTTGATCGCGCGCATGAACGACTTCCACGAGAGCCTCATGGCGCATGTGTCGTTACATGCGCTACAGGAGCCCGATGGATCGGTAACTATGTTCTTATATTAGGGGACTCGTGGCTATATAACAGCAAATAGCAGTCTTGGCTTCGTGTATATTTCCAGGGATCTTTAATGTGGATTTATCGACTGTTAAAACTCGAATAGGGAGAAAGAGTGAAAACCGTGTAGCAAAAACCGTTCTAACTCTTGGGATTAATAATAATAATAATATCTTTATTTATATAAAACAGAATGTAGTACATGTAACAGTTTTAACAAAGTGGGTAGTTTTAGATTTCTGGCAATCAAGTGGGTGACGTGCTGCTCTCCTTGCTAGGCTATGACATAGCCTAGCAAGGAGAGCAGCACGTCACCCACTTGGAAGTCTATCAGTTCCTACCTCTTTGTATGTATGTGAATTGTCTCCCTGACGCAGCAATAAGTTTAAGAAGGCAAAATGGATGGTCCTTAACAAAAGTAGCGTTGTTAAGGACCATCCACATCATACCGAGAACCTTGGAAAGCACGTCAAGCCGTTGCTCCTGGCAGTCATTCGTAGATCTTTGACAGTCGTTATGGTTAGTCAGAAACCTGAAAGTGTCAACCAAGGGATATCGCATTAGCCAGCCAACTGGGTCGTCAGATAACAGTCGCTCCATGTAAAATACTGGTATTCAGCTGCATCCGGTTAGACTGGAAGCTGGCTAGTTTGGAAAAAGGAAGGCCTCTTTTTCCAACTGACAAAAATGATGACATTCTTGCATATTTTCAAGCTACTAGATCCTTTAATTGTTGTTTCAGGAGAACCAAGAACCAGAGGTGAAGCCAGGCGCGTTTGGTAAACTGTACAACATTATAAACACCGTTAAGGAGTTGGAAGAGGAAGCTAAGGTAACTATTATTAAATAACTAGGTAAAACTATTTTTTACAACAAGATATAGGTGCTTAGAGATCTCATCTAAACCACAGTCCTGATTTTTAATTTGCTAGACCAAAATGAAATGATAGATAATATATACTCATAATGGCGCCGATTCTGTTTTTTACAAACTAAACTAAATTTAAGTTCATGCATCTTTTTCTTTCTATTTCATTAAGAAAAGGACAGAAGATAAATATTAGTTTAGTCCTGTCAAAGTAAGATACTCCATAGACCACTTTAGACGAGATAAAAAAATTGGCTACTAAAAATACGTCAATTTACGTCAGGCGCTGACTAATTTGACAGGACTAAACTAATATTTATCTTCTGTCCTTCTCTTAATGAAATAGAAAGAAAAAGATGCCTGAACTTAAATTTAGGTTAGTTTGTGAACAACAGAATCGGCGCCATTGTCGACATAAATGTCATGTTGACAAAAAAGGTCGATCGCAGCTGTCATTTTTATTTCATTCGTTTGTAAGTAATTTACAAGTTTTGGCTGAGAACACTAAAATAAAAACCAAAAAGGTCTGCACATAGCAACATATAATTTATATAAAAAAAAACAACATTAACGATTAATCCAAATCAAATCGTTTCTAACACAGTTAGTTTATACATAGTAAATATTTTTGTACCCATTTTCTAGGCGTTAGAGGAGCCTATAAGAAAGACTCCTGAGGAGAAGTTCCGCAAGGTTCTGATCCAGACCATCGTCAACTGGGCTGAGGAGTCGCAGATAGAGACACCTAAACTCGTCAGAGAAATGTTCAGGTAAATGACTGTTATAATTTATGAAAAAGAATGAGCGCCAAACGACTCGGTTCAGTTTTGATTTTGGAAAGTACTACCGCTGCTGTATTTATTTAACTTGAAAACTGATTTTTATTGCCTTTTTCTGATGATAACAACCAACACATAATCTGCATTCGCGACTTATTTGCCAAAAATATAAACAAATATGAGATTATGGAAAAATTACTTTAATTCCTACACAATAAAGTTACAGGTACAGCTTTATAACCATTCAAATAAAGTTGATATTTGTTTAACTTGAAATAGCATCGATTTGAAACATAAATTTGAATAACATTTAGTTTAACATAGGTACTTATTTCTGCCCAAAAAAATATTTTTTGCGATGATACATTACAGCTTTCATTCGGTCCTAAACCTTTTACAAAAGAAGATTTTTTCATAAATACACCTGCTTAAGAAATAGGAAGCTTTAAATTGTTTTGATCGCATAGCCATTAAATAAAAAACCTATTTTTCCAGTCTCTTGGTCCGTCAATACGACGCAGTAGGCGAGTTAATCCGCGCCTTAGAGAAGACATACGTCATCAACGCAAAGACAAAACTAGACGTGGCAGAAATGTGGGTGGGACTCAGTCAGATCCGAGCACTTCTACCTGTGCAGATGAGTCAGGAGGAAGAGGAACTCATGAGGAAGAGGCTCTGGTAAGATACTTGTTCTTGTTTTAGGTCCATATTACATCTTTATAACCAAGCCCCTGTAGCGGTATCTACAACGCCACATGCGAACAACGCGTCATACTGACGTCACGCAAATCCTGCATCGCGCAAGCAGAGTTTACCGCGCAACAATACAACGGCCCAACATGAATCATCGGGCAGTTGCCCGCCAGACACAACACCCGTCTGGTCGGAGGATCCTCCCTTTTCTATGGAGGTTGAGTGAACTTTACACCCTGTTCCTCACACCTCTATACCTCCTTTTTTTTTTTTTTGGGTGGGAAATCATCAAATGACCCCTCCCGCTCTGGGCGGAGCGGAAGGGAGTGTCAGACTCTTACTGACTAAAACCCACCAGTGTTCCTTCACTTGCCTGTGCCGGGGGCCACGGTATCTCTTTCGAACAACCCGCGACCCTGGCGGGCATCGGCCCTAGCGGACCCCGTCAGTTAGTGCTGACATCTCCTTGAGCAACACAACGCGCCGTCGACCCGGGCCTGGTCCTTACCGGACGGCGAGCTGCCCACGGCTCGCCGCCCGCAAGCCCGCGCCTACGGTGGCCGGGACCTCTATACCCCCTCAAAATCTAACTTGTAAAGTACAAGTATATCAAGTTCATGACGTTGTGCAAGAGCCAGATATTTGCTCCATTTTTTTTTTTTCAGAAGAAGCTAAGAGATTTTAAACACTTTTTATTATTACAGGAAACTTGTCAACAACCACACATTCTTCCAGCATCCAGATTTGATAAGGTAAATAAGTTTTTGATAAGGTAAATAAGTTTTTGATAAGGTAAATAAGTTTTTGATAAGGTAAATAAGTTTTTGATAATTTAAATAAGTTTTTTATAAGGTAAATAAGTTTTTGATAAGGTAAATAAGTTTTTGATAATTTAAATAAGTTTTTTTTAAGGTAAATAAGTTTTTGACAAATCTTTGTCGCTAGAAGTTAATTCACAATGTTGTTGACACTGCTCATGAGAATCCTGTCCTACTAATATTATAAACACGAAAGTTTGTGAGGATGGATGGATGGATGAATGTTTGTTACTCTTTCACGCAAAAACTACTGAACGGATTTGGATGAAATTTGGCACACTGATAATTTATAACCAGGAGTAACACAGAGTACAGTTTATCTCGATATTCTAACGGGATCGAAAGTAATGCGGGTGAAACCGTGGGGCGCTGCTAGTCTATACTAATGATAATGCTGAAGAGTTTGTTTGTTTGTTTGAACTCGCTAATCTCTGGAGCTACCAGTCGGATTTGATTTTTTTTTTTTGCATTTGATAGCCCGCTTCTTGAGGAAGGCTATTTAACATTTTGTTAAGACCCTAAGGAACCGAGCAACATCAGAAAGAACCCTCAGCGAAAACGAAGTAATAGCGCGGGCAGGCGATGCGATGCGATGGGGTGGGTCGGTGGAACAAGAAATTTCACGCGGACGAAGTCACGGGCAGAAGCTAGCCTTAGTATTACATCAGCACAACTTGCATGCATGTTGCATTGCGCAACTCAGCCTTGCATATTGAATGACCTAAAACACACAGCTCGCAGAAAAATGCAAACCGATATATTTATTTATTTATTTTTAGGGCACTTCAACGACTTACTCGCTACGACATACACAAACAAAAATCACATACAGTTTTAGGAATTGTGAATTCGTCACTTACAGAAGTGCACAGCACTATATATTTAACTAGCTGCGCCCCGCGGTTTCACCCGCGTAAATGGCGATCCCGTGGTAATATCGAGATAAAAAGTAGCCTATATGTTAATCCAGGGTGTCGGCTACCTCCATACAAAATGTTATCAAAATTGGTCCAGCCATTTGAGCGTGAAGAAGTAACAAACATATAAACACACACACACACACACACTCTCACAAACTTTCGCCTTTATAATATTAGTGTGATTTAACAGTAAGTTTCACTCTTGTCCAATTCTCCGTTTACCGTACTTAGAGTGCTCCGCGTGCACGAGAACGTCATGGCTGTGATGATGAACACTCTCGGGCGTCGTGCGCAGGCGCAGTCCGACGCACAGCCCGCCTCACCGCCCGTCACAGAGGACAAGCATGAAAAGGTAAGATATTATGTCCGGCTATGGACGGTTAAAGACTGATTATGAAAGAAAGAAAGAAAATTCGTTTAATGGAATGCACACGAATAAAACACCTTCTAAAAATGACATGTCATACAAGACAAACGCGAAACCTGAGGTATGTACAGTCAACAAAAGAGATAAGTATGCAAGATCGTCGGATATAGTTGAAGTTTAGTAAGAAACCGATGGATGTTGTCGACTGAAATTTAATTTGGTAAATGAGCTGTTTGTTTTTTTTCATAAAAAAAATAAAATTTTATTCGAGAAAACCCGTTTACCCGATAACTACGCGTGCTGGTTAGCCGAGCAAGATTTTCGTATCTTGCTCAGCTAAGGCCTAATTATGTTCAGCAACTTGCTAACTGCACGAATTTCCTCTTTTCCTCAGGACACCTCCCACGAGATGGTAGTCGCCTGCTGCCGCTTCCTCTGCTACTTCTGCCGCACAGGCCGACAAAACCAGAAGGCCATGTTCGACCACTTCGACTTCCTGCTGGAGAACTCCAACATCTTGCTGTCCAGGCCCTCGCTGAGAGGTTCCACTCCGTTGGACGTAGCGTACTCTAGTCTTATGGAGAACACTGAGCTGGCGCTGGCTTTGAGGTGAGGACTATTGGAATAAAGATTTAAAAGATATTTTTACTTTTTCGGCCCTAAAATTAACTTTAGATGAGCTTTTGCGTTCATGGTTGCAGAAAACCATAGCTTGTTTTATTCAGAGTTTCCTATAATTTTGTTCACTATTAAACTGAGTGGTTTATTCCAAGTTATGGCATCTATCTTAAAACAATAGGAAATACAGCAAAAACGACTCTGGGCCGGCGTCGATCCGGAAAAAATTCTATATGGTAATAAACAAACAACTACAGGGCCGAATTAAAATTTTGTCGAAAAAAATACTAGTACACGCGAGCTAGTGGGTTTCATATTTGCTTGGCAGTGTAAACCAGACTTCGCTATGTGTAAGCCTTAAGAGCGATTACGCCGTACGGCATTTCATACAAACCTTCTAGCACTTGGTTACCGAAATGAATGAATCGATTTTAATGAAACTTCATACGCAGAAGCAGGATACAAAGGTCTAAAAAGTTACTTAAGAACATTTTCGATATGTCTTATTTAAAAAAACAGGCTGGAAATCTCAGTTTCTTTGGAAAATTTAAAATCGGTCTAATTTGGCTGTAACACTATTTTTCGAAAATGTTCTTTAGTAACTATTTAGACCTTTGTATCCTGCTTATGAGTATGAAGTTTCATTAAAATCGGTTCATTCATTTCGAAAAACAAGGGCTTGAAAGTTTGTATGAAATGCCGTACGGCGTAAACGCTCTTAAAGTCTGCTGAAAGTCTAAATATACGTTTTATTTTCAGAGAGCACTATCTGGAGAAGATAGCAGTGTACCTGTCTCGCTGTGGTCTGCAAAGCAACTCGGAGCTCATAGAGAAGGGTTACCCAGACCTTGGATGGGATCCAGTGGAAGGTGAACGTTACCTTGACTTCCTTCGTTTCTGTGTTTGGGTAAGTTAATTTCGCAGGCTTTTCATTTTTATAAACTTCAGGTTATAATCTTGGTTGATTAAATGTAGTGCCAAATCTTATAATAACGTATGTTTTTGTTAATTTGAAAATCACAACAGCTAACATACAAGTCAGTGTCTTGATCGGGAATGATACATAGTATAATTTTGCACCCTAAAAGAAGTAACCAGCCCATTTTTTGCCGTTTTTTTTTTTGGTGAAGTTATTTCAAATCACAGATTTATTAGCTCAATTCGTCACAAGTTATAATATTGCCTGTTCACCATGCTAACTAAACTCTTGGTAAACTTATGTGGCACATAGCATAACCAGCCTATAATGTTCCCACTGCTGGGACTCAGGCCTCCTCTCTTCGAGAGGGAGTGAGCCGTAAGATGACACGACACAATATCTTCAAATTTTTGGGTGACACGTAATTTCATAACAATACTATAATTTTTACGACTTTTATATCCATGAATTTCCCGCGCACACAGGTAAACGGCGAAAGCGTCGAAGAAAACGCGAACCTTGTAATCCGTCTCCTGATCCGTCGTCCGGAGTGCTTGGGTCCTGCCTTAAGGGGTGAGGGCGAAGGCCTACTGAAGGCTATCGTGGACGCCAACAAGATGAGCGAGAGGATCGCCGACAGGCGAAAGCTGAGGGAGATGGAGCAAGAAGGAGATGTTAGCGTGAGTATAATTGAAGAGTATATTTAGTAGAAAAAGTGTAGAGTTAGTTGCTAGATCTTGATTTAAAAGTCCTTGAGAGTTTCTTGCCCGTTCTTCTCCACAGAGATATACGTTTTGAAATGGGCAACTAGCTTCAACTTTTTGACGAACTGAATGACTTTCTGACAATTCAAAAGTGCCTTTAAATGGTTTAATTGAAATGAATGCTTTGAGTTTAAGTTTTATAAGTTACTAGCTTCTGCCCGCGATTTCGTCCGCGTGAAATTTCACCCTCTTAGGGGTGGAATTTCGAAAAACCCTTTCTTAGTGGATACCTACTCTTCACAAAGAACACACCCTCCAAATTTCATGTCTCTAGGAGCAGCGGTTTAGACTGTGCGTTGATATATCAACAATCAGTCAGTTTATCATTTTATATATATAGATTGAAATTAATGCTTTGAGTTTAAGTTTGATAAATATAGATGGCAAACGTATCTATGTCCGTTTATTTGTTCCCTCGTAATTACTTCATTATATTTAACCTAGATTCGGTTAGATATCGGTAAGTCATTAATTCTTCTCTTTTACAGTTCAGCCATCCGCTACCAGAATCGGATGAGGATGAAGATTACATCGACACGGGCGCTGCGATCCTTAACTTTTACTGTACGTTGGTGGATCTGCTGGGCAGGTGTGCGCCTGACGCTGGTGTTATTGCACTTGTGAGTAATATTTACTTTTCTTACTGATCTAAGAAAGAAGAAAGAAAGAAAATACGTTTATTACAAAATATATCACACACACCACAAAGTAAAAAAAAAAATAAGTAAAAGTTAGTAGAGAACATTTTCGAAATGTCTTATTTAAAAAAAGTTATCTGGAAATTTCTGTTTCTATGGAAAATTTAAAATCGATCTAATTTTTCTGTAACATTATTTTTCGAAAACTTTTTAGACCTTTGTATCCTGCTTATGCGTATGAAGTTTCATTAAAATCGGTTCATTCATTTAAAAAAATAAGGGCTTGACAGTTTGTATGAAATGCCGTATGGCGTAAACGCTCTTAAGTCGTTGGTCCCGGCTGTCATTCTTAGATCTTTGACAGTCGTTACGGGTTTACAACTACCTGTAGGTCATACAAATATTTGTTTCGTGCGGGAATCGAACCCGCGACACACAGCGCAGCAGTCAATCGCTTAACCACTGCGCCAACCGTGCCGCAAATCTATCATTATCACCACAAATGCTTGTAATTTTATTAGGTAACTTTCAAACAATTCTCAGGGTAAGAACGAGTCCCTCCGTGCCCGAGCTATTCTTCGTTCGCTGGTACCATTAGAAGACCTACAGGGAGTGCTCAGTCTGAGGTTCACGCTTAACAATCCTGCCGCCGGAGAGGAACGACCAAAGTCTGGTTAGTATGTTTATGACTTTATCTTAACCATAACTAACAATACTTACAGTAAAATCAGAAAGGTAAATGCACTTCGGTAAGCTTCGTGTTTCCGAAAGGTTGGAAAGGGATCGTTACCGTATCAATTCGAGCCGTTCAGTATTCTTTGCATGAAACTCTCTACTGCAACGCACACTAATCGGAATCTTAACGTAATCGCCTCGCCTCGGGACAAGCTCAGAACCGCGGTGCGGTGCGTTACGGCTCATCCCCCCGCGCTTACGTCTCTCCGTACCCGAGCTTACGTCTCTTCGTCCCCCCTTGCCCCTCTCACCCCCCCGGCCTGCCGGCTGCACCATCAACCAGCGGTAGGCGAGCCGTAAGCGCGGCGTCGCCTAGCCGTAGCCGAGTCGACGTATCGGAGCTTCTGATCCGCTTTGGTTACGTGCTTACGTAAGGTTCACGCCTGTTTGACGGCGAGTGTGCGTTACCTCAACCAGAATTTTTGGAATTGAATAGAGTTGCTAATCTATAACTTGTACTCATGGTACAAATTAGTTAAGTACTACCATGGTTGTAACAGCTCTATAATAGATCTCATCATCACGCGTTCGTATTTCCGAAGATAAACGATGATTCCCGAAGCGCATACTTTCCTCGCATACCTGTATGTGATTATCTCAAAGTTCATTAGTTTTGGGAAAGTTTTTATGTTACCTATTTGTCTGAAGATCGAAGCAAATTGTCTTTACTGTGTGACAATGTCGCTGACCATAAGTTAGTACAGACTCAAAAAAGATAGGTTTTTTTTTGAAGAATTCGTAAGAAAAAGAAGTAAGAAAATAATGAAATTGGATTTTTTAAGACAAGTATTCCGCAAAAGTAGAATTTAAGTCACCAAATATTAAAAAATCATTTTAAAAAAATGGCCTACGCGGGAAAATCTTTTTACTTTAACCAATATTTATCTCCCCAACAGACATGCCATCCGGCCTCATCCCCGGTCACAAACAGAGCGTGGGCCTGTTCTTAGAGCGAGTGTACGGTATTGAGACCCAGGAGCTGTTCTACAAGCTGCTGGAGGAAGCCTTCCTGCCGGATTTGAGGGCCGCCACCATGCTGGATAGGGTGAGTTGGAAACATTGTTTCGTTTATGAAGTAATATTGACTGCCCCGTTGGTCTCGTGGTTGCAAGGGCGTCTGCTGAGCGTGGGGTCCTGGGTTCGATTCCCGGTTCAATACTCCCGTGCCTTAGAAAGCACGTAAAGCCGTTGGTCCTGCGCCTGATCTCTCCCCGGTCGTGTCGTATTGCCGTCCCGTCGGACTATAAGAGTAAAGGAACAGAAAGTGCACCCACACACTTGTGCACTATAATATCTCCTGCGTACCTGGCTAATCTCCGTTGAGATTGGCCACCGTGAGCGAAATCGGTCGGGAGGCTATTATAATATTCAAAGGTATCACAATTTGAAGTATATAACAGGAAAAGATTTTTTTACAATTTAACTCTAAAATATACATATTATATAGTATATACAAGTATATAAAAAAAAGAAGGGAAAAGAAAAAGAGAGGAGCTCATTGGGCATCAAAAAATTCGTCCGCATCGCTGTCAATGGCGTAAGTGCCCAAAAGGCTGGCAGCATTACCACGTTAAATTTTATAAAGTAACATTGAAGATTGACTCCAAAAATTAATTTTATTTCGATCCCAAATAATAGTTTCAACAGTCCTACAAAATTATTGTAATTTTAGGCAAAGACGGAAAGATCTGGAGAATATTTAAAGCTGTCAAAATAGTCTACATGTGTCTGTGTCATGTCTTCAGTGGGTTCTAGCCAACATTTTCCGAGTTGTTAAACCGGATACGGATGATGTGTACGGATATTTTAAATTTATTTTGTAGCGTAGTTATTGAATGGTTTTTCCTGGAGTTATCTGAAACCAAAAAAAAAAAAACCATAGAAATAAAAAATATTTTTTCATTATTGTTTACAAGTTGATCTGGATGCGATAGTTCGAGCTGGTGCGTGAAAAGAGTTCCTGGAAGGACTTTGGGAGGCGTTTGACCAGCAATGGGACAGCATAGGCTAAACAAAAAAAAATTGCTGACCCCGCAAACGTTGTACTGCAAAAAAAATAGACTGCTACCTATTCTCAGACCTACCAAATATACACTTTTTTTTTTATAAAAATCGGTCATGCTGTTTCGGAGGAGTTCGATAACAAACACTGTGACACGAGATTTTTATATATAAGAAGATAATATTCTTATTTCCCTCAGAACGACGGCTGCGAATCCGACATGGCCCTCTCAATGAACCGCTACATCGGCAACTCGATCCTACCTCTTCTAATCAAACACGCCTACTTCTACAACGAAGCAGAGAATTACGCCAGTCTTCTAGACGCCACGCTACATACTGTGTACAGGTAAGAATAACATTTGTTTATTTATCCATCTGAAGGCCGCTTGTATACGTCCGTTTTTTTTTTCACCTGACAACGGACAATTTTTTTTCACCGGACAACGGACAATTTTTTTTCGCCGGATTCGCGGTGGTGTATGGTTTATAATGAATGTGTGCACATGCGTCGGACACAGGTCCGGCGGATGCACCGCCGCCTCCCCTCGGCGCAACGGACACCGGACGAAAAACGGACGTATACGAGTACAAAGACGATACCGACCGCGCAGTGGCGCCCTCATCGTTTGTGTGGTTATTTCTTTTATTTTAGAATGAAAATGCAGAAAATAAGCATGTTACAATACGACGGACGTAACTGGATGGGTCTGAACTTCGCGCAGAAGGCTGCGCACGAACGTTTTTTAGGAACCAAATGGTGGCATGAGGCGAGTGTGAGTGAGAGAACATGCGCGAAAGTTCACAAAGGCTCGCCAAGTTACGTCGGTCGTATTGTACGTTGTGCTCCTCTAAATACGTTACTAGCTTCTGCCCGCGACTTTTCACCCCTCCCCCCCCCATTCTAGGGGTGGATATACCAAGGCCCCTCCGTGCCTCGGATAGCACGTTAAGTCGTTGGTCCCAGCTGTCATTCGTGGATCTTTGACAGTCGTTACGAGTCTTCAGAAGCCCGAAAGTCTGACAACCAGTCTTACGAAGGGGCATCGTATTACCCAGTAACTGGGTTGTGGAGGTCAGATAAGCAGTCACTCCATGTAAGTACTGGTACTAAGCTGCATCCGGTTAAACTGGAAGCCAACCCCAACATACTTGGGAAAAGGCTAGGCAGATGATGACATAAAAAACAACTTATACCTAATGCTCGGGGGTCTCGGTATGTAAAGATGATGGTTACCCATCCACGGACCGACCGCGGCAAGCGTTATATCATTTTACTTCTGAATAAATTTCATTTAATTTCTCAATTTATTCTTAAAACCATTATTCCTTTCCAGGTTATCCAAGAACCGTATGTTAACCAAGGGTCAACGTGAAGCAGTATCAGACTTTTTGGTAGCATTAACATCAGCGATGCAGCCTTCGATGTTGTTGAAACTGTTGAGGAAACTTACTGTTGATGTCTCCAAGCTATCCGAATACACCACTGTCGCTCTTAGGGTAAGTTTCATAAGGCATAGTCTTGTATATCAAGCTCCTTAGTAGCCCTCACTTTAGCGAAGCACCCGTCCATGTTGCTCACACTGTTAGAAACACTAATGGCGTAGATTTCCAAGCTATACGAGTATACCACTTTCGCTCTAAGGGTGAGTGTCATAAAGCATAGTATTGCATTTCTTAGTAGCACTAACATCAGCGATGCAGCCTTCGATGTTGTTGAAACTGTTGAGGAAACTAACTGTTGATGTTTCCAAGCTACCCGAGTATACCACTTTCGCTCTTAGGGTGAGTGTCATAATCCATATTTTGGCATAGCAACCAACCCTGTTAGTATTCTACCGTCTTCGCTATTTACTTTAGTGTAACTACTCCAGTTGGCTACCTATTGGCCTAGCAAATAAGCTGTGTACTACGCAACGAATAATTATAATTATTATTAATATAATCGAGTGTTTCGTCATCCTGGTTACTTAACATCTTAAACCTTTGAATCACATGGACATCGTTTATCTTAACAAAATAATTTCTGTGGTTTTCAATCAGTAAAACTCCTCCACTGTACTGTGATAAGGTTTGCCCCTTACATCTGCTTTTCATCATAAACTGCTCTCGTCAAACTCAAAGCATTTATTTCAAATAAACCAATTACAGGCACTTTTGAATTGTCAAGGGGTCGGTCAGTGGTCAGCGGGATTGTCCGAAAGGGTTACCGCTGGCCCGGAACATAAAGGGCTAAGGAAGGAACACGGGTGGGTTTTAGTCAGTAAGAGTCTGACACTCCCTTCCGCTCCACCCAGAGCGGGAGGGGTCATCTGATGATTTCCCATCCACAAAAAAAAAAAAAATAATAATCGGTCAGTCAGAAAGATGAAGCTAGTTGCCCATTCCAAAGCGTAGGTACCTATGGAGAAGAACGGGCAAGAAACTCCATGGACACTCTTTTAAATCAAAATAATATGGTTACAAAGTATTGGTTACATCATTCATGTTAAAAATTATGCATTTGTGAACGATGCAGAACATTCAAAGCGTCAGTAATGAAACGAAAAAAAAAACTATTCAAATATTAAATTAAAATAAGCCATAATAATTCCTGGAAGGATTTTGGGGGAGGCCTTTGCCCAGCAGTGGGACAGTATAGGTTAGCAAAATAAAAGCCATGGCAGCAAAAAGGTGACCAGAATCGTATCGGCAGAACTTTTAAATCGCTCATGCCCTGGTCATGCTAGTATGTGGTAGCGGGGCTGAGTGATCAGGCACTCGACATTCAATTTTCGCTCTTATAACGCGTTTATATGAATCAATTTTTATTTTAATCTTCTCGCAGCTCCTGACCCTCCACTACGAACGCTGTGCTAAATACTACGGCAGCACAGGAGCTGGCCAAGGAATATTCGGAGCTTCGTCAGATGAAGAAAAACGACTCACAATGATGCTGTTCAGCAATATCTTCGACTCACTTAGCAAGATGGACTACGAACCCGAACTGTTCGGCAAAGCGCTGCCCTGCCTTATTGCTATAGGTATAAGGATCATTTTAATATGGAATAGAAGGATGGAATTTTCCCAATCAACTTTGAAACTTATATTTTAGCGATAAAGTTGAAAATCTATTGAAGAAATTTGACAGATTGTAGTAGCTTGATGTACTTTACTACTAATTATTGATATCATTTTGTTGTTTTCAGGATGTGCCCTGCCACCTGACTACTCACTCTCTAAGAACTACGACGATGAGTTCTACGGCAAGGAGCAGGTTACAGGTAAGCTATTTGAACTGTTCCATTCTCTTTTTTTTATTACTTTATTTATACACCTAAAATCCTGAATCCACAATGAAAGGCTTTTTTGACACATACAAAATCTGCAGTTTGTGTATAGTACAAAAACTGTAGCGTCTGGCTTCAAATTTTTTATAACGTCTATTTATACGGTCTTAAAAAAAAACAGTGGCACTCCGGGCGTGCCGACAAAAGTGAAAACAAAACACAAGAGAATACTTAGCCATCACTCACTGACATATCGGATATACAGTAAAACCGAGTACATCCCGAGGACAGCCGAACACATCCGAAGCGGGTATTTTTTTAATCGTCTTATAAACAACACACGCGCGGTGTCGCTTACGGTAACAGTGGTGCGAGTTCAATGGTTTTTAAAGAAGTTGTCACTTCAAAAATTGATCATAAACCTCAATTCTCAGGAGACCTCGACAACCCTCAATACGACCCACAGCCAATCAACACCTCTTCAGTAGCCCTGAACAACGACCTCAACACAATAGTCCAGAAGTTCTCAGAACATTACCACGACGCGTGGGCTTCAAGGAAGATTGAGAACGGCTGGGTCTACGCCGAGGGCTGGTCTGACAGTCAGAAGGCACACCCTCGACTCAAGCCCTACAACATGCTGAACGACTACGTAAGTGGAGCGTACCACCAACATCTTACTGACTTTTTTTTTGTGTATGGAAAATCATCAAATGACCCCTCCCGCTCTGGGTGGAGCGGAAGGGAGTGTCAGACTCTTACTGACTAAAACCCACCCGTGTTCCTTCCTTAACCCTTTATGTTCCGGGCCAGCGGTAACCCTTTCGGACAATCCCGCTGACCTTACTACCCTTGTGTCATGTTACTTGGTGTCGGTTCATCAAGTTTTCTTCTTCCATTCCCCCTTGTCAACCGTCACGCTATCACTCACTCCCTTTTCTTTCATATCATTCCTCACACAATCCACCCATCTATTCTTTGGCCTTCCTCTCCCTCTCTATCCAAACAACCTCCCCAATAGTCTATTTATAGACCACTAGCAGCGCCCCGCGGTTTCACCCGCGTAAGTTTCGAACCCGTGGGAATATCGGGATAAAAACTATCCTATGTCCTTTCCCGACTCAAACTATATACCAAATTTCATCTAAATCAGTTCTGCGCTGCGGTTTAAGTGTGAAGAAGCCACAGACACAGTTTCGCATTTATAATATTAGTATGGATCGTAGAACGTTCAAATGTCATCCTGGTCTTTCCACAATGATTTAATCAAACTTCGATTGTATCGAGATGCAAAACAGCCATTTGGCCAAGCCTTGGTAATGACCTAAACTAAGTACAAGATTGAAATTTGTTAATGCTACATCGAAGAGCTTTTTTCCTTCTTTTTGTTCTGCACTAGCTGCGTTCTGCGGTTTTACCTGAGTCTCGATCCCGTGAGAATATTGGGATAAAAAGCATCCTATGTCCTAATTCAGGTCATGGTCTACCTAATTGCCAAATTTCAGCCAAATCCGTACAGCTGTTTTAGCGTGAAAGCGTAACGAACATACATATATGTTCTCTTTATAATATTAAAGTTTAGATAATCTACACAAAAAGCTCATTTTATTTTGTAAAATTGTAATGATTAGTCAGCAAGATCAGTAGCGAGGCTTGACAGCCATAGATACGCCATACTTACTTCTTTATCGTCATACAACGCATAAAACTAATAGTTATCATCTACTTCATCAACTTTCAGGAAAAAGAGCGTTACAAGGAGCCTGTCCGCGAGTCACTGAAGGCACTCCTCGCCATTGGCTGGTCGGTGGAGCATTCCGAAGTGGACATACCGAGCACCAACCGAAGTTCTATGAGGAGACAGTCCAAGTCTGGAGGCGTAAGTTGTATAAATACTTGTAACAGTATATTATAGTAGGATAGCGCCGAAAACTCCATTTTCTATGGATTATCTTACCGTAATTTTTAGTAAATTACTGTTTATTTTTTGTAGATTGGCAATCAACCAGGTTTTATTCGAATTAATTCGCCATTAGTTTTGCCCTGTTGTGCAATCCAAGGATAATTTGGGCGTTCTGTTATAATATAAAAAAAAGTTTCAATGACTTTTCGAAATAACTGAACTAAATATCTAAAACAGATTTTAGATCGGTGATGGGATTTATTTTTTAATTATTTCTAATATCATTGAACAAATTGTAAAGATTGCAAACCGTGGCTTTTGTGAAAAATTTTAAACTGTAATGTTTTATATTATAATTTTGTACATTTCCTGTGCATGCTAGCCAAAGGACGAAAGAGTTAAGGAGCCGACGGTACATACGCTTTCAATATACCAATAACATATTATATAGACTGTTTATAGGCACCAAATGTAGTATGAATGTTCCCACTTACTATAATATGATTGGCATGACTGGCATTCTTCCTTTTTACAACTTTCGAACATTACATAATTTTTATTATTTAATAATCTTTTACAGGGTGGCAGGATATTGACGCGCAAATTGTAACCATGAATTCAGCACATGATTTTAGACCCTTTTTTTTTTGTGGATGGGAAATCATCAAATGACCCCTCCCGCTCTGGGTGGAGCGGAATGGAGTGTCAGACTCTTACTGACTAAGACCCACCCGTGTTCCTTCCTTAGCCCTTTATGTTCCGGGCCAGCGGTAACCCTTTCGGACAATCCCGCTGACCGAAGGCTAGGCTTGGGCCCTAACGGGACCCCTTAGACTCCTTAGAGTAGACATTTTTCGTCGACTATCATGTGGCGACATCTACATCGCCTCATGCGAACTACGCGTCCAAACAACGTCCGGACATTAATCGTCGGCCAGTTGCCCTCCAGACACAACACCCGTCTGGTCGGAGGATCCTGCCTTTTCTATGGACGATGAGTGAACTTTATACCCTCTTCCTCATACCTCTTTAATAAAAAAAAATGTATTTTCACATAGAAATGTGCAATACCTACAAGGTCAAAATGTCCTGAACAGCTAATTTTTATTTTAATAGTCGACGAAAAATTTCAACGCTGGGGTTTACAATCCTAATAATATACTGTAACCATGGTAACACGTTGTGTGTCGATGTCCCAACCACCCAGTTTTTAATGAGATTTAATCTTACGTCAAAATGGCTCGGTTTTTAATAATTCGACGAATCATGCGACTAAAACAAAAATGACTGTTTCGGTGAAAAATAGTAATCCTCAAATATTTTGGGCCTTGCTACAGTCGGGTAAAATTAAATATCGTTAAAAATAGTGACAATTATTAAAGTATTTGTCGTGAAAACGTTCATAAGTTGTTAGTCGCTTAATTTGTCGATCGCTATAATATTATTATTAATTGAAAATCGAGCTAATGTAGCAATTATCTATGTGGAAGATGGCCTTTACTCAAAATTATATCACTTGCATCGAAGTTAAAATGAATGAACTAATCGTTCAGTGAACGAAATGAATGATTGAATGAACACCTTATACACGTATATTTGCTTTTTTTTCACCCACCTGACTTGTGTGTTATTTTCATATCCCCGCAACGCACAGCGCCCTCCCGATATTGTGGTGAGTTTAAGAACTAATTAATTTAATGAAAATAAATATAATTCGAATAAATATAGTTTACGTGGTATAGTTTAGATTAGTCATAGTTAGTCCGTAGTTTTTGATAAATCTAATCGCCAAATTACAAAATTGAGCATGCTTAAGTCAACTGACAATCAAACTTTGAAATATTTAAAAAGCAACAATAACCATGTCAGTGCGGCCGCTGAGAGAATGCGTTCCAGGGGGCCTAAAAAGTCCACTTTGGCAGAATCATAAAAGGATAGTTAACATTATGAATCACAATGGACAGTTAACTGTTAAGTTAATCGTATCAAATCCCATTGGTGAAGGATTTTTCAGTTTTTTTTTTGTCTGTGCTGCAAATGCCAATCAATCCAAAACGAATCCCAATCTCTTTGATTATACCTACGTAGTGCAGCGAAAAAAAGAAAAACATGGACTGTCTTCGCCATATTATAATTCATAATGTTATCCTTTTATGATTCTGCCAAAACGACCTTTTTAGGCCCCCTGATGTCTGTCAGTTTCATACAAACGAATATGTTTTTTTTTTCGAATTTGTTATTTATTAGATAGTTGGTAGAATTGTCGAACTGACAGGTGTCACTTGTCAGGAACGCATTCCCTCGAAGGCCGGGCAACAGTTTCTTCTCTTTAATTATTTTTCGTTTTAAATAAAAATAATCAGCCTTCTAAAAAAATATTTCAAACCTACTGAGGGATCTCGCTATAACTACAATAAATAATAATGTGCTAGATTTAATTTAATTTTGCGGATAAGCCACATAATTTTCTTTTGATTGAATCTGTTCTCAAGCATTTCTTCTTCTTTACCATAAAATATTATAATCATCCTATACTGCTTTCAATATTTACTAACGCTTTTGCTTCAAAGCATGTAAATAAACAAAAAGGGTTATAATAGTATCTTCTACTTCAATTTACCACAAATATAATATTACCAAAAATAACCACCTACTTCTTTTTCTGTTTTGTCTACGTGCTTATTTAGCACAAAAAAATATGTTGTAAAATATTAGGTCTGACAAAAAAAACATAATATTTTAAGAGGTGATTTGGTAGTCAAAGACAACTCGACATGAGCATCAATACTTCATACGTTTAGCGAATGATCGCCACCGATTATACAACGTTATTTTTAGTACTTATATGCGAAACCTGAATATAGTTTGTTCAGAATAAGTAACTGAATCGATTCCAATAATTTTTACCCCATATTATATTTTGTCCCAAAAATATTTAAAAAAGGTTAAAAGTTGGACACCGAGCGACACTAAGTAGGTTATCCAATCCCCGCGCGGAACGGTTAGGTACCTAGGTACTATTATCAATGAGCGCAAGACGGCGCGGCGCGAGCGGCGCGGGTGAGCATTTTTTTTGAACGGACAAACAGGTAACTTAACAAGCTTATAACTTTGTGATTTTTCATGATACAGTTTTGAATTTTTGTACATAGATTCTTTACATAAAATACTAGACACGTGTTTCGGGTTTCGTATATACTAAAAATAATGTTGTATGTCTGAGGTGCTAGGCACGCACTTCGGCTCGGCATGATTCAGCACAGCCGGGCGACAAAAGCGAAAATATGGGGATATGTATACGGGAAAAACGTTCGGGTTAGCTCGAATTGTGCCGAGCCGACAAAGGCGGTACATGATTCAGCGGGGGTAGATGCCGAACGGAGTTTACCGATCAGCACAAGCCGAATAAGTGTAAGTAATTGCTTCAAGTCGGCTTTGTTGCTCAACAAATACTGCCAAATCGAATATGTTCGTAGCGTAGCGCTCCCCTTACATATGTGAGATCCCTACAAAATGTAAGTATGTATGAAGTGTTGACTGTGCGAGTGGTCTATGTGAGCACAAAAAACTTTCTTTTCGGATATATCATAACAAAAAAAGTTTATTCAAAGAAAATAAAATCTGATTTATTTTAACCCCTAAAATATTCTACACAATTTTGTAGACTTCAAATACTTTATCTCTCTCTAACATAATCTACCTATCTTCTAGCAGTCAGACTCAGCCACACCCTTCAACTACAACCCTCACCCGGTGGACATGACCAACCTGACGCTATCGCGAGAGATGCAGAACATGGCGGAGAGACTCGCTGATAACGCGCACGATATCTGGGCCAAGAAGAAGAAGGAGGAGCTGGTCACTAATGGAGGTAAGTGCGAGGGAGATGGGAGATATATGAGTCTATGATTGTGACAGGGAAAAATGGAAGATGGTTTAGAAATAAGAGTTACAGGGAAAGATAAGAAAGTAGTCTTCAAATAATTGTTATTATCATGATGGCTACTTTTCAGACCCAATGGTTGAATAGAGGTTGCCAGACGGGTGCAATAATTTAAAATCAAAAGTCAACACGCACACACAAACAAACACACACACCCACACAAACAAACACACACACACATACCCCAAAACAAACACACACACATTCAAACTAGGCTAAGAATCAGGAATTTAGGCTGTTTGAACGTCAAAATTACATATGACAGTCCCCCAAAACGGCCGCCCTTCACCACTTCCTAGTGCTTTAGCTGGGAAGAAGTGGCGCAACAAACTCCTCAACAGCACAGCTGTCTGTTTAGTTAGAAGAACTTGATTCTATACTAAGAGGAGAGGTATTAATTGCAGTTTACAACAATTGATAGTCGCATTGCGTAACTCATTGGCTTCTGCGATAATTGTCAAGGATTTGGTTTTAGCAGGAATTAATTTAATGAATTGCACCGATCAAAGCGTGGTTAAACCAGACTCGATTAATCGAATGAACCCCAAGATTCGCACTAGCTCCTGTAGCCTCATGTTCATGGTACTACAGCGACCATTGCATATCAAGGAATAGACCGGGGGGCGCGGTAATGGTAGGGAAGACGTGCCCGTAGGATAGGGAAGAATTTAAGAGCCTACCGGATATGCATCTTAGAGTCAGCATTGGACTAGTGGAGAGATGGGTAATTATAATTTACTAGCTTCCGCCCGCGGCTTCGCCCGCGAGGTATGTCGATAAAAACTATCCTATGTCCTTCCCCGGGATGCAATCTATCTCCGCTAGGTTGGTTCAAGTCGATCTTCATCGGTGAGTCTTTTTGAGAAGCAATTGAAATGAAAATATAAAATTTATATTATTATTCTCTCTTACAGGCGGCATCCACCCACAGCTAGTCCCCTACGATCTCCTAACAGACAAAGAAAAGAAGAAAGACCGAGAACGTTCTCAAGAATTCCTCAAATACCTACAATACCAAGGATACAAGCTTCATAGGCCCAGCAAGGCACCGCAGAGTGACACGGAACAGACCACTACGGGCGTGGCAATAGAGCTCAGATTCGCGTACTCGCTGCTAGAGAAGTTGATACAATATATTGATAGAGCTACTATTAATATGAAGTTGTTGAAACCGTCGACTACTTTCAGTAGGAGGAGTAGTTTTAAAACTAGTACGAGGGATATTAAATTCTTTTCAAAGGTGAGTTTTTTATTAATTGCTTAGAATAATAAATAGTTTTGTTAAAAGCACTTTAATATTTGTCTTCGTTAGGTCATACTTCGTTTAAAAAGTGTAAAATAACGATTATTTATATTAGATTAAATTCTATTCTATATAGGTATTTTTTACTTTTTATAAAAATTGTAATTTCTTCAGAAATACTGTTTATTTAGGGTCAAATTAAATGAGCTAGCGAAACCCTGTATATATATCGATATCTCAACACGATAAAATAAAAAGATTTGATGTTTTTCAATGGGCCTTATAAGACAGCTAAAAGTCACCCAAAGGGCAATGGAGAGGGCTATGCTTGGAGTTTCCCTGCGTGATCGAATCAGGAATGAGGAGATCCGCAGGAGAACCAAGGTAACCGACATAGCCCGAAGAATTGTCAAACTTAAGTGGCAGTGGGCAGGGCACATTGCTCGCAGAACAGATGGCCGATGGGGCCGAAAGGTTCTGGAGTGGCGACCGCGTACCGGAAGACGTAGCGTTGGAAGGCCTCCCACAAGGTGGTCCGACGACCTTGTGAAGGCCGCAGGAACCCGTTGAATGCGAGAAGCACAGAACCGGTTGAAGTGGAGGTGCTTGGGGGAGGCCTGTGTCCAGCAGTGGACGTCTTTCGGCTGAAATGATGATGATGATGATGTTTTTATTGGGGTCAACGACTCCTGGTAGTGTTGTCAGTTGAGTCTGTTTGAGTTGAGATAATCTGTTTTCTTTTGTTTTATCGTGTTTAAACATCGATACCTACCAATCCCTTCTGTGAAGTTTATACACAAATAAAATTAGGATATCGCAACCCATTACGTCTGCGGAGTTTCGCTACTTAATTAAATTTGACCCTGCTGTTATTTAGTGTTAATTAGTCGAGTAGATCAGTCGGAGAACTAGTTTAAATAACACTTGTTTAGAACGATAGTCGTTATTGTTTTAGCCTTAGGGCTTGTAACAAAACTGCGATGCGACGTCGCATCGCAGCAATTCGTGTTGCAGTTTTCTGCGTCGCGAATTCGCATCGCACCGATTCGCAGTTTTGTGTACAAGCCCTTAATCCTTTGATATACATTTTTTTTTAACTTCGTAGGAGGTTAATCTTTAAAACTAGGTTATGATCCTTATGTATTAATAAATAAAGCATGCTATAATAATTTGTATTGGTTTCCAAGCAACACAAGTCGGAACTAAAGTACTTCAAGAAGGTACATACGTGTCTTAGAGCGTGACCACACCATGTAATCATGCGCATCCTATACCGTACTGTTTGTTTTGCACTTATACAGGCTGACTTTTAATTTATTGGCATTTATTTGTCATTCAGTCGGTGAGAGTACTCCTGGATATAAACAAGGTATAGTCTGTTCTAAAAGAATCTGATAGAAGTGTAAACAAACTATTTTCTGGTTAAATTGTTACACAACCATTCACTTAAGGGAATTAGTAAGACATTCATTTGTATTAAGGTTTAAACTTTTTATCGAACCACTTTTTCCGACAGTTATTGTTTGAATAACATTATTAGATTGTAATTGAAAAAATAATCGACGAAAATTAAGGTTATAAAATTAACCCCAATTGTATGTCTTTGTAACCAGCTTATGGCGAATTTTCGTAATTTAAAACATTATAAAATCTAGTCTAATCTCGGCGACAAAAAAATTTCAAAAACTTGTCAAAGTGTAGGGAAATTTGAGGTATTTTTGACAGATTGAGACTGAGATCAGACTGTGAACTTTCTTAAAATTACGAGAATTGCTTCTCTGAAGTGTGTGAATTGTCATCAATTTAAACTTGGAATTTCGGGTACCTATAAGTAGTCAAATATTCAAATCAAACCACTTAATTTGCAAGTAGCACTACAAATTGGCACACATTTCAGGTATCTTTTCTGAACCATTTGTTTACATTTTCATCACATACGATCAGGAATAGACTATAGGTAATATGGGACCAACTCTAAAATATGCAAAATGTTGAACCAGCTGGGTAATTGCGTAACACACTCAACAGTAGGAATGGCTTCCATTTTGACAGTTCAACAACATTCATTGCTTTACTAATGTTGTTGAGCAGAATTTTTTTTCGAACATATTCGATGTATTATTAATATCCTTCAAAATGATTCAGACTGTGATTAATAGTGTGTTATGCAATTAGGGTGCAGATTTTAACCCCCCCCCCCCCCATGTTAAAAGTTTTTTTATATTTATGAGTACTTTTATCCTTTGAAAGGTTGCAAATCAAAGTCAGCCAGTATCCTTTCCAAATCTGCTGTATAAAAGCAACTGCTGAGTTTGGCTTCTCGCATAGAACGCAATGAATTATATAACATTGAAAATGTGCTCTTTAGAAGTCCTTATATAATAAGGCAATGCTTGCTAAAACAATCCCAACGATTTATTAGACGGAATATATTACTTATTAGATGGAATATATTATTTATCAATCGCATGTTGACGAGAGCAGTGGTAACCCAGTGATATCGTCCCAGAATTTTGCCCTACTTTGTTCGTGAGTTCGAACCCAGGAAGGCGTTTTACTTTGTGTAAATAATTTCATCACCACTGCTCTCAGACCGGTGAAGGAAAACATCGTAAAGAATCCGGCATGGCCTAGAATAAAAAATTTGAAGACATGTGACGTCTACCAACCCACACTGCGCCCGCGTGGTCGATTACGGCACACTCAGGCCTGTGTCCCAGCAGTGGGAACATTATATGCTGAATATGCTATGTTATGCATGTTGACGTCGTCTTGTAGTCAAATAGCTGGAAAAATACACAAAAAAACTGTAACTGAAATATATAGCATGGTCTGTAGAATGCTACTGCTGGCAAAATTGGGTTATTTTATAACTTACTTTATAACTTGGATTATTTTATAACGTTCCATCATAGACCTTATTCATCGCTTTCCATCAGGCGTGATCGAGGTCAAGAGCGGGCCCAATCAGCAATAAAAAAAAATACTTGGCTACAAATGAAGACACTAACACCTCATTCGTTTTTAGCCATATTATTATAATGGCCGATTCCTATAATTTACGGACATTTATTGGTTAAAATTAAGACTCTTTAATCTTTACCAATAATGTAGCAAAATACCTCATAGCTTTGCATAGTAAAATTCACTTACGAATCTATTTATATAAGTACCCAGTTTGGCAATAAAAATGATACCATTGCTGCATTGGTAAGCAAAACGATTCGTTTTTGTTTATGGGAACCGAGCATTAGATGACAACTTTCACATTATCACACTAATATTTATACCTACAAAAAACAAACGAACGTGCTTTCATTCACACCTCACCACTGTCACATCCAACCTAAAACCTACCCTAAACACATCTACAATAGGAATCAATTTCCAGGTGGTGTTACCTCTAATGGAGAAATATTTCTCGACGCATCGCAACTACTTTATAGCCGTAGCTACTGCGACCAACAACGTTGGTGCGGCCAGTTTGAAGGAGAAGGAGATGGTCGCCGCTCTGTTCTGTAAGCTGGCTAGCTTGCTGAGGTCTAGGTAAGTAGAAAGAGCACTAAGAGGGGAGGGGGCCTGCGAGGAATTTGAAAAATAGGTATTTGAAGAAACTATAGGCTATTTGAATGGTTTCTGATAAACATCTCAGATTATTTAATGGTATCTAACGAGCCCACAAAAACCTACTACTTCAAATTGCATAATGTATTTCTTTTAAAAAATAGTAAATAAAAATGTACTGTTTAAATAAGCCGCCAAAACGCTATCTTTAACAATATGGCGTCGTGACGTCACGATTCACGTAAACAAACGTTGAAACGGTCGAGATACTAGACAAGAGTCATCTGTTCTGTCAACGATAGACAGAAATTTACTAAATCATGACGTCATCTTAAGTTCAGCCAATCCAGACCGTTTTCGATTACGTGGCGCCAGATTTAAAAAGATGAAGTTTTTTCGGGATTTTTTTTATAAATAATACATTGTTTTGTAGTAAAATTAATGCAAATCGATTTTAAAAGCGATAATCTATACGAGTGTCAATAATTATGACCTTATTTTTTACATTGTCAAATAGCCTATTGCCGTCGCCTTACCTCAAGTCTGCCCCCGTGGTGTGTGGGACAGCTGCAGCTCAGACCGAAATTATCACAAAAATTTTGACGAGATCGACGTTTCGTATTCCCATTTTCTCCTCGAAAACTGAGGCGATTCAATTATGTTTTACATAAACATTTTAAGAAAGAGTATGTTTAGGTTCCTAACAATTTTTTTTTATGTTAAAAACTTTTCTAATTTGTCTGGTAGTCCTCTAATTACGGCGGTAAAGATAATGATTTTTTTTTAATTAGTAGATGTTTATATTTTCTTTAATAATTAGTTGCTGAAAAAAGAAAATGACATAGAAGTGTTTACAGCAAACCTTGATTTTATGAATTAAAAAATATTTCTCTAGAGGCATTATTCAGGAAGAAAAAAAGGGAACACATTTGTATGGAGAATCGCACCTGTTCCTTCGTAAACCTTTTCACTGTAATCTTTGTTTGACTTGCATAGGTTCTATTATAGTCACTTGTTTGAAGTTTACGTGTTTGTCAAAGAACTACAACATTGAAGCACTTATTTGCAATGGTTCCTATATTGCTAAGTTATATGTTTTTAAGTGCAAATTAGAGGCATTTGCACTTAAAACCTTTAACTCCTCGCAATGGGTACCACTTATCTGGCATTTGGATATTACTAAGGCCCACTATCGGCACGGCTGAGGATTTTTATGCGACAAATAGAAATATAACTTAATAGTATGACAATAAAATTTAAATTTCAATGACACGGTATGTCGGATACCCTATCTTTATTTTTGCACCTACGATGATTATTATCATTGAAATTTCAATTTTATCGTCATACAATTAAGTTGCATTTTTATTCGTCGCATAAAAATCCTCAGCCGTGCCGATGCCGATAGTGGCCTAAGCTAAGTAAGCTTTTAATAGCAGAGGGTTCCCTTCAACAGTGCAACGAACGACACTCACAAATAACTACCCAATTATTGCTTGCCAATAAGATACCTCTAACTATCTCATGAACCGTGATAGCTAGACAGTAAAAATTCTCACAGATGATGTATTTTCTGTAGCCACTATAACAACAAATACTAAAAACAGAATAAAATAAATATTTAAGGGGCCTCCCATACAACAGTGTTTTTTCGGCGTACAATTGTCTAGTACTCATAACACAAGCTCTGCTTAGCTTGAGACTAGACGGCGTTGTGTGATAGTTGTGAAATATTATTATATTATTATTATTAATTCGACCGACGTAACTTGGCTGGCCTGAGTATAGCCTTTGCGAACTTTCGCGCATGTTCTCTCACTCACACTCGCCTCATGCCACCATTTGGTTCCTAAAAAACGTTCGTGCGCAGCCTTCCGCGCGAAGTTCAGGCCCGCTAAGTTACGTCGGTCTTATTGTAACTTTAAGAAAAACAATTTTTTAATGCCTAACTATCTATTAATTATCACTTCAACTTCCTCTGGTCCTCAGACTCGCAGCATTCGGTCCCGACGTCCGCATAACCGTCCGCTGTCTCCAAGTGCTGGTGAAAGGCATCGACGCCAAGTCTCTGGTGAAGAACTGCCCCGAGTTCATCCGGACATCCATGCTGACCTTCTTCAATAACGTGGCTGATGATGTGGGGCACACTATAATGAATTTACAAGAGGTATGCGTGTTTGTGGGTTTTTGTTTTTGTCTAGTTTTTTTTTTTTGTGGATGGGAAATCATTAAATGACCCCTCCCGCTCTGGGTGGAGTGGAAGGGAGTGTCAGACTCTTACTGACTAAAACCCACCCGTGTTCCTTCCTTAGCCCTTTATGTTCCGGGCCAGCGGTAGGTAACCCTTTCGGACAATCCCGCTGACCCGGCAGGCTTCGGCCCTATCCTCGATGCTGACATCTCTTTGAGGCGCTTAGAGCCCATTTTTCAATCTTCAGATAACTTCTACACGAGGAATATGTCTAGCTTCTGCTAGCGACTTCGTACACGTGAAATTTCGTCCAACCCACCGCGTCCCATCCCACCGCCTGCCCGCGCGTCGTTAAGCGTTATTTCTGCCTTTTTTTTCTTTTTGCTTGTGAGGGTCGCACCGTCATATTAAATAGCCTATAACTTTCCTCAAAATTTGGGCTTTCGCGAAAAAAAAATCAGCTGTTCCATACATTTGTGTTCACTTAAATCGACAAAATGTATGGAGCAGCTGATTTTTTTTTCGCGATTTCAAAGTTGGTCCCATAGAAAAAGTTGTTCAAAATGATGAGTTCAATGACCCCTTTTCGGGTTTAGTATATAAACAAAAACGAATGTTGTAAGTATATAGATAACAGATAAATATTATTATCGATGTGCAAACGTTCCTCAATGCATAAAACTTTAAATAATGATAACATCAAAGTAAACTCAAGATTTTCCCACCCAGGGTAAATACTCGCATCTCCGAGGCACCCACCTGAAGACATCCACGTCACTTGGCTACATCAACGGCGTTCTACTTCCAATTCTGACAGCCAAGTTCGACCATCTAGCCAACTGCGAATACGGAGCTGACTTGCTGTGTAAGTATTGCAAATGTTTGTGGCCAATGTTTGTCCAAGAGATTTATGTTTGTGCCAAGTTCGACGACCTAGCTTACTGCGAGTACGGAGCCGACTTGCTGCGTAACTTTTGCAAATGTTTGTGGCCAATGTTGGTCAAACGTATTTATGTTTGAGCCAAGTTCGACCACCTAGCTTACTGCGAGTACGGAGCCGACTTGCTGTGTAACTTTTGCAAATGTTTGTGGCCAATGTGGGTTAAACGTATTTATGTTTGAGCCAAGTTTGACGACCTAGTTGCGAGTACGGAGCCGACTTGCTGTGTAACTTTTGCAAATGTTTGTGGCCAATGTTGGTTAAATGTTTTTATGTTTGAGCCAAGTTCGACCACCTAGCTTACTACGAGTACGGAGCCGACTTGCTGTGTAACTTTTGCAAATGTTTGTGGCCAATGTTGGTTAAACGTATTTATGTTTGAGCCAAGTTCGACCACCTAGCTAACTGCGAGTATTGAGCTGACTTGCTGTGCAAATCTTTGCGGCCAATGTTGTATAGGGTCAGGAAGGCAACAGTGACTCACTTTTTTTTCCAAAGCTTAAAAAAATAGATATCGCTTTAATATTGGCCTAAAATTTGCTCACATTTTAGATACACTATTGATCTGTAACTGAGCACTCATGATTCTCCATTATTTACTACTTATGTCAAAGTAGGAACCTAAAACAAAAAAAATATAATTGAGCCACTGTGGACAACTAGGTGTACACACTGACTCACTACTGTGGTACACAGTGGCTATAGTGGTACACAGTAACTCGGCAGTATTTATAAGAAAAGAAAATGCCCATTTCACGTAGTTATTTTTATTAGAAATAATAACAAAACTGTTACAAGCTATTCTTATTATAATCAACACGACTCTTAGGACTTTTATTGCTAAATAATGAGATCTTAAGTCATCTCAGTCTCTTCGTTAACAATTTTAGTCTTTTTATCGATTAACAACCTATGGTAACTATTAAAATCAAAATTATTTTATTTAATTACAGTTCTTGGTCTTCAAATAATACCTTTTAAGTGTAGCAAACGGTACATTAACTCTTGTTGATGCTTTTCTTATAGATTCTCCCATCCTTATTAACTGCAAGCCTTCTTTAATTTTTTCATGCGAAGTGTTCCCTATTTTTCTGTCGGTTTTTTTCCGTGGCGTCTATAAATAAAATAATAAAATTTGATTTAAAAGTTAGAAAAATATTGAATTCCTATAAGCTACAAAAGTAATGAAATTGAGAAGATATTTTTAAAGGTACACAGTGGCTCATGAGCCACTGTGTACCTTTAAAAATTGAGTCACTGTGTACTACTACGCCACTTTGAAAATATTTGATCAAAACAACCGAGTTGTAAAACAAAAATGTCTAAATACGGATTATAGACAATTGATACAAGACCTACCATCCGATAAATATAATGGCTATTACCTATAGCAACAAACAAACATATGAAAACAATCGAAACTCACCTTAAAAAGTAATTTAGTGGGCGCGAGAACAAAAAACACTCCCTCACACTTCCGCACGGCGCTCGACCGCCGAGCAAACTGGTTTAAACATGCTCGGATACCAAGACCTTCGAATCGGTAAAAGAGACAAATATATATTCCTATCCCTTCAGGTCGACACATGACTGAGCCACTGTAGCCGACCGAGTCACTGTTGCCTCCATGACCCTACGTTTTCGTGTATTTTAGAGAATTGTTATGATTTACCTTTTCGGGGTGTGCTGAGAAGACAAGTTGATGAATACTTTACCCAACTCCCTAATTGCGTAACAAACTAACGATCTCAATCTGAATCATTTTGAAGGATATTGCTAATCCATTGCTTCATATGTTCAAAGAATGTGTCTGCTCAACAATGTAAATAACGCAATGTATGTTGCTGAACTGTCAAAATGAAACCCAATGCTACTGATAGTGTGTTACGCAATTACTCCGCAGGTCTGAAATCAGGGTAAGATTTATAGGCTAACATGCCCCTAAATCAAAAATTGCGTTTCGTATTCAAGCATAGACAAGTAGGGTTGCCATATGTGTTCAAACCTAAATCGATTAAATTTTGTAGAAAATCCGAAAAAAAATTAAAAAATAAATACCGCTGACGTAATCACCATCCAGACCCCCCATCCCCATGTCATCAAAAATAAGCAAGCAAAGATCCCCCCCCCCCCCCTATAGTGCTTACGTAATACTTGAATGGCCCCACTGCTGACAGTTACACGTGTCACCCTGCGTTGAATTTTTTTTCTTCTTTCTGTTTTTCCATACATTTTGACCGCATAGGTATTCCACTGTTCTATGAAACAGCAGATTTTTTGAGGGGTGGAACGTGCTTGCTGTCACAATTTTAGTTTACGTGAGTTTTATCCTTTTGGACATTCTCGCGTATTTCCGGTTGCGTTAGTTTTTGACAGCGGACGCTTTAGTGGTTATCCACTGACATGTCCCGCTCTCCGCGTGACGTCGCCTAGAATGTCCCCGAACATTTTTTTGTCGGTGCGTGACGGGGCGCCTAGCCACTTATACACGGTTTGTACACAAAATATATATGCGGTGTGTATCAATTCGTCTAGGTCGTATGATGTATAGGCTAGATTTTGTTTTTATAAAATCAAAAATGTCGGATTTTAGACGTCAATAAGTAGTCTTGAAATAAAAATGCAACTTACTGGCGACTGGGAGGACATCGCCGTCGATGTACACCACGACGAAGGTGGTGTCATGGCCAGAGATCGCACAAGACAGGAAGGTTTGGAAGGAAAGCCCAGCAGTGGGACACAACGAAAAAAAAAACTGGCTTATTAAAATTCAGTTGCGTTTGAGAATTCAGCCGAAAGAATACTGAACTAAGATTCATCATCACTATCATAATCACTATCATCCGAATCATCATAACTGTCAGCATCGCTATCGCTGTCGCTACTTTTCTGAGATTTATTAGAATAAGCTAGTTTGCATTCCAATCTGCAGTTCTTCTTCAAATTCGTCTTTAAACGCTTACTGCAGTTGAATCTCTTGCATGTAGCTGTCATTGCAGATTGGCAAGCCGTGCCACATTTTTTTCGAGATATGTTTTGACATGCCTTTTCGTATATGCCTCTTAGTATGTCTACTTGCTCGCCGTTTTTTATTGATGTGACGTTTGACATTCGTCGTGTTGGCTGGAAAAAAATAAGTAGTTGAAGGAAAAAAGTATTCAATACTTTACAGGGCCTCAAGTCTGTTATTACAATAGTGTCAGAATGGTCTATCATTGATTTCATAATTGTTGATTTTGACAAGTTTGGTAATCTACTAATATAATGGCGTCATTATGACTTTCCAATGGTCAACCACTGACACTCCATTGAAAGAAATGGCATAGAATGGTAATCTCGTACTTAGTGACAAATGAATGACTGACTTGGGCGGTAAACTGCTACAATTTTGACAGTTCCTTTGATCAGTAACCTACCATTAGAACGTCATTGTGCAGTCATTGCTTTTAATTCGTTACGAGTATCGTATTATGTTCTGTGCCATTGCCCAACCAATGATCGACCATTATGAATTTAGCAGATTACGAACTTTTAGCAAAATGACAATGGGATCGTGTTGGAATGACGAATTTATAAAAATAGCAGACTTGGGCCCCAGTTCTGTTGATAAAAAGGTAGCCGATACGAATATGTTGTTAAATAAAATGTATGTACCTTCTCTATTTCCGTTTGACAAGCCACTGATAAATATCCTTCTCGCGTCATAATTCCGCCATTTGATGCCTTCGCTGGTATCAGAAATGTTATAAAACTTTATTATTTACTTGTTTATAAATACATGTTTTATCATTGTTTCATCATACCTCCGTCGCGGTGATCGACATTGGCACTTAAGTGGGTTTGAACGAATAAGACTAACGAGTATTAGGTATACCATTGTCAGAAGAAGAACTGATGGTGATGGTATACATGAAAACAAAACTGATAATTCACGAAAGAATTTAAGAAGTTTTACCTGAACCTGAATTTTCTTTACACTTTGGACGACCTTAAGAAGTCTACCGCAGTCCACTGCTGGACATAGGCCTCTCCCAGACTAGCTGGGGGGCCTCCCACTCTACGCTTGCCGATATGCGGTCTCCACTCCAGGACTAGTCTGCTCCACCGGCAATCCTTCACACAACAAACATGGCCACCCCACTGAACTCCATTTTATTCCGGATAATTGCACAACGGATCATTTTTACTTTCCCTCTCTTAGACTGTATAAAGGACTCTCACGGACAACAACTCTACGGAACCCGTAGGAATCATCTCCTTTCGAAGACCCGTTGAAGGCATCTATGCATCTCTTCCTAGAACTCGTATCGAAATACATTTTCAATTCCGTCTTGCATTTAAAAACTTGGCACGAAAATGTAAATGCTGATTTGCACGCCTATAAAAAAAAAAACTTTATTTCGAGCGAAAACTCCTAGAGGGTTTAGTAACTTAGTCCTTAAAACTAAGTGTTAGTAAACAACATGATACGGTGACACGTGTATAACCGACACAGCAGTGAACCTTAGGGACCGTAGACAGAGTAAACTTTAGACTGCTGCATATCTTCTTTTTCATTCGCACAAGAAAAAGAGAAATATATTAACGTCACTAGCAAAGAAAAGAGACAGAATAAGAATATTTCTGTCCCTTACTACGTGTCGGCTAAGCACATCAATGTGCACAACAAGTTGGACGTTTATAAATGAAATAATAAAAACTACACCGCGATTAAACGGAAAATAAGATCTTTTTCGTGCATAATTCAATAATAGTACATTTGCGCAACTGTGAAAATGCTAAGGTGCAGTGTAATAAGCTGTAAAAATGATAGTATGATGAATATTGCCGGAATGTTTTGTCCCTTTCGGTGACACGGATACCATGAGTCTATAGATTACTCTGTCTACAATATGGACAGGCCGCTCTGTCAGAATTTTTTTTTTAATATTGGAAAGACCCTTTTTTGGTGATGGTTGACCCAGAAGTTTAAAGTTACACTGATGCTGAACGTAAAATGCTTATTAAATAGCGTCCAAGTGGTCGGACTAAAGGTTCCGTACCATCAAAACTATCGTTGTCAACTTGCCTTCGATCAGCGGGGTAATTGCGTTGCGTAACACACATAAAATAGCAATCAATCGCAATACCATTCATTTTGACATCCATTGCTTCATAGTTTAAAAAAATTCCACTGCTAAATAACGCAATGAACGTGACTGAACTGTCAAAATGAAAGGCATCTATCGCCATTTTATGACTGACGGTGGTTGTCAGACTGTATACAGGCTGTTTGTATAAAGAAATGTTTCGTATGTTGTAAAAAAAATCTGCTGTTTCATAGAAAACCTACGCGATCAAAATGTATGGAATAGTCTAGCATTTTTCTTGTCGCACAACTAAATAACATGTAGGTGTCTGTCGCGCTCGGAGGCCTGTTGCGCTTTGAGTGCATCGTGCACAGAGCAATATTTGTCTCATCTAGATGGATCGCGACGAACACAGGTTTTGATGAGACTGTTGTTGTCGTTTTTCTTTTTTGTTTGTTATGATATGTTCTTGATTACTAGTTTATTTATTTACTTATAAGTATAAAAAGTATGTATTAGGTATGTTGAAACTGTGTGTACTCCCCGTCACTTTTCCCTAAAGGTTTATTCGAAAACCAGCGTCAGACAGCATCTGTCTGGCATTAATGCTGAAATGAACCTTTTTGGCGCAGCCGTGAGGCACACACTATTGTTGTAACATAGTTTTTTTATTTTTTATCTTGTTAATTTTGTATTTTGTGTTTCACGAACTGTGTCCAAATAAACTTTTTTCTTTCTTTCTTTCTAGCAGATTTTTTTTGTTAACTGACGAAATATTTCCACGCTAGGGGGACTAGAATCATTATACTGAATTCATGGTTACAGTTAGCGCGTCGATGTCTGAGCCACACTGTATGTATAAGATAACTGCGCGGATAACTCAGACATCGTCGCTCGCATGACTAAAAGTCTATAGAGATATGAGGAACAGGGTGTAAAGTTCACTCATACTCTATAGAAAAGGGAGGATCCTCCGACCAGACTAGTGTTGTGCCTGGCGGGCAACTGCCCGATGATTCATGTCGGGCCGTTGTATTTATGATAGTTGCGCGGTAAACTCTGCTTGCGAGATGCAGGATTTTGCGTGACATCAGTATGACGCGTTGTTCTTATGTGGCGTTGTAGATACCGCTACAATCTCATTGTTCTAATTTTTGGCTAATTTAAGTTGGAACAGCTACATTTTTCTATTCGTGTTTCTTTACACTTTTCACTAACCGTCGTACCTCTATGTTATTTGAATCTCAAAATATAACCATTTTGAAAGGCAACGAATCACGAATGGAAGAGTGTAGTTGTCCTGACTTAAATCGGCAAAAAAATGAGATAGGACTTTTAGTCATGCAAGCGACGATAAGGCGATGTACTATTTTTTTGACGACAGACGTATTGCGTAGTTCGTGTGTGGCGTTTTAGCTGCCACCACTGCCACTTACAATAACAAATGAAATTCTTACCTTGTAACATTTTCTGATGACGACTTTCAAGCATACATCTGCATAAGCTTGCCTTAAGACGCTTGTCTTAAACAAATCTTTGGACAAACCTTCGTCATTGTCAGTAAATTCCAGAGATGTACCATTGTCTACTTTCTGAAAAATAATATTACGTCTTGTTTATTTATTTTATTTATTAAAACTTTATGTACAAGTAATAAAAACTGTACAAAGGCGGATTTAATGCTTTGGGCATGTTATTTCAAACCACTATCTTCTGCCCGCGACTTAGGGTCTAAACAGACTGATTGCATTTCAGCTGCAACATCGCAGTTTGGATGCAGTTGACTTATTGTATTATTATTATTTTTTATATTTTTTTTAATTAATATATTACATTTTTCTCGCTTTATGTTTACACATTTTTTGAATAGTGACCTTATTTATGTTTTTATATTTTCTTTACAGAGAGACAGACAGACAAACAGAGTTACTTTCGAATTTATAATATAATGCGGGTTGCAGACCAAGAGCTAAGCTAAGTTAGTTCAGCTTAGCTTGCATAGCTGACGCAGTTTTTCATACTTGTGTGCGCAAACTATGTCACATGTATGAAGAACTGGCTCAACTATGCGAGCTAAACTAAACTAACTTAGCTTAGCTCTTGGGCTGCAACGCGCATTAGTATGGATGGATTTCCATAACTCAGGCATTTTCATAGAAAATATACAAAATACAAAAAAGTATAAAAATTATTATTATTATCAGCCATTTCTGTCCCACTGCAGGGCAAAGGCCTCCCTTCCCTCCTTCCACTTATCCCTATCCAGTGCTGTCAAACGCCAATCCTTCTGGAAAGAGTCGAGCTCATCCCGCCACCTCATTCTGGGCCTGCCGCGCCGTCGTTTACTGCTGTTTGGGACCCATTGTGTGTGTATGAAAATAGTATCTATAAAAATACCTTGATAATAGTTGTTTTAAGATTGGTGCGATTGTTTTGACTTCTAAAATAAATCCCAGCTGTAACTTGTATGTCATGATTAACCTTTTCGTAAGCTCGTTCCTTTGGTTTATTTACACCAACCGCTTCGTCTTCTGTATGCCGTTCCATATCTACGGATGAATCGCTTTCAGAAGAGTTGTGGCTTAAATATATTGTTTGCGTTTCTTTTTCGGAGTATTTAGTATTCTTTGAGGTCTGCTGAACCGCTGCTTCTGGTATGATTCGTACCTTTCCATCTGGTTTAATTTTCGTATTCTTAATGTTGACGAATTTATGATTTTCGGGTTCTATCTCTTCTTTCGGTGCAATTGGTCCTTCGTTTACAATTCTTGCCTTTGTAGTGGTTTTTTGTACTTTGATTTTGTATTTGTCAGTCTTTTCCATTGGCTTTCCGGGGTTTACTTCTCGACTCTTTTCTACCTCTTTGCTAAGTTGTGATTTACTGCTTTTTTCCGATTCAATGCTCGTTTCGGGCTCGCTGCTCTTTCCTGCTTCTTCAACATATATCATTTCTGTTTGATGTTTCAAAGTAGTTGAGGTCTTACCCGATGTGTCTCTCTGATTACCTACAAAGGTTTTACTATTTCTATTGACACGACCGCCTTCCGCGTCACTCTCACTGCCTTCTAAATTTTCGACGGAATTCTGAGTTTTTTTTAATTGTTCATAGTTATTGATCAGATCTTGTAACTCAATGTTAACTCGTGTAATATTCTTGATGACGTCAGCAAATAGTCCTTCTGGCTTTTCTGTGTCTGAATTGAGTTGGGCATTTGTTTCAATTTTTGGAGCCTAGAATAAAAGGTTTTTTATCATTAACTCAGTTTTCCAATGTAAGTGTACTATTGTAATATTGCACAATAATTGTTTATAGGTATTTTAGGTACTGATACCTCTCCGTGCATCGGAAAGCACGTTAACCGGTTGATCCCGGCTGGCATTCGTGGATCTTTGACAGTCGTTATGGGTCGTCAGAAACCCGAAAGTCTTACAACCAGTCTTACCAAGGGGTGTAGTGTTACCCAGTAACTGGTCTGTGAAGATCAGATAGGCAGTCGCCCCACGTAAAATACTGGGTTCAGCTGCATCCGGTTAGACTGGAAGCTGACTTCAAAAATAGTTGGGAAAAGGCTAGGCAGATGATGATGATGATGAATAGATTATAGGTACTTATTTTAAGCAAGTTGAAAATATAACCAACTGAAAAAATTGTGTCAATAGATCTAGAATATACATTTTACGATGAAATAGATTTACTACATGCGTCATCCACAATCAGAAGGCTGATTCTCGTAAGTTAAAACGTTCAAAATCTAGTCGCAGTTTCAGATCGGCTAAAGGCTATTTAAATTATGAGAATTGCTCCTCAGATTATTGGGCTATTATTCAAATAATTTTATCTTCCATCATTCCAATAAATAAACATTTACCAATAAAGCCAAGAAACACACACGAAGCACATTTTGAAACAACATTTAAATTACTAAAGAAACTAGTTTTGTACGATAAACCGAATCAATTTACGCGGCAACACGTGTTTTATTGTATATTTCACAATAAACATTTTATTTTATGCATTATTTATCAAAAGCGGATCCCGAAGAAATTCTATAAGTTGATTTGGCGTTACCATTATGCCGAACAAATATTTATTTTTTTGATAAAAAAAATATTAAAAAAAACAAATTTAAAAAAATAATAATTAAGTACTTATGAAAAATAAAAATTATTTTTTATTTCTGTTATTTAATATTTTAAATGTAATATTGCTTTCACGTTTTTTTAATAACTACTGATCGACACAGACCTTGGGTTTTCTTACAAATTTTACGTAGGTACTTATTTTATTTGTTTACTCGGGCAAAGTACAGTCACAAGCGGGAATACCATAAGCAAAAACTATTGTAATTTTAAGATAATATGTATCCTGAATTATGTCGTAATATGGTTTCAAAAATACTATGTTTGTAACACTGATACAAATTCTATCAACGCTTTAGCAGAAAATTGCTTTTGAATCTTACGTAAATGGATGGATGTCGTGTCTGGCGGGCAACTACCCAATGATTCACGTCGGGCCGGTGTATATAAGCTAGTTGCGCGGTAAACTTTGCTTGCGAGATGCAGGGTTTCGCGTGACGTCAGTATGATGCGTTGTTCGCTTGTGGCGTTATAGATACCGCTACAATACTATTGACAGCTCACTTCAAGCTCACTTCGCCATAGTTTTCACGGTAAGATTTTTACAAAATAGGCCGGCGAGACGGGCGAGATGTACTCCTTCACAGGAGACCACAGCATACACAATAAAATTAACAACTAAGCTAACAAAGTTAATATATTATTATTAGTTTGAATCAAAAACGTTACCATTTTTAAAGGGCTTAAATATAAGCTAAACATTAGTTTTTGCCCACAGTGGACGAGATTCAAGTGGCGTCCTACAAGATGCTAGGATCACTGTACGCACTGGGTACAGACGCTACGCTCACACACGACAGGAAGTACCTCAAGACTGAGATCGAGAGGCATAAGCCTGCGTTGGTGAGTTTTGAACTTTTTTATTATTATTAAAAGTAGGTACTAGCTGCGCCCCACGGTTTCACCCTCGTACATGTCGATCCCGTGGGAATATCGGGATAAAAAGTAGCCTATATGTTAATCCAGGGTGTCTGTCAGCTACCTCCATACAAAATTTTATCAAAATTGGTCCAGCCGTTTGAGCGTGAAGACGTAACAAACATATAAACACACCCCCACATACACACACAAACTATCGCCTTTATTAAAAAAAATCTGCTGTTCTCTACATTTTGACGAGTTATACGAACATAAATGTAGGGAACAACAGATTTTTTTTTCGCGATTTCAGGTTTGGTCCCTTAATAAAAGTTGTTTATAATGATGAGTACAATGACCTCGTTAATGTTTTACCAATAACCCTGTATTATTCAGTGTTCAAAGGCGGTAACCAATTTTCATAACCCCCAATTTAAACAGCATGAACACCAATTACTACTATAGTGGTGTAATAACTAGAGCGTTTACGCCGAACGGCATTTCATACAAACTTTCAAGCCCTTGTTTTCCGAAATGATTTTAATGACGATTTTAATGAAACTTCATACGCATAAGCAGGATACAAAGGTCTAAAAAGTTAGCAGAGAACATTTTCGAAATGTCTTATTTAAAAAAAAGATAACTGGAAATCTCTGTTTCTATGAAAAGTTTATAATCGGTCTAATTTGGCTGTAACACTATTTTTCGAAAATGTTCTCTGCTAACTTTTTAGATCTTTGTATCCTGCTTATGCGTATGAAGTTTCATTAAAATCGGTTCGTTCATTTCGGAAAACAAGGGCTTGAAAGTTTGTATGAAATGACGTTCGGCGTAAACGCTCTTAATTCATTTTCTCCAGGGTTCCTGTTTAGGAGCATTCAGTTCCACCTTCCCGGTGGCGTTCCTCGAGCCTCATCTGAACAAACACAACCAGTTCTCTTTGCTGAATAGGATCGCTGACCATTCGTTGGAAGCTCAAGGTGAGATATATATAAATAACTACTTCTTAGTAATTCTTTCTTATTTATTTTCAAATAGATGTGGAGCAAGCAGTCTTGGGTTCACTTACTTGTAATTTTTGTTGGTCTGGGATACCTTAATCTAAGAATTTATTTATATTGTTACCTAACGTGCATTCGCGATTTATTTGCCAAAAATGTAAACAAATATGAATTAATGGAAAGATAACTTTAATTCCTACACAATAAAATTCAGTTTACGCTACAACTTCAAACATTTTTATAAATTTGTCAATAGTGCTAGTCACTCTGAAATCAACATAATTATTATTGAAATAAAGTTGATATTTGTTTAAATTGAAATAGGATATGGGTGCACATGCAGCACTGCCCACTTTTACCTTAGGTGCTATAGCTGAGATAACTGAAAAATGAAAACTAGATACATGTTATTGTTATTCTTTTAATAAGATTTATTAAACCCTGATCGAGTCAAAAAAAAAACACCATAAAGTGAAACAAAAAATGCTTTCTCATTATTATACTGCCTACTGTAACAATATTTTCAGCCTAAATACTAATTCTGAACTCTTTCTCTATAGACATAATGCAGAAAATGGAACAATGCATGCCGACACTTGAAACGATCTTGGGCGAAGTGGACCAGTTCGTCGAGTCAGACAAGACTTACAACGAGGCGCCGCACATTATAGACGTGGTGCTGCCTTTACTCTGCTCGTATCTGCCCTTCTGGTGGGCGCAGGGTCCTGATAATGTTACTCCGACTGGCGGGTGAGTTTTATACTTATAGTATCCAATAAAAAAAAGTGTTATTCCACACATTTTGAACGCGTAGGTAAAGCGGATTTTGGTTTGATAACCGACGTAAAATTTCTACGCTAGGATGTTTAGAATCATGTTATGAATTAATGGTTATAGTTTGCGTGTCAATGCCAGCTACCCTGTACTTATGAACCAGCAAGCTAATTGCGTAACACACTATCAGTAGCAATGGGTTTCATTTTGACAGTTCAACAACATACATTGCCTTGTTTACGTTGTTCAGCAGACACACTTTTCGAACATACAAAGTAACGGATCCTTCAAAATTATTCAGATTTAGATTAATAGTGTGTTACGCAATTAGGGTGCTGATCCGTATACACCTTACATTAATAAACTGGATGTTATTTTACTCTGAAGAATTTATTATAAAAGATTTTTTTTTAGCATTTCTTAACTTGATAAAGAAACTGCCGGTCGGTTCTGTAAAACTCACTTCACCTAAGTTTTCTAACTTAGGTGAAGTGAGTTTGTTTTTACTAGGAATTGACACTATTGACAGCTCACTCCACGCTCACTTCACTTAAGTTCACGGTGACATTTTTACAGAATAGCACCGCTGGTATCATTTCTTTTACAACTAGTGTGGCTTATTTTTTCTACCATAACGACTCTGTAAAAACTTTAAAAATTATGAAATTAATCACAAATTTCACTCCCAGAAACCACGTAACAATGGTAACAGCAGAACACATGAACCAGCTCCTGAAAAACGTCTTAAAACTCATTAAAAAGAACATTGGCAACGAGAACGCGCCCTGGATGACTCGCATCGCGACGTATACACAGCAGATCATAATCAACAGCTCCGAGGAATTGCTCCGGGACTCGTTCTTGCCTCTCGCTGAGAGGGTGAGGAAGAGGACCGATAATATGTTCCATAAGGAGGAGAGTTTGAGAGGGTTTATTAAGGTAAGAGGGAAAACCTTCCATTTTTAACACGCTTTTATTAGGTCAATCTGTATGTAACGAACTATGTAATGGAATCTAAGGTAACTAATTTAACCATCTTCCAAGGGTCGTAGCGTAATGAAAATTGGCAGCTGTATGTAGTTCTGATGACAATACAATAATATGGTACTGTCGAACTGATCTGATGATGGAGCCGGAAGATATGAACTGGAACTTCATGATGTAATTTTTGTTTTTACATGCAACATTTTACATGCGTGTCTTTCAAGTGTTTTTTAAACTATTAATTTTTACGATATAATTCCAAAATGTGCCAACAATCGTTCCTGTTTGATATAAATCATAAAAAGTTAAGTGCAATCTAGGAGGTGCCATTAAAACATATTGGTTGTAATTGTAAGGGGCTTGTGGTTAAGTAATAACAGCCGCACGGGTCGATCGATTAGGTTAAGCTACGCTTGCCACGGTTGGTCCGTGGATGGGTGACCATTTTTACATACAGACCCCTCTGCGCCTCGAAAAGCACGTTAAGCCCGAAAGTCAGACAACCAGTCTTACCAAGGGGTTTCGTATTACCCAGTAACTGGGTTGTGGAGGTAGGATAGGCAGTCGCTTCATTTTAAATACTGGTAATCAGCTGCATCCGGTTATACTGGAAGCCGATGCAAATGCCATTCCATAACGGAAATTATTTAAAAAGTTCCTTAAATAAGTATTTATGCAGTTATTGAATTTTTTTTTTCAGTCATCAACAGACGACACTTCTCAAGTAGAGTCCCAGATCCAAGAAGACTGGCAGCTGTTAGTTCGCGACATTTACTCCTTCTACCCACTGCTCATCAAATACGTAGACTTGCAGAGAAACCACTGGTTGAGGAATAATGTTCCAGGTGCGTCAAACAATATTTTTTTGTATTATCAATCAATTTATTAATCAATCCACGGATTGATCAATCAACTCAGACAACAACTGCTACTTTAGTAGGCAAACAGGGCGTTGTGATTCTGGAAAATGGGATTTGTGTGTATAGAGGTACGAGGAAGAGGATGTAAAGTTTACTAATCCTGTTTAAAAAACGGAGGATCCTCCGACCAGACGGGTGTTGTGTCTGGCGGGCAACTGCCCGACGATTCATGTCGGTAAACTTTTCTTGCGAGATGCAGGATTTTGCGTGACGTCAGTATGACGCGTTGTTCGCATATGGCGTTGTAGATACCGCTACATGTGTAATATGTATCGCAAATGACGGGCTATTGTACAAACAAGATTGCTAAGGTCATTTCAGTATAGTCACCACACTTGGCAATCAGGTCATTGAACACTGTTGTTTTTTGTTCACAAGAGGACACTTCTTTACATACATTGAAATATGGAGGCTTTTTTTTTCTTTGAATCGCATGGTTCTTTAAAACCGACAAAATATGTTACCTCGTTTCGTGAAACAAAATATAAATAATAGCACTTTATATTTCACAGAGGCGGAAGAGCTATACAACCACGTAGCGGAGATATTCAACATCTGGTCCAAGAGTCAGTACTTCTTGAAGGAGGAGCAGAACTTCATCTCGGCCAACGAGATCGATAACATGGTAAGCTACGCTTGCCACGGTTGGTCCGTGAATGAGTGACCATCTTTACATACCAAGACCCCTCCGTGCCTCGGAAAGCACTTTAATCCGATGGTCCTGGCTATCATTCCTGGATCTTTGACAGTCGTTACGGGTAGTCAGAAGCCCGCAAGTCTGACAACCAGTCTTACCAAGGGGTACAGTATTACCCAGTACCTGCATTGTGGAGGCAGTTACTCCATGTAAAATACTGATACACAGCTGCATCCGGTTAGACTAGAAAATGCTAGGCAGATGATGACTGTGATACTAGATTTGACTCGTCTTCGTTTTACAGGTACTGATCATGCCAACAGCAACAAGAAGAGTTACAGCCGTCACAGATGGTACTCCGCAAGCTGGTGGAAAGGTATTGTCACATGAACTATTTAAATATTGATAAAAAAACGCTTTAGTAAAAATTATTCATTAAAATAGGTCTTAGCTTTCCAAGCCGAAATACAGACCAACATAAATTCAATAATAAATTGCCTTATTAAAATACTTTTGAATTAGATTAAAATAATACTCGCTCAATAACATTTATAACTAGTAACACTTCACTTAATATAAAATAATTATAACGTGCATCTAGACTTAAATATTTACATTGTCCGTTGCACTTTATTATTTTGAATTACAGCTTTACATGAAATCACCAGAATTTCAGTTATTCAGAAGGACCATATTCAACGAACCTTTCATAGGCACAGGTTCATTTTAATGACTGGAAACCTATTGTGTCACGTAGCCACTTAACACATATTGTAAGACACAGGTAGCAACGGATAAAGCAAAATATTCAAGTTTAGGCGCTCTTTGAACAATTTTATCACTTTATTAATTCAAAGCACTAATACACTATGACTTATCTCTAGGGAAAGCTCCTCGTAAGTATTCAAGACACATGGTTTCATCAATATGAGGATCATGATATGCAGGTTTTAGACCACGTTTCCATAAAACTGGTCTATTTCTTACCTTTCTACGTCTACAACTGCTATCAACCTCGTGATTGATTCACAATTGATTGATAAACCGTTTGATTGATTCACAAATTATTCATAAATTGTTTGATTGATTGGGTTTTAACTGTACATGTTTACACACAGACTGTTCTTTTCTTTTTATGTCTTTCCTGAATCGAATTTATGTAAGAAACTTGTTTTTTATTGATTCTTACTTCAGTATTCATGTCTTATGAGTTACTTCTACACTTTCACTTCACTACGTTTTTATGTCGATTGATTGGCTTTTTATGCGTTGAATTCTATAATACTTTCTAGATGTTTAGTTTGATAGAATTACTAGTTGTGACTGAAATTACCTAAAAGTTATTTTATTTTGTGATTGCGATTTTACCCCTTGATTGATTGGCAGTCTTGTTTTTTTTTTATATAAATTCATTATCTGTTCAAATTACACCTTACATAATACATATTAGACCATTATACCTTTTAAACCTTTGCTACATCAAAAACAAACCAAAGACTAATACTAATGCTGAAAAATGTCGATAGTGAACACCTTTCGTTCGTTGTGGGACAAACTGAAATGCCAGTTTGTCCCACAAATAAACCAATATGGAAGGACAGGAAATCTGTGTAGCAAATGTTTAACATTGAACTCCTATCATACACCAAAATCATGCTTGTACAACCTATATTTTACATGTATTATATTATGAACAGAAAAAGAAGAAACACCGTGACAAGAAGCGAGATAAAGACAAGGAAGTTCAGGCGTCTCTAATGGTAGCCTGCCTCAAGAGGCTACTGCCCGTAGGTCTCAACCTATTCGCTGGTCGGGAACAAGAGCTGGTCCAACATTGTAAAGACAGGTTCCTGAAGGTAGGAACCCTTAAGGTAATCTATCTCCCCATTAATACCATCTTATTAATTTTATTTTGCTGATCGAAAAATATATTGCACCACTTGGGACAAAAGCAAGAAAAAATATATAGGGAAGTGTCAAAATCATCATATTATGCCAGTGCTAGAAAGAGATGCAGCTATAAACAGTCATCCATTTTTGCACTGGGCATTGGTTTTAAAGTATTTGAACCAAAACGCATTCATTTGTTACTTGTTATAATTATATGAGATGATCAAGGCTCGTACGTTCTCTGTGAGAAGTGGTCTCTGTTTTACAGTAGGACAATCACAGGGCAACCTTACTACTTGTGCCTTTAATAAGTATCTAATAGTGGTGCAATTATTTTTTGGATCAGTATTTATATTTTATTTAAGTATACATATTTTTATACACCACATAATTACGTTATTTCTGCACATCCTATACCAAACGTGAGGCACTCATAATCGCATGATTGGTGATTGAAGAGTGATTTTATTGCATATTGTACCGGTGGTCCTATAATGCTTTAATTTCCTGAAAAAATAAGAAGTTTTCATGACCTTACTTGGGATTTAAACATAACTGGTGAAATGTGGATGTGCTATAGACTTCTACCTAGTCCTTTGGAGAATACTGGCGTGATAATATACCGGCTGACTTTATTTTCCGTCTGGACATAAACGGGATATAAAAGGTGAATGGAGTAGAAACCTATGGTACAGAAATCTCATTTGTTTTTCAAAAACTTAAAATGAAATTATCCTATCAATTTAAAATAACAAATAAAAAACGTCGAAGAAAACACGTTTGTTGTATGGGAGCCCCCCTTAAATATATATTTTATTCTGTTTTTAGTATTTGTTATTATAGCGGCAACAGAAATACGTCATCAGTAAAAAATTCAACTGTCTAGCTATCACGGTACATGAGATACAGCCTGGTGACAGACGGACAGTGGAGTCTTAGTAATAGGGTCCCGTTTTTACCCTTTGGGTACGGAACCCTAAAAACCAACTTATAGGCATCCTACTCTACGCGTGTAAATGCGCGTAAATTATCAATGAATTCGTAGCGACATTCAATTCTTTGATTTGACCCATCAGCCGGCTGCAATCAAAGGATTCAATGTAATAAAAGAGATTTTTTTTTAAATTTTTTGTGAAAAATCAGATTGTTGTACTATCTTCACTTTTTATGCCCTGTTTTTTTCCAGACGGTAAAAGTCAGCCGGTATTATGTAAAAGAACGAAGTTGTAAAACTTATTGCACTTATCACCAAAGTTAAAAATAGGATTGATGATTGCATTTTTTTTATTAAGACAGAAGGATGTTGTTTTCAATGCCCCTGACACTATAGCCTTTGCATCTGGATTTGGTTAACGTCACGCAGACGCTGCGATCTATGCTAGCATTTCATACCTATACTGCATTCGCGATTTATTTGCCAAAAATGTAAACAAATATGAGTTTATAGAAAATAAATTTTAATTCCTACACAATAAAGTTTAGTTTACGCTACAACTTCAAACATTTTATAACTTTTCAATTATGCTAGTCACTCTGAAATTAACTTAATTACCATTAACATAAAGTTAATATTTGTTTAACTTGAAAAAACATCAATTTGAAACATTAGTTTGAATAGACTTTAGATATGATGGTACTTCATCATCATCAACCACAGCCCGACATCACCCACTACTGAGCATAGGCCTCTCTTTTCATCTGCCAATCCCCACGCTCCTGTACCAGCCTCACTCAGGTTCTACCCGCGATGGTTACAATGTCGTCCGCCCATCTCGCCGCCGGACGACCGACAGTTCGTCTCCCAGTCCTTGGGCGCCACTCGGTCACTACCTTACTCCACCTGTCATCACTGCGCCTTGCCAGGTCTCCAGCCCAACTCCAGTTCCTAACTCGTTTACCAATATCGAAAACGTACGTCCGCGGATCTCGACTTTCGGGACTCGGCCTTATGCCAAGCAGATTGTATATACAACGTCAAAGACTGTGCGTGATAGCGGCGTTTGGGCCACGTATGCGCGGCGTATATATACGTTAGACGAACTCCAACTCTAGATGCAAATACCTTAGTCATCTTTTATGACCCCCACGGCTTCTTTAAGATGTTCCACAGCGTTCCCCTTGAAAACCAATAACAATGAATAAATGACTTTTACCAACAAAAGTACTGATCAAACCGCCCAAAATTAAATTCACAGAAAATGTCCGAACAAGACGTCGCCGAATTCGCGAAGACGCAGCTTACACTTCCAGACAAGATAGACCCAGCGGACGAGATGTCCTGGCAGCATTACCTCTACAGCAAGCTTGGTTCGAAGAGTAAAAGCAATATAACTGTAGAAACGGCGGAGAATAAAGCCAAGATTATTGATGATACGGTGGAGAGGATCGTCGCTATGAGCAAAGTATTGTTTGGATTGCATATGGTAAGTGAAAGCATCCTACATTATCTTTTTTGAAGGCGGTATAAGATTGTGTTATTTTTTCTTAGGTTTTTTGAACTTAATCATTCCAAAATCTCGTATATTATGTATAATAATATTTATGAATCAATCGAAAATCCGATGAGACTTATGTTTTTTTCATGTTTATTGTAAAAATTGTCTGTAACTAATTCATTCAAATAAGACTATTATTTATATTTATTGGATACCGATAGTTCCTTGTTTAATTTACTGCACATTTTACTGTGTCATTATAAAACCGAAGTATTTGATGTGTGAAGGAAAAACCGGTTTTGTACCAAATATTTTTTACTATAGCAATATTTTGTATCAGACCTTAACTATACCTGTTTGTCCGTAGATGCCTAAATTCTCAAAATTCTTAATTTCTTATAACATACTACCACAGATACTACATAGTGACTGGCCTTTTTGAGTCTGACAATAATAATGAGAAATTAAACGGCATCTAAAACATAATTAAGACAATTTCTGTTACTCATTATTGTCAAAGTTTATGTTTTTGTGAATAAATTATTATTAATTCGTTTGGAAAAGTTGCCCTATTAGTTGCCCTATTTCATTTATCCATTTATTTATGTATTTTGCTTAAACATATTTATTCACTTACCATTACATTTATTATATTTACTATGTATTTACCCAACTCCAATAGATCGACCATCCTCAACAAATGAGTAAGAACGTCTACCGCTCCGTGGTCTCGATACAGCGCAAGCGCGCCGTCATCGCTTGCTTCAGACAGACGTCGCTGCACTCTCTGCCGAGGTCCTTATCGTGTGTGCGAGATGTGTGCTGTTGTGTACTAACTGTACATACTAATATGTAGGCTGAAAACTTGATAATAAACCAAAAAAAAACCTATCAATCATAACCAGCTAATTTGAAAAACCATACGATTTATCAATCGAAATATTGATTCAAATTATTTTCTGATTGACATTACGGAGTGACAAAATGACACTAATTCTAAACCTTTTTTCATGTCTTATCAGAGAAATATGAGGGTTTTCCTTTTAGGGAATGATGGCATTATGTTTAACGTACTTATAAATAATACATAGGTGCAATTTTGGTTGGAATGGCCGCCATGGCCTAAACCAAACCCTCTAACATAGAACATAGGTGTCATTTTCGTCTGTCGTGGCTTAAGTGAGTGTGAAAAGTCATAGTTTTAAACAATAACCGCTGTATTCAAGTGTTGTTTTCTTAACATGCGACTAGATATACCTAACTTATTATATAATTAAAAGGGCTAACTTTTTAATTTAAAAAAGTTTTATTAACCCGTTAAGGCGGAAGCTCTAAAGTGGCCCGCGAAATTCAAATTTTCTTACGTTTTTTGCAATTTGCTGGTCAGTATTAAGTTGTACATTGATTAAAATATGATTCGCGGTCGTAACAAATATGTATTTACAGAATTATAATCATTAAAGTTATCAACACAACTCTCTAAGACCATGTAATCCCCAAGAATGACTATTTCATGAAATCTTGACATTTGGGAAATTCCTAGTGTGGGGCAACGTTTTTATTTAAAAAAAAAAAAAAAAATTTCGCTGGCTACCCTGGCGCTTTCGCCTTAAATGGTTCGCTTCAGCAACTTAACCACTTAACGTGTATCAAAGATACACGGTGTAAATCCTCTATTCCCACCGGTTCTAGATCACAAGTGTAGAAATTATTAATTTGTTAAGAAAAAAAAAATGCAATTCCATACGCATTAATTTGTAGGACCAACCATTTTTTTTTTACTTTTATTCTGGTGGATCAAGATTCATGTTCAGAATTTGGTAACAGTTTACGCGACGATATTCCTTGCACCCAGCATAGTCCTTAATCAATTGCTTTATGTAATAAAATAGGGCACGCTCGTTCCATCATAGACCTCATCTATCGCTTACCATCAGGCGTGATCGGGGTCAAGAGCGGGCCCATTTAGTAATAAAAAAAAATAAAAAAAAATATGTTGTACGTAAGTATGATTGCGCATGCTGCCTTTGGACCCGACTAGGCGACGAAGCCGCGCCAACGGTCCGATGTGTGGAAAAGAGTGCTATGTGCGGCTCGCAAGCGGGCCGCTATGGCGTGTCTACGGTCCATACACCTTTATAAGATGAGTCGGTAGGTTTCGATAGATGATGTGTGGATTACGATAAAATTTTTGAAGAGTCAATAGTGCTGGTTTTACATCAAATGTAATTTTCAACTTTTTAGGGTTCCGTACCTACCCAAACGGTAAAAACCGGACCCTATTACTAAGAATTCGCTGTCTGTCCGTCCGTCTGTCTGTCACTAGGCTGTATCTCAAGAACCGCGATAGCTAGACAGTTGAAATTTTTACAAATTATGTATTTGTGTTGCCGCTATAACAACCTATACTAAAACAGAATAAAATAGATATTTAAGGGGGGCTCCCATACAACAAACGTATTTTCGGCGTTTTTGCCTTGTGGTACGGAACCGTGTGCGAGTCCGACTCGCACTTGGCCAGTTTTTTATTTACGTCCAGCAAGTTTTGAATGCTTATTCCCATTTAGGAATCAACAATTGTTTTATTTAGCATTTTTTCCGCCAATCTATGCCTGTTTTCGCATGGTGCTACTAAACAATATAAATTCCCGCTTTCTAGTTAAATCTGAGATAAAGTTGTCCAGTTTAAAACGGTCATATTTCGAAACCTTTAAATGTAATTTTTTTGTATTTATTTTAACAGACATCGAGCATGCAACATCTTCGCTCGCACATACTACGAACTATGGTTAGAAGAAGAGAACATAGGACAAGAAGTCATGATAGAAGACCTTACAGTAAGTAGACAGTTTACTTTTATTGGTCGGTTTTCCTCTCTTTCCCTTTTCTTCATTTCATAGATATATCTACTACCTAGCCATAGATATAATTATTCAACATACATATCTTGTAACCGGAGAGGCTCGTGGCTAAGAAATACCAGCCGCATGGGTCGATTGATCAGGTTAAGCTACGCTTGCCGCGGTTGGTCCGTGGATGGGTGACCATTTTTACATATCAAGACCTCCCCGTGCCTCGGAAAGCACGTTAAGCCGTTGGTCCCGGCTGTCATTCGTGAATCTTTGACAGTCGTTACGGGTAGTCAGAAGCCCGAAAGTCTGACAACCAGTCTTACCAAGGGGTATCGTATTACTTAAAAATTGGTTTGTGGAGATCAGCTAGGCAGTCGCTCCATGTAAAATACTGGTATTCAGCTGCATCCGGTTAGACTGGAAGCCGACCCAAACATAGTTGGGAAAGGGTTAGGCAGATGATGACATATCTTGTAACCGTACCCTGAAGTGCCAATATCTACATTAAATTAGGAAGTACAGTGCCTGTGAGCTAGTTAAATTAACGAACTTCAAGTAACGCGCTTTTAATTTTCCAGCAATCATTTGAGGATGCTGAACTAAAGAAGAGTGACGTAGTGGAAGAGGGAGAGAAGCCCGACCCTCTCACACAACTGGTCACCACATTCTGTCGCGGAGCCATGACTGAGAGGTCCGGAGCTTTGCAGGTATGGCTTTTTCCTTCTTGTATTATTTTAGTGCTGAATGGACCTATTTTTGACCTCGATCACATCTGCGAGCTGCCAAGCGATGGATGAGGTCAATGATCGAACGAGCGTGCTCAGAAGATGCCTGTTCACTCTTGCTTTGAAGGCAGACGGGTTTAAGGTGGAAAGGAACACAGACGCTGGCTATAAATCTCATAATTTAGTTTTAAATACCATTCAAAATATTCACGGTCCAACTAGCTCCCTGGACGCAATTGTCGCGAATATTGAAGTTTAGTATAGTGAAATCTGTACCTATTAAGGCGAAAGCGCCAGGGTAGCCCGCGAAATTCAAATTTTCTTACGTTTTTTGCAATTTGCTGGTCAGTATTAAGTTGTACGTTGATTAAAATATGATTCGCGGCCGTAACAAATATGTATTTACAGAATTATAATCATTACAATCAGTAATACAACTTGTTAAGTTAGTATAATCCCCAAATGTCAAGATTCTTGGGGATTACTTGGTCTTTTTTAAATTTGAATTTCGCGGGTTACCTTAGCGCTTCCCCCATAAGACTGCTATACTCTGTTGGTAAAGTCTACAAAAAAATAGTTTATCTTGGTTATTCTTAAACAGTCTTCCGATAGAGAAAGATATTGCGTAACGAAATTGCCTGAAATCGCCGTCACACAATTTCTTGCAGTGACAAGACGACTCTACCACCTCACAATCTCTATCTTTTATCAGTTTTTTAAACAACACCACATACAATTTGCAGGAGGATCCGCTATATATGTCGTACGCACACATCATAGCAAAGTCGTGCGGAGAAGAAGAGGAAGAGGGCGGCGGGGAGGAAGAGGAGGGAGGAGGGGGCGAACCCGAGGCCGAGGAAGAAGGCAGAGCTAGTATACACGTGAGTAGCAATTGGGACTTTATTGTGATAGAGATAAGGTCGAATTTCAACATAAAATCGATTGTTACTTACGATAAGTAGTATTTAAAGGAAGAATAAAAGACCTGACAAAGTATCTTATCGTGTTTAATGACTTTTACAGGATAAAATACTTTGTTGTCTTGGTAGTAAGGTCGAGATTGGGGATGCTATTTAAAAAAAATATTTGTATGTTACACGCAGAAAACAGTGGATATGTTTATGGTATGTATTTTGTTCATAAGTCATAAAGATTTTTAACTATTATTACCTTTGTAGCTTCCATTACAAATAGGGGTTTTATATCTGCAACCACGATACAAATAAAATTCTGGCTTCTACGAATACATATTATGATATCTTCATGAACCCAGTGTCCTACCCTAGGCTAAATTACGTTATTGGAAATTCAAAATGGCGAACACTAGACGACATGCTATATTCCATACATTTCAGTTCGTTACTTTCGGAAACGGAACAAACCTGTTAGAAGGCTTGTTTCACACACACAAGTGGGCGGGCGCCAGCCCGCCCCCTTGTTGTGGTTGTGCTACGTGTATTTGTATGAAAATTAATAGTTAAATTCACACGGACCACATTTTGCCGTCATTATCGACCTCGTGTGTGAACCCAACCACATCGCAGCCATGTCGTCGCAACCACAACGCAACTACCAGCGACACCACGAACTAGCGACCGGCCACATCGCAAACACAACGTTAACACAACATTTTATAAGTACCACAACGCAACCGCAAGAAGCCGCAACAACACTATTCACACATAGCTATAGCTTGAGCACATTTTGTCACTGCGATGTGGTATAATTGTCGTACGTGTGAATGGGCCCTTATGCTAAGTTATATAATTATAATAGTAGCTTCCGCCCGCAGTTTCGCCCGCGAGGTATGTCGATAAAAACTATCCTATGTCCTTCACCGGGATGCAATCTATCTCTTTGCCAAATTTTATCGAAATCCGTTCAGTGGTTTAGGCGTGAAAAGGTAACATACAGACAGACAGACAGACAGAGTTACTTTCAAATTTGTAATATTAGTATAGATTGAAACTACCTTTTTCCAAATATAGGAACAAGAAATGGAGAAACAAAAGCTTCTCTTCCATCAAGCGCGCTTAGCAGACAGGGGGGTGGCAGAGATGGTGCTGCTACACATATCAGCGTCCAAAGGCCTGCCCAGTGAGATGGTGATGAAGACCCTACAGCTCGGCATCTCTATACTGAGGGGAGGCAATATTGATATACAGATGGTAAGTAACTTGGGGGGCTCGTGGCTAAGTACTAACAGCCGCTCGATCGAAAGTTAAGCAACACTTCTTGTCAATGTGGAGGTGACTATCCATTACATACCGACACCCTTACGTGCCTCGGAAACCACGTTAACCCATTGGTATTCGTTGATCTTTGGCAGCCGTTGCGGGTCGTCAGAAGCCCGAAATTCTGACAACCTGTTTAAATCGTTTTACCACTGACAGTGATGAAAAATTGGTACAGACGGTAAGTAGTTAAATAAGTGCAATTAAGCTACCTATTCTTTCAGCTTTAAAAAAATGTAATTAATCCATAGCAATTAGCAAGGTTACGTAATCGGCCTATAACGTTCCCACTGCTGGGACACAGGCCTCCTCTCAGTGAGAGCGAGTGGGCTGTAATTCACCACGCGGGCCCAGTGCGGCTTGGTAGATGTCACATGTCTTCGAATTTTTGGTTCTAGGACATGCCGGTTTCCTCACGATGGTTTCCTTCACCGTTTTGAGAGCAGTGGTGATGGAATAATTTACACAAAGTAAAGCGCCTGTCCTGGTTCGAGGCGGCGCAGAAAAAGAGTTCCTGGAAGGACTTGGGGGAGGCCTTTGCCCAGCAGTGGGACAGTATAGGCTGAAAAAAAAAAAAGCGCCTGTCTAGGTTCGAACCTACGACCTACATCTCGTAAGTCGCGGCTGTTCCCACTGGGCCACCACTGCTCGTAGCAAGGTTAATTTTTCGGATTATTGAACCAACGCTATTCTATTGAGTAGGCGAAAACTAACCGGCGTTATGGGTATCGTAAAAAATCGTTCAAAAGGAAGTTCTTTTGACTGGTTTATGAAATCGTCTTTTTCCAGACTCACCAACTCCAGAAACTAATATTGCTAATATGGCTAGAATTTAATCAAGCTTTTTGTTTTTATAGGGTATGCTGAACCACCTAAAAGACAAAAAAGACGTGGGTTTCTTCACGTCGATCGCTGGTCTTATGAACTCTTGCTCCGTGTTAGATCTGGACGCCTTCGAGAGGAATACTAAGGCGGAAGGTTTGTTATACACTTCCCTGTTTATAGCTCCACTGATTCATTTTCTGTCGGCAGACCTTTGGGCCTGAAGTCTAGTACTTTAAAATGGAATACTTACTACTACTACTACACTTACTCTCTATTATATAGGGTGACTGGTAATTAGTGACCGATACTTAAACACGTGATTTTACTTATCATTGTGAACAACTTTTACTATGGGACCAAACCTGAAATCGCGAAAAAAAAATTTGCTGATCCCTACATTTATGTTTGTCTAACTCGTCAAAATGTAGAGAACAGCAGATTTTTTTTTTTCACGATTTCAGGTTTGATCCCATAGTAAAAGTTGTACCAGTCACCCTATATATAAAGGTCAAAGGCCCCCTGATGTTATTAATATAACTACTCGTTGGTTTTTAGGGTTCCGCACCCAAAGGGTAAAACGGGACCCTATTACTAAGACTCCGCTGTCCGTCTGTCACCAGGATATATCTCATGAACCGTGATAGTTATACAGTTGAAATTTTCACTGATTTCTGTTGCCGCTATAACAACAAATACTCAAAACAGAATAAAATAAATATTTAGGGGGGGGTCCCATACATCAAACGTGTTTTTTTCGGCGTTTTTGCCTTGTGGTACGGAACCCTTCGAGTGCGAGTCCGACTCGCACTTGGCCAGCTTTTTTTTTCGATTTGCCGTATGCCTCTTGCTTGACGAATGATTATTAATTTAGAACTGAAAGATATTTTGTTTTTGAATAAAATGTAAACTTAAATTTATTTTCCAGGTCTGGGAGTTGGTCTGGAAGGCGCGGCTGGTGAAAAGAACATGCACGACGCTGAGTTCACGTGTGCACTCTTCAGGTTCATACAACTTACCTGTGAAGGACACAACTTGGGTCAGTATTCTTTAGAACAACTACTTAATTTTAAAGTATTAGAAAGAAAGAATTTGTTCGGGAAAGTTCTAACATGACTACAAAGACCAAAATTCATTGTCTCTGCGCTATAAATGTCCACATAACGCGTCATCATGTCGTCAGCAAAAGTAAGCAAAGCTCTTACCCGGGGGGGGTAAGAGCTTTGCTTACTTTTGCTGAAGTAAACATTGGGCTTGTGGCTAACTACCTGATAACAGCCGCACAGGTCGATCGATCAGGTTAAGCTACGCTTGCCGCAGTTGGTCAGTGGTTGGGTGACCTTTCCGTGCCTCGGTCTTTGACAGTCGTTACGGGTCGTCAGAAGCCCGAAAATCTGACAACCAGTCATAGTATCGTATTACCCAGTAACTGGGTTGTGGAAGTCAGATAGGCTTTGCTCCATGTAAAATACTGGTATTCAGCTGCATCCGGTTAGAGTGGAAGCCGACCCCAACATAGTTGGGAAAAGGCAAGGCAGATGAGATGAAGCTGACTTTTGAGAAAATTACATCCAAGCAATGCATAATAAGTGTAGAATCGCCACCGTTCCTCTACTTTATGATACTGCGATAAATTAAGTTTGGATACTATTTTGCCCACAGACTGGCAGAACTACCTCAGAACGCAAGCCGGTAACACGACGACTGTCAACGTGGTCATCTGTACTGTTGATTACTTACTGCGACTACAGGAGTCCATCATGGACTTCTATTGGCATTACTCAAGCAAGGTCAGTCAGTTTTATAAAACATTAGCTGCGCCCCGCGGTTTTACCTGCATAAGTTTCGATCCCGTGAGAATATCGGGTTAAAAAGCCTATATGTTAATCCAGGGTGTCAGCTACCTCCATACAAAATTTTATCAAAATTTGTCCAGCCGTTTGAGCGTGAAGAAGTAACAAACATATAAACACACACACACACACTCACAAACTTTCGCCTTTATAATATTAGTGTGATTAAAGTTTTTTCAAAAGAGAATGTTTTCTATCCTACAGACTTTTTGAAGTAAGGTCGGGCACTTTTGCGGGTCACCTTGCGCAAAAAAAAAAAATATTATAAGAAGTTTCATCCAAAAGGATTTTTACCAAAAATGTTTTTTAAGGCTGACTCTTTTACGGATATCATGAACATGTTTTCCATAATTATTTTACATTTTGAACTGATACAATAAAGTTGATTTGATAATTGACTCACTGCTATAGAAACAAAATCAATAATTGTGCGTGCAGCACCGCACATGTGATAGGAAGGAAACTTCTTAAAAAATAAAGAATAAGAGAGATTTAGTGTGAGGGTCAGAGAGAGAAAGTTATATCTTTCTCTCTCGCTTGTAACGAAATGTACCTAAACGTGACGTGTCCTTAAAATGTCACTCCCCAATCTCGTCTAATTATCGAATCGCCGGCTAAGAAGTTTTACTTCAAAAAACTTTAAGGCTACGCCGATCGCGCAGTGGCGCCCTCATCGTTTGTTTGGTTATTTCTTTTCTTTTAGAATGAAAATGCAGAAAATAAGCACGTTAAGTTGTGCTCCACAAGATTATACGTTAATATTATTATAAACGTCAGTTTTACATCATCATCTACCTAGTCTTTTCCCAACAATGTTGGGGTCGGCTTCCAGGCTAACCGGATGCAGCTGAATACCAGTATTTTACATGGAGCAACTACCTATCTGACCTCCACAACCCAGTTACTGGGTAATACGATACCCCTTGGTAAGACTGGTGGTCAGACTTTCGGGCTTCTGACTACCCGTAACGACTGTCAAACGGTAGTTTTACATAGTTTAGTTTTATTATAATCCTTAAAACGGAAAATAGTGGTCACTATTTTAGCAAAACAAACGATGAGGGCGCCACTGCGCGGTCGGCGTAGCCTTAATTCACAATTAATTACATTATAAACTTACCAACTATCCTTTTCCTCAGGAACTGATCGACCCAGCCGGTAAAGCGAACTTCTTCAAAGCCATTGGTGTCGCATCACAAGTATTCAACACGCTCACTGAAGTCATCCAGGGACCCTGTACGCAGAATCAACAGGCTTTGGCTCACTCCAGGTATTTGGACACCCTAATAAAAGTGATCATGAATCTCTTCAAAGTAAGACTGAACAGGCTTCTTCTGGGTAAGCTCACTCCATCGTCAACTTAGACTAGAGTCAAGAGCAAACCCATTTTAAATTACAAAAAAAAAAAACAACACAAACAGAAGTTTAGGTATTCTATCACCATTGGATCTAGCTTTTTGTCTGTGAAAGGATTCTGTCACAATTTTGTACAGAGAGATCTCGTAAGTACTACAATAAATACAGAAGAACAGAGGGGCAATTCTCGTAATTTTAAGAATGTTCACAGGAGTAGCGAAGGGTCCATTTTTGTAAGAGGTAAGCCGGAGAAGATACCTTTTTTTTTTTGCTAGCTTTGTCTGTCCCACCGCTGGGCAAAGGCCTCCCCCAAATCCTTCCAGGAACTCTTTTCCCGCACTACCTCGAACCAGCTCTCGCGGTACGCGTCCAGGTCATCTCGCCATCTCTTTCTGGACCGGCCTCGGCGGCGCCGTCCATCTTCAGGCACCCATTGTGTGGAGATTTTATTCACAAACGCACACAGATATCTTTAATATATATTTGTCTATAGAATATATTTGTCTATAGAATACTGACAGCCATTTTTCAAAGGGAAGCCGATAGGAATCGAGTTGTATGGAACCTTCGCCACTGGTTAAATACCTCCAAGTTCCCTATATTTTGACAAGTTTTTGACATTCATTTGTCGCCGAGATGAGACTGCGATTACATTTTGAACGTTTTAAATTTGGAGAATTGGCCTTCTGAAGTTTTTGGTAAAGGGAGAGAGAGGCCTATGGCCCTGCAGTGGAATAATGCACGCTAAATAAAAATATATGACAATGAATGCAGGTACTTCAGTGTGGTAGTCATGCTTTTGAACTACTTACTGGCCATCATGCGTAAAGACAGATCTTCTTTGGTAAATGGCTTTCCAAAGATCGAAAAGCAAATACGATATTTTGGGGAAGATGAGCTATAGAAAACATAAGAGTTCTAAACTTTAGCAGTTGATTTGAAACTAATAAAAAAATGTCATCATCACCTGCCCAACTATCTTGGGGACCAGTATTTTACATGGATCGACTGCCTATCTGACCTCCACAACCCAGTTACTGGGTAATACGATACCCCTTGGTAAGACTGTGAGACTTTCGGGCTTCTGACGACCCGAAACGACTGTCAAAGATCCACGAATGACAGCCGGGATCGACCGGCGGCTTAACGTGCTATCCGAGACACGGAGGTATCTTGATATGTGAAGATGGTCACCCATCCACGGACCAACCGCGGCAAGCGTAGCTTAACCTGATCGATCGACCCGTGCGCCTGTTATTACTTAGCCACAAGCCCCCCTAATAAAAAACGTATACAAAACTAAACCATATAATTCTTCCTCAGATTATGGGATGCTGTAGGCGGTTTCCTGTTTCTGTTCTCGCACATGCAAGACAAGCTGTCCAAACACTCTTCGCAAGTTGATCTCTTGAAGGAACTACTCAACCTGCAGAAAGACATGATCACTATGATGTTGTCTATGCTTGAAGGAAACGTTGTTAACGGTAAGTGGTTTGATAAGTTGTTTTTTTTTTCAACTTTTTAATATTATTAAATAATTCTGGTGATAATAATTGGTGATAATAATCTGTAAAATTTCTTTAATAGATTTTCAACTTTATCGCTAAAGCATAAGGTTCAAAGTTGACTGAGAAAATTTGACAGTTTCGGGTAGCTTGATCTGCTGGCGTCTGTACAAAGGTGTCTAAACACAGTGGCCTCAATTTGTTGAATTTTTTCCAATTCAGCTGTGACACACCAAATTATGATTTAAAATTCTAGTGATCCAAATGTTTAAACTACTATAACTTTTTTATTGACTAACTAGCAGCGCCCCGCGGTTTCACCCGCATAAGTGTCGATCCCGTTCCAAAGACACGTGGCGCCATCTATTATCATAATCACGTTATAGTTGTTTTCCTCGGGAAAAGAACTTTTTTCGCGATGAAAGGTACCCTATACCCGTTTCTGTACACCCGACAACGTATATGCAAAATTTCAGGATGATCGGTTCAGTAGTTTAGGCGTGAAAAGGTAACAAACAAACTTACTTTCGCATTTATAATATTAAGTTAGGGTTAGGATTCAACTACCCTCGACAAAACATAGCGCCCATTTAATTAACCTAAGACCTTTATGTTAAAACCTAGGTATGTTTCACAAATAGGAAAATATTCTGATTCTATGAATTATTATAAAAATTATCAAGTAACTCCGAGTACCTGTTTTTTTTTTGTTAATCATTATTTGGCAAATACGGCTAAGAGCTTGAGAGCAGTGGCGGCCCAGTGGTCACGGACACGACTTACGAGTTGTAGGTCGTAGGTTCGAACCCAGACAGGCTCTTTACTTTGTGTAAATTATATCATCACCACTGCTCTCAAAACGGTGAAGGAAAACATCGTGAGGAAACCGGCATGTCCTAGAACAAAAAATTTGAAGACATGTGGCATCCACCAACCCGCACTGGGCCCGCGTGGTGGATTACGGCCCACTCCCTCTCAACAGTTTGGAGACTATAAAGATAAACTATTAAATATCTCTTCTAGGCACAATCGGTAAGCAGATGGTGGACACACTGGTAGAATCCGCGTCCAACGTGGAGCTGATCCTGAAATACTTCGACATGTTCCTCAAACTGAAGGACCTGACGTCCAGCGCCAGTTTCCAGGAGATTGACGCTAACAGTGATGGGTGGGTTCTGCCCAAGGACTTCAAGGAGAAGATGGAACAGCAGAAGAGTTATACGCCGTGAGTATTCTATCTTTTTCTCATCGTACTAGATAAATTAAATAATGCGATGATGTATGAAATAATCTATCAGACAATAAGTTACCTGGTTCTTGCGGAAGTGGTGAAAAGTATACTAAAGTCCTATTCAATAGTTATATCTTCTGTCAAATCACTCTTGGCATTAGATTGTAAGAACGGTTTGCCTCGGGGCCTTATCACACTGGCGAGTTGCAAGCGACCCCAAAGTGAGGCGAGTGCGCCCATCGACGACGGGCACATCGAGGGGGGTCAGCGGGATTGTCCGAAAGGGTTACCGCTGGCCCGGAACATAAAGGGCTAAGGAAGGAACACGGGTGGGTTTTAGTCAGTAAGAGTCTGACGCTCCCTCCCGCTCCACCCAGAGCTGGCGGATGGGATATCATCAAATGACCCCTCATTTGATGATATCCCATCCGCAAAAAAAAAAAGGCGAGTGCGCCGCGGGCACGCAGCGAGCTCGCTGCGCACTCGCCTCGCTTTGGACTCGCTTGCAAATCGCCAGTGTGATAAGGCCCTCAGAATAATGTACTGGCCCCTCCGCTGGTAAATATCTACACTAATGATCAGCCGGTGAGTCCAAACACAACCCGCTTTCTGTACGCAGACGAGCTGGCATTAACTTGCCTAGCTGCTGACTTTGAGAAAATTGAAGCCAACCTTTCCACCGCCCTCTCATATCTCAGCTATTATTCTGACAACGCGGCAACGCCCTGATTTGATTGTCCGTTTGGTTTTGGTGTTTTGCCTGTGATACGGCAGTTTGGTAGTGGTGTACTTACTGTTCATAGGATTTCAATTATTTGCACATTTATTGACGGTTCTGACGTAGTTATCCGGCTATGTATTTTCAATTCAATTAAAAGGCTCTTTTCTTATTTTCTATTCACAGCGAGGAGATCGAGTTCCTCCTAGCTTGCTGTGAGACGAATCATGACGGTAAACTAGACTACGTCGGTTTCCGCGACCGGTTCCACGAGCCGGCTAAAGAAATCGGTTTTAACCTGGCTGTACTACTGACCAATCTGTCTGAACATATGCCTAATGAACCAAGGTAAGTTACATGTATATTATTTATTTATCTAATTAAAACCACAATTATAACACCTTTACAGAATCATCCAAGGCGATGTTATAAGTCACTACGTCTATTCTTAGATATCTACTTAGCTACTGGATAAAGGTGAAAAAGGAACAGAAATAAAGGCAAAATCTAACCCTGTTTATTAAATGAGAAAAGAGATAAGTATGCATTAAGTAGTAGTAGAAGTATAAAAAACCGATGAATGTTGTCGACTGAAATTTATAATTTGATAAATGAGCTGTTTGTTTTCTATTAATAAAATAAAATTTTATTCGAGAACATCCATCGGTTTCTTACTAAACTTCAACTATATCCGCCGATCCTGCATAGTTATCTATTTTGTTGACTGTACACTATAAAAATTACCAATATAAATGTAGAATTGGGTCTTCATAGTTCGTTCATAGTAACGATTTTCATAGTTATCAAATGGCGATGTTTACCTCCAAATATATCGGAAAAGTGACTGTTTAGGGTGCTATAATACTGGACATTTCATGTTTGTATAAGTGTCCCCTACCCATTACAGTTACAGGGTTATTGGTAAAACATTAACAACCTCTTAAGAGGTAATTGTAGTCAACAGCTGTTCCCTACATTTATGTTCGTACTAGCTGTTCCCCGCGGTGTCACACGCTGCGCGGCTCCTAAGGGTCGTAGCGTGATGTTATATAGCCTATAGCCTTCCTCGATAAATGGACTACCCAACACTAAAAGAATCATTCAAATCGGACCAGTAGTTCCAGAGATTAGCGCGTTCAAACAAACAAACAAACAAACAAACTCTGCAGCTTTATAATATTAGTATAGATAACTCGTCAAAATGTAGGGAACAGCTGTTTTTTTTTCGCTATTTCAGGTTTGGTGCCATAGTAAAAGTTGTTCATATTGATGAGTACAATGACCTCTTAAGAGGTTGTTAATGTTTTACCAATAACTCTGTATACTACTTTCATAGTGCGCGGAAACTTTGAAAAAAAAAAACAAAATGGCGGCGGGTGGATATGCCAGCTTTCGTAGAAAAATCTGCGAACCCCTTTACAAGGGGTGACACAATGGCCGGTCTTTTAACTATAAGTGATATTTGAAAAATACTATTTACAAGGTAAAATCCAAGACACCTACAATTTATTTTCCTCAGGTTGGCTCGTTTCCTCGAGACAGCCGGATCAGTTCTGAACTACTTCGAACCTTTCCTCGGCCGTATCGAGATCATGGGCGGCTCCAAGAGAATTGAACGAGTCTACTTCGAGATTAAGGAGTCCAACATTGAGCAGTGGGAGAAGCCTCAGATTAAGGTACGATATTCTGATTAAATAATGTGAAGGGTACATTAATGGTTAAGGGGGAAGCGCTAAGGTGGCCCGCGAAATTCAAATTGTCTTACGTTTTCTGCAATTTGCTGGTCAGTATTAAGTTGTACGTTGATTAAAATATGATTCGCGGTCGTAACAAATATGTATTTACAGAATTATAATCATTAACTCCGAAACGGCTGGACCGATTTTGACGGGACTTTCACTGGCAGGTAGCTGATGTTATAAGGAGTAACTTAGGTTACTTTTATTTTAGAAAAACAATTTTTCCAATATCCGCGCAAAGGAAGTTGTAGCACAGTTAGTTTTTGAATAAACAACAATTTTTACACAAGGTATTATTCTTTTGACTATTCTCCAAAAATACACTAAAACTAACTTCTTCTTCCCCAGGAATCCAAACGCGCATTCTTCTACAGCATAGTAACAGAAGGTGGCGACAAAGAGAAGTTGGAAGCCTTCGTGAACTTCTGCGAGGACGCCATCTTTGAAATGACGCACGCTTCCGGTTTAATGGCGGCTTCGGAGGAGTCTGTGGGAGGAACCAAGAACAGAGAGGCGAGCTATATGTATATGGGCGATGATGATGATGAACGGTTGGTTATATTATGAATTTTATGACCTTTAACCTTTTGACCGACACAGTCATGTGTAGATGACAAACCAATATGTGCCCAGCACGCCACGGTTCGACTACATGACAGACTTTGACGCCGAGGGCACTTTTTGATGTTTTGACGTGTGGCGGTCAAAAGGTAAGACACGATGGCCACGAAGGTGGCCGGGGAGACTGGATGCGGCAGGCGGAGTACAGGGTGTTGTGGCGCAGTCTGGGGGAGGCCTATGTCCAGCAGTGGACTGCGATAGGCTGAGTTGAAGGCCACGATCCTTATTCTTGATCAGGACCCTAAACAAACCAAGGGCTGTTTCAGGGGTTGTGTGCAGGCAAGGACAGAGCTAAAGTCATATTAAATATCTCGCATTGGTACAAATTTTGTACCAGTGCCTGCCTGTGCTTTGCCTTTTTTAAACGGGCTATTGTAAGTCAAACGAAAGACATTCGGGAATCATTCGTTTCAAGAATGTTGGTAACGCAATCACGATAACGTTTGAATGGAAAATGAAGTTGGGAATATGATCGATAGATCTTCCCCCCCTTACCCCTTCCTTTTTTTTTTTTGTTGTTTATTTTCTTTATTGCGTCATGTTTATCGCAAATTAACGTATTTTCTTTCTTTCTTTTAGATGCTTTGAAAATACTAAACTCGACACATTTATTGTCACGCATATAAAGCGGAAGCAGTGGTGGCCAAGTGGTAACGGCCGCGACTTACGAGTTGTAGGTCGTAGGTTCAAACCCAGACAGGCGCTTTACATTGTGTAAATTATTTCATCACCACTGCTCTCAAAACGGTGAAGGAAAACATCGTGAGGAAACCGGCATGTCAGAACCAAAAAATCGAAGACATGTGACATCTGCCAACCCGGACTGGGCCCGCGTGGTGTATTATGGCCCACTCCCTCTCACCAAGAGGAGGCCTGTGTCCCAGCAGTGGGAACATTATAGGCTGATTATGTATGTATGTATGTTATGTATATAAATCTTGTAAAAACTATTTCAGAGCCGGCAAAGATCCATTCCGTCGAGGTCTCCAGTCAGTAAAAGACGGCTTCGCCACAGCATTTTCATCCCTATCTCCATCCAACATAAAGGCGAAAATCGCAGACATGCAACAAATGCCACCCGCGGAACTAGCAGTCGGCTTCTTCAAAATGTTCTTCTACTTGTTCTACTATTTAGGCTATGGAATGCTCGTCGTGGTCAGGTGAGTTTGAATTTGAGTTTTATTGTGATGGAAATAAGGTCGATAATCAGTCGAACGTCATAAGTGATTTGTTTCGTTTGTGTTCCACGCTACTTTCGGTGCACAGTCATTGGTAAATGCTTCACTATTTCAAATTTGTGGTTGTAGGGTGTTTTATTGGCTTGTGACGTCATAATATAATAAATAGTATTTATTAGTTCTTTATGATTACTTACTAGACAGTTGAAATTTTCAGATGATGTATTTCTATTGCCGCTATAACAACAAATACTAAAAACAGAATAAAATAAATATTTAAGGGGGGCTCCCATACAACAAACGTGTTTTTTTCGGCGTTTTTGCCTTGTGGTACGGAACCCTTCGTGTGCGAGCCCGACTCTCACTTGGCCAGTTTTTAATTACTATTTATTCGGAATCGGAGTTTTGGGGTTATGATTTCGATACTCATAATTATTCAGATGGCAGACATTGCAATAATCTTCATATTTTCTTATTTTACCTATTTGATGTCAACTTTGTGAATTAAAACAAAGCAAAGTGTTTTTACGAAATTAATAAATAATTAATCCTTTTCGTTAATGTGGATAGCATTTATTATATAAAGTACAAGTGCACAGTGCTGCACTTTAAACAAATATCAACTTTATTTCAATGATGATTAAGTTGATTTCAGAATGACTAGAACTATTGACAAAGTTATAAAAATATTTGAAGTTGTAGCGTAAACTGAACTTTATGGTGTGGGAATTAAAGTTATTTTTCCATTAACAATTTATATTTGTTTACGTTTTTGGCAAATAAATCGCGAATGCACGGTACATACAAAAGATGAACGTATTTTACACTCAATGCGTATCAAAATCATTCGTCACAAGTCAATAAAATAAACCTTTACTTAGAAATACAATTTGTGTTCTCTCTTCATTCACATACCTACTGCTATTTCTTCACCTTTCCTTTCCACACATTTCTTGATAACTCAATGTTAGTTAAAACTGTGCATGTGTGACAAAAAACTGTGTGAAACTTGTGGGTACAGTCACGAGCATAAGTAGGTATACAAGGTGTTGATTTGCATCCTCGTCAAATTTCAGGAGGTTGTCATAAAACACATTTTAGTACTTTAGTATTTTAGTACTTTAGTAGCTACTTAGTAAAGTAAAAGGCGTTTTTTTGTGTGTGAAAGCGCCGTTATAGGGCTTGTAACAGACGGGCCGCGTTTAAATACGGCTGGTTCACACTTACGGATTTCCGTAAATAAGAAAAAAAAAAAACCTACCCATTTTATTGTTGATTTGGGTCGAGAATCATTAGCATAATTCCGTCCTTGAATTTGACTAGGATGCAAATCAACACCTTGTATATACACTTGGCTTTATTCAAAGGCGATTTCACCTTTATTTTTTAATGAAATTTTATATTATTACGAACATAGTATTTTCGAACCCATAGGTTTATGTAAAGTGTCGTACTTCAACGCTGCATTCGTTATTTCGTGAAAAAATCGCAATTGAAAGTTGCCAAGTGTTGACTTATTAGTGCTCGTGACTGTACATAGGTTAGATAGGGATATGTTAAATAATTTAGTGCACAATTATATTCTATATATAGTAATAGCTTTAGCACGGGCACAATGTTAATTTTAATATGTGTTTAAAATACTAGAAACCTTGGACGTACGAAACGATAACACTAAAGACCTTTACTCCATTTAAGGCGACACCTCACCGGACACCGCTCCGATGTGCGGTGCTGCGGTTTTTAACTTTAGAATCTTGATTTGTATACTAAAACCGCAAGGTATAACGACTTATTAGTCGATTCAATTAATCGCCCGAAACGGGCGAATCGTTGCTTTCAAGTATTACTTTTTCTATGGGTGACTCGCACAACTTGGCACATTTTGAATTTTATGCAATGAAGAAAGACACTAGCGCATAAAAGTGAAAACAAATAAATATTATAAAACGTATGTTTTCTTCTGAGTCGCCTATAGAAAAAATAAAATAAAATTGATAATTCGCCCGGGTCGGGCGAGTAAATTCGTGCGAATCGACTAATAAGTTGGTGTAACACACTGACACCGCATTTTCGTGCGGTTTATGTTAAAATATAAAAACCGCAGCACCGCACACCGGAGCGGTGTCCGGTACAGTGTCATAACTGCCTCAGCTTCAAGGTATTAAAATGTGATGTCTGTAAAAATAACTTTTTGGATTCTATAGTAGCCTGGTCTTTGATCATGTTTTTAATAAAGGGGGGAATAGCCAGGGTAGCCCGGGAAATTCAAATTTTCTTACGTTTTATAATTCATCATCATCTGCCTAGCCTTTTCCCAACTATGTTGGGGTCGGCTTCCAGTCTAACCGGATGCAGCTGAATACCAGTATTTTACATGGAGCGACTGCCTATCTGACCTCCACAACCCAGTTACTGGGTAATACGATACCCCTTGGTAAGACTGGTTTTATAATTAAAATCTGAATTTCAAGGCCTACCCTGGCGCTTCTCCCTAATAATCTGCTTTCAAATCTCATGTTGGCTCATGAAAACCAACAACTAATCATCATTGGTTTTGGCAACAGGGGGTCTACTCTCTAAGTCCATCAACGTATATACCGGCCCGTCCCGAAAGTAGTTGATCTGTCAAAACAAGTGTCAAATTCAATTTTTCGGACGGGCGAATACTCATCGGGAGTAAGGACAACTGTCAAATTCTTTTATCATTAATTCTTACTTTGGACACCGAACTAATTTTAAGTCCGTAAGTGATACAGAGTAAGAATCGCCCGTAACTTCGGTCGGAACTTCGTGCTTAGGTAGTAGAACCCCTGTTGAAATTTATTAGGCTTTCAGATACCTGTAATTTTCAGTGTTATTGTAGAATAGGGTATAGGTAGAGAGCACCACTATCGCTTAGTGTAACTCTTTTAAAACACAGCCTTTCTGTAAAGAACTACGCACTTTTTTAAGCCGCAATTCCACATAAAACATAATTTTTACGAGTCTGATAACAACTTGCAAGGATAAACTGCGTAGCAAATGTGTGGTCACCAATAGAGATTTAAGTCGCCAGGGTCATCGGATATAGCTGAAGTTTAGTAAGAAACCGATGTATGTTTTTGAATGTTAAAGGTAAGGTAAGGCACACGTATCAAATCGGAAAGAGTTCAGGCACCGTATCGCCTTTCGCCTCGCCGTCAAACAGGCGTCAACCTAACGTAAGCACGTAACCAAAGCGGATCAGAAGCTCCGATACGTCGACTCGCTACGGCTAGGCGACGCCGCGCTTACTGCTCGCCGAGCGCTAGTTGATGGTGCAAGCAGGCCGCAGGAGGAGGGGTGAGAGGGGCAAGGGTGGACGAAGATACGTAAGCTCGGGTACGGAGAGACGTAAGCGCGGGGACGACGAGCCGTAACGCACCGCACCGCGGTTCGTGAGCTTGTCCTGAGGCGAGGCGATTACGTTACGATTCCGATTAGTGTGCGTTGCAGTAGGGAGTTTCATACAAAGAATACTGCACGGCTCGAGTTGATACGGTGCCGATCCCTTTCCGATTTGATACGTGTGCTATGACCTTTATAATCTGATAAATGAACTATTATTATTAAAAGCCTGTGTTGTCCCCCTGCAGGACAAAGTCCCTTTCCTCTTTCCACTTTTCCTGGTCTACTGCGAATAAATGATTGGTTTGTTTCCTATTAATTAAATTAAAAGTCATTCGAAAAATCCCTCCGTTCTTTACTAATTAACGTCAACTATATTCGGCGACTTTGGTTACTTATCTCCTTTGGTGACTGTAAAGTACCCGGAAAAATAACACATCGAGCTGCTTTTGAAAGAGACTCAGTTATGACACTTGAAGATCTCACGATCTCTTTTTTTGCAGAGCTTCAAATCTGAACCATATTGACGACTGAATATCGTCCTTGCAAATTGCTATCGGAAAATCTGTCAGACCCACAGATATAGATGCACCTAGATAACGCAAGAGCAACTACTTCGCGTGCCCAGCTTACGTACAAAAATCGTAAGCCGCCACTTTCGCGCTCAGTCCTGTGTACAGCGGTGCTATTCTGTAAAAATCTCACCGTGAAAACTTAGGTGAAGTGAGCGTGGAGTGAGCTGTCAATAGTGTCAAGTCCTAGCAAAAACAAATTCACTTCACCTAAGTTTTCACGGTGAGATTTTTACAGAATCGACCGGCTGCTGGCTGGGTGAGCGTTAGTCGAGCCGAGACGGATGCCTCACGCGGCGGCGTCTTTGAATCGATTTGAATTTCCCATCACTAAATAGTGCTTGTGACGACATAGTAGGTAGTCAAAAAATGGCACGCTTAGTTTTCATACAGATCGTGATAGGTATTTGCGTTATCTAGATCTATTTATATCTGTGGTCAGACCTATCTCACATAACTTTTCTTGCAAGTGGAAATGCGGCCGTAGACAAACCTTCACACTATCCACACACCTAGTTCAAAAAATAACCCATTTATTTCTCCAGGTATATATTCGGTGTCCTCCTCGGTCTAATGCGAGGTCCTCAGACGGATGAACCGCCCCCAGAGCCCACGGAAGAGGAGAAAATCGGTCAGTTGAGGCACAGGTTGCTAGCCACACAAAGTAAGAACAATGCAGGTATACACACAGGGTGCCGCTTAGCACGCCGCGTTTGGTCACTGGGGAACTTATTTTAGTTGAAAGTTGGTAAGCAAAAATCAAAAGGAAACAGGCCAGACTCTTAGCAAATAGTTCCAATATCGATATGAAAAAGGAACAATATTTTGTTAAAGTTTCATGGCTATTTAACCCTTTGAAAGCCATTGTCACATATGCGTGACAAGCAAGAGCGTGCCCTGTACGCCAGTCGTGTGTCGCCTATCCTATTACGAGCGACATAAATATGTGACAAAAAATGCGGTGCACTTTATCACGAAATAAACAATTAAATCATTACTTTTGTGTGTTTTTAAATGGATACCTTATATATTTAAAATTGTGACTTGGCGTGGAGGGCACGCGCGTGCGTTTATGCTCTGGCGTTCAAAAGGTTAAAAATAAAATAGCCAAAAAATACCGACAAACAACAAACAAGCATTGCATTGCATTTTGACAAACAAGCTAAAATACCGATTAGAAAAATGGTACAATTTCAAAATAATTATGTCTGGAATAGGAATCAATCTTTTTCGTTTTTTTTTTTTTAACTTTCGATTGCGATCCTGATAATGCATTCAGGGTCAGAGCAGTTTACGGGCTTACGTCTGCTGAACATAAAGTTACTTATCTCTTAATTTCTAACACAGCACGGGTCCTACCAAAATACTAGTTTTAGTGCTGAAACTATTGCGTTATAGCATATTAAATGTTTAAAAGGTACATTTCACTAAGTATTTTCATATAGCAAAATATTCTAGCCCAACAGTGACCAAACGCTTGATGCGAACAAGAAACACAATATAATAATCGCCAAACGCAGGTTTAACAACAAAATGTAACACCTAATGGTTTCAAAATTATCTATTAATTATTGGCATTAATTTTATTAATTATAACATTCAAAGGTGTAACAAATCTGCTTTTGGAAAATAACAGGTAAGCTAACAATTCGAACTCAAACTCAAAGCATTTATTTCAATTAAACCTTGTACAGGCACTTTTTAATTTGTCAAAATTACATAGTCTGTCAGTTAGTCAGAAAGTTGAAGCTAGTTGATGTGAAATAGTTTAAGGTGAAAGCGCCAGGGTAGCCCGCGAAATTCAATTTTTTTTAGGTTTTTTGCAATTTGCGGGTCAATATTAAGTTGTACGATGATTAAAATATGATTCGCGGCCGTAACAAGTATGTATTTACAGAATTATAATCATTAAAGTCATAAACACAACTCTCTAAGACCATGTAATCCCCAAGAATGACTATTTCATGAAATCTTAACATTTGGGGATTACATGGTCTTAGAGAGTTGTATTGATGACTTTAATGATTATAATTCTGTAAATACATATTTGTTACGACCGCGAATCATATTTTAATCAACATACAACTTAATACTGACCAGCAAATTGCAAAAAACGTAAGAAAATTTGAATTTCGCGGGCCACCTTAGAGCTTCCCCCTTAAGAGCCAGTGACTACTATTAGATATGCGATATCATAGTAATATTAATAGTGAGTGAAATCATCGTAGAAACGTGACAAATGTTTTTATTTACCTACTTAGTCTAACTTCAACGTAAAATATATCTCTAAAAAGGTTATCAAAAATGTTTTCAGAGAACATGGTTTTCTTCTACTGTTGTTTGCAATTGAAATAACGCAAGGTTAAAAATATATACAAATTTTTCTCGAACCAATTTTTTTTATTCCTTTTCTCAGAAATAGACTTGATAAAAGTTTTTTTTTTCGAATATTCCACTTAATTTATTAAGTATACTATTATTTTCTCTGATAACCAATTGGCTCTTAAACTACAAGAATTTTCATAAAGACATAAATGGGACTATTCAGACAGAGAAAATCTATTTTGTGAAATGCTTAACATATGTTGCAGCTTAAGGACTTTGTAAATTTGTGAATATTGTAATGTCTCTCATAGTTGTCATTCATTTATCATCACTGATATACCTAATGAATCCGGAAATAGGGTATGTTATGGCAATATACCTACGTATCACTATAATTGCACCAATTGTTTAACTGTCCCGTGGGTCTCGTGGTTGCAAGCGAGACCGCTGAGCGTGAAGTCCTGGGTTCGATTCCCAGGTCGGATAACGTGTTATTGGGTTTTTCCACTAGGAATTTCTCACAGGCCGGAGTTTGGAAGTTGGCGGTGTGATACCCCTGTGCTTCAGAGCGCACGTGGCGCCGTTGCTCCTGCGCCTGATAGATCTTCCCGGATTGCCGACCTATAGGGAGGATATATGAGAATGAGGGAAGAGCTAGTGCGCATGTGTCTGCGAACACATGCCTGCACTATAATATCTCCCAAAGGCTAGTCTCCGTTGAGATTGGCCGAAATTCGGTCTGGAGGCCTATTACTATAATTGCAAATATATTGTCGGTAAGCAGTTTGTCCCTTTTCACACATCCAAGGTCCATCACATAATGATGTGTCTGAAATAATAATAAATCAAGGACACGATAAGCCATAATAATTGATATAAAATAAAATTCTACCTGTACTAAGACGATTCTCAATCACATCTTGTTAGCATATAAAACATGTCCATTCAACCACTTACCCAAATACTATACACGAAGTACACAATATAATTTAAATCACCAACCTAATACACCAAGAATGACTCTGCCCAACAGGGTTTACATTGTCATGAATTATGCAAGTTTTTCGACACAATATCGAACGTATGATACGATGTACACTTATAACGTGGCAGGTTCTCGACATCTACCAGCATTGCCACCCGCTGACGACACCGGACAACTGCAGGTCTCGGCTTTCGGACTGGATATCACCAAAGAAGACAATGGACAGTACGTATTAATAATAATAATAAAACCTTTATTTTCAGGCTACTATGGCCCATAGATAAATACCTTACAGACTAGCATATATATTAGAATAGTACAATGTGTGTTAGTGTATAAACTTAAAACTAAGTTAGTAAAACTCACTTCACTCGAGTACTGTCTTTGTGCGATCGTGTGGCACTTGTCCGCGGAAGCGACGGAACATTACACCTAGCGGCCAAAAGTCCTCTGCCATGACGAGGTGCAGGTAGCATGTAGGTACTCGCACCACGAACGCCTTGAAGTTGACGTTGCGGCGCGATTCAAGCAACTGCACTCTCGGTCTCTTTGCCTTGGTCCTAGCCTGTTCGCGCGCGCGTGCGCTTCCATTCCTATTCGTGTTCGTTCGTTTTCCTAGTTCAGGCGGGTCGCCACAAGTTAAAACGTCAGTACCAAAGCACTTTTCATAGGTAATTAAAATGTGTAAATTAAAGTAGTTTTTAAATAAGTATTTAAGCCAATCTGTTAAGAACGTGGTACTAATAAGTATTTTATAAGTTTGTAAATGTATTACTTTGTAAAAGGACCTAAAAAAATTAATTATTATAATAATTATTTTTTGCTGTTGTATTTAATAATGCTCTGTGCAATCTTGGACGTGAATTGCACTGAGAATAAATTGATAAAAGGATAAATATTGTTCCATACACACTACACAGATCTTAAAAACGTTATAAAAAATTGGGATCATGTGATCCTAGCAAAGTTAGATAGCATCGTCTTAGCTACGCCGTAGCATCGTCTGAGCTACGCCGTAGCATTGTAAAAGCTACGCGGTAGCATAGTTTTAGACCTACGCGGTGGTTCGCGTGTGAAACAATGCAGCTAACGGCCCGTTCACACATTGGTGTCCGTTTTACTGGTACGTTTTTAACGGATACGTCATAAATGTATGCTCTGTTCACACATAGGCACCGTATAACGTTCAACGGATCCGTCATTACTGGATGCGATGTGTGAACAGAAAACTCGCAGTATACCGCCGCTATTCTACAAGGATCCCCCTCCCACACCCCGCACACACCGCCCGCCACGCACACAGTATCTATCCGTTAAAATTCTACGTATCCGTATATTTTTACTGTTCCGTCGTCCAGTATTCGATGACAAAACGGAATGTCATTTTTTTACGGAACGTTTTTTTTTACTGTATACAGAATACTGTGCCATGTGTGAAGTCGCTCATACAACTACATACGCCATTGACGAAAAAAAAACGTACACGATAAAACGGAGACATGTGTGAACTGGCCGTTATATATGACAACAAACTGTCCGGCAGTAAAACCTGAGTTCAGTGTGATCAAAACTGAAGACTGCCTGTAATCGGAAGTCGTGGAGATGACTTAACGGAACCTCCCACTTTTTATAATTATGTAACATAAAGTGTCATGATTTTTAAGATCATTTATGGGGCCGGGTAGCATGCGTAGTTCATACAAACGTAATACCAAAATAATTTGTAAATCAAACATATTCTTAAGGTAGTGTGTTTTTATTCCGATTGGATTATAGAATATCTACGTTCCGAAATATATATTTTGAAAGGACACTGATATAAAGACGAGATATGAGGAATTTAACAACTTTTTTCAACTATAGAAAACTTATTTTTCTCACAATTCGTCTTTAAAATACCAAGCTACCCCACCCGTTACTGTCATTACAACCCATCATATGAAAACACTCTCTTCTTTTCTCAGGATACAAGTAAAACCGCACGAGTCGCCAAACACATCAACGCCATCTTCCGGCGAAGAGGCTGAAGTGTCGCCGGACGAGGGAACCGAACACTCTGAGGAACAGAGACCGCCATCTTTGATTGATCTGCTGGGGTATGTACATTTTATATTGAAACTTGCCACGGCTTCGCCCGCATGGGGGTCGGTTTATTATCCCACCGGAAATTAGGCTGCCTTTCCACCAGAGATGAGCGAGGATGCGTAGCGAGGGATGCCTTACACCGGGATAAAAATGAATGATGAGCATTTTTGTATGGAGCCTGGTCTAATGACCAATAGAGTTAGTGAGTAACGACTGTCAAAGATCCACGAATGACAGCCGGGACCAACAACTTAACGTGCTTTCCGAGGCACGGAGGGGTCTTGGTACATACCAAGACCCCTCCGTGCCTATTGTGAGGAAGAGCCTAGAAGACAATCTTGCAATTTTTATCCACTCTTTGAAAATTAGGCATTAAGGAATTCTGTGTACGGTATTTTTCACTTCGGGAATTTGACCTTTTGAACCAAAATGAACATTTATTTTTAACTAGCTGCTCCCCGCAGTTTCACCCGCATAAGTGTCGATCCCGTGGGTATATCGGGATAAATAGTAGCTTATATGGTAATCCTGGTTATGAACTATCTGTGTGCCAAATTTCATCCAAATCCGTTCATCCGTTTGAGCGTGAAGAAGTAACAAACATATAAACACACAGACACACTCACAAACTTTCGTCTTTATAAGATTAGTGTGATGGCTTCAAATAATGGTTCTTATCCTTTACAGAGGTGAACAAGCCAAGAAGCAAGCACAAGAACGGATGGAAGCTCAAGCTGCTCAACAAGCTGCTATGTCTGCTATTGAAGCTGAGAGCAAAAAAGTATGACTTTCATCGTTTTTTACCGAACTTTGGTTGGCACATAGCCGTTTTCAAGTATTTAAAAACATAAATAATGATAGCATGTCATAATCATAACTCATAATTGACAAAATCTTTATTAAAACGATACTATACTGTTGTTCTGGGTGATTTATTTGTGTTAAATATTATTTTGTTTTCTACTACTTTTAGTTCAACTATCATATTATTAGAATAACATCTCTCATTTCATTTTGCTCTTCACCTATCCTACTTTTTAAGGATTTTTCTTGACTATTAATTTTTATGTATTTGAAAAAACCTGAAAATAATTGTATTAAAAAAAAAAATTATCGCAAAAAAAAAAACTAAAGTCTGATTTTTAATTACTGAAATGACAGCTGCAATCGACATTATTGTAATGATCGCAACTGTCATTTTGGTTTAGCAAATAAAAAAACAGAGTTTAGTCGAGTTGTATTTGATATTACAAAATGCCTTACAAAAGCGAATTAACATATTCATTACTTATTAATGTCATTTCCATTTTGCCATTTGACGCAGCGAGGACGCTCGATATCGTTTTTAAGGCCAAAAAAGGTAATCAGCTATATCTACACACTTATATAGATACTGCTTTCGGGCTTATTACTGCGTTAGCGCCTTATCTAGGCTTTTTTTTTGGGTGGGAAATCATCAAATGCCCCCTCCCGCTCTGGGTGGAGCGGAAGGGAGTGTCAGACTCTTACTGACTAAAACCCACCCGTGTTCCTTCCTTAGCCCTTTATGTTCCGGGCCAGCGGTAACCCTTTCGGACAATCCCGCTGAGCCTTATCTAGGCTTTAAGTATCGTTAAGTTAAATTTATAATTGTTAGAAACTTAATTTTCTTAAGTTATTGCTTTGCGAAAACACGTATTAGTGCACGCACGAGCGACACGCGTCGGCATCGACAACTTGCCGCTTGTGTGTATGAACACTTAGTAGACTGTATTTTACCCTAATAATGTACAAGTCCCTTCTACCCTAATAGTGTATGTGTGTAGTGCAGTGGTGGCCAAGTGGTAACGGTCGCGACTTACGATTTGTAGGTCGTAGGTTCGAACCCTGACAGGCGCTTTACTTTGTGTATATTATTTCATCACCACTGCTCTCAAAACGGTGAAGGAAAACATCGTGAGGAAACCGGCATGTCCTAGAACCAAAAATTCGAAGACATGTGACATCTGCCAACCCGCACTGGGCCCGCGTGATAGATTACGGCCCACTCCCTCTCACAGAGAGGAGGCCTGTGTCCCAGCAGTGGGAACATTATAGGCTGATTATGATGAGTGTACAAATCACAACTTCACATTTTCAAGTACTTAACTAAAATCCATCCACATTTTCTCTCTCCCTCACTCTCCTGTACCTTACGTCCTTTTCTCACTCTTCTATTCACTTCTCCTATTAAAACACACTTCTACCCACAGGCAGTACAAGTCCCCGCGCCGTCAGCGTTATCCCAAGTGGACCTGTCTCAATACACCCGCCGTGCGGTTTCGTTCTTGGCGCGAAACTTCTACAATTTGAAGTACGTCGCGCTCGTGTTGGCCTTCTGTATCAACTTCGTGCTGCTGTTCTATAAGGTAAGTGAAAATAAAAAGAAAAAAATACAGTGATTTGCACTAGACGTGATCACGTGACGCATAAATAAAAATTAATAAAATCTTTGTTTTACAAAGACGAAAATAACAATATGGAGGGGGGAAGCGCTAAGGTGGCCCGCGAAATTCAAATTTTCTTACGTTATTCGCAATTTGCTGGTCAGTATTAAGTTGTACGTTGATTAAAATATGATTCGCGGTCGTAACAAATATGTATTTACAGAATTATCATCCTGGGATCATTTTTGGGACCTTCACAAGTTTATAAACCGGGTTTAAACCACCGGTTTTTTCTAACGTCGTTTAAGTTCTAAATACAAAAACTAATTTCAAAGTTTCAAACCTGAGTTCATGTTCTCAACTTTGTATAACTTTACCCCAGTCGGAATAAAGTTAGTAATACAAAAAGGGACCAAAGTTAGAACTCATCTTGTAATAAGTTGGTGAGAGTTCATTTTGATTCATACAAGACTTTCCCGTTCTCTGTTTCATTTTATTTACACCATTTAAGGCTTATTTTTCAATGATCTAACAACTTTATTTGAGGAATAATTTTGACAGTTATTTTATACAAAAACTGTCAAAGGTCAATTTTATTCCCCGAATAAAAGTTATCTTGCGATGGAAAATCCGTCCTTAATGACATATAACTGTCCTCCAGGTGTCTACGCTGGAGGCGGAAGGCGGCGAGGGCTCTGGTATCGGTGCCATCATCGCCGCGGCAGGTTCTGGCTCCGGATCTGGATCTGGCAGTGGAGATGGTAATTAAATTCATAGACATAATAAATATTTATTAGTTTAAAATATAATTTTAAAAGCTAACAGTATTAAAATAATAATAAGAATATGCACAGTCACGGCCAGAAGTCCACTTACACCGCAATGATCATTATCGCCTGCGCTATACGGGCTGCGGCGCCTATACACACATACGCATTTTTATCCGTGTGAGTGATGTTCCAACGCTAACAAACTAACATGTCGTGTAGCATCGCGCATTCGCGCTACGAGTAGTCATAGATGTGGTCAATGCTAGACAAGGATGACAATATCAGTAACTTGTTTCTTTATCGCAGTCTGATTATTTTTTTCATAGTAATGCAAAATTTCAACAAGTGAATATAAGTTAACATTAGCTAGATCGGTAACGAGGCTGCACTTGCTAATGTGAACGGGATAGGTGTAGGTTCGAATCCTAGTTGGGCCAGTTTTTTTTATGTTTTATATAATTATTATTATTTGTATGTTTTAGTAATTTATTTTAGTAAATTACTTTGAACAAATAGATATTACAATAAAGGTAATTTATTATTATAATATGATAATAAATGAAGCAAATTTTGATATGGTAACATTGTAATATTTTTTAAACAAAAGAAATCCTTTACACTTATTTATGTTATTATAGGGCCACAATATTTGCCTTGGCTTCAATACTAATATTAGCCTGCATATTGAATTGAGAAGAATAATAAAATAGCAACAACAAGATAACACAAACGCTCGTAACTATGTTCACCAACCAACAATAGCGAATAGTGGAATAATTTAGGTAAACTAGTAAAGTAGTTAAAATATGAGGGTAGATTTACAAAGTGAACTTATCACTTTGTTTCAAATCTACCCTCATATTTTAATAACGACGCTAAGATTATAATTGTAAAACGAAAGAATATTCGTTTAGTTGTGGAATATTTAAAATATTTGTTAGCAACTCGGCATTTTTATTCACATGATTGTAATACTTAAAAAATATTTTTCATGTTTGATGTGAGACTCGAACCCGAACGTTCGCCATGCGAGGCACAATGCTAACTACTTTGGCCACCGTAACGCTCACTTAGCTTATTGAAATTTGTAACAACAATCATAAGCGGCCAACAAGTTGCCAATGTGTAGTGTTGTCAAACGTTCTTATAGAAGAAGGTCATAAGTACAACTAATATTCTTATGCCATAGTTTTGTGAGATTGCTAGTCGACTTCTGACCGTTATAGTACAAGTATATAAAAATGAGAGGAAGTAATCAAAGGGGATCAAAAAATTCATCCGCATCGCTGTCAAAAGGAAACGTGCCCAAAAGGCTGGCAGCATTGCCACGTTGTATGGCAATGCTGATTCTTTGGCCAAAAAATAGGCCAGCCCTCTGGTCACGTGAAGAGTCGACCAACCGCTTGGCGATGTCTCGAAATACTAAACGGGCACTCGGGACGGGACGGGACGGCCCTAGAGTTTCAACCCCAAACGGCTCAAACATATACGTTCCAAAGAGATTGGAGTATTTGCGCCGTTTGAGGTTTTCCGCACCTGCAGCAGCTGCCCCAGCACAGCTCACCGTGCTCGGAAGATGGGATGGCGCAAGGGTGTCGACACACGTTGCATCCCACACCAAAGGCCTACCAACCTTCCAAGGCATTATGGTCATTCCGTCTGGTCTCTTCCCATCGTCGCGTGCCAAGCCATGGGGTTCTAGACATAATTCGTAATTAGTTCCATCATAGACCTCATCTATCGCTTTCCATCAGGCGTGATCGGGGTCAAGAGCGGGCCCATTTAGCAATAAAAAAAATTAAAAAAGTATTTTATACCAGCTGCGCGCCGCGGTTTCACCCGCATAACTCTCGATCTCGTGAGAACATCAGGATAAAAAGTATAGAAATTATTGCACAATTATATTTTCTTTTTTTTTCTGGAGCAATCAAGTACTTAACCTTGCAATATTTTACTCAATATACACTAGTATTGACAGTTTAGGCTACTTTATGAAAGTTTTATTTATTTAATACTAGGTATAAGCTCGCAAATGTACAGTGACGGTTAATAGATTTCCATATAGCGTGGTTTTACATTGATTTCATGGCCCTAAAAGTTTAGCGAAAACCACTGATCCATTTCAGGACTATAAACATAATTTAGGGCATTTGGCGGCTTAAAAGATCAAGGCCTAAAATTATTTCAAAAGCACACGAGAATTATTTTCTATTTCACCGATTTTCAAATATATTTTTTCTGCATTTTGCGATAGCGTAGTATGCAATCATCGCCCTTATTAACGATAACAGACCGTTACAAAAATCACATATTTTCAGGAGGAAGCGGCGAAGCAGAAGAAGCGGACGATGTAATAGAAGTGGTACACATAGATGAAGATTTCTTCTACATGGAACACGTGATCAAAGTGGCGGCGGCTATGCACTCTGTAGTGTCACTCGCTATACTCATCGGATACTACCATCTTAAGGTGAGTGTATAGTCTGTTCCAAAACTATGTGATGAGAATGTAAACAAATAGTCATTATTACCCAAAAAATAGTTAACAAAATCCATATTTTTATATCAAACTAGCTGTGCCCGTGGCTTCGTTCGCGTGGATGTCTGAGAACAATAATGTGTCTCTTTACTAAATCTTTTTCTAAAATAAAAGTTCTCCTTATAACATCAGCTATCTGCCAGCGAAAGTCCCGTCAAAATCGGTCCAGCCGTTTCGGAGATAAGCCGGAACAAACTGAAAGAAAGGTTTTTTTATTTAGAAAAATTGTTTTTTTTTTGTTATGCCGTATATACTTTCCTAAGCTTTTAGTAAAAAGCTGTTATTTTGACATTACAAACAGACACTTAAATTTTATTTATTTGTATAAATTCCATAAAGATGCATTCATAGAGAATTAATACTTTTGCCAAATAAACCAAACATTTTGATAAGTTTTTTTTTTTAAACCTTGCCCCACACTAGGAATTTCTATATCAAACTATTACTAACTAGTTATTTTCCTTACGTTACAGGTGCCGCTAGCCATCTTCAAGCGTGAGAAAGAAATCGCCCGTAAGCTGGAGTTCGACGGACTGTACATCGCTGAGCAACCGGAAGACGATGATCTGAAGAGTCACTGGGACAAGCTCGTCATATCTGCCAAGTTAGTAACATTATAACTTCATGAGAGCACTTTAGTAGTATAGAGGTATGAGGAACAGGGTGTAAAGTTCACTCATACTCTATAGAAAAGGGAGGATCCTCCGACCAGACGGGTGTTGTGTCTGACAAACCGAAAAGATATTGAAATCTTACATTATTTATTTTTTAGCTTTTAACCAACTTCAACAAATTGGGTTATTATTTCGATGTTATCTTAATTACTCGTAGCACAACCATAACTACATTATTTAACCTACAAAACTCCCACTTCCAGATCATTCCCCGTTAACTACTGGGACAAGTTCGTCAAGAAGAAAGTCCGCGCGAAGTTCTCGGAGACCTACGACTTCGACTCCATCTCCAACATGCTGGGAATGGAGAAGACTTCCTTCACCGCCCAGGAAGACGAGGGCAGCAAGGGACTGGTTCACTAGTAAGTATTATTGTAAAGAAAAGTGCTTCGGAAAATCGAGTTTTGTGAAAAAACAATTACATCAATCAATTAAAAATAAAGATTATTGATCGATAACCGAGCTTTGTCGTTACGGACTTGCTTTTGATGATTTTACAGTTCTTTTATTACTTATTTACACCCAAAGTTACATTAAAAATAGCAAGAAAAACGAATCTTTGTTAGCTCATAACTTTTTAATGGCTTTTTATTTTACTATTCTGTTTCCGTAGAGACATAGGTAATTAAGAATAAGTCAAAACGATATCATGTTTAACTTTGGATCCAAAATATCAAACAGTGGAGTAATACTCTCCCGAAATTTGTATGGAAAAAATATCGACTAGTAGCACCTTAAGCTTTTATGTGTAAAAATTGACTACTTAAGTCACAGAAAAGCGTGACTTTAATTACGGGTTTAGGTCACACAGTGCTGTAAATGTTTTAAAAATTAAGGTGAATAACGAAATATTGTAATTTACCGCTGACAATGACAAACTCCATATTTTTTTACAATGCCTAAAATTGTTTCACATTCTCGACTTCTAGACACTAATAATAATAATAAGTATTTATTTTCTCACCACAATAAACATTACAGACATTGTTACACAATAATATGATAGATTATTTAGTTTAGTTTACTGTGGGAGACTGGTGCCTAAGATAGGCTTTAAGGGCCTGTGTTTCAGGTCACCAGGTCTCCTCCCTCTAGCAGTTCGAAACATTGCATGATAATAATAATAAAAGTGATTTAACAGATTTGGAATTAGGAGGTTGTATAAAAGCTTTTAGAGTCTGTAGCTCAACATAAGGTGTTTAAAAAATAAAACCTAAATAATAATTGAATGGAAAAAACAAAACAGACAAAAAAGAGAAAAAAATAAAAAAATAACGTGTTTGTATAGTGTTAGAATTGTTAGTAAGCATGTAGTGAGGACGTGAGAAAGATGTGTTTCGTGTGTGTATGTGTGAGAGTGTGTATGTGTGGGTGTGTGTGTGAGAGGGTGTGAGTGAGGGTTTATTAAATAGCAGTTGGTATAGATTATGTCATACTGGTAAGTAGTTTTTCGGTGTCATCATAGTTGAGCCCCTGGAGCCACGTGGCAAGCTTCTTTTTACATTGTGTTTTACACTACACTATAGTAACTTATTAACCAAATATGTGAAACCTACCTTTTACAGCATAATCAACATAGATTGGCGCTACCAAGTATGGAAGGCGGGCGTCACGATCACAGACAACTCGTTCCTCTACTCTCTGTGGTACTTCTCGTTCTCTGTGATGGGCAACTTCAATAACTTCTTCTTCGCGGCCCATCTGCTGGACGTGGCGGTCGGCTTCAAGACCCTCAGGACCATTCTGCAGTCTGTCACGCATAACGGAAAGCAGGTAATGTGGAGCTGATGAGTTAGTAGAGAATATTTTCGAAATGTCTTTTTAAAAAAAAGATAACTGGAAATCTCTCGTTTCTATGGAAAATTTAAAATCGGTCTAATTTGGCTGTAACACTATTTCTAAAGTTTGTATGAAATGCCGTTCGGCGTAAACGCTCTTACGTACGGCATTTCATACAAACTTTCAAGCCCTTATTTTTCGAAATGAATGAACCGATTTTAATGAAACTTCATACGCATACGCAGGATACAAAGGTCTAAAAAGTTAGAAGAGAACATTTTCGAAATGTCTTATTTAAAAAAAGATAACTGGAAATCTCTGTTTCTATGAAAAGTTTAAAATCGGTCTAATTTGGCTGTAACACTATTTTTCGAAAATGTTCTCTGCTAACTTTTTAGACCTTTGTATCCTGCATGCGTATGAAGTTTCATTAAAATCGGTTCGTTCATTTCGGAAAACAAGGGCTTGAAAGTTTGTATGAAATGCCGTACGTCGTAAACGCGAGGTATCGTTGGAAGGCTTCTCACAAGGTTGACCGATGACCTTGTGAAGGCCGCAGGAATGCGCTGGATGCGAGAATCACAGAACCGGTCGAAATGGCGGTGCTTGGGGGAGGCCTATGTCCAGCAGTGGATGTGTTTCGGCTGAAATGATGATGATGAAGCATAGAGAAAAGTTTCTTTCCAAATCCAGGATTGTCCTATTTTTAATAACTTACATTTTTTACCAATTTCTGAAACGTCTCGTTGAGTACATTATTTTTGTAGCAAAACTTTATAAATTCAAATATGGTTGCAAAGAAAAAAAAAAGAAGTATAATGCAATTTTTCCGAAATAAGCTAGGTCCAGTAAAAAAACAATAATGCAGCTCAAAGATGCGACCTGATACGATTACCTAAAGCGCTGTCTGCCGCGGAATATGGTTTGTGTGCGAATGCGATAATAACGCTTCGGCAGCTGTAGTTTATTTGGAAAGCATCATCATGATGATAGATCTTATCGTCAATAGCAACTTTTACGATTGCGACCAAAATATGTCCCCCGATATCCTCGCGGTTTTCTGCAGCACATGACCTCACTACGTCATGTTCCAGTAGTCCCCAAGACTCTAAAAAAGCTCTAGTTCATAATGATCGACTGTTTACTCTTTTTTCTGTCCCATTCCTGAACAAAAGCCTCCCTCTTCAGATTTTCTCTCTGTCTTATGCTACTTTATTCTCTTCTCTAATTGTAATATATATTTCACTCCCCAGCTGGTATTAACGGTGATGTTGCTAACGATTATCGTGTACATATACACGGTGATCGCGTTCAACTTCTTCCGCAAGTTCTACGTGCAAGAGGAGGACGACGAGGTCAACAGGAATTGCCATGACATGTTGACGGTAAGTTTCACGCACTGTTTATATATATGTGTTTGTGTTTTTGTTAGCAAGTAGCGCCGCCAATCTTTTTGCGGGTCTAAGGCTCAAATTACACCGAGATGGAAGCGAAGCAGAGCGCAGTTTCAGTGTCATATGAATTTTAACTTTATTTTCATTACTATAATACTTATTATCGCACGAGAAACTTGAGTCATCGGAGTGCACGCGGCGCCGCGGGCGGACGCGCGACCTTTCAAGTTTCTCAAGCGATACTATGTATTATAGTAATGAAAATTTTGTCAAACTCAAACTCAAAAACTCAATTTTTGAGTTTGAGTTTGACAAAATCTTGGTCAGATCATGTGAAGACCATGTAGATTGGTGTCTGAAATGGTCTTTTGAGAAAAGAACCACACAGATTGAGCGGACCTGTCCAATCAGTGCACACAATTGTCAAAAATCGTGCAGCTTAACTCAGAACTTGAGGAGCTCAACGATTACACAGCATATACCAGAAACTTGTTCAGCAAACTGAACAACTTCTTCAACACCTACTCGACCCAATTATATGGGACATCTTTGCACGGCTGTGCAAATTACTTAATTATATTTTATCTTTTCCCTCAGTGTTTCGTGTTCAACCTGTACAAAGGCGTGCGCGCGGGCGGCGGTATCGGCGACGAACTGGAGCCGCCCGACGGAGACGACTCTGAAGTGTATCGAATCATATTCGATATCACTTTCTTCTTCTTCATTATCGTCATCCTGCTGGCTATTCTGCAGGGTAAGTATTATTCAACCGGTACTATTCAACCGGTTAAACATTCCAAATTCAAATTTATCTTATAACATTCAATGATATTATAGTGTAAAAAGGTGTAGATAGGTTATAAGGTGTCAGCAAGTGGCACGTTAAAACGAAGTCAAGTGACTAAGTTGGACCTCAGTGTCTCAGTTTCTAGTATACGAGACGACGCGACGTACTGTCGCAAATTATATTTGTCTCTTTTTCGCTCGCAATAATTGAATCATGCCATCCAAATGTGACGTCTAAACGTAATGTAGTGTGCTATTGTAATATTATTTATGTGTGCGTTAGTGTGCCGTTTTTGAAGATCGAATGTTATGTAGGTAACCTATCTACACCTTTTTACTTATAATATCATTGGTATCATTATTTACAATACTTATAACAAATAATGTGACGTCACAGGTTTGATCATCGACGCGTTCGGAGAGCTCCGTGACCAGTTGGAGTCGGTCAAGGAGGACATGGAGTCCAACTGCTTCATATGTGGCATCAATAAAGACTATTTTGATAAAGTAAGTATTCATTAAAGACTGTCTGGCTGTTCATCGATACCTATACTCCATTTGAAATAAGATTAGAAATTTAAATAAACCTTTTTTTACAGTCCGTTCAATCAACTTTGACTTCTTTACCGTAGGCATAAGGATGATATTAAAAGCAAAAAGTGGATACAATACCAACTGTTTACTGCAGCTGCCATTTGTCATGCCACCAACGCAATAGAATTCAAAATCGGTTAAACGGACTGTAAAAAAGGTTTATTTAAATGTCTAATATTATTGCAGAGTATAGGTGTCGAGTATTTACTAAAGAATATTTATTATACAGGATTAAATTGGATAGGTGTGCCAAATTAAAATAATATCTAATTCAACGTGTTGTAAATAAAATTTTGGGCATTTCATTAATTTGACAACGTCGTCACGCGCCCTTTTTTTTCATAGGAACGGTCAAAATAAGGTAAATAACCGCTCGCTAGTTCAACGCGTTGCCAACTTGCTTCATGTTGTTGTGAACTCTGCGATGAATCAATTGCATATAGGGCGCGCGCTAAAATTGATACTTTAATTTTATTTTTTATTTTAATAGATTGATTTTTTTTACTGGAACATCGATAAATAATTTGTGTTTACTTGAAGACAACAGAACTTAGATTTGGGAAATACTATTTATAATGATTATGTAATAGTAGACTGTTTATTGAGACAGGTAAAAATAACAAAATTAAATTCTAACATAACTAAAACTATACAGAAACTAGAAAATAGCGTCGAAAAACTCATCCGCAACGGTGTCGACTGGTAATGTACCCAAGAGACTGGCGGCATTACCGCGTTGTATGGCGATGCTTAGCCTCTGGGCAAGGTAAAAGCCAGCCTTTGGGTCACGGGAAGTGTGAAGAAGTGTAACAGTTACTGAACCTCCTATTCCGAGTTGGCGATTTATTTAATCCATCTTTTCTATACAGGTGCCGCACGGGTTCGACACTCATGTTCAACGGGAGCATAACCTAGCGAACTACATGTTCTTCCTTATGCATCTCATTAATAAACCCGACACGGAGTATACAGGTATGATATAATTATTATATCTTTAATATTTATGACAGAAAATAAAGTGTATTTTTAGGGGGAAAACTGGACCCTATTACTAACACCCCACTGTCTGTCTGTCACCAGGCTGTATCTCATGAACCGTGATAGCTAGATACATAGTTGAAATTTTCACAGATGATGTATTTCTGTTGCCGCTATAACAACAAATACTAAAAACAGAATAAAATAAGTATTTAAGGGGGGCTCCCATACAACAAACATTTTTCGGCGTTTTTGCCTTGTGGTACGGAACCCTTCGTGTGCGAGTCCGACTCGCACTTGGCCAGTTTTTTTTAAGTCTTTAGAAAATCCTCTGAACGTTGCTCTTCGGGATCTGTGCCCAGCGCTATATAGTATACATAGATATATCTTTCCCTATAATCTTCTTATCTGTTCCCGGTGAGCATTCTTTCACTTTTCTAAATTAAGTCTGACACAGACTTTTAGTTTAGCCATCATTTTTCTAATAACAAAACCTTTGTTCTCCAGGTCAAGAAACGTACGTATGGAACATGTACACACAAAGATGCTGGGACTTCTTCCCGGTCGGAGACTGTTTCAGAAAGCAATACGAAGATCTGATGGGAGAATAGACAACCTTCTAGCCACAGATAATATAGAACATTCGCTTTATCGTAGCAATCTCGAATTTATTGCTCAAATTAACACCAATCTATAGAATTTTCCAAAGATTTTTGTAAAGATTCGTCAAATATTTTAAGACGTTTTTTCGAGATGATGTATTTATGATTTTGTAAATAATTTATGGATTTGACGATTTATGTTTTTAGTAACATCTTTTTTATGACTTTGATTTTAGTTATTTTTATTTTCAGAATTATCTTTTTGCTCTATTTTAAGAACTTGCAAAGATACTTAGTAAATTGTGGTTGTGGAATAAAATGTAAAGGAACGAATCTTTACCCAAATCAAATAAGTAATAAAAATATCAATTAGCTTCATCATAAAGTTCAAATTCTTGAAATTTCTAAACAAATAAATACTTATAGTGAATGAGATACATTTTCTATTTCTTAAGTAAGTACATATTACAACTTATGGTGGCCTTTCCATATAAACTTTTTCTATTTTTAACTATTTCGATATAGTTTATGTAAGATAAATAAATAAAATTGTTAAATAAAACTATTTAATTTTACGTTTTCAGAAGTTTTATTTTTCCTTAATTTTAAAGTATCAGTCTTAAAAAAACTAACAGTACTTAAAACTATTATGTAACATGGAATTTAATTTGTAATCTTAATTATTGCTATTATTTCATCACTTATTTGATTGTGCGCAGGAGTTAACATTTCACTAAAACCTACATAATTAACGAAGTCGCAAATCTGAATACTAATTTGTTTTGCTGACTGTACAGTCAGCCTCAAACAGATGTATATATGTCGCAGCCAACTAGCTTAATTAGCCTTTCAGTGAACTGCCTAAGACGACCCACTGACCGGAAAATAGCGCTCGCCGGCCACTGCCGCGGCACCGTCGTCGCTTCGCTCGCTCGGCTCGCGCGTGGTTGGCCACAGATCCAACCTAACCTATAATGAATATCATTCAGGCCGCTAGTTGAACGGCGCCGTTAAGTAAAAAGGCTAGGCTATTAACTGAAAGGCTAAAGTAAGCGAGTTGGCTGCGTTATATACATCAACAAGAATTCAATTGACTCTATAATTTGTGTTCCAAAATACTGAATCAATGCGTAGATACATAAATTGTAGCTACACTACACACACACACTACACTACTGAATTGTAGTTCCTATTGTTGTTGTTGTTGTTGTCTTTGTTCCATAATATTGCGCATATTACGCATTGGGTACTATTAAGTACCCAATGCGTAATATTTTATTTATTTTATTTTATTCTGTTCGGGATACTTACAGCTAAATTAAACAATGCTCTTAAACAATATACATCTGAAGGCCATTTACAAGTTTCCACTATTTATATGCGCAATATTATGTAACAAAGATTGTAGACAAATGAATTCTAGTCGATCTTTTTGAGGCTGGCTGTACCTTAATCCATCACAACATTTTTCCTTGGGGTTACCGGCAAGTGGATGAAATGAAATTTAGTAATAATAAATATAAAAAGATGAAATAAATAGAATTACAAAACATACAGAAGAAAGTACTGTTTTCAGATACTTCCATTTATCACAATTCATAAAATTCTTAAAATGGCCGATTTTACACCAATTTTGTTATTCAATCCATCTATTTCAGTATCAAATACTTTAGAATTTTGGTATCGTTACTTTTTAAGTACACGCATATTATGCTGGCAGCGGCATTAGAGATTACTCTGCACTCGAAGTTGTTGACGATTACGTTTATTAGGACAAAATGTCCAGTTAAATTACGGTTCCCTAGAAAAGCGGTAACCGTACATAACGGCCGCAGTGACGTCTATCATGAAAATGACGACAGCGGCAAAGATTTAAATCGATAGATACGCCCTACCGCGTCAAAAGATAGTCGCGTTTCTGTTTCGTTTTGACACCTCGTAACACACAATGACGCAGTGACTTGATTGTCATGGAAACGCTATAATGTCGTCACTGGAAAGGCAAAATTACTTAACCGCCAAAGCCTAATTTGGCGGTTAAGTTATTTTTTCCTTTCCAGTGACGATGTGTGTGCTAACACTTTTTCGCGTGACTAAGTACAATACGACCGACGTAACTTGGCGGGCCTAAACTTTGCGCAGAAGGCTGCGCAGTAAGATTTTTTAGGAACCAAATGGTGACATGAGGCGAGTGCGAGTGAGAGAACATGCGCGAAAGTTCTTAGTGCCATGTTCAGGCCCGCCAAGTTACGTCGGTCGTATTGTACGGTGAGGGCAAATCTAGCGATTTAAATCTTTGGGCAGCAAGGTTTGACTTTACAGTGTCAAAAACACTTTCTAGAAAAACACACTCACTATACATAACGTTACAGTGACGTCATTCACCAGTAAATGGCGGACGCTATGTTCCGGTAACCGTTCTAAGACTACGACATCGTAGCTTTAGGTATGTCCAACATCAAGCGAAGAGATTCGTCCTCACAAACGATACTTCACTTTAAGGCGTTCTTAAAAGTGTTTCTGTCGCTTCAATGCGCCTCAAGATGACAGAGACCACATGAGACTATAACGGCGACATAAAATTGAGCTGCGTTCAACATAATATGCACTAAAACTTATTTCGCGAAGCAACCCACGTTTTACTTATGGTAACGTGTGCGTGAAGACACATGACACACACACGACGACACGACACACACGTGACACGTGACGTGTGCGTGTGGTGACGTGGCGTTAACACATAACACACACACACACACACTTCCGATTTCGCTGTGGCCTCAGACGGTACCGAGAGCTGCGCTTACACACACACATTCACAGCGTGTTTGTACACTTGGTTACTTACTACAAGTAAAGAGCGAGTCGTTTCGTAAGATAAAAATACTGTATTCATGGGAAACAAAAGTTTCACAGCATTATTTCAGCAACATGTTTATTTTATTTTATTTTGTAAGGGAAAACAAATAGTAGTAATAGATATTTTCTATAATAAAATAAATTGTACAAATAAAACAAAGTCGGGTAAGTTACACCATTTATAACTCAAGAACGGCTGGGCTGATTTTTATGATCTTTGATTTATTGCCCGAATAGCAGAAAAACTATTAACACAAGAGAAAATTTCAGGGGAAAAAAAATTGAGGATAATTCATTTTCTCATACTGATGAATCCTGAGGCAGTACGAAGTTCGCCGGGTCAGCTGGTAAGCCTACACAAATCTGGCGAGGCGTAGCGCAGCGCGGTTATCAGTGTCAAACAAAAAAATTTAAAAAACCCCCGACAAAAATAAAATTAAGGAATCCCTACAAAAAGCATGAAATAAAAAAATAAATTTGAAAAAATCTTATGGAAGTCGGGGGACCGTTCTGTGGAACACCTTCTATTCTGCTTCTGAGGTCCCCCGACTTCCATAAGATTTTTTCAAATTTATTTTTTTATTTCATGCTTTTTGTAGGGATTCCTTAATTTTATTTTTGTCGGGGGTTTTTTAAATTTTTAATTTAATTTTTTATTTCATCCTTTTTGTAGGGACTCCTTAATTTTTGTATTTCATTTCTTTTATTTTCTTCCGTTTTAAGATTCTGGTAATTTGGTGTTTAATCAGATTTTTTATCCGTCAAAAAATATTGATTAATTTATAGTTGAAGAATAATTTTTAAGACTAAACAGATTTTTTTGTTTTATTATATTTTTCAAGTTTTTAGTTTTTATTTCGTTAGGTAGTTAATATTCCTCATTCCCTTTCAATATAGTGTAAATTATTCTACTTGTCAAGCCCTTGCATTTGATACCTATATTGAAGGAGTTGTGAAAAAAAAATGTAATTCGCCATTTTGTGGTGGCGGCCATCTTGGATTTGAAATTTTTAATAGTGTATAGTATTCTACTAGTCAAGCCCTTTCATTTGATACCCATATTGAGAAAGTTGAGAAAAAAAAAATTAATTCGCCACTTTGTTGTGGCGGCCATCTTGGATTCAAAATTTGTTATAGTGTATAGTATTCTACTATTGAAGCCCTTTCATTTGATACCCATATTGAGGGAATTGTGAAAAAATATGTTATCCGCCATTTTGTAGCGGCGGCCATCTTTGACCGATTTTCATCAAACATAGCTAAGAACACTCCCGACTAATACACCTTTCAAACAAAAAAAACTAAATCAAAATCGGTTCATCCGTTCGGGAGCTACGATGCCACAGACAGACACACACACACACACACACACACACACACACACACACACACACACACACACACACACAGACACGTCAAACTTATAACACCCCGTCGTTTTTGCGTCGGGGGTTAAAAATCAACATTGCGAGCCTTAAAATAAAGTCTAAAATAAATAACCTGAGACGCGCACCTTTTTCGCTTAGATACGCTCTCGAGCTAATGGAAGTTTATTTAATCTCAACTTTGTTTGAACTTCAGCAAGGTCTATATTTGTTTGGCAGTGACGACCGCGCTGCGTTGCGCTTCGCCAGATGAGCGCCAGCCCTTAAGAATAAACAGAAATAACTTAATAAATATACTACCCACTACATTTTCCACAGATTACAACTTAGATATTTTGGCAAACGTAACTGTAGTCGGGGCAAAAATTATGTGAACAAAAGTAGAGATAAACTACGATAACATGGCGCGCCCCTCCAAATTACTGTGTACTGTACGATTAATGACGTGACTAGTCGAGCAACAAATCCGTGGATTTGTTTTTGTTTGACGGCCGTCTCATTACGCACACATGCGTTGTGAATCTTGGTGGTGCATTGTAAATACTTTCACAAATACTTTCAAACGTTTTGAATTTTGGAGGGGCGCGCCATGTTATCGTAGTTTATCTCTAACTAAAAATAACAAAACAAAACTCTTGTTTGTGTATTTTATCAGGTTCTAAGTTGATAATAATAAATTGCTAAACCATACGAAATCTACTGCTGATCCTTCAGAATTTTAGCTATCATCATCATCATACAGCAGTCCACTGCTGGACATACGCCACTCCTATTGCACGTTATTCAACTCGATTTTCGGCAACTCTCATCCAGCTGCTACCAGCCATCCTGCAAAGATCGTCGCTCCACCTATCCTGAGGGCGTCCTACCTAACGTTTGCCGAAAATAATATTATCTATATTACTTTTAAACCTATTTCGGTTAAGACTTAAAATGTCGATTCGATGTTCACCTTAAAGTAAGAAAGCTATAGAGCATCGGGTAGCGTGGCCACACATGAGACAAAAAACTAACTTAAATAACATTGGCTACTTATGTAGCTGCCTTGAAAAAACGGGCACGCACTGAGAGACGGAAATAGTATAGCTTTATCCTTTTCTGTTACTTATAATAACTCAATACTTTATCCCTTTCTTGTGGAAATGAAATGGCGCAACCCGCCGTCTATACTTTTCTTTGTCCAAGATGTTCACACAGTTTTATATATTTACATTTCATACAGTTTGACCGTGAAACATGTTGCTAGCAACACAAAATGACGTTGCTGTAACAATGTTGTGCAACTTTTGATTGCCACGAATACGGGGCTTGATTTTAACTTTGACGATTTACTTAGAGAATCTAACTTACCGAAGGCTGTTTATGAGCTAAATACAACGTGAATATACTAGTTAATGCACTGACCAAAAAAATAACATCAAACCATCGATGGTAGAAGTTGAACTGCAGATCTCCGAGCACCTGGGTGATGATGATGCGGTATTCGGATGGCATGTTCATCCGCATCAGGAGTACGGAGGAACAGAAGTACATGCCCATGATTTGAGCGAGAATCAGCACGATTATATTTGACGATTTCGATGAGGAGATTTTGTAGAAGAACTGGAACAAACGTTTCAGGTTAGTATTTTTCTGTACACTCTTCTATTATACAGGATAGGTTTGAGACAAAATTTTTGTTCATCATCATTTTATCTGCACCAGTTCACTGCTGGACATAGCTCTTTTTGCACGCAACTAAATCCAATTTCACACAACAAAGAGGTACTATTTAAAAAATGTAAATTCGGTTTTAGTTTTCTGATTTTTTGCGCTGAAAATAAGTAGTCTGGACCTTTCTGGCGTGTCATCAAGTACTTACTTTGGTCAGTGTAAGCAGTAACCCTCGAATGCTGGTCAGTGCGATACAGCCCACCAGTATAAAAGGCACGTGCTGCGACCAGAAGGCGACGTCGATGTTCCAGCCCAGCCAGTGGACCACTATCTACATATATGTACTTCTTACTGACACAGTATCATCACGGTCTTACCGTAGTCAGTGTAAGCAGTAACCCTCGCATGCTGGTCAGTGCGATACATGCAACCAGTATAAAATACACGTGCTGCGACCAGAAGGCGACGTCGATATTCTACTTTTCGAAGTACTTCTCACTGACACAGTATCATCACGCTCTTACCTTAGTCAGTGTAAGCAGTAACCCTCGGATGCTGGTCAGTACGATACAGTCCACGAGAATAAAAGACACGTGCTGCGACCAGAAGACGACGTCGATATTCTACTTTTCGAAGTACTTCTCACTGATACAGTATCTTCACGCTCTTACCTTAGTCAATGTAAGCAGTAATCCTCGCATGTTAGTCAGTACGATACATGCAACCAGTATAAAATACACGTGCTGCGACCAGAGGGAGACGTCAATATACTACTTTTCGAAGTACTTCTCACTGACACAGTACCATCACGCTCTTACCTTGGTCAGTGTAAGCAGTAACCCTCGAATGCTGGTCAGTACGATACAGCCCACCAGAATAAAAGACACGTGCTGCGACCAGAAGGCGACATCGATGTTCCAGCCCAGCCAATGGACCACTATCTCCAGGCCGCGTGTTACTGGGTCCTTCTTGCCGACGCGATCGAAGACTATGTTAATTGTTGACTGTGGACAATGAGATTTAAAGTAATATTCAGGATGACATTGAATAGGTGCGCCAAATTAAAACATCTAATTCATTGTGATAGAAATAAAATTTGGAGCATGTCATTAGAAAAGGGCTGCACGTAAGTGCGCGTAGGCCAGCGATTTGGCAACGTCATCGTGCGCTCTTTTTTTCGTAGGAACGGTCAAGTAAATTAGGTAAATACAGCTAGTTAACGCGTTGCCAACTTGCTTCATGTTGTGAACTCTGCGATTAAAGGATTGCTCATCGGGCGCGCGCTAAAATTGCGCGATAATATTGTACTCACTATAAAAATCTTCCAAACACAATATAACGAGAAGAAGTACCCGAGGAAGTTGAAGTACTTCCCCTGGAAGGTGTGCGACCACTCGATCTTCTCTCTCATGGTGCGCGCGTCGTGGGCTTCCAGGAACAGCTGGCGGGACAACTCCTCCAGACCTGAGATCTCTTGCCGGAGCTGGGTTATATCTGGAAGAGAATATTTATAATAAGTTCATTGAAAGAAAGAAGAAAGATTTTTTTATTACGTATTTAAAAAATAAAAGTTCTGTTCGACGTTTTTCGAGCCGCGGAGTGGTTTTGATTACATATCGAGACACCTGAAAGAAGCCCGAAAGTCTGACAACCAGTCTTACCAAGGGGTATCGTATTACCCAGTAACTGGGTTGTGGAGGTCAGATAGGCAGTCGCTCCATGTGAAATAATAATAATAATAATAATAATAAAACTTTAATTCAGACTAGGTCCATAAAATTGTTAGTATAATGGTGTTAGTAACAATAATGCTTATAAGTAAATAGGTTAGTATTGTTAGTTTTCAGGACAGTAATACAATTTTAATTCAGACCTAGGACTGTCCCCACCCAGTGTTTCTGAAAGGGACAGTCCGCTCTGGCAGCGATCATTTTTAGAATGCTGTTGTTACTACCATGCAGGCGCTGTAGTAAGGAGGCCGCTTTCTTTCTCATGATGGCATGGAATCCATCTGTGCGAGCCTCTGCGAACATTCCCGAAGCACTACAGCGCCATGGCAGCCCCAACAGCATTCTAAAAGCATTATTAAATTGAACACGCAGGACGTTGTAGGCTCGGCGCGTGTATGACACCCACAGGCCACTCGTGTAAAATGATTGACAGAACGCCTTAAAAAGGGTAACTTTGACGTCTGTAGTACAACGAGCGAACCTGCGGGCAAGCATATTGCTCCTCACAGACAACGCCCTGCGCTCCCTCTCTATGTCTACGTCATCCCTGAGGTCGCTCGTGACAACGTGGCCAAGGTACTTAAAACTATTCACGACCTTTAATGCTACACCGTTGAGACTTACGGGCGGAACACTGCGCGGCTGCTGCCTAGGTGCTTTAAATACAAGAAGCTCACTCTTCTTCGAGTTGTATATTAGGCCGTGCTCCTCCGCATAAGTCTCGCAGGTCGATAGCAACCTCCTCAACCCACCTATCGAAGGACTGAGAAGTACCATATCGTCTGCATAACTTATATTGTTGACACACGTTCCGTCAACGTGGCAGCCGACATGTGTACCGCTCAGTCCCTCGATAAGCTGGTTGACATAAAGGTTAAATAGCAGAGGCGAGCTTAACCCCCCCTGTCTGACTCCGCATTCCAGCCTGTACTCGCTCGACAGAGCACCCGCCCACCTCACCCGGTTCTTTTGGTTAGAGTACCAATATTTGAGAAGGGAGGTGTACTCCGCCGACACACCCGCGTCCCCCAACTTGCCCCACAGCATGTCATACGCAACCAGATCAAACGCTTTTGACAAGTCGAGGAAACACGCGTATACCGGCGTCCTCCTCGCTGTGTAGTACATGACAGTCCGCTTCAGACTTAGAATAGCGCTCTCTGTTGAGACTCCTGCTTTGAACCCGAACTGGGCATCGTGCAACTCAACCTGTGCAGTGAGGCGACTATTCAGCAGACTGTCAAGTACTTTGGCTGCTGTAGTAGCGAGTGAGATGGGCCGGTAGTTACCAATGTCAGATGTATCACCCGTCTTATTTTTAACTATAGGAACGACTATGGTCCGCATTAGCGGCTCCGGCAAATACGAGTGACCTATGCACAGACTGAAAAACATAGACAGTACACGCGGCAAATGAACCCCTGCAAATTTATAATGCTCGATGCTGAGCCCATCGTGACCAGGAGATTTTCCATGCTGCATTTTTCTAATAATTGTATCAACACTCTTCGCAGGTATCTTTACATTCTTCCCCGTCACAATGGGCCCACCAACACTCACCTCACCACACGCGGGACCTAAGGGCGACCGCACAGTAAAATGCTCTCTAAAAGCCTCGGCAATGTCACTGTGGTCAGAAAAACCATTGACACTCATCGGGATGCTAGGTCTAACGTTCAATTTGTTAGTATGCTTCCAAAAACTTCTAAAATCCTTAGAGGAGTGGTCGGATGCAAGGATGTCCATTCTAAATTGCTCTTGACTATCTTGACACCATTTTAATTTAGCTTTAAAATGTCTCCTCGCCTCCGACATCTCATCAAAGATTCGACCACTAACTGGTCGCCCCGCTAAATTCCACAACTGAAACCTAAGCCGCGCCTCCCGATGAGGGCCCGCAACGTGCTTATTCCACCCAATGACATAACCTCCCTTCCTGCGACACTTTTTTCTATACGTTTGAATGGCTGCGCGTGATAACGTATCAGTAATTTGCACATATAATTTATCAAGAGCCGAGTGATGTTCCTTGTTATTACAAAAACCATCACAACAATCACTCAACTCCTGCGGAAAATCTATCAACCGTAGTTTAGAATGACAAATGTCATGATATTCATTAATTTGCAGTGCCTGTCTCTCACCCCACACGACACGGTTCATAGGTATTTCCGCTAACAAATCATTAACTTTAGGCTTAAGCTTATTTAGATTACATTCCACTACTAGTGGGTAGTGGTCCGACCAATACACGTCGTATCGCACAGTAACACTAACGACTGACTCTCGTGCTGACTCTGTGACGATGCAGTGGTCTAACCATCTGGTACAGCTGTGAGCATCACTATAAAATGTATAAGTAGTTTTAGGACACATATTTATATCTATGCAATGCCAATTAAGATCCATACAAAAGTCTAACATTTCATTGTAAAACAACTCATTCGGGTGGCCATTAAAGTCCCCCAGTATATAAAAGGCCTCAATTCCATTGTTCTCCTCCACTTCAATTACCGATCGAATCACACCAAAGCACTCGGTAAACTCAGGTAGGTTATCATACGAGTTTGTAGGCATATATACACTAAAGAGTACTGCTGACCTTTCACACACGGTTACCTTTATCGCACAGACCCGCACATTATTACATTCTATCACGGACACAGACTGAAACGCACTTTCACGCCACAACAGCGCCACGCCGCCATAAGGCCGCCCGCTGAGTACACCCGCCGCAGTGTCAACCGCAGACGTGCCGGTGCACCCGAACTTGTCATCGATCGTGTTAAGCAGCGGCAGGTCATGCGGCAGCAGCCAGGTCTCTTGAAGGGCTACTACATCGGCTGTTTGGCATAACGTTCTGATTCCTTCTAAAGATCTCTTCATAGATTTACAATTGAAACTTATTATTTTGCTGTAATTATCCATCAAATATTATTATTAAGTCTTTCTGTACTACCTACTGTTTTCAAGGTTGGGCCTTGGCTCTTTTCCCTGCTCTCATAGAAGTTAACAAAACGCCTGAACGATATGCCAGACGGCCACAACTTGTCATCTAGGAAAGTGTCGATTTTATATTTTTTAACATAAAGTTTGTAAGCGTTGTAGTTTCTTTCCTGTTTCATTTTGATTTTTACCAACGAAACTGTTTCGCGTGTTTTCTCATATATATAATTAATAATATCTTGCTCAGCGACGTCCCTATGTACATTAGATATAAATAATGGTACTTTCGTGTCTGCTGCTTTAAATCTGGAGCTATTCTCACTAGAATCGGTAGTCGCACTGCCTCTCTGACTAATCAGACGATTTTTAAATCTCTGTCTTTGGACCAAATGCCAACCCTCATTCTTCTCTGGCATTTTCCATTCACCCTCTCTCTGAAGTACCTTAGCAAAAGAGACGTGTTGCGGCGGCGATAGCGTATTGTTATTAGTTGAATTATTAGTTTCCCTACCGCTAATAATAACAGTATTCTTGTCAGTGCGCTCAACAGCTGTTCTATTCATCGTAGGCGGAACCGGCCGCGCCGATTTATCATCACTATCAGTAATTGTGCTACGACGCAACACGCAGTCACCTCCCGTCCCACTCTCACCCCCTGCGCTGACGCCTCTTGCCGGCAGTTGCACCTTCTCACTCACTCCTGTCTCAATTACGGGCGATGAATGACAATAACGCATAGATTTATTAATTGATTTATGTGAAAGAGATAAACACTCACTGGGATCGTTATCGTTGACCTCGTCAGTGAAAGATATGTTGTTGCATGACGTTAATAGTGCCATCGGCCCACTGTCAACCATATTATTTAATCCACCTCCCCTTTTTCTATTAACGTTTTGCTCCTGAGTTCGAAATGAATTCTCTTTATGACACCCTAATAAATCATTATGATCCTTTAATTCACTTTTAGATACATAATTTAGTGGAATGTCACGCACTGATTTCTCTAAAAGGACTATTCTCTTAAGTAAGGGCGTCACATCAACATGATCGAAGGTGACGGGTGGAAGTTTTTCTAGGTTTTTCGCTACGAATATAGGTACCTGCTCGGGGTCCGTTTCTTTAAACAGGCAGATGATGTCCTCAATATTCCGCAATGTCTTTCCTTGACGTTTTCTTGTCTTCAATCGCTTGCTCACTGATTCAAATAGTAACGATTTCGCCACTTCAATGTCATCCGAACTAAAAGCACTTTCACATATCTGTACGAGGCTTACTTCCGTCATAACATCTATTTTATTTTGAACAAAAGCTAAAACTTCACAAATTACAATATTGCAATTGGAACATTTTAATCTCTTGGATGCGATATCCATTATCGTCGCAGAGGTCAACAACCTTGCGTGCGCTCAAGATCGCGGTCACGGCTGCACTGATACTGGTATACAGCTACATCCGGTTAGACTGGAAGCGGACCCCAACACAGTTGGGAAAAGGCTAGGCAGATGATGATGATGATGATGATTATGATCGAGACACCTCCGTGCCTCGGAAACATGGTCCCGGCTGTCATTCATAGATTTTTGACAGTCGTTACGGGTAGAAAGAAGCCTGACAACCAGTCTTACCATGGAGTGTGGTGTTACCCAGTAAATGGGTTGTGGAGATCAGATAGGCATTCACCCCATGTATAAGTACTGGTATTCAGCTGCATCCCTAACATAGTTGGGATAAGGCTAGGCGTAGGCAGATTGATCTAATAAGAATCAGAGGCTGACAAAAAACGGTCATCTGTGCTCGGACTAAATGATAAAAATTCAAACACTCACTCTCAGTTCCATGTCCCAAAGTATTAGTAATACTACCAACACTAGACAATATATTAGTCCAGAACCCGCCTCTATTCTTAACATTCGATTGGTCCAACATATACTGCTGTCTCGCTCCTATGCTGTTGGCTTCGGCTAGCGCTATCCTTTTCTTTTTCACCAATATCATGTCCATGGTTTGAAGAAGCTTCTTCTCGATTGATAGGACATCTGCTTGTGTTACTGATCTGGAATAGAAATTATTTATTTTTAGGCTTAAATTACTTGTTTCTCCGAAGAGGTATGCAGAGTGACAGAGAAATTCCTAATAACACAAAACATTTTTTTTTATAAAAAAGTTATAAAAACGAAAATTGTTACGGTTTTCCAACCTCCACAGAAAAAAAACCGCTACGACCTAAATATGCCTTTCATTTCCATTTACATTTTTACCGACTTCAAAAAAAAGGAGGTTATCAATTCGACACGTATGTATGTAATATTATTGGAATTGCATTATATTCACACATGACAATCTATTAGGGCTTCCAAACAAATATACAAAATTTTGTAAACGTATGTATGTATGTTTGTCCACGCATATCTCCGTATCTATTAATCGGATCGTGACCATTCTTTTTTTATTGGCTTACATTTACTTCAACTTAGGGAACAGTGCAAGTTTCATCAAAATCGATTCAGTAATTTTCAAGATATGGACTAAGACGTGAAAGTGTGACGGCCTGGCTTATTGATACGAGCTACGGGTGTAGTGTCAAAGGGAAAATATCTCAAAACCTTTGTCAAATTCTAGTGCAACAACTAAAAATTACGAAATAAAAGTAATTTAAAAAAATTAAACCGATTTCGGAAGTCGGTGGCAAAAAACTAAAACTATAAAATACAGATCCCAAAGACACCGACTTCCGAAATTAAAATTATTTCATAACTTTGAGTTAATTTCTTTTTGAAGTCGGTTTAATTTTTTTAAATTACTTTTTTTATGTAATATTCAAACATAAATTCAAATAATTCTGATAAAACATTTTTAATTCGATCTCCAAAAACATTCATTTCCTGATGACTCATCATCATCTGCCTAGCCTTTTCCCAACTATGTTGGGGTCGGCATTTCATGATGCCTAATTGGCATAAATCTTCATTATAATGAGAAATAGTGTATAGTATCTACAGGTGTTGTAATAACTCATATTGCACTATTTTCTTGTGTGGGTAGAAGTAATAATGAGTCAAATTGTCAGATTTATTATTGAAACTGGAATTTTGCCAACATGATTTCTGAGGAATGCACCGATTGTGTGTGTATTTTGTTTCGCAGTGTGTACAATTGTGACTTATATTCGTAACTGCTTTTATTTGGCAGCATAGACAATATCTTTTCATTTGAAAACTAGCGGACCCGACAGACGTTGTCCTGTTCCACTAAATAAAAAAATCTCAGAAAAAAACTTTTAGTGTTTACCGTTTTTTCCCATTTTTCTTTCCCTAACAACTTTATTTGGATACCTTTTGGGTATCCAGCCCGTTCTCAAGCGATGCGCTTACCACCAAACAGCATTGCATTTCTTTTTCCCCACCATACACCGCACACACACCACAGGTTTGTCACCTAATGCGATAATGTAGACAACTTACAAACTACAGTTACACCGTTACAAACTAACAATTCTTGATCATATTATGTCCCAGTAGGACCATAACTTAATTCAAAGAGAGCTCTCACTGTGAACCAACTCAGAGTGCAACAAAATATATCTATATCCTCCGCTATACTGTTGATTCACTAGCTCGCTTCATTCACTAGCTTCGTGCGGCCGCGCGGCACTGCCTGCAGCCGCGGCAGTGCAACGGCTTGGTGCAATAAATACATAAATAGATTAGAGTTTAATATGCTAATATTAGAACTACTTATTGCTTTTTTTTGTTTCGATCTGAAAGAAATAGTTCAAGTATGTCATGGAAGCTAATTTTAAAAACTGAAAAATCTTATTATACCTTATAAATATGGCCATCGAGGTGTATGGGTAGCTAACTGCACCAAATCCAGATAATAAAGCCATCACAGTAACTCCAATCACTCCTATACGAGACACACCTTGTTCTATTGAAAATATACCCTGAAATATGACAATGAGGTGTTAAAACGTTGGCAAATGAATACATTCGATACAATTTCATGTAATCTGCGGTCATTGACCGATTTTATTGATTTTTAACCGACGAAAAAACGGAGGATGAGAACCTCCTCCGTTTTTTAGTCGACGCGTAAAAAACCAGAAACAGAAACGTTAATGGACCAGAAACAGAATATCTATCATAATCTTCGACATGTTCCAATAACGAAAAATCACACATAGTATATTGTTTGGGCTCCTACTGAGAGATATTAGGAACTAGCTTCCGCTCGCGAGGTATGTCGATAAAAACCATCCTATGTCCTTCCCCGGGATGCAATCTATCTCTCTGCAAAATTTTATCGAAATCGAAGTGGTTTAGTCGTGGAAAGGTAACATACAGACAGACAGACAGACACAGTTACTTTCGAATTCACAATATTAGTATGGATAGGTAGGTAATAGGTAATACGCGTTGGTGTCCGCAACTCCACGTAAAGCGCGGTTTTTTGCGTACGGGTGGGAAAGTCGATTATTTGGACCCCAGCTCCTCCAGGAAAGCCAGCAACGGCTTGGTGCTACTGACAATCTCACGGAGGGTACCACCGGACAGTTTAGAAGCACAATGAGCTGCTGTCTCGTCGTCCTCCATGCAGGGCCTGCATAGCAGACTGCCTGTGGCTCGCATGACTAAAAGTCATTTTTTGGCTGATCTGTCAGGATGACTACACTCTTCTATTCGTGATTCATTACACTTTTGACTAACCGTCGCGTCGTACCTCTATGTTATCATGATCTCAAAATATAACCATTTTGAAAGGCAACAAAATGTAAAGAATCACGAATAGAGGAGTGTAGCCGTGCCAACCCAAATCAGCTAAAAAATTACATAAGACTTTTAGTCATGCAACCTACGATATTAGGAAAAGGGCAATGATCTCTTTTGCCATTCTAAAACGCGACGACTATTAGTCTGTAATGAGGTACTTAACTTTCACTCACCTGTTTTGGACTTAAAATAGGGAATGGATCTCCAATCTTCCAGAAGAAGTATAAGTAAATGAACCATACAAACATAGTCAATGGCCTTATCATATTCTGTGACACTGAAACAAACAGAAACATATAATTTTAAAAAATATAATTTTTCAAATTCTCAATCTCAAATGGCAGCCGGGGGTTTAATTGTAGACGTTCGTTGTAATAGTAAAAAATGCTCAAGAGATCATTTCCCATGTAACTGTATTTTTTTTTCTGGCCGGCCACTTTAATTTTTGGGTAAGAAACTAATAATGTACATTTTAGACAAGTTTTTGATATTGATTGTCGCTTAGATGAGATTGTGAATTTGATAGTTTTTTAAGTACGAGAATTGGCCTTCAGATGTTATGCAAGATTCAAACAGTTTAGCAAGACAACAGTTGTTATCCCGTTTTTTTTTTTTTCAGGATAGTAAATCATAAAATGACCCCTCCCGCTCTGGGTGGAGCGGAAGGGAGTGTCAGACTCTTTCTGACTAAAACCCGTGTTCCTTCCTTAGCCCTTTATGTTCCGGGCCAGCGGTAACTTTTTCGAACAATCCCGCTGAAAGTTTATCCCTTTTTAGGGTTCCGTAGTACCTACACGGAAGCCGGTTGCGAACTGCCCGCGTGCATGTCATGTTCGTACGCAGCAACTGCGCCTTCCACGCGCCACTCGCGCGCAATCTACGCGCCGTACTCGAGCGGCGCAAGAAAATTCACAACTGAGGCTCATAGTTCAAACGCGAAAGAAGCTATGTGCGCACGAGCTGCGCGCGCGCTGCACGCGCGCCTCTCTCGAGCCTTGTCGGAGTTGCATGAGAGCTGCGCGCCAAACGTAGGATGTAACCGCACGCGCGCAGTTCGCGGCGCATTCGCCAGATCTGGACACAACTTACTGAAAACCTCATCAATCTGTGAACTATTATTACTCGATTTGCAGAATTAATTTAAAGGTATCACAATATTTTTTTTTTATTTAAATTAATACTCACCAAACCTAATATTGCTGATACAGAAGTAAGCAATGTAGAAGGGTATCAAAGCTATGACCATAAACAGCAGCGAATAGAGACCCATGTTCCAGTGGAAATATCGGGAGCTGGAAGAAAAGCAAAAATATATTACAGGAGGCCGTGGTTAAATAATAACATCCACACAGGTTGATCAATCAGATCGTGGATGGGTGACCATCTTTACATACCGATACCCCTCCATGCCCCGGAAAGCATGTTAAGTTCCTGGCTGTCATTCGTGGATCTTTGACAGTTGTTACGGCACGGCAGTCAGAAGCCCGAATGTCTGACAACCAGTCTTACCAAGGGGTATTGTATTACCCAGTAACTGGGTTGTGGAGGTCAGAGAGGCAGTCAATCAATCAATCAACTCAGCCTATTGCAGTCCACTGCTGGACATAGGCCTCTCCCAGACTGCGCCACAGCACCCTGTCCTCCGCCTTCCGCATCCAGTCTACCCCAGCCACCTTCTTTAGGTCGTCCGTCCATCTAGGCAGTCGCTCCATGTAAAATACTGGTATTCGGCTGCATCCGGTTAGACTGGAAGCCGACCCCAACATAGTTGGGAAAAGGCTAGCAGATAAATAAATATACCTATACTAAAAAAATATTTAAAATATACCAGAAGAGTTAAACATAGGCAGAGACAGGGGGAATAAGGGAAGCTTTGTCAGATGGGTGGGACCATACATAGTAACAAAACAAAGATAAATGAAGAAATACATAATTATTATATTCCCATGCCGATCACGGATACTGTGGCTATATCTGTTTTTGACGCCTATGGTTTACAAACATGCTCTCTTATATGGCTGTTATAGCCTATTTCTGCAATAAAAGTATGTGCATGAGAATGCATGCATTGAGAAACATAACTGAAGTAGACGCACCACTCAAACTATAAGCCGTTTAATAAATACAGTTTGATAATCATGTGGCAACCCAATAGAATCATGTTTAAACCATATATTTTTATATTTCTGTGTTAACTTACAGCTAAGTTAAGTTAAAGTTAAGTTACAGTTAAGTTAAAGCTTGTGCATGTAGGTTCATTTTGTAGGTCATTATAATTTTATTCATAGTAACTTACCTAGAATCCAAATAGTCAATGATTTCAAATATGATGAGCTCAAACATGGTGCAGCTGAGAGCGAAGGTCACGGAGAAGATGAGCTGTACCAGCAAGTGGTGGACTTCATAGTCGCGGAAAAGTTGCTTCACAAAGAATATCCAGCCACCAACGAAGAAGACTATCTGGAATGTTTGTATAAATGATTTAATAAACGGATATGGATATCTATTTGTTGTATATTAATTTAACTATTTATTTACTGAGTGGACAGACGCCAGCACATCAAGCTACCCGAAAGTGTCAAATTTTTCCAATCAACTTTGAACCTTATGCGAATAGTGATAAAGTTAAAAATCTATTAAAGAAATTTGACAGATTGTTGTGCTGGTGTCTGTACTTCAGTATCATACAAGATGCCAGGGACATCAAAGTGCAACCTGTTACTATTGATTAAGTAGATGATTCTGGAACCCCTCCCCGAGTTGAAATTTTTCGTCGGTAATTTAAAAAAAAAGCTGTTCCATACATTTTGACCGCGGTATTGCACTTTTGTAGGAAACAGCTTTTTTTTTTAATTACAGACTACAAAGTTCAACTGGAGGAGTCCAGAATCATGTACTGAATCCATAGTAGCAGGTTGCGCGGCGATGTTCCTGCCACCCTGTATAGAGAAGAAAAGAAGAATCTGTATTTTCACCAAATAAAAAAGTGGACAACTTCAACTACAAAATAATTCAAGGTCTTTTTGTAAGCCCTAGTAATACTGGCACGATTTTTTTTGTCATGGAAGAGAATTCCGATAGTTCCATGAAAAGGCCGATTACATTAAATATTCAACAATAGCAATATTTCATAGACTTCAATCGAATTGAATGTTGTTTTGATAAGAATCATAACCGAATTGAAGTGTTAGGATAATTAATGGAAATCTACGATATTTAAACAAAATATATAGTAGCAGTTATGTAAATAAACTTGTTCTATCTGTTACTAATTAAATGTTTGGTTATATGATCGTAATATTTGAAAATTTTCAATACATAACCTACGACTTTGTTTACATTCAACTTACTTGCGATATTAAAATTATCAACGTGTCCTCTAAGAACGTCATATTGAATTATTTCCGCCGCTTATCGTCCTGTTTCGATACAAAGTTTTTTTTTAAAACATTTCACAATTTACTGAAAAATAAACTGAAAAAAAGAACTGGACAAGTTCAACCAACGTATAATAATTATTAATGACAATGACACAATGACACTGACAGCCGATAGGCTGGCTGACGGTGACGGCTGGGCTGGCCAACATTACATTGACAACAAACAAATAGAGATTGACAGAAAGGATACATGTAACGGACTTTTAGTAGATTTTTATGTAGACCCAATCAAAACTCACGCCTTTTTCCTATGAGAGTCAAAATGGGGGTAGGCAGTAACTACAAAACTCTTTCTACGGTTCTTACATACTTCTTTTACTACGTCAACGTTGATACGTATGAGTTTTTATTTATAAATTAATTGTATTGTATTTCTGTAGTGTGCTTACCAAGGAAACTTAGAACACAGAAGCAAGTCGATAGATTGTTATTCGTACTGTGATCATTACGTTCCATAAATTGTGCTCGGAAAATAATAGTTCTCTCCGGCCAATAAAATACAATAATACTTGTATACCCCGACGGGATAGGCACAGGCGTCTAAAATATCCATATTTCGTTTAGGATTGTAAGACAACTCGACCCGGACAATTGGACCCTGCGACAATTTCAACTCCAGGACAACTCAACCCCGACAATTCGACTCGGAAATCTCGACCCGGATCACTCGACCCTGACTAATCACGTCCGTCTATAAAAAAGCCTAAAAATATTAGATAGCCTGGTAGTACGACCAACTTGGATGTAGCGCTCGACGGCCGCTGCCGCGGCACCACTCGATGCGCTCGACGGCCGCTGCCGTGGTACCGCTCGCTCGGCTCTCGCAATGTTTGTCACAGTTTCTAACCTTTTTGCGTACCACGTCATCAGGGGAGACGACGTCACAGTTGTAACCTAAACTCTGTCTGTCTTTTTTACATTGCTCTCACATATAGAAGCAACAAGAATAATGTACCCAGGATTTTGTAATATCTTGATTTAAAAGAGTGTCCATGGAGTTTCTTGCCCGTTCTTCTCCATAGAGATCTACGCTTTGGAATGGGCAACTAGCTTCAACTTTCTGACTAACTGACAGACTATTTAATTTTGACAATTCAAAAGTGCCTGAAGGTTTAATTGAAATAAATGATTTGAGTTTGAGTTAACCCATTTGATCGGGGTGCCCTAGCTTAGCTACTACGATCAATTCTATCCGATTCCACAAATTACTCAGTTTACGTTTGAAAAGTGATGGGTGATGAGTGTGAAAGTGAAGAATGACTTTTAAGGTTTGGTGTGGAGTAGTCCGGATCTCTTCCACTTTCTCGTCTACTTACCTTCAAAGCAAGGGCTTAATTCAGAAACATTTTTTTTAAATCTAGTTGTCAGGGTTGAGTTGTCCTGCATTGCTATTCACAACCATCCGACAGACTAGTGTATCGAAAACGACACATTTCGATTCTGAGTTGCCTTGCCCCTGACGGTAAACGCTGTCGGAAAAATAGCGACCGTCTATTTTATTTAAACTAACAAAATTTTCGGGTTTGGGACATAGATGGATGTTCGATTCGGTACGGAAGCACATCGAGTGATTGTGAATAGCTATGCTGGGGTGGAATTGTTCCGGGGTCGAGTTGTCCGGGTCGAGTTGCCTCGGGGTCGAGTTGTCGTGACACCTTCGTTTAAATCCCGCGTGGTAGGTTCCTATTGCCATTAAGCGGGCACTAATCCAACCTCTATTAGAATTTCAAAATCCAAAAAACTTGATTGACAAAACAGCGCGACAGAGACAAAAAAGTTGCTGAGCAACGGCTCGGCAACTTTTTTGTCTCTGTCGCTGTCTCTTTGCAGAGATTTGGACAATACAATGCGCACACGGGAGCAACAGCAACGCAGGCAACGCTACTTTTTTGTAAAATTTTCGGTTGGGCGGCAACTGGCTAGCCGGCAACTTTTTGTCACTGTGCGCGCACTTGCATTGCAACATTTGCAACCAATAGACGGGCGAAAGTTGCGTTGCGTCCAAATCCGCGGATAAAAATGTCTCCCAGCTGCCGCTTCGCGAGGCGCAGCGCTGCGTGGTGCAAATCAAAAAGTAGGTACTCTGTGGTGCAACGTATTCTGAATTCTGATGTGTACCTTGTCGTGTAGTAATTATAGTTAAATTTTGAGTCGCTCTATTAAAATGTGCGCGCAGCGTCGAGTCGCGTGGCGTCTCGGTGTGAACTGACCCTTTCATTCACTTCTAGAGGTACGATAGGTAACATGTGCAGCGATTTTAGTTGTCTTCGGCGACTTCAAATTCTCACATCAACACAGATTTTGAAATAGTTAGCGACAAATTTACTGTCAAAATGTGTGTGGATCATAGACGTGATTTTGGAATCGCCAACGACAAAAGTTGCTGCGTGTGTACCTAGCACATTAAGCAGGTTTAATTTCTCCACTAGGTCATAGGTAATATTAATAGGGGAGGCATGAGGAAAGAGTTAAGATAACAGAAGACAGGCTAACACAAATTTTATTTACAACAAATTGCCACTAAAAACTACAAAACATAATTCATAACAGGATGATGGGCAAAACATTTGAATATTTTATCTGTCTAGCGCCACATACCTACTGATTTTTAATAACAAAAAAAATAGGCTTACTTATTTCCATTTTAGGTCAAGCCTGAGTTTTTACAAAAGATGAAACCATACCTACTGTAAATAAAAATAATATAGCTTATGCATAATGACATAATCAGTCTGTACGGTTCCCACTGCTGCGACACAGGCATCCTCTGTCCTCTCACAAAAAATGCATATTAAATATTGTGTGTGTACAGTTAGTTTATTGTATTATTATTATATACTATTGTCTCGTTGTCCCATAGGTTCTTACTTCTACAGGTACCCACTTAGGAAATGAAACCACACTCAGGCAGTCTAAAACTAAACACCTAATATTTTTATATAGTCATCAGCATCGTCAGAGACTTCTAAATACACTTTTACATCGTCCAAAGACTGCTGTGTATCATCATCTGCATAGACTTGTTCTGTAAACTGATTTAAATCTACATCGCTTGAATCAATCATTTTCTGAAAACTAGGCATAGTATCTTCATCAACTTTACTCATCTGCCAAAGATCTTTCGGTTTATTTTCAGAAACTGACAATGTGACCCTTTTACCTCCGTCTTCATGATTTGGTATCATCACAGTTTTTACATTGTTGTAAGTTATATTACCTTTGCTCTCCAATTTTGTATGAGCCTTTTTATGCTTTATTAGGAAAGTTGTTGAATTGAATTTGCTATGGCATATGTCACATTCTAGTGTGGCTCCTATGTGGTGACGTTTCACATGATCTGTTCTACGGGAAGCAGAAAGGAATCTGCACTCGCAATGTGGACACTTGTAAGGTTTCTCACCAGTATGGGTTCTGGTGTGATATAAGAGGGACTCTCTAGTTACAAATTTTCCTCCACATATTGAACAAGGGAAGTTTCTCTCTTTTGTGTGTTTGACAGAGTGAGCTTTTAATCGACTTTGTGCCCAAAATTTCTTCCCGCACCATTCACAGACATGGGACTTATAATTTCCATGTTCATGCTGAATATGAACTCTTAAAGATACTTTCTGTGTGTATTTCTTGTTGCAATAATCACAAGTAAACGTAGCCTCGGCTGGATTAGCCCTCGATTCCTTTTCACAAACTTTCAGATCAATATGCTTTTTGAATGTAGTTTTATTTTTGTACACTCTGCCACAGTCTTGGCAAACCAAGCTCAAGTGATGGCCAAGCTCATGCATTTTTAGAGTATGCTTGTTATTGAAAGTTTTCCCACATTCGCTGCAGACTATTGTGCAATGACTGTCTGACTTATGACTTTCCAGAAATGATGCAGAGCCGTAACTTCTAGGGCATTCGGAACATTTAAAGACCTTAGGAGCATGTACTCTTATAAAATGATTCCTCAAATTCCAAATAGTTGGATATTCTTTGTAACATTCTCTACATCTTATTGAATCACGATTGTTCTTATCAAACAACATTTCACTGGTTGGAATGTCAGTTGTATTTCTAGTTTTCCTGTGTTTCAGTTTAGCATTTCCATTATGTCCTTCTTTTTTTATGATCATATCTTCAACCTTAATTTGATTGGTATTATCCAGTGTGCGGAATCTACGCAATGCAACTCGTGGGGTATTGACATTCTTCTTTGTATCATAGAATTGTTTGCTCGTCATATCTTGAAGATTAAGCGAGACATACAGAGATTTACAGTCATATAACTCATTAGTAGCATATTCAAAATTGTTTGCGACTCCATCAAGGACATCGGTAAGATACTGGGCATTCTTCAGGCATGTATGTTTGAACCTATAGGAGCTTATGGCTGATTTTGTGCACTGATCACATAGTGCATTGAATGTACTTATGAAGGAACATATCTGGAAAAAGTAGTTAATTATTTTCATGGTACATTTTGTAACAATAATAAATTCTATTGCAGTTTTTCCAAGATTATAAAATACTTATGTACCTAAACATGTACATCCTGTAGGTTAGTGTCAGTATGCAACCACAATTATTGTCTATGCAACTACCTTTTCTGTATTCTGAGGCAACTGCACAGAAAACAGTGATGGTCTTTTCATTATAACATGTCATTTAAGAAAAATATGAATGCTTGTAAAATATTATAGTGATACAAATAAACAAGTTAAGTACTCTGTTTTAATTACCCTATAACCTACCCCCACAAAGGCCCAGCACACTTCCACTGTGAATTCATTGTGGAAAATATAACACATAATTTATTAACTGGGTTATTAGAGACAATTAAACATGTTTCCCGCAGGTCTGACAGTACAATAGGACATGACTTTGCCCAATTTAATATTGTTTACGGGTGTCACTATAGAAGTAATACAAAAGCTACCTTACCTCTTGATCAAAAATAAAGTTCAACACTTCTGAAATTACTGTATCGTATTCGTAACTATGTATATTAACTACAACTTCGTCATTTAAACGAATCGGTTCCTCTTCTAAAGAACACAAACATAAACAACAAAAATCTTTCTTCCTATTTATAATGCTGTTCAAAGCGTTATTTATTGGCGTCATTTTCTGAGAATAGTTTCAGATTTTAGCAGATATTAAACACGAAAAGCAGTCGGAAAAGATATTAATGAATAAATTACAAAATAATTCAACAAACATCGAATTGACAAAACGAAATAATATGAAACGTCAATTCATGTACTCTGTGCGTCAACTGTCAATGTTTTTTAGTGATGTTCTTGGTTCCGCTTTGCTTATAACTTTTATGACTTTTACGTTTAACATTAGTAGATAAAATTGACTAAATAGCACGGCACAGGCGCAGATTGACGGTCGGCGGTCGCAAGAAGGTCGCATGTGTCGCAACTCGCAACCATCTACAAGTGGTAAGACAAGTGACCTGCTGTGACAGCCATTTTTCGAGATGTTTCATTCATTTTGTCGGACGCGGTCGAAACAAAACAAAGAGAAGAAATGTACCTGAAAGGTTGGCTTGGCGGCTATCTGAAAAATAGGCCAGCGTGAAAAGTCAACCAATCCCAGTTTGTTTCTAGTAGAAACATAAGGGATTGGTTGATTTTTGGGGGTAGAAACTAGAAATTTCCTACCGCAAAAATCTTGATGTTATCGAGATAGATCGATATAATATTGTGCTTGGTCTGAAATAAATATTTTCAAATTCAATTACTTATGAATATTTAGGCGATTACAATACATTTTTGTGCTGTCGCTAATTTAGAAAACAGATTAAAAAAATATGTCACGAATGTCTGACGCACGTACGCGGTCGGTACGTCATTCGCATACTTTGATACATTCTATTCAATCTGAATAAAATTATAAGAAATAATTTAGAAAAGCATGTAAATCGTGGCCTGTGTTGTGATACTTGTGCATTTTTAATTCTACAAAGTTAATTTAATCGAGGTAAGTCATTATTTCACGTTTCTCCAAAAAAAAATATTTGTCCAAAATTTACTGAAACGATTAAATTCTGATTGATTTATTACAAAAACTGGACATCAATAGTTGCTAAAATTAATTTGGTTTCATATTATTGTGTTTCACGGCTCGTTTCCCACGTGAAATGTGGTCGTAAAAAATATTGATTTCGTTTGGCTATTTGTTATTTTTTTCGACCGGTAAGCCGGAATACTGCCATGTTTTGACAGGAACTTGTTTATAAATCGTCTATCCTTATGTATTTATAGTATATAACCTATTAAAGAGCTCTCCGATTCACTCAGCTTGTTCCTTGCATCACGGATTCGAAATTCAAGTCCAGAATGGCCTAACTGCAAAGGAAGTATCAAACAAATCTAAACTTTATTGTGATCTGTTAAAGCTTATAATTCCAGGAAGCTTCATGGGTACTTAGGGCATAATGAAGTGATTTTATCGGAGTAGGTAATTACATAATTGCATTTAAAATAGGGTTGCCTGCAATCATTGGATGCGGGTACTGCACTAAATAAATATGACCTTTTTTTTGCTGAACTACTTATAGGGTGTCGGATAAAAGAAATCCATCATTTATAGTTTACTATTCAAGCTATATAATAATAATAATATAAAAAGAAAGTTTCAAATAACTTAACATTCAAATTTAGGCAGTCTCAGACTTAGCAAGTAATTTGCTATTATTTTAAGCTAAATATTCCATTAGATTCATATTATCATATTAGTTACAACACACCTAATATTTCTTAATTTCTTGATAAATTAAACAGCACTGATAGGAAGCCATAAATTATTAGTATCTTAACTCAACTCACATTCTTAAATACTGTGCCAACATTATATCCCCAATCATTTAAACTTGATCTCTCACTTTGGAAATTTATTTTTCTAGAGAAACTCGAACAATCCATTGTTTAAACCCTTATTTAAAAAGATGACACATAAGATTTATTTAAGTACCACCCTATAAAACTAATATCTAACTTATCAAAAATCCTTGAGAAAGTCATGCATTACAGACTCACAAATGATGTAGAAAAAAATCAGATTATAAAATAGGAACAAAATAGCTTTCAAAGGGGAAAACTAAGACGACACACAGACCAAATTGACTACTTCAGCAGCATTTAAATTGATAAAAAAGGTAATCGAGAATTTAGATAAACATATTCCAGTATCTGTCATCTTCTTTGACATGAGCAAAGGTTTCGACTTTGTCAACCACGATTTACTAATACACAAACGCAATAACTATGGTATTAGAGGAATATTTATTGATTGGATTACTAGCTATTTATCCACAAAAAATAGAAATAATCAAAATAAACGAAAATAACAAGTCCACACCATAATATAGTACTGAAAGTAGTCAAACCAAATCAGGAGTACCCCAAGGAAGCATATTTGGTCCATTACTTTTCCTTATTGCCATCAATGATTTACCTACAGTTTTACAATACCAGTGCATACTTTTGCTAATGACATATTGGTAATTGTAACTTTGTAACAAATGATAGTAAATCAGAAACAAGTTATGAAAAAAACTTTAATCAAACAGTAAACAAAGTTTTTAATTGGCTGGAAAACAATTATCTTTGTGCAAATCTAAGTAAAACCAAATATACATAACTATACATTTTATAAACTAGAATTCAAAATAAATGGTAAAATTTTTAGAGATTAATGTATGTATGTGACTCAATTTCTTTTTATAACCAATTTCAGTGCATATCAGTTTTAAGCTAATTACTTTTAAACAACCCCAAGTAACATGGGACAAGGGCAGGAATGTTACAATGATGACTTTTGTCGTAAAATTCGTCAGATTTTCCTGGTGAATACAGGCATTGTGAAATGAACTTTATACAAGGCTGTTTCGTCGGGGCAGATTAACAAAATTATCAGGCAACACATGTTATTATCAACCAATTTGAGATACGAATTTGATTGATTAATAGGAATATTTGCAAAGCAGTCCATGCAACCTAAACCTTACTTGAGCGTGCCTTAAAATGTGCTAATGATTAAACCTGCTGTAAAAATCTCACCGTGAAAACTTAGGTGAAGTGAGCGTGGAGTGAGCTGTCAATAATGTAAATTCCTAGCAAAAACAAACTCACTTCCCCTACGTTTTCACGGAAAGATTTTTACAGAATCGACCGGCTGCTTATAATTTCCGTCACTCCACCTAGCCTGAGCGCGTCGTACCTTACGTTTGCCTATCTCCACTAACACGTCTACCCCAACGGCCATTGATCGGTTCTACGGCTAATATGGCCGGCCCATTGCCACTCTAAATCGGCTTGCTTATTGTGTGAGCTATGTCGACAACTTCGGTTCTCTGCCGGATCACCTAGTTCCAGATTCGATTCGTTCGGATTCGCAGGGTGGCAGCTGGATGAGAGAAAATTGAGTTGGATGGCGTGCATTAGGCCTATGTGTCCAGCAGTGGACTGCTGTAGGCGGATGATGATGTATTCCCGCTGTTATTTGTAGACCTTTGACAGTCGTTACGGGTAGCCCAGAAGCCCAAAAGTCTGGCAACCAGTGTTACCCAGTTACTGAGTTGTGGAGGTCAGATAGGCAGTCGTCCCATTTAAAATACTGGTATTCATCTGGGAGTTGGGTTGTGGCTAGGCAAGCAGATCATCTAATCTCAGATTTCGTGTACTGCACCGGTTGACGCCGGCACCGCGCCGTCACGTTAATGGACGCCGCACAGGGTCGTAGCATTATGCTGAGCGATGGCCGTTTTGCGTGTATATGACGCATATTTTCCCCTACTTGTTATTTTTTGTGTTACTTAGTGTTCTTTCTCTTCGCCATGTTTACCACAAATAAACATATTTTCTTTCATTTAATTTTATTCTTTCCTTTTGCAGAAGATTGCTTAGCTTATAACAACAGTAGTTGACTTCTCCCATCATTTTCATATTAAAGACATAAAGCTACTTATATTGCCGCTAACCATTTGACCTTTAGCCTTAAATCCTCCGCTCTTTGTCCTAGCCTCAGCATATTTGTCATTTAATTAAAGATAAGAACTAATTGAAGAAACGTGAACACAATTAACATGTTTACTACTGATCTAAGAATATCAGACAATTAGAACATAAATATTAATTACGTAACTGCACTGTAAATGTTCAAGCTAATATGGTTTGACACTCGCTGAATGGTACTATTATTAAAATATGAGACATGAGCCCGTTACTTATGCTATCGAGCCCTTGCACTGAGTCACGGGCTAAATGGCAGCTGCCCAGTGCCCAAATTGATCTTGGGGGCTATGTTGGAGCTGCCATCGTCATCTTGAATGCCTAATCTACAACCCGCGAGAGAACTTGAGACTTCGCTCGAATGACGTAAGCGCGCGGTACTGAGACGTCGATGGCGAGAGCGGTAACAGCGTGAGTGTCGGGAGAGGCCGCTCAGGTCTCAAGTTAACCTGGCAGGTTGTAGGTACTTAGGAATCGTCAGTCTCCAAAACAGAATTAGAATTGATTAGCCAGAAGCTTGCAAGTGTGACGACGATTTACTTTTGATATTCCAAGTAAAATTAGAGAAAACAAACGACCAGTGGTCTACATTAACCCTGGATCGAAAGAGCTGGAAGTCATTGGGAAAGGCCTTTGCCCAGCAGTGGGATGATGCGGGCTAACAGTAACAGTAGATTATTAGAAGAGGCAGATAAGTAGGTCTGAGCCCATTCTGTTATACAGCAGCATTTGTTTGCACTAACTAGTAACGAAAGGTTCTGGAGTGGCGACAAGACGCTAGCGTTGGAAGGCCTCCCACAATGTGGACCGATGACTTTGCGAAGGCCGCAGGAATCCGCTATGCGAGAAGCACAGAACTGGTCGAAGTGGCGGTGGGAGGCCGATGTCCAACAGTGGACGTCTTTTGGCTGAAATCGAAAAGCACAGGCTCTTCAACCGTACTTAATTTTTCATTTTCTTAGTGATGACTAATAATGACCTTAGCAGAGTGAATAAATAAAAATAGCCCTGTCGGACGATAAATGCTTACAGCCGGGTACGTCGGCCCCGGATATTGTACGATAGCTGGTCTAACCTTAGCATACCGGCCCATATCGATTCTGCAACGTAGAAGTGGTTAGCCTCGAAGCCGATCAATCTTTTACATACAGAAACTCAACCCTTTCTCCCTTTGGGGTAGGCAAAAACTACAGAAAGCCAAACAACGATCCTTACATACTTCTTTTGTTTTTTTTTTGAGGGTGGTATATCATCAAATGACTCCTCCCGCTCTGGGTATAGCGGAAGGGAGTGTCAGACTCTTACTGACTAAAACCCACCCGTGTTCCTTCCTTAACCCTTTATGTTCCGGGGTACCGGTAACCCTTTCGCAAATCCCGCTGATACATATTTTGCTTCGTTTACGTTCATGCGTCAGCACCCTAATTGCATATCACATTATCTAACACAGAGCATGTTACACCTATCTAAATAATTTTGAAGGGTATTGCCGATCCACTGCTTCATTATCTTCGAAAATTGTGCTCAACAACGTAAATAACGCAATGAATGTTGTTCAACTGTCAAAATAAAACCCACAGCCACTAATAGTGTGTTACACAATTACCCCGCTGGTCATGCACGCACGCCGGTTGCGAGTATCAATCTTTTAATTACAGGAAAAACCATGAATAGTGCTGGTTTGCGATGAATCAGCGTTATATATGACAGTACAAACTTCAAAGTCTGAGGTTAAAGATGAATTTACCTTCCTACTAGCTATTTTACCTTTAAAGGACCATCTTCTTAAAATCGGCTTGAGCTAATTAACACTTTGTGAGTGTTAATTCGTCCTATTATTAATTTATCACAATAGAATACAGCTTAAAATGCCTGCCCTATTTTAACATCCATGTATTGTAGGCCGTTGTTAATCAATAAACGTACCTACTTTGCGTTCTTGTCATAAAAACTCGAAGGACCAAAGCCAAGTAAAGCTTCCTCTTTTTTATTAGAAAAGTCCCTTTGTTACTTTCTTTGTACAGACGCCAGCGCATACTGTAAAATTTTCCCAATCAACTTGAACCTAATGCTTTAGCGATAAAGTTGAAAATTGATTAAAGAAATTTGACAGATTACAGTGCCTTGATGTGCTGGCGTATGTACATACATATACTCACGCTTTCTTTCTATTTGGGAAGGCAAAAAACTACAAAACGCCACCTGCTGCTATCCTTACATAGGTACTCCTTTTGCTTCGTTTACGTTCATACATCTGCGGGGTAATTTCGTAACACACTATCAGTAGCAATTGCTTTCATATGGACAGTTCAACAACATTAATTGCGTTTATGTTGTTGAGCAGATAAATTTTCCGAAAATATGAAGCAATCGATTAGGAATTGAATGACGGAATGACGGCACGGTTGGCGCAGTGGTTAAGCGATTGACTGCTGCGCTGCGTGTCGCGGGTTCGATTCCCGCACGGAACAAATATTTGTATGACCTACAAGTAGTTGTTCCGGGTCTGGCTGTTTGTGTATGTTTGTAAACGCACCCACAATACAGGAGAAATTCCTAGTGTGGGGCAACGTTTTTTAAAAAAAAGAAAATCTTTTAAAATCCTTTGGATTGTGCAAGAAAGTGTGTTATGCAGTTGGAATCCGGCCAATTCCCGTAATCTCGTCGACAGTCGACAGTCAATGTCAAAAACTTGTCAGAAATGTAGGGAAATTAGAGGTATTGTTAATCTCAGTCTCAATCTGTCGTGCTTAAAATACGAGAATTGCCCCTGTAATCTTTCTTCTCAGTTGCTTCCTTATATCTGAGCTTAAATTCTGCCACTGCGCCTCTCCTGACTGTTATGTCCTGTTCCAACTGTAATGCTTTCTGTGAAGTCGTTCCAGCAGCCGCCTTCATCGTATCTATCCATCGCCACCATGCTAGAAGCTAAGATTATTGAAATATACGCTTTGAACTGCCAAATGTTCTCAATTTCCAATCACTAATTGAATTGGAGTGAAAACGGAGCAAATGCGAGCAGACGAAATTGCTTTAAAATATTCTAAAGGTATTTGCAAAACAAAACAATGTCATTAACACTTAGCAATGACATTTACCAATGCCGAAACATGTTATGTGACGTCACAGTTGTTTATCCGCTCGTTAACAGTTAACATTATCCATGCGAATGTATTTGTATATTCAGAATATTGACAAAAATGTCGAAGGTGTGTGGCCGTTTTATTATTCCTAAGACTTAATTTCATTAGTGAATATAGATGGGTGAAGCTTGTTCTCTAAACGCCTAAAGGTTTAGGTTTAATTAAATCAGGGTCTCTGAATTTGGTCCTTTATCCAAAAATAAGTCTTACCTGTTCTTGTTTTCGACTTTGTTAACCGGGCCTTGTATGCGAAACAGTGCCTTCAATACATTTATCGGGGATTTTCGTGCTGTTTCGCACTGATGGCTTTCATGCCATCATTCGCAAAAGGACGGTATCCCTGATCTGCAGATTGCGTGGCAGCCGCAATAAAATCTTGAAGACTGTGGCTGATAGGATTTCATCTCCGCTTTGGAGGTCCTTTGTCATATCATCGAATCACAATTTTAATTTCCATTTTTTAATATAAATTTTTGTAATCTTTTTTATAATGTAATTGTACCTTAAGAATCTACAACTATTATTTCACAACATCGCTTAGTTTTGCATCACTTTCTTATACCTCCTATCCCTCCTCTACTGGCAAAACATTCCCACGTTAGTTTTCGTTTACCGAAAGTCTCGAAAACAGTGGCATAGCAGTTTCGACCAATATAAACGTCACCGGCCTTCGTTTGATAGTGTTTACGTAAGAGCGGCAAACGGACACACCCCCCAACTGTTTTATGAAAGCCGTTCTAGCAGCCAAGGTGACTGACGTAAGATTTTGTGATGTTACGTATAACGAGTCGTGTGAGGAGACTAAAGGTTTATCGGAATACAATTATAATTGCAAAGCATTAACAATTGTGTTGTATCTTGGGAAACAATAAAAAAAGGTCTTGTATGCACGAATCTGGACAGACATAGTGACATTATCATGCTAAGTTGGACTGATGGTCTTGACATTGTTGTTATTGTTGGAGATGATTCTGGTCACTCAACCCATGCATGATACTAAATAATTTTAGCTCCCAATGACACCCACGACAGGGTTGTTGGCACTGGTGCTTCGAGACAGAGACAGCATGGCACATGACTTGAATGAAAGTAGAATAACTTTCCTATGATTCGGATCGGAAGACCAGGTAATAAACTACATCTTGTGACATGATGTGTATCGTACAGCGCAATTGTATTTTAAAAATAAAATTGACGTAGGCGAAGTACAAGGGCACGATGAATAGTTTAAGCTGTTTATACAATACTAGCGTCTCCTCACTACTTCGCCTTCGTGAAATATCTTGTCCTTTCTGTTGTTTCACCCCCGATCTTTCTCGTCGCATCGTATCGCCTGCCCGCGCTATTACTTCGTTTTCGCTTAGCGTTCTTGCTGACTTTTTTTTATTTTTGTTTTGAGCGTGTTGCTTGACTCCTAACGTGATGTTCGGTAGCCTATAGCCTCCCTAAAGAATTGGGCTATCAACTGGTAGTTCCAGAGATTAGCGCGTTCAAACAAAACTCTTCGTTTTTACTATTAATATTTCTTTTATAATTCTTCTGTACATATGTATGTCACTGAACTCCTAAACGGCTGGACCGATTTTGATTAAATTTTTTGTGTGTGTTTGTGTGTGTGGTCCCTGGATGGTTGGGATTCATAATTAGACTGGGTAGGTGACCCTGCCATCGAGTACTAGGAAACAGGACAACGACTGTCCGGTCAGCTAGTATATGTATAATATATAGATTCTTTACTTTGCGTCTGTTTATGTTAATGCGAGCACACACACATATCGATGATGCATACAGCATAATGCGAGTGCTTTTGCGGAACACTTGTTTTGATGACAGTTTCATCAAAACAAGTGTTTCGCAAAAGGTGTGGCAATGTCTTCTTTATAGCTGTTATTTATTCCTTTCTTATGCACAGCACGATTACCGCAAGGAGTAGACTGAATGAAGTAAATTAATTTAAAGAATTTGAGTGATTTGAAGGCGTGCCGTGCTGTTTCTGAGCTTCGGACGTAACAATTGTTCGTTTTCTACTCTCTCTCTCTCTTGATAATGGAACTTTACCTAGTCTGAGGGGCTCGTGGCAAAAAAAAGGTCAAGCTACGCTCACCGCGGTTGGTTCGGGGATGGGTGACCATCCATTACATATTAAGAAAGCTCGTTAAGCCTTTGAACCTGGCTGTCATTCGTAGATCTTTGACAACCGTTACGGTTAGTCAGAAGCCCGAAGGAGTGCGAAGATCCGATAGGCAGTCGCTCTGTGTAAAATACTGGTATTCAGCTGCATCCGGTTACATTGGAAGACGACCCCAGCATAGCTGGGAAATGGCTAGGCAGATGAGTGACATAAGAGTAAGTCATCGAAGGGGGTTTCGTGAGGCACCAGACGGTTTATTTTGTAAAAACCTTGCCGCCAAAATGTGAGTGATGATTGATTGAGTGTGATTCATTCCACCTGATTGCGAGCATCACAACTCACTTCACATCGGTGAGATTTCTACAGTATAGACCGGCTGGGCTGTAGACTTTGTCTACTGGGAGATAGTAACAGTTTCTATGCGGCTGCCAAGCTTGGTGACTAAAGGAGCAACCCCTTCGAATGTGGGTGAAGATCACAAGTCCAGCAATGAATCACTTTTCGAACATACGAGTCAAAATTCTTTTTCGCTTTGTAATTTTTCCTTACGAAGACCCATTTACATTTAGAAGTATTGACATTCCAAATTTGGACTCTCCAAAGGTTTATTTTTAAATTTTGACGGTTAAATTTGGTTAAGATCTCACACGCAGTCACATTCGCTTTCTTTGTTTGTTTGGCAATTACAATTTTTATTACCTATTGTTATTTGGCTCCTGCTGTACGGAAAAAATACGCGAAAAATATTTTGTTGTATCAAATCTTGCGTACCAGTGCAAAAATTCGCACATGATACCCAGGCGAGATAAAAAAGCGTTGCGTACTGCATGACGCATGTTGACATTGTCATGATGGGCTATTTTTGGACTATGTACCATCTTGTTGTTAATTTGTTTTGTAAACGTCTGCCACAAAAGCTACATTACTTACGTAATTGAAGATACATCGTGCTAATCATACTAGCACTAAGTAATGGCTTTGTCTTAAGATTTATTTTGGATCAATGAATTTTAAGGGGTGACAAGTACGAATGGTCCAGACTTTTTGGACAATTGCCATAGTACTAGCTTACTTTCAATCAGTGTTACCTGTAATTTATCATCAGTAGGTACCATACCATATGGGAATAGTGACGGACGAATATCCCATTTTCACGTAACTTATTTTATGGGAGGCATTCAAATTTTTTGGCCAGTGCCAGTGTGTCCATACCTGATGTTCTATTTTAATACTGTTCAACCTTATACAACTTGCTATTGGGCAGTTTGGTCAACCGCTCGTAATGTATCGGGAAAAAATATTAATAGTTCCTGTTTTTGTGATAATTGTGGTTGTGGTATTTGTGAAAATGAGAGAAGTGAAGTTGGACAATTGGAACAAGCGTAAAACAAAAATCCGTAAGATTATTTGAATATTTTTAAAGCATTTAGGATACCACTAGATAATATTTTGCAAAAGGATGTGAATTGTGAATAAATGTTATCGTTATCCATTAGCTTTCGACACATTATTGATCCGTAAAGGGCTTTTGTTAAACGACATTCTGTCGCGATAAAACCGCGAAATTGCCCTCTGCCGCCAATAATGATTATATACGACTTTATGTTCGCGTAAGTATTGTTTTATATACATATACCTAAATTTTCACGTCATCGTACGGCGGAGTGATAACACGTAGAGTGGGTGTGTAATGTGTAATCCGCCGCGCCTCCGCAGTTCGACTGCTGTTTTGCGCGGGAACGAGCGCGTTTTGAGTGTTCCAGAATTGAATTTCCCGCTAAAATATTTTAAGTGGTTACGAGAAGTGTATTTAATTCGATTTATTTTCGGCCAGTGTTGTGTTTTTTTTTTGTAGATAAATATGGATGAAGGTATGTTTAGGATATGATTTTCGGAATATTTTTTTGTTAAAATATTTTTAGCTGACTTTACGCTAAGCGTATTTATTAATGAATAACTAAAATATTCTTTGTAACAAATAACAGCTTGGTTTAAGCACATACTAGATCAAGGTAGTCTACTTTTCACTTTTGTGTCCCACAATCAAAAAAGATACTACAACAAGTTCCACCGTGCAAATTAATTGCTTATCAAGATCTAGACAGTAGATTATCGTCCGGGAAATCAAGGAAAATGTTAATATAAATAATAAAATGGCCAAGTTGTTGTTTTATGTGTAAGTAAAACAAAAAAAAAAAAAGTTAAACAAAGTTAAAGAGAAATCCGTATCAAATTGTTATGGGTTGACTTAATGAAACAAAGAAAGTATTTTCTGAAAGAAAACTAAAGAATTGGATGACTCGTGCATTCTTTGGATAAAGAAAGGAAAGACGTCAGGTGGGTCGTCTTAGAAAAATACCTAATTAATTCTGCAGAAATAAAACGCATTTTATAAAATTACCTTTAAAGTAATTAATACTTACTAGGGCGTCAAAAAATAATGAGAGGTTTTCTTTATGAGTACCTATAAAAAAAAAAAAATAGTTTCCAAGAACTCTGTAGATGGCGTTGTACTGACTACGTTACTAGGTGCCAAAGCCAAAACGCTTGGAAAAAACATTGCGTAACGTCACATACGCTCGTTTACTGACACTTTCGTTTGCTTTCGTTTTACGATCTCAAAATTGCATCCAAGTGAAATAATCAAAAAATGATGTGAAGTTCCGTTCCTTGCAGTAACTTACCAAGGTCAGCGCCATCTATCCAGCGACTAGGGAAGAGTTAAAAAAAAAAGGAAAATCCCTCATTCTGCAGAAATAAAACGCAATATTATAAATATATTATAAATTATCTTAAAAATAATTAATACTTAGGGAGTCAAAAGCCAAACAATTAGGTACTGGTCTCCTCTTTGACGGTTTTTGCATATTTGATTTCAGTTGCATTATTTATTTCTTAGAAGTTTCATCGTTTCGATTTTTCTAATGTTTTGTACAGACGCCAGCACATTAAGCTACCCGAAACTGTCACATTTTCCCAATCAACTTTGAACCTTATGCTTTAGCGATACAGTTGAAAATCTATTAAAGAAATTTGACAGATTGTAGTAGCTTGATGTGCTGGCGTCGTTTGTACAATGCCAAAAAGTAAAATGGGATTTTCATAAAAAAAATCATTCTGCCTAAGCCTTTTGCCAACTATGTCAGGGTTGGCTTCCAGTCTAACCGGATGCAGCTTAGTAGGTACCAGTATTCAGAAGCCAAGTTATGTTTTTATTTTTAGTAGGTACCTACTTATATGGCATCAACCCGATTCTTCGGATTACGATTGCGATACAGTCTTATCGTACTAAACTTAGCGTGATATCAATAAATTGTGGGTGTTTAAACTACACCTATTCAGGAGAATTCCACGTAAATAACAGATGTCCATATTATTATGGTTAAATCGTTGGGCAACACAAAACAAATTGAACTAAAATAAAAATAGTCTCAGTTACTCCTTATAACATCAGCTATCTGCCAATGAAAGCCCCGTCAAAATCGATCCAGCCGTTTTAAAGATTAGCCGGATCAGACAGACAATAATGTTATATGTTAGATGTTAAGTAAAAACTGGCCAAGTGCGAGTCGGACTCGCACACGAAGGGTTCCGTACCACAAGGCAAAAACGCCGAAAAAAACACGTTTGTTGTATGGGAGCCCCCCTTAAATAATTATTTTATTCTGTTTTTAGTATTTGTTGTTATAGCGGCAACAGAAATACATCATCTGTGAAAATTTCAACTGTCTAGCTATCACGGTTCTTGAGATACAGCCTGGTGACAGACAGACGGACGGACGGACAGCGAAGTCTTAGTAATAGGGTTCCGTTTTTACCCTATGGGTACGGAACCCTAAAAAGCTGTTATTTTGACATTACAGACATTTAAATTTTTATAATAAAAAAAAACATTTTTTATATTTTTATTTGTATATGTATAGATTCTATACATACAAATAAAAATATAAAAAACGTATAGATGTGAATGTTTGTATGTTTGTTGCTCAATCACGCAAAAACAGCTGAACGGATTTGGATGAAATATGGCACACAGATAGTTTATAACCTGAATTAACACTTAGGATACTTTTTAACTTTTTATCCCGATTTTCACAAGGGATCGAGACTAATGCGGGTGGAACCGCGGGACGCTGCTAGTTATTTCGTAATTTTTGCTCCAACTTTGAACAAACATAGATTGTATCGGATTTCTGCACTGGAATTGTTTTTCTGACAATTATATTTGTAAACATAGTAAAATAGGACATGAAGTCTGCCAAAAAAATTGAAAAAGTCTTGAGGAACGCTGTAGGCTATCTAAAACATCACGCTAGGATCCTTAGGAGTCCAGCAAAAAGTCTGAAATAAAGTTATAAAAAAAAAGTAATAACGCTGGCAGGCGACGCGACGCGATGCGACGGGGTGGGTCGAGGGAACAAGAAATTTTACTCGGACGAAGTCGCAGGCAGAAGCTAGTCAATTTGACGGCACGGTTGGCGCAGTGGTTAAGCGATTGGCTGCTGCGCTGCGTGTCGCGGGTTCGATTCCCGCACGGAACAAATATTTGTATGACCTACAAGTAGTTGTTCCGGGTCTGGGTGTTTGTGTATGTGAGTTTAAATGTTTGTAAACGCACCCACAATACAGGAGAAATTCCTAGTGTGGGGCAAAGTTTAAAAAAAAAAAATCCAAAAAGTATGAACTGCGTGGCGGGTTTTGAAAAACTAGGTAATCAGAGTCTATAATATTCAGTAAAGATTACTTTATGTACATGTCATTTATCTTAATCTTTACAACACTGGAGTTGAGATAAGTTTTAATGCCTAATATACTTTGTTTCTGATAAGCTCGTAAATGGTAACTGTTTGTGTAATTTGTTCTTAAGGTGCCACTAGTCGATATTTTTTCCATACAAATTTCGGGAGAGTATTACTTCACTGTTTAACATTGAGCATCCAAAGTTAAACATGATACCGTTCTGACATATTGTTAATTTTGTCTGTACGGAAACAGAATAGTAAAATAAAAAGCCATTAAAAAGTTACGAGCCAACAAATATTCGATTTTCTTGCTATTTTTTTAACGTAACTTTGGGTGTAAATAAGTAATTAAAATAACTGTAAAACCTTCAAAACCAAGTCCGTACCGACAAAGCTCAGTTATCGAAGAGTTCAATAAACTTTATTTGTAATTGATTTATACAGTGGTTTTTTCATAAAACTCCATTTTCCGAAGCACTTTCCGACTTTTTTTTACGTGCCTATCAATCCGGAACAGTGTTTCTGTGTGTGAGAACTAGACGTTGTTCATGTAGACTAACGTCTAACTGCTCATCACTGATACCAAGCTCTGTCGGACACGAAGCCAGGTGAGACAGCGTGCTTTTTAGCCATGACCACCAGTGAGTTCGAGCTCGCGACTTGTTTCTCTTAAGGAGGGGACTAAAGGAGCTAAACGCAAGTTCGGTTCAACATACTTTGGGTACTTACTGTAATCCTACTATCCTTACTTCCTAACTAATATTATAAATGCGAATGTAAGTTTGTTACCTTTTCACGCCTAAACCACTGAACCGATCATCCTAAAATTTTGCATATACGCGATACGTTGTCAAGTGTACAGAAACGGACATAGGGTAACTTTCATCCCGAAAAAAAAGTGCTGTTCCCGAGGAAAACAACTATAACGTTGTTATGAAATAGATGGCGCCACGTGTCTTTCGAATCATTATTGAATTATATTAGAAACTTTAGTACAACCAGAATTTATTGTCAAATTCTAAATTAACGCGAGCGAAGCCGCGGCCAAAGGCTAGTAATATTATAAATGTGAAAGTTTGTGAAGATGTTTGGATGTTTGTTACTCAATCACGCGTAAACCGTTGAACAGATTTGGATGAAAATTGGCACATAGATAGACCATTTCCTGGATTAACACACATGATACTTTTTATCCCGATATTCCCACGGGATCGAAATTAACGCGGGTGAATTTGCGGGGCGCTGCTAGTTTTGTTATAAGTATAATAATTGACTTCCGGAACGTTGTAACACAATACTCCATTCAGAGAAACTTCAGTCAACATACAATGATTGGTTACAAAATTATTATATTGTGGGTGTGTTTGTGGTTTTGAGCCGTCAAGAACGTATATTTATTCATTCAATTAACAACTATTTGATATATCAAGGCATATAGTTAGTAATAGTAGAATGAATTTGCGTAAATTGATAAAATTAAATGACACAGGTTTATTAAATTAATACCTATTTAATTATTTGCGGTTTTACTTTCTTGCAAGTTTGTCATCGTTGTCTGAAACATGTAAGGTAATTTTAAGGAAAATTATAACATTTATTTCCTTACAAAAACATTTGCAACAAAATGTTGTTTTCCTCATATCAGACGAGGTCGCTCAAAAGTCAAACAGCTGTAGGTTTTTTTACCGACTTCAAAAAAAGGAGGTTATCAATTCGATACGTATGTATGTAATATTATTGGAATTGCATTATATTCACATATGACAATCTACTAAGGCTTCCAAACAAATATACAAAATTTCATAGACGTATGTATGTATGTTTGTCCACGCATTTCTCAGCAACTATTAATCGGATCGCGACCATTTTTTTTGTATTAGCTTACATTTACTTCAACTTAGGGAACAGTGCAAGTTTCATCAAAATCGGTTCAGTAATTTTCAAGATATGGACTAATACGTGTAAGTGTGACGGCCTGGCGTATTGATACGAGCTACGGGTGTAGTGTCAAAGGGAAAACATCTCAAAACCTTGGTCAAATTCTAGTGCAAAAACTAAAAATTACGAAATAAAAAGTAATTTAAAAAAATTAAACCGACTTCAAAAAGAAATCAACTCAAAATTATGAAATAACTTTAATTTCGGAAGTCGGTGGCAAAAAACTAAAATACAGATCCCAAGACACCGACTTCCGAAATTAAAGTTATTTCATAATTTTGAGTTGATTTCTTTTTGAAGTCGGTTTAATTTTTTTAAATTACTTTTTTTAAAGGAATAAAAAATATCAAAGTTTAGATTTTTCTGGTCCTGCCTTTTTTGTGAATATTATTTAATTGCGTCAAACTTGAAACATCGATCAAAACATGTTTATATTGTACGATACACTTACCTATTATTAAGTTACGTGGGAATATCGGGATAAAAACTATCCTATGTCCTTTCCCGGGACTCAAACTAGTCCCGGGAAAGGACATAGGATAGTTTGCTAGAAAGTAAAAAAATCCACCGACATTCTCAAGGTTAAGTTTGTAAATGACCTTGCCCACGCCCCTATTCGATTTGATCCATACTTCCAGCAGGGCTAGCATGGCCGGAGACATTTTATCCACGGGGAGAGGACAAAATACTATTCCCCTCTGTCAATTTTGTCCACCCTCCGAGCATGGCGACATGGGTGGATAAACTATCACGGTGGACAAACCAGGGGAAACGCTTGTCCCCGAAATTATTGCCATTATAAGAAAACTTTTATTCAATTACAAAATAGTCGAGAATATCGTCGTAAACGAAAGTACTTTATTTGTTTTATTGTTTAAATTGTATAAATTATTGTTATTAATTATTATTTTATTGTATAAATTTATTTTATTCAAATTGAACGCCGGTGTATTTTTCGCTCGATTTTCTCCCTTTCCGACGACAACACTAAGCTCCAGTAAGCACGAGACATTTTTATGTTACAATTAATTATATTTTCTCCAAGAGATATACTTAAACCCACCATCTAAAGACGAGGACAAGTTTCTCCCTTTGTTATGTCAAAATATCTGTAATTTTTCTCTTCCACTAGTCGCCATGCTATAGGCGGGGGCTGAGTATCCACGTCTAATGTCAAAAAGTGATATAATTCTCTTTCCCCCTGTTGCCGTGCTTTGGCAGGTGGATAAAATAATTTTATCCCTTGTCAGTGGAAATAACCGGTGGACAAAAGTTTTATCCCCAGCCCATGCTAGCCCTGCAGGGACACCCTGTATAAAGGCGTGAGTGACCTATAGATAAATATTTGCATTAATAATTTATTTACGAATACTATCGCAAAATTAAACCGGATAGAGTGTGGGTTTATTGACATTTTTGCCGGCCTCAGTTCGAATCTCGTAGTTACTGTATTTATGTGAAGGGGACTCTACTTTAGTCCCTTTGGCGTTTTTCAGTCTTTGCTCTGCAGAGTTACATACTTAATCTGCATTCGCGATTTTTTTGCCAAAAATGTAAACAAATATGAGTTTATGGAAAACACATGGGGGTAAGCAGAAACTACAGAACGCCACCTGCTACCAGCTACTACCCTTCAATACTCCTTCAGCAGGGATAGTCGGTTTACATCTTCGATCAATAATAGTACTAGATGCCCGATAAGCGCTTCAAAAACGGCCCGAAAAATACGAGCACGAATACTTTTGTGATCTTATTTCAAATTAGTATGGTCCAATCATAGCCAATGTTAACACGTCAAAATGGCTCAGTGCGCGTTCAAAAGTTGTGTAAATAACCACCGTAACACCAAGATTTTGGAAGGAATATCTTTTTTTCGGTAAGTTTTTATCATTAAATGTTTTTTATAAAATAGTAACACAGTTAAATAGTAAATATAAATCAATTAGCAAATATTCTGATTGTTAGGCCAACGTTTGCGACAACGCGCCAACTATTCTAACAAACATTGAAGCATTGAAATGTAATTCCAAGAACTACGTCTAGTTCCAAATTCGAGTAAGTACGAAATTGTCAACAAAATGTTTTTAACCTTATTGCTTAGACGTTAAGTTTCATTTTAGAATAAATATTTTTGTACTTATTATAGAAATGACTTTTTATTTTCAAGTGACATTTTAAATTTATTGCTTCGATGACAGAAGGACTTAAATATTAATCATTTGCAATCGTAATTAAACTTTATGTTAGAGTGTTAAGGTTTATAATAATCTGAAGTTGTTAATATTATTAAACTTTTTTCTATAGTTCGTAGTAAGAAGTATAAATGTTTATCTGTGTGCAAACGTGGCCACTTTAGCGACTTATTTTTGTTCCTAATCATTCATCTAGTACTATTATTGATCGAAGGTTTACATGGTGTATTTGCTAGGTTTTACTTATTAACTCATCATCATCTGCCTAGCCTTTTCCCAACTATGTTGGGGTCGGCTTCCAGTGTAACCGGATGCAGCTGAATACCAGTATTTTACATGGAGTGTCTGTCTATCTGACCTCCACAACCTAGTTACTGGGTAATACGATACCTCTTGGTAAGACTGGTTGTCAGACTTTCGGGCTTCTGACTTCCCGTAACGACTGTCAAAGATCCACGAATGACAGCCGGGACCAACGTGCTTTTCGAGGCACGGAGGGTTCTTGGTATTTATACTAATAATAAAGCTGAAGAGTTTGTTTGTTTGTTTTAACGCGCTAATCTCTGGAACTGCCAGTCGGATTTGACAAAATCTTTTTGCATTCGATAGCCTAGTTGTTGAGGAAGGCAAAAGGCTATTTAACATCACGCTAGGGCCCTTAGGAGCCTAGCAAAAAGAAAGAAGGCTAAGCGAAAACGAAGTAATACCGCGACCAGGCGATGCGATGCGACGGGGTGGGTCGGGGAACAAGAAATTTCACGCGGACGACGTCGCGCGTAGAAGTTATTTTAATATAATGTTCATTGCCGTCAAATTTGTCTTGTTGACATACATATAACATATTTTCCTTCCTATCATCTGACCTCTGAACAGAGTTGTTCAAACAATTCCGAGGCAAAAAATACCAATGTCCATTATTGTTGATCCATAAATTCGTTTATTACTTTGCATATCTCTATACTGTCACCTTTGGACTGTGTACGAAGAATTATAATATCTACGAAGAGGTCAAAAGTTATTGCCTGCAAGTTTTATCAGTTTTGTTGGTACTTTAAATAATGGAAACATGTTAAAATATCGAATTTGGCTAGAAAGAAGTAAACCTTGGAAACTTAAAGCGAAAGATACGTTACTTGACCACAACGCTCGGTCCTGCTGAACCAAGTCCATTGGACACAGTTGCACTCAGGTCACACGACGGCGCATGCCGATACGATACACCGCAATAGTTTTAGTTTTTGTATATAAATACATCAAATTGCCTTCTTGTGTATATAATAACTGTTCTAATCAAGTAATCACTAAAGGAAGAAAAATAAGACCCATGGGATTACTTTTTACGCGTAGGTACAGCCAAAAATCTAAATTAAAAAAATATATAATACTTCATTTTATTTATTGTTTTGCTTCGGCATTTTTGTGACAGCGAGATAGACTGCAAAACAGGCATGAGGGACACGATGCGTAGCATCGCGCGACTCTTGCGCGATACCTACTATCAAAGTTCATGTTTACAATCGTACACATTCGGCGGATTGCGCTTCCACGACTGTGTCGGTCCAATCTCAGACCTTGTCTATCGGTAACTGTAAGTATGCAAAATTATCATAAATGTGTGGGTTTCATTGCATGTAGTTGTGCACCGAGCCCAGGTTTAGTGATTGCGAGGTTAGAGCGTACCGTATCTTCCGCTTTTAAGTTTATCTAAGAAGTAAACGCTAGTTTTTTTCCTCATCAACAAGTTTAAAAAAAAGTGAAATCATTATGCGAGTAGTAAAACCGGTTAATTTTCCACCACTTTTCTTCGATGATTACTTATCTGCAGAGAAACCGTTTGGAATTGAATGAGTGGGAAATTATCGTACAGCTTTGGCATTAACATTAAAAAAAAAAAATAGTAAATTAAAACGGTACAACACCAGTTACATTAATTAACATAGAGACAATAATTACGTTGACAGTAATATAATTTAAAATTAACATGGAACAGTGGACTCTCTTGCATACTTCCTCTCACAGAACTCCAGACATATACTCATAATTTTAATCCATTCATCCGCAAACACATGAAACGCATCACATTCAGTGTTGGCAGTCAGTCGGCGTGACGGTGGAGGCTGAGGGGCAGGTACAAACCTCTTAGGGCTATATTTCACCGGGACACCATGGCGGCGCAACCAGTCGCCGCTACCAACAAAATGTATGGTTGGTTGCGCCACCAAACGGACACCAGGTGAGTAACTCTCTATAGAGCTGTATACATTTTGTTGGTGGCGGCGACTGGTCGCGCCGCCATGGTGTCCCGGTGAAATATAGCCCTTAAAGGTTGTCTGCGTGATGCTCAAGGAACCTTCATAATTAAATTCGTTCAGTATCCAAGCCTTCGGATTGAGCTTGCCAAAATTGACTTTTTGGTAAGATTTTCTGTATGAGGGGCGTGCCAAGTTATGCTAAGCTTATAGAACAATCACAAATAAGTACGCACGGCGATATATCAAGCTATACATTTCAATGCGAGGTCAGCTACACTGGAAATACATAGCTTGTTATGTCGCTGTGTCTACTTATATCTAGGACAAAACCTATGATGAATCATATAGGTAATCAACTAACAATTTGTCAGTGTTACGTTTCAAGCTGTCAACTGGAGTATGTATCTCGTATTGATATCAATATAGGATATCGTAAAGGAGTATATCTCCAATACTATTGCGAAACTTTGTTTCGTCTTTATTTATGTAGGTACATACATAGTTTCATTTAAAAGCGGATTTGATAAAATCATTAACTCTTGAAGTCACTGAAAAGGCTGTTCATGTCATCCTGAAATTTCAGGCCGTGGATTAACTATGTTACCCGAGGTAGCGGCGCGTAGTGTTCTACCGTTCTACGCGCCTCTCAGAGTTCAGACGTCGCGGGGGGAGTCAAACACCTCACTGCCCCCCCTGACCCGAGGAGGCCCGCACCGCGCGGCGGGCCGGCACCAGTCGGGAGTTGTGGAAGGATCGTACGTTCCCGCGACCCCCGGCGTAGGTGTGAGATGAAACACCGAGGTGGTTTTTAGTCAGTAAGAGTCTGATAGACCCCTCCGCCCGCCTCAAGGCGGAGGACATTCATGAGGATTTTCCACCCCGGAAACAAAAAAAAAGGTTGACTATGTTAGCCAGCATCCTAATTGCGTAACACACTATGAATCAGAATCTGAATCATTTTGAAGCATATTGCTAATCTATTGCTTCACATGTTCGAAAAATTTGTCTGCTCAACAACGTAAATAACGCAATGAATGTTGTTGAACTGTCAAAATGAAAGCCATGGCTACTGTTAGTTTTAACGCAATTACCCCGCTGATTCACATAGTTTACACATTGTAGAATAACATTTCGATTAAGCATTTAAGAACATTGTTGGACTATAAAAGACTTTGTTAGCCAGTCTTCTAGACTTTTTCTAATCTTACCGATGTTACATGTGTAGCTTCTAACCGCGACTTCGTCCGCGTGCCATTTCTTGTTCCACCGACCCATCCCGACGCATCACATTGCCTACCCGCGTTATTATTTCGTTTTCACTTAGCGTTTTTTGTGACTTTTTGTTCCGGACCCAGGTTGGCCGAAGCAAGGAAAACCGGTTCAGGTGGAGATTCATAGACGACTCCGCCTTGGAGTGTAAATGTAGTGCTGTTCCACAAAAGATGGGACACTTAATATCGTGTCCTGCGTGTCCTGTCAGCTGCACGTTACAGGACCTGGTTGACGCTGGTGATGGCGCCAAACAAGTAGCCGAATTCTGGACCAAGTCCATATGTATAGATTGCTATCGACACGATAAGAAGAAGAAAGGCTGGTATTGTTGTTGATAGAGCATCGACGCAGAGAGAAGGCAAATTAACAGCAGGCACTGTTACACCTACAGGAAATGACACCATCCATTAAGACAGCCCCTTTATGGCCTGATTGTTCTTCAGTGCAGTTTATTTAGCTTTTCCTGCGCGTGATTGCGTAGTTGCATCAGCCTTGAGTAGCGGTTAAGGAAAATCTTCAATTGATCTCAGAACGTGTCGGAGTAAATCTATAAAGTGGCGAGGGAATTACCGCCGTCCTGCTATCGTGAACACTAACTACATAGGGGCTATTTACACAAGTTTATAATCGCTATCAAGTGACTATGATCCCGGAAAAAAATACGTTGTTTTGTGACGTACGCAGTTGCTTATCTCGTTCGTTTTATTGTGAAACTAGCTTCTGCACGCGACCTCGTCCGCGTGAAATTTTGAACCTGAAACTTATGCTTTAGCGATAAAGTTGAAAATCCATTAATGAAATTTGACAGATTGTAGTAGTTTGATGTGCTGGCGTCTGCTGCTCACCAGCGTCCATCAGTTCCTGTAACGTGCAACTAGCAGGACACGCAGGACACGATATTAAGTGTCCCATCGTTTGTGGAACAGCACCACATTTACACTCCAAGGCGGAGTCGTCTATGAATCTCCACCTGAACAGGTTTTCCTTGCTTCGGCCAACCTGAGTCCGGAGCCTGATTAACATATGTACTTATGCTTGTGATTGTTCTGTGTTCGTCTGTAGTTTCTATCCTACAATATATACTTTGTTTACTTAATGCAATTCACTGCGAGTAAATGTCCATGCAATCACAATAACTAAGGCTTCCTCCCATCAGACAAATTGACGATTCAATCATGTTATTGAAAACAAGCATTTCAATTTCATAGGAATACGACTTCTCTTTATTGCGTTAGGATGAAGACATTTTTTGTGATATTAAACGCGTCTCTTTCAAAAATATTCATTGCGTTATTTGGGCAGACAAATTTATCGAACATATGAAGCAATGGATTATGAATATATGCTTCAAAATGATTCAGATTGTGATTGGTAGTATGTTACGCAATTAGGGTGCTGTTCCTATTAGTTTGCCAAGAAGAGTTTTTGAGATCTGGCTCGTAAATGAATAGGAAATGAAGCCCTAAGCGTTATAGGTACATTCTCGGCTCGAAGGACCAATTTTGCACGACTCATAATGCGAAGCATTTGAGAGTGCTTTACGATCGAAAAAAAATTTTGCCTCCTTTCTGCAACTGTTTCTATTGTTATACTCCTATCATTTACAATTATTATATTACTATCCATGTACAGACGCCAGCACATCAAGCTACCCGATACTGTAAAATTTTCCCAATCAACTTTGAACCTTATGCTTTAGGGATAAAGTTGAAAATCTATTAAATAAATTTGACAGATTGTAGTAGCTTGATATACTACTACCTATATAAAATTTTACTACAGTACACTCATGGCGTTTGTTCCAACGATAAAGTAATTAAAATAAAGATTAGTTTAATGGCTGTGATACTTTGTGAAGGATTTGTGATAATTCACACTTATGTGTTAGACGGTGAATAAATATAATTAATGTATTATGTTCCTCCTCTTGAGGGTATTAACCGTCTAAATGCTATCTTGGTTGATGGAAAATTTTCATTATCAACTTCCTGCTCTTTTTTTTTTGGTTGGCAAATTATCAAATAACTTGTCCCGCTCTGGGCGGAGCGGGAGGGCGTGTCAGATTTTACTGACTAAAATCCACCCGTGTTCCTTCAGTTGCTTATGCCAGGGGCCACGGTAACTCTTTCGAACAACCCGTGACCCTGGCAGGCATCGGCCCTAGCGGACCCCGTCAGTGAGCGCTGACATCTCTTTGAAGCGCGCGTGGAACACAACGCGCCGTCGACCCGGGGCTGGTCCTTAACGGACGGTGAGCTGAACTTCCTGCTCTTGTCCCATGTTACTGTTGTCCGCGCAACACGTTTTATTCTTCCACTCTCCCCTGTCAACCGTCACGCTATCATTTCTCACACAATCCATACATAATTTCTTTGACCTCTCCATCAATCAACATTTTTATTTATTATTACTAGTTTCCGCCCGCGGCTTCCCCTGCGTGGTATGTCGATAAAAAGTCTGTGTCTTTCCCCAAAGTATCCCCATAACAAATTTAATCAAAATCGGTTCAGCCGTTTCGGAGATAAGCCGAAACAAACAAACATTTTTTTTGTTGTACATAGCGTGTATACTTTCATATTATGCATTTAGTAAAAAGCTGGTATTTTGACATTACAAATAGACCCTTCAATTTTATTTATTTGTATAGAAACTTTTGGAAAAATCTAATGACAGAAAAGTATTTATTACCTGACTATACTAGAAGAGTATAGACAGTTTTATCACTACAGATTAATACCATATATTGCTCTTTGCCCTATGATAAGGGTGCGTATAGAAGGACCGACATTTATTTATGAGTTTCTAAGCAATAAAGATTAGACCTCACCGAATAGTTTTTAGTAATGCGTGCAAACGTTACAGTAGGTAATCCGTCTGCTATAATAACCCTAACGACTTGAATATTGATAACGAGCCTTTAATCATGGTAACCTTTTATTAATCTACTTGGCTATCGGAGTCAGGGTGATTAAATAATTAGTTCAGTGCGTGATATCCAACTGCTGTGATCTCAGCAGTATTATTAGCGATTTTGATTGACATTTGGTTGAGGTTTTGTCGTGTCAACTGTGTGTATTATCTTGGTTTTGAAGTTCTTGGTGAAACAATTATTTTGAATGAAAAATGGATCCGTTTCAAGTGACAGCTGAAATAGGTAGACTATTTGATTACGATCGCTCTCGTCTTAAAAGACTAAAGTTTGAACTTGTGATGTGAATTTGGCGTGCGATTCGAGAAGCCTATATCCACCAGTGGATGGCTGTACTTACTCTGATGATGATGTGAAAATTATAAGAAGACATTTCTTTTTTTTTCAGGCAGCAAGATGCCTGTGAAAGACGGCTCCAAGCGGCCGCTGGTCAGCGTCGTGGATGACGGCACCAAAACTGTTAGATTTGTGGTAAGTGACGTCATAGTATCTGTTCTAATTAGCTGGTGAAACTTCACAGACGAAATTGGGATATCGATATCTAATCATCTGCCTAGCCTTTTCGCAACCATGTTGAGGTCGGCTTCCAGTCTAACCGGATGCAGCTGAATACCAGTATTTTACATGGAGCGACTGCCTATTTGACCTCCACAACCCAAATACTGGGTAATACGATACCTCTTGATAAGACTGGTTGTCAGACGTTCGGGCTTCTGACTATCCGTAACGACTGTCAAAGATCCACTAATGACAGCCGGGACCAACGACTTAACGTGCTTTCCGAGGCACGGAGGGGTCACGTTATGTAAAGATTCACCCATCCACAGATCAACCGCGGCAAGCGTTGTTTAACCTGATCTATCAACCTGTGCGGCTGTTATTATTTAGCCACGGGTGTCGATATCTAATGACGTAAAAAATATGATTTTGTAAACTCTGAATTTCATGTAAGTAACTACACTACCACTACTACCAGTGGATGTTGATATGATAAATTAATATAGGTATTTCATTTTTGTAAATTGCTTGTAAAAATACACTCATAAACGTCAAAAGAAATAATATATTAAAACTACAGAAGTCGGTGTTTCCTTTGCCTACTCAGAAGAATCACCGAAACAAACTTAGAGGTCAAAAAAGGACATTATGTTGGTCAGGTTCATATCGTAATCAGCTGTAAGTAATTAGTTGAAATTATGATTTCGCAGAACCGTTTTTTTTTGTGTCGTTGAATATACGCAATAAAGATAACTACTCATCACGTCTGTGAAGTTTCGCCAGTTAGTTTAATTTGACCTTGTAGTTGCGTGAGTAAATGTGAACATGGATGCATTGGAAAATGACTATGGGAGTCCCTTACTCTATTCGAAAGTAATTTTGCCACGAAAGCTATACCGTGATAATTGGTCCTTCGAGCCTTTTCATAGTCTGACCACCTACCTACGTTTTCAGTCCGATGGTCCTAATTAGAGGTCATCCTAATTTATACAATTAATTAACTCAGTCTATCGCAGTATGTTGTCACATACACAGTACACAATTATGAAACACTGGCAACACCCCGCTGTTTTACCCGCATAAGTTTCGATCCCTTGGGAATATCGGGATAGTCCCACGGTTCCACCCGCATAAGTTTCGATCCCTTGGGAATATCGGGATAAAAAGTTCTATATCCTATGTTTTAATCCTGGTTATAAACTATCTGTGTGCCAAATTTCATCCAAATCCGTTCAGTAGTTTTTGCGTGAAAGAGTAACAAACATCCATCCATCCTCACAAACTTTTGCGTTTATAATATTATAGTAGGATTAATACAATCAAAATTAAATATTTACGAGGTCATTGATAGATAGAAGGCGTGGTGATTACGTAGGTAGGTTCTTACCCCAAATGTTTTGATAACAATAATTGTAATGAGTGATCCTTGAACTTTGATTTTATTTACTGTTCCTACAAGAAATATTTAATATTAAAATATTGGCTGGAATTGTTATTATTTTGTCTAATGAGTCTTAATGGCATCGGCTAGTTGTGATAAAAATGTTTTGATTTCTGAATCCATCAGATTTACTTGGAATGATTTGTTTGCAATTTTAGTCAAATGATAAATTATATTGACGTAAGTGTATGACAGTATTTTTCCAGTACCTCGTATAGTGGAAAATTATTATTAAAAAAAATAAAAATCAGGCAAAACAACAAAGGCATATCACATTTCAAAAACCTCTATTAGATTACGCACAAATCGTTTTTTTCCATTACCTACTGATGAACGATATTGCAGTCAATGATTGATAACATCCAGTTTTGAGTAAATTATCACCACACTGCTTGGTTTCTTGTATCGATGATTTATCAATGAGATAAGTAACACACCTGGTAACGATGGCAAGGATCTGCACTTTCTACACTGTCATTTGTCTATCAAAATCTGCAGTCAATCAACTTAGCTAATCGCAGTCGCCTGCTGGACATAGGCCTCTCCCAAATTGCGCCAATAAACCGGATTCTCCATCTTCTGCACCTAGTCTGTCTGTTTATAAGGCCGCCACAAGTTATACTCACCGTTTTGCAACAAACATTCGAATCTACACTGGAAGCTCCAATGTTCCATAAAAAAAAACATAATTAATGAAGGTTCTCTTTAATCTTTCAGATATATGAAGCCGGCCGTTCAGATGAGCTGGTTGCCTACCAGATGGATAAAACAGAGATCCAGCCTCACGAGGGCTGGACGGAACAAGATCCCTTAGAAATTATGCACCACATCAGAAAGTGTGCGGAAAATGCCTGCGATCAACTAGTGGAGCTAGGTAAGGCTTATTATCAGATGGAAATGTAATACTAAGTAGTGCTGGCTCACCCTATAGAAGCCATTGATTTTTCTCTAGAAGCTCTACTTGGCAATCCAGACAGTTAGCGCTTATACACATGAACAATCTCATACGCACATATGTATATTTATCTGAATTTGAAAGAGGATGTGGACATGTGGATGATATGATTATTTTTGCATATTCCACAATCGAGTCGTCATTGGACCTTAATTGATGATAAACTTATTACTTTATTAAGAAGAGGTAATACATCGTTAAGTATAGGTACGTAATAATACGGCGTATTTTTCTCATATCAGACTCGTCGAGAATTGAAACCTATTGTTGTTGTTAGTAGCTCTGACGTCAGCGTCTGGCCACTGTCTCTTATCTCTTGTAACATACATAAAAATAATACCAAATATTGTAGTAAAATTCATTTAGTTTTTACTACAACGTATATTAGAACACGATAAATTGTTTTTTAACTTATTTTCCTCGTGATCACAATATTATGATTTATATCGATTGATCTACTATTGTGTCTACTCGGCGGATATATTATAGTGAGAGAATAAAAAAACGTTTTTGAGTAGTTCCTGATATATACTATCAAGGAACGGGGTCTAAGGCCCGTATTAATAAACGTTCCTCAAAGACGTACTCAAGTGCGATATCATTTGATACGCCATTATTACGATATCAGCATCTCAAGATCATTGCTAATTAATAAACACATGAAAACAGTATCTCAGTTATCAAGCTCAGCTCCTCAAGACGCTGTATTTGAGGGCCTGATCTGGTGAACGTTTACGTCACATTGACCGAAGTTTAGAATATCATTCATCACATTTCGTTCTTGTATGTCGTAAGATTTATTGAAATACTTTTATTTTGTAAAATTTTTAATGAATAGCGCTGTATCACGCTAAAAAGATGTTTTCTACTCAAGAAAGCCATAACCGTATAGTTCGGAAGCGCCCCGAACACACGAACCTGCGCCCGCCGGCTCGGTACAGGGTCCCATCGTACCCAAGAATGACGACATACCACACCCTTATTTGATTATGTAAATATTTATTATGCTACCCATCAAATCTTATGAATGTGCGTTAATTAGGAGAGCTGGATAAAAACCTCACAATATGTTCATTTTTATTGCACAAGTTTATTAATTTACCTTGAATAAATTCAAGTTCGTAAATACATACGATACTCGCCATTTTGATGACTGGTGGTCGAGGCTAAAAAACATAAAAATTGGGGATTTTGAACATCCTAACTCCACCTCAGGGGCTGTGAATAATACATCATTTAATTTTTTGACGAATTTATCCTAGTTTAAGGTAAATAAGCAGTGGTAATGAAGTTTTTGGCTATCTAATGTCGAAGTTTCGCGCCAATCGTGCCTGTTTACTACATTTTTACTTTTCACATAAGTACACAGTTATAGATAAGATTTAAAGTGTGACAAATATTATTGAAAATATTGTGAACAACATGAAAATGCCCAGGTCTTAACGTAATATTCAAACACAGGTCCAATAGCACGTATTAATTATTACCACTACTCAATTTGTGTTCAAAATCGCCGACCATTATTGTTTTTTTTATTGCAATGATGTGCGAAAGCGATTATTCCAAACGATTATTTTTTTAAATTTCGATTGATAAATACGACGAATGTAATCGATACTTGGAAATTAAATAAAATTATTTTAAGCAGTAAATACAATAAGCATTGTTTATAATAATTAATTAAGCTTTTCAATAGTCATTTCAATAGTTTTTTGGATATTTTAGTGAAACAGAGTCAATAACAGACAGGCCATAGGTACCTACCTCATTTATTGAATTTCGCGCCGAAATGTTTCTATATTTGAATTTATATTCGGAATGCCTCGCTGTTTAAAATTATTTTAATTTATTGGACATTTGATGTGGATTTATTGTGGATTTTTTTTTGTACTTTCTAATAGTTTTCTACAGAATTCCCAGTATATTTTTTATTTTAGGTAGGCTTAGTAAATTTTTGTTTGAGGATGAATGTAAATTAATTATATATTGGGTATTCTGCAAAACACTTTCAATACTTTTTGTTAGATATAAGAGTTTTTATTCAGTTTCTATTTTTTTTTTCATTTTTTTATTGCCAATATCGATTAGGCTGTATGCAAGTTTTGAATCGAAATAAGAAAGTTGGGTGGGACGGTCAGCACTAAAAAGTATCACGTCGCAACACAATTTTTAGTAATTTTTATCAAGATTTTTGATCGTGTTTTTTTATGTAGTTTATGTATGAAAAATGGTAAAAGTAAGAATGCAGACAGAATGATAATATCTTTATTTTTTCCTTTTGCATATTTTCAGCAAGAAAGTAGATTGTTTAACTTGCATATTTTCACTGAATTGAATTTGTCTACCTACTTTTCGGATAGGTGTGTCGTAATACCAATTTTATACAACTTTCGCATTAGACTAACGCATTTTGACAGATATTTGGTAAATGATATCGCAAAGACCATAAAATACACACACACAGAACTCTATTTCATCATAATAATTAATTTCATCCAAAATATTTTCAAACTCCGTGTTTCGCGGTACTAATCACGACCTCAAGTCACGGACCGCCTACACTCAGGTTTGAGCATATTGAGTACACGCACCTATTGTATACTTAAGTGTCGAGTTTGATTTATTAATTAGTCCATCACTCGGCTGATATCGTAAACCCAAACCGTAGCTTGAATACGTCAATTATTATGTTTATTAATACGTTCATGACCTCAAGATCGATATCAAGTGGGAGCTCTTGGGCTGAGTGACGTTTATTAATACGGGCCTAAGAAGCTAGAGAATGAGAAAGTCCAGCAATGGTTTTCATTTTGACAGTTAAACAACGTTCATTGCGTTATTTACGTAGTTGAAAATTTTTTTTTTTTTTTTTTTGAAAATTTTTCGAATATATGAAGCAACTAGATTCTGCCCGCGATTTCGTCCGCGTGAAATTTCACCCTCCCCCCATTCACCCTCTTAGGGGTGGAATTTCGAAAAACCCTTTCTTAGTGGATACCTACTCTTCACAAAAAACACCCTCCAAATTTCATGTCTCTATGACCAGCGGTTTAGGCTGTGCGTTGATATATTAGTCAGTCAGGACTTGAATTTTATATGTATTAGCTTATTTATTACTTACTTATTTATATGGATTAGCAATACCCTTCAAATTGATTCAGATTGATATTTAAAGTATGTTTCGCCATTAGGGTGCAGGGCCAAACAAAATATTTAATTTTAATTAAAACTGTCTCCACCTTTAATTGGAATGTTCTTGACACGTGTGTTATTGAATCAGTGTCATCGAATACATTAACTATCAAAGTTCAATCAACTGTTTTATAAATTAATTTGTTTTTAAATTACCTACCTGTTTACTCACCAATAACCTGATTGATTTGATTCGTAGCAATGATAAACATTTGTGTACAGTCACGAGCACTAATATGTCAACACTTGGCAACGTTCAATGGCGATTTTTTCAGGAAATAACGAATGTAATGTTGAAATACGACACTACATAAACCTATTGGTTCGAAAATACTATGTTCCTAATAATATAAAATTTCATTCAAAAATAAAGGAGGAAATCGCCTTTGAATAAAGCCAAGTTTATACATACTTTTGCTCGTGACTGTACCTATAGTGCAAATTGTTGTTTTGTAATCAGTAACGAATTTACAATAAAATAAACTCGAATCTATCAGATCTATAATTACTAATAATAAAGCTGAAGAGTTTGTTTTTTTGTTTGTTTAAAAGCGTTAATCTCTAGAACAACAGGTCGGATTTGAAAAAAAAAAATTCCATTGGTAGCTCAATTCTTGAGGAAGGCTGAAGGCTATATCTACATTACGATAGGACCCTGAGGAGCTGAGCAAAAAAGCAAAAACTAAGTAATAGCTCGGGCAAGTCATACGATGCGACGGGTGGGTCGGGGGAACAAGAAATTTCACGCGGACAAAGCCATGGGCAGAAGCTAGTCGATTATAAAATAGAATAAAGAGTCCTATTGAATTGCACAGATTCGCACCGGCTATAGAGGAAAACTTGGAAAATATGAAAAATGCACATTTCACATCATTTTCGGATGCAATTCACACATTGAAACAAAGCGATTCTTTAGCCCTTGGTTTTTGTTCTGTTTTTCATTCGTAATATCATCACTATAGTGTAAATTGTTTATTTTCAGGTTATACCAAAGATGATATAGTGGCTTTGGGCGTTACGAATCAGAGAGAGACAACGATAGCCTGGGACAAATATACGGGCGAGCCGTTGCATGCAGCTATAGGTACATATTTTGATTTCCTAAGCCATTACAGAACCAAATGTGTATAAAATATGTAAGTCATCATCATCATCTGCCTAGCCTTTTCCCAACTATGTTGGGGTCGGCTTTCAGTCTAACGTAATATGTAAGTATACATAATAATATATAAAGATTTTTTTATCACCATCCAAATGAATATGAACAACTTTCACTATGGGACCAACTCTGAAATCACGAAAAAAAAACTGCTGTTTCATACATTTTGGTCAAATAGGTATTGAACTTTGGTATTAAACAGCAGATTTTTTTTTTTTTTTTTCGTTAAAGTTGGTCACCCATCCACAGACCAACCGCGGCAAGCGTAGCTTAACCTGATCGATCGACCTGTGCGGCTAATAGATGGAATACGTCGGCGTTTATCTAAGCTGCAGAAATCAGTACATTTCAACTGGCAGAAAATACCTCAATCATTCCTTGTCTTTTATTTCCAGCATGGAATGACATCCGAACAGACAGCACAGTGGACGCGATCCTAGCCAAGATCCCCGACCGCAATAAGAATTACTTCAAGAACATATGCGGCCTGCCGATATCTCCGTACTTCAGCGCGCTGAAGATGCGTTGGATGAAGGACAATATTAAGGCAGTGAGGCGCGCCAGTCGGGACAAGAGACTGCTGTTTGGCACTGTTGATACCTGGATTGTGTGGGTGAGTAGAAGATTTATGTCCTAGAAATGTCCCGTATCTTTTTTGTGGGTGGAATATCATCAAATGCTCAATCATCCCGCTCTGGGTGGAGCGGAAGGGAGTGTCAAACCCACCCGTGTTCCTTCCTTAGCCCTTTATGTTCCGGGCCAGCGGTAACCCTTTCGGACAATCCCGCTGACCCGGCAGGCTTCGGCCCTATGGGGCCCCTCCTCGATGCTGACATCTCTTTGAGGCGCGCGTGGAACACGTACGCGCCGTCCGGCACAGGGAAATGGGGAGTTCGCAACGCGTTCAAAATGGCACTATTATGCTACAGTTCCGAAAGGTCGAACCAGTCAACAATAGTTTTCACCATTAGGTCAGAACCACCATTTAGATTTAATCTCATTTCTTGTTTTTGTTTACATTACACTACTGCGGTGCTATTCTGTAAAAATCTCACCGTGAAAACTTAGGTGAAGTGAGCGTGGAGTGAGCTGTCAATAGTGTCAATTCCTAGCAAAAACGAACTCACTTCACCTAAGTTTTCACGGTGAGATTTTACAGAATCCACCGGCTGTAAATTAATATTGAGTGTCATTAACACAATGACTGACTAGAGAAGCAGCATGTGAAGACCACGTATAAAAAGATGACAGTCTTATCCATTCAAGGGTCATGCAACTGATGACGTGTCCGAGTATGTGCTGTTATAATTTTACTACCTTCCGCCCGCGGCTTCGCCCGCAAGATATGTCGTTAAAAACTATCCTATGTCCTTCCCCAGGATTCAATCTATCTCTCTGCCAAATTTTATCGAAATCCGTTCAGCGGTTTAGGCGTGAAAAGGTAACATACAAACAGAGTTACTTTCGAATTTATAATATTAGTATGGATGTATAAGCAAATATTGTATTGCAGAATATGACCGGTGGTCCTCACGGCGGCTTGCACATCACTGATGTCACAAACGCCTCTAGAACGCTCCTTATGAATCTGGAAACTTTGAATTGGGACCCTATTTTGATGAGGTAAAGTTTATTTTGAATTGTTTTAGTAAATTATACCACACGTTTATAGACGACGTGGAGCGACGATCTTCGCAGGATGGCTGGTAGCAGCTGGGTGACAGTTGCCGAGAATCGAGTTGAATGGCGTGCAATAGGAGAGGCCTATGTCCAGCAGTGGACTGCTATAGGCTGATGATGATTAACAACTCTTTTTTATTTGATGCCTGGCGGACTTACGAGACTTTGAGTGTCTTAATAAAAATGTAATATTATTTCGTTACCAGGTTATTCGGCATTCATCGCGACACGTTGCCCACAATACTCAGCAGTTCAGAAGTATACGGCACAGTGAAGGATGGATCCATATTAGACGGGATCAGGATAGCTGGGGTAAGTCATAAACAGACTAAAGCCCGCTTGCACCTTGCCTTTAACCCCTCAAGCGTCAAGTGTACACCAAGTGTACATAAGAGAAAGTGCTCGAAATGTCAACGGTACACCAAGTGTACACAACTATTGTCATTGTTAAAACAATGACTTCACTGCGTCCATTCAACTACTCCGCGCGTAGGGTGTTTCGACGGGTAGGCGGGCAAACGTGTGAGAGGTTCATGCGGGTTGCAGACCAAGAGCTAAGCTTAGTTAGTCTAGCTTAGCTCGCACAGCTGATGTAGTTTTTCGGCCTTTTCGGTTTATTGGGTTTATCTTATTAAAAAACTTAAGTGGGACTGGGCCGGACATGTTTGCCGCATGTCAGATGACAATTGGGCTAAAAGAACCACCGATTGGGTTCCACTAAACGCACGACGCCATCGCGGCAGACCAAGACGAAGATGGCGAGACGAGCTTGACTCCTACCGTAAGGGCTGGCCGGCACTAGCAAGAGACAGAATTGTGTGGAAAAGGGAGAGGGAGGCCTTTGCCCTGCAGTGGGACAGTATAGCCTAGTTAGATTATTCATCTTCTTGTAGGATGATAATTATCATGTGATATATTATTTTGTGTACAGACCGCAAACTATGAACAAGAAGTATGAAAAATTACCTCAGCTATGCGAGCTAAGCTAGACTGACTTAGCTTTTGGTCTGCAACCCGCATTAATGCATACGGACCGACATTCGTTTAGCGCTAATCATTTGTGGTGCAAGCGGGCCAAAATATCCTATGCCTAAATGTTAAGGCTAACCGATCATAAACTGGCAAAGCGCGTTTCCCAATCTAAAAGAAGAGAAATATCGGTCCTAAGTAGCCGTAACTATTTTGATGAGGAGTTGCATTCTCGAATTCTATCTTTTTCCTATTCGGAACGAACTCGGATTTAGGATGCCGATTTGGATCGGATGCAGTGCGCAGGCGCTCTAATGTTTTAGGACAAAATCTCTAGAAACTTTATACTGAGTTTCGCGTTGTCTCGCTCCCACGTTGTATGACTGTGACTGCCACAAAAATGGTGTTTAGTTTTACGTTAAATATAAAACATTTTTGAGCAAGATTTTTGTTTTTTTTTTTTCAGATATTAGGCAACCAACAATCAGCCTTAGTAGGCCAAAATTGCCTACAGGCTGGCCAAGCCAAAAACACGTACCGAAGCGGTTGTTTCTTACTGTACAACACGGGCACACGTCGCGTGCAGTCCACACACGGCCTCATCACCACCGTGGCATACAAGCTGGGCCCGAACACGCCCGCCGTGTATGCACTCGAGGGTAAGTACTGAAGTAAAAAGAAAGAAAAGAAAAATATATTAAAAGAGTTTAATATTCATATCTTTATTTGCATTCCATAAGATGTTACAAGGTTGTTAAGGTTCAATTACGGACCCTGTGGGACACAGCAATGAGTAAAAAAAAACTATTTTTAAATAATGAAAGTAATCAAGTAAATTATTATAACATATTTATATTGAGATCTGTAATTATTTGGGCACTCAGCATTGGAGAAGTCCGTGGCTAAATAATAACAGCCGCACAGGTCGATCGATCAGGTTAAGCTACGCTTGCCCCGGTTGGTCTGTGGATGGGTGACCATCTTTACAAGCACGTTAAGCCGTTGGTCCCGGCTGTCATTCGTAGATCTTTGACAGTCGTTACGGGTAGTCAGAAGCCTGAAAGTCTGACAACCAGTCTTACCAAGAGGTATCGTATTACCCAGTTACTGGGTTGTGGAGGTCAGATAGGCAGTCGCTCCATGTAAAACACTGGTATTTATTTATGTATCCGGTTAGACTGGAAGCCGACCCCAATATAGTTGGGAAAAGGCTAGGCAGATGATGATGACTCAGCATTGGATGGCGAAAGGCTGATGAAGAAGAAGACTTGAGCCTTTTGAAGTAGTACGGGCCGACGAAATAATGCAGTAGAAAAGGAGTAACAAAATACAAACGAGGGGACACTTAATATCGTGTCCTGCGTGTCCTGTCAGCTGCACGTTACAGGAACTGGTGGACGCTGGTGATGGCGCCAAACAAGTAGCCGAATTCTGGGCCGAGTCCAATTAGATTGCTATCGACACGCTAAGAAGAAGAAAAACAAAATCTAAACATATTTTTTTCTTCCCCAGGTTCTATAGCCGTAGCAGGAGGTGCAATGAAGTTCCTTCGCGACAACCTTCGCCTTATAAAAGACGTAGTCCTGGACACGGAACATATCGCCGGCCAGGTGTTCTCTACGGGCGACGTGTACTTCGTGCCGGCCTTCAGCGGCCTGTACGCGCCCTACTGGAGGAAGGACGCTAGAGGGTAGGCAGGCCAATCGATTAAAACTCGTTCTTAAATATAACAACGAATCGTCTTTTTTTACCAACGTTTTTCTAGGTTCTTTGAAATGTTCTAGGGAGATTGTAGTTTAAATTAAGCTATCAGTATACTGAGTATTTTGTTTAATAATATCCTTATGGATTTGTAAACTATATGTTGTGGTAGAAGGTATAGAACTTTAAAAAAATTAAAACTATGTAAAACTACATTTAGACTCGTTCCTAACCGACTGGACGGAGAAGGCACAGCATAAGGAAATGTGGAAGAAAATGGGAGAGGCCTTTGCTTAGCAGTGGGACAGAACAGGCTTATGGGAAAAAAAAACTAAATTCTTACAAATAAAAAAAAATTTGATTCTGATGTCCAGTCATGAGCACTAATATGTCAACACTTGGCAACTTTAAATTGCGATTTTTCACGAAATAACGAATGCAACGTTGAAATACGACACTTAGCATATACCTATGGGTTCGAAAATACTATGTTCCTATTACTTAATATAAAATTTCATTCAAAAATAAAGGAGAAAATCGCCTTTGAATAAAGCCAAGTGTATACATACTTTTGCTCGTGACTGTCCACCCAGAACTTCGTAAAATCGGTCTATGCGAGATTGTTCGTGTTTTGTTACGACTTTACTAGACAAAAAAAAACTAAACTAACAAATGATATGTTTTGTTATAGAATCATTTGCGGTCTGACTGCTTTTACGACTAAGAACCATATCATAAGAGCAGCTTTGGAAGCTGTATGTTTCCAGACGAGGTAAATATTGTACGGTACTGATTTAAAAGGGAGGAGCAACAGTTGCCCACCAACTTTGAGGCCCATGAGCAACTTAGTTGTCCAGCAACTTTGAGGCCCACAAGCAAATTAGTTGCCCAGCAACTTTGAGGCCCACGAGCAACTTAGTTGCCCAGCAACTATGAGGGCCCACGAGCGACTTAGTTGTCCAGCAACTTTGTGGCCCACGAGCAACTTGTTGCCCAGCAACTTTGAGGCCCACGAGCAACTTAGTTGTCCAGCAACTTTGAGGCCCACGAGCAACTTAGTTGCCCAGCAACTTTTTGTCTCTGTCGCTGGCCCCTCGCCAAGATTTGTACGATGCGCACACGGGAGCGACAGCAACACTACTTTTTAATACAGTTGCACAAAAAGTGGTGTATTGCAGGGACGTATAGCGTTCGGGATGTGGGCTATTACATACTAGTGCTTTTTTTTTACCTTTCCCGAACTCGTGCGTGTCTCTTTCCCAACTGTCAAAATAATGTCTATTAAAAAGAAAAACCAACCATGAAGTTTTTACTAAAGAGTTTTTGTGATTCATACAAATACGTATATTTCTAAAAAGAAGCTACTAATTTATTTCAATATCAGATTTAATTGAATGAGTTAGGTTAGGTTTCATTTCATATCAATAAAAAAAATATACTGAAGACTAAGCTGTATGGATAGTTCCCTTTGCCTACCAAAATGGGTGAAGAAAAAAAACTCTGCTTATATTCCACGGTTGGCGCCATTTTCCAGAAATTTTCTTTGCGAGTTCAGTTGTTTGTTGCACAAAATGAGTAATTTTGACCTTATTTTTTTTTAATTAACACCACCGGAACTCAGTATAATTGCACAAAATGCTTCGGAGAACATTTTACCGGAAAAGTCAAAAAGTCGTTACATATCCACATACGACAAATTTTTTGCGTGGAGAGAAGAGAAAAAAGCAATATTGTGTTTTTATTATTTTATTAAATTGCTTATTTTTTTCGCAACTGTATTAAAAATAGTCGTTCAGTACACCTGCGGAACCGTCATTGCAACTTGTTCCGACTGTCAACCCTCGCCTTCGGCTGCGCCTCGGCTCGGGTAGACATTTGTCGGAACTCTTTGCAATGACAGCCTTTCCGCACTTGTAATGAAATATACTATTTTGTGTGAAATTCTTTTGTCGCCGTGCGCGCACTTGCATTGCAACCAATCGACGGCGACAGTTGCGTCCAAACTCGCGGACAAAAAAGTCTCCCAGCTGTCGCGTCGCTACATGCGCGCACTTTCATACAAACCCGCCGTAGACTTGATGGGAGAGACAAATTAGTTGCGGAGACAAAAGTTGCTCGTGTGCGCCCTACCTTACGCAATATAAATAAAGACGTAATTCTAATACTTTGGTTCCTAGCAAGCAAAACTACTACTCTTTCCATGGGTTGTATTAGTTAAAGATTGCCATGAACATATGCAGCAGTTTTCTCATGTCTTTTAGATCAAACGATGAGAAAAACTACCAAGTGTAATGGGTATGGTAATATTACCGAGGTCCATGTTTACCCATTACACATTTGCAGACTTATATGAAAACATGTCCAACGAAAGAATTACAAAAAATCTCCATGCCACCAATAATTTCTACCGGACTTCAAAAATCAATGGTGGCTAAATAATAACAGCCGCACAGGTCGATCGATCAGGTTAAGCTACGCTTGCCGCGGTTGTTCTGTGGAGCGGTGACCATCTTCACATACCGAGACGCCTCCGTGCCTCGGAAAGCACGTTAAGCCGTTGGTACCGGCTGTCATTCGTGGGTCTTTGACAGTCGTTACGGGTCGTCAGAAGCCCGAAAATCTGACAACCAGTCTTACCAAGGGGTATCGTATTACCCAGTAACTAGGTTGTGGAGGTCAGATAGGCAATCGCTCCATGTAAAATACTGGTATTCAGCTGCATCCGGTTAGACTGGAAGCCGACCCCAACATAGTTGGGAAAAGACTAGGCAGATGATGACTACAAAAATCAATGGAGTGATGTGTTTTAATAAAATGTTTAATCACTAGGGATATCTTAGAAGCAATGAACAAAGACTGCGGAATGCCCCTGGCTAAACTACACGTCGACGGTAGGATGACCTCCAATGATCTGCTGATGCAGCTGCAAGCAGACCTCGTCGGTATACCAGTGTGTAAGTATTTTACGCCGTACGGCATTTCATACAAACTTTTAAGCCCTTATTTTTCGAAATTAATGAACCGATTTTAATGAAACTTCATACGCTTAAGCAGGATACAAAGGTCTAAAAAGATAGTAGAGAACATTTTAGAAAAATATTGTTACAGCCAAATTACACCGATTTAAAATTTTCCATAGAAACAGAGATTTCCAGTTATCTTTTTTTTAAATAAGATATTAATTCCTTGGCTATAGCCAAGGAATTAATTTTGTTACGATCTTGGTGGAACGGTACAAATTATCGGTATTGGAACTACGTTTAACGTTATTTTGAGTAACGTTTCAAGTCCCTGGTCGGTAGGTTTGAACCCAGACAAGCGCTTTACTTGGTGTAAATAATCTCATCACCACTGTTCTTAAAACGATGAAGATCATACATCGTGAGGAAACCGGGCATGTCCAAGAACCAAAAATTCGAAGACATGTGACATCTACCAGCCCGCACTGGGCCGCGTTGTGGATTACGACCCACCCTCTCGAAGAGGCCTGTGTCCCGGCAACGGGAACATTATAGGCTCATTATGCTGTATTCATCTTTCGTTACTAATATGTAATTAAGGTTAGGTTATTAGTTAATTTAGTATAAGAAGTTTATTCAGTGTATAAATAAAATGATACATAAAAATAAAAAAATAACTAATTAAATAAACATTTAAAATGATTAATAACTAGCTGACCCGGCAAACGTTGTTTTGCCATATAAATTATTTCTAGCTGCCCGGCGCTATTTCGTTTGCGTGGTGTCTTACCCCTTACCCTACCCTACCCCTACCCTACTCCTACACTACTCCTACCCTACTCCTACCTTACTTCTACCCTACTTCTACCCTACTCCCATATATATATATAAATTTTCTCTGCGTAAGAACCATCCTCGTACTTCAAGGAATATTCTAAAAAAGAATTAGCGAAATCGGTTCAGCTGTTCTCGAGATTTGCGCTTAGCAACACATTCAGCGGTTCATTTTTATATTATAGATAATTATAATGTTATTTCCTTTTCCAGTACGAGCTCAAGCGTGCGACATGTCAACTCTAGGCGTGGCGGTGGTAGCGGGCGGCGCGGTGGGAGTGTGGAGCGCGGACAAGTGGCGCACACACGCTACGCTCAACGATACCTTCCTACCGACCACTACAGATGACGGTACGTACATTTTACTGATGTTAGGCGTGCTAGCTATATCTTCTCGTCCCACATACCGCAGTGTCTCAAGACGAAAGTCTTTGACCAGTGCGTGTTGCCAGTGATGACTTATGGCACTGCAACGTGGTCGCTCACAATAAGCCTTATAAGAAGGCTAAAAGTCACTCAAAGGGCAATGGAGAGAGCTATGCTTGGAGTTTCCCTGCGTGATCGAATCAGGAATGAGGAGATCCGCAGGAGGACCATGGTAACCGACGTAGGTCAAAGGATTGGCTAACTCTCCACAATGATACTATACAGGGTTATTGGTAAAACATTACCAACCTCTTTAGAGGTGATTGTACTCATCATTATGAACAACTTTTACTATGAGACCAAACCTGAAATCGCGAAAAAAAATCAGCTGGTCCCTACATTTTGACGAGTTATACGAACATAAATGTAGGGAACAGCTGATTTTTTTTCGCGATTCAACCCGGTCACACCGTGTACAGAAGAGCTGATCAGCATCATTGTATGTATGTGAAGCATTTGGGCGTCTTTTGCGTTATTGGCGCTTCGTGTCTTAAGTCTTCAAGACGATTTGATTTGTAGCTAACGAAAAACGTGTTATACGTATTTTTAAACAACATATTTCACTTTGCCAAATCTATCGTAGTGACTCTGAAAGAAAAACAATTAATTATATTAAATTAACAGTATATTAATAAAAATATTCATTCCAGATCGCGACGCAAGATACACCAAATGGAAGATGGCAGTACAACGATCACTCGGCTGGGCGACGACTAAAAAATCGTTCACAATGACAGGTCAGGCCAAACGAAAGTGTAGCATGATGCCACAGCAGCCAAGTCTTGACGTGTCTCTACCGGACAGTAGAAAGAACTCACTCTTTGAACCCCATAACCTAACCTTACTAGAACTAAGAAACGATAAAAACTTCGATGAAGGTGTCAATCACTACGTAGAAGAATTACTGCAATATTCAGCTCGAAAATTCTCAATATTTGTCCCAACTAGAAAACGCGTTGGCGAACGTACTATCTTAGATGATATCGACTATTTTATGAGTAAAAAGGAATGTGATTATGGCATGTGCGAGTGTTGTCCCATTGAGAAAAAGGCGCAAACTAATTGGGAATCGATCGAAGAGATTATCGAGAATGATCCGGAAATTATATTCGATAGTGATGACAACCCTATTATGGTCGAACGTGTCAGGTCGCACGTGACGGCTGAGCCAGTTTTCTTGACTTCCGCCTTAAGTATAGGGGCCGCGAGTTTGAGTAAAAAAATCCACTTCGACAAACTCCCGGCTTTGTTTAAGTCTATTTACAATAAAATCTCTAGTCCTTTAACGTGAATGTTTTCTGCGAGTTTTTGTGTAGTCATTTAAATAATTGTTTTTATTATTTTGGGGCTATTTAAAGGCCTAGGAATGCCATAGTAAAGTTCCTATAAAAGTTTAGGATATTGTTACTACGCGTGGTTTTTGAACAACTGCTGAATGCACGCTCAAATATCGGAACTCCAATTCTCGTAATTAAAAACTTTCAAAATCTAGTCGCTATCTCAGCTCAGCGACAATCAATGTCAAAAATGTCGAGAAATTAGAGGTATTTTTGAGACTGAGATCGTACTGTGAACGTTCTTAAAATTACGAGAGTTACCCATTTGATTGATAAATAAAATATTATTAACATGCAAAATGAAAAGACAAATCGAATCCTCTAGGTTGGAAAATAGCTCTAAAAGTCAAATGTATGTCGAATGACGTCAAAAAAAAACGGAATTACAACGAATATAATTAGGTGTTATTAATTGTTACGTAGTCCATTCTTGTTACGACTTAATTGTTATTATTCAAATGTGATATTTCGAATTATGCTTAAAATTCGTTACGCGTATTGTACTTAAAAGTCAACAGTACTAGAATTTATTTGAAAAAATATCATGAATTTAGATTGCGATACTCCTTAAAGCCAAATTTTGATGTACTTATTTCTGTTCCCCAAGGTATTATTAAAAGACATTTTTAATATATTATTATCTCGTCTAGAAAAAAAAAATGTGTAGAAATAGTACTACGTTAGATGAATTGGGTATTTTTAAATCGATTGAACAATAATCTAAAATAGTTTTATCTTAATATTTAAGAACATATTTTTGTTTAAAAACAATAAAAATTAAGTTACCTACAAACATTTTGACTTCTCATCATTTTTACGACCTTTTAGACTATGCATACACCGATTTATACTTCAAGTATTTTTAAATCAGTATTTGATACTGAAAGTCTAGAAATTTCGTTCCTCAATTCGAAGAGTCCTATAGAATAATATTTTATTAGAAATATGTTACATCCCTTTTCAAATATGTGACCGTTTTCAAGAAATTGTGCTTTATAATTTAAGTCCTTATTTTCGCTAGATTACTGTGTCGTCTAGATTGTTACTGTTTTACTAACTTTAAAATAAGACTGGTATTAACTTGAATATTGAATAAAAATATTTATTTATCCTTTTTGGGTCTTTAATTTATTCTTGGTTACTCCTTGCATGACTCATGAAAAAAAATTTCTAATTTCATCGCATGAGTTTTATAAAAGTTTTGGTTATCATTTGGACACGAAAATCTTGCATTTTTTTTTTATTAGAAAATTATTTTGCTTGATACCAAGTAGGCTCCATATGAGACGTGCTGTCTAGCCGACAGTCTTTAGCAGACTGCCAACGCAGTCATAGAAAAAAGTGTTTTTATACCCCAATAAACGAGATAAATTGTCAGCTTATGATAAGTCGATGGTAGATATAGAATTTGAAAATGATACGCAATAAATGATGCAATAATAAACGGAATTACTTTACGTGATTCAACAATACATTCTAGTGTCGTACATTGGATTATTCCACGATTTTAAAAATTATTTAGTTACACAATATTAATTAAGTACACACATAGACCATAGAGCATGTGACGGAATAAACTAATGGAAGTAATAGAATTAGGCTGTTTACACAACTACGATTGCGCAATCGCAGTTGTATTCACAGCCTAACTGATACAGCATAATCCATTGGCCAAATAATATGCGATAACCATTACTAATATTATTGTTTATTCACATTTTGACATTATTAATATAGTTGTTGCATTTCACGAACGCGTGTCTATCATTGTAATTTGTACCTTATGTTAGTGAGAATAAAGTCTCGTGACGCTTGCTGGTGATTTGCAATACCTAAAAAGACCTTCGATCAACAATAATAGCACTAGATTAAGGATTAGGAACAAAAACACATCGCTGAAGTGGCCATGATTGTATACAACTTGATTAAAAACCTTAACTTTTAAACATAAAGTTTATTATCGTTTGAAATGTATTTACTACTTTGATTGAAAAGTGAACGAATTTTTTAAAAATAAGAACAAACATATTTATGGGAAAATAAAATATAATTTCTAAGCAAACGTATGTTGCAAAATAAGACCACAACATTATTTGTGGTCTTATTTTCCTCATCGGAAATCTAGTACTACTGTTGATCGAAGATAAAGACATTATTATTTTGATAACTACAATACGACCGACGTAACTTGGCGGGCCTGAAATTTGCGCAGAAGGCTGCGCAGTAAGATTTTTTAGGAACCAAATGGTAACATGAGGCGAGTGCGAGTGAGAGAACATGCGCGAAAGTTCTTAGTGTCTATGTTCAGGCCCGCCAAGTTACGTCGGTCGTATTGTACTTATAATAAAGATTATATTGGAAGTGTAAAAGTGCTACAATGTCAGCGTGTGCGGCCCTGATTTGCGGAATTTTGTGATTTCAAACGATAAGTATTTTCTATTATTATTCGTTTTTGTTTTTCAACTCACTTCTCCATTGCGTTAACTTACTGGTTTTTATGAGTAGTTCTTATGTAAGTACCTAGTAAGTTAATATTTTAAGTTATGAGGTCACAAAATTTCGCATCTTTTCACAAGACATTATTTTTTGATTTGGCTCATGTATACTCATTTTTACGTGACTTTTGTGTTGATTGGATTTTACCTGTTTTTTTTTTTTTTAGAAAAAAGATCTTTTACTAATAACTTCCAATCTTTTTCTGTTGCAGAGGAAAGATACAGGCTCCTGGCTTCGATACCGGCAACCCTTTACCTAATAGGTAGCTTTACCATGTTAGCCGTTTCAAAAATGCTCAAAAACAGGTGATAAGCGAAAATAGGCTCTATTCGTTCTAGAATAAGTATTTAATTCGCTGTTTAGTATAGATTTGTAGAACAAGAAAACTTAGCGCTTTTTATGTATGTTTTAATGTTAATTCGTGTTACATATCTGGATAAAGAAACGCAGTTAGATTATTATGGACGATTGAAAATACAGTGAAAAATAGCTATTAGCAAACTTTTTACAATTAATAATGTAAACTTCTGACAACTTTAGACGTTCAATTATCGAATGTAAACTACGTACGGGTAGTACGTAGTTTACATTCGTATAAACTCGTTTTACCAAAGTTATTTAAAAAATGTAATGCAATCATGATAAAATTGAAAGTGGGGTAGTATAATGTAAATGGCTTTGAAGATCCGCCATTTTGGGAACAACATATATGTTTTCTGTTTGCATTGATATCAGCTATCGATTTCTATAGGATTAATGCGAGGCCGCCATTTTGAAAAAAAAATCAAAATGGCGTGACAGTAGGTACTAGGTACCTACGCCAGGTTCTATATAAAACATCTTCAAACCCCTTTACATTATGTTAACTACAGACATGGGTCAGTTGACGAACAAATAATGATATGGACAGGAAAAGTTAAAACTGTGGGCACTTTGTTTCAAAATTTCATAGCATTTTGTAAATATTTCTATGGCTAGTAATAAGTTTTGTTGGTTGTATAATATTTTAAGGGACCCTTTTGTATCCTTCATCTGAAATATCTAATACCTCCACCTAATATTATTTAAATGAGTGTTTGTTGTTTAAGCAAATAAAAGCATTTTCATGAAGTTGTCGTCAAGTAGAGATAAACTACGATAACATGGCGCGCCCCTCCATTACTAATAATAATGAGCGATTAATGACGTGACTAGTCGAGCAACAAATCCGTGGATTTTTTTTGTTTGACGGCCGTCTCATTACGCACACATGCGTTGTGTGTGAATCTTGGTGGTGCATTGTAAATACTTTCAAACGTTTTGAATTTTGGAGGGGCGCGCCATGTTATCGTAGTTTATCTCTACGTAAATACGTAAATTAGTTAGCGAAACCTCACAGACGAGATGGATGGTTTATGTAAACCAATTTGCAGATATAAATAATTGTCATTAAGCATTTACCCTGTCATCAGCTGTGATTACTTGAAGTCATGAAGATTTAAAACTCTTTTTTATCATGTCTAGATACTTATCCATATCCATCATGTCTGTGAAGTATCGCCAGCTAATTTAATTTGAACTTATATTGTACAAGTGTTCTCAAAGAAATCCGGTAGCATTTTAATTTTATTGATTAACTTTTTTGCCTCGAGAAGTCTCGACCTCATTTTTAGTCAACGAGATTTTACAATAACTCTATAAAAAAATTGTTTTAAGAACTGTCTCGAAGTAAGCAAATAGTCTAATTCTAATAAATTGGTTAAATAATTATTACAATTTTAAAATTGCATTTATTAAATTATTATTTATTTGAATATTTTAATCACTTGTTAAATATTGCTCATTTTGCGAATCGAAATAATTAATTATTTTGTAATATTTTAATCAAATCATGTATAAACTTACACACGTTTTTGCTATATTGATATTTATAGTAGGTAATTGTGACCTCAATAAGACTATAAAAGTAGTTTTTAAGTCAAATGTAGGGAAAGCATTTTATTTAAATCAATCCTATTTATTTAAAATTTTATATCATTCCTACTGAACTCCGTAATAGAATATGTGTCTAAAGTGGTAAACTTGCAAAGTAAAGTTGTTGAATTTCACGAGTGCTCGTTAGTTAATTGCAATTTGGATCTTATACCATTGATATAAAAGTCACATGCCAACCGCTCGTGACTTGCCACGACGACATGGGTACAATAAAAACCCGGCATTACGTCAATGTCAATTGCTGCGGGGTAATTGCGTAACACACTATCAGTAGAAATGGGTTTCATTTTGACAGTTCAACAAAATTCACTGCGTTGTTTACGTTGTTGAGAAGACACATTTTTCGTACTTATGTAGCAATGGATTAGAAATAACGTTCAAAATTATTGAGATTGATAGTATTTTACGCAATTAGAGTGCTGGACATAGGTTGGACATGGTCTTGAACTTTTTATCACAACATCCGGTGCTGCGCCATCCTTATCCAGCCTTCTTAAAGGAATATTATTATTTATTTATATTTGAGACAACAAGATCCATTTTGTTAGTAAAATAATGCTTATAAAACTATGTTAGTTCACCCATAAACGCTCTTCAAAAAGAGAACGGATAGTCATACCTATCCGCAATCACACTCAGGATGCTGTTGCTACTCACACGCACTCTGTGCAGCAGTGACGCCGCTTTCTTGCGTAAGATCGCCGCGAAACCATCTGCGCGTGCCTCCATGAACATGGCGGACGCGCTGCAAAACGGAAGGAGCCTCAGCAGCATCCTGAATGCGTTATTGTATTGGATCCGCAGAGCATTGACAGCCCTTTGTATATATGCTGTCCACAGGCTGCTGGAGTAAAACGTCTGACAAAAGGATTTAAGGCTTGTATTCATGCCAACGACCTTGTGCATTTGGGCGGAGCTAACTACCCCTCTCCGCGCCACTCCGCCACCCGCATGCACCCGCATGCCAACGCGTTGCCTAGCAACACGAGGCGCCCCGCACTGAATTCGTGGACGAGTGCGGGGATGATATAGACACGGACTTTAAACGATCGCATTTTTAATTTATTATATTAAAAAATATACATGTTTTTAAAAAGTAACAAAACCAAATCATTTTCGTTTGTATTGCAAAGCACTAGATATTTTTTTTATATTCTTTTGATAAAAAATAAAATAAAATAAAAATGAAGGAGTAAAATGGTTTCATGTCAACGATTTGGAGGTGATTTCGTGGTTTTTTTTCTTAATAGGTGATATCGATAGAAAAATTATGGCTAAACCAAATTACGATTCATATCATGTAGATTACCAACTATTTATGATGTAATTTCTCTGTAAGTTCCGGAGAAAAGCTGCTTCATCTGCACGCTGTTTTTAAGCTTTTTTCGAAAGAGTAGCCTTAAATAACAAAATCTTTACCTCTCTTGTGGAATAGAATGGTCCGAGTCGCGAATGACAATATTGTTTTACTTACTTAATTTTCTAAAAGTATTGGTTGTTTCCTTAACAGAAAAGACACTTATTCTACTATGGATTTACTGCCCTTTTATGTGCCATTTTATTTAAGGCTGAACTGATATTTGGTCGGTTAGCAGCTTGAATTAATACTTATGTTGTGAAGACCAGACTATGTAGAGAAAAATGTACATGCGATTCAGCGTAAATGAGCGGGACTTAGGTATGTCCCAAACTGCCATACTGCAGCTTGGGACGTTATTTTTTATTGGCATTTAAATTGCTTGCCTGCTTTATAATTTGAATGGCAAACGGTATAGAATCTATACTGTATTTTATACTGTTAATTCGACCAAAATATGGAGGGTAGAGGTAAGGAGAACGGTCTCTGTTGTGAAAAAGTGTCCCTCAAACTGCATTAAATTAGGGTGGCGCCACAGTAGCAACAAAGTAAATTTTGAAGAAAGCGCCAAAAGTTATTAGAATAGGATAGACAAATAAACAAGGACAGAAGAACTTTGGACTACGTAAATAGTTGAGGTGTGGTATACTGGGCTGTCACTAACTACTATCTATATACTAATAATAAAGCTGAAGAGTTTGTTTGTTTGAACGCGATAATCTCTGGAACTACCGGTCATATTTGAAACAACCTTTTTGCATTTGATAGCCCAATTCTTGAGGAAGGCTATAGGCTATTTAATATCACGCTATGACCCTTAGGAGCCGAGCAAAATGAAAAAAAGTCAGAATGAACGCTAAGCGAATACGAAGTGTTGCGACGGGGTGGGGGTACAAGTTTCACGCGGACGAAGTCGCGGGCAGAAGCTAGTAGTCGCTAAAAATATTAAATTTTCTAACTGCATACTTCAATCCGTCAACAACTGCTACATTCATACCACACCCTTTGCCTACGCTAGCGCCATTTTGGAGGGTTTTTGAATTGTTGTTCACTGCTTATTTTTAACTTTCCCCCCATATGAGACGGTTCTCTTTACCTCTACCCTCCATAGACCAGAAATCATCGACCCAGTGATAACCTTGAGGCCATTCAAGTATTACGTTAGCAGATTTTTTGCAACTATTAACTCCCCCTACCCTTCGTGAGCAAAAGTAAGCAAAGCGCTCACCCCCCCCCCCCACCTCCCATGCTTTTTTTTTTTTTGCTAATGGGAAATCATCAAATGACCCCTCCCGCTCTGGGTGGAGCGGAAGGGAGTGTCAGACTCTTACTGACTAAAACCCACCCGTGTTCCTTCCTTAGCCCTTTATGTTCCGGGCCAGCGGTAACCCTTTCGGACAATCCCGCTGACCCGGCAACCTCCCATGCTTACGTAAACATTGGTACATGCATTTTTCAATGTGTTCTGGTTTCTTTATTGATTCATGAGCAGCAGTTAAGTATAATATGCGTTTCGTTTTCAAACATAGACAAGTAGGGTTGCCATATGTGTTCAAACCAAAATCGACTAAACTTTGTAGAAAATCCGAAATAGTAAAAAAAGAAATACTGCTAACGTAATCACCATCCAGACCCCCCATCCCCCATGCCATCAAAAGTTAGCAAAGCAAAGACGCCCCGTCCCCTTGTAGTGCTTACGTAATACTTGAATGGCCCCCAGTATTTGTGAGCCCTAAGAGCGGAGCGTTGTAACGTTCAACGCCTAAGCATTCCTAATGCATTGTAGTTTAAGATAAATATAACATGAACATCACGGTTGTGTTCCTCAAAGGGTTAGGTAGATGTGTACAGACGCCAACACATCAACCTATCCGAAACTGTCAAATTTTCCCAATCAATTTTGAACCTTATGCTTTAGCAATAAAGTTGAAAATGTATTAAAGAAATTTGACAGATTGTAGTAGCTTGATATGCTGGCGTCTGTACATTTCGTTTCAGTTATGTTTTGTTGTTTGTAATTTAAGATGTTTTGTTGAGCTATTTATTTATTTAGTTTGGGTAATGGTTTTTGATATTTTTTTGTAATAGGGAATATGCATAGAGGTCGCTTTTTCAGACAGTTGTAAACATTTGCTAAAGATGATTCATTAATCATTGTAATTTAAACCTTATGCATGTAGACATAAAAGTCAAATGACGTATATTAACCCGCACTGGACCCGCGTGGTCGATTACCGCTCACTCCCTCTCACAGCGAGAGATGGGCTGTGTCCCATAATTGGGAAAATTATAGGTTGATTATGCTATGCTTACGTCGAAAGTGGCAACACTTGTTTAAGGGTGGGTTCACATCTGACGGAAAATACGTCGGGCGTAACTGCGATTGTTCCCTCGACGCACTAACGCATCATCGGTTGAGTGTGAACGGTCAAGTGTTTTTCTATACATTTGTCTGTTCTGGCGTTACGCGACCGATAATACGCGACGCATGTTCCGTCAGATGTGAACCCTCCCTAAAGTTGCACACAACAACATAAAATTACCATTTTATATACCTTGCATATTTCCCTATTTGAGATGGGAATCATTGGTATTTTTTATGAATTACTAATAATTTATGCCTATAAGTATAAAGTTTTACGTATCGCTTTTGCAAGTACCTTTTAGTTTTTTGTTTTACGAATTTGGTATGTTTGAATGATTATTATTTATTGTGTATGTTCGAACTCAAAACTCGATGATAAATTTAATATAATTTAAATTAATATTTATTAATTTTGATTAATGTATTTATTTTTAATGGCACTTTTGTTTTACTGGACTATGGATAACAACTGTGACATAACTATTTTATGTACCCCGCATTTTATATAATTATTTCAGTACCAGTTTGATAATAAGTAAATTATTTAAAAAAACTTTGTAATTGGACATTTTGTATTTTCTAATTTTGGTATAGGTACTTGATTATTTTATTTTTGGTGGTTATTTAATTATTTCGATGGGCGTTTTGAATCAATAATAATTTAGCTCGATAAATATTATAATCGATAGAACACAACAGAACACAGTTTAATGTAAATAAATACATAATTTACTCCTTAAAAAATATATTACTATTACTTGGATATCGTAAATATACATACACAATACCTTCCTACTATTTATTAAGTGAATACTAATATTTATAAAAATACATAAACCTTATAAAATAATTATAACTCATTTTACAATATATATAATCAGTAAATAAGTGTATTGAATCCTAAACCTCTGAAATAGTGGACTCTACAGAATCAGAAATCCTTAATCTCCGGCTTCGGAAAGCCGAATGTAAGGCCTGATGTCATAAAGAAGTCGATCGTCGCACAAATACACAGCTGTCGCGATAATACGCGATTGTCGCAATCATTTGTTCGGATAACCTATTTTCTGTCTACGGAAAACCGGTAGGCGCCCTCTGACGCCGCGACGACGCGTTCAGGTTCGCTGAACAAAATGAGACGATCACGATCACTTATATTAGGACAAGGCCTACTATTGTCAAATCACATGTCAAGTGATATGATTGGCCGTTAATCAATCAAATCACATGGGTTTGACAGCCTTTTAGTTAACTAATTTGCGCCTTTCAGCCACTAAGAATCCCAGTGTTATTCAACTTATACCAACGGGTAGATTCCGCTAGTCCAGGGGTTTAGGCGTAAACGCAAACCAATGTTTTTCTCAATCTACTTTTAGATGTGACATGGTAAATGTAACGTGATTTTTAAATGTGCAATTGTTATTGTGTAATAAAATATTGCATTTGTTGGGTTTTTTCGTGTTTTTCTGAACGAACTGAACTATAATAACCCCCAGGGATGGCCGCGAGTGGTGTGGCGAGTGGCGATTAATATAATCTATTAATTTTAATTAATAAAGTTTCCCATTTACAATCTATAAATAAGTAGTAACATGGGATAAGGGCAGGAAGATGATGATTTACAATCTATAAATAATCGTTGATAGACAGCCTTACCGTGTAATTATTAACCTTTTGAATGCCAGAGCATAAACGCACGCGCGTGCCCTCCACGCCAAGCCACAATTTAAAATATTTAAGGTATAGGTACAAATAAAAAACACACAAAAGTAATGATTTAATTGTTTATTTCGTGATAAAGTGCACCGCATTTTTTGTCACATATTTGTGTCGCTCGTAATAGGATAGGCGACACACGACTGGCGTACAGGGCACGCGCTTGCTTGTCACGTATATGTGACAATGGCGTTCAAAAGGTTAATAGAACCTAACAACGAAGAACAAAATAAAAGTAAACAAAGTACTTACAGAAATATAATCAAAGAAAAATACCTACTGTACTTATCTTTAAATAAAGCAAAAAAATCCTCAGATTGGGACACTAAACGCCCCCAGTCTCGTCTCATTCAGTGTCCTTCAACCGATTAAATGTAAGTGAAGCGCACCCTGGGCTGCTACCAGCCCACCATGATGTTTGGCTAAGACTTCAGCATGAGCTATTCCATTCTTATAGAGTACGATGAGAGAAGTGAAAATCAGCAGCGCGCCTTGGTGATCTTACTGAGCCACAATATACCCATAGATACGGTAGGTAACTCCGTAAGTCCGTACCTGAGATCGTTGTCTGAAGAATAATAAAACTGACTTGACTTTCAAATGCAAAAAGTGCTTACAAAACAAAAAAAAACGAGTGGTGCAAACTGTTTTTGCAGTTCGCGCCTTCGTAGTTAGTAAGTTGGTAGTGCTGAAGTTATATCTTACGTTCAACATTTTCTATAAAGTTTTTTTCACAGCTGGCTGTTTGGTACGGTTTCTTAGTTTTAAATATTAAAAAAGTATTTGAAGTTTTAAGTAAAAGTTGAACTACGTAATAAAATAACTTTTCATAGAGGAAATTTTGTGAAATCATTTTTGTTTTTTTACGTTTCTGAACGTCGGATTGAGAATGAGATGAACTGAAGTACCAATATTACAAAACAAAACGTCAAAATCACGAGTTTATCAGATAAGTGATAACAGATAAAATTGTAAACACGGTGAGTTTTTTTTTGAGATTATGTAGTCTAAAATGCATGAAAATTAAAGAAAATCATTCCTTGCTTAAAGTAATGTGTATATTTTACCAATTTCAGTTGTATTAATAAAAATATGTGAGCTTCGAAAGCACAGAAAGAACGGATTCTTTCTGTTATTTTTAAGCAACAAATTAATACAGTTTTCAAACAATAATGGACATAGACAGCTTACCATTGGAAACTCTTATAGGAATATTTAGCAGAACCGATGGTATTACTCTCGGGAAATGCCGTAGGGTGTGCACAAAATGGATGGACATTATAGACGAAAATGACTACATTTGGGAGAAAATGTGTCTCAAAGAGGTCGAATACTCCTCTGCAGTAGCCAAAAAGAAGTGTGGCAAGGACTGCAAATGGTACCATATTTATAAAAACCTCTCAATGTGGACAAAAGTAACATTATTTCTTCCAGAAGTTCGTGAGTTCTATAAATTCTCCTTACATGACACAAATCATGCTTTAGCCGTTGATTATGGTGTTCTACCATTGAAAGACACTAGAGGTATAGTGCTGTATGACACAAGCACTTTGAAAAATATACCCGTAGCGGTTCCAGAAAAAAATTGCTTCAAAATTGCCAATAACGATCATGCAACCGTATTACTACTAAAATCTGGCATACTTCTCCAAAGAACAGTTGAAGACGCAACACATATGTCTGAAGCATTTTTCAGAGCAGATAACTTCGTCCTGCATGAAAAGGAACTATACTTCTTCATTAGCAGAGATGTTTTCATCTGTGATTTAATTACGAAGAACCTTGAATCTAAGCTAATGCTCCACTGTGACTATGATATCAAAGAAATTCAGTATTATAAAGGAACATTGTGTATCTTTACTGATTGTGGTAAAATCTTCACCATTGGTAAAGACAGAACTGTATCAGTTAAACCCATATCTTGTCCGCCAGAATGGGTAAAACATATCAAGCATATTAATGCGATCAATGACAGAAACTTTGTTTGTTTCTCCAGAAACCTATTCAAAATTGAGACTGACAAATACTGGCATTTGTATATAGAATTTCCACCAATCACGGCCATATTTTTCTATGGAGACTTTGTTCTGATTGGCACAAGTGTTGGTGAGATATTATTGTATCGGTTATCCAGCCAGAAAGGAGCCGATGTGCCGTTCTTTGAAAAGATAGCAGAGATGCCAGATGATAAATATGCTGTTCATCTAGATGTGTGTGAGAGGAAGTCTGGTCCAGTCATTATAGTGGCAACATTCTTTGAGATTTTATTGTTGGAAATTGATTTCTTTCCTCATGTGAGTAAAAGTATTTGTTAGAAATAATTTTTTTAAGATATTTTCTGAGATTTGGCTGATGGTCTGTGAGAACTGAGGGACCTAAGGGCTGTAGGTTTATATACATTTGTTTATAAATTCCCAGATTCATTCTACAATTGTTTTTAGTCTACTACTAAATCCTAGGATTTTTATTTTGCGAATTCTCAGTGTGGTCCCTCAGTTTATACACACATCACATTCTGACCTACTGGTTTTGTTTTTGACACCTGTAAAAATACAGGGCTATTGGTAAACAACTTTTACTATGGAACCAAACTTGAAATCGCAACAAAATATCAGCTGTTTAGTACATTTTGATGAGATAAGCGAGCATTATGTAGGGAACAACAAGTTTTTTTATTCGCGATTTCAGCTTGGGTCCCATAGTAAAAGTTGTTCATAATGATGAGTACAATGACCCCTTAAGTGGTTTACACCCTGTATAGTTCAAAACTGATAAGTGCTATAAAACAATTGTGAGAGAAAATAAATAAACTTATTATTATTCACAAATACACAATATGTCACGCAACACATTTTTAGGGTTCCGTATCCAAAGGGTAAAATCGGGATCCTATTACTAAGACTCCACTGTCCAGGCTGTAGGTATCTCATGAACCGTGATAGTTGAAATTTTCACAGATGATGTATTTCTGTTGCCGCTATAACAACAAATACTAAAAACAGAATAAAATAAATATTTGAGGGCTCCCATGCAACAAACGTGTTTTTTTCGGCGTTTTTGCCTTGTGGTACGGAACCCTTCGTGTGCGAGTCCGACTCGCACTTGGTCAGTTTTTTTCTAGGTAGGTACCCTGTAGTTACAAATCACCATCAGCCTATATCAATCCACCGCTGGACATAGGCCGTTTCAATCACACGCCATTTTTCTCGATCCTCAGCTACTCTAAACCCGTTTTAATTTTTTTTCAGGAAAAAGAAATCAAAACAAGTTTCCCGAATAACAAACTGTCCATGTACAAGCGACTTTTACGACTTCGAGACAGACTTCGACTGGGTGTACCCTCGATCAATTCCATAGCATAAGACCAAGCTTTAAACGTAGACCTTATATAGACCTCAGTGGCGTAACTATACCGTTTGGGGCCCATGGCAAATTCAAGGGATGGGGCCCTAGCTCAATGTAAAAAAGCTCAACCAACGTTATAGTTTTTTTTTACTAGCACTTTTTCGCGACTTCTTCCGCGTAGATTTCATATTTTCCCCTACAACATTTAACACCTGACTGCTTCGTTGGTCTAGTGGTCGCAAACGCTACTGCTGAGCATGAGGTCCTGTCCAAAAAATTAGACAAACAATGGGGAAAAGGTAGGTAGGTTCAAAACCTGAATGTGCTTTGTTGCACATTTTCAAAAAAGTTCGCATTTATAAACTTATGTTAGGACCCCCCCCCCCCCTGTGCTCATGGCCCTCTTGGGCCGGGCGCCCCTTCTGGCTGGGGGCCCGTGGCATTTTGCCCCAATGCCACTCTACAGTTACGCCACTGGTAGACCTTAACATTATTTTTTTTTTTTTAAACTAATTTATTAAATTGTGTTACTAGTATTGGATTAAATTCAATAAAAAAAAGTTGATGTCAGAATTGTGATAGTATTCAGGATTTTCTTTTCATCTTCATCTTGGTGAGTCAGTCGGACTGCACCCTAATTGCTTAACACACTGTCAATCAGAATCTGAATCATTTTGAAGCAAATTGCTAATACTAACGCATTCAAAATGGCGCTATAATCTACTAACAGCACCAAGGGCGTGTAATACGCCCTTCTCGATTGTTTATTCAAGTCAAGGATGGCTACTTGACTTGAATAAACAATCGAGAACTGCCGGGTCAGCGGGATTGTCCGAAAGGGTTACCGCTGGCCCGGAACATAAAGGGCTAAGGAAGGAACACGGGTGGGTTTTAGTCAGTAAGAGTCTGACACTCCCTTCCGCTCCACCCAGAGTGGGAGGGGCCATTTGAGGATTTACAATCCGCAAAAAAAAAAAGAGGTCATTGTTCAGCTGTTCCCTACATTTATGTTCGTTAACTCTTCAAAATGTTTGGTTTGGTCTCATAGTAAAAGTTGTTCATAATGATGAGTACAATCACCTCTTAAGAGGTTGGTAATGTTTTACCAATAACCCTGCATAGTTATGAATCATTGTGGAGAGTTAGCTAACCCTTTGACCTACGTCGGTTACCTTGGTCCTCCTGCGGATCTCCTCATTCCTGATTCGATCACGCAGGGAAACTCCAAGCATAGCCCTCTCCACTGCCCTTTGGGTGACTTTTAGCCTTCTTATAAGGCCGATTGTGAGCGACCACGCTCCACCCAGAGCGGGAGGGGTCATTTGATGATTTCCCATCCGCAAAAAATTTCACCAAGGAAAGCTGAACGTGATTATGTTCAGTTTTCAGTTTACGTGTTCAGGACAAATAAACCGCGTTCAAGTGCTGTCAGTGGTAATATTCCACAAAAATGAGTACACTGACAGCTCTTGAACGAGGTTTAGATGTGCTAAACACGTTCAGTTTTATTGGTGAAAACTAGCTGTACCCGTGACTTCGTTCGCGTGCATATCGGTAGACAAATTGGATTTCATGGGTTTTATTTTTTTTGCGAGGAACCCTAGTTCTTTTTCTAAAATAAAAGTAGCCTACGCTACACCTCATAATATCAGCTGCCAGCCAGTGAAAGTCGCGTCAATATCGGTTCAGTTGTTTCGGAGATTAGCCGAAAGAAACAAACAGACAGACTTTAAAAAAATGTTTTTTTTTGTTAGAAGTACTGTACGCAAAATACATGCATTGACGTGGAGTTGCGGATACCAGCCCGTATTACCTATTACCTACCTATAAGTACTATATTGCATTTAGTAAAAAGCTGTTATTTTAACATTACAAATAGACATTCAAATCCCACATTTAACCCGTCTGCCTTCAAAGCAAGAGTGAACAGGCATCTTCTGGGCACGCTCGTTCCATCATAGACCTCATCTATCGCTTACCATCAGGCGTGATCGGGGTCAAGAGCGGGCCATTTAGTAATAAAAATAAAAAAAAGACACTCCAATTTTATTTATTTGTACAAATTAAGCCCTTAGACGCTTGCTTGCATGGAGAGGGAGACAACATAAAACCAACCAACCAGGTAGGTAACTTTTCACTAAACGTGGAACCACACAGTTCATTCCCAAAGATAACATCAACTTTTTGTCTCTCTCACTCCTAATTTCCACAGGAGTTGGGAACTGGGCACACGTCGTCCAGTAAATCAAACTAGTGGCTTTATCACGGTTTGTAGTACAAGTGCAAATGAGCCACACGTATGCGGTCTTGTCACGATGCCAAAACAGCGCTGCAGCGACAATCTGTGTTTTAATCTTCATTTTATCAAGCGCTGTATTGTTCTAAGCACGATGCGTTGAGATTTGGAGAGCTAATTTTGTGGGTAGAATATCTTTTGTATCATAAAGGGGATTTAGATGTGTGGATTAGATAAGGTTGCAGTGTGGTTGGTCGCCCATAAGCAAATGCTGGTTAGTTTTGAGAATATAACATAATATAACGCTTTGTTGAGCCGAGAGAAGGAAAGAGGAAGAGAGGAAGACCATTTTAAAGATGGGAAGACGACCTGAAAACTACTGCGGGAGGGGCATGGAGGACGAGGACGATCGTGAGCTATGGAAAAGCCTGGGGGAGGCCTATGCTAAAGAGGAAAGCAATCTCGAGATTTTGGATGTCTAAACTTTTAATTTAAATATATTGTTAAACTAGTTTGTAATATTGCTAATAAATGCTATTTGAAATTGAAATTGAACGCTTTGTTGCCCCGAAGGTGTGCCCATAGCCACATTCAGACAGTTGTGTTTGCGTTCCATGTGGGGGAAACCTATTTTCATCAACCGGGCACATATCCAGACTCTGGGCTGCTACCTCAGACCAAATAAAAAACCAAGACAGAGGGCTGTCAACAGTAAAGTGAAGCCGGTTTCGTAAACATGTGTGCACATAGTGAGGTGTAGTTTGATTGTAAATGTGTGCGTGTGAGCGTGTATGCACAGAGCGGAGGTGTAGTTTTTGCATGCTTCACTGTATTGTTCGCAGCGCTGTGTCTTGACTTTTTATTTGGTCTGAAGCTGCTACTGAGAAATTCCAAATAGAAAAACCGATTAACACTTCTGGGATTCGAATCCAGGACCTCATGCTCAGCAGTACCTAGCGCTACCTACCAACCTAGCCTACTAGACCAACGACTTCGAAAATAGCTAGTTTTTCATACCTTGCACTTACTCTTATAATGTTATGTTACTTGACTGAGCACACGAGGTTGTTGACATGTGGAATGTGAGCTCGGCTGTCATTGTGCCGATAGTCGTATCGGCCAATGGCCTGATGGCCAAAAGCCTACCATCTCTCGAGGCTCTCTTTAGGCGGTTGGATCAAAAGCCTGATTCAGGAAGCAGTAGGTACCTACTCCTTGATACGGCTCGCATTGTGAGGAACTGAGGAGGTTCCTGTCTCTGGAGCCCTAACCACAAGTAGCTTGGACCCTGCTCCCGATACCGGCGGACTACATTTTTTATATTTTTATATGTAAATGTAAGTACCTACTTAGGTACCTATTTAATTAGTAAGAAGTAAATAAATTTACGAATAAATAATTGATATTTATGAATGCATGTGCGTGTGTGTGTCTGTGTGTAAAAGAACTTGATTCTATACAATAGTAAACTAGTAATTATTTGCCATAATATATGTCAGCTAGCACACGTCGGTATACCAACGGACACGTTCTACAAAAAACATAGGTACCTACTCGTAGGTCAGAAAACTGCGAAATAATCCGACCGATTGTAGAAACAAAACGCGCTGAAACAAAACATAGTAAACCTACTGCTACCTACATACTAACAGTAGACTTAATTGCTTACGTAAGTCAGTGCGTGCTTTGAAAACGCACTGACGAAGTTTTGAAAGGCGCCTCCACGATGCACGGAGTAGACTCTATTGTTAGGTTCATAGTCATTCAAAGACAAGACAAGTAACATTTACTACGACATAGACATAGCTATATGTAATAGGAAACTATTCTTCTATGAAGACGGGCAGTGCAAAAGTATCGCGCTACGAGCTTCACTTGTTTTGCTGCTTCCACTTTCGTAGTTTCATACATCTTTTCATAATGGAAGGTTTTGAAAACACAACTGAGTCATGTACCTATGTATAATTATGTGCATAGTAAAAATCTGTGTGCCTTTTTGCAGTACCTCAGATTTACCGAGTACTCTTGACATTTCTACAAAATCATAAAAAAACAAGTTTTATACAAGAAAGTTTTTTTTTCAGTAGGTCCTATAGCAGACCTTTGTCTCATACGTAAGACGGAGGTTACACGCTCATTCTGGCGTCAGTTCAGTCCATGATTGATGTCAGAATGACGGGAAACTGATTGTATACACGATGACTGATTGATGGTCCAGAATGATGATTATTTAAATATTTTAATAATTTTTGTCAGTCTGGTCAGACTGATGCCAGACTGAACGTGTGTTTATTAGCTATCAGTCTGATGTCAGTCACTGCTTAGACAGCGATGGAGTCGCACGACATGTCGCCGCCTGCGCCGACTCCCTCGCGGCCCCCGACGTCCCCATCTCTACCATTAGCCCCGGAGAAAGAATTTATTCTTACATTAGAAATGTTACCTATTCTTTGGAATAAAACGAATAAAAAAATTAAAATAAAATTCTTTAATTCGATAATAATTAGCATAGTCATCTTCTTCTCCTGTGTCTCTTATCTCATTCAGTTTTAAGTGAATTTATTGTCTTTTCATTAGCCACTTTTAAAACCACCGGTTTCTTTTTCTACGATTCCTCGTAGACAGGGCTAATATTATAGCAACAGGAGCATTTTTCTTGTTAAAATCCATACCAAATGCATAAGCGTGTTATCGCGTAGAAGTTTTCGGTTGGACTGATCGTCAGTCTGACTTAGGTACCGTGTAATACCGCCCGTCAGTCCATCATTCAGCCATCAGTCTAGACGTGATCAAGGTCACAGACTGAACTGATGCCGAACTGAACGTGTAACCTCCGTCTAAAGGATAGGGATCAGTCAATCAGTCTAGCCTTTTCCCAACTAACGGAAAACGTTTTATGACGATTTAAATTTTTTTATAAAAATATTCAAAAATGTATTTAATACCTAAGTATAAAAATAAATAAACGATTAATTAGAATGGGCCTTTTAATCGTAATAGGTAAATAATGTGATGGAAGAAAACTTGTAAGACAAAAATCATACCTACACTTACGCTAGCTCTACATGCTAAACTCGTTGGTCTCGTGGTTGCAAGCGCGACTGCTGAGCGTGGGGTCCTGGGTTCGATTCCCAGGTCGGACAAGTGTTATTGAGTTTTCCATTAGGAATTTCTTAGTAACAGTCCGGACTTTAAAAGTTGGCGGTTTAATACCCCGTACCTCGAAAAGAACGTAAAGCCGTTGATCCTGCGCCTGATCTCTCCCCGGTCGTGTCAGATTGCCGTCCCATCGGACTATAAGAGTAAAGGAACAGAGAGTGCACCTGTGTTTACGCACACACTTGTGCACTATAATATCTCCTGCGTACCTGGCCAATCTCCGTTGAGATTGGCCACCGTGACCGAAATCGGTCGGGAGGCTATTATTAAAGTCTAGAACAAGATAATGTTATCAAACGTTTTGCCCTAACAAGCACTCGACCTAACTAAGGTAAGTACTCTTTATTCTAATAAAAACCATCCGTCTGGTCTAGACTAGTTGAAAATTTACATCGAAAGTTTACATTAGCAACTCTAGTACTTATCTACTTACCTACCTGAGTTCGGGCACAGAGGAGATGTAAAAGTTTGGAGTCATAATCAAATTGCTTTTATGCTTCAAATATTTTCAGCGAGAACTGTTGTTTCACAATAAAAAAAATCACTTTTTTTTTTTTAAGAAACGTTGCCCCACACTAGGAATTTCTCCTGTATTGTGGGTGCGTTTACAAACATTTAAACTCACATACACAAACAGCCAGTAACTTACACCTGCATGCATGGGCTCTTATAAAACGTCAGAAGCTAGGTGCATGGTTCCAATTGGTTGTTTCCAATGTTACTCTTTCCAGACCAGCACTCTTATTGCATTTTAAAGCATATTTCTAATCCATTGCTCCATATGTTTGATAAATGTGTCTGCTCAACAACGCAAATAACGCAATGAATGTTGTTGAACTGTCAAAATGAAACCTATTGCTAGGTACTGATAGTGTGTTACCCAATTAGGGTGCAGGTTTGATTTGATAACTTATTTTTTATTTTGAAGTTAATTTATTATAATAATCTATGTTTACTACGTAGTAGGTACTTAGATTTCTTGAAAACGGTCAAAAAGTTGGTTAGTTTTGGTTTTTATTTTTTACCGACTTCAAAAAAAAGGAGGTTATCAATTCGATACGTATGTATGTAATATTATTGGAATTGCATTATATTCACATATGACAATCTACTAAGGCTTCCAAACAAATATACAAAATTTCATTGACGTATGTATGTATGTTTGTCCACGCATTTCTCAGCAACTATTAATCGGATCGTGACCATTTTTTTTGTATTAGCTTACATTTACTTCAACTTGGGGAACAGTGCAAGTTTCATCAAAATCGGTTCAGTAATTTTCAAGATATGGACTAATACTTACGTGTAAGTGTGACGGCCTGGCGTATTGATACGAGCTACGGGTGCGGGTGTAGTGTCAAAGGGAAAACATCTCAAAACCTTGGTCAAATTCTAGTGCAAAAACTAAAAATTACGAAATAAAAAGTAATTTAAAAAAATTAAACCGACTTCAAAAAGAAATCAACTCAAAATTATGAAATAACTTTAATTTCGGAAGTCGGTGGCAAAAAACTAAAATACAGATCCCAAGACACCGACTTCCGAAATTAAAGTTATTTCATAATTTTGAGTTGATTTCTTTTTGAAGTCGGTTTAATTTTTTTAAATTACTTTTTGTATCTCCCTAAATAATTTTGACCAAAAAAAAAATTATGTTTTCAAGTCTTATTCTTATACAGTGATGGAATTCAAATCATAATTAAACGTACATTAATGCATCAAAAAAATCTTCAACGTTATGCGATCGGCCTATAGTCAGAATTGCATGATTTGCATGCTACTTATATTTAGGTAGGTACCCTAATTTGCATGCCGTTCTGCCAAACTATTATAAGTGTAACTAGTAAGTAAATAAGCGAATCGAAGTACGGTAAGTATAGGATGTATGTCAAATACATGTTCCATAACTAGGCTACAAATGCCTAACGAAGCTTGAAAGTCGTTTAAAAAATCAGCTACATAAAAATCCACTAAAATTTCTCAACAAGATCAAACTAACAAATTCGTAAGTGGTCTACGAGTTTCGAAGAGTGTCTACTTATTCCCTAGCGGCTGTATCGTGGTCACGGCTCACAAGTTAAGTCTAGACTTTAGACGATCTGGGGGCCTAAAAAGGCCACTTTAGCAGAATCATAAAAGGATAACATTATGAATCATAATGGACAGTTAACTGTTAAGTTAATCGTATCAAATCCCATTGGTGAAGGATTTTTCAGTTATTTTTTTTGTCTGTGCTAAAATAAAATCAATCCAATCCAAATCTAATCTCTTTGATTGTACCTACGTGATGCAGCGAAGAAAAGATCTGTCTTCGGCATATTATGATTCATAATGTTATCCTTTTATGATTCTGCCAAAGTGGCCTTTTTAGGCCCCCTGGTATTATGCTGTTTTCCACTCAACCCTCAGCCGAGATTGGATTAGACGTTGCAGGGTTGATATCGAGGAGGGGCCGCATAGGGCCGAAGACTGCCGGGTCAGCGGGATTGTCCGAAAGGGTTACCGCTGGCCCGGAACATAAAGGGCTAAGGAAGGAACACGGTACAAATAAAAAAAAAAGGGTTGATATATTTTTATTTTTATGTTTTTTTACTGTCAGGTGTTTTCGGTTTTTTTTGGCGAAAGTAGGTTTATAATTAAACTAGCTGACCCGGCAAACGTTGTTTTGCTCCTACACTACTCCTACCCTACTCCCACACTACTCCTACCCTACTCCTACACTACTCCTACCCTACTTCTACCCTACTCCTACCCTACTCCTACCCTACTCCTACACTACTCCTACCCTACTCCTACACTACTCCTACCCTACTCCTACACTACTCCTACCCTACTCCTACACTACTCCTACACTACTCTTACCCTACTTCTACCCTACTCCTACCCTACTCCTACTATAAAAAAAAAAAAAATAAAAAAAAAAAGTATCCTATGTCCGTCTCCTGGTTCTAAGCTACCTCCCCACCAATTTTCAGCCAAATCGGTTCAGCAGTTCTTGAGTTATAAGTGGTGTAACTAACACGACTTTCTTATAGATACAGGGTTATTTGTAAAACACCAGCAACCTCTTAAGAGGTCATTGTACTCATCATTATGAATAACTTTTACTATGGGACCAAACCCGAAATCGCGAAAAAAAAATCAGCTGTTCCCTACATTTATGTTCGTATAACTCGTCAAAATGTAGGGAACAGCTGATTTTTTTTTCGCGATTTCAGTTATGGTCCCATAGTAAAAGTTGTTCATAATGATGAGTACAATGACCTCTTAAGAGGTTGCTGGTGTTTTACAAATAACCCTGTATATAGATTAAACACACAACATATCGCGCCTCGGGAAAACCTACCTACCTACTTCACCCTTCGGGGACGTAGGTTTTAAAATTATTACAACAACTCAATTTCACCAAAAAAAAACCGTTTACAGAGGAGTAACACCTACATTTTCCAGTTATGTTTAGTTAGTGTCGTGTTATAAAGGCGAGCACGTTGTGTTTTTTATTGAATATTAGGTAAGTATATTTTTTCTGTTTTAAAATATTAAAAAAAATTAAATATTTTCGCCCACTTCGTGGGACTCACAATACACTATAAATTGTAAAATAGTAGGTGTACTTTACATCTCTAGTTCTTTTACGACGAACTATACAACGGTATACCTAAACGCTTCAAATTCTCTTTAGCACAGTAAAGGAATGGAGTCGTTTCGAACGAATAAAATCTTTTATACTTACAAGGATCCTGTGAATTCTAATCTCCGTTATTCAAAGGATTTCCTCTTCAAATCAATCTTTAAGAAAGCCGAGATTTACGACAAAGGCTACTACCTATATTTTTTTTATTTTCTTCCCGATTTAGACCGGGAGATAGCGTTCTAAAAAAAGTAAAATTACGTTGAAGTACATTTCAGTTACAAAAACGTTTCTTAGTTTTCGGTGTATTTTTTAGGGTTCCGTACCCGTAGGGTGCCAACGGAATTCTATTACTAAGCCTCCGCTGTCCGTCTGTCTGTCAGCGGGCTGTACCTATCTCATGAAACGTGATAGCTAGGCAGTTTAAACTTTCACAGAGTGTATTTCTATTGCCGGTTTATTAATAAAAATAAAATGCGAGTGCGAGTCCGACTCGCTCTTGTCCGGTTTTTTAATTCTTGGGAGATTCGTCCTTATTTTTGTAAGTGTTAAGCCACTTTTCAGATAGCCAGCACAGATCTTATGTTGGTGAACTGTTGGTGAAAATGTTTATAATGAAAATTTAAATTTTAACAATTTTGTATAATGAAAATGTTTGCATGCCGAATGGTGAAATATGGCAGAACTCTGATTTATACCTACTACTATCTACTTATGTATTACCCATATTTGCAAATAAATGCTATTCTATTCTATTCTATTCTAACTTGGTGCCTGAAGTAATTAAGCGTGTAATTTAAATATTTACAATCATTATCACCTACTGCTATTAGGAGCCAGCCAGCGCTGTCATTCTAAAATATTAAAATCAAATATCTACGAACAATACTACGGATGCAAAGTTCTTCGCGGTCTTGGCTATTAATTTCCAGTCTTTAAATTGACTAAGTACTTAGTGAACATGGGAAACTCATTAGCCAAGTCGAGATTTTCGTAGTCTTATTATCGTAACTCCTCAAAAGTCATAAACTTTAGGTTGTACCTACTAAACTTTAGATTGTTGTAACTACGTGGAGTTTCTTGCCCATTCTTCTCCATACGAAAACTACCTTTTGGAATGGGCGACGAGAATCAATTCTATTTTGTTTTAATTTTTTGTAATTTTTGACGTTCAAAGTGCCTTCTAAGTGCCTATTTGAAATAAATGCTTTGACTTTACTTTGGTTTGTACCTACCTACCTACGCATAAATCTATTTTAGCTTGTCTAAACTGAAACAATCTAAATATTAACAATATTAATACCTAATTTTAAGTGAGAAATTCATCAAATAAAATGTCAGATCTGTGTCGTCATTTTCTAAAAATTTCTGACGCTCTCAAAGGCAATTCAGGTCACTTCATTTCATTAAAAAATATCGACACTGGAAAGCGATTTTGTCGTGTCTCGAAAAATGACATTTAGTTTTACCGGCCAATTTAATACAAAAAAATACACACAAATTGTGGTTTTAATACCCATATTGTTCAAGGTGTTAGTTTTTTATACGATATTATAGTCTATTTTTTAAACGAAATTTTTCTATACGAAATTGTAGTATAGATTAAACTATGTATGTACGTCCCTCTTTGTATCAGGGTCTTTACACCAGGAGGATCATATACTATGCTACAGTCAGTCATCATAAAACCTTCAAAAACATCGTAGCATTTTATCCAAGAGTTCATTTCCGCGAAAACTCTTCAAAATAGTTTTAATATAAAACGCTGGCTCCCGGACTATCGCTCTATATTGTCTCTGGTCTCGGATATCAAAGGGGAGCCTCACCTTTGTGCTGGCGCCTGATTCCAGCCAAGTGCTGTTATTTATGCGACCCACAATCATAGTAGTAACATGAGTTTGACGATAGAAAGCTTTGACGTTGGCAACTAAAACCTATGAAGTGAGAACTCTTTGGTCGAGCAGTACTTTGAAATGAAAAAAAGTTTTTTTTTTAAATACTATGGGAGGTTTGAAAGACGTTATAATAATATACAGGGTGGGCAAAAAATCGTGGATCAAACGAAACAGAGCGATAGTTGGGGTTGTTTGCAGTAAAAATATTTATTTATTTATATATACTTTATTGTACACCAGAAAAAAAAAACAAAAGAAAAATACGATTAATACAAAACATACAATGGGCGGCCGGCAATGTGGCAGCTGTTCCCTATGTTCGTATAACTCGTCAAAATGTAGGGAATAGCAGATTTATTTTTTCGCGATTTCATGTTTGGTCCCATAGTAAAAGTTGTTCATAATGATGAGTACAATGACCTCTTAAGAGTTTGTTAATGTTTTACCAATAACCCTATAGGTATACCTATACACAATAAAGTGTAAGTTGGAGCAGATACCATCACTGTTCTTAAACAATGTAGGTACAGTACAAATGTAAGAATTTTAATTCAAATAGAATGAAAATCCTTACATTTTACAGACAACAGCATAATATTGAATGCCAATAAATCTAAAACAAATCCATATTCAACACACAACACTGAAAAAGGTCGTGAAACATGTCAACCAAACAGCCGAAAAACCAAACACAAACGCCCTCATACCATTTTTAACACCAAATCGATTATACTAACCCCTATCTCGAGTATCGATAAGTCGACATCGATTCTGAGGGTTCCGTCAATAACCCTCAAGTTACCCTCGTCATGTGGAGTGACATCATCGGATATCTAGATGCAAAAATATACATGATTTAGTATCCTTGGTGATTGTGCTTGGGGTCGCGAGTGATCGGTAACACGAGTTGGGTTAGTAATGGTTTAGTTGATATTATACGAGCGAATTCTCATGACAGTTTGATTATTATCAACCTACTGAACTAAATAATGCAATAAAAGACCTTTCACGAGTGTATTTAGAGTAAACTAGTCGCGAGCTCGAACTCACTGGTGGTCATGGCCAAAAAGCACGCTGTCTCACCTGGCTTCGTGTCCGGCAGAGCTAGTATGAGTGATGAGCAGTTACACGCTAGTCTACATGAACAACGTCTAGTTCTCACGCGCAGAAACACCGTTCCGAACTGATAAGCAAGAAAAAAAAAAAACAAAAAGTGCTTTGGAAAATCGAGTTTTATGAACAAACCTTTGCATAAATCAATTACAAATAAAGTTTATTGAACTTTTCGATAACTGACCTTGTCGGTACAGACTAGGTTTTGAAGATTTTACAGTTCTTTTAGTACTTATTTACACCCAAAGTTACATTAAAAATAGCATGAAAAACGAATCCTTGATGGCTCATAACTTTTTAATGGCTTTTTATTTTACTATTCTGTTTCCGTACAGACAAAATATTATTATTAAGTCAAAACGATATTACATAATATGTTTAACTTTGAATGCACAATGTCAAACAGTGGAGTAATACTCTCCCGAAAGTATGGAAAAAATATCGACTAGGGCGAATCTTGATGTCAACTTGGCGCTACTAACTTTACTGACTGACTTGAATTCGTTCTTGCCGACACGAGATAAAGCCTACTAATCCTATCCTACTCTTCGTATTATCCTATCTGTCTTACTAAATATTATAAACCCGAAAGTTAGTGAGGATGGCCGGATGAAAGTTTGTTACTCATTCACGCAAAAACTACTGAAAGGATTTGGATGAAATTTGGCACACAGATAGTTTATAACCAGGATTAACACATAGGATACTTTTTACCCCGATATTCCCACGGGATCAAAACTTATGCGGGTGAAACCGCGGGGCAGTGCTAGTAGGTATCGTTATAAAAGTAAACAGGTCTGAGGATCAAGATTAAACCTTTTTCTAATTAAATTAGGCAGGTAAAGGAAAACCTCAAGCGCCGAAAGTTTAATATTAAACTTATCTGTAATTATATTTTCGAGCCGTTTGGGGTTGAAACCCTCGGGCCGTGGAGTCCGAGTGCTTGTTCAACGAAATCTCTAAACGGCTGGTTGACACTTCCCGTGACCCAAGGGCTGGCTTTTACCTTGGCCAGAGACCAAGAATTGCCATACAACGAGGTTATGCCGCCAGTCTCTTGGGTACATTGCCAGTCGACAGCGATGCGGAGGAATTCATTGTCTACATTACCCTGATAGTTTTTATGTCAACACAGTAAAGTCGAGGAGAGCCTTTGAAATTAATATTCAGTAAAAATGCACAATATTTTGTACTCAAAATCGTTGCCAGTCTTTTAATATCTAAAACAAACCGGTTTTTGCTTCAGGCTTCAACGTACGAATCCATTCACAACAGCTTAACGAATCGTGAAAAGAATGTAATCCAGGGAATTGGGGCATATATGAAATCATACGAGACGGCGAATTTACAGGGGAGTATACTGGGTGCTCGCTTAGTTGAAACAATTTTCGAAGACTGGTTTGTGAAGATTGGAGGGGGAGTCCGTGGCTAAATAATAACAGCCGCACAGGTCGATCGATCAGGTTAAGCTACGCTTGCCGCGGTTGGTCTGTGGATGGGTGACCATCTTTACATACCGAGACCCCTCCGTGTCTCGGAAAGCACGTTAAGCCGTTGGTCCCGGCTGTCATTCGTGGATCTTTGACAGTCGTTACGGGTAGTCAGAAGCCCGAATGTCTGACAACCAGTCTTTCCAAGGGGTATCGTATTACCCAGTGACTGAGTTGTAGAGGTCAGATAGGCAGTCGCTCCACGTAAAATACTGGTATTCAGCTGCATCCAGTTAGACTGGAAGCTAGTTGGGAAAAAGGCTAGGCAGATGATGATGGTTTGTGAAGATTGGATGAAGTCATGGGGTCTACTCCAAAGCGGTTAACCACCGTATCGGTCAACTGTTCGGTAATTTTCTACTACCTTTCATTTCCTATATTGACTATAGGTCCCGACCAAACTGTGCCAATCCGAACCTTTTTAGAACCCTTACTTGCCCTTTTTTTAATTTTTTTTTTAAATTCTTAGTAGGACAACAATATTCAAATCAGAAAATGACCGAACATTCGGCCGACACGACAATCAACCACTTCAGTAGACCCCCTGGTTTTTAAGGTTCCGTACGCATTGGGTGTCAACAGGAGCCTATTACTAACCCTCCGTTGTCCATTCGTCCGTCCGTCTGTCTGTCAGCGGGCTGTATCTGATGAACTACAAACAGGTAGATAGTTAAAATTTTCACAGAGTGTATATTATTTCTATTGCTGCTATAACAAAAAAAAAGGTACTTAGGTTATTTTCCTTCGTGTTCGAGTCCGACTCCCACTTGGCCGGTTTTTAGTTTGATTACCTGAGGGTCCTAAGGGCTTGTACACTAAACTGCGACGCGACGTCGCATCGCAGCAATTCGTGTTGCAGTTTTGTGTAGGTACAAGCCCTAAATCAATATAACCATTGTCCCATTCCCAACTATGTTGGGGTCGGCATCCATTACTTCCAGCCGGATGCAGTACCAGTATTTTACATGGAGCGACTGCCTATCTGACCTCCACAACGCAGTTACTGGGTAACACGATACATCAGGGCAAGACTGGTTGTCAGACTTTCGGGTTTCTGACGACCCGTATCTAACATTACTAACAATCAATCTGCCTAGCCTTTTCCCAACTATGTTAGGGTCAGCTTCCAATCTAACCGGATTAATTAAACATCACAAACCCTTACTATTATTATTTACTAGCAGCGCCCCGCGATTTCACCCGTATAAATGTTGATCCCGTGGGAATATCGGGATAAAAACTATATCTAAATCTATCTATATCCTATGTCCTTTCCCGGGACTTAAACTATCTCTATCTATACCAAATTTCATCTAAATCGGTTCAGCGGTTTAAGCGTGAAGAGGTAACAGACAGACACACTTTCGCATTTAGAATATTAGTATGGATTTAGAATGCATTTTTATGATCAGATAAATTAATGCAACGACTAATAACGTACAAGGAGTACAAAAATTTAACCTAGAAGTTCTAGAATAGAATAGAATGCATTTATTTGTCAGAATATTGTACAAAGTTGTTATGTGCATTTAGCCTGCATTATGTATTACGATCATAATATTCTGCCGTTTCCGGCGTACAAATATGGTTTGTAAAATTATGGGTCATCATTACATTAAAATTAAATTATAGTCATTAGAATTAGAATTACAAATAAATTAATTATATTGAACAATAGTTGTAAAAGAGATTAATTATATAGGGTGACTGGTAATTAGTGACCGATACTTAAACACGTGATTTTACTCATCATTATGAACAACTTTTACTATGGGACCAAACCTGAAATCGCGAAAAAAAATCAGCTGTTCCCTACATTTATGTTCGTCTAACTCGTCAAAATGTAGAGAACAGCTGTTTTTTTTCACGATTTCAGGTTTGGTCCCATAGTAAAAGTTGTTTATAATGATGAGTAAAATCACGTGTTTAAGTATCGGTCACTAATTACCAGTCACCCTATATAAGTCAGACTTCATCCGTGCCTATATTCCTAAAGTCGAATATTTTAAATGGCTAGTGATTAAATGATAGGTACAGTCACGAGCAAAAGTATGTACACACTTGGTTTTATTCAAATACGATTTTCTCCTTTAATTTTGAATGAAATTTTATGTTATTACGAATAAAGTATTTACGAACCTATTAGGTCTATGTAAAGTGTCGTATTTCAACGATATATTCGTTATTTCACGAAAAAATCGCAATTGTAAGTTACCAAGTGTTGACATATTAGTGCTCGTGACTGTACACCCTGTGTAACACATTGCCTCCACATCTGAGGTCCAACACCACCATTATTTGAATTGTTAAATTAACCTAATTTATGAAAGGTTTTATTGATCCGACCCTGCTTTATGGGGTTAAGGTATCCAACGAAATATTCTTTATTATCTTTATGTATCTATATGTATATATTCATATAAAATTCAAAGTCCTGACTGACTGATATATCAACGCACAGCCTAAACCGCTGGTCGTAGAGACATGAAATTTGAGTTCTTTGTGAAGAGTAGGTATCCATTAAGAAAGGGTTTTTTCGAAATTCCACCCCTAAGAGGGTGAATGGGGGAGGGTGACATTTCATGCGGACGAAGTCGCAGGCAGAAGCTAGTATCCATACTATAAATATTCGATACTATTCGATATTAATAAGTATTATAAATTTGAAAGTAACTCTGTCTGTCTGTATGTTACCTTTTCACTCTTAAACGACTGATCGGATTTCGATAAAGTTTGGCAGAGAGATAAATTGAATCCCGGGGAAGGACATAGGATAGTTTTTATCGACATACATCGAGGGCGAAGCCGCGGGTGGAAGCTAGTCGCGGATGGATGACAAACAATAAAAGTGAGCATTTATTTGTTGCATTATTGTACATGCGCGAACTTACTAAACGCGACAGCGCGACGCGATTCAAGTAGAACAATTTCTGAGAAAACTTCATGAAAATTATTCTAACAGACTCTGGTCGCACCGTCGCGTCGTCGTGTCGTACTTGTCTGCGGAAGCCTTTAGTTATTACGTGCAGGCGACTGTGTATGCCTTTTATATTTTAACCCCAATTCGACAAAAAAAATATGACTGTAGGTACTTAATTCAAATATTATGCAGGCAAAAAATTGTGCTATCAAAATCACTCAGGCCGCGCCGGCCGGGATTAAGTTGCTACTCGACGGTGATTGGTCCTGACGTGTTCAGACTTGATATCCCGGTATACCCGGTACGTCAGCTGACGTCCGGGGGGATATCCATCGAAAAATCCGGACAACATTTTAATGACTGTGTTGACTTTGCGAAAATTCAAATTGTTTTGTTATTGTGAACTCAAACTCAAGCATTTATTTCAATTAAACCAATTACAGGCACTTTTGAATAGGCTATTTGACAATGTAAAAAATAAGGTCATAATTATTGACACTCGTATAGATTATCGCTTTTAAAATCGATTTGCATTAATTTTACTACAAAACAATGTATTATTTATAAAAAAAATCCCGAAAAAACTTCATCTTTTTAAATCTGGCGCCACGTAATCGAAAACTGTCTGGATTGGCTGAACTTAAGATGACGTCATGATGTAGTAAAATTCTGTCTATCGTTGACAGATGACTTTTGTCTAGTATCTCGACCGTTTCAACGTTTGTTTACGCGAATCTTGACGTCACGACGCCATATTGTTAAAGATAGCGTTTTGGCGGCTTATTTAAACAGTACATTTTTATTTACTATTTTTTAAAAGATTATGCAATTTGAAGTAATAGGTTTTTATGGGCTCGTTAGACACCATTAAATAATCTGAGATGTTTATCAGAAACCAGTCAAATAGCCTATTGTCAAGAGGTTGGTCAGTCAGAAAGATGAAGCTAGTTGCCCATTCCAAAGCGTAGGTACCTATGGAGAAGAACGGGCAAGAAACTCCATGGAAACTCTTTTAAATCAAAATAATATGGTTACAAAGTCTTGTTTACATCATTCATGTTAAAAAAAAACCGGTAAGTGCGAGTCGGACTCGCGCAACGAGGGCTCCGTACCATGTAAATAGTTAATTTTTTTTTTGTACCTACTGTTTTATTACATGTCATCATCTGCCTAGCCTTTTCCCATCAGCTGAATACCAGTATTTTACATGGAACGACTGCCTATCTGACCTCCACAACTCAGTTACTGGGTAATACGATACCCCTAGGTAAGATTTGTTGTCAGACTTTCGGGCTACTGACTACCCGTAACGACTGTCAAAGATCCACGAATGACAGCCGGGACCAACGGCTTAACGTGCTATCCGAGGCACGGACGGGTCTTAGTATGTGACGATCGTCACCCATCCACGGACCAACCGCGGCAAGCGTAGCTTAACCTGATCGATCGCCCCGTGCGGCTGTTATTAGGTACTTAGCCACAAGCCCCTAACTATATTATTATTTGTATGTTATAAATTGTAGTCATGCTACCTTTCAATATTTTCAGTGAATGAGGCAGTACGCACGAAATCGAAGTGACAAATTCAATATTCGTTTAAACTTTACCAACTTTGATTAGGTGGGTGACTTAAAAATTTGCCAAAGCATAAAAATGCCCTGACGACATCGACACAAAGAAAAAAAAAACATAAAAAGTTGCAAGCCTAAGGTGTACCTACTGAAGTTTCTTCACTTGCCAACTTCTGTTTCAGCTCGAAATTAGAAAAATTCGAGCCATTCGAGAGAGCAACTCATGCGACAAGGCAGAAAGAGACGAGCATTATTATAAACTTGCATTCAGAGTGTGAGATTGTCTGCTTATCTGTCTGTCTATCTGTGTACTTATCTTTGAAACTGCGATCATCTGTCTCTAGGTACGAAGTATTTTTGAGTAGCTCATAGCTCATGCTGTTAGAAAATAATATGTTTAGCACTTTTCTAAACGTTTTAAGGGGTTTATATGACCTAAAGCGCGGTCGCTGTCGGACTGCATAGAAAAGAAAGAGAAGCGCGATGACACAACGCTGGTAATTTGTTGCAAAATATGAAGCAATTATTTAATTTAAAAAATCTATTGTTTGGACTAAAAAATTAAAACACTAGTGTCTTAGTATGTTGCTTGTAGAATAATCTGACAAAAAATCAGAATATTAGTATGTTTTTTTTGTAAAAAGAAAGTTTTTAGAGGTATCTTCATGTTTTTTTTCTATCATATCAAATTAGTTGTATTATGTTTTCAACACACTATATACCTAGCATAAATCCTGAAGAATATCATATATTTTTCTGATTTTGTTTCCTGTAGTCGATCATAATACTTTTATTGTTTCTAAAACTTGCGTTTTTCGCGTTTATGTCCTGTAAGCCCCTTAAATTGTAACATAATATAAAAATGACAAGCGGAGTTTTAGGGCATGTATACAAGGCAAAAAAAAAAAACCTCTTGTCTCTCAAAAATACAGTACTGTGTGGTGAATCCTGGGTGATACCAATAATGGAATATACCCCTGGTATATTAAATCTGTAGATCAACTGCCAATATTTGATAAAAACATACAATTTGCTGAGCGCAAACTTCACTTTTGCAATGGAAACTCGCACCATTTTTCAAGAGCCCAAGTACGTGTGACTAGTGTTATATAAACATAAATACAGGAAGAAATACATTAGCTACCCGACAAGTGTACTGAATAGTTCATGCACACCACTCGGGTAGTCTGGCTGGGTTTAGAAAATGGTGCATGGTATGGGCGGTAGCGGTAATAAATAAGCTAGCAACACTGAAAACGTCAACACGTCAATCTTGTCATCTCTTTATATTTTACAGATTTTTATTTTTTAGTAGCAGTACCACCGGTCATATTTATAATTTGTGTTTAATGTGAATCTAAATCGAATTAGCAAAAAATTTAAAACATACAATGAATGAATTATTTGGAAACCATCAAAAACTGCCGAACCGGAGGTGACATCTGACATGTCACCCCGATTTATAAAAACATTGGAATTGGAAGATGACAATATAATGAAAAAATGTTGACGAGATCAGCAGCTCGCCGAGCACGCCTACCACCTCCGGACTCGTCGCTCAGCTCCGCCCCGCCACCGCCGGAACCCAGCCCCATCGAGAGTGCTGTGACACCGGCCGTAGCAGTTGCGTCGAGCTCGAGCGACGAGTATTTCTCTCGGTAGCGGGAGCGATATGCGGTCTTCTAACTAATCAAACTTTCGAAAAATTATCCTCACCATATTAATTACTTTGTTCTTTTAATATCTCACAATATTCCACTAGATAAAAAGGGTGGTGGTCAGATAGGCAGTCGCTCCATGTAAAATACTGGTGTTCAGCTGCATCCGGTTACATTGGATGACGACCCCAGCATAGTTGGGAACATAGGGCCGAAGCCTGCCGCATAGGGCCGAAGCCTGCCGGGTCAGCGGGATTGTCCGAAAGGGTTACCGCTGGCCCGGAACATAAAGGGTTAAGGAAGGAACACGGGTGGGTTTTAGTCAGTAAGAGTCTGACACTCCCTTCCGCTCCACCCAGAGCGGGAGGGAGTGTCAGACTCTCATTTGATGACTTCCCATCCGAAAAAAAAAAGTATAGTTGGGAAAAGGCAGATTGATTGATTTATTCCAGTAGTATAGTTTAGCAGAAAAGGCTTTTGAATTTCGCTAAATGTTTGCCGTTGACTCTACCTGCTTATTTTACCTGTTTCTTATTTAATTCTATTCTTTCTTGAAATTAACTTCACATCTTAAAATCTAAAATAACAATAGAGTAATTAATATAAAAACACTATTTTGTTAACTACAATAGTCTATTAAATGTCTTACTTGCCTGGTAATAAAAAAATTATTTTAATTTACATAATTTATGCTAATACCTATTTAAAATAATAATAATATGTACATTTATATGAAAAAAATAAGCAAAATGATCATAGGGCATCAAAAAATTCGTCCGCATCGCTGTCAACAGGAACAGTGCCCAAAAGGCTGGCAGCATTGCCACGTTGTATGGCAATGCTAATTCTTTGGCCAAGAAATAGGCCAGCCTCTGGTCACGTGAAGAGTCGACTAACCGCTTGGCGATATCTCGAAAAACCAAGTGGGCACTCGGACCTAGTGTTTCAACCCCAAACGGCTCGAACATATAACTCCCAATCAGGTTGGAATATTTTCGCCGTTTGAGGTTTTCTGCACCTGCAGCAGCCGCCCCAGCACAGCCCACCGTGCTAGGAAGATGGGATATGACATTCGCTGTGGTACGTCGGATCAGAGTGACAGGAATTGGCAGGCTGTCATTCTGACGGAGCGTCGCATCTGTGGTGGCGAGGCGGCCGACGGACTGGTCGAGGGTACCTCTTTTTCTTAGTCTGTGGCATAGACTATAGCTACTAGTCTGTGGACTGCGATCAAGAGGTACTCTGTGGACTGTTCGTTCAGAACACATCATATTGTAGTCTTTGGTTCAGAAGAACCGCGTCTCGCACCACGCTCACGACGAATCGTCTCTAAATCCGGCAGGATCCTAAGTGTTTTTGATGATGGATCCGTTCACTGATAAAGGCCTGGTAATTAGATTGTTGTAAAATAAATGTACAAAATATTTTTAAAGCGAACACAATAAACAGGACCTATTCAAACTTAATTGCTGTTTAGCGTGATTCTTGATTAAAACATCAAGCGAAAATTAATAGTTTTTGTAAAAAAGTGAAAGTTAGTGTTCTTGACAACCTCTTTGATTACGGCGTTGTGGAATATTTTCTGATTTTAATGTTTTTCATGATGCTTGGTCTAGAACGTATTATACATTCGATTCCTATGCAGAATGAAAACATCAGAGCTTTTGATGTAATTGATTTAGATGATTGATTTTTCTACACTAATAATAATATTATTTTTAGAGAAAAGATTTGTTTGTTTGTTTGAATTGAACAGGCTCCAAAACTGCTGGACATTTTTGAAAAATTTCTTTCTTTAAATACCAATATCTACCCGTGCGAAGCCGGGGCGGCCCGCTAATATCAAATACATCGAAAGCTCTGAAAATAATAGACGATCGCTTCAAGTACTATTTAAACATGAAAAAACATCTAATTTTCTTGAATTTATCCCAATTTAAGTGGGGTCGGCACAAAGCGTAGAATAATGTTTTTTTCTAAATTAGTCGCTCTGCTCACAACTTGGTCCACAACAGCAGCCCTATGTAAAGACAGGCGTCGCGTACGGGCTACACAGGTACCCACTACTCACTAGTCACAAACACCGACGCATTTCAAGTGTGTTTTCACCTGTTTTTCTACTCGTTGCCGGTTTTTTTGTGAGCTTTTCCATTTGTAACGCGGTTGTCACGCAGTTAACATGTTACAGGTTTAATTTTACGCTTTTGTGCTGTTTTTGCAAGGTTGTTTGTAAATAGAGTGATCGCAGTTTGCAATTTGTCCTTTTGTTCTAGTAATGTATTTGGAATGTTCTTTTCTGTGTCACAGACTAGGTATAAGCTCTTCCTCTGGGCATTTGAAATGTTTAGCTTTCGGAAATGGAAGAATCTAAAGCAGTGTTCATAATCCATACTAATATTATAAATTCGAAAGTAAGTCTGTCTGTCTGTCTGTATGTTACCTTTTCACGCCTAAACCACTGAACGGATTTCGATAAAATTTTGCAGAGAGACAGGTTGCATCCCGGGGAAGGCCATAGGATAGTTTTTATCGACATACCTCGCAGGCGAAGCCACGGGCGGAAGCTAGTCTCAGATGATTTACATTCCAACATACAACAACAACATAATCAGCTTGTAATGTTCCCACTGCTGGGACACAGGCCTCCTCTCTGTGAGAGGGAGTGGGCCGTAATCCACCACGCAGGCCCAGTGCGAGTTGGTAGATGTCACGTGTCTTCGAATTTTTGGTTCTGGAACATGGCGGTTTCCTCACAATGATTTTTCCTTCACCGTTTTGAGAGCAGTGGTGATGAAATTATTTACACAAAGTAAAGCGCTTGCCTGGGTTCGAACCCACGACCGTAAGTTGGAATCGATACCACTGGGCCTTTCTTACAGGATCGAGACTCATGCGGGTAAAACCGCGGGGCGCAGCTATGTAAAATATAAAAGATACAGCTAATTAGGAATATCGACTAGAAACTAGGTGTGTTATTACATTTTTTCACATTATTCGTCATTGTATCTGTAACTGATTTAGGGTCCCCGCACACGGGCCACCGGCCACAGCCACAAACGCCGCCACAACAAGCTAAAAGCTTTGTATAAGAAGAAGAAGATTTGTAGCGTGTGGCGGCCACCGGCGTCAACCGTGTGCGGCGAGTCTATATAAAATGTATGAAAACTACAGGAAATATGCCGGTGGCGTCGTTTTGTGGTTGTGGCCGGTGGCCCGTGTGCGGGGACCCTTAGGGACAGTTATTTCAAACGGCTGGTTAACGTAACATACGTACGTCAAATAATAACGATTACGTCAAGGCCAAAAAAACGTTTTTTTTAGTCCCGTCCGTAGTCCGTCCGTGCCGTATACGCGTGCGTCAAGTAGACGTGAAACACCCGCCCTTAGGTATTACTTACGTATACGTTTATAAACATGAAAACTCCTTTCTCCAAAATTCCTCAGAACATACAGAATCCAACATAGAAACATTCGATATATTTACTAACAATATTCCTCCGCAAATATTTCCTTTCCCTCCATATTACGTCAGTTTGCACGTCGGTAACATTGTCACCTGACGACGCTGCACACCTCGTTACGGCCCCAAGGGTACGGCGCGGCGCGGGTGTTACTAACTTTTTCTGCCTCATGTGTAATGAATGTTGCCGAATTTTTGGCAAGTTTTGTAAGGGAATTTTGTTAAAGAGTTGTAATAAAACGAATGGAGTAAGCAGGGCTCTGAACCGGTTTAAAAAGAGCGGTTAATTTCGATTAAGTACCGGTAAATATATCGTTCCTTCATTAACCGGTTAAACAATAAACTGTTCTTCTGAAACCCAAATGATAAAGGTTACCGGTTACTTAAGCACAAACGGTTTTGACACCCAAATTAACCGGTTAATTTAGTAATTCCGTAATAAAATGTTGTAACTAAATGATATCGCAACGTCCAGACCGTGCTCGCGAGAGTGGCGGGGGCCGGGGGGGGGGGGTTCAAACTTGGTTTTAACCGGTTAATTTCCACTATCAAAACCAAAATTCATGAAAAACCGGTTTCCCGCATAAACCGGTAAAAACCGGTAACCTAAATCGATTTCGGTTTGGGGTCAATGACCGTAACCGGTTAAGAATTTCAACCGGTTTCCGAGCCCTGGGAGTAAGGGTTTTTAATTGGTAGTGGTAGTATCATAAGCACCTCAGGACATGTTGCCCCCTTGTCGCTAACGTCACTTTGCGCTAGCGACTGTTTCCGAGGGCCCATTATTGAGTGTGCAAGTCACCCCCTGCCATTTTATCCGTGTAGGTATTTAAAAAAAACATTGATCAGGAAGGGGTCATATAGTTCTTCTAGTTCTTGGTCTCTAGTCCACTTTAGCACACCCAAGCCAATAATTCAACTTTTTATTTTTCCATATCCTGCAATAGTCCTACACCAACCGGGGGTTATCCTTGCATAGTGCATACAGGGAAACGTCGTCGGTTGGTGCCGCATTTCATTAAAATTTCCTAAGGGGCCCCTGCGAGTTGGCTTCGGCCCCTCGTACCAGGCTCCAAAGGACCGGGACCCCATGGTCCCGAGATATGTAAATTCATAAAAATAATAATAATAGGTAGGTATTATTTGTTAAGTTTGGTATTGCAAGTATGCAAGCAAGCAAGCGAGAAAGTTACAAGTTTCTTATTAGAAACTCAAAACTTTGCGGGAAGAATAACTACCTACTTCCATCCGCTGTGTCTTGACAGTTTCTAGCCTTTATTAGGGTTCCGTACCCAAAGAGTAAAACGGAACCCTATTACTAAGACTCCGCTGTCCGTCTGTCACCAGGCTGTATCTCATGAACCGTGATAGTTAGACACAATGATGTTATATTAAAGAAGATCCTTTATAAGTAATATCATTGGTTAGACAGTTGAAATGTTCACGGATGATGTATTTCTGTTGCCGCTATAACAACAAATAGATACTAAAAACAGAATAAAATAAATATTTAAAGGGGGTCCCATACAACAAACGTGTTTTTTTCGGCGTTTTTGCCTTGTTGTACGGAACCCTTCGTGTGCGAGTCCGACTCGCACTTGGCCAGTTTTTAGAAGACATATTGCAATATTGTTAGTTTTATTGTGTAGTCGATTGAGGGGCTAATTAATAACAGCCGCATGGGCCGATCTTGTCGCGATCGATTTGTGGATGGGTGACCATTCATTACATGTCGAGACCCCTCCGTGCCTCGGAAAGCAGAAGCACGTTAAACCGCGTTGGTCCCGGCTGTCATTCGTGGATCTTTGACAGTCGTTATGGGTAGTCAGAAGCCCGAAAGTCTGACAACCAGTCTTACCAAGGGGTATCGTATTACCCAGTAACTGGGTTGTGGAGGTCAGATTGGCAGTCGCTCCATGTAAAATACTGGTAGTCAGCTGCATTCGGTTAGGCTGGAAGCCGACCCCAACATAGTTGGGAAAAGGCTAGGCAGATGATGATGATGTATGTCTGTCTGTCTTTGAAGCGACAACACAATTATAATACACCATCTATTGTCTCAATGTTTAAACGTCTCACTACATCCTAACTTACGAGCAATTGCTAGATGTTGGTCTAATCTAAGATGCTCTGTGTTAGTCTGCGTTAGTCTGTGTTAGACTGCGTAAGTCTGTGTTGCGTCTAAATCACGCTCCGTTGACATGGCGTAGCGTCATGGTAACAAAACCACAGCGGTATGAAGTGGAGGTGTATTACGTCTTGAGCTATGTAACTTCTAGGTCTCAACCTAGATATTATTGAGGGAAACAAAAGACTATGCTGGGTTTAACATGTCCCGGAATTAACAAACATCCAAAAATAAAAAGAATAATACATACACTCAGGGCTTGTGGCTAAGTAATATCAGCCGCACAGGTCGATCGATCAGGTTAAGCTACGCTTGCCGCGGTTGGTCTGTGGATGGGTATTTTATTTATTTTCTTACTTATAATTATTTTTTTGCAGTGAAAACTTCTTTAAGCGCGTTGGGTATTTTTTGTGATGGGAAAAAGCCATTGAACTCACGCCGCTGTTACCGTAAGCGACACTGCGCGTGTTTTGTTTTTTAAAAGACGATTTGAAAAATACCCGCTTCGGATGTGTTCGGCTGTCCTCGGGATGTACTCGGTTTTAATGTATATCCGATATGTCTGTGAGTGATGGCAAAGTATTCTGTTTGTGTTTTGTTTTTTCTTCTGTCGGCCCTCCCGGGATATTTTCTTACCAAAACCCCTTGTAAAGCACGTTAAGCCATTAGTCCCGGCTGTCATTCATGGATCTTTGACAGTCGTTACGGGTCGTCAGAAGCCCGAAAGTCTTACCAGGGGGTTTCGTATTACCCAGTAACTGGGTTGTAGAGGTCAGATAGGCAGTCGCTCCTATCTGACATTTTATATTAAATGACATTTGACTAGCACAACCCTACACAAAGTCCCGTCCCGCGTTGCTACTTTCCATCAAGACAAAAAAAAAACTTTTCACACAGACAGACCCGCAGGCGTAGCTTGTTAAAACTTAAACAAAAGTGTAGGTACTGTGACTGTGAAGTCTATGGCAACGCGACAGAGGCGTAGGTACCTAAGTATAACTTGTATACCTATCTAAGTACGACCTATGCGTAGTAACTTGGTGTTATGAACTAAGTACCTACTGGCGGCGGTTACAAAGATGTAGATTAGCTGAGATTTTGATGTAAAAATAATAGAATATAACTACTTAAGACTACCTACATGACCTAAAGCGCGGTCACTGTCGGAACTCGGACTGCATAGAAAAGAAAAAGAACACAACGTTGGTAATTTATTGAAAAACTAGCTTCTGCCCGCGACTTCGTCCGCGTGAAATTTCTTGTACCCCCACCCCGTCGCAACACTTCGTATTCGCTTAGCGTTCATTCTGACTTTTTTCTTTTTGCTCGGCTCCTAAGGGTCATAGCATGATATTAAATAGCCTATAGCCTTCCTCAAGAATTGGGCTATCAAATGCAAAAAGATTTTTTCAAATCTGACCGGTAGTTCCACAGATTATCGCGTTCTAACAAACAAACTCTTCAGCTTTAATATTAGTATAGATTTTATGTTGATAAAAAACTCTATGGCCCATAACTCCTTAATAGGTACCAACTCTTAACATCTTACACACGTGATAACTTTTAAACGAAATATCCGATTGAGATGAAACAAAAAGTATTTTACTTCTTCATAAATACTCTTGATAACATAATGCTTAATTTCGATAAAGATTAATATTACGATACATATTTAGTGTAGTTTTTTTTTCTTCAGACGATTTAATAATTATTTTGAACACAAAATCGGTTATTGTGATTAAACCATGATATCTAGATATATGTTATCGCGGACTTTTTTGTAGGTCTTAATGGGCTCTACAAACCCGTAGTACATCATTTTGTTCTATTGTCAATAGTTTTTGCAGCGCACGCAAAAATAGGTTTTCGATTTTACACATGATGTTACAAAATAGCAATTTAATTACGGATCCCTAATTTTGAAATAAAAAAAAATAAATAAATAGCCTATAGCCTTCCTCGATAAATGGACTATCCAACACTAAAAGAATCATTCAAATCGGACCAGTAGTTCCAGAGATTAGCGCGTTCAAACAAACAAACAAACTCTGCAGCTTTATAATATTAGTATAGATAGATAATAACCCAGGCATCTTCTGGGCACGCTCGTTCCATCATAGACCTCATCTATCGCTTACCATCAGGTGTGATCGGGGTCAAGAGCGGGCACATTTAGTAATAAAAAAAAAAAATACAAAATATGAAAATAAAGTTTTTAGAGGTATCTTCATGATTTTTTTCTATGGTATCAAATTAGTTGTATTATGTTTTCAACACACTATCTACCTAGCATTTATATCCTGAAGAATATCATATATTCTTCTGATTTTGTTTACTGTAGTCGATCATATACTTTTTTTTTTTGTTTCTAAAACTTGTGTTTTTTGCGTTTAGGCCCTGTAAGCCCCTTAAATTTTTGTCGCCGTGCGCGCACTTGCATTACAACCTATAGGCGGCGACAGTTGCGTCCAAACCCGCGGACAAAAATGTCTCCCAATTGTCGCGTCGCTACATGCGCGCACTTTCATACAAAACCGTAGACTTGACGTGAGAGACAAATTAGGGCCTGTACACATCTTCACGTCACGACGTCATAAACGTGGAACGATGCGGTAACGCGGCACGGTGCGTTGACATAACGTGCAAATTTACGTTACCGTATCATAAAAGTGTACGTCACGACGCCGCAACGTTACAGTTCGTACCAGAGAAATAGCAGTCTCGCTCTAGATAATATGGACCGCACAATACGTATTTTGCTATTATATTTATTATTCTGTTTCTTCTTCTTTTATTGACAACTAATCGCTAAGACAATGAAACATTAACTGAGCGAGCGCATCGTAGCCACGTCGGCTTACGACGATGTCAGGGCTCCCACACATAAACACGATACGAAGTCGCGTCGTACAACGATGCGGCGTCGTTTCACGATATGACGTCGCGTCGTGGAAATCTACGACACGACGTCGTAACGTGTCGATGCACGATACGACGTCGTGCCGTTAGAAACTCACGATGCAATCCTGCGCAGTTGTTATTCGAAATTCAAAGATGACGGATGGTATTGAAGCCGATCATTTAATTACCCTAGTCGAGCAGCGTCCCGTACTATGGAACAAAACATCTAAAGAATACAAGAATAAAAATGCAAAAACAACAGCATGGAAAGAGGTGTGCGAAAATGTATTTCCTGGTTTTCAAGAATTAAGTAATCAAGAAATAAAAAACATTCTTCGAAACTTTCTTCGTCTTCATATTAACAGCAGAAGCAGAATGCGTCTAGAGCGGTTCATTTTTCGGAATGAACTAAAACACCAGCCCACTGTATCGACGGCATCGTGCCGTGTATCGTGCATGGCACATTACGTTACGATGTCGTGTTTTTTTACAATGCTCATCGTAGATTTCCACGACACGACGTCGTATCGTGAAACGACGCCGCATCGTTGTACGACGCGCGACGTCGTATCGTGTTTATGTGTGGGAGCCCTCAGACGCGCCGTACCACGGCGACGTTGCCATACCGTGCACTAGCACGACGCGGCAACGCATCGTGCTGCGATACCGCACCGTTCCACGTTGACGACGTCGCCGTCGTGACGTGGAGATGTGGACAGGCCCTTAGTTGCGGAGACAAAAGATGCTCGTGGGCACTCTCCCATAAGATTTTCCTGTAATGTCTGTCGCAACTAAATGAAATAAAATGCACATAAAAATTTGAACACAGAAAGAAACTCCTAGGCTACATTTAGCCACGAACCACAGCGCCCAACGCGCTATGTATTTTACATAAACCAACGAAAATTCCGTCGCACAACTTGTAACAAAACTTTTATTCTGTTTGACTTTGAAATTGTTGAGGCGTAAACCCAGGGATCCATTATGTATTTCTTCCTTGGGTAGCCCAGTATATCTAATTTTGAAGACTGTTTTGAATTTTTTTTTTTTAATCTTTGTTGATTTAAGAGATTTTTGTACATTTATGCGACGATGTCAACCCCATCTTGTTTTTACAAATAACACTCCTAACCTAAATAAACTAGTTTTCGTGACACAAAACGCTGATTTTCCAATCAACAGAATAATTTTTATTCGTGGAATAAAATTGATATCTGACAGTTTTTTTATGGAAGAACTGTCAAAAATTCAAAATTATTCTTCTAATAAAATTATCTGGGGGCGGAAAAATTAGCCCTAAATCTAATTTATTATCTAATAACTTAACTTGGTGCTGATTTCTTTAATAGTCAGATAACTTTTACTTGAAGAATAAATATGGCAATTTGATATATTATTTCCTATACAAAAGCTGCAAAACCGCAATTTTTATTACTCATAAAAAAGTTATCTGACTATTGAAAAATCGACCCTCCCGTCGTCGCATGTCTAATTAGCAGACACAATAGAAATTCTATTGTTATCGGTACATACCCTGTACACTTGACATGCGAAGGGTTAATGTAGAAAGTATATAATATTTACATAATATAAGCTAACAGACTTTAAAATAATAATATGTACATGTATGAATAAAGAAGCAAAAGAATCATAGGGCATCAAAAATATATTAATTAGCGTAGTATATTATTTAACCACGAGACCAACGGGGCAGTCAACGCGACTGCTGAGCGTGGGGTCCCGGGTTCGATTCCCGGGTCGGGCAAAGTGTTATTGAGTTTTTCCATTAGGAATTTCTTAGTAACAGCCCGGAGTTTGGAAGTTGGCGGTGTGATACCCCCGTGTCTCGGAAAGCACGTTAAGCCGTTGGTCCTGCGCCTGATCTCTCTCCGGTCGTGTCGGATTGCCGTCCCATCGGACTATGAGAGTGAGGGAAGAGGGAGTGCACCTGTGTCTGCGCGCACACTTGTGCACTATAATAATATCTCCCGCGCCGAAGGCTAGTCTCCGTTGAGATTGGCCGCCGTGGCCGAAATACGGTCTGGAGGACTTTATTTACTTATATTATTTAATTATTAGAAAGTATGGAGATTTATATGTAGACATAACTATCGCATTATCATTACTTGTAATGATAGATTTCAAGTAATAAATAAAAAAAAAACTAAATAAATAGATAAATGGCAATGCTCGCGGAACGTTGCCTACTTGCGATTTCGCGGTTTTGAGGCCAACAAAAAATTAAAATATTAAAAAAAGTTAATACATTACATACCTACGTGAAAGTTCGTAATTTAAAAGCAATCTATGTATATTCCTTGTTTTAGGCAGGTTATATTCTAGGTAACTAAAAAGTACTGTTAGTTAAGTGATAGCAAATAATTGTCTTGTATTTCTCAGCCTAATACCACGAAACAACTCGTAAGTGTTGACACAACCCAGATAGGACGACAGGTCTTCCCAGAAAACTTCGAACATAACATTGCCTGTTATTCCCAGTTCCTAAAACATACCTCTCATTATATGAAGAAAAAAAGAGAAAGAGAAAAAAGAAAGAAAAAAAAGAGAAAAGAGAATAAAAAGAGTAAAGAGTAAGAGTAATATAAAGAGTATTTCTAATCTATTCTATATGTTTAAGAAGAAGATTTTTCTCAAGTTTTGTACTGCAAAGTATAGTTATCATAGTGTAGAAACGACGAAATGTAGTTCAGAAAACATCACAATAATATTACAAAGTTTGATTGTGATTCGAATGACGCGTGGCGCCATCTATTATCATAATAACGTTATTTTTTGTCCTCGGGAACAGCACTTTTTTTTGGGATGATAAAATTTCAGGATGATCGATTCAGTGGCTTAGGCGTGAAAAAGTAACAATGAAACAAACTTACTTTCGCATTTATAATATTATATAGATAGGATTGCAAAATATCGTATGTATCGTCCCTATAATTTACCTACATAAAAATAAAACAATCATACTTTTCAAGGTCTTTTATGAAGACGAAATCACTTTCGACATTATAGTCGTATCTTGATTTAAAAGAGTGTCCATGGAGTTGCTTGCCCGTTCTTCTCCATAGAGATATTCTACGTTTTGGAATGGGCCTAGCTTCAACTTTCTGACTAACTGACAGACTATTTAATTTTGACAATTCAAAAGTGCCTGTACAAGGTTTAATTGAAATAAATGCTTTGAGTTTGAAAAACATACTCTTACCATCAGAAAACATAAATACAGATAAAAAATATTGCAAATTATCGTATCTAGCATCCCTAGATCCTGACTAGACACTATCCATATCTATATTTGGGTAGACAGGCAAAGCTTTGTCAGCGTACTTCTCAAAACCAGTTACATTGTGTCTTCGTGCGAACAATGCTGGATCTATGCGTCGCACGGATGTGTACTTAGGCAGGAACTTTGTTTTCTCTTCTAATGTTTGTCAAGTGTCCTTTCTTGGTGTGCTTAGTTAGTCTTTGCTTTCTGTTTTGAAGATGGAAAGGGATTCGCGGGATTTTTTTGTTATGTAGTTTTTAAGCTTAGGTACACATAAAGCTTAGGTAGTGTATTTATAGTACGAATACATTTCGCCTGTTACGTTTATCAAATACAAATTTTCTTACGTTTTTTGTAATTTGCTGGTCAATATTAAGTTGTACGTTGATTAAAATATGATTCGCGACCGTAACAAATACTTTCAAACTCCGGGCTGTTACGAAACAGCAAAAAAAGAAATTTCAAATGGAAAACCAAATGACACGTCGTCCGACCTCGAAATCGAACCAGGAACTCACGCTCAGCAGTCACGCTTTCAACCACGAGACAAACGGGGCAGTCTGTTATTATTCATCCACGAGCCCCTCAGACTAGGTAAAGTTCCATTATCAAGAAAATAAAAACTAAATATAACCTATTTAGTTTTTATTTTCTTGATAATGGAACTTTGTTGCCGTGTTCTATTTGAGGGAGATGAGAAAACGAACAATTGTTACAAGGCAACACATTACTAATTCAGTTGGGGCGAAATTAAAAGGACGGCTCGACACGGGAGCGGGAAGGGTGCGGGACGAGTGCGGGACGGGAGCGGGGAATCCGCGTGTCGAACATTGGATCGCAGTAACGGTAGATGTTGCCAGTTTTGAGATACTGTTTATAGCTGTTGTTTTGTTATTTTATGAGGAACTAACGGACACACACACCCTGGATTAACATATAGGCTGTTTTTATCCCGATATTCCCACGGGATCGAGACCTATGCGGGTAAAGCCGCGGGGCGCAGCTAGTAATAATATAATAAAGCTAAAGAGTTTGTTTGTTGGTTTGAACGCGTTAATATCTGGACTACCAGCCGGATTTGCAAAATTATTTTTGCATGTGATAGCCTAATTCTTGAGGAAGGTTATAAGCTTTTTAAAAAGCTCAGAAGCTCACGTGGACTGTTTCTACACGGTGATGCGGAAGCGGTGTGCATCCTTGGTCCGTAGGGTACGGGGCAGCGCCAACAGCATCCTGTCTATGATAGCAAGCAGGCTTGATTATGCGTTTGTGAATCATTGCTGCAAGGTTTCGGCTGGGCCTGTCACCGTGCAACAGTGATGTCACAATCTGTTTTCTGTTTTGTCTTTGTAAGTGTATTACTAACATAGTTTACTTGTAAGTATATTGTTAATAACACTATGAATCTTGTTGCTCGAAATAATTTTATTTTATTTTGTATGGACAAAAAACAGTTACACGTTACAGTTTTGGTAAATAACAAACTAGGGTAATAAAGGTAAACATGTAACCCACACCAATGTCCGCGGAATAAACTATTAAGGGGAAAAAACAAAACAAAACCACGCATACATTGTTGTATAAATTGTTGTAATAAAATATTATTATTATTATAAAATCACGCTACGTCCCAAAAACTGCAAAAACTGATCCTCTATAGAAAAGGGCCAGGATCCTCCGACCGTTGTGTCTGGTAAACTCTGCTTGCGCGATGCAGGATTTTGCGTAGTTCGTATGTGGCGATGTAGGCACGAGCATTGATCTCCTCGCTTGCTCCAGACGGGTTGGTGATTTCAGTCTTGTTCAGACTTCCTCACGATATTTTTCCTACACGGATGTCAGAAGTTCTTCCATAGGGTCCAAAAAAAGATTTTGACTTTCTGTCTGTTTGTTCCGGCTAATCTCCGCAATGGCTGGACCGATTTTGACGGGACTTTCACTGGCGGATAACTGATGTTATAAGGAGTAACTTAGGCTACTTTTATTGTTAGAAAAAGAAAGAAAATAAAAAGGTATTAATGTCACGCGAAGGCACACGGCCAGCAGTTTCAAATAAGTAGAAATAGCGAAAACTCAAAGCTGTGGCACCAACGAGATAAATTAAAACAATCGCAACGGTCTTCCTATCCATCGTATTTCCATTTGGTTGGTATTCGTATATATTGCGTCAAGTTGACTAAACACGTAGACAGAGTAGGTAAACTATAGACTGCTGCATATCTTCTTTTTTATTCGCACAAGAAAAAGAGAAATATATTAACGTCACTAGCAAAGAAAAGAGACAGAGTAAGAATATTTCTGTCCCTTACTGCGTGTCGGCTAAGCACATCAATGTGCACAACAAGTTTGACGTTTATGAATGATATAATAAAAACTACACCGCAATTAAACGGAAAATAAGATCTTTTTCGTGCATAATTCAATAATAGTACATTTGCGCAACTGTGAAAATGGTAAGGTGCAGTGTAATAATCTGTAAAAATTATAGTATGATAAAGATTGCCGGAATTTTTTGTCCCTTTCGTTGACACGGATACCATGAGTCTATAGATTACTCTGTCTACGGTTAAACATGTTTTAATCAAGGAGCCCGTTTTGTGTAGAAGTTCGTCTTTGACAATGTTTTATTGTAAGTAGAAAGTGGCTTTCAAAATCCAAGGTTGTTAAGGGAAGAGTTCACAGTATAATTTGTACTTATCTTATTTTGGTAGCTGTGCCCACGATTCCGCTCGTGTGCTTTTAAATCAAGGTTGGATGAACTGGTTTTTAACCGACTTCAAAAAAGGAAGAGGTTCTCCATTTGCATGTTTATATATATATTTTTTAATATGTTTTATAACTCCGTCTATACGGATTTGCAAAATTCTTTTTGCATTTGATAGCCCAATTGAGGAGGATTCCTTCCCTTATCCTTGTCCCAGTTCTTGTAACCGCTACAATGAAGACTCTATGGTGAACTGACCCCCGGAGATGGCGGGATGAGCGGGACTCCTTTCATAAAGATTATTAACACACACACACAGACACACACATAATAGATATCTGAGGTCATGGGAAAACCTGAGACTAGAGATGCCGATGCATTCCACCAGTTTCTATGACAAATCTTTTACTGTTCCAGCAGTACGGTTATGGATCAATGACTTGCCCGTGTCGGTAAGGCGTGCTCAATCTTTGTCCACTTTTAAAATTATGATAAAAAAGCACTTCCTCTCTCCCTAAACATTATCATTATTTATTCTTTGCTCCTATTTCATGTTTATTATTGTATGTATATACTTATTTAGATTAGTGTAATATACCTTAAGTATGTATTTATTGTATTATGTAAATGGTACACCACATACTACCTACAGTATTTGTCTGTCCTTCCCCTTTTTAATCCATCCAAAGGTTGTTGCCCATTGTGTCACCCTATGTATAGTTTCTATTTTTATGTCTGTAATTTATATGGTGTACATAATAAAGAGTATTCTATTCTATTATATTGATGTTCGCGTGGGTGGATAAAAATAACTGATCCACTTGTAGCGGTATCTACAACGCTACATGCGAACAATGCGTCATACTGACGTCACGCAAAATCTTGCATCTTGCAAGCAGAGTTTACCGCGCAACTAGCATAGATACAACGGCCCGACATGAATCATCGGGCGGTTGCCCGCCAGACAACACCCGTCTGGTCAGAGGATCTTCCCTTTTCTATAGAGTATGAGTGAACTTTATACCCTGTTCCTCATACCTCAGTACACTAATGAACTGACACGACAAAAACCCCACCTTCAATACAAAACTACCTCTTCCGAAAATTGTTCCCCGAAAACTTTCCATGTCTTGCAAGTTGAAACTCTGTCGTCACTTTTCGAACGCTGTACAACTACATTCTACAACTACCTACACGGGCAATTATTGCCGACAACAGTTGTCGAAGTTAGTGGAGCAATTAGTTGAGTTCAAGAAAGAAACTAAAGTTTATTGTCCCGAAAACAAACAACTACTTTATTACTTAACGTCACCTATTCTCTGAAGGGTTAGGCCGATGTGTACGTGTTGTACATCTTCGTCTTGCACGTTTTGTTTCATCGTCATCATTTCAGCCGAAAGACGTCCACTGCTGGACATAGGCCTCTCCCAAGCACCTCCACTTCGACTGGTTCTGCGCTTCTCGCATCTAACGGGTTCCTGTTCTTCCAGGGATTCTTAGGACACCTTGCCTCACCGTGGCCGCTACCGTAGCTAAGGGTAGGCGGGCCGCCGGGTACTAGCGGCCAAGTGTTTTTTGTGCTTGTCATTCTTGGGGGTGTTTCCATAATCGCCACGCTTGGCAGGCGGGTTGGCGATCGCAGTACGGTATGGTGGTGGAATGTATAGAGAACGCTGCTGCCCATTCTCCGGTACGACCCTTAGTCGCCTTTTACGACACCCACGGGAAGTTTGGGGTGGTGCTATTCTTTAAGTCCGGCACCACATAGGCAACACACAGACGTTTTGTTTAAGTCCCATGTAATAAGGGGCGAGCCTATTGCCATAAACCGGGCGACTATTCATACTCCGGGCTGCTACTAAGAATTTCCTGATGAAAAAGATTTCGCAGCTCAGTGTAAATGTTGGCATCATAGTATTTTGCCTGATGTTGTTGTGACCATAGTGAGCAATATTGCTCAGAATTGTTAAATCCTACTTCCTCCTACCTCTACTAAAATATTATAAACGCGAAAGTTTGTGAGGATCTATGGATGGATGGATGTTTGTTACTCTTTCACGCAAAATCTACTAAACGGATTTTGATGAAACTTTACAGTAATATAGCTTATATATCAGGATAACACATAGAATACTTTTTATACCGATATTCCCACGGGATCGACACTTATGCGGGTAAAACCGCGGGGCGCTGCTAGTACCTAAAGAATAAAGGAAGAATAAAATAAGAATAACGGTCAGGTTCGTAGTACTTGCAAGCAATCTCACACGTACAGCACGTTTTACTTAACCAGTCACACAGCGCACGCACATTTCCAGCGCGATACACGCACGTTTGTGGCTCATTCGCGCGCGTACTACGCGCGTTTTACTTTGCAAGGAGAGTTGCTCACGCGCGTCTGTAGCGCGTATCTCGTGTTGCGATGCAATCGCAAGTAATCAGCTTTTTTCAAGTTTAGCAGCGCTGGCAACGCGCGTCGACGGAGCCTGGAAAAAACGTGGTGTGTAAGTGCTCAAATTCTTGTTGTTGTAATGATGTCATATTTGGACCAATATTGCCCAGAATTGAGCAATAAAGTTGCCCGTATACCGCACATTAGCTAATAGAAACTTCACGTTCACTCAACTACACTCGTTATTTCTCTCCTTCCTGTTATTACTATAGTTAAACATCGTCCATTAAAATGTTCCAGGTGAAATTTTTAGTGGTTAACGATGGCTAACATGCGAGCTAGTCGTTTAATAAAAACTCTTTCCGTTTTGTTGGTTGATTTTTTAGATATTGTGGAGTAGGTCAGGTTTTGATGAGAGTTACTGAGGAAGACGTTGTGTAATCTATTTTTGGTAAGTATTAAATAAATAAATAAATAATAATACTTTATTTCAGACCAAGGTATTACAATAGTATTACAATAGTATCAGAATGGTCTATCATTGATTTCATAATTGTTGATTTTGACAAGTTTAGTAATCTACTAATATAATGGCGTCATTATGACTTTGCAATGGTCAACCACTGGCACTCCATTGAAAGAAATGGCATAGAATGGTAATCTCGTACATAATGACAAATGAATGACTGACTTAGGCGGTAATCTGCAAAAATTTTGATAGTTCTTTTGATCATTAGAACGTCATTGTGCAGTCATCGCTTTTAATTCGTTACGAGTATCGTATAAATGTTCTGTGCCATTGACCGACCAATGATGGACCAGGGCCTCAAGTCTACTATATAGTGTCAGAATGATCTATCATTGATTTCATAATTGTTGATTTTGACAAGTTTAGTAATCTACTATATAATGACGTCATTATGACTTTCCAATAGTCAACCACTGACACTCCATGGAAAGAAATGGCATAGAATGGTAATCTCGTACATAATGACAAATGAATGACTGACTTAGGCGGTAATCTGCCAAAATTTTGACAGTTCTTTTGATCATTAGAACGTCATTGTGCAGTCATCGCTTTTAATTCGTTACGAGTATCGTATAGTTTTGTGCCATTGACCGACCAATGATGGACCAGTATGAATTTAACAGATTACGAACTTTTAGCAAAATGACAATGGGATCGTGTTGGAATGACGAATTTATAAAAATAGCAGACTTGGGCCCCGGGTAGGACGCCCTCAGGCTAGGTGGAGCGAGAGAGTTGCCGAGAATCGAGCTAAATGATGTGCCTATGTCCAGCAGTGGACTGCTGCAGGCTGATGATGATAATGAGTTGATGACCAGAAAGCTGGGAGGATTTCTGTGTCAGAAAAAGGGTGCGCCACGCAAATCTCACATGCATAAACCATCAGGAACAATAATGTCGTCATGTTCGTGAACAGGCACCATCAGTAAGGACTGGTCATCTCTTAGCTGCCACGGCTTCATCATCATCATCATCATCATTTCAGCCGAAAGACGTCCACTGCAGGACATAGACCGGTTTGTGCTTCTCGCATCCAACGGGTTCCTGCGGCCTTCACAAGATCGTCGGCCCACCTTGAGGGAGGCCTTCCAACGCTACGTCTTTCGGTACGCGGTCGCCACTCCAGAACCATGCCACGGCTTATTTTAATTTGATATTTGAATTGAACTACGTTTGGCTGACACACCAATGAATTAGAATTATTGCTTAGGACGAGTTTGAAATAATACCTGGATCTGTTTTTAATGTGAATATCTACACAAAGAGAGTGAAGTTATTCTTTCATCTACACAAATGTAGCCACAGTTTCCACAAGATAATTTGTACAAAATTCATGAAAATCTTTCTTTGCAACATCAATCCAAAATAACAAAGGTCGGAGTCGCGTGAACAAATACCGCGATTTTGCAGCACAATAAAATTTAATGGTCTCGCGCTCGTACCCTCACCTCGCCTGCAATGCTTGAAAGTGCATTGTTGAACCTTTTGAACACACGGGTGGCGAAGGTGGTTAGTTTTCTAGAAGAAACTGTAGTAAATGTTGTGCAAAAACCACCACGTAATAAAATGGTCGAACCAGAGCGTATCATTCAAGTACAAAAAAATCTCTTCTAGAACGTGTATAAAGCTAAAATGCATCACAAATCTAATTCCGATCCAGCCTGTCCCTTGCTGCCTTCTCCAGCGATGCGACGTCCGTACCCCACAGGGGATGCCCTTAGCGTGTAGTCGGTTAGTTTTTACGTCTTTAAGCCCTGGCTGGAGGCCCTAATTTATTGAGGCATTCACAGGCAAGTCTGGTTAAGCAGACGACAACCTCAGTTGAACGGCGAGATGTCACTCCAAAAAAAAAAATCTAACCCATTCTGTTCGCTGCTCTTAAAACCCGTATGTATAATTTCAACGCAGTGTTATCTTCACGGTTGGTTGCGAAGCAACTGAACAGATTACAGCCTCAAGATGTCTCCACACCCTAACACAGCTCCGAATAACTTCCCCTTAAATACAGCCTTTCTTCGCTTCGAAATAAAGAACTTCGTACAACTTCTGGACCAATTAAAGAGAGTCGATTTTTAGAAATAATTGAATTCTGCCTGTATTGGAGGGTCTTTGTGGAATTCGGGATTTGCCAAATGGAGTTTTCGATTTTGTTCGCGCAAAAATAATTGATTTGTTGGAAGTTCTTGAGGAGGCACTTGGGATTGTTTCTTGTTAGGTCGAGGGTTTTTGTCGGATGTAATTAGTTGGTAATTGGATGTTAATTTTATTATACCAGCTATTTTTGTTGATTTGTGTGGAATATTGAAAGTCGTTTGCGAAGATAAATGGATACTACAGATCTATTTTGTAGCAATCTCACCGCGAAAGCTTGGGTGAAGTGAGCTGCCAATAGTGGCAATCCCTAGCATCAAATGAAAGACACTTTTGTATTAATACAACAGAATATTTTAGCACCTACACAAAGAAGCTATTTGTAGCGTAAATTTAGTTGTGAAGGTGTTAAAGTTACACAAGTTTCTTAGTAAATTCGTTAACAAAAAAGTTTTCCCTGCATTTTCTTTGACCACAAAATGAACAGACCACTTAAGTTCTCTTTAATAGTAAGACTACTTCGCTTCAAAAGGAAAAGTTTAATCGTTAGCAGAAGTTACCTTTAGTTTTAGTGGAAGGTCGCCTCGGCTAAATAAATTTAATATAGGGCGAATTTTTCAAAGTGTCTTTGGTTATCCAACCAAAGACGACACAATTATAAGTTAGTAATAGCGAGAATTACTCAAAGGAGCTAGACTCCTTTGAGTAATTCTTCGCTATTACTAACTTTTTAAAAATAATTTTCCTAGCCGGGAATAGAAACTTTTGGAAAATTAAAAAATAAAACACGGATCTAAAAAAAAAAAAAAAACATACCGTCAAAATTGAGAACCTCCTCCTTTTTTGAAGTCGGTTAAAAAAGGGGAAGTGGAATCATGTCTTCATTAGAAATTTTTCCACGGTTATAAAAAAAAAACATCTGCTGGTTCATGGAAAAGTTGCAATACCTACACGTAAAATGTATAACCAGCATTTTTTCAAGTGAAAACTTCTTTGGGGCATTTTTTGGAGATGGGAAAAAACCATTGAACTCGCGCCACTGTTACCGTAAGCGAAACCGCGCGTGTTTTGTTTATAAGACGATTAAAAAAATACCCGCTTCGGATGTGTTCGGCTGTCCTCGGGATGTACTCGGTTTCAATGTATATTCGATATGTCAGAGGGGCTTGTGGCTAACAAATAACAGCCGCACGGGTCGATCGATCAGGTTAAGTTACGCTTGCCGCGGTTGGTCCGTGGATGGGTAACCATCTTTACATATCAATACCCCTCCGTGCCTCGCGGGTCCCGGCTGTCATTCGTGGATCTTTGACAGTCGTTACTGGTCGACAGAAGCCCGAAAGTCTAACAACCAGTCTTACCAAGGGATATCGTATTACCTAGTAACTGGGTTGTGTAGGTCAGACAGGCAGTCGCCCCATGTAAAATACTGGTAGTCAGCTGTATCCGGTTAGACTGGAAGCCGACCCCAACATAGTTGGGAAAAGGCTAGGCAGATGATGATATGTCAGTGACTTCAGTGAGTGATAGCAAAGTATTCTGTTTGTGTTTTGTTTTCAATTCTGTCGACACTCGCGGATTGCTACTGTTTTTTTTTTATAACTGACTTTAAATTTCACCGCTAGGGGTCCACTAGAATCATGGGCTGAATTCATGGTTACGGTTAGCGCGTCATTGTCCTTGTAACCCCGTAATTTCGTATTTGGCCAACCACACTAGTCGGAAAATTCAGCCTGTATAAAAATACCTACTTCACATTTTCGTTTCTACCATTAGTTGTACAGGAAAATTAAAGTCGTATCAAGAACGTAATTAACTTTTATAGGAAGGAAGTCTAGGTTTTCGTGTGAGAGGTAAGTGGCGTAAGGTCGAATAAAAATATCTGATTTTTTTTGTTGCTTGATTATATCCGCTTTGAGCAGTAGTGGGCGTAGTGGCCCAGGAGTAACGGCGCCTACTTACGAGATGTAGGTCGTGGGTTCGAACCAAGGCAGGCGCTTGTGCAGTGACCTACTAGAGACAACACTCATCTGCCGGTCGATTCTGTAAAAATCTCAACGTGAAAACTTAGGTGAAGTGAGTTGATTTTTGCTAGGAATTGACACTATTGACAGCTCACTCCACGCTCACTCCACCTAAGTTTTCACGGTGAGATTTTTAGAGAATAGCACCGCTGGTCGGAGGATCCTCCCTTTTCTATGGAGGATGTTACCGTTAGGCCCGGTATCCACCAAAGCGGAGAGGACAGGAGACGAGAGGAGATGTGTTTTCAATAACCAATCAGATTTCGTTATTTCCACATCTCCTCTCCGCTTAGCTTCGGTGGAAATGGATCAAGCGGAGAGGAGAGGAGATATCTCTTTTTTGTATAGAATTTTGTGCCGCGAGCGATCAAGCGGCGCGGCAGAGCGGAGATGTGTGTAGTCGAGCGCCCCCTTCCCCGCTGCCTTCTCCCCGCGCCTCGCACACCCGAAAGAGTCATGCCCATCACACATATCCGCTACGCACAGCTCACATCTCTCGTCTCCTCTTCTCTCCGCTTTGGTGGATACCGGGCCTTACACCCTGTTTCTCATACCTCTATAGTCCTGTAGCGGTATCTACAACGCCACATGCGAACAACGCGTCATACTGACGTCACGCAAATCCTGCATCGCGCAAGCAGAGTTTACCGCGCAACTAGCATAGATACAACGGCCCGACATGAATCATCGGGCAGTTGCCCGCCAGACACAACACCCGTCTGGTCGGAGGATCCTCCCTTTTCTATAGAGTATGAGTGAACTTTACACCCTGTTCCTCATACCTCTATAGTCCTAACCCGGGTCATGGTCAACTTGTGTGCCAAATTTAATGAAATCCGTTATGCTCTTAAGACTTGAAAAGGTAAGACTCACAGACCGACACAGAGAGAGAGAAACAGAGTTACTTTTGCATTTATAATGTTAGTATGGATTTAATTAAAACAAACAAACCTATGAACTGCATTAACTATATAAAGTATTATTTAATTAATCAATCAACAAACTTTAATATAATTTACGATCATTATCAACAAAAACAGTTTAATTCGCAAGTTCATAATACCATTGGAAAGCACTGATTAAAACGGGTGCACTGACACACGTTTCATTATTTCTATCAAGCTCGTTTTTGCCCGCGGTTTTACTCGCCTGGGGGTTGAAAATTATCCCACGGGAACATACTACCAGGATAAATAATAAATATCCCACTTTAGCAGACGAGTCTTGCAGTGGAGACCGCGTATCGGCAGGCGTAGTGTAGGACGATCAGGGCCGTCTGTAACTTGGAGACCCTGGGCACATAAGGGTCACGGGGGGCCCCTGTGTAGATAAGAGACAATAAGAGAAACATACTAATATTATCCATAACTGGGACGCTATAAACTTATTGTAAATCGCACTGCAAATAACTTATTTTTTCATTGAATCGGGTACATAAAAATAATGCGTAGAATGCAACGGTGGCTGCAACGAATGTTTTTTATGAGAGCAGGCCGGGGGCCCCGAAGATCGCGGGGCCCGCGGCACTTGCCCAGAGTGCCAAATGGACAAGAGGGGCCTGAGGACGATGATGGACCGACGACCCTAAAAAGATGGCTGGGACAGGCTGGATGCGGAACGCAGAGGACAGGGTGTTGTGGCGCAGCCTGGGAGAGGCCTATGTCCAGCAGTGGACTACGGTAGGCTTTTATAATTTTACTAGCTACTGCCCGCGACTTCGTCCACGTAAACCTAGATAAAGTGGATAAGACAGAGATTAAAACAGAAGACGAACTAGTTTGTGGAGGGGGGGGGGGTTGGGTTCGGGGGGTCAGACCGGAATAAATAAAAATTTCGATTGCTCCTCCGACCTACTTCGTCGCATGGCATCGTCTGCCTGCGCTATTTATACTTAGTTTTCGCTTACCTTTCGGTCTTACTTTTTTTCTTTTTGCTCGTCTCCAGAGTCCTACCGTGATGTTAACCTTTTGAACGCCAGAGCATAAACGCACGCGCGTGCCCTCCACGCCAAGCCACAATTTTAAATATTTAAGGTATACAAATAAAAACACACAAAAGTAATGATTTAATTGTTTATTTCGTGATAAAGTGCACCGCATTTTTTGTCACATATTTGTGTCGCTCGTAATAGGATAGGCGTCACACGACTGACGTACAGGGCACGCGCTTGCTTGTCACGTATATGTGACAATCGCGTTCAAAAGGAGCCTTTAGCCTATCAAATTTACTTCCGATTATTTCAAATCCGACTGGTAGTTCCAGAGATTAGCGCGATTAAATAAACAAACAAACTATTCAGTTTTATTAGTAGTATAGATAATAAATAGTCGGATTCATATTCATTTTAATAAGTTAAAAGTAGGTATTAACAGCAATGTGGATAATTATTGGATTCAAAATGTAATTTATTCAATTAATTTTGTATTTCATTAATTGAATTGGTAGTAATTTAATTAGCTACTTGGTTTGAATGCATTTTGGTGTACTTTTGTCGGTAAATTATTAAGTAAGTATTAAGTATAAATTATGTCTTATCGCCGCTATCGCGGCGTGCCCTGCGCTGGGTTGCGACAGTCGTTCCTTCCATGTCGCCATGAGATCGCGCCGGAGCTCAGTCCGCTCCGCAGCGATTTGCCGCGGAAGCGGAACTTCCCCCCGGCTTAGTGCCTCCGCGCGCCACTCATAGAAGCGCGCGAGGACCATCGCCTCCAGATCCCATGGCGGCAGTCCGGCAATGAGGCTTGCCGCCTCGCCAGAGATCGTGCGGTAGCCCCGGATAAGCCTTATGGCTACCACCTTCTGGGGCGCGTTCAGGTAGTGGGCGGCTCGCCGCCGCAGTGAACGCGCCCACACCGGGGCCCCGTATAGGGCCATGGACCGCACGACCCCCCATGGACCGCCGTGTCCTCGTAGAGGCGATCGGCAGCGGCGGCGACCTCTCGCGCCCGGCCCTGGTGCAAGCCATGGTCCGGGGCGAGAGGGAGTGGGAGGCAGTCACCTCCTTCTGCGAAGCAGTCATGCTAGCGAAGGAGGTGGCGGGACGGCTCAGGGAGAGAGCCTCCCGTCCCAGCCGCCGCGGGAGACGCTCCGGGCGTCGGGAGCCGCGCGACGACTCCCGGCCACCGTAGGCGCGGGCCTGCGGGCGGAGAGTAATGGGTAGCTCACCGTCCGATCAGGACCAGGCCCGTGCCGGACGGCGCGTACGTGTTCCACGCGCGCCTCAAAGAGATGTCAGCATCGAGGAGGGGCCCCATAGGGCCGAAGCCTGCCGGGTCAGCGGGATTGTCCGAAAGGGTTACCGCTGGCCCGGAACATAAAGGGCTAAGGAAGGAACACGGGTGGGTTTTAGTCAGTAAGAGTCTGACACTCCCTTCCGCTCCACCCAGACCGGGAGGGGTCATTTGATGATTTCCCATCCGCAAAAAAAAAACGGGTCGATCGATCAGGTTAAGCTACGCTTGCCGCGGTTGGTCCGTGGATGGGTGACCATCTTCCGTGCCTCAGAATGCATGTTAAACCGTTGGTCCCGGCTGCATTTAATCTGCCACATTTTTGCTAGGTATATTAAAAATCAAACTACGTTTGTAATTATTTACCCCTTACTAATAAACATTGTATAGCGTCTGTATAGTTACACAACGCTTTGTCTTCTTCTTTCGAAAGTCAAATTACTGACGACTGAAAGAGAGAAATCGTGTGTAACTATTCATCTGTGAAGTATATAAATGACATTGGTGCTACGACGTAGCTGTGTCTTTGACGTCACCGCTACGCCGTAGCTCGTAGCAGTCGTGAGCTACGCGACTGCTACGAGTGAATTCATTGAACATTCTTTGATCGGACGTGTAATTTTGTTTTTAATTATTGAAATTTTAAATGATAAGGATTATTGATTAATTTATTCAGTAGATTGGTTTTAAAGAACAATTTTACACGTCACTTAATAATTTAATAAGGGAAATATTTAACTTAACCACCTTCTTATGATGGACGTTTTATTAAATTAATGAACGCGCTTTTGCGCTTCTAATGATGCATACTTTTTTAAATAATTGAGCCTCTTTTTGATTTTCTGACCATTTCTTACAGTCGGTCGCAGTAACTAACCTCGATCAAGCGGGTTAGGTTAGAACTTATTGTGACCAACTACACGTGAGCCGAATTGGTCGCAGTAAGCTAAGCTACGGCACCGCGATCCGACCTCGCGCAAGCCGAGCGAGTGAAGCGAGCTGTGCAGTGCCGCGAAAGCTCGCGCAAGCCGAGCGAGTGAAGCGAGCGGTGCCGCGAAAGCGGCTGGCGCTACGTCCGAGTTAGTCGCAGTTACTTGGCTAATTAGTGTTTTAGGACCCCAAATACAGATGCAATAATAATACTAGTGTTCAATAATATTTTTAGGAGCGTAAAATGAGAATTATTTGAGGTTCTATTAAAAAAATGCCATTTAATAATAACGGATATTTTCTTTTATACGCGTGTTTTTATTTGGCAAAGGAAGCCTATTTCCAATATTTAGGTCAAGCTGCGCCCCGCGGTTTCACTCGCACAAGTCTCGATCCCCTAAAAATATCGGGATAAAAATTATTCTATGACCTAATCCAGGTCATGGTTTACCCATGTGCCAAATTTCATCCACATCCATTGAGCCGTTTTAGCGTGAAAGCGTACCTAACAAAAAAACAAACACAAAAAGTAGTTTAGATAATAATTAATACTGTCAGAAGTTGATATACATTTTATAAATATATCATGTTACTGAAAGCAAGGGCGAGGGTGGGCAGTCCCTTCATGTCATTTGTCAAACACATGCAACACTATTTTGTATGTTTTCGTTGTTATTCATTTCTCAAATATAGGTAGGTAGTGTATTACGGTGTGCTTTTGACAACTTGAAAATGAGGGTCGATCGCTTAAACGCTTTCCTTTTTAATAGGTTTTAGTCAATTATATACACGAGAGCCAGTCAAAACGGCGGCGACTTACGAGTTGTAGGTCGTAGGTTCGAACCTTGACAGGCGGTTTACTCTGTGTAAATTATTTCATCACCACTGCTCTCAAAACGGTGAAAGAAAACATTGTGAGGAAACTGGTATGTCCTAAAACCAAAAATTCGAAGATATGTGACATTTATCAACCCGCTCCGGGTGGATTACGGCCCACTTCCTCTCGCAGAGGAGGCCTGTGTCCCAGCAGTGGGAACATAATAGGCTGATTATGAAACGTTTTTATTGACTAACCATCGCATAAGTTTCGATCCCGTGTAAATATCGGGATAAAAACTATCCTATGTCCTTCCCCGGGATGCAATCTATCTCTCCGCCAAATCTTATCAAAATCCGTTCAGCGGTATAGGCGTGAAAAGGTAAGGTAAAGACAGAGAGTTACTTTCGAGTTTATAATATTAGTATGGATTATTTTAATCCAGTTTGCAATCGACTTTTGTTTACTAACCGGAAACGGTAATTTTATCATCGGAAGTTGGTTGCTGAAAGTCTCAAACAATTTAATAAAACATTTACATAATAATCTGCATCCAATCAACAAGATTTAGTTACATTAACACCAAAAGCTAACACAATTTTTTTAGTGACAGACTTTAAACAAGCTTGTGTCCCGCTCACTGCCTATGGGCCACGATTTGTTTTTAAGGTTCCGTAACTGTTAATACAAAATATTTAATCAATACACGCACGTAGACGGTAATGTCTAAGATAAACTCAGAAAGTAAAAGTAATTCACTACCGCCTGAAATTAGGGACTGCCAATCTGTTGCAGTTTTTAAGAGAAGAGTAAAAGAACACTATCTTTCCACTATAACATAGTTGTGTTTGTATTTATTATTTGATTACGTTATATTTATTAAAATTATAGTGATATTTATTTTAGAAATATGTATGTTTGTTTGTATGTATGTAAGTATATTCTCATTGTTTTAGATTTCATGTATTATTTTTGTCTCCTTTACTATTTCACACGCTGTCTACATCTCTCTATTAATTGTCCTATCGCAGGTATGCTGGAAGAGATTTCTTATGAAATAAGCATCACCTTTGTACCAATTTTTCTGTTCTGTTTTACTTGTCTGTTTATATGTGTGTACATAAATGGTTAAATAAATAAATAAATAAAGTACACATGAATTTGAACCCACAACCTAGTACATGAAAGCATAATCAGCTTACAGGTAATCTCTCTTCGAAAAGGAGTGGGCTATCCACCCAACGCGGGTTGGCAGATGTCACATGTCTTAGAATTTATGGTTCTAGGCAATGATATTATATTTTAGAGGTAGATATCGCACAAGCGCGCGCAAATTGTTGCCGACAAATTCAGACAATTGTTGTAGTTTCATTTAGTCCGCTAATAGCAGCGAGCAACACACTACAGATAGCTATCTCTTTCTGTTTCATACGTTCCGCATTATCTATCGCCGTAAGTACTTTGTAATAACAACGTAACAATACAGAACGTCGCTCAGTAGGAACGTAGCGTATCTTTCCTTTATAATATCAATAGCTGCGCCCCGCGGTTTCACCCGCATAAGTTTCGATCCCGTGGGAATATCGGGATTAAAAGTAGCCTATATGTTAATCCAGGGTGTCAGCTACCTCCATACAAAATTTTATCAAAATTGGTTTAGCCGTTTGAGCGTGAAGAAGTAACAAACATATAAACACACCCCCACACACTCACAAACTTTCGCCTTTATAATATGTATTAGTGTGATTGGTTCTAGGACATGTCGGTTTCCTCGCTTTGTTTTCCTTCACCGTTTTGAGAGCAGATTTCATTTGCAGATTTGTGGTTAATTTCTAATCCCGTTCAAATGATTAACTCCAAAATATTTAAACTCTTCAGTAGCATTTTGGCATATAACTGCGGTTAATTTTAACAAATTTCCATTTAACCTGTTAATGAGCCTCGCTTCAAGTTCCAGGTTTGCCAAGCTAATTGAAAATTTATGAACAATTAGTATACATTCACTAGTATTCACCTCAGGTGCTGCTTGAATCGGAATTAATTTTAGTAACGATACACATAGACTTTCTTCTTATGCAGGTAGGCAGAAAGTACAGAACGCCACCTGCTACGATTAAATGCTCCTTTTTTTTTTTTTTTTTGCGGATGGGAAATCATCAAATGACCCCTCCCGCTCTGGGTGGAGCGGAAGGGAGTGTCAGACTCTTACTGACTAAAACCCAGCCGTGTTCCTTCCTTAGCCCTTTATGTTCCGGGCCAGCGGTAACCCTTTCGGACAATCCCGCTGACCCGGCAGGCTTCGGCGCTATGGGGCCCCTCCTCGATGCTGACATCTCTTTGAGGCGCGCGTGGAACACGTACGCGCCGTCCGGCACGGGCCTGGTCCTGATCGGACGGTGAGCTACCCATTACTCTCCGCCCGCAGGCCCGCGCCTACGGTGGCCGGGAGTCGTCACGCGGCTCCCGACGCCCGGAGCGTCTCCCGATGGAAAAGTGCTTACGGTAGAAATCTTATTTTATCAAAATTGGTCCAGCCGTTTGAGCGTGAAGAAGTAACAAACATGTATACACACACACAAACACACCCCAACTTTCGCCTTTATAATATTAGTGTGATGCGATGATCCGTTAACATTACGTTGAACTTGCAAACAAGTTACCTACTTTTTTTTATATACGGACGGACTAAAATCATTACGTTAAAGCTATTAATTCATTATTAATTTTAATTTGGCAGCCTTTGAATGGGCCTGTCTTTTGTTGCGACATGATTGATTTTAATCCTAATATTGATTTAGGATGTCGGTAGTACATTCATAGGCGCATTACAAGATTGGTTTTCGCCAAAATTACCTTCTGGTGTCACTCGTTGAGCTATTTTTTATGCACGTACACATAACATAATCAGCATATATAAAGTTCCCAGTGCTGGGACAGGCCTCTTCTCTGTGAGAGGCAGTGGTCCGTTTTCGAATTTTTGTCTAGGTCGTGCCGGTTTCCTCACGATTTTTTCCTTCACCGTTATGAGAGCAGTGGTGATGAGATTGTTAACACAAAGTAAACCGCGGTGTCTTGGTTCGAACCTATGAACAACTCGTCAAGACGGTTTTTTGAATGAAACCATTAACTTTTGAATTGTCAAGGAGTTGGTCAGTATGAAATATGAAGCGTTGTTAGTACAGACGCCAGCACATCAAGGTACCACAATCTGTCAAATTTCTTTAATAGATTTCAACTTTATCGCTAAAGCATAAGGTTCAAAGTTGATTGGGAAAATTTGACAGTTTCGGGTAGTTTGATGTGCTGGCGTCTGTACCTAAGTTGGTATCTATAGAGACGAACTGGCAAGAAACTCCATTGACAGTCTTTTAATTAATAATAAAAAGTATAATAGGTATCGTTTATTTAAAAAAATGGTGAAGCTTTACAATAATATAACTTAAAAATTAAAGAGAAGACCGTTTCTCATTTGCCTGAACTAGGTAGAATCTGTGTTTCAGGATAGATCTTTAAAATTGGTCTTTAAAATTGTGGGAGGCAAGTCAAAAAAACCATTGATAACAAAATCGGGGGATACAGTTTGGTGTTGCAGGTCTATCATCTCCATCCTAAATTCAATTACATCATTTAATAGCTAAAGGATCAAAGAATTCATTACGCCAAGTGAGGACTGTGAACCATCGCGCGCGGTGGAGGGGGAAGCGCCGCCATTTTGAGGTAATTTTGCTGCGTAATCGTATCGAGATCTCCACTTAGTATAACTTTTGACATGGAAAAGCTACGACGTTCCCTTATGTTTCAATCGTCAGCTCTCGTTAAAATCTATCGATTATATACAAAACATTAGTGTAAAATAGTGACAGTGAATATAATGTGTTAAAATAAAAAGAAAAATAATATCAAAAATATATAATGTCAGCCTATACGCGTCAAAAAGCTAAATCCAAATACAGACATCGTATACGGTTGGAAAGGGCTTCTCAAGAGCAATCGAATAGTACCGATAAAACACCATAGGACCGAGTCAAGCAGTGCCGGGAACGTAAAAGAATGAATGCGGCCGAGCGGATCAACCCCGCTATGTAAACGTATTCACACATAACACTCGGCCGTGTCCATGACACAGCCACACGCCATTTTTTTTCTTTCTTCTTTTTCTTGTTGTTTTTCTTTTCTTTGATTAATGGCCGATGGGGCCGAAAGGTTTTGGAGTGGCGACCGCGTACCGGAAGACGTAGCCTTTGGAAGGCCTAACACAAGGTGGACGACCTTGTGAAGGCCGCAGGAACCCGTTGGATGCGAGAAGCACAGAACCGGTCGAAGTGGAGGTGCATGAGGGAGGCCTATGTCCAGCAGTGGACGTCTTTCGGCTGAAATGAAGATGATGATGATGACTTATAATAATTAGTTATTAATGGTAATTAGTTATAGGTTGCATCATACTTGCATTATTGTAAATTACCTTCGTACGACTTTTTTGCAAGTTCAGTCCACAAAATATAACTGTAGTGTATTTACCTGTTGTTTAGCTTGATGATTAATAGGTAGTATCGTAACAGAGAGGGTGACTTAATAGCTTGTCTTGATGTGAAGCGGCGATAAGCGGGGACAGTAATTGGATGGGTCGCGGTACAAGATTAATTAATCGTATCGTAGTTGACTTTTGGTCGGTTTCTTTATGAAATTGTTGGGTTGGTAAACAGTTGGGTAATTGCGTAAGGGCCTGTCATTTTGACAGTTCAACAGCATTCATTGCGTTGTTTACGTTGTTGAGCAGACAATTTTTTGGGTAATGATGAATGGTGATAGTGATAAATACACTATATAATCCGAGTCATTCTGAAGGATATTGCTAATCCATTGCTTCATATGTTGGAAAAAAGTGTCTGCTCAACAATGTAAATACTGCAATGAATGTTGTTGAGCTTTCGAAATGAAAGCCATTCCTACAGTAATTAGTGTGACGCAATTACACCAAAGATCGAATTTTTCTCAAAAAATTCGACTACTATTTACCTATCACGGATCAAATTGTCTAGATATTTCGTCGAAGTCTAAACTTCTGAAGTCTAATGAACTCGAATGGTTGCTAACAAAGCTTACCAAATTATATTCCTTAGATACTTTAACAATTTCAAATGCTTTGCTAAAAAAATTTAGATATAAAAAAACTTGTATAAAGCCTAAAAAGATTCCTTTGAACAATTTTTACTTCATTTTTAAAACACCTGTCGAACTAAACTTATCGAAACGAAAAAAACAATTATTTACGCTCGAGAACTTCTATCTTGTCTATGCTTCTATTGTTTTCAAATTCGCAAAGACAGTATTATGTGTTCAAATCTGAATTATTAATTGAACAAGCGAAACAAACAAAAGTTGAACGATGAACAAGTCAAAACTTTTTGCTACTAAGTTCGAATACAGACGAAATGTCGCCTGAAAGACGATTGTTTAGTTATTTTTCAATGCATTGCTATTTAATAAATGATAAATGATTTTATTTCTGTACTTTATTTTTTTTTTTAAACGTTGCCCCACACTAGGAATTTCTCCTGTATTGTGGGTGCGTTTACAAACATTTAAACTCACATGTACACAAACAGCCAGACCCGGAACAACTACTTGTAGGTCATACAAATATTTGTTCCGTGCGGGAATCGAACCCGCGACACGCAGCGCAGCAGTCAATCGCTTAACCACTGCGCCAACCGAACTAGGTTTGCACAAACACTTTCACACGTCAATCATAGTTTAAAAACTAAATGAGGTCGGCGTTTCCTATCTGACTATTCCGAGAAGAAAGGCCGAAACGAACTCAGAGGTCACAGTCTCTTTTAAAGTCCAGAAATAATCTTGGTCAGATCATATGAAGACCATGTAGATTGATGTCTGAGATGGTCTTTTGAGGAAAGAACCACACAGTTTGTTAAGACCTGTCCAGTCAGTGCACGCATTTGTCAGAAATCGTGTGCAATCGTGCATAATTCAAAAGTTAAGGAGCTCAACGATTCGACGAACAATACCAAAAAAAGGACATTTGGGCAGGCCACATAAATTACTTAATTTACAATGAAGAAAATAGTAGGAGATAGAAGATAGGAGTCGAAGAGAGAAAGAAGAAGAGTCGTTGCAAGCGCAGTGGCGAAACACAAACAGAAGTCTGAGACTAGACATCCTCGATTTAGCAACCAACTACCAACGCAACGGCAAAAAAAAAAAGTTTAAAAACTAAAACTTGACTACTGGAAAGGATGAAACAAGAAAGTACGTTCCCGTGGTCGCATGTCACTGTACTAACAGACATTTAAGCTATGGTAGCAACCAGTGTGACGCAACTCTCTAATAAAAAAAGAAACTATCGCAACTGTCTAATAAAAAAATAAACTATGAAACGTGCACTAATCATAGATAAAATATGACAAATTTAGTGCACGTTTCATACAAGCGACGTGTTTCAACTTTTTCTATGGGAGTTCCGTCTCTTATATATGTTTAGGTACATGTTTACTTACTCTATGGCTAGCACGGCGCGCGGGAAAACAAAACCAGCGCGCCATTTTCCATACAAGTTAATAATTTAACAATACAAGTCTGTTTTTTTTCCTCGCAAGTGTGTTGAAAAACGTCGTATGAAACGCGTGTGCATTAATCAATATACACTCGGCTTTCTTATCGCTCTCGCCTGCGGCTCGCGCGATAATATCGCCTCGTGCATAATGATCAACATAGCACACATGTATCATAATGTACTATTATATATTTCAGGCCACGCAGACCCATACATAATTATACCTTAACCTAAACATACATATTCTTATTATAAAACAGTACTTCACTAGCTAACTCTTGAGCAGTTCTGTGGTACTTGTCCGCGGAAGCGACGGAACACCACGTCCTGCGGCCAGAAGTCTTCTTCTATGACGACGGGCAGATAGCAATTCGGCACGCGCACCACGAACGCCTTGAAGTTGACGTTGCGGTGCGACTCCAGTAACTGCACCCTCGGCGTGTACCTCGTCTTCTGGCGCACGTGCTCCACGATGTCCTCCGCCTTAGTGGTGTAGTGTAGGCGGGAGATGTAATGATATAGTAATATTTATATTTTTGAAATGTGCTAATTAAGCCCTTTTATTTGGTTTGATTAAGGCTATCGTGGATAGCCTTACATCTCATAACCAAAAATCCCACCATTCAAAGATTCCGCACAAATAAAGTACCTCGACAGACTTAAAATTAAACTCTTCTATTTCCACTGCATTCACTAAAAGTAATACGAAGACACAGATATCGAAAAACATACACTGAAACCACTTCACATAACCATTCATACGGAAACGAAGCATTCAATCTTTCAACGCGCCAATCTTATCCATTCACTTTTCGTTCATTCGCCGAAAACCTCAACACAACATAAAAGAAAGGTTCAAGTAAGTAAATTGCAATAAAAGTCAAACAGATGTTTTTAGAGGGTGGAATAATAAAAAAGGGGGAAATAAAGGCAATATATCTTGGGGAATAGATTCAGGTCCTAATCAGAGCGTCTTGGCACAGCCGCGCACCCTTTTCAACCCCCACACGAGACGCGACGACTCTTATCTAATACTGTCTGTGGATGTGAAGTAGGAATGTGCTAGAGTGAGCATCTGTCAAAATGAGTGAAGATTTTTTCTGACCCCAACATAGCAGGTGATGGATGGTCGCATTTATTTATTAAATATTTACGCCAAATAATATTCAGATCAGAAATATATATGCCTTTCTACCGTTCGATCTTTGAATGAACTCTCGTAGCCTCTACAGGCACAGTATAAAATAATTTATTTAATACTAGCAGCGCCCCGCGGTTGCACCCGCGTAAGTTTCGATCCTGTTGGAATATCGAGATAAAAAGTCTCCTATGTGTTAATCCAAGAAATGGTCTATCTATGTGCCAATTTTCATCCAAATCTGTTCAACGGTTTACGCGTGATTGAGTAACAAACATCCAAACATATTCACAAACTTTCACATTTATATTATTATTATATAAAGTAGGATTTACGAACGTCCAAATGTATATTAAAAACATTGCCAACGTATAAATATGATTAAAAGATTATAGTAATGGGAAACAAATTCATTATTGAATGAACGGTATGAAAAGCTGCATTAACAGATTAATTTACTATTTGTAAAGTTCATGTAGGTATTTAACAGTTTCAGCATAACCCCTAATTAGTGATAATTATCGAGAACAGTGGTAGCCCAGTGGCCGCGACTTGGCCACTCGGTTGTAGGTTCGATCCGAGACAGGCGCTGCAAAAAACGCAAGTTTTATAATGCCTAAAAATATATAATCGACTACAGCCGGTCGATTCTGTAAAAATCTCACCGTGAAAACTTGGGTGATGTGATTTGGTTTGCTAGAAATTGACGCTATCGACATCTTACTCTACGCTCACTTCACTTAAGTTTTCACGGTGAGATTTTTACAGAATCGACCGGCAGTAAACAAAATCAGAAAAATATATGATATTCTTCAGGATATATGCTAGTTAGATAGTGTATAAACAGGATTCAAATATGGGGTATTTTTGTATCTGGGTGAATGTAGTAGTTTGTTTACAATGTGAGTGAAACTGGAGGAAACAGCTAGTACAATAATATTTGTCGAAAAACATTACGAACGTTAATAGTACGCACAAATATCGGGTTTAATTGAACGAAATGTAATCGAATTAATTAGTATATTGTAATACTTATTGGTAAATTAATAACTTAATTAAGTGGTTATTAAATTTTGTGTTTGTTTGTTATATAACTTGCTTTGTTTACTGATCAGCACCCTTATTGCGTCACACACTATCAATGTCAATTTGAATCATTTTGAAGGATGCAACGTGTGTCGACACCCTTGCGCCATCCCATCTTCCAAGCACGGTGAGCTGTGCTGGGGCAGCTGCTGCAGGTGCGGAAAATCTCAAACGGCACAAATACTCCAATCTCTTTGGAACGTATATGTTTGAGCCGTTTGGGGTTGAAACTCTAGGGCTATGGGGCCCGAGTGCCCACGTGGTATTTCGAGACATCGCCAAGCGGTTGGTCGACTCTTCACGTGACCAGAGGGCTGGCCTATTTTTTGGCCAAAGAATCAGCATTGCCATACAACGTGGCAATGCTGCCAGTCTTTTGGGCACGTTTCCTGTTGACAGCGATGCGGATGAATTTTTTGATGCACTTTGATTCTTTCCTTTCCTTTTTGAAGGATATTAGAAAAGAATATTCTTTATTATGGACACCATAAATATTACAGAATATAAATGTAGAAATTTTACAAGGCGTGACACAATGGGCGGTCTTTTACCATTTACATATATAAAATAAATACACAAACCAACAAACCAACCAAACCAAATAAAAACACACACAAACCAAATCACCTGCCTTTTAATAATAAAATAATCGTCATCATTATAATCAGCCCATAATGTTCCCACTGCTGGACACAGGCCTCCTCTCAGTGAGAGGGAGTGGGCCGTAATCCACCACGCGGGCCCAGTGCGGGTTGGTAGATGTCACATGTCTTCGAATTTTTGGTTCTAGGACATGCCGGTTTCCCCACGATGTTTTCCTTCACCGTTTTGAGAGCAGTGGTGATGAAATAATTTACACAAAGTAAAGCGCCTGTCCACTACGGCCCACTCCCTCTCATTGAGAGGAGGCCTGTGTCCCAGCAGTGGGAACATTATAGGCTGATTATGATTGGTGGTTTATGGTATGGTAAAGCGCCTGTCTGGGTTCGAACCTACGACCTACAACTCGTAAGTCGCGGCCGTTACCACTTGGCCACCACTGCTCCTGACAAAACTACACATACTGTTCTCATTCTTTGAAATAACCTACGCAATACTTACTCCATTTCTTCATCAAATTCGTAGCTCAACGCCCCACTTGTAAGGGTAGTTTTTATTCGACACATTTTCTTTCCTCCGAAAAAAGAAGGAATCCTACCATTTTGTACGGAACCCTTCCTGCCTTAAGGAGGGTCCTGTTGTGCTCTAATGAATTAATATCCAAATAGAAATAGAAAAGTCAAGCGTGAGTTGTGTTAGAAAAGAAATACGTTGAAGATGTTTTTGGAAAGGCTTTCTTTCGTAGGGTTTGTTTTGTGAAATGTGGTGTTACTCTATTTAGATATCGACAAAAGTAATTTATAGATCTACTCGCTTAGTTTTGGTAAGGGATAAAGGCTCCTTCAAACAGGCGCGACACGCGATAAAATCGCGAGCGACACAAACGCATCGCAAGTCGCGCAATGAGTGCGGTGCCTTTGTGTCGCGCGCGATTATATCGCGTGTCGCGCCTGTTTGTAGGAGCCTTAAGTGGGTCTTATTAATGTCCAAAGTTATGATTAGTAGTAGGTATTTTCGGTAGAGTACTAAACTTACTTTGATGAATAAGCAATGGGTGATGTTGAATTACAAACAATTTAATCATGCTTTACGAATTATTCCTTGAGGCTCTGTATACAGTTAGTAACCGATAACACTAGAAAGAACTTATGAAGAAAGACATTTTATTTATTTACTAGCTGACCCGGCGAACTTCGTACCGCCCCGCCAGCTGCTCTGCCCCCGCTTTTTAAATCTCTGATATTTTCTAAGATATTCATTTTAAGGCGAAAGCGCCAGGGTAGCCCGCGAAATTAATTTTTTTTTAGGTTTTTTACAATTTGCTGGTCAGTATTAAGTTGTACGTTGATTAAAATATGATTCGCGGCCGTAACAAATATGTATTTACAGAATTATAATCATTAAAGTCATCAACACAACTCTCTAAGACCATGTAATCCCCAAGAATGACTATTTCTTGAAATCTTGACATTTGAGGATTACATGGTCTTAGAGAGTTGTGTTGATGACTTTAATGATTATAATTCTGTAAATACATGTTTGTTACGACCGCGAATCATATTTTAATCAACGTACAACTTAATACTGACCAGCAAATTGTAAAAAAAACGTAAGGAAATTTGAATTTCGCGGGCCACCTTAGAGCTTCCCCCTTAATGATATGCTGTAAAGGGCCATTTTGATTTATATTGTATTTAATTAGATATGGAATAATATTGTATTGTTTAAAATAGCTTGGTAATTAACCCATATTGTGTTGTAATATCATGTAAAAGATAAAAATGGTTACTGTTTTTGTAGATATTTTTAAGTTAAACAATTCCGTAGTACACCAATTTGATCTATCTCGTAAGGTTTAGGTTAGCGCACAAAAATATGTTTTTGTTTTTGAATTTCTCGGCTTTTCTCTACTACAATATGCATGTATTATGCATGTATATACATATAAACGTTCCTCTTGAATCACTCCATCTATTAAAAAATGAAGTATCTTATTTTGACAGGACTACTAATATTTATCTTCTGTCCTTTTCTTAATGAAATAGAAAGAAAAAGATGCACTGAACTTAAATTTAGTTTAGTTTGTGAACAAGGGAATCGGCGCCATTATATCTAACCCAAACTGGGCCCGCATAGTGGATTACAGCCCACTCCCTCTCAGAGAGGAGGCCTGTGTCCCAGCAGTGGGAACATTATAGGCTGGTTATGTAAGTCTAACTTCTACATATGCAAGCTATTTTAACATATCATGGAAATTAGTTGTAATATAAGTTACTTACCCATTAGTTCTCATTATTGACGCCGCGCCGCTTGTAAAGCGGAAAAAGCGTGAAATAAAGAAATTGTTCGTTCTACGTAATCGCTTTTTAATGAAGATTTAGCGAGTTTTGGCGAATTCCTTTTGGAATGAAATAAGATAGATTGCGTCAGCTTTACTGTTGTAGTCTTGAAAGTCGAAAAATAAGTAGGTACCTTTTTGACAAAAACTTTATTCAAACAGCATCAAAAAATCAAAAGTAATTTATTTTAATTTAACTTTCGCTGGGAAGAAGAAGTGGCGCAACAAACTCCCCAGCAGCACAGCTGTCGTCATCAATTCCGCCGAAAGACGTCCACTGCTGGACATAGGCCTCCCCCAAGCACCTCCACTTCGACCGGTTCTGTGCTTCTCACATCCAACGGGTTCCCTCGGCCTTCTCAAGGTCGTCGGACCACCTTGAGGGAGGCCTTCCAACGCTACGTCTTCCGGTACGCGGTCGCCACTAAAGAACCTTTCGGCCCCATCGGCCATCTGTTCTGCGAGCAATGTGCCCTGCCCACTCCCATTTAAGTTTGGCAATTCTTCGGGCTATGTCGGTTACCTTGGTTCTCCTGCGGATCTCCTCATTCCTGATTCGATCACGCAGGGAAACTCCAAGCATAGCCCTCTCCATTGCCCTTTGGGTGACTTTTAGCCTTCTTATAAGGCGGTCTGTTCTGTTAGGGGTTATCATTGTACCAGCCCATCAATGACATTAAAGGACAATGAGTAATATGGTATTACCTACGACTAAGGTTAAAAGTCAGTACTTTCGGAGTATAATAAGAGGAGAAGAGTATAATATATATAAGTATAATATAAGGAGCGTATAATAGTTAGTATAAACTAACTATTATACTGCCATACAAGAAACAGTTTTCGGACATTTTAAAATATTCAAAATATTTTCTTTCATCTTTAATTAATTGTTTGTATAATGTTATGAATTCTGCTTCAGTTTCTCTTAGTTGCCATGCTTCGTGCATCCATTTTTGGGGTTCCGTTCCCAAAGGGTAAAAACGGGACCCTATTACTAAGACTCCACTGTCCGTCTGTCCGTCTGTCACCAGGCTGTATCTCATGAACTAGATATACATAGCTAGACAGTTGAAATTTTCACAGATGATGTATTTCTGTTGCCACTATAACAGCAAATACTAAAAACAGAATAAAATAAATATTTAAGGGGGGCTCCCATACAACAAACGTGTTTTTTTCGGCCATTTTGCCTTGTGGTACGGCACCTTTCGTGTGTGAGTCCGACTCGCACTTGGCCAGTATTTTTTCTTTCCTCGATGCTGTTCTTCTTCTTCGTCTAAACCAATGGTTATCATCGCTGGTTCCGTATAATAATACGGATGATGATGATGGCTTTCTTTAATAGAAGAGAGCCATCAGTACGGTCTACTTCGCACACGTGTTGTCTGAAGATCCGTAGAGAACTGAATACTGACATGTGTGAATTGAAGCACTGCCGCATCACTGTTGCACTGATACGGACCTGGGGGCCTAAAAAGGCCACTTTTGCAGAATCATAAAAGGAATTCATCAAATCATTATAAATCATAATAGACAGTTAACTGTTAAGTTAATCGTATCAAATCCCATTGGTGAAGGATTTTTCAGTTATTTTTTTTTTGTCTGTGCTTAAATACCAATCCAAATCCAATCCCAATCTCTTGCAACGAAAAAAAGCAAAATACGTTTATGATTCTGCCAAAGTGGCCTTTTTAGGCCCCCAGTGCGGACGCGTTGCCGGAACTGTGACTTCACTGTTAAGTGTGAATCGACCTTTAGTCCATCTGGCTGATAAACATTACTGTCACCCATCCAAAGACAAACCTTGCCAAACAACGCCTAACCAAGTCACCAATAAGTTGAAAACGAGAAAAACACAAATTGGGTTCCACATCTAAATAACAATATACCAAACGATACAAGTCATTCTGAAAGTTAATACAACTTTTCGCATTACTGAAACCATTTGGATAGGTATTTAAAGTGAATTCGATTTTTTTTTACTTTTTTCCCTTTTTCCGAGTTTCGAAGAAAGTTAAAGCCTCGGTGCAAAGTTTGTAACATATTGAATTATAAAGCGAAGGCTTTCAACTTTCTAAATTTATTAAAATTGAATTTATTAATTTTGTTTTGAGTTCTTTTCAGGCAGGTTACCTGATGAAGGTATATACATACTTAATATTTTATCAATCACTGTCACTTTTTTTGTCAACTGATGGGGTGTTTGTTCTGGAAATATTACTTCGAAATTCTAACGGTGTCTTGTTATAAATCATCATCTGCCTAGCCTTTTCCTAACTATGTAGGGGTCGGCTTCCAGTCTAACCAGATGCAGCTAAATACCAGTATTTTACATGGAGTGACTGCCTATCTGACCTCCGCAACCCAGTTACTGGGTAATACGACACCCCTTGGTAAGACTGGTTGTCAGACTTTCGGGCTTCTGACTATCCGTAATGACTGTCAAAGATCAACGAACGACAGCCGGGACCAACGGCTTAACCTGCTTTCCGAGGCACGGAGGGGTCGACAATAACAGGTAAGTACATATTTAGAGAATTATAATCATTAATACATCTAGTTAGATTTGTATCACAAGAACCAATCTCTTCTGGAAAAGTGCTTATGGTAGAAATCTAACAGGTACATCCTGTCGCGAATGATATTTTGATCAAGATACAACCTGACACTGACCTGCAAATTGTAAAAAACGTAAGAAAATTTGAATTTCACGGTCTACCACTACCCATCCACCTTAAAAGTGCTTTAGGATGCCTAGGACTTGTTGGACGCAAGAGTGTTCGGTTCGGAAACCAAACTGCTCGTTGGGGAATGGGGGATTAGACTCTTTGCTTCGGCATAGTTTTTGAGACGCTTATAAATAAGCCTGTCGTAGATTTTGCCGAGAAGATTGAGGAAATTGACGGGACGGTAACTCATGGGCTCAGACTTGGGCTTGCCTGGCTTAGGGATACCGATTAGCGTAGCCTCTTCCCACTCTTGAGGAAACATTGTTGTTCAAGGCACCATTGAAGATGGCGGTCATTAGCATTATGAGCGGAGCGGGGAGGAGTTTTTATACCTAACTAGCTGCGCCCCGCGGTTTCACCCGCATAAGTGTCGATCCCGTAGGAATATCGGGACAAAAAGGAGCCTATATGTTAATCCAGGGCGTCAGCTATCTCCATACAAAATTTTATCAAAATTGGTCCAGCCGTTTGAGCGTGAAGAAGTAACAAACATATAAACACACACACTCACAAACTTTCGCCTTTATAATAGGTATTAGTGTGATACCGTACGAGCCGTCTGAGCAGTCCGAGCCGTGGGGGATTTGCGACAGTGAAGCTGTTTTAATGATGTCGTGCACTTCGTCAGGAGTGATGGGGGCCAGAGGATAATCTGGGTCTTCAACACGTGGGACGGAACCGGAAGCTCTACGTTCGACTTCAGCATCAACCTTGGCATAGTTTTTTGTTTCGGCTGTAACTTTTTTCTCACAATGATTTGAGACTTACCGCCATAGTAATAAATAACAGTCATAAAAAGAACTTTTCAACGACAAACGTCTGGTCGTTATTGGACATCTTGTCGCATCGTCCTTTGGCACATGGATAGACCAAACAAAGTAAAGCTTCTGTCAGGGTTCGAACCTACGACCTACAATGCGTAAGTCGCCACTGGGCTACCACTTGCACTGCTCCAATTGCCGGCCGCTGCTCGCATATATTTGACCAGGCAGCGGGGCAATTGCGTAACACATTATCAACAGGAATCGGTTTCATTTTGACAGTACAACAAATTTCATTGCGTTATTTACGTTGTTGAGCAGAAAAATTTTTCGAATTATGAAGCAATGGATTAGCAATTTGCTTCAAAATGATTCAGATTCCGATTGATAGTGTGTTACGCAATAGGCTATTTGACAATGTAAAAAATAAGGTCATAATTATTGACACTCGTATAGATTATCGCTTTTAAAATCGATTTGCATTAATTTTACTACAAAACAATGTATTATTTATAAAAAAAATCCCGAAAAAACTTCATCTTTTTAAATCTGGCGCCAAGTAATCGAAAACGGTCTGGGTTGGCTGAACTTAAGATGACGTCATGATTTAGTAAATTTCTGTCTATCGTTGACAGAACAGATGACTTTTGTCTAGTATCTCGACCGTTTCAACGTTTGTTTACGTGAATCGTGACGTCACGACGCCATATTGTTAAAGATAGCGTTTGGGCGGCTTATTTAAACAGTACATTTTAATTTACTATTTTTTAAAAGAAATACATTATGCAATTTGAAGTAATAGGTTATTGTGGGCTCGTTAGACACCATTAAATAATCTGAGATGTTTATCAGAAACCAGTCAAATAGCCTATTAGGGTGCTGTACAGAATTTTCTATTTATGTTGAAGAAGGTCGTCAAAATAGGTAGGTAATGCTCGAATTTCCAAGCATGTTAGAGAAAACAGAAATATGTTTGATGCTTTACAAATATCTTTGTGTAGCAGTTGAAAGTACTCACAGTGAAGACAAAAGACAAATTGAATGATATCTTTTTCATTCCATTTCGATATGATATCTTTATTTGATTATCTTTCGGAAATAAAAATAAGTAAGTAGGTAATACAATGTACGTAGATTGAATAATAAAACTCTTTCATTGTTTCGCAATACAAATGAAATTGGATAAAAAATAATAAACTGCCTCGTGGGTCTGTAATCTGGATCAAAGTAAAAACGGAAACAAATCTACGTAGTTTATTTTTAGGCTGATTTTGTACTCTTTACTCCTGTAACTGTAAAGACGCCAGCAAATCAAGCTACTGCAATCTGTCAAATTTCTTTAATAGATTTTCAACTTTATCGCTATACCATAAGGTTCAAAGTTGATTGGAAAATTTGACAGTTTCGGGTAGCTTGATGTGCTGGCGTCTTTACATCGACAAGAATTCATTTAATTTGCAATAATTTTTGTTTCATAATATTGTATCTGTCGCAGCCAACTGGCTTAATTAGCCTTTCGGTTAACTGCCTAGCTTTTTAACTAAATTCAACTAGCGGCCTGAATGATATTCAGCCATTCAATCAAACAGCTACCTGGATCGCTAAGGTTTAACTACTTGCCTAGCCCAGCCATTTAGATTGGCGATTGATTGATTGGGGATTTACATAAAGCGGCAGTCGTTTAGGCAGTTGTTTTGAAAAATATAATAATTACAAAATGCACAAGTTCAGCAGTAAAAACTGAGCAGTAAACTAAATAAAAATGAGTTATAACAAATATTTTAATTACTTAAGTAAATAAATATTTGAGTTAAGCCATTTCACTGCTAGAATAAGTCGGTGAGAAATCTAACTTGGAAGTAGTTTCCTGTCGCGTTTGCTCACAGTTCTAACCTAACCTAACTAACGCATTTGGTCGGGATGGCCTGGCCATCTTTACATACCGTGACCCCTCCGTGCCTCGGAAAGCACGTTAAGCCGTTGGTCCCGACTGTCAGTCGTTACGGGTAGTCAGAAGCCCGAAAGTCTGACAACCAGTCTTAACAAGGGGTATCGTATTATTACCCAGTAACTGTTGTGGAGGTCAGATAGGCAGTCGCTCCATATAAAATACTGGTATTCAGCTGCATCCGGTTAGACTGGAAGCCGACCACAAAATAATTGGGAAAAGGCTAGGCAGATGATGATGATGATGGCCTGGCTGAGTTACTGCGACCAATTTGGCTCGCGCGTGGTGATCACAGTTCCAACCCACCTAAGAACTGCCGAACTATTTACGTAACTGCCTATTCCAACATTTTTACTGGCCATTCATGTATTACGTTACGATAGTATATATTGGTAGAGAGTTAAATGAGTGGACTGTATAAATATGATGATGACGTAAATTACGATATAAGACTAATGACATTAAACGGTAAACAAGTAAAAGGTTTAGGATCCGGCTCGAAGGACCAATATACGTAATCTTCATATTAAAATTTATACAGTCCACTCATTAAACTCTCTACCTATATAAACTATCGTCGCGAACACTACTTGACTATTTTTGTACTGACATTATAGGATTAAATAACCTACCAATTTTCTTTTTATTACTGTTCACGTTTTAATTTAACAACCCCCGCAAAATGAAATAACTGCTCGTTATTTTTTCAGCTGATTTTAATTGCCTTCCTAATGTTTAATTAACATTTGTTAAAAGGATTTCCATATTTTTTCCTCACATTTTCACCGTATTATATAAATGGCCTAAGCATCAATCAGCCAGTTCATTAAATGTTGTATTAGACGAATTGGCTGAATATCATTCAGGCTGCTAGTTTGACGGGGCCGTTTAGCTAAATGGCTGATTAAGTTGGCGGCGACATATCTATTGAAAACAAGAGGCTATTTGCTTGAAACACATTTATTTACACCACAATTGTAATACATCATACTCAGCAAATCTAAACCGCGTTCAAGGGCGGGTGTCATTCAACGGCAAGCAATGGGCAGCTCACCGTCCGGTAAGGACCAGGCCCGGGTCGACGGAGCGTTGTGTTCCACGCGCGCCTCAAGGAGATGTCAGCACTAACTGACGGGGTCCACTAGGGCCGATGCCCGCCAGGGTCGCGGGTTGTTTGAAAGAGATACCGTGGCCCCTGGCACAGGTAACTGAAGGAACACGGGTGGGTTTTAGTCAGTAAGAGTCTGACACTCCCTTCCGCTCCGCCCAGAGCGGTAGATTTGATGATTTCCCACAAAAAAAAAAGGGCTGTCATTGACATCATCGTGGTGGGATATTGACACTGACAGCTCTTGAACATAGTTTGGCTTTGCTCGCGTACAGTTTTGTAAGTCAATCAATAGATATTATATTATAAATTAATAATATAATGGCGCCGATTCCCTTGTTGACAAACTAAACTAAATTTAAGTTCAGTGCATCTTTTTCTTTCTATTTCTTTAAGAAAAGGATAGAAGTTAAATATTAGTTTAGTCCTGTCAAATTAAGATACTCCATAGACAACTTTAGACGAGATTAAAAAATTGGCTACTAAAAATACGTCAATTTACGCCAGGCGCTGACTAATTTAACAGGACTAAACTAATATTTATCTTCTGTCCTTGTCTTAATGGAATAGAAAGAAAAAGATGCCTGAACTTAAATTTAGTTTAGTTTGTGAACAACAGAATCGGCGCCATTATATTATTAATTTCACTTTTATATGAAAATAAACAGTAGGTACAGACGCCAGCACATTCAAGATACCCGAAACTGTAAAATTTTCCCAATCAACTTTGAACCTTATAGTTTAGAGATAAAGTTCAAAGTCTATTAAAGAAATTTGACGGATTGTAGTAGATTGATGTGTTGGCCGTCTGTGTAACAAATCCCACAAAACACTATCAGTTACATTGATATAGTATCGAAATTCGCAATAATCATTTTGGAAAACCATTACCCTTTCCAAAGTAATTAAAATCTAGAATTAAAGAATATTCAGCACAGAACAGTATGCCAGTTATTTGGACAGGACCCTGAATTTCCCCTTTTCCTATTTGTCACTAGGAAAGCGGAATGCTAAGCATTTTTATTACTTCACAGTTTTCGGAAACTGCCAACAGATGGCGGTGCTCAGGATTAAATGGAACGTTGGCAGTTGAAGGATTTATTTTGTTACCTACCTAAAGTTTTATGGGGTAGTTCTATATTGTTGGCGACCTGTAGTAGTTGTTCAGTTCTAATGGTACTAGGTGGCTGTTAAGTACATTTTAGTGTGGAAAGATGTAGAACGTGTATGGTAATGGAAAACTGCATATCTATTCACAACTAAAAAAAAGTACCAGGGCTATCTAAAAAAATTAAATTGATAGCCCTGATAGTTTTTTTTATGATTTTTTAACATTAACCCAATGCACCTTTTTCGTCGGCTTCCAGTCTAACCGGATGCAGCTGATATACCAGTATTTTACATGGAGCGACTGCCTATCTGACCTCCACAACCCAGTTACTGGGTAATACGATACCCCTTGGTAAGACTGGTTGTCAGACTTTCGGCTAACGAATGTCAAAGATCCACGAATAACAGCCGGGAACAACGGCTTAACGGGCTTTTCGAGGCACGGAGGCCCTTGTTATGTAACGATGGTCACCCATCCACGGACCAACCGATCGACGCGTGCGGCGGTTATTACCTAGCCACAAGCCCCCCAAGGATTGCAAACCTACGAATATGTTTTAATTATATACTTTGTTTACTGTAAACATAATAACTCAATTCTCAGGTAAACATATTAAAACAACAATTACACGCTGCAAGTTATAGTTCAGTGTTATTATTTAGCTTAGCTGAAAACCGTTGACGTAACGAAGCTAATTCCACTCGGAATTCAAGCTATACCAGTATTACTGTGAATTCAGAACGTGAATAATGTATGTAGGTACGTCGTCAATAGTATAATTGTTGAGGTGAATGTTGAATTAATTACAAAGACTAGTGACCCGCCTCTACTTTGTGCGGGAGTCACCTAATGATGTGGTTGACATGTCAAAATGTATATATGTTAAATATTAAAGTAGGTACTTACTTTACATATTTAATCTTCCGGAATAAATTGTCTAAATGATTATATCTATTTTTTTTTTCCAATTATTATATTATTTGGCGCGCCAATTACCGTAATTAAAAACGTTCGAAATCTAGTCGCAATCTCATCTCAGCGACAATCTATGTCAAAACCTTGTCAAAAATGTAGGGAATTTTATGACAGATTTATTTATTTAATACTTCAAGCACATAAACGTACAGAGGCGGACTTAATGCCATATTCCTGTTTTGTAGGTAATAAAATTCTATTTACCTCTTAAATAAATTGCAAACTGTAGTTTTGTATAATTTAGAAGTTTCATTTTTTTTAAATTTTGTAAATGTAAGAACCATGTTTCCGTTTATTATGATTTTTTGATGTTGACTTGAAAGAGCATGGCAGTTGAGAACGTGTCATGCTCACTTAAATGTCTCACCGATGGTGGCGCGTGTGTTGGATCATTCGGTTCCCTACAAAATGGTTGAGCTGGATGGTGCTGATCCACGCGTCATGTTCGTGAACGGGCGCCGTCGGTTGAGACTGGTCATCTCTTAACTGCCAAGGCTTATTTTTAATCTTATGTCTTGAATTGTTTCTTCATTTCTGTCTTTTTTACATTGTTCTCACATATAGAAGCAACAAGAATAATGTACCCAGGATTTTGTAATATCTTGATTTAAAAGAGTGTCCATGGAGTTTCTTGCCCGTTCTTCTCCATAGAGATCTACGCTTTGGAATGGGCAACCAGCTTCAACTTTCTGACTAACTGACAGACTATTTAATTTTGTCAATTCAAAAGTGCCTGTACAAGGTTTAATTGAAATAAATGATTTGAGTTTGAGTTTGAGGCATTTCCTACCAGTCAACCTTTGGGTGATGCAGAGACAAACAGTGGTAGGTGCAATCATGAAAGTTTAGAAATAAATATCCATACTATAAAATTATAAATGCGAAGTGTGTCTGTCTGTCTGTCTGTTACCTCTTCACGCTCAAACCGCTGAACCGATTTAGATGAAATTTGGTATAGAGATAGTTTGAGTCCCGGGAATGGACATAGGATAGTTTTTATCCCGATATTCCCAAGGCATCGACACTTATGCGGGTGAAACCGCGGGGCGCTGCTAGTATTAAAATAAACGGCCAAGTGCGAGTCAGACACGCATACTAATATACATACTAAAAAAAAAAAAAAAAAAAAAAATATTTAACACATTTTTTTAAATATCATCATCTGCCTAGACTTATCCCAACTTTGTTGGGGTCGGCTTTCAGTCTAACCGGATGCAGCTGAGTACCAGTATTTTATGTGGAGCGACTGCCTATCTGACCTCCACAACCCAGTTACTGGGTAATACGATAAACCTTGGATATCGACTATTAGATGAGACTGGTTGTGTATACTGTCAAAGATGCTGTATGACAGCCGGGATCAACGGCTTAACGTGCTTTCGGACGCACGCCGAGGTCTTCGTATGTGAAGATGGTCACCCATCCATGGCCCACTTCCTCTCCCAGAGAGGCCTGTGTCCGAGCAGTGGGAATATTATAGGCTCATTATAGTGAAGCATTTCTGACTTCCATAGATGTAGCGGTATCTACAACGCCACATGCGACCAATGCGTCATACTGACGTCACGCAAATCCTGCATTCCGCAAGTAGAGTTTACCGCGCAACTAGCATAGATACAACGGCCCGACATGAATCATCGGGCAGTTGCCCGCCAGACACAATACCCGTCTGGTTGGAGGATACTCCCTTTTCTTTAGAGTATGAGTGAACTTTACACCCTGTTCCTCATACCTCTAAAGGGGGCCACAACCATCAGGTAGGTTAGCCTGCTTACCACCTAATTACAGCGTGTTCTAGACCACACAGAGGTATGATAATTAAAATTCTAATCAAAACAGATTTATCGCAAGAAAATCTTTAATGAAATCGCCATTTTTGCAAGTACCTACTAGATATTCGTACATAGATATTGATAATTATTTAACAGTTGCTAATCATAGTGAGGTAGGTTCACTGATTTTTCAATTTACTTATCACGGTACGTCAGTTAGTGAGAAGTACTAACAAGTACAGTTGGTTAAGGAAGTGTTAACATACTATAGGTTGTTTTTGAGCTGATGTGGTTGGATTTATGCAATTGGTAATTCAATTTATATCGTCGACATTTAATTTATATCGATTTGGCATTTAAATTTTCTTTTAATTCAATTTCGTTGACTTAGGTACATTTTATTGACATTTAATTTACATCTAACCGGAATTTAATTTACATTTATTTTTCAATACTTAGGTCTACCTAACGTGGAATGGACATGGTTGTGTTTGGGCTTTTTATGGTTGGACATACAAATGGTTGTTTTTATGTTTTTATGGTTTGACATGTAAAGATGACATAGTAATATTTTTAAAATTATTTTTGTTAATATTTGATTATTGCTTCTGCTATGGTTAACATGTAATAATTTTGTAATTTCAAACACAATGTAATTTTTTTAATGAAAATAAATAAATAAATATACAATGTTTTTTTTTTTTAATGGGTCTCGCACTCCCACCAAGGAGGTTGTCACCTGCTTAAGGACTACAGGACCTAAACGCAAAAAACGCAAGTTTATATAATGCCTAAAAGTATTTGATCGACTACAGTAAACAAAATCAGAAAAATATGTGATATTCTTCAGGATATATATGCTAGGTAAATAGTGTGTTGAAAACACAATACAACTAATTAAAAAAATATATACTTCATGTTCATGTTTTTTTCTATCGTATATATTTTTTTACCTTTATAAACTTTCTTTTCACAATCAAAACTATACCAATATACCTACCTACATACAATCATTCTGATTTTTTGTCAGATTATTCTACAAGCAACATGCTGAAATACTAGTGTTTTATTTTTTTAGTCCAAACAATAGATTTTTTGTAAATAGATATTTTTTTCATATTTTGCAATAAATTACCAGCATTGTGTCATCGCGCTTCTCTTTCTTTTCTATGCAGTCCGAAAGTGACCGCGCTTTAGGTCATGTAGTCCCCTTAACCGGACTTGTAACATACGAAGAAGGTCCAAAACTACATAATAACTCTCAGGGACGAACTGGTACAAGTTTGTACCGCTTGTGGTACACATGTGAACCAGCTCGTCCTAATGAAGATTGGATCTCGTATTGAAGATATTATTAATTCCTGTTGTAATAAAGAAGCCAATCATCGCTTTTAAAGAGCAGTCTTATTCGTTACGTGTTGTTTACAACAATCACAGCAATGGAGATTATTTTCAAAAGTCTTCGAATCAATCACATTCAATTAGTAGACCTCATTACATGATAAATTGGCAATCATTGAAAATTTGATATAAATAAGGCAAATACGAGTATTTTACAGAATTCATAAAATAAGTTAAATAAATTCCCAAATTCTAAGTCAATAACATTTCTAACAAGGAATATCAACCAAAGTGCTCATACACACGAGCGTCACGCTTCAACGGCAGAGGAAACAGCAGCCGCCGACACGCGTTGACGGCAGCCGTCGACGAGTGTTGATGGCAGCCGTCGACGAGTGTTGACGGCAGCCGTCGACGAGTGTTCACGGCAGCTGTCGAGAGATGTCGACGGCTGCAGTGTTTCATTTAACTCCTATAGAGGTATGAGGAACAGTGTGTAAAGTTCACTCATCCTCCATAGAAAAAAAAATGTCTTGGAATATTCCTAGACCTTTCGAAGGCATTCGACACAGTGTCTGTTCCCTTACTTTTCACAAAATTGGAGCAGATTGGTATAAGAGGCATCGCTCTTCAAATCTTTAAGGATTACCTAACCAATCGGACTCAAATTACTAAAATAGGTAACCTCATTAGTGATGAGGAACTCATCTCTTACGGGGTGCCACAGGGAAGCATCCTGGGTCCCATTTTATTCCAAATCTATGTAAATGACTTGTGTAGAATGACCCTGCCTAATGCCAAAATATTTGCATATGCTGATGACACCGTTATTATAGTTGATGGGCCAACGTGGGATAGCGTTAAAAATAGCGCAGAATCAGCACTTACTGAAGTAATAAAATGGCTCAACCTAAACTTGCTAACGCTCAACTTTGACAAGACGTCCTTTATGCCTTTCTCTATTCGCCAGAACACTGCACCAGCCCAAACATTCTCGATAATTGCTCACACCTGCTCACGGCTATCATCTCCGTGTCAATGTCGAATTCTTACAAGAACTGAGAAAGTAAAATATCTTGGTGTGCTGATAGATGCAGGGTTACGGTGGGATAAACAGCTTAGTGCCTTGACCTCCAGGACTATCAGAATGATACCCATTTTTAAGTCTCTTAGAGAGTCGGCTGACCCTGACACTCTTAAAATGATCTTCTATGCTCTGTGTCAGTCTGTAATAGGGTATTGTATCACGGTATGGGGTGGCGCAACTAAAACCGGTTTTGTCAGAGTTGAAAGAGCACAGAGAGCTGTATTAAAGGTAATGCTGCGTAGGCCTTACCGCTATCCTACAACACAATTGTACTCGGAATGTAAGGTCCTTACTGTCCGTCAGCTATATGTGCTCCGATCGGTACTAAAAAGACACGCTTGCGTCCCTCCCTCTGATCCCAAAAAACGTACCAACATTCCCCCAGGACACAGCATAAAACATCGTTCGCCAGACACCAATACAACACACTCAGCGCCTATATTTACAAAAAAGCTCACAAAGACCTCAACATACGTGACCTCAACAGATATCAAGTTAAGGCAAAGGTGACTGAATGGCTACTTCAACAAGACTATTTTCAAACCGAGTCTTTACTTACATACATTGCTTAATAACAATAACTATTTCTCGCTGCACACTCATAATTACACTCACCCATACTCTCCACATACACATGGGTGTGCAGTTACAGTTACATACATTCACATACACTCTCCTACATTTTTGAGTTGCATTCCCTTCTTCTCCTGTTTACCTAAAATACATGTTTAAGAAAAAATACATACTAATATAAGTAAAATACATAATAATATATACAAAGTAAGATATTGAATAAACACAAACATTGCAAACTGACACACTTCACAAGTTTTGTGTATTTTATAAGATTCCTTATAGCTGAACACTGTCTCTTAAGATACAGGTCACCCTAGTTTAAGAGGCAGGGCTCACCCAATTCATGTACAGACCTTGTGGTTACAGCACAGTTATGTAGTATCTGTTTTTACTCTTATGCCTACTAGTTGTAAGCAAATTGTACTATTACAACTACATTTTATGTATTTTCTCGTCTGTAACTTATTTTTGTGTATTAAATAAAAATTATTATTATTATATTATTATAGAAAAGGGAGGATCCTCTTACCAGACGGGTGTTGTGTCTGGCGGGAAACTGCCCGATGATTCATGTCGGGCCGTTGTATCTATGCTAGTTGCGCGGTAAACACTGCTTGTGAGATGCAGGATTTCGCGTGACGTCAGTATGACGCGTTGTTCTCATGTGGCGTTGTAGATACCGCTACACTCCCACAAAAAATCAGCCACCGTTTGTATGCCGTTAGCGAACGCTAACGATAAAATACATCGTAAATTGGAAACTAGACACAGCGTAATTTAAATTTGAAATACAAATTGCAGTCTTTCAATCAGACTGCAATTTCGTCTAGAACATTAATATTTAAATAGATTATCTGTGTAGTGATGAATTTTGTTGGCGATGGTACCAGACTAGGTGCACCCGTGTCACTCAACTTGAATAAGTGTGATGGATCTGTTGCAAGTTCAAAGTGGTCAGCGGTTTTGGAATCACACTAATATTATAAAGGCGCCAGTTTGTGAGTGTGTGTGTGTGTTTATATGTTTGTTACTTCTTCATGCTCAAACGGCTGGACCAATTTTGATAAAATTTTGTATGGAGGCAGCTGACACCCTGGATTAACATATAGGCTACGCGGGTGAAACCGCGGGGCGCAGCTAGTGTAGAATTACACAGTGTACTAAAGAATCACAGTCAATCCTATCGTATCCTGCTATCCTACTAATTCTATCCTACTATTGTACTTAAACAAAACCTACAAACGCGAAAGTTTGTGAGAACGGATGTTTGGTAGGTACTCTTTCACGTAAAAACTACTGAACAGCAGGGTAATTGCGTAACACACCATCAGTAGCAATGGGTTTCATTTTGACAGTTCAACAACATTCATTGCGTTATTTACGTTCAAACTCAAATCATTTATTTCAATTAAACCTTGTACAGGCACTTTTGAATTGTCAAAATTAAATAGTCTGTCAGTTAGTCAGAAAGTTGAAGCTAGTTGCCCATTCCAAAGCGTAGATCACTATGGAGAAGAACGGGCAAGAAACTCCATGGACACTCTTTTAAATCAAGATATTACAAAATCCTGGGTACATTATTCTTGTTGCTTCTATATGTGAGAACAATGTAAAAAAGACAGAAATGAAGAAACAATTCAAGACATAAGATTAAAAATAAGCCTTGGCAGTTAAGAGATGGCCAGTCTCAACCGACGGCGCCCGTTCACGAACATGACGCGTGGATCAGCACCATCCAGCTCAACCATTTTGTAGGGAACCGAATGATCCAACACACGCGCCACCATCGGTGAGACATTTAAGTGAGCATGACACGTTCTCAACTGCCATGCTCTTTCAAGTCAACATCAAAAAATCATAATAAACGGAAACATGGTTCTTACATTTACAAAATAAATAAAAAATGCTTCTAAATTATACAAAACTACAGTTTGCAATTTCGTTGTTGAGCAGACACATTTTTCGAGCATACGGAGCAACGGATTAGCAATATGCTTCAAAATTATTCAAATTAGGTTGCGATTTCAATGAAATTTGACACATGAATAGATTATAACCAGCATTAACTCAGGCTGCTCTTTATCCCGGTATTCACACGGGAACGAGACTTATTCGGGTGAAACATAACTAGTTATGCATAACTAGCAGCGCCCCGCGGTTTCACCCAATCAATAGTTGTGCCAGTTTGCGGGGTTTGGGTTGGTGGTTTGTTGGCATGCTGTGGTGAAATGACTGGCTGATGAAGTTGTTGAAATTTTGTTTTAAGACGGCTACACATCAGCTATTTAAATAAATCCATTTACCTACGCTTGGAATCGGATATCTATGCTTGGAATGGTTGAATGTCAAATAATGATCGTCACTGTCGATGAGGTCATGCCTACCTTCCCACCTGTTTTTTTTGGATGGGAAATCATCAAATGACCCCTACCGCTCTGGGCGGAGCGGAATGGAGTGTCAGACTCTTACTGACTAAAACCCACCCGTGTTCCTTCAGTTGCCTGTGCCAGGGGCCACGGTATTTCTTTCGAACAACCCGCGACCCTAGCGGACCCCGTCAGTTGGTGCTGACATCTCCTTGAGGCGCGCGTGGAACACAACGCGCCGTCGACCCGGGCCTGGTCCTTACCGGACGGCGAGCTGTCCATTGCTCGCCGTCCGCATGCCTACCTTCCCACCTCACGTCCAATTCCATTCATCAGTTGGTATAGGCAGATCCTAATGGAAAACCCAATAACATTCAACACACACACATTCACATTTCTTAGTAACAGTCCGAAGTTTGGAAGTTGGCGGTTTAATACCCCCGTGCCTCGGAAAGCACGTAAAGCCGTTGGTCCTGCGCCTGAACTCTCCCCGGTCGTGTCGGATTGCCGTCCCATCGGACTATGAGAGTTAAGGAACAGAGAGTGCACCTGTGTTTGCGCACACACTTGTGCACTATAATATCTCCTGTGTATCTGGCTAATCTCCATTGAGATTGGCCACCGTGACCGAAAACGGTCGGGGAGGCTATTATTATAGGCAGATATCCAACCTTGCGGACTGGGATAATCTATAAATTACCATCCATACCATACCATAATCAGCCTATAATGTTCCCACTGCTGGGACACAGGCCTCTCGGTGAGAGGGAGTGGGCCGTAATCCACCACGCGGGCCCAGTGCGGATTGGTAGATGTCACATGTCTTCGAATTTTTGGTTCTAGGACATGCCGGTTTCCTCACGATGTTTTCCTTCACCGTTTTGAGAGCAGTGGTGATGAAATAATTTACACAAAGTAAAGCGCCTGTCTGGGTTCGAACCTACGACCTACAACTCGTAAACCGCGGCCGTTACCACTTGGCCACCACTGCTAAATACCATACTAATCTATAAATTACCATGAGATATTCTCGTAAAAAAGACCAAAAAAAGCAAAAAAGAAAAAAAAAAAAAAGAAAAAAAAAAGAAAAAAAAAAAGCAAAAAAGAGGTCCTCTTTCTTTGTGAGCTATCACAAAAAACGCTACTTAATCTAAACTTAGACCAACTTCATCTCAATTAAACTATAACCAATACGGGGCGTTTTATCAGACAATCTTAAATACGTCAAGAAAGTAACAATTACTGTGTCTGGTTTGACTGCTACATGTTATATACTAGGTCCTGCCTGGGGCTTCGCTCGTGTGGATTTATACATCCATGAGGAACTACCTAGTGTGCGATATGTACTTAAAACGGGATGGTTAGCTAAAAAAAAAACTGACCAAGCGCGAGTCGGAATCGCATATGAAGGGTTCCGTACCACAAGGCAAAATCACCGAAAAAAAACACGTTTGTTGTATGGGGCTCCCATACAACAAAGACAAACGTGCTTTTTTCGGCGTTCGGCCCTTAAATATTTATTTAATTCTGTTTTTAGTATTTGTTGTTATAGCAGCAACAGAAATACATCATCTGTGAAAATTTCAACTGTCTAGCTATCGCGGTTCTTGAGATATATTATTTTTATTATCCATTTATTTCAGGCATCAAGGCCCATATAAAACAAATACAATACAATATTAATATAACTTAAAAATACTATAAATACATACAACATTATAATTACACTAAAAAACTAACAAACTAAAGCACACGAAGTGTCTGCGTCGTGTTTCGCTGACTGGTGTCATGTAGCCGGCCACGAAACCGGCGGTACACAACACCCTTCGGCCAGAACTCTTCCTTGAGGAACTTCTCGAGATGATGTGTCGGACCCTTTAGGTACGGAACCCTAAAAATCATCATTGCTTGCTTTGTTCCCCTTACTATAGTGATCTATAGTACTTAAGATAAATTATACATAGAAGCTGTTGGTGTACCTTAATAAAAAATAAATAAATACCTTTTTATCACAGAGTTAAATTCCATATACAATATTACAAACGCAAATAAACCCACTCACAAATCATGACAAAGCAAACTATAGGTAATATTTCTTATTCAACGAAAAATAGAAGAAAAAAACTGCTTATCACATCCGCGCACGTACTTTTACAAAAGATTTCTGGGTCACCTAGATACGGTTTCATAAAATTAGTTCATGTCTTTAATAATAGCCGAGAATGAGCATTAAAAGTAATGAAACACATGTGAGGAATATAAAGATGGCTATTATTGCCATCCATATTTCATCCATAGGTAGGGGGCTCGTGGCTAAATGCACACACACACACACACAGCCGCACAGCCGCACAGGTCGATCGATCAGGTTAAGCTACGCTTGCCATGATTGGTCTGTGGATGGGTGACCATCTTTACATACCGAGACCCCTCCGTGCCTCGGAAAGCACGTTAAGCTGTTGGTCCCAGCTGTCACTCGTGGATCTTTGACAGTCGTTACGGGACTTACGGGTAGTCAGAAGCCCGAAAGTTTGACAACCAGTCTTACCAAGGGGTATCGTATTACCCAGTAACAGGGTTGTGGAGAACAGATAGGCATTCTCTCCATGTAAAATACTGGTATTCAGCTGCATCCGGTTAGACTGGAAGCCGACCCCAACCAGTTGGGAAAAGGCGTTGGGTGTTAGTATGTGTATCAAAGACTAGACTATACTTAGGTACATAAAATAATGAAATACAATGCGAAGCAGGGGCTGGGCGCTAGTCTTCACACTACCCACCCACCTACCCACTGGCTTCCTACTAATATTATAAACGCGAAAGTTTATACGTGAGTTTGTATGTTTGTTATTTCTTCACGCAAAAACTACTGAACGGATTTGAATGAAATTTGGCACATAGATAATTTATAACCAGTTTTAAAAGATAGCATATTTTTATCCCGATATTCGACTTATGCGGGTGAAACCGCGGGGCGCAGCTAGTAATATTAAATGCTAAAGGAACTCTGTCTGTCTGACAGTCTATCTGTCTTTCTGTCTGTTAATTTTGAATGGATTTGAATGAAAGGCACACGAATAGATCCTGACCTGGGTCCTAACCCAGGTCATCATCTATCCGTATGCCTCGCATGGTTTATCCGTGTTTTAGCACGTTCCTTTCGGATAATCCCGACCTCCACACGAGCAAGGCTGTGGCGAATAACTAGTAGCTATAAGTATTTTAAGAAAGCGAAATGGAAGAAAAATAGGGATAATAAAAATTTGCAGTTAATAATTCGAAGAGAGCATAACTAAGGAATTGCTGTTAAGAGAAATGGAATGAAAATATGAAACTACTACGTACCGATTAAACGTGTTAAGTCTTGGATCTCGGTTCTTTGGTGTGATTCTTGGCTAAAAAATTAAAGTTATAGAGAATTGGTTATCCCACCAAAAACATTTTCATGTAAAATGTTGCCAAGAGCCCACATATGGCTCGCACTGTCAAAAAGTTATCAGATCTCATGTAGAGCCAAGCTTCTGACTCTACACGCCCTAACTTCACAAACTCTACACCTTAGTCAAAATATGAGGCTTGGCCGTTTCGTTACTACAAGAACTATTGTATAACGAAAGAAAAGTAATGAACAGTGAATAAATTTTTCACCTTACGGCCCATGTGATGGTAGCGAAACGGCCAAGCCACATAGTTTTGACTAAGGTGTAGAGTTTGTGAAGTTAGGGCGTGTAGAGTCAGAAGCTTGGCTCTACATGAGATCTGATAACTTTTCTGGTATTTCTGAGAGCTGGCAAAACAACGTTTGCCGGAAACGTTGTTTTGCCATATAAATTATTTCTAGCTGCCCGGCGCTACTTCGTTTGCGTGGTGTCCTACCCCTTACCCTACCCTACCCCTACCCTTCTCCTACCCTACTCCTACACTACTCCTACCCTACTCCTACCCTACTCCTACATTACTCCTATCCTACTCCTATCCTACTCCTACCCTACTCCTACCCTACTCTTATCCTACTCCTACGCTACTCCTACCCTACTTCTAATCTACTCCTACAGTACTCCTACCCTACTCCTACCCTACACCTACCCTACACCTACCCTACTCCTACCCTACTTCTACCCTACTCCCATAGATATAATAAATTTTTCTCTGCGTAAGAATCATCCTCATACTTCAAGGAATATTCTAAAAAAAGAATTAACGAAATCGGTTCAGCTGTTCTTGAGATTTGCGCTTAGCAACACATTCAGCAATTCATTTTTAATTATATTATAGTAGTTAAGAGGCCAGAGTTTTGTTTTCGTATGATATGTAAACTTACGAAGCCGAAAGGTCAACTCACGGTACGGCTGCTCCATAAATTTAAGGTCGCTCAGCGAGCTATGCTTAGTCTCTTTGAGGGATAGAATTCGGAATGCGGCGATCCGGCAGAGAAATCATCTGCCTAGCAGAGAATTAAAGTTGTCGACATCATCTGTCAAAAATGGAAAATGCGGAACCAACAACACCGACTTCCGAAATTAAAGCTATTTTTTTTCACTTTGTAGTGTTTTTTTTGGTAGTCGGTTGTTTTTTTTTTGGAAAAATGTTATTATATTTTCAATGTTCGGCTTTTCGTATTTCATGGTTTCAAATAAATAACCTTATGAACTAATATTGTCAGAGTTTTCATTTGTTATTTACCTATAAGCTTGTATTGTCGTCTCTGCATGGCCATATGGTAACAGATATTCATCACAGTGAATTTTATTAATCCCTTGGGGTGAGATTACATCAGGGTTGGAACTATATCAGTATGATGCCGATATCTGTTTGACATATCGTATTGATTTGATCAATTATCTTTGGCAATGTGCCCGGTACAAACATGATTTATGTGCTTTTTATCTTGATTTTGCGACGGGTGACGGGGATACACTTGCCCTTTCTACTATCTACCACCAAAGGAGCATCTCCCTGCAGGGTGCAGCCTTCCGTGGTCCAGTTGTAAGTCTCTGAACCGTCTCCGGACACAAAACTCTAACCTGGAAAGTGAGGCTGACCTCGACGGATCGGCAAGCCCCACAAACACACCCTGTGTTTATGGGGCTATATCGCAAACTATGCTCCACCTCCTATCCTGTCCTTGGTGTCCCAAAACTTGCAGTCAAAGTGACCTCTCTGCCAAGACGACGCCGTGGAAGTGGGGAAGTATTAATCCAACAAGATTTTTGGGATGCATGAAGAAGCCTCCTCGTGTAGCGCAGTTTGGTCCGCCAGTTACTGAACTGAACCGAGCTCTCGGCGCATCCTGGACAGTCACACCCAACACCTTATAAATATGACTGGCCAATTTTTCCCTTGCGGTGGTAGGGCTAACGCCCGCCTGGTTTGCGACCACCCTCCCATCGGAGTCCGGTGTCAAGCAGCCTGCTGTGTGTCGTCGATGCGTGGGAGTTCCAGTGCCTTAGGCCCGGCGCCCACTATCGGCATCGGCACGGCTCAGGATTTTTATGCGACGAATAAAAATGTAACTTAATTGTATGGGAAAATTTTACAGTTTCGGGTAGCTTGATGTGCTGGTCTGTAGTCTGTACCAACTACATGATTACCAACGTTGAAGTTTCTTTACGGTTTTTCTTTATGCTGCATTTGTTTTTAGGGTTCCGTACCCAAAGGGTAAAAACGGGTCCCTATTACTAAGACTTCGCTGTCTGTCCGTCCGTCTGTCTGTCACCAGGCTGTATCTCAAGAACCGCGATAGCTAGACAGTTGAAATTTTCACAAATTATGTATTTCTTTTGCCGCTATAACAACAAATAGGTACTAAAAACAAAATAAAATAAATATTTAAGGGGGGCTCCCATACAACAAAGGTGTTTTTGCCTTCTTGTACGGAACCCTTCGTGTGCGAGTCCGACTTGCACTTGGCCAGTTTTTTTTTTTTACTTTGAACTGTATTTTATAATCTAACATTCTTTCACTTTTACCAATTTCATATTAATTTTATCATCCACTACGCCCAGAATCATCATCTGCGTAGCCTTTTCCCAACTATGTTGGGGTCGGCTTCCAGTCTAACCGGATGCAGCTGAATACCAATATTTTACATGGAGCGACTGCCTATCTGACCTTTTTTTTTTTTTTTCGCTGAGCTTTTTTTTACGCATCTCCGCTCGTCGGGGGACGAGACGGAGTATGTGGGACAAAACTCAGCGGTGTTCCCTCATCGCCTTGATGGGGAGGTCATGGGACTCCGGCTCAGCCTTTGCATCCACAACCCCCCCGGCGCATGATCGCCTAGCTGGCGGGCCCCGCACGTCCCCCCGTCTGGGGGGCTACGGGAATAGCCGGGAACACCTGGCCATTCCCGTCCGGCACTGGTGGAAGCCTGTGCAATACAGGCGAGGGTGCCCCCGCACCCGTCGCCTGCTGGCTTCCACCTGGGAGGAGTCGGAGATGACTGTCATACTGACGTCTTCTTCGACCCCTCCTCCGCCTCTGCCTATCTGACCTGCACAACCCAGGTAGGTACTGGGTAATACGATACCCCTTGGTAAGACTGGTTGTCAGACTTTCGGGCCTCTGACTACCCGTAACGACTGTCAAAGATCCACGATCTTTGACAGTCGTTACGGGTAGTCAGAACTAGAGGCTAGACTAGAACTAGAGAGAAGACACCCAGAATGTCATATCTTATATTGGCCATAGATCTTTGGCTCAATGCCCGGTACAGTAGTGATATATCCCAGCCGCCGCGGGAGACGCTCCGGGCGCCGGGAGCCGCGCGACGACTCCCGGCCACCGTAGGCGCGGGCCTGCGGGCGGAGAGTAATGGGTAGCTCACCGTCCGATCAGGACCGGGCCCGTGCCGGACGGCGCGTACGTGTTCCACGCGCGCCTCAAAGAGATGTCAGCATCGAGGAGGGGCCCCATAGGGCCGAAGCCTGCCGGGTCAGCGGGATTGTCCGAAAGGGTTACCGCTGGCCCGGAACATAAAGGGCTAAGGAAGGAACACGGGTGGGTTTTAGTCAGTAAGAGTCTGACACTCCCTTCCGCTCCACCCAGAGCGGGAGGGGTCATTTGATGATTTCCCATCCGGAAAAAATAAAAAAAAGTAGTGATATATGTTCTTTGAATATTTATATATATTCGTCCGTATGCAGTGAAATGCAAGTTTAAAACGTATGGGCGAATTTATTTTAAAACGAGTTACGAGTTTTGCTATTTCAATAGTTTTGTTTGGTTCTGTGAATAGAATATGTGATTTTTTTAATAAAACTTGTTGGAATAGAGGATATTTTTTTCGTTTTTTCGGCTCTAAACCAATCGCCATCTCTTGATCTATAGTGGTACTAATGTAACTTTTGTTGCAATAAGCCAGGCCGTCACACTTACACGTATTAGTCCATATCTTGAAAATTACTGAATCGATCTTGATGAAACTTGCACTGTTCCCTAAGTTGAAGAAAATGTAAGCCATTAAAAAAAAATGGTCACGATCCGATTAATAGTTCCGGAGATATGCGTGGACAAACATACATACATACGTCTATGAAATTTTGTATATTTGTTTGGAAGCCCTAATAGATCATCATATGTGAATATAATGCAATTCCAATAATATTACATACATACGTATCGAATTGATAACCTCCTTTTTTTGAAGTCGGTAAAAATGCCCAAGTAGCCTCACTTCGAATTTTTCAAACCTTTCAGCACTTGTTACAAAAAAATTATATTGTATTTTTACCGACTTAAAAAAAAAGGAGGTTATCAATTCGATACAAGGCTTCCAAACAAATATACAAAATTTCATAGACGTATGTATGTATGTATGTATGTTTGTCCACGCATTTCTCAGCAACTATTAATCGGATCGTGACCATTTTTTTGTATTAGCTTACATTTACTTCAACTTAGGGAACAGTGCAAGTTTCATCAAAATCGGTTCAGTAATTTTCAAGATATGGACTAATACGCGTAAGTGTGACGGCCTGGCGTATTGATACGAGCTACGGGTGTAGTGTTAAAGGGAAAACATCTCAAAACCTTGGTCAAATTCTAGTGCAAAAACTAAAAATTACGAAATAAAAAGTAATTTAAAAAAATTAAACCGACTTCAAAAAGAAATCAACTCAAAATTATGAAATAACTTTAATTTCGGAAGTCGGTGGCAAAAAACTAATAAAATACAGATCCCAAGACACCGACTTCCGAAATTAAAGTTATTTCATAATTTTGAGTTGATTTCTTTTTGAAGTCGGTTTAATTTTTTTAAATTACTTTTTATTATTTCTTTCTTATTTGCAAAATAGTTGGGCAAACGTCATCTAAAACTATTCCAAATTTCAAGCTGATGGCATTAGTAGTTCTTGAGATATCCAGCTGTGACAGACAGTCAGACAGACTTAGTCTCACCATAAGGGTTCCGTTTTACCATTTTGGTACGGAACCCTAAAACCCGGTGTAGAAAAAAAACATGTTTTATGTATGTAAATTCATTTAATGTTCATTTTGACAATTGTTATTGATACCTCTTGCACGACTCGGACAATGAGGCCCCTCAAACCCTGAATATGCTAGTCCAGGTGGGTCTCCTAGTCGATTTAACTCTGCCTCGTACCCTTCGTATTCATACCCTTCTACCTTTTCTACCCACACTTGTACTTTTCTATGTTTAGGTGATTTTCCAGGATTCCCATCAGTAGCCTCTGGAATTTGAAATCCTTCTCCATTTTCCTCCAGTTCCGTCACCTGCACATTGTCTACCGTTACTTTGTCACCGAAGGGGTACACCATATAGTAAGAATAAGAACGAGTTAGATCGAACACAACAACAAAAACGAACACTATAGTCAAGTATCTCATATTGTCTGCTTCCTGTGTCACTATTACTATTACTGCATTTTATACTTTTTATCGATGGAACGTAAGTAAACGTACAAGGTTAATAAACTAGTTTATTAAAGGCCCCTTCTTTGCATTTTTGAATAGGTATGTTGAATTTAAATTAGTTGTGCCTGATTTGGGATGTTAATTCCGGTAAGGTTAGATTTGCAGATGGCCGCATCATAACACGCAGAACCGGTATGTGTACTAGCATAGATAACGAGTGTCACGACCGTCCGTCCGTAACTTAGGCTGAAACCTCTTAGAAGTAGACCTCCTGTAACCATTTTTCGTCGGTTATAAAAAGAATTTGCTGTTTCATACATTTTGACCGCATTGGTATTGCCCGTTTGTAGGAAACAGCTGATAACTTCCGACATCCACGCGGGCGGAGCCGCGGGAAAAACCTAAAATTTAATATATTTAGGATTGAAATCAAATTAATTTCAATCGATAACAACATTGAGATTCAAAATTTGCGATCAGATGTAGTCAAGTACAGACGCCAGCACATCAAGCTACCCAAAACTGTCAAAATTTCACAATCAAGTTTGAACCTTATGTTTTAGCGATAAAGTTGAAAATCTATTAAAGAAATTTGACAGATTGTAGTAGCTTGATGTGCTGGAGTCTGTACATACGCAATGTTGCATCATCATGAGTAATCATGACCAGCACACTAATTACGTAACACACTATTACTTTCAATTTGAGTCATTTTGAAGCATATTTCTAATCCATTGCTCCATATGTTCGAAAAATGTGTCTGCTCAACAATGCAAATAACGCAATGAATGTTGTTGAACTGTCAAAATGAAACCGATTGCTACTGATAGTGTGTTACGCAATTATCCTGCAGTTTGTGGGCTTAAGGAAATGCAATATAAAATAACAAAATATTTAAGCAATTTAGTTTATTTAATCTTCTTTTTCACAAGCTTCACCAATCCTTTTTGTTCCATTGGGACAATATTCACCTTTTACTCCGTAACTCCCGCCGGGAGGTGGCCCCTGTCCTTGTAGTTTTTCCAGGTCTATCGGTACCAACCATTGTACTCCTTCGTCATTCGTTGTCAATGTCGTTTCTTTGCCAGATTTTCCGTCAAAAGCCTTTGGGAGTTGAAGTCCTCCAGCATCATCCTCTAGTTCCTTCACCTGCACATGGTCTACCGATACTTTTGCACTGCCGGGATGCGTGACATGGTCAGAATATGTTATATCAATCACTAGAACATAAACCAATACAGAAATCAAGTATTTCATGTTGATTGCTTCGTGTCACTGAGATATTTGATAATGAATGCAGTATTATATACTTTTCTAGAGAACGCACACATTCAAGTTATTTTTATAAATTTTGCTGTTGTTTGTGACTAGAAATGTTTGTTTTTTTATTGCGGTTCTAGGTTTTTCCTTGTATTCTTTATTACTCATTTTAAATTAAATTATAGACGCATCATTTACGATTGTCAAGGTCACAACTACAATAATAATAGAAATATGTATGTATGAATATGAATAAAGATTTTGGTTTGTAAATATTAGGCTATCAATTTGGAACAGTGCAGTTCAATGCTTGACCTTTCACATACTATAAAGACTACCTATTTGAAATACAACCTCTTCGTTTTATCAGTTTCTATTTCGTCAAGAGTAAATAAAACCACTTTTATTAGTGTACTATTATTTTAATTGTCACGAACACACTTTCCATCTATTATAATGTCTTTTGGGACAATCGTCACCCGATAATCCTTCCATACCTCCTACCATCCATTGCGTACAGTCAACAGCAAAAGCAGATGATCAAAATCAGAAATTCAATACTAATTAACAGAGTTCGCGTCAGAACTGTATGGCAGAGCTGTTGCTGTTGTTGTTGTTGAGCTGTGTGCAGAGACTGTGTGGCAGAGTTCTGACGCGAACTCCGTTCAATAGTATTGAATTTCTGATTTAGATCATCTACTTTTGCTGTTGACTGTACCGTTAGAAAAACTCTGTGGTCCTGTGGGCACTTCCATTACATTTTTATTTAGTTACACTTGTTGTTTTCCCTGATGTATCCTTGGTGTATCAGGTTATTCCCCAAATCTTTTGTCAATATCTGGATAGTCATCTTCAGGCTGCACCTCTACATGATTCGGACGTAAAACCACTTCACCGTTTCCTGTCACCTGTTCACTGTGTTCATTCACTTCGATCACTTGCACTTTCTGTACCCACACTTGTACCCCACCGGGGTACAGGTTAAAGTATTGACAGTACGCTAGATCTAATACTAAAACACAAACTAGTAACACACACAAGGGTTTCATGTTAACTGTTCTTTCACAAAGGTTTCGACGAAATGATTTTGGTTAACTAATGCTGCCATTTATATTGTTTTGATCCTATGAATAATAAATAACACGTTAAAAAAAATCAAACACTGCCTTTGGTTTTTTAATTAATTCAAAATGGTTTCGGCCAGGAACCGGTAATCAGGGGCCCTAAAAAGGCCACTTTGGCAGAAAAGGATAACATTGTGAATTATTAATTAAATATAAAGATGATGAGTATGGATTATTCAAATATTGTAAAGTTATGTCAGTCTTTGATAAATTCAGGTCTGCGATCATCTTGGAAAAATTTAATGATATTAGCTCCTTAACTTTAAACAATAGACCAAAACAGTTACGTGCTCTTGATTACTTGCCAACATATAAACTACCTACAACTGTAAATGTGTATGGCATGAGGACGTGGAAATATATATATATTACCTGATACTATGAATAAAATTCCTAAAACTGTGCAGTCAAAGATTGTCACTAGTACATATAAAAAATGTAAATCTACCTTAAAACAAATATTATATTACTGGTGACATCTCATCTTAAGTTTTTAAATATTTTTAAGTAAGGTGTTAAATATTTTTAAGTGACGTGTTGTGAGCGAGCTTGCTTCCTCCACTTTGTCATATAAACCTTCAAAGGTTTTTAGACAAGTGTATGCATGTAAAAAATTAGTGTAATTGATTGTATTGAAAATAAAACTATAAAAAAAAAAAAATATGGCGAAGACAGTCCGTATTTTTCTTATTTTCGTTGCACTACGTAGGTATAATCAAAGAGATTGGGATTGGATTTGAATTGGATTGATTGGTATTTTAGAACAGTCCAAAAAAAAAATATTTAAAATCCTTTACCAATGGGAATTGATACGATTAACTTAACAGTTAACTTTCCATTATGATTCATAATGTTATCCTTTTATGATTCTGCCAAAGTGGCCTTTTTAGGCCCCCAGGTCGTCCGGTCGTCAGATGAGCTGAGAGGTGGAACTGAAGGTCACAGGTGTGCTACTATGATGCAAATGGTTCTCGTATTAGAACTTTTAATATTCTGGCAAAGAGGGATTATGTTTTAAAATGGGAATGTGTGAACTAAATCGGAACTATGACAAATAAAAAACTGGCCAAGTGCGAGTCGGACTCGCACACGAAGGGTGCCGTACCACAGGGCAAAAACGCCGAAAAAAACACGGTTGTTGTATGGGACCCCCCTTAAATACTAATTTTATTATGTTTTTGTTAAAGCGGCAACAGAAATACGTCATCTGTGAAAATTTCAACTGTCTAGCTATCACGTTTCATGAGATACAGCCTGGTGACAGACAGACGGACGGACCGACAGCGAAGTCTTAGTAATAGGGTCCCGTTTTTACCCTTTGGGTACGGAACCCTAGAAAGCAGCACAGCTCAATTTGAGCCACATGAGAATTTTGATACCTATGCTTATTCGTCCATTAAACCGAGTCGGACTCAATTATCATTTGGTTGATGGATGTATGTACATTAGTCGCGTATTGCGAATTCTTATAGACAATAAAACATCTCGAATGTCTATGATATAATGTTATTTATTATACTCAATAACATACGGTCGATCACCTTCGCATAACCTTGTCTAGCAAAAAAACAAACTCCACAGATGAACATGTCATCATCTGCCGAACCTTTTCCTGACTCTGTTGGGGTCGGCTTCCCGTCTAACCGGATGCAGCTGAATACCAGTATTTTACATGGAGCGGTTACCCAGTTACTGTGTAATACGATACCCCTTGGTAAGACTGGTTGTCAAACTTTCGGGCTTCTGACTAATCGTACCTAACGACTGTCAAAGATCCACGAATGACAGCTGGGACCAACGCAACGGCTCAACGTGCTTTCCGAGGCACGGAGGGGTCCCGGTATCTAAAGATGGTCACCCATCCACTGACCAACCGCGGTAAGCGTAGCGACCCGTGCGGTTGTTATTACTTAGCCACGGGACCCTCCCACAGATGAACATGTGATATAATAAAATACAAATTTTGCTTTTATTTGTTTGGAATTCTCATTGCATCTTTATGCATAGCGTTATAGCGATAAAGTTGAAAATCTATTAAAGAAATTTGACAGATTGTAGTAGCTTGGTGTGCTGGCGTCTGTACCTAGGTACTAAGCCGTTAAGTGCATTTATCCCCGTATATAGGGTCCCGTTTTTACCTTTGGTTACGGAACCTTAAAAAGAACAGAAAAAAATATCTCTTCAACATTTGTGTGCGTGCCTGTACTATATCTTTCAGGGAAGTAGTCGACATGATTTGGGGTGACAAGTGTGAAAGGTTTTCAGCACAGATAACTGATGCAAGTGCCTCACTGTACCGAACGGCAGCCATTTTTTATCTATGGCATGTTTTCGTGAGTGATGGGCTGTGAGGTTTTCGAGGATTTATTTAGTTAGTATTTTTTTCAGATTTTATAACTGAATAAGTTATGGCTCTTTTTCCCTATCACGTTGGTCTGTGAACTTTCACTGATTTAGCGAAAATGGGCATCAGTAGAATGCAATAACTGAGTGACTAGGATGTGTGTACGGGGTTATTGGTAAAACATTAAGAGGTCATTGTACAGTCAACAGCAAAAGTAGATGATCAAAGTCAGAAACTCAATACTAATTAACGGAGTTCGCGTCAGAACTGTGTGGTGTCGAAGTGATTCAAAAGTATTGTACGTAGTAAGTATTCTAAGTAGTAGTACTTCGACGCCACACAGTTCTGACGCGAACTCCGTTCATTAGTATTGAATTTCTGATTTTGATCATCTACTTTTGCTGTTGACTGTACTCATCCTCGGCGGCCTCATTATTCACCCCTTTCTTCACACGGTCAAATTACAAACGAATTACAAATTACTATTTTAACATTCATACTCGGTTGGTTATTTGATGAGCGGGAGGGGACATTTGATGATTACCCACCCAAAAAAAAAAAGCCGTGTTAAAGTTATATCCCTAGGGATATATGTAGCTATATACCGTAATCTATATTTAAATAAAACAAAGCCATTAGTTACACCATTTATAACTATTATGATCCTTGATTTGTTGGATTTGTCTCCGCCCCGAATAGCAGAAAAACTAATAGAACATGGAAAAAATTCACAAAGAAAAAGAAAATAGGTTTTCTCGTGCATTTTGTATAGATCGGCTTTTTGTATGTAGGGAACAGCTGATTTTTTTTTCGCGATTTCAGATTTGGTCCCATAGTAAAAGTTGTTCATAATGATGAGTACAATGACCTCTTAAGAGGTTGTTAATGTTTTACCAATAACCCTGTTTATAAAGCAGTAAATTTCACATTTTGAGTAAGCTCTTTAAAAAAAAAAACGGAGCTTTTATTACTACCCTTTTCTAAATTGGTTTACCTACGAACTCTCATTGTTTGTCTAACCCTCCGCCTAACACCCTGTATGTGCGTTTCCACATTTAAAATCGTTCGATTTACGTTTCGGTCGTGCGCAACCTACAGTTTACATGAACCATAATAAAATCAAGATAGCCAAGACCACCTACAAAATCTATTTACGAAAGGAAATAAAACAAGAAAATGTCCTCTACAGCTAAGCAATTATATTATCTAATCTCGAATCAGTATTGAATCCCAACAGGCTTGCTATACTTAGTAATTATGATATACAAGTTATACAATTAAGGCTTGGCAGGCTCTAGGGTATAAGGCTGTTGGTAGACTAAAATGTAGGTACTCATTTTGGTAACTAATAAATTTCTAGTCTTTTGTTTTTTTTTTTTTTGAAGAATAATAGAGTGCATAGTGAAGTGGAAGTGACTATCAGAGATAAAGATGATCAAAAATTAAAAAAAAATTGCTAGAGCCAAAAATTCGAAGACATGTGACACCTACCAACCCGTACTGGAACCCGCGAAGTGGACTACGGCCCACTCCCTCTCACTGAGAGGAGGCCTGTGTCCCAGCAGTGGGAACATTATACGCTGATTGTGTATGTTATGTACCGAAAAGCTTATAAGTGGCAACGCTTTCAAAGTATTTCGTGTTTGTACAACAACTTTCAACACGCTTTCAAAGCATTTCGTGTTTGTACAACAACAGTGACGCGGGCGCATCACCACAGAACACATATACTCCTATCGGATTGATTTGTGATTTGTATTGTCAAATGTCAATCTCAAATTGTCAATGTCAAGTAATAAAATAATGTGTGTTGTCTTTGGTCCCTGGCCCTGACATCAAGCAAAATTGTCAACATTTTTTTAAGCTTGAGTACGAGGCATTTGATTACGTCGTGTGTGTATTTTTATCTTTTATTTTTTTGTTTATTATTTTATTTTTTCTTTTTATATTATGCAATGTGCGTTTTGTTTGTGCAGAATAAACAGTTTTTCTTTCTTTCTAACTTTCAACACGCTTTCAAAGCATTTCGTGTTTGTACAACAACTTTCAACAGGATGGACGTAAGCTTCTAGGTAGCTTATCCCGACCAGCCGTACTCAGCGCTTCTCCTCCACATTTATTATGCGCACAGCCAAAGTGTGGAACTCTTTGCCAGCGTCTGTGTTGCCTTCCGAATTAAGGGGCTTACAGGACCTAAACACAAAAAACGTAAGTTTTAGAAACAATAAAAGTATATGATCGACTACAGTAAACAAAATCAGAAAAATAATTATATGATATTCTTCAGGATATATGCTAGGTAGATAGTGTGTTGAAAACATAATACAACTAATTTTATACGATAGAAAAAAATCATGAAGATACCTCTAAAAACTTTCTTTTTACAATAAAAACCATAATAACATACAAACAATCATTCTGATTTTTTGATTTTTTGTTTTAATTTTTTTAGTCAACACAATAGATTTTTTGTAATTAAATAATTACTTCATATTTTGCAATAAATTACCAGCGTTGTGTCATCGCGCTTCTTTTTTTTTTCTATGCAGTCCGACAGTGACCGCGCGCGCTTTAGGTCATGTAAGCCCCTTAAACTCCCTTTTAACGGTGTGAACTTCTGGTTGTTGTTACACTTGGGTACATATTATTTAATTGAATAATTATCTGTGGAAACTGTTTCTGGATTGTGTTTAAACTATTTGTATACTTATGTTTGTTATTGCATCTGTTTGTTTCCCAAAAAAAAAAAACTCGTCTCTCTTCAATGCAAGAGTGAACAGGTATCTTCTAGGCGCGCTCGTTCCATCATAGACCTCATACCTACATCGCTTTCCATCAGGCGTGATCTAGGTCAAGAGCAAAATATTCAATTCAATTTTTGACATATTTATCCATCGGCGTTATCGCTGACAGATTGTCACTTTGTCTATGCCCTCAGGTTCTGTGTAGAAACTACACAACATTTCTTCCAACAAACAAAAATTTTCCTACCGAAAACTTTCTTGATTTTCCTACTGTTTTCTTGTAGTTTTCCAATGTTTCCATTACATAACGCCAGGAGTCCTTCAAGCCGAAGAAAAACAGACAAGTAGATACATATGTAGATATTATATGTATATACTTTTACTGATAATAAAGCTGAAGAGTTTGTTTTTTTTTATTGTTTGTTTGTTGAACGCGCTAATCTCTAGAACTGACAGTTGGATTTGTAAATATATTTTTGCTATTGATAACCCAAGTCTTAAGAGGAAATGCAGTCGGAGAGTTTTGAAAAAGTCTAAGTAAAAAGTCACAATTCGAGGTTTGGCTCTCGCCTATTTCCTCCTCCAATATTACACCAATTTAAAAGATATTTCATAAACTGAATAGGAAGGACTGAACTGAATACTGTGTCCCTATGTTTTTCTTTTTTCGTTAACAATTGTCAAATTTGTGCACTAGGCCTTTGTTGACAGCGGTTTCAATCGGCATTTTTGAGGGTTCTAGTCACAGATATAGATACACCTAGATAACGCAAGAGCTTACGTTCAAAAATCGTAAGCCGCCACTTTCGCGCTCAGTCCTGTGTACTGCTGGCTGGGTGAGATAGGTGCCGCACGCGGTAGCGTCTTTGATTCGATTTGATTTTCCCATCACTAAATAGTACTTGTGACGTCATAGTGGGTAGTCAAGAAATGGCACGCTTGGTTTTCAAACAGTTCATGAACTTGCGTTATCTAGGTCTATCTATCTATGGTTCTAGTGCTTATAAAAATAATGTATCATCAAAAAGGAAAACATAGGGACAATGGTCATTAACCAGAAAACAGGCGACAGCGTTTCTATGGAGAATATACCACCCGCATTTCCTCTTAAGAGCCTATACTACCTCAGCTAAAATTCACTCTTTATCTCGCTCGCACGATACTGCTCACGGACTGTGTGAGAGCGAAACAGAGTGCGGTGCTGGGCGGAAGACAGCGCCAATAGTTTAGGTATTTGCTTCTTACAGTGAAAATAAAGGTAAATAAAAAAAACTAGCTAACATAAGACCTCCTTTATAGTTAGTTCAGTTAGTATACAAAGTTTCATGATCTAATTTGAAGTATATTTTGAATACCAGCGGTTTATTGTTCGGTTTGGAGGTAACTTTGGATTTTTTTTCTATAGAGAAAATTTTGTGGAATCGTGTTTTCGTCTAACATAGTACCTAACATTAATCCTCAACTTTAGCATATATCTATTTCAAAATTAATGCTCCGGTATTTTCGACATAACGGAGGATTATGCTAAGCCATTTGAGGTAGTATAGGCTCTTAAGGAAGGCTATTGAACGTAACGCTAAGACTCTTGAAAAAAAAACTAAGAAAGAACGCTAAGCGAAAACGAATTCGCGGCGATGCGATGCGATGAGGTGAGTTCGGGGAACAAGAAATTTCACGCGGACAGGCGATGCAATGCGACGGGGTGAGTTCGGGGAACAAGAAATTTCACGCGGACTAAGGTGCGGGCAGAAGCTAGTATACTTAATATTATAAATATAGATGTCTGTCGCTTTGTTCGTTCTGAAGGAGTGATGTTTGAGGAGGGTTCGCCATGCGTGTGTCCGCATAATGAGGTCGCACTTATAGTGACGGGATTATGAATTACAGCCGAAGTGTTCCAAGTATTTACTTTAATATAGACTTTGGTTAGGATAATAATTTTATTATTATTTCCTTTATTTCATTAAATATCACATATAAATTATATTTTTAAATATTAGAATATAAAAAATATACAAACATTTAAAAATATAAAAAATAGTAGCCCACCGGTATCGGGAACAGGGTCCAAGCGGTCAGGGCTCCAGAGAGAGGAACCTCCTAACAATGCGGGCCGTGTCCAGAAGTACCGCTTTCTGAATCAAGCCCTTTATCCAGCTGCCCAACGAGAGCCTCCTTAGGTGTTGGTCGAGGCTCTTGGCTATTAACCCATTGGCTGTCACGACTATCGGCACAATGACTGCTGAGTCAACATCCCACATGTCGACAACCTCGCGAGCCAAGTCAAGATACTTGATTTGTTTTTCTTTCTCGGCTTTCACGAGGTTCTCATCATGCAGGACGGTTATGCTTATTATTATTATCCATTTATTTCAGGCATCAAGGCCCATATAAAACACATACAATACAATATTAATATAACTTAAAAATACTATAAATACATACAACATTATAATTACACTAAAAAACTAACAAACTAAAGCACACGAAGTGTCTGCGTCGTGTTTCGCTGACTGGTGTCATGTAGCCGGCCACGAAACCGGCGATACACAACACCCTTCGGCCAGAACTCTTCCTTGAGGAACTTCTCGAGATGATGTGTCGGAACGCGCAACATGAACGACTTGAAGTTCGTGTTGTGACGCGACTCCAACTTCTCGACCCTCAAAGTCCAGTTGGTCTTCACACGCATGTACTCCACGATCTCCTTAACCTTCGTGGAGTATAATAATCTGACAAAAAATCAGAATGATTGTATGTAGTATGGTTTTTATTAAAAAAGAAAGTTTTTGGAGGTATCTTCATGATTTTTTTCTATCGTATCAAATTAGTTGTATTATGTTTTCAACACACTATCTACCTAGCATATATCCTGAAGAATATCATATATTTTTTTGATTTTGTTTACTGTAGTCGATCATATAATTTTATTGCTTCTAAAACTTGCGTTTTTTTGCGTTTAGGTCCTGTAATCCCCTTAATATATATTTTCAAAGAAAGTCCTTTCGTCTAACCGAGCCTTTACAAATTCTAATCGCAAGATAAAAGACGTGTAATGATAGGGTTGTACCACATTTGTTAACTCAATTACTCCACTCTAACACATAGTACAGTCAACAAAAGAGATAAGTATGCAGGATCGTCGCATATAGTTGAAGTTTAGTAAGAAACCGATGGATGTTCTCGTATAAAATTTAATTTTATCTAAAGAAAACAAAAAGCTCGTTTATCAAATTAATTTTCAGTTGCAAACATCCGTCGGTTTCTGCTGGGCCAGTGCTGATAGCTGATCGCAAAGGGCGAGGGTGCAGGCTTATAAAGGCGTACCTGTGTATTTTTGTTTGCCTTGCCGTTAAGGCTATTCACATCGAGCTTGTTACAGACCTGACGAAAGAAGCCTACATGGCTGCCTTGAACCGTTTTGTGGCTCGTCGTGGTAAACCCGAAAGCATCTTGTCCGACAATGGGACAAACTTTATAGGTACTTGCAATGAGCTACGTAAGTTTTTACAAGATCCAAATCTCGCGCCTGTAGTTGCTCAACAAGGCATCAAATTTTCTTTTGCGCCTCCATACTCCCCCCACTTCAACGGCATTGCCGAAGCCGCCGTCAAATCTACCAAACATCACTTAAAGCGACTTTTAGGCTTAACGCACTTCACATATGAGGAGATGGCCACGTGCTTGACTCAAATAGAGGCCGTCTTAAATTCCCGTCCGCTTACCCCTCTTTCCACTGATCCTCTAGATTTTTCCGTACTTACTCCTGGACACTTTTTAATTGGGCGACCACTAATATCTGTTCCGCATCCACAGGTTACTGATTTCAACCTCGGGCGACTGGAGCGCTACCAAAAAGTGGAGCACATTAAACAACAGTTTCTTACTAAACTTCAACTATATCAGAAGGTCCTGCATACTTATCTCTTTTGTTGACTGTACCTACTTATTTAATACTAGCTTCTGCCCGCGACTTCGTCCGCGTGAAATTTCACCCTCTTAGGGGTGGAATTTCGAAAAACCCTTTCTTAGTGGATACCTACTCTTCACAAAGAACACACCCTCCAAGTTTCATGTCTCTAGGAGCAGCGGTTTAGACTGTGCGTTGATATATCAACAATCAGTCAGTCAGTTTACCATTTTATATATATAGATTTCAATTGAATATATTATTATCACGGTCTTGTCCTAGTTGTTACTTTGTTTCTGAGTTGGATGTGTTAGGGTCGATCTCCAGAGGCATTTTTTTTCGTGTCGGGCTGGATAAACCCATTTTAAAATCGAAAAACGTTTTCAAAATATTTTTTTATAGACAGTTCGGTGTCTAATCTACGTGATACATGGCTAATATTATGAATAAATTTATTTTAAATATATAAAAAAAAATCTTAAACCCTAAAATCCTGATCGCTCTGGATTGACCCAACTCCCGATTGAATGAAAAAAATATTCGTTAACTTTTCAATGAGAAGGATCATATGAAACCACTTATTTAGATTACATAACAAATAGTTAATCTTCACAGGAATAAAATATTTTTAGTTATATTAACAATACACTTGCCACAATTTGAATTTAAAATCGTGACCGGGTATTTTAGCTCATCGCTCTGCGTTGAGGTAAAACATCGCGCTCATTCCTAGTTACGCGTTATAGATACTCTATTACCCTCCCACGCGGCAACGCCAGGAGTGGTCTAACCGCCCAGGAGAATACCTGTGTGCCACGTTCCCGCGTTCCAACATTACGAAGGTAAGTTTATGATTGCTCTGGATTTGGTTCTCGAATTTTATGATTGATATGGCACGTTATTAAAATTCAATAGTAAGCTTATGAATGTGTTTGTTATGTGAATTAAGTGATCGTTATGATGTTTTTTATGAGACGTAATCACAACTTTCTACTGCTTTTAAATTCGGCTATATTTATGATTTTGTGACTTTTTCTGATCGTTATGGCTCTGATTGCTCTGTCCAAAAAGACCAGAGTGATGATATTTTGCATTAATTGTATGTTATCCCTATTCGATGTTGAACCGACCTGTATGGTCCGGCGTCAAAAAAATATATTTTAAGTAGTAGTACCGGACTGTAACAATGACAAACGATGAACCCTTTAATTTATAACTTTTCCTGGGTTTCTTCGGATAACCTAAACCCATAAAGAGATTTTGACGTATTTTAAATTGATGATAACTTGCATTTATCTACCACAACTGTAACCCTTTCTTCTCTAATGGCAACTATTGTTGCAGATTGAAATCATGCCTCGAAATAAATTATCTATTGAAGAAAAACGTCTGAAGAAATTGGCTGAGCGTCGTAGAATGGCCAAGATAAAAAATGATCCAGATCTATACGCACAATGACTTGTAAAGTCAAGGGAGAGTTACCAAAGGAAAAAAGCTCAGGGCACAGTACTACCAATGAGTGATTTGACTCCAAGCCAGCAAAAAGTTCGTAGGAAGAAAAGTAGGCAGAGTTCTCGACGATATTATTTAAAGAAAAAAGTGGATAAGTTACCAGCAACTGATGAGCTTCCAATAAATAACTCTAAAGAAATGAAACTAAGCCAAAAGTAGATTTTTATAATTATGTTAATTAGATATTTTAGCGATTATTTTATATAAAAGATTCCGTATTTTAAATATGACTGTATGACTGATAGGCCTTGACCTTTTTCTAAAATAATTCATTTCTCTTAATCTTGTACATGTACAGTACGTACTGAATATGACTGAAAACGGGTAAATAAATAATATTTTATCAATATAAATTTGTTTGTTTCACTGATTTCACCATTTATGATCGCTCTGGCACCAATTATAATTGCTCTGGTCGCAAAATTTTTAGAACTTAAATATATCCTTAACTGTTTGTGTAAATTGAAGGCCAATAGTAAAAATATACCATTTGAATATCATTCTTTTTAATGAGATACATAATTACCATTAAATATCAATATCTGAAAAGCACCAGAGCGATCACACGAATACGCCCGGTTTGGAGATTAACCCGTTATCACACGAATATTATAAAGGCGAAAGTTTGGGAGTGTGTGTGTTTATACGTTTGTTACTTCTTCACGCTCAAACGGCTCGGCCAATTTTGATAAACTTTGTATTGTTTGTTTTTTTTTTTGTAGCTGACACCCTAGATTAACATATCGGCTTCTTTTTATCCCGTTATTCCGACGGGATCGACACTTATGCGGGTGAAACTGCAGGGCGCGACTAGTTGGTAATAATTTATAGGTGTAGAGGAAAGTGGGAATTTAAATTTCAACTACAGGCATTTTCTATGCCTAAATGGAGACTCCTCGTCATGCAACGTAAGTCAAAATTATATGAAATAAACTTATTTTATTTTTTTATCTCGGGACCATGGAATATAATTTGGAAATCGTACGAGGGGCCGAAGCCAACTCGCAGAGGCCCCTTAGGAAATTTTATTATTATTATTAAATAAGTGGAATGTTTGTTGTTTGTTCTTTGTGTTATTGCTTCCGCCCGTGACTTCGTCCGCGTGATTTTTTTGTTCTCCCGACCCATCCCATCGCATCGCATCGCCTGCCCGCGCAATTACTTCGTTTTCACTTAGCGTTCTTTCTGACTCTTTTTCTTTTTGCTCGGCGCTTCAGGACCCTAGCGTGTTAAATAGCCTATAGCCTTCCTAAAGAATTGGGCTATCAAATCATCATCATCTGCCTAGCCTTTTCCCAACTATGTTGGGGTCGGCTTTCAGTCTAACCGGATGCAGCTGAATACCAGTATTTTACATGGAGCGACTGCCTTTTTTTTATTTTTTTACGTGGAGAAATGCTCATGCATTCTGCACTACCACGGGGAGATAGTGCAGTTATGTGGGACTCTAACCCACTAAAACTCCACGGTGTCCTCCTCTGTCGCTTATGGCGGGAACACGGGCACGCGTTAGCACTCATCCGTGAACCCGCCGCGGCTGTCCGTCACCGGACCCTCCTCCGGGGAGTACTCCCCATCACCGGCGCACCAGAACACACAGCACGCCGTGACCACCCCAGGGACCAAACCAGCACATGGGCGCCAGACGACCCCGTCTCTGCCACCCTTGGTCCCCCTGCGACGGGTCAGGTCATTGGCCCCACCGCCTGCCAATTTTCGGCCGCAGAGGATAGGGAGAGTGGCCAACGTCATACCAACACTCCTCTTCCCCTGCGGCCCCACCGCGTCCGCCATCGAACGATGGCGACCCCGTCAAGGCCGCGGAAGGTGGGAGAGCGGCGCACCGTAATACCGGCACTTCTCTCCCGCCGCGGCCTCCAACCCTAAGCCGCGATGCCTCCGATACGACATCGCGGCCCGCCTCAGTTGCGATGTCGCCCAAGCGGCACCGCAACCTACATGTTGGCCGCTACGTCGTCGGCTTGTCGGCAAAAGCCCTGACGAGCGGCCCCTCCTCGGGTTCCTCTTCGCTTCACCGTGGGTGTCCAAGCCACGGCTACTGAGCCCCCCCGCCTCGACAATGCGGGAACCCACCGGGGGGGATGGAGCGACTGCCTATCTGACCTCCACAACCCAGTTACTGGGTAATACGATACCCCTTGGTAAGACTGGTTGTCAGACTTTTAGGCTTGTGATTACCCGTAACGACTGTCAAAGATCCAAGAATGACAGCCGGGACCAACGGCTTAACGTGCTTTCCGAGGCACGGAGGGGTACTGGGCTATCAAATACAAAAATATTTTATTAAGCCCGACCGGTAGTTCCAGAAATTAGCACGTTTAAACAAACAGACAAACTCTTCAGCTTTATTATTAGTAATATAGATAGATTGAGTGACGGAATCACTTGATATGAAATTTGATAACCGTTTCGTTTCAATAGGCTTTCATAGGCTAGCCTAGCGAACCGATTTGTTTGTCGCAATTGCCAATTAAAATAAAACGCAGCATTCCATCCTCAAATTCAACATTCTTACTAAACTTCAACTATATCCGAAGATCCTTCATACTTATCTCTTTTGTTGACTGTACATATTTTCATCCTCAAAACTAATCACCAAACAAAACTAAAAACACGAAGCCAAAAGACAACAAATAAAACAGTGATATTTCAGTCCCAGCAATAAGAAACACTGAAAGCAACGGTACGGAACCATTAAGAATATAAAACAAAATGAACAACCCTAATTAACCCTCAAAACTGCGCAGGCGCTGGTATTGTAGACCAGCCGGTCGATTCTGTAAAAATCTCACCGTGAAAACTTAGGTGAAGTGAGTTTCTTTTTGCTAGGAATTGACAGCTCACGCTCACTTCACCTAAGTTTTTACGGTGAGATTTTTACAGAATAGCACCGCACAGACTCATATTTACAATATTGAGGTCCGGCCGTCTTAAAAAAAGAATATCGGGCGTGGTGTGAGGGTCAGGCGATTAGCGATTTACGTTTTGAAGTCTACTCAAGATTGTATGGGGGAAAGAACCCAATACCTACTGCCCAACCTGGGAATGGAACCCAGGACCTTATACTCAGCAGTAGCTTCTTATGACCTCTAAACTAACGAGGCAGTTCTCTCGTTAGTTACTTATATTAAAAAGTTATCCCGTTGAATATTAAGGTACCCAGCAGAAACTGAAAGAATTATTAAAATGGGCTGTATAACTACGCGTCATACTGACGCCACGCAAATCCTGTATCTCGCAAGCAGAGTTTACCGCACAACTAGCATAGATACAACGGCCCGACATGAATCATCGGGCAGTTGCCCGCCAGCCAAGACACCCGCTTGGTCGGAGGTCCTTTTTCTTTAGAGGATGAGTGAACTTCAGACCCAGTTCCTCATACATCTATCCATACTAATACTATAAATTCGAAAGTAACTCTGCCTGTCTGTCTGTATGTATGTTACCTTTTTACGCCTAAACCTCTGAACGGATTTCGATAACTATTGGCAGAGAGATAGATTGCATCCCGGGGAAGGACATAGGATAGTTTTTATCCCGATATTCCCACGGGATCGACACTTATGCGGGTGAAACCGCGGGGCGCCGTTTTAGCTTCTGACTTGCACCAAAATATTTTTATCTCGAAAGATAATAAAAAAAATATTATCCCGCGCAGTAAGTTTAGTTCTTTCTGTTTAGAATGTTTAGATTGTTTCAGGTTTTACAGCTCAAGTCTTGCTTTTCAGCGGATATTTCAATTTGTTTTCATGTAACTAAGTCTCCTGAGGAGAACGTGGACTTGTAGCTTTTGCGAGATTTTTCTTCGTATGTGCATAGTTTTCGTCGAACTTTATGTCGGCTCTGAAGTGCACTACTTGCTGCGCAGTACCTCACCCCTCACCCCTGCTGACAGGTGAATTTGTTACTCCGCAGCGACTCGCCTCATGGTTCCGAATTGCCATATACTTAGTTTGAATCGGGCTGAATAGTGTTTTTGTTTGCTGGGTCAGTGTGGGAAGTCAAAATCCATAAGAAATACGGGAAAACCGTCTTTGGAACCATTAGCTCTTTTTTATGAAAACAAAATTTTTTTTGGTCAAGTGCGAGTTATTTTTAACAATGAGTTTTTATTATGCAGTTTGACTCTGTTTCATGTAAGAATGCAGCGTCAATGAAACACGACAGTTAGCGACGTATTGAAACAACATAATAATCTGGACACCAAAAGTGGGTCTATAAGAAAACAAAGCAAGATGGACGCCATTTTCAATATTTTTTTAAAAAATATTGAAAATGGCGTCCATCTTGCTTCATGCATCATGATATAGTAAAAGTGCTCAGTGCTGCACACGTCCACCCTATTTCAAATTGGGTGGACGTACGTCCACCCTCTTTCAAGTTAAACAAATATCAACTTTATTTCAATGACAACTAAGTTGATTTCAGAATGCACCATTAAAAAAGTTTATAAAAATGTTTGAAGTTCAGCGTAAACTGAACTTTATTGTGTAGGAATTAAAATTATTTTTCCATTAATTCATATTTGCTTACATTTTTGGCAAATAAATCGCGATTACAGATTATAATACTTAAGTACTAACTGCTGCACGTGGCTTCGCCCGCGTGGATGTCGGGAATTTAATAGGTTAATTTTTAAGCGGAACCCAAATTATTTTTCTTCTTTTCACGGGTCTTTCACTAGCAGATAGCATCACATATGTCAAAATCGGTCTAGTTGTTTTAGAGATTAGCCGGAACAAACAGACAGACAGACAAAAATTGTTTATTGTTATAAGTATCTACCGTACCGTACTTTCATATGCAATTTGGTTTGATTTCTACAGATTTAAACCTTAAAAATACTTGGCAAACGCAACTTATAAACATGCAGGAGCCCCATCATTTCAAGAAAATAAATATTTCACATTTGTACCTAAATTCTCTTTAAGCGCAAAAGTCGGCGGTACAATGGCGAGGTGTAAGCTACTTAGAGGCTTTGTAGCTCCAGTCTTAAGGTGTCGACTATACCTCAACAACTTAAAATAGGCCTGGAGAATACGCTTCGTGGGTAATATTGTTACCTACACTATTTTCCGTCTTTTAAGAGAAAATGCGGGTCGTTTCTCCACAGAAACGCTCTCGCATGTTTTCTTTCTGTGTAAGGGGCTTACAGGACCAGCCGGTCGATTCTGTAAAAATCTCACCGTGAAAACTTAGGTGAAGTGAGTTTGTTTTTACTAGGAATTGACACTATTTACAGCTCACTCCACGCTCACTTCACCTTCAGTTTTCACGGTGAGATTTTTACAGAATAGCACCGCTGAACAATAAAAGTACCTCAATGATCGACCATAGAAAACAAAATCAGAAAAATATATGATATTCTTCAGGATATATGCCAGGTAGATAGTGTGTTGAAAACATAATAGATACAACTAATTTAATACGATAGAATAAAATCATGAAGATACCTCTAAAAACTTTATTTTTACCTACAATAAAAACCATACTAATATACATACAATCATTCTGATTTTTTGTCAGATTATTCTACAAGCAACATACTAAAGCACTAGTGTTTTAATTTTTTTTGTTCAAATTTGCAATAAATTACCAGGGTTGTGTCATCGCGCTTCTCTTTCTTTTCTATGCAGTCCGACGAAGACCGCGCTTTAGGTCACGTAGTCGCCTTAATAGTGTCACTGACTCTGACTGAGCCACCATCAGGGATTTCAATATTGATAACACAAAAAATTAGTCGGTAATTAGTCGAAATTTGTCGCCAAATATCAGAATTTGTCGGTCACTGGTTCAAAAGATATAAGGGTTTATAGGTGGCCGATCTGGAGAGAGTCTCCTCAGCAGGGCCACATTTATATTTCAAAAACTAGGGCACCTAGCAAAGATCTGTTTTCTCCCATATTTATTCGCCAATTAGTCGGAATCAGTAGTGTACAAATTTGACAACTATTAATAAAAAAAGAAAAATATAGGGACACAGTATATGTATACCTATCCATTTTATTCAGTTTATGAAATATCTTTTAAATTGGTCCAATATTGGAGGAGGAAATAGACGAGAGCCAAACCTCGAATTATGACTTCTTACTTAGGCTTTTCCAAAAGGTCTCCGAACGCATTTCCTCTTAAGTGAAAAGATTTATTGGTTTTAGAATTTATGAGTGCCAAATATGTCCAGAACAGTGGTGGCTCAGTGGTAACGACCCCGATTGTGGGTCGTGCGTTCGAACCTAGGCAGGTGGTTTACTTTGCATAATTTGCTTCATCACCACTGTTCTCGAAACGATGTTTTCTTCTTAGCGCGTCGATAGCAATCTAAATGGACTCACAATTCGGGCACAGAATTCGGCTACTTGTTTGGCGCCATCACCAGCGTCCACCAGTTCCTGTAACGTGCAGCTGACAGGACACGCAGGACACAATATTAAGTGTCCCACCGTTTGTGGAACAGCTCCACATTGCCACTCCAAGGCGGAGTCGTCTATGAATCTACATCTGAACAGGTTTTCCTTGCTTTGGCCAACCTGGGTCCGAAGTCTGTTTAAAGACTTCCAGGTTATCCAAGGTCAATCATGTCCAGATGGGCGGGTGGGACGAATGGTTTGGATAAAGAAGCACCGGCCCGAAACGGTGAAAAAATATCATCATCTGCCTAGCCTTTTCCCAACTATGTTGGGGTCGGCTTCCAGTCTAACCGGATGCAGCTGAATACCAGTATTTTACATGGAGCGACTGCCTATCTGACCTCCACAACCCAGTTACTGGGTAATACGATACTCCTTGGTAAGACAGGTTGTCAGACTTTCGGGCTTATGACTACTCGTAACGACTGTCTATCTACGAATGACAGCCGGGACCAACGGCTTAACGTGCCTTTCGTGATTTATTTTATACAAATATAATACTGAAATGAAAAATATTCATATATTTCACAAATGCATGCTTCAAGCTGATCCCTGTTACCTAAAGTCACAAAGTATCTAGACACAAAGATTCAGTTTGCCAAAAATATTTTGAAGTCAAACAAACATTTTTCATTCTCGTGAATTTTCAATGAGACTGTGTGGCATATTGCGTCGCATTCGATGTGCCAAATAACATGTAACAGATAATATTTCCAAGTTAGGAAGTGTTTTGTTAGGAAAGCTATGTCCCATGATGTAGCAGGTACCTATAGAGCCTCCACCACATTGTCAATAGCCAGAACTATAGCTAGAGAGCCGTGGTGGTCTAGTAGTAAATGCCATGACTTACGAGTTGTACCTCATAGCTTCGAACTCAAGTAGGCACTTTCATCATCATCATCATCATTTCAGCCGAAAGACGTCCACTGCTGGAGCCCCAAGCACCTCCACTTCGACCGGTTTTGTGCTTCTCGCATCCAACGTGTTTCTGCGGCTTTCACAAGGTCGTCGGTCCACCTAGTGGGAGGCTTTCCAAAGCTACGTCTTTTGATACGCGGTCGCACTCCGGCCATCTGTTCTGCGGTAGGCACTTTGTGTAAATTATTTCATCACCAATGCTCAATTGTGGGCTATAGTACCCACATTTTGCCAGTTATGTTTAAGTCCCATGTAATAGGGGACGAGCCCATTGCCATCAACCGGACACAAAGCCGGACAGAAAACGTGTTGCGCCAACCTCAACTAACAGAGACAAGGGCAGGAAAATGAAGATGATAACTATTTTACCGTTAGTTACATAATACCCCAGACTCATAGAGATATATTTTGTTATTCATACTCGTTAGACTACGACATTCATATACAAAAGCTGCATAAAACACACACATATTAACTAGGAAAGGAATCGTCACCGTATCGCCTTTCGTCTCGGCGTCAACCTAACGTAAGCACGTTACCAAAGCGGATCAGCAGCTCCGATACGTCGTCGACTTGGCTACGGCTAGACGACCGCTGGTTGATGGTGCTGCAGGCAGCCTGTGGGAGGGGTGAGAGGGGCAAAGGTGGATGAAGATATGTAAGCTCTGGTACGGAGAGACGTAAGCGTGAGGACGACGAGCCGTAAGCGCGGGAACTGCAAGTTGACCACGCACTGCACCGCGGTTCGTGAGCTTGTCCCGAGGCGAGGCGATTACGTTATGATTCCGATTAGTGTGCGTTGCAGTAGGGACTTTCATACAAAGAATACTGAATGGCTCGAGTTGATACGGTAACCATCCCTTTCCGATGACCTTGATTGCGACATGTAATAGCTAAACAAAGGTTTAACAAATCCCAGGTTTAGCTTTCCAGGATAAAGTATGGGCTAGCAACACACACGTGAACCAGTAACATAAATCAGAGATAAAATCCGCTTATTTGGATTCACATTTTGGCGCGAACTTGGCTGGTGGCACTATCGTCCATCGCCACTAAATCCCGGGGTATCGGGGGGTGGGGGACAAACGAGAACAAAATATTACCCCTATTCTATATTTTTTTTATACAGGTAATGCGGATTTTTTTGTGTTCTTTTTTCGTCTTTTGTGTAGTTTTCTTTTGTAGTTCTTTATGAGTCCCTGGTGATTTCATATGAGGAAGAATTATAATGTGAGTCCATGTATAGTTTCTCCATCAACTTGATACTTGACTTTATCAGTATTTTAAGCATTATCAGCCTATAATGTTCCCACTGCTGGGACACAGGCCTCCTCTCTGTGACAGGGAGTGGGCTATCCACCACGCGGGCCCACTGCGGGTTGGTAGATGTCACATGTCTTCGAATTTTTGGTTGTAGGGAATGCCGGTTTCCTCACGATGTTTTCCTTCACCGCTTTGAGAGTACTAGTGATGAAATAATTTACACAAAGTAAAGCACCCCCCTGGGTTCGAAACCATGACCTGCAACTCATAAGTCGAAGCTGTTACCACTGAGCCACCACCGCTGCCCACATCAACAATGATGGATGCAGAATTCTCACACACACATATGTAACATGACGCCGAGGGGCCCGTGGCTAAATAATAACAGCCGCACATGTCGATCGATCAGGTTAAGCTACGCTTGTCGCGGTTAGTCGGTGGATGGGTGACCATCTTTACATACCGAGACCCCTCCGTTCCTCGGAAAGCACGTTAAGCCATTGGTCGCGGCTGTCATTCGTGGATCTTTGACAGTCGTTACGGGTAGTCAGAAGCCCGAAAGGCTGACAACCAGTCTTACCAAGGGGTACCAGTAACTGGGTTGTGAAGGTCAGATAGGCAGTCGCTCCATGTAAAAAAAAATTCCGGTATTCAGCTGCATCCGGTTAAACTGGAAGCCGACCCCAACATTGTTGGGTAAATGCTAGGCTGATGATGATGACATATGTAGCATGACGCCTATAATCCCCAAAAGGGCTAGGCAGAATAACCACAGCCTAGCTTACATACCAAATTTCAGTATTCTAGGACTTCGGGAAGTGCCCTAGAGGTTTGAGTGAGGAGTGAGTGAGTGAGTGACGAAATCGAAGTAGGTATAAAAGGTCATAGCACACGTATCAAATCGGAGATGGATTGGTACCGTATCGCCTTTCGCCTCGCCGTCAAACAGGCGTCAACCTAAAGGCCCGCTGGCCCGGAACATAAAGGGCTAAGGAAGGAACACGGGTGGGTTTTAGTCCGTAAGAGTTGGCACTCCCATCCGCTCCGCCCAGAGCCGGAGGGGTCATTTAATGATTTCCAATCATAAAAAAAAGCTATTACCTACTACTGTGTTGCTAATTAGTATTGTTACGACAATAAAAACTTCGGGTTCGTGACAATAAAAACTGCCGATTTAATAACCAAAAAAATGACACTTTAATCAACAACACTAAAAACAACTCAAACACACTAATTATAAAACACAATTGTACTATTAATCGCTTTAAGTCGCACTTGAAGATCGCTTCGGATGTATTCGCTTGGATCGCTTGTCTCACACTGTCCTGGTCGTGGCGCATTCCGGCCTTATAATAGTGCCGCAGATAGTTCCAGAACCTTCCATTGTAGAAACATCTAGAATGTTCGAGTACATACCGGCCCCGACTGACCAGATGGTGATAGTTCGAGAATGTTCTAGAAAGTTCCAGCATCGAAATTTCTAGAACAATCTTGACTCGACTAGTTCCGCTACTCGATACTAGATGGCGCTAGTGGGTAACTAATCTCACCACGCAACAGTATGTTACGCAATTACCCCGCTGGGATCAAATCCTTACAATAACAAACAATGAGGAAGAAAAACAAAAATATATTATAAACAATGAGGAAGTAAAAAGAAAAATATATAAAAACAAAAAACAACGTTGACTTATTTATAACTATTCGATGAAACGGGCGAGTGAATTAAATCGTAAATAAACAGGTATTTATGTAGGAGAAACCTTTTAGCTTAATTATTTGTTACCTTTTACAAAAGTGTCGGAATACACGTCGATTCAAAGTACGTAATAAACTTTGGATGTAAGAATTAAGAATACATTATGTTATCAATATTAAATACATATACCACCGCTGCGCTGCATTCGTGGATCTCTGACAGTCGTTACGGGTAGTCAGAAGCCCGAAAGTCTGACAACCAGTCTTACCAAGGGGTATCGTATTACCCAGTAACTGGGTTGTGGAGGTCAGATAGGCAGTCGCTCCATGTAAAATACTGGTATTCAGCTGCATTCGGTTAGACTGGAAGCCGACCCCAACATAAAAAAAGCTAGCCAGATGATGACCACCGCTGCACTGAAGGATGCTTGAAGGGAAAGGGGTTTGCTTGCATCAACATCTTTGGCGAGTACATCACTCACCTTCGGTTTGCCGACGATATAGTAAGTAGTCATATCTGTGGAGGACCTCAGTACAATGCTCGATGACCTCATGACCTCAGTAGAACTTCCGAAAAAGTAGGTCTTAAAATGAACATGGACAAGCCAAAGGTGACAAATCGCCATTAACACCCACTCTCATGAAGATCGGAGACGCTACACTCGAAGTTGTGGACGAGATGTTTACCTATGTCGTGGGTTCAAACCCAGCCAGGTGCTTTACTTTCTGTAAATAATTTCATCACAAACTGTGAAGGAAAACATCGTGACGAAACCAGCTTGTACTAGAAACAAAAATTTGAAGAAATGTGACATTTATCAAGCCGCACTGGGCCCGCGTGGTAGAAGCCCACTCCTTCTCGAAGAGAGGAGGCCTGTGTCCCATCAGTGGGAACATTACAGGCTGATCATGTTATTTAGAAAACTCAAAGGATATACATAATATTCTCTGATCATCACCTTGAAATTCGAACGGTGTCTCGTGAATCCGCGATGATTTACTATAAAAACAAATGAGTTTGCTTTTGAAATGCGTGCGCTCACTTGAATGAGATTCGAACGTAGTGAACTTCTGCAGTCGTAATAATGTACAGGCTATGTTGAACCTAGGTATCCTGAAGAACGCAAACTTCATACAGGTGATATTTTGAGAAAGCATTACAGGGTAATAATGAAGAGAACACGACTTAGTCAATGGAGTAATATACTCAAATTCAAATTCATTCATATAGAGGTGAAAATGTAAAGAAATTTAATAAAAAAAATTATTGCATATATTTATTTCAAAGTACAGTATAGCACATTTCTTCTAAATTAATGACAAAGCCTCCATTACCAAACATCTCTCTTCTAGCGAGGCTACAGTAACGACTATTAATCTCAGCTGTTGTCTCAGCACAAAGAGCTGCATTTCCTGAACATTTTGTATTTATAAGCGATGTAAATCATAGTGATTCGCGTTTTGTATCGTTGATAATATCCTGCTGAGATATTGTTTGCGTCTGTTCATTTATTTTGGATGTAAGATGGCGGATTTATGTGTGAATATCGGTGTTTTTCGAAAATGCTCTGCAAAATAGATGAATATTTACTTAAGAAAAACAAACCTTAAACATAACATATACTATTAAATAAGGGGATGCGCCGCGGAAGCCCGCGAAATTCCAATTTTCTTACGTTTTTGGCAATTTGCAGGTCAATGTCAGGTTGTACAAATTGCAAAAAAAATAATTTTGAATTTCGTGGGCTACATTAGCGCATCCCCCACATAACAGATTACGCTAAGTACCTGTTTATAGTTATCTAGACAGGATAATGTGCCTAAAGTAGAACCTAAATAAATAAAAAGGGGAAAAAAAAATTGAATGCAAAATATAACTATAAGAAAAATGTTACTAACCCTTTATGAGTCTTCGCTCGAATTAAAGTTTTTGAATTTAACGTGCTTTCCGAAGCAAGTCTTGGTATGTAAATTTTTTATGGTTTTTGTATGGTTTTTTTTTTATTTATCCTTTTGGTAGATTCTTATTTTGTAAATGTGAGGACTTTGTAGGCCTTTATCAAGTACCTGATACTTGTTGACAGGCCTACGCTATCCTCCCATACCTCCTGTAATTTGAAAATATTGTAAAAGCCAATTATTTTTAAAAAGAGTAACCGTGGAGTTTCTTGCCGGTTCTTCTCCATAGGAAACGACCAATTGGAACCGTGCACCTAGCTTCTGACGTTTCATAAGTGCCCATGTAGGCTTATGTGAAATAAAATATTTTGATTTTGATAAAGATGGTCACCTTTCCATAGACCAACCGTAGCAAGCGTAGCTTAACCTGATCGATCGACCCGTGCTGCTGTTATTCTTAGCCACAAGCCCCTACTGGCATAAGCATACCATATATAAAAAAGCAAGAAACTCATATAGCAGACATATTACAAAACCCATCGCACAAATCCACGTTTTCCTAGGCGCTCCGTTCTCAATATTTCAATACTGAAATTGAAGTTTTTGTTATTAGCATTTTATTGGAGACGCGTTCACGTCCGCCATCTTTGTTTTTATAGCGCAGAGAAACGTTTTCATTTGTACGATACGATTCTTTGTTGATTTTGAATGGAAAAAAAAACATTGGTTACTGTTACTGCACTTCTATTTCCACACCTCGAGTTTTTACTGCCTTTTAAAGAGAGGAAAGAAGTCTATTATAGATAGCCTCAAAAATTGACTTACATCAACAACTCTACAATCATTGTTGACAGGGTACTAAATTAAACGACTAACTAACCAACTAAATGCAAAAACAAAAGGTACTCGTCCGCATCGCTGTCATCCAGAAACGTGCCAAGAAGACTGGCAGCATTGCCACGTTGAATGGCAATGCTGATTCTTTGGTGAAATAACGACCCAGCCCTCTGGTCACGTGAAGTGTCGATCAGCCGGCGAGACATTTCCTTAAAAAGGAGACGCACTGTCAGGCCCCATGACCCGAGTGTTTCTGTGCCATTGACCGACCACTGATCGACCATTATGAATTTAGCAGATTACGAACTTTTAGCAAAATGACAATGGAATCGTGTTGGAATGACGAATTTATAAAAATAGCAGACTTGGGCCCCAGGCGCAGGACGTGCTTTCCGAGGCACGGGGGTATCACACCGCCAACTTCCAAACTCCGGACTGTTACTAAGAAATTCCTAATAGAAAAACCCAATAACACTTTGCCCGATCTGAGAATCGAACCCGGGACCCCGGCTAAGCAGTCGCGCTTGCAATCACGAACCCAACAGCACAAATTTTCTAAAATTGGGTAGATGTATAAGTGAAATACAAATCTGTATTTCAGTTATTCATCTACCCACATAACTTTAATTTCGTGTACTGTTGCGAAGTTTCTACGGTTAGATCAAATAATTTATACCAAAATAGTAATTTTATAGTCTACGTAGATTAACATTTAAATTAAGTTTAGGTTTATTTAGTGTCGGCGCACACTGGCGTTTCAGAAATCGGCAACTAACAAGAATTGTTTTGTACTACAATGGTTATACTTTTTAGCCGTATCATGTTTCCAGTTGGAGCCGCTTACCAACCAAGGTAGGGGGGTCGCGGTCACCAAGTGACCCCAGGGAAGACGGTGTCACAGTGGTCACGAGCTGCCGTACATAGCGAGGCTCAGGGGAGGCCCCTTTACAGTCTCCCCAGGGATGTGCCTTACAGGCGTTGCACGGGGGGGTTCCGGAATTAGTCTTTTAAGAGGAACCGGGACCACCCCTATGTGCTGATGGTGATAACCGGGGTGGTTTTAGTGAGGAAAAATTCCACAGTCCCCGACCTCCCTCCCCGGAAGTCAGGTGCCTTTTGAAGGATTCCCCCGAAAAAAAAAGGTTTAATAACAACTTGCTCTTGTCCGCAGCTTCGTTCGCGTCAAATTTCTTGTACGTACGTACGAGGTAAGTAAGACTAGTTGTCAGACTTTCAGGCTTCTGACTGCACGTAACGACTGTCAAAGATTAACTAGGACAAACAGCTCATCGGGCTTTCCGAGGAACGGGTGGGTCGTGGTTTAAAATAGTTGGTCAGCCGTCCACGGACCGCCCCCGCGGCTAACGTAGACTAAAACCTTGATTGATCGACCCGTGTGGCTGTAACATATTCGCGGGCCCCTTACGTAATGCCCAAACGTAAGGACTCTGTCTTCAGGCTAGCGACGATCTTCGCAGGGTGGCTGGTAGCAGCTGGCTGAGTTGCCGAAAATCGAGGGGGCTTATGAGCAGTGGTGCTCCAGTAGGAACGGCTCCGATTTACGAGTTGTAATCGTGGGGTCGAACCCAGACAGGCGCTTTACTTTGTGTAAATAATTATCACCACTGCATTGAAAACGATGAAGGAAAATATCGTGAGGAAACCCACATGTCCTAAGACCAAAAATTCGAAGACATATGTGACATCTACCAACCCGCACTGGGCCCGTGTGGTAGATTACAGCCTCTCTCGAGGAGAAGAGGCCTGTATCCCAGCAGTGGGAACATTATACGCTGATAATGAAGTGAGGCTCATGTCCAGCAGTGGACTGCTGTAGGCTCATGATGACGATAATGAACTAACAAAGCCTTAAGTCTTGAGTTGAGCTGCACGGTTTTTGACAAATGCGTGCACTGACTGGACAGGTCCTCTCAATCTGTGTGGTTCTTTCCTCAAAAGACCACCTCAGACATCGATCTACATGGTCTTCATATAACCTGACCAAGATTATGTCTGGACTTTAAAAGAGACTGTGACCTCTGAGTTTGTTTCGGCCTTTCTTCTCAGAGTAGTCAGATAGGAAACGCCGACTTCATCTAGTTTATAAAAAAAAAACATGATTGACGTGTAAAAGTGTTTGTACAAACCTACTTACAAAAAATAAAATCATTTCATATCATTTCAAATCATTTCATTTCAATGCAATCGCACAATCCTTCAACACTAATGTTTGAACGATCGTGTGCGTCTATCTTATAAACAATTTAGCGTAGGTACATTTCTCAAGAACATGCTAAGCATTAACAGAATAGTAGATGTTCTGTCTGAGTGCAATTTGAGGCAATTTTATAGGTATTGTTACTGTAAACTCGGGGGCTACTGTCGGAGTGACAGCGATTAGCGATTTTCGATATTAATGAATGGAGGGTATACCTCAGGGGTGGTCCCATATAAATTTTGTTAACTTTCAGTAGTTTTTGAGTTGGCTTCAATAATACCTATGTATTTTTTCCACTACTTATTGATGATGTTATAATAAATTCCAGTCCAGAACAGTTACATAGCTAGTATTATCATACCAATTTATGTTATTTATGTACATACAACAAAAAAACAACTACAACTAAAAAGTGAGAAACAAAAACTTTTTACAAAAAAAAAAACAACCGACTTCTAAAAAACCACCACAGTGAAAATTAACTTTCATATGGAAGTCAGTGTCGTTGGATCCGCATTTTATTTTTTTGCCACCGAATATGTTTTTTTTTGTGTGAACGATGATATAATAATAAATACGAGTAGTTTATTTTCTCCACACTAATACTCTTAATTGTTACATTTATTTCTATGGTGACATATAGGAGGGGCATTATATCGCTCATCCAATAGAACAACGACGCAACTACGTTCCAGCTACTTTTCAGGATATGGGTACAGTCATTTCACATCGTCACGCCAACACTTCTTAGGCCTGTCTCGGTGACGATTCCGGTTTTCAGACACCCAATGTGTGAAGATCCTGGCCCATCTGTCTTGATGCATCACCCACCCAGTTCCATTTCAGCGATGCCTGTCTTGGAGCGTATGGTGTTGCGAATTTGGTCGGTGAGTTAAATTTTCGAAATACTACGCTCCACCGGTCTTTGGCATACCTTGAGTTTGAACTTCTGAGCCTCGCATAAATGAATCAGCCTATAATGTTCCCACTGCTGGGACACAGGCCTCTTCTTTTCAAAAGGGAGTGGGCTGTAATCCACCTGCACGCCAGTGCCGGTTGGTAGATGTCACATGTCTTCAAATTTTTGGTCTAAGGACATGCCGGTTTCCTCACGATGTTTTCCTTCATCGTTTTCAGTGCAGTGGTGATTTGATGATGTGGGATGCGGGATGTGTTTTTGCCCAGTGCAGGAGTTTAGGAGATGCTGGTTTCCTCACGATGTTTTCCTGAGACTCGATCAAAGAAGAAATATTAAATTTATTAAAATCCACTCGCTTACACCGTGACCTTGCCTTCTTTACCAACTAGACAGACAAAGGCAATTCGCGCCACAGTCTAATGTTTAGCGACGTTTGTTATTACTATTTACTTCAAATTGCATTCCTTTGAATTTGCATTTTTTATTTATTTTGCATCACCATGATATTCGTTTAGCGATAAGACTTACAGTAGTTCAGTTTTAAATGAGTTTTTAAGGCTGGCGCACATTAAGGCAGGCTACCATACCATAATCAGACTATAATGTTCCCACTGCTGAGGAGGGAGTGGGCCATCATCTACCACGCGGGCCCAGTGCGGGTTGGTACATGTCACATGTCTTCGAATTTTTAGTTCTAGGACATGCCGGCGGGCCACATCGCAACGCAAAAATCCTACATCACTTTAGTACATTTTTTAATTAACCATCGACCGGTACAGGGAGTCTACTCTCTAAGCAAGATGTCCGTAGTTTCCGCCGAAGTAACGGGCGTTTCCAGCTCCGTATCACCTAAGGACATAACATTACTTCGGGGTCCGAACTAATAACGAATGACAACGATTGGGCAGTTGTCCTTACTTCCGATGTGTTTTTGCCACTTCAACAAAAGTAATTTGGCTTTGACGGATCAATTACTTTCAGACGGGCCCGTATCTTATTTGAAAGAATTACGGAGTAGGCCCCCAGGAGAGCCGCACCACGCTTTTTAGGGTTCCGTAGCCAAATAATTATGACTTCTAAAATAAGAGAATTATAACACAAAAAAAAATATATGACGTACATTACCATGTAAACTTCCACCGAAAATTGGTTTGAAGGAGGTCTAGTAAGTAGCTCGCCGGTGAAAATTTAAAAACATTTGATGGTACGGAACCTTCGTTGCGCGAGTCCGACTAGCTCTTGCCCGGTTTTTTGTATGGAATGCGATGCGATGTGGTTGTTATGTGCGCTTGGCTTTACTTGAATTTACTTGGAGTTTAATTTTGAATGCAAAATGATACATTTTATCTGCCCTTTATATCTGTATCTAGGTGGGAGAATACAAATTTTGGTCGTTTTTTATAGAGTAATAGTACCTATGTATGAGCTGAGGGGCCCGTGGCTAAATGATAACAGCCGCACAGGTCGATCGATTAGGTTAAGCTACGCTTGCCGCGGTTTGTCTCTGGATGGGTGACCATCTTTACATACCGTGACTCCTCCATGCCTCGGAAAGCACGTTAAGTCGTTGGTCCCGGCTGTCATTCCTGGATCTTTGACGTCGTTACTGGTAATCAGAAGCCCGAAAGTCTGACAACCAGTCTTACCAAGGGGTATCGTATTACCCAGTAACTGGGTTGTGGAGGTCAGATAGGCAGTCGCTCCATGTAAAATACTGGTATTCAGCTGCATCCGGTTAGACTGGAAGCCGACCCCAACATAGTTGGGAAAAGGCTAGGCAGATGGGTATGTATGAGCTATCTACTTGTATAGTATACTTTTGCGTAAGTTACCTACTAGCATGTCTCCTAGCTTTCATTTGTGTCTATTCGATTATATCAATGCTCGTAAATTAAGATTGTAGAGTCAGGTAAATTAATTGTTTAGCAAATTGACTAATCCATGCGTCATATTCGTGAACGGGCGCCGTCAGTAGGGACTGGTCATCTCTTTGCTGCTTTAATTTAAGTTAATATTTGAATTGTTTTTATTTTATCTTTTCATTACGGACGCTTTTAACGTTCTGCATCGTTCTTGTTTGGTTGGTGTATTATATAAATGATAGACTGAATGCTAAGTAAACTCGGTTTTAATGTTAATCAATTTATAGTATTACCTTAGGATCACTTAGGATGGTAAGGACGCCATCTTACAGCTAGTGATGTTCCATCATAATAGTGATGTGACAGACCTACTCATAACATCCTCCTTATTAGAAAAACTTATTATAATTTTACAGCTAGAGACAGTACACAAATTGACTAAACTCCTAACAATAACTTTTGACAATAACAACTATTTAAGTAACTCAAACTAAGACAGTTTGTTGAACCAATGTCTTTATATAAACATATTCTAAACTTAATTCTAAACTTAGTTAGATCTATCAGTCCTTCAGTCATTGCTAAAATGTTTGCTCAGTTAACAAAATATTAACTCTTATAAATCTAACCGTCTTGGTGGTCTTATGACTCTTCCACACCTAGAGTGCATTTCAACTGGAGTTGTACGCTCTTCAATAGACGGTGTTACTGTATGAGAATTAGGAGATGTCTTGATATTTGGACTTTTTCGTAACATATCTTGAGATACTGTTTGAGGTGACTGCGGAGGCTTCAAAATATGCTGTCTGTTTCTCCTCCCTATAAATCCATCTGACCCTTCAACAGTATAAGACCTAGGCTGATCACATATGGACCTTACTGTGCCTGTAATCCATGGAGTATCTGGCATTTTCTTAAAATAGACTTCATCTCCTTCTTGTAGTTCTGGTAGTGATTTAGTCTTTCTGTCATAGTAATCCTTCATTTTATTTTTATTTTCTTCCTTAGTTTTTACATATTCTTGAAAATTTACTGTTCTTGGTATTAAGTTTTTTGTGACTGTTGGTAATTGTGTTCTAAGTGAACGTGACATTAATAATTGTGCTGGAGATGGTAGATTTCCTCGAGGTGTATTCCTGAATTGAAGCAACGCCAGATATGGATCTGTCCCTGACTCCTCCGACTTGGTAAGAAAACGTTTACATATCTTTACTGCCGACTCTACCAACCCATTTGACCTTGGCATGTAGGGACTTGACGTATTATGATGTATTCCCCATTCCCAAATAAAATTTTTAAAACTCTGCCGAATTAAATGGTGGCCCATTGTCAGAGAATAACTCAACTGGGATACCATGTCTGCTAAAGATACTTTTAAGACAAGTAATTACTGTTTTGGCGTTAGTACTTGCCACTGCCATTAATTCAATATAATTTGAGTAATAATCTTGTATTACTATGTATTTTTTAGATTTATAATCCATAAAGTCAACACCAACTTTTTCCCATGGAAGTAATGTAACATCATGTGGAAGAAGTGGTTCTGGAACATTTGAGCTTCTATGAGACAAACAAACATGACACGACTCAACAATGTTTTTTATATCAGTTGACATAAATGGCCAGAATACATATCCTCTAGCAAACGCTTTTGACCTTTCAATTCCCAGATGACCACTGTGTATTATTTTCAAAATCTCTGGTCTTAATTTTTTGGGTACGACTATACTATTACTTCTGAACATTAAATCATTTTCTGTGTGTAAATCAAATCTATACTGCCAATACTCATGCAGATCTTTCTCAATTTGAGTTTTACTTGACGGCCATCCTTCTTTACAGTATTTTTTCAAAATCTGCAGACTTTCATCTTCATTAGTGCCTCTGATTAACCACTGTAGACGTTCTGATGAGACTGGTAATGACTTAATCAGTAAATTTACATGAACAATGACATCATCATCTAATTCATCTGAACTTGTTTCAGAGAGTGCTGCTCTTGACAAGGTATCAGCAATGTACATGTGACTACCTTTCTTGTAAACTACATTTAGACTATAGGGTTGTATTTTCAACATCATTCTTTGGAGACGTGTTGGAACCTCGACTAAAGACTTTTTAAATAATGTTATCAAAGGTGCATGGTCCGTCTCGACAGTAACCGTTTGTCCATATATAAATTGATGAAACTTGATGCAGGCAAAAACTATTGAATAGAGTTCTTTCTCTATCTGAGCCATTTTCTGTTGTGTATCTGTTAAAGTTTTTGAAGCATAATATACTGGATGTTGATTTTGTAACAACACCGCTCCAACAGCACTCTTACTAGCATCACTTTGTAGGACAATAGGCTCATGAACATTAAAATGTGACAACACTGGAACTTGGCATATTAATTGCTTCAGATGACTAAATGTTGTTTCATGATTGGCAGTCCACTGCCAATCAGTAGATTTTTTTAATAATTGGCGTAGAATTTCTGTTTCGCCTGCCATATTTTTAATAAAAGGGCTTAAATAATTAAGTATGCCTAGAAATCTTTGTAAATCCTTTAAACAGGTAGGAGAGGGCATCTCTTTGATTGCTCTGACTTTGTCCGGATCAACTGTGATTCCGTCCGCTGAAAAAATATGACCCAGATATTTAATACTCTCCTTGGTGAATGAACATTTTTCTTTATTAAACTTGACATTATATTCCTTTGCTCTTTTAAATACTATATTAAGACGCTCATTATGCTCTTGTAGTGTTTGACCACTTACTAAAATATCATCACTGTATACTGCCACACCTGGTATGTCACCAAACATTTCAGTCATAATTCTGTGAAAATATTCAGGAGCACAGCTGACTCCGTATGGAAGACGTTTAAAGCGGTATCGGCCAAAAGGTGTATTAAAAGTTGTGAGGTAAGAACTCTTCTCACTCAATTTACACGTCCAAAATCCACTACTTGCATCCAAGGTGGAGTAAAATCTTGCACCAGCCACCTTGGCACGGACAACATCTACTGATGGAATAGGATAATGAGTCCTCTTTATTGCCTGATTTAAATTACGGGGGTCTAGACATACCCTTAATTGACCATTTTTCTTTTCTATTAAGATTAAAGAACTCACCCATTCAGTAGGCTCTGTGACCTTGGTAATAACATCCATTTTTTCCATCTTCTCAAGTTCCTGTTGAAGTCTATGATGTAATGCAAATGGTACCTTCCTCGGAGCATCCACTTTTGGCTGTACCTCAGGATTTATACTTATGTGACACTCACCAGGAAGACAACCAAGACCGGTAAAAACAGAATAATTGCATTCAACGAGTTTATTTAAATTTATACTTTGTGACTGACTTGACTGTAAAGTAAATGACTGTGATTGACTTTTTGTGACTTCAGGACATATTACTTGACTTGAATTTGACTCATTTTGACTTATTTCAGAAAACAATAGACTAATATCACTTTCTGACGTTTGCATGCTTGTAGTATCTACACAGAAAACTCTTTTAATTAGTCCCATTTTTGAGCAAGTAAGTTTACCTAATACAGTAGGAGAATTCACATTTGCAATTATAAAATTAATTTGTTCTGTCAAATAGCGGTCATTAAATTGAAATTTACACTCAAGGTTTTGTTGGCCTAGTACCTCTAGACTATTACCAGTGTATGACTTAATTTTTACATCAGTTTTAGACAATAAATTTTTAGTATTAAGTGAATCATAAACACTTTTTGACATAATATTGACATCACTGCCTGTATCAATAATACAATTTACTTGTGAATTATTTATATATAAATTAATTGTCCATTCACTTGACAACAACTTGGATGACTGAATATGACCTATAAACAGTTCATCTTGTTCTGACTGTACCTGTTGAGTATTACTATCTGACTGTACATATCTTATTGACTTTGACTGAACTGACCTACAACAGACTGCAAAATGACCGATTTTTTCACATTTTTTGCACTTTACACCTAATGCTGGACACTTATAACGATGCACCTGACCACACCTTGTACAAACTTCCTGTTTTGACTGCTGACTATATTGACTGACATTCCTTGAGTTAGACTTTGATCTTGAGCGTGACTGACTCGTATTATACAAGACTGAACTTTGTTCTGCTGTCAATTCATCTGTTTGATGTCTGGAGGCAAGCATGGCCTTTGCCATCTCTAAGGCCTTATCAAGATCCAGCTTATCTTCAAGCAATAATTTTTCTCTGATATAGTTGTATTTTTGATGCATGTTACATATAAACATTATTTTGATTAGGCGTTCTTGCAGCTGTCCTAGCTCACAGTTTTGTGACCTTAATTTTAATGTGCAAGCAAAATCGTCTAAAGTTTCATTTTCACCTTGTTTGTATGTGAAAAAATTATGACATTCATAAGTGAGGTTAGCTTTTGGGGCAAAGTGATTTTGAAATAACTCTATAAGCTTGTCGTATGTAATATTATCTTCGTCTTTTCCAAATGTATTAAATACATCCACGCCTTTTTCACCAATGACATGTAGAAATAAAGCTACTTTTCTGCCATCACTCTCTTCATCCAAGCCAGACGCACGTAAATAAAACTTAAATGACTGCACCCATTTTTTCCATTGTTGAGCCAAGTTACCATTCATCACCATGGGCTGCGGACTGGACATTCCAGAAAGTTTCTTGGGCTTTTGATTTTCATCAGACATGGCGCCGACTTTTCACACGAGAATTTCACAATGACTGTACGACACATAGATTACGAATCTACTTCTGACACCATGTTTGGTTGGTGTATTATATAAATGATAGACTGAATGCTAAGTAAACTCGGTTTTAATGTTAATCAATTTATAGTATTACCTTAGGATCACTTAGGATGGTAAGGACGCCATCTTACAGCTAGTGATGTTCCATCATAATAGTGATGTGACAGACCTACTCATAACAGTTCTCACATGCATAATTTTTAACATGAATGGTGTAACCAATACTTTGTAGCCATATTATTTTGATTTAAAGGGGTGTACCTGAAGTTTCTTGCCCGTTCTTCTCCATAGGTACCTATTACGCTTTGGAATGGGCAACTAGCTTCATCTTTTTGACTGACCGACCCCTTGACAATTCAAAAAGCGCCTGTAATTGGTTTATCCAGATAATTACTAATATTATAAATGCGAAAGTGTGTCTGTCTGTCTGTTACCTCTTCACGCTTAAACCGCACCGATTTAGATGTGGTATAGAGATAGTTTGAGTCCCGGGAAAGGACACAGGATAGTTTTTAACTCGATATTCCCACGGGATCGACACTTACCGCGGGGCGCTGCTAGTTTGAAATAAATGCTTTGAGGTTTTTGAGTTTGAGTTTGACTCAATCTGCCAATCTAGCCTTTTCCCAACTATGTTGGGGTCGGCATCCAGACTCACCGAAATCTAAGCAGGTTCATTGAGTTTTAGTGGTGGCCTAAAATCACTGATTTAATGGTAAATATCCCACAGTGCCCAGCATATACATATATTTAGATCTAACCCCAAACAGCACGTTTTCAATTATCGTAGCCACTAATATTTAATGACATGTACACAGCAGCAGCGGGCCCATTCGACCGATTCGCTGTGTAAACTGATGACAATTGGCATAGAGTACCTAATATAACCGTGTAGATGTGACAATCCGGCTCGAAGGACCAAATGTTGGGGCGTAACCCAACAGTGAAAATGTTATGTTGACGTTGTGTAATGTTATGTTGAATGAGTAGACGACCGAATGGTATAAAGTTTTTATTCCTACTAAAAATAACATGAAAGGTAATAACGTACACTTAAACAAACTGCAACGTTTTCACTGTAAGTAGGACGAGTTAGTTACATGTACAGCGTAGCTCGTACACATGTCATCATAATCAGCCTATAATGTTCCCTCTGTTCTCTCTGAGAGAGGGAGTGGGCCGTAATCCACCACGTGGGCCCAGTGCGGTTTGGTAGATGTCACATGTCATACAAGAAAAGCAAGTACTTTCATGGTTTGAGCAGCTCTATATTAGATCTCATCATCGCGCGAAAAGATTAATTTGACCCTGAAGCATGCAATCGGAGTTGTCGCTTTTATAAATTTAATTTGACCCTCAAGCATGCGTTCGGAGTTGTCGCTTCTATTAATTTAATTTAACCCTGAAGCATGCGTTCGGAGTTGTTGCTTCTATTAATTTACTTTGACCCTGAAGCATGCGATCGGAGTTGTCGCTTCTATTAATTTAATTTAACCCTGAAGCATGCGTTCGGAGCTGTCGCTTCTATAATTTTTTATTCCTTGCTGGTGGCATGCTATGGTTGAAATAATTATTAACGTGTTTAGACTCATTATGTACCCGTTCAATGAGTTTGTGTTCCAGGCCTTTGTTTGTCAGTATTTGTTAAATGCAGGCTACATAATTAGATAAACAGTCTATTACGAGTTGCCTAATATATTAAAATAACCGGCTGTTTTAAGTTTTACTTTGTATTTTATTTACTTCAATTATTGTCAGAAACCAACCACCATGATTAGACCGGCTGTCTTGTATGGATCGGAATGTTGGGCCAGCAAAGGGATGAATGAAAGGCAATTGCATGCAGCTGAGATAAGAATGCTAAGAGGGATGTGTGGTGTTACACGAATGGATAGAATAAGAAATGAGTACATAAGAGAAAGTTTGAAAGTGGCACCGGTAACTGAAAAGTTGTGTGGAAATCGGCTGTCATGGTATGGGTGTGTGTTACGGAGAAATGAGGAAAATGTTTTGAGTATGGATGTCGATGGCTATAAGAGTAGGGGAAGACCAAAGAAACGATGTATGGACTGTGTGAATGATGATATGGTTAGAAAGGGGGTGACTACCGAGATGACGACTAATAGAGAAGAAAGAAAAAGACATGTTGCGCTGACACCAAATAAATTGGGATTAGGGCAGGAGAATAATGAATTATTGTCAGAAAATCGAAGACATGTGATATCTACCACTGGGCCCGCGTGGTGGATCACAGCCAACTCCCTCACACTGAGAGGAGGCCTGTGTCTACGCAATGGTTGTGGTGGTGATTAGGCTTATCTCCAGGTTTCATCTAGTAGGTAACCATTTTCAAGCAAATAATCTTGAGATGTTTTTAGCATACAAAGAAAAGGTTATACTAAATGTCAAAGAGGATAAGAATTAAAATTATTTTATTATAATAATAACCTACAGCATAAATATTCAGAGATTATACTAGAAACAATTTTGGGAGCTACTTGAAGACGCATAAAAGGGGTTTATGCGGCTGACACAACGCAAAAAGAAATCACAGAAGTATCATTCAAGTCTTACATATTTTCTGATGTGCTGAATTCAACTAATTTGTAAAGTATACATCTTCGCATTTCCAGTGACCATCTCTTTTTCTCAATCAGAAAATTCTTTCGATAGAGTTATGGGAAAATGTGGATCCTGGTGGATAGGTTTGGCAATCACAATCAGCCTATAATGATGAGTTGATGACACTGTTTAATTTTTTTATTATAATTTGGATTTAATTATTTTAGTAATGGATAAGTTTTAATTATTTGATGTTTATGTAATAACCTACCTAAGTTTTTATATTTGTACGCCGCTAAGGTAAACTGTGATAATTTTTATTGTAACATCTTGCATGCCATGTGTGTTTACTCATGTTTTGGACAAATAAATAATCTTATCTTATCTTAATGTTCCCACTGCTGGGACACAGGCCTTCTCTTGGTGAGAGGGAGTGTGAGTTCGATCTACCAACTAAGTTCATATAAGTCTTTGAATTTTTGATTCTAGGACATGCCGGTTTCCTCACGAAGTTTTCCTTCACCGTTTGACAGGAGTGGTGATACAACTCGTAAGTCGCGGCCGTTACCACTGGGCGATCACTGCTCTAAACGTGCGTATGCGGTGGTACGAGTAAATTGTTTCAATTAGTTTATAAAATTGTTAACAACTTTAAGATGACACCGACCGCGCAGTGGCGCAACAAGCAAAACAAACGGTAGTTTAGTTTTATTATAATCCTTAAAACGTTTTAAGGATTTTAATAAGGCACGGTTGGCGCAGTGGTTAAGCGATTGACTGCTGCGCTGCGTGTCGCGGGTTCGATTCCCGCACGGAACAAATATTTGTATGACCTACAAGTAGTTGTTCCGGGTCTGGCTGTTTGTGTACGTGAATTTAAATGTTTGTAAACGCACCCACAATACAGGAGAAAATCCTAGTGTGGGGCAAAGTTTAAAAAAAAAAAAAAAAAAAAAAAGAAAAGAAAGAAATAAGACTTTACAATGTAAAACTACCGTTTGTAATAACAATAACATGCTTATTTTCTGCATTTTTTTCATTCTAAAAAAACTGGCCAAGTGCGAGTCGGACTCGCACACGAAGGGTTCCGTACCACAAGGCAAAAACGCCGAAAAAACACGTTTGTTGTATGGGAGCTCTCTTAAATATTTATTTTATTTTAATTTTATTATTAAAGTAAAAATACAACTGAGTGTTTTGTGAATATTTCAAGTTCCGTACAAGAAGGCAAAAACACCTTTGTTGTATGGGAGCCCCCCTTAAATATTTATTTTATTTTGTTACTAGTATTTGTTGTTAAAGCGGCAACAGAAATACAATAATTTGTGAAAATTTCAACTGTCTAGCTACCGCGGTTCTTGAGATACAGCCTGGTGACAGACAGACGGACGGACGGACGGACGGACAGACAGCGAAGTCTTAGTAATAGGGTTCCGTTTTTACCCTTTGGGTACGGAACCCTAATAAAAGAAATAACCAAACAAACGATGAGGGCGCCACTGCGCGGTCGATGTCGTCTTAAAATATCATGACCTGTACCCTAATTGCGTAACACACTATTACGCTCAATTTGAATAATTTTGAAGCATATTTCTAATCCATTGCTGCATATGTTCGAAAAATGTGTTTGCTCAACAACGCAAATAACGCAATGAATGTTGTTGAATTGTGAAAATGAAACCCAATGCTACTGATAGTGTGTTACGCAATTACCCTGCTGTGAAGTGTAGCACTTCTGATACTTGCCCATTAAGTGGTCACAGTAAATAAGTATTGTTATCATTATTTCTGCCACTAAAGCCGCCCATTCACTGGCTTATCTTGTTCTAACAAAATCTTATTAAGACTATTAACATTAAATGTTCGTGAATGGCTGAAGTAAAGCAGTTACAACTGCGGTATGGTAAATATATGGAGACTTTCAGTTAGTCTTGTTCCTGAAAATGTATTTCTTCGCACCTATAATGTCTTCAGATTCAGATTTCAGATTTATTTATTTGCCAACAATGTAGGTACAGGTGTAAGATGGTACGGTCAGCAACAAAAGTTGATTAACACTTCAGTTTGAGAAAAATATTTGTTCAAAACTGCAGCAGATATAATGCAATTTTGAACAAATATTTTATACTCAATAACTGAGACTAAAAAAACTGAAGTGTTAATATTTTGTTCAATAACTGAGATTAAAAAAACTGAATTTCGCGGGCTACCTTAGCGCTTCCCCTGTATGGTGAATGGGTAGTGGTAGACCGCGAAATTCAAATTTTTAAATTTTTACTTTTTTTGCAATTTGCAGGTCAGTATCAGGTTGTATCTTGATCAAAATATGATTCGCGACAATAACAGGTACATATTTAGAGAATTATAATCATTAGAATCATTAATACATTTTTCTAAGTTAGATTTGTTTCATAAGAACCAATGGAAAAGTGCTTATGGTAGATTTCTAACTTGATACTTCTTGTAAAGAAAAATCTCCGAAAACCGTAAATTTATAGTCACATTACAAAAAAAAAATCTTTTAAAAAAAATCTTTTAAAAAAAATTTTTTTTTATGAAAATTAGTTTTCAATGTTATAAAATCCACGACCCCTGTACCGTTTCATGCACCCAACAAGCGTGTTGCGTGTTGCGTGTTGCGCACTCAATATTATAAGTTCGAAAGTAACTCTGTCTGTCTGTCTGTACGTTACCTTTTCACGCCTAAATCACTGAACGGATTTCGATAAAATTTGGCAGAGAGATTGGTTGCATCCCGGGGAAGGACATCTGATAGTTTTAGCCGCGGGCAGAAGCTAGTCAAAAATAAAAGTCGTTTCCCAGCAATTATTTTTATGCATCGTTACTTACTTATATCATCACCTTGTATATCGCCAGCTGTCCGTGACGTCATTATGATGGCACGGCTTTAGTTTATGGATTCAACCGGTCGATTCTGTAAAAATCTCACCGTGAAAACTTAGGTGAAGTGAGTTTGTTTTTGCTAGGAATTGACACTATTGACAGCTCACTCCACGTAAGGATTCATAAAAATAATTAACTAAGTATAGTTTGATGTACTGAATGCGTAGTTGACAACTATGATACATCCTCTATAGGAGCTCAACTGTCTCTAATAAAAAAAAGTAATTTAAAAAAATTAAACCGACTTCAAAAAGAAATAAACTCAAAATTATGAAATAACTTTAATTTAGGAAGTCGGTGTCTTTGGTATCTGTATTTTATAGTTTTAGTTTTTTGCCACTGACTTCCGATTTCATAATTTTGAGTTTATTTCTTTTTGAAGTCGGTTTAATTTTTTTAAATTACTTTTTTATTTCGTAATTTTTAGTTTTAAGTAAAAACTGGAATATTTGTTTTTTGTAATAAGTAGGTAATAGTTTTGTTGTAAATATTGCACTAGAATTTGACTAAGGTTTTGAGATGTTTTCCCTTTGACACCCGTAGCTCGTATCAATAAGCCAGGCCGTCACACTTTCACGTCTTAGTCCATATCTTGAAAATTATTGTATCGATTTTGATGAAACTTGTTCCCTAAGTTGAAGTAAATGTAAGCCAATAAAAAAAGAATGTTCACGATCCGATTAATAGTTGCGGAGATATGCGTGGACAAATATACATACGTCTATAAAATTTTGTATATTTGTTTGGAAGCCCTAATAGATTGTCATATGTGAATATAATGCAATTCCAATAATATTACATACATACGTGTCTCCATTTTTTTTGAAGTCGGTAAAAAGCAATTTCTTTTCTATTGTTACCGAACTGCTTGTCTAACAGACGAGGGGATCTGGGTTCCATTATTTCGTTTTATGTTACAGAACCCTTAGAAGATAAAGAAAGTATTATTTCCATAACATGTCAAAGTAGGAAGAAGTTTTGACAGGGTAAAAACCACAGCGCGGTGGAGGAAAGTTTTTGAGCCAAATTGCTTTTAGGGTAAGACCTTGAAGAGAGCGGTAGCGGGAATATTACTTTTTTTTTATTGTGGAGACATGGACGCCTGACAACCCCGTGTCTGGGCACCATTGGTCCCCATGTGACGGGTCAGGTCATTAGTCCCGCCGCCTGCCAATTTTCGGCCGCAGAGGATAGGGAGAGCGGCCAACGTCATACCAACACTCCTCTTCCCCTGCGGCCCCACCACGTCCGCCATCAGACGGTGGCGACCCCGTCAAGGCCGCAGAAGTTATCCCGAGAACGGCACACTGCAATACACTCCTCTCCCGCCGCGGCCTCCAACCATCAGCCGCGATACCTCACGACATCGCGGCCCGCCTCAGGCCCGGTATCCACCAAAGCGGAGAGGAGAGGAGATGTCTCATTTTTCTATAGATTTTCGTGCGAGCAAGCGGGCAAGCGACACGAAATTCTATAGAAAAATGAGACATCTCCTCTCCTCTCCGCTTCGGTGGATACCGGGCCTCAATTGCGATGTCGCCCAAGCGGCACTGCAACCTACTTGTTGGCCGCTACGTCGTCGGCTTACCGGCAAAAGCCACAGGCCTCCTCTCTTCCATGATGTTTTCCTTCGCCGTTTTGAGAGCAGTGGTGATCAAAATAATTTACACAAAGTAAAGCACCTGTCTGGGTTCGAAAATACGTACCTAGTGTTCAAAATTAATGATTTACATTAATGAGCTTTGTTAGATTTTTTTCGTTGTTTTAATTTTTTGTTGAAAGTTTTATTTTTTAACGGCCTTGGTCGTCGGATTTTATCCCTGTGTCGGGAAGATTGTGTTTTTCTCTGAGAAAATTGTCAGTATTAAGCCTGTGGGGTAATTGCGTAGGTATCTCACATGAAATGACAATTGCTCGCAATAGGTTTCATTTTGACAGTTCACCCACGTTCATTGCGTTATTTACATTTTTTCAAACCTATGAATCAATGGATAAGCGATATCCGTCAAAACTCTCGGATTGTGATTACAGTGCGCGCAAAAAAAAAAAAGAAGAGTCTGCGCGCAGCCGACATCAAAAATAGGCGTTTGCAATGAAATTAAAACAAGTCCTACATCTCGTCAGTCGGGGCCGAAACCTACCACTGGGCCACCACTCCTAAAAAGAAAAGGGACAGAATGATGTTTTAAATATGTTTAGTGCTAAACACATTTAGTGATTTATGGTGTGAGCGGGCCTTAGAGAGAGATGAATATAAACGTTGATGAATGGAAGAGGCGAGTACGACCCAACAAAACATGGCGTCTGAGGGATAATAATAGAAAAAAAAGGTAGTGAATACAGATATGATAGACCTAGATGAAATGAAATGATGAAATGATTTTATTTTTTGTAAGTAGGTTTATACAAACACTTTTACACGTCAATCATGTTTTTTTTTTTAAACTAGATGAAGTCGGCGTTTCCTATCTGACTACTCTGAGAAGAAAGGCCGAAACAAACTCAGAGGTCACAGTCTCTTTTAAAGTCCAGACATAATCTTGGTCAGGTTATATGAAGACCATGTAGATCGATGTCTGAGGTGGTCTTTTGAGGAAAGAACCACACAGATTGAGAGGACCTGTCCAGATAACACAAGTATCACGGTCTGTATGAAAACCAAGCGTGCCATTTTTGATTACCTACTATGACGTCACAAGCACTATTTAGTGATGGGAAAACCAAATCGATTCAAAGACGCCGCCGCGTGCGGCACCCGTCTCGCCCCACCCCTGGGCCTAGCGCCAGCGCTCACGCTCACCCAACCAGCAGCCGGCCGATTCTGTAAAAATCTCACCGTGAAAACTTAGGTGAAGTGAGTTTGTTTTTGCTAGAAATTGACACTTTTGACAGCTCACTCTACGCTCACTTCACCCAAGTTTTCACCGTGTGATAGTTACAGAATCGCACTCCAGTACACTTAACAGGACGGAGCGCGAAAGTGGCGGCTTACGATTTTTGTACGTAAGCTGGTGCGATTTTTTGGTACGCGAAGTAGTTGCTCTTGCGTTATCTAGGTGTATCTACAACATTATTCTTAGTATATGCGAAACCCGAAACACGTGTCTAGTATTTTTATGTAAAGAATCTATGTACAAAATTTCAAAACTGTATCATGAAAAATCACAAAGTTATAAGCTTGTTATCTGTTTGTCCGTACAAAAACATGCTCACCCGCCCCACTCGCGTCGCGCCGTCTTGCGCTCATTGATAATAGTACCTAGGTGCCTAACCGTTCGGCGCGAAGATTGGATAACCTACTTAGTGTCGCTCGGTGTCCAACTTTTAACCTTTTTTAAATATTTTTGGGACAAAATATAACATGGGGTAAAAATTATTGGAATCGATTCAGTTACTTATTCTGAATAAACTATATTCAGGTTTCGCATATACTAAAAATAACGTTGTATATCTGTGGTAGTGAATGATAATCCATGTAATATTTTTTGTGTTTTTCGAAATACAAATATTCAGAAGCGAATCCTTTTGCCAAACCTGATGAATTCACTCCTCTGTTTTCCTACGAACTTTGTCTAACAGAAAGGCGTAAATAAACTAAACATACTATCAAACTTCTTTATATTCACTTGTCAATCAAGTCATCCGCTCCGCTCTGCTCTGATGAAGCTACCTTTCCAAACTATTAACAGCCCCCAAGCGAATTTGCACTCTACGATCGAAGTTATAAGTTTGTTTTACTTTGCTTCTTTCTCCCTCTTGTGTATCATTGCGTCTTTTATTTTTTTTCCTTTCAGTGTCTTATCGATGGGTTGGTACGTAGGTAAGCGAAGTTTGTCAAGCATGCTTGAAGAAGGGAAATTGGGATTCTGAAATTTCTTGTTTCCCCGACCCACCCCCTGCAGCGCAACGCCTGCCCGCGCTTCAATTTGCTCCGCTCCTAAAGGTCGTAGTTTTCCTATTCCTCAAGAATTGGGCAAAAACAACAATATTTTTTGAAATTCGACTAGCAGTTTTAGAGATAAGGGCGATCAAACAAACAGACTCTTCAGTTTTATTATTAGTATAGTGTAGTTTACGGTTTTTCCCGGTCTGTTGGGTTTTCTGTGGATACAGAAATAGGAAATTTTAACCTTTTGACCGCCACAGTAATTTAGAGATGACAAACCAAAATGTGCCCAATAGGCCTCCCCCAAGCACTTCCACTTCGACCGGTTCTGTGCTTCTCGCATCCAACGGGTTCCTGCGGCCTTCACAAGGTCGTCGGTCCACCTTGTGGGAGGCCTTCCAACGCTACGTCCAGATAGAATACAACAACTTATTAGAAGATACATAGTATCTTGTCCACCATATCGTACATAGTACAGTAGTAGTGTCGTAGTAGTAGTAGTATCGTATATTGGACAATGTACATAGTGTCTTGTCCGTATCTTGTCATAGTGTCTTGTCGTTGTCTTGTCTTGTGTTTTTGTCTTGTCTTGTGTCTTGTCTTGTCTTGTGGTACCAGCCTTACCAAGGGGTATCGTATTATCCAGTAACTGGGTTGTGGAGGTCAGATAGGCAGTCGCTCCATGTAAATACTGGTATTCAGCTGCATCCGGTTAGACTGGAAGCCGACCCCAACAAAGTTGAGATAAGGCTAGGCAGATGATGATGACATAGTATCTTGAAGTATGTGTGTGTTATTATTTTTAAGTGTTAAGTGTATGTTAAAATCTTCACACAATGGGTGCCTGAAGATGGACGGCGCCGCCGAGGCCGGCCCAGAAAGAGATGGCGAGATGACCTGGACGCGTACCGCGAGGGCTGGTTCGAGGTGGCGCGGGAAAAGAGTTCCTGGAAGGTTTTGGGGGAGGCCTTTGCCCAGCAGTGGGACAGCACAAACATGTTTGTCGTACATTCTTCAAGCAAGTGTGTAACACAAAAACTCTCAGCAAAGTTTTCTTTGTAAGAAAAACCGATACAACTTGTATGAAGTTTCACTCCGCATTCTTGCTGTAGTTTGATTTTTTTGCACTGGCAACATTGACGCTCTTTGGAATTCCGATACTGCTGGCATTCATCGGAACTTTTATGTTTTAACTTGACATGATATCTATGTTGACATACGAGATTTTGTGGGTGACTCTCGTGGCTAAGTAATAACTCCCGCACAGGGCGATCGATCAAGTTAAGCTACGCTTGGCGCGGTTCGGTCCGTGGATGGCTGACCACGTGGTGTGAAGATCTATACATAATAATAATCATTTTATTATCAGGCAACTAAGGCCCATAGATAAAATACACAAAAATACTCTTATCTATATCTTCTATACATATAATAAATCTGTAGACGAGGCGTTTCTGTACATTGAAAATATTAAAAAAAAAAATTGTTGGGGTGTTATAGGATAACCAACAGATGCCATTTCATCAATTTTTAGAATTTTTGTCTGTTTGTCGGTTTGTCGGTTTGTCTGTTTGTCTGTTTGGATGTGACAAAATTTGATTTGAACACGTTCAACGTAAAAAGTACCAAACCAATATGGTAAATTTTTATACTCAAATATAGTGTAGAACTCGGAGTAGTAGTTAGTTTTGGTTTCATCGCAATCGCTTCACTGTATCAAAAGATATAATCAATTTAATGTATTCTACAACAACTTTCATTACGTAAGTTGGATACACGTAATGACATCTATTGGCGCTTTATAGTACTAACGAAAACATAATTATTGTGTTTATAACATTATTATGTGAATAATTACGTCATGCAGGCTTACCTATAAGATGACTATCACAGTCACTTCTGCCTGTGTTATTTGAAAAAGTAATGATTACATAATATAATGTTAATCGCTTTCGATTGTTGGTTGATTAGTGGCGCTAAAAGAATTTCAAATAAAAAGTGAGGATAATGTAAGATAATATTATGTGATGTGGTGTTCTGAGTGATAAAGATTGCAATGATAAATGAATTTATTTTTGTAAGTAGGTTTGTACAAACACTTTTACACGTCAATCATGTTTTTATTTTTTAAACTAGATGAAGTCGTCGTTTCCTATCTGAGAAGAAAGGCCGAAACAAACACACACACGGGCACCTTTATGTAGGAGCTCTTTCGAGGGGCAAGCAACCTTTCTAACATTGTTAACAGAGAAGCATTTTCTTAGTGACATAAGGTTTTAAGATCATAATTATCATACTTTCATAGTTTTTTTGCCTTTTTTCTCGATTTTTTTTTAATTTCTTTACCATGATAACGCTTCAACGCACACCTCAAGACGGGCTGTTGATTTATTGAGTATAGGTTCGGCAGGTGCACACCCTTTTTTTTTGTTTCCGGGGTGGAAAATCTTCATGGATGTCCGCCGCCCTGGAACGTGCGGCGAGGTCTGTCAGGCTCTTACTGACTAAAAATCAACCCGGTGTTCCGTCTCACACCTACGTCGGGGGTTGCGGGACCGTACGATCCTTCCACAACCCCCGACTGGTGACGTCAAAGAGGGGCGCGCGTGGAACACTACGCGCCGCCAGCTCAAGTCCTGATGTGTTGGCGGTGACAGACGTCCCCGAATTCGTCGCCCCTGGACCCGTTTAGGGGGGCTGGAAGAGGGCGTTGTACGCCCTCCGCCGACGCCCGATGCGCCTACTGCGGGCCGGGTGAGTGGATGAGATCTCCCTCTCCCTTTCCACAGCCTCCTTCTGCGAGACGACCGTTTCGCAGAAGGAAACCACCGCGTCCCAGGACTCTTCGCTGCCGTCGACTCGACTACGGCCGGCAGCGATACGTCAAGGTGCACACCCAATACAAGTAGCACTGCCATGTCGTAAAAAGGTATTGTAAATTATGTTTTCGAGACAATAACTAAATTTTTAGCCATTGTCTTGGTTAAAACCATATCGACCCTTTTTTTTTTCGGATGGGAAATCATCAAATGACCCCTCCCGCTCTGGGTGGAGCGGAAGGGAGTGTCAGACTCTTACTGACTAAAACCCAGCTACCCATTACTCTCCGCCCGCAGGCCCGCGCCTACGGTGGCCGGGAGTCGTCACGCGGCTCCCGACGCCCGGAGCGTCTCCCACGGTGGCTGGGACGGGAGGCTCTCTCCATGAGCCATCCCGCCACTTCCTTTGCTAGCATGACTGCTTCGCAGAAGGAGGTGACTGCCTCCCACTCCCTCTCGCCCCGGACCATGGCTTGCACCAGGGCCGGACGCGAGAGGTCGCCGCCGCTGCCAATCGCCTCTACGAGGACACGGCGGTGCTCCGCACAAGCGGGGCAGACCTCCACTGTGTGCTCCACCGTGTCCTCTGAGCGATCCTAGCAATGGTGACACCCGGGCGTTTCCTCCCGCCTGATGATGTGCAGGAACCTCCCGAAACTTCCGTGTCCGGTGAGGACCTGCGTCAGGCGGTAGGTGAGGGCGCCGTGGCGCCTCTCTAGCCACTCCTTAAAGAGGGGTCTTATCGCCGCTATCGCGGCGTGCCCTGCGCTGGGTAGCGACAGTCGCTCTTTCCATGCCGCCATGAGATCGCGCCGGAGATCTGTCCGCTCCGCACCGATTTGCCGTAAATGGACATAATATGGCTATTTGGTCAGACAATCAGCCTCGAGCAGGCGCTTTAATTTTTATTTATCCTCAAAAATCAAAGTGACACTTCGTCGCATTGTCATTATGAACCCTGAAGACGCAGTGACTGCTGTGCAGTCGAAAGGGCTATGGTTGAGAACCCCAGGCAAGGAAAGCGTTACCAGACAAGATCGGAAGATTTTTCCTTTTACACCTTTCCTAAGCGACACATTATTGTGTTCTGACATCCACGCGAACGAAGTCGCGGGCACAGCTAGTACAATAATAAACTAATTCATATTAAAAACCTTAAAACTATGACTATACACGTAACGTTGTCGGCCATACCTAGACCCCTCCGTGACTCGGAAAGCACATCATTCGTAGATCTCTGACAGCCGTTACGGGTCGTCAGAAAACTGAAAGTCTCACAACCAGTCTTACCAAGGGGTATCGTGTTACCCAGTAACTGGCTTGTGGAGGTCAGACAAGCAGTCGCTCCACGGAAAATACTGGTCTTAAACTGGAAGCCGAACCTAACATAGTTGAAAAGGCTAGGCAGATGATGATACGAGATTTTTTGGACTGGTTAAATAAATCATCGAAACAAACATTACACATGTTTATATTGGAAAATTTCAAATACCTTTCTTCGATTTAAAGACTGATTGTAGAAACCATTGATCTCGTCTGTGGATTAGCACCCAAATATTGAGTTAAGATTTTTTAGTGAACTGAAATCTGTAACTAGAGCGTTGGTGAAACAGTCATGATCTGTTTGCTATTTCACTATGTCTCCACCAAGTACTCTCTGAAGAGGTTAGCAGTGGAGTAACCTAGGTATACCTACTTACTTTTCGCCCATTTATGTTTAAGTATCATGCATAGGAGACCATTTTTTCGTTAGCTGGGCATAAATACAGAATGCAGCACCCTTATAGAGGTATGAGGAACAGGGTGTAAAGTTCACTCAACCTCCATAGTAAAGGGAGGATCCTCCGACCAGACGGGTGTTGTGTCTGGCGAGCAACTGTCCGATTATTCATGTCGGGCCTTTGTATATGTGCTAGTTGCGCGGTAAACGCGATAAATTAATGTAAACCAGCAGTGGGAACATTATAAGCTGATTATGATTTGCCAAATCAACGAAGATCAATCAAGCTACCATCATTTTATTTGGCGAAAAGTCGTAGATAGAACATTAAAAAATTAAATACGCGTCAGCTTGAAACCTCCTACTTTTTTCGTCGGTTAAAAATGTTGATTTGTATCTTGAAATATTTCAGTATCTCCCAAAATATTCACAACATCAACACAGCTCAGAATTTCAAGACACTTATAACTTATAAGGCTCTTTGTAGGAGCCTCCTCAAATTGAGGCCCGTACGAACTTCCTAGAAGATCCGCCTGGAAAGTTCGCCTACTACTAGGTGCAAGTAGAAGTAGGAGTCTCTTCGACAATCCTTCTTAGTGAGTGTAATGAGGTGTTGAAACAGTTTGACACCTCTTCGCGAACTAAATGCATTTCAATTTGGAATAATTTATGGTTTGGACTTTTGGAGATAGTAACGGAATTTGTGCTTGAATGTCAACAAAAATAGGCTACATAGCATAAAATAACATCACGCCTTTTTCCCCGAAGGGTTGGACAGGGGTGTGCCTGTAGTACACCTACATTTTGCCAGTTACATTTAAGTCCCATGTAATAGGGGGTGGGCGAGCCTATGGCCATCAACTATTGGTTGGATCAAGGTGGCTCTAGAACGGGATGCCTGGACGGTTTGGGGAAAGTGGGACAGCATAGACTAACTTTAATATTGTTAGGGTTCCGTGCAATGATTTCAAAAGTAAGGATACGCCCGTCTGAACATTTTACGTAGAAGTTCTTCGTTCGAAGTTCGAAGTTCGCGCGCACCACTGTCAACTGAGTCGCGTTGGCCCTAAAACCGTCATTTTAGGGCCAGCGCGTTGGTGCCATTTAGTCGCGCCGTTAGCCCGGTCCTTACGCTAGTAATATATATGTCAATGGTTCCGTGCCTCAAAAGGAAAAACGGAGCCCTTATGAGATTTATTTATTTATTTAATTCTTCAAGCACATAAATGTACAGAGGCGATGTATGAGATCACTTCGTTGTTCGTCTGTCAAGACCCTTTTTCTCAGGAACGCGTAAAGTTGTCAAGTTGAAATGAATACCAAATATTCAGTGCTGGAATCCCTTGAAGCAGTGAAAAAATCACTTCTAAGACTTCTAAGTCAACGCAATCAATAGATACGGGCGTTTATGTTCCGTTTATGCCTATTTTGACAATCGCAAGGTAATGAAAACCTATAGGGTACTTCCCGTTGACCTAGAATCATTAAATTTGGCAAGAAGCAATGGCATGTAGCACAAGTAAAGGAATAAATCCGAAAACCGTAAATTTGTAGTTACATTACAAAAAAAAAAACGGGAATAATATTCGAGACACGATTCCAGTGATAAACTATTTACATACCTACCTACAAATTTGTACGGAACCCTCGGTGCACGAGTCCGACTTCACCGGTTTTTTCTTAGCAGTAATTGTCAAAAGGCTCGACTTAGGGGATGCGGATGGGTAGTTCTTCGAAATTTGATTCTTTGACTGATCCATATGGCCAAAATTTAATTTCACTTTCAGCTCTTTAACACATGTTCATATGAAAATAGGTAGGTATACCAAATAACATATATTTGAATGAGGGACTCGTTTTTATAAAGTAGTTTTCAAGATATTAATTTTGTGCCCAGATGAATCAGAATGTGTTACATATTAATCAGAAACAGAAATAAAAAGTAATAAATACACCGTTAGTTAGGAATGTAAATTCTAAACAATAATTATTAATTCTTAAATAGGACTAAGACATATCAAAAGTATCATATTTAGAACAAGATTATACTCCTGTAATTTTTTTATTATTCAAAAGGTTATAGCTAAGTAAATAATCTATACATATAATAAATCTGTAGACGAGGCGTTTCTGTACATTGAAAATATTAAAAAAAAAAATAGTTGGGGTGTTATAGGATAACCAACAGATGCCATTTCATCAATTTTTAGAATTTTTGTCTGTTTGTCGGTTTGTCTGTTTGTCTGTTTGGATGTGACAAAATTTCATTTGAACAGGTGCAACGTAAAAAGTACCAAACCAATATGGTTAATTTTTATACTCAAATATAGTGTAGAACTCGGAGTAGTGTTTAGTTTTTGTTTCATCGCAATCGGTTCACTGTATCAAAAGATATAATCAATTTAAAGTATTCTACAACAACTTTCATTGAGTAAGTTGGATACACGTAATGACATCTATTGGCGCTTTATAGTACTAACGAAAACATAATTATTGTGTTTATAACATTATTATGTGAATAATCACGTCATGCAGGCTTACCTATAAGATGACTATCACAGTCACTTCTGCCTGTGTTATTTGAAAAAGTAATGATAATGATTACATAATGTTGGTTGATTAGTGGCGCTAAAAGAATTTCAAATAAAAAGTGAGGATAATGTAAGATAATATTATGTGATGTGGTGTTCTGAGTGATAAAGATTGCAATGATAAATGATAAATGATTTTATTTTTGTAAGTAGGTTTGTACAAACACTTTTACACGTCAATCATGTTTTTTTTTAAACTAGATGAAGTCGGCGTTTCCTATCTGACTACTCTGAGAAGAAAGGCCGAAACAAACACACACACGGGCAACTTTATGTAGGAGCTCTTTCGAGGGGCAAGCAACCTTTCTAACATTGTTAACAGAGAAGCATTTTCTTAGTGACATAAGGTTTTAAGATCATATCATAGTTTCATAGTTTTTGCCTTTTTTCTCGAATTTTTTAAAATTTCTTTACCATGATAACGCTTCAACGCACACCTCCAGACGGGCTGTTGATTTATTGAGTATAGGTTCGGCAGATGCACACCCTTTTTTTTGTTTTCGGGGTGGAAAATCTTCATGGATGTTCGCCGCCCTGGGGCGGGCGGCGAGGTCTGTCAGGCTCTTACTGACTAAAAATCACCCCAGTGTTCCATCTCACACCTACGCCGGGGGTTGCGGGACCGTACGATCCTTCCGCAACCCCCGACTGGTGACGGCAAAGAGGGGCGCGCGTGGGACACTACGCGCCGCCAGCTCAAGTCCTGATGTGTTGGCGGTGACAGACGTCCCCGAATTCGTCGCCCCTGGACCCGTTTAGTGGGCTGGAAGAGGGCGTTGTCCGCCCTCCGCCGACGCCCGATGCGCCTACTGCGGGCCGGGTGAGGTGAGGTGAGGTGAGGTGATCTCCCTCTCCCTTTCCACAGCCTTTCGAGACGACCGTTTCGCAGAAGGAAACCACCGCGTCCCAGGACTCTTCGCTGCCGTCGACTCGACTACGGCCGGCAGCGATACGTCAAGGTGCACACCCAATACAAGTAGCACTGCCATGTCGTAAAAAGGTATTGTAAATTATGTCTTCGAGACAATAACTAAATTTTTAGCCATTGTCTTGGTTAAAACCATATCGACCCCTTTTTTTTTCGGATGGGAAATCATCAAATGACCCCTCCCGCTCTGGGTGGAGCGGAAGGGAGTGTCAGACTCTTACTGACTAAAACCCAGCTACCCATTACTCTCCGCTCGCAGGCCCGCGCCTACGGTGGCCGGGAGTCGTCACGCGGCTCCCGACGCCCGGAGCGTCTCCCACTGTGGCTGGGACGGGAGGCTCTCTCCCTGAGCCATCCCGCCACCTCCTTTGCTAGCATGACTGCTTCGCAGAAGGAGGTGACTGCCTCCCACTCCCTCTCGCCCCGGACCATGACTCGCACCAGGGCCGGACGCGAGAGGTCGCCGCCGCTGCCGATCGCCTCTACGAGGACACGGCGGTGCTCCGCACAAGCGGGGCAGACCTCCACCGTGTGCTCCACCGTGTCCTCTGGGCGATCCTAGCAATGGTTACACCCGGGCATTTCCTCCCGCCTGATGATGTGCAGGAACCTCCCGAAACTTCCGTGTCCGGTGAGGACCTGCGTCAGGCGGTAGGTGAGAGCGCCGTGGCGCCTCTCTAGCCACTCCTTAAAGAGGGGTCTTATCGCCGCTATCGCGGCGTGCCCTGCGCTGGGTAGCGACAGTCGCTCTTTCCATGCCGCCATGAGATCGCGCCGGAGATCTGTCCGCTCCGCACCGATTTGCCGCGGAAGCGAATCTTCCCCCCGGCGTAGTGCGTAGTTAGCAAATGTGGGCACAGGTTTACAGAATAAGTTAAGAAAGACTTCAAACTACTTTTCAGATAAACTTCAGTAGGTACGATTTAAGAGTAACACCATTGATGTATTCTTCTTTTTATCTTCTAGATATCTCGACGCTATGATAAAGTCTTAATATTGGTATGTAAGATATCTACAATACCAATTTAAGAATTTCTAAATTTATCGCAGAGCGGCAGAGAAGAAGACAAGACTTATAAAAACTAACTTCAAACTTCACCTACTAATCTCAGATATACTTTAGATAAAATGGTGGTATGATTTTACGATTTATTCCGGTCTAACTTAGTATTCTAAAACAAATGCAAAATAAAATGGACATAATATGGCTATTTGGTCAGACAATCAGCCTCGAGCAGGCGCTTTCATTTTTATTTATCCTCAAAAATCAAAGTGACACTTCGTCGCATTGTCATTATGAACCCTGAAGACGCAGTGACTGCTGTACAGTCGAAAGGGCTATGGTTGAGAACCCCAGGCAAGGGAAGCGTTACCAGACAAGATCGGAAGATTCTTCCTTTTACACCTTTCCTAAGCGACACATTATTGTGTTCCGACATCCACGTGAACGAAGTCGCGGGCACAGCTAGTAATAAATAAGATCAAAACTACTGACTTGTACACGGTCAAAAATTGGACAAGGAGAATTACGCAACAAAAGCGCTCCTATCGTGCTGGAGAGGGGAAAACTAATTTATTTTATTATTCATATGGGGTTTTGACCATACGAATCAGGCACAGATGAATCAGGATTTTGCCTACAATCATGCATAACTCATCGTACATACAGACTTCATTATTATCATTTTTCTACACGAATCTATAACCCAAAAGCATCACACGAAACACAGATTGAAGTTTTAAAACAATAAAATAAATTTTATAAAGTAGACATTGTAATCAGGATGCCACCTGAACCAAACACAGATGAATCAGGTATTTTCCTTCGTAACACCGGATCTAAGCCAACCAGCCGCACGTCTACCTTCTAGGTCGTCCGTTGCACGACTGGCTTCCCCCCGCGCTGGAAGCCAGACTCTCATTATTATTACCCGACCAAGTACGGTCAAGCGCAGCTTACGCCACATTAATCAGTATTATACGCCGGACACTTCTTTTTTACTTATTTATAAACAGACTAACGTAGTTATAACTAATACACATTTTTTTTGTAAGAGGACAACTCATTTCCTTTCGATATAATTATAATTTATATTGATGTATCAAAGGGAAAATGCGACATCGACCATTTTGTTCCGGAAAATGGCAAACGGACGCGCTATATGAATCAGAAGAACGACCTTCAAATATTTTTATTTTGTACCTAGACAGCAATTATTAAAAAAAAATCATTTGTCCCAGTAAGGGATAAAGCTAAACTGTACAAAAAAAAATATTACATGCCGTTTTTTTATTTGGTTACAGAAATATACCCACAGACATCGAAAATTTTGTCCCTGAAGAATTACCCGGATATCAATTTCCTTACTGAGCCATATGGCAATTGCCTGGGATTAATAAAGTAGTAACAGGGTCGATACGTAAAGAAGATAATATATTTCTTACTAGCGCCTTTTGTAGATATTTATAAGATCTACAATTAATTAGAATATTATATGGTTCTATCTTTTATAGTTTAGGCAGCGTACGCAAAATAAGTAACTTTTCTGGTTGATTTTTTACACTTTGTGTCCGAAAAACCCAAATATCTTACGGATGTCCTATTTTTTTCCAAAATAAAATAAGTATAGCCTATGTTACTCGTGGATAATGTAGCTTTCGAATGGTGAAAGAATTTTTAAAATCGATCCAGTAGTTTTTGAGCCTATTCATTACAAACAAACAAACATACAAACAAAGTTTTCCTCTTTATAATATTATTATTATATTTTAACATATCTAAAAAAAAAAAAATTAAAAAAAAATCTAAATAAAATAAATAAAATATCTCGGGACCATGGGGTCCCGGTCCTTTGGAAGGCCGAAGCCAACTCGCAGAGGCCCGTTAGAGATTTTCAATGAAATGAGGCACCAACCGACGATTATCCCTGCTCGCACTATGCAAGTGCACCCAAGGACAACCCCCGGTTGGTGTAGGACTATTGCAAAATATGGAAACAAAAATATTATATTATGGGTTTTGGTGGCTAAAGTGAACTGGTTATCTAAGACTATGGAAAAACTATAGCCCCTGCCTGTTATTATTATTATTAGTGTAGATTACATCTGTGTTCCAGTTTGAAAAGTCATGATTCGACGCAACATGTCCTTTTCATCCATACTTTTCTACGTCATCGCGGTAGTCACCCCCCCTTTCTCACTCATCTTTCACACAGTCCGTCCATCGTTTCTTTGGTCTTCCCCTACTTTTATAGCCACCACCCACATGCATACCCAAAACTCGTCTTTTTTTGTCTAGTTTAAAAAGTATGAGTGACAATGTGTACAGTCACGAGCACTAATATGTCAACACTTGGCAACTTTCAATTGCGATTTTTTCGTGAAATGACTAATGCAATGTTAAAATACGACACTTTACATAAACCTATGTGTTCGAAAATACTATGTTCGTAGTAACATACAATTTCATTCAAAAATAAAGGAGAAAGTCTCCTTTGAATAAAGCCAAGTGTATACATACTTATGCTTGTGACTGTACCAGTCAAATCATAATATTATCATCGTTCCCTGGAACTGCTAAATGCTCTTGCAAATTGTCTCAAAGAAAATAAAGAAAAGTACTTATTGCGACTCGTACAGGAAGAAAAAACTGACCAAGTGCGAGTCGGACCCGCACACGAAGGGTTCCGTACCACAAGACAAAAACGCCGAATAAAACACGTTTGTTGTATGGGAGCCCCCCTTAAATATTTATTTTATTCTGTTTTTAGTATTTGTTGTTATAGCGGCAACAGAGATACATCATCACGGTTCATGAAATACAGCCTGGTGACAGACGGACAGTGGAGTCTTAGTAATAGGGTTCCGTTTTTACCCTTTGGGTACGGAACCCTAAAAATGTAGCGGTATCTACAACGCCACATGCGTACAACGCGTCATACTACGTCACGCAAATCCTACATCGCGCAAGTAGAGTTTACCGCGAAATTAGCATAGATACAACGGCCCCGTCATGAATCATTGGGCAGTTGCCCGCCAGACATAACATCCGTCTAGTCGGAGGATCCTCCCTTTTCTATAGAGTATGAGTGAACTTTACACCCTGTTCCTCATGCCTCTATAAAAACGGTTAAAGATACCAATTGTGGCAAACGAAACCCTTTATTATTTACAAAGCTTAATTAAATGTCCTTCAGTCTCAAACAATTAACGTTCCTGACATTGATAAGCCGAAAAAGGACATTGTATTATTAAAACACAAAAGACATAATCCCATTTAATTTGTATCAAGATATGCAATGGGAACCAAAAATATAAGTTTTAATCTCCTCATAAATAAGGCTGCCTTTCCGGTTGCCACTTAAAATTAAATACCGAATAAATTACTTTGAAGATATGAGCAGAGATCACAAATCGAAGACCGCATCTGTCAATTACTGTGCCCGCTTTTAAAGTTTAAAAAAGTAAAAAACAAAGATGGCGGTGCGGCCGTCCCGCCAAAACAAAATGGACGAGTGTGGTAGCGTTCGAACGTCAATAAGCGTTGGTTTTTTTTTTTGTTTTTTGGTTCCTATTCATGTTTGTTTGGCGAATAAACTGTGCTAAAGTTCGGCCATCTGCACGACTGCATTGATAAATGTTTGAATGGAAGAGTGTGAATATTTGCAGTCGATACGTAGGTACTTGTATCAATTGATGTTATGAAAGCCAAGAATCGATCCTTTTCATTAATGTGCAATCGTTGACTGACTTGCGGTTTGTCATCACATGTACCTACATATTGAAGCAAGGGTAGCCCGAGAAATTCTAATTTTTGAAGTATCGGTTTGCCCAAACTGGCTGGTACTGGACTAAGTATCGAATTGGAAAGGCATAATACGTCCAGCTGAGCTAGCTTGCCGGTGGAGCAGAAAGACCGCTTATCGGCAAGCGGAGCCTGGGACACCCCTGAGCTAGATGAAATTAGCTGGGGCAGACTGGACGGCATACGGAGGGCAAGGTGTTGTGACGCAGCCTGGGAGAGGCCTTTTTTTTTTGGGTGGGAAATTATCAAACAACTTCTCCCGCGCTGGGCGGAGCGGGGAGGGCGTGTCAGAATTTTACTGACTAAAACCCACCCGTGTTCCTTCAGTTGCCTGTGCCAGGGGCCACGGTATCTCTTACAACCCGCGATGCTGGCAGGCATCGGCCCTAGCGGACCCCGTCAGTTAGTGCTGACATCTCTTTGAGGCGCGCGTGGAATACAACGCGCCGTCGACCCAAGCCTGATCCTTACCGGACGGCGAGCTCCCTGGGGGAGGCCTATGTCCAGCAGTGGACTGCGATAGGCTGAGTTGATTGAATACGTCTAGCAGTACTGCTATAGGCTAATTATGATTAAATTGACGATAATGATTTTATTGCAGAAAACAGAAACGAAAAATGAGATAAAATACGTCAACGTCGTTATCATTATCAGTTGATCACGAATTGACAACTTAAGAGTAAACTAGTCACGAGCTCTAACTCACTGGTGGTCATGACCAAAAAGCACGCCGCCGCCGTCTCACCTGGCTTCGTGTTCGACATAGCTAGTGTTAGTGATGAGCAGTTAGACGCTAGTATACACGAACAACGTCTAGTTCTCACGCACAGAAACACCGTTCCGAACTAATAGGCGCGTAAAAAAATTCGAAAAGTGCTTCGGAAAATCGAGTTTTATGAAAAAACAACTGCATAAATCAATTACAAATAAAGTTTATTGAACTCTTCGATAACTGAGCTTTGTTGGTACGGACTTGGTTTTGAAGATTTTACAGTTCTTTTATACACCCAAAATTACGCTAAAAATAGCAAGAAAAACGAATCTTTGTTAGCTCATAACTTTTTAATGGCTTCTTATTTTACTATTCTGTTTCCGTATAGACTAGACCACATTAATAATAAGACAAAACGATATCATTTAATTTTGGCTGCACAATGTCAAATAGTGGAGTAACTTTCCCGAAATTTGCATGGAAAAAATACCGACTATTGGCACCTTAATCAAGATTTACGAAAAGTCTTTATTTACACAAGCTCAGAGCGAAAGTAAAAAAAGTATTTATTTTTATTTAAGTTTATAATTTTATGTTCCTGTGATGTACAGACGCCAACACATCAAGCAACATCAATTCTTTAATAGATTTTCAACATTATTGCTAAAGCATAAGGTTCAAGGTTGCTTGGGAAAATTTTACAGTTTCGGGTAGCTCGATTTGCTTGGCGTCTTTAAACTTATTTTGTAGTGAAATATTCATTTGCATTGCTGCCCGGAGCGTAGTGTTACTTGTAATCACATGAAATCAGATATTTTAATAAATGCCTGGTTACTGTCATCACGACAACAACGCCGGCTGTCGCTGAAAACCAGGCTCTGCCTCAAAGTCAAAGTATTTGTTAGTACGATTTTTGGTGATATAATTGAAGGCCATTTCTCGTAATTTAAAACGTTCAAAATCTAGTCGCAGTCTCATCTCAGCGACAAACAAATGTCAAAAACTTGTCAAATTTAGGGAAATTAGAGGTATTTTTGACAGATTGAAACTGAGATCTGACTGTGAACGTTCTTAAAATTACGAGAATTGCCCCTCAGGCCTTACCGATATTTTATAGAAACTCAAAAATCTACCCTTTGGGCATACACTGTTAATTTATCAATATGAGAACTCGTATAGGGTCTTAGCATTATGCTGAGCGATGTCCGTTTTGCGTGGATGTGACGCATGTGTTCCCATTTTTTTGTTTTGCTGATGGGAAATCATCAAATGACCCCTTCCGCTCTGGCTGGGTGGAGCGGAAGGGAGTGTCAGACTCTTACTGACTAAAACCCACCCGTGTTCCTTCCTTAGCCCTTTATGTTCCGGGCCAGCGGTAACCCTTTCGGACAATCCCGCTGAGAACAATCCTGTTAGTTTTTTGTGTTTTTGTTCATTTTATGCGTCATATTTAACGCAAATAATAGTATTTTCTTTCTTTCTTTCAAAACATTGTCTCTGAAATGTGAAATAATATGGTTGTTTTCGTAATTTTACACACGGAAAATGTGTAGGTACTCTGTAACATGTTATTTTCAATTTCGCAGTGGTCTGAGCCAAGTTTTAGTTGTTTTTGATTGAAACATATTTTACACGTATGTTTTCAAAGCTTTGCTATCGTAAAACCGGAGTTGTGTGATTTATATTTAAAACTAACTCTGCAAAATAATGTCTTTTTTAGGGTTCCGTGCCCAAAGGGTAAAAACGGGACCCCATTACTAAGACTTCGCTGTCTGTCCATCCGTCTGTTTGTCACCAGGCTGTATCTCAAGAACCGCGATAGCTAGACAGTTGAAATTTTCACAAATTATGTATTTCTGTTGCCGCTGTACTACCTAAAAACAAAATAAAATAAATATTTAAGAGGGGCTCCCGTACAACAAACGTGTTTTTTTTCGGCGTTTTTGCCTTGTTCCGTAGAACCCTTCGTGTGTGAGTCCGACTCGCACTTAGCCAGTTTCTTTTTCTCACAAATAATGCACACCTGCCATGTTGACTGGTAGAGGATACCTAAGGCATTAAACCTGCCTTTGTATAGACTCCAGCACATCAAGCTACCCAAAACTGTCAAATTTTCCCAATCAACTTTGAACCATATGCTTTAGCGATAATGTTGAAAATCTTTTAAAGAAATTTGACAGACTGTAGTAGCTTGATGTGCTTGGCGTCTGTACCTTTTACGTTGCATATAGTTTAATAAATAAATCCTACTAATATTATAAATGTGAAAGTTTGTGAAGATAGATGTTTGTTACTCAATCACGCGTAAACCGTTGAACAGATTTAGATGAAATTTAGTATACAGATAGTTTAAGTTCCGGGAAAGGACATAGGATACTTTTTATCCCGATATTCCCACGGGATCGAAACTTACGCGGGTGAAAACGCAGGGCGCTGCTAGTAAACAATATATAAAAAAACGGCAGGAATGCAAAAGGTCTCGATTATTAGAACTATAATAATTGTGGAAAAGAAACTGAAAAGAGTACCAAGTGTGTCTTATTCTTCGGTGTTTCTTTATTAGTACGCTGATGCAAATGAAAAATGTGCATTAGAACTAATTTTCTGGAAGCAATACCTATAACTTCAACAAAAAAAAACTAAGTACTAAGAAATTTTATTAAAAAGAGAAACGCAATTAAGACGCTTGTCTAACACGATTTTGACCTGTAAGTTAGTAATTACACAATACGTCCAATTTCAAATCTTGCCTACAACGTCATAATACCATCTGATGAGCCCACACGAGATAATAAGATGTTCATATCTTTAGATGCGATCTCTGTATTAAAAATTGGGGAGCGTTGGCAGAATGTAAAATACATACAGTGTGAGTCTACATAATGTGCACATAACGAAATGAGGGAAACATAGCTTAATTTTATCGACGGAAAAAATATTTGAAAAAATAAAAAAATATTTAAAAGGATCTTTACCTGCTAAAGTATGTTGATTGCAAGGCCTTTCTTTAACAGTTGATAGGAAATGTTGTGATTGAGTTATAAACATGGTATTTTACGTTTAGAAATCTGATACGATGGAAAATAATTTAAAGTAATAAAAAAGAGTAGGTAATCGGGGCTTTTATTGAGTAATTTTACAATTATTGTAAAAATTGATGAAAAAATATCTGATTTTTGTTAGAAAAAAATCATAATTCTCAATTGAGGGCGATTGTTTACACAGGGTCACAGCAGCGAACAAGAATTTTAATAAAAATTCTACAAAAAATTTTTAATTTTTTTTTTTCGTCGATAAAATTAAGCTTAGTTACCCTCATTTCGATATGTGCACTTTATGAAGACTCACACTGTATTGTCGAACTAGCAAGGGGTCGTGGGGGGGGTGGAGGGGGGGTTCAGGGAATCAGACCGGAATAAATCATAAAAATCTATGTTTTTGTAAAACTGTAGCGAATAAGTATTGTCTGTTTGTTGAAAACATTTTTGGTGTGTCGCAAGAAAAACATTCATGATTGATTGAGCAGTGGTGACCCAGTGGTAACAGCTGCGACTTACGTATCGGGTCGTAGGTTCGAATTCAGACAGGCGCTTTCCTTTGTGCATATTATTTCACCACCACTGCTCTCAAAACGGTGAAAAAATACCATCGTGAGGAAACCGGCATGGCCTAGAACCAAAAATTCGAAGACATGTGACATCTACCAACCCGCAATACCGCCCGCGTGGTGGATTACGGCCCACTCCCTCTCACAGAGAGGAGACCTGTGTCGCAGCAGTGGGAACATTAGAGGCTCATTATGTCACGTCACGTTTTAAATTTTGATGTTACGATTTATTGGAAGTTTCAAAATAATCCTATGCATGCGCCCCGCGGTTTCACCCGAGTTAATGTCGATCCCGTGGGAATATCGGGAGAAAAAGTAGCCTATATATTAATCCGGGGTGTCAGCTACCTCCATACAAAATTTTATCAAAATTGGTCCAGACGTGGTTGAGCGTGAAGAAGTAACCCACCCGTGTTTCTTCAGTTAAAGGCAACTGAAGGAACACGGGTGGGTTTTAGTCAGTCAGCCAGGGCCCAGGGGCCACGGTATCTCTTTCGAACAACTCGCGACCCTGGCAGGAACAACTCTATTTCAATTCCATACTCCAAGCCAAACTAAATTCTACAATCTACATACTCTTCTATTATTTCGTTCAAAAGGTATCTGCAGGGAACTCTGATTATAATTAAACCAAATTGGATGCAAGCGGAGTCTGGAGTGAAAGTAGCTTTGCTATATTTTTTTCTTCCAACATTCATGACGGGTCTTTGACTTGTGAATAACTCTCTGGATAGAATAGAATACTTAATCTGTGTTCGCAATTTAATTGCCAAAAATGTAAACAAATATGACTTTATGGAAAAATTACTTTAACACCTACACAATAAAGTTCAGTTTACGCTGCAACTTCAAATATTTATATGACTTTTAATTTTTTTTTATCGGATCCACATCTGCGAACCAACCGCGGCAAGCGAAGCTGAACCTTTGATCCCGTGCGGCTGTTATCATTTAGCCACGAGCCCCTCTAAGGCTCAAATCACACCGAGATGGAAGCGAAGCGGAGCGCAGTTTCAGTGTCATATGAATTTTAACTTTATTTTCATTACTGTAATACTTATTATCGCATGAGAAACTTGAGTCATCGGAGTGCACGCGGCGCCGCGGGCGGCCGCGCGACCTTTCAAGTTTCTCAAGCGATCCTATGTATTATAGTAATGAAAATAAAGTTTAAAATTTTATGGCACTGAAACTGCTCGCAGCTTCGCTTCCATCTCGGTGTGATTTGAGCCTTAGATAAAGTCAGCATGTAATGTTCCCACTGCTGGAACACAGGACTCCTTTCTGTGGGAGGGAGTGGGCCGTAATCCACCACGCGCAGCCTGCCCAGTGCGGATTAGTAAATGTCACATGTCTTCGAATTTTTGGTTCTAGGACATGCCGGTTACCTCACGATGTTTTCCTTCGCCGTTTTGAGAGCAGTGGTGATGAAATAGTTTACACAAAGTAAAGCTTCTGTCTGGGATCGAACCTACGACCTACAACTCGTAATTCGCGGCTGTTACCACTGGGCCACCACTGCCTAGTAAGTCTGCCTCTATACAATATAAACATCCGAATAGAGAACCTCCTCCTTTTTTTTGAATTCGGTTAAAAATTAAGAATTACTAAACTTTCATTTGCCTTAAAAAGCTGTAATAAAAAATATATTTTTCTTTTACTCAAAAAAATACACTGGCGTTCATGTAATAGCTTATAGCTGCCATTACATTTTTCACACCTGAGGCAGTTAATGCCTTGAGATAATATTTCATCTTTTAGTACCGAAGCTGCCTACATTAATTTAGCAAATGAAAAATAGGAACACTTGCATACTATTTATGAGTATTTCACGCCTATATTCATGAGCATTTTATCTGAATTGCCTCGACTTGTTACGAACTAGACCAGGGGACCTAAAAAGGCCACTTTGGCAGAATTATAAAAGGATAACATTATGAATCATAAACAGACGCGACACGCGATAAAATCGCGCGCGACCCAAAGGCACCGCAAGTCGCGCAACGAGCGGTTTCTTTGTGTCGCGCGCGATTATATCGCGTATCGTACCTGATTGTAGGAGCCTTAAATGTGAGTTTCACTCGTAAAAGTAATGATATGAAAACTTATTAATAAAATATCGAGTTACAGTATTCACCTGACTAATTAACATGAAAACTCAATCAACACAAACTAATTACTGAACAATTTGTTTACATGTTGTCCATTTTCTATTAAAATTCAACAGTTACTAAAACAAGCCTAACATGATATTCAATTCCATTATTTGCAATTTAGAATGCAAATGGCCGCAATCTGTACACCGGTGGCCGACAAAAAGTGTATACCTTTTTGTTACCTTTCATGCAAATTGAACTGCGTCGTTTTTTTTTCGTCGTATTTGTAAAATATGGCGGCGGGGAGTGTGGGTAAAGTTAATTCGACAAGTGATCGTTATCTTATTAGCTTGGATAAGTTTATGTGAGAGAAAGGAAAGGGTTTATTTCATTTCCTTCGTTCGGTCAACTGGCCCACCATCGAAAGGTTTTATTTAGGACTAGCTGCGCCCTGCGGTTTCACCTGCGTAAATGTCAATCCCGTGGAAATATCGGGATAAAAAGTAGCCTATGTTAATCTAGGGTGTCAGCTACCTTTTTTTTTTTTTTTTGCGGATGGGAAATCATCAAATGACCCTCCCGCTCTGGGCGGAGCGGAAGGGAGTGTCAGACTCTTACTGACTAAAACCCTCCCGTGTTCTTTCCTTAGCCCTTTATGTTCCGGGCCAGCGGTAACCCTTTCGGACAATCCCGCTGACCCGGCAGGCTTCGGCCCTATGGGGCCCCTCCTCGATGCGGTGTCAGCTACCTTCATACAAAATTTAAAAAAGTAACAAACATATAAACACACCCCCACACACACACTCACAAACTTTCGCCTTTATAATATTAGCGTGATTTTATTATTTTCGCACCCTGGTTATCGCACGCTGTGGAGGTGCTGGTCAGAAGACCTAGCCTTATGTAGTCTTTTTTTCTTGTTTATGTGTTTGTTTACTAACAATAGATTTTAAGAATTATGTTACTAACAATTGGGCCTAGTTGCCATTTTTTATTTTTTTTTTATTAATTAAAAACTGTTTATAAATAACACCTACTTAAACAAAACAATATTCCATTCCAGCACAACTTAAGTATAATCCACCCAGTTAAACATAAACATGTTTTAAACAGTGGGCTCATGATAAACTGACAACTTTGCTCAATTTCTCGAGTGTTTTGATAAATAATAACGTAATGGAAAAGTTATGCTCTCATCTAGAATTATTTAGAACTAGCTGCTGCCCGCGACTTCATCCGCGTGACATTAATATATTTTGATATTTTTTCTTTTTAGGATTCCATACCTACCCAAAGGGTAAAAACGGGACCCTATTACTAAGACTAAAAACAAAATAAAATAAATATTTAAGGGAAAATAAATGTTTTTTTCCCATACAACAAACGTGTTTTTTCTATAATACATTTACTCCTTATAACATCAACTATCAGCCACTAAAACTCCCGTCAAAATCGGTCCAGCCGTTTCGGAGATTAGCCGGAACAAATAGGCAGGCAGACAGATACACAACAAAAAAAAAATAGAAATCGTTTTTTTTTTGTTAGAATAACCTTACTTACTTTGATATGCATTTAGTAAAAAGTATTATTTTTCATTTATTTTGACATAACAAATAGATTAACAGACACTTCAATTTTATTTATTTGTAGTATATTATTTTGTATTTACTATTTTTAAAAACCGAATCTAAGTAGTTTGATATGCATTTGGTAAAGAACTGTTATTTTGACATTACAAACAGACACTTCAATTTCATTTATTTGTATGTATAGGTTATTTTGTCCTTAACACACGGTAAAGTAACTTTTGTTGTGAAAGAATCTCGAAGTTGTATTAAACAAAATATGTTAGATTGTACGCTTGTCAGAGAAGGTTGGTGGAAAGTTCAATTTTAATCATAAGTTGGAGATTTCGAAAGAAACGAAACAGCGGTGCTATTCTGTAAAAATCTCACCGTGAAAACTTAGGTGAAGTGAGCGTGGAGTGAGCTGTCAATAGTGTCAATTCCTAGCAAAAACAAACTCACTTCACCTAAGTTTTCACGGTGAAATTTTTACAGAATCGCCCGGCAGTTTGTAACAATTGTAAGCGATTTAATAGTGAAAACAAGTAAATCTGGGCGTAAGGTGAAAAATGTATTCACTGTTCATTACTTTTCTGTTATACAATAGTTCTTGTAGTAGGTAACGAAACGGCCAAGCCTCATATTTTGACTAAGGTGTAGAGTTTGCGAAGTTAGGGCGTGTAGAGTTAGAAGCTTGGCTCTACATGAGATCTGATAACTTTTTGGCAGTGCGAGCCATATGTGGTCTCGACTTGGCAAGATTTTACATGAAAATGTTTTTGGTGGGATTAGTATTGAACCATGCGCCTAAAAACAGAACAATTTGTTTATTGCTCAATCAGCCCGCTCTTGAGCCCGATCACGCCTGATGGAAAGCAATGGATGAGGTCTATGATGGAACCAGCGTGCCCAGAAGATGCCTAAGGCACTGGAACTCGCACGCATTGACGAAACACAGCGGCTGCTTGACGCCGGACTCCAGTGGGAGTCGCAAACCAGGCGGGCGTTAGCCCTACCACCGCAAAGGAAGAATTGGCCAGTCAAATAAGGTGTTAGGTGTGACTGTCCAAGATACGCCGAGCGTGAGAGTTCAGTTAATGATTGGCGAAACAAACTGCGCTACACGAAGAGGCTTCTTCAAGCATCCAAATTATAATGAAAACTGAATCAAAATCCGTTGCGTAGTTAAAAAGATAAACGCGGTCACACAGACAGACACACGTAAAGCGACTTTAATATTTTATTTTTGATTAACTGTCTTATCTATGTACTTCAGAATTGTAACTCTATCAATGTTTTTGATTATAATTCCTTTTTGAGAGCAGTGGTGGCCAAGTGGTAACGGCCGCGACTTACGAGTTGTAGGTCGTAGGTTCGGACCCAGACAGGCGCTTTACTTTGTGTAAATTATTTCATCACCACTGCTCTCAAAACGGTGAAGGAAAACATCGTGAGGAAACCGGCATGTCCTAGAACCAAAAATTCGAAGACATGTGACATCTGCCAATCCGCACTGGGCCCGCGTGGTGGATTACGGCCCACTCCCTCTCACCGAGAGGAGGCCTGTGTCCCAGCAGTGGGAACATTATAGGCTGATTATGGTTATGGTGGATTATGGTTTTGAGCAGAAATAAAATTTTTAAAAGTGCAATAATACTGTGGGGGTTTCAAAAGTGACGCCTTATGTCAGAGCGAATGTGATGTAAAAGTCTATGAGAACAACAAATGTTACGGTGTTTTTTTAGAGTGTTTGTGATTCAGTCCGTTGTTAACATCATAGACTATGACGTCACACCAAGGACTGCACGTGTCAGTTGGCTATTTTTAACGTTTTTTTAAGTACTTTAAATCGCTTTTTTGGCGTTGAATAATTTTTTCACTGTTATAATATGACGATGTAAACTATCTAATAAAAATAAAATTAAAGGAACATTCCTTATTGATTAAAAAAATAGTTGATTGGCGTAACACTACTTGATACTGACGAATCCCTTATCACAGAGCACGGTTCGTGGACTGTATATCCATAGGTCGCTGGTTCAAATCCGGCTCGAAGGACCATTAATGTTGAAGCTAGAATGAAACGCTGACTGTTGTTGACACAAAATTTATTGAGCACTGATTACACTTAAACACTTATGCACTGTTGTAGATAGATAGGAAAGGTAACTAGGTATTATTTTTAGGAATAATGCGCGAGACGGGACGCTGGTACAGAGACCGGAACGAAAGAGAGCCCTTACACAGATTACATAGATAATTTTGTAGAGTTTGCCATAGACAATTTAGTATAGACTGACATAAAAAATTTAGTATTGAAAATACTAAACAATAGTGCCAGCGAGAAAATACAAAATTCACCTTGTTTGCTCTTGGCAGCATAAATTAAAATTTTGGGCAAAACTTTGAAATATGCAAAGCTTTTAGAACACTTTTATTAATTGGAATTAAATTTCTAATCCCATCGTAATTAGTTTAAGAGAATTTACTTAATTAATTGTAGTATTTTTGATTAAAAAGTTGGGATGAAAATATTTATTTTATTTATCAAGCTTAGGGTAAGTACTGTAGAGGCCCCGTGCCGGACGGCGCGTACGTGTTCCACGCGTTCCTCAAAGAGATGTCAGCATCGAGGACCCCATAGGGCCGAAGACTGCCGGGTCAGCGGGATTGTCCGAAAGGGTTACCGCTGGCCCGGAACATAAAGGGCTAAGGAAGGAACACGGGTGGGTTTTAGTCAGTAAGAGTCTGACACTCCCTTCCGCTCGACCCAGAGCGGGAGGGGTCATTTGAGGATTACCCATACACAAAAAAAAAAAAAAAAATTCTGTAGAGGTCCAGAGGCGACCTCTAGAATACCTATGGGTGGAAACTGATTGAAAAGCCTTTGACTTGGAACTAATATATTTTTGAGAGAACATTACAGCTTCACGATTATACTAGCAATTACTCTATAGAACAATAACACCATATTAAATTATTTGACACTCGTTTGAATGTTTGTACAATGACTGAGATTGAAGTAAATATGTTTTGAAGTAAATACATTTCAAGAGCAGTGGCGGCCCAGAGGTAACGGTCGCGACTTACGAGTTGTAGTAGGTCGTGGGATTATTTCATCACACTAGGAACTCTCAAAACGGTGAAAGAAAACATCGTGAGGAAGATATACGACATCTACCAACCCGCACTGGATCCGCGTGGTTAATTACGGCCCACTCCTTCTCACCGAGATGAGGCCTGTGTCCCATAAGTGGGAACACAATGGTGTTCAATTGTCTATATTGATTGCCTTTGGGTTTTTATGGGGAAAGGTAGACGAAAATGCAAAAATTTTTAATATACAGCGCCCATATAAGAAAGCTGAGTCAAAATAACGTCACTTGCTTCGATGATTTTTAGGGTTCTGTACCTCAAAAGGATAAACGGAATCCTTATAAGACCGTCGACCGTCAGTCTGTCTGACAAGACCCTTTTTCTCAGGAACGCGTGGAGTTATCAAGTTGAAATTATTATCAAATACTCAAGGCTGCAATCCCTTGAAGCAGTGACAAAATCAAACTTCTAAGTCAGCGCAATCAAAAGATACGGGCGTTTATGTTTTGTGTATGCCGCATATTTTGACACTCGCAAGAGAATGCGTGATCGAATCAGAAATGAGGAGATCCGCAGGAGAACCAAGGTAACCGACATAGCCCGAAGAATTGCCAAACTTAAGTGGCAGTGGGCAGGGCACATTGCTCGCAGAACAGATGGCCGATGGGGCCGAAAGGTTCTAGAGTGGCGACCACGTACCGGAAGACGTAGCGTTGGAAGCCCTCCTACAAGGTGGTCCGACGACCTTGTGAAGGCCGCAGGAACCCGTTGGATGCGAGAAGCACAGAACCGGTCGAAGTAGAGTTGCTTGGGGGAGGCCTATGTCCAGCAGTGGACGAAATAGCACCCTAATTTCTATTTTATTTCTTTCGGCTGAAATGATGATGATGATGAAGAGAACCAAAACCTATAGGGTACTTCCCGTTGACCTAGAATCATGAAATTTGGCAAGAAGCAATGATATGTAGCACAAGTTAAGGAAAAAATCCGTAAACCGTAATTTGTAGATACATATAAAACAAAATATGGACTTAACATTTCAGATCCTTGTCGTTCTGTGTCGTTGTGTTCAATCTGTCTAGCTTTTTTTGTTGGGGTCGGTTTTCAGTCTATCCTAATGCAGCTGAATACCAGTATTTTACATGGAGCGACTGTCTATTTGACCTTCATAACCACGATACCCCTTGATAAGACCCGTCACGACTGTCAAAGATGTACGAATGACAGCCGGGACCAACAGCTTAACGTGCTTTCCGAGGCACGGAGTGACCTCGATGTGTAACGGAAAGCCATCCACGAACCAACCCCGGCAAGCGTAGCTCACTACGACCATTTTGATATAATTTTAATTAAAGCAATATTTGTCGGGCTGCGGATTTCGAAACATTAATTGGCACGTGTACTGCCAACAATATATAGTAGTGTTTGCAAGCAATTTGTAAGGATAAATTGGAACTTCGTCGGACTTTATATGGATATAACAGATTGACAAATATTGAATATAGGCTGGAATCATCAAGAGAGAACTTTTTAGGGTTCCGTACCAAAATGGTAAAACGGAACCCTTATAGTGAGACTCTGTCTGTCTGTCTGTCACAGCTGGATATCTCAAGAACTGCTAATGCTATCATCTTCAAATTTGGAACAGTTTTAGATGACGCCATCACATCAAGCTACTACAATCTGTCAAACTTTAATAGATTTTGAACTTTATCGCTAAAGCATAAGGTTCAAAGATGATGCTTGATGTGCTGGGGTCTGTACCGTCCTTGGCTCTCCGAGCCTCAGAAGCTTGGACACCGGGAAGCAGGGCTTGCCAGCACGGTTCCAGAAAGCCGTTCAGGCCCTCAGTAGACCGCAGAACGCAGCACAGCAGCAGCGGTAGCAGGTCGCCGGTAGTGCGTGGATCAGTGTGCGTGCGGCGCATAGTGCAGCGCGCAACTTAGATAAGCGTGCAACGTGCAGTTCAGATACGCGTGCAACGCGCAGTTCAGATACGCGTGCAGCGCACAGTTCAGATACGCGTGCAGCGCGCAGTTCAGATACGCGTGCAGCGCGCAGTTCAGATACGCGTGCAGCGCGCAGTTCAGATACGCGTGCAGCGCGCAGTTTGATCAGGTTGTCCTGCCCTCAGCGTGGACGTAGAACCCTGGAAAAAATCAGTAATTTCACATAATATATCTCTACTGTTTAACGTAATTTAATAAAACTCTTTTGCATGTTGCACTACCGAATTCCGTATAAACAATAATTTTACCAATAGGTCCAGATTTACGAGTGCATCAGTTACCTACATATTTTGATTTAATATTTCAATATAAACTGGTAAATAACGCACCTATTTCCCGGGTTACTCTACCAAAATCGATGCGGTATATCATGTACGTTAAACGGTAATACATCAACGCATCCAACCGAATACCGGTATGCAAACTCACTACCCACCGAACTGCCGAACGCAGCCAATAAATCTTACATTATTACTAAAATGCATGTTTTAAATCTTTTTTGCAACTGGCAACTTTATAACTCAATTTCCATGTTGCTTGCGCAACTTTTTTAAAACCGAAACAGCCATATTTATGGTCGCATTTAAAAAAATATAGTGTCATTTAAAAAAATTCTTTATTTGGCGTTCGTTTATTCATTTTAACTTGTTTGAATATGGAATTAAGAAATAAAATGTGTTGTTTATGTTACTGGTGGCGGTAAAATAAATGAAGAACGAATTGTTTTTTTTTTTTAGATATTTACGATTTTAATTATTGTGTTGCTGATTTTATTTGCGATAAACTTCCATATTTGGTAGTACTTCTGATGGGGACTTCTGAACCAACGCGACGTCTGCGGGAAATATCGAGATTGGGTTAATACAGAATAGCGGGGAACATCGAGGCGCACCCTGTTACCTGATATGGATTTTAATAGATTTTTAACTTTATCGCTAAAGCATAAGGTTCAAAGTTGATTGGGAAAATTTGACAGTTCCGGGTATCTTGATGTGCTGGCGACTGTACATGATTTTAGCGTAAAAAAAACAGCTGTTTCTAATAAAAGAGCGATACTTACGCGGTCAAAATGTATACAGCAGCTTATTTTTAAGGGTTCCGTACCTCAAAAGGAAAACGTAACCCTTATAAGATCACTTCGTTGTCCGTCTGTCTGTCCGTCGGTCAATACCCTTTTTCTCAGGAACGCGTAAAGTTATCTCGTTCAAATTAATATCAAATACTAAGGGCTGCAATGCCTTGAAGCAGTGAAAAAATCAAACTTCTAAGTCGACGCAATGAAAAGATACGGGCGTTTATGTGCCGATATCAAAAACCCCTGCCCTGTTGACCAAGAAGGCAAGAAGCAATGTCATGTAGAGCACAAGTAAAGGAAAAAATCCGAAAACCGTAAATTTGTAGTTACATACCCTAAAAATGTGTACGAAACCCTCGGTGCGTAAATCCGACTCGCACTTGACCGGTTTTTTTTGTAGCTATTTATATCCCGGAGCTGGGCAAAGCCCTCCCTACTCTCCTTCCACCTCTTTATGTCCACAGCTGTCAAGGACCAAGCTGTCAAGGTCTACAGACTCACCCTCGACTCGATACTCCACGCGTTTCCGAGATAAAGGGTCTTGACAGACAGACAGACAGACGGACAACAAAGTGAACCTATAAGGGTTCCATTTTTTCCTTTTGAAGTACGGAACCCTAAAAAGGTAAGTTTTTTAAAGGTTAACTTCGATTAGGTACTAACTTTGCATATAGGAACTCGACGTTGTTTCGAAAAGTCATATGTGGCAGTTACCATTATCCTCTATTGGCCTTCCTGCCAACGTAGGTAAAAAAAACTGGCCAAGGGCAAGTCGGACTCGCACACGAAGTCAAAAACGCCGAAAAAAACACGTTTGTTGTATGGGGAGCCCCCTTAAATATTTATTTTATTCTGTTTTTAGTAGGTATTTGTTGTTATAGCGGCAACAGATATACATAATTTGTAAAAATTTCAACTGTCTAGCTACCGCGGTTCTTGAGATACAGACTGGTGACAGACAGTCGGACGGACGGACGGACAGACAGACAGCGAAGTCTTAGTATAGGATTCCGTTTTTACCCTTTGGGTACGGAACCCTAAAAAGTACCTGACAGCTCTTGTCAGATCATCCTTCGGTATAGGTAATCTATAAAAATCTCATCGTGAATACTTAGATGACGTGAGCTGTCATTCCATCTGATAGCAGGGATTAACAATTGAGGGGCTCGTGGCTAAATAATAACAGCCGCACAGGTCGATCGATCAGGTTAAGCTACGCTTGCCGCGGTTGGTCTGTGGATGGGTGACCATCTTTACATACCGTGACCCCTCGGTGTCTCAGAAAGCACGTTAAGCCGTCGGTCCCGGCTGTCATTCGTGGATCTTTGACAGTCGTTACGGGTAGTCAGAAGCTTGAAAATCTGACAACTAGTCTTACCAAGGGGTATCGTATTACCCAGTAACTGGGTTGTGGAGGTCAGATAGGCAGTCGTTCCATGTAAAATACTGGTATTCAGCTGCATCGGGTTAGACTGGAAGCCGACCCCAACATAGTTGTGAAAAGGCTAGGCAGATGATGACAACTATGACCGCTGGCTTCATCCAAGTTTTCACAGTAAGCTTTCTTTCAAAATAAATCGGCCTAAATACTAAACTTAGGCAGATAAAAAATGCCCCAAAAACCGAAATGATTAAGTCAAAGACATTTCAAGAACCCTGACAACGTTAGCAGAAATCAAACAAAAGATTTTTGTGACAAGCAAGCCGAATGCTACAAAAACTATAATATTTGGAACGAGCTGACATATCAATTCGATTTAGTTTTTAGGGTTCCGTACCCAAAGGGTAAAAACGGAACCCTATTACTAAGACCTCGCTGTCTGTCCGTCCGTCCGTCCGTCTGTCTGTCACTAGGCTGTATTTCAAGAACCGCGGTAGCTAGACAGTTGAAAGTTTCACAAATTATGTATTTCTGTTGCCGCTATAACAACAAATACTAAAAACAAAATATTTAAGGGGGCTCCCATACAAAAAACGCGATTTTTTGCCCTTTTTTGCTCGATATCAATAATGGCAACATGTAGGTAGGCACTTGAAATATTCACAAAATACTGAGTTGTATTTTTACTTTAATAATAAAAATAAAATAAATATTTAAGGGGAGTTCCCATACGACAAACGTGTTTTTTTCGGCGTTTTTGCCTTGTGGTACGGAACCCTTCGTGTGCGAGTCCAACTCGCACTTGGCCAGGTTTTTCTTTCTTAGTAACTCTGGTACAGAAATATGAAAGCTTTGAGACCGATATTGTTTAATCTTAATACTTGAATTTTTAGTTACAGTCAGCGAAAAAATACGATGAATACTTCAGTTTTTTAGGGTTCCGTAGCCAAGTGGCAAAAAACGGAACCCTTATGGATTCGTCATGTCTGTCTGTCCGTCCGTATGTCACAGTCACTTTTTTCCGAAACTATAAGAACTATTGAAACTTTGTAAGTAATTATGTATTCTGTGAACCGCATTAAGATTTTCACACAAAAATAGAAAAACGCCGTGACGCCTGTAAGGGAGGACGTGCGGTCGTAGATCGGCCGCACTTGATGGTGGGGCCCGCTCGACAAATGTACAGACATCTACCCGAAACTGTAAAATTTTCCTTATCAACTTTGAACCTTATTCTTTAGGGATAAAGTTGAAAATCTATTAAAGAAATTTGACAGATTGTAGTACCTTCATGTGCTGGCGTCTGTACAAAATTATGCCCCGGGCCTCCGACTCATGTTAGAGGAGAGAACTGCTGACATACCTAACTTTTCGGTCTCCCCAGAGTATTTATCCATGAGAATGAACAAAACGGTGTGGTCCTCTTATCGAGGTGTAGCGGTATCTACAACGCCACATGCGAACAACGCGTCATACTGACGTCACGCAAAATCCTGCATCGCGTAAGCAGAGTTTACCGCGCAACTGGCATGAATACAACGGCCCGACATGAATCATCGGGCAGCTGCCCGCCAGACACAACACCCGTCTGGTCGGAGGATCCTCCCTTTTCTATAGAGTATGAGTGAACTTTACACCCTGTTCCTCATACCTCTATAGAGGTAAACGATTAGCCAGACAGTAGTGGTTTGCAAAGCTGACTGCCCGAGGTGTAAGTAGTTACATTGCGGCACTGTATGACGTATTGTAACCTTTACACCTTTGACAGTCGTTGCCAGTAGTCAGAAGCCCAAAAAGTTTGACAACAAGTCTTACCAAGGAGTATCGTGCTACCCAGTAACTGAGTTATGGAGGTCAGATAGGCAACCGCTCCATGTAAAATACTGGTATTCAGCTGTATCCGGTTGGACTGGAAGCCAACCCCAACATACGAGTAGTTTGGAAAAGGCACTGGGTGAAACAAGGCAATAGAACAATGACGATGATGATGATGAAGCTGCCACAGGCACCATCATAGTGCCAAAGCTCGTTTAAACAATAGCAATAAATTTTCTTTCTTTAATAGTCTTCAACATTTTATAATAATGTTTTACACAACATTATTCACCAAGTTTTCCGATATAAAACATTCTTAAAGCAAAGTCCCAACTTTCAATGTTGAATTTACCCACTAACCTACTTGCGCAAGTAATTAAAGTTGTCAAGCGAAAATGGAAGTGTTGCTCTAACTAAAAAATATTATGTTATGAACTGGCAACACCTATATAGCGTTACTTGGCAACTTAACAGGGGCTTTATTTTAACCCCCTTACTAATAAACGTATTATATCATTTATATCATATCATCATAATCAGCCTAGCTGGGACACAGGCCTCCTCTCGGTGAGAGGGAGCGGGCCGTAATCCACCACGCGGGCCCAGTGCGGGTTGGCAGATGCCACATGTCTTCGAATTTTTGGTTCTAGGACATGCCGGTTTCCTCACGATGTTTTCCTTCACCGTTTTGAGAGCAGTGGTGATGAAATAATTTACACAGAGTAAAGCGCCTGTCTGGGTTCGAACCTACGACCTACAACTCGTAAGTCGCGGCCGTTACCACTTGGCCATTTTTTTTTTTTTTTGTTAAATGGCATCTCGCAGTTCAACCATAGGGGTTGTCGACTGCTCAACCGGACTTTCCTGTGGATGCCACAATAAATTGGGCCTCCAGCCAGGGCATAAAAACTTAAAAACTAAGCGACTACACGCTAAGGGCACCCCCCGTGGGGTTCGGACCTCGGCTTAGGGCGTCGCTGGGAGAGGACAGCAAGGGACAGGCTGGATCGGAATTATTTAATGGGGACGAATTTAAAGCTACAGGCTCAGCGGCGCGGGCTGGCTCGAGCAAGGGTCGGGGTGGACCACTTGGCCACCACTGCTCTCGTATTATATATAACCGGCAAAACGTGGATGTACTACAAGGTACACACGCCAACACATCAAGCTACCCGAAACTGTCAAATTTTCTCAATCAACTTTGAACCCTGTGCGTCAGCGATAAAGTTGAAAATCTATTAAAGAAATTTGACAGATTGTAGTAGCTTGACGTGCTGACGTCATAGTACATTTCTGCCTAACCCTTCGGGGATTAAAGGCTTGATGTTTGTGACCATCCTTAGTTGACGTGTTGGTGAACACTGTTTTATTTTTAGGGTTCCCTCGTTAACGCGTGGTGGCATCAAGTTGAAATTAAAACCATATACTCAGGTCTACAGTCCCTTGAAGCTGTGAAAAATTCAAACTTCTAAACTAACTTACAAAAAAGATACGGCCGTTTATGCCGCAAAAAAACGTATATTTCGACACTCAAGGGAATCAAAATTCATAGGGTACTTCCCATTGACCTAGAATCATGAAATTTGGCAAGAAGCAATTTCATGTAGCACAAGTAAAGGAAAAAATCCGAAAACTTTTACATACCTACAAATTTGTACGGAACCATCGGTGCGCGAGTCCGATTAACACTTGACCGGTTTTTTTAGTCAGGAAGTCACTGTCACCCGTGAACTCATCGTAATTAAATATTGTGTATTAGCTGATACCTACCTAGAGCACGTTCTATACCTATCTACTTTGTTGGGAATCACGTGGTCAATCGACCACAGTTTTATGAAAACTATTTCATAATTTTATTATGAGTTTCAAACTAATAGTTCCAGCTATTAATGTTTGCGCAACAACGTCAGATTAATCGTCGACCCGCTTTCCTGTCCCATTTGGCATCAAAACTATATTAAAACCATTAATACAGTGAGATTTAGATTGCGTGAAAACGCCGTAAAACGCAATAATACGACTCAATATTATTAAAGTAATAGCTCCGCCATTTTGAATCAAACGTCAACTTTCCCGCCATGACGTTAATTTATTTTTAATTGTCTATGGCATGAAGCCGTTCCGAGAAAATATGAAGTCGTAATTCTATTCTTATTTTTTTTATTGTTAAGACTTATTGCCGGCCTAATTGGGATTTCATTATGTTTATAATAAATATTGATATTATTTGAAGATGGAAATAAAGATTTGGGTACTTTTGTTTTGGTCGGGAAAAGGGAATCATTTGGCGTACCATTTATATGTTTGTTTCAATTCATTTGCTTGCCTCAATTATTGTAAAATGAAAGCGTAATTCGAGTGGATAATTTAAGACCACGTATTTCATTTAGTGAAAATTTTCTGGGATGGCCTCACTACTACCAAGATTATTTATTCATACATACCGCTAAGCAACATTTTGCAGACATGAGAGATCTAAAGATTTGTCTCTAGGAAATACTAAGAGGCAAAGCATCCTGGGGCAGGAGTACAGGACTAAACTAATATTTATCTTCTGTCCTTTTCTTAATGAAATAGAAAGAAAAAGATGCACTGAACTTAAATTTAGTTTAGTTTGTGAACAAGGGAATCGGCGCCAATAACTAGTTGAAAATCAAAAATACCCACATCCCAACGAATGACAAAAGAATTTCAGACCAACTAAAAAACCAAGACAGAGGACTGTCAACAGTAAATTGAGGCCCGTTTCGTAAACATGTGTGCACACAGTGAGGTGTAGTTTGATTGTAAATGTGTGCGTGTGGGCTACAAAAAACTAAAAACTACACCTCCGCTCTGTGCATATACACAGAGCGGAGGTGTAGTTTTTGCATGCTTCTCTGTATTGTTCGCAGCCCTTTTTATTTGGTCTGAGCACCCAATGTGGAAATTAAACATTTAAAAGGCACAGTTCAAAAATACCATATAATTTACCGGCTCATAATATTATGTCACTGACGGATCGTAAAGGCTGAAATTTAATTTGACGTCTTCATTAGAAATGAGTCGTAGCCCGTAAAATTGTCGTTAATATGAATTTAGCATTCAAATGTGGAATGATAATGGTCTGATTATATTTATTACGTATCATCAAGGAGCGTAATGGCGTTTATGAGACTCATATTATTGAGTTTTCTCAAATGTATGTATGTCCTCCATCTGCGTATGGCAGCCTGGTACTTTTATACGGGCAACATGAAAACTGCGCGGTAGATTTTGGTGCTACAAAAATCATGAAACAACGGGGTAATTGCGTAACACACTAACAGTGTCATTCGTTGATCTTTGACAGTCGTTACGGGTAGTCAGAAGCCCGAAAGTCTGACAACCAGTCTTACCAAGGAGTATTGTATTACCCAATAACTGGGTTGTGGGTAGATAGGCAGTCGCTCCATGTAAAATACTGGTATTCAGCTGTAAACGGTTGGACTGGAAGCCGACCCCAACATAGTTGAGAAAAGGCTAGACAGATAATAATATATAGCCAATTAGCCAGGCTCATATCTTACGAGTTGTAGGTCGTAGGTTCGAACCCAGACCGGCGCTTTACTTTGTGTAAATTATTTCATCACCACTGCTCTCAAAACGGTGAAGGAAAACATCGTGAGGTAACCGGCATGTCCTAGAACCAAAAATTCGAAGACATGTGATATCTGCCAATCCGCACTGGGCCCGCGTGGTGGATTACGGCCCACTCCCTCTCACCGACATGAGGCCAGTGTCCCAGCAGTGGGAACATTATAGGCTGATTATAGTATGGTATGGTAGGCTCATAACTGATTTTCTATTTCTTTTAATTATATAAGTAAAAAGTCTGCTCTAGGTTAACGAGCCCAATACATAGTTGGAATATAACTAACCAATTAGCTAATTGCCAAAACTACAAAGCGCTCCTATTATCAAATAACATAGTTTCTGCTTCATAACTTGAAGGAGAACTTGCAAGAACAAGTTACACGTTCGGCAACAGAACTTACATTGGAAACCACAGCGGTTTTCGACTTGACGTGACACAAAGTAACAAATTTGTAATGTAGGTTGGTTTCGATTTACGTCCACCCGCACTACTAAATAATAAACAGTCTTGCATGGAACGCCATTGTGTTTTATTCAATACATTCCAACTGGCGACGAATTGGTGAATTTAAGTCGAAATTAGTGATCATGCCTTTCGGAAAGTTGCATGAATTCGATCTACATGGTTCGGGGAACTGGGGCGCATATGTACGACTCGTGGAACAGTTTATTCTACTCAATAATATAAAAGACGAGTTAAAAGTGGCCACGTTGGTGACTCACGTTGGTGCTGCGACTTACGAGTTGATGTGTGATCTGTGTTCACCCGACCATCCGGAAACAAAAGACTTTAAGGTACTGGTGGAACTCGTCAAAAACCACTTGGATCCAAAAAGGTCTGAAATAGCAGAGAGGCATATTTTTCGACAGCGGCGACAAGCGGCGGGCGAAACGGTCGTGGTATTTCTTCAAAGTTTAAAACATCTCGCAGCGCATTGTAACTTTGGTGCAAGCTTGGAAGAAAACCTACGCGATCAATTTGTTTCGGGCCTCGGTAACGAAGACATGCGCTCACGCTTGTTCGCGGAACCCACATTGGATTACAAAAAGGCGGTGGAGTTGGCGCTCGCATTGGAAGCGGCCGAGCGGCACGCCGAGGCAGCGGCGGCCGGCAGCGGCGGCGGAGGCGGGGCGCCGGCAGCAGGACTCGGGCAGGGCGCGGCCGGCCTGCACCGCGTGGACACGGAGCCCGCGGCGAACAAGCGGCGGCCCGCTTGCTGGCGGTGTGGCCGGGAGGGCCACGCGCCCAACAAGTGTCGTTACAAGTCGTACACTTGTAACAAGTGCATGGACAAAGGTCACTTGTCTAGTGTGTGTAAAAAAAAAAGTGAGAAAAGTGATAGTGCCGGTCGTTCTAAGTTCCATAATTATATTATGGAGGACGAGAAGTCGGACAGCGACGCGAGTGATGGTATGTACAACATTATTTCGGTTAGCAACAAAATAAAGGATGGACCGTATCACTGTGAACTTAAGGTGGAAAATTGTAAGGTGTTATTTGAAGTTGATACGGGTAGCAGAATATCGGCTGTGTCTAAGGAATTTTACGACAAACATTTTTCTAACTTGAAGTTACAAAAAGATACTATACGATTGCAGTCATATACGGGAGAAGCGATAACTGCAATCGGGCGCATTAACGTACATGTATGGAGCGGTAATGAGTCAGCTGAGTTGCCTTTGTTTGTTATCAGTAACGGCGGGCCGCCTCTGTTAGGCCGATTCTGGTTGCGTGAATTAAATCTCGATTTAATTAAGCTCAACAAAATAGGTGACAACAATGTCGACCCGTTAGTACTTGAATTAAAAAATAAGTACCCGGAAGTGTTCGATGACAAATTAGGAACATTTAAAAGTAAAATACAGTTGCACTTAAAAGATAACACTCCGATTTTTTGTAAAGCGCGACCGCTGCCCTTGGCACTGCGTATGCCAGTCGAACGTGAGCTCGAGAGGTTACAATCAGAAAATGTAATATATAAAGTAGATAGTTCTGAATACGGAACACCCATTGTTCCAGTAATCAAACGAGACGGATCGATTCGGATATGCGGTGACTATAAGGTCACGGTAAATAAATGTTTAAAAGAATTTCACTATCCGCTACCCCGTATTGAACAATTATTTGCTGCCTTAAGTGGCGGGGAGCAATTCACGAAATTAGATTTAAAAAACGCGTATTTACAATTAATGCTGGATGACGCCTCACAACCACTAACCGCTATCACTACACATGTAGGCACCTTCGTGTATCGCCGTGCCCCCTTTGGTATAAAGTGTTTGCCTGAAATATTCCAAAAACTCATTGAAGAGACATTAAGCGGGTTAGAGGGGGTCGTGGCGTTCATCGACGATATCTGTGTAACAGGTAGAAATAAACAGCATCACATGCAAAATTTACATGCTGTCTTAACTCGACTGAGGGAGGCAGGTTTGCGCATTAAATTCGAAAAGTGTCAGTTCTTTAAAAACGAAGTGTGCTATCTCGGTTATAGAATTAACAAATACGGTTTGCATACGGACAGAGATAAAATTGCAGCAATTAGTAATTTGCCCGTGCCACAAAATGTGTCCCAGCTGAGAGCTGCCTTGGGTCTAGTCAATTATTATTCGCGGTTTATACCCAATATAAGTACGATTTTACATCCCTTATACGCGCTACTCGCAAAGGGCACTCGGTGGCAATGGACACATTTATGTGCAGAGGCATTCAAGCAGGTAAAAGAAGAGTTACTGAATAGCCCAGCGCTGGCGCATTACGAGCCGTCGTTACCGCTGGTGCTGAGCGTGGATAGCAGCGCATACGGGCTGGGCGCCGTACTGGCGCAGCGCTACCCGGACGGCGCTGAACGGCTCGTGTGCTGTGCCTCGCGGACGCTCAATGACTCCGAGAAACGCTACAGTCAGATCGACAAAGAAGCGTTGGCAATTGTTTATGGCATCAACAAGCACCATCAGTACCTCTTCGGAAGAAAGTTTACCCTTCGCAGTGATCATAAAGCGCTCACATATATCTTTGGTCCGAAGCACGGTATACCTCAGACGGCCGCGAGCCGGTTACAAAGGTACGCGGTGCGTCTGGCGGCATACGACTTCGATATAGAATTTGTATCGACTGATAAAAACGGTAACGCAGACTGTCTTTCCCGTCTCCCACTTCCAGGGATTGTGCAGAGTAAGGAAGAAGACGACGCGGCATACATACACTTCGTGGAAGAATCATTCCCCCTCAGCCACATTGACGTGGCGAGAGAAACACAAAAAGATGTAACGCTGTGTAAGGTATACGGTTACATCACGAGCGGCTGGCCTACGGAAACGGAATTTGAAAATGAGAAACCGTTTTTCCATCGTAAGGACACGCTGCACATCGATCACGGGTGCATCGTGTGGGGTTACCGAGTGGTAATTCCCGGCAGCCTACGGTCACAGGTAATAGAGGAGGTGCACGCGGGCCACGTCGGCATGGTGCGCATGAAGCAGATCGCGCGCGGGTACGTGTGGTGGCCCGGACTCGACGCCGACCTGGAGCGATGCGCGCGCACCTGCGCCGCTTGCCGCGAGCAGCTGGACGCGCCACCACGAGCTACCCCCGCACCCTACGCTTGGCCCGCCGAGCCGTGGCTCAGGCTGCACGCTGACTTCCTTCATCACAACGGTAAGTCATACTTCCTCATAATAGATGCCCACTCAAAGTGGATCGAAGTATTTCCGATGACGAGAGGCACGTCGGCGGCGCCGGTAGCGGGCAAGCTGCGACAGTGTTTCGCGCGTTTCGGCTTACCCGTACAGCTGGTCACAGATGGCGGGCCACCGTTCACATCTCACCAATTCAAGGCATTCTTACAAAAGAATGGGGTGTTACATGTCGTCACGGCTCCGTATCATCCATCGAGCAATGGGGCCGCCGAGAACGCGGTTAAAACCATTAAAAAGGTACTCAAAAAAGCATCAAGCGAAGGTAAGGACGTCGAGACCGCCCTTCAAAAATTTTTATTGCAGTACCGAAATAGTACCCACAGCAGCACCGGGCGTGAACCCGCAGTCGCCATGCTGGGGCGGCGGCTGCGCACGCGCCTAGACCAGCTGCGCGCCGGCAACGCGGCGGCCGCCGTGCGCGTGCAAGTCGCGCAAGACGGCCAACTGCGCAACGCGGGCGGCGCACAACGGGAACTACGCCAGGGAGATCACGTACTGGTACGTAATTACTCCAAACAGGGCCCCAAATGGTCAGAGGGAACGGTGACCGAACGCACCGGCACGGTCACTTATGATGTGCAGGTTAACGGGCGCAGTGGGACCAGACACGTAGACCAGCTAATAAAGAGGAAATCGGTACGTTACTCTACTCCCAGTGAGGAGTCCGTTCCGCACACAGACAGCCCAAACACGGGTGGAAGCACGGCCAGGGCCGAGTCCCCCGAGTTTCGCGACGCCGAAACGTCATTAGAGGATAATGATTCCGCTGGAGGCTCGCTGCCGCCACAGCCGCAGCCGCAGCCGCAGCCTAGTCCCCGGCCGGCGACCCCGGTGATTAAAAAGGAGCTGCGTCCTCGTACTAAACGTAACTACAAGGTATAAGTTGCTTGTTTATCTCTGTCCGGACGACAATTAACCTGTAGGTACTGACGTATGCAAACGGTATTCGATTTAAGTACATAGTTGCCGTCCGTCTATGTAAATATAACTATATTCATGACAGACTGCAGTCACTATAGGTACCAATTAGAGTAAAGATAAAACTTACATACACTTAAGTAAATAAATAAGTTAAGGCCGTTCTAGTATAACTACACACATATTACCTACTCATTAATTCGTAAGTAACAAGTCATTGTTTCCTCTGATAAGACACTTCTCAGCATCAATGTAACTATAGATAAAAAAAAACAATAACTGATTGTTCTGATATGTGGAAACAATTACATCATAGAATATAACATTATAACTACTTTGACAACTTGTCAATAATCGCATTATTCCTAACCAGAAAATTAGTCTGTATCAGTAGGGTTGCATAAACTGCCTTGACCTGTATTTCTCTGTTTTAAGTATGAAGTATAAATAGTAGTAGCAGTGAGTGTATACCTACTTAGTTTATAAAGGACATTTTTAAACTAAGTACCTAACCTTGTTATTGTTTTGTTTTTTTTTTATATATATATTTTTTTTTCTCTTTTCTTTCTTGTTGTTGTTTATAGTACTGGAAATTTATCAAATACATCTAGTTTCAGTTCCCTTTTCCTGAGGGGAAGAATGTAATGTAGGTTGGTTTCGATTTACGTCCACCCGCACTACTAAATAATAAACAGTCTTGCATGGAACGCCATTGTGTTTTATTAAAATTAACTGAGAATTATTATTAGGCGACGTTGGCTCAAACTTTGCTGTATCATACTTTGTTTTATTATCTTTCTTTCTTAAACATTGTATGGACACATCAAGCTACCCGAAACTGTCAAATTTTCTCAATCAACCTTGAACCGTATGCCTTAGAGCTAAAGTTGAAAATCTATTAAAGAAATTTGACAGATTGTAGTAGCTTGATGTGCTGGCGGCGTCTGTACAGTGGCTTCAAAAAGTTAGTAGAAATTTTTCCACTTCAGCTGTGACACACCACTATGGGTCCTAGCGTGATGTTAAATAGCTTATAAGCCTTCTTCAAGAACTTGGCCATCAAATGCAAAAGAATTTTTCAAATCCGACTGGTACTTTCAGAGATTTGCGCGTACGAACAAACTAACTCTTCAGCTTTGTCATTATGATTTAAAATTGTAGTGATCCAAATGTTTGAACTGCTATAACGTTGTTAATGACTAATTTAACTACCGTTGACATATCATAAAAAATAATTGAATAATTCCTTGGGAGTTCCTGATTTTTTTTTAATTCAAAATCATAAAGGCTCCTACAAACAGGCGCGACACGCGATATAATCGCGCGCGACACAAAGGCACCGCTCGTTGCGCGACTTGCGGTGCTTTTGTGTCGCGCACGATTTTATCGCAGGTCGCGTCTGTTTGAAAGAGCCTTAATGTGGCATCATTTCGACATTTGAATGGTGTCCTGTAACAAAAAAGTAGCGTTACTGTCGCTCCCGTGTGCGCATCGTCCAAATCTCGGCGAGGAGAGAGCGACAGAGACAAAAAAGTTGCTGGGCAACTAAAGCCACAGACACATTACTGTGTCGTGTTGTGTCGTGACTCGGGATACACCAATCAAACGAATCTGTCCGACTACGTCAAATCTCAACGAGTTTTGATTGGCTAACACTGCGTCAGAAGGCGTCACGACACGACACAACACAGTAATATGAATCCGGCTTAAGTTGCTCTTGGCCTCAAAGAGATTTTTTTTTTTTTACTATAATCTCGTCCATAATAACGATTGAGAATCGCAAGAGAATAGATAATATCATTTTGAAAGCATTAGGTACTTTACATTTAGAAGGGCGATGCATGTAGATTATGTTTCAAAGAAAATGGGGTCGCATACGTTAGTATGATGTCTGTTTTCCATTAGATTCCATATTCTAATATAACGTTACTTTGATGAAATCCAAGGAGATTATTCAGATTTTAATGTACCTAATAATATAAATATATATACAACGTTATTTTTAGTATTCGATTTCAATCATTTTTACCCCATGTAATATTTTGTCCCTAAAATATTTAAAAAAGGTTAAAAGTTGGACACCGAGAGACACTAAGTAAGTTATCCAATATCCGCGCCGAACGGTTAGGTACCTAGGTACTATTATCAATGAGCGCAAGACGGCGCGGTGCGGGTGAGCATAACTTATAACTTTGTGATTTTTCATGATAGTACAGTTTTGAAATTGCAAAACTTAGATTCTTTACATAAAAATATTAGACACGTGTTTCGGGTTTCGCATATACTAATAATAGTGTTGTATATGCTTGTATGATGTAGGTATGTATATCTTCTCGTCCCACATACCGCAGTGTCTCAAGACGAAAGTCTTTGACCAGCGCGTGTTGCCAGACCTTTGGCACTGAAACGTGGTCGCCCACAATGGGCCTTTTTAGAAGGCTGAAAGTCACCCAAAGGGTAATGGACAGAGCTATGCTTGGAGTTTCCCTGCGTGATCGAGTCAGAAATGAAGGAAAAAAAATAAAATCGACAGAAATTTCATCCAAATCCGTTCTGCCGTTTTAGCGTGAAAGAAAATAAACTCACTTTTGCATTTATAATATTAGTTAGGATAGTGTTAAACAAGTTTATAAAAACTTTTTTGTTCAGTCTACCGAAGTACCGAACTATAACGGTGAGAACAAAGGCTTTGACTTTGGCTTTGAGAAACTTTTAACTAAATTATTAGTAGATTTGAAGTGTTTTTAACAAAATCTTTTGGAACGTTACTGTTACTATCACGGTTCGGATTAATCACATCAACCCTTGAAGAATTCATTCTGAAAATGGATTGGCAATGCATTTAATAATATTATTAAACAGTAATTGAAAAATCCTCGATAAAAATCGAGTTGACAATAATTAACCTCAAAAATGAAATTAAAATTAGAGTTACGGGTTTAATTATTAAAATTATCAACTCAAAACACTCAAGTTGTAAATGGCACTACAAATTGGCATCCACAGGTAGGTTTTCTGATCCAATAGTTTATAAATCAACTCAGCCTATCGCAGTCCACTGCTGGACATAGGCCTCTCCCAGGCTGCGCCACAACACCCTGTCCTCCGCCTTCCGCATTTAGTCTGTCCCAGCAGCCTTTTTAGGGTCGTCCGTCCATCTAGCTGGGGGGCGTCCCACACTACGCTTGCCGTTACGCGGTCTCCACTCCAGGACTCATCTGCTCCACCTGCAATCGGTCTTTCGACAAAAGAAAAGTATACGTCAAGGTATACTTTTGAGGAGTTATGGTGAGAGAATATGGTGGAGTTTCTTGCTGATTTTTCTCCATACGAACACTAATTTTAGGAAGGGGTGACTAGAATCAATTCAATTTTACTGTAATTTTTGACGTTCAAATGTGCCTATTTGAAATAAATGATTTGACTTTGACTTTCTACTTTACTATTTCTGGTACTGATATAAAAACATGAATATATAATATAATCCCACAGCACACACCTGAAAAATATTTGAAACGAAAGTTAGATTTTGAATATAAACTCATACATAAATGCATTGTATATACATACATACTATTACATAGACACGTAACATATTCATTACATTTTTACATCGAATATCAAAGGGTAGATTAACATAGTTTTACCAGCATAAAGGGTACCTATTAGAAAAGTTTTCAAATAACTGTGAGAAGCGTTTGTAGAGTAGGTTTTAGTCTAAAAATGTTTTTATCTAAAAGTCAATCGCGTGGGTTTATTATCTTATGTTACCTACCTTCTTTTGTTTTAGACTAACTTTTAAGAATGATTTCCACCAAACGGCTTGCATCGCATCGGATCGGAACGGATTTTACAATCTTTGAACGATATTATATCGTGTACACAGTAGTCTATATTACCAAGCCGCGCACAGCAGCTTGACCGCGGGCGTCTTCCGCAACACGCGATCGTAGCCGAAAGTATGCTGCGACGCGCGATCGACTCCGTTCGCCTGTCGTCGTATCCGATCGAATCCTTTCGGCTGCCGTCCAAATTTTTTTTTTTCTGTTTTTTTATGATTATTTTCTTCTTCTTCTAATGCAATAGCTAACAATACTACGTCAAGTTCGATAATGGTATCAAAAATTAGAACACGTCAACACGGAAGGAATGGAACTATTTGATTTGGCGCAGAAACGGATACCTACGTTCGCAAGCGACGACGACGCGACGGTACGGAGCCGATCGTATGCATGACATGCTGCCGGACGTGATCGGCTGTCGCCGCATCCGTTCGTATCCTTTCCGATCCGATGCGATGCGAGTCGTTTGGTGGAAATCATCCTTTACCTGTGGTTTCGCCCGCGTGGATATCGAAAAATATCACACGGTGACGTACTACTATCAAACGGCTGGACCAATTTTGATAAAATTTGGTATGGAGGTATCTGACACACTGGATTAACATATAGGCTACTTTTTATTTCGTTATTCCCACGGGATCGAAACTTATGCGGGGGAAACCGCGGGGCGCAGCTAGTTAAAAATATGTAAGAGACGACAATATCCTACTATCTTACTTCCTACTATCCATACTATTATTATAAATTCGAAAGTAACTCTGTCTGTCTGTCTGTATGTTACCTTTTCACGCCTAAACCACTGAACGGATTTCGATAAAATTTGGCAGAGAGATAGATTGCATCCCGGGATAGTTTTTATCGACATACATCGCGGGCGAAGCCGCGGGCGGAAGCTAGTAACATTATAGAAAGTTTCTGAAGGTTGATGGATGGATGTTTGTTGTCTTGTTTTCCCAAAACTTTGCCACTTCCACGACGTTGTCGGTGGCAGCGCAGAGGTCACTTTGACTGCATGTTTTGGGACAGGAGATGGAGGATAGGAGGTAGAGCATGGTTTGTGACACAGCTCCACAATCACACCCTACTGCCGTTCCGTCAAAATAGCTCCACTTTACCAGGTTGGACTTACATCTTCCCACTTGTGTCCGGAGACGGCTCAGACACTTCCAAGTGGATCACGGAAGGTTATATCAATTTATTAATATGGGGCTTACCGCTTACAGGACCTAAACACAAAAAACGCAAGTTTTAGAAATAATAAAAGTAGGTATATGATCGACTACAGTAAACAAAATCAGAAAAATATATGATATTCTTCAGGATATATGCTAGGTAGATAGTGTGTTGAAAAGATAATACAACTAATTTGATACGATAGAAAAAAATCATGAAGATACCTCTAAAAACTTTCTTTTTACAATTAAAATCATACTAATATACATGCAATCATTCTGATTTTTTGTCAGATTATTCTTCAAGCAACATTCTAGAATACTAAAGTGTTTTAATTTTTTAGTCTAAACAATAGATTTTTTGTAATTAAATAATTGCTTGATTTTGCAATAAGTTACCAGTGTTGTGTCATCGCACTTCTCTTTCTTTTCTATGCAGTCCGACAGTGGCCCCTTAAGATAAAAGCTAAATAAACCAACCGCATTTTGTTTTACTGCCACATTTACCATCACGTAGAATCTATGAACAGAAGGAATGTAAAACCAGATAATATAATAATAAGATCAACGACACAGAAACATGGCTCCCCCCTAATATGATTGAGATGGTATGGGTGACATATTTATGGTTTATTTGCGGAGATAGCTAGGTCGGGTTTATATCTTTATTTTGTTACATTTCAGTCTTCTTTCGATCGGGATGAATTTTGTTTGAAATATTCTTGTATTCGAACTCAGACAGGCGTGTAGCGGTATCTACAACGCCACATGCGAACAACGCGTCATACTGACGTCACGCCTGCATCTCGCAAGCAGAGTTTACCGCGCAACTAGCATAGATACAACGGCCCGACATGAATCATTTATACTTATACCTCTATAGGCGCTTTATTTTGTGTAAATAATAGCATCACGTCTTTTTTTTATGTAATTATTTTTCTCTCAAAACGGTGAAGGAAAACATCGTGAGGAACCAGGCATGTCCTAGAACTAAAAATTCGATGACATGTAACATCTTCCAACCCGCACTGGACCCGCGGATTACGGCACACTCACTGTCACAGAAAGGAGGCGTGAGTCCCAGCAGTGGGAACATTATAGGAATCATGCGTCGTGGTTACTAGAAACCCTTTCTAAATCAAGCTTAGGTATAGTTGCTTCCATACACACGAAGAACAGCGCGACACTTTCATTTGTTTTTTTTTTAGAACACAAACGTACACCACATTTTTTTCAATTTTTTTTCTACTTTTGTAGGGCCTTTAAACAAAGGCCTGAAATCTTCATCCATGTGCTAACGCCTCAGTGAGATATAGCGACACTAATACGAGTGGTCACTGCTCCACAATGAGATCGTATAATCATCTCATACATTATTATATCTGCCAAAATTGCAAATGAGTTGGTTAGAAGTGCCATTCTGAACCGTCTTTGAGTTTGTAACGGTTAGGGCTTTGCAGGTTGACAGCACCTGCCGTCAACGATTAGGTTAGAGTACCTATAGAGATAAAGAAAACTAGCAAGTAAACTTCACATATATAATTCTAAAAGTAGTACACGTGTAGCGGTACTACAACGCCACATGCGAACAACGCGTCATACTGACGTCACGCAAAATCCTGCATCTCGCAAGCAGAGTTTACCGCGCAACTAGCATAACACCCGTCTGGTCGGAGGATCCTCCCTTTTCTATAGAGTAGGAGTGAACTTTACACCCTGTTCCTCATGCCTACACGGAAAGGTCGTAGGTAAGGGTCACTCTGATTTTACTCGCACACACAGGAGGATAAGCTACGCTTGCCGCGCTTGGTCTGTAGATGTGTGACCATCTTTAGATACCGAGAACCCTCCGTGCCTCGGAAAGCACGTTATGCCGTTGTTCCCGGCTGTCATTCGTGGATCTTAGACAGTCGTTACGGGTAGTCAGAAGCCCGAAAGTCTGACAACTAGTCTTACCAAGGGGTATCGTTTACCCAGTAACTGGGTTGTGGAGGTCAGATAGGCAGTCGCTCCATGTAAAAATACTGGTATTCAGCTGCATCCGGTTAGACTGGAAGTCGACCCCAACACTGTTGGGAAAAGGCTAGGCAGATGATGACACAGGAGGGTAGGTTAGAAAGGTACTGTCCTTGGCAACACGTGATAGACGTGGGTGCTTTCAGCACAGGCGCAACAAGAAGCCGGATAGTCCTTCATAAGGCCGTACTACCGCAGGTAACGTAACGCGTGTGGACAGGTCAGGCAGGCCGTAGGACCGCAAGGGGCGCGCAGTTCAGCTACGTGTGCAGGTCTGAGCAGCGTGCAATAGGTAATCTGCATTCGGGATTTATTTGCCAAAAATGTAAACAAATATGAGTTTATGAAAAATTAACTTTAAATCCTACACAATAAAGTTTAGTTTACACTACAACTTCAAACATTTTTAGAACTTTTTCAACAGTGTTAGTCACTCTGAAATCAACTTAATCACCATTAAAATAAAGTTGATATTTGTTTAACTTGAAATAATATTTATTTGAAACAAGTTTGAATAGAGGATAGTCCTGTTGCCTTCAGCTTGGACGTAGAACCCCTAGATGTGGGGCAAATAGTGTAATCCAGAGGGCTCTAGAAAAATGATCGACGTCATGTCTTCATTTCATAAAATTCAAAAAAAATTAATTAAAAGTAACGACTCGCCCGATTTGGGCGAATAAATTCGTGCGAATCAACTAATCACACTAATATTATAAAGACGAATGTTTGTCAGTGTCTGTGTTTATATGTTTGTTTGTTACTTCTTCACGCTCAATCGGCTGGACCAATTTTGATAAAATTTTGTGTGGAGGTAGCTGACAACCTGTATTAACATATAGGCTACTTTTACTCCGATCAATCAATCAATCAAATCAGCCTATCGCCGTCCACTGCTGGACATAGGCCTCTCCCAGACTGCGCCACAGCACCCTGTCCTCCGCCTTCCGCATCCACTCTACCCCAGTCACCTTCTTTAGGTCGTCCGTCCATCTAGCTGGGGGAATTTACCCCGATATTCCCACGGGATCGACATTTACGCGGGTGAAACCGCGGAGCGCGGCTAGTAAGCCATATATTTACCCTCTTCTGACCTTTTCTCCTTGTCTGTTATGTGGCCAGGCCACACTTTACGAAACAGCCATACATCTTACTAATTGACGTTATCTCAGGGCGCAGGACGATTGCGTTTTTCTTTATTTTTCCCCGCACACACGTGTCGCGGTGCAAGTATTAACGTCGGGATTTTTGCGGTGCGTCTGCATTTGAAATTCAAATGTTTGGTTTTGTTTAGTGGTTGATTGTGACGTTTTTTTGAGTAATCAAAGGTTTGTGAATGGTACTTCAAACATCCCGTCGTTTTTAAGTAGTGTGCGTTACAAAGCATTTGTTATTTTCACGCTTTTATTAGTTTCACTTGTAACTAACTTACAAACTATGTTATAAAATCTTAGAAGTCAATTTTAACCTACTTCTAATAGTCGTATCGAAATGAAACTTTGTAAGAATGTGTAGTTTGGATGACAAAACTTATTTGGTATCTTAGAACTGATCTGATGATAAAGCCAGGAGGTGTATAGTGGAACTCTTCAGTGGCTACTAGTAAACACGTCGAGTTTGGGCTCATATGATTTGTTTTGTCGAGTCCAATAGATTGGGCACGTAAAAAAATCAGCTGTTTAATACGAAAGTTCAATACCGACTTGGTTAAAAAAAAAGCAAAATGTATGAAACAGCTGATTTTTTTTCGTGATTTGAGAGTTGGTCCCATAATGAAAGTTTTTCAGTTCGATGTTCTAAAGCACCTCTTTAAGTTTGTTGGGTTACTTTTGAAACATCTTATATTATATAAGCCCCTGGTAGTCAAGTTCATAGCAGGGCTAACGTTCTAGGGTGGGGGGTTTTTGCTTATCATCACTTTTATGAGAGATTCCTCCAATGCATCCCAATAAAAGACTACTAAGTATTCCGTTCCAGTTATTCCGGTATTCTGTTTCAAACCTCTCCAAAATCCTTAACAACAAGAAGTGTAATAATCCTTCAGAGTGTAACATGCATAGCTGTGTTTGTATATATGTGATGTTACATAAGATGATCCGCGGTCCGAGTGTCCTCCACATGAGTTTGAGACTGGTCACACTTAACCCATGGAGGGGCGCTACTATTTGTTACTTAGTCACGAATTTTTGTGAATATTTTCACTCACTGACTCACTGACATGACTAAATCAAAGCCTTTATCTTTGAAGATTGGTGGCATTTGGAAAATAGGTTCATTAAAAGAAGTGGAAGTACACTAATGAAGGATTTCTTGCAACTCTGAGCATTTCTAAAGGGGAATGAAGTTTGTAAGCAAACGAAACAGGTTGAAGCACAGGATTGGTTGTTGAGGCGATGCTACGCGACATATGTCTAGCAGTGGACGTCTTTTGGCTGAATACTGATATATCACACTAATATTATAAAGGCGAAAGTTTGTGAGTCTCTTCACGCTCAAACGGCTAGACCAATTTTGATAAAATTTGGTATGCAGGTAGCTGACACCCTGGATTAACATATAGGCTACTTTTTATCCCGATATTTCCACGGGATTGACACTTATGCGGGTGAAACCGCGGGGCGCAGCTAGTAATATTATAAATTCGAAAGTAACTCTGTCTCTCTGTCTGTCTGTCTGTATGTTACCTTTTCACGCCTAAACCACTGAACGGATTTCGATAAAATTTGGCAGAGAGATAGATTGCATCCTGGGGAAGGATATAGGATAGCTTTTATCCCGATATTCCCACGGGATCGACACTTATGCGGGTGAAACCGCGGGGCGCTGCTAATCTTCTATATATATAAAATGGTAAACTGACTGATTGTTGATATATCAACGCACAGTCTAAACCGCTGCTCCTAGAGACATGAATTTTGGAGGGTGTGTTCTTTGTGAAGAGTAGGTATCCACTAAGAAAGGGTTTTTCGAAATTCCACCCCTAAGAGGGTGAAATTTCACGCGGACGAAGTCGCGGGCAGAAGCTAGTAATCCATAAACCCGCCAATGGTAGCAGCCAGCCTCCCATCCACTTTCGAGAGGCCTTCGTATGTCGTGTAACGGCTTTGCATGTAACTCCTCAGATTCGAGAGGGTTTGCTGACAGTCCATACTAATTTTGTATCGGGATTGTCGACAAGTTCGTGAGTTTGTGGCCTCAAGTGCGTTGTTACTACGAGAGGCCTCCGGTAAGGACTTTTGTTTGAAGATCTGGTTTCTGAGTGTGTCATCCTGTTTTTTGGCCTTCGAGGTTCTGGCCAGAGGGGTTTTTTTGGGTTCCTGGTAAAGCAGTGGCTAAAGTTGGTCGCACATTTATATCTACTGAAAATATTGCGATAATCATCATTTTCTTTCGGCGGCTGTGACTGCCCCGTTGGTCTCGTGATTGCAAGCGCGACTGCTGAGCGTGGGGTCCTGGGTTCGATTCCCGGATCGGACAAAGTGTTATTGGGTTTTCCATTAGGAATTTCTTAGTAACAGTCCGAAGTTTGGAAGTTGGCGGTTTAATACCCCCGTGCCTCGGAAAGCACGTAAAGCCGTTGGTCCTGCGCCTGAACTCTCCCCGGTCGTGTCGGATTGCCGTCCCATCGGACTATGAGAGTAAAGGAACAGAGAGTGCACCTGTGTTTGCGCACACACTTGTGCACTATAATATCTCCTGCGTACCTGGCTAATCTCCATTGAGATTGGCGACCGTGACCGAAAACGGTCGGGGAGGCTATTATTATTGTTTCGGCAAAAATGACGAACTTCCATACTAACTTTTTTTTCCTATTTTAACCCTTCCTTAGTGCTCATTATCGCTATATAAAGATTTTGTGCCACTTTTTATGCGTCTTGACCCAGTGGTTGTGCGTTGTCTGTCAGTGAGTGAATGAATTTAACGTGATATATTGAAAAAAATGTAAAGGGGCCCGTGGTTGAATAATAACAGCCGCACAGGCCGATCGATCAGGTTAAGCTACGCTTGCCACGGTTGGGCTGTGGATGGGTGATCATCTTTACATACCGTGACCCCTCTGTGCCTCGGAAAGCACGTTAAGCCGTTGGTCCCGGCTGTCATTCGTGGATCTTTGACAGTCGTTACGGGTAGTCAGAAGCCCGAAAGTCTGACACCAACACAGTCGCCAGCACATCAAGCTGCTACAATCTGTCAAATTTATTTAATAGATTTTCAACTTTATCGCTAAAATATAAGGTTCAAGGTTGATTGGGAAAATTTGACAGTGTCGGATAGCTTGATGTGCAATTGCGGGTGGCAACATATATTACTTAAAAAGTTCACACTCTTGTAATGTATTCATCTCGCGACTCACACTTGACAGGGTTTTTATTCATAAAACTGGCGACGACAAGCCGCCGTCATTTCCCGTCTCTTACTCATGTGTAGATATGTACTTCCGGTCGCGTGCCGGATGCTCTATGAAAGCAACCCTAGCCGACTTCCGGTAGGCTTTTAGTCATAAATGCGACGAATATATATACAATCGTGTGTCGTGTTTTTTGTGGACATAATATCAGATTAAAGTAACATGGAAAGTGGGGTCACTATTTACCATAATATTTGTATTAGGGTTTTTAAATGACCATTTCCGTTAGTAAAGTTATGAACCGTATTACCATATATGTAATAGGGTTGAAAAAATTCAAAATATTCTGTAGGATATCCGACGAATTTAATTTTATTGTGCTACTAGCTGTGCCCCGCGGTTCCACCCGCGTAAATGTCGATCCCGTGGGAATATCAGGATAAAAAGTAGCCTTTAAGTTAATTCAGGGTGTCAGCTACCTCCATACAAAATTTTATCAAAATTGGTACAGCCGTTTGAGCATGAAGAAGTAACAAACATACAAGATTATTTTTAGTAGGTATATGCGAAACCCGAAACACGTGTCTAATATTTTTATGTAAAGAATCTATGTACAAAATTTCAAACCTGTATCATGTAATATCACAAAGTTACAAGCTTGTTAAGTTACCTGTTTGTCCGTACAAAAACATGCTCACCCGCGCCGCTCGCGCCGCGCCGTCTTGCGGTCATTGATAATAGTACCTAGGTACCTAATCGTTCGTTGCGGAGATTGGATAACCTACTTAGTGTCACTCGATGTCCAACTTTTAACCTTTTTAAAATATTTTTGGGACAAAATATAACATGGGGTAAAAATTATTGGTATATGAGGTTTCGCATATACTAAAAATAACGTTGTATATGAGAAGAGTACCTACTTTATCCAGCAGGACACTTACAGACTGATGTTATTACATTTTTAAAACTTGTACCAGAGTGTTAGAATTAGACCTGGCGCCTCTCCAAGTCACATATTCGACAATATTGGGTTTAAAATTCACAATGTGGTCACGTTTGTGTATTCAAAGTCGAAAACCATTGGGTGGGTTCCAGTTGGATTTTTGAAAGGTTATTTTATTTTGTGTATATTTGTATTTGGTTAACTTAAACACTATATTTTTTATAGGGTCACATTCAATTAGCTAGAGAAGCAGACGTGATTGCATATCGATATATCTACATGACAGATACGAAAAAAAAATGATTTTCTGAACTCATACTTCACGTAACTACGTGGTCGTTGACCCCAAAAAAAGAATACCTATCCAATCTTTTTAGGGTTCCGTACCCAAAGGGTAAAAACGGGACCCTATTACTAAAACTTCGCTGTCTGTCCGTCCGTCCGTCTGTCTGTCACCAGGCTGTATCTCAAGAACCGCGATAGCTAGACAATTGAAATTTTTACAAATTATTATGTATTTTTGTTGCCGCTATAAAAACAAATACTAAAAATAAAATAAATATTTAAGGGGGGCTCCCATACAACAAACGCGATTTTTTTGCCCTGTTTTGCTCGATATCAATAATGGCAACAGCCTACCTGTTGCCATTATTGATATCCAGCAAAAAATATTATAATGCACAAGTGTGTGCGCAGACACAGATGCACTCTCTCTTCCGTCACTCTAAGCAATAGACCTAGTAATAGGGTTCCGTTGGCACCCTTTGGGAACGGAACCCTAAAAAGGCTCATTAATACAAATGATAATGAAAACCAAATTATATCAAAGAACTTATGCTAACGACCTTTAGCATTAGTACTATCAAAATAACTCCTGGGATAAAAGGAAAACTATAGCTCCCATTTTCATCGAAACTTGGCTCGGAGGAAGGCATCGATAAAGATAACGTAACATCGGTACTTATCTCGATTCTGTGAATCGATACTGGAATTGGTTCTCGGCAGTAGCTTAGTACCGAATTATGCGACAAACATCGGAGGGTAGTCGTGCGATGTGAAAAGATTAGGGGGGAAAGATTAGAGATAGTTTACTCGCTTTTGTGTGACAATGGTTTTGGTACTTATTTTTGGAAATGTTGGAGTTGATTTCTTGACACTTTTCTTATGGTGGTTGGGATTAAAGGTAGGTAGTTAATAGCATCTGTTTTTAGGGTTCCGTATCTAAAGGATAAAAACGGGACCCTAGTACTAAGACTCCACTGTCCGTCTGTCGCCAGGCTGTATCTCATAAACCGTGATAACTAGACAGTTGAAATGAAGCAAGATCATGTAGCACAAATAGAGGAAAAAATCCGAAAACCGTAAATTTGTAGGTACAGTCAATAAAAGAGATAAGTATGCAGGACCGTCGGATATAGTTGAAGTTTAGTAAGTTGTTGACTGAAATTTAATTTGATAAATGAGCTGTTTACATAATCAGCCTACAATATTTCCACTGCTGGGACACAGGCCCTCTCTCTGTGAGAGGGAGTGGGCCGTAATCCATCACGCGGGCCCAGTGCGGGTTGGTAGATGTCATAATATGTCTTCGAATGTTTGGTTCTAGGACATGCCAGTTTCCTCACGATGTTTTTCTTCACCGTTTTGAGAGCAGTGGTGATGATATAATTTACGCAAAGTAAAGCGCTTGTCTGGGTTCGAAGCTACGACCTAAAACTCGTAAGTCGCGGCCGTCACCACTTGGCCACCACTGCTCTACAAAGCTGTTTGTTTTCTATTCATAAAATTAAATTTTATTCGAGAGCATCCATCGGTATCTTACTAAACTTCAACTATATCCGACGATCCTGTATACTTATCTCTTTTGTTGACTGTACATTAAAAAAAACCCGTGATAAACTATTTACATACCTACAAAGTAAAGAACCCTCGGTGCGCGAGTCCGACTCGCACTACTGACCGGTGTTTTTATAAAGCCTCTAGTGAGTAGAATTAAAACTTTAACTTTTTCTGACTAACAAAACCTTGTAACTCTAGCTTAAGTTAGACTTTGACTTTCTTAGGTTTTGACCTATCTAAATATATAAAGTTCAAAGTCCTGACTGACTGACTGATATATCAACGCACAGCCTAAACCGCTGGTCCTAGAGACATGAAATTCGGAGGGTGTGTTCTTTGTGAAGAGTAGGTATCCACTAAGAAATGGTTTTTCGAAATTCCACCCCTATGAGGGTGAAATTTCACGCGAACGGAGTCGCGGGCAGAAGCTAGTTTTAATACAATTCATGTCGATTTCCTTGCCGAAGATGCATGGCTTTGACATAAACAAGTATCAAGTAAAATCAATGGAAGTACGTCATCGAAGCAGTTATATCGTGAGTGGATGATAGCTTAGTGCCGAATTATACGAACGACAAGTTACGAGTAGTGAGGGGAAACGATTACTGGGTCGTTCACTTGAGTATCGATATTGTGTGGGAAATGTTGATGGGTTTTGTTTTGAATTGCTTTTGCTATCGGTTTTCGATAATTTTATTTGAAATTGTGCATTTATTTTGGGAATATTTCTTTTTGGTATAACTACTGGCCTTGAATGCGATAAAAACACGGATGACATTGCTTATATATAGGGTGACTGGTAATTAGTGACCGATACTTAAACACGTGATTTTACTCATCATTATGAACAACTTTTACTATGGGACCAAACCTGAAATCGCGAAAAAAAATCTGCTGTTCCCTACATTTTGACGGGTTAAGCGAACATAAATGTAGGGAACAGCAGATTTTTTTGTCGCGATTTCAGGTTTGGTTTTAACTATGTGTTACAAGGCTAAGAACGATTTTAACTATGTGTTACAAGGCTTATATTTAATCTTATATTTTGAATTATTTCTTCATTTGTGTCTTTTTTTACATTCTTCTCACATATAGAAGCAACAAGAATAATGTACTGACGTCAGCACATCAAGCTACTCCGCCCCGACCCTTGCTCGAGCCAGCCCGCGCCGCTGAGCCTGTAGCTTTAAATTCGTCCCCAACAATTAATTCCGATCCAGCCTGTCCCTTGCTGTCCTCTCCCAGCGACGCCCTAAGCCGAGGTCCGAACCCCACGGGGGGTGCCCTTAGCATGTAGTCGCTTGGTTTTTAAGTTATGTATGCCCTGGCTGGAGGCCCAATTTATTGTGGCATCCACAGGAAAGTCCGGTTAAACAGTCGACAACTCCTATGGTTGAACTGCGAGATGCCATTTATAACATCAAGCTACTACAATCTGTCAAATTTCATTAATAGATTATCAACTTTATCGCTAAAGAATTAAGTTCAAAGTTGATTGGGAAAATTAGACAGTTTCGGGTAGCTTGATGTGTTGGCGTCTGTACCCAGGATTTTGTAATATCTTGATTTAAAAGAGTGTCCATGGAGTTTCTTGCCCGTTCTTCTCCATAAAGATCTACGTTTTGGAATGGGTACCTTTTTTTTTTTTGTTGTCGGGGGTAACCTTCAAAAGGCACCCAGACCTCCGGGGAGGGAGTGTGGGATTTTTACCTCACTAATACCACCCCCGTGATCACCATCAGCACATAGGGGTGGTCCCGGTTCCTCTTAAAAGACCAATTCCGGAACCCCCCCGTGCAACGCCTGAAAGGCACACATAGCTTCAACTTTCCGACTAACTGACGGACTATTTAATTTTGACAATTCAAAAGTGCCTGTACAAGGTTTAATTGAAATAAATGCTTTGAATTGAGTTTGAGTACATCTTTCTCAAAAATCAATCTACACCCAAATAAAAAATTGCTGAGGTTCAACTTGGTAATCTTATTTGGGGTCGGCGCAACATGTCTTTTTCTTCCTTCAGGAGGGGCCCGTGGCTAAATAATAACAGCCGCACAGGTCGATCGATCAGGTTAAGCTACGCTTGCCGCGGTTGGTCTGTGGATGTGTGATCATCTTTACATACCGTGACCCCTCCGTGCCTCGGAAAGCACGTTAAGCCGTTGGTCCCGGCTGTCATTCGTGGATCTTTGACAGTCGTTACGGTCAGAAGCCCGAAAGTCTGACAACCAGTCTTACCAAGGGGTATCGTATAAGCCCAGTAACTGGGTTGTGGAGGTCAGATAGGCAGTCGCTCCATGTAAAATACTGGTATTCAGCTGCATCCGGTTAGACTGGAAGCCGACTCCAACATAGTTGGGAAAAGGCTAGGCAGATGATGATTTCTTCTTTCAGTCATCATCTCGGTAGTCACCCCTTTCTAGCCAGAATCATCTTCCCCACAGTCCATTCTCCGTTTCATTGGTCTTCCCCTACTCTTAAAGCCATACATATCCATACTCAAAACTTTCCGCACGACTTACGAAATCTGTATGAATTATAACGCGTTACAGCGTAACGTAGGCTCATCATGATCAGCCTACAGCAGACCACTGCTGGATATGTCCAGCTCCTCTCCAATTGCACGCCATTTAGCTCGATTCTCGGCAGCTCTTATCCAGCTGCTACCAGCCACCCTGCGAAGATCTTTGCGTCGGGATCCTTTCTTTTCGCATAATGTTCTTTTTCCTAATATACTTTGGCATAACTCTTTTGGTATAATTTGGCCATTTTTTTTTTGGCATACAGCTTAGGTTGGCATAATTATCTTTAAGGCTAATTTATTTTGGCATAAATTTAATTCGCATAATGCTAAACTAAAGTACTTTTAAATATAATTAAAGTAATGTCTTAAAAATTCAATATGTTGTGCTACTAGGCGACGTGGATGCAAGAGCGAAGGGCACCCCGAGGTTCGGTTTGGTTAGGTTCCTTTAAACCCTGCAGACAGAAATAGGAGCCCGTCGACCTGACGTCGTCGTTAGAAATAAAACATGCAGCAAGCTAAATTTATGCTTTAGAATGTTATGCTTAATCATTATTATGATTAGATAAATTATGCTTAAAATAAATTATGCTTAAAATAAATTATGCTTAAAATAAATTATGCTTAAGCTATTATGCGTAAATAATTTTATGCGAAAATATAATTAGGAGGAACAAAAGTATGCTAAGTTATATTAGGTCTTAAAATTTTATGCCAATGTATAGGGTACCCTTTGCGTCGTTCCACCTAGCTTATGGGCATCCAAACGCACGATCGATTCGCGGTCTCCACCCCAGAACACGTTTACCTCAACGGTCATCGGTTCTACGGCTAATATAGCCGGCCCACTTCGAATTGCTTATTCTGTGGACTTTGTCGACAATGGAGACCGTATCATTCGATACTTCTATAATTCTAGTCTATGCTATCTTGGCATTCTAGAGTTATTTAAAGATTGACATACAGAACCACACAATAATATTTATCTCTTTCCAGGCATAAATCGATCGAGCCATAAAAGTTACTTTTACTATTTTCTCCAATTTATTGTTTATTGTAGAAATCAATAATAAATAATAGCACATGAGACACTTACGTACGTTCTCATAGTTCTTGTTTCACGTTTGTTGCTGTAAAACAAAGCCATAATTCTATGTTATTTACAACCCGTTCGGACCAATTATTTCTTCCATCCGTTATTCTAGGTAATCTAACTCGAGTACTATCGATATATTTTTCTCGAATTACTCTCTAGCATGATTGTCAACCCTACAGAATGCCACAGCCTAACTCAAACACGCAGTTCAAAAAATCTACCTACTGGACTTTTGTTCGGTTGCTACGCAGATTTTGTTACGCTGTGTTCTCTAATAAAACAAGGGTTACCAAAACTCATATCTCTTGTCAATAGCAAAGCAATATTATTCATGTTTTACAACGGATATAAATTAAACGCTCGATCATGGATATCGTTTTATTTAGAGCCAATTTTCTCTGAACCCTAACATAACCTAACTTCGCTAATAAATGGAAGAAAACCAGGGGTCGTCACATTCTGGTTATTGTTTTTCAAAGACCAGTTTATAATGAGATATCATGGCGTAGGTTTTTATGTGTTTTAGGGTTTTTTTATACTGGTTGGGGTACCTAATGAGAGGTTTCCTTCGGTTTTAGAAACGATCTGGTAGTTACTGAGGTATAACACGGGATGATAAACATTTTAAGTGTTCTTTAAAAATTTTAATGTTGCACAATATGGATCAGATTTTGATTTTTCATCGTAAAATTTTAGAATTTACGATTATTTTTACAGCGTTTCTTTTTGGGGGTTAGGTAGAGAGAGAGATATTTACAAGGTCAAATAAAATTAACTAGCGAAACTCCCCAGACGTGATGGTTTAATTGGGTATCGATAGTAAACACGACAAAAAAAAGATGATTTTTTTGGGGTTACCGACCCTTGGTTGTGTACTTTTAGTATGAGTTAAAAAAAACTTCTTTTTTCTGCGCAAAAATCAGTTTTCTTTGTGTAAAGAAAACTGATTTTTTTATACCTACTGATATTTCAAGTGGCTACACTACCAGCGGTTGATAACCGCACAAACAAAATTCTGACAACCAGTCTTACCAAGGGGTATCGTATTACCCAGTAACTGGGTTGTGGAGGCATTAGGATAGACTGAAAACCGACCCCAAACGAAAAAGGTTAGACTGGAAGCCGACCCTAACATAGTTGGGAAAAGGCTAGGCAGATGATGATGTCTTGAAAATTCAAGTCGGTGAGTTATTTTTATCGAACTTATGTTCAATAATCCTAAAATACATGATATACCCTATCTCTACTGTATTTGATGAGGTGCAAGCAAAAAGAAGTAATTTTCGTGGAATATTTCTCTTGGTATTTCAACATTTTAGAGACTTGAGTAGTAAAATAAAGTAAAGGAATTCTTGCACGCCACACTTTATTCATAAATAAATACCAAGTCTACATAATTACATAAGAAAATTCATGAAACTACTTCAAAATATGAGCGTCTCCTGCAAACTAACTTTAAGGCAGACTGCAAGCGACCGCCAGCACATCAAGCTACCACAATCTCTCAACTTTCTTTAATAGATTTTCAACTTTATCGCTAAAGTATAAGTTTCAATGTTGATTGGGAAAATTTGACAGTTTCGTGTAGCTTTATGTACTGGCACTGACGTACTAGATGCAGTGGTGCACAAGTGGTGACGGCCGTGACTTACGAGTCGAAGGTCGTAGGTTCGAACCCAGACCGGCGCTTTACTTTGTGTAAATTATATCATCACCACTGCTCTCAAAACGGTGAAGGAAAACATCGTGAGGAAACCGGCATGTCCTAGAACCAAAAATTCGAAGACATGTAACATCTACCAACCCGCACTGGGCCCGCGTGGTGGGTTACGGCCCACTCCCTCTCACAGAGAGGAGGCCTGTGTCCCAGCAGTGGGAACATTTTAGGCTGATTATGTATGTACTGGCCCCTGTGCTTAGATAATAATCGTTTTTCCGATTTTATCGGACGTGTAGGTTAAATAGTCTAAAAGCATGGGTTTATGTATTGATCCTGATCGTCGCTGTTATTACTTAGGTACCAACCCCTCGCTCGTAGCTAAGTAATGTTATTATTACAACTAAGTAATGTTATTCAGACACAGGTCGACCCCAGATCCGATCATGTTAAGCTACGCTTGCCGAGGTTGCTCCATGGATGAACGACCATCACACTAATATTATAAAGGTAAAAGTTAGTGAGTGTGTGATTATATGTTTGTTTCTTCTTCACGCTCAAACGGCTGTACCAATTTTGATAAAATTTTGTAAGGAGGTAGCTGACACTCTGGATTGACATATAGGCTACTTTTTATCCCGATATTCCCACGGGATCGACATTTACGCGGGTGAAACCTCGGAGCGCAGCTAGTCTTTATACAGGGTTATTGGTAAAACATTAACAACCTCTTAAGAGGTCATTGTACTCATCATTACGAACAACTTTTACTATGGGACCAAACCTGAAATCGCGAAAAAGAATCAGCTGTTCCATACATTTATGTTCATATAAATCGTCAAAATGTTGGGAACAGATTAATTTTTTTTCGTGATTTCAGCGTTTTGTCGAGCTAGTTCCACTTTCCAACGTTGGAGTTACATCGTCCTACTTGTATCCTGAGGACCAGATACTCAGCAGTCTTAGTTGCGAAGTTTCGACCATTAGGACCAACGAGCGGTTTTCCCCGTAAAAAATCGGCCACCAGGGGTTCTCCCGGTGGGCTGAATAACCACCGACGACCACCATGGCCCACGCACAATGGTCCATTGAAGGACTAAGTGCGGAAACCAAACCCATAACATAGAACATAGAATCGGCCACCGACTAGATAAATCTCGTCTGCCTCCCCCCTAAAAAGAGGAAGAAATCTTAAAATTTAACGTCAAATATCATCCAGGGTTCTTCATGAGAAGGAAGGAGGTTGAATAATTCATCGTTTGAATTTATTCTCGAATACATTCATTTACTTAATAATATAAGAACTCATTGTATTCTGGTTTTTGCCAAGTCCCGGTGGCGGCGGCGTGAACATTTACATAATGTGTTGGTATCGCTAAAAATAAAGTGTCGGATGGTCTGTCTGGTCGTCATTGCGAAGAAATGGTCTTTCTTTTAGATTTTTAACTGCTTGTCGTAGCCTTACTACAAGACAGCCTTTTCGCAATAAACGAGAATATAAATCACTAGTATCTAAATGAGGATAAACATAAACATGGATACACTTCTAATCCATACTAATATTATAAATTCGAAAGTAACTCGGTCTGTCTGTGTGTTACCTTTTCACGCCTAAACCACTGAACGGATTTTAATAAAATTTGGCAGAGAGATAGATTGCATCTCAGGGAAGGATATAGGATAGTTTTTATCGACTTACCTCGCGGGCAAAGCCGCGGGCGGAAGCTAATACTAAATAAACTATAGTCCGCGCGCAACTAGTTGACCGCGCCTTGAGTGGGGACGGGGGTGAAGGCGGCGGGGTTGCCTATTGTTCGCAACGTACTGAGTAATGACAAAGCGCCCCCGCCCCTCCGTCCCACCGCTCACATACCTAAGGCGCGGCCAACTAGTTCCGCGCGGACTATAACAAACTAATTAACTGTAGGTATTAGAACACAATGGCTTAGCACGCGACGATGGCAAGAGACCGGACGGCATGTCTTTATTTCCATGGAAGGTGGGTAGGCCTTTAGTGTAGGATGCAACGTGTGTCGACACTCTTGCGCCACCCCATCTTCCTGACTCGGCGTGCTGCGCTGGTGCTGCTGCTGCGGCTGCGGAAAACCTCAAGCGGCGTTAGTATCATAACCTTATTGGTAACTAGCTTCGCCCGCGAGGTGTGTCGATAAAAACGATACCCTTTAGTAAGACTGGTTGTTATTCCGATTGTGTAAAATGAGTTCCATGTTCCTTGATGGACATCTAACAAGTTTCGACGGTGTACTGAGGAAAACTTAAGGGATGTTAAAGGGAGAGAGTATCCTAATTGAAACTGCCAGCCGTGTAACGGTGGATGATATTATTAAAAAAGTTTTACTTCGTTGGTACTTCGGTATTTGTTTTACGAAATGATTTACGACTTTACGAGTTTTTGGTTGTTTGTTTGTACATGTTTCCTGTTATGAGGTTTTTTTTTCACAGTGTAACCGGTAAATATTTTTTTAATATTATTTTCTTATTGCTGAATAAATCTGTATTTAGTCATTTCAATTACATATTCACAGTGTAACCGGTAAATATTTGTTTTAATATTATTTTCTTATTGCTGAATAAATCTGTATTTAGTCATTTCAATTACTTTGCATACCTTCTATTGTATAGGAGGGGCCCGTGGCTAGCCTTTTCCCAACTATGTTGGGGTCGACTTCCAGTCTAATTGGATGCAGCTGAATACCAGTATTTTATATGGAGCGACTGCCTATCTGACCTCCACAACCCAGTTACTGGGTAGGTAATAAGATACCCCTTGGTAAAACTGGTTATCAGACTTTCGGGCTTCTGACTACGTAACGACTGTCAAAGATCCACGAAGGACAGCCGGGACCAAACGGAGGGGTCTCGGTATGTAAAGATGGTCACCCATCCACGTACCAACCGCGGTAAGCGCAGCTTAACCTGATCGATCAACCAGTGAGGCTGTTATTATTTAGCCACGGGCCCTCAGCTTCCTTCCCATTTGGGGATCAAAAAACATAAACAGTGGCTTTAGTGTGAGTGTTTTCATTCACGCGTTAGATTTTCCATACAAAATTCTAACGCTCTCGCAATCGAACGTGAGTCGAAAAAACTCACACGGAGGCTGCTCGCGGCGGGTTCACGGATGAGTGCTAACGCGTGCCCGTGTGCAGGCGTGCAGGCGTGCTTCACGATCCGAAGAGGTTTCCACGGAGCGAGTTGCAGCCTGATGTTCTCGAACAGCATCATCTCTCCTGGCGATCTTCGGTAGATTCTTGGGCTCTTATGACCCTCAATTTTTTAGCTCCTTTGGAACATTGGGAAAGATTTGACCTCTTTCTAGGCATGGTTATAGTTTTATTGTGAAGATACCTGATCAATTAACATCTAAGTGACTGCTCCCCTACCAAGGGTGCCCAGACACGGGGTCGTCTGGCGCCCATGTGCTGGTTTGGTCCCTGGGGTGGTCACGGCGTGCTATGTGTTCTGGTGCGCCGGTGATGGGGAGTACTTCCCAGAGGAGGGTCCGGTGACGGACAGCCGCGGCGGGTTCACGGATGAGTGCTAACGCGTGCCCATGTTTTCGCCGTAAGCGGCAGAGGAGTAAACCGTGGTTTTAGTGGGTTAGAGTCCCACATAACTGCACTATCTCCCCGTGGTAGTGCAGAATGCATGAGCATTTCACCACGTAAAAAAAAAAAGGCCGCTCTACTTATTATTCGACATTTTAAACCCACAAACACACCCGTGGTACCTGTATTGTATGTCCTCAAAATAAGATATTTATCAGTCTGCTCTATGCCCAAGAATCTCGCATAATAAGGCGGGAACACACTGGCACAAATTGACACGCCACAACTCACAATTTGCACTTAGTTCTGTCAGAACGTGATGAATGTTGACGAACAATTTCTGTATTGTGGAAAATATTTTTCGTTTTAGTGAAATGTCCTACTTACCTCAGTTTAATAAGAAAAGGAATTGAGGTTTCGTAATTCTATTTGTAGGTGTTTTTTTTTTGGTAAATACATGAAGAATTTTGTTTTGTATCGTAGGTTCGTTTATAAACATTTAGGCCAAATCAAATATTTTTAGGGTTCCGTACATGAAAAGGAAAAACGGAACCCTTAATAAGATCTACGTTACCCATCTGTCTGTCCGTCGGTCAAAACCCTTTTTCTCAAGAACGCGTGGAGTTATCAAGTTGAAATTAATATAACATAATCAGAGCTGCAATCACTTGAAGCAGTGAAAAAATCAAACTTCTAGTTCTAGGTCAACGCAATCAAAAGATACGGGATGATACGTAAGGGAATCAAAACCTATACGGTACTTCCCGTTGACCTAGAATCATGAAATTTGGCAAGAAGCAATGTCATGTAGCGCAAGTAAAAGGAAAAATCCGAAAAATGTGTGGTTAAGTACAGACACGAGCACCAATATGTCAACACTTGGCCACTTTAAATTGCGATTTTTTCACGAAATAACGAATGCAACGTTAAAATACGACACTTTACATATACCTATGGGTTCGAAAATACTATGTTCCCACTAATATAAAATTTCATTAAAAAATAAAGGAGAAAATCGACTTTGAATAAAGCCAAGTGTATACATACTTTTGCTCGTGACTGTACATACCTACAAAGTACGGAACCCTCGGTTCTCTAGTCCGACTCGCACTTGACCGGTTTTTTTATTAGACAGGTTCACTAATTTTTAGTGTTCCTTAATGGCTACATTAGTTTAAAAAACTGTGTTGCAGCCATTAGCGCACCTCCGGGACGGGAATGGTATATTTTCAAGTTGATAGCATTAGTAGTTCTAGAGATATCCAGCTGTGCCAAACGGACAGACAGACAGACCGAGTCGAACCATAAGGGTTCCTTTTTACCATTTTGGTACGGAACCCTAAAAAGGTCATGTCTGGGCCAATGAGGCAATAACTGCAACATAGACAAAAAAACCTTTATTATTATAATACTAACATTTATAAAGCAAGATTATATCTGTCTATCCTATGGGAACGCAACTAAAACCTTTAAAATTATTTATTTACTAACTTATTCTGAGCTATAATAGTAAATACGTCATCGGTTGACATACAGTATATCAGTCAATGGCTACTCAGCTGTGATTAATGACGTCGTGATCGACAGTGCGCGGACGCATGCTGCATTCAGTATTTTGATTGGCTGATCGAGCGACGTTACTCAATCGTGGGTAGAAAGTAAAGGCTTTGGACGCAAGTAAGTAGACACAGTCAGGAAAAATAATGATTAAGCAAATTGACATCCTACGTCAAATTGCCGTGTTATAAACTTAAGGGGCTTACAGGACCTAAACACAAAAAACCGGGCAAGAGCGAGTCAGACTCGCGCAACGAGGGTTCCGTACCATCATAAGGTTTTTAAATTTTCACCGGCAAGCTACTTACTAGATCTCGTTTAAACCAATTTTACACATCACATATATTTTTTAGTTTTATCATTCTCTTATTTTAGAAGTTACAGGGCGGCCCTGTAACTTCTAAAATAAGAGAATTTTTACCACTTTGGAAGTGTCTCTTGCGCAAACTGTTCAGTTTAGAAAAAAAATGATACATTATTAGAAACCTCAATATCATTTTTGAAGACCTATCCATAGATACCCCCCCACACGTAAACGTTTGATGAAAAAAAAATTTGAGTTTCTGTTCTAAGTATGGGGAACCCCCAAAATTAATTGTTTTTTTTCTATTTTTATGTGAAAATCTTAATGAGGTTCACAAAATACATCCACTTACCAAGTTTCAACAGTATAGTTCTTATAGTTTCGGAAAAAAGTGGCTGTGACATACGGACGGACAGACAGACAGACCTGACGAATCCATAAGGGTGCCGTTTTTTGCCATTTAGTTTATGTAAATTGTTAATAATATTTTAATTCTGAATAAATAGTGTAAAATGTGAATTTCGTATAAAATTCAGTTGATTCTTTGCTCTTTGCTACCGACGACATCACACTAATATTATAAAGGCGAAAGTTTGTGAGCGTGTGTGTGTTTATATGTTTGTTACTTCTTCACGCTCAAACGGCTGGACTAATTTTGATAACATTTTGTGTGGAGGTAGCTGTCACCCTGGATTAAAATATAGGCTACTTTTTATCCCGATATTTCCATTGGATCGACATTTACGCGGATGAACCCGCGGGGCGCATCTAGTTATTATAAATAAAATACACAAAGAAATACTTAATAGCCAAAAGCTAAGTATTCGAAAACAAAATCCATAAATGCCAATTCAATTTTAGGTCAGAAAAATATCATCATTATCATTATTATAATAAATATCAATAGTACCAAATAAACTATTCAATTTATATAACCAAACATAATCAAAGAGACTGCTAAAGTTTTTCAATCAATACTCATATACATACACCAATACAAATAATTTTGTAATCCAATTGGAGTTACTATTAAGGCTAATGGCTTTTCATTAGAGTATGAATGCAAGTTATAGACCGCTGCGGTAGGTACATATAGTGCCATCCATGAAGACGCGCCTCACTCTTCTTCCTAATCGCTTACATGTAAGTTTGCAACATTCCGCTAGTATTTTAGTTTTGTCGTGTTTACTAACTACCTACTCATAGGTAATTAATGTGTATCGACAAAATTAAAAAAAAAGCAGTAGCGGAATGTTGCACACTTACACTTATCCAGACTGCACCACTCCACGAAGGTTGAAGAGATCGTGGAGTACAGTCACGAGCATAAGTATGTATACACTTGGCTTTATTCAAAGGCGATTTTCTTCTTTATTTTTGAATGAAATTTTATATTACTAGGAACATAGTATTTTCGAATCCATAGGTTTATGTAAAGTGTCGTATTTCAACGATGCATTCGTTATTTCGTGAAAAAATCACAATTAAAAGTTGCCAAGTGTTGACATATTAGTGCTCGTGACTGTACATGCGTGTGAAGACCAACTGGACTTTAAGGGTCGAAACATTGGAGAGGCGTCACAACACGAACTTCAAGTCGTTCATGATGCGTGCTCGACAAGTTCCTCAAGGAAAAGGGCTGAAGGGTGTTGTGTACCGCCGGTGTCGTGGTCGGCTAAATTACACCAATCAGCGAAACACGACGCAAACACCTCATGTGCATTAGTTTGTTAGTTTTTTAGTGTAATATTGTAATGTTGTATGTATTTATAAGTTATATTAATATTGTATTGTATGTGTTTTTTATGGGCCTTGATGCCTGAAATAAATGGATAAATAAAATAAAAATTATACTGAAGAAAAGTGGGCGCGTATTCATGAATGGCACTATCTGTATCTGTATCCTGAAAAAGACCATCCACTCTCTTTACATACGTATCGTAAAGTGGGACATTCAGATCGAATTTGAATGACGTAAAACCATTAGTAAGTCATTGCAATGTAACTCTTATTTCATTGTAAAAATGTATAAATTGAAATGATTGTTGGTCATTCCAATTTATACCTTACTTTACGAGAAGAAAGCTCAAATTTCATCGTGAATGTCCTACTTTAAGAAAGTCTAAACGTAAAGATTGCCTTTGGAAAATGAAGAGATGGAAAATTGTAAATGAATTTCGCCTTGTCTCCTCGCACAGCGAGCATTTAGAGTAGGTTCAGGGTTATGTACCTACTCATTATTACTGCCTAATACTTAGCCTGTAAGTAAGCAAAATATTGCACAATCTATACAAACAAATAAAATTGAGTGTATCTTTGTAATGTCAAAATAACAACTTTTTACTAAATGCATAATTATGAAAGTTTAAATGGTACATAAACAAAAAAACAATTTAAAAAAGTACGTATGTCGATCTGTCTGTATTTTCGTACCGGCTAATCTCCGAAACGGCTGGACCGATTTAGACGGGACTTTTACTGGCAGATAACTGATGTTATAAGGAGCAAAAAAAAAAACCACTGAAGTCAAATTGGTTTTCTGATTTGCACGCGAACAATGTCCCGGGCTCAGTTAGTTATAAAATAAATAGTTTATAGCCTTCTCCCGGAAAGTAATTGCAAACCAGCCTCGATATTGATCTTAAAATTCACCACAACAGTGAAGAGCTTTGTTGCCAAGTATTTAGTGTCAATGACACTACGTACTTTGTTTTCACTGCTTTTACAAAATGGCGCTCGACCCAGTAGATAAAATAAGATTTTAGTGGCTCTATAGCTATATTGGTACTCTAAGACTAATTGTGTTTCCATTAAATTAATTATTTTATTGTTATTGCGTTATTTAAATAATTGTGTTTCCACATTCATATGTTCTAATGAAATTCAATACGTTTTTGTGTAACATTTCTGGATAGATAAAGCGTTTATACCTACGTAAAAGCGTTTATACAAAATTATTTCGAAACAGTAGCTTTTAAATGAGGTTTACTCTTATTTCATTGGTTGAACAAGTAATATCAGCTGCACGGGTCAATCGATCAGGTTAAGCTACACTTGCCGCGGTTGGTCCGTGGATGGGTAAACATCTTTACATACCAAGATCGCTACGTGGCTGGGAAAGCACTTTAGGATGTTGTTTCCGGCTGTTATTCGTAGGTCTTTGACAGTCGTTACGGGTAGTCAGAACCCCGGTAGTGTGACAACCAGTCTTACTAAGGGGTTATCGTATTACCCAATAATTGGGTTGTGGAGGTCAGATAAGCAGTCGCTCCATGTAAAATACAGGTATTCAGCTGCATCCGGTTAGACTGGAAGCCGACCCCAACATAGTTGGGAAAAGCCTAGGCAGATTGATTGTCTCTTATTTAATTGGTAATCTTTCAAGGTATTAAAGTACCCATGAATATTTAAAACTTTTAATATAACATCTATGGAGGACCTCAGTACAATGCTCGATGACCTCAGTAGAGCCTCCGAAAGAGTGGGTCTTAATGATGATGGCCGATGCAGACGAAAAGTTCTGGGGTGGCGACTGTGTACCGGAAGACGCAGCGTTAGAAGGCCTCCCACAAGGTGGACGACCTTGTGAAGGCCTCAGGAACTCGTTGGATGCGAGAAGCACAGAATCGGTCGAAGTGGAGGTGCTTGGGGGAGGCATATGTCCAGCAGTGGACGTCTTTCGGTTGAAATGATGATGATGACGATAAGATCTAGGCTGAAGAAAAATTTTGTTTGCTATTTTCTTTTCAATGAAACGAATGTATCTCAGTAAAAGCTGTTTATACTTGTGTCTACTTTCACTTTCCTAAAGATCGCTAATGAATTGAAAGTCAGCATGTATATTTGTTAAAGCATCGACTGCGCATGAAGAGGGCACTTAAATATTAATCTAGCATAAACTCAGTCTAAGTCTTTAATAAACAGTTCAGACAAACGTCCAAACAACCATTTAACATCCGACCACACACATAGAATCGATTAATTTAAATCGATTAACCAACCGACTCGATTAACGATTAATCGAGACGTTTTCATAACGATGCCTTAATTAGATTGTATTTATAGCGCCATGGATGTAATGAATTTTATTTTATTCACTTTTTATATTAATTTTCTTTGATTTGAATCTTTGGTTTTTTACTGGTAGCTGTAGTAATAAGGCTACAGTAGTAAGTATTTAATATTGGTAGCAATTATTGGTTTAAAACGGTGTTTTTGATGAGGACCACACGCGATGATTTCGATGTATCGATACTTCCAAAAAAAAATATACGGTCGAACTGAGAAACCTCCTCCTTTTTTGAAGTCGGTTAAAAAAGAGTTATCACAATGGTAATATTTACTCATTGTATGTCTTGTTTCTTTTTAGTAAGTATATTCATGTATTTATGTATATTTATATATTTGTGCTTATATTAATATGTAATTAGGTATATATTATATTCATAGTTTTAATAGGTTTATGCGTATCTTTATATTTAAAATATTTATTCCTCAATGTTCATGATTGCACCTATCTCTGCATCACCCAAAGGTTGACTGGTAGAAAATGCCTATGGCATTAAGTCCGCCTCTGTACATTTATGTGCTTGAAGTATTAAATAAATAAATTAGGAACTTAGGTATTAGGTAGGTAATTTCTCTAGGCAAATTCTCCTACTTGAAAACATTCAGCGACAATCGATGTAAAAACTTGTCAAAAAATATAGGTAAGTTTTTTTTTTGTAACAGAATGAGACTGAAATGACTCCGCAGGAGAACCAAGGTAACCGACATAGCCCGAAAACTTTCCAAACTTAAGTGGCAGTGGGCAGGGCACATTGCTCGCAGAACAGATGGCCCATGAGGCCGAAAGGTTCTGGAGTGGTGACCGCGTACCGGAAGACGTAGCGCTGAAAGGCCCCCCACAAGGTGGACCGACGACCTTGTGAAGGCCGCAGGAACCCGTTGGATGCGAGAAGCACAGAACTGGTCGAAATGTAGATGCTTAGTCCCCCAAGCACCTACACTTCGACCGGCTCCCTTTATGATTAATGGAGAGGGAGAGGAAGTCCAAAGAAAAGATGGAGGAATTATATGAAAGAAAGGGGAGTGAATGGTTGACAGGGGGGAAATTGAAGAAGAAATCGTTTTGCGCCGACGCCGAGCAGCTGCCCTCATCTTTGTCAGCAGAAGACAGCCGCCACGTAGCCTTCAGTGACTTTTCGCAACAAAAAGAGGCGGCGCCACTTGCTGCGTCGTCAATAATAAATGTTGATGGATGGAGAGGGAGAGGAAGTCCAAAGAAAAGATGGATGGATTGTGTGAGGAATTAAATGAAAGAAAAGGGAGTGAATGGTACCGTGACGGTTGAATTATCTAAATTGGTTCTTTTTTTTTTGAGAAAATCGCGGACATACAAGCATACATACGGGTCGAATACAGAACCTCCTGTTTTGAAGTCGGTTAATAAAAATACATACATACATAATTATTCAACCTATAATGTTCCCACTGCTGGGACACGGGCCTCCTCTCTGTGAGATGGGAGTGAGCGGGCCCAGTGCGGGTTGGTAGATGTCACAATGTCTTCGAATTTTTTGGTTCTAGGACATGCCGGTTTCCTCACGATGTTTTCCTTCACCGTTTTGAGAGCAGTGGTGATGAAATAATTTACACAAAGTAAAGCGCCTGGCTGGGTTCGAACCTACGACCTACAACTCGTAAGTCGCGGCCGTCACCACTTGGCCACCACTGCTCTCAATACTAATAGGTACGCGTTTCCTTTTGAACCCCAAAACCCTAAATAAACTACATTAATATTCTACTCCAGTATGTAAACAGCTTAATAAACTTATTCTACTGACGTCCAGCCTATAATGTGAGACATTAAATATAATTTAGATGTTCCCTGAATTAATTACATCGATTTACTTCGTAACAACTAGTTGTTGATAACGACTGGTTGTTCGAACAACTATATCGGGAACGGTTTTGAATAATAATGCTATGGCTTTTCTCTTCTATTTTTCATGATAATGTTTGTTTTTGAATATAATTATACATACTTAAGAGTAAACTAGTCGCGAGCTCGAACTCACTAGTGTTCATGGCCAAAAGGCAGGCTGTCCCACCTGGCATCGTGTCCGACAGAGCTAGTATCAGTGATGAGCAGTTAGACGCTAGTCTACACGAACAACGTCTAGTTCTCACGCACGGAAACACCACTCCGAACTGATAGGCGCGTAAAAAAATTCGAAAAGTGTTTCGGAAAATCGAGTTTTATGAAAATATCACTGCATAGATCAATTACAAATAAAGTTTATTGATAACTGAGCTTTGTCGGTACGGACTTGGTTTTGAAGATTTTACAGGTCTTTTATTACTTATTTACACCCAAAGTTACGTTTAAAATAGCAAGAAAAACGAATCTTTGTTGGCTCATAACTTTTTTAATGGCTTTTTCTTTCACAACTCGTATTCTGTTTCCGTACAGACAACATTAATAATAAGACAAAATGATATCATGTTTAACTTAAGATGCACAATGTCAAACAGTGGAATAATACTCTCCCGTTTGTATGGGAAAAATATCGACTAGTGGCACCTTAAGTTGAGCTTAGTGTGCATATACACGAGCGACACGCTTCAACGGTAGAGGCTGCCGCGCCGTCGACAAGGTACCACTCGTGTACATACGCTCGTCGACCGTATTTAAAATTTGAACCTTTTATAAGATTGTACACTTTTTATTTTTTTTTTAACTTTAATAAAATTTTAAGTAAAAAAATGTATTTACTTAAAATCTTATTTGAACCCTTTGTTCTCAATTTATATGGCTGAGTACCTAAGCCCGATTATTCAAAATGTTTCGGAAGATTTTTAAAAAGGTCGTTATAATAAAAGAACTAAACATAATCATTTCGGACCGTAGCCACTAGCTAGGGTTTCATTTGACATAATTATTATATTTTATTGTAATTCGAACTGATTCATAAACTACTTTCGTAATCGCAACAATATGAAAGTAACCCAATGGTTACTTTCATATTGTTGCGATTACGAAAGTAGACAAATACGGGAATTGGGTTATTGTAGTGAGTATTGACTCACTACAATAACCCAATTCCCGTATTTGTCATTTATAATTAGCAGCTGATACAAGATTGTTCCTGTGTAAATTAGCACATGGGTAGTCTAAAATAGGTAGGTAGGAACAGATCGGTTCCAAACACGCGTTAACGAGACTAAAACAGATAAATTCATATGGAAGTCGGGGGACCGTTCTGTGGAACACCTTCTATCCTAAGAGGTCTACTGACTAAAACCCACCCGTGTTCCTTCAGTTGCCTGTGCCAGGGGCCACGGTATTTCTTTCGAACAACCCGCGACCCTGGCAGGTCAACATACAACCTGACCTGCAAATTGCAAAAAACGTAAGAACATTTTAATTTTGCGGTTTGATTTCATTTCTGATTTACTTTTGGTTTTCACCAGCTCTCAGTCACAGTAAAAACTACCGTACTTTACAAAAATATCAAAAACCATATACTCAAAGCAAACATATACTCCATATATTCAAATTGAGTTATATAGGCTTTGAGTAAAGCCTATACAACTCAATTTGAATAGAACAAAGCGCATTTTCCCTACAATATTTGATTAGTGTGTGGCCAATTCGTGGCCCGCCGGCCAATGCAAATGATAGCCAGCCGGCATTGTCGGTTGAACAAAAGAGCCAATTATAACTCGCCTATAAGGATAATTGTCAGACTTTCTAATAACCTAATCCGTACTAATCTATACTTATAATAAAACTGTAGAAGTGAAAATTCTGTTCATTGAAAATATCAAAAAAATAAATGGTAGTGTTACTAAGACCGACACCGAACCCAAAAATGTGATTAAAAAAATGTTTGTCTGTCTGTCTGTCTGTTTGTTCAGGCATCACGCAAAAACTACCGGTTAGATTACGATGAAACTTGGTATAATTATTCTTTAATATCCTGGGCACCACACTGGGTACTTTTTATCCCGGAAAAGTATCTATATATATATATAATTCAAAGTCCTGACTGATATATCAACGCACAGCCTAAACCGCGAGTCCTAGAGACATGAAATTTGGAGGGTGTGTTATTTGTGAAGAGTAGGTATCCACGAAGAAAGGGTTTTTCGAAATTCAACCCCTAAGAGGGTGAATGAGAGGAGGGTGAAATTTCACGCGGACGAAGTCGCGAGCAGAAGAAATGCGAAAGTAACTCTGTATGTCCGTCTGTTACCTTTTCACGCCTGAAATTTGACAGATAGGTAGCCTGGGACCCGCGAGAGAAGGGCTACATAGGCTGCTAAGCTGGGGCGGGTCGCTAATAATAATAATAATAACTACAACCCGGTCGACATTCTATGTATAACTGAACATAACATGACAATTGATGATAGTAAAGTACTTAAACTACCGAATTATATATTAGGAGACATTTTCTCACGGAAAAATAGACATGGGGGATCCTGCATATTGTTAAAATCAAATCATAAATTTAAAAACATAACGGAAGCCAAAAGCTTCAGTATCACGGGTATTTTTGAATGTAGTGGCATTGAACTAACAGACCACAAAATTATAATATTATGTGTTTATCGGCCACCTAAGAATAAAAAGGACCAAATTGACCTATTCTTTACTGCACTAATAAATCTACTAAACAAAATATGTTACTCAAACAAAAAAGTTATAATGTGTGGTGACTTTAATATTAATAGATTAGAAGGTAATAACGTATCCCAACAATTTGAACAACTACTTGCAAGTTACAACTTGAAATTAACAATAAATCAACCGACCAGATTAAGCAGTATGACTTGTATAGATAACATAGCCCATAATATAAGAGGATCAAAATCTACTGTTCTGGAACTATCGCTGTCTGATCATACAGCACAATTATTACGATGCCCAGTAAAAAAGAGCTACCTTATTACACACTGGTTTAAAACGAAGCGTGACTATTGTGAAGGGAATATTATAAAATTTATAAACTGTATTAAAAGTCTTAGTTTTACGGAATGCTACTTAAATAATGACCCTGAAGCCGCTTATAATGAATTCCATGATTTATTTAAGCTATTTTACGATTTGTGTTTTCCTAGCATCAAAATTAAAATACCTATTTCTAAGAGGCCTAAATGGTTAAGTAAAGGTATTAGGTCATGCTCTAAACGGAAACGTCAACTATTGTGGAAGTATCGACTAAATTCAAATCCGAAAGATAAAATATACTTTAAGGAATATGCGAAGAGACTAAGAACAATTATCAAAAAAACTCAAAGATCGCAAAACAATTACTTCATAAACTCAGCTACTAACAAAAGCAAAGCAATATGGAAAATTATAAATAATTATAAGACCGAAACACCAAAAGAGAATATTAACCAAATAAGAGTAAATGATAAAGTAGTAACCACGCCGAAAGAAATAGCTCAGGCATTTAACAATTATTTTATTGACGATATCAAGCCGACACAAAGGGACAATAACACTTTTCTAAACACACTGACATACAATAATTCCAATTCAATATTTTTAAAACCGACAAATCCGCATGATGTTAACCAGATAATCAAAATGCTTAATAACACTAACAGTACAGGTTATGACGGCATAAATACAATGATAATTAAAAGAGTGTCTCATCTCATTGCTCCCATACTTAGCCATATTATAAATATTTGCCTTGAACAGGGAGTGTTTCCTTCAAAGTTAAAAATCACAATTATAAATCCCATATTTAAAAAAGAAGATAAAGAGGAGATGCGATATTACAGACCAATTGCTTTAATACCAGTTATTGCCAAAATCTTTGAAAGGGTTATTTATAATAACTTTTATAACTACTTTGAGGTAAACAACATATTTGCCAACGAACAATTTGGATTCAGAAAGGGTAGATCTACATGTGACGCAATATTTAATTTCTTAAAGACAATAATGACAGGGCTGGATAACAAACAACAATTAACCGCGATTTTTATGGACATGTCCAAAGCTTTTGACCATGTGGATCATCAGATACTAATGACTAAGCTAGAAAAATATGGAGTAAGAGGAAACGCACTAAATCTTATAAAATCATACCTAACAAATAGATTACAAATGACACAAATAACACGAATAAATGATACAAAGTTTGAACAGATTTATATGTCAGATTCAAAAACAGTCCAGTATGGAGTGCCCCAAGGAACCATCATTGGACCTCTTTTGTTCATAATTTATATAAATGATCTTCCAAATGTCATAAACAATCAAATGATACTATTTGCGGATGATAGCACAGCCATTTTTACTGATCATGACGAAGTTGAATATGAGACAAATATCAATAAATCCCTGGAAGCGATTATAAATTGGCTAACTCGTAATAATCTTAAAATCAATCTTGACAAAACAAATTACATGACATTTACAAATAAAAACACAAAACCAAAAAAGGTACAAATAAACTATAAAGGCGAAATAATAGAAGGAGTTGATAACACAAAATTCTTAGGTATAAATATTGACTATGGACTGAATTGGAAGAAACACATTGATCAGGTTTGTAAAAAATTAAACCAACAATCCTATGCCCTTTACATGCTAAGGAAAGTTGTAAACGAGAGTGCATTATTAAACGCTTACCATGCATATGTGGGCTCCACGCTAAAATACGGCGTTCTGTTTTGGGGAAATTCTCCTGATAGAGAAAAGGTTCTTAGAGCCCAAAAAAGATGTGTGAGAAGTATAACCGGACTTAAACCGACTGACTCATGCAAAGAAGTGTTTAGGAGGTTAAAAATTTTAACTCTGCCTTCATTATATATTTATGAAGCGGCAATAATGATAAAAGGCGATATAAGAAATTATGAAACACTTAGAAGTGCACGATATAAAAATGAGCTATCCGGAATTAGGTGTAGAACAGTCAAATTTAAATCTAGCATATTTGGAATGGGAGTAAAAATTTATAATAAAATACCAAACGATATTAAAAGTATTTCAGCCATCAATATCTTTAAAGTTAAGCTCAAGGAATTCTTGATAGGTAAAGCGTACTACACAATAAACGATTTTTTGAATGACAAAAACTTGGACTAATGTATTTTGTTTAATTGATAATGTGTATGACTATTGAATGTATGAGTTTTATTTTAATGTATTTGACTAATGTATAATTATTTTTAATATAAGTATAACTAAAACATATTAATTTTTATAATATTTTTAAGGTATAATTTGATTAAAACAAAGAGTGACTAGACCCTGTAAGAATGTTTAATAAAAATAACGAAATAGAATATTGTACACCTTATATAGGTATGTTACAGTGATACTATGACAACTTTAAGATCTTTTTCTACATGTAACAAACAATAAACGTATTTGAATTTGAATTTGAATTTGAATGTACAGACGCCATCACATCAAGCTACCCGAAACTGTCAAGTTTTCCCAATCAATCTTGAACCTTATGTTGTAGCAATAAAGTTGAAAATCTATTAAAGAAATTTGACAGATTGTAGTAGCTTGATGTGGTGGCATCTGTACCATGCATGGTTACCATAGATTCAGTAAATGATTCTTAACACCCTGCGTTGAAGTTTTACGTCGGTAATTTTTTAGGCTTTCGTACCTCAAAAGGAAAAACGGTACCTAAGCTAATCCATTGCTTCAAATGTTCGGGAAATGTGTCTGCTCAACATCGTAAATATCGCAATGAATGTTGTTGAACTGTCACAATGAAAACCATTGCTACTGTGTGTTACGCAATTAATCCGTAGTAGCCATGGACGTGACTGTACTATGAAGTATTCAGAAAGTCTCCTTTTTGGTAGTTCTGAGAAAATTTAACCTACATTCTAAAGGTACACGTATCTTACCGGAAAGGGATCGGCACCGTAACAACTCAAGCCGTTCAGTATTCTTTGTATGAAACTCTCTACTGCAACGCACACTAATCGGAATCGTAACGTAATCGCCTCGCCTCGGGACATGCTCACGAACCGCGGTGCGGTGCGTTACGGCTCGTCGTCCCCGCGCTTACGGTTCGTCGTCCCCACGCTTACGTCTCTCCGTACCCGAGCTTACGTCTCTTCGTCCACCTTTGCCCCTCTCACTCCTCCGGCCTGCCCGCTGCACCATCAACCAGCGGTCGGCGAGCCGTAAGCGCGGCGTCGTCGCCTAGCCGTAGCCGAGTCGACGTATCGGAGCTTCTGATCCGCTTTGGTTACGCGCTTACGTTAGATTGACGCCTGTTTGACGGCGAGGCGAAAGGCGATACGGTGTTCATCCCTTTCCGATTTGACACGTGTGCTATGACCTTCACTCATTGATATTTCCCTGGAGGGTTGAAAATCCAACAGTGTGTTTTTGTCACGATGGGATGCGGTCTGTTAGATTCTCAATGCTTGACTCAACACCGAGGGTTGAAAATCCAGTGCGCGATAAAATCCCACCGCGAAATTGTTACGTCCGCGAACGTGTGAATGTGGGCGTAGTGTATCCACGTGTTATGTTATCCACCACGCAGGCTCAGTGCGGGTTGGTAGATGGCACATGTCTTCGAATTTTTTGGTCTAGGGTTTTCTCAAGATTTTATCCTTCACCTCTTTTGTATTCATTTATTATTGAAGAACACGTGTAGGTGTATCACACGTGTATCAATTATTTTTGAACTATTACACGTGTGATCAATTATAATTGAATTAATACACCGTGGGGGCCCGTGGCTAAATATAAACAGTCGCACAGGTCGATCGATCAGGTTATGAGTTATGCTATGCTTGCCGTGGTTGATCTGTGGATGGGTAACCATCTTTACTTTCGGAGATTAGCCGGAACAAACAGACAGAGAAAATTAAAAAAAAAATGTTTTTTTTTGTTCCGTATTTACTTTCATATGCGTTTAGTAAAAAGCTGTTATTTTGACATTACGAACAGACACTTCAATTTGATCGTTTTAATCGTTAAAAGGGGTCATTGTTCTCATCATTATGAACAACTTTTACTATGGGACCAACCCTGAAATCGTAGCCACGGGACGACTCCCCGCCACCGTAGACGCGGGCCTGCGGGCGGAGAGTAATGGGTAGCTCACCGTCCGATCAGGACCAGGCCCGTGTCGGACGGCGCGTACGTGTGCCACGCGCGCCTCAAAGAGATGTCAGCATCGAGGAGCCCCATAGGGCCAGCGGGATTGTCCGAAAGGGTTACCGCTGGCCCGGAACATAAAGGGCTAAGGAAGGAACATGGGTGGGTTTTAGTCAGTAAGAGTCTGACACTCCCTTCCGCTCCATCCAGAGCGGGAGGGGGTCATTTGAAGATTTCCCATGCCGAAAAAAAAAAACCCTGAAATCGTGAAAAAAGAAATCAGCTGATCCATACATTTATGTTCGCATAACTCGACATAATGTATGGATCGGCTAATTTTTTTATTCACGTTTTAGTCACGTATTCACGGTTGGTCCCTTAAAGTTGTTCATAATGATGAGTATTATGACCTCTTAAGAGGTTGTTAATGTTTTACCCATAACCCTGTACAAGACAAACATAGGTACCTTTTTTTTTTTTTTCGCTGAGAAATGACGTCACGAATCTCCGCTCGTCGGGGGAAGAGACGGAGTATGTGGGACTCCCTGGCAGGGTGGCAGTATACCCACTAAAACTCAGCGGTGTTCCCTCATCGCCTTGATGGGGAGGTCATGGGAATCCGGGTCAGCCTTTGCATCCACAACCCCCCCGGCGCATGCCCGCCTAGCTGGCGGGTCCCGCATGTCCCCCCATCTGGGGGGGGGCTACGGGAATGGCCGGGTACACCTGGCCATTCCCGTCCGGCACTGGTGGAAGCCTGTCCACCTGGGAGGAGTCAGAGATGACTGTCAAGGTACCTACTCAACTTGAATACCATTAAGTATATCGAACACAAATTAAACAACATGCTGATTTGCAAGTCTCTAGTTTTAAGTTTAATCCATTAAAGTGGGTACAAATCCAACAAAATTAATAGTCCCGAAACTCTAAAACAAAGGTTCTATTGCCTTTTACTTCTATACCTTACGACAATCGGATTAAGCCTTAATCGTGAAAACAATGAGGTGTCAGGTTTAAACCTGTATTAGGAGTTACAACATTAATTAGTGAAGAACCGATAGTGTGTGCGTTTCCATTGAGCAAACTTTTAAGCCGTCGCACACAGGTGAAATTTACGCATTTTATGGCCAAAATTGATAAAATGAAGTTTCTCTTATTCAAAAGTAGTAACCTAAATTACCATCCGGGTATATAGCGCCATCTATTAGTGACCAGCAAAACGTTTGACACGTTTTATTCTACTACCTACATATTTTAATAAGGTAGTGGTTGTTTAGTGGAATAATTTATTACGATTTTTAATAACTCTTTAAGCCACGTTTAATATTTGTTTAGTGAATTAAAATATTATGAATTCCATATTTTCAGGTAAATGTCTTTTTTAACAAATAACTACAACGTTTACATCACTTACGAAAGTGAAGGTATATCGTTTTAAACACAAGACTATTTTTTATCAGTTTATTTTCATTCTCATAGTAAAAAAGTTTATACTCAACCGCACTCAACCCGTTTTTTTAATATTCAAAAAGTACATTTTATTGGCTTTAATTTGATACTAAATTTGCGTCTACTTGCGTCACCGGAACAAGTGTTACATACAAAATTCAACAAAGGCGTTAAAATTCTTAATGTAATATTGGCCAAGTTTTCGATAAATTTCACCTGTGTGCCTCGTCGTGACACCCAGATCGTACACAGATGTTCTCAACAGACCAGGAGACTTAATCAGCTTCTGGAGGGAGGTGGGCTGGTTGGAATAACTACCGACGGCCACCATGGCCCACGCACAATGGTCCATTGAAGAACTAAGTGCGGAAACCAAACCCATACATAACATGGAACATAGAAGCCGTTGTGACTAGAAGGTCAATTCCCATAATTAAATCATTTAAATTCAAGTCGCAATCCCATCTCAATGACAATCAATGTCAAAAATGTAGGGAAATTAGAGGTATATTTGACAGATTGAGACTAAGATCATTTATTAAACATCACTTATTTTATCTATACTTATAATAAATCTGTAGAAGTGAAAATTCTGTACATTGAAAATATCAAAAAAATAAATGGCAGGGTGTTACTAGACCGCCACCGAACCCAAAAATGTGATTAAAAAAAAAATTGTCTGTCTGTCTGTCTGTTTGTTCAGGCATCACGCAAAAACTACCGGTTCGATTACAATGAAACTTGGTATAATTATTCTTTAATATCCTGGGCACCACACTGGGTACTTTTTATCCCGGAAAAGTATATGACCTACAATAAAAAATAATCTCTAGAACAGGTCAGATTTGAAAAAATCTTTTTGCATTTGATAGCCCAATTCTTAAGGAAGGCTATAGGCTATTTAATATAACGCTATGACCCTTAGGAGCCGAGCAAAAAGAAAAAAAAGTCAGAATGAAATTTTAAAAAGAAAAAAAAAGAAAAAAAAACACTACAAACTGAAAAATAACTTTAATTTCGGAAGTCGGTGTCTTAGGGATCAGTATTTTAGTTTTTGCCACCGACTTCCGAAATTAAAGTTATTTTTCAGTTTGTAGTGTTTTTTTTGGAAGTCGGTTTTTTTTTTTTTGTTAAAAAGTTTTTATTTCTCGCTTTTTAGTGGGTCTGTTTATAATTTATCTAAGTTACAATAGCCTAATGTCAACTTGCCCATCGCCTTTTTATAAAATATTCCTTTTCTCGATGCAGAGACGTTAATTGTTGAGGAGTTCTCCTGTTATTAGTTTTTAGATTAGATGCTGATAATCCTGGCTGCAGCATCAGGCCAGACTTATGTCAACATTGCATTGAACTTAAAATTAGTCCTGTTTAAAATGAGCCCAAACACGACTACGGTGCTGTAATTTCAAGGTTTGTACTTTTTCTGATGCTCCTGGCTTCAGCATCAGGTCTTCGGTGTTCCTCAGTAACAGTACGTTTATCCACACATCGAGCCCTTTTCAATGAGCCTAAACACGATATATCTGCTGTTAGTTGTCGAGGAGTTAGGTAGCATCAGGTCATGACTTGATGATCATGAGACCAAATGTGGCAAATGCCCTATCAAACATCAAAACAATTTACTAAAACAGTCCTTGCCTGTTCGAGTAACTTCTTACTGTTAAGGAGTTGTACCTTCCATCATCAGCCCAGCTACCTGAGATGGTGACAACCATACACAAATACACAAGATACTTCATAAAATATGCGAAAAACAATAAGTGAGCCTATAAAATTTGAGGGTTGCCCTCGATTTCTCTAAGATCCCATCATCAGATCCTAACTTGGTGACAATGGGACCACCTCAGAACTATCTACTTTCGAACAAAAAAAGAATTTTGAAAATCCGTCAACAATTGGCGGAGTATTCGATGAACAAACATACAAAAAAAAAAAAAAAAAAAACATACAAACACCCGAACATAGTACCTCCTCCTTTTTGTAAAGTCGGTAAAAAGAACGCTAAGCGAATACGAAATGTTGCGACGGGGTGGGGGTACAAGAAATTTCACTCGGACGAAGTCGCAGGCAGAAGCTAGTGTTTAAAAAAAGACAGACTTACGGTGTTTGACGTGGGAACTGACAAACCAATAACCTATTTCCAATGATTCCTTAACGAATGTCAAGTACCTACTTTACTTAATCCTCTCAAAAACATTATTTTGTCAGTAATTGAAAACTTCTCAGTATTCGTACGACAATTTTCGAGAAAACCTTGACATTTTCCGTATTAGGTTCTAAAAATACATATAAGTCGTTCTGTGATTGAATGAGTATTTGACATCTAAAGTGTTAAGTATATTTAGAAATGACTTCTACGAAGTGCCTGGTTCTTTGGTGATGAATTAGTTTTTTTTAGGGTTCCGTAGCTTAAAAGGAAAAACGGAACCCTTATAAGACCACTTCGTTGCGGTCGGTTCATGGATGAGTGCCCGACATGAATCATGGGGCAGTTGCCCGCCAGACATAACACCCGTCTGGTCGGAGGATCCTCCCTTTTCTATAGAGTATGAGTGAACTTTACACCCTGTTCTTCATACCTCTATACTGGTGACCCCGACGTGATCGTCAGCGCAGCCTTCGTGCACCTACTCCAGCGTCACGTTATCATCACTCCCGCAAGCTTTAGAGCGGCGAGTCACCCAGCCAGCCAGCATCCACCGGCTCCAACGGATGTCCTGACCACCAGCATGCAGCAACCGCGCATACCTGGTCATAGAAACCCTCTCCTGGTCGACGCCAGCAGTCAGCCTCAACCCGGCGCTGTACCACATCCGACGTGATGGGAATCATATCACTAGGTTTTATTAGGTTTTTATTTTTTATTTATAATTTTGATAGATTCTTATTTTGTAAATGTGAGGACTTTGTAGGCCTTGTAGACTTTAGATCTGTAGACCATTTTTTATTTTATCAAGTACCTGGTACTTGTTGACAGGCCTACGCTGTCCTCCCATACCTACTGTAAATTGAAAATATTGTAAAAGCCAATTATTTTTAAAAAGAGTAACCGTGGAGTTTCTTGCCGGTTATTCTCCATAGGAAGCGACCAATTGGAACCGTGCACCTAGCTTCTGACGTTTCATAAGTGCCCATGTAGGCTTATGTGAAATAAAATATTTTGATTTTTGATTTCGACGCACTGGAGCATAATGCAGCATATAAATATATGCATATAAATGATTAGCTTAAAAGAAAGACGTAGCCATTCTGACTTACTAACACTCCATAAAATTATTAACGGTTCCATTGATGCACAATTGGTAAACTATTTTAACTTTAGGTCTAGCCAACGTAGTAAGCGCCATCATCGTATTTTTGAATTGCCTACATCCACCATAAATACCACATTTAATAGCCCACTGACACGTATGGCAAGGCAATATAATGAAAGGTCCAACTTGACAGATTTTCCTATTGATATTTTCTCCATGAGTTTCGCTTCATACAGACGTTCCCTATTTAGACAGAGTGTAGAGTGCATGTCTATGTAGCTCTAATCGGTTTGTTTTTTGTAGTGTTCTAGAAAGCTTCTAGACACACTTTTTATTTTTCTCCTTCGTCTCATATATTTTTTAATTTAGATGTTAGGTATGCATACCTGTTATTTGCATGGTTACTGAAATGCTAATTTTACATGATATTTCATTTCAATTGTAAGTGACTGTGCTGTTGGTGTGCTTATATCTATATAGGGTGACTGGTAATTAGTGACCGATACTTAAACACGTGATTTTACTCATCATTATGAACAACTTTTACTATGGGACCAAACCTGAAATCGCGAAAAAAAAATCAGCTGCTCCCTACATTTTGACGAGTTAGACAAACATAAATGTAGGGAACAGCTGATTTTTTTTTCGCGATTTCAGGTTTGGTCCCATAGTAAAAGTTGTTCATAATGATGAGTAAAATCACGTGTTTAAGTATCGGTCACTAATTACCAGTCACCCTATATATATAAAAGAAAGTCTGTTAGTTACACCACTTATAACTCGAGAACGGCTGAACCGATTTGGCTGAAAATTGGTGGGGAGGTAGCTTAGGACCAGGAGACGGACATAGGATACTTTTTTTTTTTTTTTTTTTTATAGTAGGAGTTGGGTAGGAGTAGGGTAGGAGTAGGGTAGAAGTAGGGTAGGAGTAGTGTAGGAGTAGTGTAGGAGTAGGGTAGGAGTAGTGTAGGAGTAGTGTAGGAGTAGGGTAGGAGTAGTGTAGGAGTAGGGTAGGAGTAGGGTAGAAGTAGGGTAGGAGTAGTGTAGGAGTAGGGTAGGAGTAGTGTGGGAGTAGGGTAGGAGTAGTGTAGGAGCAAAACAACGTTTGCCGGGTCAGCTAGTTATAAATAAATAAATAAATAAATATTAAAGAAATTTGACAGATTGTAGATAGTAGCTTGATGTGCTGGCGTCTGTACATCGTACATTGGAAAAGCACACAGCCCACTAATTGGGACGGCGATGGCACGTGCCATGCGCATTGCACTCAGTTTGCGGGACTTAAATTCCATCGTGCCTTTTTGCTCATTTTGTGCCTTTGTTTCATCACTACAGGCTTGATTGCGGTCGTAAAGGAATTCTATGTATGTATGTATGTATGTACTGTCACGGAATGAAAAGATTAAGCTCAAACACATTCCATGAATGGATACCGCGAAATTCAAATTTTCTTACGTTTTTAGGGTTCCGTACCCAAAGGGTAAAAATGGAACCCTATTACTAAGATTTCGCTGTCTGTCCGTCCGTCCGTCTGTCTGTCACCAGGCTGTATCTCAAGAACCGCGATAGCGAGAAAGCTGAAATTTTCACAAATTATGTATTTCTGTTGCCGCTATAACAACAAATACTAAAAACAAAATAAAATAAATATTTAAGGGGGGCTCCCATACAAACGCGATTTTTTTGCCCTTTTTTGCTCGTTATCAATAATGGCAACAGGTAGGCACTTGAAATATTCACAGAATACTCAGTTGTATTTTTACTTTAATAATAAATAATAAAATTAAAATGAATTAAATATTTAATAAATTTTGCCTTGTGGTACGGAACCCTTCAGGCCAGTTTTTCAACACGATGTTTTCCTTCACTGTTCTGAGAGCAGTGGTGATAAAATAATTTCCACTAAGTAAAGCACCTGTCTGGGTTCGAACCTACGACCTACAAGTCGTAAGTCGCGCCCGTTACCACTGGCCTACCACTGCTCCGCGTATATGATGCAATGGAATAACAACTATCTTCAAAATCCTTCGGATCAAGATAAGTGTTTTACTCAATTCGGCTGAAAGTATGTATCTATCTTTGGTATATCCAAACAACCTGACTTCGTTATTCTCCACTACGCATATCAACAATACCAAGCTACAATCAGCTACCAGTAGCATAGTCAGCCTATAATGTTCCCATTGCTGGGACACAGGCCTCCTCTCTTCGAGAGGGAGTGGGCCATAATCCACCACGCGGGCCGCGTGCAGGTTGGTGGATGTCACATGTCTTCAATTTTTTGGTTCTAGGACACGCCGGTTTCCTCACGATGTTTTCATTCACCGTTTTGAGAGCAGTGGTGATGAAATTATTTACAGAAAGCAAAGCGCCTGTCTGGGTTCGAAGCTACGGCCTACAACTCGTAAGTCGCTGCCGTTACCACTGGGCCGCCACTGGTCAGACTGATATGCCAAACGTAATATAGACTCATAACCGGGCAAGAGCGAGTCGGACTCGCGCATCGAGGGTTCCGTACCATCATATGTTTTTAAATTTTCACCGGCGAGTTACTTACTAGATCTCGTTCAAACCAATTTTCGGTGGAAGTTTACATGGTAATGTACATCAAGTATTTTTTTTAGTTTTATAATTCTCTTATTTTAGAAGTTACAGGGGGGACGGGACACATTTTACCACTTTGGAAGTGTCTCTCGCGCAAACTATTCAGTTTAGAATAAAATTATATTAGAAACCTTAATATCATTTTTGAAGACCTATTCATAGATACCCCACACGTATGGGTTTGAAGAAAAAATTTTTTTTGAGTTTCAGTTCCAAGCACAAAAAAATAGAAAAAAAAACAGTAAATTTTGGGGGTTCCCCCCCCCCAAAATGTACTGTTTTTATTCTATTTTTTTGTGAAAATCTTAATGCGGTTCACAGAATACATCTACTTACAAAGTTTCAACAGTATAGTTCTTATAGTTTCGGAAAAAAGTGGCTGTGACATACGGACGGACAGACAGACAGACATGACGAATCCATAAGGGTTCCGTTTTTGCCATTTGGCTACAGAACCCTAAAAAAACAATCTTCAAAAACAAAACATGACATGTTGTCAAACCAACAAACCCCTCAAATAATTACTTGTCCTTATCAGAACGTAAGGGCTCATTCAATCATTCCTATTATAAAGTCGTTTCATTTCCGTACGACACGTTTCAAGTAAAAAAGATAATTGCGCCGATGTCCCGCCGGGACTCATTCACTCGACCATTCACTCGACCATTCGTTCTTTCATTCACTGCGAGCAGGTATTTTAACAAGCAAAAAGTGTGGCCACGCGACTCGAGCGCGCCGGAATCGAATTAGTCTCCCATCCACTGAGATGGTTTAAACCTTTTATTTTTAATAGGATTTAATAGTAAGTTAATGGAGTTTGTGAGCGGTGGAGATTTTTTTTTTGTAATTGAATTGGTTTGTTTGAAATAAGGTTAGAAGGTGATTTTACTTGGACATCTACTTTTATTTAGTGATAAACAAAATAGCCGGTCGATTCTGTAAAATCTCACCATGAAAACTTAGGTGAAGTGAGTTTGTTTTTGCTAGGAATTGACACTATTGACAGCTCACTCCACGCTCACTTCACCTAAGTTTTCACGGTGAGATTTTTAGAGAATAGCACCGCTGAGTTTAGTTAAACAGATGCAACTTCAGTTTTACAGTTCGAACAGTAGGGTAGTAGTGGTATTCTTTAAAATTCTCACCGTGCTAACTTGGGTGAAGTGAGCTTAAAGTGAGCTGTCATTAATGTCAATGCCTAGCATCACATGGAATGATTTCTCGCGGAACGAACTCACTTCACCTAAGTTCTCACGGTGAGATTTTAACAGAATGTCTAGACAGGTAACGTATTCTTTATGACACAAAGAACGAAAGCGCGCGAAATAAACGCGAAATAAGCGATTAGCTAAGGAATTGGCGTGGTTTCGAAGTAAGGAATCATTGAGTGGTCATAACGAATTAGAGCCCAGAATCTTTAGTGTTATCGCTTAACAACTTGGTCAAGGCAGTGGAAGGACATGGTTCGCATTATTTATGGTGAAGTTCCTCTCTCCAGATCCCTAACCACCCTTAACTGGTTGGATCTTATCACCTGGCTGCAGGTAGAGAAAATAATCAGCCTATATTGTTCTCACTGCCGGCTGGGACACAGGCCTCCTTTCTTAGAGAGGAAGTGGCCTAAAATCTACCACGCGGGCCCAGTGTGAGTTGGTAGATGATTTATTTTAATTAAAAGAAAACAAACAGTTCATTTGTCAAATTAAATTTCATTCGAAAACATCCATCGGTTTCATACTAAACTTCAACTATATCCGACGACCCTGGTTACTTATCTCTTTTGGTGATTGTACATCTGACTGTGACTACATATCCTGTTTCATCGCTTTTTACACACTTACGATTGAGTCACAATCAAATGACATACCTTATAAGGAGTAATATTCTCAGTAAGTGGTTAATAGATGCAACAAGTTCATCCCGTTCTCGGTAATCACAGCAGGCAGGCGCGTTTCTTGTTTTACAACTTTTAAAAGGTATTTATTCAGTTTTATGTGATGGCTACTGCTGCGAGGTGTCTTGTTATAATAATAATAAGTATTTATTTTCACAAAAAATTGTTCATTGTAAAGTTCCAATTAATAATTGTGATTGGAGTTGTAATAACTTATTCCTATCTACTATTATCACCAAACAGATTTTCTGTTTCGATTTGAGGGTTTAAAATAAATGGCGTCTCTTGTGCCTGTTATTTTTTACCTCCTCCTCTCCTCTTTTTTTTTTAACTTCGTGTCTTAGATTTATATCGCATCGACAAACTTGTTGGTTACAAGGTAGCCTTTAAGCGGTGGTAGGTCGTCTTTAGGCGTAAGGATACTCAGCCTATAATGTTCCCACTGCTGGGACACAGGCCTCACAGGGTCATAATCTACCCCGGGCTCAGTGCGGGTTGGTAAATATAGTACCTAACCACACTAATTTCCTACCTACTTTCCATCGGGTTAGGAATGCCGAGCTACTTGCTCTCCGTTCATATTATTACAATAACACATAGGTACATACTTAGTAGCAAAAACCTCTGCATGAGGAAAGACTTTTGCCATTCTTTCTGCGACCCTTTGGCTAGTGTCTCCTCAGCCCTTCTAATTGGTTGGCTCACATTTACTCTTTTAACACAATCTTTTCACGTATTCTCATAGCACATCTGACATTGGCAGAATTGTCGACATCGGCACCATTGCTATAGATAAAAATAGAATAGAATAGAACACAATCTTTCTTTTCTTTTTTTCTTTTGCAAAAAAAATATCTACCAGCAAATTCCTCAATGCCTGCGCGACTACAATGACTCGAGTATCCGCGCCGTCTCTTATCTGCTATTCGAAATTCGAACCATTTCGTATCCGTTGTGATACACAATGTATTCCACATTATCGTATTGTGTGCCACTGGCTTTAAGTAGTCGACAAGTCGATTTTTATTCGAAAGGTATCAAACGGGTTGCGCTTTTGTGATTAGGGAAGTGAAACGGTTTAATTATTTATCATTTAGAAGAATGAGTTTTTTGATAACATAAGTTAATGTCTACCATAACACGTGTGTCTTTTCGTAGATGGCTGATGCAATGTAAGGGTTTGAGGGTTTTTATACAGTTAGTTTTGATAATTATTATCTTATTTTTTAATTCATAATATAATTTTGTTAAAAGTCCATAACATTTCCAGAATACATATAATCACACTATCACACTAATATTACAAAGGCAAAAGTTTGCTTGTATATGTTTGTTACTTCTTCACGCTCAAACGGCTGGACCAATTTTGATAAAATTTGTATGGAGGTAGCTGACACCCTAGACTATAGGCTACTTTTTATCCCGATATTCCCACGGGATCGATACTTATGCAGGTGAAACCGCGGGGCGCTGCTAGTAATATTATAAAGGCGAATGTTTGTGACGGTGTGTGTTTGTATGTTTGTTACTTCTTCACGCACAAACGGCTGAACGGATTTGGATGAAATCAGGCGGTAGGTGAGGGCGCCGTGGCGCCTCTCTAGCCACTCCTCAAAGAGGAAAGTTTACCCCCTTAACACAAGATAATCCCTATGTTACTTATTCAAGTAAAGAAAGCTATACTTACCCTGTTACTCTACACATTTTTCTAACTTTCTACATCATCATCTGCCTAGCCTTTTCCCAACTATCTTGGGGTCGGCTTCCAGTCTAACCGGATGCAGCTGAATAGGTACCAGTATTTTACATGGAGCGACTGCCTATCTGACCTCCACAACCCAGTTACTGGGTAATACGAAACCCATTGGCAAGACTGGTTGACAGCCTTTCGGACTTCTGACGACCCGTAACGACTGTTAAAGATTCACGAATGAAAGCCGGGACCACCCATCCACAAACTGACCGCGGCAAGCGTAGCTTAACCTGATCGATCGACATGTCTCTGAGTCTGAGTTTTATTATTTAGCTACGGGCCCCTTTTCTATCTTTCTACGCAACCCAACATTATCAACGAATTCCATGTCTAAAGGAAAAGACAGTAAGTACTTTAGCTTCAGTTATTTCAAGACTATTACAATCCTCCTTAGTTCTCCGTCTACATATTTGCGACTGAGATACAAATTCCTTTGCAAACAGTTTTGCTCTGAAAACCTGAAGGGATTCCGCGCAGAAAATGCTTTAGTGAAAGAAACAATATGCTATTGTTTTTCTAAGGAAGTGTACTTTTAAATTCTTAGAAGAATATGCATATACAGCGGTGCTATTCTGTAAAAATCTCACCGTGAAAACTTAGGTGAAGTGAGCGTGGATTGAGCTGTCAATAGTGTCAATTCCTAGCAAAAACAAAGTCACTTCACCTAAGTTTTCACGGTGAGATTTTTACAGAATCGACCGGCAGGGTGAATTTTCCAAGTGGGCGGTAATGACCAAATCCGAAACTATGAGGAATAGCGAAAAGTACTCAAAGGAGTCACGGGCTCGATTTTGATGAAAACTAAAACTGCATCTTTGGATTTTTGAAAATTCAATATTTCTAGCCAGGAATCGAACCCGTTGATTTTGAAAAAAAACACACACTGTATTATTACACCATTCGATAGTGTCGCTGATAAGGATCGAATTCTGGGAAGTAATGACATACGGGAAACTTAAGGAAAATGTTGGATTTTAATAAACAGCTTCTTATTTTTTAAAGTATTCATACCGACAGACATTACCAGCCGGTCGATTCTGTAAAAATCTCACCGTGAAAACGTAGGTGAAGTGGGCGTGGAGTGAGCTGTCAATAGTGTCAATTCTTAGCAAAAACAAACTCAAAAAGGCGTTGGAAAAATCAGCCCTTAACGAGTTTTTTTTTTTTTTGTCGATGGGAAATCATCAAATGACCCCTCCCGCTCTGGGTGGAGCGGAAGGGAGTGTCAGACTCTTACTGACTAAAACCCACCCGTGTTCCTTCCTTAGCCCTTTATGTTCCGGGCCAGCGGTAACTCTTTCGGACAATCCCGCTGACCCGGCAGGCTTTGGCCCTGTGGGGCCCCTCCTCGATGCTGACATCTCTTTGAGGCGCGCGTGGAACACGTACGACCACGTACGACCATTAGATAGAGAAAAAGCTATAGGTATGGGTAGGGACTTGATTGTGGAGCATAATGACACACTACGTCAATTTACCGTGTTGTAGCCATTACATACTATTGGGGATGATCAATTTCAATTCATACTCGTGCTTTCAGTTAATGAGGTTTAATCCTTTTCACATGTTATACAGAATATTACATACTAACAGCGCCCCGTGGTTTCACCCGCATTAGTTTCGATCCCGTGGGAATGTAGGGATAAAAACTATCCTATGTCCTTTCCCGGGACTCAAACTATCTCTATACCAACAGCGGTTTAAGAGCTTATTAAATACTACCTCAAATGGATCCTCCGTTAGGTATGTCGAAAATACCGCAGTATTAATTTTGAAATAAATACAGTGTGAGTCTTCATAATGTGCACTTAACGAAATGAGGGAAACATAGCTTAATTTTATCGACGGAAAAAGTATTTGAAAAAATAAAAAAATATTTAAAAGGATCTTTACCTGCTAAAGTATGGTGATTGCCTTTCTTTAGCAATTGATAAGAAATGTTGTGATTGAGTTATAAACATGGTATTTTTACGTTTAGAAATCTGATACGATGGAGAATAATTTAAAGTAATCAAAAAGGGTAGGTAATCGGGGCTTTTATTGAGTAATTTTACAATTATTGTAAAAATGATGAAAAAATATCAGATTTTTGTTTAAAAAAAACCATAATCTTCAATTCAGGGGCGATTGTTTACAAAGGGGTCGCGTACAGCAGCGAAAAAAATTTTTAAAAAAGCTACAATTTTTTTTTTTTCCGTCAATAAAATTAAGCTTAGTTTCCCTCATTTCGATATGTGCACATTATGAAGACTCGCACTGTATATGGTTAAGTTGAGGATTAATGTTAAGTACTATGTTAGACAGTTAAATGCTCTACACCAGGGGTGGCCAACTTGGGGGACCACCCCACAGTGCTTACGTCCTCGTCGTGTCCCCTGGAAACGGCCCAGCTCTGACCACCGTAACGGAGTGGCAGACTGGGTACGGCCAAAGTGCACTGTGCCTTCGTAGCTACCATATTTTATTTTAACTGCCTTGTTGTTGTCTACGAACCTGCTGGGAGATATGTCGAGCCCCATGCGGGATGCCTGCGGGCGCTTTTCGAAGCAACCAAAAGGCCCTTCTCAGGGCCAACCAAAAGGCCCTTCTCAGGGCCAACCAAAAGGCCCTTCTCAGGGCCAACCAAAAGGCCCTTCTCAGGGCCAATCCGACGCTTCGGCGTCAGAGGCTGGCCGCGCGACTTCTGCGGCCAGCTTCTTCGCAACGGCGGACGAGTCGTTGTCAGACGACTCGCTACTGACTGTGTCAGACGCGGACGACTCGATCGAGCGATCGCGGAAGCGCATCCACCGGAGTGGTGGGTCCGAGGGCTCCTCGGGCTCGGGGTCGACGCGGTTGCCGAAGGCTGGAAGGCCGACGGTGGCCGCGGAGACCCATGTCGTTGGGCTGGCGAACGCCCAACGCCAACTGGATCTGGCTCGGCGGGCTCAGCTGCAGCAGGAGCTGGAGGAGCGGGTCGCCGCCGCGGAAAAGCGGGCGCACGTCGCCCGGGCCAAGTCCGGGTACGGCGCGTCCCGCGTTCTGTACGCGGACAAATCATTGGCGGAGCTGCAGAGGATGGCGGAAGAGGACGAGGAGGAGATTGTGGAGGTCGCCTCTAAGTCCTCCAACCTGAAGGGCACCCTGCAGAAGGCCCTAAAATGTAGAGCCGCGAGCTTGCGCGGTGTCGTCGCGGAGCTGGTGCAGCGCACGACCAGCGACGAGACGCGGCAACTGCAGGCGAGGGTGGATCGCCTGCAGTCGGAGGTCAGCCAGCTTCATCAGAAGCTGGCTGAGGTCACGGCCCGACCACAACAGGCCGAGACGAGCCCTGCGGCAGAGGGCCCTCCCTCCAACCTTGAGGACATCATCCGCAAGGTGGTGCGGGAGGAGAGGGCCTACACGAGAGCCTGCATCGCAGGAATAGAGGACCGGCTCCTGCCGGAGAAGCGCCTCCGACCACCGCTTGCGGCGGATGCGAGGCAGTGTGAGCCGGGACCGTCCACCTCCTCCCAGACGGAAGACGCCCTCCTCCTCCCCTCGACGACCCCGTCCAACGAGTGGACGGAGGTGGTCCGTAAGGGGAAGGCCAAGAAGTCGGCGACGGCCGTCCCCGCCGTCCGCGCCCCCACCGCTCCCAGCCAGTCGCAGCAGACGACCGGCAAGGGAAAGGCGACGGCAAAAGGGAAGGGAAAGAGGCGGCTGGTCCCCCCGAAAACCGCGGCCGTCGTGGTGACTCTCACCGCGGAGGCTGCGGACCGAGGGGAGACCTACATGTCCGTCTTGGTGCGGGCGCGTGCGAATGCCGATCCCACCCAACTGGGGATCGGCAGCGTCACTTGCCGCAAGACGCAAGCCGGGGCTCGCATCTTTGAGTTCCCGGGGAAGGAGGGGAGTGCCCATGCGGACCTCTTTGCCGCGAAGCTAAAGGAGGTCATCGCCGATTCGGCCAAGGTGGCGCGACCGGTCAAGTCAGTGGCCATAGAGGTCGCTGACTTGGACGATTCCGTCACCAAGGAGGAGGTGGTGGCGGCGGTCGCAGCGATAGGGGGCTGTGGCATCGCGGCGGTCCAAGGTAGGGCCATAAGGCCCGGCCGCGGCGGCATGGGCACCATCCGCCTAGAGTGCCCAATCGCCGCTGCCAAAGCCGTCCTTGCCAAGGGACGGCTTACCGTCGGATACAGCTCGGGTGCCGTCCGGGCGCTCGAAGAGCAGCCCCTGCGGTGTTTCCGGTGCCTCGGCATCGGACACACCCGGCCCCTGTGTCCGTCCGCGGTGGACAGGACGGACACGTGCTTCCGGTGCGGCAAGGAGGGCCACAAGGCCGCCTCCTGCGAGGCCGCCACGCCGCACTGCGCGGTGTGTGCCGCCAGTGGCTGCCCGGCAGGCCACATGATGAAGGGGAGGAACTGCAATCCTCCCCCTACGCGGGGCAAAGCACAGGCGCCGAGCGGTCCTGCTGCTGCTGCGAAAAGCACCGTCGCTCCTGCGACGGTGGCTGCGGAGGGGGGTGCGATGTCCGACTGATGGGCAGGGTCGAGCATCGCATCCTGGTGTCGCGGTCTCCCACAGACTCCCCTCCCCTCTCGCTCTTAGAGAGGGGACCGGGATACGTGGCCGCCGCGTGGGGAGAGTTGGCCCTGGTAGGGGTCAACTTCTCCCCAAACCGCCCTGGTCCGGGGATCGGACAGGACCTCTCGCTTCCCGGCGTGGTCAACGCCATGCTGGGGAGCGAGGGGGCCTGGGCAGCAGCAGCAGCCTCCTTTTGCGAGGACGCAATCTCGCAAAAGGAGGAGGCGGAGCGCGCGCGGGGGGATGACCCTCTCGCTGCGCCGCTCCGCAGACGAAGGGGTCGGAGAAGGTGCCGCCCTCTCCCTCCTCATGGTGGCGATGGGCGGGCGACAGGCACGGGGGTGCCTTCGCCCGCATTGCACCCATCACCACCTTCGTCTGTAACTCCCGGGCCCCTCCCCCTCCCCACGGGGGGGGCGTGAGGGGTCCGCCTTGGTGGGCAATCGTCGGCGGAGGACTGGACGTCAAGGCTTTGCCGGTTTCCCAGTCCCCCGCCACCAGGACGAAGCGGGAGTATCGCTGGGTTATTTTAGTGGGTATACCGGGGCAGCCCGGGGAGTCCCACATAGCCCCCCATCCCCCGATGGGAGGGTATGCGTAATGCATTTTTTCCCAGCGCAAACAAAAAAAAAAAAAAAAAAAAAAAAAAAAAAAAAAGGGGTGGCCAACTTGGTTACAGTCAAGAATGGAACGGCGATTGAAAAATGATACAAGATGATGCGTGCAGCAGTTAGTGTTTAGGTACGTTGCGCAGTCTGTTCTACGTATTTACATTTTTTGAAGTGAAAACTTCTATAGCGGCGTTGTACACTTTTTTTGTAATGGGTAAAAAATGTTAAACTCGCGTCAGGACACGTGACCTGATCGAAAATTCGTAAGACGGATGGAGAGTGGAAGGAGAGGGAGTATCCCCCTCTCTTTCTACGGCGCGGCGAAAATGTATGCCTGCGCCGGCTGTTTCGTTTAGGCGGCGCAGGGCGCTTGCGCGAATGTTCGTGTGTGTTTGTTACAGCGTGCCACGCGCATCCATGGATGGTGACAGCTGATGGCTCGACCGTCTGTTTAGTGGCCACACTGTTGTTTATTCGAAGTTGATTTTTCTGAGGGATAAACTATTTAATGTAATATAAATTGTCATGTTTGTGTACGATAGCGCAATAAATAAATATTGTATTCTACCACATAAAACATAGTACTTTTATTCTGATAATTAAAGCAATTCGTGCAAAATGATTCCACCAATGACTGAATGATGACACCAATGATTGAACCATTCCAAAATATCCAAAACGCACAACGTTAATACTTAAGTTTTCACTTCTGCCGGCACTCCCGGAGTGCAACCCGTCGTTTTTTTTTTTCCTTGTCTCGATCGACCGGTTGGTCACCCCTGCTCTACACACTTTCAAACCCCACGAATTTTCAATCCTTGTTAGCTTCAAAAGGACACATACAAATTCTCGATTACACTGTTGTCTTACATATTTACAAAGGCCTTTCTTCCATTTTGCAAGCTTCAAGTACAGGGCCTATCTAATCATAACTTTTATAATACAAGACAAATGAGGTGTTCATCCCCCCTCACGGAGGGATCTTACTACCCGAACCCACTTTCGAAGGTTCTAGCACTTAACAGGAAGATAGCAGAAGGTCTTCTATTGCCAGTAAGCTGAATGAACGTCCAATTTGGCAGTGCTTCAAAAACGTATGGTATGTAAAGTTAGGGATATTAATTTCTAAGCAAATTGACTATCAACTTACATTGTCCGTATATTCAAATCACGACTGTCATTCAAATGGCTATAACACGACAACTTGACGTAGAGCGTCAATTTTCTTAACAATAAATTTGGCTGATTGTAGATACGATTTGGCGATGCTTCAAAACGTATGATATGTACCTACCTACTTGTGATTTATCTGTAAAATGCGGTCACAATATCTCTGCACCTCGCCGGAATGCGATTTATTAATTTATAAATAGGTATGTATTCAATCACAAAATCCTTCAATCTAAACCTCATACATACAATATACATCCGGCAGTCGGGTAAAAAAATTCATATGTCTAGATATGCTTATTTTGCACACCGTACCGTGAATGTGACGTCATCGAGCGAGGTTCAGAGATAATGCGATTTAGTTGTACGTAAATCGATTTTGGTACTATCAGCCTGTTGATTTCAAATTTCAGTTTATGAGAGAATCTGCAAGCCATTTAAGTAATACAATAGGTATATAAAAATGGCGCGATCGACCGTCTTCTTTGAAAACGCCTTCTACCTACAATAATATAACACGACACCCATAACCTATAGGCACTTAAGGCGATTACATGACCTAAAGCGCTGTCTTTGTCGGACTGCATAGAAAAGAAAGAGAAGCGCGATGACACAACCCTGGTAATTTATTGCAAAATATGAAACAATTTTCTATTTACAATAAATCTATTGTTTGGACTAAAAAATTAAAACAGTTTTACTATGTTGCTTGTAGAATAATCTGACAAAAAAATCATAATGATTGTATGTATCAATATGGTTTTTATTGTAAAAGAAAGTTTTTAGGGGTATCTTCATGATTTTTTTCTATCGTATCTAATTAGTTATATTATGTTTTCAACACACTATATATCTAGCATATCTTTAAAAATACCTATCACATATTTTTCTGATTATGTTTACTGCCGGTCGATTCTGTAAACATCTGACCGTGAAAACTTAGGTGAAGTGATTTTGTTTTTGCTAGGAATTGACACTATTGACAGCTCACTCCATGCTCACTTCACCTAAGTTTTCACGGTGAGATTTTTATAGAATAGCACCGCCTGTAGTCGATCTTACACTTTTATTTTTTGTGTTTAAGTCCTGTAAGCCCCTTAATAGACTGGCCTTTAAGACTTGATATACTTATATTGATTTTTTGTTTTTATCTGATTTTATTTGACTTTACTTGATTTAATCTACATGTTTTCTATGTTTAAATGTTTGGCAATGGGTGTTAGTTACCTGAAATAAATAAATTTACATATAAATAGCCGGCAACCAGGAAACCACAAAACCACGAAATTGACATCCATCATGAAAAATTGTATCCTCAATACTGACGACGTACACGTATGAGTCACGTATCCGTTACAATAAGAAATTACGAACTTATGTATTTCAATAAACCCTGTACTTAGTTTTATTGCTGACGATCCTTCAGGATACAAAACAAAAGAAAAAGCGGATCAAACCGGAATGAGAAAGTTTGGATAAGACAGAAATTAAAACAGAAGACGATCAAGCAGGGGATCGAGGAGGTGGAGGGGGGGTTCAGGGGATCAGAACGGAATAAATCGGTTCATCTCGATCCCTTACATTTCCATCAAAATCCCTTGGCCTTCTGCCCATACCGATTCACTGGTGACCCCCCTCGAGTGTCGGTATCTTTCAGTAGATATTTGGTTCGCAGCTTGATTATGATAAATGATCTTTATGCGCGTCCTGCTGCTGATAAAAAGGGTCTTTTAGACTTCTACGAACACAGACCATCTTTATTTTTATTTTTAAGACTTATAGTTGCTTGCAGAAAAATTGGCAACGTAATGTTAAAAGGTTTTTTGTGTAAACGTTGAATAGGCTTGTTGTTGATACATTGTTGTGCAGATGATGATTTATATAGGCAGTCGCTCCATGTAAAACACTGGTATTCAGCTGCATCCGGTGAGACTGGAAGCCGACCCCAACATAGTTGGGAAACCGCAAGGCAGATAAATACAATTTTTAAGGGTCTGCTTGTAATGTCAAAATAACAGCTTTTTACTAAATTGAAAGTATAATAAACGGTATTTATAAAAAAAAACATATTTTTTAATTTTTGGTTGACTGTCTGTCTGTTTGTTCCGGCTAATCTCCGGAACGGCTGGTCCGTTTTTAACGGGACTTTCACGGGCAGATAACTGATGTTATAAGGAGTAATTTAGGTAAATTTTTGTTTTAAAAAGAATTAGGGTTCCGCGCAAAAATATAAAATCCATGAAATACAATTTGTTTTTCGGCATGCCCTCGAAGGAAGTCGCGTATTGTAACTAAACTATTAGATATGTTTGGTTTAATTTTTGTATACAGACTGGGAATGCCATTAGATATCATCATCTGCCTAGCCTTTTCCCAACTATGTTGGGGTCGGCTTCCTGTCTAACCGGCTGCAGCTGAATACCATTAATTTTTTTTTCTGAATGCCATTAGATTTAATGTAGGTAGATAACTACAGTAAAAGCCTTGTAACGACAGTTATGTCTCTAAAAACATGATTAATCTGAAAATGCACTTTTTTACACAAAAACATGGTCAAGAACAGGCTCATACAGTAGTAAAAAAAAATCTTTGTAGTTAGTTTCCACTACACACAATATCGATATAATCTACACATGAATCAATTAATTATCCCCTCACTGTATCCATAATCTTGCCATCAACTACACTGGCGATGAAACCAAATGCCACACATATTACTAAACGCTAACAAATATTCAGAAAATTGCTCGAATTTTTTGCACGCCATTGTATCAACATCATTAAGGACCACACATATAGTTCGGAAAGTTGTATTTCCTTTTGACGACACCACAACTGATATTGCACCTTGTCTCTAAGACGTAAGGTTGGTAGTTCTTTGGTGTGTGTCGTGTAAATTAGTATTCTTTCGTCTTAGTTGTATGAATAATTCCCCGATCTAAGATATAAGAAGCTTTGTGGACTAAATGGACCGGAAATAATGTTACTGTCCGATAAATAGGACAGCCCTTACACGTAATGGATTGGTAATTGAATGGATATGTTGGAACGAAGTTCCTTATCTATACACTTGGCTAATATAAGAGCTGGTCTGTGTAAAAAGCAGGGACTCGAAAACAAAATGAATTTCGTTCCCTTACCAGTACCACTAATGTTATCGTCATAACGTTCCAAAATTTGTAACGATACTAAAACCTAAAAATATAAATAACGTTACAAAAGATAACGTTATAGAATATCATTTTCGTAGAACAATATTATAAGTAACGTTATAGGTATCAGTAACATTACGCTTATCCGCATGTAATAACGTTACAGGAGAAACGTTACAGATTCATTTGTAATTTGTGTTCTTCTTACTTTTTCGTCATCTTATAAGTCATAAAGCTCGGCAGCGGCGGCGACCTCTCGCGCCCGGCCCTGGTGCAAGCCATGGTCCGGGGCGAGAGGGAGTGGGAGGCAGTCACCTCCTTCTGCGAAGCAGTCATGCTAGCGAAGGAGGTGGCGGGACGGCTCAGGGAGAGAGCCTCCCGACCCAGCCGCCGCGGGAGACGCTCCGGGCGTCGCGGCCGCGCGACGACTCCCGGCCACCGTAGGCGCGGGCCTGCGGGCGGAGAGTAATGGGTAGCTCACCGTCCGATCAGGACCAGGCCCGTGCCGGACGGCGCGTACGTGTTCCACGCGCGCCTCAAAGAGATGTCAGCATCGAGGAGGGGCCCCATAGGGCCGAAGCCTGCCGGGTCAGCGGGATTGTCCGAAAGGGTTACCGCTGGCCCGGAACATAAAGGGCTAAGGAAGGAACACGGGTGGGTTTTAGTCAGTAAGAGTCTGACACTCCCTTCCTCTCCACCCAGAGCGGGAGGGGTCATTTGATGATTTTCCAACCGCAAAAAAAAAAAAAGTCATAAAGCTGCCAAAGTTGAGTATCGAAATGAATAACGTTATAATATTAACGTGGTAGAACGGTACAAATTATCGTCACCGGAACTACGCGTAACGTTATTTTGAGTAACGTTTCAAGTCCCTGGTAAAAATTATAACATTTTGACAGTCCCGACACTTTTGATAGATGATTTTATTTCTGTAAGTAGATTTGTAAATGATAAATTATTTATTTTCTGTAAGTAGGTTTGTACAAATACTTTTACACGTCAATTATATTTTTTGAAACTAGATGAGGTCGGCGTTTCCTATATCTGACTATTCTGAGAAGAAAGGCCGAAACAAACTCAGAGGTCACAGTCTCTTTTAAAGTCCAGACAAAATCTTGGTCAGATCGTATGAAGACCATTTCAAACACCAATCTACATGAGATTGGTGTTTGAAATGGTCTTTTGAGGAAAGAACCATACAGATTGCGCGGACCTGTCTAATCAGTGCACTCATTTGTCAAAAATCGTGCAGCTCAACTCAGAACTTGAGCTCAACGATTCGACGAACAATATCAAAGAAAGGCCATTTGGGTAGGCCACATAAATTACTCAAACTGCCAGACCATGAAAAAAAAACAACCAGAACAGAGAGAATAATAAAAAAAAGCTTCTGTGCTTTTGGGTGGAGCTAGGCTGGCTCTGTTAGCCAGAGTCCCCACGCACAACGGACCGAATGGGAGTCTAAGTGCGGAAAAGGGAGTCCCATCATCATCATCATCAACGGTGTGGTTTAAAAGAAGATGTAGTGACAAAAATTTAAAAGAGTATGCCTATAGATGGCTTGGTCATGTTGAGAGGATATATGAAAGGTGTCTAACAAAAGGAGTTTACAAGGCAGATGTGATTGGGAACGCCGGGAGGGGGACGCAATAGGATTCTGAACAAACTACTTGAATTATAATTTATATTATATTTAAGTACTAGCTTCTGCCCGCGTGAAATTTCGTGTACCCCCACTCCGTTGCAACACTTCGTATTCGCTTAGCGTTCTTTTTCTTTTTAATATTTCAATCTGACTTTTTTTCTTTTTGCTCGGCTCCTAAGGGTCATAGCGTGATATTAAATAGCCTATAGCCTTCCTCAAGAATTGGGCTATCAAATGCAAAAAGATTTTTTCTAATCTGACCGGTAGTTCTAGAGATTATCGCGTTCAAACAAACAAACTCTTCAGCTTTATTATTAGTACTAGCTGTTCCCCGCGGTGTCACACGCTGCGCGGCTCCTAAGGGTCGTAGCGTGATGTTATATAGCCTATAGCCTTCCTCGATAAATGGACTACCCAACACTAAAAGAATCATTCAAATCGGACCAGTAGTTCCAGAGATTAGCGCGTTCAAACAAACAAACAAACTCTGCAGCTTTATAATATTATTATAGATTATAGATTAGCTTGTAAATTGTAATTTTTGTGTCTTTCGAATAAATACCCTGTTGAATTAATTCAGTTACACATTGTTTAATAGGTACAGAAGCTTACAGCTGGGACAAGTCCACTCGCAAATTCGTCCGTAACGAGACGATTAATTTGGGGGACCCTTGTAAGCATCCAGCCAACTCTCGAATCCCAATTCAACTCGGACACACACAAACAAATATAAAGAAATAGACCGTTTTCTGCTAATACTTTTTAATCGCACAACTGTACCTTTTCACAATCCAACAACGACTGGCTTTGCACTACATTTTACCATTTAAAACGACATTTGCCCCACCCAGAAATAACGAATATCATAACTTATTTCTAAGTGTTGCCCAAGTAGAATAATACATTTAGTTGCCATAGTGGAAATACATTTTAAAAGTTTGTTGATAGTGTTGCCACAGTGGATATATAATTCGGTATTAAAATAACGTATGTTTTTTAAATTAAATCAATGAAATCACGACACAAACAACCATTCCTAAACATAAACAGAGATCAATCTCAAACAGAACTAATAAATACAATCAATTAAATTCAAAAGTCGCCGCTTTAACGATCGAACGGTTTTTTACAAGAACAAGTCGGTTAATAATTTACTTTCAAAGCTGTATCTTCGTTAGCGAAGATCAATTTGGTGAAGGGAAAAAATGGCAGCTGCAGTCTTGTTTTAAAAGTATTAGATGAACGAATGTATGGTAGTGTTATGTTGTGGTAGGTACTACGAGTCATGCCAAGCCAAGAAGAGGGAGCCCAGAAATGGGCCACGCTGGATGGGTCGCGAATGTCATACGTAGTAGTTCTCGCGGCCCACCCATGAAGGCGAAAGTAGGTGCACAGGTGGAGTTTTTAGTGGGTGCAAGTCCCACGACAGACGTGGTATGCGTTAGGCATTTTCTCCACCCAAAAAAAAAAAAAAAAAAAGATACTACGAGTGAGGCGTTTACAAGGTTATTGGTAAAACATTAACAACCTCTTAAGAGGTCATTGTACTCATCATTATGAACAACTTTTACTATGGGACCAAACCTGAAATCGCGAAAAAAAAATCAGCTTCTCCCTACATTTTGACGAGTTGTACGAACATAAATATGTCCAACAAATCATGGCGTTTAAGATTTACCTATTCAACTTCCTGAATACATTTAGGTACATCTTCACTGCTAATCTTGACCTTATAAGTTACCTAGACCCATACTAATATTATAAATTCGAAAGTAACTCTGTCTGTCTGTCTGTTACCTTTTCACGCCTAAACCACTGAACGGATTTCGATAAAAATTTTCAGAGAGATAGATTGCATCCCGGGGAAGGACATAGGATAGTTTTTATCCCGATATTACCACGGGATCGACACTTATGCGGGTGAAACCGCGGGGCGCTGCTATTATTATATAATATGGAGCAACAACACATAAAGATAAATAAGTGCTTCTTGCCTTGCACATAAACAATATTATTCAAACTGCCGCAATTCGGATTGGTGCCAATTTCTGGGTGGCTAATAAAATATATAAAATTATTCGCGGTACATTGGATCCATGGTGTGGAATAAAGATCATTGCATTACTCTTACTATTATTGATAACTAGCTGCGCCCCGCGGTTTCACCCGCATAAGTTTCGATCCCGTAGGAATATCGGGATATAAAGTAGCCTATATGTTAATCCAGGGTGTCAGCTACCTCCATACCAAATTTTATCAAAATTGGTCCACCCGTTTGAGCGTGAAGAAGTAACAAACATATAAACACACACACACACTCACAAACTTTCGCCTTTTTATTATTAGTGTGATTAAAGATAAAGCCAAAAATTATTACGTGACTCGATTCGGATCACCATTAGTCAGCCCACAAACCACGTTTTTCTATTCAAATGAATTCTAGGCCGCGACCCTGCGCGTTAACCTAAGTATACATACATCAATGGAGACTTACCGCGGGTTATACAGGATGGGGGTTAAACCCAGGCGGATTGTGGAGAAGAATGGGGAAAGAAGAATTTATTGCTGTGCGTATTTAGGGCTATAAAAAACTTGCTTCTCTTGGCTTGTAACTTCACGCCCAGTGAAGTTATGTTATGCCCCGATCGGTTCGACAGAGTTGAACCTTTTAGTACCAACACTCGTAGTACCAAAACTCAAAGCATTTATTTCAATTAAACCATTTACAGTCACTTTTGAATTGTCAAGAAGTCGGTCAGTCAGAATCAGAACATATGAAGCTAGTTGCCCATTCCAAAGCGTAGTGGGTACCTATGGAGAAGAACGGGCAAGAACCTCCATGGACACTCATCATCTGCCTAGCCTTTTCCCAACTATTTTGGGGTCGGCTTCCAATCTAACCGGATGCAGCTGAATACCAGTATTTTACATGGAGCGATTGCCTATCTGACCTCCACAACCCAGTTACTGGGTAATACGATACTCCTTGGTAAGACTGGTTGTCAGACTTTCGGGCTTCTGACTACCCGTACCGACTGTCAAAGATCCACGAATAACAGCCGGGACCAACAGCTTAACGTACTTTCAAAGGCACGGAGCGGTCTCCGTATGTAAAGATGGTCACCCATCCACAGACCAACCGCGGCAAGCGTAGCTTAACCTGATCGATCGACCAGTGCGGCTGTTATTATTTAGCCACGGGCTCCTCCTTTTCTTCCTATCCAACGATCAAAATTTGGCGACCAGCCAATAAAACACCAACCTGTACCTACCTCAAAGTTGATTTACCTCCGTCCCGTATATTACTAAAGGTGTGTAGAAGTCATTCATTCCGAGATTTACTTTACTTTACTTGACTCCCTTTGAGCGGCCTTACTTCCATTTTATATTAGTTTTTTTACCTTCTCCATTGACCGACTTTGCGTTTTAGGGTTCCGTACCCAGAGGGTGCCAACGGAACCCTTATTACTAAGCCTACGCTGTCCGTCCGTCTGTCTGACTCTCAGCGGGGTATCTCATGAACTGAGATAGGTAAATAGTTGAAATTTTCACATAATAAAAATAAAGTTTAAAATTTTATTATTTTATTAAAGAAAACTATTTACTACAAATTTTATTACAAACTACTGTAAGTATTTTGCTTTTGAAATATAAAAAATAGTAAATCGTATCTTCAATTAAAATAATATTTACATAATCTAACGCTTAAATAAGTAGGTATATAAAACAAAACAAGGGTAAAGAATCACTTTTCTAAAATATTTAAAAAATATATATTCATCTATACATATAAAATTCAAAGTCCTGACTGACTGATATATCAACGCACAGCCTAAACCGCTGGTCCTAGAGACATGAAATTTGGAGAGTGTGTTCTTTGTGAAAAGTAGGTATCCACTAAGAAAGGGTTTTTCGAAATTCCATCCCTAAGAGGGTGAATGAGGGAGGGTGAAATTTTAACGCGGGCAGATGCTAGTTAAATATATTTATTGTAGTGTTAAATATTGTACGGTGGTGCGGGAACCCTTCGTGTGCGAGTCCGACTCGCACTTGGCTGGTTTTTATATTTCTATAACAGAATTCGTAAAAGGTTCGCATTTATATTAGGAGTAATGTCTATTAGATTAAGTAGGCAGAATTCAGTGGAATGTCTGCTATTTTTTATTGATCTTTGGTGATTGTGTAAGCTTTTGTAGTATATTTAAAGGTTTTTGTCTCTTTGAGTCTTCGTGTCCGTTATCAACAGGGTCTAATTAAATTAGCTAACGAAACTCCACAGACTTGATGGATATCGATATCTAAACATGATAAAAACAGTGGCACTCCGGGAGTGCCGATAGTAGTGAAAACAAAACACAAACAGAATACTTTGCCATCACTCACTGACATATCGGATATACATTAAAACCGAGTACATCCCGAGGACAGCCGAACACATCCGAAGCGGTGTTGGGAAAAAAAATCAGCTGATCCCGACATTTATGTTCGTATAACTCGTCAAAATGTAGGGAACAGCTGATTTTTTTTCGCGAGTTCAGGTTTGGTCCCTTAGTAAAAGTTGTTCATAATGATGAGTACAATGACCTCTTAAGAGGTTGTTAATGTTTTACCAATAACCCTGTATGGGAGATGACGAGGGCAGTTCGTTCCCTCCCAAAAAAAAACTATCTGCCTAGCTTTTTCCCAACTACGTTGGGGTCGGCTTCTAACCTAACCTGATGCAGCTGAATACCAGTATTTTACATGGAGCGACTGCCTATCTGACCTCCACAACCCAGTTACTTGGTACCACGATACCCCTTGGCAAGACTGGTTGTCTGACTTTCGGGCTTCTTACTAAAGTTTTTGCCTAAGATCTACAAATGTCAGCCAAAACCAACTGCTTAACGTGCTTTCCGAGGCACGGAAGGGTCTCGCTACGTTACGGATGGTCACCCATCGTCCGACTAATCTCGACAAGCGTTGTTTAACATTGAAGATCGACCCGTGCGACTGTTATTATTTAGCCACGAGCCCCCGTTTTTTTTTTCAGGTTGGGAGATCATCAAATGACCCCTCCCGCTCTGAGAGGAGCGGAAGCGTGTCAGACTCTTACTGACTAAAACCCACCCGTGTTCCTTCCCCTTATGTTCCGGGGCAGCGGTAACCCTTTCGGACAATCCCGCGGAAGCCACGAGCCCCTCGGGCGGGGTACGTTCACTCCCATAGTCTTTATAAAAACCTTTCAATAAACCGAAACTTACCTTGGAGTCATTACGTAAACAATAAACCAAAAGTAATAAATCTTCCCGTACTAAAATGGTCGCGTTTTAAATCGGTCCGGTCTCTTTATTAATACGTTAATTACTGAGGTAAGGCAGATGTTTTGACGTGATCAACTGATATCGTTAACGCGTAAGTTGAAGTAAGCCGCCCCGACATGGTTGGAGGAAAAGGATTGTCTTGGATTTGTTAAGTTGGATAAGAAATAATAAAAATACTTAAGGGGGAAGCTCTAAGGTGGCCCGCGAAATTCAAATTTTCTTACGTTTTTTGCAATTTGCTGGTCAGTATTAAGTTGTACGTTGATTAAAATATGATTCGCGGTCGTAACAAATATGTATTTACAGAATTATAATAATTAAAGTCATCAATACAACTCTCTAAGACCATGTAATTCCCAAATGTCAAGATTTCATGAAATAGTCATTCTTGGGGATTACATGGTCTTAGAGAGTTGTGTTGATGACTTTAATGATTATAATTCTGTAAATACATATTTGTTACGACCGCGAATCATATTTTAATCATCGTACAACTTAATACTGACCAGCAAATTGCAAAAAACCTAAAAAAAATTGAATTTCGCGGGCTACCCTGGCGCTTTCACCTTAAGTAATTTTTATTTTAGACTTGCTGCGCCCCGCGATTACATCCGCATAAATGTCGATCCCGTGGGAATATGGGGATAAAAAGTAGCCTATAATTATGTTAATTAATTTCTGGAATGTTTTATTTTTACTTGAAAATTTGTTTTGTGAACCGTAAATAAATGTTTTATCACACTAATATTATAAAGGCGAAAGTTTGTGAGTGTGTGTGTGTTTATGTTTGCGCTTTTCACGCTCAAACGGCTGAACCAATTTTGATAAAATTTCGTATGGAGGTAGCTGACACCCTGGATTAACATATAGGCTACTTTTTATGGGAACAACATTTACGCGGGTGAAACCGCGGGGCGCAGCTTGTTAGCGAATAAAAGCATTGCACTACATACTCCTTAGTAGTGGTGGCCCAGTCGTAACGGCCGCGACTTACGAGTTGTAGGTCGTAGGTTCGAACCCAGACAGGCGCTTTACTTTGTGTATTTTATTTCATTACCAATGCTCTCAAAAAGGAAAACATTGTGAATAAACCGGCATGTCCTAGAACCAAAAATTTGAAGACATTTGACATAGTCTACCAACCCGCACTGGGCCCGCGTGGTAGATTACGGCCCACTCCCTCTCACAGAGAGGAGGTCTGTGTCACAGCAGTGGGAACATTATAGGCTGATTATGTACCTATGTATGTAGGTAGGTACTACATACTTGTTGCGTAAATAACACAGTTTGTAATAAGTACTATTTTCATGTAAATAAAACTAAAACAAATATCAAAAGCTTCATATTACGTTAATGTTTGTTTATGTTCCGCAAATACTGCGCGCGTTTACTGTGTGTAGATGTGTTTGCAAAAAATCTGTTTAATTTCAAAGTAAATCTGCGGAGTAATTGTTTTAATACACTCTCATTCCTACTGCTATTAATTATGATAATTATTATTGTAAAATTAGTATTTTCGGTTTTCGGTGAAACCGCGGGGCACAGCTAGTGCTGTGCCCCGCGGTTTCACCCGCATAAGTGTCGATCCCCTGGAAATAACGGGATAAAAAGTAGCCTATATGTTAATCCAGGGTGTCAGCTACCTCCATAAAAAATTTTGTCAAAATTGGTCCAGCCGTTTGAGCGTGAAGAAGTAACAAAAAGTCGTGGACGACAGTTAATCGTGTAGTCCTTTATGTGAACACCTCCATTTAAATACACAAGTCACGACGCTTTAAACGACACGATAATCTGTCGTCACGACATAGTCGGAACGGGACCTAACGCAATTGAGGTGTCGGATTTATTTAGCACAATCGTGGGTATCCTAAGTAGAAAGAAATGTTGCAGCAGTAGAATTAAAACGAGATTTACATAACTACGAAAATCTCTTTGGATTATCCCCCGTAATAAGATTATTAACAAAATAATCTCCTTTAAACAAATCCAAATTTATTTATGAAGTACAAAATTACAGTAAACCGAAAGAAAGAAAAACATTCTGGCGTCCGTACTTCGCAAAAAATGTCGGCGCCTTATCCGTTCCGGTGTAAATGCAAACAGCGAAAAAAAATGCTTCCGTACCACTGCACACTGTACAATATTGAACACTACATATTTTAAAGTATAAAAAATACGGGTATAATACTGGCATACTGTATAATATAAAAATATTACCTATTGTAAGTACTGTTAATCATATTCAAAGTACTTAGAGAGAAGATACATAAAGGCGCATACGCACGTACGAACAAAAACATGGTGAACACGAACATCGAACACTTTGTTCGCACGTGCGTACCACTAGCGAACATAACCTGTGTTCGTCAAAAATGTTCGTGGCGATCCATTATGTTCGTGTTCACCATGTTTTGTTCGTACGTGCGTACGCGGCTTAATGCGGACATATTAGCACATAGGTTTGTGTGTTCCGGACAGGTACGTGTGGCCACGGCCGCTGGCGGAGCCGCGTACGAGCACCAATCTTTTAAGGGGCTTACCTACATGACCTAAATTAGAACTTTATTACCTAACTGTATGATCCAACTGTTGATTGAAACAAAGGAATTGAATTAAATTGAATAATACTTGGATACTGGTATTCTAGCTGCATTCAGTTGGACTGGAAGCCGACCCCAACATAGCTGGCTAGGCAGATGATGATGCTTTAGTAAAAATAAACACGTATCTTGTATTTTAAACTTTATTTTATTTTTATTTTTTATAGCGGCCATAGTAGTACATACCTACACAACACACTCTGTAAAAATTTCAAAAGTCTACCTATTTTGGTTCAAAAGACACAGCCCTGCAGGGTAATTGCGTAAGGTATCAGTAGCAATGAGTTTAATTTTGACAGTTCAACAACATTCATTGCGTTATTTGCGTTGTTGAGCAAACACATTTTTCGAACATATGGAACAATGGATTAGAAAAAAACTTTTTTCCAAAAAAAAACAACCGACTTCCAAAAAACACTATAAAGTTAAAAATAACTTTAATTTCGGAAGTCGGTGTCTTTGGATTTGTATTTTAGTTTTTTGCCACCGACTTCCGAAATTAAAGTTATTTTTAACTTTATAGTGTTTTTTGGAAGTCGGTTGTTTTTTTTTGGAAAAAAGTTTTTATTTTTCACTTTTTTAGTGGGTCAGTTTGTAATTTATTTAAGTTACAATAGCCTAATATCAACGGATCATCACCTTTTACAAAATATTGCTTTTCCCGATGCAGGGACGTTAATTGTTGAGGAGTTCTCCTAGTAAGAACCAGGAGAACTGGAGCTGATTGAGAAGTCACCATCAGCTCCACTTCACCATACGCATTGTAACGAGCATAAATTGCTTAGCAACCATATTAAAGTAATCGAATCGCAACCCGTGAAATATTTGTCATTGAGTAGTTCCGATGGCCATCTGTGGTCTTCATCATCAGCTCCACTTTACCAAATGATGATTTCCGAGGGCAAATGCTCAAGTTACTTTAATTATTGAGTAGGCCACACGACGAAAGAGCATTGCTAGAAATGACGCGATTACGCAACTTAAATCTTAAACTAAAATCTTAATTAGGTATTATTTTTGTACGACCTGAACATTTTGGCGTATTGAACCGTATGAAGTAAGCCCAACAAAAGTTACAGTTCTCATAAATATAAATTAATTAATTCCAAACACAAGGTAGCTACTGTAAACTGTTGAGGAGTTCCCTTAACTGTCCTTCGTCTTCATCATCAGACCCCTAATGACAGTCACAACCCATGTAGGTGTAAAGTTCACATCAATACAAATTAATCAAGCACAAACACAAGGTAACTGCTGTAAATCGTTGAGGAGTCCCCTCGACTGTCTTTCGGCTCCATCATCAGATCGACTCCAGGCCTTCATTAAATTGTAGTGCTTTAAAATACTTAACGAAAAAATTAACAAACGCACTAGTCGCTCCTACGATTTTCGAATGTTCCCCTCGGTTTCACTGGGATGCCATCATCAGATCCTGGTTTCCTTATCATGGTACCACGCTTGGCATATCTCCTTTCCAACAAAAAAAGAATAATCAAAATTGGTTCATAATCGACGAAGTTATCCGCGAACACACATAAAAAAAAAAAAAAAAAAAAAAAAAATATACGGTCGAATTGAGAAACCTCCTCCTTTTTTTGAAGTCGGTTAAATATGCTTAAAATTATTCAAATTGAGAGTAAATCTATGATTAGGGTGCTGTAACAGACGGACAGCGGAGCCTTAGGCTATGGTCTCTTTAAGGCTCCTTCAAACAGGCGCGACACGCGATATAATAACGCGCGACACAAAGGCACCGCAAGTCGCGCAACGAGCGGTGCCTTTGTGTCGCGCCCGATTATATCGCGTGTCGCGTCTGTTTGTAGGAGCCTTTAAAAGGTCATACGCTACCGACAGCATACGGTGACGTCACGACGGATGACCGACACACCGCCGCCCGCGCCGCCCCCCTGGTTGCAAAAACTTCGTTGCCGCCGTCGCGCGTCGCATCTGGCGGTCGCGGGCGGCGTGCGAGCGAGACCGCGCCTGTGTATTCATGACCCTAATCTTCGTAATAGAGTCTCGTTGGCACCCTTTGGGAACAGAACCCTAAAATAATATATTTCAGGTTGTTTATAAGCTTGTATAAATAAATATCGAAGAGCGATCCCGCGTCCCGGAAATGCGGGAAAAATGGTAAAAGATTGGAACCTCTATGCCCATGATGGCAAGGTATTTGGAATATTTTACCAGTTTGTGCTGCGATCGTCTCGTCGGTTTGTGGTTTTGACATTATGATTTCTGTTTTTGTGTTTTTTATTGTCCCGTGTGCGGTTTTATGTTCGGAGTTCTGTTATTTATGTTTACATGGCGTTGTTATTGCTTGTTTTCAATGATATTATAAAGGAAAGATACGCTGCGTTCATACTGAGCGACGTTCTGTATTGTTGCGTTGTTATTACAAAGTATTGCGATAGATAATGCGGAACGTATGAAACAGAAAGAGATAGCTATCTGTAGTGTGTTGCTCGCTGCTATTAGCGAACTAAATGAAACTACAACAATTGTCTGAATTTGTCTGCAACAATTTGCGCGCGATCATTGCTTGTTTTATGTTTTTTTTGGAAAATATTGAGGTACTAGAAGCGCCCCGCGGTTTCAGCCGCATAAGTGTCGATCTCGTGGGAATATCCAGATAAAAAGCCTATATGTTATAACCCAGGGTGTCAGCTACCTCCATACAAAATTTTATCAAAATTGGTCCAACCGTTTGTGCGTGAAGAAATAACAAACATATAAACACACACACAAACTTTCGCCTTTATAATATTGTTACATGGTAAGTTACTCTTCCAACATTGTCGAATCTAAGTGCGCACGACCGGTCAAACTGGTAACTGGCGCCTGTTCATTGACGAGAAAATGGGTGGTATTATGACCCAAAGAAACAATAAATAAACGCCCTTAATTTGAACAAAAATATACTCTATACTACAGGAACAAGGTTCGAAATGGTTTAGTCGGGTTCTGTCACTTAGGACAAAGCGAAAAACAAGGCTGCACCGACGTAAATGTCAAGAATTCTTGTACTTACAAAACAAACCATTCAATTTTCGCTCTTTTTTTGAATGTTTTATTTGCAGCAAGGGCGCGTTTCGCATGTAACTTTTTATTGTTACTTACGTCTTTGTTACTTATTGGTGGGTGTTACCGTTTTAACAAAAATTTAATTAAGAACCATTGGACTTCTGTATGATAATAATCTTTGCTTCTGTTCGAAGTTTAAACGTACCCATTATTACAGGATCGTGTGAAAGAGAACGTATGCGCATTTATATTTAACGGGAATTTTGGTATGTCTGTGTGATATCTATAATAATATGTATATATATACATATATTTATGTATACATATATTGTTTAAACGGTACTAAGAATAAAGCTAAGAATGTCGGGGTGGACTGTATATTTGTTGATGTTGAATTAAACTTCGGGGTGTCTTGTTTCCATAGGTTCTTGATTTATTTTCTTGACTTATTTTCCAGGGCGGCTTGCTGCTTGTTGAGTGACTGGCGAGTGTCCGTTGAATGACCAAAAAAGTGCAGCAAACCACCCTTTTTATACAACCTGCGCTAGAAGAGTTTGTTTGTTTGAACACTCCACCACCTTTATTTATAAACCTTGCTCAAAGTTAAGAGACGTATAAACGTCAGAAATGTATGGTTACCGTTAAACGGTCGTTAATCATTACTTAACATTAACCTCTCACACGTTTGCCCGCATAGGTAGGTACCTGTCGAAACATCCCAAGCGTCGGAGTAGTTCAATGGACCGCAGTAAAGTCATTGTTTTAACAATGACAATGACAATAGAACAATGACACTGTTGTGTACACTTGGCGTACCGTTGCCGCGTTGACGTGTCGAGCACTTTTTCTTATGTACAGTTGTTTATTTTTTTTTGTGGATGGGAAATCATCAAATGACCCCTCCCGCTCTGGGTGGAGCGGAAGGGAGTGTCAGACTCTTACTGACTAAAACCCACCCGTGTTCCTTCCTTAGCCCTTTATGTTCCGGGCCAGCGGTAACCCTTTCGGACAATCCCGCTGACCCGGCAGGCTTCGGCCCTAAGGGGGGGGTCCTCGATGCTGACATCTCTTTGAGGCGCGCGTGGAACACGTACGCGCCGTCCGGCACGGGCCCGGTCCTGATCGGACGGTAAGCAACCCATTACTCTCCGCCCGCAGGCCCGCGCCTACGGTGGCTGGGAATCGTCACGCGGCTCCCGACGCCCGGAGCGTCTCCCGCGGCGGCTGGGACGGGAGGCTCTCTCCCTGAGCCGTCCCGCCACCTCCTTCGCTAGCATGACTGCTTCGCAGAAGGAGGTGACTGCCTCCCACTCCCTCTCGCCCCGGACCATGGCTTGCACCAGGGCCAGACGCGAGAGGCGCCGCCGCTGCCGATTGCCTCTACGAGGACACGGCGGTGCTCCGCCCAAGCGGGGCAGACCTCCACCGTGTGCTCCACCGTGTCCTCTGGGCGATCCTAGCAATGGTGACACCCGCTTATGTACACTTGGTGTAAACTTGACACTTGAGGCGTTAAGCAACGTTTTAAACCCCCTAATCTCAGGAACTAGCAGTCGGATTTGTAAAATTATGTTTGCATTTGATAGACCAATTCTTAAGGAAGGCTAAAGGCTATTTAACATCACGCCAGGGCCCTTAGGAGCCGAGCAAAATGAAAAAAAGTCAGAAAGAACGCGAAGCGCAAACGAAGTAAGACCGCGGGCAGGTGAACAAGAAATTTCACGAGGACGAAGTTTCGAGCAGAAACTAGTTAAAAATAAACTGGTTTTTGGTACTTAAAGTCAAGTCAAGTAATAGGTATTGAGACTAGACCTTGATTATGCGAGTATTTTTGCTCATTAAGGACATAAACTCATGTGAATTACAGAAGGGTGCCACAAAAATGTTAAAATGGCATCATCATCTGCCTAGCCTTTTCTCAACTATGTTGGGGTCGGCTTCCAGTCTAACCGGATGCAGCTGAATACCAGTATTTTAAATGGAGCGACTGCCTATCTGACTTCCACAACCCAGTTACTGGGTAATACGATACCCCTTGGTAGGACTGGTTGTCAGAATTTCGGGCTTCTGACTACCCGTAACGACTGTCAAAGATCCACGAAGTCTCACAGAGAGAAGGCCTGTGTCCCAGCAGTGGGAACATTATAGGCTGATTATACTCTACTTTGTCGAATTCCGAATCGAACCGTTTGATTCGAAAATTGAAGAATAGAGAAAAATTATTTATTATTTCTCAAATCAATTACGATTCTATTCGACAGTCGAAAATGTGAAAAATAAAAAAGCCTATAAGAAAATTTACAAACTCTTTTACTGTACATAACAACATGAATTAATGTTAAAATAGTACCATAACAACGGTCATTACTCACTTTGGTAATAATTAGCTGTTCGGTATCAATTAATTCGTAACAAGTCAGGACGTATTTTAAACTTTTATTAACAAAAACGTATAAAACAACTCGGGTTTACTCATATTGTTTTTCTGTTACTTTATTGAAACTTTATTTTTAGGGTTCCGTACCTCAAAAGGAAAAAACGGAACCCTTATTTCACTTTGTTGACCGTCTGGCTGTCTGTCTGACAAGACCTTTTATATCAGGAACGCGTGAAGTTATTGAGTTGAAATTAAAACCATACTTAGGTCTACAGTCCCTGGAAACTGTGAGTAATCAAACTTCTAAGTTAATGTAAAAAAAGATACGGCCGTTTATGCCTCAAAACGTATCATTTCGACGCTCTCAAGGGAATCGAAATTTATAGGGTAGGTACTTTCCATTGACCTAGAATCATGGAATTTGGCAAGAAGCAATGTCATGTAGCACAAGTAAAGGAAAAAATCCGAATACTGTAAATTTGTAGTTACATAGCTAGCTGGCATAGCATACGGAACCCTGGGTACGCGAGACCGACTCGCACTTGACCGGTTTTTTTATTAAATTTATGTTTTTATACGAAACTTTTTAACGTCTCAGTCTGTCAGTTTGCGTTCTTATTATTAACGCGGTTTTTCATTTATTTTTCCCTACTGTCATAACGTGGTCTTGTAGACTCATTTTTTTTTTAAATATGTAACTGATTGCAATCTAGCCAAATGGACTTATACCTAACTGGACAGTTTGTCCTAGGTAAACATACTCGTCCACGACTTCGAGCGTAGCGTCTCCGATCTTTATGAGAGTGGGTGTTACATGGGCATTTGACATGACCTTCGTTTTGACCATGTTAATTTTAACACCCACTCTTTCGGAGGCTCTACTGAGGTCTTCGAGCATTGTACTGAGGTCCTCCATAGTCTCAGCCATGACTACGATATCGTCGGCAAACCGAAGGTGAGTTATGTACTCGCCATTGAAGTTAATGCCAGCCCCTTTCCAGTCCAGAACCTTGAAGACGTCCTCTAGTGCAGCGGTGAACAGCTTCGGAGAGATTCTCCCTGTCTCACACCTCGCTGCTGATCCTGAAGTCGGACTGACATAGTGGCGTTTTCGTACAAACACTTCATCACCTCGATGTACCGATAGTCGATCTGGCACCGTTGAAGAGACTGCAGTACAACCCATGTCTCGATCGAATCAAAGGCTTCCTCGGGGCGCAGCTAGTATTGTTTATATAGAGAAACAAACAATTTAAATGTAAATACATTTTCCTGAATAACGTGACCAACTTTCATTCGACTCTGGCTATTAATTTTAACAAGTTTTCATGTTATAAGGGTGAACAAACTAACTATGGTTGTAGTTTCTTTAACTGTGATTCATTGCTTAGTTATTTGTGTTATTAAATCAGTTACAAGAATAGTTAGAGGTTTAGATAAAAGTCATTAAAACAGTTTACAAGCATTATTTCTCTCTTCTGCGGAGTAATTGCGTAACACACTATCAATAGAAAAAAAAGAAAAATTTTTTAAACTGCATAAACGAAACGCACATTACTAACACTACAATAAGAATGGCTTTTATTTTGACAGTTCAACAACATTCATTGCGTTCTTTAATTTTTCGAACATACGAAGCATTGGATAAGCATATTTTATGAGCATCTGCCTAGCCTTTTCCCAACTACGCAGTCTGTCTGTCTATCTGTCACAGCTGGATATCTTAAGAACCTAGTAGTTTTAGTAAATAATCCATACTAAGTAATATTATAAATTCGAAAGTAACTCTGTCTGTCTGTATGTTATCTTTTCACGCCTAAACCACTGAACGGATTTCAATAAAATTTAGCAGAGAGATAGATTGCATCCCGGGGAAGGATATAGGATAGTTTTCATCGACATACCTTGCGGGCGAAGCCGCGGGCGGAAGCTAAGCTAGTCAGTTATAACATTAAACTTAATTTCGTAAAAAAACGTCAGTAAGAATTTAGAATTTTCAATATCTCCGTAACAACAAGGTTCCCAAACAAGGTCCAGTACAAAAAAAAAACACAATGACGAGGAATCAGACTAAATAAAAAGTCAAGACATATAGCGCTGCGAAAGTACAGTGAAGCATGCAAAAACTACACCTCCGCTCTGTGTGCATACACGCTCACACGCACACATTTACAATCAAACTACACCTCACTATGTGCACACATGTTTACGAAACTGGCTTCACTTTACTGTTGACAGCCCTCTGTTTTGGTTTTTTATTTGGTCTGAGGACGAGGAGTGTAACAAGTGACTCTCGACTTCGTTGACAAAAAGAAACTCGTCTTTTTACACCGGTTATAATCAGTCGAAATGGGCATAATTACATACCACGCTTAGCAGGTGAGTTGGTGACTGAAGCCTCCATTTCAAATAATTACAAACATTTTCCATTCGTATAAAACGACCCTTGTGTTTTCTGTTTCCCATAAAACCACAGACCAAAAATATATAATTCACAACATTATGGGCCACGGAATTATAATGGACCCAAAATTTATTTAATTATTTTGTGAATTAATTGATAGCATTGGACCACGGAATGAAATATTATTTTCATTATCGTGAAAACACTCCATGTTTGCAACTATTAATTTTCAATAAGTAAAACCACACGTATTCATGTTATTGACACATTGAGCTATAGAAACAGACAGACAGGTACAGTCAGCAACAAAAGTCGATTAACACTTCAGTTTTTTTAATCTCAGGTATTGAGCAAAATACTAACAATTTTTTTTTTTTTCGGATGGGAAATCATCAAATGACCCCTCCCGCTCTGGGTGGAGCACTTCAGTTTTGTTAATCTCACACAACACGACAACAAAAAAACAGTTTTTGATCAAATATTTTGCTCAATAACTGTGATTAAAAAAACTGAAGTGTTAATCGATTTTTGTTGCTGACCGTACGAGTGATAGAGAAGGCGCTATACAAAGTTGAAGTTTTTGAAAAACAAGAAGTATGTAAACAAAATTTAGAAAATCCAAAAGTGCACAAGTCAAAATGCTCATTTGATCGTATAAAAACCATAGATATAAATATTATATTAGTTAGTTTTTTATTAATTATAATTAAACTACTTTGAATAAAAGAGCCATTTTCAATAGGGTTCCTCATATGGAGGAAACGAATCTATTTAAAAACCCGACCAGGGTTCGGTTTCGGTTCGGTTAAAACCCGGTTTCTAATTACCGAAGGATGTTCTCGAATAAATTTTTATTTTATTAATGGAAAACAAACAGCTTATTTATCAAATTAAATTTCAGTCAACAACATCCATCGGTTTCTTACTAAACATCAACTATATCCGACGATCCTGCATACCTATCTCTTTTGTTGACTGTACAGTCACGAGCAAAAGTATGTATACACTTGGCTTTATTCAAAGGCGATTTTCTCCTTTATTTTTAACCGACTTCAAAAAAAGGAGGAGGTTTCTCAATTCGACCGTATATTTTTTTTTTTTTTTTTTTTATGTGTGTTCGCGGATAACTTCGTCGTTTATGAACCAATTTTGATTATTCTTTTTTTGTTGGAAAGGAGATATGCCAAGGGTGGTACCATGATAAGGAAACCAGGATCTGATGATGGCATCCCAGTGAAACCGAGGGGAACATTCGAAAATCGTAGGAGCGACTAGTGCGTTTGTTAATTTTTTCGTTAAGTATTTTAAAGCACTACAATTTAATGAAGGCCTGGAGTCGATCTGATGATGGAGCCGAAAGACAGTCGAGGGGACTCCTCAACGATTTACAGCAGTTACCTTGTGTTTGGGCTTGATTAATTTGTATTGATGTGAACTTTACACCTACATGGGTTGTGACTGTCATTAGGGGTCTGATGATGAAGACGAAGGACAGTTAAGGGAACTCCTCAACAGTTTACAGTAGCTAACTTGTGTTTGGAATTAATTAATTTATATTTATGAGAACTGTAACTTTTGTTGGGCTTACTTCATACGGTTCAATACGCCAAAATGTTCAGGTCGTACAAAAATAATACCTAATTAAGATTTTAGTTTTACATAGGACGACCACTACCTACTAGTCATGCTGATGCGTCAATTTGAAACCGAATTTAAGTTGCGTAATCGCGTCATTTCTAGCAATGCTCTTTCGTCGTGTGGCCTACTCAATAATTAAAGTACGTAACTTGAGCATTTGCCCTCGGAAATCATCATTTGGTAAAGTGGAGCTGATGATGAAGACCACAGATGGCCATCGGAACTACTCAATGACAAATATTTCACGGGTTGCGATTCGATTACTTTAATATGGTTGCTAAGCAATTTATGCTCGTTACAATGCGTATGGTGAAGTGGAGCTGATGGTGACTTCTCAATCAGCTCCAGTTCTCCTGGTTCTTACTAGGAGAACTCCTCAACAATTAACGTCCCTGCATCGGGAAAAGCAATATTTTGTAAAAGGTGATGATCCGTTGATATTAGGCTATTGTAACTTAAATAAATTACAAACTGACCCACTAAAAAGTGAAAAATAAAAACTTTTTTACAAAAAAAACAACCGACTTTAATATAATAACTTTAATTTCGGAAGTCGGTGTCTTTGGATTTGTATTTTAGTTTTTTGCCACCGACTTCCGAAATTAAAGTTATTTTTAACTTTATAGTGTTTTTTGGAAGTCGGTTGTTTTTTTTGTAAAAAAGTTTTTTTGAATAAAATTTTATATTAGTAGGAGCATAGTATTTTCGAACCCATAGGTATATGTACAGTGTCGTATTTCAACGTTGCATTCGTTATTTCGTGAAAAAATCGCAATTTAAAGTTGCCAAGTGTTGACATATTGGTACTCGTGACTGTACATGTAACACAGTCATGAACATGGGATTTTATTAATTACTAGCGGCCCGTCCCGGCTTCGCACGGGTGGACATGATTTTTTAAATATTTTTACCTTTTATTTATATTTTTTGATCCTGTTCTGATCAGCATAATCAATATGTGGATCGTAACTGAATGCCGATCTATTTACTATGAGCTAAAATTCTATTACGCGTCCTAGTTGTTAACGACTGTTGTCTTTCTCTCTGTGCAATAAGTCGCTGCGAGCGTTTTCGGCGCTAGGTTTCCCGGGCACGCGTTCGCGAGTTCCTAACTCTATTATCAGCGAGGCGCTGCGAGCGTTCGGCACTCGATTGTCGTTCGTATAGTTGGAATGATCTGGCATTTTGTTCTGCAAGGCAAAGCGAACATTCTGCGCTAGATTCGTTTGCCCGTGCTTGCGAGTTTCTAGCTCTATTTTCTGCAAGTCGCTGCGAGCGTTCAGCACTCGATTGTCGTTCGTGTAGTTGTGATGATCGGGCATTTTGTGCTGAAAGACGAAGCGAACGTTCGGTGCTAGATTCCCTCGCGCGTGCTTGTGTCATTCTGTCAGTATTTTCAGCAAGGCGTTGTGAAAGTTCGGCGCTAGATTCTGTGGCCCGCGATTACGACGCATACGCTCTCTGATTTGCGAGACGATCTGAATTTTCAGAAGATGATTCTCCAATACGTCGTATATTTGCTAATCTCGCTTGGGAGCAACTTTTAGATAGTTAAGACCTTTTTTCCTAGGCATATCAAATCAAATCATTTTATTTCAGCCTATAGGTAGTATACACCCATATAAAATTTAACCGGATTACATATATAATTGTTGACTTTTTTTAAAATCAGATAAAATAAGAATACTTAGAACTTTTGACAAATACTTACTATTGAAAAAGTGAGAGAATACTATAAAAAATAAACAGTAAAGCGTGAATAAACAATTTTTATATTCTGAGAAGAACTTTTTAACTTGAAAAAATAAATTGCAAATAAAATAGTCAGAAAAATGTTCAATGTCGGTTACGTCCGCTGCGTAGGGACCTATTTCATAGATGTGTTTATTTTTAGGGTTCCGTACCCAAAGGGTAAAAACGGAACCCTATTACTAAGACTTCGCTGTCCGTCCATCTGTCTGTCACCAGGCTGTATCTCATGAACCGTGATAGCTAGACAGTTGAAATTTTCACAGATGATGTATTTCGGTTGCCGCTATAACAACAAATACTAAAAACAAAATAAAATAAATATTTAAGGGGGGCTCCCATATAACAAACGTGTTTTTTTCGGCGTTTTTGCCTTGTGGTCTGTCACCAGGCTGTATCTCATGAACCGTGATAGCTAGACAGTTGAAATTTTCACAGGGGGGCTCCCATACAACAAACGTGTTTTTTTCGGCGTTTTTGCCTTGTGGTACGGAACCCTTTGTGTGCGAGTCCGACTCGCACTTGACCAGTTTTTTCCATTTCTATGACTTATTAAATTCGTAATATCTATTAAATGGAATAGCCAATTTGAACAATTCAAAAATTAATATACATGAATTGAGACAGTCTTGAAAACAATATGATTTATTTGGATAAGGATTTAAACAGAAGTATGACTAACATAGTCTAATTTTGGTCGGTATTTCTATCAACTTTTAAAATGTAAAAAGTGGTTATTGTGACCTAACGATAATAGTTGGACATATAGTATCGCGAAGTTTTTTGTAGTTATTGATATGTTCTTTAATATGGTAGAACATACTTTTGTTCTATCATCAATAGTTTCCGCAGCGCATGCGACGAAAGATGTTTTATGCCATTTTTTTTACACCTTGGGTTACGTTACTAAAGTTTTAGTAAGGATCCCTAATCTTTTCTAGCAATAAATATAGCCTATGTTACTCAGGGTGAATGTAGCTTTCTAATAGTGAAAGAATTTTTTAAATTGGCACAGTAGTTTTTGAGTTTATTCATTACAAACATACACACAAAAATACAAATCTTTCCTCTTTATAATATTAGTGTAGATGTAGACTACATAATTATGTAGCTTTCGGTTTTCAGAATCGTGGTGTGGCATCGGCGATGCCGTAAAATAATATAATTTCAATTATTTAGAACGAAGTCGGCGCGCCCGCCCGTATAAATTCGTTAGATAACGCTTAGCGTTTTTCGTGACTTTTTTTATTGCTCGGTAAAAAGCAAAAAGATTTTTTCAAATCCGACTAGCAGTACCAAAGATTAGCGCTTCCAAACAAAAAGTAAACGTACTATTCAGCTTTATTATAAGTAAAAATTGACGCTTTTTTTTAGTTATAACATAATCTATCGCGTAAAATTACATTAAGTTAAAGTTAAATTGCTTATTTTTTGGCTTCATTGTTATTCATTATTAAGGGGCTTACAGGACCTAAACTCAAAAAACGCAAGTTTTAGAAGCAGAAAAAGTATACGACCGACTACTACAGTAAACAAAATCAGAAAAATATATATGATATTCTTCAGGGTATATGCTAGGTAGATAGTGTGTTGAAAACATAATACAACTAATTTGATACGATAGAAAAAAAAAACATGAAGATACATCTAGAAACTTTCTTTCTACAATAAAAACCATACTAAAATTCATACAAACATTCTGATTTTTTGTCAGATTATTCTATAAGCAACATACTAAAGTAATTTAATTTTTTAGGGTAAACAATAGTTTTTTGTAAATAGATAATTGCTTCATATTGTGCTATAAATTACCAGCGTTGTGTCATCGCGTTTCTCTTTCTTTTCCATGCAGTCCGACAGTGTCCATAGGAAACGGCCAATTGGAACCGTGCACCTAGCTTCTGACGTTTCATAAGTGCCCATGTAGGTTTATGTGAAATAAAATATTTTGATTTTGATTTGGGGTGACCGCGCTTTTGGTCATGTAAGCCCCTTAACACTTTGCGGGACACAACGCCCCTCGACGTAATAACAAAAAACTGGCCAAGTGCGAGTCGGACTCGCACACGAAGGGTTCCGTACCACAAGGCAAAAACGCCGAAAAAAACACGTTTGTTGTATGGGAACCCCCCTTAAATATTTATTTTATTTTGTTTTTAGTATTTGTTGTTATAGCGAAAATTTCAACTGTCCAGCTATCGCGGTTCTTGAGATACAGCCTGGTGAAGTGGAGACAGACAGACGGACGGACAGACAGCGAAGTCTTAGTAATAGGGTCCCGTTTTTACCGACTTCACAAAAAGGAGGAGGTACTATGTTCGGGTGTTTGTAAGTTTTTTTTTTTTTTAACCTTTGGGTACGGAACCCTAAAAACTTCTATTGTGGCTCGTTCAGTGTTCTTCGATGTGTTAAGAACTTTAGTTCGTATTAATACAAAACCTGCAAAAAAATAAAAAATGCCAGAACCAAACATTAATTTTATTCAAAAAAAAATATGTAAGTATGTACAAAAATCTTTGTGAACATTTCTGTTAAGTACTTTCATTCATGAAAAGCTCAAACAAATAGTAATCTCTTCACTCATGACTGACTAGTATATTGGATCATATAAATAGATACTTGTTTATCATCTTGGTTGGCAATACCTACACAATTTCAAATTCGTCTCTGAATGTATTTATTTTTAGGGTTCCGTGCCTCGAAAGGAAAAACGGAACCCTTATAGTATCACTTTGTTGTCCATCCGTTTGTCTGTCTGTCAAGACCCTTTATCTCGGGAACGCGTGGAGGTATCGAGTTGGAAATAAAACCATATTATTCAGGTCTGCGGTCCCTTGAAGCTGTGAAAAAATTAAACTTCTAAGTTAACGTAAAAAAAAGATACGGCCGTTTATGCCTCAAAAAACGTCTATTTCGACACTCTCAAGGGAATCAAAATGTATAGGGTACTACCCGTTGACCTAGAATCATGAAGTTTGGCAAGAAGCAAGGCCATGTAGCACAGGTAAAGGAAAAAAATCTGAAAACCGTAAATTTGTAGAAAATAAAACCCGTGATAGACTCTATTCATATACCTACAAATTTGAACGGAACCCTCGGTGCGCGAGTCTGAGTAATAGCGCGGGCTTGCGATGAGATGCGACGTGGTTGGGTCCCGGGAACGAGAAATTTCACGCGGAGGAAGTCGCGGGCAGAAGCTAGTGTTAACTATTACCGATGTCAGTTATGTCCATGACAAACATTAAAAAAACTTTTTTACAAAAAAAACAACCGACTTCCAAAAAACACTACAAAGTGAAAAATAACTTTAATTTCGGAAGTCGGTGTCTTTGGATCTGTATTTTAGTTCTTTGCCACCGACTTCCGAAATTAAAGTTATTTTTCACTTTGTAGTGTTTTTTGGAAGTCGGTTGTTTTTTTTTGTAAAAAAGTTTTTATTTTTCACTTTTTAGTGGGTCAGTTTGTCCTTTATCTAATTTACAATAGCTTTTACAAAATATTGCTTTTCCCGATGCAGGGACGTTAATTGTTGAGGAGTTCTCCTAGTAAGAACCAGGAGAACTGGAGCAGCTGAGAAGTCACCCTCAGCTCCACTTCATCATAAGCATTGTGACGAGCATAAATTGCTTAGCAACTACATTAAAGTACCTAATCGAATCGTAACCCGTGAAATGCTTATTATTGAGTAGTTCCGGTGGCCATCTGTGGTCTTCATCATCAGTTCCACTTCACCAAATGGTGCTTTTCGAAAGCAAATGCACGAGTTACTATAAAAAATACCCAAGGCGTGCCTAAAAAAAAAAAAAAACATCCCGTCGAATTGAGAACCTCCTCCTTGTTGAAGTCGGTTAAAAAACAGAATACTTTGCCATCACTCACTGACATATCGGTTAAACATTAAAACCGAGTACATCCCGAGGACAGCCGAAGCGGGTATTTTTTTAATACACGCGCGGTGTCGCTTACGGTAACAGTGGCGCGAGTTCAATGGTTTTTTCCCCATGTCAAAAAATGCCCAACGCGCCTCAAGAGCTTTTCACTTTCAACTGCTTGCCATGTTTCAAACCCACAACCCCATGCTCAAGAAGCGTCTCTATCTACCTTCGGGCTATCACGAAAATATCCGATAAGGGTATAAAAGTGTAAAATTATTATGCACCACCATATCGGCTGGTTACTCTTATAGGCAAGATGTTCTGGCAATTATGTAAATCAACTGTTTAATAGTCTAGTTTTTTAATCCGGCATTACAAAGAGGTAAGTTAAAAAAAAAAAAAAAAAATTGTAAGGCCGCGTGCGCAGTGGCAAGATTTTGCTGAATATGTCATTGCCAAAGAATTCTATGAAGAGCAGTGGTGGCCCAGTTGTATCGGCCGCTACTTACGAGTTGTAGGGCGTGTGTTCGATTCGAACCCAGGCCGGTGCTTTACTTTTTGTTAATAATTTCATCACCACTGCTCTCAAAACGGTGAAGGAAAACATCGTGAGGAAACCAGCATGTCCTAGAACAAAAAAAAATCGGGCACACTCGTTCCATCATAGACCTCATCCATCGCTTTCCATCAGGCGTGATCGAGGTCAAGAGCGGGCCCATTCAACAATAAAAAAGAAAAAAAAACTTACCTTGTTAAAAAAAAAACTGGCCAAGTGCGAGGCGGACTCGCACACGAAGGGTTCCGTACCACAAGGCAAAAACGCCGAAAAACACACGTTTGTTGTATGGGAGCCCCCTTAAATATTTATTTTATTTTTATTATTAAAGTAAAAATACAACTGAGTATTTTGTGAATATTTCAAGTGTATACCTGTTGCCATTATTGATATCGAACAAAAAAGGGCAAAAAAATCGCGTTTGTTGTATGGGAGCCCCCCTTAAATATTTGTTTTATTTTGTTTTTAGTATTTGTTGTTATAGCGGCAACAGAAATATATAATTTGTGAAAATTTCAACTGTCTAGCTACCGCGGTTCTTGAGATACAGCCTGGAGACAGACAGACGGACGGACGGACGGACGGACGGACGGATGGACGGACGGACGGACGGACGGACAGACAGCGAAGTCTTAGTAATAGGGTTCCGTTTTTACCCTCTGGGTACGGAACCCTAATATCCATAGGCGGTAATGATAACTTGGTATCTGCCTGTTTGTTTGTCACCATTTTATACCTGTAGTCTAGAACGGCGGATATTGTCGTGTCGTCTATAATTGCACCTGTCATGTCACAGCATTAAAATACTGAAACTTGCCAAAGGCAGACCACCCATGACATGCCTTTGTGCAATTTGCAGGTACCAGATTTCCTCAATTAATTAAAGATTAATAACTTGCACAACTTATACATTAATATCTTGACAAGAATAACAGCATGAAATGGTCGATTTTATGTGCACTTAGGACCCGAGCCTGCTTCGCATGGTTTTTACGACGTTATAAAACATAGAAATTTCTTTTTACAAGTAAGTTTAATATTCATGTTTAATAATAACACATAAACCTTTTTTGATGGTAAGCAATAGATGAGGTATATGATGGAACGAGCGTGCCCAGAACTCCCACGCATCGACAAAACACAGCAGGCTGCTTGACGCCGGACTCCGGTGGGAGGGTGGTTGCAAACCAGGCGGGCGTTAGCCCTACCACCGCAAGGGAAGAATTGACCAGTCAAATAAGGTGTTGGGTGTGACTGTCCAGGATGCGCTGACCGCTCGGTTCAGTTGAGTAAACTGCGCTACACGAGGAGGCTTCTTCGTGTATCCCAAAAAACCTTCCAGAATAAAATTTATTTAGGGTTGGCGCTACATGTCTTTTTCTTCCGTACTTCTCTATTAGTCACCTCGGTAGTCACCCCCTTTCAAACCTCAGCATTTACACAGTCCATCCATCGCTTCTTTGGTCTTCCCAAACACAATTATAGCCATCGACATTCACACTCAAAATTTTCCTCACGAAATTTTCCTTATTCCTCAGTATCACATGGCCTTAAGCCTTACCATGACAACTTTCCATAGAACTTTTCAGTTACCGGTGCCACATTCAGTTAGAATCATCACCTGCCTAGCCTTTTCCCAGCTATATTGGGGTCAGCTTCCAGTCTAACCGGATGCAGCTGAATACCGGTATTTTACATGAAGCGACTGCCTATCTGACCTCCACAGCCCAGTTACTGGGTAATACGATACCCCTTGGTAAGACTGGTTGTCAAACTTTCGGACTTCTTACTACCCGTAACGACTGTCAAAGATCCACGAATGACAGCCGGGACCAACGGCTTAACGTGCTTTCCGAGGCACGGAAACTTTCAGTTAGAATAAAATCTCTAAATTAATGATGGTGAAAACCACATCAAAATCCGTCGCACAATTTAGAAGACCAACGCGGTCACACAGACAGACAAAATGTGACTTTAATTTATAATTATACGCAGATGTGTGCACTGTACTTTAAATACCGACGCCTCGAGGTACGAAAACATTCGGAGGGCATTCGTTCCACATTTAAAAACATAACACACGGTTAATCGAGAGACGATTATCGATTCAGCAACATGATTGTAATAATATCGATTCTAAGGGCGCTTTCCGAATTAGCTATAATCGCTCACAGCGCTCACATCATCTCACATGCGTTCCGATTTAGATATCACGATTATGACAGCTGAGAGCTGTCAACAATTCGGAACGCCCGTGAGCGCGCTCACAGTGCTTACTCAATCTAAAAACGATATTATTACAGTATTTCTTTGTATAAACACCACATTTCTTCTTCTTTGGTTAGGTGGCGACTATCAGCCAGAAGCACAATTTCGAAAATGCCACGTTAGATAATTTTATGATAAGATGCAAATCTAAACAAAACACACACTGACACATCCTCACACACTCACTGTCATTTTTGACAGCGCTCACGGTGATATTATTCTAGGGCATGGTCGGCGATATCGCAAGATGGCGCATGTCATGACGTCATCTATGACGATTCACGGGACGTCGTTATCGCGCTCACGCTAATTCGGTACGGGTTTAAGCACGCTCACATCGATTATTTCCCATTTCGGAACGCAGGGTAAAAGTTATAGGGCTGTCATTTAAGAATCGAATTGCAATCGATCATATTTTTAATCTCGATTGCTGTCAAGCATAGATTTATTCTGCAGTATGGACAATTTATTGGTTTATTATAGACAATTTGTTACTATAAAGCTGGATATTTGTATCAGTTTTATCGTAACGTGCGATTTATCATACTTAGGTTATTTTTTGTAAGTCTCGATTTTAGGTGTTTGTTGATTTACGACTAATTCGATCTGACGTTCCAGAAGGTGCGATTAGATCAATTTAATGCTCAAGACTTGATAGGAATATGATTAAGAATCATTTATTTGCAGAAAATATAGACCGTGTTACCAGTTGTAAAAGTTGGTAGTTTAATGTGTTTAATAAAAATAATATTTTATTTTTTCAAATATTTTTTCCGTCGATAAAATTAAGCTATGTTTCCCTCATTTCTTTATGTGCACATTATGAAGACTCACACTGTATAGTGTATTTTAATCCTTTTTATTAATAAAGTAGATCTTACACAAATGTCTCTCATGCATAAATTCAAAACATTTGTATCCATGACATATGACAAGGTACATACTGATCTCCAAAGATAATTATGGGCTTCAAATGCCCGCTCTTTGACATGGAAAAGCCTAATAAAAAATTTGTTTCAACTTAAAGTCTTCGTTATTTTTAATTTATCTAATAACTTCATGTTTTACTTCACTAAGTAGTCTCGCTTGCATGAGAATTGCTGCAATGTTCAAATAACGAGCGAATTTCATGCAAGCGAAAGAATTCGTTGTGGAGCAAAATAACAAATTATAATTACCGTATTAAGATGGTGATTCTGAATTATTGTGGTAATGGGATTTGTTACGATAAATGATTTTATTTCTGTAAGTAGGTTTGTACAAACACTTTTACACGTCAATCATATTTGTAAGACTAGATGAGGTCGTCGTCTCAGAAGAAAAGCCGAAACAAACTCAGAGGTCACAGTCTCTTTTAAAGTCCAGAAATAATCTTGGTCAGATCATGTAAATTATTGTCTGAAATGGTCTTTTGAGGAAAGAACCACACAGATTGAGTGGACCTGTCCAGTCAGTGCACGCATTTGTCAGTACCTAATCATGCAGCTAAACTCGAAACTTAAGGAGCTCATCGATTCGACGAACAATTCCAAAGAAAGGACATTTGGGTTGGCCGCATAAATTACTCAAACTGCCAGACCATGATCATAGCTAACATTGTAAAGAGCCAATTATTTTGAAAATTAACTACCATGGTAGTTCTCAAAACGACCAGCAGAAACCAGGCACCTAACTTCTGATGTTTCAGAAGTGCCCAGAGAGTCAGACAAGTGGCAATCGCTTTCAAAACGCAACTGCCAGCCAAAACTGCAGTCAATTACGTTACAGGTTCATAAGTATGAAAATTAGAATTTAAATTTGGATTCGTTCACTAAACGAAACAAATGACAATCAAGAAAGTCGCCAGCGCACAGTGTTTTATGAAGCCCGATTTTCGGACATCCCATTTTTATTGAAAAACTTGACAGAAATAATCATTTGAATGCAAGATTTCGTATCCCCATTTAGCTACCAAGTCTAGTTTCGGAGTTATAATTTTTTGAAAATCGACCAAATTCTATCTCGATATTCAGAAAAAAAATTATTACATTTAAACTACGCGTGATAGAAATATTGATGCTAAGTACATTGATGGTGTATTTTATGCCGAGTATTTTAGTGCACAAATGAACCTCGTAACTTTGCTAGATCCAGAAATATACGACTTTTTCGGTTTTTAGTTTTTCTTAATTTTCTCGAAAATTCCGCCATTTCGGGAAAAGTTATTTATACTGAAATGATCTAAATAACTTTTTCTACACACCACATAAATTTCACATCCCAATTCCATGGAACTTAGAAACCACAACGATTTTAAGTTTTATCCGGATTTTACGTCGTCAGGGTTGTCAAAATCTCAGATAATTATTTATATCCGGATTTTATTTAACTTTGTCAAAAAATATATCTACCTTGTAGTAAAATCGGTGGTTTGGATTATCTGACGTGAAGACGCCAGGATACCAGCTTGGTAACTAAATACAATATTGTTTACCGATGTATGTTAAAAGGCAGATTCAGGCATTTTGTGTTATTTAAGTATTTTTGTAGTACGTACCAAATACTTTTTTCTTAACAATATTGTTCTTATGTATCTATGTATTTATCAATATATGTATGCACAGGGTGATTTTTTCAAGTGGGCGTGGATTGCCAAATCCGAAACTGTGAGGAATAGCGAAAAGTGCTTAAAGGAGTCGCGGGCTCGATTTTGATGAAAACTAAAACTGCATCATTGGATTTTTGAAAAATCAATATTTTTAGCCAGGAATCGAACCCGTTGATTTTAATTTAAAAAACACACTGTATTAATACGCCACTCGATAGTGTCCCTAATAAGGATCAAATTCTGGGAAGTAATGACATAAGGCAAACTTAAGGAAAATTTTGGATTTTAATAAACTGCTTCTTATTTTAGAGTAGGTATTCATACCGACATTACCTGTACCTTGTTCGAAATGATGCTCAATACACCCGCAGCGCAGTCACCTTCACAACATTATGATCTAAATTCAAATGTTAAATGCAGTACAATCCTTGAGACGTTGAATCCAGCTATGTATTGAAAACAATGGTCATCACATTTTGAACAATTAAACAGTTAAGGTTTAATAGGTAGGTAACATAAGATAAATAAAAAAGTATTTTGTTAAAAATGAGCTCTTTTCTTTAGTTTCCCGTATATCATTACTTCCCAGAATGCGATCCTCATCAGCGACACTATCGAATGGGGTAATAATACAGAGTGGTTTTTTTTTTCAAAATCAACGGGTACGATTCCTGGCTAGAAATGTTGATTTTTCAAAAATCCAATGATGCAGTTTTAGTTTTCATGAAAATCGAGCCCGCTCCTTTGAGTACTTTTCGCTATTCCTCATAGGTTCGGATTTGGCCATCCACGCCCACTTGGAAAATTCAGCCTGTATTATATACGAATTCCTTTCCGTTTCTCTCATAAAAATTGCATCCGCCATGTTGTTTCTGGACCACCCTAAGGTCTACTGTTAGAAAATGCCTAATGCATTAAGTCCGCCTATGTACAATGTTTTTTACTTGTGCATAGAGTTTTTAGTAAATAAAAAAATATTTTCGAAAGGCCTCGGTAGGATACTAGTAAACTGGTGCACGTTCTTTTTCTCATTCTGACTACGAAACTTTTACTTTTGCGAAAAATTTGATTCACAAAATAAGGATAAAAAAATTGACAACCCTAACAAAAATAGTTAAATTAGAATAACTTCTGAGTTCCATGGATTCGGGATGTAATAATTATGTGGTGTATTGGGGACGTAAATAGAATTATTTCTGTATAAATAACTTTTCCCGAAAGGGCGGAATTTCCGAGAAAATGAAGAAAAACTAAAAACCGAAATACTCGCATAAATCTGGATCTAACAATGGTGCGAGGTTCATTTATGGACTAAAATACTCTGCATAAGATACGCCATCAATGTACTTCACATAATTTTTTCGTATCACGCTTAGTTTAAGCTTAATTAATTTTTTTCTTAATATCCGGATGGAAAAATTACGATTTTCAAAAAATTATAACTCCGAAACTAGACTTGGCAGCTAAATGGGAATACGAAATCTTGCATTTAAATGATTATTTCTGTCAGGTTTGTCAATAAAAATGGGATGTCCGAAAATCGGGCTTCATAAAACACTGTGCAGCGTACACCCAGCCTTAAGCCCTCAGGGTTGCCAGTAATGGCAGTTTAATATAGTCCGCTTCAAGACATTCAATTAATATAACTACCTAAAGGTGCTTATAAATTATCATCTTGTACATTTAAGACGCAATTATTATCATATCTCATATGTTTTATATTACTTTTTTCAACTTTTATTATGACATTATTTATCGATGGCAATAAATTTTAGTAGCAATAAACTGGTTCGTTGTTGCAATGATAAAATGTGGGGTAAACACTGTAGGAAGGGCTTGAATTTTTATTTAGAGCGAAAATTGAGAGCAATCTGTATGAATATAACATAATCACGACTGTAATACGCTTTTAACACGGCTTTAAGGTCATAAAATCAGAAACGAAGTTAATACGAAAACGAAGTAATCTAAAAAAAAAACTGGCCAAGTGCGAGTCGGACTCGCACACGAAGGGTTCCATACCACAAGGCAAAAACGCCGAAAAAAACACGTTTGTTGTATGGGGGCTACCATACAACAAACGTGTTTTTTTCGGCGCCTTAAATATTTATTTTAATTTTTAGTATTTGTTGTTATAGCGGCAACATAATTTGTGAAAATTTCAACTGTCTACTTAGCTATGGCGGTTCTTGAGATACAGCCTGGTGACAGACAGACGGACAGATAGCGAAGTCTTAGTAATAGGGTTCCGTTTTTACCCTTTGGTTACGGAACCCTAGAAAGAAAAGAACAAACCAAACAGAGCAAAAAAAAAAAGAACCGGAGTTACCGACATAGCTTGCAGAGTAAGCAAGCTGAAGTGGTAGTGAGCTGGCCATGTTTGTCGAAGGACCGACAGGCCTCAAAAAAGTGGCTGTTGCAGACTGGATACGGCGGGCGGAGGATACAGTCTTGTGGCGCAGCATGGGAGAGGCATATGTCCAGCAGTGGACTGCGATAGCCTTAGTTGATTGATTAAACCCCTATAGGCATGAATTATACAGAGACGGCGTAAGGTGAAGGCGTGGCCATAAAGGGCTAAGGAAGGAACACGGGTGGGTTTTAGTCAGTAAGAGTCTGACACTCCCTTCCGTTCCACCCAGAGCGGGAGGGGTCATTAAAATTTGATGATATACCACCCAAAAAAAAAAAAAACTCTTTTGGAGAACAATTAAGTACCATTGTTGGATATCGATTCAACAATGGCAATAGGTAATTGTTGCGTGGCGCAGGCATGATGCCGCTTCAAAACGTTTTCATACATACGAAGGTCCGCCGCCGCGCGGTTTCAGTGTAATTCACGACGCGTCGCCTTCGTAAATTTTGTATGAAATCGCATTTCATAGCCCAATTTTCGAGAAAGTTTATAGGCTATTTAACATCACGCTACGACCCTTTAGGGGCTAGCTACCTCGAAAATCTAAAGTCCTCGAAAACCTACTAAGCGAGCGAAAGTGATGCAATTACTTTTGAAACGCAAAAGAAGAGTGATAGCTATAGTGTGCGTGCGCTCGGAATAAAACGACGTATGTGCTAAAACGAATTTACTCCTTTTTAAACAAAAGAAATAAATTTAATTTAAACCTACTTTGAGTAAACTTTGGTAAGATAATTCTCTATGTTTTAAAGTAAATTCCATTGAATAACTCTTAAGCGTTACGCCGTGATGTCGAAAAAATAAAAAAAAAAGATAATTTTGCAAGTTTTTGTTTCGAAAAAATTCATTAAATCGTGTATTCCTTTTACATGATACTAGACCAAAGAGTCAAAAAACATATAGGGTGACTGGTAATTAGTGACCGATACTTAAACACGTGATTTTACTCATCATTATGAACAACTTTTACTATGGGACCAAACCTGAAATCGCGAAAAAAAAATCAGCTGTTCCCTAAATTTATGTTCGTCTAACTCGTCAAAATGTATAGAACAGCTGTTTTTTTTCACGATTTCAGGTTTGGTCCCATAGTAAAAGTTGTTCATAATGATGAGTAAAATCACGTGTTTAAGTATCGGTCACTAACTACCAGTCACCCTATATACCAAAAATGTTAAATCACTATTCCACATACTGAATAACTTACACGAAATAGAAAAACCACTTTTTTTTCAGTATATGCGTGTGGGCGATACGATGGGACGCGGTGGGACGTAGGATATAATAATTGTGAAATTATGAAATATAACAAAAAAGTTAATGTAGACAAAGCCGCGCACATAACCTCTCATTAATAAATTGAACAACATTCCACAATTTTCACATTAAATTCATACTTGTAATAACAAAGTAAGTAAGTATTAATAATATTATCGCAAAATATCGTCGTTAATATATAAATTAATTCGCTTTTCACATTTGTGCAGTTTCCATACGAAATCGTAATGACAGCTTACATAGTTTATGATGCATAAATGTGCCATTAGAAACGGTATTGAATTAATATGATAGCAAATGGTTGGAAAATACGTATTTGACCAAATTAATTGAAATTGTTTATTTTGTATTATCGGAATAACTTTTACATGTCATATAAAAAAAAAACTGGCCAAGTGAGAGTCGGACTCGCACACGAAGGGTTCCGTACCACAAGACGAAAACGCCGAAAAAAAAACACGTTTTTTGTATGGGAGCCCCCCTTAAATATTTATTTTATTCTGTTTTTAGTATTTTTGTTGTTATAGCGGCATCAGAAATACATCATCTGTGAAAATTTCAACTGTCTAGCTATCACGGTTCATGAGATACAGCCTGGTGACAGACAGTGGAGTCTTAGTAATAGGGTCCCGTTTTTACCCTTTCAGTACGGAACCCTAAAAATAAGCTAGATGGAGTCTACATTTCCTATCTGACTACCCCTGAGAAGAAATGGCGAAACATATCAGGTTGATCCCTGAGTTTGTTTCAAGTCAAGGCATAATCTTGGTCAGTCAGACAAACAGCCTTATCAAGGTGGTATCGTGTTACCCAGTTACTGGGTTGTGGAGGTCCGAAAGGCAGTGACTATGTAAAATGCTGGTATTCAGCTGTATGAGCTGCATTCGGTTAGACTGGAAGCCGACTTCAATTTATTTGGGAAAAGGGTTGCTTGATTTTGACATTATATTTTTATGAAACAAAATACCCTCCACATTCTATTCGTAACTAATAATTAATATTATAAATTCGAAAGTAACTCTGTGTCTGTCTGTCTGTCTCTCTGTATGTTACCTTTTCACGCCTAAACCACTGAACTGATTTCGATAAAATTTGGCAGACAGATAGATTGCATCCCGGGGAACGACATAGGATAGATATTTTTATCCCGATATTCCCACGGGATCGACACTTATGCGGGTGAAACCGCGGGGCACTGCTAGTGTATTATTATAAATAAAAAATAAGTTAGTTTGTTGTGCTTTTACGCTAAAACACTACTTTTCATCCTTTATCGCAGACGAAATCTCGGGCGACAGCTAATAATATAATTATTAACCGCTTTTTTTTTTTTTTTTTTTCGCGGATGGGAAATCATCAAATGACCCCCTCCCGCTCTGGGTGGAGCGGAAGGGAGTGTCAGACTCTTACTGACTAAAACCCACCGGTGTTCCTTCCTTAGCCCTTTATGTTCCGGGCCAGCGGTAACCCTTTCGGACAATCCCGCTGACCCGGCAGGCTTCGGCCCTATGGGCCCTATGGGCCTATTAACCCCTTATTAGATAAAAAAAATAGCTTTGTGTTTAGGTCTCAGACTAAAGATCTAAGTATAGATAAGAAAAATATCCCCGCGGACATATTCTCGATACTTTGTATGAAAATTCGCCCGTGTCAATAACAGGCACAAATTGAGTGTCACAACAGGAAACATTTGCGACGGGAAATACTCTGCCGGCTAGAAACTAAAACAACTGTATGTGAGAAAACTAAATTTTAAAGATCTGAGCAAATTGTTGTGGAGGGCAGAAAGACAGTTACATAATTAGCACCCTAAACACACTATCACTCTCAATTTGAACCATTTTGAAGCAAATTGCTAATCCATTGCTCCATATGTTCGAAAAACGTTCTGCTCAACAACGTAAATAACGCAATGAATGTTGTCGAACTGTCAAAATGAAACCCATTGCTACTGATAGTGTGTCACGCAATTACCCTGCTGCCTATAATGTCCCTACTACTGGGACACAGACGTCTTTTCAGTGAGAGGGAGTGGGCCGTAATGCCATGCAGACCCAGTGCGGGTGCTCTGTCCCAATAATTCATGCAAAAAATTACGTTCATTTTATCCCGAATTTAAAGATTTTCCGGGAAACTTTTCCAATTTTTCTTTTCGTATATACTTGATTTGGTTTATTACAAACAGTCTAAAACAAAAAACCCAATCAAGGGTTGCAGTTACCAGCGAACAGTACCTATTCAATTTTCACATCTATCTATATACATTCAAAGTCCTGACTGACTAATATATCAACGCACAGCCTAACCCAGTCAGCTAGGACATAAATGCCTCCTGCCGATCGATTCTGTAAAAATCTCACCGTAAAAAGTTAAGTGATGTGAGTTGGTTTTTGCTAGGAATTGACACTATTGACAGCTCACTCCACCTAAGTTTTCACGGTGAGATGGCTACAGAATCGCACTGCAGGCATACATGTGTATCCGCTTACATTTGCTCCAGCTTATCTACTGAAATTGGACGGAAAGTAACTTACCCCTCTTTTAGTTCCCACACACGTCACACATATATTTCGTTTTACACCCCCACGTAAACGGTTCTGTCAAATCTATGGGAGATTTTATTTTAGAATTTTGAGATAAGAAAATTGACGTTCCAGTTTAAAAGATGGATGTCCTCAGTGTTGGCGGACACGTTGGAAAGTTTTAGACTAATAAGGGTGGGTTATTTCACGTCCACTTGACGCACGCGTTATCGTCAAAAATTGCGTTAAAAACTGGCCAAGTGCGAGTCGGACTCGCACACGAAGGGTTCCGTATCACAAGGCAAAAAAACTTAAAAAAAACACGTTTGTTGTATGGGAGCCCCCCTTAAATATTTATTTTGTTTTGTTTTTAGTATTTGTTGTTATAGCGGCAACAGAAATACATAATTTGTGAAAATTTCAACTGTCTAGCTACCGCGGTTCTTGAGATACAGCCTGGTGGTAGACAGACGGACGGACGGACGGACGGACGGACGGACGGATAGCGCCTAATTATTAGGATGGTTTCATGGACCGTTACAGGTAGACAGTTGAAATTTTCACAGAATGAGTATTTCTATTGCCGCTATAACAACAAAAAATAAATTAACTTTATAGGTACTAGTGTTTTTTTTCGCCGATTTTTGCCATGTTGTACGAAACCCTTCGGTGCGAGTCAAACTCGCACGTGGCCGATTTTTTGAACATTGAACTACTTACAAATATCGGTTGATAGGTAATTTTCCCTCACCGTCATCATCTACCTAGCCTTTTCCCAACCGTGTTGGGGTCGGCTTCCAGTCTAACCGGATGCAGCTGATAACCAGTATTTTACATGAAGCTACTGCCTATCTGACTTTCACAACCCAGTTACTGGGTAATCCGATACCCCTTGGTAAGACTGGTTGTCAGACTTTCGGGCTTCTGACGACCCGTAACGACTGTCAAAGATCCACGAATGACCGCCGGGACCAACGCCTTCCGAGGCACGGAGAGGTCTTGATATGTAAAGATGGTCACCCATCCACGGACCAACCGCGGCAAGCGTAGCTTAACCTGATTAATCAACCCGTGCGGCTGTTATTACTTAGACAAGAGCCAATAAGGCCTCTCTTAATAAAAGTCGAAAATACCCTCCAATTTTTGGCCTCAAAACCCTCAAAAGTAATGTTATGCGGGCTGTGATTTATTTTCTTTCAGAATCCCAGGATGTTAGCCAATTAGAACCATCTGAAGTCCTTTAAAACTTCGGCATTTCATATTGAGTTGACGTAATTTATTCAGAATGTCTGAACTTGTGAGAACACGTGGAGCTTTTCGACTTATTGAAAGTTATTTTAAATAATTTGGTGAGTTTTTACGAGAGTTTCATTATAATATATTAGAGAGCCTGATATTATTGTCGGCTTCTGATTGTGCCTATGTAATTTTTTGGCTCCTGGTGACTATTTAGGCCGCTTTCACATTAGAGCGTTAGCAGCGCGACAGTAGCGCGGCAGAAGCAGAAACCTTCACGCACGCTTCTGTTTATAATATGAAATTCTGACTGGGCGTCGCGACGGTCGCGCGTCAGTCGCGCTGCTAAAGTCGCCTAAATGTGAAAGCGGCCTTAATCGTTTTCTTCACGTGGCATGGTGATTCTATGCTATATAAAACAGAGTGGATTTATGAGTCCAATTCAAAATATTTCTTCCTAACTAATAATATAAATGCGAAAGTAAGATTGTTTGTAGATTAAATTGATCGATCGACCTGTGCGGCTGTTATTATTTAGTCATCAAACTTTAACCAACCAATCACAGTAATTCCTTGCTTCCACCAAATCATAGTCATTAGGGTTCCGTACCAAAATGGTAAAAACGGAACCCTTATGGTGAGACTAAGTCTGTATTTCTGTCTGTCTGTCACAGCTGGATATCTCAAGAACTACTAATGCTATCAACTTGAAATTTAGAATAATTTAGATGACGTTTGCCCAACTATTTTGCTATAAGAAAGAAATAAAAATATGTGTTAATTTTTTGCAACAGGGACTGAAAGGGGGTCTGAAAAATTCGCAGTGGGGCTACTAGGGCATGTGGAGTATCATATGAAAGAGCGCAGTTTGCACATTCTCAAAAAATTTTTTTTTAGGCCGAATAGTTTTCGACTTTTGATGAAAAATGTAAAAAAAAACAACGTTCCTCGCCCTTATCTCCGAAGTTTGCAAAGAAAAAATCTGAAAGTAATCTATGTGATAGAAGTTTATATAAAGATTACAGGAAAAATAAAACGAAGTCTCTAAATAGCACACTTTTTCAGAAATCATCAACAAAAGTTAGATTAGTTACACTATCGGTCAAGAGATGGCGCTGACATAAAACTGCAATATTCTACACCGCAGTGTACTGTGTTAAAATTCTCTGATGAATATAGTCCTCGCCGATGAAAATTTAAAAACATACGATGGTACCGAACCCTCGGCGCGCGAGTCCGACTCGCGCTTGCCCGGTTTTTTAATTTCATTCAGAGTACTTAGAACTTTTTCGTTTTACTTATAAAACCTACTTCGTTACTTTTAAATCTTTTTTTTTTTACTTTAAGCCTTTGGAATCGAATTTTGTATTGACTGGGCTAAATTACAAAATGATGACATAAAAAGTTAATTTAAAATTGAAATAATTGAGGTCACCTCTTCAATTTTAAATTAACTTTTTTAGATTTTATAAATCATTATTTCCTTTATTTCATTAAATAACACATATAAATTACATTTTTAAATATTAGAATATAAAAAATATAAAAACATTTAAAAATATAAAAAATAGTAGCCCACCGGTATCGGGAACAGGGTCCAAGCTACCGGCGGTCAGGGCTCCAGAGAGAGGAACCTCCTAACAACGCGGGCCGTGTCCAGAAGTACCGCTTTCTGAATCAAGCCCTTGATCCAGCTGCCCAACGAGAGCCTCCTTAGGTGTTGGTCGAGGCTCTTGGCTATTAAACCATTGGCTGTCACGACTATCGGCACAATGATTGCTGAGTCCACATCCCACATGTCGACAACCTCGCGAGCCAAGTCAAGATACTTGATCTGTTTATCTTTCTCGGCTTTCACGAGGTTCTCATCATGCGGGACGGTTATGTCAACAATCATTGCGCGCCGCTCTGATCGATCCACCACCACTATATCAGGCTTATTGGCAACAATAGTCCTGTCAGTGATGATGGATCGATCCCAATATAATGTGATATTACCATTTTCGAGAACTGGGTCGGGCACATACCTGTAGTACGGCACCTCCGATTCCACAAGGCTGTATTTCAGAGCAAGTTGCTGATGGATTATCCTGGCTACAAGGTTGTGTCTATGCAAGTACTCTCCGTTAGCTAGACGAGAACACCCGGAGATAATATGCCTGATTGATTCTCCCGGCCGGTGGCATGCCCGACAGATGTCAACCGTGCCGTCTTTCACAATAAATCTCCGGTAATTGTTCGTCATCATAACTTCGTCCATAATTGCACAGACAAAACCTTCGGTTTCTCCAAAGAGATCACCGAAACGCAGCCAGGCTACGGACGCTAGCAGATCTACATCGGGTCCATGTAGGGCCCGGAAAAAGCGTCCGTGAAGCTCCTTACTCTGCCATACCTCCATGCGATCATTGGTGTCAAGCACTACTGGCTTGCGCCAGTTCTCTTTAGCTAAGGAGAGCGGGGTGAGGCCCTTGTCCACGGCGACTACATCTCGATGCATCCCCACGTCGGTTTCTAGGAAATATTCCCTGAGACTGCATATCTCGCGATTGTGGAGGGTCTTAGCGTTTAAAAACCCTCGACCTCCACACTTTCGCGGGATATACAGCCTCATTACCGATGACCGTGGGTGATGCATTCGATTTGCAGTCAGCAGCGTACGGACCCTCCTATCCAGGGCGTCGAGTTCGGTCTGAGTCCATTTGAGTATGCCGAAAGAGTACATCAAAACCGGCATGACCCAACCGTTGAAGGCGCGCACCTTGTTTCCGCCTGATAGAAGACTATTAAGTACTTTTTTCAAGCGACCAAAGAAGCGCTCCTTCAACGATTGCTTCATGTCAGTAACATTGATCCCTAACGCTTCCGACATACCCAAATACTTATAGGTTTCGGATGCGGAGAGGGCTCTAAGGTTTGTGGAATCCGAGAGTTGGGTTCCCACGGATTCCACAATCTCCCCTCGCTTTACATGCATGACCGCACATTTGTCCATACCAAATTCCATCCTGATGGCGTTACTGAAAGTTTCAGTAATTTTCAGTAGCTCCATCAGTTGCAAATTGTTAGGAGCAAAGAGTTTTAGGTCATCCATGTAAAGGAGGTGAGATATAACCTGACTACCTCTCCTCAACCGATAGCCTAGACCAGAATCCTCCAGCAGTGTGCTTAGAGGATTCAAGGCTAAACAGAACCAAAGCGGACTCAAACTGTCGCCCTGGAATATGCCTCGCTCGATCCTTATCGGCTCGCTATTCCTCTGGATATTTCGACATCCTGGATAGCGAAGGACCGTCCTCCATTGCCCCATACACGACATCAGGAAGGTTCGCAGAGTTGTATATAAATGTTGTATAAATCATTATTATTAAGGTTTTTAATTAATCTTCAAATAATTTGGCCATATTAATTAGCATCTTATATTACGAAAACTGAAATCGGTTTTAATGAGACTTTTATTAAAATAACTAGCTGGCCCTACCGAACTTCGTACCGCATTAAAAATCAATAAGAATGAATGTAGGTATGAGAAAATTAATTATTTTCATTAATTTTCTTTCGTGAAATTTTCCCTTGTTAAAAAAATCAGCTGTTCCCTACATTCTGACGAGTTATACGAACATAAATGTAAGGAACTGCTGATTTTTTTTTCGCGATTTCAGCTTTGGTCCCATAGTAAAACATGTTCATATCTTCATAGTGATGAGTACCAGTACTGAAATGAAATTGTGTCTTTATGTAAACATACCTTTTTTGCTTTTGTGTATTTTCTTTCAGTTACGTCCACATTTATCTAAACAACTTAATGATAAAACCTGTATTTAATGTTCTCGAGTCGATGAATATTGTAATTATAATCTACTAGCTGCGCCCCACGGTTTCACCCGCGTAAATGTCGACCCCGTGGGAATATCGGGATAAAAAGTAGCCTATATGTTAATCCAGGGTGTCAGCTACCTCCATACAAAATTTTATCAAAATTGGTCCAGCCGTTTGAGCGTGAAGAAGTAACAAACATATAAACACACACACTCACTCACAAACTTTCGCCTTTATAATATTAGTGTGATATCGGGATAAAAAGTAGCCTATACGTTAATCCAGGGTGTCAGCTACCTCCATACAAAATTTTATCAAAATTGGTGCAGCCGTTTGAGCGTGAAGAAGTACCAAACGTATACACACACACACACACTCACAAACTTTCGCCTTTATAATATTAGTGTGATGTAGGGTAGCTTAAAACAAAGTCGTGTTTCGTGTCTGTCTGTGACTGTCGGTTTCTAATATTAATTACGGTAATTAGTATGTGAATTGCTTAGCGATTTCCAACGTTGTTTTATGGACCTAGTGCGGTGGCGGATTAAGGGAGGAGCGGTAGGTGCGATCCACCCCGGGCCCCGGACCTTAAGGGCCCCCAAAACTTGAGAAATACTTTTTAATCAAACCCCAAACATTTTTTTTTTTTTTTAAACGTTGCCCCACACTAGGAATTTCTCCTGTATTATGGGTGCGTTTACAAACATTTAAACTCACATACACAAACAGCCAGACCCGGAACAACTACTTGTAGGTCATACAAATATTTGTTCCGTGCGGGAATCGAACCCGCGACACGCAGCGCAGCAGTCAATCGCTTAACCACTGCGCCAACCGTGCCGTCAAATAACTAATATATAAATAAACAAGACTAAAATAAGTTCAGTAGAAGGCAGTTTGTAGTTGAAGACCTCCTACGCACGTTAAATAGATATAAACAAAGGGTGCTAAAACTTTGGAGCTCGCGTCGCTCTTTTGCAACCTAACCTACGTTTTCTTTATCATCATCATCAGAAAGTCATCATCTGCCTGCCTAGCCTTTTCCCAACTATGTTGGGGTCGGCTTCCAGTCTAACCGGATACAGCTGAATACCAGTACTTTACATGGAGCGACTGCCTATTTGATCAGTCCTCCACAACCCAGTTACTGGGTAATACGATACCCCTTGGTAAGACTGGTTGTAAGACTTTTGGGCTTCTGACTTTCTGTAACGACTGTCAAAAGATCCACGAATGACAACCGGGACCAACGGCTTAACGTGATTTCCGAGGCACGCAGGGGTCTCCGAATGTAAAGATGGCCACCCATTCACAGACCAACCGCAGCAAGCGTACCTTAACCTGATCGATCGACCTGTGCGGCTGTTATTATGTCAAGACCCTTTTTCTCAAGAACTCGTGGAGTTATCTAGTTGAAATTAATATCAAATATTCAGGGCTGCAATCCCTTGAAGCAGTGAAAAAATCAAACTTCTAAGTCAACGCAATCAAAAGGTACGGGCGTTTATGTTCCGAAATCAAAACCTATAGGGTACTTCCCGTTGACCTAGAATCATGTAATTTGGCAAAAAGTAATGTCATGTAGCACAAGTAAAGGAAAACAATCCGAAAATCGTAAAGTATTTACATACCTACAAAACTACTTAAAAATAATAAGTACTAAAAAAAAAATATATAAAAATTTTAGTTAATGTGAGATTACTATACATGCTTGGGGCAGTCATTTAACCATCTCCTTTGTACGGAACCCTCGACTTGCACTTGAACGGTTTTTTTACTTCCAATATTACAGCAATTCAGTCAGATATAATCTAAACACGTCTGTTTCTGCAAATCTCAAGCAAACTCCCTTGTTATCTTTTAAAACCCAACTCGTGTAGAAATGTAAACAACACCTCTATACGGCAGGTCACTAAGATTATATACCCTCATCGTAATGGCCCATTAAGGCCATAATATTTGACCATAAACTCTAAATTCGATCAGGAAATAGGATTTGGGCCAAATTCGAGTATTATTCTGTATTGTAATGGTTAGGGCTGTGTGGTATGGGAAGCTATGCGATTCGCTGAGTTTTTAGTTGATGACTTTATAACTCTTGCACTATTTACATGAAGTCATTCTAGCCATGGTGAAACTCGTATTCGTAAATAACGCGATACTTTAAGTTTTCCATAATGTCAAAGAAAAATCAAATGGCGCAAAAACAAATGAATCACTAAATTCGAAACAAATTTGAATTGGTAATTCCTAACCAAACGCCAAATATTTGCGATCAAAGTGGCCAGGCCGCTAGGCTTCGACAAAACGCCAATTTCATTTGTAAGGACTTAAGGAGTTTAGTTAGAGGAAGCTAGTAATTTATTGATTTATGCTGGATCTGGCAGGTTAGAACTACTAATTATTCTTGCTGAATTTTAAGCCAAACCTTAGACATGGCACACACTATGCGACAAGCGTCTGCGACATCTCAAGGATCGCGACAATCCATAATGCGAAAGTGTGTCTGTCTGTTACCTGTTCACGCTTACACCGCTAAACCGATTTAGATGAAATTTGGTATAGAGATAGTTTGAGTCCCAGAAAAGGACGTAGGTTAGTTTTTATCCCGATATTCCCACGGGATTGACCCTTATGCGGGTGAAACCGCGGGGCGCTGCTAGTGTTCTATATTTTATTCCAAGTTGCGCACACTAGACGTCGATTTGCGGAGTGGCAACGGCAGTTTAGGGGAGTCGCACTGTCTCGCTTCATGTCGCTGCAACTAGACGCACGGTGCACGCGCACACACGACGACAGTCGCATGCGACAGATCAACGTCAGTCTTGCTATGAGTGCTGAGGAAGGTGAACGTGTGTTTCTTTTGCGCCTTCGCCTTCGTACAGTACCTACAGCACCAAGGCTAGTGCAACAAGAGGATCCATATTCACTCACAAGATGAACAACACGACCGTCTCTCTCTAAGGCTCAACTCACACCAAAAGAGCGTCGAAGCGCGGCGAAGCGGAACGCAGTTTCAGTGTCATATGAATTTTAACTTTATTTTCATTACTATAATACTTATTATCGCATGAGAAACTCGAACGAGTCGCGCGGATGCCAGCGGCGCCGCTGGAATTCCGGCGAATAGCCTTCTCTACCGAGCGGTTGCGATAATAAGTATTATATTAATGAAAATAAAGTTAAAACTCTATGACACTGAAACTGTGCTCCGCTTCGACGCTCTTTTGGTGTGATTTGAGCCTAATACTAAAAAAAAATACCCATTATTATACAGATTTCTGCACGACGTCTGTCGTAAGTTACGACAGACGTCGTGCAGAAATCGGTATTTTATTATTATTTTGGCCTGCTAGACGTTACGACTCGTAACGTCTAGCAGGCCAAAATAACAGCTTTGCGTATAGTCGTAATGACAAGACGAAGATGCAAACGATAACTCTACGTCTTGAACGACTAGTACTTAACCGATACCGTAAGTGTTTGGCCAAACTGGGGCGCGGGAGCGGGAACGCGTGCGGGCTGCCTGCCCGCACTGCAGCGCGGCTGCGTTGTCGTGTCCAGTGTTTGTCAAAATATAATATGAATGAAATTGACTTATTTTTACTAGAAAAAAGCTCGAACTAGTTTGAGTACCCCGGTCCCGGAGCGGGCCGCCCGGCGCCCGGGTCACGCACCCACTGCGGCCACTTGTATGATCGAGCTATGGCGTGAGTTGCCCGCGCGCTCCCCGCGCCGAGAGGCCTGCGCCACTCACCGCGCCCGCGTGCCCACTATGGACACTCAAAGGAAGTTCATTTGTCTGAGTTGTTGTTCGCCGGACCGCGCCCGCCCCACGCCCGCGCTTTCAGTCAGGCCAAGCACTAAGAAGAGAACCACCTACTTACTTTGTGATGTGCCACTTCTAATATATCAATGGCGGGGTCGCTGCATCTAACGTTTAAGTGCTTAAACTGTAGCACCCCCTGCTCTTAACCGCTACGCTTTCACTACACAGCTAGCCTACCAAATACATCGATGTAACGAAATCCGCCGCTTCCTCTAATCTCTCAGTGTACTCAATGCAACTGTTAAGCTTGATACACAACGCCGAATCTTCTCATCCAGACATTACCCCGGTCTGTAATGCAAGGCTGGAATTTTGGCCCGGAATTTTGTCTAACTCTAGCATGACTAACTAGTCATGCTTAGTAGCCTAGGCAGGCAGGCACTACACTACTACTACTACTAGTTAGGCTAACTACACTACTAAGCTGCCTAACGTATTTTTTCGGCGTTTTTGCCTTGTCGTACGGAACCAAAAGATACCGGTCACTCCTCGCTATTGGATTAATTTAACATTTAGGCTCGAGGCCCGCCATTGAACACCATTCATGGATGCTTGCTTGTATTCCATTGGAAGCTATTACTCATGGAATGTTTTTGTTTGAACGAGATCGTGATATAACCATACCATAATCAGCCTATAATGTTCCCACTGCTGGGACACTGGCCTCCTCTCGGTTAGAGGGAGTGGGCCGTAATCCACCACGCGGGCCCAATGCGGATTGGTAGATGTCACATGTCTTCGAATTTTTGGTTCTAGGACATGCCGGTTTCCTCACGATGTTTTCCTTCACCGTTTTGAGAGCAGTGGTGATGAAATAATTTACACAAAGTAAAGCGCCTGTCTGGGTTCGAACCTGCGACCTACAACTCGTAAGTCGCGGCCGTTACCACTTGGCCACCACTGCTCTTCTTGGCCACCACTACTCCTCGCTATTGGATTAATTTAACATTTAGGCTCGAGGCCCGCCATTGAACACCATTCATGGATGCTTGCTTGTATTCCATTGGAAGCTATTACTCATGGAATGTTTTTGTTCGAACGAGATTGTGATATAAAGTAAGGCTTTAATTGCAGCGACTAAAAATTAACTTTTACCTGCACCCTAATTGCGTAACACACTATCAATCGGAATCTGAATGATTTTGAAGCAAATGTCTAATCCATTGCTTCATAAGTTGGAAAAATTTGTCAGCTCAACACGTAAATAACGCAATGAATGTTGGCTGGCCTGTTGGTCTAGTGGTCAGTGACTATGACTGCTATGCCGGAGGTCGTGGGTTCGATTCCCACCCAGGACAAATGTTGTGTGATGAGCATGATCATTTGTTCTGTGTCTGGGTGTAATTTATCTATATATGTATGTATTTAGAAATATATAAGTATGTTTATCAGTTGTCTAGTACTCATAACACAAGCTCTGCTTAGCTTGAGACTAGACGGCGTTGTGTGATAGTTGTGGAATATTATTATTATTAATGTTGTTGAACTGTCAAAATGAAACCGATTCCGATCTTTGGATTGCAAATTTCGCTTATGATTATTTCCATTTTCGACAATAAATAATTTAGAAAAGGATTTCTCCAATAGTCCTCGCTCGGAATCGAACCCCACCCTATTCAGGACAATACCCAGTGACCATATCCCACTTATAACCACTCCACTTAACTTAACCAGGTTTGGTCATAATTAGGTAGCTATTGAAGAATACCTCTAATATTTTATTGCACATCTTATAGATTGCTCTATATGGAACTGATGTATGAGGAAGAGGGAAATAGATTGGCTTACGTGCTAGAGTAGGACAGATTTATTGGGAATATATCTTTGATTTATTTCCAAAGAAGTGCAGTATGTGGTATTGTGGAGTAAGCGAGATAGATGTAGGACGACTGAGGGCGCTTTCCGAATTAGCTATAATCGCTCACAGCGCTCACATCATCTCACATGGCGTTCCGATTTAGATATCACGATTATGACAGCTGAGAGCTGTCAACAATTCGGAACGCCCGTGAGCGCGCTCACAGTGCTTACTCAATGTAAAAACGATATTATTACAGTATTTCTTTGTATAAACACCACATTTCTTCTTCTTTGGTTAGGTGGCGACTATCAGCCAGAAGCACAATTTCGAAAATGCCACGTTAGTTTAATTTTATGATAAGATGCAAATCAAAAAAAAAAAACACACACTGACACATCCTCACACACTCACTGTCATTTTTGACAGCGCTCACGGTGATATTATTCTAGGGCATGGTCGGCGTTATCGCAAGATGGCGCATGTCATGACTTCATCTATGACGATTCACGGAACGTCGTTATCGCGCTCACGCTAATTCGGTACGGGTTTAAGCACGCTCACATCGATTATTTCCCATCTCGGAACGCAGGGATAGTTTGGTGGTAGACAAAACAAGCAATCCTAACTTTCTTATCTAATAATCCATACTTTATAAATTCGAAAGTAACTCTGTCTGTCTGTCTGTATGTTATCTTTTCACGCCTAAACCACTGAACGGATTTTAATAAAATTCGGCATAGAGATAGATTGCATCCCGGGGAAGGACATAGGATAGTTTTTATCGACTTACCTCGCGGGCGAAGCCGCGGGCGGAAGCTAGTATTGTAAATGCGAAAGTGTGTTTGTTTGTTACGCTTTCACGCTAAAATGGCTGAACGGATTTAGATAAAATTTGGCACATGAGTAGACCATGAACTGGGTTAGGACATAGGATACTATTTATCCTGATATTTCCACAGGATTGAGTCTTATGCGAGTAAAACCGCGGGGTGCAGCTAATAAAATCTTTTATTATAGTTTACTAGCAGCGCCCCGCGGTTTCACCCGCATAAGTATCGACCCCGTCCAGATGATGATGAATAAATAAAAATCATAATAATAAAACAAGCGTCAGGCCCGAAATCTGACAACCAGTCCTAACAAGGGTATCGTATTACCCAGTAACTGGGTTGTGGAGGTCAGATAGGCAGTCACTCCATGTAAAATACTGGTTATCAGCTGCATCATAGTTGGGAAAAGGCTAGGCAGATGATGACGTTTCGCGAAAGTAGAGAATTCATAAAATCGATTTCCAAATCTATCCAGGAGATTAACCCCGAACCGCAAAGCTATTAAGGGCCTGTGCACACCACGTTTTTTAAACGCGCCATTGACGCTTGTGTGTAGCGATACGAACGCGAGTCAGATACTAGCAGCCACTGCTCTGTAGGATAAAAGCGCGCCGTCGGCGTCGACACATCACATGCTTCTTTCTTTTTTTAACCGACTTCAAAAAAGGAGGAGGTTCTCAATTCGGTTGTATTTTTTTTTTTTATTACCTCAGTACGCCGTCATTTATAAACCGATTTGGAAAATTCTTTTTTATTTAAAAGGATATACTTCCAGATTGGTCCCATTTTTATCAAAATCCAGTTCTGATGATGGGATCCACGAGGAATTGAGGGAACTCCTCAAATATTATAGGGACACCTATAGCGATTTGGGTATTTTTTACAGTAACTCATGCATTTGCTCTCGGAAACCACCATTTGGTGTAGTGGAACTGATGAAGAAGACCACAGATGGCCAACGGAACTACCTACTTAATAATAAGTATTTCACGGGTTGCGATTCGATTACTTTAATATGGTTGGTTTAATGGTGAAATGGAGCTGATGGTGGAATACTAGGAGAAGTCCTCAACAATTAACGTCCCTGCATCGGGAAAAGCAATATTTTGTAAAAGGCGTTGGGCAAGTTGACATTAGACTTGTAACTTAGACACATTATAAACAGACCCACTTAAAAGCGAGAAATAAAAACTTTTTAACAAAAAAAAAACCGACTTTCAAAAAAACACTAGAAAGTGAAAAATAACTCTAATTTCGGAAGTCGGTGGCAAAAACTAAAATAGGTACAGATCCAAAGACACCGACTTCCGAAATTAGAGTTATTTTTCACTTTCTAGTGTTTTTTTGGAAGTCGGTTTTTTTTTAAAACGCGCGTCAACGGCGCGTTTAAAAAACGTGGTGTGCACAGGCCCTAAGATATAAATAAATAGCCCTATCTATTAACCCTATCGACCTGCTAACCTTTAGCCTGAACTATTAATAAGGCGCGGAATTATTTAATACATTTGCTTTTGAAATTGATTTAAGAGGGTTATATTATATTAATGGGTTTCAAAGGGCTTACCCGTCAATGAGGTTTAAAGTTGGGGTGGAAACAGATTTGTAACACGTAATGATTATATCGTTTTCGCTTTTTGGAACGAAGTTCTTTACCGGAGCGTGTGGTAGGCGTACCTAAACAGGTAGAAATCGACATGTAACGAAAAATCGTTATGCCCCTCCATGTGACTTTTTATTATACAGGGTTATTGGTAAAACATTAACAACCTCTTAAGAGGTTATTGTACTCATCATTATGAACAACTTTTACTATGGGACCAAACCTGAAATCGCGAAAAATAAAATCAGCTGTTCCCTACATTTTGACGAGTTATACGAAGATAAATGTAGGGAACAGCTGATTTTTTTTTAGCTTGAACCGGTTGAAAATATAATACAACTAATTTGATACGATAGAAAAAAAAACATGAAATTACCTCTAAAAACTTTCTTTTTACGATAAAAACCATATTAATATACATATCATTCTGATTTTTTTGACTAGTATATTTTAATTTTTTAGTCCAAATAAAAGATTTTTTGCAAATAGATAATTGCTTCATATTTTGCAATAAATTACCAGCGTTGTGTCATCTAGCTTCTCTTTATTTTCTATGCAGTCCGACAGTGACCGACATTTTCAAGTCAAAAACTTAATAACATAGCAAAATAGAAAGCCTGGAATGTAATAAATATTTAGGACTCGCTCTAGGATTGGGCCTGAAACCATATCAGGTTCAAGGTCGTTTAATATAAAGACATCGACGCAAAAAGGAAAAAAGACTGGCAAAGTGCGAGCTGGAAAAACTACGTGAGGTTCCGTAAGTATAAGAAATTAGAAAAAAAAAACACTCAAAGTGAAAAATAACTTTCATTTCGGAATCGGTGTCTTTGGTTTTGCCACCGACTTCCGAAATTAGAGTTATTTTTAACTTTGTAGTGTTTTTTTTAGGAAGTCGGTCGTTTTTTTTCATTCACACTAATATTATAAAGGCGAAACTTTGTGAGTGTGTTGGTATCTTTGTTACTTCTTCACGCACAAACTACTGAACGGATTTGGATTAAATTTGGCACACATATAGTTTATAGCCAGAATTAACACATAGAATACTCTCTATCCCGATATTCCTACGGGATCGAAACTTATGCAGGTGAAACCGCGGGGCGCAGCGCAGCTAGTGAGTTTATATGACGGAGTTCAGAGGTAACAAACGTTTAAAAAATATACAACTGAATTGAGAACCTCCTCCTTTTTTTTGAAGTCGGTTAAAAATACTGCAGGTTCACTATACCCTAGCGAAACTGCTGGCAAAAGTTAGTTCATTATTTAACCATGGGTCAACCATGTAGTTGAGAGAATCTTGAAGGTGTCAACGCCAGTAGTAACTTTTTGTTTAGAACTTTACAACACGTGTTATTACAGACTTTCTGTGTTCATAGTTAAAAAGTTAGAGGGTGAGGAGACCACCGCGGGCTGGGGGGAGAAAAGTTATGATATACTGGCGAGCAGTACTCTATTTTCACCATTAAAATAGCCTCAACGAGTACTTTCATAGTTCTCGCGCCTTCTTGCTGTTTCAGGGCTACAAGTAGTACAGTAGATTTTTTATTTAATCTGAAGTGGGACTGGGCTGGCCACTTCTGCCGTATACCCAATGAGCTGTAAGCATAAATCCATACTAATATTATAAATTCGCAAGTAACTCTGTCTGTATGTATGTTACCTTTTCACGCCTAAACAACTTAACGGATTTCGATAAAATTTGGCAGAGAGATAGATTGTATCCCGCGGAAGGACATAGGATAGTTTTTATCCCGATATTCCTACGGAATCGACACTTAAGCGGGTGAAACCGCGGGGCGCTAAAGTATTAAATATTTTTTCTTACTGTCAACAAGTGTTTATAAATGCTACGGAACCCTAAAAGCTAGTAAATATTATCGACAAATAATAAAGGGATGTGTTGATATTCAGCCCAGATGTTGAGGTCCAAGATTTGTACGAAACGTGCCAGTATTTTAAAGACACGTAGACTTAGTAAGTAAACTATGATTTATATTCATTTTGGTAAAATGTCACGTCGCATTGCTTCATAAATAATTATGGAGCCATCTTCGAATGGAATTGAAGGGATGGAGAATGTTACACCTACACTATAATGACATTTTCTTTTTAAAGAAAAAGAAAGAAAAACTGTTTATTCTGCACAAACAAAACGCACATTGCATATAAAAAAAAAGACAAATATACACACACGACGTAGTCAAAAGCCTCGTACTCAAGCTTAAAAAATGTTGACAAAGACCAAAGACCAAAGACAACACACATTATTTTATTAATTGACATTGACAATTTGAGATTGACATTTGACAACACAAATCACAAATCAATCCGTGATGCGCCGGCGCCCGCGTCACTGGCTTAATTATGACAACAAAACAAAGTGAAAACAACAACAATCAAAACAAAAACAAAAGCTGTCAGTAACACTCCATTTTTTTAATCGATTTCAAAAAAGGAGGAGGTTCTCAATTCGATTGTATGTTTTTTTTTTGTAAGTTTGTTACGCGATACCTCCGGCAATTGTAAATGATTTCTAAAATTATTATTTTAATGGAAAATTTATAAAATTTATATGGAAATTAAATTTTATTAATTTTGCTTAAGTAGGTAGTTTTTGAGTTAGCTTTAATAATACGTATTTTTGACACTTAGTTTTATATTGATGATGTTATAATAACTTCCTGTCACTGTTATTTACATAGCAAGTAGTGTCATACGTGTTTGTGTAGGGTAAGAACAACTTAAAAGTGAAAAATAAAAACTTTTTACAGAAAAAAACCAACCGACTTCTAATTATGACACTACTAAGTAAAAAATAACTTTAATTTCGGAAGTCGGTGGCAAACAACGAAAATGCGAACCCAACGACATTGAAATTAAACTTATTTTTCACTTTGTATTTGGAAGTCGGTTGATTTTTTTACAGATTTACTCAGCCAAACTAGTGGAGGGTTCAATTCCCTAGTTATTCAAAGCGTTATTTGGATACTTCATATCATCACACCTTGTTTCCCGAATGGTTAATCAGATCACATACTACAACGCGCCACGCGACGGGGCGCGGGCAACGGAGCTACCGTGCATTCGCGATTTATTAGCCAAAAATGTAAACAAATATGAATTAATGGAACAATAACTTTAATTCCTACACAATAAAGTTCAGTTTACGCTACAACTTCAAACATTTTTATAACTTTGTCAACTCTTTTTTTTTTTGCGGATGGGATGGAAATCATCAAATGACCCCTCCGGCTCTGGGTGGAGCGGAAGGGAGTGTCAGGCTCTTACTGACTAAAACCCACCCGTGTTCCTTCCTTAGCCCTTTATGTCCTTTATGTTTGTCAACTCTGAAATCAACTTAATTTTCATTGAAATAAAGTTGATATTTGTTTAACTTTAAATAGGGGTGTGCAGCACTACGGACTTGCGCGGAAGCGCGTTTTCATTGAAATTGTATGTAAAAAAAAAAATCACGCGCAATTGCGCGTTGGAGTGTGCGGATCCACCGTATGCAGAGATACCTATACCCATAGAAGGTACGGTACACGCACGATTTATTTGGAAATTATCCTTATGTTCGTGCTAGGCGCATTTTGTAAACAATGCAACAAGTGGAGACCGAATTCACGAGTTATTCCGTTCTGCATTGCGATTCTGTAACCATCTCACCGTGAAAACTTAGGTGAAGTGAGCGTGGAGTGCGCTGTCAATTCCTAGCAAAAACAAACTCACTACACCTAAGTCTTCACGGTGAGATTTTTACAGAATCGACTGGCTGATCCCCTGAACCCCCTCCACCCCCCTTCCCTTCTCGATCCCCTGCTTGTTCGTCTTCTGAACCCTGCGTGTGCGAGTCCGACTTGCACTTGTTTTTTTAATTTAATTAAAATTGCAAAATTACTTTTATTTTAGTGGTCATTCGATTCAACTAACAACAAACGCATCACTGTTTTGAAAAATGATATCTTACCCTGCGTTCCGAGATGGGAAATAATCGATGTGAGCGTGCTTAAACCCGTACCGAATTAGCGTCAGCGCGATAACGACGTCCCGTGAATCGTCATAGATGACGTCATGACATGCGCCATCTTGCGATATCGCCGACCATGCCCTAGAATAATATCACCGTGAGCGCTGTCAAAAATGACAGTGTGTGTGTGTGAGGATGTGTCAGTGTGTGTTTTGTTTTGATTTCCATCTTATCATAAAATTAAACTAACGTGGCATTTTCGAAATTGTGCTTCTGGCTGATAGTCGCCACCTAACCAAAGAAGAAGAAATGTGGTGTTTATACAAAGAAATACAGTAATAATATCGTTTTTACATTGAGTAAGCACTGTGAGCGCGTTCACGGGCGTTCCGAATTGTTGACAGCTCTCAGCTGTCATAATCGTGATATCTAAATCGGAACGCATGTGAGATGATGTGAGCGCTGTGAGCGATTATAGCTAATTCGGAAAGCGGCCATACACTTATAATATCATTGGTTTTGAACCTTATTCTCGTTGCCGCGATGCGCTATCGTCAATTAATTTGCTTCTTATCGCGCCCTATCCCATCATTGGTCCATTACCGCTATCTACCATTACTTAGTTAATTGTGTTCTTATAAGACAGTGCAACCTACATTTGTATTGACCGTAAGAATAAGGATCTTGTTACATATTTCTATAATGACGCGTAGAAACCAGGAGATATTTAGGTCACAACTGTCTAAGGATGAGAGCTCAGAGTATGAAGAGGAGATATAGAGCGCTTATTTTGTATCAATATCATGGCAAAGATAATGCTCACTGATAAAACATTGACACGAAGACTATATAGGTACTCTGTGCCTAATGAAGAATTTTCATAGATTTATACGAGTCGATTTTCTGAGCGCAGCTAGTCGCCAAATACCTAATCGCCTCACAAAAATGGATATCTTTTTGTTTGTAAATGTTGAGCGGAAACGATAATTATCTAAAGCTCTGCCAAAACTGAAGTGAATCGATTGTTTTAATGATTAGTAAGTCACACAACTATTCGTGCCAGTTTTAACACCAAATATACAAATTAAAGTACGATTTTCAACGGTAAGGCAGCGCGTCGTAGCTGATGCGCGCGCACGCGGTGGCAGCTGAATGCGTCGGTCTGAGTGCTAACATCTACTGGAACCAGGGTGCGTGCGCATGGATTGGTGATCAAAAACGATTTAAATGATTTAACTTGCCGGCGACCCGGGGGGCCACCCGTTGGTCAGTACCAACCAAACGCGGCAAGCGTAGCTTAACCTGACCGATCGACCCGTGCGGCTGTTATAACTTAGCCACAAGCTCTCTCGACAAACAATGTAGACTCTAGTTACAAAAATAACGTTTCTTGAATAATAAGAAAACAGCAACAACTCTACAGCGTAATTCATACTCTAAGGTCGAGTAGTTCGCCCCGCATGTCATATCTCAGATCTCGGAATGTGTCAGTGCTTTCTACTAGTGGATTCACTTCTGCTAAGATAAATAAGATTCTGTTTTTATAAAGTACTAGCAGCGCCCCGCGATTTCACCCGCATAAGTGTCGATCCCGTGAGAATATCGGGATAAAAACTATCCTATGTCATTCCCCGGGATGCAATCTATCTCTCTGCCAAATTTTATCGAAATCCCTTTAGTGGTTTAGGCGTGAAAAGGTAACATACAGACAGACAGAGTTACTTTCGAATTTATAATAATTTAGTATGGAAATATAAAAAACAAAGTCCTGAACTCCTGACTAACTTATATACTCGTATCAACGCACAGCCTAAACCCCTGGTCCTAGAGACATGAAATTTAGAAGGTGTGTTCTTTGTGAAGAGTAGGATCCTTTAAGAAAGGGTTTTTCGAAATTCCACCCCTAAGAGGGTGAATGGGGGATGGGGGCAGGGTGATATTTCACGCGGACGAAGTCGCGGGCATAAGCTATAAAGTATATGGGCAATGAAGTTGTCTTGTGAGAATCAATTAACTTACAGAAAAATAATATGATTTAACAGTGACGTTTTGCCCGTTTCGTGCGAGTAAATTCATGTGAACCGACTAATAAGCCACCGATTCGATTAATATATTAGACTATTTATACTCAGAAAAAGGCAACAGTTACTAAAACATTCTAAAACAAACAGAATTATTCTCCATTTTCTTTCAAATCTAATACATCGTAATTGCCTTAACACCGTCAGATTGTCCCCGAAATAAAACAATAAAGAAAGAACCCGGTTTTACGCAAAGTACCCGGGTAAAATACCCGGGCAAAGCCTACAATACAGTACTGTCAACAGGGATCTGTCACTCTGAGCCGAAAGTAAGGCATAGTGTACAATGTTTGAAAATGGAAGTCGCTTGAAAGTCTGGAGACTTATTTTGGTAAAAGTCTATGTAAGTATTTCTTTTTACGCAATGATTTCATGAATACTAAGTAATGTTTTAGTCTTTAGTCTAGACTTCTAATTATTGGAATATTTCGTTGTCAGCACGTAGTTCTTCTGCTGAATATAGGCCTGATAATAATTATGAAGTCTTAGCTATGAATACTTGTCATAAAGGCTAACCTTGGTCAACATGTTGGTGATTCGTGACTAGTTATTATAATTTCCGGTACTTATGTGAAGATGTAAACTTTGTTTACGTATCTCCAAAACTAGAAGAACAAAATATTATGAGTTTCAAAATTTGCAGCACTTTTATAAAAGATTACAACTATTTTACAAATTACACAACGAACGGTGGTTTTAAGAAAATGAACAAATTGTTATGTATTTTATGTTATGTAAGTATATTTTGGAAACTCTTTACCCGGTTTAAACTTTATTTTTGAAGTTATTATTTTCCATTATATTTTTATTTATATTGTTTTTGTATTATTCGTAAGTAAATTGGCAAAATTGCAATATTGCTTGTCTTGAAATTTTATTTCCTTTTTGTTGTTTATCTTAAGTTTAAGAAGTATTTTGCCATAATTTCTAAATTCTAGAATCTTTACTTTTATTATTATTATACACATAATAATAATAAAAGTAAAAGTTCTAGAATTTACACTTATCACCTATTTCTAAAATTGCTGGCTAACCTGTAATTGGCCGAGGCTATTATTACCTATAGTACCTACTTAAGTCATATTATAACACAGAAGCTGTTGATGTACAGACGCCAGCACATCAAGCTACCCGAAACTGTCAAATTTTCCCAATCAACTTTTAACCTTATGTTTCAGCAATAAAGTTGAAAATCTATTAAAAAAATTTGACAGTTTGTAGTAGCTTGATGTGTCGGTACCTTAATAAATAAATAGATTACAAATATTTTCCAAATAACTTAACAAATGGTGGTTTTAAGACCCTTTGTAAAATGATTCTTCATCAATTCAACAATACACTTGCAGAGGAGACTTCAAAATGGTAAGAAGGATCCCATTTTGAAGTCTCCTCCGCAAGTGAGAGCTCCCCCTTACCGCCGCTAAATCTACAGTATCTACAGTATCCTCATGAATTAATCTGGCTTCAGTTGAGAAACCACTTGCCACAGTTTTATTCACAAGTACCTTGAGATATATAAACACGATACATCAACTGTGAAAAGAGTCTAATGTTGGTTTTATAGGACAAAAGACTGAGTCTTTAATATGGTTTCTGAGTTCATTCTCCGAACGTGAATACTTTTGTGGCTACTGAAGAATTATATCGACATGAAGTTATAATGTCGCTAAGATGAGATTGCGATTAGATTTTGAACGTTTTTACCGACTTCAAAAAAAAGGAGGTTATCAATTCGATACGTATGTATGTAATATTATTGGAATTGCATTATATTCACATATGACAATCTACTAAGGCTTCCAAACAAATATACAAAATTTCATAGACGTATGTATGTATGTTTGTCCACGCATTTCTCAGCAACTATTAATCGGATCGTGACCATTTTTTTTGTATTAGCTTACATTTACTTCAACTTAGGGAACAGTGCAAGTTTCATCAAAATCGGTTCAGTAATTTTCAAGATGTGGACGAATACGTGTAAGTGTGACGGCCTGGCGTATTGATCATCTCAAAACCTTGGTCAAATTCTAGTGCAAAAACTAAAAATTACGAAATAAAAAGTAATTTAAAAAAATTAAACCGACTTCAAAAATAAATCAAGTCGGTTTAATTTTTTTAAATTACTTTTTTTTATTACGAGATTTTGGCGTTCATATGTATTAACTTATGAGTAATCATAAAGCATAATCAGCCTATAATGTTCCCACTGCTGGGACTGGGACACAGGCCTCCTCTTGATGAGAGGGAGTGGATCGTCCTCCAAAACGCGGGCCCAGTGCAATCCATAATCAGCCTATAATGTTCCCACTGCTGGGACACAGGCCTCCTCTCGGTGATAGGGAGTGGGCCGTAATCCACCACGCGGGCCCAGTGCGGATTGGCAGATGTCACATGTCTTCGAATTTTTGGTTCTAGGACATGCCGGTTTCCTCACGATGTTTTCCTTCACCGTTTTGAGAACAGTGGTGATGAAATAATTTACACAAAGTAAAGCGCCTGTCTGGGTTCGAACCTACGACCTATAACACGTAAATCGCGGCCGTTACCACGTGGCCACCACTGCTCTCAGTGCAATGGTAAAAGGTTAAGTATTTATATGAGCATCCTTAAAATTTATGTCGCAAAACAAAAAGTATATTGTTGTTTAAAAAACACAGTACTTCAGAATATATGCAGTAGAAGCAACTGGCTTGAAAAGTGCAATAAAAATGTGTAGTAACTTTCCTTTGTTGTTACGAGTAGCTTTCTCGAATGAGTAAACCGAAGTGTTGAAGAAAATTATTAACTAGCTTCGTCTCACGGTTTTACCTACATAAGTTTCGATCCCGTGGCAATATCGAGATAAAAATTATGCTATGTTCTAAGCCAGGTTATGTTCTACCAATGTGCCAAATTTCATCCAAATCCGTTCAGCTGTTTTAGCGTGAAAGTGTTACAAACAACATACAAAAAGTCGGTACCGCAACCGTTTTATATGAGAAAAACAAATAAAAGGTCATTTTCCTATTGTGAACTCGTGAATAAAAGCTATAAGATGTGGGTTCTATCAGAATATCAGTGTTGCGACAGTAATTTTTAAACTAACTGCGCCCCGCGGTTTCTCCCGCATAAGTTTCGATCCCATGGGAATATCGGGATAAAAACTATCCCATTTCCAACCCCGGGATACAATCTATCTCTCTGCCAAATTTTATAAAAACCGGTTCAGTAGTTTAGGTGTGAAGAGGTAACAGACAGACACACTTTCATACTTATAATATTATATACTAGCTGTGCCCCGCGGTTTCACCCGCTTAAATGTCGATCCCTTGGGAATATCAGGATAAAAAGTAGCCTTTATGTTAATCCAGGGTGTTAGCTATCTCCATACAAAATTTTATCAAAATTAGTCCAGCCGTTTGAGCGTGAAGAAGTAACAAACATATAAACACACCCCCACACACACTCACAAACTTTCGCCTTTATCATATCAGTGTGATGTCACAGCATCATGCTGAGATAGAAGTCTTTTGGCATACAGGAATTTCTATTTTTATTTTCATTTTCATCATTTCAAATCCAGTTTATCCTTTTACTCAATAGGCTATTTGACTGGTTTCTGATAAACATCTCAGATTATTTAATGGTGTCTAACGAGCCCACAAAAACCTATTACTTCAAATTGCATAATGTATTTCTTTTAGAAAATAGTAAATAAAAATGTACTGTTTAAATAAGCCGCCAAAACGCTATCTTTAACAATATGGCGTCGTGACGTCACAATACACGTAAACAAACGTTGAAACGGTCGAGATACTAGACAAAAGTCATCTGTTCTGTCAACGATAGACAGAAATTGACTATATCATGACGTCATCATAAGTTCAGCCAATCCAGACCGTTTTCGATTACGTGGCGCCAGATTTAAAAAGATGAAGTTTTTTCGGGATTTTTTTAATAAATAATACATTGTTTTGTAGTAAAATTAATGCAAATCGATTTTAAAAGCGATAATCTATACGAGTGTCAATAATTATGACCTTATTTTTTACATTGTCAAATAGCCTATTCACACGATCTTCCCAAGGACAGCTACTGCATTAGCCTGGCTATCTTATCTCAGAAACCGGTTCTCAATCTGGATCTCAAGAACGAGATCGCTCTGACGTTGTTTATCTGAGTTCGGACAGATTGAGACATTGGACTGACTTCATTATTAGTGAAACGGTCAGATGTCTGTCAGACATGTCGTTAATTTCAATGGTTTTGTAATTATGTAGAGACCAGTACAGACCAAGCTACCCGAAACTGTCAAATGTTCCCAATCAACTTTGAACCTTATGGTTTAGCGATAAAGTTGAAAATCTATTAAAGAAATTTGACAGATTGTAGTAGCTTGATGTGCTGGCGTCTTTCCGCAAAGGTCCGGTGTGCAGTTGCGATTATTAGCACTAGCAATTACAGTTTTGTACGAATTCGAAGACGAATAGAATATTATTTATTTTTACTAAAGATTTAACTATAGATCTGGGTCGGCTTCCAGTCTAACCGGATGCAGCTGAATACCAGCATATTACATGAAGCGACTGCTCATCTGACTTCCACAACCCAGTTACTGAATAACACGATAAGTAAGACTGGTTGTCAGACTTTCGGGCTTCTGACTACCCGTAACAACTGTCAAAGATCTCCAAATGACCGCCGGTATCAACGGTTTAACGTGCTTTCCGAGACACAGGGGGTCTCGATATAGCGAGTTCGTGGATGGTCACCCATCCACGAACCGGCCTCGGCAAGCGTAGCTTAACCTTCGGTCGACCCGTACGGCTGTTATTATTTACCCACGAGTATCACATGTGTATACTATTTCAATGCTCCTATGAAATATGGTTATAGGTATTACATAAAAGTCACCATACCACGGGAAACGGCAAAGGATGATTTCCATCAAACGGCTCGCATCGCATCGGATCGGAACGGATTTTACAATCTTTAGGGTCAGTTCACACCGAGACGCAACGCCACGGCGCAGTTTTCAAAATAGAAATACAATTACAGACCTTATCTACTACACTAAAAGGTACACAATGCAGGGGTTACTACATCGAGCGACGTCGCGCTGCGCCGCGCGGCGCAGCGCTGTGTAGCTCGCTGAGTCGTGTACCTTTCGGTCTGTAAGTAATTGTATTTTTATCTTGAAAACTGCGCGTCGCGTCGCGTCTCGGTGTGAGCTGACGGTATTTAAAGTCTATATTACCAAGCCGCGCACAGCAGCTTGACGCCGCCGCCGGGCGTCTCCCGCGACGCGCGATCGGCTCCGTTCGCCTGTCGTCGTATCCGATCGAATCCTTTCGGCTGTCGTCCAAATTTTTCTTTTCCTCTTCTGTGTTTTATGATTATTTTCTTCTTCTTCTAATGCCTTCTTAGCCAACAATACTACGATAACTTCAACCATTTTCAAAAATTATAACACCTCAATACTTTAGGAATGAAACTATTTGACTAGGCGCAGAAACGGATATGTTCGCAAGCGACGGTACGGAGCCGAACGTATGCGTCGTCATGCTGCCGGATGCGATCGGCTGTCGCCGCATCCGTTCGTATCCTTTCCGAGCCGTGTGGTGGAAATCGTTCTTAAGATAACCACATCATAATTTGCAATTCCTATTCAAATTATTATGTATGTAACCCTACCCGCGGCTACCAGCTTCCAATATTCCCATACTAAAGTAAATACATTAGGCCGCCATTTGGAAAACTCGTTTACTTCAATATCAAAACTAGATATTAATTCCATAAACAATTTTATCTAGTATTTGCACGAATGTTAACGCCTACGCTACTTTCATAAACTTTCGCAATGAAAATAAACCTTAATACAATCAAAACAGGGTCGAAATCCCTTTGGCAAAAACTGATATCTAAATTAGTACCCTAGGAATGATTAGAACTTTGACATGCGTGGGTATTCCAGAAGCTAATGTAAATAATGTTTAAGTACATAAACATGTGACCTTATTACAAAGGATTAAAGTTCAAATTGGATGGATGTGAGTGTGTAGGTGAATGGTGTCATGATATACGTATTCGGATACAAATTGATAAAGCGTGGGTGTGGCCAGTAAAACAGCGGGATCAGGTCTGTGCCGAAAGATATGACATCTACCTACTTATAAAAAACAAAAGAAAGAAAGCTTGTTAATAAGCCGTTGGCCCTACGCCTGATCTCTCTCCGGTCGTGTCGGATTGCCGTCCCATCGGACTATGAGAGTCAGGGAAGAGAGAGTGCACCTGTGACTGCGCACACACTTGTGCACTATAAGTAATATCTTCCGCGCCGAAGGATAGTCTCCGTTAAGATTGACCGAAATAAGACCGTATTTCGGTCAATCTTAACGGAGACTATTATTATTTATTAAAAAGCCATAATAAACTCATTCTCCTACCGAGGAAATAAGTCGAGAGCAGTCAGGAGGCATAAATGAAACTTGTTTTTATTCGAAAGATGGCCCTGACTTTAAAAGGGCAAAATTTTAATAAGTTTAAATTGACTGAATTATTTTGTCCAACAATAACACAAAAAAAATATAGGTACTTACTTTTTTTTTGCAAGTAGACATGGATTTAAAATGGACTTAGAGTGGTTTCGCACTAAATCCGATCCCAATCCGAATTAAAGATCCGACTTCAATCCGGATTAGAAATGTTCTAAATTCTGACGGATAGAGTTCGGATCTAGTGCGCAACCCCTCATTCAAATAGTAGGTAGGTACTATGGTCACTTCGGACCGGCATTTCTCGGATTCGGATCGGACGTAGTGCGAAACCGCCCTTACAGTGCGGCCGACGAGAAAATGAATGTTCTTGACACCTGTCAGTTTCATACAAACGATACATGTAAGTATTTCGAATTTGATCTTTATGAGCTTGAACGTATTCTCTCGTCGGCTGGACTGCATGTTAGTATATTTCTTGGATTTTTGCAATACTTAGGTACTTAATTCCTTCTCGTTTCATTACTCTCCGACTAACTTGAACTTGCTTCCGCTATTTTAAGAGCCCCAACAACGAGTACTCAATGAAATCAATTTACAACTAAAAGCACGCAAATACCTTTATTGTGTAACTCACATGGTTGTGTCATTTAATTCATTACACACATACATACCTACATTACACTATGCGTCCATTTCACGGATGGACGAACAGTTTTTATGTTGAATATATTGAAAACCGATCCGTTGAACTCGAAACCAATTTGGACTTTATCTATCTTAACCATACCATAACCATAATCAGCCTATAATGTTCCCACTGCTGGGACACAGGCCTCCTCTCGGTGAGAGGGAGTGGGCCGTAATCCACCACGCGGGCCGAGTGCGGATTGGTAGATGTCACATGTCTTCGAATTTTTGGTTCTAGGACATGCCGGTTCCCTCACGATGTTTTCCTTCACCGTTTTGAGAGCAATGGTGATGAAATAATTTACACAAAGTAAAGCGCCTGTCTGGGTTCGAACCTACGACCTACAACTCGTAAGCCGCGGCCGTTACCACTTGGCCACCACTGCTCTCATCTTATCTATCTATCTATGTAGATACTAATAATAAGATTTATTCCAAAGCTGTAGAGTTCATTTGTTTGTTTTTTTGAACGCGCTAATCTCTGGAACTGCCAGTAAAATTAAAAAAAAAAAACGGGCAAGAGCGAGTCGGACTCGCGCACCGAGGGTTCCGTACCATCATATGTTTTTAAATTTTCATCGGCGAGGCCTATATACGTCGGAGAATTTGAACATTCTGCACTGCGGTGTAGAATATTGCAGTTTTATGTCAGCGTCATCTCTTGACCGATAGTTGAACTAATGTAATTTTTATTGATGACTTCTGAAAAAGTGTGCTATTTAGAGAATTTGTTTTATTTTTCCTGTAATCTTTACATAAACTTCTAGCACATAAAATTATTTCAGATTTTTCTCTTTGCAAACTTCGGAGATAAGGGTAGGGAGGGGCGGTATTTTGTTCAACATTTTTCAAGTCAAAAACTATGCGGCCTAATAATAATAATAATTCCATTTATTTCGGACAGAGTCCATATAAGTGTTAGTAACAATGTTCTTACGATCTATGTTAGTAGGTATCTAATACAAAGTGAACTAAAATAAACACTACAATTTTCCCGTTACTATTCCCACCCAGTGTGCCTGTATGGGACAGTCATAACGGGACGCAATCATTTGCAAAATGCTGTTGGAGCTACCGCGCAGTCTTTGCAATGAAACTGCGCTCTCTCATATTATACCCCACATGCCCTAGTAGCCCCACTTCGAATTTTTCAGACCTCTTTTCAGTCCCTGTTGCAAATAAATGTACATATGTTTTTATTTCTTTCTTATTTGTAAAATAGTTGGGCAAACGTCATCTAAAACTATTCCAAATTTCAAGTTGATAGCGTTAGTAGTTCTTGATATATCCAGCTGTGACAGACAGACAGACAGACTGAGTCTCACCATAAGGGTTCCGTTTTACCATTTTGGTACGGAACCCTAAAAAGCATTTGATAGCCAAATTCTTGAGGAAGGCTATTTAACATCACGCTATGACCCTTAACAAATTCCGTCATTCAAGCCATTCATACTATTATTATAAATGCGAAAGTGTGTCTGCCTGTCGGTCTGTTACCTCTACTCGCTTAAACCGTTGAACCGATTTTGATGAAATTTGGTATAGAGTTAGGTTGAGTCCCGGGAAAGCACGTTAAGCCGTTGGTGCCGGCTGTCATTCGTGGATCTTTGACAGTCGTTACGAGTAGTCAGAATCCCGAAAGTCTGACAACCAGTCTTACCAAGGGGTATCGTATTACCCAGTAACTGGGTTGTGGAGGGCAGTCGCTCCATGTAAAATACTGGTATTCAGCTGCATCCGGATAGACTGGAAGCCGACCCCAACATAGTTGGGAAAAGTCTAGACAGATGATGAACAATTTAGCACAAGACTTCAACACACGATCCCTTTAATAAAACATGAACAGACCAATACATTATTTATCAACGAATAAAGATAATGACTCACAGTACACATGAGCAGTTTCTTGTGAGCAAAAGATATATTATGTAAGCTATATACAAGGGCCGTTTCCATAAAAAACTTCATTTCCGAAAAGCCTTGCCACTGTAAAGGCATATGACAGTAATATTAAATGCGGTCAGCGGGATTGTTCGAAAGGATTACCGCTGGCCCGGAACATAAAGGCTAAGGAAGGAACACGTGTGGGTTTTAGTCAGTAAGAGTCTGACACTCCCTTCCGCTCCCCCCAGAGCGGGAGGGGTCTTTGATGATTTCCCAACCAAAAAAAGAAAAATTGAAAATGTCACATTAGTACAGTCAACAAAAGAGATAAGTATGCAGGATCGTCGGATATAGTTGAAGTTTAGTAAGAAACCGTTAGATGTTGTCGACTGAAATTTAATTTGATAAATGAGCTGTTTGTTTTCTATTAATAAAACGGGGGTTCCGTTTTTCCTTTTGAGGTACGGAACCCTAAAAATTACTTAATTGTCACATTTTTATGACAAGTGCTATCGAATGGTTGCGCATCAATATCCTCCCTCCCTGTAAACTTGCTAAAGGTATTTTATTTTACAAATTTGTGATGGTGGCCTGTTGCTTTTTAGGGTTCCGTAGCCCAAAAGGAAAAAAACGGAACCCTTATAGGATCACTTTGTTGTCCTTCTGTCTGTGTGTCTCTCAAGGCTCTTTATTTCTGGAATGCGTGGAGGTATTGAGTTAAAATTAAAACCATATACTCAGGTCTACAGTCCTTTGAAGCTGTGAAAATAGATACGGCCGTTTATGCCACAATAAACGTATACTTCGACACTCTCAAGGGAATCAAAATCTATAGAGTACATCCTGTTGACCTAGAATCATGAAATTTGGCAACAAGCAAGGTCATGTAGCACAAGTAAAAAAAAACCGTGATAAACTATTTATATTTTATTTACTTTACATTTTTTTAAATATTATTTTACAAATTTGTACAGAACCCTAGGTGCGCGAGTCCAACTCGCACTTGACCGGTTTTTTTAAATAGGCCCCTGGGTTTACAGCTCTACCTACCCCTCCATAGAATCATCATCTGCCTAGCCTTTTCCCAACTATGTTGGGGTCGGCTTCCAGTCTAACCGGATGCAGCTGAATACCAGGGTGTCTACTCCGAAGCGGTAAACCACCGTATCGGCCGAATGTTCGGTCATTTTCTACTACCTTTCATTTCCTATATTGACTATAGGTCCCGACCAAACTGTGCCAATCCGAACCCTTTTAGAACCCTTACCCTTTTTTTACCTTTTTTTTTTAAATTCGTAGTAGGACAACAATATTCGAATCAGAAAATGACCGAACATTCGGCCGACACGACAATCAACCACTTCGGAGTAGACCCTCTGTATTTTACATGGAGCGACTGCCTATCTCACATCCACAACCCAGTTACTGGGAAATACGACACCCCATAGAATACAGACTTGATTTTGACTTAACTTCTGTCAGTTCTCTCTTTATTGTCTACATTGTTTCACTAACTTATTATACAATCTCCCTCCTGAAACCACTCCAAGTATCGTTACTTAAAACTAGAGCCTAGACTATTGAAAACCGATTTTTTACCCCAAAGAGGATACGCCATTAATGTCTAAGGGTAACAGGGTAGGCCTTGTTTATTTTGTTTTAGTTAGTTAACCATATTTATTGTGTTTTACCCTACTTACCCTAATTTATGAGGCTGAAACTCTAACTGTAACCAATGAAAGTTTTCAAATTAAAGTCGCAGAAAGGGTTATGGGGCATTTTATTGTTTTGACTGAATAGACAGATGTGTTACTGGGGTGTTTGTTGCGCCACTTCTTCTTCCCAGCTAAAGTACTAGGAAATGGTGAAGGGCTGGCGTTTTGGGGGACTGTATAAGACAGTCATTTTGACGTTAAAAAACCGGCCAAGTGCATGTCGGGCCACGCACAGTGTAGGGTTCCGTAGTAGCCCGTTATCACAATATAGTACGTTTTCAATGCAAGTCTTTACCCGTTATAAACAAGCAACTACTTAATCTTAGTCACTTTAAAGGATTAATGCTTAGGATTTTGTATTTGGTACAAAATTATCCAACACCCAAGTTCAACGACTATTACTGATAAACTAATAAAGTTATCTTAACCGCTATAATTTTCCTTTAAAGTTCATGAAATGCACTATCATCGTGAATTTTTCCAGATTTTTCAAGCCAGCAGTTTAGCTTTTAGAGGGGGGGGGACGCCTACTGGAACAACAATTTGCACTTTAAAGTTTAATATTTCGTAAATGGAGCATTAAATCGAAAAATAATTTTAGCAACCCCCAAGTCATTTTTATAGAAGACCTATTCAACAATATTCCACACGATGGGGTAGACGACAAAATAAATATTCATCCCCACTTCACATGTAGGGGAGGTACCCTAAAAAAAAATATTTTCCAAAATTTTATTTTACCACTTTATCGGCGTAATTGATATAAACACTCCTACAAAATTACAGCTTTCTACAACTAACGGTCTCTTTGCAAAACTTCGGACAGACAGACATGACGAAACTATAAGGGTTCGTTGTCAGAACTACGGAACCCCAAAAAGTGCTGATTCTCAGCCTAGTTTGAATAAATCACTTTTGTTTTGACGCACAGATCACGGACACATCTCGGCAGCTGCTACTAAAGGCGGCATTGTCAACACTTTCCGTACAAAGCAACCACCTAAAAGTTGTCTGGGATAGACGGCATGCGGTAGGCGGAGGACCCCCGTGTTGTGACGCAGCCTGGGACGGGCCTAAATCTAGCAGTAGACCTTATGCTTTTTTTTTTTGTGTATGGGAAATCATCAAATGACCCCTCCCGCTCTGGGTGGAGCGGAAGGGAGTGTCAGACTCTTACTGACTAAAACCCACCCGTGTTCCTTCCTTAGCCCTTTATGTTCCGGGCCAGCGGTAACCCTTTCGGACAAACCCGCTGACCCAGCGGGCTTCGGCCCTATGGGGCCCCTCCTCGATGCTGACATCTCTTTGAGGCGCGCGTGGAACACGTACGCGCCGTCTAGACCATAGGCTGAGTTGATGTATTAGTGAACGTCACAGGGTACTCATAGAAACTTGACAATTCTACCAATGCCTGTGACAACATCGTGAGGAAACCGGCATGTCCTAGAACCAAAAATGCGAAGACAGTGTGACATTCGCCAACCCGCACTGGGTCAGTGTGGTAGATTATGGCCCACTCCCTTTCACAGGGAGGAGGCCTGTGTCCCAGCAGTGGGAACAGCCGAAACCTTCGCTCCGTACTAATTGCGCCGGCACGAATATTTTGACCAGCGTAAAAGCGTGATTCAGGGAGGCTTTTTACCAGGGACTTGAAACGTTACTCAAAATAACGTTACGCGTAGTTCCAGTATCGATAATTTGTACCGTTCCACCAGGATCGTAACAAAATTAATTCCTTGGCTATAACGATACTGACAAACGGAACGAAATATTAAACTGTTCACTAACAATATTATCAATATTGTATCGCTATTAGTATAATGATATAATAACGTTATTCATTTCGATACTCAACTTTGCCAGCTTCATGACTTATAAGATGACGAAAAAGACGAAAAAGTATGAAGAATAACGTTACAAATGAATCTGTAACGTTTCTCCTGTAACGTTATTACAAGCGGATAAGCTTAATGTTACTGATACCTATAACGTTACGTATAACATTGTTCTACGAAAATAATATTATAGAACGTTTTCTTTTGTAACGTTATTGATATTTTAAGGTATTAGTATCGTTACAAATTTTGGAACGTTATACGATAACATTAGGGGAGGCCTATGTCCAGCAGTGGACTGCTATAGGCTGATGATGATGATGATGATGATGATACGATAACATTAGTGGTAACAGAACGAAATTCATTTCGTTTTCAAATCCCTGCTTTTTACACCCAAAAAATTAACTAACATGTATGTATAACATTCCTGTATATAAAACAGTTTCAGTAACAAATCCGATAGCGTTGAAACATAAAATTTTATTCACAGGCGGTCCATTAAAATATGTGGAGTACATTTGAATATTTTAGCTATTATTTGCATGCTACTATAAATGTTATTTTACTGTATTTCAAATATGTTTGCTGGCCTGGTTGGTACCTTCAATATGTGCTGAAGTTCTAAAAGTACCATAATGAATGATTCACCTCTATGAGTAAATCATTGATCATGGTACTTTTAGAACTTCCTCATACCTTTACAGGTATGAGGAGGAGGAGGAGGTAGCGTAGTGTGGGACGCCCCCCAGCTAGATGGACGGACGACCTAAAGAACGTGGCTAAGACAGACTGAATGCGGAAGGCGGAGGACAGGGTGTTGTGGTGCAGCCTGGGAGAGGCCTAGGGTGGGAGAGGCTTATGTCCAGCAGTGGTCTAGAATAGGCTGAGTTGATTGACTTACTAGAAACTGCCTACTCTACTTGGGGAAATAAACGTGACGTTCAGAAAACTTCTAGTTTACCCAAAAAAAAATGAAATGCTAATAAAAGTAGATAGCAATAAATACGAGTATTTATATGAAATGTAAAACCGGCTCAATTTGTACATAAGTACCAATTACTATTTGAAGACCCTATTTGACTGTCATCCCGACCTTTAGGTTTTAGGATATCGAATATTATTGCATAAACCTAGACAATCAATTCAGGAATTGTTGGGACCTAAAAATTTTACATTGACACAGATTTTTTTATGTTTAAGGGGCTTTGCGTACGTGTTCCACGCGCACCTCAAAGAGATTTCAGCAGCAGAGAAGGGGCCCCATAGGGCCGAAGCCTGCCGGGTCAGCGGGATTGTCCGAAAGGGTTACCGCTGGCCCGGAACATAAAGGGCTAAGGAAGGAACACGGGTGGGTTTTAGTCAGTAAGACTCTGACACTCCCTTCCGCTCCACCCAGAGCGGGAGGGGTCATTTGATGATTTCCCATCCGCAAAAAAAAAGGGGCTTACAGGACCTAAACGCAAAAAATGCAAGTTGTAGAAACAATAAAATTATATAATATGATCGGCTACAGTAAACAAAATCAGAAAAATATAATGATATTCTTCAGGATATATGCTAGGTAGTATTGTGTGTTGAAAACATAATACAACTAATTTTATACGATAGAAAAAAATCATGAAGATACTTCTTTTTACAATAAAAACCATAATAATATACATACAATCATTCTGATTTTTTGTCAGATTATTCTACAAGCAACATACTAAAACACTACTGTTTTAATTTTTTAGTCCAAACAATAGATTTTTTGTAATGAAATAATTGCTTCATATTCTGCAAGAAATTACCAGCGTTGTGTCATCGCGCTTCTCTTTCTTTTCTATGCAGTCCGAAAGTGACCGCGCTTAGGTCATGTAAGCCCCTTAAGGACTATTGCTGAGTTCGCAAATGCGAATGGGTATTTATTTTTTTGTAATAAAACCTGATTTTGTAATGTGTACATTTCAGATTTATTGTGACCGTTCAGCGGAATAATTACGTAACAAGATAACAGTAAGAATGGCTTTCATTTTGACAGTTCAACAATATTCATTGTGTTATTAACGTTGTTGAGTAGACAAATATTTCGAACATATGAAGCAATGGTTAAGCAATATCCTTCAAAATGATTGATGAGATTGTGATTGATAGTTTGTTACGCAATTTGACGTGTAAACGTGTTTGTAAAGACCTACTTACAAAATAAAAAAAAAATTTGTTTGTAGTGTTTTTTTTTTGTATGTATTTTCTGATGTGCAATAAAGGCCCGGAGGAGTCTTGGTATGTAGAGATGGTCACCCATCCACGGACCAACCGCGGTAAACGTAGATGTACCTAATCGATCGACCCTTGGGGCATTTACATTTTTAACTACACAAAAATAACTTTTCCGAACGCAGCCTTAAAATAAAAAAATACCTTCCATTCTTCATTCCCAAACGGCCATTTAAAAATGTAAATTCAAAGTATTTGAATCGCGTTCCCCCAATAAATAAAGGAGTATGCCCACTTAATAGAAAACAAAGCGTCCGCATTACCCCCTAGGGTGGGGTCATAAATTGTTTTTAAGAGAAAAACTAGAAAACAAGCATTTTACGTACCATAATAACAATTGGACGGTTTCTTTTTAGGGTTCCGTAGTTTATTTTGTGTTAAAGAGGATTTTGGTAAGAGATTGGATAATAAATAGTATTAAAATGCCTCGTTGGTTTAGTGGTTACAAGCACTACTGTTGAGCATGAAATCCGGAGTTAGATTCCCAAGTTCGATTCCAAAGTGTTATTAGGGTTTTCTATCTGGAATTCCTCGTTGGTATCAAGGATGAAAGCAGTGGTGGCCAAGTGGTAACGGCCGCGACTTACGAGTTGTAGGTCGTAGGTTCGAACCCAGTCAGGCGCTTTACTTTGTGTAAATTATCTCATCACCACTGCTCTCAAAACGGTGAAGGAAAACATCGTGAGGAAACCGGCATGTCCTAGAACCTAAAATTCGAAGACATGTGACATCTGCCAATCCGCACTGGGCCCGCGCGGTGGATTACGGCCCACTCCCTCTCACCGAGAGGAGGCCTGTGTCCCAGCAGTGGGAACATTATAGGCTGATTATGATCAAGGTTGATGGCATAATTAAGCATAATCAGCCCATAATGCTTCCAATGCTGGGACAAAGGCCTCCTCTGGGCCCAGTGCGGGTTGGTAGATGTCACATGTCTTCGATTTACTGGTTCTATGACATGCAGGGTTTTGGGGTCGCGGGTGCACAGAGTGCGACTCTGTTACCCCTTGGTAAGACTGGTGTTCAGATTTTCGGGCTTCTGACGACCCGTAACGACTGGCTAAGATCTATGAATGACAGCCGGTACCAACTGCTTAACGTGCTTTCCGAAGCACGGAGGGTTCTTGGTATGTAAAGATGATCACACATCCACAGACCCGCGGGGCTGTTATTATATAGCCACAAGCCCCCAAAAAAAAACAACATTGCAAAACTATTAAATCAAATATAATTACTTAGTACCAAAACATGCGCACACGCTTACTCTTATAACAACGAATTAAACTTCAATAGTATCAAAAATACTTAGTTTACACTAACCGGTTTAAAATTAAACTTTAACAACAGTTAACGACGGTTAACTGGGTAATTTATAACTGTACTACAAAGGGTTAAGATTGATATACGCCTAGTTAATCTCGGTTTACGCGGTCAGCGCACGCGCAAGTTTTTAAGGTAAATATTTATTATGTGCTATAATAGGAAAATTAGGATATGGTTTGAATATGGTGTGTTGAAGATTGTTGTAATTTGGAGCTCCAAATATGGGTATTGAAGAATTGGAAACAACAGTTTTTATGGTAATTACTTCTATCATACAATACTACTTACTATCATATATCTAGGATCATAAATATGTGTTCTTGAGTGGAGACCTTGAACAGGCAAACGTGAGGTACGACGTCCTCAGGCTGACTGCTGGAGTGACGATGTTTGCAGAGTGGCTGGTAGCAGTTGGATGAGAGTGGCGATCAACTGGGTAGGTCTAAGTCCAGCAGTGGACTGCTGTAAGGTGATGATGATATATAATATACCTAGAAAGCTCCCAAATTATCCATATGTCTATATCTATGACTCATAGAATAGAATAGAATATCTGCTCTTTATTATGTAACTTGGGGGAGGCCTATGTCCAGCAGTGGACGTCTTTCGGCTGAAATGATAATGATGATGATGATTATGTAAACCATATAAATTACAGACATAAATATAGAAACTGTACAAAGGGTGACACGATGGGCGGTCTTATCGCTAAAAGCGATCTTTTAAAGACAACCTTTGGATGGATTAAAAAGGGGTAGGACAGACAAACACTGTGGGTAGTCTGTGGTGTACCATTTACATAATACAATAAATTCATATATAAAGTATATTATACTAATCTAAATAAATAAATACATAATAATAAACATGAAAGATAAAATAATTGCTTCATATTTTGCAGTAAATTACCAGCGTTGTGTCATCGCGCTTCTCTTTCTTTTCTATGCAGTCCGACAGTGACCGCGCTTTAGGTCATGTAGCCCCCATAAATCTCATGTCGACACGAGAAAACATTCTATTTTCTTTAACCGACCCTCTTAACGTTGCAAAGCTATCTCGAATTGCAATAAAACTCTTTCCGAACTCCACTTAAGGCGAAAGCGCCAAGGTAGCCCGCGAATTTTTTTTTTTTTAGGTTTTTTGCAATTTGCTGGTCAGTATTAAGTTGTACGTTAATTAAAATATGACTCGCGGTCGTAACAAATACGTATTTACAGAATCATAATCATTAAAGTCATCAACACAACTCTCTAAGACCATGTAATCCCCAAATGTCAAGATTTCATGAAATAGTCATTCTTCTTCAATAGTTTCTTCTTCAATAGTTTTGATGTAAATATTGCACTAGAATTTGACCAAGGTTTTGAGACGTTTTCCCTTTGACAGTAGCACTCGTAGCTCGTATCAATAAGCCAGGCCGTCACACTTACACGTAGGTATTAGTCCATAACTCCATATTATATATGTATATATTGAAAATTACTGAATCGATTTTGATGAAACTTGCACTGTTTCCTAAGTTGAAGTAAATGTAAGCCAATAAAAAAAATAGTCACGATCCGATTATATATTTGTTTGTAAGCCCTAATAGACGGTCAGCGGGATTGTCCGAAAGGGTTACCGCTGGCACGGAACATAAAGGGCTAAGGATGGAACATGAGTGGGTTTTAGTCAGTAAGAGTGTGACACTCCCTTCCGCTCCACCCAGAGCGGGAGGGGTCATTTGATGATTTTCCATCAGACCAAAAAAAAAAAAAAGGGGTTTGTCATACTAAGAATTTTAAGGAGGCTTGAAGGACCAGTTTTTGTAAACAATAGAGAGAAGTAACGACCCTATTGACACAGAAAACAGATAACAAAAAGTAACGTTATTTAAATTTGAATTTAGTGTAAGTTAAGACAATAAACCAACTCGTGTGACCACATAAAGTCAACTAGAATGGTTAAAGAGCTCACTGCGGCGTCCGACAGCTGTTGTGTATAATTAGAACTCTGCAGACACTAAATACTTGTCACAGAAAGTTTTCAACCGAATTCTGAAAGTGAATAACGGGAATAAATTAAATATGGCGGTCGACCAAAGGTTTTAGGGCTCCGATTTTAAAGCGTCATATTGCAAGGTTCAAACTATTGTGAGGACTCGTCTGGCTTTCGCAAAGTTAAGTTAAATTTTATTGTTTCGTGGTACTTTTTCAATAAAACTATTTACAGACACTTTGAAATACTTAGGCAAGAAGACTCAGTCAAAAAGTTAGTTTTTTTATGTACAGTCAACAAAGGAGATAAGTATACAGGAGCGTCGGATATAGTTGAAGTTTACTAAGAAACCGATGGATGTTGATGTCCTGGAATAAAATTTTATTTTATTAATAGAAAACAAACAGCTCACTTATTAAATTAAATTTCAGTCCTGAACATGCATCGGTTTCTTAGTAAACTTCAAATATATCCGACGCTCCTGTATACTTATCTCCTTTGTTGACTGTACCTAAGCATAGTGATAATGTAAAGTAGGCTGGATTTATAGTATTATCTTGTGACAGACAAAACAAAAATAAATAAAATTCATTGACTGCGGAGCGAAGAAACGGTGAAATATTAACCAATAGAAAATCACTTTTTATGCAATCCTTCGTTTCTCCGCTCCGCAGCCTCGCTCCGCGTCAATGGACAGGCAGCCTTAAGAAGCCTTTTAAAAGAAAAATAAATTGAAATCTGACATTAAACTATAGTCGTCGCGTTTTAGCATTGTAAAAGCGGTCATTGCCCTTTCCCTAATATCTCTCCGTAGTAACCCAAACAATAAACTTTGTATGGTTTTTTGTAGATATTGATTCAGGACGCTAACGGAATTTATTTGAGTTTTTGAAATACAAAATGCTGAAATTGTAGGTCAATGACTTCTATTGCCATGCTAAAACGTGACAACTATTAATACCTTTTTGCCCTAGAATTTAACTAGCAAACAACCAAAATGCCTTAAACATTAGCCCATTAAACAATCACAGCACCAACAAATCTCCACAATCCACAACAATTTATTATCACTAAAGACGACAAAGTGACTGCTTAGACCACAAAGTGTCACCTAAGGCGACCACAAGGCGCAGCACTATTTAAGGACAATAAAGGGCCCGCAATTTATAATCAGAGCTCGGAACAGTCTAGGAGGAAACGCTGTGGTCAGTCTAGCTGACGCCCGTTTAGTGATGGGAAGAGATTGGAGAAATTAATTATCGATATTTTTTTATGAGTATTTTTTTAACGCATACGTCGGGGATTACAACACGCTTGTAATCCCCGATAGGTAAGGTAGAATTTTACCTATATTACACCCACATTTCGCTATTTAAGTATGTTTCAGTTCCATGTATTAAGGGGCCAACCCAACCCAACCACAAACACTTTACCAAACCCGGGAATCGAACCCAGGACCTTACGCTCCGCAGTAGTGTTTGCAACCACTAGACCAACGAAGCAGATTTTGTTTACCTATTATTATTACTCGCGTACCGCGAGGGCTGGTTCGAGGTGGCGCGGGAAAAGAGTTCCTGGAAGGATTTGGGGGAGGCCTTTGCCCAGCAGTGGGACAGCATAGGCTAGCAAAAAAAAAAAAAAAATTATTATTACTTAAATTTGTTATTACAGGTCCCAACCTAATATAACAATGCATTCACCAATTGCCACACTCAGAGATGTCACTCACCAATTAAACACGTTGGTGGTCATCATTATCATCATCATTTCAGCCGAAAGACGTCCACTGCTGGACATAGGCCTCCCCCAAGCACCTCCACTTCGACCGGTTGTGGTCAACAAAGTTTAAATGTTTTTAATCTGTCAAACTTTTGAATGGCATAATATATTCGTTAAGTAAGTTGTACACATTTACATGAAAGTTCAATATTGATGGATGATTTTTTTTTTAGATTTCCCTTAAGACAGAATTAAGGTCATCTACAACATCATTCGGCACGCCGTTATCGTCAAGCACAACATAAACAAGTGATTTATTTAAAATAAGCTCAACAGTTGACACACTATTTACTAAATTAAAACATCCAATTATAAGGTTGACACTTATATCCACATTAGTGTTTTGCAGCTGCATGAAAACCTGTTACATTAACACCAATCAACTTTGATTTCACCAAAATTCAATTAAAACCTTAAAGTTTCAATAAACAAGTGACACATACAATAAAATCCTTAACATCCCCATAATAATAGAGCTGTTCATTAAAATTTATCGATATTTAAAACGTGACCCATAAAATCTCAACTCGTTTTATATTTCTTTAATTTATCGATACAATTATTTCCCATCTCCATTCCTGTAGCGATGAGCTCAGTACAGTTCATGCCTCGTAAGTCAAAATCAATGGGATAATTATTACTACTGTATCTTCATGGCATCCTATTGGCTTTCGAAGTAATATGGGATGGCAAACAAACACTGTTTGACGTCTGATGAATGAAATTGATGTTGATTTTGACGTAGATGGCTTTGGTGCGTCGAAGATGACAATAGTGCCATATTGGTATCGTCTTGTCTGTCACTATAAATCACTTTATCGTATGGCGAGCGGGCCGAGTCACATAGGATATATGTTTTATTGTACAATTGCCTTCCACGTGGATGAAGTCGCGGGCAGAAGCAACATAGTTCACAATCATGTGAAACCTTGCAAATACTTTTATTTATTTATTTACGCAAATCTTACCTACAACTACCATTACATATTTACAGATCAGCGATCCAATGCGATAGTGTGGTCTTACATGCATATTATATTTATAGTGACTGGTTTTGTATTGTTTTTCTATTTTGAATTTATTTTTTAATTTTATTTTTTATTATTTTGATTTTATTTTTCATTCTGTGACGCTGACAATTTGTATCTTTTAATTTTCGTTTACTTTAATTGTATTGACAATTTATTTTTATTCCATGACCTTTTTAATTTGTATTCGTTAATTTATTTTATTTGTATGTATTGAAACTTTATTCAGAGGCATTTTATTTAGAGAAATTTTATTCTGTGGCAGTAGGCATTGTAATATTTTAATTGTATGTAAATATGGGTCTTGTCTGAATTAAATGTTTTTTTTTTTTTTTAATGCTTAATTTACATCCTATAAAATTACATACTAAGTATATTCTAAATCTTAACTTACATCTAAATAACATCATAGGTAATATAGGTATATAATTAAACTTTTGCAAATTCACTCACGTTGCACCACAATACATCAACCGTCTCGTGAACCTCGTTCACCACACGCATGGCTCTAGTAGTCTAGTGAGAGGAGTTCTCACCAGTAGGTTGGTTCTGGCTGCAGGCCAATATAATTGACATGTTACCAGCAGAAAACTATTTGTAAGGGCGTCAAAATTCTCGGTCTAATAATAATTACCGAGTTTAATTAAAATATCGAGTAACAAATAGAGCAAAAGCACATCACTACTGGACCGTTTTATCGTAATTAGGTAGGTATTACGGAATAGTTACTCAGTGGTTTGATGGTTTACTTAGATGTTAAAAGGATTATTTTATAGACGTGATTACTTCATCCCCATCTCTGATTATTATTCTAATTAAACTGTCAAAATCTATATATATAAAATCATAAACTGACTGATTGTTGATATATCAACGCACAGTCTAAACCGCTGCTCCTAGAGACATGAAATTTGGAGGGTGTGTTCTTTGTGAAGAGTAGGTATCCACTAAGAAAGGGTTTTTCGAAATTCCACCCCTAAGAGGGTGAAATTTCACGCGGACGAAGTCGCGGGCAGAAGCTAGTATAATATAATATCTCTTCGATACGGCTGGCATTGTGAGGAGGTTCCTGTCTCTGGAGCCCTAACCACCGGTAGCTTGAACCCTGCTCCCGATACCGGCGGATCACTATTTTTTTATATTTTTAAATGTTTTTTATACTTATTTTTTTATATTGTAATATTTAAAAATGTAATAAAATACGGTACCTATGTAATTACTCGTAAATAAAGGAGATAATAATAATAATAAAATTTATTCAAAAATATAAAGACTAACCGTTAAATACAGTTTTTCTTAAATCTATGTCGAGTTCACCCATGATGACAGTATGTTATCAAAGGATCAATAAGGCTTACATCTAAAAGAGTAACCATTGAGCGTCTTGCCGGCCCTTCTCCATAGGAAACAACCAATTGGAACCGTGCACCTAGCTTCTGACGTTTCATAAGTGCCCATGTAGGTTTATAGGAAATAAAATATTTTGCTTTTGTTTTTTTTTATTTTATCGATTACTTATCAAAACTAATTACGTTTCTAAACTCTCTTGGCATTAGTTGCCCTTTAGGACGATTGTGTTAAAAATAAATTCTCCGTACGATTTATTGTAAGTAATTTGGAAATTATGGGTGCCTCACCGATGCATCATTCGGGTCATTTGACCAACTTTGATGGCTTGATTTACTACTTGTTATTTATTACCAAGTAATTTTGAAATGATGCGATGTGAGGAATGTAGACACACCTTTTACTTAGGGTCAGTTCACACCGAGACGCGACGCGACGCGCAGTTTTCAAGATAGTAATACAATTACAGACCTTATCTACTACACAAAAGGTACACAATTCAGTGTCTACCTACTACGTCGAGCTACGCAGCGCGGCGCCGCCGCCGCGCGGCTTAGCTCACTGAATTGTGTACCTTTTTGTGTAGTAGATAAGGTCTGTAATTGTATTTATATCTTGAAAACTGCGCGTCGCGTCGCGTCTCGGTGTGAACTGACCCTCAAGGTAAAGGCAGCTTGAGAAAAATACAGGGTGAAAATAAATTGGTCAAAAATCAGTTTTTTTTTTTGTGTAAATTCTACAGACGGTGATGAGTATCGATATCTAACACAGCCGCACAGGTCGATCGATCAGGTTAAGCTACGCTTGCCGCGGTTGGTCTGTGGATGGGTGACCATCTTTACATACCGTGACCCCTCCGTGCCTCGGAAAGCACGTTAAGCCGTAAGCCGTTGGTCCCGGCTGTCATTCGTGGATCTTTGACAGCGTTACGGGTCGTCAGAAGCCCGAATGTCTGACAACCAGTCTTACCAAGGGGTATCGTATTACCCAGTAACTGGGTTGTGGAGGTCAGGTAGGCAGTCGCTCCATGTATACTGGTATTAAGCTGCATCCAGTTAGACTGGAAGCCGACCCCAACATAGTTGGGAAAAGGCTAGGCAGATGAGGGAGATGAAGACAACACACAGCCTAAACCGCGGGTTCTAGAAGCATGAAATTTTGCACAAGATGTTTTCAATTATTGTCGTATTGTTTGTGGGCCTTTGTGGTGGATTACGGCCCACTCCCTCTCACCGAGAGGAGGCCTGTGTCCCAGCAGTGGGAACATTATAGACTGATTATGGTAGTAATAAGTAAACCCTATCACACTAATATTATAAAGGCGAAAGTTTGTGAGTGTGTGTGTGTGTTTATATGTTTGTTACCTCTTCACGCTTAAACCGCTGAACCGATTTAGATGAAATTTGGTATAGAGATAGTTTGAGTCCCTGGAAAGGATATAGAATAGTTTTTATCCCGATATTCCCACGCGATCGAAACTTATACGGGTGAAACCGCGGGGCGCAGCTAGTAATCAATACCATTGCTAGGTACACCACATAATTATTTAAAAGCAAAAACATTTCTAAATCCATCAACCTTTATTAGGTACTCTACAAAAATGTTCACTGTATTTACAAATTCACATTTAATATCAGCTGTTGCAAAACCCACATGACCCCGTGAACCAAAGGCCATACATATCCTTGGGGGTCTGGTCACTCAATTGACTCAATGCTGCACGCTCCGACGCTCCTTAATGGACACGCTCTAATAACACTTGTGTGCACATAAGTACCTACTAGTGACATTTAAACAGGGTTAAATTAAAATAGCTAGTGACCTTCGCATACGTGATGATGGGTTGTGTTTATCTAAACACGATTCATTATCATTTCAGCCGAAAGACGTCCACTGCTGGACATAGGCCTCCCTCAAGCACCTCCATTTCGACCGGTTCTGCGCTTCTCGCATCCAACGGGTTCCTGCGGCCTTCACAAGGTCGTCGGACCACCTTGTGGGAGACCTTCCAACGCTACGTTTTCCGGTACGCAGTCGCCACTCCAGAACCTTTCGGCCCCATCGGCCATCTGTTCTGCGAGCAATGTGCCCTGCCCACTGCCACTTGTTTGGCAATTCTTCGGGCTATGTCGGTTACTTTGGTTCTCCTGCGGATCTCCTCATTCCTGATTCGATCACGCAGGGAAACTCCAAGCATAGCCCTCTCCATTGTCCTTTGGGTGACTTTTACCCTTCTTATAAGGCCCATTGTGAGCGACCACGTTTCAGTGTCATAAGATAACACGGTTAAATCAAACAAAAAAGATTTGATGATTTTTTGGGTACCCCTGTTAGTGTTTCTACTTGAAGTATGAGTGGAGAAATCTATTTTATTTTGTTTTATTGTGTTTACACATAGTCTGTGAAGTTTACACAAAAAAAAACACTGATTAACGGAGGACGTTCTCAAGTCGATGCGTATATATTTTTTTTATTTATGACCACGCATAACTTTTTACGAAGTAGTACGATTTTGATAATTCTTTTTTTATTAGAAAGTGTATACCCCGGAATTGGTCCCATATAAATTTGGAAAAAAAAATTACAACCCTAAGGGTAGGAAAACAGGAGATGATTGATTGTTCATTCACTGATTGTAATGTATGACCACGCATAACTTTTTACAGAATAGTCCGATTTTGAAAAAAGTTCTTTTTCTATTGCATAGGGGATAGGGTATAATAAACTGACCATTTATTTTTTAACTCAAAACGGGACATGGGCTTATAAACGACAGTTAGCAGGTTAATGAAAAAAAACACAACTTTTTAATTTTCTTAATTTAGAAAAAGTGTAACTTAAGAGCTTTTATGCCGTACGGCATTTCACACAAACTTTCAAGCCCTTATTTTTCGAAATTAATGAACCGATTTTAATAAAACTTCATACACGCATAAGCAGGATACAAAGGTCTAAAAAGTTAGTAGAGAACATTTTAGAAAAATAGTGTTACAGCCAAATTAGACCAATTTTAAATTTTCCATAGAAACAGAGATTTCCATTTATCTTTTTTTAAATAAGACATTTCGAAAATGTTCTTTTTAGATCTTTGTGTCCTACTTATGCCTATGAAGTTTCATTAAAATTGGTTCATTAATTTTTAAAAACAAGGGCTTGAAAGTTTGTATGAAATGCCGTACTTACGGCGTAAACACTCTTAATACACTTCCAGATTAATTATAATTATTTTTATTCTAACAAATAGCGTGGAAAATAATAATAAATAGTTAAGGTTTCATTACAATTAGAAATCTTTTAAATAAATTCGAACAAATTGTGAAAAATAAAAATCAGTCATCACTTCACCATTGTTATTAAATCTTTCCTGGGTAGGTAACCAAATGGGTATCTGAAATTTAAAGGATATTTATTGCTGATCCATTACTTCATAAATGTTCGGGCCCAGTGCGGGTTGGTAGATGTCACATGTCTTCGAATTTTTTGGTTCTGGGACTTCTAGGACATGCCGGTTTCCTTACAATGTTTTCTGTCACCGTTTTGAGAGCAGTGGTGATGAAATAATTTACACAAAGTGAAGCGCCCTGTGCGAACCTACAATTCCGTTACCACTGGGCTAAGAAGAAATTTCCCTACTTTACATAATAAAGAGTATTCTATCAATAAATCTATTTCCCATGTCCGCACCGCATCAGTATTCGCGGCTAGTTCTGCCGCCCGCCGCGCCGATGCGTCGCCACTTGAGGTATAGCCAACGGATCATCCGGATAAGTATTATTTACCCGGACCAGTCAACACATCATACAAAATATTCATAAATCTGTCCGTGCTTCTATCTGTTTGTTTAGCGATTTTCGACCTTAAGGTTTTTGTTTTCGGTATTTTCGATGCAGAGTTTGGCTCAGGCCTCCCAGATCTGCGATGATGATTTGCGGTGTATTTCGTTTTTTATTGAGCTGCTATGCCAAAGAGGTGTCTTGACAAACGGAATAGTCAAAGCATTAGTCAGGGTCTAACCAACGCGGGCCTGCGGGCGGAGAGTAATGGGTAGCTCACCGTCCGATCAGGACCAGGCCCGTGCCGGACGGCGCGTACGTGTTCCACGTGCGCCTCAAAGAAATGTTAGCATCAAGGAAGGAGCCCGTTATGGCCGAAGCCTGCCGGGTCAGCGGCATTGTCCGAAAGGGTTACCGCTGGCCCGGAACATAAAGGGCTAGGGAAGGAACACGGGTGGGTTTTAGTCAGTAAGAGTCTGACACTCCCTTCTGCTCCACCCAGAGCGGGAGAGGGGGTCATTTGATGACTTCAAACCCTCAAAAAAAAAAAAGGGTCTTAACCAAAAGCCATCGGTTTAAGTTTTTCAAATTATTTTGGGGCTTAGTTCAGTAATATTTATATTTTTGTAATGTGCTAATAAGCTCTTTCATTCGATACCCAACACGGCATGATTTAAAAAAATATAAGTATTATTGGTGGTATTAAAAATAATTTATTGTGACGTCACATTGCCTATAACCAGCGGACGATCAAGACGCTTCCAACGATACCTCATTTGTCCAATTTTGACAAGCAGTTTAAAAGTTATGAGGGAACAGATGAACATACATACCGGTCAAAATCATAACCCTCCTTTTTGCTTCGCAGTAGTCGGTTAAAAATAAATGGAAGATTTCGACAAGGTTAGATTTTCAAAATGAATGTAACAGCACCAGATAGCAACTGCAATACTAAGTGCAAACTCGCTGAGCTGAAACGTTCCAAGAAAAGGGGACATTTGTAACCTACTAGTCTCGAACCGCGACGAAGTAGTTACATTACTGGCTGTAAGCGAACTATGGGGGACAAATGTACCCAATAACGGTGGAGACGATGAGGTGAAATGTTACCTTACATAAGTTACACTAATGGAAGCAATCAGTTTGTAAGATATCGTTCGGGTCGGGGAAGGATTCTTCAAATTGTAGGACTTACCTTTCACATTGGTGTAGCCAAATTACTTGCACAGGAGACTTTCACCACGGTCACCACAAATAACTCTCCCTCTCACTGAGAGGTGACCTATGTCCCACCAGTGGAAACATTATAGGCTGATTATGCATCACAAACACCTCGCCATATTTACCATGATGTTGTGGCGATAGAATAAAAAAAAAAAAACTTTAATTAATTTGTTCATTTTCTCTATGATACAAATACAAAATGTTTTATTTAAGAAATTTGTTATAACAATGGGTGGTTGTGTATGGGGACTCCTTTTAAGCAATTTTTGCCTGTGTTAGGAGGCCCCACTCTTCTATAGCAAAATAATTACAACAGTAACAAATATGTGGGTAATTAGACTTAATGCTTAATTACTTATTTCTATTGATAATATTTATTTTAATAGAATAAACTTAAATATTTCACACTATTCCTCCTTTTCCTCTTTTCTTCCTAAAACGAACATCATCATAAGGAGAAAATAGAAAAAGAGAGAGAGCGCTCTCTTTTTTTTTTTTTTTTTTTTTTTTTTTTTCTATTTTAAGGGGCTTACATGACCTAAAGCGCGGTCACTGTCGGACTGCATAGAAAAGAAAGAGGAGCGCGATGACACAACGCTGGTAATTTATTGCAAAATATGAAGCAATTATTTAATTACAAAAAGCTATTGTTTGGAGTTATAGATAATAAAAACACTAGGACGATAAAAATCGCATGTGAAAAGTCGAAACCTACTTTACTTTAGAACTTGCGATTTTAGTCACCTGCTGCGGCCTAGCTGAATTGCCATTAATGACATTTGATTGCGAAAATCGTGCGGCTGTAGTCACCTGTGTAAAGGCTCCTTCAAACAGGCGCGACACACGATAAAATCGCGCGCCACACAAAGGCACCGAAAGTCGCGTAACGAACGGTGCCTTTGTGTCGCGAGCGATTATATCGCGCGTCACGCCTGTTTGTAGGAGCCTAAGCATTTTGCCGAAGAATTGGTAAGTAATACCTACACAACTCAATAAATTCATTTTGTGGTGAGTAAAGTCAAGCTAAAACAATAAAGGAGAGCGAACAAAAAGAAAGCTGTTATTGTCCGTTTGGTCAGTGTCGGGTTGAATCATTTGTTTGTCAGGATTTCGCACAAGATTGACGGCGAGTTATGTTGTGTGTGCTGACAATGTTGAGATGTTGATCAGCTGAGAGGGTTCGTTTAATCATAGGTTTTGTTCTTTAGTATTTAGGGTTCCGTACCGAAAAGGTAAGAACGGGAATCTATTACGTCCCGTCCGTCTGTCTGTCACCAGGCTGTATCTCAAGAACCGCGAGAGCTAGACAGTTGAAATTTTCTGTTGCCGCTATAACTACAAATACCAATAACAAAATAAAATAAATATTTAAGGGGGGCTCCCATACAACATACGTGTTTTTTCGGCGTTTTTGCCTTGTGGTACGGAACCCTTCGTGTGCGAGTCCGACTCGCACTTGGCCAGTTTTATCGTGTGCGGGTCTAATATCTTTTTAAACAGTGAAAGACTTGATTACAGAGTTGGTTGGCAGGTTGCTGAAAGAGAGTTGTCTGTTTACCTTAAGTCTTGAGTTGAGCTGCACGATTTTTGACAAATGCGTGCACTGACTGGACAGGTCCTCTCAATCTGTGTGGTTCTTTCCTCAAAAGACCACCTCAGACATCGATCTACATGGTCTTCATATAACCTGACCAAGATTATGTCTGGACTTTAAAAGAGACTGTGACCTCTGAGTTTGTTTCGGCCTTTCTTCTCAGAGTAGTCAGATAGGAAACGCCGACTTCATCTAGTTTAAAAAAAAAACATGATTGACGTGTAAAAGTGTTTGTACAAACCTACTTACAAAAATAAATCATTTCATTTCATTTCATTTCATTTCCTACTTATTAGTTTTAGAAAACGAAGTCATGTCAAAAAAAAAAGTTCTAAGTATAAAACGGGAAATGGAGACGTTGAGTATTATAATAAGTATGGATGAATAATTCCTACGATTTCTTTTGACTAATAACAAGACATCGCGAATAATATAATGCTGCACATATAAAACACTAGAAGCGCCTCGCGGTTTCATCCGCATAAGTGTCGATCCCGTAGTAATATCTTGGCTTACCTTGGCTTCAGCACCCTCGGAAACCATGAAAACTAAGAAAGTCAAATGGACGGGCTAACGCTTTTTCGTTACGTGACGATTTGTACCAGTTTACTTTTACCGCAAGTTCCGTTAAAGAACTTCGTTCCAAAAATGCTCTGGTGACATTTATCACGTCCAAAGAAATGGACGGACATTTTTTTTTTTTTTTGGACGGACGGACATTTTTTTTTCTTAATGGCAAACGACATCGTGGCAGGCCCAGACGGAGATGGCGGGATGAGCTGGACTCCTTCAACAAGAACTGTTCCTTAACAGCTTTGAACAGAGAGAAGTGGAAAGAGAGTAGGGAGGCCTTTGCCCTGCAGTGGGACATCACAGGCTAATAATAAATATTTTTTATTTTTTTTTATCTAAGTATTATAAATTGCCGTTCCTTCTTTTTCACTTTTCCCGGTCTACTGCGATTGTGGGCCAATCCTTTAAGAAGAGAAGGGTGGTCTTTGCCCTGTAGTGGGACAACACAGGCTTATAATATAACAAAAAAATTGCCCTACCACTTCCAGGCTTTCCATTGATCTTAGTCCCGTGTGTTCACGGAAGCACGCAGCCGGATCTCCGCTCGTTTGTACCGAGGAGGTCGTTGCGCCTTTCTTGGTACAGAAATATGTTACAGGAGTACCAATGTACAGACGGCAGCACATCAAACTACTACAATCTGTCAAATTTCTTTAATAGATTTTCAACTTTATCGCTAAAACATAAGGTTCAAAGTTGATTGGGAAAATTTGACAGTTTCGTGTAGCTTGATGTGCTGGCGTCTACGTACGTCTTTAAACGGTGCAATGAAGAATCTTGTGTAGGGTAGAAGGTGATACTTATTGTTGCTTTAGTAACAGAAAAGGGCCCGAATGAGGGCTATCGCGTATGAATTCGCCGAGGCGCTAGCGTAGCGTGAGGTCTCTGAAATGTCAAATGTCACTGTTTGTTTCGAATTAGAATAATATTCCCTTATTCACTATGATCACTTAACGATTCCTTTCGTCGAAACCACGGCAATTCCTTACCTAATCACGACACCTGCTAATAACGTAATCTCTATGACGTAATGGCGTGGTTTGAACTGTCAACAGTCAATGTACAGTCAGCAAAAGAGTTAGGTATGCAGGATCGTCGGATATAGTTGCTGAAATTTAATTTGATAAATGAGCTGTTTGGGGTCTATTAATAAAATTAAATTTTATTCGAAAACATCCATCGGTTTATTAATAAACTTCAACTCTATCCGACGTACCTGCATACCTAACTCTTTTGCTGACTGTACATGTTGTCCGTACGGTTGACATTTCGATTCCTTGCCGTTAACAAGACACGATATTGACGTGGATTGCACGTGGTACGATTTTAGCGGGGAACAATAGACAATTGGGGCCCAGGCCTCATACACCGTCCCACATTCCTCCCAAATTCTGCCAAAATAGGACGCAAGAGTTTTCTCATATTACTAATTAGTTCTCAGAAGTTATTAGTTTCCAGTAGAAGTGACTTATTTGACGCCATGTGCACAGAGTAGATAGTTACAGAAGGCTGGCTCTAGAGATGCAACTAGGGTTGCCAGGTCTTAAAACCGAAAAGCTGGACAGTCCAGCCAGTTTAGCCTGACACCCTTAATTTTTACAAGCTTCTATTTTTTAGTCTTAGTTTATCACGACAATTAAAAAAAAAAGTAAAACAAAGCTTTTTTTTTTTCATTTACGATAATACGAGTATTTTATTAAATTTTAATGAAACCTACCACAATCAAATTGAATGAATCAGTCTTCTTTATTATTAAGTAATCATTCAATATTCATAACATTAATTGGTAGTTTAGCAGTACCTAAGTAACTACTATTGCAATGTGCAATGGAAAAAAAAACACAACGTTTATTAACCATAAAATCTTTTTAAATTTTAATATAATAACAAATTTAAAAAGCCTAACAAAAACCGGACAGGCCGGGCACCGTTTGATTTGGCCGGACACGCAACCAAAAAGCCTGATTGTGTCCGGCTTTATCCGGACGCCTAGCAACCCTAGCAACGAGCAAAAACAGGCGCACGCACACATAGTTGCGTAAGAGGCCATAAACTTATCTGAACATGGCTGAAGGTGAACAGTGGACGAAATTACTATGAAACTTGCAACCTCGGAAAGCACGTTAAGGGGCCGGTGCGGCGGAGCATGCGTAGTTCATACAAACGTAATACCAAAGTAATTTGTAAATCAAACATATTCTTAAGGTTGTCTAGTATTTATTCCGATTGGATTACAGAATATCTAGGTTCGAAAATATATTTTTTGAATGGACACTGATTTAAAGACGAGATACGAGAAAAATAAGTTTTCTATAGAAAATTCAAATTCCAGGCCTCTTAAGCCATTGGTTCCGGCTGTCATTCTAGATTTAGACTAGATCTTTGACAGTTGTTACGGGTCGTCAGAGGCCCGAAAATCTGACAACCAGTCCTAACAAGGGGATCGTATTACCTAGTAACTGGGTTGTGGAGGTCAGATAGGCAGTCGGTTCATGTAAAATACTGGCATCCGGTTAGACTGAAAGCTCACCCTAACATAGTTGGGAAAAGGCTAGGCAGATGATTATGATGATGATTAGCGACCCCTGCTTCGTATGGTTTTCATGGCTTGACAAATAATGAAAATTGTTTTATTTTATTGTATATAATATAATTTATATGTATAGAGTAGAAGTGCCGAGTTCTTTATATTTCTGTTCAAAGACAGCGCCGTCAAAACAAGTGACAAATTCAATTTTTCGAACAGGCAAAAACACATCGCGATCGTGACAGCTGTCAAATCGTGTTGTTATTCATTCTTGGTTCAGGCTCCGAAGTAATCTTCTGTCTGTAGGTTATACGGAGTAGGAAACGCGCGTTACTTCGGCCGACACTACGGATTTCTTGCTTAAGGTTTGAAGGATATTGCTAATCCATTGCTTCAAATGTTCGGAAAATGTGTCTGCTCAACATCGTAAATAACGCAATGTCACAATGAAAACCATTGCTACTGTGTGTAACGCAATTAATCCGTAGTAGCCATGGACGTGACTGTACTATGAAGTATTCAGAAAGTCTCCTTTTTGGTAGTTCTGAGAAAATTTACCGTGTAAAGGTACACGTATCAAACCGGAAAGGGATCGGCACCGTATCAACTCGAGCCGTTCAGTATTATTTGTATGAAACTCCATAATGCAACGCACACTAATCGGAATCGTAACGTAATCGCCACGCCTCGGGAAAAGCTCACGAACCGCGATGCCGTGCGTTACGGCTCGTCGTCCCCGCGCTTACTTCTCTCCGTACCCGAGCTCACGTTTCTTCGTCCACCCTTGCCCCTCTCACTCCTCTCGCAGTCTGCCTGCACCACCAGCGGTCGGCGAGCCGTAAGCGCGGGGCGTCGCCTAGCCGTAGCCGAGTCGACGTATCGGAGCTTCTGATCCGCTTTGGTTACGTGCTTACGTTAGTTTGACGGCGAGGCGAAAGGCAATACGGTGGCGATCCCTTTCCGATTTGATACGTGTGCTTTAAAGAGTAGATTCCCGGATAGGCTTGCGGGACGTAAGTACAGCACTGATTATATTAGTTTGAAGTTTGTTTAAAGACTACCTCATCGACTAACTCATCACCTTCTGTTGCTGAGTCTTTGCTTAAAGAAAATGTTAATGGTTGCGATTCGGAATTTCATTTTGAATATATTACCTGTAGAGATATAATTAAAACCTTTCACACTTTAAATGTAAAAAAGACTGCAGATCTGTGGGGTAATTCTGTAGAAGTAGCCAAGTCTATTATTGACATTGTAGCGCCTACTCTAGCTATTATCTTTAATAGTTGTATTGACAATGGGGAGTTTCCTGACCTTATGAAAAATAGTAAAATAATACCTTTGTTTAAATCAGGTAGTACATCAGACCCCACAAATTATAGACCTATTTCTGTACTACCTACCTTTAGTAAAATTTTTGAGAAATTAATTTTAGACCAAATGCAAAGATTTTTTAATAAACATAAATTATTACATAGCAAACAGTTTGGTTTTACAAGGGGTCGTTCAACTACTGATGCCGGCGTTGAACTATTAGGACATATTTATAATGCATGGGAAGATAAATGCGATGCCTTGGGCATCTTTTGTGATTTGTCCAAGGCATTCGATTGCGTTCTTCACGAAACGTTAATCAGGAAACTCCGCCACTACGGGATCCGAAACACTGCTCTGGATCTTCTTATTTCATACTTGAGTAAAAGGATTCAGAGCGTTGACGTTAATGGAAAAAGATCACCCGGATCTATAGTAACAATGGGAGTCCCACAGGGCTCAATTCTTGGTCCTTTCTTGTTTCTCATTTATATTAATGACTTGCCGTACCTCATAAAGGATCATCATGATATAGTGTTGTTTGCAGATGACACATCTCTTTTGTTTAAACTTAAACGTCAGCAGTTGGTTACTGACGATGTAAATAGCGCGATCTCGAAAGTAGTCCACTGGTTCAATGTTAATAATTTGCTTCTAAACGAGAAGAAAACCAAATGCATTAAGTTTACGCTACCCCACGTAAGGCAGGTGAAAACTAATGTGTTGATAAAGGGCGAGGAATTGAATCCTGAAGACAACACAGTATTCTTGGGCATAACTTTGGATGCTAAGCTTCAGTGGGGTCCACATATAGATAAATTGTCAAAAAAGCTAAGTTCTGCAGCATACGCTGTTAGAAAAATTCGAAATTTAACTGATATAGAGACTGCTCGTTTAGTGTACTTTAGCTATTTTCATAGTGTAATGTCGTACGGTATTCTATTGTGGGGAAATGCCGCCGATATGCAGACTATCTTTGTTTTGCAGAAGCGAGCTGTTCGATCAATTTATAAATTAAGTCCGAGACACTCTCTCAGAGACAAATTTAAAGAGATTAATGTAATGACTGTGCCTTCTCAGTACATTTATGAAAATCTTTTATATGCCCATAAAAATATAAAATTGTTTAAAAAATACAGTGATATCCATAATATAAATACTAGAAACAAACACAAATATGTTGTACCTACAACCAGGCTCAAGAAAATAGGTGGCTCGTTCAGATGCCAATGTATACGCTTTTACAATAAACTACCAAGCCACGTTCAAGATCTAAGCCTTAATAAATTCAAATCTTTCATTAAACGTAAGTTGTGCCAGAAAGCCTTTTATACCGTTAAAGATTATATTGAGGACAAAAAGGCTTGGGATTGAGCTGCTTCCAATTTCTGCATTTTGAATGATTTTTTTCTTTTTTATATACACATTGACATTGATTAATATTATTATTATTATTTTTTTTTTTTTTTTTTAAACAATGACATTTGCTTACTTTGTAAAGTATTATATTATTTTTTCATTGTGAATGTGAAGACGATGTGGGTCATTTTACATATATATATTTTTTTATTATTCTCTCTGTTCTGTTTTTTTTTTTTTTCATGGTCTGGCAGTTTGAGTAATTTATGTGGCCTACCCAAATGTCCTTTCTTTGGTATTGTTCGTTGAATCGTTGAGCTCCTTAAGTCTTGAGTTGAGCTGCATGATTTTTGACAAATGCGTGCACTGACTGGACAGGTCCTCTCAATCTGTGTGGTTCTTTCCTCAAAAGACCACCTCAGACATCGATCTACATGGTCTTCATATAACCTGACCAAGATTATGTCTGGACTTTAAAAGAGACTGTGACCTCTGAGTTTGTTTCGGCCTTTCTTCTCAGAGTAGTCAGATAGGAAACGCCGACTTCATCTAGTTTAAAAAAAAAACATGATTGACGTGTAAAAGTGTTTGTACAAACCTACTTACAAAAAAAATAAAATCATTTCATTTCAAATCAAATCATTACCAAATTTATGTCCTAGAAGGAGATTTCGGATATTTTCAGCAGACGGGTCGAACAGCGGGGTAGTTGCGTAACACACTAACCGTAGCAATGGCTTTAATTTTGACAGTTCAACAACATACATTGCGTTTTTTACGCTGTTGAGCAGACAACATTTTCGTACATATGAAACAATGGATTAGCAATATTCATCAACATGATTCAGATTATGATTAAATAAGTAACGTACGGGACCTCAGTCTATGCCAAACGAATGTGAATTAGTCCCGCGTGTGCTTGAACTCGCTATACGTGAATCGTGTCTAGGTATGTGTGCGTGCGTTTTCGCTCGTTTTATGGAACCGGCCTTCTGTCACTATCTATTCTGTGTCGCGTCACAAACAGCGTAGGCACTACAAGTTTATCCACTTATGAATATTACATATAGTATAGACTCATTTACGTACTTAATAATTTAGGTGTTAGGGATATTTTCGGCCTAGGGCGGAATTTAACTGTGTTTCGAGTTTCAGTTATTTTCAAATGGTTTTTTGTTTCGTTGATAGTGTTGGAGCGTTTTTAGGATTCCGTACCCAAAGGGTAAAAACGGGACCCTATTACTAAGACTCCACTGTCCGTCTGTCCGTCTGTCACCAGGCTGTATCTCATGAACCGTGATAGCTAGACAGTAGAAATTTTCACAGATGACGTATTTATGTTGCTTACTAAAAACAGAATAAAATTAATATTAGTATTTAAGGGGGGCTCTCATACAACAAACGTGTTTTTTTCAGCGTTTTTGTCTTGGGGTACGGAACCCTTCGTGTGCGAGGACTCGCACTTGGCCCGTTTTTTTCTTCCGTGGTCTTTATGTGCCTAGGAGAGCAAGCAATCATTTTGATGCAATGACAATCTATTTTTTATCCCGATATTCCCACGGGATCGACATTTACGCGGGTGAAACCGCGGGGCGCAGCTAGTACTCTACATACATATTTTATCTGTGGCATACTTTCCCGCACGATTACGAGAATACAAAGTTAAAATCAGGCGTGTTCAAAATACTGCTTTGTTAACCTAAAAGCGATGCAATAGGCGGGAAATGTCTGAATCGTAAAAAAAATGTCAAATAAAATTGTCAAATTCAAACCCCGCTGCTATCATTTTCATGACAGCCGGCCGTTATGTCGCGGTCACCGCTCTCCGCTCTCATAAATGACTGACGTTTGACGTTTTCCGCCGAATGCGCTAACACTTGGTGGAAAACAGACGTCAGTCATCTTTTACTTGAAGTTGTATCTATGAATAATATTGTACTACCCATTCAAAAGAGCCGTTCCACCAAACAGTTAGCTCAACAAAGCGGATTCTGGCAGAACGCCAGATAGAGGCAAATATCATACATTCTCAGCTTTTATCCTTAACATCAACAAACTCGAATGGTTTAATACAGCTTCGGTAAAGGCGAGTTCTGGAGACCGCTACATAAATACGACCAATTTTTCTCGGTGACCGAATTATCCGACATCGGTTGAGTTTCGAATCAGGAATGAGGAGATCCGCAGGAGAACCAAGGTAACCGACATAGCCCGCAGAATTGCCAAACTTAAGTGGCAGTGGGCAGGGCACATTGCTCGCAGAACAGATGGCCGATGGGGCCGAAAGGTTCTGGAGTGGCGACCACGTACCGGAAGACGTAGCGTTGGAAGGCCTCCCACAAGGTGGACCGACGACCTTGTGAAGGCCGCAGGAACCCGTTGGATGCGAGAAGCACAGAACCGGTCGAAGTGGAAGTGCTTGGGGGAGGCCTATGTCCAGCAGTGGACGTCTTTTGACTGAAATGATGATGATGATGATGATGGTTGAGTTTAGTCAGTTTTTTCACCTTTTCACTTGGATGTCTGTAGTCAACAACGACCTGAAGCAAGTCCATGTGAATGACTCGACGACCTAGGACCGAAACATCTGGCGAAGAAGGACGAGGAGATCCGACCCCAAATTAAATAGGATAAGACGAAAAGAAGAAATAAGATAGACAAAGAAAGAGAGATAGAGGTTGATTTTAGTCGGTTGATTTTGGGCACCAACCAATAGCGGCCATTTTGTCTACGTTTACCTGATATCAGGCGCTTCAGTTTTGGTCTTTTTCGTCATCATCATCTGCCTAGCCAGCCGGCGGGGTCTATCAGACTGTTGCTGACTAAGAACCACCCCGGTGTTCCATCTCACACCTACGCCGGGGGTTGCGGGAACGTACGATCCTTCCGCAACCCCCGACTGGTGCCAGACCGCCGCGTGGTGCGGGCCTTGTCGGGTCGGGAGTGAGGTGTTTGACTCCCCCCGCGACGTCTAAGAGGGGCGCGCGTGGAACACTACGCGCCGCCACCTCGGGTCCTGATGTGTGGGGGGCGACAGACGTCCCCGAGTCCGTCGCCCCTGGACCCATTTAGGGGGGCTGGAAGAGGGCGTTGTCCGCCCTCCGCTGACGCCCGGTGCGCCTGCTGCGGGCCGGGTGAGTGGACGAGATCTTCCTCTCCCTTTCCGCAGCCTCCTTCTGCGAGATGACCGTTTCGCAGAAGGAAACCACCGCGTCCCAGGACTCTTCGCTGCCGACCATCGACTCGACCACGGCCGGCAGCGACAGGTCACTGCCTACTTCTGAGATGAGGGCACGGCGCGGCTCCTCCCAAGCGGCACACTCTGCCAGCGTATGCCACGCCGTGTCCTCCCGGCAGTCGACGCAGTGGTGACACCGGGCGTCCGGCTCCCTGTTTATGCGACACAGGTACTTCCCGAAGCAACCATGCCCCGAGAGCACCTGCGTCACGATCCCCATGTAGAGCCGCCTACAGGCGGCGCTCGGGCCCCCCAGATTGGGAAGCAGCGTTGACAGCGCCCCAGCCGCGCCCAACAATTTGGGCGCTAGTCGCCGGAAGTGGGGGCCGAAATCCCACCGGCTGTCGACGGCCCTGACGAGCGGCCCCTCCTCGACAATGCGGGAACCCACCGGGGGGGACCCCCAACCAACCTATCCCAACCTATCGCCAACTTTTGTCGGACCGATTATTGTCATCCATCTGCGATACCTCTAAAAGCTAAAATAGCTGGACTGGAATGTGTTCACAATTTCACATTCAACACGGTTAGGATTTCAGCTTCCATTCCTATTCCAGCTTAGAGAAATCCTATCTAGCGTAATGCAGCTTCTGAAACCGCACAGGTAAGTTCAAACTATTTGGATTTCTTTAAAACGATTGAAAATACGGTTTGAAGAAAATGGAAGTTATAACATGGGATTCAATGGAAATAGCAAATGGGACCCGTCGTTAATACCTAAAAAAATGGGATCTAAAACTGGGATCCCACGGAAATAAATCAATCTATGTGCAACACAGTAAAACAGAACTTACACAGCTGATCGTTGGTCTTTTTAAATTACGTTTCGTTCTAATTCTTTCAGGATTGTTATGGTTGCTTGTAGCTAAGTAATAACGGCAACACGGGTCGATCGATCAGGTTAAGCTACGCTTGCCACAATGGTCCATGGATGGGTGACCATCTTTACATACCAAGACCCCTCCGTGCCTCGGAAAGCACGTTTAGCCGTTGGTCCCGGCTTTCATTCGTGGATCTTTGGCAGTCGTTAATTTATTATTATAAACTGGTGGCGGAAACTGGTGCATTCACCCTATATGACGTCAGCTCGATTAGTGTTAGCACAGGAAAATCTAGGCTCAAGCTAGAAGTTTTACTGCACTGCATTATCCTCTTTTTTAGGGTTCCGTACCAAACGGACCCCTTGAAAATCAAAACCGAAATATTTTATTTCACATAAACCTACATGGGCACTTAACTTAGCCAGGTGCACGGTTCCAATTGGTCGTTTCCTATGGAGAAGAACCGGCAAGAAACTCCACGGTTACTCTTTTTTTAAATAATTAGCTTTTACAATTAGTCTACCTTAGTCTAACGTTCATCCATCTGTCAGACTAGAATCCTAATTCCGTAACACACTATCAATCTCAATCTGAATCATTTTGAAGGATATTGCTAATCCATTGCTTCATGTGTTCGAATAATTTGTCTACTCTACAATGTAAACCACGAAATGAATGTTGTTGAACTGTCAAAGTTAAAAACATTGCTACTGATAGTTGGTTACGCAGGTGGGACATGTAATGTCTATTACAGGCCTTATCTTTATAACCGCAATTATTCGCTAGTTATTTTTCACAGATTTTACCTACAAGTAGTTGTTCCGGGTCTGGCTGTTTGTGTATGTGAGTTTAAATATTTGTAAACGCACCCACAATACAGGAGAAATTCCTAGTGTGGGGGCAACGTTTAAAAAAAAGAAAAGAAAAAAAAGAACTATATAGCCAATGTCGACAAATAATAATAATATATAATATATCTTTGTTTCCATATCTTGCAATAGTCCTACACCAACCGGGGGTTGTCCCTGGGTGCACTTGCATAGTGCGAACAGGGATAATCGTCGGTTGGTGCCTCGTTTCATTAAAAACGTCTACCGGGCCTCTGCGAGTTGGCTTCGGCCCCTCGTACGCCTTCCAAAGGTCCGGGACCCCAGGATCACGGGAAATATCAAAAGAGGAAAAACAATTATAAAAATAAAAAAATGCAGTCCCAAGAGGTCAACACTGTTGACATGTTCGCAGAATAACTGTGTTTTCCAACTATTATGGCAAATAATATCCGAAACGGCTGGACCGTTATTGACAAGACTTTTAGAGGCTACTTTTATATTAGAAAAGAAAGAAAATCAAAAGGTATTAATGTCACGTGAACGAATTCGCGGGCAGCAGCTGCTCATACTTACAAGAAATCTCGACAAGACGTTTCATTTCACGGACTTGTGCGATAGTACAGAACCAGTCCGACTCGAACTTGCCCAGTTTTTTTTTCAACCTACTAAAATTGTTCCGGGCGAGTTAATTTACTAAAAGGGAGTACCCGAACATTTTAGCTGGCTAAACGATAATATGCTGGCTCTGTGAAAAAGAATGGAAAACTCCGAGAATATTATGTGCGCCTTTCTAGTCGGTTTTACGGCATATAACGGCATATAAGCTACGAGTATATTGGGTAGAGGGTGTTTAAACCTACGTATTTTTCGCGTCTGGTGTCATTTGACGCTATACCTACTTAGAATTTTCACAATATGTTAATAACAGTCAAACAAAAGGGACTTTTTTGGCTAAGTAATAACAGCTGCACGGGTCGATCGATAAGGTTAAGCTACGCTTGCCGCGGTTGGTCCGTGGATGGGTGACCAATAAAAAAGCAATAGTGATCAAATAATTTACAGAAAGTAAAGCGCCTGTCTGGGTTCGAACCTACGACCTACAACACGTAAGTCGCGGCAGATGCCACTGGGCCACTGTTCTCTAATGATACGTTCTAAGTTATTTTTAAAAAGTGCAAAATTTGTCATAATATTCTGGAACGTAACATAAATAATCCTGCATCACCTGTAGAGAGAGCAGGGGTGGCCCAGTCGTAACGCCCCCGACTTACGAGTTTTAGGTCGTAGGTAGGTTCGAACCCATACAGGCGCTTTACTTTGTGTAAATTATTTCATCACCACTGCTCTCAAAACGGTGAAGGAAAACATCGTGAGGAAAACCGGGATGTCCTAGAATCAAAAATTCGAAGACATGTGACATCTACCAACCCGCACTGGGCCCGCGCGGTGGATTACGGCCCACTCCCTCTCACCGAGAGGCCTGTGTCCCAGCTGTGGGAACATTATAGTCTTATTATGTATGTATGTACATGTAAAGAGAATCTCAGCCTTTCTGCACGCGATCTTAAGTTAAAGTAAATTAGGGTATTCGTTACTTTGCGTAGAGCCGAGGACACACGGTAGAGTTTTGATCTAAGTTTAATCGATGGATCTACCATGTAAGTATATTTTAATCAGATAGAATACTCTTTACTATGTATGTACGTGAGAGGCCCGTGGCTAAATAATAACAGCCGCACAGGTCGATCGATCAGGTTAAGCTACGCTTGCCGCGGTCGGTCTGTGACCATCTTTACATACCGTGACCCCTCCGTGCCTCGTTGGTCCCGGCTGTCATTCGTAGATCTTTGGCAGTCGTTACGGGTCGTCAGAAGCCCGAAAGTCTGACTACCAGTCTTACCAAGGGGAATCGTATTACCCAGTAACTGGGTTGTGGAGGTCATATAGGCAGTCGCTCCATGTAAAATACTGGTATTCAGCTGCATCCGGTTAGACTGGAAGCCGACCCCAACATAGTTGGGAAAAGGCTAGGCAGATTGACTCTTTATTATGTACGTGCCATAAACATTATACAGATATAAATGTAGAAATTTTACAAGACGTGACATGGTCTTATCGCTAAAAGCGATCTTTTAAAGACAACCCTTGTGTGGAACAAGGGGGAATTAGAGGCAATACTGCAGGTAGACAGGGGGCCTAAAAAGCCACTTTGGCAGAATCATGAAAGGATAACAGCTTCCCTTTGAAAAATGGCACAGTCAGTAGGTATTAGTATTAAAGATATCTACTCATTTATTGTCGTCGTTTGCTGAGATTGCAGAGCGCCCCGCCCGCGTGCCCCGCAGCCCCGCGCCCGTCAACGCGGCTCCTTCACACAACGCCGCCCGAGCCCCTCGCACCGTCCCGTTGCCAATGTCTGCAGCCCTGGCGAAGCCCATAGAAAAGGAATCCGCTAGCGTCACCGCGAGTGCCCCAGGAGCTCCAAGTAGGAAGCCTATGCCAAAAAAGGCAACGAATAACGATGATGAGGGTTTCGTGACGGTGCAAAGGAGGAAGCGCCGGCCGCGAACGAACAAGAACCGCTGCGGCAAAGCTCCTACGGAGCCTGAAGTCAGCTTGCGTGCCGCAAAGCCGAACACACCGGTGTACATCTCCCGCCTCCACTACACCACTGAAGCGGAAGACATCGTGACGTAGCGTACGTGCGCCAAAGGTTGAAGTACGCGCCGAGGCTGCAGCTGCTGGAGTTGCATCGCAACGTCAACTTTAAGGCGTTTGTGGTGCGCATACCAACATGCTTCCTGCACCTGGTGATGGAAGAAAGCTTTTGGCCGCAGGATGTGGTATTCCGCCGCTTTCGCGGACAAGTGCCACCGGAACGCACGAAGACTTAGTGCAACTAAGTGATACTAACATAGTTATTAAGTTTTATTTACTTACAAAATTGTTACTATAATTATGTATACTTAGGTTAAGGTATGTATCTATGGGTCTTTGTTACCTGATAATAAATGGTTTATGCGGTGCAACCTGCCGCTGAAATCGACATTTTTAATACTAGTGTTGCTAAATTGAAGAAAATTTTATCTAATTGCTTCTTTGAGCGTAAATAGTAGTTTTTTTTTCTGTTTTGCTTAAAGTCTATTATATTTTTTTTCTTCTGTTTCATAATGATTTTAATACTGCAAGTGGAAACTTGTAATTGGCCTTATTTTGCATAAATTATTACTTACTGTATTTGTTTAGCTGTAAGTTTTCCTAAAATAAATAAAATAAAATAATACTCCGGCTTACCTCTTACAAAAATTTACCCTTTGCTACTGTCCTTTATATATTGGCCCTTTTATAAACCGTCATTAACGCATGTGCTAAGTCATATATTCTGCATGTTATTTGCACGTTAGAAAGTGTCACCGCGAACAATATAAAGATTGATTGTACTCGTCTACCATCAGTATTCTCATGTTAATTACTTCCCCATTACTACCAAACCAATGGAAAGGTGCACATCGGGTTTTAATTTATTTCTACTTCGTGAGTATCGAGTTAAAGTGGTAAAAGCTAGAGAAATTGAATGCTAAGGGACTGTTCACACGACGTCTTTTTTACGCGAAGAAGACGCGCGACGACACTCGTTTACACAATTGAGTGATATAATACGCAACTCACTTGCGTAGAGCGGTGGCCATCATGAAAATCTGACTTTTCCACTAGTATTTGACGTGAGGAAATGCGGTTGGAGATACTTTTGAAAAAGCCTAAGTAAAAAGACATAGTTCGAGGTTTGGCTCTCGCCCACTGACCTCTATTAAACACAGTGCTCTTGCCTATTTCCCAGTTACTGGGTAACACGATATCTCTTAATAAGACTGTTTTCGAGATTTTCAGGCTTCTGACTACCCGTAACGACTGTCAAAGATGACAGTGAATAAAACTGAACCATCACTCTCGGATCGGTGACACTGAATCGGGTATACTCGGCTCTAGTTAGTCGGTAACGCTGAATTGCGTATCATCATCATTTCAGCCGAAAGACGTCCACTGCTGGACATACGCCTCCCCCAAGCACCTCCACTTCGACCGGTTCTGTGCTTCTCGCATCCAACGGGTTCCTGCAGCCTTCACAAGGTCGTCGGTCGGAATTGCGTATACCCGGCGCTGAATCACGTATACTCGGCTCTTCGTAAGTTTTCACGTCTCTCGTGTGGTCATAAGCACACACACTCTTTTTATAAACTTTTCCGAGAATATGACGCGCGGTCGGAAAACGCGCGTAGAAATGATGTCGTGTATTATATAGAGGTTCTAAACCTAAGACGTGGGCGTCGGGCTTTTACTGTCACCTTTAAGACTATGGTTTCCTGCATTTTAATTAGTTTCTCTTTGAATATTGAAAGCAGTAGAGTGCTGGCAGTCTTTAGCTTTCGAACTAGGGAAACGTCATGTACGAGTAAATATAAAAATATTGAAGGCATTTAAGGCTGATTTTTCCAACGCCAGATAAATTTATCGGAGAAATAATTACGAATTTTTGACAGTTCTTCCATACAAAAACTGTCAGACGTCAATTTTATTCCACGAATAAAATACACCTGTCGATTGAAAAATCATACTTCAGCTTGATTAAAGTTTAGTGAGGAATTTATTGGAGAGCTCTCTATGAACGAGTTAAAAAAAAACTTAACCAAATCAAGACAACAAATAAGGTTCCAATCATCAGATTGAAGCCTCCTTTTAAGCAAAAAATGCCTGTATTAGGAGACTCCGCTCTTCCTTAGCAAGATAATTTTACAATATCTAATATATATATATATTTTTTTTATACGTAGGCCAGCAGTCGATCGCTCAGCCACTGCGCCAACCGTGTTGTCCGTGTTGTCAATTCCTTAATTCTTGAAAGTGAAATTGAAACATCGTTGGAAAACCGGCATGTCCTTGAACCTTCGAAGAGAAAATTCGAAGACATGTGACATCTACCAACCTGCATTGAGCCTGGGTGGTAAACTCCACTCCCACTCCCTTTCGGAGAGAGGAGGCCTGTGGCTGATTATGCAGAAAGTGCCTTCATCATCATCATTTCAGCCGAAAGACGTCTACTGCTGGACAAAGGCCTCCTCCAAGCACCTCCACTTCAACCGGTTCTGCGCTTCTCGCATCCAACGGGTTCCTACGGTCTTCACAAGGTCGTCTGACCACCTTGTGGGAGGCCTTCCAACGCTACGTCTTCCTGTACGCGGTCACCACTCCAGAACCTTCCGGCCCCACCGGCCATCTCTTCTGCGAGCAATGTGCCCTGCCCACTGCCACTTAAGTTTGTCAATTCTTCGGGCTATGTCGGTTACCTTGGTTCTCCTGCAGATCTCCTCATTCCTGATGAAATTGCCTTGAGTGCACAATTTCTGTCGTTCAAAGCCAAGTAATGGTGATATTATGCTTGGTTTGTATGGATAGTGTTGACAATGTCGCCTCTAGCACCAAGTCTCGGAAAGATTAGAATTCTTTTGTCAGTTTAATATAGAAATAGGTGTCTCTTTGTATACTTACGCAGAAAAGCTGAAGAAATCAAAAAGAGAAACTGTGATGCAGGAGTATTGTATAGTAAGTTAAAAAAAACTGTTCTTGGGAAATCACACTAATATTATAAAGGCGAAAGTTTGTGTGTGTGTATCTGGGGGTGTGTTTATATGTTTCTTACTTCTTCACGCTCAAACGGCTGGACCAATTTTGATGAAATTTTGTATGGAGGAAGCTGACACCCTGGATTGACATACTTTTTATCCAAATATTCCCACGGGATCGAAACTTATGCGGGTGAAACCGCGGGGCGCAGCTAGTTTTGCTAATAAAATCCACTAAGTAAAGTAGATTTTATTAGCCAAATTCCCAAAATGGCTTGGGGTTAGGGTGGGGCTAAAATGTTAAGTGCTTAGAGGCCCTCGGTCCCCAAGTCCGGCCTGGCTCTGCCTGCATGCAGGCCTGGACTTGGGGACTTGGGATTTAGAATGTTTCGATGTTTGAGTGCCGCATCTAAACAAAGAATAATTTCTTAGTCTATGCTAGTATTCTTGGCATTATACCAATTGAAGGTCAAGAACAAAAGAGAACTTCTTCAGAAATTACGTGAGAGTACTATTTGTTAGTGTGATCTTGGATTAGATTTAGATAGATAAAATTTATTTCTGAGTTTATGGTACATTTAGATCTTTATTTTCTCATACATTATGAATGGAACGACTTTTTTGATGATATCTCCAGAACGGATTGACTGATTTTAGGACAGACATATTTTTATCCTTGGATATAGACTTATGCGGGTGAAACCGCGGGGTGCAGCTAGTTAATAAAGTAAAACTGTGGCATAATATTGCATGCAATGCATTCTACAACGTTTTTCGACAAATCCTTTTCTGTTCAGGCCGCTCGTTTATGGAATGCATTGCCAGTTCAAATAAACGCGCGCAATCGTTAGCTGTATTTAAGAGACTCGTGAAGGAACATTACTTGTTGTTGTGATCTTGTTTTCGTAGCTGCAATAATCTAAAGTCGTCATTTATTTTCGTTGCTTATATGTATATTTGGCCACCACTGCTCTCAGAGAGCAGTGGTGGCAAAGTGGTAACGGCCGCGACTTACGAGTTGTAGGTCGTAGGTTCGAACCCAGACAGGCGCTTTACTTTGTGTAAATTATTTCATCACCACTGCTCTCAAAACGGTGAAGGAAAACATCGTGAGGAAACCGGCATGTCCTAGAACCAAAAATTCGAAGACATGTGACATCTGCCAATCCGCACTGGGCCCGCGTGGTGGATTACGGCCCACTCCCTCTCACCGAGAGGAGGCCTGTGTCCCAGCAGTGGGAACATTATAGGCTGATTATGGTATATGTATATTTAGTATGTATTTATTTATGTATCTATTATACAGCATTATATATGTATATACCTATGTATCTATTATAGTATATTATTTTGGCACCACTGACAACCCCATTTTTTATATCCACGCAATCACTGTCCATTCCAAGGTTGCCTGGAAGAGATCGCAAAAAGCGATAAGGCCGCCCATTGTATGTTTTGTATTAATCGTATTTTTTTGTTATGTATTTTCTGGTGTACAATAAAGTATATATAAATAAATACATAATAATATTATTTCCTTCGCTTTCTAACTGCGGAACCCTAAAAACTCCCGTAGTAACAGTCGGTTCTTTCATTTTAATGACCTATAAAGAAAAAATAACGCGCAACTTTCCCGTCACAAGAAAAATAAATTTCTTCCCTTTTTCTTGGGAGACTATTTCGTGCTTAAAAACATGATAAAGACGTTGTTCGCTAATATTCTCTCATATATTATTTAGCTAGCTGACCCTGCGAACTTCGTACCGCCTCGCGCCCCGCCAGCCGCAGCTCTGCCCCATCTCTGATATTTTCTAAGATATATTCATTTTAATGATATGCTGTAAAGGGCAATTTTGATCTACATGAAATGCACAACGTATCTAATGTATTAAATTGGATAAAGAATAATACTGTATTGTTCAAAATAGCTTAGTAAATAACCCATAATTTTTTTGTAATATGTAAACGATAAAAATGGTTACTTACTGTAGGTTATTCTTAAGAGATAATTATATACCATCGCGAACTTTTTTATTATCGATCTTTTTAAGATTTATAATTCCATAGTACATTAATTTGAACTATCTCGTTTTGCAATGTAAGTGCACGAAAAAAAACAGTGGCACCCCGGGAGTGCCGTACAGAAGTGAAAACAAAACACAAACAGAATACTTTGTCATCACTCACTGACATATCGCATATACATTAAAACCGAGTACATCCCGAGGACATCCGAAGCGAGTAATTTTTAATCGTCTTATAAACAAAACACGCGCGTGTGTTTATATGTCTGTTACTTCTTCACGCTCAAACGACTGGACCAATTTTGATAAAATTTTGTGTGGAGGTAGCCGACACCCTGGATTAACATATAAGCTACTTTTTATCCCGATATTCCTACGGGTTCGACATTTACGCGGATGAAACCGCGGGGCGCAGCTAGTGTTAAATATAAATTCTATATTCTACTATTATTTCCATATCATTTAAGAAAATCCCTAAGATATTCATTCTTTCATAAATGCACAAATATGTAGGTTCATGCATAAAAATATAATATGCATTTCAAGAACACCATTACTACCGTCTCGCAAACAATGCATATACAGGGTGTTTCTTTCAATAGGCTATTTGACAATGTAAAAAATAAGGTCATAATTATTGACACTCGTATAGATTATCGCTTTTAAAATTGATTTGCACTAATTTTACTACAAAACAAAACAAGTATTATTTATAAAAAAAATCCCGAAAAAACTTCATCTTTTCAAATCTGGCGCCATTTAATCGAAAACGGTCTGGATTGGCTGAACTTAAGATGACGTCATGATTTAGTAAATTTCTGTCTATCGTTGACAGAACAGATGACTTATGTCTAGTATCTCGACCGTTTCAACGTTTGTTTACGTGAATGGTGACGTCACGACGCCATATTGTTAAAGATAGCGTTTTGGCGGCTTATTTAAACAGTACATTTTTATTTACTATTTTTTAAAAGAAATACATTATGCAATTTGAAGTAATAGGTTTTTGTGGGCTCGTTAGACACCATTAAATAATCTGAGATGTTTATCAGAAACCAGTCAAATAGCCTATTCAAGTTAGATTCTTCATTCTGTGAACGGACCTTTGTTCAAATGGCAGAAAATCGAGGTCTCGAGAAAACTCCTTTGACGTTCAGTTGTTGGTTTTTCAGTCGTTTCACTTACATGCTTCGCTTTTGCATTACAGTCAAGCGAAAAGACTGGAAAAAGAAATTAAAATTTCTCAAGTTTTGAACGGCCGTTATTTTTGGCCTGAACTTGGCCACGATTCGGCCACAGCTTTACTCCATCGGCCATCTTCTCGCCTAGCTAGATATCCTGCCCAACTCCACTTGAGGCGCATCGCCCTGTCCTCGACGTCGTAGACTTTCGACCCACAGATATAGATAGACCTAGATAACGCAAGTATCACGAACTGTATGAAAACCAAGCGTGTCATTTTTTGACTACCTACTATGACGTCAAAAGCTCGCGCTCTCGCTCACGCTTACCCAGCCAGAAGTACACAGGACTGAGCGCGAAAGTGGCGGCTTACGATTCTTTATCGTAAGCTGGTGCGATTTTTGGCACGCGAAGTAGTTGCTCTTGCGTTATCTAGGTGTATCTATGTCTATGTTTCGACCGCACTGCACAAATATAAACACTATTGTTTGTATTTACCTATGTTACCTATGTTTGGAAAAGAAAATAGTAAATCACACTAATATTATAAAAGCGAAAGTTTGTGAGTGTGTTTGTGTGTGTGTTTATATGTTTGTTACTTCACTACACTTAAAAAAATATGATTGACATATAAAAGTGTTAGTACAAACCTACTTACAGAAAATAAATAATTTATCAATTTATCATTTCACGCTCAAACGGCTAGACTAATTTTGATAAAATTTTGTGTGGAAGTAGCTGACAACCTGGATTAACATATAGGCTACTTTTTATCCCGATATTCCCACGGGATCGAAACTTATGCGCGTGAAACCGCGGGGCACACCTAGTCCTTCCATAAATAGATTCTTTCCATTCTCATCCCAAGCCCGGTTTACTCTAGGGATGAATAAATTGATCCCAACTAATGAGGGTACGACCAATTCATTTATTCTCCATACACCCTGTATACGAGTAATATCCTATTCTTTATGATATATATTCTCACAGAAATCAGTAATATTTAACGGTAAATATCGGTAATATCGGTTACTTTTACTTGTGCTGATCACGGGCTGAATATTAATTTGGCTACTCATCTTAGAATCTTATTATTCGTATGGCTTCCGTCTGTGCCTTTCATGATTTCTACCATTTATATAACACTAGCTTTGGGCCGCGGCTTCGCCTGCGCGGAGGTCGGAAATTATCCCAAGGAAACGTATTACCGGGATAAACTATCTGTGTGCCAAATTTCATCCAAATCCGTTTAGTCGTTTTTCCGTGAAAGAGTAAGAAACATCCATCCATCCTGACATACTTTCGCGTTTATAATATTAGTAGGATAGTAGGATATGATGTGGCGAGATTCTCCTCTCTTCTAAGGAAGAGGTGGCGAGACAACCTAGACGCGTACCGCAAGGATTGGATCGAGGTAGCTCTAGAAAAGGATGTCTGGAAGGGTTTGGGGCAGCCTTAGCTCAGCAGTGGGACAAGGTCGACTAACTTAAAAAAAAAAATGTTTTTTGTGTGTGCGTCATCATCTGCCTAGCCTTTTCCCAACTGCTATGTTGGGGTCGGATTCCAGTCTAAGCGGATGCAGCTGAATACCAGTATTTTACATTTAGCGACTGCCCATCTGACCTCCACTACGATACCCCTGGGTAATACGATACCCCTTGGTATGACTGGTTGTCAGACTTTCGGGCTTCTGATTACCCGTAACGACTGTCAAAGATCCACGAATGACAGTCGGGACCAACGGCTTAACGTGCTTTCCGAGCCACGGAGGGATCTCGGTATGTAAAGATGGTCACCCATCCACAGACCAACCGCGGCAAGCGTAGCTTAACCTGATCGATCGACCTGTGTGGCTGTTATTATTTAGCCACGGGCCATCCCAGCCATCCCTCAATTACCTACTGCACAATACTGTTATATGTTACCAATGAAAAACGTGAAAAAAAACGTTGTTTATCATATCATTAGTGTCCGACCGAAGCTTCGGCTTCGGCTTCGGCCACCTTCGGCCAAAAAAGCACCTTCGGCCAAATCTTCGGCTTCGGCCAAAAATTTGCCGAAGGTTTGGCCGAAGCCGAAGTTTTGCTAGTTGTCAAAATTTGAAATTTACTGAACGATGCTAGAGCGAGACGGAGAGTGTGCAGAGCAGCAGAGTTTCGCCGCGCCGCCGCACCGGACCAAACGAATCGCAGTTAGTAAACTAAACGAGTCAAAACAAGTTTGAGAGCGCGTCTTAAAATTCTAATAAGTGTTTTGTTTTTAAATATTTCATATTTGTTATTACAAATTATTTTATTTATTACTGTGAGTAGTACCTGTGGTGATACGTTCATTATTGTGAGGCACTCTAAGAACCAAAAAACCGTAGTATTGGCTGGTTTAAAATATTTTATGTTATCTAACGTTAGGTAGGAAACTAAATGGAAACAATGTTGGTATGTTACTCACAATATGTATCTAGTATATTCTGAGATCAAAGTAACTATCGTATTTCTCCAGGTCAATGACACCTTCGGCTTCGGCTTCGGCTTCGGCCGAAGGTTTTGGTGAATACCGATTAATCGGCTTCGGCTTCGGCTTCGGCCAGAATTGCACCTTCGGTCGGACACTACATATCATAGACTATTTAGCTGTTAAAAAAAATTACGGCATCGGTACCATTATACTTGTACATCGAAAAACAAAATGAATTTACATATCGCGTAAAATACGGCGAAATGTAAATAAAATGCTAACTTTAATTAAAAAGTGAGTATTATTTTTAATTAAAAAGTATTACTTTATACTATACAGCTTTTCTCATTATAAATTGCACGTTTTGAACGTCAAATGATAAATATGGTATTAAATATTTTGTTCCCCTAAAATGGTTTTAAAAAACACGTTACTTCTGACAACGCTGCCGGCTTTTTGAGCACTTTACCCATTGACAGCGATGCGGACGATTTTTTTTATGCCCAATGAGCTTTCCCTTTTTTTTCCTTTAAATACTTGGACATGGTAAAATTATATATTTTAGTGTTAAATTGTATATTGTATTTAAGATTCCATAATATACTTGCTGTAAAATACCCAGGTGAGAACAGTGTCATACAGTAAAATAAATTCCAATAGAGAATGAATGAAAGAAATATCCCTTGAAATGAATTTAGGGCGGGTTTAAACGTCAAAAATGGCGCTAAAGATCGTCAAACCAAAATAAAAATAAAATAAACATAGAATTAATTTAATTCAGACTATTTTTGCATGTCCATCATGTTGCAAAATAAAGTGTTGTTTCAAATTACAATTACAAAAGCGAAGCCTTGACGTTCGTCAAATAGTAACAACTACGCTACGTAATCGTTATTACTTGACGTACGTATGTTACGTTAACCAACCGTTTGAAACAACCCAATTCACACCAAAAGAGCGTCGAAGCGCAGCGAAGCGGAGCGCAGTTTCAGTGTCATATGAATTTTAACTTTATTTTCATTACTATAATACTTATTATGGCATGAGAAACTCGAACGAGTCGCGCGGATGCCCGCGGCGCAGTGCCGTAACTAGGGCGGTGCCAGCGGTGCCCAGGCACAAGGCGCAGACCCTGGAGGGGCGCAGAAATTACCAGACCTGGGCCACTAACACTACCTATTATTTATTCTTTTATACGTGTGGATTCGCGTCGTCCGCGTATATTCTTCTTACAAATAAATAATATTATCAATATTAAAGACAATGAGATCGTAATAATAATCGTAAAAGTTTGTGAAGAATGTGATATCGAAGACGATTTTCCTGAAAAGCGTAAAAAGCGAGTAAAGAGACACGACTTGAGAGAAAGTTCAGACGCCAGCTACGATCTTACCCCACAACAAAACTTTAAAATTCATATAAATGAAGCAATTGATAAAATAATTTTTGAATTGGAATTTTCAAATAAACGTTTTTGACGACGGGGGACGCGGTGTCCCGGGGTGAGGTCGTCGTGGCGGTGTCACTCGACATCGCCAACGCGTTTAACACCCTGCCCTGGAGCTGCATTGTGGAGGCACTCCGGTATCACCGGGTGCCGACCTACCTCCGTCGAATAGTCGAGGCGTATTTGCCGGACAGAGCCGTCATCTACCCCGGTCGCGACGGGGAGTGGTGGATGGAGAGATGGCGTGCGGTGTCCCGCAGGGATCGATTCTGGGGCCGTTCCTGTAGGACATCGGCTACGACAGGGTGCTGCGGGCCGACCTCCCTGATGGCGTCAGCGTGGTTTGCTACGCTGACGACACGCTGGCCCTGGCGCAGGTCGCATCAGGTGGCGGCCGACGCGATGAAACGCGGGGTTGCGATAGTCGTGGAGAGGATCCGGCAGTTAGGTCTCGAGGTGGCATTGCACAAGTCCGAGGCCATGTCGTTTCATGGGCCCCGGAACGCGCCACCTTCGGGATCCCAACTAACGGTAGGAGGGGTTTACATCGGCATCGAGACGACGATGAAATACCTGGGTCTCGTCCTCGACAGCCGGTGGAACTTCGTCGAGCACTTTCAACGTTTGGCCCCCAAACTGGACCGGGCCGTGGCCGCCTTCAAGCGGCTCTTGCCCAACCTGAGGGGGCCAAACGCCTCCTGCCGGAGGCTTTACGCGGGGGTCGTGCGGTCCATGGCCCTATACGAGGCCCCGGTGTGGGCGTGTTCATTGCGGCGGCGAGCCGCCCACTATACCTGAACGCGCCCCAGAAGGTGGTAGCCGTAAGGCTTATCCGGGGCTACCGCACGATCTCGGGCGAGGCGGCAGGCCTCCTTGCCGGAATGCCGCCATGGGATCTGGAGGTGATAGTCCTCGCACGCCCATATGAGTGGCGCGCGGAGGCACTACGCCGGGGGGAAAGGGGGAGCGGAAGGATCTCCGGCGTGATCTCATGGCGACATGGAAAGAGCGACTGTCGCAACCCAGCGCAGGGCACGCCACGATAGCGGCAATAAGACCCCTCCTTGAGCAGTGGCTAGAGAGGCGCCACGGCGCCCTCACCTACCGCCTGACGCAGGTCCTCACCGGACACAGAAGTTTCGGGAGGTTCCTGCACATCATCAGGCGGGAGGAAACGTCCGGGTGTCACCATCGCCAGGATCGCCCAGAGGACACGGTGGAGCACACGGTAGAGGTCTGCCCCGCTTGGGCGGAGCACCGCCGTGTCCTCGTAGAGGCGATCGGGCAGCGGCGGCGACCTCTCGCGTCCGCCCTGGTGCAAGCCATGGTCCGGGTCGAAAGGGAGTGGGTGGCGGTCACCTCCCTCTGCGAAGCAGTCATGCTAGCAATGGAGGTGGCGGGACGGCTCAGGGAGAGAGCTTCGCGTCCCAGCCGCCGCGGGAGACGCTCCGGGTGTCGGGAGCCGCGTGACGACTCCCGGCCTCCGAAGGCGCGGGCCTGCGGGCGGAGAGTAATGGGTAGCTCACCGTCCGATCAGGACCAGGCCCGTGCCGGACGGCGCGTACGTGTTCCACGCGTGCCTCAAAGAGATGTCAGCATCGAGAAAGGGGCCCCTTAGGACCGAAGCCTGCCGGGTCACCGGGATTGTCCCAAAGGGTTACCGCTGGCCCGGAACATAAAGGGCTAAGGAAGGAACACGAGTGGGTTTTAGTCAGTAAGAGACTGACACTCCCTTCCGCTCCACCCAGAGCGGGAGGGTCATTTGATGATTTCCCATCCGCAAAAAAAAAAAAGGGCGCGGTTATAGCAGCTCGCACCGGGCGCATAAAAGGCTAATTACGGCACTGCCGCGGCGCCGCTGGAATTCCAGCGAATAGCTTTCTCTACCGAACGGTTGCGATAATAAGTATTATAGTAATGAAAATAAAGTTAAAATTCATATGACATTGAAACCGCGCTCCGCTTCGCTGCGCTTCGACGCTCTTTTGGTGTGAGTTGAGCCGTGTTTCACATAGAAGGCTATGTGAGAGACACAGAGGTCTATTGTCGCCTACTTCACAAGGACCGTGTGGCCTAATGGATAAGGCGTCGGACTTCGGATCCGAAGACTGCAGGTTCGAGTCCTGTCACGGTCGAAATGTTCTTTTTGTTTTCATTTTAATATTAATTTCTTTTGGTAAGTACAATACGCAAACTGGATTTTATAGGTGAAAATAGTAAAGGTAACAACATTCATAAATATAATTTAAATTATTCCGTATTTCTTTTATTTATTTAGCTGCATTGAGAAATACGTCATAATCATTCATAATCTATTCATTCGAAATATCTAACCTCAAATTCACCGACAGCTGAGCAAACACATTTTTTTTGACAACTATTTTTGTTCCATTGTTGGGTCTTGTTCCACTGCTGGGTAATTTATATGAGGCGCTTGTGGCTAAGTAATAACAGCAGCACGGGTCGATCGATCAGGTTAAGCTACGCTTGCCGCGTTCGGTCCGTGGACGGGTAACCATTTTTACATACCAAGACCCCTCCGTGCCTCGGAAAGCACGTTAAACCGTTTGTCGCGGCTGTCATTCGTGGATCTTTGACAGTCGTTACGGGTAGTCAGAAGCCCGAAAGTCTAACAACCGTAAGGGGTATCGTATTACCCAGTAACTGTGTTGTAGAGGTCAGATAGGCAGTCGCTCCATGTAAAATACTGATATTCCGCTGCATCCGGTTAGACTGGAAGCCGACCCCAACATAGTTGGGAAATGGCAAGGTAGATGATGATATTTCGTCACATCGTTGCATATGCGTACAAAATAATATAGATTTTAAAAGACATCCATACTTTTTCGTCCTAATTACTGTTAGCCTACATCGGCCCACTGCTGGGCAACGACCTCTCTCCATGACTTCCAGCCCTTTCGATCTACGAGGTCTAAAGCGGACCACTGGTCCTTGGTCTTCTCCAGCTCGTCCCGCCATCTTCTACGGGGTCTGCCGCGGCGCCTTCTGGCTGTGTCAGGGCTCCACGTAGTGGTTCTACTCAGCTCATTAGCATGGCAGACGTGGGCAGCCTAGTCCTACAGTTTAGCAGCTTTTTAAGCAACGACAGTAATCTGTGTTTTGGAGCGCAGTGCGGTGTTCATCATTTCAGCCGAAAGACGTCCACTGCTGGACATAGGCCTCCCCCCCAAGCACCTCCATTTCGACCGGTTCTGTGCTTCTCGCATCCAACGGGTTCCTGCGGCCTTTACAAGATCGTCGGACCACCTCGTGGGAGGCCTTCCAACGCTACGTCTTCCGGTACGCGGTCGCTACTCTAGAACCTTTCGGCCACATCGGCCATCTGTTTTGCGAGCAATGTGCCCTGTCTACTGCCACTTAAGTTTGGCAATTCTTCGGGCTATGTCGGTTACCTTGGTTCTCCTGCGGATCTCCTCATTCCTGATTCGATCACGCAGGGAAACTTCAAGCATAGCCCTCTCCCTTTGGGTAATTTTTAGCCTTCTTATAAGGCCCATTATGAGCGACCACGTTTCAGAACGTTTCACGTTTCAGTGTGGTGTTGTGTTTCTCAAATTTCTGAATAGAAGAAATCTCTATCTGCCTATTATCTTTCCACAAACTAATGAACCGATAGTTATGAAATTTTAAGGATAGGTAGCATGGGACCAGCGGGGTAGTTGCGTAACACAGTATCAGTAGCAATGTCTTTCATTTTCACAGTTCAACAACATTCATTGCGTTATTCACATTGTTGAGCAGACAAATTTGAACATATGAATCAATGGATCGCAAAATACTTTAAAATGATTCAGATTGATCCATCTTGTGGGAGGCCTTCAAACGCTACGTCACAGAGAGAGAGTTCTTCTCGGCTGCGCCAAATATGCCCAGTTCGGCAAAAATGCCAGACAACTAGTGCCTGTGCCAGACGCTTGTTCTCAACTGGACCTGAAGTGTGAGGTGGCGGATGCAAATCAGTTTCACACTATGTCAAATTGGGTCTTTCTATTGAGAATTTCTCAGTAACAGCTCGGATTCGTGCCCAATTGATGGCAACAGGTCATCTGCCTAGCCTTTCCCCAACTATGTTAGGGTCGGCGTTCAGTCTAACCGGATGCAGCTGAATATCAATATTTTACATGGAGCGACTGCCTATCTGACCTCTGCAACCCATACAGGGTAACACGATACCCCTTGATAAGACTGATTGTCAGACTGTCTGGCGTCTGACTACCCGTAACGACTGTCAAAGGTCTAAAAATGACAGCCGGGACCAGCGAGGACAACCGGGTCTCAGTATGTAAAGTTTAGATGCCACATCATATGAGATTGGTATGAGAAGATCATCTATCCACGGACCGAACACGGCAAGCGAAGGACCCGTGCAGCTGTTATTACTTAGCCACAAGTCACGAACCCCTATATAATTGGCGAATGTGGTTGTTATAGCCTTATAGGTATACACTTCTACCTTTTCAAGCGTGATACAAACTTTATGCACACAAACTATAACTGTACAGGAATGTAAACTCAAAATTTGTACCCAGTAGCTTAGCGAAATGCGAGGCGCCATTTTACTGTGACGTCACTTCCTTGAGAGCCAAGTGTGAGTCTAATTGCATTGCATCTATGAATAATAATTTCTGAGACATAACATTTATAACTGCCTGTGTTTTAGTTAAGTGCAACTTGCATTTATCCCCTGACTTCTCTCGTATGGTATTTGGCTATACATGTATATGGAGGGAAATTAATTGTTTTATAGAGGTATGAGAACTAATAAAAAAAAATACCTCTAATTTTCCTACATTTTTTTTGACATTTGTTTGTCATCGAGATAGATAGGCCCGTGGCTAAATAATAACAGCCGCACAGGCCGATCGATCAGGTTAAGCTACGCTTGCCGCGGTTGGTCTGTGGATGGGTGACCATCTTTACATACCGTGACCCAGTGGCGTGCCTAGGGGTCAAAATTAGGGCAAGCCCACAGATTTTCAAGGTATAAAAAAACGCCCAACTGAGGGATTGGCTGATTTTCTTGTTGTTAATGGTTGTTAGTAGTACTAACATCATTATTATAATTTTGGTAAGAAAAACTTATTTCAAGCATCAGTACGTAATTGTCATAAGCGCCATCTATACTAATGAATGCGTAAAATAAATGAACCACAACGCTTAGCCGGACCTTTTTTCATTTTGCTTGTCACTTGCAAAATTTGTTCAATCAAAATGCACTAGATGGCCTCCAAATATTATCGATTTATTGTTATTTTCTCGTACGCATTATTTTATGAATTAGGTACTTACATTTTTAAAGTCAATTGATAATTTTAACATGAGCCACTACATAGGTTTGTCATATCATATTCATACCTAATAAACGATCGAATGAGTAGGTACCTATTTTATTTATTCTGTCTTCTTCACTGACAAAAATACTTGTTTTTATTTCCGAGAAGTACCGACAGTCCGACAGTAATTTAAGATTGGCTACGGTGAAGTAAAGAGTTATTTATTGGCAGAAAATTGCAGAAAACTCAATGTATTTACGTACCTTTTCGATGACAGATTCCGAACACATAATGATAAAAGAACACTATATTCATTAACCATTTACAAAATCATAGGGAATGACATCACCAATCACCACAATCAATATTTTTTTCAAATAATAAAACTAATTCTCAAAGTAAGTATTCAAAACTTCAAAACAATAACAATTTGTTTGAGTCGCGTCGTGTCATCGACTCATCGCGCCCGCCACACGTGCTTTCGCAACTAACTTTACGCGGGTCAACGCAACGCGCGGATAGTGCATTTGCGCGAACTTCATGCCTCTCAAAAGCCTGGCTTTTCATTTCATAGAACTCTGTGTATAAGTACTTACCAATATATCAACAAATGTAAACGTTTCTATAGCAATTTGTATGCGAAAACTGCGAGACAGAGAAAGGAAAGGCAAGCCAGGTAAAAAGCCAGACTAAGTGTGAGCGAGATGGCGCATTTGAACGCATTGTATAGCGTTTAGAGCCGAATTCCGAATTTGGCGCGAACCTATCCCAAAGTTAGCGCTAGTTCGGATTTCGAAATTGTATTATATGTCATGAATGTTTGAGTTCGAGTTAATTGGCTGGAATTTTTTGAATATATTTTTTATTGATTTTGTTGTTGTGAATTATGATTTTATTAGGGCAAGCCGGGCTTTTCTGCTTCTATGAAGGTACCGCCACTGCCGTGACCCCTCCGTGTCTCGGAAAGAACGCGAAGCCGTTGGTCCCGGCTGTCATTCGTGGATCATTAAATAGATTGTGCAACTGTTAGTATGTGAAATTTTTTTTTAAACCCCACATTTTTCATCGGTGTTTAGACAAAGATTTTGAGATGAATGAAATTGAAATTATTCCCCTTAAAAAAACCAAATAAAAACACAAGAAAAACATTTGCGAAAAGAAAATTGTTGAAGACGTCTTGGCGTCTTTTATTTAAAAATAAAAGGGCATTAAAAGATTCATATCATTTAGACGTGCCCTGAGGGATCAGGTTGACAGCTACTCTGTCACTTTTAGATGTAAATAAGTAAATTTGTTGAAGAAGGTGAAAGAACAAAAACTACATATTCAGTTAAAGTTCACCTTAGTATGTAGGTACGTATTTATAAAAAATATTCTCTGTAAAGGTCACGTGAGACAGGTAAGCTTAAAGGCATTACATGATTTCTCGGGTTCCGCAGGGACAGGGTTTTAATTAGAAACAGGTAGTCAAGGTCCCTAAACATGGCGACCGAGTGGTTAAGACCCTGCTTCCCTGCCGCGCTGTCGATCGTGTAGTGCACAGGTTCTCAACCTTACTTTGCCACGATTTTTTTTTTTTTTTTTAAACGTTGCCCCACACTAGGAATTTCTCCTGTATTGTGGGTGCTTTTACAAACATTTAAACTCACATACACAAACAGCCAGACCCGGAACAACTACTTGTAGGTCAGACAAATATTTGTTCCGTGCGGGAATCGAACCCGCGCCACGCAGCGCAGCAGTCAATCGCTTAACCACTGCGCCAACCGTGCCGTCATTTAAACGTGTATTAAAGGGATCAATTTCAACGGAAGACTAGCCTTCGGCGCGGGAGATATTATAGTGCACAAGTATGTGCGCAGACACAGGTGCACTCCCACTTCCCTCACTCTCATAAGACGGCTATCCGACACGACGGCCTTTTGCACATTATAAGAAACTTTCGACATCGAACATGCAGCCGACAAAATGACTTGTTTGCGCGTGTCTTATCCGACATAAGAAAAAATATCTTGTAATATGAATGGTCTGATATAACAATCATTGCGACTGAATTTCTTATAAGACATTTCTCATAAGACACAAGAAAGTTTCTTATAATGTGCAAAAGGCCGACCGGAGAGAAATCAGGCGCAGGACCATCGGCTTAACGTGCTTTACGAGGCACGGGGGTATCACACCGCCAACTTCCAAACTCTGGGCTGTTACTAAGAAATTCCTAATGGAAAAACTCATTAACACTTTGCCCGACCTGGGAATCGAACCCAGGACCCCATGCTCAGCAGTCGCGCTTGCGACCACGAGACCAACAGGGCAGTAAAAAACCATGTAATAGTATGTAGTCGTAAGATAGGATATAAATATTTTTGTCCGGGTCTTCTGTTTCAAACGCCCACGAGAGGGCGTTATCGTCCACGTTAAGAAACAGAAACAGGCGGTCAGGTGGGTGGTGGTGGCAGGTGGTGGGTGGTGGTGGTGGTGGTGGTGGTGGTGGTGGGTGGTCTAATCAGAGACAGGGAAACAGGGAGCCAAGTTTTAGAGGTGTTTGATTTTTTCACAGCTTCAAGGGACTGTAGACCTGATTATATGGTTTTAATTTCAACGCGATACCTCCACGCGTTCCCGAGATAAAAGGTCTTGACAGACAGACGGACGAACGGACGGACTTTCGGACAACAAAGTGATCCTATAAGGGCTCCGTTTTTTTTCCATTTTGGGGTACGGAACCCTAAAAAGATACTGCTGACGCCAAATCAATTTTAATATTATTAGGGGCAACTTTGAATACACCCCAAACAATGAAACAACCTCTATTCATCAATTACCAACGAACATTAGAAACAAAAATAGCATTCAGAAACAATAAATTACACAATTTCATCCGCAAACACGCATCAGTTTAGTTTGATACATTATATTTACATTAACATGATTATAATTTCCATAATTAGTTGTAATATAAATAATTACGTTAGCTCTGTAACAGGACACATTACGATAATAAAACGAAACAACTCGTGTTTATATTTGTAAGCTGTTATTATTATCGTGTTTACTTTCAATCGTGTAAGGTTTAGTTGTTTTTGAGATCAGATTTGAAATATGGAGGGGCCCATGGCTAAATAATATCAGCCGCACAGGTCGATCGATCAGGTCAAGCTACGCTTGCCGCTGTTGATCTACGGATGGGTGACCATCTTTAGGTACATACCGAGACCCCTCCGTGCCTCGCAAAGCATGTTAAACGGTTAGTCCCGGCTGTCATTCGTGGATCTTTGACAGTCGTTATGGGTAGTCAGAAGCCTGAAAGTCTGACAACCAGTCTTACCAAAAGGAGTATCGTATTACTCAGTAACTGGGTTGTGGAGGTCAGATAGGCAGTCGCTCCATGTAAAATACTGGTATTCAGTTGCATCCGGTTAGACTGGAAGCCGACCCCAACATAGTTGGGAAAAGGCTAGGCATAATTATGAGATGATGATTTGAAATATGGATGACTTCACCGTTCTGATTTATTCAGTTCACTGCTGGACATAGGCCTCTCCCTGTCCTCCGCCTTCCGCATCCAGCCTGTCCCAGCCGCCTTCTATCTAGCTGGCAGGCGCCCCACAAGCTTGCCGATACGCGGTCTCCACTACAGAACTCGTCTGCTCCACCGGCCATCGATCCATCGACAGACATGGCCAGCCCACTGCCACTTCAGTTTGCTTACAAGCTAGCTGGTAATTTCCCACCCAAAAAAAAAAGATCAATAGTTTTCAGATCAATTTTTCGAAGCAATTGTGTGTTCTATCTAGTGTGTTACGCAATTATGATGGGTGCTGATCATTGTGTAACGCGGCCGACATTGTCGAATGTTTTTTTTGTTTATGGCGTCTCGCAGTTCAACCTATGAGGTTGTTGTCTGCTTTACCGGGCTTGCCTGTGGATGTTCAATAAAAAAACTTAAAATCTAAGCGACTACACGCTAAGGGCACCCTCTGTGGGGTACGGACCTCGGCTTAGGGCGTCGCTGGGAGATGGCAGCAAGAGACAGGCTGGATCGGAATTAACTTGTTTACGAATGTGTGCGAACGTGCCTTTTAATAACAGTAAATTGTTCCACCGAACCGCACCTTACAAAATTTTGCTCAGGTGCGGTTCGTCCAAGTGCGGTTGAAATCAGTGCACTGAGTGGAATATCTCGAGCATACTGCTTACACCCCCGCCCGCGCCCCATTTCCTAAGGGTCAGTTCACACCGAGACGCGACGCGACGCGCAGTTTTCTAGATAGAAATACAATTACAGACCTTATCTACTACACTAAAAGGTACACAATTCAGTGTCTACTTACTACGTCGAGCTACGCAGCGCGGCACCGCCGCCGCCGCGCGGCGTAGCTCACTGAATCGTGTACCTTTTTGTGTAGTAGATAAGGTCTGTAATTGTATTTCTATCTTAAAAACTGCGCGTCGCGTCGCGTCTCGGTGTGAACTGACCCTAACCGACAGTGGACGAAGGATCGCGAGTCCGAGACACCACCCTCGCGACCCACTCATATAATATATAAGTTTTATAGAATACTAGCAGCGCCCCGCGGTTTCACCCGCATAAGTGTCGATCCCGTGAGAAAATCAGGATATAAACTATCCTATGTCGTTCCCCGGGATGCAATCTAACTCTATGCCAAATTTTATCGAAATCCGTTCAGTGGTTTAGACGTGAAAAGGTAATATATAGACAGATATAGAACTACTTTCGAATTTATAATATTACTTAGTATGGAATAGCTGCGTCACGCGGTTTCACCCGCGTAAAAGTCGATCCCGAGGGAATATCGGGATAAAAAGTAGCCTATATGTTAATCCTGGTTACAAACTATCTGTGTGCCAAATTTCATCCAAATCCGTTCAGCCGTTTGTGCGTGAAGAAGTAACAAACATATAAACACACCCACAAACTTTCGCCTTTATAATATTAGTGTAATAAATGTAGATAAGAAGAAAAAGCTTAGGCCTTTTAAACCCAAGACTACGATATATATCTACCAAGTAAGCATGTCTTCCCTACTACCCATATCCGCTTAAACTTCGCACTAAAGTTCAGCGCTTAACACTAAGCCCTCCTGATAACTGAACCACCCGGTAAGTTTCAAGTCGCGGGTTCACAACTTCAGAATTAGGACGTATCTATACAAAAACATGATGGTACTTATACAATGCGTAACATTATGAACGCAAGACCTCATAACAACGGAGAACTGTGGAGTTAACGCTGTGTGAGCATGCGTGTTCCATCGCCGCCCGTTCGATGTCCACCGCGCACAGGATGGATGGAAAGCAGCCATTGACTTATATTATTAAAGCAGCACATGAAGTAATTTTTCGCTCCGCCTGGTGTAATTGCTGTAAGGCGTACCAGTAGGAGGATAATTAAATAAATAAATAAACCCCAATTTAGAGTATTGAGTTAATAATACAACGATCAAAACAATTTTTTTTAAAGCTATTTTTTGTGTTGACCCTATCATTACTTTATGCATTTAAAATTGAGTCTTATTGCCTTGACATAAGATTTAATTTTCTTTGGCTCACACGGCGAGCAGTATGGCAAAATACATAATTTTAAAAAAAATATACCTATCTTAAAAGTTACCGAAATTGATTCAGTAATCAATTATGAACCAACTACTTTCAGGACTTACGTTTATTCTGCTACACCTTGTATAGTTTTAGTTGAAAATTGTGGAGAAATTGGATTTTTCCGGGGGAATTAGGTAGTAGAAGAACTCTCTGTCGTCCCCAGAGATTTCCAACAGAAAAAAAAAGAGGAAATAAAGAACCCCGCACAAAATGTTAGGGAAAAGCCGTAAGGTCAATTTGACTGGTGGTACAATATTGTCTGTAATATGCTATAATTTAATTAATTTATCTTAAACACAGATAGGTGAGGAGGTGAATAGGTGAGCAGTGGTGGCCAAGTGGTAACGGCCGCGACTTACAAGTTATAGGTCGTAGGTTCAAACCCAGACAGGCGCTTTACTTTGTGTAAATTATTTCATCACTACTGCTCTCAAAACGGTGAAGGAAAACATGCATGTCCTAGAACCAAAAATTCGAAGACATATGACATCTGCCAATCCGCACTGGGCCCGCGTGGTGGATTACGGCCCACTCCCTCTCATCGAGAGGAGGCCTGTGTCCCAGCAGTGGGAACATTATAGGCTGATTATGTAAACACAGATAAATAAAATTGAAGTGTCTGTTTGTAATGTCAAAATAACAGCTTTTAATTAAATGCATATGAAGGTATAATACACGGTACTTTTAACAAAAAAAACCGGCAGGGGCGCGTCGGACTCGCGCACCGAAGGTTCCGTACCATCATGCAGTATGCTAATGCATACTCACTGTCATGATGACGGCCAGTGGAAAAACGCCCTTAGCATAGGTACCTAAATATCGACTGAACGGTTAACTGTAATTTCCAAAGAAAAACTACGGCAACAATTACTACTCAAGTAACCAGAAATTCAAGAAAAGCATTGGATGTTTAATTCCACAAATGTACGCGATTCCAACGCATGCCATTCATGAGATACAGTGTGGGAGCGCTCGAGCGGGAAATAGAGTCGCGAGAACAGCGAGTACACGTATACAGATGTGTATATGTGTTGTGTGTGTGTGTGTATATGTGTTTGTTTACACTTGTCTTGCTATTAAGAGCGTTTACGCCGTACGGCATTTCATACAAACTTTCAAGTCCTTATTTTTCGAAATTAATGAACCGATTTTAAGAAAATTCATACGCATAAAGCAGGATACAAAGGTCTAAAAAGTTAGTAGAAAACATTTTCGAAATGTCTAATTTAAAAATAGATAACTGGAAATCTCTGTTTCTATGAAAAATTTAAAATCGGTCTAATTTGGCTATAACATTATTTTTCGAAAATGTTCTTAAGTAACTTTTTAGACCTTTGTATCCTGCTTAGGCGTATGAAGTTTAATTAAAATCGGTTCATTCATTTCGAAAAATAAGGGCTTGAAAGTTTGTATGAAATGCCGTACGGTGTAAACGCTCTAAGTGCTTCTTTGAATGTTAGTTATTTCTAAACAGAGGGATACTAGGGGTAACTGTATCCTTTTTTTTTCAGGATGGGTAATCATCAAATGACCCCTCCGGCTCTGGGTGGAGCGGAAAGGAGTGTCAGACTCTTACTGACTAAAACCCACCCATGTTCCTTCCTTAGCCCTTTATGTTCCGGGCCAGCGGTAACCCTTTCGGTAACTGTATCCTTATCCTGCCTTTTGTTAAAGAAAGACTGGCACCTTCGAAGTTGTGACGTCATAAGTCTTCTTCACTATTTGGAAAGGTCGATGTTGAATTTTGATGGTATGAGTGAAGCAATAGAATTGAAAGATTGAAAGGTAAAAGACCGACTTCCTGCATGTAGGGAGAACCCTAGGTGTTCTAAACTCAATTAATCTGTCTAACGTTTTCTCTCTTTTTGGGGTCAGCTTCCAGTCTTACCGGATGCCTCTGAATACCAGTACCTATTTTACATGGAGCGACTGCCTATCTGACCTCCACAACCCAGTTACTGGGTAATATGATACCTCTTGGTAAGACTGGTTGTCAGACTTTTGGGCTTCTGACTACCCGTAACGACTGTCAAAGATCCACGAATGACAGCCAGGACCAACTGCTTAACGTGCTTTCCGAGGCACGGAGGGGTCTCGATATGTAAAGATGGTCACCCTCCCACAGACCAACCGCGGCAAGCATAGCTTAACCTGATCCATCGACCTGTACGGCTGTTATTATTTAGCCAGGCAGTATTCAATAAAATATCTAAGGGCCTGTGCACACCACGTTTTTTAAACGCGCTGTGGACGCGCGTTTTAGAAACGTGCGTCGACGGCGCGCTTTTACCTATCGTACAGAGCAGTGCCTACCAGTATCTGGCTCGCGTGCGTATCGCGTCTGTATCGCGTCAACGGTGCATTTAAAAAACGTGGTATATGCGCCGCTAAACTTCACATATTCCTTCTGTATTCTGCTCTGTGCCAGCTGGTACCTTTCCCACACCATTTGTAATTGACAATTGATTGAGACGCTGTCTGTATTATGAAGCTCACAGTCGACAGCTTAATACTGTGTTATTTGTACATATCCACTGGATTTAACCTGTCAATACAAAACACTAATTATGTGTATAATTTGTGTGTGTATGTGTGTGTGTGTGTGCGTGGGCGGTGTGGGTGGATGTCTGTCATTTTGTATGTTCCTAGAAGGGGAGGAACAGCATTTACCTTGATATTTATAAACCACTTGCGTAATTACTTAAGGAGGCTACATGACCTAAAGCGCGGTCTTTGTCGGACTGCATAGAAAAGAAAGAGAAGCGCGATGACACAACGCTGGAATTATCCACAAAATCTATTGTTTGGACTAAAAAATTTGCGGAGAAATGCGTGGACATACATACATACATACATCTATAAAATTTGGTATATTTGTTTGGTAGCCCTAATAGATTGTCATATGTGAATATATAATATAATAGTATGAGGTGCCCGTGACTAAATAATAACAGCCGCACAGGTCGATCGGTCAGGTTAAGCTACGCTTGCAGCGGTTGGTCTTTGGATGGGTGACCATCTTGGGTTAGACTGGAAGCCGACCCCAACATAGTTGGGAAAAGGCTAGGCAGATGATGATGTGAATATAATGCAGTTCCAACAGTATTACTTACATACGTGTCGAATTGATAACCTCATTTTTTTTGAAGTCGGTAAAAACAGGCAAGAAACTTGCATCGCTTATATGGATTGATTGCAGGGCCAGAGGAATTGATGTCATAGGCGTAAAGATTAATTTGACTATCAATTTGGGCACTTTTCCTGTTGACAGCAATGCGGGCGAATCTTTTCATGCCCAATGATTTCTTCCTTCCTATTTAGGGTTCCGTACCCAAAGGGTAAAAACACCCGTGCCGGCCGGCGCGTACGTGTTCCACGCGCGCCTCAAGAGATGTCAGCATCGAGGAGGGGCCCCATAGGGCCGAAGCCTGCCGGGTCAGCGGGATTGTCCGAAAGGGTTACCGCTGGCCCGGAACATAAAGGGCTAAGGAAGGAACACGGGTGGGTTTTAGTCAGTAAGAGTCTGACACTCCCTTCCGCTCCACCCAGAGCGGGAGGGGTCATTTGATGATTTCCCATCCGCAAAAAAAAAAAAAAGGGTAAAAACAGAACCCTATTACTAAGACTCCACTGTTCGTCTGTCCGTCTGTCACCAGGCTGTACCTACTTAATGAACCGTGACAGCAGTGAACTGGTTGCCAGACTTTCGGGCTTCTGACTGCCTGTAACAACTGTCGTAGATCTACGAATGACAGCCAGAACCAACATAGGTCTTGATATGTCATGAATGGTCACCCATCCATTATAATAAAGCCACGAGCCCAGGCGCCTCCACCACCCATTATGATTTATTCCAATACCGTGCCAAAAAAATACCTAAGCCTATTAAAGTTGCCAGCAAAAAATAATAAAACGATATTAATTCCATGTTATTTCTTCGTAATGGATCAATATCACAGACAAAAAGTTAATCTACATGAAGATTGATGGCTTTCAATCATTGTGGGACAAAAAATGGTACTGCCCATAGACAGTATGTGCAATAGACAACGTTTAATGAGTGTGTTCTTTCTTTGGTACTCGTTTGTTGGGTACTAAAAAGCAGTATTATGAACGTGAGATAACGATTACTTAGGCAGAACTATTTTTTTTTCTAACGTTGGTAAGTAGGTAGCACCTACGTGCTGTTATTTTGTTTTTATCTCGAAGCTATTCCTTTTCAAAAACAAGTTTTTTTTAAGTTCTAGTTCTTAGTGACTTATTACTTGACTTGACAGCTATTTAGTCAAAAGTTTTTGAGATATTGGCTTATTCGTCGATTCGCACGAATTTACTCGCCCGCTACGGGTGAGTAGGTATGTCATGATTGGGTGTTATTCTTACGGCTGCCAGGACGGCGTGGCGGTCGATCGCCGTCGACCTCCACCGCCTCAAAATAAACCGCGGACAGGTACTTACCCTTAAAAATACTAAATACATTACCTCCTCTTCTTTTGAACTTCACCGCAACCAGGTAAAAATAAATTTAAGTGAAATTCTACCTTCTCCACAAACTTTCAATTCGAAAGACCGCAAAATGGACCCTATATTTCTGCTCTTTAAAAAAAACAGTCAATAGGTCTAAAATATGTCCTATATAAACAGTTTAGCTAAAAGATTAACATTTTGTATTACACCTGCCGTTGAATTGAACCCGTTGGATGCGAGAAGCACAGAACCGGTCGAAGTGAAAGTGCTTGGGGGAGGCCTATGTCCAGCAGTGGACGTCTTTCGGCTGAAATGATGATGATGATTACACCTGCCGGCTGCCAGCTACCCGACTCGAGTGGCGACCTATATGTGAAAAAATTTGAGGTTCATAAAGAAATTGTTCCACCAAAGTTGCGTCGCGCCTGTCTGAAGCCTTTAGGTTCCAACAAACAGGCGCGACACGCGACGCGAATCGCGCGCGACGCAAAGGCACCGCAAGTCGCGCAACGAGCGTTGCCTTTGTTTCGCGCCTTTTAGCTAAAACGCATCAACTACCCACGGAAAACGGACCGAAATGATAACATTATATCGTCGACCGTAGGTTCAATTGAGGTAAGGGACATAATACGATTTTTCAGGAGAGGCCGACAAAGTTTTTTTTCGGACTAAATCGCCTATAACTTTTTTTGTTATTAACCTTTTTCGGATCTGATTTCACACATAATCTTGTATTTTAGTGCTCTATCTACCTGTGTAACATTTATTTAAATAAGTTAGCTATTTAAGAAAATAGACGTCCCTTACACCAACGTAGTTTGTTAGTAATGTCTCTTACATTAAATTGATCTCTACGTTGGATCCAATCTATAATGAAAAAATAGTGTAAAGGTCTTGTTGAAAAAATGTGTGAAGAATAATTCGTTGATTGGGAAGACCCTTACCTTATTTGAAGCGGATTGGCAGCGGTAATTACACCATTTCAAGTTGCTATATTGCATAGTTTTTCAGATACATTGTTATTATGGGGCTGATTCGAAATTCGAATCCAAAAATCAGTAAGGTAAGGGACATTTTTTTTAAGCTAGAATTTTTTCATATACACCATTCGAAAGAGCGCAAAATTCTGAACAAAACTGTATACTCAACTCATTTTGGGTATTTTGTCCCTTACCTTAATTGAACCTACGGTCGACGAATCTTCGTTTGACTTTGACATAAATAGAGCTGGTCAAAAGTCGATAGTATTGCACTTAGACAATCGATATTCTTGTAGTTATAGTTTCGACTGAAGACTAGGTAGGTACTTAGTATAATTTATTATGTATAATTTGCGGAGTACTTACCTTACCTACCATAACCATACCATAATCAGCCTTTAATGTTCCCACTGCTGGGACACTGGCCTCCTCTCGGTGAGAGGGAGTGGGCCGTAATCCACCACGCGGGCCCAGTGCGGATTGGCAGATGTCACATGTCTTCGAATTTTTGGTTCTAGGACATGCCGGTTTCCTCACGATGTTTTCCTTCACCGTTTTGAGAGCAGTGGTGATGAAATAATTTACACAAAGTAAAGCGCCTGTCTGGGTTCGAACCTACGACCTACAACTCGTAAGTCGCGGCCGTTACCACTTGGCCACCACTGCTCTCCGTACTTACCTATTCCGTTTAATTTAACGATGTGCAACCGTATCGGTAAAAGGGAGTTATTTTGAAATAGGTACAGTCAGCCTTAATTCGGATAAATATATGTTTTTAAAGTATGTTTGTTACGTCAGATCTCCGTTATTTATAAGCTGATTTGCAAAATTCTTTTTTTATTTGAAAGAATATAGATTTACTTTCAGATTGGTCCTACAGAAATTTTATCAAAATCGGTTTAGTCTGGTAAAAATTCAAGTAAACGAAATTGCGTCGTTTACTTTCTCATAGACTTTTCAGTGGTGGCTTAGTGGAATTATGGAATGCACTGTGGCTATAAGTGCCGTATCTTTACATAATTAACCGACTTCACAAAAGGAAGAGGTTCTCAATTCGACTCTATTTTTGAGGGTTCCGTAGCTCAAAAGGACAAAGGGTCCCTTATAAGATCACTTCGTTGTCCCTTTTTCTCAAAAACGCGTTGAGTTATCAAGTTAAAATTAATATCAAATTCTCAAGGCTGCAATCCCTTGAAGCAGTGAAAAAATCAAACATCTAAGTCAACGCAATCAAAAGATACGGGTGTTTATGTTCCGTTTATGGCAAGTCGCAAGGGAATCAAAACCTATAGGGTACTTCCCGTTGACCTAGAATCAGGTTTGGCAAGAATGTCATGTAGCACAAGTAATGGAAAAAATCCGAAAACCGTGTTACATACTTACAAATTGGTACGGAACCCTCGGTGCACGAGTCCGACTCGCACTTAACCGGTTTTTTTTTTATGTATGTTACGCGATATCTTCGGCAATTGTAAATCGATTGCAAAAATTCTGTTTTTAATGGATAAGGTATGTATGCCTCAGGGTTGGTCCCATATAAATTTTATAAATAATTCTTTTTTTAATGGATAGCGTATGGCTCAGGGTTGGTCCCTTAAAAATTTTATTAACTTTGCTTGGGTTTTTTTTGTGTTAGCTTCAATAAATACGTATTTTTGCCACTTACCTTCTATTGATGGTGTTGTAATAATAACTTCCTGTCACTGTGTTGAAGTCCGTTGTTTTTTTTTTTAAAAAAAGTTTTTTGCCTACAATTTGTGTGTCTAGTCTCCGCTGAGACTGCCGAAATTCGGTCAGGAGGGAGGACTATAATTATTAAAATTATGTATTCAATGTGTAATAAGTTTTTAGGCTAAAAATTTATTTATATCATGAAACACATTGTCGACAATCAAATGAATTCTTGTCGATGTATACATCTTTTTAGGGTTCCGTACCTAAGGCTCCGGTGTCCATCCGTCTGTCACAGGGCTGTATCTTTTGAACCATAATAGGTAGACATTTGAAATTTTCACATACTACCTATGGCCATTAGAACTACAATTAATAAAGTTAAAAATTAAAGGGGGTCCTATAAAACACGTGTTTTTTTGCTCATCTTAATAATGATAATGCTATACTGACGGTGGTGGAACGGAATCCTTCGTGTACCCCTTTTTTTTTTTTTTTTGCGGATGGGAAATCATCAAATGACCCCTCCCGCTCTGGGTGGAGCGGAAGGGAGTGTCAGACTCTTACTGACTAAAACCCACCCGTGTTCCTTCCTTAGCCCTTTTGGCCGGTTTTAGACTGACTGTACCTTCCATGTTCCTAATAGAAACATGAGTTTATCGTGTCCCTGTTTTAAATACCTGCGACAAGTTAAATCGGCCAGAAGTCGTAGGAATAGTAACTGGGATATTTTATTAGCAACAGTTGTGGTTCCTAGATTTACTAGTTTACGCATTAGTTTTAATTACCGACTTCAAAAAAAAGGAGGTTATCAATTCGATACGTATGTATGTAATATTATTGGAATTGCATTATATTCACATATGACAATCTATTAGGGCTTCCAAACAAATATACAAAATTTTATAGACGTATGTATGTATGTTTGTCCACGCATATCTCCGTAACTATTAATCGGATCGTGACCATTCTTTTTTTATTGGCTTACATTTACTTCAACTTAGGGAACAGTGCAAGTTTCATCAAAATCGATTCAGTAATTTTCAAGATATGGACTAAGACGTGAAAGTGTGACGGCCTGGCTTATTGATACGAGCTACGGGTATAGTGTCAAAGGGAAAACATCTCAAAACCTTGGTCAAATTCTAGTGCAACAACTAAAAATTACCAAATAAAAAGTAATTTAAAAAAATTAAACCGACTTCAAAAAGAAATTAACTCAAAATTATGAAATAACTTTAATTTCGGAAGTCGGTGGCAAAAAACTAAAACTAAAATACAGATCCAAAGACACCGACTTCCGAAATTAAAGTTATTTCATAATTTTGAGTTAATTTCTTTTTGAAGTCGGTTTAATTTTTTTAAATTACTTTTTATTAAAGATGTGATTTTAACCAGTGGTTTTTTTTTTAAATATTTTTTTCTTTAAAGAAACAGTATCACTCCTGTAATCCCCGAAGGGTTCGGTAGAGGCGTAATAGTACAGACGCCAGCACATCAAGCTACCCGAAACTATAAAATTTTCCCAATCAACTTGGAACCTTTTGCTTTAACGATAAAGTTGAAAATCTATTACAGAAATTTGACAGATTGTAGTAGCTGCGTCTGTACAATACGTTGGTCAGGCAGGGGATAGACTTACCATAGTACTAAATAACGAGTTCACTTTAGCCACCCAAACCCATAATCCAATATCTTTGTTTCCATATCCTGCAATAGTCCTACACCAACCGGTTGACCTTGGGTGCCTCATCATTTGAAATGGTCTAAGGGGCCTCTGCGAGTTGGCTTTGCTCCCTGGCACCCGTTCCAAAGGACCGGGACCCCAGGGTCCCGAGATAAGTCAAAGAAAAAAAAAAAAAAAAATTGCCGTCTATCCCTGCTAACCCTTTTGCTAAAACAACATAGCACTATGCAAAGTGGCAAAAAATGTGTGTTCTTACACACTTTTTTGGGCTTCTTAGCTCCTACGTTAATGTAACCTCAGGGCTCAGACCAAATAAAAAACCAAGACAGAGGGCTGTCAACAGTAAAGTGAGGCCGGTTTCGTAAACATGTGTGCACACAGTGAGGTGTAGTTTGATTGTAAATGGTTGTAAATGTGTGCGTGTGAGCGTGTATGCACAGAGCGAAGGTGTAGTTTTTGCATGCCTCACTGTATTATTCGCAGCGCTATGTCTTGACTTTTTATTTGGTCTGAGAATGTAACCTATAAATATTTAGATAGGTATCATAATATGAGAGTTCGCATGATCCCTCGTCCCGCCAAAACTACTGGATCGAATTTGACATGGTGTCAATCGATTCACCGTTGAGCGTGACATGGGTGTTTTGGTTAGAAACGGAATATAAATGAGGTTTACACAGCCATTTTGTTTAGTATTTTTTTTCTTATTGCATACCCTACCAGCACGCCTGTATTTTCTAAAGGGTACGGTAGAGTAGCGCTAGTATTTTCTTATTATATGTTTATAATTGAAACACAACGTTAGAAAAAACTGACCAATTGCGAGTCAGACTCGCACGCGAAGGGTTCCGTACCACGAGGCAAAAACACCGAAAAAAACACGTTTGTTGTATGGGAGCCCCCCCTTAAATATTTATTTTGTTTTTAGTATTTGTTTGTTATAGCGGCTACAGAAATACATAATTTGTGAAAATTTCAACTGTCTAGCTATCGCGGTTCTTGAGATACAGCCTGGTGACAGACAGACGGACGGACAGACAGCGAAATCTTACCCTAAAAATGGCAACTCTAAAACCTATGCTGCGCTAGGAGAAAGTTGGCTTTGCAATGTTTATTAGCACGCAACGCTAATTTAGGGGCAGCTACTAAAAGTAAATTAGCGATAAAAAACTTCTTTCATTAAAATCTTTATTAAAATTGATACAGCACCTTTATTATTAAAAAAATTGAATACAAATTCATTAATTAAAATTATTTAACAGCTTGTAGTCATTCACCAGGAAGCCAACAGTTGGTTATACCCTAATTAAAAATTTGAATTTGGAATATCGATAAACGCCGCTCTATTTTTTTGTTCGAGCTTACACGACCGACGATTTCGCTGCGGCGCGCGTCAGTCGAGCCTCCTCGCTCGTGGCGTTCGGATGTAAGAGATCGTCGCGCGCTCTCTCTCCAAAATTACGTCGCTCGTAAAATTGACGATATACAGATGGATTTCAGTGTAATATTAAACAGTTTAAAGTTTTAGCTCGCAAATGGGGCTTTTTATGGAGTTTGGTGTGTGATTAAAATGTTTTATTGTGACGGGATTATGTGAAATACGATTTATAGTATTAGTGGTGTGGTTTGTGTTTGACTTGTCCGAGAATTCTGGGAATTTTTGTGTCTGTGCAATATAACAGGTTAGTTGGTTTGATTGCTAGTTATAAGCTGTAGGACTAGGCATGTAAACGATCTAAACCTACCTGTCAATCTCGTCACATCGGCAGGCAAACAGCCTATCCGTGGTACTGGCCGATAAGAAACGGGAACCAAGATTGTAAGCGTCATATTTTATTTAGTTAGATACTTACCTTCGTAATCTGGCATTACTACGTTTGTATAAAAACATATCCATTCGAATTTCAGTCCTTGGAAAACGTAAGTCCGTTACGTCGTTTTCGTAAAATAAATCGATCAACGGTCTTTTGAAATTGAGATGTCATAATTTTATTCAATAAAAAAAATTTATCATCAATCTGGGACGTCTATTTCTCCCGACCTAGGTATAAAGTACTTAGTCAGGTCGTTCCCTCGGAAAACGGCATTATTTCAAATTATTGGTGAAACATCGGAAATACCAACCACTATTAATTCCGTTTAATTAATCAAACAAACATTAAAATAAATAAAAATAAATTTAAACAAGTCGTCCCTCGCATAAAAGTTGCATTTAATCGTTATTTTATTCAAATGTAATTTGTCTAACAAATTAATTATCGTATCTGATCGCATCTATTTTAAATTTTTAAATAATGTGTTATCTCTTGTGAAACGGGACGGCCGCCATTTTTTTTTAATAAGTTTTATAAATCCACATTGAGTAGTCTCGGCTTACTAAAAATACCAACCACCATTGTTATGAAGAACTAGCTTCCACCCGCGGCTTCGCCCGCTAGGTATGTCGATAAAAACTATCCTAAATTCTTTCCCGGGATGCAATCTGCCAAATTTTATCGAAATCCGTTGTGGTTTAGGCGTGAAAAGGTAACATACAGACAGACAGTTACTTTCGAATTTATAATATTAGTATGGATGTAAGTTCATATACTATCCTAATTGTATCTCATTAGTTCTTTTCTGGTTGGAAACGGGCCATAAAAATACTTCGTATATAATTTCATATCGAGCCGTTTTTATGTTGCCTGACTTCTAGTAAAGTCAGCAAAGTTATGTCTCATCATAAATAGCCTACTTATGTGAAATGGTATCGAAAATAAAAGATAAATATAATTTAGTACTTATATAATTGTATCTATGTAAATAAAACAAAGTCGAGCTTTTTACACCATATAAAACACAAGAACGGCTAGACCTATTTTTATTAACCGACTTCAAAAAAGAAGGAGGTTCTCAATTCGGATGTTTAGAAATTATATTTTTTTGATCTTTGATTTGTCTCCGCCCCGCTTATCAGAAAAAAAATCAAAATCAAAAAGAAAAAAAAAAAAAAATTTGTATATTTGTTTGGAAGCCCTAATAGATTGTCATAATTATGTGAATATAATTCAATTCCAATAATATTACATACATACGTGTCGAATTGATAACCTCCTCTTTTTGAAGTCGGTAAAAAGGATAAGTCGCTAGGTAAACTCCGATAAGATCTACTGACGACGTTGGCACAATAGGTATTCTGACAATAGGTAAGTACGTATGCTGTTTCCCTGCAGTTAGGTACTATTATTACCGGGATTGCAATGTCTGTGCGATTACGGTTTTTTTTTCCAATGCCAGATAATTTTATCCAAGGAATAATTTTGAATTTTTGACAGTTCTTCCATATAAAATCTGTCAGACGTCAAGTTTATTCCACGAATATAATTATCTTGTCGATTGAAAAATCATTCCTAAATTAGGTATATTAAATACTTAACTAATTTAGATCGAAATCAACATTTAAATGAAAGACTGGCAAAGTGCGAGTCGGACTCGCACACGAAGGGTTCCTGTCCTGTACCACAAGGCAAAAATGCCGAAAAAAAACACGTTTGTTGTATGGGAGCCCCCCTTAAATATTTATTTTATTTTGTTTTTAGTATTTGTTGTTATAGCGGCAACAGAAATACATCATCTGTGAAAATTTCAACTGTCTAGCTATCACGGTTCTTAAGATACAGCCTGGTGACAGACAGACGGACGGACAGACAGCGAAGTCTTAGTAATAGGGTCCCGTTTTTACCCTTTGGGTACGGAACCCTAAAAAGAAACACAAAATATGAGTACCTATACCTACCTACCAGTTCTTTTTCTCTCGTTTCGGAACAGAAAATAGGTAGTTTATTCATATTGTCGTAGCCAATCAGACTCGGTCAATCAGGGCCAGCAAGATACTGCAGGTAGCGGGGCTGACAGCCCTGAGGGCGTCAGCCTACCTAGGCACATTTTTAAGTTACGCCTTCGTAGGCGTGTTTATTTATAATGCACACTGTCCATCAGTGTGTTTCATAGTAATTTATAATGTAATACGGTAATTATAGCAATAAAACTTCTTTTTTTTGTTTGTTTGTTCCGGCTAATCTCCGAAACGGCTGGACCGATTTTGATGAAATTTGAACCCTGGTGAAGGGCACGGGCTACTTTTATGGACAAGCTAGTAAATGTTTATGCATTATTGATTCAAACCATGTGGGCGGGGTCCCAGCTAGGGTTGCCAACCGTACTCTAAAATAGAGTATTGTCCTCTATATCATGTAGGCGTACTTTATAATCTATAACACTAATAGAGTACGCTAAAATACTCTTTTTTACACAATGTTTACTTAAGAAGTCCTGAAGAATTTGATTGTTTAAAAAAAAATATTAGCTATATATCTACTCTCTGTTCCCGCCACTTCAGCATTTACTGAAAGAGTCTTTTAGATCTTGAATGTGAAGTGGCGAGAAGAGAGAACCAGACCTTCATTGAAATTGATCAAAAATGAGTTCTTGATATATATAAATTTAGAGTTGAAATGTTTGGACTCATACAATTTCTTTAAAAACAATGAAAAATTGTTATATGCAAAAAGTACAAAAAAATACTTTTTTAAAAGTACAAAATAAATGATACTCTTTTTTGTAAGTCCGTACTCTTTATTTACCCCCTTTAAAATCAGATATACTCTATTTCTTTTAAAAAAAGTTGGCAACCCTAGTCCCAGCAGCGTTATATCGTTGATGCAATTTTGCTTACATAGCAGGTGATTTTATTTTTGTAAACCAATAGACATTATAACTTATAACATCAAAGGTGTTATAATTGTGGTTTAAATAAATAAATAGTAATAATAAATATAAAATTTTACTGTCATATATTTCCCCCAAAGCAACATCTGAATTCTAAACACCAATGATTTTCATTTCATTTCTATTTCTACGTGTTTCCATCCTTTTGGGAACTTTATAATTTTCAGTTACGAAACGTTACCGGTTGAGGAGGGGTCCGTGGCTAAATAATAACAGCCGCACAGGTCCATCGATCAGATTAAGCAACGCTTGCCACGGTTGGTCTGTGGATGGGTGACCATCTGTACATACCGAGACCCCTCCGTGCCTCGGAAAGCACGTTAAGCCGTTGGTCCCGGCTGTCATTCGTGGATCTTTGACAGTCGTTACGGGTAGTCAGAAGCCCGAAAGTCTGACAACCAGTCTTACCAAGAGGCATCGTATTACCCAGTAACTGGGTTGTGGAGGTCAGATAGGCAGTCGCTCCATGTAAAATACTGGTATTCAGCTGCGTCCGGTTAGATTGGAAGCCCCCAACATAGTTGGGAAAAGGCTAGGCAGATGAGTTACGAAAAGTTACCACGAATGTCGAAATTTCACAAGACTCATTTCGTATTTTCAGTCTTGAAAGCGTTTGAAACATACTGAAATACCCACATCCCCTTTAGCCTTTTTCATTATGGATAACGTGTTCTAAGTCTGGTGTCTAGACTTTTAATTTAACTGTTTAGGTAGGTATTAGTGGCAAAGAGTTTATTGCCGTCCTTTCGGGTTCTCGTTCTTAAAATAGCAACGGCGAAGTGTTTATTGAGTTTTTAACCGACTGCAAAAAAGGAGGAGGTTCTCATTTTGGATGTTTTTTATGTATGTTTGGGCATAACTCCGTCATGTATAGACGGATTTGCAAATTTCTTTTTTTAATGGATACGGTATGCCTCAGGGGTGGTCCTATATAAATTTTTACCGACTTTACAAAAAGGAGGAGGTACTATGTTCGGGTGTTTGTATGTTTTTTTTTTTTGTATGTTTGTTCATCGAATACTCCGCCAATTGTCGACGGATTTTCAAAATTCTTTTTTTGTTCGAAAGTAGATAGTTCTGAGGTGGTCCCATTGTCACCAAGTTAGGATCTGATGATGGGATCTTAGAGAAATCGAGGGCAACCCTCAAATTTTATAGGCTCACTTATTGTTTTTCGCATATTTTATGAAGTATCTTGTGTATTTGTGTATGGTTGTCACCATCTCAGGTAGCTGGGCTGATGATGGAAGGTACAACTCCTTAACTTCGAAGTTACTCGAACAGGCAAGGACTGTTTTAGTAAATTGTTTTGATGTTTGATAGGGCATTTGCCACATTTGGTCTCATGATCATCAAGTCATGACCTGATGCTACCTAACTCCTCGACAACTAACAGCAGATATATCGTGTTTAGGCTCATTGAAAAGGGCTCGATGTGTGGATAAACGTACTGTTACTGAGGAACACCGAAGACCTGATGCTGAAGCCAGGAGCATCAGAAAAAGTACAAACCTTGAAATTACAGCACCGTAGTCGTGTTTGGGCTCATTTTAAACAGGACTAATTTTAAGATCAATGCAATGTTGACATAAGTCTGGCCTGATGCTGCAGCCAGGATTATCAGCATCTAATCTAAAAACTAATAAAAGGAGAACTCCTCAACAATTAACGTCCCTGCATCGAGAAAAGGAATATTTTATAAAAAGGCGATGGGCAAGTTGACATTAGGCTATTGTAACTTAGATACATTATAAACAGACCCACTAAAAAGCGAGAAATAAAAACTTTTTAACAAAAAAAAATACCGACTTCCAAAAAAAACACTACAAACTGAAAAATAACTTTAATTTCGGAAGTCGGTGGCAAAAACTAGAATACTGATCCCTAAGACACCGACTTCCGAAATTAAAGTTATTTTTCAGTTTGTAGTGTTTTTTTTGGAAGTCGGTTTTTTTTTTATTAACTTTGCTTTTGTAGTTTTTAAGTTAACTTCAATAATACGATTTTTTCCACTTAGTTTATATTGATGATGTTTTAATAACTTCATGTCACTGATATTTACATAGCAAGTAGTGTTACATGAATTTGTGGGTAGGATAAATAAAAAGTGAAAAATAAAATTTTGCAAACATTTTTAATTTTTTCAGTTAACAATACCTACTTATTATAAAATGCGAATTTGAGGTTGTGGGTTGAAATCTGGACAATGTGACTAATCAATTTGAATATATAAGTAACTAGCTGCGCCCCGCGGTTTTACCCGCGTAAATGTCGGTCCCGTGGGAATATCGGGATAAAAAGTAGCCTATATGTTAATCCAGGGTGTCAGCTACCTCCATACAAAATTTCATCAAAATTGGTCCAGCCGTTTGAGCGTGAAGAAGTAACAAACATATAAACACACCCCCCCACACACACACACTCACAAACTTTCGCCTTAAAATATTAGTGTGATTTATCTATTGGAAGGGAGGGTCGACTAGAATTAATTCAATTTTTTTGTAAATTGTGTAACGTCAAAATTTAAAAAAAGTGCTTGATTGAACGAAATCATTTGAATTTGATTTTCAATATGTACTTTCTGAGTTTATCTTGGAAATTACTGACATCAGTGAAGGAAAAATATCGTGAGGAAATCTGGACTTATATGTAATATAGTCAATACTAGCTTCTTCTCGCGACTTCCACCGCGTGAAATTTCTTGTTCCCCCGACTTACCCCGATGCATTGCATCGCCTGCCCTAATATTACACTACACTAAATGTATTATAAAGGCCTGTATTATAAAGGCGAAAGTTTGTGAGGGTGTGTGTGGGGGTGTGTTTATATGTTTGTTATTTCGTTACGCTCAAACGGCTAGACCAATTTTGATAAAATTTGTTATGGAGTTAGCTGACACCCTGGATTAACATATAGGTAGACTACTTTTTATCCCGATATTACCACGGGATCGACACTTCTGCGGGTGAAACCGCGGGGCGCAGCTAGTTTAGTATATATATTTGGAACCGAGCAGCCAACTGCTACTGTCGACAGCACGTGCAGCGGCTCATGCCTCCCTCGTGTCTTCGTGCAGTTGCTGCACGTGCTGTCGGCAGTTGCAGTTAGCAGCTCGGTTCCAAATAGTACCTTAAGGCTAAACCTTTAAACTGTCCTGCCCTATTCGTTTTGGTCGCAAAGTCGCGTCGCGCTTAATAAGAAGAGCCTAAACTTGACGCGACGGAATATGAGTTTTTCAAGCCTTTAGGCATTTCGACGCAGAATGGAAAAAACCGAGGATTTCAGCACTCCTTTTTTCGATTCCATTCGCTGTAGTTACAATTTCAGAAGTTTTTCGGTCTGAAACAACGAACTTGTTCAACCTTTCAGTACTTATGAACAAAAGGGTTCGGACAAGTGAGGTTGGGTTTACGTAATGTACCTAGGTACAGTCACGAGCAAAAATACAGTTTCGGAAAATTGCAAAGCGTTTTGAGAAAACACCTAGGTATTTCATAATAGTAATCAATCATCATCATTCACCTGTCCTTATCCCAATTTATTTAGGGTCGGCGCAGCATGACTTTTTCTTTCTTACATTTTAGTCGTCATCTCGGTAGTCACCCCCTTTCTAACCATATCATCATTCACACATTCCATCCATCGTTTCTTTGGTCTTCCCCTACTCTTATAGCCATCGACATTCATACTAAAAACATTCCTCACACTTTCCTCGTGGTTTTGATAATACTATGTTTGTAACATCATCATAAAATATCTAAGTATTAATACTTTAGGAGAAAATCGCTTTTGAATCTTGCCTAAGTGTAAGGTATTAAAAATGCTCGCACTGTCAGTCACGAGCACTAATATGTCAACACTTAGCAACTTTCAATTGCGATTTTTTCGTGAAATAACGAATGCAACGTTGAAATACGACACTTTACACAAACCTATGGGCTCGAAAATACGTTGTTCGTTAACATACAATTTCATTCAAAAGTAAAGGAGAAAATCGTCATGGAATAAAGCCAAGTGTACCTATACATACTTATGCTCGCGACTGTACTTACGTTCCAGGCGTCTAAAGGGTTGTTCCCAGACAATTCTAGATCAGTATAACACTTTCAAATAAAAATAAATGTCTCATGTTTGCTGTTTTTTAGGGTTCCGTACCCAAAGGGTAAAAACGGGACACTATTACTATAACTCCGCTGTCCATCTGTCACCAGGCTGTATGAGCTTGTATCTAATGAACCGTGATAGCTAGACAGTTGAAATTTTCACAGATGATGTTTATTTCTGTTGCCGCTATAACAACAAATAAAAAAAAAAAGTTAAAATTTAAAGGGTGTAAAAGAAACGTTTGCTTTTTTCGGCGTTTTACGCCTTGTGGTATGGAACCCTTCTTGTGCTAGTCCGCCTGGCACTTGGCCGGTTTTTACGACCAAAGTAGCGAACAGAATTTTATGATGTTTGTCGCAGTAGCTTAGCTAGAATAGGCTCGCAAAAGTCATCAAAACATTTAGTTATCTATGTTACCTACGGGCGTTGCATAAAGTCGTATGAAGTATTTATTTCTTTAGGCGATAACACCCCAACACTAACTAGGTACAGTCAACAGCAAAAGTAGATGATCAAAATCAGAAATTCATTACCAATTAACCTTTTAACCGCCTACGTCGGATTAATCCGACAAATATTTTCGGGCCCATTTCGCCAGAGTCGTATATTTACGACCAAAATATCACTGCTCGTTTAATCAGCTTTTTTATTTAATTACGCTGTATTCTATCAAAAATATGTTTATATTAATTTTCGATTCACTGTGCCGGGCGCTAGGGACACGCCAACTGTTCTGAAGTCGGGCGGTTAAAAGGTTAACGGAGTTCGCGTCAGAACTGTATGGCAGAGCTGTTGTTGTTGTTGAGCTATGTGCAAAGACTGTGTGGCTGTGTGGCAGAGCTGCGCTGCGTGTCGCGGGTTCGATTCCCGCACGGAACAAATATTTGTATGATCTACAAGTAGTTGTTCCGGGTCTGGCTGTTTGTGTATGTGACTTTAAATGTTTGTAAACGCACCCACAATACAGGAGAAATTCCTAGTGTGGGGCAACGTTTGTTTTAAAAAAAAAAAAAAAAAAAACAAAAAAAAAAACAAACTCCGTTCATTAGTAGGTATTGAATTTCTGATTTTGATCATCTACTTTTGCTGTTGACTGTACTTACTTGTCCTTCCCACTACCGAGAGCTACCGAGATGACAACTAATAGAGAGAAGTATGGAAGAAAAATACATGTGTACAAATACATGAATGATTTAAATAATGATGAGGCAGTACGCAGAGTATTGTTCGCTTATAACACATCTTGCCTAGCCTTTTCCCAACAAATATTGGGGTCGACTTCCAGTCTAACCGGATACAGCTGAATACCAGTATTTTGCATGGAGCGACTGCCTATCTGACCTCCACAACCCAGTTACTGGGTAATACGATGCCTCTTGGTAAGACTGGTTGTCAGACTTTCGGGCTTCTGACTACCGGTAACGACTGTCAAAGATCCTCGAATGACAGCCGGGACCAACGGCTTAACGTGCTTTCCGAGGCTCGGAGGGGTCTCGGTATGTAAAGATGGTCACCCATCCACAGACCAACCGCGGCAAGCGTAGCCTAACCTGATCGATGGACCTGTGCGGCTGTTGTTATTTAGCCACGGGCCCCTCCTAACTTTAACCGGTAACGTTTCGTAACTGAAAATTATAAAGTTCCCAAAAGGATGGAAACACGTAGAAATAGAAATGAATATGAAAATCACTGGTGTTTAGAATTCAGGTGTTGCTTTGCGGGAAATATATATAAATAAATAAATAAATAGATGTAGTTCCATGTATGTAATTATAGCCAGTTGTAAATTGAAAGGGAAATGGGGTTTGTGCTTGATTATAAATAAAATAAAAAATATACGTCTCTCATTGGCTGCAGTAAAACTTGCCTTTTTGCTAGCAAACGTAGCCATTATGGCTGTACTTTCCAAGGAGGCCTATTTTTATCGGGGCTCGTTAAGGTGCCACTAGTCGATATTTTTTCCATACAAATTTCGGGAGAGTATTACTCCACTGTTTGACATTGTGCATCCAAAGTTAAACATGTTATCGTTTTGACTTATTATTAATTTTGTCTGTGCGGAAACAGAATAGTAAAATAAAAAGCCATTAAAAAGTTATGAGCCAACAAAGATTCGTTTTTCTTGCTATTTTTAACGTAACTCTGGGTGTAAATAAGTAATAAAAGAACTGTAAAATCTTCAAAACAAAGTCTGTACCGACAAAGCTCAGTTATCGAAGAGTTCAATAAACTTCATTTGTAATAGATTTATGCAGCAGTTTTTTCATAAAACTCGATTTTCCAAAGCACTTTTTGATTTTTTTACGCGCCTATCAGTTCGGAACGGTCGGTTTCTGTGCGTGAGAACTAAACGTTGTGCGTGTAGACTAGCGTCTAACTGCTCATCACTGATACTATCTCTGTCGGACACGAAGCCAGGTGGGACAGCGTGCTTTTTGGCCATGACCACTAGCTAGTTCGAGATCGCGACTAGTTTACTCTAAACAGTTTTCCCATTGACCTACTGAAGGTAGTCATCTTGGTCTTTCAAAACGGTGACGGGAAACATCTTGAGGAAACCGGCATGTCCTAGAACCAAAAATTCGAAGACATGTGACATCTACCAACCCACACTGGGCCCGCGTGGTGGATTACGGCCCATTTCCTCTCACAGAGAGGAGGCCTGTGTCCCAGCAGTGAGAATGTTATAGGCTGATTATGGTAAACATTACTACTCCTGCAAATCTACATAGTTTTGCTTTGCCCTTCTGTAACTGTCTCTTAGTTTGTATCAGAACCTTCCTTCTTTGTGTGTTTGTTGTTTGTTTGTGTGTGTTTGTTTGTGTGTGTTTGTTTGTGTGTTTGTTTCCTGGTGTGAACGAATAGCAAACGATTTGCATTGTTCTTTTTCTCGAACGAGAATAGTGCCATGTTTAACCCATACGAATTTATAATTATGCTTTTGAGCCGCTTCCTTGCAGTCACGAAACAAATGTTTTCTCTTTAACGTGAGATGTTCATGCATGTGAATACGTGAAGGTGTGCCAGAAATGCTCAGTTGTTTGGAGGTCAGCCCTTTGGCTAGTCGAAAGGCGCTGAGTATATTGTCGCGAAGTATACGTGAGGCTAATTTTACGACAATGTTTTTTGGTTTGTCGTTCTGTTGATGTGCATGAGGAACACGGTGTATTGCGACAATATCCTTAGTACTTATTGTGTAATTAATTTTCAAACCTATGTTTTCCATGATTGTTAACAGGTTTTCATTACGCCTTTCAGGTACGTTACACAGCTCTAGGTTGCATTGTCTGGCATTTTGGTCTAGATAATCAATTTTCGACATGATATCATTAATTGAGTTCTTCGTATCCTCCTCCTGCATTTTAGATCGTTTATTCAGATCAATCTGTTCAGCTGACAGGTGTTCAACCGAATTTTGCACAGCAATTAGATCATTTGCTAATTGATCATACTTTTTATCCAGGTCGGACATGCGCGTAGTTATTTGAGACTGCTCAGAGCGAAAAGCGGCAATATCGTTTTTAATTAATAATAATAATTGGATGTTAAATGTAAGGGAACACTTAAATAGTTGCTTTCCTGACAGCTGGATTGGCAGAGATGGACCCATCCCTTGGCCCGCTCGCTCACCAGATCTGACCCTGCTGGACTTTTTCGTGTGGAGCCGGGCCAAGGAGCTAGTGTATACGAATGTTGAAATAAACACGAGAGAAATAAAAACGTTATATAGCACTTTAAACAATTTGGATCACTAGAATTTTTAATCGTGATGCCATGTGTCACAGCACAGCTGAAGTGGAAAAATATCAACGACCTTCTGGAGGCCACTGTATACTGTGTACCCGTCAAGCCTTGCGCGTGCCCCATGTAGTACGAATGTACGATACAATAAAAAGTGTCTCATTAGGGGAACCTGAAAGGTCATATCTACATAATGCTGACCACACACTCTGTAATTTAGTTAGTTTTAATAAGCACTTCGGTAATTATGGGCACTGTCAAAGTTGTATTATCATGCCAACGAGAATTTAATATCATTTTCTTTTTTTTTTTTTTTGTTTAAGTACGGTAATTAATAGAGCAGTTGTAGGTCGCAGGTTCGAACCCAGACAGGCGCTTTACTTTGAGTAAATTATTTCATCACCACTGCTCTCAAAACGGTTAAGGAAAACATCGTGAGGAAACCGGCATGTCCTAGAACCAAAAGATCGAAGACAATATGTGAAATCTACCTACCCCTACTGGGTCCGAGTGGTGGATTACAGCCCACTCCCTCTCACCGATAGGAGGCCTGCGTCCCAGTAGTGGGAACACTGCAGGCTGATTATGCTACGATATTTAGCTATGTTAATAGACACAAATGTAATTCCGAGGAGGTAGCTGCGTTTAGTTAAAGAAATACTCAAATGGCGCTGTTAGCCGTTGTCCTAACAGAACGCGATTACACGACAATGGCGCGATTTTAGAGTTTGATTTTTCTAATAAGTATTAGGATATTCGACAGCTGTAGGTATTTACGTTTGATCACATGGCCGTGCGAACAAAGTTTGCCTGAATTCTTAGCGTTAAGAAGGAAGAAAGTAAAGTTTATTAGGCACAAGACGTGTCATAAGTAATAAATTAATAATAATAGTCCATCTAACCGTATTTCGGCCACTGCGGCCAATCTCAACGGAGACTAGCCTTCGCGCGGGAGATATTATAGTGCACAAGTGTGGGCGCGACACAGGTGCACTCCCTCTTCTCTCACTGTGTCCTTAGTCCACAGTTCCACACATATAAACAAATAAAATAAAATAATTCTATTTTTTATTCGTAAATTTTTCGTACCTACAACTGTTTGTCTCTGCATCACCCAAAGGTTGACTGGTAGAAAATGCCTATGGTCCGCCTCTGTACATTTGTGTGCTTAAATTATTGAATAAATACATGAATAATAACAGAGTTATAGTCCTATTTACTATTTTTTCACATGATGAAACACGATCCATATGTCTACTAATATAGGTCAATCCTTCAACTTTATACATTTAACTTGCCCACAAGACCAGTGGAGCAAAATCATTGGGTTTAGATGACTCAGAGACGAGTTAAGTTACTGGTCCGGACCAATAGGCGTAGCTTTAGTGGTTAGGACAACTCAAGACTGTTACTTACCAGTAAATATCTACCGTTGTTTGAGTTCATTAGGGTTATTCTGGCGCCAGATCTAAGACACTGCGTTTATTTAACCTTTTGAACGCCAGAGCATAAACGCACGCGCATGCCCTCCACGCCAAGCCACAATTTTAAATATTTAAGGTATACAAATAAAACCACACAAAAGTAATGATTTAATTGTTAATTTCGTGATAAAGTGCACCGCATTTTTTGTCACATATTTGTGTCGCTGGCGTACAGGGCACGCGGTTGCTTGTCACATATATGTGACAATGGCGTTCAAAAGGTTAAAAATACACTCAAGTACTTGGCGCCTAGCGGATCACACGCTACAACGCGTCACGCGACGGGGCGCAGATAACACGCACCCGCGCGCGATTTTTTTCATACAAATTAAATAAAAACGCGCTTCTGTGGATGATGAATTTAACTCCGTTTCATGCGCCCCGTCGCGTGGCGCGTTGTAGTGTGTGATCCGCCCTAATACAGTTTGCCGTTGTTCTAAAATAACGGAATCACGCGACAATCGCACGATTTTCGTGCGAATATTTATTATGACTTAGGACATTCGGCAGCTGTACGTTTACACGTATTCACGTTATGTATTCACGTTATATTGGGACGTCGCCTAAGGAAGGTTTTAGGTATATTTAGGTAATTCCTATTTTAACACAAATGGTAAAGTATGTGATTCATATATCTATACTAATAATAAAACTAAAGAGTTTGTTTGAACGTGCTAATCTCTGGAACTACCGGTCAGATTTGAAAAAATATTTTTGCATTTGGTAGCCCAATTCTCGAGGAAGGCTATAGGCTATTTAACGTCACGCTATGGCCCTTAGGAGCCGAGCAAAAATAAAACAAGTCAGAAGAGATCGCTAAGCGAAAACGAAGTGACAGTGCAAGCAGCTGATACGAGGCGACGGGGTAGTTCGAGGGATCAAGAGATTTCACGCGGACGAAGTCGCGAGCTCAAGAAGCTAGTCTACTGTTAAGACCCAATCCATCAACTGCGGCATCAACTGCAGCGGTGGCGACCTCTCGCGTCCGGCCCTGGTGCAAGCCATGGTCCGGGGCGAGAGGGAGTAGGAGGCAGTCACCTCCTTCTGCGAAGCAGTCGTGCTAGCGAAGGAGGTGGCGGGACGGCTCAGGGAGAGAGCCTCCCGTCCCAGCCGCCGCGGGAGACGCTCCGGGCGTCGGGAGCCGCGCGACGGCTCCCGGCCACCGTAGGCGCGGGCCTGCGAGCGGAGAGTAATGGGTGGCTCACCGTCCGATCAGGACCAGGCCCGTGCCGGACGGCGCGTACGTGTTCCACGCGCGCCTCAAAGAGATGTCAGCATCGAGGAGGGGCCCCATAGGGCCGAAGCCTGCCGGGTCAGCGGGATTGTCCGAAAGGGTTACCGCTGGCCCGGAACATAAAGGGCTAAGGAAGGAACACGGGTGGGTTTTAGTCAGTAAGAGTCTGACACTCCCTTTCGCTCCACCCAGAGCATGAGGGGCATTTGATGATTTCCCATCCGCAAAAAAAAAAAAAAATCCATCAACTGTATATATACAAATACAAACGACTTGCCCACAAGACCAGTGGAGCAAAATCAAACAATTATGAATATTGGCTTTAGTTGGCAATACTCGGAGACGGGTTACTGATCCGGACCAATAGGCGTAGCTTGGTTAGGACACCTTACACTGGTCCTTACGAGTAAATATCTCCTGCGGTTTTAGTTCATTAGTGTTAGGTATTCTGGCGCCAGATATAGCAAACAGACAAATAGCGACCAAAAATACCAAACCAACCAATAGACCAACCAACCAACCGACCAATAGTATGTATACCAGTGGCGAAGGTTCCATACAACTCGATTCCTTTCCTATCAAACAAACAAACAAGGATATTACAAATTAGAGGATTATATCCAAGATAAGAATGTTTGGAAACATGCTGGTCCTGCTCCATAGAACAATCTAAAAGTCTAGACAAAATCAAACTTGTTCCTAATTTAATTTATATATATATATATATTTTTTTTTTAATTATGACATATTATTTTTATCTCATTTTTACAATCTGCGACTACATTGGCTCACACACTTGTTAAAATTCTAGAAAAATCAACTATTTTTGATTTTTTTTTTAAATAATTTGTAAATATGTGAGCACCATGTATGTATCACTTATTTGATTTACCTGTCATTGCTTAATTTTTAATTCTTTTTACCTTTTTGTAGTAGACTAATTTTACTATGGGTGCATCGTGTTCACATATAATTATATTATGTATACAAGACCTTGTAAAGCATTTTAAAAGAGTAACGGTGGAGTTTCTTGCCCATTCTTCTCCATACGAAAACTACCTTTTGGAATGGGCGACTAGAATCATTTCTATTTAGTTTTTTTTTGACGTTCAAAAGTGCCTTTAATGTTCCTATTTGAAATAAATTATTTGACTTGACTTGACTATCGGCTTCTCTTTGTAAAATGGCACAGCCAGTATTCTATAGACAAATAATATAATAATTTTTACCGACTTTACAAAAAGGAGGAGGTACTATGTTCGGGTGTTTGTATGTTTTTTTTTTTTTTTTTTTTTTGTATGTTTGTTCATCGAATACGCCGTCAATTGTCGACGGATTTTCAAAATTCTTTTTTTGTTCGAAAGTAGATAGTTCTGAGGTGGTCCCATTGTCACCAAGTTAGGATCTGATGATGGGATCTTAGAGAAATCGAGGGCAACCCTCAAATTTTATAGGCTCACTTATTGTTTTTCGCATATTTTATGAAGTATCTTGTGTATGGTTGTCACCATCTCAGGTAGCTGGGCTGATGATGGAAGGTACAACTCCTTAACAGTAAGAAGTTACTCGAACAGGCAAGGACTGTTTTAGTAAATTGTTTTGATGTTTGATAGGGCATTTGCCACATTTGGTCTCATGATCATCAAGTCATGACCTGATGCTGCAGTCAGGATAGTCTGCAGAGTACCTAACTCCTCGACAACTAACAGCAGATATATCGTGTTTAGGCTCATTGAAAAGGGCGCGATGTGTGGATAAACGTACTGTTACTGAGGAACACCGAAGACCTGATGCTGAAGCCAGGAGCATCAGAAAAAGTACAAACCTTTAAATTACAGCACCGTAGTCGTGTTTGGGCTCATTTTAAACAGGACTAATTTTAAGTTCAATGCAATGTTGACATAAGTCTGGCCTGATGCTGCAGCCAGGATTATCAGCATCTAATCTAAAAACTAATAAAAGGAGAACTCCTCAACAATTAACGTCTCTGCATCGAGAAAAGGAATATTTTATAAAAAGGCGATGGGCAAGTTGACATTAGGCTAATGTAACTTATATAAATTATAAACAGACCCACTAGGCCACTAAAAAGCGAGAAATAAAAACTTTTTAACAAAAAAAAAAACCGACTTCCAAAAAAAACACTACAAACTGAAAAATAACTTTAATTTCGGAAGTCGGTGGCAAAAACTAAAATACTGATCCCTAAGACACCGACTTCCGAAATTAAAGTTATTTTTCAGTTTGTAGTGTTTTTTTTGGAAGTCGGTTTTTTTTTAAAGATATCTACTCCGGCTTACCTCTTACAAAAATTGACCCTTCGCTACTGATGTGTACTAAGTTAGAACACATATTTTGCCATACCGTCTCGCAAAGTCTTTATTCACGTAATCAGCCTATAACGTTCCCACTGCTGGGACATATTATGGCTCTCGGTGGGAGCCACTCCTAATACATCACGCGGGCCCAGCGCGGTTTCTAATTTTCGAAACTTTTAAGAGGAAATGCTGTCGGAGGGACTTTTGAAAAAGTCTAGGTAAGTAAAAAGTCATAATTCGAGATTTGGCTCTCGTCTACTTCCTCCTCCAATATTGGACCAATTTAAAAGATATTTCATAAACTGAATAAGGATTACTGTGGTGAGAAAGCAAATTTATTTGCATCTCTCTTTGCAAGCAATTCACGTCTGGACGCTGACTCGAAGCAACCACCCACTGTACCTCATTGTGGCTCCTCGATGCCGGAGATCGCAATTCACATTAAAGAGGTCCGAAGAGTATTGTGCAGTCTGGACGTGAACAAGGCAAGCGGGCCTGATGGTATTCCAGCGAGAGTGTTGAGGCAGTGTGCGCCTGAACTGTCTCCTGTGTTGACACGCTTGTTCCGCCTCTCTCTTGAAAAAAGAACGGTGCCAAAATCCTGGAAGATTGCAAATGTACAACCAGTGCCCAAAAAGGGCGACCGTGCAGACCCTGCCCATTACCGTCCAATCGCCATTACCTCCATTCTGTGCAAGGTTATGGAAAGGGTACTGAACAGTAAGTTGCTGACCTACCTTGAAGACAATGATCTCCTCAGTGACCGTCAATATGGCTTTCGCCGGGGACGGTCAACTGGCGATCTTCTTGTGTATGTCACGCACTGCTGGGGCGAAGCCATCGAGAAACACGGCGAAGCACTTGCTGTATCGCTTGATATCTCGAAGGCCTTTGACAGGGTCTGGCACGCCGGTCTACTCAGCAAGCTTCCTGCTTATGGCATCCCCGCTGATTTTTGTAGCTGGATATCAGACTTCCTGAGTGAGCGGGCGATCAGAGTAGTCGTTGACGGCTGCTCCTCTGACCTTATGGCTATTGATGCCGGAGTTCCTCAGGGGTCTGTTCTCTCTGCAACTCTTTTCCTGCTGCACATCAATGACCTACTTCGGCCTGGTATTGTTGGGTACGCAGATGACAGTACTGTTTCAGAGAGATACTTGTCCAGCGCAAAAGCCAGCGGGGCCGAAGTTCGTTTCTTGAGAGAGGCCATGGTAGAGCGGACTGATTTGACCTTAAGCCTTGTCTCCCAGTGGGGTGATGACAATTTGGTCTCTTTTAACGCCACCAAAACACAAGCGTGTCTTTTTACCGCCAAAAGGAGTCATTTTGACCAGACTCCTACTTTCCGGGGTGCATCTGTTCCTGTAACGGATCGGCTCGAGCTCCTAGGCATGGAGTTGACGTCTGGTCTCAACTTCGGCGCTACCATCGAGTACAAAGCCCAAACTGCGGCCAAGAAGCTGGGCATCCTAAATAGGGTGAAGCGATACTTTACGCCTGGACAGCTTTTAACCCTCTACAAAGCGCAAGTCCGATCCTGCATGGAGTATTGCAGCCACCTTTGGGATGGCTCAGCGAAATATCAACTTGCCGCGCTTGACTCGGTGGAACGCAGAGCTAAGAGGCTCATTGGCGACGAAGAACTGGTGGATGCCAAGCTTCACAGCTTGGCTCATCGCCGCAAGGTTGCCTGCTTGTCTGTCTTCTACAGATTGTACTTCGGTGAGTGTGCCCAAGAACTCCACGACCTCATTCCACCGGCCCCCTTCTACCTTCGGACATCCAGACGCACTGCAAGTTACCATCCCTACCTAGTTGCTATTCCACCAACTCGCACTAAGCGTTTTCAAATGTCTTTTATAATGCGCACAGCAAAAGAGTGGAACTCTTTACCTGCGTCTGTGTTTCCGAGCTCATACAACCCGAATCTCTTCAAAGTAAGAGTGAACAGGCTTCTTCTGGGTGAGCTCACTCCATCGTCGACTTTGTCTCTGTCAACTATGACCTAGACTAGAGTCAAGAGCAAACTCATTTCAAATAAAAAAAAAAAAAAAAAAAAAAACCGGTCAGTTCACCAAAAATTAATTCATAAATTTTTACTTGACAAGCAACGATTGACAAAAGCATTATTTGTGATTTCATCATTATACAACAATAAGTTTACCAAATGATTCACTTAGCAAAATAATTATCCGATAAACTTTATTAGGTGAAAAATGTTTAAATGATTAAATGTCATTGGAAACATTTGTAAAGAGAAGCATTTGCGAAATAAATGTTTGTAAAGCGAGTGTTTATAAAATAAAATATTTGCGGAAAGAGTTGTTTGTGAAATAAATAGTATACGAAACGTTGATTGTAAACTAAAAATTTGTCAATGGAGTTTTGGCGAAACATTAGTGAACCGATAACTGTGTCCCTATGATTTTCTTTTTTCATTCGTTGTTTTCAAATAGTGCTTATAAAAACAATGTATCATCAAAAAGGAGAACATAGGATTAGGAACATACAAGTAGTTAATATTAATTATTCTGTAAAAAATCATTGCTTTATGTTCATTAACCAGAAAGAAAACAGGCGAGAGTGTTTCAATGGAAAAACGACCCCGCATTTCCTTTCCTCGTAATGTATGTAACTATGATCAAAAGGATTCGCACTTGAAACTTGTACATCATTATTTTCCTGCTCATATCCCAATTATATTATTATATCTTATATTTCTTCGTATATAGATAATGCCTACCTTATTATGTAAAAGCTTAGAAAGTTATGACAACTTTTATGAAACACGAAGCGCTAACCTCAATGCCACAGACATGACATGCCAAATATCTATAAAAATATCTTTGAAATTGATGTAAAGATATCTATTAACGCAAATACAAAATACCTGCTGATTTACTAACGTTAGTCTCGTTAGTAAATTACCTACCTACCTAAAATATAAGAAAAAAATAAACATTTATTTCCATTTAAGGCGACTACATGACCTAAAGCGCGGTCTTTGTCGAACTGCATAAAAGTATATGATCGACTACAGTAAACAAAATCAGAAAAATATATGATATTCTTCAGGATATATGCTAGGTAGATAGTGTGTTGAAAACATAATGAAACTAATTTGATACGAGAGAAAAAAATCATGAAGATACCTCTAAAAACTTTCTTTTTATAATAAAAACCATACTAATATTATATACAATCATTCTGATTTTTTGTCAGATTATTCTACGTAAGCAACATACTAAAACACTACTGTTTTAATTTTTTAGTCCAACCAATAGATTTGTAATTAAATAATTGCTTCATATCTATACTTATAATAAATCTGTAGAAGTGAAAATTCTGTACATTGAAAATATCAAAAAAAGCAGGGGGTGTACTAGACCGACACCAAACCCAAAAATGTGATTCAAAAAATTTTTGTCTGTCTGTCTGTCTGTTTGTTCAGGCATCACGCAAAAACTACCGGTTCGATTACGATGAAACTTGGTATAATAATTCTTTAATATCCTGGGCACCACACTGGGTACTTTTTATCTCGGAAAAGTATCTATATAAAATATATATAATTCAAAGTTCTGACTGACTGACTGATATATCAACGCACAGCCTAAACCGCGGGTCCTAGAGGCATGAAATTTGGAGGGTGTGTTATTTGTGAAGAGTAGGTATCCACTAAGAAAGGGTTTTTCGAAATTCAACCCCTAAAAGGGTGAATGAGGCCAGCGAAGTCGCGGGCAGAAGCTAGTTTTGCAATAAATTACCAGCGTTATGTCATCGCACTTCTCTTTCTTTTCTATGCAGTCCGACGGTGACCGCGCTTTAGGTCATGTAAGCCCCTTAAATAAATATTTAAGATCACCCTCATGCTGTTCCATTCATCTTCATCTACTGCCTTTTTCTTTAAAATTAAATTAAAAGTAAATACGGAATTTCAGCCAAAATCAGCAATATTGACGGAGTTTAACACGCTCAAGAAAGTCAATTGTTGGCAGTCAGCCTAAACTCAATCAGCTCAACACTTTGTTGAATTCGATTCATTAGATAAGACCACAGAAGTGACTAAGGGCCTTTTTACCCGACTGCGCAACGCAAAGGAGTAGTAATGTGTTCATCAACCTATGTATGTATGTATGTAAGTATGTATGTATGTATGTATGTTTGTATGTTCCTTTGAAGCACTATACAGACCAAACGCCTGGGCCGATTTTTATGATTCACACGTCAATCGATTCCTCTTAGTGTCACTAAAGACATGACGTTAGTGAAAATTCAATATGGCGACTACTATGTATGTATGTATGTCTTAAAAAAAAAAAATTTTTTTTTAAACCTATCGAGTGGGGTATCAAAAAAATATACGGTCGAATTGAGAAACCTCCTTCTTTTTTGAAGTCGGTTAATAAAGGGCTTTAAAAGACGATTACAAAAATATAAACAACTTATATGGTTAAAAGTAATTCGAAGTGACAAATCGTAAAAAACACGTACCAAGAACTAAATCGTCAGCGAAATATTTCACATTTAATTTTGTAAACTAAAAAGCTGGAAATAAAAAAAGTTATTAAAAAAAATAAAAAACCCGACTGCGGTAAAAAACTTAAGTTAAAAGAACTGAAAAGCTAAAAACAAGCCCATTTTAAATTAAATAAAAGTTGGAAGCAGGCGGGACCCATTTGAATTTGAAAATATAATAAAAATGGTATGGGTCCCGCCTGCTTCCAACTTTTATTTTTTTTATACTGGCGATTTACTGTCGCGCAACTGTTTGTAGGAGCTTTAATTCATCAAACTAACCATTAAGGTTAATTAATAGTTTTATCTTTCGTTTTTATTACTGTAGTCATAATCCCCCCTTTTAATTAAAATTGCTTATTTTTGTAATTGACCCTGTCGATCATCATTTACTTTTTAAAATGGTTTTGTAGTTTACTTTGTTAATTCATTTAATTACTCATTATGTCAATTGTGTAGACTGTTTGTTATTACTTAACTTGTTGTATTTACTTAACTAACTTTTGCTCGCGGCTTCGCCCGCGTCGATGTGGATTGCATGGGTTTTATTTTTTTTGCGCGGTAACCTACTTCATTCTATTTTTAAAATAAAAGTAGCGTAAGTACTACTACTCCTTAACCTAACATCAGCTATCTGCCAGTGAAAGTCCAGTCAAAGTCGGTCCAGCCGTTTCGGATTTAGCCGGAACAAACAGACAGACAGGCACACTATTGTTGTCGGAAACATTATTTTTATTTTGTTAATTTAGTATTTTGTGTTTCACGAACTGTGTCCAAATAAAACTTTATTCTTTCTTTCTTTAGACAGAAAGGCGAAAATGTAAAAGAAAAAATTTTTAAAAGTAGGTAATACTATCATAGAATGCATTTTTTTAGGGTTCCGTTGCCAAATGGCAAAAAACGGAACCCTTATGGATTCGTCATGTCTGTCTGTCCGTCCGTATGTCACAGCCACTTTTTTCCGAAACTATAAGAGCTACATTGTTGAAACTTGGTAAGTAGATGTATTCTGTGAACCGCATTAAGATTTTCACAAAAAAAAAATAGAAAAAAACAATAAATTATGGGGGTTCCCCATACTTGGAACTGAAACTCAAAAATTTTTTATTCATTAAACATACGTGTGAGGTATCTTTGGATAGGTCTTCAAAAATGATATTGAGGTTTCTAATATCATTTTTTTCTAAACTGAATAGTTTGCGCGAGAGACACTTCCAAAGTGGTAAAATGTGTGTCTCCCCCCCCTGTAACTTCTAAAATAAGAGAATGATAAAACTAAAAAAAATATATGATGTACATTATCATGTAAACTTCCACCGAAAATTGGTTTGAACGAGATCTAGTAAGCAGCTCGCCGGTAAAAATTTAAAAACAGATGATGGTACGGAACCCTCGGTGCGCGAGTCCGACTCGCTCTTGCCCGGTTTTTTTTTTAAATCTGTTATTTTGACGTTACAAACAAACACTTCAATTTTATTTATTAGTACCTATAGATTGTTATTTTAAAATGTTTGAGACTGATCACCTTTTTAAAAAATAAAACGATTTGATTTTAGAAATAAGTATTTAGTCTCCAACCGTAGAAGTTTTTACCCGTTCTTCTTCAGGAAACTTTTTCTTTTAAAACCATCTTCCATAGAAAACTAATGTTCAGTTCAATCTCTATACAATTTACAAGCGAATATATCCAACACTGGCCGTTTGAATGATTTCCACATTACATAATGTAATAAGAGTTCGTTCCGTTCGTTCTTTTAGTTCACTCGCCCGCTTTTCTGATTCATTCTCTCTTTGAACGGGATTTGAAATTTTGAATTTTGAATTCCACATTCGAAAGTCGTTTTGTATAGAAAGGGTGGGTATTTTGGGCCCGTTTCCACCAAGGATCACAATCTTTAAAACATCGTTCCATTTCTGACAATCGTTTGAAGATGATAGAGACAGAAACGCGTTTAGCGCTTAAGGGGGAAGCTCTAAGATGGCCCGCGAAATTCAAATTTTCTTACGTTTTTTACAATTTGCTGGTCATCAACACAACTCTCTAAGACCATGTAATCCCCAAATGTCAAGATTTCATGAAATAGTCATTCTTGGGGATTACACGGTCTTAGAGAGTTGTGTTGATGACTTTAATGATTATAATTCTGTAAATACATATTCGTTACGGCCGCGAATCATATTTTAATCAACGTACAACTTAATACTGACCAGAAAAATGCAAAAAACCTAAAAAAAATTGAATTTCGCGGGCTACCCTGGCGCTTTCGCCTTAAGAGCGTTTACGCCTTACGGCATTTCATACAAACTTACAAGCCTTTATTTTACGAAATTCATGAACCGATTTTAATGAAACTTCATACGCATAAGCAGGATTCAAAGGTCTAAAAAGTTAGTAGAGAACATTTTCGTTCAAATCGGTTCTTTAATTTCGAAATAATAATATAATATAAGGGCTTGAAAGTTTATTTGTGGTGCAAGCGGGCCTAGGATAGATAATAATATTTTGTGAGAAATAGCAATTCAGGTTTAAAACTACGCTACCGCACTAGCGCTAGCTACTTTTATACGTAACCGACAACGTTGTGAATAAACCATTCGTCTTTGAAGCATGGAAATGAACCATTTCCTCTAAGTACGTAGATTCAAACTCATCATCTGACTATCCCTTTCCCAACTATGCTGAGGTCGGCTTCCAGTCTAACCGTCTAAGCGACTGCCTATCTGACCTCCATAGCCCAGTTGCTAGGTAATCCGATACCCTTTGGTATGACTCGTTATCAGACTTTCAGGCTTCTGACTACCCGTAACAACTGTCAAAGATCCACGAATGCCGTGTTTTCCGAGGCACAGATGAGCCTCGGTAGGTATGTAAAGATGGTCACCTATCCACAAACAAACCTGAGCGATCGACCTGTGCGGCTATTATTATTTATCCAAAGAGATAGTAAACAAATAGGAACGTAGAAGCAGTTGACATTTGCCCACATTTCGTTTGAAAGCACCGCCAGCCGCCATGACTGACAGGACATAGGAGATAAAGCATCATTCATACATAAATTAATTAATTGGCATCTACTTGTGTGGGCTTCTGTTCATTGAATCGATATTGTCTCATACATAAAATATTAATTTTATAAGGAAGTAATCAATTCAATACCGGCTTCCCTCTAAAAATGGCACAGTCAGTATTCTATAGGTATAGACAAATAATGTAATCATATTAAAGACTAGCTGCGCCCCGCGGTTTCACCAGCGTAATTGTCGATCCCGTGCGAATATCGGGATAAAAAGTAACCTGTATGTTAATTCAGGGTGTCAGCTATCTCCATACAAAATTTTATCAAAATTGGTCTAGCCGTTTGAGCGTGAAGAAGTAACAAACATATAAACACGCCCCACACACACACACACCCTCCCACACACCCCCACAAACTTTCGCCTTTATAATATTAGTGTGATATCATAACTATTCAGTAATCTGTGGTGATATCTACTCCGGCTTACCTCTTACAAAAATTGACCCTTCGCTACTGATACATATCATCATCATCATCATCTGCCTAGCCTTTTCCCAACTGTGTTGGTGTCGGCTTCCAGTCTAACCGGATGCAGCTCAATACCAGTATTTTACATGGAGCGACTGCCTGTCTCGCCTTCACAACCCAGTTACTGGGTAATACGATACCCCTTGGTAAGACTAGTAGTCAGACTTTCAGGCTACTGACGACCCGTAACGACTGCCAAAGATCTAGGAATGACAGCCGAGATCAACGGCTCAACGTGCTATCCGAGGTAAAAAGATGGTCACCCATCCACTGACCAACCGCGGCAAGCGTAGCTTAACCTGATCGATCGACCCGTGCGACTTATTAGTTAGCCATGAGCCCCTCTTAACTTAAGTATAAGTAATAAATTAAATACAGCTCTATACTTAAGCCATCAAAGAGAAAAGATTTTGGTATGTTTTTTTGTTATGCTTTCACGATAAAATGGCTGAACGGATTCGGATGAAATTTAGCACATGTTAATGACCAAGACCTGGACTAGGATATAGGATACTTTTTAACCTGATATTCCCACGGGATCCAGACTTATGCAGGTAAAACAGCGGGGCGCAGCTAGTAATTGATAAAATTAAGTCTTTTTTTTTTTTTTAAACTTTGCCCCACACTAGGAATTTCTCCTGTATTGTGGGTGCGTTTACAAACATTTAAAGTCACATACACAAACAGCCAGACCCGGAGCCACTACTTGTAGGTCATACAAATATTTGTTCCGTGCGGGAATCGAACCTGCGACACGCAGCGCAGCAGTCAATCGCTTAACCACTGCGCCAACCGTGCCGTGCTTTGTTGTCGCACCGTTTCTTATTATTTCGAATCGCCGCGAATTTCTCACGTTCATTATGTCGAAACGTAGAAACAAAAGGACACCGCAAAAATTAAAACAAAAAAATCCAACCCTTAAAACCAAACGGAACAACAAAAAGCCTCTTACAATTTTAACATTCAAAAGTTCACAGTTTTATTCCCATTAACATTGGCCCCTGGCTATGGAATCCTACAAATCAACCCTTCTTATCCCTAAAAGTCAACCCCTTTGAAACAAAAGGTGACGACAAGACCCCGCGCTCTACAAAAACCTTCAACGCAGAGGGGCTATTTTTCATCCCACGACTTTTTTGACCACTGTGCAGGTAGATAACAGAAGTTTAACAAAAAAAATAATTAAGGTTTAAAAGTGACGTCATTAATTTTATTCAATTAAACGACTTTTTTGGCCACTGTGCAGGATGATCAGAAGTTGAACAAAAAAAAAATTAAGGTTTGACGTAAATAGTTTTATTCAATAAAAAAAAAAACTTTATTGAAGAAAAGCCTAAGTACATTCTAAAGCAATGTTATATAATATAACTGCACAATACATTGAAACCCTGATCTCCAAACTAGGGGTGACCCTGTGTCTTAGAGATCAGTTCAGATCAATTAAGGTGGGTTTAGACCAAACGAACATAGAACCAGAGCGAGCATAAGCGCTTTCTTCTCTTGATTATGTTGAAATTTAGTTTAGATAGAAGGAAGGATGCTCTGTGTGCAAATAGAATTGTGATAGAAAGTGCATTCGCTCGTTTGGTCTAAGCGACCTTTAGATGTTTCATGTTATGAAGGCGGATTGGTGTTTATTTTGCGACTGATGCAAGTATACATGATTTTTATGTGTGCAAGTATCCAGGAGCGCTCAGTAATTTGGCTGAGTCGCCTTCATACACACAAACATTATGAGAACGAGGTGCACTTATAATTCTTCACACACAACTGAGAACTCGCATTCGTGTTATATAAAACACTAGCTTCCGCCCGCGGCTTCGCCCGAGAGGTACGTCGATAAAAACTGTCCTATGTCCCCTTCCCCGGGATGCAATCTATCTCTACCAAATTTTATCGAAATCCGTTCAGTGGTTTATGCGTGAAAACAGACAGAGTTACTTTCGAATTTATAATATTAGTATGGATGTAGACGGCCTCTCGCTGTAAGTTGTTGCTGGGTGAATAGAAGTAGTGTTTTCCTATAGCTTAACTTCATACTTATTTTGATTTCCGTACCGATAAACTTAATTCCTGTTTTGAAAATTTCCGTGAAGCAATGGGCTAGCTCGGATTTAATAATACCATACATAATTGTATTGTGTACAAAAATTGCGACAGCAACATAGTCTCGCTTCGGTGCTGGTCAAATTATATTTAGCTAAACGGCTATACCATTGTATTGGTGTTGATCAATCACTCACTAATAATTACTACAAGAAGATTACTTGTATTATTGGGAAAGCGGACCGAAATTATTGTAAGGCGCAACTTCCGTCAATTCTTTGATCCAGCAGTAGATTGCGATTTACAGATGGGTACAGTCTATAAAAATAGCTGCATGAGAAGATATAATCACACTAATATTATAAAGGCGAAAGTTTGTGTCTGTGTGTGTGAGTTTATATGTTTGTTACTTCTTCACGCTCAAACGGCTGGACCAATGTTGATAAAATTTTGTATGGAGGTAGCTGAGACCCTGGAATAACATATAGGCTACTTTTTATCCCGATATTTCCACGGGATCGACACTTATGCGGGTGAAACCGCGGGGCGCAGCTAGTCAGTCAATAAAAACCAACACAGCAACTCAACAAAAAACCAACCACTACACCTCTAAACTCAATAAAACAAACATGATCACTCACTGACTCCGTATCCACAGCCGACTCGAATCACATGCACGAACTATCTGCTCCCATACCAATATTTGTACTGTTGCTTGAATCGGCCCCTCGACGATAACGGTGTAGCTTGTAGGCCGGCGCTCCCCTTGACATGTAGGTCGTCGGGAATCTTTGGCTTTTGATTTGGTTCAATAAACTGTATTGTGGACAAAATTGAGGTGATCGGTCAATTTTGCCCACCATACAGTTTATTGGCAAATTGACTTTCAATTGTTTAATTTTGCATCAATCACTTCACTTTTAACCGATTAATTATAAGTCAATTTCATTGTTTTGAAAGAAAGAACACATTCTTGTTATTTATTTTGTGTATTTTCAAGAAAATACTGTGTATGTGTAGTCTAGTCAACTCTAGTTATACGTAAATGAGATTTTAGTGTTGTTGAACATATTTGAAGACGAATACTCATTTTGTCTTTTCCATATGGTATTATGTAACTGACAAAATTAATAAATTAAATTACTCTACAATTCTTATATTCCAGGTCATGGTTCTTGGCTTGTTTTTGGTTTATTTTTTACTGCCTTTTCTACACTAAGGTGAAACATATTATTAGAAACTATTGTTCTTAAAATCGTAAATAAAATTTTTACGTCATATTTCGAGGACAAAAACCACTTGCACTTCTGCGACAGTTCTCCGTTACGTACGTCTGTTCCTAAATGATAAAAACTCGGGGTTTGTTGTTCAAGGCGAATATTATTCGCAGATTGACTTCGCAGCCTCCGTTGTTGGGACATGTGATAAGGCTAGAGGAAATTACTTGTTTTGAATGTTCCTCTTTTGTTTACTAGAGATCGTCTTTTGTTATTATTTTTTTGTGATTGTATTTGTTTCTTCATTAAAAATATTTCACTTTTATTTTTGAAAATTTGATAGCACGGCGAGACTATCGCCGCGATTCTCTCGCTCGTGGAGATGGCCCCCAACGGTTGGCGAGAGCTGCATCCAGGTTACTCATAGTTACTTCGCTATTTTTTTATTTAGTTGTTCACAAAATGAGGCGCAACTTATTATAATAGTTTAAAACAATATTTTTAGGTATGGCATCGGCATTATTTAAGGTTGGATTAAATACATGCCATCATCTGCCTAGTCTTTTCCCAACTATGTTGGGGTCGGCTTCCAATCTAACCGGATGCAGCTGAATACCAGTATTTTACATGGAGCGACTGCCAATCTGACCTCCATAACCCAGTTACTGGGTAATACGATACCCCTTGGTAAGACTGGTTGTCAGACTTTCGGGCTTCTGACTACCCGTAACGACTGTCAAAGATCCACGTATGACAGCCGGGACCAACGGCTTCACGTGCTTTCCGAGGCACGGAGGGGTCCCATCCGCAGACCAACCGCGGCAATAGCGTAGCCTAACCTGATCGGTCGACCTGTGCGGCTGTTTTTATTTATCCGCGGGCCCCTCCAAAATACATGACATAAATATGTAATCAAAATAATGCAGAAGACTGTACCCGATTTCTTCCAACACCTACTTCCCATAATAGAAAGCTAAAATTTTTATAATGCAGATGAAATAACCATTTTCGAAGTAAGTTTTAAAACACGACGAAAACTGAATTCGAATCCTTTTAAAACTTCTTCCGCGAAATATTTCTAATAATGTCTGCCTGCGAAAGAGTTCTACTTTGACCCAGTTAAGGAAATACGTCAAAAATAATAACCTTTTTCTGTTAAACCGGCCCCGAGGACAACGGAATGTGTCAATTTTTATTTAAGAAATTTTTACTTTGAACTTTGTTGTTATGCCCTCATTACGCTTTGGGGAGAGCGTAATTCAGTTTGGGGACTCTTAAAATCAGTTTGGGGGACTCCTAAAATGGAGTCTTTTGTTTTCATTTTTCAAGGAAAAGTGTGTTAAATAACACGGAAGAAGGGATGAGTAGGGATTACTTGCATATTTCACCGGTGACAGTATTTTTAAGCAATGTCATGTAGCTCTATATAGCCTGCATCTAAATAAAATGAAGTGTCGGTTTGTAATGTCAAAATTTTTGCCTTGTGGTACGGAATCCTTCGCGTGCGAGTCCGACTCGCACTTGGCCAGTTTTTACTAAATGCGTGAAAGTATAATACGGTAGGTACCTACTTATAACAAATAAACAATTTAAAAAATGTTTGTCTGTCGGTTTGTTCCGACTAATCCCCGAAACGACTCTATCGATTTTGATGGAATTTGGTATGCGGTTACTTTGAACCCCGGGGGAAGGAAGTACATAATTGCTAATTTAGGGAATAAAGGTAAACCCAAATGGTGTTTTCAGCCGTATTAGCCATTTATGAGAACTTTTACCAACAGTCATGAAACATAGTTTGGCCCTGGCATCAAACCCAGGAACTTCTCGAACAGCAGCCACGCTTCTGCCTACCTCACTTGCAAAACGGCACAGAAAAACAAAAACGAAATCAGGGTATTTTTTCCCCGTAATTCAATTGTCTGACTTAAGAGCGCACTGGTTTATTTGGGGGACATAGAAAATGGAGGGCAAAAGAATTACATTGTCAGGAAATTAATGTAGGTAACACAAGCACTTTGGTTCACTTACAAACATTAATGGTTTCGTTTTCCTCAACCACGTGCAATAATGTTTCCGTGTCCAAATTGTGTCCGGACTGGTGTAAGGGAGGAAAGCATGTTATTATAGGCCAGGATGTGTTTTACTGTTCGGTTGTTATTCAAAAAATCAAAATCAAAACATTTTATTTCACATAAGCCTACATGGGCACTTATGAAACGTCAGAAGCTAGGTTTACGGTTCCAATTGGTCGTTTCCTATGGAGAAGACCCGGCAAGAAACTCCAGGATTACTCTTTTTCGAAATAATTGACTTTTACAATGTTTTCAAATTACAGTAGATATGGGAGGACAGCGTAGGCCTGTCAACAAGTACCAGGTACTTGATAAAATAAAAAGTTATCTACATATCTAAAGTCTACAAGGCCTACAAAGTCCTCAAATTTACAAAATAAGAATCTATCAGAAGGATAAATAAAATGAAAATACAAAAAAAGTTTTTAAAACCATAACCATACTAATATACACACAATCATTCTCTTTTGTTTGTCAGATTATTATACAAGCAAAATACTAAAATACTAGGTGTTTTAATTTTTTCGTCCAAACAATAAATTTTTTGTAATTAAATATTTGCTTCATATTTTGCTTCTTTTTCTTTTCTATGCAGTCCGACAGTGTCCCTTAATATTTTTTTTTTTTTTTTTACTTATTCTACACTGTTCCACTGCTGAATAGAGTCTTACCCCACATCCTTTCAAGCGTTTAAATTATTTAATTGAAATAAATGCTTTGATTAAGAGAATAGTTGCAGACCCCAATATAAGTTCTTACTAAGCAAATGGCAGAGTGCCGAATGATCGATCCAATTCAAACTTTGTTCGGAAAAAAAAATATCGAAATGCGAAAGTAAACGACGGATGGCGCAGTGGTATTTCCACTCCAGTGAGTCAGTCTGACTTGACAGTTTTTGATAGAGATAAGTGCCGAAACAATAGCCTCGTTTATTTGAAGGAAGTTAAGAAATAAACGAATTAAAAATTATTTTTTGAATACCCCGAAATTTTTCCTGACATTTGACCAGGGAGCCTAAAAACGCCACTTTGGCAGAATCATAAAAGGATAACATTATGAATCAAATTATGGCGAAGACAGTACGTGTTTTTCTTTTTTTCGCTGCACTACGTATAATCAAAGAGATTGGGATTGGAGTTGGATTGGATTGATTGGTATTTTAGGACAGACAAAAAAAATAACTGAAAAATCTTTCACCAATGGGATTTTATAACTGACCATATGATTCATAATGTTATCCTTTTAAGGCCCCCAGTTTGAAGACATGTTACGCCGACCCAAATGAATTCTCCTTGTAGGTAACATAGCTAGCTTTTTCTGACTGACCGACTCCTTGACAATTCGAAAGTGCTTTAATTAGTATAACCTCTCAAGCTCCGCTAATGAGACACGCAACATAGGGTACGCGCGAAGATTAATGCTTTGTATTATCATCCTACTAGCTTCCGCCCGCGGCTTCACCCGCGAGGTATGTCGATAAAAACTATCCTATGTCCTTCCCCGGGATGCAATCTATCTCTCTGCCAAATTTTATCGAAATCCGTTCAGTGGTTTAGGCATGAAAACTTAACATACAGACAGACAGAGTTACTTTCGAACTTATAATATTAGTATGGATATTGTTCCCACTACTGGGACCCAAGCCTCCTCTCAGTGAGAGGGAGTGGGCTGTAATCCACCAAGCGGGCCTAGTGGGTGTTGGTAGATGTCACGTGTCTTCGAATTTTTGGTTCAAGGACATGCCGGTTTCCTCACGATATTTTTCTTCACCATTTTGTGAGCAGTAGTGATGAAATAATTCACACAAAGCGCAGTGCCTTCTTCTTCTTATTCTTAGCGTGTCGATAGCAATCTAAATGGACTCGGCCCAGAATTCGGCTACTTGTTTGGCGCGTTCACCAGCGTCCATCAGTTCCTGTAACATGCAGCTGATAGGACACGCAGGACACGCGCAGTGCCTGTCGGGGTTCGAAACTATGACCATTGCCACTGGGCCGCCACTGCTCGGATGCTTTGATTTGAGTTTATAGCGAGATCATCGTCCTTATAAAATATCATTTGCCCATCACTACTGCGCCGAAAGCAGGTGTGACGCGTATTTTAATTAGCAAGCTCAAATAAGATCGTATCTCTCACAGTTTCATAGTCTTGTTTGCATCTACCTTCGCTACGCTTGTAAAAGTTACCATGCCGTTAGGTTTATGTTGCAGCACTAAGCATTAAACTGTTAATGTTAATACTGTTCTGCTTGCAAATGTCTATTAATTATTTAGCTTTTATGGGTAGCGCCAGTTGTGAGAAAACTGTTTTAATAGTGATTTGATTTCTCTGGTATTCAAGCCAACTAGTGTGTAGCATAAGCAGCAGTAGGCTGGTCCTTTTTCCTAGGAAAAATTTTGTTTTCTTTAATTTCGCGGGTCACCACGTAATTTGGTTATATACCGAAAGTATTTCAGTATTTTTTTTATTTTTTAAATGACATTTAGAGGTCGCTACCAAGGTTTAAATTATAAATAAAAACTCTGTATTTATTAGATTCTTTTATTTTTATTGCCAGGACATAAAAAATTAAATTAAAAATTTAAAAAACCCCCGACAAAAATAAAATTAAGGAGTCCCTACAAAAAGCATGAAATAAAAAATACATTTAAAAAAATCTTATGGAAGTCGGGGGACCTTTCTGTGGAAAACCTTCTATTCTGAGGTCCCCCGACTTCCATAAGATTTTTTTAAATTTATTTTTTATTTCATGCTTTTTGTAGGGATTCCTTAATTTTATTTTTGTCGGGGGTTTTTTAAATTTTTAATTTAATTTTTTATTTCATGCTTTTTGTAGGGACTCCTTAATTTTTGTATTTCATTTGTTTTATTTTCTTCCGTTTTAAGATTCTGGTAATTTGGTGTTTAATCAGGTTTTTTATACGTCAAAAAATATTGATTAATTTATAGTTGAAGAATAATTTTTAAGACTAAACAGATTTTTTGTTTTATTATATTTTTCAAGTTTTTAGTTTTCATTTCGTTAGGTAGTTAATATTCCTCATTCCCTTTCAATATAGTGTACATTATTCTACTTGTCAAGCCCTTGCATTTGATACCTATATTGAAGGAGTTGTTAAAAAAAAATGTAATTCGCCATTTTGTGGTGGCGGCCATCTTGGATTTGAAATTTTTAATAGTGTATAGTATTCTACTAGTCAAGCCCTTTCATTTGATATCCATATTGAGGGAGTTGAGAAAAAAAAATGTAATTCGCCCCTTTTTTGTGGCGGCCATCTTGGATTTGAAATTTGTTATAGTGTACAGTATTCTACTATTGAAGCCCTTTCATTTGATACCCATATTGAGGGAATTGTGAAAAAATATGTTATCCGCCATTTTGTAGCGGCGGCCATCTTGGACCGATTTTCATCAAACATAGCTAAGAACACTCCCGACTAATACACCTTTCAAACAAAAAAAACTAAATCAAAATCGGTTCATCCGTTCGGGAGCTACGATGCCACAGACAGACACACACACACACACACACACACACACACACACCCTTGTTTGTACAGACACCCTTACGAGGACCTTGTTAGTCCTAGAACCAACCGAGGACCCTCCAAAAAACTGGTTTAAATACCTCGTTGGCCTTTTAGAATAAGATAGAAAGAGACAGGTGAGTAAATCTATAGTGATGAGCCTACTGGGATAATGCTATCTCAACATTTTTCTGTATGAATTTCGGCTATCATACCGAGGACCTGAAATACACAGCTAAATGTGACCAGCGATGCACATACGAGGACTTTGTGTAAGCCAACCGAGGACCTCTTACGTAAGCCCTGCGACATCCTTCCGAGGACGTATTTTTACACAATATTTCTTATAGCTTGTACAAAGTGCGGACGTTGTGTTAGACTTTATATCACTAAACCGAGGACAGTTTTTCGCGTAGAACTTGTATAAACCGAGGACCTGGAAAATACCTACCTACCTACCTAAAACATTTTACGTGTAAGATAATAATCAATGTTCCAATTTATTTCTTACACACTTTTTCTAGAATGAAGTACCAAGCGAGGACGAGTCAATGTCTTTACGTTTGTCAGCGCTTTATTTTGTTAAACACTCGTGATTGTTGCTTTTAACGTAAACAGTAGGTATTAAAAATAATGGCCGTATCTATATACATATTTATAAGGAAAAACTGACTGACTGACTGACATATCAACGCACAGCCGAAACTACTGGGTTTAGGAATGTGATTTTAGACATTACGGACGCTTTTAACGTTCTGCATCGTTCTCACATTCATTATTTTTTACATGAATGATTTAAACAAGACTTTGTAACCATATTATTTTGATTTAAAGAGTGTCCATGGAGTTTCTTGCCCGTTCTTCTCCATAGGTACCTATGCTTTGGAATGGGCAACTACAAGTATCTTCATCTTTCTGACTGACAGACCCCTTGACAATTCAAAAGTGCCTGTAATTGGTTTAATTGAAATAAATGCTTTGAGTTTGAGTTGAGTTTGAGATTGTGAAATTTTGCACACGGCTTCCTTTTTACCGACTTTACAAAAAGGAGGAGGTACTATGTTCGGGTGTTTGTATGTTTTTTTTTTTTTTTTTTTTTTTTTTTTTTTTTTTTTTTTTTTTTTGTATGTTTGTTCATCGAATACGCCGCCAATTGTCGACGGATTTTCAAAATTCTTTTTTTGTTCGAAAGTAGATAGTTCTGAGGTGGTCCCATTGTCACCAAGTTAGGATCTGATGATGGGATCTTAGAGAAATCGAGGGCAACCCTCAAATTTTATAGGCTCACTTATTGTTTTTCGCATATTTTATGAAGTATCTTGTGTATTTGTGTATGGTTGTCACCATCTCAGGTAGCTGGGCTGATGATGGAAGGTACAACTCCTTAACAGTAAGAACTTACTCGAACAGGCAAGGACTGTTTTAGTAAATTGTTTTGATGTTTGATAGGGCATTTGCCACATTTGGTCTCATGATCATCAAGTCATGACCTGATGCTGCAGTCAGGATAGTCAGCAGAGTACCTAACTCCTCGACAACTAACAGCAGATATATCGTGTTTAGGCTCATTGAAAAGGGCTCGATGTGTGGATAAACGTACTGTTACTGAGGAACACCGAAGACCTGATGCTGAAGCCAGGACCATCAGAAAAAGTACAAACCTTTAAATTACAGCACCGTAGTCGTGTTTGGGCTCATTTTAAACAGGACTAATTTTAAGTTTAATGTAATGTTGACATAAGTCTGGCCTGATGCTGCAGCCAGGATTATCAGCATCTAATCTAAAAACTAATAAAAGGAGAACTCCTCAACAATTATCGTCCCTGCATCGAGAAAAGGAATATTTTATAAAAAGGCGATGGGCAAGTTGACATTAGGCTATTGTAACTTAGATAAATTATAAATAGACCCACTAAAAAGCGAGAAATAAAAACTTTTTAACAAAAAAAAAACCGACTTCCAAAAAAAACACTACAAACTGAAAAATAACTTTAATTTCGGAAGTCGGTGGCAAAAACTAAAATACTGATCCCTAAGACACCGACTTCCGAAATTAAAGTTATTTTTCAGTTTGTAGTGTTTTTTTTGGAAGTCGGTTTTTTTTTTTATAATGTAGAGGAGCACTAAGAAGGGGTTTTTGGAAATTCAACCTTTAAGGGGGTGAAAAGGGTGGATTTCGTTTGTATGAAAAGTCTTATTCCTTGAGTTAATAAACTTGAAACATGGCACAAATATTTATCTAAGTAAATTATGAAGTTTGGCATTTTTTGTTTTTCTAAACTAACCCCTAAAGGGGGGTTGTGGGGTGTCAAAATTTGTATGGAAGATGTTTAACTCGCGGTCCGATTAACTCGAAACACAGTATTTATGACACAAAAAAATAAAGAATAACGGGGTGACGAGGGATAGTCAATTTCTTAGGGAAGAATTTTATTACGTGGCTAGATTGGATAATTGGTATAAATAATCTTTAAGTCAAGCTATAGAAACATCCCAGACGATTTTTCAAAACTACACCCCTATGGGGATAAAATATTTTTAGTAGCCATGTTTTTAATGACGTCTAAACTTGCTATGGAGTATCTTAATTTGACAGGACTAAACTAATATTTATCTTCTGTCCTTTTTTAATGAATTACAGAAAAAGATGCACTGAACTTAAATTTTGTTTAGTTTGTGAACAAGGGAATCGGCGCCATTAAGTTATTAAGTTTACATGCTTCCCAAATTATTTTGATCTCACTTGATAAATTTCTTTGTTGTTTTCTAACTAAGCATTGTGTTATGTAATTTTATGTTAAGTTTTTAGCCCAAATTATGTCGATTTCTTTTAATTATGGTTTCTATAAGTCTTTTTGTTTGAGTCGTTTTCTATTAACTGTTATGTAAGTTTTCTAATCATTCTTCTCAAAGATGTTACTGCAACTTGATGATTACTTCTATAAGTAGATCGTTGGTAAAACTTTGTTAAATAATTTGTTTCATTTTAAAATAAACCTACTTTTATTTCAGTAAAGTTTATGACGTCGTTTTCTTTAGTACGTTCATGTTCTGGATTTCTTTGTACTTTATATTTGCTTCAAATCTTGCTGCAGACATTTCACCTAGGAAGGCATTTACTTTAGATTCTTTATGAAAAGCACACGTATTCAGCTCCTACCTCCAGACAATACAATATTTTATGGTGCAAATCATAATGTTGAATAATATAAGCGGGCCTAGGTACTTAGCACATACTGCAGAAGAAGCCTGATTATTCCTCATGCACCTAGTAGCTACTAACGGTTTGTTTAAGGATTCAGTGTACCTTCGATTTTCTCCTTCATAATTTTATTTAAATGATAGCATATAATTTGTCTTCTACACACAAGGAAAACTGTCGAAACGAGGACTAGAATACACACTGTTCGGAAAATCTAGCAAACCGAGGTCTTAAATACACATTGTCTGGAAAAGCTACCTAACCGAGGTCTTTTGTGTTAAAGTTAACACATAGGTCCTCGGATAATACAACAAACGTGAAATGAGTGTAAAGAGTCTGTGTATGAGGCGACAGTGGCACCATCTGGTGGATACACAAAGTCTGTGTAAGATTATGAATAATCTTGATCAAACCGAGGTTCGGACAACTTTTTCGTATTAAGTATACAGAAAGACTCAAAATCGCTTGCAGGATACGAATCTTTGGTCAAGTCAAACCGAGGACCCTCGAAAAGGTCCTCGCTTTGAAAAGGTCCTCGGTCGTGCCTTGTGTATTCATACGCACGTCCTCGGATGGTACTTAAAACAAACACAGACACGTCAAACTTATAACACCCCGTCGTTTTTGAGTCGGGGGTTAAAAATGATGTTCGACATAATAAAAAGGATGTTAGTGCGCACGCGTACGTCTTAAATTGTACGTCTTACGGCTTATGTTTTTGATTGTGTGAAAAATTTGTCTGCTCAACTACATAATAAGGCAATGAATGTTGTTGAACTGTCAAAATCAAATCCATTGCTACTGTTAGTGTGTTACTCAATCACCCCGCAGTTTAATTGTCAGTAGATTTACTAAACCGTGGTTTTTGGACTTTTGGTAATTAGTTCTCACGCACCCCGGGTGCGTGCTCACTATCCCCGTGCTGTTTTAAAAACAACCCATTGTTTTGACACTTGCCTAATTTGATAAAAACAAATGGTAGTTTATAAAGTTTCTTTCCGTTCTTTTCCGTGGAATCTATTGTTCGAAATAAAATGTCATGTCTACTAAACCAAATTAAAATAAATGCTTTGACTTTCCCTTTGACGGGTTGTCGTGAGAGCCAATTTGGATTATTATGTTCTCCTTCGAAAAATAATTGGGGGATTATTTCCCCCACGTTATACTACTGTTTAGAAACGCACAATTTCCGGGTTGTTATATATTTTTTTATTGCTGAATAGGCCTGATCTTGACCTCGATCGAAAGCGATGGATGAGGTCTATGATGGAACGAGCGTGTCCAGAAGATGCCTGATGTTCATTCTTGTTTTGAAGTCAGGTTTTTTTTTTCGGATGGGAAATCATCAAATTACCCCTCCCGCTCTGGGTGGAGCGGAAGGGAGTGTCAGACTCTTACTGACTAAAACCCACCCGTGTTCCTTCCTTAGCCCTTTATGTTCCGGGCCAGCGGTAACCCTTTCGGACAATCCCGCTGACCCGGCAGGCTTCGGCTAAGGGAACCCTTAGACGTGTTAAACGTGGAAGGATACACACAGAGAATTCCACATTTTGGTTTTGCGCATAATAAACGTGGAGCGGAAGCGCTGAGTACGACTGGTCGGGACATCAACCAAGTGTTGATGCTACAGACGCCAGCACATCAAGCTACTACAATGTGTCAAATTTCTTTAATAGATTTTCAACTTTATCGCTAAAACATAAGGTACAATGTTGATTGGGAAAATGTGACAGTTTTGGGGAGCTTGCTGTGCTGGCGTCTATACCAAATTCAAATTGTTTATTGTGGTACACAGGTAAAAATATGGTGTTATAGTTTATAAAGTGAAGTACATCTATACCGCCTTAAGGCATACAATAATTAAAGATTTTTCCAACATTTATAATAGGTAGTACATAGTCAATAATTTAGTATTTATTAATATATTAGTATGTCTGGTAGTCCGGAAGCAAAAATGCTATGATATCGTTTAAAAAGCAAACATTTGCAGGTCACGATAGTTAAAATTCCGCGGTCATTGTAAAAACATACGTCGTTGTGCTTGTCCGTCAAATTGACAGACAGGACTGTCAGTTTGTCCGTCATTTGTCGGAAGTTGTCGAGGGATTTGATAGAAATAGGTTATGTTTTGACTAGGCTTGTTCTAATTGGTTACATTAGTGATACAATTTTGTGATTAATATTAATGGTTAGCAGTTTTTGAACATTTTTAATCATTTGTGTTTTTTTTAATCTTGCCGCGTTCTTTTATGTTCCGATTTTAATTTTACCTTTGGGTGCCGTTGGAATTCCGGAAGTAGTCTTTGGGTGACTGATGCCATAAATTGAAACTTAGAACACGGCCTAGAGCAAGAATGCGGTGCCATCTACAACGCCACATGCTAACTACGCATCACACCGACGTCATGCAAAATCCTGCATCGCGCAAGTGAAGTTTACAATGGGAATTTACAATACAATTTGCACGAATTTACTCGCCGGAAAAGGGCGAATCGTAATTTTTTTAAATAATATTTCTTTTATAATACAGTGTGAGTCTTCATAATGTGCACATAACGAAATGAGGGAAATATAGCTTAATTTTATCGACGGAAAAAATATTTGAAAAATTAAAAAAATATTTAAAAGGATCTTTACCTGCTAAAGTATGGTGATTGCAAGGCCTTTCTTTAACAGTTGATAGGAAATGTTGTGATTGAGTTATAAATATGGTATTTTACGTTTAGAAATCTGATACGATGGAGAATAATTTAAAGTAATAAAAAAGAGTAGGTAATCGGGGTTTTTATTGAGAATTTTACAATTATTGTAAAAATTGATGAAAAAATATCAGATTTTTGTTAGAAAAAAAACATAATTCTCAATTGAGGGCGATTGTTTACACAGGGGTCACAGCAGCAATTAAGAATTTTAATAAAAATTCTACAAAACATTTTTTTTTTAGATTTTTTTAAATATTTTTTCCGTCGATAAAATTAAGCTTAGTTTCCCTCATTTCGATATGTGCATATTATGAAGACTCACACTGTATTAGTATGGATTAGTATGGATGATTTCCCTACAGGACTTATGGTAAAATAATTACTTTCACTCTTGAACTCTTTAGTAACTCAGTCTCCCCTTTCCGGGTATCGTAATGTTATCATTATGCAACCGGTCACGTTAGAAATTGGGCTTTCTGACGAAAGACTGGTAAATAAATAAACTTTCGCTCGAATGGTATGGTCGGCTATTTTTAACCGAATAACAAAGGGGTAAGGTATTTAGAACTTATCGTTTATTGTGTTTGTAATGTCTGTTTTTTCAGTGATGAAAGGATTTTTACTGATTTTGATGTTGATCTGTCTCGTTTTATCATTTTCTTTCAAATATTTTTTGTCGTTTCATGTGTGATGTGCCGTCTATATTTTTAACCGACTTCAAAAAAAGGAGGTTCTGTATTCGACCCGTGTGTATGTGTGTTTGTATGTCCGCGATTTTCTCAAATGCTGATGATCCAATTTTGATAATTCTTTCATTCATGAAGGTTTTAGTATATATTATAATACATTAGGTAATTATTCGTATGTACAGTCACGAGCAAAAGTATGTATACACTTGGCTTTATTCAAAGTCGATTTTCTCCTTCATTTTTGAATGAAATTTTATAATAATAGGAACATAGTATTTTCGAACCCATAGGTATATGTAAAGTTGCCAAGTGTTGACATATTGGTGCTCGTGACTGTACGTACGTTTCAGTAGAAAGTTAATTATAGACTTTTAAACGCCAAAAATGTATGGTAAAACAGTTGTTTTTAGAGTTCCGTACCCAAAGGGTAAAAATAGCAAGGCAGTTACAAAAACCGATATAACAAAAAATAGGTACTAAAAATAGAATAAAATATATATTTAAGGGGGGGCTCCCATACAACAAACGTGTTTTTTTCGGCGTTTTTGCCTTGTGGTACGGAACCCTTCGTGTGCGAGTCCGACTCAAACTTAGCCAGTTTTTTTTTTAACTGCAACGTTTACAAATAAAGCACGAGATACACGGTTTGAAACGGTGGTTTCAAACCTAAGTTTAAAACAGTGGTTTCAAACCTAAGTTTAAAACTGTAGACAGTGGTTTGAAACCAAATTTCGTTGTATTTAGTTTCAAACCACTGTCTACACTGTTTTAAACTTAGGTTTGAAACCACCGTTTCAAACCGTGTATATCGTGCTTTAACCTCTAAATGTTTTATCATACAAAAGTAGGTACTTGTTTATTATTTGTTGTACGATACAATTGGTTTCTATTGTATTGTATTTCTTATTGACTTCGTTATTTACTTAAGTAGGTACTTAAACTAAGTTTACCTGTATCTTGAAAAACATCAGACGATTCTTTTGTACTTATAGGAAAAGAAAATACCTACCCAAATATGGATTCTTTAACAAGACAACAATTTCTCTTTTGGCATGTTAAATATGTGTTTTGCAAAGCCGGGGCTTTTTAGGGTTCCGTATCCAAAGGGTAAAAACGGGATCCTGTTACTAAGACTTCGCTGTCTGTCCGTCCGGCCGTCTGTCTGTCTGTCACCAGGCTGTATCTCAAGAACCGCGATAGCTAGACAGTTGAAATTTTCACAAATTATGTATTTCTGTTGCCGCTATAACAACAAATACTAAAAACCACATAAAATAAATATTTAAGGGGGCTCCCATACACCAAACGCGATTTTTTTGCCCTTTTTTGCTCGATATCAATAATGGCAACAGGTAGGCACTTGAAATATTCACAAAATACTCAGTTGTATTTTTACTTTAATAATATTAAAATAAAATAAATATGTAAGGGGGGCTCTCATACAACAAACGTGTTTTTTTCCGGCGTTTTTGCCTTGTGGTACGGAACCCTTCGTGTGCGAGTCCGACTCGCATTTGCCCAGTTTTTTTTTATGTCAACGTAAACGTTGTCGTTAAACAAAAAATTTCGTCAAAAAATGAAGCCCCTCGATTTGCATAATTTATGAAATGCGATGCAGATCTCATCGTTATTACAGGGCCAAAAAAAGGAATGTAAATTATTTGGTTAGTAGATGAAGACTTGAAAAAAAAAATGCTAACAGAAAAAAAAAATTAGCAGGAAAAAGAACAAAATATATATAAAAACAATGATCAAGTGCGAGTCGGACTTGCACACGAAGGCTGGAAGTACTTCCAGCCTCAAAAGTCAGAAGTCAGCATCAAAAGTCGATTAACACTTCAATTTTTTTAATCTCAGTTAATGAGCAAAATATTTGTTCAAAGTTGCAGCACAAGTACAGTTAACAGCAAAAGTAGACGATGAAAATCAGAAATTCAAATACTAATGAATGGAGTTCGCGTCAGAACTGTGGCGTCGAAGTGATTCAAAAGTATTCTACGTAGTAATTATTCTAAGTAGTAGTACTTAGACGCCACACAGTTCTGACGCGAACTCCGTTCATTAGTATTGAATTTCTCATTTTGATCATCTACTTTTGCTGTTGACTGTACAATGCAATTTTGAACAGATATTTTGCTCATTATCTGAGATTAAAAAAACTGAAGTGTTCATCGACTTTTGATGCTGACTATACCACTGAATAAAACACGAACTACATATTGTATTTTTTATACTTTAGTAAAACAAAACAAGTATAAGTACACAAGTAATATGAGGGAGTAGGAACCCCCTTTAACTTTTAACTTTAATTTACTTTTATTATACAGCTGCAATAGCACTACACACTCTGTGAAAATGACGACGTATTCCACATTCTAGTGTCTACCTAAACTGGTTCAAAGATACAGTCCTGTGACAGACGGGCGGACGGATAGCGCAGCCTTACTACTAGGGTCCCATTGGCAAGGACTACATACGGAAGAGAACGGAACGCTAAAAACATAATAATATATTTTAAAATACCTATTATTTTCACGCAGTTTTTGCCTATCGAACACCCGGCAATTGTTTGCATCAAACAAAACTATTTTTTTGTAAAAAAAAAAATGTTTTTGCAAAAAAAAAAAAAACTACATCATAATCTTCACACATTTCAAGCAACACAGTGTTCCAATGTTTGCTCCCAAGACATACTAACAGGTTTCTTATCAAAACATCTGCCTGCGTTTCCTGTCGTTATCTCAACATCCTTCACATAACACGTCATGGGAATCTGCTCTTTAATCCCTAATCTTAACAACGTTAATCGCCTGACGTAATAAGCCCGTGTTTATGTTGGGCGCGTACGCGGGTAAACAGTTTGATTCGCTTTCTTAAATGGAGGGACGTTCTAATTCTAATTGTATGTAATACATATAAAGTTATGATCTGTCAGTAATCGTCCAATACTACATCATCGACTTCTGGACATAAACCTCGCCAATTCCACGCCTTTCAGCTCATCATTTCAGCCGAAAGACGTCCACTGCTGGACATAGGCCTCCCCCAAGCACCTCTACTTCGACCGCTTTTGTGCTTCTCGCATCCAACGGGTTCCTGGCACATTGCTCGCAGAACAGATGCCGATGTGGCCGAAAGGTTCTGGAGTGGCGAAAGCACCTCCACTACGACCGGTTCTGTGCTTCTCACATGCAACGGGTTCCTGGGCAGGGCACATTGCTCGCAGAACAGATAGCCGATGGGGCCGAAAGGTTCTGGAGTGGCGACCGCGTACCGGAAGACGTAGCGTTGGAAGGCCATCCCACAAGGTGGACCGACGACCTTTTGAAGGCCACGTTAGTGCTCGTGGCTAAGTAATAACAGTCGCACGGGTTGATCCAAGGATAAGCTATTCTTGCTGCGGTCGGTTCGTGGATGGGTGACGTCATCCATTACTTAAACAGGTCCCTCCGTGCCACGGAAAGCACGTTAAGCCATTGGTCAGAAACCCAAAAGTCTGACAACCAGTCTTACCAAGGGGTATCGTGTTACCCAGTAACTGGGTTGTGGAGGTCAGATAGGCAGTCATTTCATGTAAAATACTGGTACTTCCTGTTAGAAGGAGCTAAGCTAGGGCTAGGCACAGAGACTTTGAGCCTCGAAAATTACGCTTTCGACTGAAGCTTCACCCTTTGTCACCCTTTACATACATACACCCTGAAAAGGGATAGGTATTCTATATTTACGAGCAAGTCAATTATGCGTGGGATTTGAAAATTGAACCGCCTGCGATGTTCCATTTTCTTTTTATTCTGTGAGGTTGGTAGCGAATTAATTTGGGCAATTTAACGGAATGATTGCTGTGGTTTGGGTGAGCAGCCTTATTATTTTGTGAAGTTGTTATGTCACGTGTTGATTGTACCGCTTAGGACTGTTGTGGGTTGCCATTTTTTGGTGTTCTACTAGGTATGGGAGAAATCTGTTGGAAATTTCGGAGTATACTCTGTAAACATCTTCCCGTGAAGTGAGCTTGACGAGAACTGTCATTCCGCTTGATCTTGTCTTGAGCATGAAGAAGCCTCCTCGTGTAGCGCAGTTTGTTCCGCCAGTTACCCAACTGAACCGAGCACTCTGCGTATCTTGGACAGTCACACCCAACACCTTATTTGACTGGCCAATTCTTCTTTTGCGGTAGCAGGGCTAACGCCCGCCTGGATTGCGACCACCCTCCGACCGGACACCTGTGTGTCGTAGATGCGTGGGAGTTCCAGTGCCTTAGGCATCTTCTGGGCACCCTCGTTCCATCATAGACCTCATCCATCGCTTTCGCTTTATTTCGGCTGAATAAATGATGATGAGGGTTCCATTTAAAATATATTTCGGAATGGAATCGTTTTTCGAGCTTTCACGAGTTCGCGATACTTTCGTTCAATAAATACAGTAGCCGTCCACTAAGGTCGGTTAAAATTCATGTTTCTTGATGTGATGTTATTTCAAGTTAAACAAAATGTCACCTTTATTAAAGTGAGACTTAAGTTGATTTCAGAATGTCTATACTCCATGTCAAATAAGATTAAACCTTTAAATAAACCTTTTTTACAGTCTCTACAATCGATTTTGACTTCTATACCGTAGGCATAAGGACGGCACTGAAAGCAAAAAAGTTGTTACAATACCAAATTTTTACTGTAGCTGCCATTTGTCATGCCACCAACACAATAGAATTCAAAATCGGTTAATCGAAAGGTAATGGTATGTTAAGTTAATACTTAAATAAAAAACCGGTCAAGTGCGAGTAGGACTCCCGAACCGGGAAGTACCCTTTATGTTTTGATTCCGGAATATAAACGTCCATATCTTTTGATTGCGTTGACTTAGAAGTTGGATTTTTTCACTGTTTCAATGGATTGCAGCCCTGAGTATTTGATATTAATTTAATCTCGATAACTCCGCGCGTTCCTGAGAAAAAGGGTCTTGACCGACGGACAACGAAGTGATCTTATAAGGGTTCCGTTTTTCCTTTTGAGGCACGGAATTCTAAAAATGACTACATATTGTTCCACATAACTTTGAATTCCATTGTATTGTATCCACATTACTGTCCTCATCCATAGCTCCATTCATACAACCTAATCAAAATAGTTTCTATGTCATCAATGACCATGTCATAATGGGCCAAAGTTAGCCATTGAGTACACCAGCTATAACCATTGTGAACCAATACTACTGAATGGGTTTGAATGAAAAAATGTAAGGTGGGATTGGTTCTACCTGTTCAATAAAATTTGTGGTTGAAATAATTTTAATTCTAAAACGTGTATAGTTTGAAAGCGTAGTTGTTACCTGCACGCATAGTAGATTACATGGTATTATATGGGGGCTTGAAAGGTAGGTCCAATGATTGGACCTACCTATCCTGCATAACTTTTTTAATAGCAATATGATTGGACTCCAATCAAAAAAGTTATGTCGTGAAAAGATGTCGCGAGGAACGTTTTGATTATCGATTTATTCGTTTAAAACCAATTTGACAGACAAGACAAGACAGTTTGTATGTCATCTTCTTTACATAGTATAAAACAAAGTCGCTCCCGCTGTCTGTACGCCTAGATCTTTTAAACTCCACAACGGATTTTATTGCAGTTTTCAGCAATAGATAGAGTGATTCAAGAGGAAGGTTTATATGTATAATACATGCATATTATAGTACAGTAAAGCTGAGAAAATCAAAGATTTGTAATGTGATGTCGTAACAAACATATGCTTGTGCGCTTACATTGCAAACGCTGGCTAAACCTTACCTGAGATAGATCAAATTAATGTACATACTACGGAATTGTTTAACTTAGAGCTTGTCCAGAAAGGACGAATTCGCCGCGATTCTCTCGTGCGTATTACGCGCGACCGTTGCGTCCAGAAAGAGCGTACCAACGCGCGAGCATTTGGGTTCGAATTTCATTTGACAGTAGAAAACATGGAGTTGAACGCTCTGGAGTTCGCGCGTCAAGTGGACGCAACAAGGAGTCTCTAGTATCTCGACTCGCGCGCAATACGCGCGAATCAAGCGCGAGTCGAGAGTCTGGCGAATTGCACGCGATTTACGCGCGTATTTTGAAATCGCGCGATGCTTGTGGACGCGATGTATTGGCGCCTAGTATCTCGTAAGCGCGCGAATGAATTCGCGCGAAAAGTTTCGCGGCGAATTCGCCCCTTCTGGACAAGGTTTTAAAAAGATCGATAAAAAAGTCCACGATGGTAGGTATATATGTTTATCTCTTAAGGATAACTCACAGTAACCATTTTTATCTTTTACATATTACAAATTGGACAGTTCTTTTTTTTGTGTTCGGTATTGCCAGGACAAGGTTTTTATGAAAGAAAATTTAGGAATTTCGAAAGAAAAAATTGCACCCATGCGAAGCTGGGGTGGGCCGTTAGTTACTTCTTCATCATCATCATTTCAGCCGAAAGACATCCACTGCTGGACATAGGCCTACCCCAAGCACCACCGCTTAGACGGGTTCTGTACTTCTCGCATCCAATGGGTTCCTGCGGCCTTCACAAGGTCGTCGGACCACCTTGTTGGAGGCCTTCCAACGCTACGTCTTCCGGTACGCGGTCGCCACTCCAGAACCTTTCGGCCCCATCGGCCATGTTCTGCGAGCAATGTGCCCTGCCCACTGCCACTTAAGTTTGGAAATTCTTCGGGCTATGTCGGTTACCTTGGTAGCATTATTATTAGTGTATATAGATTAACCTCCTTACTAATTAATAAATGTTGTATAGCGTCTGTATAGTTACACAACGCTTTGTCTTCTTCTTTCGAAAGTCAAATTACTGACGACTGAAAGAGAGAAATCGGTGTGTAACTTTCACCTGATATAATACGTTATCAGTAAGGAGCTTAGCAGATCAGCCGGAATTACTTCTTATAAAATTCAAACAGATCTGAGACAGAACTGAAATCCAAAGGATTCACATTATTAAAAGATGGAAAGTCAAAGAAATTTATTTGAAGTACAACCTCCTTCAGTCTAAACCACAGGGTACTTTTTACCGACTTCAAAAAAAAGGAGGTTATCAATTCGATACGTATGTATGTAATATTATTGGAATTGCATTATATTCACATATGACAATCTATTAGGGCTTCCAAACAAATTACAAAATTTTATAGACTTATGTATGTATGTTTGTCCACGCATATCTCCGTAACTATTAATCGGATCGTGACCATTCTTTTTTTATTGGCTTACATTTACTTCAACTTAGGGAACAGTGCAAGTTTCATCAAAATCGATTCAGTAATTTTCAAGATATGGACTAATACGTGTAAGTGTGACGGCCTGGCTTATTGTTAAGAGCTACGGGTGTAGTGTCAAAGGGAAAACATCTCAAAACCTTGGTAAAATTCTAGTGCAACAACTAAAAATTACCAAATAAAAAGTAATTTAAAAAAATTAAACCGATTTCAAAAAGAAATGAACTCAAAATTATGAAATAACTTTAATTTCGGAAGTCGGTGGCAAAAAACTAAAACTAAAATAGTACAGACTATCCCAAGACACCGACTTCCGAAATTAAAGTTATTTCATAATTTTGAGTTCATTTCTTTTTGAAGTCGGTTTAATTTTTTTAAATTACTTTTTATTGATAGACTGAAAATCTAAACTTCGCCCGCTCCGCTTATGTCTATGCAAACATCTTTAGTAATCCTAGTTCCAACTACGCGAGCTAAGTCGTCAAACAGACATAGACCATTAAACCAGTTCACTTTAAACTTTATAACCATGACGGTAAAGTTTACATTTGCTTTTACGACTTCTATGTGTGTTACAATAAAATTGATACTTCATTCGCGACATTACAGTGCATGTTCAGAAGGCGAATTCTTGAAAGCCGCGAAAAAGTACTAAATTTTACTTAGATAATTATTATTTGCAGGCTGCAAATGATGTGACCACTAATAGTGCATCATTTAATTAGATCCTTAACAATATTACCAATGCATCACCGGTTCCCTTAATGTTTTCTCGTTGCAACAACCACACGTATTGAAACTATGGGAAGCAGTGGTGTCTTCTAAATTCTGAAACGGCTCAACTTTACTAGAGTTGTAAAGGAATAAAAAAGACCTTAAGGGCTTAAAAAAAAAACCGGGCAAGAGCGAATCTGACTCGCGCACCGAGGGTTCCGTACCATCATGTTTTTAAATTTTCATCGACGAGGCCTATATTCATCAGAGAGTCAGAGTCTTGTTAACGGCAAGGAATCGAAATGTCAACCGTACGGACAACATACCTATGTATATTGACAGTTCAAACAACGCCATTGTTTCAAAGAGAATACGTTAATAGCAGATGTCGTGAATAACTAAGGATTTGACGTGGTTTCGAAGGAAGGAATTGTTATGTGGTCATAGTAAATTAAAGCCCTGTTGAAAGTCGTTGTAGAAATACGAAAAGCTTTAAAAGCACTTCTGTCGCTATAACAAGTTACAGACTAAACGGCCAATTGAAAAAAACCTTTTTTTTTTTACAAAAAAAAAAAAACAACCGACTTCTAAAATAACACCACCAAGTAATAAATATCTTTAATTTCGGAAGTCGGTGTCGTTGGTTCCGAAATTGAAGTTATTATCACTTTGTAGGTAGTGTTTTTTTATTTTTTGTAAAAAAGTTTTTATTTTTCACATTTTAGCTGTACCTACCCCCGCACAAATTCAATTAACACTAGTGCATTGAAGAATTGAAGACACCGACTAGAAGAATCATTAAAATTCGCATAGAAATGCCGAAGATGCAGTACATTTATGCACATAACTTCGTACATAAGAATAATTTCCTAATGTCTTATATACTAAAACCTTCCTGAAAGTATGTAGATCACATTAATGAAATGATTATCAAAATTGCTTCACTAGTTTTTGAGAAAATCGCGGACATACAAATAAACGGGTCGAATACAGAACCTCCTTTTTTGAAGTCGGTTAAAAATGGGTTGCGTTTGAGAATTTGGCAGGTAGTCTTTGTCTTTCGTCTAGTGATTTTAAAATCTTTGCAAAAAATTACAAAAAAAAAAGTGTTTGTACTACACATAGAGCAATGGTGGCCCAGAGGAAACAGTCGCGACTTATGAGTAGGTTCTAAGGTCCAGACAGGCGCTTTAATTTTTGTAAATTATTCCATCACCACTGCTCTCAAAACAGTGTAGGAAAACATCGTGAGGAAACCGGTATGTCCTACAACCAACAATTCGAAGACATGTGACATCTAGCAAGTCTACCAACCCACACTGGGCCCGCGTGGTGGATTACGACCCATTTCCTCTCACAGAGAGGAGACCTGTGTCCCAGCAGTGGGAACATTTTAAGCTGATTATGGTAAACACTAGCTGCGCCCCGCGGTTTCACCCGCGTAAATTCTTTTTTTTTTAGTTTTTCTTTTTTTTAAAAACGTTGCCCCACACTAGGAATTTCTCCTGTATTGTGGGTGCGTTTACAAACATTTAAACTCACATACACAAACAGCCAGACCCGGAACAACTACTTGTAGGTCATACAAATATTTGTTCCGTGCGGGAATCGAACCCGCGACACGCAGCGCAGCAGTCAATCGCTTAACCACTGCGCCAACCGTGCCGTCTAAGTTTAAATGTCGATCCCGTGGGAATATCGGGATAAAAAGAAGCCTATATGTTAATCTAGGGTGTCAGCTACCTCCATACAAAATTTTATCAAAATTGGTCCAGCCGTTTGAGCGTGAAGAAGTAACAAACATATAAACACACCCCCACACACACTCACAAACTTTCGCCTTTATAATATTAGTGTGATATAATATTACTCCTGCAAATTGTATTGACCTTCTGTAACTGTCTCTTAGTTTGTACTATAATATCAATAAAGTTTAATATGTTTCATTCTTCAAGCACAAGTGTTGGGCCTTATCGATAGCTTTTATCGTTAAACCCTGTCGATAACAGCGTCGCACAGAATCTATGCGAATAATTTTATAGCAGCATGGCGATGGCGCTCCAAATTTTTTTTTTTATAAAAAATAATTGTGTCATGTTAACGTGGCGTGAACTCAGGATATCAAATGCGAGTTAAAATGTTTCAGTTATTTATTTGTTTAATTGGTTTTGCGACATGTATATGCAATAAAATTCCTGGATAACAATATTTTTGTACAGTTTTTTTTTTTGTAAGCATTTGAATATCTACCGTATGTCAAAATATTTGCTTGTTAAATGGGTTTAAAAAATAAAATCGTAGGGCGTAGCGTAGCCTAAGTAAATATTATGTAAATAGCATTTATAATGATATGAGCGGCTGACTTTTGATAGAAATTTCACTCGCCCCACGATTTTTTTTTGTCCGATCAATGCCCTAGCTGGATTGATGAGGAAAGTTTGTGATGGTACCTGGGACCTACCGAATTATTTTTTAGTCAAAGTCAAAGCATTTATTTCAAATAGGCACATTAAAGGCACTTTTGAACGTCAAAAAGCTTTTAGCTTTTAGTATAGGTATTATCTACATCATTATTTTCATTAAAACCTGTCAACAAGTACCAGGTACATGATAAAAAAAAAATGGTCCACAGATCTAAAGTCTACAAGACCTACAAAATCCTCACACTTACAAAATAAGAATCTATCAAAAGGATAAATAAAAAATAAAATATAAAAACCTACTAAAAGCAAGTGATATGATTGCCATTACAACCACTAAAAATACGAGAATAAGTCCTTCAGACAATTATGTTAAGTTTCTGAATGATTTATAATAATAGCCTCTATGAATCAATGCAGGTTTTATCAACAAAACTCGTTAGGTAAATCTAGTGGTTATGATAACGATTGGTATAATAGTTGTCACGTTTTAACATGGCAATAGAGGTCATTATGGCCCTTTCCCTAATACCTTTCCGTGGGAACCCAAACATTAAACTACCTACGTATAGTTTTTCGTTCTTGGAACATGTTGACGTTAAAGGACTTTATTTCAGTTTTTGAAATAAAAGAAAACTGGCCAAGTGCGTGGCGGCCCACGTACAATGAAGGGTTCCGTTGTTGAGATGAATTTATACCTAAAAACAACTTAGCATTGTAGTTGAAAAACATGCTCTCCCATACATCGATATATGTCATCGTCAATTCGCCAACTGCAAAATATGTAAGTTTGTGATCACTTAAAAAAATGTGATAGAACTGCAAATTAACGTTTTTCGGACTTTTTCCTTTACTTGTGCTGTGAGACTCTACTTATTGATAAATTACACGACTCTAGGTCAACGGGAAGTACCGCGGTTTTAAACTCAAACTCAAATCATTTATTTCAATTAAACCTTGTACAGGCACTTTTGAATTGTCAAAATTAAATAGTCTGTCAGTTAGTCAGAAAGTTGAAGCTAGTTACCCATTCCAAAGCGTAGATCTCTATGGAGAAGAACGGGCAAGAAACTCCATGGACACTCTTTTAAATCAAGATATTACAAAATCCTGGGTACATTATTCTTGTTGCTTCTATATGTGAGAACAATGTAAAAAAGACAGAAATGAAGAAACAATTCAAGACATAAGATTAAAAATAAGCCTTGGCAGTTAAGAGATGACCAGTCTCAACCGACGGCGCCCGTTCACGAACATGACGCGTGGATCAGCACCATCCAGCTCAACCATTTTGTAGGGAACCGAATTTGCGAAAAAAATTATTTGCGAATATCAAAAAGGAACTGCTGGCCTACGTATTAAATTTGTTAATTTCAACTTGATACCTCCACGCGTTCCTGAGAAAAAGGATCTTGACAACGAAGTCATACTAGCGGTAAAGGTTCCATTTTTAGGGTTCCGTACCCAAAGGGTAAAAACGGGACCCTATTACTAAGACTTGGCTGTCTGTCCGTCCGTCTGTCTGTCGCCAGGCTGTATCTCAAGAACCACGATAACTAGACTGATGAAATGTTCACAGATGATGTATTTCTGTTGCCGCTATAACAACAAATACTAAAAACAAAATAAAATAAATATTTAAGGGGGGCTCCCATACAACAAACGGGTTTTTTTTCGGTGTTTTTGCCTTGTGGTACGGAACTCTTCGTGTGCGAGTTTTTGAGGTTTGAGGAGGTTCTTTTTGAACCTTAAAATGCTAGATAATGTAGGTGGGCCACTGACAGCTATTGCCATGCTAAAACGCGACAACTATAGCGTCTATAACTATAAAATCGATGACCTTATTGCCCAGTTTCCCACACTTCAATCTTAAGGAATAATAAACAGCTGATAAAATTCATGGTTTTATTGGTAACTCGTATCTAGAACCCAATCAAGTTAATCCAAGTTACTCCGACAGGTTTACTTACCGTAACTCTATCCATAGTTAAGTAGTTATAAATGCGAGAGTAACTGCGTCTGGCTGTCTGGCTCTTTTCTTTGTACGCAGTGTACGCTTTAGCTGAACGGATTTCGATGAAATTTGAGACACCCGGTAGATTTTATTGTGAAAAGTTTTTAGAGGTATCTTCATGATTGTTTTCTATTGTATCAAATTAGTTGTATCATATTTTCAACTCTATTTACCTAGCATATATCCTGAAGAAAATCATATATTTTTCTGATTTTGTTTACTTTAGTCGATCATATATTTTTAGGCATTATAAAACTTGCGTTTTTTGCTTCGTTAATTATGTATAGAGAATACATTATTAGCAGATGTGATTATTAGCTAAGAGCCAAGCCACACGGTGCGGTGCGACGCCGCACCGCAACGTGTGGCTCAAGCCTAAGGAATTGACGTGGTTTCGAAGTAAGAAATCATTAAGTGGTCGTAATTAGGTCATGGGTTAAAATTCAAATCAAAAGTCATTTATTTTACACTAGCTTCCGCCCGCGGCTTCGACTGCGAGGTATGTCGATAAAAACTATCCTTTGTCCTTCCCCGGGATGCAATCTATCTCTCTGCCAAATATTATCGAAATCCATTCAGTGGTTTAGGCGTGAAAAGGTAACATACAGACAGACAGAGTTACATTCGAATTTATAATATTAGTATGGATTAGGCTGACAGTCAGCACTTTTTGAACGTCGAAATTACATGATAAGAAAATTCCCCAAAAAGTCCGCCCTTCACGATTTCCTAGTGTCTTAGCTGGGAAGACGAAGTGGCGCAACAAAGCCCCATCAGTGGGGTAATTGCGAAACACACTATCAGTAGCAATGGGTTTCATTTTGACAGTTCAACATAACATTCATTGCGTTATTTACATTGTTGAGCAGACATATTTTTCGAACTTAAGAAGCAATGTAGTGGCAATATCCTTCAAAATTATTCAGATTGAAATTGGTAGTGTATTGCGCAATTAGGGTACTGGTTAGATCATAGGCTACTTCTCATCCCGGTGGTACAGACGCCAATGACAATCTGTCAAATTTCATTAATAGATTTTCAACTTCATCGCTAAAGCATAAGGTTCAAAGTTGATTGGGGAAGTTTCGGGACAGTTTCGGGTAGCTTCATGTGCTGGCGTCTGTACGTTCCCGTGGATTGATTTCCGAATTCCAGGCGGCCGAAGCCGTGGACAAAAGCTAGTATCTCCATATCTTAAGTTACTTTAGTGTTTGTCTAGTGTATCTAAGTTTTTATAAGTGGTTTACATACCATTACGTACATGGAACACGAACATCTTACTTGTTTGTAGTACTGGCAGAGATCCAAGGCTTGAGTTGAGTAGTAAATCTGATGTTGAGGTAAATATTGTTACAGCTTTTGTTGTTGATGCTTAGAGTGTACTTAGAATTTGTGTAGATTTCCGTGTTGTGAGTTTTAACATAGGTAAATTGATAGGCTCGCTCCCTAGTTTTTACCGACTTCACAAAAAGGAGGAGGTACTATGTTCGGATGTTTGTATTTTTTTTTTGTATGTTTGTTTATATCTGTTTTATATAATGACACAAAAAATATTAACATAACAACTACGCCATACGGCATTTCATACAAAATTTCAAGCCCTTATTTTTCGAAATGAATGAACTGATTTTAGTGAAACTTCATACGCATATGCAGGATATAAATGTCTAAAAAGTTAGTAGAGAACATTTTCTAAAAATAGTGTTACAGCCAAATTATACCGATTTTAAATTTTCCATAGAAACAGAGATTTCCAGTTATCTTTTTTTTAATAAGAAATTTCGAAAATGTGTTACGCAATTATCCCGCTGAGTAACCTACCTGGTACTTACCTATAGTTTTATTCTTATAAAACTATAGGGGTTTCTTAACCAGAGCATAAAATCTATATATAGTATAAAAGAAAGTCTGTTAGTTACACCACTTATAACTCGAGAACGGCTGAACCGATTTGGCTGAAAATTGGTGGGGAGGTAGCTTAGGACCAGGAGACGGACATAGGATACTTTTTTTTTTTTTTTTTTTTTTTATATTAGGAATAGGGTAGGAGTAGGGTAGGAGTAGGTTAGAAGTAGGGTAGGAGTAGTGTAGGAGTAGTGTAGGAGTAGGGTAGGAGTAGTGTAGGAGTAGGGTAGGGGTAGGGTAGAAGTAGGGTAGGAGTAGTGTAGGAGTAGTGTAGGAGTAGTGTAGGAGTAGGGTAGGAGTAGTGTAGGAGTAGGGTAGGAGTAGGGTAGGAGTAGGGTAGGAGTAGGGTAGAAGTAGAGTAGGAGTAGTGTAGGAGTAGGGTAGGAGTAGTGTGGGAGTAGGGTAGGAGTAGGGTAGGAGTAGTGTGGGAGTAGGGTAGGAGTTGGGTAGGAGTAGTGTAGGAGCAAAACAACGTTTGCCGGGTCAGCTAGTTTTTAATAAAACAAACCGGTACCGCTGCCACTTTATCCACTATTTTATGAATGGATTATGGCTAGCGTAATCAGCACTGTGCACGTCCGTGTCTTCAGACTTAAATTGCCGTGTTGTTATTTCCACCTTCCGTGCAGACTACAGTTTAGTCCAAACACCACTAATTATAAAGAAAACGTGTTTGTTTGTGTATCCTATTCTCAGAAATTGCTGTGTTAGAACTGTTATTCTTTATAGGCAGTCACGCGACTTTGACGTGTTGTTTTAACGCCATTTATTTTCATTAATTAGTTTCTGCCTCGTTGGTTCAGGGGTCGCAAACGCTACTGCTGAGCTCAAGGTCCTGGGTTCGATTCAATAAAAAAATACGGGCGTTTATGTTCCAGAATCAAAACCTATAGGGTACTTCCCGTTGACCTAGAATTATGAAATTTGGCAGGAAGCAATGTCATTGTAGCACAAGTAAAAGAAAAAATCCGAAAACGATGAACTATTTACATACCTACAAAGTACGGAACCCTCGGTGCGCGACTCCGACTCGCTCTTGACCGGTTTTTTAGGGTTCCGTACCCAAAGGGTAAAAACGGAACCCTATTACTAAGACTTCGCTGTCCGTCCGTCCTTCCGTCCGTCTGTCTGTCACCAGGCTGTAACTCAAGAACCGCGGTAGCTAGCCAGTTGAAATTTTCACAAATTATGTATTTCTGTTGCCGCTATAACAACAAATACTAAAAACAAAATAAAATAAATATTTAAGGGGGGCTCCCATACAACAAACGCCATTTTTTTTCCCTTTTTTGCTCGATATCAATAATGGCAACAGGTAGGCACTTGAAATATTCACAAAATACTCAGTTGTATTTTTACTTTAATAATAAATAATAAAATAAAAATAAAATAAATATTTAAGGGGGGCTCCCATACAACAAACGTGTTTTTTTCGGCGTTTTTGCCTTGTGGTACGGAACCCTTCGTGTGCGAGTCCGACTCGCACTTGTTTTTGACAATATGGTAACAATGTCAACTAGGAAAGTGTGGTGTTTTTCGCTTGTCATCTTGCGTTTTACGTCTGAAGTTGTCATGTAGGCATTAATTAAGCGTGTGAAGGTGTGTTTCAGTTGATTGGTAGTGTTTTTATATGCAGATCGTATATTAACTACCTACTAATACTATTATCATACTAATATTATAAAGGCGAAAGTTTGTGTGGGGGTGTGTGTGTGTGTTTATATGTTTGTTACTTCTTCACGCTCAAACGGCTAGACCAATTTTGTTAAAATTTTGTATGGAGGTAGCTGACACCCTGGATTAGCATATAGGCTACTTTTTATCCCGATATTTCCACGGGATCGAGATTTACGCGGATGAAACCGCGGGGAACAGCTGGTATTTATTATACAAACACTCTTCATCATCATCTGCCTAGCCCTAACTATGTTCGGGTCAGCTTCCAGTCTAACCGGATGCAGCTGAATAGAAGTATTTTACATGGAGCGACCGACTATCTTACCTCCACAACCCAGTTACTGGATAATGACTGGTTGTCAGACTTTCGGGCTTCTGACTACCCGTAACGACTGTCAAAGATCCACGAATGACAGTCGGGACCAAGGGCTTAACGTGCTTTTCGAGGCACGGAGGGATCACGGTATATAAAGATGGTCACACGATAATTATGATGTATTTTATTAATATCTAAATACTACTGAATAAATGATAAAATGATTAGATGTTTTTTTTTTGAGAGGTTAACGACCGCTGTTTATGTTGTTACTTGAAGTATGAGTTGAGAAAAACTGTTTCCGTATGTTTTATCGTGTTTAGATAACGAAACCCATTGCATCTGTGAAGTTTACACAAGAAACATAACATTTTTTTTAAACTGTCACTTATTTCAAAATGACTTCATTAACTGCGGTCGCTCACCCCTTAATTTTTTAAATCAAATTAATGTATTTTTGTTTTGTCACGTTTAGATATCGAATTATCGATTCCCATCACGTCTTTGCGGAGTTTAACTAGCCAATCTAAAATGAACATCTTATGTACCGTGTTTCTGTCAAATAATTTATTTTGACTTATGACTTTGCCCTTAAATTTCAGACGCCTTAAGGGCAAGCAGAGTGCGTAGGTAGCTAATGCGTACAAAGATTAAGTAGGTAGCTAATAACATAAGAAGATTTTAGATTGGAAGGCTCCTGAAATAAACTTCACCGCCCACACATGTTTTTCACAATTTGAACTGTGACTTTTCGACTTATACCTACCTATTTATAGTAAGGAAAGCCGGGGCATTTCGGGCACCCGGGTTAAGACGGGCATCCCCAATCCTTTGCAGAATAATGCCTATTATGGCCCGCATGTGACCATTTTGCCCCGGACATGGGGCAAAAAAAGCAGTTTCTTTTTTTAGGGTTCCGTACCCAAAGGGTAAAAACGGGACCCTATTACTAAGACTTCGCTGTCTGTCCGTCTGTCTGTCTGTCACCAGGCTGTATCTCAAGAACCGCGATAGCTAGACAGTTGAAATTTTCACAAATTATGTATTTCTGTTGCCGCTATAACAACAAATAGTAAAAACAAAACAAAATAAATTTTTAAGAGGGCTCCCATACTACAAACGTGTTCTTTTCGGCGTTGTGCCTTATTTGCCTTGTGGTACGAACCCTTCGTGTGCGAGTCCGACTCGCACTTGGCCAGTTTTTTAAGTTCTATTATCTTCTTGGTAATTATTTTATGTTAATGTTATAGAAAATTAATGAGACTAATAAACGACTTTAGATTTGTTCCATTATATTGTTTGTCTAAGGTTTTATTCGGGATTACCCTTAAGGGGCCCGCATTGCCCCGGGTTCCACTACGTGTTGATAAGGCACATGCATGGGGCTTATGACTTAGGCTGTCACAAAGTATGAGTGACGGAGATGTTTTTCTATGAAGCCGAACTTTCTAAAACTCCGTGTACTATATCAGCAGATGGTTACTGTACTTTGTAATAAACTGCCCCGTTGGTCTCGTGGTCGCAAGCGCGACTGCTAAGCGTGGGGTTCGATTCCCGGGTCGGGCAAAGTGTTATTGAGTTTTTCCATTAGGAATTTCTTAGTAACAGCCCGGAGTTTGGAAGTTGGCGGTGTGATACCCCCGTGCCTCGGAAAGCACGTTAAGATGTTGGTCCTGCGCCTGATCTCTCTCCGGTCGTGTCGAATTGCCGTCCCATCGGACAATGAGAGTGAGGGAAGAGGGAGTGCACCTGTGTCTGCGCGCACACTTGTGCACTATAATATCTCCCGCGCCGAAGGCTAGTCTCCGTTGAGATTGGCCGCCGTGGCCGAAATACGGTCTGGAGGACTTTATTTATTTTATTTATTTAAATAAACGTGATTCTGCGTATGATCTGTACCAAAAGTATCTGATAAAAGTGTAGGTAAACAAACCCAGTTCACGTTAAATTCTTAGGAAATCACTCGCTAAAGGAATTTAGTAACACATTCTTCTAGAAGGTTTCAACTTTAAATCTCACGACTTTCTCCAACAATTATTATTTGAATAACATTATTAAATAAATAAATATAAAATTAAAGACGAAAATCACATCACACTAATATTATAAAGGCGAAAGTTTGTGTCTGTGTGAGTGGGGGTGTGGGGGTGTGTTTATATGTTTGTTACTTCTTCACGCTTAAACGGCTGGACCAATTTTGTATGGAGGTAGCTGACACCCTGGATTAACATATAGGCTACTTTTTATCCCGATATTCCCACGGGATCGACATTTACGCGGGTAAAACCGCGGGGCGCAGCTAGTTCAGATTATAAAACATTTCCTTAGATGATTTTACCTAATAAGAATTTCGTCACTACAAATTACAGGTACATTTTCTGATCCATTTGTTTATGTTTTCAACAGATACTTTTGGAACACACTATAGACATGAACAATTGACCATCGCACTCTGATCAGTGTCAACTACCAACCCTGCTGACTGCTTAATCTTACCACGACATGAGCTTTAACTCATGCCGACACGAGACACGTCTGGTGCGTACGAGATGCTGCAGTAATCCTTTAATCGCGTCTTACAGTCATGAGAAGGGAGGGTACTTTGCGAATATGACGCCATTTGCCAGTACGCTATGAAAGTTGCTCTACTTACGACACTCATTTGCCAGTACGCTACGAAAGATGCTCCACGTCACGTACAGTGTTTTAAAGTTGAGTAATGTTTGTTATGTGTTGCACTTTCATGAGAAGTGCAAAATGTATTTGTAATTTAAACAAGCTGTGGCCGCGGCTTTGCACACGTTTTCTTTAGGTGTAAGTACTTTGCGCTCTTTCTGAGCAATGAACGAAACTGAACTGTTCGGGTCGGTGACGCTAAATCAATCCGTAATTAAATGATACCAGAGACGAATATTTAGCAAATTACAGATGATATCTGTGTATACAATATTGTTAATAATTATAATATTAGATCGAATCATCATCATCATAAACAGCCTATAATATTCCCACTGCTGGGACACAGGCCTCCTCTCTGTGAGAGGGAGTGGGCCGTAATCCACCACGCGGGCCCAGTGCGGATTGGTAGATGTCACATGTCTTCGAATTTTTGGTTCTAGGACATGCCGGTTTCCTCACGATGTTTTCCTTCACCGTTTTGAGAGCAGTGGTGATGAAATAATTTACACAAAGTAAAGCGCCAGTCTGGGTTCGAACCTACGACCTACAACTCGTAAGTCGCGGCCATTACCACTTGGTCACCACTGCTCTCTTAGATCGAATACATAGTATAAAACAAAGTCGCTTCCCGCTGACTGTCCCTACGTATGCTTTCATCTTTCATACGTTATCTTTAAAACTGCGCAACGGATTTTAATGCAGTTTTCATAAATAGATAGAGTGATTCAAGAGGAAGGTTTGTATGTATAATACATGTATATTATAGTAGAGAAAAGTCGAGAAATTTAATGATTTGTAATATGATGTCGTAACAAACATATTTTTGTGCGCTTACATTGCAAACGCTGCCGCTGGCTAAACCCTACGAGAAAGATCAAATTAATGTACTACGGAATTGTATATCTTAAAAAGATCGATAAAAGAGTCCGTGATGGTACATGTTTATCTCCTAAGGATAACCCACAGTAAACATTTTTATCTTTTACATGTTACAAAAAAATTATGGGTTACTTACCAAGCTATTTTAAACAATACAGTATTATTCCTTATCCAGTTAAATACATTAGATACGTTGTGTATTTCATGTACCTACTTAGATCAAAATTGCCCTTTACAGCATATCATTAAAATTAATATCTTAGAAGATATAATCAGAGATATAAAAAGCGAGGGCAGAGCGGCTGGCGGGCGAAATTAAGGTAGGAAGGTACGAAGTTCGCCGGGTCAGCTAGTAATTATTATAAATACGAAAGTAACCCTAAACCTTTTCACGCCTAAACCACTGAACGGATAAAATTTGGCAACCAGAGGCCCAAGTCTATTTTTATAAATTCGTCATTCCAACACGATCTCATTGTCATTTTGCTTAAAGTTCGTAATCTGCTAAATTCATAATGGTCGATCATTGGTCGGTCAATGGCATAGAACATATACGATACTCGTAACGAATTACAAGCAATGACTGCACAATGACGTTCTAATGGTAGGCCACTGATCAAAGGAACTGGCATAATTTTAGCAGATTACCGCCTAAGTCAGTCATTCATTTGTCATGTACGAGATTACCATTCTATGCCATTTCTTTCAATGGAGTGTCAGTGGTTGACCATTGGAAAGTCATAATGACGCCATAATATTAGTAGATTACCAAACTTGTCAAAATCAACAATTATGAAATCAATGATAGACCATTCTGACACTATTGTAATAGCAGACTTGAGGCCCTGATAGATGGCATGGGTATTTGCACTTTTTGTCCGGGTAGCACGTTCTCATGGGATCCACGCGGGCGGAGCTACGGGCAGAAGCTAGTGAATCCATATTTCATCCTCATCCTATTTGCACGCACTGATTTTTTGAACTGTCAAAGTTATTGTTATCGCTTCAAACTTAGTAAGTAAATCTAAATAATTTGACTGTCTAAAGAAACAGTCTTAAAACTTTTTGGAGTTAGGCAAATAAGCACGCAAAGTGGGCTGCGAAAATTCTAGATATAATAATCAGAAAGTCTAAAACTTTTGTCTATACATCTCCTAGAACTTAATTCTGAGAAAATTGTGTCATAAACTTCGAAAGTCTGAGCTATTTGTCTTTGGATACGGTAAACCCATACTAATCCATACTTAATATTATAAATTCGAAAGTAACTCTGTCTGTCTGTCTGTCTGTATGTTACCTTTTTACGCCCAAACCACTGAACGGATTTCGATAAAATTTGGCAGAGAGATAGATTGCATCTCGGGGAAGGACATAGGATTAGATACTAGTTTTTATCGCTAGTATTATAAATGCGAAAGCGTGTCTATCTGTCTGTTACCTCTTCACGCTTAAACGGTTAAACCGCTGAACCGATTTAGATGAAATTTGATATAGAGATAGGTTGAGTCCCGGGAAAGGACATAGAATAGTTTTATCCCGATATTCCCACTGGATCGAGACTTATGCGGGTGAAACCGCGGGGCGCTGCTATTGTTTTTATAATTTCTGACGTGACGATATTATCGTGTACGTTTTAAATGTATGAAAATATGAAGACTTAAATTACCATGCACGATAACGTTGTAACGTGGCCGTATTTCCATAATTTTATTATGTTAACACGAATGATGTAAACCAGACTTTGTAACCATATTATTTTGATTTAAAAGAGTGTCCATTGAGTTTCTTGCCCGTTCTTCTCCACAGGTCACCTACGCTTTGGAATGGGCAACTAGCTTCATCTTTCTGACTGACCGACCCCTTGACAATTCAAAAGTGCCTGTAATTGGTTAAATTGAAATAAATGCCTTCTAAATACCTTTTGTTAGTCGCCTTTCATTCATCCTCTCTCAATATGACCAAACCATATAAGCATAGGTACTATTTTCAATTTTTGTCAAGAGTATTGTGTTTATTAACTGCGAAAATATGGGTCGAGATGAAGATTGGCCGAACTGACACTGCAGGACCGTATCTTTGACAGTAGTTACGGGTAGATGCCTGAGAGTCGGGTCAGACATCGGGTTCAGACAATAAGCCGACTGGAAGATGACACTGTGAAGGCAGATTGCCTAGAAGCTTTGTTGACTTACTGGCTAACCCATCAATCTCCAGGGTATGAGCTATTTTAATATAGCTTTGACAAGAAGAAAGTTTTATCTTGTGCTAATAAAACCTTCAACAGTTAAATTACACTTCTTGGCCAGAGATTAAACCAAGCCCAAAGATTACCCGTTTTTTATTATTACGCAAAGATTGCCCGTTTTATTTTTAGGGTTCCGTACCAAAATGGTTAAACGTTACTACAAGAACTATTGTATAACAGAAAAGTAATGAACAGTGAATACATTTTTCACCTTACGCCCATGTGATGGTAGCGAAACGGCCAAGCCACATATTTTGACTAAGGTGTAGAGTTTGTGAAGTTAGGGCGTGTAGAGTTAGAAGCTTGGCTCTACATGAGATCTGATAACTTTTTGGCAGTGCGAGCCATATATGTGGTCTCGTCTTGGCAACATTTTACATGAAAATGTTTTTGTTGGGATTTCACATCTTTTTGAAAGTTGCTAATGAAATAAAAAAAAAATTTTTGGGGGTTTCTTTACTAAAAATCCTGAGATATGTATTTTATTATTTATAACAAGGAGTCCCTATATCAATTTTCAGAACTCTAGCATCAAAATTTGCGGAAGTCTCGTAAAAACTTCCATCCCCTAGTTTAAGGGGTTAAAGGGTAAAAGTTCCAAGTTTTAGAATTTTTTTGTTGTTTGTGTACTATTACTAGCTTACATACCAAATTTCAGCTTTCTAGGACTTCAGGAAGAACCTTAAGAATATGATGATCATCAGTGAGTCCGTGACGAAATCGGGGTATTTTAGATATCAATAAAATCTAAAGTACAAGAGGTATGCAATTGAAACTTTATAGGTTTAATAAGTCAACCACTGACATCATATCCCGAAAATTTTGTTTATCTGGTATAATCCAAACCCAAGTTAAGAAGGTTCAAAAATACGACGAAGTGCTTCGAGAAACGGTAGGTTGTGCCCTTGCGCTTCGCTTGGCTCGTCTTGGCGGGGGCACTCCCGTGCCCCCAGCCAGATTCAATCACAATCTGAATAATTTTGAAGGATATTGCTAATTCATTGCGTCATATATTCGACAAATTTGTCAGCTCAACAACGTAAATAACGCAATGTATGTTGTTGAACAGTCAAAATGAAAGCCCTTGCTAGATACTGTTAGTGTGTTACGCAATTATACCGCAGGTTTAGATAACTTTCTGCCATCAGACCATTGCATATTTTAAAGTATATCTTTACCTACAAACTCAAACTCAAAGCATTTATTTCAATTAAACCTTGTATCTACAGGCACTTTTGAATTGTCAAAATGTATAGTCTATCAGTTAGTCAGAAAGTTGAAGCTAGTTGTCCATTCCAAAACGTAGATCTCTATGGAGAAGAACGGGCAAGAAACTCCATGGACACTCTTTTAAATCAAGATATTACAAAATCCTGGGTACATTATTCTTGTTGTTTCTATAATTTGAGAACAATGTAAAAAACTGGCCAAGTGCGAGTCGGACTCGCACACGAAGGGTTCCGTACCACAAGGCAAAACACCGAAAAAAAAAAAACGTTTGTTGTATGGGAGCCCCCCTTAAATATTTATTTTATTCTGTTTTTAGTACTTGTATAGCGGCAACGAAAAAATACATCATCTGTGAAAATTTCAACTGTCTAGCTATCGCGGTTCTTGAGATACAGCCTGGTGACAGACAGACGGACGGACAGACAGCGAAGTCTTAGTAATAGGGTCCCGTTTTTACCCTTTGGGTACGGAACCCTAAAAAAGACAAATGAAGAAACAATTAAAAATATAAGAGCCTTGGCAGTTAAGAGATGACCAGTCTCAACCGACGGCGCCCGTTCACGAACATGACGCGTGGATCAGCACCATCCAGCTCAACCATTTTGTGTACAGTAATTATTATTATTATTATCAGCCATTTCTGTCCCACTGCAGGGCAAAGGCCTGCCTTCCCTCCTTCCACTTATCCCTATCCAGTGCTGTCAAACGCCAATCCTTCTGAAAAGAGTCGAGCTCGTCCCGCCACCTCATTCTGGGCCTGCCGCGCCGTCGTCGCGTCGTTTACTGCTGTTTGGGACAAATTGTACAGTAATACCACAGATATAGATAGACCTAGATAACGCAAGTATCACGAACTGTATGAAAACCAAGCGTGCCATTTTTTGACTACCTACTATGACGTCAAAAGCTCGCGCTCTCGCTCACGCTTACCCAACCAGCAGTACACAGGACTGAGCGCGAAAGTGGCGGCTTATGATTTTTTATCGTAAGCTGGTGCGATTTTTGGCACGCGAAGTAGTTGCTCTTGCGTTATCTAGGTGTATCTATAATCTATATCTATGAGTAATACAGACCCTATTTAAACCCAGTCCTATTACGAAGTAAATCGTTTAATATTAATGACCATCGTCCATTACAATTAAATTAATATTGATGAATAAGTTTGTAACAAGTTCATTAATAATTCTGTTAGAGACCTTTTGTTTATTTCGATGCAATTACCCGAAAGCTTGGGATTATATCTAAACCAATTAGTCAATTTTGAATGGTAACTTGTCTAGAATTTATTGGGGTTGCTATAGAGTCTAGGTCATCTATATGTATATCTATATGTTATTATCATAGAGCGATTTACAATTATAAATTCTCGAGTTTTCTCGCACGAATACGCGCGTGATCGAACGTGTTCGTGCGTATTGGACGGAATCGCGTTAGCGTTTTTAACAGATTTCTGAACACAATTAAAGATGTTTTTTTACTATTTTAGGGTTCCGTATTTAATACCTCAAAAGGAAAAACGTTACCCTGATTACTCGTTGTCCGTCTGTCAAGACCCTTTTTCTCAGGAACGCGTGGAGTTGTCAAGTTAAAAATATTAAATATCAAATACTCAAAGCTGCAAGAACTTGAAGTAGTGCAAAATCAAACTTCTAAGTCTACGCAATCAAATGATACGGGCGTTTATGTTCCGGAATCAAAATCTATAGGGTACTTCCCGTTGACCTAGAATCATGAAATTTGTAGCACAAGTAAAGGAAAAAAATCCGAAAACCGTAATTTTTTTGTTACATAGGTACTACAAATTTGTACGGAACCCTCGGTGCGCGAATCCGACTCGCATTTGCTTGTTTTTTTTTTATAATTGGACAAGATCTTTTTAGCTTTTGCTAATCGCTATACCTTTTATAAAAAAGTAGCGTCTGCCTGCGACTCCGTCCGCGTGCTCCCCGACCCACCCCGTCGCATCGCATCGCATCGCATCGCCTCCCCGCGCTATCTATCACTTTGATTTCGACTGGTAGTTTCAGAGATTAGCGCTTGAGCTTTATTATTGGTATTATTCTCGATTTGGGCTAATAAAATATACCATCACATGGGCGTAAGGTGAAAAATTCACTGTTCTTTACTTTTCTGTCATACAATAGTTCTTTTAGTAACGAAACGGCCAAGCCTCATATTTTGACTAATGTGTAGAGTTTATGAAGTTAGGGCGTGTAGAGTTAGAAGCTTGGCTCTACATGAGATCTGATAACTTTTTGACAGTGCGAGCCATATGTGGTCTCGTCTTGGCAACATTTTACATGAAAATGTTTTTGGTGTGTTAGTATTATCTAATAAGTAATTCGATTCGATCTAATACTATAGCAATATTAAATACACAGATAAAATCTGTAATCCGCTAAATATTCGTCTCTAGTATCATTTAATTACGTATTACCGTATTGTGGCAACACAGCCTCGTGGCCTTGAGTTAAATCAAATATTGACTAATTGCAATTTATGGTCATAACTTTAATGAATCATGGAATGTGATGGAAGTGAAACTTGAAACCTTTTGTATTCATATCTATGTTAATTAATATTTATTACAGTTTATAAATAGCTGTGGTATCCCAGTGGTAATGGCCCACTTGCGAGTTGTACGTAGTGGGTTCCAACCCAGGGAGCAGCGTTACTCTGTGTAGGTAATTTATTGCATCACCATCACTACTGCTCTCAACAAACGGTGAAGGAAAACATCCGGAATGTCCCAAAAAAACTGGCCAAGTGCGAGTCGGACTCGCACACGAAGGGTTCCGTACCACAAGGCAAAAACGCCAAAAAAAACACGTTTGATGTATGGGAGCCCCCTTAAATATTTATTTAATTTTGTTTTTAGTGTTTGTTGTTATAGCGGCAACAGAAATACATCATCTGTGAAAATTTTAACTGTCTAGCTATCACGGTTCATGAGATACAGCCTGGTGATTGACAGACAGACGGACAGTGGAGTCTCAGTAATAGGGTCCCGTTTTTACCCTTTGGGTACGGAACCCTAAAAACGCAAAAAAAAACCAGACTACAACTAAAAATTTTAACCAAGTTCACTTTTCAAACAGTGATGCAGTTGACGTCGTCAATATCGAGATTGAACTGTCTCTTCTGTGTAATCAATTATCCGATTCTTATCTAGAAATCGATATAAAGGAACATCACTATTTTATCGACCTTAGCAAACAAAACTATCGTTACTTTAGATGCGATATGTCATGGATTTTTTACGGTTACATCACACACGAAAGTTTTACAACTGGTTGCAACAATACCATACAATTGGAGGGTAGCCGTAAAAAATAGATGTTTGTGATTGAATCATATCGTAAAAACGAATATCGTTGACCGAAATGGCGTCAATATGTTTTAGTGGTAAAATTGTTTAGGCTACGGACACGGAAGTCGGCGGCGGCGGCGCGGGGAACGACGCGTTTCAATGCATAGATTTATATGGACGTGGCTTCGAAGGCAGCGGCGCGGAGAGCGGCCCGGTACATGCAATGCGGACCAGTCTAGCGGAGCCCACGCGTCTGCATTGACGTAGTGTTGTGCATTTTAATTTTTGCTTTTTACCGACCGAAGTTTCAAAATGTTGTATCAAAAAGATGTTGTCGCTGTTTAGACATTTCGTTCGCGAACAGACACTAATTTCTCATAAAACAACACTACGCCGCTCTAGCGATGCGCGATCTGCCCGCTGGCTTCGACACCGGGTTTGCGTTGCTGCGCCGCTCCAAGCGCCGCCGCCGCCCCCGCCCCGCAATCGCTGAGTTCGATACCGAGGCCTAAGGCTGAGGCTACATTAGGCCACGACGCGACCTGCGACACATGAGCGATTAAAACAAGTAAATGAATGCTCACGTCTATGGCTACACCATACATCAAATATTACTAGCGATCTTTGATTTCTTTATGCGATAGGAACAACATTACTGTAATCGGCTACATCAACATATCAGCGATATTTAAGCGAATTTATTAGAAAATACGCCGGAATTTCGCTTGTAATGTAGCCATACCATGTTTTTCTCGTTTCGCTCTTCCAGTCGCATCGCAAATCGCTGCGTACTGTAGCCTCATCCTTATGGGTATTTGTTAAAAGGTTGTTCGGTAGTTCTTATTATTATTATTTTTCTTTTTCCTCTTCTTTCTTGGCACGAACTACGTCGATACTTCATGTCGTGATAAAAATATTAGCTATAGTCCGCGCGGAACTGGTTGGCCGCGCCTTGGGTGGGGACGGGGGTGAGGGCGGCGGGGTTGCCTATTGTTCGCAACGCACGTACTGAGTAATGACAAAGCGCCCCTGCCCCTCCGTCCCACCGCTCACATACCTAAGGCGCGGCCATCTAGTTCCGCGCGGACTATAGTCAGCAAGGCAGTTGGAAGACTGACTGACCACTTCCCATCACCCTAATTGCGTAACACACTATCACAATCTGTATCATTTTGAAGGATATTGCCAATCCATTGCTTCATATTTGTCTGCTTAACAACGTAAATAACGCAACGAATGCTGTTCATCATCATCTGTCTAGCCTTTTCCCAACTATGTTGGAGTCGGCTTCCATTCTAACCGGATGCAGCTGAATACCAGTATTTTACATGGAGCGACTGCCGATCTGACTTCCACAACCCAGTTACTAGGTAATACGGAACCCCTTGATAAGACTGGTTGTCAGACTTTCGGGCTTCAGAAATAGACCATGCCGTTTTATTTATAAAGCTGACCCGAGAAACATTGTCCTGTCTAAACAAGTATCCCATAGACGTTGTCCTGTTTATACAAAATCCCATAAGAAATGGGACGTCCAATATTCGCTGTACCTATCCATACTATTGTCTGTCTGTCTGTATGTCTGTATGTTACCTTTTCACGCCTAAACCACTGAACGAATTTCGATAAAATTTGGCAGAGAGATAGATTGCATCCCGGGGAAGGACATAGGATAGTTTTTATCGATATACCTCGCGGGCGAAGCTGCGGGCGGAAGCTAGTTTGAAAATATTTCACACTGACCTGCAAAAACGTAAGTAAATTTGAATTTCGTGGGTTACCTTCGAGATTTGGAACGCAAAATCGAGCTCCTTACAAACCCTACTAATAAATTCAATGAATTTCCCAGTAAGCACCTTATAAATAATAATAAAATTGTACATTCAATACTTAAGCATTAAAATTCTCAGTTGCCAAGCTCCGTGGCTGAAATCTGCATAAAGCCAATTCGGAATACTTCCCAAGTCCAAGAGGATTGGATAATATTGTAGTAAATATTTAATTTATCGAATCGCTAAGTAGGGTAGCTGGTCTACTCCGATGCGGTTAACCACTGTATCGGCCGAATGTTCGGTCATTTTCTACTACCATTAATTTCCTATATTGACTATTGGTCCCGACCAAACTGTGCCAATCCGAACCTTTTTAGAACCCTTAACCCTTTTTTTTTTAATTCGTAGTAGGACAACAATATTCGAATCAGAAAATGACCGAACATTCGGCCGATACAGTGGTTAAACCCATAGATATAGATACACCTAGATAACGCAAGAGCAACTACTTCGCGTGCCAAAAATCGCAACAGCTTACGATAAAGAATCGTAAGCCGCCACTTTCGCGCTCAGTCCTGTGTACTGTTGGCTGGGTAAGCGTGAGCGAGAGCGCGAGCTTTTGACGTCATAGTAGGTAGTCAAAAAATGGCACGCTTGGTTTTCATACAGTTCGTGATACTTGCGTTATCTAGGTCTATCTATATCTGTGGGTTAACCGCTTCGGAGTAGACCCCCAGCAGTGGACGGCGATAGGCTGAGTTGATTGATTGATTGATCCCTATATAATAAATTTCCGTGATTGATATTAAAGGCTGTGGCGTAAACAATAGAAACTTAATTACAAAGGATGAAAGAAAATACCTTAATTCTTCTTGCATTATTAAAGGTAATTCCAAAGTGTACATAGAACAGTTACTCAATCACTGCTAAAGACAGATTACCTTCCATTCATCTTTCCATCCAAAACTCAAGTTTATTTACTTACATAAATCACAACGGACCGAATTACCCACCCGTCAAACTCTTCGGATCTATTGTGACGTATTTGACAGCACTTTGACGTTTTCGACGTTATTTTAATCAACAGTGAATTTTGCAACAATGTTATAAACAAAACGAAGAAACATAATACCTTATTTCTTATTCCTTGAAAATTCGCGTGAAATTTCTGGTTCCCCCGACCCTGTCGCATCGCATCGCCTATCCGCGCATTTTCGCTTAGCGTTCTTTCTGACTTTATTTTGCGCGGCTCTTATGGGTCCTAGCGTGATGTTAAGTAGCCTATAGCCTTCCTTAAGAATTGGGCTATCAAATGCCAAAAGATTTATTCAAATCCGACTGGATTTCCAAAGATTAGTGCGATCAAACAAAACAAAGTCTTCAGCTTGTTTATAAGCAGGTATAGAACCATTACACAATGTCTGCTAAAGGCAGATTACCTTCTATTCATCCTTTCATCGAAAACTTCAGTTTATTTACCTACCAACAGAAATTACAACGGACCGAATTACCCACCCGTCAAACTCTTCGGACCCATTGTGACGTAGTTGATAGCATTCTGACGTCATCGACGCCATTTTAATCAAGAGCGAATGGTTTTGTGTAGCATGTTAAATTACTCAATAATTTAATTTCCACAATGGTCGTAAATTGCCTTTCTTTTGGGCGTGTCATTGTGCTCTGAGGGATGAGGTAGGAGCGATTTTAGTATTTTGTATTGTTTTTATTTTCAAACTAGCTGCGCCCCGCGGTTTCACCCGCGTAAATGTCGATCCCGTGGGAATATCGGGATAAAAAGTAGCCTATATGTTAATCCAGGGTGTCAGCTACCTCCATACAAAATTTTATCAAAATTGGTCCAGCCGTTTGAGCGTGAAGAAGTAACAAACATATAAACACACACACACACTCACAAACTTTCGCCTTTATAATATTAGTGTGACAAGATAATAATATTTACATAATTTATAAGTAAACACACCAAAAATAATAATATAAGACACACGTACCTACCGTATCTAAATATAATAAAACAAAAAAGATATTAATTTCATGATTTTTTGGTGGGGTCATTGTGTAGTCAAAAGTTGAAATATCAATTTAAAAAATCTGTTTTTTGTGTGTTATCTTCACAGACGTGATGGATATATCGGTATCTAAATACGATAAAACAATAGAAACAGATTGTCTCTCTTCATACTACGAGTAACAACAATACCCGCGGTCGATGACGACGCTAAAAAAACCGGGCAAGAGCGAGTCGGACTCGCGCACCGAGGGTTCCGTATCACAGGGTAAAAACGCCGAAAAAAACACGTTTGTTGTATGGGAGCCCCCCTTAAATATTTATTTTATTTTGTTTTTAGTATTTGTTGTTATAGCGGCAACAGAAATACATAATTTGTGAAAATTTCAACTGTCTAGCTATCGCGGTTCTTGAGATACAGCCTGGAGACAGACAGACGGACGGACAGACAGCGAAGTCTTATTAATAGGGTCCCGTTTTTACCTTTTGGGTACGGAACCCTAAAAAATAATAATAATAAAAGGGGAAAAGAATCACAAGGCATCAAATAATTCGCCCATCGCTCAACAAGAAAACTGCCCAAGTCTGTTTTTTTTTTTTTTTTTTTAATTTACGTACAGTCAACAAAGGATTTAAGTATACAGGAGCGTCGGATATAGTTGAAGTTTACTAAGAAACCGATGGATGTTCTGGACTGAAATTTAATTTAATAAATGAGTTGTTTGTTTTCTATTAATAAACTAAAATTTTATTCGAGAATATCCATCAGTTTCTTAGTAAACTTCAACAATACCCGACGCTCCTGTATACTTAACTCCTTTGTTGACTGTACCTTTCGAATTAATTTTTGGTAAGCGAAAGAAAATAAGTTTTTTAACATTAATGGGTGTGATCAATCTTCCTCTCTGATATCAAATTCGACGTGGTAGCGTATCCATTTTTAAATACACAAAATGTGATTATATAATGTATTATTCTCTTCCGCATCGTTTTAATATTAAGAGCGTTCATCCAGCGCGGGCTGGCAACGTCGCATTTCTGGTGGTTTTTTCGTGATTATTTTATTAAATGTAAACCAAAGTGCTAAGTTTTTTCAGCCAAGTACCTACTAGATCGTGGGTTAACATTTACTCTTAAATAAAAATATTAAACGTAGTGACGACGTACGTAACGTACGACGTACGTGACGTTTAACGTAGCGGCGTATTTAACGTCGTTTAAACGTAGTACAAACTACCGCAAATAGAAAATATTGGCCATAATAATTATGTAAATTTTTATAGAAAAGAAAGAATAGAAAATCAAACATGTCGCATAAAAATAAATCTCGCCCGCGAGGTATGTTGATAAAACTATCCTATGTCCTTTCCCGGGATGCAATCTATCTCTCTGCCAAATTTTATCAAAATCCGTTCAGTGGTTTAGGCGTGAAAAGGTAACATACAGACAGACGAGAGTTACTTTCGAATTTATAATATTAGTATAGTATGGATACCAAAATAACCGTAATACAAACTTATAAATACCAATGATCTAGTACTTGACTGAAAATAAATATGAAAGCTCTTAGTAAAAATAACATCGAAAAATATTACATTGAAGGGAAAATCTCGAAAAATTAACATTCCTGGAATATTTTCTTGGTGCAAAAACGCTTCTTAAATTAATTTTTTACAACATAAACAGGATGTTGTTACAGCAAAAACATGTTGTTTTGTGATTTAATTAAAATTACTAGAACGAGGCAGAATCAAAAAGACAAGCCTATATTTTTCCTCGTAGATTTGAATAGATATTGCCAATCAAAATCAAAAGTCATTTATTCAAATTTGCCTGTGAATCAGCACTTTTTGAACATCAAAGATAGTCACTTAAAACGCCTGCCTGTGACCACTGCCTAGTGCCTCAGCTGGGAACGCACTATCAGTTACAATCTGAACCATTTTGAAGGTATTGCTAATCCATGGCTCCTGCAAACAGGCGCGACACGCGACGCAAATCGCACTTGACTTAGGCTAAGGCTACAGTAGGCAGCGATTTGCGATGCGACTGGAAGAGCGAAACGAGAAAAACATGGTATGGCTACATTACAAGCGAAATTCCGGCGTATTTTCTAATAAATTCGCTTCAATTTCGCTGATGCTGATGTAGCCGATGCCATGATTACAGTAATGTTGTTCCTATCGCATAAAGAAATCAAAGATCGCTAGTAATATTTGATGTACGGTGTAGCCATAATATACGTGAGCTTTCACTTACTTGTTTTAATCGCTCATGTGTCGCATGTCGCGTCGCGGCCTAATGTAGCCTCAGCCTTATGGAGAGAGCAGATGCAGGAGATTGCAAAAAAAAACAAAACTTAAATTAATCCATACTTACTAATATTGTAAATTCAAATGTAACTCTGTCTGTCTGTATAACATACAGACCACTGAACGGATTTCGATAAAATTTGCCACAGAGATAGATTGCATCCCGGGGAGGGACATAGGATAGTTTTTATCGACATACCTCGTGGGCGAAGCCGCGGGCGGAAGCTAGTTTAATACAAAACATAATATTATTTTTAACATGCCAAATATTCTACGATAGATACAAAATTGAATGTTGATACCTTAAACCTAATACATTTTCGTCGTTCGATCGTTTTTAGGGTTCCGTACCCAAAGGGTAAAAACGGAACCCTATTACTAAGACTTCGCTGTCTGTCCGTCCGTCCGTCCGTCCGTCCGTCCGTCCGTCTGTCTATCACCAGGCTGTATCTCAAGAACCGCGGTAGCTAGACAGTTGAAATTTTCACAAATTATGTATTTCTGTTGCCGCTATAACAACAAATACTAAAAACAAAATAAAATAAATATTTAAGGGGGACTCCCATACAACAAACGTGTTTTTTTCGGCGTTTTTGCCTTGTGGTACGGAACCCTTCGTGTGCGAGTCCGACTCGCACTTGGCCAGTTTTATGCTAACGATGCGGCACGTGTAAGCGCGAACTTTGTTACTGTGTGTTTGCTTCAGGCTATTCGGAGCTACGTAGGTGATCGAATGTGTAGTCACATAACATGCTCATTAATGTAATGAATGTTGTTGAACTGTCAAAACGCACGGGGTTCCAAAAACCTATTCATAGACAATACCTACTTGAGTGGCGTTCGATTACGCAATTACCCACTGCTGTCCTTGATTCTATAAATTTCTTATACAATATAAAATAAAAACTTAAAAAAAAAAGTTTTTATTTTTCACTTTTTAGTGGGTCAGTTTGTCTTTTATCTAATTTACAATAGCTTTTACAAAATATTGCTTTTCCCGATGCAGGGACGTTAATTGTTGAGGAGTTCTCCTAGTAAGAACCAGGAGAACTGGAGCTGAGAAATCACCCTCAGCTCCACTTCACCATAAGCATTGTGACGAGCATAAATTGTTTAGCAACCACATCGTAACCCGTGAAATGCTTATTATTGAGTAGTTCCGGTGGCCATCTATGGTCTTCATCATCAGTTCCACTTCACCAAATGGTGCTTTCCGAAAGCAAATGCACGAGTTACTATAAAAAATACCCAAATCGCTATAGGTGTGCCTATAAAATTTGAGGGTTTCCCTCGATTTCCATGGGATTTCCTCATCAGATTCCGAGTTGGTGACAATGGGACCACCTCGAGATCATACCCTTTCAAACAAAAAAATAATTTTGAAAATCGGTCCACAATTGGCGGAGTAATCGCGTAACAAACTCACAAAAAAAAAACATACCGTCGAATTGAGAACCTCCTCCTTTTTTGAAGTCGGTTAAAAAAAGAACTGCATTGAAATCAACAGGTCCTCATTGTGAACTAATTACAGTTACTTTTCAATGTTTCTTTTGTTCTCAAAGATAGACTGAACTATAAAAGAATCTTTCATAGTTTTCTTCAGAACAACCTGTTGCTAAGCGATTTAACAATATAAGTCTTTCAATAGTGTGGCTCATATTAAAAGCATTTTCTGAGGACGATGTTATCATGCGGCTTCTAGCTTGCCTAGATGCGACAGTTTTATCTGTAGCGGTATCTACAACGCCACATGCGAACAACGCGTCATATGGACGTCACGCAAATCCTGCATCTCGCAAGCAGAGTTTACCGCGCAACTAACAACAATACAACGGCCCGACATGAATCATCGGGCAGTTGCCAACAAGACACAACACCCGTCTGGTCGGAGGATCCTCCCTTTTCTATAGAGTATGAGTGAACTTTACACCCTGTTCCTAATACCTCTATGTATCTATCATAGCTTCAGCCCGCAACTTCGTTCACCTGAAATTTCTGTTTCCCCCTGGTAGTGGTGGACTGGTAGTTTCAGATATCGCGTTCAAACTGACAAACTCTTCAGCTTTATTATTAGTATAGATAGATACAAGTAATCATAAAAATAAGACCAAACAAACCTTACTCTTCTCTCCTCAATTCTTCATAAACATATTATTCTTCATAGTTAGGGATTTTTCAGAGCAGTGGTGGCCAAGTGGTAACGGCCGCGACTTACGAGTTGTAGCTCGTAGGTTCGAACCCAGACCGGCGCTTTGTTTTGTGCAAATTATACCATCACCACTGCACTCAAAACGGTGAAGGAAAACATCGTGAGGAAACCGGCATGTCCTAGAACCAAAAATCCGAAGACATGTGACATCTACCAACTCGCACTGGGCCCGCGTGGTGGATTACGGCCCACTCCCTCTCACAGAGAGGAGGCCTGTGTCCCAGCAGTGGGAACATTATAGGCTGATTATTTAGAGATTTTTTATTTCGTTCTAAAAATGAAATATGGCTACGGATTCTTTCACAATTCAACACAATTTCTCAAAACTGATTACCGTTTCGAAAAGAAAATCTTGCTATTTCTTTCCGGATTATATTGCGTCTTGTAACTTTTCTTATTGCCAGTCGTCGTTCCGAGCTTTTATGCACTCCCGGGCTCTCTTGCAGTTATTATCCGGTAAAAAGTTTCATTCAAATGCATTTTAAAACGTTATTTGAGCAGTTTCTTATAAGAATTAAACTATCCCGAGGTAATTATGTTTGCTTTTAGGTAAAGGAAAATATGCTTCACTAGTTTTCTTGACTAACATTTTAAAAGAATGTTTACATCTTAATTTATACGGCGAATATTCATGTACCTACATTTTTCTTGGTAAACAAATTAGTCGTATTGAGATTTCGGTTTTGCAAAAAAAATGTGTTTTAATTGGAAGCAGTTTTTGTTGTATAATACTGCAAAGATCAGCACACTAATTGCATAAGACACTATCAATCCAAAACCGGAATTATTTTGAAGGATATTGCTTATCCATTGCTTCATATGTTCGAAAAATATGTCTGCTCAACAACGTAAATAACGCAATGAATGTAGTTGAACTGTCAAAATTAAAGCCATTTCTACTGCTAGTGAGTTACGGAATTACCCCGCAGAAGGTTTATTATTGTTATTAAGAGCATGTGATGTCCCACAGCAGGGAAAAGGCCTCCCTATTCCACTTCTGTTTAAAGCTGCTAAGGACCAGTTCTTTGAAAAATTCCAGCTCATCTCCGTCTGGTTTATACCAAACTTAAAGTGTGATTGATGCAGAACCTCGAGTTTGTTTACCAAATCCGACATGTAAAAAAAGACACACTATACCACACATTTTCTTTAAATTATTTACCTCTAATTTCGCCATCGTCACACCAACGAAAAACACAGACTGCCGTAACTTTTTTCAGCTACATCGACCACCATTATCCCTCCACTTTCCCCTGTCCCATAAGCCATGGGCCCACTCACCATAACTTGGGGCCCCACCGTGAAAACGGGACACGTTAACGCTTACCTGGACACTAAGTATGAGTCGTGAGCTCTTAAATGGACCAAGGAAAGGGTCTTGTAGTAACTCTTTTGAAGGTTAAGCAGGCGGTTTTTTACCGACTTCAAAAAAAGGAGGTTATCAATTCGATACGTATGTATGTAATATTATTGGAATTGCATTATATTCACATATGATGATCTATTAGGGCTTCCAAACAAATATACAAAATTTCATAGACGTATGTATGTATGTATGTATGTTTGTCCACGCATATCTCCGGAACTATTAATCGGATCATGACCATTTTTTTTTATTGGCTTACATTTTCTTCAACTTAGGGAACAGTGCAAGTTTCATCAAGATCGATTTAGTAATTTTCAAGATATGGACTAATACGTGTAAGTGTGACGGCCTGGCTTATTGATAAGAGCTACGGGTGTAGTGTCAAAGGGAAAACATCTCAAAACCTTGGTCAAATACTAGTGCAAAAACTAAAAATTACGAAATAAAAATAATTTAAAAAAATTAAACCGACTTCAATAAGAAATAACTCAAAATTATGAAATAACTTTAATTTCGGAAGTCGGTGGCATAAAACTTAAACTAGAATACAGATCCCAAGACACCGACTTCCGAAATTAAAGTTATTTCATAATTTTGGGTTATTTCTTTTTGAAGTCGGTTTAATTTTTTAAAATTATTTTTAGCCCAAAGAATAAGCATTGCCATCCAACGTGGTAATGCTGCCAGCCTTTTGGGCACTTATGCCATTGACAGCGATGCGGACGAATTTTTTTGATGCCTGTCTTTTTCTTTTCCTTTTTTTTTATACTTGTATATACTATACTATATAATATGTATATTTTAGTGTTAATTTGTAAAATAATTGATTGATTGATATATTGTTATTTTAATATTTAAATTGTTTTTTTTCTTTGTTTACAGGTAGGTAATATTAACAAGATTCACCTTTCGCGTCAGAATGTAATACGAGTAAGTTTCCTCTTGCCTTCTCATGATAAAAAGATGAGCTATTCAGCAAGATTGATGGCGGACACGACTGCATAAAGGGATTCAGGTATCGATAAAACTAAATCTATTATGTTTCATAACATCTCCTTTTTAACTTGTTTCTAAAACTTTTTGGGCATATTCTAGCTTTAAATTGAATGCTCTCGTTCTTCAGTGTATTTTTATTACAGATCAATACTATGCAGGGTTCGTAAAAATCCGATATCACACTAATATTATAAAGGTGAAAGTTTGCGTGTTTATATTATGTTTGTTACTTCTTCACGCTCAAACGGCTGGACCAATTTTGATAAAATTTTATATGGAGGTTGCTGACACTCTGGATTAACATATAAGCTACTTTTTATCCCGATATTCCCAAGGGATTGACATTACTAACTAGTACTAATATAAATGTATTTTTTGAAGATGAAGCTATATCGTCAAACCTATAGAAAGAAGGTTTCTAAGCAAGCAAACATTGTAAGTCAATATCATTTTATATGAATGAAACGTCTATACCGACACGGTGGTAATCAATTACCCTTTTATTGCAACGTTAAGTCTAAGTTATAGGAGGTAGCGGCAATTTAGTTATCAACAGCACCTCAATAACTAGTAGCGGTTTATAATGTTAGTATATCATCCCACTGGTGGGCAAAGGCCCTATAGAGGTGAGAGGAACAGGGTGTAAAGTTCACTCATACTCTATAGAAAAGGGGGGATCCTCCGACCAGACGGGTGTTGTGTCTGGCAGGCAACTGCCCGATGATTCATGTCGGGCCGTTGTATCTATGCTAGTGCGCGGTAAACTGCTTGCGAGATGCAGGATTAAAGTGGACCACTGGTCGTTTGTTTTGTCCAGCTCGTTCGGCCATCTTCTACGTGGTTTGCCGCGACGCCTTCTAGCTGTGTCAGAGCTCCACGTGGTGGTTATTTTGGCCCACAGCTTATAGCCTATATGTTAAATCAGGGTGTAAGCTACCTCCGTACAAAATTTTGTCAAAATTGGTCCAGCCGTTTGAGCGTGAAGAAGTAACAAACATATAAAAACACACACACTCACAAAATTTCGCCTTTATAATATTAGTGTGATGGTCTGTGTGTTCAAGGACCAGTGTGGAATCAGCTCTGCGCCATCAGCAAGATGGTAGATGAGGAGTGACTGCTCATGGCGTGTCGAGCGAAGAAAATAGTAAGCACGAATGGTTCTTAAACATGGTCTTTGGCAATTCAGCAGAGGTCCACGCTCGAGGTTTGCCTTCAGAGAGCTATGGAACGGAGTACTCCGTGTCAATTGCTTCTACGCTACGATGCAAAAAAGATGCGCCTCTGTGGTGCGCCGATGGCGGGCCAGCCCCAACATATATACAATGCAGTACATCGCGAGCAGACTGGACTGCTTATGTGTGAATCGCTGCTACAAACTTTGAGCTTGTAGCAGGGATTCTGCTGATAACCTGGATTAACCATATAGGCTACTTTTTATCCCGATATTCCCATGTGATCGAAACTTATGCGGGTGAAACCGCGGGGCGCAGCTAGTTGTTCAATAAGAGCAGGAAAAAAAAATCGACAACAACAAACGAAATCATCTGACTCCAGTCTGGGCACAGTTGGGTGTCAGCAAAACAAAAGATGACCTAGGACCCGAGCAAGGTCACCTAAGGTAAGCGTCCACAGGCCCGCATCGCACGTATCGGACGCATCGCATGAAACGGGTTAATTAAACTGCGTCCACTGTATCGGCAGCGATCGGATTGCCGACGCGAGTATCAGCAATCGGATTGCCGATGCCACCTTCATTCGGATTTTTGTAGTGATCGTACGTGCGGAAAATGTTTGTGAGAATGGAAGAAAGCGATGGGGCGCGTCCACTGATCGGCATTCCGTATGACGTCATCGGTACGCATCGCATGTAGGCATTGCCGATGAGCGGTCCGTACGGCGCGGATCAGTGGACGCTGTCGTATGAGTTTATATACAAGGCAAACTACAATCCGTTACGTGCGATGCGTCCGATGCGAAACTGTGGACGCTTACCTTTAAATCCAAAGTCGCCCTCGTCAGTGTGACCTCGAGCCTAATCACCCTTATCTCGTATCTCCAACATGTTTCACCCAAATAGAATATTGATTTCATCCAGCTGACATCCATTCTATTCGTGTAGGATGTAACTGACATTCTTGTGTAGATGTATCTTTCTCCTTTTGAAGTGGGTCCAACTAATAGGCGTTTATTTGAAAGGGGACTGTAATTAATTTAGATGGAGAGGCTGGGATTGGTCGATAGGATGGAGGATTTTTTTGCTTTTGTTTATAATGCGCCTTTAACATTCCCACAGCTGGGACACAGACCTCCTCTCTCTCTGTGAGATATAATTCGTAGGTTTTCGATATCATATGATTCGTAATATCTTGTCGCTTTACTAATGTCTTGGATGATGTCAATTAAAATATCTTATTCGTTAATGCAATTACAATTTTACTGTATACGGACCCGTGACTAAATAATAACAGCCGCACAGGTCGATCGATCAGGATAAGCTACGCTTGCCGCGGTTGGTCTGTGGATGGGTGGCCATCTTTACATACCGAGACTTCTCCGTGCCTAGGAAAGCACGTTAAGCCGTTGGTCCCGGCTATCATTCGTGGATCTTTGACAGTCGTTACGGGTCGTCAGATTCAGAAGCCCGAAAGTCTGAAAAGTAGTCTTACCAAGGGGTATCGTGTGTTACTTAGTAATTGGGTTGTGGAGGTCAGATAGGCAGTCGCTCCATGTAAAATACTGGTATTCAGCTTCATCCGGTTAGACTGGAAGCCGACCCCAACATAGTTGGGAAAAGGCTAGGCAGATAATGATAGGGTTATCCTGCTAGTACCTACGTCATATTGATATCGTGGTACGCCCATTGATTATACGTTATTTACACAGTATTCACATTTACCTAAGTATCTTATCAGTGCGTGATATTTTAATTTATTGAGCGCTAGTCCCTTAAACTCATATAAAAGTGCAGCAATTCATCATCATCTGCCTAGCCTTTTCCCAACTATGTTGGGGTCGGCTTCCAGTCTAACCGGATGCAGCTGAATACCAGTATTTTACATGGAGCGACTGCCTGTCTGACCTCCACAACCCAGTTACTGGGTAATACGATACCCCTTGGTAAGACTGGTTGGACTGTCAAAGATCCACGAATGACAGCCGGGACCAACGGCTTATCGTGCTTTCCGAGGCACGGATAAGTGCAGCAATTACAATCAATCATAATCAGCCTATAATCTTCCCACTGCTGGGACACAGGCCTCCTCTCTGTGAGAGGGAGTGGGCCGTAATCCACCACGCGGGCCCAGTGCGGGTTGGTGGATGTCACATGTCTTCGAATTTTTGGTTCTAGGACATGCCGGTTTCCTCACGATGTTTTCCTTCACCGCTTGAAATAATTTACACAAAGTAAAGCGCCTGTCTGGGTTCGAACCTACGACCTACAACTCGTAAGTCGTGTCCGTCACCACAGGGCCACCACTGCTCTTATTGCAATCAATAATTGACTAGAACTTATACACTACACTGCGAAGAATGATCTTACTAACATCAACATCTTCATCATCAACATCTTTGTTTCGTTGACCTCGCAAAAAACATCAAATCTTTTTAGTTTTATTTTATCGTGTTTAGATATTGGCGCCGATTCTGTTGTTCACAAACTAAACTAAATTTAAGTTCATGCATCTTTTTCTTTCTATTTCATTAAGAAAAGGACAGAAGATAAATATTAGTTTAGTCCTGTCAAATTAAGATACTCCATAGACAATTTAGACGAGATTAAAAAGTTGGCTACTAAAAATACGTCAATTTACGTCAGGCGCTGACTAATTTGACAGGACTAAACTAATATTTATCTTCTGTCCTTGTCCTAATGAAATAGAAAGAAAAAGATGCCTGAACTTAAATTTAGTTTAGTTTGTGAAAAACAGAATCGGCGCCATTATCTACCCCTATCTATATTTTTTATCTGTTTATTTAATAAACGTATTTTCTTTCTTTTCTTTCTTTACCCATCACGTTTGAGGAGGATCGCTAGCTAATTTAATTCGGTCCTGTATTTCCCATAGATATTATATAAGCTTCCCGTCAGGGGCCCTATTTACGTCAATTTTTATTAAGATTTATCTGACCTTGTCTATTCTATGAGGTATAATGCCGTGTTAAGCCGCCATTTTGTATCGCATGCCGAAAGTTCGTTTGCCTAACATGACTGATGGCATTAATAAGTTTAACCTGTAAGTATGTCCTTTAAATTGATATACAAGAAAATTCCGTGAATAGTTATTCCGTAGTTCAAAGAGTCTTCGAAACCATTTCGATTCCTTAGTTATTCACGACATCAATGGCGGCGACAACAATGGCGTGGTTTGAACTGTCAAAATACATGTCCGTACGGTTGACATTTGGACTCCTTGCCGTTAGCAATACACGATATTGACGTGGTAAGATTTCGCAGAATTGGGGCCCAGTATGGCTTTGACAAAAATATAGAAAGCTATACGTGTTTCGATTCCTTTATCATAAAAAAAAACTATAACTTTAATAGTTCTTTTTAGGGTTCCGTACCCAAAGGGTAAAAACGGAACCCTATTACTAAGACTTCGCTGTCTGTCAGTCTGTCCGTCTGTCTGTCACCAGGCTGTATCTCAAGAACCGCGATAGCTACACAGTTGAAATTTTCACAAATTATGTATTTCTGTTGCCGCTATAACAACAATTAATACTAAAAACAAAATAAAATAAATATTTAAGGGGGCTCCCATACAACAAACGCGACTTTTTCTCTTAACGTATAAATTACAATCTTCTAGCCACATTTTTAAAGATACCTTTAAGTTAAACATCAGTCTGTAATTTCCTATTGCTCGTACAGTCACGAACACTAATATGTCAACACTTGGCAACTTTCAATTGCGTTTTTTCGTGAAATAATGAATTCAAAGTTGAAATACGACACTTTACAAAAACCTATGCGTTCGAAAATACGTTGTTCGTAATAACATCCAATTTCATTCAAAAATAAAGAAGAAAATCGTCTTTGAATAAAGCCAAGCGTATACATACTTATGCTCGTGACTGTACACTCAATCGCACGTGTAACATTGTAACAATTAACACGCAGTGGTACCTAACATTAGCACTACGAAAATCACCCTTACTATTACGACATAAGGCGCTGTCAATGTCAAAGTGCTACCAATTATGTGCGGTCTGTACAAAGCACTGATCAATAAACTGACTTATTGCATGTTGACGAATTTGAAGTGAAGGAAAAACTATTCATTCACCCCTAAATAACGCACACGACAATACTAAACAAGTTGAACACAGAAAAGCTTTTTAGCATTCAAAACGAGTTTAACGACCCTCAACACCAAGTTAATGAGTCCAGTCCATTTCGAACCAGTCCATTCATTTAATATTACCACTGTTTCTAAGAAAACTACACCATTCATCACATGCTATAGTCCAAGATGAAATGCACCCCATAATTCATTTTCCATTACGTTCTCGAAGTGAAGTAAATTAAAAACGCCATGTCTAAGGCCCGGACTCCACTGAAGCGGAGCTGGGCGGAGCGGAGATGTGCTGGAATCGTCCAATCACAGACGAGACGAGTGACGCGAAGAGGATTTCAACCATTGTGATTGGTCGATTCCTGCACGTCTCCGCTCCGCTCCGTTCAGCACCACTTCAGTGGAGTCCGGGCCTAAGGCTGCCTTTCCATTAGAGATGAGCGAGGTAGCTAAGCGGTGGGTGAGGCACGGAACAATGTCTACAAAGTAAAGCTTAGTGATGTAGCGGTCCGGAACAGGTAAGATGTGCTATGGAGATGCCTTTTATGCTAGGTCAGTGCGAGGAAGATGTTCAGCGCATCCCAAGCCTGCATCCTTTTTTTTTTTGAAATATCTTCAAATGACCCCCTCCCGCTCTGGGCGGAGCGGAAGAACCCCCCACAATTGCCGCTCTGCTACTCAGAGCAACATGTGTGGAGCGCTCCTCTTTGCAGAACATTAGCATGCGGACAGAGACATCCCACTGGGAAATAATCCCAATAGGAAATCGCTGCCCGCACCCCAGGATGCACCTGCCCGAACACTGGTCTTCCCCCCGGACGTATCCAGAAAGGAACCCCAGTCCTCGGGCACACGTGGAGGTTTTCTGCCCAAGCACCCCATATCATATGTTTTTCTGATTTTGTTTACTGGAGTCGATCACTTTTATTGTTTCTAAAACTTGCGTTTTTTGCGTTAAGGTCCTGTAATCCCCAAACTATAAAAACTTAAAATAAAAATGCCAAAAGGGCCAAGGACAAGTGACAAGGGTCTGAGGGGGATTTTGACGTTATTTACGTTGTTGAGCAGACAAATTTTTCGAACTTATGAAGCAATGGATTAGCAATATCTTTCAAAATGATCCAGATTCTAATTGATAGTGTGTTACGCAATTTGGGTGCTGGGGGCCTAAAAAGGCCACTTTAGAGAATCATATACGGATAACATTATGAATCGTAATATGGCGAAGACAGTCCGTGTTTTTGTTTTTTTCGCTGCACTACGTAGGTATAATCAAAGAGATTGGGATTGGATTTGGATCGGATTGATTGGTATTTTAGCACAGACAAAAAAAAACACTGAATAATGCTTCACCAATGGAATTCGATACGATTAACTTAACGGTTAACTGTCCATTGTGTTATCCTTTTATGATTCTGCCAAAGTGGCCTATTTAGGCCCTCTGGTCTGTACCATACACATCACTTGCTACACAGCTTAGCTCATCTTTGGTGGAAAGGTAGCCTAACGTCTGTCGGATAGGTAAAAAGCAGTATTTTGTTTTATCGAATGCCCCTTTTGCGTGCATAGTACTCGTTTGAACCTTTTACTACGAAACGTGGATGTTGTTATGCAATATGAGATGTAATCAGGATTTTTTTAAGAGAGGTTATAGATATTCGATCGATCTTGGTTTACGTAAAAAACTGGCAAAGTGCGAGTCGGACTCGCACACGAAGGGTTCCGTACCACAAGGCAAAAACGCCGAAAAAAACACGTTTGTTGTATGGGAGTCCCCCTTTAATATTTATTTTATTATGTTTTGAGTATTTGTTGTTATAGCGGCAACAGAAATACATCATCTGTGAAAATTTAAACTGTCTAGCTATCACGGTTCATGAGATACAGTCTGATGACAGACGGACAGTGGAGTCTTAGTAATAGGGTTACTTTCTTCTTTTAATCTTATAAACAAAACACGCGCGGTGGCGCTTACTTTAACAGTGTCGCGATTTCAATGGTTTTTTCCCATTTCAAAAAATGCGCAACGCGCCTAAATAAGTTTTCACTTCAAAAATTCGTCCTTACTCGAGAACGTTCTTTTAATACGATTTTTTAAAGCCCCTTGTACAATCCAAAACCAATATGAAACAGACATCAATACAATTACAAATGAAACGTGAAATAAGAAGACTTTCTGTTTATTAAGCCAAATAATTGGACATAAAGAAAATAAAATATATACAACATTACATTTCCTTTTTCCTCCTCATATTTTGTTCAAAAAGCAATGTACGTACCTATTATTTACCGAAATGACGGTAGTTATTTCCTCAAGAAACGGAACCGTTTGCCAAAGATATTTCACATATATTTCAGGAATTTAATTGCTTATGAAAGCATATCTTGAAAACAATAAGCTTATAAAAGATAAACATAAGTTGTTGACATGGCTTTTCTTGAGCAATTCAATTAAGAAAAACCTGTTGTGGATTTATCTAAATGTTGCTGTTTTTGAAGTTCAAGAAAATCTTTTGGAGTTACTTATTTTCTGAATACTTGTTTATTTAATAAAGCTAAGTGTATACATACTTTTGCTCTTGACTGTACATGGCACGCGCGCATTGCAGAGATCAGCACTTTTCCGTCGCCTTGCACAAATTATAGTGTTAACGCGACAGTACACGATCAGCGTTCATAGTCAGCCGCACTCATTTATATAGCATTAGTTACGTGGTAGTTAAATATACTGAATAAACCATGATCTTTGGCTATCCGTGACTTATCATTCAAATTCAAACTAACATCCACGGTGCGACCCATTCAGCAGCACATACATCTTTTTGGTCCTTCGAGCACCGGCTCGAAGGACAAACACCGGTTTTTCTTTTGCTTTGCTATTATTATATCTACATATTTTCTTTTCTTTACTGTATTTTATTCTGACAGTACACGATCAGCGTTCATAATCAGCAGTACTCATTCACAAAGCATTCATATAGCTTTAGTTAAGTGGTAGTTAAATATACTCAATAAACCATCAGCTTTGGCTATCCGTGACTTATCATTTAAATTCAAACTAACATCCACGGTGCGACCCATTCAGCAGCGCATACATCTAAAAAGATGTAGGTATGCGCTGCTGAATAGCAAAGTAAAAGACAAACACCGGCTCGAAGGACCAAGAGGTCCTTCGAGCCGGTGTTTGTCTTTTACTTTGCTATATTATATCTGCATATTTTCCTTTTCTTTACTGTATTTTATTCTGGTTTGGGTTAATTGTCATTGTTTTAACGGCGTTTTGACTTCTCATCTTCTGTACAAATACACATAAATAAAATTGAAGTGTGTGTTTGTAATGTCAAAATATCAGCGTTTTACTAAATTCATATGAAAATATATATTTAATAAATAATTTAATTTTTGTCTGTTTGTTCCGGCCATTCTCCAAAACGGCTGGACCTCAAACTCAAAACTCAAACTCAAATCATTTATTTCAATTAAACCTTGTACAGGCACTTTTGAATTGTCAAAATTAAATAGTCTGTCAGTTAGTCAGAAAGTTGAAGCTAGTTGCCCAGTCCAAAGCGTAGATCTCTATGGAGAAGAACGGGCAAGAAACTCCATGGACACTCTTTTAAATCAAGATATTACAAAATCCTGGGTACATTATTCTATATGTGAGACCGATTTTAATGAAAGGTATGGGGATAGTTTGAGCCCTGGCGAAGGACATATGCTACTTATTATCGACATACCACGCAGGCGAAGCCGCGGGTGGAAGCTAGTTTAGTAATTAAGTACACTAATTATAGAAAATCATCCAACCAAGCCTTGGAATAAACTTAACCTTTAGGTTAAATAATAATTTTAAATCTTAAACTATTAATTGTCTTTTCTTAACTCATTACTCAATGACATGTCTATATATATAGGTATCATCTTTTCAACACCACGCAAAGTAATTATTCTCGAACACTTAACCCAAAATTTATTGATATTACTTAGTTTACAAATAAATTAAATCCATGTCTCACTTTAGCATTAAATCACAGTTTCAATTTAATTTACTGCTTCACTCTAACATGCAGTTGGAATCTTGTAACTTGCGTGCACGACAAAGGTACCGGCTAATCAATGAATATATTAAATGTTTACTAATTCTATTAATAACTTGCTTTGACCGGCGGCATCGCCCGTGTGGAGGTCGGAAATTATCCCACGGGAACGCACTACAGGGAAAAAAATGAAACCCAGGTTGGAACAGAGACATTTTTAGGGGTTAAAACATAGGACATTATTAGGCCTAGATGCTTTTCACTCAGATCCGTTCAGCCGTTAAGAAGGGAAAAGGTAACAGATAGAATGGCAGACAGACAAAGTGATAAACAGACTAGAGTGACAGACATACAGAGTGATAAACAGACTCTAAGTGAGAGGCAGATAAAGAGACAGAGTTACTTTCAAATTATTTATAATATTAGTAAAGTAAGCATAGTAGGAGCAGTGGTGGCCCAGTGGTAGGGGCCGCGACTAACGAGTTGTAGTTCGAACCCAGACAAGCGCTTTACTTTGTGTAAATTATTTCATCACCACTGCTCTCAAAACGGTGAAGGAAAACATCGTGAGGAGACCGGCATGTCCTAGAACCAAAAACTCTATCTGACATCTACCAAACCCGCACTGAGCCCGCGTGGTGGATTACAGCCAGCTCCCTCTCACCGACAGGCCTGTGTCTCAAAATCAAAAATCAAAATCAAAATATTTTATTTCACATAAGCCTACATGGGCACTTATGAAATGTCAGAAGCTAGGTGCAATTGGTCGTATCCTATGGAGAAGAGCCGGCAAGAAACTCCACGGTTATTCTTTTTAAAAATAATTGGCTTTTACAATGTTTTCAAATTACAGTCGGTATGGGAGGACAGCGTAGGCCCGTCAACAAGTACCAGGGACTTGATAAAATATAAAATGGTCTACAGATCTAAAGTCTACAAGGCCTACAAAGTCCTCAAATTTACAAAATAAGAATCTATCAGAAGGATAAATAAAATGAAAATACAAAAAAAGTTTTTAAAACCATAACCATACTAATATACACACAATCATTCTCTTTTGTTTGTCAGATTATTATACAAGCAAAATACTAAAATACTTGTGTTTTAATTTTTTCGTCCAAACAATAAATTTTTTGTAATTAAATATTTGCTTCATATTTTGCTTCTTTTTCTTTTCTATGCAGTCCGACAGTGTCCCTTAATATTTTTTTTTTTTTACTTATTCTACACTGTCCCAATGCTGAGCAAAGTCCTCCCCCAAATCCTTTCAAGCGTTTAAATTATTTAATTGAAATAAATGCTTTGATTAAGAGAATAGTTGCTGACCCCAATATAAGTCAGAGTGCCGAATGATCGATCGATGTAATTGTGAGTTACAAAATAAGAATCTATCAAAAGGATAAATAAAATATAAAAACCTACTAAAACCAAGTGATATGATCCCAGCAGTTATATGTTAATTATGCAAAGTATAGCCTTTGGTTGTTTATTAATTCGATTAATCAATAAAACCTATACATTATAGAGAAGTTAAAAGCTAACGCTTTGAACTGGTTTGAACGAAATAATGAAATAGATTCTCATATAGATTGTAATTCTTTGTAAGTTAATCGATAGTATACCTACCTACACATCTGACCTGGATTGTTTAATAATCTATTGAAATAGATGACCATATACGTACCTTTAAAGAAAAAATTACTTCCTATTTATGGTCATAATGATTGTGATTGTCATGATACAAAACAATTTATATGTACATAAATACCGTAGTGATCGACCGTTATAGATGTATATGAGCTAGGTGTCTATGGGTCAATTTATCTTTTTAGGGTTCCGTACCCAAAGGGTAAAAACGGAAGCCTATTACTAAGACTTCGCTGTCCGTCCGTCCGTCTGTCTGTCACCAGGCTGTATCTCAAGAACCGCGATAGCTAGACAGTTGAAATTTTCACAAATTATGTATTTCTGTTGCAGCTATAACAAAAAACACTAAAAACAAAATAAAATAAATATTTAAGGGGGGCTCCCATACAACAAACGTGTTTTTTTCTGCGTGTTTGCCTTGTGGTACGGAACCCTTCGTGTGCGAGTCCGACTCGCACTTGTTTTAATCATTGTTATTTTTTTTTCTTTTACCTTTTCTGATATTTTTTAATGCCTGTTTAATAGGCTATTTGACTGGTTTCTGATAAACATCTCAGATTATTTAATGGTGTCTAACGAGCCCACAAAAACCTATTACTTCAAATTGCATAATGTATTTCTTTTAGAAAATAGTAAATAAAAATGTACTGTTTAAATAAGCCGCCAAAACGCTATCTTTAACAATATGGCGTCGTGACGTCACAATACACGTAAACAAACGTTGAAACGGTCGAGATACTAGACAAAAGTCATCTCTTCTGTCAACGATAGACAGAAATTGACTATATCATGACGTCATCATAAGTTCAGCCAATCCAGACCGTTTTCGATTACGTGGCGCCAGATTTAAAAAGATGAAGTTTTTTCGGGATTTTTTTAATTAATAATACATTGTTTTGTAGTAAAATTAATGCAAATCGATTTTAAAAGCGATAATCTATACGAGTGTCAATAATTATGACCTTATTTTTTACATTGTCAAATAGCCTATTGTGTGATGTGTTTAATACCTACCTGTATTGTGTGTCTTTTGTTGCACTGAATAAACGTTGTATCTATCTGTCTATCTATATGTGAAAGTTACTCCAGATTTTTGGATGTTTTTGGATATTCTTAAGTTTATTTTGCTCAGAGGCAAAAGAAGCAAAACTGATTTCAATGTCATAAGTCATAAGTTATTTATTTCATAACAACATACATTGTGTTGAAAATATTACAGTGATGATAAATAAAACAGGTAATAATAACCAACAAAAAGAGAAAAAAGAAACATTAAGCACGTTCATACTATTTAAAATACGCGTACAGGTACGCGACTACGCATTCAAAATGGAACAATATAATAATAAATAGTTGTATGTCAATAATTCAGTAACAAAATTAAATAATCACCAAAATTACATATTAGTATAAGTTTGAAATTCAATATCCGTTATAAAAAAAAAAAAAAAAAATAATCATATGAACACAAATAATAATTCACAAAGCATTTAATTGTGGCTGTCGTTTGTCATCTATGAACTCGTCAATACTGTAATAGCCCTTCCTCAATAAATATGTTTTTAATTTGTTTTTAAACAAGTTAATGCTGTTTATACTTTTAAATTCTATTGGCAACTTGTTGTATAAAAAGACCGATTGAAATCTGGGACTGTGATGAACGACGTTCAATTTCGGTTGGATTGTGGAAGGTAAGTCTTTCCTACGAGTACTATCCCTTGCTTGTCTTTCCTCATTAGTCTCGTGCAAATTTTTAACCAAGTTGGTTAACAACACTAGAATATACAGACATGGCACTGTTAAAATGTTAAGTCTGATGAAGTGGTCTCTGCACGAATCTGTCTGTTTCAAGCGGAGCATTGTCCTTATGGCTCTCTTTTGGATTATAAATGCCGAGTGGACGTTGTACTTGTAGCTGTTGCCCCAAAACTCAATACTATATCTGAGCCTTGACTCAACCAGCGCAAAGTACACCATCCTTAGTTGGTCCAAAGTGAGTTCATCCCTCAGGCTTCTGATTGCGTAACACGCAGAGCTAACAGATTTCGATATAGACAATGTCTCAACCTTCCAGTTTAATAACGCGTCTATGTGGACACCTAAGAATTTAACATTTTCTACTACTTCGACATTGTTACCACAAGACACAACTTTAAGACTAGCGTTATTTCGTACCGTTGACCTAAATAATAAACATTTTGTTTTGTTTACGTTGAGTTTTAAATTATTTGTAGCAAACCAGTTTTCAAAAGCTTTTAAAGCACTATTAATCTTGGATTCTAGATTACATATATTATCTGCAGAAACTATTGCATTAGTGTCGTCAGCAAAAATAATTAGTGTCATGTCCGCTATTCGTTTTCTAATATACTCAACCAAGTCATTCAAGAATAGGATGAAGAAAATTGGGCCCAGAACGGAGCCCTGAGGGACACCTCGAGATACAGTCACTAGATTAGATTTATATTTTTTTTCTTCTCCATCCACAACCGTCTTTATTTCTATATACTGACGTCTATTATGCAAATAAGAGCTGAATAGCTTTAATACATCTTCCCGTATACCATAATGTTCCAACTTGGCCAGAAGAATTTCATGGTCTACAGTATCGAAGGCAGAACTAAGGTCCAGAAAAATGCCTGCCACTTTATGCTTCTCGTTTAAATTATAGACAATCTCGTCAATTAATGCCCCAATAGCGTCACTAGTTCCTAGTGTTTTTTGATATCCGAATTGCTGACTATTTAAAATATTGTAAGTTTTTAAGTGCCTCATGAGCCTATTCTTCATAATTTTTTCGAAGATCTTCGACAATACAGGCAAAAGGGAAATCGGTCTGTAGTTAGCAGGATCTGTTTTTAAACCTTTCTTAAAAATTGGAAGCACACGCGCGATTTTAAACTGATCAGGGAAAAGGCCTGCCGCGATGCACTCATTATAAAACGAAGCTAATGGAGTTGCCAATAAGTCAATATTATCTTTTATAATAGTCAAAGGGATTTCGTCATAACCAGTAGAGGATTTATTGGGCATATTTTTAACCATATTAAATAGTTCTAAGGGTGTGACTGCGTCAAAACTCATGTTAGAATCTACTCTGTTAACGCTTTCAGTTAGATAGGTAATTGCTAATTTTTTGTCACAAGTTGTTAGGTAGACGGTGTTGTCGAACCTTTTTGAAAATATATTAGCCACATCTATAGCATTATTAGTAACTGTGTTGTCAATCTTCAGTGTAATTTGTTCATTGTCAAGGTTTTTAGTAACATTGCGCTGCTGATTTACTATTTTCCATATCGTCTTACTAGAATCAGATGCCATTTCTATTTGTTTTCTGACATCATTCCTTTTTGCACAACTTACTACTTTTCTATACATTCTGTTAAACTTGTTTCGATATTCTAGAACTGAAATGTCACATTGTGTTTTGTCTATGGTGTTAAGGAAACGTTTTACTTTGCTGGATGTCCTTATTCCATTAGTTACCCATTTAGACCCCCTATTTCTTTTAATAGTAACTTTTAAATTACACTTCCTAAAGAAAGATGTATGCATTTCTTTAAATTGTCCTATAAAAGTGTTAATACCTGTGCTCCAGTCAGTCTCTAACAGCTTTGCTCTATAGTCACTTTTGTTCTTGTCATTATATTTTCTTCTGCAAAGACGCATATAATTTATCCGTTTCTTAAACTCAACCTTTTCTAAGCGTAGTGTACAGAACAGACCCGCGTGACCGTCCGATAGCCCATTGTGATCAACATTTGTACATTCTATAAGAGTGTCTGGTAAATTAGTTAAAAAATTATCTATACATGATTCTGATTTATTCCTTTTGAAGGTGGGAGTATTTATTAGATACCTGAAGTTGTAGCACGATAACAACGATAAGAAAGAACTGTGTCTCGTGTCATCTTTTTTTAATACATTAATATTGAAGTCACCGCAAATTATACATAATTTATTGAAGAAATGCTGTAACAGTTTTTCAAGCCTATCCATGAAGTTATCAAAATTACTGTTTGCTGGAGTTCTATAACAACAAACAACACACAAATTTGTTTCAAAATCTCTAACGCCACACACTTCGAAGCAGTCTGTTTTATATAACTGCTTACATACTAGCAGTTCGTCCACGTTTCTATCCTGAGCTGTCAAGATCATGGAGCCTCCTCGATTCTTTTTGAGTCTAGTGTTGTAAGACCCCATTTTGTAGTTAATAAAATTGAATTGTTTTGCCAGAGTATCATTCAGAAAATGTTCGGATATACATAAAAAAATCATTTCTTTTGACAATTCGCATAGATACATTTCAAGGTCATCCTTTTTATTATTGATGCCGCATAAATTTTGATGAAAAATATTAAGAGTTGAATACTGTTTGGTTTGTTCCTGCACGAAAAATATGAGGAGATACATTATCGTCGTATTCCTGAATGTCAGAATAGATAACATAATATTTTTTTAAATTTTCAAATATATTTTTTATGCCGTAATAATTAATTGATCCATTATACTTAAACATGGTGCGATCATATGTCAAGTCTAGGTTAGAGTCAAACAGTATTGCATAATTATATGTATGAATGTCGAGATATAACAAATTATTGAAAGTTTCAATTCTCGAGTTATACATTATAGAATGGTCATTAAATATAAAAGTCGGTAAGCATATTATTACATTAGTATGTTGAACAGTCAATAGTGTCTCCCTAATATAAATAATCAAGTCAAAGTAATTGTTCGTTCTTCGATAATAATCTTCTTCACCAATAAAAATTATGCAGTAGTCACTCATTGAGTAGTTGGCCAGTTTTTTATTTATGTTGTATAAAAGATTTTTGATTCCACTGTTTGGCAAGAGAAAGTGACATATTTGTGTTTCTGGAAATGTGTTTTCAGCTCTTGATAATATATTGTTCGTAGTGTTACTACTTATGATGCATAGTTTTGGATTTTTATGCACCGATTTGTTATTTTGAGTCATTTGTTCTGACTTTTTATCCGATTTAGCTTGTGTAGATGTAGTGCATATATATTGCGTTGGTTTAGTACACACTGTAGTTTCCTCTCGTTGAGTTCCTATTATTTTATTACCGACTTCAAAAAAAAAAAGGAGGTTATCAATTCGATACGTATGTATGTAATATTATTGGAATTACATTATATTCACATATGATGATCTATTAGGGCTTCCAAACAAATATACAAAATTTCATAGACGTATGTATGTATGTATGTATGTATGTATGTATGTATGTATGTTTGTCCACGCATATCTCCGGAACTATTAATCGGATCGTGACCATTTTTTTTTATTGGCTTACATTTTCTTCAACTTAGGGAACAGTGCAAGTTTCATCAAGATCGATTCAGTAATTTTCAAGATATGGACTAATACGTGTAAGTGTGACGGCCTGGCTTATTGATAAGAGCTACGGGTGTAGTGTCAAAGGGAAAACATCTCAAAACCTTGGTCAAATACTAGTGCAAAAACTAAAAATTACGAAATAAAAAGTAATTTAAAAAAATTAAACCGACTTCAAAAAGAAATTAACTCAAAATTATGAAATAACTTTAATTTCGGAAGTCGGTGGCATAAAACTAAAATACAGATCCCAAGACACCGACTTCCGAAATTAAAGTTATTTCATAATTTTGAGTTAATTTCTTTTTGAAGTCGGTTTAATTTTTTTAAATTACTTTTTTTTTTGCGTTCAGATTGAGGGGTAGTTGTTAATGATTTCGTTGTTTTCGGAGTGTCGGTTTCATCATTCCTTATTTGTGCCGATGTGCACGTCGTTTGTGTGCTCTTTGAAGCAATCGTAGTAGCAGTATTCTGTTTTTTTCCAGATCGTGGTGTAACGTTTTTATTGTCCGTTATATTAATGCTTTTGTATGTGTCTATGACTTTTAAATATTTTTGCACGTCTGATTTTAATTGACAGTTTTCGGAATTCAGATTCTCAATTTCCTGGTGCGCTATCGATAAATCGTCTGATAATTGTCTAACTTTTTCGTTTAAATCGAGTGTGTTCTGAGTAATATTTAGCGATGTATTTGGCAAACTCATCATAGTTGCATCGAAAAGCGCCGAACTATCTTTGGAGATGTCATTTAGTGAACTGGTTCGTTGTATTTTCCGGTATGTAATATTGTTATATTCCTCCATTATTACTCAGTATTTTTTTTATTTTTTATTAGATAGTATTCTGTATGTAATGGAACGCAGTCTCAAAACGCTAGTATTCAAATGTATTAGAGTGAAGTTTCCGAACGATGATAAACCTGTCACGTTCGTGAGCTAATTGGTGATTGGTTAGATGACTCAGCTTTTATTGTTTACAATTGAAAAATAAACCGACATTGAATTCACAAGTGTTCTTTTCTAAAATATATTTTGATAATGTTGCCCAGTATACCGTGTGTCGTTAGCTTAATATCAACTTTTTGTTAATTATTTATAGCCAACCTGCTTTGATGGTGTTGTTAGTGGATTGTCCTTAATCACTGCCGGAAATAGCACTTGCACTGCTATCGCCTTATTCATCCAGTGTATGCCGCTCCAAACCTAGATAACACTGTAACCAGTACTACCACTCACTCCTAGTGAATTTGACTATGTTCAGGCCACCATTTATCGATAAAATTGAATAATTATTGTTTAAATAACACAGAGCGATGTTTGACGTATGAGCGATGTTTGACGTATATGAGTACCTATGAAAGACACACTGGTAGAATAAGTCCTGGTTATCACAGTGTCCATGGAGTTTCTTGCCCGTTCTTCTCCATAGGTACCTACGCTTTGGAATGGGCAACTAGCTTCATCTTTCTGACTGACCGACCCCTTGACAATTCAAAAGTGCCTGTAATTGGTTTAATTTAATATAAATGCTTTGAGTTTGAATTCACATGTAAGGCGAAAGCGTCTGGGTAGCCCGCGAAATTCAAATTTTCTTACGTTTTTTGCAATTTGCAGAGCAGTATCAGGTTACCAAGAATCTGTAAAAATATTTATTTATAGTATTATAATCTTAAAAATCATCAATACATCTTGAACATTACGAACATACGTAATGTTCATATTGAATGTTTATTTCATTTTGATTACATTATTTTTGTATTGCTAGTAGATGCTGATACCCATGAAATCTGTGAAGTTTTGCCAGTTAATTTAAATATTCTCCTAATAATCACAAATCACAACCACACACAATTTAATTCTGTATAATCATGAGCCCATAAACAACTCGGACACGACAATCGACGAAGATGCACGAGTACTACCAAAATTCGAATTACGAATGACCTGTCGTGCGGACTGTGCGCAGCGGAACTTATACTGCCTCTTAGATGTTTGTTCAGATGGTTGATAAGTACCAAATGTTTTAAGACGAGCGCTAATACGGCCGACAAACTGTCACGCAGTTTGGCAGGCTTATGAAATGTGTACAAGTGTTTGGTAAAAAATAAATGATTTATTTAGTTATAGTTTATTCGAAAAGAATGTGATGAACTTGTAAACAAACCCTGTCCAAGTTAAATTCGTACGCAATCCCTTATTTAATGGAATTAGTAACACATTTATCTGTATTCAGAAGGTTTCAATTTTGTGTCTCACCACTTTGCCCAACATTTATTGTTTGAGTAATATTATTAAATTGTAATCGAAAAATCATGAACGAAAATTGAGGTTATAAAATTGACCACAATAGGCTATTTGACTGGTTTCTGATAAACATCTCAGATTATTTAATGGTGTCTAACGAGCCCACAAAAACCTATTACTTCAAATTGCATTATGTATTTCTTTTAAAAAATAGTAAATAAAAATGTAGGTACTGTTTAAATAAGCCGCCAAAACGCTATCTTTAACAATATGGCGTCGTGACGTCAAGATTCACGTAAACAAACGTTGAAACGTCGAGATACTAGACAAAAGTCAGATCAATGCACTTAATGTGCAAGTAGCACTACACATTGGCATCCATAGGTCGTTTTTTGATCCGTATATTTAGGTACATTTTCATAGTATAAAAAAAAAACGGTACAGATACTGTAGGAACAGCGGGTCCACTCCCTAAATCCGAAGATAAGATTTTTTTTTTTTTTTTAAACTTTGCCCCACACTAGGAATTTCTCCTGTATTGTGGGTGCGTTTACAAACATTTAAACTCACATACACAAACAGCCAGACCCGGAACAACTACTTGTAGGTCATACAAATATTTGTTCCGTGTGCGGGAATCGAACCCGCGACACGCAGCGCAGCAGTCAATCGCTTAACCACTGCGCCAACCGTGCCGCCAAGATTAGTTCGGGACCCGAACTAAGAATGAATGACACCACTATTTTTGACAGTTGTTTTTGCCCGTTAGAAATATTTTATTTGTCACTTTTTTTGACGGGTCAACTACTATCGAACGGGCCCTTAGCTTCGTTGACGGACTTACAGAGTAGACTCCCAGACAGAAAGAAAAGAAAATTGTGACTCATACAGGAAGATCACAAACTAAACTAAATTAAACATAAAAAAAAAAAACATAAAAAAGGTAAAAAAGAAGTGGCACTCCGGGAGTGCCGACAAAGTTAAAACAAAACACAAACTTGGTGTCCTAAAATACAGGCCTTTTTTTTTTTTGCGGATGTGAAATCATCAAATGACCCCTCCCGCTCTGGGTGGAGCGGAAGGGAAAAATACAGGCCTAGAGCTTAGTTTAGGCACCAGTCTCCCACAATATTAAAATGTTATCTGACTCTGATACCATGTAACATAAGTACTTTTATAATATTGTGGTGAGAAAATAAATCTTATTATTAAATCTTACAAAGAGAATACTTTGCCATCACTCACTGTCATATCGGATTTAAAACCGAGTACATCCCGAGGACAGCCGAATACATCCGAATGTAGCGCGGTGTCGGTAACAGTGATCCCGAGTTTTTCCCATTTCAACAAATGCCCCACGCGCCTAAAGAAGTTTTCACTTCAAAAACAGAAAGCCACCACAAAAGGCTTCAATCTCATCATGATGCTGCGACATTAAAAAAATACAGACCATACTTTCGACCATTCATAAAACCATAAACAATAAATAATCTACAATTAAATCCCACAGAAATGCATTAAGCAATATTAAATTCAATAACATGTTAATTTCCAAGGATTCCTATAGGCTATCCGTCTAGTTGTCCTAGTATTCACACTATTACCTAAGCAGGTGGCTAGGTAACTCAAGGGCTTTATTTTAATTAATCAACAACTACAAGTAATTCTGTTATCTGAGCATAAAACATGTATAAATTACAGTTTTAGTTGCGACCTAGAGGTTGTATTAATAGAATTTAGTGTTAGAATATTAGCATAAACAATACGAAATAAATGCAGTTATCTAGCGGCAAGGCTACTGGCTAGATATTACATTCTAGGCATCACAATAATTGGACGTAGTTTAGCAGAAAGGACTCAACCCACAAAAGTTATTTTTAACCCACTTCCAAAAAGGAGGAGGTTATATGTTCGACTTTTATGTTTTTTTTTTATTATGTATGTTCACCGATTACTTGAAGACTGCTGGACTGATTCCAAAAATTCTTTTTTTGTTTGAAAGGGTATACTCTTGAGGTGGTCCCATTATCATCAAGTTGGAATCTGATGAGAGGATCCCATGGAAATCGAGGGAAACCCTCAAATATGCATCAATTGGTAAAGTGGAGCTGATGATGAAGACCACAGATGGCCATCGGAACTACTCAATGACAAAATGTTTCACGGGTTGCAATTCGATTACTTTAATATGGTAGCTAAGCAATTTATTCTCGTCACAATGCGTATGGTGAGTGGTTGTTGAGGAGTTCTCCTGGTTCTTACCAGGAGAACTCCTCAACAATTAACGTCTCAGCATCGGGAAAAGCAATATTTTGTAACATGTGATGACTAGCTGACATTAAGCTATTGTAACTTAGATACATTACAAACTGACCCACTAAAAAGGGAAAAATAAAAACTTTTTACAAAAAAAAAACAACTGACTTAAAAAAAACACTACAAATTAAAAAATAACTTCAATTTCGGAAGTCGGTGTCTTTGGTTCTCGTTTATTGACGAATTGAAGTCGGTTGTTTTTTTTTTTGTTAAAAGTTTTTTGAGTTATCGTGCTTTTAAGTTTAGGTGTGTATTGCTGCAATGATGTTTTATCTGGAATTATTTGAGATATTGTCACCTATGGGCTAATATACTAATATTTTCGTAAGTCAAGTTGTATTACACAGACTAACGCGTTTTCAAATTTCGTGTGTATATTTCAATGGTTCCTGGATGGTTTGAAAACACAAGAAGCTAGTCATCATCATCTGCCTAGCCTTTTCCCAACTATGTTGGGGTCGGCTTCTAGTCTAACCGGATGCAGCTGAATACCAGTGTTTTAAATGGAGCGATTGCCTATCTGACCTCCACAACCCAGTTACTGTGTAATACGATACCCCTTGGTAAGACTGCTTGGACTCTCAAAGATCCACGAATAACGGCCGGGACCAACGGCTTTACGCGCTTTCCAAAGCACGGAGGGGTCATGGTATGTAAAGATGGTCACCCATCCACAGACCAACCGCGGCAATCGTAGCTTAACCTGATCGATCGACCTGTGCGGCTGTTATTATTTAGCCACGAAGCGGAAATAAGTAATATATTATTATTCCTATTATTATAACATTCAGTTTTAAAAATATGATTGACGTGTACTTAAAAGTGTTTGTGCAAACCTACTTACAGAAGTAAAATCATTTATCATCTTTTGCACCTTAGTTATGTTATTTTTAGCATGTGTATTCTACTATTTCTAGAACAAACTTCTCTTCTATTTTCGACGATCTTGAGCTAAATTACGCATCAATTTGTTGGGCGTGGAGGTGTAGCGCCATTTTCCCTGTTTTATTTGATCGTGGGTAATAAATAAAGATATGGTTTGCATTTCTATTCCTAGATTGGTCAGTATTAGTTCCACAGACAATGACTCGCCTCCCATCTTCCGCCGCATGCTGTCACCTGCACACGTTGGGACCTAATGGCTGCGTCAGCGAACGGTATCCGTGTTGCTGAACTTTGGGCTAATCAAATAAAAAAAAAACTGGCCAAGTGCGAGTCGGACTCTGACACGAAGGGTTCCGTACCACACGTTTGTTGTATGGGAGCCCCCCTTAAATATTTATTTGATTCTGTTTTTAGTATTTGTTGTTATAACGGCAACAGAAATAGGTAGGTACAGCATCTGTGAAAATTTCAACTGTCTAGCTATCACGGTTCATGAGATACAGCCTGGTGACAGACGGACAGTGGAGTATTAGTAATAGGGTCCCGTTTTTACCCTTTGAAAAACTATACAAAGTGAAATTAAATTAGTACTCCTCACACATGAAGGGTATCAATATCTAAACACGATTGAAGATTTCTTTTTGTGGGGTTCATCGACCGCAATTAGTGTAAGTATTCAGTATTCACTTAATATATCAATTTTAAAAAGTTTTTTTCGTGTAAGTAAACTTCACAGACGTGATTGGTATCGATAGAATAGAACAGAATAATTCGCATAGAAAGTAGTTTTTTTTTATAATAATTTTTGTATTTACCAAAAGAGATTGTACATTTTTATTGATTTTATTTTATCGTGTTTAGATATCAATAGGTACCCATCAAGTCTGCAGTTTCGCTAACTAAACTAATTTGATTTGACCCTGTATATTTTTGTCATCGACACGCTAAGAAGAAATATTTGTAATTCACTTCAATGGTGTATAAATGTTGATTCATGTTTTTTTCCCAAAACGCAATGCTATCTAAAGTTTTCTTTAAAGAACTACTTGGTTCGAACGCGCAACGTAAATGTAACAACACCACCTAAAATTCAAATTCATGAATGCTACCTGCAAATGTACATTTATCGCACACAGATCAGCTTCCATTCCCAGCTTACTGCCTACTACTAACCTGCATCCATGAGGTTATCAGATTAATTAGCTATGCAATCCGGTACCGCCGCTGTATTTCCGCAATCATGGCAGTAATACGGGCAGCTCTATCATTTGCATCACATTTGCTAGTGCCAACCTCATTTCCAGCCTGAGATTGAGCTGGCTCATCACACTAATATTATAAAGGCGAAAGTTTGTGAGTGTGTGTGTGGGGGTGTGTGTGCGTGATTATATGTTTGTTACTTCTTCACGCTCAAACGGCTGGACCAATTTTGATAAAACTTTGTATGGAGGTAGCTGACACCCTGGATTAACATATAGGCTACTTTTTATCCCGATATTCCCACGGGATCGACAGTGACGCTGGTGAAACCGCTGGGCGCGAGCTAGTCGAAAATATACACACATCAAAAGTGTCTAGGGATCAACATATATTTTTGCAATAACTTTTCTCCTGATTGATATTAATTAAAATTTTCTTTAAGGATTCATCAAATAAAGTGTTTTCGTTTGTCACAGTAACGATAAACCAAGTCACCTTTGCATTAATAAAGAAATTTGCCATTTTCCTAATAAAGGGATTTTTGACATTTGAACCACTAACACAAAAGTTCGAAAAAAAGACTGAAATAACAGTTTTCTTTAAAATTTTATTGGGTAACTTAAACAATTAATAATCCGTGTTTCTACCGCGAACACTAACAACACAAGAACATCGGTTTGGCATACTCAAAATGATTTCATCCAAATCACGCTGTGGAATGGCCGCCCATGTTCGTTGCAACAACAAAAAAAGGTCTTCTTGCGACTGGATACCCTCCATATTCGGCAGAGCTCTTCTCTGTAGCATATCCCATGCATGCTCAATCGGGTTCAAGTCTGGCGACTGAGCAGGCCAGGGCAGGACATTGATGTTAGCTGCGGCGAGAGTCTGTCTTACAACTCTTGCGGTGTGCGGTCGTGCATTATCATGCATTAACTGAAATAAGGGACCGATTTGCACTTGTAGAGGAACGATGACGTCTGATACAATCGTCTCAGCATAAATTTGAGCGTTGAGGTTGCCTCTGATCCAAATCAACTCAGTTCTTCCGCCGATCCAAATACCCGCCCATACCATAATGGTTCCACCACTATAAGGATGGACTTCCTGGCAGGATTTTAATCGCTGTTGGCGTCCAGGGGTTCTCTAGTGTCGTATACGTCTTGTATCCGGTCTCATACCAAAACGAGACTCATCAGAAAAGCACACGAAACGCCATTGTTCTTCTGCCCAATTTCTGTGTTCAAGAGCCCATTGATATCGAATCCTACGATTGTGCATTGCTATAGGTGGTACCCGTAGCGGTCTTCGGGAATGAAGGTTCACTTCATGCAAGCGGTTTCTGACTGTTTGGTCGCTAATTAAGTTCCCTGAAGAGTGATGAAGCCTCACGGCTAACATCATGGCGGTTATTGTTGGAGCTCTTCGAGTTAAGATTTGAATGTATCGGTCTTGTCTCCGTGTGGTGCAGCGATACCGTCCTCCATGGCGCTCAGCCACGGTACCAGTGCTTCGGTAACGTGTCCAAAGTCGACTGATAACACTCTGACTTGTATTCAGAGCTAAAGCCACAGTACGTTGCCGGGAACCAGCTTCTATCATTCCCACGGCTCTGAGCATTTCTTCCCTGCTTAAATGACGTCGCCGCTCCATAATAACGTTGGTTTTAATCAGTAGTAGGGAAACAGTAGCACTAATAATGTCTTCAATGCGTTGTACGTTTTTATAGGGAAAATATTGACAGCTGATTTTCATCTTTTACTCGAATTTGATTCACAGTTCCTGATTCAAATTATGAAATGCACCAAAAAGGATCCATATAAATTTATAAAATCATAAATTTATTACAAAGCCACATCTCAATCTCAAGAAATCCGCATAAAAATGCTTGATCCCTAGACACTTTTGATGTGTGTATGTGACTTCTCTATTTCGCGTAGGGTTTGACACAATGTAGTGTTGTGTGTTTCACAGTTGACGATGACGAAAATCTAAATGAAAACTAATCAGCCGGTCGATTCTGTAAAAATCTCACCGTGAAAACTTACGTGAAGTGAGTTTGTTTTTGCTAGGAATTGACACTATTGACAGCTCACTCCACGCTCACTTCACCTAAGTCTCCACACTCACACAAAATTATAAATGAGAATAATATATTTATTTTATTTCAAGTTTTATTTTGTTTTGTTTTTTATATTTTATTTTTTTTATTTCTCTTGTTATTTAAATATGTAAAGAAATACTTTGTTAAGTGCCATTGAGTTACAAATATTGGCTGGTGACTTTGCTGCGAAGGGACACTGATCTCTAAGATACAGGGTCACCCCTAGTTTGGAGATCAGGGTTTCAATGTATTGTGCTTAGCATAGCCACTCAGTTGTATAACATTGTTTTGGAATGTACCTACTTAGGCTTTTCTTCAATAAACATTTTTATTTTTATTTATATAAGTTTTCACGGTGAGATTTTTACAGAATAGCACCGCTGCGCCCTAATTGCGGGACACACTTTCGAATTTCCTAATTCATTGCTTCATATTATGTCCGAAAAATTTGTCTGCTCAACAACGTACATAACGCAATGGATGTTGTTGAACTGTCAAAATGAATGCAATTGCTACTGTTGGTATGTTACGCAATTATGGTGATGGTTACTTTTTGGTTTCTAGACAGCAGGGTCATTCGTTTCACGGCTGCATACACTTATTTTATAAAGCTTTTAGTTTTTCATCGTAAAAATAAATCTCAACGAGTAAATACCGCTACAAAAATAATATCTCCTGTACAATCTTCTAAAAATAAACCGCTTGTAGAAACGAGTTCAGAGGTACCCGTGGGATACGGATTGACTTGCAATCTATGATTAGTTGAGTAACACAACTTTTTATGAGTTCAATTACTGGATGTACAGACGCCAGGACATCAAGCTACTACAATCGGTCAAATTTCTTTAATAGATTTTCAACTTTATCGATAAAGCATAAGGTTCTAATTTGATTGGGAAAATTTTACAGTTTCGGGTAGCTTGATGTGCTGGCGTCTGTACACAGCCGGTACTACTGACACAGAATATATAGTGACAGGAAGGCCGGGTCCATCCATACATCAAGCGGAACGCACGCACACTACACACTGACGCGACGGACGGGAACAGCAGAGACATAAGATTACTTGGGGCCCGACCTAAGAATGATCAATGACACCACAATTTGACAGTTGTCACTAATTCCGATTTGGTTTTACCTGTCCGAAAAACTTAATTAATCGGGTGTAGGGTACTTGCATTCCGAAGTTTCGAACTTCTTTCGGAGGGGTACGTATCTTCGTTGGCGGACTAAACGATTACCTTAGAGACTTAAGACCCACGGGAAGTGCGCGCGTCGCTAGACGCAAGTCGCGTTGCTCAAGGACGTGAACCCCCGCTAGGGGTTTACACCCGAAGCACGAAGTCCGTAGCTATGGCTGAAGTTACGGGCGTTTCTAACTCGGTATCACTTACGGACATATGACAAACTAGCTTCCGCCCGCGGCTTAGCCCGCGAGGTACGTCGTTAAAAACTATCCTATGTCCTTCCCCGGGATGCAATCTATCTCTCTGCCAAATTTTATCGAAATCCGTTCAGTGGTTTAGGCGTGATTAAGTAACATACAGACAGACAGAGTTACTTTTGATATTAGTATGGATTCAGGGCCTGAAATAAGATAGAATGACAACACGATCTGACAGCTGTCCCAAGCTCCCGATATGTAGCCAATCTGAAAAAATGGCACTATGGCACTTGTTGCGACGGATCAACTACTTTCAGCCGGGCTCGTGTCTTCGTTGATGGACTTAGAGAATAGTCGCCGTGCGTACGCGGCTGTGTGTGTGTGTGCGCGCCTGTTGTACAGAGCCGGCCTTCTGCACCTATTTATTTTGTGTTACTGTTGCTTGTAAAAACCTATAAACATTACCTATTAGCTATACACAGCCAGTACTACTGGTATTTGTGTACGGACTCGTTACTAGGTTATTTAATTCAAGATTATTTCCTTTACTGAACATGGGAATGCTGCTAAACCTGCACTGTGGGCAGTGCAGAAAAGGAGCTAAAATCTTGTTACAAAAAGCCTTAGCCTTGTATTGTTGTAGGACAAAGCGTTTTGTAGAGATCAGCACCTTAATTGCGTAACACTTTCAATTACATTTTGAAGGATGTTGCTAATCCATTGCTTCATATGTTCGAAAAGTGAAAAGTTTGTCTGCTCTTTAAAGTAAATAACGCAATGAATGTTGTTGAACTGTCAAAATGAAAGCCTTTGTTTGAAAGAAAGAAAATAAGTTTATTTGACCCAGGTTATGTCAGCTAGGCACACAAAATTCACACAAAAACAACAAAAAAAAAACAGTGGCACTCCGGGAGTGCCGACAGAAGTGAAAACTTGAACAATTACGTGTGTATTTTTTGTATCGCTTATAAACAAAAGACAAATCGAATACTTTGCCATCATTCACTGACATATCGGGTATACATTAAAACCGAGTAGGTTCATCCCGAGGACAGTCGAACACATCCGAATGTAGCGCGGTTTCGGTTACGGTAACAGTGTCGCGAGTTCAATGGTTTTTCCCCATCTCAAAAAATGCCCATTGCACCTAAAGAAGTTTTCACTTCAAAAAACAACAATTAATTTGAAAATTGAATTTAGCATAACATTTTTATTATGCTAAATTCAGTATATCTAAATATCATCATCTGCCTAGCCTTTTCTCAAATATGTTGGGGTCGGCATCCTGTCTAACCGGATGCAGTGTTGAACACCAGTATTTTACATGGAGAGACTGCCTATCTGACCTCCACAAGCCAGGTACCGGTATCACGATACCTCTTGGTAAAACTAGTTGTCAGGCTTTCTGACGACCCGTAACAACTGTTCATTTATTACCCAAGACAATTGTTTTCAATCTTCCGTAAGATCAGTATTTACCAAAATTGCAAACAAACAAAAAAAAAACTTCCTCTTTGCTTACTTTTGTGATCTTACGTAAGAACAACCTAGACCCCTCTCCCCACGTAAGAAAAATAAGACAAGTTTGGACCCCTCCCCCCTAAAATCGTCTTACGTAATAAATGACCAGCCCCCCCTAACGACTATCAAAGATGCACGAATGACAGCCGGGACCAGCGGCTTTACGTGCTTTCCGAGACACTGAGGGTTCTCGGTATGTAAAGATGGTCACCCATCCACGGACCAACCGCGGCAAGCGTAGCTCAACGTGATCGGTCGATCCGTGCGACTGTTATTATTTAGCCAACAAGCAAGAACATGTTAAAGTACCCACACTTTTTTATACATATATACCTACCTATTCGTTATTGTTTTATGTGTCACAAATTTATTTTTTTTTAATTATGCATACACACATCACGATGAATATAAAACTGATTTACATCCGTCACCTCACACACCAGGTCCAGTTGAAAACCAGCGTCAGGCACTAGTCTGGCATTTTTGCTGAACTGGGCCTTTTTGGCGCAGCCGTGAGGCACACATTCCTGCTAATTTCTTACATCGGACTTTGCACTTTTTATTTTTTTATATCTTTTTTTGTTTTTAACTGATGTACGATTATTGTCTAACTATTTAGTGTGTCTTTTAGTCTGTGCTAAATAAATGTATTTTCTTTCTTTCTTTCTTTACCCAAATAAAACTTATTAACATATTGCGAAATGGATAATATCTTCCAGACGTAGAAGCAGACCAGAGAAGCGAAACATTTTCTCAGAATAATTTTATTCAAAATCGAATTTAATATCCCTCTCCATTTCTTATACAATACATTATATCATATTTGAATTTCTTAGCATGATCCTCATGCTTATCACGCGTAAAAATTGACGGTTTTCTCTAATGCGGGAGTTTTGTGATCCCTTTAAATATTTTTTTCATCATAAGATTTACATCAGACTTTTTGAATAATTTCATGGAGAAAATGTTTACTTTTTGTGGAAAATCTTTTAGCTATAAAAGGGATAAGTAGATAGAAATAAATGGTTTGAGTTTGAGACGCCCTGGGAGGTCATAATGAACTTGTTGGTGATGTTCTTCAGGTCAGTTGCGGAGTAGTCGCAACCGGCGTGCGTGTATGATCTGAGGGGCAATTCTCATAATTTTAAGAACGTTCACAGTCTGGGGGCCCACTTTGGAGAATCATAAAAGGATAACATTATGATTTATAATATGGCGAAGACATGTCCGTGTTTTTCTTTTTTTCGCTGCACTACGTAGTAGTTGGATGCATTGGTATTTTAGTACAGACAAAAAAAAAAACAACTGAAAAATGCTTTACCAATGGGATTTGATACGATTAACTTAACAGTTAACTGTCCATTATATTATCCTTTTATCTGCCAAAGTGGCCTTTTTAGGCCCCCTGATCTCAGTCTCAATCTATCAAAAATTCCTTTAATTTCCCTATATTTTGACAAGTTTTTGACATTGACTGTGACTGAGGTGAGATTGTGACTAGACTTAAACGTTTTTCTTACGGTAATTGGCCTTCAGTTGAATGAACGTAAACGAGGTAAAAGAGTATGTAAGGTTTCTACCTCTACATGGGAAGAACTCGTGAGCTTATGTTTGTACTAGCTTCCGCCCGCGGCTTAGCCCGCGAGGTATGTCGATAAAAATTATCCTATATCCTTCCCCGGGATGCAATCTATATCTCTGCCAAATTTTATCGAAATCCGTTCCGTGGTTTAGGCGTGAAAAGAAAGCATACAAACAGACAGATAGAGTTACTTTCGAATTTATAATATTATAGTATGGATCGCTAGATTTCGTTAAAAGTTTTCGGAGAAAGAATCCAATTCAGATAACAATTTCAATATTTAAAAATCTACGAGAAACAATTGAAATAGTCTAATTATTCGAAAATAAAAAATCTGAACAATACGCTTTGAAAACACAAAAAAACTGTCTCCATCTCTTTCTCGCCTTAACATTCAGAAAGAGATAGCAGTATTTTAAACTTGGTTAAGTTGATGCAAAAAGAATTCCACGCCTTCAGATGCTGACCATTCCGACTTTTAGTACCTAATGTCCAACTTTTCTCTCATTCCTCACTTATAATTTGCGCTAGAAAATTACCACAGGCTACATTTGAAGTTTTCTTTTGAAAGTTCAACGTCGAAGAAACGTTAAACTAAAGAAACTTGGGATTAAATCTCTTTCAGTTGGTCAGAAAGAAACGGAACGTTGAAACTGTTTCAATGTTTATACTTTTTGGTGCCACAGTGACCGCTGGTTGTCGAAGTTTTAGTTTATTGAGGAGTTTGTTCATTGTGAAAGACTTCTGTTGTGGTAACGAAGTACCAGCCTACGGTAGTTTAAGTAATTTAGAGTTTACGCCGTACGTAATTTTCATGCAAACTTTCAAGCCCTTGTTTTTCGAAATTAATGAACCGATTTTAATGAAACTTCATACGCTTTTGCAGGATACAAAGGTCTAAAAAGTTAGTAGAGAACATTTTCGAAATGTCTTATTTAAAAAAAGATTACTGGAAATCTGTTTCTGTGGAAAATTTAAAATCAGTCTAATTTGCCTGTAACATTATTTTTCGAAAATGTTCTCTACTAACTTTTTAGACCTTTGTATCCTGCTTATGCCTTTGAAGTTTAATTAAAATCGGTTCATTTATTTCGAAAAATAAGGGCTTGAAAGTTTGTATGAAATGCCGTACGGCGTAAACGCTCTTAATTGAAACAGACCAACTGTTTGCAATACCTGAAAAACTGGAGGAAATGTTTTATACCAGAATTTCAAAGACTTGTGAAATTCACCAATCCTCACTAAGCCCACGTGGTAGATCATGACCCACTACCTCTCATAGAGAGGAGGCCTGTGCCCCAGCAGTGGGGATATTATAGTGTGATAATTGCAAAGATCGCCTGGAACATACTCAGGCAAAGAACAGGTATATCATCCACCAGCAGGATCAGCTGGATTTTCCATCTGACTTGAACGACTTACTTTATAACCACGAGCTAAATCGACACCACGAGCCCCCTTTTAACCGTCAACACGATTCACAGACTCACACAATATAGAAGGGGGGTCAAAAACACATGATATTCGAAGCAGTCAACAACACCCATTGAAGCGAACGACGCTTTATTAGACAAATTAAACTCACACAAAGACACAAAAGGGGTATTGAAAATGATTTGTTAAGGCCTACAACAACGGTATTATTGTCAGACCCTTTGTAAGGTTTTACTGGGAACAACTGCAGTTAAAATGAATTTATACATCATTGTATATGTGGAGGAACCGAGAAACTATGATTTGATTTTGATTAATTTCTTCATTATGATTATTATAGAGGTATGAGGAACAGGGTTTAAAGTTCACTCATACTCTATAGAAAAGGGAGGATCCTCCGACCAGAGGGTGTTGTGTCTGGCGGACAACTGCCGGCCGGGCCGTTGTATCTATGCTAGTTGCGCGGCAAACTCTGCTTGCGAGATGCAGGATTTGGCGTGACGTCAGTTGTGACGCGTTGTTCTCATGTGGCGTTGTAGATACCTACCCCTACATTATAAATTCATCACCCCTACTCTCAAAACGGTGAAAGAAAACATCGTAAAGAAACCGGCATGTCCTAGAACCAAGAAAAAGCGAATACAAGTGACATCTACCAACCCGCATTGGGACCGCGTGGTGGATTACAGCCCACTCCCTCTCACCGAGAGGAGGCCTGTGTCCCGGCAGTGGGAACCAGTGGCGTAACTATAGCGTTTGGGGCCCGTGCCAAATTCAAGTGATAGGGCCCTTCCTGTAAAGAAGCTCAACAAACGTTATACTTAGTTTTTTTTTATTAGCACTTCTCCCGCGACTTCTTCCGCGAACATATTTTCCACTACAAAATTTAACACCTGACTGCTTCTGTCCTTATGTTAGGACCCTCCTGTGCTCATGGCCCTCTCGGGCTGGGGGCCCGTGACATTTTGCCCCAATGCCACCCTATAGTGACGCCACCTGGTGGGAACGTAATATGCTGATTATGTATGTATGTTATATTATGACCTATTCTCGCATTAACTTCAGCCAATTCAGAAGAGTCAGAAGACTGTCTTACAGAGCTTATACCAATGATATTATAAAGGAAAGATACGCTACGTTCATACTAAGCGACGTTCTGTATTGTTGCGTTGTTATTACAAAGTACTTACTGCGATAGATAATACGGAACGTATGACACAGAAAGAGATAACTATCTGGGCCTCAAGTCTGCTATTACAATAGTGTCAGAATGGTCTATCATTGATTTCATAATTGTTGATTTTGACAAGTTTGGTAATCTACTAATATAATGGCGTCATTATGACTTTCCAATGGTAAACCACTGACAGTCCATTGAAAGAAATGGCATAGAATGGTAATCTCGTACATAATGACAAATGAATAACTGACTTATGCGGTAATCTGCTAAAATTGTGACAGTTCCTTTGATCAGTGACCTACCATTAGAACGTCATCGTGCAGCTAACAAGTATCGTATATGTTCTGTGCCATTGACCGACCAATGATCGATTACCAACTTTTAGCAAAATGGCAATGGTATCGTGTTGGAATGACTATAAAAATACCAGACTTGGGCCGCTGGTGTTTTGCTCGCTGCTATTAGCGAACTAAATGAAACTACAACAAATGTCTGAATTTGCGCGCGCTAGTGCGATATCTACCTTCTTTAATATAATAGGATACTCCCTTCCTCTCACCGAGAGGCCTGTGTCCCAGCAGTGGGAACGTAACATGCTGATTATGTATTTATGTTATTTTATGACCTATTCTCGCATTAACTTCAGTCAGTTCAGTGAAGAAGACTGTCTTACAGATCGTATACAATAAAAAAAACACTCGAAACCCAATAACTACACTTAGATACAGACAGAATAAACGAACTGCCGTATAATACAGCTTCTAAATCCAGAAAACCAATTCATATAGGCTAAGTTAATGTGGCCTGCGATTTATCGCGCGGTTTCAATAAGACGCTCTGTAAAAAGGTAATAAAACCTTCAGGGTTTATCTCTGAAGAATTACGGGTAGTTGAAGATATTCGGTTATCCGGTTTGTAATGAGATGGCTTGCAAATGGCTGTTTATATTTGGAGTGTAATTTCTGGGAGAGCGTATTTGTGTTTTCTGTTATTTATGTTTTAAAAAACTGGCCAAGTGCGAGTCAGACTCGCACACGAAAGGTTCCGTACCACCAGGCAAAAACACCGAAAAAACACGTTTGTTGTATGGAAGCCCCCTTAAATATTTATTTTATTTTGTTTTTACTATTTGTTGTTAGGAACCCGTTGGATGCGAGAAGCACAGAACCGGTCGAAGTGAAGGTGCTTGGGGGAGGCCTATGTCCAGCAGTGGACGTCTTTCGGCTGAAATGATGATGATGATGATTTGTTGTTATAGCGGCAACAGAAATACATCATCTGTGAAAATTTAAACTGTCTAGCTATCACGGTTCATGATATACAGCTTGGTTACAAACAGACGGACAGTGGAGTCTTAGTAATAGGGTCCCGTTTTTACCCTTTGGGTACGGAACCCTAAAAATCAAGTCAATTTTAACCTACTTCCATATTATCGCTCGGTAATAACGCGTTTTTACAAGCTTTTTATATTATTTAGCTTGCACTGTTCGTATGTAAGTATGTATGTATGTATGTAAGTTGTCCGTCAAAATTTGCAAACCATTTTTCGACCATTTCTTGGTATCCGATTGAGCTGAAATTTTGCATACACCTTTAATTCTGCTAACAATACAATGTACAATACTCAATATTGTAATAATTTCAATATGGCCGCCGCTCCAAGATGGCGGATTACATATTTTTTCTCAACCCCCTTAATATGGGTATCAAATGAAAGGGCTTGAAGAGTAGAAAACGATAAAGTTAGTAAAATTACATAAAGTTCAATATGGCCGCCGCTCCAAGATGGCGGATTATATATTTTTTCCCAACCCCCATAATATGGGTATCAAATGAAAGGGCTTGAAGAGTAGAAAACGATAAAGTAAATAACATCACACTAAATTCAATATGGCCGCCGCTCTAAGATGGCGGTTTATATTTTTTCAATCCCAATAACATGGGTATCAAATGAAACGGCTTGAAGAGTAGCAAATGATAAAGTAAATATGGCCGCCGATTCAAGATGGCGGATTTCATTTTTTCTCAATCCCCTTAATATAGGTATCAAATGAAAGGGCTTGAAGAGTAGCAAATGATAAAGTAAATATGGCCGCCGATTCAAGATGGCGGATTTCATTTTTTCTCAATCCCCTTAATATAGGTATCAAATGAAAGGGCTTGAAGAGTAAAAAACGATAAAGTTAGTAAAATTATACTAATATTAATAAATCTTTAAGACTAAAAAGTAAAAAATAAAATAAAATTTTTTTTTTTTAAAAAACAAGCTTTTATTTAAATAAGAATGTAACCAAAAAAAATAAAGGATAAAGCGAACTAAAAAGAAAAAAAAAATTTAAGTGACACTCATTTAAAAAAAAAAAAAAAAATTAAAAGCTTGAGGCACTGATGTACGGTATCCGTTATACAGGTGTACCTACTACACAATAACAGTGCCTCAAGCTTTTAAAATTTATATATTTTTTTTTAAATGACAGTGTCACTTAAATTTATTTTTTTTTAATTTTTTTTTTAATTTACGTAACCCAGTGAGATTGATTTGCAAAAGAATATACCATTCCCAATCAATATTTCAGGTCGTATCACAGCTTTTCCTGACCTCTTTAATTCCAATACAGCTGTAGGATAAACTCTATAATTAACATCAGAATCCATAAAATTAATTACATCTACAAGCGCAACCTCTTTGGAGAAACTGTTGGTGTTTTAATAAACACTCAATAAAAACAATTAGGGCTTACCGCGCACTTCGACTAATTAATACCCGATGAAATCTTGCTTTTTCAAATTATTTTCAACCGTAACCACCCGTGTTAAGGTTGAGAATTGAACTGCGTAGTGAAGCAAATTAAAATTTTCGCACTTGAAGTAAGAACTCCTATTGTTTCGTTGTGTTAACTTTAATAACTGGTTAACAGAAGTAAATTGCACTTCCATTTTGGTTATTAAAATATCTTGTAGTTGGGAACTGTTTTGTTTTGATGCTCACCCTGGGACTACAACGCCTGGAATTTTGTATTGCGGTTTTTGAGAAAGTTTTTTAATGTTGTAAAATTTTGAGAATATACTAGTACTAGCTGCGCCCCGCGGTTTCACCCGCGTTAATGTCGTTCCCGTGGGAATATCGGGATAAAAAGTAGCATATATGTTAATCCAGGGTGTCAGCTACCTCCATACAAAGTTTTATCAAAATTGGTCCAGCCGTTTGAGCGTGAAGAAGTAACAAACATATAAACACCCCCCCACACACACTAACAAACTTTCGCCTTTATAATTTATTATATTATAGTGTGATAAATGTCGACGCTCGATGGCTATAGAGTAGGGAAGACCAAAGAAACTAATAATAATAATAATCAATTTATTGACACACACAAGTTAATAAACATACAAACAGTATCATGATTGTTAAAAGAGTGCTTATGTAGAACTAACTAGCCGTGGGCCCCAAACTAGGCACAGCCTGTATGCCTGCGTGAAAAAAAAAAGAAAGTTAGTTAGTTAGAAAGGGGGTTACTACAGAGATGACGACTAAAGGCTTCTTCAAACAGGCGCGACATGCTATAAAATCGCGCGCGACACAAAAGGCACCGCAAGTCGCGCAACGGGCGGTGCCTTTGTGTCGCGCGCGATTATAAGAGCCTTAATAAGGGGGTTGGTAACTAGAAGCAAAGCGCGTGTCACTTCGTGATATAAAAAAATACTATACCTACACATGAGAATTTAGCTTCCGTTACTTGACTAACTACCTACAATTGTCAATCGCCATTCCAACAAAAACAGCAAATAATTAAAACCCAAGAAAACAAATGGACGAACTCGTCGAAGCTCCATACAAAAAACCGTTAAATTAAATTAACTTTGTCCAAAAGCGACGGAAAAAGATTAATTGTGTAACGAGCGGTTCCTTAAGAAATCAATAAGTATTTTTCTCCCCGAAGTTGGGGAAAGTTTCCTCAGAATATTCAGCATACTTAACTAAATGAACTCACGGTACGGGGCTTGCATTATTACAAGGCTGTTGTTTCCAACTTCGCTTAGAATAAATTCAATTACGCTGAAAGTTCTTTGTGAAGGTCTAAGTGCTTGGCCAGACTAGCAGCGCGGGGCGGGGAGCGGCGCGGGTGCGGGAACGCGCGCGATCTGCCAGTCCGCAGTCGAGCGCGGCTATGTTCTGCCTGTTGTCGTGTCCAGACTTTGTCAAAATGTATATGGATGAAGAAGACTTACTTTTACTAGATAAAAGCTCGAACTAGTTTGAGAACCCCAGTGAACCCCTCACTGCGGCCACTTGTATGAACGAGCTATGGCGTGAGTGGCCCGCGCGCTTCCCGCGCCAAGCTGTCCGCGCCGCTCACCGCGCCCGCGTGCCTACTATAGACGCTCAAATGAAGTTCTTATGTTTGAGTTAGCCGCGCCGCGCCCGCGCTGCCTGTCTGGCCAAGCACTTAAGGATGCATGGGTAGATATTTCGGAAAGTATTTCGGAAGCCTGTTAATGTTCAATCATCATCAGCATCTAAGGCTTTACAGTCGCGGGTGAGCCTTAGCCTGGTGGTGGAGCTTTGAGCAGTGGTCGCCAAGAGGTAACGGCCGCGACTAAGGAGTTGTTGGTTGTAGGTTCGAACCCACACAGGCGCTTTACTTTGTGTAAATTATTTCATCACCACTGGTCTCAAAACGGTGAACGAAACCATCATGTCCTAGAACCAAAAATTCAAAGGTGCGTGATATCTATCAACCTGTACTGGGCACGCGTGGTAGATTACGGCTCACAGAGAGGAGGCCTGTGTCCCAGCAGTTGGAACATTATAGGCTGATTAAGTTCTCTCCAATTTCTCACTACATCATCATCATCTGCCTAGCCTTTACCCAACTATGTTGAGGTCGGCTTCCAGTCTAACCGGATGCAGCTGAATACCAGTATTTTACATGAAGCGACTGCCTATCTGACCTCCACAATCCAGTTACTGGGTAATACGATACTCCTTGGTAAGACTGGTTGTCAGACTTTCGGGCTTCTGACTACCCGTGACGACTGTCAAAGATCCACGAATGACAGCCGGGACCAACGGCTTAACGTGCTTTCCGAGCCACGGAGGGGTCTTGGTATGTATGTAAAGATGGTCACCCATTCACAGAGCAACCGCGGCAAGCGTAGCTTAACCAGATCGATCGACCTGTGCGGCTGTTATTATTTATCCACAGGCCCCTCAATTTCTCACTCCAACAGTTCTTAAATGTGAGATCGGTCTACGCCATCTGCGCTTAGGTCGCCCTCAACTTCTTCGACCATACGGTTTGCTATCCGCTAAACGTTTGGGTGGTCTCGTCCATTCTTGCGACAAGTCCTGCTCTCGAAGACGTCCTTCTTTGATGGTTTTAATTACATTAGGCTCGTCGCACATCTCGTAGAGCTCATGGTTTTACCAGGTTTACAATCATATTAAACCCTACAATTGGGTTTCTGACTTACCTCCAAAATCTCAAGCGATAACCTAACGAACTTTAGGGAACGTATTGCCGTCGCTTCAATACACCTTTCAGTGAATGAGACAACATGAGTTTTAAAGGCGACTTAAAATTGATTTGTGTTTTAGAATCATCCATGTCGGTTACCTACATGGCCGGAGAATCGCCAAACTTAAGTGGCAGTGGGCAGGGCATAGTGCTCCCAGATCATATGGCCGATGGGGCCGACAGGTTCTGGAGTGGCGACCGCGTACCGAAAGACGTAACGTTGGAAGGCCTCCCACAAGTTGGACCGATGACCTAGTGAAGGCCTGGATGCGAGCAGCACAGAATCGGTCGAAGTGGCGGTGCTTGGGGGAGGCCTATGTCCAGCAGTGGACGTTTATCGGCTGAAATGATGATGATGATGATGAGAGTCCGGCTGTGATTTCGCACTAACTAATGTTAACTTGCCGCAATAAGTGGAAAGAAATGAACTAACGGAATGTGAAATAGATCCCATAGAAATTGATATTGCAAGAACTCTAACCGCAAACCGTGTATTAAGATTGCTAGAAATATTTCCGTGTAAATCCATACATTTATATTTAACTAGCTGCGCCCCGCGGCTTCACCCGCGTAAGTGTCGATCCCGTGGGAATATCGGGATAAAAAGTAGCCTATATGTTAATCCAGGGTGTCAGCTACCTCCATACCAAATATCTAAATTGGTGCTGCCCTTTGAGCGTGAAGAAGTAACAAACATATAAACACACACACACACCCCCACACACACACACTCACCCCCTTACAAACTTTCGCCTTTAAAATATTAGTGTGACTAGTTTCCGCCCGCGGCTTTGCCCGCGAGGTCTGTCGATAAAAACTATCCTATGACCTTCCCCGGGATGCAATCTATCTCTCTGCCAAATTTTATCGAAATCCGTTCAGTGGTTCTTCTTCAGCTTTATTATTAGTATAGATGTCACAACCAACTGGTGAAATTAGCCTTTTAGTTAACCGTTTGGCCTTTGTAAGTAGTGCTCGCCTCGTGGCAATCAATATAAATAAAGCATTAATCACAATTTCTTGGAACTAGAATTTTCAAATTTCCCAGAATTTTCACCTGCATTTTGTGAGTGCTCAACTGTTTTGATAAATACTTTAGCTGTGTAAATGTTCTAGTTTATATACGAGAATTGTTTCGCTTTTATCCTTCAGGAGTTTCTATTCGTAATCGAATTCAGGTCCTTAGTTCTATTGTGTTTCATCGCTTTCTGCTTTGATCAGGGAACCAGTGTGAGGTGCTTAGAGCTCAGTCGCTGTATCGAGCTTCTAGAAGCGACCAAATCGCTGCATGGTTTAAAGTAGCGTGTCTGCTGTAGCCCTTAAAACCACGTAACTATGTAAACAAATCCATTCTTCCATACTAATATTATAAATGCGAAAGTGAGTCAGGCGCGGTCCGAAGGGGGGGTCACAGGGGACATGACCCCCCCCAAAATCTAAGGTCAAATTGAAAAATCTCAAAAATTTGCCAAATAATAAAAGGAAATTTCTAGCTATAAATTTATAATAACAGCGACAAATTTATAATAGGTAATAAAAGATACCTATTTTTTATTAGTGTAGTGCACTAGTGACCCCCTCCAAAATTTCGGGCTGCGACCGCGCCTGAAGTGAGTCCGTCTGTTACCTCTTCAAGCTTAAACCGCTGAACCGATTTAGATGAAATTTGGTATAGACATAGTTTGAGTCCCGGGAAAGGACAAAGGATAGTTTTTATCCCGATATTCCCACGGGATCAAAAGTTATGCGGGTGAAACCGCGGGGCGCTGGTATTGCTTTATAAAATAAAAGTCCTGTGCCAAGGGACCAAAGAAGACATGTTTGTTTAGGCCTGTTGCTCATTGCAGGATAATCTGGGTAATCAGATAGATGTTGCGACATGTTTGGGGAGCCGACGACGTTCTGTAGAAGTTTATGTGTTGAGAATACAAAAAAAATATACATTGGATTCTTATGGGAATTTCCTGTATCGTATGTGCCCGAAAAATATAACAACGTGTAACAGAATAAGGGCAAGAGGCAAAATGCTTGAGATAAATTCTGTAATCTATTCAGAACAAGCCTTTACGTTTTTCGTTTATTTTATTTTTTTTCTCTTTGACAGCCAACCAACAATAAATATTTGTTTACGCTGCGCGCGCTGTTACAATTATAAAATATTGTTTGACTTAAATCTAAGGTTAGTGTAACAATTTCTTATAGGTTAGCACCGAATGCACCATAAACGTAATAATTGTGCCACAAGCACTATACTATAATTAGGCTTTCTAGTCGTCGATTCGCACGAAAAGGGTAAAAACGGGACCCTAATAATAAGACTCCACTGTCCGTCTGTCTGTCACCAGGCAGTATCTCATGAACCGTGATAGCTAGACAGTTGAAATTTTCACACATGATGTATTTCTGTTGCCGCTATAACAACAAATACTAAAAACTGAATAAAATAAATATGTAACACTTTGACCGCCAGCGCGGTCACCAGTGACCGCGAACAATAGATTTTCTATTGTGTCTGTGGTCTGGCAGTCAACGTGGGGGGCTCCCATACAACAAACGTGTTTTTTTCGGCGTTTTTGCCTTGTGGTACAGAACCCTTGGTGTGCGAGTCCGAATCGCACTTGGCCAGTTTTTATTTTTCAATGGGCTACACGCACGAATTGGCACATTTTGAACTTTATGCAATAATGTTTAGTATTGAAAAAAGGAGACAAGTGCACAGAAGTGATGAGATAAATATGATAAAATGTGTACTTTAATTGCATAATATTTAAAATGATGTGCCAATTCGTGTGTGTCGTCTATAGAAAAAATAATATTATTTTAAAGTGACGATTTCCCCGATTCGGGCGAGTAACAACTTGCGAATCTACGAATAAGCCTAAAATGTATAAACTAACAAACAAAAAAAAACAAAATCAAAATCGGTTCATACGTTCGGGAGCTACGATGCCACAGACAGACACACACCACACACACACGTCAAACTTATAACACCCCGTCGTTTTTGCGTCGGGCGTTAAAAATGGAAAACAAGGTAATCAAGTTTAAAGTACCTAACGTGAACAATAGTTTAAAAATAACATCAAAAATCAAATAATATAAATTTAGCCATAAACATAAAACATAGAATAGAAGTTTTGTAACATGTGGGTCTGTATAAAAATAGCATGACGTCGTGAAGATATTTTCCAGTCATCAACTAGTATAAAGAAAAATAATTGGTAAGAAACTAATTTCCAACTTGTTGTTTGACCAAGTTTTTTGTTCGTACCGAAATTACCATGTAAAAGTGAGAACAAAAAAAAAAATAACAAATTGCGTGATACAAAAGCCTCATATATACCCACCGACGTGTTTTTTTTTAATTATTGCGTTCTATAAAAAACCCTTTTTAAAAATTCAATTTAATTTTAATAAATTAATTACCCCATGTTTACTTGTGCCCGGGAAAACAAAGCGGGAAAACAGAAACTTTTCCCGCGGCCCGATTCCGCGTCATCCCATCCCTATCACACGGGATAAAATTACATGCTATTGATGAAACTTTTTCAATTTATTTGATGCCAAGCTCTTAAGTTTTAATTACTTCTTCAACTTGTTAAATGTCCAAGAATGGCGGAAAAAAAAGTGCTGACGCGATGATCCCCCAATGGGTACATTGTATTCAAATTAATCGTTCTGAAGCGAATTAATTGAATCCAACGAGGGACTAATTCAAAGAATCGTCAAGATGTCTTTTTTATAATTTAGAGGAGGATTTTGGGAGTGAATGCGATCTAAAATGGACATTTTTGAAGACCAGCGAACTGTCCTTTTCATTGAATTAATGGGTTTAATTTTTAATTAAAGTCCTGTAGCAAGTGAATTAGATAGAATTTCTCGAGAGCGGAATTCGGAGGATTCGGGAAGGGCGAGAGTGTAAGAAAGGTTTGTGAAATGACTTTTAAGAGCACTTTCGAGTGAATAAACAATGTAGTTGGTATGTTTTACCTAAGGATAGTTTTTGATTTAGCAGGTTTGTATGAATTCTCAAAGAGTAGTTTTATAGCCCTATAGCGCTACATCGTAGACCTACGTATTTGACAATCATTTCAACTTTGTTTGGTTTGTAAGAAATTCAGAAATACGCAAATACCTAGAAATGTCGACTATTAGAGAAAAGACGACATAAAACGACTTAAAAGATGGCACGTACTGGTACTCGATCAAAGGAACTGAAGTGTTCATGTAGAATTGGGAGTATTCACTGGAATGGCCATCAAAAAGTTCCACCCCAGACCACATCTAATTAAGGCTACAGCCGATTGTAGATGAAATAAAAAAAAACATTTTTAAACCTCCACGCGTACAGTCACCAAATGAGATAAGTAACCAGGGTCGTCGTTGAATAAAATTTAATTTAATTATTAGAAAACAAACAGTACATTTATCAAATTAAATTTCATTCGAAAACATCAATCGGTTTCTTACTAAACAACGACAGACTTACAGACAGACGGACAGACAACGAAGTGAACCTATAAGGGTTCCGTTATTTGCCTTTTGAGGTTAATATGTGTAAACACTTGGAAAATTCAAAAGCGATTTCCTCATGGAATGTGAAAGAAATGAGATAAGTAAGACTTATTTCGAAAATGTATGATTTCCAAAATACTATGTATGTCCGATAAATCCAATACAGTTAGAGAAAATCACTTTTAACAGTTACTCATTGAATACATGTTACTACTGTACACCCGGACGCTGTACATATAAATATTTGTGCTCAGGGGACTGTACGTGTATACTGTACAAGTGTACACCTAGACGCAAACAAAGACTTGCAGCCATTTCACACAATCTAATTTGCAGTTCCCAAGCTCAAAAATAAACCACATAAACGAAACCTACACCCAATTCTTCAACCACCGTCCAACGTCCAAAAGATTTTAAATTCCAACCTTACTAGTAAATGACATGCTAATGTATGCGCCCCCAGTGAATGGCGGTAGGAAACAGGCCTCATTCTACATATGCATGCGATTTCCTGATTTATATCCGACGCAATCTACAAAGGCTTTCCGTTAATAGGAAGAGTTTTTAGGGTTAAATCGATGGGTGTGGTAGACATGGTGGGTTTCGGAAGCGAAATTTTAGACGGCCTCAAACGGGCACGCCAAGTCCCGGAAGATGTCACGTCACTATTCTATATGACGGAGAAGGTGTAGTGTGTCTCGTTATTATCAGCCATATTTTAACTACTGTGGGCGTACTGTGGGAAGTGTTGGTTATTGCGCAAGAGAAAAACCGTTTGCAGTTCAAATCAGATCATAATTTCACGAACAAATTAATCATACTAGCGAATCACACTCTGTAGGTACACGACACAACCAGATACGGTACGCGGGACAGTTTCTGAGCACATGTGATTCGTAAGATGACCAATGTCCAAGACTCACATCGTTCTGTCGAGCTGTCGTCGACTCCCACGAACTCAGGCTAGACTCTGTCAAGCGCCACCAGATGGCGCTAGCGTTCCGAATAGTCAAACAAATGACCGGATGCGACATATACGTGTAGTTGTTCTTGTTTGGGAGACCTGACAAATTTGAACGTGCACGTTTTTCTACGTCGTTTTCCACATGTATCATTTCAACTTGAATGATGTAACAATACCTATTTTGATATAAAAGAGTGTCAGTGGAGTTTCTTGCCCGTTCTTCTCCATAGGAAGCTGTTACGCTTTGGAATGGACCACTTCATCTTTCTGACTAACCGACTCCTTGAGAATTTATAGCCTGTAATTGGTTTAATTGAAATAAATGCTTTGAATTTAAAAAGGAAGGGGTGTGGCGTCACTAGGTTTATAATATTAGTGTGATTAGTATATTACTATGGATATTACTCTAAAGTTTCATCCAAATCCGTTTTGTAGTTTTGCCGTGAAAGAGTAACAACAAACATCCATCCATCCATCCGTCCATCCCCACAAACTTTCGCGTTTATAATATTACTAGCTTCTGCCCGCGACTTCGTCCGCGTGAGATTTCACCCTCTTAGGGGTGGAATTTCGAAAAACCCTTTCTTAGTGGATACCTACTCTTCACAAAGAACACACCCTCCAAATTTAATGTCTCTAGGAGCAGCGGTTTAGACTGTGCGTTGATATATCAACAATCAGTCAGTCAGTCAGTTTACCATTTTATATATATAGATAGACTAGCTGTTCCCCGCGGTGTCACACGCTGCGCGGCTCCTAAGGGTCGTAGCGTGATGTTATATAGCCTATATCCTTCCTCGATAAATGGACTACCCAACACTAAAAGAATCATTCAAATCGGACCAGTAGTTCCAGAGATTAGCGCGTTCAAACAAACAAACAAACAAACTCTGCAGCTTTATAATATTAAGTATAGATTAGTATAGACTAGGATTCAGTATGCAGACCTTGTCGTTGTGAAAATATTATTTTACACGATCATGCTTACTTTGATCAATGCTTGGTATTCATGGTGTCATGGCCTCGAGCTTTCGTGAACATTCCCAAGCCGATATCTATCGATTTATCAAGAGGGGGGAATCTGTCGATGAAAACTGTGAACAGTGAACATATCTTTTAGAATATCGATAGAATATCACACTATCACACTAATATTATAAAGGCGAAAGTTTGTGTGTTTGTTTATATGTTTGTTACTTCTTCACGCCCAAACGGCTGGACCAATTTTGATAAAATTTTGTATGGAGGTAGCTGACACCCTGGATTAACATATAGGTCACTTTCTGTCCCGATATTCCCACGGGATTGACATTTACGCGGGTGAAACCGCGGGGCGCAGCTAGTAAATTTATCAATACTTGCATACTTTGAGGTTCTCCAAGCAAGACCAGCATCCTAATTGCGTAACACTTTTAATCACAATTTGAACCATTTTGAAGGATATTGCTAATTCATTGCTTCATTTGTTCGAAAAATGTGTCTGCTCAACAACGTAAATAACGCAATGAATGTTGTTACCGACTTCAAAAAAGGAGGTTATCAATTCGATATGTATGTATGTAATATTATTGGAATTGCATTATATTCACATATGACAATCTATTAGGGCTTCCAAACAAATATACAAAATTTTATAGACGTATGTATGTATGTATGTATGTATGTTTGTCCACGCATATCTCCGTAACTATTAATCGGATCGTGACCATTCTTTTTTTATTGGCTTACATTTACTTCAACTTAGGGAACAGTGCAATTTTCATCAAAATCGATTCAGTAATTTTCAAGATATGGACTAAGACGTGAAAGTGTGACGGCCTGGCTTATTGATACGAGCTACGGGTGTAGTGTTAAAGCGAAAACATCTCAAAACCTTGGTCAAATTCTAGTGCAACAACTAAAAATTACCAAATAAAAAGTAATTTAAAAAAATTAAACCGACTTCAAAAAGAAATGAACTCAAAATTATGAAATAATTTTAATTTCGGAAGTCGGTGGCAAAAAACTAAAACTAAAATACAGATCCCAAGACACCGACTTCCGAAATTAAAATTATTTCATAATTTTGAGTTCATTTCTTTTTGAAGTCGGTTTAATTTTTTTAAATTACTTTTTGAACTGTCAAAATGAAAGCCATTGCTGCTGTTAGTGTGTTACGGAATTACCCCGCGGAACACTAGATGCTATTCATCTCAGGCAGTCTGCCTTTTCCCAACTATGTTGGGCTCAGCTTCCAGTGTAACCGGATGCAGCTGAATACCAGTATTTTACACGAAGTGACTGCCTATCTGACCTCCACAACCCAGATACTGGGTAAGACTGGTTGTCAGATTTTCGATCTTCTGACGACCCGTAACGACTGTCAAAGATCCACGACAGACAGCCGGGAACAATGTTTTAACGTGATTTCCGAGGCACGGAGAGGTCTTGATACGTAAAGATGGTCACCCATCCACGGAACAACCGCGGCAGGCGTAGCTTAACCTGATCGATCGACCCGAGCGGCTGTTAGCCACAAGCCCCTCCCTCCCTCCTCACTGTTCTAATAAAGTATACTTACTAATAAACTTTATGAAATCTTTTCGTGTCTTTTACAACACCACAAGAAAAATTACGGTGGCCTTACAAGAAATCCTTCATCCAGAAATTACTCCAAATTCCTCTCCTTTATCAGATACCCATAATTACCGCTAACACCACGTATCTACAATGTATGGCAGCCATAACAATTTTATGGGATGTCATAATTGAGCTACCAAACACCGGCTGAGTTGTAAACTTCAAGATCCTTTTTATGGGACTTTATGGGCTCTCATTAGGGTTCACCACAAAAAACGTAGGTTTAATTTATGATAGTTATGGTTTTGCTTCATTCAAAGTCAAAGTCAAAGTCAAAGTCAAATCATTTATTTCAAATAGGCACATTAAAGGCACTTTTGAACGTCAAAAAAAAAAAACTAAATAGAAATGATTCTAGTCGCCCATTCGAAAAGGTAGTTTTCGTATGGAGAAGAATGGGCAAGAAACTCCACCGTTACTCTTTTAAAAATGTTTTACAAGGTCTTGTATACATAATAAAAATTATATGTGAACACGATGCACCCATAATAAAATTAGTCTACCACAAAAGGTAAAAAGAATTAAAAATTAAGCAATGACAGGTAAATCAAATAAGTGATAGATACATGGTGCTCACATATTTACAAGTTATTTAAAAAAAAAATGCAAAAGTAGTTGAACTTTAACAAGTGTGTGAGCCACTGTAGTCGCAGATTGTAAAAATGAATTAGAATAAGATGTCATAATTAAAAATATATATATAAATTAAATTAGGAACAAGTTTGATTTTGTCTAAACTTTTAGATTGTCCTATGGAGCAGGACCAGCATGTTTCCAAACATTCTTATCTTGGATATAATCCTCTAATTTGTAATATCCTTGTTTACAAAGTGTACTTTTAATATGAGTTTTAAATTTTCTTTCATTTAATTGCAATATGTCACAAGGTATTTTGTTGTAGCATTTAACACAGTACCCCATAAAAGATGTATGTACTTTAGATAATCTAAAAAAAGGTTGATCTAATTTATCTTTATTTCTAGTATTAAAATTATGCCGATCACTTATTTTATTAAAAAGATGTTGATTTTTTCTTACATACATAATATTTTCATAAATGAATTGGCAAGGTACCGTCATGATATTAACCTTTTTAAATAGTTCCCTAAGAGATTCGCGACGACGTAGATTGTAAATGGCTCTGACAGCTCTCTTTTGTAAAATAAAAATGGATTCAATGTCAGCAGCCCGACCCCATAGTAAAATGCCATATGACATAATACTGTGGAAGTAACTAAAATAGACCAAACGCGCGGTTTCTACATCTGTTAACTGTCTTATCTTTCTAACAGCATAAGCGGCGGAGCTTAGCCGCCCCGCAATAGATGTTATATGAGGTCCCCATTGTAATTTCTCGTCTAGCGTGATTCCTAGGAAAACTGTCTGATCAATAAATTCTAGTTTTTGGCCATTCAATATGATTTCACATTCGCTACTTCTAACATTCGGTAATTTAAATCTAATGCATTTGGTTTTTTTTTCATTAAGTACTAAATTATTTACCGTAAACCAATCTTGGACCTGAAGAATAGAGTTATTCACGTCGTCAAGATTTTGTGACCGTCGGTCTATTTTAAAGATTAACGATGTGTCATCTGCAAATAACACCATCTTCGGTTGATTTTGAAGTAATTGGGGTAAATCATTAATGTAAACTAAAAAGAGGAATGGACCCAATATCGAACCTTGAGGAACACCCATTGTCATTTCAGACCCTAATGAGTTTACGCCGTTTACTTGAACTTTAACCTTTCTATCTTTCAGGTATGATCTTAGCAAGTCAAGTGCTGCTTTTCTAATTCCATAGTGCTCCAGTTTCATTATTTTTTTATTGTGTATGGGTTTATTTATTGTTATCCTCTATGGTTTAATTAGAAATGTGGTATGTTTGTTTTTTTTTTACCGGGAAGTTTTTTTGCATTGGGTTAGATTTTGGTTGGTTAATCCATTTCTTTTGTTGGTTTTCCCTAAGAACCAAATAGGTGCAGGTGAGTCATTTTTCTTTTTGTTACTTTTTTAGGGTTCCGTACCCAAAGGGTAAAAACGGGACCCTATTAGGTACTAAGACTCCAATGTCCGTCTGACTGTCTGTCTGTCACCAGGCTGTATCTCATGAACCGTGATAGCTAGACAGTTGAAATTTTCACAGATGATGTATTTCTGTTGCCGCTAACAACAAATACCTACTAAAACCAGAATAAAATTAATATTTATGATTATTTACTCAAAAAAAAATTTTTTAACATACAACAAACGTGTTTTTTTCGGCGTTTTGCCTTGTGGTACGGAACTCTTCGTGTGCGAGTCCGACTCGCACTTGGCCAGGTTTTATATTTTGGTCTTTATTTTTGACAGTGTTTAGTTTAGTTTGTGATTTTCCTGTACGAGTCGCAATAAATACTTTTTCTTTTTTTCTTCTTACAGTCAAAAAAATTCTTAAGCAAATTGACACCGTATGTCAATTTGTCGAGTTGTAGCTGTTTCATACATGATAGTATAGTCCGTTCAAAGATATTTTACTTCTGACGGCAGGAACCTAACAGCAACCTTATTGTGACGAGAATAAAGATTAGAATGATTTACACAGGATTTTCCTTCATAAAATAAAGGAAAACTGGTTCAGTGTACAATTTTGGCGTGAAAACGAACCAAACAGACAGATAGACATCCAAACAGACGTCCCATTTATATTTCTGCGTATAACACATTTCTACTCTTTTAGAGATCCTTGGATATAAGCCAAGAAAATATCCAGCTTCCAGCATAAAGAAATTATTTAGGTAAACAGCACAGTAGGGAGAGAACCGGGATACAAAACATTTTTGTAAGTACCCTCAGTTTGCTCGAATTACTTTAGAAGTACTGACATATATTTTAATATGAGTTCATTACGACTTGTATACGGTTCGGTGGTAAGCAGAATGTGTGCTGTTGTTTTTGTTGTGCTCATCAGTTTATTTAAATGTTGATAATATTTACATAATCTATGCTAATATTTAAAATAATAAAAATAATCATAGGGCATCAAAAATTAATAAAAAATTAGTTTGATTGTGGTTTTTTGATTTTAATTTTGTTTGTAATTTTGGTTTTGATTTTAATATTTATTTAAACTTTGTTTTAATATTGATGATTTTAATTTAATTTTATTTTAATTCTAATTTAATTTTTGTTTTATTTTTAATTTATTTTAGATATAATACGTGTACTAACATAGTTTTAGAGTATTGGTATCTACTAACAAAATGTGGATTATTATTATTTTCCGAAATAAAAGTTTTGATTTGATATTGATTTGAAAAAGTTCGTCCGCATCGCTGTGAACAGGAACAGTGCCCAAAAGGCTGGCTGCATTGCCACGTTGTATGGCAATGCTAATTCTTTGGCCAAGAAATAGGCCAGCCCTCTGGTCACGTGAAGAGTCGATTAATTATTGTGATCATTAAATAAGTTATGTTTGTAGTTGCGCGATTATAATTCTAAACCATCTTAGATTTGTAAATCTGTGTAACATGTATTTATTCTTTTCTACGAATCCACCACCACGGAGCCATGGAGGAGTCTGTGGCTAAATAATTACAGGGTCGATCAATTACGTTAAGCTACGCTTGCCGCGGTTGGCACTTAACATCTAGAGCAAACATTTCTGCGAAGAATTTCAATGACAGAACATCAGTCAGTTGTTCTCGCCTTGCTGGAAAACTCTCTCTCTACATAAAACGACTTAAAAACTCACTTTGAAGGCTCCTACAAACAGGCGCGACACGCGACGCGAATCGCGTGCGACACAAAGGCACCGCAAGTCGCGCAACGAGCGGTGCCTCTGTGTCGCGCGCGATTCGCGTCGCGTGTCGCGCCTTTATACGCAAAAATAATTAACCAATAATCCTCTAATGTTCACACAGCAACACCTCAAAGAGGACTTTTCAAACAACTGTACTCAATATAAATAGACATGAACTTTTGAACGACTTCCGGCTATAGTTTCACCCTTCCGCTCTGGGTGAACATCGCTTACTTAAAAAACTCTTACCCATTAACTTAACAAGGTGCTTAATAGCTGTAATTTGGGGTGAATTGAAGTGTTTTCGAGAACTCTAGGGGTTATTTCGTGTTGCTTTATATTTGTTTTTAAATGAAGATTAATATAGAAAAAGGAATCTTGTATTTGGAGAAGGAAACCATAATTATGTTCCCACTGTTGGGACACAGGCCTCCTCTCAAAGAGAGGGAGTGGGCTGTCAAATGTCTTCGAATTTTTGGTTCTAGAACATGCCGGTTTCGTCAAGATGTTTTCCTTTACCGTTTTGAGAGCAGTGGTGGTGAAATTATTTACACAAAGTAAAACGCTTGCCTGGGTTCGATAGACTCGTCAATCGCTTTCCATTAGGCGTGATCGAGGTCAAGAGTGGTCTCATTTAGCAAAAACAAATGGCCTCAGCTCAGCATGACGTCAGATGACAACACAAGATATACCACACAAACTGACTACAAACTAGTAACAAATAGCATAGTGTGAGCTACGCCGTAGCACAGTTAGACCTACGCCGTAGCACTCTCCATCCGTCTTACGAATTTTCGATCAGGTCACGTGTCCTGACGCGAGTTTAACATTTTTTACCCATTACAAAAAAAGTGTACAACGCCGCTAAAGAAGTTTTCACTTCAAAAAAATATTGTGAAAACAAACTAAGTTACTTCTTAATCCACATACCACAGTCTCTGCCAACCCCAAAACCCGGAAACCGCTTGAATATAAACAATAACACCATAGAATGACTTTCATTTATAAAAGTGCCTAAGACGGCACACCCTAATGGGCGACATTGTCATAAGAAATTGTGCCCATAGCTTGAACCTCTTGGCGATATTTTTGGCTCGCTTGACAGTTACAACGCCAGGATCATAAGCTGTATTAAGCTGGTTTTACGTTCGAAGTGTAGGAATATTTTTTTCATGGAAATGTATGAATTTCTTTAGGAAAGACGTTGTGACATATTGGGTTCTATTGTACAGGATGGTATATATCGAGGTCAGTGCCGGATTAACCCAGCGCGGGGCCTGTAGCAAATTTTACCTAGGGGAAAATACGGTAGAACTTTGTTTAAGTAGAACAGAACTTTTTCATAATAGTTTTAGTTGTGTAGTGATTTTTCACTAGTCAAATCAATGTTTCTTAACAAATTGAGCCAAATTACTTTCTTCAAACAATGCTCAGTATAGTAGGTACTTTTGTAAAAACCTACGTAATTGCAAGTTCTAAAAAAACCTTGTATCTATGCAAGAGCGAACGAAGAGAGTTCCATTCATAATTTTTTCACTTACGCATATAATTAATTTCATATTTTTCTTTCTTTCACAGGTCAGTATCCCGTTTATAATCTTCGACCAGAACCGCCTTTTCAACCGCAAAGACTTAAGCAACTATTCTACCTAAGCCCAGGTTAGTATCACATAAAGCTACTCAACAGCGTCTCTCTGCGATTGGACATCTTTACTTGCTCTTTAGCGGAATTTCAGAGGGTGACACATTTTTTTTTGGGTGGGATATTATCAAATAACTTCTCCCGCTCTGGGCGGAGCTAGGGCGTGGCAGAATTTTACTGACTAAAACCCACCCGTGTTCCTTCAGTTGCCTGTGCCAGGGGCCACGGTATCTCTTTCGAACAACCCGCGACCCTGACAGGCATCGGCCCTAGCGGACCCCGTCAGTTAGTGCTGACATCTCTTTGAGGCGCGCGTGGAACACAACGCGCCGTTGACCTGACACACACATATACACACTTAGCACTGACATTTAACATATTGTCCTCTGTATGACTTGTGGTACTCAGAGCCGTTCCTTGTTAATTAATCATTCACGATAATCGACTTTATACGTCATTTGAACCCTGTCGGTAAAATAATATATGACAGTTTAAAATCATTTCATTCTTTTGGTGCTGGTGTGTTTTTGGGTCGGTTTTTGAGTGAGTCTCTGAGTGTGGAAATTGTGACTACATTGCTGTTGGGCTTTGGAGTCCACCTGTAAAAACAAATGTAATTGGTAATAATAATAATAGAACTTGCTTCGGCAGTACATAATTATACTAAAATTTGAAAGATACAGAGAAGATTAGCATGGCCCTGCGCAATGATGACACGCAAAATCGTGAAGCGTTCCACATTTTTGAAGCACAAAACCGGTCGAAGTGGAGGTACTTGGGGGAGGCCTATGTACAGCAGTGGACGTCTTTCGGCTGAAATGATGAATAGTCAATAAATAAATAATCATAATAATCAGCATATAATGTTCCCACTGCTGGGACACAAGCGTCCTCTCTGTGAGGGACGCGCGGGCACAGTACAGGTTGGTAGACGTCACAAGTCTCACAATTTTGATTCTTAGACATACCGATTACTTTCCAATGCTTTCCTTCACCATTTGTGTTAGTATCAATATCGATATTAAGTTAGGTTCGAAAGAACCTTGACCTTTCCTCGTTAATTACTGTAGAATCTAATTTCTCGGTTGGCGGGATTTAATGAACAGCTTTCTTTTTTATTGACTCGTCGTCGTCACTTGAAAATTGGCTTCCTTTGGGCCGTGATTTTAGTATGGAAGTTATTATTATGCTATTTTGATCAGTATTTTTAGTCGTGGATGGTTAAGCATGGATTATTATTCTATAGACAACGTTGTCAAACTTTTAAGGTTTTGAATACGAGGCGAGGTGTGTATTTTGTCTTTTTTTTTTGTAATGTGCGTCATGTTTGTGCAGAATAAACAAATTTTCTTTCTTTTTAACACGTTTTGATTGGCTTCACTTGTAACTAAGAAACAATGTAATCAAATCTTAGAAGTCAATTTTAACCTACTTCTAATGGTCGTATCGAAATGAAACTTTGTATGTACATGTAGTTCGGATGACAAAACTATAATTTGGTATCTTGGAGCTGAACTAATGATGGAGCCAGGAGGTGAATAGTGGAACTCTTCAGTGGCTACTAGTAAACCCCTCGAGTTTAGGCTCATATGATTTGTTTTGACGAGCCCAATGGATTGGAGAAGCGTGTTTTTTAGTTTTTTTAAACTACATATTTTCTTACTTTCTTTTTACTCGTTTACTGCTTCTTTGTTTAACTGAGTCAAATATTGGTTTTTCCGATTTTGGAGGTGATCGGGCTAGTATTCTGGATTCGGCCTCAATCGGTCTCGAGCCGCTAAAATAGTACCTACTTGGGTAGGTAGTCCACTGGTGGACTGGAATATCATACACACATTTATTTGTAAGTAAAGGCTGATGGCCATAATCTCATTAACTACAAAGGCGAAGCGATAATAATTGCCAATCTGTGAACGATACCCATATATTAAGGTCCGCGCAGTACGGTAAATAATCGCCTGAAAATTATATAAGTATAGCGGTATCTACAATGCCACATGAGAACAACGCATCATACTGACGTCACGCAAAATCCTGCATCTCGAAAGCAGAGTTTACCGCGCTACTAGCATAGATAAAACAGCCCGACAGGAATCATCGGGCAGTAGCCCGCCAGACACAACACCCGTTTGGTCGGAGGATCCTCCGTTTTCTATAGAGTATGATTGAACTTTACACCCTGTTCCCTCATATCTCTATACTGGTGACCCCGAACAAGAACGTCAGCGCAGCCTTCGTCGTATCTATATATATTAGGGATCGCGATTTTATTTCACATGATTAAAAGAATCGCATCGCAGTGCGCACTTAGCCTAAGACTTTTAAAATTGTAAACACCACTTTGCTAATTAAATCAAGTAAACAGACGAATAATTGGCGTAAACCTCCTGCACGTCATAACAAACTAAACGAAAATAATTTAACCGTTTAATATCCTAGTGTAATCCGCATTTTTGCAGCCAGTAATAGGGTTCCCGGCATGCCTTAATAAGCCACGCCACCTCCATCGCTTAACCATGGGATAGGAAAGTCTCAGAAGGCCCATAGACACGACACCATTCAATGGTCCTATAGGGGATCGCTCTACCAGGATCTTTTTTTGGCGGGTGCCCAAAATAGGGACAAATGCCGCCATTTTGTTTTTTCCACCAATTTCAGAAATGTTTTCTGTGCAACAAAGCCCATGTCATTTAGGCGCCAAAAGATTCTAGTAGCACTATTTATAGGTACCTGACGGTTGAGGGTCAGTCAGGACCCGGTCACTTTGGCCAGGTTTTGCAGAATTGTGTTCTATACGTGCCCGGCCCGGCCCCAAGTATGCCTACTGCCAATAACCGGGCGCAAATCCAAACTCCGGAGGGGCTGGTGACTAAATAATAACAGCCGCACAGGTTGATCGATCAGGTTAAGCTACACTTGCCGCGGTTCGTCTGTGGATGGATGACCATCTTTACATACCGAGACCCCTCCGTGCCTCGGAAAGCACGTTAAGCTGTTGATCCCGGCTGTCATTCGTGGATCTTTGACCGTCGTTACGGGTAGTCAGAAGCCCGAAAGTCTGACAACCAGTCTTACCCAGTAACTGGGTTGTGGAGGTCAGATAGGCGGTCGCTCCACCCCTTGTAAAATACTGGTATTCAGCTGCATCCGGTTAGACTAGAAGCCGACCCCAACATAGTTGGGAAAAGGCTAGACAGATGAAACTCCGGACATTTACTGAGAAATTCCCAATGGAAAAATTCAATAGCACTGCTCGTCCTGGGCTAGAACCGAGGAAGACACGTTCATCAGTTGGAATTGCGACTAATAGACCAACAGAGCCTGTTTCTTACTCATTATGCAATCGTCAGAAAACCCACACAACGTCTACTTTTTTTTTCCTCGGGGGGAAACCTTCAAAAGGCGCCTGGTCTTTGTGGAAAAAACCAGGGAGTGTGGGATTTTAACCTCACTAAAACCACCCCGGTGGTCACCATCTGCACTATGGAAGGGGCACCGTTACCTCTCAAAAGACCAATCCAGAGCCCCCTCTACACCCTCATGGTACACACAGCCATGGGTTTTGTACAGTCAACAAAAGAGATAAGTATGCAGGATCATCGGATATATTTGAAGTTTAGTAAGAAACCGATGGATGTTGTCGACTGAAATTTAATTTGATAAATCAGCTGTTTGTTTTCTATTCATAAAATAAAATTTTATTCGAGAACATCCATCGGTTTCTTACTAAACTTCAACTATATCCGACGATCCTGCATGCTTATCTCTTTTGTTGACTGTACCAAGCCAGCCTTCTGCCCTCGGCCCTACACACAATGTCTTAACGGCCTACAAGGCACGAAGCTCCGGGCTGTAATTGGTGTAATAATATTCCAGTTACGTAGAGATCTGGGTAATAAATTCTCATAGGATCATCTTGGATACTACCCATAGTACCCATTAATGTCTGGACAGTACTTTGTGCCGTTTTGACTGCAGTTTGAGTTTGCGTAGTGTATTTATACGTCTTTTGAATCGGAGAAGAGGGTTCTGCACCCTAATCGCGGAACACACTATATCAATTTCCATTTGAATAATTTTGGAGGGTATTGCTTATCCATTGCTTCATATGTTCGAAAAATTTGTCTGCTCACAACGTAAATAACGCCTCCAGGGAGACAGTCCCTGGGTCGTGCCCACCTGAGAAACTCCGTATCGTCTTAGAGAAGATTGTATAGCAAAACTTAACCCTTAAGGTGCCACTAGTCGATATTTTTTCCATACAAATTTCGGGAGAGTATTACTCACTGTTTGGCATTGTGCATACAAAGTTAAACATGATATACATGAAGTTATGAGCCAACAAAGATTCGTTTTTCGCGCTATTTTTAACGTAACTTTGGGTGTAAATAAGTAATAAAAGAACTGTAAAATCTTCAAAACCAAGTCCGTACCGAGAAAGCTTAGTTATCGAAGAGTTCAATAAAGTTTATTCGTAATTGATTTATGCAGTGGTTTTTTCATAAAACTCGATTTTCCGAAGCACTTTTGGTTTTTTTTTTACGCGCCTAACAGTCCGGAACGGTGTTTCGGTGCGTGAGATCTAGATGTTGTGCGTGTAGACTAGCGTCTAACTGCTCATCACTGATACTATCTCTGTCGGACACGAAGCCAGGTGAGGCAGCGTGCTTTTTGGCCATGACCACAAATGAGTTCGAGCTCGCGACTAGTTTACTCTTAATACAAAGCAATAATATTGTTATCATATTTGTCTCCCATTAAATCATACTAATATTATAAAGAGTAGTATAAGTTTGTATGTAGGGGGTAATCTCTGGAACTGTCAGTCGGATTTGAAAAAATCTTTTTTTATTTGATAGCCCAATTCTTGAGGAAGGCTATAGTTAATATCACGCTATGACCCTTAGGAGCCGAGCAAAAAGAAAAAAAGTAAAAACTAACGCTAATAATAGCGCAGGCAGGCGATGAGATGCGACGGGGTGGGTCGGGGGAAAAATAAATTTCACGCGGACGAAGTCGCGGGCAGAAGCTAGTACAGTATAACCTTATCAAGTAAATTTCTACTGGACTAAGAAAATCCTGTCCAACAATTTTCAACGTTATTCGACGAACATCTCAATAGGACACTTGCAGGGGCTTCTGTCTAGCGTTTCTTAGTTTCAGAATGTTTCATTAAACAAAGACATTGCTTTTCAATAGAATCTCTTAGCCTTCATCTAGATATTTGATAAGATAATTCTCGAGAGTCAACAAATTGAATTCTCAGACTGAAATTAATTTACTTAAGGGGCTAACATGACCTAAAGCGCGGTCACTGTCGGACTGCATAGAAAAGAAAGAGAAGCGCGATGACACAACGCTGGTAATTTATTGCAAAATATGAAGCAAATATTTACCATAATCAGCCTATAATGTTCCCACTGCTGGAACACAGGCCTCCTCTCGGTGAGAGGGGGTGGGCCGTAATCCACCACGAGGGCCCAGTGCGGATTGGCAGATGTCACATGTCTTCGATTTTTTTTTGGTTCTAGGACATGCCGGTTTCTTCACGATGTTTTCCTTCACCGTTTTGAGAGCAGTGGGGATGAAATAATTTACACAAAGTAAAGCGCCTGTCTGGGTTCGAACCTACGACCTACAACTCGTAAGTCGTGGCCGTTACCACTTGGCCACCACTGCTCACTTGGCCACCACTGCTCAAGCAAATATTTAATTACAAAAAATTAATTGTTTAGACTAAAAAAATAAAACACTAGTATTTTAGTATGTTGCTTGTAGAATAATATATTAGTATGGTTTTTATTGTAAAAAGAAAGTTTTTAGAGGTATCTTCATGATTTTTTTCTATCGTATCAAATTAGTTGTATTATGTTTTCAACACACTATCTATCTAGCATAGATCCTGAAGAATATCATATATTTTTCTGATTTTGTTTACTGTACTCGATCATATAGATTTAGACGACACGGTTGGCGCAGTGGTTAAGCGATTGACTGCTGCGCTGCGTGTCGCGGGTTCGATTCCCGCACGGAACAAATATTTGTATGACCTACAAGTAGTTGTTCCGGGTCTGGCTGTTTGTGTATGTGAGTTTAAATGTTTGTAAACGCACCCACGATACAGGAGAAATTCCTAGCGTGGGGCAACGTTTTTAAAAAAAAAAAAAAAAAAACTTTTATCGTTTCTAAAACTTGCGTTTTTTATGTTTAGGTCCTGTAAGCCCCTTAAGGCACGTACAGACAGTCAGTCAACATCGCAGTCCACTGCTGCACAAAGGCCTCTCCAAGGCTACGCCACAAACACCCTGTTCTCCGCCTTTCGTATGCAGTCTGTCCCAGCCATTTTTTTGACGTCTTCGGTCCATCTAGCTGGGGCGCGTCCCACACTACGCTTGCATAGGTACGCGATCTCGTACAGCGTTCAGACAGTGCGAGATCACTATCCACTACGCGGGCCCTTGGCTTTGTGGATGTCACATGTTTTTGTATTTTTACCGACTTCAAAAAAAAGGAGGTTATCAATTCGACACGTATGTATGTATTATTATTGGAATTGCATTATATTCACATATGACAATCTATTAGGGCTTCCAAACAAATATACCAAATTTTATAGACGTATGTATGTATGGATTTATGTATCTATGTTTGTCCACGCTTTTCTCCGCAACTTAGGGAACAGTGCACGTTTCACCAAAATTGTTTCAGTCATTTTCAAGATATGGACTAATACGTGTAAGTGTGACGGCCTGCCTTATTGATACAAGCTACGGGTGTAGTGTCGAAGGGAAAACATCTCAAAACTTTGGTCAAATTCTAGTGAAAAAACTAAAAATTACGAAATAAAAAAGTAATAAAAAAAAATAAACCGACTTCAAAAAGAAATTAACTCAAAATTGTGAAATAACTTTAATTTCTTTTTGAAGTCGGTTTAATTTTTTTTTGGTTCTATGACATGCTAGTTTTGTCACGACGTTTTCCTTCACCGTTTTGAGCCACACGTGTATTTGCACGCGGCTTACCATTTCGAGGATAATATGATATTATTATTTATCATTTAGATAAGCACTTTGTATCTAATTTTGAAGGGAACTATGTTATTTAAGTTCATAAGAGAAATAAATATCTTTAAACCTAAGTTGGGCCATTTATGTAAATACGTCAAAGTGGGACCGAGTCAAAGGAGGCCTGGGCCAGGGATCAAACTATCAAAGGCCATTTAGACGAGGCCACGACTTGGAAAAGCCTTTATGAAGTTTGGAAGTTATGTTCTTACTTGACATTCATCTGTGTGTGAAATGGTCTTACGTTACCAACTTAGTTTACTTAGTTTTGTACTTGCATTGGCCTTGGGAAATCCTGTGGACCCTTTGGTTCTAATTTCTAATGTTATTTTCTAAGTTACGCCGATTTTGAAGACCGTATTTCTGTAAGCGGTACTGAATAAGTGAGTATTGTACAAATACGAATAATCAGTCTATAAAGTTCCCACTGCTGGGACACAGGCTTCCTCTCTGTGAGAGGGAGTGGGCTGTAATCCACCACGCGGAGTGTAGGTTGTTACATGTGAAATGTCAATTTTGGTTGTAGGAAATGCCGTTTTTTTCACCATCTTTTCCTTCACCGTTTTGGGAGCAGTGGTGATGATATAATTTACCCATAGTAAAGTGTTTGTCTTGGTTCGAATCCAAGAACTACAGCTCGAATGTTGGGGCCGTTACCAGTGGGCACCATTGCTCTCGCAAGCATGGCATGACTTAAAGAGCGTTTACGCTATACGGCATTTCATACAAACTTTCAAGCCCTTGTTTTTCGAAAGGAATGAACCGATTTTATTGAAACTTCATACGCATAAGCAGGATAAAAAGTTACTTAAGAACATTTTCGAAAAATAGTGTTACAGCCAAATTAGACCGACTTTGAATTTTCCATAGAAACAGATTTCCAGTTATCTTTTTTTAAATGAGACATTTCGAAACTGTTCTTAAGTAACTTTTTAGACCTTTGTATCCTGCTTATGCGTATGAAGTTTCATTAAAATCCATTCATTCATTTCGAAAAACAAGGGTATAGAGATATGAGGAACAGGGTGTAAAGTTCACTCACCCTCCATAGAAAAGGGAGGATCCTCCGACCAGACGGGTGTTGTGTCCGGCGGGCAATTGCCCAATGATTAAAACGGTAAACTCTGCTTGCGAGATGCAGGATTTTGCGTGACGTCAGTATGAAGCGTTGTTCTCATGTGGCGTTGTAGATACCGCTACAAGGGCTTGAAAGTTTGTATGAAATGCCATACGGCGTCAACGCTCTGAAATTGTGCCAAAGTTTGCTTTTTTTATGCGGGGCATCATTAATACTGCTAAGCATTTCAGGTCTTCTATCGGCATCATTCTGTTGACCTTATCCCAATTTATTTAAGGTCGGCGCTACATATCGTCAGCAGAAAATGCAGACAGACTTTTTCTAGTTTGTCTCTGGGTAACAACCATAAATCTCAGTGGTACTGACGCCAGCACATCAAGCTACTACAATCTGTCAAATTTCTTTAATAGATTTTCAACTTTATCAATAAATCTTAAGGTTCACAGTTGATTGAGAACATTTTACAGTTTCGGGTAGCTTGACCAGTCTGTACCTAAATGTTTGGCCATACCCTATAAATCGATTGTAGACAGGGCCCACGATTAGAGCCTTTACTGTCACGTTCAGACGGACGTAAAAATATCGCGATGGAATTTTATCGCGCACTGGATTTTAAACTCTTGATGTAGAGCGGAGCATTGAGAATCCAACAGACCGCATCCTAGCGCGACAAAAAACACACCGTTGGATTTTCAACGCTCGGCGCTTAACAGTACGTTGAAAATCCAGTGCGCGAAAAAAATCGCCGCGAGAAAAACACGGCCTTGCGAAGCTTAGGCATGAAACATCGCCCGTGTCGCTGTCAATGGGAAAACTAAATAATTTATCTATTCTAAACTTCAGGATGAAATTTAAAACATGCGACAAATCGAAATACAAGTTGCAGTACCTAACTGTTACTCGTACTGTCGTACATAATTATTATAAATTTTCATTTCCCAAATTTAAATTCTTGAAAAAAAATCATGTATTTACGGTCTTATATAGTGCAAACTAAGTTATTGCCTTCAAGTCATCCATCATCTGCCTAGCCTTTTCCCAACATAGTTGGCAGTCTAACCGGATGCAGCTGAATACCAGTATTTTACATGGAGCGACTGCCTATCTGACCTCCACAACCCAGTTACTGGGTAATACGATACCCCTTGGTAAGACTGGTTGTCAGACTTTCGGGCTTCTGACTACCCGTAACGACTGTCAAAGATCCACGAATGACAGCCGGGACCAACGGCTTAACGTGCTTTCCGACGCACGGAGGGGTCTCGGTATGTAAAGATGGATGAATGTACACGAAATATCGTCATTCCAGAAAAAAAAAATATTTTCAGGATTATCAAAACTATAAGAACATTAAAGTAGATACTTACCTACTTATCAATTTTAGCGTGTGCCTGATAAGCATTCCATTCATCGCAGAGTTTCCAACATGACGCAACTTGGCAACGCGTTGAACTAGCGGTACTTACCTAACTTTTACTGAAAACAGAAGACGAACAAGCAGGGGATCGAGAAGGGGTGGCCCTGGGTTTAGGGGATCAGACCGGGATAACTCGACAAAAAGGGCGCGCGACGACGGCATTGCTGAATCGCTCGCCGACGCGCACTTGTTTGTATCCGTCTTTAAATTTAATTTAGAACACATTGAATTAGATTTTTTAATTTGTCGCACATTCAATTTCATCTTGCATATCTTTTATACCTTACCTATCCATACTCATTATTATATTATAAATGCAAAAGTGTGTCTGTCTGTCTGTATGTTACCTCTTCACGCTTAAACCGCTGAACCGATTTAGATGAAATTTGGTACAGAGATAGTTTGAGTCCCGGGAAAGAACATAGGATAGTTTCTATCCCGATATTTCCACGGGATCGAAACTTACGCGGGTGGAACCGTATAAGTATAAGACTTCTTTTTCTAAGATTTGTTAAGCCAGTCCTAACACTAGCGCTCCGCAAGTCCCCAAACTCCCATTTTTCTACCACAAGGCCTTAATCCAAGCCACGGCCTTACACATGACAAATGGCGGGCCATTACCGTAAAGTACGACTTAACCTCAAAATATACATCATAAATGTTACAAAACAACTATTTTAGAGTTCCCTATTCTGTTCCCGAAACCATGGATTAAACTGACATTTTCCGGGTTATAAATAACTGATTTCATTTGCACATAGAGTTTCGGCTTTTAGATTTATGAGGACGAGATACCTACTAACGTGTTTATTTTGTTGTTTCCGTTTCGTTTTTGGGTTTAATTAAGAGTATTTATTTATTTAAACGTTTCGCAAACAAAAAAGATACAAACGCGGACTTAATGCCTCAGGTATTCTCTACCAGTCAACCAAGGGCGGTGAAGAGATAAGATGGCAGGCGCTTTGGTTGAGAGGAACAATGATATAAAAAATCATCATCATCATCTGCCTAGCCTTTTCCCAACTATGTTGGGGTCGGCTTCCTCTTTAACCGCATCTGAATACAACTATTTTACATGGAGCGACTGCATCTGACCTAACCAAGTTACTGGGTAATGCGATACCCCTTGGTATGACTGAATGTCCTACCTTCGGGCTACTGACGACCTGTAACGACTGTCAAAGATCCACGAATGACAGCCGGGACTAACGGCTTAACGTGCTTTCCGAGGCACGGAGGGGTCTTGGTATGTGAAGATGGTCACCCATCCACGGAAAATCCGCGGCAAACGAAAAAAAAAGCAAAAGCGGAACTCCCTAAGTTCATATTACCCTATTGAATAACTATTACATGAAATTATGACAATTCTAAGTAAAGAAGTTGTATTTGTATGTATGTTTTCAATGATTTTAAATTACTAGCTTCCGCCCGCGAGGTATGTCGATAAAAACTACCCTATATCCTTCCCCAGAATACAGTCTATCTCTCTGCTAAATATTATCGAAATCTGTTTAGTGTATCTACCTAGCATATATCCTGAAGAATATCATATATTTTTCTGATTTTATTTGCTGTAGTCGATCATATACTTTTATTGTTTCTAAAACTTGCGTTTTTTTGCGTTTAGGTCCTGCTAGCCCCTTAAGGAAAACATCGCTAGCATGTCCTAGAACCATAATTCTAGGAGGTGTGAAATCTACCAACCCACTCTGGGCCCACTTCCTCTCACAAAGATGAGACCTGCAGGTGCCGTATTATGACGGTTTACTGGTATCATGCGTCCGTGCCTCGGAAAGCACGTTAAGCCGTTGGTCCCGGCTGTCATTCGTGGATCTTTGACAGTCGTTAGAAGCCCGAAAGTCTGACAACCAGTCTTACCAAGGGGTATCGTATTACCCAGTAACTGGGTTGTGGAGGTCAGATAGGCAGTCGCTCTATGTAAAATACTGGTATTCAGCTGCATCCGGTTAGACTGGAAGCCGACCCCAATATAGTTGGGAAAAGGCTAGGCAGATGACGAAGATGACTGCGATCATGCGTCCAGTGTAAAAGAGTGACGGAGCTATACATGACGGATAGCGCCATCTCTTTTTCGCACTGTTATCATGATGGCTTTAATACTTCGTAATACGGCCTTCCCAGCAGTCGGAATAATATAGCCTGTTTATTTATGCTTGAAAATTAGCACGGAGTTGTTTTATTTGGATCATTTTATGTGCATGGCTAATTCTGCCACCTGTGGTCGTAAGTGCAGCTAAGTGCTTATAACGTAGGAGCTATAATGTATTATAGATCAGCTTAGAAACGTTTATTCCGTTAAAGCTTTGAGTTTAAGTGGGCTTTATTATTAGCATACCCCCTTACTAATGTAGCGGTATCAACGCGTCATACTGACGTCACGCAAAAATCCTGCATCTCGCAAGCAGAGTTTACCGCGCAACTAGCATAGATACAACGGCCCGACATGAATCATCGGGCAGTTGCCCGCCAGACACAACACCCATCTGCCTGGTCGGAGGATCCTCCCTTTTCTATAGAGTATGACTGAACTTTACACCCTGTTCCTCATACCTCTATACTAATAAACGTTGTATAGCGTCTGTATAGTTTACACAATGCTTTGTCTTCTTCTTTCGAAAGTCTAATTACTGACGACTGAAAGAGAGAAATCGGTGTACCATTCATCTGATAGAACACGTATATTAGTCAGTGGGTTAGAGTATATCTATGCTAATAATAAAGATGAAGAGTTTATATGTTTTTTGTTTGAGTGTTTGAACGCGCTAATCTCTGGAACTACCAGTCGGATTAGAAAAGATCTTTTTGTGATAGCACAATTCTTTAGGAAGGCTATACCTACGCTTCACATAACACGCTTGGATACTTAGGAGCTGAGCCAATGCGATGCGACGCATCGAGGCTAGTAGTAGCTAGTAATGTTCGGGCACATGACCACTCGTCTTTATGTTACTAATAACGATTAGTAAAAAACACAAGAAGCGCATATCACATTGGAAACTAACTCAATTCATTTACACAATATTGAATCGTAATGCGTGCGTTTAAAGCACTATTCCCATCAGCCAGGTAAACTATGAACTAAGTAGGTTGACTTATTCCTAGTTCATAGATAGAGGTATTCCAATCAGAGCACTGATTTGAACCCCACTTGGACGAACCGCACCTGAGCACCTCCACTAACCGCACTGAAACAAAATTTTGTAACATGCGGTTCGGTGGAACAAAGGCCCCTCCCTACGCTTGAGGCGTGATGAAAATTGAAACAACTTCAATAAAATATTCCTCCAAGCACAGACAATTTAAACACCGAACACCTCATATTTAAATTCCAAGATGGCGCACTAATTCTAAGACCATGTTTCCTGTTGCTAGCTGCAAATTGCTAACACCAACCGTCCATTTCCCTGATTGGCTGGTACAGGCAGTGTATGAAATCACAAAGGTGGTACCGACATTCGATCTGCTAACTAGATGTTCTAAGGAAACTGAAGATGAACAAGGATGTGTTAGGCAGTGGTTACAAACATTTTTATGGAGTGACAATGAATGTTACTTTTGTTTTTGAACAGATAGTTTTTTTTTTCATGTAAAAGATGTGATCAAAAAACAAACAAACTCTTCAGTTTTTATTAGTATAGATATTCGAAAACTCCTAGAAAACCTTCTTCTTTTGATTTTCATCATAAAAGTGAAAGTTGTAAAGGTCCTTTGAACTGGTCGACTTTTTGCTTACTATAGTTTTGAGATGAAACAATTTAGTTAAAAGGTCAATTGTTGCTCCAAAGCTAACATAAAAGAAAGAAAGTAAAAAGTTTATTTGGACACAGTTCGTGAAACAAAAAATACAAAACAATAACACAACAAACAAAAATAAACAAACAACAACAACACATTTGAACAATTTGGTTCAAGAAAATTATAACATATAAGTGGGTAAGTGTATGTTAGACGTTATTCTTACAAGTTTTGTGTAGAAGTTGTTGTGGGTACCCACCCACAATAACTTCTATACAAAACTTATGATATTAATTACTTACATACTGCTAAGGCAATGATAAAAATAATGTGTTTTTACCCTTGTCTTGTCTGTAAAAGTGGAGTTATTGTTATTAACTCCTGTTAAACAGAGCACCTGCCATCTTCCCCTTTATTCATAAACGTTGCTTAAACAGTTATTTAACCATACATTTTTGACGTATAAATAAACGTCACTTAACTTTAATTATCGTTTATAATAAACCCCATTATCTCTATTCCATCATTGGTTGACTGGTAGAGAATGCCTAAGGCAATAAGTCCGCCTTTGTACCCTATTGTGTTCGAGAAGATTAAAAAATAATCTAAATAGATCAGGTCGTGGTAAAATATTGGCCAGTTAGTAGATAAGCTGAAGTGGGACTGATTGCCTAAAATTCGCTCAACTCCCGTTTTCGTATCACTCGTGAATAGCTATTTTAATGCACTCTTAAAAGGCTATTATTCTGGTCTACTACCTTTCTAAAACAAAAGTGTGTGCTTATGACCACACGCGATAGAAGTCGAAACTTACGACTGCAGCCGAGTACACGCGATTCAGCGCCGAGTATACCCGATTCAGCGTCACCTACCCGAGCGTGACGGTTCAGGTTCGTTCACTGTTCAGAAAGAGCGCCATGAAAAAAAAAAAAAATCAAAAACACCTACAAAAAAGGTTTGTCAGCCCTGTTCACACGCACCATAAGGTAACTAAACTTATGCGTCGTGTTTATGGAAAATAGTAAACTGAACAAATTCAACAGTAATTGGAATGAGAACTCTTTGAAATCTGAGGAACAAAAGTATCGGATAACCAATAAATAGAAGACGCCTGAAATGGTGGAGCAAATTGGAACTAGCGTTGCATTTTAAGATGGTGTCAAGGATAGCGCTTTTAGATTGTTTTTATGTGAGAGGAAAAGGTAGAGGTAGGAAGGTTGCGATCATTGGACTAGCTCTTTCATTGGACCACCAAGGTATTTCCAAAACTGTGCAAGCTAGCAATACCCAAACTAGTCGAAATGAGTCCGTGACGACTCAGTTGCACCCCCCTCTTACCTCAGTGACCATGCGGCACGTGGCGATGAGAGACGTGTGACGTTCTCTTTGCGGCGGTCAAAATCTAATTATTACACTCAGGACAATTTGACGTCAGTATCATTACATTCATATTTATCTGCGTGCACTGTTATGAACTATTAGACAATTTAATTGTGATTCCATGAGTGTTATTCAATTTTGTCTAATCATGACCATGTATATTTTATTTATTTTTTTCTTAACGAATACCTTGTTGCCATCAATGGACCCCAAGAGAGTTCCACCGTTGGACCAGTCCAATCATAGCAACTTTTTGCTGTATTTTTCTGGTTTGGGAATAGGTCCCGAGTATTTCACTAATTGTGGAAAAAACCATAGAAAAATCATTATAAATTTAAAATTCCAGAATGTCGCCAAAAAAAAGGAAGTACTTTGCATGGAATGAAACAAGTGATGAACCTTGTTTTAGAATCAGTAAGGAAACAAAGAGTTGGTTTAAGTGAAGCAAGCAGAATATAATAATGGAGTCCCGAAAGCAACAATTGCTACTACTACAAGCAACCTTAGCTTCCTTTAGACTGTATCTTAATTTTGATGACTTGTTGGTCTCACTAAATGTGCCAAATGTAAAATTTTATTAGATACCTACTAATTATGTAGCCTATAACTATAGTTTGTTTGCTTGTCGTATGTGTATGAGTAATGTTTGTCTCTCCTCGTATGTCACAATTTTGTAATATTGATAATTATAATTAGTTGCCTCGATTGGACCTCTAGAACTAATTTCTCGAAGTCCATTGATAGCAACCTGGTGGTTCATTGAAGGTGCCCATGGTCCAAAGAAGGCAACAGCCTAAGATTTGGTTTTCTTCGTTTATAGCAAAAAGTGTAAGCCCGAATTGTTTGTGCGTTTGATTATTATACATAAAAGTCCTACGAAATAGAAATAATAAATTGCTTTCATTTTAACACTTACACTTTTTGAGGTATGAGGTCGTAAAGTTATGTGGTCCATTCATAGCAACCTTCCCCTATGCGTCTAAGCTTATAAATGACAACGTAAATTGTGCATCTTGCGTCTACGTCTTGTCTCTGCGACTAGACGCAGAGCTGTCCTTTGGTTCTGCATCTTGTCGCTGCGACTAGAGACAGAGCTATCCTCAAACTCAAAAAAAAGGCATGTCCTAGGACCAAAAATTCGAATACGTGTGGCATCTATCAACCCGCACTGGGCCCGCGTGGTGGATTACGGCCCACCTGTCGCTCATGGTGAGCAGGTCTGTGTCCCAGCAGTGGAAGCATTGAAAACATAGGCTGATTACCCTTATGCTAGAACGACAATGACGATTAGTTGGGCGTTATAAAAGTGTTTTAAAATTTGATAAGCTACCGTTTGACCACTACCTCTCATTATGAAGCACGCTTGCCAATAAGTAGAAAAGAAGTAACCCTAACTAAGGCCCAATTTATATATTACTAGCATTGCCCCGCGGTTTCACCCGCATAAGTGTCGATCCCGTGGGAATATCGGGATAAAAAGTATCCTATGTCCTTCCCCAGGATGCAATCTATCTCTCTGCCTAATTTTATCGAAATTCGTTCAGGGGTTTAGGCGTGAAAAGGTAACATACGGACAGACAGAGTTACTTACAGTTTATAATATTACTATGGATATGCGGAACTGAATGGATGAGAATTTGTGTAACGAAATTGCATAAAGCATAATGAACTTTATGTCAAATGTGTTACATACAAACTACATACGAGCCAAAAACGCTCTTCTTCTGAAGAATTCTCGCGCATTCTTGAGAATTCTCACAGCTTTTCATCATTTCAGCCGAAAGACGTCCACTGCTGGACATAGGCCTCCTCCAAGCACCTCCACTTCAACCGGTTCTGTGCTTCTTGCATCCAATGGATTCCTGCGGCCTTCACAAGGTCGTCGGACCACCTTGTGGGAGGCCTTCCAACGTTAGGTACGTCTTCCGGTACGCGGCCGCCACTCCAGAACCTTCCAGCTATTATCTTGTATCTATTATGCTAAACAATTCTCATAAAGCTTACACCGTAGGATGAAAATCTTCAGTTGACCTCAGCATTTTCTCACGGTCAGTACCTACAGGCGGCAGACAACAAAGGTAACAGTTCTGACATAGTTATTTTTCTAAAATCATGAGTTTTTTGAGAATATTTTATGTTTTAGAACAAAGTTATTATTAAATTCACAGCTGGAAAGCTCTGCACGACATTTAATAGCTATTCACAATAAAATGAACATCAGAAGTATTGTCAATGTTCGATATTCAACTAATTAAACAGCGGGGTATGTGCGTAACACACTCACAGTGCAGCTATGGCTTTCATTTTGACAGTTCAACAATATTCATTGCGTTATTTACGTTTTTGAGCGGAAAAAAAATCTAATATAAATATGAAGGAATGGATTAGCAATGTCCAGATGTGATTCGGATTGTGATTATTGATCGTGTGTTGCACAATTAGGGTTAATTTGGGGTAAAATTACCATTGCTGGCGTGACTACGCCTTGGCTATATTTGTCTGTTTTCGTACCAAGGAAGATACATCTGGTAACAAACTGCTTTGCAGTTTAGTGGAGGTATTATTTACTCTAAAATCATTGTCCGTAGTTCATTTTGCATCATTTGTAGTTTTTTTTTTCATTTAAGTATTATTTCGCTTTTTAGTTTAGTTTTGATCGAATTGATGTCTTTAAAACTAGGTACTTATCTAATTTGGTTAAATGAAACTCATTTTTGCGAAAACTTGTATTCCTTGTTTCAGAAAAAAAAAAACCTTTCCTTTATTTAAAAAAACTCTGTTGTTGGTTGGTCTTGCATTTTAGTAGATTTTGGTAGGTACAACATCTACGGGTGCCATCTTATCAGCTTCACATTAAACAAAGTGAACCTTCTAAACTCGTCTATATGGTGAAAACAATTAAACATTCCCTCGTTTAATAGCTCCGATGAGTTTTATACGACACGGGTACGCAATAACCACATTATGTTGCTTAGTTTATTGCGTGTAATAATGCCGTAAATTATCGTTAAACAGTTAAATTAATAACTGGTGAAATATGGAAATGAATGCACGCAAAACCGTTGATCCCGGCTATAATTTTTAAACTTTTGGTAGTCAGAAGCCCGAAAGTCTGACAACCAGTCTTACTAAGAGGTATCGTATTACCCGGTAACTGTTGTGGAGTTCCGATAGCCAGTGGCTCCATGTAAAATACTGGTATTCAGATGCTTCCGGTTAGACTGGAAGCCGACCCTAACATACTTGGGAAAAGGCTAGGCAGATGATGATATGAATATGAATTTATCAGTGCTATTTTGTCAAAGTAGCTTTGAACCTCACTCAAATGGGGGCACAAAATTCGAAAGTGCACTCATTTGTTTTTAAAGTCAATCATGGCGGATTCACAACGAGACACCGTTCGAATTTTAAAGCTTTATGTCTATCTATGGTACCTTCTATTCTTTTTCTTCTTCGTGTCTCTGGCACGACAGTTTATTTGAATTTCGTTGGCCCAAAACTTCGTCACTTCCACGGCGTTATCGGTGGCAGCGCAGAGGTCACATTGGCTGCATGTTTTGGGACACAGAGGGCAGGATAGAAGATGGAGCACAGATCCACACCCTGCTGCCGTTCCGTTGAGGTAGCCTTTACATCTTTCCATTTCGGTTTAGATACAGTTCAGTGACTTCCAAGTGTTCTATGCAAATATATCTATCGGTGTTGCTACTGTTATGTATCATCATTTCAGCCGAAAGACCCACCCCACATCCACTACTGGACATAGGCCTCCCCCAAGCACCTCCACTTCGACCGGTTCTATGCTTCTCGCATCCAACGGGTTCCTGCGGCCTTCACAAGGTCGTCGGACCACCTGTCTATTTTGTATTAAGATACCTATTCACCTACCGATTTATTCCTACACAAACTCATGTTTTATTCCCATGTGAGGGTAGGTAGACACTACAAAACGCTACCTGCTACGATCCTTACAAACTCCTTTTGATTTATTCCTCTTCGGGAAATCACACTAATATTATAAAGGCGAAAGTTTGCGAGTGTGTGTGTTTATATGTTTGTTACTTCTTCAAGCCCAATCGGCTGAACGGATTTGGATGAAATTTGGCACACAGATAGTTTATAACTAGGATTAACACATAGGCTTCTTTTTATCCCGATATTCCCACGGGATCGACACTTACGTGGGTCAAACCGCTGGGAGTAGGTAGTATACTATAAACGTGAATGTATGTAATTAAAGAATCACTTTAAAAGTATAAAATATCGTTTATGAAGGTTTTATTAAAACATCTCGTGACTCCTAATTAGGTACATAACGCTATAGCCTCATAAAGTAGCGATATAAATTATTTAATTTTATAGTTTACCGTGTCTGTTTTACATTTAAACTTGGTTTTATCGTAAAACAAGAACTATAAATTAGATGAATTAGTTAATAATTACTATGTCTAAGTGATTTCGTAATTTATTGTGTCTATAACTTTGATTAACTGTCAAATGTTTATTTGTTTTGAGTTGAACTTATCATGTATTTACATTCTAGTTCTAGCACAAGCTGGATCCCACGAGCATCATCATCATCTGCCTAGCCTTTTCCCAACTATGTTGGGGTCAGCTTCCAGTCTAACCGGATGCAGCTGAATACCAGTATTTTACATGGAGCGACTGCCTATCTGACCTCCACAACCCAATTAAGCTGGCATTCAATTATCCCACGAGTATCATGGTATTTTCTAGATTTCTTAATTTACACATGATGATTGATGATGATGACATAGGGTCACGTTAAATTAGTGAGCGAAACTCCGCAGACGGGATGGGTATCGGTAATAACTATACCTACACAAAAAAAAAAACACACAAAGGTACACAAATTCAACAAAAAAAAAAAAAAAATTAAATAACATTAAATTTAAACAAAGTCAAAATACATACTTTAGCAATTAAAATAATAATTTAAAATAAAAAAATAAGGAATATAATTTAAAACATAATAATAACATAACCGATTGGATTTCTTATTAATACTCAATACTCAATTCTTTATTGCATTCCATATGTACTACATAGATGGTATTACAAAGTAAATGATCAATATGGACCCTGTCGGGCACAGCAAAAATTAGGAGAGAGGAAGAGGGCTAAGTATCAATTCATGGTTAATTTAATTGATTTCAGTGGTGATAAAACAATTCTACAATTTATCCGCTTATTTGGCTCCGAACCCAGGTTTCACAATTCACAAAGTTCGAACCGTTACCAACAAGCCACCACAGCTTTGAAATGATGCCTTGCAAGAGCATAACTCTTAATTAAACATTAAAAAAAAGCTATCGTATCTTCACGCGTTAATTAACTCCTAATTGATAGTGCAATATTAATTACTCTGAACACATAACATCAAAGAAAATTGATTCAATTTCATTGAGCGCTAAATTTAGTCTAGACACTGCATTAAAACGCTAAAGATACTAATTTAAATAGATTTTATCTTGACTAAAGTGCGAATTTGGATCGTGGCTAAATAATAACAGTTGCACGAGTCCATCGAAGTTAACGCTACGCTTTCCGCGGTCGGTTCGTGGATGGGTGACCACCCATTAGCACGGCGGGTCTTGATATGTATCAAGACCCGCCGTGCCTCGGAAACCGCGTTAAGCATTTGGTCCTCTCTGACATTTGTAGATCTGTGACAATCGTTACAGGTAGTTAGAAGCCCGAAAGCCTAACAACCAGTCTTACCAAGGGGTGCCGTGTTACCGAGTAACTGGGTTATGAAGGTCGGATAGCCAGTCTCTCCATGTAAAATACTTGTATTCCGTTGCTTTAGGTTAGACTGGAAGCTGAATCCAACATCGTTGGAAAAAGGTAGGCAGATTGTTTGAGTTATTCCGGTCTGATCCCCTGAATGTAAAGATTACATGAAAAATGAAACGAAGTCTCTTAATAGCACACTTTTTCAGAAATCATCAACAAAAGTTATTAGTTCCACTATCGGTCAAGAGATGGCGCTGACATAAATCTGCATTATTCTACACCGCAGTGCACAGTGTTAAAATTCTCTGATGATTATAGGCCTCGCCGATGAAAATTTAAAGTCGTAATATGATGGTACGGAACCCTCGGTGCGCGAGTCCGCCTCGCTCTTGCCCGGTTTTTGAAGTGAAAACTTCTATAACGGCGTTGTACACTGTTTTTGTAATGGCTAAAAAATGTTAAACTCGCGTCAGGACACGTGACCTGATCGAAAATTCGTAAGACGGATGGAGAGTGCTACGGCGTAGGTCAAACTGTGCTACGGCGTAGCTCACACTATGCTACGGCGTAGTTCACCATACCAGCATACCAGCGAATATGGCTGTTTTTTGAATAAAATATTTCGTTTGACATTTTGAAGCTTTTTTTAGATTCTATAATTAGACTCAAACTATTTTAAATAGATATTTAGTTAAGAGCGTTTACGCCCTGCGGCATTTTATACAAACTTTCAAGCCCTTATTTTTCGAAATGAATGAACTAACTTTTAGACTTTTGTATCCTGCCTAACTCGCGCCACTGTTACCGTAAGCGACACCACGCGTGTTTTGTTTATAAGACGATTAAAAAAAATACCCGCTTCGGATGTGTTCGGCTGTCCTCGGGATGTACTCGGTTTTAATGTATATCCGATATGTCAGTGAGTGATGGCAAAGTATTCTTTTTGTGTTTTGTTTTCACTTCTGTCGGCACTCCCGGAGTGCCACTGTTTTTTTTTTATTATTGTCTTCTCGCAGTTCAACCTAAGAGCTTGACAAACTCAAACTCAAAGTATTTATTTCAATTAAATCATTTGGAGACACTTTTGAATTGTCAAGAAGTCGGTCAGCTAGAAAAACCGTCGTTAAGCTTAACCGGACTCGCATGTGATTGCCTCAATAAATTAAGGCCTCTAGAAGTCCAGACCCCCGTCTTCTGTTAGGTTTTCAGGTCTTTTGTAAGGTTGTGGTCAAGGATCTTATCTTACAAAAGCCCCATATTTAGCTTGCTTTCTCCCAAGGAATCGGCTTGCCTTACACACTATGTAAGGCAAGCCGATCGGACAGGCATCATAAATTAATTTAACAGCAGTATCAAGATCGTCATAACACGAAACCACCACCAGCAGGGGTACCAGCTACCAGGGTACTAATAAAATAGGAGAGAACGACATAACAGCGCCTGCAGTCATTAAATTACCTGTTAGGAGAACCATCGTTCCAGAATATCTTGGATTCTGATGTTCTAGCAAAGGGTTATTTATATTACAGCACTAGCTTCTGCCCGCGACTTCGTCCCCGTGAATTAATGTCATAACTAATATTATAAATGTGAAAGTAAGTAAGAACAAAAATGATCTAAATTATATAGTTACCACCTAAGTACCTACACATTATGGTAAAGCAATCATAATGATTGTATGTATATGTATTACTTACTCAGTAATCACTATGGAGTGTTCTTAAAGCGAATGTGAGTACCAATACAAACCATTTCTGGTTTAATGGTACAAAAGAAACATAAACCTGTATTAAGATTGTACGTATAAAATAATAAATAAATAAATAATTAGTATGGTTTTTATGTTTTTTTTTTATGTTTTCCTTCACCGTTTTGAGAGCAGTGGTGATGAATTAAGGGGCTTACAGGACATAAACGCCAAAAACGCAAGTTTTAGAAACAATAAAAGTATATGATCGACTACAGTAAACAAAATCTGAAAAATATATGATATTCTTCAGGATATACCTATGCTAGAGGCCTATGTCCAGCAGTGGACGTCTTTCGGCTGAAATGATGATGATGATGATGATACCTATGCTAGGTAGATAGTGTGTTGAAAACATAATAGGTACAACTAATTTGATACGATACAAAAAAATCATGAAGATACCTCTAAAAACTTTCGTATTACAATAAAAATCATACTAATATAGGTACATACAATCATTCTGATTTTTTTTGTCAGATTATTTTACAAGCAACATACTAAAAGTTTTAATTTTTTAGTCCAAACGATAGATTTTTCGTAATTAAATAACTGCTTCATATTTAGCAATAAATTCGCTTCTCTTTCTTTTCTATGCAGTCCGACAGTGACCGCGCTTTAGGTCATGTAAGCCCTATAATTCTGGTTATAGATCTTATCCAAAACCTAGAAACTTGTCCCAACTTTTCTATCTCTTTTATAGCAACACTACACGGGTCCGACGTCGTAGTCGTACTCAATAATTGACTCTTACAGAGTTGCGACTTGCAAGCTAGCTTACTGCTAATTAAATTATACAATGTTTTTACTGACATTCCAACGTAAACTGTGGCAATTTATGTCAAGAATTTTAAATTAAAATGTTTAACGTGTCCTATATCCACTTACGACTATAATGTGTAGAGAACTAGAGATTTAAGACACTTGACGGATTCCTACTAATTACATCAGTCTAATTTATTTATTTTCAGCCGCATAAGTGTCAATCCCGTGGTAATATCGGGATAAAAACTATCCTATGTCCTTTCCCGGGACTCAAACTATCTCTATACCAAGTTTCATCTAAATCGGTTCAGCGGTTTAAGCGTGAAGAGGTAACAGACAGACAGACTTTCGCATTTATAATATTAAGTATGGATTATTGTATTTTTATTTGGTCTCCTTTACTCTTTCACACCGTCTACATCTCTCTATCTATTGTCCTATCGCAGGTACTATACTATTTTTCTGTTCTGTTTTTAGGGTTCCGTACCCAAAGGGTAAAACGGGACCCTAGTCTGTCACCAGGCTGTATCTCATTGAAATTTGCACAGATGATGTATTTCTGTTGCCGCTATAACAACAAATACTAAAAACAGAATAAAATATTTTTAAGGGGGCTCCCATACAACAAACGTGGATTTTTCGGCGTTTTTGCCTTGTGGTACAGAACCCTTCGTGTCGGACTCTCACATTGGCCAGTTTTTTTTTACTCCTGCCCTCTAACGAGAGGTTAAGATGAACTATAATAAACCATTTCTAAGAATGATAACTTGCATTAAAGTTGGTCTTGTTTGCTCTCGCGCTATGATTCGCTCGGAAGCTTGATTCCTAAGTAATTGGCCGAACCAGCGCTTAAACTTTGGACTTTAGGTACACGATGCAGTTTTGTTCGTGCACGCGGCTTTTCTGGCGTCTGCAATTTTTACTCTTAAGTTGTGCTAAGATTGCCAGTTTCTTGAGCTAGGTTTTTATAGAAAATTGGTTGGCACCAAACCGGGGGCCCTTGGCTAAATAATAACAACCGCACAGGTCGATAGGTCAGGTTAAGCTACGCTTGCCGCGGTTGGTCTGTGGATGGGTGACCATCTTTACATACCGTGACCCCTCCGTGTCTCGGAAAGCACGTTAAGCCGTTGGTCCCGGCTGTCATTCGTGGATCTTTGACAGTCGTTACGGCCTTACTGGTAGTCAGAAGCCCGGAAGTCTGACAACCAGTCTTATCAAGGGGTATCATATTACCCAGTAATTGGGTTGTGGAGGTCAGATGGCAGTAGTTCCATGTAAAATACTGGTATTCAGCTGCATCCGGTTAGACTGGAAGCCGACATGGTTGGGAAAAGGCTAGGCACCACTAATATGTTATGGTAGACGCCCATTGCTTAGGAAACTGCTCACGTGTGGCACTTTACTAGTCATTACCTTGCTAGTCGTTAGTGAAACCGGTCACAAGTGCCTAAGTGCCGAAACACCAAATACCAATTTTTTTGACGTGACAACGTCTTAAATTAGGTTGCGGCTGGGAGTCACTTATGAAAAAGTGTAACGCTCGGTAACGTTACGATGAGTCACCGAACGAGAGAGAGGCCCGCCGAATGCCTTGCGTCTCTCTCCCACTCAACTATTCTACCGAGAAAAAGACGTTGTCACGTAAAATCTTCGCCCGTAAAACCGACTTTACAGGCAACCATTTTTTTTAAATGCCTAGGTATATACTAAAGCCACTGTCCCACGGCCCGTTAACTGACAGGCCGCGCCACCCTTTGCTACGCCTGTAGAGGCTGTCAATAGGAAAAGCACCCAAAAGGCTGGCAAAATTGCCACGTTGTATGGCAAGGCTGATTATTGGGGCAAATATAGGTCAGCCCTCTCGTCACGTGAAGAGTCTCTAGCGGTATCTACAGCGCCACATGCGAACAACGCGTCATACTGACGTCACGCAAATCCTGCATCGCGCAAGCAGAGTTTACCGCGCAACTAGCATAGATACAACGGCCCGACATGAATAATCGGGCAGTTGCCCGCCAGACACAACACCCGTCTGGGTCCTCCCTTTTCTATGGAGGTTGAGTGAATTTTACACCCTGTTCCTCATACCTCTATAAGTCGACCAACCGCTTGTCGATGTCGACACTAACTTTAAAATTGAAAGACTTGACTAATTAATCATATCTTTGTTTTCAGCGATTCGGTATTTATTAAATTTGTTGTTGATTAATGGACCCCTTCGACATCTTGGGCTTATCTTAACCCATTTGTTAAATGGAAATAAAAAAATACAAGCAATATTTTTTCCTGCTTTTGTACTTTAGTGTAATTGGGTTGGTAAATTAGACGACATTCTTCCTTATCGAAAGTGTTTACAGTCATCAGATACCTGAAATGTAACATCAATGCGTTCCCTTTAGAAACAATGTCTCATTTGCCTGTTATTTGACGTATTCCACATTGGGCACCCGCTATATGGCACCTGAGTAAATGTGCCGCTGTGTGTCAGGTGCCATTTAAGCGGGTGCCCAATGTGGAATACGTCTGTTATTTTATCAGAAGGCGAATTCTCGTAATCAAAAACGTTCAAAATCTAGTCTCAATCTCCTCTCACCGACAATAAATGTTAAAAACGGAGTGTTGGTGGCATAGTCGACAACCCGCCTTCCATGATTTGAGCACCGTAGGCACTCAAATACACGAGCGGCACTTTGTCGACGGCTGCAAACACTCGTCGTTGCCTCTGGCGATGACGCGTCTTGCTCGTGTTCATGCTATGTGATAGATCAGGGTTTCTTAAAGTGGGGTCCACGGACCCCTTAGGGGTCCGTAACATGAGTGCCAGAGGTCCGCAGCAGCTCAGTAAAGTTTTGGTGTTCTTTGAGTCAAGCTTACCCAATTCTGGTCAAACGAGCTATGTCCGTTCTGATACCATTTGCAACTACATATCTTTGTGAGGCAGGATTCTCGGTCAATAAAAACAAAAAATCGTAATCGATTGAACGTTAAAGATTATATGCGCCTTGCCCTGTCGAAGACAAGTCCACAATTTGACGTGCTTATTGAGGCCAAACAAGAGCATCCTTCTCACTCATTTATTTTGGTTTTACCTAATTAAGTATTAGTAAATTAATTAAAATAAAAGTCTTTTGTGCAATAAAACTACTTAATCAAAGGCATAAAATGTTTGTTTTTTTTTCGTAAAATATTCTTTGACAGGGGTCCGTAGAGGTTTTTGAATTCGGTTAGTGGTTCGTGACTGCAAAAAGTTTAAGAAACCCTGTAATAATAGATCAAGCCTATTGCTATCAACCGGGCTCAAGACTCGGGCTGCTACTGAGAAATTCCAGATGGAAATACCCAATTTTATGATCCTTTCGTCCTACGTATTCGCTCCTGCGAATGTGTTCTTGATTTGAATAAATGTCAAAATTACAAAGCCGGCTGCACGCAATCCTAATTTGAATGATGAATGTTCAGCCATCGTATTCGTTTGTCATTCCCGTGTTTGTTTGAATAACCGTTCAAATATGGAATGTAACGTTTTTAAAATAAGCGTAAGCCCAGGTTATCCAGCGCGTTTTCCGGCGGCGATTTTTTTCGCGCACTGGATTTTCAACGCATTGCTCAGCGCCGAGAGTTGAAAATCCAGTGCGCTATAAAATCCCGCCGCGATATTTTTACGTAGGCTTTTTTTTTTGTGGATGTGAAATCATCAAATGACCCTTCCCGCTCTGGGTGGAGCGGAAGGGAGTGTCAGACTCTTACTGACTAAAACCCACCCGTGTTCCTTCTTTAGCCCTTTATGTTCCGGGCCAGCGGTAACCCTTTCGGACAATCCCGCTGACCCGGCACAATCCCGCTGACTAAAGGGCTAAAGAGGCTTTTTCACTGAACCGACGAACATGAATGTGTTTTCGTAGTGATTGGTTGGGATTTACGGGTGAATGCTCGCTTGCACATTTATTTAGTGAGAATAATAATATTGTATTACTAGTGAACATTGAACAGAGCAGTGGTGGCCGAGTGGTAACGGCCGCGACTTACGAGTTGTAGGTCGTAGGTTCGAACCCAGACAGGCGCTTTACTTTGTGTAAAATTATTTCATCACCACTGCTCTCAAAACGGTGAAGGAAAACATCGTGAGGAAACCGGCATGTCCTAGAACCAAAAATTCGAAGACATGTGACATCTGCCAATCCGCACTGGGCCCACGTGGTGGATTACGGCCCACTCCCTCTCACCGAGAGGAGGCCAGTGTCCCAGCATTGGGAACATTATATAGGCTGATTATGGAGTGAACATTCGTTCAAAATAAATCCTTGTTCAGAATGGTTAATGAGCACTGTATGTATCTGACATTAATAATAAGGCTGAAGAGTTTGTTTGAACGCGCTAATCTCTGGAACGCGCGCGACACAAAGGCACCGCTCGTTGCGCGACTTGCGGACTGCGGTGCCATTGTGTCGCGCGCGATTTTATCGCGTGTCGCGCCTGCTTGAAGGAGCTTTAACATTCGGATTTTAAAAAACATTTTTGCATTTTATAGCCCTATTTTTGAAGAAGGCTATTTAACATCACGCTCTGATCCTTAGGAGTCAAGCAGAAAGAAAAAAAGTTAGAAAGATCACTGAGTGAACACGAAGTGACAGCACTGCCTGGAGGAAGCTAGTATCAAATATTTGAACGAATTGTTTGTTCAGGGAGAAAGCACACCTTAAAAATTTCATAATTGTTGAAAAAAAGAAGCGATTTTAATTTCGCGTAACCTAATTTTCCTGGACGTTTTAATAAAACATGTTTTCCAAATACCTCGCGCGTTCACGTTTAAAATTTAATAAAAATGGTATTTTCGCTTGAAATTTTTGTAAAAGAGGCTTTCTGATTTAAATACCTTAGGTTTCATAATATTATTTGATTTATGCATATTTTTGTAAAACTTTTTTGTCCAGCAAAACATTTTTTTTTATTGACGCTCGTGTGTAAATATTCTGTAGGTGCTACACGTTGAAAGATAATTTTATTAGGTACAAAACGAGTCCTAACTTTAGACCTAGCCTAAATCTTTGAGCCACTTAGGTAGGTACTGTATTTTGATCTTTATTCTGACAAGTGTAAAGTTCTTAACGAAAAATTACTAACTTAGAGTCGGGTTTAACATCACTTTTTGTAATAAGAACTTAAACTTACATAGTAAATTACTTGTTATTTTTAGGGTTCCGTACCCAAAGGGTAAAAACGGGACCTTATTACTAAGACTCCACTGTCCGTCTGTCTGTCACCAGGCTGTATCTCATAAACCGTGATAGCTAGACAGTTGAAATTGTCACACATGATGTATTTCTGTTGCCGCTAAGTATAACAACAAATAATAAAAATAAAATAAAGTTAAAATTTAAAGGGGGTATAAAATAAACGTTTTTTCGGCGTTTTACCTATGCCTTTTGTTACGGAGCCCTTCGTGTGCGAGTCTGACTCGCACTTGCCCGGTTTTTTATTGTTTGTATTTATTGTGCGTGTCCCAAATATAATATTTTTCTTCCATCTTTCTTTCTTTAACTTGTCGGATTATAGTTCGAAATATAAAAACGGCCCGATGTTTTAAACCTGGATCTAGATAAACCTTGTTTTGTAATAAAGCCGATATCGTTTCACTTAGGTATGTGTTTATTCCTGACGTTAGTTCTTTAGCGTCAATGTTGCGTACAAAGCTCATGAATAAGTCTTCATCATCATCTGCCTAGGCTTTTCCCAATTATGTTGGGGTCGGCTTCCAGTCTAACGGGATGCAGCTGAATACCAGTATTTGAATATTTTTTTAGTATTGTATTGTATTGCCTTTAGCAGTAAATAAAAAAATGTCCAAATATTAGTGCATTAAATGGGAAACTTTTTTTCTGACGCTTTCCATTAGCAACTAACAACAACGTCGAAAATTCAAGCGGTTAACTTAAAATAAGTATACAAATTCAGTCATTCTGCATTAATTTACATAAATTATTGAACCCTTCAAAAATCGAATAAATAGACCGGAAATAATCGGTCGATCCCAAAAAAACACCGAGCCAAACCATAAACAACAGTTATTATCAGATTTAAATGAAAATAAAAATACACTCCTTAAAAATACAAATCCACACTCGTAGAGGTAACTTCAAAACCTCTTGTTTGTTTGATTACAGTGATCAGTGACCGGCCGGGGGCTACACTCCACACTTTGGTTTAGCTTCCCCGAATTATCACTATATGTATTGTCCGTTTGTGTACTGACGACGGAAAGAAGGAAAGAAAACATAAAAAAATATATTTATTGAGACTTACAGAAAGATCACAAACTTAGGTTCCGTACCTACCCCAAGGGTAAAAACGGCACCCTATTACTAAGACTCCACTGTCCGTTTGTCTGTCTGTCTGTCACCAGGCTGATACAGCCTCATGAACCGTGATAGCTAGATAGTTGAAATTTTCACAGATGATGTATTTCTGTTGCCGCTATAATCACAAATAATAAAAATAAAGTTAAAATTTAAAAGTGTATAAAAGAAACGTTTTTTTCGGCGGTTTATGGCTTGTGGTACGGAACCCTTCCTGTGCGAGTCCGACTCGCACTTGGCCGGTTTTTTTTAATTTCTTTTTATGGGCGCATTTCGCTAATGAAACTGAACGCGTACTGCACATCTACGTTCAAAAGCTGCCAGTGTCAAAATAATTGTTGTGGAATATTGACACTCTTCTCTTGTCTATTGAACATGGTTTAGAAGTTATGAACGCGTTCACTTTCGTCTGTGAAATGCGCTCCTTAAAATAGATTTGACACTGACAGCTCTTGAACGCGGTTCAGAAGTGATTATCGCGTTCAGTATAAAGGCTCCTTCAAACAGACGCGAAGCGTGATAAAATCGCGCGCGACACAAAGGCACCGCAAGTCGCGCAACGAGGGGTGCCTTTGTGTCACGCGCGATTATATCGCGTGTCGCGCCTGTTTGTAGGAGCCTTTAATAGTGAAATGCGCGATTTAAAGTGAAATTCCTTCATTTCGTTAGCTTGAAAGAAGTTGAATTTCTCGTACATTTAAGTCCACACTCGTAGAGGTGACTTCAAAACCCTCTTATTTGTTTGATTACAGTGATCAGTGACCGGGCCGGCGGCTACTCTCCACACGTTGTTTTAGCTCCCTCGAATTATCACTTCGTTGTTTTTATTGTCCGTTTGTACTGACAGTTATAGAAGTTTTGATATCCGTTATAACGTGGTTTTTGAGGGAGATTTTATTTAATTTAGGTGGTAAATGGGATATTTTCGTTTAATTTGAAATGTTTCAGGTATGAATAAAATAAAATAAAAAAACGGCCAAGTGCGAGTCGGGCTCGCATACGAAGGGTTCCGTACCTACCATTATAAAAACGGCAAAAAAATCATGTCTGTTGTATGGGAGCCCTCTTAAATATTTATTCTATTCTGTTTTTAGTATTTGTTGTTATAGCGGCAACAGAAATACACCATCTGTGAAAATTTCAACTGTCTAACTATCACGGTTTATGCGATACAGCCTGGTGACAGACGGACAGTGGAGTCTTGGTAATAGGGTCCCGTTTTACCCTTTGGGTTCGGAACCCTAAAAATGAAGGTCTGGGACGTAAAATAAATACTTAGGTACAGTCAACAAAGGAGTTAAGTATACAGGAGCGTCGGATATAGTTGAAGTTTACTAAGAAACCGATGGATGTTCTGGACTGAAATTTAATTTAATAAATGAGCTGTTTGTTTTCTATTAATAAACTAAAATTTTATTTGAGAATATCCATTGGTTTCTTAGTAAACTTAAACAATATCCGACGCTCCTGTATACTTAACTCCTTTGTTGACTGTACATGAAGGCTGATGATGATATAGGTACGAAAGAAAGAACGAAATGAAGCGCTGACCTACAATAAATACAATAAAATCTATAAAAATGTTTGATTCTACTAAAATACCGATTAGTGATATAATTGAAATTGTCAGCCGTAACCTGTCCACTGCTAGACAAAAGCTACCTCAAAATATTCCAAAAATTAATGACATTCAACTCATTTAAAAAATTGAAATGAAAACCAAACTTAATTCTCTGACGCTACAGAACCAACAATTTTAAAATCATCCTGTCTGTCTGCGTGTCTGATTGGCTGCGCCGACCACCACTTATTTACCGATCCACAATTTTCGGTATGCAATTATCTTCACCGTTTTGATTCGTTTGTAGGTATCTTGTAATTAGGCTCTTGACAAGCGGTGGCACCAGGGACAGAAAAGTTGTAAGAGAATCTGTTGTCTTGGTCTGGGCATGTGATGACGAGGAATGAAAAGCGTGTGACTAAAAAAGTGCAAAAGCTTTGTCCCCTTGATAAAAAATCAAATAATTATAATGCCTAGGAAAATGTTGACGACCCCTGAAACGTCACTTTGATAATGACATTTTTGTATACATTTTTGATATGATACATTCTTAATTTAAACTTATTGGAAGTAACCGAAAAGCGAAAGGTCAAAGAGTTTAATTCCCTTACAAAGTAACGTCTTTTCATATCAACTATCTAGATCAAATAGGTATTTGACTCCGAGCTAACATCAAAGGACAGCCTATTAATATAAATTACTATCCCAAAATTACTCCCAAACATGATAATAATTCAAATCTTCATAAAGCCGAGCGCAGACAGTCTAATTCCCAACCCTAATTCAAATCTCAAGTTAATTTGGCGTAAAACCTAATCAATCCCTAATTGCCGACACAGAATAGATAGGGACAGAAGATCAGCTGACGGCTCCATATAATGAGGGGCTCGTGGTTAAATAATAACAGCCGAACGAGTCGATCGGAGGTTATCGGGATCAGTGAACAGGGGCCCTAAAAAGGCCACTTTGGCAAAATCAAAAAAAGATAACATTATGAATCATAATATGGCGAAGACAGTCCGTGTTTTCTTTTTTTCGCTGCACTACGTAGGTATACATCAAAGAGATTGAGATTAGATTGGGATTGGATTGATTGGTATTTTAGCACAGACAAAAAAAAAAATAACTGAAAAATCCTTCACCAATCGGATTTGGTACGATTAACTTAACAGTTAACTGTCCATTATAATTAATAATGTTATCCTTTTATGATTCTGCCAAAGTGGCCTTTTTAGGCCCCCGGTTCGTAGATGGGTGAGTATCCATTACACTGAATGAACAGGTTCACTCAATCTGTGTGGTACTTTCCTCAAAAGACCACCTCAGACATCGATCTACATGGTCTTCATATAACCTGACCAAGATTATGTCTGGACTTTAAAAGAGACTGTGACCTCTGAGTTTGTTTCGGCCTTTCTTCTCAGAGTATGTCTGATAGGAAACGCCGACCTCATCTAGTTTTAAAAATATGATTGACGTGTGTGCAGGTCAATGTCGGATTGTATGTTTTTGTGTGTGTTTTTATTATTGAGAAATATAGCTTTACTTAATTAGAAATTCACCTTTAGGCAGAATTGACCTCAAAGGTACTGATTTCATGAAATATTCATTCAATTGGTTAATAATTATGAACTTGGAGAGATGTATTGATAATTTTTGTGATTATAATTTTATAAATAAAAATTGGTTACGGATCATATTTAGATCGACATACAGTCTGATCCTGATTCGATCACGCAGGGAAACTCCAAGCATAGCCCTCTCCATTTCCCTTTGGGTGACTTTTAGCTTTCTTATAAGGCCCATTGTGAGCGACCACGTTTCAGTGCCATAAGTCATCACTGGCAACACGCACTGGTCAAAGGCTTTCGTCTTGAGACACTGCGGTATGTGGGACGAGAAGATATTGCGTAGCTTTCCGTACGCTGCCCAGCCGAGTCGGATGGCAGTGGGCAGGGCACATTGCTCGCAGAACAGATGGCCGATGGGGCCGAAAGGTTCTGGAGTGGCGACCGCGTACCGGAATACGTAGTGTTGGAAGGCCTCCCCACAAGGTGGTCCGACGACGTTATGAAGGTCGCAGGAACCCGTTGGATGCGAGAAGCACAGAATTGGTCGAAGTGGGGGTGCTTGGAGGCATAATATGTCCAGCAGTGGACGTCGTTTCGGCTGAAATGATGATGATGATGACAGCCTGATACTGACATGCAAATTGTAAAAAACTTAGAAAATTTGATTTTCGCAGGCTACCTTTACTTTACTTTCGGTTTAAGATCGCCGCATGTTCGCGAGCGTCTAAGGGTCAGTTCACACCGAGACGCGACGCGACGCGCAGTTTTCAAGATAGAAATACAATTACAGACCTTATCTACTACACTAAAAGGTACACAATTCAGTGTCTACTAGCTACGTCGAGCTACGCAGCGCGGCGCCGCCGCCGCGCGGCGTAGCTCACTGAATCGTGTACCTTTTTGTGTAGTAGATAAGGTCTGTAATTGTATTTATATCTTGAAAACTGCGCGTCGCGTCGCGTCTCGGTGTGAACTGACCCTAAGTGTGCTTACGCCTCTTTTCGCTCTATGTATATAACAGGCATTTGTATCTATTAATTAGTGTCACTGTTCAACTATGTTATCCCAATCCGAATTTATATAACAATTACACTAATTTACTGAAGCAAATGCCTGACATGTTCTAGAATCAGTAATAATAATTAATTCAATTTGTCATAGTTTGGTCGGGATGCTTCAGACGAACTGACGTGCATAATCTGTCGCTGCGTTTCGTTGTCTTGTCAATTGTCAAGTTGTGTTGCCGTTTGGGAGTTGTTCGATTAATTTGTATGTCTAATGTGTTTGAGGGTGATTTAGTTATAATTATTTATAAGGTAGTATAGAAGCTGTAAGTGCATCATCATTGGAATTAATAACTGGAGCAAATAGAAATTAGGAAACTATAAAAATAAAAAGGTTTATTTTGTAATAGGCTTCGTGTTTCAGTCGACATGGAAGGCAATCGTTCACCCCTTATTACCCCTCATTACCCATTGTTTAGTTTTAAGTTGTTGAATGTTGTCTGTTACGGGGGTGACATTATCACTAAGTGATAAAACCCTTTCAAATAAATAAAGATAAAAAAAAAACCCTTATTATTCGTATTTTACCTTAGTGAATAATATACCTACATAATTTGTATATTTCTTTGAATTTTACGTTTAACTGATAATTTATGTATTAGACAAATTAGATAACACTAAAATTAATTTGCAATTCTCCCCAGTTTTAAGAGTATAAAAATAATTTGTGTTTTTTTCAGTTTTTCTCTTAATTTTTTAGGTTCTGCTTGTTATACTTGATTGTAATTTCAAACTTTTATTATAAATTATCTTGACTCTAACCGTTTTGTAAATTAATATGTCCTATCTAGGAGAACCGGGTGATCTGTAGCTCAGGACCCTTTTATCTTAGACTCCTTTCTCTATTTCAGATTGTGGACAAAATAAATACATAAATATTTTGGGAATATATAATAATACTAGCTGCGCCCCGCGGTTTCACCCGCATAAGTTTCGATCCCGTGGGAATATTATCGGGATAAAAATAAGCCTATATTTTAATCCAGGGTGTCAGCTACCTCCATACAAAATTTTATCAAAATTGGTCCAGCCGTTTGAGCGTGAAGAAGTAACAAACACATAAACACACCCCCACACACACCCCCACTTACAAACTTTCACCTTTATAATATTAGTTTGAAAAAGTGTACATACTAAAGTTTTTCTCACGTTCTTTTCACAAAAAACCTTTCTCAAAAACCCCAATCCTTCATCCAAACAACTTGCCAAAATTCGAAGCTCATCAATTGAACATGCGAAGTCCGAAACGAGCAGGAAATGTGACGGCGCCCGGAAATGGTGTGATTAATTAAATTTCACATGACGTCACATCTGTGACGTAGGCAATTGGGTTTAAATATGCTTAACGCGTTTGCGATGTTTTGCTCTAATTGTGTTAAGAGTTCGTGTTGGGAATATTATTGAATTAATGTGAAGTTACTGGGTTTCAGTGTTTTTGTTAATTAATTTGTCATTACTGCTGTTTATGACATAATTTATTTATTTTCTCTCACGCAGGTCACACATTTTACAATAAATAATTGTCGGTTTTAGTGTCAGGGCACTGCAAACGACGACGACGGATTAACCTACTTACATTTTGACGAGTTATACGAACATATATGTAGGGAACAGCTGATTTTTTTTCGCGATTTCATGTTTGGTCCCATAGTAAAAGTTGTTAATAATGATGAGTACAATGACCTCTTAAGAGGTTGTTCATGTTTTACCAATAACCCTGTATACATAAAAACTTAAATTAAAAAAATATATTCAATTCAATTTATTTCATTAAAAGTATAAAAAATCTAATCAAATAAAACATAGCTATTAGTAGAATTGAATTACCGCTGTATCTGTCTGTGGATACCTTTAGTCTGCAACCAACAACAAGTTGTAATGTAAACCCTATGTCACAAGACCTACAGTCCAAAATCGCAATCGCTCGCCTATCTACAAATTATTTCCAATATTTTTTCTTAATGAATGCCGTATCGTACTTATCATAAGGTCCAAAATGGCGATCGCTCATAACAGATTCTCGCCCAATAATTGTGCAGTCAGCCACATCAAGCATTATTTTTCAAGAATTTTATTTAGCTCGCGGGCTTATTTAACGTTCCTTATACTTCCTTGTCAGTAATACTGCACCTATATTAATATAGGTAAAAAGAACATACAGTAGTCTTAAAAAGCCATTAATTTTGTTGTTTTTATTCAAGTTAATGACTAGGCGGGTGGGAGGTAAAGGTGGATCATTTTGTTTTAAAAGTAAATGAGGGTTTAACTTAAGGCGAAAGCGCCAGGGTAGCCCGCGAAATACATTTTTTTTTAAGTTTTTTGCAATTTGCTGGTCAGTAATAAGTTGTACGTTGATTAAAATATGATTCGCGGCCGTAACAAATATGTATTTACAGAATTATAATCATTACAACAACTTGTTAAGTTAGTATAATCCCCAACTGTCAAGATTTCATGAAATAGTCATCCTTGGGGATTACTTGGTCTTAATACTGACCAGCAAATTGCAAAAAAGGTAAAAAAAAAATAATTTCGCGGGCTACTCTGGCGCTTTCGCCTTAAGTATTTGGGAAGTTACTTGGTGGTGACTTGTTTGCCTGTGGCGATGTCTGTGTTTCGTCATAATCTTTAATGACCTGCCATGCAATCTTTCCTTCTGTGGTCTGTGGTTATTCCTTGGGTATTTCCTTCTAAGGTGCATCGGACGTGGACGTAGGTACATATTTAAGTATACTGTGTTCGTGATTTACTATCCAATCATGTAAACAAATGAGTGATTTTGGAAAAAAACAACTTTAATACTATAATATGAATTAACACATAAAGTTCTGTTTGCTCTACAACTTGCAACACTACCTATCATATTTCCTAAAGAATATCATATATTTTTCTTATTTTGTTTACTGTAGTCGATCATATAATTTCTAAAACTTGCGTTTAGGTCCAGTAAGCCCCTAAAAGAAAACTGTTCTAGAAATCCACCACCATTCACGATAGTATCATTACATTTTCGTCTTACGCTACTTTTTCTTCTTTTTTCCAGGTACGTCCAATAAACTTGCTGAGTGGATTTTGTCTCCGGGCCGATAAAGGCTGTGTGTGTTAAACCCTTCCGATTTACCTTGAAAACTCCTTCGTTACTGCGGCATTTATTTGTCAGGTGAGACGGGTTGGGGTTCTGTGTGACGTCAGAGTGGTAATTTGGTGATGCAATAGGTATGGAATGTTCTTTCCGTTGCTTATTCATCGGCATCATCATAATCAGCCTATAATGTTCCCACTGCTGGGACACAGGCCCCCTCTCTGTGAGAGAGAGCTTATCCAATCTTTATTGCTTCACCAAATTACCAATCTTATTACATTTGGTAAAGTACAAGCTGACGCTGTGCTTACGATGTTTTCCTTTTTAACCGACTTCAAAACAAGGAGGTTCTCCGTAGGTTCCCGTTGACCTAGAATCATAAGATTTGGCAAGAAGCAATGTCATGTAACACAAGTACCTAAAGGAACAGATCGAAAACTCTAAATTTGTAGCTACATTACAAAGTTTTTTTTTTTCGTGCTAAGCTATTTACATACCTACTTATATGGAACCTTTGGTGCTCGAGTCCGATTCATAGAAAAGTGCAATAACCACGCGGTCAAAATGTATGGAACAGCATTCTTTTTAGGGTTCCATACCCAAAGGGTAAAAACGGGACCCTATTACTAAGACTTCGCTGTCTGTCCGTCCGTCTGTCTGTCACCAGGCTGTATCTCAAAAACCGCGATAGCTAGACAGTTTAAATTTTCACAAACTATGTATTTCTGTTGCCGCTTTAACAACACATACTAAAAACAAAATAAAATAAATATTTAAGGGTCCCATACAACAAACGTGTTTTTTTTCGGCGTTTTTGCCTTGTGGTACGGAACCCTTCGTGTGCGAGTCCGACTCGCACTTGGCCAGTTTTTTTAAATAACCTACGAGAGTTTCAACGCAGTTTCAGAACCATATAATGAATCCCTGGTAACAGATTGGGCAACAATGTCGATGCCACCCTGTGTTATTAATAAAGTCTACTACTCAGAACCCAAAAGGTTGGCGTAATATAGGGAATATCCGAATTTTGTCGAAGTTCACGCTTGACTGTTCCTTCTGATCTCGTGTGACAAAGTATTTACGGAAGGAATTTACATAGTACCCGTGTGTGGTGGTGAGGGGTCCGGTACGTGGCTAAATAATAACAGCCGCACAGCTCGATCAATCAGGTTAAGCTACGCTTGCCGCGGTTGGTCTGTGGATGGGTGACCATCTTTACATACCGTGACCCCTCCGTGCTTCTGAAAGCACCTTAAGCCGTTGGTCCCGGCTGTCATTCGTGGATCTTTGACAGTCGCTACGGGTAGCCAGAAGCCCGAAAGTCTGACAACCAGTCTCACCAAGGAGTATCGTATTACCCAATAACTGGGTTGTGGAGTTCAGATAGGCAGTCGCTCCATGTAAAATACTGGTATTTAGCTGCATCCGGTTAGACTGGAAGCCGACCTCAACATAGCTGGGTAAAGGCTAGGCAGATGATGAGAAAATATACTTTAATAAAAATAAACTTAAGTAGATATTCAGTTGACAGTTCTGAAGTATTTGGCAAAGGCACAAACTATTGCGGCGCCTCAGAAGGCCGCAACTTGACTTTACTGTCACCGTTAAGTAGATGAGTTTGTTGGCAAGTGGACTGGCTTTCCAATTAATTACAGTAAGTAGGTACTGTGACTGAGATAGTAACGGATTTATGGAAATAAAAAAAAAATAATATCACTAACTTATGTTCTTGAAACTTTGCGAACATCAAAGGACATAAAAACATGAAAAACGTGAAAAACCACATAATTTTAAGCATCATTTCAAGACGCCAGCACACCACCTATATATGCAGGTATGTCCTAAAACCAAAAATTCCAAGACATGTGACATCTACTAACCCGCGCTGGGCCCGCGTGGTGAATTACGGCCCACTCCCTCTCACCAAGAGGAGGCCAGTGTCCCAGCAGTGGGAACATTACCTATAGGCTGATTATGATTTGAAAAATGTGGAAACGAATTAGTCAAATTAACTTGAACTTCAAACGTTTAGAAAGGTTTAGACAAAAAAAAAAAATACACTTCCGTTTTATGTTTTCAAGTGAAATATAGCAATATTATTTACTTAGTTTTCCTAACAAAAATAGTACTCATAAATATTTCTCATTGAAAGAAAATTAAACCTATTTTATCATGGCGTTTATCCCATATGATACTCAGCTGTACAAACTTACAGAATTTAACGCAATTCAGTAACCCAATTCTGCTTTTCCAATTTCACCCTTACAGTAAGCATCTAAAAATCGGTATATTTTTTATCCCCACGTCAGCAAGGATTACCGATTATGTAAGCACCGGAAAGCGTAAGAACGCCATCTTCCGTATAGATAGGGAATTTTCTATTGAAAAATATATGTTGATACAAAATATTCTGTGAAGTGAAAACCTTGGAGAACTATCAAGAAAGGGTTAGGGATAAGCCTAGTTCACAAGTCAGAGAACATTAAAAAAAAAACAGTGGCACTCTGGGAGTGCCGACAGAAGTGAAAACAAAACACAAACAGAATACTTTGCCATCACTCACTGACATATCGCTATTTTGACATTACAAGCAGACACTAACGGTATATTTGCCAGCTTCTAACCGAAAGGAATCTCTGTAAGGATACAATAAACTAAATAAATCCCACACAAACTCCAAACCCCTTTATGTCCACACCTTAACCTGGAAAAAACTTGGGATTCGACCCTCGAGTCCTCCAAATCGCAAATGATGTATATATTCGCGCGTCCAGCTAGTTATAATTCCCAAAACGCTCGTATTCTAACACTTTAGCCGTATAATATTCTTTATGAGCACCTACGACAGATGTGTGGAGCGAAATATAAGCGGAAGCGATTTTGAATATTGAAAATATTGGAGAACTGGTGAAACTAATTTGATTCATTATCATCTAACGGCCTACCCTTTTCCCAGCTACGTCGGGGAGGTTTTCCAGCCTAACCGGTTGCAGCTGAATATCAGTATTTTACATGGAGCTAATGCCTATCCGACGTCCACAACCCAGTTTCTGGGTAATACGATACCTCTTGGTAAAACTTTCAAGCACAATCAATGATTTTGAAGGTTATAGCTAATCCATTACGTCTTCATACGAAAAATTGGTCTGCTCAACAACGTAAATAGCACAATGAATGTTGTTGAATTGCCGCGACTGATAGTGTATTACGCAATTACCCGGCTGGTTGTGAAACGAATTTGATTATGGATTGCGATTTCAAAACGAAGACTTTGCTAATTCATCTTGAACTGTAGCTACTCTAAATTTTTTACTTAATACTCAATTCTTTATTGCATTCCATATGTATTACATAGATGGTATTACAAAGTAAATGATCATTATGGAACCTTATGTTAAGGTAGGTATTTTTACTTCTAGTTGACCTTTAAAAGCAGTAACAACAGTATTTAACTCATACACGTTATTAATTTAATATACCACAGCAGCATTGTGAATACATCAGCTCAATTTGATACTTAACGAGCGAAACGGATGAGGTTTGAATATTATTATAATAACTAAGGAAAATGGAGTTTTAATACTAGACCCCATTAATGTACTGAACTATGTACCGTAACGAGATTCTGATGGTCACTTAGTTTTATTTTTAGAGTATCGCTATGCAGATATATTGATAAAAAATAAGATATTAGTTGCTTTTCTTGAAATTTTGGTTAAAGGTTTTAACTTTTATATTGTACGAGTACTTACTGTCAGCGGTAGCTTCACCGCTGACAGTAAGTACAATATAAAAGTTAAAACCTTTTATAAAAATGAAATAAAAACATAAAAATTCAGATTAAGGCCGAAATTAATAAACTTAGTAGTGAAAAAAAAAAGAAAAATGCGTTTGTATATTTAGCATGCATGCGTACTTTGGTTAAGAATTATTTCTATCACTGCCACATATGTGTAGTTTGGATTTAGACTTTTTTTAGAGAGACTAATTTGTTTGAATTTTATGGTAGAAAGAAACCTACCTCAAGCTTTCTATAATAAAAAAACCACCAATTAAAACCGCCAATTTTGTCCACTGAACAGCACTGCCCAAAAATTACTACAGAATGGGGTTTTTAATTTTCAAACCTATTATAATAACTAACATAATGTTTGACAGCTAATTTTAGAGAAATAATTAACAGCCCCTCTATTTTTTTTTTTTTATAAATGAACCTCTAAAGCTTTTTGGGCTTACGCTTTTAAATAAATTATTTTAAATTTCAAGCTCTATAATTATCCAAGCTGGTCGCATTTACTTTGCTATTTAGTATTTTAGGTCCCCAAAATAGGAATTATTAGAGGTTCATAAAAATACGCGCATTCATTATATTTATGAGAGTGTTAAATATTATTTTAACGAAATCAGCATAGAAAATATGAGTTTCGATTAAATACAGCGCTATTACCTATTAATTGACCTATCTAACACTTTATCAAGTTTTCAATAAGGTAATGTTGAACTTCGGGCAGTTACAAGTGGAACTAATTACCTAATTGGCTGCTAATTAAAGTCGCTACGCCTATGCGGCCGCTACCTCTTTTGACTTAACCCATACTTTACCACATAGCAACTTATCCAGCAAGTAGTTTTTCGAATTGAATTTCTTTCTTATAATCTCTTTCCCTAACCGGAAAATAAAATATCTAGTTGAATTGTTGCGGAAAGAAAATATACTCGTATTTCTTCTGATTTTATATGCTGATGACATTGACATATATATTACTAGCGTAAGGACCGGGCTAACGGCGCGACTAAATGGCACCAACGCGCTGGCCCTAAAATGACGGTTTTAGGGCCAACGCGACTCAGTTGACAGTGGTGCGCGCGAACTTCGAATTTCGAACGAAGAACTTCTATGTAAAATGTTCAGACGAGCGTATCCTTACTTTTGAAATCATTGGCTGATGATAAATCCTCCAACTATTTTTGAAGTGAAAACTTCTTTAGACGATTTGGGCATTTTTTGAAATTGGAAAAAACCATTGAATTCGCGCCACTGCTACTGACTGACTGACTGACACCGCGCGTGTTTTGTTTATAAGACGATTAAAAAAATACCCGCTTCGGGTGTGTTCGGCTGTCCTCGGGATGTACTCGGTTTTTACGAGTACAGTCAACAGCAAAAGTAGATGACCAAAGTCAGAAATTCAATACAAATGAACGGAGTTTGCGTCAGAATTGTGTGGCGTCAAAGTGATTTAAAAGTATTCTACGTAGTAAGTATTCTAAGTAGTAGTACTTCGACGCCACACAGTTCTGACGCGAACTCCGTTTATTAGTGTTGAATTTCTGATTTTGATCATCTACTTTTGCTGTTGACTGTACATGCCGAGGACAACCGTTTTGACGAGTTATACGAACATAAATGTAGGGAACAGTTGGTTTTTTTTCGCGATTTCAGGTTTGTTCCCATAGAAAAAGTTGTTCATAATGATGAGTACCTACAATGACCTCTTAAGAGGTTGTTAATGTTTTACCAATAACCCTGTATACACGTCCCGTTTCCAAAAAAAATCCATTTAAAGCTTAAGCGGCTCCCCGAATTTTTCCCGAAAATTTCCACTATGTGTTTACAAAGGAATAAAATCTTTATACGAGAGCGACAACCTTTGTTTATATCGTATGTCGGGTTCTGCAGATCAAAAGTAAATGGGATCCCATCAATCATTCACGATTAAATGAATTCCCATCAGTAGGACATTTTCCGTTTGTGAATATTTTAACTTTTTGTTGTTTCCAACCCTTTTTTTCGTTCAATTCTGGACGTCTGAGTAGCTTATGTTCTGTGTCGGGTAAGTATATTAAAATGGATTTGAATAAATAAAACGCTGTCTCGCTGGGTTGCGGTCGGAAAACACACCGGCATACCTAAGTACTTCTTCATTACGCCAGTTATACAGGGTTATTGGTAAAACATTAACAACCTCTTAAAAGGAGATTGTACTCATCATCATGAACATCTTTTGCTTTGGGACCAAACCTGAAATCGCGAAAAAAAAATCAGCTGTTCCCTACATTTTGACGAGCGAACATGAATGTAGGGAACAGCAGATTTTATTTTCTATACCTACACCGACCTGCGACTGATTCCGACTAATTGGCGAAAAAATATGGGAGAAAACAGATCTTCGCTAGGTGCCCTAGTTTTTGAGATATAAATGTGGCCCTGCTGGGGAGACTCTCCAGATCGGCCACCTATAAACCCTTATATCTTTTGAACCAGTGACCGACAAATTTTGATATTTGGCGACAAATTTCGACTAATTAGGGACAATTTTTTTGTGTTATCAAAATTAAAATCCCTGATGGTGGCTCTGTCAGAGTCAGTGACACGGTTGCGACCACTAACAAACGAGGTTGGTCGGAGGCGGTGACGGTCGGAAAACGTCCGAGTGGAAGAGCGGTTTCGCAATACATCCGATGCGAATCCGAATTAAAGATCGGACTTCAATCCGAACTGAGAATGTTCTAAATTTGGACGGATAGAGTTCGGATCTAGTGCGCAACCTCTCATACAAATAGGACTACGGTCACTTCGGACCGGCATTTCTCGGTTTCGGATCGGATGTAATGCAGAACCGCTCAACAGTGAATCTCGGGATTTCAAAACTTGTCGCCTCACTCCTACTTTTTATGACCGCGCTTTCCACGAAGGTTGGCGTTTAAGTCGATTGGGTGCAAGCAGCAGAGGTTTTGTCATTGTGACGATATTTTGGGCGGGAGGCCTATTACCGGCAGGGGATGTCTCTTGAATGATTTATGGCGTTGACGATGATGATTCTGGCAGGAACATTAATAGCAGTTAATGTGTGGCGAATCCCAGAATTTTCAAAAGAAAATATAATGTCTTTTCACATCAGCATTCAGTTGCGAGAAAGTCGACTGGAACCTGCATTTTAATATTGAATTTCCAGATCATGTATGCATACGGCTTTCAGACCGAGCTTCCAGAGAATTTATGTTCTTAATTTGATACCTTTTTATCTATGGTACGTATTTTATGACTGTGTGCAAGCAGAAATGTGGATTTTAAACTAGATTTGAGAAAATATTAGTAGTGTTAACTATGCTCGTTTCGATTCGGAATTATTCATGCTTGAGTACTGTTTTGCAGCACTGCGTTAATCTATACATATACGAGTATCATTCCTCATCATCATTTCAGCCCGGAATTACCTAGGTACTGCTACGATGGCCTCCCCCGAGGGGCCCGTGGCTAAATAATAACAGCCGCACAGGTCGATCGACCAGGTTAAGCTACGCTTGCCGCGGTTGGTCTGTGGATGGGTGACCATCTTTACTGTATACCGTGACCCTTGCGTGCCTCAGAAAGCACGTTAAGCCGTTGGTCCCGGCTGTCATTCGTGGATCTTTGACAGTCGTTACGGGTAGTCAGAAGCCCGATAGTCTGACAACCAGTCTTACCAAGCGGTATCGCATTACCGTATTACCCAATAACTGCGTTGTGGAGGTCAGTTAGGCAGCCGCTCCATGTAAAATACTGGTATTCAGCTGCATCCGGTAAGACTGGAACCCGACCCCAACATAGTTGGGAAAAGGCTAGGCAGATGATGATAGCTGTCTCGATATTTTGTCACGTCGAAACAACCGTGGGAAGCAGGTGCGGGACGCTAGTCACCATAATCACAATCAGCCTGTAATGTTCCCATTGCTGGGACACAGGCCTCCTCTGTGAGAAGGAGTGGGCTCTAACCCAACACGGGGGCCCGTGCGAGTTGGTGGTTGTCATATGTCGTCGAATTTTTGGTTCTAGAACATGCCGCTTTCCACACGATATTTTCCTTCATCGTTTTGAGTAAGCGCCTCTTGCGAAAAGCTTTTAAGTCGCGGTGGTGACAACTGGGTTACGACCAGGCCCCTCTTTTCCATTGGCCCCGCGATATGCGGGGCCCCGGCCTGCTCTCATAAAAAAACATTCTTTACAGCCGCCGTTCCAGTCTACGCATTACTAGTACCTGATTCAATGACAAAATAAGTGATTTTGAGAGGAGTCATCAAGCTGGAGTCGAGTTTGATTCACCTTCCATAACTCCTCTCACTGTGGCCAAGACACCTTTAGCCATCATCGGTTCTATGAGTCTGTGGGATAGGCAGTGAGAAAACCATTTCCTGTGTACATTGCACGACGTACACAAACCCTATTTCCTACCCAAATTCCGTCTGTGCCCGTTGGTCTCTTGGTAACAGACTTCCCTCACGTAAACCAACGTAACTCACGTTTGGTGTGGTTTGTATGATAGGGTAGGGCGCTAGGGTGCTAGGTAATTGCTGTAGGGCTAGGTTTCTATTCAGTAGGGTCTTAGGTGATCATAGGTACCAGGCTCCATTTTTTTAAACTTAGCCACACTGTGCGCAATTGGGATAAAGGCCGTACTAAGCTGTGAAGCCCAGTGCGTACACAGGGCGATTTACAATAACTTTCTAGCCCCCCAGTTATGAAATTTTAGTATGCTTCTCTTATTGTCTCATCTACACAGGGGCCCCGTGATTCTTATGTGCCCAGGGCCTCCAATAGGTTAAAGACGGCCCTGAGTCACCACTGCTCTCTCGCTAGTAATTTTATAAAACATTCCCATTCATCCCATTTTTCATGGCCATAGGTAATTTGTTCTCAGTCACAAAATACAGAACTCCGTTTCCTTCATCCACGTTCATACATCACTATGCTTTGTAAAACTCTCAAAATGAACTTTATTGTCAAAATCTAAGGTGCCTTTTCCTATACAACACTGGGTGGTCTGACCTCACACCACGACAAACATAGTAATTTCTAACGCCGTCTTTATGAAGGCCCTAACATATTATGAGCTATTAACAGGCATCACGTTATCACTCCACATCAAGATGCTAAGTTATGTGTGGTCATACGCTGACTGGTTTTATCGTCACGCGTTTCGGCAGCGCCGTTGGAGCGCGCGCGTTCGAAGATGCGTTTCAAAGTCACGCACTTGAGCAGCGTCGTTCAATAAACGCGCGATGTTCGCCGGCGCTGCCAAAGTGCGCTCATTCGCTTCTACGTCCAGTATGCGTTTTAATGTGACGCCGATGAGACGCGCCGTATCGTAGGTAGGCCAGTACTCTAACCGTATTGTACACGACTGGCCCACAGCAGCGGAACGCGCGGTACTAATCTCGTTTTACGGTGCACCGCTGTTCAAGCGCGTGCTGGTAACAGGGTAACGCTGCTCAGCGGCGCGTCATTGGATAACCTGCTTAGTGTCGCTCGGTGTCCAACTTTGAACCTTTTTAGGGTTCCGTACCCAAAGGGTAAAAACGGGACCCTATTACTAAGACCTCGCTGTCTGTCCGTCCGTCCGTCTGTCTGTCACCAGGCTGTATCTCAAGAACCGTGCTAGCTAGGCAGTCGAAATTTTCACAAGTTATGTATTTCTGTTGCCGCTATAACAACAAAGACTAAAAACAGAATAAAATAAATGTTTAAGGTGGGCTCCCATACAACAAACTTTTTTTTCGGCGTTTTTGCCTTGTGGTACGGAACCCTTCGTGTGCGAGTCCGACTCGCACTTGGCCAGTTTTTCTTTCTTTCTGTCTTTAGATACTTTTAGAACAGACAATAGGTGCTTAGCATGAAGTCACTCATGAGTACGTCCGTAGGTACTCCAGTGATGACTAGGGAAAGGGATGCCTTTTGACGGGAATCTCCCGGAAACACGACGAATTACACGGCAGAGGAAGCCTCCTTCCGGCAACTTCCGCGCATCCATCATTTGGAGGAACAGGACCGACTGAACTGAGGACTCACTTAGTCAGAAATGATGGACTGCATTACAAGTAGAATTCATGATAATTCGCGTAGAATTGTCGAACAATTTAACCTTACCTATTTTATTTAATATGCATTGGTAATTTCAAGCCTGTATTATCAAAAATATCACACTAATATTATAAAGGCGAATGTTTGTGAGTGTGTGTGTGGTTATATATTGTTTACTTCTTCACGCTCAAACGGCTGGACCAATTTTGATAAAATTTTGTATGGAGGTAGCTGATACCCTGGATTAACATATAGGGTACTTTTTATCGAAGTGTCAAGTTATAGGGGCGATACTATTTATTTGGAGTCGGCGCAACATGTAGATAAAACGTTTATTCAGTGCAACAAAAGACACAATACAGGCATTAAAACATCAGAAAAGGTGAAAGAAAAAAAAAATAACAATGATTAAAAAAGATAAATTGACCCATAGACACCTAGCTCATATACATCTATAACGGTCAATCACTACTGGGCGGTGTGTCTCATGGTTGCACCAAATGGGAGTCCAGCTCAGCATATGCCAGGTTGTATTTTACTTCCATACTTCTCTATTAGTCGTCATCTCGGTAGTCACCCCCATTGCAACCCTAATCTGAGCTCCATCAATATCATCATCTGCCTAGCCTTTTCCCAACTATGTTGGGGTCGGCTTCCAGTCTAACCGGATGCAGCTGAATACCAGTATTTTACATGGAGCGACTGCCTATCTGACCTCCACAAACCAGTTACTGTGTAGTACGATACCCTTGTTAAGACTGGTTGTCAGACTTTCGGGCGTCTGACAATCCTTAACTATTGTCAAAGATCCACGATAGACAGCCGGGACCAACGGTTTGCTTTCCGAGGCACAAAGGGGTTTTCATAAGTAAAGATGGTCACCCATCCACGGACCAACCGCGGCAAGCGTAGCTTAACCTGATCGATCAACCTGTGCGGCTGTTATTACTTAGCCACAAGCCCCTCAAGCAAGCAAGGCTATTGTTACCCATAATATGAGTAAGTCATATTATACACTGAAGCATGTTTGTGTAACTTAATAAATAAGTGAAACACCGGGCAAGAGCGAGTCGGACTCGCACACCGAAGGTTCCGTACCATCATATGTTTTTAAATTTTCACCGGCGAGCTACTTACTAGATCTCGTTCAAACCAATTTTCGGTGGAAGTTTACGTGGTAATGTAAATCATATATTTTTTTTAGTTTTATCATTCTCTTATTTTAGAAGTTACAGGGGGGGGGGGGACATATTTTACTACTTTAGAAGTGTCTCTCGCGCAAACTATTAATTTTAGAAAAAAATGATATTAAAAACCTCAATATCATTTTTGAAGACCTATCCATAGATACACCACACGAATGGGTTTGATAAAAAACAAATTGAGTTTCATTTCTAAGTATGGGGAACCCCCATAATTTATTGTTTTTTTTTCTATTTTTTTTGTGAAAATCTTAATGCGGTTCACAGAATACATCTACTTACAAAGTTTCAACAGTATAGTTCTTATAGTATCCGAAAAAAGTGGCTGTGACATACGGACGGACAGACAGACAGACATGATGAATCCATAAGGGTTCCGTTTTTACCATTTGGCTACGGAACCCTAAAAAGGAACAAGCAAAGATGATGTCTGTAACACAGCATATTAAATTGGTTCAACAATACGGTTTCCTAACAATAATTCCATTTCTATTATTGTATTGTATGAGCAAACAAAATAAACAATGTACGTAATAGAAAAAGGGTTTTTTGATGAAAAGGTCTGGCCACTTCTCAGTCGTGTTACGATGGAAAGGACTTCAGAAGGTCCACTTTTACAAAATATGTTAAAACAAACGGATACATAATTATGCATGCAGGGGTATCGTAATACCCAGTAACTGGGTTGTGGAGGTCAGATATGCAGTCGCTCCATGTAAAATACTGGTATTCAGCTGCATCCGGTTAGACTGGAAGCCGACCCCAACATAGTTGGGAAAAGGCTAGGCAGATGATGATGATGATGAAATAAGGCGGAAACACATTATTAAAACGTGACGCCATATGCTTCAAACTTTGACATTTACGTGCAAAACTTAATATACATACAGCCGGTCGATTCTGTAAAAATCTCACCGTGAAAACTTAGGTGAAGTGAGTTCGTTTTTGCTAGGAATTGACACCATTGACCGCATTTCACCTAAGTTTTCACGGTGAGATTTTTACAGAATAGCACCGCTGTTTGTTAATAGGTTATGGGTGTCAGGAGCCTTGTCCACAATTTAATAATTTTGATGTATCAGATCTGCGTTTCATGGCACCTTTGGAATCACTATCGCTAGGTTGGACGCAAAAGGATACGTGATCATGTGAGTCATTTTGGTTACTAGATCTGATACACCGAAATGATACAAGTGTGAGCAAAAGCCTAATAATTATATGCCAGCGAATCCTACTTTTCTGACTCATGGCATGACAGGAGAGACACCGTAGGTTTTTTTTTTTTGGTGTGAAATTATCAAATAACTTCTCCCGCACTGGGCGGAGCGGAAGGGAGTGCAGGCTCTTAATGACTAAAACCCACCCGTGTTCCAGGGGCCACGGTATCTCTTTCGAACAACCCGCGAACCTGGCAGACCGTACGGTATTAGCCAGGAGTCCGATAAAACCCAACGTATCTCAAATTTTGCCACGAAAAAAGGTTTACCAGTACTGAAACTTCTGCCCCTTCCATGATTTTAAGTAGTTACGAGGGTAGAGACGGTAGACAAAAATATATTTTATTCATTACTTAATATTTCACTTATTTTTATGTAGGGTTAAGATTAAGACAAAATACGGGTATGTCAGCTGGCAGAAGGAGTTTTATTATAGTTCTCGACCTTATTTACTTATTACATACATATTACATGGGAATGGTAATGTAAGGGAAAAGGGACTTTATTTGTGGAAATGGAGGATTGAACTTTGAATAAAAGTGAACTAGAATTGGGATAAAAGAATTTTGTGAAATGCTGCTATTGTATTAATTAAATGATGATCCTTCTATCCTACTATAATATTATAAATGTGAAAGTTTGTGAAGATGTTTGGATGTTTGTTAGTCAATTACGCGTAAACCGTTGTACAGATTTTGATGAAAACTGGCATAGATGGACCATTTCCTGAATTAACACATAGGATATATTTTATCCCGATATTCCCAGGGGATCGAAACTTACGCGGGTGAAACCGCGGGGCGCTGCCAGTTGATGACCAATTAATGTCCTCACTACTGCTCTCAAAACGGTGAAGGAAAACATCGTGAGGAAACCGGTATGTCCTAGAACTGTGACATTCAATAACCCGCACTGGGCCCGCGTGGTGGATTACGGCCCAGTGCCTCTCGCAGAGAGGAGTCTTGAATCCCAGAAGTGGGAAGTTCATGATTATAGTTGAACCCTATCACTGGAAATTCATTTCATTAAAGTCTACAAGTAAACGGGCACCTAACTACCTGTAACGGCTGTCAGGGACCAACGGCTTATCATGTTTTCCGAGGCACGGATGGGTCCCGATATGTATTGGATGGTCACCCATCCACGAACCGACCTCGACAAGCGGCGGCGGCCGTGCGGCTGTTATTATTTACCCACAAGCCCTCAAATGTTTTTGACATAGTCTTCAATAAGTGTCAGGTTTTAATAGTCCTCTAATAACAACCAACCAACCGATTTTTTGTCTTACAAGCAAAAAACACGAGTGTTTTCCAATAACAACATAAACCAATTTCTTTTTATGTCAAATCTAATTACAGTCACTTTTTTGTCAGAAAAGGTCCGCCATCTTTGTAAACGAAAAACAAATGGTGACGCAAATAACCGTCGAACTTGAAAATGGAAGATTCGACAAAAATAAGTTTTGCACTAAGAAAATAGACCTCTTGTCTGAGGGTTAGATCAAACATTTACTGTTATTCCCAGTTATGACAATAGTTTGCTATGTACTCGTACCTTTTCTCTTGGAAAAAAAACTTGGTTGTAATTTTAGATCGTTGAAGTATAAAAGTCTTGGCACACGTATCAAATCTGAAAGGGATCGGCTCCGTATTGCCTTTCCTCTCGCCGTCAAACAGGCGTCAACCTAACGCGATCACGTAACCAAAGCGGATATGATGAGCTCCCATACGTCGACTCGGCTACGGCAAGGCGACGCGGCGCTTACGGCTCGCCGACCGCTGCTGGTTGATTGTGCAGCAGGCAGGCCGGAGGGGAGAGAGGGGCAAGGGTGGACGAAGAGACGTAAGCGCGGGGACGATCAGCCGTAACGCACCGCACCGCGGTTCGTGAGCTTGTCCCGAGGCGAGGCGATTACGTTACGATTCCGATTAGTGTGCGTTGCAGTAGGGAGTTTCATACAAAAAATACTGAACGGCTCGAGTTGATACGATGCCGATCGACCTTAGGAAAAAAAATCGGCTTCGTTGGTCTAGTGGTCGCAAGCGTTCTTGCTGAGCATGAGGTCCTAGGTTTGATTCCCAGGTCTGGCACAGTATTATTACGTTTTTCCATCTGGAATTTCTTAGTAGCAACCCGAAGTCTGGATTTGTGCTCTGTTGATGGCAATATGCTCGCTCTCTGTTACGAAGTTGATGACGACGACGAGGCGACGGAGCGACTAGAACTGTTGACGTTCAAAAGTGCCTTTTATGTGCCTACTAGCTTCCGCCCGCGGCTTCTTCCGCGAGGTATGTCGATTAAAACTATCCTATGTCCTTCCCCGGGATGCAATCTATCTCTCTGCCAAATTTTATCGAAATCCGTTTAGTGGGTTAGGCGTGAAAAGGTAACATACAGGTAGACAGATAGACAGAGTTACTTTCGAATTTATAATATTAGTATGGATTTGAAAAAAATGCTTTGACTTTGATAGGGGGCTTAAACATAGCTGGCGATATGAAGAGGTTGTTGTTTTGTTTGTTTATTTGGTAGACAAGGGAACGCTCTTACTTAGATCTAAACCACTCTAAACAGCGGACTCTCCTACTCAGCGCATCTGCTCCACATTTATTAATGAAATGAAATGAAATTATTTATTTTGTAAGTAGGTTTGTACAAACACTTTTACACGTCAATCATGTTTTTTTTTTAAACTAGATGAAGTCGGCGTTTCCTATCTGACTACTCTGAGAAGAAAGGCCGAAACAAACTCAGAGGTCACAGTCTCTTTTAAAGTCCAGACATAATCTTGGTCAGGTTATATGAAGACCATGTAGATCGATGTCTGAGGTGGTATTAATAATAGCCTCGCCGACCGTTTTCGGTCACGGTGGCCAATCTCAATGGAGATTAGCCAGGTACGCAGGAGATATTATAGTGCACAAGTGTGTGCGCAAACACAGGTGCACTCTCTGTTCCTTTACTCTCATAGTCCGATGGGACGGCAATCCGACACGACCGGGGAGAGTTCAGGTGCAGGACCAACGGCTTTACGTGCTTTCCGAGGCACGGGGGTATTAAACCGCCAACTTCCAAACTTCGGACTGTTACTAAGAAATTTCTAATGGAAAACTCAATAACACTTTGTCCGACCCGGGAATCGAACCCAGGACCCCACGCTCAGCAGTCGCGCTTGCAACCACGAGACCAACGGGGCAGTCCACATTTATTATGCGCACAGCGAAAGTGTGAAACTCTCTGCCAGCATCTGTGTTCTCTTCCACATTTAACCCGTCTGCCTTCAAGAGTAAACAGGCATCTTCTGGGCCTGCTCGTTCCATCATAGACCTCATCCATCGATCTCCATCAGGCGTGATCGAGGTCAAGAGCGGGCCCATTCAGCAATAAAAAAAGACGAACATCATCTGCCTAGCCTTTTCCCAACTATGTTGGGGTCGGCTTCCAGTCTAACCGGATGCAACTGAGTACCAGTATTTTACATGGAATGACTGCCTATCTGGCCTCCACAACTCAGTTACTGGGTAATACGAAACCCCTTGGAAAGACTGGTGTCAGACTCTCGGGCTTCTGACGACCCATAACGACTGTCAAAAATCCACGATTGACAGCCGGGGCTTACCGTGCTTTCCAAGGCACGGAGGGGGGGGGGGGGGGGATAAATATATAGATGCAATAAAAAGAAGACGATGTCAGATCAAAATTATTTTCATTTCTCTTTCCTAAAACCAAGATACAGAATATTTCGTAAATAGTCTTTAACCATCAAATAAGTACTTTACTCTCTAGTTATTTCAATGTATTTCAACAATGAAATCTTCAAAAACATCGAAATAACTTTTGTAATTCAGTTTGCCGAAAGTAGTAAGAAAAGTGACGTTAATCCTAAGATTTCTTGACCCCCTGTCATCCCTCGTCGTAGGTTTTATTTTCAAACCGAATTTCACCCTCCGTACCCTTATACATACTTTAGATACGCCGCCATTAGGTATTATAGTCTAGGTTTTATTTGGTTACTAGCAGCGCCCCGCGGTTTCACCCGCATAAGTTTCGATCCCGTGGGAATATCGGGATAAAAACTATCATTTGTCCTTTCCTGGGACTCAAACTATATCTGTACCAAAGTTTTTCATCTTTCACCTCGTCATTTATTACTTAGTAAGTCAGTACGTGGTAAGTTGTGCATTTAAATCAGCCTTTACAAATTAATGACTATTCTTCATCATCATCCGCCTATCCTTTTCCAACTATGTTTGGGTCGGATTCCAGTTTAGCAGGATACAGATTAATTACCAGCATTTAACATGGATCTCCACTCACCACACTCACCAAATGGTATTCCCTGTTACCCTGTACCAGCAGCTTCACACCGCCAACTTCCAAACTCCGGACTGTCACTAAGAAATTCCTAATGAAAAAACCCAATAACACGTTGCCTGACATGGGCATCGAACCCAGGATCCCACGGTCAGCAGTCGCTCTTATAACCACGAGACCAACGGAGCAGTCCCGTGCCTCGGAAAGCACGTTAAGCCGTTGGTCCTTCGCCTGATCTCACTCTGGTCGTGTCGGATTGCCGTCTCGCTCTCCCATCGGACTATGAGAGTGAGGGATGAAAGAGTGCACCTATCTGCGCACACATGCCTAACTCCCGCGCCGAAGGCTAGTGTTCGTTGAGATAGGCTACCATGGCCGAAAATACGGTCTGAAGATTATAACGGCAGCTTATATCCTAAATAACTTTCAGTAAGACTTTACCGAACAATTTTAAATCTTAAATGTCACTTGATCTATTTACCCAAGTTGCTCCTAAACGTAGACAGAGTAAACTATAGACTGCTGCATATCTTCTTTTTCATTCGCACAAGAAAAAGAGAAATATAAGAAATGAGACAGAGTAAGAATATTCCTGTCCCTTACTGCGTGTCGGCTAAGCACATCAATGTGCACAACAAGTTTGACGTTTATGAATGAAATAATAAAAACTACACCGCGATTAAACGGAAAATAAGATCTTTTTCGTGCATAATTCAATAATAGTATATTTGCGCAACTGTGAAAATGGTAAGGTGCAGTGTAATAAGCTGTAAAAATGATAGTATGATGAAGGTTTCCGGATTTTTTGTCCCTTTCGGTGACACGGATACCATGAGTCTATAGATTGCTCTGTCTACGCTCCTAAACCTATTAATATGTTGTTCTACCCTCTTCCACTTAAAACTTCTACCACCCACGGAAAAGCACGCACATTCATAAATCCCTGAATTCTTCCGAAACGTTTTTGGAATAATTCATACAAAAGTTCCACACAAGTGCGTTGTGAAGTGCCAGCGTTGCTTGTAGTTGTAATGCACTTAATAAAGTCCTGGATCAGTGTTGTGCTTGTGACGCTTTAAGTGGCAGAGTAGTGTTATCTCAAGGTTTCAAAAGTGCCTTTTAGATCGGATAAGAGTTAATATAGGGTTGGTGCTGTCATTGTGTAGGGACGTTTTAAGCTGGACTTCGTATAGTGTCTTTGGATTTTTCTTTTTTTGTGCTGTGTTGATCTTGAAAGGGTTTAGGTCATAATTTGTGGTGTTAAAAGGCTGTTGTCCTGAAGTTGCTGGACAATAGAATCGGCGCCTTTCTAGAGTTCCGTACCCAAAGGGTAAAAACGGGACCCTATTACTGAGACTCCACTGTCCGTCTGTCCGTCTGTCACCAGGCTGTATCTCCGTGATAGCTAGACAGTTGTTTTCACAGATGATGTATTTCTGTTGCCGCTATAACAACAAGTACTAAAAACAGAATAAAATAAATATTTAAGGGGGGCTCCCATACAACAAACGTGTTTTTTCGGCGTTTTTGCCTTGTGGTACGGAACCCTTCGTGTGCGAGTCCGACTCGCACTTGGCCAGTTTTTTTTTTATGTATGTTCAGGCATAATTCCATCATAAATATAGACGGATTTGGATTTTTTTTTGTTCCTACGAATTTTATTCCGAAATGGTTCCATTTAAATTTCGTTGATCTGATGATGAGTTTCGGAAACAGACAACGGAACTCTTCAATAAATGCCAGCAAATCAACCGCGACTGCAGCTATAGCATATCTATGCATTGTTTACGCAATCACACAACATAACATCACGCCTGTACCCTTTAAAGGAGTAGACAGATGTAAGCAATAGCTTTCTGTCACTGATATTCACATAGCAAGTAGTGTTATATGAATTTGTTTGGGGTAGGTAGGTACAACTAAAAGGTGAAAAATATTTTTTTTTTACAAAAAAAAAAAAACAACTGACTTCCAAAAAAAAACACTACAAAGTGAAAAATAACTTTAATTTCAGTGTCAAAAAACGAAAATACAGAACCAACGACGCCGACTTCCAAAATTAAAGTTATTTTTCACTTTGTAGTGTTTTTTTTTGGAAGTCGATTGTTTTTTTTTTTTGTAAAAAAGTTTTTTTACACATCTTACTTTAACCACGGTCAACGATGTCACGAAAACATCCAATAAACTATATACAAAGAACCACAAAAGTTTATGTAACAGAAGCTCATATCGATGTCTCGGGTGGCACTCGATACCCCTTTCAAGCGACTAAATCTTCAATACCCTTGTGTTGTGCTGAGGAAATCGAATTCTTACATTTTCTCTTCGCCTTTTAAGTAGCCGACTTCTTTTAATGCATTATTTGACATGTAATAGTTAATAGAAACCCGAAAAGGGGTCATTGTACTCATCATTTTGAACAAATTTTTCTATGGAACCAACATTGAAATCGCAAAAAAAAAAATCTGCTGTTCCATACATTTGTGTTCACTTAAATCGACAAAATGTATGGAACAGCTGGTTTTTTTTTCCAACCAACCAACTATTTCCAATATCTCTAATCACCCAACTTCCTTCCTAAAATGAACATACTTACAACTATCCAGACACTTAACCGGAATCACGTTGAACGTCTTATATCACTAACAGTTCGCTAAAGTTTAAACCACGTTCAATGTAGAGCCCTATCATAACTTCTTCTGTGCGTTAATTGTGAGATCAGATTGAATCCCAACCTACTCGTATCGTATAGATATATGGGTATAGTCTTTGTCAAGTAAGTATGTTGTACACGGGAAGTATTATACCATAATCAGCCTATAATGTTCCCACTGCTGGGACACAGGCCTCCTCTCAATGAGAGGGAGTGGGCCGTAATCCACCACGCGGGCCCAGTGCGGGTTGGTGGATGTCACATGTCTTCGAATTTTTGGTGCTAGGACATGCCGGTTTCCTCACGATGTTTTCCTTCACCGTTTTGAGAGCAGTAGTGATGAAATAATTTACACAAAGTAAAGCGCCTGTCTGGGTTAGAACCTACGACCTCGTATAACTCGTACGTCGTGTCCGTGAGCCACTGGGCTGCTCTAGAAATAAAATACCTCCTTTTATAGACAACAACGGGAAGTATTATTCGGGTGATATGCGAAGAGATATTGCAAAATCAGCACCCCAATTGCTTCACACACACTATAATCACAATCCAAGGGATTTGAAGGATATTCCTAATCCATTGCTTCATTTGTTTAAAAATTCGTCTGTTGAACTATGTTAATGACGCAATGGACGTGGCAGGATTGTCAAAATGGAAGAAATCAACTGTCATTTTATGTGTGTTGCGCAATTATCCTACAGTATATATGATCTTAAATGATAATGAAGTAATCTCTTGAAAAAAATAAAAATTAATAAAAAAATAAATAATATATTTGTCGCATCACCGGGTGGCCGAGATGCGATACATCGGGTCTTCTTCACGATCCGACATAGTTTAGATAGGTGTGGGCACTGCAGTGGGTACTCGAACGAAAAAATTATTAGAATTTACAGTAACTTTAATAAACTAGCTATTTACAACCGAAACGCACACGTGCGTCGGAAACAAACACGTACGTTGGTATTGAGCGATTGCCGAGACTGTCCGAGCTGGACGGTCGACTGTAGACTGCCGCAACACTCGGTCTCTCCACCAGTCCTCGCTGCATCCCCTCTACCGACGATCGTGTCCAAGCGGTAGGGCTCGCTTGCGTTTCCGATCACATGATTCTTCGTTTACCAAACAAATTGTTAGATGGCGCTGTTCGCTGTACTGTGTTGCCATCTATCCACGACATATTAATAAAAAAATAAATAAAAATAAAATAATATTAAAACTTAATATTATTATATTAATTATGAATTAATTTCTTGTGATAATGAATTTTAATGACTTTGTTTTTAATGTTCTATCTATGTATTTGGAAATGTCAATTCTCATACAAGGCAGACTAAGTCGCTTGCTAGTTAAAACATATCTTCCTCTGTATCACGTGTCCTAAGTGTGGCACACCCTAATAAATTATATGACTGGCTAAACTCGGGATCCATGTTATCTTCTAGCCATAACTTATGTACGAATGCTATGTGAAAGGCTAAGTGATTAGTTTCATTATTAGTTTAGCTCATAGCTGCCATAGAATGAAATAAAGTGCACGCCAAGAGCTGTCATAATGACATAGGTTTCATCACTGTTGCAAAACTTTGAAAAGTGGGCCCAGTGTTCATTCAAAAGTGCCCATGGTCCTTTCTATTATAGAAAACCTATTTTTCTCATTAATAAGAAAAATGAATAAAAAGCCTTTATTTCTTACGAACTTAAAACTTAAAAAGGGAAAAAGAAAAGTACTTATAACAGTGAGATAACTCATACATATGTAAGGTAAGTACCTATATAAATTTTTTTTTTCTAAATTTTACACTTATAATCTGTGCTTTTAACTGTTAATTGTAATAATCCTATGTTGTGCTTATGACTAATATATTATAACTTTTCTGTATATCTATGCTTGTATTACTTAAGTATATATTTTTCTAGTATTTATATTGTACGGCTGATTGACACTTCCCGTGACCCAAGGGCTGGCTTTTACCTTGCCCAGAGGCTAAGCATCGCCATACAACGTGGTAATGCCGCCAGTCTCTTGGGTACATTACCAGTCGACAGCGATGCGGATGAGTTTTTCGACGCTATTTTCTAGTTTCTGTATAGTTTTAGTTATGTTAGAATTTAATTTTGTTATTTATATTGTATAAATAATATATAGTTCTTAGTATTCTTTGTAACTTGTAATATTTATTTATAATATTTTTCTCATAACTCGTCTTTAAGTTAATATCCATTCAAAATATATATTTGGGAACCTAGATATTCTGTCAGCCAATCGGAATAAATACACACTAAATTAAGAATATGTTTGATTTACAAATTATTTTGGTAATACGTTTGTATGAACTACGCATGCTCCGCCGGCCTTATTAAGAGCGTAGACGGGCTGCGCGAGAAATTGAGAAATAGGTATTTGAAGAATCTATTGCCGTCTTTCTCTCTCTCGTCTCCCCCCGTAGAGTGCGATAGGGACAACTGCAGCTCAGAACGATTTTGCCTAGAAAAAACCATGACCGATCGACGTTTCGTATTCCCCTGTTTTCTCCTCGAAACCTAAGCCGATTAAAATATTTTTGGTATCAAGAATAGATCTATGCCCCTATCATTTGTTTTTATCTTAAAAACTTTTCAATTTTCTTTGGTAGTCGTCTGATTACGTAGGTAAAAACGGGGCATTTTTTTTAGGTTTTCGGAAAATCATATTTATTTTTGTAATATTTTTTTTGAAAAAAAAAATGACAGGGGCATGCCTTCAATAGACCTAGATTTTTATAAATAAAAATGATTACTCTAGAGGCATTATCCAGGAAGAGAATAGGGGAATACGTTTGTATGGAAAAAATGCAGCCCGTCTACGCTCTTAAGGGTTTTTGCCACGTTTACTGCCAGTGAATGTATTAGGTTCACACGATTACACATAAAGCTATCCTACTTAACCAGTATAAGCTGACTTCTGATTGTACGAAAATCCTATACAATGAGAGGTCATCTAACACTAGAAATTTGTAGCTTGATGAATAACCCCAAATAAGAAGGCTTCATTACAAACCATGTTTACATAACCTTCTTAACTCGCTAATATATGGAATCAAATAATGTTTTCGAAAATAATGTTTTCTACCTACACAGTTTCTTCCACTAATATTTATTTAGGAACTACGCTTCAATCAAAATGGAGTCGGTACACACGATGACATATCAAGCTTACATTACCAGTTTTCGCATTGACTTTTCGTACAATGAGGAGTCAGCTTGTACTGGAAATATATAGTGCATACAAAGTTTGGAAACAAGACAAAGGCTGAAAATTGATGAAAAAAATGTAAAAAAAAAAACATGGCCGACACAGAATTCGATTTGTAGGTTTTTTTTGTTGAATTCTATATTTGACATCGAAAACTTTGAGTAAATATACGGTTGTGAATTTAGATCGATGTGAGTACCTATATTCCTCACTTTTTTGACCATATTGTAAGGTCTACTCTCCACGAAGGCGCAGCTTCATAAACTCTTCAAAATACGCCGAGCTGCTTGCAGCCTGACGTACGTACTAAATTGTCGTACACCCTACGTTTTTACCGACTTTACAAAAAGGAGGAGGTACTATGTTTGGGTGTTTGTATGGTTTTTTTTTTTTTTTTTTTTTTTTTTTTTTTTTTTTTTTTTTTTTTTTTGTATGTTTGTTCATCGAATACGCCGCCAATTGTCGACGGATTTTCAAAATTATTTTTTTGTTAGAAAGTAGATAGTTCTGAGGTGGTCCCATTGTCGCCAAGTTAGGATCTGATGATGGGATCTTAGAGAAATCGAGGGCAACCCTCAAATTTTATAGGCTCACTTATTGTTTTTCGCATATTTTATGAAGTATCTTGTGTATTTGTGTATGGTTGTCACCATCTCAGGTAGTTGGGCTGATGATGGAAGGTACAACTCCTTAACAATAAGAAGTTACTCGAACAGGCAAGGACTGTTTTAGTAAATTGTTTTGATGTTTGATAGGGCATTTGCCACATTTGGTCTCATGATCATCAAGTCATGACCTGATGGCAGCATCAGGTCATGACTTGATGGTCAGGATAGTCTGCAGAGTACCTAACTCCTCGACAACTAACAGCAGATATATCGTGTTTAGGCTCATTGAAAAGGGCTCGATGTGTGGATAAACGTACTGTTACTGAGGAACACCGAAGACCTGATGCTGAAGCCAGGAGCATCAGAAAAAGTACAAACCTTTAAATTACAGCACCGTAGTCATGTTTGGGCTCATTTTAAACAGGACTAATTTTAAGTTCAATGCAATGTTGACATAAGTATGGCCTGATGCTGCAGCCAGGATTATCAGCATCTAATCTAAAAACTAATAAAAGGAGAACTCCTCAACAATTAACGTCCCTGCATCGAGAAAAGGAATATTTTATAAAAAGGCGATGGGCAAGTTGACATTAGGCTATTGTAACTTAGATAAATTATAAATAGACCCACTAAAAAGCGAGAAATAAAAACTTTTTAACAAAAAAAAAACCGACTTCCAAAAAAAATACTACAAACTGAAAAATAACTTTAATTTCGGAAGTCGGTGGCAAAAACTAAAATACTGATCCCTAAGACACCGACTTCCGAAATTAAAGTTATTTTTCAGTTTGTAGTATTTTTAATACTAGTATTTGAGCAAATTTTACAGTAATTTCTGCCATTTTTCCGCCGATAAGGCCAAACAATTTGTTTCATCCTGAGATTTTAAAATGTTAAGACCAAAAATTTAAAAAAAAATTCTCCATCCTATAGATTTTGAAATGATAAGACCAAACATTCATTCCAAATTTCTCCATCCTATAGATTTTAAAATGATAAGACCAAACATTCATTCCAATTTTCTCCATCCTATAGATTTTAAAATGATAAGACCAAACATGAATTCCAATTTTCTCCATCCTATAGATTTTAAAATGATAAGACCAAACATTCATTCCAATTTTCTCCATCATAATGAATTTAAAATGATAAGACCAAATATTAATTTAAAAAAAATTCCATTCTTTACATTTTTAACCATCGGGTGGTTTGAACCATAATAAATACGAGACTTTCCCCAAATCATTATGCCAGTTTTCAATTAGTGAAAATACATGCTAATTACTAGGTTTGCGTCGCATTGTGGTTTCGTCAATTTTTTATGTCATTTGCTGAATGATTGTTTTAAACAGCTAAATAGATTTAATACAATTCGCTCTGAATACTGATTTCCATGATTTGAACTGATGTGACTATGCTAATCTTTGTCCAATAAACTATGTGTAGTAAAGAAAGGTTATTTGGTGATAGGCTCTTCAAACTCAAACTCAAAGCATTTATTTCAATTAAACCATTTACAGGCACTTTTGAATTGTCAAGAAGTAGGTCAGTCAGAAAAATATGAAGCTAGTTGCCCATTCCAAAGCGTAGGTACCTATGGAGAAGAACGGGCAAGAAACTCCATGGACACTCTTTTTAAATTATATTTTACAAAAATATTAGTTTTTTTTTTTTTTAGTTACATCATTACTTTTGAATTTATAATTAAATAATGTGAGAACGATGTAAAAAAAAAATGGTTGCCTGTAAAGTCGGTTTTACGGGCGAAGATTTTACGTGACAACGTCTTTCTCTCTCTCGTTCGGTGACTCATCGTAACGTTACCGAGCGTTACACTTTTTCATAAGTGACTCCCAGCCGCAACCTAATTTAAGACGTTGTCACGTCAATAAACAAGACGTATGCGTTAAAAGCGTCCAGAGTACAACAAATAGTACTAAAACAACAATCCAAAAATAAAATAATTAAAAATAAGCCGAGGCAGCTAAGTGATGACCAGCCCCAACTGACGGCGCCCGTTCACGAACATGACGCATAGATCAGCACCATTCAGCTCAACCATTTTGAAGGGAGCTAAATGATCCAACATACACGCCACCGTCAGCGAGACATTTGTGTGAGCATGACATACTATCAGCCGCCAGGGCACATTCAAGTCAATGAAAGACATATTACCCGGTAAATGGTAAATAAGGTATAGTACTTACATAGAACTCACATCTGTGCTATGCAGTTATACAATACAAATGAAATTGAGTTTATACAATGCAAAAGTTTTCCAAAACATTACCTATGCACGTGTTAGGAAATAACCATATAAACTATCTATAAGTATATATATTATTATGTAGGTATATTACCGAAAATAAAGCTTTGAATATCAGAATGGTTACTAGTTATTTAATGTGTGTAGAAGTACCCATGAATATGGTATGTGTGTAGGGAATGGATTTTATGAAATAAAGCACAGAAAGACAAGACCAGATGTTTATTTCAATTTAGGCTTGTCAGTAATCAGAAAGCTAGTCGTCCGTTCGAGATCTAAGTCAGCATGGAGAAGAACGGACAAGAAACTCCATGGAATCAGTATTATAGTATTCTATCAACACATTTATTACATTGTCATACATTGGCGCCGATTCTGTTGTTCACAAACTAAACTAAATTTAAGTTCAGGCATCTTTTTCTTTCTATTTCATTAAGAAAAGGACAGAAGATAAATATTAGTTTAGTACTGTCAAATTAAGATACTCCATAGACAATTTAGACGAGATTAAAAAATGCTTATTAAAAATACGTCAATTTACGTCAGGCGCTGACTAATTTGACAGTGACAAAATAGTTGGGCAAACGTCATCTCAAATTGTTCCAAATTTCAAGTTGATAGCATTAGTAGTTCTTGAGATATCCAGCTGTGACAGACAGACAGACAGACAGACAGAGTCTCACCATAAGGGTTCGGTTTTACCACTTTGGTACGTAACCCTAAAAACCGTTTTTCAAGCCAACGAAGCTGCCACATTCTATTCTTCAATATTTTCCACACCATATTTTTATAGTCACGTTTTCCTTCCTGGCTTTTTAGTCATTTTTTCTCTTCTTTTTATTAGCACCCCTTTCAAAGTTATGAGTCTAGTTATAACTGCAAATGATATTGAAAGATATCCGTCTGACTCGAATAGCTTAATTTCCGCTGTAGCTCGAGCTGGACTATTAAATAGCTTGTTATTTGAACTTATGACTGTGGGGGAGTTGAGATCTTGTTAGAGCTAGTGTAAAAGTAATTTTGTATGAAATTTTAAAGTAGTAATTTGGTATTTTTAGGGTTCCGTAGCCAAATGGCAAAAACGGAACCCTTATGGATTCGTCATGTCTGTCTGTCTGTCCGTCCGTATGTCACAGCCACTTTTTTCCGAAACTATAAGAACTATACTGTTGAAACTTGGTAAGTAGATGTATTCTGTGAACCGCATTAAGATTTTCACAAAAAAATAGAAAAAAAACAATAAATCTTGGGGGTCATACTTAAAACTGAAACTCAAAATTTATTTTTTTCATCAAAACCATACGTGTGGGGTGTCTATGAATAGGTCTTCACAAATGATATTGAGGTTTCTAATATATTTTTTTTCTAAACTGAATTGTTTGCGCGAGAGACACTTCCAAAGTGGTAAAATGTGTGTGTGTAACCTGTAACTTCTAAAATAAGAGAATGATAAAACTAAAAAAAATATATGATGTACCATATCATGTAAACTTCCACCGAAAATTGGTTTGAACGAGATCTAGTAAGTAGCTCGCCGGTGAAAAATTAAAAACATAATGGTACGGAACCCTCGGTGCGCGAGTCCGACTCGCTCTTGCCCGGTTTTTTATTCTTTATAATTTTGTATGTTCTTGCTATTATTATTACTTAGCCACGACTCCACGAGCCCCTCCTAATAAGGCTCAGTAATAATAATAGCGGCAGGGGTCGCCTCCGGGCGTGGTTTCCGAGACACGAAGGGGTCTCGGTATGTAAAGATGGTCACCCATCCACAGGTCAACCGCGGCAAGCGTAGCTTATCCTGATCGATCGACCTGTGCGGCTGTTATTATTTAGCCACGGGCCCCTCCCACAAACTTACATAGTCTCTAACACTTATAACATAACCTTCTCTCCGGATAGGTCTGCAGTCGGATAAAACACAAAAAATACACAATATGTACAGTCAACAAAGGAGATAAGTGTACAGGAGCGTCGGATATAGTTGAAGTTTACTAAGAAATCGATGGATGTTCTGGACTGAAATTTAATTTAATAAATGAGCTGTTTGTTTTCTATTAATAAAATTAAATTTTATTCGAGAACAACCATCGCTTTCTTAGTAAACTTCAACTATATCCGACGCTTCTGTATACTTATCTCCTTTCTTGACTGTACATACAGTATTTTTTTAAACGGCTTGCTTTTTGACAATGGATCAACAATTTATTATAAAATGTTTGTTTTTGAAACTAAGCTTTTGACATAAAAATATGGGAAAACCGATTGCGTCACTGTTTACAGTGTGCAAAAGTTTTAGATTTACGAGTCCTATCAAAATGTGCGGGACGGACCAAAATGTTATTAATATTTGTTGCACTCGTTTCGCTGAATGCTTTGGGTTTTGGCATTTGAAATTTTTTGTAATACTATATTGTTTATGGGTTCACTCACTCGCTCACTTTGGTATAATCCGATTGGTTTTAGACTTGACGCGCGGTAAGAAGCAAATTTTTATTCGTTTGTTTTCACTTTTTAACCGACTTCAAAAAAGGAGGAGGTTTCTCAATTCGACCGTATATTTTTTATTTTTTTTGTGTTTGTTCGCGGATAACTTCGTCGTTTATGAACCGATTTTGATTATTCTTTTTTATCTGATAATTTTGGAACAGACGCTATAACCCAAAAAAGCAGTTAAACCTTGAGTTCTGATGAAATCACACTAATATTATAAATACGAAGTTTGTGAGTGAAAAACAATTTTTACTATGGGACGAAACCTGAAAAAAAAAAATCAGCTGCTCCCTACATTTTGACGAGTTATAGACGAACATAAATGTAGGGCACAGCTGATTTGTTTTTCGCGATTTCAGGTTTGGTCCCGTTGTAAAAGTTGTTCATAATGATGAGTACAATGACCTCTTAAGAGGTTGTTAATGTTTTACCAATAACCCTGTACTTATACAGTACTTGTTACAAAATATAGATGACGTTATAAGTAGTAATATAGGCTATTTTTATTAAAAAAAATATATAATTAGGGTTCCGCACAACAAAATGAAAACCCAAAAAATTCAATTTGTTTTCCAACATGCTCGCGAACGAAGTCACACAGCTAGTATTAGCTAAAATCCAACGTCATTTTCTAAAATACCATCTCAGTTACTACCCTATTGAAGTGCAGCCACTGAACCATGAAATGATACCTCACACAATAGACCACAATCGTACACTCCAACATACGCTTCGGACATCAAAATATCCTGTTTCCGTCAATTTAATGTACCGACGTGTTCCGAATCATAAACAGCTGCTCCACGTTTATTTGATTTCCAGACCAAAGAATTAATCTATGTAGCAATATACTTTTGACATTTCAATTGAGACCTTATCCTTGTGACACAAGGTTGAAATTCAGTCGAGCGTTAATTTTTATTGACAGTCGATATTTCTCATTTATTTTCATTATTGTTCTTTTCATTTTGTGCATAGCGTCATTGGAAGCGCTTTTTTCCGCGACTGTACACACCTCGGAACGTGAAATGTACAATTATTTTTCTTTTGTAATGTTTTTGTCTTTCATTGTACTTTTATTAGTTCGTGGAATGGCGGTGCTAATGGATTTTATTATAATGATAGTGTTTTTGATAAAACGTGGTTGGCAGGACGGGACATACCGCGCAACTCGAAATTTTTCTACGAAATCTAATGGAATTGAGGCTTCTATCATCATCTGCCTAGCCTTTTCCCAACTATGTTGGGGTCAGCTTCCAGTCTAACCGGATGCAGCCGAATACCAGTATTTTACATGGAGCGACTGCCTATCTGACCTCCACAACCCAATTACTAGGTAATATGATAGCCTTTGGTAAGACTGGTTGTCAGACTTTCGGGCTTCTGACTACCCGTAACGACTGTCAAAGATCCACGAATGACAGCCGGGACCAACGGCTTAACGTGCTTTATTGAGGCTTCTAATGGAGGCTTATTCGAATTATGAAAAGCGTCCATTCTGTAATTTTGCCAATAAAATATTTATTTATTTAATTTTCTATTGTTCAAATTTATGTTACCAATTGATGTTATTTCAAGTTAAACAAATGTCAACCTTATTTTTATGACAATTAAGTTGATTTCAGAGTGACCAGCACTATTGAAAAAGTTATAAAAATGTTTGAAGTGGCGTAAACTGAACTTTATTGTGTAGGAATTATTATGATTTTTCCATAAACTCATATTTGTTTACATTTTTGGCAACTAAATTGCAAACGCAGATTACATCGCCACATGCGAACTACACATCACACAAAATCCTGCATCGCGCAAGCAGAGTTTACCGCGCTACTATCATATTATTATATACAACGTTTCGACATCAATCGTCAGACAGTAGCCCACCAGATCCGACACCCGTCTGGTCAGAGGATCCGCCCTTGTTTTCTGGATGAGTGAACTTTACACCCTTTTCCTCATACTTCTATAATGTAATGCACCCTACTTTAAACGTGTTTTAACTGTTAACAAGGAACTAATTACTTAAACAGTATTAAGTAGGTATCTATTTACCTCATCAGCATTCCCCTTGAGTCGCCCCCACTTTATTTTCTTTTCTTATTTAAGAGCCTATACTACCTCAGCTAAAATTCACTCCTTATCTCGCTCGCACGATACTGCTCGCGGACTGTGTGAAAGCGAGACAGAGTGCGGTGCTGGGCGGGAGGCAGCGCCAATAGTTTAGGTATTTGCTTTTTACGGTGAAAATAAAGGTAATTCAAAAAAACTAACTAACATAAGACCTGCTTTATAGTTAGTTCAGTTCGTATGCAAAGTTTCATGATCTAATTTGAAGTACTTTTTGAATACCAGCGGTTTATTGTTCGGTTTGGAGGTAACTTTGGAATTTTTTTCTATCGAGAAAATTTTATGGAATCGTGTTTTCGTCTAACATAAGACCTTACATTAATCCTCAACTTTAGCATATATTTATTTCAAAATTAATGCTGCGGAATTTTCGACATAACGGAGGATCATGCTAAGCCATTTGAGGTAGTATAGGCTCTTAAGGCCGCCATTTTGTTTTGTCTGCTTGAATTTGTTGTAACGCGCAAGTTAGATGAAGATAAAACGAGAAAAGATTAAACTTTACTCAAAAAGCCCTCTTCGTAAAATCTTAAATTTTTTTGACATAAAAATTGATTAAACTCACATAATAATATTTTTAACTAAGCCAAGGCAATATTGAATTTAAAACTGACGTTGCGAGGTATGAAATACGTCTTCTTTTTAGTCGTATTCCATATTGGGCACCCGCGTAAATGACACCTGAGTGAATGTGCCGCTGTGTGTCAGGTGCCATAGCGGGTGCCCAATGTGGAATACGTCTTTTTTTATACAGTTTGGCGGGACATCGTCGCGAAAACTCTAACCATGAATTCAGCACATGATTCTAGCGTAGCGTAGAAATGTTTCGTCGGTTATCAAAACAAATATCAGAAGTTTCATCGAAAAGTGCATTACCTACGCGGTCAAAATGTATTGAACTGCTCTTTTTAGGGTTCCGTACCTCAAAAGGAAAAACGGAACGCTTATAAGATCACTTTGTTGTCCGTCTGTCTGTCTGTCCGTCGGTAAAGACCCTTTTTCTCAGATACGCTTGGAGTTATCAAGTTGAAATTAATAAAAAATACTCAGAGCTGCAATCCCTTGAAGCAGTGAAAAATCAAAACTTCTAAGTCAACGCAATCAAAAGCTGCGGGCGTTTATGTTCCGGAATCAAAACCCTATTGTAGGTCAACGGGTAATTCCCGTTAAAAAAAAATCTTATCTTAATCGTATCTTTAAAAAAAAACTGCAAAAATGTTGTACCTACCTACATTTTTTATTCAATTCAATCAGTCTGCTTTCCGTCGCCCGTTTCGCTTGATTTCCCTGACAGGGGAGCGCCATTTTAAATATATTTCTTTTGAATATCAATGGTTTTAGATGTTCCGTCAAAAGAGTAGATTGTTTTTGAACTTTGCAATTTTCTGGTGAGCTTGGAAAAATATCATAAAATATTTATAAGATTTTAAGAGATTCGGAATTGTTGACAGACTTGAATTATTGCGAGAAACCAGAAGCCATTTGATGATTTCCCATCCGAAAAAAAAAAAGTCCCGTTTTTACCCTTTGGGTACGGAACCCTAAATACCATCTGTTTCAATCCACATCAGAGTAAAAATTCCTTGAAAAAAAATCTAAAAACATGAAAACATCCAGTCTGAAAATTGATTCCACATTTTTCCGTTTTCAGTTAAATGTTTCTATTCATCAAGTTGGTAGGTAGGTAGGTAGGTAGGTGCAGACGCCAGCACATTAAGCTACCTGAAACTGTCAAATTTTCCCAATCAACTTTGAACCTTATGCTTTAGCGATAAAGTTGAAAATCTATTAAAGAAATTTGACAGATTGTAGTAGCTTGATGTGCTGGTGTCTGTACAAACTGGTTGCTTGCGAAACTTTTTCACTATTTCACCGGTTATTGCAAAATTGCAGTATTTGATCGGTTTTCAAAGTTGTGTTATTCTATAGAACTTTTGGTCTGCTGCATTGAATTTACACTACGAATGGTATTTAGGAGTGTGTAGCTGTTCATTTTAGTGTTCCGTTATTGGAGTACACGTCTTTTTCATTTTTTAGGGTTCCGTACCCAAAGGGTAAAAACGGGACCCTATTACTAAGACTTCGCTGTCTGTCTGTCACCAGGCTGTATCTCAAGAACCGCGGGTGCTAGACAGTTGAAATTTTCACAATTTATGTATTTCTTTTGCCGCTATAACAACAAATACTAAAAACAAAATAAAATAAATATTTAAGGGGGGCTCCCATACAACAAACGCGATTTTTTTGCCCTTTTTTGCTCGATATCAATAATGGCAACAGGTAGGCACTTGAAATATTCACAAAATACTCAGTTGTATTTTTACTTTAATAATAAATAACAAAATTAAAATAAAATAAATATTTAAGGGGGCTCCCATACAACGAACGTGTTTTTTTCGGCGTTTTTGCCTTGTGGTACGGAACCCTTCGTGTGCGAGTCCGACTCTCACTTGGCCAGTTTTTTCTGTTTATTTTGCTGTACCATTCTTTTAACAACTCAGGGAATGAGTTATAAATACCTTTAGAAGGTACCTATTTATGTTTAAATCTTTCAGCCTTTACATTAGGGCGAATACGTTAGGGGAACCACGCGAAATTTGATTTTTCAGGAAAACAACAGGGGACCTAATAAGGCCACTTTGGCAGAATCATAAAAGGATAACATTAAGAATCATAATATGGCGAAGACAGTCCGTGTTTTTCTTTTTTTCGCTGCACTACGTAGGTATAATCAAAGAGATTGGGATTGCATTGGATTGGTTGCAATTATAGCACAGACAAAAAATAAAATAACTGAAAAATCCTTCACCACTGGGATTTGATACGATTAACTTAACAGTTAACTGTCCAATATGATTCATAATGTTATCCTTTTATGATTCTGCCAAAGTGCCCAGCTCTCAAAACGTCGAAGGAAAACTTCGTGAGGAAACAGGCATGTCTTAGAACGAAAATTCGAATACATATGACATCCACCAACCCGCACTGGGCCCGCGTGGTGGATTACGGCCCACTCCCTCTCACAGAGAGGAGGCCTGTGTCCCAGTAGTGGGAACATTATAGGCTAATTATGTGGTAATGCTTATGGTGTTATAATGTTATAACGGGAGTCTCTCTTACTTTTTTTAATGAACTATCATACTATACCTGATAAGCGATATCATCATCTGCCTAGCCTTTTCCCAACTATGTTGGGGTCTTCTCCAGTCCAACCGGATGCAGCCGAATACCAGTATTTTACATGGAGCGACTGCTGTGAACTCCACAACCCAGTTTCTGGGCAATACGATACCCCTTGGTAAGACTGGTTGTCTGACTTTCGGGCTTCTGACTGTGACTACCCGTAACGACTGTCAAAGATCCACGAATGACAGCCAGGACCAACGGCTTAACGTGCTTTCCGAGGCACGGAGTGGTCTCGGTATGTAAAGATGGTCACCCATCCACAGACCAACCGCGGCAAGCGTAGCTTAACCTGATCGATCGACCTGTGCGGCTGTTATTATTTAGCCACGGACCCCTCCTACAAAACTAAAAGCGTAAGAAAAGAATTTCACTGTCTCCCTTAGCGTATCGGACTCTTTAAAATATTCTCTTAGATTTTCCTAGCACCCTATAAGTACTTGACTTTAAGATCTAGCTCGCCATATAATATTCAATTACTCCGACTAAGTCCATCCGAAACCAAGTCGAAAACCTAGCCAAGAAACCCTTATAAAATACGTAAGTAAGGCTCAACACACACCAAAAGAGCGTCGAAGCGCAGCGAAGCGCAGCGAAGCAGAGCGCAGTTTCAGTGTCATATGAATTTTAACTTTATTTTCATTACTATAATACTTATTATCGCATGAGAAACTCGAACGAGTCGCGCGGGTGCCAGCGGCGCCGCTGGAATTCCGGCGAATTGCCTTTTCTACCGAGCGGTTGCGATAATAAGTATTATAGTAATGAAAATAAAGTTAAAATTCATATGACACTGAAACTGCGCTCCGCTTCGACGCTCTTTTGGTGTGAGTTGAGCCTAAACGTAAGTAAACCAAGTCTGTCCCATAAAACAGATAAAAGAAACACCACCCTCTACAAAATGTCACAGTCATACACTTTAGTAAACTAGGACCAAAAACACTATCTACTGAAGTCTAGACCTAGCCTAGTAAAATATTCTCATCCACTTAGTTTTTAGGGTTCTGTACCCAAAAAGTGCCAACGGGCGGACTAAGGCCCCGCTATCCGTTCATTTGTCACGGGCCTGAATCTTTTGAACCGTAATAGGTAGACACTTTAAATTTTCTAAAATTGAAAGAAAGAAAATAGCTTGATTTGTCACAGAAACACATGCATACAAAAAGATAATTAATTCTAGTAATAAGGAAAATTAAAAACAAAATATATCTATAATCACGAGCACAAAGCAGAAATAGTCGACGGCTGACGTCACTACTGTGACGAGTAGGCTTCCACTCAACATGATGCTGTGCTATAAGAGGACCCACAGCACAGCACAGCGTTGATTTTCAGTGGTTACCCGTTAAATTGTGTCTACTACGTTCGGTATTATATAAAAATAATATAAAGTAAAAAAATAGAGGGGGTTTCTAAATTACTTTTTCCATTGTTACCGAACTTAATATTCTTGCCAAACAGACGAGACGTTAAAAAAATATTTGAGTAAAAATATACGCGACGAATTGATAACCTCCGTTTTTTGAAGTCGGTTAAAAAAACAAAATGTAGTTTTAAATATTGTACTCGTACGGTGGTACGAAACCCGTCGTTTTCGGGTCCGACTCGCTCTGACCTCTTTTTCTTAACCGAATAACTTAGCAACACATAAAAACACCTCGCCTAAGCCTCGTGTTTACAGAATGTCCAGCACTATTTTCGACCTCCAAACCGGTCTTAGAATTCAGGCGAGCCGTTTTCGGTTAACCTGACCTCATTTGAAATGTCAAGCGGTTTAAAATAAAGGTGTATGCTGGCCGAGTGTGGGGCTCGATGTCACGTGAAGTTAAATAGAAGGTCTAATCTGAAAAATACCTGAAGCCTGTCGTTCTGTTATGAGGAAAAGCGAGAAAACTTTCATTATTCTCTTTTCATTGTAATTGTAGGTAACAGAACAGTTGTTACGGGTAGGTAAAAGCCCAAAAGTCTGACAGCTAGTTTAACCAAGGGGTGCCGTGTTACCCGGGATTTTGTTTTCAAATTGGGCAGATGTAAGTTTCCTCGATGGTACATAATATAAAAAAGGAGGTGAAAGAATCATATGACATCAAAAAATTCGGAGTCTGGTGAACTGTCTATTTACGCATCTCTCGCGTGGTGGATTACGGCCCATTCTCTAACGCAAAGAGCAGGCCTGTGTCCCAGCAGTGGGAACATTATAGGCTAATTATGTTGTCAACAGGAAAAGTATTGCGGCATCATTGCCACGTTATGCGCACGGCGTCTTTGGCCAAAAATAGGCCAGCCCTCTGGTCACGTGAAGCCTCGACCAACCGCTTGGCGTTGTCTCGAAAAACTACGTAGGCACTCGGACCCCATGGCTCTAGTGTTTCAACCCCAAACCGCTCTGACATATAAGTTCCAAAAGTAGGCCAGCCCTCTGGTCACGTAAAGCGTCGACCAACGGCTTGGCGATGTTTCGAAAAATTACGTAGGCACTCGGACCCCATGGCCCTAGTATTTCGACCTCAGTGTTTATTGTGAGACTAATAAAACATTAATTATATAAATTGGACCTTCTGCAGAACCTTTTGGTCCTCAGGTCTTTTCACCCGTACGCAAAATACGCGCATTCACGTGGAGTTGCGGACCCCAGCCCGTATTACCTATTACCTAATGTCTTTTCACCAATTTAAATGCCGATATACATATATGTACAAAAGCTAACGTTTATAGTTAGTGTCCTTTACGAGGATAAGCAGACTGAAATGTCGACACCTTTTACCTGAATGCCTACTTGGCAAGGTTAGCTGAATTGAATTCATTAATCAGGATCTTTAGGTCTTAAAATATCAGGCATTAGGGAAATTTCTTCGCCTTTTTTGGCAAACGGTAAATTTTTCTGTTATTTTTTATTATGAACATTATGCTAAACAAAGACTTGATTTAATGTTGTTTCGTTATGAATTTTGGTTTTTGGGTTCCGTACCCAAAGGGTAAAAACGGGACCCTATTACCTACTAAAAATCCGCTGTCCGTCTGTCACCAGGCTGTATCTCATGAACCGTGATAGCTAGACAGTTGAAATTTTCACAGATGATGTATTTCTGTTGCCGCTATAACAACAAATCACACTAATATTATAAAGGCGAAAGTTTGTGAGTGTGTGTGACCCCGTCGTGTCTCGGAACGACGTTAAGCCGTTGGTCCCGGCTGTCATTCGTGGATCTTTGACAGTCGTTACGGGTCGTCAAAAGCCGGAAAGTCTGACAGCCAGTCTTACCAAGGGGTGTCGTACCTATTACCAGCAACTAGGTTATAGAGTTCAGATAAGCAGTCGCTCCATGTAAAATACTGGTATTTGGCTGCATCCGGTTAGACTGGAAGCCGACCCCAACATAGTTGGGAAAAGGTTGATTGAAATCGCACGCAAGCCACACTGTTTTCATCCACCGTATCTTTTCCAACAAAATAAATATAATTATATTTAATCACATTATTGTTTAAACTTTATTTTTAAATAGCTTCGAGACCTCAGCCATTAAATTGAATATTAAAAGCTTTAAAATTTCCATATTTTCATACTTCCACTGGGTGTGCGAAGTGTTTATTTTTTGTGCAAACTGTTTTACGATATTTTTCGAAATTTTTTGTGAATAATTTTTTATGCGATTGCTCTTTGTGCTGTGTTGCTTTGGGGAAATTCCATTAATTTTTATTATAATATTCCTACGTAAAGTATATTACATTATGTCGCATCCGGTCATTCGTTTGACTATTCGGAACGCTAGCGCCATCTGGTGGCGCTTGACAGAGTCTAGCCTGAGTTAGTGGGGAGTCGACGACAGCTCGACAGAACCATGTGAAGCTTGGACATTGGACATCGTGCGAACAACATGTGCTCAGAAACTGTCCCGCGTTCCGTATCTGGTTGTGTCGTGTACCTATAGTGTGTAATTTGCTAGTGTGATTAAATTGTTCTTGAAATTATAATCTGATTTGAACTGCAAACAGTTTTTCTATTGCGCAATAACCAACACATACCCACTGTACGCCCACAGTAGTTAAGATATGCCTGATAACAACGAGACACACTGTACCTTCTCCGTCCTATATATTTATATATGTATATTACATTTTAATATGAAAATGGGCTGGAAAACAATAACGAGCTTAAGTCAATATTGAGTGCCAGTCTTTCCCAATTATTATTACGAGGAATTCCAGCCCAGCCTTTGTATTTTTAACATGCTTTTATTAAGTTTATTCTACGGATATATTTATTCATTTTAAAACAAGATAATATTAACATAATGTACAAGGTCAAATGAGATTAGCTAGAGAAACTCTGTAGACATGATGGGTATATATCATTCACCATAATAATTAGGTAATATTACTGAAGTTCAACCTCCAAGAACTTCGGAACCAAGGGAAGCGACATAGCCCGAAGAATTGCCAAACTTAAGTGGCAGTGGGCAGCACATTGCTCGCAGAACAGATGGCCGATGGGGCCGAAAGATTCTGGAGTGGATATATCCTGAAGAATATCATACATTTTTCTAATTTTGTTTACTGTAGTCGATCATATACCTACTTTTATTACGTTTTTTTGCGTTTAGGTCCTGTAAGCCCGTTAATATACCATTATGGTTTTCTGCCTAACTGATATACCGTATACCCTTTCGTTGCTAGCACAATAGCGCGTAACATTTTATGATACGAGTACCTAGCGTCGGCGCACGAGTGTTCTCGAACTGCTAAGTACCCTCACAATAGTCACAATAAACGTTTAAACACGTAGTTGTGAACGTATAGGGTTGAAGCAGTAACAGACGTGAATGGTTTAAAAATAATTGGTTTTCAACGTTGTAACCTTTGTGTGTGGTTGTAGCAATAAAGGTTTAGTTCTTAGGTTTTTGGCTGAATTAATCTTTTCTGTTTACCTAATTATTTTACACTAGCTTCTGTCCGCGGCTTCGGCCTCGTGGATCATCATCTGCCTAGCCTTTTCCCAACTATGTTTACGTCGAGTTCCAGTGTAACCGGATGCAGCTGAATACCAGTATTTTACATGGAGCGACTGCCTATCTGGCCTCCACAACCAAATTACTAGGTAATACGATACCCCTTGGTAAGACTGGTTGTCAGACTTTCGGGCTTCTGACGACCCGTAACGACTGTCAAAGAACCACGAATGACAGCCGGGACCAACGGCTTAATGTGCTTTCCGAGGCATGGAGAGGTCTTGATCTGTAAAGATGGTCATCCATCCACGGACCAACCGCGGCAAGCGTAGCTTAACCTGATCAATCGACCCGTGCGACTGTTATCACTTAGCCACAAGCCTCTCGCCGCGGGCAGAAGATACATAATCTGCATTGGCGATTTATTTGCCAAAAATGTAAACAAATATGAGTTTATAGAAAAATAACTTTAATTCCTACACAATAAAGTTCAGTTTAAGCTATAACTTCAAACATTTTTGTAACTTTTCCAATAGTGCTGTGCTAGTCACTCTGAAATCAACTTAATTAACATTAAAATAAAGTTGATATTTGTTTAACTTGAAATAACATCAATTTGAAACGTTAGTTTGAATAGGCGAATTCTAACTTACGTTTATTTTTTTTTGCAAATCATCCCGACAAAATTGTGAGCTGAAAGTACTGTGTCGATTAAGCATATATGTTGTGGCATTATATCTACCGTTACACATTCAAACATGATTATTTACTGAAAACCTATAGAGTTTTGTCGGAAAAGGTTTTTCTTACGTCTAAACGCCCTTTGACCGTTAAGATGAAGCCGACTTTTGAGAAGAAAGGCCTCTGAGATGAAAAGGAGAGATTTTACGCCATTTTCTTTGGCAGTTACTGTTATTGACTATTGTTATGGAGTAGATAATGGGTCACGGCCTCAAATGGCTTAGTGGGGAGTTGTTTGGCTTCTCGACTGTGAATTTGTTGGTTTGATTTCTGTTTGGGGAAATTTGTATTTGTTTACTTACGCATTAAGTGGAATAAGAAGTGGTTTTGGGTCTGAATTTGTGTGTTCGAAGTGCCCGACATTTACAGTGACCTTCTTATCCCTCTGGGCACAGGTGAGGCGCCCTGTGCCCAGAAGAATATCAAGGGTTGCGCACTTGAGCGCGTGAGGGAGAGGCAATCTTTGCGCCTTCACGCCCCTAGTCGCCGCAGGAGACTCGGCGTCGTGAATCGAGAGCCGATTCCCGGCCACCTAGGCGGGCTTGCGGAAGGCGAGCAATGGGCAGCTCGCCGTCCGGTAAGGACCAGGCCCGGGTCGACGGCGCGTTGTGATCGACGCGCGCTTCAAAGAGACGCCAGCACTGAATGATGGAGTCCGCTAGGGCTGATGCCTGCCAGGATCGCGGGTTGATCGAAAGAGTTACCGGGCCCTGGCACAGGTAACTGAAGGAACACGGGTGAGTTTTAGTCAGTAAAAGTCTGACACGAAGAGCGGGAGAAGTTATTCGATAAATTCCCAACCAAAAAAAAACGGGGTTGCGCACTTGGGGGTATAACTCCCTAAGCACGACATCCATAGTTTCTATAAAAAAATCCTAAAAGGAATCTAAATAGCATATCACCACTTTTCCACTGCTCTAAAAACGATGAAGGAAAACATCGTGAGGAAACCGGCATGTCCTAGAACCAAAAAATCGAAGACATGTGACATCTACCAACCTGCACTGGGCCCGCGTGGTAGGTTACAGGCTACAGACCACTCCCTCTCATTGAGAGGAGGCCTGTGTCCCAGCAGTGGGAACATTACACGTTGATTATAACTTTTCCATTGACATACTATTTACATACAGAAAGCACTTTATTCAGGGGCTTGACAACAAAATGAATTTCGTTCCGTTACCACTAATGTTATCGTATAACGTTCTAAAATTAGTAACGATACTAAAACCTAAAAATATCAATAACGTTACAAAAAGAAAACGTTATAGAATATCATTTCCGTAGAACAATATTATAAGTAACGTTATAGGTATCAGTAACATTAACCTTATCCGCTTGTAATAACGTTACAGGAGAAACTTTACAGATTCATTTGTAACGTTATTCTTCATACTTTTGACGTGACAACGTCTTAAATTAGGTTGCGGCTGGGAGTCACTTATGAAAAAGTGTAACGCTCGGTAACGTTACGATGAGTCACCGAACGAGAGAGAGGCCCGCCGAATGCCTTGCGTCTCTCTCCCACTCAACTATTCTACCGAGAAAAAGACGTTGTCACGTAAAATCTTCGCCCGTAAAACCGACTTTACAGGCAACCATTTTGACGTGACAACGTCTTAAATTAGGTTGCGGCTGGGAGTCACTTATGAAAAAGTGTAACGCTCGGTAACGTTACGATGAGTCACCGAACGAGAGAGAGGCCCGCCGAATGCCTTGCGTCTCTCTCCCACTCAACTATTCTACCGAGAAAAAGACGTTGTCACGTAAAATCTTCGCCCGTAAAACCGACTTTACAGGCAACCATTTTTTTCGTCATCTTCTATGTCACGAAGCTGTCAAAGTTGAATATCGAAATGAATTATTATATCGTCATACTAATAACGATATATTGATAATAGTGTTAGTGAACAGTTTAAGATTTTGTATAGCCAAGGAATTAATTTTGTTATGATCCTGGTGGAACGGTACAAATTATCGGTACCGGAACTACGCGTAACGTTATTTTAATTAACGTTTCAAGTCCCTGCTTTATATCCCAACCACCAGTTCCAAAACTTATCCTCGTATAAGTCTCAACTCTGAACCTCAGGTAATGATTATTTAACTTACAAAGTACCTTACGTATAAGCTCATACGTATAAGCTCAAACGATACACGCTTTTATTTATGTAGGTTAGGTGAAAAACTAGTTTTGAAGTTACATAAAGGAAAAATGAATACGTTAACCCATGTTTTACCTGTATTTCTCAAGTATATTTTTTTGTAGAGGTATTTTTGACTAAGGAAAGCAAAATGGTAGGGTTATGAGATAGTTTGTAAGGTCTACAAGACCTTACAAACTATCTCATAACCCTACCATTATCACCCTATAATAAACCCTTACATTATCAGCCTATAATGTTCCCACTGCTGGGACACAGGCCTCCTCTCTTCGAGGAGTGGGCTGTAGCCTGGAATCTACCACGCGGGCTCAGTGCGGGTTGGTAGAGGTCACATGTCTTCGAATTTTTGGTTCTAGGACATGCCGGTTTCCTCACGATGTGTTCCTTCACCGTTTAGAGAGCAGTGGTGATGAAATTATTTACATAAACTACCTTTTTATCACATCTATTCAAAAAGAGCTAATGTATTCTTTGTAAACAGGGAATAAAATAGCTCTTTAATCCCTAGGGACTAAAAGTGATTTGAATTTGGAATGTGGATATTGTTAGTAAAAGTTCCAAAGGGATCCATCACGAACATTGTATGAACAAGTAACAGGCTGTATGGTGAAATAAAAGGCGCGCGACCCAAATTAAAAAAAATGTTACGATGCACTTCCATAATTGTTCAAATATAAACAGACTCTAATTATTTCTGTGTATTGCTCCTAATTGTATGTAAATAAATAAACGTAAGTACTATAAGTTGCACGTAAATATTTTTTCATAGAGGATGATAAAAACTAGAGTGTCCACCTCGGGAGCAACACTATTTTAAGCTCGAGTGACGTACTTTGAATCCCTCGCGCCTTCAAAATAGTTGTTTGCTCCCTTGACAAACAACCTACGATCTTGTTACGTACACGTGTTTTCTGTACCATGGGGGATTTACAAACACTCAAACGCACATTATTTGCTGGCCACTCAAATACTGATCCGACGAACCATTGAACTATTTTGTTTGCCATTATTTTCGGTGGCTAGTGTCCGGAAAAGGACTACAATGTGTGACTACAGACAGTTCACAGTTATTTAACCTCTGATTTTGCATCATTGTCAAAAAAATCAGTGATCTTTATTGTCGTGGCAATAAGGTTCGTATTTTGTTGCTGTCATTGCCAAGTCTGTCAAAATCTTTGTTATCTTTATTGTCGTGGCAATAAGGTTGCTATTCGTTTGCTGCTGTGAGTGGTTAAATTAATATGAAAGGGCTGTTTGCAGGCAATTTAACCATTCAGCTATATACTACCGAAATTCAAAATACCGAACAGCGTTTGTTTTTGATTCGCACGAATTTACTCGCCCGAAACTGGCGAATCAAAACTTTAAAATAATATTATATTTTTAGTACATACCTATAGAAAAAAATAAGTTAAAAAAAAACTGGCCAAGTGCGAGTCGGACTCGCACACGAAGGGTTCCGTGCCACAAGGCAAAAACGCCGAAAAAAACACGTTTGTTGTATGGGAGCCCCCTTAAATATTTATTTTATTTTGTTTTTAGTATTTGTTGTTATAGCGGCAACAGAAATACATCATCTGTGAAAATTTCAACTGTCTAGCTACCGCGGTTCTTGAGATACAGCCTGGTGACAGACAGACGAACGGACGGACGGACAGCGAAGTCTTAGTAATAGGGTTCCGTTTTTACCCTTTGGGTACGGAACCCTAAAAACTAAAACCCGACTACTGAAAAAGATGTAACAAGAAAGTACCTTCCCGTGGTCGCGTGCGAATCGACTTCTTCTTCTTTGTGTCGCTGGCTGGTTTAAAATCTTGTTTTCCCAAAACTTTGCTACTTCCACGGCGTTGTCGGTGGCAGCGCAGAGGTCACTTTGACTGCATGTTTTGGGACACAGAGGGCAGGATAGGAGGTGGAGCATGGTTTGTGACACAGCTCCACAATCACACCCTACTGCCGGCGAATCGACTAATAAGCATTTGAAAACGTTAAACAATGAATGTTATTGAATTCGACAGACTTAGCTGACGTAAAATTACATACAAAAAAATATCCAATATCTAAGTCTTCTTGCCAAAAATGCTTCCACGAAATGTCTTACAAATATCCAGTTTATTCGAATCTTTTAGTCGAATCTGGAAAAGATTTTTCTTCATTTATCCATTTTCTGTCTATACACTGTTTGTATCAAATATGTATCTAATGTAATGGAAAATTCTTCTTGTATTTGTCTAAGTTAAATAGCAGACATTTCTGTTTGTAAATGATGATTTGAAGAATTTTCTCGTATGTGTTTCTTCGGGATCCTATTTCTAAGGCTACGCTGTTCGTCCGTCTGTCACAGGGCTGTATCTTTATAACTATAATAGGTAAATTTTTACAGTATGTGTACTGTGTGTGTAGTGAGTGTGTGTGTGTATTTGCCTAGCCTTGTCCCAACTATGTTGGGGGCTTCCAGTCTAACCGGATGCAGCTGAATAGGTACCAGTATTTTACATGGAGCGACTGCCTATTTGACCTCCACAACCCAGTTATTGGGTAATACGATACCCCTTGGTAAGACTGGTTATCAGACTTTCGGGCTTCTAACGACCCATAACGACTGTCAAAGATCCACGAATAACAGCCGGGACCAACGGTTTAACATGCTTGGCACGGAGGGTTCTTGGTATGTGGAGATGGTCACCCATCCACGGACCAACCGCGGCAAGCGTAGCTTAACCTGATCGATCGACCTGTGCGGCTGTTATTATTTAGCCACGGACCCTTCCGCAGACAAATAATTATGACATATATTTAAAAAACCTTTTTTTTTCGTTGCTGAACGGGCCCGCTCTTGACCTCGATCACGCCTGATGGGAAGCGATGGATGAGGTCTATGATGGAACGAGTGTGCCCAGAAGATGCCTAAGGCACTGGAACTCCCACGCATCGACGAAACACAGCAGGCTGCTTGACGCCGGTCTCCGGTGGGAGGGTGGTCGCAAACCAGGCGGGCGTTAGCCCTACCACCGCAAGTCAAGAATTGGCCAGTCAAATAAGGTGTTAGGTGTGACTGTCCAGGATGCGCGGAACAAAGTGCGCTACACGAGGAGGCTTCTTCATCGCCACGTTATCTAGTAGCTTGGTTATGTTGCTTTTCGTAAAATAGTGAGTACTTGCAGTATGTTTTCAATAAACATACTTTAAATTCCCACAAGACTCGCCTGCTCGCATAGCATAAAAACTATTGTTTTGTCCAACAAAATTCCATATTAATATAGGTTATTCGTGACATGAGCCCTTCTGGGAAAACCTGACATTTAATTAATTTCTAATATTTTACGTGACACAGAAACAAACTAATTGCGTTGTTTACTATTAAAAAAACATTAGACAACTCTAATTTGTTCCTACGTATTGTTCGTTTTAATTTGAGCCTTATGTCTCTTGATATACAAGTAAAATTGATGTTTTTGGGACCAACTGTTGGTAAATCTGAACTAGATTTTGCTCTTATTTCCCAGGCGGGTACAAATTCTAGTGTTGGAGAAACAACGGATCCTTGGAAGCTTCAAATTTGAACATGAAAAGCTATTTTTGTTAGATACCTTTTTATTTTAAGACTGTATGACATTGTTATTTTTTGGTCCTTCACTTCGGAATGGAGTCTTCTTGCCTGTGTTCTGTGTGTCTTTTAATCACATACGTTTCCTCGCTTCTCATCATCATCTTACCGTTTCAATCAATGAACTCAGCCTATCGCAGTCCACTGCTGGACATATTCCTCCCCAAGACTGCGCCGCAGCACCCTGTCCTCCGCCTTCCGCGTCCAGTCTACACCAGCCACCTGCTTTAGGTCGTCCGTCCATCTAGCTAGGGGGCGTCCCACACTACGCTTGCCGATACGCGGTCTCCACTCCAGGACTCGTCTGCTCCACCGACCATCGGTCCTTCGACAGACATGGCCAGCCCACTGCCACTTCAGTTTGCTTACTCTGCAAGCTATGTCGGTAACTCCGGTTCTTTTCCGGATAATTTCATTCCTGATTTTATCCTTCAAAGAGACTCCGAGAAGCTCGCTCCATAGCGCGCTGAGCGACCTTGAATTTGTGGAACAGCCCGACCGTCAGTGTCCACGTTTCAGCACCGTATGTCATGACGGGCAGGATACACTGGTTGAAGACCTTAGTCTTCAAACACTGCGGGATAGGCTAATCGTTTATCTATTATATTCTATTCTTCTTCCCCTTCTTAGTGTCGATGGCACGGCATTAATTTTTCTTGGCTCAAACCTTCGCCAGTTCTACGCCGCCGTCGGTGGCAGTGCACAGGTCACATTAGCTGCATTTTTGTGACACATAGCTCAAGGTAGGTTACTAGACAGTTCCACATTCACATCCAGCTGACGCGTTATTATATTATAACAAACAGAGCCCCGCGATTTCACCCGCATAAGTTTCGATCCCGTGGGAATATCGGCATGAAAAGTATCCTATATGTTAATCCTGGTTATAAAGTATCCGAGTTCAAAATTTCATCCAAATCCGTTCAGTAGTTTTTGCGTGAAAGTGTAACAAACAAACATCCATTCATCCTCACAAATTTTCGCGTTTATAATATTAGAAGGAAGAAGGATTATTCTTGCTCTTAAAATAACACTCAAAATTGATTATTTCCGGAAACTGGCTACTCTTTGTATCAAACAAAAACATCACTGTCCCATAATTAGGTATCTTAATTTAATTTTAATTCCGCCAGGGGTCACCTCTTTGTATGGCTCTTAATTTATTACTTGACAAAAGTAATTGGCTGTGGCATTTCAGTTTGTGTTTGAGTCTTTGTTTATTAATTATTTAAAGGTAAATTTATTAAATACGCTTTGATGTTGATAAAAGGTTTTAGTCATTTCTCATCTAATTACTTTTATGGAAAACGTTTTAGTTATGTTTAATAAACGGCACTTACTTATTACTTTTCTTCTTTTAATTTTCCTGTGCCACTTTATCTGACTAATAATATGTTTTAAATCGAGGTAAAATTTGAGTAATTATATACAGGGTGACAGGGTCATCGGCACGTAACCTGTTTCCTGGGATTCAGTACAATGATTCTGGACCCACCCTGAGTTAAAATCTTCCAAAGGTTATAAAAAAAAAATGCTGTTCCAGACCGAAGGTCGAAATGTATAAAATATACTTAATCAGCCTATAACGTTCCCACTGCTGGGACACAGGCCTCCTCTCAGTGAGAGGGAGTGGGCTGTAATAATACTAAGGACGGAAATTGCGCCATTTGTCGCGAGCCGTTTTCAGTAGCAAATAATGCGCCTGCCCTTAAGTATTCGATTCGGACGCTAGAAGTGAAGGACAAAATGACAATGCGTTCGATAGTAGGTAAGTAATTAAAGCATTTAAACAAATAGAATAATTTTAATTCTAAACGATTGCTATTTTAAGTTAGTAGGTACTAAATTAGGTTGTGGAGCAGTGGTGGCCAAGTGGTAACGGCCGCGACTTACGAGTTGTAGGTCGTAGGTTCGAACCCAGACAGGCGCTTTACTTTGTGTAAATTATTTCATCACCACTGCTCTCAAAACGGTGAAGGAAAACATCGTGAGGAAAGCGGCATGTCCTGGAACCAAAAATTCGAAGACATGTGACATCTGCCAACCCGCACTGGGCCCGCGTGGTAGATTACGGCCCATTCCCTCTCACCAAGTGGAGGCCTGTGTCCCAGCAGTGGGAACATTATAGGCTGATTATGTATGTATGTAGGTATGTAAATTAAGTTGATCTTGCAATAATTTTTTTAAGTTTTTATTTTGATTTTTTTTTCCTGGGTTCCTTTATCGATACTGAACCTATCCCTAAGATATGGCAAAATAAATAAATAAAATATATAAATAAATACAAAAAACAAACGGACATTTGGGCGTCGTTTTATCCTAACTAGAATGACCACAAGCGAAAGTTTTTCATCTCGAATTTCCAAGCTGTTCTCGCGGGCAAAGTCGCATTCACACCAAAGTCAAAGTCAAATAATTTATTTCAAATAGGCACATTAAAGGCACTTTTGAACGTCAAAAAAAAAACTAAATAGAAATGATTCTAGTCGCCCATTCCAAAAGGTAGTTTTCGTATGGAGAAGAATAGGCAAGAAACTCCACCGTTACTCTTTTAAAATGTTTACAAGGTCTTGTATACAGTGTGAGTCTTTATAATGTGCACATATCGAAATGAGGGAAACTAAACTTAATTTTATCGACGGAATCAAAAAAAAAAATATCATTTTTAAAATTCTTGTTCGCTGCTGTGTAAACAATCGCCCTCAATTGAGAATTATGGTTTTTTTTTAACAAAAATCGGATATATTTTCATAATTTTTTACAATAATTGTAAAATTACTCAATAAAAGCCCGATTACCTACCCTTTTTATTACTTTAAATTATTCTCCATCGTATCAGATATCTAAACGTAAAAATACCATGTTTATAACTCAATCACAACATTTCCTATCAACTGTTAAAGAAAGGCCTTGCAATCACCATACTTTAGCAGGTAAAGATCCTTTTAAATATTTTTTTTATTTTTTCAAATATTTTTTCCGTCGATAAAATTAAGCTATGTTTTACCTAATTTCGTTATGTGCACATTATGAAGACTCACACTGTATATATAATATAATAGGCTATTTGACAATGTAAAAAATAAGGTCATAATTATTGACACTCGTATTATCGCTTTTAAAATCGATTTGCATTAATTTTATTACAAAACAATGTATTATTTATGAAAAAAATCCCGAAAAAACTGCATCTTTTTAAATCTGGCGCCACGTAATCGAAAACGTTCTGGATTGGCTGAACTTAAGATGGCGTCATGATTTAGTAAATTTCTGTCTATCGTTGACAGAACAGATGACTTTTGTCTAGTATCTCGACCGTTTCAACGTTTGTTTACGTGAATCGTGACGTCACGACGCCATATTGTTAAAGATAGCGTTTTGGCGGCTTATTTAAACAGTATATTTTTATTTACTATTTTTTAAAAGAAATACATTATGCAATTTGAAGTAATAGGTTTTTGTGGGCTCGTTAGACACCAATAAATAATCAGAGATGTTTATCAGAAACCAGTCAAATAGCCTATTATATGTGTACCTAGTATCTAACACCAATCCAGTCTTATACAACAAATCAAAACCCTCCGTTCACAATGTACTTTACGTCTCTAAAATGTCACAATCTTTTCTAATGTCAAAAGAAAGACTTCAATCACAATTGAAGATTTCTGATAAGGTTTCCGCTTCATCACAGACGTCAAGCTGAATAAAGGACTTAAACAGACATTTGGTGTCTTTTTTTCTTGAATTCTTTGACACGTCTTTTCTTATAAAATAATAATGTCGTGTCATTTGGTGGCAAGACGAACTGATTTTAATAAATACTAGCTTCTGCCCGCGACTTCTTCCGCGTGAAATTTGTTGTTTTAACATGAAATACATAATATCCTATCCCTATGACAATTTACTATAGCAATAGAATTTTCGGAATCTAATCAGTGGTTCCGAAGATTATCCCCTACCTTCAAACTTACAATCCATTCTAACATTATAAATTCGAAAGTAACTCTGTCTGTCTGTCTGTATGTTACCTTTTCACGCCTAAACCACTGAACGGATTTCGATAAAATTTGGCAAAGAGATAGATTGCATTACGGGGAAGGACATAGGATAGTTTTATCGACGTTTATGCCTTGAGCGCTATTGCTCCCATTTACTACAAATATTAAACTCGAAAGTTGGTCCTAGATTCAAGGAGCAATTCTTTATAATAGTCTTGAAGTCAGAAGGATATCCTGCCGACTTCAAGACCCCATCCGATTAATCTCCGGTAAAGAACAAGTTGCAAACTCCATTCCCCGGCCTTATTTTTCTTTAGATTAAATTGCAAACAGGTCTCTGCTTGTCCTCGATACCGGAAAATAATATCAGCAGAAGTACCACTTAACTGACAAACGGTGTTTGTTTTTGTTTGTTGTTATAACATAAAATACATAATATCCTATTCCTATGACAATTTACTATAGCAATAGAATTTTCGGAATCTAATCAGTAGTTTTTCACATTCGTGAAGAAACCTGGACTTATACTCCCTATTATCACACTGATATTATAAAGGCGAAAGTTTGTCAGTGTGGGGGGGTGTGTGCGTGTGTGTGTATATGTTTGCTACTTCTTCACGCTCAAACGGCTGGACCAATTTTGATAAAATTTGGTATGGAGGTAGCTGACACCTTGGTTAATCCAATCCATCTAGGCTACTTTTTATCCCGATATTCCCACGGGATCGAAACTTATGCAGGTGAAACCGCGGGGCGCAGCTAGTTTTGTATATATAAAACAAAGTCGGGTTAGGTACAAATGGTACAATGCAATTGCCTGTGCCGTCGACGCGTGTCCCTCGTGTGTATGCGCACTAACTGGTCGGTATTATTATTGTTGATTGGTCCTTCTGCCCTGCTTTTGGTCCTTTTTCCCAGGTTTATATTACTTTAAATTATAACACTGTTCTTTTGAGAAGTTATAAGTTATAATTACGGGATATCGTGCGCTCTCTTGTTTTTTAGGGTTCCGTACCCGTCCGTCCGTCTGTCTGTCACCAGGCTGTATCTCAAGAACCGCGATAGCTAGACAGTTGAAATTTTCACAAATTATGTATTTCTGTTGCCGCTATAACAACAAATACTAAAAACAAAATAAAATAAATATTTAAGGGGGGCTCCCATACAACAAACGTGTTTTTTTTCGGCGTTTTTGCCTTGTGGTACGGAACCCTTCGTGTGCGAGTCCGACTCGCACTTGGCCAGTTTTTTTCCCTTTTTTTTTGTTTGGTCCATTTTTACAGACTTATGTCAGAAAAAATTAAGATTAGTGGAGTAGAACTAATTAAATGTGGGTTTGAAGTTCTTTTGTTTGTAATTTAGAATTTTTTTTAATGGAATTAGTGGAAATCTTCGTAGTAGGTAAGTAGAAGTAATAAGAATATTTTCTTATGCTAACCGCTCTCGACAATTTCGTTGCTAGTTGATAGATGATGATGATGTCGGCTGCTTAACCAGGTTATCCTGTGGATGCCTTTATAGATTATGGCCTCAAGCCAGGACATAAAACTTATAAGCTAAGCGGCTACACGCTAAGGGTACCGACCTCGGCTCAGGGCGTCGCTAGGGCAAGGGAGCAAAGGACAAGCTCGGATCAAGCCGATGACACTACGTGGATTGTGGAGCTATTGTAGCGTTTACACTACCAGGTAACGGCTGGGCCATTTCATGCCAGCAATATCCTACCTATTTTTTTAGAAAGCTCCATACGTCGACGCCCTGGGATTTCCGTCACATGCATGTAAACTCATGGAAATATTGGCTTCCAAATCGTCCGTATATTGAAAAATTCTTGGTACAAAATAGAGGAAGGCCTATGTTCAGCTATGGGTGGAATAATATGATGCTGATTGAAATTCTTTGACAGTTGTATAAAAAAGGCTATGACATGGAAACATTACGTATAGGGTGTGTCAATTTGCTTAGCATCTCATTTCCCTGATTGTAAGTATGCATTCACACAGGAGTTATTCCGGTCTGATCCCCTGAAATATATCTGTTGTCAAAACTCTATGACAATTAACCTGTGACATGAATGCAGATATACAGTCAGACATGCAGCTTAACTGTTCTGCGACGTCGCATCGCTTCGCTGATGTTCCGCACGCGTGGGAGCGCCAACACCATCCTGAACGTGCTCAGCCACAAGCTGGACAGCCCCCTTCTGGGGCACTGGGTTCAAGCACAAGTGCGTGTGCCCGGGGCGCCAGCGGGCGGCAAATACTTAAATTAATTTTTTCTTTCATTTTTCTTATAATTTTGATTTAATTTTGATTTTTAATTTTGATTCTGATTTTAATTTTGATTTTAATTTTAATAATAATTAAAAAAAAAAAAAAAAATTTAATTTAATTCTGATTTATTCTTTTATTTATTTTATTCTTTTGTAATGTGTCTAACATAGTTTATAAGTTGTAGGTACTAACAATATTATGGGCAAAATAATGCCTGAATTAAAAAGATTTTATTTTATTTTTATTTTTTTTAACGATATCAATGCAGCTCAGAGACGAAGCAAAATGGCGTAGCAATTCCAAATATTTTGCATTTATCTACTCCTTACAAAGTACGATGTCTCCGGAATTTATTGATAACCTGGTTCAACTGCACGTAAAACAATTTTATGTGAAACGAAGTCGGCGAAGTTTTATGAATAAGGTATTTTGTTCTACGGTTCGGGAATATTTTAAGTTTCTACGTGATTGGCTATGGAGATGTGGGACGAAACGGGCGGGACATATAGTGACCTTATTTTTAATGTTCTTCAGAAAGTTCAGGGAGCCTAAAAAGGCCACTTTGGCAAAATCATAATAGACAGTTAACTGTTAAGTTAAGCGTATCAAATCCCATTGGTGAAGGATTTTTCATTTATTTTTTTTTGTCTGTGCTAAAATACCAATCAATCCAATCCCAATCTCTTTGATTATACCTACGTAGTGCAGCGAAAAAAAGAAAAACACGGACTGTCTTCGCCATATTATAATTCATAATGTTATCCTTTTATGATTCTCCAAAGTGGCCTTTTTATGCCCCTTGGTGTGTAGTACTAGGTACTTGGAAGCGGCGCGCGCCGTGTTTGCGTTACGGAATAAAAAACTGGCCAAGTGTGAGTCGGACTCGCACACGAAGGGTTCCATACCACAAGGCAAAAACACCGATAAAGTATGAGAGCCCCCTTAAATATTTATTTTATTTTGTTTTTAGTATTTGTTGTTATAGCGGCAACAGAAATACATAATTCCTGAAAATTTCAACTGTCTAGCTATCGCGGTTCTTGAGATACAGCCTGGTGACAGAGACGGACGGACGGACAGACGGACGGACAGACAGCGAAGTCTTAGTAATAGGGTCCCGTTTTTACCCTTTGGGTACGGAACCCTAATGATGCAAACATTTCCAAGCGGTTGGTGGACTTGGTGGAAAATAGGCCAGGTCCAGGTCTGGTCATGTGAACCAGAGCTGTCATATTTTTGGCAAAAGAATCAGTATTGCCATTTGGGCACTTTTCCTGATGACAGCGATGCGTACGAATTTTTTTATGCACTGTTTCTTTCCCCTCCTTTTTAGGGTTCCGTACCCAAAGGGTAAAAACGGGACCCTATTACTAAGACTCCACTGTCCGTCTGTCTGTTTGTCACCAGGCTGTATCTCATGAACCGCGATAGCTAGACAGTAGAAATTTTCACAGATAATGTATTTCTCTTACCGCTGTAACAACAAATACTAAAAACTGAATAAAATTAATATTTAAGGGGGCTCCCATACAACAAACGTGTTTTTTTCGGTGCCTTGTGGTACGGAACCCTTCGTGTGCGAGTACGACTCGCACTTGGCCGGTTTTTTTATATAAGTAGATACATCTAAATAAATGATAAAAACATTTTTTTTAAATATTCGAAAACTACTTTTCAAGTGGTGGAGGCAAGGCCTCCCACAAGGTGGTCCGACGACCTTGTGAAGGCCGCAGGAACCCGTTGGATGCGAGAAGCGCAGAACCGGTCGAAGTGGAGGTGCTTGGGGGAGGCCTATGTCCAGCAGTGGACGTCTTTCGGCTGAAATGATGATGATGATGAGAAAATTTGACAGTTTCGGGTAGCTTGATGTGCTCGCCTGTACCTAAAGACTGTTCGTTTAAACAATCATTTAAATATTATCTTACTCGTTAATTGTATAAATATCCAAACTCTTTTCATTTTCGTATAATTCCATAAAATAATATTTGCAGTTCCATTATTTAATACACTGGGAACATGCACAAACAAAACCTCTCGGATTACATTAAAAATATTTTTAAAATTATGTTTTAATAATTCACGAAAAAGGCAAACGGAACGGAAAAATCCCGATGCAGAATTTTCTCGTGAAAATGCAGCGACATAATCCTATCAAATGTAATTAAAATAAAAGCCAACACTAAAGGTTACATTTCCACAATATTATTATCATTGGAGAAATTCGCAGTTTCACAAAATTTTAAAAGAAAAAGACCATTTTAAATTGACCTAATATTAAGGGGCTTACAGGACCTAAACACAAAAAACGCAAGTTTTAGAAACAATAAAAGTGATCGACTACAGTAAACAAAATCAGAGAAATATATGATATTTTTGAGGATATATGCTAGGTAGATAGTGTGTTGAAAACACAATACGAGTACATCTAATTTGATACGATAAAAAAAAATAATGAAGATACCTCTAAAAACTTTCTTTTTACAATAAAAACCATACTAATATTACATACAATCATTGTGACTTTTTGTCAGATTATTCTACAAGCAACATACTAAAAATACTAGTGTTTTAAGTTTTTAGTCCAAACCAAAGATTTTTTGTAACTATATAACTGCTTCATATTTTGCAATAAATTAACATCGTTGTCATCGCGTTTCTCTTTCTTTTCCATGCAGTCCGACAGTGACCGCGCTTTAGGTCATGTAAGACCCTTAAATTGGGTTTTTGACACGTTGGGGCTAACTGATAACCACACGAGTCGATCGATCTGATCAAAGATTAAACTATGCTTGCCGCAGTGATGACCATCGTGGGTGGGTGACCATCCCTTACATATCCCCTCCGTCCTCGGAAAGCACGTTAAGCCGTTGGGCCCGACTGTCATTCGAAGACCTTTGACAGTCTTTACGGGTAGTCAGAAGCCCGAAATTCTAACAACCAGTCTTACCAAGGGGTTTATTATTACCCAGTAACTGGGTTGTGGAGGTCAGATAGGCAGTCGCTCCAAGTAAAATACTGTTTTTTTTTTGTTTTTAGAACAACGTTGCCCCACTAGGAATTTCTCCTGTATTGTGGGTGCGTTTACAAACATTTAAATTCACGTACACAAACAGCTAGACCCGGAACAACTACTTGTAGGTCATACAAATATTTGTTCCGTGCGGGAATCGAACCCGCGACACGCAGCGCAGCAGTCAATCGCTTAACCGCTGCGCCAACCGTGCCGTCTATACATATTGTAGTATTCAGCTGTATTTTGACACAAAGCCTTTGCAAGTGGCGTCGCCCTGTGGGTCAAGACTTTTTGGTCGAACTTAGGACCTTCGATATGTAAATCTGTGCACGCAGATCGGATCTTGCGTGGTTTCGGGGTTCGAATAGAAAGGATCGCTTCTTTCCTATCGGCACTAGGGAGTGATAAAGAGATATCTAAAGATATCCCTTTTTTCGTCTTTTCCCGTAATGGTCTGATAATTCTCGTACCTACTTAAAAAACGTTCAAATTCAAGTCGCAATCTCATCTCAAAAATGTAGGGAAATTAGCTTTAAAAGTAGTCCCAGAGTCATTTTAACATTAAGAAAAAATCCTATTAAATTTTTCTTTGCCCAGACTTGTTGGACAAATGGAATGATAGCGTGCTTAAAAAAAACGTTTTCATTGTTATTATTATTATTGCTGAATGGTCCCGCTCTTGACCTCGATCACGCCTGATGGAAAGCGATGGATGAGGTCTATGATGAAACGGGCGTGCCCAGAAGAGATGCCTAGGCACTGGAACTTTCACGCATCGACGAAACACAGCAAGCTGCTTGACGCCGGACTCCGGTGGGAGGGTGGTCGCAAACCAGGCGGGCGTTAGCCCTACCACCGCAAGGGATGAATTGGCCAGTCAAATAAGGTGTTGGGTGTGACTGTCCAGGATGCGCCGAGCGCTCGGTTCAGTTGAGTAACTGGCGGAACAAACTGCACTACACGAGGAGGCTTCTTCATGCATCCCATAACTTATGTTGTACACTAATAGTTTTAAAAACATAATTTATTTTAGATGATTGTTCAAGACCGTCCAATTATTGAAGTTATGGAATATTTGTACTTAATAATATTTTTTTAATAATTCTTAATTATTTTGTTTTCAGGTAAGCAAACGGCGTTGACCACTTGTTACTACATCCAGGTACTAAATCTTTACTATGGAACTTTTATTACACTTCAGCATCATTGGAGCAGTGGCAGCCTGTTGTAATAGTCGCGACTTACGAGTTGTAGGTCGTAGATTCGAATCCAGACAGGCGCATTTACGTTGTGTAAATTATTGCATCATCACTGCTCTCAAAACGGTGAAGGAAAACATCGTGAGGAAACCGGCATGTCCTAGAACCAAAAATTCAAAGACATCTGACATCTACCAAACCGTTCAGGGACCGCGTGGTATTACGGCCTACTCCCTCTCACCGAGGAAGCCTGTGTCCCAGCAGTGGGAACATAATAGGCAGATTAGGTTACACATCAGATTTACTACTTTTGCAAAGTCAAATGGTTCTCCATAAAAAATAATCCAGACTTTCAATTAGAAACAAAAAATATTTCATCGAAACCATATCGCGTTTCATTTCATACGTTCCAAATGAAATTCGTATTTGGAACGAGCAAAACAAATGCGGCCATTATGAAATGGAATGAGAAAAAAAACTTTTTTTATTACGTGCAAAATCTGTTTCCCGATTTGAAATCGATTTTTTATTGGTCAAAACAATAATCGAATGGAATGTTATTCGCGTTTTTCGATTGGAAATAATTACGATTGTGTTTAAGCACACGTGCTGGTTGGTTTGAATGTGTGGGAAATCGGTTTTTCGCAATCAGAAGGGTCATTACTTAAGTTTGTAGCGTTTGTAGATGAGGTTTGGAACTTTGTAGTTTTGGATGTAGGTGATAGCGCGAGCGTGACGACAAACCATTATTCGAATTTTAAATTATATATGAGCTATCGTAGATGTCAGAAGTCTTTTAAATATACACGTTCTAAATACATCCCCCTTACAATACGACCGACGTAACTTGGCGGGCCTGAGTATAGCCTTTGCGAACTTTCGCGCATGTTCTCTCACTCACACTCGCCTCCACCACCGCCACCATTTGGTTCCTAAAAAACATTCGTGCGCAGCCTTCTGCGCGAAGTTCAGGCCCGTCAAGTTACGTCGTCGGTCGTATTGTATTATGAAACGTATTAGATCATTAGATCAGATGAATAGTTACACACGTACAGACGCTATACAACGTTTATTAGTAAGGGGGTATAAATAAATGGCGCCAAGCACAATTCACTAGCTAACAAGAAAAACTGCGTGTTTTGTTTTTAATTTTAAAATAGTTTTGGGTTGAAATTATTAGGTTGTAGTTATTTTATTCATACTGAAAAATCGTCCAAAGACACAAAACACTCTTGGCATTGCAGCTGCAAAAAAATCACTTTAAAACTATAAAAAACGGAAACATTGGTTATACTGCCAAAAGGGCCTCGGCTCTGCATAATATTGCCAGATGACAACAGAAGGTGTACTCACCTCGTCGGGAGCCACGGGGCGACTCCCCGCCACCGTAGGCGCGGGCCTGCGGGCGGAGAGTAATGGGTAGCTCACCGTCCGGTCAGGGCCAGGCCCGTGCCGGACGGCGCATAGGTGTTCCACGCTCGCCTCAAAGAGATGTCAGCAGCAGGGGCGAAGCCTGCAGGGTCAACGGGATTGTCCGAAAGGGTTACCGCTGGCCCGGAACATAAAGGGCTAAGGAAGGAACACGGGTGGGTTTTAGTCAGAGAGTCTGACACTCCCTTCCGTTCCACCCAGAGCGGGAGGGGTCATTTGATGATTAAAAAAAAAGGTGTACTCACCTGACGCCGATTAAAGAAGACAAAGTAAACCTGCGTCTTAATCATTATAAGACATCAAAGATCAATATTTTGAATCTAGGTTACCAAAGAATACCAACTAGCTTCAACTTTCTGACTAACTGACAGACTATTTAATTTTGACAATTCAAAAGTGCCTGTACAAGGTTTAATTGAAATAAATGATTTGAGTTTGAGTTGAGTTTGATTACCATAATCAAACTACCCACAAACACCCCTAAACACAAAAAACTCAATTTTTAGAAACAACAAAAGTCTATGACCGACTGCAGTAAAAAAAATCAGTAAAATATATGATATTCTTCCGGATATATGCTAGGTAGATAAGTAGTGTGTTGAAAATATAATACGTACGTATGGTACGGAACCCTTCGCGTGCGAGTCCGACTCGCACTTGGCCAGTTTTTACAATAAAAACCATACTAATATACATACAATCATTCTGATTTTTTGCCAGATTATTCTACAAGCAACATACTAAAACACTAGTGTTTTAATTTTTTAGTCCAAACAATAGATTTTTTGTAATTAAAAATAATTGCTTCATAGTTTGCAATAAATTACCAGCGTTGTGTCATCGCGCTTCTCTTTCTTTTCTATGCAGTCCGACAGTGACCGCACTTTAGGTCATCTAAGCCCCTTAACCGCTAAACCTATACAGGGTTATTTGTAAAACACCAGCAACCTCTTAAGAGGTCATTGTACTCATCATTATGAACAACTTTTACTATGGGACCAAAACTGAAATCGCGCAAAAAAAATCAGCTGTTCCCTACATTTATGTTCGTATAACTCGTCAAAATGTAGGGAACAGCTGATTTTTTTTTCGCGATTTCAGGTTTGGTCCCATAGTAAAAGTTGTTCATAATGATGAGTACAATGACCTCTTAAGAGGTTGCTGGTGTTTTATAAATAACCCTGTATATAAACCGTTCAAACGTGCGGTTTCGTTCAGAAACAGCTTCGTTTGCAGTTCTGCGGTCAAACTGATCGGATAGTTTAGCAAAGTCTTAGGTTCCTTCCTGGGATAATATAAATTTAGGCTTATGGTGTAACGTTTATTGTTCTTGTGGTTAGAATGAGGCTATATTGCTTCTGGCTAGGTTTATATGAGACCACCGTTTATGTATTTTAGTTTGTACTAACTGCGCCCCACGGTTTCACCCGCATAACTTTCGATCCCGTTGGAATATCGGGATAAAAAGTAGCCTATATGCTAATCCAGGGCGTCAGCTACCTCCATACAAAATTTTATCAAAATTGGTCCAGCCGTTTGAGCGTGAAGAAGTAACAAACATATAAACACACACACAAACTTTCGCCTTTTTAATATTGGTGTGATTGTAAATAATATGTAAATTTGTAAATATGTGAGCACCATGTATCTATCACATAATAGATTTACCTGTCATTGCTTCGTTTTTAATTCTTTTACCTTTTGTGGTAGACTAATTTTATTCTAGGTGCATCGTCTTCACATATAATTATATTATGTATACAAAACCTTGTAAAACATTTTAAAAGAGTAACGGTGGAGTTTCTTGCCCATTCTTCTCCATACGAACACTACCTTTAGGCTCAACTCACACCAAAAGAGCGTCGAAGCGCGGCGAAGCGGAACGCAGTATCAGTGTCATATGAATTTTAACTTTATTGTCATTACTATAATACTTATTATCGCATGAGAAACTCGAACAAGTCGCGCGGATGCCAGCGGCGCCGCTGGAATTCCAGCGAATTGCCTTCTCTACCGAGCGGTTGCGATAATAAGTATTATAGTAATGAAAATAAAGTTAAAATTCATATGACACTGAAACTGCGCTCCGCTTCGACGCTCTTTTGGTGTGGATCAATTCTATTTAAAGGCTCCTAAAAAGTCCTGGGTCTAAAAAGTTAGTTGAGAACATTTTCGAAAAATTGTGTTACAGCCAAATTAGACCGATGTTAAATTTTACATAGAAACTTATCTATATTTCCAATTATCATTTTTTAATTAAGACGTTTCGAAAATGTTTTCTACTTACTTTTTAGACCTTTGTATCCTGCTTATGCGTATGAAGTTTCATTAAAATCGGTTCATTCGTTTCGAAAAATAAGGGCTTGAAAGTTTGTATGAAATGCCGTACGGCGTAAACGCTCTTAACTGAGCTACCGCCTTTGGCATTAGCGTGATGATTTGCTGTAAAAGATGGGTATCGGTTTAATCGTTGATCAAAGCCCCTTTTATTGGTGTCTGCTGGTGAAAACGATGGTTTATTAACACGGAATGACTCGAGGATGTATCCGGTGCGTGACTTTTGTTCTTACAGATGAAAGATAATCCGCCACTATTTGAAAAATGACGACTTAAAATAAAGCGAAGTAACACAAGATTGAGAGATTAAGAGAGCAATGGTGGCCCAGTGGTAACGGTCGCGGCTTACGAGTTGTAGGTCGTAGGTTCGAACTGTTCGAAGCCAGGCAGGCGCTTTACTTTGTGTAATTTGTTACATCACCACTGCTCTCATAACGGTAAAGGAAAATATCGGAAGAAAACCGGGCTGGGACACGGGCCTCCTCTCTGTGAGAGGGAGTGGGCCGTAATCCACCACGCGGGCCCAGTGCTTGTTGGTAGATGTCACATGTCTTCGAATTTTTGGTTCTAGGACATGCCGGTTTCCTCACGATGTTTTCCTTCACCGTTTTGAGAGCAGTGGTGATGATATAATTTACACAAAGTAAAGCGCCGGTCTGGGTTCGAACCTACGACCTTACAACTCGTAAGTCTCGCCTCCTAGATTAGTGATTATAAAATAACAGAATCGATCGGTTTGGTATAAAAATGCTGCTTAGTATAAAACTGGATTAATGAATCCCTATCGCCGTAATATTTAAAACCCAGGTAGCAGGTTGCGACTAACAAAATATTCCAAGAGGAATTAATTCTGCCGCCTGAAAGGAGTGCTTTAATTTATTATTTTCAAGAATAATTATTCCTAGGAGTATGAATATAAAGCTAAAATTTTCGTGTCGGTGTCCAGATGAAGCTTACTTATACACAGACAAAGTAATCTTATTAATCCTATATATCCTACTTCTAATAATATTATAAACGCGAAAGTTTGTGAGGATGCGGATGGATGGATGTCTGTCTGACTCTTTGACGCTAAAACTACTAAACAGATTTGTATGAAATTTTCCAGTCAGATATTTTATAACCAGGATTAACACATAGGATATATTTTATCCTGATATTCTCACGGGATCAAGACTTATGTGGGTGAAACCGCGGGGCGCTGCTAGTTTGGAGATAGATTTTTTTTCTAAATATAAATAAATTATAACCTTTGTTTAAAACCAATCTGGCATATAAAAATTCAATCAAAAACTATCCAGAAATCGCTTATCGCTTTGCTCAACAATTCACAATATTTTCACGTCCGCTCGCTTCGACAGCGCACGTGACAATGGCGCAGTCTGATACCTGGATGACGTCACTATGTACCCGCCAACGATTATTGAAATTTTGTTGCTTACCCGCCGATAAAATGTTTTGTAATACCCTTTAATGTTGCCATAAACTTTTGTATGAAGGGTCATAAACTCTATTTTTTATTGTTTTTAGGGGGACCATGATTTTTATCTATCAGATAAGTGTTTATGTCTGCCTGAGCTTGAAATAGGACATTATATAGACATAAACTAAAATGGGAGCTATAAATGTACCTGTAAAGGAACTTATTTTCGGTGTTTCAACTTGATTGGTTATTTTATTGACTTTGGTTCGAGACGCACCTTTTATTTAGTCTGGGGTCAAATTAAATTAACTAACGAAACTTCATAGATGTGAAGTTTCGCTAGTTTTATTGTTGTTAATGATGATAAAACATAAAAGTTTAACTTAAATAGTTAGTGATTTGATCAATCTGCCTAGCTTATTCCCAACTATGTAAGGGTTGGCATCCAGTCTATCCGGATAAGGACAATATTTTACATGGAGCGACTGCCTATCTCACCTCCACAACCCAGTTACTGGGTAACACGATACCCCTTGGTAGGACTGGTTGTCAGACTTTTGAGTTTCTGACTACCCATAATGACGGTCAAAGATCTACGAATGACAGCCGGGACCAACGGCTTAACGTGCTTTCCGAGGCACGGAGGGGTCTCGATATGCAATGGACGGTCACCCATCCACGATCTGACCGCGTCAAGCGTAACCTTCGATCTTCCGTAATTAACAAATTTATATCGATAACATCTTTTGCAAATAAAAATAACAATGCGTAGACTAATTTATAAGAGAAGCAATAACTAATTAAAAGTTATAAGGCTAAAGTATTTCTGTAGGTATCAGAAAATATAAATCTAGATGAGATTCCATTTATTTTCTGATTTCATCGCGATCGGAGAAAACTTTAACGACGGAATTTATTTTTATCGTTTCTTTGAAAACTTCATAATAAAAATAGAATAATAAATCGCGAAAAAAAATCAGCTGTCCCCTGCATTTATGTTCGTATAACTCGTCAAAATGTAGGGAACGGCTGATTTTTTTTTTCGCGATTTCTGTATTGGTCCCACAGTAAAAGTTGTTCATAATGATGAGTACAATGGCCTCTTAAGAGGTTGTTCATGTTTTACCAATAACACTGTATAAAAGACAGCATTATTTAATAAAATTCGTGGCGCCGAACGTGCGTTAGGCGCACAACTTCTTCATTTTCAAATTCAATGGTGTTGGTTTCTAGATGTCATTTGTGACGTAGTGCGAATACTTGGTGACACGCAGAACACGGAATAGAGTGTAATGCTGTCAGTAAGTACTAATTTTTTAGTTCCCACCAAGTGACCCCAGGGAAGACGGTGGCACAGTGGTCACGTGCTGTCGTGCATAGCGAGGCTCAGGGGAGGCCCCTTTACAGACTCCTCCGGGGATGTGCCTTACAAGCGTTGCACGGGGGGGTTCCGGAATTGGTCTTTTAAGAGGAACCGGGACCACCCCTCTGTGCTGATGGTGATCACCGGGGTGGTTTTAGTGAGGTAAAAATCCCACACTCCCCGATCAGGCACCCTCCCCGGAGGTCGGGTGCCTGTTGAAGGTTTCCCCCGACAACAAAAAAAAAAAGGTACTAATGCTGTTAGGATTTCAATATTCGCACATAATATCTAGCGAAGTTTTTTAGCTGTTCAGGGAATGAAACATTTCATTAGTTGAATAAACTGTTTCACTGCAGTTTTCATTGTACGAAAAGTGCTTACATGTGCGATTTTACCTGTGAGTTTCGTTGGTATGGTTCAAGTTACAAATGAGTAGCGGTACTATAGTCCGTGCGGAACTAGTTGGCCGCGCCTTAGGTGGGGACGGGGGTGAAGGCGGCGGGGTTGCCTATTGTTCGCAACGCACGTACTGAGTGATGACAAAGCGCCCCCGCCCCTCCGTCCTACATACCTAAGGAGCTCACATACCTAAGGCGCGGCCAACTAGTTCCGCGCGGACTATAGCATTTTAGGGTCCACTACAAGACTTACCACTTACGTCTTTATACTATCTATCAACTAGCTGACCCGGCGAACTTCGTACCGGCTCAGAATCAATAAACGTTGTGTTAACTTGTCATAACACTTCACCCCAACACGGATAGTTTACCTTCCATCCATTTATCGAAAAGATTCATTAATTGTACCAAGTTCTATACTCATAATCAGCCTATAATGTTCTCACTGCTGGGACACAGTCTCCTCTCTGTGAGAAGGAGTGGGCCGTAATCCACCACGCGGGCCAGTGCGGTTTGGTAGATGTCACATGTCTTAGAATTTTTTGTTCTAAGACTTGGCGGTTTCCTTACGATGTTTTTCTTCACAGTTTTGATATGTTCTATACATCACAATCATCTCCTTTAAGAGTAAACTAGTCGCGAGCTCGAACTCACTTGTGGTCATAGCCAAAAAGCACACTGTCTCACCTGGCTTCGTGTCCGACAGAGATAGAATCAGTGATGAGCAGTTAGACGCTAGTCTACACGCACAACCTCTAGACCTCACGCACAGAAACACCGTTCCGAGCTGATAGGCGCGTAAAAAAATTTCGAAAAGTGCTTCGGAAAATCGAGTTTTATGAAAAAAACCACTGCATAAATCAATTACAAATAAAGTTTATTGAACTCTTCGATAACTAAGCTTTGTCGGTACGGACTTGGTTTTGAAGATTTTATAGTTCTTTTATTACTTATTTACACCCAAAGTTACGTTAAAAATAGCGAGAAAAACGAATCTTTGTTGGCTCATAACTTTTTAGTGGCTTTTTATTTTGCTATTCTGTTTCCGTACAGACAAAACTAATAATAAGTCAAAACGATATCACGTTTAACTTTGTATGCACAATGCCAAACAGTGGAGTAATACTCTCCCGAAATTTGTATGGAAAAAATATCGACTAGTGGCACCTTAAACTATAGAATCTTTTGCCTCGGACCCCAGCACCAACACAGGTCGTTACCAGTTCTCTCTAAGCCCACTAGTTATCCATTCGAGTGTTACCTAGGTTCTCCACAATCCACATACATAGAAATAAAGCTAGCATCTATGTAGGTACATAGGCTTTTTCATAATCCTAGTGTTCTCCCAGCCGTCCATTTTCTAGTCCGTTTTGACATGGAGTTTTGTCAGGTGATATTTTTTACGAAAAATTGTGGTCTTTGCTGCAATATTTTACGCAAACCAGCTGCGCCCTGCGGTTTTACTCGCATAGTTCTCAATCCTGTGGGAATATCGGGATTAAAAGTATCTTATAAGTATAAGCATAAGTAGACTATGACCTCGAGGTCATAGTCTACTTATGCCTCATACAAATCCGTTTAGCCGTTTTAGCGTAAAAGCGTAACAAGCAAACATACAAAAAAGGAAATCTTTTCAACCTCTTAAGAGGTCATTGTACTCATCATTATGAACAACTTTTACAATGGGACCAAACCCGAAATCGCGAAAAAAAAAATCTACTGTTCCCTACATTTCTGTTCGTATAACTCGTCAAAATGTCGGGAACAGCTGATTTTTTTTCGTGATTGCAGATCTGGTCCCATAGTAAAAGTTGTTCATAATGATGATTACAATGACCTCTTAAGAGGTTGTTAATGTTTTACCAACAACCCTGTACAGGAGCATTATTTTGTGAAAAAATCATGCATCTAGATGCAGTGTTTAGGACGTGCGCTCTCAGTATGAATTTAAGAATTTTATTATGTAGTCTACAGACTGCTTTTACTTTATTTTGTTCAGATCTCTATTCTCATAGCTGGAAACCTCTTCCTTTGTATTTTTTTTTGTTTTCTCGTAAGACTCATTCAATCATACTAATTATAACGCTTTGTAGCTTTATGGAAAAAACTGTAGCTGCTTCAGACTGCGTTTGATAACACAACCGTTTATCAGGCTGGGATTATTAAAGTGGTCGGTCAAAAGCAGTAAACACGACACCAGCAATTCATCCTTTACTTTTACATACAAACATAAATCCACGCCTTTTTTCCATTTGGCAGAATTTACGGAACGCCACCTGCTCCGATCCTTCATACTCTTTTTGCTATTTTTTTTTTTCGGATGGGAAAGCGTCATCCGCTCTGGGTGGAGCAGAAGGGAGTGTCAGACTCTTGCTGACTAAAACCCACCCGTGTTCCTTCCTTAGCCCTTTATGTTCTGGGCCAGCGGTAACCCTTTCGGACAAACCCGCTGACCAACTGCTACGATCTTTTTTTTTTTTTCGGTTGGGAAATCATCAAATGACCCTCCCTTTCGCTCTGGGTGGAGCGGAAGGGAGTGTCAGACTCTTACTGACTAAAACCCACCCATGTTCTTTCCTTAGCCCTTTATGTTCCAGGCCAGCGGTAACCCTTTCGGACAATCCCGCTGAATACTCCTTTTGCTTCGTTCATATTTCTGGTTATACACGCACGTCGGTTGCGAGTAGTATGCATCTTACCTTTCTGAAGAACATCACCTATATGTGTCCTCCTAGGGTGTCCGATTGTCCGTCCCGGCGTTTCAACTCACATCTTGAAAATACCTTTTGTTAGCCGCCTTTCATTCATCCTTTCAACATGACCATAGCATCATCAACATCGTCATTTCATAGGCCTCCCCCAAGTATCAATACATCGACCGGTTCTGTGGATATACTCTCTAAGCACGTAGTTTCGGGCGAAGTTACGAGGATTTCTACTCTTGTGTCATCTAAGGACATAAGATTAGTTCGGAGCCCAGAGTAAAAATCAATGACAGCACAATTTGACAGTTAGCTCCAGTCGCGATGTGAAAAATTAAATTTCACACTAGTTTTGACTGATCAGCTATTTTCGGACCACCTTTTTTTTCCGTGTTGTTAAATCCTCATGGATGTCCTCCGCCCGCCCCAGTGTCTTTCAGACTTACTGGATAAAAACCACCCCTGTATTCCCTTCCCACACTTGGACCGGGGATCAGTGGAACTGGTACGTCTTCCAGGCCAATCCGGCGTCCCTCAGGACCAGTTCATGGGGGCCCCGCTGTGCTAACCATCTAAGCATACTTACTTTTAATTTTCTAACCTCCACTCTTAAAACTTTCCATCACTATAATACGCTATTTCTATGCGATTAGCAGCCCGTTTTCCTTTTATTTTACTAGCTTTGTGTGCCAAATGAGGCGAGTGCTGGACAAAGGGGCGATCGGGGAATACTGTGAGTCTGTGAGTACGGCTGTAACTACCTAGGTGATAGTGGGAGCTCGTTACAACTGGATCGACGGTATTAAAGCTGTTCTGTTTGGGGAGAATGGGTGTGGATGTGGAAGTGTTTTTGTAGGGTGTGTGTAGTTACATGTTTGGTGACAAAATAATTGCACTTGTGCTCATATAAAACCAGTATTTAAGAACGAAACGAAAACATGAATCTCGATTGAAAACGACATCTCAACTCCGTTTTGAATCGTCTCTCAGTCTATGACTGAGCTTGCTTACATAAGAGCACACTTTATTTGTAACTAGCTGACCCGGCGAACTTCGTACCGCCCCGCCAGCCGCTCTGCCCCCGCTTTTTAAATCTCGGATATCTTCTAAGATATTCATTTTAATGATATGCTGTAAAGGGCAATTTTGATCTCCATAAAATGCACAACGTATTAATGTATTTAATTAGATAAGGAATAATACTGTATTGTTTAAAATAGCTATATAACCTCCAGTCGTGACGTTATGTGTGTGTATCATCTTGCAAAGCAAACTAAACCCTTCACTGCACTCGCCTGTACAGAAATCTGAAGTCAATCTATCTCACACGTCAGCGACACGTTTGTCATATAAACTACTGCGAGACACTCCACTGAAAAGCGAGAAAGTTATGCAAACATAAAGTTTTAAGTTAAATTGACTTTCGCGAGCTATGTGGACAAAATTATTCCCTCGCCTTTGACGCAGTTAAAGCTTTCGTGCAGAGTGCATGCGCGGTGACTAAAGCGGCAGCGTGCGCGGAGGCGGGCGAATCGCGCCCGCCTCCGCGCTTAGTATAGGTCTAACAGAATCTCATGGCAAAAAAAATATTATTTTCATATTTCACATTGTCATGTGTATGACACAATGTTTTTTTTTTTGCCATGAGATTCTGGTAGACCTATAGTCGCGATGCACTGTGACCACCAAAAGGGCAATTCTCGTAATTTTAAAATCGTTCAGTCTGATATCAGTCTTAATCTGTCAAAAATACCTCTAATTTCGGTTTCCTATCCATTTGCATAAAATTTTAAGACCTAATATAACTTAGCATACTTTTGTTCCTCCTAATAATATTTTCGCTTAACATTATTTACGCATAACAGCTTCCGCATAATTTTTTTAAGCATAATTTCTCTAATTATAATAATGATTAAGCATAACATTCTAAAGTATAAATTTAGCATGCTGCATGTTTTATTTCTAACGACGACGTCATTCAGGTCGACAAATTTTTAAGACAATACTTTAATTATATTTAAAAGTACTACAGTTTAGTATTATGCGAATTGAATTTGTGCCAAAACAAATTAGCCTTAAAGATAATTATGCCAACCTAAGCTGTATGCCAAAAAACAAATATGGCAAAGGATTATTATGGCAAAACAAATTATACCTAAAGTGTTATGCCAAAGTATATTAGGAAAAAGAACATTATGCGAAAAGAAGGGATCCCTTCAAAATACATGTATAGGTCGCTCAGTTCCGATGCACTAGACGCTTACCCACTACACTATGGACGCAAACAGCGATTTCGTCATGTTTGGTACCTTGAGCCCGCCTAAACCTCTCACCCTGAACGAGGTTTTAGACGCAGTTAAACACGGAATTTTGTGCTGGATTACGTTCCATATGATCACGCTACGGTCTGTCCCTTTGGGGTGAATACAGTTGCAAGTTGATGAGGAAATTATATAGTTTGCAAGTTTCATTGGTGTAATTATGGATGCATCGAATTGAGACTTCGCAAATTAGTTAAGGGAAGTTCCGGTACCATCTTTGTGAGTCGCAAATCTCAATCTTCTTTCAACATATTCAAATCTAAACTCAAGCAGCACGTCACTAACAACACAAAACTATTAAGTTAACGACCTATGCTAGCCGTACACACAAAATGCGACATCACAACAACCAACAAAAAAAAAAAACAAAACTATTAGCTACTGGACTACCTTACCTTACCTTAATTATGTATTTATTCGCTAAGTGAACAATGTATGTTCTTTTAGAATAAATAAAGAATCTTTAAACCCAAATATTTACACGATTGCATAGGGACTGGTACGAGTTGAAGGTCGTGAGTTTGAACCCAGGAAGACTCTTTACTTTGTGTAAATTATTTCATCTCCATCTACCTACAAGAATTGCCCGAAGAATTGCAAACTTAAGTGGCAGTGGGCAGGGCACATTGCACGCAGAACAGATGGCCGATGGGGCAGAAAGGTTCTGGAGTGGCGACCGCGTACCGGAAGACGTAGCGCTGGAAGGCCTCCCACAAGGTGGTCCGACGACCTTGTGAAGGCCGCAGGAACCCGTTGGATGCGAGAAGCACAGAACCAGTCGAAGTGGAAGAGCTTGGAAGAGGCCTATGTCCAGCAGTGGACATTTTCGGCTGAAATGATGATGATGACTCGCAAAACAGTGAAGGAAAACATCGTGAGGAAACCGGTATGTCGTAGAACCAAAAATTCGAAAACATGTGACATCTACCAACCTGCACTGGTCCAGCAAAGGAGGCCTGTGTCCCAGCAGTGAGAACATTATAGACTGATTATGTGGAAGCGTTGGTTAGTATCTCGTGACTCAGCTCAAGCAGTGATGTCGCAAGCGTAACTCTATATCTAGGAAACTAGGCTGAAATAACTAATGGTAACAAAACTTTCTGTTCGCCGCTGTTACAGTTACTCGTATGATAAATTCTCTGGATAGAATGTGTTGGCATATTTTATGGTTACGCTGACAGCGGATTTACGGACGAGCTTTCTGTCATTCGAGTTTTTTTTTCTTTATTGCTCTGCGATCCTTAGTTGGACTGTAGCTTTTCCCGAAAATTCTTGTTGTGTGTATTTCATTTTATCAGCGCTGCACACTTTTATTGGTAAAAAATAAAGCAGAAAATAAAACCTTCTGCTTATTTTATTCAGTAGACACACTAGACACATCCACGAAATAATCAAAACAAATTATGGTTTCCTCACAATAACATTTTGGGAACCCATTTTAGTTTCCAATTCAGTCCTTTAGGCGTGAAAGCTACAAAAACAAAACCTATTTCTGCGAATAACGTCACTAATTACTTCAACAGTCGTAATTAACTATTTAAATTGGAAGTCAATACACGGACTAAGTACATACAATAAGCTTGTTTGCTATTAAAGACTATTTACATCAGGCGCTGAGGAATACTCCTGTGTGCTTCGGTAGTCATTACGTAATACTCCCGCTTGCTTCGATGTCCCAGCTTTAGGTACCTATTAGTAGTATTTAGGTATTTTTTGGTAGGTTAATGTTGTGCAGAACTAAGCCTGTTTGAATTATAATTTTGGTACAATTCTCTAGGGAAGTTGTTGTGTGTGTGTTAATTTTGATACAATTCTCTAGGGAAATTGATTGATTGATTGTGGTCTTCTTCTTTCGTGTCGATGGAACTCTTCTTCGACATTTTATATTGTTTGAGCCCATTAGGTGGCAACGTTGATTGCGGCATCATTGGCATTAATTAAGGCGAAAGCGCCAGGGTAGCCCGCGAAATTCAATGTTTTTTACGTTTTTAGCAATTTGCTGGTCAGTATTAAGTTGTACGATGATTTAAATATGATTCGCGGCCGTAAAAAATATGTATTTACAGAATTATTATAATTAAAGTCATCAACACACCTCTCTAAGACCAAGTAATCCCCAAGAATTACTATTTCATGAAATTTTGACATTTGGGGATTATACTAACTTAACAAGTTGTATTACTGATTGTAATGATTATAATTCTGTAAATACATATTTGTTACGACCGCGAATCATATTTTAATCAATGTACAACTTAATACTGACCAGCAAATTGCAAAAAACGTAAGAAAGTTTGAATTTCGCGGGCTACCTTAGCGCTTCCCCCTTAAGTCATCCATCACTTAGTGGTTAGGGCACTCCAGCAAGTTCCCGAAATGGTCTGATGAGAGGCACCGCACTCGTACTGTGTATTGAATAGGACAGTAATCCCCCACTTCGACAGATTTTGTCTACAGCGCCCTACTTGGGTACCCAATCGGTCAATTTCTATTGTTAACTAGCTGACCTGACATACATTGTCCTGTCAAAATTTTAATTACCTACGCTTAGCCATAGTTTCGCGAATCGGCAAACGTAGGGTAGGATGCCCTCAGGCTAGGTCGAGCGACGATCTTCGCAGGATGGCTGGTAGCAGCTGGATGAGAGTTGCCGAAAATCGAGTTGAATGGCGTGCAACTAGAGAGGCTGCCAGCTCAGCTGCTGCTGTCCAACTGTGGACTGCTGTAGGTTGATGATGATGATGATTATCCATAGTTTAAATCGTGCTTTATGGTCTTAAGTTCATCAAAGAAAAAAGCACTTTCAGTTTTCCCTGAACTTTCTAATCTTACTGTAAACTTTTTAGGGTTCCGTACCCAAAGGGTAAAAACGGAACCCTGTTACTAAGACTTCGTTGTCCGTCCGTCTGTCTGTCACCAGGCTGTATCTCATGAACCGTGATAGCTAGACAGTTGAAAATTTCACAGATGATGTATTTCGGTTGCGGCTATAACAACAAATACTAAAAATAAAATAAAATAAATATTTAAGGGGGGCTCCCATACAACAAACGTGTTTTTTTCGGCGTTTTTGCCTTGTGTCTGTCACCAGGCTGTATCTTATGAACCGTGATAGCTAGACAGTTGAAATTTTCACAGATGATGTATTTCGGTTGCCGCTATAACTAAAAATACAAAAAATAAAATAAAATAAATATTTAAGGGGGGCTCCCATACAACAAACGTGTTTTTTTCGGCGTTTTTGCCTTGTGGTACGGAACCCTTCGTGTGCGAGTCCGACTCGCACTTGGCCAGGTTTTTCAAATTTCTCTCTCTTTAAAAACCTTTATTCGGACTAACAAACTTTAAAAAAAATACCGAATCTGTCCACCCGTTGTCAAATGATGCGCTTAATACCAACAAACAGCTTTTAATTTTTATTTATTCTGATTATGTCAAAGTAAAAGTGTTCTGGAAATGTACCACTGTTTATGTAACAGTAAACACATAAACAGTGGCTTCAATCATATTATACAACGTTATTTTTAGAATATGCGAAACCTGAATATAGTTTCAGAATAAGTAATTGAATCCATTCCAATAATTTTTAACCCAAAAATATTTTGTCCCAAAAATATTTAAAAAAGGTTAAAAGTTGGACACCGAGCGACACTAAGTAGGTTATCCAATCTCCACGCCGAACGGTTAGGTACCTAGGTACTATTATCAATGAGCGCAAGACGGCGCGGCGCGAGCGAGCATGTTTTTGTACGGACAAACAGCTTATAACTTTGTGATTTTTCATGATACAGTTTTGAAATTTTGTACATAGATTCTTTACATAAATTAATTAATTAAGTGACTACAAGTGACTACACTACTGCGGCCGATGACCCCACAAAAAAACACCGTAATTTATTTTTGTTTTATAGAGTTTAGATATTGGTATCCATCACGTCGTCATTTAGATATCGATAGCCAGTCTTCACGCAGGTCTGCGCACTGCCTGAACCGAGACATCCCCTACTAGATTTCTTCCCCACTATCTCTTTAATCTGCATAGATCTCAAAAGTAATTATAATAAAACCAAACTGTCGTAAGTCCGGACCTCTGATCCTGCAAGTTCAGGCTTTAGTATAATAAGATTATGGCTCAGTTTACAGTGGGACGTGGTTGGGTATAACTAGCAAGTTTCTTGCAAACTTAGTTGTGTGTTGAAAAGTATGGGATTTCATCTTAAGCTTGATTTTTAATTTGTTTTAATTAAAAGTTACGGGTTGTCATATACAAGGATTATTCGTCGATATTATGGCGTACTGAACGACATAGCGTTGAGAAGCAGCGGGATTGTCCAAAAGGGTTACCGCTACCCCGGAACAGAAAGGGCTAAGGAAGGAACACGGGTGGGTTTTAGTCAGTAAGAGTCTGACACTCCCTTTAATTTGATGATTTCCAACCCTGAAAAAAAAAGCCTAGTGTACAAATTTGACAACTATTAATGAAAAAAGAAAAACGGACACAGTATATATCCTTCTTATTCAGTTTATGAAATATCTTTTAAATTGGCCCTATATTGGAGGAGGAATTAGGCGAGAGAGCCAAACCTCGAATTACGACTTTTTACTTAGGCTTTTTTCAAAAGTCTCTCCCACCGCATGTCCCCTTAACGGCTACATGGATTTTGATGAAATTTGGCACACAGGTGGATTATGACCTGGGTTAGGACACAGTACGTTGACGTGACACTAGTTCCAACCTCCCATTCCATGCGGGCGAAGCCGCGGGTAAAAGCTCATCTTGAATAGCTAAGTATAAGAAATTATAGATTTGGATTTGTAGGTAAAGTTACCTACAAATCCAAATCTATAATTTCTTTTTTTATAGCCATCGACATCCATACTCAAAACTCTCCTCACGACATTTTCCTCATTTCTCCGTAACACATGCCCATACCATGACAACCGATTCCCACACAACTCCTCAGTTACCGGTGCCACTTTCAAACTTCCTCTTATGTATTCAGTTCTTATTCTATCCATTCGTGTAACACCACACTTCCCTTTTAGCATTCTCATCTTAGCTGCATGCAATTGCCTTTCATTCATCGCTTTTGTGGCCCAACGTTCTGATCCATACAAGACAGCAGGTCTAATAATGATCTTATTTATTATTTTTTTTTCGGATTCGTACCCTATTACTGTTTCTAAACACCCCCCAATTTTTTTTTTTAATATTTTCAATGAACAGACACAGTTTTTCTACTGTTTTATTATATGTATAGATTTTCCCCATACGTTTAATGTCGGTATAATAAAACGATGAAATACCTTCTTAATTCAGAGTGAATGAAGTATGCATGCAGGGGTGTCTACTGCGACAGAAGGGCGCGGGCGTGACGTGAAAACGTGATCGTAGCACTTTGCTACGCCGTAGCTTGGCGCGTAGCAACACTTAGCTAAATTTCGGAAATGATTTTTGTTTAAAGTAAGCCAGGGTCAAGTTAAATTAGCTAGCTAAACTAAACATGATAAAAGTTAAAAAATACAGATTTTCTAAACTTATACTGTGTGTACGAAAGGCGCCGAATTTTTTTTTTTTTTTTTATATTCCTATATCGGTACTTACCACGCCTGTGGGGTTTCGCTAACGAATTAACATTGACCTTGTGTTCTGAACTCAATTTACTCCAACTAAACTAGCGTAAAGGAAAAATAAAGTCTTCATAATAAGAAATTAAGAGATTAAGAGCAAGTGGTGGCCAAGTGGTAACGGCCGCGACTTACGAGTTGTAAGTCGTAGGTTCGGACCCAGACAGGCGCTTTACTTTGTGTAAATTATTTCATCACCGCTGCTCTCAAAACGGTGAAGGAAAACATCGTGAGGAAACCGGCATGTCCTAGAACCAAAAATTCGACGACATGTGACATCTGCCAATCCGCACTGGGCCCGCGTGGTGGATTACAGCCCACTCCCTCTCACCGAGAGGAGGCCTGTGTCCCAGCAGTGGGAACATTATAGGCTGGTTATGATGAATAAGAAATTGAGTAACTACAATTCTCAGTTACTTTATTGTAATAAGATCATGTCCTAGTTTGTTAATTGTGTTTCAACTCTAGTTTATGATAAATGATAAATGATTTTATTTCTGTAAGTAGGTTTGTACAAACACTTTTACACGTCAATCATATTTTTTTTTAAACTAGATGAGGTCGGCGTTTCCTAACTGACTATTCTGAGAAGAAAGGCCGAAACAAACTCAGAATTCACAGTCTCTTTTAAAGTCCAGACAAAAACTTGGTCAGATCGTGTGAAGACCATGTAGATTGGTGTCTGAAATGGTCTTTTGAGGAAAGAACCACACAGATTGAGCGGACCTGTCCAATCAGTGCACGCATTTGTCAAAAATCGTGCAGCTCAACTCAGAACTTGAGGAGCTCAACGATTCGACGAACAATACCTTTACGTTTCTTACTGCTATTATTTTTCATGTTAATTGGAAGAAAAATGGTGGTTCACAAGCTCGTTATGTCAAGCAGTTTTGAATTATGTTTTGGAGCGCAGTTTCTTTCCTGCATACGTGGCTTGAAAAATTAAATTATACAGTTTTTATAACAAACTGTTCGAAATAAACAAGGAATTTGTAGAGCAATTAATTTCCTAGCCGGAAGGTATAATTTCAGTGACGTATTTGCCCCACTGCGCGACGCAAAGGAGGGTAATGTGTTTATGAGCCTATGTACAGTCATTAAAGGAAATAAGTAACCAGAGTCGTTGCATATAGTTGAAGTTTAATAAGAAACCGATGGATGTTTTCGAATAAAATTTTATTTAATTAATAGAAATTAAACGGTTCAGCTATCAAATTAAATTTCATTCGAAAACATCAATCGGTTTCTTAGTAAACTTCAACTATATCCGACGACCCTGGCTACTTATCTCCTTTGGTGACCGTAAATACAAAAAATCATACAGTGATCTCAAAAAGTTACTTGACATATTTAAGGGTTCCGTACCCAAAAGGTAAAAACGGGACCCTATTACAAAGACTCCACTGTCCGTCTGTCTGACTGTCACCAGGCTGTATCTCATGAACCATGATAATTAGAAAGTTGAAAATTTCACAGATGATGTATTTCTGTTGGCGCTATAACAGCAAATGATAAAAATAAAATAAAGTTAAAATTTAAAGGGGTATAAAAGCAACGTTTTTTTTCGGCGTTTTATGCCTTGTGGTGCGGAACCCTTCGTGTACGAGTCCGAATCTCACTTGGCCGGTTTTTTAATTCAGCTGTGATGCCGCATTACGATTTAAATAAGATATTATATGAAGTATTTTTGATAAGTCATAGGTAGTTGAATCACAATCACACTAATATTATAAAGGCGAAAGTTTGTGAGTGTGTGTTTACCTCTTCGCGCTCAAACGGCTGGACCAATTTTGATAACATTTTCAATGGAGGTAGCTGACACCCTGGATTAACATATAGGCTACTTTTCATCCCGATATTCCCACGGGATCGACACTTATGCGGGTGAAACCGCGGGGCGCAGCTATTTAGTCAATAAAAACGTTACAGTGTACAGTTTAAACATATAAAACTAGAATTTAAAATCATAATACCACTCACAGCTGAAGCGGTAAAATGTCAACCAACTTTTCGAAGGCACTGTATGTTTGTTCCATTGTGGCCCTCTCGAGGCCAAACGCGTGGGCCGACCTTTTATTATGGTTGTTTTCGAACAATAAACATAACAGCATCAGTAGTGTTATTCTGTAAAAGCCGGTCAAGTGCGAGTCGGACTCTCGCACCGAGGGTTCCGTACCAATTTGTAGGACATACCTACAAATTTACGGTTTTCGGAATTTTTTCCTTTACTTGTGCTGCGTGACATTGCTTCTTGATAAATTTCATGATTCGAGGTCAACGGGAAGTACCCTATACATTTTGATTCCCTTGAGGGTGTCGCAATTAACGTTTTTTGCGTCATAAACGGCCGTAGCGTTTGTTTACGTTAACTTAGAAGTTTGATTTTTTCGCAGCATCGAGGGACTGTAGACCTGAGTACCTATATGTCAAAATCAAATCATTTATTTCAAATAGGCACATTAAAGACACTTTTGAACGTCAAAAAAAAAACTAAATAGAAATGATTCTAGTCTCCCATTCCAAAAGGTAGTTTTCGTATGGAGAAGAATGGGCAAGAAAGTCTTACTAGTTACTCTTTTTGGTTTTAATTTCAACTCGATACTTCCACGCGTTCCCGAGATAAAGGGTATTGACAGACAGACAGACAGACGGACAACAAAGTGATCCTATAAGGGTTCATGGTTTTAATTTCAACTCGATACTTCCACGCGTTCCCGAGATAAAGGGTCTTGACAGACTGGCAGACAGACGGAGACAGACAGACAGACGGACAACAAAGTGATCCTATAAGGGTTCCGTTTTTTCCTTTTGAGATACGTAACCCTAAAAATCCCACCTTGAAAACGTAGGTGAAGTTAGCTTAAAGTAAGCTGTCAATAGTGTCTTCAAGCTCAGTTTACCTCCGTTTTTACGGTGAGAGTTTTATTAACTCGCTTTTATTAGCTTCACTTGTAACTAAATTACAAACAATGTCGTAAAATCTTAGAAGTAAATTTTGACCTACTTCTAATTCTCGTATAGAAATTAAATTTCGTGTGTATATGTAGTACGGATGACAAAACTATAATTTGGTATCTTGGAGCTGATCTGATGATGGAGCCAGGAGGTGGATAGTGGAACTCTTCAGTGGCTACTAGTAAACCCCTCACTTTTAGGCTCAAATAATTAGTTTTGACAACTCCAATAGATTGGATACGTGTGTTTTTTAGTTTTGTTTTAAACTACCTACATAAATATATTATTACGGAATAACACTATTGATAATTTATCTTTACCTATTATAATTTGCACCGGAATTAATAAACAAAATCAAAGTTACGCCAGTATTTACTTCGGTTTAACAATACATTTTCATCGTTAAATTTTGGCATAACTTTGCTCTAGGTTTATTAATACCTAATAGGGTATGTGTATTATTTACTCAGGGGCTCATGGCTAAATGATAACAGCCGTGCGGGTCAATCAAAAGTTAAGCTACCCTTGCCGCAGTCGGTTCGCGGATGAGTGACCATCTATAGAGGTATGAGGAACAGGGTGTAAAGTTTACTCAACCTCCATAGAAAACGGAGGATCCTCCGATCGATGGGTCTTCTGTCTCGCGGGCAACTGCCCGATGACTCCTGTCGTGCCGTTGTATATGCTAGTTGCGCGGTAAACTCTGCTTGCGAGATGCAGAATTTTGCGTGACGTCAGTGTGACGCGTTGTTCGCATGTCGCTACACATTCATGAAATATCGAGGGGAGGCTTGGCACATTTTTAACATGCTTTTAGTAGGTCGACCTGTATGTAACTAACTATGTAATGGAATCTAAGGTAACTAATTTAACCATCTTCCAAGGGTCGTAGCGTAATGAAAATTGGCAGCTGTATGTAGTTCTGATGACAATACAATAATATGGTACTGTCGAACTGATCTGATGATGGAGCCGGAAGATATGAACTGGAACTTCATGATGGAAAATCGTATCATAGCTGTTTTGGATTTCTTAGAAAAGTCTTGTAATGAACTTTGACCACGATTAGGTTTCAAGATCTTATGATTTTTTTTGTTTTTATGTGCATTTATAAAAGCGTGTTTTTCTAGTGTTTTTTAAACTATTAATTGTATACTCTTGATTGCATTATTGTATACTTTTGACACTCTTTGGCACCTTCACGCAGAGATCAACAGCCTAGCCTAGAGAGTGTCTTTTATTTCATCGCCTACCGTACTGTAGAGGCTATCTATGTAGCCTTACCTTTTATAGTGCAGGCCGGTTATAATTAAGAGCGTGTTCCATTCGAACGTTCAAGCAAATGTCAAATATTTTTAATAGGTATTTTTGTTTAGTGGAGTCAGTGCTAGTTTTAACGTGGTAATGAAAAGTCTTTCTATCAATATTTCTGAAGAAATCCTATCGCTGTTTAATTACATTAAGGCGAAAGCGCCAGGGTAGCTCGACAAATTCATTTTTTTTTACGTTTTTTGTAATTTGCTGGTCAGTATTAAGTTGTGCGTTGATTTAAATATGATTCGCGACCGTAACAAATGTGTATTTACAGAATTATAATACTAACCAGCAAATAGCATCGTCATCATCACTATCCTGTCCTTATCCCAATTTATCTGAGGTCGGCGCAACATGTCTTTTTCTTCCATACTTCTCTATTAGTCGTCATCTCGGTAGTCACCCCCTTTCTAACCATATCATCATTCACACATTCCATCCATCGTTTCTTTGATCATCCCCTACTCGTAGCAATCGACATTCAAACTCAAAAAATGTACCTTTAATAAATGAATGAAAATAAAGCCTCAAAGATACGTCTTCACTCACGAATACAACCACAAAAAAATACTTTTCCTTATCAGCTCGTCCAACAAAAATACATTTAATAAGACAAGGCATGTCGAACTTAGACGTGGAGGCGATCTGTCATCATTGATGACGCCATTTGTCTAACTGACCCTCCGCTGTGGTACGCCACGGGAATGCATAAGTTATTGTGGCCAAGTTATGAGGGACGAGCGATTTGAATATAGTCCCGTATTTCGGCCACGGCGGCCAGTCTCAACGAAGACTAGCTATCGGCGCGAGAGATATTATAATGCACAGGTGTGTGCGCAGGCAGACACAGCTGAATTCTCTCTTCCCTGCCTCTCAGCCCGATGCAACGGCAATCCAGTACGACTTAACGACGAACTTAACGTGTTTTCCGGGGCACGGAGGGGTCACGATATGTGAAGATGGTCACCCATTCACAGACCAACTGCGGCAAGCGTAGCCGTCGACCTGTGCGGCTGTTTTTATTTAGCCACGGGCCACTCCGATGAACTTACAGCGAGTACCTACATATTTTTTTTTTTTTTATAAATTATCTTTGGCCATAACGACGAGGCTATTATGGTTCATCTGTGACATCTTCTACCAACCCGCACTGGGCCCGCGCGGTGGATTACGGCCCACTCCCTCTCACTGAGAGGAGGCCTGTGTCCCAGCAGTATTTTTCATCATTGACAGTCGTTACCAATCCGTGGTCGTTACAGTCACAAGCCCGAAAGTCTGACAACCAGTCTTACCAAGGAGTATCGCATTACCCAGTAACTGGGTTGTGGAGGTCAGATAGGCAGTCGCTCCGTGTAAAATACTGGTATTCAGCTGCATCCGGTTAGACTGGAAGCCGACCCCAACATATTTGGGAAAAGGCTAGGCAGATGATGACTCGCTATGAGTTCATCACTTGCACCCCACATAGAGGTCACGTACCCGATATTTACGGCAGAGGATAGAGTACGGCCTGTCCTTTATTTTCATAAGTAAATCACAGTACTACCATGCCCTACTATTATGTTAAGGAAACCGGCCAGAACATCCGGTATTATATTTCCGTATTTTCATACGTTTTCCTTATGTTATTGTATAAGTGTGAGAAAATGTTTAAGAATCTGAGGTCGTGATGTGTTTTGAAAGGTCAAATGAGTTTGACAGCAGTTAGGGAAACACAATACCATAACCATAATAAGCCTATAATGTTCCCACTGCTGGGACACAGGCCTCCTCTCGGTGAGAGGGAGTGGGCCGTAATCCACCACGCGGGCCCAGTGCGGATTGGCAGATGTCACATGTCTTCGAATTTTTGGTTCTAGGACATGCCGGTTTCCTCACGATGTTTTCCTTCACCGTTTTGAGAGCAGTGGTGATTAAATAATTTACACAAAGTAAAGCGCCTGTCTGGGTTCGAACCTACGACCTACAACACGTAAGTCGCGGCCGTTACCACTGGGCCACCACTGCTCTTAATACACACACACACACAATACTGGGAAACACAATACTGCAGCTCAAAGACGATTTACGAAAGTTTATGGGGCGAAGACTTCGTATACAGATGCAACAAGGGGGGTGAAAGTATATAATTATACAATATTTTCAAGAACACATAAAAAATTTATTAAATGAATTAATGAATATTTTTTTGTTTTAACTTACTACTGGTGGACTTCATATTTCATACACCTGCGGTGTAATTGCGTAACACACTAACAGTAGGAGTGGCTTTCATTTTGACAGTTCAACAACATTCATTGCGTTATTTACGTAGTTGAGCAGACAAATTTTTCGAACAAATGAAGCAATGGATTAGCAATATCCTTCAAAATTATTCTAATTGTGTTCGTAGTGTGTTACGCAATATAAGGTGCTGATCTCCCCGAAGACGTCTTAACTGACGTAAAACTGCGCAGTGCTGCACGCTTCTACCCCAGTTCGAGTTAAACAAATATCATTTTTATTTCAATGATAGTTAAGTTGATTTCAGAGTGAGTAGCACTATTGACAAAGTTATAAAAATGTTTGAAGTTGGAGCGGAAACTGAACTTTATGATGTAGGTATTAAAGTTATTTTTCCATTAATTCATATTTGTTTAAATGTTTGGCAAATAAATCGCAAATGGACGGTACAGTTGCTCCATGTGGTATTCATACTGCCGGCTATACCACGTTACCTTTAAAAATTTTGCTTGTAGGTGTCGATAAAGTTCAGTCAACACTTCTGACATTGAAGATTGCGATTGGTCACAGTTTCATGCCTAGATAGCAAAGTGAATGCGCATACATATTAGATTCAAGTATTCATCATCCTCATCATTTTCCAACTACGTTGGTCGGCTTCCAGTCTAACCCGCTGCAGCTGAATACCAGTATTTTACACGGAGCGACTGCCTATATAAGGCGATTGGCACACTGCACCGCATCACGCAGCGGGTCGCAGATAACGCACTCACGCGCGTGATTTTTTACATACAAATTCAATAAAAACGCACTCACGCGCGTGGAATTTGACTCCGTTTCCCGCACACCGCTGCGTGATGCGTGGCAGTGTGATAATCGCCTAACCTCCACTACCCAGTAACTGGACAACGCGATACCCCTTGGCAAGACTGTTAAATTCAAGTATTCAAGGGTTTAAAACGAAATAAAAAGTCCTTAGGAATTATCTTGTCCTCTAAAAATAAAGCCTTATAAACGTATAGAGAGGCCTATTTTTAGCACAAACCAACAAACCGCGCTATCAGATTATGGGTACCCAAATGGACACCTGAGTGGTCCCCCAAGTGGTCTTCACAGCACCCACGCGCAAACGAAAATTACCCTCAAATTCAAAGCGAAATTTTCGTCTACTACCCGCAAACTCAAAGGGACATTTTCGCTAACTACCCTCTTATTTCCATTCATAATTACAAGAAGACGTTAACTTTGTAAAGATAAGCTCTTCTGTGGGTAAATAAGGATGGATACTATTTTATTTGAATGAACTAAATTTTGTCACGTAGGAATTGTAATGTTTGTGCGTTTTAAGCATACTTATTTACTTATTATTTAATGGGTAGTATTTAAACGAGTGACTGTAAATTAATGTTTTACCTAAGTGACAAACATAATTAATTTACGATATAATATTACTAAGTGGGTGACTGACTGCGAGTGACGAGAAATCAACAGAACAGCAACTTACAAACATTAATTTGAGTTACTTAAAATACAAAATGAAGAGGTTTAAAGTAACCTAACACAACCGAACCTCGGGGTGCCCTTGGCTCGCTCTTGCATCCTATGTCGACGGAGCCCCGCTTCGCGGGGCCCCTATTTCTGTGTAAAGGGTTTAAAGTAACCTAACACAACCGAACCTCGGGGTGCCCTTCGCTCGCTCTTGCATCCTATGTCGCGTGTGTGTGTGTCTTGTATCCTATGTGTATGTTTCTATATCAAACGTGACACACCCCTGTATTTCTAGTCGCTCACTTAGTAATTTAGTCGCACGGCTAGAATTTTAATATCTGAAATGGATTAATTACAACCCACTTTTTGTAAGCTCGTTCTGGATTTTAATATTAATTAATATTCGTCGTTAGTTTAGTTAATTTTTCGCTTACTCAAATTCATACCGCTCAAGTTATTAAAACAGTATCTCATCATCAGTCGCTAAGCTTTTTTTTATTCGATCGTTTTATAATTCCCCTTATTTAATCGTATTGTAGGGTGGTAACATTGGTAATATTCATGATCCATGTTATGGTTATTTGAAAATCTATACTAATATTATAAATGCGAAAGTGTGTCTGTCTCTCTGTTAACTCTTTACGCTTAAACCGCTGAACAGATTTAGATGAAATTTGGTATGGAGATAGTTTGAGTCCCGCGAAAGGACATAGGATAAAGACAAAATCTAAAGACTAAACTTATATTCACAATCAGCCTATTGCACTGCTGGAACACAGGCCTCCCCTCCAAGAGAGGTGGGCCACAATCCACCACTCGGGCCCAGTGCGGCTTGGTTGTCTTAAATTCTGTTTCTAGGACATGCCGGTTTCCTCACGCTGTTTTCCTTCACCGTTTTGAGAGCAGTGGTGATGAAATTAAATACACAAAGTAAAGGTCCTGATTGGGTTCGAACCCACGACCTACAAGTTGTAAGACCACTGATCCTACACTTATATTATAACTAGCTGCGCCCCGCGTTTTCACCTGCATAAGGGTTCGATCCCGTGGAAATATAGGGACAAAAAGTATCCTATGTGTTAATCCTGGTTATAAACTATCTATCTGCCAAAGTTCATCCAAATCCGTTCAGCCGTTTGTGCGTGAAGAAGTAATAAACATATAAACACACACACCCACACTCACAAGCTTTCGTCTTTATAATATTAGTGTGATTTAGGCACAGACTTATATTGGCTCTGTGGATTTAAGTCTATGAAAGTTATTGAGATTAGGATAATAAACAAGACTTCTTTGAGTGAACCTTTTTTATTAGCCAGTTCACCCATTGCACAGTAAAGATTTTACAACGACATGACATGCGAAGTGGCGCCATCTGGCGTTCCAATATAAAAGTAAACAGGAAAACACAAGTAGCCAGCCTAGAATTAATTATAAAATTTTATCCAATAAAAGCAAGTTTGTGTGTTTTCCTAGACGGCGTTTTTTGACACCGTAAAGTTAAACCCCGTATTTTCATGATAACCGTCACTGCGGCCATCATGTGGCGGTCACCGCTCTTCTAAGGAAGCTTTAGGCAAAATCTTCTTAAAGGCTCCTACAAACAGGCGCGACCTGCGATATAATCGCGCTCGACACGCGATACAATCGCGTGCGACGCAAAGGCACCACTCATTACGCGACTTGCGGTGCCTTTTTGTCGCGCGCGATTTTATCGCGTGTCGCGCCTGTTTGTAGGAGCCTTAAACAGTCTAGGAACAATCAATTGATATACTCTACTGACACTCAAGTAGAGCAGACGTGTCTATAATTTTATAAGCAAAATTATTTATCATAAGTCGTTAAAATATTTCCGAGTGATCTGTGACCTAGTAAACGAATCGCGCATTTTTCTGCTCAGTTAGTGATTTACTTTAGTGAATAACATTTAAATATGAGAAACATTTAAGACTTAAGTACGTCAAATAGTGAAAACAGCCCTCGGAGTATCCCACCACCTGGCAGCCCTGCCAGCAAATCTCAAATACCTGACCAAGCGGCTGAACGAAAAATTCAAGCAGTGGACACCAGGGACATTAGTAACTGGTTGATCTCAATTGAATCATGCCTGAATGAAGTCTGTACCATTGCCCAGGAAGGAAAGCTGACCTCCGAGCAAAAGCTGAGGATCAATTCCCTATCGCGCAAGGTTGGACATGGCGTTTCACAAATGGCGGTTTACTACCAGGACTTGAAGCTAAAGGCCCAAGAAATACAAAACTCTAAAATAGTGTTGAGAGAAAAAGGTGAACAGATTGTCTCGAAAATATCAAGAAAACTGCGCTAAACCAACGATGGCAGAAAATGTTGCATTCGCTGACATGGTAAAAACCAATAAAAATAATTACTTGCGCCCCAATAACGTCAGCTCTATTGCAATTTATCCGGCGGATAAACTAAAATCTAGTGAGGACACTAAATCTCTTGTCCAAAAAATTATATGCCCTGAACAAATGAAATTGCACATTAGAGGATTGCGCAAAACAAAAAACGGAGGCGTTATAATCATCACGGAGACCAAAGCTGACATAGAAAAACTTAAGAAATCATCCCAGCTAAGTAGTTCTGGCCTGAAAGTGGAAGAGCCCCATAAGAGAAGACCAAGAATTGTGGTTATAGAAGTACCGATCGTTTTAAGTGAGCAAGAAGTTTATGACTGCATCTACGAGCAGAACTTAGCCGAGAAGCTGCCTAGTTTGTCCCGTGACTCTTTTTTGGCCTCTATAAACTTAAGCCACAAGTCAGGTAAAAAAGAGGAACCTACGTGCAACTTCATTCTGGAAGTTATTGCTAGCATAAGAAAGGCGCTTATAACCCAATCTCGAGTGTTCATAAATTGGACTTCCTGCCCAGTAACGGACTTCACACTTGTGACCAGGTGCTTTAAATGTCAACAGTATGGACATGCTGCAAAGACTTGTCGGGAGGCTGCCTATACGTGTGGACATTGTGGGGAACAGGGCCATCAGGCGAGTGAGTGCACTAAACATGCTGAACCGTCACATTGTGCAACATGCTTGCGATTTAAAAAACCGAGCAACCACAAAACAGGCGATCAAGAATGCCCCGCAAAGAAAATAGCTGAGACCAGATACATCAATTCTATAGATTATAATGACGTCGCGTAAGACCACCAATGTTTATCTATACCTAAGCCTTTTTACTTTTACTTTATGTTATATAAGTATTCTTATTTTGTCTTTTACTAGTTTTAATACGTAATATTAATTTTAGTTTGTACAATTTATATTATAAGTAAACATGCAATCATAACATTTTTGTTGACACGGCAAATTTTTCTGTGTGACAAACGCGACCTTATTAAAAATGTAACATTGCAAAAATCATAATAGAACATGGTTGAAAAAATATCTTACGATGATGCAAAAAAAGTACATAATATTTTGCTCATTTTGATTATTATAACCTTTATTAAAGTAGATAAATTATTTACTATGTATAGGAATTTTAGAAAATACTTAGCTGTTGAGTGAGATACCTGAGATACAGGTTTATTCCTAGTTCAGGTAGAATCCAATTATTTCTTACCATCCACTAGTTTATGGCCCTATTTGTAAATATTTATGTAAATCAATTATTTCAATAAACAATTTCAAAACAATTTCAATTTCAATCATACTCTCTGCAATGCGTGTTTGTGATTTAAACGTTTATTTTCTCAAGATGTTTTCCTTCAAAGTAATTCTTTAGATGTTTGTATTAAATTAAAATGTTAAGGAAATGTTTTCCAAAAGAACCGTTTCTACGTTTTAATTTTTCTTTGACGTACAAAGTAAATCGCTTCACTTATATATCCTGCGTTCTGAAGACATGTCTTTTAGAACTGTTTTTCTATATCTACAAGTTAAAAAAAAAAAAAACTTGAACTCAAAAGTCCTATTACCATTCTCCTTTTTTTAATCTTAATAAAAAAAGTTTTTCATTTCACTTGCAAACTTACAACAATAATCTAAAAAAGGCTCTACTGAAATATCTCAAAATACACGAAAAACCTTTCGACAGAAAAGGTACTAAAAATAACATTTTTCAAGCGTCCTCATTCTCTATTTGCCGAACAAAGGCTTGACCTAACTCCGGCGGCGATGAGATGTCTATGGACCTATAGTCTATGGAAACTTATATTTTTAGACCTTCACCTATTTGTATGAGGCTGTCATTGAAGCTTGAGATGATTTTGTAAGGAGGGTTTGGGTCAAAGTTTAATAAGCGGAGTAATTGCGTAACACACTATCAGTGCAACGGGTTTCATTTTAACAACATTTATTGCGTTATTTACGTTAAACACATTTATCGAACATATGAAGCAATTCAAAAAATGCAATGCTGTAGTCGTTACGGGTAGTCAAAAGCCCGAACGTCTGACAACCAGTCTTACCAAGGGATAGGCAGTCGCTCCATGTAAAATACTGGTATACAGCTGCATCCGGTTAGACTGGAAGCTGACCCTAACATAGTTGGGAAAAGGCTAGGCAGATGATGATGATGAGGTAGTGGATTTGCAATATCCTTCAAAATGATTCAGATTGAGATTGATAGTGTTTTACCCATTTTTTTTTTTCTAAAAATAGTAGACCTGACCTATAAGTTTAATTTCTAAATTATTTGTCGATTTATTTGTTTTTTTTTTTTTGTTGCTTATATTATGAAAAGTTAATAGTATTTTTTGATGTATTAATTTCATTTTAGGTTTTTGAAACAAAAAAGGTGTTTCTGTGCCATAGGTTTCTACTCCGTTCTCCTTTTATACCCTGTTTTTATTGTCCATACGGTAAACAAAAAAGTCAGCCGGTATAGTCATTTTAATAGCTGAACTTTTCGGTAACTATTTTTTTACTAACTTCAGAAGGAAGGATTGGGTGTAAGTTTTTCATCTGCAAGACTTAACTTCGTAAACCTGGTTGTTGAAAAACAGGCTTTCATTGTGAAAACCAAGGTCTGATTTCCATTATTGCGAAAGTTGTGCGTAAATGTTAATACGTAATTATAACTTTAAACTTTGTAGCTGACTGTTTTAAGACGTGTAATATTGTGATTTCGAATAAATATTCCGAGTTTTAATTTGAATTGCGGTGTCTTCAGAGGAGCAATTCTCGTAGGCTACCTTCACAGTCTGATCTCAGTCTCAATCTGTCAAAAATACCTCTAAAATCCAAGATACAAGTTACAAGTATGCAAGTTTTTGACATCATTGTCGCTGAGATGAGATTACGGCAAGAAAGAAAAATGCGTTTATTGGCATTACAGCAAAATAAATACACCTCAAAACTATAACAAAAGAGAACAGTGGAGGCTAAGTGGTAACGGCCGCGACTTACGAGTTGTAGGTCGTAGGTTCGAACCCAGACAGGCGCTTTACTTTGTGTAAATTATTTCATCACCACTGCTCTCAAAACGGTGAAGGAAAACATCGTGAGGAAACCGGCATGTCCTAGAACCAAAAACTCGAAGACATGTGACATCTGCCAACCCGCACTGGGCCCGCGTGGTGGATTACGGCCCACTCCTTCTCGAAGAGAGGAGGTCATTGTCCCTGCAGTGGGAACATTATAAGCTGATTATGATTCACCATAAACCACTCTAATTTCACTCTTACAAAACTCTTTCTACCGCCATCTCAAACTAACATGGCCGCCGAATCGATCCCCAAACGGAATGAAATCGCGACGCACAATGTGGACAGGTAACCTATTGATATGCAGCATCCGATTGGGCTATTGTGGACCTGACAGGCCTGAGTCAGACGGTGAATTGGGATCCAATTGCTGAGTTCAGGTTCTTTTGGAGGAAGGTAGATAAATTATGCTCTTGAATAAGTAAACAACCAATGCTGGAATATAGGTACGGTCAGCGATAAAAGTCGACGAACACTGCTACTTTTACACATCATTATCACATCATTCCATTAAGAGGAAATGCCGGGAGAGGCTTTTGAAAAATCCTAAGTAAAAAGTCATAATTCGAGGTTTGGCTCTCGCCTATTTCCTCCTCCAATATTGGACCAATTTAAAATGGGGTCTCCCTTGTTTAACCAAAAAGAAATTGCCAAATTATCACTTCCCAAACAATTTTCCGCATAATTTCATTTACCAAATTATTACTTAGCAAAAAATCTCTTCACAAATAATTGTAACCCAAACCTAATGTTTGGCAAGTGAACGTTTAAACAATAACTTGTTTACCAACTAGTACTTTTACCAATTTTTATTTAGTCAAATATTTCAGTTGGAATAACTAATTTTACGCAAAATTACATTTGCCAAATATTTAGTATCGTCAGTTTTCGCAGTTTTAAGGCAGCCATTTCAAGCATAAAATCTAACTTTGAAGACGTTTTATTACAAGGGTGTTTTTTCCATTGGGACAAATTCTAAACAGGTTATAATAATATTAAGTATTGTGGTAGTATTTTTTTTAAATAATTAATCTCGTCTAACTAGTTCAGTTTCGGGTAGTCTGTTTTATTTCAACATTTTTTTTCTATTTATTCTAGTCGTTTCTGGCGTAGGATTTCACAGTTTTAACCTAACCTAAGCATTTTTTTTAATAATTAACCTCGTATAACTAATTTGGTTCTCGATAGCCTGCTAAAAATAATCTCTTTTTCCCATATATTTTTTTAATATAATTTAGTCGTTTTTGGCACTCGCCGGCCGCTGCCGCGGCACCGCTCGCCCGGCTCGTGCGTAGGAGGTCACAGTTTTAACCTAATCTAACCATTTTTTTTTATGGTTAACCTCGTCTAACTTATTCGGTTCTCGATAATGTCCATTGCAAAAAAAATTAAAATGAATGAAATGATTATTTTAAGATAAAATTGCATTTTTTAATTCCCAAAAAATCTTATTTTTGTCTTTATATTTTTTGTCATAACAAATCATTTGACCAAACGTTTATTGTCTAAAGATTGTTTGCTGTAATAAATCATTTGATTAAAGACCAAATGCCTAAATGACATTATCCATAGTAATATTCTGCCAAGTAAAAATTTGACCAAATGAAAATGTGCATACTAAAATCATTCCAAACATTGCATTGGTATAATAAAAGGTTGTGAAAATTTGTTTGGGTAGTGAAATTTTGGCAAAATCTTTTTGGTAAAACGGCAGGATCCCTTTAAAATGTCATTGTCAAAATGGTCATTTTCGCCTTTTCTAGATACAAAGGTTTTTATAAATATTTTATGTAATTCCCAATAATTTATAAGTAATTACCATTCTAACCCATCAATTAAAACGCACTTTTTATAAAATTACTTACCATTTTCTTTTTAAATTCCAGGTACGAGTACGAGCCATCCTGAATTTATTAATGATGAAGTCGAATTAACGAAATGTAAGTAATTTATTAAATTAAGACCTCGTTTTAAAGGTCTTTTAAAATAAAAAGGTCAAGTTCTGGGTGCGGACCAATTAGAAGCAATCTTGTATGAAATCAAATCATTTGGTTATTTGGCGAGATGATGTCGAGAATAATTGAATTGTTTTAGTGAGAAAATGTCGTGTTTTTCCTGTTACTCTGTTTCCTGAGTGTGTGTTCTGGAGGGGTCGTGGCTAAATGATAACAGCCGCGTGCAAGCAAGCAAATAAAACAAGCAATCTAACCTTCTCCACCCCCCTCCTCTCTTAACCTTCCTGAAGGTTAAGTTATGCTTGCCGCGGTCGGTTCGTGGATGGGTGACCATACATTACATACCGAGACCCCTGTCTCAGAAAGCACGTAGATCTATGACATGCCCAAAAGTTTACAACCAGTTTTAACAAGGTGTATAGTGTTACCCAGTAACTGGGTTGTGGAGGTCAGGTAGGCGAAACTAGTTCATTCTAAAATCGAGTATGGCCGGTAACATTTATATACTTTATTGTACACCACAAAAATACATAAGTAACAAAAAATAGATCGAATACTAATAATATACAATGGGCGGCCTTATCGCTTCCTGCTTTTTTTAACGACTTCAAAAAAAAGGAGGTTATCAATTCGATACGTATGTATGTAATATTATTGGAATTGCATTATATTCACATATGACAATCTACTAAGGCTTCCAAACAAATAAACAAAATTTCATAGACGTATGTATGTATGTATGTTTGTCCACGCATTTCTCAGCAACTATTAATCGGATCGTGACCATTTTTTTGTATTAGCTTACATTTACTTCAACTTAGGGAACAGTGCAAGTTTCATCAAAATCGGTTCAGTAATTTTCAAGATATGGACTAATACGTGTAAGTGTGACGGATGGCCTGGCGTATTGATACGAGCTACGGGTGTAGTGTCAAAGGGAAAACATCTCAAAACCTTGGTCAAATTCTAGTGCAAAAACTAAAAATTACGAAATAAAAAGTAATTTAAAAAAATTAAACCGACTTCAAAAAGAAATCAACCCAAAATTATGAAATAACTTTAATTTCGGAAGTCGGTGGCAAAAAACTAAAATACAGATCCCAAGACACCGACTTCCGAAATTAAAGTTATTTCATAATTTTGAGTTGATTTCTTTTTGAAGTCGGTTTAATTTTTTTAAATTACTTTTTTTACTTTACCTTCTTTATTCGCAATGATAGAAGTAGTTAATAAGCCAAACACTAATTCAGTACTTTCTTCTACTGGCGGTTAAACGATACAGCCTTATGACAGACAGACAGACGGGCTGAAAAATAGACGCAGAGACGACACGCCAGACTTTAAAATAGGGTCCCAAACCCCTTTAAAGCCCCTTTCATGACATTACTATCTTTAAAAAAAATCTCGCATTGCAGTATTATCCTACAGAACAGCTATGTTTGTACGTACAGACAAATGGCACGAATAATTACGTGACGAGAATCCACGAAACGTCAAACAGTGTATAAATGGCGGTAATCCTAGAAATGATGTCATAAGGAAAACACTTTGAAGTCTGTGACCCGAAAAACGGGAGCAAAGAGAGTGTTTAAAATACGCAAGAAACTCCTTGCATTTTATTTTTAGTGTTTGGCCAGACTGGGGTGCGGGCGCGGGTGCGGGAACGCGTGCGGTCTGCTTGTCCGAAGTCGAGCGCGGCTGCGTTCTGCGTGTTGTCGTGTCCAATGTTTCTCAAAATATAATATGGATGAAGGAGCCTTATTATTACTAGAAAAAAGCTCGAACTTTTATTTAAGAACCCCGGTCCCCGCTCGGGACGCCCGCGCCCGCGCCGCGCATCCACTGTGGCCAGTGGGTCGCGGCGCGGCGAGGCTTACTTTTATTGTAGAAAAAAATTAGGAGACCACGCAAAAAAAAAAATTGTTTTCCTACACGAAGCCCCGGGCGCAGCTATTAAGCTAGTATAGCTGGCGGCCTTATGGGTGTCGTATTACCCAGTAACTGGGTTGTGGAGGTCAGATAGGTAGTCGCTCCATGTAAAATAAAATACTGGTATTCAGCTGCATCCGGTTAGACTGGAAGCCGACCCCAACATAGTTGGGAAAAGGCTAGACAGATGATGTATAGTATCTATGTATTGGTTAATGAACTTCGTATCCAACAAGTCCTACCACAAACTCAACGATCTAATTAAACTTCGGAACTCTGAAGCCAAGTTATTACACAATGATGAATATCGGATATCATACAAAATATCGGAATATCAAATATTATTGAAATCTAAGCCGATCCAATTTTTTTCCGAAAAAAAATAATTATTCCTCCCAATTTTCACCCGGCCTTTGAAGCTTCACAAAAATTAATTACGTAAAAATGAAAACAGTAATAAATTAATATTTCTTTCAACAAAAACCGAATCAATATCGAATGAAAATCGCTTCGGTGATCAAATGCACTTTGTGTTTTATTACTTCGATATAAATCAGAATTTCCTTTGTGTTGCTCCATTGTAAGGGCGACCGATATTGCGGGATTGAGTCCACGATTTAAATATGTAGTCTTTCTAGAAGAGCCTCTTGAATAAAAAAAACGTTTGTGATTTTTATTAAAAAGTTCGCTGAAGTGTTTAAAAAAATAAATAAAAGCAGAAATTCTAGTAGTTCTTAATTTAAAATTCAAGTGCGTTGTCTATGGTACTTTATTATGCATGACGAGACAGAAAATGAATTGCTTTTAAAGAGTAAGTGCCAACCGTATTTTTCTTAAAAAATAAATAAGGTTGAAGGGTACATTTTAAAATAACTTTCACGAATGATAAATGATTTTATTTCTGTAAGTAGGTTTGTACAAACACTTTTACACGTCAATCATATTTTTTTGAAGTGAAAACTTCTTTAGCGGCGTTGTACACTTTTTTTGTAATGGGTAAAAAATGTTAAACTCGCGTCAGGACACGTGACCTGATCGAAAATTCGTAAGACGGATGGAGAGTGCTGCGGCGTAGGTCAAACTGTGCTACGGCGTAGCTCACACTATGCTACGGCGTAGTTCACCATACCAGCATACCAGCGAATATGGCTGTTTTTTGAATAAAATATTTCGTTTCACATTATGAAGCTTTTTTTAGATTCTATAATTAGACCAAACTATTTTAAATAGATATTTAGTTAAGAGCGTTTACGCCGTGCGGCATTTTATACAAACTTTCAAGCCCTTATTTTTCGAAATGAATGAACCGATTTTAATGAAACTTCATACGCATAAGCAGGATACAAAGGTCTAAAAATACTAACTTTTTAGACTTTTGTATCCTGCCTAACTCGCGCCACTGTTACCGTAAGCGACACCACGCGTGTTTTGTTTATAAGACGATTAAAAAAAATACCCGTTTCGGATGTGTTCGGCTGTCCTCGGGATGTACTCGGTTTTAATGTATATCCCATATGTCAGTGAGTGATGGCAAAGTATTCTTTTTGTGTTTTGTTTTCACTTCTGTCGGCACTCCCGGAGTGCCACTGTTTTTTTTTTTAAACTAGATGATTTCGGCGTTTCCTAACTGACTATTCTGAGAAGAAAGGCCGAAACAAACTGAGAAGTCACAGTCTCTTTTAAAGTCCAGACAAAATCTTGGTCAGATCGTGTGAAGACCATGTAGATTGGTGTCTGAAATGGTCTTTTGAGGAAAGAACCACACAGATTGAGCGGACCTGTCCAATCAGTGCACGCATTTGTCAAAAATCGTGCAGCTCAACTCAGAACTTGAGGAGCTCAACGATTCGACGAACAATACCAAAGACTGGACATTTGGGTAGGCCGCATAAACTACTCAAACTGCCAGATCATGATTAAAACTAAGAAGGAAAAAAGAAATGACCCACATAGTCCTCACATTCACAAAAATTCACGAAATTTTTCATGATACAAAAAATATAGATTGTATGATCTATAAATGTAAGATATTTAACGCAGTGGTGATTACTTAGCCACAAGCCCCTCGATAAGGTAACTCCTTCAACATTGCTTCAAATTTCTTTGCAAAAACTGTAAGAAATTTAGAATTTCGCAGGCTTTTACCTTAAGTAATGCTAAAGTTAAGTTTGACAAGTACTTAACTTCAAATTCTCAATTCAGAAACCTGTTCTTAATTTTTAATATCTTCACCGCAACTTTTTCCGACATGATATTGAAAAATGAAAATACTACATCATTATTCATAGAGCTGAATTTCCTGTAACATTATTTATCGTGACATGGAGAAGAGACCATAGTTAATTTTCTTGAAAGCCATTTTAGTCACAAATTGTGGAATTGTTACTACTATTTTTCAGAAATCAAAAGTCATTTACTCGAATTAGGATGACAATCAGAACCTTTTAAAGGTCAATATTAGGTAAGAGTACCTTTTCAAGGTCAATATAAGGTTACATAAGGCTACTTCCTAGTGTTTTAGCTGGGAAGAAGAAGTGACGCAACAAACTCCCCAGTGACGTATAAAAATACGTTCCGTTAAGTTAAAACAACTTGATTCAACAGAAGACTGATTGATTCTTGATTTTATGAGTAAGTAGGTAACTACATAACAGAGACGGAAAAACTTTTTTTTTGTTAGCCTACTTTGTGTCCCACTGCTGGGCCAAGACCTCCCCGTGTTTCTTATCTTGTGCGATTTCTGGCCATTGAAAAACATTAAATTAAATTATTTGCCAAGGATCAGCTTTACTTTTTTTATAGAAGCTGGTTGTCCGCTAATCCGGTTACTAGTAGTACACAGCAGGGCAATTGCGTAACACTATCAGTAGCAATGGGTTTCATTATGACAGTTCAACAACATTCATTGCGTTATTTGCGTTGTTGAGCAGACACATTTTTCGAACATGCGAAGCAATGGATTAGAAATATGCTTCAAAATGATTTAAATTGAGAGTAATAAATCCGACTCGGCTGGGCAGCGTTCGGGAAGCTACGCAATATCTTCTCGTCCCACATACCGCAGTGTCTCAAGACGAAAGTCTTTGACCAGTGCGTGTTGCCAGTGATGACTTATGGCACTGAAACGTGGTCGCTCACAATGGGCCTTATAAGAAGGCTAAAAGTCACCCAAAGGGCAATGGAGAGGGCTATGCTTGGAGTTTCCCTGCGTGATCGAATCAGGAATGAGGAGATCCGCAGGAGAACCAAGGTAACCGACATAGCCCGAAGAATTGCCAAACTTAAGTGGCAGTGGGCAGGGCACATTGCTCGCAGAACAGATGGCCGATGGGGCCGAAAGATTCTGGAGTGGCGACCACGTACCGGAAGACGTAGCGTTGGAAGGCCTCCCACAAGGTGGACCGACGACCTTGTGAAGGCCGCAGGAACCCGTTGGATGCGAGAAGCACAGAACCGGTCGAAGTGGAAGTGCTTGGGGGAGGCCTATGTCCAGCAGTGGACGTCTTTCGGCTGAAATGATTGAGAGTAATAGGTAATAGTGTGTTACGCAATTATCTTCTCCTTGACACATCCAGTCTCAAACCATCTGTGAAGAGTCTGGAAGTACTTCCTCGCACCTGCCATCTTATATTGATCTGTGGTAGTGGTACAGATGACACGGTCACTTTTAGTAGCACAACTTCTTTGTTGTTTCTTTTTATTGCGACTTATACTGCTGTAACTTGCGTTTCCTGAAAAGTGTCGTAAATGAAAGGTCGCAGATAAACATGGAGGAGTTTGTCTGTCATCCGCGGTGTCTAGACGTCAGTGACGTTTAACAAAATGTCGTGGTGTGTGTTGGAAATAATGTAAAGTTTCCATGACAAACTCAAACTCAAAGCATTGATTTCAATTAAACCATTTACAGGCACTTTTGAACTGTCAAGGAGTCCGTCAGTCAGAAATATGAAGCTAATTGCCAATTCCAAAGCGTAATAAATAAATAAATAATAAACATTTAATTCAGACCAGAGGGGCAATTGCGTAACACATTATCAATCGGAATCGGTTTCATTTTGACAGTTCAACAACATTCATGGCGTTATTTACTTGTTGAGCAGACAAATTTTTCGAACTTATGAAGCAATGGATTAGCAATTTGCTTCAAAATGATTCAGATTCCGATTGATAGTGTGTTACGCAATTATGGTGCTGGTCCATATTTTGCGTGTTGTTTTGTTTTTTTTTTGTGTTGTTTAGTTTTTGTTTTGTTTTTTTTTTTTGGTTTTGTGTTTTTTTGTATTTTGTGTTTTGTTTCTTTATATTTTGTAATGTCGTTCTCAATAAAACTCACAATATTGCGAAGGAAACTGGTCTTAGATCCAACGAATAAGCAGTGATTTAAGTTAGTTGCAGACCAAGAGTTAGTTTAGCTTGGCTCGCGTAGCTGATACAAACCGCAAACTATGAACAATGAACACGTATGAAAAATTACCTCAGCTATACAGTCGTAAGTTAAACTAACTTAGCTTAGCTCTTGGACTGCAGCCGGCTTTACCGTGGTGTCTTTTCTACGTCTTCCTTATTTGTGCAGAATAAACAACGTGTCGTAGGTTCGAACCCAGGAAGGCAGGAATTTTACTTTGTCTAAATTGTTTCAACACTACTGGGGGCCTAAAAAGGCCACTTTGACAGAATCATAAAAGGATAATATTAAGAATCATAACGGACAGTTAACTGTTAAGTTAATCGTATCAAATCCCATTGGTGGAAGGATTTTTCAGTTTTTTTTTACCTGTGCTAAAATATCAATCAATTCAATCCAAATCCAATCCCAATCTCTTAGATTATACCTGACTGTCTTCACCATATTATGATTCATAATGTTTTCTTTGTATGATTCTGCCAAAGTGGCCTTTTAGGCCCCCAGCTCTCAAAACGGTGAAGGAAAACGTCGTGAAGAAATCGGCATGTCTTAGAACTAAAACTTCGAAGACATACGACATTACTCTCGCAGACACACGGCCCACTACTCTCACAGACAGGAGGCGTGTGTCCCAGCAGTGGGAACGTTATGGGCTGATAATGCAAGTGGATAAGAATCTAAACAATCTTAGAGCAATAAACTCATATGTTCTTACTCACGTAATTACATATGGACAGCCTAGACACAGTAAAGATATGAACAATACGGAAACTACGTACTAACGTTTGAAACGGCACACTCACACATACGCGCATCTACGGTACCCCTAGCGATAGTCGCGGTGCTCTCAGTCATGGGTGCCGCTTAGGAGTACCGTAGATGCGCGCGTCTGTCTGAGTGTGCCGTTTCGAACGTTAGTACGTAGTTTCCGTACTGTTCATATCTTTACTATGGCCTAGATATGTCCTTATCATCAAGCTAAGAAAGTACCACAAAAAATAAAACCACAGTCTTTCTTACTTACAATTTTCTTGGCTCAATTTTCGTGAATTAGGCCCATTAAGCGACCACTATATTAGAGGCATTAGTTGACCCCTAGATTAACTACGTTTCATTTTGTTTGGCTTTCCTTATGTATGACTCTGCTATTTATTCATGTGGGAATTTTTTTTGGACTAATATGAAAAGATCGATAGAAAATTCGTTCCATAAAAATATAAATAGGGTCTTGGGAATCAGTTTAGTTTCCTATATTTCATCTCGTTTCTCAGCTCGATCTTTTATATTAAGGTTGCACTAGTCAATCATTCTTCCATACTACCGTCGTATGGAGTTTACTTCACTGTCTGACAGTGTATGTACATTATAGTTATTTATGCAACTGGTGTATAATAAGGGGTATTAAAACACGAGTGTGGGTTTATCACACGAGTGTTTTAATACCTAATTATGCATACAAGACTTTATCCACACCCATGATATGAATCCTCTATAAAAGGTTCTGAAACAGTTTTTTGCAATACTAATATCGAACAAAAATGGCGGCCGTCGGGATACGACGTGAATTCGAATAACCTATACCTAAGTTTTTTTTTACAGACTTCAAAAAAAAGGAAGTTATCAATTCGATACGTATGTATGTAATATTATTGGAATTGCATTATATTCACATATGACAATCTACTAAGGCTTCCAAACAAATATACAAAATTTCATAGATGTATGTATGTATGTTTGTCCACGCATTTCTCAGCGACTATTAATCGGATCGTGACCATTTTTTTGTATTAGCTTACATTTACTTCAACTTAGGGAACAGTGCAAGTTTCATCAAAATCGGTTCAGTAATTTTCAAGATATGGACTAATACGTGTAAGTGTGACGGCCTGCCGTATTGATACGAGCTACGGGTGTAGTGTCAAAGGGAAAACATCTCAAAACCTTGGTCAAATTCTAGTGCAAAAACTAAAAATTACAAAATAAAAAGTACCTAATTTAAAAAAATTAAACCGACTTCATTTCTTTTTGAAGTCGGTTTAATTTTTTTAAATTACTTTTTATTTAATTATGGCGCTGTGGTAGTGAAACGCGCGTGCATGACAATGTTCCTTTTTTGAAAAGGAGTTGCATAATTAAATTTAGTAGAACATTATAACACTAGTTTGGAGGATATTATGGTTACCATGACACTGGTTGTTTTAATGTTGTGTTTCAGAAACTTTTATAGAGGATTAGCATGGATGTAGCTAAAAAAATATATCTACTTGTCTCGTCATTATAGCCCTGTACGGACACAAAATTAGAATTACATGACTTTCCGAACTACCTTACAATCTACGCGATACACTTTTATTTCACAGAAAACCACTTGAACCAACCACTTTCCAAGTACCAAGAATCTAGAATGCTTTGTTTACTTTGTATAGGTACCCACTATAGCTGGGTGTGCTCACCCCGTAAACGAGAACGAGGTTGAAGATATATAGTGATGTAGCGAGCTCGACTTTGTAGGGTTGTCCGTATCAAGTTTGTTTACAGCTGTGGAGCAATTTATTAAGTGGCTGGCTTAGAAACGTTGTTTAACCGTTGCATCTGGGCAGATGGTAGGTTGATTAGCCTTTCTAAGACTTGTCTTAAGGCGAATGCGCAGTGGTAGACCGCGAAATTTAATTTTTTGCAATTTGCAGGTCAGTGTCAGGTTGTATCTTGATCAAAATATGATTCGCGACTATAACAGATATTATGTATTTACAGAATTATAGTAATTGGAATCATTAAATTGACGTGGAGTTGCGGATATCAGCCCGTAGTACCTATTACCTATACTTATCTCTTTAAGTTAATATGGAACAAATCTAACTTAGAAAGATGTATTAATCCGTAGTAAAAGTTGCTCATAATGATGAGTACAATGACCTGTAAAGAAGTTGTTAATGTTTTACCAATAACCCTGCATAACTTTGTGCACAATAAAAGGTGGACTTAATGCCTTGGGCATTATCTAGCAAAGCATAGCATATATCAGCCTATAACGTTCCCACTGCTGGGGCACAAACCTCCTCTTTTCGAAAGGGAGTGGGCTATAATTTACCTGGCGGTACAAAATGCACCATCTGAGGGACAATTCTCGTAATTTTAAGAACGTTCACAGTCTGATCTCAGTCTCAATCTGTCAAAAATACCTTTATGTTCCCTTCATTTTTGACATTGATTGTCGCTGAGATACGATTGCTACTAGATTTTGAACGTTTTTAGAGTTCCGTACCCAAAGGGTAAAACGGGACCCTATTATTAAGACTCCGCTCTCCGTCTGTCCGTCTGCCACCAGGCTGTATCTCATGAAACGTGATACTTAGACAGTTGAAATTTTCACAGATGATGTATTGCTGTTGCCGCTATAACAACAAACACTAAAAACAGAATAAAATAAATATTTAAGGACGGCTCCCATACAACATACGTGTTTTTTTCGGCGTCTATGCTTTGTGGTACGGAACCCTTCGTGTGCGAGTCCGACTCGGACTTGGCCAGTTTTAATTACGAGAATTAGCCTTCTTTTCTCTAGGAATCGACCATTCAAGAATATTCTCATTCTGTCCTAGTTTCTTACTCGTGGCACCCCTGAACGTACCCTATATTTCAGGTAGCTACAAGTGGCGATGTCACAGCAATCGCAGTAGCAGTGCATGCGTCTTGTCAGCTCGCATTGCTGCTCATGCGTTACTGTGACGTCTATACATATACATTGTGGCTTTACGTAGGTATTCTTAGCTGTATAGTTAGGTATATCATGCATGTAGGTTGATACAAGACACGTTGGTTACAAAATTTGTCAAAATAGGGGACGGTAGGCATGGCATTTACGAGCAGTGGTGGCGCAGTGGTAAAGGCCGCGACTAACGAGTTGTAGGTTCGAAGACAAAACAGGTGTTTTACTTTGTGTAAATTATATCATCACCACTGCTCTCAAAACGGTGAAGGAAAACATCGTGAGGAAACCGGTTTTTTTTTTTTTTGGGGTTGGGAAATCATCAAATGACCCCTCCCGCTCTGGGTGGAGCGGAAGGGAGTGTCAGACTCCTACTGACTATAACCCACCCATGTTCCTTCCTTAACCCTTTATGTTCCGGGCCAGCGGTAACCCTTTCGGACAATCCCGCTGATTCGGCAGGCTTCGGCCCTAAGGAGCCCCTTCTCTGCTGCTGACATCTCTTTGAGCCGCGCGTGGAACACGTACGCGCCGTCCGACTGATCGGACGGTGAGCTACCCATTACACTCCGCCCGCAGGTCCGCGTCTACGGTGGCCGGGAGTCGTCCCGTGGCTTGAGTCAAGAACTTGAGTTGGTGTATTATAATTAAACCGGCACGACCTAGAGACAAAAAATCGAACATATGGTATTATCATCTACCAATCGGCACTGGGCCCGCGTGGTGGATTCCGGTCCACTCCCTCTCACCGAGCTATCTCTTTTTAATTCACTCTTTATCATTAAATCACCATTCGAGGAATTACTGGCGATACGTCGCTTTATATCCTTCCTCTGCCACAACACCTTTAAGAGCCTATACTACCTCAGCTAAAATTCACTCTTTATCTCGCTCGCACGATACTGCTCGCGGACTGTGTGAGAGCGAGACAGAGTGCGGTGCTGGGCGGAAGGCAGCGCCAATAGTTAAGGTATTTGCTTTTTACGGTGAAAATAAAGGTAATTCAAAAAAACTAAGTAACATAAAACCTGCTTTATAGTTAGTTCAGTTAGTATGCAAAGTTTCATGATCTAATTAGAAGTATTTTTTGAATACCAGCGGTTTATTGTTCGGTTTGGAGGTAACTTTGGAATTTTTTTCTATAGAGAAAATTTTATGGAATCGTGTTTTCGTCTAACATAGTACTTAAACATTATACACATACACAAAATTAATGCTCCGGTATTTTCGACATAACGGAGGATCATGCTAAGCCATTTGAGGTAGTATAGGCTCTTAAGAGGAAATGCGGGTGATAACGACCACGGGACAAAACGTCTCTATAGAAACGCTCTCGTCTGTTTTCTTTCTGGTTAATGACCATAAAGCAATATTTTTTTACAGAATAATAAATATTAACTACTTGTATGTCCCTATGTTTTCTTTTTTGATGATAAATTATTTTTATAAGCTCTAGAACCCTCAAAAAATGCCGATTTAAACCGCTGTCAATGGAAGCCTAGTGTACAAATTGGACAGCTATTAATGAAAAAAGAAAAACATAGGGACACAGTATAATTATATCCTTGTTATTCAGTTTATGAAATATCTTTTAAATTGGTCCAATATTGGCGGAGGAAATAGGTGAGGAAAGAAAAAGAAAGAAAAAGTATTGAGGAGAGCAAGAGAGAGTAAAAGGGAGGGAGGGGAGGGGGAGTGAGTTTGAGGGAGTATTGTTTTGGTTTTGAGGGATTGGGAGTATTGGGGAGTGTTGGGGTTTTGTTTTGAGGAGAGCCAAACCTCGAATTACGACTTCTTAACCGACTTCCAAAAAGGAGGAGGTTATTATTTAGGATTTTTCAGAAGTCTCTCCGACCGCATTTCCTCCCTAAGTGCCAATCTACACTTCATCATTAACTTACAGCAGTCCACTGCTGGACATAACCCTCTCCAATCCCACCCCACTGCATGACCTCGACATCTGACCACATCGTCATTATCATTCACAATCCAACTCCACCCACAGTTGGACATGGCCTTCTCTTTGCTTGTGCCAATAACCACCACTTACGGCGAAGTAAAAAACCTTCGTGAATCCAGATCCTGAGTTTCATTCTATTACCCTCTTAAAAAACAGAGAATGAACAGTTATAAAGTGGTCAGTTTATACCCGTCAGTTAACCGAAGTGACGGCGACAAGATACGACCGCGCCATTCTTTCTGACCATAGAACACGGAATCGCAGCACCGAGAGCGTCTAGAAATGGCTCGGTCGGAGTTTACGTAAAAAAAAGACAATTAAAAAAATTTTTTTTTTTTTTCAAAAATCGTTAGTTTGTCGATTCTATTGTATAGAACACGTAATTATAAGACTAAAAGCGTCTTGCTGTTTTTTGTCTCCGACCAGCCGTTTGTCGTAACAATTAGGTCGAACGGATTCTTTTATAGAGGCTTTTGGGACGTGGAATTTTTTTATTTTTGCGCGGTTCGTTAATTTCTCGATTCTATCGTACAAATCATCAATGGTTCAACGGAAAAACTGTGTCAAAAGCACCTAATCCCTTATTATAAGGTGCCGTTTCGTATTCTCTGAACTAAGAAAATACGTGCGCCGAAGTGCGTCAAGCGCACAAATTCTAAGGGTGTACGCTCTAAGTACGAAATTTTTTTTTTTTTTTTTTTTTTTAAAAACGTTGCCCCACACTAGGAATTTCTCCTGTATTGTGGGTGCGTTTACAAACATTTAAATTCACGTACACAAACAGCCAGAAAAAAAAAATTCGAAGCTTTGGCCGAAGCTGCCTAACCTACTCCGTATTACGTACTAATATTAGTTCGCGGCCCAAACTAATCATGAATGACAGCACTATTTGAGAACAGTCCCTACTCCTGAATACTCCTGCTTTGTTATTGCCCGCCAGAAAAATAGAATTTATCACCTGTTACGAACGAACTTTATATTTTCGGCGCGCTAAATATCTTATTTAAAAAAAGATAACTGGAAATCTCTGTTTCTACGGAAAAGTTAAAATCGGTCTGATTTGGCTGTAACACTATTTTTCGAAAATGTTCTGAAGTAACTTTTTAGACCTTTGTATCCTGCTTAAGCGTATGAAGTTTCATTAAAATCGGTTCATTCATTTCGAAAAAGAAAAAAGAAGAAAAACAAAGGCTTGAAAGTTCATATGAAATGCCGTACGTCGTAAACGCTCTGTGAATTGAATTGGAGGGTAGACGCTATTCAAAGTCGTCAGTTTCGTTACGTCATCAGTGACATACTGCGAGTAAACGGTGACACGCTTGGTACAATACGACCGATGTATATTGGCGGGCCCGAACTTTGCGCAGAAGGCTGCGCAGTAAGATTTTTTAGGAACCACATAGTGACATGAGGCGAGTGCGAGTGAGAGAACATGCGCGAAAGTTCTTAGTGCCTATGTTCAGGCCCGCCATGTTACGTTGCGCGTCGGTCGTATTGTATGTATGGAAAGTGTTGACTATGCCCCCTCTAGTAGCGGCCGCCGAGGCGTGTCCGTGCTCTGTGCTTCCAACACTTCTCCATTTTTATTCGGTTCGTTACGGAAAATCTATTTATTTGCGAGAGCCAGTGCGCTGGTCTTAATTATTTCCTTTTTTTAGCCAATCAGCGTGGATTGGCGGCGCAAAAAGTGCAACTTTTAAGCTGTATGGTAGAAGATTGAATTTTGTTGGAATATTTTGAGATTTGAATTTTTGCGTTTTTGATTACGTTATGTTATATTAAATGGCCACATACTACCTACAGTTTGGTCCCTTCTTCTCCCTTAATTCATCTAAAGGTTGTGTTTAAAAGATCGCTTTTAGCGATAAGACTGCCCATTGTGTCACCCTTTGTAAAATTTCTACACCTGTAATATTTATGGTGTACAGTCACGAGCACCAATATGTCAACACTTGGCAACTTTAAATTACGATTTTATCACGAAATGACGAATGCAACGTTGCAATACGACACTTTACATATACCTATGGGTTCGAAAATACTATGTTCCTACTAATATAAAATTTCATTGAAAAATAAAGGAGAAAATCGACTTTGAATAAAGCCAAGTGTATACATACTTTTGCTCGTGACTGTACATAAATTAAATCTTCTATTTATCTATGGATATGGCAAGATGACGAAGACGAAGACGCAAGATTCATCTGCCTAGCCTTTTCCGGATGACCTGCGTACCAGGAGTGTGGGGTGTGTGTGTGTGTGTGGTGGCCTGCATTTTCTAAACTAAACTAAACCATGAACCCCTCGTTTTATGAATGCATGACTGTTATAATAAATTCATTACTTTAACGAGGAGGTCTTGTATCTCTTATAACCTAGCATATTTCAATTTCCTATTTCCAATTTAGCTATGTTAATGTAATGCATGGGTACATCAAAATAGATTTAAGGTGGAAGCTCTAAGGTGGCCCGCGAAATTCAAATTTTCTTACGTTTTTTGCAATTTGCTGGTCAGTATTAAGTTGTACGTTGATTAAAATATGATTCGCGGTCGTAACAAACATATATTTACAGAATTATAATCATTAAAGTCATCAACACAACTCTCTAAGACCATGTAATCCCCAAATGTCAAGATTTCATGAAATAGTCATTCTTGGGGATTACATGGTCTTAGAGAGTTGTGTTGATGACTTTAATGATTATAATTCTGTAAATATATGTTTGTTACGACCGCGAATCATATTTTAATCAACGTACAACTTAATACTGACCAGCAAATTGCAAAAAACCTAAAAAAAAAATTAATTTTGCGGGCTACCCTGGCGCTTTCGCCTTAACGAGTTACGTCCGGGGATCCTAGACAGTTAACCGTGCTACTCTGCTGATTGGCTGCGTTCAACCGACAAACTATACTAATATACTGTTCTAGCTCTTTCGATCTAGGGGTAAAGTTAACCGAGGCACGGGGGAATCACACCGCCAACTTCCAAACTCCGGGCTGTTACTAAAAAATTCCTAATGGATAAACTCAATAACACATTGCCCAACCCGAGAATAGAAAGAACCCAGGACCCCACGCTCAGCAGTCGCGCTTGCAACCACGAGACCAACGGGGCCGTTGGTCCTGCGCCTGATATCTCTCAGGTCGTGTCGGATTGCCGTCCCATCGGACTATGAGAGTAAGGGAAGAGGGAGTGCACCTGTGTTTGCGCACACTTGTGCACTATAATATCTCCCGCGCCAAAGGCTAAGGCTCAAATCACACCGAGATGGAAGCGAAGCGGAGCGCAGTTTCAGTGTCATATGAATTTTAACTTTATTTTCATTACTTTATTACATATTATCGCATGAGGAACTTGAGTCATCGGAGTGCACGCGGCGCCGCGGGCGACCGCGCGACCTTTCAAGTTTCTCAAGCGATACTATGTATTATAGTAATGAAGATAAAGTTTAAAATTTTATGACACTGAAACTGCGCTCCGCTTCGCTTCCATCTCGGTGTGATTTGAGCCTAAGTCTCCGTCGAGATTGGCCGCCGTGGCCGAAATACGGTCTGGACGACTTTTATTTTATTCAAAGTGAACCATTGGCCGTTTGTTTTCCTCAGCTCGTCCCGTCATCTTCTACGGGTTCATCCGCGACGCGTTCTGGCTCCGTCAGGGTTCCACGTAGTGGTTATTTTGCCAGTAATGAGCCCACATCTCATGATCTTCTTTTTCGTGTCGGTGGCACGATAGTTGTTTAAATTTTGTTGGTCTAAAATTTCGCCACTTCCACGGCGTTGTCGGTGGCAGCGCAGAGGTCACTTTCGCTGCATGTTTTGGGGCACAGCTTATTGGGCATGTGGCAGAAGTGGCCAGCCTTGTCACACTTCAGCTTAGCGGCTTTTTGAGCAACGCCAGTAATCTATATGTTATGGAGCGTGTGGTGTTGCGAATATGGTCTGTCAATTTGACGCCTAGAATACTACGCTCCATTGCACGTTGGCAAACCTTGAGATTGAACTAAGTATTGAATGTTTGTCAAACACTAAATATACTTGAAAAACCATTCAACCATAAACGAAACATCACTGTCATTATTAAGACAAATACAAAGACTTAACTTAAACTGAACTTGACAATACAACAGCTTAACCATAGTTTAAACTAAACCATCTCGGACATAAAAATGTAAACGAAGCAAGTTAAGTGTTTCCTTGCATGCAGTTAATTGTCCAGTTATTTTTAACTATGCAGAACATTGCTAAGGCGAATCAACAAACGGTTCCTACATTTTGTAAACATGGACTAACAAGGCTTCATTGTTTAGTTTCGCTTTGAAACGTAAATGCCTATTATGTAGTATATTTTCATGAGTTTTTGGTTAAGTTTGTGACTAAGAGAACAATGGGTGAAAATACCCTGAACTGGTAAATAGCTGAGGCAAGACATTGTCCACGGTTCTTGGTGATATCACTCTAAATGAACAGAGCAGAATTAATTTGCGTGGAGACTGACAGCTGGTCCACGCTAAGGGCAGAATGATGATATTTTCATTGGTTTTGACTGGCCATTATCCGTCATCAGCCATAATGAACTTCCTTTAAGTGTCCTATAGTGGGCACGCGGGCGCAGTGAGCGCCGCGGGCTGCTCGGCGCGGGAAGGTCGCTCGGCGTGCTATGGAGCGAGCTAGGCTCGGAGTTTCTTTGGAGGATAAAATCAGAAACAAAGTTATTCGGAAAAGAAGCAGAGTCTCCGACGTAGCTTGCAGAGTTAGCAAGCTGAAGTGGCAGTGGGCTGGCCATGTTTGCCGAAAGACCGATGGCCGGTGGAGCAGACGAGTGCTGGAGTGGAGACCGAAACGTAGTGTGGGACGGCCCCCAGCTAGATGGACCGACGACCTCAAAAAGGTGGCTGGGACAGGCTGAATGCGGAAGGCGGTGGACAGGGTGTTGTGGCGCAGCCTGGGAGAGGCCTATGTTCAGCAGTAGACTACGATAGGCTGAGTTGATTGATTTTGAAATAATCACACTATAATATCATAAAGGCGAAGGTTTGCGAGTGTGTTTGTATGTTTGTTATTTCTTCACGCACAAACGGCTGAACCAATTTTGTCAAAATTTGGTCTGGAGGTAGCTGACACCCTGGATTAACACAAAGGATACTTTTTGTCGTTTTCCTGTGTCGTTATGGGGGTATTTGGTGGAGCTGATATCGGCTCATTATGAGCTGAGCTGCCAATTTTATATTGAAGTTGACCGCAGCATCACTAGCTCAGTTGTGTGGTATTTTTAACCCCCGACGCAAAAACGACAGGGCGTTATAAGTTTGACGTGTCTGTGTGTGTGTCTGTGTGTCTGTCTGTGGCGTCGTAGCTCGCAAACGGATGAACCGATTTCGATTTTGTTTTTTTTTGTTGATCCAATTTAGTATTAACTGCCTAAGTAACAAGGACTAGTTACGATTTATATTTTCATTCTGTGTTATTAATCTACCATGCCGCCTGTTTTGCAACCCAAAGTAACGGACAAAGACTGACGGCAACCTTCGTAAAACCGAATTTCTGCCCACCCTTAGATACAGGGTTGTCGAAGTTCACTATTAGATTATAAGAAGACTGGAGAGTGATTCTCTTGTTAGTTTAGTAGTCCCAAGTTGCTGTTGCGACTGCTGATCTTACTGTCAAAAATTTAAGTCAAAAGCAAAAGTCTTTTATTAAAACTACGCTGAGAATCAGCACTTTTGGAACGTCAAAACTACAAAAGACAGTCCCCCAAAACGCCCGCCCTTCACCACTTCCTAGTGCTTTCGATGGGGAGAAGAAGTGGCGCAACAAACTCCCCAGCAGCACAGCTGTCTGTTCAGTTAGAAAATGCTTGATTGTATACAATAAGTAGGTACTAGGTATGCAAAGTAAATAACATTACAGGACACAGAACATTAAATCAAATTATTTGCCAAAGGTTAGCTAGCCACGCCAATATACCAACAAATACAATAAAATGGTAAATCAAAATTAAAAATGTAAACAAAAACTTACTATCTAAATAAAAGCCTCCACGTATAAAGGGCGTACTACTACATATTTATGCAATGCTGGGTTCTGTTCACATAGCTGTCACTTGAAGTCACAAATGATAATTATTACTAATAACAACAATAAAACCATGGTCAGCAAGACGGCCAGTCACCACAAGCTTGTGCTCCACCGCGTCCTCTGGGCGATCCTGGCAATGGTGACACCCGGGCGTTTCCTCCCGCCTGAATCATCAGGCACACCTGCACGTCAGTGCAGGAACCTCCCGAAACATCCGTGAGCGCAGCCCTTAGTCTGAAATTTTGTCCAGTTAATAAATAGCTGTATGCTAGAGCTTATTGCTCTTAACTGGACCCAAATTCATAACTAATAGATTCATAAAAGTGAGACATGAGATGCATAACATAACTGAAAAAAAGAGTGTGTACCATACCTACATCCCTGTCAACCTCTTCAGGATAATAAGAATATAATGTTACGTTTATTTTCACGTTAAAAAACACACGCCAAACATCTACAGCCACACAGGAATCAACAAATTCTAACACCTAGTACGCAGCAAATGACACCTCAACACCTCGCAATACCGAACATGCCTCTCCCTTGTAATTGTGCCGACGTCAACGTGCCAGCCCTACAAAGCAGGGGTGGCACTGAATCTTTTAACACGACCGCGGACTTTGATTTGAATTTCAAATAGGGCTGCCACCATTAATCGTTAGGACACGGTACGGTCAATCGCGGGCTAAGAGTTGCCGAGCGTCGGCGACTGGTCTGCGAATTTTCGTGGGTAGGTCGAGATTTCTATTGAGATGTTAATTCAGTTTTTATTCAGGGTCAAATTAAATTTGCTAGAGAAACTTCGCAGACGTGGTAGATATCAATATATAAACACGGCAAAAAAAAAATAATAATAATGTAGCCATGTTTAAAAAATATATTTAGTATCAGAAAGAAGCAACGGCACAAATTAAAGCGTATTTGTTTCGACCTCGAGTAAATTTCCTAGTACACGAAATCCATTTTAGCTTAGTAGAAATGTCAAATTATCGAATCTGTCTAATTGTCTATTTATTATAAGATTCAACTACTGTGCTTTATTATAATATTCAAATAATTTATAGAACATTAATAACATGGGTATCATTAAAAAATCCAAAACTAATCAAAGTGCCCAGAATCTGCTTCTGCAAAACTGCATGCTGCACTATTTCTACACATTTTATCTCCCGAGAAAGTTACTCCTTTAGTGAAACTGTCAAAACTCGTAAAGGTCAACTACTCGTCCCCAACCAGACTACATGACTAGCTACTTTCAGCTGAACTCAGGGGACATTTTAAAAGTAAACTTAATATATGAACCCTAGTTTCAGCACTAGGTTTTGAAACTGGGAGCAACATTTTGCATTAAATATTGTGAATTTAAAAGGGCAAACAACAAAAATTCCTATCGGTTACTGTCACCGCCCCCAACCCTATGTAACCCTGGTTACTAGTTTTTCATCAGCAAATTGCTGCAAATTCTGCTTACGAATTATGATAAAGGAGATTTATTACACTAGGTCGATTTTCAGCATGCGTCTGGTTGCTAACCAAATCGCGTCACAAACCGAATTGCCACTAAATTTACACAGGTCAATAAAAATCGCAGATGACTATGTAGTGGCTTTTGCAACAAAACGTAACCCTTCAAGGCTCCTACAAATCGCGCGCGACACAAAGGCACCGCTCGTTGAGCGACTTGCAGTACCTTTATGCCGCGCGCGATTGTATCGCGTGTCGCACCTGTTTGCAGGAGCCTTTATGCGGACCACAAATTGAAGGTCGCTCAACGCGCTTTGGAGCGGGATATTCTCGGAGTTTCTTTGAAGGATAAAATCAGAAATGAAGCTATCCGGCAAAGAACCGGAGTTACCGACATAGCTTGCAGAGTCAGCAAACTAAAGTGGCAGTTGGCTGGCCATGTTTGTCGAAGGGTGGAGGAGCAGACGAGTCCTGGAGTGGAGACTGCGTATAGCTAAGCGTAGCGTCAGATGTGGCTGGGACAGACTGGAGGCGGAAGGTGGAAGACAGGGTGGTGTGGCGCAGCCTGGGAGAGGCCTATGTCCAGCAGTGGACTGCGATGTCAAACAGCATGAAAAACACATATCTATGTCAATATTAGCTTCAAAAACTTAAATAAAACACAGACCTCAAACATCCCACTAAACGTCAGTGCGCGGCTTTCCTTGTGCATAAAGAGAAGTTTATACTATGTCAACTGCTGCTTCCAATTAGGACAACAAATAGAGTGCCTAGATAAAAGCTAGCTTTCAAAATGGCGCCGTTACGGCCGTAATTAAAGCTGGTAAAAGACTACGCTGAGCAGATTAAGGGATATTTGTATTTCATTAGGGACTTTTTATCTTGTTTGGTTTCGTGGGAGAGACATCTTGTTTCATAAAACGTTATTTAGGTCACTATGCGGTACAAAAAAAACCTGCCTTGGCAGAACAAAATGTAGTCTTTTTACCCGACGAAAAAACGGAGGAGGTTCTCAAGTCGACGCGTATATATATTCATTCATTCATTAATTTATTCATAAACAATTTACATTGTGTTGAACATTACATCTTAAATAAAAATTATCACATGCAGAAACAAAACCAAATAAAAAGTTAAATAAAATTATCACATGTGGAAAACAATACACATAAAAGCCTAATTTGAATTGATGTGAGATGTATATATACCTATATGATCACGCATAATATACAGGGTCATTGGTAAAACATTAACAACCTCTTAAGAGGTCATTGTACTCATGATTATGAACAACTTTTACTGTGGGACCAAACCTGAAATCGCAAAAAAAAGTCAGCTGTTCCCTACATTTTGACGAGTTATACCTACGAACATAAATGTAGGGAACAGATGAATTTTGACTCTTCTCGTGACCAAGAAGGAAGGAAGAAGGAAGAGGGCTTGCCTATTTTTTGGCGAAATAATCAATCAGCATTGACATACAACAAGGTAATACTGCCAGCCTTTTGGACCCTTTTCCTGTTGACAGCGATGCGGACGAATTTATTGATTCTTGCATTGAAAGAAATAAGCAGTAAATAAAAATGCAAAAACATTTTTTTTTTTAATTAAGTCGAACATTAACAACGAACCTTAATCTGAACTGCTAAACAGTTCCATATGATCCTAACGTTCAAAACAGAATTTTTACTGATCCGAAAACAGTTAAAGCTTGAGGCAAGATGTTACCGTCATGACAGTAAACTTTAACGTTTTATGTAGCTAAAAGGTCACAAAATTAACTGTTTTATTCATTTGGTGATACCGTTCAAACCATTGAAATTTACTTGTAATGGTGGTTTTCCTTTATTTTCGTTGTTTTTTTCAGTATGTTCAATCAGTAAAAGTTACTGTTTTGTCTTTCACTGTTTTACAAACATTTCTTCTTACTGTATAAAGTCAGCAAGTCGTAATGAAATCGCTTTAATGTGCTGTAGTAAGAAATTGTTTTTGCAGTGTGTAAAATATATAATTTATCAAAAGATTTATCTATTGATAATAATCCTCTTTTTTTCTCTTTTTTTGTTTGGGTGGGAAACCGCTCTGGGCGGAGCGGAAGGGAGTGTCAGACTCTTACTGACCAAAACCCACCCGTGTTCCTTCCTTAGCCCTTTATGTTCCGGGGTAACCTTCAGTGTGTAAAAAAAATATATCATTTATCAAAAGATTTATCTATTGATAATAATACTCTTACTGCCCACGTAAGTGCGGTTAGGCTAATGCTCATTATTCAGCATTTGGGTTAGTCCAATTACGGTTATAAATAATGTGTGATAACCGCCAGTAAATGTGGTTAACACGCTGTGAAATTGGTTTCTGTGGTCTTGATACAATAGCTAACAAACACTATTACTAGTTAATTCTGTGATTTAGGTCCGTGTAGCCTAGATTTGCACGGACGTATTTTTATCGTGGCGATTTTTTTTGCTCATACTCATGATGGATATCGTGGTACAGATGCCAGCACATCAAGCTACTACAATCAGCACATCAAACTATCCGAAACTGTAAAATTTTCCCGATCAACTTTGAACCTTATTCTTTAGCGATAAAGTTGAAAATATTTTAACAGCGTTTACGCCGTACGGCATTTCGTACAAACTTTCAAGCCCATATTTTTCGAAATGAATGAACCGATTTTAATGATACTTCATTCGCATAAGCAGGATGCAAAGGTCTAAAAAGTTAGTAGAGAACATTTTCGAAATGTTTTATTTAATAAAAAAATGACGACTGGGAAATTTTCTATGGAAAATTTAAAATCGGCCTAATTTGGCTGTAACACTATTTTTTCGAAAATGTTCTCTGCTAACTTTTTAGACCATTGTATCCTGCTTATGCGTATGAAGTTTCATTAAAATCGGTTCATTCATTTCGAAAAATAAGGGCTTGAATGTTTGTATGAAATGCCGTATGTACAGCGTAAACGCTCTTAAAGAAATTTGACAGATTGTAGTAGCTTGATGTGCGAGCGTTTGTACTAAAGTAACGCCTGAAGCCAACAATAAATATCCAATCATTTCAAACTAACTCACGCAAACTAAGCCAAGGGTAACAGTTAATTCCAAACCAAAACTATCCTCTACTAATATAATATTAATACAACTCCTATTTGATTGCAATCACCAGCCGCCATTCGACAGTTGATCTCAATCAAGTACTTAATTTAGTTAAAATTCATGGGACCACCAAGTTTCAAGTTACACTATAAGTAAAAGCTCATTTACACGAAGAGAATTAATTCTCGCTGTGGTAGTCGCGAAGAAAGCAGCATGTTCTAGAACCAAAAAAATGGAGGCATGTGACATCCGCCAAACCGCACTGGGTCAGCGTGGTGGGTTGCGGCCCACTCCCTTTCACTGAGAGGAGGCCTGTGTCCCAGCAGTGGGAACATTTTAGGCTGATTATGCTAAGGCCAGTGCAAAAGATGCATGACGATAGGATAAACAAAAAACTGTCCAAGTGCGATTCAGAATCGCACACGAAGGGTTCCGTACCACTAGGCAAAAACGCCGAAAAAAACACGTTTGTTGTATGGGAGCCCCCCTTAAGTATTTATTTTATTCTGTTTTTAGTATTTGCTGTTATAGCGGCAACAGAAATACGTCATCCATGAAATTTTGAACTGTCACGACGGTGGTGGTTCATGAGATACAGCCTGGTGACAGACAGACAGACGGACAGTGGAGTATTAGTAATAGGGTTTTTACCCTTTGGGTACGGAACCCTAAAACATATATACTGTTTTCATGGTCTGGCAGTTTGAGTAATTTATGTGGCCTACCCAAATGTCCTTTCTTTGGTATTGTTCGTCGAATCGTTGAGCTCCTTAAGTCTTGAGTTGAGCTGCACGATTTTTGACAAATGCGTGCACGGACTGGACAGGTCCTCTCAATCTGTGTGGTTCTTTCCTCAAAAGACCACCTCAGACATCGATCTACATGGTCTTCATATAACCTGACCAAGATTATGTCTGGACTTTAAAAGAGACTGTGACCTCTGAGTTTGTTTCGGCCTTTCTTCTCAGAGTATGTCTGATAGGAAACGCCGACTTCATCTAGTTTAAAAAAAACATGATTGACGTGTAAAAGTGTTTGTACAAACCTACTTACAAAAAATAAAATCATGTCATTTCATCATATATTTTCAAGTCTCAGTTCGAGAAAATCGCCTGAAGAGTAACATCTCGTATGACATAAACTCGCGTTTTTGTTTATCGCTTGAGTGTAACGTTAACGCGATATTCGCCTGGCAATTCTTGACTACAAGTGCCGCCTGGCTATTCTCGCCTTCTCGCCTTTCAACGGGCGAGCAACAGATCTCGTGTAAATGAGCCTTTGAACTGAGCCTTGGAGACTTGTTAGGTATTTAATAAGATTATCTGATTGTGAGATAGGAATCTAGGCATTTTGACTGCAAAGTTTTGTTTAGTCTGTCCATCTTGATATTTCCAGTAAATAACGGTAAACAGCAGAACTCGATGAATATTCAAAATATGTTTTGAAATCAATTGTGAAACAAAATAGAGACTTGCCTGTCTCGTTGTACCTAATTCGTATTATTGGTATATCTGTTACAGTCATAGTGATTAAAGTAACCTAACCAAACCGAACCTGCCCTTGTGGGTGCCCTTCGCTCGCTCTTGCATCCTATGTCGACGTAGCTACGCTTCGCGGGGTTCCTGTTTCTGTGTAAAGGGTTTAAAGTAACCTAACCAAACCGAACCTCGGGGTGCCCTTCGCTCGCTCTAGCATCATACGTCGACGTAGCCACGCTTCGCGGGGTTCCTATTTCTGTGTAAAGGGTTTAAAGTAACCTAACCAAACCGAACCTCGGGGTGCCCTTCGCTCGCTCTAGCATCATACGTCGACGTAGCCACGCTTCGCGGGGTTCCTATTTCTGTGTAAAGGGTTTAAAGTAACCTAACCCAACCGAACCTCGGGGTGCCCTTCGCTCGCTCTAGCATCCTATGTCGACGTAGCCCTCGCTTCGCTAATGTGATTACTGTGTCAATTATCACTTTATCTAATTTGATTAGACATTTTAAATAATGGCTAGATAATATTATCCGGATTTATTACTTTGGCTGTAAGATTTATCGATTCGTAATATCGAAGAACAGACATTAAAAATCCGTACGACGAACGAGACGAACATGGAACCTCCTCCTTTTTTGTAGTCGTTTAAAAAGAAACTTCCGTATGGATGCATCTTAACAAAAACTGCCGAAAAATAAATCCTACCTTAAACTAGACTACACTTTTCACGTCACAACTTGTACAATACGCTTACAAGTTAAACCTTAGCTCAGAGACGCCATAATATCATAAAATTGCCAACGAAATTTTTCAGGTTTACATTTTTAAATTTCAGCGCATGAATTTGAAAGCGTGTTAAAACCTCAAGTGTTGTTAGAACGGCTGGTTACCCGCGCCGAGCTTTGGATTTAACTGCGAAATTCTTCGCATAAAATTCTCTGTGACTGCGAAAAAATCTTAGATACTGGATGGATGAGGTACGAGGCAGTGGAAAGATTTGTAGTTGTCATGGAATATTCGGGAGAAATTTGAAAATATTTTGTTATTTGAATCCGAATATTATCATGAATATTATTGTTTGAATAGTTTGAATTAATAAAACATTTATTAATATCGTGTAGGAAGAAGTACCTAACTTCCGAAAATAATTTGTCATATTTCGGTCGACTGATCTCGAACTCATTTAAAAATCTTTATTCAAGAAAACAGTGACATCGCAACATGAGCTAAAGTTCCTAGTTAACTTTTACGCAATTTGTAACAAGAAAAATCAAAGTTTATTTTCGTCGTGAAACCACACGACATAACAGCGCACGCCCGACTGAAAAATAGCTCCAAACTTAGTTGCGAACATCAGAAAATAATTCACAACTCTCTTATATTTGAAAGAAGTGTAAAGTTTCGTGTTCCAGCGAGAATAGCTTGGCCATAAAAATAAAGTACCTACTCGGAAATGTACGGAGGCGTTATAACCGTGGACGAAAAATAACTGCTTTGTTATGTGCAAAGGTTTAAGGTGTGTGAACTGAAATTGAAGTCGCAACTATGTTGGGTTCGGCTTCCAGTCTAATCGGATGCAGCTGGATACCAGTATTTTACATGGAGCGACTGCCTATCTGACCTTCACAACCCAGTTACCCAAAGGAAAACACGAAACCTCATGGTAAGACTGGTCGTCAGACTTTTGTGACTACCACTAACGACTGTTAAAGATCTACGAATGACAGCCGAGACCAACGGCTTAACGTGCTTTAAATGTCACGGTCACCCATCCACAAACCGACCGCAACAAGCGTAGCTTAACCTTCGATCGACCCATGCGGATGTTATTATCTAGCCACGAGTTCCTGAAAACATTCTATGAATAATAATTGAATAACAATCGATTTCTGCAAGATAACACGAAAAATAAATAACGCACTGCAGAACTTGTGTTGCTGTGTTTGGCATATACATAACATACATACATAATCAGCCTATAATGTTCCCACTGCTGGGACACAGACATCCTCTCTTCGAGAGAGTGGTACAGCCTACTCTCTCCACCATCCACGCGGGCCCAGTATGGGTTGGTAGCATCTACCAACCCATACTGGGCCCGCCCAAAAATTCGAAGACATGTGACTTTGACATCAGAAAGCCAATTCTCGTAATTTAAAACGTTCAAAATCTAACCGCAGTATCATCTCGGCGACAAACAAATGTCAAAATGTTCCTTATATTTTGAGCTAGAGGTATTTTTGACAGATTGAGACTGAGATCAGACTGAACGTTTTTAAAATTAAGAGAAATGCACCTCTGATGTCAATGTCACATGTCTTCGAATGTTTGGTTCTAGCTAGGACATGCCGGTTTCCTCACCGTTTTGAGAGCAGCGGTGATACTATTATTTATTTACATAACGGTATGTAATTATCCCTAATCCTGGGTTTGACCCAGATTCGTACAAATAATTAATTAATTAATAATTACAAATAAATAATGTTTTCCTTCACCATTTTGAGAGCAGCGCTAATAAAATTATTAGCAAAGCTCCTGTCTGCTTTCTAACCCACATACTATATTTCATAAGTCGGGGGCATTACAAGTGTTACAACCACTGCTTCATTGCGGCTTTGCCGTATTCAGGTAAAAATAACAAGCCCGTTAAATTGCTTGAAATGAGATTTAAATACTGATAAAACGTACGAAAACCGTGGCTTTCTACTTCAACAAAATTTTTGAGTCTCCTGAAAGTCAACAGAAATAGAGTTCTTAGAGTTGAAAATAAAAATTGAATTCTGCTTAATTAAATGCTCAATGAATTCTGAATAATAATAATTTTTAGATAGAATTTATTTTTATTTTTTTATAAGTTGATTGATTGCGTACGAAGACTCTTAATTAATACTAACCTTTTATCTTATTTTTATCCAAGGTTTTATAATAAAATCAATAAAAGTATTTTTAGACGAATGTGGCTGCCATTCATAATCATTACCCACATACTTTGCAAAAGCGATAACCCATTAAAATATCATGTTTCCTTGCATTTTTCCAACCTTACAAGATTTTCAAATTTCCTCTCTACATGATATTTCCTCACACCAATAATATGAGCGATCGGTATAAATATTCTAGTCCCGCGAAATCTGCCTCGAAGAAAATTTCTCAATAAGTAATATAGATAGCGAATATATTACTTGCTACGAGGTACGGCTACGCGGCTACGAGCTACGGTGCTACGCTTCACGGTTCGGTTCGCTACGAAATATCAGGAAAACCGAAATATATCACAATTTCTTGTTTCTTAAATAAGAAAAACTTGCGTTATTTTTGTTAAAGAATCGTATTTAGTATTAAAGCAGGTTTCCTTAGAACTTAATGCTTTAATCACAGAGTAACTTGAGCGTAACATTATGGTCGAGATTTTTATTTTTCCAGAGGTAGATAAAACTGTGGTTTTATTATTCTCTGTTTGTTTCTATGAGATTTTTGTGCCGCGATGTGTGTTGTGTATTTTTGTGCTTTTAACAGAGCAATTTTAAAAGAATCGCGTGTGTATTGTAGAATGTAAAGCCCTCTGTGACATTTTCCACTATTCAGCAGATAAAATACTTATTTTCAAGTTTAGATTTCCTTCTTTTAGAATTAAATACTTACGTTTTTAATGTTTATAGAGTAGGTTAGATATAACGTGCTCCCAAATGTCTGAATCAATATAATTTTTTTTTTGTTTGAAATGTGACTTGATGGAGAGTGTTCTTAGCTATCATCATCATTTCATCCGGAAGACATTCACTGCTGGACATAGGCCAAAGCACCTCGACTTCGACCGGTTCTGTGTTTCCCGCTTCCAGCGGATTCTGGCGGCCTTCACCATTTCATCGGTCCACCTTGTGGGAGGCCTTCCAACGCTACGCCTACCGGTACGCGGTCGCCACTCCAGAACCTTTCGGCCGCATCGGCCATCTGTTCTGCGAGCAATGTGCCCTGCCCACTGCCACTTCAGTTTGGCTGTGTCGGTTACCTTGGTTCTCCTGCGGATCTCTTTATTTCTGATTCGATCACGTAGCGAAACTGCTAGCATAGCCCTCTCCATTGTTTCTTAGCTATGATTCAAGAAAATCGGTTCAACCGTAAAAGCCGAATGAAAACGACAACAAGACAAGGTTTATACCCAGCAATAATTAATGCATGCTAATTTTTATTCGCTGTCCCTTGACGCGACGACGAGGCTTGGATCAAAATATTACCAACAACTTCAAAGGTCCATAATTATATATTTATTTTTAATTTTTTTAGGTTTTTTGTTGTTGCGGTTTTTTTTTTTAATCTAACAGTCAGTCAGTAGTATTCAAGATTCATTTTAATACTGTCTAGCGTAAAGTTACCATTACCATTCAGTCTCCGTTGGTGAACTTTCTGGCACACAACGGGTACAGTCACGAGCATAAGTATGTATACACTTGGCTTTATTCAAAGACGATTTTCTTCTTTAGTTTTGAATGAAATTTTATTTTATTACGAACAAAGTATTTTCGAACCCGGATTATAGGTTTGTGTAAAGTGTCGTATTTCAACGTTGCATTCGTTATTTCACAAAAAAATCGACATTGAAAGTTGCCAAGTGTTGACATATTAGTGCTCGTGACTGTACAGTCAACAGCAAAAGTAGATGATCAAAGTCAGAAATTCAATACTAATGAACGGAGTTCGCATTAGAACTGTGTGGCGTCGAAGTACTACTACTTAGAAAACTTACTACGTAGAATACTTTTGAATCACTTCGACGCCACACAGTTCTGACGCGAACTCCGTTAATTAGTATTGAATTTCTGATTTTGATCATCTACTTTTGCTGCTGACTGTACCACACCACACACCACCCCACCACCACCACACACCACACCACATTGTTGCTTACCAGAGGGGTAAAGGGTTTCGTACCTCAAAAGGAAAAACGGAACCCTTATAAGATAAGTTCGTTGTACGTCTGTCAATACCATTTTTCTTAGGAACACGTGCAGTTATCAATTTGAAATTAATATAAAATACTCAGGGCTGCAATCCCTTGAAGCAGTGAAAAAAATCAACCTTCTAAGTCAACGCAATCAAAAGATACGGGCGCAACATAAAGGGTGTTTATGTTTCGTTTATGCCGCATATCTTGACACTCGCAAGGGAATCACAACCTATAGGGTACTTCCCGTTGACCTAGAATCATGAAATTTGGCAAGAATCAATGCGAAGTAGCACAAGTAAAGGAAACGATCCGAAAACCGTAAATTTGTAGTAACATACCTACAAATACGCCACCCTCGGTGCGCGACCGACTCGCCCTTTTTTTTTCGGATGGGATTCATCAAATGACCCCTCCCGCTCTGGGTGGAGCGGAAGGGAGTGTCAGACTCTTACTGACTAAAACCCACCCGTGTTCCTTCCTTAGCCCTTTATGTTCCGGGCCAGCGGTAACCCTTTCGGACATTCCCGCTGACCCGGCAGGCTTCGGCCCTATGGGGCCCCTCCTCGATGCTGATATCTCTTTGAGGCGCGCGTGGAACACGTACGCACCGGCCGGCACGGGCCTGGTCCTGATCGGACGGTGAGCTACCCATTACTAATAACTCGACGACTCGCACTTGACCGGTTTTTTTTAACGTTCACTGTCTGGTCTGTCTTTCAAATATACCTGTAAATTTTCTACATTTTTGACATTGATTGTCGCTGAGATGAGATTCCGACTAGATGTTGAACGTTCTTAAAATTACGAGAATTTCTCCTCAGGTTTGAACCCCCAAAAGTCCCCAAACCTTCAAACTATGCCTATGCTATTAATCCTTAAACCTCCGTAATCTGAACTATTGTAACCCCGTTATCAATAACTGCGCAACCCCATCGATATCAGTCAGTTACCCCCCAAAACTAGGGTAATCAATACACCCCTATAATGCCATGGTGATAGATAAGAGACTACCATTAAAACTATTTTAATGGCTTTTGAAATGGCGTGGTCAGGTAACTTATACAGGGTGTAGTTTGCGGTACCCAAAAGGTGCCAACAAAACCCTGTTACTAAGCCTCCGCTTTCCGTCACTCTGTCTGTCAGCGGGCTGTATCTCGTAAACCGTAATAGGTAGACAGTTGAAATTATCACAAAGTGTGTGTCACTTCTTTTGCCGTTTTAACAACAAATAATAAAAAAAAAAAAAAGTTAAAATGAAAGGGGTTTCCCCCCCATACATGAAACTCCGAAAAAAACACCTTGCTTGTATACGGAGACCTCCATAACAGTTGTAATAGATAGGATTTGTTTTTAGAAATCTGTCGAGAGGGTAGTAAAGTGACTGCTACCTTTTTTAGAATTAAGCTTTTTTAGAAAAGCATTTTTTTTTTGTATTTTTTTTTTATTTGATGTTGGAACGAACCCATCATCATCATATATGTGTGTCGGCAGACACATTGATTAGCAGCTGTGAGAGACGGCGACTAGATGGCGCTAGTGGAACGTGCACCAGACGCAAATCATTCACTCTATCGATCATTTGGCCTAAAGGACTTGGTATCCAATCCAGTAAAATATTGTAACGGTTTCCCCCCCACTAGCGATCGCCTTTATAAGGAGCTGCGCTGTTTGATCGGTACGCAATTCCAACGGTTGCGTCGTGGTGCACGGACCACTGTCTCTCGACAGTCAGTACTGCCCGATTATTGGATGTGGAACGCTGTCTCTGACAATTAGTACTATCCTTATTGCGGTGGGTGCATGGACCACTGTCCCTGACAGTCAGTACTGCCCTATGTGACCGCCTTTTGCCGTTATTAGTTTTAGTATTTCATTTCTGTATTTTCTAGATTTGAGATAACTGATTGTTCAATTGAATAAACTTGTGTTTTACTTCTGATGTCTGGGCCAATCCGACATGTGTATTTTTAATTTTTTATACTGTTTATTGATTCCGATATTTGTAGCAAACAAAAAGTTGTTTCAACATAATACGTCAAAAAAGGTTTTTTTTAATACTTGTAGGTCTCATTCTGTTTTATACTTGTAGCGAATGAGTTGCAATAAAGAGTTTGAGTTTGAGTTGGTGGTAAACAGTGGTAAAATAAAGTTAACAAAAAAATTATATATGTTGATTGGTGATCAACATTTAATGTCCCTCCCTGTATACACCCAGAATATCATACTACCCTCAATGGAACGGAAAGTATTTAAAGCAGTTTAGGGTAAAATGTATGTTTGTAATTTGGTAGAAAGTTTAATTTTATGACCAAGGTGAATTACAACGGTCACTAATTAGTTGAGAAAAGATATTTTACGAAGTTTCGGGTAAAATTGTTGGCTCCCCAATGCCCTTTATGATAGGCCGATTATATTTATTTGATCGGTAATTTTAGTTAGTGACTGGTGGGATGGCGGTAAGGGGCTGTTCAGTTGTTACGTAAGACAATTTTGACCAGTTTTTGACCTCCCCTCCCCCTACATAAGAAAAAATAAGACGTGGATGAAACCCCTCCGCCCCTTTCAATTTGCTTACTTTTCAGATCTTACGTAAGAACAAATAAGAAAAAACTGGTCTAGTGCGAGTCGGACTCGCACACGAAGGGTTCCGTACAACAAGGCAAAAACGGCGAAAAAAAACACGTCTGTTGTGTGGGAGCCCCCCCTTAAATATTTATTTTATTCTGTTTTTAGTATTTGTTGTTATAGCGGCAACAGATTTACCTACATCATCTTTGAAAATTTCAACTGTCTAGCTATCACGGTTCATGAGATACAGCCTGGTGACAGACGGACAGTGGAGCCTTAGTAATATGGTCCCGTTTTTACCCTTTGGGTACGGAACCCTAAAAATCTCATATCACAGTGTTTGTTATCGAACTCCTCCGAAACGGCTTGACCAATTTTAATTAAATTTTTTGTGTAGCATATAATTTTTTGGTAGGTCTTCCTGCTATTATTTTGCAAAACTACGCTTGCGGTATCAGCTAGTATTTACATAACATTTTCCAATCTCCAATTATACCCAACTTACCACTGTAACTTTCTGAAACAAAATCAACATCGTTCAAACAAACAGCTCTTAAGTTTGAACAAAGTCAAATATTCTTCTGAAGTCAAACTCCATGTAACAGAAGGAAATTACTTGAGGGACACGTGACGGCCGGTCACGTGTCAGAGATTGGTGACGTCATTTATATCGTCTTTCCTGTGAATGTGGGTAGGTGAGGTTTTATGTATTTAGGCTACCTTTTAGAAATGGTAAAATGTATGGTTGAATGGTGGTAGTGTTATTGAGTTTTTCCATTAGGAATTTCATAGTAACAGCCCGGAGTTTGGAAGTTGGCGGTGTGATTCCCCCGTGTCTCGGAAAGCACGTTAAGCCGTTGGTCCTGCGCCTGAGCTCTCTCCGGTCGTGTCGAATTGCCGTCCCATCGGACTATGAGAGAGAGGGAAGAGGGAGTGCACCTGTGTCTGCGCATACACTTGTGCACTATAATATCTCCCGCGCCGAAGGCTAGTCTCCGTTGAGATGGCCGCCGTGGCCGAAATACGGTCTGGAGGACATTATTTTTAGAAATGGGTACATTAGTGCTACTTAAAAGATACCCGAGGGCTTAGACAAGCAGTTCCGGATTAGCCCCTAAGCAAATTAAGCAATTGCTTAGGGCATCACGTCTCGGGGGGCACCATAAACAGCACCGACGAAATATTTGCTAGCACATGAAAGGCAAGGCTGTTTGAAAACCCGCGTGTTTTTCTCGGCGGGAGATTCATTCTTGTTGTTGTTGTTGTCATTGCTTTGATGTTAATCCAGGGTGCCAGCTACCTCCATACCAAATTTTATCAAAATTGGTCCAGCCGTTTGAGCGTGAAGAAGTAACAAACATATAAACACACACACACACCCCCACACACTCACAAACATTCGCCTTTATAATGTTAGTGTAATGACTAGCAGCGCCCCGCGGTTTCGCCCGCATACGTGTCGATCCCGTGGGAATATCGGGATAGAAACTATCCTATGTAATTTCCCGGGACTCAAACTATCTCTATGCCAAATTTCATCTAAATCGGTTAAGCGGTTTAAGCGTGAAGAGGTAACAGACAAACAGACACTTTCGCATTTGTAATATTAATATGGATTATTATTAGCCTGTGTTGTCCCATTGCAGGGAAAAGGCCTGCCTTCCCTCTTTCCTCTTTTCCCAGTCTACTGCCATTGTTGGTCATGCCTATTATTTTTCCAGTACCTACTCGGTAAGCTAATACTTATTAGCGTTTTCCAAAGCTTACTCCACTTACAACTTACAATAGGCATATTTGGGCCGACTCCATTTAGATAGCCATCGGCACGGTAAAAGAAGAATAGGAATTTTGATGAATGATTTTGTTTCTGTGAGGTTTGTACAAATAATTTCACAGGTCAATCATATTTTAAAAACTATAATTATGAGGTCGGCGTTTTTTATCTGATTTCTCTGAGAAGAAAGGCCGAAACAAACTCAGAGGTCGCCGTCTCTTTTAAAGTCCAGACATAATCTTGGTCAGATCATGTGAAGACTGGAGATTGGGTATTTTGAAGAAAGAACCATAGAGATTGAGTGGACCTGTCCAGTTTGAATAATTAACCCTCAATGCTTGGCCAGACTGGCAGCGCGGGAGCGGACTCGGAGTCGTCGACTGAAATTTAATTTGATAAATGAGATGTTTGTTTTCTATTAATAAATTAAATTTTCATTCGAGAACATCCATCGGTTTCTTACTAAACTTCAACTATATCCGACGATCCTGTATACTTATCTCTATTGTTGACTGTACCATAGACACCTCTGCCGATGTTATGTTATAAACTCAAATTTTGAAAATCATGAGTCTTCCTTACCCTTATTTTCTTAGATAGTTTTCTCAGGCTTTAGCAAAATCAGCCTATAACGTTCTCACTGCTGGGACACAGGCCTCCTCTCATCGAGAGGAAATGGGCTATAATCGACCACGGGCCCCATGCGGGTTGGTATATGTCACATGTCGTCGAATTTTTGGTTCTAGGAAATGTCGGTTTTTTTTTTTGCCTCAAGCTAACTAAAACCAAACTCAGAAAAAAAATTCTATAGGACTAGCAACACTTTAACAGCATCGCATCGTGACTGATGACGTCATTTGTCGGTATCCACCTCCATAATGTAGTTTGTTATTTCCCACCCAAAACGACTGAATATATTGACTTGAGAGAAAGAAGGAAAGGTTTTCGTGTGTGTAATGGTAAAGGGAAAGATAGTTTTCTTTGGACAAAATAGAATGAGGGCCGAATAATGTGGTTTCGAGTCGAGTGTCGAGTTTGGGTTTTGAAGTTCACTGTCGGGATCAATGAACTTTACTTTTAGTATGTCGTTTTAGTCATTCGTAGATCTTAGATTTGGCTGCGTCAGCCAATCAGCGTCCGTGAGGGGGCAAAATTGGTTAACAAGGGAGAAAAGGGAGGTTAGGTGAGATTATTTATATTTTCGACACAAGGGTGGCGCTCGAGGCTAAACTCAAACTCAAACTCAAAGCATTTATGTCAATTAAACCTTGTACAGGCACTTTTGAATTGTCAAAATTAAATAGTCTGTCAGTTAGTCAGAAAGTTGAAGCTAAATGCTGACAGCCGTACAAGTTGGTCAAAGGTTAAGCAACGATTGCCGGGGACGGTTTGTGGATGGATCCATTATATATCGAGACCCCTTCGTGCCTCGGAAAGCACGTGACAGCCATTACTACTGTTAGTGTGTTACGGAATTACCCCACACATGCAGAGTGACCTGTCTAAAGAATGAGATATTCTTTTCATAAAACTTAACAAACATAGAGGGGTCCGTGGCTAAATTATAACAGCCGCACAGGTCGATCGATCAGGTTAAGCTACGCTTGCCGCGGTTGGTCTGTGGATGGGTGACCATCTTTACATACCGAGACCCCTCCGTGCCTCGGAAAGCACGTAAAGCCGTTGGTCCCGGCTGTCATTCGTGGATCTTTGACAGTCGTTTCGGGTAGTCAGAAACCCGAAAATCTGACAACCAGTCTTACCAAGAGGTATCGTATTACCCAGTAACTGGGTTGTGGAGGGCAGATAGGTAGTCGCTCAATGTAAAATACTGGTATTCAGCTGCATCCGGTTAGACTAAAAGCCGACCCCAACAACATAGTTGGGAAAAGGCTAGGCAGATGATGATTCTTTTCATAAAACTTTCTACTAAATCCATACTAATATTATAAATGCTGTCTGTCTGTCTCTCTGTGTGTTACCTTTTCACGCTTAAACCCCTGAACGGATTTCGATAAAATTTGGCAGAGAGATAGATTGCATCCCTGGGGAAGGACGTATGATAGTTTTTATCGCCATACCTCGCAGGCCAAGCCGCGGGTGGAAGCTAGTCTCTTCATAAAACTTTCTATTAAATAAGGGATAAAATGTTGCTGTTCAAAAGACAAACCTAAACAGGTACCCATGTTAAAAAGAAACAATTGAAAATCTTACGAATTCCTGCCTAACTTCGTACGTAGGTACACAAAAATTCATTAAAACAACTTTTTGCGAAAAACTCGAAAACGCGCGTTGAAAAATTCAAACAGGCCTGCTAGTTATTCAAGAAGGCACTGTTACTTTAGAATTCACGTCGTCTTTTGAAGTTCATTTCAATAATAAATTATGTCGAATACAAAGGTCGAAAGTTGGGGGGACAAGTATTTGGAGCACAAAGTCGTAGGGGCACGGGAATACCGTTTTTGTTGAAGGGAAAGTAGCCAAAGTTCGGCCAGGAGCAAAAACAAAAGAAAAAGCGGATCAAATCGGAATGAGAGAGTTTATATAATAGTGGATAAGACAGAGATTAAAAAAAACTAAATCAAAATCGGTTCATCCGTTCGGGAGCTACGATGCCACAGACAGACACACACACACACACACACCCACACACACACACAGACACGTCAAACTTATAACACCCCGTCGTTTTTGCGTCGGGGGTTAAAAACAGAAGACGAACAAGCAGGGGATCGAGGAGGGAGGGGTGGGGGGGGGGGTTCAAAGGATCAGAACGAATAACTCGACTTGGACAGGTCTTTGACAACCCCAGTGCGTTTCGTGAGTCTTTTCCGATGTCTGAACAGTAGTAGGGTAAATATTTTAAGAGACTTGGACACCTTTGAGGACAAAACCTGTAAAGTTCCCGCCGACGGAACGACTTTAGTAGAACAATTTCTATGAAGACTTCATGCAAATTGTTCCAACAGAATCGTGTCGCACAGTCGCGTTGCACCTGTCTGTGAAAGCATTTACACGGAAATGTGTTTATGGAACGATATAGTCATGATCATCATCATCATTTTAGCCGAAAGACGTCCACTGCTGGACATAGGCCTCCCCCAAGCGCCTCCACTTCGACCGGTTCTGTGCTTCTCGCATTCAACGGGTTCCTGCGGCCTTCACAAGGTCGTCGGACCACCTTGTGGGAGGGCTTCCAACGCTACATCTACGGTACGCGGTCGCCACTCCAGACCTTTCGGCCCCAGCGGCCATCTGTTGTGCGAGCAATGTGCCCTGCCCACTGCCACTTAAGTTTGGCAATTATTCGGGATATGCCGGCTACCTTGATTCTCCTGCGGATCTCCTCATTCCTGATTCGATCACGCAGGGAAACTCCAAGCATAGCCCTCTCCATTGCTCAGTCTTAGAAAAAAAAGTATCGTATTACCCAGTAACTGGGCTTTGGAGGTCAGATAAGCAGTCGCTCCTTGTAAAATACTGGTATTCAGCTGCATCCGGTTAGACTGGAAGCCGACCCTAACATAGTTGGGAAAAGGCTAGGCAGATGATGATAGTAGGTCAACGAAAAGTAGCCAGTGGTAACATCGTGAGACAACCGGCATGTCCTAGAACCGAAAATTCGAAGACATGTGACCTCTACCAACCCGCACTGGGCCCGCTTGGTACTCGTAGATTACGGCCGACTCCCTCTCACAGAGAGGAGGCCTGTGTCCCAGCACATTCCGGTTTCCTCACGATGTTTTCCTTGACCGTTTTGAGCTCAGTTGTGATGCAATAATTTACACAAAGTAAAACGCTTGTCTGAGTTCGAACCTACCACCTACAACCCGTAAGGCGCGGCCGTTACCACTGACACTGCTCTTCACTGTTAATCCTTTAAAATCCGCCAATATTATACAGTTAAAATTAAATCAATTACGGGTAATGTTTAAAGCAAGCGAGTTCGGAAGTCGGCCTGTGACGGCTCATTTGGCATGGTCGTCCAAATTACATCAACATGGCGTCAGTACTCTTTGACGTTTTCATAATTAGTCGTTATTGCAGGAAATGCAGAAATGAAGGTTTATTTTGTATGCTGAATATTTTTGTTGTTGGTTTAAAAGTTGCGATATTATCCGTTTTCCAAGCAAGCGGATTATGATAGTATTTATTCAAGACTAGCTGACCCGGCAAACGTTGTTTTGCCATATAAATTATTTCTAGTAGCCCGGCGCTATCGTTCGCGTGGTGTCCTAGCCCTTACCCTACCCTACTCCTAACCTACTCCTACACTACTCCTACCCAACTCCTACCCTACTCCTACCCTACTCCCACACTACTCCTACCCTACTCCTATAAGTAAATAAAAGTATTAAATACTATGTCCCTCTAAAACCGGATAAATAGCCGGATCCTATGCCCGTCTCCTGGTTCTAAGCTACCTCTCCACCAATTTTCAGCCAAATCGGTTTAGCCGTTCTTGAGTTCTTTTTTATTTTTTTTTATAGATTATAATCATTATCATTACTTTTTTAAATAACACAGACTTAGGTATCAGAGTTAATAATACACTTATTAATATTTTAAAGATCACAATATGTTTTTGTTAGTACTATATCGCGCCAATAGATGTCGTTACGTGTTTCCACTTATTGCAATAAAAAGTTGCTATAGAATGATTTAAATTGATTATATATTTTGATAGACTGAAGCGATTGCGATGAAACAAAGACTAATCACTACTCCGAGTTCTACACTATATTTGAGTATAAAAATGAACCATATTGGTCTGGTACTTTTTATGTTGAACGTGTTCAAATAAATCTCTCACATCCAAACAGACAAACCGACAAACAGACAAAAATTCCAAAAATTTATGAAATGGCATCTGTTGGTTATCCTTTAATACCCCACCTTAATTTTTATTTTTTATTTTCAATGTACAGAAACGCCTCGTCTACAGATTTATTATATGTATAGATATAGATAGATATAGATATAGAAGACTAGCTGCGCACCGCGGTTTCACCCGCATAAGTTTTGATCCCGTGGGAATATCGGGATAAAAAGTAGCCTATATGTTAATCCAGGTTGTCAGCTACCTCCATACAAAATTTTATCAAAATTGGTCCAGCCGTTTGAGCGTGAAGAAGTAACAACACACTCACAAACTTTCGCCTTTATAATATTAGTGTGATATATCTATGGTATAGCAGATCTCAATCCGAAACTACAAAGCCGAAAATAAAAAAAAAAATACAGGAAATAGTTCTATACCTATAGATTACAGGAAAACCTATAAGAAGTCTGTGGTCTTAAAACAACATGGTATATCTCTCAATATTGTGCGCATCGTACGGAACCCCTTTCCACGCGAGTTCAACTCGCACTTAACCGGTTTTTCTTTAAAACGGCCACAAGTAAGAAAGAAAAAAAATACCAGTTTTCTCTAGAAAATGAAAACAAAATTTAAATACCTTCTCTTACTTAGTATCTTGAAGTATAAGTAGGTACTTACTTCAAAAATAATTTAATTTAGTCGTGAACTTCTGAACCGCATCTTTTCAAGATCAAGTTAATATAATTAGGTAAAAAAAAGGTTTTTTTTTTGCCTACATGTAAAGGAGGTTGTTGAAAGTAAATTCCTTGGGGATAATTAAGTGAATGTACAGTCAACAAAGGAGTTAAGTATACAGGAGCGTCGGATATAGTTGAAGTTTACTAAGAAACCAATGGATGTTCTGGACTGAAATTTAATTTAATAAATGAGCTGTTTGTTTTCTATTAATAAACTAAAATTTTATTCGAGAATATCCATTGGTTTCTTAGTAAACTTCAACAATATCCGACGCTCCTGTATACTTAACTCCTTTGTTGACTGTACCTACTTACCTTTGAACTTCTTTTAAGGATTCCGTACCTATTACCAGGGCTCGGAAACCGGTTGAAATTCTTAACCGGTTACGTTCATTGACCCCAAACCGAAATCGATTTAGGTTAAGGTTTGCACTTTACCGGTTTTTCATGAATATTGGTTTTGATAGTGGAAATTAACCGGTTAAAACCAAGTTTGAACCCCCTGTCTTTTGTCTTTGTCTGGACGTTGCGATATCATTTAGTTACAAAATTTTATTACGGAATTAACCGGTTAATTTGGGTGTCAAAACCGTTTGTGCGTAAGTAACCGGTAACCTTTATCATTTGGGTTTCATAAGAACAGTTCACTTGTTTAACCGGTTAATGAAGGACCGATATATTTACCGGTACTTAATCGAAATTAACCGCTCTTTTTAAACCGGTTCAGAGCCCTGCCTATTACTAAGACTCCACTGTCCGTCTGTCACCAGGCTGTATCTCATGAACCGTGATAGCTAGACAGTCGAAATTTTCACAGATGATGTATTTTTGTTGCCGCTATGACAACAAATACTAAAAACAGAATTAAATAAATATTTAAGGGGGGCTCCCATACAACAAACGTGTTTTTTTCGGCGTTTTTGCCTTGTCGTACGGAAGCCTTCGTGTTCGAGTCCGACTCGCACTTGGCCAGTTTTTTTTTTAATCTTAGAATATTACTTACTTACATTTTGTTAGGCCAAATAATAACAGCCGGACAGGGCGATCGATCAGGTTAAGCAACGCTTACCGCGGTTGTCTGTGGATGGGTGACCATCTTTACATACCGTGACCTCTCCGTGCCTCGATGGTCCCGGCATGTGGATTCGTGGATCTTTGACAGTCGTTACGAGTAGTCAGAAACCCGAAAATCTGACAACCAGTCTTACCAAGGGTTATCATATTACCCAGTAACTGGGTTGTGGAGGTCAGATAGGCAGTCGCTCCATGTGAAATACTGGTATTCAGCTGCATCCGGTTAGACTGGAAACCGGTCCCAACATAGTTGGGAAAAGGCAGGCAGATTAATTCTCCTGCCCTTAGATATCCAAATTTATTTGGAGTCGGCGTAACATGTCTTTTTAATACAGTTGCTCAAAAAGTGGTGTATTGCAGGGACGTATAGCGTTCGGGATGTGGGCTATTACATACTAGTGCTTTTTTTTTTACCTTTCCCGAACTCGTGCGTTCTCTTTCCCAACTGTCAAAATAATGTCTATTAAAAAGAAAAACCAACCATGAAGTTTTTACTAAAGAGTTTTTGTGATTCATACAAATACGTATATTTCTAAAAAGAAGCTACTAATTTATTTCAATATCAGATTTAATTGAATGAGTTAGGTTAGGTTTCATTTCATTTCATCTCATTAAATTTCATTTTCATTTTATATCAATAAAAAAAATATAATAAAGACTAAGCTGTATGGATAGTTCCCTTTGCCTACCAAAATGGGTGAAGAAAAAAAAACTCTGCTTATATTCTACGGTTGGCGCCATTTTCCAGAAATTTTCTTTGCGAGTTTAGTTGTTTGTTGCACAAAATGAGTAATTCCGACCCTATTTTTTTTTAATTAACGCCACCGGAACTCAGTACCTATAATTGCACAAAATGCTTCGGAGAAAATTTTACCGGAAAAGTCAAAAAGTCGTTACATATCCACATACGACTAATTTATTGCGTAGAGAGAAGAGAAAAAAGCAATATTGTGTTTTTATTATTTTATTAAATTGCTTTATTTTTTCGCAACTGTATTAAAAATAGTCGTTCAGTACACCTGCGGAACCGTCATTGCAACTTGTTCCGACTGTCAACCCTCGCCTTCGGCTGCGCCTCGGCTCGGGTAGACATTTGTCGGAACTCTTTGCAATGACAGCCTTTCCGCACTTGTAATGAAATATACTATTTTCTACCATACTTCTCTATTAGTCGTCTTCTCGGTAGTCACCTCCTTTCTAACCATATCATCATTCACACATTCCATCCATCGTTTCTTTGGTCTTCTACTCTTATCCACATTCATACTCAAAAATTTTCTCACATTTTCCTCATTCCTCCGTAACAACATGCCCATACCAAGACAACCGATTTCCACACAACTTTTCAGTTACCGGTGCCACTTTCAGACTTCCTCTTATGTTGTCATTTCATATTCTATCCATTCGTTCCATTCCCAACATTCTGATCCATACAAGACTATGGTTTTCTATATCTTCCCAACAAAAACTTCACAGACACCTACACAAAACCGTTTGTCTACTCATGTGACAAAACCGACGCTTCGATAACAATACACGAGAGTACATATAAATTGAATACCGATATATTACATACTTATTTTTCCTTTCTTTCTTAATATCTTTTCTCGTCTCCAGAAAGAAAACTGTACTCAAGAGTATCAGCCTTAAAGTTCAAAGTAAAAGCAGCAATGATGAATTGGCAGTTGACACTGAGATAACGATAGATCTTTGTTAACAAGCTTTTGTATATTCAATTTTTGCTATAGTGTGTGAGCACTAAGATCATTTGTTACTTGGCTTTCATGCGAATTTTTTGAATTATGTCTTTGTAAAGATACAACAAAAACTGGGAAGCCATTCTTATTATAGCTTACGCTAAAGATATGGGCAAGTCAAGTTCTTGTTGAAATTTCTCCGTATAAAGGTTTTTTTTCATTGGAAATCATAATGCAAAATTTTATTTCTAAATACTAGTAGATAAAGTCAGGGGGGTCAGTCATTACGAGTCGTTAGAAGCCCGAAAGTCTGACAACCAGTCTCACCGAGTAACTGGGTTGTGGAGGTCAGATAGGCAGTCGCTCCTTGGAAAATATTGGTATTCAGCTGCATCCGGTTAGACTGGAAGCCGACCCCAACGTAGTTGGGAAAAGGCTAGGCAAATTGACTGATTGTATTGATACCTCTTCCCATTCATAAGATTAATACACACCTCACCGATTCTTAGAAGATAAGCCATCGCGTGATTGAAACCTGACCAAAGCGCCTTTCAGATGTCAGCATGAATTGAAGGGGTCCGTAGCCTGCCGGGTCAGCGGGATTGTCCGAAAGGGTTACCGCTGGCCCGGAACATAAAGGGCTAAGGAAGGAACACGGGTGGGTTTTAGTCAGTAAGAGTCTGACACTCCCTTCCGCTCCACGCAGTAAATGTAAATAAAAACTCCAATGACGACGTGTGATGAGCTCTTAGCTCGACAAAGCTACATAACATGAGGTGTCAATTCTCCCTGATTGACACAAGAATCCTCCACTTCTCGCTAGCGTGACCTACTTAAACATTGTGAAGATCTTGCAAAAAATTTAGATGCAGAAAATCCACTTGGAAAAAATCACGATAATATTCTTCTTTTCTCGTATCGTCACGAACTATACGAAAATAGTTTTATTTATTCATTTATGTACAGTCGGCAACAAAAGTCGATGAGCACTTCAGTTTTTTTTTTAAACTTAGTTATTGAGCAAAATATTTGTTCAAAATTGCAGCAGAAGCACAATTTTTAGAACATAAACTCTTTGCTATTATGTGAAAAGATAAAAAGCAGTTTATTGAAAATAAATGTAGTCAATTTAATCACATGTAAAAACTGGCCAAGTGCGAGTCGAACTCGCACACGAAGGGTTCCGTACCACAAGGCAAAAACGCCGAAAAAAAACACGTTTGTTGTATGTGAGCCTCCCTTAAATCTGTTTTTAGTATTTGTTTTTATAGTGGCAACAGAAATACATCATCTGTGAAAATGTCAACTGTCTAGCCATCACTGTTCATGAGATACAGCCTGGTGACAGACAGACAGACAGACAGACGGACAGCGGAGTCTTAGTAATAGGGTTACCCTTTGGGTACGGAACCCTAAACAGATCCTACATAAATAGATCTGTGGTAGCCGCGACTTACGAGTTGTAGCTCGCAGGTTCGAATCCTGACAGGCGCTTTTTATGTAAATTATTTCATCACCGCTGCTCTCAAATCGGTGAAGGAAAACATCGTGAGGAAACCGGCATGCCCTAGAACCAACAATTCGAGGACATGTGACATCTACCAACCCGCACTGGGCCCGCCTGGTGGATACAGCCCACTCCTGAAACTTCATACGCATAAGCAGGATACAAAGGTCTAAAAAGTTACATAATATAGAAAAATAGCGTTGCAGCCAAATTAGACCGATTTTTTAATTTTCCATAGAAACAGAGATTTCCAGTTATCTTTTTCTAAATAAGACATTTCGTAAATGTTCTTAAGTAACTTTTTAGACCTTCGTATTCTGCTTATGCGTATGAAGTTTCATTAAAATCGGTTCATTCATTTCAAAAAACAAGGGCTTGAAAGTTTGTATGAAATGCCGTACGGCGTAAACGTCACATGTGATACTTCACCTTCTGAATCTGCTTTTTATCTTAGTGATCTTACTGGGAGCGTGTCTTTTATGTTTTATTCCGGGTGTATTTAAACCGGGCAAACTTGAACGAACTAGAAATAAAATAAATCTATTGAAGTATCTTTTTATTCTTTCATCTGGGAACCTAGGAGCGAAAATGCTTTATCTAGACAATGTCTTTCTTTATTATTTCTTAATTAAGTTTTTACTTTGTAAGGTTGGAGTGAAGATCACCTTGTGTTCTTGAGTGCTCGATTTTCTTAGAAGCAGCGTGGACTTTTTAGTTTCTTTTTCGACTAACTGATCTTGACTCTTCTTTATCTTCACCATATTAATTGAAAACGATAATTGGTAGGGCATCACACTAATGACACTAATATTATAAAGGCGAAAGTTTGTGAGTGTGTGAGTGAGTGGGGGTGTGTTTATATGTTTGTTACTTCTTCATGCTCAAACGGCTCTACCAATTTTGATAAAATGTTGTATGGAGGTAGCTGACACCCTGGATTAATATAAAGGCTACTATATTAATTTTTATCCCGATATTCCCACGGGATCGACATTTACGCGGGTGAAACAGCGTGGCGCAGCTAGTTCATTAAAAAGGGCAATCTTCAGGTAAATTCTTTAAGATATTAAGTTTTTTTTCCTGAGTTTCAGTAGTTCCGGAGATTACCGCGTTCAAATAAACAAACTCTTCAGCTTTATTATTAGTATTGATGATAGATTATAATTATCGATTAGTATTTTTAAGAAATTGAATTGCGATTATTTGGGGATCGATTTAATACAATGCCTTTTACATAATCTTAGGTCCTATCCCATTTGAATTACAAACCATAGTAATTTTCTCAATATATTCATTTATTCTATTGGCTCAAAAACCTTTTAATATAATTTTTCACCTCCCAACTGACAAAAGATGGAAGTCTTTTCCCCGAAGAAAATTAGATGTACCGTCAAATTGAATGAATATTTTAAAAGTTAATATAAATCTTTTAAGGGTTGTTTCTGAAGGGCTATAAAGTTGAGCAAGGCTTTTAAAGGGTTATAAAAAAGATGGATGAAAAACTCGGGAATAGTTTTATTTATATTTCGTTAGCATTTTTATGGAGTCCATTTTTTTACTGTTTAATCTGCGTAGATATTCACAACCACTCGATACACATCCGCATCATTTATATGGTGTACAGTCTCGAGCAAAAGTATGTATAAACTTGGCTTTATTCAAAGGCGATTGTCTCCTTTATTTTTGAATGAAATTTTATATTAGTAGGAACATAGTATTTTCGAACCCATAGGTAAAGTGTCGTATTTCAACGTTGCATTCGTTGCAATTTAAAGTTGCCTAGTGTTGACATATTGGTGCTCGTGACTGTACATACTATAGAGGTATGAGGAGTACCTATGCTGTGCCGAGGTTGCTGATGAGACTGAGGGTGATGACCAGGAATGCGCGGTCGCTGCATGCTGGTGGTCAGGATACCCGTTGAAGCCGTGGGTGCTGGCTGGCTGGATGACTCACCGCTAAACCTTGCGGGAGTGATGATGATGACGTCACGCTGAAGTGTTTTGCACGAAGGCTGCGCTGACGTTCATGTTCGGGGTCACCAGTATAGAGGTATGAGGGACAGAGTGTAAAGTTCACTCAACCTCCATAGAAGAGAGAGGATCCTTCGACCAGACTTGTGTTGTGTCTATGCTAGTTGCGCGGTTAAATCTGCTTGCGAGATGCAGGATTTTGCGTGACGTCATACCGCTACATACTAAAGAGCATTCTATTCTATCCGTGCCGAATCGAACGTCAATCAATATTATTGAAGCGAAAACTCAAAGCTAAACAGCGTTGTTCACCAACTCAAAAACTTAGACAACCACTATTCTTCCGACGGCTGGTATTCAGCTGCATCCGAATAAACTGGAAGCCTACCTCAACATAGTTGGGAAAAATCATGGGCAATCCTACATGGGCACTTATGAAACGTCAGAAGCTAGATGCACGGTTCCAATTGGTCGTTTCCTATGGAGAAGAACCGGCAAGAAACTCCACGCTTACTCTTTTTAAAAATAATTGGCTATTACAATGTTTTCAAATTACAATAGGTATGGGAGGACAGCTGGAAAAGGCTGGTTTGATTTACATGGTGTACATCATCATCATCATTTCATCCGAAAGAAGTCCACTGCTGGACATAGACCTCCCCCAAGCACCTCCACTTCGACCGGTTCTGTGCTTCCCGCATCCGGCGGATTCCTGCAGCCTTCAAAAGTCATTGGTCCACCTTTTAGGAGGCTTTTCAATTTTACGTGTTCCGGTACGAGGTCGCCACTCACATCATGGTTTACATGATAAAGAAACTCTTCTATTGAAACGCGCCTCGGATATGACGATTGAAGCCCGTCACAGACGTAGCTAAATATATGTTAATATGAATCATAGCAAGGCATATTACGACATATATATCTCGGTATATTTTGGCATAGGACGATAGACGCATAGGACAAGGACGACCGCAGACCGAGTGACGGCAAAATATATATTATAGTATAGCTCCCGTGTGTGGTAGCTTGCTATACTATAATAATATGTATCTCGATATTTTAATATAGAGGTCTATAATATGTATCTCGATATATTAATATGTATCTCGATATATTAATATATACCTATTATAGCTACGTCTGTAACGGGCTTTATTCCGGTCTGATCCCCTGAACCCAACCCCCCCCTCCACGCCCCCCTCCTCGATCCCCTGCAAGTTCGTCTTCTGTTTAAATCTCTGTCTTATCCACATTATGTAAGTTTATTCTTTTTGACAGCACATAATTTAAATGTTGCCTAGTATTCGTTTTTTTTTTGTTCTTTCTGCTTCACAGCAATCTGTCGTAAACGACAATAAGCTGCTTCTTTGTCCGAAATTTCTGGGTTTTATTAGGTAATAGAGCTTGGTGAGAACTTCGTAGTTAAGTTTCTCATTCCAATTAGATGAATCTGTCCTGGAGAGTTGGGACGCTATGTCTTTTCAATCTCACCGCTTAGTTTTAGAGCAAGTTCATTTTGATGTTTTGATATTCTCTTCTGGTATTTGTTGCTGTATTGTGTTATCTCACTTATCTCTTGTTTGAATGTAGCTATTTTCAAATCTTGATATATTAGCTTGTTACTAATGTATTGTGGTATGCAAAGATAACTGCTTAATATCTTCGACTGAAACCTTTAAACCTAATATTAGTGACATTTTAGAAATCAAAAATCATTTGATAAATCAACACCTAAACCTACCATTCGATAACAACGTAACGATCCAAGTTCCCGGTACTTCAGCCGATCGTTCGAACAAATTTCTAATATTAATGACGTTTATACGATGATTGATGACGTCACCGTGTTACGTAATCGCGATAACAAATGTTCTCAAATGCTGAGCGATTCGTATCTCGTTAAATGTGGTTTATGTTCGATTTTGGCGTGTTTTGAGAGGGTAGGTACTGAAGTATATATTTCAGGACTTGATTTATTGAAGTGCAAACTTTGTGAGGAGTTGTGATTTTTCGAAGGTTTCTCCGACTTGATTTTTGATAAATTTGATTGTGTTTATAAACTAATGTGCTCTGACGTAATATACATAAATTTAAGTGACGTGAGTACCTTTTGTATCCATCTTAGTAAAAACAAAAACATTAATCATGAAACCTCCAGGAAAGGCTATAAAGCATCATGATCTTTCATGAAGGTTTCTCAAACATATTTTTTAAGTAGCTATCATTCTGAATCACACTAATATTATAAAGGCGAAAGTTTGTGAGTGTGTGAGGGTGTGTGTGTGTCTGTTTATATGTTTGTTACTTTTTCACGTTCAAACAGCTGGACTAATTTTGATAAAATTTTGTATGGAGGTAGCTGACACCCTGGATTAACATATAGGCTACTTTTTATCCCGATATTTCCACGGAAGCGATATTTACGCGGGTGAAACTGCGGGGCGCAGCTAGTAATAAATAATACCTTTCAATAAAATAGTAAGTCTGCATCTTTTGTCAAAACAAGAAAATTTCAAAAATGTAATGTTTATAAATTAATATTGTACGGTGTTGCTCTCCCTTCGTGTGCAAGGCCGACTCGCACTTGACTTATTTTTAAGTATTACTAGCTGACCCGGCAAACGTTGTTTTGCTCCTACACTACTCCTACCCTACTCCCACACTACTCCTACCCTACTCCTACCCTACTCCTACACTACTCCTACCCTACTCCTACACTACTCCTACCCTACTCCTACACTACTCCTACACTACTCCTACCCTACTTCTACCCTACCCCTACCCTACCCTACTCCTACCCTACTCCTACACTACTCCTACCCTACTCCTACACTACTCCTACACTACTTCTACCCTACTCCTACCCTACTCCTACTATAAAAAAAAAAGTATCCTATGTCCGTCTCCTGGCTCTAAGCTAGCTCCCCACCAAATTTCAGCCAAATCGGTTCAGCCGTTCTCGAGTTATAAGTGGTGTAACTAACACGACTTTCTTTTATATATATAGATTCCATAAATAATAGATTTCATTATTCAAAATGGTAGGTATTTAAAAAGTAGGTAGGTATTTGTATCACTGAATGATATGCAACGGTTCAAATAGTACGTTCCAGGTTTTTGAACCCAAACCACTTTTAGGTTGACCTTTCCCTAGCAGAATAAAATCTAGTAGGTAAATATGAGAACTACTTACATGACAGAAAGCAGGTACGTGTCTAGGGAAATCATCACAAATGTGGGTAGTCTGAACTCCCAAGCTTGACATACTAGCTGAACTAAAATACTAGTCGAAATAATTTTCATACATTTTTCGGGTGACGTGGTAATTGGAATTTTAATTAAAACTAAAAACATGCTGGTTGCAACTTTGTCTGAGAGAGGAATAGTTACTCATTTAAATTGTTTTTATAATAGTGGAGGCAGAGGAATGGTGGCCCAGAGGTGGCCCTGGCTTATGAGTTGTAGGTCGTAGGTTCGAACCCAGACAGACGCTTTACTTTGTGTAAATTATTTAATCACTACTGCTTGTGCTACTGCTATCAAAACGTTGAAGGAAAACATAGTGAGGAATCCGGCATGTCCTGGAACCAAAAAATTGCAAGACATATGACGTCTACCAACCCGCACTGGATTACGGCCCACTCCCTCCCACAGAGAGGAGGCCTGTGTCCCAGCTGTGGGAACATTTTAGGCTGATTATGATCTTGGCTTTTTATGGCTTTTATTGTTTACAGGTATGGTTCCAATGACAGTGACGTCAACTGAAAATTGTAGTAAGTGTTTTTACACATAAACAAAGTGCCTCTACTTTCCTAAGGATACTATACACTTTGCATGCAGATGTTTATAACAAAGGTGTTCCATCCAGATTTTGGATTTCTACTGAGGAAAATACGTGCTGGCGGCTTGTGTCTAAGTAATAACAGCCGCACGGGTCGATCGATCAGGTTAAGCTACGCTTGCCGCGGTTGGTCCGTGGATGGGTGACCATCTTTTCATACCAAGACCTTCCGTCCCTCGGAAAGCATGCTAAGCCATTGGTCCCGGCCAACCGCCGGTGGAAATAACTTTAATTTCGGAAGTTGGTGTCGTTGGTTCCGCATTTTCGTTTTTTGACACCGACTTCCGAAATTAAAGTTATTTTGCACTTTGTAGTGTTTTTTTTGGAAGTCGGTTCTTTTTTTTTTTTTAAGTTTTTATTTTCTGCTTTTAAGTTGTACTTAATCCACACAAATTCGTATAACACTACTTGCTATGTAACTATCAGTGACAGGAAGTTATTATAACATCATCAATATAAACTAAGTGGCAAACATTTTTGATGCTAACTCAAAAACTACACAAACAAAGTTAATAAAATTTATATGAGACCTATCCTATCCTTCTTATTCAGTTTATGAAATATCTTTTAAATTTTTCCAATATTGGAGGATTAAATTAAAATAGGCAAGCCAAAAATCGAATTACGACTTTTTACTTAGGATTTTTCAAAAGTTTCTCCGACCGCATTTCCTCTCCGGTTTTTAATGCAACAAAGAAATAAAAAATCTACACAAAACACAGACAAAAACCAAATATTTGAGTGCGAATCTTTTGTTCTTTACCTTCGCACTAATGTCTCCCTGGAGCATTGGAATCCAACGTATAATATCGTCATGTAATGGATTCCATATCTCATTCAGAATGCGGTTGGTATCAAGACTGTTTGGGAAGGAAATCGGTTTTCTTTGATGTAGAAGCTATTCGTGGCGGTTCTTATAAGTTTTGGTGTAAAAATTATCATTAAAAGCAAGGAATAAAGGTCCTCTTTCACTGATTGTGTTTGAATAATGTGGTATTTTTTAATTTCATCATCACATCACACTAATATTATAAAGGCGAAAGTTTGTGAGGGTGTGTGATGGGGTGTGTGTGTGTTTATATGTGTGTTACTTCTTCACGCTCAAACGGCTGCACCAATTTTGATAAAATTTGTGTGGAGGTAGCTGACACCCTGGATTAACATATAGGCTACTTTTTATCTCGATATGCCCACGGGATCGAAACTTATGCGGGTGAAACTGCAGGGCGCACCCATCCACGGACCGACCGCGGCAAGTGTAGCTTAACCTGATCGATCGACCCGTGTGGCTGTTCTTACCACCATGTGTAAGTATAGAACAGTTAGGCAGTAAAATGTTAATATCCGCACCAAAATTAAGTTTGCAGGAAGACTGAATAATTATAATCCTTCCTAACGATGCACTAACAGTGTTTACAAGTTTACCTCCAAGATTTTAATCACGCAGAAGTAAACTATTGCTAGCCTCAGTAATACTGGTGCCAAAGAAGACCTCTGCCAAAGAGATAAATATCTAGAGTGCATATTTAATGGTATGTTTTCGCCAAAGAAATACAGACTGAAACATCTCATTTTGGACTTAGTCCGGTGATTATCGCTGCACTTATTCTCTTTAAACTGACTTTTTAGTGTTACTGATGTTATCAGCTTGAAGGATTCCATCGCTGTGCAAAGGCCTAGTACAGTAACTTCAGTTTAGAGCCAATGTAGACCAGCTCGTCCCATCATTTTACATGTTAATAACGCTTAGAAAGAAAAGAAGAAAGTAAATACGTTTATTTGCAGTAAACATGACGCAATAAAGAACATAAACAAAAAAATAAGAAAGGGTTGAGGGAAACATGCGTCACATCCACGCAAAACGGCTATCGCTCAGCATTATGCTGCGACCCTATGCAAGACAGACCCCAGCGCTGGTTTGCTATACTCATTGGCGTATTTAGCTTTTTCAGGAGGAGCCTGGCCCCTTATTTTTTTTTTTTTCGTTAAGCTATCCTCATGTATACTCCTCTGTTTGAAGTTTTGGGCCAACAAGATCCAAAAACAGTCGTTACAGCGACACGAAGGAGACTCCTGTTTAAAACAAATTACTCAAAATACTTCAAAATTTCCAAACAACGGAACAAAACTTCGCAATTGAATAAGCATTTTACTGGCACAGCCTAAAATTAACTCAGAACTCGGTTCCAAAGAAAAACGAAGGCGTTAATGAGTACATTAGCAATGGCGGTGTCATTAAAAAAGTTTGTGAATCACTGGCGAAAAGTTTCCTCACAATATCCATTGAGAGCCAAAGTTTAGAGACCAAATTTAACGGTTCACACACTTGAAATTAGTCTAAGACAGTAATGCCTTGTTCAGATAGGGACACATTTCTGTTGTCACATTGTCGCCGAGTTACTGCATTATTAAAAGTTCGGCGACTTGGTTCTTGGTACTTTTACTCTAAAATTATCGTTGTTTTGTGTGAAAGTTAGACTAATAGAAATGTTGTGTGTGGGATGATAATGGAGGTTATAAAATAATTGTACGTGTACGTGTTTTTAATGTGGGTTCTAGTTTAATGTTTACGTTTGGAGGTTAATTTTGCTCATCTTCGTATTGTTAAAGACAGTTTTGGGTTTCAAACGTGTTTATAAACACAGCTTGGCTTTAATTCTGTTAATTATATTACTTAAACGTGAGACAATTTGCTTTAGAATACCAGAAAGTTTGTGTTTTCTGTTGGTTTAAGTTTGCTATTCTTGCCAATTGGGATTTGGTACAGTTAACGGATTATACAGCGATATGGAAGTAATTCTGCAAGCCTTTCTGAGAGATCTGTGGTTTTCTCTACTTCTTCTTCTTAGCGTGTCGATAGCAATCTTTTTTCTCTACTGTTTTAATATTTGCATAGATACTAGAATTCTACTGTTAGCGAATAATAGAATGAAAAATATTTTATTTGACACACACGTGAATTACAAATAATAAGTAAAAAAATTGCATTAAAAACTAACAAAGTTACCTGAAAAAAAAAACAATAAAAGGTACTCGTGTAAACAAAAAAAAATCCTGTGCAAGGCCAAAAAGGGTTCTTATATCAGTATAATTAAAAAAAAAAACAGTGGCACTCCGGGAGTGCCGACAGAAGTGAAAACAGAATACTTTGCCATCAGTTACTGACATATCGGATTTAAAACCGACTACATCCCGAGGACAGCCGAACACATCCGAAGGTGTCGGTATTAGTGTCGCGAGTTCAATGGTTTTTTCCCATCTCAAAATATGCCCGCTTAAAGAAGATTTCACTTCAGTAAACAATACCGCAGTGCTGGTATTCTGACAGGTTCCAATAATAGCTATAGTAGTCGCGCTTTAGCATGATAATAACGGTCATTGACCCACCTACATTTTCTAGCACTTTTTATTACAAAAACTATAACAAAATCCGTTAACGTCCTGAATCAGTATCTATCATGATCTTCAACATGTTCTAATAAGTGAAAGAAATAAAGAAGAAGAAAGACAAAGAAGAAAAAAAGAAGTAGAAGTGAATGTTGTTGTGTAGTGGTGTTTGTTTGGGTGCCTCTGCCTACCCCAAACAGTCAACTATGTTTGTTTTTCGTTAATTCAAAAAGCATGGAGCGCGCTTAAAATTAATTGAAAAAGCGCTCCACGCTTTTTGAATTCAATTTAAGTAAATTTAATTATTTTATTGTTTTTAGTGCGCGATAAAAGCGTGATTTATCAGTTTTTTTTTTTTTAAACTTCATTTACAAAGGCTCCTACAAACAGGCGCGACACCCGATATAATCGCGCGCGACACAAAGGCACTGCTCCTTGCGCGACTTGCGGTGCCTTTATGTCGCGTGTCGTGTCGCGCCTATTTGTAGGAGCCTTAAGTCCGATAGCTACTGTAAACATGAAAAAAATCTATAAACTATTGTTATGGAATTCTGAAAATGTTCTTAACGTTTTGTAGTTTATGAGGCACGTCATATCTCCCATATTTCTTATTGTAAACATTTGTTTTGTGGATTGTGATAAATATCTTTAGTATACTTATTTCTTTGCAGAGGAAATATAAACCCAAGACAAGTCTCATAAAGTCGTAACACTTTCATGAACAATATCTACACTAAGTCCATACATAACTAAGTTTTCTCTCGCACTTCTATGAGCATCTAACCTAACATAAATACACGTCACACCCGGCCATATTCCCGATGCGTCACTCCCGATACGATCCATTACTCATACATAGGCGACATATGTGCCGCCGTCTGAGCAAACCCTTACAAATGGCCAACATTATTCGAGTGTTAGATAAGTACTTTGTTTTTGTAACGATAGTAAAGGCGACCGTCCAGAGTAGCGAATATCGACACAGACAAAGCGAATGACAGCGACACAAATAAAGGCTCCTTCAAACAGACGCGACACGCGATAAAATCGCGCGCGACACAAAGGCACCGCAAGTCGCGCAACGAGCGGTGCCTTTGTGTCGCGCGCGATATTATCGCGCGATTTTATCTAAACGCAAAAACGTAAGTTTTAGAAACAATAAAAGTATATGATCGTCTACAGTAAACACAATCAAAAAAATATATGATATTCTTCAGGATATAATGCTAGGTAGATAGTGTGTTGAAAACATAGTACCTACAACTAATTTGATAAGTGCGGTAGAAAAAAATCATGAAGATACCTCTACAAACTTTGTTTTTACAAACAAAAAAAACCATACCTACTAATATACAAACAATCATTCTGATTTTTTGTCAGATTATTCTACAAGCAACATACTAAAATACTACTGTTTTAATTTTTTAGTCCAAACAATAGATTTTTTGTAATTCAATAATTGCTTCATATTTTGCAATAAATTACCAGCGTTGTGTCATCGCGCTTCTCTTTCTTTTTTTCTATGCAGACCGACAGTGACCGCGCTTGAGGTCATGTAAGCCCCATAATGGGGATTGTCCAAAAATTCTAACCATTAGATTTTATTTTATTTTTTGAAAATTTAGAGCATTTTGAGAAACTAATTTGAATATTTTGATGATTGGCTCAATAGTTATTTTTAAAAAAAATATTTAATTATTTTAAGTTTTTAAGGTAGGTGACGTCATCTTTGGCTTAAATAGATTAAGTGCCGTTGCTTCACTAGTACATAATTAAAAATTTAAATCTGTCAACACAACGTCATCCATATCACATCTGTCAAAGTGTCAATACTGAATACTCAAATACTGTCTTATATAATCGAATTCGAATCCTATCCTATTATCGTATTTGTTTACAAATGGTTTTTTTATGAGTAAGTGTCGTCCAAGGAATATACTACTCTCTGTCGTCACTAGAACAATCTACGCGGCGACTTAGAAATAGAATAATAACGCACGCGGCGACATAATTTTATTGTTCGTTTTCCTGAACCACAAATGACCACAATGAGCGATACTTTTGTTAAAGCTGACTCGCGAAACCTGCCTAAAGTTGAGACCGTTATGATATTAGAGTATATTTCTACTAGCAGCCATCATCATAGCGTAGCTGAAATAAGGGGAGCAAAAATAATAATATAATAAATATAATTTGACACTTGACAGATTGTAGACAATACTTGCCTCTTACTTTTTAAAGATAACGAGGTAACGATACAAAACTGTACAGCCAAACCAAAGGGCAAACAAGGTCAATCGTATTTTATCAAAAATATCAATAAAATATGAATATTTTTCGTAATTAATTAGTCCGTAATGATCAGTAACGCTATTCCTCGAAATGGTTTTTCAATTACAACATTTAAAAAAATATGAACAATGCCCATTGCGCGGTTCATTTGTTTTCTACGCATTTGTAGCGCGGCCGTGGATCGCAGTGAACTCGTCTACATTTTGAAAGAAAGCCTAGCTAAGTACACGTGCGTAGCTCAATGCTCAATAGCTTCAATGGAATGGCACCTTTACTCATAGTACAAATGAAACAGTATAACAAAAGTCGTAAAATAGTGCTGGGTATACTGTTAATATATTCATGTTTTTGTTTTGTATTTCTTTAGCCTGTGTGTATGTCATGGGTGGCAGTTTCTGCGAACTAAAACCTTTTTGCTTTGATAATGTAATTTTCGTATTTGCTTATTTTTAGGGTTCCGTACCCAAAGGGTAAAAACGGGACCCTATTACTAAGACTTCGCTGTCTGTCCGTCCGTCCGTCTGTCTGTCACCAGGCTGTATCTCAAGAACCGCGATAGCTAGACAGTTGAAATTTTCACAAATTATGTATTTCTGTTGCGCTATAACAAACAAATACTAAAAACAAAATAAAATAAATATTTAAGGGGGGCTCCCATACAACAAAAGTGTTTTTTTCAGCGTTTTTGCCTTGTGGTACGGAACCCTTCGTATGCGAGTCCAACTCGCACTTGGCCATTTTTTTTAGGTTTCCATTTAGTATGCCTATGTAGTATTTTTATGCAGGTTTTTAATTACAGCCTGCAGGTCTGTTCCTATAATGTGGCTTATGTAGTGAATACATAATTACGAAACCTGGGAAGGTAATAAATATTGGCTTTCTCGTACAGCTATAGCGAAATATCCCGAGGGCATAGCGCACTTAGATGTTATCTTTATTAAATACTTTATTGGAAATTTATACAAGTTACGTGGGGAAGCCGACAGAAAACAATTCACCCTTATTTAGCTTTATCTCGTAATTTAAAACGTTCAAAATCTAGTCGCAGTCTCATCTCGGCGACAAACAAATGTCAAAAACTTGTCAAAATGTAGGAAAATAGGTTACTTGACTGGTTTCTGATAAACATCTCAGATTATTTAATGGTGTCTAACGAGCCCACAAAAACCTATTACTTCAAATTGCATAATGTATTTCTTTTAAAAAATAGTAAATAAAAATGTACTGTTTAAATAAGCCGCCAAAACGCTATCTTTAACAATATGGCGTCGTGACGTCACGATTCACGTAAACAAACGTTGAAACGGTCGAGATACTAGACAAAAGTCATCTGTTCTGTCAACGATAGACAGAAATTTACTAAATCATGACGTCGTCTTAAGTTCAGCCAATCCAGACCGTTTTCGATTACGTGGCGCCAGATTTAAAAAGATGAAGTTTTTTCGATTTTTTTTTTATAAATAATACATAGTTTTGTAGTAAAATTAATGCAAATCGATTTTAAAAGCGATAATCTATACGAGTGTCAATAATTATGACCTTATTTTTTACATTGTCAAAGAGCCTATTAGAAGTATTTTTTGACAGATTGAGACTGAGATCAGGGGGCCTAAAAAGGCCACTTTGGCAGAATCATAAAAGGATAACATTATGAATCATAATGGACAGTTAACTTTTTTTCCCGATATTCCCACGGGATCGACACTTATGCGGGTGAAACCGCGGGGTGCTGCTAGTCCATCCATACTAATACTTACTTAATACTATAAATTCGAAGGTAACTCTGTCTGTCTGTATGTTACCTTTTCACGCCTAAACCACTAAACAGATTTCGATAAAAGTTGGCAGCGAGATAGATTGCATCCCGTCGAAGGACATACGATAGTTTTTGTCGACATACCTCCCGGGCAAAGCCGCGGGCGGAAGCTAGTAGGCTATAAATTAAACCGTGCCAACCAACACTGGGGCAAAGGTCATTGCTCGTACAATTTGGCATTTAATAAAACGAATTCAGCACTTGTTTCAGTTTCACATTCGTTTATCATGTCCATTGCAGCTGCGTTGTCGCAATAAGTGACTTAATTTAAAATGAATGCGGGTAATTATATTTATTTAATACTTCAAACACATAAATGTACAGAGGCGGACTTAATGCCACAGGCATTTTCTACCATTCAACCATATTGTTTTGAGTTATCATTTTGAGGACCTTGCAGCGAAAGGGAGGCAGATGCAAAGTTTTTTTCACCTACAATTTCAAAAAAATTTGGATATCGTTTAATGTATGAACGAGGCAGATCCGACGAAAAACAAGCGCGCTATAACTAAATTTGCATCTGCCATCCCATTCCGATTGGTAAAAAAAAATCGTAACCGTAAAAATTTGTACTAATTCAAAAACTTATTTATTTACCTTAAAAACTTTAGCAAAATATGTAAATACTAGCTTCCGCCCGCGGCTTCGCCCGCGAGGTATGTCGATAAAAACGTGTCGTGACGAAAGAATTCGTCACAAAAACTTGCCAAAACTAATCAATTAAAGAACCGATCACACGTTTTCGGATGAACGTAACACAAGATTAGCAAAATATATACCTAGTCGATATTAAAAGCCTTGCTAAATCCATTTTAACACTATCAATATCTTTACCAAGTAATTCAGCTTATCCCAGGTAACATAGTTTTCCCTGTCTTATAACAGGAACAAGTATGTGAAATTGTGAACCCTATAAATTTACATTTTACGATCCCGCAAACTGCGCTTTATGCATAAATCCTGTAATGTCATGCTCTCGTGTGCAACGGAGAAGAATTTCTATGCAATTTTCATACAGGTTTTGAAGGAAATGTTTGTTATAAGCCATTGGAAAAGATTTAAGGTGGAATATTATTTGGGAGTAGTAATATGGTATTAAACTTACTGCATCCAGATAGGCTGGAAGCCGACTTCAAAATAATTGGGAAAAAGAGGCATCTGATTCTCAAGCTTAGGTGAATTAAATAATTATTTATATATAATAATTAATTATATATTGGGACCCAAAGGCCCTAGTGTTTCAACCACAAACGGTTGCAAACATATAGCTCCCAATAAGGTTGTTATATTTGCGCCGTTTGAGGTTTTCTGCTCCTGCAGCAGCCGCCCCAGCACAGCCCACCGTGCTAGGAGATGAGATGGCGCGAGGGTGTCGACACAGGTTACTTCCTTAAAAAGGTGAACTTTCAAATGAGGTATATAAGGTACTCTTGTGTAACACAGCGGTTTAGACCGTGTTGACTGTCAGTGAATCTAAATAAGTAAAATTCAAAGTCCTAACTGACTGTTATATCAACGCACAGCCTAAACCGCTGGTCCTAGAGACATAAAATTTGGAGGGTGTTCAATACACCTTCAACGCAATCCGGCTCGAAGGACCAAATGTTGAGACCGTTCCCTATATCCCTATGTGATCAGGGCAAGGATGTCTTCTTTTGTGTGTCTCTCAACATTATTGTAAAAGTTTATAAAAATATACGTTTTTATTTCAAGCAAACAATCAAAATAGTTCATTGAAGACATCCTTGCCCTCATCACATAGGAAACGGTCTCGACAGAAGGTATGTTCTTTGTAAAGAGTACACTAAGAAAGGGTTCTTCGAAATTCCACCCCTAAGAGCACCAATGAAATTTCACGCAAAGTCGCGGGCAGAAGCTAGTTTAAGATATTACTTAAATAGATGATTCTTTACACTTCAGCAAATTCAACATAATAGTCTTGAGCTTCACATTATGTGCTACCATCCCCTATAAACTTGCGAGGTCAACACATCCCAATGTGATCCAACAAAAAACTGCCAGAAAATGTTTATGGTTCTGCCACTGCCATTGGCATCCTACCAAATAGAAGTTGATATAAGAGATATGGCTGTATCGTCCTGCCAAATGTTTTTATGGAAACTATTAGACCAACCATTTGCTATACGAGTGCTTATATGGGAGCAGTGGTGGCCAAGGAGCAGTGGTGGCCAAGTGGTAACGGCCGCGACTTACGAGTTGTAGGTCGTAGGTTCGAACCCAGACAGGCGCTTTACGTTGTGTAAATTATTTCATCACCACTGCTCTCAAAACGGTGAAGGAAAACATCGTGAGGAAACCGGCCTGTCCTAGAACCAAAAATTCGAAGACATGTGACATCTGTCAACTCGCACTGGGTCCGCGTGGTGGATTACGGCCCACTCCCTCTCACCGAGAGGAGGCCTGTGTCCCAGCAGTGGGAACATTATTGGTTGATTATGTTATGTACTTATATGAAGTTTCGTTTATACTTGAGTTGGTACCAATTACTTGAAAGGATCCTTTGCTTGGAGGTATTAAGAATGTTTGGTTAATGGGTTGGTAAGGTGACATCCGACAGACGCTCAAATGTCACAGTATACATAGATACAGTCAACAAAAGAGATAAGTATGCAGGATCGTCGGAAATAGTTGAAGTTTAGTAAGAAACCGATGGATGTTCACGAATGAAATGTAATTTTATTAATAGAAAACAAACAGCTCATTTATCAAATTAAATTTCAGTCGACAATATCCGTCGTTTTCTTACTAAACTTCAACTATATTCGACGATCCTGCATACTTATCTCTTTTGTTGACTGTACACTATTTTATTTAGTCATGCTGATCTGAGAAACAATTAGTGACCACCAAACTAGACAATCATGATGATTTGTACTTAGTCGTGTTTAATTTCTAGAAAAATAGGCTATACTTATGTCGGGTCAGACTGGAAGCCGACCCCAAAACAATTGGGAAAAGACTCGGCAAATGATGATCATCAGCCTTTTCCCAACTATGTTGGGGTCGGCTTCCAGTCTAACGGGATGCAGCTGAATACCAGTATTTTACATGGAGCGACTACCTATCTGACCTCCACAACCCAGTTACTGGGTAATACGATACCCCTTGGTAAGATTGGTTGTCAGACTTTCGGGCTTCTGACTACCCGTAACGACTGTCTCGACAGATGATGATGACGAGTCATTTTAATTTAAAAAAACCTCTATTCCATATCTAGCAAGATCTTTTAAACATGTTCAGATAAAATCCGACATAACTTTTGCTGATAGTAATATTATGCTCTTCAAAACCATCTTATCTCTCCAAGAGGTAATGGAAACGCGTTTTCCAACCGATATGGTCTTGAATACCTCCCATTGATCCTTTATCCTCAATGTCCGACTAGTTGACCACACAGCAATATCTGCTCCAATATTCATAAAACCATGCCCTGACTAAGCCGGAACCACTTTTGGGAGGAATCCTTGGACCAGAGCCAAGAGGTCAGCATTAAATAGTTCTCCATTATAACTTTCTTGGTGACCAGTAAATTTGGAGCTCCCTAAAAGTTTGTTCGGCGAACTTCAGAATTGGATTGTCCAAAATTCCACTTTGGCCTACACTGGGCCTGAATTCAAGTAAATTTATGTACAGCAGTTTTTATGTGGCTGTGAAAGTTTGAATTTGATGTTAGATGTTCGTGATTTTTTTTTAATTTGAGCTTTTTTAAGTATTTTACCAACTTTAATAAATTTTAAGTTTTTAAGAGTAAACTAGTCGCGAGGAACTCACAGGTGGTCATGGCCAAAAAGCACGCTGTCTCACCTGGCTTCGTGTCCGACAGAGTTAGTATCAGTGATGAGCACAGTTCCGAACTGATAGGCGCGTAAAAAAATTCGAAAAGCGCTTCGGAAAATCGAGTTTTATGAAAAACCCACTCCTTATATCAATTACAAATAAAGTTTATTGAACTCTAACTAACTCTCTAACTCAGCTTTGTCAGTACGGACTTGGTGAAGATTTTACAGTTCTTTTATTAGATATTTACACCCAAAGTTACATTAAAAATAGCGACAAAACGAATATTTGATGGCTCACAACTTTTTAATGGCTTTTTATTTTACTATTCTGTTTCCGTACAGAAAAAAATAAATAATAAGTCAAAACGATATCATGTTTAACTTTGGATGCACAATGTCAAACAGTGGAGTAATACTCTCCCCAAATTTGTATGGAAAAAATATCGACTAGTGGCACCTTAACATGAGTTTGCGTACAAAAAGACTATCTTGATGGATATCTTTATTTTTGCGAAGACGAGCTGTTGTCTCGTATTTTTGCCAATTTCCATAAGTCTTGTGGCGTTTCTCAGACACACTTTTCTTCTGTTTCCTGCCAAATTGTGATGCTAAAGATAATATGTCAATTCTATTAAAGAATATTTGACGTATGTCATTTAAACCTGTTTATATTCCAAATCTCTGTCAATCTCGATTCTTATAAATATTTATTAGCAAGCCCGGCAAACTTCGATATATTCAATAACCGACCTCCATTTTCCGCACCGAAAGACAGTAGAATTGTTCATACAAAATCCCAATACTGCCACAACCGTACCAACAATATCACGGAAAATTAAATCAGCTACAACCGTATCCGTTGTGAATGAAATCTGTTTACGTGTGGGTATGGCATACATTGAGAGCACGTACATCACTTGTTTTTTACAGTAAATCAACGTGATCTCAGCCTTATTGCTTTGAAGCATAAAGTCTATGCAATAAGCAAATAAAATTTACACTGCGTTAGCCATTTTTGACGTAAAGAAAGTAGCAAATTATACGGCTGTCGCCGTACTGTCATTCCGTGAACTTTTAAAATACGGTTACAGCCGTTACCGCCCCGGAAGGTGTTATTTGTGTAAGTTTAATTTTATTGTTTTATACACATAAACGTTCCGGAAATAATTTTCAAAATGATGGTAAAAACCACATCAAAATCCGTTGCGTAGTTTAGAAGAACAACGCGATCAAACAGACAGACACGCAAATAGACTTTAATTTATAATATGTATAGATATAGATACGATGACAAACGACATCGCGGCAGGCCCGGAGATGGCGGGATGAGCTGTACTCCTTTAATAAAGATTGGTCCTTGGCAGCGCTGGACAGAGAGAGGTGGAAAGAGAGTAGGGAGGCGTTTGCCCAGCAGTGGGACATTAATGGCTAGTATTAAAATAAAATTTGATAAAGATAATCTTTCTTTTCTAGAATATTTTTCAAACCATCATTGTCTACAGTTTTACAGTAACATTTGTACTTTAAATATATATCTCTATCTTTTGTAACTCAGTCTCGAACTTCCGAAAATTATTCCGGCTGTTGAACTCTGTCATTCACAGGTGTATCTTGTAGCTGTTCTTTTGTAGGGTAAGTAGAGTTCCAGGTAATGTCAGTAATGAGACCAGCAGCGAAGCTTTAAGCAATAATTATGTTAATTAGTGCTTTGAGCTCAAAGGGTAGGTACTAATAGACAGTTGATATATGCATATATGCATGTTAGGATAGCACTTTAGTATTTAAGACATTTAATTCTTGGCCAGACTGGCAGCGCGGGGCGGGGGGACTGCCTGTCCGCAGTCGAACGCGGCTGCGTTCTGCGTGTTGTCGTGTCCAGTGTTTGTCAAAATATAATATGGGTGAAGAGGACTTATTTTTACTAGAAAAAAGCTCGAACTGGTTTGAGAACCCCGGTCCCCGCGCGGGACGCCCGCACACTCACTGCGGCCACTTGTATGAACGAGCTATGGCTTGAGTTGCCCGCGCGCTCCCCGCGCCGAGCAGCCCGCGCCGCTTAGGGTCAGTTCACACCGAGAAATCTTCTATCTTGAAAACTGCGCGTCGCGTCGCGTCTCGGTGTGAACTGACCCTTACCGCACCACTATGGACACTCAAATGAAGTACTTATGTATGAGTAAGCCGCACCGTGCCCAACTGCCCACCCTGCGCCCGCGCTGCCCAAGCACTAAGTGCTTGGCCAGACTGGCAACTCACGGCATGGCTGCGGCAGTCGTTACGGGTAATCAGACAGATGGTCAACGAAGTGATCCTATAAGGATTCCGTTTTTCCTTTTGAGGCACGAAACCCTGAAAACAAAAAAAAAATACAAAAAATCCTTGCCCCAAAAGTTCCATCATTCCCACATACATTCCATCATATATCAACCCTACTCAGAAGTTTAAAGACATCTTGAATATCAGAGCATTATCTTTTTCCAGTCTTATTCCGCAAATATAAGGAAATAATCCTTATAGCACTTACGACAAGGATGGGAGACATCCTCAAGTCGGATTGTAACAAAATGGAATCCGTCACTGACAGCTTATCGAAACCAAATGTTCGAGCCATCGATCATCACGGTCTTAGGAATCCAATGAATGGCCTATTCCGACCGCGCCATATTGCGAGGTAACGTCTTGCGGTCTTATAACCAGATTGTGACTGATGGTGGTTGGGCCAATGTTGGTTGTATTGGAGATTGGAGTTGGGCAGTGGTCGGCAAATGTTGGTGGTAAGATCTTATGGCTGGTATCGCCAATACTTGAAATTAAGTCAAATAAGTAAGTTTGTTAATGATATGAAAGAGAAGGGAGTTAATGATAGCGTGACGGTTGACAGGGGAGAATGGAAGAAGAAAACGTGTTGCGCCGACCCCAAGTAACATGGGATAAGGGCAGGAAGTTTTTTTTTTTTTTTTTTTTTTTTTTAACTTTGCCCCACACTAGGACTTTCTCCTGTATTGATGGTGCGTTTACAAACATTTAAACTCACATACACAAACAGCCAGACCCGGAACAACTACTTGTAGGTCATACAAATATTTGTTCCGTGCGGGAATCGAACCCGCGACACGCGGCGCAGCAGTCAATCGCTTAACCACTGCGCCAACCGTGTCGTCGAAGATGATGATGATGAAGTAAGTTTGTTTAAATTAAGTTGTAATCTTATCTCGTGACAATCAATGTAAAAAAAAATACAAAAATATAAGTAAACTAGAGGTTTTTTGGACAGATTGAGACAGATTAAAAAAATGCATACCTACGTAAACTGACTTGCAGTGCTATGCTGTAAAAATCTCACCGTGAAAACTTAGGTGAAGTGAGCGTGGAGTGAGCTGCCAATATTGTCAATGCCTAGCATCATGTGGAATGACAGCTCACTTCACCTAAGTTATCACGGTGTTGTTTTTACAGAATAGGTAGTACCGCTTTTTTTTTTTTTTGCGGATGGGAAATCATCAAATGACCCCTCCCGCTCTGGGTGGAGCGGAAGGGAGTGTCAGACTCTTACTGACTAAAACCCACCCGTGTTCCTTCCTTAGCCCTTTATGTTCCGGGCCAGCGGTAACCCTTTCGGACAATCCCGCTGACCCGGCAGGCTTCGGCCCTATGGGGCCCCTCCTCGATGCTGACATCTCTTTGAGGCGCGCGTGGAACACGTACGCGCCGTCCGGCACTGGCCTGGTTCTGATCGGACGGTGTACCGCTGGTATACTTTTCTTGCTAATAATTTCGTACATATTTTGTTTCGATTTTGATTGAAAAATCTGAGTGAGTAGTGCGATCACAACACCACACCTATTTCTGCCTCGAATCAAAAGATCTAAATTACAGGCACATGTGAATTTGAACTTTCTTTGATTTTTTTGAGTGATAAACTCAATGTAGTGTCAGAAAAAGCACATCCTAGATTAGAGTGCCATAAAAACACTTTTATCACGATCATCATCAAGATTTCGAAGAAAATTGCTAATCCATTGCTTCATATGATTGAAAAATTCGTCGCTTACCAGCGCAAATAACGCAATGAATGTCGTTCAACTGTCAAAATGAAAAGCCTTGCCTTTGCAAGTGTGGTATGTTAGATACGCAGTCACCCCGCAGATGCAGATGCCTGCATCCATTTCTCAACAAGTCCACCCAATTAATTTCGTCCTGTATGTGCACACCTCCTTTTGTGCGCAACAATAAAAATGATTTAAGTATGCAACTTCATTATATATTTCTGTTTACCGTTATGTCCGCCATTTTGGCAGACGCCCCAAAAATCCCAGCTTTACAATTTTTAGCTTTCAGCGTTATTTTAATTTATAATGTAATTAATAATACTCGCTGACGTGCAAACAATTTCCACGTTGGTATATTAAATTATAACAGATTGTAACTTGACTGCTTGAATCACACTAATATTATAAAGGCGAAAGTTTGTGTGTGTGTGTTTATATGTTTGTTACTTCTTCACTCTCAAACGGCTGGACCAATTTTGATAAAATTTGGTATGGAGGTAGCTGACAACTTGGATTAACATATAGGCTACTTTTTATCCCAATATTCCCACGGGATCGACACTTATGCGGGTGAAACCGCGGGGCACAGTTAGTAGGAAATAAAATTCAGTAAGTGTTTGTTTATAGAATAACAGTAATATTATAGCAATATATAGCAACTCAATTAAAAGGAGGGATTTCAGAAAACGTAAAATGAGTTTATTTTATTTTAGCAATCCCTGTGATTGCAGAAATAAAACTCATTTTAGTATTTCAACTTAATAATGGTGGCCCAGTGGTAACAGCATTTCTCCGCCATACTTTGCCAGAAAAAAAGTCAAAGCGGTAGGTACCAATTAATTTAAACTTACAATTTAAATCACTTCGAACAAAAGTTTCAGCTCATTACAGAAAGTTGAAGCCCCAGGACTCTCGAATAAGACAATTTGATACACCAATTATTTTGAAAGGGGTCTAACAGTCTCCCATCCTCCCCACACGCTAACTTTTAAAGGGTTAAAACTGTTTCAAACTCCCCGAAATTTCGAGCAAAAAGTTTCGAGATGTCATTTGCATACCTTTTGAGAAATGTTTTAAGCATTTCTGGGATATTTTGTTTGGTCTTTGGACTGGCAATCTTTATCTTTTAGAGGCTTTGCCGTTTTCTTTTGGGATGTGGTTATAATGGACTGTTGGGAATTATCTTTTGATTGTTCATTTGCATGAAGTTTATCTAGATTTTCCCGACTTTATGACGGTCGGTTTTAATCTACACAGCGGGTCTGTTCGGTAAAAATCTCGCCTTGATAACTTAGGGGAAGTGAGCTAGACTAAGCTGTCACTCTACCTGATATGTGAATCCCTAGGATTTACACTTTTGACGGTAAGTTATGGTTATCCATCCATTGTCTGCCTTTTTTTTTTTTTTGTTGTCGGGGAAACCTTCAAAAGGCACCCGACCTCGGGGGAGGGAGGTCGGGGAGTGTGGGATTTTTACCTCACTAAAACCACCCCGGTGATCACCATCAGCACATAGGGGTGGTCCCGGTTCCTCTTAAAAGACCAATTCCGGAACCCCCCCGTGCAACGCCTGAAAGGCACATCCCTGGGGAGACTGTAAAGGGGCCTCCCTGAGCCTCGCTATGCACGACAGCACGCGATCGCTGTGCCACCATCTTCCCTGGGGTCACTTGGTGGGCGGACAGAGTCCCCACTCTGTGCGCCCGCGACCCGAAAGGTCCACCTACCTTGTTTGGTAAGCGGGTTTCGGCGTATTAGATCCATTGTCTGCCTGCAGCAAGCTTTACATCTCATAAAGGTTGATAAATTCTGTGCTGTTGCGACTGTTGTAATGATAGTATGTTTTTTCTGCTATGATATAAAGTTGACGTAGAATTATTTCTCTTCTACCTCCCCTTTTTTTTTTTTGAAGTGAAAACTTCTTTAGGCGCGTCGGGCATTTTTCGAGATGGGAAAATACCATTGAACTCGCGCCACTGTTACCGTAAGCGACACCGCGCGTGTTTTGCTTATAAGACGATTAGACCCGCTTCGGATGTGTTCAGCTGTCCCCGGGATGATCCGATGTGTCAGTGATGGCAAAGTATTCTGTTTGTGTTTTGTTTTCACTTCCGTCGGCGGCGCGGCGCTCCCGGAGTGCCACTGTTTTTTTTTCTTTGGAATCTCTTAGAATGGAAGTAAAAGGAATCTCGCCTCATTTATTCCAATCTAGCACAAAACACTATTCTTAATCACGTAACGGACACGTATCTTATCTAACCCAACACGTATTGATAGTACAATAGTGATGCTTATAGCAGTATCCTCAGCAGGATTCGTTAAGGAAACAAATGAACAATGGTGGATGGCCAGCGGACCCTTCTCATATGGATTTTGGCCCTTGTTTTCGAAAGGGTTGGGTGCATTGTTAAGAGCTAGCGAATTAATTTGGTTCGAACTGAACTCAAACTCAAAGCATTTACAGGCACTTTTGAATTGTCAAGAAGTCGGTCAGTCAGAAAATATGAAGCTAGTTGCCCATTCCAAAGCGTAGGTAAAGAGTATTCTATATGATGGGGCCCAACACTACAACGAATTACCTAAAGATATAAAAGAAGCAAAATCTCTGTTTACATTTAAAAAATTATTAAAAAGCCACATTTTAAAGGATTTTTCATTAATAAGTGCTTAATATTGAGTTCAGTGGTACTTACCAATTACTAATTTATATTGTAACACACATACAAGTCAAAATATATCTTAATAGACAATTAGCCATATATGAATATACTACACATAAGTACATTATTATAGTATACAATATAAAAACCTAACACACATAAGTACACAAACAAAACTTAAACATGCATACACTTTATTTTAATCTTATGTTTAAATAAATATATCTACAAACAAAAATATTTAAACTATTTTAACATACGTATTTGACACTACCTACTACCTATTATACCTACATATAAAAGAATAATACATAAACAAACTCAAGTAACCATATTAAATAAATTCTATGTAGTTATATATCATCATAACATAACAGTGATAATTTTAAAAGTTATGAACACAATAATAAAAACCATCTAAGTACTTTTATAACACAGTGAAACAATCACTATGTCATGGGCCTTAACAAACATGTACTGTATCCCTCAACTCATGTACACCTACCCGCAGTGGCGATTACTGGCGATACGCATACGACGTCGTCGTGCACTTATTTTCTACAACTACCCTATTATTAAAACTGTTACAAAATAATAACGAAATTTTGTCATAGTACTAACCCGCTACGCCAATCGGCTATAAGTATTTTTAAGTTATAATATTGTATTTTCTCTGTAAGTGATTGTGTAATCTTTTGAGAAAATAAATGTCTAAAACCGTAAACCGTAGGTAGTTTAGGTACCCATGGAGAAGAACAGGCAAGAAAGTCCATGGACACTCTTTTAAATTATATTTTTACAATAATATTAGTTACAACAATATTGAATTTATAATTATATGTGAGAACGATGTAAAAAAGACGTACGCGTTAAAAGCGTCCAGACTTCCAGAGTACAGCAAACAGTAACAAAACAACAATCCAAAAATAAAATAATTAAAATAAGCCGAGGCAGCTAAGTGATGACCAGCCCCAACTGACGGCGCCCGTTCACGAACATGACGCATAGATCAGCACCATTCAGCTCAAGCTCAAAGAATTTCTTTTAAGCCATCAAAAAGATTTTGAAAATATTCGAGCCGACATTATACCTATCTGCCATATAAAACAATCAACTTTGTCAATTTTATCATTTTTTATAAATTTTATTAACTTTACCAATTTTTAACGATTTTATTATTCTTACTTTTAATTTCAATCAGTTTAAATTTTTTTATTAGTCAATTATTATGGTCCTTACTATAATGAAAATGAGAATCGCATGACGTTTCGTAGTAGAAGAACAATGTAGTCACACGATTTTGTCTTATAGTACCTATATATACTTTCTATTTATTTATTTGTTTTAAATGTAGGTAGTACGCACATATTTATGGGTTATTTATTTCAGTTTTTCATTAATCACAATACAACACACACACATATATGTATGTCGCAACATTTTATTTGATTTTGTTAATTTATTTTAACGGACACACATATCTATGTGTTTGTTATTCCAGCGTATGGCACTCGTGGGTTGCAGCTGAAAATCAGCGTCAGGTGGTACACCTTGTGTTGTCATCTGACATTATGCTGAGCTGAGGCCCTTTTGGCATTATAATCTTTGTTTTCTGTTTTTAATTTTTATAGTTTTAAGGTGTACTTATTTTGATGTAATCAATAAACGCATTTTTCTTTCTTTCTTTTCTTTCAACCATTTCGAAGGGAGCTAAATGATCCAACACACGCTACCGTCAGCGAGACATTTGTGTGAGGCACATTCAAGCCAATGAAAGACATATTATTACCCGTTAAATGGTAGCTACAGGGTACATATAACTCACAACTATAGCATAGTTGTGAGATTATACAACACAACTGCGGCAGGCGCTTTACTTTGTGTAAATAATTTCGTCACCACTGCTATCGAAACGGTGAAGGAAAACATCGTGAGGAAATTTGCATCACCTAGAACCGAAAATTTGAAGACATGTGACATTTACCAACCCGCAGTGGGCCAGTGTGGAAGATTACAGAGTAGAGAGGGAGTAGACCTCCAGCACGCGTAGCATGAACACTTCTATCTCTACGAAGAGAAGACACATTGCTTTCTATACAAAGTGACATTTCTTTTCTTCATTTTTGACATACCGCCTAGAAATCTTTCTACAATCTGTCATTTTGTCTTTCGTTTCAAACGATCTTTGTCTAGGTCCTTTTATATGTAGACTATTTCAGAAGAAAGTTTTCTATCCCAACTGTCAAAATCACATTGACAACTGACAGTTGTCTAAGAGATTTTGTAATCGCCACAGACTACAAAATGCAGTAGAAAACTTTGTACTCGACGGCCACAAAGTATAGAATCAAAAACAAAAAAAAATCCTATGACAACAAAGAATTATTATGTAAAAGAGTGAATTTCGTAAAAAGTGCAGTTGACTCTTTCTATTTTGCTGCCGTCGTACTGTCTACACGGAACGTCATCTTTCTCTTCTTTCTTAGTCTGTGGTCATCTTTGTCTACTCTTTCGTCGACAAATTGGTGCTCATGCTACGCGTGCAGAAGAGATATCATACCACTAACTTATCCTTACAAAGTTTACTGAATCAATTTACTGTTCTTTAATTTGTGGATCAGCACATTTTCTGGAAAACAAAACCACTATGTTTCAATTTAAAAGTTGCAGGAGTGAGACTTTGTGGCAACTTGCCAGACTGTATGTCGCTTACAATGACCTTTATGTATCTCAATCTGTTTGGCTGAACATAAACTAATCTTTAGAAGTTTTAGATACAAACTATGTGCCCCGCGGTTTCACCCGCATAAGTGTCGGTCCCGTGGGAATATTGAGAGAAAAAGTAGCCTATATGTTAATCCAGGGTGTCAGCTACCTCCATACAAACTTTTATCAAAATTGGTCCAGCCGTTTGAGCGTGAAGAAGTAACAGACATATAAACACACACACACTCACAAACTTTCGCCTTTATAATATTAGTGTGATTCATACAAAAACTCACCCATTCTTCTTATGGGGTAGCCGGTAGGTAGAAACTAGAGAAATTCGGTTGCTACAATCCATACATATGTATTCCTTTAGCTTAAAATCGGTTCATTTATTTCGAAAAACAAGGGCTTGAAAGTTTGTATGAAATGCCGTACGGCGTAAACGCTCTTAAGTAATATTGACAAATTCATAAAAACACCTATTAGAGGAAACATACCTATTCATTAAAGCGTATATGTATACAGCGTGTTCAAAATTTAAATAACAAAAATAATAAATTCCGACAGTCTGAAAGTAAAAATAAAACATTTATTATTGGATTCATAAATATTCGACTAGAACAATTGCGAAATTTTTAGGTTTCCATGCATATTGAATTTCCATTTCATGTTAGTTCAAAAGCATTTGATGGATATGCGACAAAAATAAAATACCAAAAGTACACTATTCGGAGTATTCATGTAGTTTGTATCGTGGAATTTAATCATGACATTTTTATTAAAAAAAAAAGAAGTTTTAAACAGATTTTTATTTCAATCTGATTGGCTGTTAAAAAGTGGAAAAAGGGAAGGGAGGCCTTTGCCCTGCTGGGGGACAACAAAGGCTTTCCCTTTCCACCCTTCCCTTACCAGGCGACCCTTAGGACACGAGCAAAAAGAAAAACAGTCAGAAAGAACGCTAAGCGAAAACGTATAGTATCTGGGTACCGTATTACCCAGTAACTGGGTTGTGGAGGTCAGATAGGCAGTCGCTCCATGTAAAATACTGGTAATCAGCTGCATCCGGTTAGATTGGAAGCCGACCCCAACATAGTTGGAAAAAGGCTAGGCAGATGATGATGATGATGTTAAGCGAAAACGAAGTAATAGCGCGGGCTGGCGATGCGATGCGACGAGGTGGGTCGAGGGAACAAGAAATCTCACGCGGACGAAGTCGCGGGCAGAAGCTAGTAATAATTAAAAATAAAGTTGATTGTTGAACTAGCAAAAGCGAACAAGACCACATTTTATGATGACAGACCAAAACTATAATAGTTTACCAATTTTTTTTATTATTACGTATTTGCTATGAGAACTATAGGTACAGGAAATTTGCGCAATTATATTTTTGGTGATTCTGTATCAGTAATAGAACACATTTCATTGTTTAAGGCTACGCCGACCGCCTAGTGGCGCCCTCATCGTTTGTTTGGTTATTTCTTTTATTTTAGAATGAAAATGCAAAAAATAAATAAGCACGTTAATTACTCTCTTACTCTTAATACTTTTCTGGTCTTCAAATCAACAAAATCCATGAAAACAATCTATTCGTATCAATCTGTGGTATCAATAACAATGGGCGGCGCACGCGGCTGGTGTCGGCGGGGTGCAACCCCCTCCCGAGCGGTAGGGCGGCGCGCGGCGAATAGCCGGTGGCTGGCTGGCCGAGCCGTGTCGAGTGTCGCTGTGTCGACTAGTGATGTGAACCGATTACAATTTTCAACACCGGTTTATACCGATTAGTTAATTATTAAAACCGGTTTTTTAAGGTTTTTTTTAGGTTTTTCCTAAAAAGTCCGTGGTCAGTCGTCCGTACGTCCGTCCGATCATCACAGTCAAATATTTATCAATTTTCTTTTTGTTACTTGCTGCGGTCATTTTCAGAGTAGTATGAAATATGGGGCGTGCGCGTGGAGTCTCCGTTGGTTTTTCTTGTGTTGTGCCAGTAGACGTTCCCTGTGCCTGTGTGTCACCTGGCTGATCACCCACTTCACCTCGATCCACCTCCACTGTAGCCTGGGGATGGTTTCTCTTAATATGTGCCAACATAAATTCGAGGTTCCTCATCCAACTTTGATCACTTTAGCGCTTATCTTACACTTTGCAATAAGATTATCAATCTTCTCAAAATAATTTCTTGTACTTGATTTTACCTTTTACTTTAGGCATTTTCGCAAACAAACATGTCAACTCCAAATAATTCGCAAGCAAAATTCGGTGCTATTCTGTAAAAAGATCACCGTCATAACTGTGAAGTGAGCTTAGTGAGCTGTCATTCCACCTGATACTAAGGATTGACACTATTGACAGCTCAGTAGCTCACTTTACCTAAGTATTTTCACGGTGAGATTTTTACTGAATAGTATTACTGGAATATTTTAGTATAGTGAAGTTAGTCGCATATTAAAATGGTATATCGGGGGATTCCCGTACCATAGACAATATTTTTAACGGAAAAGACTCATGTTCGGATACATATCAAAGACTCGGATACATGTTTTGTGATTGTAATCGGTTTTTCAATGAGAACCGGTGATTATCGGTTTTTACTAAAACCGGTTTTATTTAGGTTTTTATGAAACCGGTTCACATCACTAGTGTCGACTTGACTCGACAGTCTGCTCATGCGCACGCTGTCATGACGTCGCATGGCGTCACTTTCCGCGCAAGCACTGCGCCGCGCGTGTTTCGTATGTACTTACTTAGTTTAACGATCACGATGTCATGAAGAGGCCTTTAGCTAATTTCTATGTGTATATCTTATGTAATTTTTGTAATGTGCGTTTTGGTGCGTAATAAAAAAAATATTTCTATTTTTTTTTTCTTGACTTGTCTAAACGTAATGGAGTGAGTGTATTTTTTAAGTGGTGAAATCTTACGAGCAACTCGAAGAATGTGTGCGAAGGACAGTATACCTGGTTTGCGAACCAGTGAGATCCGTAACCCTGCGGTCCTTAATGAAAGGAGCATTTTATCAGCCAATCAAAGGCAAGTACCTATGAAAGAATGAAAAACATTGAAATAAAAATGTGACATTCGCCAACCCGCACGCCCATTGCGGGTTGGTGAATTACGGCCAGCACCCTCTCATGGTGCGGAGACCTGTACCTATCCCAGCAGTGGGAACGTAAACTTAGAAAGGTCTAATTCTGTCCAGTGCAGGTGTCTAGTTAATTCGCCTACGTACGTTACGTCGCGTCGTCCCCGCGCTTACGTCTCTCCGTACCCGAGCTTACTTCTATTCGTCCTCTCTTGCCCCTCTCACCCCTCCCGCGGCCTGCCTGCATCATCAACCAGCGTTCGGCGAGCCGTAGCCGAGTCGACGTATCGGAGCTTCTGATCCGATCCCTTTCCGAGTTGATATGTGTGCTGTGACCATTATCGCTCATCGCTTATCGGTATCACTGTGACCTCTCCTCATCCCATAACATATCTATTCATCTCATACGGATCAGGTTTCGTACCTCCGGCGAAATTGTGTTTTCAGAACAAGCTCCCATGATTATGCCAATTAAATTTGTTTTGGTAACATCAAAAGTTTCTTGCGATATTTCAAGATGTTTGGGGTTTTTCTTGAAGATTTTACTACGACTGTAATAATGATATTAATAGGAAGAATTATAAGAAACTAGCTTCCGCCCGTGGCTTCGCCCGCGAGGTATGTCGATAAAAACTATCCTATGTCCTTCCCCGGGATGCAGTCTATCCGTCTGCCAAATTTTATCAAAATCCGTTCAGTGATTTAGGCGTGAAAAGGTACAGACAAACAGACAGAGTTACTTTCGAATTTATAAATTCAACATTCATAATTCATTCATATTATTTTCTACTATTTTTTTATTATATATATATATATATATATAGGGTGTATAATATTAGTATGGATATACATGAGCTTTAACTTAGCTACTTACCTAACTGTCTTTTTTTCCATACTTGGCTGAGGTTACGGCCCACTCCCTCTCACCGAGACGAGGCCTGTGTCCCAGCAGTGGGAACATTATAGGCTGATTATGTGAGGCTGAGGTTCAGCACTTTTTGAACGTCAAAACTACATAAAATACTCCCGCAATAGGCCCGCCCTTCTATCTTCTGTCTATCGAATAAAAAAAAACGTATTTTTAAGAACGTTCGCATTCTAATCTCGAATGTCAATCCGTCAAAAATATCTGTAGAGTGCCACCAACTTATCTGGCCCGGTGGCAAAAAGAGGAACTAACGACGCCATTTTGAAATGTCAATCTGCCTGCCTGCTGAAATGCCAACCAAATGCGATACCAGCGACTCCCTCACCGGACCAGATAAGTCTGTGGGACTGTAATTCCCTACATTTTTGACAAGTTTTTGGCACTGATTGTCGCTGAGGTAAGATTGCAACTAGATTTAGAGCACCACTGCTCATCCATCATCCATCCATAATCAGCCTATAATGTTCCCACTGCTGGGACACAGGCCTCCTCTCGGTGAGAGGGAGTGGGCCGTAATCCACCACCCAGTGCGGGTTGGTAGATGTCACACGTCTTCGAATTTTTTGGTTCTAGGACATGCCGGTTTCCTCACGATGTTTTCCTTCACCGTTTTGAGAGCAGTGGTGATGAAATAATTTACACAAAGTAAAGCGCCTGTCTGGGTTCGAACCTACGACCTACAACTCGTAAGTCGCGGCCGTTACCACTTGGCCACCACTGCTCGCTGCTGCCAAATTGGTGGCATGTAATTAATATAGGTTCTTTTGTCTGTTTCAGGTAAGCTGCTGAACACATACTCATATCATCCGAAAATATTCTGTGAGTTGCACACTTCCAATTTTGTAATATAAAATCCGAATATAGTTTTCAAATAAACTATAAAACAAAACAAAATCTTTTAGAGAACAAAAAAAACGTATTTTTTATTATTTACAAGCATACATATTTTTTTTTTCTTACAATTTTACTCGCCAAACCGTCTAGTTTGATGGCGAGAAGCGCCTGTTAAATTTTTTTTTCTCTTTAATCTAGATATTAATAACCTAACATTAAAAGTACTAACTAAATATATTAATACTATAAGGTGTGCATATTTTCTCGGTAAAGGCTGAGTCCTCATTACATACCTTTACTCAATTTCATCATCATCATCACCCGAAAGACGTCCAATGTTGGACATAGGCCTCCCCCAAACACCTCCACTTCGACCGGTTCTGTGCTTCTCGCATCCAACGGGTTCCTGCGGCCTTCACAAGGTCGTCGGACCACCTTGTGGGAGGCCTTCCAACGCTACGTCGGTACGCGGTCGCCACTCCAGAACCTGTCGGCCCCATCGGCCATCTGTTCTGCGAGCAATGTGTCCTGCCCACTGCCACTTAAGTTTGGCAATTCTTCGAGCTATGTCGGTTACCTTGGTTCTTCTGCGGATCTCCTCATTTCTGTTTCGATCACGCAGGGAAACTCCAAGCATAGCCCTCTCCATTGCCCTTTGGGCGACTCTTAGCCTTCTACTGCTTACTCAATTTAGGTTGTCTTAACATAACGGCTTCCTAGGCACGGAAGGTTCTCGATATGTAACGGATAGTCAACCATCCGATCCGTGCGGCTGTTATTATTTAGCAACGAGCAAGATTTGTAAAAACATCTATTTTATCAAATACTAGCTGACCTGGCAAGCGTTGTTTTGCCATATAATTTTTTTCTAGCTACCCGGCGCTACTTCGTTCGCGTGGTGTCCTACCCCTTACCCTACCCTACTCCTACCCTACTCCTACACTACTCCTTCCCTACTCCTTCCCTACTCTCCTATATAAGTAAATAAAAGTATTAAAAAAAACGGATAAAAAGTATCCTATGTCCGTCTCCTGGTTCTAAGCTACCTCCCCATCAGCCAAATCGGTTCAGCCGTTCTTGAGTTTATAAATAGTGTAACTAACACGACTTTCTTTTATATGATGATAATGATGAAGCAATCCGACCGATTTCGGCCAGGGCGATCGCTTCAACTCCGCAGTAGCTGCCGTTTGTGCGCTCGCATATGGCTTTTGTAGCCAATCTTCTTCAAGAAAAGTCTCGCACAGTGTGGGAGAGATTTAATTTCATACATTTCTTTTATATGTATGGATTGAAAACAAACGTTGACGAGAAATCAATAACAAATTCTCACCCTGGAAAAGCAATCAGTTTTCAAATACTTTTTAAACTTCACACTCCTATAACAGAATATCGTGAAAATAACGCAAAACTCCCCGTTTTTCTATCGTGGCCGGGAATCAAATTGGACGTCAGTATTCCAACTGCATGTGCAATATCCACGCCGAATGATTTGTGGTGACAAATTGCGTTTTGTCAGCAGTGCAAGGCATAGCTATGGATTACCAAATACAATTTTGGTAAGCCTGGCTTATTCGGTGTTTTTGAATCGAGAATTTGATGAAATACCAAGAATCGTTATCAGAAACATACGAGGTAAATCTTGTTATGGTATAATGACGTTGTACATATCGCACACCCAGAACAACACTGCACTAAGTCTAAATAGCAGATTTTTCAGAATCGACGAAAAATCGTTATCTCATATTGATTGTGACAGTTATTGCGAATGTCCTGCATTTGATTCTTTACATGCAATGTGCAGGGCATTCGCAATAACTCTCACAATCAATATGAGATAACGGTTTTTCGTCGATTCTGAAAAATGAGCTATTTAGACTTAGTGCAGTGTTGTTCTGGGTGTGCGATATGTATAAGTCGCTTATAAGATCAAAAGTAGAGGAATAATGCCCAGTTCCTAAAGAATATAAGACGTAGTTCAGCGAGCAATGTGGCCGCCCACTGCCACTTAAGTTTGACAGTTCTTCGATATAATGGCAAATTTCAATTTTGAAAGTTCAAACAGGACCTAAACACAAAAAAAACGCAAGTTTTAGAAACAATAAAAGTATATGATCGACTACAGTAAACAAAATCAGAAAAATATATGATATTCTTCAGGATATATGCTAGGTAGATAGTGTGTTGAAAACATAATACAACTAATTTGATGCGATAGAAAAAATCATGAAGATACCTCTAAAAACTTTCTTTTTGCAATAAAAACCATAGTAATATACATACAATCATTATGATTTTTTGACAGATTATTCTACGAGCAACATACTAAAACACTAGTGTTTTAATTTTTTGTAAATAGATAATTGCTTCATATTTTGCAATAAATTATCAGCGTTGTGTCATCGCGCTTCTCTTTTTTTTCTGTGCAATCCGACAAAGACTGCGCTTTAGGTCATGCAGTCGCCTTTAAGAAGCAATCCTCTTTTTAAATAGACAACATTTTATTAAAAGCTTCGGACCTCAACAACCTCAGAGATAAAGAGTCATCATATCTCTCGGGGCTCTGTCTCGTATAAGGTCTTAGCATTATGCTGTTTTGCGTAGATGTGACGCATACTTTCTCCCAATTTATTATTTTGTTTTATTTTTCGCTTGTGTTTTTATTTTTATGCGTCATGTTTGCCGCTAATAAACGTATTTTCTTTCTTTCTATATTTATTTGTCTAAAACTTGCTCTTTCTCTAGACAAGGTAGAATATAAAAATGTTAAAAATAAAGCGGATAGTATGAATACCTTTTGACCAAAACCTCTTTGTATTCTATCCGTGTCTTGACAATAAGTCACCTTTTAGAATGCGCTGCAGACAAAGAGCACACTCAAATTTCTTGAGGTTCTGCCAAGACTGAAGTGTTGGCTAGCTGTACCTAGGAATCATCGATCCGGGAACTGAATGGTGCAAAATGACAGGGACTTGTTCGGCCTTAGAAATGTGCTGGTAAATATGACCCCTCGAATTAAATGTTCAGCGTTTCTCCTTCACATTTAGAATAATAATAATTCATTTATTTCGGGTAACTAGGCCCATAGAAGACAACTTACAAGACATTTCACACTAATATTATTATATACATATACAGGGTGAATTTCAGGTGACTACGCTGCGGTATATTGAGCATCATTTCGAACAAGGTACAGGTAATGTAGGTAATTAGGTATGAATAGTTTAAAATAAAATGCAGTTTATTAAAATCCAACATTTTCCTTAAGTTTGCCGTATGTTTGCCCAGAATTCGATCCTTATTAGCGACACTATCGAATGGTGTAATATTACAGTGTGTTATTTTTTTTTTTCAATCAACAGGTTCGATTCCTGGCTAGAAATATTGATTTTTCAAAAATCCAATGATGCAGTTTTAGTTTTCATCAAAATCGAGCCCGCGACTCCTTTGAGTAATTTTCGCCCACTTGAAAATTTCAACCTGTATATAATACACTAATAATATTATATTTATGATACGCACAGCTTCGATCAAAAATAGTACTAGATTTTCTATGAGCGCATCAAAAACGGCCGGAAAATAAGACCACAAGTAATGTTGTGGTCTTATTTTGCAACAGTTTTTTCAACCGTTTTGCTTAGAAATTATGTTTTATTTTTCCATACTTAAATATTTTTATTATTTTTTTTTCAATACGTTTAATTGTCAATCAAAGTAGTGAATATATTGCAAACGATAATAATAAATACTTCATGTTTGAAAGTTAAGAAGCCGGCGAACTACGCATGCTAATGCATAGTTCATACAAACGTAATACCAAAAAATCATATTCTTAAGGTAGTGTGTATTTATTCCGATTGGATTACAGAATATCTAGGTTCCCAAATATATATTTTGAAAGGACTCTGATGTAAAGACGAGCAATAAGGAATTTTAAATTTCTTTAGCTAGAAAAATTATTTTTCTCATAACTCGTCATTAAATCAGTGTCACATCCGAAAGTGACAGCCGGGACCAACGACTTAACGTGCTTTCGGAGGCACGGAGGGGTCTTGGTATGTAAAGATGGTCACCCATCCACGGACCAACGCGGCAAGCGTAGCTTAATCTGATCGATCGAACAGCGCGGCTGTTATTACTCAGCCACAAGCCCCTCCTTAGGAGACAAGCCTATTGTCATTAATCGGGAACAATAAAAAAAACCTAATAAACATTCGCTCGACCGAGCCTATCAGGGGATCGAACCCTCGTCCAAAAATCGTGCCTGCGAAAGCTATAGAAACATTCAGAATCAAGCATTCATTCTTCCTCTATCTGAGGAACGAATAACATAGGTATTCAAAAGGTTAGAAGTGCCTGTAAAAGGTTGAATTGAAATAAATGCTTTCAGTTTGAGTTTTGAGTTTGAGTGTGGGTTTTGAGTTTGAGTTTAACTTTAGTGTGAAGAAGTTATATCAGCAAAAACTGACGTATTTGTAGAGAAAGCAGCAAATAATCATTACCCTAGCTTAGTTATTACGATCAACTTAAAAAAAGCCTGAAAATAAAAAAAGAGGGTCATTTATTTAAAAAGGCTATCTACATTAGTAGATGATTAAAAAGTTTCTTGAGGATTAAAAACAGTCTCGTCAGTCAGATACAGAATCAATCAAAAATACATTCTGTCTCGCGTGGATCCACGTTCGCATACAAAGGCTTAAGGGTCAATTAAAAATTTTCCGTAGTCAATTGTTTTCAGAAAAACATTCAATTATTTTCAAACTTAAATCCCATTGTTTTTCAGTATGTTATGGCAGCATTGAAAAGCGCGCAAACCGCCACAATCCCAAACGTCTAGAAATCCAGCGATGCAGCGCTGACCTGAATTTTTCCATCTCAGAACATAAATCACGCAAGCGACTGAATGGTGAAAAACCAATATTTTGTAGGGAATACATAATATGGTTTTTCTGGCACGACAGTGGATTCTTTGAATGTTTTTCGTATAACAGATAAAGTAGATGTGCTTACATACTTTACGTATAATATTTATGTCATGTAGGTATCATGATAAAGGGGAATCAGAATTATGTTTGTTTCTGTTTTCTCACACACGACGTAAAAATGTCACGACGGAATTTTATCGCGCACTGGACTTTCGACTCTCGGTGTTGAACCGAACATTGAGAATCCAACAGAGCGTATCTCAGCGCTTCAAAAAAACTGGGATCTTTAACTCTAAGGGCATGTGCACACCACGTTTTTTAAACGCGCCGTTGACGCGCGTTTTAGAAACGTGCGTCGACGGCGCGCTTTTATCCTACAGAAGGTCTACAGGCTGCGTCTGACTCGCGTGCGTATCGCATCTGAATCGCTACAAAAGCGCGTCAATCGCGCGTTTAAAAAAAGTGGTGTGCACAGGCCCTAAGCGCTAAGCAGTGCGCGAAAAAAAATCGCCGCAGGAAAAACGCGCCCGAACCTGAATGTACAGACGCCTTCGCCAGCACATGAAACTACCCGAAACTGTCAAATCTTCCCAATCAACTTTGAACCTTATGCTTTAGCGATAAAGTTGAAAATCTATTAAAGAAATTTGACAGATTGTAGTAGCTTGATGTGCTGTCTTTACTGTGTGAGTAAAAACTTCTTACGATCTGGGATCGCATTTGTTTTAGGATAGAAAGAATTGCCTGTAAACGAAATTAGGCGATATTTCTACGCTAATAAAACACAGTATTGCCTGCGAGAGGTGAAGAGAAATTACCGTGGCAAATAATAGCATTTTAATCAGCTTATTATAATGGTGGTTGAGGAAACCGGGTCGGATGAAAAAGATGAGGAATGAGAGAAGAATGACTCACATGTATTCAGAAAAGGAATATTGGATATTAAAATTTATGAATTTATAACAAAAATTTAGGTCTAATTTTGTAACAATTTTATGATTTGTAAGTGTCCGTGGAGTTTCTTGCCCGTTCTTCTCCAAAGGTATTTACTACGCTTTGCAATGGGCAACTAGCTTCATCTTTTTAATCGAACATTCAAAATTGCCTGTAATTTTGGTATAAATAAATGCTTTGAGTTTGAGTATCAAAATTGTGTTCTATAAAATGTCCCACTGCTGGGATGCAGGGCTCCTGTCTGTTTGAGGAAGCAACCAATGCCAACACGCAGTGAGCAATCTCGCAATCGATGTACGTTTCTTTCGTTTTTAGGGTTCCGTACCCAAAGGGTAAATACGGAACCCTATTACTAAGACTTCGCTGTCTGTCCGTCCGTCCGTCCGTCCGTCCGTCCGTCCGTCCGTCCGCCTGTCTGTCACCAGGCTGTATCTCAAGCATCGCGGTAGCTAGACAGTTGAAATTTTCACAAATTATGTATTTCTGTTGCCGCTATAACAACAAATACTAAAAACAAAATAAAATAAATATTTAAGGGGGGCGGGCTCCCATACAACAAACGCGATTTTTTTGCCCTTTTTTGCTCGATATCAATAATGGCAACAGGTAGGCATTTGAAATATTCACAAAATACTCAGTTGTATTTTTACTTTTATAATAAATAATAAAATTAAAATAAAATAAATATTTAAGAGGGGCTCCCATACAACAAACGTGTTTTTTTTTCGGCGTTTTTGCCTTGTGGTACGAAACCCTTCGTGTGCGAGTCCGACTCGCACTTAGCTACTTACATTTGCAGTGTATTTGTGGTTATGCTCTTGCAAGGCGTCTTTTATAAGCCGTGGTGGCTTGTTGGTAACGACTCTAACTTTGTGAATTGTGGAGTCCTTGTGGTGTCGGTCTGAAGTATATTGACCTACTCGTTGAAACTCTTATAGTTCAACCCTACATAATAACACGGACAAAAGTAATTTAATTGATCTTTATATTTATGTAATCAAAGAACCCGTTCTATCCCTGATGGCGTCGAAATTTTTGCATTATGTCAGGGGTCAATTCGACCCGACGTAATTTGATGTACCCTCGAGGGTCAAACCAATGTCTAATAAGGTTTTTTGTCAATATCGCTCGAGGGTAGAGGAAAATAATAAGATGGTGCTTGGTTGGAGGGCATTGTTACTATGTACCAATCATGATCAGTTATGGATCTGCCCAAGATGAATGTGGTTTTATTTCAGCCAGTGGCGTAATTGCATAACACAATAAGCAATGGCTTTCATTTTTAACTGACTTTAAAAAAGGAGGAGGTTCTCGATTTGGATGTTTTTTTTTAATGTATTTTCGGGCATAACTCCCTCATATATAGAAGGATTTGCAAAATTATTTTTTTGTTCGGAAGAGGTTTATTCCGAAATGGTCCCATTTAAATTTTGTAAAGATGTGATGATGAGTTTCGGAGACAGACAACGGAACTCTTCAATAACTGCCAGCAAATCAACCGCGATTGCTGCTACCGCATATGTATGCATTGTTTACGCAATCGCACAACATAAAATCACGCCTGTACCCTTTAAAGGGGTAGGCAGATGTGTTCAATAGCTTTCTGTCACTGATATTCATATAGCAATTTTATTTTTGGATTGTTGTTTTCTTGCTATTTGTTGTACTCTGGACGCTTTTAACGTGTACGTCTTTTTTACATCGTTCTCACATATATTTTTAAATACTTACAACATTAATGATGTAACTAATATTTTTGTAAAAATATAATTTAAAAAGAGTGTCCATGGAGTTTCTTGCCCGTTCTTCTCCATAGGTACCTACGCTTTGGAATGGGCAACTAGCTTCATATTTTTTGACTGACCGACTTCTTGACAATTCAAAAGTGCCTGTAAATGGTTTAATTGAAATATATGCTTTGAGTTTGAGTTTGCAAGTGGTGTTATATGATTTTGTGTGGGGTAGGTAGGTACAACTAAAAAGTGAAAAATATAAACTTTTTTGCAGAACCAACGACACCGACTTCCGAAATTAAAGTTATTTTTCACTTTGTAGTGGTTTTTTTTTGAAGTCGGTTGTTTTTTTTTTTTGTAAAAAAGTTTTGACAGTTCAATAGCATTCATTGCGTTATTTACGCTGTTGAGCAGACAAATTTTTCGAACATATTGAAGCAATGGATTAGCTATATCCTTCAAAATTATTCAGATTGTCATTGAAAGTACATATGGTACGGAATTAGGGTGCAGTACATTGTTTACTTACTGATGAAAATGGGTATCTTTTCTAAATACTTGAGACTGCAGCGCAAAATCTCTAGACACAGTGATCGCAATCAATATAATTTCATTCTATCGTTCACATTCACACCTAGAAGTAATTTCCAATCAAACGCAAGAATGGTGTTTTGGCGCATTTTATGTGACATGTTAGTTTGTATAAGGATATATGCCTTTTTGCTTGTTTTTGAACTGTCATAAATAAGTGGTCGTGTTTCTGAAAGGCTTTATTTTCAGTACTCCAATATCCTCTCACACGTTTGCCCGTCTACCTGTCGAAACACCCCACGCGTCGGAGTAGTTGAATGGGCGCAGTAAAGTCATTGTTATAACAATGATACTGTTGTGTACACTTGGTGTACCGCTGACGTTTCGAGCACTTTCTCTTGTGTACACTTGGTGTACCCTTGACGCTTGAGGGGGGGTTAAGGGATAGTGTTTAGTCTTCCTACTTGGAAAATTTACCGCGACCGTAGTCTTCTCCTGAACAACAAAACATGCCTTTAAAGCAAGAGTAAACAGGCATCTTCTGGGCACGCTCGTTCCATCATAGACCTCATCTATCGCTTACCATCAGGCGTGATCGGGGTCAAGAGCGGGCCATTTAGTAATAAAAAATATATATATATTATATATTTTTAGTTTGGTTGCAAAGTTCAGCAGAGTATTTTGCACGTGTCTACTTTAAAGATTTGTGACGCCACTAAGCTGCACAAATGCTGCAAGAGCTCTGCTCTCAATCCTCGAATTAATACCTACTGTTGCAATGCGTGAACAAACCCTAAATCAGATTACATAGGTACGTGAATCCTACTATTGCAAGTTCTCCAGTGTTCCACTTTGAAAATTACAACTACGTAGTTCCTAAAGCATCACGTACTTCGTATAACTAACTTTTCGGACTAATAACTATATTCTAATGCCTTCCAAACTTCTAATTCTGTCCGCCATTTTAGTTTCAGTTATAATCTCTATTCAAACATTTATTCAAACTGAACATTCGAACGTGAGAGTTCCGCGTCGGCGTAATGTGTCGGCTAACGGACGCCGTCAGCAGTGTCGGCGAAACGCAGACTATGCCGACATGTCGAACAAACGCGCTAATCCCGCTGCATTGTCAGCGAACGGCGAATTGTTTGTCTGTGTTTTGAAAAGATTTAGTTTGTTTGATTCGTTAAAACTCTTGAAACTAGCAGCTTTCCGGAGGCTTGAAATATGAAGCTCGTATGTTAAGATTCCGCTTGCAGATTCTCTCATGCAAAAGAGCAAATGTAGCGAGGAAATATGCTAGCATATGTACGTAATATCCACTAAATAAAAATACCCATTCAAAGTGCCATTTGAACGTGTGAATTGCGCGTCGGCGAAATGTGTCGGTTAATGGCCCTCGGACGCCGACAACGGTGTCGGCGAATTCTGAATGCCGACACGAGGAACAAACTCGCCAATCCTAGTGCATTGTCAGCGTATGTCGAAATGTTTGCAGTATGTTTTGACCTTTTTCTGAATTTTTCATCATTTGGAATCTGGCAGTTGATTTTCAAATAAATGTTTAGTTTGATTTTATGTTTGAAAGGTGTGTTTATTCATTATTTAATTTGCTGAATGTTTGTTATATTCGAACAGTTTTGGACATACTGCGTAAAAACTATTTTAGCTTATAGTTGCAGGTGTTGAACAAATCGTTCATTGCATAAAGGCTCCTTCAAACGGGCGCGACACGCGATAAAATCGCTCGTGACACAAAGGCACCGCAAGTCCCGCAACGGGCGGGCGGTGCCTTTGTGTCGCGCGCGATTATATCGCGTGTCGCGCCTGTTTGTAGGAGCCTTTACATGGATTTTTTTAACTTCGTTATTATACCGAAAATAAACGTTCGGTACCTATACCAATTCAATTCATAATGAAGAATCACGACCAAGACCAACCATAATTAATCTATTTATCAATTAATTAAACTGAAAAGTTTGTTTGTTTGAACGCTTTAATCTCGGGAACTACCAGTCGGATTTGGAAAAATATTTTTGCAGTTGATAGCCCGATTCTTGAGGAAGACTACAACGGCTTTAACATCACGCTAGGACTCTAAGGAGCCGAGCAAAAAGAATAAAAATTAAGAGTGCGCGACGGGGTAGGTCGGGGGAACAAAAAATTTCACGCGGACGAAGTTGCGGGCAGAAGCTAGTTAAATAATACATTAATAATGCATTATGCTGAGCGATAGCCGTTTTGCGTGGATGTGACGTATGTTTCCTCCTACCTTTTTTAGGGTTCCGTACCCAAAGGGTAAAAACGGGACCTTTTTTCGCTGTCTGTCCGTCCGTCTGTCTGTCACCAGGCTGTATCTCAAGAACCGCGATAGCTAGACTGTTGAAATTTTCACAGATGATGTATTTCTGTTGCCGCTATAACAACAAATACTAAAAACAGAATAAAATAAATATTGAAGGTTCTCCCATACGACAAACGTGGTTTTTTTTTCGGCGTTTTTGTCTTGTGATACCGAAACCGTTATGTGCGAGTCCGACTCGCACTTGGCCAGTTTTTTTACTTTTTTTACCGACTTCACAAAAAGGAGGAGGTACTGTGTTCGGGTGTTTGTATGTTTTTTTTTGCGGTATACTCTGCCACTGATAATATTTCTCTAATTTAATTTTGCCTTGTGGTACGGAAACTCTTCGTGTGCGAGTCCGACTCGCACTTGGCCAGTTTTTTCTCTAACTTCTTACGTCGTCATCACTTACATAAACCACATTAAATCCAACAAAAGCATATACAAATACAAATTATATAGTCCTAATGTGGTTTAATTTAAATTCTCGCTTGCCGCGAATAAATCAGCCACGGGCTAGTGTTGGCAGGCGTCTCGGATTCCCGGATCCCGGGGCCCGGGATGTCTCTAAGGAAATGCTACGTGGGTAACACGGGTACCGCGTTTTCTATTTTGTTGAATTTTACCTGCCAATAAGGGTTGTACGTTCCATTTTAAAAGCGGTATATTCTCAAAGACGAATGTCGCCATAACGAAACATACTTCTGCTAGCTTTTTGATACAAACACGTTTTTAATTTATGTAGGGAGTACAGTCACGAGCAAAAGTATGTATACACTTGGCTTTATTCAAAGGCGATTTTCTCCTTTATTTATGAATGAAATTTTATATTAATAGTAACATAGTATTTTCGAACCCATAGGTATATGTAAATTGTCGTATTTCAACGTTGCATTCGTTATTTCGTGAAAAAATCGCAATTTAAAGTTGCCAAGTGTTGACATATCGGTGCTTGTGACTGTACTATTTATAGTGTGTTTATAGAATTTTAGCTTTATACAGAACTTCTGCCGTTTACTTAAACCGTTTTTCGTAAGTATAGAATCATTGTCACATACTAATATTATATTATTACTAGCTTCTGCTCGCGACTTTGTCCGCATGAAATTTCTTGTTGCCCCGACCCATCCTGTCGAATCGCCTTCGCCAAGAATTGGGCTATCAAATCCAAAAATAATTTTTCAAATCGGACTGGTAGTTCCAGAGATTCTCGCGTTCAAACAAAGAAACAAAAACTCTTCCGGTTTATTACTAGTAGGTACTAGCTTCTGCCCGCGACTTCGTCCGCGTGAAATTTCTTGTACCTTGTACCCCCACCCTGTCGCAACACTTCGTATTCGCTTAGCGTTCGTTTTTTTTTTCTTTTTAGGGTTCCGTACCCAAAGGGTAAAAACGGAACCCTATTACTAAGACTTCGCTGTCTGTCCGTCCGTCCGTCTGTCTGTCACCAGGCTGTATCTCAAGAACCGCGGTAGCTAGACAGTTGAAATTATCACAAATTATGTATTTCTGTTGCCGCTATAACAACAAATACTAAAAACAAAATAAAATAAATATTTAAGGGGGGCCCCCATACAACAAACGCGATTTTTTTGCCCTTTTTTGCTCGATATCAATAATGGCAACAGGTAGGCACTTGAAATATTCACAAAATACTCAGTTGTATTTTTACTTTAAAAATAAATAATAAAATTAAAATAAAATGAATATTTAAGGGGGGCTCCCATACAACAAACGTGTTTTTTTCGGCGTTTTTGCCTTGTGGTACGGAACCCTTCGTGTGCGAGTCCGACTCGCACTTGGCCAGTTTTTTTTTAATTTCATTCTGACTCTTTTTATTTTTGCTCGGCTCCTAAGGCTCATAGCGTGATATCAAATAATAAATAGCCTTTAGCCTTCCTCAAGAATAGAATAGAATAGAATAGAAATCAAATGCAAAAAGATTTTTTCAAATCTGACCGGCAGTTCCAGAGATTATCGCGTTCAAACAAACAAACTCTTCAGCATTATTATTAGTATATATATAGATTTATATAATCCTGCTCATCTATGCATAAATGCATAGGTATGTATGCATAAATTGTATCCATAATGTATTCCTACGTCCACAAAGACAAAAATAGTCATCCATTTGTACGCTAAAATGCATCGTAAAATTAATCAAACAAAATAATCTTCCACGCCAAAAACCGGATTCTGAAAACATACAAAGTTATTCCAGCTGGATTTATACTCCTAGCCCGATGCTTGTAGGTAAATATGACATAACAACGAAAATCCCGGGGTTTTACCACAATACCGGTATTTTCCATCCCGATGAATTGCATAACCACACTACCCGTACAAACGTAGGATGAGAAATATAACCCAAATAAGTACAGGGTGTAAAAATACGAGCAGAATGCTTTTGTTAAATGACCTGAGTGACAAATAAACAAATGTGGGATTTAGAGATGACTGCTAGCGGTTGTGGTTTGTCTCTTTTATCCGGGGTCTGTACAAGGTGCGTGGTTTTTATTGCCTTAAGGGTCTTACAGGACCTAAACACAAAAAACGCAAGTTTTAGAAACAATAAAAGGTTATGATTGACTACAGTAAACAAAATCAGAAAAATATATGATATTCTTTAGGATATAGGTATGCTAGGTAGATAGTGTGTTGAAAACATACAACTAATTTGAAATGATAGAAAAATTCATGAATATACCTCTAAAAACTTTCTTTTTACAATAAAAACCATACTAATATTCATACAATCATTCTGAGTTTTTGTCAGATTATTCTACAAGCAACATACTAAAACACTAGTGTTTTAATTTTTTCCCCAAACAATAGATTTTTTGTAATTAAATAATTGCTTCATATTTTGCAATAAATTACCAGCGTTGTGTCATCGCGCTTCTCTTTCTTTTCTATGCGGTCCGACAGTGACCGCGCTTTAGGTCATGTCAGCCCCTTAACGAGATTTGCTGCAAAGATATCATATTTTTGCATGAAATTATTTATTGTTTTGACCCGTAATTATTTCGGTGTTGGTGTTGGACTTCCAGACTTTTCTTTACGTAATCTAGGAATCTAGTAATCCCTGTTCTTAAAACGCTGAAGGAAAACATCGTGAGGAAACCGGCATGTCCTAGAACCAAAAATTTGAAGACTTGACATCTATCAACCAGCACTGTGCCCACGTGGTAGATGTGTGTCCCAGCTGTGGGATTATACTTGTGCTATAAACATTGGTTGTCATAATCGCTTTCCGCAAAATGGTGAGAAATTGTTTTTTCAAGTCATTGCCAGCACCCGGTTCTTCGGGAGGTTCCTGCACATCATCAGGCGGGAGGAAACGCCCGGGTGTCACCATTGCCAGGATCGCCCAGAGGACACGGTGGAGCACACGGTGGAGGTCTGCCCCGCTTGGGCGGAGCACCGCCGTGTCCTCGTAGAGGCGATCGGCAGCGGCGGCGACCTCTCGCGCCCGGCCCTGGTGCAAGCCATGGTCCGGGGCGAGAGGGAGTGGGAGGCAGTCACCTCCTTCTGCGAAGCAGTCATGCTAGCGAAGGAGGTGGCGGGACGGCTCAGGGAGAGAGCCTCCCGTCCCAGCCGCCGCGGGAGACGCTCCGGGCGTCGGGAGCCGCGCGACGACTCCCGGCCACCGTAGGCGCGGGCCTGCGGGCGGAGAGTAATGGGTAGCTCACCGTCCGATCAGGACCAGGCCCGTGCCGGACGGCGCGTACGTGTTCCACGCGCGCCTCAAAGAGATGTCAGCATCGAGGAGGGGCCCCATAGGGCCGAAGCCTGCCGGGTCAGCGGGATTGTCCGAAAGGGTTACCGCTGGCCCGGAACATAAAGGGCTAAGGAAGGAACACGGGTGGGTTTTAGTCAGTAAGAGTCTGACACTCCCTTCCGCTCCACCCAGAGCGGGAGGGGTCATTTGATGATTTCCCATCCGCAAAAAAAAAAAAAAAAAAAAAAAAAAAAAGCACCCGGTTCTTTAGTAAAAGAGTTTAAAATGCCATATTTGGCTGTAACCCAAGTGCTACGGTGCTAACTACCGATTGGATCGTCGTTATTTTACTCGTGTTCAACTAATTGTTATGGATTTTCTGGCAGTAGTTTTTTCGGAGTAAAATAATGCATATTAGCGAAAATGTTTTTATAAACATGATATTAATCCATATCTAAATTATACAGGGTTATTGGTAAAACATTAACAACCTCTTAAGAGGTCATTGTACTCATCATTATAAACAACTTTTACTATGGGGCCAAATCTGGAATCGCGAAAAAAGAATCAGCTGTTCCCTACATTTTGACGAGTTATACGAACATAAATATAGGGAACAGCTGATATTTTTTCGCGATTTCAGGACTGGTCATCTCACCAGTCTCAACCGACGGCGCCCGTTTACGAACATGACGCGTGGATCAGCACCATCTAGCTCAACCATTTTATAGGGAACCAAATGATCCAACACACGCGCCACCATCAGTGAGACATTTAAGTGAACATGACACGTTCTCAACTACCATGCTCTTCCAAGTCAATCGCAAAAGCAACCAGGCTGTTGATACTATCACATACTCGTCGCTCCAGGGACGCCATGACACTTGTCTGCACAAGCGCGTAATATTCACAGACGCCTGTCTCAGTCAACATCCCTGACGAACCGCAAAAGCGCGGTAACCCCAACATTACCCTGAAAGCCTTGTTATATTGAATCCACAGAGCATTGTACGAGAAGGCTTGTGGCTAAGTAATAACAGCCGCACGGTTTGAACGATCAGGTTAAGCTACGCTTGCCGCGGCTGGTCCGTGGATGGGTGACCATCTCCGTGCCTCGGAAAGAACGTTGTACCATTGATTCTGGCTGTCATACGGGGATCTTCGACAGTCGTTACGTGTGGTCAGAAGTACGAAAGTCTGACAACCGGTCTTACCAATGGGTATCGTATTACCCAGTAACTGGGTCGTGCAGGTCAAATAGGCAGTCGATCCATGTAAAATACTGGTATTCAGCTGCATCCGGGTAGATTGGAATCCGACCCCAACATAGTTGGGAAAACGCTAGGCTGGGTTGGATGAGGAGCATTGTATGAGCTCTTTACCCGACTGGGTGACAGCAAACACAGGATTATGTTTTTCATGCGTATCTAAGAATCTTTGTATGTGGGGATTCTTTATACCCTCGAAGCATTCTAACGGCTACCAGCCGTGGCTGGATTGGTTTTAATACATGAGGTATATCGACTCATTTGTGTCACACGATGGTTATAGTTATAGGTTATAGGTTCTGTTTTTTATAAAATCAAAATGGCGGATTTTAGACATAAATAAGTAGTGTGTTGAAAAAAAAATTGTGCCAGGACCATGTGGATCACCATCAAGATAAAGGGCTTGAGACGATTCCAGAAATCAAAATTTAATTCCATATGGCTGCGAAAATTTGTTCATCATGGGTGTCGTTTTCATGGTTTTCGTGTGTGCTAGCGGTATCCGAGGATTTTTAAGGAAATCAGGCATCCATTGCTTCATAGGTTCGTAAAATTTGTCTGCTCAACGACGTAAATAAACTAATGAACGTGGCTGAACTGTCAAAATGAGAGAAATTGCGATCGAATCCCATTTTACGTTTGTTACGCAACTACCCCGCTGAGGGTTCAAGGTTGTGTGTAAAAATCTGGCTGGCAACAGTAACTATTTGTAGAAGTGGCAAATTTTTAGAAGCAGTCACCCATCCAACATTTGCGGTAACATTTCATAACGAACTTCAAAGGCAATCAGTATTATAATTTATTAAAATCAATTTATACCAAGCCTCAGCTATGAATATAAATATCCATCTACCCTACCAAGCTCGCCTGAAAATTCCTGAAAATCATAAATTAAACGAACATCTGTAGTCTCGTTTGCTTTTTAGCGAACACTTTTAAAGGCTGTTTTTACATAATTATGCGGAACCCAACCCACGTGATTACGGTCGACTCTTGAAGTTGTAATCAGGGAACCCGAAAAGGTACTAAAAGCCTGTTTTAATTCAGGAAGGTGAAAGGGTTTTTGAAGTCTTTGTTTACAAAGAAAAGTACTTTTTAAAAGTGAAATTTTAAGAATGAGATGGTTGTGCTTCGTTTTGTTACGGTCTAAGATTAATTTTCGGAATTTTTTTGTGGATAATTTCAGATTTTCTTTTATTAACGTTTTAAAAAGTGGGTAAGTACTTTATAACCCTTTTTTAAGGTTCCGTACCCAAAGGATAAAAACGGGACCCTATTACTAAGACTCCACTGTCCGTCTGTCTGTAGGCTGTATCTCATGAACCGTGATAGCTAGACAGTTGAAATTTTCACAGATGATGTATTTCTATTGCCGCTATAACAACAAATACTAAAAACGGAATAAAATAAATATTTAAGGGGGGCCCCATACAACAAACGTGTTTTTTTCGGCGTTTTTGCCTTGTGGTACGGAACCCTTCGTGTGCGAGTCCGACTCGCACTTGGCCAGTTTTTTCATCATTCCATCATCGTTTTGAAGCTCGAACGGTCTCGTTGTGTATTTAAAAACCGGCCAAGTGCGTGTCGGGCCACGCACAGTGTAGGGTTCCGTAGTAGCCCGTTATCACAATGTATTACGATTCTGTTGTTCTTTATTCTGAATATAAAAAAAAAAATTCATATTTTGTTTTTCAATGCAAGTCTTTACCCGTTATAAACAAGCAACTACTTAATCTTAGTCACTTTTAAGGATTAATGCTATGGATATTGCATTTGGTACAAAATTATCCAACACCCAAGTTCAACGACTGTTACTGCTAAACTAATAAAGTTATCTTAACCGCTATAATTTTCCTTTAAAGTTCATGAAATGCACTATCATTGTGAATTTTTCCAGATTTTTCAAGCCAGCAATTTAGGTTTTAGAGGGGGGGGACGCCCTACTGGAACAAAAATTTGGACTTTAAAGTTCAATATTTCGTAAATGGAGCATTAAATCGAAAAATAATTTTAGCAACCCCGTAGTCATTTTAGAAGACCTATTCAACGATACCCCACACGATGGGGTAGACGACGAAAAAAATATTCATCCCCACTTCAGATGTAGGGGAGCTACCATAAAAAATATATTTTTGAAAATTTTATTTTACCACGTAATTGATATACACACTCCTAAAAAATTACAGCTTTCTAGTACTAACGGTCTCTTAGCAAAACTTCCGACAGATAGACAGACAGACGGACGGACATGACGAAACTATAAGGGTTCCTTGTAGGAACTACGCTTTCGAATTGTGTGCGCTCACTTGAGTGAGGTTCCAAGTGAACTTTATAGAAAAGTATTACTGCATTATCACTAACACTAGCTGTTCCCCGCGGTGTCACACGCTGCGCGGCTCCTAAGGGTCGTAGCGTGATGTTATATAGCCTATAGCCTTCCTCGATAAATGTACTACCCAACACTAAAAGAATCATTCAAATCGGACCAGTAGTTCCAGAGATTAGCGCGTTCAAACAAACAAACAAACTCTGCAGCTTTATAATATTTGTATAGATTATTGAGGTATTAGGGACAGGGTGTAAAGTTCACTCATCTTCCACAGGAAAGGGAGGATCCTCCGACCAGACGGGTGTTGTGTCTGGTGGACTACTGTCCGACGATTGATGTTGGAACGTTGCATACAGGGTTATTGGTAAAACATTAACAACCCCTTAAACACGCAGCGCAGCAGTCCTGCGCCAACCGTGCCGTCACAATATTTCCCGACTTCCACGCGAGCGAAGCCGCGAGCAAAAGCTGGTGTTCAGAAAATGAGTAAAAACAAAACTTGTTATTTATTACTGACAATTTTCTGGAAAATCATCAGTGATACGGTATTTGTGTTTACAAATTAACTCCTTTTCATAACCCATTTTTGTTTACATTCTGTTGTAGGTAATCGGATAAGTAGGGCAAAAAATACAGTTCTCATTTGATTGATTGCTGTTCGGAATAATAAATACAAACCTCTTTTGTTCGAAAGTACAAACGATCAGGCTTTATTGTCAGTTTTTATTGTTGAGATTGAGGTAAGGATATCTGAGCTTTTAACTTTTTTTCACATCAATGAATTCATCAGGCAGCAATTAATTTCAATATTTTGATAACAAGGTGCAAAATCTTGTAAATCTAAACTAATAGGTAATATAAAGAGTAAGAATTTGTTTTTATTTTTTGTATGTTTGTTTGTTACGCTTTTACGCTAAAACGGCTAAACGGATTTGGATGAAATTGAACTCATGGGCAGACCCATGACCTGCTTTAAGACATGGCATGGCATGCCATGCCATATCTAGTAAAAAATAGAATGATTTAGAACTTCCTAGTTTTGTCTTTTTAGGGTTCCGTACCCAAAGGGTAAAAACGGAACCCTATTACTAAGACTTCGCTGTCCGTCCGTCCGTCTGTCTGTCACCAGGCTGTATCTCAAGAACCGCGATAGCTAGACAGTTGAAATTTTCACAAATTATGTATTTCTGTTGCCGCTATAACAACAAATACTAAAAACAAAATAAAATAAATATTTAAGGGGGGCTCCCATACAACAAACGTGTTTTTTTCTGCGTTTTTGCCTTGTGGTACGGAACCCTTCGCCGTAAAATGCAGATTTTAAACGCTTTAATTTTGTTCATTAGGCATATTTACATAATATAAGCTAACACTTAAAATAAAAATAATTATGTACATTTTTATGAAAAATAAACCCGGTCAAGTGCGGGACGGACTAGTGCACCGAGGGCTCCGTACAAGTTTGTAAGTATGTAAATAGTTTATCACGAACTATTTAAATATCTACAAATTTGTACGGAGCCCCCGGTGTACGAGTCGACTGTCTCGAATATTTTAAAGAAAAAAATCCGAAAACCGTATATTTGTAGTTACATTACAAAATATTATTAAAATATTACCTACATATTTATGGTTTTCGGATTTTTTCCTTTACTTACGCTACATGAAATTGCTTCTTGCCAAATTTCATGATTCTAGGTCAACGGGAAGTACCCTATAGGTTTTCATCCCCTTGCGAGTGTCAAAATATGCGGCATAAACGGAACGCAAACGCCCGTATCTTTTGATTGCGTTGTCTTAGAATTTTGATTTTTCACTGCTTCAAGGGATTGCAGCCCTGAGTATTTGATATTAATTGACTTGGCAACTCCACGCGTTCCTGAGAAAAAGGATCTTGACAGACGGACAACGAAGCGATCATATAAGGGTTCCGTTTTTCCTTTTGAGGTACGGAACCCTAAAAATCAACCAAGCGATCCTGGTACCGAGATAGGTGGTACTTAATTATCTTCAGGCAAAACTGACAAGAAAGGTTGACCGTTTTTCGCAAACATTACCCACATGATATGGAAATAATGAGCTAATTTCGTGAACAATTGCCCTTGTATTGCTCATTTGTACAGGCTAACATTGCCCGCAATTTGCTTAGGCTTTTCCAGGCTATTTTCTTCAGCTAAGGTTTGGGGATGAAAAGAAATGTGGTCGTTAATCTAGCCTTATTTTGTAACCATTTTGGGATAATGAGACCTCAGTACGTACATAAAAAGAGTACGGGCATAAAATAGATATTTACAGAAGGTCGGCTCAACATAACGAGCGAAAGCGCACGCACACATCTCCTTCCGTTCTCGCCTCGAGGCTCGTCGCGACGCCGTGTTGACGCGAGTCCATATCCGCCCCAAACTTTTTTTTTTTTTTGAGGGTGGGAAATCATCAAATGACCCCTCCCGCTCTGGGTGGAGCGGAAGGGAGTGTCAGACTCTTACTGACTAAAACCCACCCGTGTTCCTTCCTTAGCCCTTTATGTTTCGGGGTAGCGGTAACCCTTTCGGACAATCCCGCTGCCCCGGCAGACTTCGGCCCTTGCGGGCCCCTTCTCTGTTGCTGACATCTCTTTGAGGCGCGCGTGGAACACGTACGCGCCGTCCGGCTCGGGCCTGGTCCTGATCGGATGGTGAGCTACCCATTACTCCGCCCCGACCCTTGCTCGAGTCAGCTCGCGCCGCTGAGCCTGTAGCTTTAAATTCGCCCCAATATAAAAAGCATGTGCCTTGCTGCCCTCTCTCAGCGACGCCCTAAGCCGAGGTCCGTACCCCACAGGGGTGCCCTTAGCGTGTAGTCGCTTAGTTTTTAAGATTTTTAGCCCTGGCTGGAGGCCTTAATTTATTGAGGCAGCCACAGGCAGGTCCGGTTAAGCAGACTACAACATCCTAGGCTGACATGTGAGCTGCCATTTAAAAAAGTAAAACCATGCACACAGACACGATGACGAATGATTTTTTTTTTATATGTAAGTACGGTTGCCTGAGACTGAGGCAACAGTACATAAAAAAAATCATTTGTGGCGCATGCCTCGCTCTGTCTGGAATAGTCTGGATGCACCTTTACACGTACGTGTAAGCGTGCGTGCGTGCGTGTGTGCGAGCGCCAGCGCAGTAAACGCACTCGCGACTGGCATTTGTGGTCTGTCCGTTTTTGGTTCTACATTCACAATCTAATTCTATGAATCATTTGTCGCAATCGTAACAATATGAAAGTCACAATTGACTCACTACAATAACCCAATTTCCATATTTGCTATTTATAATTAGCAGCTGAAACATTGTTCCTGTGTATATTAGCACAAAAGTAGAAACAGAAGGTACTTATTTACAACGAGCCAAAACGCACACACACATAGACTCAACACACGTACAGCGAGCGCAAGCGCACCCGCGACTTGCATTTGTTTGAGATCGCCGCATCTTGGACCAATCGCGCCAAAGGACTTGAAGGAAAACATTGTGAGGAAATCGGCATGTCCTGGAACCAAAAATTCGACGACATGTCACATCTAGCAACCCGCACGGGCCCGCGCTGTGGATTACTCACTCACTCGCACCGAGAGGGGGCCTGTGTCCCAGCAGTGGGATAATATTATAAGTTGATAATGCCGCACATACGCGTCTATGCGTGCACACGCCAGTTACCGCTCGTTCTATGGAGCCGGCCTTCTGAACCTATTTATTCTGTGGTACTAGGGTCGCTTTAGTCTGGGTTAGAGTACAAATTACCTAGTACTTCACTTAAATACTAAGGTTAGGCTACGTTAGGTCTTGCAAAAGGGGCCTGAGAATCTAATTAGTACGTAGTCGTTGAGAAATTTCGACAAGTACGGTACGGTTGGGTAAGACTGTTCTATTTTGTTCTCGTATAGTTTTCTTTGTGTTTTAATTATTATATTACCAAAAAATTTGGAAAATCCAAAAGTGCACGACAGCACGACTCATTTGATCGTTTAAAAATAGATGTAGATATTATATTAGTTAGTTTTTTTAACCCCCGACGCAAAAACGACGGGGTGTTATAAGTTTGACGTGTCTGTGTGTGTGTGTGTGTGTGTGTGTGTGTGTGTGTCTGTCTGTGGCATCGTAGCTCCCGAACGGATGAACCGATTTTGATTTAGTTTTTTTTGTTTGAAAGGTGTATTAGTCGGGAGTGTTCTTAGCTATGTTTGATGAAAATCGGTCCAAGATGGCCGCCGCTACAAAATGGCGGATAACATATTTTTTCACAATTCCCTCAATATGGGTATCAAATGAAAGGGCTTCAATAGTAGAATACTATACACTATAACAAATTTTGAATCCAAGATGGCCGCCACAACAAAGTGGCGAATTACATTTTTTTTCTCAACTCCCTCAATATGGGTATCAAATGAAAGGGCTTGACAAGTAGAATACTATATACTATTAAAAATTTCAAATCCAAGATGGCCGCCACCACAAAATGGCGAATTACATTTTTTTTTCACAACTCCTTCAATATAGGTGTCAAATGCAAGGGCTTGACAAGTAGAATAATGTACACTATACTTATTGAAAGGGAATGAGGAATATTAACTACCTAACGAAATGAAAACTAAAAACTTGAAAAATATAATAAAACAAAAAAATCTGTTTAGTCTTAAAAAATATTCTTCAACTATAAATTAATCAATATTTTTTGACGGATAAAAAACCTGATTAAACACCAAATTACCAGAATCTTAAACCGGAAGAAAATAAAAGAAATGAAATACAAAAATTAAGGAGTCCCTACAAAAAGCATGAAATAAAAAATTAAATTAAAAATTTTAAAAACCCCCGACAAAAATAAAAATAAGGAATCCCTACAAAAAGAATGAAATAAAATAATAAATTTTAAAAAATCTTATGGAAGTCGGGGGACCTCAGAAGCAGAATAGAAGGTTTTCCACAGAACGGTCCCCCGACTTCCATAAGATTTTTTAAAATTTATTATTTTATTTCATTCTTTTTGTAGGGATTCCTTATTTTTATTTTTGTCGGGGGTTTTATTAATTAAAATCAACTACTTACTTTGAATAAAAGAGCCATTTTTAATAGTATGTAATAGTGTTGCGTAACACACTATCAATCTCAATCTGTATCATTTTGAAGGATATTGCTAATCCATTGCTTCAAATGTTCTAGAAATGTGTCTGCCAACAGTGTAAATAACGCAATGAATGTTGTTGAACTGTCAAAATGAAAGCTATCCCTACTGTTAGTATGGTACGCAATTAGCCCGTAGCTCAAAATAATACGCCGTCAGAAAGCTTTAATAATACAAATACCGAACTAAAATATCTCCACATTCGTCTCACTTTATTTTAATATGAGTGTGCCGGAATTTAGCGTTTCCGCCGAAATTAGAGTATAGACTGTGGTTTTATACCGCAAAAAGAATATATCAACTGCAAACTAAGCCCGGGTTTGCTTGCACAGTTTTAATTATGATGGAGGTTATTTTTATTAAAACTAAAAAGAATTCTGTGTGATTTGTGCAGCTTTTTGAGTACCTGTAGTGCAGGCGGATTTATTATTTATGGCTTGAAATGCAGACGTGGTTTATACTACAGTACCGAACTTAGGAAAAATAAAATAGCCTCCCCGACCGTTTTCGGTCACGGTGGCCAATCTCAATGGAAATTAGCCAGGTACGCAGGAGATATTATAGTGCACAAGTGTGTGCGCAAACACAGGTGCACTCTCTGTTCCTTTACTCTCATAGTCCGATGGGACGGCAATCCGACACGACCGGGGAGAGTTCAGGCGCAGGGCCAACGGCTTTACGTGCTTTCCGAGGCACGGGGGTATTAAACCGCCAACTTCCAAACTTCGGACTGTTACTAAGAAATTCCTAATGGAAAACCCAATAACACTTTGTCTGACCCGGGAATCGAACCCAGGACCCCACGCTCAGCAGTCGCGCTTCCAACCACGAGACCAACGGGGCAGTCAAAGAACAAAGGAATTATTTGAGAAAATACTTTTCGTTGTAATTAATTGTAATTTATAATTAATGTTGTCTCATACATTTTCCTTAACGCGACCCTATTACTAAGCCTCCGCTATCCGTCAGTCCGTCCATCCGTCCGCCCCTCCGTCCGTCTGTCTGTCGGTCAGCGGGCTATCTCATAAACCGAAATAGGTAGACAGTTTAATTTTTTATTGTGTTTTCATCACCAAAAAAAAAAAAAACAATAAAAAGTAAAAAATTGAAGGGAGAAGAAACGTGTATTTTGCCTTGAGGTACAGAAAATATCTTTGAGTACGTAACATACTTAAAATGCACTCATATGAAAGTTTCATACTCTACCTCCTCACGACTTATCGCATTGCTAACAGTCGTTCAAAAATGATGATGGTACAACCCTAATTTTCCCGAAAAAAAAATCTCTAAAACCAGCTAATGAGAACGAACTGACAACACCTAAAGTCAAATTAGGGATCGTCCCAAAGACACGGATTATACTTTATCTCCCGTTATCCTGTCCAATTAGCCCAGCCGTGGGACGAACGGCACATGGCGTCCCATATTTTCACCTCGAATTTATTGTATAAGAAAATTCGCTTGTGATTTCGTTCTAAGTTACGTGAGAGTACGGATTTTGTGGGTAAAAACGTGCTTGGTTTTACGTGTGAGTTCGCCCGGTAAAGGTTATAAATGTAATAATAAACGAATTGTGAACTACAATACGACCGACGCCGACGTAACTTGGCGGTTCTGAGTATAGCCTTTGCGAAATTTCGCGCATGTTCTCTCACTCACACTCGCCTCATCCTCATGCCACCATTTGGTTCCTAAAAAACGTTCCTGCGCAGCCTTCTGCGCGAAGTTCAGGCCCACCAAGTTACGTTCGGTCGTATTGCAAGCTTTGTATGGACTGTGTGATTATTGTGAGACTATCTGTTGCCTGCGACCTTCACTTTGTTTGATATTTTTTTTGCCGAAGAACTATCGCAGTAAATACGTAAAAACAAAATTACGACTGTCAACCTCCTTTTTAACCAACTTCCAAAAAGGAGGAGGTTATTTGTGGTTTGTTTTGTTGTTGGTTAAAAATAACAAGATATTTGAATACGGAAACGGACTTTATTGTAATCCACAATCAGAAATAGTGATTTAAAAATAACCCAAAGAATTAGCATGTCCATTCAACGTGGCAATGCTGTCAGTCTTCTGGGCATGTTTCCGGATGACAGCGATGCGGACGAATACTTCGACGCCTAAATATCCTTTTGTTTTTGTATTTATTTATATAGTTAGTTAGTCTTTTAATTTAGTACCTACCTAGTGTAAATATTTAGTTTATGCATTGACTGCCACTGCGGTCACCGGTGACCGCGAACAATAGATTTTCTATTGTGTCTGTGGTCTGACAGTCAACGTGTTAAGAGATTATGAAAATAGAATACCCATTTTTTTCCGTTGGTAAGATTTTTTGACATCCGTCTTAAATCTGCTGAGATATCGACGTGTTAACTCTCTATATTATATTGTAGTCTGTGCGCAAACTAAAACAATGAATTCAGCACATGATTTTTAAACGTAAAAATTTTTCGTCGGCTATTAAAAGAAAAAAAAGTATAGGCCGACTGCGCAGTGCGGGAGGGGTGATAGTTGTCAGTGTCACAAGTTGACGAATCACAGCTCTCGCATTACGTCACCAAACCCCTCCCGCACCGCGCTGCTACCTCAGACAACGTCTCAGTTAAGCGGTTTTGCTGATCTCAGCATATTCACCAAACAAGCCGCCTCAGCATTTTTTCCTACCAAACATTTCCAAAGATTTTACTCAAAATCACTTTCCTTCACTTATCGAAATTTCTGTCGAATTGTTTCTGGCTGTCATTTGGCCGCGTCAGCCAATCAGCATCCATGAGCGGCGAAATTGGGTAACAATGGAGAAAAGGGTGGTTAGGTGAGTTTACTTATATTTTCGACACAGATAAGCTTAGTGGGGGGCTCGGGGCTAAAGAGGGGCTCGGGGCTAAAAAATAACAGCCGCACGGTTCGTACAGCAGTGGTGGCCCAGTGGTAACAACAGCCACTTACGAGATGTAGGTCGGAGGTTCGAACCCTGACAGCCTGACGCTGCTTTACTTTGTGTAAGTTATTTCAATACCACACTGCTCTCAAAACGGTGAAGGAAAACATCGTGACGAAACCAGCATGTCCTAAAACCAAAAATTCGAAGACATGTGACATCTACCAACCCGCACTGGACCCGCGTGGTGGATACTACGGCCCTCTCACAGAGAGGATATCTGTGTCCCAACAGTGGGAACATTAAAGGCTGATTATGCCCTGGTCGAAGGTTCAGCTATGCTTGCCGCGGTCGATTCGTGGATCTGTTACATACCGAGACCCCTCCGTGCCTCGGAAAGCACGTTAAGCCTTTGGTCCCGGCTGTCATTTGCAGATCTTTGACAATCATTACGGGTAGTCGGAAGCACAAAAGTCGGACAACCAGTGCTACTGTAGCGGTATCTACAACGCCACATGAGAACAACGCGTCATACTGGCGTCACACAAATCCTGCATCTCGCAAGCAGAGTTTACCGCGCAACTAGCATAGATACAAGGGCCGACACGAATCATCGGGCAGTTGCCCTCCAGACACAACACCCGTCTGGTCGGAGGATCCTCCCTTTTTTATAGAGTATGAGTGAACTTTACACCCTGTTCCTCATACCTCTATACTACCAAGGGGTATCATGTTATAGAGTAACGGGGTTGTAGAGGTCAGATAGGCAGTCGCTCCATGTAAAATACTGGCATTCATCTGCATCCGGTTAGACTGGAAGCCGACCCCAACATAGTTGGGAAATGGCTAGGCAGTATGACTTACATTTTCAACAAAGATAAGCTTACTAAATCTGCTTTGCTGACAAGTTCAGTACTAATCTCATGGCGAATCTAGTTGAATCGAGATTTATGTCTTATGTTCTAGAATTTGGGTCTGAATCGTAAACTGTTATCGTGAAATACGCTTTTATTCCCGGGGTGTGATAGTAAACCCAAACTTCGCTAGCTTTGTATAACGTAATCAGCCTATAATAAGTGAAAGTATACAGGGTGGAATTTTCGAAGCGTACCTGGAGGGAAAGTACTCTAAATACTGGAGACAGCAAATTTTACTCAAAGGAAACATTCCTTTATTTAAAAAAAGAAACAAAACGGCATTTAAAGATTTTTGAAAATACGCTTGCCACACCCGGGAATCGAACCGACTAAAATCCGAAAAAATAGCATCCTGTACTTTTATGACACCAATGGATAGGGCCAATGATGAGGATGAAATCTCTCTAGCAAACATGGTAAATTAAATTTTAAGTTATATCTGTGGTCGAGGACAACGTAAAAACGCACGCACGAAAACCTGGGTTCGATTTCCAGGTCGGGCAAATTGTTATCGGGTTTTCCCATTACGAATTTCTCAGTAGAAGCCCGGAGCCTGGATTCATGTTCGGTTGGTGACGTAAACATAACACAATTTGACACAAAATAACTGCAACTCACACCCTACGCCCTAACACTTAAAGATAAGACCTTCTTTCAACCCCATTGATCCCTATTTCGGGGTACAAAGAGGGAATACAGTCCCCAATAAAGATTATCCTAATTAGATTAAATAGGACCATATAATAACGACCCTTATTTGATTAGGAATCTAAGGTACACTTAAGACGTGGCCACAGAATGGACAGAAACAGAAGGTCGTCTCCATACAATCAGCGAAAACCGGCGCCCGCACACAGGCAGTACAGTCTCTGTAAAAAAGCATTCGTCACCTTAAGGGGGAAGCGCTAAGGTAGCCCACGAAATTCAATTTGTCTTACGTTTTTTGCAATTTGCTGGTCAGTATTAAGTTGTACGTTGATAAAAATACGATTCGCGGCCGTAACAAATATGTATTTACAGCATTATAACCATTAGGATCAGTAATACAGGTCCTCTCAATCTGTGTGGTTCTTTCCTCAAAACCTCGTCTAGTTTTTAAAATATCATGGACGTGTGTGTTTGTGCAAACCTACTTACAAAATGAAATAATTTATCATAGGGTTTCGATTCCGCACTTATAGTTTTGAGCATTTGTGCTATTAATGGTTATAGCGCTGTCATCGGCAAAAAGTTACATAGGGTGACTTGTAACTTTCGGCATAATATTATTTATATAGATTATAAGTAGAGGAGGCCCTAAAACACTGCCCTGGGGTACGCCATATGTAATGTTCGATGATCAGATTTGTAGATTCGTTGACATTTAGTTTTAAAATTAATTTCAGATACTTCAATCTTCAACATACTGTTTCTAGGGGGCCAAAAAAAGCCAGTTTGGCAGAATCATAAAAGGATAACATTATGAATCATAATGGACAGGTAACTGTTAAGTTAATCGTATCAAACCCCATTGGTGAAGGATTTTTCAATTATTTTTTTTTTTGTCTGTGCTAAATTACCAATCAATCCAATCCGAATCCAATCCCAATTTCTTTGATTATACCTACGTACCTGAAAATGAGATAAACACACGATCGTGAGCTATGGAAAAGCCTGGGGGAGGCCTATGCTAAAGAGCAAAGCAATCTCGATATTTCGGATGTCTAAACTTTGAATTTAAATACCTATATTGTTAAACTAGTTTGTAAGATTGCTAATAAATGCTATTAGAATCGAGGAGGGGCCCCATAGGGCCGAAGCCTGCCGGGTCAGCGGGATTGTCCGAAAGGGTTACCGCTGGCCCGGAACATAAAGGGCTAAGGAAGGAACACGGGTGGGTTTTAGTCAGTAAGAGTCTGACACTCCCTTCCGCTCCACCCAGAGCGGGAGGGGTCATTTGATGATTTCCCATCCGCAAAAAAAAAAAACCCAATTTCTTTGATTACCATAATGTTATCCTTTTATGATTCTGCCAAAGGGGCCTATTTTAGGCCCCCTGTTCTTTGAATAAGACTCGACCTTCTGTCACTTTTCTTCTGTTCTGTGACATTAGGGTGAAATGAGGGGTGAAAGTATAAAGGTTTATGTAATTTACCAAATAATGTCCTTCATTGATGTTTTGTAAATGAAATGATGATTGATTCTGTATTTGGTTATTGATATTGAGGTTTAATGAAAAGGGACCGACGTAATTACAGCTTTGATGGGGTACTTAATTGCTATTTCCGGTTTTCTAATAACGGTGGTCGAAATTATCTTCTTATTTGTATTTATGAAACTTTTTTATCGAGGAGTTTTAATTAGATTCTTATTAAGTTATTATTAGGTTTTGTTGGCCGTAAAGATTTTTTGGGTAGTCAGTTCTAAAGAAATAAATCCAAGTCTATTAGGCCACTTTCTCACATGCAAATGTGCATGTCCATAGAGGTATGAGGAACAGGGTGTAACGTTCACTAATCCTCCATAGAAAAGGGAGGATCCTCCGACCAGACGGGTATTGTGTCTGGCGGGCAACTGCCCGATGATTCATATCGGGCCGTTGTATCTATGCTAGTTGCGCGGTAAACTCTGCTTGCGAGATGCAGGATTTTGCATGACGTCAGTGTGACGCTGTAGATGTGGCGATGTAGATTCACCACATAGCAAACTCAAAGCATTTATTTCAATTAAACCATGTAGATTGCACTGTGAATTGCTGTGTGGCACTTTTGAATTGTCAAAATTACATAGTCTGTCAGTTAATCAGAAAGTTGAAGCTAGTTGCCCATTCCAAAACGTAGATCTCTATGGAGATGAACGGGCAAGAAACTCCATGGACACTCTTTTAAATCAAGATCAAAATCCTGGGCACATTATTCTTGTAGCTTCTATGTATATCCATGAAGGACAGGTATATTTCTAAGCAGGTGACGATGTCAGCGGGATTGTCCGAAAGGGTTACCGCTGGCCCGGAACATAAAGGGCTAAGGAAGGAACACGGGTGGGTTTTAGTCAGTAAGAGTCTGACACTCCCTTCCGCTCCACCCAGAGCGGGAGGGGTCATTTGATGATTTCCCATCCGCAAAAAAAAAAAAAAAAAAAAAGCAGGTGACGATTTTTCTCGACTTGTTTCGGTCTCAAACCTAGTCCCTATTCATGATCAGGGTGACTTTCTTTCCTGCTGTGGTTGATGATTGTCAACAGTATGGAGGCAAAATTTTGTCCAAAACTCGTTCTCTCTTTTTCTTTTGTCTGAAATGAAATGAAATTGTTTATTCTGTAAATTGGATTTCAGAATCACTTATACACGTAATATAAAAAACGGTCAAGTGCGAGTCGTCCTCGCACACCGAGGGTTCCGTATAAATTTGTAAATGTGTAAATAGTTTATCACGGTTTTTTTTTTAATGTAACTACAAATTTAGGGTTTCGGATTTTTTCCTTTACTTGTGCTACATGACATTGCTTCTTGCCAAATTTCACGATTCTAGGTCAACAGGAATTACCCTATAGGTTTTGATTCCGGAACATAAATTCCCGTATCTTTTGATTGCGTTGACTTAGAAGTTTGATTTTTTTCACTGCTTTTATTGCCTTGAGTATTTCATATTCATTTCAACAATATAACTCCACGCGTTCTTGAGAAAAAGGGTCTTGACCGACGGGAAGACCGACGGGCAAAGAAGTTATCTTATAAGGGTTCCCTTTTTCCTTTTGAGGTACGGAACCCTAATAAGAACAAATAAGCTTGAGGGAGGGAGTCCTATCTGACTCGACCACAAACTCAGTGGCCAAAGTCTCTTAAGTCCAGACATCTTGTTCAGATCATGTGAGGACCATGTAGATTAGTGTCTGAAGTAGTCTTTTGTGGAAAAGAAGTCTCCCCTTTCTCCCTCTGTAAAATTTGGTGACGCATAACCAATTACCCAGTATTGCAGATGTCCACACCTCTCAGTTTGAGACGTGGACAATCCGAGCAAGAGAAAGACACAGGATAGAGAAGATGCATTCGAAAAGTGGTGGTGGAGGCAAAAGCTTATGGACAGCCAAACGCACAAGTGTCTGTCTTTTTCCAACTCGAAATCAAGACCCGATTGCCTACAGTTTGCCGACAGCGTATTTTGACCTGTTTCGGCCACATAATGCTAAGGGGAGATAGCAGCTTTGAAAAACTGGTCGTTGTTGGCAATACTGAAGGAGCGAGCACGAGGCCGGTCGCCAACACAATGGTCTGACCATGTAAAAGAAGCTACGTCCTTAAGCAATCTTCAGCATGTGGTCATGGCAACTTTGTACCGGACTCGATGGAGGCAGATTGTCCGCGTATAGGGGTGACCACGATCCTCAGTAATGAGGGACCCATTGAAGAAGGAAGGCAGATGACCATAGCCGGCAGTAAACATTACCCATCAGATAATCTGTCGACAAGACTGCCAACCTTTCCGTTAAAAAAATCCATTATCTCTGAAAACCAATTCATTTTCCCTGCAGCCTGTGACACGGATTAATTGAAAACTTTTTTCATTGAACGATCAATTATTTTTTATCAATAGAGCTTTCATTCTTAATCTCATCACATCCATCCAACTTGTTGAAGTAAGGATAAGGCCTAGATTATTTTTCAGCCTAAGTTTCGGCCTAAGAGAATATCTAAAGTTGGTAAGTATTGTTTTCCCTGTTTTTGATGAAATTTCAAGTTTAAGTAAGAAGTTGTTCTAAGAATTTTGGGATATTAATATTAAGAAGTTTTGATTAGCAAAGCTTCTAGACTTAATTTGTTGGGACTAGTCTTAAAAGTTTGTTTATTGTTGACGGAATGATTTATAATACTTTGGATTAGAAGTGCTTATAAAAAACAAACTTTTAAGACTAGTCCCAACAAATTAAGTCTAGAAGAGACTTCATTTGTTGGGACTAGTCTTAAAAGTTTGTTTATTGTTGACGGAATGATTTATAATACTTTGGATTAGAAGTGCTTATAAAAAAATTTGACGGGGTAGTCAGAGAGAGGAGAACCAAGGTAACCGACGTAGCCCGAAGAATTGCCAAACTGAAGTGGCAGTGGGCCATCTGTTCTGCGAGCAATGTACAAAATGTACAAAGGTTCTGGAGTGGCGACCGCGTACCGGAAGACGAAGCATTGGAAGGCCTCCCACAAGGTGGACCGACGACCTTGTGAAGGCCGCAGGAACCCGTTGGATGCGAGAAGCACAGAACCGGTCGAAGTGGAGGTGCTTGGGGGAGGCCTATGTCCAGCAGTGGACGTCTTTCAGCTGAAATGATGATGATGAGTCAGAGAGCTCTTGGCGAAGGACCTCTTCATCAATAAGAACATCAAGTTAGGATTGTCAACATTACCAGCCCTCATGCTGGGAGTTTTTCTGAAACCATTGAAAAAGCTGCTGGCTGGTGTCCCACTCAACGGCAAGAAAGAAAGAGTAGATAAAAAAAAAAACAGTGGCACTCCGGGAGTGCCGACAGAAGTGAAAACAAAGCGGGTATTTTTTTTAATCGTCTTATAAACAAAACACGCGTGGTGTCGCTTACGGTAACAGTGGCGCGAGTTAGGCAGGATACAAAAGTCTAAAAAGTTAGTATTTTTAGACCTTTGTATCCTGCTTATGCGTATGAAGTTTCATTAAAATCGGTTCATTCATTTCGAAAAATAAGGGCTTGAAAGTTTGTATAAAATGCCGCACGGCGTAAACGCTCTTAACTAAATATCTATTTAAAATAGTTTGAGTCTAATTATAGAATCTAAAAAAGCTTCAAAATGTCAAACGAAATATTTTATTCAAAAAACAGCCATATTCGCTGGTATGCTGTTATGGTGAACTACGCCGTAGCATAGTGTGAGCTACGCCGTAGCACAGTTTGACCTATACCGTAGCACTCTCCATCCGTCTTACGAATTTTCGATCAGGTCACGTGTCCTGACGCGAGTTTAACATTTTTTACCCATTACAAAAAAAGTGTACAACGCCGCTAAAGAAGTTTTCACTTCAAAAAACTGGGCAAGAGCGAGTCGGGACTCGCGCACCGAGGGTTCCATACCATCATATAAATTTTCACCGGCGAGCTCAAGCAAAGGCAAAGGCTAGCCAGATGATGATTTTATGATGTTTAGGTATCGAAACACTGCGGAGTTTAGTTAGCCAATTTAAAATAACCCTGTCTAAAAGGTAGTATTTGTGTCTACAGTCTAAAACTCAAACCGCCCTAGCTCCTCACTTTATTAACAAAGTAGGTATTTTTGTTACAACGCAGTTTCTAGTTTAAATGAAGTTTTTGACTAATAATGTGGTTCAGCGTACATCCTTAATTTAAAGATCAAAAGGCACGAGTTTGTCGAATGTTCGCGTGGCCTTCAAATCCGATTAGTTTCGGATTGTAGCCGTTAGATAAGAAAGGTTCAGAAGTATAAATTGACAATCTATAAACATATTGGTCATCCTCTGCCTAGCCTTTTCCCAACTATGTTGGGGTCGGTTTCCAGTCTAACCGGATGCAGCTGAATACCAGTATTTTACATGGAGCGACTGCCTATCTGACCTCCACAACCCAGTTACAGAGTTATACGATACCCCTTGGTAAGACTGGTTGTCCGACTTTCTACCCGTAACGACTGTTAAAGATCCACGAATGACAGCCGGGACCAACGGCTTAACGTGCTTTCCGTGACACGGAGGGTTCTCGGTATGTAAAGATGGGCGCCCATCCACAGACCACCGCGGCATGCGTAGCTAGTAGTGGTTTTTTCGCTTTCGAATTGTGTGCGCTCACTTGAGTGAGTTTCGAAGTAAACTTTACACAATAGCCCTACTGGAACTTCTGTTAATTTTTTACATAGTCAACCAAAATTTTCCGGGCGACATCAAAAGACCGCTTGTGCCCAAGCTAACATTCGTTTCCAACTATTTTGGGCAAAACATCTGTGACACGTCAAATATTTAAACTTCAATGCGGTTTGGGATTATATTAAATAGGGTTTTGTTATAGTTTTGTGGTTACTGGGATAGATAAGGTCTTTCTCTATATTCTCCAGGGTGTCGTAAACGTGGTATCATTGGTGAGTGAGCAAAACCGAGACCGCTTAGCATGTGGTGTCCTGAGTTCGATAACTGGAGGAGGAAAAGTGTTATTGGATTTTTCTACAGGAAAATTTATAAGAGTAACCTGGAATGCACTGTTATTGGCAAAAGACTTGCCTCGTGCCATACAAATTGTCGGAATTTCGCAAGTTAAGTAATCGCCTTTTCAAAAACCATTTTTAACCGACTTCAAAAAAGGAGTGAGCTTTATTTATAAACAATGTCGAGACAGGTAAAAATAACAAAATCAAATTCTAACTTAACTAAAACTATACAGAAACTAGAAAATAGCGTCGAAAAACTCATCCGCATCGCTGTCGACTGGTAATGTACCCAAGAGACTGGCGGCATTACCACGTTGTATGGCGATGCTTAGCCTCTGGCCAAGGTAAAAGCCAGTCCTTGTGTCACGGGAAGTGTCAACCAGCCGTTTCGAGATTTCTTTAAAAAGACCATGAACACTCGGACCCCACGGCCCGAGGGTTTCAACCCCAAACGGCTCGAAAATATGATTTCCGATGAGGTTATTATATTTGGAAAATAATATAATAACTTCATCGGAAATTATTATGAATAACCTGCTCCTTTTTGGAAGTCGGTTAAAAAGGAGTTGGTTCTCAATTCGGATGTTTATTTTTTTTTCTGTTTAGGTTTGGGAACAATGGTGGTAAGGTAACGGTCGCGACTTACGAGTGACGGCACGGTTGGCGCAGTGGTTAAGCGATTGACTGCTGCGCTGCGTGTCGCGGGTTCGATTCCCGCACGGAACAAATATTTGTATGACCTATGACCTAGTTGTTCCGGGTCTGGCTGTTTGTGTATGTGAGTTTAAATGTTTGTAAACGCACCCACAACACAGGAGAAATTCCTAGTGTGGGGCAACGTTTTTTTAAAAAAAAAAAAAGAAAAAAAAAAGGAAAAAAAAAAGTGGTGTTGAGGTGGGTTCGAACCCAGTCAGTGGCTTTATTTTGTGTAAATTATTTCATCATCATTGCTCTAAAAACGGTGACGAAAAACAGTGAGGGAACCTGCATTTTCTAGAACCAAAAATTCGAAGACATCTACCAACCCGCACCGGGCCCACTCCCTCACACAAAGAGGAGGCATGTGTCGCCAGCATTGGGAACATTCAAACTCAAACTCAAACTCAAAGCATTTATTTCAATTAAACCAATTACAGGCACAAGGGGGTCGGTCACCGGGTCACCGGGATTGTCAGGGTCAGCGGGATTGTCCGAAAGGGTTACTGCTGGCCCGGCACATAAAGGGCTAAGGAAGGAACACGGGTGGGTTTTAGTCAGTAAGAGTCTGACACTCTCTTCCGCTCCACCCAGAGCGGTAGGGGTCAATTGATGATTTCCCATCCACAAAAAAAAGGGGGTCGGTCAGTCAGAAAGATGATGCTAGTTGCCCATTCCAAAGCGTAGGTACCTACGGAGAAGAACGGGCAAGAAACTCCATGGACACTCTTTTAAATCTAAATAATATGGTTACAAAGTCTTGGTTATTTTAGGCTGATTACGCTATAATGCTTAGGACTCACTCTTTAACTAAGACATTCACACTGCATTTTACACTGCAAATAAGCTTACAAGTGTACTTTCTCATTTACCAAGATATTTACAAGTCCTCCCGTTGAAAACATGCTTAACGTTTCAGCTAAGAATGCCCGAAACGAAAACTTACGCGCAATAAAATTCTGGGCTCTCGGTAAACCAAAGTATGAAAGAATTTTTAAAAATACCATCCCTCCATCTTGAAGACGATGCCACGGTATGTGGGTAGATATAAATGTAGTCTAGTTCGCGTAGGATTTCTTGTAAAATGTAGGTAAGCTTTTAGGAAAGTCTTCAGTGAGTTCTACGAACAAACTAACCGGTGTCGGATGACCATGCGCGAAGGATGAAAGAAGGATTTATGGTAGCATGCGGCCGCGGGAAGGTACTTTCTTGTTTCATCCTTTTCAGTAGTCCGGTTTTAGTTTTTAAACTTTTGAGTGGCAGAAAACACAAAATTAATCAAAAATGATCTGTCGCGTTAAAGACGCTGAGTGCCGAAATCCAACATCGTTGGATCGGTTCACTAATGAGTTAATTTTCCACCTTTCACTTCAAGTATGCGGAGTAAAAAGTGAAGCGCCTGATATTGGACGGCTCGTATGGGCGGCGCTAGGCCACAATTTTTTTTTTTTAGCCTGCGCTGCCCCACTCCTCGGCAAAGGCCTTGGAGGGAGGCCTCCTTCCATCATTCGCGAGCCCACGCGTCCTCCTTCCACTAAAATAAGAAAGAGAAAATCCACAAAATCGTTCAAGACATGTCGCCACTGGTTTCTAGTACGTGGCGGACATGCAGTTTCATTTGTTGTCTCCAGTAAGATAGGAACTCTTCTGCTTCACAATGTAAATAACATTCTAGAGATTTATTTACGTCAAAACTTCTCTAGGAAAGAAAGAAAGAAAATACGTTAATTTGCGGTAAACATGACGCAATAAAGAAAATAAACAAAAAAAAATAAGAAAGGGCACCAAACAATAAACTTTTATTCTATCAAAGACCGAGAGCCCGAAGGGACTTCCCATCAGTAAAAATTACGAACTTCTATACAAACTTTCATCCCCTATTTAAACCCCTTAGGGGATGAATTTTCAAATACCCTTCCTCGGTACCTTTGTTTTTATGGAAGTGCCCATCATCTGCCTAGACTTTTCCCAACTATGTTGGAGTCGGCTTCCAGTCTAACCGGATGCAGCTGAATACCAGGATTTTACATGAAGCGACTGCCTATCTGACCTCCACAACCCAGCTACTGGGTAATACCCCTTGGTAAGACTGGTTGTCAGACTTTCGGGCTTTCTGACTACCCGTAACGACTGTCAAAGATCCACGAATGACAGTCGGGACCAATGGCTTAACTTGCTTTCCGAGACACGGAGGGGTCACGTTATGTAAAGATGGTCAGCCGTGCTTCTAGACCCAGAGGTTGAGGACGTCTACTGCCAAAGCACGGAATCCGTGGTTTCAGCCGAAGTTACGGGTGATTCTTCTGTTACTAAGAAATTCCCTAATGGAAAAACTCAATAACACTTTGACCGACCCGGGAATCGAACCCAGGACCAGCTCAGCAGTCGCGCTTGCGACCACGAGACCATCGGGGAGTTAATTTAGCAGTAAGTGGCAAGAGAATTTCAATGTAAATCGCATTCCTTAGTTTTCCGGCAACACAGATGTTATTGCATTCGTTGACAGTTTTAAGGACTGCTTTAGCAATAAATCGGCTTTAATTACAAGATAATGTTGTTCAGACAATATTGTTGAAATATTTTAAGTGAGTAAAGTAGGATAGTTGTGGTAGCTTGAGTTAATAGAACAGCTTCTTTATCTAAAGTTGACGTCTTGCAAGATACGAAGGATTTATTTTCAAATAAACGTAAACAATGCAAAAGCACTAATGAAAGCTAACAGTTTTAGTGCTAAATTCCATACGAATGGGACTCTATATTATGTCACTTAACTTGAATTACGAAATTCAACTTAACTGTTACGAAATAAAGACTTGGTTGTGCATAGCATACCTAAGCATAATCAGCCCATAATGTTCCCACTGCTGGGACACAGGCCTCCTCTCAGTGAGAGGGAGCGGGCCGTAATCCAACACTCGGGCCCGATGCGAGTTGGTGACATGCCAGTTTCCTCACTATAGTTTACTTAACTGTTTTGAGAGCAGCGGTATTTACAAAAAATGTATTGATTAGCCAGAAAAATTAAAACACTATTACGTCAATATGTAGCTTGTAGAATAATTTGATAAAAAATCAGAATGATAGCATGTTTATTAGTATGGTTTTTAATCGACAAAAGGAACTTTTAGAGGTATCTTCGTGATTTTATTCTATCGCATAAAATTTGTTGTATTATGTTTTCAACACACTATCTAACTAGCATACATACATATGTATGCTAGTTAGTATCCTGAAGAATATCATATATTTTACTGAATTTGTTTACTGTATTCGATCATATACTTTTAGGCATTATAAAACTTGCGTTTTTTGCGTTTAGGTCATGTAGTCCCCTGAACAATAAAATCATTACGTAGGTCATAGATAGTTGGTATAGGTACGTACTATTAAATGATACTTAAATTCCTCAGAGCAATTCGTCCCACCACCATTATTGCCCAACAAAGTTACAAGGTACTTACGCAACGCGAACTCTTATGTACACGAAAGGAACTTACTCGTATATGTAACTGTTACTACCAAAAACGTATCGTAAGTCGTACAGGCTTATGTATCGCAAGTAATACAAGGTGCGTATCGTAATTCGTAAGTGCGTATCGTATAGGGTCGTGTAGTTTTATGGGATGTCGTGCTTATTTGCAATGCGCTTATTTGTAGTGGGGGACAGGAAAATTGGGTCGGTGTTTGAAATGGGATTCGATGTGAGAGGATTCGAAATTGATAGGAGATTGTGCGTGAATGGGAGTTTGTCCGTGGGTATACTGGCTGAACGATAATGAATAACGTTGACACATAAGTAGCTCTTCTTACCCTTGTGATTTTAACGTAGCTATCCATACTATATTATTATAAATTCGAAAGTAACTCTGTCTGTCTGTCTGTATTTTACCTTTTCACGCCAAAACCACTTAACGGATTTTGATAAAATTTGGCAGAGAGATAGATTGCATCCCGGGGAAGGACATAGGATAGTTTTTATCGACATACCTCGCGGGCGAAGCCGCGGGCGGAAGCTAGTTATGTATATTCATTTATGTACTTATTACTCCACTGTTTGACATTGTGCATCCAAAGTTAAATATGATATCGTTTTGACTTATTATTAATTATATCTGTAAGGAAACAGAATAGTAAAATAAAAAGTCATTAAAAATTTATGAGCAACAAAGATTCGTTTTTTCTTGCTAGTTTTAACGTAACTTTGGGTGTAAATAACTACTAAAATAACTGTATAATCTTCAAAACCAAGTCCGTACCGACAAAGCTCAGTTATCGAAGAGTTCAATAAACTTTACTTTTTTTTTTATTTAAGGGGATTCGGTTAACAATGACGATGTCGCGACGTAATTCTAATTATAATACAACACTTATGTCTACATACATCTTATCTCTCTAAAATCTTATCAGTATTACAACAATGGAGTGGAAGCAGAACCCAGCTATTGCTGGGTGGTGCTTCCGCTCCGTAAATGGCCCGTGTATAACGCACACATCTTCCCGGCCCCCTCCGAAAAGGGGAAGGCCAAGAAGCTGCTGCATAACCCTATGTTGTACTGGGAATCCCCAAGTGCCTGTTGCCGCTGACCCTCATTCCGGACACATTCGAGCAGAACATGGTGAACATCCTCGATCGCGTTACACTCCGTGCAATTAGGTGAGTCCGTTTTACCCATTAAATGTGCAAATTTATTTGATGGGATGTGCCCGGACCGAAGTCTCAGGAGTGTCACAATATATTGTCTATGGGCTTCCATCTCCTGGAACCATGGGCAACGAAAAGGTCCTGCCTGTATAGTCCTGTACCATATGCCTTTGGTGAGCGACCTCTCATCAAAGTATTCCTGCCACATTTCTTTACAAATCTTTTTGACTGCATACCACTGCATAGGTAAATCAATTACAAACTTTACTTGTAATTGATTTACCTATGCAGTGGTTTTTTCATAAAACCCAATTTTCCTATCAGTTCGAAACGGTGTTTCTGCGCGTAAAAACTAGACGTTGTGCGTGTAGACTAGCGTCTAACTGCTCGTCACTGATACTAGCTCTGACGGACACGTAGCCAGGTGAGACAGCGTGCTTTTTAGCCAGGACTACCAGTGAGTTCGAGCTCGCGACTAGTTTACTCTTAATTGTATGCGTTATTTCAGAGTAGTTACTGTGTGAGACCAGAGTTATTCGTTGTCTCTTCTATTTTATTTATGCCAAAACTTTTACACTATCTTCTGACACATACCTACGTAGATTTTACTGTCCATCTAGACTAGAGAATATAAAAAAACTGGCCAAGTGCGAGTCGGACTCGCAAACGAAGGCAAAAACGCCAAAAAACACGTTTGTTGTATGGGAGCCCCCCTCAAATATTTGTTTTATTCTGTTTTTAGTATTTGTTGTTATAGCGGCAACAGAAATACATCATCTGTGAAAATTTCAACTGCCTAGCTATCACGGCTCATGAGATACAGCCTCGTGACAGACGGACAGTGGAGTCTTAGTAATAGGGTCCCGTTTATACCCTTTGGGTTCCTACGGAACCCTAAAAAAACAACCAACTTCTAGCCAACTTACCCTGCACTCCTCAACATAACAGTAGATCGTACATAAATGTTATGTGCAGAGTTAGCCCATTTTTTTGCTCCGACGTGCAAAGTTTAGCAAAATGGCGGACAAACTTCGGCCTACTTCAGTTTTTGTTACTCTTAATGACTTACAGGACGAATCGGGAAGAAAAAATCCGTCAAGGGATGGGATTGTTAGGTAGGTATGTACCTACCTATTGTTTTGTGTGTAGGAGTGTAGATAAGTATGGGGCTGTCGATTTTCCTCAACAGGATTAGGTTAATTCAGAGTTTTATACCTTTATTGATTGTAGGATTACGTTATGATTTTCGAGAAAATCTTACTTACCGATCTTGCGCACCGAGGGTTCGGTACTTTGAAGGTATGGTAGTTTAACACTGGTTTTTTTTTTAATGTAACTGCGAAATTACGGTTTTGGGTTTTTAAAAAAAAAAAAAACATTGACCCTCACTATTAATTTCTCCTGTATTGTGGGTGCGTTTACAAACATTTAAACTCACCTACACAAACAGCCAGACCCGGAACAACTACTTGTAGGTCATACAAATATTTGTTCCGTGCGGGAATCGAACCCGCGACGCGCAGCGCAGCAGTCAATCGCATAACCACTGCGCCAACCGTGCCTTTACTTGTTCTACATGACATTGCTTCTTGTCAAATTTCATGATCCTAGGTCAACGGGAAGTATCCTATAGGTTTTGATTCCGGAACATAAACGCCCGTATCTTTTGATTGCGTGGATTCAGAAGTTTCAATTTTTCACTGCTTCAAGGGACTGTAGACCTGAGTATATGGTTTTATTTTCAACTTGATACCTCCACGCGTTCCCGAGATAGAGGCTCGTGACAGACAGACAACAAAGTGATCCTATAAGGGTTCCGTTTTTTCCTTTTGAGGTACGGAACCCTAAAAAAAGCAAAAGTATGACGTAACTAAAAAAAAGAGCCAAGGTTTTCACATCGCTGAAAAATGGAAAATAAGTTTGAAGTCTTGTTCCCGGTTGATGGCAATAGGCTTGCCCGCTATTACATGGGACTTAAACAAAATGGTGAAATGTGGGTGTACTATGGGGTACACTTCTACCTAACCTTTCAGGAAATACAGGATACCTGATATTGTGTTCTGTGAACTTTGAACCTTACGTATCATGGCATTGTGTCAATAGTTTACAAAATTAGGAAAATCCAAAAGTGCTCATAATGCTCATTTGAGGGTATAAAAAACCATAGATAGATATTATATTAGTTAGTTTTTTATTATTTCTAATTAAACTACTTTGAATAAAAGAGCCATTTTCAATAGGGTTCCTTCTATGGGTGAAAACAAACTATAAAAATTTAGTCAATTCATTGATTTTTTCGCAAGCTACAATGTTTACAGTTTTCACACTTGATTGATGGGATTCTTTTTAGAAATATTTTGATGTTTTTTTTTTCGTTTCTACTGCATTAAATAATTTTTGAAAAGTACATAATTAGTCTGTATTAAATTATCTATACAATGGTATATAAATTATGTGGGTTCTGTGTACTGAGTATAACAATAGAACAGTTGCAGAAAAGAGGCAAAAAAAAATTCCAGGATTATAAAAAAATCTCAGCCATTATTTTTTATTCGCATAAGCATTATCAGCAATAACGTTCCCATTACTGGGTCACAACCTTCTCTTTGCGAGAGAGAGTGAGCCATAATCCACCTCGCGGGGTCAGTGCGTGTTGGGGATGTCACATGTTTTTGAACTTTTGGTTCTAGGACACCTCATGATGTTTTCCCTCACCGTTTTGAGAGCAGTGGTGATCAAAAAATTATACAAAGTAATGTGCCTGTCTGGGTTCGAACCCACGACGTAAGTCGCGGACGATATAACTGGCCACCAATGCTCTTATTACAAACTTTTTGATGAAGTCGGTCTCGTTTCCTAAGTGAAAATAACCCAATGCGCATGCGGTAATGTATAAAATACTTATTTTGTGATAAACAGATACACTGTCCCACAAAATTTGTTCCAAGTCTTAACACCTTAGTAATAGTTTAATGTGACAACAATTTGTAGCAAAGTCCGTATAAGAAACAGAAATTTCCATCTACAAAATCTGAATGAATTGTCAACTAAGATCTCAAAACTAGCTCAGTTGCAACTTTGCATTTCAAGAGCCAAGTAAATTATGTAAATATCTTTATTCTTCGTCGCACTATATTTGCTGTATCCTTGTTTGTGACAGAATAAATGGCTTTCCAAGTTAATAAACAACTTGCCAACAGAATCCAGTCAATTGGTGCGATGTAATATTTTATGTATTGTATTGAAACTGCCTAGTATTCATACGTTTTGTAACAATAATATGCATTGTTTATTGTCACTTGGTCATGGAGAGCGCAGAGGAGGAACGATATACCTATTCAAATTCAATACGGACATATCATATACCATCAGACATTAAACTAACTACTGAATAAACCAATTATTATTCAATTTTAAAATTAGGCCACAAGCTAACACTGAATAAGTATATGTACGTATTATGTTCAAGAATAAGATTGATTATAAAAAAATTAACAAAAAAAAACCCACTTCCAAAAAAAAAACACTACAATGTGAAAAATAACTTTAATTTCGGAAGTCGGTGTCTTTGGATCTGTATTTTACTTTTTGCCACCGACTCATCATCGCATCATCAGAACTGGATTTTCATAAAAGTGGGACCAATTTGGAAGTATATCCTCTTAAAAAAAAGGATGGCGTGTCTAGCTAACATAATATGGCAAATAATTTAATTTAATGTTCTGTATCCTGTAATGTTCATCAAATATTTTCTAACTGATCAGACAGCTGTGCTGCTGGGGAGTTTGTTGCGCCATTTCTCCCCAGCGAAAGCACTAGGAAGTGGTGAAGGGCGGGCGTTTCGGGGGACTGTCTTTTGTAATTTTGACGTTCGAAAAGTGCTGCTTCTCAGCCTAGTTTGAATAGATTTTGATTTCTGTTTACTTGGCTAATCTTTGTTGAGATTTGCCACAATGGTTGAAATTCGTTATTTACATCTGCAAAATGCTAGTCTCCAATTCCACAACTCCATCGTATGTGCCAAGCTTCAGTCCGTGATTGTACCTTAAAGCTGTTAAGAAAATAAAAGCGAAATCACTTCCAATACTGGCTCGATATACCCATTTACCCAGTCCTTCCTTTGTTGAACTTAACCATATCAAAACCGTTTTATTTTTATCCTATACTTCGAGCATTTTGATCCTCCCGGGATTTAATCGACTATCCAAAAATGTTTAACCGTTACTTACCGATTTTCGTAATAGCACTGGACCAAAACTTGGGTGGAAAGCAAAAACTTTCCAAGTGCGAGCCGGACCCGAAGGGTTTCGTACCACAAGGCAAAAAAAAAGATACAGCCCTTTGACAGACGGACGGAGAACCGAGGCTTAGTAACAGGTTCCCGTTAGGACCCTTGGAGTACTGAACCCTAAAAACACTAATTCAATAAAAGTGTGCCTAAACCGCAACGATTTTATCTTTCTCTTCGCGAAAATACACGGATCAACATTGCGCGTTCGCACGATTTTCGTCCGAGGATATAAATTTTATTGTACAACTATCGTAAAACTGAAGAAGTACTTTTAAGTTTATGTTTCCATGAATTTTATATAGTTTTTACGGAGTTTTTAGCTATAAATACAATGGATCCTAGATGTAATGTAGATTCGTATTTCATCATCATCATAATTAGCCTATAATGTTCCTACTGCTGGGACACAGGCCTCTCGGTGAAAGGGAGTGAGCTATAATCCACCACGCGGGCCCAGTGCGGGTTGGCAGATGCCACATGTCTTCGAATTTTTGGTTGTAGGACATGCCGGTTTCCTCACGATGTTCTCCTTAATGAAATAATTTACACAAAGTAAAGCGCCTGTCTGGGTTCGAACCTACGACCTACATACAACTGGTAGGTAAGTCGCGGCCGGTAGCGCTTGGCCACCACTGCTCTCTCGATTTCGTATTTAGTTATTGTTTTTGCATGAAAAAAATATTTTATGAGGTTGTGAAAAATAAAATTCATGTTTGAGTATGTTCTGTAATAGTTATACTCGAATCGAGCGAACTTACAGACTGGTTTTCGAATTTAGGGGAGAATAAAATTGATATCATGTAAATGCATCACAGCTTGTTCGTATTTAGCGGCATGCAAATAACATTTATAAAATATATTATCAAAAAGCTAACAATAAAATTTTATGACCTCGCGCCGCACGGGTCGATCGATTCAGATTAAGCTATGCTTACCGCGGTTGGTCCGTGTATGGGTGACCATCCTGTTTTTTATTCGAAAGACACGTGGCGCCATCTATTATCATAATAACGTTATTGTTGCAACGCTTGACTGGATCCTGCCGCCCCGCTGCTGCCCGCAAGATTCGAACCAGAGGCCATAGAGAGGAGGCCTGTGTCCCAGCAGTAGGGACATTATAGGCTGAGTATGACCTTCTCATTAACTAAAAATAATTGGATGAACATCTAATTAAATGTAAATAATAAGTTATGAACTACGATGAATCTCACGACTCTAGAGAGGCTACCCAGAATTACCGTCTCGGGTGACTGGCAGTTGGGAAAATAAATTATAAATATGTAGGTACTTACTTGTAAGTTGTTATCTTTTATATAGAAGACTAGCTTTTGCTCGCGGCTTCGCCCGCGTGGAGGTCGGAAATTTTTCACAGAAAATTCAACCCCCCATTTCACCCTCTTAGGGGAGGAATTTCGAAAAACCCCTTTCTTAGTGGATACCTACTCTTAACAAAGAACACGCCCTCCAAATTTTATGTCTCTAGGACCTGCGCTTTAAGCTGTGCGTTGATGTATCAGTCAGTAAGGACTTTGAATTTTATATACAGGATGGTTAAAGAGTCGTGGATCAAACGAAATAGGGTGATAAAGGAGCCGCCGCCGCCGGCTCCGCCTTCCACATCCAGTCCGTCCCAGTCACTTTTGGTCGTCCGTCCATCTAGCTGGGGGGCGTCCCACACTACGCTTGCCGATATGCGGTCTCCACTCCAGGACTCGTCTGCTCCACCGGCCATCGGTCCTTCGACAGACATGGCCAGCCCACTGCCACTTCAGTCTGATTCATCATCATCTGCCTAGTCTTTTCCCAACTATGTTGGGGTCGGCTTCCAGTCTAACCGGATGCAGCTGAATACCAGTATTTTACATGGAACGACTGCCTATATGACCTCCACAACCCAGTTTCTGGGTAATACGATACCCCTTGGTAAGACTGGTTGTCAGACTTTCGGGCTTCTGACTACCCGTAACCAATATCAAAGATCCACGAATGACAGCCGGGACCAACGGCTTAACGTGCTTTCCGAGGCATGGAGAGGTCAGGGTATGTAAAGATGGTCACCCATCCACAGACCAACCGCGGCAAGCGTAGCTTAACCTGATCGATCGACCTGTGCGGGTGTTATTATTTAGCCCCTCCCCTTCCTCTGATTATGCTTGCTTATGCTATACAATTATTACTTTTTTCTAGGGTGAAACCTACATAAGGTCGAAGGCCTGCTAAGATTCTTACATAGCGATTCGAATTTGCACAAACTCAAACCACTTTGCAAACAGACTACAGCAAAAGCCTAAGAAAAAAAACCTGCGTAGTCACAAAAAAGTCTAAATAAAAAAAATCTTTTCAAAAAACCTTAATTGCGACATTCAGCCTCATAATCAGTGGCTGACTGTACTAATGACGTGCCTGTGTGGCTCGTGGCTCGAGATCTCGAGCACTCGAGCGCTCTTGGCTCGTGTGTGCGTGGCTCGAAAGAAAACGTTGGACGTGTGGGGGCAAAGATGGTGGACTTTTGATGTTATGTGGGGGTATATCGTCTGGTTGGGTAATTATGAGGTGAATGAAATGCTACATGATGAAAGGTATTATCATACTCTTGCTCTATCGCAATTTGTTTGGGGTTGGCGCAACATGCCTTCTTCCATAGTTCTCTACTAGTCGTCATCTCGGTAGTCACCTTTCTAGCTATGATGAAGGGCATCAATACAAAGTTCCTTTTGTTTTTTTTTTTGTGGTGAAATCCTCAAGACTTTGAGGAGGTTTCTGCCAACTAAAACCTCTTGATGTTCCTCTTTCTAACATGGAAGGAGCGTAAGATATATGTAGGTAGGCATTTGCACATGTATCTACAGCACCCAACAGAAAATAAAAATACCTGAATGCTAATTAAATCTATCTATATATTATTATCTCGTAACTTCAAACGTTAAAAATCTAGTCGCAGTCTCATCTCAGCGACAAACAAATGTCAACGACTTGTCAAAATGTAGGGAAATTAGAAGTGTTTTTTGACAGACTGAGACTGAGATCAGACTGAACGTTCATAAAGTTACGAGAATTGCCACTCTGTTCTCTACCTATTTCAGCTTGAGGAAAGGATTTTCTTTTGTTTTAAGTAACTATATGCACATAAAATAAATGAAGACGTAGAGTTGGAAAACCTTCCCACAAGGTGGACCGACGACCTTGTGAAGGCCGCAGGAATCCTCTCGATGCGAAAAGCACAGGACCGCTCGAAGTAGTGATGCTTGGGGGAGGCCTATGTCCAACAGTGGACATCTTTCGGCAGAAACGATGAAGATGAGGTAACTAAATTCCAGAAAAAGTTCGTTCCATTTTTAAATTACACGACAGTTATGAGTTTACCTATTAATTTATTCGGCCACGAAACACGAAAAATATGACGTTTCATACTAACATTACCGGCCGCTGCTTGCCTGTACAGCATTTTCAATTTCTCATCTAGAAGAAGGTTGTCAAAATAATGCTTGAAATTCCAAGCATGTTTCAGAAAAAAAAACATTTTATCTCATATTAGTTTGCGAACAAAAGAAAATACTATTCTTGTCGCAATAAGCAATTTAGACCTAAATCGCAATAGCATAAAAGACAAAATACATCAATGAAAAATCCTAGCATAAAAAAACCGGGCAAGAGCGAGTCGGACTCGCGCATTGAGGGTTCCGTACCATCGTATATGTTTTTAAATTTTCACCGGCGAGCTACTTACTAGATCTCGTTCAAACCAATTTTCGGTGGAAGTTTACATGATAATGTACAGTCAACAAAGGAGTTAAGTATACAGGAGCGTCGGATATTGTTGAAGTTTACTAAGAAACCGATGGATATTCTCGAATAAAATTTTAGTTTATTAATAGAAAACAAACAGCTCGTTTATTAAATTAAATTTCAGTCCAGAACATCCATCGGTTTCTTAGTAAACTTCAACTATATCCGACGCTCCTGTATACTTAACTCCTTTGTTGACTGTACATCATATATTTTTTTTTAGTTTTATCATTCTCTTATTTTAGAAGTTACACCCCTGTAACTTCTAAAATTTAATTCAACACACACACACATTTTACCACTTTGGAAGTGTCTCTCGCGCAAACTATTCAGCATAATTATATCGCATATATCATTTTTGAAGACCTATCCATAGATACCCCACACATATATCTAGGTTTGATGAAAAAAAATTTTTTGAGTTTCAGTTCTAAGTATGGGGAACCCCCATAATTTACTGTTTTTTTCTATTTTTTTTTGTGAAAATCTTAATGCGGTTCACAGAATACATCTACTTACCAAGTTTCAACAGTGTAGCTCTTATAGTTTCTGAAAAAAGTGGCTGTGACATACGGACGGACAGACAGACAGACATGACGAATCCACAAGGGTTCCGTTTTTTGCCATTTGGAAACGGAACCCTAAAAACACAAAATTAAGCTCTAAACACACCATCACGAATAGAAAGTGTTTCCACAGAATTTATCCCCGGTTATAAAGTAAACCATTTTATGTTCGTTCTCCAAGTATGTAATGAATCGTCGTCGTAAAATTAGGAGCAGTTTGGGTTTCAGATTAGTTCTAAACTCTTATATATTGGGTCACTTGAGTTCTTTGGGTATAAAGTCTTATCTAGACTAAGTGAATTCTAAGGAGTACATTCTTTATTTGAGACCTCTAGCACAATTTTATCCAAAGATGGCGGCAGAATGACCAGTTGCGTAGTACTCGTAACCGGCGTTCATGTATGACCAGCACCCTCATTGCGTAACACTATCAATCACGATCTGAATCATTTTGAAGGATATTGCTACATTCCGTGCCTCGGAAAGCACGTTAAGCCGTTGGTCCCGGCTGTCATTCGTGGATCTTTGACAGTCGTTACGGGTAGTCAGAAGCCCGAAAGTCTACCTCTCGCGTCCGGCCCTGGTGCAAGCCATGGTCCGGGGCGAGAGGGAGTGGGAGGCAGTCACCTCCTTCTGCGAAGCAGTCATGCTAGCAAAGGAGGTGGCGGGACGGCTCAGGGAGAGAGCCTCATAGAATAGTTTGTCAATTTGAAAATGTGTACAACTGTATTCTATTGCTAACTGTGGAGGCTTGTAAATAGCTTACTACTTCTGTATTTAATAGCATAACATAAATAAAATACATCGTTCAGAGGAAGTAGAACTATCACTAAAACCATACCAACACCATAAAACAACACACTTCCCCATAAATAAAGACACCTGGCACTAAACTGCAGACATTTGTCACTAAATGACTTCACACATGGTACGTATAGTGTGATGTGACCTCATGCCATGAAATTCAGGAATCTTTTGTTTTATGCGCGGCCCTTTTTATGGGCCGCGTTTGTCGGGTCTACGCCCGCCTTTTTGCAACGTAATTCGTTTGTCGCGTTTTAGTGATGGGACTGAGAAGTTATCGATTATCGATAAAAAGGCTTGTAATCACACGTCTTTTAAAAATGTGTATTTTTTATAATGGTGGCTAGGGTTTTGTGATACAGGAACTTCTAGTGCAAGAGCCAGGGCTACAGTGATGTTTGTGTCTTGAAGTGCAAATAAATAAAATAAATGTAATGGCTATTTCCCATTACGGCAGTACTTACTCCATGTTAATAATATTAATGCTTTATTTCCAAGTTTACAATTTAGCAGAAAAACACTATGCAGAACAGACTATATAAACCTAAAAATTGTAAGATGTTGTTTTTTATTTTCGGGGAAATTTTCCTCGTCGACATCCAATAGCCAAATAATCCAATGAAGTACTAGCGTATAGTGAATTTGACACGTTTGTAATATTAATATAACGTAACAAAATGACATGTCAGGAACAATATTTTTTTCCCATTATTTGTTGAAAAAAAAAAATATGAATACGTTTAATTCTAAGTTGTCTGGCGCACTGCCGCAGGTCCTAGTTCAACAACACATCAAAAACGATTTCTTTTCAGAATGCAAAGTATTTGACAAAGAAAATCTATTTTAAAAGTTCGATAAAATCTTGTAAAAAGATAATGATTTGCCTTCAAGTGTTCTTCATAGTCTTTTTTTTGTATGCAAAACTCATTATGTTTGGAGAGCTCAATAATTTATTTGTGACATTGAAAAATGTTTACGCATTGAAATCCAGCAAAACTCCATTCGAATTTTCCAGTCTAAAACAGAATAATATTTCATTTACTTTTCAACTTTTCGAAAACAAATGTCGAAAGTTTTTGTTGAAAAATATCGATAAGTCACGTCACTAGCTGAAGTTTACGCAAGGGTATCTTCTATAGACGAACATTTACATACAAATGTCGGGTAGTACTGCGAATGACATAACATTATTGTCTAGGAGACAGCGCTTTGGAAAATACATCATCTTTTTCCGGGTGCTTGGAGTTTTAAAAGCTTATTTATTTATTTATTATATTTTACAGAAAAAAAAAAAAAAAAATTTACAGAAAGCTTACAAACTAATAACACAATTAAAAATCATTCGTAGGCAGGAAAATTTGCTAATTACAAGCTTCCACATATAAATTATTACTTAGTATTAACAATTGTTTTATTTTTTGTTTCAGGTACTTATTGCTGATATCTATACATCACAGTTAATAGGTACTTCTTTCTCTATATGACGACACAACTCGGAGTCGCAAAAACAATATTGCGCCAAACTTTGCCAATACACTTTAACAAATGGCCTTAATGAATATAATGCCATGGAAAAATCATCCTTATTTATCGGATTAGTGATCTATTTTACTATTATTACTGTAACCATCAATAAACTATACCAAATATCCGGCTGCACTCCAATATTGCTTATCTTGCTTGCTTATTTTTGCTGGGTTAGTTTTTTCCTCAACAACCGTTATTTCTTCTGACAAACTTTATTTTGTTTACATGTTTTTATCTATGTACTAGCTGCGCCCCGCGGTTTCACCCGCGTAAATGTCGATCCCGTGGGAATATCGGGATAAAAAGTAGCCTATATGTTAATCCAGGGTGCCAGCTACCTCCATACAAAATTTTATCAAAATTGGTCCAGCCGTTTGAGTGTGAAGAAGTAACAAACGTATAAACACACACACACTCACAAACTTTCCCCTTTATAATATTAGTGTGATTAGTATGTATTCTTGTATTTTATAGTTGTATCCCGTATGTTGCACTTGCCATGTTTTGTCTCTGTATCAATCACCCTGGAAGAAAATACCTCAAGCATTAAGTCCGCCTTTGTACAGTGTTTTTTATTTATACTTGTGCAAAAAGTATTAACCATAACCATAATCAGCCTATTATGTTCCCACTGCTGGGACACAGGCCTCCCCTCGGTGAGAGGGGGTGGGCCGTAATCCACCACGCGGGCCCAGTGCGGATTGGCAGATGTCACATGTCTTCGAATTTTTGGTTCTAGGACATGCCGGTTTCCTCACGATGTTTTCCTTCACCGTTTTGAGAGCAGTGGGGATGAAATAATTTACACAAAGTAAAGCGCCTGTCTGGGTTCGAACCTACGACCTACAACTCGTAAGTCGCGGCCGTTACCACTTGGCCACCACTGCTCTCCTTGCCCACCACTGCTCTCAAAAAGTATTAATAAATAAATAAATAAATATTATAAAAAAAAATAATTCTCAATATACAGCGAACTTCAGCTCCCTGTCTCCTGGCCTATGAAGAAATAAGCGGAAAATGGAGGACTATTAACTTAACGTTTTATGTGTGTTATGATCGATACAATATGAATTTTGTTTTGTGTAAATAAGGTCCAATTTCTGTTGTTATATTTTTGACAATGGCTGTCACAAACATTGCATTACAATGGCCTGACCATTTATTGACGACAGCTCTCGTAGAATTGTGTTAAATATTTTGGGGCATGTAATGTTGTTTGTTAAAGTATGTACTTGCGTATTTAGAAAAATCAATGTCTACCCGCTTTTAGGGTCGTCTTTTGTTTTTTATTTCGTGCATAGAAACGGTTTTGTCCGTTTCTTCTGTGGAAACGTTAAGAGTTCTAGGAAATTTTGATCGCGAAATCGGATAATTGGACGTTGTTTCGGGGGATTTCGCTCTGAAAATACACGTGTAGGTACTCAATTATGGATACTTCTGTCAATTTAACAATTTCCTCGTAAACACACATTTCATTATGTGGATGAATTGCAAAAATCTTATTAATGACCATTCTGTAACTATACAGTTCATAAATCAGAAAAAAACGATACAAAATTATTTAAAACTAACTCCCGCGGCTTTGCCCGCGTATTATGTGAATAAAAAGTGTACTGTATCCAGGGTTCAAAGTACGTATATATCCATACCAAATTTCAACAAAGTCGGTATAGCGGTTTCGGAGATTAGCTAGAACCAAACAGACAGGCAGACAGTCAAACAACAATTTAAAACAATTTTTTTTTGTTATAAGTACCGTTTATACTTTCATATGCATTTAGTAAAAAGCAGTTAATTTGACATTACAAACAAACACTTAAATTTTATTGATTTGTGTGTATAAATGCATTCCATTAATACAACCAAAGCACGTAACTTCCCTAGCTCTTAGACTTACATTGATCGCCGCAGTGACGTCAGACGTAAAACGTCTATAGACGTCGATGCTTACGCCCAGTCGGCACGCCACTGAGGCAGACGTTGATAACAGCTGTCACCAGTGCGTACGTAATGTTCCTTTAGGGAACTGGGCAGTGCCGATTCCAATTAAGGAGACTGGAGATGAATCTATGAAATTGTGGGGAAATCAGGGCTTCAAACGTTACTCAAAATAACGTTACGCGTAGTTTCAGTACCGATAAGTACCGTTCCACCAGGATCATAACAAAATTAATTCCTTGGCTGTAAAGATACTGACAAACGGAACGAAATCTTGAAACTGTTCACTAACAATATTATCAATATTATCAATATATCGATATTAGTACCATAACCATAATCAGCCTATAATGTTCCCACTGCTGGGACACAGGCCTCCTCTCGGTGAGAGGGAGTGGGCCGTAAGCCACCACGCGAGCCCAGTGCGGATTGGCAGATGTCACATGTCTTCGAATTTTTGGTTCTAGGACATGCCGGTTTCCTCACGATGTTGTCCTTCACCGTTTTGAGAGCAGTGGTGATGAAATAATTTACACAAAGTAAAGCGCCTGTCTGGGTTCGAACCTACGACCTACAACTCGTAAGTCGCGGCCGTTACCACTTGGCCACCACTGCTCCGCTCACTGTTCTCTCGTTATTAGTATAACGATTTAATAACGTTATTCATTTCGATACTCAACTTTGCCAGCTTCATGACGTATAAGATGACGAAAAGGACGAAAAGTATGAAGATAACGTTACATATAAATCTGTGACGTTTCTCCTGTAACGTTATTACAAGCGGATAAGCTTAATTTTACTGATACCTATAACGTTACTTATAACATTGTTCTGCGAAAATGATATTCTATAACGTTTTATTTTGTAACGTTATTGATATTTTTAGGTTTTAGTATCGTTACACATTTTGGAACGTTATACGATAATATTAGTGGTAACGGAACGAAATTCATTTCGTGTCATTTCAAGTCCCTGGGGGAAAGTGAAAGTGTATGTAGGAACACAAGATTGCATGTGATTCTAAATGCAATATTCTACACCACAGTGCACAGTGTTAAAATTCTCTGATGAATATAGGCCTCGCCGATGAAAATTTAAAAACATATATAATAATAATAATATAATATTTATTTCATAAAAAAAGTGGTACAGTCTGTTACAAAGTAGGGTGAAAGAAAGAAAGAAAGAAAAAAAAAAGTTTATTTGGACACAGTTCGTGAAACACAAAATACAAAATTAACAAGATAAAAAATAAAAAACTATGTTACAACAACAATAGTGTGTGCCTCACGGCTGCGCCAAAAAGGTTCATTTCAGCATTAATGCCAGACAGATGCTGTCTGACGCTGGTTTTCGAATGAACCTTTAGGGAAAAGTGACGGGGAGTACACACAGTTTCAACATACCTAATACATACTTTTTATACTTATAAGTAAATAAATAAACTAGTAATCAAGAACATATCATTACAAACAAAAAGAAAAACTACAACAACAGTCTCATCAAAACCTGTGTTCGTCGCGATCCATCTAGATGAGACAAATATTGCTCCGTGCACGATGCACTCAAAGCGCAACAGGCCTCCGAGCGCGACGGACACCTACATGTTATTTAGTTATGCGACAAGAAAAAAATGGGCTGTTTGAATAAAAGCATGAATAGTCGTAATAATAATATAAACTAAGCTAATAAAAAATGACTCGGAAATAGTTAATTTAAACCTATTCGAAGAAAGTGAAGTACCTACCTTTATCAATAGATGAAGTAGGTAGATACAAATGGTAATAGAAGAAGGTAAGCGTTGTTTACTATTTACGATAATTTACTTTTACTGATCAGCATTGCTATTATGAGTTTCGTGTTAGTGTAAAACAACTTATTTCTACCCTCTTTTGTTTTAGTTGTGCATTTTCGAATGATGCCACACCCTGTGCTCACATTAACACAAGTATCGTCTTCGGCCAAGAAGAATAAATAAAAGAAAACAAAAAATAAAAAAAGGTGGATGCGTGATGCGTGTGCGTCACAGTCGCAAGTAGGGAAGGCCCAATGTGTAAGTACGAAAAACAAGCAGTACGAGATTGTGGTGACAAGGAGAAATAATGTGTTCGTTTATGTTTCCCACAGGTCTCACCATTGCGGCGGCAGTTAGGCGGCAGGATGGCACAGCAGCGCCATCGAGTAAGGAACACTTGAGGCAGCAAAGGACGGGAAAAACACTTGACAACTTAGGAATAGTTTAAATCTAAGATGAGTAGGTAACAATACAATTTTACGATCTGATGTCCTAGCTAGGCTACTTAGTAGCCTGTATTAAGGACAAACAGCCCTCATTTCCCGAAAATAGGACAAGAGTATTTCTTAGACTGTTACATAATTATTAGTTATTACAGCATTTTAAACAAATAAAATAAAAGTCCAGTACAAGAATGTTTGAATGCGAGCGCGTGTGTGTGTAGGTGTAAGAGTGAGAGTGTTTGTGTGTTCCTGTATTATGAGTTCATTGTTGTAAGAAGGGTATATGATATACAGGGTTATTTGTAAAACACCAGTAACCTCTTAAGAGGTCATTGTACTCATCATTATGAACAACTTTTACTATGGGACCAAACCTGAAATCGCGAAAAAAAAATCAGCTGTTCCCTACATTTTGACGAGTTATAAGAACATAAATGTAGGGAACAGTTGATTTTTTTTTCGCGATTTCAGGTTTGGTCCCATAGTAAAAGTTGTTCATAATGATGAGTACAATGACCTCTTAAGAGGTTGCTGGTGTTTTACAAATAACCCTGTATATGAATGTACGGAACTCTCGGTGCGCGAGTCCGACTCGCTCTTGCCCGGTTTTTATGTAGATGATACGCATAATATATTGACCACACACACGTTTGTCACAACATTTTATTACATTTTGTATGAGCTTTTCTTTATTATCAGCAAGCTGACACCCTTTTGGCACTATAATCTTTGTTTTCAGATTTTTTATTTTGCTGGTATGCCAATAAACACATTTTTCTTTCTGTCTTTCTGTTAAAAGACTAAAATAACCACATTTTTGGAGCTCTCCAACATGAAAAATGACATTGATTCTTCTTCAGTCTTGTGGGAAGCACGTAGCACGTATTTTTCATCAGTTAGGTATGTCCAACACGGAATGCTCTTCCTGGAGCGCATTTATTTTTAAATCTCAAGTCAGTGACATCTACCAACCCGCACTGGGCCCGCGTGGTGGATTACAGCCCACTCCCTCTCGAAGAGAGGAGGGAGGCCTGTGTCCCAGCAATGGGAACATTATAGGCTGATTATGATTCGATTATGCTGTGATATTTGAAGAAAAGTATTAAAGTTGGTAGCTGTTTCCCCTTCGATCAACTATTATTGATCGAAGTGTTTCCCAAAATAATTTTATTTATGACTAGCTTCCGCGCGCGCTTCTCCCGTGAGGTATGTCGATAAAAACTATCCTATGTCCTTCCCTGGGATGCAATCTATGTCTAAGCCAAATTTTATCGAAATCCGTTCAGTGGTTTAGGCATGAAAAGGTAACATACAGATAGAGTTACTTTCGAATTTATAATATTAGTATGGATTACCATTTCTTATACCTACACTAGGGACCCGCCCCTGCTTCGCACGCTTTTTTGTATATTTGTTTGGAAGCCCTAATAGATTGTCATATGTGAATATAATGCAATTCCAATAATATTACATACATACGTATCGAATTGATAACCTCCTTCATTTTGAAGTCGGTAAAAATGAAAATTTATCTATTATACAGTATGACTTTTTTTACCGGTTCCAATTTTTTACAGGGTGTTCTACCCATGAATATGTACAACTTTCACTATGGGACCACCTCTGTAATCACGAAAAAAAATCAGCTGTTTCATACAAAAGTTCAATACCTACTTGACCAAAATGTACGAAACAGCTGATTTAAAAAAAATACTTGTTTTCAGCTGCATCCGGTTAGATTTGAAGCCGAACCCAACATAGTTTGGAAAAGGCTAAGTAGATGACATAGAACATTATAATTAACATTTTAATCAACAAATAGAGTCACACAGCATTCAATTTGAAGCACTTACTCTTCAAGACTACAAACGAGGAAGTTTGCATAAATTAAGTGACGCAACATGTGCATCTGACTGTCAAGTACATAGCTTTGTCGAGTATTAAGTCACTGACACTGGTTGCTACTGGGACAAGTTGCAATTAAGTCGCGAGTCTTTTGGAATTAATTGGGTGTAAGTTATACAGAACCTTTCGGCCTCATCGGCCATCTGTTATGCGAGCAATGTACCCTGCCCACTGCCTCTTAAGTTCGGCAATTCTTCGGGCTATGTGGGTTACCTTGGTCGGAGTGGCGACTGCGTACCGGAAGACGTAGCGTTGGAAGGCCTCCCACAAGGTGGTCCGACGACCTTGTGAACGCAGGAACCCGTTGCATGCGAGAAGCACATCGCACGCGTCATGTTCCCAATCTCTTGCAACGAAAAAAAGCAAAATACGTTTATGATTCTGCCAAAGTGGCCTTTTTAGGCCCCCTGGTCCTTAACAGCTTTGAACAGAGAGAAGTGGAAAGAGAGTAGGGAGGCCTTTGCCCTGCAGTGGGACATCACAGGCTAATAATAATAATGATTGATGTTCGATACGGTACGGAATATTCCCACGGGATCCAGAATTACGCGGGTGAAACCGCGGGGCGCAGCTAGTAATATATAAAAACAAATATACTATTTTTAAAGACAGCTAGAAAAGAAATATAATAAATATTTAATAATAAGGAAAACCATAAAAGCATTTTCCTCACTCCTACATGTACATTAACGATGCAATAAAAGAATAATTGAACTCCTAACAAAACCCTAAAAGCGCTTAGCTCGAACAAAGAATCAAAACTAGAGGCCATAGAAAACACACAAATACAACCTTTAATTAGGCAGAAAATACACAGAATACTCATCTCAACAATTCACTCAATTTACCGAAGAAACCAAGAATAATTTACGTACAGAAAAAAAGATCTACGCCAAGTCATGAATCCTTTATCAGGATATGCAAAGGTCTGTTGCAACAATCGTATACTCCAAAAAAAAAAACAACGAAGACCAATCGATTTGAATCGAATACGAATGACCGATTCTCGGTAACGTATTTAAATTCTTTCATCTAACTAATCAAATGCTGCAACAATTGTTCTCCAAAAAGTCCACTCAATGATTGTCATTACGGCAGCGGCGGTGACCTCTCGCGCCCGGCCCTGGTGCAAGCCATGGTCCGGGGCGAGAGGGAGTGGGAGGCAGTCACCTCCTTCTGCGAAGCAGTCATGCTAGCGAAGGAGGTGGCGGGACGGCTCAGGGAGAGAGCCTCCAGTCCTAGCCGCCGCGGGAGACGCTACGGGCGTCGGTCGGGAGCCGCGCCACGACTCCCGGCCACCGTAGGCGCGGGCCTGCGGGCGGAGAGTAATGGGTAGCTCACCATCCGATCAGGACCAGGCCCGTGCCGGACGGCGCGTACGTGTTCCACGCGCGCCTCAAAGAGATGTCAGCATCGAGGAGGGGCCCCATAGGGCCGAAGCCTGCCGGGTCAGCGGGATTGTCCGAAAGGGTTACCGCTGACCCGGAACATAAAGGGCTAAGGAAGGAACACGGGTGGGTTTAAGTCAGTAAGAGTCTGACACTCCCTTCCGCTCCACCCAGAGCGGGGGGGTCATTTGATGATTTCCCATCCGCAAAAAAAAAAAAAAAGATTGTCATTAGCATTTTTACGGCACCAAATTTCGGTCTTCTCTAGTAGTACAGACGTTTATTGCTAAAGCACAAGGTTCAAAGTTGATTGGGAAAATTTTACAATTTCGGGTAGCTTGACGTGCAGCTGGCGTCTGTAACACTGCTGGGCACAGGTCTTGCCCAAAACTCTGCACTGATCCTGGTCTGGCCAATCTACCGTAAACGCATCGAAATCATCACGCTAGCGTTCCCTATGCCTCCCGCGGAGACAACACTCGTCTTCTGGAACCCACTGCGTGATGACTGTAGCCCACCTGTTTCGTTGCATCCTACATACACAGTCCGACCAGACCGGCCCGAGTTGGCGCCGCAGTGTTCCAAGCGCATCACTCGAGAGTGGGTGCGGCCATTGTCGGAATGGCCGCACGGGGAGGTGGGACCCGCTGAGGAATAGCGGGTCGGGGGAGCGGTGAATGCTTATGCGAAGCCCGCACGCCCCGGCTATAGGTAGAGGTGGAACACCGCGGTGGTTTTAGCCGGTAAGAGCCCCTCTGACACCCCCACGATGGAGGAAGTCCATGAGGATTTCCAAAGCGCACAAAATAAAATCCTACATACATGGCCTACTCAATCCCACTTCAGCCTAGCAGATTTACTTATTGTCCACATCGGCGATTCCTGGTTTGGAACGTGTCGTGGTATTGTTCGGTCGCTGAGTTTTACCCCACACTCTGCGCTCCATCGCCCTTATTTATAAAAAAAGGCAAAGGTAACGCCAGAACCACACCCTTCTCTGAACTCGATTAAGAGCCTATACTACCTCAAATGGCTTAACATGATCCTCCGTTATGTCGAAAATACTGCAGCATTAATTTTGAAATAAATATATGCTAAAGTTGAGGATTAATGTAAGGTCTTATGTTAGACGAAAACACGATTACATAAAATTTTCTCGATAGAAAAAAATTCCAAAGTTACCTCCAAACCGAACAATAAACCGCTGGTATTCAAAAAATACTTCAAATTAGATTATGAAACTTTGCATACTAACTGAACTAACTATAAAGCAGGTCTTATGTTAGTTAGTTTTTTTGAAATACCTTTGTTTTCACCGTAAAAAGCAAATACCTAAACTATTGGCGCTGCCTCCCGCCCAGCACCGCACTCTGTCTCGCTTTCACACAGTCCGCGAGCAGTATCGTGCGAGCGAGATAAAGAGTGAATTTTAGCTGAGGTAGTATAGGCTCTTAAAAAGAGAACTGTCAACCCTACCATTCAATCAATCGATTCGAATCGAACCATTACCGATTCTCGATTCCGTCCTTAAGGCGCTGAATAGACCCAAATAGGCTTGTCTCCAACAATTTTTTAGCCAAATCTATACAGTTTGAGACAGCGGAAAAAATATATGTTAATCTTGAACATATTTCCTAAAACTTCGTTGTTTTCAAAACACGTTTTTGAAAAGTTTTCTCGATACAAAAAAATGGTAAACTAACCTCCTAAACTGATCTTCCAACAAAAAAATCTGAATTATTTACCAACGTACGTTGGTAAAATTTATAACAATAACGTATCATATCAAAATACAAAACTTGGTTGTCTAATATTTTTGACAACTCAACTTATTTTGAGGTAATTAATTATTTTGTGGTTTGTAAAAATGTACGAGCGTCGCGAAATCGCGCTTCTCTTTCTTATGTACGCAATCCGACAGTAATCGCTTAGGCGCGCTGCTAGACGGACGTATGTCGCTTTGCCTCGCAATCCGTTCATTTCATATTATCATCAAACAAAAATGTCGGAGGCCAGCAAAAAATCACTTCTATACTAACAAACCAATACGTCCCATGGAAGTAGTAATATAAGTAATTTTTATATTGACAAAACAGGTACACGAACAGAAAAAATGAAACTCTAAACAAATAGTTACTAGGCTATTTTGTACAACGCATTGCGTAAATTCATCGCTTAGAACAAGGCTCGCTTGGTCGAGTGGTTTTTGCATAGATTCTGAATAGCGAGTTATCGGGTTCGAAACCAAGTTGAGTCTTATCAGGGAATTCGTATTGGTTTTTTAGTTTTATGATATTATCATTGTTTTTTTTTTAGTCTTAGGATATTTTTATTGTTTTTTTTTTTATTTATTTTGTATATTTTTAGAATAATTATTAAAGTTCTTTACAGTAAAAAGAGACGTTTGGCGAACAGTTCAGAAGCGAAGCAGACGCGCGAATCCGCTTGCGCGACGAGACAGTTGCGCGACAAAGTTGAGGAAAATGAGATTTCTCCATAACATCACGCATGTATTCTTTCAAAGGGTTGGGCAGGAGTGTATAGTACACCCACAATTCACCAATGCTTCATCATGGATATCGTTTATGATTTTCGAAAGTTGTAAAGCCGATAGAAAAATCGAAATTAAAATCCAAGATGGCGGCTGAAAAGATTTTTCAAATTCGTTTTCATGGTTGTCGAGGGTGCTGAAGCCGATAGTGAGGTCAAAATGAAAATCCAAGATGGCGGACGTGAAAAGTTTCAAATTTTTCATCATGGTTTTCGAGGGTGCTGAAGCCGATAGTGAGGTCAAAATGAAAATCAAAATGGCGGACGTGAAAAGTTTCAAATTTTTCATCATGGGTGTCGTTTTCATGGTTTTCGAGGGTGCTGAAGCCGATAGTGAGGTCAAAATGAAAATTCAAGATGGCGGACGCGAAAATGTTCAAATTTTTCGTGATCGGTGTCGTTTTTGTGGTTTTCGAGGGCGCTGAAGTCGATAGTGGGGTCAAAATAAAAATCCAAGATGGCGGACGTGAAAAATTTCAAATTTTTCATCATAGGTGTCTTTCCCTGATAGACTCAACCAAGTCTTTTAATCTTATTGAAGCTTGCCCATATCTTGGACGGCTATTTGTGTTTTGAGCCACTTGACAAAATTTGATAAATTTTTAGCTCCGTTAGGCTTTTCTGCTGACGTAATCCGTCTAAAAACTTCCATTGTCGGCACGGTTGGCGCAGTGGTTAAGCGATTGATACCGTTTCGCTACCATCACATGGGCGTAAGGTGAAAAATTTATTCACTGTTCATTACTTTTATGTTATACAATAGTTCTTGTAGTAACGAAATGGCCAAGCCACATATTTTGACTAAGGTGTAGAGTTTGTGAAGTTAGGGCGTGTAGAGTCAGAAGCTTGGCTCTACATGAGATCTGATAACTTTTTGACAGTGCGAGCCATATGTGGTCTCGTCTTGGCAACATTTTACATGAAAATGTTTTTAGTGGGATTTTATAGTTACCTACTTATCAGTTTAAGTTATAGGTATTTATATTACTTATTAGCTAATAGGCTAGATTGTAATGTAAATAAAATATCACCAACTGTGCTACTTTAAAAAAGAAAAAAAAGCGACTGGTTTTGCTGTTAGTATCAGGAATTTCGAGGGTTAGAAGCGAAAAGGGGTTCGCTGGGGCTGAAATATTTGCATTGCGATTCCTGTATGCACTTTTTCAAGGACGTTACTGTAGGCAATTTTCCGGCTGACTCAATTGATGCAGTGCTAATGGTATGATCTGCAATTAGCTGCTGAGGTGCAGATTGCGTTCGGATTGCCTGATTTTTCATGTTGCATTATAAAATCCCTTTTTTCAATCTTTGCCAGACTGGGAACATGATTGTGCTGGCATTTTAATGTTACTGAATCACCAGACAAGTGGCATCGACCCCAACACTTGTCACCTTTATCATGCCGCCTATATCGTCAATGCATCTCCAATATGTGTTTTCATAATTATTGTTATCAAAACTATATTTATACAACTTTGTTTTTAGTATAAGTATGCGAAACCTGAATATAGTTTGTTCAGAATAAGTAACTGAATCGATTCCAATAATTTTTACCCAATGTTATATTTTTCTCAAAAATATAGAAAAAACTGGCCAAGTGCGAGTCGAACTCGCACACGATGGGTTCCGTACCACAAGGCAAAATCGCCGAAAAAAACACGTTTGTTGTATGGGAGCCCCACTTAAATATTTATTTTATTTTGTTTTTAGTATTTGTTGTTATAGCGGCAACAGAAATACATCATCTGTGAAAATGTCAACTGTCTAGCTACCGCGGTTGTTGAGATACAGCCTGGCGACAGACAGACGGCAAAAACGCCGAAAGAAACACGTTTTTTTTTGTATGGGAGCCCCCCTTAAATATTAATTTTATTTTGTTTTTAGTATTTGTTGTTATAGCGGCAACAGAAATACATCATCTGTGAAAATTTCAACTGTCTAGCTACCGCGGTTCTTGAGATACAGCCTGGCGACAGACAGACGGCAAAAACGCCGAAAAAAACACGTTTTTTTTGTATCGGAGCCCCCCTTAAATATTAATTTTATTTTGTTTTTAGTATTTGTTGTTATAGCGGCAACAGAAATACATCATCTGTGAAAATTTCAACTGTCTAGCTACCGCGGTTCTTGAGATACAGCCTGGCGACAGACGGCAAAAACGCCGAAAAAAACCCGTTTTTTTGCGTTTTTTTGTATGGGAGCCTCCTTAAATATTTATTTTATTTTGTTTTTAGTATTTGTTGTTATAGCGGCAACAGAAATACATCATCTGTGAAAATTTCAACTGTCTAGCTACCGCGGTTCTTGAGATACAGCCTGGCGACAGACAGACGGCAAAAACGCCGAAAAAAACACGTTTTTTTGCGTTTTTTTGTATGGGAGCCCCCTTAAATATTTTTTTTATTCTGTTTTTAGTATTTGTTGTTATAGCGGCAACAGAAATACATCATCTGTGAAAATTTCAACTGTCTAGCTACCGCGGTTCTTGAGATACAGCCTGGCGACAGACAGACGGCAAAAACGCCGAAAAAAACACGTTTTTTTGCGTTTTTTTGTATGGGAGCCCCCTTAAATATTAATTTTATTTTGTTTTTAGTATTTGTTGTTATAGCGGCAACAGAAATACATCATCTGTGAAAATTTCAACTGTCTAGCTACCTCGGTTCTTGAGATACAGCCTGGCGACAGACAGACGGCAAAAACGCCGAAAAAAACACGTTTTTTTTGCCTTTTTTTGTATGGGAGCCTCCTTAAATATTTATTTTATTTTGTTTTTAGTATTTGTTGTTATAGCGGCAACAGAAATACATCATTTGTGAAAATTTCAACTGTCTAGCTACCGCGGTTCTTGAGATACAGCCTGGCGACAGACAGACGGCAAAAACGCCGAAAAAACACGTTTTTTTGCGTTTTTTTGTATGGGAGCCCCCTTAAATATTTATTTTATTCTGTTTTTAGTATTTGTTGTTATAGCGGCAACAGAATTACATCATCTGTGAAAATTTCAACTGTCTAGCTACCGCGGTTCTTCAGATACAGCCTGGTGACAGACAGACGGACTGACGGACGGACAGCGAAGTCTTAGTAATAGGGTTCCGTTTTTACCCTTTGCGTACGGAACCCTAAAAAGGTTAAAAGTTGGACACCAAGCGACACTAAGTAGGTTATCCAATCTCCGCGCCGAACGGTTGATGAGAAACTGATGGTGGTGGAGATGACAGTAGAAATTGACGAGAAGCTGATGGTGATGCAGATGACAGGAGTAGTTGACGAGAAGGATGATGGTAGTAATAAGGGGGCACGTTGATGGAAGTTAATTAAAATAGGAGAGGGTAGATTAGAACAAAAAGTATCTTCGTTGGAACTCATATTGATATGTGGCTGTTCCCCTGCTTTACCGGGTAGGCTACCTTGCCAAACACAAATATATCAATAAAGACAGCAACACCATAAGCCCGCAGGCGTGAATTTGATGGGAGTTTTAGTTAGACATAGGTCCGCTTCGCTTGCACCATAAATAACATTATTCAGTCTCTGTCAACTTCAAGAAACTGAATAAAATTGCAGGATGTTTTAAATTCGTTTAGCGTCAAATATATTTAGTGATTTGTGGTGCAAGCGGGCCTCATACTGTTACCACCTTCACCGCTTGGAGGTACTCCCAGATTATGCTATTGCTGTTTTTATTTTATTTAGCCAGCAGCTGTGCCACAACAAAAGACATAGCACAATGCAGAGATAGCCGTTTTATTCGCGCTACTTTCACTCTAGTCTTTCGCACTTTAGTGCTTTTTACACAAGTATCTTTTGCGCAAGTGTCTTACGCTAATATGTATTACGCGCAATTGTCTTTTGATGAATGACACCCGCAAGTGTCCTTCGCGCAAGTGTCTTTCGCGCAAGAGTATTTCGCGCCAACGACCATTCGCGCAAAAGTCCATTTGCGCAAAAGTCTATTCGCGCAAAAGTCCATTCGCGGAAATGTCTTTTGCGCAGGTGTCCCAGATCCGTTTCTGAACTGTTCGCCAAACGTGTCTTTTTATTGTAAAGAACATTAATAAATATGTATTCTAAAAATATACAAAATAAATAAAAAAAAACAATGAAAATATTCTAAATATATACAAAATAAATAAAAAATAAATAAAAAAAAACAATGATAATATTCTAAATATATACAAAATAAATAAAAAAAAACAATGATAATATCCTAAAACTAAAAAAAACAATACAAATTCCCTGTTATGACTCAACTTGGTTTCGAACTCGATAACTCGCTATTCACAATCTATGCAAAAACCATTAGACCAACCAAGCCTTGTTAAAAGCGATGAATTTACGCTATGCGTTGTACAAAACAGCTTATAAGGAACTATTTGTTTAGAGTTTCATTATTTCTGTTCGTGTACCTGTTTCGTCAATATTACATTATAAAAATTACTGACTTTACTACTTCCATGAGATGAATAATAATATAAAACAGCGCCATCTATTGGTTCATTGTTAATTATTATTAACCGCGTCACCGTGCCTGACTCGGTAGTTCACTGTATCACCGCCCTTTAAGAATGGCGCTAGGATATCGGAGAAATAGTGGGCGTGGCTAAAAATACCGAAACATCGGAACTCAATTTCGGGTGACAGCCCCTTTTATTTTTAATCTTATGTCTTGAATTGTTTCTTCATTTCTGTCTTTTTAACCCCCGACGCAAAAACGACGGGGTGTTATAAGTTTGACGTGTCTGTGTGTGTGTGTGGGGGTGTGTATGTGTGTGTGTGTGTGTCTGTCTGTGGCATCGTAGCTCCCGAACGGATGAACCGATTTTGATTTAGTTTTTTTTGTTTGAAAGGTGTATTAGTCGGGAGTGTTCTTAGCTATGTTTGATGAAAATCGGTCCAAGATGGCCGCCGCTACAAAATGGCGGATAACATATTTTTTCACAATTCCCTCAATATGGGTATCAAATGAAAGGGCTTCAATAGTAGAAAACTATACACTATAACAAATTTCAAATCCAAGATGGCCGCCACAACAAAGTGGCGAATTACATTTTTTTTTCTCAACTCCCTCAATATGGATATCAAATGAAAGGGCTTGACTAGTAGAATACTATACACTATTAAAAATTTCAAATCCAAGATGGCCGCCACCACAAAATGGCGAATTACATTTTTTTTTCACAACTCCTTCAATATAGTTATCAAATGCAAGGGCTTGACACGTAGAATAATGAACACTATACTTATTGAAAGGGAATGAGGAATATTAACTACCTAACGAAATGAAAACTAAAAACTTGAAAAATTATAATCAAACAAAAAAAATCTGTTTAGTCTTAATTAAAAATTATTTTTCAACTATAAATTACTTAATCAATATTTTTTGACGGATAGAAAACCTGATTAAACACCAAATTACCAGAATCTTAAAACGGAAGAAAATAAAAGAAATGAAATACAAAAATTAAGAAGTCCCTACAAAAAGCATGAAATAAAAAATTAAATTTAAAATTTAAAAAACCCCCGACAAAAATAAAATTAAGGAATCCCTTCAAAAAGCATGAAATAAAAAAATCTTATGGAAGTCCCCCCGACTTCTATAAGATTTTTTTATTTCATGCTTTTTGCGAAGCAACAAGAATAATGTACCCAGGATTTTGTAATATCTTGATTTAAAAGAGTGTCCATGGAGTTTTTTGCCCGTTCTTCTCCAAAGAGATCTACGCTTTGGAATGGGCAACTAGCTTCAACTTTCTGACTAACTGACAGACTATTTAATTTTGACAATTCAAAAGTGCCTGTACAAGGTTTAATTGAAATAAATGATTTGAGTTTGAGTTTGAGTTTGCACAGAACCGGTCGAAGTGGAGGTGTTTGGGGGAGGCTTATGTCCAGCAGTGGACGTCTTTCGACTGAAATGATGATGATGATGAAGTTATACAGTGTCTAATTATATAAGCTAGCGAAACGCCACAGACGGGATGGGTATCGGTATCACAATAAAGAAGCTGCTTTGAACTTTGTCATAGTCAGCGGGATTGTCCGAAAGGGTTACCGCTGGTCCGGAACATAAAGAGCTAAGGAAGGAACATGGGTGGGTTTTAGTCAGTAAGAGTCTGACACTCCCTTCCGCTCCACCCAGAGCGGGAGGGGTCATTTGATGATTTCACATCCGAAAAAAAAAAAAAGCTTTGTCATAGTGACGTAATCTAATAAGGTTTAATCGTATAACGGCCATCCTTAATCCAATCCAGAAAGTAATAAAGTATCGCCCTTGATTCAGCGAATTGTTCAACTGGAAATAAATGCCTATCCATTTTCCTTACTATTGTATCCTTACTAGTGTCTGTTTCACAGTTTTCAGATAGACACTATCTACCAGATTAATTAAAACATAGAACAGGATTACCTCCTTGCTATAAAATCCATACTCATCATCTGCCTAGCCTTTTCCCAACTATGTTGGGGTCAGCTTCCGGTCTAACCAGATGCAGCTGAATACCAGTGTTTTACATGGAGCGACTGCCATAAAATCCATACTAATATTATAAATTCGAAAGTAACTCTGTCTGTTTGTTACCATTTCACGCCTAAACCACTGAACCGATTTCGATAAAATTTGGCAGAGAGATAGATTGCATCCCGGGGAAGGACATAGGGTAGTTTTTATCCCGATATTCCCACGGGATCGACACTTATGCTGGTGAAACCGCGGGGCGCAGCTAGTTGGTTTATAAATGACAGAGCTCAGAGCTCTAAGGTAACAAACATAAAATAAATAAAAATACAACCGAATTGAGAACCTTCTCCTTATTGTGAAGTCGGTTAAAAATAACAGCAACGGGCTACGCTTCCGCGGTCGGTTCGTGAATAGATGACCAACCACTACATATCGCGACACCTCCGTGCCTCTGAAAGCACGCTAAATGTCATAGCACACGTATCAAACCGGAAAGGGATCAGCACCGTATCAACTCGAGCCGTTCAGTATTCTTTGTATGAAACTCCCTACTGCAACGCACACTAATCGGAATCGTAACGTAATCGCCTCGCCTCGGGACAAGCTAACGAACCGCGGTACAGTGCGTTACAGCTCGTCGTCTCTCCGTACCCGAGCTTATGTCTCTTCGTCCACCCTTGCCCCTCTCACCCCTCCGGCCTGCCTGCTGCACCATCATCCGGTCTACGAGCCGTAAGCGCGGCGTCGCCTAATCGTAGCCGAGTCGACGTATCGGAGCTTCTGATCCGCTTTGGTTACGTGCTTACGTTAGGTTGACGCCTGTTTGACGGCGAGAGGCGAAACTGTGCCGATCCCTTTCCAATTTGATACGTGTGGTATGACCTTTAGCCGTTAGTCTTGGCTGTCATTCGTAGATCTTTGACAGTCGTTACGAGTAGACGGAAGCCCAAAAATCTAACAACCAGTCCTACCAAGGCGTACCGTGTTACCCAGTAACTGGGCTGTGGAAGGCAGATCGGCTGTCGCTCCATTCAAAATACTGGCATTCAGCTGCATCCGTTTAGATTGGAAGCCGGCGAATTGTGGATGTAGGTACTATAGGTACGGCTCTGCCTATCCTTTCGGAGAATGCTGGCGTGATGTTATGTGACAGGACGATGATGTTGAAGCCCCATTGTTCTTCTGAATGACTACGGATGCCTGTGAAATGCTTTGACGCATATCACAGGCATCAATAGTGAAATCCATATGCAATGTGCATATGTATATATGACAAGTCTAAACCATCAAATATCTCACACAGATTACTAACAAAGCTGACATTCAATTTAGCTCGAATGCTGTATGCAGCGGCTGCAAACAGCGGAGTAAGCGCAAAATAGTGCTGCATGGACGATTAAGCAGACTACAGTACAGCGGAATTGTTGCTTTGCATACATATGGCGTTTCTGGTGTGTGCATTAAAGTTATGTTTTATGTGATGAAGTGTGTTTTCGGAGTGGTAGACGTCTTTGTGTGGGAGAGGTTCTGGGAACGTACGACCAACATCAGTTATTTCGGCGGCCAAGCAGTGTTGGTATGCGGCACACTGATAAATGATTTCGCACACCTAGATCTAAAGAGAGCTAACTCTAAAATCTAAATTTTTGAGGTATGCATTGCATACCATCGAATTCCTTAACTCACTACCTAGCGACCAACAAAACAGATTCAACATCATTATTCTATCTGCACTTAAAAAGTATTGATCAATACAGCAAACTCCTGCAGTGCATATGGACATAGTAGGTAATCAGTTTTTCAACTTTTCTGAAAAAAGTGTTTTTTTTTTGAGTTAATCGCTGTTTAGATCTAGGTGTGCGATTTTATTTCTGTAAGTAAGTTTGTACAAACACTTTTACACGTCAATCGTATTTAACTCAGAAGTCACAGTCTATTTTAAAGTTCAGACAAAGTCTTGGTCAAACCATGTGAAGGCCATGTAGATTGATGTCTGAAATTGTCTTTTGAGGAAAGAACTACACAGATTGAGTGGACCTGTTCAGTCATTGCACGCGTCTGTTAGTGACCGTGTTAGTACAGCTCAACTCAAAACTTGAGGAGCTCAACGATTCGACGAACAATACCAATGAAAGGTCACGTTGAAAACTATTTCCCAGTAATGGGCTGTGGAGGTCAAACGATAATAACTGCATGTCACGCCTTGATATTTAGCCGCACCTGGTTAAACTAGGTAGGCTATATTAGCCGTAGAACCGATGACCGTTGCGGAGGAGAATCGGTAAATGTAGGGCAGGACGCTTTGCGGAAGGATCGTACGTTCCCGCCACCCCCGGCGTAGGTGTGATGAAATGAAATGATTGAAATGAAATGAAGAACGGTTTATACCGTTAAGAAACCATGCCGTGTAAAAAGGTCCTAACGCAATTATTGATCACCGTTTCATGTATGAGAAGACAATTGTTCTGGCAGTAAGTCAGTAGCGTTAATACTGCGAAGCTCCTCCAAATACCAACGCTTGACTTAGGACTTAATGTACAATGGAGACCCTATTGTACGGTCGAACAAGCTATTTCGTATACAGGCAGCTAACATGCAACTACTTTTAAACAATGATGTGGGTGTGCTGAGTAGTCAATTCTTTTACACCACTCTATTAAGGATGCCATAAGCTGAAAAAGTTATAACGCACAAAATAAAACTAAATATTGGCAGTGTAGTGGAAAGATGAATATGTTTGCCTGTATACCAAATAGCTTGTTCGACCGTACAATGGAAGATCCCATTGTACATTAAATCCTAAGTCAAGCGTTGCCAGCTCTCCATACATAACAGTGTCGACACTGCATATTTATGTGAGCCACGCTGCGCTGCGCTATATATCTTGTAAGTTCAAACGCCCAGACAATCGCAAATGTAAGTGACTTGGTGCAAGCGGAAATACAGGAGCAAGAAATTCGTGCGTGAACGACTGCTGTTGCATTATGAAACGATTTCTAACTTGTACAGCCTTTATTATCCTCACTCCTGGGACACAAATGATAGAATAGTCTTTATTATGTACACCATATAAATTACAGACATAAATATAGAAACTGAAAAAAAAATATTACTATAGTTGTCTATGGTATCTTAATTTGACAGGACTAAACTAATATTTATCTTCTGTCCTTTTCTTAATGAAATAGAAAGAAAAAGATGCCTGAACTTAAGTTTAGTTAAGTTTGTGAACAACAGAATCGGCGCCATTGTCTCTATGGTTTAAAGCTGGGTATAAAAATAAATATAAGTCCGCTTGGTGTCTCGAATGTCAATGTGGGTAGTAAGTAAATGATTCTAATGAATCAAGAATGGATGTATGGATGGCTGCCACCAATAACTAAACATTTGTAAGGCTAGTAATATTTATGTTCGGGTGTTGATTTTATGCGTAGACGCTTGGACAGCAGAGTGTACGCAATTAATAAATAAAGTGTAAAACAAAAAAGGATCGCTTTTTCTTCTGAAATGATAAAATGACTGGCTGGCATGAAAAACCGAACATTTGTAATCCTAGAGATAATTATGTATGTTACGTAAAGTATCAACTTTGATTTGGAAAGCAAGATGGTGCTAATAATTTGTAAGTGAAATTCAGTGTAAACATTATATGTATCACTTGTTTATGATTATCATGGTGCTAAATAGACTAGATTTCACCCGCCATTGTTTATGATAAGATTATCGAGAGATAAGAGAGTCAGTATTGATTAAAAATTCTAAGATTTTTGGCTTAAAAAACCCTACAAAGTTGGCAAAAACTTCAGTGTCATGCAGTTTTGCTCTAACGAAAGTAAGTCGACCTCAAAGCATTTACTTCAATTAAATCATTTACAGGCACTTTTGAATTGTCAAAACGTCGGTCAGTTAGACAGAAAGTTGAAAGTAATTGCTCATCCCAAAATGTAGATCTCTATAGAAAGAACGGGCAAGAAACTCCAAATATATTTAATCCTACGCTGGGTTAGTAAAGAGTTGTCTTGCTGGTTCCCTTTCTAATTAGCTTTTATTTAGCTTGCAATGTTCGCATGTAATGTAAGTTGTCCGTTCAAAATTTGCAAACCATTTTTCGACCATTTTTTGGTATCCGATTGAGCTGAAATTTTGCATACACCTTTAGTTCTGGTAACAATACAATGTGCAATACTCAATATTGTAATAATTTCAATATGGCCGCCGCTCCAAGATGGCGGATTACATATTTTTTTCGCCATATGCAACAAACGCCGCGACCCCGCACACGATTCTCCTCCGTAAATTTCTAGATATGTACAAAGTAAACGCAATGCACTACTACTGCAAATGAATATCAACTACCAGATGTAGGAGACATTTTAATGTAATATCTACGTGAATTATTATATTATATTATTCACTACAGTTTATTGTTCTTGTGACATTTCTATCTTCTTATGAAGAATTACCTACACTTGTGTTGTAACGCCTAGAAATGAGGACTTCTGTCTTGAAACTGTTTTGTGTTAGCTTTTGAGTAGGTGGAACGATAACGTTTTGTTATACAGGCTGTGAATCATGTACCGTGCCATCATTGAACGGACGAGTCCACTCAATCTGAGTGGTTCTTTCATCGAAAGTCTATTTCAGACACCAATCTACATGGTCTTCACATTTACATGGTCTTTCTTGACTTTAAAAGAGACTGTGACCTCTGAGTTTGGTTCGGCCTTTCTTCTCAGAGTATTCAGCTTGGAAAAGCCGAGCTCATCTACTTTTAAAAATAAGTGTTTACGCGCCTCACTACTAGATGGTGCTGCTAGTCTCATTCGTAACACTAACCATCATCGGAGTGAGATATTTTTTATTAATATACCTACATTGTTTTTTTTGTTAGTCTTGAATACACCGTTACTTGCTATCCGTGAATTTCATTAATCTATCCTCACAATAATCAGAATTTCGGTAAAACCAGGCAAACATTTGGTCCTTCGAAGTCCGGATAACGGAACCGCGACGCGTAGTGTGTAGTTCGTAAGAAATAAACATTGTGTAGTATAAAAAACTGAACAGTGTAAAACTCAAGTGACACAGTGCAGTTACGAGTTGACACAGTGGAACACAGTGCGACACAGTGCTAATAAAATAACAGACCTAACATTAATCGATTAATTTAGTGTGCATAAGTGGTTGATTAGTTGTAAATAACTGTTTACAAATTGAAAGTTTGTGACTTTTCGTAAAAACTAGTGTATGTGTTAGAAGTTTGAACTGATATGAGCTAGCTATATTTTATAAATAGTGATTGGAACGGTGCCGTAAGTACCTAAGAACGAACGATTTTGTGGACTCATTTATCCTATTTGGTGATTAAGTTGTGTACCTACGTATACAAAGATTTAAACTTTAATCATGGAAAAAATTAATCAGCTATTACGTTTGCAAGAGGAACGTCATGAGCAAATTCAAAAAGCTCAAATTAATTATAAAAAATCTCCGAAGGAACGACTGGTATTAAGTTACTTAGATACTCGTCTGGAGAATTTGGAGAAGGATTGGCAAATCTTCAAAACGTCACACGATCACCTTGTAGCTCATATAGCTAAAGAACAGCGAACAGCTTTATCTTACTTCTCTGATGACATGTACGATCAGTGTGAAGAAATATATATTATGTATAAAAGCGAATTAAAAACCAAACTTCAACTGTTGGCCCCTAAAGAACAACCACACACTACGCAAAAACAAACTCCTATTGCCGAATTTAAGTTACCGAAAATAAAAATACCGACCTTTTCTGGAAAATACATTGACTGGCCGTCATTTTTGGATTTATATACATCAATCATACATAACAATACGACATTGGACGATGTTCAAAAACTACATTATCTCAAATCAAGTTTAGCTGGCGAAGCGGAAATATTATTAAGAAGCATTTCAGTGACAAGTCAAAATTATAAATTAGCGTGGGAAACTTTGAACAACCGCTATAACAACAAAAGATATATATCGAACTGTTTGTTTAAGAGATTGTTTGGTGTTAAAGCCATAACTACAGAATCAGCACTGAGCATAAAGCAATTGTTAGATATAACTGTGGAATGTTTGAGTTCGTTAAAGAATCTTGGTCTTCCAACTGGTTCCTGGGATATAATCGTCATTTTCATGACCGTGACTAAATTAGACCCTGAAAGCCAAAAATTATGGGAACAACATATATCAATTGATAGTAGCAACGAGTTTCCAACATTCAACAAATTGAAGCTGTTTATGGAAACAAGATTTAGATCACTTGAAATGACTGAAAATGTAAGCAGGTCAACTAAATTAAAATCCTTTCATGCTTCGTCACCAACGCCATCTGGCACACCTGTCGAATGTGCATATTGTAAAGAAGACCACTATATATACCAATGTAAACAATTCGCAAAACAGCCATATTCAAACAAACATGAATTTATTCAGAATAATAACATGTGCTTTAATTGTTTGAACCCAAATCACACTGCAGCAAAGTGCATGAGAGACACGGTTTGTCGCATTTGTAAAAGAAAACATCACTCACTGCTACATCCGGATAAAAAAGAATCGGTGAAGGAAGAATCTGTGAAGGATGAATCGGCGAAGGAAGAATCGGTGAAGGAAGAATCTCATCAAGACCAATCGGACAATATTTCATCACATTTTATATATCAACCTGGTCAAGTACTCTTAGCCACAGCACTGGTAGATGTCGTATCAAGGAACAAGAAACCACAAATTTACCGTGCTCTCATTGACCAGGGTTCACAAGCCTCGTTCGTAACGGAAGATCTCGTTCAGACTATGGGTCTGAAACGAGAAAAGATTAACGGCAAGGTCTCAGGATTAAGTGAAAGTAACACACTTCATATCAAGTATATGGTTGAAGTTCACCTAAAGTCTAGATACAACTCAAACTTCACTATCCTTGTAAAGGCGTACGTTTTGAAAAAGATTACTAACTATTTACCAACACAACCATGGAACACACCCACTTGGCCTGATCTGAAGCGCATAGAGTTAGCCGACCCGGAATTCAACAAAGGTAATAAAATTAATATATTGCTGGGCGCTGAAGTGTTTACTCAGATAATAGACGACGGTTTACTGAAGAGTCCATCTGGAATTATAGCGCAGCAGACTCAACTGGGCTGGATACTATCGGGAAGCGCTAGCAGACGATCAAAATCTGAAACAGAAAAACAAATGATTAGTATGCATTTAAATGTAAATGTTAATGATATGATAAGAAAATTCTGGGAAATAGAAAACGAAACACTTACCTTCGAAAGAAAATTGTCAGGAGAAGAACAACGATGTGAAAACATCTACCGTGAAACTACTAAAAGAACAGAGAGTGGCCGATACAAGGTCAACTTACCTTTCAAAGAAGACGTGGTGTCACCGGTAGAAATAATAGGAAAAACTAAAGAAATTGCGATATCTAGATTTTTACAACTAGAAAAAAGGTTCAAAAAAGACCCCACGTTACACAAGGAATATACCAACGTTATTCAAGAATATTTAGACCTTGGGCATATGACATTAACTAAAGACAATGAAGAAAATGTTATCTACCTACCGCATCATGCGGTAATCAGAAACGATAAAGATACTACGAAGGTTAGAACAGTCTTTGATGCATCAGCCAGTGGATCAAAGGGTTCCTCTCTTAATGATATTCTTTTAGTGGGGCCTACACTACAAAAAGATCTACGTTATTTAATCATGCAATGGAGACAACACAAAATAGCGATTATAAGTGACATCGTCAAGATGTATCGACAAGTACAAGTATCCGATGAACACACTGATTACCAAAGAATAGTTTGGAGAAGCAACTCCAATGAAGAAATTAAATCCTACAAGTTATTAACGGTTACCTTCGGCACAGCATCTGCTCCGTTTTTAGCAGTTCGCACTCTTATTCAAGTTGCAAAAGATGAAGGCCAGAAGTACCCTTTGGCAGCTGAAATAGTTGAAACTTCGTTCTACATGGATGACCTGCTGACAGGCGCTTCCAACGAAGTACAGGCCACAGAAATTTATAAACAAATTACACAGCTTCTGAGTAGCGCGGGATTTGAATTACAAAAATGGTCCAGTAATTCTGACAGGTTCTTGGAGAATATTGCTCAACACAAACGTGAATTCCAACCATTTGAAATCAAGTTTGACCAAATTATAAAAACATTAGGATTGTCCTGGGATAGAGTAAATGATAAATTCAAATTCCACATAAACCAAACTGACGTTACATGCCCAATGACGAAACGTAGCGTATTAGCAGAAGTAGCACGCTTATTTGATCCCTTTGGATGGTTAGCGCCGGTGATTATCACGGCTAAGGTATTTATACAAAAGTTGTGGCTGTGCACAGTTGACTGGGATGATGTTCTGCCATCTAACCTTCAAGAAGAGTGGCTATCTTTCCGTGAACAACTTCCAAACCTGCACAACATAGAACTACGTCGATGGATTTATACTCACCCTGACAATGATCAAGCCGAAATTCATGGATTTGCGGACGCCTCGACAACTGCTTATGCAGCAGTCCTTTATATGAGGGTTGTCCAAAATAACAAAGTGTACCTGTCTATTCTAGAAAGTAAAACAAAGGTAGCACCCTTAAAACAAATTTCTGTGCCTCGTCTGGAATTATGTGCAGCAGTTTTATTAGCTAAACAATTGTCTGAAGCGGCATATGTCTTAAAAATACCTCGAGATAAAATTTACGCCTACACCGACTCAATGGTGGTATTAGCATGGATTCAAGCCCCACCAATAAGATGGCAAACTTTTGTGGCTAACCGAGTAACAGAAATACAAAACCGTATTGATAATGACAGCTGGAGTCATGTTGCGTCCGTAGAAAATCCTGCTGATCTTGCATCGCGTGGTGTTAGCCCTTCCGAATTGCAACATCAGCAACTGTGGTGGGAAGGACCACACTGGCTTATGGATCTGGAAATAAATAGAAACAAAAGGGAAACATTAAGCACTGACCTAGAAGAGAAAATCCAAGCAAAAGTAACCCTTACCTGTTCGGAAGAAAAAGATAATTTTATGGAACGATTTTCAAACTTCAATAAAATGTTAAGAGTACTTACCTATTGTAGAAGATTTCTCCGTCTGAAATTAAAAAAAGAAGTTAGAGAAGAACCGCTGAAATATTTGACCTGCAAAGAAATAACAGAAACTTTAGATGTATGCTTAAAATATACACAAAAACAAAAATTTGAAGAAGAAATACAAGATTTAAAAGAAAAGGGAAGAATTAAGAAAAGAAGTAGACTTATCTCCTTAAATCCTTATCTTGATGAATTTGGATTACTGAGAGTGGGAGGTCGCTTACAGGCAGCAACATTACCACATGAGTACAAACATCCGGTCATCATCCCAGGTGATTCACATCTTTCTATTCTTCTAGTTAAAGATGCTCACTTGAAGTTACTGCACGGCGGCATAGCACTTACGATGAACTTTCTTCGTTCCCGGTACTGGATAATTGGCTTGAAGCCCTTAGTGAAAAGGTGCTTTCGCGAATGTGTCATTTGCACCAAGCACAGAGCTCTTACGATCCAACCACAAATGGGAGAACTCCCCAGGGAACGGGTAAATCCCGGGAGACCCTTTAAAGTCACTGGCGTCGATTTTGCCGGACCGATACAAATACGCACCAGTAAAGGACGAGGGCAGAAATCTTTCAAGGGATACATTTGCCTCTTTGTATGTATGGTGACTCGTGCAATACACCTAGAAGTGGTAAGCGACTTGACAACACCAGGATTCATTGCAGCATTCCGCAGATTTGTATCACGCCGTGGACACTGCTCAGATTTATGGAGCGATAACGGACTCAATTTCGTAGGAGCAGCAAAAGAATTAACCCTCATGTTAAATGAGAGTATGAACGGAGTGCTTATGGAAGTAGCTGAGCTCCTGTCTAACGACGGAACTACATGGCACTTTATACCTCCAAGAGCTCCCAACTTTGGCGGTCTATGGGAAGCCGGTATTAAATCAGTAAAAACGCACTTAACAAAGACAATTGGTGCTTCAACCTTAACATTTGAAGAAATGTCAACTTTACTGAGTCAAATCGAAGCTTGTCTCAACTCAAGACCCATAGGACAGTTGAATGACCATCCCGACGATTTGGCTCCACTCACACCCGCACACTTTTTGATTGGAGAATCATTGATGACAATCCCGGATGCACGTGATGAAAACGAATGGATAAGTCCGCTGAATCGATGGAAATTGATACAGAGAATGATGTCAAATTTTTGGAACCGTTGGTCTAAAGAATTTTTACATACCATGCAACAACGTTACAAATGGCAAACCAAAACAACACCTCCTCAGATTGGTGACGTGGTAGTGGTAAAAGATTACCATTTACCACCAGCTAAGTGGTTACTAGCTCGTATAACACATATACATCTAGGGCCAGACGGAGAAGCTAGAGTAGCTGATCTAAAGGGTAAAGGATCTACATTCAAAAGACCTTTATCAAAGATTATTTTACTGCCCCGCCTAGACACCGCATAAAAGAAGACGATTCTGCTATGGTGGGCGGTGTTAAGAAGAACAGAAGGTTCTTGGTGGGCGGAATGTTTACGCGCCTCACTACTAGATGGTGCTGCTAGTCTCATTCGTAACACTAACCATCATCGGAGTGAGATATTTTTTATTAATATACCTACATTGTTTTTTTTGTTAGTCTTGAATACACCGTTACTTGCTATCCGTGAATTTCATTAATCTATCCTCACAATAATCAGAATTTCGGTAAAACCAGGCAAACAATAAGATTGACGTGTAAAATTGGTAAAAAAAAAAACAAAAATTAAGTAAATTTCTGTAATTGGTTGTAAAACCATTTTAATTAAAGAATAAATAAATAAAAGTGTTGTACAAACCTATTTACAGAAATGAATTATTTTTTTTTTTTTTTTTGTTGAGGATTTGTCAAGGGAGTGATGCTAGTCGTCATACATAGGTACTTAAGTACTTACTAAACAACTTTTCCTAATGGAACTTATATTAGAGGAGTATTCACGTAATTCTCAATCTGTCAAAAATACCTCTAATTTCCCTAAATTTTTGACATATGTTTGTAGCCGACATCAGAGGGGCAATTCTCGTAATTTTAAGAACGTACACAGTCTGATCTGTCTCAATCTGTCAAAAATACCTCTAATTTCCCTACATTTTTGACAAGTTTTTCCTCTCTTCTCCTGTATTGTGGGTGCGTTTACAAACATTGGAACTCGCAAACACAAACAGCCAGACCCAGAACAACTACTTGTAGGTCATACAAATATTTGTTCCGTGCAAGAATCGAACCCGCCACCCGCAGCGCAGCAGTCAATCGCTTAACCACTGTGCCAACCGTGCTGTCACATGCAGCGCAGCAGTCAACATTGTGTGTTGCTGAGTTGAGTTGCGATTGCGACTAGATTTTGAACGTTTTTATTAATTACCAGAATTGGGCTTCAAATCTATTCCCGTATTTTTACTAACGTTCGCTTTTTAATATCAGTCTCAATCTGTTAAATAAAAAAACTAATTAACCTAAACTTTTGACATTTATTGTCGTTAAAATAATGAATTTCTAAGTATGAGAATTAGCTTTCAGATTTCAGTGAAAATGACTTACCTATAATTCAGATACAAGACGTAGTTCTTCATACATATGTCTGAAATCACGGAAACCTCAAGTGTCTAGATAATGTCCGTGCCTTCCCTGACAAATCTTCAAAACGACCCACAACAACATTTCACAGCGTTGTTTAGTCTAAGAGCTCGCCGAAAGATCGTTCTTAATAATACACACATCAAAAGTGTCTAGGGATCAAGCATTTTTATGCGGATTTCTTGAGATTGAGATGTGGCTTTGTAATAAATTTATGATTTTATAAATTTATATGGATCCTTTTTGGTGCATTTCATAATTTGAATCAGGAACTGTGAATCAAATTCGAGTAAAAGATGAAAATCAGCTGTCAATATTTTCCCTATAAAAACATACAACGCATTGAAGACATTATTAGTGCTACTGTTTCCCTACTACTGATTAAAACCAACGTTATTATGGAGCGGCGACGTCATTTAAGCAGGGAAGAAATGCTCAGAGCCGTGGGAATGATAGAAGCTGGTTCCCGGCAACGTACTGTGGCTTTAGCTCTGAATACAAGTCAGAGTGTTATCAGTCGACTTTGGACACGTTACCGAAGCACTGGTACCGTGGCTGAGCGCCATGGAGGACGGTATCGCTGCACCACACGGAGACAAGACCGATACATTCAAATCTTAACTCGAAGAGCTCCAACAATAACCGCCATGATGTTAGCCGTGAGGCTTCATCACTCTTCAGGGAACTTAATTAGCGACCAAACAGTCAGAAACCGCTTGCATGAAGTGAACCTTCATTCCCGAAGACCGCTACGGGTACCACCTATAGCAATGCACAATCGTAGGATTCGATATCAATGGGCTCTTGAACACAGAAATTGGGCAGAAGAACAATGGCGTTTCGTGTGCTTTTCTGATGAGTCTCGTTTTGGTATGAGACCGGATACAAGACGTATACGACACTGGAGAACCCCTGGACGCCAACAGCGATTAAAATCCTGCCAGGAAGTCCATCCTTATAGGGGTGGAACCATCATGGTATGGGCGGGTATTTGGATCGGCGGAAGAACTGAGTTGATTTGGATCAGAGGCAACCTCAACGCTCAAATTTATGCTGAGACGATTGTATCAGACGTCATCGTTCCTCTGCAAGTGCAAATCGGTCCCTTATTTTAGTTAATGCATGATAATGCACGACCGCACACCGCAAGAGTTGTAAGACAGACTCTCGCCGCAGCTAACATCAATGTCCTGCCCTGGCCTGCTCAGTCGCCAGACTTGAACCCGATTGAGCATGCATGGGATATGCTACAGAGAAGAGCTCTGCCGAATATGGAGGGTATCCAGTCGCAAGAAGACCTTTTTTTGTTGTTGCAACGAACATGGGCGGCCATTCCACAGCGTGATTTGGATGAACTCATTTTGAGTATGCCAAACCGATGTTCTTGTGTTGTTAGTGTTCGCGGTAGAAACACGGATTATTAATTGTTTAAGTTACCCAATAAAATTTTAAAGAAAACTGTTATTTCAGTCTTTTTTTCGAACTTTTGTGTTAGTGGTTCAAATGTCAAAAATCCCTTTATTAGGAAAATGGCAAATTTCTTTATTAATGCAAAGGTGACTTGGTTTATCGTTACTGTGACAAACGAAAACACTTTATTTGATGAATCCTTAAAGAAAATTTTAATTAATATCAATCAGGAGAAAAGTTATTGCAAAAATATATGTTGATCCCTAGACACTTTTGATGTGTGTAATTACGATATCACGATTCACGTTCGAGTCGACGTGTAATGGCGTCAGGGGGTAAGCAGAAATATACTTTTAATGACACGTTATGTGGGAAAGGGGTTCGTATCTCCCATTATTGGAGATTATAAAAGTTACAGCATATTATGTGAGAAGTGATAAAGGCTGCGACTTATTTATTTATTTCAGGCGACGCTGGCCCATACATAAATACCTTAACCTAAACATACATTATTCTTATTATAAAACAGTACTTCACTAGCTAACTCTTGAGCAGTTCTGTGGTACTTGTCCGCGGAAGCGACGGAACACCACGTCCTGCGGCCAGAAGTCTTCTTCTATGACGACGGGCAGATAGCAATTCGGCACGCGCACCACGAACGCCTTGAAGTTGACGTTGCGGTGCGACTCCCGTAACTGCACCCTCGGCACGTACCTCGTCTTGTGATTGTAGATCGTGGGTTCGAACCCAGACAGGCGCTATTCTTTGTGAGAATAATTTCACTACCACTGCTCTCTAAACGGTGAAGGAAAACAACGTCCTCAGCCGGCATATCCTAGAACCAAAAATTCGAAGACATCTTCTAAACTGCACTGGGTCCGCGTGGTAGATAGCCCATTCCTTCTCACAGAGAGGAGGCTGAGTTATTCTGGTCTGATCCCCTGAACACCCCCTCCACTACCCCCCCCTTTCGATCCCCTGCTTGTTCGTCTTCTGTTTTAATCTCTGTCTTATCCACTATAAACTTTCTCATTCTGGTTTGATCTGCTTTTAGTGGGAATATTACAGACTGATTATAAATCTTAAGTCCATACTTTTAAATTACAAATTCGAAGATATGTGATATCTACCAACTCGCACGGGGCCCGCGTGGTGGATTACAGGCCAGACCCTTTCGAAGAGAGAAGGCCTGAGTCCCAGTAGTGGGAACATCATTACACATGTTCGAGCAAATAAAATTTCTTTCTATCTTTCTTATGCACGGCGGTTACACGTCGATATGTGTATACGATTAACCTCTCGAATGTCTTATGTTACACAGTCCGACATAAGCAATTGTCTTTCTATTGTGTCTCTAATTACGACAATCAAAGAGTTAAACTACTTATTTTATAGCACGTGTGACCTAAACGCGCACCCAAGTCACGCTTTTCTGTGTAAAAATGTGCGGTCTTAGGACACATACTAGTGCTATAAAAGTTTGAATGAAAATTGAATAAATCCTCCCTCTATTCCGTTTGCGATATAGGTCATCAAATATTCCTTTAGTACAAGCCTTAAATTTAATCGAGCTGAAACACGATAGCAACGCGTGGTCGGCACTATAAATTGTAAGCTGTAAACTTTATTCAATTAGATTAGAACTCAATATTTTAGTGAAGATGGGAAACAATAAAATTATATTGAATGGAAGATTGAGTGGTTTTTGATTAATGAAACTATTGATTTTTATGAGTTTGACCTTAATCTTATAAGACTGAAAGAAGACATACATATAACAAACTAACTTCTGCCTGCAAATGTCTTGTTCTCCCGATCCCGTCGCATCGCATCACAGGTACGTCACATCGTTTTCGCTTAGCGATCTTTCTGACTTTTTTTCGTTTTGCTCGGCTCCTAAGAGCCATAGCGTAATGTTAAATAGCCTATAGCCTTCCTCAAGAATTAGGCTATCAAATGCAAAAATATTTTTTCAAATCCAACCGGTAGTTCCTGAGATTAGTGCGTTTAAGCAAACAAATTCTTAAACTTTTTTACCGACTTCAAAAAAAGGAGGTTATCAATTCGATACGTATGTATGTAATATTATTGGAATTGCATTATATTCACATATGATGATCTATTAGGGCTTCCAAACAAATATACAAAATTTCATAGACGTATGTATGTATGTATGTATGTATGTTTGTCCACGCATATCTCCGGAACTATTAATCAGATCGTGACCATTTTTTTTTATTGGCTTACATTTACTTCAATTTAGGGAACAGTGCAAGTTTCATCAAAATCGATTCAGTACTTTTCAAGATATGGCCTAATACGTGTAAGTGTGACGGCCTGGCTTATTGATACGAGCTACGGGTGTAGTGTCAAAGGGAAAACATCTCAAAACCTTGGTCAAATTCTAGTGCAACAACTAAAAATTACCAAATAAAAAGTAATTTAAAAAAATTAAACCGACTTCAAAAAGAAATTAACTTAAAAGTATGAAATAATTTAAATTTCGGAAGTCGGTGGCTTAAAACTAAAAACTAAATAAAATACAGATCCCAAGACACCGACTCGGAGAGTCCTCCCTTTTCTATGGGGGGATGAGTGAGCTTTACACCCTGTTCCTCATACCTCTACTTACAGTACCAGTACATACCTATAGTACACACACATTTCAACAGTTACGTTTAACGTCACATGTAATAAGGAGCGAGGACCACAAGGTGGTCCGACGACCTTGTGAAGGCCGCAGGAACCCGTTGGATGCGAGAAGCACAACCGGTCGAAGTGGAGGTGCTTGGGAGAGACCATGTCCAGCAGTAGACGTCTTTCGGCTGAAATGATGATGATGATGAATAAGGAGCAAGCCCGTTGCCATCAGCCTGTTACAAATTCAGACTCCAAGCTGCTTCTGAGAGATTCACTGTTTTTTTTTAAATAAAATAAGCTAGATGGAGTCTAGCTTTCTGACTACCCCTGGAAAGAAATGCCAAAGCAAACTCAGGGTTCAAGGTCTTTTTAAAGTGCAGACATTAGAAATTTAAAATTTCGTGTAAAGAAATGCAAGGTATTCGGTCTGGCGTTTTGCCAACAGACTATAGGACATTATAAGACCTATTTTACAATTCCCGAGAATGAAGACCGGTAGCTTATTTTTTTACCAGGCAAAACCAGGTCACATGGCATTCAAAATATAATATTGTATGGCAGTAAGCATGTAAGTAACTCTACCCATTCACCAAGGATTATCTTACATACAACCAAAACCTACTCAAATATGTATATCAACCCCCCCTTTCGGTGCATCCATTTTCGAGATGCCAACACACATACTCACCTCTTTATTAGAAAGATAAGCCAATTTTATTCCTTTAGCTGTAGGTGTAACAATCTGCGCCCACACACTATAAATTGAAATGTCTTCATAATAAAAATATATATCTCTATTAGACATTTTATTTATGAGAACAGTTTTAAACTAGTTTGAGTCGTGGTCGAGTTAGGCTTTGTTCAGATTGGGCCACATTTGTAACGGGATGCTTTGTCCCAAGTATGTCGTCGAATTTTAGTGCGAGTCATTCAGTTTCGTTTGTTGTGTAGCCAATAGTTTGGTTATTAATTGCAATACCATTACATTGCAATTTGTTAAGGAATGTCACTATTGTTGACGATCTATTTTGGGGAATTATCTGCAATAGTTAGTTAGCATGACTAATATCCAGAGCATAGTTTCTTAAGTATTGTTAGTTGTTCATAAAATCTTTGTCAGGTAACTTGCATTTGTTTTGTTTGCAAGACTGTTTAGGGAATTCTTTCTGTCAGAATGACTCGTAAACAGAGTACCTAATCTAAAGATTCAAGGTATCCATGTCACCGAACAGGACAAAAAAATCCGGCAATCTTCATCATACAATTTTTACAGCTTATTACACTGCACCTTACCATTTTCACAGTTGCGCAAATGTACTATTATTGAATTATGCACGAAAAAGATCTTATTTCCCGTTTAATCGCGGTGTATTATTTTATTATTCCTTCATAAACATCAAACTTGTGCACATTAATATGCTTAGCCGACACGCAGGAACAGAAATATTCTTACTCTGTCTCTTTTTTTTACTAGTGACGTTAATATATTTATCTTTTTCTTGAGCGAATGAAAAAGAAGATATGCAGCAGTCTATAGTTTACACTGTCTACGGAAAAACTAATTCATTTTCACTTTATATAATTGCATGTCTCTGACCCCCGAATGTCCTAAATAGTTGCAATACAATCACAATACATGCGTTCTTCATCACACCCTTTAGTCCCCAACGTAGACAGAGTAAACTATAGACTGCTGCATATCTTCTTTTTCATTCGCACAAGAAAAAGGGAAATATATTAACGTCACAAGTAAAGAAAAGAGACAGAGTAAGAATATTTCTGTCCCTTACTGCGTGTCGGCTAAGCACATTAATGTGCACAACAAGTTTGACGTTTATGAAGGAACTAGCTGTGCCCGCGACTTCGTTCGCGTGGATGTCGGAACACAATAATGTGTCGCTTAGGAAAGGTGTAAAAGGAAAAATCTTCGGATCTTGTCTGGTAACGCTTTCCTTGCCTGGGGTTCTCAACCATAGCCCTTTCGACTGCACAGCAGTCACTGCGTCTTCAGGGTTCATAATGACAATGCGACGAAGTGTCACTTTGATTTTTGAGGATAAATAAAAATGAAAGCGCCTGCTCGAGGCTGATTGTCTGACCAAATAGCCATATTATGTCCATTTACCATAAGATACCTTGAGGGGGTCGATATGGTGCATTTCCGACGTTTGGCCCCCAAACTGGAACGTGTCGGGGCCGCCATGGGATCTGGAGGCGATAGTCCTCGCGCGCCTGTATGAGTGGCGCGCGGAGGCACTACGCCGGGGGGAAGATCCGCTTCCGCGGCAAATCGGTGCGGAGCGGACAGATCTCCGGCGCGATCTCATGGCGGCATGGAAGGAGCGACTGTCGCTACCCAGCGCAGGGCACGCCGCGATAGCGGCGATAAGACCCCTCTTTAAGGAGTGGCTAGAGAGGCGCCACGGCGCCCTCACCTACCACCTGACGCAGATCCTCACCGGACGCGGAAGTTTCGGGAGGTTCCTGCACATCATCAGGCGGGAGGAAACGCCCGGGTGTCACCATTGCTAGGATCGCTCAGAGGACACGGTGGAGCACACGGTGGAGGTCTGTCCCGCTTGTGCGGAGCACCGCCGTGTCCTCGTAGAGGCGATTGGCAGCGGCGGCAACCTCTCGCGTCCGGCCCTGGTGCAAGCCATGGTCCGGGGCGAGAGGGAGTGGGAGGTAGTCACCTCCTTCTGCGAAGCAGTCATGCTAGCAAAGGAGGTGGCGGGATGGCTCATGGAGAGAGCCTCCCGTCCCAGCTACCGTGGGAGACGCTCCGGGCGTCGGGAGCCGCGTGACGACTCCCGGCCACCGTAGGCGCGGGCCTGCGGGCGGAGAGTAATGGGTAGCTGGGTTTTAGTCAGTAAGAGTCTGACACTCCCTTCCGCTCCACCCAGAGCGGGAGGGGTCATTTGATGATTTCCCATCCGAAAAAAAAAAGGGTCGATATGGTTTTAACCAAGACAATGGCTAAAAATTTAGTTATTGTCTCGAAAACATAATTTACAATACCTTTTTACGACATGGCAGTGCTACTTGTATTGGGTGTGCACCTTGATGTATCGCTGCCGGCCGTAGTCGAGTCGACGGCAGCGAAGAGTCCTGGGACGCGGTGGTTTCCTTCTGCGAAACGGTCGTCTCGCAGAAGGAGGCTGTGGAAAGGGAGAGGGAGATCTCATCCACTCACCCGGTCCGCAGTAGGCGCATCGGGCGTCGGGGGAGGGCGTACAACGCCCTCTTCCAGCCCCCCTAAACGGGTCCAGGGGCGACGAATTCGGGGACGTCTGTCACCGCCAACACATCAGGACTTGAGCTGGCGGCGCGTAGTGTTCCACGCGCGCCCCTCTTTGACGTCACCAGTCGGGGGTTGCGGAAGGATCGTACGGTCCCGCAACCCCCGACGTAGGTGTGATACGGAACACTGGGTTGATTTTTAGTCAGTAAGAGCCTGACAGACCTCGCCGCCCGTTCCAGGGCGGCGGACATCCATGAAGATTTTCCACCCCGGAAACAAAAAAAAAGGGTGTGCACCTGCCGAACCTATACTCAATAAATCAACAGCCCGTCTTGAGGTGTGTGTTGAAGCGTTATCATGGTAAAGAAATTTAAAAAAATTCGAGAAAAAAGGCAAAAAAACTATAAAAGTATGATAATTATGATCTTAAAACCTTATGTCACTAAGAAAATGCTTCTCTGTTAACAATGTTATAAAGGTTGCTTGCCCCTCGAAAGAGCTCCTATATAAAGTTGCCCGTGTGTGTGTTTGTTTCGGCCTTTCTTCTCAGAGTAGTCAGATAGGAAACGACGACTTCATCTAGATTAAAAAATAAAAACATGATTGACGTGTAAAAGTGTTTGTACAAACCTACTTACAAAAATAAATTCATTTATCATTGCAATCTTTATCACTCAGAACACCACATCACATAATATTATCTTACATTATCCTCACTTTTTATTTGAAATTCTTTTAGCGCCACTAATCAACCAACAATCGAAAGCGATTAACATTATATTATGTAATCATTACTTTTTCAAATAACACAGGCAGAAGTGACTGTGATAGTCATCTTATAGGTAAGCCTGCATGACGTGATTATTCACATAATAATGTTATAAACACAATAATTATGTTTTCGTTAGTACTATAAAGCGCCAATAGATGTCATTACGTGTATCCAACTTACGTAATGAAAGTTGTTGTAGAATACATTAAATTGATTATATCTTTTGATACAGTGAAGCGATTGCGATGAAACCAAAACTAACTACTACTCCGAGTTCTACACTATATTTGAGTATAAAAATTTACCATATTGGTTTGGTACTTTTTACGTTGAACGTGTTCAAATCAAATTTTGTCACATCCAAACAGACAAACAGACAAACCGACAAACAGACAAAAATTCTAAAAATTGATGAAATGGCATCTGTTGGTTATCCTATAACACCCCAACTATTTTTTTTTTTTATATTTTCAATGTACAGAAACGCCTCGTCTACAGATTTATTATATGTATAGATAATAAAATAATACACCGCGATTAAACGGAAAATAAGATCTTTTTCGTGCATAATTCAATAATAGTACATTTGCGCAACTGAGAAAATGGTAAGGTGCAGTGTAATAAGCTGTAAAAAATGATAGTATGATGAAGATTGCCGGATTTTTTTGTCCCTTTCGGTGACACGGATACCATGAGTCTATAGATTACTATGTCTACGGTCCCCAATGTGTTTTCGCCCTTAGCTGTCAAATCGAGCTAAGACTCCAACCACACCAACAAACGAACCCGATTAGAAACTTTGTTTTTAATGTCTATGATTTATCTCTTACTACGACGGACATTCCAGTACACACAGGCCATTATAATCTACAAATGGTATGTACAACTAAAGTTCTGAACTCCTACCCTATTTGCGCTGAAGTTCTAATGGGTAGGTACAGACACATCAAGCTACCCGAAACTGTAAAATTTTCCCAATCAACTTTGAACCTTATGCTTTAGCGATAAAGTTGAAAATCTATATTAAAGACATTTGACAGATTGTAGTAGCTTAATGTGCTGGCGTATGTACTAAGCACATTCAAATTCATGCTCTGTGTAGTTGCAGGCTGCATATAGGCTTACAGCCATAACATTGTTGTAATAGCGATGAAGGCCATCAAATAGTGGGGATAGTATATCTTCTTGTAGTGCCTCGTATATCTTTAATGGTCTGTGCTGAGTTCGTGGACGTTTAGGATTTAGGGCATTGATGCACTGGTTATTGTCATTGAGTTTACCTGTCCAAGGAAATTCGATATGTCGTCAAGATCATCTACCTAAGTTAACAACCTTTAATGTTCCCACTGCTGGTACACAAGCCTCCCATCAATAAGATGTTCCGTAATCCACGACGCGAGCCCAGTGCGGGTTGGTAGATGTCACATGCCTTCGAATTTTTGGTTCTAGGACATGCCGGTTTCCTCACGATGTTTTTCCTTTTCGCCGTTTTGAGAGCAGCGGTTATGAAATTGTATAATTATGTTACCGCTAATGTGTGTAAATCAGTTAGAGTGGTCAGATTATCTGGCTGCGTCCGTTAAAGTGGAAAAAAAATTGTTACCGGCCAAACCGGGTGTTAGGATGAACTAGTTTCGCCTAGGCCAGTCCAGTTCTCCCTACACGGGTTGCATAGTTGCGGTCGGTCGATAGGCGACGTAGGATGCAAGAGCGAGCGAAGGGCACCTAGAGGTTAGGTTTAGTTAGGTTACTTTAAACCATTTACACAGAAATATAGTCGTCCGTCCGACGACATAGGATGCAAGAGCGAGCGAATGAGAACTGGTTTGGCCTAGGCGAAACTAGTTCATTCTAAAATCGGGTTTGGCCGGTTATCATATTTCACACTTAACGGATTCCATCATCTGCCTAGCCTTTTCCCAACTATGTTGGGGTCGGCTTCCAGTCTAACCGGTTGCAGCACTTTAACGGATTGTACCCAGTAATTTGCAGATTACCTAGTTAACGCGCATATTAAAGTGCCTATTCCATATTCTAGCGGTAACATATACATAAAGTGCCTCCCTGGGTCGTGGTCGGGCCCAAAGTCGGGACCGATCCCACAGGGCTACCACTGCTCCAAAACTATATAGTTCATACTATTACCATGTCAAAACCTCATTCGATTGCTTCTCACATATACGCATACAAATGCAAAATTCATGTCCCTGGCAGGACAAATACTGCTGTAGTAAACGATGAAATAGAATGCTCGAGGTTTAAGCGTCATCATATAAATTGTAGCGGGTTTTCCATCAAAATGATAATTACTGTGGCGAAATCAACAATGCAGGCTTACTGGATAGTAATGAGAACGTTTTGCGATATTGTTAATTTTACTGAAAGTGTATGTGTTTATGGGTGGTTTTGGCGTGATATAATAGTTTGGGAAAACACACTCGGTAATAGTATAAGTAATATTTAGTACTAGCTTCCGCTGCTGCGTCTGTCATTAGTGGATCTTTGAAGTCTGACAACCAGTCCTACCAAGGGGTATTGTATATTCGTATTATCCAGTAACTGGGTTGTGGAGGTCAGATAGGCAATCGCTTCATGTAAAATATTGGAATTCAGCTGCATCCGGTGAGACTGGAAGCCGACCCCAACATAGTTGGGAAAACTCTAGGCAGATGATCAAGTGTAATTTTATGTAAAACTAGCGTCGATGAAAACTATCCTATGTCCTTCCCCGGGATACAATCTATCTCTGCCAAATCCGTTCAGTGGTTTAGGCGTGAAAAGGTTACATACAGTCAGACAGACAGACAGAGTTACTTTCGAATTTATAATATTAGTCTGGATAATCAGCCTATAATGTTCCCACTGCTGGGGTGGTTATATTCTCTTTGGCTGGGACACAGGCCCTCTCTGTAAGAGGGAGAGGGCCGTAATTCACCACGCAGGCCCAGTGCGGGTTGGTAGATGACACATGGGATCGCACGGCCGGTGGAGCAGCCCGATTATTTTTCACAAAGGATTAAAAAAAAAACAATGCATTCCCATATTATTAACATTTAAATACTCATTTAGATAACGTACTCGTAGGTCCTCTCTCCTAATTTTGCTGTGACCGACAGGTCCATATTGATCTTTTACTTTGTAATACCATCTATGTAATACATATGGAATGCAATTAAGAATTGAGTGTTGAGTATTGAGTGTACCAGAATCATAAAAAAAAAACATTGTGATTTTCATATGGCAATATCAATCCATATGAAAAACACTTTTTGTTTTTGCCAAGAGATTCTAGTAGACCCATTTTATAACAAAACGACAAAATTGTTTTAAGAGCACCTACATTGTGTGACTTTCACCTATAAATTGGTTTAATACCTCCTTTGTACAATGGGTGGTATAATCTTTTTATGGTAAACTTTTCTATAGAATATTGTCGTGTCGATAGCACTATAAATAAGACGTAGTTATTTATGATAACTTAATTTAAAGATGGAGTGAAATGTCTTGAAGTTGAGTGGGTTATTAAGTGAGGTATTTATGTTTGTAGGTGGATAGTAAAGTCCGCTTCAAATATGTTAGACACTAGCTGCGCCCGCGACTTCGTTCGCTTTGATGTCGGGTATCAATAATGTGTCGCTTTGAGAATGTGTAGGTGAGTCCACTGCTGGACATAGGCCTTCTAGGTCTTCTTCGACCGGTTCTGTGCTTCTCGCATCTAACGGGTTCCTGCGGCCTTCACAAGGTCGTCGGTCCACCTTGTGGGAAGACTTCCAACGCTACGTCTCCCGGTACGCGGTCGCCACTCCAGAACCTTTCGGCCTAACTTCGAGAAAGAGGTCAATCGTCGAATCCGACTCGGCTGGGCAGCGTTCGGGAAGCTACGCAATATCTTCTCGTGCCACATACCGCAGTGTCTCAAGACGAAAGTCTTTGACAGGAATGAGGAGATCCGCAGAAGAACCAAGGTAACCGACATAGCCCGAAGAATTGCCAAACTTAAGTGGCACTGGGCAGGGCACAGGCTGACTGTACTTGTACTTTTTGGTAACTTGAGTAGGCATCGGTGCAAATTACTTTTTTTTTGTTTTTATTTGATACTACAATTTTACTGTAACCAAATCTAAAAATAACGAAATTAAATCCTAACTTTACTAAAACTGTACAGAAACTAAAAAAATAGCGTCGAAAAATTATTAATTATCTTTTTTTTTTTAATTATTTGAGTTGACAATAATTAATTGTCCGATTTTTACTCACAATGATATTTAGTGTTAAATTTGCTGTAAAATAAAATCTGAACTGTATTTCGTAATTCACTGCACTAAGCATTGCTAAGGACCCTCTTTATAAAAAAAAAACTATGACAAAATGACAAATCATTCTCTAAAATAGTCTGAATAGTACACTAATCATTCTAAAACTCACACAATTCTCGTTAGCCTAAACCACCAAAACCGTTTTAATTTAAAACGAATAAAAAAACTACCAAACCAAAACTCCAATCAAAATTCGAAAATGAGGCAATGAAGTAAATATTCCAAATGCTTCGCTTAGAAATAGTATTTCTATTTCTAAGCGAAGACATATTTAAATAATCACGATGTATACAAACTAAAAATAACAAAATTAAATCCTAACTTAACTAAAACTATACAGAAACTAAAAAACTAACTATTACATAATATTTCTAAATGAAAATCAAATGAACTATTTCTAAATTAAAGCATTCCATTTAGGGCCTGTGCACACCACGTTTTTTAAACGACAAAAAGATATTAAAAAAATAAAAAACCCGACTGCGGTAAAAAACTTAAGTTAAAAGAACTGAAAAGCTAAAAACAAGCCCATTTTAAATTAAATAAAAGTTGGAAGCAGGCGGGACCCATACCATTTGTATTATATTTTCAAATTCAAATGGGTCCCGCCTGCTTCCAACTTTTATTTAATTTAAAATGGGCTTGTTTTTAGCTTTCCAGTTCTTTTAACTTAAGTTTTTTTACTGCAGTCGGGTTTTTTATTTTTTTAATAACTTTTTTTATTTCCAGCTTTTTAGTTTACAAAATTAAATGTGAAATATTTCGCTGACGATTTAGTTCTTGGTACGTGTTTTTTACGATTTGTCACTTCGAATTACTTTTAACCATATAAGTTGTTTATATTTTTGTAATCGTCTTTTAAAGCCCTTTATTTTGATACCCCACTCGATAGGTTTTGAAATAAAAATTTTTTTTTGAAGGCATACATACATACATAGTAGTCGCCATATTGAATTTTCACTAACGTCATGTCTTTAGTGACACTTGCCGGACTAAGAGGAATCGATTGACGTGTGAATCATACAAATCGACCCAGGCGTTTGGTCTGTATAGTGCTTCAAAGGAACATACAAACATACATACATAGGCTGATGAACACATTACCACTCCTTTGCTTTGCGCAGTCGGGTAAAAAGGTCTACAGGCTGCGTCTGACTCGCGTGCGTATCGCGTCTGTATCGCTACAAACGCGCGTCAACGGCGCGTTTAAAAAACGTGATGTGCACAGGCCCTTAGTCGTAGCAGTATTCTGTGAAACATTAATTACTATTTATTTAGATGTGGATACTAACTGTCTTGTAATTAACACGGTTCTACGTCGAGCCATGAAATATGTAGGTATCTACAGATCAAGTGGATTTTGTGGCTTTAAAGTAAGCGATAGAGCAGTGGTGGCCTAGAACTAACGACCCAACTTACGAGATAAAGGTTGTGGATTCGAACCCATGGCGCTTTACTTAGTGTAAATAATTTCATCACCGATGCTCTCAAAACGGTGAAGGAAAACATCGTGAGGAAACCAGCATGTCCTAGAACCTAAAATTCGAAGACATGTGACATTTACCAACCCGCACTGGGCCCGCGTGGATTATGGCCCACTCCCTGTCACAGGTAGGAGGCCTGTGTCCCAGCAGTGGGACAAGTATAGGCTGATTATATGACAAGCTCCTTTACTATCGTTTTAAATTCAGAAATGAAAACACCCTGTGAAACTGTCTAGAAAATAGAAAACTTTTTAACAAAAAAAAAAACGACTTCTTTCTCTTTGTAGTGCTTTTTTTGGAAGTCGGTTTTTGTTTCTTAAAAAGTTTTTATTTCTCGCTTTTTAGTTTATAATGTATCTAAGTTACAATAGCCTAATGTCAACTTGCCTATCGCATTTTACAAAATATTGCTTTTCCCGATGCAGGGATGTTGATTGTTGAGGAGGTCTCCTAGTATTCCACCATCAGCTCCATTTCACCATTCGCATTGTGACGAGCATAAATTGCTTAGCAACCATAATAAAGTAATCGCATCGCAACCCGTGAAATACTTATTATTGAGTTTTTCTGGTGGCCATCTGTGGTCTTCTTCATCAGTTCCACTTCACCAAATAGTGGATCCGAGAGCAAATGCACGAGTTACTATATAAATAGGTACCCAAATCGCTATAGATGTGCCTATAATATTTGAGGACTTTCCTCAATTCCTCATGGATCCCATCATCAGAACTGGATTTTGTTAAAAATGGGATCATTCTGGAAGTATATCCTTTTAAATAAAAAAATAATTTTCCAAATCGGTTTATAAATGACGGCGTACTGATGTCACAATTTTTTTTTTTTAAATTAAAGAAAATACATCCGAATTGAACCTCCTCCTTTTTTTTTGAAGTCAGTTAATAAGGGCCAAGGAATGTCCTAATATCTATTTTGAGGCTGATAAAAAGACGAATATTCCATTTTTTTTAATTTCGTGGATAACTAAGTTATCCGATAAATAAGAAAAAATACTCACGAAATTTTTCCAATAGTTTTATTAGGGAATACTTAACAAGCAGGTATATATTGTGGTTGTGGCCTAAGTTACTGCAAGACTAGTTTAAGTCAAAAGGGTATACAACTGAAAGGAAAATTTTGTTCCATTTTGAGGTCTAGACAAACCTTACAACACAGGCCCACAGCTTTAGAGATAAAATGGAAGTTCTTATTAGTTAACAGAGCCCAAGTTACCGTGGCCTACTTGGAAATTCTTAAATAAACTTCGTACCCAGGAAGGCCGCAAGGACAACCGCCACAAGTAGGGGTTCAAGAAAGGCTCAAACCTTTTTTTTTTAGGTGGGAATTTGTCAAATAACTTCTCCCGCTCTGGGCGGCCCACCCGTGTTCCTTCAGTTGCCTGTGCCAGGGGCCACGGTATCTCTTCCGAACAACCCGCGACCCTGGCAGGCATCGGCCCTAGCGAACCCCGTCACAGCCGTCGTGCTGATATCTCTTTGAGGCGCAGTGGAAGACAACGCGCCGTCGACCCGGGCCTGGTCTTTGACGGACGGCGAGCTGCTCATTGTTCGTCGTCCACAAGCCCGCGCCTACGGTGGCAGGGAATCGGCTGTCGATTCCCGTCGCCCAGGGTGTCTCCTGCGGCGACTAGGGGCGTGAGAGCGCAAAAATTGCCTCTGCCTCACGCGCTCCGCCTCCTACTTCGCGAGCATTACTGCTTTGCAGAAGGAGGCGACGGCTTCCCATGCACTCTCGCTCCGTACCATGGCCTGGACTAGGGACGGACGCGAGAGATCGCTGCCGCCGATCACCGCCGTGAGGACGCGGCGGTGCTCTGCCCAAGCTGGGCAGACCACTGTATGCTCCACCGTGTTCAGACCTCCGGTGTGGATGCAGTGTCTCTCCACAGACAGTGGCTCACCTCCCATCTTGCACCGCACGCCCTGTCACCTCACCACACGTGTGGCTGCGTCAGCGACTGCTATCCGCGTTGCTGAATTTTGGGCCAAAAAAATAAAAAAAAAACGATATTTTTGCCATCGAAACGCTAAGACGAAAAGTTACCCCTATGTAACGTCAAACAATTAACTAAATATTGTGCAAATTCCCGGATTTCACACTTTGATTCTGGCTTACACATCTCAACACCCACAATTTAGCATCAACACACAGAAATTATCTTGTATGATTTGTGTATTTTCAATAAGTAAATTGCTTTGGATATTATGAAGCTTTGGTACACACCAAAGACTATATTACAGACCGTGGAATGCGTTACAAGATTATAAGCAGCCATTGCGAGGAGGCGAGGATTAGGATATAAATATTCCGTGTTGAAAATATATTATTCAAATAATCCTTTATACCGTTTTGTTCGTTCACAATTCCTGGCTACACTAGAATCGAATAATTACATAGGATATTGTATATGTTATAACTGCTGGTCTTAAAGAATCCCCCATACTTACTACATTTTTTTCTTTTTTTAAAAAACGTTGCCCCACACTAGGAATTTCTCCTGTATTGTGGGTGCGTTTACAAACATTTAAACTCACATACACAAACAGCCAGACCCGGAACAACTACTTGTAGGTCATACAAATATTTGTTCCGTGCGGGAATCGAACCCGCGACACGCAGCGCAGCAGTCAATCGCTTAACCACTGCGCCAACCGTGCCGCCTCATAATATTATAAATTCGAAAGTAACTCTGTCTGTCTGTCTGTATGTAAATAAATAATTTATCATTTATCACCATACCAAAGGCCATAAAATATCCTGATCCATTTTGAGGCCTGAAACCGCGATAGTCCAAGCCACAGCCTTATAGCCACAACAAAATGACGGCGGTGAAACCCCGCGACGCGTGAAAAAGCAATTAAAATAAAATAACTTCCCTAGTAATTTGTTTGAATGTAACTGGTAATAATTCAAAAGAACAGGATTATTTACTTTATCCAGGCTTCTAGCTGTTTGTTGGCCTTAGGAGTTATTGGGTCTACTGGGTAATTTTGGGTCAAAGGTCGGGTTATTTTAACTTATTTTAACGGTCTGGTTGGTAACTGGTAAAGTCACTGAATTAACATTTATAACATAGTATCCAGTTGTGTGGTGTCGGTAAACTGTGGTTAGAGACAGGTATCTAATTCCCCGACGAACTATAAAAAGCCTTTAGAGATCTTTCGACAGGCTATGATATTGTTTGTACTAAATAAAATCAGCGAAATTAATGGTTAAAAACAAATGAACCGCACGTTACGAAATTTTGTTTCAGTGCGGTTAGTGGAAGTGCTCAGGTGCGGTTCAAATCAGTGCTCTGAGTGGAATACCTCCTCTATTCTAATCACAACTTCATTCTTTGACAGTTGTATTATATTGCTATAACGTAGAAAATCGATTAAGGTTGCTTTTTGTTTAAAAATACCTTTTCTTGGCTGTAGGTACAAATCACTAAACTGACTTTAGAACCAAGTGGGAAGATGTAATCTGGCTCGTTATTCTGTAAAGTGACGATGAATGAAAAAGAAGATTATTATTATTATGTACTAGCTGCGCCACCAGGTTTCACTCGCATAAGTCTCGATCTCGAGTGGGAATATCGAGATAAAAAATATCCTATGTCCTAATTCAAGTCATGGTCTACCCATGTGCCAAATTTAATCCAAATCTGTTCAGCCGTTTTAGCGTTGAAGAGTAACCAACAAAACATTAAATAAACAAATCTTTTCTCTTTATACAAGTAATATTAATTTAAAAGACGATTTGCAAGGCTTTTCATAATCACTTAGGCAGAAATATCACCATCTGCCTAGCCTTTTCCCATGTATGTTGGCATCGGCTTCCAGTCTGACCGAATGCAGCTGAATACCAGTATTTTACATGGAGCGACTGCCTATTTCACCTCCACAACCCAGGTACTGGGTAATATGATACCCCTTGTTAAGACTGGTTGTCAGACTTTCGGGCTTCTGACTACCCGTAACGACAGTCAAAGATCCACGAAAGACAGCCGCGACTAACGGCTTAACGTGCTTCCGAGGCACGGAGGGGTCTCGGTGTGTAAAGATGGTCACCCATCCACAGACCAACCGCGGCAAGCGTAGCTTAACCTGATCGATCGACCTGTGCGGCTGTTATTACTTAGCTTCAAGCCCCTATGATGTGTAGACTATTGAGAAACACTGTTATTATACTTTTCCATTTATTTTCGGCTCCCTTTGATTGAGGGATCAAAGGAGCCTGTTGCGCGTGTCTGACTGTTTGAAAAATTCGGCACGAATAGTTCCCTCAACGTTCCTTTGTACGTGAAGCGAATACAGCCTAGTTTTGGCAAAAATACTGAGACTTTTGTCCAAAGCTAAATACAGGGTTAAATTAAATTAGCTAGAGAAACAACGGAGACGTGATAGGTTTCGATATCGAAACACGATGAAAAAAAAATCTTTTGATTTTTAAGGGGCTTACAGGACCTAAACACAAAAAACGCAAATTTTAGAAACAATAAAAGTATAAATTATGATCGACTACAGTCAACAAAATCAGAAAAATATATGATATTCTTCAGGATATATGATAGGTAGATAGTGTGTTGAAAACGTAATACAACTAATTTGATACGATAGAAAAAAAATCATGAAGACCTCTAAAAACTTTCTTTTTACAATAAAAAACATGCTAATATACGTTCAATAATTCTGATTTTTTGTCAGATTATTCTAGTGTTTCAATTTTTTTGTCCAAACAATACATTTTTTGTAATTAAATAATTGTTCCATATTTTGCAATAAATTACCAGTGTTGTGTCATCGCGCTTCTTTCATTTCTATGCAGTCCGACAGTGACTTTAAGTCATGTAAGCCCCTTAAACAGATATTTCATATAACTACATACAGTGGAAAATCATTATTTCCCTTATTTCATTATGTTTAGATTTTGATACCCACCGCATCTGCCGAGTTTCGCTAACAAATTTAATTTGAACCTGTTACTTAAATTTTGGTTTAAAAAAGACCGATTCGGAAGTTATTTAGTCGAAAAACAACGTAAATTGTTGAAGTAAACAACTTAGTTACAAAAAACAAAGCTCCACACCAATCTTCTAAAGTAACACATATGCCTTTAAATCCTGCTCACCCTCGAACAACAACTCAACGACCTCATAAACTTGCGGAACACCGAAATCTCCTAAAAAAACAACTTTAATACTGTTCACAAACGTATAAAAACGCCATCTTTATAACCCAAAAAGTAAACGACGCAACTAAATCAGCTCGTTCGCAATATAATATAATCAAAAAGGTCTCGCTCTCATGAATTTTCACCACAAAAAAATATGAATCGCATTCAGCACAAGAATTAACAGAATTCCGGACATAATTCCTGCTGTTATGAGATAGGAGAATCCAGAAGTATCGTTGGAGTTACGTAATTCTTGTGGCTTATGGGCTGTCACTGTCACTGTCGGACTGCATAGAAAACAAAGAGAAGCGCGATGACACAACGCTGGTAATTTATCTATACATATAATATTGTAAAATATGAAGCAATTATCTATTTACAAATATCTATTGTTTGGACCTAAAAATTAAAACACTAGTTCTTTAGTATGTTGCTTGTAGATTAATCTGACAAAAAATTAAAACGATTGTATGTATATTAGTATGGTTTTTATTGTAAAAAGAAAGTTTTTAGAGGTATCTTCATGTTTTTTTTTTCTATCGTATCAAATTAGTTGTATTATGTTTTCAACACACTATCTACCTAGCATATATCCTGAAGAATATCATATGTTTTTCTGATTTTGCTTTCTGTTGTCGATTATATACTTTTATTGTTTTAAAACTTGCGTTTTTTGCGTTTAGGTCATGTTAGCCCCTTAACTTTATAGCGATTACTTATAGTGTAAAAAATTACAAGTGTGGGTTCAGTGAATGAGCTTTTCTTAAATAAATCACACCGACAAGACAGGGAAAGACTAAACAACAATTACTTTCCACTCTCTTAAAAATACTAAAAATTTCTTATCTATGTGCGTCCAGACAGTGCGAGGCATGCGCAGCATATGCGTTGTTTAGGGCTCCGCAACCAAATGTCAAAAACAGAATCCTTATAATTTCGTCATGTCCTTCTGTTAGACTATTATTTTGCACTAAGTAAACCGAAGAAAATTGGAAAGAAGATGTATTCTGTCTGTGCTATGTTAATCAATGGTGTTGGCGCCGCGGATCATTAATTTGACGCTGTCAATGTCAACAACGTCAAGTGTCATCCAAATGCCAAAGACCCACGTGGGCCGGCGCTTCCCGCGCATTTCCGTTGAAGAAAAATTTACATGCGTTTCTGTGTCAGTCTATTTCTGCAATTTTTCTTATTTACTGATTGTAAAAGTTGTTGACTAAACTTTAAAGTTTAAACCATCAAACAACTAGAAGTCGGTTAATTAACTCCCAAACAAATAGTGTTCTGAAATTATGAAAAAAAACATTAGGGGAACTCCCCATTCATGTAGAATGCTAAGTTCATTCAAGGATATGCCTCGCATAGTTTCCTTTTTTTTTTAGTTGGGTACATCTACAAAATACATTTATTACAGACTAGCTGCGCCCGCGGTTTCACCCGCATAAGTTTCAATCCCGTGGGAATATCGGAATAAAAAGTAGCCTAATGTTAATCCAGGGTGTCAGCTAGCGCTAGCGCCATAATTTTTTTTTTTCAAAATTGGTCCAGCCAATTGAGCGTGAAGAAGTAATAAACATTAACACACACACTCACAAACTTTCACCTTTTTTTTGCGGATGGGAGAAATCATCAAAATAATGACCCCTCCCGCTCTGGGTGGAGCGGAAGGGAGTGTCAGACTCTTACTGACTAAAACCCACCCGTGTTCCTTCCTTAGCCCTTTATGTTCCGGGCCAGCGGTAACCCTTTCGGACAATCCCGCTGACCCGGCAACAAACTTTCACCTTTATAATATTAGTGGTGATAGTGTGAATAGTTAGATAAAACTTAAAATACAATTGAATATCAGAATAAACTCAACACTTTGCCTCCCCACCGGGTGAAAAATATCGTCTATTATGAAAGCTTATCTAAAATAGCTACAATTAAACTCATAGGCTCCTCGATAGAGATTTCACCATAGATATCCGACGGATTTCACCATAGATATCCGACGGATTTCACCATAGATATCCGACGGATTTCACCATAGATATCCGACGGATTTCACACACAAAGTTAACCTACCACATTCATCTGTTTAGCGCAGATTGTCTGTATCCGAAAGGCATAAGCGCGGATTATGCACGTCAGTACGAGTATTTTAACGAGCAGCCGTGAAGCTAAATAACTTGGTATTTTTGTTTACATTCCGATTGTAAAAATTCGACGATGACTTTTTCGTTCGAAAAAAAGATGGCGGAATTACAGGCATGTCGTTTTTGGTCCCTCAATGCTCATAGCAGCCAAAGTTGTGACAGTTAATCGTGAGTGTTAATTTTCTCTTCTCTCCAATTAATGTTATTTCCACTTTAACGAAACGTTAATAAAGTTTATTTCTGAAATCTACTACTATTGAAAATATCTTAAAATTATTTGAAGTTGAAGTGGTTTTTCCAACAACGTATATTTGTTTACATGTTTGGAAACGAAATCGAGAACACAGTATAATAACTTAATTCCTCATTTAGTTCAGAGGGGTATCTAATTCTCGTAATTTTAAGAACATTCACAGTCTGATCAGTCTCAATATATCAATAAAAAAAATATAAAAAAATACTCTAAATTTTTTAAAAGTTTTTGACTTTGATTGTCGCTGAGATGAGATTGCGACTAGATTTTGAACGTTTTTAATTACGGGAATTGAACTTTTTGTGACATCATTAAGTCTCTTACTTGCTAATAGGACAATCCAATTAGCAAAGTAATGGGAACGAGGCTGACTGGAAATGAAAATGCTCCTTTACTGCATTTTACATTAAGTACAATTTGTCCTCTAATCGCCTTCCTTTGTCGTCTTATAATAAACGTAGTATATCTTTAAAACCGTAGTTCTTAAGGGGGAAGCTATAAGGTGGCCCGCGAAATTCAAATTTTCTTACGTTTTTTGCAATTTGCTGGTCAGTATTAAGTTGTACGTTGATTAAAATATGATTCGCGGTCGTAACAAATATGTATTTACAGAATTATAATCATTAAAGTCATCAACACTACTCTCTAAGACCATGTAATCCCCAAGAATGACTATTTCGTGAAATCTAGACATTTGGGGATTACATGGTCTTAGAGAGTTGTGTTGATGACTTTAATGATTATAATTCTGTAAATACATATTTGTTACGACCGCGAATCATATTTTAATCAACGTACAACTTAATACTGTCGAGCAAATTGCAAAAAACGTAAGAAAATTTGAATTTCGCGGGCCACCTTAGAGCTTCCCCCTTAAGCAGAACCAACACTGAGGCTCTGTCCCGCATAGAGTCGTAGCATTATGCTGAGCGATGGCCGTTTTGCGTGCATGTGACTGTACGACGCATATTTTCTCCCAACTTGTACTTTTTATGTTTGTGTTCTTTCTCTGCGTATAATAATTTATCTTTATTTCAGACATACTTACGTCCATACATTTTATGTATTACCACATTTTTTTTTCTCTCTTTTTTCAGAAGTTGTTGTAAAGCCAGATAAATAAATTGTTTATCAAATTGACTAGGTACTTAAATTCATTGTAGTCGAATCATAACCGTCAATCTTTGACAGTTTTGAACTGGATATAATACGAAAAATTTACGTAGTATGTCAATTTGACAAACGATAAATTTTTCCAGACTGCAAAATCTGTCAAAATTCGTTTCAAACTAAGCATATACAGTGTTATTGGTAAAAACATTAACAACCTCTTATGAGGTCATTGTACTCATTATTATGAACAACTTTTACTATGGGAGCGAATATGAAATGGCGAAAAAAAAATCAGCTGTTCCCTATATGATTGACTGTTTTTTTTTTTGCGATTTCAGGTTTGGTCCCATAGTAAAAGTGGTTCATAATGATGAGTACAATGACCTCTTAAGAGGTTGTTAATGTTACCAATAACCCTGTCTAAGAGATTCACTTCCGCACGTCAAACGCATCTCATTTTTATATGCTTGAAGAATTAAAAACATACAAAGCACATTTCGCAACACCGCATTCCCCCATAAATAAAAACACCATCAAAGCTTTCCTACCGCTCATAATCTGTTTCACGGCACGTCACCGACATCAAAATGGCGTAAACGCGGGATTATACACATCCGCCATTTTAACGGGCGGTTTTAAATTTAAGAGTCTTCATTCTTTATTCAAAAATGTTTCTTTTGTGTTTTAATTGGGCGTGACTGCGCCGAATCGGCGCGGCTTAGCCATCTTGCCAATAATTTTGAGTTGGTTTCGCTAATAGAATGTCGTATTAATCTCTTCAGTAATGTATTTAACACGGAGGAATCCTTTGAACGGCTTATGCCGCTTCTCGGGGGAAAGAGTGGAGTTGGGTATTGAAACTATAGTCCGCGCGGAACTAGTTGGCCGCGCCTCGGGTGGGGACGGGGGTGAGGTCGGCGCGGTTGCATATTGTTCGCAACCCACGTACTGAGTAATGACAAAGCGCCCCCGCCCCTCCGCAGCTCCGTCCCACCGCTCACATACCTAAGGCGCGGCCAACTAGTTCCGCCCGGACTATAGTTTAAATTTTCTGGGTTTTAACTGATTTTAGATAAAGTTATGGTATTTTTACATTTTGTTATGTTCTTTCTAGCCTATATTGTTTCCCTGCAGGGCAAAGGCCCTCTCCCTTTTCCGCACAATTATGTCTTTAGCCAGTCCTTACGGTAGGAGTCAAGCTCGTCCCGCCATCTTCGTCTTGATGTTGTCAATAATGATGTTATCAACATCATCTATATCTGCGAGTATATCCATACAAATAATAAATGAAAGTCGCTTTTAACAGCTATCAAAATTCCGTAACCATCCTAAGAATTTCCCCTTGAGTGGGTGACCACTCCACGTGCATTAACTAATTATGAACTAGGCAGTATTTACAAAGAATTTGGCTGTTGTAACTTAGTCTTGTAAAAGTACGTGATTTATTAATGCACTTCTAATGAACACAGGTCTGATTTTATCGCCGCATTTTATCACAGAACCGGTCAAGGTGTACGCGGTAGCGGGCAAAGTGGGGGTGTAAGGTTTAAGCGGTAGCGAGCCACTGTCTTCGACCAAGTGACTGGACATGTTATGGGTTGTGTCAGAAAATAGCCTTACAGATAGGCAGCAAGTTCAAAAATTGGTATTTTACTGAATGCCATTTAAACAGAAGGCCAATGCTCGCAATTAAAAACGTTCAAAATCTAGTCACAATCTCATTTCAGCGACAATCAATGTCAAAAACTTGTCTAAAAAAATATAGGGAAATTAGAGGTATTTTTGACAGATTGAGACAGATCGGGGGTCTAAAAAGGCCACTTTGGCTGAATCTTAAAAGGATAACATTATAAATTATCGTATTCATCGTTATGATTCATGGCGAAGACAGTCCGTGTTTTTCTTTTTTGCGCTGCTCTACGTAGCCTTCGTTGTGCAGCCGCACCTGCATAACTGTCGATCCCGTGGGAATTTCGGGATAAAAAGTACCCAGGGTGTCGGCTACCTCCATACATAATTTTATCAAAATTGGTCCAGCCGTTTGAGCGTGATGAAGTAACAAACATATAAACACACACACTCACAAACTTTCGCCTTTATAATATTAGTGTGATTAACCAACTTAATCTCTCGTGTTTCCTCATTGGAATCTACATAATTATGATTTTAATCACTATTAGCTTTAGCACGTCTGCGCTGCGTCAAAGTTTACGCCGAAAAACACACAGTACGAAGCCCTTGCATGGCCTTGCTTATCTACAAGAAAAACTCTCCTAACTTACACCATCATCATCTGCCTAGCCTTTTCCCGTCTATGTTGTGGTCGGCTTCCAGTCTAACCGGATGCAGCCGAATACCAGTATTTTACATGGAGCGACTGCCTTTTTTTTTTTTTCTCTTGGAAATTACTCTGGCTCGTCGGGGGAAGAGACGGAGTATGTGGGACTCCCTGCCAGGGTGGCAGTATACCCACTAAAACTCAGCGGTGTTCCCTCATCGCCTTGATGGGGAGGTCATGGGAATCCGGCTCAGCCTTTGCATCCACAACCCCCCCGGCGCATGCCCGCCTAGCTGGCGGGCCCCGCATGTCCCCCCGTCTGGGGGGGGGGGCTGCGGGAATGGCCGGGAACACCTGGCCATTCCCGTCCGGCACTGGTGAAAGCCTGTGCAATACAGGCGAGGGTGCCCCCGCACCCGTCGCCTGCTGGCTTCCACCTGGGAGGAGTCGGAGATGACTGTCATACTGACGTCTTCTTCGACCCCTCCTCCGCCTTCGGAGCGGCGCCGCGAGAGGGTCTTCCTCCCGCACGCGCTCCGCCGCCTCCTTCTGGGACATGACGTGTTCGCAGAAGGAGGCGACTGCCGCCCAGGACCCCTCATCCCCTAGCATGGCATTGACCAAGCCGGGGAGCATGGAGCGATTGCCTATCTGACCTCCACAACCCAGTTACTGGGTAATACGATACCGGTAATTCCTCTCCTAACTTACACCAACCCCGAACAATGATTAGTTCCCCGTCCGCCCGCTTTATTTGTTTTTCTAATTACACAACACTTTGAATTAATAATTGTAAGCCTACGCCATAAATTTTACGTTTTTCATTAATTATACATCGTTTCAATTAACTTCGTCGAGTGAACTAAACTCATAAAGGTGCCCCGCAGGGTTTTAAATTTTTCTTTCATTGTTCATAAGTAATAACAACCGCATGATTCGATCGATCACTTGCGGCGGTTGGATGGGTTACAAGTCTTAACATACCAAGACCCCTCCGTGCCTCGGAAAGCCCGTCAAGCCGCGTTGGTTCCGGCTGTCATTCTTGGATCCTTGATAGTCGTTACGGGTCGTCAGAAGCCCGAAAATCTGACAACCAGTCTTACCAAGGGGTATTGTGTTACCCCGTAACTGGGTTATGGAGGTTAGGTAAGCAGTGGCTCCGTTTAAAATACTGGTAATCAGCTCCATCCGGTTGTACTGGAAGCCGACCCCAACGATAGTTATGAAAAGGTTACGCAGATGATGATCATGTTTGTGGTTATTGGAAGTTTTATAACGGTTATAAATTTGCGAATTAGGTTACCTACCTCCTGATGTACTTAATATTGAAAAGGGTAGCTAAGTACCTAATATATGGGAGGTATAGAATATTTTTTTTTGTATTGTAGAGCATTCTTGTTGCAATATATGGACCAGGGGGCCTAAAAAGGCCACTTTGGCAGAACCATAAAAGGATAACATTATGAATCACGATGATGACAATGACAGGCCATAAGAAAGAATGCACATCAATTTGACGGCTAAAAAGAAAAACAAAAAATAATTGTCCTTTTACAAAAAAGTCTATAAAAGGAAATTCATATGCGAGTTGCGTCGCTTACAATCCCGAAGAATAGCCCTCTCATTGTATGCCAATTATAATGATTAAAGCATAGATTAGCACTTATCATTAATGTTAGTTATATTAAAACCAGTCACGTACACCTCTAGCACGGTATAATTATCTATGGATAATTAGCACGGCCTCTAGGAAGATAGCTGTAATGCCTAATTAGATCTTTTATGAGTCTTTAACCCTGTTTTTATATAATATAATAAGCTATAAATAGCCACAATGATCTTTGGCACTTATTACTGGTATGTATTAATAATTATGCTACAGACGACCCAGCTGGTGGAATGGTGAAGTCTCTTGGTTATGATTTTGAATTCGATATCGTATTGAAAATAATTATTTAATATGAGTCGTTTCATCATCTACGAATAAGTGTATGTACAGACGCCAGCACATCAAGCTACCCGAAACTGTCAAATTTTCCCAATCAACATTGAACCTTATGCTTTAGCGATAAACTTGAAAATCCATTAAAGAAATTTGACAGATTGTAGTAGCTTGATGTGCTGGCGTCTGTACATGATATACGAAAGCAGATAATCTATATACTAACACTAATAATAAAGCTGAAGAGTTTTGTTTGTTTGACCGCGCTAACCTTTGGAACTGCCAGTCGGATTTGAATAATTATTTTTACATTTGATAGCCCATTTCGTGAGGAAGGCTATAGGCTACTTAACATATATCGCTAAGACACTTAAAAGCCGAGCAAAAACAAAAAAAAAGTCAGGAGGAACACTGAGCGAAAACGACGTAACAGCGCGGGCAGGCGATGTGATGCGACGGGGTGGGTCGGGGAACAAGAAATTTCACGCGGACAAAGTCGAAATAATAATCAGCCTGTATGTTCCACTGCAAGGGAAAGGCATCCCTTTCCTTTTTCCACTCAACTCGATCCTGAGCTATCATGGACGAATGCCTCCAGTAAACGTCAAGTTCTCCCGCCTTCTACGCCTGGGTCTTCCACGATGCCGTTGGACGTTGCAGGAACCCATGTTGCAGATAATTCCAGACAAATTCTATTCTATTTTCTGGTGGATAGTGGCTATTCGGACATTGTGAAACAGTGAGTCTAGACTTCTGTCTCAAACTCAAATCATTTATTTCAATTAAACCTTGTACAGGCACTTTTGAATTGTCAAAATTAAATAGTCTGTCAGTTAGTCAGAAAGTTGAAGCTAGTTGCCCATTCCAAAGCGTAGATCTCTATGGAGAAGAACGGGCAAGAAACTCCATGGACACTCGTTTTAAATCAAGATATTACAAAATCCTGGGTATGTACATTATTCTTGTTGCTTCTATATGTGAGAACAATGTAAAAAAGACAGAAATGAAGAAACAATTCAAGACATAAGATTAAAAATAAGCCTTGGCAGTAAAGAGATGACCAGTCTCAACCGACGGCGCCCGTTCACGAACATGATGAACATGTCTGTATAACAAAACCTAGCGGAATGATGTTAGAACCAACGCCTGTCTCATCCCCATTGTCAGTTTTAATCTACGGTTTTAGTAGTCCCTTCAAATTCATGCTAAGTATTTGCATACTTCTCTACCGAAAACCACAAAATATAGGCTCATCTGTTTCAGAACAGTGAGCCAAGTATTTGCAGTTCTTTTCATAGAACCCAATGCTTTTCAAATGTAAGCGTAAGCCTCTTACAACACAAACCTTTCCAACCACGAAAGCTTTAAAAAATCCAAAATTCCATACACAAAAGTGTTATACGGAGATCTTCATTACACGCAACTTTATTCCTTTTAGACTTATTCATCAATATTCGAGTGACAATGGACCCTATTCGGGTGACATATTTGCTCTCAAAGTCCACAATGGCTTGGCCCATTTTTCGGCACGGCTCGCCGATTTTGGACGTCTCCTCGTGACGATGAAGTTGGTATGTGTTTGTGATGCTTGGATGTTGGATGAATATGAATAAAACTTGACATTCCATTGGATATTGCGCTCACAATAGTCTAAAGGCTTTGTGGAGGAAAAACCTTTGGACTCTTTTTTATTATGAGTTGGTAAACACGATCTGATGGAATGTTGCGTTATATAGAGGTATGAGGTGTAAAGCTCAGTCATACAGGATCCTCTGACCAGGCGGGTGTCGTGTCTGGTGGGATACTGCCCGATGATTGAAGTCAGGGCGTTGTATTATATGCTAGTTGCGCGGTAAACTGCTTGCGCGATGCAGGATTTTGCGTGACGTCAGTGTGCTGCGTAGTACGCATGTGTCGATGTAGATGCCCTCCATGTAAAATACTGGTATTACTGGAAGCCACATTCCTTAAAATTGTGATTTTTCTTGAGAAAACCTTGAATTTGTATAGTGGAAAGCCAGTGCTAAGAATTTCAACCTTTTTTAAAAGCGAAACAATTTAACGCTACATAATATTTTGATCTTCAAATACCAAAACAAAATTTCTTAAACCACAACCATCTTATAATGAAGCCCAAAAAATCCAATCTTTTTTTATTTCCTTGCCAAGTTCAGTCTATTACACAGCCTGGCATCGAACCTAACACAGATGCTGACTACATGCAAATGAGCTATCCTAGTTAGAAATCTAATATCATTATAATATAATTTGTATTTGAACCACGTAGGGCCTTGGCTAAAGGGGGATGTAAATGTAACTTTAAGGTTTGTGCAGACGAGCCACAATCACAAACGCAACACAGTGGCAAAAACAACTTACGACAACTTGCATTCGCGTTCAACGACAGACGCACGACGCCATAGCAACGACAAACTGTTCTTTAAGGAATATTATTTAGTTACGAAGCCTTGTAACAACTAAATATCAAGCTTTCGTATTTTTTGAATGCCACAAGCCACATACATACATACTTAGTATCTTCGAGTAGCTACTGTGACTATAATATTTATCCAGACTGACCACTAAGTATACATAGTCTGACGACATTGTTGCTGCTGTAATGTGCTGTAGTAGTAGATTTAAGGAACACATTCACATTTTTTTTTTCACTTAAATCTGTTAGTTATTAATTCTTATGTATACTTTATTACAATAATGAAAGAGTGACATTGCAGTGACTTACTAATAGCTTTACGTAAAAAAAAAACTTGGATGTACTCCTTTACGGAGACACAAATTAGTAAAATAATTATTAAAATTAACTATTTCACAGCAATTTTCATACATTTAGCGTATGGCTGCCACCGGCCACACTTGGCTAGTGCGGCGAGCCGGTATGCGGTCGTGAATAGTTGCTGTCGCCGGCCACTAGTGCCGATTTAGAGTTGCCCGTGTGCCCTCGATCTTCAATTTTGGTAACATTCGTTTTTTTGGTTAGTAGATAGGGGTTATTGTTAGGTTCGATTCATGTTATTGTTATTGTATTCGGTGTAGCGATATTGTTATCATGGGCAGTTTTAATTGAGGAGCATGTTTTGGTGTTAAGGAGAATGTGTTCTAGGGAATGATTATTGAGGGTGTTACTTTGAATGGTTGTAGATAATGGTATTTTTTTGGTAAGGGAATTAGATTTTATCTACAGGGGGCCTAAAAAGGCCACTTTGGAGAATCATAAAAAGATAACATTATGAAGTTATGAAATGGCGAAGACAGTCAGTGTTTTTCTTTTTTTCGCTACAATCAAAGGGATTGGATTGGATTGATTGGTATTTTAGCACAGACAGATGGTCACCCATCCACGGACCGACCGCGGCAAGCGTGGCTTAACACGCGCCTGTTACTATTTAGCCACGAGCCCCTGTAAAAAAAGTAAGTATTGTGTATTAAGTCCAGTGAAATTGAAACTCTTCATTACAAAAGTAAAACGTAACTTTGTACCTACAAAAAAGACAAACAAACAGCCATCTATACTGCAAAGTGATTGCAAATAAAACGGAGCACGTAATCGAGTCCGATTCGAGTTGAATCGAGTTGAATCGACTCGGGTGTTGTTACTGGCGCCATTGTCGGTAGTCGGGTTAAGAGTGTGGCATTCGATACTGATATCGATTAAGATTAATGAATGTTGAAAGGAAGTGTAGGAGGTCTCGATTTTAATTTGCTGTTGCTAAGTTGGTCGGTTTTCGTACAATTTATTGTGGTTGTACAAAAACTATGTCATCAGCATCTGCCTATTCCCAACTATGTTGGGGTCGGCTTCCAGTCTAACCGGATACAGCTGAATACCAGTATTTTACATGGAGCGACTGCTTATCTGACCTCCACAACCCAGTTACTGGGTAATACGATACCCCTTGGTAAGACTGGTTATCAGACTTTCGGGCTTCTGACTACCCGTAACGACTGTCAAAGATCCACGAATGGCAGCCGGGACCAACGGCTTAACGTGCTTTCCGAGGCACGGAGGGGTCACGGTATATAAAGGTGGTCACCCATCCAAAGACCAACCGCGGCACCTGTGCGGCTGTTATTATTTATCCACGGGCCCCTCAAAAACAAAAACTACATATGTGCGGACAAAACCTCTTTCTTCAATTCATGCTGGGGAGTTTGTTGCGTCACTTCTTCTTCCCAGCGAAAGCACTAGGAAGTGGTGAAGGGGGGCGTTTTGGGGGGCTGTCTTATGTATGGCATTCTAAAAGTACTGATCCTCAGCCTAATTTGAATAAATAACTTTAGATGTTGATTTTTCATGAAGAAAGTGTTTTTGTGCAAAATATTTCAGGAATACACGTTAAAGATAATATTACTTATTTATTTAATACTTCAAGCACATAAATGTACAGAGGCGGACTTAATGCCATAGGCATTTTCTACCAGTCAACCTTTGGGTGATGTAGCGACAAACAGTGGTAGGTGCAATCATGAAAATTGAGGAATAAATATTTTAAATAATAAAGATACACATAAACCTATTAAAACTACGAATATAATTTATACCTATTACATATTACTATAAGCACAAATAAATATACACTTACTAAAAAGAAATAAGACAAACAATGAGAAAATAATATTACCGTTGTGATGATACTGCCAGCTTCTTTCGAATGTGCTCGCGAACCTTAACTTTAAAGGATAATCGGTTGGTTGCCATCCTGATTTCCTGGGGATGCTCATTCCACAGAGAGAATTACCAATTGTCTTAAGATTAAGTGCACATTCCTAGTGTGGATCTCATTAACACTTTCAAGAACAGTATACGGCTATAGCCGTAATAAAATAAAACTTCTATTGTGTCTCGTTTACCGCGCCGGATCCTCTTAAAAAAAAAAATACGTTTATTTGGAGGCAAACATGACACAAAGAAAAAACACAAGCACAAAATAGAACAAGTTGGGGGATTATATTAATACATTACAGTAAAGGGTCCTTCAAACAGGCGCGACACGCGATAAAATCGCGCGCGACACAATGGCACCGCAAGTCGCGCAACGAGCGGTGCCTTTGAGTCGCGCGCGATTGTAACGCGTGTCGCGCCTGATTGTAGGAGCCTTAAATAAGTTTCAATTGGGTTTAATGTAAGTAAACCCACTTAATTTAATAGGAATAACTCTTTAACTCGTGTCTCAAAAACTATAAAAAATGTAAAAAAAAAAAAAATGAAATACACTCTTGTTATAATTACATGTTATTTAAAATAATAATAACGCTCAATTTAAAAATAACTATTCTCAGCTCATTTAATCATTAACCCCAAGTTAAAAATAACCTTAACTTTACTAGACCTATAATATAAAATCCAAAGAGTACACCCATACGTAAAGATAATAATAGACTACCAGTTAAAACAGTACATAATCATTGGTGCAGCAATTTGTGTGCAGACGCCAGAATGTCAAGCTACCCGAAACTGTCAAACTTTCCCAATCATCTTTGAACCTTATGCCTTAGCGATAAAGTTGAAAATCTATTAAATAAATTTGACAGATTGTAGTAGCTTGATGTGCCGACGTCTGTACATTGGCAAATTATTATGTGCGCAGAATTTTATCCACACAAAGTCTATCAATAACCAATGTCGCTTTTCAAATCACAACACTACCCTTCACAATAACACAAATACACCCATTTAACAACAAAAGCTATACCTAATTAATTGAACACAATTATTTACCATCACGTCAACCCAACACAACCAATTGGACCGCTGTCAAAGCAACGTGAATTTTTAATCAGCCAATAAGCATCGAATGTGCCGTCATTAACGGGAACGCGATTGGTCGAACTGACGGCTTAATTTGCTCAGCTTATTAAAGCATCAATCAGACGTTTTTATGTGAAATCGGTTGATTCTACGTTGCTTGCTACTGGGTGTTGGAAACAATGGTAATTGGGGATTACAGTTGTTTAACGGGCTTACATGACCTAAAGCGCGGTCACTGTCGGTCTGCATAGAGAAGAAAGAGAAGCGCGATGACACAACGCTGGTAATTTATTGCAAAATATGGAGCAATTATTTTATTACATAAAATCTATTGTTTTGACGAAAAAATTAAAACACTAGTGTTTTAATATGTTGCTTGTAGAATAATCTAAGAAAAAATCAGAATGATTATGTATATAACTACGGTTTTTAGAGGTATGTTCATGATTTTTTTTCTATCGTATCAAATTAGTTGTATTGTGTTTTCAACACACTATCAACCTAGCATATATCCTGAAGAACATCATATATTTTTCGGATTTTGTTTACTGTAGTCGATCAGATACTTTTATTGTTTCTAAAGCTTGCGTTTTTTTGCGTTTAGGTCCTGTAAGCCCCTTAACAAAAGCCGACCATTTATGAGTCGAAGTACCGATGAGCGTGAGCAGTGGTAACCCAGTGGTAACGGCCCCAACTTACGAACTGTAGGTCTGGGTTCGACCCAGACAGGCGCTTTACTTTGTGTAATTTATTTCATCACCATTGCTCTCAAAAACAGCAGTAGCAGCTGATTGAGGGTGGCTGGTAGCAGCTGAGTGAGAGTGGCTGGTGGCAGCTGAGTGAGAGTGGCTGGTAGCAGCTGAGTGAGAGTGGCTAGTAGCAGCTGAGTGAGACTGGCTGGTAGCAGCTGAGTGAGAGTGGCTGGTGGCAGCTGAGTGAGAGTGGCTGGTAGCAACTGAGTGAGAGTGGCTGGTGGCAGCTGAGTGAGAGTGGCTGGTAGCAGCTGAGTGAGAGTGGCTGGTAGCAACTGAGTGAGAGTGGCTGGTGGCAGCTGAGTGAGAGTGGCTGGTGGCAGCTGAGTGAGAGTGGCTGGTAGCAGCTGAGTGCAAGTGGCTGGAGATCAAGTTAAATGGCATGGCGTGTTTTTTCCTCTTTTGAACGACCCACGAAGAAAAATCTTTTATTTTTACCGCACTGTACTGTACTGGTAAACCTTGCACTACAAAAATCGTCCTTGCTGCTACGACATAAAGGCGCTATCAAAGTCAATTTTTTTTTTTTTTTTAAACGTTGCCCCACACTAGGAATTTCTCCTGTATTATAAATTGTGATTACTAAGCCCAGACAGCACACTTACTTTTGTATCATCGATCGAAGTACTTGAGGTTTTTACTACGAATTCACAACAGAAATAAAACAAAATTGCTTCAACAGACAGTCACTTCACCATACAACCTTCAACGGAAAAAAAAGACAGTCGAATCGTACAGTCACGAGCAACAGTATGTATACACTTGGCTTTATTCAAAGGCGATTTTCTCCTTTATTTTTTAATGAAATTTTATATTATTAGGAACATAGTATTTTCGAACCAATAGGTTTATGTAAAGTGTCGTATTTCAACGTTGCATTCGTTATTTCGTGAAAAAAACGCAATTGAAAGTTGCCAAGTGTTGACATATTAGTGCTCGTGACTGTACACAGATCTGAAGATTCGATATCTATCATCGAGGTCGCCATTCGGTAAGTCTCAAGTCTGAGGGACATCTCTCAAGATATTTATTTCGACAGATAGCCAGATACAGATCTTTGTGAAAACTTGAAGAAGCGTTCAGACGTGTTTCTTCGAATTTCGGAATCTGCAGATTTAACAGTAGTTTAAGATAATGCAACGATTGCATTGTGTGCTTATTATTTTTATTTGTGCAGAATACACATTTTTTCTTTCTTACTTTCTTTCTTGATATTAATAATTTGTTATATTCTTTTTTATCTGTGGTAATGATGCTTATGCCAAAAATTATGTCCAAATCAGAACTGTTACGGAAAATCAAGATTACCTATATAAAAAAAAAAACATGATTGTTGAATAATAAAATTGAACAATTGGTGACGAGTAAAATAATATTTATTTTTATTTTTTAGGGTTCCGTACCTCAAAAGGAAAAAAACGGAACCCTTATAGGATCACTTTGTTGTCCGTTTGTCTGTCTGTCAAGACCTTTTATCTCGGAACGCGTGGAGGTATATTTCGACGCTCTCAAGGGAATCAAAATTTATAGAGTACTTACCGTGGACCTAGAATCATGAAATTTGGCAAGAAGCAATTTCGTGTAGCACAAATAATGGAAAAAATCATACCTACTTTGTACGGAACCCTCTGTGCGCGAGTCCACCTAGCACTTGACCCGTTTTTTTATAATAATAATTTCTTGTAAGTATAGACTGTTTAGGAAAAAATGGGTTGACTGATACGTACATGTCAATTGCTTTATAATATCTTAAGTTATGTCCGAAAGTGCATAACGTTATTTTGTATGTCCAAAACATCATTTTAAATCCGAAATATGTTCTTAGCTCTTATCAGAAAGAAAAATATAACAATGCCTGACCATTTTTTCCTCTTGTTACAGAACCCCAATGGATCCTCAAAAGTGACCAACTCCTCAGTGATTTAAAGTGCTAGTGATGTGTCACCCGAAAGTGCTTCATATCGATAGAAACAGCTAGTGTTGTTCACGATGTCGTTCTCGAGGTCGCACGTGATCTCTGGGGTGCTATTCACCATTCTTCTGCAGTACTGCGTCGAGAGCCAGCAGGAGAATCTCATTGAAGAAGCATGTAAGTAGATAGTTTTTAGTTCTATTATTTTTAAGATACCTATAGACGCAGTGCGACTGTTCACGTTTAAAAAAAATACTTCATAATCATAAACAGCCTATAATGTTCCCACTGCTGGGACACAGGCCTCCTCTCCACCACGCGGGCCCAGTGCGGGTTGGCAGATGTCACAAATGTCTTCGAATTTTTGGTTCTAGGACATGCCGGTTTCCTCACGATGTTTTCCTTTACCGTTTTGAGAGCAGTGGTGATGAAATAATTTACACAAAGTGAAGCGCCTATCTGGGTTCGAATCTGCGACCTGCAACTCGTAAGTCGCAGCCATTACCACTTGGACACCGCTGCTCTCCTTATTAGTTCTCCAAAAATACTTATTAGTTTTTAATTTCTGAACATACCATTGGATACCTTTTTTCGGTTGAGTATTTTCGTAAAAATTACAGAAAAGGCAATATGATGGGTTTTTGATGCATTTATTGGGAATCAAACGGGGGCGGTATTAGTTGCCTCATCAAAGAAAGTTCTTGCTTATGACTTTTGTTAATGCTAGGATCAGCTTAGGCACTGCCCAAATCCTTGTATAGAAGAACCTTGTGGCTAAGTAATCACAGATGCGCATGTCGATCGATCAGGCTAAGCTACGCTTGCCGCGGTTGGTCCGTGCTTCGGAAAGCACGTTATGCCGTTGGTCCCGGCTGTCAATCGTAGATCTATGGCAGTCGTTACTGGTCGTCAGAAGCCCGAAAGTCTGACAACCAGTCTTACCAAGGGGTATCGTATTACCCAGTAACTGGGTTGTGAAGGTCAGATAGGCAGTCGCTTCATGTAAAATACTGGCATTCAGCTGCATCCGGTTAGACTGGAAGCCGACCCCATCATAGTTGGGAAAAGGCTAGGCTGATGATGAGAATAACTGAAAACCTGTACCGATATTGAACAACTTATTATATAAAAGTACAGAATGGCAGGGACATCGCCACGCAAAATGTAACCCATCTCCTTCTTAGCGTGTCGATAGCAATCAATTCGGCTACTTGTTTGGTTTGGCGCCATCACGATCGTCCACCAGTTCCTGTAACGTGCAGCTGACAGGACACGCAGAACACGATATTAAGTGTCCCATCGTTTGTGGAACAGCACCACATTTACACTCCAAGGCGGAGTCGTCTATGAATCTCCACCTGAACAGGTTTTCCTTGCTTCGGCCAACCTCCCATGAATTCAGCAAAAAACCCTTATGTTGTCATTTTTTGTCGGTTACTAAACAAACATTGTTTTTCCGTACATTTTGACACACTTCTATGAAACAGCAGATTTAAAAGAAATATTTCTGCGCTAGGGGGGGGGGGGTCTAGAACCATGTGCTGGATTCATGCTTTTGATTTCGTGCGTCGATGTTCCCCTGTCACCTTGTATACTTAGGTATATTATATACATTCATATAATTATATACCTACATTTTTTTTTTGTTAGCCTATTTTTTGTCCCACTGCTGGGCAAAGGCCTCCCCTTTTTCCTTCCAAACCTCCCTGTCTTGTGCGATCTCTGGCCATGTTGGCCCTGCGAATGTTATTAGATCGCCACGCCACCTTCGCCTTGGTCTACCTCGACGGCGATGTCCTGCCTCAGGCGTCCAGTGAGTGACGATCTTTGCCCATCTCTCCGGGTGCATTCGTGAGACGTGTCCGGCCCACTCCCACTTCAGCCTGGCTGTTTTTTCATTCATTCATGTATACGGGTCATATTCAAAATAATTGTATATTTACTACTGTCTTAATGTCCAACCCAATTATTTTCATAACGAGATGCAACTGACTAGAATTTCATAAACAAACAGGTAAAATATTTATTTGAGCTTAATAAAAAACAACGAAACATTTGGTAAACCTAAACAATTCATTAAAAAAAATTAAACCAGACATTGCGTAGGATCCGTTTCATACAAGTATTCTATGTCCACGTCTTTAACGGTAAACTAAAAAAAATTATTTAATTATTAACCATTCCACAAAAGTTAAAAAAAAAAATATATTCAGAGAATATTGTTTAAACTTTCAACACTTTACTAAACAAAATATAAAATACTATTTAGTGTACTCCAAATTTAATTTATTAATGAGTGTCCTGATTTTGCACATATCTGTTATTCTTCTCTGTTATGCTATTTTAACATTATTTCCATGGCAATAAAGAAATTTGAAATACTGGCAAAATTAGTTCACTAGCTGTTACTACACGACGCATAAGAATAAACGCTTTGCCATTTTGTTCAATATAGTTTTTCAGCTCGTTTCGTTGTCGAAGAAAATTAGACTTTTAAAAGTAAATATTCAATGTGAGTCGTTTACAGTAGCGGTAAGTACTTACTGTTTTATTACTCATACTAGGAAAGGGCTGTATTGTGATATTTGTTATAACTATAAAATATTCGTATAATCATGTGAATTGGTGTGGAAATAAATAGATTTGTAGGATAGACACGTGCAATTAATTCATATACGTTATTTTATCTGTCACTTTTTTCCGTTACGTAACAGATATGAATGATTAGGCGTTATTCACATTGTCTCATGTATGAATTAATGAAAATAAAATATTAATAGGTACTTAGTGCACCGCAGGTTAGCCAAAACATTTTTTTTTACTTACTTAAATTTATTTGAAGTATGTAAAGTTTGCGTATATTGTGCCATGTATTGCATTGCTGTGCCATGTATTGTCTGTGTGTGCATGTTTTACTGCGTATCCTCAGTCCTCACTGCTTGAGCCTTTTATACTAACCGCGCAGCCTCGCCGAGGCGTACCCAGCCTCTCGTCGGCCGTCTCAGTATCAGTTAAGGGGGATGCGCCAAGGTAGCCCGCGAAATTCAAATTGACTCAGGTTTTTTGCAATTTACAGGTCAGTGTAAAGTTGTATGTTGATTAAAATATGATTCACGACCGTAACAAATATGGCTTTACATAATTCTAATCATTAGAATCCTTTTGCCTTAATATTAATATCAAAATTTTAGGCTCGGTAGTTTCGGAGATAAGGCATTATGGCAATGATGATGATGAATTTATGGCAATTATACCAAGTATAATACGATCACCAAAATGTTATTTCATTATGTACCCACCTAGCGACCCACACCGACTTCGCGCTCGTAGCCTGTTATAAACGTGTGCTATTTAAACTTGCCCTAATAATTCCTTTCTGTTATTTTTCTGTTACAATCAAATAATATTCATATCTGTTTCCTATCCGTAACTTACAATTATTTTGAATATGACCCATACAAAGACTAAAAACAAATATGTACTTAATATTATTATAAAATAAATACAAAGCTTGCATACTGAGAATTTATATAGAAAATCTGTATTTATGTGAATAAAAGCTTTTGTGGTAAGATTTTCATAAGGAATCAGCGGATCTAAGCTGGGGATTTAGTACGAGTTTTATTTGCGGCTTATATTTACGGATTATGTACGTAATAAGATTGAGACCATTCGCAAGAGTTTATTTAAGGGGCTTACAGGACCTAAACACAAAAAAACGAAAATTTTAGAAACAATAAAAGTATATGATCGACTACAGAAAACAAAATCAGAAAAATATATGATATTCTTCAGGATATATGCTAGGTTGATAGTGTGTTGAAAACACAATACAACTAATTTGATACGATAGAAAAAAATCACGAAGATACCTCTAAAAACTTTCTTTTTACAATAAAAACCATACTAATAATATACATACAATTATTCTGATTTTTTGTCAAATTATTCTACAAGCAACTTATTAAAACAATTTTATTATTAGTTTTAATTTTTTAGTACAAACAATGTATTTTTTGTAAATAGATAATTTCTTCATGCGACTTGCGGTGCCTTTATGTCGCGCGCGATTTTATCGCGTGTCGTGCCTGTTTGAAGGAGCCTTCCTTCGAGGAAAAGCGTTTTAAAACTCAAACTCAAAACATTTATTTCAATTAAACCAATTACAGGCACTTTTGAATTGTCAAGGGGTCGGTCAGTCAGAAATATGAAGCTCAATACTTCTATATATTACGTCCATGGTTTCACAATAAATTACTAGTGTTGTGTCATCGCGCTTCTCTTTCTTTTCTATGCAGTCCGACAGTGACCGCGCTTTAAGTCATGTAAGCCCCTTAACATGCTTTCCGAGGCACAGGAGTATCACATAGCCAACTTCCAAACTCTCGCTCAAACTGGGAATCGAACCCAATGGTATCCTGGGTTCGATCCCAGGGTCGTACAAAGTGATTTAAAGATTTTTACCAATAGAAAATTCTTGAATTCTGCATATGGTCGCACTCTATAACAAGGGACTTATGACTGAGGAACGTCGGTGTATTAAATTAATTAAACACCTATTACCACAGGTGAAGTGAAGTGGCAGTGGGCTGGCCATGTCTGTCGAAGGACCGATGGCCGGTGGAGCAGACGAGTCCTGGAGTGGAGACCGCGTATCGGCAAGCGTAGTGTGGACGCCCCCCAGCTAGATGGACGGACGACCTAAAGAAGGTGGCTGGGGTAGACTGGATGCGGAAGGCGGAGGACAGGGTGCTGTGGCGCAGTCTGGGAGAGGCCTATGTCCAGCAGTGGACTGCGATAGGCTGAGTTGATTGATTGTTTGACCACAGGTATAGATAGACCTAACGCAAGTATCACGATCTGTATGAGAACCTAGCGTGCCATTTTTTGACTACCTACTATGACGTCACAAGCACTATTTAGTGATGGGAAAAAAGGGGGCCTAGCGCCAGCGCTCACGCTCACCCAGCCAGCAGTACTACAGGACTGAGCGCGAAAGTGGCGGCTTACGATTTTTGTACGTAAGCTGGGCACGCGAAGTAGTTGCTCTTGCGTGATCCAGGTGTATTAAAACCTGTGCCTATTACACGGGGATTCCAAGGAAAATGTAGGTAAACGTTACGGTTCAGTGGTTCGTGAAGGGGCTTATTAGTCGATTCGCACGAATTGACTTGCCCGAAACGAGAAAATCGTCAGTTTGAATTTTTTTTTTTTTTTCTATAGGCGACTCGTGCTCGACTTGCCGGATTAGCCCTTAAGCAAATGAAGCAATTGCTTAGGGCATCACGTCTCGGGGGCACCTTAACAGCGTAGACGGGCTGCATTTTTTCCATACAAACGTATTGCCCTATTCTCTTTCTCGATAATGCCTCAAGAGTAATCATTTTTATTTATAAAAATCTAGGTCTATTGAAGGCATGCCCCTGTTATATTTTTTTTTCAAAAAAATTATTACAAAAATAAATGTGATTTTCTGAAAACCTAAAAAAATGCCCCGTTTTTAGCTACGTAATCAGACGACTACCAAAGAAAATTGCAATGTTTTTAAGATAAAAACACTTCCTTTAAATTTTGATACCAAAAATATTGTAATCGGCTTAGGTTTTGAGGAGAAAACAGGGGAATACGAAACGTCGATCTGTCATGGTTTTTTCTAGGTAAAATCGTTCTGAGCTGCAGTTGTCCCTATCGCACTCTACGGGGGGAGACTAGAGGGAGAGAGACAGCAATAGTTTCTTCAAATACCTATTTCTCAATTCTCGCGCAGCCCGTCTACGCTCTTAAGGCAGACACAGCATCGAAACTGTATTTGCTAGCACATGAATGGCAAGGCTGTTTACTATAATCAGCCTATAATGTTCCCACTGCTGGGACACAGGCCTCCTCTCGGTGACAGGGAGTGGGCCGTAATCCACCACGCGGGCCCAGTGCGGATTGGCAGATGTCACATGTCTTCGAATTTTTGGTTCTAGGACATGCCGGTTTCCTCACGACGTTTTCCTTCACCGTTTTGAGAGCAGTGGTGATGAAATAATTTACACAAAGTAAAGCGCCTGTCTGGGTTCGAACCTACGACCTACAACTCATAAGTCGCGGCCGTTACCACTTGGCCACCACTGCTCTCAAGGCTGTTTATCAGCAAGATATTACAAGACCCAAAAGTCAATCTGGAGATGAGCGCCAATCTTTACAAATCGCTCGTCGATGTTTTGGAAAAATACGAGGCGACTAGTGGATAGGAGGGCCTAAAGGCGTGGATTGCTTAGGGCATCAAGAAGTCTTAATCCGGCACTGCATAGCACGCAGATAGACGGATGACCTCGTGAAGGCCACTGGATGTGGGAAGCACAGGACCGGTCGAAGTGGCAGTGCTTGGCCCGGCCTAAGTCCAGCAGTGGACGTCTTTCAGCTCAATGAATGATGAAAAAACACAGTGAACCCTATCAATCAATTATTGTCTTTCCGCACTCCGTCTTTATTGACAAGTATGGCTCAATTGTATTTCAAAACACAGCCTGTAACTAAATAAAGCTGAGTCCACACAACCGTGAATCAGGGGCACTCGTAGGGTTGCCACAGTCAATATTTGCGATCGAAACTAACATACCGAGACCCTTCCGTGCCTCGGAAAGCACGTTAAGCTGTTAGTCCCGGCTGTCATTCGTGGAACTTTGACAGTCGTTACGGGTAGTCAGAAACCCAAAAACCTTCAACCAGTCGGACTGGGTTGTGGAGGTCAGATAGGCAGTCGCTGCTTGTAAAATACAGGTTTGACTGGAAGCCGATCCTAACATAGTTAAGAAAAAGGCTAGGCAGATTATATAGAGTGCCCCTAAAAACACAGGAACACCCCCTTTCCCCCTATTGGTCAATTACTGTCTCCCCCACTCCATCTTTATTGACAAGCATGACTCAATTGTATTTCAAAACACAGCCTGTAACTAAATAAAGCTGAGTCCACACAACCGTGAATCAGGGGCAGTCGTAGGGTTGCCACAGTCAATATTTGCTACCGATTGTTCTCAATGATAGGACGGGATTGACCTTGTTGGACGCGCTCTGGGGGGTTGGCAACCCTGTCTGCGGTGTCGGCTATTTTTTAAAAGAGGTTGAATTTATGAAAGAATTTTATTGGTCTAGTAAACAATTGTCTGGTCTGGAATAGAATGATTTTATTTTATCGTAAAAAATTTCGGCAATTTTGAAGAATTTTTCTTTCCCTTGGGATTTCACAAGGCAATTTTGTTAGAACGATATGTACCTAACTGTGTGATGTGAGTAAATATTGTTACTAGATTTTCAGTCAATTACACAGTTGCATTTGTCTCCGAACGGTGACGGAAAACATCGTGAGGAAACCGGCATGTCCTAGAACCAAAAATTCGAAGACATGTGACATCTACCAACCCGCATTGGGCCCGCGTGGTAGATTACAGCCCAGGCACTGTCGAAGAGAGGCCTGTGTCCCAGCAGTGGGAACATTATAGGAGGAGATTGAATTTAGCATTTTTATAAGAATTTAGCATTTTCATTTGTATTAAGAATTATTACAGAATTAAGAATGTTCTTTTTTATCATGAAGGATAATTTAGGAGAATTTAGTTCTTTTACAATAATTTAAATTCTATGACCTATAACTCCGCAGCACGGGTCAATAAAACAGGGCCCGTGGCTAAATAATAACAGCCGCACAGGTCGATCGATCAGTCTGTGGATGGGTGACCATCTTCACATACCAAGACCCCTCCGTGCCTCGGAAAGCACGTTAAGCAGTTGGTCCCGGCTGTCATTCGTGGTTGTTTGGCGGGCAGTCAGAAGCCCGAAAGTCTGACAACCAGTCTTACCAATTGTATCCAAGGGGTAGTGCAGGTCAGATAGGTAGTGGCTCAATGTAAAATACTGGTATTCAGCTGCATCCGGTTAGACTGGAAGCCGACCCCAACATAGTTGGGTAAAGGCTAGGCAGATGACGATGTTTAGCTTACAAACAAAAATCAATTAAATATTTGGAAAGGCTATAACTGAGAAAGGCCCTAGAGCAAACATTTTATAGACTAATATTTTATTAACCCAAAAATATTAATATAATAAAGATTTACGACCTATAAAAACAAGAAGCGACACATGCCCAATTAAATTCACTAAACCTATCCCACTAATTACGTATAGACCCTCATTACACCATAAAATAAATAATTAACGCCTACGCACAACCAAATTTCAACCTTAACACTGACTGTTTAAGGTTGAGAATGGCAAATAAATTCTTGACTTCCACAGCCAAATGAAATTGAACCTTAACGGAAAAGTTATAAGGTTGATTTTTGACAAATGTTTGTCACCCGCATAGCTTCCTTATTACGTGTCTGAACGAATTTTGACATAATCATATTAATGCCCAATTTCGTGTTGATGTTTTTAATGGCAATACAATCTAATTAAAATGGAGAATCTGCCAGTTTTTCTTTGCGATCGATCTTAATTAATTTTTGGTAATTTATTTCAAACTGAAGTGGCAGTGGGCAGAGCACATTGCTCGCAGAACAGATGGCCGATGAGGCCGAAAGGTTCTGTATAACTTACACCCAATTAATTCCAAAAGACTCGCGACTTAATTGCAACTTATCCAAGTAACAACTAGTGTCAGTGACTTACTGCTCGACAAAGCTATGTAATTGACAGTCAGATGCACATGTTGCGTCACTTAATTTATGCAAACTTCCTCGTTTGTAGTCTTGAAGAGTAAGTGCTTCAAATTGAATGCTGTGTGACTATTTGTTGATTAAAATGTTAATTATAATTTTCTATGTCTTCTGGCCGATGGGGCCGAAAGGTTCTGGAGTGGCGTCCGCGTACCGGAAGACGTAGCGTTGGAAGGCTGACATGATGGACCGACGACCTTGTGAAGGCCGCAGGAACTCGTTGGATGCGAGAAGCACAGAACCGGTCGAAGTGGAGGTGCTTGGGGAGGCCTATGTCCAGCAGTGGACGTCTTTCGGCTGAAATGATGATGATGAGTTTATTTCATTAGATCTTGGAGTGTGGAATTTACCTACCTTTCAACAATTCTGTGGAAGAATTATAACAAATAGCAGTATTTGCTGCAATGGCTGTATCTTCAGAACGCCCTTGCAGACATGGACCTCCACAGACTTACATAACATCTTAATAATATACAGGGTTATTGGTAAAACATTAACAACCTCTTAAGAGGTCATTGTAATCATCATTATGAACAACTTTTACTATGGGACCAACTCCTAATCGCGAAAAAAAAATTTGCTGTTCCCTACATTTTGACGAGTTATACGAACATAAATGTAGGGAACAGCTAATATTTTAGGATTCCGTACCCAAAGGGTAAAAACGGGACCCTGTTACTAGGACTTCGCTGTCTGTCCGTCTGTCTGTCACCAGGCTGTATCTCAAGAACCGCGATAACTAGACAGTTGAAATTTTCACAAATTATGTATTTCTGTTGCCGCTATAACAACAAATCCTAAAAACAAAATAAAATAAATATTTAAGGGGGGCTCCCCTTTTTTTTTTCGGTGTTTTTGCCTTGTGTTACGGAACCCTTCGTGTGTCAGAGTCAGACTCGCACTTGGCCAGTTTTTTTTTTATTATATCGGCAATCTTTTTGTTGTTCCAGATAATTTTACTTCAAATTGTTTGGAGCTTCGGCTTGTCTTACAAACAAATCGGTGCTTCACAAAACTTCAAGTACAAAAAGTTCAATAACCATCTCATTAACGTTCGATAAACCAAAATTCTCAATCACAACTTCGTCGAATTCATTAATTCATCGATTCTACATAACCATTATAAGTAGGTATTATAAACGGAGGAAGTATTGAAAAACTTCGAAAATAATATTTCACTTCCAATAAAATTTGATTTGTACTTATTCAAACAAATTCTGATGTTCCCAGAAATATTATGCTGAAAGTTTCAAACAAAACCGACCAGGTGCGAGTCGGATTCGCGCACGAAGAGTTCCGCGGGGTAATGCGTAACTCACTATCAGTAAGCAACGGCTTTCATTTTGACAGTTCATCAACATTCATTGCGTTATTTACGTTGTAGAGCAGAAACGTTTTTCTAATTTAGGAAGCAATGAATTAGCAATATTTTAATAATTATTATTCAAAATGATACAGATTGTGATAGAAAGAAAGTGTGTTACACAATTAAGGTGACGTACAGACGCCAGCACATCAAGCTACCCGAATCTGTCACATTTTCCCAATCAACTTTGAACCTTATGCTTTAGCGATAAAGTTGAAAATCTATTAAAGAAAGACAGATTGTAGTTGTAAGCTTGTTGTGCTGACGACTGTACCACAAGGCAAAACACGCCGAAAAACTTGACTTTCTTTATTTTATTTGTTGTTATAGCCTCAATTAGAAAAAACTGGCTAAGTGCGAGTCGGACTCGCACACGAATGGTTCCCTACCACAAGGCAAAAACGCCGAAAAAAAACACGTTTGTTGTATGGGAGCCTCCTTAAATATTTATTTTATTCTGTTTTTAGTGTTTGTTGTTATAGCGGCAAAAGAAATACATCATCTGTGAAAATGTCAACTGTCTAGCTATCACGGTTCATGAGATACAGCCTGGTGACAGACGGACCGAGGAGTCTTAGTTATAGGGTCCCGTATTACCCTTTGGGTAAGGAACCCTAAAAAGACATCACAACGTAGTCAAAAGCCTCGTACTCAAGCTTAAATTTTTTTGCTAAGTTTGTTCATTGCTATTTGATGCACACAAATACACATTCTTTGAAAATGTCAACTGCCTACCTATTACGGGTCGCGAGATACAGCCCGCTACAAAAACTCCGAAAAACGCGTTTCTTTTAGACCCTTTAATTTTCAACTTTATTTAATTTTCATTATTTTTTGTTATCACGGTACCTACTAAAAATACACACTGTGAAAATTTCAACCTTTCTTTCATTTCTACCTTTTTACGGTTCATGAGATACAGTCAGACGGACGGACGCACAGCGGAGGTTTACTAATAAGGTTCCGTTAGCACCATTTGGGTAGGGAACCCTAAAAAAGGAGTCGAAAGTGGATAAAAAAGTATAACGACTTCCAAGAGATTTACCGTTGGCGACTTTTTTTGGCTTTCAACAGTAGCCATAAATTTTTGGATTGGCCATTTCAATAATGGATAGACTTGAGGTAGTGAGGAAGCGGAATTAATGTACTAAAAACGTTCACCAAAAGCCATTTGGAACACTTGATTTTCTAGTGCTAGTAAGCGCGGTTAGTTTCTGGATGGGAATTAATTAATTGTGATTTTTAAAGGTCCTTTCATCATCATCATTCTCCTGTCCTTATCCCAATTTATTTGGGGTCGGCGCAACATGTCTTTTTAACCGACTTCAAAAAAAGGAGGAGGTTCTCAATTCGGTTGTATTTTTTTTTTTATGTTTGTTACCTCAGTACGCCGTCATGTATAAACCGATTTGGAAAATTCTTTTTTTATTTAAAAGGATATACTTCCAGATTGGTCCCATTTTTATCAAAATCCAGTTCTGATGATGGGATCCACGAGGAATTGAGGGAACTCCTCAAATATTATAGGGACACCTATAGCGATTTGGGTATTTTTTACAGTAACTCATGCATTTGCTCTCGAAAACCACCATTTGGTGAAGTGGAACTGATGAAGAAGACCACAGATGGCCAACGTAACTACTTAATAATAAGTATTTCACGGGTTGCGATTCGATTACTTTAATATGGTTGTTAAGCAATTTATGCTCGTCACAATGCGAATATGCGAATGGTGAAATGGAGCTGATGGTGGAATACTAGGAGAAGTCCTCAACAATTAACGTCCCTCCATCGGGAAAAACAATATTTTGTAAAAGGCGTTGGGCAAGTTGACATTAGGCTATTGTAACTTAGACACATTATAAACAGACCCACTTAAAAGCGAGAAATAAAAACTTTTTAACAAAAAAAAAAACCGAATTCCAAAAAAACACTACAAAGTGAAAAATAACTTTAATTTCGGAAGTCGGTGGCAAAAACTAAAATAGGTACAGATCCAGAAACACCGACTTCCGAAATTAAAGTTATTTTTCTCTTTGTAGTGTTTTTTGGAAGTCTGTTTTTTTTTTATGTTAAAAAGTTTTTATTTTTCTTCTATACTTCTCTATTAGTCGTCATTTCGGTAGTCACCCCCTTTCTAACCATATCATCATTCACACATTCCATCCATCGTTTCTTTGGTCTTCCCCTACTCTTATAGCCATCGACATTCATACTCAAAACTCTCCTCACGACATTTTCCTCATTTCTTCGTAACACATGCCCATACCATGACAACCGATTCCCACACAACTTTTCAGTAACCGGTGCCACTTTCAAACTTCCTCTTATGTATTCAATTCTTATTCTATCCATTTGTGTAACACCACACTTCCCTTTTAGCATTCTCATCTCAGCTGCATGCAATTGCCTTTCATTCATCCCTTTTGTCGCCCAACGTTCTGATCCATACAAGACAGAATGATCTTATTTATTCTTCCCCATAACTTTAATGTCGGTATAGGAAAACGACGAAATACCTTCTTAATTCAGGGTGAATGAAGTATGCATGTAGGGGGAACAGGCTACATGTTCTGTTTATACATACAACCTGTTATGAATTGTTAAAACTGTATTTTTATGAATTTTTCAAAAACTCCAGACGATTTTCAAACATCAAGACGTCTTTTATCATCATCATCAGCCTAGCCTTTTCCCAACTATATTGGGGTCGGCTTCCAGTCCAACCGGATGCTGCTGAATACCAGTATTTTACATGTAGCGACTGCCTATCTGACCTCCAGAACCCAGTTACTGGTTAATACTATACCCCTTGGTAAGACTGATCAAGTCTTCTATATTTAACGTAAAAAAATTGTTTTAACAATTTTTTTGGTAAGTCGGGTAATTCGATACCCCTTGGTAAGACTGGTTGTCAGACTTTCGGGCTTCTGACTGCCCATAACGACTGTCAAAGATTCACGAATAACAGCCGGGACCAACGACTAAACGTGCTTTCCGAGACACGTAGGGGTCTCGGTATGTAAAGATGGTCACCCATCCACAGACCAACCGCGACAAGCGTAGCTTAACCAAATCGATCGACCTGCGCGGCGTTATTATTTAGCCACGGGCCCCTCTCGATCGACTTGTGCGGCTGTTATTATTTAGCCACAGCGAATAATACGGAAGCAAAATACGTGCACTCAATTTTCAAAACGTATTCCTATCTTCCAAAAACGTTCATCAAACAATGAGCCGTTTATTCGCGTCCCCAATTTTAAATTATACCACTAGCAAAGCGCCACGTCACACTCCCAACGTTCGGGAGCTCTCGGCAACTTCCGCTTCACCGAACTCCACTGAAATTGAATGATTAAATTACATTGACCGCACGGCTCGGTCTAAAATGGCCGGGCTTATGGAATAGGGAGAGATGGACGTAAATAAAAATATATTTGTTTTTCTTATAATTTCGTTTGCTGTAATAACAGGGAAGACCCTGAGTAATACTGGGTCATTTTAAATGGAGTATTGTATTTAGGGGCTCACAGGACCTAAACGCAAAAAACGCAAGTTTTAGAAACAATAAAAGTATATGATCGACTACAGTAAACAAAATCGGACAAATATATGATATTCTTCAGGTCATATGTTAGGTAGATAGTGTGTTGAAAACATAATACAACTAATTTGATACAAAAAATCATGACGATACCTCTAAAAACTTTCTTTTCACAATAAAAATCTTACTAATATACATACAATCATTCTGATTTTTTGTCAGATTATTCTACAAGCGACTTACTAAAACACTAGTGCTTTAATTGGGTATTTAGTTCAAACAATAGATTTTATGTAATTAAATAATTGCTTCATATTTTGCAATAAATTACCAGCGCAGCGTTGTGTCATCGCGCTTCTCTTTCTTTTTTATGCAGTCCGACAGTGACCGCGCTTTAGGTCATGTAAGCCCCTTAACGAGATTTGCATGAAATTATTTATTGTTTTGACCCATAATAATTTCGATGTTGGTGTTAGACTTCCAGACTTTTCTTAACGTAATCTAGGAATCTAGGAATCCCTGTTCTCAAAACGTTAAAGGAAAACATCGTGAGGAAACTGGCATGTCCTAGATCCAAAAATTTGAAGACATGACATCTATCAACCCGCATTGTGCCCACGTGGTAGATGCGTGTCCCAGCTGTGGGATAATACTTATGCTTTAATCTTTGAGGTATCACCTTCACATTAGAAAGACGTACGGGATTTAGAAAGACGTACCCACAAACATCAGCTCTGTGGTACGGAGATCTACAACTTAAAACTTCTTTGTCCTTTCCCTTTAAAGTCACAAAGCCTTCTTAGAGCATCTTCTTCTTCGTTGCAGTCTTGACAAAGCGGTCGTGGTCCTCATGAAGTTTCTTGTTCATGCTCATTTGATTCACCTCACGATTTCTCGCCACTGAAAAGTTTACTTTAGGCAAATGAAAGACGTCAGTCGATAGCAAGCGTATAATGAAAACTGACGTTCATACAAGTATGTAATAGAACAAATGAAGGTAACCGAATCTATTACAGCCATCCTACTCCGATTTTTTGCATTTTTGTTGCACTCATACATATGATCATATAGCATTATTAGCCTACCTATAATTTTCCCACTGCTGGGACACAGGCCTCCTCTCTGTGAGGAATGCCTTCATATGAATAGTGTATACACAGGGTCACTCTCGAAAATCCAAATTTGCCACCGTTAGGCAAAACTCCCACACATTTCCTTTCACACCCTTTGTGTTTCGGCCTGTGTAGATTGCAGGCATTAGATCACACACAGAATTTTGTAGGCCTGCCTCAGCCACGCTGCACGTCTGGAATAATTTTTATATATACACGCCTGTATCCCTCTAAAGAGCTAGGCAGAACTGTACTGGTATTCAGCTGCATCCAGTTAGACTGGAAGCCGACCCCAACATAGTTGGGAAAATGGTGACCTGGGCATCGAATCCAGGGTCTATGAGTTCAGCAGCAGCGCTTGCGACCTCTAGACCGACTCGACACTCTTAATTAATGTTCAGGCTCTAACAATATCTCTGTCTACCCCGTCACGAATCATAAACCTTCAAGCCCTAAGATAAAAGCTACTCCAACCGTCTTTTGTCTCGTTTCGCCAAGTCACTATTCCAATATTAATCATTGAATCTTCTATAGACGAACCACTAATCCTCTCATTCTATCTCCCGAAAATAATCTTGATCCTTTATGACGTGCGAGCTCTAATTATGAACAAATATAACGTCATTCCTTGTATTATGGAGCAGTTGATCCTTCTGCATTAAGGGCTCTGAGAACTTTTTGGCGGAGATGCGTAGAAAGGCGTAGGAAAGTTTCAGTGGATAAAATTTTGTTGCTAGGGAATGAAGACTTGTGCTAATGTTTTATTACGGACGCTTTTAACGTGCACGTCTTTCTACATCGTTCTCATAATTATGTATAATTTTAACATGAATGATGTAAGGTCAATGTGGCCAAATCCGTCTACGGGGCTATTCCGTATGCATGCATTTACTACTCATTCCAGAATAGTTACGCTGTTACTGATTCGGTCGATAAAACAGGATCACTTTTTAGTTCCAACTATGATTCGTAGATAGAGTAACGTTGTCTACAAGAGTAAAAAAAAATGTTTGAAATTTAGTTGTGCTCCGAACGCGGAACTCAAGTGTTGCGTGCTGACGTTTCTTATAAGGTAAATATTAAATTTTACAAGTTACGACTTTCTGAGTATGCATATCATGTAATTTAATAAGTGTTTCAACGGATTTTTCTATTTGTTTTGAATAAAAACCAGTAGATACAGAAATAATTGTTTTAAAAAATATGTAATCTCAAAATGGTCAAGTGGGAAAATCCGTCTAATATCAAAGGGGCTAAATCGTCATATACCGGAATTACCCCATTGCAGATATTGTCAACCTTTTTCATCTTTCATTTTTAGTTTTTACTGTCGACCAGAAAGATTTGTGTTATACCTACTATTGTTATTTTTCTCTAGAACTTATAAACAGATTTGGTGGCATAAGTTTATAAAGTCAATTGATAACTAACACTAAAAAGTATTCGCACATTAAAATACCGCTGCTACCCGTGACAATGGCGCTCACAACATAGTGCCGAAATGTCTAAAACTCGGAATAAATAAAAAATATGATAATTATCCGTTCCTGCTTTAGTTCTAACTAATACTAAGTAGATTTGGCCTATGGTCACATATAATGTTTATTAATATTATTTTTTGTTTGTTTTCAGTTTTCTCATGATTACTAATTATCAGTAATCATGGTGAAAAATTATAAAAGAAAAACAGCAAAGGGTTCGAAAGCCATTTATTTTCGAAAAACCATTTATTTTCGGAAGCTGATTTTTATTTAAGTACATTTAAATTAGTTTTTAAACCGTTTCAAACTTCTTGAAAAGGTTTAAAATCCCTGGTTATAAAAATAGGCCGGATTAGCCCCCAAAAAAGATTTTAGGGAATAAAACGTAAATTAAACCGTATTTTTATAACGTTACAAAACATTTTTCTTCAACATGTGCTTTTACTTGTTTACAAATTGCATACTTTGATATAACGGCGTTATTCTAGGAAAATTTGCTACTAGATGGATTTGCCCCAATCATCGGGAAAATCCGTCTAACGACCGTTTTTTAAAAAATCATTTTTAGTTAAATATGGAGGGATGTTCTGTTGTTTCGAATGAATGTATATTATAGACAACAAAATTCTTTATCGCTTACAACCATCAAATTTATATTAAAGTAGTTAAGTGTACCAGTTATAGTCAACCAACTTCAACTTTCAAAAATATATGACGGATTTGCCCACATTGACCTTAATAATAATGTATAACAATATTTTGATTTACAAGAGTGTCCGAGAAGTTTTTTGCCCGTTCTTCTCCATAGGAACCTACTACGTTTTGGAATGGCAACTAGCTTCATCTATAACAATTCAAAAGTGCCTGTAATTGGTTTATTTAGAATAAATGCATTGAGTTTGAGTTTGAAGGTATGATGCTTAAATCACGTTCGAAGTTTAATTAAATCGTCAGATTGAAAGGACTCATGACTGCCGCCATTTTCGTTTTGCTGTCAAACGAGCGATACGTTCTGAATTCCACAAAATTGCCGTACGGGTAATATGACCACTAATAAAACAGTTTTCGCACACATTGGCTCCCGAATTGCGCTGTAGCCAATCCGAGTAGAAGTATTCATATATTCATCAATGTTCAGTTACGCGCCACGCATTTTATATGGCGTGTCCAATATAGCCATACGGAAGCCATTTTGAATTTACATGACTTTAGTATATTGCTGTTAGGTATCGGTTTTTGGGATGGGAAAAGAGCCTTGAAAATTGAGGGGACTACATGACCTAAAGCGCGGTTACTGTCGAACTGCATAGAAAAGAAAGAGAAGCGCGATGACACAACGCTGGTAATTTATTGCAAAATATGAAGCAATTATCTATTTACAAAAAATCTACTGTTTGGACTAAAAAATTAAAACACTAGTGCTTTAGTATGTTGCTTGCAGAATAATCTGACAAAAATCAGAATGATTGTATGTATAATGGTTTTTATTGTAAAAAGAAAGTTTTTCGAGGTATCTTCATGATTTTTTTCCATCGTATCAAATTAGTTGTATTATGTTTTCAACACACTATCTACCTAGCATATATCGTGAAGAATATCATGTGTTTTTCTGATTTTGTTTACTGTAGTCGATCAAATACTTGTATTGCTGCTGGTTTAGGTCCTGTAATCCCCTTATGGTGGCATAAATGGATGGCGTGTTGAAGATGAGAAGCATTACGTTTACAGCAACCCATCGAAAAATGGTGCTTTAGCAGCTTTCGTTCTACTTTAGTATAACTTTTGTTTTGACATAGTCGAAAGTGCTCAAACCAGCGACATTCGTCATCGTCAGAGGCAGCTGCAGCCGTCGACGAGTGTCGACGGTTGCTGTCCTAAGTCTTCATGGATGGAGACCCAGGACTTCAGCAGTCATGTTTGTTTACCATACCGACGAAGCAGTAAAAAGCTTACAAAGTAAATACAAAGAAAACCATTACAAAACAGAAAAGCTTATTAAAACACACCGGATTCCTTTAAACCCAATAACCTTATGCTCATATATTATTTATGGTGTTTTAGTATTAATGTCTTTTCCTCGTTTGCCAACTGTATCGCGCAATGGGTTTCAAGCTTGTTACATGCCAGCACATCAAGCTACCCGAAACTGTCAAATTTTCCCAATCAACTTTGAACCTTATAATTTAACGATGAAGTTGAAAATCTATTAAAGAAATTTGACAGATTGTAGTAGCTTGATGTGCTGGCGACTGTACTATGATAACCTGACCGCAATTGCAGTAGTTGATTCTTGGTAGAGGCGTTGGTCTCGTGGTCGCAAGCGCGACTGCTGAGCGTGGGGTCCCAGGTTCGATTCCCGGGTCGGGCAAAGTGTTATTGAGTTTTTCCATTAGGAATTTCTTAGAAGCAACCCGGAGTTTGGAAGTTGGCGGTATGATACCCCCGTGCCTCGGAAAGCACGTTAAGCCGTTGGTCCTGCGCCTGATCTCACTCCGGTCGTGTCGGATTGCCCTCCCATCGGACAAAGAGAGTGAGGGAAGAGGGAGTGCACCTGTGTCTGCGCGCACACTTGTGCACTATAATATCTCCCGCGCCGAAGGCTAGTCTCCGTTGAGATTGGCCGCCGTGGCCGAAATACGGTCTGGAGGACTTTATTTTTATTTATTTGTGTAGAAACAATAATTAAACCACAGAGTATTAAATACATGGAGTGATAATGCTTCACATTGTTTTTTTATTTAATGTCGATTTTTCAAAATTAGAATACTTACCTTAAAAAAACAAAAGTAAATTTTCCAAAATCAAACTCCTACAAAGCGGGTGTTTGAATTTTGTTACATCCCGAATATAAAAAAAAATATACGGAAAACATCGTGAGGAAACCGTCCTAAAACCAAAAAAATCGAAGACATGTGAGTGACATCAACCAACCCGCACTGGGCCGGCGGCGTGGTGGATTACGGCTCGCACCGAGAGGTGAAGAGAACCGAGAGGAGGCCTGTGTCCCAGCAGTGGGAACCCTATAAGTATAAGCTAATTATGCTATACGTAACTTAAAAGTTATTTTTCGAAAATCAAATTCTTACAAACCAAGGTGTTTGATTTTTTTTACTTACCGAATATAAAAGAAGTGAGGGTCCCGTGGCTAAATAATAACAGCCGCACAGTTTAACCGATCAGGTTAAGCTACGCTTGCCGCGGTTGGTCTGTGGATGGGTGACCATCTTACATACCTGACCCCTCCGTGCCTCGGAAAGCACGTTAAGCCGTTGGTCCCGGCTGTCATTCGTGGATCTTTGACAGTCGTTACGGGTCCCCAGCCCAAAAGTCTGACATCTAGTCTTACCAAGGGATATCGTATTACTCAGTAACTGGGTTATGGAGGTCAGATAGGCAGTCGCTCCATATAAAATTCTTTTATTCAGCTGATCCGGTAAGACTGGAAGCCGACCCTAACATAGTGGGGAAAAAGGCAGAGGATGATGATCGAATATAAAAGAAGTGTATAAAAAAATATTTTCAGCACAGTATTTATGCGTTATAGAACCATTTTTTTTAATAAAAAGTAAAAACCAATCTAATACAAATTGTTAAAATGAACAAACCCACGCTTTAAAAGAAGAAATAATTTATTCAAATTGATTCCAGCTGCTCTATTTGGGTTTCATAATTGGACCTAAAATATAAACTTAGGTTTATTTGCATGTTGTTACAATCAAACTCAATGAATAATTATCATCCATATTGGCGAAGCGTCCTCTGGCGGCAATCCAAGGGATTAGTCCTATTAACGACTAATTTACGACTATCATAGCTCTTAATCCATTACGCATAGGACTCATTTTCCTTTATTTATATGGGATGAAACTTTTAAATTGTAAATGTGAATAATTTAAAAGGATATTTATTGCTTTGGAAACTTTTTTGATATTACATATTGCTTTATATATTGCCAATGATAAATGTCTCTTAAAAGTGGAAAATTTTAAACTGTTTTATTTTTCTAACTATATGTATTGCGAATGCATCATCTGCCTAGCCTTTTCCCAACTATGTTGGGGTCTGCTTCCAGTCTAACCGGATGCAGCTGAATACCAGTGTTTTACATGGAGCGACTGCCTATCTAACCAAACGACCTACTCACCTGCATAATCTAATCAGCCTAATGTTCCCACTGCTGGGACACGGGCCTCCTCTCTGTGAGAGGGAGTGGGTCGTAATCTACCACGCGAGCCCAGTGCGGGTTAGTAGACGTCACATGTCTTTGAATTTTTTGATTCATGCCGGTTTCCTCACGATGTTTTTCTTCACCGTTTCGAGAGCTGTGGTGATGGAATAATTTACACAAAATAAAGCATTGTTACCTTGGCTATCACTGCTCCCTTGCAGCTGAATACCTTAGTGAAACGAATACCATTAAGACAAGTTCAGGGCAATATTAACCAAGTAGTAAGTCTCGTAAAAGCAAAGAGGGCAATATCGCCTGAAAGGAAAATCGGTCATGTTAAGACTTGACCTAAAAGAGTGCGATTTAAACCGACAGGGTGCATTCAATGTTTGTTTTTCTAGTTTATGTTTAGCACGCGACAACTAGGGAATGCGGTTAAAAGGCTGAGAAAAAAAAATGGTTTCGCATTTTGCTATCCTAAAAATATTATTGAACACTATTAGAATGATTGCACCTCTTATTATAAAGGCGAAAGTTTGTGAGTGTGTGTGTGTGTGTGTGTGTGTGGGGGGGGGTGTGTGGGGGTGTGTTTATATGTTTGTTACTTCTTCACGCTCAATCGGCTGGACCAATTTTGATAAAATTTTGTATGGAGGTAGCTGATACCCTGGATTAACATATACGCTACTTTTTATCCCGATATTCCCACGGGATCGACATTTACGTGGTGGAACCGCGGGGCGCAGCTAATAATTCATATTTTTGGGGTCGTTAAAATACTAAATAGCAGTAACTGCGACCAACTTGAATGTACAGGTCACAAGTTCAGCTTAGTTACTGCAACCGAGAAAAGGAAAGAAGTTAAAAAAGGCTCAATAATTAAAAAAAACGTGCATTATTAGAAGGTCAATAAGTTTTAGAGCATCAGTTAAATATTTCCTCTTCAAAAATAGTGTTCGAAAATCATAATAATATGTAAGAAATGTGAATGTATTGAGCGACTGCCTATCTGACCTCCACAACTCAGTTACTGGGTAATACGATACCCATTGGTAAGACTGGTTGTCAGACTTTCGGGCTTCTGACGATCCGTATCGACTGTCATAGATCCACGAATGACAGCCGGGACCAACGGCTTAACGAGCTTTCCGAGGCACGGAGGGGTCGTATATAAAGATGTCACCCATCCACGGACCAACCGCGGCAAGCGTAGCTCAACCTGATCGATCGACCCATGAGGCTTTTATTACTTAGCCACAAACATTCCTGGCCAATAACATTTAAAATATTTTTCGTTCCACAAACGAAATAAAATCGTGAAAATCGTCAAAACTCGAATGAAAACGCCCGTCGAATTTAATTCAATTGCTCAGCAAAGATAAAAAGAGCTCCCCAAGTCGTTGTATCAATAAATTAATAGCTTTGGTTCAATGATCCCGAAGAACGAATAATTCAATCGAAAGGTTCGAAAAAATTCTCGAATTTGACAAAACACGGCTCCTCCGAACCGGTCAAAAAACATTACAGATACGTCGAATCAATTTGCTACTCAATTTCTGTAATTCCGTTCTTCCGACGGAATTGGGGAGTTTCGAAATTTAATTTGCACGCAGCCTGTATGTGGGTCGAGTGATATTTTTGCGTGAGTATTTTTAACCGAATTCAAAAAAGGAGGTGGTTCTAAATTTGGATGTTCATATTATATTTTTTTAAGTATTTTCGGCCATAACTCCGTCATATATAGACGGATTTGCAAAATTATTTTTTTAATAATAATAATAAGTAGTGTAGTGTTTCTTTTTTGGAAGTCGGTAAGTTTTATATATTCTTGTAATTTTTGAAGTGAAAACTTCTTTAGGCGCATTACCATTGAACAAGAGCCATTGTTACCGTAAGCGACACCGCTAGTTTTGTTTATAAGACGATTAAAAAAGTACCCGCTTTGGTTGTGTTCAGCTGTCCTCGGGATGTACTCCGTTTTAATGTAAGTATATCCGATATGTCAGTGAGTGATGGCAAAGTATTCTGTTTGTGTTTTGTTTTCACTTCTATGGGCACTCCCGGAGTGCCACTGTTTGTTTTTAGCATTTAATTGTGCTTTTGTGTGTTGTGCTATGTCTTTTGCGTGCACTGAATAAATGGTTTATCTAAGTATCACACTAATACACACATCAAAAGTGTCTAGGGATCAAGCATTTTTATGCGGATTTCTTGAGATTGAGATGTGGCTTTGTAATAAATTTATGATTTTATAAATTTATATGGATCCTTTTTGGTGCATTTCATAATTTGAATCAGGAACTGTGAATCAAATTCGAGTAAAAGATGAAAATCAGCTGTCAATATTTTCCCTATAAAAACATACAACGCATTGAAGACATTATTAGTGCTACTGTTTCCCTACTACTGATTAAAACCAACGTTATTATGGAGCGGCGACGTCATTTAAGCAGGGAAGAAATGCTCAGAGCCGTGGGAATGATAGAAGCTGGTTCCCGGCAACGTACTGTGGCTTTAGCTCTGAATACAAGTCAGAGTGTTATCAGTCGACTTTGGACACGTTACCGAAGCACTGGTACCGTGGCTGAGCGCCATGGAGGACGGTATCGCTGCACCACACGGAGACAAGACCGATACATTCAAATCTTAACTCGAAGAGCTCCAACAATAACCGCCATGATGTTAGCCGTGAGGCTTCATCACTCTTCAGGGAACTTAATTAGCGACCAAACAGTCAGAAACCGCTTGCATGAAGTGAACCTTCATTCCCGAAGACCGCTACGGGTACCACCTATAGCAATGCACAATCGTAGGATTCGATATCAATGGGCTCTTGAACACAGAAATTGGGCAGAAGAACAATGGCGTTTCGTGTGCTTTTCTGATGAGTCTCGTTTTGGTATGAGACCGGATACAAGACGTATACGACACTGGAGAACCCCTGGACGCCAACAGCGATTAAAATCCTGCCAGGAAGTCCATCCTTATAGTGGTGGAACCATCATGGTATGGGCGGGTATTTGGATCGGCGGAAGAACTGAGTTGATTTGGATCAGAGGCAACCTCAACGCTCAAATTTATGCTGAGACGATTGTATCAGACGTCATCGTTCCTCTACAAGTGCAAATCGGTCCCTTATTTCAGTTAATGCATGATAATGCACGACCGCAGACCGCAAGAGTTGTAAGACAGACTCTCGCCGCAGCTAACATCAATGTCCTGCCCTGGCCTGCTCAGTCGCCAGACTTGAACCCGATTGAGCATGCATGGGATATGCTACAGAGAAGAGCTCTGCCGAATATGGAGGGTATCCAGTCGCAAGAAGACCTTTTTTTGTTGTTGCAACGAACATGGGCGGCCATTCCACAGCGTGATTTGGATGAACTCATTTTGAGTATGCCAAACCGATGTTCTTGTGTTGTTAGTGTTCGCGGTAGAAACACGGATTATTAATTGTTTAAGTTACCCAATAAAATTTTAAAGAAAACTGTTATTTCAGTCTTTTTTTCGAACTTTTGTGTTAGTGGTTCAAATGTCAAAAATCCCTTTATTAGGAAAATGGCAAATTTCTTTATTAATGCAAAGGTGACTTGGTTTATCGTTACTGTGACAAACGAAAACACTTTATTTGATGAATCCTTAAAGAAAATTTTAATTAATATCAATCAGGAGAAAAGTTATTGCAAAAATATATGTTGATCCCTAGACACTTTTGATGTGTGTATTATAAAGGCGAAAGTTTGTGAGTGTGTGAGTGTGTTTATATGTTTGTTACTTCTTCACGCTCAAACGGCTGGACCAATTTTGATAAAATTTTGTATGGAGCTGACACCCTGGGATACTATATGCTACTTTTTATCCCGATATTCCCACGGAACCGACATTTACGCGGGTGAAACCGCGGGGCGCAGCTAGTCTAACTATAAATCGAGCAATGTTAATCGACTTATCTCGCTGACAGTACCTAGTTTGTACAGTCACGAGCACTAATATGTCAACACTTGGCAACTTTCAATTGCAGTTTTTTCGTGAAATAACAAATGCAACGTTGAAATACGACACTTTACACAAACCTGTCGGTTCCAAAATACTTTGTTCGTAATAACATAAAATTTCATTCAAAACTGAAGGAGATAATCGTCTTTGAATAAAGCCAAGTGTATACATACTTATGCTCGTAACTGTACCTATACTGAATACTGCTGCTCAATCGCTTGAAATAATCCTGTAATCGCCTTTTTCAACGCCCGATTTAGGTAGGAACTCGTTTAATAAATGGCTGGCTGATTGGTACTGACAGGTCCAGGAACTCGTCTTTCAAAGTTGAATAACATCATCAATTTCAGAATAACTTTAATTGTATTCGCGAAAAGTGGCCGTATTATCATAATTTTTCTCTGAAAACCGAAATCTGTCTGTACTAATAATAAAACTGAGGAGTTTGTGTTTCGGACTTCTGACGACCCGTATCTTTTGTCAAAGATCCACGAATGACAGCCGGGCCCAACGGCTTAACGTGCTTTCCGAGGCACGGAGGGGTCTCGGTATGTAAAGATGGTCACCCATCCACAGACTAACCGCGGCAAGCGTAGCTTAACCTGATCGATCGACCTGTGCGGCTGTTATTATTTAGCCACGGGCCCCTCCGTTTCCCGTCCCTCCGTTTCCAGGGTAAGAGCACCAATTCTGCGAACTGTTTCTCTCGACCTAGTAATGTTAAAAATAAACTTTTTTTTTTTGTGGAAAAAAAAATAGACAGGCACGGACAATGCCCGCCGATAGAAATGTCCTATCATCTGTCAGTCCAACTAGAGGCTCACCAGAATAGATTGTGTTATTTTTTTGTTAAAAAAAGTATCTTTCGTTCGTTAGTTGTGCCAATTTAAAATGAATTTATTGATTTCGCGATCGTGCTTCTGTGGTATTGGTATTTATTTGTTTTATTCGGGTTCCGTAACCAAAGGGTAAAAACGGGACCCTATTAAGTACTAAGACTTCGCTGTCTGTCCGTCCACCAGGCTGTATCTCAAGAACCGCGATAGCTAGACAGTTGAAATTTTCACAAATTATGTATTTCTGTTGCCGCTATAACAACAAATACTAAAAACCAAATAAAATAAATATTTAAGGGGGGCTCCCATACAACAAACTTGTTTTTTTTTTTTCGGTGTTTTTGCCTTGTGGTACGAAACCCTTCGTGTGCGAGTCCGACTCGCATTTGGCCAGTTTTTTTTTTATTGTGACGATTGCTCTGGAAATAGATGGAGTGTCTTTATACATAGATGAGAGTCATTTTCATAATGTAGGTATCTCTATTACTTATATTTATGTTTCTTTTTTTTTACAAAAAAAAATCTTACTTCATTTTGCCGTGATTTTTCTCGCTAGCTTTATCATTCAACGCCGTCCCTAATGACATGGACGACGTAGAGTCGTAAAAGCATGACAAAATGAAGTAAGATTTTTTTTTTGTAAAAAAAGTAACATAAATATGTAATTAGAGAAACAAAGGTGTAGAAAAAATCGTGAGGAAACCAGTATGTCCAAAAATCAAAAGTTTTAAAGACATGTGACATCTACCAACCCGCACTGGCTTCACGTGGTAGATTACGGCCCCCTCCCTCTCATACAGAGGAACTTAGTAGTTAGGGGAACAATATAGGTTGATTATGCTAGAGTAACAATATGAAATGACAAAGCTAAAACTCACTCTTTCCATAACATTATCTACTTCATAATGAACAAAAATGCTAACAGGAAACTTCTTGAAAATATTCATTCTTTGACAGAAAAGGCGTGTTAAGTATTTTTGTATAACTTGAACTTAGCTGAGCGAACTTTGATTAAACTTATATAGTTTTCTTCAGTGGAGCCGAAAGTTTTAATTGAATTCACAATTTCCACTGAACTTGCCCATTTTTATGCTACTTTAAATGCCGAGCTTTATGGGGGCTGAAAGGACCTAAACGCAAAACACGCAAGTTTTAGAAATAAAACAATTGAAAAATAAATAATTGAAAGTAAGGTTCAATTATTATTAGATTCAAGTTTTCATAAAGTATTAATTGTTATTATTCATTGAATTTTGTGGACTCAGTAGGTTACTATGATCTGATGATTAGATATTGAAATTGAGCCGCAAGCAGTTAATCTGGTGGACAACATTGAAAAGGTTTTATGGATAGATCACACTAATATTATAAAGGCGAAAGTTTGTGAGTGGGGGTGTGTGTGTGTTTATATGTTTGTTACTTCTTCTCGCTCAAATAGCTGGACCAATTTTGATAAAATTGTGTATGGAGCTAGCTGACACCCTGGATTAACATATAGGCTACTTTTTATCCCGATATTCCCACGGGATCGACACTTAGGCGGGTGAAACCGCGGGGCGCAGCTAGAAATTAAAATAAAGAAACAGCAGAAAGAAAAGAAGGAAGAGAATAGAAAGAGAGAGAAAGAGAGTGAGTTCTCACTCACACTCTTCTCTCTCGTGGAGCGAGGAGAGATAGCGGTAGAATATAGAAAAGGCTAAGTTGATAATCAATGGATACAAAACTCGGCAAACGTAGTGTGGGACGCCCTCCGGCCAGGTGGGATGACGATCTGCGAAAGACTGCAGGCAGATGCTGGATGCGTCAAGCTGAAGACAGGGCGCTATGGCGCTCATTAGGGGAGGCCTATGTCCAGCAGTGGACTGCTATAGGCTGATGATGATGATGATGATGATGACAAAAGATTAAGTCACGTTTTCGTGGATATTTCAATAGATCCGTTTATCCTTAAACTCCTGTAACTCGCCTAAGGCAAGGTTGTTTAGGAAAGGTACTCGAAATGTTTGTGGATAAGCCAGTAAACCGCTCAGGGAGTCTAAAAAGGCCACTTTGGAGAATCATAGAAGGATAACATTATGAATCGTAATATGGCGAAAACAGTCCGTGTTTTTCTTTTTTTCGCTGCACTACGTAGGTATAACCAAAGAGATTGGGATTGGATTTGGAACGGATTGATTGGTATTTTAGCACAGACAAAAAAAAAATAACTGAAAAATGCTTCACCAATGGGATTTGATACGATTAACTTAACGGTTAACTGTCCATTATGTTATCCTTTTATGATTCTGCCAAAGCGACCTTTTTAGGCCCCCTGATTTCAAAGATTCCTTGACCCGTCATTAAAATAGCACTTTGTAAAGATAATAAAGCCATTTTTAAACGAATTACGAAAATCGCACCAAAAAAAAAAATCGGCGGAAATATTAAAAATTTCAACTCGCCGATGAAAAGTTTTCTATAATTACGAACGCTGGCCGGTAATTGGTGCATTAACCTCATTGTCTTCCGTCCGACAGAGTAACCCTGATGCACTTAAACTTCTATTTCTATATATATATCACAACCACATTGTAGATATAACTAGTCAGAAGATTCGTACATTCGTATTGAGTATTACGTAATATAACTTAATAGTCATCATGTGCCCAGCCTTGAGAGCAGTGGTGGCCCAGTGGTCACGGACACGACTTACGAGACAGGTCGTAGGTTCGAACCCAGACAGGCGCTTTACTTTGTGTAAATTATTTCATCACCACTGCTCTCAAAACGGTGAAGGAAAACATCGTGAGGAAACCGGCATGTCCTAGAACCAAAAATTCGAAGTCATGTGACATCCACCAACCTGCACTGGGCCTGCGTGGTGGATTACGGCCCACTCCCTCTCATTGAGAGGAGGCCTGTGTCCCAGCAGTGGGAACATTATAGGCTGATTATGGAGGGCCCAGCCTTTTCCCAACTATGTTAAGGTCGGCTTCCAGTCCAATCGGATGCAGCTGAATATCAGTATTTTACATGGAGCGACTGGCTATCTGACCTCCACAACCCAGTTATTGGGTAATACGATACCCCTTGGTAAGACTGATTGTCAGACTTTCGGGCTTCTGACTACCCGTAACGACTGTCAAAGATCCACGAATGACAGCTGTAGCTGCTGTTATAATAAAATACGTAATAATAAGTAATATAACTTAATAGTATGACAATAAAATTGAAATTTCAACGGGTACGATGCCGCGGTATCATCATTGAAATTTCACTTTTATTGTCATACATATAAGTTATAGTCCTGTTCGTCTAATGAAAATCCCTTGCCGTGGGCGCAAGCCCTAAGACTGTTGCAGAATAATATCGTAATAACAGACAGGGACTTGAAAAAGAAATGAATTTCGTTCCGTTACCACTAATGTTATAAACGATACTAAAACCTAAAAAAATAATTTAAAAAAATTAAACCGACTTCAAAAAGAAATTAACTCAAAATTATGAAATAACTTTAATTTCGGAAGTTCGTAATTTTTAGTTTTTGCACTAGTATTTGACCAAGGTTTTGAGATGTTTTCCCTTTGACACTACACCCGTAGCTCTTATCAATAAGCCAGGCCGTCACACTTACACGTATTAGTCCATATCTTGAAAATTACTGAATCGATCTTGATGAAACTTGCACTGTTCCCTAAGTTGAAGAAAATGTAAGCCAATAAAAAAAAATGGTCACGATCCGATTAATAGTTCCGGAGATATGCGTGGACAAACATACATACATACATACCTACATACGTCTATGAAATTTTGTATATTTGTTTGGAAACCCTAATAGATCATCATATGTGAATATAATGCAATTCCAATAATATTACATACATACCTACGTATCGAATTGATAACCTCCTTTTTTTTGAAGTCGGTAAAAATATGAATAACGTTACAAAAGAAAACGTTTTATAATATCATTTTCGTAGAACAATATTTTAAGTAGGTAACGTTATTGGTATCAGTAAAATTAAGCTTATCCGCTTGTAATAACGTTACAGTAGAAACATTACAGATTCATTTGTAACGTTATTCTTCATACTTTTTCGTCTTTTTCGTCATGACGCTGGCAAAGTTGAGTATCGAAATGAATAACAATTAATAATATGTTTTTCGTCCCGTTTGTCAGTATCGTTATAGCCAAGGAATTAATTTTGTTACGATTCTGGTGGAACGGTACAAATTATTGGTATTATGAGTAACGTTACAAGTCCCTGATAACAGATAACTCGTCTTGATCATCTGTTCCAAATAGACCTTCTGTATTACCTATAAGTAGAGTTAATTCCGCTCAAATAGTGATTCAGTTGAATCGTAGGTAGTTATTTTAGGGTTAACCAGTTCCGTTAGAAGTTTCAGAGAGATAACTTCGGATGTGGGAAAATGGAAATGTTGCCAATGTAAGCTGTCGATGTCTTTCTGATTTTTTTGCTGGTATTTTTGTATGGGAGGGTGTAGAAGTTATTTTGAACTTTGGATTTTGTTAGTATTTTTCCAGTAAAAGGTGGTTGATTCGTACGGATGTTTTTATCTGCTTTTCTAACGCAAAAATGCTGGAAAAGATTTCTTTAGAAATAAGCGTCACGTATTTTTCTGTTCTTCTCTTTTGGTCTGTTTCTACATATAGAAGCAACAAGAATAATGTGCCCAGGATTTTGTAATATCTTGATTTAAAAGTGTCCATGGAGTTTCTTGCCCGTTCTTCTCCATAGAGATCTACGTTTTGGAATGGGCAACTAGCTTCAACTTTCTGACTAACTGACAGACTATTTAATTTCGACAATTCGAAAGTGCCTGTACAAGGTTTAATTGAAATAAATGCTTTGAGTTTGAGTTTGACAGGATGTCCGGTAATTAATGGATCCCCTCTTAAGGGGTCATTGTACTTATTATTATGTACAACTTTTACTACGGGACCAAACACGAAATCGCGAAAAAGAATCAGCTGTTCCCTACATTTATGTTCGCATAACTCGTCGAAATGTAAGAAAGTGCTGATTCTTTTCTCGCGATTTCAGGTTTGGTCCCATAGTACTTAACAGTTGTGATAATGATAAGTACAACGACCCCTGAAGAGGTTATTCATTAATTCCCGGACATTCTAATATTACACACTAACATACTAATATTATAAATTCGAAAGTAATTCTGTCAATCTGTCTGTATAAACCAGTCAGAACGGATTTCGATAAAATTTGGCAGAGAGATAGATTGCATCCCGGAGAAGGACATAGGATAGTTTTTATCGACATACCTCGCGGGCGAAGGCGCGGGCGGAAGCTAGTCCTGTACGAGTACCTATATGTGTCATTCGTTACGGGTCGTCAGACTCCCGAAAGTCTTACAACTTGTCTTGCCAAGGAGTATCGTGTTACCCAGTTGTGGGTTGTGGAGGTCAGATAGGTGACTGAAAGCCGACCCTAAAATAGTTGAGAAAACGCTAGGCAGATGATGAAGAAGTCTTTTTCAGGGTTGCAGTCATACTAGGATCCGTAACAGTTTTGACTTGTCCGTCTGCCGAATACTCATCTATTTGTCACAGGATTTGAAGCCGTAAGTCGACCTCAATACAGTCGTGAAGATAAGCAGATACACTGTAAATTTCACTTGAACTCATTCCAAAAAAATTAATTACCATTCTTACATCTGCTGGTCTGGATCCTATATCATATTTTACAATCCACCGTCACAAAAATTCTTTACGTACAGTCAACAAAAGAGATAAGTATGCAGGGTCGTCGGATATAGTTGAAGTTTAGTAAGAAACCGATGGATGTTGTCGACTAATTTTTTTTTCATAAATGAGCTGTTTGTTTGCTATTAATAAAATTAAATTTTATTCGAGAACATCCACGGGTTTCTTACTAAACTTCAACTATATCCGACGATCCTGGTTACTTATCTCTTTTGGTGACTGTACGTGGCTAAACTGTCAAAATTAAAGACATTGAGACATCAATTGTCATTACCTAATTATCTCACAGATCCATACTAATTCCTCTTAAGCTCAAATCGTACCCAGATGGAAGCGAAGCGGAGCGCAGTTTCAGTGTCATATGAATTTTAACTTTATTTTCATTATTATAATACTTATTATCGCATGAGAAACTTGAGTCATCGGAGTGCACGCGGCGCCGCGGGCGGCCGCGCGACCTTTCAAGTTTCTCAAGCGATACTATGTATTATAGTAATGAAGATAAAGTTTTAAATTTTATGACACTGAAACTGCTCGCCGCTTCGCTTCCATCTCGGTGTGATTTGAGCCATAGGTTCATCTTACTTATCTCTTTTATTGACTGTACCTACACGGGTACATTTCGGAATCCCATAAGGGCAAACACAGACCGACCGGAAAGTCGTATATCTGATTTATAACCCACTAACTGAACGCGTAAAAGTAGAGTAATATTTTACGCGAATGTGGGCAAGAAACAATAAATCAAAGGGGGAATTATTAAAATGTGGTCTATATGGATTTCCGTGGTCTGAGAATGGGAAGAACAGATGATGGGGTTCCGTATAAGGTAAAATAGATGTCTTACCTAAGACAATACATGGGAATAATTTGAGGGTTCCCCACCCATACGTTGGAGCGGTTTTGACCTGCACCCTATTTGTGTAACACAGTGTTAATCATAAGAAAGAAATCCCTAATTCATTGCTCCATACTTTTGAAAAATTCATCTGCTCAACAACGTAAATAACGCAATGTACGGACGCCAGCAGGTCAACCTACCCGAAACTGTCAGATTTTCCCAATCAACCTTGAACCTTATATTTTAGCAATAAAGTCGAAAATCTATTAAAGAAATCTGACAGATTGTAGTAACTTGATGTGCTGGCGTCTGTACAAAAAAAAAGAAACTTATCCCATAACTAGGGACCGTTTGATTTATAAATCTCCGCTGATCCTATAACAGACTTTATAGACATTACCTATTTATGTCATACTAATAAAACACGTACACTCAAACAAAATATAATAATTTAACAGACGTTTTATGAAATTCCCTTACGAAACAAAAATATCGAGAAAAGATAAAGAAATTCTATACAACAAACTACCGCAAACAAAACGGAGCATATCTTTTTATCTTTTATCCTGGAAAAGTATTGGAAAAGCCGAAATATCTTATATCTTACGTGACATGACTCAAACTGGATGTTGCTTTTTGTATCAAAGGATTCTAAATCGTTTTCTTTCATGTTCCTTTTATAGCCAAGAAATGATAATTATGTTGTGACATACCTATGTGATTGAAGGGTTCTGTATATTATGTCATTCTTGTTTTGAATGTTAATTTGTGTTAATTTAAATGAGTAGGTGTTTTGGGTGAATTTGATAAATTGACCTGAACGCGATCAGGGGGCCTAAAAAGGCCACTTTGGCAGAATCATAAAAGGATAACATTATGAATCATAATTGACAGTTAACTGTTAAGTTAATCGTATCAAATCCCATTGGTGAAGGTTTTTTAGTTGTTTTTTTTGTCTGCGCTAAAATACCAATCAATCCAATCCAAATCCAATCTCTTTGATTATACCTACGTAGTGCAGCATATACATACAGACAAACAAAATTAATTGTGAGGAGAAAAAAAATATATCGGTAGAGGAGAAAACGAAACCAGCAAATCAGCGCTGAGATGCTACGGCCAACTTTTGACGGATATGTTCACGTGCCTTCACTTTAACCGACTGGTTGCCGTCCTGATGTTCAAAGGGAGCGCATTCCAAAGAAAGACCGTCTGGACAAAGAAAGAAGAATGAATGAAGCCAGAACGATGAGAAGGACATCGTAGCTTATCCCAAAGAGCTTTAACTACTAACAACTAAAAGACCGATTTCTATCCTATAATATCTAAAGCTACAAACAACAATTTACCAAAACTATACAATACAAAATCAGACACATATCGTGTGTCCGTTTCTCCCGTTCCTCCCCCGAAACTAGCCCTTCGTAAAGGATAGGGTGGAGGCGGGCCTTAACAATCATTCTGGGTAGTCTGAGGTAAGTAATAGTTTGTCTAACTTTAAGGCTATTTATCAAAGTTTTGGGCCTTGTGATCGTGTACTAATTATTATAGTGCTGAAATGTTACAAGAAACTTAAATTTATATCTATCTATACTATTAATAAAGCTGAAGTGAGATAGTATGCTGATCTTCGGAACTACCACTAATAATCAAAAAAATTTTCTTAATTACAAAACTGATTATTCCATAAAGATTAAAACTAAAATGAAAGGTCAAGTTGAGTGACAACCCTAACACTATATTTTGAAATTCGATAACTCGTTAAAGCCGTAACGATTTCAGGTTTGGCCCCATATTAAAAGTTCCAGTCAAGTACTAAAGTAAAAAAAATCAGCTCATCCTTACATTTATGTTCGTATAACTCGTCAAAATGTAGCGAACAGCTGATTTCAGGTTTGGTCCCGTAGTAAAAGTTGTTCATAATGTTGAGTACAATGACCTAGTGCAACGTAACTTTTTTTTTTTATCAATGAAAGACCTAATTAAGAGCAATCTTTTAGTGGCGGTCACAAGTCGCACTTTTGACTTTTTTGGGAGAGAAAAAAATAAAAACATGAAACTGAATAAAAATTAATAACACGGTAACTAAAGGTGATATTCCAAAAATAAAAACTGGAAAATATGCGCCTTGAGATCCTTTATCAAACTATATTACTCAATAAAAGATATCTTAATCAGATACGCTTACTATTTAATCTTTTTTCTACGTGAAGGTCACGAAATATAAATTAATTTTATAAAATCATCCTGCCCGTCCTAACCTATGGTGCACAAAGTTGGTCAATACTGAACAACAGAAGTCCAAACTTAAGATTTGTTAACGGGCAATGGAGCGCAGCATGTTAGGTGTTAAGCGTACAGATCGAGTTAGAAACACCACGCTGCGCTCTATAACTCAAGTAGCGGATGTTGGAGAAAAAACAGCCAGGCTGAAGTGGGAGTGGGCCGGACACGTCTCACGAATGCAGCCGGAGAGATGGGCAAAGATCGTCACTCACTGGACACCTGAGGCAGGACATCGCCGTCGAGGTAGACCAAGGCGAAGGTGGCGTGACGACCTAATAACATTCGCAGGGCCAACATGGCCAGAGATCGCACAAGACATCCCGAGGTTTGAAAGGAAAAAGGGGAGGCCTTTGCCCAGCAGTGGGACACAAACTAGGCTAACAAAAAAAAAAAAAGTATTTGAAATACACACGTGGGTGTTCTACTCTTGCGTTTAAAATGCATTTCTTGATCGATTTATGAGACATAACAGCATAGGGAAAATTTTTGAGTGAAATCAAACACTGTGCTGGTCATACACGTACGCTGCTGGTTGCGAGTGTAACGGTATCTACAACGCCACATGCGAGCAACGCGTCATATTGACGTCACGCAAATCCTGAATCGCGCAAGCAAAGTTTACCGCGCAACTAGCATAGATACAACGGCCCGACATGAATCATCGGGCAGTTGCCCGCCAGACACAGCACCCGTCTGGTCGGAGGATCCTCCCTTTTCTATGGAGTATGAGTGAACTTTACACCCTGTTCCTCATACCTCTATAAGAGTATTACGTACAATACGACCGACGTAACTTGGCGAGCCTGAGTATAGCCTTTGCGAACTTTCGCGCATGTTCTCTCACTCACACTCGCCTCATGTCACCATTTGGTTCCTAAAAAATCTTACTGCGCAGCCTTCTGCGCGAAGTTCAGGCTCGCCAAGTTAAGTAGGTCGTATTGTACCTGGTCTTTTTAACCGACTTCAAAAAAGGAGGAGGTTCTCTATTCGACGGTATGTTTTTTTTTTTTTTTTTTTGTGTGTTTGTTACGCGATTACTCCGCCAATTGTGGACCGATTTTCAAAATTCTTTTTTTGTTCGAAAGGGTATACTCTCGAGGTGGTCCCATTATCATTAAGTTGGAATCTGATGAGAGGATCCCATGGAAATCGAGGGAAACCCTCAAATTTTATAGGCAAAGCTATAGCGATTTGGGTATTTTTTAAAGTAACTTGAGCATTTTTTCTCGGATATCATCATTTGGTAAAGTGGAGCTGATGATGAAGACCACAGATGGCCATTGGAACTACTCAATGACAAATATATCACGGGTTGCGATTCGATTACTTTACTATGGTTGCTAAACGATTTATCCTCGTTACAATGCGTATGGTAAGTGGTTGTTGAGAAGTTCTTCTGGTTCTTACCAGGAGAACTCCTCAACAATTAACGTAATAACGTAACGTAATAAACTGGCCCACTAAAAAGTGAAAAATAAAAACTTTTTTACAAAAAAAACAACCGACTTCCAAAAAACACTATAAAGTGAAAAATAACTTTAATTTCGGAAGTCGGTGTCTTTGGATTAGTATTATAGTTTTTTGCCACCGACTTCCGAAATTAAAGTTATTTTTAACCGACTTCAAAAAAGGAGGAGGTTCTCTATTCGACGGTATGTTTTTTTTTTTTTTTTTTATTGAAGAACATCACCATTAGTAATAGTATTGAAGGAAAAAGGCTAAAGACATTATTTTACTTATAAGTAAGGTAGACACGTGACAAGTTGACAAATGTGAGCTCAAAGGTAAAAATGTCGACTAGGAATTACTTTTCAATTTGATAAAGGGTATAGGTAAACCTTTATGGGGTACTAAACGAATTCGCTTAGGCTTAGAAGATCATGATTTTTGAGGTCTTCGTACTAAGGTTTGTTGATCTATTTTCAAGGTTTGGCTTAAACAAACTCCTCTCGGAGTCTCGGGTAGTAATAACAATTTAAATGAGTTCATTTTGTATTGAAAATAAAATAATAAGTAATAATAATCATTATTTAATATTTTATTTTGTATTATACGTTTAAAGGCTCCTACAAACAGGCGCGACACGCGATGTAATCGCGCGCGACACAAAGGCACCGCTCGTTGCGCGACTTGCTGTGCCTTTGTTCCGCGCGATATTCTATCGCGTATCGCGCCTGTTATAGGAGCCTTTAGACATCGAACTGGTGAACTTTTTATTATGGTTCCCGGAACCGGAACCCTATTACTAAGACTTCGCTGTCTGTCCGTCCGTCCGTCCGTCCGTCCGTCTGTCTGTCACCAGGCTGTATCTCAAGAACCGCGGTAGCTAGACAGTTGAAATTTTCACAAATTATGTATTTCTGTTGCCGCTATAACAACAAATACTAAAAATAAAATAAAATAAATATTTAAGGGGGACTCCCATACAACAAACGCGATTTTTTTTTGCCCTTTTTTGCTCGATATCAATAATGGCAACAGGTAGGCACTTGAAATATTCACAAAATACTCAGTTGTATTTTTACTTTAATAATAAATAATAAAATTAAAATAAAATAAATGTTTAAGGGGGGCTCCCATACAGCAAACGTGTTTTATTTTCGGCGTTTTTGCCCTGTGGTACGGAACCCTTCGTGTACGAGTCCGAGTCGCACTTGGCCAGTTTTTTGGAGACTGCGTGTACGGAAACGTAAACGCTGGGTTCCTGACTTCTGTGATAACTCTCTTGTTTTAACAGATTAAAAAGACAGACTTTCTCGTATCGTTCCCATTTATAAAGTAAAATGTATTTCCACTATGGCAACTAAATGTATTATTCTACTTGGGCAACACTTAGAAATAAGTTATGATATTCGTTATTTCTGGGTGGGGCAAATGTCGTTTTAAATGGTAAAATGTAGTGCAAAGCCAGTCGTTGTTGGATTGTGAAAAGGTACAGTTGTGCGATTAAAAAGTATTAGCAAGAAAACGGTATTTTTAAGTAAGTATTTAAGTAAACTAGGTATAAAATTAATTAGTAAAATTTTTGTCATTATTTCAAGACTTCTAATGTTAAATATTGTTAAGAATTTTATAGTCCTACAATTATCATTAAGTATGGTCATGCCGCCTGTGATACAGGTTTATCTTATTACAGGCATCTTACATTATTATACCTTTGTAAATAATTTTTAAGACTTCATGTAATAATTTTACCAATGTTAATACTGAATAAAACATTTATTTTATTATTATTATTTATTTAAAGTGGTTTTACTAACAAAGTCATAACAATAATCTACAAAAGAGAGATCTACTTTAAATCTCTCTGTATGTCCGTGTTTCATTAGCATAAATTCAGAAACTAATTAACCTTCAAGAAGGTCATTCTTGATTACCGACCCGACGTAATTCATGTTTATATTAACAAACCTTTGACTTCCCGTGGCTAAATAATAACAGCCGCATGGGTTGATCGATCAGGTTAAGCTACGCTTGCTGCGGTTAGTCTGTGGATGCGTGGCCATCTTTACCTACCGAGACCCCTCCGTGCCTCGGAAAGCACGTTAAGTGGTTGTTACCGCCTGTCATTCGTGAATATTTTACAGTCGTTACAGGTAGTCAGAAGAATTTTGGCTGACTTGTTAAACTAATGAAAGCAGAATCATAAGTCATGATCATCATTTCAGCCGAAAGATGTTCACTGCTGGATATAGGCCTCCCCCGCCACTTCTTCACACCTCCTACCTCTACTTCAACCAGTTTTGTGCTTCTCGCGTCCAACGAGTTCCTGCGGCCTTCACAATGTCGTCGGTTCACCTTGTGGGAGGCCTTCCAACAGGCCCCATCGGCCATCTGTTCTGCGAGTAATGTGCCCTGCCCACTACCACTCAAGTTTGGCAATCCTTCGAGCTATGTCGGTTACCTTGGTTCTCCTGCGGATCTGTTCATTTCTGATTCGATCTCGCAGGGAAACTCCAAGAATAGCCCTCTCCATCTTAGGTACTTTCGTAAAAGACGCCAGAAATCGGATTACGGTTACTCCGTAGGTAATCTTCTTTTATGTCAATTATTGAAAGGAACGACAAATTAATTACGATCCCCTAATTGTTTTTAATTACTTATCAATGGCAAGAATGTACAGTCAATAAAAGAGATAAGTATGCAGGATCGTCGGATATGCTTGAAGTTTAGTAAGAAACCGATGGATGTTGTCGACTGAAATATAATTTGTTAAATGAGCTGTTTGTGTTCTATTAATAAAATTAATTTTATTCGAGAACATTCATCGGTGTCTTACTAAACTTCAACTACAGGGTTATTGGTAAAACATTAACAACTTCTTAAGAGGTCATTGTACTCATCATTACGAACAACTTTTACTATGGGACCAAACCTAAAACCGCGAAACGAAAATCAGCTGTTCCCTACATTTTGACGAGTTATACGAACATAAATGTAGGGAACAGATGTTTTTTTTGCGATTTCAGGTTTAGTCCCATAGTAAAAGTTGTTCGTAATGATGAGTACAATGACCTGTTAAGAAGTTGTTAATGTTTTACCAATAACCCTGTATATCCGACGATCCTGCATACTTATCTCTTTTGTTGACTGTACAATCTCTAAGGAATAAAGAGATTCAAATTAATTTGCGTTAATTTGTCAGAAGGAGCCTTATTTTGATAACATCAATGTGAAGTATTTTGTTAATTATCGCTTCATTAATCACATTAACTAATATTATAAAGGCGAAAGTGTGTGTGTGTGTTTAGGTATATGTTTGTTACTTCTTCACGCCCAAACGGCTGGACCAATTATGATAAAATTTTATATGGTGGTAGCTGACATCCTGGATTAACACATTGGCGACTTTGTATCCTGATATTTCCACGGGACCGACACTTATGCGGGTGAAACCGCGGGGCGCAGCTAGTTGTCTTATAAAGACCATTTTTGTAAACGATTCCAAGGATACAGGATTATAATACATGCATACGCAGAAACAACACAAAAAAGAAAAAAGAAAGAAAGAAAATTGGTTTATTCTGCACAAAAACAACACACATTAGAAAAACTAAAAATATATAAAGCCTCGTACTCAACTTATAAAAAGTTGTCAATTTGTCCACTGCTTGATCATTTCAGGGCTAGGGACCAAAGACAACACATTAAATTGACATTGACAATACAAATTAATCCGTGATGCGCCCGCGACAGTGGCAGATGACAATAAAACAACAACAATCAAAACAAAAACAAAATGCCACTTGCAGATTGGAAAAATAACACAAATTCCTAATAACACTTTGCCCGACCTAGATATCGAACCCTGACCCCAAGCTCAGCAGTCCCACTTGTGACCACGAGACCAGCGGGGCTTACAATACTCAGCAGACACACATGATAATTTTAAAGGACATAAAAAAGTCGGTGTAACAAAACATTCCTTTTGTTACCCACCCGCCTTCTACAGTTCTAGCTCATCCTTTTAACTTGACCAAACCATTTCACCATTACAGAAAGAGATCAGAATGTTTAATTCGGAGCTAAAAACCACAAATGCCCGTTTAATTTTCGGTAACCACTACACATACGAACCATAACTTGGATCCAAACTAGATCCCTTTAGCCCAGGTCACGCGTCCCGGGTTCACTACTTCGTTTTGAATTCTGTCAATCTAACGTTTTGGGCTCATTTGGGGTCTTATTTCGGTCCTTCGTTCATTTCATTCGCTTCTTGTTCGTTTACGTGCGCGATATGTTACACAAAATTACACTTCATCATCTCATCATCGTGTGAATCACACTAATATTATATTGGCGAAAGTTTGTGAGTGTGTGTGTGGGTGTGTGTTTATATGTTTGTTACTTCTTCACGCTTAAACGGCTGCACCAATTTTGATAAAATTTTGTATGGAGGTAGCTGATACCTTGGATTAACATATTATAGGCTTTTTATCCCGATATTCCCACGGGATCGAAACTTATGCGGGTGAAACCGCGACGCGCAGCTAGTATTTTACATGAAGCTATTGACCTCCACAAGCCAGTTAATGGATATAAGATACCCCTCGGAAAGACTGCTTGTCAGACTTTCGGGCTTCTGACGACCCGTAAGTCCGTAACGACTATCAGAGATCCACGAATGACAGCCGGTACCAACGGTTTTCTGAGGCAGGGAGGGGTCTTGGTATGTAAAGATAGTCACCTGATCGATACGATAGACCCGAACGCCTGTTCTTATTTAGCCCTACAAAGAAGATAATATTAGCATAATTAGCCTATAATGTTCCTTTTATGCCTATAATGAGGGAGTGGGCTGTATTCTACCACGCGGGCCCAGTACAGATTGGAACTTTCACATGTCTTGGAATTTTTGGTTCTAGGACATTCCGGTTTCCTCACGATGTTTTCCTTCACCGTTTTGAGAGCAGTGGTGACGAAATAATTAACACAGATAAATACAGATAGTACAGAAGGCATGTGTGTACCTATTTCACTTTTCATACCTACGCTCGGCAGTCGCGTTAGGGTTGTCAACTTTGGCTTATGCACAAAAAACTATCGTGGTTGTCGTACTCGTATCTAGATGTTTGATTTATTTATTGTTGAGCTTATTCTACAATATAAAACAAAACAAGTATATTAGTGAAGGTATATTATTAGTGCCGTTTTGATAATAACATCGATAGTGTTACAATTACAAACACAAAGGTATCCGAATCGATATCATTATAATTATCCTCATTTCATTGCGGTCTTTGTTAATAAACTAATTGAGTTATTAATTCGGCATTTGATATGGTACCTAATTACTATAATTATAACCATAGATATCTGGGGGCACGGCAGTGCCTGCCAAGACGAGCCAAGCGAAGCACAAAGGCACACCTACCTCGTTTTTTGAACTTGGGTTTGGTATATACCAGATAAACCAAATTCTCGGAATATGATGTCAATAGTGGACTTATTAAACGAAAAAAGTTTCAATTGCATAGCTCTTATACTTTAGATTTTATTGATATCTAAAAAAACCCAGATTTCGTCACTGACTGATGCACATCAAAACTCTTAGGGTACTTCCTGAAGTCCTAGAAAGCTGTAAATTGGTATGTAAGCTAGTATTAATACACAAACAACATAAAAAATTCTAAACTTGAAACTTTTAACCCCCAACCCCTTAAACTAGGGGATGGAAGTTTGTATGAGACTTCCGCAGATTTGATGTTAGAGGTCTGAAAATTGATATAGGGACTCCTTGTCTCGACTAGAATAAATTCTATAATTTTTGACGTTCAAAAGTGCCTATAATGAAGTTTAATGTGGCTATTTCAAATAAATGATTTGACTATGACTTTGTTATAAATAATAAAATACATTATGTCAGGATTTTTCGTAAATCACCCCCCACCCTTTAAATTAGAGGATGTAAGATTGTATGGGTTTTCCCAAACACACTTAATTTCATGCTAGAGAAAAAAGAAAAAAAAAATTAAAAGTACATAGACTTCTTATTACCCTAATTTCACAAACTCTACATCTTAGTCAAAATATGTGGCTTGGCCGTTTCGCTACCGTCACATGGGCGTAATTGTAATGTAATGTTTTGGTGGGTCCGATTAAAACTTAATTAGTTTGCTTTCCGAGACACGGGGGTATTAAACCGCCAACTTCCAAACTTCGGACTGTTACTGAGAAATTCCTAATGGAAAACCCAATAACACTTTGTCCGACCTGGGAATCGAACCCAGGACCCCCAGGAAGCTGCGTAATTAACATAGTCAGCATTTATAATTCAAGCTTTTATTTAACATGAATTTTCGTATGTATGTACGGTTGAGTCAAATCTTGCAACAGAATTTTAAAGCAGTTATCCTCAACCAGTTGAAATGAAATTTTGCATACACGTTTAGTTTGGATGACAATGCATGGTTAGCTAAGTGACGTCATTCTAAATCCAATATGGCGGACGGCCCAAGATGGCGGACTAGCTATTTTTTGTGCACTCCCATGAAATGGGTATCAAATGAAAGGGTTTGCCGAGAAGATTAAGAGAAGAAAATAAAATTAAGGTAAAAACTTTTTTTTTATATAAGATTTTAATGAACTAAAAGTACTAAATAAAACTTGTTTTTAAAAAGGTTTTTAACTTAATTATTTTATAATATTATTTCTATAAATTATTTGGTAAACTGCTGTTAGCGAACCAAATAAATCATTCATCACGCTTGTCAGGCCCTCTACCCAACTCGCTGTCCAGCAATTTTTTCAAACTGGATTATTTTATTTGTAGAACATAGGTAAACAGTACAGATGTTAATATGAATAAAATGGCGGCAAAACGGCGTACAAATATTTTTTACCAACAGCTTTAGTTAAGGGGCTTACATGACCTAAAGCGCGGTCACTGTCGGACTGCATAGAAAAAAAAGAGAAGCGCGATGACCCACCCAACGCTGGTAATTTATTGCAAAATATGAAGCAATTATTTAATTACAAAAAATCTATTGTTTGGACTAAAAAATTAAAACACTAGTGTTTTAGTATGTTGCTTGTAGAATAATCTGACAAAAAATCAGAATGATTGTATGTATATTAGTATGTTTTTTATTGTAAAAAGAAAGTTTTTAGAGGTATCTTCATGATTTTTTTCTATCGTATCAAGAATAGAATAGGTGTGTGGTGTATTATGTTTTCAACACACTATCAACCTAGCATATATCTTGAAGATTATTTTCTGATTTTGTTTACTGTAATCGATCATATAGGTACTTTTATTGTTTCTAAAACTTGCATTGTTTGCGTTTAGGTCCTGTAAGCCCCTTAAGAGTAAACTAGTCGCGAGCTCGAACTCACTGGTGGTCATGGCCAAAAAGCACGCTGTCTCACCTGACTTCGTGTCTGACAGAGCTAGTATCAGTGATGAGCAGTTAGACGCTAGTATACACGCACAACGTCTAGTTCTCACGCACAGAAACACCGTTACGAACTGATAGGCGCGTAAAAAAATTCGAAAATTGCTTCGGAAAATCGAGTTTTATGGAAAAACTACTGCATAAATCAATTACAAATAAAGTTTATTGAACTCTTCGATAACTGAGCTTTGTCGGTACGGACTTTTTTTTAAAGATTTTACAGTTTTTTTATTACTTATTAACACCCAAAGTTACTTTAAAAATATCAAGAAAAACGAATCTTTGTTGGCTCACTTTTTAATGGCTTTTTATTTTACTATTCTGTTTCCGTACAGACAACATTAATAATAAGTCAAAACGATATCATGTTTAACTTTGAATGCACAATGTCAAACAGTGGAGTAATATTCTCCCGAAATTTGTATGAAAAAAATATCGACTAGTGGCACCGACAGACACGCGCGACCCGACTCTGTCGAACAATTTCTATGAAAACTTAATGGAAATGACTACCAGAATCTTGTCGCACCGTCTGTGCCTTTAGTCAATCTCGAATAGGCCGTACTGACTCGATTGAAAAGATCCACTTACAATGAAGCTTATTCAAAAATCCCCTATAAAAAATCCTTTCTTAAAATCGTAATTACTTTCAAAAGCAAAATCCATACCATGAGCAAAATCATACTTATCTCAAACAATTATAAGACCGCGAAAAATAAATAAAATGCAAATACTTATCCCGACCCTTTTCCCATTCCAGAAAATTTTCAGAATAGGACTCTTTGAAAGGGGACATTTGACCCTTCCGAGTCAATATTAACATTGCTATGAAAGGGTTAAATCTTGTTTTGTCCAGCCCTTTGATAACAAGGTACCGTAAAGGTATTCCGTAACCGTAATCAGCCTATAATGTTCCCACTGCTGGGACACAGGCCTCCTCTCAATGAGAGGGAGTGGGAAGTAATCCACCACGCGGGCCCAGTGCGGGTTGGTGGATGTCACATGTCTTCGAATTTTTGGTTCTAGGACATGCCGGTTTCCTCTCGATGTTTTCCTTCACCGTTTTGAGAGCAGTGATGATGAAATAATTTACACAAAGTAAAGCGCCTGTCTGGGTTCGAACCTACGACCTACAACTCGTGTCCGTGACTACTGGGCCACCACTGCTCTTAAGGTATTCTAATACGAAGAAATTGATTGTGTCTGGTCGTTTGATAAGGGGCTATCTCCGTTATCAGTAAGACAGTTTTGAAAGGACTGTAATTGGCTGTCAACCTTGGCTTTTTATATGGGACAAGCGAATTAATTCTTTTTCGTTGATAAGCAAGATTTTGTGAGGAAGTTAGGCAGTTTATGAACCTGGTTGTTAAGAGCGGGCCCATAGCAAAATCTTCAATCTTTGATTTTTAAGTTGAAAAAAAGGCCTTACTAAATGTATCTAATATTCGTACCAATAGTATTTTTATCTCACGGAAGCGAAGAATACTATAATTAAGAAACTGGCCTAGTGCGAGTCGGACTCGCACACGAAGGGTTCCGTACCACAAGACAAAACGCCGAAAGAAACTCGTTTGTTGTATGTGAGCCCCCCTTAAATATTTATTTTATTCTGTTTTTAGTATTTGTTGTTATAGCGGCAACAGAAATACATCATCTGTGAAAATTTCAACGGTCTAGCTACCACGGTTCATGAGGTACAGCCTGGTGACAGACAGACGGACAGTGGATCTTAGAAATAGGGTCCCGTTTGTACCCTTTGGGTACGGAACCCTAAAAAGAGATCAAACCATACAACTGCATAAATCAATTAATTCGGAGAATTTCCACCACATTCGTACAGGAAGCATATATAGCAACGATCTTGTTAAGAAAAACAAACTTCCAATTTTTATAACCAATTCTGAAAATCAACTGCGAAAATGGAGGGTAATCCCTAACAAAAATATGGCGTGTATTTACTCACTGGGTTGAAATGGTTCAAGAGTTGGGTGAACCGACGAAAATGTTACTGTAAGTAGTACGTTTGACACGATTTGATGATTCAAGTACACACGTAGACAGAGTAAACTATAGACTGCTGCATATCTTCTTTTTCATTCGCACAAGAAAAAGAGAAATATATTAACGTCACTAGCAAAGAAGAGACAGCGTAAGAATATTTCTGTCCCTTACTGCGTGTCGGCTAAGCACATCAATGTGCACGACAAGTTTGACGTTTATGAATGAAATAATAAAAACTACACCGCGATTAAACGGAAAATAAGATCTTTTTCGTGCATAATTCAATAATAGTACATTTGCGCAACTGTGAAAATGGTAAGGTGCAGTGTAATATGCTGTAAAAATGATAGTATAATGAAGATTGTCGGAATTTTTTGTCCCTTTCGGTGACACGGATACCATGAGTCTATAGATTACTCTGTCTACGACTGTACACGTACTACTATTGTTATTCTGTGTAATACAGATATCATCATCTGCCTAGCCTTTTCACATTTGGATCGGCTTCCAGTCTAACCGAATGCAGCTGAATACCAGTACTTTACATGGAGCGACTGCTTATCTGACCTCCACAACCCAGTGACTGGGTAATACGATACCCCTTTGTAAGACTGGTTGTCAAACTTTCGGGTTTCTTGACTACCCGTAACGACTGCGATGCTGCCAATGATCTACGAATGACAGTCGAAAACTTTCTGAGGCACGGAGGGGTCTCGGTATATAACGATGGACCCGTGCCGCCATTATTATTTAGCCACAAGTCCCTAGGGCGTCGTCCATCAGGCATGATTGAGGTCAAGAGCATTCAGAAAAAAAAACAATTAAAAACAAGAGTGAGTCGGACTCACGCACCGAGAGGGTTCCGTACCATCATATTATGTTTATAAATTTTCATCGGCGAGGCATATATTCATCAGATAATTTTAACACTGTACTGCGGTGTAGAATATTGAAGTTTTATGTCAGCGCCATCTCTTGACCGATAGTGGGACTAATGTAACTTTCGTTAATGATTTCTAAAAATGTGTGCTATTTAGAGACTTCGTTTTATTTTTCCTGTAATCTTTACGTAAACTTCTATCACATAGAATAATTTCTGATTTAGACAGAATGTGCAAACTGCACTCTTTCATATGATACCCCACATGCCCTAGTAACCCCATTTCGAATTTTTCAAACCATTTTGGTTGGTCATCTAAAACTATTTCAAATTTCAAGATAATAGCATTAGTAGTTCTTGAGATATCCAGCTGTGACAGACAGACAGACAGCCTTAGTCTCACCATAAGGGTTCCGTTTTTACCATTTTGGTACGGAACCCTACAAAACAATAAAAAAAATTTGACTAAGATCAGAGCCTACGTAAAAACGGAAGCATAACTCCAAAAATAAAACGAAAAAAAAATACACGTTTTCCCACGATAAGCATCCTAAAATAAAACCTTAATAAAAAGACAACATTTGAGAAGCATCTCTATGGTGTATTTGCATTGTAAATACCGCAATAAAATCTACCAGAAACAAGGATACGTACCCTTGTAAAATGCAAACTCATACTGCAGTTGTAATAATAAACTTTCAACTTTATTGCTGGAACAATAAAGTCGCGAGTAACGGTAATGCAAAGTTTGTCAATCTTGGAGTACGTTGTAAGATTTATGTGGGTAGTAAAATAATGCGAATGATTCCCACGTGGTTGGAACGGCAGCGCAGGATTGCGAATTGTTGTGAATATATACAAAATGGCGGACAAAAGGGATTATATTAGTTTGACTAACTTCTGCCCGCGTGATATATCTTGTTTTAACATAAAAGTTATCCCCGGACCCACCGCGTCGCATCTCATCGCCCGCGCGTTACTTCGTTTTCGCCTGTCGGACTGCATAGAAAATAAAGAAGCGCGATGACACAACGCTGGTAATTTATTGCAAAATATGAAGCAATTATCTATTTACAAAAAATCTATTGTAGGACTATAAAATTTAAACACTAGTGCTTTAAGTATGTTGCTTGTAGAATAATCTGACAAAAAATCATAATGATTGTATGTATATTAGTATGGTTTTTATTGTAAAAAGAAAGTTTTTAGAGGTATCTTCATGATTTTTTTCTATCGTATCAAATTAGTTGTATTACCTATGTTTTCAACACACTATCTACCTAGCATATATCCTGAAGAATATCATATATTTTTCTTCTGATTTTGTTTACTGTAGTCGATCATATACTTTTATTGCTTCTAAAACTTGCGTTTTTTTGCGTTTAGGTCCTATAGAGGTATGAAGAACAGGGTGTAAAGTTCACTCATACTCTATAGAAACGGGAGGATCCTCAGACGGGTGTTGTGTCTGGCGGGCAACTGCCCGATGATTCATGTCGGGCTGTTGTATCTATGCTAGTTACGCGGTAAACTCTGCTTGCGAGATGCAGGATTTTGCGTGACGTCAGTATGACGCGTTGTTCGCATGTGGCGTTGTAGATACCGTTATTGCTGTAATCCCTTTAAATCAAATAGTCGACCGTTATTCTTTCGACGGCCGTTCGTTGTCGGGGTAAGGTAAATCAGGTTATCTAAATGTGTAATTTTTGAGACGATAGCCTGTCAGATGGTTCTGAATAGCTATGCAGCGGGAAATTGCGTAACACACTATCAGCAGCAATGTGTTTCGTTTTGACAGTTCAACAACATTCATTGCGTTATTTACGTTGTTGAGCAGAAATATTTTTCGAACATATGAAGCAATGGATTAGCAATATCTTTCAAAATGATTCCCGGTGCTGGTTTCCTCACGATGTTTTTCTCCATCTAAGTTTGTAATATGTAATAGTTGTTTACAAAATGCGATGCGTAATGTCCAAACTTTATGCTAGTTAAAACTTCCAAGGATTATTCTCTCCGAACTTTTCATCATAACAAACACATTTTTGAAAATACACACTCTGAAATGTGTATAAAGGTTATGATTGTAAAAGGTAAACAGCTTGTCTCAAGTGATTAGTGATCACAATATTATGTTCTTGGGCGCAGATTAGGGTGCTATAAATTTATTTGAGAGGCATATGTCCAGCAGTGGTAATAGGCTATTTGACTGGTTTCTGATAAACATCTCAGATTATTTAATGGTGTCTAACGAGCCCACAAAAACCTATTACTTCAAATTGCATAATGTATTTCTTTAAAAAAATAGTAAATAAAAATGTACTGTTTAAATAAGCCGCCAAAACGCTATCTTTAACAATATGGCGTTGTGACGTCACGATTCACGTAAACAGACGTTGAAACGGTCGAGATACTAGACAAAAGTCATCTGTTCTGTCAACGATAGACAGAAATTTACTAAATCATGACGTCATCTTAAGTTCAGCCAATCCAGACCGTTTTCGATTACGTGGCGCCAGATTTAAAAAGATGAAGTTTTTTCGGGATTTTTTTTATAAATAATACATTGTTTTGTAGTAAAATTAATGCAAATCGATTTTAAAAGCGATAATCCATACGAGTGTCAATAATTATGACCTAATTTTTTACATTGTCAAATAGCCTATTGCCCTGACTTTCGTGTTACGACACGAAAGTCAGGGCAATTACCACTGCTGAGTTCATTCGTGAGTTCGAATCCAGGTAGGCATATTACTGTGTGAAATTTGTTTTCATCACCACTGCTTTCAAAACGGTGGAGGAAAACATCGTGAGGAAACCGGCATGTCTTATAACCAAGAATACGAAGACATGTGACATCCACCAACCTGCAATTGGCCCGCGTGGTGGATTATGGCCCACTCCCTCTTACTGAGAAGAGGCCCGTGTCCCAGCAGTGGGAACTTTATAGGCTCATTATGAATCTCCAGCAGTGGACTTTTTTTTTTCCGGATTGGAAATCATCAAATGACCCCTCCCGCTCTCGGTGGAGCGGAAGGGAGTGTCAGACTCTTACTGACTAAAACCCACCCGTATTCCTTCCTTAGCCGTTTATGTTCCGGGCCAGCGGTAACCCTTTTGGACAATCCCGCTGATCCGGCAGACAATCCCGCTGACCCGGCAAATCCCTCTGACCCGGACCAGCAGTGGACTTCTATAGACTTAAATATCGAGACAGCTACCATCCCTTCTTATGTAAATTCCTCAAAAAATGCCAAAGTTAATAGATTCTTTGACACATACCGATAATACCGCTTCCTTACAATCGTAGTGAATATTTCCTCATTGCAGTGACTTCGTAGGTCAACGATCTAAAGACCATGTCAAACCTAATGGCAATTCTCATCTTTAAACTTGCCTCTGGTACTTAGAGCCTTTGAGACACGCCGACGACGCGACGGCGACGTATTGAATGCAATCAATTATAAGCTTTGTGTTGTGTAAGATACCTACATGATTGATTTTTGTTCGATCATGTTTCTTTTGATGGTGACAATGGATTCTACTTCGAATGTGTTGTTAAAAAAATAATAGGTACCTACAGTCAGCGACACCAGCCGATTACCATAATCAGCCTATAATGTTCCCACTGCTGGGACACTGGCCTCCTCTCAGTGAGAGGGAGTGGGCCGCAATCCACCACGCGGGCCCATTGCGGGTTGGCAGATGTCACACATCTTCGAATTTTTGGTTCTAGGACATGCCGGTTTCCTCACGATGTTTTCCTTCACCGTTTTGAGAGCAGTGGTGATGAAATAATTTACACAAAGTAAAAGCGCCTGTCTGGGTTCGAACCTACGACCTACAACTCGTAAGTCGCGGCCGTTACCACTTGGCCACCACTGCTCTCCAGCCGATTAATATGTAATTATGTAGGTACTGAAGTTTTTTTTAATCTTAATTATTGAGAAAAATATTTAATTTAAATTGCTTGCCGCGGATGGTCTGTGGATGGGTTTTGAGTCGGCGCCAAACAATCAATGAACAAAGATTAATTAATTTTCTTGTTTAGCGCCGACTCAAAATTACTTAGGTATAGGTACTTACATTAGCATAAGAACTTAATTATTAAGGTTCAATAAAAAAAGTTTATTATTTTTTGTTTTTCAGTTATTATTTTTAAGTTTTTTTATGTTCAGAACTTCAGAGGTTCCGAATACTTAATACAATACAACAGATTTATACCAGTACCTACCGTCCATTATTACAAAGCCTAACACAGCGGCAGCAGCTGAAACACTGTCCTTGTAACATGGGAATTTTAACGTGACATGCGGAAATGTGGGTGTATGGGTACCTCTGCATAGACGGGGATAGCCCCCGTCCGGGGAATACATACGTGATGTTACTTTCTCGTATCCTAGAAACCACTATTGATATTCCCGCTTCGTCGCACACATAGGATGGAGGGTAGGATTTCAATCACTATTCCCAATTTTCTTGTATCCGGAAACACTAAATGCGTCTTTGTTTCATCTCGATTCTTGGAAGAAAAAGCTTTTATCAAAGTATGTACATTTCCTTGATTCGTCTAAACAATTGTTGCTGGATGTATTATTGAAGCGATTCCTATTATTGCTGACGTAATATCCTGGGAGTTGCTCAAGTAAAGCGGAAGTTATGACGTCATGCGGTTAAAAGAATATGGATGAGAGCCGGAAATAGTTTGTTCGGCATAGACAGTTGGGATTCTGTAGAATTGAGTTTTGAAAAATGTTATATCATCGTTTGAAGTTTCGGCACTAAGATGATCGTTGAAAATCCAACAGTGCATTCATAAATATGTACCTATATCTCAATGAACGTCTCATTGAGAAGTTTCCTAGTGCTAGTAAATACGGGCCTTTCTTCAGTCTTCCCATTTTTTAAGGCCAATCCTTTAGGTAGGAGTCTAATTACTTGTTCTGCCATCTCAATTACCAAAGCACGTTAAGCCGTTGGTCCCGGCTGTCATTCGTGGATCTTTGACAGTCGTTACGGGTAGTCAGAAGCCCGAAAGTCTGACAACCAGTCAGTCAGTAGTCTTGTATCACCTAGTAACTGAGTTGTGCAGGTCAGATCGGCAGTCGCTCCATGTAAAATACTGGTATTCAGCTGCATGTTAGACTGGAAGCCGACCCCAACATAGTTGGGAAAACGCTAGGCAGATGATGATATAAGTATCTGAGCGTTGCCAGTTTATTACGTTACTGGTTTAAAACCCATGTACTACATTAATAAATACTTCACCCTACTTACCTACAACATTTGTTTACCAGTTTAACAGAAACCCCATACCGTGATACCCTTTTCATTGAATGGGACTGTCTGTATAAAAGCTTAGAGTATAATATATGGTTTCACAACAAACTGCCATTCAATCTGTACCATATATGGAACGGACCGAAAATGGTACAAAATATATCGGGTTACGAGCAGGGCTGGCTGTTTGTGGGGAATGTTCAAGGAGTAATTGTTTCTCTATGGTTATCTAAACACTTGTAAGACTTCCTAGGATGAGTTTTAGGATTTATTTCTTAACTAGCAGCGCCCTGCGGTTTCACCTGCATAAGTGTCGATCCTGTGGGAATATCGGGATGAAAACTACACTGTGTCCTTTCCCGGGACTCAAACTATCTCTATACCAAATTTCATCTGAATCGGTTCAGCGGTTTAAGCGTGAAGAGGTGACAGACAGACACACTTTCGCATTTATTAACCGACTTCAAAAAGGAGGAAGTCATAATGTTCGACTTTACTTTTTTTTATGTATGTTCACCGATTACTCGAAGACGGCTAGACCGATTCCAAAAATTATTTTTTTGTTCGAAAGGGTATACTCTCGAGGTCACATTATAATCAAGCTGAAATCTGATGAGAGGATCCCATGGAAATCGAGGGAAACCCTAAAATTTTATAGGCAATCCTATAGCGATTTGGGTATTTTTTAAAGTAACTGGAGCATTTACTCTTGGAAATCATCATTTGGTAAAGTGGAGCTGATGATGAAGACCACAGATGGTCATTGGAACTACTCAATGTCAAATATTGTGAAATATTTGGGTTGCGATTCGATTACTTTAATATGGTTGCTAAGCAATTTATGCTCGTCACAATGCGTATGCTGAGTGGTTGTTGAGGAGTTCTCTTGGTTCTTACTAGGAGAACTCCTCAACAATTAACGTCCCAGCATCGGGAAAAGCAATATTTTGTAACATGTGATGAGAAAAAAAAAACACGTTTTTTGTATGGGAGCCCCCCTTAAATATTTATTTTATTCTGTTTTTAGTATTAGTTGTTATAGCGGCAACAGCAATACATCATCTGTGAAAATTTCAACTGTCTAGCTATAACGGTTCATGAGATACAGCCTGGTGACAGACCGACAGTGTAGTCTTAGTAATAGGGTCCCGTTTTTACCCTGTGGGTACGGAACCCTAAGAAACAACTTCTGATTTAAAACCTGTAGGATTAGTTAGTTACCGAAACACTATCAACCTACATTCCTTTCCAGTAACATCCTGTTTTACATACAACACTAAAACAACTAGCCACTGGATCCCAAGTAATGAAAGAAAATCATAAAATGTTTGTTATCTGTTAAATCCTGCTGAGATAAGTATACCCAGCATTTGCTAGAACATTCTAATTGTAAGAACACAGTTTTCATTATCTTTATAGTGTCCCATCTCTATGAGGCTGCATCGTAAAATATTTATGCATAAGAGTGTAGTAACACAAAGTATTATGAATGTTGTCGTGGTCATAATTTTTGTGATGGTTCTGTAGCTTTTGAACTAGTTTTGCTTGCGTCTCCGTCTGAGTCTATAATTGAATGATTTTCTTTCTATGTTGCAATTTTTTTTCTTGTTTCCCTATTTCGTTAAAATCGGCCCTACCTTTCATTAAAATCGGCCCAGTTCGGTCATAATCCTGAAACATTGCCAAATCTAAATCTGTCACTCCTAACATTACACACGTGACAAAAACAGATGACAATTGACATGAAGTTAGTATGTAGTGTTGTTTGGATTAACGGGATCACGTCACTAGTGATGGGCACTGATTGGATTTATTATCGATACATTTCGTAATCGATGACGGCCGGACATCATAACTTGTCAGCGACTGTCGGTTCGTTCCGGCTTAAAATTATTTGTAAATATTACATTCTACTGGTTTTTAGTTGGGAAGCGGTTTGAATACGAGTTTGACAGCTGATGTTGTTGCTTTCCTCTTTTTTTTTGTTGTTGTTTTGTGATGTTTTCGCCAGGTCATCCAGGTACAATCTTTAGAAATAACGTAAAGTCAGGTTAGGTCGCCTATTTGTAACTCACGAACGGTTGTACCGATTGTTATGATCTTTGATTTGTTGGATTTGTCTCCGCCCCGAATAGCAGAAATTAAAACATGTAAAAAATTCACGAAAACAAAGTAATAATAATGAAGATATTTATAATCTCATACATTTTATATAGAACGACTTTTTTTGATTCTGAGGCGGTACGAAGTCAGCTAGTATTGATGAATTTGTGTATCATAAAATTCATCAACCATTTTAAATGTGAAGATTTAATCACATTTAGCTCAGGAGTGGCTGTCAGAGACTGCTTTCTAACAAAAATGCCAGTCTTATAATGGCGCATAGAAGTTTTTTTTAAAACAAATAAATAATAATTCTGTCAGGAACAATCTAGTTTTTTCTTTTGTCTCTGGCCTGGCCTCTTTGACCTCGCTTGTCCAATGCGTTTTATTTTTGCATGTAAACAGACGGATAGCTTGTTTGCCTTAGCTGTTTTTCCTTTCCCGTTTATATTTCAAAGCATTTGCCCTAGTATTTTTCGTCGTGTACTACAAAGGAGAGTCTTGCTCATTTCTATTTTTTTTTATGAATAATAAAGAAATTGTAAACAAAGCTTCAACATAAACATTGTTTTTTTTTTTTTATTTACAAAGTAATAATGTTTTTATGTATTAAAAAACAAAAGAGAGAACAGACCCTTTATTAAAATTTGTTTACTTGTAAACACATAATAAGAACGTCTTCGTAATTGACGTCGTGCTCGTCGTCAATTTCTGTTGCCGCTATAATAACAAATACTAAAACAGAATAAATTAAATATTTAAGGGGGGCTCCCATACAACAAACGGGTTTTTTTCGGCGTTTTTGCCTTGTGGTACGGAACCCTTCGTGTGCGAGTCCGGTTCGTATTTGGCCAGTTTTTTTTAATATGAAGTATAGAAGTGGTTCCGTCCGATATTCTATTTACAGAATAAACAATTCCATTTCATCTCATTACATCATTAATACCTCTATTGATCAATATTGGAACCTTTGTAACACACAAACACAAGACCATGGTTCGCCATGATTCCATCCACATTTCCCATTTATCGTAACGCGACTCTCATTTACACAGAAAACAGCCAATATCCAGCAACAACATCGCAAACTAAGTCACCTAACCCACAGCTAATTAATCCTATCGACAATCGATAAATCGATTGTGCACGTCACTATAATCCGTCACCCGTTGCCCGCACACGGATATCGGATTACAAATGCGGACCGACGAACAACACTAGATACTTTATCTTTCTTCCCTTTCACACTAAACATTCCCAGTGTGGGTTTGAAAGGGATGGCGAAAGTAAGGATATCTCGAAAACTACCAAGTGTGAGATTCAGGGAATGCTTTCGGGAGTTAAAAAGTTTGCTTGAATTGAGGTCGATGACTCTTTGTAATAAGGATATTTTTGGGTGCAGTTCAGATGAGTCTAATTTACATTTTGATGAGGGGAGACAAAGTGATTTGGGTCAACTGATTGTGGTGAAATTGTGAAGTCAAATTGAATACGATGAGTCACTTGCCAATTACTGTGGGTATTGGTAAACTAAAACATTTCAATCTTCATTACGATGAAGGGTAGCAAATCGATTTCTCCAAACCGGGAGTATTAATTGGTATGATTTTATTATTAAACTAGCTGACCCGGCAAACGTTGTTTTGCTCCTACAGTACTCCTACCCTACTCCCACACTACTCCTACCCTACTCCTACACTACTCCTACCCTACTTCTACCCTACTCCTACCCTACTCCTACCCTACTCCTACACTACTCCTACACTACTCCTACCCTACTCCTACACTACTCCTACACTACTCCTACCCTACTTCTACCCTACCCCTACCCTACCCTACTCCTACACTACTCCTACCCTACTCCTACACTACTCCTACCCTACTCCTACACTACTCCTACACTACTCCTACCCTACTTCTACCCTACTCCTACCCTACTCCTACCCTACTCCTACTATAAAAAAAAAAAAAAATACAAAAAAAAAAAGTATCCTATGTCCGTCTCCTGGCTCTAAGCTACCTCCCCACCAAATTTCAGCCAAATCGGTTCAGCCGTTCTCGAGTTATAAGTGGTGTAACTAACACGACTTTCTTTTTATTATTTATATAGATTAACTAGATGACCCGACAGTCTGTCGTTGTCCTTTCCAAATATCAATCATTCAAACAGATTCTTATTTGAATTGCATAGAAAAAACGACGTTCTGTTTACCCGAATTTGAAATTTTTTCGGGTAACTTTTCCAATTTATTTTCTACTAGCTCCTGCGGATTTCGGAAACAGTGTTTCTAAAATAAAAGTAGCATAAGTTACTCCTTATAACGTCAGCTATCTGGCAATGAAAGTCACGCCAAAATCGGCCCAGCCGTTTTAGAGATTAGCCGGAACAAACAGTTAAAAAGACACAAATTTTTTGAAAATTGTTACACGGTTAGGTTTCGGTTTCGTGGGTATTCCGTCTGACAGTTCCAGTATGGAAAAACTGTCAAAAATTCTAAATTTATTCTCAGCATAAGACTTAGGTATAAAAGTTTGGTAAAATTCGCCCATCATCTGCCTAGCCTTTTCCCAACCATGTTGGGGTCGGCTTCCAGTCTAACCGGATGCAGCTGAATACTAGTATTTTACACGGAGCGACTGCCTATCTGACCTCCACAACCAAATTACTGGGTAATAACTACGATACCCCTTGATAAGACTGGTTTTCAGACTTTCGGGCTTCGGACTACCCGTAACCACTGTCAAAGATCCACGAATGACAGCCGGGACCAACGGCTTAACGCGCTTTCCGAGCCACGGAGGGGTCACGGTATGTAAAGATGGTCACCCATTCACAGACCAACCGCGGCAAGCGTATGGACCTGTGCGGCTATTATTATTTAGCGACGGGCAAAATTCGCCCATATACAGGAATAAAATCATTTATCATTTATCCAACATTTACAAAGATACCCAATTATAATTGAAACCGTAGAAACAAAACAAAAGAACCAATATCTTCCACTAATACTCCCTAAGGATTGATTTCCCATCCAGTTCGGGACGAGGGGGTCCAATTCCTTTCAATTAATTACTGTCGTCAGCTCGAGGAATGAACGAAGTCTTTTTGATTTGCTTTCGACCCCACTTTTACTTGATTACGGCGGAAAGTTGGCAATCATGATTAAGGAGTGTTTTATTTTGTAGAATATATATTTATGTAGCCATTTTCGAACTAATAATAATAGCCTCCCCGACCGTTTTCGGTCACGGTGGCCAATCTCAATGGAGATTAGCCAGGTACGCAGGAGATATTATAGTGCACAAGTGTGTGCGCAAACACAGGTGCACTCTCTGTTCCTTTACTTTCAGTCCGATGGGACGGCAATCCGATACGAGCGGGGAGACTTCAGGCGCAGGACCAACGGCTTTACGTGCTTTCCGAGGCACGGGGGGGTATTAGACCGCCAACTTCCAAACTTCGGACTGTTACTAAGAATTTCCTAATGGAAAAACCAATAACACTTTGTCCGACCCGGGAATCGAACCCAGGACCACACGCTCAGCAGTCGCGCTTGCAACCACGAGACCAGCGGGGCAGTCAACTCGGGGTCAACGGGGGGTTTCGAACTAAAGTTATGTTATAGCCTAGCCTTCTAATAGTAGCTAATAACAGCCGCACGGGTCGATTGATCATGTTAAGCTATGCTTACCGCTGGATGGATGGGTGACATCTTTACATACCGAGACCCCTCCGTGCCTCGGAAAGCACGTTAAGCCGTTGGTCCCGGCTGTCATTCGTGGATCTTTGACAGTCGTTTCGGGTCGTCAGATGCCCGAAAGTCTGACAACCAGTCTTATTATGAGGTTTCGTATTACCCAGTAACTGGATTATGGCGGTCAGGCAATCGTACCATGTAAAATACTGGTAGGTACTCAGTTGCATCCAGTTAGACTGGAAGCCGACTCCAACATAGTTGGGAAAAGGCCAGGCAGATGATGAGGTTAGCCCTCTAATCCATACTAATATTATAAATTCGAAAGTAACTCTGTCTGTCTGTTACCTTTTCACGCCTAAACCACTGAACGGATTTTGATAAAATTTGGCAGAGAGATAGATTGCATCATAAAAACCTATTTTAACCAAATGACATGGCTGCCATTACAACTAATTGTAACAAAAACTGAATTACGAATAATATCCTTTCAACTGACAATACTATTACCGTTTTGTTTCTACTAGATAATTTCCTCATTATTCTCAGAAATCTAATACCACACAAAAGAGTCATTAGGTAATTCCACGTACTTTTCAACCATTAATGAAATTACTGGAATCTGCTTAATTTGCTTTGTTTTGTGTAGTCTCTTTTGTACTTCAATTAGAACGCTCCATCTCTTCTGATTAATAATAAATCATTTATTCCAAGAATATTATACCCGTACAAAGTTACACAAAATTCCGCCATATTGTTTCATCTACTACTCGGTTCTTAGGTCATTATCACAAAATACAGATAGTACAGAAGGCAATCACATGTTTGTACTTCACTTTTCATACCTACGCTCGGCGGTTTCGCGAGGGTTGTCAACTTTGGCTTATGCACAAAAAACTATCGAGGTACTTGTATCTAGTTGTTTGATTTATTGTTGAGTTTGTTCTAGAATATTAAAACAAAACAATACAATACAAAAAGTTTACAGAACAAAAACATACCTATAAAATTTTACATTTGTAAATTTTCACTATCCAAAATCCCTAATAACTTCAAAACGGATTACCCTATTTACACAATTTATTTTGGCCTATCCATCTTGACATACCGAGACCCCTCCGCGCCTCGGAAAGCACGTAAGCCGTTGGTCCCGGCTGTCATTCGTGGATCATTGACAGTCGTTACGGGTAGTCAGAAGCCCGAAAGTCTGACAACCAGTCTTACCAAGGGGTATCGTATTACCCAGTAACTGGGTTGTGGAGGTCAGATAGGCAGTCGCTCCATGTAAAATACTAGTATTCAGCTGCATCCGGTTAGACTGGAAGCCGACCCCAACACAGTTGGGAAAAGGCTAGGCAGATGATGTAGCACTATAGCTACAGTCCGTTCGAAGTTATTATTATACCGACTTCAAAAAAAGGAGGTTATCAATTCGACACGTATGTATGTAATATTATTGGAATTGCATTATATTCACATATGACAATCTATTCGGACTTCCAAACAAATATACAAAATTTTATAGACGTATGTATGTATGTATGTATATTTGTCCACGCATATCTCCGTAACTATTAATCGGATCGTGACCATTCTTTTTTTATTGGCTTACATTTACTTCAACTTAGGGAACAGTGCAAGTTTCATCAAAATCGAGTCAGTAATTTTCAAGATATGGACTAAAACGTGAAAGTGTGACGGCCTGGCTTATTGATACGAGCTACGGGTGTAGTGTCAAAGGGAAAACATCTCAAAACTTTCGTCAAATTCTAGTGCAAAAACTAAAAATTACGAAATAAAAAGTAATTTAAAAAAATTAAACCGGCTTCAAAAAGAAATTAACTCAAAATTATGAAATAATTTTAATTTCGGAAGTCGGTGGCAAAAAACTAAAACTAAAATACAGATCCCAAGACACCGACTTCCGAAATTAAAGTTATTTCATAATTTTGAGTTAATTTCTTTTTGAAGTCGGTTTAATTTTTTTAAATATTTTTACTTCTGATTTTGCATGATTGTCCAAATCACAGTGATCTTTATTCTCAGTTTGTCTAAATCATTGTGATATTTATTTTCATTATAATAAGGTTGCTATTAAATAGCTGCTGTCAGAGTTAAAATAACTGTGCATGAACTATACATACACAACGTGTCACAGAAATAATATTTGCAAAATGTGTATCTACATAACTTAGGTACATAAAAAGACATACAGAAAAAGCTTCTTTCTTCAAATATCAGAGACAAACTTCCGGCAGCATACTCCATATTTAAATAATAAGGAAAACTTTTTCTATTTATCTAAACAGTCAGAATTTATTACCGAGGCAAAAGTATTAAGATTCTTATATTTTTGTGCGCGATGTAAACAGTTGAGAGATCTGTCTGTCGGCCATTTTGTCCGAAAGTTGTTAACATTGGCCTTGGGAGTCCATGGGTACCTTTTTGGGGATGAAGGAAATTCGCTAAATTCACTAATTCGTGCTCGTTGAGAATATTTTTCTTTTCTTGTTTGTTTTGCTAACACAATTTTTGCTATAATTTAGTAAGTTTTGAATTATCTTATCTGAGAACTAAACTTAATAAATGGGATCTCGAGGGATGTAGAAATCAATTACATATGTACGGACACGGTAAAAGTTAAATTCTTCAGTCATAAACGATAGGGAAGGTGAAAACGGTCAAAAATATATGGGACCTACTTAAGGGGCCGTCTCCACGAGCGAGAAAATCGCGGCGATATTATCGTCGTGCCACGTATTTCTATACACCGTCTTAGAACGTGTTTCCACACAGCGATATCATCGCGGCGAAAATTTGATGGCACGGCGAGTCATCACCGCGATTCTCTCGCTCGTGGAAACAGCCCCTTACGTACCGAAAAGCTTATGTCACTGGCCACTGTCACTTGGTCCTCGGATCTCGCTTCATTATGACGTTTTAACTCGACAGACATTGCCGGAATACCGATACTTACCGAGACAGCCGAAAAAGTAACATCACCAAAAAATTATTAAATAAAATATTTGACAAAAGAAACAAAAGGGCACCTCTTTTCTTTTAAATAAATTGAAACATTTCAAAAACAACAAGATTACTAACCTTACTTATTGAAATGAAAACAAGAATTCTAATACAATCAGCAGAATTTGTGCAGAACCTTTGTTGGACGATTTATCTCTTGTTTCTGCTGGATGAACAGCTGATGAAAGTTTCCGCTGTATTTAGTTTACGCAACCCTGGTTTCGTTTTGAAAAATTGCGTGTTTATTGGGAACCATTCACGTAATAATTCCCAATAACAACGTTTTTGGGGTTCCGTACCGTGAGAGCAATATTCAGTGCTTTCATAGTTTATGAACTTCAGTAATGTTATCTAATTATTTTGATGAATGTAGCTGTACATTACCTAAGTACTTATAACTATTTTGGAGTCGGCTTCCAGTCTAACCGGATGCAGCTGAATACCAGTATTTTACATGGAGCGACTACCTGTCTCAGCTCCACGGCCTAGTTACTGGGTTACAAGATAACCGTTGGTAAGACTGGTTGTCAGACTTTCGGGCTTCTGACTACTCGTAACGACTGTCAAAGATCTATAAATGACAGCCGGGTGAGGCACGGAGGGCCTCAATAGGCGATGGTCACCCATCGACGAACCGACCTCGGCAAGCGTAGACCTTGGTTGTCATTACATAGCGTGGATCCCCCTATTACTTTTCACTAACTCTTGCTTGCGACATTGTCTGCGACCCAGGATTAGAAGAAAAGTAGTCTATAGCCTTACCCAGGTCATGCTCTATCTGTGTGCCAAATATCATCCAAATCCGTTCAGCCGTTTCAGCGTGAAAGCGTTACAAACAAACAAACTCACATTCGCATTTATAAATTTCATAATCATAATCAGCCTATAATGTTCCCACTGCTGGGACACAGGTCTCCTCAGTGAGAGGGAGTGGGCCGTAATCCACCACGCGGGCCCAGTGCGGATTGGCAGATGTCACGTCATCAAATTTTCGGTTCTAGGACATGCCGGTTTCCTCACGATGTTTTCCTTCACCTTCTTCTTCTTTATAAATTTAGTTAGGATTATTTAACTCCTCGTCAGAGATCACACGGAATAAGTCTGCGAAAGAATCCAATTTTGACGTCTGGGTCGTTGCAGCGTCTTAGCTCCTAAATAGCTTTAGCTTTGTGAATCCCAGGTTACAGGGAAGGGACAAATATTTGTCTGCATCGCAAGTAATTGTTCCGTGTATAGGGAGTTAAGCTACCGTAGCGTAGCTATGTTGACGACTTGATGCAGGCAATGCTAGCTTATTGCTTTTATTAGAAGAAAAAGCAGTACTAGTTTTTTTTGGTGTAGGAAATATATATATAAAAGGTTTTTACTTTATTCTGCATTAAATTTTTTAAACTTTGTAAACCGTGAGGTTTTTAAATGGCTTCCGAAGTCAGACAAAAATTACCGGTTTTTTCGGTAGGTACTGTTACCGAAACATTGCTTTAAATACGGTCACAAGATCGCCTATTTTTATAAGAACTTATTATCGATACTGGTGAAAGAGTACCTACGGAACAAAAAAAAAATCCGTTTATTTAAAAAAGTGGTTTACAGAGGTATGAGGAACAGGGTGTAAAGTTTACTCATACTCTATAGAAAAGGGAGAATCCTCCAACCAGACAGGTGTTGTGTCTAGCGGGCAACTGCCCGATGATTATGTCGGGCCGTTGTATCCATGCTAGTTGCGCCGTAAACTCTGCTTGCGAGATGCAGGATTTTGCGTGACGTCAGTATGACGCGTTGTTCTCATGTGGCGTTGTAGATACCGCTACAGGCTCATAAAGTTGAGAGACGTTTAAACGTCAAAAATGTATGATCAACAGTCGCAAATCATTAAAGCTCCTACAAACATGCGCGATACGTGGTATAATCGCGCGCGACACATAGGCACAGCTCGTTGCGCGACTTGCGGTGCCTTTGTGTCGCGTGTCGTGTCGCGCCTGTTTGAAGGAGCCTTTACTTAACTTTATGCAACGTTTAATAAATAAATCCCTTTGTTCTCTTTCCTGTTTTACTTCCAATTGAAAAACATCTACCTTACTACCACAAAATAGTGTTTAACAGTTGTGTAGGCTGAACACCTTTTAGTTTTTTTTATTTTGATTGATTTAAACGACATATTTCTACGGATTTTTTTTTTTTTTTAAACGTTGCCCCACACTAGGAATTTCTCCTGTATTGTGGGTGCGTTTACAAACATTTAAACTCACATACACAAACAGCCAGACTCGGAACAACTACTTGTAGGTCATACAAATATTTGTTCCGTGCGGGAATCGAACCCGCGACACGCAGCGCAGCAGTCAATCGCTTAAGGGCCTTACTCTCGTTTAGTAGCGTGAGACGGTCACTTTATGAAGCCTACTTCTCATTAACGGCTAGGTTAGAAGATCTGTAAAAAATATATGTTTGCTATAGATTCATGTACAGCATTTTAGTTGCGGGATTTTTTTCGTATGCCTAATACTTTTGCCTTAAAAAAATATTTACCAAAACGCTATTTTTGGCTAATATTCCCTACTACTTCTAAACGGCTTTGATGTTTGGAAATATTTTTACACTGAAAAATTGGTGGTTCTTTGTACTACATTTAAGGTGCAGCGAATTTAAATCAATCAACATTTGCAAAGAAAATTTTCCTATTTTGAGATATAGGTTCAGAGGTGCTCTGCGCGGGCGCGGGCGGCAGTCGTGCGTTAGCACTGAGACGGGATGGCTGTGTCGCTCGCTGCTGCGCCCCGGCTATCGATCGAATAGGCGTGTTTGCCTGTGTTAGTGCATATATTTACGAACAAATTGTATCAGTGTGCGTTTATAGACTAGCTCGCTGCAGAGTGCCCATTTCTATTGTGCGCGTGGACGCTATAGTACTGGTGCCATTTCTAAATACTGTTTTATATTTACTGATTTACTGTTTTGTTTTTTTTTTGTTTTATACCTACGCTATAAATATAAAACAGTATTTATACCTACGCTGCGGGGCCCGTGGCTAAATAAAAACAGCCGCACAGGTCGATCGATCAGGTTAAGCTTCGCTTGCCGCGGTTGGTCTGTAGATGGGTGACCATCTTTACATACCGAGACCCTTCCGTGCCTCGGAAAGCACGTTAAGCCGTTGGTCCCGGCTGTCATTCGTGGATCTTTGACAGTCGTTACGGGTAGTAAGAAACCCGAAAATCTGACAACCAGTCTTACCAAGGGGTATCGTATTACCCAATAACTGGGTTGTGGAGGTCAGATAGGCAGTCGCTCCATGTAAAATACTTGTATTCAGCCGCATCCGGTTAGACTGGAAGCCGACCCCAACATAGTTGGGAAAAGGCTAGGCAGATGATGATGATGATGATTTATACCTACGCTCGGCGGTCGCGCTATGGTTGTCAACTTTGGCTTATGCACAAAAAACTATCGTGGTAGTGGCACTCGTATCTAGTTGTTTGATTTATTGTTGAGCTTATTCTACAATATTAAAACAAAACAATGAACATAGTATTACCACAGTCTATACATCATAATGTTTTTATACTGTGGTACCTATTACAATACAAAAAGTTTACAGAACAAAAACATAAAATTTTATGAATTATTCCGGTCTGATCCCCTGAACCCCCCCTCCACCCCTCCCCCCCTCCTCGATCCGCTGCTAGTTCGTCTTCTGTTTTTAACCGACTTCCAAAAAGGAGGAGGTTATATGTTCGACTTTATATATGTTTTTAGGGTTCCGTACCCAAAGGGTAAAAACGGAACCCTATTACTAAGACTTCGCTGTCTGTCTGTCCGTCTGTATCTCAAAAACCGCGGTAGCTAGGCAGTTGAAATTTTCACAAATTATGTATTTCTGTTGCCGCTATAACAACAAATACTAAAAACAAAATAAAATAAATATTTAAGGGGGGCTCCCATACAACAAACGCGATTTTTTTGCCCTTTTTTGCTCGATATCAATAATGGCTACAGGTAGGCACTTGAAATATTCACAAAATACTCAGTTGTATTTTTACTTTAATAATAAGTAAATAATAAAATTAAAATAAAATATATATTAAAGGGGGGCTCCATACAACAAACGTGATTTTTTCGGCGTTTTTGCCTTGTGGTACGGAACCCTTCGTGTGCGAGTCCGACTCGCACTTGGCCACTTTTTTTTTTAATGTATGTTCACCGATTACTTGAAGACGGCTGGACCGATTCCAAAAAATATTTTTTTGTTTGAAAGGGTGTACTCTTGAGGTGGTCCCATTATCATCAAGTTGGAATCTGATGAGAGGATCCCATGGAAATCGAGGGAAACCCTCAAATGTTACAGGCAAACCTATTGCGATGTGGGTATTTTTTTAAATAACTTGAGCTTTTGCTCTCGAAAATCATCATTTGGTAAAGTGGGGCTGATGATGAAGATCACCGATGGCCATCGGAACTACTCAATGACAAATATTTCAAGGGTTGCGATTCGATTACTTTAATATGGTTGCTAAGCAATTTATGCTCGTCACAATGCGTATGGTGAGTGGTTCTTACCAGGAGAACTCTTCAACAATTAACGTCCCAGCATCGGGAAAAGCAATATTTTGTAACACGTGATGAGCAGTTACCATTGGGCTATTGTAACTTAGATAAATTACAAACTGACCCACTAAAAAGTGAAAAATAAAAACTTTTTACAAAAAAAAACAACCGACTTCCAAAAAAAAACACTACAAATTGAAAAATAACTTTAATTTCGGAAGTCGGTGTCTTTGGTTCCGCAATTTCGTTTATTGACACCGACTTCCGAAATTAAAGTTATTTTTCAATTTGTAGTGTTTTAATCTCTGTCTTATCCACATTATGTAAGTTTATTCTTTTTGACAGGTAAGTACCTACAGTCAAAAGAAAATAAAAGTTTCATGATTTACAAAATTAAATAAAGATTTTTTTTTTCTCATGCGTGCTCGATGGGTTTTGAGGCCACGGCAATACAAAGTTTTCTCCAAGTACTCTCTGGTGCCCTGAGCTGTGTGCGAGACTGCGAGTGTATTAATTTTGAACTATGAGCATTTACTTACTTTATCTTACTTAAATATATTTTAATGAAATAATAAACATTTTATTACTTGCAATGATTTTGTTTCATTTCTATACAAACTGCCCATTTAAAAAGATATTTCCCGACTTCTTTCGTTAAAAAAAGTAAAAAAAAAGATAATAATTAAAAACAAAACATTCCTAACAAAAAGCTGTGTTTAGGTTTTCCTGGATTCGAACGCAGACCAAGATGAATATCGAGCTGCCTTAGTGACCACGAGACCAAATCAACTCATGTGATATGTTTTGAAATTTGACCTTACCTGTGATTATACGCGCAATATTCTAAATAATTTGAACCATATCGTATATTTTCATAAAGTTCATTATCGCACAATCACAACCAGTTATTTAGAAAATGAATCACGGAATTTAGCTATTAACAGTAGACAACTTTAAAATGTTACTGATCCGCGATATTTTTTTTTATTCATCCACCCTCGCCTTGGTTTTTTTTAGTGAACATGATAATTGGCTGTCAATTATTAGTATGTGCAACCATTGGTCAATTTTAGAAACGTTGAAAACTCCACCAATCATACCAAGGATACTTTCTTTCTAACACTATACGGCGCGTCGTAGTTATAGATATGTATAGAGTTTACATTGATGTGCTGCCGTCTGTACAGTAACATGTCGTGTAGCATCGCGCTACGAGTAGTCATAGATGTGGTCAATGCTAGACAAGGATGACAATATCAGTAACTTGTTTCTTTATCGCAGTCTGATTATTTTTTTCATAGTAATGCAAAATTTCAACAAGTGAATATAAGTTAACGTTAGCTAGATCGGTAACGAGGCTGCACTCGCTAACGTGAACGGGATAGGTGTAGGTTCGAATCCTAGTTGGGCCAGTTTTTTTTTGATGTTTTTTGTAATTATTATTATTTGTATGTTTTAGTAATTTATTTTAGTAAATTACTTTGAACAAATAGATATTACAATAAAGGTAATTATTATAATATGATAATAAATGAAACAAATTTTGATATGGTAACATTGTAATATTTTTTATACAAAAGAAATCCTTTACACTTATTTATGTTATTATAGGGCCACAATATTTGCCTTGGCTTCAATACTAATATTAGCCTGCATATTGAATTCAGAAGAATACTAAAATAGCAACAACAAGATAACACAAACGCTCGTAACTATGTTCACCAACCAACAATAGCGAATAGTGGAATAATTTATGTAAACTAGTAAAGTAGTTAAAATATGAGGGTAGATTTACAAAGTGAACTTATCACTTTGTTTCAAATCTACCCTCATATTTTAATAACGACGCTAAGATTATAATTGTAAAACGAAAGAATATTCGTTTAGTTGTGGAATATTTAAAATATTTGTTAGCAACTCGGCATTCTTATTTAACATGATTGTAATACTTAAAAAATATTTTTCATGTTTGATGTGAGACTCGAACCCGAACGTTCGCCATGCGACTCATGCGAGGCACAATGCTTACTACTTTGGCCACCGTAACGCTCTCTTAACTTATTGAAAGTAATAACAATCATAAGCGGGCAACAAGTTGCCAATGTGTAGTGTTGTCAAACGTTCTTATAGAAGAAGGTCATAAGTACAACTAATATTCCTATGCCATAGTTTTGTGAGATTGCTAGTCGACTTCTGACTGTTATAGTACATTGTATTGTTACCAGAACTAAAGGTCTATGCAAAATTTCAGTTCAATCGGCTAGGTACCAACAAATGGTCGAAAAATGGTTTGCAAATTTTGACGGACAACTTACATATATACTTAGTTTAATACCTACGAACAGTGCAAGCTAAATATAAAAAAAGCTTGTAAAAATATATCAGCCTTGCATCCGCTATTCCCTTCTGGAATCGTAGGCAAAAATGGCGACCAACGTGCGGCATGTCTGCGCCGCTGCATATTCTTTGATCGTTGTTTTAGTGTAGCGCGCCACCGCACGTATTCGGGAGTAGGGCGTTTAGCTCCGCCCACTTGCACAAGGTCAGTGAGCCATCTATACACCTTAACCACTGCGCCAACCGTGTCGTCAACCAACTTTGACGTAACACTGACGTTAGATACACGTTGAACAAGTGTTTATGTTTTTGTGGTAAGACCCCTAGTTCCCTATATTTTAATTGACATAATTTGGTTAGTGCAAAAAAATAAAACAGGCCAGCAGGCAGCCATTTTATTAAAAATCTACAAACCCACATGTACCCGAGATAAGCATATTTCATAAAATGGCCTGCCCTCGTAAAAGTAAATAAAACCATATATCAAACACTACCCATTTGTATACAAAACAATAATTTTGCATGAGTTGCCTTTTTCTGTTTATCTTCTATGTATGAAAATTTTAGTCTATCAAGCTTTATACGCTTATATAAAATGAGGATATTTTTTGGATTAATAAATTGTTGGGAGGTTTTAGTAGCAGTCAGGAGGGGCCCGTGGCTAAATAATAACAGGTCGATCGATCAGCTTAAGCTACGCTTGCCGCGGTTGGTCTGTGGATGGGTGACCATCTTTACAAACCGTGACCCCTCCGTGCCTCGGAAAGCACGTTAAGCCGTTGGTCCCGGCTGTCATTCGTGGATCTTTGACAGTCGTTACGGGTAGTCAGAAGCCCAAAAGTCTGACAACCAGTCTTACCAAGGGGTATCGTATTACCCAGTAACTGGGTTGTGGAGGTCAGATAGGCAGTCGCTCCATGTAAAATACTGGTATTCAGCTGAATCCTCAGAAGCCCAAAAGTCTGACAACCAGTCTTACCAAGGGGTATCGTATTACCCAGTAACTGGGTTGTGGAGGTCAGATAGGCAGTCGCTCCATGTAAAATACTGGTATTCAGCTGAATCCTCAGAAGCCCAAAAGTCTGACAACCAGTCTTACCAAGGGGTATCGTATTACCCAGTAACTGGGTTGTGGAGGTCAGATAGGCAGTCGCTCCATGTAAAATACTGGTATTCAGCTAAATCCGGTTAGACTGGAAGCCGACCACAACATAGTTGGGAAAAGGCTAGGCAGATGATGAGTAGCAATCAGGAGTCTTTTTGCCCGGTTGATGGCATGGCAATAGACTCGATTAAAAATGGGACAAAAATTACTGGCAAAATGAGGGTGTTAGTTACACCTCTGCCTATAGCCTGACCGCTTAACCGAGACGTTGCCTGAGGTAGCTGCGCGGTGCGGGAGGGGTGACAGTTGTCATAAGTTGACGAATCACTGAGCTCTCGCCTCACGTCACCACACCTTCCCACACCGCGCTGCTACCTCAGGGTCGTTTTCTGTCATTTAATTGTGAAGTAGCTACCAAAATACAACCAAACCAAATAATCACACTTCGATACTTTCTCTATTTATAACTTTTCACACTTTACCTCAATAGTTACAGTTTTTCCATACTAGAACTGTAACGGATTTCCCACGGATAAAAGATATCTGACTTTGGTAAAATCAACCGTTATTGTGTTACGCAATTACCCCACAGGTTGTGGTTACTATGTGGTCGCTCACAATGGGCCTTATAAGAAGGCTAAAAGTCACCCAAAGGGCAATGGAGAGGGCTATGCTTGGAGTTTCCCTGCGTGATCGAATCAGGAATGAGGAGATCCGCAGGAGAACCAAGGTAACCGACATAGCCCGCAGAATTGCCAAACTTAAGTGGCAGTAGACAGGGCACATTGCTCGCAGAACAGATGGCCGATGGGGCCGAAAGGTTCTGGAGTGGCGACCACGCACCGGAAGACGTAGAGTTGGAAGGCCTCCCACAAGGTGGACCGACGACCTTGTGAAGGCCGCAGGAACCCGTTGGATGCGAGAAGCACAGAACCGGTCGAAATGGAAGTGCTTGGGGGAGGCCTATGTCCAGCAGTGGACGTCTTTTGGCTGAAATGATGATGATGATGATGTGGTTACTATGTTAAATTATAGTTAGAAAACTCTAAGAAAGGTAGAAAAACTGTTTTAATTTTTGTTTAACCTAAAACTGTTTAAAAATACCCCTGTTCTTTCGACAAAAAATAGCAAAAATACTTTTCGTTCTCCGCTAATTCTGTCATATGTAGCTTTTTCTTCTAAAATGCCGGCATTTTCATGCTAAGAGGCTTCCGCTCCTAATCCTGTGAAGTACTCTTAGTATAAAGTGGCTCTCTCCACTTCGCAAGCGTCTTTAAAGCCACGAAATACATTTTCTTTCAGGTTTTTCACTCGATCTTGAAACACGGTTCTCAAAAATTTCAGAAATGGTTTTAAGGAAATGAGCTGTAAGTAATTACGTTATTAAATGGATACGTAAAGTCTACTCAAGTCCTTTTTTTCCTATTGATGTTATTTGCACTAGTACGAATATCAACTTTATGATAGAGTAAATTAAGTTCATTTCAGATTGACGAGTACGATTGAAAAAGTCATAAAAATTTTTGAAATTGTCGCGCAAACTGAAGTTTATATTATGTGGGTTTTAAAGTTGTTTTTACAAAAATGCATATTTGTTTACATGTTTGGGAATTAAAGCGCGAAAGCAGTGTTTTTTTTTCGCAAATATTAGCACCCTATTTGCGTAACACACTTTCAAACATACTCAGAATCGATATTGCTAATCCATTGCTTCATATGATCGAAAAATTTGTTTGCTCAGCAACGTAAATAACTCAATGAAAAAATGAAAACCATTGCTGTTGATAGTGTATTACGCAATCACTTCGCAGTTGTTAACTGAAAGAACTTTTACATAGGTCTCGATTCTACTGTGTACATTATACGTACCAGCCTATAATGTGGGAACATTATAAGCTGGTACGTTCCTATAATGTCCCCACTTCTGGGACACAGGCCTCCTCTCTGTGAGCGCGAGAGGGCCGTAATCCACCACGCGGTAGATGTCACATGTCATTGAATTTTTGATTTTCGGACACGCCGGTTTCCTCACGATGTTTTCCTGTGTACAGACGCCAGCACATCAAGCTACTACAATCTGTCAAATTTCTTTAATAGATTTTCAACTTTATCGCTAAAGCTTAAGGTTCAAAGTTGATTGGGAACATTTGACAGTTTCGGGTAGCTTGCAGATGTGCTGCTCATCAACTTATGTGTAATAAAAAGCATTTTGCCCGTCATTCAGAAACAAAGTACAAAACATGCTTGTAATTTCAGCCTGTAGTATAAAATGCATGTAATATCATCAGTACGGTAATCCATTCCTCAAACGGGAACACAGTAACGTTCCCTTTAGGAAAATCATCCGAAAATATTACATTCTCGTCTCACGTTTTCAATTAAAATAACAATCAATCAGCCTCACCTGTTCCCAATCACGTTGGGGTCGGATTTCAGTCTAACCGGATGCAACCATACCTGTATTTTACATGGCGCAACCCAGTTACTGGGTAATACGATGATACGCCTTGGTAAGTCTGGAGGTTAGATTTTTGGGCTTCTGATTACTAGTGACGACTGTCAAAGATTTGTAGCGGTATCTACACAGCCACATGCGAACTACGCGTCATACTGACGTCACGCAAAATCCTGCATCTCGCAAGCAGAGTTTACCGCGCAACTAGCATATGTACAACGGCCCAACATGAATCAGTGGGCAGTTGCCCGCCAGACACAACACCCGTCTGGTCGGAGGATCCTCCCTTTTCTATGGAGGTTGAGTGAACTTTACACCCTGTTCCTCATACCTCTATAGATCTACGAATGACAGCCGGGATCAATGGCTTAACGTGCTTTCCGAGACACAGAGGGGTCTCGATAATGTATTGGTTGGTCACCCATCCACGATCCGACAGCGGAGAGCGCAGCTTAACCTTCGATCAGCCCGGGCGGCTGTTAGCATTTAGCCACGAGCCCCATTTTAAACAATATGTAAACCATTTATCCAAACTACCCGCACAAGAACATCTTTACTCAACTTTTAAACTCCAAGTGACGACGCCATCAAAAAGCCAAGTCCCCCAAAGTTTCAAAAAATATACTTACTAGCTGACCCAGCAAACGTTGTTTTGCCATATAAATTATTTCTAGCTGCCCGGCGTTACTTCGTTCGCGTGGCGTCCTACCCCTTACCCTACCCTACTCCTACACTACTCCTACCCTAACCCTACCCTACTCCTACCCTACTCCTACCCTACTCCTACCCTCCCCTTACTCCTACCCTACTCCTACACTAGTCCTACCCTACTCCTACACTACACCTACCAAAAAAAATCCTATGTCCGTCTCCTGGTTCTAAGCTACCTCCCCACCAATTTTCAACCAAATCGGTTCAGCCGTTCTTGAGTTATAAATAGTGTAACTAACACAACCTTCTTTTATATATATAGATGACCGCTCTTTACCGACCATTTCATGGCGAGTGTCTTTCCATGTAAAGAGTCTAAATTGTAAAAAATGTTTGCGACCCCCAATATATCTTTATCACTCTGACTTGTACATACTTAAGGGAGTAATTTAACTTGAGAGTTGAGACTACCTATGGCGTATTGTTGTTAAAGTAGAATATTTCTGATGTTACTCAGGAACTTACTCAAACTCAACCTTAAAATATTGTATCTATACGAGTAGGTACTAATATTATAAAAAGGTAAAATCTGTCAGTTTGTATGTAGGGGATGATCTTCGGAACCACTGATCCGATTCCGAAAATTCTTTCACTAATGCCAATGGTTTGAAGAAATTTCACGCGGACGAAGTCGCGGGCATTAGCTAGTTTTAAACAAAACTTTGTGAGCACTTATGAAACGTCAGAAGCTAGGTGTCCGGTTCCAATTGGTCGTTTCCTATGGAGAAGAACCGGCAAAAAATTCCACGGGTACTACTGATGCAATGTGGGTGTTGATACCAGGATACAGCTCTGCTGACTCTTAGGAGGAATACAGGTCTTGGATGAATACTATTTTAATTCTTTTTAGCGTGTCGATAGCAATTTAAATGGACTCTGCCCAGAATTCGGCTACTTGTTTGGCGCCATCACAAGCGTCCACCAGTTCCTGTAACGTGCAGCTGACAGGACACGCAGGACACGATATTAAGCGTCCCATCGTTTGTGGAACAGCACCACATTTACACTCCAAGGCGGAATCGTCTATGAATCTCTAACTGGAACAGGTTTGCTTTGCTTCGTGGGTCCGGAGTCTGTTTAAAGACTTCCAGGTTTCCCAAGGTGACTCAAGTCCAGGTGGGAGATCTAATTTAATGATATCATCATCTGCGTAGCCTTTTGTCAACTATATTGGTACCGGCTTCCAGTCTAACCGGATGCATCTGATTACCAATAGGACTTTACTGCCTATCTGACCTCCACAACCCAGTTACTGGCTGACACGATATTCCTCGGTGATACTGGTTATCAGACTTTCGAACTAATTTAATGATATAAAGATCTGAATTCAGGTTGAACCTTTCGTGCAAACAAATCGTCAATGTTGAAAAATACCCGTTGATTTTAATTTTTACCCTACATTACATCAATGTGCTTTGACCCTTAGTAAGGGTTAACGCTCGTACGCTGACTCAAAATTGGGTTACGCAAAGGTAATAAAATCGGCAATTCCTTGTAGGTACGTGACATTTTATTATTTCGGGAAATATTAATCATTTTTTCATCGATAATTTTGCGAGCTTTCCGCATTCTGATTATGTAAAGGTGCATTATTATTATTATTATCCATTTATTTCAGGCATCAAGGCCCATATAAAACACTTACATATGAATGTTAAATACAATATGAATGTAACTTAAAAATACTATAAATACATACAACATTATAATTACACAAAAAAAATACGACGAAATGCTTCGAGAAAAGGTAGGTGCCCTTGCGCTTCGCTTGGCTCGTCTTGGCGGGGGCACTCCCGTGCCCCCAGATTCACTGTTAATTACTTATCTGGTATAGGTACAATAGCTTTTTTTTTTTTTTTCTCTTTATTTAATATAGGGACTTTTATATAAAATACATGACAGTCCCATCGTACCTTATTACAACAATAACACAAAGAATCTATCTATATAAATAAAAAAAAAAAATAATAATACAATAGTTCTTGTAGTAACGAAACGGCCAAGCCTCATATTTTGACTAAGGTGTAGAGTTTGTGAAGTTAGGGCGTGTAGAGTTAGAAGCTTGGCTCTACATGAGATCTGATAACTTTTTGGTAGTGCGAGCCATATGTGGTCTCGTCTTGGCAACATTTTACATGAAAATGTTTTTGGTGGGATAATAATATACTGTGCTCGTCCTACAACTACTGTTATATTAGGTTCAATTAGCATCCTCGAGAGCAGTGGTGGCCAAGTGGTAACGGCCGCGACTTACGAGTTGTAGGTCGTAGGTTCGAACCCAGACAGGCGCTTTACTTTGTGTAAATTATTTCATCACCACTGCTCTCAAAACGGTGAAGGAAAACATCGTGAGGAAACCGGCATGTCCTAGAACCAAAAATTCGAAGACATGTGACATCTACCAATCCGCACTGGGCCCGCGTGGTGGATTACGGCCCACTCCCTCTCACCGAGAGGAGGCCTGTGTCCCAGCAGTGGGAACATTATAGGCTGATTATGGTAGCGTCCTCGCCTAGGACGCTGGCACCCTAAACACAAGGTAAATCTTACTTTGGGTGCCCGAGTTCATCGAAATCACTATTCCCTTAGTTGTAACGCTGCATAGCGTTTAGATAAGTGTTTTTGTACAATTGAAGTTAATAAAGAAACTTTTTTAGGGTTCCGTACCCAAAGGGTAAAAACGGAACCCTATTACTAAGACTTCGCTGTCCGTCCGTCCGTCCGTCTGTCTGTCACCAGGCTGTATCTCATGAACCGTGATAGCTAGACTGTTGAAATTTTCACAGATGATGTATTTCTGTTGCCGCTATAACAACAAAATACAAAAAAAAAAAAAAAATTAAGGAGGGCTCCCATACAACAAACGTGTTTTTTTCTGCGTTTTTGCCTTGTGGTACGGAACCCTTCGTGTGCGAGTCCGACTCGCACTTGGCCAGTTTTTTTTATTTTTCTCAATACACTCGTTAACGTGTCAACACAGTCGAAATTACCTTTCAAACCGGTAACGTGTAATAGCGTCTACTAAATGCTAGTAATTTAATATTTCTCTCGACGATTGAGTCGTCCAATCACCGTCGGCCGCCGACTTCTAATTAAAACCTTCGGCACAAAGCTGATGTACTGTTAATTACATCTGATGTTTTAATTAGAACTGAACAGATTTAGTCCAAAATCGAGAGAATTTGGTAATCTGATCGCGTTTGAAGCTAACTGATTGATTAATAGGTAAGCTTTAAGGTACATTTCTTGTTCCCGCGACCCACCCCGTCGCATCGCATCGCCTGCCCGCGCTATTACTTCGTTTTCACTTAGGGCCTGTGCACACCACGTTTGTTAAACGCGCCGTTGACGCGCGTTTTAGAAACGTGCGTCAAAGGCGCGCTCTTATCCTACAGAGCAGTGCCTGCCAGTATCAGACTCGCGTGCGTATCGCGTCTGTATCGCTACAAACGCGCGTCAACGGCGCGTTTAAAAAACGTGGTGTGCACAGGCCCTTAGAATTTTTATCTTTTTGCTCAGCTCCTAAGGTGATGTTAAATAGCCTATAGCCGTCCTCAAGAATAAGGCTACCACTGCAAAAAGATTTTTTCAAATCTTACTGATAGGTCCACAGATTAGCGCGTTACAACAAACAAACTCTTCAGCTTTATTATTAGTAATATAAATAAACGAAGGTCATGTCAAATGCCCATGTAACACCCACTCTTATAAAGATTGGAGACGCTACACTCGAACTTGTGGACGAATATGTTTACCTAGGACAAACTGTCCAGTTAGGTAGGTCTAACTTCGAGAAAGAGGTCAATCGTCGAATCCGACTCGGATGGGCAGCGTTCGGGAAGCTACGCAATACCTCCTCGTCCCACATACCGCAGTGTCTCAAGACGAAAGTCTTTGACTAATGCGTGTTGCCAGTGATGACTTATGGCACTGACACGTGGTCGCCCACAATGGGCCTTATAAGAAGGCTAAAAGTCACCCAAAGGTCAATGGAGAGGGATATGCTTGGAGTTTCCCTGTGTGATCTAATCAGGAATGAGGAGATCCGCATGAAATATTTATTTGGAAAAAATGGCACGCAGGTGTATAGAGGTTCGCCATCCCTGCCCTGCTGGCCATGTCTGTCGAAGGACCGATGGCCGGTGGAGCAGACGAGTCCTGGAGTGGAGACCGCGTATCGGCAAGCGTAGTGTGGGACGCCCCCCAGCTAGATGGACAGACGACCTAAAGAAGGTGGCTGGGGTAGACTGGATGCGGAAGGCGGAGGACAGGGTGCTGTGGCGCAGTCTGGGAGAGGCCTATGTCCAGCAGTGGACTGCGATAGGCTGAGTTGATTGATTGATTGATCCCTGCCCTAGATTACCTAACTGTCCAGAGTGTACCTGACGTACCAGGTTACCAAAAATCCTCTTTCGTGGAAGCTCTTACAATAAACATTCAACTCCTCGTAATAAATAAATCCATGCAGATATTAAAGCTCAATTCCCATGAATTCTCTACCGAATTGCATTCGAAAACCACACAAAGGCATAAAAACCTCGGACCATAAAACCCCTGGTACATAAATCAACACCTACACAAATGACGGTATGTATAAAAAACCTTATTGTTCTATAACCCGACGTTTTTTTTTAAGATAACCTTACATTAGGTAAGGTACACATTATTGGACCGCCCGCGGTGGCTGCTTTTGTGGTGAGGACACACCTTATGTATGGGCAAAAGCTCCAGTCCACACTGCTTTCGAAAGAACTAAAGTTTTTGCCTAAAACGGTGTAGAAAATTAAGGATGCATTTTATACAATGTGGAGACGACACAAAATTAAAACACTGGCAATATTAATAATATACCATGGGAACGTGCTACTGGGACAAAAACCTACCTACTGGGTAGCGTATGTCCTTTCCCAGGATGCTATATAAGTACATATCTCCTTGCCAATTTTTATCGAAATCCGTTCAGTGGTTTAGGCGTGAAAGGGTTAACATACAGACAGAGTTACTTTCGAATTTATAATATTATTAGTACTGAATATTTAGTATTATTATTTATATAGAAGCATATAATGGCATGGATGACGTCAAAATGCATTTCATGCACATCTTGCATTTTACTAGCTTTATATTTTCTGACTCATAGACATCTTGAGTATTCAAAAGTGCCTGTCAATGGTTTAATTGAAATAAATGGTTTGAGTTTGAAATCGTTGCAGAATCATTATTTGAATATGTTTTTTCATTAAAATTTTTGTGGTGCTGTTATACAACAGAATTATAAAATTTATATGTGAAAATAAGTGGTGTGTGTGGCGGGTGGTAATGCGATAATAAACACGAATGCCACTGATTGGTCAATTATTCCAAGGTACCTATATGATTGAATAACCCGAAGAAATTTATTACAATAAATTTCTGTGCCGGGTCTATACCTACACACACTGATGTTTTAAATTTTTATGATATAACAGCGACTGTAATAATAATCATACCAAATTCTGAAACCGGTCTTACCAAGGGGTATCGGTGTTACCCAGTTACTGGGTTGTGGAGTGCAGACAGGCAGTCGCTCCACGTAAAATACTGGTATTTAGCTGCATCCGGCAAGACATGAAACCGACCCCAACGTATTTACGAATAAATAGGCTTGATTCGAAGATTTGTGATTTTCAATTTTTTTTATTTTTTTTTTCAAGATTTTATAGAACGATTTTAATCACTGGTACTTCTGCCTATTTCTGTGATTTGTTTAAACACACTACAATAGGGTAAAGGCTTACATCTGTTCTGTTTTTGTGAACATTATAAATTGGATTACAAAGAAGTAAGTGGAGGATTAATGTTGAGTTTGGTTCCGCACACCTTTACATTCCTTTTTAATAAACTACGGATTTCTTATCCGTTAATAAAGCTGTAGGAGAGTTGAATGGGCACTGGACACGTGTTTTTAAGCCTAACAGGGTCCGTGGCAAAATAATAACAGCCGCACAGGTCGATCGATCAGGTTAAGCTACGCTTGCCGCGGTTGGTCTGTGGATGGGTGACCATCTTTACATACCGAGACCCCTCCGTGCCTCGGAAAGGGCTGTCATTCGTGGATCTTTGACAGTCGTTACGGGTAGTCAGAAGCCCGAAAGTCTGACAAGCAGTCTTCCATGGGGTATCGTATTACCCAGTAACTGGGTTGTGGGGGTCAAATAGGCAGTCGCTCCATGTAAAATACATGGTATTCAGCTGCATCCGGTTAGACTGGAAGCCGACCCCAACATAGTTGGGAAAAGGCTAGGCAGATGATGAGGGTGTTTGTTACCAGTTACTGGGTTTGGGTTTTCAGGGGAATCGTGTTACCTGTAACTGGGTTGTGGAGGTCAAATAGGCAGTCGCTCCTTGTAAAATATTGGTATTCAGTTGTATCTTTCCAGACACTAACAAGAACTGCAGGGTAATTGCGTAACACACTATGGGTTTAATTTTGACAGTTGAACAACATCCATTGCGTTTATATTTACGTTGTTGAGCAAATACATTTTTGAGAACATATGGAGGAATAGATTAGCAATATGCTTCAAAATGATTCAAATTCGTACCATGGGCCTGTCTATTTCCACCAATTTAATTTAGTAAAAGATAGTTCACATGTCCGGAATCGATTGATTCGACTCGAGTTGATTGATAAGACCGATTAATTGTTGTCATGTGAATAAAATTATAGGGGATGGAATTTTGATGTGATGAATTTTAATTGAAGGCGTTGTTTGTGAAGGGTTGCGGTCAGGTCATTTGGTTATTTCGAAAGTATTTTAATGCATATGAGTGAACCAATTGATGTTGATTACTGTTTAATTTTGTTAATGCGGATACCATGTACAGATGATAGCGATTTTTTTTAATGAATGTTTTTAGGGTTCCGTACCCAAAGGGTAAAAACGGGATATTATTACTAAGACTTCGCTGTCTGTCTGTCACCAGGCTGTATCTCAAAAACCGCGATAGCTAGACAGTTAAAATTTTCACAAATTATGTATTTCTGTTGCCGCTATAACAACAAATACTAAAAACAAAATAAAATAAATATTTAAGGGGGACTCCCATTCAACAAACGTTTTTTTGTCTTGTGGTACGGAACCCTTCGTGTGCGAGTCCGACTCGCATTTGGCCAGTTTTTTAATCTACATGGTTGACACTTCCCGTGACCCAAGGGCTTTGCCTTGGCCAGAGGCTAAGCATTGCGATACAACGAGGTAATGCAGCCCGTCTCTTGGGTACATTACATTACCAGTCGACAGCGATGCGGATGAGTTTTTCGACGCTATATTTTTGTTGGTGTAGTATATAGTTATAATTAAGTTAGGTTATAATTTTGTGGGGGCTTGTGGCTAAGTAATAACAGCCGCACAAGTCGATCGATCAGGTTAAGCTACGCTTGCCGCGGTTGGTCTGTGGATGGGTGACCATCTTTACATACCGTGACCCCTCCGTGCCTCGGAAAGCACCTTAAGCCGTTGGTCCCGGCTGTCATTCGTGGATCTTTGACAGTCGTTACGGGTAGTCAGAAGCCCGTAAGTCTGACAACCAGTCTTACCAAGGGGTATCGTATTACCCAGTAACTGGGTTGTGAAGGTCAGATAGGCAGTCGCTTCATGTAAAATACTTGTATTCAGCTGCATTCGGTTAGACTGGAAGCCGACCCCAACATAGTTGGGAAAAGGCTAGGCAGATCATGAAGTTAGGATATAATTTTGTTATTTTTAATAATTAATTAGGTATTAATTGTTATTTATTTACATATTATTTTAATCCATACTAATATGTATTAAAAATTCGAAAGTAACTCTATCTGTCTGTTACCTTTTCACGCCTAAACCACTGGACGGATTTTGATAAAATTTGGTAGAGAGATAGATTGCATCCCGGGGAAGGACATAGGATAGTTTTTATCCCGATAATCCCACGGAATCTACACTTATGCGGGTGAAACCGCAGGGCGCTGCTAGTGTCGAAATAAAAGCTATTCCTACTGTTAGTGTGTTACGGAATTACCCCACTGGTCAATCAGAATGGTCATCTGGCCAAGTCGGGTAGGTACACTTTTCTTATTAACCCTATACATTTATCTGAAGCACCATATAAAGACTTAAAACACGACTTACAAATAGTGCACCATTACGCACATAATTCATTGCTCCCGTAAAGGTAGAAAAGCGGCCAAGTACGAGTCGGACTCGCACACAGAGAGTTCCGTACCACCAAATATATACTTAACACTAAATATTTTTTGGTTTCTTGTATGGGGACCACCATTCTTAACTTTATTTTATTTTTTTATGTGTTGTTAAATACTGGTATTCAGCTGCATCCGGTTAGACTGGAAGCCGACTCCAACACGGTTGGGAAAAGGCTAGGCAGATAATTTGTTGTCATAGCGGCCGTAATAGTTCACACTCTTTGATTATTACAAGTGTCAATTTATTACCTACGGTTCAAAAGATACAGCCCCAGGGTTCTACTCTCTAAGTCCGTCAACGAAGCCGAAAGAAGTTGATATTTCATAACAAGTGCCAAATAATTTTTTTCGGACAGGCAAATACATATCGGGAGTAGGTACAACTGTCAAATCGTGTTGTCATTCATTCTTAGTTTTGGCCACGAACTATCAATACGTCCGTAGGTCATACGGAGTAGGAAACGCTCGTAACTTCGGGCTGAACTACGGATTTCGTCCTAAGAGAGTAGACTCCCTGTGTCAGACGGACGCGGCTTGCTGGCTCGAGGCTCCGCTGGACGGACAATCAAAGCCTTTCAAATCAAAGGGTCAATTCATACTAACGCTGCATCGAAGCGTTAATCTGAAACGTAACATAGCAAATTCGCCCTTATCTCCACAACGTAATGCACATATTTCTTCAGAGATAAAAGAAAGATGCGCGAATTTTTGCGCATTTCACGGTATTCGCGCGCCTGAGCCACCAACACTGATTGGTGCGCGTGCATTACGTTGTGGAGACAAGGGTGAATTTGCTATGTTAAGTTTCATATTAAAGGCTCCTACAAACAGGCGCGACACGCGACGCGAATCGCGCGCGACACAAAGGCACCGCTCGTTGCGCGACTTGCGATGCCATTGTGTCGCGCGCGATTCGCGTCGCGTGTCGCGCCTGTTTGTTCTTTGTTGTGGACTCTGCGCTAGTATGTATTGACCCTTAGTAATAGGGTGGGTCCCTTTGAGTACGGAACCCTAAAAATAATAATGGCACACAATGTTGAACTAAATATGGTATAAGGATGACAAATGGCGCCCACTGGGCATTCAGATAAATACAGGCCATATTACGTCACAATTTTAAATGGGTCCCTGTTCATTTGTTTTATTTATGGCAGTGCAAAATGATCAATGTGCAACCAATTGAGATATTTTATCGAGACTTTATTTTTGTGTGTGTTGTAAATGTGGTGTTGTTTTTTGTATTTTGTTTGATTTTGTGATGTTATTTAGGGATTTTTATTCAATAATTTAGCTTCCAACTATAATCAACTAAACGTGGGTACCTATTAAGGGCCTGTGCGTTGACGCGCGTTTGTAGCGATAAAGACGCGATACGCACGCGAGTCAGACGCAGCCTGGTAGACTTTCTACTGGATAAAAGCGCGCGTCGACGGCGCGTTTAAAAAACGTAGTGTGCACAGGCCCTTAGGAGAGTTTTTTACAAATCGTCACGTACATAGCTATCGTAGTCGCTCCATGTAAAATTCTGGTATTCAGCTGCTTCCGGTTAGACTGGCAGCCGACCCCAATATAGTTGGGAAAAGGTTAGATACACCTAGATAACGCAAGAGCAACCACTTCGCGTGCCAAAAATCGCACCAGCTTACGTTCAAAAATAGTAAGCCGCCACTTTCGTGCTCAGTCCTGTGTACTGCTGGCTGGGTAAGCGAGAGCGAGAGCGCGAGCTCGGGACGTCATTGTAGGTAGTCAAAAAATGACACGCTTTTTTTTCTTTTTGGTGGTGAAAAATCTTCAAATGCCTCCCGCTCTGGGTGGAGAGGAAGGGAGTGTCAGACTCTTACTAACTAAAACCCACCCGTGTTCCTTCCTTAGCCCTTTATGTTCCGGGGTCGCGGTAACCCTTTCGGACAATCCCGCCGCCCCGTCAGGCTTCGGCCCTAAGGGGCCCCTTCTCTGTAGCTGACATCTCTTTGAGGCGCGCGTGGAACACGTACCTACGCGCCGTCCGGCACGGGCCTGGTTCTGATCGGACGGTGAGCTGCCCATTACTCTCCACCCGCAGGCCCGCGCCTACGGTGGCCGAGAGTCGTCACGCGGCTCCCAACGCCCAGGGCGTCTCCCGCGGCGGCTGAGACGGGAAGCTCACTCCCTGAGCCGTCCCGCCACCTCCTGCGCTAGCATGACTGCTTCGCAGAAGGAGGTGACTGCCTCCCACTCCCTCTTGCTCCGGATTATAGCTTGCACCAGGGCCGGACGCGAGAGGTCGGCCTCTACGAGAACACGGCGGTGCAATGGCACGCTTGGTTTTCATACAGTTCGTGATACTTGCGTTATGTAGATCTATCTATAACTGTGGGCTAGACAGGTTGATTGCTAGGTACAAACTGCAGACCTTTTGCCACATACAATAATTTAAGATCAACAACAAAAGTACAAGTCCTCAATATTTTTCTCCTTCAGGAATTCCTCTCGCTGTCAACCACTTCATTAAGATACAACAGTCATTAATACTTGCAATAAACCCTCACTTGGCACAAGGGAAATCTCAGAGTCGGATCGCCGACGATTAATCTTGAGTAAGTAGATTCTTTTGATATGATTCCTGCTATGTTCCGCCTGAGAATTTGTTGAGATTATTGGGTACTAAAATATAAAGCGGTTTCTTTTAGGGTTCCGTAACTCAAATGGAAAAAAAACAAAAAAAAAAAGATAAAATGACTTTTGATTTCGATTTTTCGATGATTTAATAATGGTATAGTTCGCGATGGTGTAATCTGCATTCGCGATTTATTTGCCAAAAATGTAAACAAATCATCATCATCATCATTTCAGCCGAAAGACGTCCACTGCTGGACATAGACCTCCCCCAAGCACCTCCACTTCGACCGGTTCTGTGCTTCTCCAATCTAACGGGTTCCTGCGGCCCTTACAAGGTCGTTTGACCACCTTGTGGGAGGCTTTCCAACGCTACGTCTTCCGGTACGCGGTCGCCACTCCAGAACCTTGCGACCCCATCGGCCATCTGTTCTGCGAGCAATGTGCCCTGCCCACTGCCACTTAAGTTTGGCAATTCTTCGGGCTATGTCAGTTACCTTGGTTCTCCTGCGGATCTCCTCATAAAAACAAATATGAGTTTCATAATCAGCATATAATGTTCCCAATGCTGGGACCCAGGCCTCTTCCGGTGACAGGAAGTGGGCCGTAATTCACCACGCGGTCCCAGCGCAGGCTCATAGATGTCACATGTCTACAAATTTTTAGTTCTAGGGACATGCAGGTCTCCTCACGATGTTTTCCTTCACCGTTTTTGAGAACCATCGTGATGAAATAATTTACACAAAGTAAAGCGCCTGTCTGGGTTCGAACTTACGACCTACACTTAGGTAAGTCACGGCCGTTTCCACTGGGTCATCACTGCTCTCAACACTTGTTCCCACGACCTGCCGCCATTTCATCCATCCAGTGTTATAGTCCGCGCGGAACTAGTTGGCCGCGCCTTAGGTATGTGAGCGGTGGGACGGAGGAGCGGGGGCGCTTTGTCATTACTCAGTACGTGCGTTGCGAACAATAGGCAACCCCGCCGCCTTCTGCCCCGTCCCCACCTAAGGCGCGGCCAACTAGTTCCGCGCGGACTATAGTTCTGTGTTTTCCGAATCCATAATCCATACTAATATTATAAATTCGAAAGTAACTCTATCTGTCTGTATGTTACCTTTTCACGCCTAAACCATTGAACGGATTTCGATTAAATTTGGCAGAGAAATAGATTGCATCCCCGGGAAGGACATAAGATGGTATTTATCGACATACATCGCGGGCGAAGCCGCAGGCGGAAGCTATTGTCATATATTCATTCTGTGTTTCTTTTGTTTTCAGGTAAGTTTCAATCGTAGAACATCGATTCAAATGTCGACTGCTGGAATTTTGATCACAGATAAGTAAAATGAAATATATACCTTCTATTCTGTCTATGATACACAGGAAGATTTTTTTATCACCATCCAAATTTTTACACGGTGTTCTACCCATGAATATGAGCAACTTTCACTATGGGACCAACTCTGAAAATAATTTTGAAAAAATTTGGCGTGGAGCTGACACCCCGGATTAACACATAGGATACTTCTTGTCCCGATATTCCCATGGGACTGAAACTTATGCGGGTGAAACCGCGGGGCGTTGCTAGTTTAGGGGTGTTAAAGAATAACCAACAGATGCCATTTATACCATTTTTAGGGTTCCGTACCCAAAGGGTAAAAACGGGACGGGGGAATAATTTTATATCTCAATATACCAGTACTTAGCCGTTAAACTAGATATTAAAAGCGACGCAGTCACGTACCATGTAAAACTTAGAGATTCAAACTTTTGTTCAATTCTGTACTTAGAAAGGTGTGGTCCTAATTACAGCGGGTATTTACGCGCTTCATTCAATCAATACAGCCTATTGCAGTCCACTGCTGGATAGGCCTCTCTCAGACTGCGCCACAACAACCTGTCCGCCGCCTTCCGCATCCAGTCTATCCCAGTCACCTTCTTTAGGTCGTCCGTCCATCTAGCTGGGGGGTGCCCCACACTACGCTTGCCGAAACGCGGTCTCCACTCCAGGACTCGTCTGCTCCACCGGCCATCGGTCCTTCGACAAACACGGCCAGCCCAATGCCACTTCAGTTTGCTTGCTCTGCAAGCTATGTCGGTAAATCCGGTTCTTTTCCGGATAATTTCCGAACTTACGTGCTGAGAACTGCGGAAACCTTAAACATGAGCATAATCAGCCAATAATATTCCCACTGCTGGGACACAGGTAGAGAAGAGGAGAGGAGAGGGACTGGGCTACAATCTACCACGCGTGCCCAGTGCGGGTTGGTAGATGTCACATGTCTTCGTGTTTATAATAGGACATGCCGATTTCCACACGATGTTTTCCTTCACCGTTTTGAGAGCAGTGGTCTTTGTTCAGGACATTACCAACGTATCGATACGGCAAGTGCGTGTAGAATCACGCACAGTAAAGGTCCCCAGTCCAGTAAACGTTATGAATGCGGTTAAATGAACTTTAGGCAAGTGCCGTTCGGGAACTGAAAACAATAACGATAAATTGTTCCACCGAACCGCACGTTACCAAATTTTGTTTCAGTGCGATTAGTGGAAGTACTCAGGTGCGGTTCGTCCAAGTGCGGTTCAAATCAGTGCTCTGAGTTGAAAACCTCAAATAATTGACACAAAGTAAAGCCCCTGTCTGGGTTCGAACCTACTACGACTTACAACTTGTAAGTCGCGAGCGCACCACTGCTCTCCCATAATCCACATCCTCGATTATCCATAATCGCCTTTACCTAACCCAGAACGTCAAGAAAATAACAATAACTATTTTGTAACTGGGTTGACGAATAGCATAAAATCCTAACGAAGACATGAACAAAACAAATCACAAATAAACAATAAAATCAACAGAAATCCGACCATTCACCAATACCGTAAAAATTGTTTCAACAATATTGTGCGCCATATAAAATCGGGAACGCCATCTTACAAAACAACCCTCAGGCGCCTCGAATATAAAATTTTATTAAAATTATACCAAGAACAATAATAGTAAAACTTCATATGGTTATGTTTCTGAGAGTGAGGAATACAGAAGGCTAACTGGTAACAACAATCTGGTGAGAGAGAAATGAGTTGGGGTCGGCTTCCAGTCTGACCTGCATAGCTTCACAACCATTCGACAGGAATAGGTGTCGGAAGAATGGCCGGTCATGTATTTGAATAAAACTGACCATTTGGAGTCGTGAACCAAATCGTTGTTGTTGTTTCGTCGTGTCCTGTAGAGGACTCTTTTGATGATATGATGTTCGATATATCCAACGGTTGTGAATGCGGTTCCTGCTGAGTACCAGAATACTGGACAGAGATAAATAAATTAGCAGATCAAAATTTAATTATAATAGAAGAACCACTGCTGATGTTGGCAGTAGAGAATATCCTTTAGTGGAGACTTTCAAAAACCTAAATAGAAAGTACCAAACCTGCATAACCTGGTTTTCCTATTTCCAGAAGCTTGTGGGTGAAATGAAGCCCAACAGTTCCCAACACAGTCTCGCACATAGATATCCGAGTCTCACATAACGAAACAAACAAGTGAACACGCATTCGCCGCAAAGGGATTTATTTCTACGGTTAAAATTCGGCCCAGGCCGTATAAACGGATTCTATGGAATCATTGACGAAACTCACGCACTGTTGTGGTTTTGACTGCAATAGGTTTAATTTATTGGTTTGGTAGTATGAACCTTCTGTAAAAACTATTGAATCTATGTCATAACTTCATTCGTTTATATTTTGTGTAATAAGTTTGTGTTATAAAATTTAAAATGGCGTCGATCTTTAATTGTCTCTACACTCTTGCACAGAGTAATTGCAAATGTTTTTACGAGTAAAATTTAGCCAATAAAACGATTGATGTGTGTCGCAAACAATATGCTCAATCGAACTGGCAGTTCTTTGCTATAAGTGGGTCCAGACAGTGTAAGGTTTGTGCTTCGAAGGCCTTTTTCTATCATGCGGCCGCATCCTATCTTTTCATACATACTTTTCATGTCATGCATGACACATGCACACGGTACGCGGGTACTTTGCGGGTGCATCACACGCAGTAAGCTCACGCATGCGGGCGAATCACACGCATAGACAGGAAAAAGGCCCGAATGGTAATCCACGCATGTGACACATGCCTCAGCACCTTTTTAAACTTATAATATCATTGTGCCTCAGGCTGTGGCATCTGACATAAGGCTTCCAAATGATTGAAGATACATCAAAATTCAATTAAGGCAGATTGACATTGCTAATCCCCCCCTCTCACGACCCACGGCCCACTCCCTTTCACCGGGAGGAGGCTGGTGTCGCAACACTGGGAACATTATAGGCTGATTATGTGTGTTGGCAATGAATTTGTGTTGTTAATAAACGGCCTAAGCTATTTGAAGCTAAGCGCTCAATACAAAAATGCATTTACGGCGCATGCGCATGCCTTGCACTGTTAGGACGCTCAAAAACATAAGGCATTCGTATGCGTAAAGGCCTACGCAGCCCGGAACGGCATGGCAAGGGATTTAAATTTTTACTAATGGACATTCAAACGTATTGATATAGAAATACGACATAAATTACTATGCTTTAAAATGATGCCGTGGCATCGAAAGGGATTTCATTGCACGGCATTGAAAGACGCGCACGGGCTCCCGCGGCAGGATGCTGTGGCGTCCTGCGGTAGGCAACGGCATGCCAAGGACTCCGGCGCTCGTTGTGACATACCGCGGGGTGAGGCAGCGGGGAAGCCGCTGGAATGCCGCGGTATCTAAGCGGCTAGTGTGCGCTGACTGACGGCAAACTTCCTTGCTATGCCGTCCCGGTCTGCGTAGGCCTTAAAGTATATCGTACCATGCAGGCGGCTGTAGAGTACAGCCCTAAGCATTATATCATCGCATACAATGGGGACGAACCTCAAAACAACGGAACTGCTCCCGCCCGTATACCCATTTCCTCTTCTCATTAAACATGCAGCTAACATGGGTAATTGAGTGCCTGCTTTATTTTACTATAGTGTTTCAGGATGTTACTAAAGTGCTATAGAGTTTAAAATTTAGATTATAGGAATTAAAGACGAGAGCAACGTGAAAATGTAAAATCGCGGCTAAGAACCGTATGAATATTATATGTATAAATATGAAAGATTGAGAAGGAAAAAAAAAACTGGCCAAGTGCGAGTCGGACTCGCACACGAAGGGTTCCGTACCACAAGGCAAAAACGCCGAAAAAAAAAAACACGTTTTTTGTATGGGAGCCCCCCTTAAATATTTATTTTATCCTGTTCTTAGTATTTGTTGTTATAGCGGCAACAGAAATACATCATCTGTGAAAATTTCAACTGTCTAGCTATCGCGGTTCTTGAGATACAGCCTGGTGACAGACGGACAGTGGAGTCTTAGTAATGTGCATTCGTGGATCTTTGACAGTCGTTAAGGGCAGTCAGAAGCCCGAAAGTCTAACAACCAGTCTTACCAAGGGGTATCGTATTACCCAGTAACTGGATTGTGAAGGTGAGATAGGCAGTCGCTCCATGTAAAATACTGTTATTCAGCTGCATCCTGTTAGACTGGAAGCCGACCCCAACATAGTTGGGAAACGGCTAGGCAGAACATGACACAATAAAGAGTATTCTATGTATCAAAATTGCCTCTCACAATTATTTATCTGCCTCACGTCTACTGCTAAAGTCAATCTCATTACCATCCCGTCCTTGGCCCCGATTCTGTATTATCCCCCTTCATCTTACCACGTGCAAACCAAGTCAATATCGTGAAGGAGGCCAAATGTCAACCGTACGTACAGACGCCACCACATCAAGCTACCCGAAAGTGTCAAATTTTCCCAATCAACTTTGAACCTTATCCTTTAGCAATAAAGTTGAAAATCTAATAGGGAAATTTGACAGATTTTAGTAGCTTGATGTGCTGGCGTCTGTACAACATGTATTTTTACAGTTCAAACCACGACATTGTGTCTTAAAGAATACTTTATTAAATGAGGGGCAATAGGCTATTTGACAATGTAAAAAATAAGGTCATAATTATTGACACTCGTATAGATTATCGCTATTAAAATCGATTTGCATTAATTTTACTACAAAACAATGTATTATTTATAAAAAAAATCCCGAAAACGGTCTGGATTGGCTGAACTTAAGATGACGTCATGATTTAGTAAATTTCTGTCTATCGTTGACAGAACAGATGACTTTTGTCTAGTATCTCGACCGTTTCAACGTTTGTTTACGTGAATCGTGACTTCACGAAGCCATATTGTTAAAGATAGCGTTTTGGCGGCTTATTTAAACAGTACATTTTTATTTACTATTTTTTAAAAGAAATACATTAAGAAATTTGAAGTACTTAATAGGTTTTTGTGGGCTCGTTAGACACCATTAAATAATCTGAGATGTTTATCAGAAACCAGTCAAATAGCCTATTCTCGTAATTTTAAGAACGTTCACCATCTGATCTCAGTCTCAATCTGTCAAAAAATACCTATAAATTCCCAACATTTTTGACAAGTTATTGAAATTGATTGTCGCTGAGATGAGATTGCGACTAGATTTTGAACGTTTTTAATCATTTATTCCGGTCTGATCCCCTGAACCCCCCTCCACCTCCCCCTCCTCGATCGCCTGCCAGTTCGTCTTCTGTTTTGATCTCTGTCTTATCCGCTTTATCTATGGCCTTCAGATGTCGTGATTAGGTAAGGAATTGAATCATTAAGTGGTCATAGTACATTAGGGCCTAGATCTTAGTTTATTCGTATTCAGCGCAGATTTTTTTTAAATCTATTCGCTTTTACCAACAATCATAATACCAATGTCCACTTTTTTCCATTACCCATCCAATGTTACATCCCAACTGTTCTAAGGGCCTGTGCACACCACGTTTTTTAAACGCGCCGTTGACGCGCGTTTAAAAAACTCACAGAAAAGACTGCACAGGCCCTAGCTCCCAAACTACCTACACCTACCTACCTTCCTACTCAAAACTCAAAGCATTTATTTTAAAGCTAGTTGCCCATTCCAAAACGTAGGTCTCTATGGAGAAGAACGGGCAAGAAACTCCATGGACACTCTTTTAAATCAAGATATTACAAAATCCTGGGTACATTATTCTTGTTGGTTCTATATGTGAGAACAATGTAAAAAAAAAAAAAAAAAAATGTAGGAACAATTCAAAATATAAGACTCATAAAAATAAAATGGGAGCAGTGGTGGCCCAGTGGCAAAGGCTGCGATTTACGAGTTGTAGGTCATAGGTTCGAACCCAGCCAGGCGCATTACTTTGTGTAAATAATTTCATCACCACTGTTCTCAAAACGGTGAATGAAAACAAATAAAAAATGTCCTAGAACCAAAAATTCGAAGGCATGTGATATCTACTAACCCGCACTGGGCCCGCGTGGTGGATTATGGCCCACTCCCTCTCACAGAGAGGAGGCCTGTGTCCCAGCAGTGGGAACATTATAGGCTGATTATAGGCGGCGCCCGTTCACGAACATGACGAACTACTTTTGACAGTGGAATATATCATTTTTTATTTATTTAAGTAATCCACTGTGGTTTACCGTCCATCTTCACAGTGACTAGTATCCTGTCGTATTTCCACCCTCCAATCCAGCACAATGTGCGACCCATCGCACAAATTTTGTATATTCAGGACTCCATCTTATTTCTACCTTCAGTTGCCTGTGCAGGGGCCACGGTATCTCTTTCGGACAACCCGCGACCCTGGCGGGCATCGGCCCTAGCGGACCCCGTCAGTTGGTGCTGACATCTCCTTGAGGCGCGCGTGGAACACACCGCGTCGTCGCCCCTTACCGGACGGCATCTTATTTCTACCTTCTTCTCTACCTACCTCCATTCCAATTCCCCCCACAAAATCACGTAGGCCACAATCCATTACCGAAAACTCAAACATTTAGATAGCCACGAAAGCGGTCCCCAATAATTTCAACTATAATAATAATATCTAGTTCAAAACTGCTTATCGGTATTCGCAATCGGGATTTGCAAACTTCCGATTCCGAATGTTAGTCGAACTAACATGTTATTCGAACTAGTATTCGCATTAAATTGAAGAGTTATCATAGTCTGCTCGACCTCGCAATTTCATTACCACCCTAATATTGAATGTCATTTGCAAGTCATATCTTTGGGACAGTTGAATAATAATTTCAATCTTAATTAGCAACGTCATGACATGACATAGCATTTATTTCAAATAGGCACACAAAAGGGACTTTTGAACGTCAAAATCACACTAATATTATAAAGGCGTAAGTTTGTGAGTGTGTGTTTATAAGTTTATTACTTCTTCACGCTCAAACGGCTGGACCAATTTTGATAAAATTTTGTATGGAGGTAGCTGACATCCTCGATTAACATATAGGCTACTTTTTATCCCAATATTCCCACGAGATCGACATTTACGCGGGTTAAACAGCGGGGCGCAGCTAGTTTACAATAAAATAGAATTGATTCTAGTCCCCCCTTGTAAAAGGTGGTTCGTATGAAGAAGAAAGGGCTAGAAACTCCACCGTTACTCTTTTAAAATGTTTTACAATATTATGTATGCATTAATTATATAATTATATGTGGAGACGATGCACCTAGAATAAAATTACTGTACCACAATTTAAGGTAAAAGAATTAAAAAGAAGCCATGACAGATAAATTTATTCGGTATGTGATACATGGTGCTCACATAATTATTGTGAATGGTAGACGATTTTCCTAAACATTTTCACAAGTAATTATTTTATTTAGTATATTGACAAATCAAAAGAGCGACATATTTGATAGGTATTTGCGACGTTGCCAACTTTTAAAATCCACTCTCTTATGTCAAAAGTGGTTTGTGGTGTCTGGTTGTCAAAAGTGGTCAAGAAATAACGAGGTCGGCTGCACCTACTAAACTGCTGTGTGAACGATATTACATTTGACGCCATTTGTATTAAGTGTGACGATCATTGCAAATGCATGCAGATCTGCACGATTTAGTTCGTCGTGTCTATTTCTGGGTAAGGACCCAGAACAGTGAGGTCAATTCCATTTGGAATGATGATCATTGGGCTTTATGCAATTATGTTGGTATCTAGGCGTCCAATTTGACCAAATTATAGACTTGATGTGAATGGCAGAGAACTCTATTATTACTCTATTGGTAGAGGCTTGTGTCATCATCATCATCATCATTTCAGCCGAAAGACGTCCACTGTGACATAGGCCTCCCCCAAGCACTTCCACTTCGACCGGATCTGTGCTTCTCGCATCCAACGGGTTCCTGCGGCCTTCACAAGGTCGTCGGACCACCTTGTGGGAGGCCTTCCAACGATACGTCTCTCCAGAACCTTTCGGCCCCATCGGCCATCTGTTCTGCGAGCAATGTGCCCTGCCCACTGCCACTTAAGTTTGGCAATTCTTCGGGCTATGTCGGTTACCTTGGTTCTCCTACTTGGCTTGTGTATAGAAGCGAAATAGGCAAATATCTTCTTACCGCGACGAAGAGTATTTCTGTATTTCTTATACAGTGTGGGTAAGAAATCGTGGATCAAACGAAACGGGGCGATAGTTCAGGTTATATGCAGTAAAAGAAAAAAGTATCTTCACTACAAAAGTGCTTTAATGACTGTGGGTACCATGATTTATGAGTATTGGCACTTTTTTCAATATCTTTTAAGGTCCTGGGATTTGATTCCCAAGTCTCGGCAGCTAGCGCTAGGCCATTTATTTATAATATTACTAGCAGCGCCCCGCAGGTCAATGTTCATGGTCGCTCAGCGCGCTAGGGAGCGAGCTATGCTCGGAGTCTCTTTGAAAGATAAAATCGGGAATGAAATTATCCGGAAAAGAACCGGAGTTACCGACATAGCTTGCAGAGTAAGCATACTGAAGTGGCAGTGGGCTGGCCATGTCTGTCGAAGGACCGATGGCCGGTGGAGCAGACGAGTCCTGGAGTGGAGACCGCGTATCGGCAAGCGTAGTGTGGGACGCCCCCCAGCTAGATGGACGGACGACCTAAAGAAGGTGGCTGGGGTAGACTGGATGCGGAAGGCGGAGGACAGGGTGCTGTGGCGCAGTCTGGGAGAGGCCTATGTCCAGCAGTGGACTGCGATAGGCTGAGTTGATTGAGCAGGGCCCCGCCGTTTCACCCGCATAAGTGTCGATCCCGTTCGAAAGAAACGTGGCGCCGTCTATTATCATAATAACGTTATTCTTGTTTTCCTCGGGAACAGCACATTTTTTCGGGATGAATGGTACCATAAGTCCGTTTCTGTACACCTGGCAACGTATATGCAGAATTACAGGATGATCGGTTCAGTGGTTTAGGCGTGTAAAAAGTAACAAACAAACTTACTTTCGCATATGTATATATAAAAAAAAAAATATCCTACTTTATATTATAAATGTGAAAGTTAGTGAGGATGGATGGATGTTCGTTACTCTTTCACGCAAAAACTACTGAACGGATTTGGATGAAATTTGACAGATAGTTTATAACCAGGATTAATACATAGGATACTTTTTATCCCGATATTCCCACGAGATCTACACTTATGCGGGTGAAACCACGGGACGCTGCTAGTATATACATAATAATTAAAGTTGGGAAGTTAGGATTAATAGCCAAGTGGTATCTAAGGATTGAAGAAATTAGACCATCCCAAAGTTATCCATCAGGAAGACAGACCTACACTTCCGGGAGACGAAACTTCTAATAATGAATTATATGAGAATTTATTACCCTTAACTTATAGTTTGGGTTAGTCTTAATAGTTGATTAGTTAGGGTTGGTCCATATTGATTTATATGGCGGAAGGGTCCGTGAAGGTCGTGGGTTTAAGGCATGTGTCCCACCGCCGGCGATTATCGAAAAGCGAATAGGGCAGAAACTCAACTCAAACTCAAAGCATTTATTTCAATTAACAGGCACTTTTGAATTGTCAAGAACTAAAAACCAGTTTGCGAGCAACGAGAAGCGAGTGAGCGACAGAAACGGGTGATTTCTCGCTGGTATGCGTATAATAATAATTGTTTATTCAGTATTAAAATTGGTAAAATTGTTACTTAGTCTTAGAAATTATATTTACAAAGGTATAATAATGTTCGATGCCTGTACTAGGATAAACCTGTATCACGGGCGGCATGAGCATACTTAAAAGTAATTGTAGGACTATAAAATTCTTAACAATATTTAACATGTAGTCTTGAAATAATTACAAAATTTTACTAACTAATTATTTTATACCTAGTTTATATAAATACTATTTACCTTAGAGATAACACAAAATAATAACAAAAAGTCTGATTGTATACGAATTATTGAGTCAGCGTAAAATAGTTTCTTGCACTTTAAAACTTAGCTAAACACATGATATGATTTTGCGTCAGCAGAAATTGGTAAGTGGGTTAAATTCAATGTTGCACAAAATTAAATCACGTCCGTGTTTATTCGATTTTTGTTGCGGGCGTATGTACCAAGCGTGAGTCACTTAGCACGAGCTCTCTTTGATAGCTTTTGTCGCTGCTACAAACCAATACTTACCGGCGGGCTAAAAAGTCAGGGATCAACTTGTAGCGGTATCTACAACGCCACAACGCATCATACTGACTTCACGCAAAATCCTGCATCTCGCAAGCAGAGTTTACCGCGCAACTAGCATATATAAAACGGCCCGATATGAATCATCGGGCAGTTGCCCGCCAGACACAACACCCGTCTGGTCGGAGAATCCTACTTTTTCTAAGTATGAGTGAACTTTACACCCTGTTTCTCATATCTCTATAAACTATTCATATTTATGTATATTTTAACTTTCACGGGACTTAAAATTTTTTGTATGTATCTTGAGCGAGAATATCGTTGACCGTTGATAGCTATCGTTTCCTCGTCGATGCGGTGGGGCAGGATCATTTTTTTTTTTTTTTTTTTTTTTTTGCGGGTGGGAAATAGGGAGTGTCAGACTCTTACTGACTAAAACCCACCCGTGTTCCTTCCTTAGCCCTTTGTTTCGGGCCGATCATGATGGATCGGACAATCCCGCTGACCGGACAATCCCGCTGACCAGACAATCCTGCTGACCAGCGAGAATATCGTTGACCGTTGATAGCTAGTCGTTTCCTCGTCGATGCGGTGGGGCAGGACCCTTACGATTGCTTTATTATAATAGGTATTCCGTTTGGGAATCAGATTTTGAACAGATTTGAGGATTTCGACTCCAAATGGAACCAACATAATCATACAATAGGATAGATATAGAATATTAGATCGCGGTTTCACCCGCATAAGTTTCGATCCCGTATGAATATCGGGATAAAAAGTAGCCTATATGGTAATCCAGGGTATCAGCTACCTCCATACTAAATTTTATCAAAATTGGTCCAGCCGTTTGAGCGTGAAGAAGTAACAAACATATAAACGCACCCCGACACACTCACATACTCACAAACTTTCGCCTTTGTGATATTAGTGTGATTACAAGGTCGCATCTTTTCGCCAATATTTTCTTAAATTTAATACGCGAAATACACCACCACAAACTACAACATTCAAAGCCATCATCATCATCATCATTATTTCAGCCGAAAGACGTCCACTGCTGGACATAGGCCTCCCCAAACACCTCCACTTCGACCGGTCCTGTGCTTCTCGCATCCAACGGGTTCCTGCGGCCTTCACAAGGTCGTCGGACCACCTTGTGAGAGGCCTTCCAACGCTACGTCTTCCGGTACGCGGTCGCCATTCCAGAACCTTTTGGCCCCATCGGCCATCTGTTCTGAAAGCAATGTGCTCTGTCCACTGCCACTTAAGTTTGGCAATTATTTGGGCCATAAAAGCCAAAGCCATACATTAACGATAATACAATCAACTGCTTAGTAATTACTATGCCGAGTAGTGTGTTTGTCACTATGAGTGAACAGGCCCGCTGCCAAATTACTGGCTGAACACGTCAGGAGGTCAAAGGTGACCTTATTGTCTGAGGTCGGGAAGTATTTATTGTTTCGACGTTTTCTGGGGCATGCCACATAAAAAAATACGGCGAAACTACCCCATATTCATTAATATGGGTTAGTTTCGTCGTAATTACCCTTGTATTGCACCTACTAGTATAATGCAATTACTGGTCTGCTGCATCTCATCTGTTTTTATTGTCTGTATACAAATTGGTTTGTATTATGGTAATCAGTGGTTTGTATTAACAAAAAGCATCTGTAGTGGTATCTACTACGCCACATGTGAACTACGCGTCATACGTCACGGAAAATCCTGCATCTCGCAAGCAGAGTTTACCGCGCAACTAGCTTAAATAGAACGGCCCGACATGAATCATCGGGCAGTTGCCCGCCAGACACAACACCCGTCTGGTCGGAGGATCCTCCCTTTTCTATCGAGTATGAGTGAACTTTACACCCTGTTCCTCATACCTCATTTTCCCCATCAGAGGAGTAGTCTGAGGGCATGCATCTGGCAGTTAACATTGTTTTATACTATTCATATTACAATTCGACATATTAAATCTGTTTTTCTTTTGTTTTCAGGTAAGTTTCAATCATCTATTACATGTGGAACATAACTTTCAGATAAGTACTTAAACAATTCGGCGTTACGTGGCGTGGTAACCTAACCATTCCTATTACCAAAGTCTGAAATTTAAAATGTGCAGAAGAAGTGGTAATGGCCGAGTCAATTTCATGGGACCTAAGGGGCTTACAGGACCTAAACACAAAAAACGCAAGTTTGAGAAACAATAAAAGTATATGATCGACTACAGTAAACAAAATCAGAAAAATATATGATATTCTTCAGGATATATGCTGGGTAGATAGTGTGTTGAAAACATAATTCAACTAATTTGATATGATAGAAAAAAATCATGAAGATACCTCTAAAAACTTTCTTTTTACAATACAAACCATACTAATATACAAACAATCATTCTGATTTTTTGTCAGAGTATTCTACAAGTAACATACACGTTTTAATTTTTTCGTCCAAACAATAGATTTTTTATAATTAAATAATTGCTTCATATTTTGCAATAAATTACCAGGGTTGTGTCATCGCGCTTCTCTTTCTTTTCTATGCTGTCCGACAGTGACTGCCCTTTAGGTCATGTAAGCCCCTTAATTCAGTTATCGATAAAATATGCTGGCGCAATACTTGCCTTCCCCCTTTTGATGAATTGATGAAAAAATATTAGATTTATGTTTAAAAAAAATACCATAATTCTCAATTGAGGGCGATTGTTTACACAGGGGTCACAGCAGCGAACAAGAATTTTAATAAAAATTCTACAATTTAATTTTTTTTTTTCAAATATTTTTTCCGTCGATAAAATTAATCTTTGTTTCCCTCATTTCGTTATGTGCACATTATGAAGAATCACGACTTACGAAGACTAATTTGGAGTTGACATTTATTATTAATACTGACATTTACTTAATTATTTTTGACATTTTCAATTAATCAGACTTACTTAGATTTTTTTTTTTTTTTTTTGACATTTATAACTAAATAATTCCTCATTTAAATCTGACATCACTCAATTTTTTTTTTTAACAATATGTAATTGTTAATTTATTTTGAAATTTTAATTATGCATGATTTTCAAACATCTTTTTACTTTGTTTTAAATTCGTAATATTGAGCTAGATGCACACCATATTTGTACGCCTCCTGGCATAACACAGCGTTCTGTTCAACAAACTCAAGATCTGTATTTCTTTACCTGTGTTAACAAATAAAAGTGATTTGATTTGATCACACTGTATAAGGTGTAATGATAAATGGGGCCTAAAAGAATAGACCATGAGTCAGACAAAAGAATCATTATCTAACCTAATTTACATACCCAAACGGAGTTTTATAATAAAACCATAATTTCTAAAGTAATTTAAGACATATTGTTATAAATCGTGCTTGATTTGAGGTTAACTATACATATAAATCATTGCTTGATTAATGACGGACATTAAGGGTCAGTTCATACCGAGACGCGACGCGACGCGCAGTTTTCAAGATAGAAATACAATTACAGACCTTACCTACTACACAAAAAGGTACACAATTCAGTGAGCTACGCCATGCGGCGGCGGCGGCGCCGCCGCGCTGCGTAGCTCGACGTAGTAGGTAGACACTACTGCGCGTCGCGTCGCGTCTCGGTGTGAACAGACCCTTAACGTCTCTTGTTTGGGTTTTGAACTAGTTTCTACCCGTGACTTTGTTTGACCTGTTGTATCACGATCATCCCAATTTATTTGGGATTGGCGTAGCATGTCTTATTTATTTATATAAAGGATGAAATTGAAAACTTGCGAAAAATCGAAGTAACTGTTACATAATCATAATAAATTGTCTTTTCCCGAATTTAAATTCTTGAAAAAAATCGTGTAATTATCGTCTTAGATAGTGCAAACTAAGTTATTGCCTTCAAGTAGACACGAATTATCGTCGTTACTGTATTTTTTTTTTCAAATTTATCAAAACAATGAAAATTAAAGTACCTACCAATTTGCGCGCCCGACAGGCGAGCATTCATCGCTGAGTTCAAACCATGAATCAAGTTGGCAACGTGTTGAACTAGCGGTGTTTACCTAATTTTGACCGTTCGTTCCTTCGAAAAAAAAAAGAGCGCGCGACGACGCGTGACGTTACAAATCGCTCACCTACGGATGTGCAATCTACCTACTTATTGGCACGCTGAAGAATAGAATAGAATAGAATAGAAATACTCTTTATTATGTACACCAAATAAATTACAGACATAAAAATAGAAACTGTACACAGGGCATATTGTGAAGAAGATATTTTAATTGGTCGCGCCTATTCAATTTCAACTTGTAGACTTTATTATACACACTTTGTGTATTGAGAGGCCCGTGGCTAAATAATAATAGCCGCACAGGTCGATCGATCAGGTTAAGCTACGCTTGCCGCGGTTGTTCTGTGGATGGGTGACCATCTTTACATACCAAGACCCCTCCGTGCCTCGGAAAGCACGTTAAGCCGTTGGTACCGGCTGTCATTCGTGGATCTTTGAAAGTTGTTACGGGTCGTCAGAAGCCCGAAAGTTTGACAACCAGTTTTACCAAGGGGTATCGTATTACCTAGTAACTGGGTTGTGCAGGTCAGATAGGCAGTCGCCCCATGTAAAATACTGGTACTCAGTTGCATCCGGTTAGACAGGAAGCCGACCCCAACATAGTTAGGAAAAGGCTAGGCAGATGATGATGTCTTTATTGTACACCACACAAATACATAACAAAAAAAAATACACCAAACACTACAAAATGTACAGACGCCAGCACATCAAGCTACTACAATCTGTCAAATTTCTTTAATAGATTTTCAACTTTATCGCTAAAGCATAAGGTTCAAAGTTGATTGGGAAAATTTGACAGTTTCGTGTAGCTTGATGTGCTGGCGTCTGTACAATGGGTGGGATGGGGTCTTCTTCCTCCATACTTCTCTATTAGTCGTCATCTCAACAGTTACCCCAATTCTAGCCACTCAAACTCAAACCATTTATTTCGATTAAACCAATTACAGGCACTTTTGAATTGTCAAGGGGTCGGTCAGTCAGAAAGATGTAGCTAGTTGCCCATTCCAAAGCGTAGGTACCTATGGAGAAGAACGGGCAAGAAACTCCATGGACACTCTTTTAAATCAAAATAATATGGTTACAAAGTCTTGTTGACATCATTCATGTTAAAAATTATGCATGTGAGAACGATGCAGAACGTTAAAAGCGTCCGTAATGAAAAGTCGAAAAAAAAACCATTCAAATATTAAAATAAGCCATGGCAGCAAAGAGATGACCAGGGGGTCTACTCCGAAGCGGTTAACCACTGTATCGGCCGAATGTTCGGTCATTTTCTGATTCGAATATTGTTGTCCTACTACGAATTAAAAAAAAGAAAAGGTAAAAAAAGGGTCAAGGGTTCTAAAAAGGTTCGAATTGGCACAGTTTGGTCGGGACCAATAGTCAATATAGGAAATTAATGGTAGTAGAAAATTACCGAACATTCGGCCGATACAGTGGTTAACCGCTTCGGAGTAGACCCCCAGGCCCTACTGACGGCGCCCGTTCACGAATATGACGCATGTATTAGCACCATTCAGCTCAACCATTTTGAAGGGAGCTAAATGATCCAACACACGCGCCACCATCAGCGAGACATTTGACCTTTGACCACACCTTCTTTCCCACGGTCCATTCATCGTTCCTTTGGCCTTGTTTGACCCATGAAAGGATATCGCGTGTGTATTTTTGAACGATTTTTATTCGCCCTAGAAAAATAGGCGCTATTTTTCACTGTCTCGAAAATGAAAATATGAGAGGTTTTTCATAAAAATATCGAGAGTATTTTAGAAAATACAGTGGCAAATTTTTGTTTTTGTGGGTGACCCTGTGTTTAACTAACTTACTATGTAACTGGCTCGGTTTTTTTATTTAGCTTTAGGCAGGTTGAATAAGGCTAGTCAAAATCCATCATCTAACTAGGAATCAACTAAGAAGTAAGAACGCTCTCCATCAAGTCACCTTTCAAACAAAAACAAAATCTGATCAGCCGTTTGGGAGCTTCGATGCCGCAGACAGACAGACACACAGATTACACACACACTTATAACATCGCTCTTTTTCCATCGGGGGTTAAAAATAGTGGAAGCTAAAATAATGATGAAATGAAAAATCTCTGAAATCAAAACTGTCAAAATTAAAGCAAACATTTTAATGTCTGTTATGTTGGTACCTACATGTCTAAACATTTGAACACGAAATGGTTTCCTTGAGTCGTCATTGCAGCCAACTTAATGAAATTTTCCGGAAGCCACAGGATGCGAGGAAGTACCAACGAAATTAAATTAAATGTTGGTATAACATTCCAAGATTCGGCTAAGTGTTTCAATTACTGGAAAGTATATTTGCAAGCAGCATTGCTTGCGGATATCTATGCTTGTTTCTTATGTAAGCACATTATTTTTTTTAGTTGACTGTACCTTTAAAGTACTTGTAATTTGGGACGAAGCACCATTTCAATAGTGCTATGGAACAAACTAAGATTTTTTTGAAATGTGGAACAAAACTTCAGTACGAATGAAGAATAAATTCTGAAAGAGTAAATAATTGACAAATGCGTGCACTGACTGAACAGGTCTACTCAACCTGTGTGGTTCTTTCCTCAAAAGACCATTTCAGACACCAATCTACATGATCTGACCAAGATTATGTCTGGACTTTAAAAGATACTGTGACCTCTGAGTTTGTTTCGGCTTTTCTTCTCAGAGTAGTCAGATAGGTAGGAAACGCCGACTTCATCTAGTTTATAAAATATGATTGACGTGTAAGTGTTTGTAAAAACCTACTTAAAACCAATAATCATAAAAAAAGACAAAAATACTTAGTACATTTATTTTGAATAGAATTAAAGTCCTCCAGACCGTATTTCGGCCACGGCGGCCAATATCAACAGAGTGCCTTCTGCGCGGGAGATATTATAGTGCACAAGCGTGCGCGCAGAAACAGGTGCACTCCCTCTTCCCTCACTCTCATAGTCCGATGGGACGGCAATCCGACGCATCCGGAGAGAGATCAGGCGCAGGACTTCGAGACACGGGGGTATCACACCGCCGACTACGAAACCCCGTGCTGTTACTAAGAAATTCATAATGGAAAAACTCAATAACATTTTGCCCGACCCGGGAATCGAACCCAGGATCCCATGCTTAGCAGTCTCGCTTGCGACCACGAGACCAACGGGGCAGTTTAGAATTAGGAACATTTAATAAAACATACGTTTTCTTAGAAAAAAACATGAATAAATTAATGATACCAATGTAACAAAATAATTGTGATCATTACTTCCCTGCTGAGACCCTTTTTCATATACGTCGTAGGAATAACAATAGACTCACTTTTTTTTCTAATTAATCAAAACGTGTAGAACTTATTTCTATCAGGCGTTATTGTAATAAACTTAAGGGGCTTACATGACCTAAAGCGCGGTCACTGTCGGACGGCATAGAAAAGAAAAAGAAGCGCGATGACACAACGCTGGTAATTTATTGCAAAATACGAAGCAATTATTTAATTACAAAAAATCTATTGATTGGACTAAAAATTAAAACACTGCTTTAGTATGTTGCTTGTAGAATGATCTGACAAAAAATCAGAATGATTGTATGTGTATTAGTATGGTTTTTATTGTAAAAAGAAAGTTTTTAGAGGTATCTTCATGATTTTTTTCTGTCATATCAAATTAGTTGTATTATGTTTTCAACACACTATCTACCTAACATATATCCTGAAGAATATCATATATCTTTCTGATTTTGTTTACTGTAGTCGATCATATACTTTTATTGTTTCTATAACTTGCGTTTAGGTCCTGTAATCCCCTTAACAAATTATGAGTTATTTTAAGTATCAGTGAGAAGGTAGAGTTAGAGGGGCTCGTGGCTAAATAATATCGATCGATCAGGTTAAGCTACGCTTGCCGCGGTTGGTCTGTGGGTGGGTGACCATATTCACATACCGAGACCCCTCCGAAGCCGTAGGTCATTCGTGGATCTTTGACAGTCGTTACGGGTCGTCTAAATCTAACAACCAGTTTTACCAAGGGGATACCTACCCCTTGGTAAGACTGGTTGGTAACCCAGTTACTGGGTAATACGACAGTATTAACCAGTAACTGGGTTGTGGAGGTCAGATAGGCCGTCGCTCCATGCCATAGTGGTATTCAGCTGCATCCGGTTAGACTGGAAGCCGACCCCAACATAGTTGGGAAAAGGCTAGGCAGATGAATGATAGAAAAACACGTTTAGCTATAAGCGATTTAAGTGTGATGATCACCCATCCACGGACCGACCTCGGTAAGCGCAACTTAACCGTGTTTTATTTCTCACTACTTGTATTATAATTATGACAAACAGACAGGTTTCGTGATTAGCCTGTGGGTGGCCCTAAGTAGTCAGGCCAGTTATTAGTATGTTTGTGTACGAGGTAATCTCAGAAACTTGATGTGGTATTTTTATGGAGACAATTTGCACGCTTATGTCTAGTTTTTGCTACTTAACATTTTGATGAGAGAAATTACTTAATCAATTTTAATAAATTATCTAGTTCCTTGTGAGGCCTGTGGCTAAATAATAACAGCCGCACAGGCGGCACAGGTCGATCTATCAGGTTAAGCTACTCTTGCCGCGGTTGGACTGTGGATGGGTGACGATCTTTACATACCGTGTCCCCTCCATGCATCGGAAAGCACGTTAAGCCGTTGGTCCTGGCTGTCATTCGTGGATCTTTGACAGTCGTTACGGGTAGTCAGAGACCCGAAAGTCTGACAACCAGTCTTACCAAGGGGTATCGTATTACCCAGTAACTGGGTTGTGAAGGTCAGATAGGCAGCTCCATGTAAAATACTGGTATTCAGCTGCATCCGGTTAGACTGGAAGCCGACCCCAACATAGTTGGGAAAAGGCTAGGCAGATAATATCTGGTTCCTTGTGGATGAGATTTTTTTTTGGATGATAGATAGAATCTTTTTACGCTCCGTACAGGGTGGGAATAATCTTATCTTAATTAAAGGGCTTTCTAACAGAGAACCTTAATTATGATGGAATGAAATTAATCATAAAAGAAAAGAAAGAAAGAAAGAAAAAGTATTTATTGCGACTCGTACAGGAAGATCACAAACTAAACTAAACACAGTAAAATAAAAATCCAAGTTATATAAAAAAAAAGTAACAAAAGGAAAACATGACCATGATACCTTTGCCCTGTCAGTAGACCATCCTACAGGCTACGGCTAAGACCAAACATTTTGTGACTTGTGTGTCACGTAATTTACATCACACTCGAAGCAAAATACGTCCAAAAAAAAAAACAATATTGTTTGGACGTAAATTCGTTGCGTGAGTCCAGCCAATAGCATCCCCTCCACAGGAAGATATACCTTCTGAATTCTTTATTGAATCACCAGAGAGTTTCCTATCCGGGTACAAGTTTCTAGCCTATTGGAAAACCGATTTATTCCGGTCAGATCCCCTGAACCCCCCCTCCTCGATCCCCTGACTTCGTACCCAAGTAGGCCGCAGCAAGGACAATCTCCACAAGTGGGGGTTCTTGAACGGCTCAGAACTCCGGTGTGTATGATGCGGTGTCTCTCCACAGACAGTGGCTCACCTCATATCTTGCACTGCACGCCCTGTCACCTGCACACATGAGGACCTAATGGCTGCGTCAGCGAATGCTATCCGCGTTGCTGAAATTTGGACTAAACAAATTTTAAAAAATTATATATTTCGCACACCCAGAACAACACTGCACTAAGTCTAAATTCAGAATCGACGAAAAACCGTTATCTCATATTGATTGTGACAGTTATTGCGAATGTCCTGCACATTGCATGTAAAGAATCCAATGCGTATCAACATTATAAGTTCAGTTGATTGTTGCGGCAAATTTTCGGCTATTCAATTATATTTTAAAGTCGATTTTGAGATTTTTCGACATAATACAGTGTTGTTCTGGGTGTGCGATAATGTTTTCGTGTTATTTTTGCCATTGACACGTTAAGAAGATTGTTTTGTTGACTCATTGATAAAGTTTCACTCCAAGACAACTACTGTAGTCGTATCGAAAACTATATGAATATTACAATAAATTAACGGGGACAGCGTACGGGGACAACGGGAAGTAATTTTAATTATTTTATTAAATTCCCTTTGTCTCCTTTTACGGGGACAAATGGCCTACGGGGACAACGAGAATACAGGTCAATTTATGGTTTTTGAATATTGCCAAAATACAACTGGCTAAATTAGCACTTGTTTCTGAGATTTGCCTTGTAAAAGTAATAACTAGGCATTAGGCTAGACCGCCCAAAGACCCAATAAAAAACCAGTCCATTTTCATTTTCATTTTCATTAAAACCTACAAAGGCCTCCTTTTAATTACGCGAGGGTCTTCAATTCTTTTTAATTTGATCAAGGATTCTTTATTATCTTATTTTTAGGTAAAAAAATGGTATTTACCTTAACATTAATTGGAGGGTCGAGCGTAACATTGTATTATTTTTTGTAAGAGTAGAGTATAAAGTGCTGACGATTTTTTAGGTGGTAAAATTACACTTTGGAAGGAAAATAATTTTTTTAGGTGAAAAAAGAAGTTTTTGCGAACACAAAATAAAAAACCGGGCAAGAGCGAGTCGGACTCGCGCACCGAGGCGAGGGTTCTGTACCATCATATGTTTTTAAATTTTCATTGGCGAGGCCTATAATCGTCAGAGAATTTTGACACTGCACGCTGCGGTGTAGAATATTGCAGTTTTAGGTCAGCGCCATCTCTTCACCGATAATGGAACTAATGTAACTTATGTGGATGATTTATGAGCTATTTATAGACATCGTTTTATTTTTCCTGTAATCTTTACATAAACTTCTATCACATAAAATAATTTCAGATTTTTCTGTATGCAAACTTCGGAGATAAGGGGGGAACGGTATTTTTTTTTACATTTTTCATCAAAAGTCGAAAACTATGCGGCCTAAAAAAAAGGTAAAGTGTTTGAGAATGTGCAAACTGCGCTCTTTCATATGATACCCACATGCCCTAGTAGCCCCACTTCGAATTTATCAGACAAACTTTCAGACACTGTTGCAAAAAAAAAAAATCTTTTTTATTTGCAAAATAGTTTAACAAACGTCATCTAAAACTATTCTAAATTTAAAATTGATAGCATTAGTAGTTCTTGAGATATCCAGCTGTGACAGACGGACAGACAGACAGACTGAGTCGCACCATAAGGGTTCCTTTTTACCATTTTGGTACGGAACCGTAAAAAGAACTGGCATGTTTTTGCCTTTCCCAAACTTGCTATTTTCAGCAGGTACAGATTTTTAATATTTTAAGCTCTGACTGAGAGCACTGGTGGCCTTACAAGTTGTAGGTCGTGGGTTCGAACCCAGACAGGCGTTTTACTTTGTGTAAAAAATTTCATCACCACTGCTCTCAAAACGGCGAAGGAAAACATCGTGAGGAAACCGGCATAACCTAGAACCAAACATTCGAAGACTGAAGACCAACCAACCCGCACTGGGCATGCGTGTTACAGCATTATAGCCCACTCCCTCACGAAGAGAGGAGGCCTATGTCCCAGCAGTAGGAACTTCGAAACTTCGAAGTGAACCCTACATCTAATTAACTTTCCGGACTGGTAAAAACACATCGGGTGTAGGGACAACTGTCAAATTGTGGTGTCATCTCCACACGGATGTGCCTTACAGGCGTTGCACGGGGGGGGTTCCGGAATTGGTCTTTTAAGAGGAACCGGGACCACCCCGATGTGCTGATGGTGATCACCGGGGTGGTTTTAGTGAGGTAAAAATCCCACACTCCCCGACCTCCCCGGAGGTCGGGTGCCTTTTGAAGGTTCCCCCCGACAAAAAAAAAAAAAAAGTCGGGCCCCAACCTAACCAATGTCCGTAGGTGATAAGGAGTAGGAATCTCCGGTAACTTCCATCTCCAGTTTGACCCTACTAGGGTAACACACTATTAATAACAATCTAATTTTGAAGGATATTGCCAATCCATTGCTTCATATGTTCGAAAACTTTATCTGCTCAACAACGTGAATAACGCAATGAATGATATAGAACTGTCAAAACGAAAGCCATTCTTACTGTTAGTGTGTTACGCAATTACCTTTCAGATCCTTACGATCGGGTATTTTAATCATTACTTCTTAGTAACAGGGACTACTATTAAGGTCTAACACTAAATGTCATTTAAAAAATTCAAAAAAAAAACTGAAATTCTCTCTTATGGTATAAAATCAGATTACGTGGTGCCCCCCGAAATTAAAGAAAAAATATTTTAGGAATAAGGACCACCCTACTATTCATGTTAAACACGAAGTAACTGTGTAGCCTATGTTGGCGATCCGGATCCAATAAATAATAAAAAAAAAAAAAAATACCACATAAAAGGACGATGCCTGTTAAGTTAACCTAACTAACGATCCGAAGCAAAACTTAACACTTGTTTACAGCCCATTTGACATAATTATAGAGAGTTTAACTCTCTATGGCACTCTGCCAAACTGAGACAAATTGTAAACACATCCGAGTTTCTGGTTGTTGGGCCCTGTTTCCTTCTAAGATATTAGTGGTTTCCGTGTTTTTGAGCGGGAAATAAAACTCGTACAAAAATAAATAAAGCTAACGGTTTTATTTGACTCAGACAGGCGCTTTACTTTGTGTAAATTATTTCATCACCACTGCTCTCAAAACGGTGAAGGAAAACATCTTGAGGAAACATCGGCATGTCCTAGAACCAAAAAATCGAAGACATGTGAAATCTACCAATCCGCACTGGGCCCGCGTGGTGGATTACGGCCCACTCCCTCTCACCGAGAGGAGGCCTGTGTCCCAGCAGTGGGAACATTATAGGCTGATTATGGTATGGATGGTTTTATTTGAGCTTTCTCGAGTCGATGCGAGAACTTAGGGTTCAATTAAATTATGTGTACTTAAGGCATCTTTGAAGTTTCCACCTTTCATTATTAAGTGGCTTACAGGACCTAAACGCAAAAAACGCAAGTTTTGGAAGCAGTAAAAGTATATGATCGACTACAGTAAACAAAACTCAGAAAAATATATGATATTCTTCAGGATATATGCTAGGTAGATAGTGTGTTGAAAACATAATACAACTAATGTGATACGATAGAAAAACATCATGAAGATACCTCTAAAAACTTTATTTTTACAATAAAAACCATACTAATAATACATGCAATTATTCAGATTTTTTGTCAGATTATTCTACAAGCAACATACTAAAGCACTAGTGTTTTAATTTTTAGTCCAAACAATAGATTTTTTGTAAATAGATAATTGCTTCATATTTTGCAATACATTAATAGTTTTTAAAAATATGATTGACGTGTCAAAGTGTTTGAACTTACAGAAATAAAATCATTTATAATAACAAAGCGATTTTAAAGCTACAAAATATAAAGTTCACCATTTTCATTCAAGAATCCCTATTCGCATATAAAGAAAATGTTTCATGTGTTATACTCGTAATATTCTAAGTATGTACTTAAAGATATCGTTTATAACGAGGAGTTCCTTTTAATGAGTAGAAAATGTGTTCTCGGAACTGAGTTAATTATATTTTTAATTTATACTGCTTCGCACGCGTGTTGCGGGTTAAGTTATAAGCGGAAGCGATTATGATGTATATGTATGTTTTTCTGGAATATGTGGGTACTTATTCATTAACTGTGAAGAATGGTTACATAGAGAGAGGTATTTGAAAGAAAGATGGACGGATTGTGTGGAAGAAGCTTTGTGTAAAAATCTATATTTATAGTCAACAGTTGATTTTATTGAAAGGCAGTCTTTTATTATGTAACTAGCTTCCGCCCGCGGCTTCGCCCGCGAGGTTTGTCGATAAAAACTATCCTATGTCCTTCCCCGGGATGCAATTTATCTCTCTGCCAAATTTTATCGAAATCCGTTCAGTGATTTACGCGTGAAAAGGTAACATACAGACCGACAGACAGAGTTACTTTCGAATTTAGAAAATTAGTATGGATGGTAGGAAACGGGAACATTGATGGCCCAATGGTAACGGCCGCGACTTACGAGTTGTAGGTCGTAGGTTCGAACCCAGAGAGGTGCTTTGCTTTGTGTAAATTATTTCATCACCACTGCTCTCAAAACGGCGAAGGAAAACATCGTGACGAAACCGGCACTGGATGTATTACGGCCTACTTCTTCTCACCGAGAGGAGGGCATGGTGTCCCAGCAACTACCAACTCCCTCTCAATCGAATGTGTCTGTGTCCCAGCAGTGGGAACATTATAGGCTGATTATGCTACATGTTATCTTTAGCTGGTGTCTGTAAACTTTTGGCTATTCTTTGGCATGTGCGTGCGTGTCTATTAGCATGCAATTGTTTTACATGGAGGTGACATCGAGGTAGCGAGCTAAACCGCGACCGCGAGGTATCGCAGTGAGGTATCCTTCGCCATGTGCGTGCGTGTCTATTAGCATGCATTTGTTTTACATGGAGGTGACATCGAGGTAGCGAGCTAAACCGCGACCGCGAGGTATCGCAGTTAGGCATCTTCGGCACGTATGTATGCACTTTCTCTTCATCAAATCCACGCTTCATTACTCCACTTACCCGCTTCAGTTCATCCCTTATCCCACTCTAAACATTATTGAATTTACCTACATTTACGGAGCCTCTTAACATTTAAGTAGAGAATAACGAAGCACAATTTAGTTCCACCAATTACGGAGTTAATTTTGTGAAGAAAGTCCCTGAGGGTTTTAAAGGGTGGAAAGAACTAGGTAGGGAAATATCGTAATCAAAGTATCGATAAATGTTCATTGGAATAAAATTATCGATATCAAGGTATCTAGAATTAGAATTAAATAGGCTTAACGTAGGATTAATACAATCAATTTTATCCCAACCAACTTCAGAAGGTGCCAAAAAGTAATGTCGGTTAATAACATTCCTTCATCGGTGACTTCTATCGTTTATGTGATATTGTTGAACTGTTTACTATAGTTTATGTTAGTAGTTGTCAGTAGTATTTGTTAGTTATTTAAAATTATTATAAGTGTTAATGTAACAGTGGTAAAAGGCACGATGGGGTTGGCATATCTGTTTAGATAAAAACCCCAAAACAAATAAAAAGAAAAAAAAAAAGAAAGGTATCTAGCTTTTCCAATTTATTCATAATCATTTATTTGCAATAGGTATTAGCACAGTGTTGGTGTTAAAGTCAGTAATAAAGTTCTTAATACAAAGTCGGACATTTTGTTATGCAAAACATTACGTTTTTGTTTTTGAAATTCTAGGGTAAAATTAAAATTAAAAAAGTTATTGCCTTATTGGTCTTCGTTGATCTAATTAATGATCGCATGCGTGACTGTTGAAGCAAATCAAGCTACCCGAAACTGACAAATTTTTCCAATCAACTTTCAACCTTATGCGTTAGCGATAAAGTTGAAAATCTATTAAAGAAATTTGACAGATTGTAGTAGCTTGATGTGCTGGCGTCTCTACTTACCTACTATTGGGTTTTCTTCAAGTAAGAAATTTTCAGTAACTACACCCCAATTCCAGATTTGTGGATAGTGGATAACGGTAAACTTTTATCAATGACCTCTAGTTTGTTTCGGCCTTTCTTCTCAGAGTAGTCAGATTGGAAACGCCGACTTCATCTAGTTTTTTTTTTTTATATGGTTGACCTGTAGAAGTGTTTGTACAAACCTTCTTACAGAAATAAAATCTTTTGTGATTTATCGATAAAACACCATAGAAAAATATCGATTAGAATAATTGGTATCGTAACAAGAGTAGGTAAGTACCGATACTTACGTAAGTATCGATACTTTTTCGGATCCTGCCTAGGGCTTACCCTTAATTGGGTACTTGTAAGTAGATAAATAAGTATTGTGTCTAGTTTTTAAAGTAGGGTGAGGCACCCAATTGTCGGCCAGTATGTTTATTGTTATTGTATTAGGTAGCTCCTTTTTGTCCTATTTTATTGTTCAGTACTTATTTGCTTTGCAAAGGTTTTTTTTTGTAATTTTCGTATTTTTGCTATTGTAACCTTTTTTTCTTAGTAATTGGTTGATGTTTTTTTTCGTAATTAAAAAGGGCCTTTCAGTGAAATATTGGTTTACATTATAGGTATACACGAACGCTAACAAGCTTCATTTGTAGAGGCGCTTTAAATAAACAGAATCAGCCTATAATGTTCCCACTGCGATCGCGATCGACCGATTGGCCACCCCTGCCCTAGAAGGACATTATAGTGACCATAAGGTCACTCAAGAACATCACACTAATATTATAAAGGCGAAAGTTTGTGAGTGTGTGTGTTTATATGTTTATTACTTCTTCACGCTCAAACGGCTGGACCAATTTTGATAAAATTTTGTATGGAGGTAACTGACACCCTGGATTAACATATAGGCTACTTTTTATCCCGATATTTCCACGGGATCGACACTTACGCGGGTGAAACCGCGGGGTGCAGCTAGCAGCTATGACCTATAAAGGTGCTGTTCTTCAGAAAGGTCAGGTGCGTAGTACCAGATGTATGAATGAATGACAGTCGGAACTTTCCGAGACACTGAGGGGTCTTGGTATGTAAAGATGGCCACCCCTCCACGGATCGACCGCGGCAAGCGTAGCTTACCCTGATTGATCGACCCGTAAGCCGTTATTACTTAGCCAAAATCCATCTTAAAAATATTAAAATAGGTGCCTCTGACATTTTGAACTCCAATTAATACAGCAATCATAAAAACTAATAGACTTCGCCTACTATTTTAATGAAAGCAATTCTCGAGTTCAACCCCCGAGCCAATCTATTAAGAAAAAGAATAAAAATCACGTTTAAATTACCACTTCGGTTTTAACTGGCTTTTTCTCAAGCTTTTACTGAAAAGACAGAACCGAGTAATTTACTAATAAAGTTTTATTTGATGAGTATTTTATTGTTAGATATATTAATAGAAGAAGAAGAAGGGGTGGATTTTGTCCCCTGTGCAGGGCTTGCATGGAGGCTGATGAAACCATTGCACATGTGCTCTTTGAGTGCACAGGCGTCACCCAGATAAGGTCAGAAACCCTCGGGACACCCAGATCGTACACAGATGTTCTTAACAGACCAGGAGATTTGATCAGCTTCTGGAGGGAGGTGGGTTTGGTTGGAATAACCACCGACGGCCGCCATGGCCCACGCACAATGGTCCACTGAAGGACTAAGTGCGGAAACCAAACCCCTAACATAGAACATATAGAACATAGGGGTGGATTTTACCGCTTGCTTCCATTAACTCGAAAATGGGTATCGGTCTTTGAGTCAAGTTATGAACACATCCCAAACGATTTTTAAAACATCCACCCCTTTTTTTTTCGGATGGGAAATCATCAAATGACCCCCCCGCTGTGGGTGGAAGGGAGGGTCAGACTCTTACTGACTAAAACCCACCCATGTTCCTTCCTTAGCCCTTTATGTTCCGGGCCAGCGGTAACCCTTTCGGACAATCCCGCTGACCCGGCAAGCTTCGGCCTATGGCCTATCCTCGATGCTGACATCTCCAAATCCACCCCTGTGGGGGTGAAAAGCCAGTTTATTTGAAAAATCTGATTCCTTTAATCTACAAACTTAAAAATAGTCATACATTTTCGAAATTTTTAGAGGAAAGTACGAAATACACGCGGACGAAGTCGCGGGCAAAGTGCTAGTCTATCTATAAAAACAAATTAACTTAAAGCGTCGGCTTGTAAAATATTTGAATTTCCCAGTTTTATTGCACGTTCTAAAAAAATATTTCTTGCTCAAAAAGAAATTATAATCAAAAAAACAATTAATTAAAAAAACTAAAAAACCCGACTGCGGTAAAAAAATTAAGTTAAAAAAACTGAAAAGCTAAAAACAAGGCCATTTTAAATTAAATAAAAGTTGGAAGCAGGCGGGACCCATACCATTTTTTTATTATACATATTTTCAAACTCAAATGGGTCACGCCTGCTTCCAACTTTTATTTAATTTAAAATGGCCTTGTTTTTAGCTTTTCAGTTTTTTTTAACTTAATTTTTTTACCGCAGTCGGGTTTTTTAGTTTTTTTAATTAATTGTTTTTTATTTCCAGCTTTTTAGTTTACAAATTTGAAAGATAATATAATTATTTTATTTAACGTGTTTTTTACGATTTGTCACTACGAATTACTTTTAACCATATAAGTTGTATATATTTTTGTAATCACCTTTTAAATCCCTTAATTTTGATATATCACTCGATGGTATAAGAAGAAAAAAAAAAATTCGAACTCCACAATATGGCACCCTAAATCCGCCATTTTACTTTGTTTTTGATTTTAATGTAGCCAGTGACACTCGCGCTACCAAGACAAATCTAAAGACGTATAATTTATCCAAATCCGTTCATTCGTTTACAAGTTACGAGGGAACAAAGAAACGGACATACATACATACATACATACATACAGGTCAAACACATAACCCTCCTTTTGGGCTTCGCCGCAGTCGGGTAAAAATATTGAATATGGAGTCATTTGATGATTCCCACCAAAAAAAGAAAAAAAAAGATACTTATCTTATTGAAGTAACAAAAATTATTAAGAAAAAAAATTGTCCCTTGTTTGAAACACATGCATGTTCCTATTGTTGGTGAACCAATAAAATACCGAAAAAAAGATATATTTATCTAATTACCTATTATGAACAAGGTATATGTCCCAATTATCACACATATCAAACTGTAGCTACACCTGTTGGTACTCCAAAAACTTTTTTCTACGCTCCTTTTTAGGGTTCCGTACCCAAAGGATAAAAACGGGACCCTATTACTAAGACTCTACTGTCGGTCTGTCTGTCACCAGGCTGTATCTCATGAACCGTGATAGCTAGACAGTTGAAGTTTTCACAGATGATGTATTTCTGTTGCCGCTATAACAACAAATAGTAAAAACAGAATAAAAGAAATAGTTAAGGGGGTCTCCCATACAACAAACGTGTTTTTTTCGGCGTTTTTGCCTTGTGGTACCCTTCGTGGCCAGTTTTTTTTTTTTTACACTTAAATTATTTTTTTCTTTCAAACCGGCCAGTAGACTAACTTTTATTTGTTTTAATAACAATCTTATTCACTTTAACGTTTTATATTTTGCTTTATAGCGGCAACAAGCAGTAATGTTTGGTTAAGAGGCCTCCTACGGCATAAGGCTTGTTACTGACTTACGATTATGCGTGGGGATTGTCTTACGTAATTTAAGTTTAGTAGGTCGTCTGTTGAAGCGGGCTTATATTTCAGTAACATTATTTTGTGTACTAACCTACTGACTATATTGTTCTTTATTTTTTAATCTGTTTTTCTTTAACAAGTAAAGTTGTTTAATAATTACCAACTGTTTTTTCGGAGCTATGGTTATTGGTTGCGTTCGTGAACTTAATTTTTCAAAAAAAAAAAGCTACTACTGTTATAGTTGATTTTTCTATGGAATGTGTTTTAGGCTGATTATACAGACGCCAGCACATCAAACTTCTACAATCTGTCAAATTTCTTTAATAGATTTTCAACTTTATGGCTAAAGCTTAAGGTTCAAAATTGATTGGGAAAAATTGACAGTTTCGGGTAGCTTGATGTGCAATCAGTCATAAACATTCCCACTTCTAGGATACAGGCGAGAAGGCCTGAGTGTGAGTGGGCCATAATCCACCTCGTGGTTTTGCGGGTTGGTATCGGACTAAAGTTGTCACTATGTAGGAAAAACGCTTCTTCTTAAAAAGAGAAGAAAAGTTTTGATTACCATACTTCTTTACTGGAAATTGGCTATTTAAGGGATTACAGGCAAGTTTTAGAAGCAATAAAAGTATATGATCGACTACGGTAAACAAAATCAGAAAAATATATGATATTCTTCAGGATATTATGATAGGCAGATTGTGTGTTGAAAACATAATACAACTAATTTGATACGATAGAAAAAATAATGAAGATACCTCTAAAAACTTTATTTTTACAATAAAAACCAAACTAATATACATACAATCATTCTGTTTTTTTGTCAGATTATTCTACAAGCAACATACTAAATTACTAGTGTTTTAATTTTTTAGTCCAAACAATAGGTTTTTTGTAGATAGATAATTGCTTCATATTTTGCAATACATTACCAGCGTTGCGTCATCGCGCTTCTCTTTCTTTTCTATGCAGTCCGACAATGACCGCGCTTTAGCTTATGTAGTCTTTTTAAGACTATTTCCTAAGTCCAGGTTGTCTGGCGATGTTTTTCGTCGTTAAAAGTCAGTGGATTCTATTAAAAATTAATAAGTTTTGAACTTTTTAAATAATGGATTAAATGTCATTAAGCAAAACATAATTATTATGATTGAAAAATCTGGGATGATAATCTGAATTCATATATGTACAGACGCCAGCACATCAAGCTACCTGAATCTGTAAAATTTTCCCAATCAACATAGAACCATATGCTTTAGCGATACATTTCGAACCCATAGGTTTATGTAAAGTGTCGTATTTCAAGGTTGCATTCGTTATTTCACGAAAAAATCGCAATTTAAAGTTGCCAAGTGTTGACATATTAGTGCTCGTGACTGTACAACGTCGAAAGAGATCATTTTAAAGGAGCTGTAAAGATATATTTCCCTTTTAATTTTCATTAAATTTCATTTAAAACTTACGAATCATCGCGGAGTTTTGGCGATTCGTAAGTATTAAATGAAATGCTTTTATCCCCTACGTAATAAAAGCCAAGAGATCCAAGCTTCGACATTTGACTCTCAATAAATCTAACATTTAAAATCAATGTTTTATTCATTTAGGCATAAAATGAAAAAAAAAAACAAAGGCATCTCGATGTGAACCGAGAAGCTTAGACATCTCATTTCCCTAAACTCTGTCGAAGAATCGATAAAATTTCGATTCTGTCCTAATGATTCAATGGTGACTACTTTATCCCCTTAATTTTCAATAAAAAACCCTCTATTTACATAATTAAGCCACTTTAGGCCGCTCACAAACTTACGATTGTCGTGTGTCGTTAACCATTTTAGTGGTTGTAAATTCAGTCGGTTCAGAGACATTTTAATTTTAAATGGGCGCTGTGTTTTATTGTAAATGTGACTACTCCGTTCTAGAATTAACATAGTTATTCATAAGTGTTTAAATTGTTTATTTTTATTAATTGTTTTGTTGTGTTACAGTTCTCTGGATTTAATTTATGAAACCGGTGTGGCATCTGTTTTAATTCAAGATAAAAAAAACTGGCCAAGTGCGAGTCGGACTCGCACACGAAGGGTTCCGTACCACAAGGCAAGAACGCCGAACAAAACACGTTTGTTGTATGAGAGCCCCCCCTTAAATATTTATTCTGTTTTTAGTATTTGTTGTTTTAGCGGCAACAGATATACATCATCTGTGAAAATTTCAACTGTCTAGCTATCGCGGTTCTTGAGCTACAGCCTGGTGACAGACAGACGGACGGACAGACAGCGAAGTCTTAGTAATAGGGTCCCGTTTTTACTCTTTGGGTACGGAACCCTAAAAAAACATCACGAAACTTGGTTACTTTAGTGGTTTCGAAAATCTATGGCACTGCTGCAAGATAACGGATACATAGAATACTCATTATTAGGTACAACATATAAATCATGCTAAAATTATAAATGCAAAAGTTCGTGAGGCTGAATGGATGTTTGTTACTCTTTAACGCAAAAACTACTAAACGGATTTTGATGAAATTTGGTACACAGATAGTTTATAACCAGGATTAACACATAGTATACTTTTTATCCCGATATTCCTACAGCATCGAGACTTATGCGGTTGAAACCGCAGGGCACTGCTAGTTACTGATATAAATGTAGAACTTTTACAAATGGTGACACAATGGGCGGTCTTATCGCTAAAAGCGATCTTTTAAAGACAACCTTTGGATGGATTAAAGGGAGAAGGAGAGACAATACTACAGGGGAGTCTGTAGTGTACCGTTTTGTTACATACAATAAATACATTCATACTAATATTATAAATTCGAAAGTAACTCTGTCTGTCTGTCTGTATGTAAATTTTTCACGCCTAAACCACTGAACGGATTTCGATAGAATTTGGCAGAGAGATAGATTGCATCCCGGGGAAGGACATAGGATAGTTTTCAAAGTTTCAAAGTTCTTTCTGAAACCTTTTATTTTGCTCTAAACACTATTTGAACAAAACCGCAGTAATAAAACACGAAGTACTAACAACTAATAAAACAGAAAACCTATTAAAACTACGTTATAACCACCCGTTTTTATAGGCAGTTGTACAAATTTCAATTTCGCACGGCGTTCCTGTATCGTATCTAACTACATACATACTTATCGTATCGTATCGAACCACCATATCGTAACATTTTAATTCTCGCCCCGTGTTTGAAGTAGCAATGGCTAAATACAATGATAAATTTAGAACAGAAGTTTCACTCAGGAAGAACATAATTTTTTTTTAAGACGCTTTTATTAGGTCTACCTGTATGTAACTAACTATGTAATGGAATCTAAGGTAACTCATTTAACCATCTTCCAAGGCTCGTAGGGTAATGAAAATTGGCAGCTGTATGTAGTTCTGATGACAATACAATAATATGGTACTGTCGAACTGATCTGATGATGGAGCCGGAAGATATGAACTGGAACTTCATGATGGAAAATCGTATCATAGCTGTTTTGGATTTCTTAGAAAAGTCTTGTAATGAACTTTGACCACAATTCGTTTTTTGTTTTTACGTGCAAAGCGTGTTTTTCTAGTTTTTTAAACTATTAATTTATTCTACCCTTATCGTGATAATTTTTTGGAGTATCAGTGCAGCGATTAGCATATCAAGTTCAAATTCATTTCTTAAAACTTACACATAGTTCACCAACACGTATTAGCATGCAGTTCTAACCAAAAGGAAACTTGGAATAACAAAGTTTAAAGTGGATCAGCCAGAAATTAAAACATAATAATAACGAGCAGGGGTCAGGGTGCCTAAAAAGGCCACTTTGGCAGAATCATAAAAGGATAACCTTATGAATCATATTGGACAGTTAACAGTTAAGTTAATCGTATTCAATCCCATTGGTGAAGGATTATTCAGTTATTTTTTTTGTCTATGCTAAAATACCAATCAATCCAATCCAAATCCAATCCCAGTCTCTTTGAGTATACCTACGTAGTGCAGCGGAAAAAAAAAACACGGCCTATCTTCGCCATATTATGATTCATAATGTTATCCTTCTATAATTCTGCCAAAGTGGCCTTTTTAGGCCCCCAGATCACATCCGACCGAAATAAATCGATTTAACAGCGGGTCCTAAACTAGGCACAGTCTTCATATTGGTGACCCAAACACTATACAAAGTTCCTAATTGAATCAGTTCTTTTCATAATAATTAACTATTAATATCCACACTAATAATATAAATTCGAAAGTAACTCTGTCTGTCTATAAGTTACCTTTTCACGCCTAAACCACTGAACGGATTTCGATCGAATTTGGCAGAGAGATAGATTGCATCCCGGGGAAGGACTTAGGATAGTTTTTATCGACATACCTCGCGGGCAAAGCCGCGGGCGGAAGCTGGTTTATAATAAATGGACCTTCTGCAATTCCCTCCTCTATGGTCAAACGCATTTTCATTTTGCATGCATAGCGGCGAATGTAATCCTATCGAGTGTTGTATGATATCGAATGAAAAATTGCACAGTTAGGTATGGGTTAATATTAGATACTGGTGGCTAAGTTTAGAGTCTGGTTTATTTTCTAGGTTGATAGGTTATCGGGATGTTAAAATATATGTTATGAGGTATTTAGCTATAACTTATTGAAGGCTTGGGTGAGGGTATAAGAGATAAAAGTTTATTTTTTCATTGTGAATGTGAAGACGATGTGGGTCATTTTACATATATATATGTTTTTTATTATTCTCCCTGTTCTGTTAGTTTTTTTTTTCATGGTCTGGCAGTTTGAGTAATTTATGTGGCCTACCCCAATGTCCTTTCTTTGGTATTGTTCGTCGAATCGTTGAGCTCCTTAAGTCTTGAGTTGAGCTGCACGATTTTTGACAAATGCGTGCACTGACTGGACAGGTCCTCTCAATCTGTGTGGTTCTTTCCTCAAAAGACCACCTCAAACATCGATCTACATGGTCTTCATATAACCTGACCAAGATTATGTCTGGACTTTAAAAGAGACTGTGACCTCTGAGTTTGTTTCGGCCTTTCTTCTCAGAGTAGTCAGATAGGAAACGCCGACTTCATCTAGTTTAAAAAAAACATGATTGACGTGTAAAAGTGTTTGTACAAACCTACTTACAAAAAATAAAATCATTTCATTTCATTTCAAAGGAATGTACGTAGGTTGTAGAGAGTTTATAGATAAGGTGGCTAAGAAAATGATTGACTGGATATTTTTAAGAATATTCGGTTCATCATCATCAGCTTAGCCTTTTTTTCCCATCTTTGTTGGGGTCGGCTTCCAGTTTAACCGGATGCAGCTGAATACCCGTATTGTACATGGAGCGATTGCCTATTTGACCTCCACAACCCAGTTACTGGGTAATACGATACCCCTTGGTAAAACTGTCAGAATTTCGGGTTTCTGACGACCCGTAACGACTGTCAAAGATCCACGAATGGCTTAACGTGCTTTCTGAGGCACGGAGGGGTCTTGGTACAGTCAACAGCAAAAGTAGATGATCAAAATCAGAAATAAATTAAATACTAATGAACGGAGTTCGCGTCAGAACTCTGCCACACAGCCACACAGTCTCTGCACACAGCTCAACAACAACAACAGCTCTGCCATACAGTTCTGACGCAAACTCCGTTAATTAGTATTGAATTTCTGATTTTGATCATCTACTTTTGCTGTTGACTGTACGTAAAGATGGTCATCCATCCACGGACCAACCGTGGCAAGCGTAGCTTAACCTGATCGATCAAACGGTGCGGCAATTATTTCTTTCTCTTATGAGCATGATAAGACTGTCATACACGTTACGAAATCCCTAATTAAATAATGAAGAAAATCCACCGATTTGCTCCGCTATTTTTTTTTAAATATACTAGACTAATTCACATTCAATAGAGTTGATTAAACTAGCTACGGCCAAAAAGGTACAACACAATTATCTTGGAGCTCAAAACCCAATTGCCGGAGGAGCTCAAAGCTCAAGACTCAACCCTCCCGCGGAGCTCAAACCTCATAATAATCCCGTTCAACTTCCGAGCTATTTCAAAATATAATTCAAAATCGATTGCCTGTACTTATATACACATTATATAATATTTATGTACGTTTTGTTCGTCATTCTGTCTCAGCGTGTGACTTTTATGGCATATTGTCGAAGATTGTATCTTTATTTTCGTTTTTATAAAAATAAAGCGTACAAGTGAGGGTCAGACTCGCACACGAAGGGTTCCGTACCCTTGTACAAATTCAACACTACATTTATATCTATTTTTTACGGATTACTTCATTAAAGTATTTAGAAAAATAAAACACTTTTCTTTCATTTTTAACTCTACTTTATTTTTGAAGTGAACACTTCTTTCGGCGCGTTGGGAATTTTTTGACATGGGAAAAAACCATTGAACTCGCGCTTCTGTTACCGTAAGCGACACCGCGCGTGTTTTGTTTATAAGACGATAAAAAAATACCCACTTCGGATGTGTTCGGCTGTCCTCGGGATGTACTCGGTTTTGATGTACATCCGATATGTCAGCGAGTGATGGCAAAGTATTCTGTTTGTGTTTTGTTTTCACTTCTGTCGGCACTCCCAGAGTGCCACTGTTTTTTTTTTGTTATAGCGGACATAGTAAGTACACAAGTCTGTGAAAATTTCAAATGTCTACCTATTACGGTTCAAAAGGTACAGCTCTGTGACGGACTGACAGCGAAGCCTATAACAGGGTCTCGTTGGCATCCTTAGGTACGGAACCCTAATACACGCCAAGAAATGATTGTTCAAAAGTATTTTTATAATATTTTGACGTTCGTGTGTTTTGTTTCGTGGTATATTGTATTACTGTATGGACGTATAAATATGAGTTTTGTATTTTATTTCCGATTTCTATTTCCGTGGGTGTGAAGCGGTCATCCGTTATTTCTTCATGACGTGAAGTAGCAGTTTCTACATTTGTAGATCAAACATAAATCTTAAAAAACAGAGGGCCATAATTTTAGCTTTGAATATTAGTTGTTTGTTGTTGTCAAACGTGGTGTCAAATAACTGGCTATCAGAATTCATGCTAAGACTTCCTTTCCACTTTTAATATCAGGGAACGTTAGATAAGTGACAGAAATCAACCAAAAAGTCATTGAGAAGAGTGAAGAGAGACTGATCATTTTGGCCCATTTTTGGCAATAGCCGCACAGGTCGATCGATCAGGTAAAGCTACGCTTGCCACGGTTGGTCTGTGAATGGGTGACCATCTTTACATACCGAGACCCCTCAGTGCCTCGGAAATCACGTTAAGCCGTTGGTCCCGGCTGTCATTCGTGGATCTTTGACAGTCGTTACGGGTAGAAGCCCTAAAATCTGACAACCAGTCTTACCAAAGGGTATCGTATTACCCAGTAACTGGGTTGTGGAGGTCAGATAGGCAGTCGCTCCATGTAAAATACTGGTATTCAGCTGCATCCAGTTAGACTGGAAGCCGACCCCAACATAATTGGGAAAAGGCTAGGCAGATGATGAATCTTCAACAAGCCCATTATATTATTCTCTCGTCATTGATATAGGCGTTCTCAATATCCAAAAACGCATTGGCCCTGTCGTGATTTCATTGATTTAATTTTAAAAACATACGTTCTTTTAATACCGAATTATAATATCCATTGTGGCAACACTATCAACAAACTTTTAAAATGTATTTTCACTATGGCAACTAAATGTATTATTCTACTTGGGCAACACTTAGAAATAACAGATATGATATTCGTTATTTCTGGATGGGGCAAATGTCGTTTTAAATGGTAAAATGTAGTGCAAAGCCAGTCGTTGTTGGATTGTGAAAAAGTACAGTTGTGCGATTAAAAAGTATTAGTAAGAAAACGGTCTATTTCATTACAGCCCAAAGCTTATAAAATTCCCACTGCTGGGACACAGGTCTCCTATCTGTGAGAGGGAGTGGGCTGTACTTCATCACGCAGGACCAGTGCGGTTTGATAAACGTCACATATCTTCGAATCTTTGGTTCTAGGACATGCCAGTCTCCTGACACTGTTTTTCTTCACCGTTTTGAGAGCAGTGGGTGATGTAATAAACAACACAAAGGCCCTAAAAGGCTTCCACTATGCAATTTCTTGCATCCCCCATTACATATTCAACACAGCATCTTGGTAACATCTATGAAACTTCTCAAATATTTCAGTATACCTACCAAGACCTCCGTGACTCCGTCAACTACGTAGCAAGCGCTACAAGTTTGCACTTCGAAACAAGCTGTGGTCTGCACCGTGACGTAATTACTTACATTGCTCAAGAAAATGGGGGGAAACTAATAAGTCTTATATTAATTAGAGATTGGCATCGTGTCACTCAGTGTAGCGGTATCTACAACGCCACATTGCGAACAACGCGTCATACTGACGTCACGCAAAATCCTGCATCGCGCAAGCAGAGTTTACCGCGCAACTACCATAGATACAGCGGCCCGACATGAATCATCGGGCAGTTGCCCGCCAGACACAACACCCGCCTGGTCGGAGGATCCTCCTTTTTCTATGGAGGTTGAGTGAACTTTACGCCCTGTTCCTCGTACGTCTATACTCAGTATAGTTCTCCAGACCGTATTTCGGCCATGGCGGTAGCCGTCGGCGCGGGAGATATTGTAGTGCGCAAGAGTCCTGTTTCTGCACAGGAGTTCCCTCACTCTCATAGTCCGATGGGACAGCAATTCGACACGACCGGAGAGACATTATGCTCAGGACCAACGGCTTAACATGCTTTCCGAGGAACGGATCACACCGCCAAACTCCGGTCTGTTACTCGAAATTCCTAATGGAAAAACTCAATAACACTGTCCGACCTGGGAATCGAACCCAGGAGCCCAGGCTCAGTAGACGCGCTTGCGACCACGAGAACAACAGGGCAGTCTCCTAGTAACTGGGTTGTGGATGTGGAGGTCAGATAGGCGGTTGCTCCATGTAAAATACTGGTATTCAGCTGCATCCGGTTAGACTGGAAGCCGACTCCAACATAGTTGGGAAAAGGCTAGGCAGATGATGATATTTTATAGTCCTACAATTACCATAATGCATATGTGTATGTTCATGCCGCCCGTGATACAGGTTTATCCTAGTACAGGCATCTTACATTATTATACCTTTGTAAATAATTTCTAAGACTTTATGTCAAGCTTCCCGAAACTGTCAAATTTCTAGAGACTTACAAATACAATGACCCATATAATATCAAACACACATATGACGAAAGATATTAAGTTTTCTCAAATATTTAATGCTGAGGCTAAATCTGAAAGTCTAGACCAATTTGAATCAGTTCCAACAAAGGATTGTGCTGGCTTTGTTACTCATATGCCTACTGTCAGGGTTGTCAACATCACAAAATTAAATGGTTTATAAAGATTTTTATTCTCATAAAAAGTCAAAATTCTTTCAAGAGAAATACCCCACGTTTTAACCAAAGCGATTGGCCGTACGAATACACGATCGTCTTCTCGTTCATAAATGTCTGTCATTTGTTCGGATAACCGGAAGACGCCCTCTGTCGGAGCGACTACGCGTTCGGATTCGCCGAACAAAATGAACGCGATGATCACGTGGTCGCGTGACCGATCGCTTTGGTTAGGACACGAGGAATAATTGGGTATTTGATTTGATTCTTCAAGATTCTTTTACTTTTGTTAACTTCCCAAAACATTCAAATTTACACCATAAAAGATATAAATTACAAGCTGCGCTCCGCGGTTTTACCCACATAAATCTCTACTCCGTGGGAATATCGGGATAATAAGTATCCTATGTCCTTCTCCAGGTCATGGTCTACCCATGTGCCAAATTTCATCTTTATCCGTTCAGCCGATTTAGCGTGAAAGCGTAACAAACAAACAAACTTACTTTCGCATTTATAAAAATACATATATACTAGTTTCCGCCCACGGCTTCGCCCGCGAGGTATGTCGATAAAACCTATCCTATGTCCTTCTACGGGATGCAATCTGTGTCTCTGCCAAATTTCATCGAAATCCGTTCAGTAGTTTAGACGTGAAAAGGTAACATCCAGATATACAGACAGAGATACTTTCGAATTTATAATATTAGTATAGATAATTTATACATACATTAGTAAGGATATACTCGTTTTAATTCCAGTTGTTTTCTATTTATGTTACAGTAATTTGACAACCCTATTCTCTCAAACTTCGTTATTAATGTTAAAAGCCCAACCATTATATTGAAAATAATTGCACAATCCTTTGTAATTCTCATTATTAATGAAGTACTTAATTAACTAATATGAAATTTGAAATTGTATTGGGATTTTACATTCGTAATAAGTTTATGAATAAAGAGGACCTATGTAAACAAAATATATGTAGGTATAATTATTTACTTTACCTACGTTACCAACTTTAGGGACAAAATTGAAACGTGATGGTTCAAGTTGGTCTTGGGGTTCGAACTGCGGGGTAGTTTCGTAACACACTAATACTTGCAATGACTTTAATTTTGACAGTTCTACAACATTCATTGCGTTCTTTGCGTTGTTGAGCAGACGAATTTTTCGAACATAATATATGAAGCAATGGATTAGCAAAATCCTTCAAAATGATTCACAGTAGGCTATTTGACAATGTAAAAAATAAGGTCATAATTATTGACACTCGTATAGATTATCGCTTTTAAAATCGATTTGCAATAATTTTACTACAAAACATTGTATTATTTATAAAAAAAATCCCGAAAAACTTCATCTTTTTAAATCTGGCGCCACGTAATCGAAAACGGTCTGGATTGGCTGAACTTAAGATGACGTCATGATTTAGTAAATTTTTGTCTATCGTTGACAGAACAGATGACTTTTGTCTAATATCTCGACCGTTTCAACGTTTGTTTACGTGAATCGTGACGTCACGACGCCATATTGTTAAAGATATCGTTTTGGCGGCTTATTTAAACAGTACATTTTTATTTACTATTTTTTAAAAGAAATACATTATGCAATTTGAAGTAATAGGTTTTTGCGGGCTCGTTAGACACCATTAAATAATCTGAGATGTTTATCAGAAACCAGTCAAATAGCCTATTAGGGTGTTTGATGGGTAGCCTGGTACCCAAAGAAGGACATATTATACAGTGTGGCGATTAGGTTATCACATTACTCTTAAGAGGTCATTGTACTCATCATTATGAACAACTTTTACTATGGGACCAAACCTGAAATCGCGAAGCAAAACTTTAGCAGATTCCCCCCAAGACAGTAATTCATTTGTCATTATGTACGAGATTACCATTCTAAGCCATTTCTTTCAATGGAGTGTCAGTGGTTGACCATTGGAAAGTCATAATGACGCCATTATATTAGTAGATTACCAAAGTGGTCAAAATCAACAATTATGAAATCAATAGTGTCCGACCGAAGGTGCAATTCTGGCCGAAGCCGAAGCCGATTAATCGGTATTCACCAAAACCTTCGGCCGAAGCCGAAGCCGAAGCCGAAGGTGTCATTGACCTTGAGAAATACGATAGTTACTTTGATCTCAGAATATACTAGATACATATTGTGAGAGCTTTAGAGATTTAGCCCAATAACGAGCCGAGTGACCAACATATACAAGTAGGTAATAAAATATTGTCTAAAATAAAAGTTTCAAATATGAAATATTTAAAAACAAAACACTTATTAGAATTTTAAGACGCGCTCTCAAACTTGTTACCGACTTCAAAAAAAGGAGGTTATCAATTCGATACGTATGTATGTAATATTATTGGAATTGCATTATATTCACATATGACAATCTACTAAGGCTTCCAAACAAATATACAAAATTTCATAGACGTATGTATGTATGTATGTATGTATGTATGTATGTATGTATGTTTGTCCACGCATTTCTCAGCAACTATTAATCGGATCGTGACCATTTTTTTTGTATTAGCTTACATTTACTTCAACTTAGGGAACAGTGCAAGTTTCATCAAAATCGGTTCAGTAATTTTCAAGATATGGACTAATACGTGTAAGTGTGACGGCCTGGCGTATTGATACGAGCTACGGGTGTAGTGTCAAAGGGAAAACATCTCAAAACCTTGGTCAAATTCTAGTGCAAAAACTAAAAATTACAAAATAAAAAGTAATTTAAAAAAATTAAACCGACTTCAAAAAGAAATCAACTCAAAATTATGAAATAACTTTAATTTCGGAAGTCGGTGGCAAAAAACTAAAATACAGATCCCAAGACACCGACTTCCGAAATTAAAGTTATTTCATAATTTTGAGTTGATTTCTTTTTGAAGTCGGTTTAATTTTTTTAAATTACTTTTTATTTTGACTCGTTTAGTTTACTAACTGCGATTCGTTTGGTCCGGTGCGGCGGCGCGGCGACACTCTGCTGCTCGGCACACTCTCCGTCTCGCTCTAGCATCGTTCAGTAAATTTCAAATTTTGACAACTAGCAAACCTTCGGCTTCGGCCAAACCTTCGGCAAATTTTTGGCCGAAGCCGAAGATTTGGCCGAAGGTGCTTTTTTGGCCGAAGGTGGCCGAAGCCGAAGCCGAAGCCGAAGCTTCGGTCGGACACTAGAAATCAATGATAGACCATTCTGACACTATTCTAATAGCAGACTTACTAGCGGCCCTGGTCGGAGTATCCTCCCTTTTCTATAGAGGATGAGTGAACACCCTTTCCTCAAACCTCATTACTTAAATCTATATCATTCCCCAAAACAATCGACCAATGGCGTAATGTTTGATCAGATCAGGAATAATGATAATAACAGACAAAACAAATACCTAATCTAGTCCACGAAATTCCTATTCTAATTAAAACTAAACACCAGTACACAATAAACTAAACCAAAATGGTGGACGATACACAGAACATTCGCACATATCTAAATGTTGCCACCCACAAATTGCGACCCGAATTCATCCCAGCGAATGGGTAAATATGGCACTATTAACAAAGTCGCTTCATTCCGATGCAGGCATTTGGGTAATGTAGAGATGAATAACAGAAGGTTTATTCCATGACTGGATGAAATTTAACAACAACATAATAAGCCTATAATGTTCCCACTGCTGGGACACAGGCCTCCTCTCTGTGAGAGGGAGTGGGCCGTAATCCACCACACATCAATCGACTGGAAAAAATATATAGGAAGAGAATATTTTTTAAATAAATCAAGCGGTCACCTAAGGTAAGGCTACACAGGGTTGCAGAGACATCGACGTACAACTTTTTACCATGGGTTCAGTACATGATTCTGAAACCTGAAAAATTAGCTGTTCCATACATTTTTTGAGAGATACAGATTTGGTCTATTTCATTCAAAAGCATTGTGATCACATTAACCCCTTCGCTTGTTTTATCGCAGCGGCCCTGGTATGTACAAACGCCAGCACATCAAGCTACCACAATCTGTCAAATCTCTTTAATATATTTTCAACTTTATCCCTAAAGCATAAGGTTCAAAGTTGATTGGGAAAATTTGACAGTGCTGCTGGCGTCTGTACCAGGAGCAACTTCGAAATAGCATATGCAACTCATACTCTCTAGAAAAGGGAGGATCCTCCGACCAGATGGGTGTTGTCTGGCGGGCAACTGCCCGATGATTCATGTCGGGCCGTTGTATATACTTATGCTAGTTGCGCGGTAAACTCTGCTTGCGAGATGCAGGATTTTGCGTGACGTCAGTATGACGCGTTGTTCGTATGTGGCGTTGTAGATACCGCTACAACTTCAACACTAAGGTACAGGCTTTCTGTCGCTGTAACTCGTATGGTGTCAGTAACGTGTGTTATTTTCGTGCATTTGGTGTAATAGTACTTTGTTGCTTGCCTGTTTAGTGGCAGTTGTGTTAACTTTTGCACTTTATGTGCTCCCAGCGGGTTAGATATTAAGGTCCGGAATACATTATTGGTGATTTCATTAGAAACTGAATTTTAATTCGGTTACTGTGTGACCCGTCCCTATAGTTTTTGTGCAGTTCATTTAAAGTTCGTGAACGTGTTCTAGATTTTTGGGTTATTTGAAATTTAAATGGCTGTGTTCCAGGATTAGTGATTTTCATTTGTTTTTCTTTTTCCTTTTTGTTTTTGGAAAATAATCAGCTTCGTCTAGTCTAGAGGACGAAAGTATGTCTGGGTATGTTCTAAGCATGGTTTGATTCCGTAATTCTCACTAGCAGAACTGTATTTGGATTTGAGCCTGTAAAAAAACCCAGCAAAATGTGTATATGATATATCCTCTGCCTTCCTCTTCGAGAAGGGTAAACGTAATATTTGTTATGCTAATAAAATAGATTACTTTTATAAGTTTTGTTAATCTTAGGCACGATTTTTCAATAGTCAGATATTTTTTTTAATCTGAGGATTAATATTGCGGTTTGACAGTTTTTATATAGCAATTATGTCAAACTGTCATATTTATTCTTCAGATATAATTTGTCTGACTATTGAAAAATTACATGTTTGACCTGAAACAAAGGAAAAGCTGTTGTTGGACGTATTTAAATAATAATATCAATAAATCAATAAAAGACCGATACTACAAAGAAATAGATAGAAGAATAAGCACACGTATCAAATCGTAAAGGGTTCGCCACAGTATCGCCTTTCGCCTCGCTGTCAAACAGGCGTCAACCTAACGTGAGCACGTAACCAAAGCGGATCAGAAGCTCCGATACATCGACTCTGCTTACCCCGTTCGGTTTTAAATTATTCCCAGTATTCCGATTTCTAGAACAAATATAGAATAACATTCGAAACACGAAGTAAGTAATTATTTCGGGCTAACTTTCAGGTCAGTGTACTGTTTAGGTACTTACTGAAACATTCGTTTCAACAAAACAGTTTTGAATGGAACAAGTTTTGATATGGTACATAGTGTTTAGAGGATAGAGGGGCTTGTGGCTAAGTAATAACAGTCACACGGGTCGATCGATCAGATTAAGCTACTCAAATCATTTATTTCAAATAGGCACATTCTAGGCACTTTTGAACGTCAAAAAATACAGTAAATAAAATAGAATTGATTCTAGTCGCCCCTTCCAAAAGGTAGTGTTCGTATGGAGAAGAATGGGCAAGAGACTCCACCGTTACTCTTTTAAAATGTTTTACAAGGTTTTGTATACATAATATAATTATAAAATATGTGAAGACGATGCACCTAGAATAAAATTTGTGTACCACAAAAGGTAAATAATTTACAAATATTGTAAAAGTAGATGATTTTTCTAGAATTTTAACAAGTGTTTGAGTTACTGTAGTCACAGATTGTAAAAATCAATGTCATAAAATTTTTAAAAATATTAATTAAATTAGCAACCAGTTTGATTTTGTCTAGACTCTAGATTGTCCTATGGAGCAGGACCAGCCAGGTCCGTGTATGGGTGACCATCTTTACATATCATGCCTCGAAAAGCACGTTAAGCCGTTGGTCCCGGCTGTCATTCGTGGATCTTTGACAGCCGTCACGGGTTAACCCGATAATAAGTTCTTCGTACTTATATCAAAATTCTTATCACGTATTTTCTTTTTTTTTCAGGTAAGTTCAGCAGCCCAATTTCAACTGAAGCCTGAAGGCCTGAAGGTTTACTTGAAAACATAATATATTATAGCTATTTATTACTTTTCTACCCTTTGGAATAATAGGTTTCTATTTTAATAGGTCGTAATAAATGGTTGTGAAAATTTGAGAGATTTATAATGTAAGTAATAGGTACGTGTTTATATTATTTTTTAAGACCAATATATCTGCTTTAGCTGGAGAGAAGAATTGGCGCAACAAACTCCCCAGCAGCACAGCTCTCTGTTTAGTTAGAACAACATGAGTAGACAGATCCACCTAATCTATGTAAGGACCACATAGATTGGACCTGTCAACTCATGTCACTCCTCAAAATACCATTTCAGACACCAATCCATGTAGATTATTTGGGGTCGGCGCGGCGCAACGTGTTTTTTTCTTCCATACTTCTCTATTAGTCGTTATTTCGGTAGTCACCCACTTTCTAACCATATCATCATTCACACATTCCATCCATGCATCGTTTCTTTGGTCTTCCCCTACTCCCAACCAATACCCTACCAATCCATGTAGATTAGTGTCTGAAATGGTATTCACATGATCTGACCAAGATTATGTCTGGACTTTAAAAGAGACTGAGCTCTGAGTTGGTTTCGGCCTTTCTTCTCAGAGTAGTCAGTTATGAAACGCGGACTTCATCTTGTTTTTAAAATACGATTACATGACATTATTTGTTACGTGCGGAAATCGAACCCTTTATCGCGAAATCAAGGCGAATTTTACCGCTCAGCCTCTGGACTAATAAAGCCATTGTATTATTAAAAAAGATTTTCTCTTTAATCTGTGTCATTAAAATGTGGCTACAAAGGATCTAATTTTACCAATCCTGACCGCTAGCAAAATTGGGTTACGGATCAGCAGCACGACTGCACGAGTGAAATCCTCAAATTAATTACTCGCCGTACCGTGCGCTTTGACGCAGTCGGTTTTAATTAATACATTTCAACTCTTTTATATATTTGATCGTATCGATTATAGGCACCCTACTCTACGTGCGGATATTAGTAGCGAATCGTAGCCTTTGATTAAAGCCATCGGCCGGCTTCAATCAAAGGATACCATAGAATTCTACTCCGCTTAACCTTTATACTGTTCTTTTTTTTGTCCAACCGATTAAAAGATTCAGCCGGTATTATTACCATGATTCAACAAAGTCTCAAAATCAAGTCATTTAACCCTTCCTTAGTATGCCGGAACGTAGATCTACACGAGACACAATGGCTTTTTAATTGTTTCTGTAATTACGGCATTCGACCGGTTAAAGTAATTTTAGTTCATCATCATCATCATCATTTCAGCCGAAAGACGTCCACTGCTGGACATAGGCCTCCCCCAAGCGCCTCCAATTCGACCGGTTCTTTGCTTCTCGCATCCAACGGGTTCCTGCGGCCTTCACAAGGTCGTCGGACCACCTTGAGGCCTTCCAACGCTACGTCTTCCGGTACGCGGTCGCCACTCCAGAACCTTTCGGCCCCATCGGCCATCTGTTCTGCGAGCAGTGTGCCCTGCCCACTGCCACTTAAGTTTGGCAATTCTTCGGGCTATGTCGGTTACCTTGGTTCTCCTGCGGATCTCCTTATTCCTCAGGAATTTTAGTTATTACCTAATAATTACCCTTCTCTTTCGAAAACAACTATAATATAGACACTAGAGTAAGCCTTGAATTCCCAAAAAAAACTCGGCTTACATTGGAACTGTTGGCTCAGCTTTAGTTAAAAGTGGTCAAACGACCTATTTAACAGAAACTACAATAAAAATAGTTTTTAAACCTGAAAATATGTGAAAATACTTAGGCATCTAGCCAAGTGCACTAGTAATCGGCACTTGGCTCCGTTTTCACTGTTTAAATCAGGGCTAAGTTACAGTAATAAAGTGAAAATACATTGTTCAGGAACACTGGTGGGTTGTTTTCTATAGAAAACCAAGAAAAAGATTATGTTCTATAGAACATAAACTTTTTCTTGGCATGTGTGCCTATTTTTGGATCTCAGACTCTGGAATGAAGTAACTTTTTGTAATACCTTTTAATTTTAAGTTCTTCCTACACAGTCCCTCTGTAAATCCATACTAATATTATAAATTCGAAAGTAACTCTGTCTGTCTGTATGTTACCTTTTCACGCCTACACCACTGAACGGATTTCGATAAAATTTGGCAGAGAGATAGATTGCATCCCGGGGAAGGACATAGGATAGTTTTTATCGACATACCTCGCGGGCGAAGCCGCGGGCGGAAGCTAGTCTTCTACATTTAAAACAATGTCGGGTTAGTTACACCATTTCTAACTCAAGAACGGCCGGACCGATTTTTATGAACTTTTATTTGTTGGACCTGTCTTCGTCCCGAATAGCAAAATAATTATTAAAACATGGGAAAAAATCTGAGGCGGTACGAAGTTCGCTAGGTCACTTTAGAACGTCAAAATTTACAAAAATAGAATGATGCTAGACGCCCCTTCCTGAAAGTAGTTTCGTACAAGTTATTCCAGTCTGATCCTCTGAACCCTCCACCCCCCTCCTCGATCCCCTGCTTGTTCGCGGAGAAGAATGGGCAACAAACTCCACCGTTACTCTTTTAAAATGTTGAACAATATTTTGTAGACATTAATTATATAATTATATTATGTGAAGTCGATGCTGGACAAAGGCCTCCCCCAAATCTATCCAGGCATCCTTTTCTGGAGCTACCTCGATCTAACCCTTGCGGTACGCGTTTAGGTCGTCTTGCCACCTCTTCCTGGGCCGGCCTCGGCGGCACCGTCCCTCCTCAGGCACCCACCCTGTCGAGACTGTAATACCTGAACTTGTTTTTTTTTAAGTAACTCGAATCTGCCTACCCTTTTCCCAATACGTTGGGGTCGAATTCCAGTCTGACCGAAGGTCCTACTCTCTAAGTCCGTCAACAAAATTACGGGTCCATTCGAATAGTTCCGATACTTCGGAATGAACCCTACTCTCGATTAATTAACTTTTTCGGACGTGCAAAAACACATCGGAAACATTGGGATGGGCGTAAGGTAAAAACCACTGTCAAATCGTTTTGTCAGTCATTCTAAGATCGGGCCCCAAAGTAATCTTTTGTCCGTAAATGATAAGGGAGTAGGAAACGCCCCGCCCATAAGAGCGTTTACGCCCGCCGTACGGCATTTCATACAAAGTTTCGAGCCCTTATTTTTCGAAATAAATGGACCTATTTTAATGAAACTTCATACACATAAGCAGGATACAAAGGTCTAAAAAGTTACTTAAGAACATTTTCAATTTAACATGAATCGATTTTGAACTGAATGTTACTTGAATGAATCGATTATTTTGTCACATCACTATATCGAAATTTCGTTAAAAAGTGGTAACTCATAAGCTGTCATTTTACTGCAGTTAATTAAAAGTCCGACTATAGTGTGACAGGTCTCTTCACCTATTTTTTCACGGAAGCTCTAAGGTGGCCCGCGAAATTCAAATTTTCTTACGTTTTTTGCAATTTGCTGGTCAGTATTAAGTAGTACGTTGATTAAAATATGATTCGCGGTCGTAACAAATATGTATTTACAGAATTATAATCATTAAAGTCATCAACACAACTCTCTAAGACCATGTAATCCCCAAATTTCAAGATTTTATGAAATAGTCATTGTTGGGGATTACATGGTCTTAGAGAGTTGTGTTGATGACTTTAATGATTATAATTCTGTAAATACATATTTGTTACGGCCGCGAATCATATTTTAATCAACTACTGACCAGCAAATTGCAAAAAACCTAAAAAAAATGAATTTCGCGGGCTACCCTGGCGCTTTCGCCTTAACAGAAGAGAGAGGCATGTTTTTGTAAAACCTACCACCTAAAGTCTATTCTTATCCTCGTTTCCAATTGATTTTAACTCCATAAAAACGAATACCAACTTTAAAAAAGAGCAAATGAATTCTATTTCAGAATGACTACTATTATTGAAAAATTCATTCAAGAAATTGATGTTGTAGCGCAAACTGAACTTTATCAGTGGGTACTAAAGTTGTTTTTCCAACAACGCATTATGCGTTAAATCGAGAATGCAGTATAATTTCACATTGTGGAATGTAAATATTGAGTTTTAAAACTTACGTAAGTAGTATTCTTCTGTCTGCTCTTGTCCGAAATAAAAACACGATAAAAAAGTTTCCTTGTCGAAACCTTGTTGTAGGTTCTACATTTTATTTTTGGTATAATTATATTGATTGACAAAATTCTGACACTGATGATATTTTAATGAAAAAAAATTTGCAAGAAATATTTCCGTGTTCGATAAATATAGAATGTTCTTATAATTTACGTAGCTACGTTTAGTTCAAACAAATACCTACTTCTAAGGAAACTATAATATGGATTCGTCCGAATCTTATAAAATTTTCTTTAATAAATTATCACTTTGTGACTAGCTTTGAAATTAATTTTATGCTTCGTGTTATACAGGTGGTTTTTTTGTATCTGCTTCCATGTTTTTTGCCAAGTTGGCACAATTGCTGCCTTTAGTTGTACGCCTCGGAAACCACGTTAAGCCGTTGGTCCAGGCTGTCATTCGTAGATCTTTGACCGCTGTTACATAAGTTGGTAGTCAGAAGCCCAAAAGTCGGACAGGCAGTCTTACCAAGGGGTGTCGTATTACCCAGTAACTGGGTTGTGTAGGTCAGATTGGCAGTCGCTCCATGTAAAATACTAGTATCCAGCTGCATCCGGTTAGACTGGAAGCCGAACCCAACAGTTGAGAAAAGGCTGGGCAGATAGTTGGGCATGCTTGGCTGCCTTTAGTTACCTGGGTTGTGTATGGCTTTACTATTCCTCATATCATTCAGTCATACTTGGACACAGACATAATGGGAAGAAATTGCATTAAACGGACGAAACATGTAAATCATCAGATCATTTTGTTCAACATTATACGGGTTTAATACTTTTATTCTAAAATCTTAGCCAGAGTTGTAAAATATTACTTGTATATCTTGTGTCGAAATGCTTGTTTTATTGGAAAAAAATAAGAGTGGCAAACATTTTTTTAAATTATTATTTCTCGTGTGGAAATCCTGGGTTATGTCGGACTCCTAACGACTAAGACCCCACGGTTCACTCCAGTACCATGATTCGGAGGCCCGGCAGATACTAGAACATTCGCCGCACCCGACTGGTATCAGCCCGCCATGCCTGGCGGGCCACATCACCAAGTGCGGCCGATCCCACGTCCGCACGTCCTCCCATTATGACGCGCATATAATACTGCGTGCCACCTCTTTGGGTCTGACTGTTCGAGTGACGACACAGCTCCATTTTCGCCGCCTGCAGGCTCCTTCTTATGGCGGCCGGAGATCGTTATGCGAAGAGTGGCACCCTGAAGAAATATGGACGCAACTTGCAGTCATATCGACAACGACTCACAATTCAAATTCAATTTTTTACGGCGTCTTTCTTGTGTCTCTGGATTATACGTTTCACATCAATAGTTACGCCTAATTATCTTAACTTTTTTTTTTTTGTGGATGGGAAATCATCAAATGACCCCTTCCGCTCTGGGTGGAGCGGAAGGGAGTGTCAGACTCTTACTGACTAAAACCCACCCGTGTTCCTTCCTTAGCCCTTTATGTTCCGGGCCAGCGGTAACCCTTTCGGACAATCCCGCTGACCCGGCAGGCTTCGGCCCTAAGGGGGCCCCTCCTTGATGCTGACATCTTTGAGGCGCGTGTGGAACACGTACGCGCCGTCCGGCACGGGCCTGGTCCTGATCGGACGGTGAGCTACCCATTACTCTCCGACCGCAATTTCAATTAATTTCAATTATCTTAACTTTAACATTATTTCTCTAATCAATCCATAACCACACGTAAGTTTCCATCAAAACCTACAATGTTATATTTTTTTAAATGAATAAATGATCACCCTGTGTTTAATCAAAGGCTGGCTGTCGACCTTATTAACAACGCAGCAACTTTATCTTGAACAAAAGTTTTAATTTAATTACTTTTATTAATGTTCAATTTCGTCTCGCTTGTCTGTTTGAGATGTCCAAGAGTAGACAAACTCGGTCCAATAAGAAATTTTACATTATTTTATTTATAGGTACCTAATTAGATATTTCGCGCGACTTTATTAGCGTCGTCGTTGTTTTTTTCAACGCGGCTTGCTGTACGAGTAAACTGGTACGTGGTATTATTTGTTAAGTATCTTGAAAGTAGATTGTAATTTATGTGTAAATTTTGCATGCCCATGTGACGGCAGAGCATGGAGAACATTATCAAAACATTGTGTAACATTTAATCCACTACCCATGTTGGCAAAAATAAATGATTTGATTTGATTTAGAAATCGTCATATTATAACGAAAAAGAGTTCTGCCCTTCCATGCGACTTTTTATTCCTGAGGGAGAGAGATAGTTTCATGGTTTTTGAGGACCTGAAGCCAATTAGTGAGGTCAAAATAAAAATCTAAGAGGGTAGCTGCGAAAATATTCAAATTTTTCATCATGGGTGTCGTTTTCAGGGTTTTCGAGGGTGCTGTAGCCAACAGTGGGGTGGGTCAAAATGAAAAACCAATATGACGACTGCGATTATGGATCGATCTTGGATTTTCATTCTGACCTCACTACTGGCTTCATCACCCTCGAAAACCAAGGAAACTATCTCTCCCTCTTTATAATAATATAATAAAAAATCGCATGGGGGCGGGCATAACGCTTTTTCGTTACGTGACGATCTCTAAAAGTTTACTCCTAACGAAAGCTTGCGTTAAAGAACTTCGTTCCAAAAAGATATCTATAAAATTATGATACATGTTATAAACTGCGTACAAACAGGATCAATGCCAAAATTACAACAATAATTACACATCATAAAACCCTATCAAATGTCATAAAACAATACCGAACGAAATCACAGTTAAAACCGTAAACCCATGTCTTGAAGCCCCATGATCGTATCCCATAAAATCGGTAGGCCTTATCGACCGCCATCTTGTAATAAAAAGCGGCCAAGTGCGAGTGGGACTCGCACACGAAGGGTTCCGCGTTTGGGTTGGCGTTTTTGTACGCCGATAAAGACACGTTTCTTGTATGAAGAATTTAATTTTTTTATTTATTTTATTTTTATTTATAGCGGCCAGGACACACTGTCAAGATTTCAAGTGTCTACCTGTTCAAAAGACACCCCTGCCCCCAGCTCTGTCACAGACGGACAGACGAGACGGACAGCTCGCAGCGGCGCCTTAGTAATAGGATCCCGTTCAGTCCCGTTGCGTGGGACAGACACCAGCACATCAACCTACTACAATCTGTCAAATTTCTTTAATCGATTTTCAACTTTATCGCTAAATCATAAGGTTCAAAGTTGATTGGAAAAATTTGACAGTTTCGGGTAGCTTGATGTGCTGTCGTCTGTACCTTATATAACTTAGCGTGCATAGATTTTGGCATTTAATTTTAATGGTTACATGAGTGTAATTTAAGTTACCTACCTACTTTATTGATATTTGTACGCCATCAACGTCAAAACAAAGTGTACATATTTTACAACACCTGGGGGGTAATTGCGTAACACACTAACAGTAGCAATGGCTTTCATTTTGACAATTAAACAACATTCATTGCGTTATTTACGTTGTTGAGCAGACAAATTTTTCGAACACAAGAAGCAATGTATTAGCAATATTCTTCAAAATGATTCAGATTGTGTTTGATCGTGTGTTACGCAATTTGGGTGCTGTTTTTACACCCACCTATATAAAAACTTTGTCTTTGACTTTGACCCTTTCGGTACGGAACCCTAAAAACCAATAGAAACGCTTCGTTTGGCCTGTTACCATGATAGGCCTGTCGGCGCTAGTTTATGGGGGAATTGGAACGTAAAACGGTATGGTTTGGACTTAATGGGGGTTCTCGATCGGTAGTCAAATGATCTTGTGGAATATGTAAAGTGTTGTAACAAGGAATTTTCATTTTGCTGAGTCTCGTTGAGATATTTTAATTAATTAATTTATATTATTTTTATTATAATATTTTTACAGAAAGCTTACAGACTAATAACACAATTAAAAATCATTCGTAGGCAGGAAAATTTGCTAATTACAAGCCGACATATAAGTATAACAGAACAGATGGCCGATGGGGCCGAAAGGTTCTGGAGTGGCGACCACGTACCGGAAGACGTAGCGTTGGAAGGCCTCCCACAAGGTGGACCGACGACCTTGTGAAGGCCGCAGGAACCCGTTGGATGCGAGAAGCACAGAACCGGTCGAAGTGGAAGTGCTTGGGGGAGGCCTATGTCCAGCAGTGGACGTCTTTTGGCTGAAATGATGATGATATAAGTATAGTATAATAAATTAAGGAAGGAGGAGAGGGGCCCGTGGCAAAATAAAGGGGCCCTTGGCTAAATAATAACAGCCGCACAGGTCGATCGATCAGGTTAAGCTACTCTTGGCGCGGTTGGTCTGTGGATGGATGACCATCTTTACGTACCGTGACCCCTCTGTGCCTCGGAAAGCACGTTAAGCCGTTGGTCCCGGCTGTCATTCGTGGATCTTTGTCAGCAGTCGTTACGGGTAGTCAGAAGCCCGAAAGTCTGACAACCAGTCTTACCAAGGGGTATCGTATTACCCAGTAGCTGGGTTGCGGAGGTCAGATAGGCAGTCGCTCCATGTAAAATACTGGTATTCAGCTGCATCCGGTTAGACTGGAAGCCGACCCCAACATAGTTGGGAAAAGGCTAGGCAGATGACATATTTTGTTAACGTATATCTATGCTCAATATGATAATAAACAACTTCGTACCTACCGCATCAGAATCAATCTTCATTTTTTGTTTTTTCGTGAATTATTCCCATGATGGTTATTCTATTATTCGAAGCGGATACCAATCCAACAGATCAAAGATCATAAAAATCGAGTTATAAATGGTGTAACAAACCCGACTTTGTTTTATTTGTATAAGAAGATCGATCAGACCTACGTTTGAAGAGTTTTACAAAGATAAATATTTCTCTTAAAATTTCTCTTAAAATATTTTTATCTGTAAAATTATCTAAAAAAAAATTCTTGACGAATTTTAATCACCCCTTGGACAGCTCTTTACAAACCTTTTATTAAAAAAAAAACAAACATTAAAATCTACCAGCATTAGCAAAATCCAGTTAAAATCGCCAATAAAAAATCTTGTCCTATTTTTGAATCATCCTTTGGATACGCTTTACATACCTTTTGTAAAAAATATGCAAAAGTTCTTTTATAAAAATTCACAAAATAAAAACCTTCCAACATTACCAAAATCCCTAACAATATCACAATCCAAGCTTAAGGGGCTTACATGACCTAAAGCGCGGTCACTATCGGACTGCATAGAAAAGAAAGAGAAGCGCGATGACACAACGCTGGTAATTTATTACAAAATATGAGGCAATTATTTAATTACAAAAAATCTATTGTTTGGATTAACAATTAAAACACTAGTGTTTTAGTTCTAGTGTTTTTAGAAAAAAAAATAAAAACTGATTTCGGAAAAACATTTTTTTTTGTGGGTTCTATTATGATTTCTGATTAATAAAAAACGGGAAAATATATGTCTAGAATTGCTTCATAAATATGCAATTCAAACAAAATTCAATCATATACCTACAGTTTTTATTGTACGAATTATTTTCAGTATTTTTACCTTCAAGGTAACGAAAACTTTAAGATTAAAAAAAAAATTGAGTATTCAAAATTGGCACCTGGGAGTTCTACTCGTGCATTTTTAGTGAACTATTGAGTAGAAATTTTCAATAAAAAGTGGATGTCACTTATTTGGGGCTAAAAAAACACTGTGCGATACCATTTTTAACATCTTTATGCACAATGTCAAACAGTGGAGTAATATTCTCCCGAAATTTGTATGGAAAAAATATCGACTAGTGGCACCTTAACACTCACAAAAGCTTTCGAAATCGATACCAATAGTTACTCGATAACAGGCCCATTAAATGAGACGGGAATTTATTACCACGCCCTAACCAACCCTTACATATTCAAACTACCTGTAATCGAGTCCAATTTAAAGGAATTCGAATCGATTTTGAATTATTACCGAGATACGATCGAATCGATTTTATTTTGTCACTTTGTTTTGTTAATACAGTTGTTCGGGTTTAGAGGTGTGATTTATTAGTGTTCATTTTTATTCGTTTAAGCCCCTCAAACGTGTGCTTATTTAATATTGTCCTTCATTTATTATAACAGGTTTGCAGTTTTTAAAACTGATTCACAATCTGAGAGGAAATTCTCGTAATTTTAAGAACGTTCATAGTCTGGTCCCAGTCTTAATCTGTCAAAAATACCTCTAATTTCCCCAAATTTATGGACAAATTTTTGACATTGATTGTCGCAGCTTGCCGCGGTTGGTCTGTGGATGAATGACCATCTTTACATACCGATCCCTCCGTGCCTCGGAAAGCACCTTAAGCCGTTGGTCCCGGCTGTCATTCGTGGATCTTTGACAGTCGTTACGGTTAGTCAGAAGCCCGAAAATCTGACAGGCTTACCAAAGGAGTATCGTATTACCCAGTGACTGGGTTGTGGAGGTCAGATAGGCAGTCGCTCCATGTAAAATACTGGTATTCGGGTGCATCCTGTTGGACTGGAAACCGACCCCGACATAGTTGGAAAAAGGCTAGGCAGATGATGATGTCGCTGAGATGAGATTGCGACTAGATTTTGAACGTTTTTAATTACGGGAATTGGTCTTCAGAATGTGGCGCCAGTGACAGAAAAGTTGAAAGGAAATCATTTGGCTTGGTATGGGCATGTGATGAGAAGGGACGAAACGCATGTGACTAAAAGAGTGATGAATATACATGTTGATGGATGGAGAGGGAGAGGAAGGCCGAAGAAAAGATGGATGGATTGTGTGAGGAATGATATGAAAGAGAAGGGAGTGAATGATAGCGAGACGGTTGGTCTTAGAGAGTTACTGACCAGCAAATTGTAAAAAACGTAAACAAAATTGAATTTCGTGGGGTACCCTAGCACTTTCGCCTTATGCAGAGCTATTGTATTAGGATGTAAATACCGAAGTGCCAGATACATGGACACTTGCACAGGTGTAAACTACTGTGTAAATTAAGACGTCAACACAGTTATATAGCCCGCTCGTGTAATCTTATATCGTGTACTGTAATCACCTTTACGGAGTTAATAAAGTTGTCCCAGTTTAAAGATGTGATATATCGATGTTTATTTTTATTGCTGATAGGGTGTCGATAGGAGTGTAAACAATTTATTATGCTCGCTCGCTACAAAGAGCTGAAACGGGGATCATAAATTGTTCATTTATTATTTGCTGATTTTAATACTGTTGCTGGCTTACAGTCTACTAACTAATACTCGTATTATAAATGCAAAAGTTTGTTTGTTACCTTTTCACGCCTAAACCACTGAACGGATTTCGATAAAATTTGGCAGAGAGATAGATTGCATCCCGGGGAAGGACATAGGATAGTTTTTATCCCGAAATTCCCACGAGATCTGTTAGAATTAGTATGAAAATAATATTTTTGTAAATACTCCTGCCATTGCTTATGTACTAACATGAATTTATAACAATAAATAAATTGCTCAGTCATTTGATTTACGACTACTTGTGTTTTAGTAGGTTATGGTCCGACACGTGGCGCCATCTATTATCATAATACCTTTATTGTTGTTTTCCTCGGGAACAGCACAAAGGTATACCTATGTCCGTTTCTGTACACCTGACAACGTATATGCAAAATTTCAGGATAATCGGTTCAGTGGTTTAGGCGTGAAAAGGTAACAAACAAACAAACTTGCTTTCGCATTTATAATATTAGTTAGGATCACGGGATCGAGATTTATGCGGGTGAAACCGCGGAGCTCAGCTAGTATGTCTATAATTCAGTAACAGACAATTAAATACAGATATAATAATCAGCCTATAATGTTCCCACTGCTGGGACACAGGCCTTCTCTCTGTGAGAGGGAGTGGGCCATAATCCACCACGCGGGCCCAGTGCGGGTTGGTAGATGTCACATGTCTTCGAATTTTTGGTTCTAGGACATGCCGGTTTCCTCACGATGTTTTCCTTCACCGTTTTGAGAGCAGTGGCGATGAAATAATTTACACAAAGTAAAGCGCCTGTCTGGGTTCGAACCTACTACCTGCAACTCGTAAGTCGCGGCAGTTACCACTGGGCCACCACTGCTCTCATAATGAAACCGATTCGATTCGATAAATACCATAGATATAGATACACCTAGATAACGCAAGAGCAACTACTTCGCGTGCCAAAAACGCACCAGCTTACGATATAAAATCATAAGCCGCCACTTTCGCGCTCAGTCCTGTGTACTGCTGGCTGGGTAAGCGTGAGCGAGAGCGCGAGCTTTTGACGTCATAGTAGGTAGTCAAAAAATGGCACGCTTGGTTTTCATACAGTTCGTGATACTTGCGTTATCTAGGTCTATCTATATCTGTGATAAATACAGATAAATTAAATTAAACCTACTCTGTCAATTAAAAATGAATGTAGCTATAGTAGAGATCGTGCTGAAACACCAAATCAGCGATACAAACACAAATAAATCTCATTTCAGTTTGTTTGTTCGATTTAATCTGCAATACTGTGTGGTAGGGAGACAATGATGTGTTGAAAACTAGTGGACTAGTTCCAATATACATTGAAGTAATTTAATATTGTATCCTTACTAATATTTTATTAGAAATTCGAAAGTAACTCTGTCTGTCTGTATGTTACCTTTTCACGCCTAAACCACTGAATCCTCCTCCCGAGCGCCTCCCGTCCCAGCCGCCGCGGGAGACGCTCCGGGCGTCGGGAGCCGCGCGACGACTCTCGGCCACCGTAGGCGCGGGCCTGCGGGCGGAGAGTAATGGGTTGCTCACCGTCCGATCAGGACCAGGCCCGTGCCGGACGGCGCGTACGTGTTCCACGCGCGCCTCAAAGAGATGTCAGCATCGAGGAGGGGCCCCATAGGGCCGAAGCCGAAGCGGGATTGTCCGAAAGGGTTACCGCTGGCCTGGAACATAAAGGGCTAAGGAAGGAACACGGGTGGGTTTTAGTCAGTAAGAGTCTGACACTCCCTTCCGCTCCACCCAGAGCGGGAGGGGTCATTTGATGATTTCCCATCCGCAAAAAAAAAAAAACCACTGAATGGATTTCAATAAAATTTGGCAGAGAGATAGATTGCATCTCGGGGAAGGACACAGAATACTTTTCATCGACATCGCGGGCGTAACTGCGGGTGGAAGCTAGTTTGGTTAAAATTGATTGATTCCAAAATATTGTCCTAAGGATTATCTCGCAACAATGTCATTGTACTCTCAATAGCTGCGGGCAACCGATCAAAACTGATTTGTTTATCTATTTGTCGCTTGAAATTGATATTGACGTGATACCCACTACCCGTTTACTACCCGAGTACCCACATGGTTACAAAGCTTATTTGTTTTCATCCGAATAGATTAAAGTAGGTAAGCCAAATTGGCAAGAAGTCTGTATCAAAGTGTGTAATAATAATAATTTATTTAATCACATAACAATGTTAACTTAAATAGTAGTTATCTGTAGGTACACTTGAGTTATGCTAGTTAACAAATCAGGTAGGTTTTGCAACCAACACCCCTACTAAGTTATAAAATAACTTGTGTTAAGGGCAGTGGTAAAAGCCCATACATATTTATGTTTCACAAATGAATTGCAGGAGAACAAGTGTTTTTGTTATTTTTTTTTTTGTTAACATAAGACCATAATTGCAGAACTCAGAGAAAAAAAAAAAAAAAAGGTTTACTTATAACAATTGGATTATTCGCTATTGTGTGTGGGGGGGTGTGTGTGTGTGTTTGAGGTGTGTGTGTGTGGTGTGTGTGTGTGGTGTGTGTGTGTGGTGTGTGTGTGTAGTGTGACCATCATATGTGTGTTATCAAAATGTGTATGTATCTACATAGAAAACGACTGTTGAGCTGAACGAGCGGATTTCGATTTTGTCCTGGGGATCTAAAAAGGCCACTTTGGCAGAATCATAAAAGGATAACATAATGGACAGATAACCCTTAAGCTAATCGTATCAAATCCCATTGGTGAAGCATTTTTCAGTTATTTTTTTTTGTCTGTGCTAAAATACCAATCAATCCGATCCAAATCCAATCCCAATCTCTTTGATTATACCTACGTAGTGCAGCGAAAAAAAGAAAAACACGGACTGTCTTCACCATATTACGATTCATAATGTTATCCTTTTATGATTCTCCAAAGTGACCTTTTAGGCCCCCTGGTTTTCAGCGGGATTGTCATGAAATATTTGTCATTGAGTAGTTCCGATGGCCATCTTCATCATCAGCTCCACTTTACCAAATGATGATTTCCGAGAGCAAATGCTCAAGTTACTTTAAAACATACCCAAATCGCTATAGCTTTGTCTATAAAATTTGAAGGTTTTTCCCTATTTCCACGGGATTCTCTCATCAGATTCCAACTTGATAATAATAGGACCACCTCGAGAGTATAATACCCTTTCAAACGAAAATAGAATTGTCAACATCGGACTACTCTGCAAAAACTTAGCGTGGTCATACATAAAAAAAACAAATATATACGCGTCGAATTGAGAACCTCCTCCGTTTTTTCGTCGGTTAAAAATAATTTAATCTACCCCGAATCTTTCTCCTAAGCTGTTGATAGATATTTCTAAAAAAAAGTCCATTTTATTATTTGGTCTTATTTTCTTTCGCACATATATATTGACTAGGCTTATTCTCTTTACTCAGTATTTCGCAGTCTGTGGGCTAATTTGATTGATTGTCTGAATCAATCATGTTCTAGGATTATCTGTGTCTATTGTCACCCTTGATGCTATTAATCTAGGTTTTGTTTGTGTTTGTCACATGAAATTGATTTATAGAGTACTACTTGCAGCGCCCCGCGTCGTGTCGATCCCGTGGGAATACCGGGATAAAAAATATCCTATGCCCTTCCCCGGGATGCAATCTATATCTCTGCCAAATTTTATCGAAATCCGTTCAGTGGTTTAGGCGTGAAAAGGTAACATACAGACAGAAAGACAGAGTTACTTTCGAATTTATAATATTAGTATGGATGTTCTGTTATTTGTATAACAACACTAACTTCTGACCGCGTAAAATATTTTCGTCCACATGAAATATTTTTTCCTTTAAAGAGACTCCGAGCATAGCTCGCTCCGCGCTGAGCGACCTTGTTTTTGTGGACCAGCCCGACCGTCAGTGTCCACGTTATAATTTCATCAATATCTTTCAAACATGAGCTCAGCATTGCTGCTTGACGGTAAAAACCTAAACATTTCCTGTAAAACCTACCTACAGCTCCTGTAAAAATCAAAATCCTGCATCTCGCAAGCAGAGTTTACCGCGCAACTAGCATAGATACAATGGCCCGACATGAATCATTGTGCAGTGCCGCCAGACACAACACTCGTCTGTCTGGTCGGAGGATCCCCTAGCTCACTTCAACCGTCTTCAAGTTCACTTCACCTAAGTTTTCGCCGTGTGATTTTCATAGATAGATCGACTGGTACCTGAGTTTCCTACTTTGTATCCTTAAAAAACCCAAAAATAAGAAATCGTAAAAACCGATTCATAATAATATAAACACATGATTTAAAACACTCTTGGGGTCTTTTATACCCCATAAGGCAGACATAACTTTTTCTGAAAAACTTCCCTAATCCGCCCGCGCCGTAAACCCCATGTAATAAATTCTTACTCTGCCCGAGGTTAATTCTGACAATAACCGGGCAATACCCGAAAAGGCGCACACAAACGTTGTAAATTGTTATTTATTAATGTGTGACCGTGTTGTGTGCATTCGCCAGCAAAAGTGTTGAATTTTTTATTGAATTTAAATTCGGTTGTGGTTTTGGTTATAATTTATTAACGTTTTCTATTCTATGAATTTTGATTGTGTTCTGTACTCAATATAAATTAGGAATAATTCATTATATGAAAATGTGTTTACATTTTGCAAAATGTTAGTTATGAAATTAAACGTCATAGTGTAAAAGTTTTTATTAATGTCAAAATAAAAAGTGAAACTTATTAACTGAAGGACAATTCTCGTAATTTTAAGAACGTTCACAGTCTGATCTCAGTCTCAATCTGTCATTTCCCTACATTTTGACAGGTTTTTGACATTTGTTTGTCACCAAGATGAGACTGCGACTAGATTTCGAACGTTTTAAATGACCAAAATTGGCCTTCTGATCATCATTTCAGCCGAAAGACGTCCACTGCTGGACATAGGCCTTCTGATATTTTCGAAAAATTATGAACCTCATTTTAATTTTTCTGCAATCTTGAATAAAAGACTCAAAAATTGCAAATAGTGGAAATACCATAGACAGGATTTTATAAAAGTTAAAATTCAGATTCAAAATACAGTCGCGTCGGTTCGCCACCAAAATATTTCCGCTAAATATTGTATGTCCATTCAATGATTCAACAATTTGAATTACAAAATGCAATATAATTTTATCTGAAAACGCATACCTATAGGTACCTTTCACTCATTGTAGGTAAAAAAACACTGCACCCGTCTGTACATTCAGATTCCCGTGTGTGGCCATTATATGAGCGATGATGTATCACGCTGCGTTTGTCGTAACGTAACGCGACAGTAAAAACGCACGTTGTAACGCTGCGACAAAATAATAAAAAGCTTTTTGTGACGCCGAAGTCAGGAATGATTGAGTTATTTACAATGTTGTGTTTTGTTGTTTATGATGGGGTAATTTGTACCCCACACCTGTAGCATTATTGCTGTGTAGCTTTGGGTTACGTTTACCCTGGATTAGCGACCATTGATCGAACCAAACATTATTTCTGTTGTTGAATATGCGGAACGGAAGTAAATAATAAAGTTTTGAATTGTTGCCATTTACATGCATAACAATGATTTTATTTTTTGTAAGTAGGTTTGTGCAAACACTTTTACACGTCAATCATGTTTTTTTTTTTAAACTAGATGAAGTCGGCGTTTCCTATCTGACTACTCTGAGAAGAAAGGCCGAAACAAACACAGAGGTCACAGTCTCTTTTAAAGTCCAGACATAATCTTGGTCAGGTTATATGAAGACCATGTAGATCGATGTCTGAGGTGGTCTTTTGAGGAAAGAACCACACAGATTGAGAGGACCTGTCCAGTCAGTGCACGCATTTGTCAAAAATCGTGCAGGTAGAGGTGTACCTGTAATAATACTAGTCTCCCGACCACGGATATCGAGGGATTTGTCATGGAGGCGTGGCACATGTCGCCTCCATCCGGTCAAACTGACCAGCAGTTTACTTGCGTACAGTGAAGGCATATCTATGCTCTGCTGAAAGGACTGTTTAGATTTTTATTACTACTTTCAAGTACATCTTTTTTTTATTGTGTGGAAACCCTCATGGATGTCCACCACCCTGGGCTGGGTGGAGGGGTCTGTCAGACTCTTACTGACTAAAACCACACGGTGTCCTGCTGCTACTTTTAGCCGGGGTGCTGGAGTGCATGCGCATTTCGTCACGCTCCCCCGGCCAGGTGCTGGCCCGCATAAATCCATGCGAACCCGTTACCCTCAGCGGCCGCATACGGCCACCATTCCTCTAGAGAGAGGCGCGCGCGGAACACGGCTACCTAATGGCCTTATACACATTTTTGTTATATTTATATCTAGCTTCTGCCCGTGACTTCTTCCGCGTTCTATTTGATTTTTTTTAACCCCCGACAAAAACAGAGGTATGTTGTAAGTTTGACGTGTGTATCTGTCTGTGCCATCGTAGCTCCTAAACGGGTGAACCGATTTTGATTATGTTTTTCCCTTTGCTCCTAAGGGTCCTAGCGTGATGTTAAATAGCCTATAACCTTCCTCAAGAATTGGGCTATCAAACGCAAAAAGAGTTTTTCAAATCCGAAAGCTAAAACTAACAAACTCTTTAGCTTTATTATTAGTACCTATAGAAGATAGATTATAGCAGTTTGACTCCGAAAAAATCCCGATCAACTAACATGTTGGTTGCCATGGCAACCTTTGAAAACATTTAGCTCAGTTAGCAAGCTCGATCGAGCGTCGCTTTAAGAGCCTATACTACCTCAGCTAAAATTCACTCCTTATCTCGCTCGCACGATACTGCTCGCGGACTGTGTGAAAGCGAGACAGAGTGCGGTGCTGGGCGGGAGGCAGCGCCAATAGTTTAGGTATTTGCTTTTTACGGTGAAAATAAAGGTAATTCAAAAAAACTAACTAACATAAGACCTGCTTTATAGTTAGTTCAGTTAGTATGCAAAGTTTCATGATCTAATTTGAAGTACTTTTTGAATACCAGCGGTTTATTGTTCGGTTTGGAGGTAACTTTGGAATTTTTTTCTATCGAGAAAATTTTATGGAATCGTGTTTTCGTCTAACATAAGACCTTACATTAATCCTCAACTTTAGCATATATTTATTTCAAAATTAATGCTGCGGGATTTTCGACATAACGGAGGATCATGCTAAGCCATTTGAGGTAGTATAGGCTCCTCTCTGATATACCGACATTTAGTTTGCAGAACTGTCAAACTTTGGGCCCCACTTTTTTGGTTGATGTTCTAGAATAATCAAATGTTGTAAAATTGCACTGCTTTTTTTTAACACGCTTTTATTAGGTCGACCTGTATGTAACTAACTATGTAATGGACTCTAAGGTAACTAATTTAACCATCTTCCAAGGGTCGTAGCGTAATGAAAATTGGCAGCTGTGTGTAGTTCTGATGACAATACAATAATATGGTACTGTCGAACTGATCTGATGATGGAGCCGGAAGATATGGTATATGTACAGTCACGGCCAGAAGTCCACTTACACCGCAATGATCATTATCGCCTGCGCTATACGGGCTGCGGCGCCTATACACACATACGCATTTTTATCCGTGTGAGTGATGTTCCAACGCTAACAAACTAACATGTCGTGTAGCATCGCGCATTCGCGCTACGAGTAGTCATAGATGTGGTCAATGCTAGACAAGGATGACAATATCAGTAACTTGTTTCTTTATCGCAGTCTGATTATTTTTTTCATAGTAATGCAAAATTTCAACAAGTGAATGTAAGTTAACATTAGCTAGATCGGTAACGAGGCTGCACTTGCTAATGTGAACGGGATAGGTGTAGGTTCGAATCCTAGTTGGGCCAGTTTTTTTTTTATGTTTTATATAATTATTATTTGTATGTTTTAGTAATTTATTTTAGTAAATTACTTTGAACAAATAGATATTACAATAAAGGTAATTTATTATTATAATATGATAATAAATGAAGCAAATTTTGATATGGTAACATTGTAATATTTTTTATACAAAAGAAATCCTTTACACTTATTTATGTTATTATAGGGCCACAATATTTGCCTTGGCTTTAATACTAATATTAGCCTGCATATTGAATTGAGAAGAATACTAAAATAGCAACAACAAGATAACACAAACGCTCGTAACTATGTTCACCAACCAACAATAGCGAATAGTGGAATAATTTAGGTAAACTAGTAAAGTAGTTAAAATATGAGGGTAGATTTACAAAGTGAACTTATCACTGTTTCAAATCTACCCTCATATTTTAATAACGACGCTAAGATTATAATTGTAAAACGAAAGAATATTCGTTTAGTTGTGGAATATTTAAAATATTTGTTAGCAACTCGGCATTTTTATTCACATGATTGTATTACTTAAAAAATATTTTTCATGTTTGATGTGAGACTCGAACCCGAACGTTCGCCATGCGAGGCACAATGCTAACTACTTTGGCCACCGTAACGCTCACTTAGCTTATTGAAATTTGTAATAACAATCATAAGCGGCCAACAAGTTGCCAATGTGTAGTGTTGTCAAACGTTCTTATAGAAGAAGGTCATAAGTACAACTAATATTCTTATGCCATAGTTTTGTGAGATTGCTAGTCGACTTCTGACCGTTATAGTACCTAACTATGTAATGGACTCTAAGGTAACTAATTTAACCATCTTCCAAGGGTCGTAGCGTAATGAAAATTGGCAGCTGTATGTAGTTCTGATGACAATACAATAATATGGTACTGTCGAACTGATCTGATGATGGAGCCAGAAGATATGGTGTATGTACCTAACTATGTAATGGACTCTAAGGTAACTAATTTAACCATCTTCCAAGGGTCGTAGCGTAATGAAAATTGGCAGCTGTATGTAGTTCTGATGACAATACAATAATATGGTACTGTCGAACTGATCTGATGATGGAGCCGGAAGATATGAACTGGAACTTCATGATGGAAAATCGTATCATAGCTGTTTTGGATTTCTTAGAAAAGTCTTGTAATGAACTTTGACCACGATTAGTTTTTTGTTTTTACGTGCAAAGCGTGTTTTTCTAGTGTTTTTTAAACTATTAATTTATTCAAGGATAGGAGTTGCTACATTACTACCTATGTTCTATACCTTGATAAAATAAAAAGTTAGACAGTTCCTTACTCAAAAAAGAAAAAGGCCAACTTACTTAGCTGGCTTCACTTAGTAATTGTTTGCGACTAAGTGATTTTTAGTCTGTATGAGTCGAATATTGTTTTTCCCTTTGATCCTATAACATTCCTCAAGAATTGGTCAGAAACTGGTCTAAAATTGTCTTACGTAGTAAATGAACGAATACGTGTTTTTTTCGACGTTTTTTGCCTTTGCGTGCAACTCGCACTTGGGCGCTTTTTTCCTTATATGGAACATCTTACATAACATCGCATAACATCACGCCACACCACGAAAGGTTGGGTTGGGTAGAGGTGTACCTATCAGTACCTACACCCACAACATCGTATAGTATGTCCAAAACTGAATTATTAATTAAAAGCACTTTCAACATAAAAACGGTCGGGGAACCCCCGGCATGAACGAAGTTCAAAATGAAAATCCAAGATGGCGGCTGCGAAAATTAAAAAAAATATTCGCAGCTGCCATCTTGGATTTTCATTTTGACCTCGCTATGGCTTTGGCACCCTTGATAACCATGAGAACTATCTCTCTCTCTTTGTCTGACTCTCTTTATTATATCTATATTAAAAAGGCGCATGGAGGCATAACGCTTTTTCGTTACGTGACGATTTCTCCCATTTTACTCCAACCACAAGCTCGGTAAAAGAACTTCGTCCCAAAAAAAACTAAAGCAAAAATCCTAGCAAATTATTTGCCTAAAACCAATTTTAATCACCGTTTTCCTCATAAGGGGTCATTGTACTCATCATTATGAACAACTTTTACTATAGCACCAAACGCGAAAAAAAAGTCAGCTGTTCCCTGCATTTTCACAGTAAAATAACGACATACCACCACCAACGGATAAACCACAAAACACATTTATAATTAAAAGTAAATAATAATATTTGTGTAATTACATCACAATGTTTGTCGTCATCAATTATTTGCAGTGTTCATCCCTGTTTAATGCGAAAACAATGAACTAACAAAATATTATCAATAATCACTTAAATGTTTGATGTCTTAATTAGTTATTCAACCTATTTGGTTACGGCTGTCATAATATTGGACTAACTCATCATCAGACGGAGATGGCGGGATGAGCTGGACTCCTTCAACAAGAACTGGTCCATAGCAGCTTTGAACAGAGAGAAGTGGAAAGAGAGTAGGGAGGCCTTTGCCCTACAGTGGGACATCACAGGTTAATAATAATAATAATTCATCATCTACCTAGCCTTTTCCCAAGTATGTTGGGGTCGGCTTCCAGTCTAACCGGATACAGCTGAATACCAGTATTTTACATGGAGCGACTGCCTATCTGACCTCCAGAACCCAGTTACTGGGTAATACGATACCCCTTGGTAAGACTGGTTGTCAGACTTTCGGGCTTCTGACTACCCGTAACGACTGTCAAAGATCCACGAATGACAGCCGAGACCAACAGCTTGACGTGCTTTCAGAGGCACGGAGGGGTCACGGTATGTAAAGATGGTCACCCATCCACGGACCAACCGCGGCTAGCTTAACCTGATCGATCGACCTGTGCGGCTGTTATTATTTATATGTACAGATGGATTATTTATTTAAAATAATGAAATCAAGTTCCTACTCACATTTTCATTTCTACATTCTGAACTAATTACTCTATTAAAATCAGTTCACATACAGTTGAACCGACTTTATTGGGTTCAGTTAGTAAACTAATTAAAGGTGCCGAAAGTTACTGAAATGAATTACATAACTTTGATATTGGGTTATGTTGAGTTAATGTACCTACGAGAGTTTAACGCTGTGGTCATATTGTTTTAATTATGATCCCGGTTTAAATGGTAACTTCGTTGCTAAGCGAATTGGGATATGAAAAGTAGTTTCAGATTGAAATTCAGCACACTTTTTCAAAAAAAAAACATTAAATCAATCTACGTAGCCTTTTCCTGTTGTGTTTGGCTTTCAGTCTAACCGGATGCAACTGAATACCAGTATTTTACATGGAGCGACTGCCTATCTGACCTCCACAACCCAGTTACGGGTAATACGACACCCCTTACCAACAAAAACATTCATTTAGGCAATTGAAGAATTTATTCACTAAAACCAATAAAAACACATCTGAAAGTTCCTTACAGTCGCACTCACGAGTGTTAATTAAGTTAATACACCATTAACCAATAATTTATTAGATTATCCAGTAGGAACAATATCCGAGGAAAGCAAATAATAATGATTAAATTACGTACCCTGTAAAAAGTGAAAAATAAAATAAAATTTTAAAACAACAGTAAAATTGTTTGTAAGATGATAATATTAAATTATAACATTTAATTTATGTTTAGATCAGTACATACACAATGACTTTTATAATGGAGGAACACTGACCCCCGAATCACAGGTATAAACCTAGTTTGGAAACCAGGGGACCTGTGTTTGAGATACTACATCTGTATGTTGTAAATGTAATGTATGTAACAATGTTGTCACTTTTTTAAAATAAAGAAATTATTTATTCATTTAATTGTCTGGTTAGGTGTACGTAAATTAACCTATATGTGTGCTAATGTGCTGTGTATGTGTTCGTGTCCTAAATATACTAGCATCTACTCGTATTATATGTGTCTACTAGCTGACCCGGCAAACGTTGTTTTGCCATATGAATTATTTCTAGCTGCCCGGCACTACTTCGTTCGCGTGGTGTCCTACCCCTTACCCTACCCTACCCTACTCCTACACTATTCCTACCCTACTCCTACCCTACCCCTACACTACTTCTACCCTACTCCTACAATACTCCTACCCTACTCCTACGCTACAAAAAAAAGTCCTATGTCCGTCTCCTGATTCTAAGCTACCTCCCCACCAATTTTCAGCCAAATCGCTTCAGCCGTTCTTGAGTTATAAATAGTGTAACTAAACGTTCTTTCTTTTATTATATAAAGATACAATATTATGTAACAAAACCAGAAATAGCTGTTGCAATGGATAACTTTTCTCTCTCAGTATTCTTATTGTAACCCAAAATTCATCTACATTAATTACACGATAATCTTGTAAAATATAATGGTGCTATCACAAAGAGAGTCCTCTCATAAATAATAAGAGTAAAACGGAGGAAAACCAACAACTTATCGCGAATAAATTGTAAAAGCAATTAAAGTAAGACAAGAGGCGAAATTTTCAAAAACAAATTAGTCATTTTAATTAATTTCTTTGATAATAGAGGGGACAGTTTGTAGATAAATGCTAATTGTTCCGAGAGATCGGGCTTTTATTTATCTTTTGGTGTTTTTTGAGGTTTTAATGATAGAATAGCTCATTTCCTTGTTTGGGTGTCGTAAGATCTGTCACCGGTCTGTTTGTCAAAACTGACGATAAAGTTGTGAATGTCAAGAAAAAAAATAATTATAGTTTAATGTGTGGACAACGATAAGACATAAATTTAAACTTCGTAAAAGACAATTAAATATATCCAATAGTTTAGTCACTATAGCTAGTCAAAGATCGAGGGGCCCGTGGCTAAATAATAACAGCCGCACAGGTCGATCGATCAGGTTAAGCTACGCTTGCCGCGGTTGGTCTGTGGATGAGTGACCATCTTTACATAGCGTGACCCCTCCGTGCCTCGGAAAGCACGTTAAGCCGTTGGTCCCGGCTGTCATTTGTGGATCTTTGACAGTCGTTACAGGCAGTTAGAAGCCCGAAAGTCTACAACCAGTCTTACCAAGGGGTATCATATTACCCAGTAACTGAGTTGTGGAGGTCAGATAGACAGTCGCTCCATGTAAAATACTGGTATTCACCTGCATCCGGCTAGACTGGAAGCCGACCGCAACATAGTTGGGAAAAGGCTAGGCAGATGATGAGCTGGTCAAAGATCGGGACATCATTATTATTTAGTTTGTATGAAAAAAACTTTTTTTTTAATTCGATTAAGTTTCATATGATAGTTTCCAAAATACTCTAGTATTGCCTAGTTTTGCCAGTATTTTCAGTTATGGTCGTATTGTTACCTCCGCATTGTATAAAGCCATATCAATTCGACACCTGATTCGAACTCTCTGCATTCGAGAACCTATTAATAAAGAAGCCCTAAAAGATTTCCAATAAAAGGCATATCCAAAAGCATCTTACAGTCGCACTCACAAACTGTTCACTTAGTTAATGAACTATTTACAACAACATAACACAATTTAACTGGCGTAATATACTGTCAAAGAGCAATGGAGAGGGCTATGCTTGGAGTTTCCCTGCGTGATCGAATCAGAAATGAAGAGAACCGCAGGAGAACCAAGGTACCATAGCCCGAAGAATTGCCAAACATAAGTGGCAGTGGGCAGGGCACATTGCTCGCAGAACAGACGGCCGATGGGGCCGAAAGGTTCTGGAGTGGCGACCACGTACCGGAAGACCTAGCGTTGGAAGGCCTCCCACAAAGAGAATATAACCACCTTTGGCCTCCCACAAGGTGGAGGACCGACGACCTTGTGAAGGCCGCAGGAACTCGTTGGATGCGAGAAGCACAAACCGGTCGAAGGGGAGGTGCTTGGGGGAGGCCTGTATCCAGCAGTGGACGTTTTTCGGCTGAAATGATGATGATGATGATGAATATGGGTGTTCGAGGAATACAGGCGTGATGTCAATTCTAGTGTACCCAGCACCCTTATGCGTAACAACACCATAGCAAAAACACTGTAAAATCAGCCCTTAGTAGCACAATCATGCGACTGTTTCTACTACCTTAACCCCTTATTTTAAAGTGTTAACTCAATAGATTAATTCAGCCACCTAATTGCGTATCAATCACAATTTGAAACATTTTAAAAGATATTTGTAATCCATTATTGCTTCATGTATTAAACAATTAGTCTACTCAACAACGTAAATAACGCAAGGAATGTTGTTGAATTGTCAAAATTAAAGTCATTCCTACTGTTAGTGCAATTTCCCCGCAGGAAACAACATTGAAAATGTTTTGAATTTGTCATTTTTTTTATGTAAATGGTGCATAAACGTTCTTGAACATCTGTGAGTGCGGCGGTAAATGTCAATTTGTAACGAAGCCCATAAACTGCTGTAGCAACAGATATTCATTCTCGGAATACATACCTCTATACAGCGGGTTAGCGGGTGGTTTAATTTTAAATTGGGCGAAGGCGGAGAGAATCAATTCTAGAACTTGCGGAGGTTAATGGATATCACTAATCCTATTATATAAAGGGGTATGAGCAGAGGACACGCAGCCGAGAAATTACACCAACATGAAGGAATTCAAGATAAGCACTAACCTGTGATGCTGCTGGCAACGGCGAAGACTCGCTGGGGCGCCCCAAACCTGCTCTGTTCCAGAAGATTATCTGGTGCACGGGCTCAGCAAACCCAAAAGACCGGTCTTTGAATGGGTTGCGAGCTGGTTACTTGCGGATTACAAAAAAATTAGTTATGGCGTCTTATTATGAGCGCGGCTCCAGCCTAAACTGACTGAGGGAATCAAGTTGGCGAGCGTTAATCAGTAGCGGTGCGTCAGTACTTATTGACTGATTGGTTATAATTAAGTGACGAAATGACAGTTTTAAATGCGCGAGCGCGGCTTTTTATAAGCTCGCTTCCTACCACTTCCACTTGAGACAAAAGCCGTGCATCTCTTTCCTCCCGCACGTTGGTGATAGGTAAACGGCGTAAACATCCTCCCCCCTTTGAAACTCCGTAGGGGTTTCGAAAGAAAAACATAAAGGAACTCTAAGGGCGATGACAAGTGAGAGGAGGTCCAACTAGCTGGAAGTAGAATCATGGTTATGTTAAACTGAAGGTAATTAGCGGGAATGATATAATATAATAATAATAAATACTTAAATACTACAGGTGCGACCGTGACTAGGTCAATGACCGGTGGAATTATTGCGAAGGCAGCGGGCATAGTTTTACGACGGGACGTTTAAAAACTCCCAGCGCGGTACGTACTAGAGCCACCCTTGCAACCCCGTCTTTACCAGGGTATACTTGTTCAATAACGCCAGTGGGCCAACGAAGCGGTGGTGAGTCATCCTGGTGTACTAGGACAAGTGTGCCCACTTGTATGGGTGTGTCAGGCGAGTTCCATTTTTGACGTAATTGAAGGGTGTGTAGGTAATCCACATGCCATCGTTTCCCATAGCTTTGCACTAAGCTATCTAACAATTTCTTCCTGTTATGGAGGCTTACGGATGCGTCAACCTCGCAGGCAGGTAAGGACTGTAGTGGTGTTGTATTTAAGAAGTGTGCGGGCGTCAGAATCGAGTGTGGCTCGTCCGCTAGTAAGCACAGTGGACGAGAGTTTAGCAAGCACTCGATCTGAGTTAAAACGGTCAGCAGCTCCTCATAGCATAGCAGCTGTTGGCCGATGCAACGGTATAGATGTGTTCTTATGCATTTTATGTTTTTAATTTTATTTCCAAAGCATTCCTCTTGCAATTTGTGAAGGATTGCCGTTTCAGCGGCTTCTAGATCTGTCGCTTGAATTACTTCGGAGGTCGGTAACTTGCGAATAAAGCGCAAACCGTATACCATTATTCGTGATAGTTTCTTCCACGAAGAAACCCGCATGGCTAGTTCGACAAATGCCGACGCTTCCATATTGGAAACGACGGTCAGTGTGACCGGACCCTTTGTCTCAGGTATAGGACCTTCAACTCGGGACGGCTCAAATGGCACAGTTGGCCATTCGGTTATGGTGCGACAGACCCAGGGCGGACCCTTCCACCACAAGGGGTGGTCAGTTATTTGTGATGGCAATAAGCCTCTAGACCGACAATCGCTAGGATTATCTGTCCCATTTATGTGGAAAAGGCGTTCAGGAGATAAGTTTCCCTGGATCTCAGTCACTCGACAGGCAACGAAGGTGTGCCCTCGGTGAGGCGATGAATGAATCCATGATAAAGCAATCGTGGAATCGCTAAAGGCAAATATATCTTGTATTGGATAGCGGGTATGGAAAATACTACGTACCTGCTGGACAAGTTTAGCTAGAAGTAATGCGGCGCATAGTTCTAGTCTTGCCAACGATACTGTCTTTAACGGAGCCACTTTAGACTTAGCGCATACTAGCTGAACGGATATATTCCCGTTAGGGTTCACCACATGCAAGTAGATGACGCAACCGTAAGCCCTCATACTAGCATCGCCAAACGCGATTAGGCTCACCACGCAACCGGCCGCGACGCCCAGATGGCGCGGCACTTGTAAAGTGGGCAGCAACGATAGTTCGTTTTTAAACTTAGAGAAGCATTTAACAATATTTTCAGGAGGTTTATCATCCCATCCTATTTTAGCGAGCCAGAGCTCTTGGATAAGCAGCTTGGCATAAAGAATGACAGGCGCGACAAGTCCGAGCACATCAAAGAGGCGAGCAATAGTGGACAGTATAGTACGTTTAGTTATACCTGCCGTTTCCGAAGATGCGACGAACGAGAACACATCAGATACAGGTATCCATTTTAAACCTAAGACCTTCAGGTTTTCGTCATCATCTGTGAACTCGATCTCCGCACGGTAGGACTCAGGCAAATGTTTCAGTAAAGTTTGCGAGTTACTCGCCCATTTGACAAGCTCAAAACCGCCCCGACGGAATAGCTCCAGCAACTCGTCGGCTAACCGAGTTCCATCCTCTACCGAAGGTACGGACGTAGTCAAATCGTCCATGTACAGCTCTCTTGTGGCCACCTCCGCAGCGAGAGGTAGGCTTTCGGCATGGTCTGCGGCTAACTGATGAATAGTACGCATTGCTAGGAATGGACTGGACCGGAGGCCAAAGGCCACTGAGTTAAACTGGAATATGCGAACCTGCTCGGAGTCGCTAAAGCGGTATAATATTTTCTGATACTTGCGATCATTTTCTGACAGCAGAATCCTAAGATACATTTGACGTATATCAGCGGTTATTGCCACTTTAAAATATCTAAAGTTAAGCAGAAGCGAAAAAAGGTCAGCCTGTAAATTGGGCCCGGTATGCAGTATGTCATTGAGTGACTTACCGGAGTCAGTTTTGGCACTGGCGTCCAATACTACTCGGGTTTTCGTCGTTGACTTATCAGGCCGAACGACAGCGTGATGGGGTATGAAGTACCCTTCGGTTATAGCGGAGGAGGAATAAGGTATTTCCAATAAATAGCCTTTCTCTAAATAATCATTAATGACGTCATTATAGGCGTGACGTAAAGCGGGGAGCGAATTAAATTTGCGCTCTAAAGCAGTTAACCGGCGTTGAGCATGTATGAATGAGTTACCTAATGAGGCAGGTTCGACCTTGAAAGGCAAAGACACGATATACCTACCCCCGGGATGTCTTAATACCGTGGATTTATAAAATTCTTCACAGACTTGATGTTCTGTGTTTGTTATCTTTGTAGGCAGCACCTCCTCTATTTCCCAAAATTTCAATAGCGTAGCATTTAATCCACTCACAAGAGGGCCGAAGGACCAGGCGACATTGTTGGAGGTAACCACAGGTAATTCTCCCATTACAATGTAACCAAGCGTGGTTTCTATAGCGTGAGGTGCCGAGCCCGCGGGAACGCTAACATCAGCTGATTCCATTAATGGAGGGGGTATTATTTTACCACCTAGCAAAATGAACGCGAACATTTGCGTTCCTAATATGGCGTCGATATTGCCTGGTAAATTCCAGCAATCATCCGCGAATGGTAAGTTTTTGAAATAATCCATAGCCGACGCCTGTATTACCCTACTAGGCAATGGGTCGGCGATGTGGTCGATTACCAGCATGGTTAAACTATACTCCGCGTCGCTCACTCGAGATTGTATAGTGACGGTTACATAACCTCGTATAGGTGCCGAAATGGCGCCAACTGATTTTAGCGACGAATTAACTAGCGGTTTAACTTTCAATTTCAATCGGCTGCAACACTCAAGCGTGATAATATTGTTTTGAGATCCGCTGTCAACCAGACATCTCATTATAAAACGATGCCCGTCTATTGGCACATAAACTTGTGCAGTTGGCAATATTATAGTACTGTCCAGTTGTGTGCAAGATAGAACGTTATTATTTTCCGCATAAAAGGCGGTCGATTTTACCACATGTGGGCTATTTACCGGCGCATCTGGCAACGAGGCGGCCGATTGCGTCATCAAACATAACGGTTGCGAATCAACAGGTGGCTTAGTGCTAATTACCGCCGCTTCACTGTTATCGAAATGTAGTAATGAGTGATGTGTTTTATTACACCGATTGCAGGTATGTTTTGACGCACATCGTAACGTTGTATGTTTGTCACTAAAACAATTAACGCACAACCTTTTATCCTTGACATACCTAAAGCGATCCCTAACGGCAAGCTTCTTGAACTCTGAACATTCGTACAAATGAGTATGACTGGCATCTTTACAAAATATGCAGGTAGACGAAAAATTCGTTTTGTTGTCCGTTATCGCGAAACTATGCGTAGTTCGCGGCGTATTCCGATTACGTGACTTATCGTAGCTTCTCGTTTTATTCTCTGTCGCACTAATTTGATGTACCGCGGCTGTTCTTTCTATTATTTTGATGTGGTTCCGTATGTAATTTATTAATTCTTCACTTGACGGTAATTCACTAGCGCGGGCTGTAAACTCAAAGGTCTGTACTAGTTGAGCATCCAGCTTTTTTAGCATCAAATGCGTAAAAATAAAATCAGGCAAGTCCGGAATATTTAAACCTGTTAACGCCGACCACGACGAATTCATTCGTTCGATAAAATCGTTTAATTGGTCTGACGCGGCGGTGGACGCTTTTATGTCGAGTATATTGTTCAAATACATAGACCCTAATAATCGTTTGTCTTGATACTTCGACACTAATGAGTTCCATATTGACGCATAATTTTTCTCATTTGGTATAATTCCAGCGAATATATTCAGTGCATTTCCACTAAGTTTACCTACCAAATATTGCACTCTTTGACTGTCTGTTAACATCTTATTATCGTGTACGTTAGCTTTAAAACACTCGTAGAACAACGGCCAGTTTTCTGGATTACCCGAAAAACTTAATAACTCTAAAGCGGGCAGTCTTGGCGAGTACGTTTCTTTGGGAGGTACCTCGGGATTTTTTATGCGTTGAGTTTCAATCAAGTTGTTTCTTATGTACTTGACCTGGGAATAAAGTGACTCAAATGCACTCCAGTCACTGAAGCTGATTTTATACTCTGGATCCACCTTTAAAACAACTTCATTGTGCTCATCGCATAGCGTATTAAAACTACGGTATAATTCGTCTATACTCGTAGTTGCAGCAAGAAATTCCTGTACACTTCTTGTGCTTGTAGTGACTGGAACCACTTTTTTTCCCGACTCGTATAACTCATTTATTTTTGCGAATACGGCTTGCTTCTTAGCCGCCAGTATTTTTATTTTTGCTTCGTAACTCATTGTTACTTAGGGTTTACCTACACTCCGTTATCGAACAAGTTTCCGTTAACGGTTGTTATTTTTAAAAAATATGCCTGTCACCTTTCGCAAGGTCAACAGTCGCGAACAGTCACAATCGCAACCTATGTAGGTAGATTTTTATTACTTAATATGGGACTTTATTTTACTTTAATAATTCACGTATATTGTACATATAATGTATTTGAATATGAATATGTTGGACTTTTTTTTCATAAGGTACTGGTTTTTTATATAAATATGGCTCGAAGTGACCAAAAATGGTGATGCGGGTGAATATTAGCGGGTGGTTTAATTTTAAATTGGGCGAAGGCGGAGAGAATCAATTCTAGAACTTGCGGAGGTTAATGGATATCACTAATCCTATTATATAAAGGGGTATGAGCAGAGGACACGCAGCCGAGAAATTACACCAACATGAAGGAATTCAAGATAAGCACTAACCTGTGATGCTGCTGGCAACGGCGAAGACTCGCTGGGGCGCCCCAAACCTGCTCTGTTCCAGAAGATTATCTGGTGCACGGGCTCAGCAAACCCAAAAGACCGGTCTTTGAATGGGTTGCGAGCTGGTTACTTGCGGATTACAAAAAAATTAGTTATGGCGTCTTATTATGAGCGCGGCTCCAGCCTAAACTGACTGAGGGAATCAAGTTGGCGAGCGTTAATCAGTAGCGGTGCGTCAGTACTTATTGACTGATTGGTTATAATTAAGTGACGAAATGACAGTTTTAAATGCGCGAGCGCGGCTTTTTATAAGCTCGCTTCCTACCACTTCCACTTGAGACAAAAGCCGTGCATCTCTTTCCTCCCGCACGTTGGTGATAGGTAAACGGCGTAAACAATGTTGTTTATTTTGTTTGCGGGAGCAAGTTGTAAGAAATTATTTTGAGTTATTTTGAAAGTCACACATGGTTTTAATTTTATTACTAACTAGCTGCGCTGCGCCCCTCGATTTCACCCGCGTAAATGTCGATCCCGTGGGAATATCGGGATAAAAAGTAGCCTATATGTTAATCCAGGGTGTCAGCTACCTCCATACAAAATTTTATCAAAATTGGTTCAGCCGTTTGAGCGTGAAGAAGTAACAAACATATAAACACACACACACGCTCACACTCACAAACTTTCGCCTTTATAATATAGTGTGATATAAGCAGTGATGACCCTGTGGAATTGGCAGCGACTAACGAGTTGTAGGTCGTAGGTTCGAACCCTGACAGGCGCTTTACTTTGTGTAAATTATTTCATCACCACTGCTCTAATAACGGTGAAGGAAAACATCGTGAGGAAACCGGCATGTCCTAGAACCAAAAATTCGAAGACATGTGTCATCTGTCAATCCGCACTGGGCCCGCGTGGTGGTTTACGGCCCACTCCCTCTCACCGAGAGGAGGCCTGTGTGACCTGTGTCCCAGCAGTGGGAAAATTATGAGCTGATTATTCTAGAGGTACTTTGGGAAAAGTTTAATTTTATATCATTAGAGCCCTTATATACTCTGCTTGGTGTTAGGGGCATAACTACATAACAATTATGACTAGTACTTCCCCCTTTTTTTTCCGGATGGGAAATCATCAAATTAATGACCCCTCCCGCTCTGGGTGGAGCGGAAGGGAGTGTCAGACTCTCACTGACTAAAACCCACCCGTGTTCCTTCCTTAGCCCTTTATGTTCCGGGCCAGCGGTAACCCTTTCGGACAATCCCGCTGACCATTAGTACTTCCCCTGACAAACCCTTTCACAAGGCATCATAATCTGCCTAGCCTTTTTCCAACTATGTTGTGGTCGACTTCCAGTCTAACCGGATGCAGACGAATACCAGTATTTTACATGAAGCGACTGTCCATTTGACCTCCACAACTGAGTAACTAGGTAAAATGATACCCACACAGACTGGTTGTCAGTCTTTTGTGCTTCTGACTACCCGTAACGACTGTCAAAGATCTAAACATGACAGCCGGGACTAACGGCTTAACGTGCTTTCCGAGGCACGGATGGGTTTTGATATACAGTAAAGATGGTCACCCATCCACAGACCAACCGCGCCAATCGACCCATGTGGCTGTTATTACTTAGCTGCATCCCCTGCGCCATCAAATCCATACTAATATTATAAATTCGAAAGTAACTTTGTCTGTCTGTCTGTATGTTACCTTTTCACGCCTAAACCACTGAACGGATTTCGATAAAATTTGGCAGAGAGATAGACTGCATCCCGGGGAAGGTCATAGGATAGTTTTTATCGACATACCTCGCGGGCGAAGCTGCGGGCGGAAGCTAGTCTCATATAATGCAATTTCAATACGTAAAGCGGGCCATTCACGATCAAGGTCACCGTCAAGTTTGCAGCGGACTTGAAGCTGCGTCCAGTAAACTTGAACGTGTATGGCTATGATAAATGATAAATGATTTTATCTCTGTAAGTAGGTTTGTACAAACACTTTTACACGTCAATCATATTTTTTTTTAAACTAGATGAGGTCGGCGTTTCCTAACTGACTATTCTGAGAAGAAAGGCCGAAACAAACTCAGACGTCACAGTCTCTATGGGTATGCATGATATTAAGTAGCCATACACCGTCAAGTTTACTGGACGCGGCTTCAAGTCCGCTGCAAACTTGACGGTGAACTTGATTGTGAATGGCTCGCATAACCCAACAATGCCACCGAAAATAAAAATCAAAATAAAACAGAATTCCTTCTCTCTCTCTGAAATCATAAACCCATTACTCCCCGTCCATAAAGTCGGTAAAGTGCATCAGGGACGTAGCTATTACGCGTTGTGATAATTAAAGAGAAATGTCACGATCAATCAGCGTAAATTGGCTTATCAGACCGAGAACCAGAGGTAGGGTTGGCAGAAAAATCCTAAATCACACTAATATTATAAAGGCGAAAGTTTGTGAGTGTGTGTGGGGGTGTGTTTATATGTTTGTTACTTCTTCACGCTCAAACGGCTGGACCAATTTTGATAAAATTTTGTATGGAGGTAGCTGACTGCCTGGATTAACATAAAAGCTACTTTTTATCCCGATATTCCCACGGGATCGACATTTACGCGGGTGAAACCGCGGGGCGCAGCTAGTAATATTATAAATGCGAAATTTTGTTTCTTTGTTACCTCTTCACGCCTAAACCACTGAACCGATCATCCTGAAATTTTGCATATACGTTGTCAGGTGTACAGAAACGGACATAGGTTACCTTTCATCCCACTACACTGACTCAAAGAAGAGTTATGAGAAAAATAAGTTTTTTAGAAATCCCTTATATCTCTTCTTTATATCAGTGTCCTTTCAAAATATATTTTTAGGAACCATATTCTGTAATCCAATCGGAATAAATACACACTACCTTAAGAATGTGTTTGATTTACACATTATTTTGGTATTATACGTCTTAAGTTTCGCTATTAACCCTTAGTATGCCGGGAACGTAGATCCACGCGAGACACGGGTTTTTAATTGTTTCTGTAATTACGGCATTCAACCGGTTAATCGTTTTATATAGAAAACAAGCGCGTAATGTTTCTGAAAAGGATAAATCTCAAAATATAATCCGCCTTCCTCTGCACACCGTACAACCAATTGGCCGTCATACGAAACTGCTGTAGCCGGTACGGCTAGCAGAACAATTGAAGCGTTTCTGCTCGTTCAATAATCAGTCAGGTGCCACAGTGCCAAATAATTGCCAGTTTGCCACCTATGGCACTCTGGCGGTAGCAATACGAGGCAGGGCAACATATTATGTTGACGTGCCGCGTTTGTGGGTAAAGATTTAAATCGATAGATTCGCCTTCACCGTACTTATGTCGCGCGAAAAGTTTCGTATACATAAACTCATGCCTTTTTCCCATAGATACCTATATGAAAGAAGTTTGTTTTTTACATTTCTATGCTCCCCCTCTAGGCACCCCCGCCCCGGCGGAAATTATAGATCGCCACCTCATCATCTGCCTACCTTTTCCCAACTATGTTGGGGTCGGCTTCCAGACTAACCGGAATAGAATAGAATAGAATATTTATTTGCGTAAAACATGGTATACAAGGGTGTTAAATACAAATTGAGGCACAAGCATGTTTAGTTAGGATAAAACATAGCATGCAAAATTTAAAAAACAAGTTAAGATGGACTGTTTAGTTGTTGTCCGAAACTGAATAAATAAATAAAATTAAGCAACAACAACCGTTTTTTTTTTTAACAAACATCGGATGCAGCTGAGTACCTGTATTTTACATGGAGCGACTGCCTATCTGACCTCCACAACCCAGTTACTGGGTAATATGATACCCCTTGGTAAGATTGGTTGTCAGACTTTCGGGCTTCTGACTACCCGTAACGACTGTCAAAGATCCACGAATGACAGCCTGGGCCAACGGCTTAACGTGCTTTCCGAGGCACGGAGGGGACCTGGCATGTAAAGATGGTCACCCATCCACAGACCAACCGCGGCAAGCGTAGCTTAACCTGATCGTTATTATTTTGCCACGGACACCCTCAACTCCCCAGCAGATATTTAAGAAACTATAAAAACGTAACAATTTACAAAGAGTAAAATTAATATTCTTGGAAACTACGTGCTAGAAATGTTTAATTTTTCTTAAAACGGCGCCCTTACTCTTCCGCACCAAACAACCTTTGTACTTAATATTAATAAAAAACGGTTTAAAATAACAAAAAAAAACCCGTCAAGTGCGAGTCGGACTCGCGCACCGAGGTTCCGTACTTTGTAGACCGTATGTAAATAGTTTATCACGGGTTTTATTTGTAATGTAACTACAAATATTCGGTTTTCGGATTTTTTTACTTGTGCTTGCTTCTTGCCAAATTTCATGATTCTAGGTCAACGGGAAGTACCTACCTTATAGGTTTTGATTCCGGAACATAAACGCTCGTATCTTTTGATTGCGTTGACTTAGAAGTTTGATGTTGTCAGTGCTTCAAGGAATTGCAGCCTTCAATTTGATAACTCCACGCATTCCTAAGAAAAAGGGTCTTGACCGACGGACAGACGGACAACGAAGTGTTCTTATAAGGGTTCCGTTTTTCTTTTTGAGGTACGGAACCCTAAAAAATGTTTTTTTTTGTAAAACCTATGTACGAGTGAACCTTTTACATTTTTGTTAAACCAGTAATTTTTTTCGGGCTTGGCAACTAAAGGCGCGATATTGAAAATATTTAACATAAAAACATAACCCTCCTTCTGGCGCAGTCGGGTAAAAAGGGCCAAGTGCGAGTCGGACTCGTACACAAAGGGCTCCGTGCCACAGTAGGTACTATATTTAACATTACATAAAACCTTCGTAGTTAACTAGTTAGTAGCAAACTGTTTAAAAAAAGAAAAAAAAGGGTAATACCTATGTAGTACTAAACCTTTTGTATTTTTAGTTAACCAGTTTTTTTTTTTTAATTAAACTGCCACATTTTTTTTTTAATTAACTCAAGGAAATAAAATTGTAGGGTGACCACGTATTATGTATTTCCACAATATGAAAGACATTCCCGCAACTGTCATTATCGCACAGCAAATATGCGCATGACGAATGAGGACAATAGTTCAAGTTTAGGGTCTGCCCGGTATTTCATTAATACCCCCAATAATAGCCGTTTGGGGTAGTTTTATTTGTTTCTGCTACCCCCCGTAACGTCGTGATGATAAATGTGTTCTATTATTACTATTATTAGACATTATCACTAGCTATTTGTGGCGAGTGTGATTAATATTTCAGAGTTTCATTCCCATTTACAGAAATGTCAGAGCTATGTAAGTTTTTGACAGCAGTGGTGGCCAAGTGGTAACGGCCGCGACTTCGTAGGTTCGAACTCAGACAGGCGCTTTACTTTGTGTAAATTATTTCATCAGCACTGCTCTCAAAACGGTGAAGGAAAACATCGTGAGGAAACCGGCATGTCCTAGAACCAAAAATTCGTGGACATGTGACATCTGCCAATCCGCAGTGGGCCCGCGTGGTGGATTACGGCCCAGTCCCTCTCACCGAGAGGAGGCCTGTGTCCCAGCAGTGGGAACATTATAGGCTGATTATGGTATGGATGTAAGTTTTGTAGATATAAGGCCATGATTGCGAATGTCATCATCTGTCTAGCTTTTTCCAACTATGTTAGGGTCGGCTTCCAGTCTATTCGGATGCAGCTGAATACCATTATTTTACATGGCTCAGTTGCAAAATGACCACTTCTCAAAATGACTACTGGTAGCAAAATGTCCCTTTCGCAGAATGTCCCTTTCGCAAAATGCCCTTTCGCAGAATGTCCCTTTCGCAAAATATCCCTTTCGCAAAATGTCCCCTTCCTCAAACAGGCATTAATTCCTTTCATCAGTAAAAAAACTTGTCAAGAGCCAGTAGGTGTACAACACAGAGGGGTACTATAGTAATGTTTGATCAGTAAAATTTGTAGGTGCATGAACATATACTAAAATAAATAATACAAATCGAAGTTTGTCAGATGGAGCCGCTGCCTATCTGACCTCCACAACTCAGTTACTAAAACCTCAACCTCAACTCAGTTGGTAAAACCTATATCTACTATAATACTTCAAAAACGTTATTTCATTATCAGCTAATTAATTAACATTGTCACATTAATAATGTCCCGATATTATGACGTCGATAATAGGGTGACCACACGTCCGGATTACCGTGGACTTCAATATTAGTGTCCTCGCTGATAATAATTTATTACTTGGTATTGACATGTTGGATAAATTTATTCGGACGACCGAATAATTTATTGACTATAATTGAATTTTGGGTAGTTTGAAGTGGGGTATTTCGTATGTAATATAGTTACATTTATATTTTGGTAAGTAAGGGTCATAAAGAGTTATTTCATCATCTGCCTAGCCTTTTCCCAACTATGTTGGGGTCGGCTTCCAGTCTACCCGGATGCAGCTGAATACCAATATTTTACATGGAGCGACTGCCTATCCGACCTCCACAACCCAATTACTAGGTAGATAATACAATACCCCTTAGTAAGACTGGTTGTCAGACTTTCGGGCTTCTGACTACCCGTAGGTAACGACTGTCAAAGATCCACGAATGACAGTCGGGGTCACGGTATGTTAAGATGGTCACCCATCCACAGACCACGCGGCAAGCGTAGCGTAACCTGATTGATCGACCTGTGCGGCTGTTATTATTTAGCCCCGGGCCTAGAAACTTAATAAACACATAATTATAATTTAAAATAGCTTCATAATAATCCACGTGTCTAAGTATTCAGTGATCTGGAAGTGGCCATGTCAAAACAGCAATGATATCTCTCGACGGGATACCAATAAGTCCACAGTAATTTGTTCTGTGGTCACCGTGTGATGTTTCGCAAATAAAATACTGTGAAAGGAGTATTAATTTCTATCTGATATAGGGGGACGTCGATTCGTGTTAAGATCTAAACGAAGAGACTATTTTTTCTTGAGTTATTTTTAGTTAGTGTTGATTTTGCTTCAGTTGTTCTTAGATGGCAATTATATCTAAAGCTAATTGAAAGATAGGTTTCATGCGATGCAGCCATTTGGAAAAAAAAAACAAAATGGTGGACAGTAAGTCTCAGAGGCCTCCATATAAAAATCTATCTTCTTTAATATTATTTTAATGAACTATGAAATTAATTATCTTTTCCAGGCTACAATGAGTTTTTTGTTGTCTCAGAGTTGAGGTAGTATTACGATATTCTTTGATCGTGAATTTTCTACTCAAGGTGTTCCTTCTAAGGAGAAGGATGCCTTAAAACGTACCTACTTGTGCTATTGGAAAATATTTGCTCGCTATTTGTAATGAGATGTTTCGAGATCAATACATACCTGTATATACCCTATAGGTACTAGAACTTACATTATAACCTTCCTCCCGCGTGGTATGTCGATAAAAAGTATCCCCATACCATATTTCATTAATAAATTAAAAAAAACAAAAATTAAATTAATTAATTTTTTAATTGTTCGGAAATTATATTTTCTTTAAATTATATTAAGTTTTGGGGTTTTAGAATTTAGCAAACCTGTACTCAGTTTTTCAATCACTCCTTTATTTATTCAAAACTTTGCTTTCCTTTCCAGCCTAGAGTTCACCTTATCAATGTTGAGTTCTTGTATTTCTGTGGACTGACGCACGTTGGTTCGCTAGCGGAAGACCCTTTAATTTTTTTTTTTTGGATGGGAAAGCTTTAAATGCCGCTCTGCGTGGAGCGGAAGGGAGTGCCAGACTCCTGACTAAAACCCACCCGTGTTCCTTCCTTAGCCCTTTATGTTCCGGGCCAGCGGTAACCCTTTCGGACAATCCCGCTGACCCGGCAGGCTTCGGCTCTAAGGGGCCCCTCCTCAATGCTGACATCTCTTTGAGGCGCGCGTGGAACACGTACGCCACAGTCATGTATCTAAGATGACAACCCAAAATGTGCCCAGCACGCCACGGTTCGACTACATGACAGACTTTGCCGCTGAGGGCACGATTTTGAATTTTTGACGTGTGCGGTCAAAATATTAAGGCCGAAATTAACATATAGGCATCTTAAATAGAAATAAAATACTTTTCAATAGGTAATACACAATTAACTTATAGAAAAAAAAATAGAATATACATCCAATATATATAAATAATATACATATCCACATATTGCCTTCCTCATTTATCGCGACAATTTTTAACTGCCAGCCACCCCGTCTGTGTTTTACTGCGCCAATATTTTACGCCATGACACGAATCCATGTATCTTTGCTGGGTGCCATTGGTATTCCGCCCTCGGCCTTCCAAGGACAACATTTTTAAAGGACGCCTACGTGATCTGACATTTAAGAGGCGTTAAAGGCGTATTTTATTAAACTTCCACTTAGGAGGCCTCTTTACGTTGGTCTTTGATGAGATATTTGTCGTATTTATAATTTTTTATGCTGTCTTTGTTATGTGGACTTTTTTTTTTGTTTTTTTTTTCCGGATGGGAAATCATCAAATGACCCCTCCCGCTCTGGGTGGAGCGGAAGGGAGTGTCAGACTCTTACTGACTAAAACCCACCCATGTTCCTTCCTTAGCCCTTTATGTTCCGGGCCAGCGGTAACCCTTTCTGTTGAATAATGAGGTTTCCTTACATAGTATAAAACAAATTCGCCGAAATGTCTGTACGCGCATAACTTCCGAATGACTGCACCAAATTGAATAATTCTGTTTTTGTTGTGTTCGGTATTGCCAGGACAAGGTTTTTATGAAAGAAAATTTAAATAATTGACAGTAGCAAAATGGCTGTCATTTTGACAGTTCAACAACATTCATTGCGTTATTTACGTTGTTGAGCAAACGAATTTTTCGTACATATGAAGCAATAGATTAGCAATATCCTTCAAAATGATTCAGATTGAGATTTATAGTGTGTTTACAATTAGGATGCAGGAACTATATTCTGAATCCAAGGCTTCTGCAAAAGGTTTTATAATTATTTTTTTTTGCAGTATTGAATCTTTTCTAATAATGGTCTACTCGCCTCCCCAGTGCAGCACTTTGCTCAGAATAATATACATATACACAGCAACCTTTTAGTCTTTAACAGAAGCATCTAGATTTTCGGCAGTTTTTAGTCTAATAACCAGTGACTTGAAACGTTACTCAAAATAACGTTACGCGTAGTTCCAGTATCGATAATTTGTACCGTTCCAAGATCATAACAAAATTAATTCCTTGGCTATAACGATACTGACAAATGGAACGAAATATTAAACTGTTCACTAACGATATGATCAATATATCGTTATTGGTATAACGATTTAATAACGTTTTTCATTTCGATAGTCAACTTTGCCAGCTTCGTGACATAAATGATGACGAAAAAGTATGAAACGTTATAAACGTTATAAATCAATGTTTCCACCTGCAACGTTATTACAAGCAGATAAGCTTAATGTTACTGATACCTATAACGTTACTTATAATATTGTTCTACGAAAATGATATTCTATAACGTTATTCTTTGCAACGTTATTGATATTTTTCGGTTTTAGTATCGTTACCAATTTTGGAACGTTACACGATAACATTAGGGGTACCTAAGGGAACGAAATTAATTTCGTTTTCAAGTCCCTGGTAATAACTCAACCATAAATATAGGCACAACTGTTACATTTAACGAGAAACAATTACACACATTTTAATCATCACAAAACTAGTATTTTCGTCCTTATAGCAAAAGATCTAGTAAATTAATTTATTCGGTTCAGTGCTTGCAGAGCTAAGCTCAGAGCTAAGGCATAAAAGGCAGGCTTCAAATTAAAGTAATGCTCGAATGGACTTTCTGACTTACCGACCCCTAGACAATTTAATAGTGCCTGTAAGTCAATGATTTATTTAAAATAAATGCTTTGAGTTCGTGTTTGATTAAATAACAACTAATTAGTAACCCACGCAAATATATCCAAAACGTAAAACTTTCACCCCTTACTAACTACCCTCATTCAACTCAAATTCAAAACAAAATACAGTCCTGATTTTCTATCCCATAGAGTTTCAACCCTTTAACACACAAACCGCGATACACGCCTAAATTAGAAACGAAAGGGATGTAACCTCACCCCCTTTCGTACATCAAAATTTAATTATACTCTATTTGCGACGATACTGTATTCACGCGATGTGTTATAAGATGATGTGTTAGAGTTATTGGATAATAAAATATCTTGATGCATTTGTCTCTGGTTTTTATGTATTTTGTTTCCTGCGGAAGAACCCATTCTATGTTCTAGTTTAGTTCCCTGGGTGTTGGAAAAAGTGATTTAGTGTCAAGGGGGTGAAATTCAGCATCGTTCTGCGCGGTAATATAATATAGGTATAGTGGCACTCCGGGAGTGCCAACAGAAGTGAAAACAAAACACTAACAGAATACTTTGCCACCACTCACTGACATATCGGATACAAAACCGAGTACATCCCGAGGACAGCCGAACACATCCGAAGCGGGTATTTTTTTAATCGTCTTATAAACAAAACACGCGCGGTGTCGCTTACGGTAACAGTGGCGCGAGTTCAATGTTTTTTTCCCATCTCAAAAACAGCCCAACGCGCCTAAAGAAGTTTTCACTCCAAAAAAAAATTTTAGAGATCAAGGAAGTGGCAATACTTCGCTCTATTACCGAGCTGGGGATTAGCGTAATTCTTATACCACAGTGAAAGGAATACATTATGACAGAAACTGCATAATTCATTGCAATAAAACGATTTATTACTAGCAGCGCCCCGCGGTTTCACCCGCATAAGTGTCGATCCCTTGGGAATATCGGGATAAAAGCTATCCTATGTCCTTCCCCGGGATGTAATCTATCTCTCTGCCAAATTTTATCGAAAACCGGCCAGTCGTTTAGGTGTGAAAAGGTAACATACAGACAGACAGACAGAGTTACTTTCGAATTTATAAATATTAGTACGGACTTGAACGAAAGATGAACGGCGCCGCCGAGGCTGGCCCAGGAAGAGATGGCGAGATAACCTGGACGCGTACCGCGAGGGCTGTTTCGAGGTGGCGCGGGAAAAGAGTTCCTGGAAGGATTCCAGCAGTGGGACAGCAGAGGCTAGCCAAAAAAATAAAAAATCTAGTACATCGTCTGTGTTCCCCTTCCACGTATAACCCGTCAGCCTTCAAAGCAAGAGTGAATGGGCATCTTCTGGGCACTCTCGTTCCATCATAGACCTCGTCTATCGCTTTCCGCCAGGCGAGATCGAGGTCAAGAGCTATATATACTATATACCGTTTTACGATAAAAAAAATAAACAATATTAAAAATAGATTATCGTCTTGACTTCATCTAAATTCTAAGTAAAATTCTCCGTTTTCTCGGCAAACATGATCCTTTAGGACTGAAGTATCTCTACGTTTAACTTTTACTATACATAACTATCAAACAGACTGTTGAACTTTCGAGTTGTGGGAGTGGAACGAAACTTCTGCATATCTAGGATTACTCGTACTAGGAGATTATGAAGTTTCGCAGCCTCGGTACTCTTGTGTTACTTTCGTTAAAATTCTGACTATCACGTATGAATTTACCGTCTGTAAATTTTGGAGTGATTTTTAATGGGCATCTGTTCGTTATCGACTGAGAGGGGCCCGTGGCTAAATAATAACAACCGCACAGCTACGCTTGCCGCGGTTGGTCTTTGGATGGGTGACCACTTTTCACACCTCGGAAAGCACGTTAGGCCGTTGGTTCCAGCTGTCATTCGTGGATCTCTGACAGTCGTTATGGGTAGTCAGAAGCCCGAAAGTCTGACAACCAGTCTTACCAAGGGGTATCGTATTACTCAGTAACTGGGTTGTGGAGGTCAGATAGGCAGTCGCTCCATGTAAAATACTGGTATTCAGCTGCATCCGGTTAGACTGGAAGCCGACCCCAACATAGTTGCGAAAAGGCTAGAGGCATTGTACTTTTTGTCTCATTTTCGACACATTCATTACATAGATACATTCATTTTTCATTTTTTTTTTCTTTTTTTTTCGATTTTTTTTTACGTGCCCTTAATCTAACGACCACCAAAATTTTCTAAAAACTCCTGCATAGAAAATTCTGTAAAAGTTCCTTGAACTGCAATAAACAACAAATAAACGAGTGGCAAATAGCAATCGAAATAGCAATAAATAATAATTGCTATCGAAATCATTATTGCTATCTACAATCTTTATTGGTATCTATAAATACTGTGTGGATGGATCGCAATTACTTTGGCGCCAGGACTGTCTCGGGTCCTGTTAAAATCGTTGTGACACTAGTCAGTTAAATTTATTGTTATTGGCTTGATAGACAAACACAAGGCTTTTGTTTATTTGTATATGTTTATCTTTTGTTTTTATGTTTGTCATATGTGTGATTGCGCTTCTTTTGTTTTGTTTATCATCGTGTGATGTTAGGTCATTCATTGTTCGAAATAAGGAAGATTTTGTATTTGTACCGATTATTAAACTTGCACAAACATATGAGATCAACCAGGGCCTCAAGTCTGCTATTACAATAGTGTCAGAATTGTTGATTTTGACAAGTTTGGTAATCTACTAATATAATGGCGTCATTATGACTTTCCAATGGTCAACCACTGACACTGCATTGATAAAATGCCATAGAATGGTAGTCTCGTACATAATGACAAATAAATTACTGACTTAGGCGGTAATCTGCTAAAATTTTGACAGTTCCTTTGATTAGTGACCTACCATTAGAACGTCATTGTGCTGTCATTGCTTTTAATTCGTTACGAGTATCGTATATGTTCTGTGCCATTGACCGACCACTGATCGACCATTATGAATTTAGCAGATTACGAACTTATAACAAAATGACAATGGGATCGTGTTGGAATGACAAATTTATAAAAATAGCAGACTTGGGCCCCAGTTTGCCGTCGTAATGGCTGATTTACACTTGCATTAGTTAAGTAGTGAGTTTAGTTCAAGTAGCCAGTTATGTGATGTGACATATTGCAAATATTGCAATTAAGATGAAAGAAAATTTAAAACTCTTATTAAAAGCACTGTAAACAAGCATAATTATTACAAATTAAAGTATTATAATGTTTGGAAACGTGTTGGTCCTGCTCCAAAGGACAGTCAAGAGAAAATTAAACCGGTTGCTTCAGTAAGTTCAGGATAAGAATGCTTGGAAACAGGCTGGTGCTGCTCCATAGGACAATCTAGAGTCTAGACAAAATCAAAGTGGTTCCTTTCTTCTAATTCTTTTAACATATTGTGGTATTTATTCTATTCTAAGTGCATCGACTTCACATATAATTATTTACAATCTGTATAAAATTCAAAGTCCTGGCTGACTGATATACAGTGTGAGTCTTCATAATGTGCACATATCGAAATGAGGGAAACTAAGCTTAATTTTATCGACGGAAAAAATATTTTAAAAAAATCTAAAAAAAAAAAAATTTTAGCATTTTTAAAATTCTTTTTCGCTGCTGTGACCCCTGTGTAAACAATCGCCCCTCAATTGAGAATAATGGTTTTTTTTTTAACAAAAATCTGATATTTTTTCATCAATTTTTACAATAATTGTAAAATTAGTCAATAAAAGCCCGGATTACCTACCCGTTTTATTACTTTAAATTATTCTCCATCGTAACAGATTTCTAAACGTAAAAATACCATGTTTATAACTCAATCACAACATTTCCTATCAACTGTTAAAGAAAAGCCTTGCAATCACCATACTTTAGCAGGAAAAGATAATTTTAAATACTTTTTAATTTTTTCAAATATTTTTTCCGTCGATAAAATTCAGCTATGTTTCCCTCATTTCGTTATGTGCACATTATGAAGACTCACACTGTATCAACGCACAGCCTAAACCGCTGGTCCTAGAGACATGGAGCAAGTCAACCTCGAAACCCCAAACAGATCATTTCTATCCGACTCATAACGAACACAGTCCATCAATAAGTGATGAGGATGACAGTTCCGAACTCCATTTTTTTTTGTTGTTAGTACAAATTGTTTCTACCAATCCATCTACCGCTCAGTTGTACAACTGGTTGTACAACGAGTCGTTACCAGCAAACAAGATATCCAATTACTGACGAGTTTATAGATTGAATAATTGCTGCTGTCTGTACTTTATACAGGGTTATAAGACTGATGTGTCCATGATTACAGTCATCGAATTTGGGATAGGTACACATTTGTAATCCCCAGCCTTTTCCCAACTATGTTAGGGTCAGCTTCTAGTCTAACCGGATGCATGCAGCTGAATACCAGTATTTTACGTGAAACGACTGCCTATCTGACCTTCATAACCCAGTTAGAATAGAATAGAATTTATTTCCAAAGTAAGTGTTACATTGTATACCACAACTTAAAACTAAGTATTAATCATAATAATATACAAGTTAGTGAGTTTTCAAATATGTATACGCATTCTTAAAAAATTACTGGGTAATAATACGATAGCCCTTGGTAAGACTGGTTGTCAGACTTTCGGGCTTCTGACTACCCGTAACGACTGTCAAAGATCCACGAATGACAGGGACCAAACTTGAAATCGCGAAAAAAAAATCAGCTATACCTACCCTAAATTTTGACAAGTTATACGAACATAAATGTAGGGAACAGCAGATTTTTTTTCGCGATTTAAGTTTGGTCCCATAGTAAAAGTTGTTCATAATGATGAGTACAATGACCTCTTAAGAGGTTGTTAATGTTTTACCAATAACCCTCTATACAACGACCTGACATCAATCGTTGGGCGGTTGCCCACCAGACACAACATCCTGTTTCTCATGCCTCTATAAGAAGCAAGATTTCTGCTCTTATTCAATCATAGGCTGCTGCGCTACGGGTCATGGGTTCGTTTCCCGTACGCAACAAATGTTTGGATGGCCTAAAATTACATAGTAAACTTGTTCTGGGCTTAAATCTTTATGTATATATAAGATTTGGCTTTGTAAACCCACACAAAGCTATTGACTTATTTACTTTGCACGCAAACAGAAACGTGACAAAGAAAATATGTCAACAACCATGGTTTGATTTTTCACAAAGAAACTACCTATAAAATAACCGAGGCTGCCGGTCGATTCTGTAAAAATGTCACCGTGAAAACTTAGGTGAAGTGAGTTTGTTTTGCTAGGAATTGACACTATTGACAGCTCACTCCACGCTCACTTCCACTAAGTTTACACGGTGAGATTTTGACAGAATAGCACCGCTGTTGACATTTTCTTTGATCGTTTACAATAGAAACTGTGAAAATTTTAAACCAATAAAACACTTTGAAACATTGTTTGCCAGCTCTTAGCCTATAGTGTCTTTTACCCCACAAAGGCACAATTTTATTAGGACACGTAGTTTCCCAATAACAGTATCAGCTTTCAAAAGATTTAGGCAATACTGTATCCTATATCCGTACCCACGGTATGGGGAATTTCGTTACAGTATGACCGTACTCGGAAAATCCTTTGTGGTAGTCAACTGTGATGGAAGAACTTAAAACTCAGTTAAACTGAAAGGTAAATCAAGTCTCAAGTCTGGAATTTCTCAGTAGCAGTCCGGAGGATTTGTGGCCGGTTGATAGCAATAGGCTCGCTTCTTGTTACCCAGCCGGTTGGTGGAAATCAACCTTAAGGTGAATGCCGCAAAATTCAATTTTTCTTACGTGTTTAGCAATTTGCAGGACAGTGTCAGATTGTATCTTGATCAAAATATGATTCGCGACAATAACAGGTGCATATTTAGAGAATAATAATAATCATTAGAATCATTCATATATCTTTCTAAGTTTGATTTCTACCACCAACCACCAATCTCATAAGAAAAAGCGTTAATGGTAGAAAACTCGAAAGTGGCACTTTTCCTGACCCCGGGAATCGAATAGTGTCCAAGATTCCATGTTCAGTAGTCGCTCTTACTTGTACTCATCATCTGAAAGCCTTTTTCTATCCATGTTGGGGTCAGCTTCCAGTCTAACCGAGTGCAGCTGAATACCAGTACTACATGGACCGATTCCACAACCCAGTTTTTAAATAGCAACAATTGGAGTAAGAAATTCTGCTCGGCTCATCTGTTAAAAGTATATTAAATATTCTATTGACTTTTACTGCAAAGTTTATAGAGTATCAGTATAAAACAGTGAACAAACAAAAGCTAGCGTTATCCAGCTTAGACTGAAAGGAATAAAATAGCTTGAGACACTCGAGCATGAAGGAATGGAGTGCTAATATGCTTCAACTACCCGTAAGACAAGGTCGGCACGATGTTAATATTGCTGAGTATTGTTGTAACTCTGTCGCAGCGGGTATTTGACTGCCTATTTCTGTGTGCGTAACTCATAACGGCTTTATGAGGCTATTTAGATTATGTTAATGCTTGGCTACGGAGTTGAACATTTAGCAGCAGAATGAAGCTCCATGTAAATGGATTCAACTTTATTGCTAAAGACATAAGATTCAAAGTTGATTGGGAAAATTTGACAGTTTCGGGTAGCTTGATGTGCTGGCGTCTGTTCCCATAACTATGATTTTAAACATTTTAATTACTGGGTTTTAATAATAATGAAAATTAAAACATGATGGAAATCGTTTCGTGCTAACGTGTGTGGAAATTACAATTTGGAACAAATTAAGAACCTCAGCACAGATTACGGCAATATGTCGCATGATTTTCCGCGATCATATTCCGAATATAACCATAACCTTAAAACTTCCTCTCACGGGAAGAACTCCTGAATCCCAGTAGTGGGAACATTATAGGTTCACTATGCATGTGTTAAGAGTACTATAATTTTATAATTTCCTCACAGAGAGGAAGCCGGAACCCCAGCAGTGGGAACATTACAGGCTGATGTGATATGAGCACTCCATATTATTTCTTATTACTCCATGTTTTGACGTAGCTATGACCTAAATTATCTTCGAAGCATGTTTCTCTCGGCTTCAAAGTTTTTAGAGCGTTTTAAATGGATCTAACGTGGCGTGACGTAAGACCTGTTTTATGCTATGAAGTAAAATGAGGATATTTATGCGCTAAATAATTTTACAAGATGGTAGAGCCGCTATTTTTATACCTGCAGCAAACAACAAGCGATGAGGTGCAATAAATTATATTTTCGCGTATCGTACTGTGGGACATCCCACAGCTCAAGGAACAGATGCCCTAAAAAAGGTGGTTAGGAAGACTGGATCCGGAAGGCGGAGGCCAAGGTGTTGTGGCACAGCCTAGGAGAGGCCTATGTCCAGCAGTGGACTGCGATAGCTCGAGTGATGTTTAGGGCATTTCGTGCACTGACAGTCAGCCTCAGAGCCTAGGCAAAAGGACATTCGGTCAGCGATAACGATTGTAGAAAAAATAAAAATATACAAAAATCCTAAACCAACAGTAGACAGACTATTTCGATACATGTATGAAAAGTTTTTTTTACAATTCGGATTTGAGTTTTATAGCGAAAGTAGTTTAGAATGACGTGTAGAATCTCTCCCTTGACGGTTGCATTTGACTAAGTCGCCACCCTGTATAGATATTATAAGTAGGTGACTATAGATACTTTATATTTAAAGGAATAATAATAATAAGGAAGGTAAGGCAAACCTCTATTTACCCGACTGCGCGACGCAAAGGAGTGGTAATGTGTTCATCAGCCTATGTATGTATGTATGTTCCTTTGAAGCAGTATACAGACCAAACGCCTGGGCCGATTTAAATTTGAAAATATAATAAAAATGGTATGGGTCCCGCCTGCTTCCAACTTTTATTTAATTTAAAATGGGCTTGTTTTTAGCTTTTCAGTTCTTTTAACTTGAGTTTTTTACCGCAGTCGGGTTTTTATTTTTTTTAATAACTTTTTTTTTTTAACTTAAAGGTAACTTCATACAATACCGATCACCACGTTGCCTCACTATTTTTAGCCGATAACCTCACTTTTTTTTTTATAAATATCCGAATTGGGTCAGACGCGGTGTGACGGTGTCAATAGGCCACTTCATTCCGGGACTTAGAGACGGTTAGTTACCCTGATAGTGACATTTTTTCTGGGTAAGCGATCATATACATAATGGGGTTTATTTAAAAACTTAAAAAGAAAGAAAGATGACGTTTATTAACTTAAATTTAAGTAATGATTAGCAACGGTTTAACCATACATTTCTGACGTAACACACACACGGAGAAATATGTAACGGATAACCCTTTTTTCCTTAAAGGGGTTTTTCCGTTACTCTCATAATTTTGATCGATGCTCCGCATTTACTGCTGCATCGTGCGGTACTCGGTCACAAAACGGCGAAGAAAAACAACGTGAGAAAATGGCATGTTCTGGAACCAAAAATTCGAAGACATGTGACATCCACTATCCCGCGTTGGGGTCGCATGGTGGATGGCCAACTCCCTCTGACAGAGAGGAGGCCTGTGTTCCAGCAGTGAGACATTATAGGCTGATCATACAATGCTGTTTAGAAACGGCTGCTAAAGACCTTACTAGACCAGTAACAATCCTTCACAAACCGATTTTACTAAATAAACTAAACGTTACTATCAACCTGCATCATCCCACCGCTGGGCATACAACAACAACATAATCAGCCTTTAATGTTCCCACTGCTGGGACACGGGCCTCCTCTCTGTGAGAGGGAGTGGGCCGTAATCCACCACGCGGGTCCAGTGCGGGTTGGTAGATGTCACATGTCTTCGAATTTTTGGTTCTAGGACATGCCGGTTTCCTCACGACGTTTTTCTTCACCGTTTTGAGAGCAGTGGTGATGACATAATTTACACAAAGTAAAGCGCAGGTCTGGGTTCGAAGCTACAACTCGGTAAGTCGCGGCCGTCACCACTTGGCGACCACTGTTCTCGCTGGGCACTTGCGCTGGGCATGACTTCCAGCAATTTCGATCCAGGGCGATAGATCGTTTGTTTTGACCCAATCATCAACAATTCACTCTAGGTCAGTTTGTCTGTCAGTCTTTTGTCTCAGCAACTAATTTATCTAATTTTACGCGATTTGAATCCAATATTAATCAAATTACATTCGTAAACATTTAACCGCATTCATAACCTTTACTGGACCTGGGGACCTTTACTGTGCGTGGTTCTACACGCACTTGCCATATCGATACGTTGGTAATGTCCTGAACAAAGAATACATACGTTCCGTCACTACAAACTGTATGCAAGTGCCGTTCGGGGACTGAAAGAATAACGGTAAATTGTTCCACCGAACCGCACGTTACAAAATTTTGTTTCAGTGCGGTTATTGGAAGTGTTCAGGTGCGGTTCGTCCAAGTGCGGGTAAAATCAGTGCTTAAAGTGAAATACTTATCATCTTCTTCAACGAACTATAATGTAACAAAAATAAACACACCAAAAACAATCTCCCTAACACACAGATTGTATTTAACAAAAACCGTAATTCACACGAAAAACCTTTGCAGGGATCATCCCTAGAGGCGGTAAATGGTGAAAAAATCCCTTTACGCTCCTTGAAGTAGCGTTTTATCGTTCCCACAGGATTCCCCATGGCTGACAATGCCGTAAATAAACGTAACCAACCATTATTTACAAGAAAATATTCACTTAAATGTTTTAACGGTATTTCTCCATTAGTTTTACGGTGTTTTGTCGCGCATTAGTCATGGAGTTACGGTGTTTTGTTTACTTTACGGTTAAAGTTTTCGGTTTTTGTCCGTGACTGTTTGTGAATTGGGTCTGGTGTTTATAATTTTATTGTTGAGAAGATGGATGTTATTTCTTATCATTTTTGCTCTGTTTTATATTATCTCCGGAAATCTTTCATGTCCGGAGATAATATAAAACGAAGGGATTCATTCACTTTAAGGCAACGCCGACCGCCTAGTGGCGCCCTCATCGTTTGTTTGGTTATTTCTTTTATTTTAGAATGAAAACGCAGAAAATAAGCACGCGCGAAAATAAGCAACGCGAAAAATAGTTGGATGAGGGCGCCACTGCGCGGTCGGCGTTTGATCGGCACCCTCTTAAGGGGAACACATAGAGTTTTAACGTACTTGGGATATGCATTTTATGTGTAGCGTTTAGGCTGCTAAGTAATAACAGCCGCACGCTCCGCTTGCTGCGGTTAGTCCGTGGATGGGTTACCATCTTTACATACAACGATATTATAGTGTACAATTGTGTGCGCAGACGTGCACTCTCTCTTTCCTCACCCTCATAGACCGATGGGACGGCAATCCGACACGACCGGAGAGAGATCAGGCGCAGAACCAACCGCTATCTATACACTGTTTGCGCCGTTGGGCAGCGGTCCTGGGTCGGGCAAAGTGTTCATCATCTGCCTAGCCTTTTCAAAACTATGGTGGGGTCGGCTTCCAGTCTAACCGGATGCAGCTGAATACTAGTATTTTACATGGAGCGACTGCCTATCTGACCCCCACAACCCAGCTACTGGGTAATACGATACCCCTTGGACGACTGTCAAAGATCCACGAATGACAGCCGGGACCAACGGCTTAACGTGCTTTCCGAGGCACGGAGGGGTCTTGGTATGTAAAGATGGTCACCCATCCACAGACCAACCGCGGCAAGCGTAGCTTAACCTGATCGATCGACCTGTGCCGCTGTTATTATTTAGTCACAGACCCCACCGGGGTGACTTTCTGTCAGTCTGTGGTAACAGCCCGGAGTTTGGAAGCTGGTGGAGGTGTGAGACCCCATGCCTCGGAGTATCCATTAGGTAATTTCCATAACCTAGATATCAAGTAACATCTTAAACCAGATGACTCACCAAGTATTAGCATTTGTTTTAAATATCAACTAAAGCCGGTGTTATGGCGTCATTAAGTTAGAACCCGGTTTGAATAACAAGGATTAACTGAATCCGGGTCCGTTATCAGATAGTGTAATGTTGGGGATTTTAGCTTGATGACGTAATCTTAGATTAGGCCAGCGTTTGTCCACGTAATTATTTTGAGTGGTGAATCTGACCCTGTAAAACGTTGATGATTTTCAAATTACATCGTGCATAGTTACGCAATGTGGAGACGACAATATGACAATAAATTAATGAAAACACTGACAATACTAAGGGCTATATTTCACTGGGACACCATGGCGGCGCAACCAGTCGCGCCACCGTGGTGTCCGTAAGCTACCAAACTAGACACCATACAGACACCAGCGTCGCCACACTGAGACAGTATCAAAATGGACCTTGTAGACCGTCACTGGCGGCCAGACTGGCGGCCGAGTGAGTTAGATACCATACAGCGCTATAGTAATTAGTGTTGGCGTGACCAGCGTGGCGGCGCAACCAGTAACATTCTGTGCAGGCGTCCGAGTTGGTCGCTCCGCCAAATTGGTGGCGCAACCAAACGGACACCAGGTGAGTAACTCTCTATAGAGCTGTATACATTTTGTTGGTGGCGGCGACTGGTTGCGCCGCCATGGTGTCCCGGTGAAATATAGCCCTAATGCATAGGATTACTTTTTAACTATCAAATAAAACCATAACATCTTTTAAAAGGTTCCGTCTAGGGTTCGTCGTTTTAGGGATCCGTCTTCCGTACCTCAAGGAAAAACGGAACTCTTATAATATCACTTCGTTGTCCGTCTGTCTGTCCATCAGTCAAGACCCTTTTGCTCAGGAACGCGTGGAGTTATCAGTTGAAATTAATATCAAATAAAAGTGGAAGTGGCAAAGTTTTGGGAAAAAAAGATTTAAAATACAGTCGTGCCAGCGACACGAAGAAGAAGAAGAATATCGAATACTCAGGGTTGCAATCCCTTGAAGCAGCCCGGAGTTTGGAAGTAGGCGGTGTGATACCCCGTGCCTCGGAAAGCACGTTAAGCCTTTGGTCCTGCGCCTGCACTCTCTCCGGTCGTGTCGGATCACCATCCCATCGGACTATGAGAGTGAGGGAAGTACACCTGTGTCTGCGCACACGCTTGTGCACTATATCTCCCGCGCCGAAGGCTAGTCTCCATTGAGATCAGCCGCCGTGGCCGAAATACGGTTTGGAGGACTTTAAATGACATATAACTTTCAGAAAGTTTCTTTGTAGTTTAACAGAGCGGCTCAATATGACGAAGAAAATGATAAACTGAAGCAAAATAACCGTTAAAAATGCATATCAGTTCTTTAAATATCTCCACCGCCACAGAATACATCCTTACACATTTAACAGTCCACCATTACGACAGAATCACCCATAATTTTCTCCTAACGTCACCATATATTCCAACGATGCCTCTTATTGATCATAAGAAGATATTTGCATACGAGTCTTGTTCAAACAACCATTAGGAAATCCTAGCAAACTTGGAACACAGAATAGAGAGGTACAGAAGGCCAGCTCTGTACAGACTCAGACGCCAGCACATCAAGCTACCCGAAACTGTGCAAAAAATGAAAAAAAAACACGTTTCTAGTAATGGGGTTCCCATTGCTAGAAACGTGTTTTTTTTTTCCTTTAGTTTTTTTTTTATTATTTGTTGTTTGTTATAGCGGCAATAAAAACACACTGAAAATGTCAACTTACTTACGGTTTATGAGATACAGCCCGCTGACATGCAGACGGACGAACAGTGGAGGCTTAGCAATAGGGTCCCGTTGGCACCGTTTGGGTACGGAACCCTAAAAATACTTTAATACCCAATATGTTTTGGTATTAAAGTTTAGTTTGCACTACAACTTAAAAATGTTTGATTACTTTTTCAAAAGTACTACCTAATCATTCTGAAATTAATTTAATTCTTACTGCAATAAAGTTGATATTTCTTTAAGGGGAATTATAAAACGATCGAATAAAAAAAAGCTTAGCGACTGATGATGAGATACTGTTTTAATAACTTGAGCGGTATGAATTTGAGTAAGCGAAAAATTAACTAAACTAACGACGAATATTAATTAATATTAAAATCCAGAACGAGCATATAAAAAGTGGGTCCATTTCAGATATTAAAATTCTAGCCGTGCGACTAAATTACTAAGTGAGCGACTAGAAATACAGGGGTGTGTCATGTATCGTTGAATTAATTATATTACACACACAACACACACACACATAGGATACAAGACACACACACACACACACACACGACATGGATGCAAGAGCGAGCGAAGGGCACCCCGAGGTTCGGTTGTGTTAGGTTACTTTAAACCCTTTACACAGAAATAGGGGCCGCGCGAAGCGGGGCTCCGTCGACATAGGATGCAAGAGCGAGCCAAGGGCACCCCGAGGTTCGGTTGTGATAGGTTACTTTAAACCTTTTTTTTTGTATTTTAAGTAACTCAAATTAATGTTTGTAAGTTGCTGTTCTGTTGATTTCTCGTCACTCGCAGTCAGTCGCCCACTTAGTAATATTATATCGTAAATTAATTATGTTTGTCACTTAAAACTTTAATTTACGGTCACTCGTTTAAATACTACCCTTTCTTTAAGAGTGAAATAATTAATTTTAAAAAGTTACGCGTGCAGCATCGTACACGTATTAGAAGTAATTCTTCTTAAAAAAGAACGATTATGAGAGATTTAGCGTGAGAGATGGAGAGTATATCTTTCTTCTCTTTCATGTAACGAATATGCCTAAAGGTGACGCATCCTTTCACTCTCAATTATCGTCCAATTATCGAATCGCAGCATACGATTTGAATTTATGGAATACGTGCGGTGATATCAAACAAATGCCGCTCGCGAGTCCGCTTGCACTCGCTGTACGCGACTACGTGCAAGCGCACTCGCGTGTCTATGTGTGCGTGCGTTTGCGCTCGTGGTTTGCAACCAACCTTCTGTACCTACCTATTTTGTGCATAAACGTTGTAATGAAATTCCTTCAAATTCTGTGTTCCGCAAAATTCAGCCGCTTCCCTCCGTTCCTTAACGTCTTTTAATAGATTATTAGGATTGTTTACAGACTTCAGCGAAATGAGGACGGTTTGCTACACTACCTTTGTGCGTATGTATGTGTGTGGGTGTTTGGGTAAATAAAGGAGGGTAGAAATAAGTAAAGGTTGAATTGAGGAAATTGTCTAATGTATATAGGTAGGTATGTGGATTCTCCTCATTAGATTTGTATTAGTTGGAATGATTTTTTTTTTTATTTCTTTTTTAAACATTGCCCCACACTAGGAATTTCTCCTGTATTGTGGGTGCGTTTTCAAACATTTAAACTCACATACACAAACACCCAGACCCGGAACAACTACTTGTAGGTCATACAAATATTTGTTCCGTGCGGGAATCGAACCCGCGACACGCAGCGCAGCAGCCAATCGCTTAACCACTGCGCCAACCGTGCCGTCAAATTAGATTATGACAGATGGTGATCCATTATTTGACGCAGAAACCTACTCCTTGAAATCGTCCAAAAATAGCAGCTGGAATAGGCCTACCCCAAGCACCTCCACTTTGACCGATTCTGTGCTTCTCGCATGCAACGGGTTACTGCGGCCTTCACAAGGTCGTCGGTCCACCTAGTGGGAGGCTTTCCAACGCTACGTCTACCGGTACGCGGTCGCCACTACAGTACCTTACGGCGCCATCGGCCATCGGTTCTGCGAGCAATGTGCCCTGCCCACTGCCACTTAAGTTTGGCAATTCTTCGGGCTATGTCGGTTACCTTGGTTCTCCTGCGGATCTCCTCATTTCTGATTATAAAACATAGAATTAAGTAAATAAATAACTTAACTTTGCTCCACTTAAAGTAATTTATGTCGTCTTCGTGGGTAATTTCATTAAGATTCTGCGAATTTGGGATTGCTACTTGATTGCCAACGAGTTGTTCTACGGTCCCAGTTGTAAGTATAAGCGGTAAGGAAGTAATGAGGCATAACATTCAAGTGTGATTGTGCCAGAGAGCAGTGGTGGCCAAGTGACAGGCGCTTTACATTGTGTAAATTATTTCATCACCACTGCCCTCAAAACGGTGAAGGAAAACATCGTGAGGAAACCGGCATGTCCTAGAACCAAAAATTCGAAGACATGTGACATCTGCCAATCCGCACTGGGCCCGCGTGGTGGATTACGGCCCACTCCCTCTCACCGAGAGGCGGCCAGTGTCCCAGCAGTGGGAATATTATAGGCTGATTATTATTATGTGCCAACAATGAAGTGCTTGCGTCTTTGTTTGGGCAAAAATTTAGGTAAGTACAGACACCAGCATATCAAGCTACTACAATCTGTCAAACTTCTTTAATAGATTTTCAACTGTATCGCTAAAGCATAAGGTTTAAAGTTGATTGGGAAAATTTGACAGGGTAACTTGATGTACTTAATATAAATTACCTTCAAGATGTAGGTAGTATTTTTTACACGACTACGGAAGAAAGGTTAGCAATCTATGTTGTAGGTAAATGACAGACCCAAGCTCAAAGACTTTAAATAAACAAGTGCGAGTCGGACTCGCACACGAAGGGTTCCGTACTACAAGGCAAAAACGCTGAAAAAAAAAACACGTTTGTTGTATGAGAGCCCCCTTAAATATTTATTTTATTTTGTTTTTAGTATTTGTTGTTATAGCGGCAACAGAAATACATCATCTGTGAAAATTTCAACTGTTTAGCTATCGCGGTTCTTGAGATACAGCCTGGTGACAGACAGACGGACGGACAGACAGCGAAGTCTTAGTAATAGGGTCCCGTTTTTACCCTTTGGGTACGGAACCCTAATAAAAAGTATATTTAAGTAAATAAATAATGATCCTTATCATTGATCACATCAAAGTCTGCACCCTGGTTGTGTAACACACCATCAATCATAATCTGAATCTTTTGAAGGATATTGCTAATCCATTGCTTCATAATAGGCTATTTGACAATGTAAAAAATAAGGCCATAATTATTGACACTCTTATAGATTATCGCTTTTAAAATCGATTTGCATTAATTTTACTACAAAACAATGTATTATTAATAAAAAAAATCCCGAAAAAACTTCATCTTTTTAAATCTGGCGCCACGTAATCGAAAACGGTCTGGTTTGGCTGAACTTAAGATGACGTCATGATTTAGTAAATTTCTGTCTATCATTGACAGAACAGATGACTTTTGTCTAGTATCTCGACAGTTTCAACGTTTGTTTACGTGAATCGTGACGTCACGACGCCATATTGTTAAAGATAGCGTTTTGACGGTTTATTTAAACAGTACATTTTTATTTACTATTTTTTAAAAGAAATACTAATGTATTTCTTTTAAAAAATGCAATTTGAAGTAATAGGTTTTTGTGGGCTCGTTATAATCTGAGATGTTTATCAGAAACCAGTCAAATAGCCTATTTATGTTCGAAAAAGTCTGATCAACAGCGTACCTAAATACCGCAATGAATGTTGTTGATCTGTCAAAATGAAAGCCATTTCTACTGTTAGTGTCAAGTGTGTTACTCAATTACCCTGCTGTTCTACACCTTAATTTTAATATTGCCTACTTTCACAACTTTTTATTTAATCCTTAACTATTAACTTAAGGGTCAGTTCACACCGAGACGCGACGCGACGCGCAGTTTTCAAGATAGAAATACAATTACAGACCTTATCTACTACACAAAAAGGTACACGATTCAGTGAGCTACGCCGCGCTGCGTAGCTCGACGTAGTAGGTAGACACTGAATTGTGTACCTTTTAGTGTAGTAGATAAGGTCTGTAATTGTATTTCTATCTTGAAAACTGCGCGTCGCGTCGCGTCTCGGTGTGAACTGACCCTTAGGCTCCTTCAAACAGGCGCGACACGCGACAAAATCGCGCGCGACACAAAGGCACCGCAAGTCGCGCAACGAGCGGTGCCTTTGTGTCGCGTGCGATTATATCGCGTGTCGCACCTGTTTGTAGGAGCCTTTAAACTTTATTCCTATAAAGCTCAGCTATCGTGATATAATTATTCTAATCGCTGAATAAAATACATAAAATCCAGCGACAGTCTGCCAGCGGAAAGATGAAATTGCAAAAGTTTAGAGATGGGTTATTTTGAATCTAGTAATATTCGGTCTGGCTGCTCTGCCAGATCTGGCTAAGATATTGATTCTGTGCTTACACGTGCATATTTTGGTTGGGAAGATAGTATTCTGTTAAGGTTAAATATGGTATGCATATTTGCACATCTTGTAAACAAGTGATGACGTGAAAGGAAATTATTCTATAACTGGCAGCGCCCCGCGGTTTCACCCATATAAGTTTCAATCCCGTAGGAATATCGGGATAAAACGCATACTATGTGTTAATCCAGGGTGTCAGCTATCTCCGTTCCAAATTTTATCAAAATAGGTCCAGCCGTTTGTGCGTGAAGATGTAACAAACATACAAAGACACAAATTTTCGCGTTTATATTACTAGCTGCGCCCCGCGGTTTACCCGCGTAAATGTCAATCCCGTGGGAATATCGGGATAAAAAGTAGCCTATATGTTAATCCAGAGTGTCAGTGTGTGTTTATATGTTTGTTACTTCTTCACGCTCAAACGGCTGGACCAATTTTGATAAAATTTTGTGTGGAGGTAGCTGACACCCTGGATTAACTAAAAGGCTACTTTTTATCCTGATATTCCCACGGAATCGACATTTACGCGGGTGAAACCGCGGGCGCAGCTAGTTAGACCATCATTACTAGAATATGGTCTTTCAGCAAACAAATATGGCGGTTTTTGCCGAATGACCATATCATTGTAGTAACATATTCTACTAATTCTTAAGTAGAGTGTATGCAGTGTGTGTAGGGTGGGAGTCGCCGTTGTTCTCGTGGTCGCAAGCGCGACTGCTGAGCGTGGGGTCTTGGGTTCGATTCTCGGGTCGGACAAACTGTTATCGAGTTTTTCCATTAGGAATTTCTTAGTAACAGTCCGAAGTTTGGAAGTTGGCGGTGTGATACCCCCGTGTCTCGGAAAGCACGTTAAGCCGTTGGTCCTGCGCCTGATCTCTCTCCGGTCGTGTCGGATTGCCGTCCCATCGGACTATGAGCGTGAGGGAAGAGGGAGTGCACCTGTGTCTGCGCGTACACTTGTGCATTATAATATCTCCCGCGCCGAAGGCTAGTCTCCGTTGAGATTGGCCGCCGTGGCCGAAATACGGTCTGGTGGACTTTAGGGTGGGAGTCCATACTTGTGCCATGATCATCTTACAACTTAGACCACACAACATGTCCTGTTGATCTGATTTACGCCGACCTTTAGACTCGGGTCCTAACCCTCGATACACTTTGAAATTTTATTTTTATCTCCAGTATAAAACCATTTGAAGATATCACTCGGATCTAGTAATATTTGATTTAGACTCTAGTGTGTTCAAGTGAAAGAGACATTTTATTTCATTCATCCCATTTTTTCTGGGAAGAAAAATTTTGTTAGCAAATAAGTATTTTGTTTTGGAATATGCTTTGGAAAGTGATTGCGTTTTTATTAGAATGTTAGAAATGTGTGTAAAAAAACTGGCCAAGTGCAAGTCGGACTCGCACACGAAGGGTTCCGTAACACAATTCAAAAACGCCGAAAAAAACACGTTTGTTGTATGAGAGCCCCCCTTAAATATTTATTTTATTCTGTTTTTAGTATTTGTTGTTAAAGCGGCAACAGAAACATATTATATTTTTCAACTGTCTAGCTATCACGGTTCATGAGATACAGCCTGGTGACAGACGGACTGACGGACAGCGGAGTCTTAGTAATAGGATCCCGTTTTACCCTTTGGGTACGGAACCCTAAAAAGAAAGAAAATTAATTAATTTTACCCAGGTTAAGGCACACAATAGAGCAGTGGTGGCTAAGTGGTATCGACCCCGACTTACGAGTTGCAGGTCGTGAGTTCGAACCCAGACAGTCACTTTACCTTGTGTATATAATTTCATCACCACTGCTCTCAAAACGGTGAAGGAAAACATCGTGAGGAAACCGGCATGTCCTAGAACCAAAAATTCGAAGACATGTGACATCTACCAACCCGCACTGGGCCCTGGCGGTGAACTATGACCCACTCGCCCTCTCGAAGAGAGCAGGCCTGTGTACCAGCAGTGCACATTATAGGCTGATTATGTATGTATGATACGAATGGTCACCCATCCACAAACAACTGTCAAATGACAACTTTATCTCATAATTATCACATCGTCGACAGTAGGTTCAATTAAGGTAAGGGACAAAATACCCAAAATGAGTTGAGTATACAGTTTTGTTCAGAATTTTGCGCTCTTTCGAATGGTGTATATGAAAAAATTCTAGCTTAAAAAAATGTCCCTTACCCTACTGATTTTTGGATTCGAATTTCGAATCAGCCCCATAATAACAATGTATCTGAAAAACTATGCAATATAGCAACTTGAAATGGTGTAATTACCGCCGCCAATCCACTTCAAATAAGGTAAGGGTCTTCCCAATCAATGAATTATTCTTCACACATTTTTTCAACAAGACCTTTACACTATTTTTTCATTATAGATTGGATCCAACGTAGAGATCAATTTAATGTAAGGGACATTACTAACAAAATACGTTGGTGTAAGGGACGTCTTTTTTCTTAAATAGCTAACTTATTTAAATAAATGTTACACAGGTAGATAGAGCACTAAAATACAAGATTATGTGTGAAATCAGATCCGAAAAAGGTTATTAATAACAAAAAAAGTTATAGGCGATTTAGTCCGAAAAAAAACTTTGTCGGCCTCTCCTGAAAAATCGTATTATGTCCCTTACTTCAATTTGAACCTACGGTCGACGACATCTTGGTGGTCCTTTTGATACCTTCACCCTCCGTTGCACAACAATCACATAGGGTGGTCCTCCTCGTTAGGGACACGTCAAACTAGTTTAAACCAGAATCGTATTGAGAGTTGGATCAAAGTGATGTTAAATGATATAAAGACTGGATTACTGGTTTGAAAGTAAATGGAGCAGGTTTTGATGTTATTTCAATGTCAGTGTTCGTGTTACATTTGGTCCTTAAATAATGCATATTTGTAAACGTCAAGAACGAAACTCGGCAAAACAATGTTTACCTACGCAGGCGCAGATATTTATAATAAGCTACCGTCGACCATTAAAAATGTAAACTCCTTTAATGTAGGTATTCAAATACAACTTGCTCGACATGTAGTCGAAAAATACTGCTAATACTCCAATAGTAGCCAAATGTCACTGGATGCATTACAGAAGTACCTACTTGCTTGTTATACAAAAAGAACGACGAAAATCCTAGTAATAAGCACTATTGTATTGTATTTCTCATGTAAGTGACTGTAGTCTTTTATGAATATAAATTTCTTTAAACCCAAACGTCACTGGGTTTGAAACACAAGGAGAGTGAATGTTTCATGAATAATTTGCCTAGCCTTTCCTTAACTGTATTGAGGTCAATTTAGTCGGCTTTTAATTTAACCGGACGCGGCTGAATACCATCATTTTACATGAAACGACTGCCTATCTAACCTTCACAACCCAGTTACTGGGTAAAACAATACCCCTTGGTAAGACTGGTTGCCAGACTTTTGGGCTATCCATAACAACTGTCAAAGATCTACAAATGACAGCCGGTAACAACGGCTTAACGTCCTTGCCGAGGCACGTTGCGTCATCCATCCACGGAGTGTCCTCGGCAAGCGTGGCTTACCCGTGCGGTTATTATTTAGCCACGGGCCCCTACCGGGACCAAACCTGAAATCGCAAAAAAAAATCAGCTGTTCCCTACATTTATGTTCGTATAATTCGCCAAAATGTATTTGAACAGCTGATTTTTTTTTCGCGATTTCAGGTTTGGTCCCATAGTAAAAGTTGTTCATAATGATGAGTACAATGACCTCTTAAGAGGTTGCTAATGTTTTACCAATAACCCTGTATGAATAAACCGGATTTAAAATGCGTATGACTGCGATAGGACTGACTGTTAGATAAACATGACAGTACAAGATTGACATCTCAGCATGCATATCCATAATACTACTATTATTCTACTAATATCAATTGTCACAGACATACATCTTCACTATCTGTATAATATCTTGATAGTTATCATTGTCGACTATCATACCAGTCTGTGTTACTCGTGTCATATTAATTAGCTATTAATTCAGTCATTAGCACTACAGTTAGGAAACTATGTTAGTGCTAATGCTAAGTTAAATTGTTAATTGTAGGAGTGTCTGACATTGAATTAGAGTCAAGATGTGTCTTTGATTTGGAAAGGATCCTTACTGCCTGCTGAGTATGAGGTCCTGGGTTTGATACCCGGGTCGGGCAAAGTGAATTTTATCAGGAATTTCTCAGTAGGCCCATGTAATAGGCTCGTCCCCTATTAAATGGGACTAACATAACTGGGTTGTGTAAATGTGCTTATGTAAAAGTCAAGTTGTGTAAAAGTCTGACAACCAGCCTTATCGTATTACCCAGTAATTGGGTTGTGGAGGTCGCATAGGCAGTCGCTCCATGTAAAATTCTGGTATTCAGCTGGATCCGGTTAGATTGGAAACCGACCCCAACATAGTTGGGAAAAGGCTAGGCAGATGATGCAGATAATAAGTGACGAAAAAAAAGTTGAGTTAAGCTAAGATAGGGAATTCTCGTTTTAATGATGATAAACCTATTAAAAAAAAACATTTCTATAGCGCCATCACACAAAAACAATATAATAAAAATGTCAGCTGATGAAAATGGAACCGTTTACTTCAAACTGCTGTCACGTAAATAACCTCCCGGAACATCACAACAACTGTGAAATAAGGACACACAAACATTCCTGACCATCGAAATATTTAACTTAATAAACCCATTTCTATATCTGGGACAGAATCAAGACATATTTCTAACAAAATTCCAGAAAAAATAAACAATAACAAATGCGCGGGAACGCACAAAACGTCTTTGACGTGCGGCCATGTTCTTTTTTATTTTTTTTTCACCGCCAGGCGTCAATGGCACCTCATTATTATTCCACAAAATAATCGAATAATGGATCGATTTTACGTAGTCGATTATCTCAGTTTCGAGGAACGATCGCTAGATTATACGAGAAATGAACGGGCTCTTTGTCGAGAAGGAATCTGGACCAGAGATTGGGAACACCTGGCGTGGGTCGTTTGTACTTATTAGTGGTGGGGTAAGGGTGGGTTAGCGATATTTTTGTCGATATAATCGATTTGAGTTCTTTTTTTAAACTTTTTTTTTATGAATTTTAAATCTGTTTTTTAATATAGATAGGTACCTAGTTTACCGAGATATTATTTTGTAAATGTAATGTTAATATGACCTAGTTTGTTTCGCGCGAAATTGATTTTTAATTTTATATTATAATGTGGTGGTATTCTCATTAATACATTACTTATTAATGCATGAATTTTCCAAAATATTCATCATAAGTTGAAAGCCTGAAATTTTAGTCACATGTATTATTATTTCGATAGATAGCTATACGGGTTTAATTAATGATACCGTACGTGCGTATTAACACCGTCTACGTCTGTGAGATTACAAAATCTAATATTTCTTCGAATTCGAAGCAATACATTAAATCCAAGTAAGTATATACTTATTCAAACCTACATTTTCTGTAAAAGGTTTTCAAAGTAAGGCAGAAAAGAGTACTATGTATAAGTTTAAAACAAAGCCTGAATGACTTGCGTATTACACACACTCAATGGAATTAACTTAATTAAAAATAAAAATAGATTGTCACGTTACATTATAAGTAATTATGTTATAAAGTTACCGGTAATGGGAGACTTTGTGTAGCTTATATTCTGCTCATGTACGATGACTTTGACAAAAATATAAAAGAAACAACTCATTATGCTTTGTTTGAAACATTAAAGCGAGATCGACTTTAAATCGTGAATCGAATACCTAATCGATTTTCAATGTATCTTATGCCACAGTCCTCCTACCCGCGACTTCGTTAGTGTAATATTTCTTGTTTAAACATTAAATATATTCTGTGACACTCGACTATACTGTAGCTTCCCATTTAGTAGAAGAATTTTCGGCATCAGATAAGTAGTTCCGAAAATTACCCACTAAATACAAACTCACAAATTTTACCCCTAAATAATAATAGTATACAATGTGGCAATTTAGTTATCACATTAATTGAACCCAACCTAAACGTCACTCTTAAAATGTGGTACCTATAGTGAATAAAAATAAATAAAATAAATTGTATCGATATCGACACTTAAATTGCTAATTAACTCCCCCATCCCTACACAATAGACCGTAAGATCGTAAAGTTGAACTACAAAGGCATTCCTTCTACGACGCTAAACTCTGAATAGGCACATATGCACAAAATATCGTTGAGAACACAGAACTAGTCCGTATGGAAGGGGTTTAAACAATGCTCCCCTTACTTTGGCACACAATACGTTTGATGAACGTCATGAGCCCGTTTATATCCGATTTGGGGGGAATTAGATCCGGGTTGGGGGATTTGGGGCCGTAGATTTGTATGTCTTTGTTTTATGGTGCTGTGAGACTAAATAGGGTGTAGGAAATGCATAGCGGGATATTGTTGTGGTTTTGACGTTAATAGAGCTACGTGTCTGACTCTGGCTATGGAATTTCCATGCAATGTGCTTTTTAAGCGACTTCAAAAAGGAAGTCTTATGTTTGTCTGTATGTTTATCGATATTTTCATCAATTGTTGATTTTGAAGATGATAGGGGGTGACTACCGAGATGCCGACTAATAGAGAAGTTTGGAAGAAGACATGTTGCCCCCAAATAAATTGGGATTTGGACAGGAGAATGTTTATGAACGATAATTATACCTAGAGTAGGTATGGATGAAAATAAACCGCCGATTCATAAAGTGCATTAAAATTGTGAAACTGGACTACATTTAAACATTAGTCACCCACTTACAAACACTTCAAAACGCAATGCTCCACTTAAAATTGGCACAATTGAACATTATTGCTCGTCTTCAAAACCTCTATATTTAAACAACATGCCGCAATAAGAGCACTTGATATTTGTGTAGCTAAAACAATAGAGCTGGAAAGTAAGTAGGTACAGTCACGAGCACTAATATGTCAACACTTGGCAACTTTCAATTGCGATTTTTTCGTGAAATGACAAATGTAACGTTGAAATACGACACTTTACATAAACCTATGGGTTCGAAAATACTATGTTCGTAATAACATAAAATTTAATTCAAAAATAAAGGAGAAAATTGCCTTTGAATAGAGCCAAGTGTATACATACTTATGCTCGTGACTGTACTTCATGTTCATAATCAGCCTATAATGTTCCCACTGCTGGGATACAGACCTCCTCTCAGAGAGAGTGACTAGGCCTTAATCTACCACGCGGACCCAGTACGGGTTGGTAGATGTCACATGTCTTCGAATTTTTGGTTCTAGGACATGTCGGTTTCCTCACGACGGTTTTCTTCACCGTTTTGAGAGCAGTGGAGATTAAATAATTTACACAAAGTTGCCTGTTGTCGCGTTGGGTTGACGATACCATCAGAGTCGCGGGAAACACCTGGATGAGGGACGCACGGAACCGGGAAGTGTAGAAGAAGAAAAATAAGGCCTATAGGTAGGTATCCAGTAGTGGGTTATTCCGGGCTAGTGAAAAAATCTGTAACGGAAAAACATAATAAATTAAAATGTAGTTCAATATTTGAAAAGCTTTACATGAATGCACTCGTAAAGTGCAAAATCCTGTTTACATTGTTAGCAGAAAAGCAGTGTAGGTACGCTCAGAATTAACACAATACCACGCTCCATATCTCATCCATTCGTTCCAAATCTTTAAATATAAAAAAAATATTTCAACTTCACTCAACGTGGGTGATTCGAAAAAAAAAAGTTAAAATAAGAAGTTTTGCCTGCCAGTCATTATATGAAACCGTTGAAAATTACGTTCGAGTTTACTCCCTTTTGTTGGTGGCGTGAACATATTGTTGTTGCTCCTTGGCGCGTTATTTTGACGGTTTTCTAAATTTAAAAGTTTGCGTCGTAAGGTATTGTTGAGGGTGACGTGGTAAAAGTTGAATTTCAAAAACGGCCAAGTGCGAGTCGGACGGCACACGATCACACGAAGGGTTAGATTTATACCAAAAAGCAAAAAAGGCGAAACAGGTGCGACATGCGATATAATCGTGCGCGACACAAAGGCACCGCCCGTTGCGAGTCGTGCCTGTTTGAAGGAGCCTTTATACCAAAAAGCAAAAAAAAAGGCGAAACAGCATGTTTCTTGATTTTTTAAATTTTATTTTATTTTTTATATTTTTTGTTGTTATTGCGGCAATAGAAATACACACTCTGTGAACATTTCAACTGTCTACCTATTAGGGTTTATGAGATACAGCCCGCTGACGGTCAGACGGACGGACAACGGAGGCTTAGAGCGGTTCTACTCTACATCCGATCCGAATCCGAGAAATGCCGGTCCGAAGTGACCACAATCCGATTTGTATCAGGGGTTGCGCACTAGATCAAAACTATCCGTAGGTACGAATTTAGAACATTCCCAATTCGGATTGAAGTCGGATCTTTAAATCGAATTCGGATCGGATGTAGTGCAAAACCGCTCTTAGTAATAGGGTTACGTTGCCACCGTTTTGGTACGGAATCCAAAAACAATTGATGAATTTGCTACATTCACACAACCAAGGAATTAGGTAATATTATGTCATAACTTCATAAATGTAATATGCCTCTTTTCCTTGGCACCTGTTCTTGTATTATAATACTCGCGGGGAATGGTGCTAATAGCCGAAATACAGGCTATGCCAATTTCTGCTACAGACGCTAATCTCTTTACGTTCATTGTAATTGTGGCCACATTGCCATTGTAAAGTAGTACTAAGTTTTTGGAAATAAACTATTAATATTATTATTAAATATACCCATATTATACCTATTCATGAAATTATGGCATACCTACATATATTTTGGTCTCAAATTAAATTAGTATCTTTCCTAATGTTGCAAATTCTTCAGCCAAGCTCAGTTTTGTGTTTATGGCAATAAGGATCATAAATATAGCTCTATAAAACTACTATAGTAAGTATTACCCGCTTACTAATAACAGTTGTATAGCGTCTGTATAGTTACACAACGCTTTGTCTTCTTCTTTCGAAATTCAAATTACTGACGACTGAAAAAGAGAAATCGATGTGTAACTATTCATCTGATATAGTACGTTTATCAATAATTATCGGTTATACAATAAACAATAACTTAGACCCCGTCCACAATAAGCACCCTCTTAAAATTCTACTAAAATTTAAATGTGAAATACAACACAATAAATTATAATCCAACAAATAATTACCAACGTGCTAATTCATCTGTCAATTTCTTTGATGACAAAATCATGATGACAAATTGGTCCCCTTTCATGTCTATTCAAAACGTTAACGCACAACACTATTTCTAACAATATAATCTACAATTTAAATTTATACAATCGAGCCGCGGGTGATCAAGGGAAGTAATAAATAAGGACGAGCAACGAGCGAAAGAGATTTAAATTAAAGTAAAAATAAAATTAAAACTCATTCTTATCATAAATAAGATCGAATACATCACTAACATCGAGATTAACATGTTGAGGTTACGTTGTGTCAGGACACGTGACGTCATTTGTATGGTTCGACGACTAAAGGCCCTCTTCCACCAAAATTCACTAAATACGTTTTTTTTTTTTTTTTTTTCTCCTCTCCACGTTTTCGGCTACACATAAATATTATAATCAGCCTGTAATTTAAATATGATAATGTTCCCACTGCTGGGACACTTGGTTCTAGGACATGCCGGTTTCCTCACGATGTTTTCCTTCACCGTTTTGAGAGCAGTGGTGATGAAGATGAGCGACGAAGGCCCGCTTGCACCAAAATTTACTACAGCACGCGTAGCATGACGACGTTTTGTCGACGGAAGAATAGACAAAATGACACATTGCTATGCTTAGACGCGTAGAATGCGTACAAATATTTCTACAATCTGCCATTTTGTCTATTCTTCCGTCGACAAAACCCGTTTCTACGGCGGTCATGCTAGACGTGCAGTGCGGTTGTCGAGAGAATGCGTTCGACCTGTCTGTCTATGCGAAAATTCTAGTAGCTAATATTACGAGTTTATAAGTATTCTGATGATACTTGATAAATAAAGAAGTGACTATAAAATAATAAATTAGCGGAGAAAAAGAAAAAGAACTATTTAATTTACTAGGAAAACTGCAACACAAGAACTGTCGCCATCCGTCTTCACGCTAGGAAGTAACTTCGTTTCTTTTTACTACGGGTGTGTGATAATTAACTTGTTCTTTTTATAAAGGAAAGCACAAAAAGAGCCTGTTTATAGCCCTAGTTAGGTTTGTATAGCTAAACCAAACAAAATAATTTCTGGACTAGCAATCTGGCAAGCTCACACTGCTCACAGAATAAAGGGCACACGTATCAAATCGGAAAGGGATCGGCACCGTATCGCCTTTCGCCTCGCCGTCAAACAGGCGTCAACCTAATGTAAGCACGTAACCAAAGCGGATCAGAAGCTTCGATACGTCGACTCGGCTAAGGCTAGGCGACACCGTGCTTAAGGCTCGCCGACCGCTGGTTGATGGTGCAGCAGGCAGGCCGGAGGGGTGAGAGGGGTAAGGGTGGACGAAGAGACGTCTCGGGTACGGAGAGACGTAAGCGCGAGGATGACGAGCCGCAGTTCGTGAGCTTGTCCCGAGGCGAGGCGATTACGTTACTTTTCCGATTAGTGTGCGTTGGGGAGTTTCATACAAAGAACGGTTCGAGTTGATACGGTCCCGATCCCTTTCCGGTTTGATACGTGCACCTTAAGCAAGCTGAAATGGCAACCAGTCCTACCAAGGGGTATCGTATTACCCAGTAACTGGGTTGTGGAGGTCAGATAGGCAGTCGCTCCATGTAAAATACTGGTTTTCAGCTGCATCCGATTAGACTGGAAGCCGACCCCAACATAGTTGGAAAAAGACTAGGCAGATGATGAGTCGCCGGAAAATGGCATTATACTGCCAGTGAATATCCTTCGAAACATAATCGCAAGATATAAATTAATTAACATCTCACAGTACAAGCATAAATCAGGTAATTAGTTACATGAAGCGTTAATTGATACTTTGAAGCTATGGTAATTATTTAACACCTGCTAAATGCTGCGAAGCGTTGCGCGAACAGTTAGCGGTAAACCAATGTAATTGTTATTAGACATTATACTGTCTACGTGTTAGTATGTTAATTAGAGTTAGTTAAACATCAGTTTGAAACATAAAAAATATGATCAAGCATATCGTCCGTCGCGGTGGAGTCCGTGGAAGCGAGTGGTCATCGGGCCGAGCCTGCGAGCCAGGTTGTCGCCGCCGCGCCTCAGCTTGCCGATGACGCGCTGATCACGCTGCCTACGCGTGCAGGCCCCACGCAAGTTATTGTGTTGTGTTCGATTCCCAACAAGCCAGTGTTTCCTTATTTGTCAAGCGGAGATGGTTTGACATAGTTTCATCTAAAGTTAGCTGTATTCCACTTTAACATAAAACCTCTGATTTACTTAATAAAAAGTTTAGCAGTGGTAGCCCCGTGGTAGCGGCCCTGACATACGAGTTGTAGGTCGTGGGTTCGAAGTTCGAACGTCACCACTGCTCTCTAAACGGAGAAGGAAAACATCGTGAGGAGACTGGCATGTCCTAGCACCAAAAATTCGAAGACATGTGACATCTACCAACCCGGCTCGCGTTGCGAATTACGGTCCACTCCGTCTCACTGAGAGGAGGCCTGTGTGACCTGTGTCCCAGTAGTGGGAACGTTATGTGTAGGTTGATTATACTCTTATATTTTATTGTTGTATTAGCATCATTATGGTACGGGCCTGGTCCTGATCGGACGGTGAGCTACCCATTACTCTCCGCCCGCAGGCCCGCGCCTACGACGGTGGCCAGGAGTCGTCGCGCGGCTCCCGACGCCCGGAGCGTCTCCCGCGGCGGCTGGGACGGGAGGCTCTCTCCCTGAGCCGTCCCGCCACCTCCTTCGCTAGCATGACTGCTTCGCAGAAGGAGGTGACTGCCTCCCACTCCCTTTCGCCCTAGACCATGGCTTGCACCAGGGCCGGGCGCGAGAGGTCGCCGCCGCTGCCGATCGCCTCTACGAGGACACGGCGGTGCAAAAAAAAAAAAAAGCATCATTATGGTTAAGATAATTATACAAATTGAAAGAGATTTTTTTGGCATTGAGTAAATTCAGTTCTAAAAATATAAAACCATTTTTTTATTAAAAAACCGGCTTCAGCACACTTACAATAGTATCTAATTAATAAAAACATCACGTTGGCTCAGTTTTTTCCAAAAAAAAAAAAAAGCAAAACAAGAGATCGGCACCGAAAAATGAAATTTAATAAAATCCGTCGCCGTGTAACCTCAATATGTTTCCTTTATTGATATTCAATCTATAAGAGGGGTAGGGAGGGAGCAATTAAACATATATATTTTTTTGGTGTTTACATCCGTTGCCGTTCGGCCAGCAAATTGGTTTTCGTGGTTGGAATCCGTAATTGTTCACACATTAACATATGGAATTGTGATCAAAAGATATATTTTATTTATGTTCAGTACATTTTAAACAGGTGTGGGATGTAATTAAATGACTGTTTCCTAATTTGCATACAAGAATATTCTGCTGGAATAAAAGGTTGGGCAGAAGTGTACCTATGTACCTACAGTCCACCATTAAAGGGGGCTACAGGACCTACACGCAAAAAACGCAAGTTTTATAATGTTAAATACTATATGATCGACTACAGTACAACTAAAAAGTGAAAAATAAAAACATTTCACAAAAAAAAAAATCGACTTAAAAAAAAACACTGCAAAGTGATACTGATAAATAAATTTAATTTCGGAAGCCGGTTAATTATCACTTTGTAGTGTTTTTTTTTTTGAAGTCGGTGGTTTTTTTTGTATTGACATCATAAATTATTTTTAGCCTCTATATTACTGCTGAAAATTGGCATCTGAATGACAGTCTAACTTTCTCCAGAGCTCTTTTTTCTGGAAGGAATTTTTATAGACATCGATTTATCGGTGAAAACTGAACAAAAAGGCACGAGAACTGGTTTTCGTGTCACACAAATCATTATAAAACGAATGAGCAAGCAGGTCGAGTGGTGACCTAATTTTTTTACCGAAACTTGGAATTTTAATCGGCAAAAATAAACTCCTTGCTAACAGTTACTAAGGAGACGAAGTAACTTCCTGGTCGCATAGCCTTGAGGTACCTGAATGAGCATTATGCTATAAATTGATGTCGCTTTCAGGACGACACGACAATAACAGGCTGCTGGCAAGGTTCTTCACTGTTATGCAAGTTATTTTGTTGTGTAAAGCGAAAGCGCCAGGGTAGCCCGCGAAATTCATTTTTTTTACATCTTTTGCAATTTGCTGGTCAGTATTAAGTTGTACGTTGATTAAAATATGATTCGCGACCGTAACAAATATGTATTTACAGAATTATAATGATTAAAGTCATCAACACAACTCTCTAAGACCAAGTAATCCCACTGAATGACTACTTTCAAGCATTTGTTTTCCGAAATGAATGAACCGATTTTAATGAACTTCATACGCTTAAGCAGGATACAAAGATCTAAAAAGTTAGCAGAGAACATTTTCGAAATGTCTTATTTAAAAAAAGATAACTGGAAATCTCTGTTTCTATGAAAAGTTTAAAATCGGTCTAATTTGGCTGTAACACTATTTTTCGAAAATGTTCTCTGCTAACTTTTTAGACCTTTGTATCCTATGCGTATGAAGTTGTATTAAAATCGGTTCGTTCATTTCGGAAAACAAGGGCTTGAAAGTTTGTATGAAATGACCTGATTCTAATGATTGTGTGTGTTGATTTTCTGGGTGTTTACGGGTGTTTATCGGGTGTTCATCAAAAGCACCGGGTTCAAACCCGGTGGATTGCCCATCATAAATGCAGCTGAATACTAGTTTAAACGGAGCTTGAGAATCTCCTGCTGAATCACATCAACTATTTAATTCATATTTATAACTGATCAGGGGGCCTAAAAAGGCCACTTTCCAGAGAATCATAAAAGGATAACATTATGAATTATAATATGGCGAAGACAGTCCGTGTTTTTCTTTTTTTGGCTGCACTACGTAGGTACAATCAAAGAGATTGGGATTGGATTTGGATTGGATTGATTGGTATTTTAGTACAGACAACAAACTGAAAAATTCTTCACCAATCCAATGGGATTAACATAACAGTTAGCTGTCCGTTATGTTGCCCTTTTATGATTCTACCAAAGTGGCATTTTTAGGACCCTGAGTACTAGAAATACTTGATGAGGTTTTGCAAAACGGGTTGTTAAAACAATTAGACTGTTTCCACGAAAATCGTTGACATGTATAACACACGAACGAATTTTACGATTACTGCTGGATCGTGATCCACAATCGTGGGACCGTGCAGAATCGACATTCAACAACTATTTATTACATTAATAGTAATAAAACTTCAGAGGGGCCGGTGGCTTCGTAATAACAGCCGCACCGAAATATACGTTATTTGCGGCATAAACGGCCGTATCTTGTTTTTACGTTAACTTAGAAGTTTGATTTTTTCACAGCTTCAAGGGACTGTAGACCTGAGTATATGGTTTTAATTTCAACTCGATAGGTACCTCCACGCGTTCCCGAGATAAAGGGTCTTGTCAGACAGACAGACAGACGGACAACAAAGTGATCCTATAAGGGTTCCGGTTTTTCCTTTTGTGATACAGAACCCTAAAAAAGTAGTAATAAAACGACTGAAAAAGCACCCACGTTACAGGAAACAATCTGCATTTTATTTTGTGCTGAAAAAAGTAAAGGAAATTGTTCAGAGAGGTGAATATTGTGTGTATCATCACTCTGACCTATAGCTTAATTAAATTAAAAACTACCAACCAAAGTGACTATCAATTTACCCTTTTAACCAGTTTAAAAACTTCGTTAAAACCAATTCGATTTAATTTCACGAGGGTAGTTTTAACGGGAAATGACGTCACATGCAATCTGCTACATTGCCATACTTTTGGCACAATGCCAGATGGGCGCTTTAATAAAAGTTGCCATGTAGCGTCTAGTGAATAAATATGCCAGGGTTTTTTTTACAAGCGGCTGGATTTTTTGCAGCGAACCTGTCACGTTTTTGCTTGTCGCTTCTTCAGCTATTGTGCCAAAATTTGCCTGGTAACCTAAAGACGGTTTTAAAGCTGAGCCCGAATACGAATGATGCAAATAAAAATTTACTGTTTACTTTTTAATTAGTTCACCATTTTTAAGCGACTTCAAAAAAGAAGAGGTTCGTAATTCGACTGTATGTTTTTTTTTTATGTTTGTTACGCGATATCACCGGCTTTTGTAAATCGATTTAATCGGTAAAAACGGGACCCTAATACTAAGACTCCACTCTCCGTCTGTCAGTCTGTCACCAGGCTGTATCTCAAGAATCGCGATAGCTAGACAGTTGAAATTTTCACAAATTATGTATTTCTGTTGCCGCTATAACAACAAATACTAAAAACAGAATAAAATAAATATTTAAGGGGACTCCCATACAACAAACGTGTTTTTTTCGGCATTTTTGCCTTGTAGTACGGAACCCGGCTGTACTCAGTTTTTCAATCACTCATTTATTTATTCAAATGTTGAGTTCTTGTATTTCTGTGGACTGTATTATCGCTGGTCGTGATAGGTACAGGTTTTTACAATAAAACAACGCACGTTGGTTCGCTAGCGAAACACCCTTTAATTATTTTATTTTTTCGGATGGGAAATCATCAAATGACCCCTCCCGCTCTGGGTGGAGCGGAAGGATGTGTTGAATATTGTATGGTGGTACGGAACCCTTCGTGTGCGAGTCCGACTCGCAATTGGCCAGTTTTTTACTTTTTCTCATAACATAGGTCCCGCTTTATTTAATCTTATTACGTCAAACACTCAAATCAATTGAACCATATAATTTCGAATACATATAATCCCAGGAATATTAATAACTAGTAAGATGAGCATGCATTAATCCGATACGGGAGGCTGCGCAAAGATGAGCCGGATTGATTAGCATGTAAATTGATGTTCATCCCGCTTATAATCCAGTGGGGCACAGATCAGATAGGAACAGAAGGCGAGCACCATTACAACAAGTGAAACCGCACGCACACATAGACACAGACACGCTTAACGTATCCTGCGATCGCAGTTTAGTTTCCAAACATGTAAACAAATGTGTTTTTGGAAACAATACTTTAATACACACTAATAAAGTTCATATTCCGCTACAACTTAAATTCCTTAAATAAAGAAAGAAAATACATTTATTTAGCACAGACTAAAAGGCACAATAGGTAGGTACACTACAATACATAAATAAAAAGACCAGAAGAGATCAGAAGTAATAAATTACCGTTTCATAGTACTAGTCATTCTGAAATCAACTTAATTTACGCTAGAGTAAAGTCGATATTTTGTCGACACGTGTCGACGGTTGCAGTTGCCCCTGCCGTCGACGCGTGCCGCTCCTGTGGGATACATACATACAACGACTATTATTTGTTTCTAATCGCCGCAAGTACGCATCTAACGTCCGTTCAAACTTGTTTCAGATCAATATTATTTCAAGTTAAACAAATATCAACTTTATTTTAATAAAAATTATGTTCATTTCAGACTGACTAACACTATTGAAAAAGTTATAAAAATATTTGAAGTTGTACCGTAAACTGAACTTTAGAGTGTAGGAATTAAAGTTATGTTTCCATAAACTCATATTTGTTTACATTTTTGGCAAATAAACCGCGATTGCAGATTACATATGTGTGCGTGCGCCTTGTTTTCGCTCGTTGTATTGAGCCGACCTTCTGTTGCTATTTATTTTGTGATTGTATTCCACTGAGTTGAGCGTTGGGCGTAACGCCCAGGGGTGTAAGGGTGGATGCAAAGAAGTAATGTATCATATCATAGTATCAATAATCTATCCTTTCTTGCTTCTTTTCTTGCTACTCATAAAAAAGTACCTAAGTACACAGATATTATAAGTACTCCTGGTTTTGGCGTGTCCATATATGACCAAACCACAAACATGGTAACTTATCTTTCAAGGGTAACTTATTAGCTGGTACGTAACATCGAGGAAACTTACATCTGCCCACTATGACCACATCTGTTAGCAAGCGTATAGCGGCCGTGCGCTGCATACAAGAATAGCCCTTACGGTGTATAGATGTAAGTTTCCTCGATGGTTTCTGCCTACTGACTACTTAGCTGCGTCTATGGGCGGTGAAAACTAATTCCCTCAGGTCATCATCATCATCATCATTTCAGCCAAAAGACGTCCACTGCTGGACATAGGCCTCCCCCAAGCACTTCCACTTCGACCGGTTCTGTGCTTCTCGCATCCAACGGGTTCCTGCGGCCTTCACAAGGTCGTCGGTCCCTCAGGTAGATTAGAGTAATTAGAAAACAATATTTTACTTCCACACTTCTCTATTAGTCGTAATCTCGGTAGTCACCCCATTTCTAACCATATCATTGTAGCGGTATCTACAACGCCACATGCGAACAACGCGTCATACTGACGTCACGCAAAATCCTGCATCTCGCAAGCAGAGTTTACCGCGCAACTAGCATAGATACAACGGCCCGACATGATTCATCGGGCAGTTGCCCGCCAGATACAACGCCGGTCTGGTCGGAGGATCCTCCCTTTTCTATAGAGTATGAGTGAACCCTACACCCTGTTCCTCATACCTCTATTTCGACAGATTTTTTCCAGTAGGAACATATAATTTACACACTTTAAATCACCAATAGGTACATTACCGCCAGACGTTACAGGCTACAAAAAACAAAAACGCATAACTGACTTTGTTACCGTGTCGTCAGTTAAAAGCATAATTCGAAAGCCGTACATCCAGAATTGTGCCCGAAAGCAATCATTAAAATAATGCCCCTTGCCCACCGGTGTATCATTTTTGCCCAATAATTCTTCATGGATCGCAATTTTATAGCGATGAAAATAACAGTGTTATGGGAGGGTGGAACTGTTATTTTTTCACTGTGATTATTGCACATCCAACAACAGCTTGGGGGAAAATTCGATAAATGATTACTATATTTTTTATCGTTGATGATCTGAAAAAGATAAACAAAGCAGCCAGGGGAGAGTCGGACTTGCACACAAAGGGTTCTGTACCACCGAAAAATATTTAATGCATTTTTGTTTTGTTTTGTAAAACAAGAAATGTTTTTTGTATGAGGACTCCCATTGATGTTTAACTTTACTTATTTCTAAGTTAATATTTAATAAAGTGTTTTTCTAGAGAATAATAATTGTAAAAAAAAGGAAAAGAAAAAGACAGGAGCTCATTGGGCATCAAAAAAATTCGTCCGCGTCGCTGTCAATAGCATAAGTGCTTAATTTAACTTTATTGTACCTATTTGTATTATTTGTTTTATAGTGGCCAGAAAATTTCAAGCGAATATCTATTACGGTTCAAAAGATAAAGCCCTGTGACAGACGGATGGATATCTGAGCCTTAGTAACAGGGTCACGTTGGGCACCACGGATGTTGGGCACGGAACCCTAGAACGAAAAAAAATTAAGTGTGAAGTAATTGGTTGTTCTGCAAGGTTGTAATTCAGTAGTTATTATGGTAAATAAGTTATTATTGACAGTGGGCGTTTCCATCTTATAACATTGCCTGCAAGCCACCATCTTTGTTGACGCTTCCGCCATTTTGTCCCAAATTGGTTTGTCGTTATGATGCGCTACTGTAATCTCGCGGTATCTCTTAATATCGGTGTTTATTTTACCCTATGTTTATCGCCGTTCGTCGAATCAAAACGTCTTGGTGATTATTTATTGATAACTAGATAATCCACGTAATGCATATGATTAAAAAACTTTTTACAAAAAAACAACCGTCTTCTTTGTCTTCGTCCGTCTTCTTCTTGTTTACTAACACTTAGTTACGAGTATAAAAACAATGTTACTAACCCTATAATTATGAGTCTTCGCTCGAATTAAAGTTTTTGAACAATTTTTTTTTTTAAGTCTGTTGTTTTTTTAGTACTTAAAAAGTTTTTATTTTTCACTTTTTAGTTGTACCTACCCCACACAAATTGAATTAACACTAGTGCATTGAAGAATTGAAGACACCGACTAGAAGAATCATCAAAATTCGTATAGAAATTCCGGAGATGCAGTACCTACATTTATGCATATAACTTCGTAGGTACATAATAATAATTACCTAATGTATTATACATAATACTAAAACCTTCTTGAAAGTACGTACCTAGATCACATTAATGAAATAATTATCAAAATAGCTTCATTAGTTTTTGAGAAAATCGCGGACATACAAACAGGTCGAATACAGAACCTAAATTTTTTAAGTCGGTTAAAAACGCTAACAGTTTGCGCGTCGATGTCCTGCCATCTTGGATTTAGGTAATTTCCCACCAGTTTTCGGAGGTTAAATGGACAGTGTTCCACCGCCAGGTGAATTTTAATTGCTGGCCACCACGCACTGTCAAATTCCTCTATGTCTAGCGAGACAACTACCACCAGGATCTTCTCCTTTAGCCTTAAGTCTATAAGTTGTATCATGTCGTACGAAGTACGCTTATTATAATTCTGTAAATACATATTCGTTACGGTCGCGAATAATTTTTTATTTTTTAATCAACGTACAACTTAATACTGACCAGCAAATAGCAAAAAACGTAAGAAAATATAAATTTTGCGGGCTACCTTAGCGCTTCCCCCTTAACATCTTGCCTTCAAAAATATCTAAAACATCCTTTTTTTTTGTTGCAGCATCAATCGAGTCCCTGCACGCGCCGACAGGGGGCGGTGTGGAGCTCCCTTGTGACGTCACTCCAGCACTGCCTGACGATCGCATGGGACTCGTCATCTGGTACAAGCAGGGACATGAGTCGCCTATTTATACGTGAGTATTGCAGTTTTGTGATATTATTTAAGGGGCTCCTAAAAAGGGGCTAGTAAAAGGTCAGGAAGGCAGTCGCTCCATGTCAAATAGGTACTGGTATTGAGGGGCTTGTGGCTATGTAATAACATAGGTTAAGCTACGCGTCCGTGGATGGGTATATGATCGTTACATACCAAGCTCTGTACAGACGCCAGCACATCAAGCTACTACAATCTGTCAAATTTATTTCATAGATTTTCAACTTTAACGCTACAGCATAAGGTTCAAAGTTGATTGGGAAAATTTGACAATTTGGGGTAGCTTGATGTATCAAGGGGTATCGTATTACCTAGTAACTGGGTTGTGGAGGTCAGATAGGCAGTCACTCCATGTAAAATACTGGTATTCAACTGCATCCGGTTAGACTGGAAGCCGACCCCAACATAGTTGGGAAAAGGCTAGGTAGAATGATAATGATGATGGGTAGCTTGATGTACTGGCCTCTGTACTTGTCCGTGTCTCGGAAAGCATTTTAAGCCGTTGGTTCCGGCTGTAATTCCTGGATCTTTGAAAGTAGTTACAGGTCGTCAGCAATTAAGCTAATTGTCCTTACGCACTAGCGGTTGGCCGCCTAGGCGGTTCGTTTGAGCGGTCCGCGCGGTTTCATCGCGGCTGACCGCCATGGCGGTCAGCCGCGATGAAACCGCGATGCAACCGCGTTAAGCGGTTGGACCGCTTGAAGGCGTGTTGTGTCCCGAAAACCAAATTTCTATTCTTATATACTGCTCCTTCACAATTCCAAGTAGCTTCTCGTTGTTGAATATCAACAATGAATTTCTCTGTGTCGAAGTTCACGGCTGCGCAACTCAAAACACGTGCAACTTCACCGGCGGCTCGCCGCAAAGTGATTGAACCGCCAGTGCGTATAACCGCGCGGCTAGTCGCCCCCGCGGTTAACCGCTAGTGCGTAAGAGCGTTAAGGGGTCATTTGATGATTTCACATTCGAAAAAAAAAAGAAAAAAAGGTTAACCATTATTACCGGAGTCTCCCGGGCAATCCGAAGGGTTGGGAACCCTAGCCACCACCCAGACTATCACTCTTAGCGAACACTTATATTTGTGAAGGGGACATCTTTATGTTTCATGACTCTCCGTAAAATCGTAGATGTAGATAATATATACGTATAATCTTTTTGATAAGCCTATAATCCTTCCACAGTTAAACAAAAGGCACCTCTCTCAAGCACTCGAAAACGACTCGAAGCTTTTAACCGCCATATTGCTTCGTCATTAAAACAATAAATATTTACTAATAATGTCGAGAGTACTTCAAACTGACAGCCAAGTATCCGAGCTCCACTCGCCATGATTGAAATCAATATGGTTTGTGTAACTTATATACCTGAGGTACTTATTGTGATTGATAAAGTATTTATTTCGATGACGTTTTGTTATCTTTTACATCGTAGAGTTTTTACCACGACCGCTTAATAATATCAGTAGGTATTATTTATTTGTCAGATTATTCTACAAGCAACATACTAAAGCACTAGTGTTTTAATTTTTTTATCCAAACAATGGATTTTTTGTAAATAGTAAAATGCTTCATATTTTGCAATAAATTACCAGCGTTGTGTCATCGCGCTTCTCTTTCTTTTTTTCTATGCAGTCCGACAAAACCGCGCTTAAGGTCATTTAGTCGCCTTAAGCCGTTGGTCCCGGCTGTCATTCGTGGATCTTTGACAGTCGTTACGGATAGTCAGAAGCCCGAAAGTCTTACCAAGGGGTATCGTATTACCCAGTGACTGTTTTGGGGTGGTCAGATAGGCAGCGACACCACATTACAAATCTTTGAATTTCTCGGTTTTTCTCTACTATAATATAAATGTATTATACATATAAACCTTCCTCTTGAATCACTCTATCTATTGCTGAAAACTGCATTAAAATCCGTTGCGGAGTTTAAAAGATCTAAGTTAACAGGTAGCGGGAGCAACCCTTCAAACAGGCGCGACACGCGGTAAAATCGCGCGCGATACAGAGGCACCGCAAGTCGCGCAACAAGCGGTGTCTTTGTGTCGCGCCTGTTTGTAGGAGCTTTTACTATATAAAGAAGTAAGAATATACTATGTTTTCATCAACGAGATCTTCTTACCTTCGTTACGTAAACAAACCTAGTGACTTAAAAACTAGACTCAGGATTGATTAATCCTATGACGCAACCTGTCAGGCTATAATATAACTGAATAAACATCAACATTAGACGCCTGCCTTCATGTAGTCGACGTGTGCCATATTACAAGGACAAACAGAAGGCAAAACTTGATAACTGAAGAAGAAAAGTATAAATATAAATGTTTATTAAGGGGTAAGGTGGAATATTACATGAGATAGGGTTTTTAAGGAAATTCCAAATCCACTGATTCATAGCTTTGAAAAATTCGTTTGCTAAACATTGTAAATAACGCAATGATCGTGGCTGAACTGTCAAAATGAAAGAGATTGCGATCAATTGACATTGTATGATGTGTGGTACGCAATAACCCCGCTGTTGAAAGTTGTTGTAGACATGAAATGCTTATTATGAACTAGCTGCGCCCCGCGGTTTCACCCGCATAAATGTCGATCCCGTGAGAATATCGAGATAAAAAGTAGCTTTTATGTTAATCCAGGGTGTCAGCTACCTCCATACAAAATGTTATCAAAATTGGTCTAGCCGTTTGAGCGTGAAGAAGTAACAAACATATAAACACACACACACTCACAAACTTTCGCCTTTATAATATTAGTGTGATAAACCAATTACAGGTACTTTTGAATTGACAAGAGGTCGGTCAGTCAGAAACATGAAGTAGAATTGTCAGGCACAAGACTAAGTACAGTCAACAAAAGAGATAAGAAAGGTAAGTAAAGGGTAAGAACATCCATCGGTTTCTTACTAAACTTCAACTATATCCGACGATCCTGCATACTTATCTCTTTTGTTGACTGTACATGCGATTCCTCGAATCCTTAGCTATGATTTCGTTCTTCAGCTAAGATTGTGATACGGAGTTGATCTTCTGCCTCAATCTTGCCATTTACCCTCAATTGACGAGGATTGCTAATGTGTGACGTCAAGATGAATACCAATTACTAGTGACAGCCAAGATACTGATTGGTAGCGCCGTAATACGTGGATAGAGTTACTGAGCGTAGATTATACATATTAGTGCGTGTAGAGATACTCAGAGCGTTTGAATGAGTACTGTAGAGCGAGATATACTGTAGAGCAGGGGTGGCAAACTTTGTTAGACCCAAGATCTACTATTCACTGACGACACCCTGTGCGATCTACCAATAACATACTTCTTGCAATCTATACCTATATATAGGGTTATTTGTAAAACACCAGCAACCTCTTAAGAGGTCATTGTACTCATCATTATGAACAACTTTTACTATGGGACCAAACCTGAAATCGCGAAAAAAAAATCAGCTGTTCCCTATATTTATGTTCGTATACTCGTCAAAATGTAGGGAACAGCTGATTTTTTTTTCGCGATTTCAGGTTTGGTCCCATATTAAAAGTTATTCATAATGATGAGTACAATGACCTCTTAAGAGGTTGCTGGTGTTTTACAAATAACCCTGTATATAAAATGGTAAACTGACTGACTGATTGTTGATAATTATATCAACGCACAGCCTAAACCGCTGCTCCTAGAGACATGAAATTTGGAGGGTGTGTTCTTTGTGAAGAGTAGGTATCCACTAAGAAAGGGTTTTTCGAAATTCCATCCCTAAGAGGGTGAAATTCGACGCGGACGAAGTCGCGGGCAGAAGCTAGTCTTATATGAAACAGCATAGTTCAGTACACAATTAAGTAGTGTTTTTATTTTATTAAGAGTGAAAATACATATAAAACTGCAAATTATTCTTAGTAACTACTTATTTATATTAATGTGAGCATTGTATTTGAGCATCTTTCGCTAGATTTGCAAAATAAGGTTTGTAGTTGGAAATATTTTTTGCCTTGCCACGATCGACCACGGTTGGCCACCCCTGCTGTAGAGCAAGATATACTGTAGAGCGTTTGTAGACGTATTATGTATTGTAAACATCTCTGAATTCTCTGCTCCAGACATTGATGGTATTGAATTTGTGTCATGTTTGTAGTCTGTCTCACTTATGTGTCACATTATAGATTTTTACGTAACGATTGTTTCTATAGCTTGAACTAGTTTAATGAAATAGAGAAGGTTCTGAAATCTTTGTGGGAAATTTGTTAGACTAACATAAGTTCGGGAAGCTACGCAATATCTTCTCGTCCCACATACCGCAGTGTCACAAGACGAAAGTCTTTGACCAGTGCGTGTTGCCAGTGATGACATACTTTTTTAACCATTTAACCCAGGAGCTGGCTACAAACCGTTAAATATGTAAAGACACAGACATTCTACACCCATTCCTTGGAGTCACTCGCTCATGTGATCAGCTTATGATACGTCAAGTAACACTGTTATAGGGATACGAACTAGTCGGTATCGATACTTGAGTAATAGTATCGATATTTCTGCTAAGATTCGTTTTTGTTTAAATTCTTTTCTAGTGATACTTACTAGAGTAACTTCGAATCTTTATGTAATACTCGATACTACATATTACCTAAAGCAACTCGGACATGTTTCTGAACAAGAAATTTAATAGAATAGTTTATGCTGTGGTAAATGATAAAACATAAATGGTGATAAATAATTTGGATTTCTGTTAATTGGTTTTGAAAAACTAGATGAGGTCGGTGTTTCCTATCCGACTACCCTGAGTAGAAGCACCGAAAAAAACTAAGAGGTCACAGTAGCAGAACCAAGTCCGTACCGACAAAGCTCAGTTATCGAAGAGTTCAGTAAACTTTATTTTTAATTGACTTAAGCAGTAGTTTTTTCATAAAATTCGATTTTCCGAAGCACTTTTCGAATTTTTTTACACGCCTATTAGTTCGGAATGGTGTTTCTGTGCGTGAGAACTAGACGTTGTTCGTGTAGACTAGCGTCAAACTGCTCATCACTGATACTAGCTCTGTCAGACACGAAGCCAGGTGAGACAGCGTGCTTTTTGGCCATGACCACCAGTGAGTTCGAGCTCGCGACTAGTTTACTCTTAAAGCTTTGCACCCATCTTGCAATCAACCTGTATAATAAACTATACTACTAATGAGTGCATAGTCGATATCTGCTGTTGATTCGATACCATGTCCCTACTAGCGGTATATGACCTAATACTGTTAATACTCTATTAACCTGAATCTTGCATCAATAACGCCGCTACACGTTACATGCTTACTGGAGCATTCGTTCGTAATAAGATGGCGCACGTATTCAAAGTCAAAGTCAAATCATTTATTTCAAGTAGGCACATTAAAGGCACTTTTGAACACTTTTCATTGTCACTCTTTTCTTGCTTTTATTACAAATTACGGCTGGGACCAACGGTTTAACTTACATTCCGAGGCACGGAGGGGTTTCGATATGTAATTAATGGTCCCCACCCATCCTCGGACCGACCTCGGCAAGCGAAGCTTAACCTTCGACCGACCCGTGCGGCTGTTTTTATTTAGCCACGAGCCCCTCTTATTTAAATTATACTTCGATAATATTTGACTTAGTAACTTAAGGGGCTTACAGGACCTAAACACAAAAAACGCAAGTTTTAGAAACAATAAAAGTATAATATGATCGACTAGAGTAAAAAAACTAAGAAAAACATGTGATTGTATTCTTCAAGATATGCTAGGTAGATAGTGTGTGTAACAAAAAATTTCTTTTTACAATAAAAACCATACTAATATACATACAATCATTCTCATTTTTTGTCAGATTATTCTACAAGCAACATACTAAAACACTAGTGTTTTAATTTTTTAGTCCAAACAATAGATTTTTTGTAAATAGATAATTGCTTCATATTTTGCAATAAATTACCAGGGTTGTGTCATCGCGCCTCTCTTGTTTTTTTCTATGCAGTCCGACAAAGACCGCGCTTTAGGTCATGTAGTCGCCTTAAAGACCATAAAGCTAAACCTTAGATGGAATTAAGCGTAATGCCATCTAACGACAATATCTATAGACAAGCTCCTCTATAGCGGACAGTCTCGTATTGATTCTCGGATCAGGCATAGAGACTAAGACGTCAAGATAAACTAGGATTAATTCTAGACCCTCTGTGTGTGTTCCTAGAAAATCCTCCTAGGATTAGTCTGAAATATCGAACAGAAAATAGTCATGAGCTGCTCTAGATAGAAGGATAGGGTGCATTGAAAGACCTCAACACAGCCTTGTAAACTCCATTTTCTATTTTATAAACCGACTGCCATAAATTAATTCTAGGTAGTCGGTCCTAATGTTTGTTTGTTTTTGTCCTTTGTTTTAAAGATATTTGTAACTCTGTACATGCATTTTCTTGTCCGTTATTCTCCATAGGAACCTACTACGGTTTGGAATGGGCAACTAGCTTCATCTTTCTGACTGACCAACTCCTTGACAGTTCAAAAGTGACTGTAAATGGTTTAATTGAAATAAATGCTTTGAGTTTGAGTTTGATCACGCAACAACTGCTTGAAGGATTTAGATAAAATTTGGCACACATAGGGATACTTTTTATCTGTGTTCATGTAGAAGTAGTTTCCGAAGATGCGAGTAAAACCACAGGCACCAGTTAGTCCAAAGTAAAACAAACTATACCTAAAACTTTCCACCATCATGGGCTTCCTGTAAACCTCATGGCCCGAGTTTGTACGAGCCATAAACAGAACTTTACTGAACCACATAAAAAAGAATTGAAAATTCGGCGCATGCGATCAAAAGTTGGTACATTAAAAGAAAACAAAAGAGCGCTCCGTGTTCATTTGTTTGTCGTACGATGCCAAGAATGAGTGAAGTATTGTAGGGTAGCATCACGCTGTTTATCGTTTTATGGTAGGTAGAGATGTATAAGGTTGAAGTTGTTGTTATTTCGAATTATTTTTACCGACTTAAAAAAAAAGGAGGTTATCAATTCGATACGTATGTATGTAATATTATTGGAATTGCATTATATTCACATTATGACAATCTATTAGGGCTTCCAAACAAATATACAAAATTGTATAGACGTATGTATGTATGTATGTTTGTCCACGCATATCTCCGTAACTATTAATCGGATCGTGACCATTCTTTTTTTATTGGCTTACATTTACTTCAACTTAGGGAACAGTGCAAGTTTCATCAAAATCGATTCAGTAATTTTCAAGATATGGACTAAGACGTGAAAGTGTGACGGCCTGGTTTATTGATACGAGCTACGGGTTTTGGAATGTTTAAGATGTTTTCGCTTTGACACTAGTCAAAGCGAAAACATCTTAAACATTCAGTTCAGGGGTGGCCAACTTGGTTAGACCCAAGATCTACTATTCACTAACGATCTATCTATCCTATTCACTATTCCTATATATATATCTATACTATTCACTATTCCCTGTGCGATCTACCAATTACATACTTCTTGAAATCTTTTAGGAAACAGCATAGTTCAGTACACAATAATGTAGTATTTTTATATTTTATTATGAGGGAAAATATAAAACTGAAAGTTATTTTTAGTAACTACTTATTTATATTAATGTGCGCATTGCGTTTGACCATCTTTCGCTGGATTAGCTAAATCAGGTTTGTAGTTGGAAATATTTTTTGCTTTGCGCGATCGACTGAAGCAATAGTCGCGATCGACCGGTTGGCCACCTCTGCTATACTTGATGTTCCCACTGCTGGGACACAGTCCTCCTCCTTATAAAGAAAATAGCAGAGGATATGCCGATGCGTTCCCAAACGTACCCCACGTTTGGCAACGCACGGCAAGTATTAAGTGTCAATTGATGTAACACTAGATGGAACAATGGAGAATGAATTTCCATTTTCGATCTTGTGGGGCTGTCGGCCTGTTTGCGGAATTTTGTATTTCCTTTATCAAAAAAACTATCACTTACGTCATCCTTGATTTATACACTAAACAATAAATTTATTCTAAATTTAAAGCTTTTATGTCTGCTAGAAGAAGTGCCTTAGAGTTTTGATGATCGGTCAGTCAGTCAGTGATTGAGTGACAAAATTAAGAAACGTTGACTAGTTATAATTCTTAAACTACAGGTTCATATTGAATGAAATTTGAAATATACTGTGTTAATGCAATGCCTGCTTGGTTAATGAAAATTCAGGCTTCTAGTTTTATCCACAACGAAGTTATAGGGGGGTCAAAAATGGCCTGAACTGTTTCAAGAAAAGGATGGTACGGCTGTGTCGCTTTTTGCTCGACTTGGCGGGGGCACTAACCGTGCCCCCAGATTATTTAACTTAACAAAAGGGAAGTATCGGTATCAGTATATTAACTCCACAAAAAAAAAAAACCGTTACTTATTTTCTAAACTCTTCTCACGAAAAAAACTGTTAACAAAACTCAAGTAGCGCCGCGGCATGAACAAGTATACATTAATCCTTATAATCTGTCAATTTGGATCCCGTGTCTATGGTGTCAACCGTTTCCTGCCGCTGTCATAGACATGTTTTTTTTTTTTTTGACAATCGAAGGCTTAGTCGTGATCAAGTGATTTGGGTTTGAATGACGTCGGTATTTTCGGGTTAACGAACGTGGGGGATAATTGGTTGAGTCGTGGTTGGTATGTGGGGTTATGTGGGACATGGGTTAAGGCACTACCTCGAAAATAAATCGTAGCAACTGATCTACTAAGCGAGCGAATGCGATGCAATTACTTTTGAAACGCAAAAGAAGAGAGATGGGTCGTCTTAGGCCCGGCGCCCACTATCGGCATCGGCACGGCTGAGGATTTTTATGCGACAAATAGAAATATAACATAACAGTATGACAATAAAATTTAAATTTCAATGACACGGTATGTCGGATACCCTATCTTTATTTTTGCACCTACGATGATTATTATCATTGAAATTTCAATTTTATCGTCATACAGTTAAGTTACATTTTTATTCGTCGCATAAAAATCCTCAGCCGTGCCGATGCCGATAGTGGGCGCCGCCGGGCCTTAGGGGATGGCTATAATGTGCGTGCGCTCGGAATAAAACGACGTATGTGCCAAAACGAATTTACGCCTTTTTTAACAAAATCAATGAATTAAATTTAAAATTACTTTGAGTAAACTTTGATATGATAATTCTCTATGTTTTAAAGTAAATTCCATTGAATAACTCTTAAGCGTTACGACGAAAAAAGTAAAAAAATAGATACTTATAACTTTGCATTTTTTTTGTATCGAGATAAATTCATTGAATCGTGTATTCCTTTTACATGATACTAGACTAGACCAAAGAGTCCTATTTCACATACTTAACGAGTTACACGATATAGAAAAACCAATTTTTTTTTCAATATATCGCCTTATATGGGATCGTACAGTTTAGAGCGTTGTAATAGGTTGGTAATAATGTCTTTAATGGAGAAGTCTGTTGAAAAAAATTCAGGAAAATATAGCTACTTACGAGTACCTATTAATGCGGATTTTTTTTTCTTATATTGGCAGCATCGGCTCCCTTAAGGCGAAAGCGCCAGGGTAGCCCGCGAAATTCATTTTTTTTTACGTTTATTGCAATTTGCTGGTCAGTTTTAAGTTGTACGTTGATTAAAATATGATTCGCGGTCGTAACAAATACGTATTTACAGAATTATAATCATTAAAGTCATCAACACAACTCTCTAAGACCATGTAATCCCCAAGAATGACTATTTCATGAAATCTTGACATTTGGGGATTACATGGTCTTAGAGAGTTGTGTTGATGACATTAATGATTATAATTCTGTAAATACATATTTGTTACGACCGCGAATCATATTTTAATCAACGTACAACTTAATACTGACCAGCAAATTGCAAAAAACGTAAGAAAATTTGAATTTCGCGGGCCACCTTAGAGCTTCCCCCTTAATGGAAACTGCGTAACACTGCTTTTTACAAAGTTTTATTTTTACCTTCAAAGCTAAGAGTATTTGCTAACTGAGAATTTTTTTTAATGAAAACCTAAAATCCTCTGATAATCCTACTTCTTAATTTATTAATTACTAGCTGTGCCCGCGACTTCGTTCGCGTGGATGTCGGAACACAATAATGTGTCGCTTAGGAAAGGTGTAAAAGGAAAAATCTTCCGATCTTGTCTGGTAACGCTTTCCTTGCCTGGGGTTCTCAACCATAGCCCTTTCGACTGCACAGCAGTCACTGCGTCTTCAGGGTTCATAATGGCAATGCGACGAAGTGTCACTTTGATTTTTGAGGATAAATAAAAATGAAAGCGCCTGCTCGAGGCTGATTGTCTGACCAAATAGCCATATTATGTCCATTTACCATAAGATACCTTGAGGGTCGATATGGTGCATTTCCGACGTTTGGCCCCCAAACTGGAACGTGTCGGGGCCGCCATGGGATCTGGAGGCGATAGTCCTCGCGCGCCTGTATGAGTGGCGCGCGGAGGCACTACGCCGGGGGGAAGATCCGCTTCCGCGGCAAATCGGTGCGGAGCGGACAGATCTCCGGCGCGATCTCATGGCGGCATGGAAAGAGCGACTGTCGCTACCCAGCGCAGGGTACGCCGCGATAGCGGCGATAAGACCCCTCTTTAAGGAGTGGCTAGAGAGGCGCCACGGCGCCCTCACCTACCGCCTGACGCAGGTCCTCACCGGACACGGAAGTTTCGGGAGGTTCCTGCACATCATCAGGCGGGAGGAAACGCCCGGGTGTCACCATTGCTAGGATCGCTCAGAGGACACGGTGGAGCACACGGTGGAGGTCTGCCCCGCTTGTGCGGAGCACCGCCGTGTCCTCGTAGAGGCGATTGGCAGCGGCGGCGACCTCTCGCGTCCGGCCCTGGTGCAAGCCATGGTCCGGGGCGAGAGGGAGTGGTAGGCAGTCACCTCCTTCTGCGAAGCAGTCATGCTAGCAAAGGAGGTGGCGGGATGGCTCATGGAGAGAGCCTCCCGTCCCAGCCACCGTGGGAGACGCTCCGGGTGTCGGGAGCCGCGTGACGACTCCCGGCCACCGTAGGCGCGGGCCTGCGGGCGGAGAGTAATGGGTAGCTGGGTTTTAGTCAGTAAGAGTCTGACACTCCCTTCCGCTCCACCCAGAGCGGGAGGGGTCATTTGATGATTTCCCATCCGAAAAAAAAAAGGGTCGATATGGTTTTAACCAAGACAATGGCTAAAAATTTAGTTATTGTCTCGAAAACATAATTTACAATACCTTTTTACGACATGGCAGTGCTACTTGTATTGGGTGTGCACCTTGACGTATCGCTGCCGGCCGTAGTCGAGTCGACGGCAGCGAAGAGTCCTGGGACGCGGTGGTTTCCTTCTGCGAAACGGTCGTCTCGCAGAAGGAGGCTGTGGAAAGGGAGAGGGAGATCTCATCCACTCACCCGGCCCGCAGTAGGCGCATCGGGCGTCGGCGGAGGGCGTACAACGCCCTCTTCCAGCCCCCCTAAACGGGTCCAGGGGCGACGAATTCGGGGACGTCTGTCACCGCCAACACATCAGGACTTGAGCTGGCGGCGCGTAGTGTTCCACGCGCGCCCCTCTTTGACGTCACCAGTCGGGGGTTGCGGAAGGATCGTACGGTCCCGCAACCCCCGGCGTAGGTGTGAGACGGAACACTGGGGTGATTTTTAGTCAGTAAGAGCCTGACAGACCTCGCCGCCCGCCCCAGGGCGGCGAACATCCATGAAGATTTTCCACCCCGGAAACAAAAAAAAAGGGTGTGCATCTGCCGAACCTATACTCAATAAATCAACAGCCCGTCTGGAGGTGTGCGTTGAAGCATTATCATGGTAAAGAAATTTTAAAAAATTCGAGAAAAAAGGCAAAAACTATGAAAGTATGATATGATCTTAAAACCTTATGTCACTAAGAAATGCTTCTCTGTTAACAATGTTAGAAAGTTTGCTTGCCCCTCGAAAGAGCTCTTAAATAAAGTTGCCCGTGTGTGTGTTTGTTTCGGCCTTTCTTCTCAGAGTAGTCAGATAGGAAACGCCGACTTCATCTAGTTTAAAAAAAAAACATGATTGACGTGTAAAAGTGTTTGTACAAACCTACTTACAAAAATAAAATCATTTATCATTTATCATTGCAATCTTTATCACTCAGAACACCACATCACATAATATTGTGATATTATCTTACATTATCCTCACTTTTTATTTGAAATTCTTTTAGCGCCACCAACATTATGTAATCATTATCATTACTTTTTCAAATAACACAGGCAGAAGTGACTGTGATAGTCATCTTATAGGTAAGCCTGCATGACGTGATTATTCACATAATAATGTTATAAACACAATAATTATGTTTTCGTTAGTACTATAAAGCGCCAATAGATGTCATTACGTGTATCCAACTTACGTAATGAAAGTTGTTGTAGAATACATTAAATTGATTATATCTTTTGATACAGTGAAGCGATTGCGATGAAACCAAAACTAACTACTACTCCGAGTTCTACACTATATTTGAGTATAAAAATTTACCATATTGGTTTGGTACTTTTTACGTTGAACGTGTTCAAATCAAATTTTGTCACATCCAAACAGACAAACCGACAAACCGACAAACAGACAAACAGACAAAAATTCTAAAAATTGATGAAATGGCATCTGTTGGTTATCCTATAACACCCCAACTATTTTTTTTTTAATATTTTCATTGTACAGAAACGCCTCGTCTACAGATTTATTATATGTATAGATTAATATTATAAACGCGAAAGTTTGTTAGGATAGATGGATGTTTGTTACTCTTTCACGCAAAAACTGCTGAACAGATTTTGATGAAACTTTACAGTAATATAGCTTAAACATCAGAATAACACATAGGATACTTTTTATCCCAATATTCCCACGGGGTTCAAACTTATGGGTGTGAAACCGCGGGGCGCTGCTAGTAGTTCCATATTTACAAATTTTCTTACACAAAACCATAAATAATGAACTACCATAAATCAAACAAAGTTTAAACTCAATATTTCTAGAAAAAAAAACTGGCCAAGTGCGAGTCGGACTCGCACATGAAGGGTTCCGTACTACAAGGCAAAAACGCAGAAAAAAATACGTTTGTTGTATGGGAGCCCCCCTTAAATATTTATTTTATTTTGTTTTTAGTACCTATTTGTTGTTATAGCGGCAACAGAAATACATAATTTGTGAAAATTTCAACTGTCTAGCTATCGCGGTTCTTGAGATACAGCCTGGTGACAGACAGACGGACGGACCGACAGCGAAGTCTTAGTAATAGGGTTCCGTTTTTACCCTTTGGATACGGAACTCTAAAAATTACTTAAAAGAAACTGCTAAACTAGATGATATTAATTGCATTATGGTTGTTAGAGAAAACTTTGAGTGAAAACAGTTTCAGGAAGAATTTTGTGGTGGAAAAATACTTAAGGAACCGTGGAACACTTCGTATTGGAAAGTATCCAATTTATAATGTTTGTCTGTCTCTCTTTCAAAGTTTTTTGATGTGAAGATGCATCTGTTTATGTAAAACCAGCTGCGCCCCACGGTTTCACTCGCATAAATCTCGTTCCCGTGGGAATATCGGGATAAATAGTATCCTATGTCTTAATCCAGGTCATGGTCTACCCATATGCCAAATTTCATTCAAATCCGTTCAGCCGTTTTAGCGTCAAAGTATAACAAACAAACATACAAAGAATTTGTCGGCAGACACATTGATTAGCAGCTGTGAGAGACGGCGACTAGATGGCGCTAGTGGAACGTGCACCAGACGCAAATCATTCACTCTATCGATCATTTGGCCCAAAGGACTTGGTATCCAATCCAGTAAAATATTGTAACGGTTTCCCCCCACTAGCGATCGCCTTTATAAGGAGCTGCGCTGTTTGATCGGTACGCATTTCCAACGGTTGCGTCGTGGTGCACGGACCACTGTCTCTCGACAGTCAGTACTGCCCGATTATTGGATGTGGAACGCTGTCTCTGACAATTAGTACTATCCTTATTGCGGTGGGTGCATGGACCACTGTCCCTGACAGTCAGTACTGCCCTATGTGACCGCCTTTTGCCGTTATTAGTTTTAGTATTTCATTTCTGTATTTTCTAGATTTAAGATAACTGATTGTTCAATTGAATAAACTTGTGTTTTACTTCTGATGTCTGGGCCAATCCGACAAATTTAATCTTTTCTCTTTATTAATATTAGTTTACATAATAAAAACATAAATATTTCCAAAGAAACACGAACAACTCAGAACTTATAATAACTTAGAAGTAGGTACGTGTGATATTTTTTTTCTACTTTTATGTAAGTAAATAAAAAACAGGCATAATTTTAATTTAAAAAATACCAATGTCGGACATTATAAAACATAAACTTCGAACAGTAATAGCATTTTAAATAAATACCTAACAAAAACTATTAATTTATTTAATGGACCGTTGAAATTTATAAAAGCCATACGTTTGGAACTAAAATGCTTTTAATAATACATTTAACTATTTTTTGGATATTTTATCGATAGTTATAACTAGTCTGACTGTTCAAAATCATCATATTTGTTAAAAACATCTCTAGCACACGTCTCAAGACGGTATTGACCCCCTTATTCATAAACGTTGCTGTAAGTTAAGTAGTGGTTAGCGACTGTTTAACCATACAATTTTGACGTTTGAACGTCACTTAATTTTAATCGACGTTTATAAATAAACTCCTTTTTCAGTTATATTTTTCGTCGTAATTATCTTTTTTCTTCACCTTAATTAATGAACAAATTTTTCGTGTATTTTAATGATGTTACCATGAAGAGCTCATTAAATTTTTTTTTAATGAAAATGGGTAAAATTTTGTTAAATTAGTGTAGAGGTACCAAAGAAAAATACAAGGCCTTTTTCGTCGGAAGTTTGTCCCAGGATGTTTACGCAATTCTCAGTATTTTTATTAATTACTTATTATTAAAATTATTTTAGCATATTTTTTTTAGGACAATGAAGCAACACATAACCAGCATACTATACTGTTCCTACTGCTGGGAATTGGGCATCCTCTTTGTGAGAGAGAGTGGGCCGTAAAAAGCAATTCATCAGTCCGGGTTGATGGACATCATACACGTCTTTGAATGAAACAAGTTGTAGGGACTAGTTGTTTGCAACTTGTCATTATTGTCAAAAAAAAATTGTTAACAATACATGTCTGTAACGTTAATACATGTATGATGTAGGTAACATGTTTAAAACACAACATATTTTTGACAAGTCTTTTACAAGACTTCTTGAACACAAGTATCTGATCTATTCTGAGTAAAAATAACACCGTGAAAACGTAAGCGAGCTTGAAGTGACCTTGAAGTGAGCTGTCAATAGTGTCAATCGTTAGCAAATTTAGCATAAAGTAAAATGACAGCTCCCTTTAATCTCACTTCACCTATGTTTTCATTGTGACATTTTTACAGAATGGATCGGCTTGTATATGGGTGTTAACGCAGGGTAAGACCCTTGTCTTACCCCGACAGATTCTATAAATAAGAAACGCTTGAGACAAAGCTGCCTAAAGCGTTTGTTATTTTTAAATTCCACCTCATGGCATAACGTCTTCTAAAGCTACTCTCCTAGTAACATTATCATAATAATATAATCATTTTATGGTTATCTCCATGCTTATATAACTTACTGAAGACGCGTCGGCCTGTTTGTGTTCGACACTATACCAATAACCGAAACGATAAACCGAATCGTTATTTAACTATTTTATTAGTCGTTATTTAACGCGTTATTTTTAATGTTATGGAGTAGCGTGCTATTAGATTTGGTTATTAAAATGTTTGTTAGTTATTTTCTTAAAATTACTATGATTTAAAATTACTTATGAATGTTTTTCGATTATCGTTTTTGTAATATTATATACTTAAATGTGAAAGTTTGTATGTTTGTTACTCAATCACGCAAAAACGAGTGAACGGATTTGGATGAAATTTGGCACACAGAGTGTAAAACCCGCAGAGTAATTGCGTAATACACTAACAGTAGCAATGACTTTTATTTTGACAGTTCAATAACATTCATTGCGTCATTACCCGACTACGGCGAAGCAAAAAGGAGGGTTATGATTTTGACCGGTATGTTCATCTGCTCCCTCATAACTTCAAAAGTTCTTGCAATAATTAGACTTAAATGAGGTATCGTTAGAAGCGTATTGACCGTACGCTGCCTGGCTATAGGCGATGTGACGTCACACTAAATTCAATATGGCGCCCTCTAGAAGACATTTTGTAATGAATTTAAAAATAAATATTTTAGGATGGTGCCGTGTGGGGTATTAAATGGAAGGGCTTAATTAGCACATTTCAAAAATATAAACATTACTGAAATAAACCTCAAAATAATTAAATAAAAAAAGTTTAAAAACTTCAAATCATTTCTATTTCGTTTTTTGACGTGACAACGTCTTAAATTAGGTTGCGGCTGGGAGTCACTTATGAAAAAGTGTAACGCTCGGTAACGTTACGATGAGTCACCGAACGAGAGAGAGGCCCGCCGAATGCCTTGCGTCTCTCTCCCACTCAACTATTCTACCGAGAAAAAGACGTTGTCACGTAAAATCTTCGCCCGTAAAACCGACTTTACAGGCAACCATTTTTTTTTGACGTTCAAAAGTGCCTTCAATGTGCCTATTTGAAATAAATAATTTGACTTTGACTTTGACTTTGTCGCATGCTACCACAGCTTATAAGTATGTTAGTACAGCGGCATGCGACCGCGGGAAGGTATTTTCATCTTTTATTTTTTAATTTTTTTTTTTTAACATTATTGAGCAGTATTTTTTTTTCGAACATATGCAGCAATGGATTAGCAATATCTTTCAAAATCAATGCGATTGTGATTGAAAGTGTATTACGCAATCAGGGTGCTGGATTAACACATAGGATGCTTTTATCCCGGTATTAACACATAGGATACTTTTATCCCGGTATTAACAAAATAGGATACTTTTATCCCGGTATTAACACATAGGGTACTTTTATCCCGGTTTTAACACATAGGATACTTTTATCCCGGTTTTAACACATAGGATACTTTTATCCCGGTTTTAACACATAGGATACTTTTATCCCGGTTTTAATACATAGGATACTTTTATCCCGGTTTTAACACATAGGATACTTTTATCCCGGTATTAACACAGGATACTTTTATCCCGGTTTTAACACATAGGATACTTTTATCCCGGTTTTAACACATAGGATACTTTTATCCCGGTTTTTACACATAGGATACTTTTATCCCGGTTTTAACACATAGGATACTTTTATCCCGGTTTTAACACATAGGATACTTTTATCCCGGTTTTAACACAGGATACTTTTATCCCGGTTTTAACACATAGGATACTTTTATCCCGGTTTTAACACATAGGATACTTTTATCCCGGTTTTAACACATAGGATACTTTTATCCCGGTATTAGGTACTCGTAGGAACATTCCCGTGGTATAATATCCGACTTCCATGCGAAGCTGCGGGCAAAAGTTAGCTGTTAATAAATTGAAGATTTTGGCAAGCATAGTTTAAATGGTGTTTCAAGTTTAATTATTGAATTCCAATTAGTAATCTGTATGTAAATTAGATCCTGTTACTCTGCGTTGTTTGTTGTTTGTAGGTATAGCCAGGGAAATTATTTATTGTTTATCAAATTGACATCAGAGGGGCACACGTATCAAACCGGAAAGGGATCGGCACCGTATCAACTCGAGCCGTTCAGTATTCTTTGTATGAAACTCCCTACTGCAACGCACACCAATCGGAATCGTAACGTAATCGCCTCGCCTCGGGACAAGCTCACGAACCGCGGTGCGGTGCGTTACGGCTCGTCGTCCCCGCGCTTATGGCTCGTCGTCCCCGCGCTTACGGCTCGGCGTCCCCGCGCTTACGTCTCTCTGTACCCGAGCTTACCTGTCTTCGTCCACCCTTGCCCCTCTCATCCCTCCGGGCTGCCTGCTGCACCATCAACCAGCGGAATCGACGTATCGGAGCTTCTGATCCGCTTTGGTTACGTGCTTACGTTAGGTTGACGCCTGTTTGATGGCGAGGCGAAAGGCGATACGGTGCCGATCCCTTTCCGATTTGATACGTATGCTATGACCTTAATAATCGCTCCGTCCCGGCGCGCCCCATTACAATAGATAGTCAATTGTCTCATTAGCGGGGATTAACCGATTAGAAAGTTCACAGTCTGATTCTCAGTCGAAATCTGTCAAAAATACTTCAAATTTCCCAACATTTTTGACAAGTTTTTGACATTGATTGTCGCTGAGATGAGATTGCGACTAGATTTTGAACGTTTTTAAGGCTCCTCTTTCGAAAAAAGCTTAAAAACAGCGTGCAGATGAAGCAGCTTTTCTCCGGAACTTACAGAGAAATTACATCTGAAAAAATGGTTGGTAATCTACATGATATGAATCGTAATTTGGTTTAGCCATAATTTTTCTATCGATATCATCTATTAAGAAAAAAAACTACCAAATCACCTCCAAATCGTTGAGATGAAACCATTTTACTCCTTCATTTTTTATCAAAAGAATATAAAAAAAATATCTACTGCTTTGCAATACAAACGAAAATGATTTGGTTTTGTTACTTTTTAAAAACATGTATATTTTTTAATATAATAAATTAAAAATGCGATCGTTTAAAGTCCGTGTCTATATCATCCCCGCACTCGTCCACGAATTCAGTGCGGGGCGCCTCGTGTTGCTAGGCAACGCGACGCCCAAATGCACAAGGTCGTTGGCATGAATACAAGCCTTAATTACGGGAATTGGCCTTCAGATCTTCAATCACTGGACGCCTGAAGGAGGACATCGCCGTCGAGGTAGACCACGATGACGATCTAATGAGGTTTACAGGGCCAACATGGCCAACATGGCCAGAGATCTCTCAAGACGGGGTTTGGAAGGAAAAAGGGCAGACTCTTGCCCAGCAGTGAGACAAAAAATAGATAACAAAAAAACATTTTTTTTTAGAAGTCGGTTTTTTAGGATTCCGTACCCAAAGGGTAAAAACGGGACCCTATTACTAAGACTTCGCTGTCTGTCCGTCCGTCCGTCTGTCTGTCACCAGGCTGTATCTCAAGAACCGCGATAGCTAGACAGTTGAAATTTTCACAAATTATGTATTTCTGTTGCCGCTATAACAACAAATACTAAAAACAAAATAAAATAAATATTTAAGGGGGGCTCCCATACAACAAACGTGGGCAAGTTTTTTTTTTTTTGGAAAACAAGTGAAACCCATCACGACTGTCGAGATTCTCTAGCTAATTTAATTTGAGTCGTATATTCATTACAAAGGTAAAGTTTTAAGACTTTTAATATCTATCTACCCTCAAGTGGGCGACTGCTTTTGCGATATAAGCCCAAAATGTAATAACGTTTGTAAGTGATCTTTTACGGGTTTATTAAAACTTAGATTGCTCTCTATAAGTGTTTGAAATCTTTTCATACTGGGAGTATTATTAGGTTTAATATTAGTTTCGAAGATTTTGTGGGTTCATCTTTCTATTATGAAGTTTTCGTAAACTTTGGCAATGGCTTTTGCCGGGGTAAAGACATAAATTCAATCTGCAGTCAGGCCAAATTTGACTTATCTTTATTAAAATAATACTAAGTTTTCTTGTGGCTAAGAAACAGCCGCACGGTTTGATCGATCAGGCTAAGCTACGATTGCCGGGGTTGGTCCATGGTGGGTGACCATGTTTACATGCCAAGAGTCAAGACCCCTCCGTGTCTCGGAAAGCACGTTAAGCCATTTGTCCCGGCTGTCATTCGTGGATCTTTGACAGTCGTTACGGGTCGTCAGAAGCCCGAAAGTCTGACAACCAGTCTTACCAAGGGGTATTGTATTACCCAATAACTGGGTTGTGGATGTCAGATAGGCAGTCGCTCTATGTAAAATACTGGTATTCAGCTGCCGAAATCAACATAGTTGGGAAAAGGCAGGCAGATGAAACTAAGTTTTATTAAACCAGTTGGTTTACTATGAGCAGTAGTGGTCCAGTGGTAACGGCCGCGACTTACGAGTTGTAGGTCGAAGGTTCGAATCCTGACAGGCACTTTTCTTTGTGTAAATTATTTCGTCACCGCTGCTCTGAAAACCGCGAAGGAAAACATCGTGAGGAAACCGGCATGTCCTAGAACCAAAACTTCGAAGACATGTGACATCTACCAACCCGCACTGGACCCGCGTAGTGGTTTACGGCCCACTTTCTCTCACCGAGAGGAGTCATGTGTCCCAGAAGGGGGAACATCATAGGCTGATTATGATTGGTTTACTTTTGTCAAACGTCACTGACCATAATCATCTCTTTGCTTTCAGACTGGATACTCGAGAAGGTGTGACGTCACACTGGGCGGATTCAACCTTAGGAGTCAGAGCTACGTTCAGAAGCGACACCAGACCTGCCGTACTGGTCCTGACCAAGCTAAGGTAAGCAGAAACCTCATTATTTTATGTGGAAAAAACCTTTGAAGAAATTGACAAAGACATACTTACATATTACGATTTTGCTGTTTTCGTTTGAGTCCATTTGATATGGTGAGGCTGACAGTCATCAGGTTAATAGCGTGACTGACTGACTGACTAGGGTGTGTCAAACGTAGAAACTATAGTATTGACACGTGACGACTATTTGAGTGCATCTTGGTTTTATTATAGACGTCGACGACGATATGAATAAGGTTTTATATCAAATAGCTTCTGCCCGCGACTACGTCCGCGTGAAATTTCACTCACCCCCCATTCACCCTCTTAGGGGTGGAATTTTGAAAAACCCTTTCTTAGTGGATACCTACTCTTCATAAAGAAAAGAACACACCCTCCAAATTTCATGTCTCTAGGACCAGAGGTTTAGGCTGTGCGTTGATATATCAGTCAGTCAGGACTTTGAATTTTGAATATATAGATATACTAGCTTCCGCCCGCGGCTTCGCCCACGAGGTATGTCGATAAAAACTATCCTATGTCCTTCCCCGGGATACAATCTATCTCTCTGCCAAATTTTGTCGAAATCCGTTCAGTGGTTTTGGCGTGAAAAGGTAACATACAGAAAGACAGACAGAGTTACTTTCGAATTTATAATATTTGTATGGATATAGTTTTCCAGAACCGCTATAAATTTTGACCATTTAAAGGGACTGGCCATGAAACTTGTTTCTCTTAATTTGAAAACATTTAAAATTCCATCTAAAACTAAAACGATAATCCCCCCATTACTAAACCTAGATTACACACACTATAAAGCACAAAGATAAACTAAAACCCAGTTGGACATAACTCCGCTCGTATGTACGAGTTTTATAGCCCAAAACATGGTATTAATTAAGGCTAGAACACAACGGCGCAATATGGCCGCCGACTAATGACCTGTTAGCCTAGTGTAATGTTTTACTTTAATATTTCCACTTAGGAGCTAAGCTTGGTTTCGGATAGGTGAAAAATATTTGAACATTTATACAGACACGTAGTCTAAGGGCTATATTTCACCGGGACACCATGGCGGCGCAACCAGTCGCCGCCACCAACAAAATGTATGGTTGGTTGCGCAACCAAACGGACACCAGGTGAGTAATGCTCTATAGAGCTGTATACATTTTGTTGGTGGCGGCGACTGGTTGCGCCGCCATGGTGTCCCGGTGAAATATAGCCCTTATAGGCGTATTACGCAATGCTTGCGAAAACAGAGGTAAATATAAAAACTAGCTTTTGTCCGCGATTTCGTCTGCGTGAAATTTCTTGTTGCCCCGACCCACCCCGTCGCATCGCATCGCCTGCCCGCGCTATTACTACGTTTTCGCTTAGCGTTATTTCTGACTTTTTAGGGTTCCGTACCCAAAGGATATAAACGGGACAATATTACTTCGCTGTCTGTCCGTCCGTCCGTCTGTCTGTCACCAGGCTGTATCTCAAGAACCGCTATAGCTAGACAGTATAACAACAAATAAATACTAAATACAGGATAAAATAAATATTTAACTATAATATTTACTCCCATACAACAAACGTGTTTTTTTCGGTGTTTTTGCCTTGTGGTACGGAACCCTTCGTGTGCGAGTCCGACTCGCACTTGGCCAGTTTTTTTTATTTTTGCCCGGTGGCTAAAAGACTTACCGTGATTTTAAATAGCCTATAGCTTTCCTCAAGCAGTGGGCTAACAATTGCCAAAATATTTTTTCTAGACTGGCTGGTTGTTTGGCTCGGCCACCGTAGGCGCGGGCCTGCGGGCGGAGAGTAATGGGTAGCTCACCGTCCGATCAGGACCAGGCCCGTGCCGGACGGCGCGTACGTGTTCCACGCGCGCCTCAAAGAGATGTCAGCATCGACGTACGACGTACGTGGGGCGTTGGGGGGCGTTCGTGGGGTGCTTTCATATGCTGTAACAGCAATCGCGGTTGATTTGCTGGCATTTATTGAAGAGTTCCGTTGCCTGTCTCCGAAACTCATCACCAGATCTTTACGAAATTTAAATGGGACCATTTCGGAATAAATCTCTTTGGAACAAAAAAAAAATTTGCAAATCCGTCTTTAAATGATGGAGTTATGCCCGAAAATACATAAAAAAAAAAACAAATTGAGACCCTCCTTTTTAGAAGTCGGTTAAAAATATCAAATTCCGATTCGGTTAGCAAGGAATCCTTAGAGGGTTTAATCGTACGGGATTTCGTATAAACAACATTATTATTATGTACAGACATCAAGCTACCCAAAACTGTAAAATTTTCCCAATCAAATTTGAACCTTATGCTTTAGCCATAAAGTTGAAAATCTATTAAATAAATTTGACAGATTGTAGTAGCTTGATGTGCTGGCGTCTGTACCTACTTACTATTTGTTTAGGATTAAGCAAACGTGTGGAAAATTCTGCCTTGATCGGTTCGAGGAAATCACTGATTGGAAGGCATTAAATTTTGTAAGCAAGTTATTAGGGGAAATATGAGGCATTATATAATAGCCATATTATAATTGCTTCGAGATTTTGATGGCGTAAGTGGGTTATATTTGCTTGCTTCCTGGTAGGTAATTATAAATTTTAATTGAGGTTTTTCGGTCTTTCTTCTCAGAGTAGTCGGTTAGGAAACACTGAACTTGTAGCGGTATCTACAACGCCACATGCGAACAACGCGTCATTATGACGTCACGCAAATCCTGCATCGCGCAAGCAGAGTTTACCGCGCAACTAGCATAGATACAACGGCCCGACATGGATCATCGGGCAGTTGCCCGACAGACACAACACCCGTCTGGTCGGAGGATCCTCCCTTTTCTGTGGAGTATGACTATGAGTGAACTTTACACCCTGTTCCTCATACCTCTATTAATCATCTGTTAGCCATCTGTTAGCCCACGTTCGCACGGACGACAGACGTAAAAATTTCTCTCGGTGTTGAGCTGAGGGTTTGAGAATCCAACAGAGCTAGGGTTACCAGATGAAAAATGAAAGTCCGGAGAAAAAGCCTGATTTCCTTAAAAAATCCTGGGAATTTGTCACAATTTCGTTTTTTTTTTTAAACGTAATGTACAATTTAAAAAGTCATATTATTTATCATTTTGTGCACTGAGGATCTCGATTCTCGGGGGCCATGCCCACACGTTGGGCGCAAATGCACTCCACCTCTTCCGTAAGGTATCATCGCAAAATAAATGTAGTTGAAAGTTTCACAAGTGTTGATTTTATTTGTGCAATTAAAATGAGCAAAGTTGTTTTTTTTATTATTAGTCACTATAAGTATAAAGAAAATTATTTTCTGTTGTGTACCTTTTTAATAAAAAGATACAAAAGTTCTACTCTATTTTATTGAAAATTCTGAAAATCCTGAAATTTCCTGATATTTACAAAATCCGGCCGTAATCCTGAAAAGAGTTTAAAAATCCTGAGATCGGTAACCCTAAACGAAGCGCATTCTAGCCCGTCAAAAACACACACACTTGGATTTTCAACTCTCGGCGCTAAGCAGTGCGTTGAAAATCCAGTGTGTACCAATCTGCCATGGGCATGAAGTGTTTTTGAACCAATTTACAGAAATAAATATCATATAATTATATCACTTATGTCTGTTGTTGGTAGTCTGATTTTAAAACGAGGCTGTAAGTCTAGTTTTATCACCAAAAATAGTTGTAAAAAACCCAGAATGGCAGGGAAAATCCTAATTATTGAAGTTTCAACACCTATTTACACGTCAAAATGATAGCAGATTGACATAGTGATCTTTGTGACAAAAGATCTATGAATGGGTGCGTTAGGTTTTCAGCATCAAGGAAGGGGCCGCTTAGAGCCGAAGCCTGGCCGCTGGGCCGGAACATAAAGGTCTAAGGAAGGAACACGGGTGGGTTTTAGTCAGTAAGAGTCTGACACTCCCTTCCGCTCCACCCAGAGCGGGAGGGGTCATTTGATGATTTCCCATCCGCAAAAAAAAGGGTTTTATTTTTGAGGCCAAAAAGTTTTAAGAAGTTCAATTAATAAAAAAAACTGGCCAAGTGCGAGTCGGACTCGCACATGAAGGGTTCCTTACCACAAGGCAAAAACGCCGAAAAAAACACGTTTGTTTTATGGGAGCCCCCTTAAATATTTATTTTATTTTAATTTTATTATTTATTATTAAAGTAAAAATACAACTGAGTATTTTGTGAATATTATTGATATCGAGCAAAAAAATCGCGTTTGTTGTATGGGAGCCCCCCTTAAATATTTATTTTATTTTGTTTTTAGTATTTGTTGTTATAGCGGCAACAGAAATACATCATCTGTGAAAATTTCAACTGTCTAGCTACCGCGGTTCTTGAGATACAGCCTGGCGACAGACAGACGGCAAAAACGCCGAAAAAAACACGTTTTTTTGTATGGGAGCCCCCCTTAAATATTAATTTTATTTTGTTTTTAGTATTTGTTGTTATAGCGGCAACCGAAATACATAATTTGTGAAAATTTCAACTGTCTAGCTACCGCGGTTCTTGAGATACAGCCTGGTGACAGACAGACGGACGGACGGACGGACGGACAGCGAAGTCTTAGTAATAGGGTTCCGTTTTTACCCTTTGGGTACGGAACCCTAAAAAAGAGTCCGTCATTAGAGTTTCAAGAAATATTTAGAGGAACAGTTTAATATTTTCCTTTTACAAGTGCATAAACTATCCCCCTTCGTGCCGAGAAAATAAAAGCCAATTTGTTCCCACTAAATAAAAATAGGTTAGGTTATGACTGTGACCAACCGCGCTACATCCAAGTTTGTCACAGTTATTAGTATTTGTAAGACTCCAAAATAGGAATTATTAGAGTTCCACAAAAAGAGGCTCAGTCATTATAATAGAGCGTCAATAATATTTTTAGGAGCGCAAAATGGGAGGTTTTAGAGATTCGTTTAAATACACGCCATACATTTTACTATTGCATAAACTATCCCCACTTCGTGCCGATACGAGTAGAGCCAATTTGTTCCCAGTAAAGAAAAATGCATCGCCTAATACCATTGATAACATTAACGTTTTCCTCGGAGGCTAAGCAGGTGAGATATATCGGCCACTCGACGAGTTCGCTGCAGTAAAATGTATTAGCGGATAGACGGGGAAGCAGTGGCCATTTTTTTAACACGCTTTTATTAGGTCGACCTATATGTAACTAACTATGTAATGGAATCTAAGGTAACTAATTTAACCATCTTCCAAGGGTCGTAGCGTAATGAAAATTGGAAGCTGTATGTAGTTCTGATGACAATACAATAATATGGTACTGTCGAACTGATCTGATGATGGAGCCGGAAGATATGAACTGGAACTCCATGATGGAAAATCGTATCATAGCTGTTTTGGATTTCTTAGAAAAGTCTTGTAATGAACTTTGACCACGATTAGGTTTCAAGGTCTGATGATGAAGCCGGAAGATAGGCACTGGCATTCCATGATAGAATATCGTTTTTATTGTTTTTACGTGGGTGTTTTTCTAGTGTTTTTAAACTATTAATTTATTAGTTTAGATATTCTCTTGAATGTAGGGTTTTATGTTGTGTTAATAAGGTTGCTTTTTGCAGAACATGGTTTTTAGATCGTCTGAGATTCAAATTCTGGAATTAGAAGGGGAAATCTGCAACCTGATTTGCCAATAGGTTATACCCTTACCTAAAGCATTTTTACTTTGAAAATGCTTTTTTACTGGCTCCGGATAAAGGCCCTCATTTTACGTGAGTTTTAGAGCTACGTGAATGGTTGAGGTCTTAAAAAATGCGTATTGATAAGAGCTACAAGTTAGTAAAAAAAATTTTTGCTAAAGTCAAAAACTTTTATTGGAAAATGCAAAAATGTAAAATAAAAATCGCATTTTGTTTATGTCTTTTGTAATAAATCGTCTATATCTCGAAAACTAAATGCGATATCAATGAAATAGAAAAAAAGCCCTCGGGGTATTGAGTTAGGCTACATTTTGAAAAAAACAGGACCTCTCTATCTCTTACGGTCTAGGTGCTAAGGTGCCCTTAGTGTAGCCGTATTTTGGGCAACGCGTGGAAGGCGCTAGGCGCGAAGGGGCGAGGCGGTCCGCGGACTGAGGAGCAGGAGGCTGCGAGCAAGAATTTGTTTTTAAAAATTATTTTTAATTTATTAAATTCATTTTCAATGTATCCGAAGGTCGTGAAAGGCACGAGATCTGTGCATTTTGTTACAAGAAGCCTCCTAAAATTAGAGGAGCTTGTGGCTAAGTCATAATAGCCGCACGGGTCGATCGATCAGTTTTAGCTAAGCTTGCCGCGGTTTCTCAGTGGATGGGTGATCATCTTAACATAGTACCAAGGTCTCTCCATGTCTCGGAAAGCACGTTGAACCGTTGGTCCCGGCTGTCATTCTTGGATCTTTGACAGTCGTTACAAGCCCAAAAGTCTGACAACCAGTCTTACCAATTTTTTTTCATCTTTTCAAATTAAATTGCGTACCTAAATAATCACTTCTATGCCAATTAATTTCTGATCGCAGTAACATCACTACCGTACCTAAATCAAATATTCAACACAGGCGTTCGAAGTCCATCAAAATGGCCTCCACCTAGGGCGATTCTAAAATACATCTGGCTCACCTAAGGGTCCATTAAATAGGCCTCCATTTAATTGTTCGTCAGGCACACCTTGGCAGCCCCACTACCAAACTGTTGACTGACTAAAATACTAACCACGGTATTCAAATAATATACAAGGTGGGACAAAACCTCACCGGACACGGCTGCTTCGGGAGGTTCCTGTTCCGAATAAGGCGGGAGGAAACGCCCGGGTGTCACCATTGTGTGGATCGCCCGGAGGACACGGTGGAGCATACGGTGGAGATCTGCCCAGCTTGGGCAGAGCACCGCCGTGTCCTCACGGCGGCGATCGGCGGCGGCGATCTCTCGCGTCCGGCCCTTGTCCGGGCCATGGTACGGAGCGAGAGTGCATGGGAGGCTATCGCCTCCTTCTGCGAAGCAGTGATGCTCGCGAAGGAGGAGGCGGAGCGCGTGAGGGAGCGGCAATCCCTGCGCCCTTACGCCCCCAGCCGCCGCAGGAGACGCCCCGGGCGTCGGGAGTCGATAGCCGATTCCCGGCCACCGTAGGCGCGGGCTTGCGGGCGGCGAGCAATGGGCAGCTCGCCGTCCGGTAAGGACCAGGCCCGGGTCGACGGCGCGTTGTGTTCCACGCGCGCCTCAAGGAGATGTCAGCACCAACTGACGGGGTCCGCTAGGGCCGATGCCCGCCGGGGTCGCGGGTTGTTCGAAAGAGATATCGTGGCCCCTGGCACAGGCAAGTGAAGGAACACGGGTGGGTTTTAGTCAGTAAGAGTCTGACACTCCCTTCCGCTCCGCCCAGAGCGGGAGGGGTCATTTGATGATTTCCCACCCAAAAAAAAAAAAAAAAAAAAGGTGGGACAAAAGTAATCGGGTTATTGGAATGCGCTATAACTTTTGCAAATGGCGGTAAATGTCAATTATCTTTTGACATTTGTGAAGTAAACAGATGCTGAATACACGTCAATAAGCCATGGAACGCTATACTCCTTAAGAATGCGGTATTATTGTCCGTGTCGTCTAATCTCACGCTTTGGCGATTTGCACTGGCCAGCCAGATCACCCGATTTGACCGTTCCAGTCTTCTTTTTGTGGGGTTACTTGAAGTCCTCGGTTTATGTATACAAGCCTCAGACTCTTGAAGCCCTTACAGAGAATATCCGACAGGAATGCGAGAACCTATCGCCGGAAGTTCTGAGACAAGTGATGGGAAATGCCATAAAACGAGCCCGTATGGTCATCAATTTTGACGGCAGCCACTTGACCGATATCATTTTCTCGACTTGATGGAAATAATTCTGATTCATTCAATAAACATAATCCACAAGAATCAAACATTTTAATTGCTAAAAAAAATTACAGTAAAACAACATCGGGGTATTACTTTGTCAAAAACTTGTCAAAAATGTAGGCAAATTAGAGGTATTTTTGACAGAGAGACTCAGATCGGTGTGAACGTTATTATCATCAAATGACCCCTCTGGGTGGAGCGGAAAGGAGTGTCAGACTTACTGACTAAAACCCACCCGTGTTCCTTCCTTAGCCGGACCCGGCAGGCTTCGGCCCTATGGGGCCCCTCCTCGATGCTGACATATCTTTGAGGCGCGCGTGGAACACGTACGCGCCGTCCGGCACGGGCCTGCCTGGTCCTGATCGGACGGACCCATTACTCTCCGCCCGCAGGCCCGAGAATGGCCCCCTGGTGTAATGTTATGTCAACCATAATTAAAAACTAATAAAATCTCCTTGTTCCAGGCCTGAAGACAGTGGACAGTACCGATGCCGTGTCGACTTCATCAAGTCACCGACGAAGAATACTCGACTTAATCTCACTGTGCTAAGTAAGTATTCAAGTTATCTAAGTCACCCTAAGTAGAAGCTAAGTGTGTCGTTTGTGACAATTAGTCTAGAGTTAGAAGGACATAGGAACTTATTTATGTGTGTTGGGACTGTTGGGGTCTTAAAAGGGTGATTCTTTCGGTTTCTTGAAGTTTATACAATGTTATCTTCACTGCTAAACATGCATTTCCTTTAGTATTAGGTTAAATAAGCATGTTGAACTTGAAACGGTTTGTACTCCCCGTCACTTGCCCCTTGCATCTGTAGCGGTATCTACAACGCCACATGAGAACAACGCGTCATACTGACGTCACGCAAAATCCTGCATCTCGCAAGCATGTCTGGCATTAATGAGTTTAGCTGATGAGCACGATGTATGCACGATCTTTGACAGTCGTTACGGGTAGTCAGAAGCCCGAAAGTCTGATAACCAGTCTTACCAAGGGGTATCGTATTACCCAGTAACTGGGTTGTAGAGGTCAGATAGGCAGTCGCTTCATGAAAATACTGGTATGCAGGTCAGTCGGTTAGACTGGAAGCCGACCCCAACATAGTTGGGAAAAGGCTAGGCAGATGATGATTATGAGCAAGCTGTAAAAAAGAAGTACACGTTAAAAGCGTCCAGAATACGTTCACTTTAGGTGAGCTTACTTCCATTCCAAACAATGAAACCTCTATGTTTTTTTTTCCAGTTCCTCCAGAACGGCTGATAGTCCTGAACCATGAGAGTAACGAGATCCGAGGAGGTGTCCTGGGACCGTATGATGAAGGTACAGAAGTCAACCTGACGTGCATCGCTGTGGGAGGTAAGAAACCACAAGTATATGTAAAAGTGCGCCCCGCTGCATACTCCCGCCCTATTTCATGTTAAACAAATATCAACTTTATATCGATGACAATTAAGTTGATTTCAAAGTAGCACTATTGAAAAAGTTATAAAAATGTTCGAAGTTGTAACGCAAACTGAACATTATTGTGTAGGAAATAAAGTTATTTTTCCATTAATTCATATTTATTTACATTTTTGGCAAATCAATCGCGAACACAGATAAGTGTAGTTTCCCCCCATAATTAGGTCCAGCAGTGGTGGCCCGGTAGGAACGGCCCGACTTACCAGGGTAGGTCGTGGGTTCAAACCCAGTCAGGCGTGCTACTTTGTGTAATTTATAACATCACCACTGCTCTCAAAACGGCAAAGGAAAACATCGTGAGGAAACCGGCGGCATGTTCTAGAACCAAAAATTCGAAGGTAGATTCTTAGCCCACTCCTCTCGAAGCGGAGGAGAGAACATTAGAGGCTGATTTTGTAAAAAAAAAAAAAATTAGTCCAAACTCCAAGATTTATTACGGAGCGCCAACAATTATTTGGTCGACTAGTTGTTTGACCACACAACACCAAAAAGGCAATTTAATCACTGCTATAACATCACTATTACACCATTTCCTACATTCTATTCACTCCTCATTCTTTCCTAACACAACCTTTACATTTTTACCTCAATTTTCTCCCCCCTTCTAAACTACGTATTACTCGCTTAACATGTCAGGGGTACGTTTTGAACAACAGTTTATTCTGACGCGATGGGAACATGCAACGTGTGTTAGACATCCCTGTAGGGGTGATGCGGAGTGCGCTGTTTAAGGGAGCATTAGCTATTTATGTATGACAGTAATGTGGGCTTGTTAGAAGTTATAGAGGTATGAGGAACATGGTGTAAGGTTTATTCATCCTCCATAGAAAAGATAGGATCCTCCGACAACTGCCCGATGTTTCATGTCGGGCCGTTGTATATACCTAAGCTAGTTGCGCGGTAAACTCTGCTTGCGAGATGCAGGATTTCGTGTGACGTCATTATGACGCGTAGTTCGCATGAGGCGTTTCTAGATACCGCTACAAAGTTATATAAGCTAATTTTCTTTATATCAATTATTATTCTTTATATCCTAGCCTTTACCCAATTATGTCGGGGTCGGCTTCCAGTCTAACCGGATGCAACTGAATACCAGTATTTTACATGGAGCGACTGCCTATCTGACCTCTACAACCCAGTTATTTACAACAACTAGAGTCAGAAATTCTAGTGCATAAAATGCTGCTGGGTAACACAATACCCCTTGGTAAGACTGGTTGTCAGACTTTTCGGGCTTCAGACTATCCGTACCGACTGACAAAATTAAGAGCCCCTCCTCTCCCTCAATCTACTGAATTTTCGAAAATGTTTACATCCACATCAACAGTCCATATAAAGTCTTATACGAAACCCATTCCCCTTCCTTCCCTATATTTATCTAAAAATAAACGATCTCAATTTTCCTTTTTCATTTTCACGCCGCCGAAATCACGCGTGGTATCAAAAACATGTTGATGTAAGCCCGGTTCCAAACATTTGCTACCACCAACCGTCACTTGTTTACCAGCAAAAACAGCAATCTGATAAAAAAGGTTGTCTTTAAGTTACCTTTTTTATGTTGTCTGTTTTGTTGTTGGTTCTGTGCCGAGTTTCAGGGCTTTACTGTTATCAAATAGGATTTTGTAACGTGATATTATGAACACACGAACGACACACTTAGCTTCTACTTAGGGTCACTTAGATAACTTGAATACTTAGCACAGTGAGATTAAGTCGAGTATTCTTCGTCGGTGACGTGATGAAGTCGACACGGCATCGGTACTGTCCACTGTCTTCAGGCCTGAAACAAGGAGATTTTATTAGATTTAATATCTTCTATCTTCTAATCTATGTATATAACACTAGCTGCGCCCCGCGGTTTTAACCGCGTAAGTTTCGATCCCGTTTGAATATCGGGATAAAAAGTAGCATATATGGTAATCCAGGGTCTCAGCTACCTCCATACAAAATTTTATCAAAATTGGTCCAGCCGTTTGAGCGTGAAGAAGTAACAAACATATAAACACACACACACACACACAAACTTTCACCTTTATAATATTAGTGTGATTTTTTGGCTTTTATTATTTATGACGAAGGCGTCAAATTCTTTTTGCATTCCAATTCATATATAGGCTATTTATCATAACGCTACGACCCTAAGGCTACGTACGCACTGGCGGGTGGCTTGCTTAGCGCCTAGACCCTAGTGACTTAATATCCTTACATACACGCTTGGCGACTAGTGAAAGCACCAAGCGCGAAAAACGCCCGGTTGCGAAAATTTTAGAGCGTTCGTTCCACTTCGCTACTCGCAAGGTGACTCGTTAGCCTCTAGCTAGGCGCTAAGCAATGAATGCGAACGTAGCCTTAGGAACGGGTAAAAATGAAAAAAAGTCAGAAAGAAGGGTATGCGAAAAGGAGTGGTAACGCGGGCAGGCGATGGGAAGCGACGGGGTGGCTCGGGGGCCGAAATTTCACGCGGACGAAGTCACGGGCAGAAGCTACAGATTAATATAACGACTATACTTTCATATTTTATAAAATATTTTTACACCGTCATGTCGAACAAACTCTCGCGCTCGTAAAGTTCGCCTCTACAAAGTGTGGCCCCGACACAAGACTGCAGCAACCTGTATCAGCCGCCACCAGAGGGTGTTCCGTTTTTACGAAAAATGTCCGATTCACGCACACGATTTGCCCGTGGTGCAGGAAACGGGCGGCAGCGGGAAGTATTACATTACATAATCAGCCTATAATGTTCCCACTGCTGGGACACAGGCCTCCTCTCTGTGAGAGGGAGTGGGCCGTAATCCACCACGCGGGCCCAGTGCGGGTTGGTAGATGTCACATGTCTTTGAATTTTTGGTTCTAGGACATGCCGGTTTCCTCACGATGTTTTCCTTCACCGTTTTGAGAGCAGTGGTGATGAAATAATTTACACAAAGTAAAGCGCCTGTCTGGGTTCGAACCTACGACCTACAACTCGTAACTCGCGGCCGTTACCACTTGGCCACCACTGCTCTGCGGGAAGTATAATACAGTGGAATCACGATAACTCGAACCTCGTTAGGTTGAAATACTAGTCATCATCATCCTTTGCCTAGCCTTTTCCCAACAGGGTCGGCTTACAATCTAACCGGATGCAGCTCAATACCAATATTTTACATGGAGCGAATGCCTATCTGACTTCCACAACCCAGTTACTGGATAATACGATACCCCTTGGTAAGACTGGTTGTCAGACTTTCGGGCTTCTGACTACCCGTAACGACTGTCAAAGATCTACGAATGACAGCCGGGACCAACGGCTTAACGTGCTTTCCGAGGCTCGGTCGGAGGGGTCACGCTATGTAAAGATGGTCACCCATCCACAGACCAACCGCGGCAAGCATTGCTTAGGTTGAAATACTAGTATGACGAAAAAAATTGCCATTCCCTTTCTCTGAACCCGGTAAAAACGCGGTATCTCGAACTTGTTAGACTTTGTAAATAGAACAAAATGTTATTTACCCGCGAGGTATTGATAGTACTTACATATTTATACTCTACTAGCAGAGGCCCGCGGTTTCACCCGCATAAGTGTCGATCCTGTGGGAATATCGGGATAAAAACTATCCTATGTCCTTCCCCGGGATGCAATCTATCTCTCTGCCAAATTTTATCGAAATCCGTTGAGTGGTTTAGGCGTGAAAAGGTAACAGACAGACAGAGTTACTTTCGAATTTATAATATTAACTAGCTGACCCGGCAAACGTTGTTTTGCTCCTACACTACTCCTACCCTACTCCCACACTACTCCTACCCTACTCCTACACTACTCCTACCCTACTTCTACCCTACTCCTACCCTACTCCTACCCTACTCCTACACTACTCCTACCCTACTCCTACACTTCTCCTACCCTACTTCTACCCTACTCCTACCCTACTCCTACCCTACTCCTACACTACTCCTACACTACTCCTACCCTACTCCTACCCTACTCCTACACTACTCCTACCCTACTCCTACACTACTCCTACACTACTCCTACCCTACTTCTACCCTACTCCTACCCTACTCCTACCCTACTCCTACACTACTCCTACCCTACTCCTACCCTACTCCTACACTACTCCTACCCTACTCCTACACTACTCCTACACTACTCCTACCCTACTTCTACCCTACCCCTACCCTACCCTACTCCTACTCTACTCCTACACTACTCCTACCCTACTCCTACACTACTCCTACCCTACTCCTACACTACTCCTACACTACTCCTACCCTACTTCTACCCTACTCCTACCCTACTCCAACTATAAAAAAAAAATAAAAAGTATCCTATGTCCGTCTCCTGGTCCTAAGCTACCTCCCCACCAATTTTCAGCCAAATCGGTTCAGCCGTTCTCGAGTTATAAGTGGTGTAACTAACAGACTTTCTTTTATATATATAGATATGGATAACACTAATTTCAAAAAGCAGATTCAATAAGTCGAAGTTTAGTCAAATATAATGACGTCTTACTTGGAATTCTCCGAACTCTTAGCAATAAAATCTAAAAGGAAAGTTTGGTGCCAATTACAGTAGGTTCTAAAAGTTAATTGACATTTTTTCCACTTTAGCTCTGATGCCACATAATGAATTAAAATAAAAAAAAGATGTATTAGGTAGGTATTCCTAAGGCGTTACTTGGTTATTTTTTATGATAAGTCAAAGGTCTGAATGCGTCAATAAAAACGTTATAGCAGTTCAAACATTTGGATCACTAGAATTTTAAATCATAATGGTGCCAAAGCTAATTTAAAGTGGAAAAATGTCAACTAACTTTTAGAGGCCACTGTATGTATATGTCACGGCTAATAGCCGAAGTGCGGCTACCAGTTTTAGCCGGCCGAAGTGCGGCTACACCTAGTTTTAGCGGGGTACAACTAGGTGCAGCCGGCCCGCATGCGGTTCGTGTGTATTTCGGGTGACATCGGTTGCATGGTTGCGGTCGGTCGATAGGCGACATAGGATGCAAGAGCGAGCGAAAAATAAATAAATATTTTTTAAAAAACGCTGTTTCATAGAATCTACGCGGTCAAAATGTATCTTATAACTAATTATAATATTTTTTTATCACTCTTATATTATAAAGGCCAAAGTTTGTGTGAGTGTGTGTGTATGTTTATATGTTTGTTACTTCTTCACGCTCAAACGGCTGGACGAATTTTGATAAAAAATTTACCTATGGAGGTAGCTGACACCCTAAATTAACAAATAGGCTACTTTTTATCCCGATATTCCCACGGGATCGAAACTTATGCGGGTAAAACCGCGGGGCGCAGCTAGTAGATACATAATCGGCCTATAAGGTTCCCACTGCTGGGATACAGGCCTCCTCTCTTCGAACGGGAGTGAGCACGCGGGCCCAATGCAGGTTGGTAGATGTCACATGTCTTCAAATTTTTGGTTCTAGGACATGCCGGTTTCCTCACGATGTCTTTCACCGTTTTGAGAGCAGTGGTGATGAAATTATTTACACAAAGTAAAGCGCTTGCCGGGGTTCGAACCCACGACCTAGAATCATGTGCTGAATCATGGTTAGATACAGTTTGTGAAATGGTTTTTTTTTCTGTATATTGAGGGGCCCGTGGATAAATAATAATAGCCGCACAGGTCGACCGATCAGGTTAAGCTACGCTTGCCGCGGTTGGTCTGTGGATGGGTGACCATCTTTACATACCGAGGCCCCGTCCGTGCCTCGGAAAGCACGTTAAGCCGTTGGTCCCGGCTGTCATTCGTGGATCTTTGACAGTCGTTACGGGTAGTCAGAAGCCCGAAAGTCTGACAACCAGTCTTACCAAGGGGTATCGTATTACCCAGTAACTGGGTTGTGGAGGTCAGATAGGCAGTCGCTTCATGTAAAATACTGGTATTCAGCTGCATCCGGTTAGACTGGAAGCCGACCCCAACATAGTTGGGAAAAGGCTAGGCAGATGATGATAATTGTCGCTATCCCTTACACCATAAACCACACCTTGCACCCTTACCTACTTGACATGGGTCCACTGGGGTACCATCGCCGCCATTGTTTTACACGATTTTTTTATTCACTCAAGCCATTCAGTGTTCACAATGTAAAGTATACAATTATATATCTGGCCCATTGTACCCTACCAGTAATTATGTGGGGTAGCACAAAAAACAGGGTTTTTTGAACACTTTGGGCGTGAATTGGTTTTTGTTAGCTTAGAGGGAAATGCTGTGGTTTTGTGGGAAAAATTGTTGAGGAAAATTATTTAATAAGTTATTCAGTAGAGCAGTGGTGACTCAGTGGTAACGGTCGCGACTTACGTGTCGTAGGTTCAAACCCAGACAGGCGCTTTACATAATCAGCCTATAATGTTCCCACTGCTGGGACACAGGCCTCCTCTCGATGAGAGGGAGTGGGCCGTAATCCACCACGCGGGCCCAGTGCGGATTGGCAGATGTCACATGTCTTCGAATTTTTGGTTCTAGGACATGCCGGTTTCCTCACGATGTTTTCCTTCACCGTTTTAAGAGCAGTAGTGATGAAATAATTTACACAAAGTAAAGCGCCTGTCTGGGTTCGAACCTACTACCTATAACTCGTAAGTCGCGGCCGTTACCACTTACAGACACAGGCGCTTTACTTTGTGTAAATTATTTCTTTAGCACTGCTCTCAAAACGGTGAAGGATAACATCGTGAGGAAACCGGCTTATCTTAGAACCAAAAATTCGAAGACTTGTGACATCTACCAACCCGCGCTGTGCCCGCGTGGTGGATTACGGCCCACTCCCTCTCACCCACAGGAGGCCTGTATCCCAGCAGTGGGCACATTATAGGCTGACTATGCTACCGCCAGCAACAAAAGTTGATTAACACTGTTACTTTTACATTATCATCTAAAATGATACAAAATAAATAAATACATTTTCATCATTCAATTCATATTTTTTTATTTAAAAAAACTGAAGTGTTAACGGACTGTTGTTGCTGACCCTACCAGCTAAGGGCACGTTTAAGTAAAAGGTCGTTTTATTTTTAACTTAGTACCCTCCGTTACTTTTTTACGGAAGGATAATTTTTGAGATTTTTTTATAGAAAATGTCAGAAGCATTCCGGCGTTTAAAGAAACTTAAAAGGCATAACAAGCCTTCAGAATTCGTGACTCGTATTAAAATTCGCCATACTACGTCAAATCGTTATTTCTGGAAACAAATAAAATCAAAATATTTTATTTCACACTATCTACGCCCCGCGGTTTTACCCGCGTAAATGTCGATCCCGTGGGAATATCGGGATAAAAAGTAGTCTATATGTTAATCCAGGGTGTCAGCTACCTCCGTACAAAATTTTATCAAAATTGGTCCAGCCGTTTGAGCGTGAAGAAGTATCAAACATATAAACACACACAAACTTTCGCCTTTATAATCTTAGTGCGATATACGAGTATTATATAAAGTTCTAACTACCCTATATTGTTCCCCTGCAGGACAAAGACCTGTCTCCCTTTTCCAGACAATTCTGTCTTTTGGGAGCCGGCCAGTCCTTACGGTAGGAGTCAAGCTCGTACGGCCATCTTTAATATTCATTGACTCAACATACAATCTGATACTGAACTGCAAATGACCGACGCTTTCGCCTAAAGACTATGACGTTAACCCTAATGATTTACCATCTTTCCAGGTCGTCCAACTGCCCGTGTTTCCTGGTGGAAGTCCCACGCACTCCTCGCCAACTCTGAAGCCAGAGCTACTGTCTCCTTCAGACTACAGAGGTCTGACTTCGGAACTGATGTTACTTGTCAGGTAAGATTGTGCATGCACTTTTCATCACATACAGAACCATTTTTTTTTTGTTTGAAATGGGTTTGCTCTTGACTCTAGTCTAGGTCAGAGGTGACAGAGACAAAGTCGACGATAGAGTGAGCTTACCCAGAAGAAGCCTGTTCACTCTCACTTTGAAGAGATTCGGGTTGTATGCGCTCGGAAACACAGACGCAGGTAAAGAGTTCCACTCTTTAGCTGTGCACATTATAAAAGACATTTGAAAACGCTTAGTGCTAATTGGTGGAATAGCAACTAGGCAGGGATGGTAACTTGCAGTGCGTCTGGATGTCCGAAGCTAGAAGGGGGCTGGTGGAATGAGGTTGACATTGAGACCTTTCTCTTTGTTCGGGCACTGGTTGGACCCGTGGTGCTTCTTGTCACAACCTTAACAACGGCTCAAAAATCTGATTGAGCTGGCTTGGTGTCTTTTCTGTTCTTCGTGGTCGTGGTATTTTTTTAGGGTTCCGTACCCAAAGGGTAAAAACGGGACCCTATTTCTAAGAGTCCACTGTCCGTCAGTCCGTCTGTCACCAGGCTGTATCTCATGAACCGTGATAGCTAAACAGTTGAAATTTTCACAAATTATGTATTTCTGTTGCCGCTATAACAACAATTACAATATTTATTTAAGGGGGCTCCCATACAACAAACGTGATATTTTCGGCGTTTTTTGCCTTGTGGTACGGAACCCTTTATGTGTGCGAAAACGTGATATTTTCGGCGTTTTTTTGCCTTGTGGTACGGAACCCTTTGTGTGTGCGAGTCCGACTCGTTCCTTCACACTGTCATAAATTCTGAGCTTACCTTTTAACTCGAAATATGTCGTGACGCCAAAAATAAATAGTGTTGTCGTGAAATATGTGGTGATCTTACTAATTTCCTCGACTAAAATGCCGTCGATTATGTACAGACGCCAGCACATTAAGTTACTACAATCTGTCAAATTTCTTTAATAGATTTTCAACTTTATCGCCGAAGCATAAGGTTCAAAGTTGATTGGGAAAATTTGACAGTTTCGGGTAGCTTGATGTGCTGGCGTCTTAATCGCAACGTTATCAGGAAACCTTCCTCTTTTGCGCAATTCTTTCATGATTAATATTGTAGAGGTATGGGGAACAGGGTGTAAAGTTCACTCATACTCTATAGAAAAGGGAGGATCCTCCGACCAGACGGCTGTTGTGTCTGGCGGGCAACTGCCCGATGATTCATGTCGGGCCGTTGTATCTATGCTAGTTGCGCGGTAAACTCTGCTTGCGCGATGCAGGATTTGCGTGACGTCAGTATGACGCGTTGTTAGCTGTGGCGTTGTAGATAACGCTACAATATGTAGTCAATGTATTTTTCATCCCTTTCTTTCTTTCTTTCCGACATCATCTCGTGCGCCGCTTTGGTGTCAAGAGAGTCAGGGAATCCCTTGAGGAGTGCCGTCCGTAGTTCCTCCTGACTTATACGGCCGCTCACCTTGACCACGGCGAAGGTGGTGTGACGATCTGATAAGGTTTGCAGGACCATCATGGTCAGGGTTTGCAAGGTAAACGGGGAGAATAACAGAAAAATATGAAACAACTAGCAGCGCCCCGCGGTTTCACCCGCATAAGTGTCGATTCCGTGGTAGTATCGGGATAAAAACTATCCTATGTCCTTTCCCGGGACTCAAACTATATCTGTATCAAATTTCATCTAAATCGGTTCAGAGGTTTAAGCGTGAAGAGGTAACAGACAGACAGACACACTTTCGCATTTATAATATTAGTATGGAATGGATAAACAGAGGTGAAAGTGCTTTATTTTTCAAAATAAAAATAACTATAGTATTTTTTTTTCGTTCTCCACAAATATATTATTAATAATATTAGTTACCATTTCAGAAAATAGTATAGAAAATGACGTACCACTCAGTATTTTCTGTCAGGCTGTCAATTATCTATTAGTTAGGAGTAAGGCTGACTATTTAATTACTCCCTTCGTCTTTTTCTCAGTCAGATAAAGTGAAAATATAATACAATATTAGAGAAGGAATTTCGAGGATAATTTTCAAGTTATGGAACAACAAACTGAATCATCATCTGCCTAACCTTTTCCCAACTATGTTGGGGTCGGCTTCCTGTCTAACCGGATGCAGCTGAATACCAGTATTTACCAAAAACATATATGGACCTTTAGGACCTTTTTGTTACAAATGGTCACTCAAAAATCAACTTAGAATACATTTTACTAAAGCACAGAGTTATCTGAGACTAGCAGCGCCCCGCGGTTTCACCCGCATAAGTGTCGATCCCCTGGGAATATCGGGATAAAAGCTATCCTAAATCCTTCCCCGGGATGCAATCTATCTCTCTGCCAAATTTTATCGAAATCCGTTCTGTGGTTTAGGCGTGAAAAGGTAACATATAGACAGACAGACAGTTACTTTCGAATTTGTAATATTAGTATGGATAATGAACACTGCTTTACTTAGTATTGTTATGTATAGATAGAGCAGTCGTGGTCCAGTGGTAACGGCCGCGGCTTTCAACTTGTACGTCGTAGGTTCGAACCCAGACAGGCGCTTTACTTTGTGTAAATTATATCATCACCACTGCTCTCAAAACGGGGAAGGAATACATCGTGAGGAAACCGGCATGTCCTAGAACCAAAAATTCAAAGATGTTTGACATCTACCAACCCGTACTCGGCCCGCGTGGTGGATTACGGCTCACTCCCTCTCACCGAGAGGCCTGTGTCCCAGCAGTGGGAACATTATGGCCTGATTACCTATGAATGTTATCCATCACTACTAACTAAATTAAACAGACAAAGTACTCTATTAATATTTCTTTGTTTTGTCCACAGGCTGTAACAGATCCGCTAATAGCTCCAGTCTCAGAAAACATATCCATTGATGTTAATCGTAAGTAATCTTATCCTGCATTTTTTTTTATTATTATTAGATCGTACAGGGTCAAATAAATTTAGCGGGCGAAACTTCACAGACTTGATGAGTATCGTTATCTAATAACGATAAATAAAAAAAAATAGATTTTCAGCTGAGTACGAGGTCAACGGCCTGTCACAGCTGGATATCTCAAGAACTACTAATGCTATCAACTTGAAATTTGGAATAGTTTTAGATGACGTTTGCGCAACTATTTTGCAAATAAGAAACCAATAAAAATTTATGTATATTTCTTGCAACAGGGACTGAAAGGGGGTCTGAAAAATTCAAAGTGGGGCTACTAGGGCATGTCTATCATAAATATGAAAGAGCGCAGTTTGCACATTCTCAAGCATTTTTTCTTTTTCTTTTAGGCCGCATAGTTTTCGACTTTTGATGAAAAATGTAAAAAAAAAAATACCGTTCCCCTTATCTCCGAAGAAAATCTGAAATTATTCTATGTGATAGAAGTTTATGAAAAGATTACAGGAAAAACAAAGTCTTTAAATAGCACACTTTTTCAGAAACCATTAAAATAAGTCACACTAGTTCCACTATCGGTCAAGAGATGGCGCTGACATAAAACTGTAATATTCTACACCGCAGTGCACGGTGTTAAAATTCTCTGACGAATATAGGCTTCCCCCATGGAAATTAAAAAAAAAAATTTATGGTACGTAACCCTCGGTGCGCGAGTCCGAGACTCGCTCTTGTTTTTCTTTTCTATCGTACAGAATTATCTTAAACAGGTACTTGCCAGCATTTTATATCCGCGGCGTTTTACAAAGTTAAGGTACACAAAACTTAAAGCTGCAACATCAGCGCTATGCACATCACATCACTATCCTAAGTTTTATCTCCAGACAAAGTCTTAAGAAACGTTGATTCAACGTACGGTAACTTAACTCTTTAAGTTAAGTAGACGGGCGCTTATTAGACATTAATTAAACTTAACTTTAACTTAGGTTGGAGCTGTTTCTTATTATTGGAGTATAGTTTCAGTTTTGTTAAGTATTTAAGTTAGTTTTAAGTGGAGGTGTTACAGTGTGTACTTTAGTTATTAATAAAAGCCTTTGCCGGTCCATAAACTCAAGGTTCTATGGAACGAGCTATGCTTGGAGTCTCTCTGATAGAATCTGGAATGAGGTGATCTGGCAGAGAACCAAAGCTGTCGACATAGGCACGGAATAGACCTTATTTATCTATTCCGTGGACATAGCTCACAGAATAAGCAAGCTAAAGTGGCATGTGGGCGGCCATATTAGTCGTAGAACCGATGACCGTGTTCTTGAGTGTAGACCGCGAATCGGCAAACGTAAAATTTTTATATACAACTAGCGGCCAGAGATTTCCAGTTATCTTTTTTTAGAAAGACATTTCGTAAATGTTCTTTAGTAACTTTTTAGACCTTTGTATCCTGCTTATGCGTATGAAGTTTTATTAAAATCGGTTCATTCATTTCGAAAAACAAGGGCTTGAAAGTTTGTGTGTAATGCCGTACGTCGTAAACGCTCATTCCAACCTCCTTGGCTCAAATGCATTAGCATTTCTTTTTCTCACACAACATCTTACAAAGCAGTTCCCATAACACACTGTTACATTACCCTGCATCCCTCTGATTGACGTATCATTACCGATACTGATAACACATATTTGTCCATGACTTGCACGTACTTACACTATATATTGCTCTCCCTCTTACACCCTTGTGAAACCATCTGCCGTCTCTGTCTAACGAGATGGGATTATCTTGTCGATATTTATACGCATGTTATTGTATTGATTTGTATATGTGAGCACAAAAGTGGTTTGTTGGATTAGTTTAAAGCCGGATTCATACTACTGTGTTGTGTCGTGTCGTGACGCCTTCTGACGTCTTCAGTGTTAGCCAATCAAAACTCTTTGTAATTTGACGTAGTCCTGAACAGATTCATTTGATTGGTGTATCCCGAGTCACGACGCAACACGACACAGTAATGTGTCTGTGGCTTTAAGGTTAGATTATTATTAATGTTTGAAGTTTTGTTAAGGAAATGTGAAAGTTTGGGTAGTGTTTTCGAAGGTTGCCGAGTCATGATAGAAATTTCATTCAAAATTGGTACGTGTACCTATAGTTAGTTTTAGTTAGGAGCTGTTTGGAAGATTACGACGTGGTAATGTTTAATATTGATTGAAATTCTAAATGATCTAGGTCTTTGAAGGTTCGTGGCACACCTACCGTCCGCCATGTTAAATATTCAGAGTGCTTATTTTAAACATCTAAGCTACAAGATGTACGCAAGTTCAAAAAAAATATAGATGTCACGTGATCAACTTTGAGAGTTAATATCTCGAAAACGTGACGCTTTACGGGTTTGGTCCTAGTATGTTTTCTGTTTGCATTGACGTCAGCTATCGATTTACATAGGTGTCATGCGTAGCAGCCATTTTGAAAAAAAAAATTGGCGTGACAGTAGATATTCCATCTAAAAATCTTAAATGCCCTTTAATTATATAAAAAACAGCAATCACATATCTTCATCAAATGTTAATTAAGTAGGTACCTATTCAAAAAGCGCTTAAGTGCAAGCATTAATTAACTAGATCAATAATAAGAAGACCATGATTTTATTCGAATTTTGAAATGTCAAAAACTTTCCTGTTATGTTCAACATTTCCCGCGCGAGGGGCATTGTTATGCCCATACATTTTTTATTTTGGGCCGCGCCACTTATACACGACTCGTACAGAAAAAAAATCTATGGACCGCTGTTAAACTAATGGCTGTTTCTTCAAGTGGATAGACCAGGGTAGATTACAAAACTTGTTTCGTAACTTTAAGAGACTTTGATTTTTTTTAATAATTGCTTATTTTTAATGTTTGTTTACATTACGAAAATTAAAAATTAAAGTAATTTTCATTCAAAATCGAAAGCGATGACCCTATTTTTTTATTTACCTAAAAAATAGCCCCCATTCATACCGAATCGAATGACATATAATACATACCATTGTAGTTTCAAAGTTTATATAAACAATAACATTTATATCACGCGAGTATCCTATTACCGCACCCGTCATCGCCGTCATTTGTTTTTTTTTATGATTTTCAACTACAGATAACTAATTTCGTAATGCTGCTACGAACTCACGGTTTTTGGCACACATGTACTACATCTAACCACTCGACTAAAGAAAATGGAACGCAAGCAATACTCCCATAGACAAAATTACAAAAAAATAAATACTGAGGGCTTGCTGTCACAGTTTTATGATATGTGAGTTTTATCCAGATGTCATTGAGTCGTATTTTAGGTTGCGTTAGTTTATGACGGCGTACGCGTGAGTGGCTATAGTACCGTATGTCATTTAACTAACTCTTCCAAACTAAATTAAGCAATTTATCGGGTTAGGCTTCCAAATGACATACTCCAAATACCAATTCTCTCTCATGACAAAAATAACAAACAAAACACATATTTCAACACCAAATCACACAGCAAAAATCCAATCAGAATCCCTTCTGGAAACCTTTTGAACGCCATATTGCCGCCAAAATCGTGACCTGTCGTAAATCACGGAAATCCCCGAAACGAGCCGAACGATATAATCTTGCCATACATAACTCGCAAGTCGCTGATGATAATCTAAAGGAGTCTAATTGACAGCATGATATACTTTTGTTAGCGAGTGTACCTACCGACGCGCGACGCCGCGCCGATGGGAGTTGTATGGGCGCGGCGTTTGTGTTTTGTTTTGTTTTTTGTTTTTGGATAAAGGTCCGTGCGTTTTCATTGATGTTGTTGCCGATTTTATTTTTGTTTGCTTTTTAGGGTTCCGTATACACTAAGACCAAAGCGCCTTGATGCACTAACCGACAAACGCCAAATACGTATAATCACACTAATATTATAAAGGCGAAAGTTTGTGAGTATGGGGGTGTGTGTGTGTGTGTGTGTGATTATATGTTTGTTACTTCTTCACGCTCAAATGGCTGGACCAATTTTGATAAAATTTTGTATGGAGGTAGCTGACACCCTGGATTAGGCTACTTTTTATCCCGATATTCCTACGGGATCGACATTTCGCAGGGTCTGGCGAGTCATATTTAAGGCTAGCTCGCCGTGCCATGTGCTACATTGACTGACTTGTTTATACTGGGTGAGTGAGTGTTTTGTTCGTTATTTAGGTAGTGTTAAAAATTGTATGGTGGTACGGAACCCTTCGTGTGCGAGTCCGACTCGCAGGGCTTTTTTTTTACGTGAAGTTACGTTTTAATCGATGTTGCTGCCGATTTTATTTTGTTTACATTTTTGTGATTTTATGGCAAAAATGGTGTAGATAGTTAGATATTTTCACGGTTTTACTCAAGTATTTATTTCGGGTTTGCCCAAAACGATTCCCTTATCCCTAAGTACTAAACACTTAGTAGAGACTTATCTCCTTACTAATAAACGTTGTATAGCGTCTGTGTAGATACACAACGCTTTGTCTTCTTCTTTCGAAAGTCAAATAACTGACGTCTGAAAGAAAGAAATCGGTGTGTAACTATTCTTCTGATATAATATATTTATTAGTAAGGGGGTTAGTAGACATAGAGCGACTGCCTATACCCGTGACTTAACACGATGTCTTTGCGAAGACTGGTTCTAAGGGGGTCTACTCCGAAGCGGTTAACCACTGTATCGGCCGAATGTTCGGTCATTTTCTACTACCATTAATTTCCTATATTGACTATTGGTCCCGACCAAACTGTGCCAATCCGAACCTTTTTAGAACCCTTAACCCTTTCTTTACCTTTTTTTTTTTAGATTCGTAATAGGATAACAATACCGTAAAATGGGGTGACATTTGAATAGCGGGGCGTCTTTGATGATTACTGATGGAGTGTTTTAATTCAAAAACTAATGAGTGAACAATTTTTTTAATTTTTGTTTCTATTTCCTGTTAGGGGAAAGATAGGCAGTCGCTCCATGTAAAATACTGGTATTCAGCTGCATCCGGTTAGACTGGAAGCCGACCCCAACATGGTTGGGAAAAGGCTAGGCAGATGATGATGATTTCCTGTTAGGGGCTACTTTCTTATTACATACAAAAAACGGGGGCAATCAAAGCGACCCCATATCAAGTTTATAGATGATAAGCCACTTAATGTTTTTTTTCTCGGAACCTACAGGGCGCAAAAATTAAATAAATAATTTTATCAATAAAAAACCATGAGTCGCCATTACAGTATTTTTTTTGTATTTTTTTATAAATAACTGAAGAAGTTACAGTCAGTTTTATTTCAAAATTAATCAATGTAACCCCATTTTACCGGTATTCGAATCAGAAAATGACCGAACATTCGGCCGATACAGAGGTTAACCGCTTCGGAGTAGACCCCCAGATTTGGGCTTCAGACTACCCAATTTACTACCGTTTGACATAGCAATAACCTATAAGAAAAAAAGATAAACAAATCCGTACTATACCCACTCACGCGTACGCCGTCATAAACTAACGCAACCTAAAATACGCCTCAATGACATCTGGATAAAACTCACATATCATAAAACTGTGACAGCAAGCCCTCAGTATTTATTTTTTTGTAATTTTGTCTATGGGAGTATTGCTTGCGTTCCATTTTCTTTAGTCGAGTGGTTAGATGTAGTACATGTGTGCCAAAAACCGTGAGTTCGTAGCAGCATTACGAAATTAGTTATCTGTAGTTGAAAATCATAAAAAAAAACAAATGACGGCGATGACGGGTGCGGTAATAGGATACTCGCGTGATATAAATGTTATTGTTTTTATAAACTTTGAAACTACAATGGTATGTATTATATGTCATTCGATTCGGTATGAATGGGGCTATTTTTTAGGTAAATAAAAAAATAGGGTCATCGCTTTCGATTTTGAATGAAAATTACTTTAATTTTTAATTTTCGTAATGTAAACAAACATTAAAAATAAGCAATTATTAAAAAAAATCAAAGTCTCTTAAAGTTACGAAACAAGTTTTGTAATCTACCCTGGTCTATCCACTTGAAGAAACAGCCATTAGTTTAACAGCGGTCCATAGATTTTTTTTCTGTACGAGTCGTGTATAAGTGGCGCGGCCCAAAATAAAAAATGTATGGGCATAACAATGCCCCTCGCGCGGGAAATGTTTATGTGAGTGGGTAGGATCCATACTTTAAATTATTATAAATACGAAAGTGTGTCTGTCACTCTGTCTGTCTGTCCGGTGAACCGATTTAGATGAAATTTGGTATAGAGATAGTTTGCGTCCCGGGAAAGGACATAGAATAGTTTTTATCCAGATATTCCCTCGGGATCGACACTTGCGAGTGAAACCGCGGGGCGCGGCGCTGCTAGTTAAACATTAAAAGAACCTGCGGGGTAATTGCATAACACACTCTCAGTAGCAATGGTTTTCATTTTGACAGCTCAACAACATTCATTGCGTGATTTACGTTGATGAGCAGACAAAGTTTTTAAACATATGAAGCAATGGATTAGCAATATCCTTCAAAATGATTCAGATTGAGATTGATAGTGTGTTACGCAATTAGTGTGTTGGTTTTTTTTATCTTTTATAATTAATAATAATAATTTATTTATCAGATTAATTACATCCATATTTGTTAGTAGGTACCTACAATTACGAGCTTACAAAATAGTGTTAGTAATCATTCATATTAATTGATTGACCTAAGTATAATAATAATAATAATAAAATAAAATAATTTAGAATCACTTAAATTAAAAATTAAATTAAATACTGAAAAAAAAAAAAAAAATAAAATTATACATTACGAATTATATTTAAATTGACAATATACCTACATTAATTATTTTTTATAATTACCTACATTATTACATACTTAATTTCTGTTTCTTGCTTTCGTACCTACATCAACGTTTATTGCTAACTAGCTTCTGCCCGCGGCTTCGCCCGCGAGGTACGTCGATAAAAACCATCCTATGTCCTTCCCCGGGATGCAATCTATCTCTCTGCCAAATTTTATCGAAATGCGTTCATTGGTTTAGGCGTGAAAGCGTAACATACAGACAGACAGAGTTACTTTCGAATTTATAATATTAGTATGGATTAATATTTTAATTACTTATATAAATTTCCTAATTGCCATTTGCGTTGCAAGACGCCTTATAAAGAAATTAATTAATAACACGTAATTAATCAAGAACAGTGAGTTATTATCCTGTTTTCATAGTTAATGTGTAAGATGTTAATGATTAAATAATAACAGTTGTACATGTACAGACGCCAGCACATCAAATTACCCGAAACTGTCAAATTTTCCCAATCAACTTTGAACCTTATTTCTTGGCGATAAAGTTGAAAATCTATTAAAGAAATTTGACAGATTGTAGTAGTTTGGCGTCTATACTTACTGTTAAATATTTTGCACCCGGTCTTAAATAAATGTTTGTTAGTCAGTGATAATTATTGCTATTCGTTTAATTAATAATGTAATGTTTTATGATAATGCGCATATTCATACCTTTCACAGATTATTTTAATTCTCCTTTTAAAATACCGCTTGATATATTACTAGCAATTAGCAATATTGTTTTGTATTACTTAACGAATTAATTGAAAAAAAAAGTTAAACAGATAGATGAACTCATTTTTACTTTTTAACCGACTTCAAAAAAAGGAGCAGTGAGAGATAAATTTAATTGCAGTTTAAATAAGTATAATTGTACTGATGTTTTAAAATACCGACTTCCAAAAAAATACCTACAAAATGAAAAATAACTTTAATTTCGGAAGTCGATTGCAAAAACTAAAATACAGATCCAAAGACACTGGTAGAAATAGGTAGTCTTGGGAGTCTTCATACAAAGTAAAGCCAAATAAAAGCTTAAAAAAAAAACTTATTTCTGTGTCGAGGCACCCTGTTTAGCCGTCCATTATTATCTTAGCCAACGCAGGCATTTTTTTATCTCCTAGTTTCATATTTTCCGACCTATTTCCCCACACCCGGGTGAAGAAGAAACCCTTTCCCCGTGTTTTTATTTTTAGCTTACAATACGGTCTAAATTCGTCTAGCAATAAATCTGCAGCCGGGAACAGCCTTCACGGGTGACGTCAGACACACCCTGGGCAAGACAGGCTAAACTCTATTCATTTTTTTTAGACAATAATCACACTTTATAAAGGGGAAAGTTTGTGTTTATATGTTTGTTACTTCTTCACGCTCAAACGGCTGGACCAATTTTGATAAAATTTTGTATGAAGGTAGCTGACACCCTGGATTAACATATAGGCTTTTTTTATCCAGATATTCCCACGGGATCGACACTTATGCGGGTGAAACCGCGGGGCGCAGCTAGTAATATATATTTTTATACTAAGAGAAAATAATTGATTTTTTGTATGCTTGTTTGTTACACTCTTTCACGCTAAAGCGTCTGAACGGATTTGGATGAAATTTGGCAAATGGGTAGACCATGACCTGGATTAGGACATACTACTATATAGGATAATTTTATCTTGATACTAGCAGCGCAACGCGGTTTCACCCGCATAAAATATGTCGATCCCGTTCGAATGACACGTGGCGCCATCTATTATCATAATAACGTTATTCGTGTTTTCCTCGGGAAAACCACTTTTTTCGGGATGAAAGGTAGGTACCCTATGTCCGTTTCTGTACACCTGACAACGTATATGCAAAATTTCAGGATGATCGGTTCAGTGGTTTAGGCGTGAAAAGGTAACAAACAAACTTACTTTCGCAATTATAAATTAGTTAGGATTCCCACGGAATCGAGACGTGAAACCGCGGGGGGGAGGGGGTGCGAACGCAGAGTAACATTATGTAAGCATTTTTTATCCGCATAAATACACAAAAAGGCTCTTCAACCAGAATTTATATCCTCGTACTCTTATCCGCATCTAAAGAGAAAATATAACTCATATAATAAACGTACCATAAACTCCAAGAAAACATTGAGTTTATCATTAAAATGCAATATGGCCGCACAAAGGATGAGTTAATTCTGTTAAACAGAAACTGACGCCATTTGCTATAAAATTAACTGTAGGTATGTGTTATCTTGAGAGTGGTGGATCATGGCGTAGGAAAGTCCTTCTTTCTGGTAGTTAAACGCCTTTTGTGTATGAGTGCAATAAAATAGCATATTATAGCACTGTGTGAACTAAACCCGCGCTTAGGTCTCACTTTTCTGTGACTTAAGAAGTCTATTTTTACACAGGAAAGCGTGACCTAATTGCGGGGTCACACGGGCTATAATACGATACATGTGACTTAAGGAATTAGCCTTCTGGCACAGAATAAATAGTACAAGCTTCTTTCTTGTATTAACGAAACATGCACAGGAGTGGAATTAAAAAGTTGGATTAATACTAAAAGTATTGTTTATACATAAGGGGCTTACAGGACCTAAACGCAAAAAATGCAAGTTTTCGAAACAATAAAAGTATATGATTGACTACAGTAAATAAAATCACAAATATATATGATATTCTTCAGGATATATGCTAGGTAGACAGTGTGTTGAAAACATAATACAACTAATTTGATACGATGGAAAAAAAATCATGAAGATACCTCTAAAAACTTTCTTTTTACAATAAAAACCATACTAATAAACAAAATCATTCTGATTTTTTTTCAGATTATTTATTAGCCAAGCAATGCAAGTGGCTCCATCTGGTTTTTAAAATATTGATTTAAAAAAATGTAAAAGTGTCTTAAAATATCTAGGTACTTACTTAAACAAAAAAAAAAATGCAGGAGGTCCTGCATCTGAAAGTTTTGTGAAATAGTTATGTTTTTAAAAATACCTATTTTCGTAATGATTTTTTTATTTGATAGAGTAAGTAAGGCAGCGAATTAATTCCACAAAAAATAAATTAGGTTCAGTAGGTTTTTTAAATTAAATTCGCGCACCTGTTGTAAATTGATTAAACTTTCGTGAATTACAATTATATCACTAAGAATAAAGCCAATTTATTTCAGCGCACCGAAGTAAACAAAAACACTTAGTAACACAACAAAAATACACCGAAAATTGCTTGTAGATTAAACTTTCAAAGCATAATAAACAGTAAACTCTTTGATGAACCAAAAAGTCTTTATTTCTTCTCCAATCAACAGTAAACGCATTTTCTCCTTTGATCCTCCATTGGTTAATGTAACATCAACTTTGTCAAACATTTACCCATTTAGTTCTCTTCCTTTGTACCCATCACTGAACCCTATCACAACTGACTTTGGACAGTTGTTAATAAACTTCAAAATGGCTGCCAAACGTCAAAGGTAAAATGATTAGCATCTCAAAGTTACCTGTCAAAATAATTATAGACAGCGATGGCGTCTTCCGGGAAACAAGTGAAGTTACCAAGTTATCAAAATTGAACGAAGTTGCACGATACTTCATTGGTTAAATTTGACTTTCTGTTCCGTATTTTGTTCGTTTTTAGGGTTCCGTACCCAAAGGGTAAAAACGGGACCCTATTACTAAGGCTCCACTGTCCGACTGTCCGTCTGTCACCAGGCTGTATCTCATGAACCGTCATAGCTAGACAGTTGAAATTTTCACAGATGATGTATGTATGTTGCCGCTATAACAACAAATACTAAAAAAAGAATAAAATAAATATTTAAGGGGGGACATTTAATATCCCATACAACAAACGTGTTTTTTTCGGCGATTTTGCCTTGTGGTACGGAACCTTTCGTGTGCGAGTCCCACTCGCACTAGGCCAGTTTTTTAAGTCGTACAGTACCTACTTTAAAAGTTCCTTTGAAACTGTAAATTGAGGAGCTCGTTTTCGACGGGTTAAAATCTATACTAATACTAGCGGACCCGGCAGACGTCGCACGACGACGACGTACGCTTGCCGTGGTTGGTCTGTGGATGGGTGACCATCTTTACATATCGTGAATCCTCCGGATCTTTGACAGTCGTTACGGATAGTCAGAAGCCCGAGAGTCTGACAACCAGTCTTACCAAGCAGTATCGTATTACCCAGTAACTGGGTTGTGGAGGTCAGATAGGCAGTCGCTCCATGTAAAATACTGGTATTCAGCTGCATCCGGTTAAACTGGAAACCTAACACAGTTGAGAGAAGGCTATAGGCAGGTTGATTAAATCACTAAATCAACTTCCTCTTTGTAAAGCCCACAGCCGGAACCGGACCTCTTAACACCCGATTTAAATCAGCATCCTCCAACACTTATTCCCAACTTCAAACAAAAAAACAACGTTTTGTTCACTTAATAAAAACACCTTAGAAAATTGAATTTTATCGTATCACGGTACTTATTAAAACAATAAGCTCAAAATTTCGCACTCACTTGAAAAAATTCTCACACTACAACTTCGACTTTTTGCATCTGCAATTACTGATGAACTTCCATTGTATTTTAAACCTTAAACTGAATTGTATAAAGTCCAAAACGAATATGAGTTTCATAATTTTTTGTGGAAGCGAATCCGAATTATCCGCATACGAAATTCAACTTAAATCCCCGCAGTACAAAGTTCATTTTCTCTTGTAGCAAGTTACAGTTTTAATTGATTTTATTTTTACACGGTGGGATCCGTAGCTTTAAAAAGTTATCGATTTTATTTACGGCAAGCTAAATTGTTTAATCCCTCACAGGCGTTGCTTAATTAATGCATTTATATGGAATCCGCCTTTATGTATGGAATATAAATCATACATTTTTGATCTTGCTTTTACAGGTATGTGTGTAAATCGGTAGGTTTGAAATGAAAACAGGCCGTTACTTTGTATCCGAATTTTAAACGTCTATATAATATGTTAACATAGTTGTATTATTACAATAACAATCAGACTGGCCCGGTTCTAGGAAAAGACAGAATTGTGTGTAAAAGAGAGAGGGAGGATTTGCCCTGCAATGGCACACACAAGCTATACATTTCCAGTATAAGACCAGCCAGCCAAGTTGTTGAGGAGGGTTTCACGATAGTAGAAAGGAAGAAGAAGAAGCCCTGTTCTCGTAACCTGTGTGGCACCGCACCGAGTGGACCCAACATGCTGTTGCGCCCTGCTGTGCCTACGACGCAGCTGTACCTTTCGCGTTTGCATCACTCCACGACAACTGAGGGAGCAGTGCAGTATTTGAAGGTGAAGATCAACTGGACTCTGAGGGTCGAAAGGTTGGAATCGCGCCACAACATCAACTTTAAGTCATTCGTGGTACGAGTTCCAAGAAGAAGAAGTTCTGCCTGAAAGAGGACTTTTGGCGGAAAGGTGCCGTATATCGACGTTTCCGAGGACGGTTACGCGACACCACGCAGCGAAAGACGACGCCGACAACATTACGCGTATAGTCATAGTTTTAAGGTTTTTAAGAGCCTATACTACCTCAGCTAAAATTCACTCTTTATCTCGCTTGCACGATACTGCTCGCGGACTGTGTGAAAGCGAGACAGAGTTCGGTACTGGGCGGGAGGCAGCGCCAATAGTTTAGGTATTTGCTTTTTACGGTGAAAATAAAGGTAATTCAAAAAAAACTAACTAACATAAGACCTGCTTTATAGTTACTTCAGTTAGTATGCAAAGTTTCATGATCTAATTTGAAGTATTTTTTGAATACCAGCGGTTTATTGTTCGGTTTGGAGGTAACTTTGGATTTTTTTTCTATCGAGAAAATTTTATGGAATCGTGTTTTCGTCTAACATAAGACCTTACATTAATCCTCAACTTTAGTATATATTTATTTCAAAATTAATGCTGCGGAATTTTCGACATAACGGAGGATCATGCTAAGCCATTTGAGGTAGGCTCTTAATATGTACCTACTAGCTGCGCCTCGTGGTTTCACCCGCGTAAATGTGGATCCCATGCAAATATCAGAATAAAAAGTAGCCTGTTAAGTGTCCATCCACCAAAACCTCCATACAAAATTTTATCAAAATTGGTCCAGCCGTTTGAGCGTGAAGAATTCACAAACATAAACACTCACAAACTTTCGCCTTTATAATATTATTTTATATATTATATAGTGTGATATTAATATTATATTACATTATTATGTAGGAAGAAGGATTGTCATGGTTTCGAAAATAAATGTCATAATTTCTTTGCTATGCAATTAGAGAAAATAGTTCAAAAAATATAAAACCTCGCTTGCAGATAAAGTTAAACAAAATGCACAAAACGCTACCTTTTGGTAAATTATAAAAAGGTTTTACGACGCAACCTTGCTGAACCCTAAAAAGGGTTAGACCAACAAAAAAACTCCGCTTAATTGTCTTAAGTGGTCTAAATAAAAAAAGGGATCGGATTCTTTTGAATCGTAGTTCAGTTAGCCCTTTGTTTCCCCACAAGTGGGCTATTGTTGTGGCCCACAATGAATTTATAAATCAGTCGACCGTAAAAACTTGGGCTTAGATAATTTTTTTTCATTAATTTGGTAGTTACGTAAATTATTTTTGTGTTGTTTTTTTGTTGATACGTTTGCTTGCTACTGAGGGGCCCGTGGCTAAATAATAACAGCCGCACAGGTCGATCGGTCACGTTAAGCTACGCTTGCCGCGGTTAGTCTGTGGATGGGTGACCATCTTTATATACCGGGACCCCTCCGTGCTTCGGAAAGCACGTTAAGCCCTTAGTCCCGGCTGTCATTCGTGGATCTTTGACAATCGTTAGGGGTAGTCAGAAGCCCGAAAGTCTGACAACCAGTCTTACCAAGGGGTATCGTATTACCCAGTAATTGGGTTGTGGAGGTCAGATAGGCAGTCGCTCCATGTAAAATATTGGTATTCAGATGCATCCGGTTAGACTGGAAGCCGACCCCAACATAGTTGGGAAAAAGTCCAACTCCTAGTTAAAATAATAGTTATCTACCTCAACTTAGAGCAAATGGCCACCACCTGGTCCTTCGATTCCCTCTTCAATCGTTAATTCCATTACAAACTTGATTGATTGATATTTGATATGCATAAGTAAATTCAATTCCGACGGAGCGGGGAAGAATGGTGTCCATTTTAATTGAATAATTGAAAAATGTCATTATAATTCAATTTTGTTGTCATGAAGAGATCTTACCTTTTTTGGGGATTATTAATCAATGGGTGTGTGAGGTGGGAAGTTATACTGATGATAATGACTGGGTTTAAAAGGCTTGATTACTGCTTAAACTGGTTTTACTTTTTAGGGTTCCGTAGCCAAATGGCCAAAACCCTTATGGATTCGTCATGTCTGTCTGTCTGTCCGTCTGTCCGTCTGTCCGTCCGTATGTCACAGCCACTTTTTTCCGAAACTATAAGAGCTACACTGTTGAAACTTGGTAGGTAGATGTATTCTGTGAACCGCATTAAGATTTTCACAAAAAAATAGAAAAAAACAATAAATTATGGGGGTTCCCCTTAATTAGAACTGAAACTCAAGATTTTTTTTTCATAAACCCATACGTGTGGTGTATCTATGGCTATACTATATAGGTCTTCAAAAATGATATTGAGGTTTCTAATATCATTTTTTTCTAAACTAAATAGTTTGCGCGAGAGACACTTCCAAAGTGGTAAAATGTGTCCCGTCCCCCCCTGTAACTTCTAAAATAAGAGAATGATAAAACTAAAAAAAATATATGATGTAAGTACATTATCGTGTAAACTTCCACCGAAAATTCGTTTGAACGAGATCTAGTAGCTCGCCGGTGAAAATTTAAAAACAAATGATGGTACGGAACCCTCGGTGCGCGAGTCCGACTCGCTCTTGCCCGGTTTTTGTTATTGCTTTGTGAGATTTCGTCAGTTCCCTTTTCCGTTTGTGAAAGTGAAACGTTTTTGATGGAATGTGAAGGCTTTGAAGTAGTCAATAAGTCAGGTAGCTGAAACTAGGTTACCTATAGGTAAAATACAACATCAGCTAGATGTTGTTTTTTACCTGACAAACCTTCTCCACTTCCAAAACTTCCATATTTCCTATGTTTACACTTTTTCTACAAAATCTAGCCATTTTACATCTACCTATCTAAACTTAAGTCTTAATCATACTTTTGTCCACAGTACGACCACTCTGGGTGCGTCTTCAAGGCGGCAAGCGACCTCTGGTGGCGGGGCAGAGCACTGAGCTGGTCTGCCAGGCTGTCGGAGCTAGGCCTAAACCCACGATATCTTGGTGGAAAGGAGGAACCAGGTTGAAGACTGTTAGAGAAACTGTGAGTGATAAATTATTTATTTATATTTTACGTAAAACGGTAATCGGCTATAAAGACGTCTCGAGGGTTTACCAAGTCATTGTAGCGGTATCTACAACGTCACATGCGAACAGCGCGTCATACTGACGTCACGCAAATCCTGCATCGCGCAATCAGAGTTTACCGCGCAACTAGCATAGATACAACGGCCCAACATGACAACGTCTGGTCGGAGGATCCTCCCTGTTCTATAGACTATGAGTGAACTTTACACTCTGTTCCTCATACCTCTATATCGTAAACACCGTTTCAAACGGTCGGATCGCTAGTTAGAGGCACGAACATGTTACATGATTCTTAACCCTCTGACGTAAAAATGTTTTGTATTATAAAAATTCCAACGCAGGGGCGTTCAGTGGTCCACCCTCGAGGTTTGCCAGAAAGCTATGGAACGGAGTTTTCTGGGCCTTAAACTTGTGGACAATCCGTTCCATCACTAAAATAACTGATGTCACTCGGAAAACTGCCACGCTTAAATGGAATTGGACTGGACACATCTGTCGCATGTCAGACGATCAATGAGCCAAAGTTACGACCCAGTGGGTCCCGCTTAATGGCAAACGACATCGCGGCAGGCCCAGACGGAGATGGCAGGATGAGCTGGACTCATTTAATAAAGATTGGTCCTTGGCAGCCCTGGACAGAGAGAGGTGGAAGGAGAGGGGGAAGGCCTTTGCCCTTTGGCGTTCAGTATCATGTACTGAATTCATGTTAACAGTCCCTGCCAGCCTCTATAGTAGTTTCGCCTATATATTTTTTTTTAGCAAATATAGTATTTCGGCCACTAATATAGCAGGGTACTATATTTTATAGTAGGGTTGGTAACCATACTTGTACAGTCAACAGCAAAAGTAGATGATCAAAATCACAAATTCAATACTAATGAACGGAGTTCGCGTCAGAACTGTGTGGCATCGAAGTACTACTACTTAGAATACTTACTACGTAGAATACTTTTGAATCACTTCGACGCCACACATTTCTGACGCGAACTCCGTTCATTAGAATTGAATTTCTGACTTTGATCATCTACTTTTGCTGTTGACTGTACCTACCAATACTAGTACATTTGCATGATAAGCTTATCGCAACATTGGTCCAGCGAACTTGCCGAGCGAACTGTTTACATTGCAGCGCATTTCACGCCAGATGGCCCCTGGAAACGATAAGTACGAACTAGTGCTGCACCCCAAATTAGTTTATAGTTTCGGCTGAAACTTGAACTTGAGACGAAACTTTGGTGTTAGGAAATTCATGGCGGTTGTTGACACTTTTTCTTTTATAATATGAGAGCTAACTATTGCTCGCGGCATCGTCTACGTGGAGGTCAGAAATTTATTTTATTTATTTTATTTTATTTTATTTGGGAAACAAACAGATGCAATAACAAACATAAGTATACAAATAGTTTAAACACAATCCAGAAACAGTTTCCACAGATTATTATACAATTAAATAATATGTACCCAAGTGTAACAACAACCAGAAGTTCACACCGTTAAAATTTACAGAATTTACAATTTAATACTATATAACTTATATAACAATATTATTATTTAAATTTCGATGCCAAAATATTTCCAATAATATATAATCCAAGGAAGCTTACTACTAGAGTATAAAGTATCCTATGTTTTGACCCAGATCATGGTTTACCTGTGTGCCAAATTTTATCAGTTTAGACGTTAAGAAAAGAGACAAAGAGTCACTTTCACATATTTTATTGTTTGTAGATTTGGAAACATAAATGACCTGCCGATCCCATATAATATAGTTCTCTTCACTATATTATATGATAACAGTAGGTCATTTGTTTTAAAACACATTGCACTTTGTAGAAAACATTAATTAATTAGTATCGTTTACCTAATAGCAAAAAGGAAAATTTTACTTCAGCCCACGAAGAATAGTTTTTATACTTTTTGTTCAACATAAATAAGGTATCTAGTTAAGTCATCATTCTCCTGCTCTTATCCCAATTTATTCGTGGTCGGCGCAACATGTCTTTTTCTTCCATACTTCTCTATTAGTCGTCATCTCGGTAAGGTACCCAAGTGCAAACAATATAGTTTAATTAGCTTATTATTAGGATTTCGTATTTATAACATAATTCAGTTAGAATGCAAGCTCGCTAGTAATTAGGCTTCGGCTTTTGCCAGACAAAATAAAATGCTGAAAGCCGAAACTTAATTTAGAATTTGGTGCAACACTATAAAAACAGACTCCGAACAACGTTGTTTCGTCTACAATATGCTGATCCGATTTCTTTATTTTTCTTTGTACTGTTTTCTTTTGAAACTAAAACAAGTGAAGTATCCTAAGATAAGCAAGTAGCTTAATTAAAGTGGTCAAACAATTGTTCTTCAAGTTTCAGTTCCGAATTAAATATCGGTTTAATCCTATCTTCAAGACTTCTTTTGTGAAAGCTGCTAGGACGGTTACGGTTTTATTTAAGCTTAGTACTTTAGTATTCAATTTAAGTTATTACTAATTTCTGAGTACCTACTGAGTCAGACAGACCTTTAGTTAGTAATAAAACTAAACTTCAAAGCGAGGTCGCTATAATTTATTAAGAAACTAGCTGCGCCCCGCGGTTTCACCCGCAAGTCTCGATCCCGTGGGAATATCAGGATAAAAAGTAGCCTATATGTTAATCCAGGGTGTCAGCTCAGCTACCTTCACACACTAACAAGAAAAAAAAAAGAAAAAAAAAAAAACATTAGCCTCTATATTATGAGTGTGATTTTAACACAGAAAATGAAATGAATGAAATCAGTACCTAAGTCTTCATAAGACCACTAATTGGTTTTAAATAGTCAGCTTTTGTGATAGGACTTAAAAGGACCAATTTATAAATTTGGTTATATTTATAGCTATGGATTGAAATACTAAATAAATAATAATACCACGCGTGAAACTTCTAGCGCCATCTCTTATCCGAAACCAGAACTACAAGCACAAAACTAATTTATACCCTAATAGATGTCGCTACGATCGCGATGCCCTCTTCAAGTCAACGTACCTAATTATATGGCATTACGACGATCCAGATTGACATGGACAGCACAATGGTGGGCTGCCATTAACCAGGAGTTGTATATTGAAACCTTAAGGACGGAATCGAGAATCGGTAATGGTTCGATTCGAATCGATTGATTGAATGGTAGGGTTGACAGTTCTCTTTTTAATCGAGTTCAGAGAAGGGTGTGGTTCTGGCGTTACCTTTGCCTTTTTTTATAAATAAGGGCGATGGAGCGCAGAGTGTGGGGTGAAAATCTCAGCGACCGAACAATTGCCGATGTGGGCAATAAGTAAGTCTACTAGGCTGAAGTGTGTTTGAGCAAGCCATGTAGGTATTTAGGATTTTTTTTTTTGTGCGCTTTGGAAATCTCATGAACTTCCTCCATCGTGGGGGTGTCAGAGGGGCATGCCGGACTCTTACTGGCTAAAACCACCGCGGTGTTCCACCTCTACCTATGGCCGGGGGTGCGGGCTTCGCATAAGCATTCACCGCTCCATTCCGACAATGGCCGCACCCACTCTCGAGTGATGCGCTTGGAACACTGCGGCGCCAACTCGGGCCGGTCTGGTCGGACTGTGTATGTAGGATGCAACGAAACAGGTGGGCTAGAGTCGTCACGCAGTGGGTTCCAGAAGACTGGCGTCGTCTCCGCGAGAGGCATAGGGAACGCTAGCGTGATGATTTAGATACGTTTACGGTAGATTGGCCAGACCAGGATCAGTGCAGAGTTATGGGGAGATCTTTGCCCAGCAGTGGTACAGACGCCAGCACATCAAGCTACCCGAAACTGTCAAATTTTCCCAATCAACTTTGAACCTTGTGCTTTAGCAATAAACGTCTGTACTAATAGAGAAGACCGAAATTTGGTGCCGTAAAAATGCTAATGACAATCATTGAGTGGACTTTTTGGAGAACAATTGTTGCAGCATTTGATTAGTTAGATGAAAGAATTTAAATACGTTACCGAGAATCGGTCATTCGTATTCGATTCAAATCGATTGGTCTTCGTTGTTTTTTTTTTTTGGAGTATACGATTGTTGCAACAGCCCTTTGCATATCCTGATTCCTGTTATGGGATTTATGACTTGGCGTAGATCTTTTTTTCTGTACGTAAATTATTGTTGGTTTCTTCGGTAAATTGAGTGAATTGTTGAGATGAGTATTCTGTGTATTTTCTGCCTAATTGATTTGTGTGTTTTCTATGGCCTCTAGTTTTGATCCTTTGTTCGAGCTAAGCGCTTTTAGGGTTTTGTTAGGAGTTCAATTCAATTATTCTTTTATTGCATCGTTAATGTACATGTAGGAGTGAGGAAAATGCTTTTATGGTTTTCCTTATTATTAAATATTTATTATATTTCTTTTCTAGCTGTCTTTAAAAATAGTATATTTGTTTTTATATATTACTAGCTGCGCCCCGCGGTTTCACCCGCGTAATTCTGGATCCCGTGGGAATATTCCGTACCGTATCGAACATCAATCATTATTATTATTATTATTAGCCTGTGATGTCCCACTGCAGGGCAAAGGCCTCCCTACTCTCTTTCCACTTCTCTCTGTTCAAAGCTGTTAAGGACCAGGGGGCCTAAAAAGGCCACTTTGGCAGAATCATAAACGTATTTTGCTTTTTTTCGTTGCAAGAGATTGGGATTGGATTTGTATTGGTATTTAAGCACAGACAAAAAAAAATAACTGAAAAATCCTTCACCAATGGGATTTGATACGATTAACTTAACAGTTAACTGTCTATTATGATTTATAATGATTTGATGAATTCCTTTTATGATTCTGCAAAAGTGGCCTTTTTAGGCCCCCAGTTCTTGTTCAACATCAATCATTACTATAACAAAATAGTCCTCTAAAGGTTGTTAACGAATCCAAAACCCGAAGTAATTAACAGTTTAAATCAAATAGGCGACCCATTCTTCTGACAGCTATTTGCTCTCGGGGGCAAGGTAAATAATTAGTACTTAATTGAAAAAGTGTCATTTTCGAATGGTTGTGGATAGCTATGCTGATCCCAATTCTGAAGTCCACGCAGACGTGTCGCGGGCAGAAGCTATTGATTTAATATAAGTGCGCTATTACTTTTGTTTATTGTCTGTGTTAGAGAAAAAATGGCAGAGTGGGAAGCATTTTTAGGGTTCCGTAGCCAAATGGCAAAAAACGGAACACTTATGGATTCGTCATGTCTGTCTGTCTGTCCGTCCGTATTATCACAGCCACTTTTTTCCGAAACTGTAAGAACTATACTGTTGAAACTTGATAAGTAGATGTATTCTGTGAACCGCATTACTTAGATTTTCACACAAAAATAGAAAAAAAAAACAATACATTTTGGGGGTTCCCCATACTTAGAACTGAAACACAATTTTTTTTTTCATTAATCCCATACGTGTGGGATATGTATGGATAGGTCTTCAAAAATGATATTGAGGTTTCTAATATCATTTTTTTCTAAACTGAATAGTTTACGCGAGAGACGCTTCCAAAGTGGTAAAATGTGTCCCCCCCCTGTAACTTCTAAAATAAGAGAATGATAAAACAAAAAAAAAATTTATGATGTACATTACCATGTAAACTGCCACCAAAAATTGGTTTGAACGAGATCTAGTATAAGTAGCTCGCCGGTGAAAATTTAAAAACATGATGGTACGGAACCCTCGGTGCGCGAGTCCGACTCGCTCTTGCCCGGTTTTTTGTGGTGGTAAACGTCCGCCTGGTTTGCGACCACCCTCCCACCGGAGGCCGCCGTCAAGCCTGCTGTATTTCGTCGATGCGTGGGAGTTCCAGTGCCTTAGGCATCTTCTGGGCACGCTCGTTCCATCATAGACCTCATCCATCGCTTTCCATTAGGCGTTATCGAGGTCAAGAGTGAGCTCATTCAGCAATAAAAAAAATAAAAGAAAATCGGTACAGTGACAGCCCTATTAACCTAGCGTTTACCTAGGAACTCTATTGTTTGCTTTCTATGTCTAGGTTTTACTAGCCTTTCCTTAGGAGTACTTCCTGAAACAATCCACACGAATGCATATTGTCAATGTGAAAGCTATTTCACAAATAAAAAGCTGGATAGTTTTTGAGTTAGAATTGGGTGGGTACGGGTACCTGAAGTAACGCAAAAAATTACAAAATTTTACCTATTTATTTATTTCTGTTTCTGTAACTGCCCGTGACATCACTGCGGGCCCTATCAGAATACCAGCGCTGTGACATTTTCTTTGTTTTAAATGCCGCAGCATCATGCTGAGATAGGAGCCTTTTGGCCTCGTATAGGACTTTCTGTTTAATTTTCCTTTTGTTACTTTTTTTTTTATTATCTTGGATTTTTATTTTACTGTGTTTAGTTTAGTTTGTGATCTTCCTGTACGAGTCGCAATAAATACTTCTTCTTTCTTTCTTTCTTGAAAAAAAAACAGTGGCACTCCGGGCGTGCCGACAGAAGTGAAAACAAAATACAAACAGAATACATTGCCATCACTCACTGACATATCGGATATACACTAAAACCGAGTCCCATCCCGAGGACAGCCGAACACATCCGAAGCGGGTATTTTTTCAATCGTCCTATAAACAAACACGCGCAGTGTCGGTTACGGTAACAGAGGCGCGAGTTCAATGGTTTTTTCCCATTTCAAAAAATACCCAACGCGCCAGAAGTTTTCACTTCAAAATACTTCATGATTCATCGTTTTTTGGATCGACACGTGTCGACGGCAGCCCTCGGTTGCGTCTCTATCGTAGACAGAGAATACTAGTCTCTATTGTCGACGTGTTTCACTCGTGTGTACGCACACTATAACATTGGTGCGGGAAAGAGATGGAGCTATGCGTTCTCTTTCCCACTCTGTCTTGCATTGGCATACAATGACATTTTGTGCCAGTAGGCGCTATTATCTTCTTTAGATGCTTGATCTTTAAATTAACCGCTACTTCGAGTCATACTCAGTTGGCCATATTCAATCACCTTTAACTAGAATACTAATAAATTACTACCAAGTTTGAGAATACCTTTGACGCAGTGATCGTTCTAGAAATAAATAAATAAAATAAAATAGTTTGTGTTGTAAAGACTCCATATTGTTCGAGTAAATTCGGAAAGGAGTGAATCGAGTGGAATTGAGCAACATTGCTTAGGTACAGGTGTATGCTCTGTGATTGGTTGATGTCACACCGGACAAAAAATAGACCAATTAAATCGCTTAAAAATAAATGTTCATACGGTGATGGGATTTCAATAAATTCTGTTCTAAACTTTTTGTCGTTTCTTTACAGACACGCGATTAGTTCCAATTTTTCAAACTAGATGGCGCTGTACATTTACGTCACGTTTCTGAATCGCGGTGTTAAGAGTCTCCGCCGTTGAACGACCCTCGCGAGTTTTTGTAAAATATTCATACTTACCTGGCATAGGGGAAACCGTGATCAAGTAGGCGGTTCCCCCAGGGCGAGGCCTTCCCATTGCACTGCGGTTGGGTTGACCCCTGCGATTATCCCTAATGTGGATAACTCGGATGCGTAATTTTTGGTAGTGGGGACTGCGTTCGCGCCGTCCCCCTCAGAATTCCTTGTACGATAACCGGTTAAAATGAGTCTGTAGCTAGCGGCGCATGCTTATGAATTACCGATGTAAACAACAAAATAGTAGTAGGTAAATCAATGATTATTATAAAGTGTAGTAAATTGAGTAAATCTAAATTCTTTATCACACACACACAATAATATTATGTAAAGTCAGGGTAATTAATTGTTTAACAATTTGATTAGGTCCAGCCGGTCGATTCTGTAAAAATCTCACCGTGAAAACTTAGGTGAAGTGAGTTTGTTTTTGCTAGGAATTTACACTATTGACAGCTCACTCCACGCTCACTTCACCTAAGTTTTCACGGTGAGATGGCTACAGAATCGCACGTACTTCATCATCTGCCTAGCCTTTTCCCAACTATGTTGGGGTCGGCTTCCAGTCTAACCGGATACAGCTGAATACCAGTATTTTACATGGAGCGACTGCCTATCTGACCTCCACAACCCAGTTACTGGGTTATCTTGATAAGACTGGTTGTCAAACTTTCGGGCTTCTGACTACGCGTAAAGACTGTACGTCTTCTTTGTCACCAGACCTCAACGGACGGCAACGTTACCAGTAGCATCCTGACCTTCGTGCCGACTATAGAAGACGCTGGAAGGGTCCTGTCCTGCAGGGCGGTACAGCCAAGTCTACCGCATTCCACTCATGAAGATGGTTGGAAGATGGAAATACAACGTATGTAATTGTTACGAATTTAAATACTCCATAATAAGTTGTTTCAAAATTAATCCAACAAACTATAAGAGGTGCTTTAGACCATTGAACTGAACAACTTTCACTATGGGACCAACTCTGAAATCACGAAAAAAATCAGCTGTTTAATACAAAAGTTTGACCAAAATGTATGAAACGGCTGATTTTTTTCTGACGACCCGTAAAGACTGTCAAAGACCCACGAATGACAGCCGGGACCAACGGCTTTCCGAGACACGGAGGAGTCTTGGTATGTGAAAATGGTCACCCATTCACGGACCAACCGCGGCAAGCGTAGCTTAACCTGATCGGTCGACCCGTGCGGCTGTTATTACTTAGCCACAAGCTTCTAAATAAATGACTTGTTAATAAATATTTGTTTTTTTTTTCAACAGATCTACCGGTAGCAAAACTGGAGTTGGGTGCTAACCTAGACGCCAGCAAAGTGGTGGAGGGTTCCGACGTGTACCTAGACTGCAGAGTACGAGCGAACCCGTGGCACAACCATGTATACTTTACTCATAATGTAAGTATTCATGTTATTATAAACACACTATAATATTATAAAGGCGAAAGTTTGTTAGTGTGTGAGTGTGTGGGGGTGAGTGTGTGTTATGTTTGTTCACGCTCAAACGGCTGGACCAATTTTGATAAAATTTTGTATGGAGGTAGCTGACACCCTGGCTAATTTTTATCCCGATATTCCCACGGGATCGACATTTACGCGGGTGAAACCGCGGGGCGCAGGTTCCGGTGTATTTCAGTAGGCTCGCCCTCACATGGGACTTAAATAAATAAAGCCACATATCACCAGTTTGGTATAATACGGCTGTATTACACATCTGTGCCTACCCCCCTGTTTGTTTTACACAAATCCTACTCATCACAATCAAGACCTTGCATGTATTAAACCTTATATCTTCTGTCACCAGGGTGTCGTAGTAAAACCAGGTCCAGGAGTTCTCCTAGCCAACCAGAGCCTCGTCCTGCAGCGGGTGTCGAGGAAGGCGGCCGGTGCTTACGTCTGCTCCGCAAGGAACACCCTCGGTGAAGGATCCTCTGAGAGCCTGGTGTTGGATGTCAAGTGTAAGTAGACTCGACAACTTGGGTCCATAAGGTTTCCTATCGGCAACTTCTCAGGAGCGTTGGAGGATGACTTTCCTAAAAATGGTGGTGCATCGAAGTTTTATTTCTAAGTGTCTAAACACACTATGCCGAAGGTACGCGACCGAAGTTCGGCATGATTACGCCTGCAATGCTATTTAACGCAACGTAATTTCGGCGAAAAAAAAATCTGCTGTTCCCTACATTTATGTTCGTATACCTCGTCAAAATGGAGGGAACAGCTGATTTTTTTTTCGCGATTTTTGGTTTGGTCCTATAGTTAAAGTTGTTCATAATGATGAGTACAATGACCTCTTAAGAGGTTGTTAATGTTTTACCAATAAACCCTGTAGGTATATCGCTTCCAAACCGATATAATTTATCTAAAACCCAACTGTCACAAGAAAACCAAAACCCATGTTCCATTTCTATTCCCCAACTTGAAGAAATGCTATAATTTATATCTTAAACTTGACGTAAAGTATAAGTTTTCGTGTCGCGACCTATACCTCGACCTACCCTCCAATGATTAATATTTCATCCCCGCTCCGGATGTATTGATTTCATAGCTTCCTCCTCGTTGTGTTATTGCTATTACACAATGGACGATGGGGCGGGGTAATTTCGTAACACACTAACAGTAGGTATGGGTGGGGGCCCGTGGCTAAATAATAACAGCCGCAAAGGTTGATCGATCAGGTTAAGCTACGCTTGCCGCGGTTGGTCTGTGGATGGGTGACCATCTTATCGATATATACATATATCGAGATATATATATATATATATCTTATACCCCTCCGTGCCTCGGAAAGCACGTTAAGCCGTTAGTCCCGGCTGTCATTCGTGGATCTTTGACAGTCGCCTCAGGTAGTCACAAGCCCGAAAGTCTGACAACCAGTCTTACTATGGGGTATCGCATTACCCAGTAACTGGGTTGTGGAGGTCAGATAGGCAGTCGCTTCATGTGAAATACTGGTATTCAGCTGCATCCGGTTAGACTGGAAGCTGAACCCAACATAGTTGGGAAAAGGCTAGGCAGATGATGACTAACAGTAGGTATGGCTTTCATTTTGACAGTTCAACATCATTCATTGCGTTATTTGCGTTGATGAGCTGACAAATTTTTCGAATATATGAAGCAATGGATTAGCAATATCCTTCAAAGTGATTCAGATTGTGATTTATAGTGTGTTACGCAATGTTATGTATGTATGTATGAGAGATATGTTAACATAAGGGACTATGTTACCACATTAACATAATATGTATGAGTCCGCGTATCACATTTCTTCACGCGTTTCTTTCCTCAAAAGACCACCTCAGACATCGATCTACATGGTCTTCATATAACCTGACCAAGATTATGTCTGGACTTTAAAAGAGACTGTGACCTCTGAGTTTGTTTCGGCCTTTCTTCTCAGAGTAGTCAGGTAGGAAACGCCGACTTCATCTAGTTTTAAAAAAACATGATTGACGTGTAAAAGTGTTTGTACATACAAACCTACTTAGAAATAAAATAATTTCATTTCATTTCACAGGTCAGTTTCCCTCAGTCGTTAGTTTATTTAATTCGCCAGTTTCGTTGATTAGTCAGTTTCACTGATTCGTCAGTTCTGTCCGTCTGTCAAGACCCTTTTTCTCAGGAACGCGTGGAGTTATCAAGTTGAAACTAATATGAAATACTCAGGGTTGCAAGACCTCGTAGCAGTGAAAAAATCAAACTTCTAAGTCAACGCAATCCAAAGATACGGGCGTTTATGTTCCGGAATCAAAACCTATAGGGTACTTCCCGTTGACCTAGAATCATGAAATTTGGCAAGAAGCAATGTCATGTAGAACAAGTAAATTAAATTTGTAGTTACATTACAAAAAAATAATTCTTAAACTATTTACATCGACTCGCACTTGAACGGATATTTTTATAGTATTGAAGTGAAACAAAAAAGGTATATAAAGAAAAACAAAAATGTACTTTTGCGAGCCACAAATAAACCTCAACCATATCTGCCTATCGCAGTCCACTGCTGGACATAGGCCTTTCCCAGACTGCGGCACAACACCCTGTCCTCCGCCTTTCGCTTCCAGTCCATCCCAGTCAGCATCTTAAGGTCGTCGGCCCATCTTGCTGGGGGGAGTTCCACGCTAGGCTTATATACACAGTATACACACATACATAATCAGCCTATAATGTTCCCACTGCTGGGACACGGGCCTCCTCTCTGTGGGAGGGAGTGGGCTGTAATCCACCACGCGGGCCCAGTGCGGGTTGGTAGATGTCACATGTCTTCGAATTTTTGGTTCTAGGACATGCCGGTTTCCTCACGATGTTTTACCTCACCGTTTTGACAGCAGTGGTGATGAAATAATTTACACCAAGTAAAGCGCCTGTCTGGGTACGAACCTACGACCTACAACTCGTAAGTCGCGGCCGTTACCACTTGGCCACCACTGCTCTCAACACGCTCGGTTTACCGATACGAAATTACGGCTTGTTCATCAAAAATGTCAGAACACTAGTGCCTGAAGCTGGTTTTCACCTGAACCTCTCTCTTCTTGGTCGCGTACTTCATTACTGAAGGTCGTGTCCCTGAAAGGCCTTCGTGGCTTTATGCACCTGAACGTATTCTTATCCTAATTATTTTGTTCTACAGTTGTCCCGACATGCAAGTCGGCAGCACCCATCGTGGTCAGGGCAGCAAGAGGAGAGGTGATTGACATCGACTGTGATCTGGACGCTAATCCTAAGGTAAGAACATACTTTCGTGTAATGTAAAGACGACGAAGACTATCCGCTTGCGCTAGTCCTACAGACCAAGGATGTTGCGGATGCAGATTTTTTTACATCCGCGGATGCGGATGCGGATTATAAGAGGCTCACATCCGCGGATGCGGATGCGGATTATAAGAGGCTCACATCCGCGGATGCGGATGCGGATTATAAGAGGCTCACATCCGCGGATGCGGATGCGGATTATAAGAGGCTCACATCCGCGGATGCGGATGCGGATCTGTACAAAAAACTTAAGTGTGCAAACAATAGCGAGGCGCGTCACCGTCACCGATTCACCGAAGTCCAAAAACAAAATTATTGCTTTCCTATTGGTCAATCAGCACGTGCGGGTCGACACGCGCCACTCGCCGGGCCCACCGCTTTCTTGCTTGTCGCGACCTGCTAGACATCCGCATCAGCTCCGCATCGATTTATGCGGATGCGGATGTCTAAATCGATGCGGATACAACATCCCTGCTACAGACTTGCCTGCACTGGCCTAGCCCGTGTTGTTTAGGTACATACATAAAGCCAGTAATTTCTGCATTTTTGAAGTGAAAACTTCTTTAGACCCGTTAAGCATTTTTTGAGATGGGAAAAAACCATTGAACTCACGCCTGTTACCGTACACTGTTACCGTAAGCGACACCGCGCGTGTTTTGTTTAAAAGACGATTCAAATGATACCCGCTTCGGATGTGTTCGGCTGGCCTCGGGATGTACTCGGTTTTAATTTATAGCCGATATGTCAGTGAGTGATGGCAAAGTATTCTGTTTGTGTTTTGTTTTCACTTCTGCCGCCACTCCCGGAGTGCCGCCACTGTTTTTTTTGTGGTAGACGCACGTTCGTCTCAATAAAAAATGAATTCCGGACAAATCCGGCTGTTGAAATAGAATTGGCTAAAGAATTTAACTGCGTCATGACGAGAGTAGAAAAGAAAACCAAAAAAACTTTTTGTTGTATGTCAACGTTATTAGCAAAGTAGAAGCATAACCAGCTAAAATCCTTTATACGAGTACATAAAGGACATTTTGTTTACTCAAAGAGAGTCTCAACATCATTAAAATACTTATTTTCTCTCATAAATTTTTGTCCTAATCTATACTAATATTATAAAGCTGCAGAGTTTGTTTGTTTGTTTGAACGCGCTAATCTCTGGAACTACTGGTCCGATTTGAATGATTCTTTTAGTGTTGGGTAGTCCATTTATCGAGGAAGGCTATAGGCTTTATAACATCACGCTACGACCCTTAGGAGCCGCGCAGCGTGTGACACCGCGGGGAACAGCTAGTATCTCATACCTTTCTATGAAATTCCGTCCAAAGAGGAAATGCGGTCGGGAGAGACTTTTGAAAAAGTCGTAAGTCATCATCTGCCTAGCCTTTTCCCAACTATGTTGGGGTCGGCTTCCAGTGTAACCGGATGCAGCTGAATACCAGTATTTTACATGGAGCGACTGCCTATCTGACCTCCAGAACCCAGTTACTGGGTAATACGATACCCCTTGGTAAGACTGGTTGTCAGACTTTCGCGCTGCTACCCGTAACGACTGTCAAAGATCCACGAATGACAGCCGGGACCAACGGCTTAACGTGCTTTCCGAGGCGCGGAGGGGTCACGGGTCATAATTAGAGGTTTGGCTGTCGCCTATTTTCTCCTCCAAAATTGGACCAATTTAAAAGATATTTCATAAACAGAATTAGAAGGATATACATATACTGTGTCCCTATGTTTTTCCTTTTTCTTTATTAGTTTTCAAACTTGTACAATAGGCCTCTGTTGATAGCGGCATTTTTGAGTATTTTTTGAGGGTTCTAGTGCTTATAAAAAAAATGTATCATCAAAAAGCACGAACGCACAAAGACAGTGCTTGAGTGAAGTGAGTTTTACTAACATAGTTTTAAGTTTATACACTAACACACATTGTATTATTATAATATATATGTTAGTCTGTAAGGTATTTATCTATGGGCCAAAGTAGCCTGAAAATAAAGGTCTTATTATTATTGTTATTAAAAAGGAAAACAAAGGGACACAGTTTATATCCTTCTTATTCTGTTTGTGAATTACCTTTTAAATTGGTCCAATATTGGAGGAGAAAATAGGCGAGAGACAAACCTCGATGACTTATTACTTAGGCTTTTTCAAAAAGCCTCTCCCACCGCATTTCCTCTTTATAAGGCGTCCCAGAGAATAATTTCCGAAGATAATACCACGAAAGATATTAAAATAGGGAAGTTCGATTCAAGGGCACCTCAATATCATTGTGTAATGGTTACAATGGCATTATAATAAAGTTAAGACGGGATTCTAAGACCTTGAAAGTCGATTCTTTGATAGAATTTTCTTCGATAGGTGTCACAGTATAACAAAAGTTGCAGTAGGACTAATCGTTTTCTTTTTTGAATGGCATCTCGCAGGTCAACCTAGGAGGTTGTCGTCTGCTTAAACGGATATGCCTATGCCTCAATAAATTAAGGCCTCCAGCCAGGGCTTAGAAAACTTAAAAACTATGCGACTAAAGGCACCCCCTGTGGGGTACGGACCTCGGCTTAGGGCAGCAAGGGATTGTTGTCGTTCCGGAAGGATCGTACGTTCCCGCGACCCCCGGCGTAGGTGTGAGATGGAACACCGGGGTGGTTTTTGTCAGTAAGAGGCTGACAGACCCGCCCGCCCTAGGGCGGCGGACATCCATGAGGATTTTCCACCCCGGAAACAAAAAAATAAGGGCAGAAAGGGACAGGCTGGATCGGAATTACTAAACATAGCACCTGAGGGATAATTGTGCACTTACAATGACAATTCAACAACAATCATTGCGTCATTATTAGTCTCGCCGTGCCATAAAATTTTCGCCGCGATGGTATCGCCGTGTGGAGACACGTTCTAAGAGAATGTATAGAAATACGTGGCATGACGATAATATCGCCGCGATTCTCTCGCTCGTGGAGACGGCCCCTTATAGAAAACCCCATTAACACTTTGTTCTGCAGTAGCGCTTGCGACAGCTAAAACAATGCAAGGATTAAGTTAATATTTAACTTTTACCTACTGAACTTTCCGCACTGTGTCCATATTATCGAAGCGTCACTAATGGTTACCTAAATCTTCAATTAATGGGTTAGTCAGCGTTTTTATAAAATTTAAGAATCATCTTTTGTAAAAAATGGCAGGTTTTTTCCAATAAAGTTATCCAACTTTATTGGCCATTTTTTAAAAGACGAGGTCATGTTATCTTGTCGCTGTTCAATATTGGATGGGTAAGCTGTGCTCCGCGGATTCGCTTTAGCGCACCGTTTACTTGCTTATGATACAAATGACGGCTTTATGGACGGTCCGTGTCACAAAAGGCTCCTTCAAACAGGCGCGTCACGCGATAAAATCGCCCGCGACACAAGCAACGCCACGCGCGCCTCAAAGAGATGTCAGCATCGAGGAGGGCCCCCCTTAAAGCTGAAGCCTGCCGGGTCAGCGGGATTGTCCGAAAGGGTTACCGCTGGCCCGGAACATAAAGGGCTAAGGAAGGAACACGGGTGGGTTTTAGTCAGTAAGAGTCTGACACTCCCTTCAGCTCCACCCAGAGCGGGAGGGGTCATTTGATGATTTCCTATCCGAAAAAAAAAAAAAAAAGTTGCGCATCTAGCGGTGCCTTTGTGTCGCGCGTGATTATATCCGCGTGTCGCACCTGTTTTTAGGAGCCCAAATTGTATTATAGTCCATCGACAGTTTAACCTCCGAGTAGATCACTGTCAAAATCACAGTGATCTTTATTCCTGTTGCAATAAGGGTGCTTTTCGGTTTCTGCCATTGAAAAGTCTGTCAAAGTCACAGTGATCTTTATTGCTGTTGCAATAAGGGTGCTGTTCGGTTGCTGCCATTGAAAAGTCTGTCAAAATCACAGTGATCTTTATTGCTGTTGCAATAAGGGTGCTGTTCGGTTGCTGCTATTGAAAAGTCTGTCAAAGTCACAGTGATCTTTATTGCTGTTGCAATAAGGGTGCTGTTCGGTTGCTGTCATTGAAAAGTGTGTCAAAGTCACAGTGATCTTTATTGCTGTTGCAAAAAAAGTTGCTGTTCGGTTGCTGCCATTGAAAAGTCTGTCAAAGTCACAGTGATCTTTATTGCTGTTGCAATAAGGGTGCTGTTCGGTGGCTGTCATTGAAAAGTCTGTCAAAGTCACAGTGATCTTTATTGCTGTTGCAATAAGGGTGCTGTTCGGTGGCTGTCATTGAAAAGTCTGTCAAAGTCACAGTGATCTTTATTGCTGTTGCAATAAGGGTGCTGTTCGGTGGCTGTCATTGAAAAGTCTGTCAGTCACAGTGATCTTTATTGCTGTTGCAAAAAAAGTTGCTGTTCGGTTGCTGCCATTGAAAAGTCTGTCAAAGTCACAGTGATCTTTATTGCTGTTGCAATAAGGGTGCTTTTCGGTTGCTGCCATTGAAAAGTCTGTCAAAGTCACAGTGATCTTTATTGCTGTTGCAATAAGGGTGCTTTTCGGTTGCTGCCATTGAAAAGTCTGTCAAAGTCACAGTGATCTTTATTGCTGTTGCAATAAGGGCCGTTCGGTTGCTGCCATTGAAAAGTCTGTCAAAGTCACAGTGATCTTTATTGCTGTTGCAATAAGGGTGCTGTTCGGTTGCTGTCATTGAAAAGTGTGTCAAAGTCACAGTGATCTTTATTGCTGTTGCAATAAGGGTGCTGTTCGGTGGCTGTCATTGAAAAGTCTGTCAAAGTCACAGTGATCTTTATTGCTGTTGCAAAAAAAGTTGCTGTTCGGTTGCTGCCATTGAAAAGTCTGTCAAAGTCACAGTGATCTTTATTGCTGTTGCAATAAGGGTGCTGTTCGGTGGCTGTCATTGAAAAGTGTGTCAAAGTCACAGTGATCTTTATTGCTGTTGCAAAAAAAGTTGCTGTTCGGTTGCTGCCATTGAAAAGTCTGTCAAAGTCACAGTGATCTTTATTGCTGTTGCAATAAGGGTGCTGTTCGGTGGCTGTCATTGAAAAGTCTGTCAAAGTCACAGTGATCTTTATTGCTGTTGCAAAAAAAGTTGCTGTTCGGTTGCTGCCATTGAAAAGTCTGTCAAAGTCACAGTGATCTTTATTGCTGTTGCAATAAGGGTGCTTTTCGGTTGCTGCCATTGAAAAGTCTGTCAAAGTCACAGTGATATTTATTGCTGTTGCAATAAGGGTGCTTTTCGGTTGCTGCCATTGAAAAGTCTGTCAAAGTCACAAGGTTGCTATTGGTGTAAAATAAATAACAGTGAAAGGATTAGTACTAAGAATAGTACTGCCGTCTCTAGACACTGACAGCTCGGCAACGAAACTCAAACTCGAAGCATTTATTTCAATTAAACCACTACAGGCACTTTGAATTGTCAAGAAGTCGGTCAGTCAGAAAATATGAAGCTAGTTCTGTGCTATGTCGTCTACACAGGACGGTATGTCTATGGGCATAACAGTACCTTACAGTACTAGTTAATTTATAAATGTACAGACGCCAGCACATCAAGCTACTATAATCTGTCAAATTTCTTCAATAGATTTTCAACTTTATTAACATAAGGTTCAAAGTTGATTGGAAAAATTTGACAGTTTCGGGTAGCTTGATGTGCTGGCGACTGTACATTTATAAATTAATATAGGTACCGTCCAAAAAAAATCGCAAAAAAATATAACCATAACCTTAATCAGCCTATAATGATCCCACTGCTGGGACACAGGCCTCCTCTCGGTGAGAGGGATTGGGCCGTAATCCACCACGCGGGCCCAGTGCGGATTGGCAGATGACACATGTCTTCGAATTTTTGGTCCTAGGACATGCCGGTTTCCTCACGATGTTTTCCTTCACCGTTTTGAGAGCAGTGGTGATGAAATAATTTACACAAAGTAAAGCGCCTGTCTGGGTTCGAACCTACGACCTACAACTCGTAAGTCGCGGCCGTTACCACTTGGCCACCACTGCTCTCAAAAAAATATGATTCATGAAAATCTGTTAGGCTTCAATACTTATACCATTACATAATTTTTAATATTACAGTACAGATATGGATTCCTTGGAATTTGATCAAATATATTAGTGACGAATACGATTGAAACGGAGGGAGATTTTTTTCCTCGAAGCGTAATAGGAACGAAAGCCATTTTTATAATACATACGGATTCATAAGAAAAGAAATTGAGGTTTATTTATTTGTCACAACAGATTTTTAGAGGTCATCCGAAAATCACAGAACAGATAAAAGAAGTACCTATATACAAAGTTATTTTTAGTATATGCGAAACCTGAATATAGTTTGTTCAGAATAAGTAACTGAATCGATTCCAATAATTTTTACCACATGTTATATTTTGTCCCAAAAATATTTTAAAAAAGTTTAAAAGTTGGACACCGAGCGACACTAAGTAGGTTATCCAATCTCTGTGCCGAACGGTTAGGTACCTAGGTACCATTATCAATGAGCGCACGACGGCGCGGCGCGGGTGAGCATGTTTTTGTACAGACAAACAGGTAACTTAACAAGCTTATAACTTTGTGATTTTTCATGATACAGTTTTGAAATTTTGTACATAGATTCTTTACATAAAAATACTAGACATGTTTCGGGTTTCGCATATACTAAAAATAATGTTGTAGAACCTTCAAATCTGGACAATGCCATAAAATGTCAATACAAAATAAAAAGTTATCCGCGCCAATTGATTTTCAACTTAAACAGCAACTATTCAAAACCGAAATTGCCATAAAGCTTTATTTTAAGCGACATTCATCTCTATATGTGTGTCGCTTAAGGCAGGCTTCATCAAATTTGATCAATATTGACACTTTTAAAATGGTTTTGTGCTCCGAAAATATTATTGTTTTCAATTCTGCGTATAAAAATATGGTCGTTTTGTTAGTTAAAATGCAGTACAGTAAAACTATACGGTTAAACTCATGCATATTTATTGCAAATGCTATAAACTTACCGTCAGTTCGAAGCTTTATTTTGAAACTGATTGTATTTTGTTTTTATGTTTTTTTTTTATATTGTTATTTCGATTGGATTTCCTGATTGCTGTACTATGAAAATTAATCATTATTGTATCGGCTTGTAAACTGTCTGTGTAGACTGTAGGACTGTAGGTACTAGGTAGGTACCTACTGTGTATGCACAATCTTATAAATCATCATCTCAACTCATCCAACTCCTCTCTCATCTCACTCTCTCTCTCTTCCCTTTTTTAGGGTTCCGTACCCAAAGGGTAAAAACGGAACTCTATTGCTAAGACTTCGCTGTCTGTCCGTCTGTCTGTCACCAGGCTGTATCTCAAGAACCGCGATAGTTGAAATTTTCACAAATTATGTATGTCTGTTGCCGCTATAACAACAAAAATTCTAAAAACAAAATGAAATAAATATTTAAGGGGGGCTCCCATACAACAAACGCGATTTATTTGCCCTTTTTTGCTCGATATCAATAATGGCAATAGGTAGGCACTTGAAATATTCACAAAATAGGTACTCCGTTGTATTTTTACTTTAATTTTATACAACAAACGTATCTTCTTCGGCGTTTTTGCCTTGTGGTACGGAACCCTTCGTGTGCGAGTCCGACTCGCACTTGGCCAGTTTTTAATTTAATCCATTCCACGTAAAACTTACCCACTCAATATTTGTAAACAATTTGCAGAGTGTAAAGGAAGCAGATCATAATAAAAAAAATATAAACATCCAAATTGGGAACCTTCTTTTTTCGAAGTCTGTTAAAATGACCCAAATCTAGATTTTGATCATTTTCATTTCGGGGATTGGCCTTCTTTTTTTAGATTTTCTATTTACAGGAAAAAGAAATGATAGAAGGGCAAAAAAACGAAAAACACGTTAACAATCCAGAGGAAAATGTTCACTGAATTATTTAGTTTCTCGTCTTACTGTTTCCTTATCACCTATCAGATAGGCTATAACAAGAAAAAACTCCGTACGCGAAAAAATATAGTTCATTAAACTTTCCCTGCCATATTTTCCCATGTACGGTCAGCCTCAAAAAGATGTAGAGGTACATCGACAAGAATCCATTTAGTTGTGTAGAATTTTTGTTCTATAATTCCATAATACTGTTTCAATAATTATGTAGCCACAAAACATAATCAAACATTGTGTACTTAATTGTAGCTACAACACAGTATTATGAAACACACATTGTAGATAATTAAAAGACTGTTTATGAGCAATTCCTGATTATTTTTAAGAACGTTCACATTAATAACCAATAAGTCAAAAATACATCTATTTTGCCAACATTTTTGTCAAGTTTTTATCATTTATGGTCGCTCAGATGAGATTGCGACTAGATTTTGTACGTTTAATACAAAAAAAATGACATGTATTTAAACTAGGCTGAGCATCAGCACTTTTTGAACGACAAAATTACATGAGATAGTCTCCCAAAATTCCCGCCTTTCACCACTTGCTAGTGCTCTAGCTGAGAAGAAGTAGCACAACAAACTCCCCAGCAGCCAGCAATACGAGAATTAGCCTTCTAGTCGATGTATGTCAGCCTATAATCTTTGAGAGGGCTGTAATCTACCACGCGGGCCCATTGGGTAGATGTCACATGTCTTCGAATAGGTTCTGGGACATGCCGGGTTCCTCACGGTATTTTTCTTCACCGTTTTAAGAGCAGTGGCAATGAAATTATTTACACAATGTAAAGCGCCTGTCTAGATCCGAAGCCACGACCTACAACTCGTAAGTCGGGGCACTGCTCCTCGACGAACAAGCTAATTCACATGTGTACCACAAGCGGTACAAATGTGTACCGGAGAGGTTCACTATACATATTTTTGAGGCTGTCTGTACGTACAGGGGGAAGTAAACAAAACAAAATCTGGGGTAAAAAGTATACGGCAATGCAGGTAATATAGCACGTTGATGGAGTATTATGTTATTCATGAGGATACTCTCTTTGGGATCCTGCACGGATGTTGTGTTATTATGATCGGCTTCCGATATACCTACTCTGCGATTTGATTACAAATATTGAGTGGGTAAGTTTTCGTGGAATGGATTAAATTGAGCAATGTTAATGTAATTTAGGTAGTTGTTAATTGAGAAGTACATAACATAAACTCACGCCAGCTTGGGGGGTAAGCAGAAACTACAGAATGCCACCTGCTACCATCCTTACATACTCCTTTTGCCTCGTTTAAGTTCAAACATCTTTATTTTACACTATTACCAATGAATGTTGACTGAAAATTGGTTGCGGGCAAAGATTTAAATCGTGAGATTCGCCCTCTCGCGTCCAAAGATGGGCAATTGCTCACCATTCAGTAAGTGCAACTTAAGAATAAGAATAGAACGTTTATTTATTTACATATAATTTTGAGTAAACAATTATGAACTAAGGCCGAATTCTTCTCGCGCGTTTTTTTTTTTACAATTTTTTTTTATTTGGCTCTCGCGCTTTTTACTTTTACATTTTACAGCCTGTTACTTCATACAATGTTCCTCTTTGGTGATTGGAACTTTTACTAACAATATCCACATTCCAAATTCAAATTACTTTTAGTCCCTAGGGATTAAAGAGCTATTTTAGTCCCTGTTTACGAAGAATACACTAGCTCCCGGTAACACTTTCCCGTGGCATAATGTTCGACCTCTAACGAAGCCGCGGCCAAATGCTGATCTATAACAAACATCAAACGTATTTTGTTTCTTTCTTTTCTTTAAAAAAACACTTACATTTTCACTAATTGTTTGACTTTATTACAACTCATGAAAAAACAGCTCTTAAAAACTCATAACGAAAGAAAACAAACATCGAGAAAATATAAATCACATTCCGCCATTTTAAACGAAACGTGGCTGCTCTCATTACGTCAAATAAACTCAGTAATACGTATTTATCAACATGCATTAATTATTTAAAAAGAGGTACAGTCGGCTACGCAAGTTGGTTAACACTTCACACTAATATTATAAAAGGCGAAAATTTGGAAGTGTGTTTGTATGTTTGTTACTTCTTCACGCACAAACGGATTTGGATGAAATTTGGCACTCATATAGTTTATAACCAGGATTAACACATAGGATACTTTTTATCCCAATATTCCCACGGGATCGAACCCTTATACGGGTAAACCGCGGGGCGCAGCTAGTCACACTAATATTATAACGGCGAAAGTTTGTGAGTTTGTGTGGGAGTGTGTTTATATGTTTGTTACTTCTTCACGCTCAAACGGCTGGACCAATACTTTTTATCCCGATATTCCCACGGGATCGACATTTACGCGGGTAAAACCGCGGGGCGCAGCTAGTTAGTTCATAAAGTTCAAAACAATATTTTTGATTGTTTTTTTTTTGTGGTACAGACGGGTAGGTACTTATGATTAAAATAACACATATTCTTTACATAACCAGCCTATAGTGTTCTCACTGCTGGAACACAGGCCTCCTCTTGTTAAGGGAGTGGGCCGTAATCCACCACGCGGGCCCAGTGCGAGTTGGTAGATGTCAGTCTTCGAATTTTTCTGGTTCTAGGTCATGCCAGTGTCCTCACGGTGTTTTTTTAATTCCTTCACCGTTTTGAGAGCAGTGGTGATGAAATAATTTACACAAAGTAAAGCGTCTGTCTGGGTTCGAACCTACGACCTACAACTCGTAAGTTGCGGCCCTTACAACTGGGCCACCACTCTGCTCCCGTGCTGCTAGCTTGGATGTGATGCATATTTTCCCCAAGTTTTTATTTTTTGTGTATTTTTTTTTGCGTCATGTCATAATGCAAATATTTTTTCTTTAATTCTTTGTATGTAAAAGTGACAGTTTGTTGCTGACGTTACCTTAATTCCAAATTGAAATAATCAAAATGGCGTTCCATTGCAAGGGATTGTAATAACTGACGCTGAAATCTATTTCCGACCGAAATGGGGCATTGGGTTGGTTCGGAAACCAATTAATATGAGGTGTTGAAATCAATGTGTAGTCATAACCTAATCAATTTGCCTAGCCTTTCTGCAACTTTGTTGGGGTCGGCTTCCAGTCTAACCGGATGCATGGATGCAGAACATGTTTTTTAACTATAATGTTAAGTTTGCCCTTTACGGAACCCTTCATTGTGGGAGTCCGACACGCACTTGGTCGGTTTTTTGTTAAACAAATTAAAACTGTATATTTTTGCCCATAGGAGCCAATGTCGTATCACTGGTGGTTCAACAGCTCAGCTCACAGCAAACATGAACTCACCACATCACCGGTAACCACTGTGCCTAATTTGCCAGGTAAGTTTTTCTTTTTGTAACCGTAGATCATTTTTAGTCATCACCATCAGCCTACAGCAGTCCACTGCTGGACATAGGCTTCTCCAGTTGCACGCCATTCAGCTCGATTCTTGGCAACTCTCATCTGCTACCAGCCACCCTGCGAAGATCGTCGCTCCACCTAGCCTGAGGGCGTCCTACCTCAGGTCTGATCCCCTGAACCCCCCCCTCCACCCCCCTCTCCTCGACTAGCAGGGGACTGCTTGTTCGTCTTCTGTTTTAATCTCTGCCTTATCCACTATAAACTTTCTCATTCCGGTTCCATTCAAGAACACGTCTACCCCAATGGTCAATCGTTCTACGGCTAATATGGCCGGCTTATTGCCACTTCAGCTTGCTTCGACAGAGCTGCGTCGACAACTAAGGTTTTCTGGCGGATCACGTCGTCATTTTAAAACCTACCTATCTATTTGGCCCGTAATGGCCCACTGCTTGGCGTCCATCTTCTTCTTTTACTACACACGTCTGTCCTCTGTCATTGTGGGCCAGTTCTTTAAATATTTTTAATTTAGGGTGGATTGGTTCAAATGGTAGGTACGTAGCTTGAAGATCTGAGTTCAATTCTCGCAATGTGGAAAAAGTTATATTCATTAATATAGATTTTGTTGAGAGCTTTGCCTGGTAGTACAGATGTCAGCCACTGCACCAACGAGCGTCGCGAAACTTGCAGCTCTGCCCCTTCTTACTTCCATATATTTTCTGCTTTCTCCTAATCGGAAAGGCATCGGCACAGTATCGCCTTGCGCCTCGCCGTCAAACTGGCGTCAACCTAACGTAAGCACATAACCAAAGCGGATCAGAAGCTCCGATACGTCGACTCGGCTACGGCTAGGCGACGCCGCGCTTATGGCTCGCCGACCGCTGTTTTTAGGGGATGACAGGGGCAAGGGTGGACGAAGAGACGTAAGCTCGGGTACGGAGAGACGTAAGCGGGGGGACGACGAGCCGTAACGCATTGCACTGCGGTTCGTGAGCTTGTCCCGAGGCGAGGCGATTACGTTACGATTCCGATTAGTGTGCGTTGCAGAAGGGAGTTTCATACAAAGAATACTGAACGGCTCGAGTTGATACGGTGCCCATCCTTTTCCAGTTTGATACGTGTGCTTGTGACCTTTAAGCTCATAATAAACCTTCGGCTTTTCTTAAAGGTACATACATTTACATGGTGAATACTTCATCAGACTATGGCTGGGTGCAATGTTCAGGGACCAACTCCGTGGGGCGGCAGACGAAGCCCTGTCTCTTCCATATACTGCCTGCTGGTGAGTACTTTACAGCCAAACGCACATTATACCTAATAATAATAGCCTCCCCGACCGTTTTCGGTCAGGGTCGCCAATCTCAATGGAGATTAGCCAGGTACGCAGGAGATATTATAGTGCACAAGTGTGTGCGCAAACACAGGTGCACTCTCTGTTCCTTTACTCTTATAGTCCGATGGGACGGCAATCCGACACGACCGGGGAGAGTTCAGGCGCAGGACCAACGGCTTTACGTGCTTTCCGAGGCACGGGGGTATTAAATCGCCAACTTCCAAACTCCGGACTGTTACTAAGAAATTCCTAATGGAAAACCCAATAACACTTTGTCCGACCCGGGAATCGAACCCAGGACCCCACGCTCAGCAGTCGCGCTTGCAACCACGAGACCAACGGGGCAGTCCATAGCCAAACGCACATTACAGTCGCAACAAGCCGCAGCGCAATGTCTCATACAAAAAAAAGTGTGGCGCTCCTATAATGTGCGTTGGTTATTGGAATATTACCTATATTAAAAGAGTGTCCGTGGAGTTTCTTGCCCGTTCTTCTCCATAGATACCTACTACGCTTTGGAATGGGAAAATAGCTTCATCTTGGACCCCTTGACAATTCAATAGCGCCTGTAATTGGTTTATCCACACTAATATTAAAAATTCGAAAGTAACTCTGTCTGTCTGTCTGTATGTTACCTTTTCACGCATAAACCACTGAACGGATTTGGATAAAATGTGGCAGAGAGATGTACCGCCGTGGCGCAGTGGTTAAGCAAGCCGCATAAAGCATCAAAAGGCAGTGCGTTCAAACCTCACTAACAGATTGCATCCCGGGGAAGGACATAGGATAGTTTTTATCGACATACCTCGCGGGCGAAGCCGCGGGTGGAAGCTAGTTTGAAATTTTTAGGGTTCCGTACCCAAAGGGTAAAAACGGAACCCTATTACTAAGACTTCGCTGTCCGTCCGTCTGTCTGTCTGTCACCAGGCTGTATCTCAAGAACCGCGGTAGCTAGACAGTTGAAATTTTCACAAATTATGTATTTCTGTTGCCGCTATAACAACAAATAGGTACTAAAAAAATGGTTGCCTGTAAAGTCGGTTTTACGGGCGAAGATTTTACGTGACAACGTCTTTTTCTCGGTAGAATATTTATTGATATGAATATAATTAAATTGCACAATAGGAACAAGGAATTAAATGAAAATAAGAACGTAACGTTACCGAGCGTTACACTTTTTCATAAGTGACTCCCAGCCGCAACCTAATTTAAGACGTTGTCACGTCAAAAAAACAAAATAAAATAAATATTTAAGGGGAGCCTCCCTTAAATATTTATTTTATTTTGTTACATACAACAAACGTGTTTTTTTGTTTTTTTCGGCGTTTTTGCCTTGTGGTACGGAACCCTTCGTGTGCGAGTCCGACTCGCACTTGGCCAGTTTTTTGGCCAAGTGATTAAGGAGTATTTTTGCTATGCGTTGCGGCACGTCCCGCCCATATCTTAGCCTAAAGGAGATTATTTGAAAAGCTCTCTAAATTATGGCATACTATCAAATCAAATAATGTCCACAGATCGTGCTTCAATTTTATAGTTTTAGTATAGAAATAGCGCATGTTTGAACGAAAACCAGTCTTAAGCCGTGTGCTTAGAATTTTTGGTCATCTGTCAAGTCGCTAGATCGAATAGCGATGAAGTTAAAAAAAAAAAAACAAAAAAAAACAGAAAAAGAGAGTTGAAAATCTTTTAAAGAAATTTGACAAATTGTAGTAGCTTGATGTGCTGGCGTCTGTACATAAATAAAAGCTGCTAAACAAAAAATTCGCCAAGAGAGATAAATATTTCTTGTAGTATTACTTGCAGTGTCAAAGCAATGGCCTATTTCCAAACAATGATGGCTTACTAGTCGATTCGCACGAATTTAATCGCCCGAAACGTGCGAATCGTCACTTTTAAATAATAATATTTTTCTGTAGTTGCTTTTTATGGTTAATTTAATTGTGAATAAAATTAAGAAAAAGTAGGTACACGTTGTTATCGTCTCGCCCATAAATAAATTAACTTCGTGCGAGTCGCCTATAGAAAAATAATCTATATATATAAAATTTAAAGTCCTGACTGACTAATATATCAACGCATAGCCTAAACTGCTGGTCCTAGAGACATGAAATTAGTAAGGTATGTTCTTTGTAAAGAGTAGATACCCAATAAGAAAGGGTTTTGAGGGCAAATGGGAGGGTGAAATTTCACGCCGACGAAGTCGCGTATTATTTAAAAGTGACGATTCGCAAGTTTTGGGCGAGTAAATTCGTGCGAATCGACCATTATGCCACAAAGTTCTAGACAAAAGAAAATGCCAATAAAGTACCAGAATCCATCGTCAGCTCCATACAAATCAAGGACGTCGTTGAACCCCAGACAGATAGAACTACGATCAATTTCCGAAGCTTATTCCTATAAAATATGATGCTCGGTGCGTCAGACATTTCTAGTACCTACTTATGTGTGAAGTGGAAATTATTAGGTCGGATGTCGACTTATAAATCCCAGACGTTTTTCAGGATACTTACCAATTTGTACAGTCAACAGCAAAAGTAGATGATCAAAGTTAGATATTCAATACTAATTAACGGAGTTCGCGTCAGAACTGTGTGGCGTCGAAGTGATTCAAAAGTATTCTACGTAGTTAGTATTCTAATAGATAGTACTTCGACCCCACACAGTTCTGACGCGAACTCCGTTCATTAGTATTGAATTTCTGATTTTGATCATCTACTTTTGCTGTTGACTGTACATGCCAAAACTTGAGATGTTTTTTTACTGTTTTTGTAGAACATATTATATAATAATCTGTTATGAGCGTTTACGCCCTTTCATACAAACTTTCAAGCCCTTATTTTTCGAAATTAATGAACCGATTTTAATGAAACTTCATACACGCCTATGCAGGATACAAAGGTCTAAAAAGTTAGTAGAGAACGTTTTCGAAATGTCTTATTTACAAAAAGATAACTGGAAATCTCTGTTTCTATGGAAAATTTTAAATCGGTCTAATTTGGCTGTAAAACTATGTTTCGAAAATGTTCTCTAACTTTTTAGACCTTTGTATCCTGCTTATGCGTATGAAGTTTCATTAAAATCGGTTCATTGATTTCGAAAAACAAGGGCTTGAAAGTTTTTATGAAATGCCGTACGTACGTCGTCTTAAAAATATAACTATGGAATCATGATTTTTAGGTAGTCAGTAGTTATTACAAAGTCAAAAGTGAGATTTTGAAATAGTGTTGTGTAGAGCAGTGGTAGCCTAGTGGTCACAGCCGCGACTTACGAATTGTAGGTCATAGGTTCGAACCCAGACTGGCGCTTTACTTTGTGTAAGTTATATCATCACCACTGCTCTCAAAACGGTGAAGGAATACATCGTGAGGAAACCGGCATGTCCTAGAACCAAAAATTCGAAGACATGTGACATCTACCAACCCGCACTGGGCCCGCGTAGTAGATTACGGCCCATCCCCTCTCACAGAGAGGAGGCCTGTGTCCCAGCAGTGGGAACATTATAGGCTGAGTATGTGTTGTATAAAAGAAAAACGGAATGCAGGCTTAATTAGATTGATGAACAATGTTACAAAATGACGCACACTATTTCTGACCAAAGATTTACAATTGTGCCAAAAAGTTATTTTTACTCAAGTTTAATTCATGCTTTATTCTCATACAGATAAGCCATCTACTCCCAAAGCGTGTGAGATCACCAACGTGACTTACGACTCCTTGACTCTGAACTGCACGCCTGGACATGATGGAGGGATCCACCAGTCATTCTTATTGGAGGTAAGTGTAATAATTGATTCCTAACTATAATAGCTTTGGATGTGGCGTGACCGATTCTTAAGGTGCCACTAGTCGATATTTTTTCCATACAAATTTCGGGAGAGTATTACTCCACTGTTCGACATTGTGCATCCAAAGTTAAATATGATATCGTTTTGACTTATTATTAATTTTGTCTGTATGGAAACAGAATAGTAAAACAAAAAGCCATTAAAAAGTTATGAGCCAACAAAGATTCGTTGTTCTTGCTATTTTTAACGTAACTTTGGGTGTAAATAAGTAATAAAAAGAACTGTAAAATCTTCAAAACCAAGTCCGTACCAACAAAGCTCAGTTATCGAACTAGCCTAGCCTATCAGTTTGGAACGGTGTTTCTGTGCGTGAGAACTAGACATTGTTCGTGTAGACTAGCGTCTAACTGATACTAGCTCTGTCGGACACGCAGCCAGCGTGCTTTTTGGCCATGACCACCAGTAAGTTCGAGCTCGCAACTAGTTTACTCTTAATAGTATTAGGCCAGCCGGCCAGCCGCACATTGGAAACAATTTTGTATCGCATGATGTAAAATGTGAAAGGACTCTAGCGTGGCAAGGGTCGCAGTGTACAGACGCCAGCACATCAAGCTACTACAATCTGTCAAATTTCTTTAATAGATTTTCAACTTTATCGCTAAAGCATAAGGTTCAAAGTTGATTGGGAAAATTTGACAGTTTCGGGTGGCTTGATGTGCTGGCGTCTGTACGATCCCTCCTACATTTTCATACAAAGCGAAGCTAAGTACAAGTCTGGAGGTCTACTCTCCGAGTCCGTCAACGAAAGTACGGGCCCGTCCGAATAAAATTTAACGGGCGGACAAAAACACATCGGGTTTAGTGACAACTGTCAAATCGTGTTAACATTCATTCTTAGTTCGGGCTACGAACTAATCTTATGTCCGTAAGTTATTACGAGGAAACGCCAAAACACACGGGGGGGGGGGGAGGGGAGTAGGAAACGCCAAAACTTCGGACACAACAACCAAACAGATTTCATGCTTATGAATTAGACCTGCTGTGGAGCTGGGCCTTCGCCCGATGACTCGTGCAACTGACGTCCTGAAATGTGAGAAGCGAAAAGATTTTACAGTTCTTTTTATTACTTATTTACACCCAAAGTTACGTTAAAAATAGCAAGAACAAGAACTCTGTGAATATTCAGTTCAACTTGCAGCAAGTTTTCAACTAAAATTATCAACAAACCAACTTGTGCAAAACTATTTACGATTGGTCATTTTACATGTAGCATTAGTTAGTCCACACGCAAAATGCTGAACATTTATTATTTCCTTCCCCTTTTTAATCCATCCAAAGGTTGTCTTTAAAAGATCGCTTTTAGCGATAAGACCGCCCATTGTGTCACCCTTTGTACAGTTTCTATAATTATGTCTGTAATTTATATGGTGTACATAATAAAGAGTATTCTATTCTATTCTATTCTATTCTAAATAATTATTACGTTCGAAATTCCAGCAAAATTACTAGTTTCAACAAATTACGTGGAATAATAGTAATCACTCTAATTATTCAGTTTGCAAATTAACGGTATGGTTTGCAAATAGATAATACATTGTTATTATATGTAATTATTCATTCAAAGCTTGCACAAATGATAAATCATCAATCTCTTGTTCCTATTCCAATTATTTTGTGATCGGCGCAACATGTCTTTTTCTTCCATGATTCTCTATTAAGGTCACACACATATCAAACCGGAAAGGGATCTTCACCGTATCAACTCGAGCCGTTCAGTATTCTTTGTATGAAACTCCCTACTGCAACGCACACTAATCGGAATCGTAACGTAATCGCCTCGCCTCGGGACAAGCTCACGAACCGCGGTGCGGTGTGTTACGGCTCGTCGTCCCCGCGCTTACCGCACCCGAGCTTACGTCTTGTCATACACCCTTGCCCCACTCACCCCTCCGCCCTGCCTGCTTGCACCATCAACCAGCGGTCGGCGAGCCGAGCCTAGCCGTAGTCGAGTCGCCGAAACGGAGCTTCTGATCCACTTTGGTTACGTGCTTACGTTAGGTTGACGCCTGTTTGACGGCGAGGCGAAAGGCGATACGGTGCCGATCCCTATCCGATGTGATACGTGTGCTGACCTCTCGGTAGTCACCCCTTTTCTAACCAGCATTCACACAGTCCATCCATCATTTCTTTGGTTTTCCCCTACTCTTATAACCTTGCACAAATGATTTTTGATCTTCGACATATTTTTTGACCTTATCATGATGGTCGCCTTTTTAACTGACGAATAAAAGGAGGAGGTTCTCAAGTCGAGGTGTATGTATATTTTTATGTATGACCACGCCTATATTATTTTCATCTCACGAAGTGACGAGCGTTTTACTTGTGGTAACCAAGTGTAAAAACACGCTGTGAATGTGTACAGTCACGAGCAAAAGTATGTATACACTTGGCTTTATTCAAAGGCGATGTTCTCCTTTATTTTTGAATGAAATTTTTCATTACTAGGAACATAGGTAGTATTTTCGAACCCATAGGTTTATGTAAAGTGTCGTATTTCAACGTTGCATTCGTTATTTCGTGAAAAAATCGCAATTGAAAGTTGCCAAGTGTTGACATATTCGTGCTCGTGACTGTACGTGAAGGCGTTGAGCGTCAGCACATAACACACACACGCACACACACTACCGACTTTGCCATTGTCCCTGACGGTACCGAGCTTCGATCAATTTATTGATCGAAGGTACCGAGAGCTCCTGCGCTTACACACACATTCACAGCGTGTTGTATACTTGGTAAACACAAGTAAAGCGCGCATCACTACGTGAGATAAAAATACTGTACCTATGTTGATTGGCTTCGTGTGTAGCGACCGTCACAATCACAATCAGCCGTGCTACCACCTCACTGATTGGCAAAAAAATTTACCCGACTGCTCGAAAGACAGGGTTTTGTTTTTATCATACCTTCCACCTCTCTCCCCTCTCTTCTTCGAATAGCTATCCACATTTATACATACAACTTAGCGTAATCAGCCTATAATGTTCCCACTGCTGGGACACAGGCCTCCTCTATGTGAGAGGCAGAGGGCCGTAATCCACCACGCAGGTTGGTAGATGTCACATGTCTTCGAATTCTTAGTTCTAGGATATGCCGGTTTCCTCACGATATTTTTTCTTCACCGTTTTGAGAGCAGTGGTGATGAAATAATTTACACAAAGTAAAGCGCCTGTCTGGGTTCGAACCTACGACCCACAGGCCACAACTTGTCAATCGCGGTTATTTACCACTGGGCTACGAGAGCTACTTAACAGTGATTATTCTCTTACAAGACGACTCTCTGAAGGGCGACTAGAATCAATTCTATTTTGGTGTAATTTTTGACGTTCAAAAGTGCCTATATTTGAAATAAATGATTTGACTTTGACTTTGAAGAATAATTTCATTGTTCAAACACAATCAGAAGTAATTTCCCGATCGTCAATTGTCAAAATAACTTTTAACAAGGAAAAAATTTACAAGATTTGCCAAAGCTTTTGTTTTTAACACCTCTCAAAAGCTTCTAATCGTTTCTCTTCAAAACATTTGACGATTCTTTTGTTTTCGATTTCTTAAGAAATGTTTGAGAACCTGTTGCTTGGCAGTAAATGTAATTTGTTTTCTTTTTTTAGCTTTTTTTCCCCTTGTCGTTGAATGTTGTTTCATCAAATTGTGTCAAAGAAAAGAATAAATTAACTTTTTTTGTATATCAACATCGTTTTGATGTCAAAACATATTAAGTTTTAGACATATAAAGTTGTTTGTAAGACGAGAAGAAATCTTTTGAGGCCTAAAAAAAAAGAAAAAAAATGTTTGAGAATGTGCAAACTGCGCTCTTTCATATGATACCCCACATGCCCTAGTAGCCCCACTTCGAATTTTTCAGACCCCCTTTCAGTCCCTGTTGCAAAAAATATACATACATTTTTATTTCTTTCTTATTTGCAAAATAGTTGGGCAAACGTCATCTAAAACTATTCCAAATTTCAAGTTGATAGCATTAGTAGTTCTTGAGATATCCAGCTGTGACAGACAGACAGACAGACTTAGTCTCACCATAAGGGTTCCGTTTTTACCATTTTGGTACGGAACCCTAAAAACATAATGTAAATCGAAATAAACAAAATAAATCATAATTTATTAATAAAAAAGAAATGGTGTATCTTTCGTTGTAGGCTTCATAAATTGTGTTAAATATATCAATAGGCTCAATACGTCTTGTTACTGTCACTTAGTTCGCCATAAATAAATCTCGTACGACATTTAATTCTTTGTGTACTTACAGACAATATTTATTACTTTTGTTTGGGGAAAAAAAATAACATTGTAAAAACGATATTTTTTTGGTCATATTACATATCTTTTTAGGGTTCCGTGACCCTAGACTTCGCTGTCTGTCCGTCCGTCTGTCTGTCACCAGGCTGTATCTCAAGAACCGCGATAGCTAGACAGTTGAAATTTTCACAGATTATGTATTTCTGTTGCCGCTATAACAACAAATACTAAAAACAGAATAAAATAAATATTTAAGGGGGTCTCTCATACAACCAACGTGTTTTTTTTCGGCGTTTTTGCCTTGTGGTACGAAACCCTTCGTGTGCGAGTCCGACTCGCACTTGGCCAGTTTTTTATCATTATTGAAAATGCCGTGGTTTTTGTTAACTTTCTGCTCTCGTAGGAACTGAGGAGGGGCTCGTGGCTAAATAATAACAGCCGGTCGAAGCTTGAGCTACGCATGCCGAGGCAGGTCCGTGGTGTTCAACCATTACATTTGCCCCGCCCTTCCGTGCCTCGGAAAGTACATTAAACCATTGGTCCCGGCTGAAATTTGTAGATCTTTGACAATCGTTACAGGTAGTCTGAAGCCTAAAAGTCTAACAATCAGTCTTACCAAGGAGTATCGTATTACCTAGCATCTGGGTTGTGGAGGTCAGATAGGCAGTTGCCCCACGTAAAATACTGGTATTTAGCTGCATCCGGTTAGACTGGAAGCTGACCCCAACATAGTTGGGAAAAGGCTAGGCTTACTACTACCATTCTATTTTCCGATGTCGACTATTCTGCCAATGTCAAAAGTGAGCTGAAAACAAATAAAATTATTTGATTGATCCAGTTGATACAATATTACTACTACTAACTTAAGAAGGGTGCATTCTGAAAATTGGCAACATCGCAAAAGTTGCCAAATATTTTGTAGTTCTGATTAATTTGTCAATATTACTTAATGAAATTATGAAAGATAGTTCTATAGTGCACCAAAGTATTGATTTTGAATTGCAATACATTACATACATTGCATTTATTTAGTTTTAGTTGTTAAATAAGCGTTTCCAAATTCTTTTTTACACCTCAATCTTTTCATACTTTTTTTTTTTTTTGCGGATGGGAAATCATCAAATGACCCCTCCGCTCTGGGTGGAGCGGAAGGGAGTGTGAGACTCTTACTGACTAAAACCCACCCGTGTTCCTTCCTTAGCCCTTTATGTTCCGGGCCAGCGGTAACCCTTTCGGACAATCCCGCTGACCCGGCAGATCTTTTCATACTTACAAACTATCTGATTATCTAGTCCAAACTGACAGCTGCATTCAGCAAAGAAAAAATTTTGAAATTAAATCAGTACAGACGCCAGCATATCAAGCTACTACAATCTGTCAAATTTCTTTAAGAGATTTTCAACTTTATCGCTAAACCATAAGGTTCAAAGTTGATTGGAAAAAATTTGACAGTTTCGGGTAGCTTGATGTGCTGACGACTGTACATTCATTTGCGGTAAACATGACGCAGAGAAAGACACACACACAAAAAAGAAGCAAGTTGTGTGAAAATATGCGTCACATCCACGCAAAACGGCCATCGCTCAGCATAATGCTACGTCTAAGAGCCTCAGCGCTGGTTCCATCATCATCCATTCCTTCATCTTTCATTGCGTTCTTTATTAAAATATGCTCCCATTGTTCACACAGATCTTCGACATGGCAACAGGCCTCCTTCTCCGCAACGTCAGCAGTGATGATCCTGAGTTTGAAGTAGCTGGTCTATCAGCGAGCAACTCCTTGGCTGTGTCAGTGAGGGCTTTCAATAGAAAAGGCTTTAGTGAGGCCCTGACACTGACGTCTAGTTTGCTGAAGTACCCTCAGCGGCATACAGGTATTTCTGACTTTCATTTGACTTTTCTTTTTTTTTCACTAGCAATGGGTTTCATTTTGACAGTTCAACAACATTCATTGCGTTATTTACGTTGGTGAGCAGGATTTTTCGTACATATGAAGCAATGATTATTCTTCAAAATAATTCAGATTGTGATGCATGCCGCATATTGAAACTCCGTACTATACTAGGCCAGCTCATGGACAATGACCCAATTGATAAAAGTAACGCTGCCTGCCTGTTTTCTTTGCCAAAGAAACTAGATTCGCTTTTTGGTGATTTTTTTTTCTATTGGAAGAAATTACTGAAAAAATATAATAAATAACATGCTTTATTATGTCAAAGTTAATAAACATACCTAATGAGGCCTTATTTTTTGTTACAAAAAAAAACAATTTTAATTTGTTTTTGTTTTTCTATTGGAAAAAGTTAGGCTGGGTGGTCGATTTTTGTTACAAATAAATACGACGAAAATTTTCAACGCAGGGGGCTTCAGGATCATGTACATTTTGTGCGTCAATGTCGATGCCACCCAGTATGTAAGATGTTTAAATGAAAACACTTTTAAAGTCAAAACTTACTTTCGCTATGCGGCACTACTCCTGCATAATTTTGAAATTACATGAAAGATAAAAGCCACAGTTCTTCCCACAGCGCAAGTCCCCGTGAAGGTGGAGCTGACGACAGTCCTTATAATAGTCCTGGGAGCAGTGGGAGTCATCGCCGCCATGACAGGCGTGTCAGCTGTCATCTTCTGCTGCAAGTACTGCAACAAGAGAGAGAGTGAGTAGTGATGTGATATAATTGAACGATGTGTGTAATTTAATTACAAATTGGTGTTATTTAATAGAACCATAAAATTTAATTTAATTAAAAGTACACCTTGTTTGTATGAACATAATAACTATAGAGGTATGAGGAACAGGGTGTAAAGTTCACTCATCCTCTAAAGAAAATGGAGTATTCTCCGACTAGACGGGTGCGGGTGTTGTGTCTGGTGGGCAACTGGCCGACGATTAGTGTCGGGACGTTGTATATATGCTATTCGCGCGGTAAACTCTGCTTGCGCGATGCAGGATTTTGCGTAACGCCAGTGCGTAGCCACAGTAATAAGTTAGAGTATTAGTAGTTAAAATCCGATATTCCAAAAACTGTAGCTGTTGGTAATTCTATATTTTAAACTGAAAGATTAATCATTATTTTATTTATAATTTAATTACAAGATATTTTCTTGTAATGAAAGGCCGACCCTCTATTTTGCTCTTTATTAAACATCAAATTTAATTTCTACTGGAGAAAATTGGTGGAGAATTCAAGAGATTTCTAAGAAATTCTGTTGATTGAGGATAAATAAAATTAATGTTTATTTTTCTTTTGTTAATAGGAAAACATGAAAAAGACAAAAGACAGCAGGATGAGACATCGAATATACCGCTGACTGGCACCAAAGAATCGGAGAGCGTCGATAGTTTAGGTAAGTCCCTAAATTCGGTTACCATATTAACAAGAACTCTTCAAAGAAATAAAAATAACTAATAATTTACACAAGCGATTAGTCCACTACCTCGAAAATTTCAAACTGTTATCACTTTAGCAGTTTGGCTTACACAGGAACAAAACCACTTGTGTAGCTGTAGGTACATATGTTAGTTAACATTATAGTACAGACCTTAATTAATAACAAGGAGATCTTGCGTAAGCATTTGACACCGTTCTCGTCTCCATTCTTCTAATCAAGCTTGAAAGTTTAGGTTTCAAAGGGTCTTTCCTTGATGTCTTCGAATTGATCTTACTGATCGCTCACAATTACTCACTATAGAAAACTAAAGAGTGATGAACTACCTATTCAGTATGGCGTACCCCAGGGTAGCGGCTTGGGGCCCACACTCTTTCTTGTGTTCATTAACAACCTCTGCAATCTCCAAATGCCAAAATGCGTAAGTCACTTACAATTGCAATGCCTTTTATTTTGAAAATTCAACAACATTCATTGCGTTATTTGACGTTGTCGACCAGACAAACTTTTCAAACTTAAGAAGCAATGAATTAGGAATTTCCTTCAAAATCCTTCGGTTTGATATAGAAAGTGTGTTATGAAATTGGGGTGCTTGTTTAGTACTAGAAAAGAATGCCGTTCTATGGAATTATTTCGGCATTTTGTAGGGAGTAAATAAGTTTAGGTAAGTGGTGATAAAAGATGCATTGGACCATTTTATGACAACTATGTCTTTAGTATGTTTGTAAAGCCATAACGTTGCTAAAGCTAAAGTAATGACACTTCCACAAAAATAAATTTCACAGTGATTTCAAAATGCCAATAACAAATGAAATGAGATGGTAATCACCGCTAGCGCTAAAGCTAGGGTTTCCTAATTGCGGTGACGGACGGTGACGGAAACAAGTGACGTGCGGGCGTGTCGCTTGACACAAGTCGCAAGTCGTAGTCGCAATGCACGACAATTCTAAGCTATATCAAGCACAGTTTCCTAAACTACATACAAAGCAAAAATCCTCTGAATAACCGGAACACAAAACAACTTATCTCCATAACCATAACCATACCATAATCAGCCTATAATGTTCCCACTGCTGGGACACTGGCCTCCTCTCAGTGAGAGGGAGTGGGCCGTAATCCACCACGCGGGCCCAGTGCGGGTTGGCAGATGTCACATGTCTTCGAATTTTTGGTTCTAGGACATGCCGGTTTCCTCACGATGTTTTCCTTCACCGTTTTGAGAGCAGTGATGATGAAATAATTTACACAAAGTAAAGCGCCTGTCTGGGTTCGAACCTACGACCTACAACTCGTAAGTCGCGGCCGTTACCACTTGGCCACCACTGCTCTCTTATCTTATCTTACTTATCTCTTAACTTATCTCATTTCTCAGTATTCTAGGCTTAGAGAAATCACAGTACCTACAAGATTCTATACAACGTGCTGCTACAATGGCGACAGTAATTTAGCATATGAGTGGCCAGTACTCATAAAAATTATAAGAACATGAAATAATTCGGAATTTAAAAACTACCGCCTGCGCCGCTTGCCGACGCGACATATGGCTCTTTCTCTTCCTTCAATTCGCCTACTCTTTGCACGTTATTCGTTTTAATTTCATTGATGCGATGTTCTGATCCGTGACCCTGGCACATGACCCCTGCGCTCAAGTTCTTAAAGTTCAGAATGCTTCAAGGTGCTATTTAAGAAAATTGAAAATAAATAGTAACCTTTAATGAAATTAAAATATGTTCATATAACGAGATGCGAAACCATACTACGTGTGTTAAATTAATATCTCCATTAAAGCGGCACGCTCTGTATACATTACAGGGTGATCAGTATACAACTTTTTTAACCACCACTGGTGCAGCTCCAGATTTTTTATATCCATCCTATTTATTTAAAATGCGGCGAATTCGTTATGCACAAGCTGTGCCCAACGCAATACCTTCAGTAATTTTATCGTGAAATTCTTAAACGGATTACAAACTACTCGAAATTAATAAAGTATGCGAAAATTTAATGAAAAATTCGACGAAAAGCGATCGCAATTTTAGGTGGTTATTTGGCCGATATTAATTACCATTTATCATATTAAATTGCCTGAACAATTATGATTATAGAAAAACATCTCGTAATTTTTGGTTGTGTAAACTAATATTATAAAGAGAAAAAAAATAATTTTTGTGTTTCTTTGTACTGAAAACAGAGATAAAAAATTTAACCGGTTAAAAAAATCTTTCACTAGAAAGCTACATTATCAAAATATTTATATTACTCATAAATATTTTTTATTAACGTGAAATCCCTACGAAAATTGTAATAATGTAACCCAAGGTATCAAAATTTTGCCTATAAAAGTCATTATTTGGCGTGCGCTGCGCAAACTACTGATGATATATAAAATAATGTACTACGTGTTTATAGTTAAAAACGTTACAAAAAGTTCGCGGGGCTATGTCTTATTATACAAGGTTAAATTTAAGTTACTCTGGACCTTTTAAGGGGTCATTGTACTCGTCATTATGAACAACTTATACTATGGGACCAAACATGAAATCGCGAAAAAAAAATCAGCTGCTACCCTACATTTTGACGAGCAGAGCTTTTTTAGAGAGCAGTGGTGGCCAAGTGGTAACGGCCGCGACTTACGAGTTGTAGGTCGTAGGTTCGAACCCAGACCACTTCACATCACCACTGCTCTCAAAACCGTGAAGGAAAACATCGTGAGGAAACCGGCATGTCCTAGAACCAAAAATTCGAAGACATGTGACATCTGCCAATCCGCACTGGGCCCGCGTGGTGGATTACGGCCCACTCCCTCTCACCGAGAGGAGGCCTGTGTCCCAGCAGTGGGAACATTATAGGCTGATTATGGTATGGTTATGGTATGCGAACATAAATGTAGGGAACAGCTGTTTTTTTTTTTTTATCCTCGTCACAATGCGTATGGTGGGTGGTGGTCAATTAACGTCCCTGCATCGGGAAAAGCAGTATTTTGTAAAAGGTGATGAGCAGTTGACATTAGGCTATTGTAACTTAGATAAATTACAAACTGACCCACTATAAAATGAAAAATAAAAACTTTTTTACAAAAAAAACAAGACTTCCAAAAAAAAAAACACTACAAACTGAAAAATAACTTTAATTTCGGAAGTCGGTGGCAAAAACTAAAATACTGATGCCAAACCACACGGGCGGCGCGGCTGCGGCGCGGCGCCGCACCGCACAGATTTTGCCGAATCGGCGGGCACACAAGCAGCTCGAGTGCCCGCCGATTGGTCGAAATCTTTGCGGTGCGGCGCCGCGCCGCAGCCGCGCCGCCCATGTGGTTTGGCTCGACTTCCGAAATTAAAGTTATTTTTCAGTTTGTAGTGTTTTTCTATTTTTCATTCATAAATGTTTGCTACCTCAATACAAAGATGTCATTATACTGAAGCCAGTACTTGACTGGCTTCAAAAAATGTCAAGTTGGAAAAAAAAATATGTTGTCAATTTAAAATTTTCTAATCGATATCCTACAACTGTTTCGAATTTTGTCGTTCCGCGAATTAGGTAGAAATGTAGGTACATTCTGCGTAGTTTACTCTTTAATTTTACTGAAATAGGGTTTGCACATAAAATATGTGAAAATACTAATATTTTTTTATTTTTTTGGGGTATGTTATACAGCTTTACTACGGTTCTTAAATATTGTGAATGGACTCGTTATAAGGCCCCATTTAACCTCCTTTTGGGTTCACGGGTAGTTTTGTAACACCCTGTATATATTTCTGGCTAAGGATCTATATACCTGTACTCTCAGGCTAAACCATAAGCCGTCCTGACCGTACATTAAGACCACTCGAGAGCAAACGGGCAAAAGCTAGACAGATGAATTACTAAACCTGGGTGTACTGATACTGTTCTGAATATATAATTGAACTACCCTCAGAATTGTGTGTAATTTGAATAGTATTCTGATCTTGGAAGGCTTAAGTTTTCGTCCTATGTCGTGTTTGTATCGGTGTATTGAACGTTGAATTTATGGTTCAAGGTCTGGTAAGTTCGTTTTAGAAAGAAAATGTTTCCTAATGTAGGTACAGATCGGTTTTGCGCAAAAGCGCAATACCAATTCTAAGTAATTTTACAAACAAAAAACATCTTGTAATTACAAACCCAAGACGTCAAAATATCAAAAAAACTCATGCGAATAAATTCACGTTAGTACCAACAAAAAACAAAAGAGCGAGCACTAAAAAGAATTTATCATCCTTTCTTTCCAGATAAAAACCCAGATATAATACCTTTGGACGGAAAAATAAGCGACAGCTGCTCCAATAAATCCTCCACAACAGACTACAGCTCTATACGACCACTCATCTCGAAGACTACCGACAAATACGACATGTCGACCAACTGCGACCGATTCTACGACCACAACATCGACCCCTGCAACCAATATATACAAGTTCGACCGATGGAATACCGGCGACCAACTTACGCGCCAACGTTGCAAATGCCAAACCTTGGTCCTAGCATACAGAGTTTGGGGCCAATGAGCAGCTTGCATATGCCAAATGTTGGGCCCAACGATTGTCATAGACAGCCATATGATAAGGTGTATGAGGACTGGTTGAAGTATAAGAACGCTTTGCCTTTGAATACTAGTGGTTTGGTAAGTATTGAAAATCTTTAATAATTCATTACGTAAATATTTGCTTAGAAAATTGACTAGGTATCAATTTGAAATGGCCGTAATTCAAAACACAAGTGTCATTCTTTGACTGCCGTAGAAAATAACAAATGAAGGTGAATGGCTCAGAAAATTGACGATGAGGGTTTTTATGAAAATTCACGCTACCAGCTGGCGACACTTTGATGGTCATTCATTTCGACAAAGAATATAAAATATATTCATCATTCAGTCACGACTAAAGAAAATATAGGCGCTCTGACACTTTTGACAGGTGCCCGGATCTGACGTCTCAGTGCTGCCATCTAGTGAAAGTCATTTCATACACACTTAGTAATGTCATACTAGAACACTAACAAAGTGTCCTATGTTCAAATTATTTTATAAACTACACGTAAGTAGCACAGACCTTCGTATCATCGTGGTCCCTTTTATCTGAACACAAGCACCAATACCTAAACTCGACCTCGACTCGTTAGATTAATCAAATATTTCTGTTACAGCTGCCGGCAGAACAACTGCTCCCCCCAGAGTTATACGCAACGCCACCACCGCCATCTCTCTACAGCAACCCCAACAGAAACCCACTCAACCTCACTCAGATGCCAGAGTTAGAACCCAGATACCACCTGGAACCCAGGTCTTTAGCGATGGACTCCAGAAGTTGCTCCAACTCACCTCCAGTCAGATTCATTCCTGAAAATAATAGTGTGTACTACAGCAAAAGTGCGCTGGATAGAACTACAAATACGTTACCACATCTGAAGCCTACTAGAATAAATGGTAAGAATATTTGCTTTTCCATACAGTCTTTCTCTAATGATGGGCTATCTACCGACTTCCCTGAAGCGAAAACTCATCGATGTAGGATTGAGAGTAGGGAGGCCTTTGCCCTGCAGTGGTACATCACAGGCTAATAATAATAATCTCACCTCAGCCACAGATTACTAAATAGTTACTACGTAACCTCAGCGACAACCAATGTCAAAAATGTAGGGAAATTAGTGGTGGATTTGTAGAGGACTTTTCTTAGCAGTGAGACAGTGGTGCGGATTCCCTTGTTTACAAACTAATTTTTAGCCTATTCTGTGTCCCACTGCTGGGTTACTTCCACACCTCCCTGTCTTGTGCGATCTCTGGCCAAGTCAAAATATTTCTAAAAAAAAATCCCGTCAAGCAAGTGTGAAACCTGAAAACATTGTAGCTTGCGAAAAACTCAATTAATTGAGTCTATTGAAAACGGCTCTTTTATTCAAAGTACCTAGTTTTCTTTTATACGATCAAGTGGACACTATGAGTCGTGCACTTTTGGATTTTCCAAATGGTCTTTAGTCTTCCTCTACTCTTTTACCTTCCTCTATTTTCCACAGACTTTCGTCACACCAGCCGAAGTAACGCCGTGCAGGCGTAAGCACTCCGAATATCCTTCTCTTGTTATCAGTACTTATTATGTTTCGCTAGACTTAGTTTTGTAGCGGTATCTACAACACCACATGCGAACAACGCGTCATACTGACGTCACGCAAATCCTGCATCGCGCAAGCAGAGTTTACCGCGCAACTAGCATAGATACAACGGCCCGACATGGATCATGGGGCAATTGCCCGCCAGACACAACACCCGTCTGGTCGGCGGATCCTCCCTTTTCTATAGAGTATGAGTGAACTTTACACTCTGTTCCTCATACCTCTATAGTTTCAAAGATTTTAATAAAGTTTCTTTCTGTCAAATTTTGAAGGAAACCCTCTAAAGATTTAATAAGGTAAGTATCCTGGAATAGGGTCAAGCCAAGTGGAAGACACTCAAGGATTATTCGTGTTTTGGCGCAAAACCTCTCGGCTAGGATAATTTAATCTGTAGGCGGAAAACTTAGGGAAAGTAGGACTTAATAAGGTGAAAGGCAGGTAGCTATTCACTTGGAAACATACTTTTGCCCGATTTCTGAAGTGTACTCAACCTGAGTTTATTCTATTCGATAGTTCTGTGTACTGTCGAGGGGCTGTCTAATTAATAACAGCCTGACGGTTCGATCGATCAAGTTAAGCTACGCTTGCCGCGGTTGGTCCGTGAATGGGTGACCATCACCCATTCATGGACCAACCAACCAACCAACGGTTGTTGTTTTTTGTTTGTTGTTTTAAAACATTTTTTTTTTGTAAAAATGATTCAGTTTTGCTCCATTTTATTAAAAGTGGTTCTGTAGTTATCAACCTTAAATTTTAGCTTGTGAATATAACGTTTCGAGAATGCACAATTAAAATATCTGACCAAAATCAAAAATCCATACTATGCGAAAGTGTGTCTGTCTGTCTGTTACCTCTTCACGCTTAAACCGCTGAACCGATTTAGATGAAATTTGGTATAGAGATAGTTTGAGTCCCGGGAAAGGACATAGGATAGTTTTCATCCCGATATTCCCACGGGATCGACACTTTTGCGGGTGAAACCGCGAAGCGCTGCTAGCAGTCATATAAATAATCCCAAAATGGTACACAAAAAGGTACTAATTCAACAAAGTAACCATTTCGTCCAGTTTTCAAAATGTTTTTGTTCTACCGTGATTGCTCTGCGGTGCGCATTAATTATATTCAGTAAACAGATCTGTTTCAGTTCAACAATCTGATGAAATCACATAATTATAATTATTCAGGCTCATGTAAAGAAATCGAGGCTCGTGTTTTCTCTTGGGACTATAAAATAATGGCCGTTATGTAAGAGTTCATCCAAAAACATATTACCATTGTAGCTCCAAGCATTGCTGCCAGTGCCAGATTAAGACTATTTGATGCCCTAAGCAATGCACGCCTGTAGGCCCTCCTATCCACTAGTCGCCTCGTATTTTTCCAAAACATCGACGAGCGATTTGTAAAGATTGGCGCACATCTCTAGAGTGACTTTTAGGTCTTGTAATATCTTGTTGATAAACAGCCTTGCCTTTCATGTGCTAGCAAATACTATTTCGGTGCTGTTTCTGCCTTATGGTGCTCCCCGAGACGTGATGCCCTAAGCAATTGTTTAATTTGCTTATGGGCTAATCCGGCACTGATTGCTGCTACCAAACGCCAAAGCTACGTCTACATTAGGCGACGTCCGCACTGACAGGTGGTTTGCAAAGCGAAGTGAAACGAAAGTAGGTTGCGGCGTACGCACTGACAGGTGACGTACTTAGTGCCTAGAGCCTCGCGAGACACCTGCGAGTAGCGAAGTGAAACGAAAGTCAAGGCTGCGGCGTATACGCAATGACAGGTGACGTACTTAGTGCCTAGAGCCTAGCGAGACACCTGCGAGTAGCGAAGTGAAACGAAAGTAATGCTGCGGCGTACGCACTGACAGGTGACGTACTTAGTGCCTAGAGCCTAGCGACTTAGCGAGATACCTGCGAGTAGCGAAGTGAAACGAAAGTAGTCTGCGGCGTACGCACTGACAGGTGACGTACTTAGTGCCTAGAGCCTAGCGAGATACCTGCGAGTAGCGAAGTGAAACGAAAGTAGTCTGCGGCGTACAGACTTATTAACTGTTAATTTTTAGTTACAAAGGTCTTAAAATTGTTATTAATTGCATTATTCATAAAATTCATGTACGTAATACAAACACACATGTCAAAAATCATAGTGTCATCTCGTCACGGAATTAATGTATCCTTCGTTTTTCTACTGAAACTTATTTTATTTTTCTTTTTCAGGAAACTCTCCGTCTCAAATGCCGAGTGAACCAAAGTGTGTGTCTAAAGCTACTGACACTACCCTAGAACATGGTAAAGTTACTAAAGAGTGCGACTGAGACAAAAAATATTAAAAAGGGACAAAGCACCTTTAGTGTTACGTGTAGACAAAGTGACTGGGTGGACAAAGTGTTTGGACTAGTTATAAAGGCCTCAGAGTACATTTACAGGCCAGTGGCCTAGAAAAAAGGGCCTCAGTTAAAGTGGTTTATAAAAAGGTGTAAAGTGTATATTTAATGTGATAAAATTCGGTAAAAATCGGTTTGGAACTTATGGACCCGTCCGTTGTGATTTTTGAACAATTTCTTTTTACAATAAAATGTGTGATTTTTGTTTCTTTCAATTGAATTATTTCAAATTTTTTGTCAAATTTGGTTTAACACAAATTTTTAATTGTTAAACAATAGATTGCCAATTAATTTATTTTAATAAAAATAAAATAATATGCAAATAGATTTTTGAATTATTGATTATTAGAAAGAACGATAAATGTCAATTTGATAGAACGAAAAATACCTAGATTGTAAATTAGTTTTGCATCTTCCTCAAGATGTATAAGACTGAATTTGTGTAGAACTTACACACATTTAGATAAACAATTAGTTGATTACATTATTGTAATTAATTCTTATTATAATTACATTTAAAATACCGCGCAAAATAACTTTTTTTTATTGTCATATGGCATATATTTTTTTGCAAATTACAGATTTGTAAAAATAATTGGTATTTTTTTCTTATTAAAAATTATTATTGTTTAAAGGAGATTAGCTAACAAAAATATAGATAAGTACGTTGTGAATGTATATAGTGTATATATTATAAGTATGTTATACGAACAGTTGCCATACTAGTTACATAGTTTAACATGTATCTAAATTAATAATTATTGTCACAAAATCGAGCTTTTATGTTACATATAATAATAATTATTTAATTTTGTGTTTGTCAAGGAAAAGATATAAAGAGAAGGAAGAAATAAAAAATAAGGAAAGATGTTTTTTCCGAAAGATATACGAAAATGAGAAGTTATCGACGCTTGAAAAGTGAAAATGTTAAAAAACGTATTGTTGTTTTAAAAGTATTTCGGAATATTGAAAGCTTACTCGTGGAGGGAAAAGCGATGTTGTTTAAATGTAAATTATATAAAATATTATAAATATGAATACCTACTTAATGTGATAACAGTTGCATGAATGATTGACATCTCAGTTCACGATAAGAAAAAAATATAACTTTTATTCATAATTATATTGCGCTCCGATTTGGCCTAAAGTTTCATTAAAAACTGTGTTTCAGTAAGTATTTTTTTGTCAACGAAACATTTAAAAAAAAATCTTTTAAGACAACGTTATCTAGTAAAATTACATTAAAGTAAGAAGTGCATTATAAATTCCTAATAGAAATAAAACGGTTTTCTCCATCACCATTTAATTGTTTTTATTGATAAAATCTTTTTATATTAAAAAAAATTAAAATATAAAAAGAGTTTATTGTTTTGATTAAAAGTTCGTGAACTGAGTACTTACTGAGATTAATATTTGATTTTACAAATTATTTTTTTTTTTTCATTTTTATATTGAGTTTGAAACAGACCAAGATTTTTTGCAGGCTAGATTTAAATTAGCGTATTATTTTTATCTGTAAAATATAGTACCATGACTTAGATTTTATAGATATTTTTAAGGTACAGTCGCTACTTAAATTATTTTAGTTACCATGGAAGTTTGCTTTATTTCATCTATGAATAATTTTTGTATAGCTATTGTTTTATTTAACGAAAATATATAAAAGAAAATCTTTGACTCGGTAATATTGAATTTCGTATTTTTTTTATTGTAGCATACCTACTAATTTTATATATTTTTGTGTTTTCTTACTGTTAAAATATTAATCTCTTTTTGCAAACGACTGTACCTTTTGCTTTGAGCATTTAATAATTATGTTCAGTAATCATTACTAGCATTTTGTAAAAGCAATTTTAAGTAATAGTTTCGTTTTTTTGTGATGTAAAATTCCTTTGGAAATAATAAATGTGAATTTATAATAAGTGTTGGTTTTTTTATATCCTGAATTTCAGCAAAGTAAAATATGCAAGCTTAACTTTGGCAAAAATTAAGGTAAATGCGCAGTTGTAGCCCGCGAAATTCAATTTTTCTTACGTTTTATGCAATTTTCAGGTCAGTGTCAGGTTTTATCTTGATCAAAATATGATTCACGACTATAACAGGTACGTATTTAGAGAATTATAATCATTATCATTAATACATCTTCCTAAGTTAGATTAAAAAAAGTGCTTAAGGTTCTGTAAATGTATTATAGTCGGTATGCCCCGGATCTTCAAAGCCTTTTGCCTCGTCCATCCAAATCAAGAGACACTAGTGAACCATGTTACATCGCAATAGCAGAGCTACTGGACCGCATTATCCCATAGAATGATCAAACACCATTATTTGTGTTACCCATACACGACATGGGGACTTAACTATGTAAACATTTTGACTGCGCTTCCATTGAAATCAATATTTGTAAATATAGTGGACAGGAATGTGATTGATTGTATACGGCATAAAGCCGGTTAATTTGTGGTAATAGTCAGCAACAAAAGTCGATTAACACTTAATTTTTTTTTATGTTAATAAGCAAAATATTTGTTCAAAATTGTAGCAGGCTTTTCACATAATAGCAAAGAGTTTATATTCTAAAAATCATACTTCTGCTGCAATTTTGAACAAATATTTTGCTCAATAACTAAGATTAAAAAAATTGAAGTGTTAATCGACTTTTGTTGCTGACCGTACCTCATCATCAGCCTACAGCAGTCCACTGCTGGACATAGACTTCTCTAATTGGACGCCATTTAGCTCGATTCCCGGTGATTCTTATCTAGGTACTACCAGCCACCCGCCTACAGTGTTTCGTATGTAACATCACAGTAACGAGACATCGATTGAACATGGCTTCGCAATATGATATTTACGCAGTCAAATCGTTCGCAGTACAGTTTTTCGATGTAACGAAATATCGCAGTAAAAAGACGTCGATTTAACAAGGCGTCGCAACTCGCAGTAGGTATAGAGGTCCGGGCCATGGTACGGAGCGAGAGTGCATGGGAGGCTATCGCCTCCTTCTGCAAAGCAGTGATGCTCGCGAAGGAGGAGGCGAAGCGCGTGAGGGAGAGGCAATCCTTGCGCCCTCACGCCCCCAGCCGCCGCAGGAGACGCCCCGGGCGTCGGGAGTCGATAGCCGATTCCCGGCCACCGTAGGCGCGGGCTTGCGGGCGGCGAGCAATGGGCAGCTCGCCGTCCGGTAAGGACCAGGCCCGGGTCGACGGCGCGTTGTGTTCCACGCGCGCCTCAAGGAGATGTCAGCACCATCTGACGGGGTCTGCTAGGGCCGATGCCCGCCAGGGTCGCGGGTTGTTCGAAAGAGATACCGTGGCCCCTGGCACAGGCAAGTGAAGGAACACGGGTGGGTTTTAGTCAGTAAGAGTCTGACACTCCCTTCCGCTCCACCCAGAGCGGGAGGGGTCATTTGATGATTTCCCATCCACAAAAAAAAAAAAAAGGTAAAAAGATGCCGATGAAAGGTTTTCGAAGAAACAAAATTCGATGATACGGCTTTCGCACTCAAGTAGGTATATTCCCGCAATAAGGGTGCTGAATTTAAATGTAATCAATTTCACTTAAATGTAAAAATACCTTTGCAATAAATATAAGAGGTCTTGCCCGGTCTTGCCCTGCACCCCATAATTTTAAACAAAATCGTTAACACTCAAATTCACCTCATTCTCTTCAACAGCTGGACAATTAATTCAAACAACCCTGTAATCTCTGTAAATTACTACAAAATGTACCCAAATGAGTATCAAAATTGTTGCTGACCGAAGTTTTAAGCATTTTGAGTACCTACCTGATAAAGTGGAGGCTATCAAATGTGACGAAATGAGGAGATGGTTTGTTAGAAATGAGAGGTTGAGGCGGGGTTACCGAGGTTGGTCCATGGATGATCTTTTAACAAAAAAAAAACAAAATATTAAAAAAAAAAATTTAAAGAGTGTCCGTGGAGTTTTTTGCCCGTTCTTCTCCATAGGTACCTATTACGCTTTAGAATGGGCAACTAGCTTCATCTTTCTGACTGACCGAACCCTTGACATTTCAAAAGTGCCTGTAATTGGTTTATCACACTAATAAAGGCGGAAGTTTGTGTGTGTGTGTTTATATGTTTGTTACTTCTTCACGCTCAAACGGCTGGACCAATTTTGACACCCTGAATTAACCGCGGGGCGCAGCTAGTTTTGAATAAATGCTTTGAGTTTTGAGTTTTTTTTTAAGATTGAACCTTTTTTAAGATTTAGCAATTATGACATTCTGGGTGTAGATACTCTACCCGTAACGAGTCAGAAGCCCGAAAGTCTGACAACCAGTCTTACCAAGGGGTATCGTATTACCCAGTAACTGAGTTGTGGAGGTCAGATAAGCAGTCGCTCCATGTAAAATACTGGTATTCAGCAGCATCCGGTTAGACTGGAATCCGACCCCAACATAGTTGGGAAAAGGCTAGGCAGATGATGCCGGTATCCTCGCAATGTGTTCCTTCACCATTCGAGATCAAAAAATTGCGTAAAATTGACGCTCAAGGCTTTAAAATTGATATCGTTTACATCGTAAGAAAATGCCACACCATTATTTCTGATCGTTGACAGGTAAAACATTATTTAAAATGTGAAATAAATTGAGATATTTCGACGATAAACGCATAAAAATTTTGCAAATGGCGGCGATACATCGCATCGAATTTGGGGCACTTTACGAAATAAAATTTAAGTGTAATTTTTTTATGCAGTGGGAATTAGGTTTAAATTAGGCACTTATGTTGTTTATCCCAAATTTATAGTATTCGTGGTTATAGGTGATCGATTCAGGTTTTATATTGGCGATGATTGAGTAAAAAACTATACAAATTAACTTTGGGTCACTTTTATACTTCACCGATATGTTTTTGGAACGAAGTTTCTTAACGCCACTTTCGGATTTGGTAGGAGGTAGAAATCGTCATGTTAGGAAAAAGCGTTATGCAGCCTCCATGTTACTTTCTCTCTCTCTGTCTCTTTCTATTATATACGAATGTAATGTGCGCGCGAGTATCGCGTAAGGAATTTTTATTTTTTTATTACCGACTTCAAAAAAGGAGGTTATCAATTCGATACGTATGTATGTAATATTATTGGAATTGCATTATATTCACATATGACAATCTACTAAGGCTTCCAAACAAATATACAAAATTTCATAGACGTATGTATGTATGTATTTATGTATGTATGTTTGTCCACGCATTTCTCAGCAACTATTAATCGGATCGTGACCATTTTTTTTGTATTAGCTTACATTTACTTCAACTTAGGGAACAGTGCAAGTTTCATCAAAATCGGTTCGGTAATTTTCAAGAAATGGACTAATACGTGTAAGTGTGACGGCCTGGCGTATTGATACGAGCTACGGGTGTAGTGTCAAAGGGAAAACATCTCAAAACGTTGGTCAAATTCTAGTGCAGAAACTAAAAATTACGAAATAAAAAGTAATTTAAAAAAATTAAACCGACTTCAAAAAGAAATCAACTCAAAATTATGAAATAACTTTAATTTCGGAAGTCGGTGGCAAAAAACTTAAATATACCCAAGACACCGACTTCCGAAATTAAAGTTATTTCATAATTTTGAGTTCATTTCTTTTTGAAGTCGGTTTAATTTTTTTAAATTACTTTTTATTTGTTAAGGCGAATTGATTCTGATTTTACTAGAAGCAATATAGGGGTCAACGACCTCTGATAGTGTTTGACATGAAGTATGGGTTGAGAAAATGTGTTTTATCGTTTTTAAATAATCCATACCCATCAGGACTACAGAATTTCGCTAGCTAATTCAATTTAACCCTTAATATAGTGAATTTAAGATTAAATTCACTTATTACTGTCCTTTGTGTAGTCTCTTACAAGCTGTAAGCCATTTCTATTTACCACATACAGCCACAAGGCACTGCCACATATGTAAATGACCACTTGGCAACGTCGGAAGTAATGTGGTCACACTGGCCGTCCGACAAATGGTTACATACCCTGTGGCGTGGTTGCACTGCATCTGCAGTATAACTAGCTAATAACTAGCATCTATCTAGTTGGAATAAAACCACTGTTTATGTAGAATATACAACATTGTTTTTAGTATATGCGAAACCCGAAACACGTGTCTAGTATTTTTATGTAAATAATCTATGTACAAAATTTCAAAACTTAATAAGCTTATAACTTTGTGATTTTTCATGATACAGAATGAAAAATCACAAAGTTTTAGGCTTATTAAGTTACCTGTTTGTCCGTACAAAAACATGCTCAACCGCGCCGCTCGCGCCGCGCCCTCTTGCGCTCATTGACCTAGGTACCTAACCGTTCGGCGCGGAGATTGGATAACCTACTTAGTGTCGCTCGGTGTCCAACTTTTAACCTTTTTTTAATATTTTTGGGACAAAATATAACAGGGAGTAAAAATTATTGGAATCGATTCATTTTCTTATTCTGAACAAACTATATTCAGGTTTCGCATATACTAAAAATAACGTTGTATAACCCTGTATATACATATAGTATAGACGAAGTATGTTTTTTTTTTATTTTTTACCCAGTTAAAGTTGGTATGTTATTTTTGACTAAAAGTTTGTAGTTAAAAATTAAAAAAAAACCTTCGTCTAAGACATATAAGGCTCAAAATGCTGTAAATGGTGTCAACTATCACTCCCTTGAAGCTTTGCACTCAGCTTCCAAACACCCTGTATATTGTCGTGATAAGAACTTGTAATAAGAAATGAGGATCTCTGGGTCTCTGGAGCATCTTGCTACTATATAATTTGCGATTATTCTGATGTACGAGGCTGTGGGTTTATACCCGGGCAAGTACCAATGGGACATTTTCAGATTCATACTGTAAGGGAAAAACAAAAAAAAATTTAGGCATATTGACACCGTTTTTTGCCGTTTTAAGGGGGACTACATGACCTAAAGAGCGGTCACTGTCGGACTGCATAGAAAAGAATGAGAAGCGCGATGACACAACGATTGCAAAATATGAAGCCGGCCGATGGCTTCAACTAAACGAGATTTCTGTGATATTATAGGCTTCTACACCGTTCACCTTTTAAACCCTGTTTTTGTATGAGCATAAATAAAAAACTGGCCAAGTGCGAGTTGGACTCGCACACGAAGGGTTCCGTACCACAAGGCAAAAACGCCGAAAAAAACACGTTTGTTGTATGGGAGCCCCCCTTAAATATTTATTTTATTTTGTTTTAAGCATTTGTTGTTATAGCGGCAACAGAAATACATAATTTGTGAAAATTTCAACTGTCTAGCTACCGCGGTTCTTGAGATACAGCCTGGTAACAGACAGACGGACGGACGGACAGCGAAGTCTTAGTAATAGGGTTCCGTTTTTACCCTTTGGGTACGGAACCCTAAAAAGGCAGAAAGAACGGAGAACGCTAAGCGAAATCGAACAAATCCGCGGACGAAGTTGCGGGCAGAAGCTAGTTACTAGATAAGGATTCTTCCCCCACAAGACTATTAAACTTCATCCCACTAAACTTACACCAAACTGCAGGATACAAAAAACATTAGTTCCTGCTATCAAAGGAAGTAATGTCGCGACAAAGATCCTCGCTAGGATGGAGGGTAGATAAGATAATCTAGGGTTATTTATAAAACCGAGGTAAGAAGGGATATAGAGGAAATGTTGTTAGAGGATGTTGAGGATAAAAGTCGGTAGGTAAATGATAAAAAATAGTCACTTTGATAAAGATTTTGTGCGAAAAAGCAAACATTGCAATCATCCCAGCGCTGTTTTGCTGGATTCGTTATATCTTGCGTTATTTCTCCTTTCTTAGGGTTACGTACCTACCCAAAGGGTAAACACGGAACTCTATTACTAAGACTTCGCTGTCTGTCCGTCCGTCTGTCACCAGGCTGAATCTCAATAACTGCGGTAGCTAGACAGTTGAAATTTTCACAAATTATGTATTTCTGTTGCCGCTATAACAACAAATACTAAAAACAAAATAAAATAAATATTTAAGAGGGACTCCCATACAACAAACGTGTTTTTATCGGCGTTTTAGCCTTGTGGTACGGAACCCTTCGTGTGCGAGTCCGACTCACAGTTGGCCAGTTTTTACCTTTTTCTTTAGTAAAGTCTCACAATTGCTGAAACTTTATTACATTAAAATCTAGCCTAGTAACTAACAAGTAAGTAATTTAAATATTACTTAAACTGCTAAGCAGCTATATAATTAAGAAATCGTCCAATAACATCACGTCTATTTAGTGATAAGACACTTGATTCACGTGTTCTCTAAAAGATTCAGCACTTGCACTACAGTTTAAAGGTCATAGCACATGTATCAAATCGGAAAGGGATCGGCACCGTATCGCCTTTCGCCTCGCCGTCAAACAGTCGTCAACCTAACGTAAGCACGTAACCAAAGCGGATCAGAAGCTCCGATATGACGAATCGGCTACGGCTCGGCGACGCCGCGGTTACGGCTCGCGACGCCGCGGTTACGGCTCGCCGACCGCTGGTTGATTGTGCAGCAGGCAGGCCGGAGGGGTGAGAGGGGCAAGGGTGGACGAAGAGACGTAAACTCGGGTACGGAGAGACGTAAGCGCGGGGACGACGAGCCGTAACACACCGCACCGTGGTTCGTGAGCTTGTCCCGAGGCGAGGCGATTACATTACGATTCCGATTAGCGTGCGTTGTAGGGAGTTTCATACAAAGAATACTGAACGGCTCGAGTTGATACGGTGCCGATCCCTTTCCGGTTTGATACGTGTGCTATTTATTACCTTTAGTTGACTTACTCGGCACTCAACTAACTCAGACGGTTTTACCCTTTTAAGTCTTCGCAATAATTCAGTGTCGTCAAGGAGTTGGATTGCCTCGACGTTCACGTGATGATGAAGTTATTTCTCCTGACAAAGTTTATTCTGTTTATATGTATATGTATATCTATGTACTAGTACTTATTTATTCTTTTAGTTTTCGAGTTATTTATCTCTTGTATTGCACCTGCCATGTTTTGTCGCTGCATCTCTCTAAAAAATACTGTACAAAGGCATTTTCTTACTTGTACCTACATAAAATAAAAAAAACAAAAGGCAAACAAATATATCAGGCATATTATAACCAAACAAACACTTTTTACTAAATCTATTTCAGATGACCTTATTAATGATGTTCTTCAGAAACCTCAGGTGCGTAGTAAGTACTCGCAACCGGCTTGTGTGTATGACTTTGAATGGACGTAAACGAAGCCGCGTATGTGAGGATCGTAGCAGTTTCTGACCCATGGGGAGAAAGCGTTATTTTATGCCTTTGTGCTTTTTGCAGTTCCTTTGAAGGAACTACTGAGAATTTTTGGATCAGTCGTTCCTTTGCAAAAGCTAAAGGAACTACTGAGACTAGATACTAGATAGTTCCTTTAGCAGTTTCTTTGAAGGAAACAGAGATATATTTATGTCATGTATATTGTCAATGTGTGTGTGTGTGATGTGTGTGTTATTAATGTGTGTTGTCCTTGTCTGTCTTTGGTGCCTAGCCCTGACATCAAGCAATGGACAAAATTGTCAACATTTTGTAAGCTTGAGTACGAGGCTTTTGACTACGTTGTGTGTGTATATTTTGTCTTCTTTTTAATTTTTTTTTTAATGGAATGTGCGTTTTGTTTGTGCAGAATAAACAATTTTTCTTTATTTCTATATTGTTTACCTTGGGCAACATTTTTGTTACCACTCCGGGTTTCGCAAGCAAAACACCCGTTCGGATCCAAACTTAAGCATCCATTGCAGGAAACAGTACGATTACTATCTTTTTACTCATTTGAAATGGTTTCCATCCGCTTAGTTCTGGTAATGTGACCAAAAGGCGACTGATATGCATTCTTTTTGTTTTTCCTTGTTAAGGAGATAACAGGTATGTGGCTGTTTGTAAAGATAAAAGATCTTTCACTGGTCGTGGTTCCCGGGACTATAAGCTCCGTTACTAAACTTGATGACTGTCTAATTGTTTTGACAGCCCACAACATACTGTTAGACACTTGATATTCAGCCATCATACAGAACGGATTCAATCTTTATATTTCTTCGCAATCTGTATTTTATTCGAGAAAACCTTTACTGGTCCTTCAATACCTACCTATCTTCAAAATATGTTATTATAAAGATATAGCGCAAAAGAATAAAAAATAATGATCGGAACTCATTTAATTTCAAAGACACTTTCCTTCAGGAAGTTCTTATTGGAAGTGGTCTCGACTCCGGGATTTTACTGAGAAAAAATAAAGACGGATTACAACGTTTTAACCCTTTGATAACGAAACGCGTTAAGAGGACAATAAAGTAGTGCAAACTTACCGCGTAGCGACGAGCTACACACAAGCGACACTCGACTTGCAACAGCGACTGCGGAGAAAACAAATGAAAGAAGATGTTTAGAGCATGCCACGAGTCACCGCGACACGACTTGCGCACCAACGACGGATGGAGCATCCTAATTGACTCATCATCATTTCAGCCGAAAGACGTCCACTGCTGGACATAGGCCTCGGGACCAAGCACCTTCACTTCGACCGGTTCTGTGCTTCTCGCATCCAACGGGTTCCTGCTGTAGCCAAGGGTAGGCGGGCCGCCGGGTACTAGGGGCCAAGTATTTTTTGTGCTTGTCATTCTTGGGGCCGGTTTGCCATAATCGCCACGCTTGGCAGGCGGGTTGGCGATCGCAGCATGGTATAGTGGTGGAATGCATAGAGAACGCTGCTGGCCTAAATGACTAACACACTTTCAATCTAAGTCTGGTGGTGGTGGTGGTGGTGTGACTGGTGGTGTGGTGATTGGTGTAAAATTTTCATCAAAAGTCGAAAACTATGCGGCCTAAAAAAAAAGAAAAAATGTTTGAGAATGTGCAAACTGCGCTCTTCCTTATGATATCCCACATGCCCTAGCAGCCCCACTTCGAATTTTTCGGACCCCCTTTCAGGCCCTGTTGCAAAAAATATACATATACTTTCATTTCTTTCTTATTTGCAAAATAGTTGGGCAAACGTCATCTAACACTATTCCAAATTTCAAGTTTATAGCATTAGTACTTAGTTCTTGAGATATCCAGCTGTGACAGACAGACAGACAGACCGACAGAAAGACAGGCAGACTGAGTCTCACCATAAGGGTTCCGTTTTACCATTTTGGTATGGAACCCGAATAACGCAATGGACGTGGGTGAACTGTCAAAATGAAACCCATTCCGATCAATTGTCATTATATGTGTGTTACGCAATACCCCGGAGGTGACACGCGTGTGTCGCTTGACGCAAATCGCGTCGGAAGTCGCATCACTCGAGGCCGTGAACGGTGCCTTATACCGTCACAAGTCTGTAAAGCCCTCAGGCGGAGATAAGGCCCCCCTTCCTCATGCCTCCTGGGCCCCTGGGACGATGTAAAACTTCCGCGACACAGCACAGCTCAGGTTCAAGCCTTGTACACTTGTTTATTTCATCGCTCGTTTCTTAGTTTTTTATTTTGTAAAGCGCTGCGTAAATTATGAGAAAATTTCGTGTTGCTGTGTCATTAAAAATTATTTTTAAATTTTTTGGGTCTTTTTTTTTTCGCTGTCGGTGAAAATTGGGGCAACTTATCCCTGCCGTGTTTTATAGGGTGATTTTAGGGTCAAAGGGTATTATGCGCTAAGGTAAATCGCGAAATTCAAATTTACTTGCGTTTTTTGCAATTTGCAGGTTATGTGTCGACCCCGTGGGAATATCGGGATAAAAACTGTCCTTTGTCCTTCCCGGGGATGCAATATATCTCTATGCCAAATTTTATCGAAATTCGTTCAGTGGTTTAGGCGTGAAAAGGTAACATACATACAGACAGACAGACAGTTACTTTCGAATTTATAATATTAGTATGGATATGGCTTTACAGAATTATTATCATTAGAATTATCAATACAACTCTCAAGTTCTTATTACCCTATTGAATGACTATTTCATGATACCATAACATTTGAAGCCAATTCTAACAACACTGTAGGCGTTGCCTGAGGTTGCAGCGCGGTGCGGGAGGGGTGTGGGTGACGTGAGGCGAGAGTCAAGAGCTCAGTGATTCGTCAACTTGTGACAACTACCACTGAAACTATCGAAAAGCGTAGACCAAATATCATCTGCATACTCCTGTCCTTATCACAATTCACTTGGGGTCGGCACAACATGTCTTTTTCTTCCATACTTCTCTATTATTCATAATCTTGGTAGTCACCCCCTTTCTAACCATATCATCATTCACACATTCCATCCATCGTTTCTTTGTTCTTCCTCTACTCTTATAGCCATCGACATTCATACACAAAACTATCCTCACGAAATTTTCCTCGTTCCTCCGTATCACATTTTAAACCATTTCAAGTAAAAATCAAATCGTAAAAGGAACAACGTAAAGAGAGTTACTTATTCAAAGCATTTCTTAAAGCACTGCAAAGTTGTAAAGTTAAAAATAAATAAATAGGTTAGGTGTAGAGTGCACTGAGTTACTGCGCGCACATTTTAAATTTAGAGTAAAATAAAATTACTTAAAGAGTAACTTTATAGCGTGTCACACCGTTCCGTAACAAACAGTGAAACATTTCAAAAGGAATGTGGTCAGGGGGCCTAAAAAGGCCACTTTGGCAGACTCATAAAAGGATAACATAATGGACGGTAATCGTATCAAATCCCATTGGTGAAGCATTTTCAGTTTTTTTTTTTTGTCTGTGCTAAAATACCAATCAATCCAATCCAACTGCAATCACAATCTCTTTGATTGTACCTACGTATTGCAGCGAAAAAAAGAAGAACACGGACTGTCTGACTGTATTCATATTGTTATCCTTTTATGACTCTCCAAAGTGGCCTTTTTAGGCCCCCTGAACTCACAACAACTATTGGAATATCTCAGTTATTGGGTTGTAACAGTTGGATGGGACCAAACCTAATAATAGACCTCAGACCGTATTTCCGCCACGGCGACCAATCTCAACGGAGACTAGTCTTCGGCGTGGGGGATATTAAAGTGAACAAGTGTTTGTGCGCAGGCACAAGTGCACTCCCTCACTCTCACAGTCCAATGGGACGCCAGTCCGACACGATCGGAGAGAGATCAGGCGCAGTTCCGAGACACGGGGTGTCACACCGCTAACTTCCAAACTCAGGGCTGTTACTAAGAAATGCCTAATGGAAAAACTCAATAACACTGCCCGACCGGGAATCGAACCCAGGACCCCACGCTCAGCAGTCTCGCTTGTGACCACGTAACCAACCACAACACAGAACGGAAATGGCTAGGCTGAACATGACCCTGAAAATCATCATCATCATTTTCCACCGAAAGACGTTCACTGCTGGACATAGGCCTTCACCAAGCATCTTCACTTCGACCAGTTCTGTGAAAAGATGCCTGAACTCAAATTTAGTTTAGTTTGTGAACAACAGAATCGGCGCCATTGAAAAAAGTGCCAATACTGATAAATCATGGTATCCACTGTCATAAAAGCACTGTTGTAGTGATGATACTTTTTTTTTTTACTGCAAATAACTCCAACTATTGTACAAACCTACTTACAAAATAAAATCATTTCATTTCAATCATTGCCCTGTTTCGTTTGATCCACGATTTTTTGCCCACCTTGTATAATATGCTAGTTGTGCGGTAAACTCTACTTGCGCGATGCAGGATCTTGCGTGACGATTGTGATGCGTAGTGAGCATGTGGCGATGTAGATGCCGCCACAGCCTCAACATTCTTGATGCGACAGTTCTTGACCACGACATTAGTACATAACGATACTTGTGACTTAACTACTCTATTATTGCATTAATAGGTACTACTTAAGTGACACGTATCTTAAGACGTGTGACCTAAACGCGCACTAAAGTCATGCTTTTCTGTGTAAAAATGGACTAGCTAGGTCACAGATAAGGGTGAAACAAATGCGGGTTTAGGTCACAGGGTGCTATAAAAGCTATTTTTATATCGTTAGAAGAATAAAATACTTTTCTAGTCACTGTTACGATACGGTGTCTAGCGAGGAAAAGCTACATTCACTTGGAATGTACGTGCTTCATGAGATATATTAGCGGATACGCGCGGCAAGTGCCATTTATGAAACATAAGAAAATACAGAACCGGGACGACACTGTCGGGGTTGTCACGTAAGAGTTTTATATAAATACGTACTTTAGGCGGGTATCACATCTCCGCCGCAAAACCATAGCAGCGAAACCGCATTAGTTCCGCCATGTCTTGTCCGTTGTACGACTAGCGAAACAGAAGCGAAACTGCCTTGTGGGAAATCATCAAATGACCCCTCCCGCTCTGGGTGGAGCGGAAGAGAGTGTCAGACTCTTACTGACTAAAACCCACCCGTGTTCTTTCCTTAGCCCTTTATGTTCCGAGCCAGCGGTAACCCTTTCGGACAATCCCGCTGACCCGGCAGGCTTTGGCCCTTCACTGATGCTGACATCTCTTCGAGGCGCGCGTGGAACACGTACGCGCCGTCCGGCACGGGCCTGGTCCTGATCGGACTGTGAGCTAAGTGAAACTGCCTGAGACCGTGAGAATATCGGGATAAAAAGTAGCCTATATGTTAATCCAGGGTGTCAGCTGCCTCCGTACAAAATTTTATCAAAATTGGTTCAGCCGTTTGAGCGTGAAGAAGTAACAAACATATAAACACACACACACCCCCCCTCACACACACACACCCCCTCACACACACACACACTCACAAACTTTCGCCTTTATAATATTAGTGTGATTAGAATAGAAGTATCCGCAAACAAATTTTTTTATGAGTTTAAAAAAAATTACGTCATCCCTTAATAGGGATGAAGTATTTAATTTTTTAGGTCGTAGGTTCGAACCCAGACCGGCGTTTTACTTTGTGTAAATTATATCACCACTGCTCTCAAAACGGTGAAGGAAAACCACGTGAGGAAACCGGCATGTCCTAGAACCAAAAATTCGAAGACATGTGACATCTACCAACCCGCACTGGGCCCGCGTGGTGAGAGGAGGCCCGTGTCCCAGCAGTGGGAACATTATAGGCTGATTATGTATTTATTTTTTACTAGCTGCGCCCCGCGGTGTCACCCGCGTAAATGTCGATCCCGTGCGTGGGATAAATGATAAATGATTTTATTTCTATAAGTTTGTACAAACACTTTTACACGTCAATCATATTTTTTTTTAAACTAGATGAGGTCGGCGTTTCCTGACTATTTTGAGAAGAAAGGCCGAAACAAACTGGGAATATCGGGAATATAGAAAGTATATGTTAATCCAGAGTGTCAGCTACCTCCATACAAAATTTTGTCAAAATTGGTCCAGCCGTTTGAGCGTGAAGAAGTAACAAACACTTATAAACACACACACACTCACAAACTTTCGCCTTTATAATATTAGTGTGATAGTGTTTTTGTGCTAATGCACAACCCTATCTCCAGTTAGAATCACGGTTCGCGACACAGTAAAACTAAAGTTAAAATAACAAAAAGTGAAGTTGAAATTTAATTTCAACGTTCGTGGTGTCGTACCAAGCGTTTCGTTGAAAAGAATTTGTTGAAAATTGCATTTCAACGAAATAATAAATTTCAAAACGTCCGTACAATGTAAGGTATTGTTTTTTTTTTGGGATTTCAGTAATAGTTTTATGCGAATTTTGAGAGCAGGGTGACAATTACAATACAATATAACTGGGTGCAGCTGAATACTAGTATTTTTCATGGGGCGACTGCCTATCTTACCTCCACAACCCAGTTACTGGGTAACACGATACCCCTTGGTAAGACTGGTTGTCGGACATTCGGGCTTCTGACGACCCGTAAAGACTGTCAAAGATCCACGAATAACAGCCGGGACTAACGGCTTAACGTGCTTTCCGGGGCACGGCGGGGTCTAGGTATGTAAAGATGGTCACCCATCCATGGACCAACCGCGGCAAGCGTAGCTTAACCTGTTCGATCGACCCGTGCGACTGTTACGACTTAGCCACAAGCCCTCCAATTGCGTTACACACTAACAGTAGCGGTGGCTTTCATTTTGACAGTTCAACAGCATTCATTGCGTTATTTACGTTGTTGAGCATACGAATTTGCCGAACAAGAAGCAATGAATTGGCAATAACCTTCAAAATGATTCAGAATGAGATTGATAGTGTGTTACGCAATTATGGTGCTGGTCATACACGCATGTCTGTTGCGAGTAGGTACTACCCACGTGACCTTTCTGAAGGACATCACCGACAAGGTCACTATACAGGGAGATTGGAAGATGAGTGCAAAACTTTAAGGCGAAGATAGTACAGACAATTTAGAACCATTTAAGCCATGGTTGTCTTAGACGAAGTCTTACCAAATTTTTTTTAGTAGTCTTGCAAACGGCACACTCACACAGACGCGCGCATCCACGGTACCAGTAAGCGGCACCCGTGACTGAGAGCACCGCGACTATCGCTAGGGGTACCGTAGATGCGCGCGTCTGTGCGAGTGTGCCGTTTCGAACGTTAGTACCTACGTAGTTTCCGTACTGTTCATATCTTTACTGTGGTGGTTACCTGCTCTTTTTGAATCTGAACTTAGATTGTATCCAAGCTAACACGTTGGTAAATCTATCAAGCCCCAGGATATTAGATTCGCTCGATTTCCTGAGGGCGTGTCAGTAGAACGTCTAAGAGAAATCTTTATGGTATTTACTTAGTCGTGGTCTTTGTGATGACCGGGGTTCCAAGTAAACTGAATATAGAAAGAAAAACATAGGCACTACTTATCAACAAATGGCTTCTAGTTTCTTCGCAATCTAAACACCTTAATTATTAAACAACGGAAAACAAATAAAAGTAAATAACTTAAACATAAAACAAAGTAGACAAAAAACAAAATAAAAATAAAACAAAAATAAATTTCGACATTCAGTGGCGGAGTCGGGTTAAAGATATTTGTCGCGGGTTCGATCCCAGCCTGAGACTTTTCTTTTGCTTTATCAATATATTTTTGTTTTATTTTTATTTCGTTTCGTATTTTTGTTTTATTTTTTTTTCGTCGTACAACAAGAATACTTTGCCATCACTCACTGACATATCGGATATACATTAAAACCGAGTACATCCCGAGGACAGCCGAACACATCCGAATGTAGCGCGGTGTCGGTTACGGTAACAATGTCGCGAATTCAATGGTTTTTTCCCATCTCAAAAACTGCCCAATGCGCCTAAAGAAGTTTTCACTTCAATAACTAATATATCGCTTAAGCAGTGCGCAAACCTCAGTCAGTCAAGACTGTCTTTAGATTTCATAGACTATGGCTCTATAAAATAATCATGACGCGCAGAAAACTGGTTTATTTTGCCAAGATAAAATATTTCTGTTTACGACAGAAAAAAACACAAATTTCGACTCTGGTGTGCGCACTGTCTAAGCAATTCAAAACTGCACGATATTCCACTATTTTTCTATGTGACGTCATTCCCGAGAATGCCCGAGATCGAATAAAAATGAAAAAAACCGGGCAAGAGCCGAGGCCGCGAGGGTTTCGTACCATCATATGTTTTTTTAAATTTTCATCGGCGAGGCCTGTATTCATCAAAGAATTTTAACACAGTGCACTGCGGTGTAGAATATTGCAGATTTATGTCAGCGCCATCTCTTGACCGATAGTGGAACTAATGTAACTTTTGTTGATGATTTTTGAAAAATTGTGCTATTTAGAGACTTCGTGCTATTTTTTTTGTAATCTTTACATAAACTTCTATCACATAGAATAATTTCAGATTTTTCTCTTTGTAAACTTCGGAAATAAGGGGGCCTAAAAAAAAAATGTCTGAGAATGTGCAAACTGCGCTCTTTCATATGATAGTCCACATGCCCTAGTAGCCCTACTACGAATTTTTCAGACCCCCTTTCAGTCCCTGTTGCAAAAAATATACATATATTTTTATTTCTTTCTTATTTGCAAAATAGTTGGGCAAACGTCATCTTAAACTATTCCAAATTTCAAGATGATAGCATTAGTAGTTCTTGATATATCCAGCTGTGATAGACAGACAGACAGACTTTCTCACCATAAGGGTTCCGTTTTTACCATTTTGGTACGGAACCCTAAAAAAAAGCAAACGAAAGAAAACTAACATCTTTCCAATAACAGAAGCAGCAGTTTGCACGAAACCAAATACAAGAACAATAGCTACAATATTGCCATTCTAACTCAAAAATATCATTTTATTTTTCTGATCTGATATCTACTAAAAACTAAGCATCAACATACTTTCTAACGTGTTCCTGGCTTCCTGATTCCCATCCATTTCAACTTCAACCCTAAGCTTGCGAAGGTAGGGGTGAAATTCGAGGGGTGAATGTTGCTCATGCATAATACACGCGCTACATTACATTTTATTATGGATTGAAAACTTGGCATTTGTTTCCATATGCTAACAACCATTTGTTTGAACGTGTTTTGTGCAAAAGTTAGCTGTTTTGTCGCATTTAAATGTTATTTATTTAGGTTAAAGAATGAATGAAGAATGGGAGTTTGTATTTACGGAGCTTTCATCGGGTTGGACAATTGTAAGCTGTTTTAATTTATTCTTATAGCACACTGTGTAGGACTGACTAGAATAGAATAGGTAAGTCATATTATACTAGCTTCCGCCCGCGGCTTCGCCCGCAAGGTATTTCGATAAAAACTATCCTTTGTCTTTCCCCGGGATGCAATCTAACTCTCTGCCAAATTTTATCGAAATCCGTTCAGTGGTTTAGGCGTGAAAAGATAACATACAGACAGACAGTGTTACTTTCGAATTTATAATATTAGTATGGATTGCTAACATGAAACTAATCTGTTAGAAAATGGGCAATAAATTAAACTAATGCGCTTTTTTACCTGACTGCGCAACGCAAAGGAGTGGTAATGTGTTCATCAGCCTATGTATGTATGTATGTTTGTATGTTCCTTTGAAGCACTATACAGGCCAAACGCTTGGGCCGATTTTTATGATTCACACGTCAATCGATTCCTCTTAGTCCGGCGAGTGTCACTAAAGACATGACGTTAGTGAAAATTCAATATGGCGACTACTACGTATGTATCGAGTGGGGTATCAAAATAAAGGGCTTTAAAAGACGATTACAAAAATATAAACAACTTATATGGTTAAAAGTAATTCGAAGTGACAAATCGTAAAAAACACGTACCAAGAACTAAATCGTCAGCGAAATATTTCACATTTAATTTTGTAAACTAAAAAGCTGGAAATAAAAAAAGTTATTAAAAAAAATAAAAAACCCGACTGCGGTAAAAAACTTAAGTTAAATAAAAGAACTGAAAAGCTAAAAACAAGCCCATTTTAAATTAAATAAAAGTTGGGAGCAGGCGGGACCCATTTGAATTTGAAAATATAATAAAAATGGTATGGGTCCCGCAGTCCGGTTTTTTATTTTTTTTAATAACTTTTTTTATTAACACATTTATTTTTCTGATACGGAAACAAAAAATGTATTAGGTGCTTACAGTGACCTTACACATCGTCACGGAAGGCAAAAAAGGGAATGGGGCAATTCAACTTTTTCCTATAATTATTTCTATGACACTGATAGTTTGACTGTGATTTCGTTTACAAAGATAGATACCAAATAGAACAATTGAATACTATAGTTTTACTTTTACTTTGTGGGGTAATTACAGCTACACAGGTCGATCGATCAGGTTAAGCTACGCTTGCCGCAGTTGGTCCGTGGATCTCACCAAGTGGTATCGTATTACCCAATAACTGGGTTGTGGAGGTCAGATAGGCATTCGCTCCATGTAAAATACTGGTATTCAGCTGCATCTGGTGGGACTGGAAGCCGACCCCAACATAGTTGGGAAAAGGTAAGGCAGATGATGATGTATTACTTACTAGCAGCGCCCCCCGGTTTCACCCGCATAAGTGTCGATCCCGTGGGAATATCGGGATAAAAACTATCCTATGTCCTTTCCCGGGACTCAAACTATCTCTATACAAAATTTCATCTAAATCGGTTCAGCGGTTTAAGCGTGAAGAGGTAGCAGACAGACACACTTTCGCATTTATAATATTAGTATGGATGGATGGATGAACTTTTACGTTTACAAGGAATGGTATATTATTTAAAATTCCAACAAAGAGCTTCGCCGAAAAGCTTCGAGACATAAAATAAATGAAAACTGTTTTCCAAAAATCCGAGTACTTACACATTTCGTTTTGGTATTTATTTCGTGAAGTAGCCAAAAAGCTTTTAAGAGTTTTGCACTGTTTTGACACCGTGACCTGCCCAACCAAGTGCGTTGGTTCCCTAGGGGAGCTGCAAGCTAGATGGAAAAAAGGGGTGAACATTTTTCAGAATATTTTTAAAGGAAAAATAAAAAAAAGGATGTTAATAAAAGAAGAGAGGGCGTCGGAATATAGATAGATATTGATATTATATATAAACAAGAATATAATAAATGTAGATTGATCTTGACATAAGCAAATCTAAGAAAAAAAGTATATCTATATTTAAAAAAATAGGTAAATACATTTATTCAAGTAAATGCCGCTACAAGCCTTTTATATCATATAAATTGTGTAAATAAATTGATAAGTTTGATTAAATTTAAAGTTTATTTTCTTCTGTTTAGAGCATTTAATTAATAGTGCTTATCACCAATTAAGACACCATAAGGCTCTAAACAAACTATATTTTATTACACTAAGCTTTATTTTTCCTATTTTTTGAACCCCTGGTAGGATTTATAGATGTACGTAGTGTGCCTTCACGGATACACCTCTGAGGCTCTGAAAGGAAATACCAGCGCAGCGGTATTTTTTTTTATATGGCAACATGTAACACAAGGGAACCCTATCAGAATACCAGCGCCGCGGTATTTTTTTTTCTAATATGTCAGCATATTTTTGTTAGTTTTAAATGCTTCTTTTTTAATGTTTGTATTTCCTGTGCGTGTTCTAAATATAAAAATTTATCATTCTCTCTAACGGTATTTTAAGACCTCGATTTACTTTCGATTTCCGCCCCCAAATAATCCCGTTTAGAATCACGAAAACACCCCACATTTTTATCGGACGACCCTAAATCTCACTCCAGCCCATTTCAAAGAGAAAGATAACTTTAAACCTAGAAATTGACGTACGATTGCTACGATCCACTCTGATAATGCGGCGGCCATTTTTCATCCCGTTTCACCCCCCAACACCGACCTGAATACAGTTTTTTATTGGAATCTAATTTCATCCCTCGGCGACAAGTAGGTATTCGGATTATTAGATCGCTAGTCACAAGTCCATCGATCACTGCTTCTCGTGCTTCTTTAAGCATAGATAAGTAATTTAAACTTTCTTTTTTTTCTGTACTTTGAGTCTATGGAAATATTTTTTGATGATTTTTTTATATCATAATTTTGTTAATGGTTGAATCATCAATGTTTTGGAGTGTTACTTAGGCTTCGAATTTTAAATTTAGATTGTGTTTACCATTTGATTCTCGTTTTATTTTAAAATAAAAGGAATTATTTCAAAAACTTAAACATGACTATGAATGTGAATAGCATAATCAGCCTATAATGTTCCCACTGCTGGGACACAGGCCTCCTCTCGGTGAAAGGGAGTGGGAGTGGGCTATAATCCACCACGCGGGCCCAGTGCGGGTTAGTGGTTTTATAGAGGCATGAGGAACAGGGTGTAAAGTTCACTCAACCTCCACAGAAAAGGGAGGATCCTCCGACCAGACGGGTGTTATGTCTGGCGGGCAACTGCCCAATGATTCATGTCGGGCCGTTGTATCTATGTTAATTGCGCGGTGAACTCTGCTTGCGCGATGTAGGATTTGCGTGACGTAGTATGACGCGTTGTTCGCATGTGGCGTTGTAGATACCGCTACAGTTTCACCGTTTTGGGAGCAATGGTGATGAAATAATTTACGTAAAGCGCCTGTCTGGGTTTGAACCTATACACTGAGCTACCACTGCTCTACTCTTTACGGTAATATTCCATTCCGAATCTCCACTAAAGCCGGTCAATAAAGGCAAGAATGAGGTGGGAGCTCTGTTCCTCGTCATTGTTCACTCCAGCCGGCCAATAAAGGCAAGCCAGAGGTGAGGAACAAGACTTCTCCCGGGAGATAGGGTCCGTGGGGTCGCTACTGCCCAACAGCTCGCCATATGCTGCCCTGCGGGTTTCTGTATCCCTCTTGGTCTGGCTCCTCACCTTAGACCTGTTCCGGCAAAGTAAACTCTTCCGGCACAGCCTTAGAGTTCGGAGCGCGCAAGCCCCACCACGACGTCAACCGGATTTGTTATTATTCATCATCTGCCTAGCCTTTTCCCAATTAGGTATATTGGGGTCGGCTTCCAGTCTAACCGGATGCAGCTGAATACCAGTATTTTACATGGAGCGACTGCCTATCTGACCTCCACAACCCAGTTACTGGGTAATACGATACCCCTTGGTAAGACTGGTTGTCAGACTTTCGGGCTTCTGACTACCCGTAACGACTGTCAAAGATCCACGAATGACAGCCGGGACCAACGGCTTAACGTGCTTTCCGAGGCACGGAGGGGTCACGGTATGTAAAGATGGTCACCCATCCACAGACTAACCGCGGCAAGCGTAGCTTAACCTGATCGATCGATCCGTACGGCTGTTATTATTTAGCCACGGGCCCCTCGATTTGTTATTATTATTATGTTTTTTTCGGTGACGGCGATGTTGCAAAACTCAAAAATATACCTAAGGGGCCTCTGCGAGTTGGCTTCGGCCCCTCGTACGCCTTCCAAAGGACCGGGACCCCAGGGTCCCGAGATATGTAAATTAGTAATAATAAATATATTCTATCGAATCTCACTCTGTCTAGGCCCTCTGGTTTAATAAAAAAAGAAAAACCGACTTCCAAAAAAAACACTACAAAGTGAAAAATAACTTTAATTTCGGAAGTCGGTGTCTTTGGATCTGTATTTTAGTTTTTTGCCACCGACTTCCGAAATTAAAGTTATTTTTCACTTTGTAGTGTTTTTTTTGGAAGTCGGTTTTTCTTTTTTGTTAAAAAGTTTTATTTCCCGCTTTTTAGTGGGTCTGTTTATAATTTATCTAAGTTACAATAGCCTAATGTCAACTTGCTCATCGCCTTTACCAAAATATTGCTTTTCCCGATGCAGGGAAATTCATTGTTGAGAGTTCTCCTGGTATTTCACCATCAGCTCCATTTCACCATTCGCATTGTGATGAGCATAACTTGCTTAGCAACCATAATAAAGTAATCGAATCGCAACCCATGAAATACTTATTATTGAGTAGTTCCGGTGGCCATCTGTGGTCTTCATCATCAGTTCCACTTCACCAAATAGTGCTTTTCGAGAGCAAATGCAAGAGTTACTATAAAAAATACCCAAATCGCTATAGGTGTGCCTATAATATTTGAAGAGTTCCTTCGATTTCTCCAGGATCCCATCATCAGATCCTGATTTGATGACAATGGGACCACCTGGAAAGTATACCCTTTCAAACAAAAAATTATTTTTTGAAATCGGTCCGGCCATCTTCGAGTAATCGGGGAACATACATAAAAAAAAAAAATAAAAAAAAAAAAAAAAACAAAAGGTTCCGACGAATTGAGAACCTCCTCCTTTTTGAAGTCGGTTAAAAACAAAAGCCGAAACTTAAAGATCCTAAAATAACAACATGTTAACAATAGAAAAAAAAATCAATCTCTCAAGTATACGAACTGTTGAAAATGAACAAACTTCAGCACAAAGTGAAACAAGAAAGTAAAAAGATCTCTCGTCAAGTTTCAGGACCTGCTCTTCGAAGAAAAGGTACGTAGTTATAAGTTTTGTATTCTAAAGTAAGGAAGCTATCAAAGACGGTGTAGTATTCATTAATTACACCTACAAACAAACAAATAAATACCTAACCATCTTAGGGCAAATTTCACAATCTGTATCATTTTGAAGGATATTGCTAATCCATTGCTTCATATATTCAGCAAATTGGTCTGCTCAGCAACGTAAATAACTCAATGAATGTTTATGAACTGTCAAAATTAAAACTATTGCTACTGTTAGTGGGTCACGCAATTTCCCCGCTGGTCGTGTTGTTTCATAGGTGACACGTTTTCACCCATACCAGTTCACCCTTTTTTAATTTATTATTTTTACATTTACAATTACTAGAATGCAGGAAGGGGTGAAGTTTTTAATCATTACTGTAATTTCTTGTAGCATCGCTTTCCTTTTTATTCTTCAAGCGTTTCTATGTTTAGTGTGTAAGCAATTACAAAATGAACCAAGATATTTCAATGTGAATTTAAGATTTTATTAGTACGCAACTTAACTAGTAACGGTAATTTAGTTCGATAAAACATGATACTGGATTTAAATATTATTATGTTATCTATATACATATAATAAATTTGTAGAAAAGTGGTGTCTGTACAATGGAAATATATAAAAAAAAAGTAGCAGGGGTTGTTATTATATCGATGCCGAACCCAAAATTGTAATTAATTTTTTTTTTGTCTGTTTGTCTGTTTGTCTGTTTGTCTGTTTGTCTGTTTGTTTGTGCACGCTAATATCAGAAACGGCTTATTCGATTTAGATGCGGTTTTCATTAATATATTGTAGTAGGCTTAACTTAACATTTAGTGTTTATTTCATGTCAATCGGTTCATAAATAAAAAAGTTATGTCAATTTAAAGAATCACGGCGAACATTTGTTAAGGTATTCTATCAGAGTACGTACACGCCTCGGGCCTGCGCGTCCGATCTTCGGAACTACTGGACGGATTTGAATGTTTTTTTTTTTTGTTGTATAGTTATTACTAGCTTCTGCCCGCGACTTCGTACGCGGATCCTGTTGGTTATGCCAGCGACAACGGGGAAGTCAAAATCGAAGATCTGAAACGTCTGATGTCGAATTTTAAGAACCCGGGGACTGGATAACAACGGGATGCGCGAGACGATTCGAGACGTAATTTTCAGGCAATAATGAACCAATAGGGTGGTAAACTTGGCCTTGCACTTTGAATGTTGGCATAAATGGGCCTTCTGAAATCTGTTTCGCAACAAAAGATGTCATTTGATAGGCATTATTGTACGAACGTATGTTGTCCAAGAAATGTTTTGACTGTGATGGTCACCGATTAGCAGTGATCTTAATATTTCTGGAGGATTTTGTAATATTTCAATATGTACTTTCCCACCTGAGCAACACATACCGTTTGTTTCTTTTTGCTATTTAACAGCTTCACAAAAAGTAAAATTTTTAACCATACCTCCGATGGCGGAATATGTGGCGTAGTCAATCATAGGAGTATACGTAAATGCACTCCGTTCCTTATCAACCCAAGGAAGGTCGCCATGCCCTACGGCTATATCTTGAGACACATCCGATTCTTCAGATGATATCGACATTCTGTTCAGAGAATGTCGAAGTCGATCAGAATTCAAACGTTCGTTGCGCTCTTCTTAATCTGTCTCTTCATGCCGTACTCCAGCAATTCTTTCTTTCTCACTTTCTGATTATGAATATTTTGTTGTGTGCGTGTTCGGAACAATGTATGATAATCTCACCGTATCAGCGGTCAGTCGCGCATCATATTCTTCACTGGTCTCTAGAGATCTGGATGTAGATGCGTAAATACGCTGAGAACGCAGGCGTGCTTCGCGATCCGAAGAGGTTTCCACGGAGCGAGTTGCAGCCTGATGTTCTCAAACAGCATCAAGTCTCTCCTGACGCTCTTCGGTAGATTCTTGGGATCTTATGATCCTCAATCTTTTAGCTCCTTTGGAACATTGGGAAAGATTTGACCTCTTTCTAGGCATGGTTATAGTTTTATTATGAAGATACCTGATCAATTAAAATCTAAGTGACTGCTCCCCTACCAAGGGTGCCCAGACACGGGATCGTCTGGCCCATGTGCTGGTTTGGTCCCTGGGGTGGTCACGGCGTGCTATGTGTTCTGGTGCGCCGGTGATGGGGAGTACTCCCCAGCGGAGGGTCCGGTGACGGACAGCCGCGGCGGGTTCACGGATGAGTGCTAACGCGTGCCCATGTTCCCGCCGTAAGCGGCAGAGGAGGACACAGTGAAGTTTTAGTGGGTTAGAGTCCCACATAACTGCACTATCTCCCCGTGGTAGTGCAGAATGCATGAGCATTTCTTCACGTTAAATAAAATAAATGGGAGTTTTGGCCAGTAGAGTCAAATTTTCAATGATATACCATCGTCATCGAAAATCAGTCCTAAACTGTTACCGCCTTCACCGCGTGGAGGTGAAATTAGTGATAGCTTTGATTTCCACATCAGATGTTTCTGATCTTCGATTTTTATAAGTCAACAGGAAATGCCCATCAGACCAAATAACTTTTACTAAGACGTCATTCCTATATGTGTTATGGTGTAGCTGGGCTCTTGGAGTTCCCCATCAGGTGTTCCAGATCTTCAAATTTATTCTCTCAGCAGAAAATCCTCATCACGTGGAACAATTTTTGCTATGGTACCATTTTTGTATCTCTTATAGTTAAGCTGGTCTGTTTCGGTTCTGCATCAGGTGTTCAAGTTTCCAAGAAACATTATAGCCTGAATGTTGTCCAGTCATAATAACTTACAACAAAAAAAAAAATCATTCAAATCCGTCCAGTAGTTCCGAAGATCGGACGCGCAGGCCCGAGGCGTGTACGTACTCTGATAGAATACCTTAACAAATGTTCGCCGTGATTCTTTAAATTGACATAACTTTTTTATTTATGAACCGATTGACATGAAATAAACACTAAATGTTAAGTGAAGCCTACTACAATATATTAGTGAAAACCGCATCTAAATCGAATAAGACGTTTCTGATATTAGCGTGCACAAACAAACAGACAAACAGACAAACCGACAAACAGACAAACAGACAAAAAAAAAAATAATTACAATTTCGGGTTCGGCATCGATATAATAACAACCCCTGCTACTTTTTTTTTATATATTTCCATTGTACAGACACCACTTTTCTACAAATTTATTATATGTATAGATATGGCTGGACAACATTCAGGCTATAATTTTTCTTGGAAACTTGAACACCTGATGCAGAACCGAAACAGACCAGCTTAACTATAAGAGATACAAAAATGGTACCATAGCAAAAATTGTTCCACGTGATGAGGATTTTCTGCTGAGAGAATAAATTTGAAGATCTGGAACACCTGATGGGGAACTCCAAGAGCCCAGCTACACCATAACACTTAAAGGAATGACGTCTTAGTAAAAGTTATTCGGTCTGATGGGCATTTCCTGTTGACTTATAAAAATCGAAGATCAGAAACATCTGATGTGGATATCATTGAAAATTTGACTCTACTGGCCAAAACTCCCATTTTTTTTTAACGTGAAGAAATGCTCATGCATTCTACACTACCACGGGGAGATAGTGCTGTTATGTGGGACTCTAACCCACTAAAACTGCACTGTGTCCTCCTCTGCCGCTTACGGCGGGAACATGGGCACGCGTTAGCACTCATCCGTGAACCCGCCGCGGCTGTCCGTCACCGGACCCTCCGCTGGGGAGTACTCCCCATCACCGGCGCACCAGAACACATAGCACGCCGTGACCACCCCAGGGACCAAACCAGCACATGGGCGCCAGACGATCCGACCGTGTCTGGGCACCCTTGGTAGGGGAGCAGTCACTTAGATTTTAATTGATCAGGTATCTTCATAATAAAACTATAACCATGCCTAGAAAGAGGTCAAATCTTTCCCAATGTTCCAAAGGAGCTAAAAGATTGAGGATCATAAGATCCCAAGAATCTACCGAAGAGCGTCAGGAGAGACTTGATGCTGTTTGAGAACATCAGGCTGCAACTCGCTCCGTGGAAACCTCTTCGGATCGCGAAGCACGCCTGCGTTCTCAGCGTATTTACGCATCTACATCCAGATCTCTAGAGACCAGTGAAGAATATGATGCGCGACTGGCCGCTGATACGGTGAGATTATCATACATTGTTCCGAACACGCACACAACAAAATATTCATAATCAGAAACTGAGAAAGAAAGAATTGCTGGAGTACGGCATGAAGAGACAGATTAAGAAGAGCGCAACGAACGTTTGAATTCTGATCGACTTCGACATTCTCTGAACCGAACGTCGATATCATCAGTGAAGAATCGGATGTGTCTCAAGATATAGCCGTAGGGCATGGCGACCTTCCTTGGGTTGATAAGGAACGGAGTGCATTTACGTATACTCCTATGATTGACTACGCCACATATTCCGCCATCGGAGGTATGGTTAAAAATTTTACTTTTTGTGAAGCTGTTAAATAACAAAAAGAAGCAAACGTTATGTGTTGCTCAGGTGGGAAAGTACATATTGAAATATTACAAAATCCTCCAGAAATATTAAGATCACTGCTAATCGGTGACCATCACAGTCAAAACATTTCTTGGACAACATACGTTCGTACAATAATGCCTTTCAAATGGCATCTTTTGTTGCGAAACAGATTTCAGAAGGCCCATTTATGCCAACATTCAAAGTGCAAGGCCAAGTTTACCACCCTATTGGTTCATTATTGCCTGAAAATGACGTCTCGAATCGTCTTGCGCATCCCGTTGTTATCCAGTCCCCGGGTTCTTAGAATTCGACATCAGACGTTTCAGATCTTCGATTTTGACTACCCCGTTGTCGCTGGCATAAGCAACAGGATCCGCGTACGAAGTCGCGGGCAGAAGCTAGTAATTAAATAAAGTCCTCCAGACCGTATTTCGGCCACGGCGGCCAATCTCAACGGAGACTAGCCTTCGGCGCGGGAGATATTATAGTGCACAAGTGTACGCGCAGACACAGGTGCACTCCCTCTTCCCTCACTCTCATTGTCCGATGGGACGGCAATTCGACACGACCGGAGAGAGATCAGGCGCAGGACCAACGGCTTAACGTGCTTTCCGAGACACGGGAGTATCACACCGCCAACTTCCAAACTCCGGGCTGCTACTAAGAAATTCCTAATGGAAAAACTGCCCCGTTGGTCTCGTGGTCGCAAGCGCGACTGCTGAGCGTGGGGTCCCGGGTTCGATTCCCGGGTCGGGCAAAGTGTTATAATTAAATACGTAGTCATTAACTTGAATCCAAATACAAAGCATTAATGATTAATATAATAAACAGTTACCATAATATATAAATTAAACGCCCATCTACGCGCTTTGTAACGTGGACACAGAACTGCTAATTTGATTGAATTCAGTACTCAGAAAACATGAACATAAACAAATTCAAGGGTAAAATGTAACGTAGCAGTTTTGTATAAAGATTTACTGCAGTTGGTTTCAAAGAAAATAAAACTTTTAGTTCATGTGACATGCATACAGAAGTGTTTGTTACATGAAAAATTGCCCCATTGTACCTCCTGATTTTTAGGGTTCCGTACCCAAAGGGTAAAAACGGGACCCTATTACTATATCCTATTACTCCACTGTCCGTCTGTCCGTCTGTCACCAGGCTGTATCTCATGAACCGTGATAGCTATACAGTTGAAATTTTCACAGATGATGTATTTCTGTTGCCGCTATAAAATACTAAAAACAGATTAAATAAATATTTAAGGGGGCTCCCATACAACAAACGTGTTTTTTTCGGCGTTTTTGTCTTGCGGTACGGAACCCTTCGTGTGCTAGTCCGACTCGCACTTGGCCAGTTTTTTTAAATACGACAATCATCTGCCTAGCCTTTTCCCAACTATGTTGGGGTCGGCTTCCAGTCTAACCGGATGCAGCTGAATACCAGTATTTTACATGGAGCGACTGTATCTGACCTCCACAACCCAGTTACTGGGTAATACGATATCCCAGCCAGCCTTAACTGGCTGTCAGACTTTCTTGCTTCAGACGACCCGTAACGACTGTCAAAGATCCACGAATGACAGCCGGGACCAACGGCTTAACGTGCTTTCCGAGGCGCGGAGGGGACTTGGTATGTAAAGATGGTCACCCATCCACGAAGAAACCGCGGCAAGCATAGCTTAACCTGATCGATCGACCCGTGCGGCTGTTATTACTTAGCCATAAGCTCCTAAGACAATCATAACATTAGTTACACTGACGTTTACTAAGGACCCTGTGCACACCACGTTTTTTAAACGCGCCGTTGACGCGCGTTTGTAGCGATACAGACGCGATACGCACGCGAGTCAGACGCAGCCTATAGACCGTCTATAGGATAAAAGTGCGCCGTCGACGCACGTTTCTAAAACGCGCGTCAACGGCGCGTTTAAAAAAACGTGGTGTGCACAGGCCCTAACAGCGAAAAGATTCGTATTTACATTCCCTACCAAATAAACACTAGCAATTTCGCACAGCCTGTACCTCGCAGAAGTCAAAGCAGATACACTGCGGTGAACACTAATGCATACAGCTGAATTATTCCGCGTGATCGCGCCACTACGGAGCTTGTATCAGATAATTGCACTGACGTGTAAGGCCGGGATAGTGGCAAAATACTAGTACACTGTCGGTTGTGTGTTCAGCTGTTCATGCTTCTTGTGATTTAGGGGTAGGCAGAATTCAAGGGGACTAGGAGTCAATGAAAAATAGTTTTAAGAAATTAAGAAGACTGAAATAATCACTACGCTTTTTTTTTCTTTTTTTTTTTTGGGGTGATAAATGATAAATGATTTTTATTTCTGTAAGTAGGTTTGTACAAACACTTTTACACGTCAATCATATTTTATTAAAACTAGATGAGGTCGGCGTTTCCTATCTGACTATTCTGAGAAGAAAGGCCGAAACAAACTCAGGTCCAGACAAAATCTTGGTCAGATCGTGTGAAGACCATGTAGATTAAGTGTCTGAAATGGTATTTTGAGGAAAGAACCACACATATTGAGTGGATTTGTCCAGTCAGTGCACGCATTTGTCAGTAACCGTGCAGCTCAACTCAGAACTTAAGGAGCTCAACGATTCGACGAACAATACCAAAGACAGGACATTTGGGTAGGCCGCATAAGCTACTCAAACTATAACTACGCGATTCGCGTCGCGTGTCGCGCTTGTTTGCCTTTAAAAAAAAAACATGCGGTGCCTTTGCGTCGCGCGCGATTTCATCGCGTGTCGCACCTGTTTGAAGGAGCCTTTAATAGGTACGTGTCCAATATAATAACGGGTTCAGGATGTTGATGGGGCTGCCCCGTTTCTGCAGTGCATCAGGTATGTTTGCACAAGCACACGTCGATGGCTACCACGCCATCGTCAGACAGAAATCTGCCTCTTTGCTCTGCAGAGTGCGGGGGAGCTCCAACTCCATCCTGAAGACTATAGCAGGGAGGTGCGAGTCTCCGCTATTAGGTGATGTTGTTCGAAGATGCATTTCGAACAACATCCTTGTTTCCAAATAGATAATAAGTTTATTTATTCACCATACCAGCATACCAGCGAATATGGCTGTTTTTTGAATAAAATTTTCGTTTGACATTTTGAAGCTTTTTTTAGATTCTATAATTAGACTCAAACTATTTTAAATAGATATTTAGTTAAGAGCGTTTACGCCGTGCGGCATTTTATACAAACTTTCAAGCCCTTATTTTTCGAAATGAATGAACCGATTTTAATGAAACTTCATACGCAGCAGGATACAAAGGTCTAAAAATACTAACTTTTTAGACTTTTGTATCCTGCCTAACTCGCACCACTGTTACCGTAAGCGACACCACGCGTGTTTTGTTTATAAGACGATTAAAAAAAATACCCGCTTCGGATGTGTTCGGCTGTCCTTGGGATGTACTCGGTTTTAATGTATATCCGATATGTCAGTGAGTGATGGCAAAGTATTCTTTTTGTGTTTTGTTTTCACTTCTGTCGGCACTCCCGGAGTGCCACTGTTTTTTATTTTTATTTTTAATATCCCTCACCTTTCTTCACCTGAACTCTAATATCTTCGCAAAAGAAATTACCTCTTCCTTATCACCGTTTAGAGAAATCTAATGAACGGTTAGTCAGCAGCAGGGCTAATATCCTGAAGAATTTGTGGCTATCTCAGCGGTGGCGAGGGAATCCTTCGACGGTTGTATAGTTAATGAGACAACCCTGGTGTTTAGGACTGTGTCACAGCTGAAGATAGGTGGAGCGATAGTAAAGCTATAAAGTCCCTAAAATTACTGTCATCACTATCGTTTTTAAACGGGGAAAAAACGGAGGAGGTTCTCAAGTCGACGCGTATACAGGGTGTGTTGTAAATAGTGGTCCAGAGTAAAGGAGTCGATACACTGTATTCTTATGTATCACATACCGAAATAATAACCATTTTCAGTTAAGGGTCTACGAAAAAACAAATTAATTTCTTTAAGTACCTGTGACTTTAAAATATAAAAAAGGGTTGGATATCATAGTACACATATTCAAGAGTTATAAAAAAAAACAGAATAAAAAAATATTGATATTTGTGGAAATTACAGCCAAATTCGTGAAGCAAGGTACAGGAATTTTAAAAACAACTTTTTTTTTTTTCGGTGACCCTTCAAGAAAATGGTTAAAATTTCGGTATGTGATACATAAGAATACAGTGTGTGTGTTCAGTGGTTTAGGCGTGAAAAGGTAGCACACAAACAAACTTACTTTCGCAAATATAATAGGAAGGATAGTTCTTACCGTAACGGAGAAAAAGAGGGTACAGTTACGAGCATAAGTATATAATATATACTTGGCTTTATTCAAAGGCGATTTTCTCCTTTATTTTTGAATGAAATTTTATGTTATTACGAACATAGTATTTTCGAACCTAAAGGTTTATGTAAAGTGTCGTATTTCAACTTTGCATTCGTTATTTCGTGAAAAAATTGCAATTGAAAGTTGCCAAGTGTTGACATATCAGTGCTCGTGACTGTAAAATTGTAGCAGCGGTGATATTCTGTAATAATCTCAAAGTGAAAACTTAGGTAAAGTGACCGTGGAGTGAGCTGTCAATAGTGTCAATTCCTAGCAAAAACAAACTCACTAACTTCACCTAAGTTTTCACGGTGAGATTTTTACAGAATCGACCGGCAGGTAAGTCAATAGTATGACAAGTTTGCGACATTCACGACATATATCTGGCTATGCGCCAGTTTCCATAGTCTGCAACGAATCTCTGGAATACAACTTCACAAGATTTGAGTAAAATGGACCTAGCATGAAGCAAACGTAACGTAAATTCGAACGATATTAAAATTTAAAATACTCATTTCGCATATAATTTTAACTTAGTTTTGAGACTTTGTTCACATCTATGGGTTGTGTTTGTTGCTAAATTATTATCCTAAATGCTATAAATGATAGTCGTATTTTAGAAAGGAAATATTATATAACCGACATAGCCCGGAGAATTGCCAAATTTAAGTGTGGTGGCAGAACCAATTGCTCGCGGAACAGATGCGACTGCGTACCGGAAGACTTAGCGTTGGAAGGCCTTCCACAAGGTGGACCGATAACTTGGTGAAGGCCGCAGGAATCAGCTGGACTCGAGAAGCACAGAATCTGTCAAGGTGGCGGTGCCTATGTCCAGCTGTGGACGTCTTTCGGCTGAAATTATCAATGAAGAGTTGTATTTTTGTTTAAATAATCGTTCTAATTTACGTTACGTTTCCACATCTTAAGTATAGCATCGCTTTTCCTATATTTCACAAGCCTTAACTAAGTAATTCGGTATTGCCCTCGATGTAGATTTTAGACCAGAAGCCGTGGCCCAGTTACGGGTCTGATCTTGAAGTATGAATAATATAAACCATTCGGCGCTAAAGGTTATATATTTCGCTAAAGGGGGTAGTTATTGTGAAGCGTCACTAGATATTAAAAATCCAGTGATAATTACCAGGGGGGCTAAAAAGGCCACTTTGGTAGAATCATAAAAGAATAACATTCGGAATCATACTATGGCGAAGACAGTCCATGTTTTTCTTTTTTTCGCTGCACTACGTAGGTATAATCAAAGAAATTGGGATTTGATTTGGATTGGATTGATTGGTATTTTAGCACAAACAAAAAAAATTACTGAAAAATACTTCACCAATGGGATTTGATACGATTAATTGAACAGTCAACTGTCCATTATGATTCATAATGTTTTCCTTTTATAATTCTGCCAAAGTGGCCTTTTTAGGCCCCCAGAACGAATTATTTATTCAAGTACTACGTACATCGTTCACACAAAAAAAAATGGACGAGTCGAACGAGACGTAGAAGTAAGAAGTTGTAGTGATATAATATAAGGTTAAATAATCCAATATATATAGAAAAAATAAAACGAGGATGATCCCTTTTCACTCAACTCAGGAGGAGTTTTTTAAGTTTTTCCTTATTGTCAATAATGTTACGAGCTTGGGGTTCGTGACAATAAAAACTGCCGATAAAATGACCAAAAAATTACACTTTAATTAAACAACACTAATTACAACTCAAACATACTAATTATAAAACACAATTGCACTACAGTGGAGCTATTCTTTAAAAATCTCACCGTGAAAACTTAGACCGTGAAGTAAGCGAGGAGGGAGCTGCCGGTCGATTCTGTAAAAATCTCAACGTGAAAACTTAGGTGATGTGAGTTGGTTTTTGCTAGGAATTGACACTATTGACAGCCCACTCCACGCTCACTTCACCTAAGTGTTCGCGGTGAAATGGTTACAGAATCGCACTGCTGTCAATAGTGTCAATTCCTAGCAAAAACAAACTCACTTCACCTAAGTTTTCACGGTGAGATTTTTACGGAATCGACCGGCTGATCGCTCTAAGTCGCACTTGAAGATCGCTTCCGAATGTATTCGCTTGTATCGCTTTATCAAATCTGACCCGGCTCGCGGCCCATACCGACCTTATATAGTGCCTCAGATAGTTCTAGAACCTTCTACTGTAGAAACATCTAGAATGTTCGGGTACATACCGGCCCCGACTGACCAGATGTCGATAGTTCTAGAAAGTTCTAGCATCGAAATTTCTAGAAGGATCGTGACTCTACTAGTTCTGCTACTCGATACTAGATGGCGCTAGTGGTAACTAATGTCATCTTGGATCAAGCATTAATTGTGGCGCGCAACAATAATAATAAGAAATTACGAAACTTCTAGAGCTGATCTTCACGCATGCATCAACCACGCTAGTCGTTTCCAAGCACCTGCAATGCTCTCATCTTCCAAGCATAATCATCTGCCTAGCCTTTTCTTAACTATGGTCGGTTTCCAGTCTAACAAAATGCATCTGAACACCAGTATGTTACACGGAGCGACTGCCTATCAGACCTCGACAACCGAAGACATTACCAATACCTTGGGGCCTAAAAAGGCCACTTTTGCAGAATCGTTAAAGGATATCATTATGAATCATAATATTATGGCGAAGACAGTCCGTGTTTTCTTTATTTCGCTGCACTACGTAGGTATAATCAAAGAGATTGGGATTGGATTTGGATTGGATTGGTATTTTAGCACAGACAAAATTACGAAATAAAAAGTAATTTAAAAAAATTAAACCGACTTCAAAAAGAAATTAATTCAAAATTATAAAATAACTTTAATTTCGGAAGTCGGTGTCTTGGGATCTGTATTTTAGTTTTATGCCACCGACTTCCGAAATTAAAGTTATTTCATAATTTTGAGTTAATTTCTTTTTGAAGTCGGTTTAATTTTTTTAAATTACTTTTTATTTCGTAATTTTTAGTTTTTGCACTAGTATTTGACCAAGGTTTTGAGATGTTTTCCCTTTGACACTACACCCGTAGATCTTATCAATAAGTCAGGCCGTCACACTTACACGTATTAGTCCATATCTTAAAAGTTACTGAATTGATCTTGATGAAACTTGCACTGTTCCCTAAGTTGAAGAAAATGTAAGCCAATAAAAAAAAATGGTCACGATCCGATTAATAGTTCCGGAGATATGCGTGGACAAACATACATACATACGTCTATGAAATTTTGTATATTTGTTTGGAAGCCCTAATAGATCATCATATGTGAATATAATGCAATTCCAATAATATTACATACATACGTATCGAATTGATAACCTCCTTTTTTTGAAGTCGGTAAAAAAATTAACCGAAAAATCCTTCACCGGATGGGATTTGATACGATTAACTTAACAGTTAACCATTATGATTCATAATGTTATCCTTTTATGATTCTGCGAAAGTGGCCTTTTTAGGCCCCCTTGTCTAATTCATACTCTTGTATCCTTGTCGTGGCTTGCCCCACGTTCGGGAGTAATCCGGACACCCGGTCTCATCCGGCATCCGAAATTGAAGAGTAAGCTTTTTACTGGACTTGTTGTGAATTATAAGCGACCGTGTCCGGGCCGGAATTAGGGGAAGATGCTGTCCGAATTGGAACAGAACTAATGGAAGGAAAACCAATTTTGAATGCTTCATATGATAATCCTAACTCGAAATTAGGGCCGTCGTTGGTTTAGTGGCCGCAAGCTCTACTACTGAGCCTGAAGTCTTATGTTCGGTACCCAGGCAAGACAAAGTATTATTGAAATTTTGCAACAGGAATTTCTTAGTAGCAAGGCGCCCAAACTTTTTTATTTTTTTATTATTTAACTAGCAGCGCCCCGCGGTTTCACCCGCATAAGTTTCGATCCCGTGGGAATATCGGGATGAAAAGTAGCCATTTCCACGTTGCATGGCAATGCTGATTCTTTGGCCAAAATATAGGCAAGTTTATGTATGAAAATAATCTAAAAGCTCGTTCGTTCTACATTGAAATAATAATAACGAAGCGAACAGGATAACACATAATAAAATAAATGCCCAAATTCACACCTCAACGCGGGGAATAATCATCATTCCGTTGTGCAAATATGCAATATTCTGGCTAGGATATTCGGTTCAGAGATAACGAACTATCCCTGGGGATTGTAGCAACAATCGCTGGCCCAGGCAGGTGTTAAAAGCGGAAGCGAGGAACGAAAATTCTAGGAACGATTTTCATTTGTTTTGATGTTTATTTATGTAATGTATGATAACATGGTAACTCAAATACATAACTAAAAAACCGACCAAATCCGAGTCGGACTCGCACACGAAGGGTTGCGTACCACAAGGCAAAAACGCCGAAAAAAACACGTTTGTTGTATGGCAGCCCCCTTAAATATTTATTTTATTCTGTTTTTAGTATTTGCTGTTATAGCGGCAACAGAAATACATCATCAAAAAAAAAACATCTGTGAAAATTTCAACTGTCTAGCTATCACGGTTCATGAGATACAGCTTGGTGACAGACGGATAGACGAACAGTGGAGTCTTAGTAATAGGGTCCCGTTTTTACCCTTTGGGTACGGAACCCTAAAAAAACATGGAAAGCGATGATGGTTTTGGCACACCAGTCACGCCACCCAAAAAAGGCAAAAAAATTATAAAAGTCTTCAAAAATATAAGAGCGAATGTGAGTCCGACTACCAAATGGTGCAAAGAACATGTTAATAACAAATATAGAGTAAAGTGTACTGTATGCTGGATGTCTTAAAAAACAATGCGAAAAATACTTTGATTAAAAATAAATGTTTCCTGCATTTCGCAAAAGAACTATATTTTTGTATGCTAAACATCACATTTCCATTAATTTGCCAATTCCATTCGGCTTACAGGACCTAAACGCAAAAAAAACGCAAGTTTTAGAAACAATAAAAGTATGATCGACTACAGTAAACAAAATCAGAAAAATATATGATATTCTTCAGGATATAATTATGCTAGGTAGATAGTGTGCTGAAAACATAACACAACAAATTTGATACGATGGAAAAAAATCATGAAGATACCTCTTAAAAACTTTCTTTTTACAATAAAAACCATACTATACAATTATACATACAATAATTCTGATTTTTTGTGAGATTATTCTAAAAGCAACATACTAAAGCACTAGTGTTTTAATTTTTTAGTCTAAATAATAGATTTTTTGTAATTAAATAATTGCTTCATATTTTGCAATAAGTTACCAGCGTTGTGTCATCGCGCTTCTCTTTCTTTTCTATGCAGTACGACAGTGACCGCGCTTTAGGTCAAGCTGATACTATTCTTAAAACAGCGGGGTAATTGCGTAACACACTATCAGTAGCAATGGGTTTCATTTTGACAGTTCAACAACATTCATTGCGTCATTTGCGTTGTTGAGCAGACACATTTTACGAACATATGGAGCAATGGATTAGAAATACGCTTCAAAATGATTCAAATTGAGATTAATAGTATGTTACGCAATTTGGGTGCAGATCGAAACCGGCACTCAAGACTAACCAAAGGCAAAATACAAAATGACATACGAACCCTATATAGTTGTTGGCTCTATACCCCTATTAGGGGGTTACCAACCAACCGGATCTGTTCCGGACATGTCGAACGTCGAGTCTTGTGACTAAGTAATAACAGCCGCACGGGTCGATTGATCAGGTTAAGCTACGCTTACCGCGGTTGGTCCGTGGATGGGTGACCATCTTTACATATCAAGACCTCTCCGTGCCTCGGAAAGCCGTTGGTCCCGGCTGTCATTCATGGATCTTTGACAGTCGTTACGGGTCGTCAGAAGCCCGAAAGTCTGACAACCAGTCTTACCAAGGGGTATTGTATTACCTAGTAATTGGGTTTTGGAGGTCAGATAGGCAGTCGCTCCATGTAAAATACTGGTAATCAGTCTGCAGCCGGTGAGACTGGAAGCCGATCCCAACATAGTTGGGAAAAGGCTAGGCAGATGTAGCGCAAGTAAAGGAAAAAATCCGAAAACCGCAAATTCGTAGTTACATTACAAAAAAAAAACATTTTAAAACTATTTACAAAATACGGAGCCCTCGGTGCGTGACTTCGACACACACTTGACCGGTTTTTTTTCACAAATCCTGTTTTTCAGTATTTTTTTTTTTAATAAAATAATGAATACTTTTGATAGTAGCCAAAAACCCTATTTCGGGATGGTAACCCTACTCGCAACTTGTTCATAAGGTATCCAATTCGGGGCACATCAAAACCACCCCGGGGTGATTTTGAAACTATCGTAACATGGTCCGGTAATTAGGGGTGTTCCCAGGGGTAGTTTTATGAAATACGTAGTGGATGAAATGTATCGTTCGTTGGTGAATGCAGGTATTATATATTCACCCTGTTTCTGTGTAGTTTAACCGGTTTGCACGTGTGTAATATTATGCATACACTTTGATATTAAAATAACTCAGTTTCTCTAGTGCAGTATCTTCGTTTTAATATATAAGGTCCCATTAAAATAGATGGACAAACTTTTGTAAATCATTTAGACCACCAAAATAAGGACGATGGTAAAAAAATATATAACAAAAACGCATAGATACTTACAAGAAAAATAATCAGCTAACTAAAATACTGATGTGCCTTCAATTTATTATTTTAGGTCAAAATAAAATCACTTTAATCAGTGTTTTTTTTTTTGCTTGGATACCTATCTTTAGTTAGACGTACTGAGCGCTGTGTTAAAAGACCATCTATTTTAATGGGACCCTGTATACATACTAGAGGACCTGGCAGACGTTGTCCTGCCCGAACAGCGCCATCTACCGGGTCCAATTGTGTTTTCAAACCATCCAGGAACCCATTGAAATATACACACAAAATTTCATCCAAATCTGTTCAGTCGTTTAGGAGGAGTTACACGACAAACACACGTACCTATAGAAGAATTATATGTTAAGACTAGCTTCTGCACGCGACATCGTCCGCGTGAAATTTCACCCCCTCACCCATTCACCCTCTTAGGGGTGAAATTTCGAAACACCCTTTCTTAGTAATACCTACTCTTCACAAAGAACCCACTCTCCAAATTTCATGTCTCTAGGACCAGCGGTTTAGGCTGTGCGTTGATATATCAGTCAGTCAGGACTTTGAATTTTATATATAGCGAAATAAATAAGTTTGACGTGTCTGTTTGTAATGTCAAAATAATAGCTTATTACTTAATGCATATGAAAGTATATACGGTAATTAAATATAACAAAAACACAATTTAAAAAAAAATGTGTGTCTGTCTCTCTGTTTATTCAAACTAATCTCCGAAACGGCTGGACCGATTTTCACCCTGGGGAAGGACAAAGGCTACTACTACTTTTTACAATACCACGCGGTCGAAGCCGCACGCGGAAGCTACTATAAAATAAGCGTCATTTGGTATGTTTGGTTAATAGAAAACTTCACCACTACAAAATCATACACGATTCGAGAAAAAAAATCATGTTTTCTTCAAGAACTGGATATGGGTTTCCTCAGGAAAGTGGTTCAGAATGAAGGGTAAGTAGAACTTTGTAGAGGTTTAACTTTGGATACACAATGTCAAACAGTGGAGTAATACTCTCCCGAAGATTGTATAGAAAAAATATCGACTAGTGGCACCTTAAGAGGCCAAACCACTTTGGTATTCCCGTTTCTCTGCAGCGGTATCTTAATTTTATTACTAAGTAAAAGAAGATGTCATTTTAAATGTTTTGTAAATAGAAAACTTCACCCCTACAAAATCATACACGATTCGGGAAAAAAAACATGCATGTTTTGCAAAAAAAGCATGTTTTCTTCAACAAGTGGAACCCATCCAAAAAAAAATTGTTCACAATGACGGGTAGGTAGAATCCCCCCTAAAGTGCAGCATTACAGCATAGCTATGCACAACTACATTTACCCTTTTATTCATAAACGTTGTTTAAACAACGTTTACATAACTATAAAGTTATGTAGTGATTAGAGACTATTTAACCATACTTTTTGAACGTCACTTAACTTTAACCATCGCTTATAAATAAACCCACTGACCAGTAGGTACGCTGGACTAAATATCATCATCTGCCTAGCCTTTTCCCAACTATGTTGGGGTCTGCTTCCAATCTAACCGGATGCAGCTGAATACCAGTATTGTACATGGAGCAACTGCCTATCTGACCTTCACAACCCAGTTACTGGGTCATACGATACCCCTTGGTAGGATTGGTTATCAGACTTTCGGGCTTCGGACTACCCGTAACGACTGTCAAAAATCCACGAATGACAACCGGGACCAACGGTTAACGTGCTTTCCGAGGCACCGAGGGGTCTCGGTATGTAAAGATGATGGTCACCCATCCACAGACCAAACGCGGCTGTTATTACTTGCCCCTCGCAAAACATTTTGTCATACATGATCAGCTTTTTAACATTAACTCCTCTACACAAAATATTTTCATATTTATTAGCCCACAGAGAGTACTTCCGGTATTTTCACCGCAACGGGACGTGACCGCCGATAACGAATGCGGGACTGCACGGCACAAAACCGGAACGGGCCGGAACCGGTTCGGTACCGGCTGGGTTTGCCGGAATCCGGAAATGCTGTCGTTTGCGGTTGTTGATTTTAGAACTATTTCTGTGGTTTAGATATATTAATTCGGGGTTAAATACCGGATGGGGGGTTGTCCGGTTTTGGGGGTCTGGTTTTTTGAATAGTTAATGTGTGGTTGATCAATTATCTCTATTAGCTTTAGCCCGTGACTTCGTCTTTGTGATTTCGATTTTTTTTTTTTTAAACGTTGCCCCACACTAGGAATTTCTCCTGTATTGTGGGTGCGTTTACAAACATTTAAACTCACTACAAGAATTAAGGGGACTACATGACCTAAAGCGCGGTCACTGTCGGACTGCATAGGAAAGAAAGAGAAGCGCGATGGCACAACACTGGTAATTTATTGCAAAATATGAAGCAATCATTTAATTACAAAAAATCTATAACACTAGTGTTTTTGCTTGTAGAATAATCTGACAAAAAATCAGAATGAGGTATATTAGTATGGTTTTTAATGTAAAAAGGAAGTTTTTAGAGGTATCTTCATGATTTTTTTCTATCGTATCAAATTATTTGTATTATGTTTTCAACACACTATCTAACTAGCATATATCCTGAAGAATATCATATATTTTTCTGATTTTGTTTACTGTAGTCGATCTTAAACCTGACGTAAATTGACGTAATTTTAGTAGGCAAGTTTTTAATCACGTCTAAATTTGTATGGAGTAGTGTCAAGCGCTAATTGATTTGACAGGACTAAACTAAAATTTATCTTCTGTCCTTTTCATAATGAAATAGAAATGCACTGATCTTAAATTTAGTTTAGTTTGTGAATAAGGGAATTGGCACCACTGACTTGCAAATTGCAAAAAACTTAAACAAATTTGAATTTTCGCTTTCTTTAGGAGTTATTGTAGGAGTTGTAGGTACTTATATCAATAATGCAAAGAACTAGCGGGTTCGAACTCACTTCCTTTGGATGTCTAGTCTGACTACAATGAAAACACAAACCTACCACGCTCAAGTAATGACGTAGGTACCCATACTTGCACTTAACAAAAACTCCTTCATGACAACAGCTTATAAATATTCATCTCAAAAAAACGTACCTCCAAAAAAAAAACACAAATATCTTCTCCATCAAACATTTTACAGAGACCTGTCACATTTCGAACTCCTCCCCCTGTCTCGCCCTATTTTGTGCGGGGATCGGGGGGTGAGGTGGGTCGTATAAACCTGGTGTTATTATACATAATGTGACAATCAATTTATCAATGTCAGGAGTGAGGATACCATGATAATGGAATGGATGTGTAGTTATGATAAATGTCTGTTTGAGAGCCGCGAGAGTAAATCTGGATAGGTAGATATAAGTTGGGTATGTTTTTGGTCACTGAAGTGTACTTCTGTCGATCTGTTCTGAAAAATCTCACTGTGAAAGCTAAGGCTGCCATCAGACGGACTGCATCGCAGCAACCGCGCGCAGTCGATATATTCAACTGCATGCAGTTGTACGTTCGACTTCGTTCAGTAATGATATCAACTTCACGCGGTCGGCTGCAATCGTGTGAAGTCAATATTAACTGCATACAGTCGTGACTTCAACTTTACGCGGTTGGTAACAGTCGTGTAGTGTTGACGCACGCCGTCCATCGCTAACCGCATACAGTTAGTGTGCAGTTAGTCAAGAAGCAAAACGCGCGTCGGTCGCGTCGATCGATTTAAATAAAAATGGATTTTGATTCCGTCTTATTTATTTCTTTAATAAAAAGTAAAGTCAGCATTTGGAATTCAGTCAAAAAAAAGTCAGATCCGACTGCAGATAACTGTATGCAGTTGAATATATCGACTGCGCGCGGTTGCTGCGATGCAGTCCGTCTGATGGCAACCTTAGGTGAAGTGAGTTTGATGTATTCAATAGTGCCAATCCCTAGCATGATGTAGAAGACAGCTACATATTTATAACACTGTGTGACGTAAACCCGCAATTACCCTATAACATTCCGTTTTCAACAAAACAAGAAAGTTTTCTCCACAACCCTCAACGCATCTCTTTCATGCCTCACCGCTAGATGGCGCTTTAAAAAACCTTTAAAACACTCTAGAGTTACAGGAAAAAGACATTACCCAGATAAAGGTCAGGTTAAAACATTTTCTGCCAGCATTTTATCGACATAAACTTTGACATTGTGGTCCAAAGTTGGTTGCTGAAAGTTGGTAACGCGTATTTTAAAGGAATTAACGTGGCAACATTCGGGGTGTTTTGTTGCGTAGTTTGTTTATGTTGGTAGCACTGTATTTGGTTGTTTTTGTGTTTGTGTGTCAGTTGTGTAGTGTGGGGGTGTGTGTGTGTGTGCGTGGTTCGAACTTCGATCCAATACTCGTAACCACGGAATAGAAAAAACGAGTGGAAGTGCCACGCAGCTATCGCGCGTGTGTCACAATTATGCGGAGCTCCGCAACACCAGCTCTGAGGCGGCTCAGTCGCGATTAGAATAGGACTAGGATTAGATAGGACGTCTCGAACTTAACGAAAAATATTACAAACACGCCTTACTGTGCAATTTTTACATGCAAAAACGATAGCAGGACAAAAAATGTATCTTGCGGAGGTGTATCGTATCACCAGAAAGTATAAAACTATGATATATTTCAATATAATTGTTTTTATTGACAAAACCATATTTATTACTTTGTTGCGAACTAAAAACTACCTTATGTCCATTGTTCAAAGTCTAAATCAACTTGCTCGCTGTCTTGAATATCATCGTATACATTCTAGAAAATTCGACGCTACTCGATTAGGGATGGGACACATTCAAATAGTTCGGTATCGATAAAACAATAAAATGTGTATTTATATAGTGAAACGTTATACGTTACCATGACATATTATGAACTCGTTGTCGTTCTTCTCGATTAATTGAATTATATGGTTTGAGTTTGAGTATTTATATTCTGACAAATAAACCAAAATCATTCATTCATAGCTGGATGTAGGCCTCAAAAAGAACTAATACTAATAAACAGTGATAGGAATAGGTACTTAGTGCCTAATTGCCTAAACTTCGAAGAAGATAGACGAAAGTCTGAGACTTCCTTACGACTGAAATATTTTTTCGGGACTAATGTCGGGGTTTCGGGACATCACCTAAGTACATTTAATATTAATGTTATTAATAGAGTACACTAATTGAATTCATTGTCCTTTTTAACCGACTTCAAAAACAAGGAGAACATTCTAAATAACCAGTAGATACGTTTTCTATTGTTATTAATTCAGGTAAAGAACTGGGTCCGGTTGAAAGCCAAGGGTACTGACTTAAAAATCTTTTCGATTTTTTTTTCAAAACTGTCCCAATTTTATTGCAGTTTCGAATTAACCTTGACCATAGAAACTATTTAGATTCTAAGAAGCATGGTCCTACGACGCACCGTTTCCGAATTATGGGCCTCCGAATTTTATTTTATATAAAACGCTTTGTATTTTCAAAATGGTGGCTCGGATGAAAATCTTTTCTGGAAAGAAATTGTTGCTCTAGTCGAAAACCATGAGGACTGATGTAAAAAACCCGCGAAATATTGAAAAAAAAACGTTTGAGAATTTTTTTTTAAATTTTTGTCGGTCGAAAATTTTTTTTTTTTCTTGATTCATGTTGGGATACTGCTTGCACGGGGATAACACAGGGGGGGTTAAATTTTGGTTATTTTTTGCCTAGGACACACCGTTTTCGAGATATTTGAATTTATTTATAGATATCTTGTCCTCATCCCTAGCTGAGTAGAAAAATAGATAACAGGTGCATACGAATATGACATCTATTTCAATGATGTTAGCGTGCTAAATAGAGTAATTTAGTACAGCGCCCTCTAGCGTTGAGTAGCTGAACTCGTTGGGGATTGCTCGAATTTGATTGATACATGGAAAAATGTACTTCATTGATTTTGACATGTAAAATAAAAACAACATTCAGTAGTTGTAATAAGACTTAATTTTGAACAACAATAAATAAACTTTTCGCCATAGTTGCATTTATATTTAGTAGCCAATTATATCATCGTTTTCTGTGTATTGAAATGTTTATTTTAATTTGCAATTGTGTGAGTTTGGCGACACTGGTTCCCGTACTAAGGAAGTCTAAGGGCACTTCCACTCGTTTTTTCTATTCCGTGCTCGTAACACTATGCTTGACCCAGGGAACGAACAGAATTATGTAGAACTTCATGCTAAACCGCCATGTTCATGACCACGAGACCAATAAAGCCCAGTTTGAAACCGCAAATTGTAATTTAATTATAACCATTCCTTGATACTAAATTGTCCCAATTATGAAGTTCTCGATAATAAATTACGAGTTTCGAAACAATTCATGAAGTTACTACGAACAAATCAGCACCTGCTTTTAGTAAATTCAAAATTAACTGAAACTTTTGATTACTCGCAGCCGAACAAACTAGGATATAACTAGGACAAAGATAATTTACATTGAAAATGGCCCCTTCATTTATTTGAAAGACTCGTGCCAAGACTGTGGTGGTACTGGACCACAGATTAGTTAGCCAATGGAGTGACCAGATAGGAGCCTCCACGCGTGACAGTTTTGATTACTGTCAGACGAACAAACATAATTTACAATGGAAATAGCTCCACAATTTATTTGAAAGACTCGAGCGAACACTATTGTAGTGGTACTGGATCACAGATTACTTAGCAAATGGAGTGCCCAGACAGGAGCCTCCACGTTTGACACTTTTGATTACTCGAAGACAAGATAAGTCTTTATTTGCCTTCAAATGGATTTAAGGCAAATTAAGACTTATCTTGTGTACTAATATTAGAAATTCGAAAGTAACTCTGTCTGTCTGTATGTTACCTTTTCATGCCTAAACAACTAAACGGATTTCGATAAAATTTAACAGAGAGATAGATTGTATCCCAAAGAAGGACATAGGATAGTTTTTATCCCGATATTCCCAAAAGATCGACACTTATGCGGGTGAAACCGCGGGGCGCTGCTAGTATGCTATAAAGTTGTTAAAGTCTGGTTTTGATATAATGACACGTAGACGAACTAACTAGACCCTATGACAAACATAATTTACAATGAAAATAGCTCCTCAATTTATTTGAAAGACTCGTGCCAACAAAGGGAAAGATCAGGGCCCTAATTCGCCCGAGAGGTATGTCGATAAAAACTATCCTAGGTCTTTCCCTGGGTTGCAATCTGTCTCTCTCGTTCAGTGGTTTAGGCGTGAAATGGTAACATACAGACAGACAGACAGAGTTACTTTCGAATTTATAATATTAGTGTGGATATTATCTACTTCTCCCCATCAGTGTGATTTGAAAAAGTGAGAAAGTTGAATTCTCCATCAAATATTTACTCCATGTACAGCGGTGCTATTCTGTAAAAATCTCACCGTGAAAACTTAGGTGAAGTGAGCGTGGAGTGAGCTGTCAATAGTGTCAATTCGTAGCAAAAACAAACTCACTTCACCTAAGTTTTCACGGTGAGATTTTTACAGAATCGACCGGCTGGTGTTGCGTGTTTGTCTATTCAGAAAAAAGGCAACAAAATGAAAGCCATTATGCTGTGTAATATTATCTGCAAGCTATAATCTTCTAGCAAGCGTAACCTTATAATGAAGATACATAAATAAGCTTGTCTACGAAACCACCTTTTATAGAAAAAAACACTATAAACGTAGGAGATGATAACTTTTCTTGTTTGCTGCATTTTTTTCCAACAACAACACGTTTTTATACGCAATTTTGATAACAGTGAGCAGTGGTGGCCAAGTGGTAACGGCCGCGACTTACGAGTTATAGGTCGTAGGTTCGAACCCAGACAGGCGCTTTACTTTGTGTAAATTATTTCATCACCACTGCTCTCAAAACGGTGAAGGAAACCGGCATGTCCTAGAACCAAAGAAATTCGAAGACATGTGACATCTGCCAACCCGCACTGGGCCCGCGAGGTGGATTACGGCCCACTCCCTCTCACCGAGAGGAGGCCTGTGTCCCAGCAGTGGGAACATTATAGGCTGATTATGTACCTATATGTATGTATACGCAATTTTGAGTTTATCACGACGACGTGTGGGTACAATAAAATTGTCTTTACCAGCACCTTGGATTATTTGCCACCGTGGTTTCGGGTAAAAACGACTAATAGCGAAGAAACTCGAAAATTGCGACAGTTCAACAACATTCATTGCGTTATGTACCTATGTTGTTGAGTAGACAATTTTTTCTAACATTTGTTGCAATGGATTAGCGATAACCTTCAAAATGATTTAGATTGAGATTGATAGTGTGTAACAGTGCTGTTCGAAAAAAAAAATTTACCTGGTCCAGCCGGTCGGTCAACTTAGGTGAAGTGAGTTTGTTTTTGCTAGGAGTGACACTATTACAGCTCATTCCACGCTCACTTCACGTAAGTTTTCACGGTGAGATGGTTACTGAATAGCACCGCAGGTAAAATTTTTACCCAATCACTCACTGAAGGAGATAAGTTATAACATTCATCTATATTTCAATATGTATTTCTATTTAATATCTCATCAATTGTTCCAACAATTATTGTTGGATACTAATACTTATTATAAATTCGAATGAAACTCTGTCTGTCTGTATGGTGATTTGCCGCACACGACAGTCACGCAAAAGTCAAAATATTTAAAATTCGTTGTGGAAAAATTGTTATACATATATACGTCATACAAGTACCCAATTTATTTTCTTTCCCGAACATAATACCAAGCCTTATCCAATTACATTACAAAAAAAAAACCTTGACAGTTTAATAACTTCGCTAACCAAAAATAACTACGTAACAGAAACAAGAAAATTATGAACTGAAACCACTTCCCGAAAAATGTTTTGCTAACTTCATTACAGGGAGTTTCACATTTTCTAATATTCGAAATAAACAGGGGCAAAGATAATAAGGAAAAGATAAAAGAAGCCGCATTATTACTGAAAGCGAAATATAGTCGGGGAGTCGGGGACTGATGGGAAAGATAAGAGTAGATTTATGGCGAAAGATAAAAATATGCAGTCTACTTAGAAGTAGGAAACGTTGGATATTTTTTGTATGCAGCAACTGAATGAAATTTCCTTGAATTTCGCTTCGGGATTCTTCCTGTTGTTGTAAGTTTTTGCCAAGATATTTTTTATTTCACTAACATTTTACGTTAATGTTTGGTTTGAGCCGGTTTGTTAAATGACTACGTTTTGTAGCACTGTTACTACCAAAAAATCGAAGACTCAAAATCTAAACATATCTATAGTAATAAAGTAGTAACGACGAATTTTTGTCCGTTTGTCTGAAGTATGTTCAAAAATGGCTGAACGTATTTGGATTAAATTTGGTACCTACACAGATTGTTTATAACCTGGATTAACACAAATAATTACTTTTAATCCCGGGAGAACGTCTCCGTGGTATATTTTTTTACGACATCCAGGCGTGCGAAGTCGCGAACAAAAGCCATTAAAATAAACACTGTATACATAACTAAAACATTGAAAACACAAAACTCCTTTTTGTCAGCAATCGATGCAAAAAATCTTTTTCTGAGCAATAGTGTAAAAAAACAAAATCAGTAAGAAAAATCTTATTTCCGCTAGCTCCTAGACAATGCCGAATAGAGAACCCACCCCTTAATTTAAAATTTGGACTCCTTTGTCCCTAGATAGGGACCATATTAACACTCGGTTTATTCACATAGCACGTTTATTATTAAAAACGTTTTCTGAACAAAGTAATGTGGGGTATACGTGGTTGATAAAGGGGATGATGTGATGGCAATCTCCCTTTGGGCGTGGTGGGTTACTCTTTCATTCGCGCTTTAATGAAGACTTGAATCTGGATTTAATAGGCTATTTGACTGGTTTCTGATAAACATCTCAGATTATTTAATGGTGTCTAACGAGCCCACAAAAACCTATTACTTCAAATTGCATAATGTATTTCTTTTAAAAAATAGTAAATAAAAATGTACTGTTTAAATAAGCCGCCAAAACGCTATCTTTAACAATATGGCGTCGTGACGTCACGATTCACGTAAACAAACGTTGAAACGGTCGAGATACTAGACAAAAGTCATCTGTTCTGTCAACGATAGACAGAAATTTACTAAATCATGACGTCATCTTAAGTTCAGCCAATCCAGACCGTTTTCGATTACGTGGCGCCAGATTTAAAAAGATGAAGTTTTTTCGGGATTTTTTTTATAAATAATACATTGTTTTGTAGTAAAATTAATGCAAATCGATTTTAAAAGCGATAATCTATACGAGTGTCAATAATTATGACCTTATTTTTTACATTGTCAAATAGCCTATTCTCGGTAAAAACGTAAGAATCCTAACTAATATTATAAATTCGAAAGTAACTCTGTCTGTCTGTCTGTATGTTACCTTTTCACGCCTAAACCACTGAACGGATTTCGATACAATTTGGCAGAGAGATAGATTGCATCCCGGGGAAGGACTTAGGATAGTTTTTATCGACATACCTCGCGGGCGAAGCCGCGGTCGGAAGCCCCCCTTGAATATTTATTTTATTTTTAGGATTTTTTGTTATAAATAAATAAAAATAATTTATTTCAGACAAAAAAGTCCATAGACAAGGCAAGTTGTTAGTGACAAGAATTTAGCTTAAAACTAATGATAGTAATTTAAAAAAAAAAAAATATGTTATCAGTAGCGGCAACAGAAATACATAATTTCTGAAAATTTCAACTGTCTAGCTATCGCGGTTTTTGAGATACAGCCTGGTGACAGACAGACGGACGGATAGACGGACGGACATATTACCGAGATCAAACCCTCAATTCCTTGAAAACGTGCCCTCGAAACAATCTACCCAGATACCATTTCTTCAACAAACTTCGCCTTAAACTTGAAGTAGATCCGGGAAAATACTTGGTAGGTATCATAGGTATATACCGTATATACGCCGTATCCAGTTCGCGTCGAAGTCTACGCGAAAAGTATCAAATAACATGGATTCCTGTATCAGCCGTTGGTATTCCAATAAAATGTTTTCTGTGTTAAGGCTTGGATACACTGTGTGAGCAAGTGCGCGAGTTGATTTACATTTGCAATAGTTATAACATAACTCAAGGTCGATTCCCGAAGTTAAAAACGTTTAAAATCTAGTCGCAATCCCATCTCAGCGACACTCAATGTCAAAAACTTGTCAAAAATGTTTTTTGGACAGATTGAAACTAAGGTCACACTGTGGACGTTCTTCAAATTCAAACGAGAATTGCCCCTCTGATATATTTAGCTTTCTTCTTGAAAATAGACCTCCTCCTCCTTGGAGACTTTTAGAGGTACTAGCTTCCGCCCGCGGCATCGCCCGCGAGGTATGTCGATAAAAACTATCCTGTGTCCTTCCCCGGGATTCCCCGTTCAGTAGTTTAGGCGTGAAAAGGTAACATACAGACAGATAGACAGTTACTTTCGAATTTATAATATTAGTATGGATGAGGAACAGGGTGTAAAGTTCAGTCATCCATAAGCAAAGGAAGGAACAAATCCAGACTCCGGTCTGAAAGAAAGAAATAAAGAAAAATGCGTATTAAAACAAAATAAATACACCTTAAAACTATAAAAACAGAAAACAAAGATTTTTGATTTTTTTGCATTTAGTGTCCAAATCACAGTGATCTTTATTCTCATAGGGTTGCTGCCACTGGCAAGTCTGTCAAAATCATTGTAATCTTTATTGTCGTTGCATTAAGGTTGCTGTTAAGTTGCTGCTGTTCTGACAGCAGCAATTTGTAAGTATAGTTTAGGATATGCAGGGTATAAAGGCAACCACAGGTTCGATCCGCTAAACGGTAATAATCTATTTTCTAAAAATAACAACTACAAGTACTTATACGAATTCCTAAGATAACAAAATAAAATAGTGGGCACTTTAAAATTTGCGAGTTTATTAACCAATCAGTGCAAAGCAAATACTGCCCAATCGCTGCACGACACGTTTGGCTTGTAGTTCGCTGAGCTCTCAACAGGGGCGCTACTGTGGTGGTGGTAGCAGAGCGCTAGGGCTCCGCGGTGCAGCTACAGGCTCTTCGGTCGGTTACTTCCGAGATGGGCTGCAGACTGCAACCGCAGGCGAAAAAGCGGCTAGCGGCTGCGGTTGACCGCAGCTTTCATAGAGATACATAGAAACCAATAGTGTCGCTTGAACCTGCAGCTGCAGTTTGCGGCCTGCGGTCCATCTTGGAATTGCACCTTGATGAATGATGCAGCTACATAAAGTCCAGATATTTTACCTCTGGGTAAAATATCTGAACTATACATACAAATCATACAATGTAACCAGAACCTTACGCGTTTAAGGGGTAATATTTAACGCAAGGATTTATTTGCTGAATGTTTCATGCTCTGCGGTCGGGTAGGTATGTTTGAAAGACATTTTTGTGTGGCTGGCTGGGTATTGTTTCTTTTTTTTTGGTTGGTAAATGTTTTTGGTGGGTCGTAAACCTTTTTTTGAGATGTTGGTATTTAGAGTTAGGTTCATGTCAGACCTGACACTGGAAGCCGTGATAAACTTAATTGGAAAACTGGTTTGCGGAAGAAATTTTATTTATCTGTTCGATACTCCACGGAAGTAGGTAGAAGTGTGTCATACATAGTAGGTAGATATTATAGGGTGGTCAAGTGGTAACGGCTGGGACTACTGTAGGTCGTTGGTGAGAACTCAGCCAGGTGCCTTACTTTGTGTAAATTATTTCATGGTGTCAAAACGGTGAAGGGAAACATCGCGAGGAAGCCGAATGTCCTAGAATTGAAAAATTCGACGACATGTGACATGTACCAACCCGCACTGGGCCCGCGTGGTGGATTACGACCCACTCCTTTCAATAAGGGGAGGCCTGTCTCCCAGTAGTGGGAATCTTATAGGCTGATTATGCTTAACCACTTTAAAACAGTTATAAAATTAACTGAGTAGTTTACACATGGTACCTATGTTTAATAATAAAATTCAAAGTCCAGACTGACTGATATATCAACGCACAGCCTAAACCGCTGGTCCTAGAGACATGAAATTGATCATGAGTGAGTGAGTGTCATAAATGCGAAACTTTGCTAACTTCGGAACTAAATGACATATAGACTTGAAATTTTTGATTTTAAGTATGTGATTATAGCTTACTGGATGACGAAAATTTCTGCGTTCTGGTCTTAACCAGAGGTTCTCAAATAGGGGCCTGAAAATGCGGCGAAATGGTTCCAGTAAAGGATGGTACGGCAGTGTTTGCTTCGCGCTGGACTTGGCGGGGGCACTACCGTGCCCCTCGATTAAAAATGATGCAATGATAGGTAAATCAATTATGTGATGGACACATGGTGCTCACATATTTACCCCTAAGAGGATGGGGGAGGGTGAAATTTCACGCGGACGAAGTCGCGGGCAGAAGCTAGTACTTGCTCCGGGCATCAGGAACCGCGTGACGACTCCCGGCCCGGCCACCGTAGGCGCGGGCCTGCAGGCGGAGAGTAATGGGTAGCTCACCGTCCGATCAGGACCAGGCCCGTGCCGGACGGCACGTACGTGTTCCACGCGCACCTCAAAGAGAGGTCTGCATCGAGGAGGGGCCCCATAGGGCCGAAGCCTGCCGGGTCAGCGGGATTGTCCGAAAGGGTTACCGCTGGCCCGGAACATAAAGGACTAAGGAAGGAACACGGGTGGGTTTTAGTCAGTAACAGTCTGGATGTCCCTTCCGCTCCACCCAGAGCGGGAGGGGTGATTTGATGATTTCCAGTCCACAAAAAAAAAAACCTAGTACTTTATAATAAGCTTCTCAGTGCGACAAAAAAGGTAAACAATCTTCCAAGTCTGCCTCACAAACGCAAAGATCAGAGAGTTTGCTCTCAACAAAGAGCCGTTGTTGAAACTTTAAGTTTTAGTTAGGTGTTAGTTCCAGACTGAAACGCTGAAGATAACTGGGTTTTAGAAAGGAACGGTTTTTGTTATCGCATACACTTACTTTGGTACTTCTATCTATTATCTAGATAGACAAGACAATATGAGTAAGTAAGACTACTTGATGCCCTAAGCCAGGTATTCCCAAGGGGTGGATATCGGTTTCCTAGGGGCCGACATAAACGAAAACTGATTTTGGGGGTCGAAGAGGTCTAAAAATCGACCCCTATTAAATTAATACAAGTTCTTATTTAAAACTTTTAAGATAGGTAGGTATTTACTTACTGTATTGTTTATGTTGTGTTACGTGTACTAAGAATTAATTAATATTTTTGTAGGGAATAGCATTGTTGTAGTAATGTAAAGTCTCAAGTTCGTACAAGATGAAAAACTCGGCAAGTCAGTGTGGACAAGTTTGTGCAAGATAATGAGTTCGAGCGTAGGTAATTTGGCCATGGGGGTCTGAGGTAACAGTTCATTTTGGAAAAGGGGTCACTTGTCCAAAATAGTTTGGGGATCCCTGCCCTAAGCAATCCACGTCTTTTGGGTCCTGTAATATCTTGCTGATAAACAGCCTTGCCTTTCATGTGCTAGCAAATACTGTATCGGTGCTGTTTCTGCCTTATGGTGCCCCCCGAGACCTGATGCCCTAAGCAATTGCTGCGGTAGTATTTCAGGAAAAAGTAAATTACCAGGAGAGTTATGACAGCGAGTATGATGATAGTGGTCGTGCTCAGGCGCTCCATGTGGCCTCCGATGTCCTTCAGAAGGGCGTCATTATTTCCGCCAGCAGCATTTTGATTGAGAAATACCTCGTCTTTTTCTACCTTGGAGTTACACATTTTGAAAATCGCTGCACAATAATAACTTTGCTTAATCTGCCCCTTGGCAGGCCCTAAGGCAGGGTCGCCATGAAATGTTGGGGTTCATAGGGGATTTAGATCAGACAACCAACTCGATCGAAAGTACTTTAATCAGTGCTAATAAAGGAATATAATTATAATGCGCATTAAAGTAAAGTGCTTACTTAGCTTAAACCTATACTTATGTTCTTAAGGAGCGTACATACTACGTTATGCACTGTTAGGGAGCATACATACACTTCAATTTGCTTATGGGCTAATCCGGCTCTGTGTTTAACGTGGTTTTCTGTGGTTTGTAATTAAAATCCAACTCGCGGTTACAGCCTTACAGCTTAAACAAGGTTATTGGTAAAACATTAACAACCCTCTTAAGAGGTCATTGTAGGTACTCATCATTATGAATAGCTTTTACTATGGGACCAAACTTGCAATCGCGAAAAAATCAGCTGTTCCCTACATTAATTTTATTGGAAATTAATTTTATTTGGACGGCCCGGTTGGCGCAGTGGTTAAGCTATTGACTGCTGCGCTGCGTGTCGCGGGTTCAATTCCCGCACGGAACAAATATTTGTATGACCTACAAGTAGTTGTTCCGTGTCTGGCTGTTTGTGTATGTGAGTTTCAATGTTTGTAAACGCACACACAATACAGGAGAAATTCCTAGCGTGGGGCAACGTTTAAAAAAAATATAATATATATGTTCGTTTATCTCGTCAAAATGTAGGGAACAGCTATTTTTTTTTTCGCTGATTCAGTTTTGGTCCCATAGTAAAAGTTGTTCATAATGTCGTACAATGACCTCTTATGAGGTTGTTAATGTTTTACCAATAACCCTGTATATTCTCCATCAATCCTCATATCACACACACTTAAGATTAGTCAGTAACTTAGGAAGATGAGACAGAGTTCAGATGGGAAGATGGAAAGGAAACTATGAATCACAAGCAGTATTTAATTTCATCACCACTGCTCTCAAAACGGTGAAGGAAAACATCGTGAGGAAACCGGCATGTCCTAGAACCAAAAATTCGAAGACACGTGACATCTATCAACCCGCAATAATAATAAAATAATAATAATAATAATCATTTTATTTTCAGGCAACTAAGGCCCATAGATAAAATACACAAAATAATGTTATAAAATAATAAACTAATACATAAAAACCTTATCGATGATATCTTGAATACTCTTCTCGGTTCCATCTCTGCGGCGAGACGGCATCTGGTCGAGTTTCCCAAGTGACTGGAACAGTAACAGTTTTCCGCTGCTGATCTCGTCCTCCTTGTAATTCGACCGGCATATCTGCAAGATGCTCACCTCGTCCATGTAGTCGATAGCATGGACCAGGAATGCCAGCAATTCATTGACTATGAGTTGTTTGGAACTCATAGTGTTTACGGGCAGCGGCTATTGCCGCGCAACACAAAATCGGGCAATGAGCCCGCATGGTAGATTACGGCCCACTCCCTCTCACAGAGAGGAGGCCTGTGTCCCAGCAGTGGGAACAATATAGGCTGATTATACTAACTAGATACTGGCTTCTGCCCGCGACTTTGTCCACGAGAAATTTCTTGTTTTAAGATCATCATCATAATCATCTGCCTAGTCTTTTCCCAACTATGTTGGGGTCGGCTTCCAGTTTAACCGGACGCAGCTGAATACCAGTATTTTACATGGAGCGACTGCCTATCTGACCTCCACAACCCAGTTACTGGGTAATACGATACCCCTTGGTAAGACTGGTTGTCAGACTTTCGGGCTTCTGACTACCTGTAACGACTGTCAAAGATCCACAAATGACAGCCGGGACCACATGCTTTCCGAGGCACGGAGGGCTCTCGGTATGTAAAGATGGTCACCCATCCACAGACCAGCCGCGGCAAGCTTAGCTTAACCTGATCAATCGACCTGTGCGGCTGTTATTATTTAGCCACTTCTTGTTTTAAGATAAAATATTCTATTACACTTGGCAAAACTCGGTAGCTTTCGCATTAGCGAAAGAATTTTCGGCATCGGATCAATTATTCCAATTATTACCCATTACATACAGGGTTCCGTACCCAAAGGGTAAAAACGGGACCCTAGAAGATTCCACTGTCCGTCTGTCTGTCACCAGGCTGTATCTCATGGACCGTGATAGCTAGACAGTTGAAATTTTCACAGATGATGTATTTCTGTTGCCGCTATAACAACAAATAATAAAAATAAAATAAAGTTAAAATAAAATTTAAAGGGGTATAAAAGAAACGTTTTTTTCGGCGTTTTATGCCTTGTGGTACGGAACCATTCGTGTGCGAGTCCGACTCGCACTTGGTCGGTTTTTTATATATAATATTATCTAGTATAGAAGTAGGTATAGATTCCACTAAAACTTCGATTACTCCAAAATCCAATAAAAAACACATAAATCACTAAATCAGGCTAACATTTCACAATACACACTAAAATAAATCGAATGAAAAGACTTTTAAAATCCATTGCCCGGGTGTCGAACCCACGTCAATCAATCACTGCTGATACACATTACCATAACATCTGGTTGTAATGATCGGAGAACGCACTTGATAGCAATTATAATACATTAATTAAAATATTTCGTCTGTCTGTACTGTAGTGAACCAACATATTTTTAGGGTTCCGTACCCAAAGGGTAAAAACGGAACCCATTACTAAGACTTCGCTGTCTGTGTCTGTCACCAGGCTGTATCTCAAGAACCGCGATAGTTAGACAGTTGAAATTTTCACAAATTATGTATTTCTGTTGCCGCTATAACAACAAATACTGAAAACAAAATTAAATAAATATTTAAGGGGGGCTCCCATACAACAAACGTGTTTTTCTCGGCGTTTTTGCCTTGTGGTACGGAACCCTTCGCGTGTGAGTCCGACTCGCACTTGGCTAGTTTTTTTTTAAATATCATTATCATCGTCTTTGGCAGCCGTAGCGGGTCGTCAGAAGCCCGAAAGTCTGACAACCTGTCTTACCAAGGGGAATCCTTTTCAAGGGGCTTCCAATCTAGCCAGATGCAGGTGAATACCAGTACTTTACTCGAAGTGACTGCCTATCTGAGCTCCACAACCCTGTTACTGGGAACACGATACCCCTTGGCAAGCCTGGTTGTCAGATTTTCAGGCTTCTGACTACCCGTAACGACTGTCAAAGACCTACGAATGATCAAGATCTATGAACGTGCTTTCCGAAGCACGGAGCCATCGTCCATCCACGATCAGCTGGAGCATAAGGCGAAAGCAATGCATTTTTAGGGATGCATGAAGAAGCCTCCTCGTGTAGCGCAGTTAGTTCCGCCAGTTACTCAACTGAACCGAGCGCTCGGCGCATGCTGGACAGTCACGCCCAACACCTTATTTGACTGACCAAATATTTCCTTGCGGTGGTAGGGCTAACGCCCGCCTAGTTTCCAACCATAGTTCCCACCGGAGTCCGGCGTCCAGCAGCCTGCTGTGTTTCGTCGATGCGTGGGAGTTCCAGTGCCTTAGGCATCTTCTGGGCACGCCCGTTCCATCATAGACCTCATCCATCGCTTCCCATCAGGCGTGATCGAGGTCAAGAGCGGGCCCATTCAGCAATAAAAAAAGTGTCATGGTAGCGCGTCAAATTCAAATTTTCTTACGGTTTTTGCAATTTGCGGATCATTATTAGGTTGTTGTTTGTATGTTTATCAAAATATGATTCGCGACCGTAACAAGTACCTACATGTATTAACGGAAATATAATCATTTAAATCACAGTCACACTAATATTATTATATCACACTATCACACTAATCACACTAATATTATAAAGTTGAAAGTTTGTGAGTGTGTGTGGGGGTGTGTTTATATGTTTGTTACTTCTTCACGCTCAAACGGCTGGACCAATTTTGATAAAATTTTGTATGAAGGTAGTTGACACCTTGGATTAACATATAGGCTACTTTTTATCCGGATATTTCCACGAGATCGAGACTTATGCAGGTGAAACCGAGGGGCGCAGCTAATCATTAATATACCGTGACACTGACCTGCAAATTGCAAAAAAAAAACAGGCTACCTTAGCGTACCGTGTGGCTGTTACTTAGCCCTTATTACAATATTATGCACCTGCAAACATTCACATCATATTATGAGCCCAAATCTTTCTACTCGAGCTGGCAAAACAAACAATATAGCAAGCGAAGTCTGGTGTAAACATTATACTGTGAACCGTATTACTACGAGCAATCTCTTTACGTACACAATTATTGATTTAATTAATTAATCGGTCTTATCATCAGTTATTGGAAACCAAATTGATATATTATTCAGTTTCAGTAATTTGATTAACGATTCTCATTTTACTCAAATATCTATATTATATAAAATTCAAAGTCCTGACTGACAGCCCACTCCCTCTCACCGAGAGGAGGCCTGTGTCCCAGCCGTGGGAACATTATAGGCTGATTATGTTATGTTATGTTAAATTATTACAAAACAACACAACAACAAATGCCACTGGAATATTAATTGCCATATACGAAGAAATAGTTTACCTCGTATATGGCCCTCAATACCCTCAATAGATACAATATTTAACGTTTGATACACTTTTTTTACTAATTATATTTTTTTTCTCTTTCTTTCTTTCTATTGGTTTACAAATCGCTGTTAACGAACATAGTCAACGCAAAGTATTTGTAACTAGATGTTTATATGTGGAAGCTTGTAATTAGCAAATTTTCTTGCCTATGAATGATTTTTAATTATGTTATTAGTCTGTAAGCTTTCTGTAAAAAATAAATAAATATAAATAAATAATATTTTTGGGAAAGAAAAATGGGAATTATTTTAAGTTCCATTAAATGCATGCCTGAAACTCACTAACAGCCTGAATAAATGCCAATAGTAGGGGCGGATAAGATATACAAACTGAATGTTTTGATGTATAAGCTTTTAGCCTCTCAAGATTACAAATAAACATTGGCATCGCAATCGTAATTAACTCAAACTGTGACTCATGCGCAAGAACTTGCTTATTTTAACACAACTATGTACACTTTAATAGCTATTAGTACCTATACAACTTATGCTCGATGCTCTTATAACCGTGAAGGAAAAAATCGTGTGGCATATCGAAGATCTAAAAAGTAGAAGACATGTGATAGCCACCAACCCGCCAAGGCATATAGCCACTGGGCCCGTGTGATTGCAGAGGAAGAAAGAAACATTGTTTATTTAGCACAAGCAAAACGCACATTACAAAAAAAAAGTTATTTAAAAAAATTAAACCTACTTAAAAAAGAAATTAACTCAAAATTATGAAATAACTTTAATTTCGGAAGTCGGTGTCTTGGGATCTGTATTTTAGTTTTATGCCACCGACTTCCGAAATTAAAGTTATTTCATAATTTTGAGTTAATTTCTTTTTTAAGTAGGTTTAATTTTTTTAAATTACTTTTTATTTCGTAATTTTTAGTTTTTGCACTAGAATTTGACCAAGGTTTTGAGATGTTTTCCCTTTGACACTACACCCGTAGCTCGTATCAATAAGCTAGGCCGTCACACTTACACGTATTAATCCATATCTTAAAAATTACTGAATCGATCTTGATGAAACTTGCACTATTCCCTAAGTTGAAGTAAATGTAAACCAATAAAAAAAATGGTCACGATCCGATTAATAGTTCCGGAGATATGCGTGGACAAACATACATACATACAGACGTCTATAAAATTTTGTATATTTGTTTGGAAGCCCTAATAGATAGTCCTACGTGAATATAATGCAATCCCAATAATATTACATACATACGTGTCGAATTGATAACCTCCTTTTTTTTAAGTCGGTAAAAAAGACAAAATATTCACATACAAAGCCTCGTACTCAAGCATATAAAAAGTTGTCAATTTTGTCCACTGCTTGATGTCACGGTCAGAGACCAAAAAAAGGTTACATGCTCTGTGGGACCAAAGACAACACACATAAGGAAGGAGGTCTGTGTCCCAGCAGTGGGAACGTTATATGCACTGAAAGAAATAAGCAGTAAATTAAAATGAAAAAACATTGATCTGAACTTCTTTAAACAGTTCCATATTATGAGCCTAACTTCCAAAACAGTAGGTATCTTTTACTGATCCGAAAACAGTTAAAGCTTGAAGCAAAATGTTACCGTCATGACAATAAACTTTATCGTTTTAAGTAGCTAAAAGGTCACAAAATTAACTGTTGTATTCATTTGGTGATATCGTTCAAACCATTGAAATTTACTTACATTACAGTAATGGTGATTTTCCTTTTTTTTGTCGTTTTTTCAGTAAATAGTACATTCAATCATTAAAAGTTACTGTTTTCTCTTTTACTTACTGTTTTACAAACATTTCTTCTTACTGTATAAAGTCTTAATGAAATCTTAAGCTTTAGCGATAATGTTGAAAATCTATTAAAGTTTGACAGATTGTAGTAGCTTGATGTGCTGAGGTGTCAAAAATTTCACAGTTCGAGCCTGTAATTTCACCAACGCCAAAACGGCATACAGCAGTAATATTCGATCTGAAAAAAACGAAAGTACCTACAGTTTGTTACTAAATAAACAAAAAAGGCCCTACGTGTCTGAAACCCAGTGTAATGTTGTCAATATTGCCACGGAACCCAGCAACGTTGCAACACCAAATATTAGGACTTGTTTTAAGGGCATTTCCACACTCTCCGACGATGTCGTTGTGAAAAAGACTAATAGCCCCACTTCGAATTTTAAGACCAACTTTTAAGTCCCTGTAGCAAATATAAACATATTTTTATTTCTTTCTTATTTGAAAAATAGTTGGGCAAACGTCATCTAAAACTATTCCAAATTTCAAGTTGATAACATTAGTAGTTCTTGAGATATCCAGCTGTGACAGACAGGCGGACGGATTGCACGTGCCACGGATTTTGTAATGCTTGAATTTGGAGTGAGGTTCTGTAATACGACCCTTAGTGTGGAATCGACCTAACGCGAGAGGGCAGGGGAAAATGTTTGAACAACCACAGTACAGCCGTGACCGTGCATCCTTTACAAAACCGTCTATTTCGTCTTGATATTTTTGCTATACACTCTTTTTCTTTTACAGGTCTTCGCGTTGGACCCCGCGGGGTTCACGTTCCGATAGATTATTATTAATTCATCATCATCATCATCTGCCTTATGCGAACATAAGTGGGAACAGCTGTTTTTTTCGCGATTTCATGTTTGGTCCCGTAGTACAAGTTGTTCATAATAATAAGTACAATGACCCCTTATGAGGTTATCCATTAATTACCGTAAACCCTGTATATATGCACTTGGAAAAAAATAAACCTAGAAAGATAGTTGAATGTTATTCGTTATATCCAGCGTGTTTAAAAAAATAAACAGAGTATCGATACCAAGAAAATGTTGAAGCGTGCAAAGTGTTAAACAAAAAAAAACTGAAATTAAACACCTCACACGCTTTGAGCATGTTTTGAAACAAAAAGAAATCGCCTAAGTATGCCTCATTATGTACAAAAAGACCCCAACACTGGCCATGGGCAACAAGTCGAAGGGATCGTAAACATTTAGGATATAATGAAACAAACCCGTAGACTTTTAACGTGAAACATGAGTTGATATCTACATTAATTTTAAGGGGCTTACAGGACCTAAACACATAAACGCAAGTTTTACAAACAATAAATCGACTACAGTAAACAAAATCAGAAAAATATATGATATTTTTGAGGATATATGCTACTAGGTGGTTAACTGAAAATGGTTAAAAGACCCTTAACTGAAAATGGTTATTATTTCGGTATGTGATACATAAGAATACAGTGTATCGACTCCTTTACTCTGGACCACTATTTACGACACACCCTGTATAATTACCCACAATAAAAAATTAAAATAAAAAAGAATTGATATATGTATTTTTTAGGGGTCAACGACCGCTGGTAGTGTTGTTTTTTGACCAGATATTTTTATATATTATATATTTTTTTTATATATATATATTATATTATTATATATTATATTTTTATTTTTTTTATTATATATATATATTTTTTTTATTATTATATTTTTTATATATTATATTTTTATATATTATATATTTTTTTTATATATATTTTATATATTTTTTTGATCAGATATAAGTAAGCTTCCAGGCTCACGTCAGCCGCATGCAGGACGAGGCCACCGAGGTCGGCCCAGAAAGAGGTGGCGAGATGACCTGGACGCATACCACAAGGGCTGGTTTGAACTGGCGCGGGAAAAGGGTTCCTGGAAGGACTTGGGGGGAGGCCTTTGCCCAGCAGTAGGACAGTAACGGCATTTTAACATTAAAAAACTCCGTCACAATGGAAAGAAAGATGGCCGACAAAGCCCGCTGTCAGAAATAATTCAGCCATTTTGTTTCCCAAATGGTTGATGATCCCTGGCTAGTATAACGAGCGGCTGCAATGTATAATTTAAATCAATAAAACTTGCAAGACGGCTACTTAAGGAAAGAGTTGCAAATTAATGTTTAATAATGTTCCTCTCAAATAGGGAGTCCATGCTTTCGGAAACTATTTTTACTGAATTCAAATTTGAATCCGGAATTCATTTATATGTATGAATGAATTCCGGATTCGAATTTTACAAGACCCAAACCCCACCCTTTATATATATTACAAGACCCAAAAGTCACTCTAGCTAGAGATGTGCGCCAATCTTTACAAATCGCTCGTCGTTGTTTTACAACGAAGCCGCGGGTAGAAGCTAATAACTACAAATAAATAAACTTTTTAATCAAAGTCGTAGGTATATATTCAAACCAGGCTTTGAAATTCAAACCAAGCATTCAAATTCAAATCTGCATGGTATTAAAACTCGATTCATATTCTCCTATTCAAAAGATATTCAATAAAGCTCTCGAGGCACAATAGCCAAATAGCCATATGTCTTCAAAACGTACGGTGTCAACAGCGGCCTCTCGTAAACTAGCCAGAAAGTTGAATAGATCCATGTTCAATTTATTGTCCTTTAATAAATGCTTAGAAATGTATTTGCATAAAATTAAATGTATGTTTGGAAAAGCATTATTTGTAACTAGCTGTTCCCCGCGGTGTCACACGCTGCGCGGCTCCTAAGGGTCGTAGCGTGATGTTATATAGCCTATAGCCTTCCTCGATAAATGGACTACCCAACACTAAAATAATCATTCAAATCGGACCAGTAGTTCCAGAGATTAGCGCGTTCAAACAAACAAACAAACAAACAAACTCTGCAGCTTTATAATATTAGTATAGATTATTTAAGGCGACTACATGACTTAAAGCGCGATCTTTGTCGGACTGCATAGAAAAGAAAGAGAAGCAATGACACAACGCTGGTAATTTATTGCAAAATATGAAGCAATTATCTATTTGCAAAAAATCTATTGCTTGGACTAAAAAATTAAAACACTAGTGCTTTAGTATGTTGCTTGTAGAATAACCTGACAAAAAATCATAATGATTCTATGTATATTAGTATGGTTTTTATTGTAAAAAGAAAGTTTTTAGAGGTATCTTCATGTTTTTTTTTATCGTATCAAATTAGTGGTATTATGTTTTCAACACACTATTTACCTAGCATATATCCTGAAGAATATCATATATTTTTCTGATTTTGTTTACTGTGGTCGATCATATGCTTTTATTGTTACTAAAACTTGCGTTTTTTGTGTTTAAGTCCTGTAAGCCCCTTATGAAGTACGTTTATTTTATAAAAAGAAATAGGGTTTCACACAAAAAAATTAAAACCCATGTTTCAGATATCCACACGGGCGAATCCGTGGGCAGGAGCTACTCTATCATAAAATGTTACATGAGAAAAAAATAATAAATAAAATTAAGAAAATAAAATTAACTACCTACCTACACAAACACATTTTGCGAATAGCAAGTCTTCTTGGATATCAAGTACTTACCAAGTAGCTTGAAAATAATTCTCCGTTTGCTAAAAACACCGTACTGACTTAATAAAATCCCAAATGATAGTCACCCCACAGTAATGATCGCATACCGTACCCATAAAAAGGATTGATGGAGCTTTAAACATTGAAAAATTAACAGCGTGTTGCCGACGGCTGGCCTGACTGATTTCACAAAAATTGACTTATCTATAGTATGTTCAAAAAGTGTCTGACGAAAACAAACCCAGTTCAGCACCTTTATTGCGAAATACACTATAAATCACAATCTAAATCGATTTGAAGGTTATTTGCTAATCCATTGCTTCACACGTTCGAATTTTTTACTGCTCAACAACGTAAATAAATAGCAATGAAGATGGCTGAACTGTCAAAACGAAAGCCATTGCGATCGATTGTCATTTTATGTGTATTACGCAATTATCGCAATATCTCACAGGGAATTAGGAAACCATTAATCTGTATTTTGATGGTTTCAACTTTAAATCTTATCAGTTTTTCTAAAAACTATTGATTGAATACATTATTAAACGTGCTTTCCGAGGCACGGAGGGGTCACGGTATGTAAAGATGGTTACCCATCCACAGACCAACCTTGGCAAGCGTAGCTTAGCTGCTTGCCTTCCATATTCTCTTAACAAAGCCACAGTTAATCTCCTCATTTAAAATACAGAAACTAATCTAAAAAACCCCAGAACAGTACAATTACAACAATAATTGCTATTCTAATCCCAATGCAGCAATATGCAATATAGTTGCTGCGGCCGCCGTCGCCGCCATATTGCAACCAACTAGCTTCCACTGGCTTCCAGTATTGGCGCCAGTAACTTATATTGCAGCGCCGGGGGCAGTGAGAGCGGTCCGAGTTTCAAACTAGAAGCGAAACTTTGGTATGAACTGGCCAAGGGTGGTGGTTTGGCAATAGGCTTAGGAATAATGAAGTAAGTATTCATAATTCTTGTTTTGGAAGTATTATTACATATATCGCTCATTCGCTACAATGTCGACATATCTCAAAATCGATGATTTTTTAGTTAATAAAGTTGTGTTGAAAAAATTGCGCTGAGTTCAATTTTAATTTGATATTCACAATGTGAATATCTGCTCTCTCTCTCTTACTATAGAGCTTAGATAAAATGACGTTTTTACAGTAAACGGAGCGCAATTTTTTTAACACAACTTTATGAGATATTATTATTACGTTGACGCTAAAACGGAATTAGGCTGGACACATCTGCCGCATATTAGACGGCCAATGGGCTAAATTTACGACCCAATGGGTCCCTCCTAATGGCAAGCGACATCGCGGCAAGCCCAGATGGAGATGGCTGGATGAGCTGGACTCCTCCAACAAGAACACACCACCTTCGCCGTTGTCTACCTCAACGGCGATGTCCTCCCTCAGGCGTCACATTAGTGACGATCTTTACCCATCTCTCCGGATTCATTCGTGTGACGTGTCCGGTAAACTCCCACTTCAGCCTGGCTGTTTTTAACCCCCGACGCAAAAACGACGGGGTGTTATAAGTTTGACGTGTCTGTGTGTGTGTCTGTCTGTGGCATCGTAGCTCCCGAACGGATGAACCAATTTTGATTTTGTTTTTTTTTGAAGTGAAAGCTTTATTAAGCGCGTTGGGCATTTTTTAATAAGGGAAAAAACCATTGTACTCGCGACACTGTTTACGACACTGCGCTACATTCGGATGTGTTCGGCTCTCCTCTGGATGTACTCGGTTTTAAATCCGATATGTCAGTGAGTGATGGCAAAGTATTATGTTTGTGTTTTGTTTTGACTTCTGTTTGACTCCCGGAGTGCCACTGTTTTTTTTTTTCAACATCCACTACTTGAGTTATAGAGCGCAGGGTGGTGTTTTCAACTCGATCTGTAAGCTTGACACCTACCTACCGCACCACTACCTACTGCACTTACCTACTGCGCCGCTATAAATATTAATAATCCTCTAAGTTATCTCTTACAACTTGCACGCATCTAATTATGTAGCTATACGAACAATGTAGTCAATATAATGAAACACATTGTAACAGTCTTATTGTGATCCCGTTATTTATTCTAGATATGTAGATCCCCATCACAAACAAAGACTACTACTACTACTTTTACTATGGGACCAAAGCTGAAATCGCGAAAAAAAATCAGGTGTTCCCTAAATTTTGAAGATTTATACGAACATACATACATACATAATCAGCCTATAATGTTCCCACTGCTGGGACACAGGCCTCCTCTCGATGAGAGGGAGTGGGCCGTAATCCACCACGCGGGCCCAGTGCGGATTGGCAGATGTCACATGTCTTCGAATTTTTGGTTCTAGGACATGCCGGTTTCCTCACGATGTTTTCCTTCACCGTTTTGAGAGCAGTAGTGATGAAATAATTTACACAAAGTAAAGCGCCTGTCTGGGTTCGAACTTACGACCTATAACTCGTAAGTCGCGGCCGTTACCACTTGGCCACCACTGCTAGTGAGCAGTGCACTGCACCAGTGCTAGTGAGCAGTGGTGCAGTGCAGTGGCACTGCACCACTGCTCACACACGAACATATTTTTTTTTTATTTATTTAACCATTTATGTACCTACACACATATATAAATAAACGGACAAGAAAAAAACAGAACAGAAAAATAGGTACAAAGGTGATGCTTATTTCATAAGAAATCTCTTCCAGCATACCTGCGATAGGACAATAAATAGAGAGATGTAGACTGCGCACAGCGTGTGAAAGAGTAAAGGAGAAAAAAAAAGTAGGGAACAGCTGATTTTTAACCCTGTATATTATTAACTGCCCCACTGTCTCTTATAGCTATTCTTATAAGTCACCCATACCCACAATACCAGCAAATATTGCCTGGAATATGGCAATAAGCACAGTAATGCAGCCACTGCTGGCCGGAATTAGGGTAATCTGTGATGCAGTGTGGTTCGAGTAGGATCAATTTATTCCTACGAGCTTTGTAACTGGAAATTGGACCGTATTAGAATGATTGCCGCCATTTCTGGGTCGGCAATCCGGTTGGTGTATTATGGCCATAGGGATTACGAGGGCGACACTGAAAGTTTTTAGAACTGGCCACTTGTAAACGATACCTATATAAAAAAATAAGTTCAAATTTTGAAAATGGTTCTCTTTGCCAATATTATTGTGTATGTATTTTATTCATTTGTCATTTGTTTACGATTTGGCGGCAAATTGAAAGTTGTCTGTGTCACGTTAGCATGAAAAGTTTTCGTACTTACAATGATTTTTTATGACTTTCGATGTCTATTAGACTTCGATTGGCCTTTGACGATGAAGTCCCCATCTCGTGCCACTGCTTAAAACTGGTTTAATGAGTTTAAACGTGGTCGCACCAATCTCACCGATGATCTGCGTGAGGGACGGCGTTCTACCATAACATCAACAACACAAGATAATATCAGTGTTGTGTGGCGTATGATAGAGACTGAACATATTCGGACAAGCTTAGACATCGGTATGAGTCAAGTGCACAAAATCCTCCATGAACATTTAGCGGTCAATAAAGCTTTGTGCCCGGTACCTCATTATTTGACACAGGCCCAAAAATTCCGTCGTGTTGATTGGTGTCGTGAAATGGTTCAAAGATTTAACGGAGGTGACTCAAATGCTGTGTTCGACATACTTACGGGTGACGAAAGCTGGATTTATTGCTATGATCCTGAAACTAAGAGACAGTCTGCTGTCTGGGTGTTTCCTTCCGAGGAGTTGCCAACTAAAGTGAAGAGAGGTCGAAGTGTGGGAAAAAAGATGGTGGCCTCGTTCTTCGGAAGGACAGGTCATTTTGTTTTATAGGATTGATAAACAGTTACTGCTGTTGGAAATATATTGATATACTTAAAAATAATACAAAAATAAAAAATGTTAACGAATCAAGAAATAATTAATGTCGTATTTGACTACAGAAGTTGATAGTTTAAATGGATTTGTTACCATACAAATGAAGGACACGGGAACTATGTACGGAGGCAAACCAAGAATTACGTCATATCACATACACACATGAAACTGCAGAACGCCAAAACCAAGCTTCATCATCATTTCAGCCGAAAGACCGTCACTGCTGGACATAGGCCTCTTCCAAGCACCTCCAATTCGACCGTTTCTGTGCTTCCCGCATCCAGCTGATTTCTGCGGCCTTCACGAGGTCATCGGCCATCTTGTGGCCTTCCAAGGCTACATCTTCCGGATTAAACCAAGATTAATGTAACATAATAAACAGATCAAAGTTTCATGGTCATAGCCGACATATCTAGTAAATTGATCAGGAGCTCGCAAGCCTTTTAAAACCTCACAATTCATTTTAAAATAAAAAAAAAAAACATCGAATTAAAACATCATCCAAAACCAGCCTCCCATAAAACAGATAAAAGTTACAATTTATCCCTTTTTTGTTCCAAGGAGTTCCAAAGGGGGACTTCCCCCAAGTCCCCCTTTGGGACCCCCTATTTTTAATATAATTTCGTCGTAAGACAAATGGCTGGCCACGAAGAAAAATTACAACACTCGTTACATCGATGGTTTCATTAATTTCTGACACCCCATTTCCCGCCCCAGCTAAGAATGTTATTTAGGCCGGGAGACAGGGAGTCATATTTATTATTTTTGACATAATATTGGGGTTTTACGACCCTTTTCTGAAGGCAGAAGTTGAGGTGAAACCTTGTGGCTACGTATGTGACTTTTTAACCGACTTCCAAAAAGGAGGAGGTTATATGTTCGACTTTATTCAATTATTATTTTCGGTTAAAGAAAATATCGTATGAAAACTTTAAAAAAAGTAATTTTTCAGTGAGCTAACGTGATGAATAATGCTCGTTTCTTCTCCGTATGAAAAAAGGCTTAATACTTTTTTTTTTGAGGATGGGTAATCATCAAATGAACCCTAGCTCTGGGTGGAGCGGAAGGGAGTGTCAGAGTCGTAACAGTGTTGGTAGTTTTGCTATTGACCTGACACTACAAACTTATCAATTCAATTCAACCTACCAATTTTGTTTTGGCGTATTACTGTCACTGAGTACCATATTTATACTCGTACTAGCAGCGCCCCGCGGTTACACCCGCATAAGTTACAATCCCGTAGGAATATCGGGATAAAAAGTATCCTATGTGTTAATCCTGGTTATAAACTATCTGTGTGCCAAATTTCATCCAAATGCGTTCAGTAGTTTTTGTGTAAAAAAGTTACAAACAACAATTTTTCAATACATTACATCGATCTTAACGTCATTGATTAAAATCATCACTTGAAGTGATTTCAGAATAATCCACCATTGAACTCATTTTCTTAGGTTAAGTCACTACGAATATAATACCTACATACCTCTATCATTCCATAGCTCAGAAACTAATATGGAGTAAGGTCTCAAGTGAGACCACATCTGTTACTTATGTTACTTGCGACTTAATTAATAACTGCGCGACCTACTAAATCAGTTTTCCATATTATTATTTCATGTCTAGGTATTAAGGAGTAATGTATATTGTGAAATCTTGGGCTTCTCTCTTCGTATTTGGTTACCCGGTTGGTGTAGGACTGTTGTAGGATATGGAAACAAAGATAAATGATCATGGGTTTGGGTGGTTAAGTGAACTGGTTATCTAGAACTATGGAAATACTATGTCTCCTGTCTGACCAATGTTTTTAAATATAAAAACCGGCCAAGAGCTAGTTGGACTCGCGCACCGAGGGTTTTCATCGCCGATGCCTATATTCATCAGAGAATTTTAACACTGCGCACTGCGGTGTAGAATATTACAGTTTTAGGTCAGCGCCATCTCTTGACCGATAGTGGAACTAATGTAACTTTTGTTGATGATTTCTGAAAAAGTGTGCTATTTAGAGACATCGTTTAATTTTTCCTGTATTTTTTACATAAGCCTATCACATAGAATTATTTCATCAGGCACTTATGGTCACTTGTCAGCATATAATTATCCTTCGAAAAATAATCCATCTCAAAAACCTTGATTTATTCTTTTGTCTGGAAGTCAATGTTGTATTTTGTTATAAGTTTATTTTCAATCTGAATTCCCAAGCAAACAATTTCCTTTATATTTTTAATTACTTACTCAACAAAGACCCTTTGTCTTATAATATATTTTACCGGCTTAGTTAAACTTACGATCGGCGCTACCGACTTAATCCGTGGATTTACAAATTTATTGTTAATCTTAGTTAACGCGGGATCCGTGATACTAAATTTCGGAAGGTGTTACATCTTGTTGAACATACTTCGTGTAAACAAACTATGTTTGTGTGTAACTTTGATTTGATTATCTGGTTGTACTTGGCAAGTTGTATTGTTGACATAAAATTACAACCAGCACCTTAATTGCGTGGGGGAAGAAACGCCCGGGTGTCACCACTGCGAGCATCGCCTAGAGGACAAGGCGGAGCATACGGTAGAAGTCTGCCCCGCTTGGGCGGAGCACCGCCGTGTCCTCGGAGAGGCGATCGGCAGCGGTGGCTACTTCTATCGTCCGGCCCTGGATCAAGCCATGGTCCGGAGCGAGAGAGAGTGGGAGGCAGTCACCTCCTTCTGCGAAGCAGTCATGCTAGCAAAGGAGGTGGCGAGACGGATGAGGGAGAGAGCCTCCCGTCCCAGCCGCCGCGGGAGACGCTCCGGGCGTCGGGAGCCGCGTGACGACCTCTCCGTGCCCCGGAAAGCACGTTAAGCCGTTGGTCAGAAGCCCGAAAGTCTAACAACCAGTCTTACCAAGGGTTATCGTATTACCCAGTAACTGGTTTGTAGAGTTCAGATAGGCATTATATCGCGTGTCGCGCCTGTTTGAAGGAGCCTTAAGTAGCTAATATTTTAAGACGTCACACATCATATTCTTCGCTTCTTGTTCTCACACACTGCTATTATGACTATCTACATTTCTTTGTCATTTCTCCTTTCGCAGGTCGGCTGGAAGAAATTTCTTAAGAAATATAGAGTACCCAATCACACTAATATTATAAAAGCGAAAGTTTGTGAGTGTGTGTGTTTATAAGTTTGTTACTTCTTCCCGCTCAAACGGCTAGACCAATTTTGATCAAATTTTGTATGGAGGTAGCTGACACCCTGGATTAACATATAGGCTACTTTTTATCCCGATATTCCCACGGGATCGACACTTACTAGATGAAACCACGGGGCGCAGCTAATACTTACACAATTATGTCCTATCTGCATATGTTTTCCTGTGTGTACATAAATAATAAAATAAATTAATGATTATGAAATTGTAAAGTGCAGCTCCTCGCCTACAAGTAACTCTGGGTGTTACAAATGACAATCATTCATAACAACTCACCCGCAAATGTATACGATACATATTAATATAATCTTGCTTTTTTAGGGTTCTGTACCTCAAAAAGAAAAACGGAACCCTTATAAAATCACTTCGTTGTCCGTTTGTCTGTCCATCAGTCAAGACCCTTTTTCTTAGGAACGTGTGGAGTTATCAAGTTGAAATTTATATCAAATACTCAAGGCTGCAATCCCTTGAAGCAGTGAAACAATCTAACTTCTAAGTCAACGCAATTAAAAGATACAGGCGTATATGTTCCGAAAGCAAAACCGATAGGGTACTTTCCGTTGACCTAGAATCACGTAATTTGGCTAGAAGCAATGTCATGTAGCACAAGTAAAGAAACAAATCCGAAAACCGTAAATTTGTAGTTACATTAGAAAAAGAATACTTTTAAAACTACAAACATAGGTACCTACTTTGTACGGAGCCCTCGGTGCGCAAGTCGACTCGCACTTGGCCGTTTTTTTTTTCTATTCAATGTAAGTATAATTTCAGAAATATTATTCTCTGGCCGTTTTCATTAAAAAATGGGCTTATCTTTAAGAATAGAATAGAAAATCTTTGTTTAACTCAAAAAAACAGTTCAGAGGACATTATAAAGAGCTCAGACAAATAATATGAAAGTCCAAAGTGTCCAGTTTGTCCTAAATCTAAGGCTATACTAATTAATCTTTTTAAGATGTCTTAATTATCTATACTTTCCAAATGGTTTTTATTTAAACAGGTAAAAATAACAAAATTAAATTCTAACATAACTAAAACTATACAGAAAAAACTAGAAAACAGCGTCGAAAAACTCATCCGCATCGCTGTCGACTGGTAATGTACCCAAGAGACTGGCGGCATTACCACGTTGTATGGCGATGCTTAGCCTCTGGCCAAGGTAAAAGCCAGCCCTTGGGTCACGGGAAGTGTCAACCAGCCGTTTCGAAATATCTTTAAAAAGACTATGAGCACTCGGACCCCACGGCCCGAGGGTTTCAACCCCAAACGGCTCGAAAATATAATTTCCGATGAGGTTATTATATTCCAAATTACGACGATTACCATATGGCCCAGTGGATACAACCGACTTACGAGTTGTAGGTCGTGGTTTCGGACCCCGTTACTTTGTGAAGTGTAAGTTATTTCATCACCACTGTTCTCAAAACGGTGAAGGAAAACATCCTGAAGAAACAAAAATTCGAAGACATCTTCCAAACTGCTTCCTTCTCAGAGAACCGACCGCGCAGTGGCGCCCTCATCGTTTGTTTGGTTATTTCTTTTATTTTAGACCTAGCTGCGCCCCGCAGTTTCATCCTCATAAGTTTCGATCCCGTAGGAATATCGGGATAAAAAGTAGCCTATATGTTAATCCAGGTGTCAGCTACCTCCATACCAAATTTTTTCAAAATTGATCCAGCCGTTTGAGCGTGAAGAAGTAACAAACATATACACACGCACACATAAATGCACACAACACACACATACGTAGTAATAATTTTTTTTTCTACAAAAAAGCTGTAGCGATTTACTTGAAAAAATATAGTAGGTACTTACCTACTATGTTGCAACCTTCCATTAAAAAAACTATTGTTACAGACCTTTTCAGACCATCAGACTGATACTGTTGACATACTATAGACAAAACATCTCAATGACTCCATTCAAGCATTTTATGCCATTATTCCCCAGCCTTTTCAATATCATCCGACATCCAACGTAGCGGCGAAAATAAATAAAAACAGTCAATAGTTTTACTCTCGACGAAGCCGCGATAGTGGACGATATAACTTGTAATATACTTTGATTTACTGAGCCACCGATAGCACCCAAACTTTTTTCTTGGTTTCACGTCCAAGATGTGAGGGGAAAGCGATTTTCGATTTTAGGCGATTGGCACACTGCACCGCATTATGCAACGAGGTGCGTGTAACGGAGCCAAATGTCCCGAACGGAAGCACGCTTTTATTGAATTTGTATGTAAAAAATCACGCGCGCACGTCATCTGCGTCCCGCTCCGTGATGCGGTGCAGTGTGCCACTTTCGTTACAATCTGTACTGAAATCTAGTTTTGGACCTAAATTCCATGAGCATCTCTCTAGAATCTCGATGGGAGATGGGCCCGGGACGATATAAAAGCCACGTTCATGGCCAGGGGCGTTGCGACTTGTGTCAAGCAACAAGCACGCGCTTCACTTGTTTTCATCCGCAGCTCCGCAAGTCGCGTCGCAGTGACTCGTGGCATGCTCTATAACTTCTTTCATTTGTTTTCTCCGTAAACGCTGTCGATGTGTTGCGGTGCCGCATCGCATCGTGTGCTTCGGCACTAAGCGTATCAAATCTAATCAATTTATTTGCCATAAGTGTTTGTATAATTTCGGTTTTAACATAAGTAATTATACAGATCATGATAATGTGACATGTAAAAATTTAGGTTTATACTTAGTCATAATTACTGTATCTATTAATTATTGTTCAATTAAAAAAGTGTTAATTCGATTTTAAGGGGATTTTAGTGAGTGGCTTGATTAACTCAAAAAAAAATGGTATAAATAAATTTTAACTTGAAACTTGGCACAAATCCAAATTATTCTTCAAAATTACACCCCTGAGGGGGTGAAAAATCTGATCCGCTTGATCTATGAACTTAAAAATTGGCCCGATTACTTATTTATCTAAAGCTCATAAACATACATTTTCGAAATTTTTAGAAGAAAGTACTATAACGGTCAGAAGTCGACTAGCAATCTCACAAAACTATGGCATAAGAATATTAGTTGTACTTATGACCTTCTTCTATAAGAACGTTTGACAACACTACACATTGGCAACTTGTTGGCCGCTTATGATTGTTATTACAAATTTCAATAAGCTAAGTGAGCGTTACGGTGGCCAAAGTAGTTAGCATTGTGCCTCGCATGGCGAACGTTCGGGTTCGAGTCTCACATCAAACATGAAAAATATTTTTTAAGTATTACAATCATGTGAATAAAAATGCCGAGTTGCTAACAAATATTTTAAATATTCCACAACTAAACGAATATTCTTTCGTTTTACAATTATAATCTTAGCGTCGTTATTAAAATATGAGGGTAGATTTGAAACAAAGTGATAAGTTCACTTTGTAAATCTACCCTCATATTTTAACTACTTTACTAGTTTACCTAAATTATTCCACTATTCGCTATTGTTGGTTGGTGAACATAGTTACGAGCGTTTGTGTTATCTTGTTGTTGCTATTTTAGTATTCTTCTCAATTCAATATGCAGGCTAATATTAGTATAATAACATAAATAAGTGTAAAGGATTTCTTTTGTATAAAAAATATTACAATGTTACCATATCAAAATTTGCTTCATTTATTATCATATTATAATAATAAATTACCTTTATTGTAATATCTATTTGTTCAAAGTAATTTACTAAAATAAATTGCTAAAACATACAAATAATAATAATTATATAAAACATAAAAAAAAAAACTGGCCCAACTAGGATTCGAACCTACACCTATCCCGTTCACATTAGCAAGTGCAGCCTCGTTTAGGTGTGAGCGTTATTTCACGTCACTAGTTACAATAACTGCTTATGGGGCATGTAACCGAATCACTAGTTTCGAGTCACACATAAACTAGTGATTTTTGTAACTAGTTACATTACCAATGCAGTGATCGAATGAAAAGCGAGACACGAAACAAAAGTACGTTGCGAGCCTAAGTCGTTTCTTTCGCGCGTAATAGTTACTCACTAGTTTCGAGTCACACATAAACTAGTGATTTTTGTAACTAGTTACATTACCAATGCAGTGATCGAATGAAAAGCGAGACACGAAACAAAAGTACGTTGCGAGCCTAAGGCCTTTTGCACATTATAAGAAACTTTCGACATTGAACATGCAGCCGACAAAATGACTTGTATGCGCGTGTCTTATCCGACATAAGAAAAAATATCTTGTAATATGCATGGTCTGATATAACAATCATTGCGACTGAATTTCTTATAAGACATTTCTCATAAGACACAAGAAAGTTTCTTATAATGTGCAAAAGGCCTTAGTCGTTTCTTTCGCGCGTAATAGTTACTACTCTGTGCCCAAGGAGTAATAGTGTTCTGTGTCTGCGGCAAAGCGAGCCGAGACTTCCCGAAATCACGAGTGAAGACACGATGAAATCCGAACATGCACACACCAAGTCGCCAACTACGAAAATGATGCGTATAATTTTCATACGCATTACTTAGGACTTAGAGATTAATTTAGATTGGTCATTATTTTTAACTTTCGACGGGCGGCGTACGAACACAAATTTGAAATTGTATTAGTATTTGTTTATGTTTACTTTGACAAGTAAACCTTGTTTAGTTCGTTTGTGAATATTGCACAAGTATGTACCTATGTATGTTGCATTTATGAAAGTGCAGTTGTGAAAGTGACTTCCATGCATGTTTTCTAATGTAATATTTTTGAATAAACTGTGAATAGTGTAGTATCTACGTAAAAAAAAACTGTGAATACTTAAATAACTTTTTTGTCATGTCTCGATGCAATTCGAGTGTCCTGTGGGAGTTCTTCCAAAAACTACCAAATGAAAAAAAAGCTAAATGTAACAAGTGTGGTGAATTATATAGCTTTAAATCCTCAACCGCCAATTTAAAAACGCATTTGAAGAGGAAACATCTCGATGCATATGAAAGCGTTTCTACAGTGCAATCAAGTGCAACAAGGACTCAAGAAGTAAGTCCACAAGGAACCCCAAGCGATGTCCAACTTGGGCCTTCGTCGTCCAGCTCAGATGTTGCGTTAGCCACTACGTCCACCACACATCAAATACCCAGTTCAGTGAATTTAGGTATAGGTACAATACCCATGCACCGCACTAAGCAACAGCGCATCGATAGTTATGGTACTGCCAAAAAAATTTCACAAAATCAAAAAAGAGTAATTGATAGTGACCTTGCCGAGTTATTTATAGACAGTTATCTCCCATTTTCGTTAGTAGAAGAACGTGCTTTTAAAAAATATTCCCGACACATACCAGGATACGTGTTACCATCTCGAAAAACAGTTTCTGACATCTTAATCCCTACACTATACGACAAAATAGTCCAGCAAAAAACAGAAGAAATAAAGGATATTGAATATATATCACTAACCACAGACTTATGGACCTCTAGGGTCAACGATGCGTACATTGCCGTAACAGGGCACTATATTACAAAAGACCTAGAATTAAAAACATTTTTACTAAAATGTGCACAGTTCCAAGACACGCACAGCAGTGCAAATATCCAAGCTGCATTGCTCGAAACCACCAACGAGTGGGATGTTACAAATAAAATAAATTTTATTGTAAGTGACAATGCAGCCAATGTAAAGAAAGCCATAGCAGACATAGGGTGGAAGCATTACGGTTGTTTTGCCCATACCCTAAACTTAATAGTTCAGGATGCCCTTCGTCTAGTCCAAGCTAGCTTAGAAAAGGTGAAAACTATCGTCCGGCATTTTAAATCTAGTACAGTAGCATTAGAAAAATTATTAAAAGTGCAAACACAGGATAAGCCAGAGGATACACCAAAGCGGTTGATTCAGGAAGTCCCAACGAGATGGAATTCTACTTTTTATATGTTATGTCGATTCGTTGAGTTAGAAAATTATATATGTGCCACTATCGCCATTCTCAGAAAAGATTTACCAGTTTTATCTGTAGAAGAGTGGAATATGTTTAAAGAACTGTGCAAGGTTTTAAAGCCTTTTGAAGAAGCCACCAAAGCCATGAGTGGTGAAAATTATATGACCGCCAGTACCATCATCGTCATGACACGCTGTCTTAAGGATTCTTGCGACCAACTGCTCCTGGAGGGCTTTATAGATATAACCAATAATGTAATTGTAGAACTTCGGACAGGTTTAGACAGAAGATTTGAAAGTGTCCAGAGAAGCGGCACATTTTCTATATGTACAATTTTAGATCCAAGGTACAAAATGAATGTATTCTCGGATACAAATGAAGCTGTAAAAGCAAAGAAAACCGTGGAAGAGTTAGTCGCGGCTATTATTAGAAAACGACGTGCAGAAAATGAAGCGCAGCAATCTACTTCAGCTTCGACTGCCATACCAGAGCGGGACAAATTTTCACCCTGGTCTATTTTAAATAGTATTGTGGGTACGCAGCAAGAAGTAGGCACACCTCTGTCCCGTGCGATCAAAGAAGTGGATTCATACATCAAAGATGATGTTTTGCCGATGTTCAACGAAAACGGCAAATTTAACTGCCCTCTGGAATGGTGGCGACTAAACCGCCACATTTACCCCAATATTACCATACTTCTGCGACGTTACGCTAATATAATGGCAACTTCAGTCCCATGCGAGCGGATATTTAGTAAGACAGGTCTTACTATTACTAACCGCCGCACACAACTTAAAACAAAAAAAGTAGCCCAATTAACGTACCTAAACGTCAATCTTGATCCAAAAAGATTTGACAAAATATGAAAATTAATTAGTAAAAGTTATACCGTGACTTTGTACAAAGTGTAAATAGATGAAAAACTATTTTAGACTATCCTAGTGTTAAAATATTGTAAGTGTAAATAGAGAAAAAAACTAAATAGTGTTAAAATATTGAAATAATGTAAATAGAGAAAAAAACTAAAAAGTGCAAAAAAAATAATAATCTACTTGTAAATATTTTAAATCATTGTATATACACGTATACCAATCAAATGAACTTTTAAATACGCCTGCATAACTTTCATTTTAAAATGCAATCATTCGATGCAGTCAGTCCTAAGCCTGAATAAAGTACGAAGGGAAGTTTATTTGTGTTCGTATTACGTTATAACATTAATGATGTAACTGCTTATGGTAGCTATAAAAACTAATTCGTTCAAAAAACCTACAGCTTGTGACATGTAACGATTACGTAGGTAACCATGTAAATGTTCGTTTCGCAAATACTTCGGTAACACCATTTTGAATCACTGAATAGAATATGACAAATAACTAGTTACAAAAATCACTAGTTTTCAAAACAGGTAAATGTTCGTTTCGCAAATACTTCGGTAACACCATTTTGAATCACTGAATAGAATATGACAAATAACTAGTTACAAAAATCACTAGTTTTCAAAACAGGTTACGCCTTTAAAGTAACTAGTTACGTTACGTTTCGCGAAAATCACGTAACGACCCATACCTAGCCTCGTTACCGATCTAGCTAATGTTAACTTATATTCACTTGTTGAAATTTTGCATTACTATGAAAAAAACAATCAGACTGCGATAAAGAAACAAGTTACTGATATTGTCATCCTTGTCTAGCATTGACCACATCTATGACTACTCGTAGCGCGAATGCGCGATGCTACACGACATGTTAGTTTGTTAGCGTTGGAACATCACTCACACGGATAAAAATGCGTATGTGTGTATAGGCGCCGCAGCCCGTATAGCGCAGGCGATAATGATCATTGCGGTGTAAGTGGACTTCTGGCCGTGACTGTACATATTTCTCGCGGACAAAGTCGCGGGCAGAAGCTAGTATTCAATAATAGCTAAAGATTGAAATCGTTAGAATCGACCTACCACGTTAAATATTACGGTTAAAGATATTTAAATATTAGCGCTTTGAGCCTCGGTCCATCAGGGCCAGCCTACTTCTATGTAACATCTTACTTATTTATCTCACCTTCAATGCCTAACACCAGATAACGATAACGCAAAGAAAGTAAGAAAAGAAAAAAAAATGTTTATTTGGACACAGTTCGTGAATGAAACACAAGAGCAACTACTTCGCGTGCCAAAAACGTCGAATCGCTTTTATGTTACGCCAACAGCTCTTGTTATAATGGTGCAGACCATTACTCTTTTTGATAGATTTTAGGGCAATCCATTATGTATTTCACCATAAGCTGACTATTTTCCGACATTTGAGTATTTTTTATCATTAGATATGACGCCAGTTTGGTACGATTTGCTTCCGGGCGAAATATTATTATAATAAATTTTGGGTTAACGTTGCTAACGCGAATTTTTTTTACGAAATGTTGGTACAGTGTTTGAATTTCTACTCTACGGATCGTGAATTTGATTTCCGCAAAAGACAAAATATTTCGTGGGTTACGAAATATTTCCCACATGTTTGTTTACGGTCACTAAAGGAGATAAGAAAGAAAGAAATAAATCATTTATTTTGCAATGAATGTGGGTACAACATAAGATGTTATCATTCTAAAAACGGTTCCAACACACTCTACCTTATGGCATGCAAAAGTATAAAAAAGTATTTATATTTACTCAATTAAACAACCATACCTATAAATAAGAATTGAGAAACCTCCTCCTTTTTTGAAGTCGGTTAAAAAGAAAAACAAGTACTTATAGTAATGTGGATCTACAGCCTTCCCACATGAAATTTTATTCACTGAAATTTTATTAATTAATAGAAAATATACAGTTCATATATCAAATTAAATTTCATTCGAAAACATCCACCGGTTGCTTATTAAACTTCAACTATATCCGACGACCCTGGTTACTTATCTCTTTTGGTGACTGTACACACACCTACACAAACATGTAGGTGTGTGTATGTATTTGTACTACTTTAGTGTGCATCGAGCGACTCGCGTCGACGACGGAGACCACTACAGCAGCCGTCGTATCAGAAAAGTGTAGTCATATTTTAGGGTGTAAAATAAATAGGACGCTGAAAAATAATCATTTTTGGGTTGGGTTCAGAAATGTGCTGCCTCGCTAGAAAGAAGTAAGATTCTTAAACCTGTAACCCTCTACTACATTTCTTTTTGTCGAAAATTGGCAGGCGGCGGGACCAATGACCTGACCCTTCGCAGGGGGACAAAAGGTGCCCAGACCCGGGGTCGTCTGGCGCCCATGTGCTGGTTTGGCCCCTGGGGTGGTCACGGCGTGCTATGTGTTCTGGTGCGCCGGTGATGGGGAGTAGTCCCCAGAGGAGGGTCCGGTGACGGACAGCCGGGGCGGGTTCAAGGATGAGTGCTAACGCGTGCCCGTGTTCCCGCCGTAAGCGGCAGAGGAGGACGCCGCGCCGTGGAGTTTTAGTGGGTTAGACTCCCACATAACTGCACTATCTCCCCGTGGTAGTGCAGAATGCAGGAGCCTTTCTCCGCAACAAAAAAAAAAACATCAACCGAGCGCAAGCCGAGCGAGCGCGCTTCGCTCGCTCGGCTCGCGGATGACCTTTCTGACACAAGAGGCTGTATAACAGCGCTAACTCCACCATTGGACTGTATAACAGCGCTAACTTCACCACTGACAAGGGTGTTAAGTACAAAACTTAGTTATTCCACTCGAACAAAGATCACACACAACACGAATCGGAGGTCAGATCAAGATTTATCTCATATTTTGGGTCTAACACCTAAACAATATAGCTGTTAGTTGTTTAACGCCCAGCACACGTACTGAATGGGCTGTTGAGATACAAACGCGGTTGGGAGGAATCCTAATGACTCTTATCGCAGAAACTAGCCTCGCCTCGCTCACTTTGTGGGACGTGGCCTCAGAATTTTGAAGACTTGCGTCCTTGTTATGTTTTTCTGTCAAGGTCGAGGAAGGAGGTTTGGTTTGCGGAAATGCTTCATGCTGATGTTAGGTGGTTAATTTGGACGTGTTACTTTTTAGAGCAACTCTACTGTCATGTTTTTAACAGACTAGAATTTAATATTTATTTATCCCTCACCAAAATCACACTAATATTATATAGGCGAAAGTTTGTGAGTGAGTGAGTGTGTGTGTATCAATGATCGGGAATAAAGAGCCGTGTTTTGTGGTTGTTACAAACGTGAGGCTTATCAATACAATATCAGGACCTGCAGCGCCTACCAGCACGCGTGGCATGATGACGTTTTGTCGACAGAAGAATAGACACAATGACACATTGCCATGTTTAGACGCGTGGAATGCGTACAAATATTTCTACAAACAGCCAAAGTGTGGAACTCTCTGCATCTGTGTTCCCTCCCACATTTAACCCGTCTGCCTTCAAAGCAAGGTGAACAGGCATCTTCTGGGCACGCTCGTTCCATCATAGACCTCATCTATCGCTTACCATCAGGCGTGATCGGGGTCAAGAGCGGGCCCATTTAGTAATAAAAAAAAATAAAAAAAATGGTATGGGAGAGCAGTGGTGGCCAAGTGGTAACGACCGCGACTTACGAGTTGTAGGTCGTAGGTTCGAACCCAGACAGGCGCTTTACTTTGTGTAAATTATTTCATCACCACTGCTCTCAAAACGGTGAAGGAAAACATCGTGAGGAAACCGGCATGCCCTAGAACCAAAAAATCGAAGACATGTGACATCTGCCAATCCGCACTGGGTCTGCGTGGTGGATTACGGCCCACTCCCTCTCACCGAGAGGAGGCCTGTGTCCCAGCAGTGGGAACATTATAGGCTGATTATGGTTATGGTATGGAATTTCTACAATCTGTCATTTTGTCTATTCTTCCGTCGGAAAACCCGTTTCTTTCAGTATACCAAAAAGTACTCTGTGCCCGTTGCTACGACGTTCATGCTACGCATGCTGGTATCGAACCCACGACCTGCAACTCGTAAGTCGGGATGTTAGCTCTTGGACTGTGCGGCTAGGCGATGTAAGGCGATTTTAACTTCAGATTTATTTCTTTCTTAAGAGAAGAAGGGGTGGCTAAATAATAACAGCCGCACAGGTCGATCGATCAGGTTAAGCTACGCTTGCCGCGGTTGGTCTGTGGATGGGTGACCATCTTTACACACCCTGACCCAGCCGTGCCTCGGAAGCCGTTGATCCCAGCTGTCATTAATAATAATAATAATTGTTTATTGATCAAAAAGGTACAGATGGTGAGAAAAACAAAACTTATACTAGTAACAAGCAAGATATACAAAGTATGTTAATAAAATTTAAGGTAGAACATGTTGATAGTACATCAGTTGACAATTTACGTTACCCTGTCTCTTAAACTAGGGTATACCTGTACCAAGGGGTATCGTATTACCCAGTAACTAGGTTGTGAAGGTCAGATAGGCAGTCGCTCCATGTAAAATACTGGTATTCAGCTGCATCCGGTTAGACTGGAAGCCGACCCCAACATAGTTGGGAAAAGTCTAGGCAGATGATGATTTATTTCTTTCTTTCATCACGATGTTTTCCTTGTATGTAACTTAGCGAATTTCTCTAGAAGTTTGTTCAACTTTTTACCTCCCAGCCTAATCCGAAAAAAGGAAAGATTTAGCCCGTATTTCATAGACATCCTTTTATTTTAATACTTAGAATTGCCACACACGTATCGCGATGGCTATCGTCGCTCAGAATTCCAAATAGCATAGCGTTGGGCCTTTTCGCCGAAAATAGTTTGGCAGATTATCACTTGCCAACCAACGTTTCGCCGATGTTTCACTTTGACAACTAAAGATTAGCAAATTTTTGTATGACAACGTTTCATTTGGTAGAATTATTGTTAAATTGATTATTATAATGACACAAAACGTTTGGGACATTTATCATTTGTCAAATATTTCACACCCTGATTCCGTTGTCGACATAGGATGCAAGAACGAGCGAAGGGCACCCCAAGGTTCGGTTTGGTTAGGTTACTTATACCTTTTACACGGTTCTCTGCCTAAACTAAAACATTATGCTACTTGAAAGTTGGCATTTTAAAAAGTGTCATTATGAAAAGCAGACCAAACGTACAGTTGGTAACTGTTAGGTTGGGAAATAAAACAAAATTATATGATAAGTTGGCAAATGATTATTCGGCGAAATAAAATTCTGCGAAACGTTAGTTGGCAAGTGAAAATCTGGCAAACAATTTTCGGCAAAGGCAAAAGGCACCCATAGCGTTATGTAGCTCCGTTGATGTTTGTGGAAAGCGGGGCTTAAAGTTTTTTTTTTCATTTTTAGGGTTCCGTATCACAAAAGGAAAAACGGAACCCTTATATGGTCACTTCGTTGTCCGTTTGTCTGTTCGTCAGTCAAGACCATTTCTCTCAGGAACGCGTGGAGTTATCAAGTCAAAATTAATATCAAATACTCAAGGCTGCAATCCCTTGAAGCAATGAAAAAATCAAACTTCTAAGTCAACGCAATCAAAAGATACGGACGATTTTATGATAAACTAGCTGCGCACCGCGGTTTCACCCGCGTAAGTGTCGATACCGTCTGAATATCGGGATAAAAAGTAGCTTATATATTAATCCAGAGTGTCAGCTACCTCCATACAAAATTTTATCAAAATTGGTCCAGCCGTTTAAGCGTGAAGAAGTAACAAACATATAAACACACACACACTCACAAACTTTCGCCTTTATAACATTATTATAGTGTACTAAACAGCTGCCTCACGTTTGAAACAACCACAAAACACGCCTCTTTAAGGCTCCTTCAAACAGGCGCGACACGCGATATAATCGCGCGCGACACGAAGGCACCGCTCGTTGCGCGACTTGCGGTGCCTTTCTGTTGCGCCTGTTTGAAGGAGCCTTTATTCCCGACCATTGCTACAATTACTTTCATAGCAATGCCAATCTCCCACAACCCTCATTACATACAATAAATCCAACCCATTTCTGACCAGTACACGTGACTGATTAATAGTTTCCTACCTAGATTGTGGCCCACGTAATTATGGCCGATCGATCAGGGCCCGGAAACGGCTATCCGCTAGCCAATCGTGCAAGTCTAGCACTGGAAATAGGCAATAGATTTGAATCGAAAGTAATTAAAATTTGGTGCGAACTCTTTTGTCTGGCTTAACTCGGGCTACCCGCTTTGATTATTAGCTTTTATTAACGGTACCTTTAAAGACTGAAGTCGGTGTCTTGGGATCTGTATTTTAGTTTTTACCGACTTCAAAAAAAAGGAGGTTATCAATTCGATACGTATGTATGTAATATTATTGGAATTGCATTATATTCACATATGATGATCTATTAGGGCTTCCAAACAAATATACAAAATTTCATAGACGTATGTATGTATGTATGTATGTATGTATGCATGTATGTATGTATGTATGTATGTATGTATGTTTGTCCACGCATATCTCCGGAACTATTAATTGGATCGTGACCATTTTTTTTTTATTGGCTTACATTTTCTTCAACTTAGGGAACAGTGCAAGTTTCATCAAGATCGATTCAGTAATTTTCAAGATATGGACTAATACGTGTAAGTGTGACGGCCTGGCTTATTGATAAGAGCTACGGGTGTAGTGTCAAAGGGAAAACATCTCAAAACCTTGGTCAAATACTAGTGCAAAAACTAAAAATTACGAAATAAAAAGTAATTTAAAAAAATTAAACCGACTTCAAAAAGAAATTAACTCAAAATTATGAAATAACTTTAATTTCGGAAGTCGGTGGCATAAAACTAAAATACAGATCCCAAGACACCGACTTCCGATATTAAAGTTATTTCATAATTTTGAGTTAATTTCTTTTTGAAGTCGGTTTAATTTTTTTAAATTACTTTTTATTTGCCACCGACTTCCGAAATTAAAGTTATTTCATAATTTTGAGTTGATTTCTTTTTGAAGTCGGTTTAATTTTTTTAAATTACTTTTTATTTCGTAATTTTTAGTTTTTGCACTAGAATTTGACCAAGGTTTTGAGATGTTTTCCCTTTGACACTACTACCGTAGCTCGTATCAATACGCCAGGCCGTCACACTTACACGTATTAGTCCATATCTTTAAAATTACTGAACCGATTTTGATGAAACTTGCACTGTTCCCTAATTTGAAGTAAATGTAAGCTAATACAAAAAAAATGGTCACGATCCGATTAATAGTTGCTGAGAAATGCGTGGACAAACATACATACATACATACGTCTATGAAATTTTGTATATTTGTTTGGAAGCCTTAGTAGATTGTCATATGTGAATATAATGCAATTCCAATAATATTACATACATACGTATCGAATTGATAACCTCCTTTTTTTTGAAGTCGGTAAAAATGGGAGGCCAGCTCAGCATATGCCAGGTCGTTGACTTATCTTCTCTGTACGACGAGAAGGATTTGCAAAACGATGCTTATAATAATTTACAACTCGGAAAACCCTAACAAAAATGCCATAAACTCAAAACTCCATTATTCAAAAGCAAGTGCATGTAAAAACATTTCTTTAAAACAAGGTCTGCTAGTTTTCAGAGGCTGTTTGCCATCACGTGTTCTGAGTGGGTACAGTGCCGCCATTTTTTATTTTTCACGATTTGCTAGGGAAAAGCTGCACAGTGCACGTACATTGTTGTAAATTATAAGCGGTGGCGACTGTTGGTTTGAATCAATTTTGAATGGTACGGTAATGGCAGCAAATGGTGAACTTAGTCGTATTTTTAAGATAGTTTTTTAAATAATTTGTGGTCTTTTTTTTTTCTTCTTAAAAGTTTCAATGCACAATTCAATTGCCTTAGAATCTTAGGACCGAGGTAACATTAGATGAAACTCCTCCTCCTTAGTCATTCACTCTTGACAGAGTGGTCGTAGTTAATGACTCTGCATTTTCTTTGGCCAAAGCAGCCCTCACGATGCTCCTCCACTTATTCCGGTTTTCAGCGTCTCGGAAATTCTGAACTATGCAGGTTTGTGTTGACTCTTTGATAAGGTCTTTCCAACGCGTAGGTGACCGACCGCGTGACCGCTTGCCCTCCACTTGTCCCTGGACAACGAGTCGTTCCATGGAGTGTTCGTTAAGAACCGTGGCCGAAATATTTGATCATAATTCGTGTTTACACAGTCGATGATAATCTCTGCTTGACTTTTAGCTCCTCCAGGATCGAAACATTGGTCCTAAACGCTGTCCAGGGAATCCGCAGCAGTCGCCGCCAGCACCATATCTCCAGTGCATCGATTTTGCGTCGGTCTTTGAGACGAACCGTCCACGTTTCTGCGCCGTATAGGAAAATCGGGAAGGCTAGGCTTCTCATTAGGCTGACTTTTGTGGCTTTGGTGATATTACGATAGATAAAGCTATACTTATATTTTTTCTTATCATGTGTGTGTGTAACTAACCGAAAATAAACCGATTGAAGGCAAATGACTTGAATTGGGTTTCCTCAACCAAAAATATAATGTAATCAAAAAAGTACCTATGTAAGTTACGATTTATTTCTACACGATAATAACTCAAGCCGTGTTGAAGTCTTGATCGAATTACCCGTTAGGATGCACCAGACGTAAGATGTAAGTATTGTCATTCGTGCTATTGGTCTAGAAATTTAGACAACATTTTTGGCACGCGATATTCAGTTTTTTTTTTATATTGCACAATTTTTACATCGCTACTGCGTGTTAAAATATCTCTGCTCAAAAATCGCTTCCCGCTCGTCCCTTGGCCTGGGGATCACAAGTCACGCTCCATGCCCAAACGCAGCTGTAAGGCATACTAAATGCAGTTTCTGGCGCAACCCAGCTTAACCTGCACCTTCTCTATTACAAATTGCCTTCACTGAGATTCGAGTGCGATTTTGGAGAAAACTTACAACTTTAGCTTTATTTTCTCAAACAGCTCTCAGTTTAAATCAATTCGAATTATCTTACCTGGACAAGAATTACCTTGAGTAACCTGGAAATCTTTGGTTGGCCGAAGCAAGGAAAATTTGACGATTCCAACCTTTCGACCCTCAGAATCCAGTTGGTCTTCACCTTCAAATACTGCACGACTTCCTCAGTTGACGTGGAGTGATGCAGACGCGAAAGGTACAGCTGCGCAGGGCGCAGCAGCATGTTGCTACCTTAACTGAATCCAAACTATCCCACTGCTGGGCAAAAACGACCCCATATCCTGCTCCAAATCTCTGTGTTACTAAACTTCCAAAAATGAAATCGCGTCCCATCTTACAACCATAAATGCGAAGTTACACTCAAAGAGATGCGACAAAATATCTCAGCATTTCTTACGCGAGGCTTACCGCATTCAAACCGCAACTGAGTCCATTTCTCCCGAAACTCCGGCAGTAAGTCTCCGAATGAATGAATAAACAGGTTATTTTTGTGACAAAACCACTATTTTTCCTAAGTAGTAGCGATCTTGAATATAATCTGGACTGCTTTTGCACGTTTGTGGCGTGGTTCTCGTTATGAGCGGAAAGCGTTTTATGCATTTTATAGTGTTAATTAACTTGACCCTTTGAGGGGCCCGTGGCTAAATAACAACAGCCGCATAGGTCGATCGATCAGGTTAAGCTACGCTTACCGCGGTTAGTCTGTAGATGGGTGACCATGTTTACATACCGAGACCCCTCCGCGCCTCGGAAAGCACGTTAAGTCGTTGGTCCCGGCTGTCATTCGTGGATCTCTGACAGTCAGAAGTCCGAAAGTCTGACAACCAGTCTTCTCAAGGCTCAAGGTCTTCTCTTATTACCCAGTAACTGGATTGTGGATGTCAGATAGGCAGTCGTTCCATGCAAAATACTGGTATTCAGCTGCATCCGGTTAGACTGGAAGTCGACCCCAACATAGTTGGGAAAAGGCTTGGCAGATGATGATGATGAAATGTCATTGAAAAATAATGAATCCCAAAAACATCATAGTGCAATGCTAGATGTGGGAGACACTTCTTAATTGTCTAGCTCATGTGGCCCCATGTAGGTATTAATGAAAACCAATAAATCGATGTCTTATTTCCTCTCATAACTTGACCCACACTAAGAAAGTTGTAAACCGGGCCAAGTGTTTCGGTTTATAGGTTTATAATGTCAAGCGGCGCACTCGCTAGCTACATCTATACATATAATAAATCTGTAGACGAGGCGTTTCTGTACATTGAAAATAAAAAAATAAAAAATAGTTGGGCTGTTATAGGATAACCAACAGATGCCATTTCTTCAATTTTTGGAATTTTTGTCTGTTTGTCTGTTTGTCTGTTTGGATGTGACAGATTTTGAACAAGCTCAACGTAAAAAGTACCAAACCAATATGGTTCATATTTATACTCAAATATAGTGTAGAACTCGGAGCAGTGATTAGTCTTTGTTTCATCGCAATCGCTTCAGTCTATCAAAAGATAAAAAAAAATTTTATTGCAATAAGTGGAAACATGTAACGACATCTATTGGCGCGATATAGTACTAACGAAATCATATTGTTATCTTTAAAACATTATTATGTGTTTAATCACGTCGTAAAGGCTTGCCTTTATGACGAAATAATTCTGATCATTATGTCTGTGTTATTTAAAAAAAAAAAAAATTATAATGTTTAAATAAATAATATAAACATATAAGTATAATAAAATCGTAGGAAAGGCAAAACTGTACATAGAATATATAAAAAAAAAATACTTGGGGCGTGATCTACAATCGATATCGAAGCCAAAAATATAGTTTTTAGAATTTTTGTCTGTTTGTCTGTATATATGTCCGGGCTAAACTCAAAAAGTACTGCATGGATTTACTTCAAATTTTGCATGAATATTATTAAGAGGTCGGGTCAACATATAGGCTACATATTATCACGCTATCACCTACGAGGAGGAGCTGTGAATCTTTATTTTTCTTACGCATTCTGTGACAGCGTGTAATCTAACGACGCATATTTAAATGTTGTTTTTGAGTAAGTCATGCTATTATCTAGCTTTACACTATAAAAACTTTTACGCCATTTAAGTAACTTGGGCAGAGAAACATAGTTTAATTAATGTTAGTAGTATAAGACAATTTTGAAGCAGCGCCATCTATGAGATTTCATAAAAATCAAATCAAGTTACATGTCAACACTTTTTGGAAATTAATAATTTAAATTTGATCATGTTGGTGAGGTTAGTAGTTAGTTATTCTTAAAATTCATAGATGGTAATGTGCATTTTCTTCATAAAAGTTGTATCGTATAGTTCGTTTTGACAAATTCAAGTTCCAACAAAACCCTCAAAATCTTGAGCCGAGTTGAGGAAGACAATTTAAAAAAAATGCGGTGTTAAGTATTACAAAAAAGTTATGTTCATTGATGATGATCATTTCTTCATCAATTTCATGTTGTTAGTACAAAATAAACATTGACTGTTAATACTTTTGTTCGGTATTTATCTGTGTGATTATTGCTTGGTAATTAATATATTTTCATGTCGTATACCTAATTATAAACTTAAATTATACCGTGCATCCGAATAATGGCGAATGCGATTTTCTGCGGTTGTTACTTCACACTGTCCGAGGCAAAGTCTTTCGCCTTTCTGAGGACATTTGATGGCGTGGAGTTTCCCACTTACCGCGCAGCCTGCGTAGCACGTCACCTTCTCGACGGTGACCAAAATTGGGCTGACACCCTCGCGGAGGCGAGCGTCAGTGACAGTCCCAGCCGCATGCATCATCTGTTTGCCGTCATCTTGGTGTTTTGTGGAGTCGCGAACCCGGTAGCTTTGTGGGAGAAGTATCGCCATCATCTGTCTGAAGATTTTCTACGAGCTTTGAGGCGTGCTACTGGAGACGAAGTCGGAGACGGCGAAATGACCACCATACGAAATGACCATGTCGCTTTGTTCTCTTCAGAGCAAAAACAAATTTATGACACCGTCCTTGAAAGCGTTTGGCAAAACCAGGGTAAAATGTTTTTCTTGGATGCTCCTGGTGGTACAGGAAAAACATTTGTTACCACTGGCATACTTGCAGAGGTCAGGAGGCAAGGCAAAATTGCTATTGCTGTAGCGTCGTCGGGAATCGCTGCCTCACTGCTTCCGGGACTGCAAGACAGCACATGCCATGTTTAAAATTCCCATCGATTTAGAGAGCGCCGAAACGCCTGTTTGTGGTGTGTCACGTAACAGCGATAAGGGACACGTGCTCAAGGATTGCTCTCTGATCGTATGGGATGAGTGTACGATGGCCGAGGATCGAGGGCTGACGAGGTGAATGCTTCGTTGAAACGATCTTCGTTGTGGTCACGAGTTCGTACGCTGCGCTTGACCATTAATATGAGAGCTCGGCTTGGCGGCAATGCACGCGCTCAAGAATTCTCCGATGTCCTTCTAAGTCTTGGCGAAGGCACTCTACCAGAAGAGAGAGGTAGACAGGTGGTGCTTCCAGAGTCTCTCGGTAGAGTGGTTTCCAGCTTAGAAGAACTCATTCGCTGTGTGTACGGGGACATTCAGTCGTATACCGCACCAGCAGAATTCTTGGGTGTGTGAGCGGGCCATTTTGACGCCCAAAAATGATCAGGCTGCAGCAATTAACGAATGCATTCTCTCGGAAATTGAAGGGAATGAAGTGGTCTACACCTCGATAAACACTGTTGTCAAGCAAGATGACGCCACACATTATCCCGTGGAATTTCTGAACTCCCTGTCAGCAAGTGGACTTCCAGCGCATTCAAGCTGAAGCGGTGTCCCGGTTATGCTTCTTCGGAACCTATCTCCTCCGAAGTTGTGTAACGGGACCCGCCTTAAAGTCATCTCGCTCCACAGACACACCATTGAGGCGGAAATTCTTACGGGTTGTGACGTCGGCGAGGCAGTATTTATACCACGCATTCCCCTCATACCTCATAACTTCCCGTTCCAGTTCAAGCGCGTACAGCTCCCCGTGAGTGTTTGCTTCGCGATGACCATCAATAAGTCGCAGGGGCAGACACTGAGGGCAGTGGGTGTCGACGTCAGGACGAGTTGCTTCTCACACGGGCAACTGTACGTCGTCGCTTGCTCCCGCGTCATCACACATTTTGGCTCCTGGCAGCATAACTACCAACGTAGTTTATAGGGAAGTGTTGTAAGGTATATATGATACCTTTGAACGTATTTTTACTCTTTTGTGTCCTAGAATGTATTCCTGCATTATTTTCTCTATTTCCTTCAGTCACCTCTTATGACTGAACTCAGCAGGATTCCCATATAACTCTTTTCACTTGCTTCGCTTGCAAAAAAAAACTTATATTTTAATTCTATTTTAAAAGTTGTTTACTTTATAATTCTATAGCGACACTGGCATCTTAGGTGTTTTTGGTGCTGTAGAGCCTTCACGCAGACGACGTCGCGGGCAGCAGCTAGTTTTATAATAAATAAAGACTATTATGAATAAAGAATACTCCTGCTCGTACAAAAAACTAACAGTTTTTGGGATAAAACCTACTTAAGGGACCGACCGCACTGGGACGTCTGTTATCTACGAAATACATGACCAGCAGCGCAGTCTTTGTCGGACCGCATAGAAAAGAAAGAGAAGCGCGGTGACAACGCTCTGGTAATTTATTGCAAAATATGAAGCAATTATTTAATCACAAAAAATCTATTGTTTGGACTAAAAAATTAAAACACTAGTATTTTAGTATGTTGCTTGTAGAATAATCTGACAAAAAATCAGAATGGTTCTATGTGTATTAGTATGGTTTTTATTGTAAAAAAATTTTTTTAGAGGTATATTCTCTCTTCATGATTTTTTTCTATCGTATCAAATTAGTTGTATTATGTTTTCAACACACTATCTACCTAGCATATATCCTGAAGAATATCATATATTTTTCTGATTTTGTTTACTGTAGGTATATATCATATACTTTTATTGTTTCTAAAACTTGCGTTGTTTGCGTTTAGGTCCTGTAAGCCCCTTAACTGTGATAGTTTTCCTTTTAATTTCGTTTTATATACTACTGCCGTGAATTTTTTCACATATCCAAAAGCAACCATTTAGCTGGCAGGGGCGGGACACTTGACTCTCACAAAAAATAGCACTTTAAAGCTTAATATTTCACAAACGGATCCCTGAATCGTAAAATGGCTTCTACATACCCGTAATATTTTTGAAAGACCTATATAACGATGCCCCACATCATGGGGCAGACGTGAAAGAAAAGGCATCCCCACTTTACGTGAACAGGAGGAACCCTAAAAAAAATATTTTTCAAGATTTTACTTTACCACTTTTTCAGCGTGATTTATATGTATATCCATGCCAAATTATAGCTTTCTAGTAGGTACTAAGAGTCTCTGAGCTAAGCTGCGGACGGATGGACGGACAGATGGACATAGTGAAACTATAAGGGTTCCTTGTTGACTACGGAATCCTAAAAACTGGCCAAGTGCGAGTCGGACTCGCACACGAAGGGTTTCGTACCACAAGGTTAAAACGCCGATAAAAACACGTTTGTTGTAAATAAATATTTATTTTATTTTAATTTTATTATTTATTATTAGAGTAAAAATACAACTGAGTATTTTGTGAATATTTCAAGGGCCTACCTGTTGCCATTATTGATATCGAGCAAAAAAGGGCAAAAAAATCGCGTTTGTTGTATGGGAGCCCCCTTAAATATTTATTTTATTTTTAGTATTTGTTGTTATAGCGGCAACAGAAATACATAACTTGTGAAAATTTCAACTGTCTAGCTAGCTTGAGATACTGCTTGGTGACAGACAGACGGACGGACGGACAGACAGCGAAGTCTTAGTAATGGGTCCCGTTTTTACCCTTTGGGTACGGAACCCTAAAAAGGACAGAATAAACATATTTTCTTTCTCAATGTTTCCAGCTACCCAACAAACATTCGAGGGTTGTCAGTCTTGTTGACCTCGGTCTGGAACTAACAATGTAAACATTCTTTTGGTCATAGGATGTATGTATAGATGTTTTGGGACAAAATGTTTACTTTGTTTAGGAAAAATATTTTGTATACTATGTTTTGTACAAATGCCAGGACATCAAGCCACCCGAAACTGTCAAATTTTCCCAATCAACTTTGAACCTTATACTTTAGCGATAAGGTTGAAAATCAATTAAAGGAATTTGACAGATTGTAGTAGCTTGATGTGCTGTACCATACTTATCTAAATAAGTTTTTTTTTAACCCTACAGGATTTTCCTCTACCCTAAAATAATTATATTTAAGCAATAATGTTGGTAGTAATGCCACCGGAAACTGTCAAACGTTTAGCAGAAACTGATTTATTTGTAAATAGAAGTCATATTTCCGGCACCGGGGCAACATTGACATTCATGACATTCAAAGGGCGCGGGCAAAAGTACCTACATCCGGCTGGATATTTCAAGATGTGTTTCGCCAATTTCTGTGAAGTATTGATAAATGATAAATGATTTTATTTTTCTAAGTAGGTTTGCACAAACACTTTTACACGTCAATCATATCTGAGTGGTTGACCAAAAAGGGACCTCAAGGGAAAATAAATTGATTTCGAGTAAATCGCGTTTGAAGTTTCGTGTAGAAACAAGTTTCGAAACTGCCTCGGCTCACAAAAAAAATCATAAAAAAAAACTACGGCACCTAAAAATATTCTGGTTAGACCAAAACAAAGCTAAAAGACCACAGATTCTAAAATTCACAAGGGACCTCAAGGGAAAATAAATTGATTTCGAGTAAATCGCGTTTGAAGTTTCGTGTAGAAACAAGTTTCGAAACTGCCTCGGCTCACAAAAAAATTCATAAAAAAAAACTGCGGCACCTAACAATATTCTGGTTAGACCAAAACAAAGCTAAAAGACCACAGATTCAAAAAAAATAAATAACGGTTTCCAATCCCTCCAGGTCCCTTTTTTTTTAAACTAGTTAAGGACGACGCCCCTAGCTAGCCTCCTAGCGTCCTAGCTGACTACTCTGAGAAGAAAGGCCTCTCTTTTAAAGTCCAGACATAATCTTGGTCAGGTTATGTGAAGACCATGTAGATCGATGTCTGAGATGTCTTTTGAGGAAGAACCACACAGATTGAGAGGACCTGTCCAGTGTCCAGTCAGTGCACGCATTTGTCAGTATAGTTTTGTATCATCACACTAATATTATAAAGGCGAAAGTTTGTGAGTGTGTGTGTGAGTGTGTTTATATGTTAGTTACTTCTTCACGCACAAACGGCTGGACCAATTTTGATGAAATTTTGTATGGAGGTAGCTGACATCCTGGATTAACATTATCCCGATATTCCCACGGGATCGTCATTTACACGGATAAAACCGCGGGGCGCAGCTAGTTGAAACATTAAGGGTACTTGGTTAATAAGTATTGGTAATGAAATGGAAAATTGTTTTGGAAAAATATGCGACTTCCTTTTTATATCTCAGGGCCGATTTACGTATTGTCAGATAAATTTTATCTAAGTAATGAATATGACAGTTTGACAGCTTTTGTATCGAACATATTATGTCAGAATAATTAATGTGTTATTTAACTATATATAGGGTGACTGGTAATTAGTGACCGAAACTTAAACACGTGATTTTACTCATCATTATGGACAACTTTTACTATGGGACAAAACCTGAAATCGCGAAAAAAAAATCAGCTGTTCCCTACATGTATGTTCGTCTAACTCGTCAAAATGTAGGGAACAGCTGATTTTTTTATAACAAAGCGGAAGAGTTTGTTTTTTTGTTTGAACGCTAATCTCTGAAACTACCGCCCGAATTTGTTTTTTTTTTTATTATTTTAAAACTGTTAGCTTTTAAAATTCTTTCTTGTACTTAAGTTTTTAAATCTATTCCTCCTCTAAATGCACTTGCAATCATCCAAAGCCATCTTGGTACGGAGAGTAAAACGAGCTCTACAGTTTCAAATGACTCTACATTAGACTCAACAACTCTACATAGAGTCGTTCTAACTTTCTCTATAAACGTAAACCTGAACTGTGGACGTTGTTAAAACTATTTTACATAGAGACACGTTGAAATGTGTTACAAGTCCTATTTTATGTACGGTCAGGAACGGATACTTCAGTTTTTAAAACATTTTCTTTATTTTTTTTTATTGCTGCTCTTAACTTTGATCACGCCTGGTGGAAAGCGATGGATGAGGTCTATGATGGAACGAGCGTGCCCAGAAGATGCCTAAGGCACTGGAACTCCTACGCATCGACGGAACACAGCAGGCTGCTTAACGCCGGACTCCGGTGGGAGGGTGGTCGAAAACCAGGCGGGCGTTAGCCCTACCACCGCAAGTGAAGAATTGGCCAGTCAAATATGGTGTTGGGTGTGACTGCCCAGGATGCACCGAGCGCTCGGTTCAGTTGAGTAACTGGCGGAACAAACTGCGCTACACGAGGAGGCTTCTTCATGCATCCCAAAATACATGTGCACAATACAAAAATAAACAGATGTTAAATTCAGATAATACAATAAAATGCTTTTTAACGAAATTAATTGTCTGCCAAAGGTATTTTAATGCAGTTTTCTTGGTTCTAAAATAAAGGATGAATGAGAAAATGTTTAAATTGAATTAAATAGTATTATGCCCCCTGTATAGGTACACATAATAATCAGACTACAATGTTCCCACTGCTGGGACAGGCCTCCTCTTTGTGAGAGGGGGCGGGCCGTATTCCACCACGCGGGCTCAGTGCGGAGTATGTAAGGCGATACTTCCTCTTCCCTAGCCGGTGACGTACTGCAGGTTCTGCCTACCCCCATGCAAAAGAAGCGTGAGTTTCTACATGTATATTGCACTATTTTGTAATAAAACTATTAATTTTGTTTATGTTCACAATTAACTTTACATCCAATTAATTCCCTACAATGACCCGTTACATAACTCCTCGTTGCATCGCATCGCATTTGGCGCCCCTAAGAGCGATCGTTTAGAATTACTGCCAAAACATTAATTGAAACCATATTTGGCAAACATTTGATTCGTAAACTATTGACTAAGTTCACAGTATGTTCTGGCTTTGTGCCAGCTTTTAGACTGTTTATTGAGCTCTATTGACAGTTTTTATGACGTAATGATTTAGGTTCTGACCTTATTTATTTTAGTATTTCGATCATGTTCTTGTTCTAGGACAGTTTAGGGGAGAGAAACTTGCCCCAAAAGAAAATTCAAGAACATACGTAATAATAAATGTGGGAAATTCTTTTTTTTCTGTTTCCCTTCTTAGTTAGTTTTAGTGGTTTTAGTCATGATCTGGCAAATGTCCTTTCTTTGGTATTGTTCGTCGAATCGTTGAGCTCCTCAAGTTCTGAGTTGAGCTGCACGATTTTTTACAAATGCGTGCACTGACTGGACAGGACCGCTCAATCTGTGTCGTTCGTTCCTCAAAAGACCATTTCAGACGCCAATCTACATGAGCTGACCAAGATTTTGTCTGGACTTGACCTCTGAGTTTGTTTCGGCCTTTCTGGCCGAAACAAACTCTCAGAATAGTCAGATAGGAAACGCCGACCTCGTCTAGTTTAAAAAACAGACAACAACATACAATACAATACAACAACAACAACACACAACAAGAAACAACAACAAGAAAACAACCACCTACCGATGTTGTTTTTCTACAATTATCTTTTACCATAATAAAACTAGTCAAATATATAATATCCTGTAATACATACTAAAATACAGTAACCACAGCTTACCCATTATCCAGTGTATGTGCTCTTTATACATAATTAAATCCATACTAATATATACTAATACTATTAATATTATAAATTCGAAAGTAACTCTGTCTGTCTGTTTGTCTATCTGTATCTTACCTTTTCACGCCTAAACCACTCAACGGATTTCGATAAAATTTGGCGGAGAGATAGATTGCATCCCGAGGAAGGCCTTAAGGTAGTTTTTATAGACATACCTTGCGGGCGAAGCCGCAGGCGGAAGCTAGTATTTTGTATGTTTTCCTTCTCTGGAAATCTAGGAATTTATCAAAACCCGTGATCAAAACTAACTTAGAAAGTCGGTATATAAATGAATTAAAAGAGTCGCCTTTGTACAGTCAGGTCCAAAAAGATGTATAAGGAACCATTTTAATGTCAACAATATTAGTTCCATAACATTGTCTCCACCGTATAGGTACAGTCAAAAAAAGAGATATAAGTATGCAGGATCGTCGGATATAGTTGAATTTTAGTAAGAAACCGATGGATGTTGTCGACGGAAATTTAATTTGATAAATTAGCTGTTTGTTTTCTATTAATAAAATAAAAATTTATTCGAGATCATCCATCGGTTTCTTACTAAACTTCAACTATATCCGACGATCCTGCATACTTCTCTTTTGTTGACTACCTACAAAACATAGTATTCTACTCGTACAATTTATTTTAGCAAAACCCCACCCAGGTTCTTAACTTCTTCAAGTAAATAAATCAAACCTATTCAGCCAAGTTTTATTTTTATACAGCTTCAGTCAATCCTGAGAACCTTTTCACCTGAGCAACACGCAATGAAAGTAAGATAAAGGCGCTATTCCACTGCTGCGGAGGATTTTGATGCGGTCATACTTAAGTAATATTTAAGGCGACATTAAATGACAGCGACCTCGAGCGAGTGGGAGGAGCGAGCGTCACGCCCCGCGACCCCGCACCTGCAGGGGTGCGGGGTCGCGGGGCGTGACGCTGCACGTAACCATACGTTTCAGATGGTGAGGATAATCCTGTCTGATTTTTGATCACCATCCATATTCATTTCAATGTAGTGTTAATAAAAATAAGGTAATATTTTGATATTATACTAAGATTGTAATAATATTATTTTATTACTAATATTATGCATTGAATAAGTTGGTTTATTTAAGGTCTATCTATTCATACACGAAATCTCATAAGGTGTCATTGTACTCATAATTACGAACTACTTTTACTATGGATTCAAACCTGAAATCGCGAAAAAAAAACAGCTGTTCCCTACATTTTGACGAGTTATGAGAACATAAATGTCGGGAACAGCTGATTTTTTTTTCACGATTTCAGGGTTTGTGCTAAAAGTTATTTCGTGTATGAATAGATACCTTATACGCCCACTTGAATTTTTCAAGTGGGCGTGGATGGCCAAATCCGAAACTATGAGGAATAGCGAAAAGTACTCAAAGGAGTCGCGGGCTCGATTTTGATGAAAAATAAAACTGCATCAATGGATTTTTGAAAAATCAATATCTCTAGCCAGGAATCGAACCGGTTGATTTTGATTAAAATAATACACACTGTATTATTACCAGTGATCGGAAAAAGGTGAGCTAAAATACCTAAAGTTCGAAAAAGAACAGAGTCAAAGTGGAGACGCCTTACGACAAAATATTTTTTGGGACTAATGTCCGGGGTTTCAACACATTACTTAATTACAACTAAAATTAATAAAGTAAAACAACTATCGAATTCATTTCCTGTTTTTGTTTTGAATATTAACGACAGGATTGCGAGTAGGTAAGGTACAACATTTGAGCACGTACTAAAATATAAAACAACTGTTTGAATAAAATTCCATAAATAATTGTTGAATCAAATAAAAAATAATTAAATTCAAATATCTCGAAAACGGTGCGTCCTAGGCAAAAAATAACCAAAATTTAACCCCCCCCTGTGTAACCCCCGTGCAAGCAGTATCCCAACATGAATTAAGAAAAAAAAAAAATTTCGACCGACAAAAAATTTGAAAAAATATTTCGCGGGTTTTTTACATCAGTAGTCCTCATGGTTTTCGACTAGAGCAACAATAATATTATTATTATTATTCACCTATTAAAATATATTTCAATTTCAATAAAACTTGTTTTTTTCCACTTTTCAAATCATTAACCGAAACATTCGAAAGAATCCTGTTTCTTTCCAAAGGATTTCTTCTGTTAATTTTTCTTTGTGACATGCGAAAAAAACGGAAAAAACACAATTTGTTTTTTTTTCTTGGAAAAAAACAAATTGTTATTTTCGGCATTTTCAACGCTAATCACAAAGTGTCTCTTGGTTGTTTGTATTGTCTTGGCTATTGTCTTCCACCATCATTGCTCGTTTTTTGCTTTGCTTTTTAGGGTTCCGTACCCAAAGGGTAAAACCGACCCTATTACTAAGACTTCGCTGTCCGTCCGTCCGTCTGTCTGTCACCAGGCTGTATCTCAAGATCCGCGGTAGCTAGACAGTTGAAATTTTCACAAATTATGTATTTCTGTTGCCGCTATAACAACAAATACTAAAAACAAAATAAAATAAATATTTAAGGGGGGCTCCCATACAACAAACGTGTTTTTTTCTTCGTTTTTGCCTTGTGGTACGGAACCCTTCGTGTGCGAGTCCGACTCGCACTTGGCCAGTTTTTTTTTATTCTCTTTAACCTCTTCCGTTTTTCTTTTGCGTCCCTGTATAGTAACTATGTAAGAGGGGTCCCTTATTGCCATGTCCCTTGTATGTCTTGGATCGACCAGTTCCGGAAGCAAGCAATCTGTGTAGAATTTAACCAATTTATTTTTCATTTTAGTGTCCCAAAATATGTCATCCTTGAAAATAATTTATATTTTCACAGGAAATTTTTCCTGCGGAGTTGCCTTTTTCTCGTGTTCTCTACAGCCAGAGCTACAAAATAAATGGATTTTTAGGCATCTGCATGGAAGTATAGGCGAAAGTAGGAAGATAGTTGTGCACGACATACCGACATAGGTACTGTAAGTCTACAGACGTAAAAGTTACATCTCCGCAGTCGAAGTCGTACTATATTACATACCCACTCACACGCCCCGAACGCGCACGTTACGCGTTTACGTCATCTAAACTGTCCCGGAACATTTTTTTCGACGGGCCGCGGGGCGCCGCGCCCTCGCACAGTGGTTCGAAATCGACGCCTAGTGGACATTGAAAATCAAAATAGCTCTAGGCGAGAAATAAAAATTGGTACAGCTTTATTTTAGTAATATTTAGTAATATGAAAGCCACAGACAGCACCATCTCCGAAAAAAAATTTTTTTTTTTTTTTGTATGAAGAAAAACACAAAAGTCGTTTTTTCTCACAGCTTAATAAAACTTAAAGCCTGCGGCATACATGGGGTGTAGTCCTACATGAGGCGATCCCGAAATGCTATAACACGCACACCCATGCGCGCCGCTTCACTCAGAGCAGAGTGTTGAATTTGGTGAGGTGTGATCTTGAAAATATACAAAGTAATTGACTTTAGTATGCTAATTTTATAAATTATAATGAGAAATAATGGAATATACTATATAAAAATACAAAAAAAAAAAAAAACTCAAATAGATACCTCTATCTTTGGGAAAGGTACACATACCAACTGGAAAAGATAATTACATAGTAATGATTGTTTCTTGTAAGCTATTCGTAATCTCACGATTCGTAGTATCAATCGACTCTGTTACTGATACTGTTGAACCTTCAACCTCAAGTGCTAGTGGTATAAATGAAGGTGCATTCACGTCCAAAGCAACTACATGTACTGTTAGCACTACAACACTGAAAAGGAGCCCAAGAAAACCTTTCTCAGAATTATGCCAAAAACAGAAGAAGAGAAGAATAGAAGAACTTTTAACGCACGACCCTCAGGAACTTGCATATGCTGCTGCAGCGAGTTGTAGTGAGGAGAATGAGGACGTGGAAGACTTAATAAAATATATTACTGAGCATCCTGAACAAGCAGCAGAGATCAAGAATTTTTTGAATGGCAAGGCAACTACTAACAAGTATACAGCAGAAGAAGCGTTGGGTATATGGATTTCTTTGAAATTGTCGAAGTGGCAGTATCTAACTTTAAGGGAAACTGCGAAAGAACGTGGAGTAGATTTGTACCCAACATATTATTCAGTTTTAAAAGCCAAGAAGGCATGCTATCCTCCTGAGAGCGATATTGAAGTGACCGAACGAGGAGTTAAAGTAAAACTTCAAGCTATTTTGGACATCACTGTCACTCGACTTGCCAAAACATTAAACTTGGACCATTTGCAAGATAAAGAACTCATCTTAATCTGCAAATGGGACTTCGATGGTGCGTCAAATCAAAGCAACTACAAGCAATGCATGAATGCAGATGAAGACGACTCTAGTGTTTTTATGTGCTGTTTTGTGCCCTTGCAATTGATGTGTGGTGACGATTTGGTCTGGGAAAACCCAAAACCTTCTTCTACAATGCTTTGTAGACCAATTTATTTCAAGTTTGTCAGCGAAAATAAGTTGGACATGAAGGAGTAAATGGGTTTGATCGATGCTGAAATTAAAGCATTGAAGCCATTTATCATTGAAAATAATATACAAGTTAAACATTCAATATTTAATGACCACGATAGATGGCAAAATAACGTCTCACCTGTCACAAACCTCTATGCAAACATGTGACATCTGTAAAGCTGTACCAAGTGAAATGAATGATTTGGAGAAGATTCACAAGTAAGTTGAATGTTGGAAATCTACGTTAAAATTATATATTTTTTTTATTTAATTGAAAAACACTTTTAACCTTTTTATTCATATTTTAGGAAATCTGTATCATCTGATATTTGACTGCATGGATTGACTTTGCATGCATGGATCAGATCCATGGAATGCCTGCTGCATATCGCTTACCGATTGGATTTTAAAAAATTGGCAAGCCAGAGATGAAGCTAGTAAAGCAGCTTTGAAAAGTCGCAAACAGACGATACAGCGTAAATTTCGAGAGGAAATGGGACTCCTAGTGGATATCGTAATAATGTTCTCATATCAATATTTTTTTTTTATATAAAGGTACTGGAACCACGAATGATGGCAACACGGCTAGAAGATTTTTCCAGTGTCCTGAGAAGACTGCAAATATCACTGGATTGAGTCAGGAGCTGCTCCAAAAATTCGCAACTATTCTCCGTGTTGTATCATCAGGACAGTCTATTAATATTGATTTGTTTGCCAATTATCTCGACGAAACTGCGCAGCTGTATGTGGAACTGTATGGCTGGTATTTCATGCCTTCCAGTATCCACAAACTTCTGCTACATGGAGCTGAAATAATAAAACATTTCAACATTTTGCCTATAGGAAAGCTATCAGAAGAGGCATCTGAAGCCCGAAACAAAGATTTTAGAAAACTCAGGGAACATCATACGCGGAAATTTTGTCGCAGAGCGACAAACCTAGACATCTTTAATGGTTTCCTCGTGTCCTCAGACCCATATTTGTCAAGCATTCGACCTAAACTGGCAAATAAAAGTAGAAATGATTTAACTGAAGAAATGATGTCTCTTCTTTTAATTGACCCGGATACCATGGATAAGGAAAACATTGAATTTGTTGAGGTGCCAAGTGTGATGGATTCTGATTTTGAATTCTTTGATAGCGATGACGAAACTCAGTAGACTAGATTTTAATTTTTGATGTTTTTGTGCAAATTTTATATTTTTTCTCAATTATACAATTGCCTATTCTTAGTATTTTTCTGTATCTATTAGTTATAAGTTCTTGTACTATTTTTTTTAATGTAAATTATGAAATCAAACTTTGTATCTACTAACAACGAATTAAATTATCATAAGAAATATTGCAAAATCTATTTATATTGTAAATGAGTATCTATTTGAGAGTTTTTTATTTTTATTTTTACATAGTATATATATTTCTCATTATAATTAATAAAATTAGCATACTAAAGTCAATAACTTTGTATATTTTCAAGATCACACCTAAATCAACGTAAAAATCACTTACTGAATTTCTCGAAATTCAACACTCTGCTGTGAGTGAAGTGGCGCGCATGGGTGTGCGTGTTATAGCATTTCGGGATCGCCTCATGTAGGACTACACCCCATGTATGCCGCAGGCTTTAAGTTTTATTAAGCTGTGAGAAAAAACGACTTTTGTGTTTTTCTTCAAAAAAAAAAATTTTTTTTTTTCGGAGATGGTGCTGTCTTTGGCTTTCATATTACTAAATATTATAAATATTACTGAAATAAAGCTGTACCAATTTTTATTTCTTGCCTAAAGCCATTTTGATTTTCAATGTCCACTAGGCGTCGATTTCGAACCACTGTGCGTCGCCACTTAGAGACTTTGATTTTTTTCAATAATTTATTGTTTATTTTTACTGTTTGTTTATATTACGACAGTAAAAAAAATTAATAATATTATTTCAAAATCGAAAGCGATGACCCTATTTTTTATTTACCAAAAAAAAAACTTTTTTACAAAAAAAAACAACCGACTTCCAAAAAACACTACAAAGTGAAAAATAACTTTAATTTCGGAAGTCGGTGGCAAAAAAACTAAAATACAGATCCAAAGACACCGACTTCCAAAATTAAAGTTATTTTTGTATGTGTGTATAAGTCGATGTTTTTTTTGTAAAAAAGTTTTTATTTTTCACTTTTTAGTGGGTCAGTTTGTAATTTATCTAAGTTACAATAGCCTAATGTCAACTGCTCATCACCTTTTACAAAATATTGCTTTTCCCGATGTAGGGTCGTTAATTGTTGAGGAGTTCTCCTAGTAAGAACCAGGAGAACTGGAGCTGATTGAGAAGTCACCATCAGCTCCACTTCACCATACGCATTGTGACGAGGATAAATCGTTTAGCAACCATATTAAAGTAATCGAATCGCAACCCGTGAAATATTTGTCATTGAGTAGTTCCGATGCATGGCCATCTGTGGTCTTCATCATCAGCTCCACTTTACCAAAAGATATTTCCGAGAGCAAATGCTCAAGTTACTTTAAACAATACCCAAATCGCTATAGCTTTGCCTATAAAATTTGAGGGTTTCCCTCGATTACCATGGGATCCTCTCATCAGATTCCAACTTGATGATAATGGGACCACCTCGAGAGTATACCCTTTCGAACAAAAAAAGAATTTTGAAAATCGGTCCACAATTGGCGGAGTAATCGCGTAACAAACACACAAAAAAAAAAACATACCGTCGAATTGAGAACCTCCTCCTTTTTTGAAGTCGGTTAAAAAATACCCAAATAGCTATAGGTGTGCCTATAAAATTTGAAGGTTTCCCTTGATTTCCATGGGATTCCCTCATCAGATTCCGAGTTGGTGACAATGGGACCACGTCGAGACCATACCCTTTCAAACAACAAAAGAATTTTGAAAATCGGTCCACAATTGGCGGAGTAATCGCGTAACAAACACACAAAAAAAAAAACATACCGTCGAATTGAGAACCTCCTCCTTTTTTGAAGTCGGTTAAAAATAGCCCCATTCATACTGAATCGAATGACATAATAATACATACCATTGTTCTTCCAAAGTTATGATCAACAATAACAATAACATCACGCGAATATCGAATTGCGTATGCGTCATCGCGGTCATTTATTTTTTTAAAGATTTTCAAATACAGATAACTTATTTCGTAATGCCGATACAACCACACGGTCTTTGGTACAAATGTACAGACGCCAGCACATCAAGCTACACGAAACTGTCAAATTTTCCCAATCAATTTTGAACCTTATGCTATAGCGATAAAGTTGAAAATCTTTTAAAGAAATTTGACAGATTGTAGTAGCATGATGTGCTAGCGTCTGTACTATATCTAACCACCCTACTAAAGAACCTGGAACGCGAAGCAATACTCCCATAGACAAAATTACTAAAAATAAAACGTCCGAAAGTGCGCCTGGACATTCTGTGGTTTTCGTTCGATCTCGATTTTGGCGGCCGGACAGTTTAGGATTTTCGGGAGCTGTCTATTTTCGGCAATGTAGGCGTGAGTGGTTATCAAGAATAATTACCCCCACAACTATGTCAATATTAGCATTCAAGTATTTTTTGAAACTCTGATCCGGACTGTCCCTACAAGAATGCGGTATGGATATACTACATTACAATAATTACTTACGTTACTTACCTCAATAATCTATTTTTTGACAATATAAGGCGTTTCTTTTTTAGTAATTTGGACTTACCAGACATTTTCAGCACGAAACTCAAAAGCGAATAAAATTATTTTCTTATTGCTCCGAGCGTTAGCGTCTACCCGTGACAGTGGTCAGCGATGCACTGCCGCCCGTCGCCCGGCAGAGTCCCCGCGTCAACGCGTACCAAGTTTATTCGAAAAACGAACCCTAGTTGAATTACCAAACACAAAACAAATAAAAACCGTAGACTAAAATTTAGGAAATAAAATTATCTTTTAGATGGTGAAAGTTTTATGAAAATACACCCGATAGTCTTTGCGTGATTGTCGTTTTTTTGTCCGCGGTAGACATTACTTTACAAATTAATTACACTATGTTAAAAAAATATAATTGCAAATATTCACAGATCAAATTACGAAGACAATTGTCTAGTATAACATATTTTATTTTCAAAGAAATCAGGCCAGTCGTTTAGACGTGATGATGAATTTAAAATCATTAGAAATTGTGTATCTGCGCCTTAAAGAATTTATTCCGAAAGATTTGTGTGTATGATTTATTTATTTTTAGCGTATTAAATAATAACAGCCGCACAGGTCGATCGATCAGGTTAAGCTACGCTTGCCGCGGTTGGTCTGTGGATGGGTGACCATCTTTACTTACCGAGACCCCTCCGTGCTTCTGAAACCACATTAAGCCGTTGGTCCCGGTTGTCATTCGTGGATCTTTAACAGTCGTTACGGCTAGTCAGAAGCCCGAAAGTCTGATAACCAGTCTTACCAGGGGTATCGTATTACCCAGTAACTGGGTTGTGGAGATCAGAAAGGCCGTCGCTCCATGTAAAATACTGGTATTCAGCAACATCCGGTTAGACTGGAAGCCGACCCCAAGGAAAAGGCTAGGCAGATGATAACTTATTTCAGTTAACAAAGAGCTATTCAGTATAGAAATATTCATTGAAAGCAACATACGCGCAACATTGCCAACAATATTGCAGTTCAGACAAAACAAAAAAAACATCCCCGTACTTCTTTTGTTTACCATGAACTGCAACATTCCATGTTTCCCGCAACACAAAAACATGTTGCGCAACTTTCTTCCTACAAAGTGGAGATATGTGTTAGAAAGTATAAACCAAACAGATTAAGATGTTGTAAGTTGCATTTATTGCCCACTAGGTGGCGCGTTTTCTTACTCCCCTACTTGTTAAGATTATACTGTCCTTTCTGTTTTGTAATTTGTCACGGTATTGTCGATCACAATAAATCTATTGTTCTGCATTCAATCCTGGTTTATTTTACCTTTAACCCATCAATATGAACACGTGCTTAATATAGCCCTGTGCAGCAATGGAGCTGCACGTTTATTGCTTTCGTAAGTATAACTTAAGTTCAACTAAAACCGCGACGTAACCGCTTCATGAACTTCAATCGCAACGAGAGAAGTTTTCAATCATAGCAGTTTTGTTTACATACAGCCCGTATTTATTGTATAGATTATATGCTTTATAATTATGTATAGATGTTTTTGAAGATGTAAATGGTACACCACAGACTCTTATCTCTTCTCTCCATCTTCCTTTAAATCCATTCAAAGGTGGTCTTTAAAAGTTCGCTTTAAAGTCGCACTAGTCGATATTTTTCTATAAAATTTTTGGGAGAGCATTACTCCACTGTTTGACATTATACATACAAAGATACACATGATATCGTTTTGTCTTATTGTTAATTTTGTGTATGGAAACATAATAGTAAAATAAAAAGCTATTAATTAAAAAGTTATGAGCCAAGAAACATTCGTTTTTCTTGCTAATTTTAACGTAACTTTGGGTGTAACAACACCGCAGTGCACAGTGTTAAAATTCTCTGATGAATATAGGCCTCGCCGATGAAAATTTAAAAACATATGATGGTACAGAACCCTCGGTGCGCGAGCCCGACTCACTCTTGCCCGGTTTTTACCTTGTGGAACGCAAGTAAATGAATATGAAAAAAATAAATGATACAAATGTTTGTTGTGGAAACAAACATTCTATTCTCGACTTCACTATTTGTCTCCGTAATTAATTACGATCCTCAAACAGATAAGGAAAATGTGATTAATAAAACAAATAAGTACAGACGTTAATATTTATGCAACAGACATTAGTTTGCGTCTGTGGGAGTTTCTGTTGTGTTATGGTCCTCTGGACTATGTACTTACACCATATTAATAATGTATTTCTAAGCCCAAGAGAGCAGTGGTGGCTCAGTGGTAACGAACGCGACTTACAAGTTGTAGGTCGTAGGTTCGAACCCAGTCAGGTGCTTTAGCATAAGCATAATCAGCCTATAATGTTCCCACTGCTGGGACACAGGCCTCCCATCGGTGGGAGGGAGTGGGCAGTAATCCACCATGCGGCCCCAGTACGGGTTGGTAGATGTCACATGTCTTCGAATATTTGGTTCAAGGACATGCCGGTTTCATCACGATGTTTTCCTTCACCGTTTTGAAAGCAGTGGTGGTGAAATAATTTACACAAAGTAAAGCGCCTAACCTACGACCTATACAACTCGTAAGTCGCAGCCGTTACCACTGGATCACCACTGCGCCAGGCGCTTTAATTTGTGTAAATAATTTCATGACCACTGGTCCACTGCTCTGTTACTTAATTTTTTTAAATTACTTTTTATTTGGTAATTTTTAGTTGTTGCACTAGAATTTGACCAAGGTTTTGAGATGTTTTCGCTTTGACACTACACCCGTAGCTCGTATCAATAAGCCAGGCCGTCACACTTTCACGTTTTAGTCCATATCTTGAAAATTATTGAATCGATTTTGATGAAACTTGCACTGTTCCCTAAGTTGAAGTAAATTTAAGCCAACAAAAAAAGAATGGTCACGATCCGATTAATAGTTACGGAGATATGCGTGGACAAACATACATACATACATACGTTTATAAAATTTTGTATATTTGTTTGGAAGCCCTAATAGATTGTCATATGTGAATATAATGCAATTCCAATAATATTACATACATACGTATCGAATTGATAACCTCCTTTTTTTTGAAGTCGGTAAAAAATTATCTGCTCAACAACGTAAATAACGCAATGAATGTTGTCAAAGTCAAAGTCAAATCATTTATTTCAAATAGGCACATTAAAGGCACTTTTGAACGTCAAAAAAAAAATTGAAATGATTCTAGTAGTAGTAACTGTAGTTGGACTGTCAAAAGGAAAGCCATTGCTACTGTTTCTGTGTTACGCAACTACCCCGCAGGGTGCTACTGAGAAAAAAATGTAAGTATTTGAAAATGAATTTAGAAAATGATAACCTGAAAGTATGATCGATATAAAAAGTTTACAGCGAACTTTGACTTTTTATAGAACACTTTACTAATTCGTGTGTGGGTAGAACTTATGGAGAGTGATCCATTCCTCAAACTCGTCGTAAAACATGTGAATGTATGTAAAATATAAGAAATTCCGTGAACCAGTCACTAACGGCACGTACATAGGTAGGTATAACCTGCAGTAAATATTTTGTCGCTCCAATACCTTTTTCTGACACGGCTTTTATGTTTTGGGTTCATGGAGAAAATAGGATAAGTCTGAAATAGAAAATAGAGAGGTTGTTTGCTCGTATTTTTTCGTTTGTGTAAAACTAGCTTCCGCCTGCGGCTTCGCCCGCGAGGTATGTCGATAAAAACTGTCCTATGTCCTTCCCCGGGATGCAATCTATCTCTATGCCAAATTTTAGCGACATCCGTTCGGTGGTTTAGGCGTGAAAAGGTAACACGCAGACAGACAGGCAGAGTTACTTTCGAATTTGTAATATTTGTATGGATTCATGGATTCCCTCTCCACGCGAGTTCAACTCGCAGTTGTCCTGTTTTAAAACTTTGCACCACTGTAAAATATGTCCCGTAGCGTGGGTTTTGTAACTTCAGTCCCCCCCCTTTTACTATTATTAAGTTAATAGTAAAAAGGGTGGGGTTTGAAGTTACACCCAATTCTAAAAAATAATTAAAATACTCATCATCATTATTTCAGCTCGGAATCACTTGATCATCATCTGCCTAGCCTTTTCCCAACCATGTTGGGGTCGGCTTCCGGTTTAACCAGATGCAGCTGAATACCAGTAAGTTACATAGCCCGGAATCACCTACTGTTGTCCTCCCTTTTCTTGAAAATGTAAAAACAAAAAAGTACTTGAAAATAAACTTCATAAGAAACCTTTGTTTCTTAAAGAACAACCCTTTCTACCTACGTTAATATCTATCTATTTTAAACCATAAAGCCATCCAAAATACCAAATTACTTACACCCAAACACATCAAACCAAGAAAAAAAACCGGGTTCCGTACAAATTTGTAGATATCATCATCTGCCTAGCCTTTTAACTTTTTTTAACTTATTATTTTGTAAATGATCACAATTTTGTTTTCGGTTTTTACCTGTTTTGAATTTAATATTATATTTTACTAGATTCTGCCCGCGACTTCGTCCGCGTGAAATTTCACCCTCTTAGGGGTGGAATTTCGAAAAACCCTTTCTTAGTGGATACCTACTCTTCACAAAGAACACACCCTCTAAATTTCATGTCTCTAGGAGCAGCGGTTTAGACTGTGCGTTGATATATCAACAATCAGTCAGTTTATCATTTTATATATATAGATTAGTAATTTTAATGTATTAATTTGAAACTATGGACTAGAATTATGTCTGAAATAAAATTATAATTATTATTTATTTTTTATTATTTTCCCAACTATGTTGGGGTCGGCTTCCAGTCTAACCGGATGCAGCTGAATACCAGTATTTTACATGGAGCGACTGCCTATCTGACCTCCACAACCCAGTTACTGGGAAATTTGTAGATATGTAACAACAAATTTACGGTTTTTCGGATTTTTAGCATTACTTGTGCTACATGACATTGCTTCTTGCCAAATTTCATAATTCTAGGTCAACCGGAAGTACCCTATAAATTTTCATTACCTTGAGAGTGTCGAAATATACGTTTATTGCGGCATAAACGGCCGTATCTTTTTTTCACGTTTACTTAGAAGTTTGATTTTTTGTCACAGCTTCAAGGGACTGTAGACCTGAGTATATGGTTTTAATTTCAACTCGATACCTCCACACGTTCCCGAGATAAAGGGTCTTGACAGACAGAGGGACAACAAAGTGATCCTATACGGGTTCCATGTTTTCCTTTTTAGTTACGGAACCCTAAAAACACCACGAACTACCTCAAAAATATCAGCACATTTTTATTAAAACCAGCAGCAAAGCTATTCAAGCGTAAAACAATCTGCGAGTAGCCGCCAATGCATTAATTTTGTGCGAAAATCCGGTTACCCCATTTTCTGGGGCGGCCGGCTTATATTTACTCCGTATATATTTTACGAGCAGGCTCCATCGGATCGACAGATGACGTCGGCCGTATTTTACCTAGTAGGCTTGCTTTTACTGCCTTTTGCACTTACCCCCCGTTTCTTAATGAGAAATTCAGCTGCAGATTTTTTTAAGCGTTTTTGTTCGGTTTACAAAACCGAACAAAAACCGTTTTGTAACTAAGTATTATAATTTTCACACTAGAATTAAGGAAGAAATTGTTCCTCTAAAAAAATAAACACTACTTGTCTGTAATCTTGTATAATGGATGGATGGATGACCCCTGTAACACAGGTTCCACCTATTATGGGGGTCATTAATCAAATCTCTATGTACCTGTAAGTCTTACGCTGTAAATTTTGCGCGCACTCTGTACATTACTATGCAAAAATAAATTAAAATTAGCAGCTAAATATAATTGACATGTCGTCATTTTGACGAATCTTAAAAAGTACACTAAGTCAAAGTTTGAAGGAAAGGAAATGGGGAGGCCTTTGCCCAGCAGTGGGACAGAACAGGCTAACCAAAAAAAAAAAAGTCAAAGTTTGAATACTTTGTCCCTTGACTCAATGTTTATTGCTACGCGCTCTTGCTACGTGTCGTAGCAAGAACTCCATGCGTCGCTACGACGCGCCTACGCTCCTACGGGCGTAGCGTAGCGTAGCTAAGTTTACGGAATATTTATAATATGAATCCTACTAATATTATAAATGACCCGCCCGGCGCCCAGTCCCACTTCAGCCTTGCAGACTTGCCGCCAACATCGGCGATACATGTCTTGGAGCGTATTGTGGTGTTGCGAATTTGTTCGGTGGGGCTTACATGACCTAAAGCGCGGTCACTGTCGGACTGCATAGACACAACGCTGGTAATTTATTGCAAAATATGAAGCAATTATTTAATTACAAAAAATCTATTGTTTGGACTAAAAAATTAAAACACTATTATTTTAGTATGTTGCTTGTAGAATAATCTGACAAAAAATCAGAATGATTGTGTGTATATTAGTATGGTTTTAGTGTAAAAAGAAAGTTTTTAGAGGTATCTTCATAATTGTTTTCTATCGTATCAAATTAGTTGTATTATGTTTTCAACACACTATCTACCTAGCATATATCCTGAAGAATATCATTATATTTTTCTGATTTTGTTTACTGTAGTCGATCATATACTTTTATTGTTTCTAAAACTTGCGTTTTTTGTGTTTAGGTCCTGTAAGCCAACTACGCTCCATCACACTTTGGCAAACCTTGGGTTTGGAATTCTGAGCCTCTGTCAAAAACCAATAAATAACTGAAAATATACATGACTAGAGAATAGTAATCACGTTAAAACACTTGACAAACGTACTGTTGTTAAATGGTAACAAGTGGTGATACCTCGCCGATATTAATGGCTGCGTGGCGCGGTGCGCGTACACTGGTGCCGACTTGCATTTACATTTAAGAGCGTTTACGCCGTACGGCATTTCATACAAACTTTCAAGCCCTTATAATTGTCGAAATTAATGAACCGATTTGAATGAAACTTCATACGCATAAGCAGGATACAAAGGTCTAAAAAGTTAGTAGAGGACATTTTCGAAAAATAGTGTTACAGCCAAAATAGAGCGATTTTAAATTTTCCATAGAAACAGAGATTTCGAGTTACCTTCTTTTAAATAAGACATTTTGAAAATGTTTTATACCAAATTTTATCAAAATTGGTCTAGCCGTTTGAGCGTGAAGAAGTAACAAACATATAAACACCCCCACACACTCACAAACTTTCGCCTTTATAATATTAGTGTGATTATGATTATATAATTTCAGCCGTCCACTACTGGACATAGGCCTCCTCCAAGCGTCGCCAAATCGACCAGCCCTGTGTTTCTTGCATCCAGCGGGCATTCTTGCGGCCTTCACAAGGATCCCGGCCTATTGTTCATAGCCATTTAATTAACGACAAAAGAAACAATCAACCTTAAGAAAACGTTATCTTTCCAACCCAGCAAGTCGGAACCAACCGATAGGTTTCCTCTCGGTCAAGATTATCGAAAAGATCCCTCCCGCATCCTCTGAGATTCGTCTTAAAGTAATCTGATAGTTCTTTCCACATCAGTGTAAGATAGCGCAGTGTATGGAAAGATTTTTGGTTTCAGATCGAAAGGAATGAGCGGAAAATACTGCAATATAAAGTAAGTAAACAACTGGCCGGTACCCTAATTGCGTAACACACAATTACTCTCAATTTGAATCATTTTGAAGCATACTTCTAATCTATTGCTCCATATGTTCGAAAAATAATAATAATATTCCACAACTATCACACAACGCCGTCTAGTCTCAAGCTAAGCAGAGCTTGTGTTATGAGTACTAGACAACTGATAAACATACTTATATATTTCTAAATACATACATATATAGATAAATTACCTACACCCAGACACAGAACAAATGATCATGCTCATCACACAAACATTTGTCCTGGGTGGGAATCGAACCCACGACCTCCGGCATAGCAGTCATAGTCACTGACCACTAGACCAACAGGCCAGTCATAATGTGTCTGCTCAACATCGCAAATAACGCAATGAATGTTGTTGAACTGTCAAAATGAAACCCATTGCTACTGATAGTGTGTTACGCAATTACCCTGCTGTTTTACCCGAAAAGGTCAACAGAGACGTGTCATAAGAATTAAATACAGTGTACAGGTTTATTACGTCAATTATGTACAATTGTCACCTACATAATACATACATAATCAGCCTATAATGTCCCCACTGCTGGGACACAGGCCTCCTCTCTGTGAGAAGGAGTGGGCCCTAATCCGCCACGCGGGCCCAATTCGGGTTGGTAGATGTCACATGTCTTCGAATTTTTAATTCTAGGACATGCCGGTTTCCTCAAGATATTTTCCTTCACCGTTTTGAGAGCAGTGGTGATGATATGATTTAGACAAAGTAAAGCGCCGGTCTGGGTTCGAACCTACGACCTATAACTCGTAAAGTCGCGGCCGTCACCACTTGGCCACCACGGCTGCTAAACTGTCTTATCTGCCTAGCCTTTTCCCAACTATTTTGTGGTCAGCTTCCAGTCTAACCGGATGCAGAAATACCAGTATTTTACATGGAGCGACTGCCTATCTGACAGTAACACGTAATACGATACCCGTGGATAAGACTGGTTGTTAGAATTTCGGGCTTCTGACCACCCAACGACAACATCATCATCATTTCAGCCAAAAGACGTCCACTGCTGGACATAGGCCTCCAACTCCAGCAACGACAACAAAAATCCAACATGCTCACCGAGGCACGGAGAGTTCTCGATATGTCATGGACGGTCACCCATCCCCGAACCGTCCGCGGCCAGCATAGGTTAACCTTTAATTGACCCTTTGCGAATGTTATTATTTAGCCACGAGGGCCATAAAAAGGTATGTTCCAAGCTTACCCTAAAAATATACCAACAGTTTTACACACATTAAATTACGGGTTAAAAAGGTTACGAAATTCGGCTTCGTCATAATTAACTGTTAAAAGAGCGTATACACTGTTTTGACAGTATATTTGTTGCTCAACAACTCCCGTGATTAATCGTTGCTTAACGTTTTGTTAACCTTATTATGTAAAATCATGTAGCTTTACATTGTATGAAGTTTCATTTAAGTCGCGTGTATCTGCGAGCGTTCACACGGGACGTGCTTTCCGAGACACGCACGGAGGGGTCTTAGTACGTAAAGATGGCATTCATCCACGGACCAACCCGTACGACTGTTATTACCTAGTCACAAACCCCTCTCTTTTCAACGTGGATATTTGTTTTAAAAAAATATAAAAATACACGAAGCCGAAGTCGCAGCCAACAGAAGAAAAGAAATAGTACATTGTTCACCGAGGGAAGAAAGTTACTGATTATTAACGAGGGTGTAGTTTGAGGCCCGAGGCTCGGCCGAGGGTCTTAATACATACGAGTTGAGAATCGCACTTTCTTCCGAGTGATACATACACAGTGCTTTATTTTATACTATACCTACGAGGAAAATAAAAGACATTTTTTTAAAGTGAAGTTTGTTAACTCAATTGTAATACTTTGGCCCGGAAGATTACCTAATATTGGTTTGAATTATCAGCAAAAGTATTTGGCTAGTATCTTTTTGCGCTTGGTGATAAAAACTTTTTGTCTTTTGGCATAATACCAAATTTATTTATTTAGGTTAGGTACTGAATTGCCCTAAATTAAAAAGACACAGCACGTTAATAAAGGATTTTCATACACTTTTCGACCCGCAAATTTGTATAACAGTAATGACGTACTTTCTGCCTCATTTTTAAAAAAGTATAAAGCATTTCATTGACCCAGATTGCAGTTAGTACTTTCATAAAGCCTAGTATACAATCGTACGCAGTGTACAAACCTCATAATTTATGAAGTCGAATGTGCGTATGACTATAACTCTTTACCGCGCGTTGTTCGTTAAATTGATTGTTCATGTCTCTGGAAGATTAATTGTTGTTTGCTCGTATAGTTTTGCGGAGTTTGGATACTAAGTCAACGTTATTGGATGAGTGATAACGTTTTCATGGCCTAAACCTTTATTGGTATTATTTATTTATGTACAGTCAACAAAACAGATAAGTATACAGCATCGTCGAATGTAGTTCAAGTTTATTAAGAAACCGATGGATGTTGTTTATTTCTTATTTTGATTGTTGTTTTTGTTTATATCTAATCGCATGCTGCACTGGCTGACGTCATCACGTCAACGCCTGCTATCGCTGAAAACCAGCGCTGGGGCTCTGTCTCGTATAGGGTCTTAGCATTATGCTGAGCGATGGCCGTTTTGCGTAGATGTGACGCATACTTTCTCCCAATTTGTTATTTTGTTTTTTTTTTTCGCTTGTGTTTTTATTTTTATGCGTCATGTTTGCCGCAAATAAACGCATTTTCTTTCTTTTTTCTTTCTTTCTTCTTTATCGACTGAAATTTAATTTGTTAATTGAGCTGTTTGTTTTCTATTAATAAAATTAAATTTTATTCGAGAACATCCATCGGTTTCTTACTAAACTTTAACTAAATCCGATGATCCTGCATACTTATCTCTTTTGCTGTCTGTACCTGCCCATCACGTCTGCAGGGTTTTCCTAGCTAATTTAATTGGACACTGTATAGATTACGGCCTTTTTCCGGATAAAGGCGTTATTCATGAAATTACAAGTAATCCTCATCTGCCTAGCCTTTTCCCAACTATGTTGGGGTCGGCTTCCAGTCTAACCGGATGCAGCTAAATACCAGTATTTTGCATGGAGCGACTGCCTATCTGACCACCACAACCCAGTTAGCTACTGGGTAATACGATACCCCTTGGTAAGACTGGTTGTCAGACTTTCGGGCTTCTGACTATCCGTAACGACTGTCAAAGATCCACGAATGACAGCCGGGACGAACGGACTAACGTGCTTTCCGAGGCACGGAGGGGTCACGGTATGTAAATATGGTCACCCATCCACAGACCAACCGCGGCAAGCGTAACTTAACCTGATCGATCGACCTGTGCGCCTGTAATTATTTAGCCACAGGCCCCTCAAATTACAAGTAATGTTATACCTTAATCTAATTTTAGAAGTGTACAGTCACGAGCACTAATATGTCAACACTTGGCAACTTTCAATCGCAATTTTTTCGTGAAATAACGAATGTAACGTTGAAATACAACACTTTACACAAACCTATGGGTTCGAAAATACTTTGTTCGTACTAACATAAAATTTCATTAAAAACTAAAGGAGAAAATCGTCATTGAATAAAGCCAAGTGTATACATACTTATGCTCGTGACTGTACACGTGTCAGGTATATTGAAACACATGTATATTATAGGTTGCTTCATTAGAAAAGCTTCCCAACCACGTGTTACCAATTAACCGAGCGCGAGTAATTTAGGAAGCGAGAATCCCTTGCTTAATAAATTAAATCCCTCGTTTAAACATCGTTTTGATAAGGATCATAATATAGGCCTTTATTACATCAAAATCAAAATATTTTATTTCGCATAAACCTACATGGGCACTTATGAAACGTCAGAAGCTAGGTGCACGGTTCCAATTGGTCGTTTCCTATGGAGAAGAACCGGCAAGAAACTCCACGGTTACTCTTTTTAAAAATAATTGGCTTTTAAATATTTCCAAATTACAGTAGGTATGGGAGGACAGCGTAGGCCTGTCAACAAGTACCAGGTACTTGATAAAATAAAAAATGGTCTACAGATCTAAAGTTTACAAGGCCTACAAAGTCCTCACATTTACATAAAAACATTTAACAAAAAAAAAACCGACTTCCAAAAAAAACACTACAAAGTGAAAAATAACTAAGCGATTGACTGCTGCGCTGCGTGTCGCGGGTTCGATTCCCGCACGGAACAAATATTTGTATGACCTTCAAATAGTTGTTCCGGGTCTGGCTGTTTGTGTATGCAACAGCACAGCAGGCAACGTTTTTTTCAAAAAAAAAAAAAAAAAAACCTTTTATTTAATTAAAGTTATTTTTCACTTTATAGTGTTTTTTTTGGAAGTCTGTTTTTTTTTATTAAAAAGTTTTTATTTCTCGCTTTTTACTGGGTCTGTTTATAATGTATCTAAGTTACAATAGCCTAATGTTAACTTGCCCGTCGCCATTAACAAAATATTGCTTTTACCGATGCAGGGACGTTCATTGTTGAGGAGTTCTCCTAGTATTCCACCATCAGCTCCATTTCACCATTTTCGCATTGTGACGAGCATAAATTGCTTAGCAACCATTTGAAAGTAATCGAATCGCAACCCGTGAAATACTTATTAGAGTAGTTCCGGGTGGCCATCTGTGATCTTCTTCATCAGTTCCACTTCACCAAATGGTGGTTTTCGAAAGCAAATGCACGAGTTACTATAAAAAGTACCCAAATCGTTACAGGTGTGCCCATAAAATTTGAGGGTTGCCCTCAATTTCTCCAGGATCCAATCATCAGATCCTGTCTTGGTGACTATGGGACCACTTCAGAAGTATCTCCTTTCGAACAAAAAAAGAATTTTGAAAATCGGTCCACAATTGGCGGAGTAATCGCGTAACAAACACACAAAAAAAAAAACATACCGTCGAATTGCGAACCTCCTCCTTTTTTGAATTCGGTTAAAAAATAAAAACCTACTACCTGTAAAAGGTTCTGACTATGCGATGATCGATGCATGCATACCGTCTGTTGGGACAGGTCAACTCAAAGCTGCAATGGCTCTTTCCTCAAAAGGCCCTTCGAGACCTGCATCGTTAGACTCGCATAAATCCAAACCCCCTTACTAATAAACGTTGTATAGTGTCTGTGTAGTTACACAAAGCTTTGTCTTCTTCTTTCGAAAGTCAAATTACTGACGACTGAAAGAGAGAAATCAGTGTGTAACTATTCATCTAGGTATATACAGTTATTGGTAAAACATTAACAACCTCTTAAGAGGTCATTGTACTCATCATCATGAGCAACTTTTACTATGGGACAATACCAGAAATCGCGACAAAAAAATCAGCTCTTCCCTACAGTTTGACGAGTTATACGAACATAAATGTAGGGAACAGCTGATTTTTTGCCACCTAAATATGTATCAGTAAATACATCCATACCAATATTATAAATTCGAAAGTAACTCTGTCTGTCTGTATGTTACCTTTTCATGCCTAAACCACTGAACGGACCCAGAGGACACGGTGGAGCACACGGTGGAAGTCTGCCCCGCTTGTGCGGAGCACCGCCGTGTCCTCGTAGAGGCGATCGGCAGCGGCGGCGACCTCTGGCCTCCGGCCATGGTCCGGGGCGAGAGGGAGTGGGAGGCAGACACCTCCATCTGCGAAGCAGTCATGCTAGCAAAGGAGGTGGCGGGACGGCTCAGGGAGAGATCCTCCCGTCCCAGCCGCCGCGGGAGACGTTCCGGGCGTCGGGAGCCGCGTGACGACTCCCGGCCACCGTAGGCGTGGGCCTGCGGACGGAGAGTAATGGGTAGCTCACCGTCCGATCAGGACCAGGCCCGTGCCGGACGGCGCCTACGTATTCCACGGGCGCCTCAAAGAGATGTCAGCATCGAGAAAGGGGTCCCTTAGGGCCGAAGCCTGCCGGGTCAGCGGGATTGTCCGAAAGGATTACCGCTGGCCCGGAACATAAAGGGCTAAGGAAGGAACACGGGTGGGTTTTAGTCAGTAAGAGTCTGACACTCCCTTCCGCTCCACCCAGAGCGGGAGGGGTCATCTGATGATTACTCATCCGCAAAAAAAAAAAACTACTGAACGGATTTCGATTAAAATTTAGCAGAGAGATAGATTGCATCCCGGGGAAGGACATAGGATAGTTTTAATCCAGATATTCCCACGGGATCGACACAGTGAAACCGCGGGGCGCTGCTAGTAGGTATATATAGGTATAGATTTTTACCGGCTAAGCGAAAACCTAGATACCCAAAACCTAAAGTGAAGTTAAAATAAAGGTACCCAATATAAAATTAAATAATAAAGGAAACGCCGGGCAAAGTTTTCCCATTTATTTCTCTCGCTGGACTTTTGGGTTGCCACAATAAAAATTATGTTTTTAATTTATTGCAGAACCACCTGCTGCTGAACGAACAAAAACAGCATTTTATGGCTCTTATTTTAACTGGTAACACTGTAACAAAAAGACTAGGGTTTCTCAGCATGGACCTAGATATAATCTAAAATACGAAGTACTAGTATGAAATTATTGCCTGCCAAGAGAACGAATTCATACTAATATGGTATATAATGCTTTATAATAATAGAACCCTCTTACTAATAAACGTATTGTATTGTGTCGACTCCCTTGCGCCATTCCATCTTCCAAGCACGGTGAGCTGTGCTGGGGCGGCTGCTGCAGGTGCGGAAAACTTCAAACGGCGCGGCCGGCGGCGCAAAACACTCCAATCTCTTTGGAACATATATGTTTGAGCCGTTTGGGGTTGAAACTCTAGCACCATGGGGCCCGAGTGCCCACTTAGTATTTCGAAACATCGCCAAGCGGTTGGTCGACTCTTCACGTGACCAGAGGGCTGGCCTATTTTTTGACCAAGGAATCAGCATTGCCATACAACGTGGCAACGCTGCCAGTCTTTTGGGCACGTTTCCTGTTGACAGCGATGCGGATGAATTTTTTGAAGCCCTTTGATTATTTCTCCTCCTTTGTATCAAATGAATAGTTACACACCGATTTCTCTCTTTCAGTCATTTGTGCAGTAATTTGACTTTCGAAAGAAGACGACAACGTTACAGAAAAATTTGGTCAAAAGGTTGAAAAAAAAAAAAAAAACTACTTTCTCAATTGGACCAATATCGTAATTGCGAAGAATTTAACAACTGTCCCATACAAAACAGCAATACCTACTCGACCAATATGTATGGGACGGCTGATTTTTTTTCTCAATGAGTGATTTCCTTTTTCTTTTTTTTTTAACTCTTCCCTAGTCGCTGGATAGATGGCGCTGACCTTGGTAAGTAAGCAAGGAACGGAACTTCACATCATTTTTTGATTATTTCACTTGGATGTAATTTTGAGATCGTAAAACGAAAGCGAACAAAAGTGTCAGTCAACGAGCGTATGTGACGCGACGCAATTTTTTTTTTCCAAGCGTTTTGGCTTTGGCGCCTAGTAACGTAGTCAGTACAACGCCAACTACCGAGTTCTTTGAAACTATTTTTTTGTATATTTAAAAAAGAAAACCTCTCATTGCGATTTCGGTGCCATGGAGAATGTAGTTCAGTCTGATGGTCTGTCACACCGGAAATTTGACCATACCTTTCTGGTGCACTCTATAATATAAATAAAAAATATTCCATAAAGGACTCAACACAGGTAACGATAATAAAAATACAGGCATTTCACAGAGAAAATGTTACAACACCAATGTTGCACTACACTCGAGGTAGCTATTTAAAATATTAAACTTGAATGTTTGTTTTTTCACTATAACAGCAAAGTATAAAATTGAATTTTCGCATCGTCCACATTGCCGCATTCTTGGCAACTATATAGCGGCCATAGATTTACGAAAAACGGAGGAGGTGAAAATGAACTAAAACTTTAAACTTTTGTATTGCAAGACATTTTCAAAACAGAAATAAAAAACAGGCCAGAGGGCTGGGCTATTTCTTGGCCATTCAATTAACATCGCCATAAAACGTGGCAATTCTGCCGGCCTTTTGGGCACTGCCTGTCTGTTCTGTTAAAATCTCACCGTGAGAACTTAGGTGAAGTGAGCTCATTCCGCGAGAAATCGTTCAATGTCAAAAACTTGTCAAAAGTGTAGCGAAATTAGAGGTATTTTTGACAGATTGAGACTGAGATCAGACTGTGAACGTTCTTTAGCTGCAAGCGCGCTGACGGCCGCCGTTGGCTTTGTCATATCCATAATCAGCCTATAATGTTCCCACTGCTGGGACACAGGCCTCCTCTCAATGAGAGGGAGTGGGCCGTAATCCACCACGCGGGCCCAGTGCGGGTTGGTGGATGTCACATGTCTTCGAATTTTTGGTTCTAGGACATGCCGGTTTCCTCACGATGTTTTCCTTCACCGTTTTGAGAGCAGTGGTGATGAAATAACTTACACAAAGTAAAGCGCCTGTCTGGGTTCGAACCTACGACCTACAACTCGTAAGTCGTGTCCGTGACCACTGGGCCACCACTGCTCTTTTCATATTGACATCATGAAATATATTATACGACACACGATTTAATGCTCTAATTTGAATGACAAATTAATTGTTGGGTTGGAGCGGTGCCGATGTGGTGCCGTTATAATGTGCCATGACCTACATATTTCTTTACCAGAGGTAAATCCCCCAACAAAGTGAATTTCCCAAAAGCCACATCCAATTTTTTTCCCGAATCCTTGCCCCTATCGGCGAACCCGTCACTTGGTGGTGAGATATAGCTCTATTTGACATTCGTTCTATGATTTATCGTCTTATACGAGGACCCTCAGATATGGAAAAGGTGACCAATAGCGTGTATAGCGCGAAAAGATGTATCATCGTCTTGTGTTGCTAATAAATTTTCGATGGTCGTAGGACATTTTTCTTTCTTCTTTAAATGCTTTACTCCATGTTTTAATGGGACCATGGGAAAAGGCTAGGCAGATGATGATGATGACACTATTCTCAAATAGGCCGCATTCTAACCAAAGCGATCGTCACGCGACCACACGACGGACATTAACGGCAATAAACGCGATGTTCGCGAATTCGCGCGACCAACTGCTTTGGTTAGGACGCGGGGTTATCATCAGGCCGTCACATCTTAGTCACGGGTCTTTAATATCCCAAATCCGTTATTTTCCTTGAATCTCGACCAACAGTGGTAAAACTTACCCAAAATTATAATTAATCGAGCATTGTTGAAGTTTATAACATTCAATGTAATTATATCTCCTCCAATCAACTTGGTTCTCTAGACATTGTTTGTGGACCAATGGAGGACTTACAAGCTACTTTTAATCAAGACTGTGCTAACTATTGGTTTGTTGTTTTGTAGAACGCGGTATGTGGCATTTTTGGAAGGAGTTTTAGCCGAATTTGAAGGATGGTCAAATAAACTAATTTAAAATTACGGGCTTCTTTCTCCACGGTGTTTTGTGGAGGTGCGTGTAATTTCACATTAGAGACCTCTTGTGACGTTTGAAGCGACAAAGTTTTCATATAAATAACGATAAAAACCGATACTTTTCAATAACTTAGATGAGTTAGATTGCATTTCATTAAACCGAACAAACTTAAAACTTTAATTTTGTGCCGATTCAAGATCCGAAAATGTTTTGGTTTGAGCAAAACGTTCATAAAAATAAAGTAATTATACCAGCCGGTCGATTCTGTAAAAAACTCACCGTGAAAACTTAGGTGAAATGAGTTTGTTTTTGCTAGGAATTGACACTATTGACAGCTCACTCCACGCTCACTTCACCTAAGTTTTCACGGTGAGATTTTTACAGAATAGCACCACTGATTCCAAACTTACACCCAATGGGTCCCTCATAATGGCAAGTGACACCGCGGTGGGCAGATGTCGGGATGAGCTTCAACAAGAACTGGACCTTAGCAGCTTTAAACAGAGAGAAGTGGAAAGAGAATATTTTTTTTTATAGAGTATTTTTATTTAGCCTTTGCCCTGCTGTGGGATATCGTAGGCTTTTAACTAGCTATGGCCAGCTAACTAGACACAATTGATTTTCGATTGTAATGTGCCACCAGTGGTAGAGATAAACTACGATAACATGGCGCACCCCTCCAAAATTCAAAACGTTTGAAAGTATTTGTGAAAGTATTTACAATGCACCACCAAGATTCACAACGCATGTGTGCGTAATGAGACGGCCGTCAAACAAAAAAAATCCACGGATTTGTTGCTCGACTAGTCACGTCATTAATCGCTCATTATTATTAGTAATGGAGGGGTGCGCCATGTTATCGTAGTTTATCTCTACGCGCCGGGCCGGAGTTATTACTAAGAGCTATACCAGATTCATGCTTTTTCAGCGTGTGTGCAGTTTCCCTGCGTGATCGAATCAGAAATAAGGTGATCCGCAGGAGAACCACGGTAACCGACATTGGCAGTGGGCAGGCCACATTGCTCGCAGAACAGATGGCCGATGGGGCCGAAAGGTTCTAAAGTGGCGACCGCGTACCGGAAGACGTAGCGTTGGAAGGCCTTCCACAAGGTGGACCGACGACCTTGTGAAGGCCGCAGGAACCCGATGGATGCGAGAAGCACAGAACCGGTCGAAGTGGAGGTGCTTGGGGGAGACCTATGTCCAGCAGTGGACGTCCTTCGGCTGAAATGATGATGAAGATGCTTTTTCAGAATAGCCAAGCAAACAGTGTTTGAATAAAAATAAATTACATGATCATCCTATAATGTTCCCATTGCTGGGAATTTTTCTTAGAATTTTTGATTCTAGGGCATCCTCACCAAGTTTTTCTTCACCGTTTTGAAAGCTATGGTAATGAAATTATTAACACAAAGTAGCGCCTGTCTGGGTTCGAACCCACGACCTACAACTCGGTAAGTCGGGGCCGTTACTACTGGGCCACCACCGCTCTCAGTAAAATATGCCTAAATTATACAAATTCAATTTACGGTTTCAAAACAATTAATATTGAAGTGTTTACTTGTTGTTTGCTTTCTCCACGTGGACACTTGATTAAGTACAATTTACCAAAATACCACTCCAACATTAAAGGAATCTTTGACCGAAAATACTTGATCAAGTTACAACAGCACTTATATAGTTACAACAATGTCAGATAGCAGTGGCAGCCCAGTGGAAATGGCCACGACTTAAGACTTGTAGGTTGTAGGTTCGAACCCAGACAAACGTTTTACTTTTTGTAAGTTATTTCATCGCCACTGTCTTCAAAACGGTGAAGGAAAACATCGTGAGGAAACCGGCATGTCTTAGAACTAAAAATTCGAAGACATGTGACATCTACCAACCCGCACTGGGGCCCGCGTGGTGGATTACGGCCAACTCCCTCTCACAGAGAGGAGGCCCGTGTCCCAGCAGTGGGGACAATACAGGCTGATTATGTAATGTCAGATACCTGGTTTTTCCTCTTAACACCTAAACTTGTCAGTTAAAATTGTCGGCCTATCAAAAGGGCATCCTAGTTACAAAGTTAAATCGAATTAAGATAAAGTTTAATATCTGAGGAAGACATCCTTTCTGAATACCTTAGGTTCGTTGGTGGAAGTACTAATTTACTGTTTTGTTGGTCAAGACTACCAGACGGTCGATTCTGTAGAAATCTCACCGTGAAAACTTAGGTGAAGTGAGTTTGTTTTCGCTAGGAATTGACACTATTGACAGCTCACTCCACGCTCGCTTCACCTAAGCTTTCACGGTGAGATTTTTACAGAATAGCACCGCTGGCGGTGTATGTGAAATTCGATTTTTAGGTCAGGAAAATATTTATGTAATTTTTCCCTCAGGTACCTACCTACATCATAATCAGCCTATAACGTTCCCACTGCTCGTCATGTTCTTCCCATGTGACAAATTTCATCCAAATCTGTTTTGTTGAAAGCGTAACAAACAAACAACTTATACTGCGTTTGCGATTTATTTGCCAAACATGTAAACAAATATGAGTTAAGTATTGGAAAAATAACTTTAATTCCTACACAATAAAGACCAGTTTACGCTACAACTTCAAACATTTTTCTAAAGTTAATATTATTTGTTTAACTTTAAATATCATCAATTGGAAAGGAAATTGAATAGACCATAAAGTTCAATCTTCGATTGAAGTTTTCAAAATGTTATCGAGTTTTCAACCTGATGTAAAAAAATAAAAATTTTCTGCCTCGTTAGTTTAATTGTCGCAAGCGCTAAGCATGAGGTTCTGGATTCGATTCCCGGTTCGGAGAACGTGTTATTGGGTTTTTTCATAAGAAATGTAATGACAATAGGGTCGCCCCCCATACATAGGACTTGAAACATAACTGGCGAAATGTGTGTGCACTATTTATTTAATTACTAGCTGCGCCCCGCGGTTTCATCCGCGTAAATGTTTATCCCGTGGGAATATCGGGATAAAAAGTAGCCTATATGTTAATCCAGGGTGTCAGCTACCTCCATACAAAATTTTATCAAAATTGGTCCATCCGTTTGAGCGTGAAGAAGTAACAAACATATAAACATACACACTCACAAACTTTCGCCTTTAAGATATTAGTGTGATGATTACTAATATCATAATATGTAGCAAGCTAAATATGACGTTTCGAAATGTTGCCACTACATAAAAAGTAATATTTTTATTGAGAATGATATTCTCATAGCATGTTTATCTATCTATTTTCCTTTTTAGGGTTCCGTACCCAAAGGGTAAAAACGGAACCCTATTACTAAGACTTCGCTGTCCGTCCGTCCGTCTGTCTGTCACCAGGCTGTATCTCAAGAACCGCGGTAGCTAGACAGTTGAAATTTTCACAGATGATTTATTTCTATTGCCGCTATAATAACAAATACTAAAACCAAAATAAAATAAATATTTAAGGGGGGCTCCCATACAAAAAAACGTGTTTTTTTCGGCGTTTTTGCCGTCTGTCTGTCGCCAGGCTGTATCTCAAGAACCGCGGTAGCTAGACAGTTGAAATTTTCACAGATGATGTATTTCTGTTGCCGCTATAACAACAAATAAAATAAATATTTAAGGGGGGCTCCCATACAACAAACGTGTTTTTTTCGGCGTTTTTGCCGTCTGTCTGTCACCAGGCTGTATCTCAAGAACCGCGGTAGCTAGACAGTTGAAATTTTCACAGATGATGTATTTCTGTTGCCACTATAACAACAAATACTAAAAATAAAATAAATATTTAAAGGGGGCTCCCATACAACAAACTTGTTTTTTTCGGCGTTTTTGCCTTGTGGTACGGAACCCTTCGTGTGCAAGTCCGACTCGCACTTGGCCAGTTTTTATATTCCTGTTTTTATCACATTTAGTTCCAATTATACTATTATTTTTCTTTGTGTATGCTGTACCAGTACAGCATCCTAATTGTTTGCTGCACCGGGCGACGTCATTACGTCGGCGCCGGCTGTCGCTGAAAAGCAGCGCTGGGGCTCTGTCTTGCACATAGGGTCGCAGCATAATGCTGAGCGATAGCCATCTTGCGTGGATGTGACGCTTGTTTCCCCCAACCCTTTCTTATTTTTATTTTTTTGTTTATGTTCTTTATTGCGTCATGTAAACGCAAATAAACGGATTTTCTTTCTTTCTAATACTCTAAGCACACAAATGTACAGAGGCAATTGCATGCAGCTGAGATGAGAATGCTAAGAGGGATGTGTGTGTGTGTGTATGTGTTACACGAATGGATAGAATAAGAAATGAGTACCTATGAGGAAGTTTGAAAGTGGCACCGGTTACTGAAAAGTTGTGTGGGAATCGGTTGTCATGGTATGGGCATGTGTTACGGAGAAATGAGGAAAATGTCGTGAGGAGAGTTTTGAGTATGGATGTCGATGGCTATAAGAGTAGGGGAAGACCAAAGAAACGATGGATGGAATGTGTGAATGATGACATGGTTAGAAAGGGGGTGACTACCGAGATGACGACTAATAGAGAAGTATGGAAGAAAAAGACATGTTGCGCCGACCCTAAATAAATTAGGATAAGGGCAGGAGAATGATGATGACACAAATGCACAGACACCAGTACATCAAGCTACCCGAATCTGTCAAATTTTCCCAATCAGCTTTGAACCTTATGCTTCAGTGATAAAGTTGAAAATCTATTAAAGAAATTTGACAGATTGTAGTAGCTTGATGTGCTGGCATCTGTACAGAGGCGGCGGCAGTATCAGCCCGGAGTCTGGATTTGGGCCCGGTTAAAGGCAACGAAACATTTTTACGCTAGGAGGTCTAAAATCATATGCTAAATTCATGGTTACATTTTGCAAACTGGTTGGCACCGAGGGGTCTCAGTATACAGTGTCATTGGTAAAACATTAACAACCACATTGTACTCATCATTATGAACAACTTTTACTATGGGAGCAAACCTGAAATCGCAAAAAAAAAATCAGCTGTTCCCTATATTTGTGTTCGTATAACTCGTCAAAATGTAGGGAACAGCTGATTTTTTTTTTAAAGTACACATGGCAACACGCAGCTGTTATTGTGACAAGGTTCCATCGCAATATCAACGTGCGGGGAGTTTGTGAGTGTGTGTGTGTGTTTATATGTTTGTTACTTCTTCACGCTTTTTAGCGTGTAAATTTCACCAAAATTGGTCCAGCGGTTTTCGGCTGGACCAATTTTGATAAAATTTGGTATGGAGGTAGCTAACGCCCTCGATTACCATATTTCATATTACTTTTTATCCCCATATTCCCACGGGATCGAAACTTATGCGGGTGAAACCGTGGGGCGCAGCTAGTTGCATGTAAAGTCTATTCAAACTTTGTTTGAAATTTATGTTATTTCAAGTTATACAAATATCAACTTTATTTTAATGGGAATTAAGTTGATTTCAGAGTGACTAGCTCTATAGAAAAAGTTATAAATATGTTTGAAGTTGTAGCATAAACTGGACTTTATTGTGAAGGAATTAAATTATTTTTTCCATAAACTCATATTTGTTTACGTTTTTGGCAAATAAGTCGCGAATACAGATGAATGTTATGTTATGTAAAATATAAAACCTCATTGTACCAAAAAAAAGTTACATCCAAAAACTAACAGACAAAAATATAAACGAAGACATTAAAATGAAAAAGAAGAATATTAAAGTCATTGGAGAAGTCAATAATGCAAAATTTTCTCATGTGATCCTTTGTAATTTAGAAATAAACTCGAACCTACGAAAATCATACGTACTACAGATTTTTTTTTGGACAATGACTTGACTTCCAAAACTATTCGGTTAGTATTTAAAATTGCATTATTTGTAACTTTGTTCATGACTTTCACCCGTAGTCAATACTTTCAAGTGTCCTAAGGGTGATTATCGCATATAACAAGTTCATTGGGCCGCAGTGCATCGCAGCAAAATAGCCTGAGAGCCGGCCCGGCTGTGGCTGCGACCATTTACTTAAAAGAAAACCCTCCTAGCCTTCTGGAGGGTTTTAGCAATGCGTTGCGTTGCGGTGCGACCCGCTCAAATGTGCTCTAGACTAGTAATAAAAGCGTACTGCTATCAACAATTGATTTTCAACGCTTTATTAGGGTTATTGTCATGATAATTTTGATGTGGATCTCGAAGGCTAAAACTCTATGAATCTTTCAATAACGACGTATCATTATTAACTACTACAATATGTATCCCAGAATACAATTTTAAAATTAAAATACTGTACTACAACGCCGACTGGTTTAATGAAACTTTTTAGATAATATTCTTAATAAATTATTTGTCACAGTCGTCAAACGAGTTGCAAACCCCATTATACTATTTTTAATTACATAAATTCGTTAACTCCGTTTTAGATAGCGTTACATTTAATAAATAGTTCTTATTTCTTTAATTTTTTTTTTGTCGCGTTTTCTCAGTGATTTTAGTTAAATATAAGTTTACAATAGGCAACTTCAGATTATACTTTAACACCAAGTCTACAACTGGGTGGTCCAATTACAATAATAGTATCCGATACTGAGTGAAGAGAAACAGATCCATAATACACATACAAAAATAGGCAAAGAAAATGATATAGATGAATAGAATACAAATATTTTTGCTTACAGAAAAAGAGAGAAGATTCTTGAAATGGGCAAAAATTCTGAATCGAGAACCAAAGATAATAAAGATGGAGACACCAAAGTCCTCTTCAAAAAGTCAAACGCTACAATGCTTTCACATTCAAGAACATTTTCCGGCGCATCACAATTATATTCAAAAAGCGGTATAATGCAAATTAGGAAGAATTTGGAAACGAATCAGCTTAATTATTACACGGACAAAGGGAAAGTCAAAAGAGATTTGAGTGTAGAAACAGATGTTTGTATTCTGAGGAGATATTACAGAAGGAAGAAAAACAGCTTGCTCGGGGCAAATGCAGCAAAGTCTAAATTCTCCACACTAGTTGACACTGAATGTGAAACTATAGAAGAATACCCAGATACAAGTGCTTGTGGAGATAATGATACTGATAAAAGCACTCCACCTCTCGACATCGCATCCCTTATGATAGACAACTTAAAAGATCTACTCAACCAATGGATACAAAAACATTTAATACAGAATAAGGACACCAAACAAAAAATAGATACAGTACTAGATTCTTTGATTCAAAAGTTAGAAGCAAGAAATAATCGCCCTTCATCTTCTGGTTCGACTTACATTTTACATAAGCAGGCTGGCAAACAAGAAGTCAAAAATAAAAAGGTTGCAACCGTGTCACTAACTTGTCAATACTGCAAGCACAAACGTCGTTACGTAAACGTTGGATCTTCTGCAGCAGAAAGCGGTATGAGCCAAAAGAGGTCTTCAGGATTCACCACCACACCTTTCAATTACAAAGATATAAGAATAATATCTACTTTGAGTATACCAAGAAGCTTCCACAAAAGGGGTTTGGAAGAAAAGAATGAGCAAAACAGCTCATGGTATAAGATGAAAAAAATTAAACACAAAAACGTAATCCTTTCCATTAGCAGATCAAATAAATTAATAGATTCATCAAGTTTTGATTTAGTGGCGATTTCGACCAAATCTCTTACAAAGAGGACCGCAAATAATGACACAATCGCCAATAAGAAAAAGCGTCATATTGTATTCTATCCAAAACCATTTTATAAAAGCGCAACTGATACGTCAAATACAACACATAATGGAAACTTACAAATAAATAACATAGATATGGAGAAAGACCAGTTACAAGCCATGCCGAGCCTTTTACAAAGCCTCTACGCCAACGAAACTGTTATGCCTGACAAACATGTTCAATTCGGTACCAAAATCAATAATTCTACAATGACCGAAAGTAAGTCTTATGAAATAACAGTTAGCAACGCTAAAGTGACCACTGAAATAGTAAACGATATTCACGTCAAGCAAACAATCGAGGAATGCTTACCTGAAGAAAATGAGAACACACCTATCGTTGTACAAGATTTTACAGATCGTATAATTGAATATCCAGATCCCAAAAAATCTAGTTTGGAACCTCCAAAAAATTCTAGAATCAAAATTGAAAATAATCTTAAGAAGTCTTCGAACAGGGGTAAGATTAACAAACCGAAGAAACGACAGACATTCCAACGCATCCACAACAAGCAATTTACATATCTTTACAAGAAAGCTAATAGCAAAACGCCTCCGGGAGGAAAATTTTTAAAACACTGCCAAAATGTATTGCAGTATTTCGACAAAAACAAAAATATTCAATTAGATGTACAAATAAATGTGTACCCAACGTATCAATGTAAAAAAAAAGACGTTTGCACAGATATTAGTAACCAGGGTATTTATGATATAACATTTAAGCCTACTTTACTATATAACATACAATCAACTCAAATAGACGCATCAGTCCACATGGATGAAGAACCGATCAAACACAAAACTGAAAACGGAGACTGTTCGAATAAATTTACTCCTGAAATCATTCCCCTACTTGATAGTTCGGTCTGTCAAGCAAAATTTATTTTTAAAGTGAATTCAAAAGAAAAACTAGAAACAATGTCTAAACCAAATAGCTTTATCGAAAGAAGCACCTTAACGGGTGAAATAGAAATTGTGCAAGAGATCAGTGAACTTCGAGCGGTGATAAAAGATCTAGCTGCAGCAGCAGAAAGATTCGTAAATGAACAGCTGAAGAGAGAGTCTAATAAGTCAAATGCCGAAACAAACATATCGCGTAACCTGAGCAACTATACATCCAGTTCAAAAGTTGAAGCAGTTATTAACCTAAGAAATCCATCTAAAGCTATACAATATTCAAAAGAGGTAATTGAAAAACAAAAACTTTTATCCGGATTTAAGATAACCAAAGAACCGAAAAAGAAAGAAATGTTTGATTTTTACAATAGACTCGCAAAGAAGAGCACGTCATATCGCATTATCGACAGTGAATCTATTCTTAGAGTAACTGACATGACATCAAAGGCTAACGAGTTGAACGAGTCACCCACCAACAGAGACAATCCAGAGACCAGAGATATTAAAAACAGCATAGTCAACAAAGTAGCCAAAAAAGCGTTGCCAAGATCTGTACAAAAATCCAAATCATTGTTTGAAATGACTTCCGAGCAGGCAAAGAATCGAAAATTAATCACCTTATATTGCGATGGTTGTCAAAAGAATCCTCACTGCCGCGTTTGTAGTGAACACCGTCACTGTTCGCCAACATCTTGTAGCGACAAAAGCAGACAGCCCAGAAAATTGTTCCACTGGCCAACAAAGAAAACTAATCAGCATGGACCTACACTACCGATGTGTCTTTATGGATCAGACACACACACAAACTGTACCGGTTCTCTGCCAATTTTGGAAACAGGACCAGTGTCCTGTGTTTGCTTTTCTGCAGATGATGTAAGACGAAATTCGAGAGCAAGTTGTTCTGAAGGTGAGGCAACTGGAACACTGAATAGCTGCTTGGAAGAAGATCCAGCCAGATTGCAGAATTTCTGCAAAGGACGCAGAGGAATGGGTTTTGGCGAGGGCTGTGTGTACTGTTTGTTGATGTGGATCCCTATTTTGTTATTAGGCTGCCTGTTTTATATTTTTATTTTGAGGGATAAAGTTTATCATGTTGACAACACACGAATACACGTTATTGGGCGACAAGGACAAGAAATCAAACCTCTAAGCCGACGGAACCATTCTTCAGTTCTTTATGTGAAACTCTCCGACTTAGGTTTCTAATACCTTGTCGTTGTGATGTATTTTTATTTATTTTTTTATTCATAAATAAAAAACTTAACTGGCTGTCTATTTGTTTCTATTGAATTTGTTTAGCATTATTTTAATAAATGCAGAATGAGTTTTTGCTTAACTGTTGGTTTATTTCCACGAGTACCTTATTGCATGTTTGTTTCAGATAACCAGGAGTATTTCTAAATCAAAATGGAATCAACTAAAGATGCAGTCATGAAAAACGAGAAAAGAACTATATCACCAACAAGATACCCAAAAAGAATGCCCACGTATGTAGTTGCATTAGCTGTTCAGGAAACTCTTGATGACTCACAGAAACTACAATTAATTACTAACAAGCCGAGTTCTGAAAATAGTACGCTCAGTATTAAATCAATCTCACCTACTGAATCTCATTCAACAAAAACTTTCACTATTTCTTCAACTGAAGAACTTTCAAGCGTACTTGACATAGCAACTCTAAGTGAAGTAAAAATTGATATTGTATATGAAAACCAATGTGGAGATGTCATAGAAAAGAATCCTCAAATAAGCAGCTATATCGTAATTGATAATATGACTGCCGACGAACAGCCTAAAGTTATATTTAATGCACCAAAACACATAAAAAAATGTAAAGACCCTAACAGATTTCCGAGAAAGAAACCTAGGAAAAGTAGACGTGTCATCACGTTTAAGAACATACATTTTAAATATAAAAAACCAAAAAACGGTATCACTCGAAGACTGGAAAAGTATTATGAAAAAACGAAATTGAATACTCCAAATGCTGAAGAAATTCAGAAACAAATACGTAGTAACGTTCTATCAACTGTTGTTTCCAGATCGCAGGTTTTAAAAAAAGTTTTGGCAAAAGAAAACTTAATAGCCGATTCCGACCGAATTTCGCAGAACGACGGTGACAGCATCTTAGACTATGACGATAACTCTCCTAATTCTTCACCATCAACTACGAAAAAGTCTTTCACAAGTTATACAAGCCAGAACACATTAGTACGCAAGGACTCTTCATCATCAATCAATGAAGATTATATCAGCATAAAAACTGCTAATTCTATCATTCATGTGACTGCTGATAATCCGATACCCTACAAATCAGAAATTATCAATGTAGCTTTGGACATAGCATTTGATGAATCGAAAACAAACAACAATCAAACTGCTAGGAATAGTAATGAGAAATTAATACATAAAGAAAATTTAACCAGCTCTGAAACATTTTTACAGAATAATACTACTGAGCTTACGTCGAAAACGTCATCAAGTGAGGAACCCAAATACTATAAAATTGATTACGATGACTTGTGTCCCGTGAATTCGAATCCAAAAGTTCAAAGCAATGCCACTATCACTCAAGAAGTAAAATCTGTTGCTGGTGTGTATAGTGATGATGACACTTTTGTTATCGCTCGGACAAGTTCTGACTTTAATAAATCAAGCATTAATTCTGATTGCACAATAACATTCAACTCAGAAACAAAGTTACATACTGAGAATGAGCCGTCCAGTTTATCTACCAACGACGAGTTTTCAAAAGATAATTCTGAAAAAACTGCTCTGGTTGTCGACCGAAGTAGTTTTTTCAATTTTATCGTTTGGTTAAAAAAGCTTAAACACCTCGGATATTATCCAATGCAAACACCTATTGGTTCTAGTGCAAACTTTAGCAGTGAAATGAATGAAGTCTTGGTCACAGATAATAAAACAAATAGTTTGCCATTAACATCGAAAAATATAAACGACGATGTTCCTGCAGACACTAAAAAAAAATCCGTATTAAGGAAACCCATTGAGGTAAAAATAAATGATATAAATTACCTCCAAAATAATATCAGTTTTCCAAACGACTTGACTAAAAAACCCAATTTAAAAGAAGTACAGGAAGATAGATCCGACAACGTCAGAAATACATATCCTAAGGATTTGGCCGATATGTGGGAGCTACTTAATTTAGTTGTAGATTTAGCTGTCAAGAGATTGGAAGAGACTTTAGCTGATAGGATAGTAAAAGACATAAGAGCATCACTACTAACTGTATCTAATCAGCCAGAGTATAAAGAGCCGACGATAGACAGCCAACGTACTGAGACAGCAGCAGCCCCAGTCAGTTGTAAAAGACCAATACCAATAATGTTACATAAAGGAATATTGGTTTTAGAAGAGCATCTGAAACGATATGTTGACATGTCCGTGCAATGCAACTTGGTGCAGAAACAAGTCATAGATCAGCTAATGCTTAAATTGAGTGAAGAAGCGACAAAACCCATTCCGTCTTCGGTGGATGCTTTGAAGGTAGTGCAGCCGCCTGAGATTATGAAAGATTATGTTGAGATATTGAAACCACGAGTGGCACAAGCTATTGACAGTGCGTCTTTAGAGGTGGGTAAAGCTGACACGGTGACTGTTTCGACGGCTACTACAGGGCTTTCAACAGGACACGGCTTCAGCCGATTCAAGCTCCTAATTACCGGTCCTTTCACATTTTTAAGAGCAAACATGGTTGTGCTAACAAGTATTCCAACGTTCTTCATTGTTCTGTTTTGTCTTTATGGTGTAATTGTTATCATAATGAAACCTTGGTAATTTCGTTGAGTGATTTTGGAGTTTTATTTCTTAAGCTTCTTAGTGCCAATTTCACCGATAAAATTGCGGGGTGATTGCGTACACATTATTAACAGTAGCAATGGCTTTCATTTTGACAGTTCAAAAACATTCATTGCGTCATTTGCGTTGTTGGGCAGATAAATTTGCAAACATATGAAACAATAGATTGGAAATATCCTTTAAAACCATTCAGATTGCGATTGATCATGGTTACGCAATTAGGATGCGGAACGCGATCAGCAAAACTGCGTTCAAGAGCTGTCAGTGGTAATTTTTCCACAACAATGATAATTTAATACTAAAAGTGAGTATAGACTAGAACTAGAGCGTTAGCTTGTAACAAAACATCGAGCTGCTCTAATGTATCCCCTTTTCACGAAATAAACAATGAACACGACCCTCAACGCTTTGTTACAACTTGATTTTGCAAATAAACGAGCGAATTTGTGTAACATTTCATCTAACAAAGACACGAGCACATCCTGACATTTCAACTAAGAGTAAACTCAACTCATAGAAAGGAATTTTACGAGTACAGGTAAATGCTTAATCATCATGAGCATTACTGCGAATATCGTGCCGAACATTCGCAGGAACGTTGCATTACTTTTTTTAACTGAGCTTTTGCTTGTATTATTAGGAACGTTACATTACATGAAACTGCTCGAGAAAATGCTTTAGTGTATACTCCTTTAAAGCTCTTCTTCCTCTCGGTTCCTATAAACAAAAACAAATGGATTTGTTTGTACAGACTACTACAATTTGTCAAATTTATTTAATACATTTTCAACTTTATCGCTACAGCACGAGGTTCAAGGTTGATTGGTAAAAATTGACAGTTTCGGGTAGCTTGATGTGCTGGCGACTGTACTTTAATGTGGTTGCTAAGCAATTTATGCTCGTTACAATGCGTATGGTGAAGTGGAGCTGATGGTGACTGAATCAGCTCCAGTTCTCATGGTTCATACTAGGAGAACTCCTCAACAATTAACGTCCTTGCATCGGGAAAAGCAATATTTTGTAAAATGTGATGAACAGTTGACATTAGGCTATTGTAACTTAGATAAATTATAAACTGACCCACTAAAAAGTAAAAAAAAACTTTTTTACAAAAAAAAACTACCGACTTCCAAAAGACACTACAAAGTGAAAATAACCAATTTCGGAAGTCGGTGGCAAAAACTAAAATACAGATCCAAAGACACCAAATTAATTAATTTACTATTATCATAGTAGAGTAGTAGTTCCTAGTAGTTATCTATTATCATAGTAAATTAATTAATTTCCATATTTCTGAGTTCGGAGTTTTATTTTCATGAATACTACACACCCTTATATATGTTCCATCTTTTACTTACACCATAGTTTGTGTTTGTGTATAGTGTGTATATGTAGTATGTGTGGGTGTGTGTGTGTAGTGTGCGTGTGTGTATGTGGGTGTGTCCCACCTTGCTATTTTTCTTTTCTCTACTCTGTACGGGGTAAATAAGTACAAACTAATATAATTCAAATAAATATGTTTATTTGAAGAAAACAATTAAGCGCTCATACAGAAAGACATGACAATGGTAAAAGGGAGTTTCATAAAGCAAAAAATGCTATTGACTAATGTGAAGAAAACCACTGTCACAATAAACATTTTAAAACAATAAATAATACTACAAATAATATAATTTTACCATTAAATTCGTGCCTGATACTGGGTACAATTATGCTCAGGAAATGTTTATATTTTACTTGCAGGACTAGTAAAGTTTCTTTGAAAAACAACAATGGTATTTTATGTTAGTAGGTTGACGCTACGTAAACACTGCTCTAGCGTAATTTCACAAAACTAACGTAAGCTTATGACTTGTTAACTTATTAAGAAAACGGTGAGCGGTCACAAATAACGGCTGTCAAAATACAGAGCCTGTTTTGACACCTGTCAAATACTGATAAAAATGACGGATTTTCTTGACGAAACCGCTTTCCTAGGAAATCAAAGATTTAACGTCGCGAATATACTTTATAAAAAAAAACAGCTATTCCCAACATTCTGCGAGTTATATGCGAACACAAATGTATGGAGCAGCTGGTTTTCTTTTCTCGATTTTAGCTTTGTTCCCTCAGTGAAAATGTCATGCGCTCATACTATGGGGCTACAGAGGGGGGAAACATTCTGACCGCGTACCGTGTTCGGATGCTCTCTCTTTTTCAGGTGCTTGAACCAGCTGTCAATGTTTCGGCACAACGACTGTCGGATCAGGTGCGGTTTTCATTTCAGTTACTCCTTGTAGGTAACTAGATGGGAATGGTTTTTATATTGGTAGGTATTGAGTATGTTTCAAGTCGTATCCGTATTTATTGTCCTTGCGCCAAGACTAAGTGTCCGCTTCTGTCCACGGTGAAGACTGGGCGGACTCGACGACTCCTGAAATAAAGACAGATTTTAATATGGCGTCTATATAAATAAAAACTGAAATTTTGTTTTTTTGGGAAGCGCATCACCAGAGAATTGCTGGACCGTTTTGGGCAATTTTTTGTTTTTAAATGTTTATAACAGTCCATCATCACGTCAACGCCTGCTGTCGCTGAAAACCAGCGCTGGGGCTGTCTCGCATAGGGTCTTAGCATTATGCTGAGCGATGACCGTTTTGTGTCGATGTGGCCCGTTGGTCCCGGCTGTCATTCGTGGATCTTTGACAGTCGTTACGGGTAGTCAGAAGCCCGAAAATCTGACAACCAGTCTTACCAAGGGGTATCGTATTACCCAGTATATGGGTTGTGGAGGTCAGATAGGCAGTCGCTCCATGTAAAATACTGGTATTCAGCTGCATCCGGTTAGATTGGAAGCCGACCCCAACATAGTTGGGAAAAGGCTAGGCAGATGATGATGATAATGATGTGACCCATATATTTTCCCCCAATTTTTTTTGTGTTCTTTCTTATTAATTTCTTAAGGCCTGAATTACTGTTACACTGACGTCGATCGCGTATGTCGTCGGTCGTTTGCTGACGCAGCCGACGGTCCTCACGTGTGCAGGGGACAGGGCATGCGGCGGAAAATGGGAAGTGAGCCATTTTCTGTGGAAAGACGCCGCATGCACAACGGACAGTTTGCTTACCTTAGCTTAGCGCTCTTTTTCCTGGTGCCGTCAGCAATGGCCACTGCTTGAGCTACCACAGGACCGTCCTCCGTCACCTCCTGGAGATTTATAAAAAAATCTAAAATTTTCTCATTAGGATATCTTTATTCTATAATAGAAAAATGAATCGCTGAATGTGTTGCTAAGCTCAAATCTCGAGAACAGCTGAACCGATTTCGCTAATTCTTTTTTTAGAATATTCCTTGGAACTACGAGGATGGTTCTTACGCAGGGAAAAATTTAATATATCTATGGGAGTAGGGTAGAAGTAGGGTAGGAGTACAGTAGGAGTAGTGTAGGATTAGGGTAGGAGTAGGGTAGGGGTAGGGTAGGGTAAGGGGTAGGACACCACGCAAACGAAGTAGCGCCGGGCAGCTAGAAATAATTTATAAGGCAAAACAACGTTTGCCGGGTCAGCTAGTTCCTAATAAAGGCGTACCTACTTCTAGCAGAAAATTGTCAGTGTTGCCTTATATTCATGTTAATATTACCCTTGCCATCTTAAGCCCGGAATACACATGCTGACATGCCTGTAACTTGCACAAAAGTATGCAAGCAGCTTGCATGTTATTTAGTACGGTATAGACCAATCAGAAGTTGTTATGGCATACGGCATGCAAGCTACTTACTTGCATACTTTAATGCAAGTAACAGACATGCTTTAGAATTATAGAGACCCAATTCGAAATTTGAAGATTTCAACATTGACATTTTAAATAAAACATAATTATGTTATGTTAGACAACTCGGACATATCTGACAACACTGACATATATAAGTCTCTGTTTTAAGATTCGAAGATGAAGATGGTCGTGCAAGGTAATTTTATGAGTCAGAAAATTAAATCTCAAATTTCGAATTAGGTCTCTATAATTCTAAAGGTGCGAATTGTGTATTCGGGCTTAAGGCTTTTCTGGTTTTGACCTTGAAATACTTTTATCATAACTTCACTTAAAATCAAATAAATCAAGAATATCCTTCATATAATTACCTCAACAGGTGATTCTGTAGTAGTGATGGCTCCAGGAGCTGCCTGCACTTTCGGTGCGGGGTAGGGCGCGCCGTATTGAGGTAACACTCGAGGTTGAGTCCTGCAAACAAACAATACATTTATAACACGTACTTACATTATTTTTATTAACGTTATACAGCGTGTTACGGAAAGGGTATATCCATAAAAACGGGTTGAAGAGTGTATCTGGTCCAGAATCTCTGTACAAAGTTTCAGCTCAAAAGCAATAACTTTGAAAATGCTTAATATTTTTTTTATTTCGATAGTTTATTAAATTAAAATCATAACAAACGTGTCACAGCACTACGAGGGTCATTAACATTATCCATTACGTGTCTATGCGCCTAGCACACACGCACATCACGGCGCTGCAACGGCGGCGGGAAACAAATCTTTTACCGAGTTGTTCTTTTGTGTGTAGTTTATTGACACCGATCAGCTGACTTGGTCTAGTGATGTGTAGAATTCAATTGGAAGCATAATTGATTTTTAGTTAAATGTTTCTTAACTTTATAATTATGTAGGTATAGGTATTAAAAAATGTTGCCATGTAGTTCATTATCACCAAAAGAATCAGTGTGTTTGATATGTCCATACCCTTTACGTAACACGCTGTATACAGGATAATTTTTTATGCATTGCGCAAATTTTCACAGGATGTTCTACTCATGAATATGAACAACTTTCACTATGGGTTCAACTCTGAAATCACGAAAAAAAAAAAACAGCTGTTTCATACAAAAGTTCAATACCTACTCGACCAAAATGTATGAAACAGCTGTTTTTTTTTTTTCGTGAAGTATTTTACATGAAGCGCCTTCCTATCCGGGGGCCTAAAAAGGCCACTTTGGCGAAATCATAATAGGCTAACATTATGAATCCTAATATGGCGAAGACAGTCCGTGTTTTTCTTTTTTTCGCTGCACTACGTAGGTATAATCAAAGAGATTGGGATTGGATTTGGATTGGATTGGTTGGTATTTTAGCACAGACAAAAAAAAATAACTGAAAAACCCTTCACCAATGGGATTTGATACGATTAACTTAACAGTTAACTGTCCATTAAGATTCATAATGTTATCCTTTTATGATTCTGCCAAAGAGACTTTTTTAGGCCCCCTGACCTCCAGAACCCAGTCACTGGGTAATACGATACCCCTTGGTAAGACTGGTTGTCAAACTGTCGGACTTTCAGACTACCCGTAACGACTATAACTATATGTACAATTTCGAGAAAAAAATGTTAATATGTACCTATAGTTACGGCTAATGACCAAAGTGCGGCTACACCTAGTTTTAACCAAACCTAACCTCGGGCTGCCCTTCGCTCGCTCTTGCATCCTATGTCGCCTCCCGAAATACACACGAACCGCATGTGGCCGGCTAAAACTAGGTGTAGCCGCACTTCGGCTATTAGCCGTGACATATATAATACCATAATAAAACCTGCTAATGTCTACTACCCCAGTTAACCACAGACAATGTGCCAACAGCAGAACATAAACAGTCTCATTTACAATATGCAGGACGTGCATCAAAATACATCAATATTCACCCTCAAATAGGGCAATGTCTCTATTGTGTCGAGTAAATTTACATTTGCTGCGGCTGTAGGTACCTACGTGATCACGAGGTAAGATCATGCGCACGAGTTGCAATTTTAACTCTGACGATTTTTATTGTTATGCTAGAAGGAGTAGGTGGTATGGTCTTTTAATGTTCGATTCAACACTTACATAGGTAAAGGATTATTATTGTTTATAGTATCTTTGACATATCTCGGGATCCTAGGGTTCTTTGGAAGGCTTACGAGAGGCCGAAGCCAACTCGCAGAAAGGGAAAGCGCCAAGGTAGTCCGCAAAATTAAAATTTTCTTACGTTTATTGCAAATTGCAATTGTTCGTTGATAAAAATATGATTCACGACCGTAAAAGTACCTATTTATTTACAGAATTTTAAGCAATAAAATCATCATTACAACCCAAGTTCATAAAAATACTCTTAAAATAAATATATTTTATAAAAATAAATATAGCAAGGACGTTTCAAATAATAACATTGTTTCCCTGTAGGCTGATTTTTCCAACACCAGATAATTTTATCCGAGAAATAATTTTGAATTTTTGACAGTTCTTCCATAAAAAATCAGTCTAACGTCAATTTTATTCCACGAATAAAAAATATATGTCGATTGAAAAATCAGCCCTTCCTCTAACATAATAAATTTCAGCGGTATTTGATCAGAATTAAAGCTTTAAAGCACTTTAAATTACAATCCGAAAATTTAAAATAAATTCCTAATCCATTGCTTCATAGATTTAAAAACATCGTCTACACAGCAACATAATGAACGTAGCTGAACTGTCAAAATGAAAGGCATTGCCATCGATTGTCATTGTATGAGTATTACGCAATCAAACCCCTAAGTATAAAAAGCTAGAGCATAATTCAAATCCTTCTATTTAATAAAATTTCCACGAAAGAAATTACCAATTCAGTACACACACCAACCTTCGATCGCGACAGAACAGAACTACAAAACGCGACCCACAACCTTGACGACAATCGCACATCTGCACCTACTCTTATCTTTACATTAAAATTCTATAGGAACTTCATCTAACCTTGCTCCAAAGGCTGTTGCGACTGCTGTGGCCGTTCTACCTTCGTCTTGGCTCTGCTCATCTTGATCTTGAGGTTCCTCTATATCATTGCCTTGCTGGTTCACATCCAGACCACTTTGGAGAGCACCTGGTCCTTGGCTCGGCTGGTACTGATTCTGTTGCTGAAATTGGCCTTGAAACAATTGAGCTTGTTGGAATTGGCTCAAATCTTGACCTGGGTAGTTGATGAGTTGGGCCTGGATGTAGCCTGGTTGTTGGTATTGGTTCGCTGGAACTAGCATGGGTTGCTGGTATAATTGTGGTTGGTAGGTGTTGATGTTGGTTTCGACGTCTTGACTTTCTTGGTCGGATTGTGGCTGGAATTGGCCGGGTTGTGGCTGGAATTGGGCTGGTTGTGGTTGAAACTGCGCTAGTTGGGGTTGGACCTGCGCTTGCTGGGGTTGGAACTGAGCTGGTTGAGGTTGGAACTGAGCTGGTTGCGGTTGGAACTGTGCTGGCTGAGGCTGGAATTGAACCATCTGGGGTTGATACTGATCAAGCTGTTGGGGCTGACGCTGAAATTGAACCATCTGGGGTTGATATTGATCAGGTTGTTGAGGCTGAGGTTGAAGTTGAACCGTCTGAGGTTGATACTGATCAGGCTGTTGGGGTTGAAACTGAACAGTTTGTGGTTGGAATGGAGCTGGCTGCTGTGGTTGATATTGACCCGGCAGTTGGTTAGAACCCTGAGCTTGCAACACTACAGGTTGAGCAGAAAATTGTGGTACAGGTTGCAGCTGTTGCTGCGGGAAAGTATTCACAGTTTGGTATTGTGGGATAGGCTCAGCGTTTGGCTGTCCATATGAACCCTGAGGTTGTACTTCTTGAGCAGCCTGCACTGTTACTGGCTCAGCTTGGAATTGGGGTTGTTGATAAGCTGTGGCTGGTTGAATTTGAGCCTTAGGTTGTTCCGCAACAAACAGAGCAGGATTCGGATAACCTTGCTCAACTTTCTGCTGCTGCAGCCGCTGTTGAGCTATAATCGAAGGAAGCGCTGCAAAGTGCGTTTGGGCATCAAATCCAGCTACTTGCTTTTGAGACTGAACGGGTTGAAGATACAAAGGTGATCTGAGTTGTCCAAATTGCTGAAGAGGTACAAACTGGGGTTGTAACTGAAGCTGGGCTAATGAGCTAAGGAACAGTTCTCCGGGGAATTCTTGTAGTTTTTGTCTGGCTACTTCTACGGATACTTTAGCATCTTTCTTAGAAGATTCGAGAGCTTCGCCTTCGTTCAAGTTCAGTTCTGTAGTTGATACTTGAGTGGTGAACTCAGTGGTGGGTGTTTCGGTTGTGGTGGTGGTGGAAGTGGTTCTGGGAGCGAATTGGGCTGGGATTTGGGGCCTCGGCAGTCTGTTGGCAGCGTTGAATTCGGCATCTCTCTGTTTCTGCCTTTCGAATTCGCGGTAGCGCTGCTGTTGTTCTTGGTACTGAAAATAAATATATTTCCATGTGATTTTGAAGTACAGCAGCACATCAAGCTACTACAATCTGTTAAATTTCTTTAATAGATTTTCAACTTTATCGCTAAAGAATTAGGTTCAAAGTTGATTGGGAAAAATTTGACAGTAGCTTGATGTGTTGGCGGTTTTATACTACCCAAATCTAAATGTATATTTTCAAGATTTTTTAATTTTTTTCATCTAAAACTGTCTCAAATACCAACTACAAATAATCTTTATGAATCTAAGGATAATTACTAGCCGAAGATGCCTAAGAGAATGGTAGCTCGCTACCTCAATCACCTCCATGTAAAACAAATGCAAGCTAATAGACACGCACGGCATGTGTTGCCAGGCATCGAGATAAACCCCCAAGCAGTTTGACCCGTACGCAAAATACGTGCATTGACGTGGAGTTGTGGATACCAGCCCGTAGTACCTATTAGTACCTAAATCCCCAAGCAGCCCGCAATGTATCGAAGTGAGATATCCGTCGGCATGTGCGTGCGTAGTACGAGTATTAGTATGCATTTGGTTTACATGGAGGTGACTTCGAGATACCGAGCTAAACCACGACCGCGAAATATCAGCAATAAATATTCGGCATGTAATTACCCTTATCAGCAGATAATTATTGATTATTTAATTTAAAAGGATATTATATAGAATCAGTTTAAGTCAATTATCACTAAGAATTTATAGAGGTATGAGGAACAGGGTGTAAAGTTCACTCATACTCTATAGAAAAGGGAGGATCCACCGACCAAACAGGTGTTGTGTCTGGCAGGCAACTGCCCGATGATTCATGTGGGACCGTTGTATCTATGCAAGTTGCGCAGTAAACTCTGCTTGCGCGATGCAGGATTTTGCGTGACGTCAGTATGACGCGTTCTTCGCATGTGGCGTTGTAGATACCGCTACAAATTCATAGCATAATCAGTCTATAATGTTCCCACTGCTGGGACACAGCACTTCTCTCCACGCGGGCCCAGTGCGGGTTGGTAGATGTCACATATCTTAGAATGTTTTGGTTCTAGGACATGCCGGTTTCCTCACAATGGTTTCCTTCATCGTTTTGAGAGCAGTGCAGAGTATTTTCACTAAGAATACTTCTAACAAAATTTTAACCATAAAGCCCTGTGTAATTACCTGAGTTTGCTTCAATCCCTGGTCCAAGTTCTGGATATCTGAGTTAAAGTTTTGTCCAACATTTTGCCTTCCATTGACTGGTGATCGCTGGAAGAAAGGCACCTCCTCTCTCTGGGGGGGTAAGCCTTGAACTGATACGTCTTCTTCTTGAGGGGTGCCGTATTCCACGGTAAGGTTAGGATTACGAGGATCCAGGGGTAATCCTTGTGGTGGCAGGTATTGTGAAGGTTGCTGAAAAATGGATAGAAATTAGTGGCGTACCTTTTTACATAAGTATTATTAACTTTAACATCAAACTATTTATTTTTGGTTCTTTGGACTTTGCGGCCTTGTGGCCAGTGCCGTAATTAGCCTTTTATGCGCCCGGTGCGAGCTGCTATATCCGCGCCCTTTTTTTTTTTTTTTCGTATGGGAAATCATCAAATTACCCGCTCTGGGTGGAGCGGAGGGAGTGTCAGACTCTTACTGACTAAAACCCACCCGTGTTCCTTCCTTAGCCCTTTATGTTCCGGGCCAGCGGTAACCCTTTGGGACAATCCCGCTGACCCGGCAGGCTTCGGTCCTAAGGGGCCCATTCCTCGATGCTGACATCTCTTTGAGGCGCGCGTGGAACACATACGCGCCGTCCGGCACGGGCCTGGTCCTGATCGGACGGTGAGCTACCCATTACTCTCTGCCCGCAGGTCCACGCCTACGGAGGCCGGGAGTCGTCACGCGGCTCCCGACGCCCGGAGCTTCTCCCGCGGCGGCTGGGACGGGAGAGGCTCTCTCCCTGAGCCGTCCCGCCACCTCCTTTGCTAGCATGACTGCTTCGCAGAAGAAGGTGACTGCCTCCCACTCCCTCTCGCCCCCAGACCATGGCTTACACCAGGGCCGGACGCGAGATGTCGCCGCCGCTGCCGATCGCCTCTACAAGGACACGGCGGTGCTCCGCCCAAGCGGGGCAGACCTCCACCGTGTCCTCTGGGCGATCCGGGTAATGGTGACACCCGGGCGTTTCCTCCCGCCTGATGATGTGCAGGAACCTCCCAAAACTTCCGTGTCAGGCGGATCTGCGGTAGGTGAGGGCGCCGTGGTGCCTCTCTAGCCACTCCTCAAAGAGGGGTCTTATCGCCACTATCGTGGCGTGCCCTGCGCTGAGTTGCGACAGTCGCTCTTTCCATGTCGCCATGAGGTCACGCCGGAGATCCGTCCGTTCCGCCGCGATTTGCCGCGGAAGCGGATTTTCCCCCCGGCGTAGTGCCTCCGTGCGCCACTAATACAGGCGCGCGAGGACTATCCAGATCCCATGGCGGCAGTCCGGCAAGGAGGCTTGCCGCCTCGTCCGAGATCGTGCGGTAGCCCCGGATAAGCCTTACGGCTACCACCTTCTGGGGCGCGTTCAGGTAGTGGGCGGCTCGCCGCCGCAGTGAACGCGCCCACACCGGGGCCCCGTATAGGGCCATGGACCGCACGACCCCTGCGTAAAGCCTCCGGCAGGAGGCGTTTGGCCCCCTCAGATTGGGCAAGAGCCGCTTGAAGGCGGTCCCGGCCCGTTCTAGTTTGGGGGCCAAACGTCGGAAGTGCTCGACGAAGTTCCACCGGCTGTCGAGGACGAGACCCAGGTATTTCATCGTCGTCTCGACGGCGATATGAACCCCTCCTTCCGTTAGTTGGGATCCCGATGGTGGCGCGTTCCGGGGCCCATGAAACGACATGGCCTCGGACTTATGCAATGCCACCTCGAGACCCAACTGCCGGATCCTCTCCACGACTATCGCAACCCCGCGTGTCATCGCGTCGGCCGCGCCTGATGCGACCTCCCCTGCGCCAGGACCAGCGCGTCGTCAGCGTAGCAAACCACGCTGACGCCAACAGGGAGGTCGGCCCGCAGCACCCAGTCGTAGCCGATGTCCCACAGGAACGACCCCAGAACCGATCCCTGCGGGACACAGCACGACATCTCTCGCCGGTTCCACTCCCCGTCGCGACCGGGGTAGATGACGGCTCTGTCCGTCAAATACGCCTCGACTATTCGACGGAGGTAGGTCGGCACCCGGTGATACCGGAGTGGCTCCACAATGCAGCTCCAGGGCAGGGTGTTAAACGCGATGGCGATGTCGAGTGACACCGCCACGACGACCCCACCCCGGGACACCGCGTTCCCCGTCGTGAGGGTTCTCACGCGCATGATGGCGTCCACCGTTGAGCGCCCCTTCCGGAAGCCAAACTGGCTGTCCGCCAGATCCGGCCCCGTCCTCACCAGGTGCTCGACGAGGCGGCCCGCAATCAATCTCTCAAAGAGCTTGCCGACCTCTTTACGCGAGTAAAGACGCTTTTTACGCTTTTCACGAAAATCGTCTTCGATATCACATTCTTCACAAACTTTTGCGATTATTATTAATTTGTAAGAAGAAGATACGCGGACGACGCGAATCCACACGTATAAATAAATAAATAATAGGTATTGTTAGTGGCCCAGGTCTGGCCATTTCTGCGCCCCTCCAGGGTCTGCGCCCTGTGCCTGGGCACCGCTGGCACCGCCCTATTTACGGCACTGCTTGTGGCCAAATAATATCAGCCGCACGGCTCGATCGATCAGGTTAAGCTACGCTTGCCGCCATTGGTCCGTGGATACCCATCCATGGTCCAACTGCGGTAACTCTACCTTAACAGGGTCGTTTAGAAGCCCGAAAGTCAGACAGCCAGTCTTACCAAGGGGAATCGTATTACCCAGTAACTGGGTTGTGGAGGTCAGATAGGCAGTCACTCCATATAAAAAAGTGATATTTATCTGCTTAGACTGGTAGCCGACCCCAACATCGTTGGGAAAAGGCTAGACTTGGCGAGGGGACTTTGCGGACAAACTACCATTTTTTTTAAATCATATATTGGGCTGCTTTTAAAGTTTAGCCAGCCATAATAAATAGCCATGGTTTTAGTCTGACTCAGTCAGAGTCAGACTAAAATATATTTTTTGATACATATAGGTAAGTAACATTTATTTACTTATTTATTTATCACATGAAATGATAAACATATTTTAATTTTTTGTTTTAATTTTATATACAATTTTTAACATGACGTGCAATATCAGACTGGTGTTCGCTAATTCACTTTTTATTACCGCCTTCAAAAAAGTAGGATTTTATGCATTCACGAGTTTTTTTTTTTGTTTATGTATGTTTTTACACCGATTTCTCAGTGATTACTGAGGGTCCACTCCCTCAGGACGAAGTCCGTAGTTTACACGAAGTTATGAACATAAGATTAGTTCGATTTTCGAACTAAGAATCAATGACAACACGATTTGACAGTTGTGCCTACGGCCGATGTGATTTACCCGTTTGAAAAATGGAATTTGACACTTGTTTTGACGGATAAATTACTTTTGGATGGACCCACATCTTCGTAGACAGGCTTAGAGAGTAGTGCCCCTGGACCGAAAACAATTTTAGTTTCGGAAGTCGGTGGCAATACTTATATAACTAGCTAGTCCTCTCGATTGTGCTTACCTGTTCTTGTCCATTCTGTGGTAACACGAAGGCCGGTCCGTCGGGCCTCCATCCGCTTGGCGCGTAGGGCGCCGGGGGCTCTGCCACCACTCCGCTCACTAACAGCGATATCACAGCCAGCAACTCCTGAGATTAGAAGAAACGAGGAAACATTAACATCACACACCATCACATACACATCACATCACCCCAAACATCATCATTATCTCTCTCATCTCTCCTCTTTATCATCTTTATCTCCTCTTTATCTTAATTCCTCTTTATCATCTCTGCAGTTATTTTATTGTTCACTTCATTCCTTGCAATATCATCCTTCGACAATCAATTTATAGAATGATGAGGAACAGGGTGTAAAGTTCACTCATACTCTATAGAAAAGGGAGGATCTTCCGACCAGACGGCTGTTGTGTCTGGCGGGCAACTGCCCAATGGTTCATGTCGGGCCGTTGTATCTATGCTAGTTGCGCGGTAAACTCTGCTTGCGAGATGCAGGATTTTGCGTGACGTCAGTACGACGCGTTGTTCTCATGTGGCGTTGTAGTTACCGCTACAAATTCACTGCCTGAAAACTTACGTGAAGTGACCTTCAAGTAAGCTGACAATAGTGTCAATCCCTAGCGATCCATAAGCATAAGGTTGAATGACAGTTTACTTCTTCACCAGCTCACTTCATTCCCCTAACTAATTTTCACGTTGAAATTTTGACAGAATAGAGCCGCTGAAATCAGACGTTTTTGTTCATTCATTCGGCAACTTTCAATCGAAAGTGAAAAAAGTAATTTAAAAAAATTAAACCGACTTCAAAAAGAAATTAACTCAAAATTATGAAATAACTTTAATTTCGGAAGTCGGTGTCTTAGGATCTGTATTTTAGTTTTATGCCACCGACTTCCGAAATTAAAGTTATTTCATAATTTTGAGTTAATTTCTTTTTGAAGTCGGTTTAATTTTTTTAAATTACTTTTTATTTCGCAATTTTTAGTTTTTGCACTAGTATTTGACCAAGGTTTTGAGATGTTTTCCCTTTGACACTACACCCGTAGCTCTTATCAATAAGCCAGGCCGTCACACTTACACGTATTAGTCCATATCTTGAAAATTACTGAATCGATCTTGATGAAACTTGCACTGTTCCCTAAGTTGAAGAAAATGTAAGCCAATAAAAAAAAATGGTCACGATCCGATTAATAGTTCCGGAGATATGCGTGGACAAACATACATACATACATACATACATACATACATACATACATACATACATACATACATACATACATACATACATACGTCTATGAAATTTTGTATATTTGTTTGGAAGCCCTAATAGATCATCATATGTGAATATAATGCAAATCCAATAATATTACATACATACGTATCGAATTGATAACCTCCTTTTTTTGAAGTCGGTAAAAATCAGCCCTAATTCAACTATTTGTGACTTATCATAAAAAACTAATAATCAAGTAATCCGTTAGCCCTTTACCTGATATTTTTAAATCATAATGTGGCATCACACTGAAGTGGGAAAATGTCAAATAACTTTTGGAGGGCACTGCTAGGGGCCTAAAAAGGCTACTTAGGCAGATTCATAAAAGGATAACATAATGGACAGTTAACCGTTAAGTTAATCGTATCAAATCCCATTGGTGAAGCATTTTTCGGTTATTGTCTGTGCTATAATACCAATCACATAATCAGCCTAGAATGTTCCCACTGCTGGGCCACAGGCCTCCTCTCTGTGAGAGGGAGTGGGCCGTAATCCACCACGCGGGCCCAGTGCGGGTTGGTAGATGTCACATGTCTTCGAATTTTTGGTTCTAGGACATGCCGGTTTCCTCACGATGTTTTCCTTCACCGTTTTGAGAGCAGTGGTGATGAAATAATTTACACAAAGTAAAGCGCTAGTCTGGGTTCGAACCTATGACCTAGAACTCGTAAGTCGCGACCGTTACCACTGGGCCACCACTGCTCGAATACCAATCAATCCAATCCAAATCCAATCCCAATCCCAATCTCTTTGAAGAACCTACGAAGTGCAGCGAAAAAAAGAAAAACACGGACTGTCTTCGCCATATTATGATCATATTATTATCAATGTTATCCTTTTATGATTCTCCAAAGTGGCCTCTTTAGGGCCCCAGGTCTTCCACACCTCCACACTCCAAAAATACCATTCATTAAAATTTGAAACTTTCATCCATTCTTTCCGAAATAATTCCAAACCCTATTCACTGAGTCAGAACCCTTCAGAGTTTAAGCTTGACTTTATAATTTAGATCAAAATAAACCAAAATTAATCTCCCTACTTAAAACTAATATTTACACAATCCCAAAACATCCCAATTCTGAATTGTTCATAATATCATGTTCCGTTAAGTATTAAGTCTTATAGAACTGATTATACCAGGGTTAATAGCGGTTGGTATCGGAGGACCCTTGGCCGCAACCCTCGGGCAGGGGATGCGAATTAAATTTGAAATAATATCAAGATATCTTGGTAAGCTAGCTTTTAATTTTGTGGGTAGTGTGGTGATTTTGATATTAGTTTATTAATAGGGTGCCGGGGTGGTTCTAAAAGTTGACAACGTCATCATCTACCCAGCCTTTTCCCAACTATGTTGGTCGGCTTCCAGTCCAACCGTATACCGCTTAGTACCAGTATTTTACATGGAGCGACTGCCTATCTGACCTTCACAACCCAGTTACTGGGTAATACGATACCCTAGTAAGACTTGTCGTCAGACTTTCGGGCTTCAGACTACCCGTAATGACTGTTTTTTGTTAAATCACCCGAGCGAAGTTGCCCGGTTCGATGGTCTTAACTTAAATAAGGATTTATTGTAGGTAAACAGATTTTTTGGTTTTGGGTGTTTAGTAAGCCACATTTGTGCGGAGGTTCAGTTAGCTTAAGGGGCTTATGGCTAAATATCAGCCTTAGTAATGAATCAATTTGTGAAAAAAATCTGTTCGTTGCAAAGAAAAACCGAAGTGCAGAATCGGGTCCTTGAGTAACTAAAGAAAGAAAGAAAAACTGCTACAACTATTACTACAACAACGACACAACAAAGTTTCTTGCCGGCTCTTCTCCATAGGAAACGACCAGAATTGAAACCGTGCACCTAGCTTCTGACGTTTCGTAAGTGCCCATGTAAGTTTATGTGAATATCAGTGACAGGAAGCTATTGAACACATCTGCCTACCCCTTTAAAGGGTACAGGCGTGATGTTATGTTGTGTGATTGCGCAAACAATGCATACATATGCGACAGCAGCAATCGGGGTTGATTTGCTGGCATTTATTGAAGAGTTCCGTTGTCTGTCTCCGAAACTCATCATCAGATCTTAACGAAATTTAAATTGGACTATTTCGAAATAAAGCTCTTTCGAATAAAAAATAATTTTGCAAATCCGTCTATATATGACGGAGTTATGGCCGAAAATACATTAAAAAAAAAACGAACCTCTTTTGAAGTCGGTTAAAAATATTTTGATTTTGATTTTGAAACACGCACAACTACTACTGGAACTACATATTATTATCTACTGCTACGTTATTTTTATATTATTATAAATGCGAAAGTGTGTCTCTCTGTCTGTTTTTACCTCTTCACGCTTAAACCGCTGAACCGATTTAGATGAAATTTGGTATAGAGATAGTTTGAGTCCCGGGAAAGGATAGATTTTATCCCGATATTCCCACGGGATCGACACTTATGCGGGTGAGACCGCGGGGCGTTGCTAGTAAATTAATGAAAGGTTACTTAAAGATGAAATAGTTCCATCTAAATAAAATTATTGATCCAAAAGCTATTACAGTGGTTTTTTTTTGTTAGCTATTATTGTCCCACTGCTGGGCGAACGCCACCCTACTCTCTTTCCATCGCTCTCTGTCCAGAGCTGCCAAGGACCAATCGTTCCATCTGAAATTATTGATCCACAAGCTACTTAAGATATTATAAGAATATGTTTTTCTCCACAAAAACAAATGATCCACTAAAGAAAATGACATCCAAAACGCAAACACGTAAAATCCTATAAAAATTCGTTACAAAAAAAAAAGCGAAAATATTGTAAAAAAGTTCAAATTCCGAACACAATCACAAACACACACACAAATTAATAAACACTAATAAAAAAAGAACGTGTGATCACCTTCATTTTCGTCGACTTTCGTTCTTATGCGTCGCCCGCGCATCGCTTTTATAGACAATAGTGTTCACACATTGACATTCGATGCGTGCGCTATATCGACCTTAGAACACTAGGGTTGGCACATATCGACTTTTGGACGATGCAAGGTAATCAGGGCTTGAAATGGTGGATTTATGATTATCATAGAATAGAATAGTTCTTTATTTGCACAGAAAGTAGGTACAAGTTACAGATGTTCAGTTTAAAATGATCCTGGTACTAAACAAAGTACATAGTACAGACGCCAGCACATCAAGCTACTACAATCTGTCAATTTTTTTAATAGATTTTCAACTTTATCGCTTATGCATAAGGTTCAAAGTTGATTGGGAAAATTTGACAGTTTCAGGTAGCTTGATGTGGTGGCGTCTGTACATGTATTTAAACAAAGTCAGTTTTCGTGTCTGTTTGTGTGACGACTTACGAGTAGTTCTAGCCTTCACAATGGATTTTAATGCACTTTTCACCATTATTAATTATAGAATTTATTTCAGAAGGTTGATGTGTAAAATAATTTCATACTTAGCACAGAATAAAGTGTTAGCTCTGTGGCATAGAAACAATCACAATCAGAGCCGTTGGCAGTGTTGCCACCTTAGCCCTTTTCGGGCTAGATCTAGCACTTTTTACTGTAGGTGAACTCGTTTTTTCATGCTTTAGCCCGAAAAGAGCAATCTAGCCCTTTTCAAGCGAGACGAAAACTTCGCACCGCGATTACCAAGTTATGAAACAATGCGTGTCATGTAGATAGATTTCGTCAGTTTACACTTTATGATCACTAATTGGGTATATTTTTAGTTTTGCTATGGTAACATTGGTAACCCTACGGCCCTACCTACTCTTTCTGCTTCTTTACTGGGGAATTCCCAAAGTTTGTTTCTAAGAATAACTCTGATTTTTAACAATTTAATAACTTAATTATAATTAGATTTTGGACTTTCTGAAATTAATACGTTTCAACTAAACAATTTTTAACCCTTTGCATTTGTATATATGTTTTTTTCACTTTCTAGCCCTTTTCATGGCAAAATTTTCTAAATCTAGCTCTTTCTAGCTTGTCCGACTGCCCCTTTTCAAAAACCGAGGTGGCAACACTGGCCGTTGGTCCCGGTTGTCATTCGTGGACCTTTGACAGTCGTTACGGGGGTTACAAATACGACCGACGCTCGACGTAACTTGAACATAGGCACTAAGAACTTTTGCGCATGTTCTCTCAGTCGCACTCGCCTCATGTCACCATTTGGTTCCTAAAAAATCTTACTGCGCAGCCTTCTGCGCAAAGTTCAGGCCCGCCAAGCTACGTCGGTCGTATTGTACAGACGCCAGCACATCAAGTTACTACAATCTGTCAGATTTCTTTAATAGATTTTCGACTTTATTGCTAAAGCATAAGGTTCAAGGTTGATTGGGAAAATCTGACAGTTTCGGGTAGGTTGACCTGCTGGCGTCTGTACCTACCTACGTATTACAATAACTAAAGTTATTTTAACTATTTTCGAGATAACTACGGTCAAAAGACCTACTGTTTAAAATACCTAAAGATCGTTTCACCGATTTTTCTAATAACTAATGAGCGAAATACATAAAGGATAATTCACCTACGGTTAACTCACCTATGGTTTATTCACCTACGGTTTATTCAGCTACAGTTAATAAACCTAAGGTTGATTGAACTAACGGTCGATTTATCTACTGTTGGTTTTTTGAACAAAAACCTGATTTTGTCTGTTTTTGTGCTTTTCAACCAGAAGACGACGAGGTCGACGTCAGGGGCACCCCGAGGTTCGGTTTGGTTAGGTTCCTTTAAACCCTGCAGACAGAAATAGGAGCCGCGGGGCTCCATCGACCTGACGTATGTCATGTGGTCTTTTTGCAACAAGTTGGAATCAAGGATCACACGTTAGCATAGGGCAACATTGTCGAACATAATGCTAATTTGATCGACTGTACAATGACTAAGATTTTTTATTAAATTCATTAGTAAACAATAAGATTCCCATCGCACGGAAACTATTAGCTGATCTTACTGATAAACGGTCTTTGTCACCTAGAATATTATGTAATTATCTAATAGGTATATGCCATTTGTGCCTATTTAAATTTAAATTTGTGTCTATACAGAATGTCAGGGACATCGTCGTGCAAACTGAAACCATGAATTCAGCACATGATTCCTAGAGTAGAATATTTTCGTCGGTTATAAAATAAAAAATAAGCCGTTTCTTATTAAAGCGAAATTTGGAAAATCCAAAAGTGCACGACTCATAATGGTATCTAATGCTCATAAAAGAATAATATTTTTTCATACAAACAAAATCCCCTTTTTCACCTCCTTAAAGGTTGAATTTCCAAAAACCCCTTCTTAGTGGACACCTACTGTTCACAAAGAACACACCCTCCAAGTTTCATGTCTCTAGGACCAGCGGTTTGGGTTGTGTGTTGATTTATAGTTAAGTCAGTCAGGACTTTGAATTTTATATAGATATACATATAGAAGATTCCTACAAGCTATTTACCACCGCAACACGTTTTGGCATTCCGCAGGCGTTAAGAAAAACCCTTAGCGATTGTGAACACGTTCCGTACGTCTGTTTGAAGTCTGTCGCGTTTTGACATAGTTTTTATAGTTATGTAATATGGTTTCTTCTATAAATTACTGCCGGTGTGCGTGCGGGAATTTATAAGGTTGTATTTTAAGTATTTTGTAGTCCTGTATGGTTCTTAGTTGAAGATAGATCACCTTAGGGCTTAGACAAAGTGACATTCTACACTCCGTTCTCAGTTATTTTTCCTCTGACAGCAGCAACCTGTCCTATCAGCAACTTTAATGTACCGAGAATAAAGATCACAATGGTTTAAACTGTCCTCCCATACCGACTGTAATTTGAAAATATTGTAAAAGCCAATTATTTTTAAAAAGAGTAACCGTGGAGTTTCTTGCCGGTTCTTCTCCATAGGAAACGACCAATTGGAACCGTGCACATAGCTTCTGACGTTTCATAAGTGCCCATGTAGGCTTAGGTATGTGAAATAAAATATTTTGATTTTGATTTTGAAACAGCCTTGTCAGTGGCAGCAACCCAACAACAACCTTATTAGAATGAGAATAAAGATCACTGTGATTTGGACAGTGATGCTAAAGCAAAAGTAAAATAACTGAGAAGGGACTGTAGTTGAAGGAATAGGCCCTAGTTTTCTTTTACATAACCAAACTTGGTTTATCAACCTTACCTACTTTTATAAACCGGTCAAGAGCGAGTCGGACTCGCGAACCGAGGGTTCCGTACCATCATGTTTTTAATTTTTCGTCGGCAAGGCCTATAGTCGTCAGAGAATTTTAACACTGTGTACTGCGGTGTAGAATATTGCAATTTTGTGTCAGCGCCATCTCTTGACCGATACTGGAACTAATGTAACTTTTATTTATACCTACTATGTTCACAAATAAATCACCATTTAAGTAAGCAAAAAAAAAAAAATTTTGTTGATGACTTCTGAAAAAGTATGCTATTTAGAGACCTCGTTTTATTGTTTCTGTAATATTTACATAAACTTCTATCACATAGAATAATTTCAGATTTTTCTCTTTGCAAACTTCGAAGATAATGGTATTTTTTTTTCAAAAGTCGAAAATTCTGCGGCCTAAAAAATAAATAAAAAATGTTTGAGAATGTGCAAACTGCGCTCTTTCATATGATACCCCACATGCCCTAGTAGCCCCACTTTGAATTTTTCAGACCCCCTTTCAGTCCCTGTTGCAAAAAATATACATACCTATATTTTTATTTCTTTCTTATTTGCAAAACAGCAAACGTCATATAAAACTATTCCAAATTAATTTCAAGTTGATAGCATTAGTAGGTAGTTCTTGAGATATACAGCTGTGACAGACAGACAGACTGAGTCTCACCATAAGGGTTCCGTTTTACCATTTTGGTACAGAACTCTAATAAGTCTTAAATCACCCTAATAAAAACAACGAGCATAGAATAAGGTCTAATTTTCCAATTGTCAGATAACCTCCGAGGAATAAATATGACAGTTTGGCAGCTTTTGTAAAGAAAATACGTCAAACTGCCATATTTAACTTTGTTCCTCAGATAAAAGTTATCTGACAGGCTCGTGGCTATATGATAACAGCCGCATAGGTCGATCGAAGAATTAAGCTACCCTTGCCGAGGTCGGTTCGTGGATGGGTGACTATCCATTACATATCGAGACCTCTCCGTGCGTTGGAAAGCACGTTAAGCCGTTAATCCCGGCTGCCATTCGTAGATCTTTGACAGTCGTCGTTACGCGTAGTCAAAAACCCAAAAGTCTAACAAATAGTTTCACCAAGGGGTATCGTGTTAACCAACAACTGACATCTGGAGGTCAGACAGACAGCTCCATTTAAAATACTATCTATATATATAAAAGAAGAAACTGACTGACTGAATGAATGAATGACTGACTGACTGACTGACTGACTGACATATCAACGCACAGCCGAAACTACTGGGTCTACGAATGTGAAATTTTGCACACGGCTTCCTTTTATAATGTAGGGGAGCACTAAGAAGGGGTTTTTGGAAATTCAACCTTTAAGGGGGTGAAAAGGGGGGATTTCGTTTGTATGAAAAATCTTATTCCTTGAGTTAATAAACTTGAAACTTGGCACAAATACTTATCTAAGTAAATTATTAAGTTTGGCATTTTTTGTTTTTCTTAACTACCCCCTAAAAGGGAATTGGGGGGTGTCAAAGTTTGTATGGAAGAATTTTAACGGGCTGTCCGAATATCTCGAAACTCAGTATTTATACTTAAGACCAAAAATAGAGAAAAACGTGTATCATGGTTTTCCAAAAATGTACCCCTAACGGGGTGAAAAGGGGTAGTTAATTTTACAGGGGAGGATTTTACTGCGTGGCTTGATTAACTCGAAAATTGGTACAAATAATGTTTGAGTCAAGTAATGAGCACATCCCAAAGGATTTTTCGAAATTCCACCCCTGTGGGGGTGAAAAGCGGGGATACAGTTTATATGAAAAATCTTATTCATTTGGTTAATAAACTTGAAACTTGGCACGAATACTTATCTAAGTAAATTATGAAGATTGGCACTTTTTGTTTTTCTAAACTAGTCCCTAGAAGGGGATTGGGGGGTGTTAAAATTTGTATGGAAGAATTTTAACGCGCGGTCCGATTAACTCGAAACTCGGTAAGTATTTATACTTAAGACCAAAAATAAAAAATACCACGTATCAGGGTTTTTCGAAAATCTACCCCTAACGGGGTGAAAAGGTGTAGTTAATTTTACAGGGGAGGATTTTACTGCGTGGCTTGATTAAGTCGAAAATTGGTATCAATAAATCTTCGAGTCAAGTAATAAACACATCCTAAACGATTTTTCGAAATTCCACCCCTGTGTGGGGGGGGGGGGGGGAAGCGAGGATACAGTTTATATGAAAAATCTTATTCATTTGGTTAATAAACTTGAAACTTGGCAATATTTGGCTCAGTATATAATAAATAATGTCACTTTTAGTTTAAAAACATACCCTCACAGAGGATTTAGAGGGAGACAAAGTTAATAAGTTAGAAAAATATGTAACCCGCTGTCGGATTAACTCTAAACTCGGTAAAAAAGTAGGTAGGTGTTTTAGGGTTTTTCAAAACTCGACTCCTACCAAGGTGGAAAAGGGTAATAAAGTTTAAGGGGTGGATTGCTGGGAAATATAGTAGGAAATGTTGTATCCACTAGCAGGAATAGCGCCTCCAGTGTTTCGCAGAGCACTGGCTTCAGCGAAAGAGCCAAAATGGTCTCCGACACACGACCCTTTGCACGACAACATCCTTGTGCCTGTGCCACAAAGGCTGAAAAGCCGAAACAGTTTTTTAAAGTGTGTCGTCCCACTCACTGGTGAACCATCACAAGAAAGACTGAAGATGTGGCGAGACAGTCCTTCCTTACCAAAACCCAAAATTTTTAGAGGAAAGTACGAAATACACGCGGACGAAGTCGCGGGCAAAGTGCTAGTATAATATATATATACAGGGTGAATTTTCCAAGTGGGCGTTGGATAGCCAAATCCGAAACTATGGGAAATAGCGAAAAGTACTCAAAGGAGTCGCTGGGTCGATTTTGATGAAAACTAAAACTGCATCATTGGATTTTTGAAAAATCTATATTTCTAGCCATATAATATATATATACAGGGTGAATTTTCCAAGTGGGCGTTGGATAGCCAAATCCGAAACTATGGGAAATAGCGAAAAGTACTCAAAGGAGTCGCTGGGTCGATTTTGATGAAAACTAAAACTGCATCATTGGATTTTTGAAAAATCTATATTTCTAGCCAGGAATCGAACCCGTTGATTTTGAAAAAAAAAACACTTTATTAGTACACCATTCGATAGTGTCGCTGATAAGGATCTAATTCTGGGAAGTAATGACATACGGGAAACTAAACTTTATTTGTAAGGGGGATAGTATTCAGCTGCAACCCAGTTAGACTGGAAGCTGATCCCAACTAAGTTACGTAAGGCTAAGCAGTTTGAAGAGTAAACACTTATTGAAGCGGAGAAACATTTTGATATTTATGGCATGTTTTTTCATATTATACGTGTTCTCCGTCTAAAGCTTACACCGTGATTATTAGAAAGAGCGGAATTTTCAGATTTCCGCTGTAAAATCCCATGGGACAACATGGGTGTCTGAAATTCAGGGCGGGTTGGCAAAAATATGGGACACATTGCTACTCTACGTCTTAATATAATATTTATGGTATGTATCATCCTATACCATAGTATTTAAGCACAAAACAATTCAAGTAAGGAAAACTAATAAAACTTTTATTATGAGCTTCTAGGCTTCCAATAAATGATTATCAAATATGAACGGAAACATGTTGTAAGCAACATAAGAGTTCAAGTTATTGTTACAAGTTCAATTCAATTTATACTTCGGAATAGGTCATCATCTGCCTAGCCTTTTCCCAACTATGTTGGGGTCGGCTTCCAGTCTAACCGGATGCAGCTGAATACCAGTATTTTATATGGAGCGACTACCTATCTGACCTCCACAACCCAGTCTTGGTGAGACTGGTTGTCAGACTTTTGGGCTTTTGACTACCCGTAACGACTGTCAAAGATCCACGAATGACAGCCGGGACCAACGGCTTAACGTGCTTTCCGAGGCACGGAGGGGTCACGGTATGTAAAGATGGTCACCCATCCACAGAACAACCGCGGCAAGCGTAGCTTAACCTGATCGATCGACCTGTGCTGCTTTCACGAGCCCGCGCGTCCGCCTTCCAGTTTTGACGGAACCTATCCAGCTCGTCCCGCCATCTCCTTCTAATTTTCTCACATCTACATAATTTTCAAATGTTTACCAGTAAACTGTTTCCCATTTATTGAGCAACTCTAACGGAGTAAAGTTACTGTTACCAGTATAACCTTCAGGTTGGCATAATCAGCCTATAAAGCTGCTGGTACACACCCCGCTGGGCTGGGCTGGGCTGGCGGGACTGTAACCCAATACACAGCCCCAGTGCTGGTTGGTAGATATCACATTCATATCTTCGAAGTTTTTATTCTAGAGGTTAGGTTATGCCAAAGATGTAGCAAAGACATAACCCCTTTTATGTCAACCACCAAATCACACCACAGAACCCAGTTATGTCCAACCACACCATTTCAAATCTTCACACAAAAGTCTTATTCAATTTTTCTCAAACGATTCATCATACTCATACCAAAAAGCAACCTCCACATCCTTCCTTCAGCGTATTTATTAAATTTTCATTTAATATAAGCTGGCTAAGAGAAAATATTAAAATGTTCACTGGCTAGGATCCAAGTGAATCCATTGTACTATTTGGCGAGCACCCTGCATTGTAAACAGAATAAGGCCCGTTCACATGTCCGATACAGCCAGTGTTGGATATAAAGTTTGGCGAATGTTTGTGGAAAATATTGGTGTTATAAATTCACCCCTTTATTTATTTATGTTGCTTAAAGTTTAGCAGTTAGACCACCTTTTCACACTTTTATTATTGAGTTAGACCATATATTTTTGACGTTTAAACGTCACTTAACTTTAATCATCGTTTATAAATAAACCCCTCAGTGGCTATTGCGGTAATTTGTGATAAAGAGGGAACAATAATAGCGACAATTAAAATTGGTTTCATATAATTAAATTTATTGTATCTTTAATTCAGACACAGTCCATAAAATATTTACAAAGAAGGCGTTAGTTAGGTTGTTAGATAAACTTATACATAAAAAAAATTGTTAGTAAATTAGTAACAACTTTTTCTTATGCTGCGGTAAAAAGATTTATCAGTCGGCAAATTAGTAAAGGAGCTGCCTATATATATAGTCCTCCAGACGGTATTTCGGCCAAACGGGAAATTCCGAATGGAAAAACCCAATAAAACTATGCCAGCAGTGGACGTCTTTCGGCTGAAACTATGCACGACTTGGGAATCGAACCCCGTACCCCATGCTCAGCAGTCGCGCTTGCGACCACGACACCAACGGGGCAGCAAATTAGTAAAGGGGCTACCTATCCAGGATGCGCCGAGAAAATTATTGATTGCGCCACTCACAGGACGCATTCGGTAGCTCACCTCAACACGACTGCTTAAGGCTCAACTCATACCAAAAGAGCGTCGAAGCGTAGCGAAGCGGAGCGCAGTTTCAGCGTCATATGAATTTTAACTTTATTTTCATTACTATAATACTTATTATCGCATGAGAAACTCGAACGAGTCGCGCGGATGCCCGCGGCCCCGCTGGACTTCCGGCGAATAGCCTTCTCTACCGAGCGGTTGCGATAATAAGTATTACAGTAATGAAAATAAAGTTAAAATTCATATGACACTGAAACTGCGCTCCGCTTCGCTGCGCTTCGGCGCTCTTATGGTGTGAGTTGAGCCTAAACCATATCAGGACTATCTCAAATCTCAATGAATCAGATGTAAAGAATACCTATTATTATGCATGAGGTACCGTACATTTGGTAATGTACCCGTGTTTGAATATCAATGACCAAGGCATGTATTTAAATTGCGATGGTCAAGATTTTGCTACCTATCCAGGTTACGCCGAGAAAATTATTTATTGCGCCAATCACAGGACACATTCGGTAGCTTACCTCAACACGACTACTTAAACCATATGCAGCGGTGCTATTCTGTAAAAATCCCACCGTGAAAACTTAGGTGAAGTGAGCGTTGAGTGAGCTGTCAATTCCTAGCAAAAACAAATTCACTTCACCTAAATTTTCACGGTGGGATTTTTACAGAATCGACCGGCAGGACTATCTCAAATCTCAATGAATCAGCTGTAAAGAATACCTATTATTATGCACGAGGTGCCACTCGTATACATTTGGTAATGTACCCGTGTTTGAATATCAATGACCGAGGCATATTTAAATTGCGATGGTCAAGATTTTGAGGACAATTCAGAGGAAATTTCTATGTTGACCATGGGTTTAGTAAGGTTTACTACATATAAGACTTACATCAGCTTTTATTTAGAATGACAACGCACTGCGATGCCTCTGGTAATGTAGCTATCTATAGGTTAAAATGACCCGTTAAAACTTTTTAACAAAAAAAAAAACCGACTTCCAAAAAAAACACTACAAAGTGAAAAATAACTTTTATTTCGGAAGTCGGTGTCTTTGGATCTGTATTTTAGTTTTTTGCCACCGACTTCCGAAATAAAAGTTATTTTTCACTTTGTAGTGTTTTTTTTGGAAGTCGGTTTTTTTTTTTGTTAAAAAGTTTTTATTTCTCGCTTTTTAGTGTGTCTGTTTATAATGTATCTAAGTTACAATAGCCTAATGCCAACTTGCTCATCGCCTTTTACAAAATATTGCTTTTCCCGATGCAGGGACGTTATTTGTTGAGGAGTTCTCCTGGTATTCCACCATCAGCTCCATTTCACCATTCGCATTGTGACGAGCATAACTTGCTTAGCAACCATATTAAAGTAAGTAATCGAATCGCAAACCGGGAAATACTTATTATTGAGTAGTTCCGGTTGCCATCTGTGGTCTTCATCATCAGTCCCACTTCACCAAATGATACTTTCCGAGAGCAAATGCACGAGTTACTACAAAAAATACCCAAATCGCTATAGGTGTGCCTATAATACTTGAAGAGTTCCTTCGATTTCTCCAGGATCCCATCTTCAGATCCTGACCTGCTGACAATGGGACCACCTGGAAAGTATACCCTTTCAAACAAAAAAATAATTTTTGAAATCGGTCGAGCCGTCTCCGAGTAATCGGGGAAAGGTTCCGACGAATTGAGAACCTCCTCCTTTTTGAAGTCGGTTAAAAATCAGGGGCCTACTTTATAAAACCAACAGGCGACAGGTACGTCAGGGGCGTCTTTTCAGGCGCGCGCTGAAAACCAGCGTTGGGGCTGTCTCGTATAAGGGTTAGCATTATGCTGAGCGATGGCCGTTTTGCGTGGGTGTGACGCATATTTTCCCCAACTAGTAATTTTTTTGTGTTTATGTACTTTCTTTGCATCATGTTTACCGTATTTTCTTTCTTGCTCTATCATTCGTCACAAATCAGCCACTTATATGCTAAATACCATCATTTAACGTAAAACAAAAGGTGTATTTTCGTAACCACCGTCACAGCGTCGATTGAATGTCACAGAATTACGTGCGCATCATAATTGGGTGACGTGTTTGTCATTTACTTGGCAATAGTTGACTGTGAACCTGATCTGCATACATCAGGAACTTTAAGCAGAGTTGAAGACGTTGCTTGATGTTATAGAAGTTGTATTAACGCTATATGAATTTATGGGCATCAATCAAACTCAAACTCAAAGCATTTATTTCAGTGAAGTTTACAGGCGCTTTTGAACAGTCAATGCGTTGCTCAGTTAAAGATGAAACTAGTTGCCCATTCTTTGGAATGGGCGTAGATGATTCATATAGAGAATAACGAAGAAAGTCCATGTTAAAATATTGTGGCAAAATATTGATAACGTCATTCATGTTGAAAGTAAACATATTAAGTAGTGAGAACGGTGTAGAAGGACGTGCACGTTAAAAGCGTCCAGAGAAAAAAGACAAAAAAAAACTATTCAAAAATAAAATTATTAAAATGCCCCAGATTAGAAAGTCCGTCGCGATTGCACCATCTGTGATGCCCACGTTTGACTTTGCTGGAATATTGAATCGTACCCAATTTACCAGGAAATATCCTTAGTTTATTATTAGCCGTGAAAATAAGGTCAGTTCCCTTAAATATATGACTCATTATCAAAATAAAGATTATGGATCGATATGCGCAGGACCTTGAGGACTAGCCAAGTCCTCAATGTGAACGGTTAGCATTTTCCTTTTGAATTTGGTTTTAATATGTGTGACAACCAGTCTTACCAAGAGTTGTCCTTTTACCCAGTAAACGGATTGTGGGTTGTGGAGGATAGGCAGTTAATCAATAAATTTAGCCTATCGCAGTCCACTGCTGGACAAAGGCTGATTGGTCTCTGCATAGGCCCAGGCTGAACCACAACACCCGGTCCTTCGCCTTCCACATCCAGATTGTCCCAGCCACTTTCTCAAGGCAGTCGCTCCATGTAAATTACTAGTATTCAGCTGCATCCTGGTTAAATTGGAAGCCGACCTCGACATAGTTAGGATAAGGCTAGACAGATCATGTTGATGACCTTTTAATACGTGTAATATCTTCACTTAATTTTTTTAGGGAATAATACCAATGAGCAAAAGTAGTTTACTACAGAAGCGGTCATCATCTGCCTAGCCATCTGTCAGACTTTCAGGCTTCTGACTACCCGTAACGACTGTCAAAGTTCTACGAATGACCGCTGGGCCTAACTGCTTAACATGCTTTCCGAGGCACTGAGGGGTCTGTGTATGTTATAGATCCACGCATCCACGGACCGACCTCGGCAAGCTTTGCTTAACCTTGAAGATCCACCTGTGGGGCTGTTATAATTTAGCCACGAGCCCCTCCCGAACTTTGCCAATTTTGCATGATCCCGCTTGTGTCTTATAAAGACGAAGCCAGCACCCAATATTGGTCATATTTATATCCAACATTTGGCATTGGCCCCAACATGTACAACCAACTCAATTCGAAGGTCTGAGTAAGATATAATATGCTATTTTTAGATCGTAAGGGAATGCCATAAATTCTTTGGAATAGTGTCTTCTTTCATGGAAAACTTCAATATACAGAAGTTTGGCGTGTCTTTAGCATAATTATTGGAGTTTTAAGTAAATCTATATGTAACTATGCTAATAATAAAGCTGAAGAGTATGTTTGTTTTTTTGCTGTTTGAACGCGCTAATCTCCGGAACTACCAGTCGGATTTGAAAAAATATTTTTGCATTTGATAGCCCAATTCTTGCGAAAGGCCATAGGCTATTTATCATCACGCTAGGATGCTTAGGAGCCGAGCAAAAACAAAAACTCAGAAAAAACGCTGAGTGAAAAAGAAGTAATGGTGGGAATGTGAAAAGGGAACAAGAAATTTTACGCGGGTGAAGTCGCGGGCAGAAGCTAGTATTTTTATATATCACTCGGGTCATTGTCCTTAATATAATGTTTGCGTCTGCATGTTTTAAGAGTAAACTCAACCAGACTTATTTATCTTGCCAGAATATTGTATCCTTACGTGATTCAGAAATACAATAAAGCATGTTGTATGCTTAGTTAAACCTTTTGTAAGTTTGTAGGCTTTTCATATCGGATGTCTAGTTATCGTCTATGAAATAGATTACTCCTAGGCCTTCGTATACACAGGGTGTCCGGTAATTAAGATAACCTATTAAGGGGTCATTGTAGGTACCTACTTATCATTATGAACAACTATTACTATGGGACCAAACCTGAAATCGCGAAAAAAAAATCAGCTGTTCCCTACATTTTCACGAGATAAGCGAACATAAATGTAGAGAACAGCTGATTTTTTTAGCAATTTCATGTTTGGTCCCGATCGCTGGTACTTTGCTGAATGAAAAATGTCTGAAATGACACATGATCATCACCTGCCAAGCCTTTTCACTGTTAACTGGTGGCTTCCAGTCTGACTGGATGCCGCTGGCAGCAAAAAGGTTATACTTACATGCTTCCCTAAAAGTATACTACACACTGACCTCTATCATACTTGTATACGGACCCACTAAAAAGTGAAAAATAAAAAAACTGATTTACAAAAAAAAAACCGACTTCCAAAAAAACACTACAAAGTGAAAAATAACTTTAATTTCGGAAATCAAGGGCAAAAACTAAAATACCTACAGACATCCAAAGACACCGACTTCCGAAATTGAAGTAATTTTTCAATTTGTAGTGTTTTTTTGGAAGTCGGTTGTTTTCTTATGTAGAAAAGTTTCTTCTTACACCTACGCGAAAATATGTAAACCTGCCATATGTGCTAATTATGCAAATAATTATCACACAATTGCAGCCTACCATAGCCCCATATCCAAAAATAGTAATTAAATTAACGAATCTCGTACATTTATGTAATCAAAGGTTTTTTTTTCTATCGCTCATTGATTGTCTGACCACGCTCTGATATTGACCTGCACAAGACTTGCATTATAATTGTGACCCTGAGTTTGTGGCTCCTAACGTTGTTCGGTGGAACATTATCAAGAACATTTTGTGGAAAAGTCTTTTTAACTCTTAAAATTTCTTCATGTCCGTCCATCCGTCCGGGTGATACACAGCCATTTTACATGTGCGTGTGGATTGAGAGATCTTTTCGAAAAACTCTTCCAATCCCAACCAAAATTATGAGAGGATTTAGGAAATAATTGTGAAAACTTCATGGTAAGGTATAAAATTTGTGAAACCTAAACAAAGAAAGTTAGAACTCATAATCTGGACAACTGAAGAAAAAGCCATAACGCGTATCCAAGAATATAATATACTGCCTAATGTGTTTATAATTTGCATTTTAATTAATTGTGAAGGATTTGTACTCGGACACTATTTGCACTATACTGGCATAATCATCTTCTAATGTTCCCACTGCTGGGACACAGGCATCCTCACTTCGAGAGAGGGCAAGCGGGCCCAAAGCGGGTTTGTAGATATCACATGTCTTCGATTTTTTGTTCTGGGACATGCCGGTTTCCTCACGATGTTTTCCTTCACCGTTTTGAAAGCAGTGGTGATGAAATAGTTTACACAAAGTAAAGCGCCTAACCGTCTGTCTGTGGCTATTGAACCTTGGCTTCCTTTTTAAGGTGATATATTGAAAAAATTGGTTTTTCTATTTCGTGTAACTTGTTAGGTGTGTGGTGGAATAGGGATTTACCATTTTGGTATATGTTTTTTGAATCTTTGGTCTAGTATCATAAAAAAGGAATAACTACACGATTCAATAATTTTTTCTCGATACCTACAATAAAATTGCAAAGTTATATCTATTTTTTTACTTTTTTCGACATCACAGAGCGTTTACGCAGTAGGTACCTACGGCATTTCATACAAACTTTCAAATCCTTGTTTTTCGAAATGAATGAACCGATTTAATGAAACTTCATATGCTTAAGCAGGATACAAAGGTTTAAAAAGAAAAGTAGTGCTATGTACAGCGAAATTAGACCGATTTTAAATTTTCCATAGAAACAGATATTTCCAGTTATCTTTTTTTAAATAAGACATTTCGAAAATGTTCTTAAGTAGCTTAATAATAATAATAATTTATTTATTCATACAGACAACCAATGATCCACAAAATTAACATTACGCGTTTTATTATGCGTATTAAGTTTCATTAAAATCGGTTCATTCATTTCTAAAAACAAGGGCTGGAAAGTTTGTATGAAATGCCATTCGGCGTAAACGCTCCTAAGAGTTATTCAATGGAATTTACTTTAAAACACAGAATTATCATATCAAAGTTTACTCAAAGTAGTTTTAAATTTAATTCATATATTTTGTTAAAAAAGGAGTAAATTCGTTTTGGCACATACGTCGTTTTATTCCGAGCCATCTTTCTTCTTTTGCGTTTCAAAAGTAATTGCATCACTTTCGCTCGCTTTCTTTCTTTCGCTTTTTTCTTTTTCTTTCGATTTATTTTCGAGGTAGCGCATTAATACTAAACTATTAAACAAGATGTTTTGAAGGGTCGCTAGTTAATAAATAAAACAACATCATTATTTTAAACTTATATTATATTCGACATCAGAGATGACGTTGACTTCTTGATTCCCGTTTGGATCACCTGCTGGTCATCAATGGGTCTGGAACATGCGCCCTTGAGCCTCGACCTCATCGGGTTTCTCCTGACCTGATAGAAAGGCAAAGAACGAGTCTTCTTTTACCCTGAAACAAGATGTCACAATAACCAATACCGATGGTGTAGTGGCTACCCAGCAACTAACGGTCAAATAGAAAATTTAAAGAAAGAAAGAAGATTTAACACAGACACACAATACACCAGATAGTTAGATAAATAATAATAATAATAATTGACGTTTAAAAGTGCCTTTAATGTGCCTATTTGAAATAAATGATATGACTTTGACTTTGAATTAGCTAGCGAAACTCTGCGTGTTGGGTAACGTGTTGGGTATCAATATGGTAAAACATTTAAAATACATATTTGATGACTTTTTTTCTGGATCAACGACCGTAGTTACTTGAAATATTAGTTTAAGATCAGTGTTTTTTTTGTGTAAACCTCAAAGACGTTTTGGGTGGGTAATTGATTTATCACACTAATATTATAAAGGCGAAAGTTTGTGAGTGTGTGTGTTTATATGTTTGTTACTTCTTTACGCTCAAACGGGTGGACCAATTTTGATAAAATTTTGTATGGAGGTAGCTGACACTCTTGATTAACATAAAGGCTACTTTTTATCCCGATATTCCCACGGGATCGAAAATTGTGCGGGTAAAACCGCGGGGCGCAGCTAGTTTGAAATAAATGCTTTCGAGTTTTGAGTTTCATAAAACAAAACACCTGATTTTATGCCCTTATAAAAGTGAGTGATTGCGTAAGAATTTAAACGCAACAGGGTTGGTTTATATTCTCACCATATACTTTTGGAACAGATCATACACGCCAGTTCACACTAATCTCCGTTAATCTATATACTAATATTATAAAGCTGCAGAGTTTGTTTGTTTGTTTGAACGCGCTAATCTCTGGAACTACTGGTCCGATTTGAATGATTCTTTTAGTGTTGGGTAGTCCATTTATCGAGGAAGGCTATAGGCTATATAACATCACGCTACGACCCTTAGGAGCCGCGCAGCGTGTGACACCGCGGAGAACAGCTAGTTTAATCATAAGATCCAAACAAATGGAGGCAAGGACAGGATAAATAATTATTTCTCTGCCAATCCATATAGGACATGACTTGTACGCAAGCCATCTTGACGATGATGTCAACTTTAGCAAATACGCCTCAATGCCAAGTCTTACAAAGGTTTTGTATTAAATACAAACCCGTAATTTTAAAGTATTGTAAAAGCCAATTATTTTTAAAAGACATGTTGCGCCGACCCAAAATAAATTGGGATAAGGCAGGAGAATGAGTCATCATGAATGATAATGACTCGTTGGAGGTTCCTCCCTTTTCATTGGAAGATCATTATTAACTACCGAAATGAAAACTGCGGTGGTTGTGGTAGTAAAAATTTGGTCCTTCGAGCCGGATTTTTACTACCAGAACCAGCGCATTTTCATTTCGGTAGTTAATATTTGAAGGTAAAATATCAAAAAGAAGAAAAGACTTGCTCAATCATAATTTTTTGTCTTCAATACATTGTTAAGTATGCTTAAGAGAAATGAATGTATTGTCCACCTCGTAATTGCTTTGTCACTTGTGACAACAATCCCTACTAAATTTTCACATAAGTTGAAACCATCTAACTGTCACATAGACAAATAGACCTTCGGGGTAATTGCGTAACACACAATGGCAATGTCATTAATTTTGACAATTTAAAAACATTCATTGCGTCATTAAAGCGTTCATTTGTTTGTTTGGCTTCGGGGAAAAACACTCAACCACCATACAAGCTGGAGTACCACAGGGAAGTGTGTTAGGCCCAAACCTGTACAAGTTGCTAAACACGCGTTAACCCCGAGCTGAAAAGCAACACCATTGCGACCTTTGCAGAGGACATTGCTACACCCACTTGAATCAAATGTATGGGTGGTTTGATGGTCATTGAAAGATCATTATTAACTACCGAAATGAAAACTGCGGTGGTTGTGGTAGTAAAAATTTGGTCCCTTAAATTTGACCTCATCTTTGTGGTAAACGCCGTATTACTTTATTTACGAATTCGAGCAGACGAATTTTTCAAACAAATAATGTAAGTAATGGATTAATTAGCAGTTTCCTTCAAAAATCTTCGGAATATGATAGAAATTGTGTTACGCAATTGGGTACTTGTAGTTCTATCACGTGCAAGTGACATTCAACCTTAATATGGTGATAATAAAGGTGATAAAGCAATTACGAGGTCGATTGTAACACTTACTCTACACTGTCTACTCGTTCATCTTCGTCATCACTGGCCTGAAAAAATACATATTGAATTCCTCATCATCATCATAATTATATTATATGCCTATAATGTTCCCACTGCTGGGACACAGGCCCCCTCTCTGTGAGAGGACGTGGGCCGTAATCCACCACGTGGGCCTAGTGCGGGTTAGTAGATGTCACATGTCTTCGAATTTTTGGTTCTAGGCTATGCTGCTTTTTCTAACGATGTTAAATTACTTCATCACCACTGCTCTCAAAACGGTGAAGGAAACCAAAAATTCGAAGATATCCATGCTGGATTACGGCCACTATTTCATAGAAAGGTGCTGGTATAATGTTGCCACAGTGAAAAGATTATATATCATCCTTATTAAAAAACAAAGTTTATCTTTGGACTCTAGTCCTAGACCACCGATGCATTTTCGAAATTCGAACTCTACAAAGTTAAAGTTCTAATTAAAAAAACTGACGACAAACCCGTGTCTAATTTGAAGTTTACCGTGCTCTGAAGAAGGTTCAAAATACAATAACTAGGACTAAAGTTAAGAACTCGTTTTGTAATGACGTTAGAACCTTTTTATATTGTACACAAACGTTTTTCTTTCCGTGAAAAACTACGGTTTATCGTCGTGTTTAGACACGGTCGTCAGCCTTATATGCATAGAAATATTATATGTATGGATCACTGTATGGAGCTTGTAATAAAACCGTGCCGTCTACAAAGGTCCTTATTCAGTGGCTTATATATCTTAATACAACATCCAGAATGTAACATTTACCTGAAGACTAGTAATTTCGCTGTCTGTGTTGATCAGCTGGTCAGACAGGTACTGAGTGATATGGTCCTCTCGATCAACCACGTCTATATCCTCGTGCAGAATTTGGCGCTTCTCGCTTTCACGCTCTGATGCGTTTTTATGCCCTGGAGCGTTACGCCCTGCAGCGGTATGCCCTTGTACATTCGGCTCTGATAGATTACGCGCTGTGTGATTGCTCACTGTATTTTCTGAAAATTGGTAATTTAAAAAAATATTTTATCCTATTATCTATTATTATAACCTAATATCTATTTTAACACTTTTATATTTATAACATATATTATAATCTATTAACTTTTAAAATTAACCTTATATATAATTTATATTTTAACCTAATATCTATTTTAACACTTTTATATTTATAACATCTAATACAGAGTTAATGCAATCCATAATCAATACTTCAGTGCACTACAGGGCGATAATTATAATCTATACAGGGTTATTTGTAAAACACCAGCAACCTCTTAAGAGGTCATTGTACTCATCATTATGAACAACTTTTATTATGGGACCAAACCTGAAATCGCGAAAAAAAATCAGCTGTTCCCTACATTTATGTTCGTATAACTCGTCAAAATGTAGGGAACAGCTGATTTTTTTTTCGCGATTTCAGGTTTGGTCCATAGTAAAAGTTGTTCATAATGATGAGTACAGTGACCTCTTAAGAGGTTGCTGGTGTTTTACAAATAACCCTGTATATATAAAATGGTAAACTGACTGATTGTTGATATATCAACGCACAGTCTAAACCGCTGCTCCTAGAGACATGAAATTTGGAGGGTGTGTTCTTTGTGAAGAGTAGGTATCCACTAAGAAAGGGTTTTTCGAAATTCCACCCCTAAGAGGATGAAATTTCACGCGGACGAAGTCGCGGGCAGAAGCTAGTAATTTATAAAATAAATAATAATATTAAATATAAGATTTTTTTTTTATACCTATTTTATTATTTAAGGCGAAAGCGCCTGACTGCGAAATTCAAATTTTCTTACGTTTTTCGTAATTTGTTGGTCAGTATCAGGTTGTATGTATATGACTTTACAGAATTGTAATGATTTGGATGAGCAATACAACAGCATTGTGAGTGTGTTACGAATTACAGTTGCTGATCACTGATCAATCTGCTTACTCCCAGGCTAACCGGATGCAGTTGAATACCAGTATTTTACATGAAGCGACTGCCTATCTCACCTCCACAACCCAGTTACAGGGTAATAAGGCGCTTTTCACACGCCCCGGCAACCGGGTAGCCGGTGCCGGGTACCCAGCGGCGAAGTGTATAGCCATGTACGTTAGCTTTCACACGTACCAGCGTAGTTTGCCTGGCAATGTTACCGGATAGCCGGTGCCGACTATCCGGTAACACTTGCCAGGCAAACTACGTGTGAAAGCTAACGTACATGGCTATACATTAGTTACGACTGCCAAAAATCCACAAATGTCAGCCGGTCTTGAATAGTCTAGATATGTAGAAATGGTCACCCATGCAAGGGCCAACCGCGGCAAGCGTAGCTTAACCTGATCGATCGACCCGTGCGGCTGTTATTACTTAGTCACAAACCCCTCGGCTGCTGATCACTGATGCTACACAAAAATAAAGATTGATACGTACCAAAAACGGGTATGCCGGTAGTTCTGACTTCATTCTGTGCTGGTCTGTACTTCTCCTCCGGGCCAGGATCATTTCGTTTCTTGATGTCCGTCGTGTGGTCGTGGCTGCCTAGCTGTTCCGTAAAGTCTGGCGTCATGTCGTCCTCGCTAAATATTTTGGCGACGTGTTCTGACTTCTACAATATTAAAAATTAGACAAAGTCTCATTATCATCATCATAAGCCTATAGAGGTATGAGGAACAGGGTGTAAAGTTCACTCATACTCTATAGAAAAGGGAGGATCCTCCGACCAGACGGGTTTTGTGTCTGGCGGGCAACTGCCCCATGATTCATGTCGGGCCGTTGTATCTATGCTAGTTGCGCGGTAAACTCTGCTTGCGCGATGCAGGATTTTGCGTGACGTCAGTATGACGCGTTGTTCGCATGTTGCGTTGTAGATACCGCTACAAGCCTACTGCAGTCCACTGCAGGACATAGGCCTCTCCTATTGCACGCCATTCAACTCGATTTTCGGCAACTCTCATCCAGCTGCTACCAGCCACCCTGCGAAGACCGTCGCTCCACCTAGCCTGAGGGCGTCCTACTTGATATTGATTTTAAATCCGAGTTTTCGTAGTAGCTGCCCAGAGTCAGGAGATTTTCACAATCAATGGCAACAGGCAGATGTGAGTGGAAACACCGGGAGAGGACGCCCTAGAAGGAGATATTGAGAACCTACTTAGTTATTTTTTATGACAAGATCCAATAGATAATAAAAAAAACAGCACTAGTTGATTTGATACCTAAATATCTAGAGAATTGAATTACATTTAGTAACTATTCAGAAAAACGTGAACAATAAATCATTGAGTACTAAATCATTTCTTAAGCAAAATGAATCGTTAAATCTACTCTGTAAAAACCGGTGAAATGCGAGTGGGACTCGCGCAAATTTACGGTTTTCGGACATTTTTCTTTACTTGTGCTACATAACATTGCTTCTTGCCAAATTTCATGGTTCTAGGTCAACGGTAAGTATCCTATAGGTTTTCATTTCGGAACATAAACGCCCGTATCTTTTTTTTACGTTAACTTAGAATTTTGATTTTTCACAGCTTCAACAGACTGTAGACTTGAGTAACTCGATACCTCCACGCGTTCCCGAGATAAAGGGTCTTGACAGAAAGACAGACAGACGGACAACAAAGTGATCCTATAGGTAAGGGTTCCGTTTTTTTCCTTTTGAGGTACGGAACTCTAAAAATCGCACTGTGAAAACTTTGGTGACACCAAATTTGAAATGGTGAGATTTTTACATAATGCTAACATTTACTTGTGACTTACGTCAAATTGGTCTTCATTCGATGCAATAGAATGCACGACGTTAAATCTTATCAGTGCAGCAGCGACCACAAGCATTGCAAACTAAACAGAAAAAAACCATATACCTATAGATATTATATTAGTTAGTTTTTTATCAATCCATACTAATCGTACTAATATTATAAATCGCACGGTGAGAATAAAAGTGACCTATTTCAAAATTTAGGTAAAATGAGTTAAATATACAAAGTGATTCAAAAAAGTACACTATTTCACATCTTATAAAACATCTTATATTAAAAAACAACGCCATAAAATGGCCTGGTTTTTTGTTTTTGTTTTTTAATTATATTTAACTCATTTTACCTAAATTTTGAAATAGGTCACTTTTATTCTCACCGTGGGAAGTGTGAAAGTTTGTGAAGATGTTCGGATGTTTGTTACTCAATCACGCGTAAACCGTAGAACAGATTTGGATGAAAATTGGCACATAGATAGACCATTTCCTGGATTAACACATAGGATACTTTTGACCCGATATTCCCACGGGATCGACACGTATGCGGCTGAAACCGCGGGGCGTTGCTAGTATAATATTATAAACACGGAAGTTTGTGAGGAATAGATGGATGGATGTTTGTTACTCTTTCACGCAAAAACTACTGAACGGATTTAAATGGAATTTGGCACACAGATAGGACCAGGATTAACACATAGGATATGTACTTTTTATCTCGATGTTCCCACAGGATCGAAACTTATGCGGTTGAAACCGCGGGAGTAATATTATAAATGTGAAAGTTTGTAAATTTTTATTTTTGTTACTCAATCACGCGAACACGAATAGACGAATTTTGATGAAAGGTACACAGATAGTTTATTATAAGCTGGTTTAAAAGATAGGATATTTTTTTTTTGTCAAAGCAGTCGAAGTCGCGGGCAGAAGCTAGTGAATAAATAAATCTTACCTATATTTAAAAAAATCTTACCATTAGAAATTTATTACTGTGTACTTGAACGCGCTAAGAAATCTAAACCAGAACTGCATGCTTTGCTAAGAACATAAAACAAACGTATACGTTTGAATATCGTGAATAAACAATATAACGGTAAGGCTGCGATCGCATTGTGCGACTTTTTCTGCGATTGTCGCAACTCCTAAGTCGACCTCGTAATTGTGTTATCACTTTTCACATCAATTCTAAAAATGGGGGCGCCATCTTGAATTTCGATTTCAACCCCGTAATCGTTGTCAGCGCCCCCGAATTGTGGGTGTACCTACTATTCACAGTAGGTATACACCCCTGCCGAACCCTTTGAAAGCAAAAGGCGTAATTTGTAGGTATCACATTTCCGCAACATTTTCGCGCAACTGTCCTTTTAGCTCAAGTGAATTCGCGGTCTTTCACGCAAATATCCACTCACGTAAAAGTCCATTCTCGAAAATGTCTCTTCGCGCAAGTGTCCTGCTGCCATTTTTTTTTTAATTTAGTATTTTCTTTGTTTCTTCTCTTTCTATAGTAACCTAATAAAGGTTAAGTTCAAAATGACAAAGATACAAACCGCGATATTAATTTAGTTATCTTACAAAACTGACATCTTTTAACAAATGAGCTGCTCTTCCGATTCATCTTACTTATTTAAGACCGTAGGATTAAGGACATAAAAACAAAACCTCCATTGTATTTTCTCCTTGCGTAAATAGTATTATGTTTATTTCCCAACTTCATTATTCAGATTTTTGAAGAAAGGAAATTTTGTTTTCGCGTCGCTTAAAAAAGTTAAACAATTTATTTTTGTTCCTGTTCGGAAATGAAAAGAAATTATGTTGTCAAGACACGTTTTCACTTAGTAATCTGTGCGAGCAAACATTCTTTCGCCTTGTAGCTATACTTAGATGACATTGTTTGGAACACGTGTAAGAACCTACATGTTTGTGATCGGTTGGTTCTGCAAGCGAGGGGTCGCTTTTTTTTGCGGATGGGAAATCATTAAATGACCCCTCCCGCTCTGGGTGGAGCGGAAGGGAGTGTCAGACTCTTACTGACTAAAACCCACCCCTGTTCCTTCCTTAGCCCTTTATGTTCCGGACCAGCGGTAACCCTTTCGGACAATCCCGCTGACCCAGCAGGCTTCGGCCCTAAGGGGGGTTCCTTAATTCTGACACCTCTTTGAGGCGCGCGTGGAACACGTAGGTACGCGCCGTCCGGCACGGGCCTGGTCCTGATCGGACGTTGAGCTACCCATTGCTCTCCGCCCGCAGGTCTGGTCAGCGGGATTGTCCGAAAAGGTTACCGCTGGCCCGGAACATAAAGCGAGGGGTCGCTCACTTTTACATTTATTTCATCATCATCTGCCTAGCCCCGGATGCAACAGCATAATCAACCTATACCTGCTCTCAAAACGGTGAAGGAAAGGTTTATTTCGGCCTTTCTTCTCAGAGTAGTCAGCTAAGAAGCGCCGACTTTGCCTAGTTTAAAAAAAATATGATTGACGTGTAGGCAAAAGAGTTCGTACAAACCTACTTACAGAAATAAAATCATTTTCATCCCCCCATCTCGGAAAGAGTATTTTTGCTCTTCGATATCTGAGTGCAAAAGCCGTTTTTATCCGCTAGAGGATAAAGTAAGTTGAATTTAGAACATCGTGTGCACTAAGTTTGTGAATTCAAAACATCATTAAACCTATTTCTCCCTCTTTCTCCCTCCATGGTGCCGAATTTATCATACAACCTTTTTTAATTTGTTAAAAACTCAGACTTCTTGGTGTACTTTTTTTCTAATTGGCTTTGCGCGCTTCATTTTCTTTTCACGTCATATTGTTATAACTGGTTAAAAACATGAAACTTGAAAACAAGTGAAAAACCTAAAATAATATGAGTGGTTCTAGTGACGAGGAGGTTTATTTGACGCCAACAGAATTGACTGAAACTGTTAATAATGCGCAAATGAACTTTCTCCCTCAACAATCACGCGAGAAGTATTTGAAACAGTACGATATGTTTAACACGTGGCGACAAGCTAAAGGAGCCATAACTTTCTCAGAAAACGTTTTGCTGGCATATTTTATTGAATTATCCGAAACCAAGAAATCAAGCACTATATGGAGTACGTATTCAATGCTAAAAGCAACAATAAAGATGAAAAAAGACATACATATCGACACCTATCCTAAATTAGTGGCATTTTTAAAAAGAGCCTCATCAGGTCATCAACCAAAAAAATCTAAGGTTTTAACAGCATCTGAAATTGAAAAGTTTCTTAACGAAGCACCTGATTCCGTATATTTGGCGACAAAAGTACGTCAGTGGGACATGCAGTATCTACTTAAGTACCTTTATTAATCAACTACTTCACATAATCTAATACGTACTAAGTAGATTTTGATAGGCATAATTATGCATGCATATCAATTTTATTACTTTATCTACTACAATACTCTTTACGTTACAGGTTGTTCTTGTTATTGGTATAAACGGAGCATGTCGAACTAATGAACTAACACAACTTAATGTCAAAAACATTGAGAAACATTCAGATGACTTACTATTAATTAATTTACCCAATACAAAGACAAAAAGAGACCGCAACTTCGTCATTCGCAAGGAATACCTAACAATTGTTGAGAAATATCAAGCCTTACGCCCGCCTAACACTCCAATCAATCGATTTTGTCTACAATATCGCAACGGAAAGTGTGTTAGACAGCCTTTGGGTGCTAATAAAATTGGCAGTATCCCACGAGAAATAGCAATATTTCTTGAACTTCCAGAACCCCTTTTGTACACGGGTCATTGTTTCCGACGAACTTCAGCCACACTTTTGGCCGATTCAGGAGCTGATCTCCTGTCCCTTAAGCGCCATGGAGGCTGGAAGTCCAATGCGGTTGTAGAGGGATACATAGAGGATTCCAACCAAAATAAGTCTAAAATATGTAAAGGCATCGTAGGAGCCATTACACTGAAAGAGCCTCAGTCAGATCCTTGGACTGGCCCTTCTACATCAAAAATGAGCCGTTACGAAACACCTAACCATCGCCCTCTCTCGCCAACATTTACGCCAAGGGAATCCGATGAATCGGTACAACTATTAAGTATGACAGATAGTTTACTGAAAAACAGTACACAAGTCACCAACACTAACATTACAGTACCTACCTAACAAAAATATTACACTCAACTTAAGTAACTGTAGCAACGTTACTTTCAATTTTTCTTAATTATACCTAAGTATTATTTGTTATAATTTAAAGATTATTCTGTAATACTTACCTATCATAATGTAGTAGTTAATACCTAAAGTGAAATAAAAGTATCTTGTGATTGTAAATGTTTTTTTTGTATTTAGTCATTTCCTCGCTGAGGTGGGATGAAAAGTTACGTGTTGCACTCGAGTGCAAAGATTTTTCACCTCGTGCCCTTTTGATTCCCTCGCTAACGCTCAGGATTTTAATTTTTGAATCACTCGCTGCGCTCGTGATTCAATTTTAGAATCCTTCGCTTGCTCGGTCATCAAAATTGAGCACGCGGTTAAAAAGCAACTTTGCACTCTTGTATAACAAATAACTATTATCACCATCATCCTATCACCCTGCGTCTTTTTAGTCGCAAGTTTAAGTGCACAATCGTACCATCTGAACGAACCCTTATTCCGTGTTGATGAATCGCTCCTTTTGTTTACATGGCATCTGATATTGTTAGTCTGTTGGCCGACATAACAAACAGTGCCAAATAATACGCATTGTAGCGGTATAATGCTGGAAATCCGGTTGTGTTCATAAATGTTTGTTCCAGCTGTGCCTACCGTTCCGTGTATTGTTTTTTTTTTTAAGCCTCATCATCTGCCTAGCCTTTTCCCTTATGTTGGGGTCGGCTTCCAGTCTAACCGGATGCAGCTGAATACCAGTGTTTTACATGGAGCGACTGCTTATCTAACCTCCACAACCCAGTTACTGGGTAATACGATACCCCTTGGTAAGACTGGTTGTCAGACTTTCGGGCTTCTGACTACCCGTAACGACTGTCAAAGATCCACGAATGACAGCTGGGACCAACGGCTTAACGTGCTTTCCGAGGCACGGAGGGGTCACGGTATGTAAAGATGGTCACCCATACACAGACCAACCGCGGCAAGTGTAGCTTAACCTGATCGATCGACCTGTGCGGCTGTTATAATTTAGCCACGGGCACCTTTTTTTTTAAGCCTACTCATTTTTATATGGAGCCTGGATGCTGGACTCCATATCTATAAAATGGCATACCTACTAAGTACTGTCGCGCCATTTTGTTTTTTGTTCTTGCTTGCTTACTTCTTGTTGCATACATGTTTGATTACTTTAAACTATTTAAGATTATTTCAAACATCAAGAAAGTAAAAAAAATACGAATGTCACTTGATCAACGTATCAAAATATCTCGGAAACGTCTGTCCTGTAATGTTTTCCGTTAGCATTGATGTCAGCAACCGATTTAAATAGGTTTCATGTGTGGTCGCCATTTTGAAAATAAATCAAAATGGCGGACACACAGGTATACCACAGATCTTTAAGGGTGGGTTACAGACCATCAAACTGAACAGCTTTCTCCGTGGGATCCTTTATCTTTTGACGTGACAACGTCTTAAATTAGGTTGCGGCTGGGAGTCACTTATGAAAAAGTGTAACGCTCGGTAACGTTACGATGAGTCACCGAACGAGAGAGAGGCCCGCCGAATGCCTTGCGTCTCTCTCCCACTCAACTATTCTACCGAGAAAAAGACGTTGTCACGTAAAATCTTCGCCCGTAAAACCGACTTTACAGGCAACCATTTTTTTTATCTTTATGTTGGGTTCAGCTTCCAGTCTAACTGGATGCAGCTGAATACCAGTATTTTACATGGAGCGGCTGCATACCTGACCTCCACTACCCAGTTACTGGGTAACACGATAATGGATAAACCTTGGTAAGACTGCTTAAAATACAGAATTTTCCGTAGCGCAAAGTTATTTTTGTCGTTCGTACTCACTCGTATGGAAACATACTGAATGCACCAATGATTGATAACAATATAAATGACCATGACACTACCCTTGGTCCTTTGTATAGATCTCGATAAGTTTGAATCTAAAATATAAATATTTACTTATTTATGAGAAACGTAATTAGTTTCGTTGTACGTACTTCTATATCTAAACAAATTGCAAACTAGCTGCTGTCTGCGACTTCGTTCGCGTGATACCTTTTGATTTTCTTTCTTTTTCTAAAATAGTGAAAGTCCCGTCAAACTCGGTCCGGACTCCAGCCGTTTCGGAGATTTGCCAGAACAAACAGACAGACAATTTTTTTTTTTATGTTGTAACTAGCTGACCCATCGAACTTTGAACCTACCGCCTCAGAATCAATAAGAAAGAATGTGTGAGAAAATGAATTATCTTCATTATTATTATTTTTTTGTCAATTTTTCCCATGTTTTAATAGTTATTCTGCTATTCGGGGCGGAGACAAGTTCAACAAACCAAAGATAATAAAAATCTAAAAATTCTTGAGTTATAAATAACCCGACTTTCTTTTTAACCCCCGACAAAAACAGAGGGGTGTTATAAGTTTAACGTGTGTATCTGTGTGTCTGTCTGTGCCATCGTAGCTCCCAAACGGCTGAACCGATTTTGTTTTTTTTTTTAAATAGATTACCGTTATATACTTTCATATGCATTTAGTAAAAAACTGATAGGTAAATGATAAATGATTTATTTTTCTGTAAGTAGGTTTGTATGTAGTGTATGCATGAATATGTATAGAATTAAGTCGCGTTTCGTGTCTGTGTGTGTGATCGCGTTGTTCTTTTAAACTGCGCAACGGATTTCGTTAGAGTTTTCGCCATCATTTAGAATTTATTCCGGATGGTTGATGTTTTTAATGCCTACGTTTATGTTAATATTACATCAAATATCGATGTCATGTCGTCCATAGGTCTACTATGCAATGTTAGGTCTTCGCTGCATTAGTGGTAAAGATACAAAGTCTTAATTTTAACTAAGTAATAACGGTCCGTGAAATAAAGGAATCGGTCATTAGTCACGATCCCCTCTAATAATCATCATCATCATCATTTCAGCCGAAAGACGTCCACTACAGGACAGTGGCCTCCCCCAAGCACCTCCACTTTGACCGGTTCTCTGCTTCTCGCATCCAACGGGTTCCTGCGGCCTTCGCAAGGTCGTCGGTCCACCTTGTGGGAGGCCTAGCAATGCTACTTCTTCCGGTATGTGGTAACCCCTCTAATAGTTAGGTAAATATCATTAAATGTTTAATAACTAAATCAGAAACGAAGTTATCCGGAAAAGAACCGGAGTTACCGACATAGCTTGGAGCAGTAAGCAAGCTCAAGTGGCAGTGGGCTGGCCATGTTTGTCGAAGGACCGATGGCCGGTGGAGCTGACGAGTCCAGGGGTCTACTCCGAAGCGGTTAACCACTGTATCGGCCGAATGTTCGGTCATTTTCCACTACCATTAGTTTCCTATATTGACTATTGGTCGCGACCAAACTGTGCCAATCCGAACCTTTTTAGAACCCATAACCCTTTTTTTACCTTTTTTTTAAATTCGTAGTAGGACAACAATATTCGAATCAGAAAATGACCGAACATTCGGCCGATACAGTGGTTAACCGCTTCGGAGTAGACCCCCTGGAGTGGAGACCGCAAAGCGGCAAGCGTAGCGTGAGACGGCCCCCCAGATAGTTGGACCCACGACCTTAAGAAATTAGCTGAAAAAAACTGACTGGATGCGGAAGGCGGAGGACAGGGTATTGTGGCGCAGCATGCCAGAGGCCTATGTACGATAAGCTGAGTTGATTTGATAATTAATTACCACGCATAAATTATACTGATATTGGGGCAAACAATTTCACCAGATAACCTTTTAACTTTCTGCCACTACAAGATAAACTAATGCACACTCGCATCAATTTCTTAAAGATGTTTACGATTTCTTGTCATACACATGACACACATATGTATTATGATCACAGTAATGTCAACATGATTGTTTTGAATAACACGTTTATAAGAATCGCGTTATTTTAAGATGAAACCAGACCATTCGTCGATCGATGACCAAGACAATCATTCAATCATGATTCATGATCGATGACCAAGACAATCATTCAATCATGATTCATGATTGAATTATTGTCTTGGTCATCGATCGACGAATCGTCTGGTTGACATTATGATTATTAAAAGCCTGTGATGTTCCACTGCAGGGCAAAGGCCGGGTGCTCTCTTTCCACTTCTCTCTGTATAAAGCTTCTGAGGACCAGCGCCCTAATTGCGTAACATAGGTACTATTACTCTCAATTTGAATGCATATTGCTAATCCATTGCTTCATAAGTACGAAAAGTGTGTCTGCTCAAAAACGTAAATAACGCAATGAATGTTGTTGAACTGTCAAAATGAAACCCATTGCTACAGATAGTGTGTTACGCAATTACCCTGCAGTTCTTGTTGAATGAGTCCAGCTCATCCCGCCATCTCCGTCTGGGCCTGCCGCGATGGAGCCATTGGGTCGTCTGACATGTGGCAGATGTGTCCTGCCCAATTCCATTTTAGAGTGGCAGCTTTCCAAGTGACATCAATTATCTTTGTGATCGAACGGATCGTCGTATTCCTAATTTTGTTTTTGTGGATGGGAAATCATCAAATGACCCCTCCCGCTCTGGCTGGAGCGGAAGGGAGTGTCAGACTCTTACTGACTAAATCCCACCCGTGTTCCTTCCTTAGCCCTTTATATTCCGGGCCAGCGGTAACCCTTTCGGACAATCCCGCTGACCATCGTCATATTCCTTACCCGGTCTGTTAGTTTGATACCTAGGATACTCCATTCCATAGTCCTCTGGCAAACCTCGAGGGTGGACCTCTGCTGATTTGTCAAAGACCATGTTTTTCCACTATACAAGTGAGGATGGATGGGAAGTAGGTACCTATGCACAAGTCAATGAGTCTTCTCGTAAGGAACAAAGGAAGATCAGCCTTCATTAGATCTTTCATGACCGTTGACTAATATATTTCTCTTTTGAAATCATTGTTCATGACCATTGGGTCAGATGATCAGCCGGTCGATTCTGTAAAAATCTCACCGTGAAAGCTTAGGTGAAGTGAGTTTGTTTTTGCTAGGAATGTACACTATTGACAGCTCATTCCACGCTCACTTCACCTAAGTTTTCACGGTGAGATTTTTACAGAATCGCACCGAAGTTTTCGATTAAAACAACAAATTATACCTAACTAGCTGCGCCTCACGGTTTCATCTGCGTAAATGTCGATCCCATGGGAATATCAGGATCAAAAGTAGCCTATCTGTTAATCCAGGGTATCAGCTACCTCTATCAAAATTTTATCAAAATTGGACAAGCCGTTTGAGCTTGAAGAAGTAACAAACATATAAACACACCCCCACACTCACAATATACCCTCACACACTCACAAACATTCGCCTTTATAATATTAGTGTGATTTACCATTCTGCCGCTAAACAGTGCTGTGTTCCATGCCAGAGCAATTACAGCTAGGTACAGAAGACTGCTCTTTGTCTCTGGCGTAGCAACGCATCAACCCTCTGTCTTGTTTTCCACGCTAATTCAAATAAAAAAATAGTTAGCTGACATTTTCCCACGGCTGGGCAAAGAAATACTTACCTTGTTTCTGAGCCACCTCGAACCAACCTTTGCAATATCGTCTCCCCATCTCTCAGCGACATGACATCAAAATCATCATCTGCCTAGCCTTTTCCCAACTATGTTGGGGTCGGCTTCCAGTCTAACCGGATGCAGCTGAATAGCATCAAAATAAAGAAAAGAAATAAAACAAAACAATAATTCAATTTTCGTTTATAAATTAAACCACAGATAATATAAATAACCATTTTGTAAAGACAGCTGCCACCAAACTATGTTACACTATTCGTCTTCAAATCGTCAAGATCACTTTTATTTGCCGAAAGACCAATACTCAGTTCTCGTAACTATTCGTCACTCAAAGAATGTCGATACTTTTTTCTTCAATTTCTTCCCTTTCCCTTCATTCGTCACTTTGCATCGTCCATAATTTGGCGTCAAATAAAATAACTGGTCACTAACTGCATCATAGTATATCACATTGTTGTAATTGTCGAATACTGTTCTAAAAGGTGATCCAGCACCAAAAGCTCCCGTTTCAGTTAATCTGCCAGTCTTGTAGTCAATTTTATACAATCCCCTGGTTTCTCTTTGCACAAAATATGCGTTATCGTTCATATCAGTCGTCAAGGAATATATTATACTCGAGAACATCGTAGGTATACTCTCTCCTTTCTTCAGTTTATACACAGTGAAATTGCTCATGAAATAAATATCATCGTTCTTGTCAACGATAAAGTCATCGATGTTGTAATCTTTCAGCGCTGCAATTGTCTTCGACTGTTTCTTATCGAACGTGTATAGGCCTTTCGTCATAAACACAGTGTAATATATCTTGTCTTTGAACTGCATGTGCCAAATAGTCTTGTCAAAAAGGCCGAATCGGCTTGTTTCATTCGTTTCCGGGTTATATTTGTAGATACCATTCGCTCCGCCTATGTACACATCTCTCGTAGACTGATCAACAGTTCGAGCGAAAGAAAATTGAATATCCGGGATAGTCAAGAATCTAATATCGTCTAAATCGAATGCAACAGTATGATCCAAAGGTCGAGAGTCTTCGTAGTGAAAATAAACAACATTTGCGACCCTGTCCACGGCTAATTGTCCGGAAATTGGATAGTTTTGAAATATTAGAGCTTTAGAATAGCAAATGCTGTCGAAGCAAGCATGACAATGGGTTTTGCCGGATATTAGACTCGTTAAAGCCGACAGGCAGAGTAGGATTAGCAGCCGTTTCATTTTCTTTCTGAAAGAAAAATAAATAAGCTTCATTGGGTGGGCGTTGATATTAAATTCACAATACAGGAGAAATTCCTAGTGTGGGGCAACGTTTATTTTAAAAAAAATAATTGGGAAAGCAAATTGAAAATGTCTGTAAAAACAACCGACTTCTGGGGTTTGTATGTAGGGGGTAATCTCTGGAACTACCAGTCGGATTAGAAAAAATATTTTTTGTATTTGATAGCCCAATTCTTGAGGAAGGCTATAGGCTATTTATCATCACGCTATAACCCTTAGGACTCGAGCAAAAAGAATAAAAGTCAGAAAGACCCCACAATAAATCGCGAAAAAAAAATCTGCTGTTCCGTACATTTATGTTCGCATAACTCGTCAAAATGTAGGAAACTGCTGATTCTTTTTCGGGATTTCAAGTTTGGTCCCATAGTAATAGTTGTTCATAATTATAAGTACAGTGACCCCTGAAAAGGTTATCCATTAATTACCGGACACCCTGTAGGTATATACAACATTATTTTTATTTTATGCGAAACCCGAAACACGTGTCTAGTATTTTTATGTAAAGAATCTATGTACAGACGCCAGCACATCAAGTTAATTCAATCTGTCAGATTTCTTTAATAGATTTTCGACTTTATTGCTAAAGCATAAGGTTCAAGGTTGATTGGGAAAATCTGACAGTTTCGGGTAGGTTGACCTGCTGGCGTCTGTACAAAATTTCAAAACTGTATCATGAAAAATCACAAAGTTATATATAAGCTTGTTAAGATACCTGTTTGTCCGTACAAAAACATGCTCACCCGGCCGCGCCGCGCCGTCTTGCGCTCATTGATATAGTACCTAGATACCTAACCGTTCGGCGCGGAGATTGGATAACCTACTGAGTGTCGCTCGGTGTCCAACTTTTAACCTTTTTTAAATATTTTTGGGACATAATATAACATGGGGTGAAAATGATTGGAATCGATTCAGTTACTTATTTTGAACAAACTATATTCAGGTTTCGCATAGGTACTAAAAGTAACGTTGTTTAGATATTAGTATTGGATAAAACAATTACAGACACTTTTGGGGGTCGGTCAGTCAGAAAGATGACGCTAGTTGCCCATTCCAGCCAGAGCGTAATAGGAGAAAAACGGGCAAGAAACTCCAACTCGCACTCGCTAACCAGTGCCAGTGGGGCAATTGCGTAACATATTATCAATCGGAATCCGTTTCATTTTGACAGTTCAACAACATTCATTGCATTATTTAGGTGCTGAGCAGACAAATTTTTCGAACTTATGAAGCAATGGAGTAGCAATTTGCTTCAAAATGATTCAGATTCCGATAGATAGTGTTACGCAATTAGGTTGCCGAATTGTTTCGAACATTTCTAGAACTATCCATTTTGCGCAGTAACACAAAAATACTTACTGGTGTTTAAAATCATAATCACACAAATACTTGATTACTTATAGATAAGTATCTTGAGTTTTTCAAAAACTGTCCACCAAACTGTTTTTTTTTTCAGTTCAAACTGCACTAAAACACGTTTTTTTTTTAGTTAAAACTTGTCTTCAAAGACAACTAAATATGTTTAAACCACTATGTTCTTGGTCGTAGTGATAACCATATACTGCCCCGCTATCATTTATCAAATTGACTCGCAGTCAGTGGATAGAGCTGTAAGTTAAAACTTTGTAGGTATTTAATTAAACTTGTCACTTGAATGTTTTAACCTGTCTTATCGCACTGACGATAAATATCGCGGTGGGATTTTATCTCGCATTGGATTTTCAACTCTGGGTATTGCGCCGAGGGTTGAGCATCCAACAGAGCGCATCCCAGCGCGTCAAAATTACATACCTACCGTTGGATTTTAACTCTTGAAGCTAAGTGCATTGAAAATCCAGTGCGCTAAAAAAGCCTAGCCTTTTCCCCAACTATGTTGGAGTCGGCTTCCAGTCTCACCGGATGCAGCTGAATACCAGTATTTTCCTTTGGGTCTGCTCAGTATTAGCTAAAAAACTTTTTTACAAAAAAAAAACAACCGACTTTCAAAAAAAAAACACTACCTACAAAGTGAAAAATAACTTTAATTTCGGAAGTCGGTGTCGTTGGTTCCGCATTCTCGTTTTTTGACACCACTTCCGAAATTAAGTGTAGGTACATAAAGGCTTTTATACAACGGAGTTCTGAGGTACCTACCTAATAAACACAAAAAAAATATTTAACCGAATTGGTCGCTTAAAAATAAAAATAACTTCCTCTCAACTGTGAGAAAATCAATATTTGATTCATAACAATAGAAATTCAATTGTCTCATTAGCCACAGTCGAGCTACTACAAAATTAATATTATTCACTTACACCTTTACACAGATCCTGTCGATCTGTTCTGTCAACCAGTCTGCTCGACAATATTTTGACACATGACATATCTAATCAGCTGACTCGACGGGATGTTGCGAATTACATCATGAAATTCTGGAATTTACACCAACTTTCAGCATTCGAATTTATTAAGAAAACTAAATGTTACCGCGCTTATTTATGTAAATACAATAACTTTGTGACAAATATCTTTAATTATATGTTGAGCGTTACCGTAAGGGGCCCGTGGATAAATAATAACAGTCTCACAGGTCGATCGATCAGGTTAAGCTACGCTTACCGCGGTTGTTCTGTGGATGGGTGACCATCTTTACATATCGTGACCCCTCCGTGCTTCGGAAAGCACGTAAAGCCGTTGGTCCCGGCTGTCATTCGTGGATCTTTGACAGTTGTTACGGGGTAGTCAGAAGCCCGAAAGTCTGACAGCCGGTCTTACCAAGGGGTATCGTATTACCCAGTAACTGGGTTGTGGAGGTCAGATAGGCAGTCGCTCCATGTAAAATACTGGTATTCAGCTGCATCCGGTTAGACTGGAAGCCGACCCCAACATAGTTGGGAAAAGGCTAGGCAGGTGATGACTTTTCTATGAAACAGCTTTTTTTTATAACCAACCAAAAATTTCAACGACGTGGGCGTTGAAATTTTTAAAGAGGATCACCCGACAAGGCGGGTGTTGTGTCTGATGGACGACAACGACCCGACGATTGATGTCGGGTCGTTGTTAAGAGCTAGCCGCGCGGTAGACTTTGCTAGCCAAATCCAGGGGGTCTACTCCGAAGCGGTTAACTACTGTATCGGCCGAATGTTCGGTCATTTTCTACTTCCATTAATTTCCTATATTGACTATTGGTCCCGACCAAACTGTGCCAATCCGAACCTTTTTAGAACCCTTAACCCTTTTTTTTTTTAAATTCGTAGTAGGACAACAATATTCGAATCAGAAAATGACCGAACATTCGGCCGATACAGTGGTTAACCGCTTCGGAGTAGACCCCCTGCATCGCGGATTTTGTCGTCGCGAAGCTGGTGACATAATTAAAATACCATTTTGATAGAAACTTTTATTCTAAAACACTTTGAGCGTACAACGTAAATCGCTTGCCAACAAAATACAGTAAGACATTCAAATCTAAACGCTTAAATATTAACATTTACGCGGAAAATACTAAAACTAAAATGATCAAATATATGGAAAAACTTTTATAAACTCTGAAAGTTAGACAAACCGACTCATTTCAATATAATTTTTTTATTTAAAAGAAGCTAATTCACTACTTGGAATTTGCCAAATGTAACATGGTCGGTCACGGCATGTCGATACCACATTTTTATTATTTTAGGCCTTTGTTTTTGACTTTTGTGAGCTTAAACTCTGTTTCTGAATTTAAAATGATATCATTAATTTCGTAACAAAAAAAAAATAAAGAACCGGCCAGAAAAAAAAAAAAATTTTTGTGGGAAATAAAATCTTGATTTTTTTTACTATTACAGCGAAAGTCTAAAATTAACCCCCGGCTGCTATTTGAGATTGAAAATGCCAAAAATCTTATTGTTATAACCCTTTAATATAGAATAACTATTTCATGTTATATCAATCAATATGGTTATATGAACTTAATATTGGTGTGCATTCCTTCAATATAGCAAGCGAATTTAAAATTTGATTTCGCGGGCTTTAAGTAATGCTAACGTAGAGTTTCACTTCAAATTCTCAATTCGGAAACCCGATATTAGGCTCACACAAGTCAAAACAAAACTTTTTTAAATTGTGCCCGATGCTTCAACTTCAATAAATTAACAAACTCTTACGTAACATTTTGAGCCAATTAGGCCAAATATTTGAACTAGTGCAGTCTTATAAGTTGTGGGAAAAACCATTTGGTAGTTCGAGCCAATCAAATGTCAATAAAGACAAAATTAAAATATAAAACTTACAACTAAACACCAAAGAAAGGACTAAACGAAACAACGATACTTACTTGCTCCGACGTCAGTCGACAAAATTATATGAAATTATATAATAAAATAATCAAAATTATATAAGTCGAATTTGGGGCTGTTCATTTATTACGTAAGATTTCAGGGGGGAGTGGATCCGAACAGGTCTTATTTTTCTTTCAATTTTGGTAGATACTGATCTTACGTAAGATTGAAAGGGGGGGAGGGTTCATCCAAGTCTATTGTTTCTTACGTAGTGGTAGGGGATCAGAAAGAGATCAAAATTTTCTTTCGTAATAAATGAACAGCCCCTTATAGAAAATTATATGAAATTTCACTTGCAATCTTATAGACACATTATGACTATTAACGATATTATTATAGGATACAATAAGCTCATATCGGATATATTTGATATTTTTTTAAAGATATAATAAATATTTTTTATATGAAATTACATTTTTGGAATATTTTGCAGAGTTCAGACGACAAGCATTTCGACGTTTTTCCCCGTTACGAAATATGAAGACTTATATGAGTACGACAAACTGTGTGCTCTCCGATGTCTTTTAAATAAGTTCTTATGAATTTCAGAAATAAAAATCAATTTTTGCAACACATAACATAACATATATGTTATGTATTGTTGTCCTCTCACAGAGAGGAGGCCTGTGTCCCAGCAGTGGGAAAATTATAGGCTGATTATATTAATTTTTGCAACACAATCCAATTATATTATTTTATATTAAACTTCAAATGATATGCGTGTCAAAACGTAGTCATCTGAACCAAGCCTTAGAAAGGACATCATTCAAGCTTCATACAATTTTGGTCCAAATGTAAAAGTGCCGGCAAATCCGCAGTAATTAAAGTAAATATTAACCCCCTTACTTAATAAACGTTGTATAGCGCCTGTATAGTTACACAACGCGTTGTCTTCTTCTTTCGAAATTCAAATTATTGACGAGTGAAAGAGAGAAATCAGTGTGTAACTATTCATCTGATATAATACGTTTATTGGTAAGCCCCATATTCCTATTATTATAAGGGCGTTTGTCACCGCCACCGTCACCGGGACGTCACCGAGAAACGAGATTATTCGAACCGAACGTGACGTACAGGTGAAGGCGATCGTGTGTCCACCGCGACCAAACTCGGCATCGACAAAAACAAAAACCGATCGTACGGCGCGGGGCGACGGCAGTGTGTAGACAAGATCAAACGTGTTTTGTATTGCCGGCTCATCGGCCCGTCATAGTTCTAGCGATCGCGCCGAACTACTCGAAACTTCGGCGGCCGGGATGCCTGACGGCGCTCGGGTGACGGACGTGCGGTGGACACACGGCCACAGTAAATGTATGTATCGGCAATTCGGCGCCGTCATCGTTCTCGGCAACGTCCCGGTGACGGCTGAGGTGGTTGTCCGCCACCGACCGGCATATCACTTTGATTATATCAGGAGTGCAGCAGTAATCTTAAATCGTAACTTTCAAGATGTGTCATGTCATGGCAGGATATTTCATCTGTTTTGTTAATTCCCTACATCGAAAATGTATGAAAAGAACTATTTTTTTTTTTTTCAAAAGTCAAATAAAGCCAAGGCCAATGGCCCTACAGCTTTAATGCCATAGTAAAAAATGCCTCGACGGATATTAAAGATTTTTTATTTTCAAAATATATATTTTGCACTTTTAGTTAGAAAAGATTTTTTTTTTCAAAATATATATTTTGCACTTCACATTTGGACCAAAACAGATGAATGATGTCCTTTTAATAAGTTTACAATATTACTATATTTTATAAGTCTTTTAAGTTATAATAAAATGCAACATGTCATGAAATACTATTACAACACCTGTCACCCAGAATATTTGACAATAAAAATACAACAATTATTTAAAAATATTCAGTCCTTTATACTACCCAATCCACCAACGATTTGTTTCAATTTCGCCTTAAAAACTTTGACACGCAAAAACAATCTCCAAATTGACAAGTAACTAGACAATCGAAATATATTAAAGAAAAAACAATGTCTTATTGTAATAAAATCAAATACGTTTATTTGTGCACACAGGTAGATGCTTAAATAAACTTAAAAGCGGAAGATACGGTATGCTCTAACATCGCAATAACTAAAGCTCGGCGCACACGCAACGAAACTCGCTTATCTGTGATCAGATCACAGTTGCATCCCTAGGCCCAATTTACACCGCCGCGGAACGGAATGGAAGCGATTTTTTTTTGTACAAAGCATTATGAACTTTATTTCAATAGTGTAACGCACAAATTAGATACACCCATACGCACAGGTCGCGCATCTTCGGAAAAATTAACGCGCATTCTCGGGAATTCCCGCAGTAACAAGCTTGTATCTAGTTTGTACGTTAGACAATTGATTTAAAGTTCATTTTGCTATTACGAAAACTCGATTCCACTCCGTTCCGCGGTGATGTAAATTGAGCATTAGTGTACAAACACAGTGGGAGCGGCGCGGGCGGCGGAATCCGCAAGCGGGTGTCGATAACACACAGCTTCTTCTGCGTGTGAACAGTTACAGCGGCGCGGGTGCGCGGTATCCGCAGCGGGATAAGCTGGCGGCGCCGGCGGCGCGGGAGGAAGCAAACCAGTTTGCGTTTCCCGCTCGTGGCGTCCGGTCATGTCTGTCTCGACAGAAGACAGAATTCAGACATGATAATGCTAATGTTTACACTGAGACGCCCCGCGAGGTACTGTGTTCACGAGTAGGAATATGCGTTTACCGCCCTTCCCGCATCCACTCCCGCCGCCCGCGCCGCTCCCACTATGTTTGTACACTTACCGATAGTCAAGGACAGAGATAGGACCCCCGACACAGTTGTGCGCGCGCAACCGCGTTGGCCACCGAATGTTTACGATTATGAATGACATTGAGGTAGCGTTAGCGAGAGTCGCGCGATGCGTTGCATCGTCTCTCACGTCTGTTTTGTATTATCTATCTCGCTTTCACAACAATGGCGAAGCAAACAAAATTAATCCAACATATCAACATTTTTGTCTGTGCTTACGCGTGAAAAGTAATCCGACACACGGGATTCTTTTTCTTTCTTTCTTTCTTGATTTAATAAGTGTTCTTACACTTATTAAATACACAAGAAGGCACTTAGGTTCGTATACAAAACTACAATGATTGAACTGTATCGACATGCGCTGTTTAGACGATGGTCCGCGTTAGACTAAGTGCAACTGTGTCCATTGGACTTGGTTCAGTAGGACCGCGCGCTGTGAACAAGTAACGTATCTTCCGCTTTAAGTTTATCTAAGGGAAGATATTACAAAATTGTGGGTATTTGTGTAGAACAAATACAATTAATTTAATTATTATTTTTGAACACAAGCTACAATTTTGTTCATTTTTACTTCAGTGCAGCTACCGACATGAACAGTAGCAACTTGAATTGCGAAAACCGCCTTTACAACTACGTAATACAGGCTATCAAAGTCAAATTGTGACTATATGCACGGTCGACTGTGCGAAACTCTTTGGAAAAACATTCAATGAACTATACAGGGTTATTGGTAAAACATTAACAACCTCATAAGAGGTCATTGTACGTACTCATCATTATGAACAACTTTTACTATGGGACCAAACCTGAAATCGCGAAAAAAATCAGGTGTTCCCTACATTTTGACGAGTTATACGAACATAACATACAGTCACAAAACATTTTAAGGCACCCAACAAAATCTACAGCACCTTATAAAAAAACCACAAAAAAAAAAACGTTCAATTTCACATGCCCGCTATTCATTGCGGGCTACAGTCCTTTCACGGTTATTTCACCTCTGATTTTGCATCACTGTCAACAGTGATCTTTATTCTCATTACAATAAGGCTGCTGTTGGGTTGCTGCCCCTGACCAGTCTAGCAAAATCACAATGACCTTTATTCTCATTACAATAAAGTTGCAGTTGTATTGCTGCTGTCAGAGGTAAAACAACTCCGAAAGGACTGAACGTCAGTCTCAAAGTTACAAACTTCAAACAAAATCGTCAATGGATTGGATACTACACCCAAGTTCGCTTACATCGCCTCTCCGTCCATATTGTGTGGATAGGCGCTAGCGACTGCGCTTGCAGGGTCTTCAGCCAAGGCTTAGGGCTTCGCTTCTGGCTGAAAAAAGGATAGTTAGTGCCAAGTCAGTTACTGTGTCTAACTACGATGGTTTCAAAGTACCTACATGAGGTTTACGCTGGAAATAAATGTTTATTACTACACAAAATGCTGTTGCACTGAATAAACGATAAAATATGCTTCTCTCTCTGTTTTTTTTTCCTAATAAAGAAGAAAGTAAGGGGACAAGACGAATCGTGAGCTGTCAAACTGGTCATTTTGATAGACAAGATGAATTTACAGCTGTCAACTAGTTATTTTGTTAGTCAATCTGATATAGAGCTGTCAAATTCGTTACTTTGAGAGACAAGAGGAATTTACAGCTGCCAACTAGTTATTTTGTTAGTCAATCTGATTTAGAGCTGTCAAACTCGTTACTTTGAGAGACAAGAGGAATTTACAGCTGCCAACTAGTTATTTTGTGAGACAAAGGGAATTTAGGGCTGTCAAACCAGTTATTTTGCGAAGAAAAGGGGAATTTAGATCTGTCAAACCAGTTTTATGAGATAAGGTAATTTAGATCTGTCAAACCAGTTATTTTATGAGATAGAGGTAATTTACATCTGTCAAACCAGTTATTTTGCGAGAAAAGGTAATTTATGTCTGTCAAACCAGTTATTTTGTGAGGCAAGAGAATTTAGAGCTGTCAAACCAGTTATTTTGCGAGAAAAAGGGAACTTAGAGCTGTCAAACCAGTTATTTTATGACACAGAGGGAATTTAGAGCTGTCAAACTAGTTATTTTGTGAAACAAAAGGAATTTAGAGCTGTCAAACTAGTAATTTTGTGAAACAAAAGGAATTTAGAGCTGTCAAACTAGTTATTTTGTGAAACAAAAGGAATTTAGAGCTGTCAAACTAGTAATTTTGTGAAACAAAAGGAATTTAGAGCTGTCAAACTAGCTATTTTGTGGAAAGAGGAGGAATTTAGCCGTCGAATTATGTACAGACGCTAGCACATTAAGCTACTACAATCTGTCAAATTTCTTTAATAGATTTTCAACTTTAGCGGTAAAGCATAAAGTACAAAGTTGATTGGGAAAATTTGACAGTTTCGGGTAGCTTGATGTGCTGGCGTCTGTACAACAGATACAATCATGAAAAATATAAGTAGTCATTTTAAGTTTATTCAATGCCCAACAAAAACCAAGACAATACTGTTATATTACACAAAGGCTAAATTGACTAATGAAGATGTAACAGAGATATTGAATAGTCCGTACATCTTCGTTGGTGAACGGGAACCGGTCCCAAATACTGCAAAAACGATTTTTTGTTAGTTTTGTTGTTTTTTTTTACTGACGGAAAATGAGGAGGTAATTAATGACTTTTTATTACTGTCAATCAAACTAGTTAACATTATTAAGACTTTTCCGAATATTCCCGATCAGTAACAATTTGTCGTCAACACTGTTGACGATCGGGATTAAAAAAAATCATTTGTGAACTAAGCATAACGATTGGGGAAAAAAGTTCCGTTGGTCAACACTGCGAACGACAGGAGTATTACTGATCGGGAACATAATCGAAAAAAAAAGTAAAAAAAGTCCTGCTCGTCCACACTAAGAACGAATGAAACTTTTTTTTCCCGATTGTTAACAGTGTTGACGACAAGGTGTTACTGATCGGGAATAATCGGACTTTCCACACTAAAACACTCTGTATCGGCTTAAAATGTGTACCTTATAGAATCAACTATTGCTGATATTCTCTATCTACATGCTCCATACGACGAGTAATAAGCTATAATAATATTATAAAATGGTAAAGGGGATTGAAATTTTTTCTATGGGAAATCCACTGTCCACCATTTTGTTTCTTTTTTCAAAATGGCAACCACTCATGAAAATCAATAGCTGACATCAATGCTAACAGAAAACATACGAGGACCAAAAATCAAAACAGGTGTGCCACGGACTTTCAAATCCCTTTGTGAGTTTGTATGTTTGTGTGGGGATATGTAGGGGGGGAGGGGATTATATTCGGAGCTAATGATCCGATACAGAAAAATCTTGCTCTAATGGATGCTACAGTATTGCCGAGTTTCATAGGATTACCTACATTTTATGTTGAAACATGAAATTTCACTCGGATGACGTCGCAAGCAAAAGCTACTTCTTCAATTCTCTATCTATGCCTTACCAACTGAATTTCGACAAAGTGTAATACGACAAGATTTTTTTTCGACAATATGGACCACCGACACGTCTTTATTTCGACACAATACTTGAGTTCGAAAAACCTTAAGTCCGACACTACTGTACTCCGACAAAGCATTTCTTTGACATGACAAAACTAGGAAACGACGCGACTTCGACGACATGCGCTATAGAACAGTTCTAATGATAAATATTAAGATAATATTATACAATACGTACAGTGCACTCCTTTTCTTCTGGTTTCTTGTTAGCCATTGTCTCTGGATTATATTCATTCTCCAGACCGAAGTGCTGAAAAGTTATAATAAAGATTAATAAATATTGTTGTTCGCAGAAAGGTTATAAAGTCCTCCAGATCGTATTTCGGCCATGGCGGCCAATCTCAACACAGACTAGCCTTCGGTACGGGAGATATTATAGTGCACAGGTGTGTGTGCAGACACAGGTGCATTTCTTCTTCCCTTACTCGCATAGTCCTGTCTCATAGTCACAGGACTAAACTAATATTTATCTTCTGTCCTTTTCTTAATGAAATAGAAAGAAAAAGATGCACTGAACTTAAATTTAGTTTAGTTTGTGAACAAGGGAATCGGCGCCATTATGTCAAATACACAAGATGGAATGAGATAGATATAGATTGTCGACTCGGTCGTGTTTTAGGTGAATGAGCTTTCCTATCGCTTCTTGTTAGCCGTATTTTATAAGAAAAATCAATACACAAACCTGCAAAATCTCCTTATTAGACAAATGGTCACCCGGTCCAGTCTGAACAAAATGGCGGAGTAGTTTCCCGCCCTTTTCAACCAGCACAGCACCCCCGGTTTGCACCCAATCTCCCTTCAAGTCCCCACCAAGGCCTATTGCAATACAGAAATAAAGAAAAATAAAACCTTTAATATGTCCGTGTTCGGGTAATGAACTGCAGGGCCCACTTGTACGTAGTGGTGCATCAATTTGCCGCCTCTTTTGACAAATATAGCGCCGCCATTTTGTAATCCGTCGCCGATTAGGTCGGAATCCAGACCTGTGACGTACTTTTATGTTATTTCTTTTAATATTTATTGTACTACGGAATTGATGAAGGTAATTATAATGATAATGAAAGCTTTTTACTTTTAATATATAATTTAAAAAGCATACTATGAAAATTGGTGTCACAATCGGCAACGGATTTACAAAATAACTAGGTTACTACGTATATTAACCTTTTGAACGCCAGAGCATAAAAGCACGCGCGTGCCCTCCACGCCAAGCCACAATTTTAAACATTTAAGTTATACAAATAAAAACACACAAAAGTAATGATTTAATTGTTTATTTCGTGATAAAGTGCACTGCATTTTTTGTCACATATTTGTGTCGCTGGCGTGTACGCCAACGACACAAATACACGGCACGGGCACGCGCTTGCTTGTCACGTATATGGCGTTCAAAGGGTTAATAACCAGCTGGGTAATTGCGTAACACTCATAAAATGGCAATTGATGCCTTTCATTTTGACAGTTCAGCCATGTTCATTGCGTTGTTGAGCAGAAGAATTTTTCAAACCTATGAAGCAGTGAATGTCAAAATGAAAGGCATTGCGATCGATTGCCATCGTATGTGTGTTACACTTAGATAAACTTAAAGCGGAAGATACGTTGCTAAACTTGATCACAGCGCGCAGTCCTACTGAACCAAGTCCTATTGACACAGTTGTACTCAACGAGGACCATCTTATAAACGTAATAAGTGTTCTAATCACTCAAAATCGTGTATGTCAGGACTAGGGCCCTAATGCACTTTGACAACTTAATGGTTTTTATATTTATTTATTGTATGTTTTTTTTTTTATTAAATCTATATACTAATAATAAAGCTGAAGAGTTTGTTTGTTTGTACGCGATAATCTCTGGAACTACCGGTCAGATTAGAAAAAATCTTTTTGCATTTGATAGCCCAATTCTTGAGGAAGGCTATAGGCTATTTAATATCACGCTACGACCCTTAGGAGCCGAGCAAAAAGAAAAAAAGTCAGAATGAAATTTTAACAAGAAAAAAAAAAGGCAAAAAGTATGCTAAGCGAATACGAAGTGTTGCGACGGGGTGGGGGTACAAGAAATTTCACGGGGACGAAGTCGCGGGCAGAAGCTAGTAATGCATATTTACAATATTAAGTCTTACACTAAAGTGGGTAGGTACAGTCAACAAAGGAGTTAAGTATACAGGAGCGTCGGATATAGTTGAAGTTTACTAAGAAACCGATGGATGTTCTGGACTGAAATTTAATTTAATAAATGAGCTGTTTGTTTTCTATTAATAAACTAAAATTTTATTCGAGAATATCCATCGGTTTCTTAGTAAACTTCAACAATATCCGACGCTCCTGTATACTTAACTCCTTTGTTGACTGTACATAATAATGGGATCGACCTGAACTATGACAAACCTGTATTTCAGGTATCCACACTTCAGAAGCTATCGTATTTTTCAAGTACAACTACTACAGTACACAGTAAGTACTAGCTACTTCAGACTGCAGACTTGATCTTACCCATCCCGCGTCCCTTAAAGATGGCGTCACGCGACTGCTTCCAGAACAACGACGTGAGGATGGTGAACACGTTGAATCTCTTGAACCCGAGCGCCTGGTACGTCGAGATGTTGTCCACGTAGTATAGTTCTGGAAGATTATTATAGGGAAATATTTAATTTATCCTCTAAGAACTTATTGACCTTCTGATGGTGAACACTTTTGATGGCCTGGAAACACAGGTTTTCCATAAACCTAGATCAGGCAGGTCTACATTACAGTTAGAATTTAATTTTTCCTAGATTGCAATTAATGTAAATCCTATTTTTACTTTAATTTATACTTGAATAAAATTTTATTATTATATTATTATTACTTTTATAAATTTATGAACCTCGAAAAAATTTTTGCGCTTCTAACATGCACTCATTTCTTAATAATTGATCCTCTTTTTAGGGTTCCGTACCCAAACGGAACCCTATTACTAAGACTTCGCAGTCTGTCTGTCCGTCCGTCCGTCTGTCTGTCATTAGGCTGTATCTCAAGAACCGCGGTAGCTAGAAAGTTGAAATTTTCACAAATTATGTATTTCTGTTGCCCATACAACAAACGAGATTTTTTTGCCCTTTTTTGCTCGATATCAATAATGGCAACAGGTAGGCACTTGAAATATTCACAAAATACTCAGTTGTATTTTTACTTTAATAATAATAAATAATAAAATTTAAATTTCCTTCCAGGAAAAGAGTTCCTGGAAGGACTTGGGGAGGCCTTTGCCCAGCAGTGGGCTAAACAAAAAAATAATAATTTAAGTGGCTCCCATACAACAAACGTTTTCTTCGGCGTTTTTGCCTTGTGGCACGGAACCCTGCGCGTGCGAGTCCGACACGCACTTGGCTAGTTTTGTTTTAAATAGCCTGCACATTCCCACTACTGAGCAAAGGCCTCCCCAAATCCTTCAAGGCGTTGTTTTCACCGAGTCACCTCGAACCAAACCTTGCGATACCATAAAAGTATTAGTGGAGTAGTTAGTATAAGCATATTCAGCCTATAACGTTCCCACTGCTGGGACACAGTCGTCCTCTCTGTGAAAGGGGATGGGCCGTAATCCACCACGCGGGCCCAGTGCGGGTTGGTAGATGTCACATGCCTTGGAATTTTTGGTTCTAGGACATGCCGGTTTCCTCAAGCTGTTTTCCGTCAAGGTTTTGAGAAAAGTGGTGATGAAATAGTTTACACAAAGTAAAGCGCCTCGTAAGTCGGGTCCACGACTGTTCTAGTTTAGTAGTTAGTTGCCATCCAATATTTTTAGGGTTCCGTACCCAAAGGGTAAAAACGGGACCCTATTACTAAGACTTCGCTGTCTGTCCGTCTGTCTGTCACCAGGCTGTATCTCAAGAGCCGCGATAGCTAGACAGTTGAAATTTTCACAAATTATGTATTTCTGTTGCCGCTATAACAACAAATACTAAAAATAAAATAAATATTTAAGGGGGGCTCCCATACAACAAACGTGTTTTTTTTTTTCGGTGTTTTTGCCTTGTGGTACGGAACCCTTCGTGTGCGAGTCCGACTCGCACTTGGCCAGTTTTTTCTATCATATCACGTACGTGTATCGTGTATCACGTACGTGTTCCACGCGCGCCTCAAAAAGATGTCCCCATAGGGCCGAAGCCTGCCGGGTCAGCGGGATTGTCCGAAAGGGTTACCGCTGGCCCGGAACATAAAGGGCTAAGGAAGGAACACGGGTGGGTTTTAGTCAGTAAGAGTCTGACACTCCCTTCCGCTCCACCCAGAGCGAGAGGGGTCATTTGATGATTTCCCATCCGAAAAAAAAAAAGGGGGACCATACAACAAACGTGTTTTTTTTTCGGTGTTTTTTTTTAAACTCCTAAACTTACCTCCATCGAAGTACTTCCCGTTGATAAACTCCTTGGAGCCCGCCTCTTCCACACCAATGCCAATCATCTTTATGTTATGTTTACTCAGTACTGGTGCAATTTCCCCCAACTGAAAATGAATACCAATTTATATGATTACTAGCAGCGCCCCGCGGTTTCACCCGCATAAGTGTCGATCCCGTGGGAATATCGGGATAAAAACTATCCTATGTCCTTCACCAGGATGCAATAGATTGCATCCCGGGGAAAGACATAGGATAGTTTAGAGAGATAGATCGCTGCCAAATTTTATCGAAATCAGTTCAGTGGTTTAGGCGTGAAAAGGTAACATATAGACAGACAGACAGAGTTACTTTCGAATTTATAATATTAGTATGGATATGCCGCTGATAATCCCTATAGTGGCCCGTGGCTAAATAGTAACAGCCGCACAGGTCGATCGATCAGGTTAAGCTTCGCTTACCGCGGTTGATCTGTGGATGGGTGACCACCTTTACATACCGAGACCCCTCCGTGGCTCGGTCTCGGTTGCCATTCGTGGATCTTTGACAGTCGTTACGGGTAGTTTTAATTAGCTACAGTAAAATGACGCCTATTACTGTCATTTCGTTAAAAAATGTTGCCACAGTATCTTTACTAGTGATGTGATTAAAATTCAATGAAACATCGTTTTAAGGCCAGAATATTCGAAATTGACCAATTTTGATTTAATCGTAAACAATTAAATATTGTTTGTATTGATCGGATAAAAAGCCGCCCCTTGTATGTTTTGTAGTAATAAAAGTATTTTTTGTTAAGTAGGTTTATATTTTCTGGTGAATGTACAACGAAGTAATATAATAAAAAAGTCATTAAAAAAAAAAGTTATTAAAAAAAATAAAAAACCCGACTGCGGTAAAAAACTTAAGTTAAAAGAACGGAAAAGCTAAAAACAAGCCCATTTTAAATTAAATAAAAGTTGGAAGCAGGCGGGACCCATACCATTTTTATTATATTTTCAAATTCAAATGGGTCCCGCCTGCTTCCAACTTTTATTTAATTTAAAATGGGCTTGTTTTTAGCTTTTCAGTTCTTTTAACTTAAGTTTTTTACCGCAGTCGGGTTTTTTTTTTTTAATAACTTTTTTATTTCCAGCTTTTTAGTTTATAAATGTGAAAGATTTCGCCGACGATTTAGTTCTTGGTAGGTACGTGTTTTTTACGATTTGTCACTTCGAATTACTTTTAACCATATAAGTTGTTCATATTTTTGTAATCATCTTTTAAAGCCCTTTTTCTGATTTTGTTTACTGTAGTCAATCATATACTTTTTATTGTTTCTAAAACTTGCGTTTAGATCCTGTAAGCCCCTTAGTATTAGCGCAAGGTGCGATCCGTCGCATGCAAGTTTGATAGCAGTATTCTCAATTTGTCGGTTTGCCATGGACAGATAGTTATTAAACTATCGAAAAATATCGATTGTAAATGGTTTGCTCCAGTTCACAATTTTCCGATAGTTTAAACTATCGCGACATCGATTATCAACTAACGATGACTGGTACAAAAATAATTGCTGGATAACTACGTTTAAGAACCACGAATGCTCCACGTATGAACCACGTAGGTAACCTTGGATATACCCTTGCGGCTGTTATTATTTTTTACCCACGAGGCCCACGAAAATCGACAGTTCAAATCAAACAATTTGAGGCCCTCAGGGACGCATAGCAAAGCAGGTCTTATCGATCAGATAATATGGAACATTTTGACCGATAAGTGATTCCCCACGTTATCAAGCGTCAGACAAGTCTGTCAATATCAGGGGAAAGGTGAGCTTTTACTCTGCCACCCCAATTGAGGTCTTATCTCTATAGTATGATGGGAACTAATCCCGTGAACTTATTTAATCTGGAGTTCTCATCACCGGGCTAACAGTTCACATAAGATAACAGCACGCCTGAAATACCCGAAGGGTTAGGTAGATGTGTACCTATATTTATACAACATTATTTTTAGTTTATGCGAAACCCGAAACACGTGTCTAGTATTTTTATGTAAAATACCTATGTACAAAATTTCAAAACTGTATCATGAAAAATCACAAATCTATAAGCTTGTTAAGTTACCTGTTTGTCCGTACAAAAACATGCTCACCCGCGCCGCGCCGTCTTGCGCTCATTGATAATAGTACCTAGATACCTAGCGTTTCGGCGCGGAGATTGGATAACCTGCTTAGTGTCGCTCGGTGTCCAACTTTTAACCTTTTTTAAATATTTTTGGGACAAAATATAACATGGGGTAAAAAATATTGGAATCGATTCAGTTACTTACTTATTCTGAACAAACTATATTCAGGTTTCGCATATACTACAAATAATGTTGTACACAGTGTGAAATTTTAATGTTTGTTTTCCCGCGGCAGAACGATTTGTACTCAGTAGTGCTACCGATTCATGGAGTTTTTTTTTTTTTTTTTTCAAATATTTATAAAAATATGATCTCAACTCGAAAGCAAGAGAATCAATAGTAACTCACGTGCGCCCCTACCATCTTTGCAGGTAGCAGGACGACCACGCGCAGTCGTCTTTTTGCGCTGTAGCTATACTATTGGTTCGAGATCGCGTTCGAGTGTGGTTTTTCACAATTGTAGATCTGTCATTTTTTTATAAGTAGAATAGAATAGAAATACTCTTTATTATGTACACCAAATAAATTACAGACATAAAAATAGAAACTGTACATAGGGTGACACAATGGGCGATCTTTTAAAGACAACCTTTGGATGGATTAAAAAGGGGAAAGACAGACAAATACTGTAGGTAGTCTGTGGTGTACCTATTACATAATACAACTACTACTTACTTACTATACTTTTTTTTTTATTATTATTATTTGATTGTACTATCAAGACAAAATCATTTCGCTTCGGGAAAACAACCATTAAAATTTCAAGCTGTATATACCGAACCCACATTTCCCCAGTTATGTTTAAGTCCCATGTATTAGGGGGCGAGCCTATTGCCATCAACTGGGCTGGTACCAAGAAATTCTAATGGCAAAACGCAATAACATTTTGATCGGCTTGAGAATCGAACCCACGAGGCCACGGGACAGTTACCGCCAGGTCCCGCTTTTCCCATCAACCGCGTTATACACATGAATGGCTTTCTGCTTGAGCAACTGATAGTCTGATACAGGATTGTCATTTGTGAGGTTCCAGGTTCTACTTTACGGCATAGGGTAGAAATTTTCATCTTCTACTCCGAGTTGAGTTTGCCATCCGCGGGAATAGAGCTAACTTCATTTAGGTGCTGTTCGATTGCCGACATCCGTTTTTGAATCTCGAGCGTAGAAACAAAATCAACCGTCACCGACTCATGGGCTGGGTTTTGTGACGTCATTTTCGACGGCGAGGCGGAGGGGTGCACTGGCCCCCTTTAGATTAAAAGGGGCTGTTGTGTCTGGTAATCACACTAATATTGTAAAGGCGAAAGTTTGTGAGTATGTGGGGGTGTGTGTGTGTTTATATGTTTGTTACTTCTTCACGCTCGAACGGCTCGACCAATTTTGATAAAATTTTGTATGGAGGTAGCTGACACCCTGGATTAACATATAGGTTACTTTTTATCCCGAAATTCCCACGGGATCGACACTTATGCTAGTTATTAAATATTGCTAACGAACACGTCTATATTCTGCGAATGAGCGCGACTCAATCCCAAAAAAAAGTTTCTCAAAGAGAAGTGAGAAAATCTAATACCCACGTGGTTGAAGTTTCGGAAAAAGCCAGTTCAAACATAATTATTACGCCATTACACAAATATCGGTAAAATAGGTAGATACTGCCATGAATCCATACTAATATTATAAATTCGAAAGTAACTATGTCTGTCTGTCTGTATGTTACATTTTCACGCCTAAACTACTGAACGGATTTCGATAAAATTTGGCAAGGAGACAGATGGCATCCTGGGGAACGACATAGGCTATTTTTTGTCTCGGTAGCACGTTCCCGTGGGATAATTTCCGACATCCACGCGGGCGAAGTCGCGGGCAGAAGCTATTAGCTATCATCTGCCTAGCCTTTTCCCAACTATGTTGGGGTCGGCTTCCAGTCTAACCGGATGCAGCTGAATACCAGTATTTTACAATCTGTTTGTCTGTCTGTATGTTACCTTTTCACGCCTAAACCACTGAACGGATTTCGATAAAATTTGGCAGAGAGATAGATTGCATCCCGGGGAAGGACATAGGATAGGTTTTATCGACATACCTCGCGGGCGAAGCCACGGGCGGAAGCTAGTCAGTAATAAACAATATTATGTACGTAAAATAGGTCCGTTTTCTCGTAGATTCAATAATTAATGCGTTGCTGGGGCAATTAGCATTGCATCTACAAGCATTGTTTTCATTTAAATACGTTATAATTTATGTGAGACTTAACTGGCAGGAAAAATCTGGCTTCGCGTAAAACAAATAAAATTTTAATTATAACTTAATACTAGCTGCACCCCGCGGTTTCACCCCGCATACGTCTCGATCCAGTGGGATGGGAATCAATATGTAATCACGATAAAACAAAAAAGGAATTTAAAAAAATTGAACCGACTTCAAAAAGAAATTAACTCAAAAGTATGACATAACTTTAATTTCGGAAGTCAGTGGCAAAAAACTAAAACTATAAAATACAGATCCCACAGACTAAATTAAAGTTATTTCATACTTTTGAGTTAATTTCTTTTTGAAGTCGGTTTAATTTTTTAAATTACTTTTTTGTTTTATAGTGATTACATATCGATTCCCATCACGTATGCTGAGTTTCAGTACTTAACTAATTTAATTTGACCTTGTAATGTGATTATACCTGTTATTATAACAACAGGTATAATCACAAACAAACAAACAACTATATTATAGTTGTTTGTGTAAGTGAGTGTGGCGTTTTTAACCGACGAAAAAATGGAGGAGGTTCTGAAGTCGACGCGTATATTTGTTTTTTTTTTTTTGAAGATTTTATGTTGCCTTTTTAAGGGTTCAGTATCCAACGGAACCCTATCACTAAGCCTCCGCTGTCCGTCCGTCTGTCCGTCAGCGGGCTGTATCTCATGAACCGCAATAGGCAGACAGATGAAATGTTCACAGAGTGTGTGGCTATTGCCAGCAGTTTTGGGTAGATGTGACGCATATTTTCTCCAAAATTGTTTTTTTTTTATTGATTTTTTTTATGCGTCATGTTTGCCGCAAATAAAGTTATTTTCTTTCTTTCGGATAACCACAAATTTGAATAATAATAAAAGTAATATAGTTAAAAATAGATTTTTAACTCTCCCCATACAAGAAACGTGTTTTTTTTTTTAAATATGTCGCGCGTTTAGTACCGTACAGAACCCTTCGTGTGAAAGTCCGGCTAGCACTTGGCGGTTTTTTAATCATATTATCATTTCTACCATTATTTACCCCAAATAAACGTATTTTCTTTCTTTCTTTCTTTGCTAATCTTACCTCCTTTGCCCAAAGTCTGCATAGCATGCACCCCCAGCGTCTGAAGAATATGATGGCCACATTCTGGTCCTCCCAGAAGGTTTTCAACTCTAATGCCTGGAACATAGAACATGTTTTATGTTAATAGAACTAGAAACAAAACGGATTTAACTGTTGTCTGTGCTGCTTTTATGATCACTTCATTAATTATCGCCAGAAAAAAAATTTTTTTTTTAAAAGATCCTGTTATGGGACCTAGAAGCATCATCCTCTTCATTCTCCTGCCATTTTTTTTTTTTTTTTGCGGTTGGGAAGTCATTAAATGACCCCTCCCGCTCTGGGTGGAGCGGAAGGGAGTGTCAGATTCTTACTGACTATAACCCACCCGTGTTCCTTCCTTAGCCCTTTATGTTCCGGGCCAGCGGTAACCCTTTCGGACAATCCCGCTGACTTCAACGCCCACTTCTCCTGCCCAAATACATTATACCCAAATAAATTGGGATAACCCAATTTATTTGGGTATAATGTATTTTTCTTGAATACTTCTCTATTAGCCCACGTTCGTACGGACGGACGTCAAAATATCGCGGCGGGATGTTATCGCGCACTGGATTACCAACTCTCGGTGTTGAGCCGAACATTGAGAATCCAACAGAGCGCATCCCAGCGCGTCAATAAAACACACTGTTGTACGACTGGCACTGTTTCGACTTTCGGCGCTAAGCAGTGCGTTGAAAATCCAGTGCGCGAAAAAAAATCACCCGTGCGTCTCTATGATACTTATCTTCTTATTACTTGGTTATAATGCACTTTTAGCATTATAATCTTTGTTTTCTGTTTTTATAGTTTTAAGGTGTACCTACTTATTTTGATGTAATGCCAATAAACGCATTTTTCTTTCTTTCTTTGTCAAAAATATCAACCTGTATAACTTATTTTTTTAATAAAACAAAATGTTGTCTATATAACTTGTTTACATTTTGTGACATGCTCTTATGAACTTAGCATAGTTTGATACAATAGCAATATTGTATCCCTTGAGAAAAAATTATATCAGTTTATAATCAAACAATTGTTTACAAACGTGGGAAAAATAATAAATTCATGCAGTCAGTCTTTTGTCAATCAATTTTATGATTACCTATAATGTTTTTCTACCCAGGTTAAAAACTTAGAAAGTAGGTTGTATTTATATAAAGTTTGTCATCTCATTTGTCCTTTGGCCTTTGCCCTGCAGTGGGACATCACAGGCTGATAATAATAATTGTCATCTCATGGTCAGAAAATTTACATTCCCTGCATCTGACCATCTGTTTCTGCATACATAAAAGATTATTTAAAAGCTTTTGGACCTCCTTGTACTGCTTATTAAAAAGGAAAATCTCTTGTATATAGTTTTCTCTTTCCACAATATCTAACTGTTTATTTATACATTCTTTTATTAGCTGCCAATGTCTCAGTAGTTAAAAACATGCATGTTCTAGTCTTCATGCAATTGCAATAAAATAATTGTTATTTTTATTCAGGCATCTGTTTATAAACACCGTCTGACTGATAACCTGTAGCCTTTTAAATTGTTTATGCAGTGATAACTTTGCTCGCTAACAGTGATAGACTACTTTCTATACAGGTGATTATAGCTTTCTTTTTTTTTAAATAAAGTTTTTGCTCTATGGTTGAGCATTTTTTTGATTATTTGAAAAAAAAGTTAAAGGAAATAATATGCTTTGCACTATGGTAGGCTGAATAAAACCTGTCCTATGCAAGACTAGGTACTTAACAATTAAAATAATATACCTGGTATGACTAATGCCGGAAAATGGAAATTAATACGTCCTGCAATTACCGGTGTGTACAATGGGTACAACATAGGTAATATTTAATGAGAATAGCTCATATATCTATCGGAATACGGATGAAAAACTTAAAGTTTAGTTTTAAATAGGTAGTTAGATATAATTAACATAAATCCGAATCAAAGTTATAACAGGAACTCACACATGAATGATTCTAATAATACAAGTTTCAGTTACGAAACTATTGCAGCTGCAAGCCGGTTTACATTACATTTTACAATAAATAATAGATAAATGCAATATCCGTTCCCCGTGCAACCTTATAACATGTAGATTACCCACGAAAATAACTTTCAAACCGTTCCAAAGGTTCCAAACATTATTCTGAAAGTGGAACAATAAATACTCTTCAATCGGCGCGGCGTAAATAAAAAAAATATGGTTACGATTACAATGGAAAAGTAGTTACCTCGCCGCTGGCGATGCTCTTTACTTTTTGTGATCCAATCTGAGCGATATCCGTAGACATTTTAATTTGTTTAGAGACTGTTAGCAACTATAATTTCACAAAAACTCGAAAAGTTCTAGACGCAGCAAAGTGAACAACATGAATGATACAAAATAGATGAATTTGACACTGACAGACAGTCAATCGGTGAATCTGACTATCGGTCTATCGAACATTCTTTGGAAGTTTGGACGTTTGGTTGGCGTACAATGAATGAACATTAATGAACGAAACCTGTTTTTCGACCAATAGCGGACAAGGCCATTGACACGATTGTCAAAGAAAATTAAAAGAGTGGTTCCTTCTCGGGGTCTAAAATGTATTCGGAACATTCGGGTCAGTATTCGTAAATTGATTACTGTTAGCGAATAATGAATTGTCGATAAGTTAACATGCGATAAGGTCGAGTTATAAATAAAATATTACATAAATTATTTGATGCAGTGATAAAACTCGATTGTTTAATTAATATCACATGTGGATAACGATTAGGTATTTTAAATTAAACTGCGTAATATCAACATGTGCCCATTTAAAATAGGGTGTATTAATTTCGTGCAAATGTGACAAACATTTTTTTTTCTATTCTTCTTCTTCTCGGGTCGATGACTCAATCAATGGACTCAATGGCTGATGATTGCTCTTTTTTTTCTATTTTTGTAAGGATAACCGCAAATATTGACCAAGGGACCGGCCCGCCCTTAAACCACAGAACACTATTATAACTCCTAGTCCTAGCGGAGCCTAAAACGGCCTGTCACTTCTAGTGCGGTAATTGCATAACACACTAACATTATCAATGGTTTTCATTTTGACAGTTCAACAACATTCATTGCGTTATTTACGTTTACTTACAATGGATTTGCAATATCTTTCAAAATTATTCAGATTGATAGTGGTGTGAGCACAATTAAGTTGCTGGTGGGATCGTGCTCCTAACAGCTAGTTTGTCAATAGGTACTTGCCGGGGTGGTTAAGTCAAGCCCTCACCTCGCTCGTTGACCAAAGGTAATTGGAGGGACGTCGTTTGGTTACATCCAATAAAAGTCTAAGAGACAAACTGACTGGAGAGGCGAATCGTAAAATGAAACAAGGAATCATTCATGGCGCAATTTCTGCATAAATGATTCCCTATTCTTTAGGGGGAGGAAGCAGGTACATTCTCAGTATTGGGGAAAAAGAGCAGTGATGATGATCCATATCTCAATCATCGTGATCCTATATTATGCTATCCTCAGAGCTGTATATTTGGAATAACAGTGTTAAGTTGGCCATCTAACATGTTGTGATAAAGGAAACAATCCTCCATTCATATCAGAATTCTATTCTCAATTCATCTTCAGTGATGGATGGTGGCAATTTAAGAAACCCAAACTTTTAAGCACGATGACACTTGTCAAGTTGTACAATTTTCCTGTATGAGCTGACATCTCATTTTTCGAATAGCATATTAAACAATGCGAGGTCAGCTAAAATGTACCTATAGCTTCATGTGTCGTCGTGTTTATCTAAAATAAATCTTTAGGTACCGACTACCGATACGAATGTGATTTTGGATATTATTTACTCTTTCAATAATTGCACTTCTACCTTGATTAGACAGGGTTAATGGTAATTGGTAAAACATTAACAACCTCTTAAGAGGTCATTGTACTCATCAATATGAACAACTTTGGAACCAAAACTGAAATCGCGAAAAAAAATCAGCTGTTCCATAAATCCCTACATTTTGACGAGTTAAGGCTCCTACAAACAGGCGCGACACGCGGTGCCTTTGTGTCGCGCGCGATTCGCGTCGCGTGTCGCGCCTGTTTGTAGGAGCCTTTATACGAACATAAATGTAGGGAACACCTGTTTTTTTTTTCGCGATTTCAGGTTTGGTTCTATAGTAAAAGTTGTTCATAATGATGAGTACAATGATCTCCTAAGAGGTTGTTAATGTTTTACCAATAACCCTGTGTATTAAGAAAATGTCGATTACTAGATACTGTCTGTGATTCTGTCATAATCGATTCTATATGTAACATCCTTACGCCCTTTTCCCTTCACTATCAAATTGCTTCATTCATTCAGCATTCTGCATTCTGCCTTGATTGCTTGTCACCTTGTCACCGCGTGTTTCACCGGTCTGAAAACTTTATTATTTATCTCAACACCTGGTGAGTACTCATATAGTTGACATTAATTTACGGATTCTAGTAACTTTTCTTTACGTTCGTGCAAATTTTAACAATTACCACAACGTGATCATTAGACGCATTTTGACCTTGTACTTCCGAGTCATTGCGATTGATTTTTTTTGTTACGTGTATTAGTCAGTTTTAAGAGTCTTATTGCGCTGTTTGTCCGTTTCTGTTGTGAAAAACTGGTCAAGTTTCATCTACGCCCAGTTTTTACTCGGTTTAACAAAACTAGGACGTTCAAACTTGTGGAAAAGGTGAAGGAGGTAGGTACCTACATTAAAAGAACTGTGAAAGAAACTAATATGCTTAATTATATGCTTCGTAGTGGCTAGTGTACGCTCAGAGAGACTCAAGTGTGTACTTATTGATATACTGCCAGCTATGTCATCATTATTGTAAAGACCTTTATGACTGGACCTACAATATTTTTTAAGGTATATATATGTGATCCGAATTTGTCTACTGCTCATTAAAATACAGCACTTGCATGTAAGACAGTGCTTATAAACTCTGAGCAGTAATTAAATCTAATGGTAGTGAACAATTTCCCCCCTAAGACGACCCACTGCCCCAATTTCCTTCATATTTATGGTATTTAGGATGTAGAGAGGTAACTGGGTCACCAAGACTATGATCAGCCATTGGGTTTTATTATTTGTCTATGGTATTATTCTCTATGAGGAATATAATGACACATTTATTGGGTCAATTATAGTTAAAAAATGATAGTGGATTTTCTGATTAATAGGATGTGCGGGTACTTATAATAAAATTTTAAAAGAATGTTCAAAGATTTACTATCATAATGATTAATTTCTGACATAAATAAGTTTATAAGTTGTTGACATAAATATTATGAGAGCAGTGGTGGCCCAGAGGTAACGGCCCTGACTTACGAGATATAGGTTGTGGGTTAGAAATTTAGAATACAGGCAGGTACTTTGTGTAATTAATTTCATCACCGCTGCTCTCAAAACGGTGAAGGAAAACATTGTGGGGAAACTGGCAAGTCCTAGAACCAAAAATTTGAAGGCATGTGACATATACCAACCCCTATTTGGACGCATGGTGGATTACAGACCACTCCCTCTCTTCGAGAGGATGCCTGTGTCCCAGCAGTGGGAACATAATTGGCTGATTATGCATAAGTTTCTATGTTATATTTAATCTTCGTGATAACTGTAATTTCCTGTCCGCAAGCATTGCTGTTGTTGCTTTCAATATGTGTAATTTGAACTTAAGTAGGAAAGTTTTATTTGGGCATATTTCTTAAATAAGGAAATAACAATATATTTTATCAATATCAATAAAATTCATGTTTTAAAAACCTTTCCTTGACTGACTTGCCTTTTGTGTTGGTACAAAAAAAAAATTGAAAATTTTATTAGCTTTTAGCTCCCACCAACTGAGAACGCAGCTAAACGGCATTGTCCACTTTTTCAAAATTCTAATCAGTTTTCGAGCATCACGCTCTGCAAAGCTCTGCTGGTGTCTGTCTGTCTGTTACCTCTTCACGCTTTAACCGCTGAACCGATTTAGATGAAATTTGGTATAGAGATAGTTTGAGTCTAGGGAAAGGACATAGGATAGTTTTTATCCCGATATTCCCACGGGAATTTTATGCGGGTGAAACCGCTGGATGCTGCTAGTACATAGATAACAGTTTCGATAATTCAACGGCTAGTAAACGGATTTGGATGAAATTTGGTAGGTAGATAGATTAGGACCTGGATTAACATATAGGCTACTTTTTATCCCGAAATAACGCTGAAGTAGCAGGCAACAGCTGGTGTTTAATGAAAGTCGATTTTTCGAAAATTTTCACTTTTCCGGAACGTGTAGTTCGAAAATGGGCAGGAATTCGAAAAAGTGTGTAAGATAAAAGTTGTAGAAAATTGTATTAGCTTTCATTACGTAGCAGAAATTTTTCGCTACGACGCACCGTTTTAAAGATATTAGCGAAAAACTCAAAAGTGGGAACTTTTATCCCCCCCACTCCGGCTCACCTCCTAGACGCGGGGGACTTTTAGTATGTTTACTCCCTAAGCACCCTGAACAACTTTCTGTAGAAATCGCTTAGGGCCTAGCTCACGCACTCTACCAACTGCTTTGTTAACTGGACTTAAGAAGCTTTTCATGTCTTCTGTGTCACCGTTTTGTTCCCAAGTTAAAGTTGAGTTTTTTTTTTGTTTTTACGCTAAACTCTTTTTCTTGGAAAAAGCTTAGGACCAACATCATCATCTGCCTAGCCTTTTCCCAACTATGTTGGGGTCGGTTTTCAGTCTAACCGGGTGCAGCTGAATACCAGTATTTAACATGAAGCGACTGTGTATCTGACCTCCAGTTCAGTGTTGGTCCTAAGCGGAGGGGCCCGTGGCTAAATAATAACAGCCGCACAGGTCGATCGATCAGGTTAAGCTACGCTTTCCTGTGGATGGGTGACCATCTTTACATACCGAGACCCCTCCGTGCCTCGGAAAGCACGTTAAGCAGTTGGTCCCGGCTGTCATTCGTGGATCTTTGACAGTCGTTACGGGTAGTCAGAAGCCCGAAAGTCTGACAACCAGTCTTACCAAGGGGTAGGTATCGTATTACCTAGTAACTGGGTTGTGGAGGTCAGATAGGCAGTCGCTCTATGTAAAATACTGGTATTCAGCTGCAGCCGGTTAGACTGGAAGCCGACCCCAACATAGTTGGGAAACGGCTAGGCAGATGATGATGATAAATAGCCACATTAATTAGTGTCCTAATCATTACAGAAATAGTCAGCGGGAAAACTCACCTATGTACTAAGTACACAGCACATGGCGACACAATCATCAAGCCATAATTTTCTAGTTTTAGCTGACCACGCATTATACATTATATTATGTTATAGGTACACAGTACAGACGCCAGCACATCAAGCTACCCGAAACTGTCAAATTTCCTCAATCAACCTTGAACCTTATACTTTAGCAATAAAGTTGAAAATCTATTAAAGAAATTTGACAGATTGTAGTAGGGCGTCTGTACAATCAGAAGTCAGCGTATACTGGTTATGTATAACTTGATGTATAGCCGTGCCTATACCATTAATCAGTTCATTTATTTCCTTATGTACATTATCACTGTAATTTACACCTTAAGCATGTGTAATAAAGCTGGAAGTTTATTGCTCTGTGTCTTAAACTGGTTAATAAGCAGGCAACTTTAATGTATGACGGTGTGTTTTGTAAGAAGTCCTTCCTGTAGAAAAATGATTAGATCATAACTGTGTAATTAATATCAATGTAGCGTTTATAAAGAGGATATATGCTAGGATTTACTCTAATTTTATGAGTTTAGTTTCGAACCCCAAATAGTTTCAAACCGAAAGTTTTTATTTTAAACTAGCTGTGCCCGCGACTTCGTTCGCGTGCTTGTCGGAAAACAAATTGGATTTTAATTTTTTTGTGCGGAACCCTATGTATTTTTCTAAAATAAAAGTACTTAGGCTAAGTTACTCCTTACAACATCAGCTATCTATCTGCCAGTGAAAGTCCTGTCAAAAACGTTCTAGCCGTTTCCGGCACATGCCTAGAGTTCTGACCGCGCAAGCCCCACCACGATGTCAAAATAGAGATACGATTAACAGTTTGCTGTGTGCCAAGCGCATCAAAATCCCGCCATTTTGACGCGAAATTGGCGCGAAAAGCTTTAAACAAAAACGCCATACACTTTACAACAAATGCTACACACGATGTCACGATAAATCATAGTACCTAATATAACGCACTACGGAGCGACAATTTAGTTAGTATTACTACGTCTATTATTAGTACTAAGTGATAGATAACTGCGCATTGTTTAGCTATCAAACGTGTTCACAGAGCGCTGCAAGCAAAGCGCTGAATAGCTGCGCGGGAGTTTTCCTTATGACATTTCGGCAGAGAGTTGTTTAGTTTTTCAGCTGTCAAAATGAAATTCTGCTGATTTGCTTTTTAAGTAAAGAGTGCCACCATGTACCATCAGTTTCATAGTGTCGTGAACTCGTAACAGAAGTTGGGCGCTGCCTGGGAAGTGGAAATGCGCCAGGTTGCCCGCGGAATTCAAATTTTCTTACGTTTTTTTCCAATGGTTCATGTCCATTGATAATTCTAATGATAATAATTCTGTAAATACATTATTTGTTGCGGTCGTGAATCATTTTTGTTCAACATACTGGCTTGCAAACTGCAAAAAACGTATGAAAATTTAAATTTCGCGGTCTACCCTGGCGCGCACTTTCGGCGCCACGAATTTTATTAGTACTTCCATCTTTAGAAGGTACCGGCGCGGTGATTCCGTGCTGTGTAACATACTCTCAAGTTAGTCTAGTTGGTAAACAAAAAATCGCATCTACGACGGTTTTAAGTTGTCAAATTGTCAAACGACGTATTTGGAGGCCACATGGAGTCCTCCACAGCGGGGTAATTGTGTAACACTATCAGTACCAATGGCTTTCATTTTAACAGTTCAACAACATTCATTGCGTTATTTACGTTGTGTTGTTGTGTTTGAGGACTCCTTGTGGCCTCCAAATATGTACGTCGTAAGTTTAGGCTCAGTACAATTTGTCTAATTTTCTTCCTACTCGTTTTTATCTCCTAATTTAAGATAGTTCAGTCGCTTCACAACAAAATTATGCCTAGCTAGCAGTGTTCATAATCCATACTAATATTATAAATTGGAAAGTAACTCTGTCTGTCTGTATGTTACCTTTTCACGCCTAAACCACTGAACGGATTTCGATAAAATTTGGCAGATAGATAGATTGCATCCCGGGGAAGGACGTAGGATAGTTTTTATCCCGATATTCCCACGGGATCGACACTTATGCGGGTGAAACCGCGGGGCGCAGCTAGTATTATAAATGCGAGTGTGTCTGTGTGTTACCTCTTCACGCTTAAACCGCTGAAACGGTTTAGATGAAATTTTGGTATAGAGATAGTTTGAGTCCCAGAAAAGGACATAGGGTAGTTTTTATCCCGATATTCCCACGGGATCGACACTTATGCGGGTGAAAACACGAGGCGCTGCTGGTCTCAGATATATCGTGAAATGTAAAGTTGATTTTTGAGTGACAATTTGTAACAAAAAAGTACGTAAGTACTAATAAGTTTTGGTTACAATAGAAATTGAACTTTGTTCAGTAGGACATTCATTTTGTTCCATAACTTGTAAATGATCTCAAATTCTTTCAATTCAAATGTAGCTAGAATCATGATTCAGACTGCGAAGTCCGAACATACAAGTACTTGGCAAAAAGCCAGAATGACATAAAATATTCGGCGAAATCGATAAGGTGTCGGACTGTCTGTTGTTGCGAGCGGCGCCATAGTTCTGACGTCATTTTCTCTCTTTTCACAAGCTTTGAACGACCCCTGTGGGTCGACGGGGCGACACGTCACCTCCTCAACTATAAACAAAGTCAGAGAGGTCAAAAGGTCAGGAAGTTCCCATAGACGGTACAGTTATCTTTAATTAGGTATTGTTTCTATGTGCGTCTATTTTACGTCATTACTAGAATCCGACCGAATTTAGATTTTTTTGGTTTCAGGCAATTTTCGTTTTTGGCCGAAAATAAATTAATTTCGGCCGCGGGCCGTGGCCGAAAATCAGTTCAATACTTTGAATTCATTTATTCAGAGAAACTGGACACTTAAAACAAATGAAAGCGCAGTAGAAAAAAAAACTTGATGTTTTGTCTTTGAGAAAAGTATAAAGTTTCGTGTGAATCCTAACTACCTAATATTATAAATGTGAAAGTCAGTTTGTTTCCCTTTCACGCCTAAACCACTGAACCGATCATCCTGAAATTTTGCATATACGTTGTCAGGTGTACAGAAACGGACATAGGGTACGTTTCATCCCGAAAAAAAAGTGCTGTTCCCGAGGAAAACAACAATAACGTTATTATGATAATAGATGGCGCCACGTGTCTTTCGAATCAAAAACTGGACGTCTGTCGGGTCAGCTAGTTTAGATATAAATGGGTAAATATTTTCTTTACTTTTTCCAAAATAAAGCCTTCGATCAAAATACATTTTCTTCGTTTCGGTTTTCGACCGTAAATGCAATTATGGCCGAATTTCGTTTTCGCCCAAAAAAAAAAGCATTTTCGGTCGAACTTATGTGCATGCATAAATTCTCAGAATCGAATTTATTCTGAGATCTAGTCAGCAAAGCAGAGTCTAAAACAAGAGCAGTTCCAACAGAATATTTGACTGAAGTGTTCTTACGTTATTTCGCTCAAAAAGAATATACTCCTTTATGGAAACACATATTAATAAAGATAAGCGACGATTTCTTATGGTCATTGGCCAAGAAAAGATCTGTAAATTCATAATCAGCCTATAACGTTCCCACTGCTGGAACACAGGCACAGGTGACAGGCTTCCCCTCTGTGAGAGGGAGTGGGCCGTAATCCATCACGCGGGCCCAGTACGGGTTGGTAGATGTCACATGTCTTCGAATTGTTGGTTGTAGGATATACGTTTTCCTTCACCGTTTTGACAGCTGTAAATGCCTCCCATAAAATAATCGAAGGGCGGTTACGACAACTGCAGATGGTTAGTGAGGGAAGAGAGAGTGCAGCTGTGTCAGCGTACACACACTTGTGCACTATAATAACTCTCGCGCCGAAGGCTAGACTCCGTTGAGATTAACCCCCATGGCCGAAATACAGTCTAGGACTATTAATGGTTCAGAGAAGCACGTCATTTTACCAGTTTCCTCCTAATCATTAGCACAAATTGCCGTTATAAACAAATTATTCCGCTTATTTATTTCAATATCTTCTTTTTTTATAGCTTATTCACAGCACGTGTAAATACAAAATTTAAACCAATTAGACTTTGAAAAAAGGCGTGAATTCACCTCAGATAAGCTTAACGCTCATTTTCCCTATAATATGATGAACACAGTTCCATAAATTCATCTACAGCTTCAATTTCATGGTGTCCAATGTCATTTAAAGGCAGCCTCAAAACCACTCTGGATTTTGCATTCGTCCGAGTCGGAAGTCCCACTCTTTTTCGCAAATTTTCATTGCAGTTGCAATGTTGCATCAATATTTTCTTGGGTGTCTTTAAACTAAAGGTATGTTATACATTTAGCTTGTCGGGAATTCGATACTACATACTCCACCGACCGACAAATACTTTACATAGTCTAGGACTCTGTGAAGATTCCGAATCCTTGGATTTTTCAATAGAAGGTTTAATCTTTGTAATTTCTGAACGTTTCCCTTATTTATACGTCGCAACTAAGGCCCTAATTCTGTATGGTATTTATTATTTCCCACGTAATCTTAGCACGTGCAAACCACGTACGGTTGTCAATAGTGGTATTTTGACAGTTCAAACCACGGCGTCGTGATTAGCTAAGGAATTCGCGTGGTTTCCTGGGCGCTGCTTTTTCTCTTTGTCCTGTGTGATGTTAAACCTCTTGTTTGTATAACATATGCGGTGTTACAGGGTCCAAAATTGGTCGGCCTCTGTATTCAGTAGCTTTGGAACGTTTTCCAACTTCGTTATGTGGTTAATCGTCCTATTTTTTTTCATAGTCAAGCCGTTTTTAAACCCGAATTTAGATTGGGCTTTCCAGTCACCTCATAGTTGTTGATGTCGTCATCATTCTTCCGAAAGACGTTCACTGCTGGACATAGGCCTACTCCAAGCATCGCCTTAATGGCTGGTCCTGCGCTTCCCACATCCATCCTACGATGATCAGGATTGCTTTATCTTTATTCTTTATGGTGGTTTTCAATTAGGATCGAAGTGTTCAAGCCCAATTTTAACGGCACATTAGTCGATTCACACGGATTTACTGGTCCGAAACGTACGAAACTTTTCAATAATATTTTTTGAAGTGAAAACTTCTTTAGCGGCGTTGTACACTTTTTTTGTAATGGGTAAAAAATGGTTAACTCGTGTCAGGACACGTGACCTGATCGAAAATTCGTAAGACGGATGGAGAGTGCTACGACGTAGGTCAAACTGTGCTACGGCGTAGCTCACACTATGCTACGGCGTAGTTCACCATACCAGCGAATATGGCTGTTTTTTTAATAAAATATTTCGTTTGACATTTTGAAGCTTTTTTTAGATTCTATAATTAGACTCAAACTATTTTAAATAGATATTTAGTTAAGAGCGTTTACGCCGTGCGGCATTTTATACAAACGTTCAAGCCCTTATTTTTCGAAATGAATGAACCGATTTTAATGAAACTTCATACGCATAAGCAGGATACAAAGGTCTAAAAATACTAACTTTTTAGACTTTTGTATCCTGCCTAACTCGCGCCACTGTTACCGTAAGCGACACCACGCGTGTTTTGTTTATAAGACGATTAAAAAAAATACCCGCTTCGGATGTGTTCGGCTGTCCTCGGGATGTACTCGGTTTTAATGTATATCCGATATGTCAGTGAGTGATGGCAAAGTATTCTTTTTGTGTTTTGTTTTCACTTCTGTCGGCACTCCCGGAGTGGCACTGTTTTTTTTTTCTGTATGCGACTCGCACGAAGTTAATTTATTTGTGGGCGAATCGGCAGCTTCAAACAGGTGTATTAGTCAATTGGCACATTTTGAATTACGCACAGAGGTGAACGAGTTAAATATTATAAAACGTGTACTTTTCTCTTGACTTTATTGCATAAAATTGTGCAAATCGACTTCTTCTTCGTGTCGCTGCACTGGCACGACTCTATTTTATTAAATCTTGTTTTCCCAAAACTTTGCCACTTCCACGGCGTTGTCGTGAAGTTATGTCACAAACAATGCTCCACCCCCTATCCTGCCCTCTGTGTCCCAAGACATGCAGTCAAAGTGACCTCTGCGCTGCGAATCGACTAATAATAAATAAGCCATTTTAATTTCCATTTTTTTACCTTTACTTGTTTTCAGTAAGTTAATTTCCCTCTTCACACTTTCTTTTTTCCTACAAAATGACGCAATCATAAAGGCGCTTTGCATATGGAGCAACTTTAGTTAAGGCAACTATCAACTTTTTGAAATTTTCCTTTAAAAGTTGCCAGCTGCTACAACAACAAAATAGCCCGAGATGTATGTAAACAGCCAGTTGCTGCAATAGTTTCTCCATCTGCAAAGCGCCTAAATGAGCTTTACCGGTGTGATAAACCGAATTCGTCACAGGATGATTAGGAATTTAGAGTTTCTGAAAATACCCGTTTTGGCTATCATATCGGACATTGGCATGATAATATTAGGTAATTTTAAATTATATTGTGGTTAACTGATAAGGTCGTGTACACCATACGAATTCATTGATAAGAACATTAGGTAGGTAACATACACATTTAAATAAGCACCTGATACAATTTCGGGTTTCATAATATTTGTGTCAATTGCATTTACTGCTAGTTAAATTGACTTCACATTATCAGCCTATAATTTTCCCACTGTTGGGACACAGGCCTCCTCATATCGGACATTGGCGTGATTATATTATTAGGTAATTTTAAATTATATTGTGGTTAACTGATAAGGTCGTGTACACCATACGAATTCATTGATAAGAACATTAGGTAGGTAACATACACATTTAAATAAAAAAGCACCTAATACAATTTCGGGTTTCATAATATTTGTGTCAATTACATTTACTGCTAGTTAAATTGACTTCACATTATCAGCCTATAATTTTCCCACTGTTGGGACACAGGCCTCCTCTCTATGAAGCCGTGCGTGAGCCGTAATCTACCACGCAGGTTCAGTGCGGGTTGGCGGATGTCACTTGTCTTCGAATTTACGGTTCTAGACATGCCGATTTTCTCACAATGTTTTCCTTCACCGTTCTACATGACCTAAAGCGCGGTCTTTGTCGGACTGCATAGAAAAGAAAGAGAAGTGCGATGACACAACGCTGGTAATTTATTGCAAAATATGAAGCAATTTATCTGTTTATAAAAAATCTATTGTTTGGACTAAAACATTAGTGCTTTAGTATGTTACTTGTAGAATAATCTGACAAACAATCAGAATGATTGTATGTATATTAGTATGGTTTTTATTGTAAAAAGAAAGTTTTTAGAGGTATCTTCATGATTTTTAGGGTTCCGTACCCAAAGGGTGAAAACGGGACCCTATTACTAAGACTTCGTTGTCTGTTCGTCCGTCTGTCCGTCACCAGGCTGTATCTCAAGAACCGCGATAGCTAGACAGTTGACATTTTCACAGATGATGTATTTCTGTTGCCGCTTTAACAACAAATACTAAAAACAGAATAAAATAAATATTTAAGGTGGGCTCCCATACAACAAACGTGTTTATTTTTCGGCGTTTTTGCCATGTGGTACGGAACCCTTCGTGTGCGAGTCCGACTCGCACTTGGCCAGTTTTTCATAGTTTTTTTCTCTACGAAACTATGTGCAAAAATGTTTTCTAAGCAATTTCGTACGGTAATAAGTAAGAATTGGTTCTAGATAATTAATGCTTTGCTACGTTTTCCAGTGAACAAAACATGAACAAATCCATTCACTATGACCACTTAATGATTCCTTGATTCGAAACTGGGCGAAGTTGTCTGTCACCAGGCTGTATCTCAAGAACCGCGATAGCTAGACAGTTGAAATTTTTACAAATTAGTTATTTCTGTTGCCGCTATAGCAACAAATACTAAAAACAAAATAAAATATTTAAGGGGGGCTCCCATACACTCACACTTGGCCAGTTTTTTTTCATTGCACGTGGTAAGATTACGCTGGGAATAAAATTATCATACAGAATTGGGGTCCTGATGAGCCGGCAAAACGAACTGGAAACTGATCTACTTTGTAACACCTAAACGTTTCCCTGAAAATATTGCTACGTCATCGTGAAAATAGGGAAGCGACTCATTAATAAAATATTCTGTCGCTATATTTTCTCAAAACCATCATGACGAACCAACTTTCCGAAGGTCGATACACGATGACTCATTCATGGAAAAATTACGTCATTGGATTGAGACGGCAAGCAGACAAAAACAACTTATAGGTTCGTACTCAATAAAGTAGAATCTACTTACATCAAATAATGACATCGATAGATTTACTCCGCGTGACGCTGTATCACTGTCCTTGTCACAGATACGATAATTTGTTGAAGAGGGAAAGAAACGGCAACACGCTTTGCACGCGATTTCACAATACCGCGAATGAAACAGCACCAATTAAAGCGCCAAAATACTGCTGTATAAAATAATGCTACAGTCTATCGCACTTAGTATTCATTTGAACGCGAGCTAGTGAGGGCGTGTGTGAATAAAAAAGGCATAATATTTCAGTGCCTTGCCTGATTTGAACTGTGATACTATTTTGTAAGAGTTAAAATAACTGACGGTGAGTAAAGTGACACAATGTGGTTTAATTTTTTATACAAAGTGGTGTTTATTAAAATGTTTATGCTTTTCCACACGTAGGGTTATTATAATTATTATTATGTCGATGTTCGGAGTTTAAACACGTTATTTGTCCGTGGAGGATAACCAAGGTGATTCTGCCGTTTGTATCGTATCTTATGTAAAAAAAATATCTCAAGATACGAACATTTTTATTAGACTTAGTCTAGAATTTTCTGGAAACACGAATGGAATATTTTAATTTTTTCTTGACATTTATGTAGTTACATTCACGACTGCTATCAAAAAGGCTAATCACTTCTTTCAGTCATCAGGACTTTGAAATAAATGCCATTGAAATATTAAGACGCTTAAAAAAAAAAGTTGTTTATGGTCTCTGTCACTTGTCAAGTTGTCAGTATTTAATTCCCGCCAAATAAAAATGTCATTTAAAAGTTCGTAGCTGTACAATTTTATTTATCTATTTTAGAAATTAAATTATAAACATAAGTAGATGATTTTGTCATACCGTCATGCATGAGTTTCATTGAAAAACATTGTCTATTATGAGATGTGACTTGTATCAGAGTAAGATGTCTCATTCCAGTTCTAGTAATTGCTAGCAGGTCTAGGTATGTGAAAAATGCTTAGTCAGTGTGCCAACTATTTCATGTCATAAAATTATTGGGAAGCTGACCTAGACAGTAGACACTGATCTTAATAGAATATGGGAAAACAAAAAAATATCAGCCTAGAGATAATTTTCAAGCTGTGGAACAACAAACTGAACAATTTGTTACAAATTGTCACTCAAAAATCGACTTAGAATACATCTCACTAAAGGAGACGCTAGAGTAATTTAGGAACAGTCCATTTGGTTATGAATATTTTTAATCACAGTAATATTATAAAGGCGAGAGTTTGTGAGTGTGTGTGTTTGTTACTTCTTCATGCTCAAACGGCTGGACCAATTTTGATAACATTTTGTATGGAGGTAGCTGACACACTGGATTAACATATAGGCTACTTTTTATCCCGATATTCCCTCAGGATCGACACTTATACAGGTGAAGCCGCGGGGCGCAGCTAGTAGTACCTATTATAAGAATTCAAAATAGGAGAAAACGTAAATGCTACGTAGCCGAAAATGTTTCATATTTCCACGACATTGTATCTACTGATTTACATATTTATAAGGTATACTATTAGCGCGATAAGATAAGCAATTGCAATCTGCTTTAAAATTGACTATAATTACCACAATAAAACCAATGTTTTTTCCTACTAACTTTTTTATGAGTTTCTATCATCAATCGTGTCTTCCTATTCTTCGCTTTGTGTCATAGTCATAGAGCAACTGTTTTTTTTTTTTCGACCAGGATCATCGTTCTGTCGTTCGCCTCATGACAATCAAATTCTAAAAATCTGCATTGTGTATTGACTCGAAACTCAAAATCCAGTACTTGGTCAAAATACAGTAGGTAAGTAGTGTGGTCACACTACTGTATTTTGAGTTTGAGTCAGGCAAAGGATAGCCCCAAGAAGCTTATAGGTAATAAAAAGTGGAGGCAACACTCTAATTACCTAAGTGAAGATTACTGTGGTCGGACCTCTCTTACTGAATACATTAACATTATGACAGAGAAAACACATATCACTGTCTCGTTCTTATATGTGTATTTAGAAAGAGATAGTCCGACCACAGTCGTCTTCACTTAGTGTTTAGTGTTGCCTCCACTTTTTATCTACTTAATAAGCTTCTTGGATAGCCCCTTTTTAGGGTTCCGTACCAAAATGGTAAAAACGGGACCCTATTACTAAGACTTCGCTGTCTGTCCGTCCGACCCTCTGCCTGTCACCAGGCTGTATCTCAAGAACCGCGATAGCTAGACAGTTGAAATTTTCACAAATTATGTACTTCTGTTGCCGCTATAACAACAAATACTAAAAACAAAATAAAATAAATATTTAAGGGGGGCTCCTATACAACAAACGTGTTTTTTTTTCGGTGTTTTTGCCTTGTGGTACGGAACCCTTCGTGTGCGAGTCCGACTCGCACTTTTTTTTTTTTTTTTTGAGGGTTGGAAATCATCATAAGATATGAGCCCGCCCGCTCTGGGTGGTCCGGAAGGGAGTGTCAGACTCTTACTGACTAAAACCCACCCGTGTTCCTTCTTTAATCCTTAGCCCTTTATGTTCCGGGGTACCCTTACGGACAATCCCGCTGCAGCCCCTTGGATAATCCTTTACATAGTATCTTTTTACTACTTCAATGAAAGGCAACCGCCATAATAATTTCAGCCTGGAATTACCCAATAGGCTATTTGACTGGTTTCTGATAAACATCTCAGATTATTTAATGGTGTCTAACGAGCCCACAAAAACCTATTACTTCAAATTGCATAATGTATTTCTTTTAGAAAATAGTAAATAAAAATGTACTGTTTAAATATGCCGCCAAAACGCTATCTTTAACAATATGGCGTCGTGACGTCAAAATACACGTAAACAAACGTTGAAACGGTCGAGATACTAGACAAAAGTCATCTGTTCTGTCAACGATAGACAGAAATTGACTATATCATGACGTCATCATAAGTTCAGCCAATCCAGATATTTGATTTACCTGTCATTGCTTAATTTTTAATTCTTAATTTTTAATTCTTTTTTCCTTTTGTGGTAGACTAATTTTATTATGGGTGCATCGTGTTCACATATAATTTTTATTATGTATACAAGACCTTGTAAAACATTTTTAAAAGAGTAACGGTGGAGTTTCTTGCCCATTCTTCTCCATACGAAAACTACCTTTTCGAATGGGCGACTAGAATCATTTCTATTTAGTTTTTTTTTTTTGACGTTCAAAAGTGCCTTTAATGTGCCTATTTGAAATAAATGATTTGACTTTGACTTTGACTTTGACCAGACCGTTTTCGATTACGTGGCGCCAGATTTAAAAAGATGAAGTTTTTTCGGGATTTTTTAAATAAATAATACATTGTTTTGTAGTAAAATTAATGCAAATCGATTTTAAAAGCGATAATCTATACGAGTGTCAATAATTATGACCTTATTTTTTACATTGTCAAATAGCCTATTCTGGGTATAGAACTCCTTTCTTCGATACTTTGCGGGTAAAAGAAAAACGACAATGTTTTTTTTAAATTAGTTTTCTGGATTTATGTTAAACCTTTTTGTTTCCTTGTTTCCAGCTAACATGTCGATCCACATCAAAGACTTCGATGACCTGAAGACGAGGCTGGCCGAGGCTGGCGAGAAGTTGGTGGTGATCGACTTCATGGCCACCTGGTGTGGACCATGCAAGATGATCGGGCCCAAACTAGACGAGATGGCCACTGAAATGGCCGACGCCATTGTTGTCCTTAAGGTAAGAACTTCTCCATATAAGATATTAAATTTTCACACTTGGGATACGCAGAAATCCAGGTCTTAAATGATATAAGTTTCTATACTACTTGACATGATTTCCAACATTTCTGCACTAGGGCAAGAAAGTAATTTAATGAAAAGAAAAGATTAAAAAGTCAATAAGGTTGGTAGTAGGAATAAATGATTAGGAATTAGGATACCTACATCGGCCAAACTCAATTGAACTAAAAAGTTCTAAGTACCCTTTCGGTCGAGTTATGATTGTCGAATCATAACTGTGGCGCGCTTGCCCCGCCCACATTACCATTCCAACCTTATTTATCTATTCCGTGATGTTAACCATTAAGAATCGTTAGGACTTCAGTTTTCTTTCGGCATTTTTTCCCTTTGAACTTCGTTTATATGTAGGTACTGTTTTGAACCACTAAAAAAATACCTCTTACATATACCTCCGCCACGCTCAGAGCACGCGATAAGTCAACGATTAGATTAATTACGGAGGTAAGTATTGCATGAAACGAATTATGGAACAGATGTTAACTTGCAACGACTGTCCATACTAATATTACAAATTCGAAAGTAATTCGGTCTGTCTGTCTCTCTGTATGTTACCTTTTCACGCCTATACCACTGAACGGATTTCGATAAATTTTGTATTTGATTCGTAAGCTAGTTTTACCTGTGATAGCTACTTCCATATGGGAGGGTCTACAGTTCGTAAATTATAGGAATCCGCCAATAGGCATCCAAATATTTCCATTCATTTAATTATAGTTAGTCATTCAGACATTCAACGTTTAATCGGTAATATTTTTCCTTCCTTCCTTCCCCATTAAGCAAATGAAATAAACAGGAAACTGGTCAAAGTTAATAAATATGAAGAGTAATAAATAAAATAATTATTGTATAGTACAACTGTTTCTAAGTTACGGTTGAATGCAAACACTATATTTAATGTCTCCGATCAATAATAATACCGTATTAAGTTTCTACCGCATTGGCCATGCATCTATGTACAAGGTTTTATGCGGTATTTTATAACATAACATGACATACTTTTAACACATCATAAGTACACCTATTATAAATTATACAAATAATATAGCCATATTCATAAACACTTGTCATTTTTAATTGCTTCAAAAACATTATTTGTAGTTATATTTTTGCATATCAATGAAATAAGAGGGTCCTACATAGCCTAGTAAATTTCATCCATACTAATATTATAAATTCGAACGTAACTCTGTCTGTGTGTATGTTACCTTTTCACGCCTAAACCACTGAACGGATTTCGATAAAATTTGGCAGAGAGATGGATTGTATCCCGGGGAAAGACATCGGATAGTTTTTATCCCGATATTCCCACGGGATCGACACTTATGCGGGTGAAACCGCGGAGTTCTGCTAGTACTGCATAATTGTAATAAACCTCCCAAAAAAAAATAAGTAAGGCGCGAAAATGATGGTCTTTGGAGACGTTAGTTAGTCACTGTAATCACGACAAAGCAAGCATCTAAATTATCATCATCATCTGTATAGCCTTTTCCCAACTATGTTGGGGTGGGTTTCCAATCTAAACGGGTGCAGCTGAATACCAGTATTTTAGGCCAGGCTTTCAGAACCCGGTTACTGGATAACACGATACCCCTTGGTAAGACTGGTTGTCAGACTTTTTGGGCTTATGACTACCCGTAACTACTGTAATTGATTAAAATACTGTTTTAGTAACTAAAGTCAATTATCGGAAGGCTTTTTAATTGTCCTCTCTCTTCTATAGGGAAGGAATAAGCAAGCTCATCTAGTTCTATAAAAGTCCTTCAGTTGCTTATTCCATCGTCCTAGCCTATAATGTTCCCACTGCTGGGACACAGGTCTCCTATCTTCGAGAGAGAGTGGGCCATCATCTACCACGCGGGCCCAGTGCGGGTTGGTAGATGTCACATGTCTTCGAATTTTTGGTTCTAGGACATGCCGGTTTCCTCACAATGTTTTCCTTCACCGTTTTGAGAGCAGTGGTGACTGGTGATGAAATTATTTACACAAAGTAATGCGCCTTAGCATAAAGTATGACCTATTTCTCAGTTTCACAGTATCCCAAGCTACGTGCAACTATGTACTATCACTCAAGTACTATTGCAATCCAAATAGTAATCATAATCAAGCTTATCAGATAAACAATGTCTATGTTTACGTTCACGTAGATGTAACTCCCTTGCGTACAAATCGTTACTAGCGAAAGATACCGAGTATGTTCAGAAGTGCCATCGTCCACCACCCCACCAGCCCATTATTGAACCACCCACCACCACCAGCCTATACCACCAGCCACCACCACCAGCCCACCAACCGCGTGGCGTGGTTTGTACCAGCCCATTATTGAACCACCCACCACTACGTGACAAATTTCATTCAAATTCGTTCAGCCATTTTAGCGTGAAACTGTAACATACTGTTACTGCTATATATAGCCTATATCATCCCACTGCTGGGCAAAGGTGAAAGACCTTTCCCGATGACTGACCAATGCTTGCGATCCAGTGCTAATGTGGTCGTGTGTGGTCGTTTGTTCAGTCTCCATTTACGACATCAATATGAAGACAAGGTCTGTACTTTAGCGGAAGAAACAATAGGGTAAAGTCCGTATAAACTAGACGTTTATCGATTTCTATTGTGAGTACTCCAAGTTGACCTTCTGCCAACTTCCTGTAAGGTGGTCAATCTCAAACAACTGGTTTATGAGGTCATTTAGCAGTTGCGCGCTGTTACGTAACGAGTGAATTACAAAGCCATGACGTCACCCTGTCATAATGCAGAGAAACTTGTAGATTAACGTGTTTTTTGCCCAAGACAAGAGGGGCAATTTTCGTAATTTTAAGAACGTTCACAGTCTGATCTGTCTCAATCTGTCAAAAATACCTCTAATTTCGTTACATTTTTGACAAGTTTTTGACATTGATTGTCGCTGAGATGAGATTGCGACTAGATTTTGAACGTTTTTAATTACGAGAATTGGCCTTCTGTTTGCTCGTGTTTTCTTAACAAAACTTGTTAAAAGCAAGTCAGCATGAATTTAACTTATAAAGTTATAAGAATTGCAATACAAAGTATGTATAAAGTTTAACTCTGTAAGTACTAATATATTTTTTATTCTTGATAAACAGGGACTAAAATACCTCTTTAATCCCTAGGGACTAAAAGTGATTTGATTTTGGAATTTGGATTTGTTAGTAAAATTTCCAATCACCGAAGAGATGAATCACGAACATTGTATGAACAAGTAACAGGCTGTATGATAAAGTAAAAAGCGCGAGCCAAATAAAAAAAAGTTTGTAAAAAATAAAAAACGCGCGAAAAGCATTTTGCCTTCGTTCGTAATTGTTTACTCAAAGTAGAATTTTACTTTGTTGGTGATTGGAATTTATAGCCATTTATCTATAGGGCTATAAATAATATAATATGTAATATCTTGAATGCCCTAGAGGCTGCCTCCACGAGCGAGAGAATCGCGGCGATAGTCTCGCCGCGCCAACAAATTTCCGCGGCGATAAAATCGCCGTGTGGAGACACGTTCTAAGAGAGTGTATAGAAATACGTGGCACGACGATAATATCGCCGCGATTCTCTCGCTCGTGGAGGCAGCCCCTAAGCTATTATGGTTTTCATTTTGATAAAGCTAACTCATGGCGTTAATAATATTATTTAGGTATTAAAATAATTAATATTCCATGTTTAATTAGGTACTTACATAATAATATCCTATGTAGTTCCATATATGTTGTTGAAGGCTAAGATAAAATGAGTCAGTTCAGAGCTTTGCAATAAACAGCTGGTCATCGGGAAGCCCCGAACGATGTTCCGTGCGGAAATCCAACCCGCGACACGCAGCGCAGCAGCGCCAACCGTGCCGTCGACTTTAAATCCTACACAATAAAGTTCAGTTTACGATACAACTCCAAACATTTTAATAACTTTTTCAATAATGATAGTGGTTTTAGCTTCAACTATATCCGACGATACTGCAGACTTATCTCTTTTGTTGACTGTACCTACCCCACACAAATTCAATTAACACTAGTGCATTAAAGAACTGAAGACACCGACTAGAAGAACCATCAAAATTTGCATAGAAATGCCGGACATGCAGTACATTTATGCATATAACTTCGTACATTATATTATAACCTTCCTGAAAGTATGTAGATCACATTAATGAAAGAATTATCAAAATTGGATCATTAGTTTTTGAGAAAATCGCGGACATACAAACATGGGTCGAACACAGAAGTCACAGAACCTCCTTTTTTGAAGTCGGTTAAAAAGCTGTTAGTTTGCCATTACATACAGTCACTTCATTGTTTTTTTATTTGTATAGATTTGGCTCATAAGTGTCTACCTACATGCATATAAATTTAGACGTTTTCACTGAATGACTCATGTACCTTTGACCGCTAGATTCTGAGCTCACAGTGTAAAAAAAACCCATATTATTCAAGTTTTTCGACAGAATGCATGTACAGTCACGAGCACTAATATGTCAACACTTGGCAACTTTCAAATTCGATTTTTTCGTGAAATGACGAATGCAACGTTGAAATACGACACTTTACATAAACCTATGGGTTCGAAAATACTAGGTCCGTAATAACATAAAATTTCATTAAAAAATAAAGGAGAAAATTGCCTTTGAATAAAGTCAAGTGTATACATACTTATGCTCGTGACTGTACCCCTATTGATAAGCTGGTCACCAACGTGCATACCTACTTATCATTGTGACGTGTACTATGAATAATACTTATGTTAATTATATTCAATTAGGTACGTAAGTGGATTGCAATAGTCTGGGTGGGGCGTTGTTAGTAGCATGGCGAACTAGCCATCCCTTTTTTGCATGCCGTACGACGATGGCTGCATTTATGTGGGTTCAATAAACTTAGGGCGGATTTCACCAATGAAACCTAAACGCGATCAGCACGTCTAAACTGTGTTCAAGAGCTGTCAGTGTCAGTATTCGATGCTTGAACGCGGTTTAAGTGTGCTGATCGCGTTCAGCGGGATAATAGGCTATTTGACAATATAAAAAATAAGGTCATAATTATTGACACTCGTATAGATTATCGCTTTTAAAATCGATTTGCATTAATTTTACTACAAAACAATGTATTATTTATTAAAAAAATCCCGAAAAAACTTCATCTTTTTAAATCTGGCGCCACGTAATCGAAAACGGTCTGGATTGGCTGAACTTATGATGACGTCATGATATAGTCAATTTCTGTCTATCGTTGACAGAACAGATGACTTTTGTCTAGTATCTCGACCGTTTCAACGTTTGTTTACGTGTATTTTGACGTCACGACGCCATATTGTTAAAGATAGCGTTTTGGCGGCTTATTTAAACAGTACATTTTTATTTACTATTTTCTAAAAGAAATACATTATGCAATTTGAAGTAATAGGTTTTTGTGGGCTCGTTAGACACCATTAAATAATCTGAGATGTTTATCAGAAACCAGTCAAATAGCCTATTGCGTAACACACTAACAGTCGCAATGATTTTATTTATTTAATATTTCAAGCACATAAATGTACAGAGGCGGACTTTCATTTTGACAGTTCAACAAGATTCATTGCGTTATTCACGTTGTTAAACAGACAATTTTTTCGAACATGTGAAGCAATGGATTAGGAATATCCTTCAAAATGATTCATATTGTGATTGAAAGTGTGTTTAGCAATTAGGGTGCAGTTTGTTAGTGAGATTGGCACTTAGGGACAATCTCTTTCTTTCAAGAACGTTTACATTCTAATTTCGCTCTCAATCTGTTACAAAAAACTTACTTAAACTTTTGACATTGATTGGAGATTGCGATAAGATTTTGAACGATTTTTTTTTTTTTTAATTAAGTATGGGAATTGGCGTTCTGTTTTGTTGCAATAGATATCTATCTGGCAACTTTTTTTTCTTTCATTTTATTTATTTACCAAGGTAGGTACACCAACAGCTTCTGTGTATAATAATTATATCTTAAGGGGCTTACATGACCTAAAGCTCAGTCACTGTCGGACTGCATAGAAAAGAAAGAGAAGCGCGATGATAGAACGCTGGTAATTTATTGCAAAATATGAAGCAATTATTTAAATACAAAAATCTATTGTTTGGACTAAAAAATTAAAACAGTAGTGTTTTAGTATGTTGCTTGTAGAATAATCTGATTAAAAATCAGAATGATTGTATGGTTTTTATTGTAAAAAGAAAGTTTTTAGGGGTAACTTATCTTCACGATTGTTTTCTATCATATCAAATTAGTTGTATTATGTTTTCAACACACTATCTACCTAGCATATATTCTGAAAAATATGATATATTTTTCTGATTGTATCATATACTTTTATTGTTTCTAAAACTTGCGTTTAGGTCCAGTAAGCTCCTTATGTACTAAAGCTATATAGGTAACAATAGCCTCGGACTTACACAGTCGCCAATTACAGGATAACCAGCAATCTTCAACTTGGTGATGTGATAATGATAACACATAAATCTAATAATAATAAAACAAAAGGTTCTAGAATTTAAAAATTATGGCATAATACTGCTTACACTTATGATTAATAACAACCACTTTTCATATTATTTAAACGGAGCAAAACTTTAAACGGTGTTAACGGCCCACGGGCGGTAATCGACAGACAGAAAAAAAAACAGAGAATAGTCCAAATGGAAACATTAACATTTTAGCTACCCTCGATTTGGTGGCTTTTCGTAGCTGCTAAAATAGATACGACAACGCATTTCTTGAGGCTCTTTTGGCATGATCAGCGGGATTGTCCGAAAGTGTTACCGCTGGCCCGGAACATAAAGGGCTAAGGAAGGAACACGGGTGGGTTTTAGTCAGTAATAGTCTGACACTCCCTTCCGCTACACCCAGAGCGGGAGGGACAATTTGATGATTCCCCAACATAAAAAAAAAAAACGGTCGAATTGAGAAACCTCCTCCTTTTTTTGAAGTCGGTTAAAAAATGGTTTAAAACCATTGTTTTCTGTTATTTATAGTTTTAAGGTTTTTTTTTTTGCTGTAATGCCAAGTAACGCCTTTGTCTTTTTCTTTCTTCATTCATTTGCAAATTGTAATAAGAATGACAATATAGACAACAATCAATGAAAAAAAATTGGCATCCATTCTGCTTTAAACATTTCTAGGAAAACCGCGAAGAAGGTAGACACGATTGCCAACAGATACCAGTAAATAGATATTCATTGATGCGTCACATTAAAAACCGACTGTTTTTTTTGATTCGGTCACCTTTTTAATCAAATCAGAAGGCCATTCGTTATAATCTAATCGCAATCTTATCTCAGCGACGATCAATGTCGAAAACTTGTCACAAAAGGGAAATTAACGAGGTATTTTTGACAGATTGAGACGTGAGATCAGACTGTGAACGTTTTTAAAACTACGAGAATTGCCCCTCTGATACTTATGCTCAGGTCCTAAAAAACAAAAAGGGGGGTTCAAAATGATGTACTGAATCCTTGGTGACAGGTTGCGCGTTTATGACCCTGCCACTCTGAATTTGTAATACTGGCACCCTAACCCGAGGGCCACGAAATGCGACGCTCCAAGCGAATTCGCTTTGCGCTGCAAGCGTCAGCGTCGAGCGTCAAAAACAAATGTATGACTATTATCTACAAGGCCACAAAGTAGCGTTGCAAGCAGCAGCGGAATTTGCTACGAGCGAATATACACGAGCGTTGGATGATCCGACGCGCGTTTTTTTATGAGCATCGAAAACAATTGTATGAGAAAATTTGACAGCGACATTTTTACTTGTAATGTCGACGCGTGCTCACTCTACTGACAGAGCATGTTACCTTTTTCTGTACTGAACTGATTCATCCCCCCACCGACGTACACGCTACAGGCGAATACTTGAAGTTCGTGGCCTTGCTTTTGACGCTTAGAAATGACGCTTGTAGCGAATTGACGCCTCAAGCGTGGCGTTATTTTCGTGGCCGAGGCATATTTGCGTAACACACTATCGATCTCAATCTGAATCATTTTGAAGACAATTGCTGATCCATTGCTTCATAATTATGTTCGAAAAAAATGTGTCTGCTCAACAACGCAAATAACGCAATGAATGTTGTGGTACTGTCAAAATGAAACCCGTTGCTACTGATAGCCCGCAGTCTAACTCATTATTATGTATTCTTATCTCGAAGGTAAAACATACAAAATACCATTTCTTGAAATGATAAGATAAATGTTTCCTAACAGGCATATTAATATAAAGAGTACTAGAAATGAACGTTTATAATACTACCTTCTGTACGCGTGAAATTTGTTTATTCAATGACACTCGGTATTACTGTAGCTTCCCATTTGCGAAATATTTTTCTGTATCAAGTTAGTAGTTCTGAAGATTAACCCTACGTGCAAACTCACAAATTGTATCTACCTTAAAATCACAATCACACTAATATTATAAAGGCGAAAGTTTGTAAGTGTGTTTGTTACTTCTTCACGCACAAACGGCTGAACGGATTTGGATGAAATTTGGCATTCAGATAGTTTATAACCAGGATTAACATATAGGATACTTTTTATCCCGATATACCCACGGGATCGACACTTATGCGTGTGAAACCGCCAGGCGCAGCTAGTAAAAGTATAAATAAATCAATGAGTGCCTGTATTTGCGATAGTAACTCGTTTGTATACGCCCCCTCTGTGCCTTTATATTACGCTAAGTATCTCTAAAAACAAATAAAATATCACATTCCCAGCCAATGCTGCAAATTCCAGTCTGTATTTTGATGAAATTACATGACTGTTCATTGTTGTTCTCTGTGAAGGCAAGGAAAATGATCATAACAACTACTCGTATTAGGTACCCTACCCATTCTTTCTTGCGATTAACACATTATTTTTAATTAATTATTATGAGGTAGTCGTAGTTTTATGATAAATGATAATAGTGACTTTTTTTTTTGCGGATGGGAAATCATCAAATGACCCCTCTCGCTCTGGGTGGAGCGGAAGGGAGTGTCAGACTCTTACTGACTAAAACCCACCCGTGTTCCTTCCTTAGCCCTTTATGTTCCGGGCCAGCGGTAACCCTTTCGGACAATCCCGATAAATAGTGACTTCATCCGCGTGAACTTTCGGCCCCCGAGCCACCGCGTCGCATCCCATCTGCGATCTGTGTCTTGGACTCAGAGCGCAGTATCGTATCTTTATTGTATCATAATTAAGTTTACTAAAAGTTATATTTTCTTTTAATTCCAGGTTGATGTCGACGAATGCGAGGACATCGCGACCGAGTACAACATCAACTCCATGCCTACCTTCGTCTTCGTCAAGAGTAGCAAGAAGATCGACGAATTCTCAGGAGCCAACGTGGACAAACTGAGGAACACCATCATCAAGCTGAAGTAGACAAAAACCTCGGGTCTTGTACGCTAGCCCACATTCCCACCACGAAAAACCTTGCAAAGCGGCAATTTTCAGCATTTGTTATTAAAAAAAAATAAAAACTATTTATGTATTAACGATTTTGATCGGCATGTTTAGTTGCTGGTTAACTAAAGTATACCTGTGTACGTAAATATTGTTTGTCGAGACGGCCATACGCTAAGCTGCCCCAATATGTCACCGCTAAGACTGTATCATCTAAACTATTTAATTCATCTGCCGTTTTCGTTTATGTCGAGTTTGCAAGGTTTTTCCGTTGGAGGTAAAAAAAAGCAGCTGGTTTTAAAAAAAAAATGTTATAGCACACGGCACGAATGCATAATAATTATGTTAATTTCATAGCCATCAGAAGGATCACAATTTTTTTGTTTTTAATAGTTTTTTTTTAATGAAATGTAAGTAGACGTATTTTTGTAATGCAAGTGTCATTATAGCACTTAGTGTGCTTGGATTTTAGCACTTCCTGCGTTCGGTTCAGCGTACAAACTCTATTGTCGTATTATTTGCCGTGTATTTTTCATTATAATGTATGTATGTTACAGAGTATTGTTACTTCAATAAAATATTGTCTAAAATATAAATTAGTTATTTTAATTTTACCTTACCGACGTAATTGAATTATATAATTATCACAACCATTGTATGCTGGAAAAAAACTAAAAATGCGAACTGGTTTGTAATACCTACGCAAGCATTATTTGCAGTACCTACTACAGTAGTTCTTATCAAACCTACCTACTCAAGTTTACATACAAAATGTAACGTTATTAGACGACTAAATATATGGGTCAGTTCACACCGAGACGCGACGCGACGCGCAGTTTTCAAGATAGAAATACAATTACAGACCTTATCTACTACATTAAAAGGTACACAATTCAGTGTCTACTAGCTACGTCCAGCTACGCAGCGCGGCGCCGCCGCCGCGCGGCGTAGCTCACTGAATCGTGTACCTTTTTGTGTAGTAGATAAGGTCTGTAATTGTATTTCTATCTTGAAAACTGCGCGTCGCGTCGCGTCTCGGTGTGAACTGACCCTTAGGGTGTGATTTCACTCTTTTAGTCGTCAGTAATTTGTTTCACTGACTGGCAGAGCCACCATCAGGGATTTTAATTTTGATAACACAAAAAATTAGTCTAAATTTGTCGCCAAATATTAGAATTTGTCGGTCACTGGTTCAAAACATATAGGTAGCTGATCTGGAGTCTTCCCAACAGGGCCACACTCAAAAACTAGGGCACCTAGCGAAGATCTGTTTTTTCCCATATTTTGTCGCCAATTAGTCGGAATCAAGAGCTAGATCGCAAAGCTTTTCGTGAACTATTCGATCTAGCTCTTGGACTATACCTTACCCTATACACCTGATGGTGGCTCTGCCAGAGTCAGTGACACTTCAAGAGCAATAATCGCATGCCATAGAGAACGTTCAATTATTGCTATTCAAATGACAAATTGCATGAAAGTGTTTACACGCTTGCAATTTACATAAAATAGCATACAATAATTGAATGCAAATTTTGATTATAAATTGTCCTGCTTGGCCTAACCGATATAGATAAATAAAGCGCCTGGGCGAAATGTAGCTGCAACTTTTTACTTGAAGTATTTTTGCTCGTTAAATTATTCAGGCGTAGAAAATGTAAAAAACTAAAAATTAATTTTGTAAAGAAACTACATACGATCTGAGTCACCCACTGTTGATTTTTGAGGTACTAAATACTGCACCCTAATCGCGTAACACACTCAATCGGAACCTGAATCATTTTGAAGCAAATTGCTAATCCATAGCTTCATAAGTTCGAAAAAAAAATTCTGCTCAACACGTAAATAACGCAATGAAAGTTGTTGAACTGTCAAGATGAAACCGATGCCCCGCAGGTTTGATCAGAATGAATGATGTAATTCGTTGTAGTTTTGCGATAGTCGGCGGTGAACGGCAACTAACTTACCCGTATAGTGTAACAATTGTACGTGTTGTTTAGACGGTGCTAGTCAATTGTTGCTTCAATTTCATGGTATGCCAGAGGTAATAAACTTGCAGCGTGTAAATAATAATAATAATATTCCACAACTATCACACAACGCCGTCTAGTCTCAAGCTAAGCAGAGCTTGTGTTATGAGTACTAGACAACTGATAAACATACTTATATATTTCTAAATACATACATATATAGATAAATTACACCCAGACACAGAACAAATGATCATGCTCATCACACAAACATTTGTCCTGGGTGGGAATCGAACCCACGACCTCCGGCATAGCAGTCATAGTCACTGACCACTAGACCAACAGGCCAGTCTAATGAAAAAAAAAATAAATGAGAGCTTTATCCTCTAAAAAACTGGACAAGTGCGAGTCGGACTCGCACACGAAGGGTTCCGTACTTACCACAAGGCAAAAATGCCGAAAAAAACACGTATGAGAGCCCCCCTTTAAATATTTATTTTATTTTAATTTTATTATTAAAGTAATACCTAATACAACTGAGTATTTTGTGAATATTTCAAGTGCCTTCCTGTTGCCGTTATTGATATCGAAAAAGGGCAAAAAAAATCGCGTTTGTTGTATGGGAGCCCCCCTTAAATATTTATTTTATTTTTAGTATTTGTTGTTATAGCGGCAACAGAAACACATAATTTGTGAAAATTTCAACTGTCTAGCTACCGCAGTTCTTGAGATACAGTCTGGTGACAGACAGACGGACGGACGGACGGACAGACAGCGAAGTCTTAGTAATAGTAATAGGGTTCCGTTTTTACCCTTTGGGTACGGAACCCTAAAAAGATAATTTATCACATTTTTTAAATAAAACTCCTCAATAATATTACAAAGAAAAATTTATTTTGCTAAAAATTGACGAAATCATAAAATAATTACATAACTTATAAATGTATAAGAATGTTCTGTACAATACAAAAGCATTCATTGAACGTCTTATTGCTATCTGAATATAACTAGCGGTTTTAATGATTATATACACCTCCATCTTCATCTGGAACAAAAATAAATTATTGCTAGAATCATTATTTAGGTTTTTTTTTTGTTTATTTCGTGTAGTCAGAAGCCCGAAATTCTGACAACCAGTCCAAGGGGTATCGTATTACCCAGTAACTGGGTTGTGGAGGTCAGATAGGCAGTCGCTCCATGTAAAATACTGATATTCAGCTGCATCCGGTTAGACTGGAAACCGTACGACAGTTGGAAAAGGCTAGTCAAATGAAATGAAATAAAAATGATCATAAACAAAAACAACTCACTGTTAATCCCTCCGCTTCTTCCCGTGTTGGTCGTGTCGGTCGTGATGGTCGCGCTTGCGGCCCGACTTGTCGGCTCGCTTGGCTTCGCTCAAGAACCGATCCAGACCGAACGGGTCGAAGTCTGCGTCGGGTTGGTTACTGCGGGATTGCGACTGTGGAAGAAAGGCAGCTGTTAGTTGTGGGGTAGAATGTAGTTCTTGGGATGTGGACGATACGCTACGAAGCAAGCGGATTCTACAACGTTCAGCTACAATGGCGACATTAATTTAACACAGGGCTAGTGGCTAGTAATCGTAAAAATATTAAAAACAAAATAATTCGTATGCTGCCGAACCAAACATGAGGGTAGTGCCTCAAAGAGATGTCAGCAGCAGAGAAGGGGCCCCTTAGGGCCGAAGCCTGCCGGGTCAGCGGGATTGTCCGAGAGGGTTACCGCGGGCCCGGAACATAAAGGGCTAAGGAAGGAACACGGGTGGGTTTTAGTGAGTAAGAGGCGCCGATTCTGTTGTTCACAAACTAAACTAAATTTAAGTTCATGCATCTTTTTCTTTCTATTTCATTATGAAAAGGACAGAAGATAAATATTAGTTTAGTCCTGTCAAATTAAGATAGGTACTCCATAGACAATTTAGACGAGATTAAAAAAATGGCTATTAAAAATACGTCAATTTACGTCAGGCGCTGACTAATTTGACAGGACTAAACTAATATTTATCTTCTGTCCTTTTCTTAATGAAATAGAAAGAAAAAGATGCCTGAACTTAAATTTAGTTTAATTTGTGACACAACAGAATCGGCGCCAGAGTCTGACACTCCCTTCCGCTCCACCCAGAGCGGGGTCCCATCCGAAAAAAAAAGGGTAGCACAAGGTGTTTTTTTTTTTTAAAGAGAAGTTTTGTTAAAGCAGCAACACTTCTCTTTTGTATAAACAACCAATATTAAAAATACTAACAGGTTCGTCTCGACTGGGTGGCGCGTGTGAATCCTTCTCAAACTGTACGGGACCCGCGCGTGTGTTGCTACTGCTAGTTCCCGCGAACTCTTTGTCGGCCACGAATCTGGAATAAAGGAACAACAACATTAATTTAATTACTTTGTGTAACTTCACACCAGAGGGGCAATTCTCGTAATTTTAAGAACGTTCACAGTCTGATCTCAGTCTCAATCTGTCAAAAATACCTCTAATTCCACTACATTTTGACAAGTTTTTGACATTGTTTGTCGCCGAGATCAGACTGCGACTAGATTATGAACGTTTTAAATTACGAGAATTGGCCTTCTATAGTTCCGGCCGAAGTTACGGGGCTTTCCTATTCCGTACCGCTTACGGACATTATAATTAGTTCCCAAACTAAGAATGAATGATCACACGATTTGACAGTTGTCCCTACTACCCTACATTTTAAAATAACTGCTAGAAAAGACAGCACTATCACAGACAGATAATGAACCTCGGGAGAACGTCAATAATAGCCATTTTGCAGATAGTTTTTTTTTATCTTACCCTGCATTTACAGCCCGATTCAAACTTTATGGCAGCTAGGAACTTGAGGCGAGTCGCTACGCAGTAACAACTTCACCTGTCAGCGGGGGTGAGAGGTGAGGTACTGCGCAGCGGGTAGCGCACTTCAGAATCACCATTAAGTTTGAATCCGCCTGTACCAGGTTCGTCGAAACGTTGAGCTCCTTCAAGTTTTGAGTTGAGCTGCACGATTACTGACAAATGCATGCACTGACTGGACAGGTCCACTCAATCTGTGTGGTTCTTTCCTCAATAAGTCTACACGGTGAAACCTACTGATGAAACCATTGTACATGTGCTCTTTGAGTGCACAGGCGTCACCCAGATAAGGTCAGAAACCCTCGGGACACCCAGATCGTACACAGATGTTCTTAACAGACCAGGAGATTTGATCAGCTTCTGAGGTGGGCTGGTTGGAATAACCACCGACGGCCGCCATGGCCCACGCACAATGGTCCACTGAAGGACTAAGTGCGGAAACCAAACCCATAACATAGAACATAGAAGTCTACACGGTCTGACCAATATTATGGCTGGACTTTAAGAGACTGCGTATGGCTCAAAATGCTGTAAATGGTGGCAACTATCACTCCCTTAAAGCTTTGCATTCAGCTTTCAAACACCCTGATAGTACTGCACCGAACTCTATGATTAAATGACCGTAGCGCCACGAACTACGAACGTACCTGCGCGTATTAGCAATAGCATCAATATCTCCTCCGTAATTATCCTTATCAGCGTTTCTGGAGGGTCTGTATATGTGTGCGCCTACGTTGTCTTGATTACGCCACGGCTTGTCGTATACATTGTAGGCTTCGTCATCGCCGTAGCCTGAAGATAAAAGTAAAACGATCAATTAAGTTATAAGGTGGTCAGGTCAAATATTGTTTCAATTGAGAGTAGATTGTGACTGACCGACTTTGAGAAAATGTCAATTAAAATGAGGCTTATTAATTAAAAAATGTGTACATCATTAGGTCTGTAGCCACATGAGACGCGTCATACTGACGTCACGCAAGAATCCTGCATCGCGCAAGCAGAGTTTACCGCGCAACTAGCATAGATACAACGGCCCGACATGAATCATCGGGCAGTTGCCCGCCAGACACAACGCCCGTCTGGTCGGAGGATCCTCCCTTTTCTATGGAGGTTGAGTGAACTTTACACCCTGTTCCTCACACCTCTATAGGTCAATAAGTTTTTAGAAGAACGATTAAATAAATCCCATTTTCAAATCAACAACTACTCCTGAAAATCTGCTCAGGTCACACACAGCTGATTCCGCCCTGCAGTGTAGATGTGGTGCTGTTCCACAAACAATGGGGGCCGAAGATTTGGGCGTCTAGGATCAATTCTATTTTCTTGTAATTTTTGACGTTCAAAAGTGCCTTTTATGTGCCTACTAGCTTCCGCCCGCGGCTTCGCCCAATAAAACTATCCTAAGTCGGTAGGACTTACCAGGATGCAATCTATCTCTCTGCCAAATTTTATCGAAATCCGTTCAGTGGTTTAGGCGTGAAAAGGTAACATACAGACAGACATACAAGAGTTACTTTCGACTTTATAATATTAGTATGGATTTGAAATAAATGCTTTGACTTTGCTTCAATATCGTGTCCTGCGTGACTTGTTGAGTGCATGTAATGCCGCATTTACACAATCGCGCGAACCGCGAGGCGAGGCACGAGGCGAATAGCGAACCCGCATGTGTAAACAGTGCGCTCGCTATTCGCCTCGTGGCTCGCCTCGCGATTCGAGTGCTCGCGTTGTGGCTCGCGTTGTGAAAATACTTCACCCCGCGAATGTGTGAACAGTAGTTCGCGAAGGCCCATGGTTCGTCGAATCGTTCGTCGAGCCACGAGGCGAATAGCGAGCACGATTGTGTAAATGCGGTACTACAGGAACTGCCGGTCGATTCTGTAAAAATCTCATCGTGAAAACTTAGGTGAAGTGAGTTTGTTTTTGCTAGGAATTGACACTATTGACAGCTCACTCCACGCTCACTTCACCTAAGTTTTCACGGTGAAATTTTTACAGAATAGCACCTCTGAAGTGCGCCACTGAAGGTGCCAAACTCATCGCCAAATTCTGGGCTGATTCTATTTCGATTGAAATCGACACAATAAGAAGATTATTTAAATACATACCACTGTCCATTCCTTTACTGTTATTGAAGAGTCTCTGGTCGAACATAGCCTCGCTGCCCTGCGTCGCCTTGGCGGGCATGCCCAGCGCGATCTGCTCCGAGATGTCACGCTCGCGGTCCTTCACTAACTTCGATCTGAAAAATAGAAGATTATGATGTTAGGAAAGGAGGGGCCCGTGGCTAAATAATAACAGCCACACAGGTCGATCTTGCCGCGGTTGGTCTATGGATGGGTGACCATATTCACATACCGAGACCTCTCCGTGTCTCGGAAAGCAAGTTAAACCGTTGGTCCCGGCTGTCAGTCGTGGATCTTTGGCAGTCGTTACGGGTCATCAGAAACCCGAAAGTCTGACAACCAGTCTTACCAAGGGGTATCGTATTACCCAGTAACTGGATTGTGACGGTCAGATAGGCAGTCGCTTCAGCTGCATCCGGTTAGACTGGAAACCGACCCCAATATAGTTGTTTTGTTTTTATAAAACAAAAGTATAATATTATTCTTATTACCTCTTATCGGGGGCAGCTCTGGCCAGGTTTCTGTCTCTCTGTCTTTCTTTATGTCTGTCAGCCCTCAGCTTGTCTCTCTCTGCAGCTGTTAGACCGCTCTCATCTACTTCATTGGTCTCCGGTTCATCATCAGGAGCTCGAATACCTGCAGTGAAAGATCTGATTGAGATGTTGAAGATATGAGGTTGTATTAAAGCCTTTAAGGGGGAAGCTCTAAGGTGGCCCGCGAAATTCAAATTTTCTTACGTTTTTTGCAATTTGCTGGTCAGTATTAAGTTGTACGTTGATTAAAATATGATTCGCGGTCGTAACAAATATGTATTTACAGAATTATAATCATTAAAGTCATCAATACAACTCTCTAAGACCATGTAATCCCCAAGAATACTGACCAGCAAATTGCAAAAAACCTAAAAAATATTGAATTTCGCGGGCTACCCTAGCGCTTTCACCTTAAAAGCGATTAAATTCCAGGCTTAAGCTTTTGATAACTGTTTAAAACAGGGTTTCAAAACATCTTATTATACACTCTTTTAAAATCACTAGGTCCCCTGAGTTACCTTGTCGATTTATGCAGAAAAGCTGAAGTATTACGAGAATATAGAATGCAAGACCGAGCGAAACGATCTCGAAAATGTATGCAACCCCGCCTCAGATGGGTTCGGTTTTCTTTTGACCATTCATACAGAATGGTTTAGACTCAGAAATAAAACATACTGCATTTCTATTCGGCTCAGCTAAAGAAGTTATGAGGAAGTTTGGGGATTTCTACGTATTTAAATAGTAACCAGCCGGTCGATTCTGTAAAAATCTCACTGTGAAAACTTAGGTGAAGCGAGTTTGTTTTTGCTAGGAATTGACACTATTGACAGCTCACTTCACCTAAGTTTTCATGGTGAGATTTTTACAGAATAGCACCGCAGGGCTAACCATCCTACATGACTTTTAATTCAGTAACTTCACTTCAATAAACTTTTGCGTCGAAATACAGTAAAAGGATGATGCAACTTTTCCCGTTGAAGCATGGTCCGAGTGCCATATTTAAAGTTGCTGTTGAAAATAGGATCTTTCAATGCGCATTGGTTGCATCTCTGGGCCCACTTTAAAATGTTGTGCTAATAAGTTTCATCATCTCAATTTTCAAACACCAAAGTTTTCACCCAAATCTAAGAAAAAGAAATAACCTCCTAAAAACATCAACTCACCCGCTCTACTATCTCTCGCCCTCTGCGCCAACATCCTCAAATGCTCCTCCTTTTTCTCCTTCTCTCTCTGCGCCAATCTCCTCTCAAGCTGGGCTCTCGCTTCCACCGCTTCACGCGCTTTCCTGTCAGCGATGTACAGCGCTTCGGCGAGTTTAGAGAAGTTCTCGTTGATGTGCACTTGTTGGAGACCGCGCCCGTCTGCCGCTAGACGTTTGTCGAGGGGGATTGTGTAACCTGACGAGGGAAATTACTTGTGGTTAATAATGTGTTAAATTGGTGGAATAGTGGTTTTGCGAGTCGTTACAGATAGTCAGAAGCACAAAAGTCTGACAACCAGTCTTACCAAGGGGTAGGTATCGTATTACCCAGTAACTGGGTTGTAGAGGTCAGATAGGCAGTTGGTCCATGAAAAATACTGGTAATCAGCTGCATCCGGTTAGACTGGAAGCCGACCCCAACTTAGTTGGGAAAAGGCTAAACAGATGATGATGAGTGGTTCTGCGGTCATTGCGGTTGGGTGCGGTGGTGTGGTCTAGCTTGGGACTAGATTACAAAATGGAATAAAATCTAATTTAAGCAATGCGCTAAGGTAGCTAGCCAGCATTCTTCCAGTGACTGACACAAAAGGGCTGCTGCTTCACGGACACGTGGCGTGGCGGGGAGTGCAGTACGTGCCATACTTGTTAGTATTACCTTTCGCGTTTTTCCAGTGACTGACACAAGGCGGCACCTTCCAGTCCCGCTGCTGCTTCACGGACACGCGGCGCGGCGGGGAGTGCAGTACGGGCGCGGGGGGGGAGGGGGCCGCGCGCGGGATCTTCTTGTTGATTTGGAAGCGCGGAGGCTCCATAGGGTCCGATTGGGCGTCTACCATTCTGTAATAAACGACACGTGTAAAACTATCTTATAAGATCTACTTAGAAATAAACATCATTTAATTTCATCACCAAGTTTTTAGAAGAGTTTATGAGTAAAGTTATTGGTTTTCCAGGGTGCTAGAGCTGATAGTGAGATCAAAATAAAAATCTAAGAGGGCGCGAAAATTTACATTTATATTTTTTTCATCATGGGTGTCGTTTTCATGGTTAGCTTAAAAATGGTCAACAAACGAAAAACCAACATTTAATTTTCTTCATACTTTTTTCTTGTGACAATTTATTATCAACATTCCTTAAGTAAAATATTCTAAGATCAGTTTTAAGAGATGTATTTCAACAATTTTGGAGGAGCTGAAATAGAACAAGAGATACAAAAAATATCACAAACCTGATAACCCGCTGCTTAGCCCCTGAGTTGAACTGTCCGCCTTGCTGCGCCGGAGTGTATCTGATGTATTGCGCCGGAGCCTGCGAGAGTAAGGTACTATCAGCGCGATTGATAAGGATGTGCTCTTCTCTTTGGGTTGAGAAGCTTGGTTGTGGAATGTAGGGATACAATGAGTATGTTTTCAGTTCTCTTTAGAACTTGAAACTGTTTGTTTCAGATGTTAACTAGCTTTTTTACATTATATTGCTTTATGGGCCCGGTCTTGACCCCAATCACTTCTGATGGAAAGTGATAGATGAGAGATGGTATGATTAGGGGTTATTTCTTAAGGCGAAAGCGCCAGGCTAGCCCGCAAAATTCAATTTTTTTTAGGTTTTTTGAAATTTGCTGGTCAGTATTAAGTTGTACGTTGATTAAAATATGATTCGCGGTCGTAACAAATACGTATTTACAGAATTATAATCATTAAAGTCATCAACACAACTCTCTAAGACCATGTAATCCCCAAATGTCAAGATTTCATGAAATAGTCATTCTTGGGGATTACATGGTCTTAAAGAGTTGTGTTGATGACTTTAATGATTATAATTCTGTAAATACATATTTGTTACGACCGCGAATCATATTTTAATCAACGTACAACTTAATACTGACCAGCAAATTGCAAAAAACGTAAGAAAATTTGAATTTCGCGGGCCACCTTAGAGCTTCCCCCTTAAATGGACATAAATTCGATCTATTGCAGTCCACAACTCGACATAGGCCTCACCCAATTTTTTTTTTTGCCTTTGGGCCTCGATCACGCCTGATGGAAAGCGATGGATGAGGTTTATGATAGAACAAACAATTGCCTCACAGCATTCGTTTTCAGTCCATCAATAAATCAATATCGTCAAAAAATTCATCTTTCCAACTACAAGTAAGATTAACTTGCAATGCTGCTAAAATTAAATTTCGGTTGTGGCATTGTGCGCCGAATAATCTAGGACATGCTGGTTTCCTCACGATGTTTTCCTTCACCATTTGAGAGCAGTGCTGATGAAATAATTTACACAAAGTAAAGCGCTTGTTGGGGTTCGAACCAACTCGTAAGTGCAGTCAACAAAAGAGATAGGTATGCAGGATCATCGAATATAGTTGAAGTTTAGTAAAAAACTGATGGATGTTATCGACTGAAATTTAATTTGATAAATGAGCTGTTTGTTTTCTATTAATAAAATAAAATTTTATTCGAGAACATCCATCGGTTTTTTACTAAACTTCAACTATATCCGACGATCCTGCATACTTATCTCTTTTGTTGACTTTACACAAATCAATCAATCTACCTAGCCTTTTTTCAACTATTTTGGGGTCAGCTTACAGTCTAATCGGATGAAGCTGAATAACAGTATTTTTCATAGTTCGACTGCTTATCTGACCTCCACAACCCTGTTACTGGGTACTACTTCAACTATACCCGACGAATCGACGATCCTGCATACTTATCTCTTTTGTTGACTGTACAACTCGTCGCGGCCGTCACCACTGCTCAGGCTAGGTTAAAAAAATTAGAATCCATAGCCAAATAACTTCAACTTACAGCTTTAGGGGCGGCTTTCACTGGCAAAGCAGCAGAAATCTTGGCATTGGTCAGTTTCTCCAGTGCCTGTCTGGTCTTCTCCGTGATATCCTGAATGTCTTCATCGTCTGGTTTCTGAAGAGTTGGGTCATCTTCTGCCAGGACTTCTGATGGCAATAGGTCTGTGAGCTTCGAATATATTATCTGGAAAAAGAAGAAATAAAAGATTTATGTTGTTGTTATTTATTGTGGGAGTAATTAATATGCTATTTATAACATTGGTTCTTGCCTTTTAATTTATCTATACTAATAATAAAGCTGAAGAGTTTGTTTGTTTGTTGTGTAAGACTCTTTGACCAACAATACAAAAATAAGTAAGTACAAAAAATATTTATGGGAAAATAAAACAATTTTACGCAATAAGGGAAAACCATGATAAACAGATAAACTATACAAATAAATAAACTTAATGTGTCTTTTTGTTATAAAATAATAGCTTTTTATGTTACTTATCACAAAAAAATATTTTTTTAAATTTTTGTTTGTCCGTTTGCTCAGGCTAATCTCCAAAATGGCTGAACCGATTTTGATGAAACTTAGTATGGGTATACTTTGAACCTGGGCAATGAAATAGGCATAATATTATCAGATTTACCTTATCAGCACTATGTCCTTGTCTCGCGATAGCAGAGTATTTGACTCGTCCTGACTCATCTAGTTGCACTGCTAGGGCATTGGATGTGCTCTCCTTGCCTCTAGCGCCCATACCCAGTGGGTACTGAGCCACATGGATCTCTGGGAAGGCACCTCCATCTGGAAACATAGATGTTTGATTATTTATTTATTTGGATTTTAATTTAACTTTGAACTTTGTTTCTTCAATGGTAAAATTAAACATAATAAGCCTATAATGTACCCACTGCTGGGACACAGGGCTGTTTTTGAGAAAATTACAATAAAATCTGGTAGTGGACAAAATAACTGGTTAGCAGTCAGCCTATAATGTTCCCACTGCTGGGATACAGGTCTCCTCTTTTCGAGAGGGAGTGGGCTGTTATCTACTATGTGGGTCCGGTGCGGGTTGGTAGATGTCACAAATGTCATGAATTTGGTTCTAGGGCAAGCCGGTTTCACCACAATGTTTTTCTTCACCGTTTTAAGAGCAGTTATGATGAAATTACCAAAATAACTGGTTATTTCAACTGAAATATTCAAGGATGCCTGTCATGGAAAAGTTGGGTAAGAAATGTAGACAATGTGGACATAATTGTATGATGTTGCGAGTTCTAACAAATAGGCAAAGGTAGCCCTTCTTTTGTTGTTGTTGTTGTTATTTTAGACAGCAATCTTCATGAAACATTTTGGTTTATGATTACACATTGCTTACAATGATAGAGGTCTTTAATATTATCATCACTATGAAAAAATATGGTGCTTTTCAGTGAATGCCATTCATTTAGACTTTGCTTTGCTGGCTTTCAAAGTCTTTGAAGCTTCTCCTCTTGGTATTTTTTACCAGATTTAATGCCAGAATAATAAAAAACACTCTGCAATAGATATAACTATTATTGATAACATCTGACCTCCAAAATCCTCTTCAGCTCGTGGGATCCAGCCCTTCCTCTGTCCATAAGGTGGGACGCTGGTTTGTGATACCACCAAGGCACTTCCGACGCGTTTCGCTTTCCTCTCATCATCGCGGTCCCACACCTGCTGTGTGGGCGCTGGCAAAAGGCTGAAAACAGAAAAGAAGCAATTAAAAATACGACTTTTTAACACTTTGTTTAGGTTATCTTTCGTACTTATGTAAAACTTGTTGGGAAAGTTGTAGAGTGTATAAAAACTATTGAAAAAAGTTAATAAGTTGAATTAGTACGGTGATATTACGAAATTTTGATTTGCCATGCAGAATACCGTAAACAAGGACAACAAATTTTATAATAAGTTTGTGTTCGGATAGGTGCTGCGTAATACTTGGAAACTTTTTTGATAAAATGTTGTTGATAGTTTTCAATTAAATTGTAATTTTAAGTTTCTTTTAGGGCTGGAATTAGTAAACTAAAAATAAATAGAAATCAGCACAACTCACCTCGACAACGACGCCATTTTCTATGATGACTTTTGAAAGATTTCGTTCAGAAACATACTATATCAGAAGATTTCATTGATGATTATGAAAAGATGCAATCGTTTTCTGAAACAACAATAATTTAAAAATTACTTGCTTGATTTCTATATTCAGAGAAAAATAAACTAACTGTAATAAAATAAATTTTTAACAGATAGCAAAACAAATTGATTTCAAAACGAAATGTTAAAAGTTTTTTTAAATAATTAACAAACATGGCCAAGTATAAACTTATTCAGCCAAATTAATTATTATTGTGCAAATATCTTGAACCCCAACGGCTATTTATTTAATTAAACTAGATTATCATGATGTTGTTGTAACTAAGTTAATAATTCACACATCACTTTGGTAGATTACGTGGAAAATCATAAATTGACCATAAAAAATGGTGGAGAAACTGTCAGATTCGTATATAAATGAAGTGGGCTGCGAACGTCCCCCTTTTATAACCTCAAAAATGCGCGAGAAGTGTTAACATTCTGGTGGTGAAGTGAGCTAATTTTATCATTTAATTGGTGTTATAGTGAACGGATTATCACAATGCCCTCCAAGAAGAGAAAATACAATGCAAGGTTTCCTGCCGTAAGTTGGAAAATGTTAAAAAAAAACCATAACAAAGAGAAATTGGGTTTTGTTTTCGTCAATAATTTTGAGAGATTGGTGATATCATGACATTGTTTGTTTGTAGGGGCGAATCAAGAAGATTATGCAGACTGATGAGGAAGTGGGGAAAGTGGCCCAAGCTGTGCCAATCATAATCTATATCCTTTTTAAATAGCACTGCCAAACGATTATTTTGAGCCGTTTTATAACGTATGTATTTACATTGTTGGAACTTACATTTATTAATTTAGGCTTTTAATTGCTCCATACGGCACGATAATGGTTACTGAAATGATATTGAAAAACGTTTTTTAAACATACTAACATAACTTATGTGTAACCTTTTTGGGGGTATAATCACAAAGTTATTTTCATTTAAGTTTATTTGTTTTATCATGGCTGAATGTTTTGGTGTTGTTGTCAGGTGAAAAAATAGATGGTAAGTCTATGACTACAATGTCTCCCACACAGGTCCACGTCCAGTCCAGCTAAACAAAATTTCATAACATAAACAAACAATTGCCTTTCCTATTATTATGCTAACTTATTATCAAGCAAGAGAAGTATTGATTTATTGTTCCCAGATATTATCACAAAATTGATAATAAATCAAATCGTAGATTCTAACTATTATGGTAATTAAGTAACGGCTGCTTTTAATGAACTGCCTGTTATCTTATTTAATGTAATAACCTGTTATTAGGGAACTGGTATAATGATCTATGGACCTATCAGAATTTTTTTGGCTTCAGAACAAGAAAAACAAGACTAGTGGCCACAAGTGCTACAGCTGAGCAGAGGTTCTGGGTTCAATTCTTAGGTCAGGCATAGTGTTACTTATTGGAATTTTCCATCTGATATGTCTAGCAGCCCGTAGTCCGGATTTGTGCCCGGTTGATAGCAATAGCCTCGCCGCCTATTTTATGGAACTTAACCATAGCTGGCAAAATGAGGGTGTATTATACGTACACCTCTGCTAACCCTTCGGGATATACAGGCATTATGATATGTTATATAGTCAAGTAAACAAACCTAATGATTATCAAATCAAATCATTTATTCCAGATAAATATCCATACATAAATAAAATCAAAATTAAAATAAAATCGTAAACTTATAAAATTAAAATCAAAATTAAGCTCAATATTGAAATAAATATAAAATCTATTTATTTTTATTTATTTATTTACTCAAGACAAAGGATTACGAACATGTTAAAAATACAGTTTAACAAAATAAGTACTATTTCTACAAGCCTGTGGGTGAGCACTGCTCTCCTAGTAAGGTTATGGAAACCTGTGTTAAGGAGAAGCAGTCCAATCCCCTAAGGTACAGTGACGTAAAGGTTACATGCTTCTGATTAAAAATCAAAATGAAAAAAAAAAATATAAAATTGCCTGCTAAGTTTTCAGATGCTAAAATCAGGAAACTTCCATAAATACATTTTGTGCTGGATATTACAGCAGGTCATGTTGGATTCGTCCATCTTTTTCAAATTGACGGCACGGTTGGCGCAGTGGTTAAGCGATTGACTGCTGCACTGCGTGTCGCGGGTTCGATTCCCGCACGGAACAAATATTTGTATGACCTACAAGTAGTTGTTCCGGATCTGGCTGTTTGTGTACGTGAATTTAAATGTTTGTAAACGCACCCACAATACAGGAGAAATTCCTAGTGTGGAGCAACATTTAAAAAAAAAATAAAAAAAATCTAATTAGCCTATCGCAGTCCACTGCTGGACATGGCCTCTTCTAGGTTGTGCCACAACACCCTGTCCTCCGCCTTCCGCATTCAATCTGTCCCAGCCACCTTCTTATCCTCCATCTAGCTGGGGGGCGTCCGACACTATGCTTGCCAATACGGGGGTCTCCGTTCTAGGACTCTTCTGCTTCACTGACCATTGGTCCTTTGACATACCTGGCCAGCCCCCCCTCCCACTTCAGTTTGCTTACTCTGCAAGCTAAAGCAAGATGAATTAAATCTCAGTATGACTATACTGAGATTTAATTCAGCTTGCTTTTTCTTCTATCCCTAATTATGGCAAGTATGACTTGCACAGGAATGTGTCAATTTGATACACTAGACTGCAAGTAGATTGATTTGATAGTATCAAATCAATTTGCCTATTTGGCTTTCCCCAACTATGTTGGGGTCGACTTCCAGTCTTAATGGGATGCAGCTAAATACCAGTATTTTACATGAAGTGACTGCATATTATGACTTCCACAACCCAGTTACTGGGTAACATGATACCCCTTGGTTATTACTGTTTGTCAGACTTTTGGGCTTCTATAACTACCTGTAACGACTGTCAAGGTCATCTACGAATCACAGCCAGGACTAACAGCTTAAAATGCTTTCTGAGGCACAGAGGAGTCTCGATATGTAATGCATGGTCACCCATCCACGAACCTAACGCGGCAAACGTAGCTTAACCTTCAATCAACACGTGCGGCTGTTATCATTTTACGCCGAGCTGACCACTCAATCTTGCAATCTAATTCATTTAATGAGTAAGCATCTAAAAAATTAATAAAAACACGCCTTTAATTTTATCTTGCATAATAACAAAAATAATTCAGAACATTTTCCTGTAACTTATCTCCTAAGGGTCAAAGTTGAAGGTTTATTTCAATTAATACTGTTATACCTACTAAAAAGTTGGTTGCCATGTTCTAATTTAAAAAGTAAATATAGTCTATTTAAATTGTTGTTACCATTTGATGTTATTTCCTCCTAAAGGAATATCAACTTTATGCCAATGTTAGTTAAGTTGATTTCAGAATGACTAGCACTGTTGAAAAGGTCATAAAAATATTTGAAGTGGCGACTTACGAGTTGTAGGTCGTAGGTTCGAATCCAGACAGGCGCTTTACTTTGTGTAAATTATTTCATCACCACTGCTCTCAAAACGGTGAAGGAAAACATCGTGAGGAAACCGGCATGTCCTAGAACCAAAAATTCGAAGACATGTGACATCTGCCAATCCGCACTGGGCCCGCGTGGTGGATTACGGCCCACTCCCTCTCACTGAGAGTAGGCCTGTGTCCTAGCAGTGGGAACATTATAGGCTGATTATGGAACAAACTGAATGTTATGTGTGTGTATTACTTAGAACTCTAGAGTTTTAATTTCATAGTTGCAGCCGGGGTCGGATGTGTGCCCGTTTGATGGCAATAGGCTTGCCCTTATTACATGGGACTTATCGTGATAGGTGTACTATAGGTGCACCTCTGGCTTACCCTTCGGGGAAAACAGGCGTGATATTTCTTAAAAATACATATTTGTTTACATGATTGATGACTAATTCGCGAACGCAGTTTAAATTATGTGTGAAGGACAAGAAACTTCATAGTTACTATTCTTATCAAATAATTGTAACATCCACGACTGGCGATAGTCAAAAATACGTGTGACCCTGCTCTTACCTTGTTGTTGTTGACTGGCATATATTTTTACCACGACTAGTAAACTACCACGAAGTGCAAAGTTCGACGGCTCACCTCATTGTATTACCGTCACCACAAGATGCTGCGCTGGCAGAATAGTCGACATCGGCCATTGACATATATATTACTAGCGTAAGGACCGGGCTAACCGCGCGACTAAATGGCACCAACGCGCTGGCCCTAAAATGACGGTTTTAGGGCCAACGCAACTCAGTTGACAGTGGTGCGCGCGAAGGAGAGAACGTGTATTTGCCTGTCATAAAAATGCCTAGTTGCGTGGTAAAAGGCTGTAAAAATTACGATACAAAAATTAAAAAGAAACATGGGATATCGTATCATCGGAATATAACCTTACATTATTTTTGTTGCAATTAAATGATTAAATAAACACATTTTTATCTACAGCGACAATTATTTTACAATGGCGGCCATTGTGTGGCCAATGGCTGACAATGGCTCCTCGAAGTGAACAAAGTAACCTTGTACGGACGTAATTTTTTTATTTCTGTTTTATTTTTGTCTTATGAACGTAGTGTAAGTAATTTTGAATTTTGGTACCAAATTAGAAGAAGACATAGTTATAAATGATTTTTATACACTATGCGATAGCGAATACGATACAAATAATATTTAAATTACAGATTTCCAAACTAAGGAGAAGGCTTTTTAACTTCATGACAACAATGTCAATGAATCAAAATAGGTAATAATATAAGAAAACCAAACAGTATTTTATTGCAAAATGTGCAATATGCAGTCTATTTGCTGCAAAAACTAGCTAGGTTTTTTTTTGTAATATTACTAAATTTTGATTTCGACTGTCTGAAATCTGATATATTGAGAATCTTATATTTTCAGAATCTGGTATTTTGAGAATATTATATTTTCAGAATCTGGTATTTTGAGAATCTGGTATTCTGAGTTTAAAAGATATCGGCATGCGACTGACTTATACTGACTGACGACATAATGTGTACGCACGTACAAGGTTACGTCGTCGACCTATGCAACGCTGCACTCACGTAGTTCGTATGATTTATGACAGATGGCGTTACTTTTGCTTGTATGAAGAACGTCTATGTAAAATGTTCAGATGGGCGTATCCTTACTTTTGAAATCATTGACATCGGCTCAGTCGATAAAAGGAAAAAAAAAAAGCAGTCAGTGAGCAGTTGGGGCCCAGTAGTATCGACCTCGACTTACGAGTTGTTGGTTGTGAGTCCAAACCTCCAAAGTCCTCTTTCTCAAAGTCCTTTGTGTATTTAATTTCCAACACAAAGTAAAGTGCCTGGGTTCGAACTCATGACCTCTCGTAAGTCGGGACCGATACCACTGCTCCCAGGTAAAACTTATTCATGTTATAGGTTCCAAATTGAAGCCATTACATTGCCATGTCCTTAGTCACAGTTTAATTAATTAAATTAGCTACATAAATTATGTGTAAATATTACCAGTTTACTAGACTAGGTATTTATTACATTAATTAATATTACTTTTGTTTGATTAGCCCCAAATGGTTAATTTGGCAAATGGTAGGTGTGTAGGTATAACAATTATGTCTGAATTCAATAAAGTAAGAAAAAAAAAAAATATAAAAATTATTATAATTACTTAATTGAAAAATAATAAAATTTACATTAAAATAACAAAAAAATAAACAAGAAAAAACTGGCCAAGTGCGAGTCGGACTCGCACACGAAGGGTTCCGTACCACAAGGCAAAAACGCCGAAAAAAACACGTTTGTTGTATGGGAGGCATGGGAGCACACCATAAATATTTATTTTATTCTGTTTTCAGACAACAACTTCCTAGGCTGAACAAATTATATATACTTACAACGGGTGATATTCGGTTTCACGAACCTCTCGCTTGCCACTTCGCACTTTAACCCATGGACCGTTTCCGTTTTTTATTAATACTTACTTATCGCATGTTCTACTTAAAACCGAAATAACTACCTAAAGTATACGATACGAACCAGAATTTTTTTTTATCAATACTTCCGTTAGGGAGTGATATGAAGATTCGAATGACGTTATTGCGACGCACGCTATTTCGAAAAAAATTAAGAGTGGTACGCCAGTTCGAAAACTCATAAAATCGAAAACCGCTATATCGAATGACGTTGTCGCGAACACGCTGATTCGAAAAACGTGAAAATATTTTCGAAATAGCGTGCGTCGCAAACTCGCAATAACGTCATTCGAATCTTCATATCACTCCCCTTCCGTTAATACTTCTCATGAAGTCATGACGTTAACTGGCGATCTCTGAGAAATCTATTATTAGACGAAAATAGGCATTCACTAGTTTCGATCCCTTGGTAATATCGGGATAAAAAGTATCCTATGTGTTAATCCAGGAAATGGTCTATGTATGTGCCAATTTTCATGCAAATCTGTTCAACGGTTTACGCGTGATTGAGTAACACACATCCAAACATTTTCGGATGGGAAATCTTCAAATGACCCCTCCCGCTCTGGGTGAAGCTCCCTCTTCAGTCTTACTGACTAAAACCCACCCGTGTTCCTTCCTTAGCCCTTTATTTTTTTTTTTTTTTTTTTTATTTGAAATGGGTTTGCTCTTGACTCTAGTCTAGGTCATAGTTGACAGAGACAAAGTCGACGATGGAGTGAGCTCACCCAGAAGAAGCCTGTTCACTCTTACTTTGAAGAGATTCGGGTTGTACGGACTTTATGTTCCGGGCCAGCGGTAACCCTTTCGGACAATCCCGCTGACCCGGCAGGCTTCGGCCCTAAGGGGGCCTCGATGCTGACATTTCTTTGAGGCGCGCGTGGAACACGTACGCGCCGTCCGGCACGGGCCTGGTCCTGATCGGATAGTGAGCTACCCATTACTCTCCGCCTGCAGGCCCGCGCCTACGTAGGTACGGTTAACCAGAATTAATGAATATTCGGAAGTTCGAACCAGATTCTTAAAATTCTGCTGAATCTCAACTCAACCAAAAAACATTTATTTCAATTAGGTAAACCGTTTACTTTTCAATTTTCAGGGCAACCGCTTTTATCGTTATTATTTGGGAATCGAAGCTTCGTTGTTCAAAGTTTATACTTATACACCAGCAGGGCTAGCATGGCTGGAGACATTTTATCCACGGGGAGAGGACAAAATACTATTCCCCTCTGTCAATTTTGTCCACCCTCCGAGCATGGCGACATGGGTGGATAAACTATTCATGGTGGACAAACCAGCAGGGCTAGCATGGCCGGAGACATTTTATCCACGGGGAGAGGACAAAATACTATTCCCCTCTGTCAATTTTGTCCACCCTCCGAGCATGGCGACATGGGTGGATAAACTATTCATGGTGGACAAACCAGCAGGGCTAGCATGGCCGGAGACATTTTATCCACGGGGAGAGGACAAAATACTATTCCCTCCGTCAATTTTGCTCGAATCGCGAATTGAACGCCGGTGTATTTTTCGCTCAATTTTCTCCCTTTCCGACGACAACACTAAGCTCCAGTAAGCACGAGACATTTTTATATTACAATTAATTATATTTTCTCCAAGAGATATACTTAAACCCACCATCTAAAGACGAGGACAAATTTCTCCCTTTGTTATGTCAAAATATCTGTAATTTTTCTCTTCCACTATAGTCGCCATGCTATAGGCGGGGGGTGAGTATCCACGTCTAATGTCAAAAAGTGATATAATTCTCTTTCCCCCTGTTGCCGTGCTTTGGCAGGTGGATAAAATTATTTTATCCCTTGTCAGTGGAAATAACCGGTGGACAAAAGTTTTATCCCCAGCCCATGCTAGCCCTGCAGTAGGTATTATAACAATGAACTCAATCTAACTGCGATCCTTGCTGGCTATAAGTCATGACGTCAACAGACGGTCGTATACGGATGATAGAATTAGTCATGTCGACCAGAATAGGACTACTATTACACTCAATGTACAAAGCGAATACAGTTCAAGATGTATCATCTTACCGTTTCCTTGTAGGGAGGAAGGTCTTCGAGAAAGAATGTTAGTTATGTTTTGATCAGAACCAGAACTTTTTCTGTTCGGTAAGGCTATATATAAATCAGCCTATGATCAAATCTGTGTGGTACTTTCCTCAAAAGCCCATTTCAGACATCAATCTACATGGTCTTCACATAATCTGACCAAGATGATGTCTGGACTTTAAAAAGAGTTAGTTTTGTTTCGGCCTTTCTATTCAGAGTAGTCAGATAGGAAACGCTGACCTCGTCTAGCTTAATTATTTTTTTATAATATGACGTGTAAAAGTGATTCCAATCCATATAATATTATAAATTCGAAAGTAACTCTGTCTGTCTGTATGTTACCTTTTCACGCCTAAACCTTTGAACGGATTTCGATAAAATTTGGCAGAGAGATAGATTGCATCCCGGGGAAGGACATAGGATAGTTTTTATCGACATACCTCGCGGGCGAAGCCGCGGACGGAAGCTAGTATCCTATGTACAGAATAAATAATTTCCTTTGCGTATCCGGTCTGCTCAATAAAGTCGTATATATTTTACTAGCTGTTCCCCGCGGTGTCACACGCTGCGCGGCTCCTAAGGGTCGTAGCGTGATGTTATATAGCCTATAGCCTTCATCGATAAATGGACTACCCAACACTAAAAGAATCATTCAAATCGGACCAGTAGTTCCAGAGATTAGCGCGTTCAAACAAACAAACTCTGCAGCTTTATAATATTAGTATAGATAGCTCAGATGATTCAGTTTTAAAGTTGTTTTCTCATGATAGAAGACAGGCTTCTGCATCCTATCCTAGAGACAGCCATGCCCAAAAATCTTTTCGACGCGAGGAGGTTTTTGACAACTTCTCTTAGATAAGTCAAGTTGAGGATTTTTTTGAGAAGACTATAGAATTCACAAGTTTTCTCAAAAAAAAAAAAAAAAATCCTCTACTGGTGGTTACTGCATCCCAGTGGCGAAGGTTTCATGCAACTCGATTCCTACCGGCTTCCCTTTGAAAAGTGGCACAGTCAGTATTCTGTAGATAAATAATATAATCATGTTAAAGATATCTACTCCGGTTTACCTCTTACAAAAATTTACCCTTCTCTACTGCTGCATCCACAATTATATTAGGTATATATCTTAATGTAGTTAGGTACTCAATTAGTTAGGTAATCAGTCTAAGCATACCACAGGAAGCAAAACGTTCAATTGCTGCGCCAACAACGCCTTTGTTGTTCTGATTATTTTGTTTTTACCTTATTTATAACTTTTCACGGTCTACTCAAGTCAAAACTCGATTTTCCATAGCACTTTTTGAATTTCTTTACGCGCCTATCACTTCGGAACGGTGTTTCTGTGCGTGAGAACTAGACTTTGTGCATGTAGACTAGCGTCTAACTGCTCATCACTGATACTAGCTCTGTCGGACACGAAGCCAGGTGAGACAGCGCGGTTTTTGGCCATGGCACCATTAAGTTCGAGCTCGCGACAAGTTTACTCTTAATATATTTTATGGATTATTTTCTCGTGAAAGAATACAGGCTTCTGCATCCTAGAGATAGCCACGCCCAAGAAACTTAAATGCATAGTTTCCAAAAATCTTTTCGACGCAGGAGGTTTTTTTACAACTTCTCTCAAAAAAGTCCAGGCGAGGATTTTTTTTTAATACTAATTGGAATGCGGTGGTTACTGCATCCAGCATTATCCAAACACTTATCTTGGTGTAGGTACCTTTACCTATTAGATCAGTGAACGCATACCACTCACTGCACAGGAAGCAAATCGTTCAATTGCTGCGCCAAAAATGTCTTTGTAGCTTTGATTATTTTGTTTTTGAAACTGGTCTCAAGATGCTCCCCTTATTTATAAATGTTGCTTAAAGTTTAGTCATGATTTAGCGTCTGTTTAAGAGCGTAGACGGGCTGCATTTTTTCCATACAAACGTATTCCCCTATTCTCTTCCTGGATAATGCCTCTAGAGTAATAATTTTTATTTATAAAAATCTAGGTCTATTGAAGGCATGCCCCTGGCATTTTTTTTTTCAAAAAAATTATTATGTACAAAAATAAATATGATTTTCCGAAAACCTAAAAAAATGTCCTGTTTTTACCTACGTAATCAGACGACTACCAAAGAAAATTGAAAAGTTTTTAAGATAAAAACAAATAATAGGGGCATAGATCTATTCTTCCTTTAAATTTTGATACCAAAAATATTTTAATCGGTTTAGGCTTCGAGGAGAAAACAGGGGAATACGAAACGTCGATCGGTCATGGTTTTTTCTAGGTAAAATCGTTCTGAGCTGCAGTTGTCCCTATCGCACTCTACGGGGGGAGACTAGAGAGAGAGAGACGGCAATAGTTTTTTTCAAATACCTATTTCTCAATTCTCGCGCAGCCCGTCTACGCTCTTAACCATAATTTTTAGGGTTCCGTACCCAAAGGGTAAAAACGGGACCCTATCCTTCCGTCTGTCTGTCACCTCGTGATTTTTTTCAAAGAAATGTAAATCCAATTTAACGTAAACGCATTTGACAGACATGTTGACCGAAAAAAACATATAAATTATCTGTATTTAACAGTTACATGTCCTTCAAACGACTGTGGCTGAAAATGCTGAAATGTATGCCAGATTTATTAAGCGCTACTTTAGGTACACATCGTGTTTTTGTTGAATTGTGATCTGAAGATTATTTTTGGAGCATTTTCAACCGCACCTTGTCATTCGAATCTTTTTGGTCGGTCAATGTGAATCCTTACTCATCGTATAAGCCGTTAAACCTTTACTGTTGATGGTTATGGGTCAGTAGTGCTGACCCATGGTCTTCCCAATGAAGGGAAATAGGGGATAGACGGTCAGAAGACGCGTTTGAGATTAGTATGAATTAAAATAAATCTAATTCATCTAATTTTCCATTCCCTCAAACATCTTCTTTCTTCTAATGTGTCTACCCTACTCTCAATGTTTGTGTTGAAAATTGATCTTAGAAACTACACAGAAAATGTTAATGGGATCGGAAAAACCCCTACTTACAGTAAATTGTGGTACACTTGGGTTTCTCCATCGCCATTAGATATAATGGAAATTAAATTCATGAAATGACATCTAGTCTTTTATTGCGTGGGAGTCGCGCTTTCAATTTGCAACAATTGCATTCTATAACAGGTCCCAGCAAGTGGCGATATTTATGTACGTCCGGCGCACCCTAAGACATCAACCAACCTTGTTGATTAGCTAATCTTTTCACCACGCCATAAACTATTCATGGATTTTTACTTCTTGAAAGTTCTTAGTAGTGAGAGCAGTGCTGGATCAGTGGTAACGGCCGCGACTTACGATTTGTAGGTCGTAGGTTTGAACCGAGACAGGCGCATTACTTTGTGTAAATTATTCCATCACCACTGCTCTCAAAACGATGAAGAAAATCATCGTGAGGAAACCAGCATTTCCTAGAACAAAAAAAATCGAAGACATGTGACTTCTACCAACCCGCACTGGGCCCTCGTGGTGGATTATAGCCTATTACCTCTCGAAGAAAGGTAATGGGTCCCAGCAGTGGGAACATTATTGGCGATGTCGAATTCTGGGCAGAGTCCATTTAGATTGCTATCGACACGCTAAGAAGAAGATGCTATGCCAGGGCTCGTATTCGGGGAACCGTTTTCATTAGTCGATAGGGAACGATTGCGGAATAGGGAGCGGTTTATAGGGCTGAGGGTTGTCTGTCAGTAAATGAATTTAAGATGTTTAAATAAGTAATAGAGGGGATGCATGAAGAAGCCTCCTCGTGTAGTGCAGTTTGTTCCGCCAGTTACTCAACTGAACCGAGCGCTCGGCGCATCCTGGACAGTCACACACTCACACCCAACACCTTATTTGACTTGCCAATTCTTCCCTTCGGTGGTAGGGCTAAAGCGCTTATTACACTATAAAATTTTTAGGAAATCTAACTTGGAAGTCGGAAGCTAGTGATCACTCTACACTAAATTCAATTCTAAATGATACAGACGACACGTTCGTGAAGATGGATCGTACTGGGTTGCACGTTTCGAATTTTCTATCGATGGCGCCGTATTTATCAAAACGACAGAAGATTTTTTTTTTTTTAAGTATATTTTTTTATTGCTGAATGGGCTCACGCCTGATGGAACGAGCGTGCCCAGAAGATGCCTAAGGCACTGGAACTCCCACGCATCGACGAAACACAGAAGGCTGCTCACCGGTGGGAAGGTGGTCGCAAACCAGGCGGGCTTTAAGCGCTTATTAAACTGTGACCGTAGGTCCCAAACGGCTGAACCAATTTTGATACTTTTTGTTTTGCTATATTTAAATTTTCAATATCTCCAAACTCCTTAACTCAGTACTGTTATCTCCAACACCTCGCACCCTGGAGCTCTTTGTGGAGTCGCTCCTCAGTAAGGCGATGCAGGTGACGATGGCCAGGAACGCGAAGACCCTCAGCCCTTCGCACGTCAAGCAATGCATCCTGGCTGAGTCCAAGTTTGACTTCCTGAGAGATCTGGTAAGTTTATAAATGTTATTAGAACGAAGTTCCTTAACGCGGCTTGCTGTAGGAGTTGACTGGTAGAAATGTTCGCGGAAGGAAAAAGCGATATCCATGGGACTTTCGCTACGGGTGACCGGACATTTTTCTTTTTTTTTCATCAGCTAGGTGGGAACGGGTTGAAGGTTGAGAAGCTGCTGTTAATTTTTAGTATACAGGGTTATTGGTAAAACATTAACAACCTCTTAAGAGGTCATTGTACTCATCATTATGAACAACTTTTACTATGGACCAAACTTGAAATCGCGAACCGCGAAACAAAGAAAGTGCTGCGTCAAGAAAGGACACAAAAACACAAGTTGGGGGAAAATATGCGTTATATCCTCGCAAAACTACCATCGCTCAGCATTATGCTACGACCTTATGCGAGACGCACTGTAAGGACACAAACACAAAAACACAAGTTGGGGGAAAATATGCGTTAAGTATATCCTCGCAAAACTACCATCGCTCAGCATAATGCTACGACCCTATAGAGCCCCAACGCTGGTTTGGTAAGTAAAGTAAGCTTCTCATACGTATGAAACGATTGCTCGCGCTCACTTACACGAATATGAACAAAATATGCATAAGAATAGGGTTCACATTAGTATGAAACGCTTAGTTTACTTAGCAAAGTAAAGTCAAATTGCGGTCTGTCAATCTTGCCCTCAGCGTTCCTTGTGTTTTGGCTTTTTACGAAACCCAAGGCAAGCAAAAGCAGAGTACCTACATTGGAAGAAATGTTTCGCAAAAGGTTACGAAAGCTTTGTTTTCGTTTAACCCTTACCACGCGAAAACACCATTGTTTACGTTGAAACAGAGAGACCTTTCAAAGTAAAAACTCAAAAATGTATTTTTGAAATCACCTTTGAATTCCTTTGTTTCAAGTTTCTATTCTCTTTCTATAAAAAAGCAGATTTTTGCGAAGCCCACTGAATTCTTTTCCCCAGCTGAAATCACGTAATTTTCTCCAAAGTTTCTTCGTTTCAGCTACACAAACCTTCTGTAAAACTTTTAGCAAAAGCAATAGAAATAAGAAAAAACATAACCAAGGGGGGTAGTCGGGTAAAAACAACCCTAATTTTCCACGACTACCGACATTAGATGGCGCTTTTCTCAATGTTCCAATTCGAAACTACAGACAGGGCTGTACGCACGACGGCGGCGTATCAAGCTATACATTTCCAGTATAAGTTGACTTCTCAATACGAAGGTACAATGCGAGGTCGTGTGTACGTTTGTTCTGTTCTGCACAAAGAAATATGACAATAAATAGAGGTCTGTAGCGGTATCTACAACGCAACATGCGAACAACACGTCATACTGACGTCACGCAAAATCCTGCATCTCGCAAGCAGAGTTGACCACGCTACTAGCATAGCGAATCATCGGGCAGTTGCCCGCCAGACACAACACCCGTCTGGTCGGAGGATCCTCCCTTTTCATAGAGTATGAGTGAACTTTACACCCTGTTCCTCATATTTCTATAGGTCCATACAGCGTTATAGCACGATTTACCAGCGTGTTGGCAGCCAGGCGATTTGTGAACGTGCTCTCCACGGGAGCGAAGCGAGCTAGCTGCAATTACGCCACGTGCTGTCCGCGTTTTCACAATATTATACACTCGCTTCTCTCTTATACACTCCCGTCAACCCCTCTTGTTTCACAAACGTGGCGAATACGTTGCGCACACGCGGCGTGCTCTGAACGCACACATAGCGAGCGCGGAAACTCGCTCGCAAATCGCCAGTGTGATAAGACCCTTAGAAGTATGTGCTAAAAATATGCTTGTTTTTAATATTTTCAGGTGAAGAATATCCCAGATGTATCAGCGGCGGAAGAAAAAGAAATGATGAGCGCTGAAAGTTCGCCAAACTCTTCTAGGTAATATTTTTGTATTATTTATTCCCTGATTTTATTGGCTGTTCAATGATTGACCAATCCGCACTGGGGCCGCGTGGTGGATTACAGCCCACTCCCTCTCACAGAGCAGAAGCCTGTGTTCCAGCAGTGAGAACATAATAGGATTATGTATACTGAGTAGTCGACCTCGTAAGTCCTTAACTTTCAACAACAATCCTCAGTAAGGTTGAAATTATGTAAATGTCACATAGACAAAATAGACCTTGTCGTTTTACAAGGATATTTTGGCGGCTGAATGACATTGACAGGGGGGCGTTGTTGGTAAACATTTGTTAAAATGCGTCACAGAAATTGTATTGATAAAACAAGATGGCGACCGATGTTAGTTCCAATTTTGGCCACGCGCCAAAATAACCTTGTAGCGTTGTACATGCAATTCAATCAAATGCAATGTATGCATGAAATTCACTCTTAGGGTGGTACAGCAATACGAGGTTGCCTATAAATAGTCAGCAAGAATCCCAGTGTTTAGGATCTCGACCGCCGTCCTTCCGTCCGCGCCGCCGAAGCCTGCCGCGACGCCCCGTTCCATGTCCGCCCCGACCCTTGCTCGAGCCAGCCCACACCGCTGAGCCTCTAGCTTTAAATTCGCCCCAAAATAATCTGATCCAGCCTGTCCCTTACTGCTTTCCCCCAGCGACGCCCTAAACCGATGGTACTCCGTACCCCACTGGGGGTGCCTAAGCGTGTGGTACTGTGGTCGCTTAGCTTTTAAGTTTTTTAAGCCCTGGCTGGAGGCCTGTATTTATTGAGGCACCCACAGGCAAGTCCGGTTAAACAGACGACAGCCTCCTAGTTTGAACTGCGAGAAGCCATTCCCAAAAAAAAAAATTAATCGGGCTTACGGTACAGTCAGTGTCAAAAGTTGATACCTAATAAAACTTATGACACTGTGAGCCTACTTTCTGACTAACATACTTTATGGAACTTTCATACCGTACGCGTAGGCGCCATGGCCCTTCTAATACCGATATAATGAATGGGTGTGAAGAAATATTGTTATTAGCACCTTTTAATGTGTGGAATGAGAAAGCTTATTAATTGGTCAGAACAAAAGAGCGGTAACCTTTCTTCTTGTTTAATGACGATAGGTTTGCCATGGGACATAGCTCTTTAATTGTTGCTAAATACGGTGCATAGTTGACTGCTATAAGGGAACGCAACTTTGCTTGATCCGTTCAATTATTCAAGTAATGCTGGGAAAGCGGTGTTAAAGGTTAAAAGTTACAAACCTTAACAACCCAATCTTATAATACAAATAAATAAAATTTAAATGTCTGTTTGTAATGTCAAAATAACAGCTTTTTACTAAATGCATATAAAAGTGTAATTATGGTACTTCTAACAAAAAATCTATTTTTTAAAATTTTGTCTGTCTATCTGTTTGTTCCGGCTAATCTCCGAAACGGCTGAACCGATTATGACGAGGATTTCACTGGCAGATGGCTGATGTTATAAGGAGTATCTTAGGCTATTATATTATTTTAGAAAATAATTAGAGTTCCGCGAAAAAATATATAATCCTTGAAATCCAATTTGTTTCACCGACATGCACGCGAACGAAGTCGCGGGCACAGCTAGTCTTTACTAAAATTCAACGAAAACACTGCAGCAATACGTTTCCCTAAATGTAACCATAATTTTCTTTTTACAGATTTACAGAAATGCCGGTCCCGCCCCGAAGGATAGCAAGAGAAGACTCAAACAGTTCGAGCAGCTGTGACGTCAAAGTAGTACCTTTACAACCTCCTCGGGACCCCATCAAAAGGGCACTCTCCATAGATACCTCTCGACTCTCCACAGACATAGAGAACCTACCCCACAAACTAGCAAGAACTGAAACCGTAACCTCAACCTCACTAGACACTGCCATAGACTTATCAAAGAAGTCCACAGAAGAAAAACCGGTTGTTACCGCGAATTTTTACCAAGAAACGTTATTAACCGACGAAGTGCAACATAGAAGTGTCATCAAACTCAACCCTACGTATGCGAGTCCCCAACCTTCTACTAGCTACACGCCTGAACCTTTAAAAATTGAAATGGTGCCGAAACCAGTCGTCATAGACAAACCAATTGTAGCACCTAGAACGCCTGTCACACCAATAACGCCTATACTAAATATAGATTTTACAAAAAATTTCGCGAACCCAGAAATAAAATTGCTGGACACGTCTGTTCACGTGAGCGTACCTAAAAAAGAGAATTCGTTACGGCAAATTCATAGGCAGAACTCTAAAACGATAAGACAGGAAGTGAAAAAGATTGAAATTAAACCCGTAATGGCGCATCCAGTTGATATAGACAGTTTGAATTCTGGCAACCTACAGATAGACGAAGACTATGATACCTGAGTACCTATGTATGTAAGTTTGTTTTTGTTTTAAGTTTTTTTTTTTTTTTTTGGCGCGATATTTTTTGTCTGTATTCGATGTTTTAGTGTTTAGGTGTTAACCTTAATAGGTACTCTTGGGCACAATGGCCGGTGTTTAAAATGAATTGATATACACTTCCGGGGAGCTGAATCAAACCATCCAGCATTTTTTTTGTCTCTAACCTTTTAGATGGTCGTCTAATTCGAATTTGGAACAATGATGCCACCAATATGGTGACCAGTAGGTATGTCTTCTTGGCTTCAAAACTGCATGAAACCTTTTTTTGACACATTGTGTCCTAATTATGACATTTTAAGTTTTAGACCTTTATGTAAATCTATATAAGTGACACCATTTATAACTCAAGAACGGTTGGACAGATTTTTATGTTATTTGATTTGTAGGATTTTGACTCCGCCTCGATTAGCAGAATAACTATTAAAACATGGGGAATATGATAAAAAAAAATATTCACTTACATTTTGTATGGAACGGCTTTTTTGATGATATCTTGAGAAAGGATTGAACAACATTTATTGATTGTGATGGGACGAAGTTCGCCGGGTCAGCTACTGCTAAATAAACAATGGTGCCGATTCCCTTGTTCACAAACTAAACTAAATTTAAGTTCAGTGCATCTTTTTCTTTCTATTTCATTAAGAAAAGGACAGAAGATAAATTTTAGTTTAGTCCTGTCAAATTAATCAGCGTCTGACACTACTTCATACAAGTTTAGACGTTAAGTAGAAACTTGCCTACTAAAGTTATGTCAGTTTACGTCAAGCGCTGATTAATTTGAAAGGACTAAACTAAAATTTATATTCTGTCCTTTTCTTAATGAAATAAAAAGAACAAGATGCACTGAACTTAAATTTAGTTTAGTTTGTGAACAAGGGAATCGGCACGACTGTGGCTTGATTTAGGAGTCCGGGAGTGTATTTCACAGAGTAGTAACAAATGGAGTGTTAGGTTAGGTTCAAACTTAGGTACATAATTTTTATATGTTGTTGTCCTTAGTTTTTTTTTTGCATGTTTCTTTACCGCTCTTATTATTTACAGCTCTGTGCGTTATTTGCATGAACATAAATCGAAAGCATGGGCCATTGTGAACAGGCTCCTATTAAATGAATATTGTTCTTACATTCCGTGTGATAATGTTTTATTTTAGTCATTCACACACGGTAATCGAATATTTGTGTAATATATTTATAAGTTTTTATTTTTTAAATGTGGTTATTTTTTTAACAAATACCATGATTGTTTTTATTTTAAATTTATTTTTTACGGATGATAAATATCGCGGTCCAGTCAAGTTGTTTACCAATTTAGAATTATGAATGGTAAGTTTTCAAATGTAAAAGATTTATGATCGCTGGAGTTGCGGTTTTCGTTAATGTTTCAAGGCCCACGTAGCTGTTTTTCTATACAGAGCCTTGATACCAGAATTAAAGTTATATACATTCATTTATAAACGTTGCTTTAAGTAATGAGTAGCGTCTTTTCAACCATGCCTTTCTGACGTTTAAACGTCATAAACGTAACTTTAAGCAACGTTTATAAATAAGAGGGATTATGTCGCGGCTCCGAATCTTCCTGGTCTTATTGCCCTGTGAGGGAGGGGGTGATAGTTGTCACAAGTTGACGAATCACAGCTCTCGCGTCACGTCACCATACCCCTCCCGCACCGCGCAGCTAACTCAGGCAACGTCTCAGTTAAGCGGTCGGACTATAGTCTAGCTTTTAGTAAACGCCTACTTTTCAGTACATTCATGTTGAGCGTAGCGTAGAATGCTTTTATGTGATTTGCTATTCGAAGATCTATAATCAGATCACATTTGGCACTTCATAAAAAATTATATGCTCGGCTCAACACCGAGAGTTCAAAATCCAGTACGCGATATAACACTGAAGCGATATTTTTAAATCGTGCGGACGTGGGTTAAAAGATTATAACTTTACAAGAACGTTAACGAATATTACAACTGCCAACGTCTACGTGAAATAACGTTTGTTTTTTTTATCTGTCAGAATGAGATTGTTTATTTTAGAAACCACATTATGTGTAACTTATATGTTTCATTGTAAAATATTATGACTTTTGTGAGCTTGATTATGAAACGATGACATTAAAAAGGGATTGTTATGTAATTTATGTGTACAAGTTGAGACATTTAGGTGGTACGGTCGGCAATAAAATTCGCAACCGACGCGCGACGTTACAAAACTCAGGTGCACTATTTTCAAAATTTTTTGCGTGAAAGCAATTTTTTTTGGACACCTCTGCTCATAAAAAATTGTTTCACGCTAATACTCAACTTACTTTAATTTTTCCTTCCAAAACGATTTCTTGCGCGACCTTGTGAAGGCATTATTTAACTTAAATTTTGCTAGCGACTATTGCTGACTGTACGTACCGCTCTGACTTTTTAAGCGCTGGCAAAGCAAATGTAAATAAAGAAATAAATGCTTTGACAAAATTAAGAATGTTTTTTTGTCTATTGAAATTCGTTACGGACGGAGTAGTCAACGAAAAAAAAAATTACTTTTAAAAATTATGATGCGCATGGCATCGATGATAGTTTATGAATGGCCAGTAATCTTTCAAGTGAGATACACAAATCTTCTAAGTTCTACCACAAGATTACTACCGTCATTGTAATTATTATTAATTCTGTGATAATTTTAACCAGTTGGTGCCGCTGCAATTTCATGCCCAATATAACACTCCATGTCTTACCTATTCTTTGATGAAAGTGACCTATTTAGCGTGGCAGTACTCAACCAGCGGTTCTTGAAATGTAGAGGTTGGTTACACAGAGAATCAGGGGGCCTACCACCAGAGATGGAGCTATACGTCCTGTATAGCTCCGTCCCTTTCGCACACTAGATTAAAATAAAACTGTTACGGTGGTGGTCGGCCCCCCACTGGCATGTATCAGTTGAAAATTGTGTCACGAATTAAAAACATTCGCATTAGAGTCCTGTCTGCGACATGGTGGAACGAAGATTGCGTGTACCTACTTAGAGAAAAGTACTAGCCTAGCAGGTATAGTGTGACCAGTGTATTCTTGTGTACTGGCTCGAAATTGAAGGGAGTGGAAGTATTCAGAAAAATCTTTTTTTATATTGTATCTCGTGTTTGTTAAAACAACGGTTACCTTGTGTATTTTTACTATATCACAGTATGTACAGACACCAGCACATCAAGCTACCCGAAACTGTCAAATTTTCCCGATCAACTTTGAGCCTTATGCTTTAGCAATAAAGTTGAAAATCTATTAAAGAAATTTGATAGATTGTAGTAGCTTGATGTGCGGGCGTCTGTACCTACAGCCCGATGCAAACTTTATAGCGGCTCTGAACATGAGGCGAGTCACTGCGCATTAACAACTTCACCGGTCAGCGGGGGTGAGAGGTGAGGACAGCGCACTTCAGAGCCGTCACAAAGTTTGACGCTTACTATAGGTATCGGCACAGTCAATGTCATAAGTAGTTGACCATAAAGACAAAATTATTAGAAACTTACGAATAAATTAGTGATTGTACGGAAAGTGGCTCGCAGTATGGGAGAGACATTAAATTAGATTATACAAATGTGTTTGAGATTGTAATAAACCCATTTTAAAATTGTAATGAACTACCGTCGTATAAAACATTAGGTACATAATAATATGTGACAAAAACTAGGTATAATTATTTATACTTTTCATAACTATTCTGAAATTATTGTTGATTGTTAGAATGCACGAATGTAAGGATGTGTTTAGAAATGTGATTTGATATATTAACGGACTTTTTAAAATTCATACATGGTGAGCTGAAGTCCAAAAAGCTCGTAGATACAACCAGTTTTGAACCGTATATCTAAGACCATAAGAGTGAAAAGTGTACCTATACAGAAAATTTTCTCAGCAATAGACTTTTTTGGCGTACGCTTGCAGAAAATTCGTCTCGCTGAAGGGATAAACGGCCGCGAACATTATATTTCGAGCCAAATACAACCTGATACTGACCTGCAAATTACAAAAAACGTCAGCAAATTTGAATTTTGTGGGCTACCCTGACGCTTGCGCGTTAAACAACTAAGTTCCCATACATATTGTTATCTTGAATGATCAAGATACTGCTCAAATACTTAAATAAGACACGCACAGATACACAATACCTTTAGATTGTAGTTTGATGTCGACTACCCACATTTCAAAGATTCCATCCCAACACTCATTTAAATATCCTGCCAATCGCATTGATTACCTACATAATGTAGACTGTTTATACCTATGTATTTTACAACCCAAGTTACATTATATAAATAGTTGCATGCTTATTGGCATCAACGCACACGTTATAATTTTTACTTTTTATATCGTATCTTATATCGAACCTACCCTTAGCCCCGTTTTGAATGGGATCTGCGTCCAAAAATAAGCAATATGTGTATAACTGTGATTGTACGAACGTTTGACTACATGTACAATGCTAATGTATGTTATATGTTGTAAATTATGATTAGAAATACAATTGGTGATACGTATTTTTATGGTTTTATTTCCAAACCCATCATAATCAAGTTAGGCTGAGATTCAGCACTTATAGAACGTCAAAATTACAAAAGACAGGCCACCAAAACCCCCGCTTTTTAACCACTTCCTAGTGCTTTAGATCGACGACAGCGGCAAAATAACCCATGTGGTGTGAAAACGCACGATTGGAACGATTCAAAAGCAGAGGCAACCGGAGCCGTCGCTCGACAACGTGCCGCTCGTGTATTTGAATCCGGTTCTCAAATACACGAGCGGCATGTTGTTAGTCGTACACGCGTGTCGCCCGTGTGTATGAGCACTTAGCCACGTGGTGACATATGCTTCCCTGCAGCGGTGTTGTCCACTCATTCCAATACAAGTTGGTATTGTCAATCAAGCATGAAATAGCCACTATGATTTTATTCCCAGAGTAAGATCTACAAACATATTAAATATTAGACAACTACAATACAGTTCATTTGCTAACAAATACTAGTTTGGACCAAAGTCGGTGCATTGAGGAACACCCGGAAGAAAAATATTATTTTCAATAAATAAGAAAAAAAAAACGTATACGTTTACGTTTATTAAACGAACGAGATATTTTGTATCGACTAGACTCTAGTAAGCAATTATACTAGTCTGACCCTGAAATCACAGTTTTTATAAAAAACGATGTCTTACTAGCTTTATCAAAGGCCTTGCTTAAGTCCGTTTCTTATATGGTCATTCAGGAACATATCTTGAATTAATCTGAGGAACTAAATACTTTTAAAAACGTTTGTGTTAGAGCGAAAAGTGTAAAAAAATAAAACCAGAATTAATGTTGTCATCATGTACAAAAATATTTCATTTTAATGTCGTTATTTAAATTAAATTATTGTTACTTAACAATAACAAGTACTTAAATTACTGCTTATAAATATAAAAATTTAGAATTTCTCCTTCATAAACTTAAGTTTTACATAATACAGGATACTAATAAAAGTCAAAACTTGTGAAATATATCATTATTTATGAAAGGTGTAATACAGGAGATTGTTAACTAAATGTATGTTTGTTTTTAGATGAGTTCATTTTGATCAGCCTCTAAGCAATGGTCTGAATATATTGTAAGAAATAAAAATAATGCAAACAAAACGCTTTGCTTCTTCAATGATTTTTTTTCTAAGCTCTTTTATAGAATTACACAGAATACTAATTTAAAAAAAAGTATGTTTTCCGGTAATATTATTGGCAAGATAAGTATACAAATATTTTTCTAAAAATTATAATAGTATTTAAGTAACAAAATTAATTTCGACCTGATGGATAATAACTTCATTACTTTTAGGATATTTTTATAATAATCAAAATATTCTTGAAAATAAGACTTTAAACTGGTCTGCAGATTTAAGAGGTCCACAATTTTGAGATTCAGTAATCATATCAAATAACCGATGAAAAAAATACTAAAATAACATCTTAATTACCTAAATGGAAGTAACAAAATGGACACATTTATACCTACATAACAGTCTGTTGTCGTTCTATCACTTAAAGCTATAATAAAACATAATATAAGATCCCGTAGTCGAAGTATGGTTTGTTGCTTGGTAAACTTATTAGAATATTTGCCCAGCAGTGGACATTTTATGGCTAACAAACATTTATTGGAGTTTGTTTCGGCCTCTCTTCTCAGAGTAGTAGGCTAGGAAACGCGGTCAGCGTTTCCGTCATACATGATTTTTGCGTTTTACTTTGTTTACGCAGCGGAAGCTCTAAAAAGGAATAACTTTCCCAGTTTTTACAACATTCTTCATTGATGCTCTACTCCTATTGGTCGTAGCGTGATGTTATATAGTCGTCCTCAATAAATGGACTATCCAACACAAAAATAATTTTTCAATTCGAACCAGGAGTTCCTGAGATTAGCACGTTCAAACAAACAAACTCCTCAGCTTTATAATATTAGTTTATTAGATGCTTCTCACAAGAAACAATTTTTAATTTTCATGATATTTAACTGAATGATACAGGAGATATTGTTTTTTTTTCTAGTCTTTATTTGGAAATAAGTTTACATATATAGTGTAAAGTTAATCTGTCGGATTTTTATGTTCAAATATTTTTAAATTAAAATGATTTTTTCTTTTACACCATCCTCAATAAGTTTACTAAACAACAATGATTTTTTATTATATTATAACGTCGATATAAATTAGGATATTGTATTAATACTGATTACATTTACTTATAAAATGGTAATTGATGGCATTTATGTACATCATTGTGGCATGGAATATAATTTAGTTAAAAACAAAAAAATGTATAGACCCGCATTTTATATGCAATATCAAAACTAAATATATAATACAACCAAATAACTAAAAACTAAAATAAATTAATTCTAGAAATCGTCTAATCTACTATTTAAAACTATTATGCAAAATGGTTGCATTAGAAATATATATAAATATTTTCTTGAAAACATTTTATTTCTACATTAAAATATTATTACTGAGCACCCTATTTTTACATAACGGTAAGGCACATTATTGGGCATTTATTAGGACACTGTGGAACATTGTTTATTGCAGGAACCATACAAGTTACAGAGTCCAAAAACATTGTTGGTGAAACATCAACTTTATTATTTTAATGAAGGAAGCTACAAACTGTCTGAAATCATTTTACTTTCATATTATTTTTGTACCATTAAAAAGATGCACAGTGTCCCAAATTTTTTATACATATTGCATTAAAGGAACATACTCTAAAGGAAGACTGAGTAACACATAATTACAGTTTAAAAACTAACATTACACATAATATTACAAATGTTACAACATTAAAAAATAATATAAATTAAATAGAGCTAATTTCTACGCGAAACTAAGCAAAGTTTGGAATGTAAAATGAGTTGGCAGTCTTTGTAGATAGATAGTTTATTTCAATGCAAGAGTGGTGTGTGCTAGATCTTACTTTGACGTCATATTTTATGAAAACATGAGTTTGAATAAAGATATTGACACTTGATGTGTAAATGAGGCCTGATAAGCCTTTGGTTGATGAAAAGTTATTCCAAATTCCTGGCTTTATTTCAAGTATTTCATGTGATTTTTCACCAAGATTGAAAGCAGCAATATTTCCAGAATAATTTGTCAAGTCGAGCATTACTTTCAGCTTGTATTTTAATTTCATGAATTTCAGAACAGGATACTACATTAGATATTCAACTAAACTCATTACCTTCATACAAACTTTCACAGACTTCCAACAATCGTAGTACAGGACTTATATTGTACGGGAACAGAGACTTCGAAACCAGTCTGCTGATTTGCAACCTCAACCTTATTAGTACTCTCATTGTATCATCCAGACCTCTGCTTCCCCCAGTGTCTGTCTGCTGGCAAGTCTCCAGAAACTTTGGCCAGTTCCTTCTCACAAACTTCAGAAATCTGAGCAAATACAGCAAGAAACATGTCTCGTTGCTCACAAGATAATCCAGTAATACATCACTATCATGTGATACAACCTTCAAGAATTCTATGAATGAAGATATGGGGTTCAGCATTGGTATTAAGTCTGGGTACATCGAGTTTCTATAAACAATCCCTACAGTTATATCAAGCGTGCACACCATGGATTCAATCAAATAGTCATCCTGCTCACTGAACAAATGTATCAGCATTTTCGTAAAAGGCGTCTCAGGATGGAACTCTAAGCTGTTTCTGATGAAAACATCCAGTTTTTTAAGAACGTCGCGAATAGATCGTTCTACAATCTGCATATCTTGTATCGCATTATAATCTGACGAGTCTATTGAACTGTCAGAGGAATCGCATCGCATTTCTTTAACAGTGACGGCCACAGATTTCAGAACTAGTAATGACATTCTCTGCAGCATAGTTTTGTCAACTTCTCTTCTAGATGATTCGTCATTTTCATCTTCTCCATAACTCTGATCTACGAGTTGAATGGATGACGATAAAGGCGCTACTTCAGGGCCTAAGGCGTGGTCTCTCAGGATTGTGCATTCATGTCCTAAGAATCCAAACCCACTTCTACTTGTCTGAACTCTTACATCATTTAGTAATCTAAAGTCTTTAACAAACCTCACGATAGAGTGGGCCAGACAGCATATCTCTTCAGGCAAAATATCTTGTAGCGCCAATGTAGACCCATAACACAGAACTTCATTGAACAAACTTAGTAAATGAGTATATATTAGACTTGGCAACACCGTATTCCTTAACAGGTCTGCAAAGCCCTGCAAATCCGCATAAAATGGTTTTGTGTCTATAACTGAGAGATTCGCTTTTACACTTATAATATTCTCCCATAACGAGAAAAATGTTAGTATACAATTTTCAGCATTTGCTAAATTCAGGTACCTTAGAAGAAGAAGCTTCATATTTTTTACTAGCAGAGGCCAGTGGTGCTCTAGCGTTTTAATTGTTAGGCATTTTATGTGTGAGGTGTCAAAGGATTCTGAGTCAGTGAGTATGACGGTGACACAACCATGTTCGTTCACTCTCTCTATCCTCGACTGGGGTGGCTCAGGGGATTCAGATTGCTCCATCTGTCTTTGTTCATTAGATGATAGTCTTAATACTGGCTCATTTAGTCTGAGTGTTGGTGGCCCCTCCTGCTCTGAAGATGTGGATGGTGCACCATGCGTTTGTAGATTTGAAAATGCATTGTGCAGGTTACTGTGGGAACTAGAGGGCATCTCCCCACTACTTCCATAGCCAACACTACTCCTGAACGGATTATCTTCCTGCACTTGCACGTTTCCCACTGAATTAATGTAACTACTATCCTCTAAAGGATGCTGCTCTACATCTTTCCACTCAACTATCCTCTTTATTATATCTAGGCTGAAGTTTATCTTTTGTACTGTGATCCTATTGATTCTATCAAACAGGTAAATGTTTTCAGCAATCTGCTGTAGCCAATTCTCATCTACCGTGTCCTTAGAGACTATAAGAAAGCTAGCTAGTACTCTACAGGCCACAAATGTTATGAATTTACTCTTATGATCTGCCAATTCAACAACCTCGGTTATCCAATCATGCCTATTTCTAACGAATATGTCACATGCTTGCATAATTTTTGAACATATGGTGCCAGTACTGTTTTGTTTTAAATATATATCGAACATAAGCTGCATCGTAGACAAATAAGTAAGGGAACATGTCAAGGGCCAGGAAACAATATTGAGTTGTCTGTCAAAGAGCTGTGATACTGCAGTCTCGTTAAATCTACATAAACACTGACCAACAAGAGCATCCTGTAGTATTCTCAACTCGGCAAGCAGTTTATCATCCTCAGAGTTCCAATGTGGTGTTGAGTTGGAGCAGGAAGGTATGATCTCCACATTAGTGTCACTAGGGAGTCTCAGGAGACTGGAACAGTCCACTGCATCCTCGCTAACGGTTCCGCTGTCAGGAGACTCACCATTCCTTGATGGGAACTCCTCAGACGCCTCAGCAGGGGTTGTCTCCGAATCGAATATGTCAGTGAGAACATCCTCCGTAGATCTGTCGCTACCATCATCAATGTCGGGCGCGTCAATCCGCTGTTTCTTCTTCACAGGTTGATCTGAGGCCATACCTTCATCTAACTGTGGTCCACAAAGGTGCCCCCTCAAAACCATGAAAACTGTCCTGGTTCGCAGCCAAAACTATAATATGCGTTGTTCGCGCACCACAATTGCCTTTATATAAAGACGAACATCGTTCTGGAAACAAAAAAGGTGAATATGAATGCATGACCTTTCCGTTTTGCTACTCAATTACGCGGGCGACAAAGCCTTCGAGTTTTTGTACGATTACGACATAGCACATTGCAACAAACTTACAGGGATCACTATTTAAGACGTAAATAAAGGTATTCACGTAAGATTATGCACGTAGAACAGATTTTTATGATAAATTCAATGAACTTTCCAAAATATTTTGATGTCACACATACCATTGATAAAACGAGGTTGTTTGAAAGCTTATTAGCGCTTAAGGTATCCATAAATTATCTATAACCATTCACTGCAATCCAGTAATACACAATAACAAACAGTTTTATGTGATATTTCGTCGAAAATTATATAATTATTTCAATTACAACTCGTCGAAAAGAACATCGACTCCATTACGTACAAATGACGCTCTATCAATGGAGTGACTTTTTACATTGGAATTTACTACATTTTGGTAAAAATATAGTTTATTCTTCAAATATTATACATTTATAATTCTGATTACGATTTTTTTAATATAATTTTATGGATAGTAAACCCAAAAAACTGTTATAAAGAATAATAACGACTAAAATGTGCACATATTTTAAAGTATTTCTGACTCTACATCCGGTAGAGACGTTGCCATTGCCAGTCAGACGACTTCTGTATTTAGCAAACAGTGGCACATTTTTGAGTAGATTTTTGCTTGATTTGTAATGTTGGGTTAAAAAGGTTATATTACTACAAAAGTTACAATTTCATGTAAAATTACAAGTAAATAATACATGTATACAACTTCTACGCAGGAGGCAAAGTCGTCCAAAAAGTACTCTGTGTCAGTAACTTTGACTACAAAAATCTTAATTTAATCGATATGTCAGTGTATCGATTAAAAAATAATAATATTTTTAATTCATTGATAAAAATATCATTTTCTAATTCATTTCAATATTTTTGAATAAAAACAAATTGTATTGTTTTTGTATTTCTATAGTTTATTTTTAGGATTATAGTGTAGACGTGTAGTACCTATTTAGTAGGCAGTTAGTTGTATATTATTTATATGCAATAAATGTAAATTAAATAAAGAAAGAACTAACAAGTTGTTGTATATTTATTTTCACAAACTTTTCACAACATCAAATAAATTGTAACATTTCTTCCTATAGCAAGTATAGCAACACTCAGTGTCCCGAGTAAAATGTCTGCTTCGAAAGGATCGAAAAATAATTTAAACAAAATGATTTAGTAGCCATGGCCAAAATCAATTAAAGTTAACGGAATATCCAGGTGAATATCATTGACCTGCAGTTGTGGTGTTGTATAAAAGTGTAAACGATGACTCATCTAAGTGTTTTTGCATAACAATCGATAGAAAAAATATAGGTTAAGATCTCAGTGGTATTGTGTTCTGTTCAGAGCGATATAAAAATATATTGAAAATAGAAATGCATCAGCGGGATGTTACATTAGCTGCACGCAAGTATATGTTATTGTTTATTTATAGTCGCGATGCGGAAATCGTATCGATATGTCATGGTGATCATTATTCTTTTTTTGGTATAAAAATGTACATAAAAGTTCATTTGTAAGGGATTGCGAAAGCGCTCTAGTATTGTGTGACACCCGCAACCTTGCAATCAATGAATAGAAAGCAGTTGTCGCCTTTTGATTTGTTAAACAATAGCGAAAATCGGTTTTTATTTCCTGGTGACCCCAGTCTATAACGTTAGTGGGTAGGAGTTGCAGTTGCGGCGACGATGCTATAATATCGACTTATTTAGAACTATTTATATTTGTTAGTGTTTATTTTCCTGGTTAGACTTGAATGTAGGATTACTATAGGTTTTATGTGAGTCACTTTTATACACAGATTCTTTAAATTATCTACTTTTTATTGACTTTCTTAGTGATATAATCTCACTGGATTTTCATTGTTAGAGATTGCATATTTTATTCAAGAATCATCTTCTAATCAGGCTCAGTAGGGACTTGATTGCCTGAATATAAAAATTATAAACAATATGAATTTTGTAAATAGAATACTGTTGTGGTCACCTTATCAGGCAGTTATCAGTGTGATGATACCAGCCCTTTAAAAACATTTTTTAAGATAACAATAATTAGATATGAACCTCATAGTGTTTCTTTAATGTGGAGCAGTATTCTCCTACACAAAAAATATTTTTCTCAAAAAAATACTCATAACTATTTTTAATACTAGTGACCTAGTTACAAGATGTGAAAAACTTCAATAAAATTCTATTTTAATAGTTCTCCAGATTATAAAATGATAGGCCTTGTTTCTTTTCATAGATATTTCCACTAAGAGCAAGCCTACATTCCTGGAAATAATTGTCTAGATTATTTCACAAGAACATAATACTGAATTGAATGTTTAAAGACAACCACAATAAAATACTTTCGATTGAACTAGCAACTATTTAAGGCGAAAGCGCCAGGGTAGCCCGCGAAATTATTTTTTTTTTACGTTTTTTGCAATTTGCTGGTCAGTTTTAAGTTGTATGTTGATTAAAATATGATTCGCGGCTGTAACAAATATGTATTTACAGAATTATAATCATTAAAGTCATCAACACAACTCTCTAAGACCATGTAATCCCCAAGAATGACTATTTCAGGAAATCTTGACATTTGGGGATTATACTAACTTAACAAGTTGTATTACTGATTGTAATTATTATAATTCTGTAAATACATATTTGTTACGACCGTGAATCAAATTTTAATCAACATACAACTTAATACTGACCAGAAATTGCAAAAAACGTAAGAAAATTTGAATTTTGCGGGCTACCTTAGCGCTTCCCCCTTAAGAACAGGGCAATACAAAAAAAAACAGCGTGTATAGCTTAACTCTGTAACTTTTAGTCAAGCACAAGTATCAAACCACATACAGCCAACCCAAAACCTCTTTTACAGATGCTGAAGAAATAACTCAAATAACAATGGAACACACTTATGAAACAGACAAAATAATAAGCTGCATGCCTTAAATTGTTTTTTTAAAGTAGATTTTATACATGAATCTCGTAGGACTTAGTGTAAGTGTAATATGAAGTGATTTGTCAATAAGTGCAGACATTAAGTGAGTGACCAATGGTTGATGGTGTGAACGGAGCCAACATGTCTGACGAGGAGGACTCTTCGCCCGATCGGGCTTTGGGACCCACCAATAATGTACCAGGTAATATATTTTTTTATAGTCTTTTATTTTTACAGCTACAAAAGTCTAGCAATTTGTTGAGGAGTTCCATAAAACTACCCACTTCAACATTTTTACTATCTCTTCTCTGTATATATATATGTACAGGGTGGCAGGACATGCAAACTGTAACCATGAATTTGGCGCTTGATTTTGAATGCCCTAGGGTTGAAATTTTTCATCAGTAAAAAAAAAATCTTGTTTGGTTTTCAGCTTATAATAAAATGGTATCTACCTGTAACAGGCGCAAGTTCACCCAGGCATGTCAACTAGGTAGAAAGTTGGTGTAATTTACACTTATCTGGGTGTTAATTACACCCAACTGTCTCTATTTAGTCTTTGTTAGGTTTCCTTTAGATGCCGTTTTTATTGTGTTCTCATTTATTATTACTTCTGGACTTCAGCATTCGAATAAATGATGATAAATTATTTTAGTTTCTGCAAATTGGTTTTAACAAACACATAGAGAAAAGCTCTTCTAAATTGTAAATTAATGTAATAATTAAATTAATAATAACTAGCTTCTGCCTGCGACTTGTCCGCGTGAAATTTCTTGTTCCCCTGACCCACCGCGTCGTATTGCATCGCCGCACTAGAGCTTTTCCGGAAGTAAACAGTATAACAAAATAAATACAAATGCGTGTGAAATCTTATCTCTGCATTTTGTTTGTCTAAACGCTGCAACATCGATGAATTTCCCCGATATAAATTCGCGCCAAAATTGAACAGACTTCCATTCCACGCGCCTCGCCTGTCAGAACCTATTTTTTAATTCACACCCATCCCAAGGCTGCGGTATTCAGTCATACAGCCAATTATCTAACTAACCATTGTAAACTAATTAGCATTGCAGGCGTAACTGATTCATTGTGTTACTATGTGCGCTTATGATGTACTGTATATATTATTCTTTTTAGTAATGGGATGTCCTTTTTAATTTAGCCATGTTATTTCCTGTTTGATTGTTTGTGTAATGAGGATTTAGGTGTTAACGCGCCAGGTATAGTGGTTCATCGACATTTTAATAGTTTTGTTTCGTATTTTAGAGTAGTTGTTGGTAGTCACATTTTAATTCCTTTATTTATAAACGTTGTTTGAAGTTAAGTAGTGATTGGCGACTGTTTAACAATACATTTTTGACGTTTGAACGTCACTCAACTTGACTCAACTTTATTAGAATAATAGAAGACTCTTTATTATGTACTCCATTTTTTTTTCCCGATATTTAAATATATAAATTTTACCTAGGGTGACACAATAGGCGATCTTATTGCGATCTTTTAAAGACAACCTTTGGATGGATTAAAAAGGGGAAGGAGAGACTTATGTATAAATCATCGTTTATAAATAAACCACCTACTGTTTTAACAAAATGTCATGTTTGAAGACTGTCTACTAAAAACAATATTATCACCGTAGACAGAGTAATCTATAGACTCATGGTATCCGTGTCACCGAAAGGGACAAAAAATTCCGGCACTCTTCATCATACTATCATTTTTACAGCTACACTGCACCTTACCATTTTCACAGTTGCACAAAATGTACTATTATTGAATTATGCACGAAAAAGATCTTATTTTTTGTTTAATCGCGGTGTAGTTTTTATTATTTCATTCATAATTTTTATTAATATTTCATTCATAAACGTCAAACTTGGTGTGCACATTGATGTGCATAAAGGGACAGAAATATTCATACTCTGTCTCTTTTCTTTGTTAGTGACGTTAATATATTTCTCTTTTTCTTGTGCGAATGAAAAAGTAGATAGGCAGCAGTCTATAGTTTACTCTGTCTACGATTATCACAGATATTTATTAACTACCCACTCCTCTGTAATATTTCTTCAGCTACCTTCAATTTGCGTAACATTTGGCATAGTGCTCAAAAGCAAAGCTTTTTGGTTTGGTTTGTATCCAAATTGGTATTTTACCCTTCATGGCGTAAAGCCTTTTTGGTCTGCCGCCAATTCGGTCATAATATCGGGCTTTTGGAACAGCTTTAGGGAAAGCTAACCCATTTTACTCTCTTTATTCAGTTGGCAACACTCGCGAATCAACTTCCAGATTTTGAATCTGCGGGGTAGTTGCGTAACACACTAACAGTAGCCATGGCTTTCGTTTTGACAGTTCCACAACATTCATTGCGTTATTTACGTTGGTGAGCAGACAAATTTTTCGAACATGTGAAGCAATTGATTAGCAATATCCTTCAAAATGATTGAGATTGTGATTGATAGTGTGTAGCGCAATTAGGGTGCTGATCTATTTTCAAATAGTTTTGGTTTTAAACAGTCCCAAGAAGAGGACAAGGCAATAGGTGTGTAAAGCCTTCAGAATCAAAACTTCCACTCATTTTGAGTCATCACTTTTGACTCATAATCTGAGACACTTTGAGAATCTAAAGTAGCATGAAGTTTGCCTTTGGTCTGCCGCCAATTCGGTCATAATATCGGGCTTCTGGAACAGCTATAAGGAAGGCTAACCCCCATTTTACTCTCTTTATTCAGTTGGCAACACTCGCGAATAAATTTTCAGATTTTGTATCTGATCCATTTTCAAATAAGTTTTGTTCTAAATAGTCCTAAGAAGAGGACAAGGCAATAGGTGTAAAGCTGTCGGAATTAAAACGTCTACCAAAATATCGCTTCTGATGTGGCATTGTTCGTCGAAGTGGTTTGAAGAGATCCTTGAGTTTGTTTCGCCATTTCTTCTCAGGGGTCGGATAGGAAATGTCGACTCGCATGTAGCTCATTTTTTTATAATATGACGTAAAAGTGATTTTGGTATCTTATTTACAGAATAAGCTATTTCATTTTATTCCACCCTTTTGAGTCATCACTTTGACTCATATGTGAGACACTTTGAAAATCAAGAATCAAAGTAGCATGAAGTTTTTAACCCCAACTAGGTATTTCTGCACTTAGGGCTAAGTACTTGCACTAAGTGCTGATACTTTTCAGAATAATCAGTCATACCTGTGTGACACACAACTTCGTTGCACTTTGTTTGTTATCGCAAGGCTTTATAATAATACGCTTAGTATAAAATAACACTATAGATCTCTGGCTATCATGCTACACCGCATGGGTTTATATTCCCGTGGCGGTCAGGCTCATCATCTGCCTAGCCTTATCACCTAAGTCTGCACACACTAGCGACAAGCGTCGACAGGTGTCGACGGCTGCCGTCGACACTCGTCAACAACTGCAGTTTCCTCTGCCGTGTGGACGCGTGTCGTTCGTGTGTATGTATGCACACTAACCGGATGCAGCTGAATACCAGTATATTACATGTAGCGACGCGACGGCCTAACTGAATCCTACACGCGCTACGTCGGTCGGCGACCGCTCGCGACAGCTGTCGCGCCACGGTGTCGCAGATCTGTAAGAGTTCTTACGGGAATAGGCCTTTTTTTTTTTTTTTTGCGGATGGGAAATCATCAAATGACCCCTCCCGCTCTGGGTGGAGCGGAAAGGAGTGTCAGACTCTTACTGACTAAAACGCACCCGTGTTCCTTCCTTAGCACTTTATGTTCCGGGCCAGCGGTAACCCTTTCGGACAATCCCGCTGACCCGGCAGGCTTCGGCCCTATGGGGCCCCTCCTCGATACTGACATCTCTTTGAGGCGCGCGTGCGCGTACGCGCCGTCCGGCACGGGCCTGGTCCTGATCGGACGGTGAGCTACCCATTACTCTCCGCCCGCAGGCCCGCGCCTACGGGAATTCTTACGGGAATAGACCTTCTGATAGCCATAAATTTACGTTTTACAATTTTCGGGCAGTTGGCAGTATCATTTTCGACACGTAGGGCCTGTTCATATGGCAGTGCAAAAGCATGTCTATGTGCAGTTGTGCACTTATGAGTCAACCTGAACAAGCACTAAGACAAGCGTTGTCACACACAATCTTGACCTATTGCAATCAGTCGTCTGTTTGAATTGCTCAAGTGCTTGATACGGCTACTGGTTTCAGAAAATATGAAGGTGTCAACAAGTTTTCTTATCGGTCAATAGATCACAGACACGAAGAAGAGATGATCCGTTGCGAGTCTTGTTCTGCACACGTTGTTATGCATCAGTACTGAAACTACAGACTAAAAACTAACCCCCTTAATTACTGTTACCTAAATGTTGTATAGCGTCTGTATAGTTACACAACGCTTTGTCTTCTTCTTTCGAAAGTCAAATTACTAACGACTGAGAGAGAGAAATCGGTGTGTAACTATTCATCTGATATAGTACGTTTATTAGTAAAGGGGTAAAAATACTTAGACCTTGATGTCCCTAAAACGGCTAGGTAGCAAGTGTCCTTTATGGGGTACCTGTCTGTGTTATAGAATATCGGACTTGGAGCGAAAAATGATATCCTCATAAAGAAAGGTCCCACACACACGCATAAATTTATTCTTTTCTCGATTTACATATATAAACTCACGTCCTCTTCCCATGGGGGTAGGTAGAAACTATAGAACGCCTCCTTCTACGATCCTTAGATAGTCCTTTTGCTTAGTTTACGTTCATACATCTGCGGGGCAATTGCGTAACACATTATCAATCGGAATCGGTTTCATTTTGACAGTTCAACAACATTCATTGCGTTATTTACGTGTTGAGCAGATAAATTTTTCGACCCTATGAAGCAATGGATTAGCAATTTGCTTCAAAATGATTCAGATTCCGATTGTGTGTTACGCAATTAGAGTGCTGGTCATACACGCACCTGGGGGTCTACTCCGAAGCGGTTAACCACCGTATCGGCCGAATGTTCGGTAATTTTCTACTACCTTTCATTTCCTATATTGACTATAGGTCCCGACCTAACTCCAATCCGAACCTTTTTAGAACCCTTACCCTCTTTTTACCTTTTTTTTTTAATTCGTAGTTGGACAACAATATTCGAATAAGAAAATGACCGAACATTCGGCCGACACGACAATCAACCACTTCGGAGTAGACCCCTGACCTTTCTGAAGAAGATTACCAATAAGGTCCTTATATGTCCTGCTAGGGCGTTCCCTCCCGGCTTTTCCGTTCACATCTGCCTTGTAAATATCTCGATTTCATCATCATCTGCCTAGCCTTTTCCCAACTATGTTGGGGTCGGCTTCCAGTCTAACCGGATGCAGCTGAATACCAGTATTTTTTTTACATGGAGCGACTGCCTATCTGACCTCCACAACCCAGTTACTGGGTAATACGACACCCCTTGGTAAGACTGGTTGTCAGACTTTTGGGCTGTAAATATCTCGATTTACTACCAGAATTTACAAAGATAATGTCTTTGAAATAACTGCACAAATGCGCAATGCGTATTTTGAGTTATTAGTAAACAAACCTTGTTATGTTTACAACGAGAACGAGGAAGAATGGTACAAAAGAGATAAGCTTTATACTCGCGTATTCATAAACAGAAGGAGTGCTAATTTGTGGTTAAAATTAAAAGCGCGTCTAACATCCGTTACAGCTGCCAATCAAATGCGCGGAGACATTAATTGACGCGCTGGTTCAAATTACTGAGATCCATCACTACGCAGATAATATAAGCATAATCAACGTATAATGTTCCCACTGATGGGACACAAGCCATGAATGAGAAAAATATCTTGAGGAAAGTTTTGAGTATTAATGTGGACAGCTAAAGGCGTTGGGAAAGGCCAAAGAAATGATGGATGGATTGTGTGACAGATATGGCTAGACAGGGGTTTACTACGGACATGACGACTAATTATAGACATCATCATATATCATCATCATCAGGTACGTGTGGCGACGACGTCAGCCACGGCTGCTGGCGGAGCCGCGAGCTCTGACCAATCTTTTACGAGCCTATATTACCTCAGCTAAAATTCACTCTTTATCTCGCTCGCACGATACTGCTCGCGGACTGTGTGAAAGCGAGACAGAGTGCGGTGCTGGGCGGGAGGCAGCGCTAATAGTTTAGGTATTTGCTTTTTACGGTGAAAATAAAGGTAATTCAAAAAAACTAACATAAGACCTGCTTTATAGTTAGTTCAGTTAGTATGCAAAGTTTCATGATCTAATTTGAAGTATTTTTTGAATACCAGCGGTTTATTGTTCGGTTTGGAGGTAACTTTGGATTTTTTTTCTATCGAGAAAATTTTATGGAATCGTGTTTTCTTCTAACATATGACCTTACATTAATCCTCAACTTTAGCATATATTTATTTCAAAATTAATGCTGCAGTATTTTCGACATAACGGAGGATCATGCTAAGCCATTTGAGGTAGTATAGGCTCTTAAGTGAGGCGCCACTGACGCGCGCACTCCGCACTCTGAACCTCATAGCTAGTGACACGGACCTATTCTGTTGTTCTCTGAGTGAGTTCACAAAGAATGCATTGTTTGTAATAAGTTACAAAATTTAATAAAGTTATATTAAGAAGTTAGTAATAAGTTAGGATAAGATAAGGTAAATGTACACTAACGCAATAGGTTTCCCTGTAAGGATAGATGTAAGTGGAGAAATAAATAAATAAATCATCATCATTTCAGCCGAAAGACGTCCACCGCTGGGCATAAGCCTCCCCCAAGCACCTCCCATTTCAACCGGTTCTGTGCTATTCGTATCCAACGGGTTCCTGCGGCCTTCACAAGGTCGTCGGACCATCTTGTGGGAGGCCTTCCAACGGTACGTCTTCCGGTTCGCGGTCGCCACTCCAGAACCTTTCGGCCCCATCGGCTATCTGTTTTGCGAGCAATTTGCCCTGCCCCCTGCCACTTAAATTTGGCAATTCTTCGGGATATGTCGGTTACCTTGGTTCTCCTGCGGATCTCCTCAATTCTGATTCGATCGCGCTGGGAAACTCCAAGCATAACCCTCTCCATTGCCCTTTGGGCGACTTTTAGCCTTATTATAAGCCCCATTGCTTGCGACTGCGAGCGGCCACGTTTGAGTGGCATATGTCATCACTGGCAACACGTACTGGTCAAAGACTTTCGTCTTGAGACACTGCGGTATGTGGGACGAGAAGATATTGCGTAGCTTCCCGAACGCTGACCAGCTGAGTCGGATTCGACGATTGACCTCGTTCTCGAAGTTAGACCTACCTAACTGGACAGTTTGTCGTAGGTAAACATACCCTAACACTAAACTAATAGAGATAATGGAACAAAAAGACGTCATGTTGCGCTGACCGCAAATATGTAATTTAGGTTACCCGATTACAAGAATACAAGAGAATCAGAATACTGTGAAGTTTTAAATGTTTGATACTCAACACTTACCTTACACTTACTGAAAAGATTTGGATGAAAATTAGCACACAGGTAGACTACGATCCGGATTAACGTATATAGAGGGTCCCGTGGCTAAATAATAACAGCCGCACAGGTCGATCGATCAGGTTAAGCTACGCTTGCCGCGGTTGGTCTGTGGATGGGTGACCATCTTTACATACCGAGACCCCTCCGTGCCTCGGAAAGCACGTTAAGCCGTTAGTACCGGCTGTCATTCATGGATCTTTGACAGTCGTTACGGGTGGGTAGTCAAAAGCCCGAAAGTCTGACAACCAGTCTTACCAAGTGGTATCGTATTACCCAGTAACTGGGTTGTAGAGGTCAGATAGGCAGTCGCTCCATGTAAAATACTGGTATTTACCTGCATCCGGTTAGAATGGAAACCAACCCCAACATAGTTGGGAAAAAGCTAGGCAGATGATGAATTGAGTGAAACAGCAGGCGGAAACAGACGAGCAGCGGTTATTTATAAAATCTGATTTAATTGAACAAATAAATTAATGTTTTGTAGTAAGCTTCCTTTTAGAGTTTGTAAAAATAATAATTGCTGTACATATTTTATTAGTTTATTTCATATCACAAATCATAGGTTTTATACCTTTAAACAAGTATTGCAAATAATGTCAGTATTTGATAGTTTTTCCTTCCTGGCAATTTCCTAGTACCAGTGCCAGTGTTACTAGGAAATTATTTTGTGCTATTAGTAGTAATATGATCGTCATTGATTTACTTATTAATGAATACTGTATTAATTATATGAATATGTGGTATTATGTATAATTTATGTAAATGCAATCAAAATTATAAATTCATCATTTCGATTTGAACACGTCTTTTTTCGGTTTCTCTTTTTTCTACAATATTAAAAATAACAGCCGCACAGGTCGATCGATCAGGTAAGGCGACGCTTGCCGCGGTTGGTCTGTGGATGGGTGACCATCTTTACATACCGAGACCCCTCCGTGCCTCGGAACGGAAAGCACGTTAAGCCGTTGGTCCCGGCTGTCATTCGTGGGATCTTTGACAGTCGTTACGGGTCGTCAGAAGCCCGAAAATCTGACAACCAGTCTTACCAAGGGGTATCGTATTACCCAGTAACTGGGTTGTGGAGGTCAGATAGGCAGTCGCTACATGTAAAATATTGGTATTCAGCTGCATGCGGTTAGACTGGGAGCCGGCCCGAACATAGTTGGGAAAAGGCTAGGCAGATGATGAGATAACTGCTTCATATTTTGCATTAAATTTCCAGCGTTGTGTCATCGCGCTTCTCTTTTTTCTATGCAGTCCGACAGTGACAGCACTTGAGGTCATGTAGTCCCCTTAAAGAATACTGTTCAATCTTGCCCACTTCTCAAAACGATCTCCTTTTTCCAGTGCTGGGCATCAAACGTCTCAAGCAGATCGAGACGATGTTCATCTCCCGGCGGCTGCAGGCTCCGAGGACCCACGGCCACAGCGTGGAAACCCTGGTGGATATGCTACTGGTCTTGTACGACGAATGCTGCAATAGCAGTCTTCGGAGGGAGAAGGCGGTGGCGGATTTTATATCTTACGGTGAGTTTTGATAATTTCTTTAATACTTAGGCATTAATACAAGGTGTTATAAGAATCATCACGAAGCCGGCATCTTCGCATTATATAGGGTTATTGGTAAAACATTAACAACCTCTTAAGAGGTAATTTGTACTCATCATTATGAACAACTTTTACTCTGGGACAAAACCAGAAATCGTGAAAAAAAAATCGGCTGTTCCCTAAATTTTGACGAGTTATGTTATACGAACATAAACGTAGAGAACAGCTGATTTTATTTCGCGATTATTGAGTACAATGATCTTAAGAGGTTGTTAATGTTTTACCAATAACCCTGTATACATCAAACTAAGTAACTTGTGTAAAAATAATTGCTGGGAAACAACTTTTGTTTTTGGTTTGAAAATCACTGTTTACGGCAGCGTGCAATGTAACACATGCAGAAAGAACATTGTGCTTTTCGGTGCATGAAACAGTACAGGAGTGGTGGGAGTATTTAAAGTTAAATTCATAATAACATTTAAAACTCATTTTCGTAAAGAAACGCCAAGAAAATGTTGGAAGTTTGACCATAAAAGTCACAGCTCATTAAAGCCACCCGGTACCCACCCCACACCGCCTCGTCGCACTACGTCCACTCGTTGTCGACAGGTGGTCCACGGGATTTATTCCCTTTATGTCGAGTCCCGTTATGCGAGCCGAAAACCTTGTCTCGCTTCTATTACCCCTATGTCGAGCTTAGTTTTCTGTCCCCACGGGTGGACGCCGCGTTATCAGATCACCAACAAACGTCAACCAGTGGACCTCGCCACGCGTATAACATTATCGCGTTGGAAATGCGCAGTCAACGCAAGGCAAGCATGCGAGCAGCGAGTTGTCACAGAGTGGTCTATAGCGAGCAGTGGTGGTCCAATGGTAACTGCCCCGACTTATGAGTTGTAGATCGTAGGTTCGAACCTAGACAGGCGCTTTCCTTTGTGTAAATAATTTCATCAACAATGCTCTCAAAACGGTGAAGGAAAACGTTGTGAGGACACCGACATGCCCTTGAACCAAAAAATGGAAGACATGTGACATCTACCAACCCGCACTGGGTCCGCGTGGTGGATTACGGCCCACTCCCTCTCACCAAAAGGCCTCTGTCCCAGCAGTGGGAACAGTATAGGCTGATTATGCTATGCATTGATATAAATGATCTGTAGCGCCACATTTCTAAAAGTTGCATTGGTCAATAGTGTTATGGCAGTCGAGATGTAAATCTTTGTTTGACCTAATTTTACTCTCACTACGCCAGACTATCAATTGATGTGATAAATATGCCGAGTCAATAGACAATATTATGCCTACCATTTCAAAATCTCCAGTCCCGAATTAATGGGTTACATTACATAGCATAATCCACACTTCCATACTATATAATACTATAAATGCGGAAGTGTGTCTGTCTGTTACCTGTTAACCCTTAAACCGCTGAAGCGATTAAGATGAAATTTGGTATAGAGATAGTTTGAGTCCCGGGAAAGGACATAGGATACTTTTTATCCCGATATTCCCACGGGATCGAGAGTTATGCGGTAAAACCGCGGGTCGCTGCTAGTCAGCCTATAATTTTCCCCCTGCTGGGACACAGGCCTCCTTTCTTCTAGAGGGAGTGGGCTGTAATTTACCACGCGGGCCCAGTGCGGGTTGGTAGATGTCACATGTCTTCGAATTGTTGGTTCTAGGACATGCCGGTTTTCTGACGATGTTTTTCTTCACCGTTTTTAGAGCAGCGGTGATGAAATGAAAGTACCTATTTACACAAAGTAAGGCGCCTGTCTGTGTCCGAACCTGCAACTAAAGTCGTGTCGTCGTTACTACTGGGCCACCGCTGCACTGGGGGCCTAAAAATGCCACTTTGGCAGAATAATAAAAGGATAACATTATGAATCATAATAGACAGTTAACTGTTAAGTTAGGGTCAGTTCACACCGAGACGCGACGCGACGCGCAGTTTTCAAGATAGAAATACAATTACAGACCTTATCTACTACACAAAAAGGTACACGATTCAGTGAGCTACGCCGCGCGGCGGCGGCGCCGCGCTGCGTAGCTTGACGTAGTAAGTAGACATTGAATTGTGTATCTTTTAGTGTAGTAGATAAGGTCTGTAATTGTATTTCTATATAGAAAACTGCGCGTCGCGTCGCGTCTCGGTGTGAACTGACCCTAAATCGTATCAAATCCCATTGGTGAAGGATTTTTCAGTTATTTTGTTTTTCTCTTTGCTAAAATACTAATCAATCCAATCCAAATCCAATCTCTTTGATTATACCTACTTTGAACAGCGAAAAAAAAGAAAACACGGACTGTCTTCGCCATATTATGATTCATAATGTTATCCTTTTATGATTCTGCCAAAGTGGCCTTTTTAGCTCTCCTGCTCTCAATTTATTTGACAAAAAACACTTTGTAGACAGCCGTTAAATTATTGCATGACCGCTCACCGCTTTCTTAGGACACCAAAGCTTTACTATCAGGTGAGATAGTGGTCAAACGCAATGCCTATGGAATTAAAAAAGTCATCATTACTTATATTAATTTGACATCTTTTGACTTTTCTTTCCGTTCGTACGCTTTTAACTCCCATTATCCAATTCATCGTAAATAAATGCTTTCTGCCCTGCACCCTAATTGCGTAACATACTTTCAATCGCAATCTGAATCGTTTTGAAGGATATTGCTAATCCATTGCTTCGTATGTTCGAAAAATTACTCCGCTCAACAACGTAAATAACGCAATGAATGTTGTTGAACTGTCAAAATGTATGCCATTGCTACTGTTAGTATGTTACGTACCTAATAATCTGATCGTGATCACGCCACCACGAGCGTCCGTCACCGTAGGCACAACTATTATTTGTATACAAAAATATATATGAAGCGAAAACATCTTTCAACTGTTTCTATGAACACGACAACCCATCGATATGATCCCTTAATCCATGTATAAATTAAAACGAGAAGAAATTAGCTTTGAATAACTCGCTTCTACAGCGCATCCTCAGTTGACATCGATCAATATATTTTTAGACGAGAACTGCGAAGCCTAGACTCGTAGCTCGAACAGGCGCAGTATCGGGGGCTTGCACGGTAGTCGCGCCGCTGCAGTTAGCCCGACATGTCCTTTAACATCAATATTCCTATAAAAACGTTACTTTACTTGATATATATTGGCCTATAGTGCTCTCTTAAACGATGTGCAACGGAATTGGTTCAGAGTTTACTGGAACACGTTGCGCATTGAACTTTTGGAAAGGTCGAAAGGGAAGCCGCGATGACGTAATGCGTTGCAAGCTGCAATAGGGTGTGCTCCACTTAAAAAAGCTTGGTCGTTCTGAAGACCAAGCATGGATAAAGGAAGCGAATTGAAGCTATATCACAAATGGTTGCATTGGAAGTGGAGTTTATTGCATTTCGGTTCGGGAATTTTACGAATTTCAATCTTCAAGAGTGAGCTATGCCCGAATGGCCGAAGATGACTTCATCAATGAGCTAAACAGTAAGTAGCGTGTAATTTGTTTACTTTTAAATCATCGTTGTGAAAGGATTAGTCAGTTGGAGTATGCGTTATACCGAGTGCTAGATAACCTCCGCAAAATCGTAGAACAACTAGGGCGCTTGTGGTGGCTCCTTTCATGTCTTCAGGTCGTGACGAATTGGACAAGATTGACACGTATAAAAGGATCTAAAATGATATGTTCTTTAACAGTAAAACCAGTGGCGACGGCGTTGAAGAGGCTTCGGCTTTCACGGGATGACTTCGAGCTGGTCAAGGTTATTGGCAGAGGAGCTTTTGGCGAAGTCTGCGTCGTGAGGGCTTCTTTTATGCAGGTACTGTGAATTTTGCATTCCGGATTCATATAACTGTGTTGTGTCGTGTCTTGACGCCCTCTGACGCCAATCAAAACTCGTTGTGATTTGACGTAGTTCTGAACTGATTCGTTTGATTGGTGTATCCCGAGTCACGACACTACATGACACAGTAACAGTAGCGAATGGTCAATTTTTGTAAGAGGTAAGCCGGAGTAGATATCTTTAATATGATTACATTATTTGTGTATAGAATACTGACTGTGCCATTTTTCAAAGGGAAGCCGGTAGGAATCGAGTTGTATGGAACCTTCGCTACTGCACAGTAATGTGTCTGTGGCTTAAGTTGCGTTTGCCCAGGTTCGAACGTGCGATTTTTTTCGCGCACTCGATTTTCAACGCTCTGTTTAGTGCTGAGAGTTGAAAATTCAACAGTGTTTTTTTTTTGACTCGCTTTGATGCACTCTGTTCGATTCTCAACGTTTGGGTTAAACACCGACAGTTGAAAATCCAGTGTGCGATGACAACCCATCGCGATATTTTTACATCACTGCGGTAGTAGGCTTAGGGTGGTTGCATAACGACGCGGGTTCTCGGTAATGACAACTTGTGGTGCCGATCGGTGCGGGCAAAATGCCCCGTATAAACCTATGCGCTCATACATAAAGAAGCAGGAAAAACATTGTATTGTTTCATTCCGTAGATCCTGCACAGCGGTTGTATCGAAAAATCCGCTGCTTTATGCAAGTACCTACCCATAGACTAGTGAAACGTTTACGGTAAAATATGCGACGGAAATTCGGCCTGTTAACCCTACAATTCGGTTACGCGAAGTAATTTCCGTTTGATTATGTTGCTGGTATTTTAACAAGCGTAGAGACCATTTTGCCATAGTGTCTTTAGACAAAAAAATTGACGATTATCGAGGACTTGAAGACTGTTTAGTGAGTTATAGCCGGATGCTTACTCGCACACGAAGGGTTTCGTACCACAAGGCAAAAAAACGCCGAAAAAAACATGTTTCTTGTATGGCCCTTTAATTTTTTACTTTTATTATTTGTTGTTAAAGCGGCAATAGAAATACACCCTCTGTGAAAATTTCAACTGTCTACCTATTGCGGTTTATGAGATACAGCCCGCTGACAGACATACGGACGGATGGACGGTCGGACAGCCCAGGCTTAGTAATAGCGTCCCGTTTGGCACCCTTTGGGTAACCCTAAGAAATTATCGCAACAGCGTTGACTTTTCTATAAAAATAAATTAAATCGTTTAGACAGAATATCACCAGTCGTGCAAAACTGATGTTCAGAATCATGTACTTCCATGGTAACTGTTTGCGAGTCGATGTTCGTGCCACCCCTGCATACGAGTGGGTGTGTGTGCGTGCGAGTATCGCGTAAGCAACTTCGTTCCTGACGGGGGTCCCCCAACCGCCCACGTTTTTTATTTATTTATTATTTTTAGGGTTCCGTACCTCAAAAGAAAAAACGGAACCCTTATAAGATCACTTCGTTGTCCGTCTGTGTGTCCGTCAGACAAGACCCTTTTTCTCAGGAACGCGTGGAGTTATCAAGTTGAAATTAATATCAAGTACTCAGGGCTGCAATCCCTTGAAGCAGTGAAAAAAACAAACTTCTAAGTCAACGCAATCAAAAGGTACGGGCGTTTATGTTCCGTTTGTGCCGCATAATTTGACACTCGCAAAGGAATCAAAACCTGTAGAGTACTTCCCGTTTACCTAGAACCATGAAATTTGTCAAGAAGCAATGTCATGTCAATGTCAATAGCACAAGTAAAGAAAAAAAAATCCGAAAACCGTAAATTTATAGTTACATACCTCCAAATAGTATGGAACCCTCGGTGCGCGAGTCCGACTCGCACTTGACCGGTTTTTTATTCATTTATTACCTTTAATGAAAACGGTTAAAGCACAATTAGGAACAATAATCAAAGACTCAAACACATTAAAGAAAAATTGAAAATCACTCTAATATTATAAAGACGAAAGTTTGTGAGTGGGGGTGTGTGTGTGTGTTACTTCTTCACGCTCAAACGGCTGGACCAATTTTGATAAAATTTGGTATGGACGTAGCTGTAACCCTGCATTAACACTTAGGCTACTTTTTATCTCGATATTCCCACGGGATCGAAACTTATGCGGGTGAAACCGCGGGGCGCAGCTAGTTAAGTATAAAGTTGAGATTAAAACTTTTGGGGGAGAAGCTTATGAAATTTTGACGTTCAAAAAGTGCTGATTGTTACCCCTAGTTTGAATAAATGAATTTTGATTTTGAACTTTTCTTATGGGACGTTGAGTGGCCGCATGGGCGTATAAATAAATAAATAAATAATAATAAATAGTGTTTTCGTAATGTTCTACATGGTTTTCTCTGCTGCAGGGCACAGATGGCGGCGGCAATATGGCGGCTGCGACCGCTGGGACCACTGGCACAGGAGAACGAGTGTATGCCATGAAAATACTCAATAAATGGGAGATGCTTAAGGTAAGACAATGCCAGGAACCATATATTTACCCGTGAGAACCTGTAATTGGCTTTATGTCTCATATACTATTGTTATGCTTCTGTTATAGCTGTTGGTTCTCCTATAATATAAATAAATAAATAAATATTGTTCCAAAAAATTGGCCCACTGATTCCGATTCTGGTCTCGAAATGGCTTGTTAACACTTCCCGCAACCGAGGGGCTGGCTGTTTACCGGAGGGTCTTGGTATATGAAGATTGTCACCCATCCACGGACCAACCGCGGCAAGTGTAGCTTAACCTGATCGATCGACCCGTGCGGCAATTATTACTTAGTCACCCCTTCTTAATTAATTACTTATTAGTTCAGACCATCGGCAACAATCATTTCTTATTTCATTGACACATCGGTCAGCTTGCTGGTGTTGCTCAAGGGGATTATAATAACCCCCCTTGAGCCCCCGCCGTAAGCGGCAGAGGACACTGTGGAGTTTTAGTGGGTTAGAGTCCCACATAACTGCACTATCTCCCCGTGATAGTGCAGAATGCATGAGCATTCCTCCACGATAAAAAAGGGTTTTATAATGGTATTGTTCTTTTTAGGGCTGACTTCTCCAACGCCAGATAATTCTATCCGAGGAATAATTTTGAATTTTTGACAGTTCTTCCATACAAAAACTGTCAGACGTCAATTTTATTCCACGACTGAAAATTAACTGCCGATTGAGAAATCAGCCCCTAGAAACATACGGTAAGGTCACTTAGTTTCGAAATAGGAGAACTTTGTCTGTCTTTATCAGCGAAATTTTTACCAATTAAAATGTTTTTTTTTTTATTGTAGTCTTCTATGCCTTTTTTAAGTCAGCAGTTAAGCCGTTTAAAGATCATTATGTTTGGTCCTACACAGAGTATTAATTAGAAAAGCTAATTTACAGAGGGCTGAAACGGCTTGTTTCAAAGAAGAACGCGATGTACTGGTGTTTGGCGACAGACGATGGATCACCAACCTGCACTATGCCTTCCAGGACGAACACAACTTGGTGAGTTTAGCAAAATTTTACTTTTTTGTAGCGGTATCTACAACGCGTCATACTGACGTCACGCAATATCCTGCATCTCGCAAGCAGAGTTTTCTGAGATTTAAAAAAACTGATGTGTTAATCGACTTTTGCTGCTGACCGTGCTATGGATACGACTCTGCCTGCCCCTTTGAGGAATATAAGCTTGATGTTTTGTTATAAATTAACAGATTATAATGTTTAATGAATATCGCTACCATAGACATATCCTCTAATTTTCCCTTGTCTATTTCAGTACCTGGTAATGGACTACTACTGCGGCGGTGACCTGCTGACCTTACTGTCGAAGTTCGAAGACCGACTTCCTGAAGACATGGCCAAGTTCTACATCGCGGAGATGGTGCTCGCCATACAGAGTGTGCACGAGCTTCGTTATGTTCATAGGTGAGTTTTAGCGGTTCATCTTCAGAACAAAACATGACTGAAGAGCTGCAGCATTGCAGCTTAATTCATACCTAGACGGGCATCTTCAACAGCTACCCAGCCCACGGTTGCCCTCCATAAGGTCATCATCTACCTAGCCTTTTCCCTACTATGTTAGGGCCGGCTTCTAGTCTAACTGGATGCAGCTGAATATCAGCCCTCCATAAGATAAGATAAAAGAACACATCCATACAAGGAAAACCTGTTCAGGTGGAGATTCATAGACGACTCCGCCTTGGAGTGTTAATGTGGTGCTGTTCCACAAACGATGGGACACTTAATATCGTGTCCTGCGTGTCCTGTCAGCTGCACGTTACAAGAACTGGTGGACGCTGGTGATGACAAACAAGTAGCCGAATTCTGGGCCGACACGCTAAGACGAAGAGACAATTTTTTATTTATTTTAATTATGTTTGCCATCACCGCTTGCCGCGGTTGGTCTGTGGATGGGTGTCTTTACATACCGTGACCCTTCCGTGCCTCGGAAAGCACGTTAACCCTTTAACCGCCTTGTCATAATTCGCGTGGAGTGCATCTAGCGCCAGCAACATTTAGGTACAATTTTGCATAGTGTTGTAAAATATAGTTATCGATAAACAAACTAATGAAATTAATAAAACTTACTTATTTTTAATCAAAGGTTTATTTCTTTTCTTTTTTCAAACATACGTTATCTAGTCTATTATCCTGCGGACAAAAATGACAGAATGATGTTAAAATATTGGGACACATAATATTAACAACAAATAAAATAACTAAATCAACTTTATTTTTTCTTTAAAACAAAATAAATAGGTAAATACACATATTATTATTATCTAGCTGTCTTTTTGACTGTAGGATAAATAAACAGACTAGAAAAACAAAAGAGTGATTTACCGATTCATTATCACTATCCGTTGAACTGCCACTACTACTAATATCATTAATTGATTGCTGCAATAGTTCTTCGTCGTCGTATAACATTATCGACAACTTCTCGACACTAGCTTAGAAATAATAATAAAGAGAGCACGTGTTATCACGGCGATGGCGCTAGCGCAAGCAGCGCAACTGACGTTTATTCAAAATATGACTTTAGTTGACCTTGAGCCGCACGTAAAATTACGGCGACGGCGTTCGCGGATCGTCTGCACTAGTGACGTACTGGCATAAGTCGGTTATTTATATTTCTTTGTTGATTTCTACATATTATATCACTTAAGCTTATTGGGTTTTGAATAAATAATTAAATCGTTAATAAACTATGAAATTTGAATGAATGTTTAGTTGATAGTTTGATAAAAAACAGGATGTTTTTTATTAATTTAGCATCAGGAGTTTCATATGTGGTACAACACTAGTCTACGTGAAATCACGGGTTCGGCGAAGTAGGTTGATATTTAGACGTATCACGAATTGAGAACTATTAATTATTTCATTTAATTAGCTAAAATTTGTATCTAGTACTGTTTAAAATAAAGTATTAACACGAAATATACTAAGATTTAGTAAGCAAATTCAATATCTATTGAACATTTTTTAAATGACAGGACTTTTACGTAATATTCCGACGTGGCGACTGAGGTATTATTCTTACAACACGTAATATTACGGCGATGGCGGTTAAAGGGTTAAGCCGTTGATCCCGGCTGTCATTCGTGGATTTTTGACAGTCGTTACGGGTAGTCAGAAGCCCGAGTCTGACAACCAGTCTTACCAAGGGATATCGTAATTACCCAGTAACTGGATTGTGGAGGTCAGATAGGCAGTCGCTCCATGTAAAGTACTGGTATTCAGCTGCATCCGGTTAGACTGAAAGCCGACCCCAACATAGTTGGGAAAAGGCTAGGGAGATGATGCTAACATGTCAGTGAACATCATATTTCGTTATTGATACCAACGACATCCATCGGCTAAGAATCTAGGCTAGCAACAAAAACGGCCCTGGATTGTGTCGGATTGCTGGACAAAGTCCTCCACTCATTCCTCTCCATCTCTCTTATACTATTTTCTGACTGATATAACAATTTCTCCCACAGGGACATAAAACCAGACAACGTCCTTCTAGACGCGAGCGGTCACATCAGACTCGCGGACTTCGGCTCGTGTCTGCGACTCGGCGAGGACGGCAAAGTGCAGAGCAACGTCGCAGTCGGCACGCCCGATTATATATCGCCCGAGATATTACGGGTAACTTACTTACTAACGTCACGCAAAATCCTGCATCGCGCAAGCAGAGTTTACCGCGCAGCTACAGTCCGGCCGTCCAGAGAATGCGTTCCTGATACCTATCAGCGTGATAATTTTAGTAATTAATAAAGATCAATTTCGCAAAACACGTATTCGTTGTATGAAACTGACGGAGGGCCGTTCAAGTATTACGTAAGCAGATTTTTTGCAATTATTAACCCCCCCCCTCCCCCTCGTTAGCAAAAATAAGCAAAGCTCTTACCCAATGTTTACGTAAACATTGGTAGCTGTTAAAGTCGCGGGTCAAATTTTGATCAAGATACAACCTGACACTGACCTGAAAATTGCAAAAGACGTAAGAAAATTTGAATTTCGACGGCTACCACTGCGCATTCACCTTATTACGTCTCCTGTGTCATTGTAGTGGTACTAGCATATAGAGGTATGAGGAACAGGGTGTGTAAAGCTCTCTCAACCTCTCGCCCTGCAGCGATACAAACGATAGGCTGTTATTATTATAATTTTTGACATTTTACTATTTTTGTTTTTCAGGCCATGGAAGACGGTCAAGGCAGATACGGTCCTGAGTGTGATTGGTGGTCTTTAGGTAATTTCCAATACATTTATTTATATAAAATAAAGTGGGGTCAGTTACACCATTTATAACTCCAGAACGGCTGGACCGATTATCATGATGTTGGATTTGTCTTCGCCCCGAAGAGCAGAATAACTATTAAAACATGGGAAAATTTTACGAAAAAGTAGTAATGAAGATAATTCATTTTCTCGTACATTCTTATTGATTCTGAGGCGGTACGAAGTTCGTCGGGTCAGCTAGTTGTTTTTAAATTATTATTAATACTTCTCAGTCAACAAAGGCCACTTCATCATCATCATCATCTGCCCAGCCTTTTCCAACTATGTTCAAAATCAAAAGTCATTTACTCGAATTAGGCTGATAATCAGCCCTTTTCGAACGTCATAATTATATAAGACAGTTCCCCGGCACGCCCGCCCTTCACCACTTACTAGTCCTTTCGCTGGGGAGAAGAAGTGGCGCAACAAACTCCCCAACAGCACAGCTGTCTGTTCAGTTAGAAAAACAATATTCTATGTTGGGTTCGGCTTCCAGTCTAACCGGAAGTAGCTGAATACCAGTAGTTTAAATGCCACTGGTCTTATAATATTTAAAAAATATCAATTTCTAAATAATTTGAAAACAATCACACTAGTATTATAAAGGCGAAAGTTTTGTGAGTGTGTTTGTATGTTTGTTACTTCTTCACGCACAAACTACTGAACGGATTTGGATGAAATTTGGCACACAAATCGTTTATAACCAGGATTAACACATACTTTTTATCTCGATATTCCCACGGGATCGAAACGTATGCGTGTGAAACTGCGGGGTTCAGCTACATAACTCTAAAATAAAGGGTCAGTAACATGACGCCTGTATTCCCCGACGAGTTAGGCAAAGTTGTACCTATTATACATACTTAAATGGATTTAATAAAAAACTTCATATTCTAATTAACATGCCAATTGTTCTACGATAGATACAAAAGTGAATGTTGAAATCTTAACCTAATTATATTTCCGTCGTTCGAGTGTTTTATGTTGACGATGCGGTACGTGTGAGCGCGGACTTTGTTACTGTATGTTTGCTTCACGCTATTCGGAGCTACGTAGGCGATCAGCAGAGTGTGTAGTCATATAACACACCCACGTGTCTGTGTACAGAACTAATATGCGTTTGCGATTTATTGGCCAAAAATGTAAACAAATATGAATTAATGGAAAAATAACTTTAATTCCTACACAATAAAGTTCAGTTCAAACATTTTTATAACTTGTTCAATAGTGCTAGTCACTCTGAAATCAACTTAATTGACATTGAAATGAAGTTGATGTTTGTTTAACTTGAAATATTTGTATTTGTAAATAGGGTAGGGGTGTGTAGCAATGCGCACTGTTACTATAGTTGATTGTCCCCCCGCAGGCGTGTGCATGTACGAGATGCTGTTCGGCGAGACGCCCTTCTACGCGGAGTCGCTGGTGGAGACGTACGGCAAGATCATGAACCACGCGCGCTCCTTCCACTGCCCGCCTCCTGACGAGCATGCCGCGCAGGTACCACGGAATTATATGACATATCGGTTTTTTGACATAGTGTCAAGTCTATAAGGTGGAAAGTTGAAGTGAGCAATTTGATTCCTAATGTTGACCATTTCGAATGATGACATAAAAATCCTGAATATTCTCTTTTCGAGTCGATCAGGCAAGTCACTTAAAAAAAAAAATATTTGAAAGCAGTTTTCATCGTCATCATCATTTCAGCACCATCACCGGGTGGCCGAGATGCGATACATCGGGTCTTCTTCACGTTCCGACATAGTTTAGATAGGTGTGGGCACTTCAGTGGGTACTCGAACGAAAAGATTATTTGAATTTAATGTAACTTTAATAAACTAGCAATAATTAACAATCGAAACGGACACGTGCGTCGGAAACAAACAAGTGCGTTGATATTGAGCGATTGCCAAGACTGTCCGAGCCATAGATAAAATACTAAATGTACAATAGATGGGCCACTGAGGTATTCGTTTTATAAAAAGCTAGTACCTCATCCGACAGATAGCGCTGCATGTCCCAATGTCCGCTTCGCTTACGCTAGATGGCGCTTTTAGGAGTTTTTGTTTCTAGTATTAAATCCTTAGAATGAAGAATGATTACCTACGATATTTATTTGTGTGGAATAAATTTAATTGTTAAGTGTATATATAAAACAAGACTACTATGACAAAATCATATTCTAGTTCTTGTCTTAAAGGAAATGTAGAATTTGAAACATACACAATAATTTTCTTATTTCACAAAATAAATAACTTAATCATTCTTCAATATTAATAATAATAATAATAATTTATTTATTTCAGACATTATAAAATTCTAGTCCATAGTTTAACATTCATCATTAAAATTACAATTAAAATTACATACAATTAAATACATTAAAAGTCAAGACAGGTAAAAACCCAAAACAACATTGTGATCATTTAAAAATTAATAGGTTCATTAAATTTAAAATAATAATAATAAAATTATAAAAATGTCAGAATTGAATAAAAATAAATAAAATGTCAAATATAAAATTGTCAAATTGTAAAAATGCTATAAAAAATTTTGAAATTTTATGAATAAAAATAAATAAAAATTATATAAAATCACAAAACACAATTAATTATAACAAAAAACCTATGATAAGGGTTATTTCAAAATTTTCACCTGCCCCAAGCCCGATATACGGGTGCATGTAAGCCCTGCCAGTGCAACATGAAAGGGCCGTCCAACCTGTTGGCAACAACGGCAAGAAGACTGTTGCCACTGCCCCGCACCCTACTCGCTATCGAAGTTGCCCTCTTTCGCATGCTGGCATAAAAACAGTCAATGCGGACGCTCGCGAACATTCTCGATGCGCTGCAGAAGCGAGGCAGCCGCAGCAGAGCCCTCAACGCGTTATTATATTGAACGCGGAGAGCGCCGTAGGATTTCTGCAAATATGACACCCACAGACTACTCGTATAAAAAGATGTGCAGTAGGCTCGAAACAAGGTGATCTTCACATCCTTGGAGCTACGAGCAAACCTGCGGGCAATCATATTCGCCCTCACCGACAGCGCTCTCCTTTCTCGCTCAATATCAGCGTCGTCCTTCAGGTCGGACGTCAGAATATGGCCCAGATACTTAAAAGTATGTACCCGCTCCAAGGGCACCCCACATAGTCTTACTGGTGGAACCTCCGCCGGACACTTAGAGCCCGCGTTGAAAACCATAAGCTCGCTCTTTTTGACGTTATATTTTAGGCCATGTTTATGAGCGTACGTTTCGCAAATGCTTATTAGTTCTCTAAGTCCCCCTATTGACGCGCTCAGCAGCACCATATCATCAGCGTAGCTGATGTTGTTAAAGCAAACATCATCAACATGGCATCCAACATGGCGGCTGCTGAGCCCGGCAACAAGTCCATCGATATACAGATTGAAGAGCGTTGGTGAGCTCAATCCTCCCTGCCTCACCCCGCACTCCAACCTGTACGAGTCCGACAGAGCTCCCGACCATTTAACATTATTGACCTGGTTCCCGTACCAGTGCTGGAAGATTTTAACAATTTCAGGCGCAACTTGCCTTTCGAGCAACTTCTTCCACAGCACTTTGTACGAAACCAGGTCAAACGCTCTGGACAGATCGAGGAAGCAGGCGTAAACAGGCGTGCTCCGATCCGTGTAATATCTGACAGCATGCTTTAAACTCAGTATAGCACTATCTGTGGACAGTTTGGGCCTGAACCCAAACTGGTTATCGTGTAAAGTTATTGTATTGTTTAACTGAGCATTAAGCATGCTGTCAAATACCTTCGCGATGACTGTCGCTAATGAGATCGGTCTGTAATTGTTTTTATCTGATATGTCACCTGTTTTATTTTTAACAATTGGTACTACGACCGTTCTCATCATCTCGTCCGGCAAATACGAATGGCGAAGGCAGAACGTGAACAGCATGGCCAAAACACGTGGCAGGTGGGGACCTGCATGCTGTAGGTGCTCGATGCTGAGTCCGTCATGTCCTGGAGACTTACCCCTGGTCATACACCCTATGGTCTTAGCTATGTCCGCGGCTGAGAACTTAACTGTTGGTTCCAGGACAGTACACTGTAACTCAGCATCGACCACCTCACAGGGTGGACTACTGCTTGGCTCGATACAAAACTGAGATTTGAAAACATTGGCAATATCCCTTTCAGCAGACACGCCATCGACGCTCACCGGCAAACCAGGCCTAAGGTTGTGCTTTTTTGTCGACTTCCAGAAGCCCCGAAAGTCTTTTTTAGTGTGCAACTCGGCTAGGATGTCCATCTGGATTTGGTCTTGGTGATTCTGGCACCACCTTAATTTGGATTTAAAGATCTTACGAGTGTCACACATTTCCTTATAAATCACGCCAGACGTAGGTTTGCCACAATTAAGCCATTCATTAAACTTAAGCCTAGCGTACGAGTGTGCCCCGCTGACGTGCTTATTCCAACCCACCACGCGCTTCGGCCTCCTACCAATGACTCGTGTCTCCCTGCTAACAATGGCGGCCTCCCTTAGAGCGGCTACCACATCCCGATACAGGCAATCAATTATTAGATTGTGGTCCGAATCACTACACATGCGATCACAACAATCAGACAGTACGCGAGGGAAGTCAATATTTCGCAATCGCCGATGACATTCTTGCCTGTAGGTGTAGGTAGCATCTGAGCTTCTTTCTCCCCACACAACTAAGTTGTCAAAGGTCATACTATGCTTCACTTTCGGCCTAATTATATTAAGATCGCATTCGATCAACAATGGGTAATGATCCGACCACATAACATCATACTTAACACTAACACTACGAACTGTTTTCAGAGATGATTCTGTACAGAGACAATGATCAAGCCATCGCCTAGCCCCGTTACAATCACTGACATACGTGTACGTGTCCGATGTCAGTCCCATCCTATCTACATCAACGCATGAAAAGTTATTATCACTACAGTAGTTTAACAAGTCCGTAAAAAATAGTCCATGCGGATGCGCGTTAAAGTCACCAAGACAATAAACCGCCTCCACATCACTACTGTCCACGATCGCACTTACCAGTCCTAAACAATGTGAGAATTCAGTCAGGTTACTCACTGCATCCGTGGGCATGTACACACTCATCACAATGAAAGGCCTCTCACTCGAATCAATACGTATCGCACACACTCTCGGGTTATCACTCGGAACGACCGACACATCACTGACCGCACTTTTTCGCCATAGCAGAGCCACCCCTCCATAGGGTCGCCCACGGAGCATGCCAGCAGACGTATCAACGGCCGACGTCCCCGTGCTGCTGAAGTCACCATGGATGGTGCTCAGGAACGGCAGCTCCTCCGGCAGCAGCCAGCACTCCTGAAGTGCTATTATGTCGCACGTTGCGCAAAGTTCACGAACGCCCTCAATAGAACGCTTAACACTCCTACAATTAAAGCTGGCAAATCGTAACAAACTATTATCAGTCATTGTTGTTGTTTACAGAACCGACTTTAAGCGAGTACTCGTCCTTACGTCTTTGACTATAATGCACAAAACGTCTGAATATTATATCTTGCGGCCAGATGTTTTCATCCAAAAAAACTGGTACTTTGGATTCAGGTATAAAAAACTTGTACGCATCATAGTCAACCTTTTTTCGTAGAGACAGTTTTTCCAATTTAACTACCTCGCGAGTTTTTATTTCAATGTGCTTTATGATGTCAGCTGTATGTGAATCTTTGTGCACATTTGTGATAAACATCGGTACTTTCTTATCAGCAGCTTTAAAGCACCCTATTGTGTCTTTAGCAACCCCCGTTTTCCCAGCGTATCGGTACTTTTGCTTTGGTTTACGATACGTTGCAACGATCCAGCCATCATTCTCCTTTCTAGGCAAAACATCACCGCAATGTGGCACTTGTTTACTATCTGAGTTCAATCGCTGCGACTGTGACGTAACACCCACAGCTGTTTGTACGGGCGACGGCGAGCGAGCGCGCGTCACAGAACCGGTTCTCGACACTGATAACGGCCGCTCCTTCTCAACATACCCACCGCTTTGAATAAACGGACTTTGTTTATCAGTAATATGAACCGAGAGTTCGGCGACACTATCTTGATTTCTCGGACCTTGCACTGCATTTTTGGAAGCCTCCAGACTTCTGTATGACGAGTTACCAGGAGAGATGTCTCCGTTGCCGCCCCCTCGTTTCGAATTCACACATTGTTCGTTCCGCGCATGGTCAATCAACGATCCAAACTTGAGGTCATACTGCAGATCCATCTTGAGTTTCTCCAATTGATCTACCGTCACACTTGTTGACTTCAGTTCTCGCACTTCATCCTTGAGTAAGGTGAGATCCTTGAGCAACTTAGTCACATCCAAGTGATCAAATGTGATTGGGGGTAGATTTTCAAGGTGCCGCGCGACGAAAATCGGGATCACATCAGGGTCAGTAGACTTGAACAGGCCAATTATGTCGGCTAAGTCACGGTGTTCTTTGCCCTTTTGTTTCCGTTTGATATTCCTTTTGTTAGTCGGAACAGATTCAAAAAGTAACGCTTTCGAATTTTTGATTTCATCATTACTAAAGGCCGAAAAACATATGCGAATTAAGGTATCGTCATCACTTGTCGACAGCTTATTTTGCACGAAACATAGCAATTCGTCAATAACAATATTACACTGAGGACACTTTACTGTGGCGGACATTTCGCTCGACGCAAAAAAACCGATCGTAGCAAAAAGCAAGCGACGCGTAAGACTGCGCGCGCGCGACTGCTATTATAAAGAAAATCATTCTTCAAACTAGAAATTACATCATCAAGAGACAGATCAATAAATGAAACTGAATAAAATGGTAGATTCAAAAATTAAATAATATTTGGTTTTTTTTAAGAATTTATTTTCGATAAATCGAGGTCCAGTAATACACGTTGTTGGGTCAATCGTTTACGTATATTATCACAAGGTCCAAGGGAGAAGCAGGGTCAAACGTTTATAAAAGGAGATATCAAGAAAACAAGGACAGTCCTAAGTCGAAAATAACACAAAACAGATCACCGGAGCACAACGAAACGGGATTCGGGCGTGGTCCACCTGCTTAGTTCACTTGGGTGGACCACGGGCACTTTTTCTTGCGGTGGATCACTTAAATGATGAGCAATATGCAAATAAAATCCTCTTGTAATGTTTTCAAAACTCAACTGACTGTTTGAACTCGAACTGTCATTTACGTTTCGTTTCAATTTTGAAGATGTTATTTATTGTGCTACTATATTTTATAAATTTATTTCTAATGCAATAGTAAAATAATAAATATTACTTGTTTATTATTGTTTAATTTGTATAATAACTATTTGATATACTTTTGTTGTAGGTACTGTTGTAAAGTAGCTCTACCTATCGGCTTAAAATGTAAAACTATGGCCAAGTTTCGGTTCCCGCATACTCAGAGGCAGCACTATCTATGAAAATTTTGTTTGAAAGCCAATGTATGGAAGTTTCACCCCCCTGGTCCGAGCTCCACTGTTCACTGTAGACTGTCGCAACACTCGGGCTCCACCAGTCCTCGCTGCGTGGGCTCCACCGACGATCGTGTCCAAGCGGTATCGCTAGCGTTTTCGCGATCACATGATTCTCCGTTTACCAATGAAATTGTTAGATGGCGCTGTTCGCTGTACTGTGGCGCCATCTATCCACGACAAGTATAAAGTGCCTATGTTTATTTCACAGGTGTCAGAAGAGGCGAAGGATCTAATCCGCAGACTGATATGCTCTTCAGAAAATAGATTAGGAAAAAATGGACTGCAAGACTTCAAGGTAAGCTATTACTATTATACATGTGTGGATGATAATAACGGATGGGTGAGAGGGAAAGAGAAAGTAGGATGGCGGTGTCTCTTACATCGGCTGACTTTTTTTACCGCCTGGACAAAAACAGGGTATAGGAGGTGAACAGAGTAGAAGTTTAAGGCACAGAAATATCTTTCTTTTTTTTTTCAAAAACCTAATGTAAAATTAACCTGTCAATAAATGCTATTACATTGTAGCAGTATCTACATCGCCACATGCGAAACAACGCGTCATACTGACGTCACGCAAAATCTTGCATCTCGCAAGCAGAGTTTACCGCGCAACTAGCATAGATGCAACGGCCCGATATGAATCATTGGGCAGTTGCCCGCCAGACACAACACCCGTCTAGTCGGAGCATCCTCCCTTTTCTATAGAGTATGAGTGAACTTTACACCCTGTTCCTCATACCTCTATAACTTATTTGAAGTAAACATTTCATACTAAAACAAATAAATCGACAAATAATATAGAAATTCAACTTATAGGCACCCTACTCTACGCGCGGAAATTATCAATGAATTCGTAGCGACATTCAATCAATTGATTGAAGGATTGAATGTATAAAAAACAAGAGACATCTCAACTCCGTTCACCTTTTCCAGACGGTAAAAAAAGACGGCCGGTATATGATAAACGTTTTAGGGTTCCGAACGGGACCCTATTACTAAGACTCTACTGTCCGTCTGTCTGTCTGTCTGTCACCAGGCTGTATCTCATGAACCGTGATAACTAGACGTTGAAATTTTCACAGATATGTATTTCTGTTGCCGCTACAACAACAAATAATAAAAATAAAATTTAAAGGAGTATAAAAGAAACGTTTTTTTCGGCGTTTTATGCCTTGTGGTACGGAACCCTTCCTGTACTCGCACTTGGCTTGGTTTTTTTAATACGAGTCTCTGTATTACAGAATCACCCATGGTTCGCCAACCTAGACTGGGAGAATCTCCGCGAGATGCAGGCGCCGTTCGTACCAGATGTCTCGAGCCCCACCGATACCTCTAACTTCGATGTTGATGATACTGACATCAGGTAAGTTTTTAAAACTTTTTGGTTGCTACTTAACCCCTGTCATTCATAGATCTTTGACAGTCGTTACGGGTCGTCAGAAGCCCGAACGTCTGACAGCCAGTCTTACCAAGGGGTATCGTATTACCCAGTAACTGGGTTGTGAAGTACAGATAGGCAGTAGCTCCATGTAAAATACTGGTATTCAGCTGCATTCGGTTAGACTGGACCGACCCCAACATAGTTGGTAAAGGTACATAGAGCGACTGCCTATCTGACCTCCACAACCCAGTTACTGGGTAATACGATACCCCTTGGTAAGACTGGTTGTGACTTTCGGGCTTCTGACTACCCGTAACGACGGTCAAAAATCCACGAATGACAGCCGGGACCAAAGGCTTAACGTGCTTTCCGAGGCACGGAGGGGTCACGGTATGTAAAGATAGTCACCCATCCACTAACCACCCGCGGCAAGCGTAGCTTAACCTGATCGATCGATCCGTGCGGCTGTTATTATTTAGCTACGGGCCCTAGTAAGTACTTATCGTAATATTTTTCTCTTTCCAGACTATCAGAAGCCGTCCCTCCACCCTCAGCATCATCAGCGTTCTCCGGTCTACACTTACCGTTCATCGGCTTCACGTTCACGGCCGGCTCTCGTCTGTCCGACCTGGGCGCGCCCGCTAGTCCACTCAGTCCAGCCAAGAATGCTCCTAGTCAGGTTCGTTCAGTTTTAGATATCCTCATGACCCTTAGAACCCGTCCCGAGGTATGAGTTATGATAATGACAGAGACAACGCTCTACAACATAATCAGCCTATAATGTTCCCACTGCTGGGACACAGGCCGTAATCTACCACGCGGGCCCAGTGCGGGTTGGTAGATGTCACATGTCTTCGATTTTTTGGTTCTAGGACATGCCGGTTTCCTCACGGAGTTTTCGACGGGTGTTGTGTCTGGCAGGCAACTGCCCAATGATTCATATCGGGTCGTTGTATCTATGCTAGTTGCGCTGTAAACTCTGCTTGCGCGATGCAGGATTTGCGTGACGTCAGTATGACGCGTTGTTCGCATGTGGCGTTGTAGATACTTTGTGGTGACGACCATTCTCTTCGCATATACTTCAATAAACTGTTGTGAAAGTTTTCCTTCAGTTTGATTCACGCTCTAATTATCTTGCGTCTTTTTCTTGTTTCATCTGCCAGTAAATGATGGCAATATTTATTAATTAGTCAGTTATATTAATTGATATTTATTTTGTCCACAGGCACCATCGAACGCAGGCGACCGTGCGGCAGTAAAAGCGTTAGAGCGAGAGAACGCGCTCCTCGCGCAAACTATAGCTGAGCTTAGAGCGGGCGGGGCGGCCTTAGATGCTGGCAGTGGTAAGATTTCACTATACATTCATTAGTTAGATGTTAAAGGGGTTGGTCTGTGGATGGGTGACTATCTTTACATACCGTGACCCCTCCGTGCCTCGGAAAGCACGTTAGGCCGTTGGTCCCGGCTGTCATTCGTGGATCTTTGACAGTCGTTACGGTTAGTCAGAAGCCCGAAAGTCTGACTACCATTCTTACCAAGGGGTATCGTACTATCCAGTAACTGGGTTGTGAAGGTCAGATGGGCAGTCGCTCCATGTAAAATATTGATGTTCAGCTGCATCCTGTTAGACTGGAAGCCGACTCCAACATAGTTGAGAAAAGGCTAGGCAGATGATAATGATGTTAATGGGGAAGCGCCAGGGTAGCCTAACGATTATAATTCTGTAAATACATACTTGTTACGCTCGCGAATCATATTTTAATCACCATAAAATCTGATACTGACCTGCAAATTGCAAAAACGTAAGAAAATTATAATTTCGCGATCTACTTAGCGCATCCCCCACTAGGTTAAGCGAGTCGGATAGACTGGTTCACCATGCCCGGATGAGTTCAACGGGATAATTGCGTAACACACACGAGTTCCTGCATCAAGCTAACCAAAACTGTAAAATTTTCCCAATCAACTTTGAACGTTATGCTTTAGCGATAAAGTTGAAAAATCTATCAAAGAAATTTGACACGCTGTGAATGTGTGAGTATGCGCATACTCACACATTCACAGCGTGTTTATACACATAGTTACCACAAGTAAAGCTCGCGCCGCTTGGTGAGATAAAAATACTGTACTTAAAACAAAACCCCAACGATATTTGAAACTACGGGAACAGTAATTCAAACTCAAACCATTTATTTCTTTAAAAAACATTTACAGGCACTTCTGAATTGTCAAGAAGTCGGCCAGTCAGAAATATGAAACTTAGTTGCCCATTCCAAAGCGTAGTAGGTATCTGTCAAATTTCTTTAATAGATTTTCAACTTTATCGCTAAAGCATAAGGTTCAAAGTTGATTGGGAAAATATGACAGTTTCGGTTAGCTTGATGTGATGGCGTGTACTTATTGTATTCTCAAGTATATTGCAACTAGAGCACACTCAAGATATCGTTTAGTTGATTCACACATCAAGGTAAACACTAAACCACGAAACTCCTAGATTTAAATCTATTAAAACTATTTCACAGAAGAATTAATACTATTTATTTAATTAATAATGTATTTTGCAGAAGATCTAATACAGCTCAAAGAGGAGTTAGCGACGTTATCGAAAAGGAACGCAGATTTGGAGGCGCAGGTCAGGTGTTACGAACAACTTAATACTGGCATTACAACACAGGTAAGTCATTATTACTTATTTACCGACAGACTTTCAATTAGAAGGTTTTCCAACGTGCAATGGAGCGCAATATTCTAGGCGTCAAATGGACACACCATATTCGTAACACCACACTGCGCTCCAAAACACAGATTACTGACGTTGCTCAAAAAGCCGCTACACTGAAGTGGGACTGGGCTGGCCTTGTCTGCCGTATGCCCAATGAGCTGTGGGCGAAATTAACTACTACATGAAGCCCTGACACAGCTAGAAGGCGTCGCGGCAGACCACGTAGAAGATGGCGGGACGAGCTGGACAAAACAAACGACCAGTGGTCCACTTTTGCCCTGGATTGATGATGCAGGCTCGCAGTAACAGTCTTTACAAAATTGTAGTAAAGCAGAGAACAAAAATAAGGCCTCAATTGATGATGTCAGCAGCAGAGTCAGCGGGATTGTCCGAGAGGGTTACCGCTGGCCTGGAACATAAAGGGCTAAGGAAGGAACACGGGTGGGTTTTAGTCAGTAAGAGTCTGACACTCCCTTCCGCTCCACCCAGAGCGGGAGGGGGGGTCATTTGATGATTTCCCATCCGAAAAAAGAAAAAAGGCCATTATTGTTTTTTTTTTTAATCAAGATTACAACACTATCGTTATGATGTCATCACAATTCTTTCCTCAAAAGACCATTTCAGACACCGATCTACATGGTCTTCACACGATCTGACCAAGATTTTGTCTGGACTTTAAAAGAGACTGTGACTTCTGAGTTTGTTTCGGCCTTTCTTCTCAGAATAGTCAGTTAGGAAACGCCGACCTCATCTAGTTTAAAAAAAAATATGATTGACGTGTAAAAGTGTTTGTACAAACCTACTTACAGAAATAAAATCATTTATCATTTATCAATAATTCTAGTACTTATACAAATTCGTGTGAAATACATTTTGGAAGCTGGCGTTGACTTTGTGTTTTGAGTGGCCAGATGAAAAACTCAAATATTTTCGTGAACTCGTTAAAGTTGTTGGAATCTTAATCTTACTAATATTTAAAAGTTTGTGAAGATGTTTGGATGTTTGTTACTCAATCACGCGTAAACCGTAGAATAGATTTGGATGAAAATTGGCACATAGATAGACCATTTCCTGCAATAACACATAGGATAATTTTCATCCCGATATTCCCACGGGATCGAAACTTACGCGGGTGAAACCGCGGTGCGCTGCTAGTAGAAAATAAAACCTTTTAAAATTATGGGAAGTAAACACGTTATAAATTAACAGGTAGAGTTCCGTAACATCGCTAAGAAATTCCTGGTCTACCTGAAACCTTACATATATTAACGGGTCACTATCAGAATATCCACGTTGCAAAATGACCACATCGCCTGAACGTCTTAATATTAAATCGCCATGGTTACTAAATAGACATTAACGCTAAACGCCTTAGTAGCAAAACGTCTGGATCTTAAAATGTCGTAATTCAAAATACTCTAGTAGCAAATCGTCTTGATATTAAAACGCCATAGTTACTAAATAGACATGAACGCAAAACGCCTTTGTAGTAAAACGTCTGGATTTTAAAATGCCATAGTTACATAATTGACATGAACGCTAAACGCCTTGGTAGAAAAACGTCTGGATCTTAATTAAAATACCATTATGAAGATTATGTATGTATGTTATGTAATATTTTGTAGTACCATATTTTGCATTCAAGTATTTAACTATCCTAAAATTTTTTTGTAACAGATTTCTGCCATTTTTTTTGCAGCACCTTATTAACCTTGTCCATAGAGACCATTTAGGTTCTGAGAAGCATGGCACTACGACGCACCGTTTCCGAATTGTGGGCCTCCGAATTATATTTTATTTTATACTAGCTGCCCACAATTCGGAAATGGTGCGTCGTAGGGCCATGCTTCTCAGAACCTAAATGGTCTCTATGGACAAGGTTAATAAGGTGCTGCAAAAAAAATGGCAGAAATCTGTTACAAAAATATCTCCGAAAATTTTACTTAGTCCTCTGCCCCTAAGAATACTCAAGCTGAAAGATCGACCGAGAGAAAATTTTTGCAATTTTTTTTTTCTCAATATTTCTCGGGTTTTTTTACATGGTGTAAAAAAAAAAACATCTTTTTTACACCATCTCATGGTTTTCGACTAGAGCAGCAATTTCTTTCCAGAAAAGATTTTCATCCGAGCCACCATTTTGGAAATATAGAGCGTTTTATATAAAATAGAATAAAATTCGGAGGCCCACAATTCGGAAACGGTGCGTCGTAGGGCCATGCTTCTCAGACCCTAAACAGTTTCTATGGTCAAGGTTAAACCAAAACTGCAAAAAAAAATCAGATTTCCGAAAAAAAAAAAATAATTTTCGTAAAATGTTCTAAGTCCTCGCGCCATAGTGCCCCTAAGGCTACACTCCAACCAGTAGAGTGACAGTCAACCCATCGGGTTTCTATCAGAATTCCCATGGTAAAGTTGCTAGTTGCCGGTACAATGGGCGAAAATGTCTTTCGGCTATCTGGGCACCTTGCTTTCATGTCATCCAGCGTGAATTGTCTTTCAGCGAATAGGTCATTCTGATAGAGAGGGGTACTTGACATACGATTCAGACTATTTTCTTTTCCAGACGTTTTCGCTACTAGCTCATTCTGAGTTTTTGTCATCCTACTAATTTGACTTCCAGCTAATAAGGTATTCTAATCATACGGACTATTTGCAATTCCAGACGTTTTGCTACTAGCTCATTCTGCTTTTATGTCGTCCAGCTGAGTTGACTCTCTGCTGACTGAGCACTCTGCTTTTATGTCATGTAGCTGAATTGTCTTTCAGCTATCTAGGTAACTTGCTTTCATGTCATCCAACATGAATTGTCTTTCAGCGAAAAGGTCTTTCCGATAGTGACCCATATTAACATCACTCGTTCAAATTCACAGGACATGCCAGCAACTCCTCAGGAGATGACGACCCGCATCCGGGAGATGGAGGTTATCATACAAGCAATGAACATGGAGAAGGAGGAACTGATGAAGGACAGAACTGACTCCGTTGAGAAACTTAGGCTGCAGGTGAGTGATTTTCATTTGGGGTTCATAAATTAGCTCCTAGTATTAAAAAAATCGTTTGGAAATCTGCTTTTAATGGAATGGCAGTGTTGTGATTGATCGAAAGGAAATATGGTTTTAAAATGAAAATATTTTATTTCACATAAACCTACTGGGCTCTTATGAAACGTCAGAAGCTAGGTGCACGGTTCCAATTGGTCGTTTCCTATGGAGAAGAGCCGGCAAAAATCTTCACGTGACCCTTCGTGTGCGAGTCCGAATTGCACTTGGCCAGTTTTTTATTTTTTACGTATTTTCCTCTCCACAGGACAAAGAACTGAAAGACGCGTTATCGCAGCGCAAGCTGGCTATGACGGAGTACAACGAAGTGACTGAACGACTGTCAGAACTGAGGCAACAGAAACAGAAGCTTTCGCGGCAGGTAGGTGCCAGTCAGTGGTGGTTTGTCAGTTTGTGATGATATTAATCTGGAATTCTACCCTGGCGTCCAGAAAAGATTTTATCAAATAGTATGATGTACACAATCTTCTTCTAGGTCCGCGATAAAGAAGAAGAATTAGAAGTAGCGATGCAGAAGATCGACGCATTACGGCAAGACATACGACGCGCTGAGAAGGGGAGAAGGGAACTGGAGGCGAGGCTAGATCAGGCCATCTCTGAAGCTACCAAGGTATTTTATCTCTTATCTTATTTTATCTCTTTTAAAAATCATTTAAAAAGCACTTATATTACATTTTTATTAGGTTGCTACTATAGAAGTATGGTGAGAGCAGTGGTGGCCAAGTGGTGACGGCCGCGACTTAGGAGTTGTAGGTCGTAGGTTCGAACCCAGACAGGCGCTTTACTTTGTGTAAATTATATTGCTCTCAAAACGGTGAAGGAAAACATCGTGAGGAAACCGGCATGTCCTAGAACCAAAAATTCGAAGACATGTGACATCTATCAACCCGCATTGGGCCCACGTGGTGGATTACGGCCCACTCCCTCTCACAGAGAGGAGGCCCGTGTCCCAGCAGTGGGAACATTATAGGCTGATTATGTATGTATGTATAGAGGTATGAGGAACAGGGTGAAAGTTCACTCATACTCTATAGAGAAGGGAGGATCCTCCGACCAGACGGGTGTTGTGTCTGGCGGGCATCTGCCCAATGATTCATGTTTGGCCGTTGTATCTATGCTAGTTGCGCGGTAAATTCTGCTTGCGAGATGCAGGATTTTGCGTGACGTCAGTATGACGCGTTGTTCGCATGTGGCGTTGTAGATACCGCTACACTGCCATTGACAAGTCTGTCAAAATCATAGTGATCATTATCGTTAGAATAAGGTTACTGTTGGTTTGCTGCTGTCAGAGGTAACATAACTGTGAACGGACTGTACTGTGATTGGTTGACAGTAAGGACAACAGCTATTCAAATCACTTGACATGGAATCTTTCAACAGATTTTTTGTTGTGCCATGTTTCATAAAACCTTTAAACTGCACCCTACTTGCGCAACAGACACAATATCAATCTCAATCTCAATCATTTCGAAGGATGTTGCTAATCCATTGCTTCATATGTTCGAAAAATGTGTCTGCCCAACAACGTAAATACCGCAATGAATGTTGTTGTCTGTCTATCTACTGTGTTACGCAATTACCTCGCTGTTCCTGTGATGATGTCATCGAGCTATGTGTTTGCATGACCTATCTATATCTTCTTGTCCCCAGGAGCGCAAGTTACGCGAAGAAACGTTACGTTCTCAGCGCGTGGACACGGGCGGCCCGCCCTCCGCGGCCGCGGATGTGGCCAGGCTGCAGGCTGAAGTGGAGACGCTCGAGGTAACATATTTATTTGTGGATGAACATTAACACCAAGCTCTCGACAAAACTAATTTTTCATTCATTGTGTGTCATATAAAGCTCATCAAATCATTCATAGAACGACAAAGTCCTATTCAACTCCAACAAAGTGACAAAGATCACTTTCGAAACAGTGGTACTTAAATAACTACTAACATTTTTTTACTTGATTTTGAGCTGATTAGCCGTTTAACGCTATGATCAAAAGTCCTTTTTCTACAACGATATTCCGATACTAGCAAATTCAAAGCTGCCAAAATTTATGCAAATCTATATGAAAATTTTATTTTTATTATTAAATTCGTGCTTGATTAATATTACTAATACATTATGGCTTATGACTAATCGAACTGAATCCAATGTATAAGCCTTCTCGAGCGTAACCTTCGGTTTATATCCTTAGATGCAGTACAAAGAATCTCTGCAACAGCAACAGTCGAGGTTCCAAGCAGAACTTGCGGCTCTCAACGACCAATTACAAGAAGGAGATGCTTTACGTAATGTTCTCAATAGAGAGGTACGAATTTTCAACAATGAGAGTACAGTAATATTATCTCTGCTAATTATGGCAGTACTCTGTAAAGTTATGCCACAATACCCGGTTTTTTCCGGCCTTTCGCATCCCGTCTGACTATGTCAAGCTTCCAACTGCAGAAAATATACTATGATTATACTGATAACTCTTGTCACTTGCCGTATTTTAATGATAAGAGAAGGCAAATAGTAGCAAAAATCAAGGACAATGGAAGGTCTTTTCTAGCTTCACTGAGACATAACTTTCTGATTTCCCATTAGCTTTCGACTTTTTAGACAATGACACTTAACAGAAACGTACATTTTTATAAAAGTAAAGCCTAGGTTTTCGACCTATTTTATTCTGAATTACCTAATAGAACTGAGACAGTTAATTTCAATGGTATGATTCTTCTAAAAATCAAGTGTTATCGTGGGTGTTCCACAGGGTTCTATTCTTGGTCTCATTTTTTTCTAGTTTAAATCTTGTCATCTTGCAATTCGTAGGTGACTCAAAGTGGTTCTTTATTCTTGCTTATTGCTCAATACCCAAAATATAAAGCAATACATACATATATCATAACATAACATGGAATAGATTATCATCTTTCGTCTTCGTTGCCTCTTTCATTTTAATTTATCATTACACTATCCTTTTGTTACAGTTGCAAACATCAAAAGAGAAGCTCGAAAGCCGTCGCATAGAACAGCTAACCGACAGCGAAGACAAACAGATGCTAATGAACGAGAACCGGAAGCTGGCCAAAGATCTGGACGCTGTGAATAACAAAGTCTATACTTTTGTATTAACATTCTATAGCTTTAGGTCCTTATTAACTGTTCCCTAGTACCCTGTAGGCGTGTAAAGCCTCGTAGTTATGGAAAACAAAAGTTAAACAACATTGTTTTAGCAACATGTTCTAAGAGCGTTTACGCCGTACGGCATTTCATACAAACTTTCAAGCCCTTGTTTTCCGAAATGAATGAACCGATTTTAATGAAACTTCATATGCATAAGCAGGATACAAAGGTCTAAAAAGTTAGCAGAGAACATTTTCGAAATGTCTTATTTAAAAAAAGATAACTGGAAATCTCTGTTTCTATGAAAAGTTTAAAATCGATCTAATTTGGCTGTAACACTATTTTTCGAAAATGTTCTCTGCTAACTTTTTAGACCTTTGTATACTGCTTATGCGTATGAAGTTTCATTAAAATCGGTTCGTTCATTTCGGAAAACAAGGGCTTGAAATTTTGTATGAAATGACGTTCGGCGTAAACGCTCTTAATGTTGATTTAAATGTTGTTGGCAATATTTCATACAGTTTCGAGTGTGAAACTTGTTGCTGGAAATACAAAATGTTACGCAAGATTTTATGTAAGTACCACGAATACGGGGCTTTAAAATTTATTAATTTTTACGGTTTTTCTCATGTATTAATTCGGGTTTGCCGACCTCGAACGGAGATGTTAGTGTAACAATTTGTTTGATTTTTTTTGAGATACAATCAATCATTTATTTATTTGCAAACATGGGTATTGGTACAAAAATGTTATTTTACAATAAGGCGTTTAAAAATATTTACTCTTAACTGTAACGCCATTCTTTGTTAATCTGTGAAAATAAAGTCTTATTGCCCACCAATCACGTTGCAATGTTCTAGCAATAATGTACCAAATGCCACGCCACGAGTGGCATAGAACTATCTTATTTCCTATTACGATATTCTATTCAATTACTATTACCGTAAAATTAATCACGAAAAATCCAAAATAGAGGCGTAGTGTATGTACCAACCGAGCTGCCCAAGAACAAAAAAAAAACAAATCTAAAACTCCCATCTCCATTGTCCCGTAGCTGGCAGAAAATGGTAGAAGATGGCAAGCAGAAAGGAGACAAATGGAGATTGAGTTAGAGGAACTAAGAGCTAAGAGGGATACCATGCAGCATTGGGAGACGCAGGTCAGTGATGTAAGTTCAACCCGACACCATTCCTTATTAATATCACACTAATTATTACCTGCCTACCTGCCTGTTTGTATGCTGACCCTACCGGTTTGTATGGTACCTGAATGGTTTGTATGGAAACCCAGTTTTTGTAGTTTTGATCCAAGTGGTTTAGGTGTTTTTTACCTTGACAATTTTATGTTTTAGTGTTAATTTTTCAGTAGTTAGATAACTTTTATCAGAAGAATTACGTATGGCAGTGACATCATTTTTGTGCAAAAGGGGCCGTTCAAGTATTACGTAAGCAGATTTCTTGCAATTATTGACCCTCCTCTCCCCCTCGTCAGCAAAAGTAAGCAAAGCTCTTACCCCCCTCCCTTGCTTACGTAAACATTGGTACATGCATTGTGTTCTGGTTTCTTTATTGATTCGTGAGCAGCAGTTAAAAGTCCCAGTAGAATCCCTGAAATTCCTTTCGTTTTCAAGCATAGACAATTAGGGTTGCCATATGTGTTCAAACCAAAATCGACTAAATTTTGTAGAAAATCCAAAAAAATAAATACTGCTGACGTAATCACCATCCAGACCCCCCCATCCCCCATGTCATCAAAAATAAGCAAAGCAAAGACCCCCGCGCCCCTGTAGTGTTTACGTAATACTTGAATGGCCCCAAAGCTGTCGAACCGCCATTTATATTCCTCTGCAGGGCTAGCATGGCCGGAGACATTTTATCCACGGGGAGAGGACATAATACTATTCCCCTCTGTCAATTTTGTCCACCCTCCGAGCATGGCGACATGGGTGGATAAACTATTCACGTTGGACAAACCAGCAGGGCTAGCATGGCCGGAGACATTTTATCCACGGGGAGAGGACAAAATACTATTTCCCTCTGTCAATTTTGCTCGAATCGCGAATTGAACGCCGGTGTATTTTTCGCTCGATTTTCTCCCTTTCCGACGACAAGCTCCAGTAAGCACGAGACATTTTTATATTACAATTAATTATATTTTCTCCAAGAGATATACATAAACCCACCATCTAAAGACGAGGACAAATTTCTCCCTTTGTTATGTCAAAATAGCTGTAATTTTTCTCTTCCACTAGTCGCCATGCTATAGGCGGGGGGTGAGTATCCACGTCTAATGTCAAAAAGTGATATAATTCTCTTTCCCCCTGTTGCCGTGCTTTGGCAGGTGGATAAAATAATTTTATCCCTTGTCAGTGGAAATAACCGGTGGACAAAAGTTTTATCCCCAGCCCATGCTAGCCCTGCAGAGGAATAACAGTTATCTGACTTTTGGAATCAGCCCTTATTCGTCGGGGTTATGTATCTCTTTTGTGTTTGCCGCAAATAAACGTATTTTCTTTCATCTTCTTCTTAAATTAATAATCTTGAACAGTTTTTCAACGACATCTGACACTTCTTTTCTCTCCTCCGTCATTTAGATAGCAGACATTATCCGATGGGTGGCTGACGAGAAGGAGGCTCGTGGCTACCTGCAGGCGCTTGCTACAAAGATGACTGAGGAGTTGGAGTATCTTAAACATGGTGAGTTGGTTGTTGTAAGAATAAACAAATTAATTTGTTCTGCCAGCTAGAAAATTCTAGGATTTTCTGCAAAGGAAAGAAATAACGTAATAGATCTCTTAAATTATTTTAATAGCAACAAAACTACAGAAAAAGCATTAAAAGCGTTTATGGCATTGCGGCATTTCATACAAACTTTCAAGCCCTTGTTTTTCGAAATGAATGAACCTATTTTAATGAAACTTCATACGCATAAGCAGGAGACAAAGGTCTAAAAAGTTACTTGTTTCTAAGTAACTTTTTAAAATAAATATTTTTTTTAATAACGCTACAACTTCAAACATTTTTATAACTTTTTCAATAGTGCTAGTCACTCTGAAATCAATTTAATTGTCATTGAAATAAAGTTGATATTTGTTTAACTTGAAATAGGGTTGGGGTGTGTAGCACTGCGCACTTTTACTATAAGTTAATTACTCAAAAAGTCAAGGACAGTCTCTTATGGTCGTTTCATGTAGCTACAATGGTTAAGCTACCTTTATTTATTTTATTTATTTATTTATTTAATTCGGGAAAACAAACAGTTACACAAACATCGTAATAAACATGTAGTGATAAAAAGAGACATTACATATGTGTAGCCCACGACATTATCCACATCTTAAATACTACAAAATTAATAAGGAACTATTTGCACACGAGTGAAACTTAAAAGGCAAAATCTTAAGATTACTTATTTTTAAATGAAATGAACCTTGTCTCAAAAATTCACCCTGTATAGCAACGTGAATACATTACTCGTTTCCTGCAAAAGCGAATAAGGCCGTTATCCCACTGGCGTTTTACGAGCGTCGGCGTCTCTCGAACGTCTGCGCAGCGTCAACGTTGTGCAGACGTCGCGTCGTCGCGTGACAAGCATTAACGTCCGCTGAGCGCGACGTAAACGTCGCGTCTGCGCAACGTTAACGTCGCGTTTAGCAGACGTTAATGCTTGTCACGCGCAGACGCGACGTTGACGTCAACGCTCGTAAAACGCCAGTGGGATAGCGGCCAAAGGGTCTGCAGTGTTTGCATCTGCGTCATCATTCCCCAGCGAGCGCGTCCCGCTCATCTCTCGTGGTAGCGTCGTCCCCGCCCGCCGCCGCGCCCGGCGCCGCGCCCGACGGGCGCTCCGGCACCGGCGGCTGGCGGAACCGGCGCTCGCAGAAGTTGGACAAGATGGAGATACTGACCCTCCAGTCCTCGCTGCACTCGGAGATACAGGCGAAGCAGGCTGTGGGAGAGGAGCTCAGTCGCACCAGGGCTGAACTGCTCGCCAGTCAGAGGTCAGTGTAACGAAATAAAGAAATAATGAAAGAAAATAAATTAATTTGACCCAAACTACTTTAGTCGAAAAAACTTAGTTATAATTACAGTATGGGGCTTGTGGCTAAATAATAACAGCCGCACAGGTCGATCGATCAGATTAAGCTACGCTTGTCGCGGTTGGTCTGTGGAAGTGGTGACCATCTTTACATACCGAGACCCCTCCGTGCCTCGGAAAGCACGTTAAGCCGTTGGTCCCGGCTGTCATTCGTGGATCTTTAACAGTCATAAGCCCGAAAGTCTGACAACCAGTCTCACCAAGGGGTATCGTATTACCCAGTAACTGGGTTGTGATTATTTTCAAATAAAAATACTCCACTCCAAATAATTAAATTATCTCCAACTCCAGAAAATTATAACAAACTAACATGTGCCCGCGACTTCGTCAGCGTGTTTTGGCATAAAACATCTATTTCTATCAGTGAAACATTTTTTGAAAACGTATCTGTAGTTTCGAAGATTACCTCCTACATACAAACCAAAGAACTTTACCTCTTTATTAATATAGATACGAAGAATTATTAAGAGTTGTAAATATAAAATTTTATGATTTTCTTCTCTAGTTATGTTCCACCTTGGCACCGTGATTCTTCCAAGTAAGCCTCCTATTTTGCCCAATCTTCTATTAACAACAATTAAATTAATAAAAAGCGTAAGTTTTATGTTAAAACCTGATTTGGTTTTAAAAGGGCATGTTCAGAACCTCATTGATACACAAACACTACTCGAAAAGTTGGACGTATTTTTCAACTTTATTTTAAATTTTTTATAGCACTGTGTGATCTAAACCTGTACTTAGGTCACGCATTTCTGTGACTTAACTACTCCATTTTGACACAGAAAAGCGTGACTTAAAGTGCGGACTTAGGTCACACAAGCTATAAAATAGTATACGATACGTGTGACTTAAGTAGTCTATTAATGCACGGCGTGCAATAATGGACTAATTATGTCATACGTTTCGTAATGTAGTATTATCAGGGGCCTATTTCATATAACTGGCAATGCGAAATATGTATTTGTAAAAAACTGGCCAAGTGCGAGTCGGACTTGCACACGAAGGGTTCCGTACCACAAGGCAAAAACGCCGAAAAAAACACGTTTGTTGTGTGGGAGCCCCCCTTAAATATTTATTTGATTCTGTTTTTATTAGTATTTGTTGTTATAGCGGCAACAGAAATACATCATCTCTGAAAATTTCAACTGTCTAACTATCACGGTTCATAAGATACAGCCTGGTGACAAACGGACAGCAGAGTCTTAGTAATAGGTCCCGTTTTACCCTTTAGATACGGAACCCTAAAAATTACAAAATTAACACATTTTCACGACAGGTACTGTTTAATAAGTCGTTAAAACTATGAACAAAAACTCAAAAAAAATTTTTTGTCGAATTGTCAAAAGTTTTCGAGTGTTTTTTTATGTATGGCATCTCGCAGGTCAACCTAGAAGGTTGTCGGCTGCTTAACTGGGCTTGCCTGTGGATGCTTCAATGAATTAAGGCTGTAGCGGTATCTACAACGCTACATGCGAACAACGCGTCATACTGACGTCACGCAAAATCCTGCATCTCGCAAGCAGAGTTTACCCAGCAACTAGCATAGATACAACGGCCCGACATGAATCATCGAGCAGTTGCTTGGCAGACACAACACCCGTCTGGTCGGAGGATCCTCCCTTTTCTATAGAGTATGAGCGGACTTTAAACCCTGTTCCTCATACCTCTATAAGGCCTACACGCCAAGGAAACCCCCTGTGGGGTGCGGACCTCGGCTTAGGATGTCGCTGGGGAGAGCAGCAAGGGTCAGGCTGGCTTGGATTAATCGCCGTCCGTCTGTCGGTTATTGATAGGCCCCTGGTCTTGGAAAATTGCATTACATCTGATGATTTTTATGCGCATTATCACAATTTATTACTGAAAAACTTCGATTCCTTACGGAATTTTATTGTTTTGTATTCACGGAATTGTACCGTTTTATTTTCATCAGCGCATCAAACCATTATTGCATTTTTGTTGTGAAACTTTCAGGGTCACGAAATTAATTCCGTGTTCTCAGATTCAAATTGTATTTTTTGTGGTATAAATGAAGATTTGTTTTTTTTTTGTCACAAAATGTTGTGATTTCCTTTGTCTCTGTGTCTGCATGAATAATAATCAGATTTACAAGTAACATTATTATGCACAGAATTGCAGCATTCGGAATAGCCACTCCTTTAATATTAAAAGATAGTTGATTCGTATGCTGCTTCTTTTCCCCCAAAGCGCGTTGCAAATAGGTGTGATTCCTATAGAAAAGTGTTTTATGTGGTGCACTCACTAAAGGGCTTTGAAGTTTCGTGACATACCTACCTACCCGCCATTTTGTTTTTTTTTTTCAAAATGTCGAGACCACGCATGAGACCTATATAAAACGATAGCTGACATCATGCAAAAGGAAAATATAATGTCCATACAAAAATCTTTATCCCCTTAGCCAGGTCATAGCCTGCCCAACAGGGTAGGATGACACAGGGTTTTTTTTCCACAAAATTCTGGCATCATTTACTAGACCATTTCCGAGTGGTTTTTTTTTTTGATGTTTCACTTCAAAAATACCTACATTTTACCCCCAGAGAGTTACTGGAAACCCGTCAACGTCTCGACACGCTTGCTCACGATATGAAGCGTAAGGAACAACACATCCGCGACATGCAGACGAGACTCGACGCGCCACATCAACCCGGCAACTCCTGTGAGTATATACACATGTGTTCTTATATTGTTAGGGACCCGGACGGGGTAAGCAGAGCTGTTAGGATACAGAAAAAAATTATTAATAACGACTTTTAGATGATACAATCAAAGAAAAACAATGGCGCCGATTCCCTTGTTCACAAACTAAACTAAATTTAAGTTCAGTGCATCTTTTTCTTTCTATTTCATTAAGAAAAAGACAGAAGATAAATATTAGTTTAGTCCTGTCAAATTAAGATACTCCATAGACAAGTTTAGACGTGATTAAAAAATTGGCTACGTCAATTTCGTTAGGCGCTAACTAATTTGACATACATAATTATGTTTCCGTGTGTAAATGCTTTTGGAACAAGTTTTCGCCGTGCTGGTGGTTAGGTGATTGTCATCAGTCATCGCGTTTTTGTGTCTCCGAGTTTTACTTAAGAGCCTATACTACCTCAGCTAAAATTCACTCTTTATCTCGCTCGCACTATACTACTCGCGGATTGTGTGAGAGCGAGACAGAGTGCGGTGCTGGGCGGAAGGCAGCGCCAATAGTTTAGGTATTTGCTTTTTACGGTGAAAATAAAAAAATAAAGGTAATTCAAAAAAATTGAATAACATAAGACCTGCTTTATAGTTAGTTCAGTTAGCATGCAAAGTTTCATGATCTAATTTGAAGTATTTTTTGAATACCAGCGGTTTATTGTTCGGTTTGGAGGTAACTTTGGAATTTTTTTCTATCGAGAAAATTTTATGGAATCATGTTTTCGTCCAACATAGTACTTAACATTAAACCTCAACTTTTGCATATATTTATTTCAAAATTAATGCTGTTTTATTTTCGACATAACGGAGGATCATGCTAAGCCATTTGAGGTAGTATAGTCTCTTATATATTTACCGGAACGGGTAGCTCGCGGCTTGCAACTTGGAAAATGGAAGCTGTGTAGAAAACAAAATGCACCGTAGTCAGATCGAGTAGTCTTGGTACTCCTACGATTATTGGCTTAACTTTAGGTCGTCTTTATCTGATTTTCGCTAAGAGTGTATAATAATGGGGCTAATTTTAGACTAGAGTAGTAATGCTGTTACCCAGTAACGGTTGTGGAGGTCAGATAAGCAGTCGAACTGTGAAAAATACTGGTATTCAGCTTCATCCGGTTAGACTGTAAGCCGACCCCAAAATAGTTGAAAAAAGGCTAGGTAGATTGATTGATTTGTGTACAGTTCACAACAGAGATAAGTATGCAGGATCGTCGGATATAGTTTAGTAAGAAACCGATGGATGTTTTCGTATAAAATTTAATTTTATTAATAGAAAACAAACAGCTCATTTATCAAATTAAATTTCAGTCGACAACATCCATCGGTTTCTTACTAAACTTACTACTTATCTCTTTTGTTGACTGTACAATAATGGGCCAGTAAAGCATTGCATTCGTGTAATATGTGGCTATTGCTAGTATTTTTAATTCATTAGCCTGGGTTAGTGTAAATGTGTGCTTACCCCGAATGGGATAAATTGGGATCTTTAAACATATTTTTATTAAATGGGAGTTGAAAAGAGACAGCTATGTTACAAAACAGTTTGCAATAGTGGCACTTGTAATAAATATAACTTGGCATGGCACTTGCATAGCTTCGGTATGAACGTAACTGTACAGTTGGGAGTAAAATGTCATGTATGTAATGTAAGCAATGCATCACGCTTTAAAACAAGACCACCTGGGTTTTCTGGGTCTCGCCAAAAAGTTTTAATAAGTTAAAACCTGTTTGCTGTCATATTATGTGACATTAGAAAGATGGTTTTAAAGTACAAATTGGCTCTTCTCAACTCCTTGTAATTGCTACAAAACTGAGAAGTATTTGAAAAATAATACTTGGGGTTTCATTTGTTTTCCAGTTTTATTTTATAGTATTAATATTTCTTTTGTCAATCTTCTTATTTTTGTAGTACCTTGTAATCAAAAGATACTTCGTCGAGTATGTTCTCTAACTATTAAATATAATTTCAGCACAAATCTATATATAAATAAATATGTTTATTTAGTGCACCATTTCTTTTTGTTTTCGTTACATGTTACCGCACATTCCTACCCAATACACATATGAAACTTTCCGTGACCTTCAATATTCACGACGAACGCACTTTATTCGTCAACGGAATCTTGGCTCCCACCACAAAGTCCAACGTCGTCCACGACGAAAAAAACGGAAATAAACGAACAAACTGCACAACACTATTTATTTATATAAAAAAAAATATATATGTGAATATGGACTCTATTGTGTCTTAAATTGGAACTGTGATTTGATATTCCAAAAAAATAATGTTGTTAACGAAATTTAAAATTCGAAAACTAACGTTCTTTTTTATGTTTGATAACGAACATGTATTATCTGTGGCATTTAATGTTTTTTTTTATGATTACTGCGTCTAACGCTATTTTTCTTTTTGTTTTAAACTTACGTATTGGTGTATTACTCCTGTGTTTTTTTTTTATTGTGCTGTTGGTATTTTGACGATGTTAGTTCGGATATGGTTGAGGAGCAACATACCACTGTTTATAGGCGTGACGTCATGTTTATGGGGTGTTGCCATACTTGTGTATCACCATATTTACACCTGATACTTATAATTGATTTCTATAGTCACGACAGAGTATTTTGTAGGTGCAGCTGTTTATTTATTACTTTTGAAAGTATTTTAAGTTCTACAGTGCGTCATGTAAGTGCTTTATCCTTTTCCAGTGCCTTAAATCAAAAGTATAAGATTGTACCTTTCTTACGAATACGTGAAAACTTGCTGTAAGAGCTTAAAAAAAGAATATTTCTTTATTTTCATTAAAAAGGCAGCTTCAAACGGCAGTTAATAAAACAGTATTACAACGTTAAAATAGCTCGTAACACTTCAAGGCAAGTGCATATTATAGCCGCGTTGGGCCGCAGTGCATCGCATTTCAATACAAAAAAGTGCGGTGCAACCCGTCTGTCGTGTGCGATGGTTCATACAAATGTGCAATATGTACGAAAGTGGTGCGGGAGGATTTTTGTGCTGCGGTGCGGCCCGTCCAAACGTGCTTTTAGCCTTAATCACATACTTTGTATCGTGGCTATAGATTTCAATTTAAAAAATTCGTAATTAATGAACTTCGGACAAAAATTAAATGAATTTTTATGACACCAAAATTAATCGATTTAGATTTTTTTTTTACATTTGGAAAGTGACAAAATTATTTGTAGAAATTAGTGCTCAAAATTTTAACGTTAAGTATATTTTTTTTACTTATACATTTTTTTTATCTATTGATAAAATTACGCCAATTCTTATATTTTCAACTATAATCTCACCAAAGTATAATCATTTCTAGTCTTCGGAAATTAGTCTAGTCGAAAACAATGATTGCCAAAGATTTTTTAAACGATAGTGTTGTGCCCCGACCGTTCGAACTAGTCATTATAATCGATACGGTTTTTTAGTCGACTTATTGTATGTGCGTGGAATAATTCGAAGTGTGTCAGATGGGATGATTTTTTAAAGCTTTGCGGAAATAATGCTTGTTTTGTATTGAGCTATGCCCAACGTATTAAGGCATACATCTCTGTGAAAAACACAATAATTTGATAACAAAAAGATTTTTATATAATTTTTTTTTTGTCGAGCCTTTATGAGATAATGATACCCCTTTTAAAATTGTTTTTTGACGTGACAACGTCTTAAATTAGGTTGCGGCTGGGAGTCACTTATGAAAAAGTGTAACGCTCGGTAACGTTACGATGAGTCACCGAACGAGAGAGAGGCCCGCCGAATGCCTTGCGTCTCTCTCCCACTCAACTATTCTACCGAGAAAAAGACGTTGTCACGTAAAATCTTCGCCCGTAAAACCGACTTTACAGGCAACCATTTTTTTTTCTTTAATATATTTAAAAAAATATTTTTTTAGCTAGTTTGACACGCTAACGTCGAAAACATATTTGTTTATTATAAAATACATATAGCCGCACTCAATAGCTTTAAGACATTTTTTTACTCGAATCGATCGATTGCCAAAGATATTGACAGCACAATGAAAAGTTTTATTAAAATTTATTGCTTAGTATAAGTTTTTCTATTAGATCAGCTGTAGAATCTCATTTAGTTTGTTTATTTTTTATTATTATGTTAAGTTTTAAGACCATACATGCTCATTTTATCAAAGTATTATAATTATATTTAAAAAAATACGTAAATATGGTATTAAACTGCGTCCGGTTAGACTGGAAGCCAACACCAATATAGTTGGAAAAAGGCTAGGCAGATGATGACGTAATATTTTGTTTATTGTAACAAAAATAAGAAACTGATATTTTATGTAAGTACGGTCTTAAAATTCAACGAGTGAATCTTGATTTCTTTTTTTTTTCGCGTTTTATTTATGTTTTTTAATTTTAAGTTATTGTCAGCACATTTAATCTGCATTTAACGTGTCTTTTATGTTTTACTGTTAGGTTTATATTTTATATATTTCACTCAGTGCATAACTGTACTTGTCCAAGTGAACTTCGTACATTGTTTTGTACATAAGTTATTAAAAGTTCTGTTCCACTTATTTTTTTGTTATTTATTTTTAACATTTTTTTAATTGGGTTTTGTGTGTGAGTTGAATAATATTGGTTATTTTAGGCTAAAATTTGGTATTTAGTAGAATTTTTCAAAAGGGTGACCCAATTTGGAAACGACTAAATTAACCTAAATTCAGGGAAGTATTGTTATTCTGCCGCATCTAGTAAGCCAACCCCAGTATATAACTGGAAAAAAGCTTAAAAGACTATGATTAATATGAAAATACACAAAAACAGAACAAAAAAGACAAATCCTTACTTTCTGGCTAAACATACCTTCAAAATTGAACTCTATCACAATACAATTAAAACACAAAGTTATGCGCAAGCAGCGAGGCAAGGATCAGCGAAATCTTCCACATACTGGAGCGGCAAAGAAGAGAACGGTTCGTTTATCATAATATTAGCTAAAACATCCTTTTAGAAGTAGACTCATCGTATGTGACCGTTGTAGAGATGGGCGATTGCGAATTTAAACAATGAAAATCAAAATAAAAAGTCATTTATTCAGACTCGGCTGAGATTCCGCACTTTCTGAACGTCAAAATTACATAAGGCTCAACTCACACCAAAAGAGCGTCGAAGCGCAGCGAAGCGGAGCGCAGTTTCAGTGTCATTATGAATTTTAACTTTATTTTCATTACTATAATACTTATTATCGCATGAGAAACTCGAACGAGTCGCGCGGATGCCCGCGGCGCCGCGGGGATTCCGGCGAATAGCCTTCTCTACCGAGCGGTTGCGAAAAAGTCGCTAATTAGCCGAAATTTGTCATTTCGGCTAATTAGCGACAAATTATTTGTGTTATCACAATTAAAATCCCTGATGGTGGCCCTGCCAGAGTCAGTGACACCTATAGGTTGATTAGGATGATGAGTAGAAAAAAGTGCTGAAATTAATTTATACTCCAGTACAATTCCAACCGATTTCGAGGCAAATCGAAACGACGCAATAGCACGTTTCCCCTCTCTTTAAATGAAGAATTCGCAATCGTCTATCGCTAGACTGTGTGTTATTTTGTCCCCGTAACATTATCTGTTGTTATTTTTATATACGCTTCGCTGTCAATAACGACTTTTTTCTTGTAATGCTTCAAAAACCATCTTGGGGCAATTGGTTTTTCATTTAACAGTTTTTTTAAATCTTTCTTTTCCATAAAAAAAGCCATTATTTTATATATTTGAATAAAAAAAAGTTAAGTCTAAAATTTAAGATATTTTGTTTCTCCTTTTAAAATAGTACATTATGATACGTGTGACTAAAGTAGTTCATTATTGCACGGCGCTAACCGCCATGCATTAAAGGACTATTTAAGTCACACGTATCGTATACTATTATATATCGTGTGACCAAAACCCGCACTTAAGTTACGCTTTTCTTTGTAAAAATGGACTCCAGTCATAGAAAATCGTGAGTTATGTGCTTTGGAGGGGGGAGGGGGGGTCACACAGTGCTATAAATATCTTTAAAAGATCTCAGAAAAAGTTTTTAGCAAACTTTTATGATTTTTTCTGTATCAATATTAGTACCTATAACGACAGATAATGTTTATTTTTTAAAGGTGTAAGTTTTTAGTCTTTGTGCTGCGTACGTAGTTTTCTATCAATTAGTTTCATTTTGTCTATGAGGCGTCCATTGTAAATACGAGCAAGTGTAAAGGGAATATTTTTTTATAATATCATTTACTGAATTAATTATGTCACTGTTTTGTGGGTGTTTTGACGAAAATGATTTGGTGAATTATTTTTCTCGTTTGCAAAATCAAGATATTTTTAATTAATAGATATTTAAAAGAAAATGTTTTAACGATTTCATGGCTCATATTCTCGAAATTAATAAGTTAGCTAATTTTACGTGTTTCGGCTTGGTATTTCATAATTAATAAAGAATTCATTCTTAAATATAAATTGAAGAAAAAAAACGACTCCAAAACAGTGACGCTTATCAAAATTTTATCAATTTTTTTATGCAATATGAAACAATTCTTTTATCGCAAATCGCTTCGCTTTTGCTTGAGCTTTGTTGCGGTGGCATGGATGTGACGAAAAATTTCGGCTCTAGTACTCAATTTTAGCATCCATTGCTACTATAAAATAACTAAAATCTTCAACAACCAAACATTTTTTAAAGAAAAACGTCAATGTACGTGAAATTGTGTACTCGAGCCAAACTTCCCTGGTTTTTCTGAAAATGCCCATTCACCACATAACGCCCTAAGCGATTGGTTTTCCTTTAACACTTGTTTTGTATACGCACATAGGTATTTTGACTAATCTGTTTTTTTTTTAATTGTCAACATCTTTTCGACCCTTGTCGAGTTTTTTTGTAACTTACGTCAGCACACGAATCGACATTTACAGTTTTATTAAAATTAATGTTATTATTATTAATCTTAATACGTATGAATTATTCTTGTAATTTCGTTTTTATTATTATTTAAATTACGGAGGGATTTATGAGGCTCCTTGAATTGAGTTACATTATGCAGGGTCAAATTAAATTAGCTAACGAAACTCCGCAGACGTGATGGGTATTGTGTCTAAACATCATAAAACAAAAAAAAAAAATGTTTTTTGTGGGTTCATCGACCGCAGTTAGTGTAGTCACTTGAAATATCAGTTTGTTTTTTTTTTTGTGTAAACCTACTGTTGTGGTGGGTACTTATCGATAACTACTGAGCATGATAAAACAAAATTAAACAGATTTTCTCAATTCATACTAATTTTTTTTTTCGAGTATGGGAAATCGTCAACTGACCCCTCCCGCTCTGGGTGGAGCGGAAGGGAGTGTCAGACTCTTACTGACTTCCTTCCTGAGCCCTTTATGTTCCGGGGTAGCGGTAACCCTTTCGGACAATTCCGCTGCCCTGACGGGCCCCGTCCCTACCAATTCATACTTCTAGTAACAACAATACAAGCGGTCGTCGACCCCCCAAAAAGAAAACACATTGTTTTTTTTTTGTTTTTATTAAATCGTGTTTGGATATAGCTTCCCATCAAGTCTGCAGAGTTTGGCTAGCGATTTTTATTTGACCCTGTATTTTTACATAGTTTTATAACTTGATCTAAATTGTTTGTATTGAAACTAAAACATTTGTTTTATCATAGCATGTTTATATTCACCCAGGGTTGAATATGACCCCAAATGGGGTGCATTTAGTTTATCTTTACAATCGTATTTTTTTTTAAATGTACCCACCCGTTTCTACCCAAAAATATAAGCTTACAGACGCATTCGGAAGCTTTTTATATTATTATATTAAATTTCATATTTATGTAAATGTCTTCGTGTGCTGAAGGTCAAAGTTTGTACAGCGTCAAATTGTAAGCGTCCAACGTGCATGTCATAGTTCCTGTCTTGTACTCACTAAAACGTGTTCATGTACAGTCGAGCACAAAAGTATTCTCCCACTAAAAGTTAATTTTCGTGGAGCAATTTAATAGCCTCTAATAAATAACACATGCAAACATTGGATAAAATGTTAAACGTTGTATCAAAAAAAAAAGTGTGTATGGTTTTTCCGTTTAACGGGCTATTTTATTGCTCCGTGAAAATTTGCATAATAATTTCGTCAGAGGGGCAAATCTCGTAATTTTAAGAACGTTCACAGTCTGATCTCAGTCGCAATCTGTCAAAAATACCTGTAATTTCCCTACATTTTTGACAAGTTTTTGACATTGATTGTCGCTGAAAATTTGAACATTTTTAATATTACGGGGATTCAGGAATATTCTTAGTATATCATCTCGTAATGCTTAAATTAAACTAATAATAATAGCTGGAAATTAACGCATTTGTGCTCGACTTTACGTACAAATAAAATTAATAATTGTAACGTTTTTTTTAATTACTGTTTTGTGAACGTGGTTTGGGTTGGGATTTGGTTTCTGTGTTTTATTCCATATTTTTTATAAATATTACCCTTTTTCTTATCAAGAATTGCATTATTTATTTTATTTTATCTATTTTTAATAGCATACTAGTGTTTCGTTCCAGAATGCATTTAGAATTTGTCTACACACGTTGGGTTTTAGGCATTTCTGTAAATTTCCACTGATTGTCCTTTTATTTCGTGTGTGAATGAATACCCACGGCCACACATCAAGCGCATTTCAGACTACGCTATAACATAATAGCATATAACATACAGTTTATAGCACAGCAATATCGCTCGCCATACATTTATTTAGAACATGTTCACACTGTGCTATACTATATATTATTTAAATGTATGGCGAGCGATATTGTTGTGCTATAGACTACGAGTATATGCTATTATATTAAAGAGTAGTCTGAAATTAGCTTAACCTTTTGACCGCCACTGTCATACATAGATGACAAACCAAAAAGTGCCCAGCACGCCACGGTTCGTCTACATGACAGACTTCCACGCCGAGGGTACGTTTTGATTTTTTCAAAAGGTTAAAGCTATAAATTTCCAGTTTTAGCTGACCTCATATTGCAAAGGTTTTTCGTACAATCAGAAGTCACTATAAACTGGTTATCTATGGCTTGATGTGTAGCGGTGCTTACAAAGTGCTATAAAGAAGGTGTTGGTGGAACAATAATGTTTTTTTTTATGTTTCTTCCTTTGTTTTTACCATGTAAAAAGGTTAATTATATTTTTCATCATTTTTGTTAAGTAATAGCAGCGCCACGCGGTTTCACCCGCATAAGTGTCGATCCCGTGGGTATATCGGGATAAAAACTATCCTATGTCCTTCCCTGGCATGCAATCTATCTCTCTGCCATTTTATCGAAATACGTTCAGTGGTTTAGGCGTGAAAAAGTAACATACAGACAGACAGACAGAGTTACTTTCGAATTTATAATATTAGTATGGATTACAAATTAATGTATATTTTGGGAACGAAACACTAGAAACTTTAAACCATTATTTAATCGAAATACTGACATAATCCTAAACATTTCAGTCCTGGACCGGCCCCCATCACAGATGAGCTACTTAGACCAATTCCTGAAGGAAGCACCAACGGAGCGGCACTACGATAATGTGGCTACTATCAATGAACAGAAGGTAGGTTTTAGCTCGACACGTATCTTTATAAATTATGATATAACAATGCTTTTGTCATTCGTTCATTTAATTTTAAATCATTTTTGGAGCGTTTTCCAACGTATGTTTCTTGAATATTTATCGAGTCTTTGACCTATCCCTATCCTATCTTTTTTTTTTAAATAATTGGAACTGTCAAAGCAAATTCTTTATGAAAATATTTAATAAAAAACATATCGATTAAAAAAAAATGGTTGCCTGTAAAGTCGGTTTTACGGGCGAAGATTTTACGTGACAACGTCTTTTTCTCGGTAGAATAGTTGAGTGGGAGAGAGACGCAAGGCATTCGGCGGGCCTCTCTCTCGTTCGGTGACTCATCGTAACGTTACCGAGCGTTACACTTTTTCATAAGTGACTCCCAGCCGCAACCTAATTTAAGACGTTGTCACGTCAAAAAAGATATTTGGGCATGGACTCGAATGTCCTGAGTAATTTCAGTAGGGTTCCATACAGTTAGTAAAATACTACTATTATTATAGCTACTAGTAGGAATTTAGTCTTTCTTTGGTATTTAATTTTGTTGGAATGCGTTCAAAGCTTAATTTTGTGACTAATTTATAAGGTGACAGTTTAATTTTTATTATTACACTGTATTTTATCCGTCCTATGATTTAATATTCAATTGATGGCCGAAACAGCCTGTTTATTCATGCTATTCTTACTATAATATATCCTTACAAAAAACTTAATGTTTTTATTAAAGTACAGTGTTATAATTAAAACATGCAAGCTTTTTATTTTTCTTTGGCCATTTTGTTTTTTGGTTATCTGTTGCTCGCACAGATGTCGCCGCAGTACCGTTACAGAAACCAGCATTGTTGCAATGCAAAGGTATTATATGTTTTTATTTATTATTGCTTTATTTTTTTAATTAGTTAAGTAATAGGAAACGATAATTATAATTATTCGTATAGAAGCGCAACTTTCGTTTGAAACGCAGTTAAAATTAGAGATGTTTCCTTTCAACTTCGAGGCGTCATATCATACGTCCACACTCGCTTTTATAAGAAGAATTATTTATTTTACTGCGGTTTTCTGTTCCATTTGTACACGCCCGGACTCCTAAATCGAGTCACCCTGCCGTATTTTTGTAAAGTATCTATAACTTTTTAAACGGTCGTCACAAACCATGCTCCACCTCCTATCCTGCCCTCTGTGTCCCAAAACATGCAGTCAAAGTGACCTCTACGCTGCCACCGACAACGCCTTGGAAGTGGCAAAGTTTTGGGAAAACAAGATTTAAAATACAGTCGTGCCAGCGACACGAAGAAGAAGAAGAACGGTCGTGAATTCGTGACAATAATTACACCAAAATGACGGCCTGTATATCGGCTTCAAAACTGCACAAAAACTTTTACTTTGACATATTCATTGTTTTGATGTTTGAGGGCTTTGTACCTAAAGTGGAAATGCACGGTTGCTCGATTTAGGAGTTCTGGAGTGTATATTTTTGCATAAAATCACGCACAGTTAAAATGGGCAATATTTTTATGATTTAGGAATTACAGACAAAACATTAAGAAACTATTTTACTGTCCGAATGAATATTTTCTTCTATGAGGTCCGGCTTAATTAATGCTACAAGACGTTAAAATCATCTTAATTAATTTCCATAAAGAACGGATTCGTGATTATAACCGGTGGTGGAATGGCTGTGTGTTATTTTGATAATAGAGTGTTAATATCTCATGCTTTTAAATTCATAAATCAATATTTATGTCATACTAATTACTTCATAAAAAAATCATTTTAATTAATTATCGTGTTTCTACGAAGATTTTTTGATGTTCACTTTTTTATTGTTTTGAAATTTTAAAATCCCGAAAAACTCATCAACTTTTTCTGTTGACTGTAAGTACTAAATTAATTACTATAACAGTACTATATTAATAATCTCAGATAATTTAGATTCCATCGCCACTTAAACAGTTATCTACTTTAGTGACATGAATTTTAAGTTGATTTTTGAGTGACCATTTGTAACAAAAAGGTCCTAATCAGATTTTGGCTGAAATGGAATTTGAACTTTGTGTTTGAACATTCAGTTTGTTGTTCCATAACTTGAAATCGTGATCTCAAATTCCTGGCTCTAATATACATCATTTATTTCTTTCACCACGACTAACACGATGTTATTATACAGTTAATGTACGGGTCCCAGCAATCAGCAGCGTTGAGTGGTTCCGTGGAGCTACAAGACGAGTTGGAGCCCCGGGCTTCGTCACCGGCCTCTAGCAAGAGCTCGCCCAGTGAAATGTCTACAGTTAGTATAGTGAGTATTTGTGATTCATCATCATCATTTCAGCCGAAAGACGTCCACTGCTGGACATAGGCCTCCCCAAGCGCCTCCACTTCGACCGGTTCTGTGCTTCTCGCATCCAACGGGTTCCTGCGGCCTTCACAAGGTCGTCGGTCCACCTTGTGGGAGGCCTTCCAAGCTACGTCTTCCGGGACGCGGTCGCCACTCTAGAAGGTCCACCTTTCGGCCCCATAGGCCATCTGTTTTACGAGCAATGTGCCCTGCCCACTGCCACTAAGTTTGACAATTCTTCGGACTATGTCGGTTACCTTTGTTCTCCAGATCTCTTCATTTCTGATCGGATCACGCAGGGAAACTCCAAGCATAGCCCTCTCCATTGCCCTTCGAGTGAGTTTCAGCCTTCTAATAAGGCCCATTGTAAGCGACCACGTTTCAGTGCTATAGGAGTATTTGTGATTACTACTTTTTTTTTACTAATTTCTATGTAGTAGATGTACCTACCTTCGACATCTTCGTTAACAGGGTTTATAACACAGATATAGATACACCTAGATAACACAAGAGCAACTACTTCGCGTGCCCAGCTTACGTACAAAAATCGTAAGCCACCACTTTCGCGCTCAGTCCTGTGTACTGCTGGCTGGTGAGCGAGCACGCGGCGGCGTCTTTGAATCGATTTGATTTTCCCATCACTACATAGCTGTTCTTGTGACGTCATAGTAGGTAGTCAAAAGATGGCGCGCTTGGTTTTCATACAGATCGTGATACTTGCCTTATCTACGTTCACTTATCTATATCGTCGACCGTAGGTTCAATTAAGGTAAGGGACAAAATACCCAAAATGAGTTGAGTATACAGTTTTGTTCAGAATTTTGCGCTCTTTCGAATGGTGTATATGAAAAAATTCTAGCTTAAAAAAAATGTCCCTTACCCTACTGATTTTTGGATTCGAATTTCGAATCAGCCCCATAATAACAATGTATCTGAAAAACTATGCAATATAGCAACTTGAAATGGTGTAATTACCGCCGCCAATCCACTTCAAATAAGGTAAGGGTCTTCCCAATCAACGAATTATTCTTCACACATTTTTTCAACAAGACCTTTACACTATTTTTTCATTGGATTGGATCCAACGTAGAGATCAATTTAACGTAAGGGACATTACTAACAAAATACGTTGGTGTAAGGGACGTCTATTTTCTTAAATAGCTAACTTATTTAAATAAATGTTACACAGGTAGATAGAGCACTAAAATACAAGATTTTGTGTGAAATCAGATCCGAAAAAGGTTAATAACAAAAAAAGTTATAGGCGATTTAGTCCGAAAAAAAACTTTGTCGGCCTCTCCTGAAAAATCGTATTATGTCCCTTACCTCAATTGAACCTACGGTCGACGATATCTGTGGTTTACAAGTTGAGACTGTCTTTTACATAACATACAATCACGCTTCTATTCACCAGAGGTTTATGCACAGGTGTGCTATGTATGTTACGTCCATATTTCACCAGTTATGTTCAAGGCGAACGCGTCAGGGCCGCAAGAACCGTCTAAACACTGTTCAAAGTTTTTTGCAAGTCATTTGTTGCAACTGTTCATCATCATCTAAATATTATAATTAAAAGTGGCTTGCTCCTCCTACAGAAGATTAATTTGGAGTCATTTTGTTCAGAGCCACTTACTTTATTAAGTGTTAATCCTTCAACATGTACGTCATGCTCACTTAAATGTCTCACTGATTGTGGTATGTGTTGGATCATTCGTTTCCTTACAAAATGGATGAGCTGGATGGTGCAGCCTGTCGATTCTGTAAAAATCTCACCGTGAAAACTTAGGTGAAGTGAATTTGTTTTTGCTACGAATTGACAGCTCACTCCACGCTCACTTCACCTAAGTTTTCACGGTGAGATGGTTACAGAATCGCACTACTGATCCACGCGGTCATGTTTGTGAACAGGCGCCGTCGGTTGAGACTGGTCATCTCTCAACTGCCAGGGCTTATTTTAAATCTTATAATTTGTTTTTTTTTTCTTTATTTTTTTACAATGTTCTCACATAGAAGCATCAAGAATAATTTACCCAGGATTTTGTAATATCTTGATTTAAAAGACTGTTCTTGGAGTTTCTTGCCCGTTCTTCTCCATAGAGATCTATGTTTTGGAATGGGTAGAAAATGCTTAAATTCTCTGACTAACTGACAGACTCTAACAATTCAAAAGTGCCTGTAAATAGTTTAATTGAAATAAATGCTTTGAGTTTGACAATTCGTATGTTTGTTCACCAGGACCCTTCGCTAGGCCCCACGGTACCAGGCAAGCAGAAAGTGCATCAGTTTCTAGTACGAACCTTCAGCAGTCCCACCAAATGTAACCACTGTACGTCGCTAATGGTAAGTATCTTTATCTGTACAGTCACGAGCACCAATATGTCAACACTTGGCAACTTTAAATTGCAATTTTTCACGAAATAACGAATCATAATCAGCCTATAATGTTCCCACTGCTGGGACACAGGCCTCCTCTCTGTGAGAGGGAGTGGGCCATAATCCACCACGCGGGCCCAGTGCGGGTTGGTAGATGTCACATGTCTTCGAATTTTTGGTTCTAGGACATGCCGGTTTCCTCACTATGTTTTTCTTCACCGTTTTGAGAGCAGTGGCGATGAAATAATTTACACAAAGTAAAGCGCCTGTCTGGGTTCGAACCTACTACCTGCAACTCGTAAGTCGCGGCAGTTACCACTGGGCCACCACTGCTCTCAAATAACGAATGCAACGTTGAAATACGACACTTTATATACTCTATGGGTTCGAAAATACTATGTTCCTACTAATATAAAATTTCATTCAAAAATAAAGGAGAAAATCGACTTTGAATAAAGCTAAATGTATACATACTTTTGCTCGTGACTGTACATATTATAAATTAAAGTCGCTTTTCGCGTCTTGTGTGTGTCCGTGTTGTTCTTCCAAACTAAGCAACGAATTTTGATGCGCTTTTTACCATTATTTATGGAGATAATTCCGAAAGGATTATGTGTATAATTAATTAATTAATTTTAAATATTATCATGTAATACAAATCTTTCTGAAAAAGTCTAAAATACTGCGATAGCAACTGACTTATAAAATACTAGCATCCCGCCCCTGTTTCGCCCAGTTTTTACGATTTGACAAAACAATAGTATATTTCATTACAAGTGCGGAAAGGCTGTCATTGCAAAGAGTTCCGACAAATGTCTACCCGAGCCGAGGCGCAGCCGAAGGCGAGGGTTGACAGTCGGAACAAGTTGCAATGACGGTTCCGCAGGTGTACTGAACGACTATTTTTAATACAGTTGCGAAAAAATGAAGCAATTTAATAAACTAATCAAAACACAATATTGCTTTTTTCTCTTATCTCCACGCAAAAAATTAGTCGTATGTGGATATGTAACGACTTTTTGACTTTTCCGGTAAAATGTTCTCCGAAGCATTTTGTGCAATTATACTGAGTTCCGGTGGTGTTAATTAAAAAAAAATAGGGTCGAAATTACTCATTTTGTGCAACAAACAACTAAACTCGCAAAGAAAATTTCTGGAAAATGGCGCCAACAGAAGAAAAAAAAACTCTGCTTATATTCTATAAGCAGAGTTTTTTTTTCTTCACCCATTTTGGTAGGCAAAGGGAACTATCCATACAGCTTAGTCTTCAGTATATTTTTTTTATTGATATGAAATGAAAATGAAATTTAATGAGATGAAATGAAATGAAACCTAACCTAACTCATTCAATTAAATCATTAAATCTGATATTGAAATAAATTAGTAGCTTCTTTTTAGAAATATACGTATTTGTATGAATCACAAAAACTCTTTAGTAAAAACTTCATGGTTGGTTTTTCTTTTTAATAGACATTATTTTGACAGTTGGGAAAGAGACACGCACGAGTTCGGGAAAGGTAAAAAAAAAGCACTAGTATGTAATAGCCCACATCCCGAACGCTATACGTCCCTGCAATACACCACTTTTTGAGCAACTGTATTAAAAAGATTTATTCGTGCCTCGAAAAGCACGTTAAGCCGTTGGTCCCGGCTGTCATTCGTGGATCTTTGACAGTCGTTGCGGGTTGTCCGTAGCCCGAAAGTCGTGACTACTAGTCTTACCAAGGCTATCGTATTACCCAGTAACTGGGTTGTGGAGGTCAGATAGGCAGTCGCTCCATGTAAAATACTGATATTCAGCTGCATCCGGTTAGACTGGAAGCCGACCCCAACATGTTGGGAAAAGGCTAGGCTGATGATGATGATGTTTTAAATTACGGGAATTGGCTTTCTGTTATCAGTGTGCAGGTTTTCATAAATTCCTTTCTTTTAGTTTCTAATCAGACCCTTCTCAACAGATCGGTCTAACCCGGCAAGGCGTGGTGTGCGAGACCTGCGGCCTAGCCGTGCACACGTGGTGCTGCGCGCGAGTCGCTGCGCGTTGTCCACTCCCCGCCGAGCGCTCTAGGAGACCGCTCGGCATCGACCCCGCGAGGGGACAGGGGACTGCCTACGAGGGATATGTTAAGGTAAGACTTTAGTATCTAGTCAACAGATCGGTCTAATTCAGCTTCTGAGTGCTATAATAGCCTCCCCGACCGTTCTCGGTCACGGTGGCCAATCTCAATGGAGATTAGCCAGGTACGCAGGAGTTATTATAGTGCACAAGTGTGTGCGCAAACACAGGTGCACCCTCGGTTCCTTTACTCTCATAGTCCGATGGGACGGCAATCCGACACGATCGGGGAGAGTTCAGGTGCAGGACCAACGACTTTACGTGATTTCCGAGGTACGGGGGTATTAAACCGCCAACTTCCAAACTTCGGACTGTTACTAGGAAATTCCTATGATGCTAAAGCTGATAGTGAGGTCAAAACGAAAATCCAAGACGGCGGCAACTTTATGAGAGCTTCTAAAAACTTACTAGATGGCTCTGTAGTAAAAACGCGTATTAAATTCACACTTTCTCTCTCTGTTTCTTTCTATTATATATGAGTGTGTGCGTGCTAATATTGCGTAAGGAACTTCGTTCCTGACGGGGGTCCCCAGACCGTACACTTTTGTTAAAGTCTCTCCTACATTGTTGTAGAAATTCGTTTAGTAGCAACTATGAAATGTTGGTTTGAATGTGTGTTTCATTGTCTGCAGGTACCAAAACCGGGTGGCGTGAAGAAAGGCTGGATGAGACAGTTTGTCGTCGTGTGCGACTTCAAATTGTTCCTTTATGACATATCACAAGACCGGTAAGTCAACCTTAGACCAACGGCTGGAGGATTCGCCCATTTCTATACAAAAGCATCAAATTAGCAGAAGTTACTGGTAATAGGTAATACGGGCCGGTGTCCGCAACTCCACGTCAATGCGCGTATTTTGCAAAAGAGATCAGTGGTAACCCAGTGGTAACGGCCGTGACTTACGAGTTTTAGGTCGTGAGTTTCGAACCCAGACAGGCGCTTTACTTTGTGTAAATTCTTTCATCACCACTGCTCTTAAAACGGTGAAGGAAAACATCGTGAGGACTCCAGCATGTCCTAGAACGAAAAATTCTAAGAAATGTGACATTCGCCAATCCGCACTGAACCTGCGTGGAGGATTATGGTCCACTCCCTCTCACATAGTGGAGGCCTGTGTCCCAGCAGTGGGAACTATTATGTTCCCACTGCTGGGCCGGTTATGCCTAACTGGTGAACAGTTCAAGGAGGTTACCATACCCATTTCGGCCTCTAAAGAGCTATGGGTGCCAGTAAAACAAATATAAATGAAATTATTAACAATTTTTTTTTTATTAGCATAAGTTTTACATGGCTGGTTGTTATTATTAGTATATCCAGCGGTAATTTACGTTAGTTAGGTTACAGGCCTATTTTACAATTAATTAGACAAATAAATTGTGAAGCAATGAATATTATTCTTCGACATTTCAAATGAGTAAATAGGATTTTATCGTTTGTTTCAGGAACGCGTTACCATCAGTATGTGTGAGTCAAGTGCTAGACATGCGCGATCCGGAGTTCAGCGTCGCGTCCGTCAAGGAATCTGACGTCATACACGCCAACAAACGGGACATACCTTGTATATTTAGGGTGAGAATCAAACTTATAGTATTTAATTTACCTAGTATGTACAAATTTCTAAAAAAAATGTATGAGCTGCCGAGGCAATCATCGTCTATCTGCGGAAATACGAACACGTGATGGTGAGATCTAATATAGAGATGTTATAACCATGGAAGTATTTGCGTATTTTGTATTACCATAGTTAGAAAAATATAGATTAACAAATCTGCCGTACAAAAGTTAAAAGCTATGCCTCAGTGGGTGGTTACTCTGTGGCGCGACAAAGATTACCGAAGCGCAAACCTTTTCTGGTTTAACTGTTTAACCAAAAAACGAATGCGCTTCGATAATCTTCTTATGATTTACTTAGCGTTTTTCATGTACTTATAAAATGTTTATTTTAAATGCTAATGTAATTATTTTTTGTCTGCAGATATCAACATCACAGCTAGAAGGCGGAAAACGGTCGCATACACTCATGCTAGCCGAATCCGAATCGGAAAAAACCAAATGGGTGGTTGCACTAAGCGAATTGCACAGGATACTAAAGAGAAATAACCTGCCCGACAAATGTGTAAGTGTATGCTGCTTAACCAGAATTATGCCATTTTTAAGGGTACCGAAAGAGATCAGAGGAGCAATAGGCTATTTGACAATGTAAAAAATAAGGTCATAATTATTGACACTCGTATAGATTATCGCTTTTAAAATCGATTTGCATTAATTTTACTACAAAACAATGTATTATTTATAAAAAAAATCCCGAAAATACTTCATCTTTTTAAATCTGGCGCCACATAATCGAAAACGGTCTGGATTGGCTGAACTTAAGATGACGTCATGATTTAGTAAATTTCTGTCTATCGTTGACAGAACCGATGACTTTTGTCTAGTATCTCGACTGTTTCAACGTTTGTTTACGTGAATCGTGACGTCACGACGCCATATTGTTAAAGATAGCGTTTTGGCGGCTTATTTAAACAGTACATTTTTATTTACTATTTTTTAAAAGAAATACATTATGCAATTTGAAGTAATAGGTTTTTGTGGGCTCGTTAGACACCATTAAATAATCTGAGATGTTTATCAGAAACCAGTCAAATAGCCTATTCTATCTCAATACGACTAATTTCCCTACATTTTTAACAAGTTTTTGACATTGATTGTCGCTAAGATGAGATTGCGACTAGATTTTGGACGTTTTTAACCGACTTCAAAAAAGGAGGTTCTGTATTCTTAATTACGGGAATTGACCTTCTGAACCAAAATTCAAGGATATCTTGACAAAAAGATTGTCCTGCTCTATCTAGTGATCTTTGGTCCAATTCCAGATGCATTTAGGCATTTTTTTTAAAGTGATTTCCTGCCTGATACTTTAAAACCTTATCGTCAAATGTAACAGCAGGAAAAAAGGTAAATTTCACGCTTTGTAAGATATTTATTAGATTAACTAACGAATCCCCAAACTATACAAACTGTTTCATGATGTTGTTTCACAGTACGTGCAACGCACTCGTTTCGATCACTCTCCATCTTGTATTATTTTATTTTCGGAGTATATGTCTATGTATGTTTCGTGCATCTTCGTCAAAACTCATCATTCTCTCCCTTCCTCCTTAGGTATACAGCGCCTGCGTCCTCCTCGACTCCACAGCCGCCGCAACTGTCCGCAACGCCCTCTGCGCCTGCGTGCTAGAACGATCCCGGATATGTGTGGGTGGAGAGGCTGGCTTAGCGTTAATAGACCTAGAAAGAGCTGAAATAACACCAAGAAGAGCACACGCCCCGATCTCTACAATAGCTTATGTACCACATGAACAATTACTAGGTAAGTTATCATCATATGCCTAGCCTTATTCCCATTTTGTTAGGTTCCCAGGGATTGGATTCTAGTCTAACCGGATGCATCTGACATTTCGTAGCAGTAAGAGTGGTGTTCGTACTTCAAGTATTTCGTAGTTCAAGAATTACTACTGATTGCGCTTGACCGTTGACTCCTCACTTTTTCTCGTTTGTATCTCATGTAAATTGTGTAAATATTTGCCGTTTTAGGGTTTTTGTTTTTTTAGAAATGAAACATACAACACAACAACATATAATTATTGTATACTTTTATAAATATTGTTTGGTTTTGTAAAATTATTTCGTAATTATATTTCTAGAATGTATCTGTATAATGTTTTGTGGTGAGAAATAAACAATATTATTTTATTTTTTATACCTACTTACAGTTTGTGTTTTCTAAACTTATGTTCTTTTCAACAGGCCAATATGTTTTCAAATGATTTTTATTTACATTATAGAAAAAAAGTATGATGTCATTGTTGGTATTAAGTTACATTTCCACTAATAGCGACAACATTCCAATATGCTCCGAAGATCTCCGAAGAACCAAACGTCGTGCGACATCGGTGAATGCCAACGGATTTAATAGCTAAGCGCTATACGGAAGAAATCCTTTGATATTCACCGGTATTGCGCGACGCAGCACATCTTGTCTACATGCTGCGCCAGATTGCGAAGATATTGAAGAAGAAACACTCATTTCATTATTGTTTTATGGGCAGCTGAAAACATAAATAATCTTAAAGAACTCATGGTTTACTAAACTAATATTATAAAGAGCAATGGTGTGCATTGGTTTTCAGAATAGGTAGGCAGGCACTAGGCCGGGTCTAGTCTAGGCAGACGCGGTCACTAATCAGAAACATAAAACAAAAGTATCTATTAAAAAAAAAATTACAGCCGCCATCTTCTTCAGCACCCGGACAAACCATGAAAACGACACCCATGATGGAAATTCAAAAAATATTACAGCCGCCATCTTGGACTTTCATTTTGACATCACTATCGGCTTTAACACCCTTGAAAACCATAAAAACAACACCAATGATGAAAAGTTAAAAAAAAAATACAGCCGCCATCTTAGATTTTAATTTTGACTTTATTATTGGCTTCAGCACCCTCAAAAACCATGAAAACGACACCCATGATGAAAAATTTGAAAATGTTTGCAGCCGCCATCTTGGATTTTTATTTTTACCTCACTATCGGTGACCTCAATCTCCATCCCTTTCTTTCTTCACACGGCCAAATTACGAACGAATTACAAATTACGATTTTAACATTCATACTCTGTTGGTTATGAGCAGGCAATAAGGCATGCCTACTTTAGGGTGATAAATTGCGAAGTTCGAACGTCATGTTATAACGCATAAGACGTACGTATTTTTAATTTCGTCGTATTGAACGAGTAAAGACTAATGACAATGTGCGAAATAATACGGGAGCCGAGTAGGCCGTCTGGCGACTGCCTACCAGCCGCGCGTGTTTGTATGAAGATTTTGTTTTTTGTAAAGTTTGATAATTTTAGTGAGTTTCTTAACTGTGGAGCATACACACTAAAATGTAATTGACAGGCTTGTGGTGATTTGTCGAGATAGGCACTGCTTATATGCCTTTTTGCAATGCACGCCACTGATAAAGAGGTAAAATTGTGGTTGTTTGCATGAGGTAATTTCTGGAAGTACTGATTACAAAAAATATTTCATTGATAGAAAGCTGAGTGCCATAGAATAATGTGCTTTATTGTATAGTAGACTTCTACGTGGACGGAAGTCGCGGACTGAAGCTAGTGTGTCAATAAACGTGTTTGAGTTTTATTTTGTAACAAAATATAAAAAAAATACACGATAATATCAAGTCAAATGAAATCGTTTATTTGTGATACATACAGTTGTACATTATATAATTCGAAGAGCAATTATTCGAATCCAATAACAAGATTCCAATTTGATTTTTTTATTTTATTTCGATTTCATACCTATCGAAGTTAGAATCAGTCTTATTCTTTGTTAGTAAATGTATTTTGAAAACAAACAAAGTTAAAACCTCATAATAACGTATTATTTTATGGGAAGAACGTCACTGAAATTCTGCTTTGTTGCATGTTAGAAAATAAGTTGTAATGTTGCCACACCTTCTTACTGAACGATGAACTGTTTACGTGTGAATGTGACATTTTCTTGTTTTGTATTTTAATAATGTGTTATCATGTTTTCTAGTTCTATTCACAGGTTTATTCGTATTTTTAATTTTTAATCGAGTTCCTGCTCTTTTCTGTGTGATTCTTTGTGATCTGCGTGGATTTGCATATAGTAAAAAGGTTTCTTTTTTTATAAAACATTTTTTTTTAAATAAAAATTTCCCGTCCGCAGTGGTGATAGCTGGGCGCGGTCGCCACGTGCGCCTGGTGCCCATCCGCGCGCTGGAGTGCGCCGAGGTGGAGTGCGTGAAGCTGGCCGAGAGCAAGGGCGCGCTGGCGCTGGCGGCCGGCCCGCTGGGCCACGCCGCGCACGGCTTCGCGGTGCTGTGCAAGAAGCAGGTGTGTATGTTAGGTGATGTGCGTGAAGCTGGCCGAGAGCAAGGGCGCGCTGGCGCTGGCGGCCGGCCCGCTGGGCCACGCCGCGCACGGCTTCGCGGTGCTGTGCAAGAAGCAGGTGTGTATGTTAGGTGATGTGCGTGAAGCTGGCCGAGAGCAAGGGCGCGCTGGCGCTGGCGGCCGGCCCGCTGGGCCACGCCGCGCACGGCTTCGCGGTGCTGTGCAAGAAGCAGGTGTGTATGTTAGGTGATGTGCGTGAAGCTGGCCGAGAGCAAGGGCGCGCTGGCGCTGGCGGCCGGCCCGCTGGGCCACGCCGCGCACGGCTTCGCGGTGCTGTGCAAGAAGCAGGTGTGTATGTTAGGTGATGTGCGTGAAGCTGGCCGAGAGCAAGGGCGCGCTGGCGCTGGCGGCCGGCCCGCTGGGCCACGCCGCGCACGGCTTCGCGGTGCTGTGCAAGAAGCAGGTGTGTATGTTAGGTGATGTGCGTGAAGCTGGCCGAGAGCAAGGGCGCGCTGGCGCTGGCGGCCGGCCCGCTGGGCCACGCCGCGCACGGCTTCGCGGTGCTGTGCAAGAAGCAGGTGTGTATGTTAGGTGATGTGCGTGAAGCTGGCCGAGAGCAAGGGCGCGCTGGCGCTGGCGGCCGGCCCGCTGGGCCACGCCGCGCACGGCTTCGCGGTGCTGTGCAAGAAGCAGGTGTGTATGTTAGGTGATGTGCGTGAAGCTGGCCGAGAGCAAGGGCGCGCTGGCGCTGGCGGCCGGCCCGCTGGGCCACGCCGCGCACGGCTTCGCGGTGCTGTGCAAGAAGCAGGTGTGTATGTTAGGTGATGTGCGTGAAGCTGGCCGAGAGCAAGGGCGCGCTGGCGCTGGCGGCCGGCCCGCTGGGCCACGCCGCGCACGGCTTCGCGGTGCTGTGCAAGAAGCAGGTGTGTATGTTAGGTGATGTGCGTGAAGCTGGCCGAGAGCAAGGGCGCGCTGGCGCTGGCGGCCGGCCCGCTGGGCCACGCCGCGCACGGCTTCGCGGTGCTGTGCAAGAAGCAGGTGTGTATGTTAGGTGATGTGCGTGAAGCTGGCCGAGAGCAAGGGCGCGCTGGCGCTGGCGGCCGGCCCGCTGGGCCACGCCGCGCACGGCTTCGCGGTGCTGTGCAAGAAGCAGGTGTGTATGTTAGGTGATGTGCGTGAAGCTGGCCGAGAGCAAGGGCGCGCTGGCGCTGGCGGCCGGCCCGCTGGGCCACGCCGCGCACGGCTTCGCGGTGCTGTGCAAGAAGCAGGTGTGTATGTTAGGTGATGTGCGTGAAGCTGGCCGAGAGCAAGGGCGCGCTGGCGCTGGCGGCCGGCCCGCTGGGCCACGCCGCGCACGGCTTCGCGGTGCTGTGCAAGAAGCAGGTGTGTATGTTAGGTGATGTGCGTGAAGCTGGCCGAGAGCAAGGGCGCGCTGGCGCTGGCGGCCGGCCCGCTGGGCCACGCCGCGCACGGCTTCGCGGTGCTGTGCAAGAAGCAGGTGTGTATGTTAGGTGATGTGCGTGAAGCTGGCCGAGAGCAAGGGCGCGCTGGCGCTGGCGGCCGGCCCGCTGGGCCACGCCGCGCACGGCTTCGCGGTGCTGTGCAAGAAGCAGGTGTGTATGTTAGGTGATGTGCGTGAAGCTGGCCGAGAGCAAGGGCGCGCTGGCGCTGGCGGCCGGCCCGCTGGGCCACGCCGCGCACGGCTTCGCGGTGCTGTGCAAGAAGCAGGTGTGTATGTTAGGTGATGTGCGTGAAGCTGGCCGAGAGCAAGGGCGCGCTGGCGCTGGCGGCCGGCCCGCTGGGCCACGCCGCGCACGGCTTCGCGGTGCTGTGCAAGAAGCAGGTGTGTATGTTAGGTGATGTGCGTGAAGCTGGCCGAGAGCAAGGGCGCGCTGGCGCTGGCGGCCGGCCCGCTGGGCCACGCCGCGCACGGCTTCGCGGTGCTGTGCAAGAAGCAGGTGTGTATGTTAGGTGATGTGCGTGAAGCTGGCCGAGAGCAAGGGCGCGCTGGCGCTGGCGGCCGGCCCGCTGGGCCACGCCGCGCACGGCTTCGCGGTGCTGTGCAAGAAGCAGGTGTGTATGTTAGGTGATGTGCGTGAAGCTGGCCGAGAGCAAGGGCGCGCTGGCGCTGGCGGCCGGCCCGCTGGGCCACGCCGCGCACGGCTTCGCGGTGCTGTGCAAGAAGCAGGTGTGTATGTTAGGTGATGTGCGTGAAGCTGGCCGAGAGCAAGGGCGCGCTGGCGCTGGCGGCCGGCCCGCTGGGCCACGCCGCGCACGGCTTCGCGGTGCTGTGCAAGAAGCAGGTGTGTATGATGGCTGATTTTGCTGTAACTATATCTTAAGTAGGTGAAAAACCAAAAAACAAAACAAAAAACATACCGCCAGATACCATGACAAATCCATACTAATATTATAAATGCGAAAGTGTGTCTGTTTGTTACCTCTTCACGCTTAAACCGCTGAACCGATTTAGATAAAATTTGGTATAAAAATAGTTTGATTCCCGGAAAAGGACAGGATACTTTTTATCCCGATATTCCCACGGGATAGAAACTTATGCGAGCGCAACCGCAGGGCGCTGCTAGTAAGAAAATGTAAATCTTATTTAAAAAAAATAATTTCTTAGACCCGCTTGCACCACAAATCACTACACTAAACGAATTCAAAACATCGTTCTGTTTTGGTCAACCATTAGAAATATAAAGTTTAGCACTAAACACAATTAGTGGATTTGTGTTGCAAGCCGGCTTTAATATAATAGCGCGATTGATCAACGCAATATTTCATCTTCTACATTACTTTTTTCTCTCTCATCCCTAGAACGCGTACGTAGTAAACGTCTACGAAATAACCCGAACGGCAGCCAGAAGAGTTCGTGTAGCCGAGTTGAGAGCGTGTGGAGCAGTGTGCAGCGTACAGCTGAGCGGTGCGAGGCTACTGCTCGGTTACAGGGGAGGGTTCGCCGCGCACTCGCTGCCCGAGCCGCGCAGGCCGCACCACGACCAGCCCGCTGTCTGTAAGTTATTGTAGTGGTATTTACAACGCGTCATACTGACGTCACGCAAAATCCTGCATCTCGCAAGCAGAGTTTACCGCGCAACTAGCATAGATACAACAGCCCGATATGAATCATTGGGCAGTTGCCCGCCAGACACAACACCCGTCTGGTCGGAGGATCCTCCTTTTTCTATAGAGTGTGAGTGAACTGTACACCCTGTTCCGCATTTCGGTCCCGGTAGCCAATCTCAAGGAAGATTAGGCAAATAGCCCGGTACGTATAGTGAGTGTACGTGTGTGCGTAAACACAAGTGCACTTTCTGTTCCTTTACTGTCAGAGTCCGGCGGGACGGCAGGTGCCACGCGCGGCACTGGGCTGTCAAACTCCGGCCTGTTACTGAGGAATTTCTAATGGTAAAACCCAGTAACACTGCTCTAGCTGGTAATCAAACCCAAGACCCCATGCTCGGCAGTCGCACTTGCGACCACGACACCAGACATCACCAACACCATCGTTTCCACTTTTCTGATCTTCACCTCTTTCCCCAGCCCTCGTGCACCCAGAGAACCAAGTGAACCTATTCCTGTCGCACTCGGGCGCGCGGCCCCTGGGCGCGGCGCCCGTGCCGGGCTCCAGCGACACGCTGCTGGTGTTCAACTCGCTGGCGCTGTACGTGGACAGGAACGGGCACAGGGCGAGGGACACCGAGCTCATGTACACTGCACATCCCACGCATCATGGTAAGTAAATATACTACAGCCAGGAAATTGAGATATTTTTAGGGTTCCGCACCCAAAGAGTAAAAACGGGACACTATATGGGATACTATACTAAGTACTCTATAATAGAGTAAGTATTTCCCACCAATTCCCAGTTTCGCCAATACCTATCTCTGCTTTTTAAAACTATTACATCAAGTTCTTAAATTTTTCCCAATTTCAAACCAATACTTACCTTGAAATAAAAAATGTTTTTTATAAAATAATATTACTTATACTGCGTTCGCGAACATGTAAACAAATATGAGTTAGAAAAAAAAACTTTAAAACACAAAGTTCAGTGTGCGCTACAACTTCAAACAGTTTTATGACTTTTTCAATAACACTATCCATTCTGAAATGAACTTAATCAACGCTCGTATAAAGTTAATATTCGTTTGAGTGGAAATAACGGCAATTGGAAACAATGATTTGAATATGGAATACATTGATTAGTTAGTACTCAAAATCTTGTATGTCTTCATTTGCAGCGATCAACGACACGCATCTACTAATATTCACGGCGACGCATATCGACGTGTACGACATCGAGACCGGTGACTGGGTGCAAACTATGAATATACGTGAGTAACATACCATAATCAGCCTATAATGTTCCCACTGCTAGGACACAGGCCTCCTCTCGGTGAGAGGGAGTGGGCCGTAATCCACCACGCGGGCCCAGTGCGGATTGGCAGATGTCACATGTCTTCGAATTTTTGGTTCTAGGACATGCCGGTTTCCTCACGATGTTTTCCTTCACCGTTTTGAGAGCAGTGGTGATGAAATAATTTACACAAAGTAAAGCGCCTGTCTGGGTTCGAACCTACGACTCGTAAGTCGCGGCCGTTACCACTTGGCCACCACTGCTCTACGTGAGTAACATTTCTCATTATTAAAACCTAGCTTCTGCCCGCGACTTCGTCCGTGTAAATTTTTGTTCCTCTGACACCGCATCGCATCGCCCGCGCTATTACTTTCACTTAGCGGATTCCCCGATTTTTTAGGGTTCCGTACCCAAAGGGTAAAAACGGGACCCTATTACTAAGACTCCACTGTCAGTCTGTCTGTCTGTCACCAGGCTGTATCTCATGAACCGTGACAGCTAGACAGTTGACATTTTCACAGATGATGTATTTCTGTTGCCGCTATAACAACAGATAACAAAAATAGAATAAAGTTAAAATTTAAAGGGGTGTAAAAGAAACGTTTTTTTCGGCGTTTTATGCCTTGTGGTACGGAACCATTCGTGTGCGAGTCTGCAACAAGTCTGTAACACCTCTTCAGCTTTATTATCCATACTAATATTATAAATTCGAAAGTAACTCTGTCTGTCTGTATGTTACCTTTTCACGCCTAAACCACTGAACGGATTTCGATAAAATTTGGCAGAGAGATAGATTGCATCCCTTGGAAGGACATAGGATAGTTTTTATAGACATACCTCGCGGACGAAGCCGCAGGCAGAAGCTAGAGTAATAGTATATAAATTACTTACGCTTAATTTCGTATTCCAGCAAACGCCCGACCCCTAGACGAGACGGGATGGATCTGTTGCGTGAACGGAGGCGTGGGTAATGGCTTTCCCTTCTCTACGGACGCGTCGCCCTTCATCGTGTACCTCAGACCGCTTCTAACGCGTAAGTAAATATCATTACTAACTAAAATTCTGACAAATGCGTGCACTGCTGGACAGGTCCTCTCAATCTGTGTGGTTCTTTCCTCAAAAGACCGTCATCTGCCTAGCCTTTTCCCAACTATATTGGGATCGGCTTCCAGTCCAACCGGATGCAGCTGAATACCAGTATTTTACATGGAGCGACTGCCTATCTGACCTCCACAACCCAATAACTGGGTAATACGATACCCCTTGATAAGACTGTATGTCAAGACTTTCGGGCTTCTGACTACCCGTAACAACGACTGTCAAAGATCTACAAATGCCAGCCGGGACCAATGGCTTAACGTGCTTTCCGAGGCACGGAGGGTTCACGGTATGTAAAGTTGGTCACCCATCCACAGACCAACCGCGGCAAGCGTAGCTTAACCTGATCTATCGACCTGTGCGGCTGTTATTATTTAGGTCTTTTCCTCAAAAGACCACCTCAGACATCGATCTACATGGTCTTCATATAACCTGACCAAGATTATGTCTGGAGTTTAAAAGAGACTGTGACCTCTGAGTTTGTTCCGGCCTTTCTACTCAGAGTAGTCAGATAGGAAACGCCGACCTCATCTAGTTTAAAAAAAATATGATTGACGTGTAAAAGTGTATGTGCAAACCTTACAAAAATAAATTCATTTATCTATAATCTAGTTATGTCATGGAAATTAACTGTTTATCAAATCGACTATAGGATTATTATCTCACAAAGCGAGGCGTGCTTTACTTGTGGTAACCAAGTGCATAAACACGCTGTGAATTGCATTGATCACCACGCTAAAGACAAGTTGGCGACTTTAGACTTTATATTAACTAGTAAGTTCTGGTTTCCTCAAGATGTTTTTCTCTTGTGCATAATTACAAGCCATCCACCCAGCGGCTTAGGTGCGTGTATGTGACTGAATTGTATTTCATCGACATGTATATCCTACCCGTTCTAACCGACGATGCTCAGACCTGGTCGCTCACCGAGTCGCAAAAGTTCCGCCTTGGAATTTGCCGAAGAGCCATGGAACGTAGCATTTTGGGTGTTAAACGACAGGACAGAATTCGGAACACCACGCTGCGTTCCAAAACGGGCATACTGGATGTAGGAAAGAAGGCTGCCAGACTCAAATGGGATTGTGCGGGTCACATCAGCCGTATGCAGGATTACCTGGGCAAAAATCTCCACACAATGGGTGCCTGAAGATGGACGGCGCCGCCGAGGCCGGCCCAGGAAGAGATGGCGAGATGACCTGGACGCGTACCGCGAGGGCTGGTTCGAGGTGGCGCGGGAAAAGAGTTCCTGGAAGGATTTGGGGGAAGCCTTTGCCCAGCAGTGGGACAGTATAAGATAACAAAAACAAAAGATTTTAATCAAATGCGACGTACACTAATTAAACTTGTTGAATGTTCACAGACCCCCGAGCGTCGGATCCCCCAATCACAGTAGACACATCACTATGGGGTCATAAACGAAGGTTTTCAGTGCGGGAACAGTCACACCAAGCGATTGAAGCACATAATAGATTGTAAGTGATATTTTTACATACAGGGTGGCGGGGACATGGACACACAACCTGGGGGCCTAAAAAGGCCACTTTTGCAGAATCATAAAAGGATATCATTATGAATCATAATATGGCGAAGACAGTCCGTGTTTTTCTTTTTTTCGCTGCACTACGTAGGTATAATCAAAGAGATTGGGATTGGATTGATTGGTATTTTAGCACAGACAATAAAAAAAAACTGAAAATTCCTTCGCCAATGGGATTTGATACGATTAACTTAACAGTTAACTGTCCCTTATGATTCATAATGTTATCCTTTTATGATTCTGCCAAAGTGGCCTTTTTAGGCCCCTTGTTACCATGTATTTAGTACATGATTCTGAACTTGAAATTAAATTTTTCGCCGGTTAGGCCCTAAACGCAAAAAAACGCAAGTTTTAGAAACAATAAAAGTATATGATCGACTACAGTAAACAAAATCAGAAAAATATATGATATTCTTCAGGATATCTGTATATGTAGACAGTGTGTTGAAAACATAATACAACTAATTTGATACGATAGAAAAAAATCATGAAGATACCTCTAAAAACTTTCTTTTTACAATAAAAACCATACTATTATACATACAATCATTCAAATTTTTTGACAGATTATTTTACAAGCAACATACTAAAACACTAGTGTTTTATTTTTTTAATCCAAACAATAGATTTTTTGTAATTAAATAATTGCTTCATATTTTTATGTCTTTTTGTATTGTTTAGCTTTAAATATATTTATTGATTAGTGGGCGTAAGTGAGGTTATGTAACCTTGGTACTTGTGTTGCAGATCGGAGCGTCGCTCGCGGCTGATCTCCGCGCCCACGAACTTCGCGCACCTGTCGCACATGGGCCCGGGCGACGGCATCCGCTCGCAGCGCCTGCTGGACCTGCCCACTACGGTGGAGACTGCGGATGAACATCCCACGGTGAGGAACACAACCAGTCGTTTAGTGGTGATCAATATACTGATAATATTATGTACCTATAAACTAAATCAAGATGCCGTTAAACATGATAAATGTTTAAAGGGGTGCGAGCCTGGAGATATGTCATACAGGTCCCGAACCTAGTTCAGACTCCAGCTCTCACAAAGGTCCTAGCATATTTTTAGTATATGCGAAACCTGAATATATATTTTGTTCAGAATAAGTAACTGAATCGATTCCAATAATTTTTACCCCATGTTATATTTTGTCCCAAGAATATTTAAAAAAGGTTAAAAGTTGGACACCGAGCGACACTAAGTAGGCTATCCAATCTCCGCGCCGAACGGTTAGGTACCTAGGTACTATTATTATCAATGAGCGATGAGATTTTGAATTCTATTGCGTTGGTGGCATGACATATGGCAGCTGCAGTAAACAGTTGGTATTGTAACCGCTTTCAGTCAGTCAAAATCGGTTGAACTGACTGTAAAAAAGGTTTATTTAAATGTTATTTCAAATGGAGTATAGGTACGTAAAAATTAAAGCCATTAATCATCAGACATTGAATGCGAATCGCACCGCGACACGTCAATTTCATATAGGTATTTATGTGTTTTTGCTTTTATTTTTAGATGTACAGCAGTCGAGAGAGCAGTAAACGGACGTCGCCGTTAACGATATCGCACGGTACAGGATCCTATAATGGTATGTAAATACAATTTTTATGAGATCAAATATTATTCAAATGGTGATATGGGTCCATAATTTCGTTGGTGACAGTCTCAAGGTCATAGTACACATCAACTCGGAAAGGGATCGTCACCGTATCGCCTTTCGCCTCGCCGTCAAACAAGCGTCAAGCTAACGTAAGCACGCAACCAAAGCGGATCAGAAGCTCCGATACGTCGACTCGGCTACGGCTAGGCGTAAGCGCGGGGACGAAGACGTAAGCTCGGGGACGGAGAGACGTAAGCTCGGGGACGGAGAGACGTAAGCTCGGGGACGGAGAGACGTAAGCTCGGGGACGGAGAGACGTAAGCTCGGGGACGGAGAGACGTAAGCTTGGGGACGGAGAGACGTCAGCTCGGGGACGGAGAGACGTAAGCTCGGGGACGGAGAGACGTAAGCTCGGGGATGGAGAGACGTAAGCTCGGGGACGGAGACATGTAAACTCGGGGATGGAGAGACGTAAGCGCGGGGACGAAGAGACGTAAACTCGGATACGGAGAGACTTAAGCGCGGGGACGAAGAGACGTAAACTCGGGGACGGAGAGACGTAAGCGCGAGGACGATGAGTCGTAACGCACCGCACCACGGTTCGTGAGCTTGTCCGGAGGCGAGTCGAGGCGATTACGTTACGATTCCGATTAGTGTGCGTTGCAGTAGGGAGTTTTATACAAAGAATACTGAATGGCTCGAGTTGATACGTCGACGATCCCTTTCCGATTTGCTACGTGGTGTGCTTTGACTTTTACGGTCCTAACGGTTGCTGGCGTATAAAAACAAATGACGCGCAATCGACCGTATAAGGTATTGCGTGGCAAAGATGAGTCTTTGTGTGTGAGTGATTCTGGCCGAGTCTAGTTGCACGGGTGGTGACGTCGGCGTGAGACACGTTCCCGCCAGACGTTCCCGCCGCTTGCACACTTTTAAGGCTAAGGTCTCTTTAAAATTTTACACGCTAAAAACTGCGTGCAGTGACGTCACGACGGATGACCGACACGCCGTCGGTTGCCAAAACATTAGTTGCCGCCGTCACATTCGGGTATCGCGGGCGGCGTGCGAGCGAGACCGCACTCTTGTATTTACGAAGACAGTATTAGGCTGTCGTCGGTGATGGGCGGCTACACGTCGTAGGCTATCTGACCTGCTTAACACATCCCCCCGCAGGCTCGTGGCGCTCGGGCGCGCCGCGCGAGCCCCCCCCCTCCCCGCCGCGCATGGAGCGCTCGCTGGGGGGCGGCTCGCAGGGGAGCGGCTCGCTGCTGCTGGAGCGGTCCATCACGCCGCTGAGCCTGGGCAGCATGAGCTCGCTGCACGACGTGCTGAAGGTATGTACGACCACGAACCTACGACGTACTCAGTCGTAGTAGTACATCTATTTACATTATGTAAAAAAACCGACCAAGTGCGAGTCGGACTCGCACACGAAGGGTTCCGTACCACAAAGCATTAAACGCCGAAAAAAATGTTTCTTTTATACCCCTTTAAATGTTAACTTTATTATTTGTTGTTATAGCGGCAACAGAAATACATCACCTGTGAAAATTTCAACTCTCTAGCTATCACTATTCATGAGATACAGCCTGGTGACAGACAGACGGACATTGGAGTCTTAGTAATAGGGTGTCGTTTTTACCCTTTAGGTAGGGAACCTAAAAATGGTTATGCTAGTACAGTCAATTTCGACCGAGTGCGTATTTATCTTTGGTTAATTTTATTTGAGCTATCCAATACTGACCATAACACAGTATGTCCCGGGGCAGGTGGGGACAGACCTGGGCGACGGGCTGCACTCCGAGGACAGCAGCTGCGGAGCCTCCCCGCCGCATCCCATGGATCCTTGATGGTAACTGTTATTTACATTCAAACACACACCACATCCGACACATACCATACCATAACATACCATAACCATAATCAGCCTAGAATGTTCCCACTGCTGGGACACAGGCCTCCTCTCAATGAGAGGAAGTGGGCCGTAATCCACCATGCGGGCCCAGTGCGGGTTGGTGGATGTCACATGTCTTCGTATTTTTGGTTCTAGGACATGCCGGTTTCCTCACGATGTTTTCCTTCACCGTTTTGAGAGCAGTGGTGATGAAATAATTTACACAAAGTAAAGCGCCTGTCTGGGTTAGAACTTACGACCTACAACTCGTAAGTCGTGTCCGTGACCACTGGGCTACCATTGCTCTCTCACTGCTATCCGACACACACAAATGTTTGGGGAATTTTTTTATTTTTTGCGATTTCTGACTTTTCCAGTACTCAAACCTCAGTTGGTCCAATAGAGTCTTTTGTTCCTTGTAAGGAACAGGTTTGATTGGCGTAAGAAAAGTTTATGTGAAAATTGACCATTTTCCTGCTGACCGTACATTTTTCAAAATTTCACAAAAAGTTAAAGAAAGTCTCCTAAGATTCCTGTGGCTACAATGGTTGAGGTAACTGCTCTTACTGCCCCATCTCGAAAATCCACCCTGTAATATTAGTGAATACTATACGAGATCTTTAGCATCCAGACCTATCTTTCCACATTTCCATACACCAGCGAAACTTCGGGGTCAAACCTTCATCACATGCCTAGCCTTTTCCCAACTATGTTGGGGTCGGCTTCCAGTCTAACCGGATGCAGCTGAATACCAGTATGTCACATGTAGCGACTGCCTATCTGACCTCCACAACCCAGTTACTGCGTAATACGATACCCCTTAGTAAGACTGGTTGTCACACTTTCGGGCTTCTGACTACCCGTAACGACTGTCAAAGATCCACGAATGACAGCCGGGACCAACGGCGTAACGTGCTTTCCGAGGCACGGAGGGGTCTCGGTATGTAGGCTTTTACATAACATATCATCACGCCTATAATTCCCAAAGGGTCAGGCAGAGATGCGCTTATAGTGTGCCCACATTTCGCCAGTTATGTAAAAGGGGCTTACAGGACCTAAACGCAAAAAACGCAAGTTTTAGAAGCAATAAAAGTATATGATCGACTACAGTAAACAAAATCAGAAAAATATATGATATTCTTCAGGATTTATGCTAGGTAGATAGTGTGTTGAAAACATAATATAACTAATTTGATACGATAGAAAAAAAATCATAAAGATACCTTTAAAAACTTTCTTTTTACAATAAAAAGTTTACAAATATACATACAATCAATATGATTTTTTGTCAGATTATTCTACAAGCAACACACTAAAGCACTAGTGTTTTAATTTTTTATTCTAAACAATAGATTTTTTGTAAATAGATAATTGCCTCATATTTTGTAATAAATTACCAGCGTTGTGTCATCGCGCTTCTCTTTCTTTTCTATGCAGTCCGACAGTGACCGCGCTTTAGGTCATGTAGTCGCCTTATGTCCTATGTAACAGGGGGCCGAACCTCTAATTTATTTTTAGAATAAGTAATCTATTTATTATTGTTTTCTTCCACAGAAGCCAACTGAACTCGTCGTGGACACTAGACATGTCCCGTTTCTACGCTTGCTTTTGTTAAAAGTAGTATAATTTGCGACCGGGACAGGCGCGGACGATTGTACGCCGTTTGTCGTTAACACAGAGTTCATTGTTGCGTAGCAGGCGATGCTTTAAGTATATTATGTGGGCGGTTTTATTTATGATAGATATAATAATAAGGAAATGTCTTTTGAGAGTCGTTAAACTGTGATTTACGAAACGACTTATACGAAAATAGCTCATATTGTAGTGGAAATATTAGCCAATTTGGGCTCACTGCCCAGAATGCGCAGGAGCAGCGCTTTGTTAATGCTAATGGGATAGGCAGCCGTATCCAGCTGTGCCATCTCTGTTATAAAATTAATAATTATGTCTATCATATATAAAAACGCGGTTATTAAATAAATTAATTATCAATATATTTGGTTCCTAAAACAATTATAAAATGGAAGATTTATTTTGCAATGTTATTAAATTATTTATCAGAAACAAATAATAATTAAAATGTAACGGTTTTCTGCATGACACATAATACTAAACCTTCCATTAAACGATAATAACAAAATTAAATAGATAATTATTAAGCTTTGTGCACACTGACTGAATATTAGGCGTAGGAGAAAATCTAGGAATTTTCTGACGAATATTGAGGATGATATTATTTATTACACGTCCTTTTAAAGTAAATATTGTTTAGTGGTAAAAATCCTTGCTATGAAATTGTAAATAAAAAATAAAATTGACTTTTTTGCCGCTAGTCATTATCTGCCTTTTGCCGTCAATGTTGGGGTCGGCTTCCAGTCTCACCTGATGCAGCTGAGTACCAGTATTTTACATGGAGCGACTGCCTATCTGACCTCCACAACCCAGTTACTGGGTAATACGATACCCCTTGGTAAGACTTGACTAACTCTTATGACACTTAATTTAGTTAATAATATCTGCGTTCCTATCATAAAATTGTTCGAAAACGTATTCCTAGTATGGTCAGTGTGTGCCCAGTTCTAGTTTTATAGACCCAATGTGGCTTGTAGGTCAATTAGATTCCCTATAACACTACGTATTTTATATCTGCGTACGTATGACATTGCTTGTTAGTGGGTCTAGTTCATTTACAGTTGACAATGTAGGAGATGACGACTTTGAGAAGTATGGAAGAAAAAGACATGTAAAAATTAAAAATAAATTGCAATGCAAAAAAATTGGGATAATGGCAAGAAAAGGGTGAACAGGTCTGGTAACTTTTTATAAATACAAGACTCCTGTAATGTGTGTGTGAAGATTTTAAAAACTCTAACACGAAAATGGCCTCGTAAATCATTAATTTACTGAAAAAATACTGTTATTTGGTAATGAAACTTAGCTGTGTTTCAAAAAGAAAAGTCATACTGTTTGAAAAGTATTAAACATCATGATCATCGTCATTTCAGCCGAAAGACGTCCACTGATGGACATAGGCCTCTCCTAAGCACCGCCACATAGACCGGTTCTGTGCTTTTCGCATCCAGCGGATTCCTGCGGCCTTCACAAGGTCATCGGTCCACCTTGTGGGAGGCCTTGTGAGGCCCTTTCGACCCCATTGGCCATCTGTTCTGCATCAAAAGTAATATATTGTTTAACTAGCAGCGCCCCGCGGTTTCATCCTCATAAGTGTCGATTCCGTGGGATTAACGGTATAAAAACTATCCTATGTCCTTTCCCGGGATGCAATCTATCTCTATACCAAATTTCATCTAAATCGGTTCAGCGGTTTAAGCGTGAAGAGGTAACAGACAGACAAACAAACACACTTTCACATTCATAATATTAGTATGGATTACAATATTATAGTCGGTCTTCATAATTTTTCTTTAACAATACACAATTCAACGTTTCCACATTAAGTAAACTGTAAATAAACTGCCTACAACTAATAAGCAAACTATATAATATATAAATAAAATAGATGTAGGATTTTATTAACCAAATTGTATTTAATTGCTTTTAATTTTAATACTCCATACGCCATTTTGATGACGTAACAGACCGCCGAAGTAAAACCAGAAAGGTTTATAAGTTAATAAAGAATTTATAATTAAATAATTAATAAATGAAAACATGAACAAATAATAAATAATATGTGATGTCGTATCAAAATGATTGAAATGTATTGTAATTGTGACGTTAATTCAAATCTTTAAAGCCAAATGTTTTCAGTTTTATTGTGAATATTGTTTGAAAGTGTCTTATATGACATCACGCCTGTATTCCCCAAAAGGTTAGACAGAGGTGCGGCTATAGTATACTGTGGTGGCATCTACATGGCCACATGTGAACTACGCATCATACTGACGTCATGCAAAATCCTGCATCGCGCAAGCAAAGTTTACTGCGCTACTAGCATAAATACAACGTCTCGACATCAATCGTCGGCCAGTTGCCCACCAGACACAACACCCGTCTAGTCGGAGAATCCTCCCTTTTCTATAGGATGAGTGGCCTTTACACCCTGTTCCTCATACCTCTATAGTACACCTACATTTCGCCAGTTATGTTTAAGTCCCATGTGTCTTTTCATCGAACATTAAAAATAGTTAATTAGCTCAAAATAAATGTTTGTGTCTCGACTAGAATCTATGGCATAAACTGCGCCTCTAAACATTTCTGTGCTCGAAGTATTAAATAAATAAATACATCTTCCGTGATAATTATTTATTTTAGATTAAATTCGATTTCTGAGTAAGGTATTCATTCATGCCAAGTGTTATCTAATAACAAGCTAATCAAAGCTTTATCTTATGGGCGTGTAGACTCAATTTACAGGCACTTTTAAATAATTTCTACAATAAAAACTTGACTATAACACTGCCATTCCTGTATAGGTAGGTAGTTGATAATTCCACAGCGGAACAAAATAGAAGAATCACTAGATTTTGTTACCTGTTCATATCGGTATCATTAAGAAAAAAATAATAATATCGATTAATTGTTATTTAATCGCTTATTATATCAACTTTCGATTAATTCAATAAGTATCCTATTGTGTTAGTTACTATGGTTTTAGATATCGATAAAACGGTCACTATTTATCGATGTAACGATGTATCGAGATTAGAAGCACAGTAGGATATTGATTGATATCGATGTAATTATAATATTGAAATATTATTTTTAACCTTTTCGCTAGACATGTATACTATATACATAAGGTTTGTATATTAAATAAAATAATGTGATTATTTCCATTTTTAATGAAGTTATAAAGTATATTACCAAAATAATCGTCACATGTAATGTTTAAGTTAATTATTTATATACGTGAAAAATATCGCTTTATTTTAATGCTTTGTGTGTAAAATGATGTTCATTAACTGCATCATATTCAGAAATGTCGATAGGTAGAAGATAACTGTAAAAGTTACGCGAATTATAAAATGTTCTGGTTATAAGCCTTAAAGAATACATGTTTCAAATATATTTGGTCGTTATATTAACTGGTGGTTACACTGTCAATTGTACACTTAAGTCCGCAGTTTTTTATTAACTATCGACATTTTGGTACATCTAGCGCTAGGTATTATAGTTTGACCGAGACCGCTGTACCGCGCCTTTGGAATGCGCGGTGAGGCGGGGGGCGGGACGCCATAAGCGTTGACGAATGAGCGGCCTGCTCGGACGAATGAGCGGCCTGTTCGGACGAATGAGCGGCCTGCTCGGACGAATTAGCGGCCTGCACTGACGAATGAGCGGCCTGGTGACGGTTTATGAAGGTTGAATATCATCATGATTCCTGTGTAAAAGAGGCGGGGCTATACATGACCGATAGCACCATCCCTTTTTCGCACTGGAATCATGATGACATTAATACTTCGTAATACGGTCCCTACACTGACGAATGAGCGGCCCCTGCACTGCCCCCTCCCCCCTGCATATACCTAAGGCACAGTACAGCGATTTCGGTCAAACTATAACCGATTTTTTTGTAACAAATCTCATAATTATTTTGTGATTATTCACCCTTAACAGTAAGCAATTTTTTTTTGTGTAAGCAATATTTTTTTTGTAATAATTGTTAATTTTTTTTAACAATCTAGTCTCTTTTTTTTTGTTTATTTACGACCGTAATGTATTAACGCGACTATGATTCGTCTTCAATGTATTTTAAGAGTAAACTAGTTGGACTTAGACAAATGAGATTTTTATAGGTTAGTTTTTTTTTATCGTTTTGTCTTGTCTATGGGCCGCCTCTATAGATAGGTTGGGTTAGGTGATACAAATTTTCAAGGTATTGAAAACCATTAAAAATATTATGAAGCTAAAAAGAATCTCGTTATAAATATGTCTGGTTATTATTAGTTTAGTAAACGTTTTTAGACTGAAATTATTAAAATTCCTATGGGTCTAGAAACTAAATTAAAAATATTGGTGATTCGAAACCTTTACCTATCGCGGCGCCCTCTATCTTCAGTTGTACACATAATTATTACTCCCTTTTGTATTTTTTTATATGAACATCGATGAAATATAAGTTGTCCAAAGATCTTTGTATCGAAATACTTATATTTAAATAAATTCAATGATGACCGTATTACGAAGTATTAATTTATCATGATTCCAGTGCGAAAAAGGGATGGTGCTATCGGTCATGTATAACTCTGTCTCACTTTTACACTGGAATCATTATGGCATTTATCCGTCACCGGCCATCTGGGCAGTCATTTAAACAACTGTTCAAACCAGCATATCCTTTATATTATTTTCTAAACTCTATCTCGAAGTGCATAATTTCTCTTATTCAAAAAAAATTATTTATTTATAACTCAAATGTCATAATCTAACATTGTTTCTGAATTCGAGAACTTATACTATAACAAAATTAGTATTACCACGTTTTGATATGAATAGTGTTGTCCACTATATCGATATTGTAATACGTTTTATTTGAAAACTTCTAGTATTAAAACTAATATGCACCAGAAAGAACTGAATGTATATTGTTTTTTTTTTAAATATAATTGTGTATATTAATGTAAACGTATTATGAACAAATTTTGTGTAATGTCCGCTTATTTGTGAACCATTTTGTCGAAAATGTAACGAAGATTGTTGTTTATATCTTTACGAAATGAAGACATTGTTACACGACTACATTTACGGAATTTTAATTTTCTTCAAATTTCTGAATCTTGTCTCCGTGAAAGAAATAAACAGCAATCTAGAATCCTATGTATTACAAAAACATTCCGTTGATTTTAACACTGAACCAATCTCATATCGGTAGTTTCGATACTAGGTACCTATTCAAATAAATATCGATAAGTGACTCGACACATCACTACACAGCATTTACCTTTGTCAATTGATATTAATAAAATTATTATCGAGGATACGTAAAGTAATAATTGGCGTTGTATAACCTAATAAATTGTATATCTCAATAAATTTGTTGATCGAGAAATACGGTAGGATAAGATTATATAAAAATTGTATTTAAATTAAAATCCCTAAAACAATACAAGACGGGTTTAGGAAAGTAGATTTTGCTAAAATTGATATTTAAAATGCATTTTATATTAAAGGTACGCTTGATATTAATCGAAATTGTTTTAATATTTCACATTATTAATGTTGCGATGTATGAGCTAATGATTTTTAGTCTCTAATTACTCGTTTTGGCACTTCTTAGCTTTCGAACTTATAATCTGAGATTATCCAGTGAATATTTTACGATTTTAGACGCTTCTGCTCATCGTGCACTTGGGATATCAGGAAATAATTTGTATGTCATTCTTGGAAAAAGGTTAAACAACAAATTGATGCTATAAATTCTCCGTTTTCCATAACAGAGCCCTAACAATTTAGCAATTTTTTTTTAACATATGTATTTTACCTTAAACCTAGTGCATGATGTTCAGAAAAGTAATCGAAATAACATCTTCAATATGCTTGTGTATAGCTACCAAGGATTACAGTGAAAATGGCCGACGAGAAAATGCGTTCATACCTGTCGGTTTCATATAAACGAATACCTACGTGTTGATCTTTATTAGATACTAGAATTGTCGCACTGACAGGCGTAAAGAGCGCATTATCTCTACGACAGGACTAGACAATATTATCCAAAAAGTGTTGTACATACATCGATGCGGTAACTTTCCACATGACCCAGGCATTTAGATCACTAATCCTGTAGGCAATGCTAACAATAACCAATGTTTTTAATGAAATATTAGCCATCCAAGAATCCAGCTACTGTTCTATAAACTTTATTATTATTTACATTGTAAATCTAAATTATTGTCTCATATTAAATTGCATTGTGAATTATCTCAATACTTAATTATTTTATGTAAATATATCTGAATAAAGAAACATTTGAACGAGTTTTTTTTGTTTCATTGTGCTTGCCTATAATGTTCCCACTGCTGGGACACAGGCCTCCTCTCTGTGAGAGGGAGAGGGCCGTAATCCTCCACGCGGGCCCAGTAAGGGTTGGGTTAGTGCAGTGTTGCAAAGGGGTATCGTATTACCCAGTAACTGCGTTGTAGAGGTCAGACAGGCAGTCGCTCCATGTGAAACACTCTGGCATTCAGGTCTGCATCCGGTTAGACTGGAAGCAGACCTCTACATAATATGTAGTTTTGAAAAGGCTAGAACAATAACGTGGTAGCTAGGCAATAAAGTCGTGGTGATTTGTGACTAGGTTAAATTCGTGGTGTCACTGACTAGCAGAGCTACCATCAGGGATTTTAATTTTGATAACAAAAAATTTGTCGAAATTTGTCGCCAAATATCAGAATTTGTCGGTCACTGGTTCAAAAGATATAAGGGTTTATAGGTGTAGGTATACTCCAAGAGCTAGATCGAAGAGTTCACGAAAAAACTCTTCGACTAGCTCTTGGACTATACCTTACTAATTGAACTCATTATATCTCCTAAACTAAGACCCGATTAAATCTGTGACTTGGCGACTGATTCCGACTAATTGGCGACAAAATATGGGAGAAAACAGATCTTCGCTAGGTGCCCTAATTTTTGAGATATAAATGTGGCCCTGCTGGGGAGACTCCAGATCGGCCACCTATAAACCCTTATATCTTTTGAACCAGTGACAGACAAATTCTGATATTTGGCGACAAATTTCGACTAATTAGCGACAAATTTTTTGTGTTATCAAAATTAAAATCCCTGATGGTGGCTCTGCCAGAGTCAGTGACACAAATTCGGTGTCATAGTCTGATGTTGGAGCAGGAATATGGTCACAGGAACTTGGCCTTACTAATCGTAGACCCGCTGAGTTTGCGAGTCGTTGAATTGGTGAGTAGTTGAAAGACAGACGGTGAAAAGGTTCTGACGATAATCCAGGAAGGTGGTCGGTCAAAGGATGGCAGGTTTTTGAATCGTAAACCAAAAAAGTCAAAGTCACAGCATTTATTTCAAATGGGCACATGAAACCATGAAAGGCACTTTCGAACGTCAACAATTGGAATAAAATATTGGTAATTGATTCTAGTCGCCCCTTCCAAAAGATAGTTTTCTTATGGTGAAGAATGGGCAAGAAACTCCACCGTTATTACTCTATTAAAATGTTTTATGTCCACTCGTTCAACGCTTGCAACTCACGGTTTTCACAACCGTGGTTATATTCCACGACGATAAACATTACATATTTTTTCGTTTGACTGTAAATAAATATGACCTAGATACTTGGTAAGTAGGTATGACTGTGTTCCCAGATAAACACAATCAGTAGGTACAGACGCCAGCACATCAACCTACCCGAAACTGTCAAATTTTTCCAATCAACTTTGAACCTTATGCCATAGCGATAAAGTTGAAAATCTCTCAAAGAAATTTGACAGCTTGTAATAACTTGATGTGCGCATCTGTACATGCTTAAATTGTTTATCTGGGAACACAGACATACCATGTATGTTGTTTCCGCAATTTAATAACTAGTTTATGGCATAATAAACTGATTTTTTTCAACTGAGGCTTTTTAGGGCACTTTATATAGATACTGAGGTTTTAGGCTAGGTCCTCCCACGTAAACGCGTAACACGTGTGGAAAAGCCATTGAACTCGCGACACTGTTACCATAACCGACAACTCTGTTTTAAGTTTTGGTCATTATAAAGACATCAACGCGTGGTACATTTTCTTATTAAGAATGACCTTCAAACATATTTATAAAATTACTATGCTTTTTCAAGTTTTCACTTTTGTCGGCACTCCTGCGGAGTGCCACTGTTTTTTTTTCTAACTCCCTGCCTATGTTTGCACCCGAGCAACCGAACAAAACGAATTATTTAAAAAATATATATATACGGTCGAATTGAGAAACCTCCTCCTTTTTTTAAGTCGGTTAAAAAAACAAATTCATCTTAGGTTTAAGAGGTTATCTCTTACATAATCCAATTATTTTGGTCCCGACTCTGTTTTTATACGAGAATCTTTATTTAGGTCTATACCTAATTATAATTTATTTTATGGCCGAACCGTGGTTTGAATTGAACCCTGTAGTAAATCGTAACAGCGTTTTTTCTTGTCGAGTCGTGTACCTATTTGAACTTAATAGCTCTTCTAATAATTTCTTCTTGTTAATAATATCTACAAAATTAAAAACTTTCCACGGCCGCGTTCTAACCAAAATAATCGTCACGCGAACGCGCGGCCGTAATTTTAAAAATAATCGTCACGCGAACGCGCTGCCGTAATTTTAAAAATAATCGTCACGCGAACGCGCTGCCGTAATTTTAAAAATAATCGTCACGCGAACGCGCGGCCGTAATTTTAAAAATAATCGTCACGCGAACGCGCTGCCGTAATTTTAAAAATAATCGTCACGCGATAACGCGCGGCCGTAATTTTAAAAATAATCGTCACGCGAACGCGCGGCCGTAATTTTAAAAATAATCGTCACGCGAACGCGTGGCCGTAATTTTAAAAATAATCGTCACGCGAACGCGCGGCCGTAATTTTAAAAATAATCGTCACGCGAACGCGCGGCCGTAATTTTAAAAATAATCGTCACGCGAACGCGCGGCCGTAATTTTAAAAATAATCGTCACGCGAACGCGCTGCCGTAATTTTAAAAATAATCGTCACGCGAACGCGCTGCCGTAATTTTAAAAATAATCGTCACGCGAACGCGCGGCCGTAATTTTAAAAATAATCGTCACGCGAACGCGCTGCCGTAATTTTAAAAATAATCGTCACGCGAACGCGCTGCCGTAATTTTAAAAATAATCGTCACGCGAACGCGCTGCCGTAATTTTAAAAATAATCGTCACGCGAACGCGCTGCCGTAATTTTAAAATGTTAATTTAAGACGTGTGTGCACCAGTGTGCGTTCAACAATAGGTATCTCCAACTTCGACTAAGTATATATATTTACTGTTAGACATCGCACAGAATCATGAAATTTTGCAGTTCTTTTTATAACGAGAGTGCAAACTAAAGGGGTTGAGTAGGGGATGAAAATTTGTTTGGAAGCATGTATGCTATGCTATGCTATGCATGCTATACTATACGTTACGGGAAGTTGTTCTGTTTTAGGGTTCCGTACCCAAAGGGTAAAAATGGGACCCTATTACTAAGACTCCACTGTCCGTCTGTCACCAGGCTGTATCTCATGAACCGTGATAGCTAGACAGTTGAAATTTTCACAGATGATGTATTTCTGTTGCCGTTATAACAACAAATACTAAAAACAGAATAAAATAAATATTTAAGGGGGGCTCCCATACAACAAACGTGTTTTTTTAGGCGTTTTTGCCTTGTGGTACGGAACCCTTCGTGTGCGAGTCCGACTCCACTTGGCCAGTTTTTTTCATTTAAATCTGTATATTTGGTAAATTGGGTATTGTGAAGTAGCCTTGGGTCCAGGATCCAGTATAATGTCTGTGCCTGTTAGTCAACAGCCAGGCTGGTGCATCCATGCAGTTTGTAAGTTGTGTTGTTAGACAATGAAGTAGTATCAATAACTTCTCTCTCGCCATTAAATCGAGCTCTCCTTCCAACCAGCAGAGCAATGGTGGCCCAGCAGAGCAATGGTGGCCCAGCAGAGCAACGGTGGCCCAGTAGAGCAGTGGTGGCCCAGTAGAGCAGTGGTGGCCCAGTAATGCAGTGGTGGCCCAGTAGAGCAGTGGTGGTCTAGTAGAGCAGTGGTGGCCCAGTAGAGCAGTGGTGGCCCAGTAGAGCAGTGGTGGCCCAATAAAGCAGTGGTGGCTCAGTAGAGCAGTGGTGGCCCAGTAGAGCAGTGGTGGCCCAAGTAGCACACCGAGGCTGCTTATCAGTCGAATAACGGATTCCCATCATGCTTAAAGCTGAATAAAAAAGCTGCATAAGGGCTGTATACGGCCTTATACAGCTCTTATACCTCTTAATTGGGCACAAATTATTCAGCCTTAAGTTCACGTAGCTGCTTAGGAGCTGTGTAGCAGCAATTTAACATTGTTATAAAGGGTAACAACAGTACTATGCGCTGAATATCGACTGATAGGAGCTGTGTAGCAGCAATTTAACAGTGTTATAAAGGGTAACAACAGTACTATGCGCTGAATATCGACTGACTAAGAGATCACAAGTTGCTCTTTATTCAGTAAATATGTCACATCTACGCTCTTAATATATGTTTTAAACCGGGAAAGGCTGCTTGCGGCCAGTGTAAAAGTGAACATTATTTGTGTAGCAAATTTATAGAAGCAAATATTATAAACTCTACTTATGGCTGCCAATTGAACACTTGTTTCGTGGATAATATTCATATTTCCTGGTAAGTACATTGTTTTACATATTAATAAAAGAAAAATGATTGGGAATGTAATTTCACTGACATTATACATACATATTGTCTAAGAAAATTTTAGTGCGCCACGAAAATATTCAGTTTTTAATTAATTTTTTGATATAAATAAGCCGTGATGAAAATTTGAATAAACAATTTTTAGTGCTTTGAAAAGAATTCTAAGATAAAAGTTATTATTATGTTATCAGGAAGTAAAAACGAATGCAATACATTCCTAATTCATACACAAAACATCATAAAAGTTGAAAAATGAATCAGTATATTTTATAGGTTAAACAATAAAATGTTAAACAGCGACGTGAATAATTAAAACTCTTATATGCTGCAGAAGGCTGTCTAATAGTTTACTAGTGTACTGTTAATCAGAAAAAAACTGAATAAAATTACACATGTGAACTGTATGCAGCTATAAGCTGTTTTCTTTACTGTTAATGGTTCACAAGCTCTACCGTTAGCTATAATGTGAACAATTAAACAGTTGTTATACAGACTCTTTAGGGATCCGTAGTATTATATCTAAAACCACCGCATGGATAACTTCTAGTTCAAAATTGTCAAAGTGATATTATTTAACACACCGTTTTACGCGAGCGCGAACCTTTCAAATTGGGTAGAAAGATATTAATATATAAACAGATATTTTATTTTTTCATTGTAAAATAAATTGTACAGCAACATAAACATAAATGCAATATATGATCCTAAACATATTTTAATTTACTAGATTTTACATACGCAAAGAAGGCTGTTACTCAAAACGTGACGTCACGCTTTATCGTTTAGTAAAACGATAACTGTCCTTGCGTTTGATTGTAATTGAATTTAGAACTTTGACGCTCGTTTCTGACTTTTGTATTGTGTTCATGAAATTGGCCCTTAGAGACGTTTTGACGTGGAGTTGCGGAAATCAGCTCGTATTACCTACTTACCTAGTTCTGTTTTTTACCTCTATTCGCAATAATGTTTACGATTGACATAAACAAGCAGGTACCTACAAACTGTAAAAAGCTTATGCAAACAATACTACCTACCTACCCAGATGATACCTATGTACAAGTTATGTATTTATTACTTATAACTGATTGTTTCTTTTCTTTATTACAGAATAATGCCTTTTAAGATCGTTAGTACTACAGAACCGAATGGTGAGCGATTGAGCATTGTACCGTCACCTTTGGGAGTTTAATGGAATATTAAGTTGGCCTCCAAAGAATAAAAACATTTTGAAACTGATCAAGGAAGAACGTTCGAAGCAGAGTCCTGATTGGTCCAAAATTATAAGTGCTAAATGAATCAATAAATATGTATAAGTTCAGTCATTTATTTTGTTTTATTTACAAAGTATGTAATAATGGAATAAATTAATAATGGCATTCTTTATATGATAAATGATTTATTTTCTGTAAGTAGGTTTGTACAATAACTTTTACACGTCAATAATATTTTTAAACTAGATGAGGTCGGCGTTTCCTATTTGACTATTCTGAGAAGAAGTGCCGAAACAAACGTCTGAGTTTGTTTCGGACAAAAGACAAAATCTTGGTCAGATCGTGTAAAGACCATGTAGATTGGTGTCTGAAATGGTGGAATAAATTCGTTGATAATTGTTGCCAGATCTTTTAAAGCAACATGGTTAATACTCTTTTCTACAGCCCACGTTCTAATTATTTCCCTAAACAGTGAGTGCTTTACATCATCGCTATAGTTGCCGTCGTCATCATCTTCAGAACTCGATATTTTTTCTGAGTTATAATTGCGGGTGTTTAGAATTGAACAATTAATATTTTCACCGAGGTTACTGGAAGAATAACTTGGACATACATAATTTGTTGAATGTGCAACATCTTCTGTTCTGAGCTATTGCGACTAACATTCTGTACGGAACCATCCTGTTCCAAACTATTTGTCACGCTTTGCGTTACTTCCCGACTTGAAAATTTCATTTCTTCTGTCTTCATAATTCTTTGGTACTCTTTCGATAATTTTCTTCTAATGCCTGTTCTAACTTTCATTTTCCACGATTTAGTCGAATTCATATTTATAAAGCAATAAAATATATACGTCAGTATAATCGCCATCATCAACTAGTTACACTGACTGATTACAGTACCACATGTTACTTTTATTCAGATAAAGTCTGATTAAAGGTACTTATGTGAACCACTTTAAAGTAGAAGCCGTTAATTCGATACAGAAGCAGCTGCGAGGCATCTAGTGAATGTTTAAACAGCCGCTATGCAGACACTATCAATGGCAGTATAAAGGCTGATTAGCAGTAGACATATTCAGCAATAAGCTGTAATGTGGGCCACAACCCATCCATTAAACAGCTATTAACGTCATAATAGTTCACATGTGCCCATTTAATAAGTCAGTGTAATAGGAGTTCACAAATACCTTCTTATACAGCATTTGGCGTAATTTCATCCATTAAACAGCCCTTACTACGGTTAAGGCATTAGAAAAGGTTAAAAGCTGAATAGAGTCGTTGAAAATATACCTTTATAGCACTCTTATCGTATTAATGGTAGTTTTGTCGGTCTTAATCAGCCTTAATGCAGCTCTTAATCAGCCTAAGCTGTTTAAATATCACTGACAGCTATTATGCAGCTGTAGGATCACCAGTGTACTCTTAAAAGAGTCTTAATACGCATAGAGGTTCAAAGTGAGTAGTTATACAGCAAATCTGTGCTACTTGGGGGCCCAGTATAGCAGTGGTGGCCCAGTAGAGCAGTGGTGGCCCAGTAGAGCAGTGGTGGCCCAGGTAACGGCCGCGCGACGTAGGTTCGAAGGCGCTCTACTTTGTGTAAATTGTTTTCATCATCACCACTGCTCTCAAAACGGTGAAGGAATACCTACATCGTGAGGAAACCGGCATGTCCTAGAACCGAACCGAAGACACCGATTCGAAGACATTGTGACATCCACCAACCCGCGCTGGGCCCGCGTGGTGGATTACGGTCCATTCCCTCTCGCAGAGAGGAGGCCCGTGTCTCAGCAGTGTGAACATTATAAGCTGATTAGGTATGATAGCTACCAACAGTAGCTTTTGTAAGATGAATGGTACCGTGTCTACGTGATAACGTTGACCCTATAGATCACCGACATACACTCAGTGGCACAGAATGTGGTCCAAACATAAAAACCCGATAACAGCTGAATACTAACTCGTTGGCAACTTGAAGTGGCAGTATGTTACAATGTTTGTTAATGTAAATTAAAGGGGGATGCGCTCAAATTAAATTTTTTTTTACGTTGTTTGCAATTTGCAGGCAAGTGTCGGGTTGTATGTTGATTAAAATGTGATTCGCGACCGTAACAAATATGACTATAAAGAATTATAATTATAAATCAACTAGCATCTACCATCGACTTCGTCCGCGTGAAATTTCTTGTTCCTCCGAGCCTCCGACCCACCCCGTCGCATCTCATAGCCAGCCCGCGCTATTCTTACTTCGTTTTTACTTAGCGTTCTTTCTGACTTTTTTCTATTTGCTCGGCTCCTAAAGGTCATAGCGAGATGTTAAATAGCCTATAGCCTTCCTCAAGAATTGGGCTATTAAATACAAAACCGACTGATAGTTTCAGATACAAACTTACAAACTTTATCTCTTTATAATATTAGTTTAGACAATACAACCATGCAAGTTCATATAGTCCAATTGATCGATGTTTCATGAAATAGTTATTGAATAGGGTTGAACATAAAGGGTTGGACACTGATTTAATTGTTGGGACGCGTACAAGACGGGTCAGTTAAAATTTGATATTAAAATGGGCATGCATTTAATGTCTATTGTTTTATTTTATAATTACTCTGCACTCATGCTTCCAGAATAAAAAAATAATGCCTCTAACTTCAGCTCAAGTCACTTAAGCTGTAATGCTTCGGAATCAAGGGCGATCGCAGCGAGAAATCGCTGCAACTTAAAAGTAATTAAGTTTTAATAAGTTTTCACATTTTTTCGGAATTAGTGATTTAAATTTAGGTATCAGACCATCCTCTAAATTGTATAAAACAAAAAACATGTCTTTCGTGTTTTATTTTGACAATAAGCTACACATGCCGGAAACGGCAGAATATTATGATCGTAATACATAATACAGGCTAAATGCATATAACAACTTTGTACAATATTCTGACAAATAAATGCATTCTATTCTATTCATAAGCCAAATTCCGTGTCGCTGAGTAGGTATGGTATCTATATATTTGAGTGAGGAAATCCGTTTTGTTTTTGTATAATGAGAACTCTTATCAAGAACTTTTTCTTATCACGAGCATGCGCAAAAGTTCTATTTATACAGCGAAAAGCCACCATTTTGCTTTATTATCTTAAGAGCGAACACCAGGGGTGGACGCATCATCGACCTCAGTTGAAACAACTTTGTATTTCTGAAGTACTTATAAAATGTGTAGAACGTGGTGTGTGCTGGCGGTGGTGGCGCTGTGCGCGGGGTTGGCGCACTCTTGGGGTGAGTTGATTTCCTTATCATCGACGATATTTATTACCTACATCAATATTCTGACTTGTAATCTCAGGTCCAACACTTAGATAACGCAAGAGCAACTACTTCGCGTGCCAAAAATCGCACCAGCTTACGTTAAAAAATCGTAAGCCGCCACTTTCGCGCTCAGTCTGTGTACTGCTGGCTGGGTAAGCGAGAGGGCGAGCTTCTGCTGACGTCATAGTAGGAAGTCAAAAAATGGCACGCTTGGTTTTCATACAGTTCGTGATACTTGTGTTATCTTGGTCTATCTATAACTGTGTTTGTAATTGTAATAGACTCGTTGCTGTGTAATAACAGCGGCACGGGTCGATCGCTAGCTGCGCTTGCCGCGGTAGGTCCGTGGATCTGTGTGACCATCACTTACATGACTACCGTGCCTTGGAAACCATTTTAAGTCGTTTGTCACGGCTGCCATTCGTAGATCTCTGGCGGTCGTTCAATCAGAAGACCGAAAATCAGAAAATCAGTCTTAACAAGGGGTATGGTGTTCAGTAGCTGGGGCCTCTGCGAGTTGGCTTTGGCCCAAAGAGAATATAACCATAGTCTTTGCTTCGGCCCCTCGTACGCCTTACAAAGGTCATGGACCCCAGGGTCCCGAGAAATGTCATAGAGCTCTGCTGAGGTATATTATCCTCTATGAAAAATATGCCTCACCTCACATTCATCTCTATTACCCGTCATCTCATTAACAAAAAAAAAACAACATAACATCACGCCTGCTATTCACCAAAGAGTGGTACCTACAGACGCCAGCACATCAAGGTACCCGAAACTGTCAAATTTTCCCAATCAACTTTGAACCTTATACTTTAGCGATGAAGTTGAATATCTATTAAAGAAATTTGACAGATTGTAGTAGCTTGATGTGCTGGCGTCTGTACCTACCTATAGTAGGTAACTTAGCCCTCATTACGCCAGTTATGGTTAACTTACTGCGGAGGACGGAGGGTTACGTCAGTCTCCTACTGACTAAACCCTAGCATGGGTCCTACATACCACGAGTCGGGGGCTCGGGATAAAAGTAGGTACGTACCTAGCGGATTCATTTTTCTAACAGCTTGTAAGGTAAACCATTTTTCTATTGTTTCAGATATCGCCCTAAGTAGAGGAGATCTTCTAGAATTTTATACCAACGAAGTCAAAACGGTCACCGTACAATTTAAATCCCATAAGCTTGCAGCGTTAGCTTACGATGAGGTTCACAACATGATGCTATACGTCGACAAACAGAGCAACAACGACACTATATGTGGTTATGACATATCTTCGATGGAAAACAAATGTTTCATTGAGAGAAACGGCAGGAACATCCACGGTCTAGCCTTCGATCCAGTCACAGAATTGCTGTTCTTCACTGATAGAAATGAAAGAAGCATTAATTCGATTTCATTAAAACGTGGATCTAATAACAAAATTAACGATCTTTCCGGAAATCTTTTGATCAAGATGGATGACGGGATCCCCACAGATATCGCCGTGGACAGCTGTAGAGGGTACGTTTACCGTAGTTTTAATAATATACTCCACAAAATCTGTTTTTTGGGTTCCGTACCAAAATGGTAAAAACGGAACCCTTATGGTGACACTAAGTCTGTCGGGGTGTCTGTCACAGGTGGATATCTCAAGAACTAATGCTATCAACTTGTTACAGCCGCATAGTTTTTGACTTTTGATGAAAAATGTAAAAAAAAATACCGTTCCCCCCTTATCTCCGAAGTTTGCAAAGAGAAACATCTGAAATTATTCTATGTGATAATAATAATAATAAATAATAATAATCGTAAAAAAAAAAAATGGTTGCCTGTAAAGTCGGTTTTACGGGCGAAGATTTTACGTGACAACGTCTTTCTCTCTCTCGTTCGGTGACTCATCGTAACGTTACCGAGCGTTACACTTTTTCATAAGTGACTCCCAGCCGCAACCTAATTTAAGACGTTGTCACGTCAAAAAACACCACACACACGCTACATTGACTTGGCTTGGGCCCGTTAATGTAGCTTAAACTAGCCAAAGAGCTAAGAAACAAAATTCGTTCACCAAAAATAATAATAATATTCCACAACTATCACACAACGCCGTCTAGTCTCAAGCTAAGCAGAGCTTGTGTTATGAGTACTAGATTGATAGAAGTTTATGTAAAGATTACAGAAAAAATAAAAAGAAGTCTCTAAATAGCACACTTTTTCAGAAAACGTCAACAAAAGTTACATTAGTTCCCCTATCGGTCCAGAGATGGCGCTGACATAAAACTGCAATATTCTATACCGCAGTGCACAGTGTTCAAATTGTCTGATGAATATAGGCCTCGTCGATGAAAATTTAAAATTTCATGATACGGAACCCTCGGTGCGCGAGTCGGACTCGCTCTTGCCCGTTTTTTTTTTACTTCGAGATAGTCTAAAGAGGTTTTCTTTTTACAGGTTCGTTTACTGGATCAACACAAACCTGACTACGCCTGTAATAGAGAGAGCTCGATTGAATGGCTCAGAAAGAGAAGTCGTTATTAATAGTAATTCATTGATCAACATGACTTATAAACTGGAACCACACAGCCTGGTTATTGACCAACAGAACCAGCAAATATACTGGATCGAACCCGACACTAGTTTAGAATACCCACTCTGTAGTGCAGATTTGAATGGAAAAAACAAAATCAGTATTTCTTCTATAAGATACCCTGACACGAAGCTAGTGTTTACCGCACCATCATCAAATACATTGACCGTTTCAAAAGCTTACCTCTTCTGGAAGGACTGGTGCACTGAACCTGAGTGCAAGAACCAAGTTTGGAAATTTCCAAAGACTTCAGAAACTACATCATCGCATTCGAAACATTATTATACACATTTTATGTTACACGACTCACAAGTTGGAAGGCTGTCTGTCGGTATAGCCGCTAACTATAAAATAGCAGACCAAACTCATGGCAGTAAGGATTGCGAATCACTAAAGAGTCTCGAAGAAAATGACTCTAAAGGGCCGTTTTGTGTTCATGGTGTGAAAGTGAAGGGCCAATCGCGTTGTAAATGCACACTTGGTTACATCGGTGAGCGCTGCGATGTATCAGTCTGTGAGAACTTCTGTATGCAAGGCAGCTGCAGTTTGAACGATGATGGACTTCCTAAATGCAGGTAATACCTACTTTTACTACATGTTAGGGTTAATTGATGAACACCAATGAAAAGACCGTTTTAAGGATTTCAATAATACGTTTATTAATCCTTTTATTTATATTATTGGAAGGTGTTCTTTTAGCCTTGTGTGGTGTGGTGTACCTATTTGGAATGGTTTCCTTGTTAAATTAAATTACTGTAAGCCTGTGTCATCCCACCATTTGCGTATCTAGGGCTTTTTTCCAGGAGGGGCCTGGCCCCTAACCTTTTTTTTTCGTTGGGAAATCCTCATGGATACCCTACGTCTGGGAAGAACGGAGGGTTATGTCGGACTCCTACCGACTAAAACCCAATCACTGTTCCTTCTGCTACCCTAAGTCGGGGGCCTGGGAGATACTTGTATTTACATTAAAAAAAATCTGTTAATCTAAACATTATGTCGAGTTATGCTAACATAAATGTATGGACCAGCTGATTTTTTTTTCACGACAGCTGATTTTTCAGGGTTGGTTCGATAGTAAAAGTTGTTCATAATGATGAGTCAATTACCCCTTATAAGGATGAAAACGATCAAAATATAACAGTGTAGTTACCTATACCGGCTGACTTTTTTAATCTGGACAAAAACGGGAACAAAAAGGTGAACGTATGGACGCCAGCACAGAAATCTCTTTTTAATATTCAATTTTCATATTTCCCTGCAATATCGCCTCGAGCCAACTCGAGTGCAATGACAAATTTTGCAAACTCGTATTTTAATGCAATATTTTCACATTACCGTTATTTCAGATGTAATCCCGGGTATTTCGGCAAAAGGTGTGCAAGCTTCGCGTGGTAGTCAAGATGTAAAGCTGAAAGTTGAGAAACACCCCTACGTATTCAGCAGAACACCAAACGCTAGGGTTTGGTGATTTACTGTCGAATTGACGAAAACCTACTGCAAACATTTTCTTTATCGTTGAAGACTGATGTAGCTGTGATCATACTAGATATATGTATATTTCTATCCTTTTAATTTCTTTTCAATTAGAGAATAACTGTATTCGTTTTAAGGATGAATTCATAGCTTGGCGCTGAGCACAGAGTACTTTGATAAGACTAGGGCACGATTTTGCTTTTTTGACGTGACTGTCAAAAGGTTAAACGGAATCACGGATATCGAATTAAACTGTCATAATGGTTCCCGTTCGTATATTTTCTAAAGTGTGTGAAAAACAATTTTAATTTCGCGTCTATACAGAACAACATTGCTTCTGCAGTTCTAGACATTGTTTTTCATCTTCCTATTCTGTTTTCTGATTCAATAAATTCGTGATAATAAATGTAATCATGTTTTATTTCTAACTAGCAGCGCCCCTCGGTTTCACCCGCATAAGTGTCGATCCCGTGGGAATATCTGGATAAAAAGTATTCTATGTCCTTTCCCGGGACTCAAACTATCTCTATACCAAATTTCATCTAAATCGGTTCAGCGGTTTAAGCGTGAAGAGGTAACAGACAGACACACTCTCCAATCTATACTAATATTATAAAGCTGCAGAGTTTGTTTGTTTGTTTAAACGCGCTAATCTCTGGAACTACTGGTCCGATTTGAATGATTATTTTAGTGTTGGGTAGTCCATTTATCGAGGAAGGCTATAGGCTATATAACATCACGCTACGACCCTTAGGAGCCGCGCAGCGTGTGACACCGCGGGGAACAGCTAGTTTATAATAGTATGGATAATAACACACAAGCCTTACTACGTCTGTAGCCACCACAAGCTAGTAGATCAAGCGTCACGTATCTTGCAACAGCGACTGCAGAGGAACACAAAGTAGTTGTTTACTGCATGCCACGACGCCACTTGCGGCACGACAGACGGGTACAAAAACACGTGCGTGTTCGCGTATCATATAGATGATCGATAACCGGCATGGTGGGATACCTGTTTGATTAATTAGATTATTAAATAAAACAAATAATTACAAATACAATTTTATTCAGCAAGTCACTAGGTCATATAGTTAATATTTTAACGCAACACTTAAAACATTCTTAAGTCTTTGTACAAGGCAATTTTCATGTTAACAATATCCATACCACCGCGAGGCGGGAAAACCTGAGGATTAGTGGATCCTTTCCTATTTATCATCCATGCTTTTCCTATATGCGTTTACGTCTGACATTATTATCAGAGAGCAATGGTGGCTGTGGTAATGACTTGTATGTAGGTCGTGGGTTCTGACCCAGCCAGGCGCTTTACATTGTGTAAATATTTTCATCACCACTGCTCTCAAAACGATAAAGGAAAACATCGTGAGGAAACCGGCATGTCCTAGAATCAAAAATTCTATGACGTGACATCTGCCAACCAGCACTCCCTCTCGAAGAGAGACCTGTGTCCCAGCAGTGGGAATTTTCAAGGCTGATTATGTATGTATGTTATGTATAATCAGCCTATAATATCCCCACTGCTGGGACACAGGCCTCCTCTCGGTGAGAAGGAGTGCGCCGTAATCGACGACGCGGGCCCAGTGCGGTTTGGTGGATGCCACGTCATAATTTTTTTGGTTCTAGGACATGCCGCCCGTGCCACTTTAAAATTATTTAGACTTCACTAACAAACATTAGTATAGTACACGTGAATTACGCACAAATCCGAACAACACAGATTCCAAACGTTGCCGATTTGTTTCGTTCAGTCAGACCATCATACAATGCGTTTTTCTGTCAAAGCATGTAAAAAAAAAGTCAATCAGAATGTCAGTAGGCCCATCTCATTATCTATAGTAGTCGCGTTTTAGCATTGCACTAGAGGTCATTACCCTTTCCCGAATATCTCTCCGTGAGATCCCAAACAATAAACTATGTATGGTTTTCGTTATTGGAACATGTTGAAGATAACTATAGATTTGTATGATTCAGGACAACTGAAAATTATTAAATTAATTTATCAGAATTATAATATCGCCTGCACTGCACGCCATCTAGCGTTCAAATTTCTAAACCATCGCAATCATGGCGCTTTGGTTTGAAAAAGTGTCAAATTTTGCCTGGATTTAACTATTGTTTTTCTCAGTAGTTATTTCCTAAAAAAAAAGGTCTAACGCGACCGCACTTCATGGATCAATGACCGCTATTGCTACACAACAACTATAGCAAACTGTTTTCCTACCCCCCCTTACTAATAAACGTATTATAGCAGACTAGCTTCTTCCCGCGACTTCGTCCGCGTGAAATTTCACCCTCCCCCCTTCAATTCATCCTCTTAGGGGTGGAATTTCGTGGATACCTAACCTTCACAAAGAGCACACCCTCCAAATTGCATGCCTCTAGGACCAGCGGTTTAGGCTGTGCGTTGATATATCAGTCAGGATTTTGAATTTTATATTTATAGATGAATAGTTACACACCGATTTCTCTCTTTCAGTCGTCAGTAATTTGACTTTCGAAAGAAGACAAAGCGTTGTGTAACTATACAGACGCTATACAACGTTCATTAGTAAGGGGATTATTCTTTACCGACAGGATAAATAAATTATAATACTTTTCGTAAATCGTCAGGTATCCCCCCCCCCCCCTCGTCCACGTCTCAACCTCCACAAACAATCCGTTAGTCACAGTTACAATTTGATTTACCCTAAAGTTTCGTGTATTCAAATAATTGTATAATAATAATATATAAAAAGTAATATAAGCGAACAGATAATTTGAGTATTGCAACACATAATAAATATAAAAGTGTTATTTGTGGTACACTTTTAGCATTGCATTTGAGATATAAAATTGATTACCACAAACAAAAGGAATATTTTGTTTATGTGAATCTTCTGAACAGTGAAAGAAGCTGGGTGCCTAGTCTCTTAGTCCGTTAACGAAGATACGATCCCGTTCGAAAGCAATTCAATACTGCGAAATGAATCCTACTCCCGATTAACTTTTTCGGAAGGGAAAAATCACATCGCGAGTAAGGACAACTGTCAAACCGTGTTGTCATTCTTAGTTCGCGGTTCGAACTAATCTCATGTCTGAAGGTGCCTGTAACTTCGGCAAAACTACGGATTTTGTGCATAGAGAATAGACCCCCTGAACCGTCACGCTCTAGTGAGTGACGCTGAATCGGGTATACGTATACTCGGCGCTGAACAGCGTACATACTTGGCTCCTGTCGTAAGTTTCACATACCCTCTTTTTAATTTCTACTGACTTTTAAATGAAATATTTTTCACATTAATTATTAAAACCTCATTTGCAACGCTCAAAGTTTAACACATAAGGCCTATTACATAATATTTTAATCTCAATAAGTACGTAGATCGATACATTTTATATTATTGAGCGCTCAATTCGTTAACGGAATGTGATTTTGACCATTTTTCGAGCGAAGCGGCTAAGTAGAATACATTACACATTTAAAATTAATATGCTTTAAACGTTATTTGATCATAGATGCGGAAAAGGAAATAAATTAATATATTAAGGTTGATGTGATCAACCTCGTTAAAATATAAAATGTTATTATAAATTAGCCTCTTTAGATACAAGCCATAGTATAAAATATTTTTTTTTTTTTTTCATTTAAGCGTGGTACATGATCCCACTGCCGCTTCACTTAAAAAATGGTCGAGGCGTGAATATTAAAAAAAAATCTTGAATAAATATTTCACATGATTTCGTTTAAGTCTCATTTCCATCCAATTTTCTTTTTAAACTCTGTAAAAATAAAATATTGAAGTTACTATGCTTAGAAATTATTATTTTTTGTTTTCGCAAGTTGGATTTAATTAATAGGGGCTGAATTTACAGTTCTAGTGTGGAAAACCTGTCAAAAATTCAAAACTTATTCTCAGGGATTTATTTTCAAACTTATTGTAGGTATAAAACTTTGGTGAAAAAGTCTGAAATGCCAAAATAATTTACTCAATATCCAATACATTTTGTGAAGGTCTTAAAAAATAACAATTTTGAAGCAAGTAGCCAAAAAATACAAATAATATTAAAATAAGATATTATAATACTTTGATGAACATTTATAAGTCTCAAGTTTATGAACTAAATAAATGATATAACTACACTAATTTTGGTGCCAAAACTAAAACACTCGTGATTGATAAATGCTATGTGAAGAACTGTTTAGTTCAAACTAAGCGAATCGTGCGCAGGATGCGACTGCGCTCGTCGTTTGGTTTAACGAGAAGTCCCTAGTCTACAGTACACTACACATAGTGACAGTCTGAACACCTCCACACAAGTCGTCGCGAAGCAATTTATAGGCCGCTTAACTGAGACAACGCTTCAGTTAAGGTGAAAGCGCCAGGGTAGCCCGCGAAATTCATTTTTTTTTAGGTTTTTTGCAATTTGCTGGTCAGTATTAAGTTGTACGATGATTAAAATATGATTCTCGGCCGTAACAAATATGTATTTACAGAATTATAATCATTAAAGTCATCAACACAACTCTCTAAGTCCGTGTAATCCCCAAGAATGACTATTTCATGAAATCTTGACATTTGGGGATTACATGGTCTTAGAGAGTTGTATTGATGACTTTAATGATTATAATTCTGTAAATACATATTTGTTACGACCGCGAATCATATTTTAATCAACGTACAACTTAATACTGACCAGCAAATTGCAAAAAACGTAAGAAAATTTGAATTTCGCGGGCTACCTTAGAGCTTCCCCGTTAAGCGGTCGGCCTATAGTCCCGCATCCCGCGCGGGATTCGCCTTCGTTTGGCCAGAGAATTACTGCTAAAATACTAAGTAGCAATGTTGATATCTGTCATTTTAACAGTATTTACTCTATGATTTGTTTTTTTTTTAAACAAACAACCAACTAATTACAGCGACCAACATACCTATTAGACAGCATATTTACTGATAGAGATTTGATCAGGGTTTTTTCGATCAACAATAAGCTCTAGATTAAGGATTCGGAACAAAAACACATTGCTCAAGAGGCCGCGATTGGATATAACTTGATTATAAACTTTAACACTCAAACATAAAGTTTATTATCGTTTGCTATTTCCAACTTTGATTGAGAGTAAACGTATTTTTTAAAAACAAGAATAAAAATTTTCATGGAAAAATAAAACATAATATCTAAGGAATAAGGTTGAAAAAACTATATTGCAAAATAGGACCAAAATTATTTGTGGTCTTATTTTTCCGGCGCTTATCGGAAATCTAGGTACAGACATGCACATCAAGCTACCCGATACTGTCAAATTTTCCCAATCAACTTTGAACCTTATGCTTTAGCGATAAAGTTGAAAATCTATTAAAGAAATTTGACAGATTGTAGTAGCTTGATGTGCTGGCGTCTGTACTATATTGTTGGTCGAAGGTGATATTAATATTTTATAAGGAAGAATCACCATTGCTCTTAATAATACTTTACAATAACTAAACAAACTCTCCACATTTCAAACTGTGAGATTACAAATTCTAGTGAACGTTAAAATGCAATACATTGAGCCGACTCCACAGTCTTCCATAGACTCGTTCTCTTAACAACCAAAGAGTAAAAAAAAGTAAAAATTTAGTTTTTCGATTGTCGTTGAAACTCAGGAACCAATATGGTAAAAAGCGAAAAGGTTTTGAATCAGCAAATTCGATTATTTTGTACCCTCTTATTCATGTTAACCTTTTGATTGCCACAGTCATGTATAGATGACAAACCAAAATGTGCCCAGCACGCCACGGTTCGACTACATGACAGACTTTGACGTCGAGGGCACGTTTTTGATTTTTTGACGTGAGGCGGTCAAAAGGTATGTATTATAACTAAAATGATGTTTTAATAATTATAGTCCTTCCACTTTTTTAGTATGAAAATGACAAGGATAGGAAGTGTTTAAAAGCGTTTTAATAAATGCAAAGTTTTTTTTATGAATAAAAGGGACAGATATAGTTTTGAAGAATCAAAACCTACACAGGGTCAATTTAACTTAACTAGCGAAACTCCGTAGACGTGATGGATATCTAAACATGATAAAACAAAAAAAAAATACGACGAAGATTATTTGTGCTCATTAGCTGGGTCCACACCATTATCATCTTCATCATCACAAGCCGTTGGTCCTGGCTGTCATTCGTAGATCTTTAACAGTAGTTACGGATCGTCAGAAGACCGAAAGTCTGACAAAGAGACTTACCAAGGGGTATCGTATTACCCAGAAACTGGGTGGTGGAGGTCAGATAGACAGCCTCTCTATGTAAAATACTGGTGTTCAGCTGCATCCGGTTCGACTGGAAGCCGACCCCAACATAGTTGGGAAAAGGCTAGGCAGATGAGCTAGGTCCACATCGGACGATCCAGTGCGCCCCGATCGGGCGCCGTCGGTGTGGACGTGCCGCGCTCGATGCGAGCACATGTGGAACGGCCGAGCCGACTGCTGTCGGTATTTTGACAGTGCTAAAAGGCGCCATAGTCGTTTGGCGAGCTCGGTGTGGATGGTTGTCTGTAGATCGGGCGATCGGGCAATCCATATCGAGCGTGTGTTCAACTGAACTTAGTAACAACTATTTAATGAGCAAATACTTTAATTATGTCAATAACTTAATGAGTAGAGCAACATTGTTTTATATAACAAGTTTCATTTCTCGAAAGAGTCTCGAAAAATCTATGGCAGGTTAGCCGCGCGACGACTCCCGGCCACCGTAGGCGCGGGCCTGCGGGCGGAGAGTAATGGGTAGCTCACCGTCCGATCAGGACCAGGCCCGTGCCGGAGGGCGCGTACGTGTTCCACGCGCGCCTCAAAGAGATGTCAGCATCGAGGAGGGGCCCCATAGGGCCGAAGCCTGCCGGGTCAGCGGGATTGTCCAAAGGGTTATCGCTGGCCCGGAACATAAAGGGCTAAGGAAGGAACACGGGTGGGTTTTAGTCAGTAAGAGTCTGACACTCCCTTCCGCTCCACGCAGAGCGGGAAGGGTCATTTGATGATTTCCAACACAAAAAAAAAAATCTATAGCAGGTTTCCTAAAACGGATCGTGCGAAAGAATCTCCGATCCACAATCGGAGCTCTTTATTCGCAGATCGTCGGTATGGACCCAGCTAATGACCGTAATTAGTGTAGTTTTACTTGAAATATCAGAAGGACAATTACCGTAATTAAAAACGTTCATAATCTAGCCGCAATCTCATCTCAGCGACAAAATTTGTCAAAAATGAGAGGTATTTTTGACAGATTGAGAATGAGATCCGACTGTGAACGTTCTTAGAACTACGAGCATAGGTCTTCAGTTTAACATGTTCAGATCGACACCATCACATTCGCATAGTTTTAATTAGACCTTTTCTAAATGATTTTTTTTAACCTAAAACGAAACATTTCTTTATACCTATAACATAGTTTCGAAGACATGGAACAATTATATTTTGAAGGAAGATACTTTAGTTATAACATTTTATAGGGCATTTAATGCAGGGAAAACTATCCATTTCAACCGAACATGAGGTGAAATTAATAAAAACACACGTAGAAAGGATGTAGCTTACAATTATTTCAGATATTTATGCGAATATACGTGTTCATTGATATTTAACTAATTTATGTATATATTAATGTATGGTAGACAAGATAATCTGTAAACAATGTCATTCTAATCGATTTTAAACCGACTTAAAAAAAAAAAGAGGTTATGGATTCGGCGCGTTTGTCTTCATGTTGTGTGCACCGATTTTTTTGGCAATGAAATTAGTTAAATATCAATACTTTCTAATAATTAGAAATGGTATGAATCGAGCACTACATACAAACTTCACTATATTTTACTTATAAGTTGATACTGAAGTAGGCCGGCCGCGAATTCAGTCACCAGTGTTGCCAACGTCTTTATTATTTTTATTTCTAGCCACCCTAGTAGATAGTGTTGCCAGATTTTTTGAACAAAGTAGCTGTCATCGCATAAAACCCCTATTTTGTGCTCGAATTAAATTAATTTTACACTGACAGGATAGGTTTTTACGTTTGCTAAAGTGCGTTCCCACACAGCGGCCCACTTTTTCTCAACTAGCAACACCATTCACAGAGACGGCATAGATAATAAAAATACCATAAAGTTTCGACAAGAAACAGAGCTCAGTTCAAATATACCATAACATCTCATAATATATCACTTAATATATTATAAGCTCATAATAAACATCTATTTTTCACACATTTTGATAAATCCAAACTGACCTGATCCCAATCCACGACCTTATTTACCTCTATAAGGTCAAATCTCCGCTCTACAATAAGGCCTTAGACCTCAAAAATCTATTTCGACCTCTAAGGTCACAGAAATCTCAAAATTTTGCTCTATAAGGCCCGAGGACCTTTAAATTTGGATGCTATAGTCGATTTTGATAGCACTTTCCGATAGTGTAAACATTAATGTTATTACTAGCCAGAAATGTAGGTGCTAAATCTTTCTGACTACCCTCCTTTGGGGAATTCAGGCGTGAAGTTATGTTCATGTAGTATCCCTTGTTTGGCAAAAATGGGACGAATATTGTTTTCGCGTCTAGTGAACTACAGTCCGTTCAGTGATTTTACCTCTGGTTTTGCAACACTATCCAAATCATTGTGATCTTTATTCTCATACTATTAAGGCTGCTGTTGGGCTGCTGCCATTGACAGGTCTGTCAAAATGATTATAATCTTTATTCTCGTCACAATAAGATTGCTAAAAAAAAACTGAAATGACTGTAGACACAATATTGTTCATATAATATCACCTTTGGTTCTCAGACTAATTTTGCCGACCGCCCACTTTAAGCTTTTTATTTTATCATCTTGTTTTAAAACATAATTTTTGACCGGAAGTGTTTTTTTTAAACCAATTTACAGACATAAATATCATTTACGATTCACGGCAGATTTCTTCATGGCTTCGGTAAACCCATTTCTGTTCATAACTTTACAAAAAACCAGTTTACACCACCGGAAAGTCCCAAGGAAATCAATAAATCTATCATCAAAAGCATGTCCTCAATTGGGCAGTGAACCCGCGGCCGTCGACGTACGCTACGCACGCATCTAGTCAGCCTTCCTCGGCCTTCGCTTGCGGACCTCGGGTCGCTCCGTGGAGTCGCAGGGCTTCGAGTCGCCGGCGCCTTCTGCTGGCTTGTCTTTCTCTTCTTCAGATGACTGTGGGGAGAAGAGAAGATTATAAGAATGGTAAGTATGCATATGTCGTTGAGCTTGCGCTTCATACCCAAAGGGTGCCGGACCCTATTACTAAGGTTCCGCTGTTCGTCTGGGAAAGCGCTTTGAAATTTTCAGTGTGTACTATGGCCGCTATGATAAAAAATAAAATTACATTAAAGGGAAGGCAAAATCCTGCATCGCGCAAGCAGAGTTTACCGCGCAACTAGCTTGTATACCGTCCAGATATCTATCGTCGAAGTCCGGTTAAGCAGATGACAATCTGCTAGGTGGAACTGCGAGAAGCCCTTACCCGCTGGCGACGGGACAGGGCGTCGCGACCGTGCGTCTGGCGGCAATCTACGCGCCGCTTGAGATGTCTTTAGCAAAGTTGTTTCGACATTGTTTGGAGAGTAGTAGTTTTTTTATTTCAGATATTATAACTGTACGTTTGGAAGAGATTTTGGAGGTCATGATTATCATTATAAAATAAATTATTTTTAAATTTTAATCAGCCTTTGTGATCACTTCACTGATGCTTATCAAAATCAGTCAGTTTTTCCAATAATTAAAACCGCGGCGAGTACAATAAATTAAACTGTTTTGGATGTTACACTATTCGCCGCGCCAGTCGCTCGGCAAACTTCGCCGGTCGCTACGCGTGTACATTTCTATACATTTGTTTTAGTCGCAAGACGCTTCGCCGTTCGCACCTCGCGAATTTTCGCTGCAGCGAATGTCCCGTGGCCAGGCAGTTATAAAAAAAAAAAACTATCGTCGTGCAGTTGCCCACCAGACACAACACCCGTCTGGTCGCAGGATCCTTCCTTTCGTATGGAGGATGAGTGAACTTGACTACCAGTTTCTGTTCACTAATAAAGATAATTCAATGTAACTCACATCACTGGGGGAGTTCTTCTCTGCATCACTGTTGACATTCTCGTCGTCATCCACAATGTCGTCATTGATCAGCTCCTGGAAAATCACCATCAACAATTAGGTACCATTTTTACTTTTTGAAGTGAAAACTTCTTTATCCGCTCAGTCAACTCCCCTGTTCGTAAATAAACTATTGTCAGATCACTCGCGTCATTTCAATGCACAGTAATTTTGCTTGACACTTGCACAGGAAGTCACAATTTAGCGCGAGACTACTTACACACGCACCGGATAGGATTTGATACTGATACGACTAGGGATAGGATTTGGGGGATGCCTTTGCTCAGCAGTGGACAGTGTAGGCTAAATAAAAAATAATTGGAAATGTAAAAAATAAAATAATCATAATCCCATAGTTCCCACTGCTGGGACACAGGCCCCCTCTCTGTAAGAGGGAGTGTGCCATAATCCACCACGCGGGCCCAGTGTGGGTTGGTAGATGTCACATGTCTTCGAATTTTTGATTCTAGGACATGCCGGTGTCATCACGATGTTTTCCTTCACCGTTTTGGTCATCAGTGGTGATGAAATAATGTACACAAAGTAAAGCGCCTATCTGGGTTCGAACCTACGACCTCTCGTAAGTCGCAGCCGATACCGCTGGAATACCACTGCTCTAAAAATAAAATACGGCATTTTAAGGCATATTGTCAGAGCTTCTACACTGGAAGTCTGTGGGTCTGTCACACCAAAAGATCACTAGATGCCCTTCGCGTCCAGTATAATAATATCTTCAGGATGATGTTGGGGCTGCCACGTTTCTGTAGTGCATCGGGGATGTTCGCGTTGTTTCGCACTGATGGCTTCCATGCAATCATTCGCAAGAGGACGATATCCTTGATCTGCAGAATGCGTGGCAGCCGCAACATAATCTTGAAGACTGTGGCTGACAGGGTTTCATCTCCGCTGTGGAGGTCCCTTATTAAATCGGTCATTTAATTACAATTTTAATTTTAATTTGCATTTAATTTTTGTTATTGATTTTAATTTTGATTCTAATTTTGATTTTAATTTTGATTTTAATTTTGACTCTTATTCATTTTAATCATTTTAATCCTCATTTTAATTGTAAGGTATTGTCATTTATGTAATATTGTTATTTATAATGTAGTATGTACCTACCTATGGATCTTTGATATCTGAATTAAAATATTTTATTTTTTATTTTTATTTTTAAATACACAACCTTTTTAGAAAAGGCGATATACTATGGCCCTCTTACCTTAAAAAAAATAGAGTTAGCAGGTATTTGTATAGTTATTACCTGGTCATCATCAGACTGCTTGTCCTTGCCATCCTGGTCGCCGCGCGCTCTCTTGTCCAGCTCCTTCTGTGAGATGAACACCTTGTCTCCTCGGCGAGGCGGGTATAACAAGTCGATGATGCATACAAGGAGCTGAAACGTTAGACAGTTTGGGTGTAAACGTCTTTCAGTTTGTAAAAGGAGATCAGTGGCATGTCCCCATATTGTTTTTTTTTTCAAAATGGTGGACCATGAATTTTTTTTTTTATCAAAAAAGTGGACGCAATTTTGAAAAAAAGAAAGTGCGTATTAGAGGTGTCTTTGCCTTCGCATCAAGCGTTGCTCGAGGTCGCGTAGACATGACTGTATCGAACGAAACTAGTGGTGTTGCAAGCGTTACCAGCGACGCGCATAAGTTCGACGATTTTTCATCGTTTTCGTTTTTTTTCGTCATTTTAGTGCTGTATATTTCATAAAAAAAATTAAAAGGTCATAATTAAATGATGTCCCCTTTTAATGTGTTTCATAGATGGTGCCTAACCCAGACCATGCACTATGAAACAGGTAATAAAGTCCTCCAAACCGAATCTCAGCGGAAACCAGCCTTCGGCGCGGGAGATGTTATAGTGCACAAGTGTGTGCGCAATCACAGGTGCACTCTCTCTTCCCTCACTCTCATAGTCCGATGGGATGGCAATCCGACACTACCAGAGAAAGATCAGGCGCAGGAACAACGGCTTAACGTGCATTCTGAAGCACGGGGGTATCACACCGCCAACTTCCAAACTCCGGGCTGTTACTTAGAAATTCCCAATGGAAAATCCCAATAACACTTTGCCTGAGGGGCCTGTGTGGATGGGTGACCATCTTTACATACCGTGACCCCTCCGTACATCGGAAAGCATGTTAAGCCGTTGGTCCCGACTGTCATTCGTGGATCTTTGACAGTCGTTACGGGTAGTCAGAAGCCCGAAAGTCTGACAACCAGTCTTACCCAGGGGTATCGTATTACCCAATAACTGGGTTGTGTTAGACTGGAAGCTGACCCAAACATAGTTGCGAAAAGGCTAGGCAGATGATGACAATATGACAAAGACAATATGTACACTTGCAAACGGCTTAATCTGAAACGGTAACTGGGTTGTGGCGTTCAGATAGGCAGTCGCTCCATGTAAAATAGTGGTATTCAGCTGCATCCGGTTAGACTGGAAGCCGACTCCAACAAAGTTGGAAAAAGGCTAGGCAGATGATGACTGCCTGACCCGGGATTCGAACCCAGACCCGAAGCTCAGCAGTCGCGCTTACGACCCCGAGACTAGCAGGGTAGGTAATAAAAAGGTACTGACCAGTCCAAGCAGAGCTCCGATGAAAATGGTGGCCAGTGCGAAGATGAGGTAGGATCCCCACGTCGGCAGCCCGTATGTCTCCATCAACATGTTGTGAACGCTCTGTAAAACAGTCAAGTTTCTAGGTTAGCGATGGGTAAATCAATATAATTATACTATGCCGACGACGTCAATCATAATTCGATGCCTCCCACGCATAAGGTCGTAAGGCTAAAAAAACATTAATATCAGGAGAGCATTTTTTTTATGTTAACGTATAAAAAAATGCCCTCCTGATTTAATGTTTTTTAGCCTGACGACCTTAAAAACACGAAAAACGACGAAAAAACATTAATGTCAGGAGAGCATTTTTTTTACGTTAACGTATAAAAAAAATGCTCTTCTGATATTAATGTTTTTTAACCTGACGACCTTAAAAACACGAAAAAACATTAATATCAGGAGAGCATTTTCTTTATACGTTAACGTAAAAAAATATGCTCTCCTGACATTAATGTTTTTTCGCCGTTTCCTATCTGACTACTCTGAGAAGAAAGGCCGAAACAACACACAAGTCTCAGTCACAGGTCACAGTCTCTTTTAAAGTACAGATATAATCTTGGTCAGATCCTGTGAAGACCATGTAGATTGGTGTCTTTGAGAAAAGAACAACACAGATTGAGTTGACCTGTCCAGTCATTACACGCATTTGTCAGCAATCGTACAGCTCAACTCAGAACTTAAGGAATGTGTGCGTGTGTTTATATGTTTGTTACTTCTTCACGCTCAAACGACTGGACCAATTTTGATAAAATTTTGTATGGAGGTAGCTGACAAAATTTTTTTTGAAGGGAAATTATCAAATAGTCTCTGGGCGGAGCGGGAGGGTGTGTCGCTTTTACTGACTAAAACCCACCCGTGTTCCTTCAGTTGCCTGTGCCAGGGGCCACGGTATCTCTTTCGAACAGCTCGCGACCCTGGCAGTAGCTGACACCCTGGATTAACATATAGGCTACTTTTTATCCCGATATTCCCACGGGATCGACACTTATGTAGGTGAAACCGCGGGCGCAGCTAGTATTACTATAAACAGTCACATATTACATACCCTGAGCGCCTGGCTGAGCTTGAAGAACTCAGCGACCAGGGTCATCTGTATGGAGTGTGGCGCCTTCCACGAGGGTACTGGGTCAGTCTGCTTCCATCGCTGGTCTTCAACATAACGCAGCATAGATTCCACGTCGCGGGGACCCTTGTACTGGCGGAATTCACCCTCGATCACACTGGAGAAGAAACCATATATCAAGAATTTGGATAGAATGGAGACTGCCTATACAGAGTCAAATTAAATTGGCTAGCGAAACTCTGCAAAACTGGTGGGCAAAACATGATAAAAAAATATTTGAAGTTTTATTTTTAACGATCAACGACCGCTGGTAGTGTTGTTGTCGGTTCCCTACAAAATGGTTGAGCTGGATGGTGCTGATCCACGCATGCATCATGTTCGTTTGTTATGTTTTTCCAGTAACCCTGTGTAGGTATTAGGTACCTACTGTAGAGGTTTGTTATGTATGTTGCCCTTAAAGTAACACTGGTAGATAATATTTGTTGTGGGTTATGATTAAAAAGTTAAGATGTGGATGTCAGAGAAAAACAGATGGTTTTCTGAAGATAGAAGTAATTTTTATATTGAACGTGTAATATTAATTCCTTGAAACAATATAGTCGTGAATAATCCTATCGAGTTTCAATACTAGTTGTGTAGATCCCGCTGGATCTTCACAGTACTCACTGGAAGATCGTAGGTAGAGCAGTAACAACGAATCGGCCGCTTAATCCCGGTGACTTAGTGACGTCAACTCCGGCAGTTCTTACGCCGAGCGCCTTTCGGGTCGCCCGGGTGGACAGCTCGCGCCATGCCGGGGAGAGAGCGTTGCAGGCTGGGCACCAGGGAGCGTAGCTGAAATAAGATAGATGAAATTTAGAACAGGAGGCCTAAAAAAGCCACTTTTTTTTCCGGATGGGAAATCATCAACCCCGCTCTGGGTGGAGCGGAAGGGAGTGTCAGACTCTTACTGACTAAAACCCACGCATGTTCCTTCCTTAGCCCTTTCTGTTCCGAGCCAGCGGTAACCCTTTCGGACAATCCCGCTGACCCGGCAGGCTTCAGCTCTATGGGGTCCTCGATGCTGACATCTCTTTGAGGCGAGCCACAAAAAAAAGCGACTTAGGCAGAATCATAATCATAATATGGCGAAGACAGTCCGTGTTTTTCTTTTTTTCGCTGCACTACGTAGGTATAATCAGAGATTGGGATTGGATTGATTGGTATTTAAGCACAGACAAAAAATATAACTGAAAAGTCCTTGACCAATTTGATACGATTTGGTATGGGCATTTTTTTTTTTTTTGCGGATGGGAAGTCATCAAATGACCCCTCCCGCTCTGAGTGGAGCGGAAGAGAGTGTCAGACTCTTACTAACTAAAACCCACCCGAGTTCCTTCCTTAGCCCTTTATGTTTCGGGCCAGCGGTAACCCTTTCGGACAATCCCGCTGACCCGGCAGGCTTCGGCCCTATGGGGACAATCCGAATTATAGTATACCTAAAGTAAAAGTGCGCAGTGTAGTGCACACCTATACCCTATTTCAAGTTAAACAGATATCAACTTTATTTCAATGATAATTAAATTGATTTTAGAGTGACTAAGCACTATTGACAAAGTTATAAAAATGTTTGAAGTTGTAGCGTAAACTGAACTTTATCGTGTAGGAATTAAAGTTATTTGTTATTTTTCCATTAATTCATATTTGTTTACATTTTTGGCAAAACAATCGCGAATGCACTATAAAGTGCTTTACTGGCCTATGAAAACGTTGCAAAAATGACAATACCAAGAATTGCTCTCATCTTAGACACGTGAATTGACAAAGACCCACAAATCACTAAATGCATTTGTTTATACGAAATTACGAATATGAACATTATGGCATAGGAATAAGGTTCGTATTCGTATGGAACGCTTACTTTACTGTATCTATTAATCTTGCTCTACAAATGGCGACGATAGTTGTAAGAATATCACTTCCAGTGCAGTAGACGTGGTCACGGTAATATTATCTGTACAGTATTGTGACTCGGCCATGTTCTAGAAATAATTACCTACAGCCGCGCGGTACGTAAACACGCCATAGGGCTGCTTGCCTCCAGTATTTTAATTTCATCAATCTACTTCGAGTTTCTTTCTAGTTTTGTAAATATTATATTTTTTATTCAAAAAAATGAATTTCGTTGTGTATGAAATAGGAAGAGTTGAATAAAAATACATGTTGTATTTTTTTATTAGTAGATTTAATAAAAAAAAACTTATTGACGAATTCAAGCAACCAAAAACAGCACAATATAGTCTATGATTGCTCTTTGGATATTAAGTACTTGTACTGAAATAAATATTTGTCACAAATCGCACGCTTACTGCTTACAAAACCATCACACCGTCCCGCGTCCGGCGTCCGTTCGTCAATGCGGAGCATTCGAAACTCTTTGTTTACCGAGTTTAAACCGAACTCGAGGCGCTTAGGTATGGCTCGCGTTCCGACCGTTTGTATGAAGATAGAATACTGTATAGATAATATTACCGTGACTTGGTCTAGTTTTAGTAGTGTTTTTCGATAGCTACCCCCTTCGAGTACACTCGCATGGTTGATAATGATAATGCTACAAATTCTAGCACGTTATCAATCAACATGTTACATTTTAAGCACTTGTATTGTTTCGAGATTATCGATTGCACTCAAGTCAACTCAAGTGTACGCATTTGTTAAGCCTGTCTGATAATGGATACTTATATTCAACGTAAAATGTGTAGGAGCCTTAACACACTATCAGTAGCAATCTAAATAATTTTGGAGGATATTGCTAATCCATTGCTTCATAATATCATCTGCCTAGCGTTTTCCCAACTATGTTCGGGTCGGCTTCCAGTCTAACCTGATGCAGCTCAGTACCTACCAGCATTTTACATGGAGCAACTTCCTATCTGACCTCCACAACCCACTTACTGGGTAATACGAAACCCCTTGGTAAAACTAGTTGTCAGACTTTCGGGCTTCTAACGACTCGTGACGACTGTCAAAGATCCACAAATTAATTACAGCCGGAACCAACGGCTTAACGTGCTTTGCGAGGCACGGAGGGGTCTCGGTATATAAAGATGGTCACCCATCCACAGACCAACCGCGGCAAGCGTAGCTTAACCTGATCAATCGACCCGTGCGGCAGTTATTACTTAGGTACAATAATAATGTTCAAAAATGTTGTCTGCTCAACAACGTTTCGTTTTCAAGCATAGACAAGTAGGGCTGCCATATTTTGTGTTCAAACAAACCAAAATCGACAAAATTTTGTACAAAATCTGAAAAGTAAAGAAATAAATACTGCTGACGTAATCACCATCCAGACCCCCCATCCCCCATGTCATCAAAAATAAAAAAAGCAGACCCCCCCCCGCCCCCCTGTAGTGCTTACGTAATACTTGAATGGCCTCTATAGAAAAGGGAGAAAAGAGGCATCACATCTCCTATAGAGCTGAAATGTCTCATGTGCCTGTAATAATACGAGCACCCCTGAATCGACGCCAGGTTAATCTTAGTATTGCCATGTTTACTGGGGACGAGATGCCTGTTTTTGGAGATTCAGAAGGCAATATCTAATCAAATCTATCTAATTTAACTAGCCTGTATTGTCCCAATGCAGGGCAAAGGCCTGCCTCTCCCCTTTTCACACAATTCAAACTCGTCCCACCCATCTTCGCCTTGGTCTGCCGCGATATCAAGAAAAGAAAATGTCACGAATAAATACAGATCTGTTTAGACTTTGTTTATTGCACAGAGCTTTCACAGGTCGTCTACAAGATTACAGAGAAGAGTGGACTTTTCGACAACTGCAAATTGACTCTGAGCTTTACTTCTTTTTGAATACGTTTCAAATTGGCAGATTCATGGTCCGATGGCCTAACCTTATCCAAAGCTGCATCAAGTCCTGAGCAACATAATCAGCCTATAATGTTCCCACTGCTGGGACACAGGCCTACTCTATAGGTGGTATGGTGATTCCCTTGCAAGTGTCAAGATATGCGGTATAAACGGAGCATAAACGCCCGTATCTTTTGATTGCGTTGACTTAGAAATTTGATTTTCTAGATTTTTTCACTGCGTCAAGGGATTCCCTGAGTATTTGATATTAATTTCAACTTGATAATTCCACGCGTTCCTGAGAAAAAGAGTCTTGACAGACGGACAAAGAAGTGATTTTATAAAGTTTACGTATTTCCTTTTGAGGTACGGAACCCTAAAAATCAACGGAACATTATTGAAGATACGTACTTTCAGTTGACCTTCCATTAACGCAGCCTTGAGAGCAGGTCGAAGGGTACGACGATAATGACAAACAAAGACTACGCAGCGGAGCGAGAACAAATAATATCGATCGAAAATTACTTGTTTGTGTGTGCACAGCTTGGCATAACATTTTGCCTCCGCAATTCTTGCAGAATAAGTTATTGAAAAAAATGTAGACGAAATATAAGAAAACTAGCTTCTGCCCGCGACTTCATCCGCGTGAAATTTCTTGTACCCCCACCCCGTCGCAACACTTCGTATTCGCTTAGCGTTCATTCTGACTTTTTTTCTTTTTGCTCGGCTCCTAAGGGTCATAGCGTGATATTAAATAGCCTATAGCCTTCCTCAAGAATTGGGCTATCAAATGCAAAAATATTTTTACAAATTTGACCGGTATTTCCAGAGATTATCGCGTTCAAACAAACAAACTCTTCAGCTTTATTATTAGTATACAGCGTGTTACGGAAAGGGTATATCCATACAAACGGGTTGAAGAGTGTATCTGGTCCAGAATCTATGTGCAAAGTTTCAGCTCAAAAGCAATAACTTTGAAAATGCATAATATTTTATTTATTTCGATAGTTTATTAAATTGAAATCATAACAAATGTGTCACCGCACTACGAGGGTCATTAACATTATCCATTACGTGTCTGTGCGCCTAGCACACACGCACATCACGGCGGCGCCGCGGCGATCGGGAAATCCCCGATCTGCGAATCGTAAAAGAGCACCGCGCGCGGCGCGGCCCCTTTCTTTGCCTACGATGTTACGGGAAACGTAATAATTATGTAAAAAATTAAGAATAAGTTGATAAATGAAATTTTTTAAAGTAACTTACATTTTAAAGGTGAGGTTCAATGTGCTGGCCTTGGCGTTGTACGCACAAAGCCGCACGCTCGTTCAGATTTCGCTGAACATTGCGGAGCATATCCGGCGTTACACTCCTGAAGGCGTTTTTAATTCGCACTTCCATTTCGAGCACGGTATCACACTCCACTGCGTACACATCATCATCTCATAGTATTCGCTATTACTGCGTGACGACATTTTCACGAAAATTTCTACAACGATCACTGATCTGCTAATCACAACTTCGCACCGATACAGACAGAGAGCGACTAAAAAGCACACGAAAAAAGTCGGATATCCTATTATCCTAGTACTAAGGGTAACTGACCCAATTATTGCTTTCGAATTTTTTTTTCTTTCATAATAAATTGACCGACTTACGACACGAAACACGTCATAAGAAGCATCTTTCATGCGTTAATACACGAAAATGATAAATCCATTTGAAAATTAACCTTAATTAAATGAACAATACAAACATTGTAATTATTGTTCCCTAAAAGTTTATTTTGAAATGAACAAGTAAGTTTTAGTTGCTAAACTTTGCTTACATGGATATTGGGGATAATCAGGAAATAAACAAAAGTTTTGAACATAAAACATAATTAAGCAAAAACTGCTTTAAATCAAAATGAAAAAATAATTTCATAAAAAGCAGAAAACTGCCTCATTGACCCTAAACATCACTGTGTGGGTAACCTTTGTTATCCTACATGATTGTAAAAGTACAGAAATTAGGGTTCAGTATTATTACTGTGAAAATTTCCGTTACTCATGAAGTGAATAACTTCTCTTGCATATGATGGAGACATTCGCTGATTACGGAAAATTTAAACACTTCCCGTTCAAACACGGCGCACGCGCCTGTCATCGACGATCGGACAACTGTAAACAAAGTGACGTGTTTGGATACATTTAATAATTCAATTGTTTTTGATATTATTAGCGGTATGCGATGTCAGCGGTTGTTAAGAAGTAACTACAGCCATAACACCTACATATTCAATTTAAAAATTTACTAAAAATAAAATTAAGTGCTGAACCCTCTGGCATTATTTGTACCAGGACACACATAAGTTACGTAAGAAAGTTTTCTAGGGTTCATTTTCAACTTTATCGAATATTTTTTTTTTGTATTGAGTGGTTTTGTAGTTTCCTATTATTGCAGTTTTAACACACTTTTGACAGCCATTTATCTCAGTTAGTTACAATGTCAAAAAAACAAAAAAGGATGATTATGCTAAACTTAAAGGAGATTTGCAGGAAAATTGTTATTATTGCTGACATAGAAAATTTATTGAACTTAGTTGGATAACTGATGATGACTGCATGTAGTCATTTAATTCATAGAAAATTTGGGCTACAGCTTTTAGGAGTGTTTTAGTTGATATTTAAAAGATTTTATGAAAGAAAAAAAAATACTCATACTGTATTAATAATTACGTAGATACATACTAGGCAGCACGTTTTTTTTACTAAAAAACAAGTAACTCATTTGTGTTCAAATGTGTAATATTTTGTGGAATAAAACTAACATGCGGAACCCCTTTTAGCAAATAGTACCGAGAGAAACAAATCTTTTACCGAGTTGTTCTTTTGTGTGTAGTTTATTGACACCGATCAGCTGACTTGGTCTAGTGATGTGTAGAATTCAATTGGAAGGATTTTTATCTTTAGTTAAATGTTTTTTAACTTTCTAATTATGTAGGTATAGGTATTAAAAAATGTTGCCATGTAGTTCATTATCACCAAAAGAATCAGTGTGTTTGATATGTCCATACCCTTTACGTAACACACTGTATACCTAGTTATGGATAGTTTGTGTGAAAGATGATTTATGGCTTAGTTAATGATGTGAATTCGGACATGCGGGTTGATAGAGATGATGGAAGGAAGAAAAGGATGTTCTGCGCAGACCCCAAATCAATTCGGACAAGCACAGGAGCACGATGATGTCTACATTGGCAAGGGAGCGATGGAGTATATAATGAGGAGTCAACACCTCCGACGCTCCTTGGAAACAGTCCCGCAAATCTTGCTGCATACCGAGTCTATTCAAAAGCAAGATTGTTTGACTATATCCGAATTTATTCTTTAAATCTTCATTGGTGGTGCAAGGACTACCTCCAACGCTCCCTGCATAGACATTCCCGCAACTACTCTATCTGGATAGCTAGTTTATTTACTGAACCCGGCAGTTTGTATCGCTACGGCTACATTATCCCGGGCGGGCAAAAACACATCGGGAGTAAGGACAACTGTCAAATCGTGTTGTCATATATTCTTAGATCTGCGGGGTAATTGCGTAACACTATCAGTAGCAACGGGTTTCATTTTGGCAGTTCAACAACATTCATTGCGTTTACGTTGTTGAGCAGACAAACTTTTCGAATATATGAAGCAGGATTAGCAATATCCTTCAAAATTATTCAGATTCAATCAATCAATCAACTAAGCCTATCGCAGTCCACTGCTGGACATAGGCCTCTCCCAGACTGCGCCACAGCACCTTGTCCTCCGCCTTCCGCATCCAGTCTACCCCAGCCACCTTCTTTAGGTCGTCCGTCCATCTAGCTGGGGGGCGTCCCACAATACGCTTGCCGATACGCGGTCTCCACTCCAGGACTCATCTGCTCCACCGGCCATCGGTCCTTCGACAGACATGGCCAACCCACTGCCACTCCATATTGAGATTGATAGTGTGTTACGCAATCAGGGTACGGGTCCCGAAGTAATCTTATGACTGTAGGTGATACGGAGTAGGAGACGCCCGTGACTAAGATCTAGACTACGGATTTCGTATCTAGAGAGTTGACCCCTGATTATGAGACACTAGCTTCAGCCCGCGACTTCGTCCGCGTGAAATTTCTTGTTCCCCGACCCACCCCGTCGCATCGCATCACCTGCCCGCGATAACACTTCGTTTCCGCTTACGTTCTTTGTGACTTTTGCTCGGCTCCTAAGGGTCATAGCGTGATGTTAAATAGCCTTTCTCAAGAACTGAGTTATAAAATGCAAAAATAATTTTTTAAATCCGACTGGTAGCTCCAGAGATTACCCTCTACATACAAACTTACAGACAAACAAATTTTACCTCTTTATAATATTTGTATAGAAAACACAGCAGAGTGGGTCTGGTTGGTTATAACATGCTAACAACCATATCATAATGATGATGAAACGTCTGCCGTCATCATCACAAATGACATCATACCGTTAGTAGGTACGCCATATTGTTTACCGTTAACGATTCGTTGCCAAGAACTGTTGGTTTATCTGTTCTTATGACCGTCGACAAGACAAAGTAATGAACATTACGACCGATAAAACACCGGCTTTTTGAGATAAGTTTTAATGAAACACCTCATTTGCGTATGAGAAAAAAAATATATAATGGTGTTTACTTTGTGTAATAAGTTTCTTAAAGTGTTAGCTAATCTAACCATTGCTTTTTGGTTTGGTTCACTTGGATCTCGGAGTTTTGGATCGTCGGATATAGTTGAAGTTTACTAAGAAACCAATGGATGTTGTAGACTGAAATTTAATTTGATAAATGAGCTGTTTGGTTTCTATTAATAAAATTATTTTTTATTCGAGAACATCCATCGGTTTCTTACTAAACTTCAATTATATCCGACATTCCTGCATACTTATCTCTTTTGTTGACTGTACATTAACACATGTATAATAAAGATATCAAAATATATTCAAGTCATCAAAACTGTGTGAATCACATCTTAAATATGGAACTTTCAGCCTAAGGAAAAGTGAAAAGACCAATCATTTTGACATAAAAAACCCAAACATATTATTATTATAAATATGAAGAAGTACAAATGTACAGACGCCAGCGCATCAACCTACCCGAAAATGTCAAAATTTCCCAATCAACTTTGAACCTTATGCTATAGCGTTAAAGTTGAAAATCTATTAAAGAATTTTGACAGATTTTAGTAGCTTGATATGCATCTGTACAATACAAAATTCTTCATAGGTATTTATGATAAACTATTCAAGCCTGCAACAACATCAATACTTGCATGTAGCATGACTAATAATAATTAACATTTATGTATGGCATAGTGATGTAACACCTTCAAGACGACTTTCAAATGTAGAGTGACTCATTGGCCCATATTGTCTATTACCTGTCTTGTTTTGTTGTTGGTATTTTAAGAGGGTGACCTATACTGAAGCAACATAATTTGTTAATTACATGCTTCAGTATTTAGCCTATCAAGCATGAAGAGACACAATTACTTATCTATTGAAGAAAGACTCCCGGGAGTCTTATTTTGCATGCTGGTTAATTGCAAAGGCACAGAACTCATCATCATCATCTGCCTAGCCTTTTCCCAACTATGTTGAGGTCGGCTTCCAGTCTAACCGGATGCAGCTGAATACCAGTATTTTACATGGAGCGACTGCCTATCTGACCTTCACAACCCAATTACAGGGTATAAAATACCCCTTGATAAGACTGGTTTGTCAGACTTTCGCAAAGGCACAGAACTATGCATGCTATTCATGAAAACCAGCTAGAGAAGTTATAAATTCTGGCAAATTTTCTGTTTACATTAAAGCTGGATGCTGGAAATTAGGTACATAACAGCCTACAATTTATTATTTTTGAATGAGTACAAATATTTGATTTTTTAAACAGACTCAAGTGTCAAATGACCTCGAAATATATTATCAAGTTCAGTTAGCACCATTAGTCAAATAATTATGAAGTTAAAATGTTTACTTTTGACTCTAAATAGTGTGTATTTATACATAGGTAATTGTTGTGAGTCAGCTTTCATACTGTAATGAGGTCTGCACAGTCTGATGTTAAGGTGCTTAAAACAGGTTTCTGGTGCAGGGAAGTCTGTGCGGGTCGGTACCGATCGGTGCAGGTGAAATAGTCCCACACTAACTTATGCGCTCACACATAAAGAAACAGGAAAAACATGTATCCGTTTCCTTCCAAAGATCAACCTGCAGATACCTGTACCGGGAGTTGAGACCAAAAACCCGCTTCTTTTTGTAAGCACCCTTAAATTTTGTGTGTAACTTTTAAATGTGGTATTGCTAAACCTGTTGCTCATTACTGGGTCATAATAATAACCATAACATTGACCCATTGCTAATAATAAGTTTATTATTTTTTAGAAAATTAATATTCAGTACAGGTGTCTAATAAATAATATACCTGAATTTTTATCACAGAAATGTCGATCTATGGTCTATAAGCTGTGACAAAATTACTTTGACATTCTTCAATGGAAGTTCTTTCCATGGTGTAGTACAAAATGGAAGCTGAATTTCACACAGAGCGTGCGGAAGTCGCAAACATGTACCAACAATAGACAATGCGTCACGGTTTTCAAAACGGTTCTTTTACATAGACCCTATCGACCTTGTAGTGGTTATTGAACCCAAACGAGTGGGCTGTTTCTAGACTCCAATTACACCTTAAAAAATCTCTTTTTAGGGGTTAAAGCTAGTGCCACATGGAAATTAGGTATTCGAGCAAAGTTGTAGGTACTGTTTGTACCACTATTAACGTAATTCACACCTAAATAATCAAGGAAAAAATTTGACACGTTCCCGTAAATTGGATGAAACCGGCTATAGCAAAAAATACTTACAATTCTACCATCCATTCTCCATCAAGGATATCTTTCCAGTTGTCTTCATCTAACTCGCGGTTGGCACTCACAAAACCAGTAAAACAACATAAAATAAATGAGAAATAAAGGAAAAAATGTAAAATTTGCGGAACCGTGTGTACGCGCGCCATGTTTAATTTTGCTGTAGTGTTGCCAGTTAACAAAGCTTGTTTACTACTAAAATCATTAAAGTGTTCTAGGACAAAATATTTGTACCTTAAAATGGTAGATTTCAAAATATTAATTTTAATCGAACTTTATTTGAAAACTTAAAAAAATAAAATTAAAAAACTTTAATTAAACCATATTTTTTTAATGTATTTACAAATAAATATTATTAATACTACAGCCACTGCCATCTTGTATGTACATACAAATTATGAAACGCTAGTATAGTTGCGAAGATTCAACACAAGATGTCGCTACACGAAACAAACAGCAGTGTAGAGTGAAGAGAATAGAAGACAAATTGTTATCTTCATTTCGTTCGGTAGTTTATACCATAAATCACGATTGATTTGCAAAAGATATCATCATCAGCCTAGCCTTTTCCCAAGTATGTTGGAATCGGCTTCCAGTCTAACCGGATGCTGCTAAATACAGTACCTCTTTACATGGAGCGACTGCCTATCTGACCTCCACAACTCAATTAGGTACTAGGTAATACGATACCCATTGGTAAGACTGGTTGTCAGACTTTCGGGCTTCTGACGACCAGTAGATACCTAACGACTGTCAAAGATCCACGAATGACAGCCGGGACTAACGGCTAACGTGCTTTCCGAGGCAGGAAAGGTCTTGATATGTAAAGATGGTTACCCATCCACAGACCAACCGCGGCAAGCGTAGCATAACCTGATCAATTGATCCGTGGGGCTGACTTATTACTTAACCACAAGCCTCTCTGAAATATGAAATCTAAGGCATTTTAGAAAACCTCTTTTACCTATGTAGTTGTGATTGTGAGTAGAGTAGGTACCTACGCAACTATCTAAATGAGCTTTTCTCGGTCGGGCTTCTGACATCAGGCAATAGAAAGTTGATAAAATCGACCAGTAATCCTTTATTTTTTTCAGCTGCATCGGGTTCGGGTTAGACTGGAAGCCGACCCCAACATAGTTGGGAAAAGGCTAGGCAGATGATGAATGAATCCTTTATTTTGTTACAAGTTTTAGGGTTTCTATTGTCAAAACTTCGCACGAGGCTTCAGTTGTAGGCGGAATGGGAAAATGGTAGGTAAAATGTTTGAGTTTTTGCGACACGACCGCGAGTCAATTTGTGTTATAAACCTACTTTAGTGTAGGTGTTTCGTCGTAAACATAGGTTCATGGTCGATCAGGAATAAACGAAAGCTTGGCAGACGGGTTGTTTTTAAAAAATCGGGCGATTTTCAACTTACCTACCTACTTACCTACTTACCTACTTTAAAAGTCGTAGTACCCCAACTGTTAAAATGTTAGACCATTGAGCGTGAGTAGGTCACAGGAAACTGAAGGAACGCGGGTGGGTTTTAGTCAGTAAGTCTGACACGCCCTCCAGAGTGGGAGAAGTTATTTGATAATTTTCCACCCAAAAAAAAAACCGGGCAAGAGCGAGTCGGACTCGCACACGAAGGGTTCCGTACCACAAGGCAAGGAGCCCCCTTAAATATTTATTTTATTCTGTTTTTAGTATTTGTTTATGGAAGAAAAAGACATGTTGCGCCGACCGGACCCCAATTAAAATGGTATAAAACCAACAGAGCATTGATCAGCTTATAATGTTCCCACTGCTGGGACACAGACCTCCTCTCTTGGAGAGGGAGTGGGCTGTAATCTACCACGCGGAACTAGTGCGGGTTGGTGGATGTCACATGTCTTCGAATTTTTGGTTCAAGGCATGTCGGTTTCCTCACGATGTTTTCCTTCACCGTTTTGAGAGCAGTGGTGATGAAATAATTTACACAAAGTAAAGCGCCTGATGCCCGGTTCCGAACCCGCGACCGCTGGGCTACCAGTCTACCACTGCTCCAATGGCAAGAGAATGATCCAGTAAAATCTGCTCTTCAATACTTTGTCATAGACAAAAATAACCTACTACAAGTAATTCCTCAAGTCAGTTCTTTATAAAACAGAGAGCAGGGGTGGCCCACAGTCGTAACGGCCGCGACTTACGACTTGTAGGTCGTAGGTTCGAACCCAGACAGGCGCTTTACTTTGTGTAAATTATTTCATCACCACTGCTCTCAAAACGGGAGGGGCCCATGGCTAAATAATAACAGCCGCACAGGTCGATCGATCAGGTTAAGCTACGCTTGCCGCGGTTGGTCTGTGGATGGGTGACCATCTTTACATACCAAGACCCCTCCGTGCCTCGGAAAGCACGTTAAGCCGTTGGTCCCGGCTGTCATTCGTGGATCTTCGACAGTCGTTAGGTACAGGTAGTCAGAAGCCCGAAAGTCTGAAAACCAGTCTTACCAAGGGGTATCGTATTACCAGTAACTGTGTTGTGGAGGTCAGATAGGCAGTCGCTCCATGTAAAATACTGGTATTCAGCTGCATCCGGTTAGACTGGAAGCCGACCCCAACATAGTTGGGAAAAGGCTAGGCGGATGATGCTCTCAAAACGGTGAAGGAAACCATCGTGAGGAAACCGGCATGTCCTAGAACCAAAAATTCGAAGACATGTGACATCTACCAACCCGCACTGCCCGTGGTGGATTACGGCCCACTCCCTCTCACCGAGAGGCCTGTGTCCCAGCAGTGGGAACATTATAGGCTGATTATGTAATATAAGTGTATGTAGACAAAAAGAACCTAGGTACTAGAAGTTATTCCTCAACTCAGTACTTTGTATTAAACGTTAAAAACTGTCAGCCAGTGCTGTGCTTATCGACAGCGGTGTCGATGTCGCACTCATAGGGTTTCGTCACCGGCTTCGTCTACTATCGATCGAGTATGTCCTCTGTTATGTTCACGATAAAGAGAAACGGGGGTCATCTGGAAACATTACTTATAATTCGTATAAAATCGGCCTACAGTGTCCCCACTGCTGGGACTCAGGACTTCTCTGGGTAGTTATTTTCTTCTACATATTGTAATAGAAAACTTAAATTATGTTATCTTGTAGCAACTTAGTTTATGGGGGGTGCATCTTCAGTTCCATGAAGCGAGCTCGATCATTTTTAGGGTTCCTTACCCAAAGGTTAAAACGGGACCCTATTACAAAGGCTCCACTGTCCGTCTGTCCACCTCCCTGGCTTAAAAATAAATGAAAGGTGTAAAAACATTCAGAACAAAAAAAAAACGAAAACACTTAAATAGATCGCTTCGCTCGCTCATGCATTATGAAATCTCTCGATTTTAACCCTTTGAACGCCATTGTCACATATACGTGACAAGCAAGCGCGTGCCCTGTACGCCAGTCGTGTGTCGCCTATCCTATTACGAGCGACATAAATATGTGACAAAAAATGCGGTGCACTTTATCACGAAATAAACAATTAAATCATTACTTTTGTGTGTGTTTTAAATGTACCTATACCTTAAATATTTAAAATTGTGGCTTGGCGTGGAGGGCACGCGCGTGCGTTTATGCTCTGGCGTTCAAAAGGTTAAAGCTTTTTTTTGCATTAGTCAACAAAGTACCAAACTCCTATTTCCGAAAATCTAATCGACCGACTGCTTCGCCCGCTCTTGCATCCTACTCTATTTTAATTCTTAAGCATATATATATAAATCCACACAGATAGATAGACACACTTTTTGTATGCATGGACAAAATAAAACCTATCCCATTCGAGGTGATGAAGGGCAAAAACTGGCCAAGTGCAAGTCGGACTAGCACACGAAGGGTTCCGTACCACAAGGCAAAAACGCCAAAAAAAACAACTTTGTTGTATGGGAGCCCCCCTTAAATATTTATTTTATTCGTATCGTATATTAGTACCTACCTATTTGTTGTTATAGCGGTAACAGAAATACATCATCTGTGAAAATTTCAACTGTCTAGCTATCACGGTTCATGAGATACAGCCTGGTGACAGACAGACAGGGTTCCGTACTCATAAAGGTTATCTAAGGGAATAACAATATTGGCCTCACTAAATTGGTATTTCGTTAGGGAAAGAAACTCAGTACCCGTAGCACAAAGCCGTCGATTTTAAAGAGGTTTTATTTTAACCTGACAATTTGATACTCCGCTGAAATCTAGATCTCGGATTTAAAACTACCTTAGCAGTCTTATATTTATAAAACCACAATTAAAACTAGCCCCACCAAACCATAAAAACTAGCATATCTAAAGCAGAAGCAACGATACAAAAAATAAAACATAAGTTCGTTCTAACGTAACGCATTTAAGCATTTAAATAAATAAATAGATATCGATCAAATCCCGCGTGACAGTTGTCAAACATCAAAATATTTTACGCGCGCTTTTTTGTGACACGCTGTCTATGGTCAGGGCTGGCTGTAATGGAATTATTTAGGGGTGGTATTCGTTAATTTCATCATTATTTTCTGTATGACATTTTAATGTGAATAGATTTTTGCTGTTTTTTGCATCCTATAACTGCACTTTCAATCTCAATCTGAATGATTTTGATGGATATTGCTTATCCATTGCTTCATATGTTCGAAAAATTTGTCCGCTCAACAACGTAAATAACGCAATGAATGTTGATGAACTGTCAAAATGAAAGCCTTTGCTATTGTTAGTGTGTTACGCAATTACCTCAGGACTAGATGCCTAAAATCCATAAGCATCGTTCTACAATGATTGAGATTCGTACATTGACCTATATACTACCTACTGGATTCGGACGGTTTTTCTTATTCTTATATTGATCCAAATAATTAACGGTCTGAATTTAATTGTTATGCTAGACACACACCTACTTATTCATTCATAATCGTTGCTTAAAGTTAAGTATTGATTAACGATTGTGTATAATAACCATAGGTAAAGTTTTGACGTTTAAGAGCGTTAACGCCGTACGGCATTTCATACAAACTTTCAAGCCTTAATTTCTATGAAATGATGAACCGATTTTAATGAAACTTCATACGCATAACCAGGATTCGAAAAAGAAGATCAATACCTACCTAAGTACGAACTTTTCTAATACCTAGGTACTGAAGATTTGTGACAACCCTAACAGATGCCCTAGTTTCATTCGAAATTCGAACGCAGCCATCGTGTCTATGAGCGTTTTATTTTTTCAATTTTCGAATATTGAACGAATGGAAGCTTCAAATCAGTTGTTTATTTTCATAAGTATAATAGCATTGTTTGTGGACAAGATTATTTCGTATCTCGATCAATATGGCGTACCTATTTATTTTTATTTTGGAGTGTTTGATACGTAACAACGTAGTTTTTGTTGATGACTGTGCGTTTTACATTTAGGTAGGTACTGGTCTGCCGGGACTTTGATGCGGTGATAATTTTTTGTCAAAAATGTCTTTTCCTGTTAAGCATTGGCCATATTATTATCTATTTTGCACTGGGCATGGGTAGTTTGACTAATTTCTAGTGTTGTTTAGTTAGTAAGGAAGAAGGTTAGAAGGTGTATGTCTGTGTGGCTTATAATAATTTATGGTCTGCGTACAATAATTATTGATCGAAGGGTCTGCGGGATAATTTTCTATTAGTAGCAACGGCTTTCGTTTTGACAGTTCAACAACATTCATTGCGTTATTTACGTTGTTGAGCAAACACATTTTTCGAACATATTACCTATGATGCAATGGATTGGCAATTTCCTCCAAAATGATTGAGATTTTGTTACGCAATTACTCCGCAGCTTTCTTAATTGTAATAGCTTTCATTTTGACAGTCAAAAATGGGTTTTATAAATAGATCTTAGTTGCAGAGAATATGGCTGAAAACTCTCGGATCAAATCAAATCAGCTTCTTCAGCAATCTGCACTTTTAGAAACCACTTTTTATGATTATCTACACCTTATTAGGAATTCCATTTCTACCAAATAGCAGAGTCATCCCATGATTCATTGGCAAAGCATCGATAGGGGCCATGTTGCTCCAATACTCGGCCGTTATAAAAACAATTTGATCTGATCTATGGTCACAGACGCTAGTCACGAGATTATCGATGTGTGGTCTGTGCAAAGAGTAGTCACTATAGGTAGAGGAAGGCAAAGACTACAATATGATGCTTCTGTGACGTCAGCGAAGGGAATGCGTGAGTGCAGGTCGTCGAGTAAAAGTTAATATAGGAGATATAATTTTATTAATTATACATAATAAATCAGAAGGCCATTTCTCTTACTTAAAAAACGTTCAAATTAAAGTCGCAATCTCATCTCGGCGAACAATCAATGTCAAAAATGTATGTAAATTGATTGTATTTTTGGCAGATTGAGACAGATAAAAATACGATTCTACGATCATAAAAATACGGGAATGCCCCTCATGTTAGCTTTTTCTTGGGTTTCGTTGAAGTTAGCTTCCTTTTCCCGCAATTTCCATTGATGAAAAGCAGAGTGAGTTAGAAACGTAGCGGAGAATGTGTCCTAGAAAGATTCTGCGCGTTCTAAACGCAGAAGAGAGGCATATTTGCCAGTGGACGATGGACTAATCCGGAATAAGGATGGATTATTCTGCCACGTTAGATGCTATTGGTGGATGCCAATAATTGTGTATTTTATTTAACACAGTAAAACAATCAAAGCCGAAATGTCCCCTGCCTGACCAATGATAATAGAAATGAGGTTGGAAAGATAATAAATAATATACATATGTACGAGTATATTATCTTTCCAGCCTCATTTCTATAGTCCGACTTTTAATTAGCTGCAGTAAAATTACACTTCTTAGTAACTCATTTCCATTGATATACTCATTTCGGACTGAGTTTAGAGATCATCATGATCTGCCTTGCCTTTTCCCAACTATGTTGGGGTCGGCTTCCAGTCTAACCGGATGCAGCTGAGCTGAGTAGCCGGATGGTGCTGACTGAGTTTAGACATATGCATGTCAAATATGTTTCGTTTGTTACACTATTCTGTACTAGAACAACAAGATTTGGTTGATGGCCGCGAAAAAACAAAAAGACGCCGATTTCAGTCATCTATGTAACACATAAGCTGTAATTTTACTGCACTAATTAAAAGTCCAACTATAGTGGCATTTGTTGCCAACTCAAATTCGACCTTAAATTCTTCATAAAAGTAAATAGAGGGTCGAGATCGAGACATTAAAATCTAGAACCCCTTTTATTTCACTGCATCCTTTTTCTCGCCGTCTAATACCACCATGACTAATGCTACAATCACTTGAGCTGCCTACCCTCCAACCTAACAAGTAGGTAAGCTTATGTACTCGACTCCCTTCGGTACAAGAATGACATTATATGACTCTTGGCTTTTACAATGACCAAAAGGTCTTTGAACATTGTTAGGGATTGTAGATTGGGATCCGTGTCTAATTGTTTTACTGGTTATACTTACTGCAGTTTTGTATTGTTGGAAAATTTGTTTTCGTCTGCCAGAGTGTGGTTATTCACATTCTGGTGGACGAAAACAATTTTTTTTTTAAATTTTCAAATTTTTTGTCTGTTCTGAACAGACGAGGAACTTTATGGTTAGGTATTCTTTAAAAAAGTCCCGTGTGCCATAAGAATTATTTGCTTTACGGCTGCCAACAGGTCTCATACAACTCATCATCTGCCTAGCCTTTTCCCAACTAGGGTCGGCTTCCAGTCTAACCGGATGCAGCTGAATACCAGTATTTTACATGGAGCGACTGCCTATCTGATTTCCACAACCCAGTTACTGGGTAATACGATACCCCTTGGTAAGACTGGTTGTCAGACTGTCGAGCTTCGGTCGGCCCGTAACGACTGTCACAGTTCCACGAATGACAGCCGGGACCAACCGCTTAACGTGCTTTCCGAGGCACGGAGGGGTCTTGGTATGTGAAGATGCATCCACGGACCAACCGCGGCAAGCGTAGCTTACCTGATCGATCGACCCGTGCGGCTGTTACTACTTAGCCACATGCCCTTCAACGTACATTTGTCTCAAGCTGAATTTAGCAATCTAGGTATGTACTCGTAAATATATTCAGGTCAGCTCGAGACAAAATATGTCACAATTGCTATGGCTAAGAAGATAAATCTCCCTTTGGGAGTGGAGTTCACGCCAATAAGCGACACTCGAGGTTGGAATTCACGATTTTTTGCTTGCTAGAACGTAGTACAAGTCTTTGCACTGATTGCCAGTTGACAAAAATTTGTGAAAGTCGCCATGAACGTTATTTTCAAACATTCCAGCCAACAACATTTCAAAACAACAGCACACCCACAAAACAGAAGACGAGGTTTAATCCCTCAAACCAGTCGAACAATATTTGATGTCCAAAAATTCTAATCATAATTTTTGTTGAAATTCTACAATGAAGTATTAAGCCATTTCATCGGCGTACCTCCATATCGAAAACTGTCAAATATTAACGGAAATGTGACACGATTGTCAAGTTTTTTGTCATGACACGATGCAGAGGAATCAAATTGGGTGTTGCTGTGCTTCGATGTTATTTTTCCACTGTGATTTTGAAAAAAAATATTGGAATTAAGCTGCAAGATGAAGAAAATACTGAGTCCTAGAGTGGAGACCGCGTGTCGGCAAGCGTAGTGTTGAACGCCCCCCAGATAGATGGACCGAAAACCTTAAGAAGGTGGCTGGGTCAGACTGGATGCCAGGGTGTTGTGGCGCAGACTGTGAGGGGCCTATGTCCAGCAGTGGACTGGGATAGGCTGAGTTGATGAATAAAATTGGGTGTTTAAAATTTAATTAACATCGTCAAAGCCTTAAAAGTTCATTTTGTTATCTGAGTATGAGGCTTATGATAGCTCCAGAAACTGTTTTTTTTAGTGTCTGTTGGTGATGAAAAAGACTAATGCACACGTTACTTACGTTCGCTGAAATAATTTAGGAGATCGTCTGGATTAAAGTCCCTTACATGAGGGTAAACCCTTATCAAACGAAATCTGGCAACACCTTCCGAGTTTTTCATACAACCGCAGTTGTCAAATTAGACGGTGTTCGATATTTAACACTTTGACACTGGCAGCTAATCCTCTCGGTCACTCCTCTTTTTGTCGATGGTCTCAAGTGTCATGGCCGACGTCGAATAATCCTTTTAAACGCGCGCTGTTATTAAATAACCTGTGTCGTATTTCTGTTCTTATATGCTCACATTTTATGTAAAAAATGTAATCGGAAACTTGGTATTTTGGGTTAATTCTGGTATCCTGTAGGTGTAGCCGGAGCTGGTTTTGAAAGGCTATATGGAATATACATATTATATTTTTTTCGATAATTTACATCGCCGTATAATAGTAGAAAAATATTCAATGCCAAAAAAGCAATTGAAAGTACCTACCTACTTAAAAAACAAAGTTAAGAAAATGGCCAACCATCGTGGGCATTCGTGGGCATCATATATTGTCAGACGACAACGACTTGACGGCACGGTTGGCGCAGTGATTAAGCGATTGACTGCTGCGCTGCGTGTCGCGGGTTCGATTCCCGCACGGAACAAATATTTGTATGACCTACAAGTAGTTGTTCCGGGTCTGGCTGTTTGTGTATGTGAGTTTAAATGTTTGTAAACGCACCCACGATACAGGAGAAATTCCTAGTGTGGGGCAACGTTTTATTTAAAAAGAAAAGAAAAAAGAATTGTACGCGCTCCATTTTGACGCTCTTGGTGACGGTGTGACGTCTTAGTAACTAAGTCGGACATTGACAACAGGCTGAATCGCAAACACTCATACATTGAAAATTGTGTTGTTATGAACTTTCATGACACATTCGCTCTGAGCAATGGCGTCGCTTGTCAAAAATTTAAAGTTTCCACGGTTATATTGCACTTTTAATTTTGATTTCTTTCTCACAAAGAAATAATAATCAAAAATGTTGCATAATTCTGAGGAAATACAGTCCATTAAAAAAAATAATTGACCCATAATAGGCTATTTGACTGGTTTCTGATAAACATCTCAGATTATTTAATGGTGTCTAACGAGCCCACAAAAACCTATTACTTCAAATTGCATAATGTATTTCTTTTAGAAAATAGTAAATAAAAATGTACTGTTTAAATAAGCCGCCAAAACGCTATCTATAACAATATGGCGTCGTGACGTCACAATACATGTAAACAAACGTTGAAACGGTCGAGATACTAGACAAAAGTCATCTGTTCTGTCAACGATAGACAGAAATTGACTATATCATGACGTCATCATAAGTTCAGCCAATCCAGACCGTTTTCGATTACGTGGCGCCAGATTTAAAAAGATGAAGTTTTTTCGGGATTTTTTTAATAAATAATACATTGTTTTGTAGTAAAATTAATGCAAATCGATTTTAAAAGCGATAATGTATACGAGTGTCAATAATTATGACCTTATTTTTTATATTGTCAAATAGCCTATTGAATCACATGCATATTCCCTATTGTCTGTTTGTTACCTCTTCACGCTTAAACCGCTAAACCGATTTAGATGAAATTTGGTATAGAGATAGTTTGAGTCCCGGGAAAGGACATATGATTTTATAATTAAGGACATACGTTTTTATCCCGATATTCCAACTGGATCGACACTTATGCGGGTGAAACCGCAGGGCGCAGCTAGTCAAGAATAAGTTGTATTAGCAATTAACACTTTTCTATTGGGGAGTGTATATATATTAGGTTTCTATATTAGGAGTTTGTTTATGAAAGTTTTCAATATCTTTGGAGAGTCGGTAATCCGGTGGTGCGAACTATGATTCTGCTTTAGGTTTTGTCAGAGCTCCGAGCTATGGTTATTATGATTAACATTATCAGCCCATTGCTAATATAATTTATACTAATATTTAGAGGTAAAGTTTGTAAGTTTGTAATCTCTTTTCTATGAAACAGCAGATTTAAAAAAACAAATCTATGCTAGAATCATGTGCTGAATTTATGGTTTCAGTTTGCGCGGCAATGCCACTCTGTGTTTCCATATTATTTTACTTCCCCGTGTTATCGTAATACCGTGACGTGAACCCTGCGAAATCATCAATCGGAATCGGTTTCATTTTGACAGTTCCACAACATTCATTGCGTTATTACGTGTTGAGCAGACAAATTTTTCGAACTTATGAAGCAATGGATTAGCAATTTGCTTCAAAACGATTCAGATTCCGACTGATAGTGAGTTAGTGAATTAGGGTACCTACTGGGCGTTCACGGTAACATCGTCACTTATGAAATGTCAAATGCGCACAATAACTTTCAAACTCAGGCAAAAATACAAAAACACCCGAGTTCATAGATCGCAATGCAATGCAACAGATACGAAAAGTAAATCCGAAATTTCACACGAATTTCAATGATCAAAACTGTTTTTGACAAGTCATACGTAATATTGAATAGGCCGAGGTATCGTCCACCCGTGTCAAAAGGAAAAATGGCTACCCAAGTAGTCCCATTGTAGTGTTTATTGCTAAATCATTGATCGTCGATAAATATGTGGATCATTCACACGGTGGATCGCGACAGGTGGCAGCACTAGCTATGTCACTCATAGTCATAATCGCAGCCATAGAATTCTATCATTAAAAAAAAATTGTGACGTTTGTGGTGAGGCTGGTTCCGTGAAGAATTTTAGGCAGGACGAACAGCTTTTCGTAATGTTAGGTAAACTTTGTGTAAATTTTATCTTTTCTCGTATCCAGCGGATTCCTGCGGCCTTCACAAAGTCATCGGACTTAATCAACGGTCATTGTTAACTGACATACCTACTGAAACATAATGAAAAGTGAGAAATTATCCCATCTACAAGTACTGTTACGCATCATGAAAAGAATCATTGAAAAATGGTTATTAGCTCAACTTTTATGAAATGTCAATACTTTAACTCAATTCCGAACGTTCACATTCTAATCAATCTATCATAAAATCTTATAATTTCCCTACATTTTTTATAAGTTCTTGACATTGACTGTCGCTGAGATGAAATTGCGACTTGAATTTTAAGTTTAACGTTTTTAAGTACGGGAATTGACCTTGTGACCTTTTATTGACGAAACAAAGGTTGAATGACCTAAATCCTTGCGGATCCCCAAAAGTAGACACATCAACGACAAATATTTTGTAGGCGTACGACGTTGTTTTTTTGAAATTTGAATTTGGAAGCCCCAGGTTCAGTGTGGCCAACCAAAATGCGTTTGTCGTGTAATCCTCGAGGGATACGGATTATTTTTTTCTCATTTTTTCAATCAATTATGATTTTTTTGAAACATTGTCCTTTGCGTGGGATATTGGGCCGGAGGCACGTCGAGTATTTTATACGGTTTATTAATTTTCTATTAGTTATTGTTGCGTTTTTTCTTTGTTAGATGTCACGTCGATCACGGGGGATTCCAATTACTGTTTTTTTTTAAAGCCTAGAATCAGATATGGGTAACATAAAGATACGGCCTTATTACCAAATAAGGTTTTATACCTATTAATTTAGATCCAAGTTTAAACCATCGAGTCATTTTTGTAATTCTAACTTATTTCAGGCAAAATTAAAGTTCCAATTATAAAAATTTATCGAACCCGAGTCTAAAGTTGTCAATTTTGTAATAAGAACTCTAACATTCTCCGAATAAAGTTTATAAAATACAATAACTGGTTCGATGGTTTAGCCTTGGAGTAAAGTTAGATCTCGTTTTGTAATAAGACGGAAAATGTTTTCAACCTTATAAATTAGATATGGATTAGAGAGATATAAAGCCTAAATAAGGGTAGCTGAGATGAGAATGCTAAGAAGGATGTGTGGTGTTACACGAATGGATAGGATAAGAAATTAGTACATAAGAGGAAGTTTGAAAGTGGCACCGGTAACTGAGGAGTTGTGTGGAAATCGGTTGTCATGGTACGGGCATGTGTTACGAAGAAATGAGGAAAATGTCGTTAGGAGAGTTTTGAGTATGAATGTCGATGGCTATAAGAGTAGGGGAAGACTAAAGAAACGATGGATGGAATGTGTGAATGATGATATGGTTAGAAAGGGGGTGACTACCGAGATGACGACTAATAGAGAAGAATGGAAGTAAAAGACAGGTTGCGCCGACTCCAGATAAATTAGGATAAAGGCTGGAGAATGATGATGAGAGAGAGAAGAGCATATACTTACTACGAGTACTAATAATAAAGCTGAAGAGTTAGTTTGTCTGAACGCGCTAATCTCTGAAAGTACCAGTTGGATTTGAAAAAATATTTCTGCATTTGATAGCCTATGAACATTCTGTCTGTAAGTACTGTGGCGGCATCTACATCGCCACATGCGAACAACGTGTCATACTGACGTCACGCAAAATCCTGCATCGCGCAAGTAGAGTTTACCGCGCTACTTGCATATATATACAACATCTCGACCATAATCGTTGGGCAGTAGCCTGTATTGTAGGATCCTCCCTTTTATATGGAGGATGAGTGAACTTTACACTTTACACCCTGATCCTTCATACCTCTTTAGTACTATCTTGCAGCACACGTCTTGTCTTTGGCCCGTCATGCGCAAAACAGTCTCCTACATAGTCTATTACCCTAAATGAATAATAAGGAAGCAGCTGATTGGAGCTTTCAACTAATTTCCTTCAGTCCTGCAGGACAATAAGCTTCGTATATAGCTGGTTCCACCATTAATAATTTCGATGTAGTATTTATTAATGTTCATCAGTAATCCTCAAAGTGAAGTCTTGTGTGGCCCGTACGGTTGGCTCCCCTGGGACCAACGGTGTTGTGTTACGTTTGCTTTGTTATGTTGGTAGTTAAAGGTTAGGGAGTGGTGATGTGTTTTTGTTTTGGTTTAGTTTTGGTACATAGGACCTGCTTCCAACGAGGTTATTGCGTAACACACATTTTCAGTAGCAATGGGTTTCATTTTGACAGTTCAACAACATTCATTGCGTTATTTACGTTGTTGAGCAGACACATTTTCGGACATATGAAGCAATGGATTAGCAATATCTTTCAAAATGATTCAGATTGAGATTGATAGTGTGTTACGCAATTAGGATGCAGGTTTGAACCTGGTAAGACCAATACTACAATTTCATACGTAGGTATTTACCTCATAGGTTAATAATTGACAACCACTACTTATTTGATTTTAAATTCAACAAAGTGAAGAAATTTGGACTTCATCATGCAGAAGCGTTGCATGATTGCCACGCTTCTGCATGATGAAGTCCAAAGGACAATGCTCATGGATGTATGGAATCCCGTACCATTTTGTGTCAAAGTCAAACTTTGTTTTTTATAGACTACACTTATCATATTAACTCCTACAAAAGTTATTTTTGTAAACAAAACCCGGGTTGCAGAGATTTTCAAAAAAATCAAAATAACCGAAAGACTAGGCACCTACTTTATTTTGTTTGACATGTCATACACAAACGGCAAAAATCGCACATCTGCAGCAGTTTCGGACAATGTCTTCGCATATTGCGTTGAAATCTTAATTAACACAACATCCTTCTGGAGTAAATGCATTATAATCCTTCAATTATACACAGGAAAACAGAAATACCTATCAATTTCATGCAATTCGAAGGAAACGGAAAAAATTAATAAACACTGTCTTTCTGACAGTGTCAGATAGTGATCAAATATGGCATTGACGACCATAATTATCCAGTAATGGAACCAATTGAGAGCATTAACAAAATATTTTCTTTTTATTACGATTTCGTGATCCCGGTTAGACTTTATTGAAAAAATCGACCATTTTAAATGATAAATTGGTTACATTTTTTTAAGTATAAACAAAACTATCTCCATTCAATGTTTTAATGATCATATCATTTGAAACGGAACGTCATGTAAAGGGAATAAAACAATATCAATACTTTTTTACTTTAATTTAAATTCCCCGTTCAAAAATCAAATCCCCGACGAGACTAAGTTGTACAACGAAAAGAAAATTACGGTTTAAATATTATAAAAATAAAAATATTGATAATAAAACTAAATACCTGACATATACTAAACTTTTACAAAAATGTATTTATACTTCAAAAAAAAATGCTAATATTAAAATTATAAGTAATAGTGACAATAAATGTAAAGCCACATGGAACATTATTAATAACGAAATTCATGACACTACTACAAAACACAACATTGACTATATAAAAATTAACAACCAAATCATAAAAGGACCCACAGAAATAGCCTCTACCTTTAATAATTATTATATTAATAGAAAACATGACACAACACAGAAATTTACAAATGGCAATTGTACTAAGAAAATAATACCTAACTCAATATTCCTTAGCCCAATGCTGGAAAGCGAGGTTAAACAAGAAATAATGTCACTAAGAAGTACGAATTCGGTAGGCTATGACGAAATTAATACAAAAATCATAAAAGCATGCACGGACAAAATAACTGGAATACTTACATACTTAATTAATTTATCATTTGCACAAGGTGTTTTCCCAGACGCATTAAAATTATCCACAGTTAAACCGCTGTTTAAAAAGGGAGAACGAAGCGATGTAAATAATTATCGTCCAATAACGCTTATACCTATTTTATCAAAGATATATGAAAAGTGCATGTATAAAAGAATAGTTAATTTTTGTGACAAATATAAAATCATTCGGAAAGAACAGTATGGTTTCCAAAAACATAAATCAACGTCTCACGCTATCTACGATACCGTAGATTCAAAATTAACTAAAATCAATAGTAATCACCTGACCACCGGGCTATTCTTTGACCTGTCTAATGCCTTCGACCTTGTTTCACATGACATATTACTACAAAAGATAGAAAGGAACGGGATAAGAGGGAATGCATATCAATGGATATCGTCATATCTCAGCAACAGACAGCAATGTACTGTGATATCGAAAATCGATGGGAAAAAGGTACTCAGAACGTACAAGTCTGAATATAAACAATGCATACGCGGCGTTCCACAAGGAAGCGTACTGGGACCGATTTTATTCCTATTGTATATTAATGACATTGTAGAAGTGACCAACCATAAATGTACACTATTTGCTGACGATATTTCAATAATAGTAACAACAGATAAAAAAAAATATACAGTTAAAGACCACGAAAATGACATAAACAATACAATAGACAAATTAATTAATTGGTTACATATAAATGAACTTAAAATAAATCTTGACAAATCCGTATTCATTCAATTTAATAAATCTAATAATAAAAGACATAATATTAATCTTGACATTCCAAAAATAAAGGCTGTAACACATATAAAATTCCTAGGAATAATCATAGACGAAGACTTAAATTGGAAATTACAGACAGAAAGTGTATCCAAAAGGTTAAATAAATTTGTGTACGCGTTAAGACAAGTAAAATACATTACCAATTTAAAAACAGCTATAATGACGTATCATGCTCATGTACAATCAATACTACGTTATGGACTTGTAATGTGGGGAAACGGCACAGATCAACACAAAGCATTTGTAGCACAAAAAAAATGCATAAGAGCAATGTATGACATGCAACCTGATCAATCATGTCAACCAATATTTAAAAACCTTGGTTTGTTACCTCTACCCTCACTTTACATTTATGAAACATGTATGTTCGTAGCAAAGAACAAAGATTTATTTAGAACTGCAAATGATGTGTATCCAAGAAACCGTAGAGATCCATTCAGACTCGTACTAAATGACATTCCTAGATCTACAAAATACAATAAGAACTGCTTAGCAATGTGTGTACGTATTTATAATAATATACCAAGCAACTTAAAAACGTTGACTTCTAGAGCATTTAAGCACAAATTATATAAATGGCTAAATTCACAAAGTATTTATTCTATTAAGGAATTTATAGAGACTAAATATGCTCCAACAATAGATACTAAGTAGTGATGTAACGCATACCGACAAGTTTGCATGCTATGTATGTATAGCAAAACATGTAAGCACTAATCTTAATGTAACATCTGTAATACCATGTTTTAATGCAAATAAAAATTGATTTGATTTGATTTGATTTGACGCGTAATGTCGTAAAAAAATATGAAAATAATTACTATAATATTTTGATCTTGAGGCATGAGACTTTTTGGTACCACAATCGGTCATTCTCCTTTGCTTGCTCCTTTTCTGTATGATAAGAATCTTTAACTCAGTGGAGGGGTAACTGGCTGAAACTATTAAAATAAAATTTCTCTCTCTGATACTTTGCGACTTGTAACACTGATTGAATAGAGCCCTAGCCTGCTTCAATCTACCTCAATCAATCAGCCTGCCTTTTTGCTAATTATGTTGGGGTCAGCTTCCAGTCTAACCGGATGCAGCTGAATACCAGTATTTTACATGGAACGAATCCATATCTGACGCGCTACCCCCTGCTAAGATTGTCAGATGTTTATTTCCCCCTCAGCCCAAGCTATAGACCTAAAAATCCGTTGTTTCTGCAGCATCCTGTCTTACTATGTCTCTTTCAAAATGGAACAATGAATAGAATTTATTTAAAAAATATCGGTTAGGCCCGTTAACGCAAAAGCTTCATTTAAAAAAAAACAATCTCGATGGTAAAAACCGTCGATGGATTAAGTCGCACGCTCCATTGCCGATTATAAATTTCGCTCGGAAAGAATCGGCAACTCCTTTTTAATGTTGACTATGTTTGACCCTTGGCTTTGCTCGTATTTTGTACAATGTTATTCCTGATACGATAGTAAAAGATGACGAGGGGCTTGTGGTAGGTTAGATAAGCTACGCTTGCCGCGGTTGGTCCGTGGAGGGGTGACCATCTTTACATACCAAGCCAAGACCCCTCCGTGCCTCGGAATTCGCGGGTCTTTGACAGTCGTTACGGGTAGTTAGAAGCTGGAAAGTCTGACAACCAGTCTTACCAAGGGGTATCGTATAACCCAGTAACTAGGTTGTGAAGGTCAGGTAGGCAGTCGCTCCATATAAAATACTGGTACTCAACTGCATCCGGTTAAACTGGAGACCCCAACATAGTTGGGAAAAGGCTAGGCAGGTGATGATGAGGTATGCAAAAGAAAGAGAACGACTTTGTTTTTATGTTTTGGAATGTTAATTATTGATACCTACTAATTACCTATACAGGATGGAAACGACATCGATGCGCAACCTGAGGGGCAATTCTGGTAATTTTAAGAACGTTCGCAGTCTGATTTCAGTCTCGATCTGTCAAAATACCTCTAATTTCCCTACATTTTTGACAAGTTTTTGACATTGATTGTCGTTGAGATGAGATAGCGACTAGATTTTGAACGTTTTTAATTACGGGAATTCGCCTTCAGATACCATGAATTTAGTACAGAAGCCAGCACATCAAGCTACCCGAAACTAACAAAAAAAAAAAAAAAAAATTGTAATGTCGCATATTTTAACATTGTCCATACATTTTATTAAAATCACGCACAAAGGTAGATTTGAAAATAATAAGAGCACCTGACACACTATTTTGAAGGATATTGCTAATCCATTGCTTCAAATTTATCTGTTCAACAATGTAAACAACGCAATGAATGTTGTTGAACTGTCAAAATGAAACCCATTGCTACTATTAGTGTGTTTCGCAATTACATCGCAGATTTTTACATCAAGCGTAGCAGTGCTACGAGATTGCTACGAGGTTCCCAAGGTCTACGAAAAACAATAGATACATTTTTCATTATTAAATACATTTTTTGATGCCCAATGAGCTCCTGTCTTTTTCTTTCCCTTTTTTTTATATACTTGTATATACTATATAATATGTATATTTTAGAGTTAAATTGTATAATAGTTAATTAAATTAATAGAATTCTGCCAATTGACTGAATGACAAATTGACTGCCTCATTGGTCTATTGGTCGCAAGCGCTAGTGCTGAGCATGAGGTTCTGAGTACAGTTCCCAGATCGAGCAAAGTGTTATAGAGGTATGAGGAACCGGGTGTAAAGTTCACTCAACCTCCATAGAAAAGGGAGGATCCTCCGACCATACGGGTGTTGTGTCCGGCGGGCAACTGCCCGATGATTCATGTCGGGCCGTTGCGTTGTGGCTATGCAAGTTGCGCGGTAAACTCTGCTTGCGAGATGCAGGATTTTGTGTTCGCATGTAGCGTTGTAGATACCGCTACAATGGCAAGAGGCTCACCCCCTATTACATGGCACTTAAACGTAACTGTCGAAATGTGGGTGTACTATGGGTGTCTTCTTTTTCATTTTTCAAATGACAAGCCATCTCATGTTTCCGATAAAAAACTTACAAACGGACAAACATACAATCACGTCGGTACCTACGTATTTATTCGTAGCGTCTTCGCGAAACTTTTTTGTATTTTTAATCCGCCAGGTGGGCGCAGAATGGTTTTTAATTGGGACGTTCACTTACAATGGTGCGCAACCCTTAAAGAAATTGTTAAAGAATGTGTGACAATGGCACTACTGTGGCACAGTATACTGGTGCCAGTATCAGAACAGTGGGAGGTCCCATCAATACGTTTGAAAGTTACGTTCTATCATTCTATGTTTGAAATTGTATTTTTTTAATGTTGGTAGTTTCATCTACCAACCCGCACTGGGCCCGCGTAGTAGATTATGTCGTGTAGCTAACTCCCCGCTACCTAGGCAGGTGTCTGAGGCTGAAAATACTTATGCTTATGTTAGGGTAGTTTCACACACTATCAATCACAATTTTAATAATTTTGAAGGATATTGCTAATCCATTGCTTCTTATGTTCGAAAAATTTGTTTGTTCGGCAACGTAAATAACGCAATGAATGTTGTTGAACTGTCAAGATGAAAGCCATTGCTACTGTTAGTGCGTTACGCAATTAGAATCATACTTCGAATAAAGTAATTCTGGTGATTTTTTTTAAAGAATAGTACTATCAGACGCTGTACTTTTTCCATTTTTGTCTTTGATCTTTGAACACACAAAATTTGTAATAAGTAATATATAATATATAAATTCTTTACTGCACCGATTCAACGAAGTTGGAGGTTGGCACTTGCCAGAATTATAGAAAATTAAATTAAAGGAACAGATGAAAGTTTATTAAACAATTACTTGAGTGAAGTCTGATGTTCATGTAATCAGTAGTGCTAAGGTTCCATTTTCAAAGAATAATTTGCGTAGGTAATTTGGCTATTGATATCGAATAACATAACTGTTTTTACCGACTTTACAAAAAGGAGGAGGTACTATGTTCGGATGTTTGTATGTTTTTTTTTTTTTTTTTTTTTTTTTTTTTTTTTTTTTTTTTTTTTTTTTTTTTTTTGTATGTTTGTTCATCGAATACGCCGCCAATTATCGACGGATTTTCAAAATTCTTTTTTTGTTCGAAAGTAGATAGTTCTGAGGTGGTCCCATTGTCACCAAGTTAGGATCTGATGATGGGATCTTAGAGAAATCGAGGGCAACCCTCAAATTTTATAGGCTCACTTATTGTTTTTCGCATATTTTATGAAGTATCTTGTGTATTTGTGTATGGTTGTCACCATCTCAGGTAGCTGGGCTGATGATGGAAGGTACAACTCCTTAACAGTAAGAAGTTACTCGAACAGGCAAGGACTGTTTTAGTAAATTGTTTTGATGTTTGATAGGGCATTTGCCACATTTGGTCTCATGATCATCAAGTCATGATGCTGCAGTCAGGATAGTCTGCAGAGTACCTAACTCCTCGACAACTAACAGCAGATATATCGTGTTTAGGCTCATTGAAAAGGGCTCGATGTGTGGATAAACGTACTGTTACTGAGGAACACCGAAGACCTGATGCTGACGCCAGGAGCATCAGAAAAAGTACAAACCTTTAAATTACAGCACCGTAGTCGTGTTTGGGCTCACTTTAAACAGGACTAATTTTAAGTTCAATGCAATGTTGACATAAGTCTGGCCTGATGTTGCAGCCAGGATTATCAGCATCTAATCTAAAAACTAATAAAAGGAGAACTCCTCAACAATTAACGTCCCTGCATCGAGAAAAGGAATATTTTATAAAAAGGCGGTGGGCAAGTTGACTTTAGGCTATTGTAACTTAGATAAATTATAAATAGACCCACTAAAAAGCGAGAAATAAAAACTTTTTAACAAAAAAAAAAACCGACTTCCAAAAAAAACACTACTAACTGAAAAAAAAAACACTACAAACTGAAAAATAACTTTAATTTCGGAAGTCGGTGGCAAAAACTAAAATACTGATCCTAAGACACCGACTTCCGAAATTAAAGTTATTTTTCAGTTTGTAGTGTTTTTTTTTTCAGTTAGTAGTGTTTTTTTTGGAAGTCGGTTTTTTTTTTTGTTAAAAAGTTTTTTGAATATAAAATTATTGTAAGCCGTGTGGTTCCCTGCAGTGTCTGCATTGGATAAATAAGTAGTTCACCCCTGTTCATTTGAAGTATAATAGAAGATTAAGGAATTAAATCAGGTGAATGGTTACCCCAGCTATTTGATTAGTGAAATAATAAAACGGGGAAATTGAAACTGCGATAGGTACTATTCTGATTAAAATATAGATATTCACAAGACAACAACTGTGATTTCTGAACTGTCTTTTGAGAGCTTCTTAATAAAAGAATAAAAAATAATATTATATAATTTATAAATTAAATATTGTATCACTTACTTTTTAAATTTCAAACTTTAAACGACCAAACTTGAATGCTCTATTTAGCCCTCTGCTTTTATGAAATATGGGCATTTCCTGTCCAAAACTATCCGACAGAACATCCGTTTTATTATATTTGAACACATTAAAAATCCTCATCCGTCCGATTATACCCGAATACGACCTGTAACTAAATCAATTATACAAAAAAACTATCTCAAATAAATCCAGAAACTATAAAAAACATTCAAGTGACCTTCCGATCGGTTAGGAAACGAAAAAATCCACCGAAAAAAACTATAAAAGCCATAATTCACAATTAAAAGCGGCTACTGGTCATGGCCAAAAGTATACATAATAAATTTCTTCCTTAAAAAGGTCGAATGAAAGAGGCAGGATACAGTCACAAAGGCGGGACAACGTCGGGCGCAGCGAGAAAAAAATAAAAGTTGTTTATGGTCATTTTGCCGCCAACGCTCGGAGTTTTAAATTTAGAATTAAAACTTTTTAAAGCGAGGTAGCGATGTGTAAGTTTAATTCTGTATTCTGTTGTGCTCGATAATTTTGGTTTTTAACCCTCTAACGATGGTATTCATTGGAGAGATACTTACTGATATTATGCGGGCTGAATTGAAGGCTTTAATATTCAACTTTGTTTTAGGCACATAATATGTTAATTGACAAAATATTCGTTTATTATGCATCTTTTATTATTATTTAGTTTTAACCTACGTTGTCCCACTGCTGGGCAAAGGCCTCCCTTTCTTCTTTCCTCTGCTCTCTCTGTCATGAGCTAGTGTGGACCAATCCTGTCTGTAGGCGTAGGTATTTAATTGTTTAAACTTTTTTTTTAAATCAAAAAACATTAACAAAAAAATGCATTTTACACTACAAAACATACAATGGGCGACCTTATCGCTAGAAAAACAACAGGAGTAGGTGGGTATATTGATAATGCAGTATTGCAGTATTTTTTTCAGGATCCTGTAACATAAAATGCCATCGTTGTGAATTTCGTAGCGCAAGATCTAAGTGCGTAGCAATCTGTTAAAAAAAGTAAAAACAAAAATTTAGGTACGTAAGTACAAAAAACAAATTAAAAACAAAAATAGTCATCTATTTCTCAATTCAAATATCGAGTAAAAGAGCATTACCTTTCCTCTTACCTATGAGAATTTATATATTTTATAAGTATATACTTACCTATACATTATTATATGTTTTAGCATTATGTTTTTATTTACCTAAGTATATGTCATTTTTTGCAGTATTAAATGTGTAGATATATAGTTAATATTTTAGCATAAGACGTCACAAATCATATTCTTCTCTCGCACACTGCAATTTATCTTCATTTCTCCTTTCGCAGTTCTGCGGGAAGAAATTTCTTAAGAAATAAGCAGTACCTTTGTACATACTTACTTAATACTTTTATCTATATGTCGTATTATGTGTTTTACTGTGTGTCATAAATAATAAAAGAAATAAGTTAAAAGTGATTTTTTCAGTTTCCAAAGCAAAAACTTTTGTAGAGTATGATGTTATTCCATAAAACCAACAAACTATTGCAAACTGTAGTCTCCACAACTGTTCTATTCGCACAACAAAATCAAATGTTTCCCATATTTATTTAGCTACAAGTAACCAAACAGTCACGGAAAGGGGCTGGTTTCACAAAACTACCAAACAAATACACCTGTGCACACAATCGATTAAAAAAATACGACAAAACTTCATTCATAGAGAACGGAACTGACAAATCATGGACAAAGGGTGCGTCGGCCCGTAGACAAATTCTCACGTTTTTTTTAAACTCATTGATGACCACGGTAGCAAAATTTATGACGTCTAGGTGCGAAAAGGCTTTAAAAAATATGAATTATACGGTTGATGTTCTTTGCACTGCTAATGATATTGTGCGATTATATTTTATATAATAGCGAGTTATTTATAGCAGTTAATTACCATACTACTCAATAATAATGAAGGAGAAAGTTGTCTGTTCATTGCGTAAGCCGATAATACCCTTTGTGTTTGATGGTATGCAAAATAAGCATAAACAACTAAAGAGTGCGGGAGAATAGAGGTTTTAAATGTCACGTTTGAGAGCCGGATTGAAGATCAAACAAAATACATAAAAGGAGGTATTTTCCAGAAGAAAATAAAAAGGTTTATTTAGGTACGTTAGCTCTCGATGATCTAGGTCACAAGCGCTAATGCTGAGCATGAGGTCCAAGGTTCTATTCTCAGGTTAGGTAAAGTGTTACTGGCTTTTTCTATCTGGAATTTGTTAGAAGCAGCCCGAAGGCTGGATTTATGCTCGGTGGATGTCAATAGGCTCGCACCCTGTTACATGGAACTTGAACTTACTCTAAATGAAAATAAAAATCCGTTTCGTAGTACCTAGACTTACAGAACCTAAAGAAAAATAGCTTTAATTCCTACTCAATGAAGTTCAGTTTACGCTACAACTGCAAACATTTTTATAACTTTTACAATAGTGCTAGTCACTGAAATCAACTTAGTTCCCATTAAAATAAAGTTGTTATTTGTTTAAATTGAAATAACATCAATTTGAAACATACAATAGAATTTAGTATAGGGAAGATAGGGTGATTAATTAATGCAGTTCGTAAAAACCCTAACATGTTAATCACTAATTAGATTACTGATAACAATTCTTATCTATCAGTTTTCAGTAGCTCGATTTTCGAGGTCATCAGTACGAATTGGTAGTATTTCCGTATGAAAATAGATAATTTTAACGTTATCTGTAAATGGGAAATACCTATTTATTCTCACGCCATGATATCTTTATTCTTAGAGCAGTGGTGGCCCAGTGGTAACGGCTCCGACTCACCAGTTTTACGTCGTGGGTAGCAGTACCAGTAGCGTCGTGGTACCCAGGCAGGCACTTTACTTTGTGTGATTTATTTCATTGCCACTGCTCTCAAAAAAACGGCGAAAGAAAACATTGTGAGGAAACCGGCATGTCCTAGAACCAAAAATTCGAAGGCATGTGACATCTACCAACCCGCACTGGGCTCGCGTGGTGGATTGCGTCCCATTCCCTCTCACAGAGAGGAGGCCTGTGCAGTGAGAACGTTATAGGCTGATTATGTTATCTTTAGGGTTAGGTATGTATGTACCTACTGTGAGAAATCTATCAACGTTATGATATCTCTACGTTTATTCTTAGCGAACGTCTTTACATCTCCGCTATATTAGATACTAGCTTCCGCCCGTGGCTTCGCCCGCGAGGTATGTCGATAAAAACTATCCTATGTCCTTCCCCGGGATGCAATCTATCTCTCTGCCAAATTTTATTGAAATCCGTTCAGGGGTTTGGGCGTGAAAAGGTAACATACAAACCGACAGACAGACAGGCAGAGTTACTTTCGAATTTATAATATTAGTGGATTTTGGATTTAAGTTTAAGAATACAGAACATAGAATTAAACAATGTGAAACAAACGTTTATTGTACCTTTATTACACTTTAGATACTTTTAAAATAATTTATCGTCCTGAAACAAATTACTGCTCTAGTGTATGATTTTCATATCCGTAACTCATTCTTCAACAGTTAATTATCCACTCATCCCACCAGTAGGTAATGAATTTTTAATGAAAAAACATCTCTCATTCAAGGACCACAATAGGAAGCACAGTTTTCATTCGAACGAGTTTCGTTGTACCATAGAGAGGAGGCCATAGACAAGAGACCATAGACAATTGATAGAGCCTCGTGCGAGGCACGCGTCGGCGGCAAGTGGCACAAATTGAGTGCTCCAATTACAGTGTCGGGTTGACTGTGTACAGGGTGCTTTTTTTTGTAAAGGTAGCACTCTATTTATTGCTTTGTGAATGGACTCGGAGTCTGCAGTTTGAAGGATACTAAATTATATTTCACTCTTGATAAAAAAGAGAATGAATTGAAGACATACAAATAATAAACTAATCACCCAGCTGTTTGTATATTATGATGTGACAGAACATGTAAACTGCCTGACAGAACGATATGGCCATCGTTGTGTCTGAAATTTTACATCAATTTGTTTCATACTGAAATATTCTTCCAAAAAGTGTTTGGTGATCAGTAAATTTCTGTTTTGTGCTTTCCAAAAGGAGAAAGTTTGACATACTGAAAATTTAAAAATCAGGCACACTGTATTCAGCATCACTGTCAGCCGAATAGCATGACAGACCCAAATAATCATAACAGTAGTCCACAATTCCTTCTTTATTCACCAACCGTTGCCATTACACATTCTCGTCACATCCTGTATAATATTTCACCAACTTTTCCCAACAATGTCTGCCCCGCCATATTTGCGATGCGCACGTGCCTTGAAATGGCGTCATTCGAAAATCGAATAAATCAAGAGGATTGGCGGGTAATCGTGCTAAAACATCCGTTATGGCCAGTGTTGCTGGAGAGGTGTTGGTGTTGCCATGGTAGAAATTAAATGTAAATAAAGGGTAGTTGGTGAACTTACTGGATTAGTTGGTTTAGAGCGGTTTGGTTAATTGTTGGATGATTTATTTGCGTTGTTCATGCTACTTAGATACCTACTGGTTAATTAAATTCATCATCACTGTTGGAACTACAGGCAGGTAACAGACTATTATTATTCTGTGGTAATGCAACAATGCTAAATGTTCCCCGCGCATACAATTTAGCGACCAGTCGTCTTCTCCGCGCCACCGAGCTTGTATTCTGTATAGATTATGTAAGAAGCTTCTCTGTGCTGTGTGTGTGGGGGTGTGTGTGTCTGTTCATGGTTGTTAATCAATAGACTCGAAGCACCACGAAGGTCCCAAGAATCACGTCAGTATTATCCTAAAGATCAAGGGTTTTTATTTTAGTGTGGGTACTCTCATTCTGCCAGTCGTATTTAAGTCACATGTAAAGTTCCCTTGTTGCCATTAAGGTAATATACCTATTGAAAAAAATGTGGTTTTTCTATTTCGTGTAACTTGTTCAGTATGTGGAATAGGGATTTAACATTTTGGTGTATGTTTTTTGACACTATCATGTAAAAGGAATACACGATTCAATTAATTTTTCTCTATACAAAAAATTGCAAAGTTATATCTATTTTTTTACTTTTTTCGACATCACGGCGTAACGCTTAAGACTTATTCAATGGAATTGACTTTAATACATAAAGAATTATCCTAGCAAAGTTTACTCAAAGTAGTTTTAAATTTAATTCATTTAATTTGTAAAAGGTGTAAATTCGTTTTGACACATACGTCGTTTTATTCCGAGCGCACGCACAGTCACACTATAGCCATCACTCTTATTTTTGACCGCTTAGGTTTTTCATAAAACAGCAGATTTTTAGGGTAAAAACGGGACCCTATTAATAAGACTCCACTGTCCGTCTGTCACCAGGCTGTATCTCATGAACGGTGATAGCTAGACAGTTAAAATTTTCACAGATGATGTATTTCGGTTGCCGCTATAATAACAAATACTAAAAACAGAATAAGGTAAATATTTAAGGGGGCACCCATACAACATACGTGTTTTTTCGGCGTTTTTGCCTTGTGGTATGGAACCCTTCGTGTGCGAGTCCAACTCGCACTTTTTTGCTCGCCAGTTTTTTTTTGATAACCAACGAAAAATTTATTTTGCAACAACAAGCTTAGATCAACGGGTTTGCTTGCAAATTTTATTCAAATCAACTGATACCTATTCGAAAAAATAGACGAATAGGACGACGGTACCAAAAAAAAAAAAAAAATTTACCGTTTACCAATATTGATATTCAATCGTATGCAAGTGCTATTTAATTAACATATTGATTAATTCAATCGAGATAATAATGTATTTGGTGGTCTGACGAGTCTTGTATGGGCGGAGACTTTATACATAATATAATATCTTTTGACATATTTGAAGTATGTCTATCTCTGTCACTGATAATGATTCGACGTAGGTAGGCTTTATATCTTCAAAAACTACTCAAATAGAAAGAAAATTTAATTTTAATAAAGCCTTGGGGCAAGAGCAGTGACGAACTGACGACCCAGTAGGCTGCCCGCCCACGTCAGACTTTTTGTAGCACCGATAATCGGGCCGATTTTTCCGTAGGTACGTAACGTACACGTCCGTCACTTTGTCAACACAACGTCCTTCCCTAGCAAGTGTATGCGGCCGATAAAGTGCTACATACTCTGTGGCGGCCGACTGTCGGTGAGCAGTGCAAGTTTTGCCAATTGTTTTTTTTATTATTTCGTCGTTCCACTTTTTGAATTATCTTCCTCTTTTGCGTATCTCATTGATCGGGATCCAGTTTGTAGTGATCTGTGCCCACCTTTGTGTCTCCAGTCTCTGAAGGTTATAAGTATAATTAGCCTATGATGTTCCCACTGCTGGGACACAGGCCTTCTGTCTTCGAGAAGGAGTGGGATCTACCACGCCGCGGCCATTGCGGGTTGGTAGATGTTACATGTCTTCGAATTTTTGATTCTAAGTAGGACATACCGGTTTCTTTACTATGTTTTCCTTCACCGTTTTGAGAGCAGTGGTGATTAAATTATTTAAGTACATAAAGTATAGCGCCTGTCTGGGTTTGAACCCACGACCTACAACTCGTAAGTCTGGGCCGTTACCACTGGGCCACGACTGCTCAAACTATAAGTATTACTAGAGAACATTTCCATATTTCCTACGACCGACCTTTGTTCTATCCAAATTGAAAATGTATGTCCCATGATTCAATTTATTAACAAACTAGCCCCTTCATATCTGAAGAAACATCAAAGTAACGTCCCTAATGTCCCCTATTTAGGGTCCAAACATATCCATATCGGCAACAAATTAAATTGGAAGTAACCTGTTTTATGCTTACACCAATCATTTCATCACTGATAAAAGGGGGTTGCAAATTGAAAAGTCGAGTCCCGTGTAATCGAATAATCAGTATGAACCCACATCAAAGAAATTTATCAATTTAATTCGATAAATCGACTAAAAATTACGTAGCGAGCAAAATTGGCGCCTCCCTATAACATGGAAATGTCATTTAGATAAAAGTAGGTATTGTTTTTCGCGCGTTTTTCTTTTGCTTTGAATTTGGAACGTTTAGTGGTTCTTGGAATCAAGGTGTGATTTTGAGAATATACGTTTCTCTTTTTTTTTTTAATTGGGGGCCACAAAAGTCTTTGCCAACTTGAAGTTTTTATAGTCACTTAGTGCTAGGTAATTATTGAACGCCTCAAGGAAAATTTAAATCTTCTGTTAACTGTGTTGTGTAGGTATAAACAAACTTTAGCATAAGCATATTCAGCCTATAATGTTCCCACTGCTGGGACACTGGCCTCCTCACTTCAAGAGGGACTAGGCCATAATCCACCACGCGAGCCCATTGCGGGTTGGTAGATGTCACGTGTCATCGAATTTTTGGTTTTAGGACATGCCGGTTTCCTCAAGATGTTTTCCTTCACCGTTCTCACACACAGACTTCCCTATCTGTTAAATTAGGACAGCAGTGATAATGCTATCAAAATAAATAGGTACTATTAAAGGACTTATTGCTAAAGAAGAGCATCAAAAGATGATTACCTTTTGAAAATGAATAGATCGGTAGGTAACTAATTTACGATAATTGGAAGACTCAACCAATATAATTATCAATGTTTAATATAAGAAATGTCACTGGCAAGAGACGAACAGAGACGAAGATCAATAAAGCAATAAAAAGAAACAATGCAATCTCAATTCTAATTTCAAAATGACGCCTAATTCTCAATATTTTTGCAAAAAAATAAATTCTCAAAACAATTGCGAATAAGGAATCGAAATTATACGAATTTTTCGTCGTTCGAGATTCAAAGTGTTCCGTCGTCGTCGCTGCGTTCGTTAAAGCGTTACGATTCGATTTGTCGCCATGTTAGGTTAAACCGCGTCCGAAAAGTAAATTTATTGCATTATTCCCGCATCGGTACGCCCTCGTTTCCCGTCTTTGATCTACAATTTTCCTTTTTTTTTACAAAACGGTTACTGATTGCTTTTTATGTCATCGAGATTTTTCTAATTCCAATTTTGTCTACGGTTAGATGGAGAAATTAACCTTGTGGAAATTGACTTGAGGTTTTAGTTTTAGTATTCTAATGTAGCTGGGCCTGAGAGGACATGAGGCCTGTCTGTGTCCCAGCAGTGTAGTGGGAACATTAAGGCTCGTTATGCTTATGCTATGCAGAGCTAGGACATTTTTATTTATATTTTTTAAGATATTATAGGTAGACATTTCTAAAGGATTTTTAGTTTTGTTAATTTTGGATCAATTCAAGATGAATACTTGGTTACAGAGTGCCATTTCTAGAAGGTAAACAAATATGCTTATTACGTATACCGATCTATCTGTAAAAATCTCTCCGTGAAAACTTTTTTATTATTGCTGAATGGGCCTGGTCTTGACCTCGATCGCGTCTGATGGAAAGCGATGGATGAGGTCTATGATGGAACGAGCGTGCCCAGAAGATGCCTAAGGCACTGGAACTCCCACGCATCGACGAAACACAACAGGCTGGAGGGAGGGTGGTCACAAACCAGGGCCTGCAGTCTCGACATAGATAGCAATCGCTTTACGACCAAATTCGGTCGCAAAGTCCTATCGATCCGGATTTAGCGATATTTGGTAGTCTCGACTCTCAAAGTTATCGATTGTAATCGGTATCTTACCGAAGTTTGTCGCAAACTTTACGATTTTCGTAATGTTTACGAATGTATTTTGCGAGCATTTTTGACAGATGTAGAGACTTGCGTTTGTCGTAAGGATCGTTAAGGCTAGCGATTATTGTCGGTATTATTTAGCGATCGGTAGTTTGCGACAGCGTCGCTATCTATGTCGAGACTGCAGGGCCAGGCTAGCGTTAGCCCTACCACCGCAAGGGAAGGATTGGCCAGAAAATAAGCTGTTGGGTGTGATTGTCTAGGAAGCGCGGAGGGCTCGGTTCAGTTGAGTATCTGGCGGAACAAACTGCTACACGAGGAACCTTCTTGATGCATCCCGAAACTCAGGTGAACTGAGCTGTCATTCGACCCAATGCTAGGGATTGAAACTATTTTATAACTTACTTCAAGCTCACTTCACCTAAGTCTTCACGATGGAGATATGTCTACCACTGTTTGTCTCTGCATCACCTAAAGGTTGACTGGTAGAAAATGCCTATGGCATTAAGTCCGCCTCTGTACATTTATGTGCTTGAAGTAAATATTAAATAAATAAATATTTTCAGAAAAGATGTTCAGTTGTATTTAACATGATTCCCAGGCGTGTCAAAAATGTCGAACATAACGTGTACACTTTAGTCAGACATGAAATATCTTATTACAAATTGAATAAGTAAGTAAGCTGCGTAATGTCGGTTTAGTTGCATAAATACTAAATAGGTATCATATCAAGTGGTCCTTATTCTCATAAGTTGACTTTTATCATGTATCTACGATTTAATATCCATGTCTAATCCTAGGTTGTTAATTTAAAAGCGTTATTTGCGTTTTTGCTATGTAGATATATTTCAGAATGTGAACATTTAGGTACATTTGCTGGCTTTTGTCCGAGGCTTCGTCCGCGTGGAGTTTGGAAATTATCTTACGGGAACATACTTACTACCGGGATAAAAAGTATCCTATCTGTTAATCTATGTTATAAACTATATGTGTGTCATATTTCATCTAAATCCGTTCAGCCGTTTTTGCGAAACATACAAACATCGACACATCCAAACTTACACATCTATGTATGTATATCTTCTATACTAATAATAAAGCTGACTACCGGTCTGATTTGAATATTATTTTTTGCATTTGATAGCCCAATTCTTGAGGAAGGCTATAGGCTATTTAACATCACGCTATGATCCTTAGGAGCCGAGCAAAAAGAAAAAAAGTCGGAAAGAACGCTAAGTGATGCGATGCGACGACGCGACGGGGTGGGTCGGGAAAACAAGACATTTCACGCGGAGTCGAGGGCAGAAGCTAGTTTATAATATTTGTAAGATTTTCAACGTTAACTAGATTAGGTAGTAAACATTCGTAGACAGACTATTAAATTACACAAGCACTGACATTTGGGTAATTTACCTTCAGAGAAATCTATGACGAATGACATTTAAATGACAGAACATACTTACCTGTTCTAGTTATAGGTACCTACTAGGAAATATACTCGTTATTTGAATATATTGTGATGTAGAATATGTGACTCACCACAGCCGATGAGACGAAATCTTTAGCCCAAAAAAACCCAATGCTGACCTTCAGATACGTCTCTAATATCAAACTAATATATTTCATAAATACCCTAGCCATTTGCGGTTTCAATAAAACCAAAAAGGAGTACAACAAATAAGTATTCAACACTCTAAACTGCAACCCCAAAAATAATTTCGTGTGTAATATCGAGAAAAAAAAGCTTAAATCCCTCTCTATGCCCACCGATGCAGAAGAAACACTTCCTTGCGCCAAATGTCCGATTGAAACCACCCCCGCGAAACTACCCTCCAAGCCCTTACATGTTAAAGAATCCATAAATAATAGAGTTGACGTGCGTACGGATTGTGTTACGAATCACCCCACCCCATGTAAATAGCGATTCTTGTCTATGCGCCTAATGCCTCTATTGTCTGTGGTACGGATTTATTATTCATTTTCTTAATACATCTGACGCTCATGAGTTTTGTATTGACGATATATTTTGTAATGTGATAGTTTCGATGTGGATTTTCTTTTAGGGGCAAATGTGTAAGACTCTTTCAATCACAAATTGAATCATTTTGAAAGATTTACACATTTTTCGACCATATGAAGTAATAGATTAGCAATATCCTTCAAAATGATTCAGATTTAGATTAATAGTGTGTTACGCAATTAGGGGATCTGGATCGAAGTTGCAAAGTACATACATCACTTACCTAAATATGAGAAACTTACCTAACATAATATCTTAATTAGTAAACAGTCATTCGTTCTATCGACAATATACAGTGAGTAATGATTTATTATTGTTCATTAACCAAATACAACATCTATACAAATAAATAAAATTGGAGTGTCTGTTTGTAATATTAAAATAACCGCTTTTTACTAAATGCATATGAATGTATACACGGTACATATACCAAAATAACATTTTTTACAATTTTTGTCTGTCTGTCTGTCTGTCTGTCTGTCTGTCTGTCTGTTTGTTCCGGCTAATCTCTGAAACGGCTGGACCGATTTTGACGGGACTTTCACTGGCAGATAGCTGATGTCATAAGGAGTAACTTAGGCTATTTTTTTTAGAAAAAAAAATAGGGTTCCACGAAAAAATTTAAAACCAATGAATACGTGAAGATTTCTTAATCTCCATAGAAATTGATTGTTGAATAAATAATATAATTATGTATTATGATGTCATATACACATAATATTGTTAAAATAAAATTATTATAAAATAAAGTAATATTGCAATGTCCAAGTACTGTCCAGTACCGCGCGCAGCCCACGCGTCAGCCCGTCACGTCGTGTCTCGGGCGCCTCCCACCCGCTAGCTGCCTATCGCGCGGGCTCAGAACGCGCGAGCGGGCTATTGCTAACGGTTGTGTCTCAACGAATTCGTGTAAAAATTGATTTCCAGCACTTATATCATACTTTTTTGTTTGATTAGGTGTCTTTTATTTATTTTTCCACTGTTCTGTTCTTCTTAACTCAAATTGTTTCCTTACATGTGCAATGTTTTCTAGCAGTAAGACCTTTTTTTTTTATTTAATTTGAATTTGATAAATTACTTACTAGGTAGTAGTTTTTAAATTTGTTTTTTCGTTTTCTAATTGAGAAAGGTTGTCTCAACGATTTTCTTAAAAAATTGTTTAAAACGTTCAGTACTTTGGAGACATTGTAAAAAACTTAATTTAAAAGAAAATATGAGAGCACATTCAGCCGATTCAGAATTTAGCAAAATTCTTCTTGATGTTGGAGAGGGAAAGTTTCCAGAAGTGAATACTTAGTACTCATGATATAGAACTACCTACCGGTATTTGTGAGGTTGTGGCGGACATTGAAATTTTAATACATAGTATTTATGATGATATTCACAATCTCAATATCAAAGAAGATTCGTGGTTGTGTGAAAGATCAATTTTAGCACCTTTAAACGACCAGGTTACTGCGCTTAATCAGCGCATTTTAGATAAACTATCTGGTGAATCACAAACATACCTTTCCATCAATACAGTTTGCAATCCGGATGAAGTGGTTAATTACCCAACAGAATTTGTAAATAGTATATTTGTGCCTGGTCTACCCCCTCACAAACTAGAACTTAAGATTGGCGTGCCCATCATTCTGCTCCGTAATTTAAACCCACCGAAACTTTGCAATGGTACTAGGTTGCGAGTAGTGTCGTAGCAAAGAAACGTTATAGAAAGTCGTATAATATCTGGATGCGGAAAAGGTGAGATAGTATTTATACCACGGATTCCTATAATACCGTCGAAATTTCCATTTGAATTCAAAAGATTGCAATTCCCTATCAATGTCAGTTTTGCTATGACAATCGACAAGTCACAAGGGCAAACGTTAAGCAAAGCTGGCATAGATTTAACTAAGGGTTGCTTTACCCATGGGCAACTATACGTGGCATGTTCACGTGCAAGGAATGCCAGTAGTGTTGTTTTTTTAGCCCCAGAAAATCGTACACCAAATATTGTTTAAAAAGAAATTTTTCAGTAAACCTAATACGAAAAACAAAGAAAAAAAAATTAAACAAAAAAAAAATAAACTACCAAAAACGAAAAAGAACTAAATGGAGAAATATGTACAAAAACAAAATATCGATTCATAAAATAGAAGAATTTCATTAAAATTAGCATGGTATTTCTTTACGCAGAATATAGAATTAATAAGTTATCGCGTAAACTCTGCGAACTGAACAATAACTTTTTTTTAAATTCCACGCGGACGAAGTCGCGGGTAACAGCTAGTTATTATTATAAAAATGAAAACCTTTTTTCTCAAGACACAAATTACACCACGTGTATTTCTACAAATGAGTCAAGTCTCATGCAAATGAGACATTCCTAAACAAACAACACAATTAGATAACTTAGGTAGGTATAGGTAATGCAACTGTCATGTCACGATTTGGAAGTGACCTTTATGTTACAAATGACAAAGACCTCGACCTTTAGCTTTGTTTGAGTTCGTTTTAATTCGATTATGCTACCTACGAGAATCAAGGAGACCACAAGTACGCAATACTATCTATATTTATGTAGGTTTGTCCGTGTAACTACGAGTAATACGCTGTTACCAGAAGGCTAATTCTCGTAATTTAAAACGTTCAAAATCTATTCGCAGTCTCAACTCGGCGACAAACAAATGTCAAAAACTTGTCAAAATGTAGGGAAATTAGAGGTATTTTTGACAGATTGAAACTGAGATCCGACTGTGAACGTTCTTAAAATTACGAGAATTACCCCTCAGTTTTGTTTTAGAGCGGTATCATACTGGCGGTTTGCGAGCGTGTTTCCAGCGGGGCGGATGCAGCCAGCTAGCGATTGCGAGACGTATTCTACATATTCGTTCCTGTTTTTATCTGATACTTTATTGAAGTAGGTATGTATGCATACACCCGTCATCCGTCACGTTGCACTATAAAACTGATTTTCATCCGTCATCTGACACATCAGCACCTTAACTGCGTAAATCTGAATCATTTTGAAGGATACTATTGCTAATCCATTGCTTCAAAAGTTCGAAAAACGTGTCTGCTCAACAACGTAAATAACGCAATGAATGTTGTTGAACTGTCAAAATAATACCCATTGCTACTGATAGTGTGATACGCAATTACCACGCAGGTCCAGTTGAAAACCAGCGTCAGGCACTAAGTAGTTCAGTGGCATTTTGCTGAACTGGGCCTTTTTGGTACGGTCGGAAACAACTTTTTTTTTTTTTTTTTTTTTTTTTTTTTTTTTAAAAAACGTTGCCCCACACTAGGAATTTCTCCTGTATTGTGGGTGCGTTTACAAACATTTAAACTCACATACACAAACAGCCAGACCCGGAACAACTACTTGTAGGTCATACAAATATTTGTTCCGTGCGGGAATCGAACCCGCGACACGCAGCGCAGTAGTCAATGGCTTAACCACTGCGCCAACCGTGCCGTCAACTCCATCAAGACTGTAATTTTTACATGTTAATAAATTGACTACTTACAATTTTTTTCAATAAACTACTTTTTAGCTTTTCACATACCGAATAGCAAAGAGTTTATATAGTAAAAATTGTATGCTGCAATTTTGAACAAATATTTTGCTCAATAACTAAGATTAAAAATACTGAAGTGTTAATCGACTTTTGTTGCTGACTGTACAGCCGTGAGGCACACTTTCCTGATAAAATCTTACATCGGACTTTACACTTTTTATTTTATTTATTATTATTAATTGTTTTTATCTGATGTATGTATTTGGTGTATTGTGTGTCTTTTAGTCTGTGCTAAATAAATGTATTACTTTCACATCGTTTTTTTAAAAAAAATCACTAACTCAGTGAATTTTCTTGTGTAATGTTCACGTCAACCGTTCTCGTTGCGCAAACGTGGCGTGCTCGCTACGCGCGTGTAATTGCCTCGTTGGAAACACGCTCGCAAATCGCCCGTATGATGAGGCTCTTGCAAGTTAGATAGAAAACTTTTTGAAAATCTGCCGGTCGATTCTGTAAAAATCTCACCGTGAAAACTTAGGTGAAGTGAGTTTGTTTTGGCTAGGAATTGACACTATTGACGCTCACTTCACCTAAGTTTTTACGGTGAGATTTTTACAGAATAGTACCGCAGGAGATAGTGTTTGACAGTGGGTGGTTTTGACTTAGTTCTTGAGAAATGATAGACATGAAATTAAACGACTATCAAGTTAATCTTCAAGTGTGAATGGCGATAGTAGCTAGTTTCAGCCGAGTCTAGGGTCATGTTTATTTACTGTAGAGCGAATTAACAGGGTGTGAAATCGTGTAAGGACATTCATTTCAAATATTAACTGTGTAGTAGTGAATTTCGACTCAAAGAGGTACCTATTTAGAATAAAAGTGTGAAACAAAGAGCATTTGAAAGAAAACTTACAATGAAAAACAAAACAACACAGTTGTCAAAAACGTAATTAACTCTACTTCTCTACTGCGCCAACCATAGACAATGCAAACCGGTTGACTGAATTGCGAAATATCAGTGAATACTGAATAGCCCATTTGTTTGAATTGCCATAGAGTGGCCGAGTGGCGCCGTGCCGTCGTTTATAAAACACGCGCCATGACACCTACTCATTCTGCCTTGTTCTGCCTTTTGAACAATTCATGTTAAGTTTTTGCGGTTGATTTTAGTACGATATTACATTTTTGTTTGTAGAGGGGAATGGAAGACTCTTTTAATATTTTGGAAAATTAAAAATTGAGAAATTAGTCAAGCTTACGAGACGTGGTTATTAAGATAGATCATTCCCGTCAGTTCTTGGACTCTGGGGTTTATTTATAAACGATGATTAAAGTTAAGTGACGTTCAAACGTCAAAAATATATGCTTAAACAGTCGCTAATCACTACTTAACTTTAAGCAACGTTTATGAATAAAGGGGTTATAGACTGCGTCCATTTTTGAAGGCGGTTTAAAAATGGAACAGAATTCGTATGAAATAATGCTAATGCTGTCAATAAAGAAACCCAGCAGTGCGATTCTGTAACCATCTCACCGTGAAAACTTAGGTGAAGTGAGCGTGGAGTGAGGTGTCACTAGTGTCAATTCCTAGCAAAAACCAACTCATATCACCTATCTTTTCACGGTGAGATTTTTACTAGGTTTTTGTTTATGTAGGTATTCTCTATTTTTTAAAGTAAATTCCATTGAATAACTCTTAAGCGTTACGCCGTGATGTAGAAAAAAGTAAAAAAATAGATATTATTTTGCAATTTTTTGTATCGAGTAATATTAATTGAATCGTGTATTCCTTTTACATGATACTAGACCAAAGAGTCAAAGAACATATATACCAAAATATTAAATCCCTATTCCACATACTTAACAAGTTACACGAAATAAAAAAACCACATTTTTTTCAATTTATAATCAACTGGGAAGAAGAGGCGTAGGAAACTCCCCAGCAAAATATATAAGCAAACAACATATTTATACATAATACATTTACCATGCAGCTAGCCAATAATAATCTGGGTCTAGTTTAAATATAATACCGTTTTATACCAGCTGGACAATATTCCCATAGACTAACTATTACGTATGCGAGAATATTGCGCGCTAGTAATACGGCTCCGCTGAGGTACCTACAGATTACACGGATCATCACAGATTGGCTGCTGTGTGACCGATTTATGATCGGTGTTGTTGCTGGATTATTTAAGTATTTACAATAATTTTCTATATTTGTTTAGTCTATTTGTTAAAATTTGGGTAAGTCCAAAAGAATGAAAGACTGAAGAGAAGTCTATGTCAGAAAGGGTTACTGCTGGCCCGGAACATAAAGGGCTAAGGAAGGAACACGTGTGGGTTTTAGTCAGTAAGAGTCTGACACTCCCTTCCGCTCCACCCAGAGCGGGAGGGGTCATTTGATGATTTCCCATCCTGAAAAAAAAAAGGAGTCTATGGACCTCAAAGTCTACAATTTCAGAGATATCTAATTAGGTCTTTCAAGAACGTAGATTTGTGGCACTGTATCTTTGGGTTTTTCGGTAATTAAATTCATAAATAGAACGCTGCCAGAGGACTATGGATCATAATGCGCGTTTATAGACGTGTATTTATAATAACAATCAGGCTTTTCTATAAATTATAGGTATAACTCAAAATTAGTTGCCAGTGTCAGTTTCAAAACTTTGCATTCTCTGCGGATTTAACAAAGAGGTTCCATTGTATTTTTTTACAGAATAGCCCTGCAGAGCAGATGGGTCAAGGGTCATCAAACACAAGGTGCTTAAGGGCGAGCAGTGTTACTGGGACATCGAGAACTCTGACCCGATGCCATGGCATAGATGGCGTCATGACAAACTGGCAGAAAAAGGAAACACAGGGACATGCCTGGAATGTTGAAAAAATAATATGGAAGAAATATTTGTCTAGTAGGTAGTAGGTAAGTACCTATATTTACAGTTATTTGAATTCATAGATAGAAAGAGGGGCTTGTGGCTAAATAATAACAGCCGCACGGGCCGATCGATCAGGTTAAGCTACGCTTGCCGCGGTTGGTCCGTGGATGGGTGACCATCTTTACATACCAAGACCCCTCCATGGCTCGGAAAGCACGACTTTGACAGTCGTTAGGGGTCGTCAGAAGCCCGAAAGTCTGACAATCAGTCTTACCAAGGGATATCGTTATTACACAGTAACTGAGTTGTGGAGGTCAGATAGGCAGTCGCACCATGTAAAATACTGGTATTCAGCTGCATCCGGTTAGACTGGAAGCCGACCCTAACATAGTTGGGAAAAGGCTCGGCAGATGATGATTTAATTAAACCTATTCAAGATTGATTGATTCGCTGGGACCAGCGGCTAAACGTGCTTTCCGAGGCACGGAGGGGTCTTGATATGTAAAGATGGCCACCCATCCACGGACAAACCGCGGCAAGCGTATCTGGTGCGGCGGTTATTACTTAGCCACAAGCCCCTCAGTAGGTATAGGTACATAAATAATAATGCTAAAAAGATTATACCTAGACAATAGTGTCAAAAAAAATAAGATTAGATAAGTAGGTACCTATCAATTTATTGGCCGTTTCTGTGACCCCAATTTTATTGTTTTGACATTATAAAATTAATGACTGAATTAAAGTCGTATTTCATTATTTTATAGACTTCAAAATAGATGACGTGAAGCCTGATTTAAAATAAAATTAATACCATTCTGTTGCTTTGTTCTTTTGTTAATTTAGTGGCACAGATATACCACAGTAAAGATATGAACAATACGGAAACTACGTACTAACGTTCGAAACAGCACACTCACACAGACGCGCGCATCTATGGTACCCCTAAGTGGCACCTGTGACTGAGAGCACCGCGACTATTGAAGCAAAGTCCTGGGTTTGATTCCCAGGTTAGGCAAAGTGTTATTGGGTTTATCCATCTAGAATAACTTAGTCCCCCGAGTAAGCGAGGTAATTGTGTAACACACTATCAGTAGCAATGGCTCGACAACATTCATTGCGTTATTTACGTTGTTGAGCAGACAACACTTTCAAACATATGGAAGCAATGGACTTCAAAATGATTCAGATTGAGATTAGGCGATTATGACGTAATTAGGGAGCTGAACTATTCACAGATGGGTGTAAATTCGAGAGTCACTTGTACTCCTCGTCGTTGTACAGACGCCAGCATGTCAAGCTACCCGAAACTGTCAAATTTTCCCAATGAACTTTGAAAGAAATTTGACAGATTGTAGTAGCTTGATGTGCTAGCGTCTGTACTTATTAATTTTTTTGTACTGGACCATACCTGGGAAACCTTCTGGTTACGGAGATATTGAAGGTCAAAATTCCATCTTTTACTGACGTTTTTTTTACGAAAAAAATGTTTTTAATCTTATAACAACTTTAATAAAAATACCCCTACGACCCCTAGTACCGGTGCATGCACCCATAGCCCATACGCACAATGTTTTGCGTGCGTTACATTGCGCACTACCACAAACAGCCCACACCAAAAATAAAAGTCCTTTCCCAGCAATTATTTTTCTGCAATGTTACTTAGTTTGACGTACAGAATGCGTAGTTGACGGCTATGTTATGGGTATTTTTACACCCTGTATATCGTCACCTTAATACGCAAAAAAAAAACAGATAAATAAATAAAAAAAACTTGTATCTCCATTTTGACCAGCTTTACAGGAGCAATAAAACTGATTTAAAAAATAATGTTAGTAATTTAATACATTTCCATAGTAAAAGACGTTACCAAAGAAGTAAAAACAAGGATTGCTTTAAAAAAAAATTAATGGGGCATTTACGAGGTGTGCTTGACATCCATTTTTGGTGTTACCAAAGCACAAAAAGTAACGATGGAAAAATCCAAATTTTTTACGCCGCCGCGCGCCGCAATTTGCCATCAAAACGCCAATTTCGACCTTTGGTGGAGTTACAGTCCCACAAAAATTATCTGGCCCGGTGAGGGAGTCGCTGATATCGCATTTGGTTGGCATTTCAGCAGGCAGGCAGATTGACATTTCAAAATGGCGTCGTTAGTTCCTCTTTTTGCCACCGGGCCAGATAAGTTTGTGGCACTATACGAGGTTTGCGTAATATGGTGACGATATTCCTTACTAACCTACCCCCGAAAGTTTCCCAAAATGAATATAGGTATGCCATCGATATTGGTTTGAAATTCACTGTTGATAGATTGTCCTTATATAACGCAGTATGTATACGTATATATTTATATAGGAGACGGAGTGAGAGTGCGCTTGGACGCTCTTCTTGTAATATATAGCTTGGAGCCTCATTCTGAAAGATTTTGTATTCAAGGGACTGGCTTGAGAATTTCAAAATGTGTTTTATTTATTTTTTTATTTATTTGTTTTTGTATATAAACTTGCGCTTTCTGCCCATGGGGCAGAAACTACAGGACGCCATTGCACCATCTACGATCCTTATTATACTTACTTATTTACTCTTTTGTTTCGTTTTGGTTCATACATCGGCACCCTAATTGCGTAACACACTATTACTCTCAATTTGAATCATTTTCAAGCATATTTCAAATCCATTGCTCCGTATGTTCGAAAAATGTGTCTGCCTAACAACGCAAATAACGCAATGAATGTTGTTGAACTGTCAAAATGAAACCCATTGCTACTGATAGTGTGTTACGCAATTACCCTGCTGGTCGTACACGCACGTCGGGCAATTAATAGGTATAAATAAAAACGTTTGGTACAAGCGCAAGGAAACCAAGTATAGCATATTAGCCTGAAGGCTGTGGCGACAGATATTCCTCCGCCATAATAAGGCAATTTGTGCGAAGACTTGTTCCATAGTTTCTGGGTTCGCATTCATTCGTCTTTAGTATAAGTTACTAACAATAAGTATAAGTTATGAACAATTTATGGATCTTATAGTTGTCCGAAATAAAGTGATTTTATTTTATTGATATATAACCAGCGTATAATGTTCCCACTGCTGGGACACAGGCCTCCTCTCGGTGAGATGGGATTGAGCTGTAATCCACCACGCGGGCCCAGTCGTGAGGAAACCGCCATGTCCTAGCTAGAACCAAAAATTCGAAAACATGTGACATCTACCAAGTAGCAGTAGGTACCTACTTACTCAAAAATCTAAAAGTACCGTGTCGAAAATGTTTTGCTTTTCAGGAGACCTACTTCTGAAAAACATAACACTTTTTGTTGCCTTTACGGCCTAACCTAACCTAAATTAAAACGATACCTATATTCGCTGAAACAGCCAGTATTTTGATAGAAATGTCAGACAATGTAGATTGCCCTTGGGATGAAGGTTTATTTAATCACTAGCTTCCGCCCGCGGCTTTACTCGCGAAGTATGTCGATAAAAACTATCTCTCTACCGAATTTTATCGAAATCCGTTCAGTGGTTTAGGCGTGAAAAGGTAAAATACAGACAAACAGACCGACAGACAGAGTTACTTTCGAATTTATAATATTAGTATGGATTTTACGATATTTTTTCAGTTGGCCACATTCTAGGTTTATTTAAGGTACCTACTTTATTAGGTAAATAGTATCACCGTTGACAAATAAAATACTGCAGTTTTGCTGTTTTAATCTGACATTTAAGAAGGCTAAATATAGTTGTTAAGAAGACATATTATATTTATATGCCGAATATAATAATACCACACACTCAGCTAAATACATAAATATAATTAACTAAATAGGATTTTTATATATTGCCCCAATACAAGCTTATTTGGTTTGGCCACCGTTCAAAATAGTCTCATTTACTAGGTGGCAGTAATGATTATAACCACTATAACTATAAATCAAACGTATTTTATAGCTAACTATTATTACACAAAATAAAAAATAATGAAAAGCAAACGAATTGCAGAATGTGACGTGTTACGCGCAGCAGCCGGGGGAGAGGGGCGCGGCGTGCGGGAAGGAGATAAGCGGCTTAACTCCGCACCCGCCTGAGATAGCAGCATACGAGAAACCCTCAAGCCAGAGCGAGAGGGAAATACATTACTATATACAGCTGCAAACATTACTGCGTACGCTCGACGCGGGGCGTTCTCATTTCAAACGTGCTAACTCCCTTTCCCTCCATTCCGTTTTGACGTTTAATGTCAAACCGTAAGTCCCATTTTCCTTCGCGCCGTTTTGGTAGGTTACCCGACCGGGGTTGCTACAATAAAATAAAAATACATTTTCCAGGGAATATCTACGTGGGTACAAGTAAAGTTTGCGTTTGTAACGTATAGCTATGTGTGTCGCACAATTCAGCTCGCCCGTCTAAACAGCTAATTTTAAAGAAGTCCAACAGAGTTGGGGGACGAATTTCGACGACATTACGCCGACATTTTTTGTGTGACAGTAGTTTTGATGTGTCTTTGAATATCAGTTGGGGTTTATTAAAAAACGGATTATTTTTTCTACACAACATTCTATAGGTTTTTTGGGCATAGGTACTTTTGCCTACTTAATGTTTGATGAAACTTGGGATGTGAATGGCGTCAAAGAGTTGGTACTTACTCCTACACTTTCTATGTTTTGGATTCCACTTTTACTGGCGTAATAATAATAGTAAAATGAAACTCTGTATTCCCTTTTGTCTCGAGATTGGATCACTGCAGGGTCTACGTATATGAAGTTCATCATCATCTGCCCTCAGACCAAATAAAAAGTCAAGACATAGCGCTGCGAACAATACAGTGAAGCATGCAAAAACTACACCTCAGCTCTGTGCATACACGCTCACACGCACACATTTACAATCAAACTACACCTCACTATGTGCACACATGTTTACGAAACAGGCTTCACTTTACTGTTGATAGCCCTCTGTCTTGGTTTTTTATTTGGTCTGAGCATCTGCCTAGCTTTTTCTTTTTTATTGCTGGATTCCAGTCTAATCAGAGGCAGCTGAATACCAGCACTTTATATGACGCGACTGCCTATCTGGCCTCCACAACCCAGTAACTGGGTAACACTAACACGATATCCCTTGGTAAGACTGGTTGTCAGACTTGGGCTACTGACGGCCCGTAACGACTGTCAAAGATCCACGAATGACATCCGGGAGGGGTCTTGGTAAGTGAAGGTGGTCACCCATCCACGGACCAATTGCGGCAAGCGTAGCTTAGCGCATTCAAACAAATAAATACCTCTTTATAGTATTATCTAGTATAAAACCATAGATTAGATATTACGAGTAAAGACTACTTATGTAGGTATTTCCAGTGCACCCTAGGTGGCGTCACTATCAACTTACCTAACAGGCAAACTTTATCGCATCTGAATACCAGCCGGCCGATTCTGTAAAAATCTCACCGTGAAAACTTAGATGAAGTGAGTTTGTTTTTGCTAGGAATAGATACTATTGGCAGCTCACTCCACGCTCACTTCACTTAAGTTTTCACGGTGAAATTTTTTACAGAATAGCACCGCAGTATTTTACATAGAGCGACTGCCTATTTCACAAAACGGTGAAGGAAAACATCGTGAGGAAACCGGCATGCCCTAGAACCGAAAATTCGAAGACATGTGACATCTACCAACCCACACTGGGCCCGCGTGGTAGATTACAACTCACTCCCTAGTGGAGGCCTGTGTCCCAGCAGTGGGAACATTATAGGCTGATTATGTTATGACTTCAATTCAAAATACTGTCAAATCAAATAGAGGAAAAAAACAGTGGCCCTCCGGGAGTGCCGACAGAAGTGGAAACAAAACACAAACAGAATACTTTAACATCACTCACTGACATATCGGTTATACATTAAAACCGAGTAGGTACATCCCGAGGACAGCCGAACACATCCGAAGCGGGTATTTTTTTAATCGTCTTATAAACAAAACACGCGCGAGGTCGTTTACGGTAACAGTGGCGCGAGTCCAAAGGTTATTTCCCATTTCAAAAAATGTCCAACGCGCCTGAAGAAGTTTTCACTTCAAAAATCACTTTCGCATTCATTCAAGGTTTCCTTCGTCGTCCAAAGAACCTTCTGGACCAATTAGTCGTCACCGTATGTGTTCCGAATCCTAATCTTCGAACGGATAAGCAAACAGTGACGGGTTAGTGGCTCCAGCCTGAATCACAGACTACACACAATCGATATAGTTTGTTTAACTTTGAACCTGAGATTGTTTGAGACTCTGTTAGGTACCTATTCTGGAGGGTTTTTGGCAAGATTTGTATTTGTTAAATTGAGGTGAAAGTTGCTGGGTAGAATGAATGGCCTTTACTGAGTTTGAGAGTCCGAGGTCAAGAAAATGAGGTAGTGCTTCATTGGTTACAAGTCATCTGCGTAGCCTTTTCCAGTATTTTACGTGGAGCGACTGCCTATCTGACGTTCACAACCCAGTTACTGGGTAACACGGTATCCCTTGGTAAGATTGGTTGTCAGACTTTGGGGCTTCTGACTACCCGAACGACTGTCAAAGATCCACGAATGACAGCCGGGACCAAACGGCTTGGTTTCTGACGCACGGAGGGGTCTTGGTACCCTACCCATCCACGGACCAACCGCGCCAAGTGTAGCTTAACTCGATCGATCCGTGTGGCTGTTATTACTTAGACACAAGCCCCTCTTTCTATATGAATTCAAATAACTATAAATATACCTACTACTAGACAAAGATTTTCTCTCATATATTTTTTTTAACGTTCCACGCATGGTTTCCTTTTTCTGCCAGTTCGTCATGAAGCCATCTATGTCATGTCATTGGGTCAGAGTTCTCGATGTCTCAGTACCACCGCTCGCCCATAAGTACAGACGCCATCACATCAAGCTACTACAATCTGTCAAATTTCTTTAATAGATTTTCAACTTTATCGCTAAATTATAAGGGTCAATATCAACAAAGTGATTTTTTGTTCAATTTTGGTGGCGAATTTTTTTCTTCAGTTTTCGTGAAAAATAATGACCTGGTATAATAATAGAAAGTCCAAGCTGGAAGGATCTTCAAGAGGTCTGAGAATATCTCGATAACTTTTTGAGATATTTTAGTTCAAAGTCTAATGTGGCCACCAAAATTGAAAATCGCCCACCAAAATCGAAAGTGCCCACCAAAATTGAAAATCAGTGGCACCAAAATTGGATTAGAAGGTGAATCTGAAACAATGTGTAAGGTGGATATCTCGGGAAATATTATTTCAGCCTGTTCGGGATTGCTCTTTATTCTTGCTTTTCTTCTTGACCCCTGTAACACAGGTTTTGCCTGCCACGGGGGTCATTGGTCATTTATTTTGGACCAGGATATTCGCATACTTAAATTGTCACTCTGTATTTGTGTACTTACCTTTTTATGTCAAATAAAATGTATTATTTCCTTTATTCATTTACATAATCTTATTTTATTGTATTTTTAAATATTTCTAAAATATAAAATAAGTATAAAAAACATTTAAAAATATAAAAAAATAGCGATCTGCCGGTGTCGGGAGCAGGGTCCAAGCTATCGGTGGTTAGGGCTCCAGAGACAGGAACCTCCTCACAATGCGAGCAGTATCGAGGAGTACTGCCTTCTGAATCAGGCCCTTGACCCAACCGCCTAACGAGAGCCTCGATAGATGTTAATCGAGGCTTTCGGCCATCAGTCCATTAGCCGATACGACAATCGGCACAATGATAGCCGAGCTCACATTCCACATGTCAACAACCTCGTGTGCTAAGTCGAGATATTTAATTTGCTTCTCTTTCTCAGCTTTCACGAGGTTCCCGTCACATGGAATGGTAACATCGACAATCATTATCTCGTCTATCACTACTATATCAGGTTTATTGGCAACAATAGTCCTGTCAGTAATGATAGACCGATCCCAGTACATTTTCAAGAACTGGATCGGGCACATAGGTACTTGTAGTACGGTATCTCAGAATCCACAAGTTTATATTTCAAAGCAAGTTGCTGGTGAATAATCCTAGCTACTTGGTTATGTCTGTGCAAGTACTCGCCGTTAGCCAGACGAGAACAACCAGATATAATATGTCTGATAAACTCACCCGGACAATGGCATGCCCGACACACGTCAACCGTCCCGTCCTTCATAATATGTCTCCGGTAGTTATTCGTTAAGATAACTTCGTCCATAATTGCACAGACAAAACCTTCAGTTTCCCCGAAAAGGTCACCAAAACGTAGCCAGGATACGGACGCTAAGAAGTCTACACCGGGCTCATGAAGAGCCCGATAGAAGCGCCCGTGAAGCTTTGCCATACCTTCTTGCGGTCATCAGTAGAAAGTACTACAGGTTTGCGCCAGTTCTCTTTAGCCATGGAGAGCGGGGTGATTGTCCCTTGTCCACTGCGACCACATCACGGTGCATACCCACTTCGGCTTTTAAAAAATATTCCCTGAGACTGCACACCTCGCGGTTGTGGAGGGTCTTCGCATTTAAAAAGCCTCGACCCCCACACTTCCGCGGGATATACAGTCTCATCACCGATGATCGTGGGTGATGCATCCGGTTTGCGGTCAGTAGTGTACGGACTCTTCTATCCAGGGCGTCGAGTTTGGTCTGAGTCCATTTGAGTATGCCGAAAGAGTACAGCAGTATAGCTTTCGGATGAGGAGAGGGATCTGAGGCTTATGGAATCGGAGAGTTGAATTCCCTCGGATTCCATAATCTCCCCTCGCTTTACATGCATGACTGCATTATTATTATTGTTATTATTTACTATTATTCTTCTTTCTGCCATTCTCTTTTTAAGCAGCCTCTCTTCGGTGGTCTGTTTTGGCATTCTAAAAATATGAAGCTAGGTCCTTATAATAATAGACCACTTAGGTACTGCCAAGTAGGTACAAAATATTTATTTATTTGCTAATCAAACTGACTTGCAACTTAAAAACTGGCTTTATAGGTACAAACAATACTTACAGTATATACTTAAAACTTGGTGGCTAGTTTTCAATTTTGGTGTCGTGAAAACGCCACCAAAACCACCAAAATTGAGCCACCAACATTGAAACCAGATATAAAAAAAATCTTTAAAAATAGGGGTTTTAAGTTACAATTTATTTAATATCACTGATTTATGCGTATCCCAAATCACTACCTATAATGTGTACCTTACTATTAAAACACTTTAAAATTAACAGCAAATCGATCCACCAAAAATTGAACAATTCTTGTCCCCCGTGCCACCCAAGATGATACTTACGTTTTTGGCGGAAAATCAGAGCACTAATCACACACCTGTTACACGCAAGTGCCGGTGCATGACTGAGAGATGTGAAATAATAAAACGCGATTGATCGCACACGCACGAAACTTCATTTTATAGTATGTTGAATATGTGCCACCAAAATTTTGATTTTTGCTTGGACAAACTTTGATCGAGTATCCTGTGCTTTTAAATTAGATTTTCTAATACAGTTAATTGTTTTTAGATAATGTGTCATAAGCATACACTAACGAACTTGTTAATTTTTTATTGTATAGCAAATTGTTACTTTGGTGAATGCAATTATATCAAAAAATGGAACTGGGACAAGCCACCTAACTTGAATTACAAGGCGATTTTTTTTTTCCTGATTATTTAAATACACAATTATAAAAAAAAATGTGGCCCTAATTGAACCAAGTTACGTAGTTCACTATAAAAAAAAATAAGAAACATCCTATCATTTAACACCTCGATTCTCAACGTGGACGCGTAAAATTTGCTGTGGGGATATTCACCCATAAGGTTCAAAGTTGATTGGGAAAATTTGACATTTTCGGGTAGCTTGATGTACTGGTGTCTGTACCTTGTGTGTGATGATCCCACAGCCACAAGCTCCTCTCATTAGTCTTCATTAGTAACAGTAAGTTTATATAAGAAATTCTGTAAACAGATTTTGATCAGAAAGGTCATTGCGTAACACACTATCAGTAGCAATGGGTTTCATTTTGACAGTTCAACAACATTCATTGCGTTATTTACGATTTTGAGCAGACAAACGAACATCGAATCGAACATATGCAGCAATGGATTAGCAATATCCTTTAAATAGATTGACAGGCAGTTTCGGTATTAGCTGGGACTGTGTTACGTTAGACTAATGATCAATGGCCAAGTAGGTGGACGACCTACAGAAGATCTCAGGGAAGACCTGGATGAAACTTGCACAGACCAGAGAAGCATGGCACAAAAGGAGGAGGCCTATACTTACTCAGTGGGTGCCATTGCTGATGATGATTATAATGATGACGTCAGTAAAACAAAAGAACGTTTCAAGTCACCCAAAGGGCAGTGGAGAGGGCTATGCTTGGAGTTTCCCTGCGTGATCGAATCAGGAATGAGGACATCCGCAGGAGAACCAAGGTAACCGACATAGCCCGAAGAATTGCCAAACTTAAGTGGCAGTGGGCAGGGCACATTGCTCGCAGAACAGATGGCCGATGGGGCCGAAAGTTTCTGGAGTGGCGACCGCGTACCAGAAGACGTAGCGTTGAAGGCCTCCCACAAGGTGGTCCGATGACCTTGTGAAGGCCGCAGGAACTCGTTGGATGCGAGAAGCACATAACCGGTCGAAGTGGAGGTGCTTGGGGGAGGCCTATGTCCAGCAGTGGACGTCTTTCGACTGAAATGATGAAGTTACGCTTCAAATTAGTACTTGGTAATTTGGTGTTTCGTGAAACAGTGAGTAAATGCAATAGTTTGTAGTTTTCCTCAACTTTGGTTAACGTATGCTACTTAATCAGCCTCTGTGGACATAGACCTCCTCTTTGTGAGAGGGAGCGGGCCGTAATCCACCACGCAGGTCCAGTGCGGGTTGGTAGATGTCACATGTCTTCGAATTTTTGGCTATGCTGTGTTTGTAATCTCCCTATTCCTCATTAACGTGCTTTCCGAGGCACGGGGGTATCACACCGCCAACTTCCAAACTCCGGGCTGCTACTAAGAAATTCCTAATGGACTCTCCGGTCGTGTCGGATTGTCGTCCCATCGGACAATGAGAGTGAGGGAAGAGGGAGTGCACCTGTGTCTGCGCGCACACTTGTGCACTATAATATCTCCCGCGCCGAAGGCTAGTCTCCGTTGAGATTGGCCGCCGTGGCCGAAATACGGTCTGGAGGACTTTATTTATTTATTTATTCCTCATTATCCAGTGTGTATGTCGCGTGTCTCCACTCCACAGACAATGGCTCACCTCCCATCTTGCGCCCCTTGCCCTGTCACTTGCACACGTGAGGACCAAATGGCTGCGTCAGTGAACGGTTTTCGCGTTCCTGAATTTTGGGCCAATCAAATTTAAAAAGCTACATATATTTTTTCGTGTATTTTTTGCCATAGCTTAGAAGAAGATCCTTATTTAGCTTTATAAGACACCCGTAATTATGTTATTATAGGGTTCTGTACCCAAAGGGTAAAAACGGGACCCTATTACTAAGACTTCGCTGTCTGTCCGTCCGTCAGTCCGTCTGGCTGTCACCAGGCTGTATCTCAAGAACCGCGATAGCTAGACAGTTGAAATTTTCACAGATTATGTATTTATGTTGCCGCTATATCAGCAAATACTTAAAACAGAATAAAATAAACATTTAAGGGGCCCCCCTTAAATATTTATTTTGTTCTGTTTTTACAACAAACTTGTTTTTTTCGGCGTTTTTGCCTTGTGGTACGGAACCCTTCGTGTGCGAGTCCGACTCGCACTTGGCCAGTTTTTTACAAAACCCAAGAAAATGCACTACCTAATACCTACCCTCACGTTAGCCCTCTTAGGATAAAAACAGCTATTTCACCAACGCAATCCATTTTCCTCGCTCAAGGTTCGTTTGCTTTTCCACTGGATTAGCTCAAAACTTTCACCTTCCGAAGGCAGTCCCAATTACAGTAATTAGAGGTGTCGTATCGTCTTCGTGTCGTGCGGGTCACGTCACTCGTTGCTGGACGTTGTAGGACGTCCTGCCATGGCTTCAGTCGTCGAACTCGGCTCGAGTTACTGGCACGCGAGTGGCGACCGCATCGGAACGAAGCACCTGGTGTTGAATTTACTTTTTAGGGGTAGAATACATGTGTTTTTGAAGATTTTTTTTTTGTTAGTAAGAAAATGTTTTTCATCTGTTTCCGAAGTATCGAGAACCTAACGTTTAGTAGCCGTACTTGTGACCCCAAAGAAGAAAGTTATGGCCAGTTTGTGACTTTGTTTGAGTCTGGCTCTTGTGATACAGGAACTCCCAGTACGACAAGAGCCAGGGCAACACTGATTGAAATTACACGGATTGAAATTGTTTATTGAAATAATTGATTTAAGTATGTACAGTCAACAAAGGAGTTAAGTATACAGGAGCGTCGGATATAGTTGAAGTTTACTAAGAAACCGATGGATGTTCTGGACTGAAATTTTATTTAGTAAATGAGCTGTTTGTTTTCTATTAATAAACTAAAATTCTATTCGAGAATATCCAACGGTTTCTTAGTAAACTTCAACAATATCCGACGCTCCTGTATACTTAACTCCTTTGTTGACTGTACATAAGTCATCTTTTTTTTTTATAGAAATAAAAATGAAATTAATGAACCTCATTATTAATTTTAAAAATTTTTTTTTTGATTGTTGATGTTTGTGTCTTGAAATGAAAAATAAGTAAATTACTTATTTTATTACTTCTCGATACCTTTTATTTAGCGTTTCAACTTAATATAAAAAATACTTAGTAGGTACTTCGACGCCCATGTGTCCTTTTGTTTTTGTATAGTTAGCTAGTCATATAAAATTAATTATCAATAGGATCCTCGTCGTCTACTAATTAATACTTAGCACGTAAGAATAAATTTGCATCTTTACCAATCATAACTATGTTAAATAATAACTATGTTAGTATCACTTAGTTGCACTAAGTCTTTATGCGGTCTGGTGGCACTGGTCCGCGAAAGCAGCGGAATACCACATCCTGCGGCAAAAAGCTTTCTTCCATCACCAGGTGCAGGTAGCATGTTGGTATGCGCACCACAAACGCCTTAAAGTTGACGTTGCGATGCGACTCCAGCAGCTGCACCCTCGGCACGTACTTCAACCTTTTGCGCACGTAGAATAGAATAGAATACTCTTTATTATGTACAGTCACGAGCACTAATATGTCAACACTCGGCAACTTTCAAATGCGATTTTTTCGTGAAATGACAAATGCAACGTTGAAATACGACACTTTACATAAACCTATGGATTCGAAAATACTATGTTCGTAATAACATAAAATTTCATTAAAAAATAACGGAGAAAATTGCCTTTGAATAAAGCCAAGTGTATACATACTTATGCTCGTGACTGTACACCATATAAATTACAGACATAATACGACGAACGTACGTCACGATGTCTTCCGCGTCAGTGGTGTAGTGGAGGTGGGAAATATATAGTTACACCGGAGTATTCGGCTTCGCAGCACGTAGTTTTTCGTCACAGTTTTGCTTCATAATATTTTGTTTTAGCCGTCCACTATCTTTGGTAGTACCTACAAACGCCAGCACATTAAGCTACCCGAAACTGTCAAATTTTCCCAATCAACTTTGAACCTTATAATTTAGCGATAAAGTTGTAAATCTAATAAAGAAATTTGACAGATTATAGTAGCTTGTTGTGCTGGCGTCTGTACCTAGACCTACTACAATGTTAGGGCAGTCTATAGGTACTAGGCACGTGAAAACCAATGCTAAATTCGGTTTATTTGGTTTAGTCCATTTAGCCTCGTTATTTTGTACGTAAGAAGTCTATTTTCATAGTTAGGTATTTTTTTAATTTTTAAATAGATAAGATAAAGACATCTAATCTGCGTTCGCGATTTAGTTTCCAAACATGTAAACAAATATGAGTTATTGGAAAAATAACTTTAATACCTATAAATTAAAGTTCAGTTTACGCTACAACTTCAAACATTTTTATAACTTTTTCAATAGCACTTGTCACTCTGAAATCAACTTACTTTTCACTACAATAAAGTTGATAATTGTTTCACTTAAAATAACATCAATTGGAAACATGAATTTGAATAGTTACACCAACTAGTTGTCTTTATCTTTTCCATTTACCTACCTACCTAGGATAAATGTACTTACCTTTTAAAAAAAATGCATTTTTTCATACTTATTTCCTGAACTTTCAGTTGATGGTCCTGGAGCTCACCTACAAAAAGACTTGTTCGACTCAGGGATATGTCCAAAATGAAACACTAAAATGTATTTTATATGCATATATTCGGATTCAATATTTCAATAGCTATCAGTTAATAATTAATACAACTTAACTTAAAAAAAATACACTGACTCTTCATCGAACGGTACAAGTAATGTACTTAACTAATTTAGCTATGTCCAAGCTTAATATTTACTATAAATTACAATTTCATTACATTTAAATACTACAAAGTTGGGAATTTTGTTTTTGGCGCTGGCATCCCTGAAACATCGATAGTAATCTTAATAAAAAAAAATTACTCTACTCTTGTTTAAAAAGAAAAAAATATTTAAATAAAGTATTTGTTCTGAAGTTAAAAATAATAAAAAAATGCTCTATGATTGACTCGCTTCCCGTTTAGGAACTAAAATATCGTCATTGGTGAACAATAAGTAAATAATAATATATTTCATTAAGTAGTTTTCTTGTACTTTGTTTTCCTTCTGGAATTTAGCCCAAGTTCTGAGGTATAGAGGCAAGTTTACCATAGAATTATACAAGTAAATCTAGTAATAATAAAAAATAAAACAAATAAGTACTTCGATGTTTAAGTAATCCCAATCGCGCGGTACTTCTGCCACTAATAAAGACAGTGACAATATTCTCGCACAAAATGATCCCATTTTATTTGTAAAATAATATAAATTAACTAATAATCTCATTAAATTACTAATGTGAATTCATTAGGTTCGAAAACTCGACTTCGAGCAAATAAAATTTTTATTTTTTAAACCGCCATTTTATCGGCCACTGTCATGGGCGCCAATCTCGTTTATTGGTCGCCATCTTTATTCAGGTTTTTATTTTTTATATCATTTTTATTTGCACAAATAAGCATCATGAATGTCTTATTTGTCCAGCAAAAATTATTAAAATAAAGTTAATGATTCTAGGGTATTTAATGCAATTCTGGTTTTAACTTAAAAAAAAAATATTTTTCGAAAAAATTAGGTAGGTACCTAATGGTTTACTATAAAAAATAAATACCAATCCAAGATGGCGACGCGAAGTTTATACTTAGTTTCATTGTTTTACGAATTAAATTATTTGTATAACTTATGGCAGGGTTGTCACTGGTCTAAAAATAATAAAAAATTACGATCGCTTAAAACTAGACAATAATAACCCACATATACATTCGTAGCACACACATTATACAAAATAAAACTCTTAACATACAATTTATATACAATAGAACTATGTGGCGTTACTTATATTAAAACTAAATTATATTTAGGTAACAATCAGCCATAAGGTTTTTAAAAAAAATTAATTGAGTGCTAGAAAAACTAATAGCTTCTTTATGGTTTAAATTTTATGATGTATTTTTAGATTTCCGTTTTTCATATAATATGTTTTATTTTTATTTATTTTTTATAATTTATTTATTACAATAAAACCTCAGCCAAACATTGGAGTTTGTTGTCTTAATTAATTATTGTTTTAATGATACTGATGTTTATTTGTTGTTTTAATATAAGTAACGACTGTTTATTTCGTTAATTTAGCGAATTCTGTCACTAAATTTAGCCTAAGTTAACTCGTTTTAAATATAATAAGTGATATGATTCTGGGTGTTTTTTTACACAGGCTCAGGGAAGCAAAATAGGAAAAGAATTTATATAATTCAAGAGTTTTTCCTCTTTTCTTCACATTTTGAACACCAAAAACAAGAAAAATAAAAAAAAACACGCTCACATTTTGATAACGCGATTTCTTACATGGATTTTTATTTCCATATTTTTCAAAAACTTTAAGTAATTATTTTTGGCATTCAAAATGTAAAATATAAACTCTACAAAAACGTGTCCTTCGATACACAAAATTAGGCCTCTCGACATTTTAGCTTTCGTTGAAAATCGTTAGTTTAATAGCGTTTAGGTGTAAAATAAACTTCTGTATTTTTGTAAATTATAATTTGAACAAGACTTGAGTCCATATTTAGTATTATTCGATGTTTTTTTTCAAGTTTATTTGCTAAATTTTTAATAATAAATAACTTTTCTTAGTATTATTTCTGTAAAAGTTTCTAAATATGATGGCAAGTCTTGTTAAAAATGTTCATTTACAATATAAAAACGCTTCTAAATTTGAAGTAACCATGAACGATTCAAAGAGAATTTGTATGTTTTGTAAAAATAATTTAATAACATACGATTTTATTGATATGCACTTACATCGTATTTTGTTAACTTTCATATTTTATTACACTAAAAGTTAAAAATTTAAAAAGTTTAACGTAAAAAACAAAAAATGAAAATTAAAAAAAATACGAGAGAAAAACTTATGAATACTGTAAGTATTAAATAAAAAATGTTTCAGCCATTTTTACTTAAACTGTCAAAAACATTCTCCATTTAAAACTCTCAAAACAGTCTAACTGACAGAGGTAGGTATAGAAGTTAAAGTCCCAAAAACATACTAAGTCCCCCTGAACCGTTCTCACTCTCCCACTATACAAGAAATATGTACAACTAAAAAACAAAGGACTAGATATACTAAACCATATTGATACCATACTTTTCTGGCGCAAAATAACTGTTCCCCGTGTTTGAAAAGTTCGTTATTTGGGATGCCTGTAGCATGCTCAAATGTGGCGAATTTTGGGACTGGTTTTCCGGGGACTCGGGGCCCGAAGAGAGGATGTTGTGGTGGGATGCCCAGGCCCCGGGTGGCGACGGGTTGCCGAAGGATACTTGGTTGTAGAGCTGGTTGCCGTTGGCAGTCAGGTTGTGGCCGTGGTGACTGCCGTGCGTCTGGTTCACGGATGAACCGTTGAAGTACTCCATCTGGAAGGAAGGTTTTGTTAGAAACTCCTTCACTAAAAATAAAAAAAAAACTGCCTTTATTTTTGTTTTGTCTATGTCACCAGTAGGTAGGTACAATACGACCGACGTAACTTGGCGGGCCGGAACATAGGCACTAAGAACTTTCGCGCATGTTCTCTCACTCGCACTCGCCTCATGTCACCATTTGGTTCCTAAAAAATCTTACTGCGCAGCCTTCTGCGTAAAGTTCAGGCCCGCCAAGTTACGTCGATCGTATTGTACAGACGCCAGCAGGTCAACCTACCCGAAACTGTCAGATTTTCCCAATCAACCTTGAACCCTATGCTTTAGCAATAAAGTCGAAAATCTATTAAAGAAATCTGACAGATTGTAGTAACTTGATGTGCTGGCGTCTGTCCATAACATTGACATGTCCTATCGTTGTTTTGACCATTTTGGAATATTTTGTAACCATTTGAAATTAATTAATGTTTAAAAAAAAAGTAAAGCCAATTGGGTGATTAAAACTTCAAATAATTTCATTAGATAAAGATAGATTTGATGCTAATAATACTCTAATATTAATAGTTAAATTAATGATTTATTCGAATATTTTTCGAATAACTTATTAATTTCATTACATTTAACGACGTTCGTCAATATGATTGACTTATCAATCCCATAATAATATGGGCAATAATACTGATTTTCACAAAAAAAATGCCATTGAAATAATTGATTACATTAATTTGCAAGATTTTATTAACACGGTTGATAATAAAAGCCATATTTTTAGTTCAAATTAACAGTTTGTGGTTAGTGAATTAGTATGACAGAGTGGAATATTAATTATAAAATGTAAAAAAAAACTTCCGTGAGACAAAAATGTCTAAGATTCTGGCAAATTTATGAGAACAATTAATTTAATATGGCTGACAGTCGAAACCGAGGATTTCTCTGTTTCAATTCAACACACCAGAAAACCTTTGAAGTATTTTAAACGAAGAAATTAAGTGTAATACCTGTGCTGTTGTTATTGCAAAATTAGTTGATCTTTCTATTAAATTTAATTGAGACAAAAGATGTCTGTATTCGTAACAAATCATTGAAAGATGCTGCTCATCTTTATGCGTAACTTTGGAGGCCTTAAACAAATGAATATCTTCAGATTTAGACCATTACAGGACTAAGAAACGAGGTCCGAGTGCTCATGGTCTTTATAAAGAAATTTCAAAACAGCTGGTTGACACTTCCCGTGACCCAAGGGCTGGCTTTTACCTTGGCCAGAGGCTAAGCATCGCCATACAACGTGGTAATGCCGCCAGTCTCTTGGGTACATTACCAGTCGACAGCGATGCGGATGAATTATTCGACGGTATTTTTTAGTTTCTGTATAGTTTTAGATAAGTTAGGATTTCATTATGTTATTTTTAGTTTGTTTAAATATTTTGATTAATAAATTATTAATGACAACAAAAAAATAATAATTTGAAAAGAAACGAGTACCTAATCTACTTAATCAAAATCTTAAATTCAGTGACAGAGAACGCAGAGCCTAAATCGCTGGCTCTAAGCTTGTTTTGCATAAAAGTCCTTTTCAACACACTTGCTCGTAAAGTGGCTCTTATTGAACCGATTTTAGGTCCATAATGGAGTGTATTACGAACGCGTGCTTTTTCTTTACTTTAATCCACATGTTCTGTAATACCACAGATAACTATTTACTAGTCGGAGACGCGCGCTTTTTTAATCTCATCAAACCCTGCGTTCCGAATTGGGAAATAATCGATGTGTTCCGAATTGGGAAATAACCGAATTAGCGTGAGCGCGATAACGATAACGATGTCCCGTGAATCGTCATAGATGACGTCATGACATTCGCCATCTTGCGATAATGCCGACCATGCCCTAGAATAATATCACCGTGAGCGCTGTCAAAAATGACAGTGTGTGTATGAGGTTGTGCCAGTGTGTGTTTTGTTTTGAGTTGCATCATCTTTAAATTAAACTAACGTGGCATTTTTGAAATTGTGCTTCTGGCTGACAGTCGCCACCTAACCAAAGAAGAAGAACTGAAGAAGAAATATGGTGTTTATACAAAGAAATACTGTAATAATACCTTTTTTACATTGTGTAAGCACTGTCATGTGAGCGCGTTCACGAGTGTTCCGAATTGTTGCCAGCTCTCAGCAGTCATAATAGTAATATCTAAATCGGAACGCATGTGAGATGATGCATGGACGTAATATTACGTCCATGGAGATGATGTGAGCGCTGTGATGTGAGCGATTATAGCTAATTCGGAAAGCGCCCAAAGAGACTTCATGCCAAAAGAAAAAATCCGCGGGCTATATTTCATTTTTTTTTTTAAATAGTCTGTATTGTCCTTGGTTGCAAAATGAACTCGCAGGGGACCACAGACAATTTAAGGTGAATGCGCTGTGGTAGACCACGAACTTCTTAGGTTTTTTTGCAATTTTCAGGTTTGTGTTTATTATATTTTTTCTATAGGCTGTTTAGCGGTTTTGTCTGTGCCATAGATTAATATATTTAAAATGAGTCAATGTTGCGCGCGCATCGCTAGTGCTGGCTAGCACGGCGCGCGGGAAAACAAAACCAGCGCGCCATTTTCCATACAAGTTATTATTTAACAATACAAGTCTGTTTTTTTTTCCTCGCAAGTGTGTTGAAAAACGTCGTATGAAACGCGTGTGCATTAATCAATATACACTCGGCTTTCTTATCGCTCTCGCCTGCGGCTCGCGCGATAATATCGCCTCGTGCATAATGATCAACTTAGCACACATGTATCATAATGTACTATTAACGAAGGTGAATATAAAGACATTTTTATAAAAAAAAACATGCGCAAAAAGGGGTTGAGAGGAATTAAAGTTTGTATGAAAATTCGTTATTTTTGCCGATGGGAATCCCATGGAACAAACGACTTGCAAATTCTAACTTATGTAGTAATTCTGTACACTCACCTGACTAGGATAATACGGAGAATTATAGGCGCTTTGTCCGTAGCCCTGATGATGGTGTGACGTCGAGTAACTCCGGATATAGTCCGAACTGCCCGGCCAGTGGAAACTGTTGTAGCTGTCCGGATGATACACGTTCCCCGGCCCGTTTATACTCTGAGGAGTGATAGGAGGAGACGGCGTGGTCATAATCGAGGAGTTGGACCCCAAAGGAGTAAGATTCCCCGTCAAACGGGAGCTGTATTGGTCCTTAACCAGGTTGCTCCCGAATTTTTCCGTGTAATCCAACTTGCTGGCGTAGTCCAACCTCTTTGGACTACTGTAAAGTTCTTGCTTAGGAGTGACTCCGTAACCATGGATGTTGGACACAGGTTCTGAAGGCGAGGACTCTTTACCACTTATCCTGAGCTCGTTAGAGTTATAATGGGATAGAGATGTTAGACTATTATTCTTGTTGAGGGGAGAACTTTCGTAGTTCGATCCTGCTGACTCCTTCTTACAAATAACGTTTATAGGAGGACTGACGGACGTCGTCGGCGTTATAGGAAGATTTGGAGATGACGTTGTGATACTGGAATTCTGTGTTGTAGGTACATTTGAAGAGCTGGTGAGGGATTTGGATGTGGTTAACTTTGTAGAACTCGTTGAAGCTTTGATGCTGTTGTTGGCGACTGTTGTCTTCGAGCTGGAGGTGGATTTGCTGGTTATCTGCGTGTTCGTCTGCTGTTGGAGCTGCTGTCGACATTTCGCTCTTCGGTTCTTGAACCAGACCTGTTGACAAAAAAAAGTTGGATTAGGAATAGTGTTTAATCATTGGGAATTAACACTAGTGGTGTTTTGGGGTGATGATCTCGCTGCTGACATACAAAAAAGAAAAAATGAAGATTGTGTAGTTTATTTATATTAGTTAGATTAATTCAAAGTATCATTATAAAAACTATACCGGACCAAAACCCCAAAAATCTAGAAAAATATCTCTTTGATTCCAATGAGGGATTGTCCTTCTTTTTTTTTAACTCTTCCCCAGTCGCTGGATAGATGGCGCTGACCTTGTTAAGTTACTGCAAGGAACGGAACTTCACATAATTTTTTGATTATTTCACTTGGATGTAATTTTGAGATCGTAAAACGAAAGCAAACAAAAGTGTTAGTCAATGAGCTTCGGTGACGAGACGCAATGTTTTTTTTCCAAGCGTTTTGGCTTTGGCACCTAGTAACGTAGTCAGTACAACGCCATCTATAGAGTTCTAGTAAACTATTTTTTTTTAATACTCAAAAAGAAAACCTCTCATTATAATTTGCCACCTCTCAACATCGCGTCACCTTTTACCCTTAATTACTTGTAAACACAGGAGTGATATGAAGATTCGAATGGCGTTATTGCGACGCACGCTATTTTGAAAAAAATTAAGAGTGGTACGCCAGTTCGAAAACTCATAAAATCGAAAACCGCTATATCGAATGACGTTGTCACGAACACGCTGATTCGAAAAACTGTTTGAATGGTACGCTAGTACGAAAGTCTTTGCATTGAAATCCACTGTTGCGAATAGCCTAATATTCCAATCTGAATTTGTCTGAGGATCGAACTCGCGACCCCGATAAAGCCTTAGCTTTGTATTGGGTTTGGGAAACAAGAGCAATAAGAAGTACCTATTATTTTAAGTTAACTTTTGGTAATGAGTATTATATACCACCTATAATTTTGATTTGTTGACTTCTGTGTTGTTCTTGTGTATTGTTGTTGGGTTGGTTCTGTGTCGGGGGTCGCGAGTTCGATCCTCAGACAAATTCAGATTGGAATATTAGGCTATTCGCAACAGTGGATTTCAATGCAAAGACTTTCGTACTAGCGTACCATTCAAACAGTTTTTCGAATCAGCGTGTTCGCGACAACGTCATTCGATATAGCGGTTTTCGATTTTATGAGTTTTCGAACTGGCGTACCACTCTTAATTTTTTTCGAAATAGCGTGCGTCGCAATAACGTCATTCGAATCTTCATATCACTCCCTGTAAACACATAGTTATTAACCAAACAAATCCTCCTGAACCCTAACTCCATACAATCTCCGAACATACCACGATTGCTTCCGAACATACCACGATTGCTTCCAGCAACTGTTAATGCCTCCTACTATTTGTTCGTTCCAATCCTGCCCAGCAATTACTTCGCGCTCGCGCTTGCAGTGTGCACAACGGATTATAAATGATTTATTACAAGCAAACGTGAAGTTTGTGCCAGTGCAGTGGTAGGGGTGTTTTTTTAATGTTTTTTTCTTTTATTTGGTATGTGTACTAAATTGTGGGATGAAAGAATCAGTGGGTTTTTTTGAGGCTGCGAGCTAAGCAGTTAAAATCAAGTTGATGTGTGAAATGGTGGGTATAGCGGAAAATCGTCTATTTATTTAACTGCAGAAACCGTCGGTTCTGTTATTTTTTGTTAGGACAGTAACAGTTACGATATCAATTCTTCTGGCATCTAAAAGCCTATCAAATAGGCGTTATCTACGCATTATGTACATCAAACTTAGTAAAATTGAGCAAAACTTATGTCTGGGAAACGACTTTTATTTTCAGTGTGAAATTTTCATTGAATATACATAAGACCAACGACGTATTAGCACAAGACTGAGCTTTTCCTGATACGCTAATGGCTTTAGACATGAAGACAAACAAGGATCTTATTCTAAGTAGGTACAACTATTTACAAATGCACATTTTATCTCAAAAGTTAGTCTCGTAGTCCTTTTTACCTCACTTTTAGAGTTTAAAGTTCTATATCCCAAACAGTAGCGTCAGATAAACGGTAAAGTCACTGCATTCGCCAGAGGACGCTACGTGCTTCGCCGCATCTACCCGGGATTACCCCACCCTTGGCTAATAATGAGTTAATAACGCTTTTTTTTGTGGAAAGAGCTAAATGTTCAACGACAGATGGCGTGCTAATTATTCATGGTATTGTTGCTGTTGCTTTGTTGAGAGCATGTGGCTTGAAGTGTACAGAATTTGCAGGAGGTTGCCACCTATGTGGCCATAGAAATATCTATGCATGTGGCAATAGAATATACCAGGCATATGTGAAATATCTATGCATGTGGCAATAGAATATACCAGGCATATGTGAAATATCTATGCTTGGGGCAATAGAATATACCAGGAATAGTGGCCATAGAAATATCTATGCATGTGGCAATAGAATATACCAGGCATATGTGAAATATCTATGCTTGGGGCAATAGAATATACCAGGAATATGTGAAATATCTATGCATGTGGCAATAGAATATACCAGGCGTATGTGAAATATCTAAGCATGTGGCAATAGAATATACCAGGCATATGTGAAATATCTATGCATGTGGCAATAGAATATACCAGGTATTCTATGGCTTTTTGACTAGCCACAAAGAAAAACTTTTCCAGCGGAGTAATTGCGTAACACATTTATAATTGCAATATTTCATTTTGACTATTCGACAACATTCATTGCGTTGTTTACGTCATCTAGCCGATGAGTTTTTAAAACTTTTGTGGCAATGGATTAGGAATTTCCTTCAAAATCCTACACGTTGTGGTAGAAATTGTGTTTCGCAATTGAGGCGACGGTCCTATTGGTAGATTGACAGAGCTGGATTTAAATAATCTAACATGGGCGATAGTTGTAAATAAATAATGCGATTTATGCAGGACGTAAGACTTGGGGTTCATTGAGCCCCGTGTTCTTTGGGAAAAGGCATGCTGCGTTACGATGCAGTCAATTAGCAACGAAACAAATAAACATCAGACTACTTAATTTTAATTTCTTGTATGTCCATACACACTGCTTGCCGGAACAAACAAACGCATGACACCGTCATTTAACTGCCACAATATGCACAAACAGCCCGCCATATCTTGACCAACGGCAAAACGCGGAACTAAACGCAAAACTCCATAAATCATTAGCATTTTCCTTTGCCACTAGCGCCACCCCGAAGTTTCAAGATACATTGGTGACGCAAACGTCCCCTTGCATCATTAGACGTATCAGACAGTGCGATCAAAACGGACCAATTACGATGTGTTTGAACTAATGATATCAGATGCACGAGGAACATCAAATGGATGGCATTTATTGTGCTGTTTTGATTTATGGGGGCTAATTGACAAGAGGTTGTATATGCAGACGGCATAGACAAGCGGAAATGCATGTATATTTTTAGATTTATTTTTAATTGCTAAATTTTAATATTTTTTTCTTACGTATTACAGGTTACTTAATACGATGACAGTGCAAAGCTGAAGAGTTTCTTTGTTTGAAAATCCTAATCTCTGGAACTACCGGATTTCAAAAAATGTTTTTGCATTTGTTAGCCCAATTCTACAATTACTTTTGCGTTTTTAAAAAAATTATTTGTAAATATATGAGCACCATGTATATATCACTTATTTGATTTACCTACCTGTCATTGCTTGATTTTCAATTCTTTTTACCTTTTGTGGTAGACTAATTTTATTATGGGTGCATCGTGTTCACATATAATATTATTATGTATACATTGTAAAACATTTTAAAAGAGTAACGGTGGAGTTTCTTGCCCATTCTCCTCCATACGAAAACTACCTTTTGGAATGGGCGACTAGAATCATTTCCATTTAGTTTTTTTTGTCGTTCAAAAGTGCCTTTAATGAAATAAATGATTTGATTTTGACTTTCTTCAGGAAGGCTATAGGATATTCAACAACACGCGATTATCAGGCGCCGAGCAAAAAAATAACAAAAAAATAAAAAATAACTTATTCTAACTGGACTTCTTATTATAACTCAGCCAGTGCTTTTAAATTGTTTAATTTGCATCACCCAATAACTCTCCCATCAATATTTCTAGTGGTTTTGCTGAGAAAGAAGAAACGGTGCTACAATTTTCCGTCGGTTGCATCGGTTCTCGGAACAGACCGTTGTCCATCCATCAGTTAAGTGTGATAAGCGGAATAAAACCGTTATAAAGATAATTTACTGTTACATTTATAACACATTGTAATATTTCGCAATTGACACCCCAAATGCATTCGATTTGTAAAATCCCGTTTTACCGCCATGTTCATAACGGATTCCTTAAAAGCTTTTCAAGTACTTAACAACTCGGCGTCAACACAAAACAATCGAATAATTCGATTTTGAAATTTGAAAATCAGAACGTAATTCGATTGGTAGCGCTAATGCGCTATCCGTGTTGGTATAAAACGAACGTTTGAACAAATTAGAAGTCAGTCGAGCGTTGGTCTCCGACTACTGTGGTCGGAGATTTTAATAAGTTTATTTTTTAATAGCTTTTTGGGTGGCTCATATTAAGATGGATTATATTCACGTATTCGATGCGCTATCTAGAGTTAATTGAAACTTAATAATCTACGGATTTTCTCCGCTTGCTTGATAAGACTGATGGTCATTTTATAATGTATTAACTAGAATATGATTATGAACAAGTTTTGTTATGCAAGGTGTGTGGAATGTTGGTCTAGATGTTAAAATTAAAAACTGTGATATTAAGTAACGCATATTACACGTTGATCTTGGTAAAGAAGGTGAAGGCCTTGATTCTGACACAATTTAAGTTATAGACAATAAAATCGCAATTAAATGAGAAGACCACCGTGAACGCTGAAATCCTCATTACTAACTTTTATATGTATAGCTACGGCAATGTGTTGAGTTAAGAGCCTATACTACCTCAGCTAAAATTCACTCTTTATCTCGCACGCACGATACTGCTCGCGGACTGTGTGAAAGCGAGACAGAGTGCGGTGCTGGGCGGGAGGCAGCGCCAATAGTTTAAGTATTTGCTTTTTACGGTGAAAATAAAGGTAATTCAAAAAAACTAACTAACATAAGACCTGCTTTATAGTTAGTTCAGTTAATATGCAAAGTTTCATGATCTAATTTGAAGTAGTTTTTGAATACCAGCGGTTTATTGTTCGGTTTGGAGGTAACTTTGGAATTTTTTTCTATCGAGAAAATTTTATGGAATCGTGTTTTCGTCTAACATAAGACCTTACATTAATCCTCAACTTTAGCATATATTTATTTAAAAATTAATGCTGCGGTATTTTCGACATAACGGAGGATCATGCTAAGCCATTTGAGGTAGTATAGGCTCTTAAGCTACACGGTTACTGACAAATGCTTACATTGACAGGTACTCGTAAGGTACAGGTTCCACTCAAATCTTAAAGATTCAAAAAATCACTATTTTAATTTCGCTGCTTGGATTTATTTGATAGTTCCTAAATGCTCTCATGCATTGGCATTGCTAGTGTTTTCGTATTGAATAAAGCTTAGCAACTTTGCCGAAGTGTAAATAAAGTTGATTTTGTTTTTTGCTACTCGACGCTGACTTTTGATGCGCAGAGCAAAAACTCTACTGGCATTTCGTTTCGTGGCCCTTGGGCAACATGAGGAAAACATAATCATCTGCCTAGCCTTTTCCCAACTATGTTCGGGATCGGCTTCCTGTCTAACCGGATGCAGCAGAATACCAGTATTTTACATGAAGCGACTGACTATCTGACCTCCACAAGCCAGTTAATGGGCAATACGACCCCTTAGTAAAACTGGTGGTCAGACTCCGACTTCTGACACCCGTAACGACAGCCGAAGATCCACGAATGACATGACTGGGAACAACGACGACCAGTGCGGCTGTTATTACTTAGCCACAAGCTCCTCAAGGGCATGAAGAAGACAATTAAAACAATAAAGAAGTTATTCCAACATACCTGCACTCTACTCTCAGGGAGGTTAATCTTCAATGCGACCTCCTCCCTCATGAAGATGTCAGGGTACCTCGTCTTGCCGAACAACGCTTCTAGCACGTCGAGTTGTGCTCGAGTGAATGTCGTCCGTTCTCTTCTCTGCTTGCGAGGGTTTACACCTGTTGACAAGGAGAAGATGATGGTTAGAAACCAAACGAAGGTTATATGAAACTTGGGGCTGGTGGCCAAGCTTGATTCGGAAAGGTTTTTATGACGAAAATTATTATAGATATGGTAAATGCATATGTTAATAGTTTTGAAAAAGGCGGAAATTAGGACTTCATAGCTGAGCTCGGAGAACTAAACGAAGCCACAGACAGAACAGCAATTCGATCTTTATCGTTCCGTAACGACGCGACGGCTGGTAGAATTACTGGAAACTATGGGCAAGATCAGTGTTCTGAATATAATTAACATTTTTAATAGTAGGTATTGCATAATATTGTTATGTATTTGTCTGCTGAAGAGATCGCAGAAAGCGATAAGGCCGCCCATTGTATATTTTGTAGTGTTTGATATATCTTTTTCATGTTATGTATTTTTGTGGTGTACAATAAAGTATATCATCATCATCATCATCATCATTTCAGCCAAAAGACGTCCACTGCTGGACATAGGCAAGCAAGCACTTCCACTTCGACCGGTTCTGTGCTTCTCGCATCCAACGGGTTCCTGCGGCCTTCAGATGGCCGATGGGGCCGAAAGGTTCTGGAGTGGCGACCACGTACCGGAAGACGTAGCGTTGGAAGGCCTCCCACAACGTGGACCGACGACCTTGTGATAAAGTATATATGTAATTATAAATAAATAAATAAACGACGAAGGAAAACATCGTGAAGAAACGGGCATGTCCTAGAACCAAAAATTCGAAGACATGTGACATCCACCAAACCGTACTGGGCCCGCGTGGTGGATTGTGGCCCACTCTCTCACCGAGAGGAGGCCTGTGTCCCAGCAGTGGGTACATTATAGGCTGATTATGCTAATAGTACAGTCTATTAAAACGTGACGGAAAAAGTGCTAAGTACAACATAATAATATACATAATTTTACTGGTTTCCTCATATTGACTCATAAAACGAGTAAAATCAGAGGTGTAAAATTAAAACATAACGATAAAAATAAACTTGTAAGTTATAACGTTATATAAAAACATTTGATAGATCGTCAGGAATGGCGACAAATATCACAGATAGACATAATTAATATGGTAATATTCAAACCAGTTTGCGACTGCGAAAACTTAGAACAGACTAAAATTTGAGAATTAGATAGGTATTGCAGTGCTTTTGTTAGAGGAAAACATATAACAAGACGAAGACAAAACAATGATGATTGGCTTTATGAAGTAGGTAGTTAAAAATTTTCATGATCGAAAAGGGGAGAAAATTATATCGAAAGTGAAGATTTCAAATGACAAACAGAAGAAGCCGACAATGATCTTGCTAAACATGGTAATTATTGAGGCAATATTTAACCCAGATACTCCGACGGGCCTTTTTACCCGACTGCGCGACGCAAAGGAGTGGTAATGTGTTCATCAGCCTATGTATGTATGTATGTATGTTTGTATGTTCCTTTGAAGCACTATACAGACCAAACGCCTGGGCCGATTTTTATGATTCACACATCAATCGATTCCTCTTAGTCCGGCGAGTGTCACTAAAGACTCATGTGTGTGTTAGTGAAAATTCAATATGGCGACTACTATGTATGTACCTATGTATGTCTTCAAAAAATTTTTTTTTTCTCAAAACCTGTCGAGTGGGGTATCAAAATAAAGGGCTTTAAAAGACGATTACAAAAATATAAACAACTTATATGGTTAAAAGTAATTCGAAGTGACAATTCGTAAAAAACACGTACCAAGAACTAAATCGTCAGCGAAATCTTTCACATTTAATTTTGTAAACTAAAAAGCTGGAAATAAAAAAAGTTATTAAAAAAAAAATAAAAAACCCGACTGCGGTAAAAAACTTAAGTTAAAAGAACTGAAAAGCTAATAAAAACAAGCCCATTTTAAATTCAGTTCTTTTAACTTAAGTTTTTTACCGCAGTCGGGTTTTTAATTTTTTTTAATAACTTTTTTTTTAAAGATCGAAAACGCATACGCACGACATGCATACGACCCCTATATTACGACAGGTATATTTAAAAGGCCACCTTTTCTTGACTTTCCTGAAAAAAAAATTGGTTCAGTAACATCTGGGTTAAGGCTAAAATAAAGAATTAATTTTAGAAAATAATTATAGCAATAATTAGAGCAATTGTAGGCTGTTACCGGCACTACCACTACCACCTGCTTATAACCATTTCAAGAAATTACCTTAAATTAGGTCACCTGTAAAAGTGCCTACTGATAAATAAAGGTAATTTTTATATACTTTTATAATAGCTTTACCAAAAACAAATGCTCAGACTAGGTCATCTAGAGATTATAAATTCATTAAATTTGTTTGTTTATTTTTTGTTATATTTAAGCAGACTAACAAAAATTTTTGTTAATCCTGATATTTTTATTATACCTTTGTTAAAAATTAGTTTCATATAATTTAGGTTTAAACTCCATTTGGTCTCATAGTTTTATTACAAAATTTATGATGGATATTCATTTTATAACATATCTTCGAAGCTCTAATCTTACGTGGTATAAGTTAAGCAACAAAACAAATTATTTATATGATATGTTATGTCTAAAACGATATCAATAAAAAGTCATAAAACTTTTCTACTATTTTGTATTCATAGATTGCTTCCATAGTGATGTGTCTATGCTACTATTTGTATTTTTTTTAATCTGTGCCTCCAGTGCCACTAAAATTTGAAATTAGGGAATTTGTCACAATCTTAATTAATAATAAAAGTAGACTAAATCTGAATTTAAAATAAAACCCTGATAGTTTATTGTTGGATATTAAAATTGGTTATGCATTATACCTATTGAAGATTTCACATAAAATTAGATGATAAGCGTTTTCAAATATTAATGTGTGTGAAAATATTATGTAGGAAAGTTTAATACTCTAGAATTTACCTTTAGTTTCAACGTGGGCGTTCAATCCGAAACTAATGAAATACAAAGAGTCAAAAACATTATCTACTACAGACCTACTCATCGCAAACAAAATGTATGTTTTCAATAAATAATATATGTAGGCTAAAAATACGAAAAGTCAAAATCGATCCCTGAATAAATATATTTAAGTATATTTTTCTTAGATAAGTACGTCAAAGGATGTTTGAAAATAAAATTTAAAAAAAAGTTCGATATATCAACTATTAGCTACCTGTTAATAAAAGCTCTCATCTAGAACTCACCCACAAGCAAAAAAGCATAAATTATGAACGCATTCAACTAGAATTAATAATTGAATGATAACGATCCAATTATCTTCAACCAACTAATCGATTATACTAATCGCTTACTCGATTCCCAGTCGATTATCATGTCCCATCTCTAGAACCACTGGTTTTTCCCGTATACTATGAATATTAATATTAAAATGACATTAATTGTTCCACTCATCATATTAATATAATAAACCGGCTCCTGTTCAACGCTTTCTTTCATATTCTATGTTTCTAACTTCACGGTAAATTGTTTATGGTGTGGCTAAAATTATGGCACAGGAATTAAAATGGTATGCCTGTTTTAAAAGAACAGTTATTGAATAGATAAAGAGGATGGATGTATAGGTAACTAATGGTATCGAGGTCTAGAAAAAAAGGGGAACTCACTGTTAAACATTTTAAAACCAAACTACACTAAATGGCTTATTGGTAATTGTTTTTATATTGTGAAAGAATTTATTGATAAAAATGTAACAGATAAATATATTTACTAAGTATTCATTATGTTACTGTTTGTACCTATCCGTTATTGTAAAGATTTCAACAGAGTTATTAGACATATTAGAATAACAAATTTAACAACATAATATTGTGTCCTTTTAATTTTTTACATTTAACATGTGTAAATATTTGTAACTATGCCAGTAATATCATAATTCTATGTATTTATAAGACTGTAATGGACCATGTTTTAAAGCAAATAAATATAATATTAACAATAGTTAAGCTTTTGCAATTAAATGAATAGACTTAGTTTGAGAAACTATTTTTTAGATGATGTCTATCAATCATTTTCAGATGCAATTAATTGAAAGTTTGTTCAAAGCTTTATAGCTGATGAAATAACTAAGTTTTTAAAAGAAGCTATTAATCATTCAGCCAGTGAAATCTATAAACCATAAACTGAGAAACTTTCTAGGTCAACTCCTGTTTCTTTAATGAGAAGACAACACGAACACCAAAAAGAATAGATCAGAAAATGTGTCTCACAACAGACGAAAGGAATTTAACCGCCATTTCTCATGTGAACACATGTAAGACAAACAAATAAAGCAGGTCATACGTCCACTAATGCCTTGTAATCCTCATAGAAATTAAAAATCATTAACAAACCCTGCCATCAGTCAACTCCAAATTACATCTAGCAGGGTTGTTAGTCACGAGACTCAATGATATATAGTTTTGACGCATGTTTTTGACATGTTCCCTTCTGAATGGTCAAAGACAGACTGCGTGTCGCGAGCGCGCGCTCGGCGCTTTTGTTCGCCATAGACAACGACTGGGCATAGAGACTAGAGCAATTCTTTATTTTCGGTTATGGAATGTCTTTTTGGATGGGATTAGACTGTTGGTTTTTGGGACTGATTTACTGTAGATTATCGGTTATAAAATGGGTAGAAAGCGACTCAGTGCGTTTCCTCTTATTTTTATTTTCGGAGGTTGGAAGTTTGGTCCTTTATCCCATAAAACATGAAACCTAGAACGATAATTTGTATATTTTAAATAATACGTTAATTTTAGGTTCTACAGCTTATAATTATGGGCACAGGAGGATATTGGCGAAGGTACCATACAACTCGATTCCCACCGGCTTCCCTTCGAAAATTCAGAATGATGGTATTTAATACACCATACAATTAAAACATTGTAAATCGCCTACATGCACTTTTTTTGCTCCGGCTTGCGTCTTTCATAAATTCACCCTTCACCACTGGGGCACAGGTCAGTATCTGATTAGAAGGAGATTGTGGCAACAGTAATTTACTTAATGAAAATCTTAAATTCATTCACTTACGTCTGGGTCTAAAAGCATATAATTTTATGAGCACTAGGGAAGAATTATATTTTTGAAAATTTAAAGGAGATGAAGGTTTGTATTTTGGCGACGGGAAATCCCACTGGCCACACGGCTGTGTACCTACTTTAAAAAAATCAGATCCATTCTTTCGCTATAAAATTATAGTCATCAAATTCTACTTCTAAGTTGTGATGTCCTCTGGCAATTAAACCAAATTCGATGTACCACAAATTGTCAAATATTTTTGAAAGTTTGTTTCAATGCTAATTATACATTAATTTATTCAAGCCTGAGACCAATACTAACTCCTGTATGAAAGTGGTCTGAGTAGGTAAACAAGATAGACTGGTGCGGTAGCCTGGCTGAGTTCCTGTTTTACTAGCTGTTGCAATGCTAGATGTGTAGGCTTACTAACACGAATCTAAAATGGATGGAACTGTTCTTGAAGACTGAGGATTTGATACGTCATGATGATTTAATTAACAGTGTTAATTTTTGTCTTCTGAACAGTGAACGAAAGCACGTTAAGCTGTTGTTCCCGGCTGTCATTCGTGGACCTTTGACATTCGTTACGGGTCGTCAGAAGCCCGAAAGTCTGACAACCAATGTTACCAAGGGGTTTCGTATTACCCAGTAACTGGATTGTGGAGGTCAGATAGGCAGTCGCTCCATGTAAAATACTCTGGTACTCAGCTGCAACTTGTTAGACTGGAAGCCGATCCCAACATAGTTGGGAAAAGGCTAGGCAGATGATGGTCTATATTTGTGGGTAAGATTTCATTTAAATTCGTGCAGACGTTTTTGCCTGAGAAACTACAACATCAGAACTTCCATGCCTTTTATGTCACGGATTATTTTAATGTTAAGTTTAAGATTTTCTTCCGAGTTAAAGAATCCAATTAGTGTCGAACTTTCCTATGAAATTGAAATCCTAACCTGAAGAACGATAAGTGCCTAGATTAAAGATGGCGGTTTGTTGAACTACAAATACATACTAATATTATAAATTAGAAATTAACTTTTTACGCCTAAACCACTTAACGGATTTCGATAAAATTTGGCGGAGAGATAGATTGCATCCCGGGGAAGGACATAGGATATTTTTATCGACATACCTCGCGGGCGAAGCTGCAGGTGGAAGGTAGTACATTTATAAAAGACGAGAGAAAAGCCAGGATTGTTGCATCAAAAAGTGCTCAATGAATGAAATATCAAAAAGAGCATATCGCATTTAAATATCACAAAAACAAATTCGAACTACTATTTTTAACAATTCGCCGAAAACTGATAATAGTTCTCTGAAACGGATTAAAAATATAAAATAATACAATATCCATTTTGAAACTCGCTCGCGATACCCCATTGTGACTACCCAAACAAACAGTCGTATGAAATCTGTCACATGTTGAAAAGTGAAAATGTATTCATACATCCGTCTCTTTTACGCACATGGAATTGGGGCGAGTTAGAGAAAGATGGATAGATTTCAATTGTCATTTGACAATGGCCCGAGCGCTAATCCTAGTGACATGGTTGGGTTGGGGTTCCGTAGTAATATTATAAAACCTTTGGGAGTTATGCACATGGTGTTGTGGATTTGATGTAGTTCGCGCCCGGTTTTCAACAAATGTATTATTGCTTTTATTGTAATGATTAAGGGGCACGGATGTTTGGAGTATTTCTTTTTGTGATCTGCTAAATGGGTTACGAGAAGTCCTGTTTCCATTGAATTCAAACTAAATAGTTTCCACGACTTCGTCCGCATGAAATTTCTTATTCCCCAGACCCACCCCGTCGCAACTAGCGTTCTTTCTGATTTTTGAATTTGCTCGGCTCCTAAGAGTCATAGCGTGATGTAGAACCTATAGCCTTCCTCAAGAATTGGGCTATCAAATGCAGAAAGAATTTTGCAAATCCGACATGTAGTTTGAATGATAAGCGCTTTCAAACAAACAACTCTTCATTAGTATTTATATTCAACAGCCCAATGATTCATGTCGGGCCGTTGTATAGTTGCGCGGTAAACTCTGCTTGCGAGATGCAGGATTTTGTATGACGTCAGTATGACGCGTTGTTCGCATGTGGCGTTGTAGATGCCGCTACAAAACTAAAACCAAGATTGTGTGTCTCTGTATCTGCTATTGTCCATAACATGTTTGTTACACTTTTTTCTCCCACCGATCGTATCATGACGAGTCGATTGCTTTCCGATAGCTACTGCCAGCCTAATGGCGGAGTCGTGTTTGGACTCCTGTTTCTAAGCCCCGGAGATCTGGGCGATAATCGGCAGTTTTTGTACGGTCAAATTACTGGAATGTTTGGGTTGTGGGTGAGAATTTTTTGGCCAGAGGATGAGTATTGCCACACAACGTAACAATGCCACCAGTCTCTTGGGTACATTACCAGTCGACAGCGGCGATGTGGAGGAATATTTTGACGCCATATTTTAGTTTGTTAATAGTTTTAGTTAGGTTAGAATATTATATTTTTATTTTAATAGTTTATTTAGTATAAGAAGTTTGTCCACCTATGTTGGTTGAAGTTATGAGTAGAAAATCTTGGAGTTATTGGAAAAAAAATATTTGGCTGTCTATGCTTCAAGTCGGTCTCTTTTTTAATTCGGTTAGTCACGAACACGATACTCTGATGATTTTTTTCTTATAATAAAAGAGAAGGATTTTTTAGTACCCTGTAGGTTTTATTGTATAAGCGTACTTCTTTTTCAAAAGCCTTTGCAGTTGTTGCTTGTTCAGCATCATCATCGTCTGAAAACGTCCTCTGTTGGACATGGGCCTCCCCAAAGCACCGCCAAATTGACCGGTTCTGTGCTTATCGCATCCAGCGGATTCCTGCGGCCTTCACCAGGTCATCGGTCCACCTTGTGCGAGGCCTTCCAATGCTACGTCTTCCGGTATTGATGCTTGTTGCATTCATGTCTTTTGGTCCTTATAGACCGAATAAATCTACTTGCATGACCCTCAAAGCACACCTTTGTGGTCATGTAAGTAGATTTATTTGGTCCTTTGTGTTATCTATACTTAATATTATAAAGCTGCAGAGTTTGTTTGTTTGAACGCGCTAATCTCTGGAACTACTGGTCCGATTTGAATGATTCTTTTAGTGTTGGGTAGTCCATTTATCGAGGAAGGCTATAGGCTATATAAAATCACGCTACGACCCTTAGGAGCCGCGCAGCGTGTGACACCGCGGGGAACAGCTAGTTGGTACTATAATTGAAAGTAAGCATCAACGTAGTGTGTTCCTAATTTTTATAAAACCCTTAAAAAAACAACCAACCTCACACCACATAAAAATAAATCGTCAGGCTAATTTGTTGAGTACATAAAGGGGGACAAACGCATTATTTTCCCGTTTTTCACGGCGTTTGACCCCGGGATCCCGGACCCCGTCCCCGGAGAACTGAGGAACCCTAATGACGTGTAAAATACTTTTGAGGGTAGTACACAGCTGCAGGGGATTATAAAATGTCATCTTTGTTATCAATAGAATAGGAGCTGTTTTAGATTGATTTTATTTGCATTTTTTTAGGGTTTTAGGGTAGGTACTGGTCAGCTACCAAAACATATTTTATTGTTCTTATTTTTTAATAAAAAAGTCAACTGGGTTTTTTTAAGTTTACTGAATCTGAAACTGCTAGTAATTATTTTGAAGTCAGAAAAAACTACGATTTATTATTTAGCTGATGATATGAATATAAAACTATGTGGTCAGTTATTATTATCTCCAATAATAGGTAGTAAGAAATAAATTAAGAATTAACATATTAATTAAAAACAACAAAGATAAAAAAACAGAACGCAACATTACAAAGCCTTTCTCTTATAATGGCGAGAACGTCAACTGTCACTTTGACATTTCGGAGGGGGCTTTAATGGGCGCGTTCGGATTTAAACCGGATTGTTATTTTAGAGGCACATTCTTGGCGAGGGTAGCTTGCCAAACATTCTATTTGATTAGATGTACTGTTACTTTGATACAATGATTTTGATATGCGTGAACAAAAAATAATGATTTCATTAGTGGTAATGGGATTTTTAAAATTTGGTCGATCGATTAGAACTTCGTTAAATATAGACGAATAATTGCTGCTTTTGCAGTTTGCTCAATAAATGAGCAGTTTCTTCATTGAGCACGATTTGTTTATTTTGACGCAAATTTTATTTTTGAAAAAACTTTCGAAGTAACATTTCAGTAGTAGAAAATTAAATAATCTGTCATATCGGTTTATGCTGATAATAGATATTTGATAGGTACGAGAGTTGGAAAAAGCAAACTAGTAGGTACCTAGTCATTAGCAAAATTTGCGAATAATTGTGACGATCTGGCGGAAATGTATTTAATCATCATTATAATAATATTCGGCACACTTTCTCAGCAAATTTTTAATTACATCAATATTATGTAAGTACGCTGTATGCACATAGCAATAGCCCATCCATATAATGAAATAGGTAGCAACTAGCAACACCCACTGAAACGAGGGTTGCCAGCCTATAAATCATGTTAACACATAAATTGCGCTAGCAACTCTGCCGCAGGGGTGCGAAACATGACAAGTTGTGATAGATCACTGAGGGCAAATAGGACCTAACAAATGAGGAATATTGAGCCTTAAGACTTGGAGAATAAGAGTGACGGTAAATGGTAGTGTGTACAGTATGCAATGAGTTATTTTATTACCATGATAATGTGGCAGCCCTACTGTAGGGGTGTGCTAACCGAATTGTTGGTAAATTGAAATATATCTTATAAATTATGGCTTATTTGCTACATTTCGAAGTTGGGGTGTAGATGGACAATAATTTAAGTAATAGATGTAGTATGTATGAGAGGGTGATCATTTCTTCAATGCATTCAAGGCGTTACTGGAAAACACAATGGTGTCAAAGGCAACGTATTTCTTAGTGCGATTTTTGGTGATTTAACAGGTCTTACAGATATTTTATAGAAACTCAAAAATCTACCCTTTACATTATTTTTTTTATTAATATTAATTAATTTAACAATAATGTAACAGTCTTAAAATAATAATACGAGTATATAAAAAGGAGAGGAAATAATCAAAGGGCATCAAAAATTAATTCATTAATTAATTATTAGAAATTAAATAAAACATTATCTAAGTACGATATATAGATATATCATCTGCCAGCCTTTTCCCAACTATGTTGGGGTCGGCTTCCAGTCTAACCGGATGCAGCTGAATACCAGTATTTTACATGGAGCGACTGCCTATCTAATATCCACAACCCAGTTACTGGGTAATACGATACCCCTTGGTAAAACTGGTTGTCAGACTTTCGAGCTACTGACTACCCGTAACGACTGTCAAAGATCCACGAATGACAGCCGGGACCAACGGCTTAACGGGCTTTCCGAGGTACAGAGGGGTCACGATACGTAAAGATGGTCACCCATCCACAGACCAACCGCGGCAAGCGTAGCTTAACCTGATCGAACGACCTGTGCGGCTGTTATTATTTAGCCACCGGCCCTTCCATATGTAAGTACGATACAATTCTAATAAATTAAAAGTCTGATAGGAATATTACCTACATCATAAATTATAAATACAGGATCAATCACAAGAAATTCGTCAATGGTATAGTAGCATTTGTCTATTAAAAAAATATTTAGGCTACGTCAAAGTCAAAGTCAAAGTGCAATCATTTACTTCAAATAGGCACATTAAAGGCACTTTTGAACGTCAAAAAAAAAACTAAATAGAAATGATTCTAGTCGCCCATTCGAAAAGGTAGATTTCGTATGGAGAAGAATGGGCAAGAAACTCCACCGTTACTCTTTTAAAATGTTTTACAAGGTCTTGTATACATAATAAAAATTATATGTGAACACGATGCACCCATAATAAAATTAGTCTACCACAAAAGGTAAAAAGAATTAAAAATTAAGCTTAACGTTTAAATTGAGTCAAGTTTAAATCTTGTCATTTGGTAGCTTATTAAAAATTTTCGGAGCCATGCAAAGTGTCATTGTCACAATTCCTGTCCTTACTATGCGTTTGAGAATGTTCGAAACCGTCCGTGTCCGTGTTTGAAGCCGTTGGTCCTGCGCCTGAAGACTCCCCGGTCGTGTCAGATTGCCGTCCCATCGGACTATGAGAGTAAAGGAACAGAGAGTGCACCTGTGTTTGCGCACACACTTGTGCACTATAAAATATCTCCTGCGTGTCTGGCTAATCTCCATTGAGATTGGCCACCGTGACCGAAAAACGGTCGGGGAGGCTATTATTATATGTTTTGAAATTATTAATATTCCTTAATTATACCTAAGTATTTTTGATGTAATGGCAATCATATTGCCATTACACTATTAGTACGTAATCATAACTACAATCTTAATTACTTCACGTTTCTACCCAAAATTTGTCCCAAAGTAATTCTGTCTTGGGGACTAATTTTGGGTACCTACCTAAGACCTAACAATCTTAAGGACCAGACAAAGAGCTCCGGTATACCTGTCCCTTTCTCACACAGAGGATTAACTTATCGTTGAACTCCACGATAAACATGTTGCGAGTGGGCTGCCGAGATAAGGGCGGGGGTTCGATTCCCGTTCACGATTTATTTCTTTAATGACGTAGCAACTAATGGGAGGGTTTGTTTTCGTATCTAAAGGAGCTAGTGAGGTGGGTAATTTGTTTTTAGTGGAATTTATGTGGGTGAATAGAGAATGGTTTACGTAAATGGGGGAGTTTCTTCGTTCTAAACTTTTGTTTACTGAAGGATCTTTTTTTGTTTTTTTGCGGATGGGAAATCATAAAATAACCCCTTCCGCTCCACCCAAAGCGGAAGGGGTTATTTTATGATTTCTAAGTATCAGAATCTAATCTAACTAAAACCCACCCGTGTTCCTTCCTTAGCCCTGTATGTTCCGGGCTAGTTTTATTAAAAGTAAATAAAAAAAAAATCTCTTTGAGGCGCGCGTGGAACACATACGCGCCGTCCGGCACGGGCCTGGTCCTGATCGGACGGTGAGCTACCCATTACTCTCCGCCCGCAGGCCCGCGCCTACGGTGGCCGGGAGTCGTCACGCGGCTCCCGACGCCCGGAGCGTCTCCCGCGGCGGCTGGGACGGGAGGCTCTCTCCCTGAGCCGTCCCGCCACCTCCTTTGCTAGCATGACTGCTTCGCAGAAGGAGGTGACTGCCTCCCACTCCGTCTCGCCCCGGACCATGGCTTGCACCAGGGCCGGACGCGAGAGTACTGAAGGGTCTTGGTTTTCATTTCCTCGGTTTCTGTAGGCTAAATGCTGAAGTCTATTATCAAGTTTGTTGCGCTGTTTCTTCTTCCCAGCGAAAGCACTAGGAAGTGGTGAAGGGCGGGCGTTTTGGAGGACTGTCTGTCCCTCTAGTTTCCCCTATATTTTTGACATTGATTGTCGCTGAGATGAGATAGCGCCTAGATTTTGAACGGGAATTGGTCTTCAGCTTACACATAAAAAATTCAGTACCAACTATCAAGTCATCCTTTTGATTATTAATCGTAAAATATTCAGTGCGAATTGCTGTGCAAACAGATAAAAGCGGACGCGTGACCGACACGTGCGCTCCCCACGCCAGCTCACTTACGACTGACGATTTCAACGACCATAGATAATGAGGTTTCCGTTTTCTGAATTTAAATTTTAAGAAAATATTTACGTGGGTAATCGAGGGTAGTGCATAAGTGCATAGAGCGGTGTTATTTTTACATGGAAGACCTTAGCTTAACTTTGCAGACTTGTTATTAACCAAGATAATTATTTGCTTAAATCAAGAAATAACGTGTTACATGTACACGGCTAATTGTCTTAGCGTTTATGCTAAACCGAACCACATTTTCTTTGATTACGCTAATATTTTTCCTGAAAAAGTACCCGAACAAGCAGGCTATATTAAAAAAAGGCTACCGAATATAAGTATCAAATGCAGCCATATCCCAAACGTATTTTCATTGACAGATGATGATTTTCTAACCGCCATTTATATGACCTCGTTTGAATGAAAAGTCCGTACAAAAGGACCATAATTGCCTTTCTGCTTGAAAACCAAGACACCACAAAGCCACAGGCTACCAATAAATATCTAAACATTAATTCAATTAGAGGACACATCGGCATGTGTACACAGAGTCACCGACACACTCACGTCACTCGGCACGTGCCTCTAAGTAGGTGCGTGCTAGGAGTGTGTAAACTAAAGTGGTGGGAATACAAGGTGTTTTCTTTACACTGTCACTGCTGTATCGGGTCTTTTGGAACCCAGTTCTATATAGGGTGGGAGAGACCTCGAGGCGCACACTAAAACCACAAATTCAGCACATGATTCTAAACCCCAGCGAAGTAATTTTTCGTCGGTTATAAAAAAAAAAACTCGGCTGTTTCACCACATGGTCATGATACATTTTTTTAAAGATATTTCTTGGCCTCTAAAATCTGCGAGTTTAAAAGGAGACCGACCAAAAGTGGTCTATGAACTCAACTATACCCTTGCGCAATGTGTGTGTGTATTGTTTCATAGAGAACTGCAATACCTAACTTCCGCGGTTACCTATAATTTATGGTACAGCAGAATAGAAAGAATAGAATAGAATAGAAATACTCTTTATTATGTACACCAAATAAATTACAGACATAAAAATAGAAACTGTACATAGGGTGACACAATGGGCGGTCTTATCGCTAAAAGCGATCTTTTAAAGACAACCTTTGGATGGATTAAAAAGGGGAAGGACAGACAAATACTGTAGGTAGTCTGTGGTGTACCTATTACATAATACAATAAAACATACATAACGTATATTATACTAATTTAAATAAATATATACATATAATAATAAACATGAAACAGGAGCAAATAAATTATGATGATGACGTTTAAGGAGAGAGGAAGTGCTTTTTTATCATAATTTTAAAAGTGGACAAAGATTGAGCACGCCTTACCGACACGGGCAAGTCATTCCATAACCGTACTGCTTGAACAGTAAAAGATTTGTCATAGAAATTGACACTATTGACAGCTCATTCCACGCTCACTTCACCTAAGTTTTCACGGTGAGATTTTTACAGAATAGCACCGCTGCTAATTTATTTTTTTAATAACCGCCGAAATTTTCAAAATCCACCATTAAACTGAACAATTTTCTCCATAGGAGCAACATCGATGATACCTACGTAAAATACGCACATTGACGTGGGTGGAGTTGCGGACACCAGCCCGTATTACCTATTACCTTAATTACCTACGATATTAATTATCTGATCCCATAGAGAAAGTTGTTGAGTTAGATGGTCTGTACCACACAGTTCTGATTCATGCTAATATTATCAATTCGAAAGTAACTCTGTCTGTCTGTCTGTATGTTACCTTTTCACGCGTAAACAACTGAACGGATTTCAATTAAATTTGGCAGAGAGATAGATTGCATCCCGAGGAAGGACATAGGATAGTTTTTATCGACATACCTCGCGGGCGAAGCCGCGGGCGGAAGCTAGTGCTGAATAATTTGGTTTTTCAGTCAAATACTGCTATCACAATGTGCAAGCTGCGACGAGACCAAAGATGGCCGCCTCTTTAGCGCATAGGAGCTTAATACTTACAAACCGTATTTTCAAAATGGCGGTTAACTATGTTTAACTCTACGTATAGAAAGGTGATTAAATGCTTAATATTTATATTTTGCCATTTAACGTGGCAACGCTGCCAGCTTTTTGGGCAGTTTTTACTTTGACAGCGATGCTGATGAATTTTTTGATGTCCAATGAGCTCCTTTTTTGTCTACTTAGGCATAATCAGTCTATACTATTCCTACTGCTGGGACACAGGCCTCCTCCCTGTGAGAGGGAGTGGGGGAGATACGAGTACACCACGCGGGCACAGTGCGGGTTGATAGATGTCACATGTTATCGAATTTTTTGGTTCTAGGACATGCCGGTTTCTTCACGATGTTTTCCTTCACCGTTTTGAGAGCAGTAGATAGTGATAAAATTAAATACCTGGCTGCGTTCGAACTTACGATCTACAACTCGTCAGCCGGGGTCGATACTATTGGGCCATTTTATCTACTTGTATAGGTTTTGAGTGTTAGCTTGTATAATGAATTTTCGTTCATTTTACTATTATTAAAGAGGTGTGGTTGGGTATAGGATTCGGCACCTGGAGAGGTATTTGTCCAGCTAAATATTGCTATGGGATCATGATAATGTTCGGAAGTAAGTAATTAATGTTTAAGGCTTGTCTTTACATGGGTAAAAGCATTTTGGCATTGCATGCTGCCAGTTAATAGCAATTATGGAGGAATAATATTTTAAATGTTCTGAACTTTTTATTTCACAATAAAACGAATAAAGAAGTGATTAAAAGGGAATACTTTTTTTTTTCAGAGAAATTGAAAGTATTTCAACTAAGAGGGTAGTTAAAGAAAATCATAAGAATGTGATGAACTTACTCCAACTCCAGGGTTTTTCATACTGATCTGGGGATGAAGGAAAAATATATATTATCTTCTTGTTTATTGAGGGTAGTTATGAATTAAATTAGTTGTTAAGAGGGTAGGTTAGAAATTTTTGAAAAGACTAATTGGGGTCATGAATTATGTCCAATAAAAATGTAAATATTTAAATTATAATAATATAATTATAAATTATATTATTATTTGATATAATATAATTTAAAAAATGTTAATTTATCTAGTAGATTTTAAATAATGTCTGGAGAAGAAATGGTTTATATTCAATCGAGGCAAAAGATTTATCAAATATTTATTTTTAAATAATTGTAAACACACTGACTTTTAGAACTTTCTATGTCAATCAAAGTCTAAATAATAAATATAAAATACCAGCCTATTACTGTCCCACTGCTGGGCTACGGCCCCTTCCCATATAGAGAAGGCACGAGCATTGACCACAACGCTTGTATAATGTAAAATCATTTATTTGAAGTGGGCCCGAAGGCACTTTTGAACGTCTTTACAAGAAAATAGAATAAATTGATTTTAGTTGCCCTTCTAGTAGGTAGTTTCATATGGAGAAGAATGGGCGAGAGACTCCAAACTCCATAGTTACCATTTTAAAAATGGACGAAGTCCAACGCCTGATATTTTAAAAGCAAAGCAGTCCCTGGCAAAGGAACCAACAAAAGTCTAGGCTGAAAGCACATTTGGACTGAGAGATTTTGGAAAACCTCCAAAATGCTTCCCGAATATTTCCCCAAACACATCTAGAGCGAAACTTAAAAAAAACATCGCAAGCGCAACTTCTACTTCACACCCTCCGCACACGAGGGTGATGCACTTGCCAAAAAACACAAACAATCACTAAAAACAGTTTTCTGAGCAAACACAGTGTTGACTTTACAATTAGCGGCGAGCGCAGGGTTGGGCCACTTGGGGTACAAAACAACCCCAGGGTGGAAATGTATCGTTTTGCCTATTAGGGGCCTTGAGGCATATTGGAGTGCTTTTTAAAGTCACGCGTTGAAATAATAGGTTTGAAGTGTGGAAACGATCTTATGATTTTGTTGACGAGATCTTATTGGTAGGAGTCGGTTCACATTTCACAAAGTAATTGACAAGTAAAAAGTGGTGTTAAAAACTGTACATACCCTAATAAAGGATACCGCTTGTAATAAATTGAAGATCCAATTTGCTTTTGTTAACGTTAAAAATCAAAATCAAAAGTCATTCATTCAAACTAGGCTAGAATCTGCACTTTATGAACATAAAAATTACATAAGACAGTCCCCCAAAACGACCACCTTTCCTAGTGCTTTATCTGTTTACTTAATACCCGTTTAGAAGGCTGAATTTTTTAATCTTTCTTTAAAAACAACACCTCATCGAAGTGACCACACCGAATTCGAAAGCAAATTCAAATTCTTAAACCATTGCAGATTCACACACCTACATCGTTCAAAATTCGAAGTGATGTCAAGAACCTCTTGTGTCAAACTTTTCCCCAAAATATTGACAGCTATAAACCAAAAATCACCTTGTTTTTTTTTTAATCTATGGCCAGGGTTAACCCTGCGCGTGCCGGCGGGCGGGTCTTTAAAGTCCAGAGCGTAAATAAACAGTGTCAGTGTTAACTTTCACACACTCAGTGCCCCCCCTGACAAACAAGCATGAGGTTTAATTGAATAATAATGAGAGTTTGTCTATTTTGTTGCCTTAGGTAGAACTGTGAGTGGATACAAATGGTAGTCTGAAGATACTTGTGGGCGTTGGAGAATGTTTATTGAACTTTAACTTTGTTTTTTTTTTCAATTTGCTGTTTATCATCCTTGGCTGTGGAACCGATCGATCAGGTTAAGCTACGCTTGCAGCGGCAGGTCCATGGATGGGTGACCATCTTCTTAAACGAAGACCCTTCCGTGCCTCGGAAAGCACGTTAAGCCGTTGGTCGCGGCAGTCATTCGTGGATCTTTGACAGTCGTTACGGGTCGTCAGAAGCCCGAAAGTCTGACAATCAGTCTAACGAAGGGGTATCGTATTACCCAGTAACTGGGTTGTGGAGGTCAGATAGGCAGTCGCTCCATGTAAAAAACTGAAACCGATTTAGATGACATTTGGCACACAGATAGTTTATAACCAGGATTAACACATAGAATACCTTTTATCCCGATATTCTCACGGGATCGCCACTTATTTAATAAAGGAGAATCATTACAGAAACTAAGTTATCAGTTTATTACTAACCCCGAATATTTATTAATAACAATTCTTACGTTTAAAAACCTAATGGTGGGTTCGCACGATATAAACTTTCATCAACCTCTATAGAATTTTGTCTGTGCAACAAAGCAGTACAGACAAATGTCGGTGTATCAGAGAAGTCTAAAGTCTGCATATTATGTCTGCGTATTTGTCAGACCCAACTAATAACACTACAGATTTTCGAAAATCCAAGTATGAACTAATGAAAAGTCTGCGCAAACGTGCTGTGGAGATGTCCGCATTAATAATTTTATTCATACTTCAAAGTCTGTGCGGCCAAAAGTCTGTATAGTGCACCCACCATACGATTCTGTAATGACGTTTCTTAATAACAATTTGATAGTAACAACGTCCAAATAAACAAAGTCATTGTTTTATAATCCTTGTCCTATTAAAAAACAATCTGAAAATTTTTTTGTGAGTGACGCCTACGTATTTATTAGATGACTAACATTATAGTAACACTTCTTTTGCCCGTGGCTTTGTCCGCGTAAAACTTGTTCCCCCGACCCACCGCATCGCATCACATCGCCCATCCGCGGTATTACTTTTTTTGTTTTTTTTTTGGCGGATGGGAAGTCATCAAATGAACCCCGCTCTGGGTGGAGTGGAAGGGAGTGTCAGACTCTTACTGACTAAAACCCACCCGTGTTCCTTCCTTAGCCCTTTATGTTCCGGGCCAGCGGTAACCCTTTCGGACAATCCCGCTTACCCGGCAGGCTTCGGCTCTAACGGACCCCTTCGTTGATGCTGACATCTCTTTGAGGCGCGCGTGGAACATGTAGGTACGTGCCGTCGGGCATGGGCCTGGTTCTGATCGGATGGTGAGCTACCCATACTCTCCGTCCGCAGGCCCGCGCCTACGGTGGCCGGGAGTCGCCACGCGGTCCCGACGCCCGGAGCGTCTCCCGGGACGGGAGGCTTTCTCCCTCAGCCGTCCCGCCACCTCCTTCGCTAGCATGACTGCTTCGCAGAAGGAAAGTATCTTCATGATTTTTTCTATCGTATCAAATTAGTTGTATTATGTTTTCAACACACTATCTACCTAGCATTTAGCCTGAAGAATATCATATATTTTTCTGATTTTGTTTACTGTAGTCGATCTTACTATACTTATATTGTTTCCCCTTTAAACTAAACTTAACATCAGCGATTTCGTTCATTGGTAAAGAAAGAAAGAAATAGAAAAAATACATTTTCTGCTTAGCTTGAGACTAGACGGCGTTGTGTGATAGTTGTGGAATATTATATATATTATTATTTAGCACAGTCTAAAAGACACACAATACACCAGATATGTCCATGGGTCATATTCAAAATAATTGTAAGTTACGGATAGGAAACAGATATGAATATTATTTGATTGTAACAGAAAAATAACAGAAAGGAATTATTAGGGCAAGTTTAAATAGCACACGTTTATAACAGGCTACGAGTGCGAAGTCGGTGTGGGTCGCTAGGTGGGTACATAATGAAATAACATTTTGGTGATCGTATTTTAGTTGGTATAATTGCCATAAATTCATCATCATCATTGCCATAATGCCTTATCTCCGAAACTACCGAGCCTAAAATTTTGATATTAATATTAAGGCAAAAGGATTCTAATGATTAGAATTATGTATAGCCATATTCGTTACGGTCGTGAATCTTATTTTAATCAACATACAACTTTACACTGACCTGTAAATTGCAAAAAACCTGAGTCAATTTGAATTTCGCGGGCTACCTTGGCGCATCCCCCTTAACTGATACTGAGACGGCCGACGAGAGGCTGGGTACGCCTCGGCGAGGCTGCGCGGTTAGTATAAAAGGCTCAAGCAGTGAGGACTGAGGATACGCAGTAAAACATACACAGACAATACATGGCAAAGCAATGCAATACATGGCACAATATACGCAAACTTTACATACTTCAAATAAATTTAAGTAAGTAAAAAAAAATGTTTTGGCTAACCTGCGGTGCACTAAGTACCTATTAATATTTTATTTTCATTAATTCATACATGAGACAATGTGAATAACGCCTAATCATTCATATCTGTTACGTAACGGAAAAAAGTGACAGATAAAATAACGTATATGAATTAATTGCACGTGTCTATCCTACAAATCTATTTATTTCCACACCAATTCACATGATTATACGAATATTTTATAGTTATAACAAATATCACAATACAGCCCTTTCCTAGTATGAGTAATAAAACAGTAAGTACTTACCGCTACTGTAAACGACTCACATTGAATATTTACTTTTAAAAGTCTAATTTTCTTCGACCACGAAACGAGCTGAAAAACTATATTGAACAAAATGGCAAAGCGTTTATTCTTACGCGTCGTGTAGTAACAGCTAGTGAACTAATTTTGCCAGTATTTCAAATTTCTTTATTGCCATGGAAATAATGTACATACGTAGCATAACAGAGAAGAATAACAGATATGTGCAAAATCAGGACACTCATTAATAAATTAAATTTGGAGTACACTAAATAGTATTTTATATTTTGTTTAGTAAAGTGTTGAAAGTTTAAACAATATTCTCTGAATATATATTTTTTTTTAACTTTTGTTGAATGGTTAATAATTAAATTATTTTTTTTAGTTTACCGTTAAAGACGTGGACATAGAATACTTGTATGAAACGGATCCTACGCAATGTCTGGTTTAATTTTTTTAAATGAATTGTTTAGGTTTACCAAATGTTTCGTTGTTTTTTATTAAGCTCAAATAAATATTTTATCTGTTTGTTTATGAAATTCTAGTCAGTTGCATCTCGTTATGAAAATAATTGGGTTGGACATTAAGACAGTAGTAAATATACAATTATTTTGAATATGACCCCCATACATCAGATAGAAACAATTAAAAAGTGAAATACTAATGTCCGATGTAAGAAATTAGCAGGAAAATGTGCCTCACGGCTGCGTCAAAAAGGCCCAGTTCAGCAAAAATGCCAGACAACGAGTGCCTGACTCTGGTTTTCAACTGGACCTGTTGTACATTTTCGCTCGTCATAAAACTGTAGCTAGAAGATAATATTACCGTGCATAAATTGCTTTATCCAATAGTTTCAAAACTAAGACAAATGATTGATTAACCTTTAGATTTGAAGAAATCAATCTAACCTAACACAATTTTCAAGAAAAACTACACCTCACAGAAAATTGTCAGTTGCCATTTATTTAACAAAAAATCTTCTAAACAGTAACACAAAAGGCGTTTTCTTTTAAATTATGCAAAATACTAAACAACGGTGTGTGAAATCAGGCGGAACCAACCCTAAGGATGTCGTTGCGACAAATGAATTAACCCTCCAAACGCGACGGGGGCCCGGGAGACCCGACCGTGAAAAACCCGAGTGTCAATTTTCACACGGCTTCATTTAGGTATGTTTTTCTTTTCATGCATAAAAGATTTTTGCTATTGAAGGCACAGTGGATTGATTTTTGATGCCTGAATCAACGGGAATTGGGTCTTGTGTGCGTTTTGTACTTTTTAATAGGCTCGAAATATTCTTTCGATTTTATCACACGGTATAAAGTAATAGGATACATATTTAACTGTGAATTTAAACACAAAATACTATCGGCTAATGTCTATTTTTCGAAGACCCAGGAGCTTTACTTTTTGTATTTAATTTCATCACCACTGCTCTCAAAAACGGTGAAGGAAAACATCGTGGAGAAACCGGCATATCCTAGAACAAACAATTCGAAGACATGTAACATCCACCAACCACAACCAACCATTTTTGTTTTCTCAAAACTCATAATTTGTCTAGCCTTTTCCAAATATTTTGGAGTCGGTTTCCAGTCTAACAGGTTGCAGCTGAATACTAGTACTTTAAATAGAGCGACTGCCTATCTGAATAGACAACCTAGTTACTTCGTAATACGGCACCCCTTGGTAAGACCAGTTGTCAGACTTTCGGGCTTCTGACTACCCGTAAATGACAGCTAGGACCAACGGCTTTACGTGCTTTCCGAGACTCGGAGGGGTCTAGGGATTTAATGGATCCCATCAACGCGCCGACCTCGGCAAGCATAGCTTACCCTTCGATCGACCCGTGCAGCTGTTATTATTTAGCTTGGTCTTTAAACTATAATTTCTCAAATATAAAATGATAATTTCAATGACCTTGGTAATCATGATAATTATAAGCATCGCATTATCCCTCACGATGATTAATTACCTGAATCAATAGCTATAAGATTAACAGCTACTTTTCCATCTCCGGTAGTCAAACTGAACCAGCGGTTTACTCACAAAGTAATCTTAGACCTTACGTTATCTGTCCGAGGTAGCAAATTTTTTATATGTCATTTTACTTAAATGACAGGCAACTGATAACACATGACGCTGACAGGAGCATTGCATTAAGTTTTTAAAAAAGAAAAAAATGTTAGATATATTATGAATAATTTGTGGTGGGTTCTGTAGGCTACTGACTGTTTTATGGAGTTTCTTGTCCGTTCTTCTCCATACGGACCTACTAGGTACGCATTGGAATGGGCAAATAGCTTCATCCTTTTGACTGACCGATTTCTTGTCAGTTTAAAAGTGAAGATAGACGTGCTTTGAAGTGCAGTTACATTATAATTAATTAGAAAATTTTACATAATCAGCCTATATTGTTCCCACTGCTGGGACACAGGCCTCCTTTGTGAGAGGGAGTGGGCCATAATCCACCACGCGGGCCTAGTGCGGGTATGTGTATGTCACATGACTTCGAATTTTTGGTTCTAGGACATGCCGGTTTCCTCACGATGTTTCAGAAACATTAGCATTTTTTTACTTCAGTTAATAGTGTGTAAGAACTCTATTCGAAAGGTAAGTTGGTATTTTTTTTCTTTATGATTTGAGGTTGGATGGTCTTAATATATCTATAGGATTAATAGGTGTTAGCAGTTTTGCTCGCCTACTTTGTTATAACTTGCACAGGAAATTAACACATGTTTAACAACTTTTTTAGTATCTTAAAGTAGTAAAGTAGATAATTTTAATCATAAAGTTTGATAAGAAGCTTGGACTTTGTAGGAATCTCTCTTCATAGTTGTCGATTTAGACTAATTAGTTAGTCTTCAATCCCACAGAAAAACACTTACTTAAAGCCTAAACGATTGTCCACTTTTATTAATCGTAAAATAAATGTTTGGCCGTTAAAGTTTAACGGAACCCTAAAAAAACAAAACAAACATGGCTGCGGCAAGATGGCGGCGCGTCAAAGGGCCGCCGCCGGTAGCCGCTCGCCGCATCGGAATTCATAAATGATAAATTTAATATAATTTATTACTCTTAATCCGTAATTGGAGCTGGTGATATGTGACCAAGTACCATTTTGGTGTGACAATATTTTTTTGAACACCGGTAGGACGGCAGTAAAACTTTTATGGCAATATGTAAATTCTAGATTACCTATTTTGTATCGAAATGTGCTTACTAAGACGAAAATATCTATGTTTTATGTTTCAGAATATGACAGTAGCCTTAACTTTGGAAAGGAATTAAAGTGGGTTTTCTAATAAGAAATCGAAACGTTTACAGTTTAATATTATTCTTTCCAAACCCGATTATGGAGAGACATTAAAACTTGAATGTATTACTTACAGATACTTATCTCGCGAAGTTTTAAAAAAAGTTAATACTCAATTAATTTTGAATAATTCAAAGCGTAAACATTTCAACGTTTCTAATGTACAGTAATTAATCAACTAATCACCGAGTGGTAATCATGGAAATAAATACCTATAAGAAAAAAAAATGACATTTGACTAGGCGCCAATATGTCAGATGTCCCGAAAACGCGTTGACTGGCAGTTAACTAAGTATTCCTTCTAACTTTACACATTAAACTATCTGAATATACAGATTTTTACTAATAATCACAGACTAAAATAACAAATTACTTTGACGTAACACGTGAATTAATCTTCAGCTTCTCCAAACACGTGAGCGGTGTCAACAACTCTATAGGTATCACAAAATAAGTTGGGTTATATAAAATATGATAGTTAATTTAACTGGTCTTTCTTGGCGACACCACTATAACCTCGGGAGCTCGTGTGAAGGACCTCTCGTTAATCGCACCTTCGTTTTGTTAAAGATTCCCAAATGCTCATCTTTTACGGTTTTTTTTTTGTGTCGGGTTACGGTTCTGGACGGTTTTTGGGTATTATAAGGAGTAGCGGCGGAGAAAGGGTTATGTTTTGATGTTGGATCTATATACCTAAATGTCCTATTTTAATATCAACACACTTCTAAACACAATCTGAATGATTTTACAGGATATGGCTAAACCATTGCTTCATTTTCGAAAAGTTTGTCTGCTAAATAACGTTTTTTTTAAAGCTATAATTCAGTCTCAAAGTATAGAAAGTATAACAAAATGTGAAGTGTGGTGTAGTGTAGCGTATTCAGTATATGCAGGATCGTCGGATATAGTTGAAGTTTAGTAAAAAACCGATGGATGTTCTTGAATAAAATTTAATTTTATTAATAGAAAACATTATTAAATTAAATTTCAGTTGACAACATCCATTGGTTTCTTACTAAACTTCAACTATATCCGACGATCCTGCATACTTATCTCTTTTGTTGAGTGTACCTACTTAAAGCTAGGAAGAATACGTTTACAATGCTAGAACTCATAAGCAAAACGATCTATTATTTTTATTAGCCGTTACTGTCCCACTGCTGGGCAAAGGCCTCGTTACTCTTCTTCCACCCTTTCTCTGTTCAGAGCTGTCAAGGACCAATCTTTATTAAAGGAGTCCACCTCATCCCGCCATCTCCGTCTGGGCCTGCCGCGATGTCGTTTGCCATTAAGCGGGACCCACTGGGTCGTATGTTTGGCCCATTGATCATCTGACATGCGACAGAAACAATCTATGCATGGACTTGTGTAATAATCGGGGTAATGAATGAGTTGTCTTCAACACAACTAAGTATTGTTTTTCGTCCACAGTTTTCGGGTGGACAGTCGTTTTAGCATCCAAGAGGGGCCCGTGGCAAAATGACAACAGCCGCACAGGTCGATCGACCAGGTTAAGCTACGCTTGCAGCGGTTGGTCTGTGGATGGGTGACCATCTTTACATACCTAGACCCCTCCGTGCCTCGGAAAGCACGTTAAGTGGTTGTTACGGGTAGTCAGAAGCCCGAAAGTCTGACAACCAGTCTTACCAAGGGGTATCGTATTACCCAGTAACTGGGTTGTGCAGGCCAGATAGGCAGTCGCTCCATGTAAAATACTGGTATTCAGCTGCATCCGGTTAGACTGGAAACCGACCCCAACATAGTTGGGAAAAGGCTAGGCAGAAGAGTTCGGGACAGACCATGGCATTTCAATACGAGGTCTCACATCAAACAGGTCGGTTGTTCTAATGCATAGTAAACGGAACCAGTCCTTCAGATGACTCATTTGGGTCTGGGACTCGGTTCTGATTAGTCACAGTTTACCGTCTACGATTCTGTAGGGTTATGAGGTATATATTTGTAATATTCAAAAGTTTTGTGTGTGATTTGATAGTATCTACAACTCTTAAATTTCTATAATTACCAAATCACTTCAGACCCAGGACCTCATGCTCAGCATTAACGCATGCGACTACGAGATCAAGGAGGCAGGAGGTGGCGGGATGGCTGAGGGAGAGAGCCTCCCGTTCCAGCCGCCGCGGGAGACGCTCCGGGCGTCGGGAGCCGCGTGACGACTCCCGGCCACCGTAGGCGCGCGCCTGCGGGCGGAGAGTAATGGGTATCTCACCGTCCGATCAGGACCAGGCCCGTGCCGGACGGAAAGAGATGTCAGCATCAATTGAAGGGGCCCGTTAGGGCCGAAGCCTGCCAGGTCAGCGGGATTGTCCGAAAGGGTTACCGCTGCCCGGAACATAAAAGGCTAAGGAAAGGAATACGGGTGGGTTTTAGTCAGTAAGAGTCTGACACTCCCTTCCGCTCCACCCAGAGCTGGGGGGTTATTTTATGATTTACCATCTTCAAAAAAAAAAAAGTTCTTAAGTAACTTTTTAGACCTTTGTATCCTGCTTAAGCGTATGAAGTATCATAAAAAAAAAAAAAAAAATGATAAAAATAAATAAATTGATTAAAATCGATCGATGATCGATGAATCGATGAATGATCGAATCGAAAAACAAGGGCTTGAAAGTTTGTATGAAATGCCGTAGGTACGGCGTAAACGATCTTAAAATCGTCCAAAAGTGTCAGGTCTCGGGCAAACTCCCTAATGTTGTGCGGCTTCACCGGTCACCGTTCTAACTACTGACACAATGGCCTCCATATCCATTTTAAAGTGTAACGTTACACTGCTAAGCAATCAGTTCTTTAAGTTTGATAGATTTAAGGGGGAAGCGCTAAGGTAGCAACATACAACTTAATACTGACCAGCAAATAAACCTGGCAAGAGCGAGTCGGACTCGTGCACCGAGGGTTCCGTACCATCATATTATTATGTTTTTAAATACGCAAAATACGCGCATTGTCGTGGAGTTGCGGAAACCAGCCCGTATTACCTCTTACCTATGTTTTTAAATTTTCACCGGCGAGCTACTTACTAGATCTCGTTCAAACCAATTTTCGGTGGAAGTTTACATGATAATGTACATCATATACCTATATTTTTTAGTTTTATCATTCTCTTATTTTAGAAGTTACAGGGGGACACACATTTTACCACTTTGGAAGTGTCTCTCGCGCAAACTATTCAGTTTAGAAAAAAATTATATGAGAAACCTCAATATCATTTTTGAAGACCTATCCATAGATACCCCACACGTATGGGTTTGATGAAAAAGTTTTTTTTGAGTGTCAGTTCTAAGTATGGGGAACCCCCATAATTTATTGTTATTTTCTATGTTTTTGTGAAAATCTTAATGCGGTTCACAGAATACATCTACTTACCAAGTTTCAACAGTGTAGTTCTTATAGTTTCGGAAAAAAAGTGGCTGTGACATACGGACGGACAGACAGACAGACAGACATGACGAATCCATAAGGGTTCCGTTTTTGCCATTTGGCTACAGAACCCTAAAAAGGACACTTATTTTTAATCCAACATCACTTTGTTACCTTTAGAGGCCAACAGCTGATAATGTGTACAGAAGATTAGCCATTCAACATTAAGGCGCACTTGCACTAAAAATCACTAAATGCGTTAAACATATTTAAAACATCTCTCTGTCTCATCTTCAAAATATTGATTAAAAATAGAACGATCATTCATTTAGTGATTTGTAGTGCAAGGGTGCCCTAATAAGGCCCTCTTGCACTATTCGCCCTAACACCGCCTAAGTGATGGATCTTCGCAAAATAATTATTCTTTATTTAAAATGATTCTTATACTTTTACTCGTTCGTCATAGTTCAATGCTACAGTCACACTCATTGAAAGCAGCTGCTCTATCCTCAGCGGTACCTACGTATTGATTAAAGAAGCCTTACGGGTATAATCCTGTCCTTAGGTACGTACGTAACGCTTTGTTTTTGTTTCGAGTTGGTTTCTTATGAGGTCGGTATCTCCTTTGGGAGTTGACTGTTTCCTTATAAACAGAGGAATAAGAAATTAGCCTGCGTGGTAATTGCGTAACACACTAACAGTATTGGTTTCATTTTGACAGTTCAACAACATTCATTGCGTTGTTGAGCAGACGAAATTTTTCGAACATAATATATGAAGCAATGGATTAGCAATATCCTTCAAAATGATTCAGATTGAGATTGATAGTGTGTTACGCAATTAGGGTGCTGTTTTCCGAAGGGATTTTCAAAGATTTTTATCTTTCGCCGTAGGTACTTAGGTCGAAAAGTGTACCTAACTACTGAGGAGAGTAGCCAGAGAAGGTAAGCTTACACATCCCGTATTATGCGTTTCCATGACGATCAAATCAAGTTACTTCGTCGTTGTGTGTCAACGAAACTGAAACGTGTCCTTTTTTTGACAAGCCACGGCGAATCTAACGATTCAAATCTTTGGGTATTTTGATATTTTCTAACGGATAACTCAAAAATAGGTACTGCCAAACTCGGGGATCGGAACTGGAGGGAGTAAACCCGAAACCTCAAGTAGGTACCTACATAGTTTGGAGCCCAACCTAAGAATGAATGTCACTACGATTTGACAGGTGTCCAGACTCCCAATGTGTTTTAAACCATCCGAAAAAGTTAATTAATCGGGTGTAGGCTTTACTTCAGTTTCGAACTACTTTCGGGCCCATATCTTCGTAGACGACTTAGAGAACAGGCCCCTGACGCCTAAAACGCTCAGTAGTTGCGCTTGCGACCACTAGGCAACGAGGGAGGAAAAAACTAGGTATGTTTTTTCCGGAAATATGGTAACACTTCAATTTCACAACAATCTCCATTTTGACATAACGGGGTTTATTTATAAACGACTAGCAGCGCCCCGCGGTTTCACCCGCGTTAGTTTCGATCCCGTGGGAGTATCGGGATAAAAAGTATCCTATGTCCTTCTATCTCTATACCAAATTTCATCTAAATCGGTTCAGCGGTTTAAGTGTGATGAGGTAACAGACAGACACACTTTCGCATTATAATATTAGTATGGATGATTAAAGTTAAGTGACGTTTAAACGTCAAAAATGTATGGACAAGTAGTCGTTAATCACTACTAACTTTAAGCAACGTTTATGAATACGGGGGTAAAATGTCTATATAAAGACTATTAATATAGCTTTCCACACGTTTTAGCTAAAAACGGAAGTTGGGCCAGAGATGTGACAGAATGGTATCCCAGAGAAGGAAAGAGGAAAAGAGGAAGACCATTTCAAAGATGGGAAGACGACCTGAAAACTACTGCGGGATCATGGAGGAGAAAAACTCACGATCGTGAGCTATGGAAAAGCCTGGGGGAGGCCTATGCTAAAGAGCAAAGCAATCTCGATATTTCGGATGTCTAAACTTTGAATTTAAATAGTATATTGGCGCCGATTCTGTTGTTCACAAACTAAACTAAATTTAAGTTCATGCATCTTTTTCTTTCTATTTCATTAAGAAAAGGACAGAAGATAAATATTAGTTTAGTCCTGTCAAATTAAGATACTCCATAGACAATTTAGACGAGATTAAAAAGTTGGCTACTAAAAATACGTCAATTTACGCCATGCGCAGACTAATTTGACAGGACTAAACTAATATTTATCTTCTGTCCTTTTCTTAATGAAATAGAAAGAAAAAGATGCACTGAACTTAAATTTAGTTTAGTTTGTGAACAACAGAATCGGCGCCATTGTTAAACTAGTTTGTATAAGATTGCTAATAAAGGCTATTAGAATTTGAACTTGAATATAGCTTAATTCATATTATGAAAAACTATCATTGCGCCATAATGTTTTAAAAGATTGTCATCTTGGCAACTAGACAAACGCTAAACTATTGACAATATGGAAGCGATTATGATCGTGGCTTCGTGCGATACGCAATTTTGCTGATTAGATAAAAATTCTTAAGGAAAATCGGTAACACATAGGTACTTGGGTCTAGTTAATGAATCACTCCAGACAAAAAAAAACATTCATGAATTAAATTGATTCCATAAAAAATAAAAATATCTTACCTAAATTTTTTTGTAAAATAATAATATAACGTTATATTATCAGCTAAACTACTGAGCACCTAAATAAATACATTTATTCAATAAAATAGATAAAAATCAAAAAGATAACAATAAGCATTCACGTAGGTATATCCGGCTTCCGAAGTCCCGAATAATATAGCGGGCTAGGAAAAAGAAAAAAAAAACAAATTAATTATGCCCGCTAAAAGATTAAAAAAGCAACTGGCCATAAAACTCTAAGGGATGCCAATAAAAAAGTGATACAATGAAAAAAAGAATTAAAAAAACGAATGCCCAGCTGCCAACGTTACGCCGAACGCATCTATTGCATGAGAGGGACAAGAATACATCGATTCACAAGTGGGAGAAAGAGAAAGAAATATGGATTAAAATTGAAAGTCGGATTAATTTTATTGGAGAATTAAGTGTTTATTGCGTTTAATAGGTCGAATAAAACTATGTTTACAGGTTTTGCAGATTTTATTGTAACAAAGATGCATCTTTTACTTTGAAACTGTTGAGTGAATGACTCATTACCGCTCTCGAATTAAAATGAAATCTAAATATCAAATGGACATGTTTGTTGATAATGTTTTGATAGTTCTTCATTTAAGGGCGGGTTGTTTGACGTCCACTTGACGCACGCGTACACGTCAAAAATGGCGCTTACTATTGTCAAATGTCAAACCAAAAAAAAAGCGTCGTTTCACAAAATTATGACCTTGACTTACGTCAAACTACGAACCTGTGTCATTCGTTTGATACAACCGGCCTTTAGTGTACAATTATTTTTTGGCAAGAAGTCTGATTTTCACTGAAAACGTGAAAGAGAAGAAAGAGAATCTTAAAGAAGACAATTCGTTAGGAATTAACTTTTTCTTTTTATAGAAGACTCATTTCTTAGTTACAATAATAAAAAAGTAAACTTAAACAGTTAACTGTCAGTCACATCACAAAATAATTCCGGTGTACAGATAAAATATAGCTTTTTAAGAAAAAAATAAAAGAGGGCTACCTGAAACCCATACGCTAAAAATATCGCCGAATATTTCCTGGAACAACCCTTTTCGGGATTACGAGCCCATTTTTTATAAATCATCACTACGTTAGTGTACTTTGCGCACTTTTAAAATCCTTTTACTTATTTTACTTGAGTTATTTCAAGAAAAAATACTTTACATTCTCAAAAAATATGCCGATGAATTAAGAAAAAAAAAATCCTTTTTAACTTCGTTAACCCGTCAATTTTGACATCATTATTATTAAATAATCCGTTGTACAAATAGGCTTTTTTCGAATCAGAAATTCAAGATTTCATTATTGCGTTATACTCTTATAGAAGGACGTCCACTGCTGGACATAGGCCTCCCCCAAGCACCTCCACTTCGACCGTTTCTGTGCTTCTCGCATCCAACGGGTTCCTGCGGTTGATGATGATGATGACTCATTTAAAAAATGGAAGATTACAGGATCAATAACAACAGGACCAATTAATGGTCCCTGTGGCACTCCACCACTTTTAACACTAATTTTCTTCACAAACCCCTACAAAATGAATCCCAAGTCATTAACTATTTCAATATTTCCTTACAGCAAGTTCTTTTAAGTAAACACAAGTCTATGTAATTATATTTTTTCACAATATTTCTTTCTACAAGCTTCTCGAATGGCGTATCAAAACGTTACTTCTAAGAAATGAAGGGAGGTTAATCCGGATTCTGAGATGCCTCCCTTTTGAATTAAAAACGTCGTCAGTCCATTTTCTTTTTTTGAAAATTTTATCTCTGTTGTGATTGGTTAGTTTTTTATTCGTTGGATGTAGTTTTAAGTAATTTTGTATATCTTTTTTGAAGCAAGTTTTATGACGATGAATTTTGAAAAATTATAGGTACTTAAGTAGCTAGATCTGCGTCTGTATCAATATACTGTGCAAATTATAAATCTCCACAGTTTTGATTCGTGGCGAAATTACTAGGTTACCCTATTACTAGGTTAGGTCCTATAGGATACGCTATTTTGATTACCAAGCCGACATAGTAAGTTCGGTGAAGGCGTAGTATTGTGAATTAGAAAACTTTTATCCAAAAGAAAACCTCCCATACATTCACACATTCTCACAAATCTCACACAGAAACAGTTTCTAAAAACATTTACAATCAACAGAAAAAGGATCCAAAAACACAACACGCTAAATGTTGCCAGCATCAAAACTCAAACTTGCTACTAATTAAAGCGAACTAACAAGCGACTTCCCGTTTCTCCTACATTTCGGGGGTAGCGTGGCAACACAGGGGGTGGGGATAAGCGGCTTATGGGGGGGAGAGGGGCTGTTTTGATTATTTCGCAAGGATGTCTTCTTGGTACGTAAATTATGCAGCGTTCCTTCTCTGCTGTTGTTTTGCGAATGGGCTTGCCTGTCACGCTGATGTCGTTGTTGGTGTAGATAAAATTTGTAATTTTCATTAGATTGGCGATGATGGTATTCCCTTGTATGGGGTAATTAGGTTAGTTTTGGATGTTGAAGATAATAATAAATGGGATAGTATAACGAAATATACAGGATTAGAAAAAAAAATACTGTTCTATACATTTTGACCGCGTAGGTAGGTATTGCCCTTTTCTATGAAACACCTGATTTGTTTTTTGATAATTGACGAATCATTTCTACTTCTAGAATCAAATGCTGTATTCATGGCTTGAGTTTGCGCCCTGGTTAAAAATGTTACAAATGAACACGAACGTTTTGGAGACTCAAAAATAGACGACATTATTATCGGACTAAGGTCAAGTAATTTAAGTACGGTACCGTAAGTACAAAAACAAAATACAAAACATTTTTTTCGTTGATAGATTGCCACATATAACTTACAGCAAATGAAACATGAAATTTAAGAATCAGAAGTCAAAATGCAAATGGTGTAGAATATTTTACACGTTTTGTCAAAACTTACAAATTGTGGTCATTAGTTTGATAAATGGAGTAGGTATCGCCTTTACGTTAACAAAGTTGAACTGACCATAAATTCAGGTATTTTATGACATTACTAGAATGGATTTTGGTGCCTTTTCCGTGTTGAAAATCTTGATAATGGCTTTAAAACAGGCAAACTTTTGTCAAGTTGCTAATTCGTACTTATGTGTTGGTATTTTTACAGTAAGTTATTTACGATACGATGTTCTTATGATTTTCATGCATTTTTTTAGTTTTTCCAGTTTTCCTTTTTTGTGCGCAATATGGAAGTTATGAAAATAAACAAAATAAGCATCTATATCATTAAAAATACCACTCAGGCATGTGAAAGTTCACGCAATAAATTACAACCTGAAATTCCGAATGAAATTCGTTTTGACGCGATATTGGAGCTCATGGCAGACCACAATTTTGTTTTTCGCCATCTTCATTTGTTTTTGGTTTTTTATGCTTAATTCTATTTTTGTAACAAAATTATTTTAAATGGTCATTTCCATCGAATTTGTGAAATTATTAATGTGTGAACATGATGAAGTTGTAGATAATGACTAATAGTTTTGACTTCGGCTAGATGATTTTCAATATATTATAACTCAACCTAGTTATAATATATTGAAAATCATAACCACAATTTGTATAAAACATTGAAGATTCTTTTCAATATAAAAAAAAATATAGTTGGTGTTAGGATCGTTGAGTGGTTCTATATTTATGAAATCTTTTAAACTATTTGCATCAACCTCTCGGTAGTCTAGCATTTGACGTGTCTATGTCTTTTCCTTTTACGGCGTTTTTAATTCCTTAATGCCAATGTTTTTCTAGTCATACCTACTATTATAATCAATTGCTTTTAACACAAGCCTGGATAATTGGATATACAACTGGAAAAAATAATTAAAAACGTATCTATTTAAAAAATCTAATGACAAAAAAGTATATGCCATAATTGATTAAAACTTCTCAGAAGTTGCACCTATTTATGACTTTAGTAACAACAGGTATTAGGTATTTTTAGTAATTTATCCAAAAATACTCGACGACTATTTAGCCAATATTAATTTATTTTTAATTAAAAAAGCTTTTAGCGTAGATGTGAGATAGGTATGTTTAAAATAATTAATTTAAAGTGGTCGAAATATAACTGAAAGTATAGGAACGCGTTTGTGGTTAGAATCAGTACAGTTGTCAGAACTAATAAGTATAACTTAAACTTAGCAAAATGAAAAAATCTTACCTTGAGGGAATCCAACAGCTTCTAATCCGTGTGGCGTTAACCCAAACGGGCCTAACCCTCCGAGTGGGCCTGGGCCCATCCCCATATGGTGAGCACTCGAGTGATGAGCGTACGGATTCTGAGCCAGAGGGGACGGCTGCTTCAAATAGTGGAAGTAGTGATGCAGTGGCGTCGCCGAATGGGCCTGAGGCGCCGTCGGCCCGCCGGCCGTCGGGCCCGCCGCCGACGCCGAATTCGTCAGCAACGCCATCTTGATTTTTTTCTTTCTTTTTGACGCAAACTTATTTAGTCACCGCGTCAACCTCTTTCGTGTGTGTATTGACATTGTTGTGTTTTGGTCGTTGCGTTACGTTACTTGAGAGAGGGTGACATTTTGTTTTTTTGTTTATCTGAAACAAAGGAATGGGATGATTAGTCATGTGAACGGTTTTTTAAGGCATGAGACACAACCTTAACAGTAAATATTATATAATAGTTAATACCTCAGTACAAACAAATATATTTCTTCTGAAGTCCCTTGCTAACCTTTTTTGCTTAAGCATATCATCAATTTAATAAAAGATAAATTGGAATATGATGAGAGTCAATACATCTTCAATTTTCGCGCGCAACTGAACATTAAACGCAGCAATTATTTACGGCTCATAAATAAACAGTTTACGCACGTCTATTTCAATTATAAGCAATCCCGATTGATTTTTTGCTGCAAACTACTTATTTTACAATTACCCATGACAATGGTAGATTTTCTGCACCATTGCAACACTAAAAACGTTAAAGTCAAACACGTGAAACGCCTTCCAATTTTGATATTTGAATGAGCGTCGAGCGTTCCATTCGTCACGATTCGGGAGTTCTGAATTCAAAAGTAGATTTTTTTGGGTTCATTGAAAAAGATTTGAGCAAAACTGATTCGTTCTTTGGTTTTGCTGTGTACAAAAAAAAAATATTTTTTTTACTTTTTCTTTCGTGGATTAAAAAGAAAAAAAGTCTGGAAGAATTCGTCGACTATTGAGAGTCAGAGCAGTGGGTTTCCTAGCACCCACGTCTACGTCTGCCAATTATTGAAATAGGCACCAAAAAGTGCTGTGCTAAAATATACCTGGAACGGCAGTTTGAGTTAAAAATAGAATCTAATTATTTCTGAACTAAAAGGCCTACACAAGGTGACATTCTATCAGTGATAAGGATAACGATGATGGAGTCAAAGATGTATTGACATAAGCTACTGAAAAGCTTATGTCAATCGATCATGTTATAGGCAATGATTTCAAAAGTAAGGATACGCCCGTCTGAACATTTTACATAGAAGTTCTTCGTTCGAAGTTCAAAGTTCGCGCGCACCACTGTCAACTGAGTCGCGTTGGCCCTAAAACCGTCGTTTTAGTTTAGTCGCGCGGTTAGCCCGGTCCTTGCGCTAGTAATATATATGTCAATGGTTATAGGCCGTTGTAGTTAAATGAAACGCCTTAAAGCGATTGTCACTGGTCAAGCTAGGCCCTCAGAAAATCTAGCCTATCTTCTTCCTAGAATTTCATCTATCTCCTGGCCAAATTTTATCGAAATTCGTTTGGTGGTTTAGGCGTGAAAAAGTAACATACAGACAGTTAGATACTTTCGAATTTATAAAATGAGTATGGTTAAGTAATGCTTGCCACCGACACGCTAAGAAGAATGTTAGATGTAAGAATGCTGTAGAGAAAATAATCTCATACACTGAGAGCTTTAAAAAAAAACCAGCATTGACCGTGTACGTTTCTATGGGATATATTCTTATTTTTTTTCTAATGTTGGCAAAGGTGTAGTAGGTACATGTTTACTGACATTTTGTCACGTTTATTTTTTTTTTCTGGCTGTTACCTGAGTTGCCTTTGCCAAATTGAGGGGGCTATCACGTGTTGCTTTTGTGTTTAGAAAAAAAATTGACGAGCCGTATCAAGGTGATGACATTTGAGAAGAAAAAGTGTATGATACGTGTATGGTATTATAAGGAAAGAGAAAAAAGTTTTTTTGATTGTTGCGTGAAGGCTCTGGTACAGTCAACAGCAAAAGTAGATGATCAAAATCAGAAATTCAATACTAATGAACGGAGTTCGCGTCAGAACTGTGTGGCGTCGAAGTACTACTACTTAGAATACTTAGTAGAATACTTTTGAATCACTTCGACGCCACACAGTTCTGACGCGAACTCCGTTCATTAGTATTCAATTTCTGACTTTGATCATCCACTTTTGCTGTTGACTGTACCTACACTTTACGAGTAGGTATTGGTATGATTTCGAAGCACACAGCCATTTGTAGGTCTGAAATACCTTACATCATATTTGAGGATTTCGGTCAGGTTGATCGTAACCTTGTATCATCATCATATTCAACCTATAATGTTCCCACTACTGTGACAGGCTTCCTCTCATCGAGAGAAAGTGGGCTTATAATCCACCACGCGGGTCCAGTGCGGGTTGGTAGATGTCACATGTCTTCGAGTTTTTTGTTCTAGGACATGCCGGTTTCCTCACGATGTTTGCCTTCACCGTTTTTGAGAGCAGTGGTGATGAAATTATTTACACAAAGTAAAGCACCTGTCTGGGTTCGAACCCACGACCTACAACTCGTAATTACCACTGGACCACCACTGGTCTCAACTCTCAAAAAACCTTGTATACGTAAAGTAAAACATTAGCACCCATTCTGCTTTGCGGTAGTTTTTTTTTAAAGCATTGTATACCCACACAGGTATCGTTTTTATCCTTGGCAAGGACAACTCATAATTTTAGCAGCCTTATCTTCAATGGTGTCCCAAAAAAACGATAGTTTACATAGTAAAAGTGGAAGAAAAAATAGACATTGTCACTTTCAATGTCCTAACCGGTAGAGGTTCGCAGAAACCGCACTGTTCATACCACATAATCTATCAACAAAAGATTATCCCAAAACCCAGAGATACTATCTACAAAATCTCAACCTTGATCATGGGAAATACAAGTTTATGTCTACTATTTTAAAGTAGAAATTTGTTTGATATTGCAAAGGTTTTGCAAATGGATTTCCGCTTAAATGAAACGTTACAGTTTGCCGGCAAAACCCTTAAAAGGTGTTCAATTGTATTACTTAATGTAAATTTTGTTAAAGATTTTTCGAGTTTCAAAAGTCGGTGGGTCTCAAGAGTTTTCACGTCAACGATTTTTTGACAATCTACGAGTTTTTTCTTTAGTTTCGTAGAAGTTTTCTACTGTTAACAAGAGCGAGGACCGCGACTTGAAAAGAGATTGGTTTTTCCAAGTAGAAAATTAGAATGCGGCGGAATTCTGCACGTACTTTAAAAAAGGTTTGGTGTACCACAAACAACTTTTTTTTTTCAAATAGTTATAATCAATTTTAATCACTTGGTAAACTGTTACATAAAGATCGAATAAAATATTAATAATTGTTTTGGTTAAACCTTTAGTCATGATAATTTTCAATTAATGCAAATGAATCACATTCATTTAATTTCGCCAGCCTTGATTAAAACATAAATCAATTCCGTGTAAGCGTACCTAATGAAAGCATCGGATAGTCAAATACTAATACTTCTGCTTATCGAAATAAAATGACAAAAGAATCTTTGAAATAAAAATACGGTGTCAATCTCCGTAAATCTATTTGTCAAAGCGCAATAAACGCCATAAATAATAACATTGCAAACATCATCCATATTGTGTGAAGGAAAACAAACATTCGCGCCCTCGTTGTGTTTGCGCAGTTGGCAGCTCCGGCTGTCAGTGTGACAAATTGAGAAAGCGCGCGCACTGAGGGTCAAAAGTCATAGATATTTTAGAAGAAAATATGAAACGTTTTTTGTAATTTTTTAATGTGTCATTTGGTAGTATGAGTTAAATGTATTTCGTAATATTTCTTCGTGTTTAACAGAGTCAGCTTTCGTCGCCATTGTGTTTTATGCTAATTTTAACACAGTTATTTGTCTGCTGTATTTCAAATTGCTCAAGTTGGTAATATAGTTACATTACGACGCATCATTACCTACTGCTAACAGTGTCAACCTTTAAAATCTTTTTCGACGCTAAGACACTTTCGAAATTGACATTTAAAAACACATTTCCGTCCAAGAAACACTTGGTAAAATGGTTTATCGTACCATAAATTGCACTAAATAGGTTAAAATCGTTCACAAAACCTTATTTTCTAGCCCGCACCAAGCTGCAACATAACCACACCATATTATGACAAAGACGTTAATACAGGGCGTGATAATTGCCCGTCGGGGGCACCTATTGTGACAAATTTCGCGCATCGGAACACACTATTAACTATTTCAATGGTAGACATTTTTTTTTTCTTAGTAACCATTTGTCGATGCCACAATGGGCTTGTCCGCCTGTCGGCACTTTTTGCGGTATTGCTGCGTGAACAGATTCTATCTATATTCGATGGTTTTCGATGGAAAACGAGGTGGAAATTACTGGTTAGGTTATGACGTAATAGGCCAGTTAAAAGGTTCAGCTACTTTTAGAAACGGCTGCTGTCACTTTTCCTGTTTCCAACAGACTTTACCGATACTTTGTAACCTCAACTTGTAAATAAAAAGTTTATTTGCAGCTTCAAGTAAAAACATAATTATGGATTACAACAAAAATTGAACTAAGGTAAGTAGAGTTGTATGTTGGAGTTGCGGCCAATACCTTTTTTTTTTAACGTGGAGAAATGCTAATGCATTCTGCACTACCACGAGGAGATAGTGCAGTCATGTGGGACTCTAACCCACTAAAACTCCACGGTGTCCTCCTCTGCCGCTTACGGCGGGAACACGAGCACGCGTTAGTACTCATTCGTGAACCCGCCGCGGCTGTCCGTCACCGGACCCTCCTCTGGGGAGTACTCCCCATCACCGGCGCACCAGAACACATAGCACGCCGTGACCACCAAAGGGACCAAACCAGCACATGGGCGTCAGACGACCCCGTGTCTGGGCACCCTTGGTCCCCCTGCGACGGGACAGGTCATTGGCCCCGCCGCCTGCCAATTTTCGGCCGCAGAAGATAAGGAGAGCCTACGTCATACCAACACTTCTCCGCCTCTGCGGCCCCACCGCGTCCGCAATCAGACGGTGGCAACCCCGTCAAGGCCGCAGCAGGTAGGGAGACGCACCGCAATACCGGCACCCCTCTCCCGCCCTGGCCTCCAAACCCTCAGCCGCGATGCCTCCCATCCCATACAACATCGCGGTCCGCTTCAGTTGCGATGTCGCCCAAGCGGCACCGCAACCTACTTGTTGGCCGCTACGTCGTCAGTCGTCGGCTTACCGGCAAAAGCCCTGACGAGCGGCCCCACCTCGGGTTCCTCTTCGCTTCACCGTGGGTGACCAAGCCACGGCTACTGAGCCCCCCGCCTCGACAATGCTAACCCACCGGGGGGGTGCTGGGTGCAGCCAATATAACTTAATATCTAGTAATTATAGATATCAGCGCCCACCCTCTTTAACAAATTATAGCCGATGATCAATAATATAACATAAAAAATATGTTTATTAATTACATGAATCATTTACATAATCTAGATGAGTTTAAGTATCAAATAGAATTATATTTGATTTTTTTGTATATTGATATTAACTATTGATAAATAACACCTACTTGTAGATTATAGACTACTTATATTTTTAACATACGTTTTTCTGCATTTTGGAGTAACTTTAAATGAAGTCGTAGCGATTTCTATTGTACGAGGTCAATGATTTCAAAAGTAAGGATACGCCCGTCTGAACATTTTACATAGAAGTTCTTCGTTCGAAGTTCGAACTGTTCGAAGTTCGCGCGCACCACTGTCAACTGAGTCGCGTTGGTCCTAAAACCGTCATTTTAGGGCCAGCGCGTTGGTGCCATTTTTAGTCGCGCCGTTAGCCCGGTCCTTACGCTAGTACCTAATATATCGTCGGTTAAATAGAAAAATGACGTAACTCAGAAAGTAAAAATTTTACAGTACAAGCGTTTGAAGTTTTTAATTTCATTAAAATTCTTTTTTCTTTTTTTTACATATAAGTGTCATATATTATATGACACTTATATGTAAAAATAACACTTTTATAGAAAAAAGAATTTTAAAGAAATTAAAAACTTCAAACGCTTGTACTGTAAAATTTGAACTTCCTGAGTTACGTCATTTTTTTATTTAACCGACGCTAAATGTCAGCTGGGTAGTTACATAACACACACAACATGACGACTGATCGTAATTTCTTTCATTTTAGCTACGTTCATTGCATTTTTGAGCACTTACCTACGTTGTTGACTAGACGAATTTATTAAACCTATGAAGCAATGGATTAGAAATCCTTCAAAACTCTCGGATTGTGATTGAAACTGTTACGCAATTAGAGTTCCGGTGATCATCATTTTGAAGCAAATTGCTAATCCATTGCTTCATAAGTTCGAAAAATTTGTCTGTTCCACGCGTAAATAACGCAATGAATGTTGTTGAACTGTCAAAATGAAACCGATCCCGATTGATAATGTGTTACGCAATTGCCCCGCCGATTATGATCTTAAAAATATACTCCCTCTAAAAAAACTTTGCAACAGATTCAAACGCTTGAACATTCATTTTTAAACCAATCAACAATCACACAGTTGCCTTCTCAAAAATATTTTAATTTGTCATCCACATCAACGGAAATGCCACGGCAGCCTCAAATATTTATTTCATGTTCCCAAAACATCAGAAAAAAAAAAATGTTATTGGACACGCGCATTAGGACGAAGGCACAACGTCTCCTATTGTCCAACATGACAGTTGCTAAACATTCCATATTTGAATGTAACTTTAAAATTGGAACGTCTTTATTGAGTTTTATATTGTGCCTGTAGGACGAGTAAAATGTTTAGTTATTTGAAAACGTTATTAAAAAACGATATTTTAGTGACGTTATTGAGTAAACAGCTTTTTAAAAGCAGGTAAATGGAATTAATGGCCGTTTCAGATTAAGCCGTTTGCAAGTGTACATATTGTCTTTGTCATATTGTCATCATCTGCCTAGCCTTTTCGCAACTATGTTTGGGTCAGCTTCCAGTCTAACACAACCCAGTTATTGGGTAATACGGTACCCCCTTGGTAAGACTGGTTGTCGGACTTTCGGGCTTCTGACGACTCGTACGTATCTACTGTCAAAGATCCACGAATGACAGCCGGGACCAACGGCTTATCGTGCTTTCCGAGGCACAGAGGGGTCTTGGTATGTAAAGATGGTCACCCATCCACGGACCGACCGCGGCAAACGTAGCTTAACCTTCAATCGATCCATGAGGCTGTTGGTATTTAGCCACGAGCCCCTTCTGTCTTTGGTCTTGGTATGACCGTTAATAAATTGTGACCTGCTCTGACATCAAACAATGGTCAAAATTCTCAATCCCTAACTTTAATTATTGAGTACGAGGCTTTTTGGCTACTTTGTAAGTGTGTATTTATGCCTTTTTTTTGTAACGTGCGTTTTCTTACTGCAAAATAAAAAAAATATTTTTTTCTTTCTCATTTTAACTTTTGATATGCCTTTACCTTTTTTTTCGAAAAAGCGTTACCTAATTTCTAACCTTACTTTTAAAGGAAGTGCTTTAAAAGTAAGGTTGGTTGGTGGTTTGTTGTCAAGTGTCAACAATTTTTCCAATCAAAATCTAAAAACTATTTTATCTACTATCCACTAATCAGCTACTTACTTTAGATTTTTCATTAAATTAAAGATAAAAGTTGTTTTTCTAGTTTATGCTATTATATCATTAGAAAGATTTTAGTTAAGATTATCTCATTCGATTCATATCTCGATTTCCCGTAGTGCTACTTGTGATACGTAGATGTAATCGATTCTGATTTTATCTACCTTAGCGATAAAACATGTACCTATCGTTACCTACATTACGGTAGGATCTGAAATACTTGATTCACTACTTTGATTTTATCAGATGTACAGTCAACCGTACAGATAAAGTAATCGGCCGAGGAATTAATACTTTTACACTAATCATCATTACTATCATCATTTCAGCCGAGAGACCATCACTTCCCAGCCTAAAAACGCAAGTATTTAGATACTTGCTCTACAACCCAAGTATCCAAATATGCAGTTAAATGGAATTATGTATACTTCCTCTACGAAAATTTTCTCTAGTAACTTTTTAGACATTTGTATCCTGCTTATGCGTAGGAAGTTTCATTAAAATTGGTTCATTCATTTCGAAAAATAAAGACTTGAAAGTTTTTATGAAATGCCGTAGGTACGGCGTAAACGCTCAACTCCATAGAACATCATCCAAAAAATAGAGCAATTCCCCAGGGTTGCCAACCCAGAAAAACAATTAGTCGCACAGTGGGGCCAACATAATATGCGCCAGACAAAAACTAAAAGCAAATCAGTTGAACCGCTTGGGACGAAACTTGATACAGTCATTACGTGCTCGATTATTGCTCTCGTTGCGGTTATAAGGGGTGAAAGAGGGGTGATGTTTGAAAAGTTTCTTGGGTTTTTTATGTTTTTATAGATTGAAAGTGCTATTAGAAAAAAGATTTTAGGCTTTAACCGTGGCGATGGTTGAGGGCAAGAGCAATTGAGATTGCCGTCATAATATTTTCCTATGTTAATCTTGGACATTACTGTTTGACGTAATCAAAATTTGTATCGAATGGTTTTTAATCGTCAAGCCGCAGTGACCAAGCGTGATTACAGGACTATATGTTTGTTCGTTCTTTGTGTGAGGCCAGGTGTGAGACCAGCCTTTACGATGCACTTTTGCAGTGAGACATTTACGGGCTGATGTCGGGCCGCGAGGAACTATAGTCGGACTTTTAATTAGCTGCAGTAAAATGACAGCTTTTGTGTTACCTGCTTACTTAAATTACTGCAATTGGCGTCTTTTTGTTTTTTCGCGGCCATCAACCAAATCTTGTGTTTCTAATACAGAATAGTGTAACAAACGAAACTTATTTGACATGCATATCTCTAAACTCAGTCCGAAATGATCAAATTAAGAAGTGTCATTTTACTGCAGCTAATTAAAAAGCGGACTATAGTTGGCCGCGTCTTAGGTGGGGACGGGGGTGAGGGCGGCGGGGTTGCCTATTTTTCGCAACGCACGTACTGAGTAATGACAAAGCGCCCCCGCCCCTCCGTCTCACCGCTCACATACCTAAGGCGCGGCCAACTACCTACTTCGGCGTGGACTATAGTAGTACCTATACAATGTGTAATTAAAATAATTGAAATCCTGTAAAGATGCATTGTAGGTACTGCTCATTACGAACAACTTTCACTATGGAACCAATCCTGAAATCGCCAAATAAATATTTTTTGCCGAGTTATGCGAACATAAATGTATCGAACAGCTGTTTTTTTATTCCCATTGTAAAAGTTAGTTATAATGATAGGCGCAATGACCCATTTTCAGGTTTTCAGTTATTTCAATTATACCTTGTAGATAATTTTATAAGCTACGTGCAACTATAATAAACACTATTCCATTCTCAGAATTCATTGACACGTTATCAATAATGATATGTTTAGCACGAGGCTTATAGATAACGAATTTAATTTTATCAAGGTTGCTACGCCTGTCCTGTTGAAAAACAGTAATCATCTTACTAAGCTACCTTGTGATATATTGCAATTAAATGAAAGAAAATTTAAAACTCACATTAAAAAAGTACACTCTGTAAATAAGCATATCTACTACCTTACCTTACCTTACCTTACCTATTGTGGTATAGTAATTTTATTTTAGGAGCATCGTCTTCACATATTTTAGAATATTATATAATTGATAAAGGCTAAATAATGTAAAATATTTTGTTTTTCTATTTTGTTGTAATTTTTGACGTCCAAAAGTGCCTTTTCGGTGCCTATTTGAAATAAATGCTTTGACTTTGACTTTAATAAAATAAAGGTTAAGTAATAAATGAGAATTCTGTAATTTCTCAAAGATAACTTTTTTTTATTATTGGATAGACTGACGTTTACTTTCCTTAATGTTGTTCAATGACGCAGGACGCTTGCCTAAAAGTAATTCATTTCCACGCTTCTAAAATAAAATAAAAAAACAGTGGCACTCCGGGAGTGCCGACAGAAGTGAAAACAAAACACAAACAGAATACTTTGCCATCACTCACTGACATATCGGATATACATTAAAACCGAGTACATCCCGAGGACAGCCGGGTATTTCTTGAATAGTCTTATAAACAAAACACGAGCGGTGTCGCTTACGGTAACAGTGGCGCGAGTTCAATGGTTTGTTCCCATCTCAAAATATGCCCAACGCGCCTAAAAAAGGTTTCACTCTAAAAAAACTTAAATAGCCATTCATATAAAACAGTGTACCCTACCTACCATTTCCCATTCCAAACAATTATTAATACAGTAATAAACAACAAAGACCCAATTCAATTTCCACCAAAAAATGCCTTTAATAACACCAGAGCAACCAATATTAAATATATTTCAACAAAAACTGCTACCGCGGTTGTCTCGGTAATTGCGGCACAGCCCCGGGGGGCGGATTCCCCGGAGAGACGGTAATGGCGCATGTTAGCAAATAGCCCACTGTGTAGCGATGAGCGGTACTCTCATGTTTTTTGCATTTTACGAGCGAAGCTTGGAGGCGGGGTTCTACTAATTTGTGTGGTGATGTCTTGGGATCTTGTTTATGGACTGATTAATGGTTGTGGGTGCTAAAATTGGAAATAGGTTTGGTTTTATTCCTTTTATAGACCACAGAAAGTAATGAGGTTTTTAGTGTGACTGGCAAGCGCCTTCTACAAAACCTCCTTTGTATAGCAAAGGGATTGCCGAGGTGTTGTTCAGTTTTAGTTGAAAAAGTAAGTAGGTACCTACCTGCTTATTTTTTTAAAACGTAACAAAGCATCTTTTTTTTGTGGCAGCAGAAATACCTATGTAGCTATGGCAGTAAAAAATAATGATTTACAAGATACAAAGTAGGTAAGTTATATTTCGCATGTATTAAATTCGTGAATAAACCGGACAAAATAAACCAGAAAAAACATTTTTGTGATCAGCAAAAGCAATCTTCAACACCACCCCATATCATTACCAACATAACGCCAAAAATATTCAAACAAAGTGATTCATAGCTAATAATACTTGCATTAACATGATTACAATCTCAATACCATAAGGTTTCCCATACAATTCATGCTATCAATACGTTTCATATTTTCTCCATTGTAATTTTGGCGGGAGACCGCCGCGCGCCCCGGTTGGAACAATGTGCACGTGGCGGCCATTGTTAGGCGACCAGTGTTGCCAATTGATTATATTAATTTGCTGGAGTGCTCTTGATTTTTAAGTTCTTAATTTATAAGGTTTTGTTTACCGCGATATAAAAATTAGCAAACAGGTGATCTTTGCTTGAGAGTAAAAAAATTGGTCTTTGAAGGAAACTGCTATTAAAAATCAAAATCGAAAATGATACTTAGTGTTTATCGTCGCCTACCAGCAACACTAAGAGGTTTTCCGATCAATCCAATCCAGTCGAATCCAGTCAAGTCTTTTGACTAAGTTTGAAATTCTCCTATGCCCCATTTCTAAATCTCTAACTGGGACACAATAATGTTTGGGGACAAAAGTAGGTACTTAAGTATAAAGAAATTTTACATTTCATTGCATTAACGTTTTCACAAGGAGCTCTTCTTGGTATTACCAAGTACCTAACCTAAGAAGATTTGACAGTTACGAAAAAGAATACAAATGGCGCCAACGACAAGTTGCCAGCTTAATGACAAACAACTGCCAAAGAGTCAATTAATTTTAGAGATTAATAATCATCATTAGATTTAAAATTAGCAGTGTAATAAATCAGAGATGTTAATATTCGATAGGTTATTGAATTAATTATGCATATTAATCATGGCTTTACTTCTTAAAAGATGGGACGAAGTAAATAAATTGAGTTCTTGTTTTCGTTCGTATGAGGAAGCAGGAAGCTTATGACTGGCGTGTAGAGGAAGATATTATTCTCATCATCACTTGCTAGGCTTTTCCCCAACTATGTTGGGGTTGGCTTCCAGTCTAACCGGATGCAGCTGAATACCAGTATTTTACATGGAGCCACTGCCTATCTGACCTCCACAACCACAACCCAGTTAAATAGGTACCTTCTCAATACTCCTTGGTAAGACTGGTTGTCAGACTTTTGGGCTTCTGAGGACGATATTAAGATATTATATGTTTGGGTAATACTTAAATAGGTACCTACTTTAGATTACTACGAGTACTACGACATAGTGTAGTCTGCAGTCTATGGCGTATAATCCAGAAAAAAATAGTAGGTAGGTAAGTAGTGTACTATAATGTCCGATTATACGAGTAAGAGTGTGTACCTAATCGTTGCTATACGTACATAGGTGGTAAGTTCAGCTGGGCCTCAAGTCTGCTATTACAATAGTGTCAGAATGGTCTATCATTGATTTCATAATTGTTGATTTTGACAAGTTTGGTAATCTACTAATATAATAGCGTCATTATGAGTTTCCAATGGTCAACCACTGACACTCCATTGAAAGAAATGGCATAGAATGGTAATCTCGTACATAATGACAAATGAATTACTGACTTAGGCGGTATTAATCTACTAAAATTTTGACAGTTCCTTTGATCAGTGACCTACCATTAGAACGTCATTGCGCAGTCATTGCTTTTAATTCGTTACGAGTATTGTATATGTTCTTTGCCATTGACCGACCAATGATCGACCATTATGAATTTAGCAGATTACGAACTTTTAGCAAAATGACAATGGGATCGTGTTGGAATGACGAATTTATAAAAACAGCAGACTTGGGCCCCTGGGCGGTTGCGGGCGGCAGCCGTCCAGCTGAACTAACCAGAGTCATAGTACTAACAACCTAGATTTCTTGATTATTGGAAAGTTAAATAGATGCTGAAAGCTTATACTTAGTAAGAAAAGAGTGATGATGATTGGATAAGTCTACACATACAACACAACGTTTTTCTTATTTCCCTCACTTTCTAGGTATTCTTAAATCATTATAAATATTACATCAACCAGATGAAAAGTAACGCTTTGAGAGAGCTTGCCTAACCATCTAGAATTTAATACTATTACAATCTCTCATCTACATAATCATAATACCTTGAGCAGACTTAACATAGTGAAAAAAATATATTTTCTGTTTGAGACGCATTTCAAGCTTTAATTTGTCCACTACAAGACTTGACACAATGACAAGACCCATTGTGCACCTTATTTAAAAACTTGTTTCCCTTTTTTACTTTACCAGTCAATAAACTCATATGATGTTCTATAATCCATAAAACTCAAATACGCAATCAAATAACCTATCATATTTCATAGCAAAACCTATTCTTAAAAAAAAGTAACGAAAAACTTTCCGACATTGGCAACATCAACACAATTACATATAACCCCTCCATGTGTAGTTCGCACCAGTTATTACAACCTATCGAACTAAATATAGCTACGGAATTTGGTCGGGTAAACAAACTTGGGACGGTGTAAATCGATAGTCGCGTGCGAGTGAGACGGCACAACTATTTGTACGAGATAGAACAAGATAGGCACAGCGGGGTGTTTGTAAGGCGTGGTTACGAATTCAAAAGTACGGTAATGAGAGTGAGCGAGACGGTTATACGTTTCGTCGTCGTGTCGTTGAAAATGCACGCTGTAAAGAAAAAGGTTTTATTTGAAACCTAGAATTGTAAATAAAACATATGACTTATGGAACTGTTTTTAGCTTCTCCCTTGATATTGAAAAATGCTTTGTGAAGTCACAAAGCATTTATGATTGCGATTTTTTATTTGTTTGTTTACATTTGTTGAAAGAAAAACTTTTATTGGAATTGTGAAGATTGAGAAGGTATTACGTGCAGAGTAAATAAGAATGATTAAAGAAAGAATTGTTTACGTCCGAAGCACTTACATGTTTAATTTATTCTTTGGTAAAAGCTTGTCCTAGTTTAAAACGCAGTTGGAGAGTAACAGGCAACAGCTAACAAAAGCTTATCGCTAATCGGTATTTTGGTGTAGTTCAGTAATTGGGCAGTGGAATTCAGTCCCTTCAAGCAAAATATTATATTCAGTCGAACTTGGTTTAGCGGAAACATAAATTGTTGGTTTATAGAAAAGCATACGACTTCTATCTACAAAGACACAGTAGTATAAGCATACGCTAACAAATTCTTTGATAAAGTGAAAGAAGGCAGCAAGAACATCTTTTGAAATAGAAATGTTTCACACAATAAAACGTTTTACACAAATAACCTTAACAATTTTTAGATTGGCAACCCGAGTCATGCGTACCAACACGCACATTCTAATTAATGCATCCTCTACGTGACTTTGAAAATAGAACACTAACAAAGGTTAATTTATAGTGTACGTTTTGTGCATGAATGCCTGTACGTGATTGTAACAAATAGTTGTGTTTTATTGTATAGTGGCGATATAAAAAACCTTTAATTTGGCGTCGTGTGCGGGTGGGATTATCAAATGAATAATTTATTGAACAATAAAATAGGAATGATTTTATTTAAATCGGTGAAAATTATTTTAATATTCGGTTTTCAAATCCTCAATTCAAATCCTCAGCCTCGGGCAAATACCTACGTATTTGCCCGAGGCTGAGGATTTGAATTGTTTTAATTACTGTCATTCTATGCGAAATAGGTAGGTAAATAAGAACGATAGCTGACTTATAGATGGTTTTATAAGTCAGTTAACGTTAAATAGTGTAGAGATGAGAGAACCTAAGTATCTTTTTGACGTATCTTTTTATATATTTTTCAGGATTATCTCCTGAATCGGTCTGGAAAGTTTTTTATGACATAGGTTTAGACTAGGCATAGTGTGTGTGCGTTCCTATCATTAGTTTTTCCAGCGGCATAATTGCGTAGGTAACACACTCTAGGTACCTACACTGACAATTGATCGCAATACCGTTAATTTTGACAGTTCAGCCACGTTCATTGCGTTATTTAAGTTGTTGGGCAGACGAATTTTTCTAAGCCTATGAAGCAATGGATTAGGAATTTCCTTCAAAATCTTCGGATTGTAATTGAAAGTGTGTGAATTAGGGCCTGGTATTCATATTCGGGTAGGTATTTATGTCTATGCATAATAAGCAATTTTGTTTGGATCCTATGCTATATTAATGAACAGACCTATTTTTACCTTACCCAGCGGATCTTTGACGACAAATTCATACAAAACAGAGATACAACACAATAATTTATCTATAACTCGTCAAACCACTATAATTATTATCATTACAATGAACATAACGGGTGTGAGGCGCAATTTTAAAAAAGGGCGTTCTCACCCCTGTCTATGGAATACAGGGCAACTCTTTGTCAAATTGGCTATATGCCACATAAGGCATTATATGCTACGAACATCTGCCTGCACAAAAAAAAGTTGATTGTTTATGGTCGTCAAAATGGCGATGGCGGGAGTATTGTTTCGGTTTTTTTAAACCCTTTTTATTGGGAATGCTTGTTTTTCACTGCTTCTTTTATTTAGGTTTGTTTTGGAACGAAATATTTTATTATTTAAGGGGCTTACATGACCTAAAGCGCGGTCACTGTCGGACTGCATAGAAAAGAAAGAGAAGTGCGAAGACACAACACTGGTAATTTATTGCAAATTATGAGGCAATTATTTAATTACAAAAAATCTATTCATTGGACAAAAAAAATTAAAACACTAGTATTTTAGTATGTTGCTTGTAGAATAATCTAACAAAAAATGCTCATGGTCTTTTTAAAGATATTTCGAAACGGCTGGTTGACACTTCCCGTGACCCAAGGGCTGGCTTTTACCTTGGCCAGAGGCTAAGCATCGCCATACAACGTGGTAATGCCGCCAGTCTCTTGGGTACATTACCAGTCGACAGCGATGCGGATGAGGTTTTCGGCGCTATTTTCTAGTTTCTGTATAGTTTTAGTTATGTTAGAATTTAATTTTGTTATTTTTACCTGTCTAAATACATAAGTTTACAAAAAAATTTGATTGATTTTACCTATGTATATTAGTATGGTTTTTATTGTAAAAATAAATCTTCATGATTTTTTTCTATCATATAAATTAGTTGTATTATGTTTTCAACACACTATCTACCTAGCCTATATCCTGAAGAATATCATATATTTTTCTGATTTTGTTTCCTGTAGTCGATCATATACATACTTTTATTGTTTCTAAAACAAGCATTTTTTTTGTGTTTAGGTCCTGTAAGTCCCTTAAATTGATGTTTTTATTCTTACTCGATTCAGTTTTTATTCAATTACCTCATGCTTAGTTAGGTACAACAGATGGAAAATGAGTCTAACCAAAAATAAGTTCGTGGGTAGGTAGGTAGGTAGGTACTATTCTTTGTTTTTTTTTCCAGCTTTTGAATTTTAGAGAAGTTCGGAAGAATTGATCATGCCAGTTACATTAGCAATTATTTCGCTAAATCTGAGGACCTAAGTATGTAGCATCGGTCTATAATGTTCCCACTGGTGGGACACAGGCCTCCTCTCTGTGAGAGGGAGTGGGCCGTGATCCACCTCGCGCGCCCAGTGCGGGTTGGTAGATGTCACATGTCTTCGAATTTTAGGTTCTAGGACCTACCTACTTATATCGAGATTTACGTTTTAGTCTCGTCCTAGAAAACAGGCTTAAACTCATTTATAGCATATTTTAATAACAACCTTAAACTCCATGACCAAAATATTATATGAGTAGGTACAGACGCCAGCAAATCAAGCTACTACAATATGTCAAATTTCTTTAATAGATTTTCTACTTTATCGCTAAAGCATATAGGTTCAAAGTTGATTGGGAAAATTTGACAGTTTCGGGTAGCTTGATGTGCTGGCGTCTGTACATCATTGTTATCATCCTCCCGCCCTCATTGCGTCTGCGCAACATGTCTTTTTAAAATATCATTCATGAACTTTAAAAAATAAGATATAAATTAAATCATTTTATTTCAGGCATTGTACATACACATACGAGTACATTTCACCCATAGTGACTACATGTCAAAAAAAAGCATATAGGTATCACACTAATATTATAAAGGCGAAAGTTTGTGAGTGTGTCTGTGTGTTTATATGTTTGTTACTTCTTCACGCTCAAACGGCTGGACCAATTTTGTTAAAATTTTGTATGGAGGTGACTGACACCCTGAATTAACATATAGGCTACTTTGTATCCCGATATACCCACGGAATCGACATTTACGCGGGCGAAACCTCGGGGCGCAGCTAGTATATGCATATATGAGACACGAACCCGCCATCTTTACTCCTTGGCGCCGTATGGCCTTACCGTAATCACAAAAACACATCCATGAATGACCACTATTCTGTAGCTTAACATACAAAATACATTTATACTTGCGCCCATTGTGTGGGCTGGTCCTAAGCCAACATTCATGCTCACCTAATTGGGAACCGAGCAGTGACTCGGCAAAACTCTTTGTTGCTACTGAGTTACGTATGAACATGTTAACGATATGTTTTTAAAAGAGTTTTTTTGTTGTTGTTATGGTGGAGTTTGGTGAATCGACAGTTATTGGTAATGGGTTGAAAATCCTGGTTCTAGTAATATATGGTGAAGGGAGGGGTCCGTGGCTATATAATAACAGCCACACAGGTCGATCGATCAGGCTAAGCTACGCTTGCCGCGGTTGGTCTGTGGATGGTGACCATCTTTACATACCGTGACCCCTCCGTGGCTCGGAAAGCACGTTAAGCCGTTGGTCCCGGCTGTCATTCGTGGATCTTTGACAGTCGTTACGGGTCGTCGTCTGACAACCAGTCTTACCAAGGGGTATTACCCAGTAACTGGGTTGTGGAGGTCAGATAGGCAGTCGCTCCATGTAAAAAACTGGTATTCAGCTGCATCCGGTTAGACTGGAAGCCGACCCCAACATAGTTGGAAAAAGGCTAGGCAAATGATGAGTCATATATGATGAAGGAAAACATCGTGAGGAAACCGGCGAGTCCTGGGACCAAAAATGCGAAGACATGTGACGATATAGGTGACTGTTACTGAGGCTTTAGTTGGACCTAGTCTGCCCCAGCCACCTTCCTAAGCCTTAGGAAGGTGGCTGGGGCAGACTGGATGCGGAAGACGGAGGACAGGGTGTTGTGGCGCAGTCTGGGACAGGCCTATGTCCAGCAGTGGACTGCGATAGGCTGAGTTGATTGTTGATTTTACAAAACATAACAATTACAATGCTCAGCCGGTCAATTCTGTAAAAATTTCACCGTGAAAACTTAGGTGAAGTGAGTGTGTTTTTGCTAGGAATTGACACTATTGATAGCTCACTCCACGCTCACTTCACCCAAGTATTCACTCACACCCAAGATTTTTACAGAATAGCACTGCAGGTGTCTATTTTGGTATTTATCGGTCGGTAAGATATAAAAACAGGCATAATTACCGTTTTGATATGGACTTTGGCTAGATACGTAAAGGTCAATTATACGGTTGAGCATTCCATTGATTCTAAGTTGTGAACAAGATGTTTATAAAGGTTTCCCTGGCAACAACAAAGTATACATAGGTAATATTTGGTACACAGATAAATAAAAATGTTATATTAATGACAATTTAATATCTGGCTGTATGGTTCAATCATGGCTTGCCTGATCGTAGAAGATTTTATATTCATTAGGCGTAACACTTTGCTACACTGCAAGCTACGCGCTACGGCGTAGCGTTGCTACGAAGCAGCGCAGCGTAGCGACATATCTGACGAAAATTACGCGACCGAAATACCGTTTGCTTAAGTTTGCTATGAAAATTACGCGACGTAATTTTAACCTGATGTGTTTATAGGTAATTTAATAAAAAGCATTTCAGGCAAAACACGGTGATCTTTCCTTTGCGTAATTTCGGCAAATAAATCGCTACAATTATGTCGAATTTAATTTATTAGGATTATTTTTTTCATCACAGCTTCAAATCTAAATATTTAATAATAAAACTGAAGGATTTGTTTGTTTTAGGGTTCCGTACCTCAAAAGGAAAAAAACGAAACCCTTATAGGATCACTTTGTTGTCGGTCTGTCTGTCTATCTGTCTGTCAAGACGCTTTATCTCGGAAACGCGTGGAGGTATCAAGTTGAAATTAAAACCATATACTCAAGTCTGTAGTCCCTTGACTTCTAAGTTAACGTAAAAAAGAGATACGGCTGTTTATGCCGCAAAAACGTACCTATATTTCGACACTCTCAAGAGAATCAAAATGTATAGGATAGGTACTTCCCGTTGACCTAGAATCATGAAATTTGGCAAGAAGCAAGGTCATGTAGCACAAGTAAAGGAAAAAAAATCCGAAAACCGTAAATTTGTAGTTACATACCTACAAATTTGTACGGAACCCTCGGTGCGCAAGCCCGACTCGCATTTGACCGATTTTTTGTTTGACCGCACTAATCTCTGGAACATCAAGTCAGATTTAAAAAAATCTTTTTGCCTCTGATAGCCCAATTCTTAAGGAACACTATGCGCTACGTAACATCATGGTAGGATTCTTAGGAGTAAAAAAAAGTAGGAAAGTACGCTAAGCGAATTAGCAGCGCGGGCAGGCGATGCGATGCGACGGGGTGGGTCGGGGGCACAGGAAATTTCACGCGGACGAAGTCGCGAATCCGTTCCAAAAATACCTCAACAAACAGAGCTATAAATAATATTCATTTATACAATGCGTAACATAATGAACGCAAGACCTCATACACCCCAATTAGAGTATTGAGTTAAACGCATAATACAATGATCAAAACAATTTTTTTTAAAGCTAAATATTTTTATTAAGTAAATTGTGTTGACCCTATCATTACTTTATGCATTCAAAATTGAGTCTTATTGCCTTGACATAAGATTTAATTTTCTTTGGCTCAATCGGCGATCAGTATGGCAAAATACATAATTAAAAAAAAAAAACCTATCTTAAATGTTACCGAAATTGATTCAGTAATCAATTATGAACAAACTACTTTCAGGACTTGCGTTTATTCTGTTACACCTTGTACCTATAACATATCTTGAGCTGGATCAAGATCCTAATTAGCCGTTAAATTAAGATTAGCTGTGTAAGCATGAAGGTCCAGTCGTGAGTCAATCAAGTTCAAATATGGCGCCTGTGGCATTGACTGTGCTCCCTTGGAAGAAGTGTTATTGTTAGTACATCTTACTAATGATAGTTATATGTTCAGTGTGTTTTCTGGGCAAAGAACAAGGCTTTTATCAACTTTGGATGTTGTAATAGGCATGTAGCGGTATCTACAACGCCACATGAGAACAACGTGTCATACTGGCGTCACACAAATCCTGCATCGCGCAAGCAGAGTTTACCGCGCAACTAGCTTAGATACAACGGCCCGACATGGATCATCGGGCAGTTGCCCGCCAGACACAACACCCGTCTGGTCGGAGGATCCTCCATTTTCTATAGAGCATGAGTGAACTTTACAGCCTGTTCCTCATACCTCTATAGGCATTTAAGACAAAGCGATAAGATGTCTTCTTGTTTGTTAAATACCTACAACAAACTGCGACCCACCTACAATACCTATTCTAATTTAAAAGGCGACCGAAGGATGGGTATATATTTATTAAGAGGACTGAAGTTTTCCTTTTATGCTAAATAGGTACACTAAACTAAACGAGGGGTTTTTGGGTAAGTAATAACAGCCGCACGGGTCGATTGATCAGGTTAAGCAACGCTTGCCACGGTTGTTCCGTGGATGGGTGACCAGACCATCTTTACATACCAAGAGCCCTCCGTGCCCCGGAAAGCACGTTAAGCCGTTGGTCCTGGCCAATGATTTCAATATAAGTCAATGGTCCCGGCTGTCATTCGTGGATCTTTGACAGTCGTTACGGGTCGTCAGAAGCCCGAAAATCTGACAACCAGTCTTACCAAGGGGTTTCTAATTACCCTGTAACTGGATTGTGGAGGTCAGATAGGCAGTCGCTCCATGTAAAATACTGATAGTCAGCTGCATCCGGTTAGACTGGAAGCCTACCGCAACATAGTTGGGAAAAGGCTAGGCAGATTGTAGCAGACTGTATTTTGATTAATTATAATCAGTCAAACATTGTTTTTATGTTGTCAAGTGATAAACAAGCAGGCACACCTGAAGGTACGTGGTCACTTATGCTTGGTGCTCAACTGCTCCTACACACGAGTGGTACACGCCAGCATCAGAGGCAACTGCCGCCTGATCTCTCCCCGGTCGGGTGTCAGATTGCCATCCCATCGCACTATGAGAGTGACGGAAGAGAGAGTGCGACTATTTCTGCGCACACACTTGTATGTATGCAGGATCGTCGGATATAGTTGGAGTTTAGTAAGAAACCGATGGAGGTTCTCGAATGAAATTTAGTTTTATTAATAGAAAACAAACAGCTCATTCATCAAATAAAATTTCAGTCGATAGCATCCATCGGTTTCTTACTAAACTTCAACTATATCCGACGATCCTGCATACGTAGGTATCTCTTTTGTTGACTGTACACTAATATTAAAATTCAAAGTCCTGACTGACTGACATATCAACGCATAGTCTAAACCGCTGGTCCTAGAGACATGAAAGAAGGGTGTGTTCTTTGTGAGGAGTAGGTATCCATTAAGAAAGGGTTTTTCGAAATTCCACCCCTATCCCCCTCAATCTGGGGAGGGTGAAATTTAACGCGGACGAAGTCGCGGGCAGAAGCTAGTATACCTACACTACAATACCTCACGCGCCGAAGGCTCTTTTGAGATTTTACTGACATGACTGAAATATGGTTCGGAGGACTATATTCCCAATTTTCCGTTTAGTCAACAGTCATTGAAACAAATGAGGAACGTTATTCATGATTTACATTATCTATAGGAAATCTACGACCAGTATTGGAAATATTGGAATAAAATTTAATGCTTCAGTTCGGCGTTCCATCATGATACCTTATCAGCGAGATAGTGTCGAAATTATCTTGTTTTTTAAACAATTTCAAGTTATTACGTGACCTCCTTGTGTTATTTTGTCGATTAGTTTTAGGTATCATGTTTATACAAGATGCGTAGGTAGAAAAGTCCCTACACAATTTTGGTAGGTATCGCGAGGGGGCCTTATAAGAAGGCTAAAAGTCACCCAAAGGGCAATGGAGAGGCAATGGAGAGATGCTATGCTTGGGGTTGCCCTGCGTGATCGAATCAGGAATGAGGAGATCCGCAGGAGAACCAAGGTAACCGACATAGCCCGAAGAATTGCCAAACTTAAGTGGCAGTGGGCAGGGCACATTGCTCGCAGAACAGATGGCCGATGGGGCCGAAAGGTTATGGAGTGGCGACCGCGTACCGGAAGACGTAGCGTTGGAAGGCCTCCCACAAGGTGGACCGACGACCTTGTGAAGGCCGCAGGAACCCGTTGGATGCGAGATGCACAGAACCGGTCGAAGTGGAGGTGCTTGGGGGAGGCCTGTGTCCAGCAGTGGACGTCTTTCGGCTAAAATGATGATGATGATCGCGAGGGCAGATCATTGTTAAGATAGTAAGAAAAGTCCTATCATGGCGCTATCTAGGATATACTGGTATTTTGAGATGTTGTTATGATAGATTCTGATGCAGCTTCAAAAAACCTGTGCTAACTGCGTGGTACTCGACAAATCTCGAAATTTTCGGACTTCTTTCAGTTTTTAACTTATAATTTCTAAAAGGTTCTCGCGGTAAGGAAAAGGTTCGGTAAGGGGTTCTTCCGGAAAAGTCACCCAGTAAATGATTATAGGTACCTAGCTGTACATTTGTTACAATTTGAGCGCAGCCATAGCTTTGTAGATCCAATAGAACCCGAGGTACAGCACTAAAAACATTGACCATTTTTAGGGTTCCGCACCCTAAGGGTAAAAACGGGACCCTATTACTAAGGCTCCACTGTCCGTCTGTCACCAGGCTGTATCTCATAAACCGTGACAGCTAGACAGTTGAAATTTTCCCAGATGATGTGTTTCTGTTGCTGCTATAACAACAAATTAAAAACAAAATAAAATAAATATTTAAGGGGGTCTCCCCTCCCATAAAACAAACGTGTTTTTTCGGCGTTTTTGACTTGTGGTACGGAACCCTTCGTGTGCGAGTCCGACTCGCACTTGGCTAGTTTTTCATCTATCACGATTTTTTTGTATCTATGGTGACTGGCCTAGTAGGTAATCCACTTCACTGGCCGATTGCAGGTTGCTTATCTATATAGGTACTAATAATAAAGCTGAAGATTTTGTTTGTCTGTTTGAACGCGCTAATCTCTGCAACTACCGGTCAGATTTGAAAAGTTCTTTTTGCATCTGACAGCCAAATTCTTTAGAAAGGCTAGAGGCTATTTAGCATCACGCTAGGACCCTTAAGAACCGAGCATATAGATAAAAGTCAGAAGCGCTTACCGAAATGTGCCGAAAACGAAGTAGGTATGGCGCGGGCGGGTGATGGGATGCGATGGGGGGGGGGTCAGGGAAACAATAAAGGACAATGCTCATGGATGTATGGAATCCCGTACCATGCTGCATCAAAGTCAAACTTTGTTTTTTATAGATTACACTTATCATATTAACTCCTACAAAAGTTCGTTTTGTAAACAAAACCCGGGTTTCGGAGATTTTCAAAAAAAATCGAAATAATCTAAAAACTTGGTACTTTATTTTGTTTGACACGAACGGCCATTATTATTCTCAAAAACAGCCTATTCTATTCATTTTTAATTAATGTAGAATCGATAAAGTATAATTTTTTACATGTTTTTTGAAATACATCATAGCACTTTCAAAATTCAAGGTCATAGCATATAATTTGAAACGGAACGGCATGTAGGTAAAGGGAATAAAACAATATCAACACTTTTTTACTTTAAATTAAATTCCCTGTTCAAAAATTAAATTCCCGACGCGTAATGTCGTAAAAAAAATATGAAAATAACTACTACAAATTTTTGATCTTGATGAATGAGACTTTTTGGTACGACTTTTGGTCTTTCACGAAGTGGCGGACAGAAGCTAATATTCTCATATACCTCGTGAAAACCCGAGAGAAGAAGTGGAAAATTTCACCCCAATGATGATTATTAATACAGGTACAATTTTCCGCAATAATATAGGTAAAGATAATAAGAATAATAAGTTTAATAATAAGTTTTATTCATCAAAAAGTAAAAATATACAATATGACGGATTCGGTGAGCCACAAACTAAGCATCGCTTGTATCTTGTGGCTCTGGAGTGCGATTTTACAATGTTAATGAATACATTACAGTTTGAGGATGTTAGATAGTTACAAAAGATAAAGAGTTAAGATAAAATAAATCATTCGTGCAATTCTGATCACAAAATAAAATAGTATTGGTTTAACATAAGGCTTGTACTATGGTGTCTGTGTTTGTCTGTGTGTGCATAGTTGTATGGGGGTGTGTGTATGTGTGTGAGGAGGTGTGTGTGGTTACGTCGTTTTACGTGACACCAATATGTTGGAGGAGGGAGACACACAACCCTCGTCTCAAGTTTGGCGTGGTGGGGGGTAAGATATCTACATATTTATTGCAAGGACATAAAACAGACAATATTGCATGATTTAGTCTCAATCAACGCTTATAATTTCCGCCAGCGATAAGTTAGATTTCTTTGAATTACAATAAATACACTGATAATCTTGATATTTGTTGATGTGGCTGTATAATTTGTGAGATTAGAAACCTAGCTGCCATGCATCAACATAAATGAGGATGAGAAGAAAAACCTCCTTGCTAATCACAAAATACTCGCCTTCTAAAGTACGTCTGGCACACCCAGAGCCTCCGGCCCCTTTTACCTTGCTTTGCTTGTCAGGTCCAGAAGGGACCTCTACAGTACCTCGGAGAGATATACAAATAAAAGGATGTTAGATTTGGAATTATTATATTGTTAAAAGGAACGTTACAGCTTCACGGTAATTATATCAATCAATCTAAAGAACAAAAACACCATATTATATTATTTGACGTTCGTTTGAACTTTCGAATGGAATACATCAACAAATATTACCAGCCTGTATTAATTAAAGGTCGGACTACACAGCCAGCCTCTACAGTACGTAGCATAATCAGCCTTATAATGTTCCCACTGCTGGGACACAGGCCTCCTCTCGGTGAGAGGGAGTGAGCCGTAATCCACCTCGCGGGTTGGCGATGTTAATGGTACGTGTCTTCGAATTTTTGGCTCTAGGACATGCCGGTTTCCTCACGATATTTTCCTTCGCCTTCGAGAGCAGTTTTGATGAAATAAGTAAAGCGCCTGTCTGGGTTTAAACTCACGACCTACAACTCGTAAGTCAGGGCCTATCTGCCCTATCCTTCTTATATTACCTATCAGTGTCCATTGGTATCTGTTAATGGACATAATCAAAATTCAAATGAATAAAGAGTAGACTATCTAAATGAAGAAATGTTTGTGTAAACAGGAAACTACAGAAAACAAAGATATTTTTGTTATCTCATCATCTGTCTAGCCTTTTACCAACTATGTTGAGGTCTGCTTCCAGTCTAACCAGATGCAATTGAATACCAGTATTTTACATGGAGCGACTGCCTGTCTGACCTCCACAGCCCAGTTACTGGGTAATACGATACCCCTTGGTAAGACTGGTTGTCAGACTTTCGGGCTTCGGACTATCCGTAACGACTGTCAAAGATCCGCGAATGACAGCCGGGACCAACGGCTTAACATGCTATCCGAGGCACAGAGGGGTATCGGTATGTAAAGATGGTCACCCATCCACAGAACAACCGCGGCAACCATAGCTTAACCTGATCGATCGACCTGTGCGGCTATTATCATTTAGCCACGGGCCCCTCTTAAAAAGGAAATAAGTACTAAAACAAGTTAGATCAATAACTTGTCGGTGTCCACAATAATCAGACGGGCCTATAAATAAATATAGGTACCTAACTAATCTAATATAATTTCCTATCATAGGCCGTAACACGAGATTAGATTCCTATCAGTTACACTTTGTATCTGCAACCGTTATCAATAGGTATCAGTGACAATAAACCGAATTACTCAATTTAACATTTTTTATTTATTTTTTATTGCTAAATGCCGCTCTTGATCTTGATCACGCCTGATGGAAAGCGAAGGATGAGGTTCATGATGGAACGAGCGTACCCAGAAGATGCTTAAGGCACTGGAACTCCCACGCATCGACGAAACACAGCAGGCTGCTTGACGCCGGACTCCGGTGTGGACTCCGGAGGGTGGTCGCAAATCAGGCGGGCGTTAGCCCTACCACCACAAAAAAGACAAGAGGCAAGAGTTTACAGAAACATTATCCAGAAACCAATAAAAAAAAAAAATGTGATTTGTAATAGCAACACGAGTGAAAACTCTGACTGGGTGCAGATTTTCTCGATTTTTTTTTAAATACCAATAATTTTTAAAATACACAACTTGGATTTTTTTTTTTTTTTTCTGATAACTATTTTGACTTTACCTATCACCCTATTCAGGCTTGATATCGACTTTACAAGTTCATTATTAGGTACGTAAGTAATATAGCTTCATTAACTCGTTATCATAAAAAAAATACCTAAAAGCGAAGTAAAAAGCCATACCTATACGACTCTTAAAAAAACACAAATGAAGATTTAAACTTTAAGCATTCCTTAATACCCTATAATCCGAAAACAGACAATAAAAAATCGGAATCCGTACAAAAAAGTAAAGAAGACAATTAAAAAATAATCTAAATTCCACAAAGCAAGTTATAATCTGGCAATACTAAAGAATTACGCGTGTTACTTGTTCGAATAATAAAAATAAATCGAATCACTCGATATTTTTTTATCTGTAATTACCAAAAATTCCAGATAAAAGGCGAGATAAGGAATGTAATGTGTACAGATAGTATCTAAAGTGTCAGGATAAAGATAAAATAAGAATTGATGATTTATTTTCGCTAATCTAATTACGAAATAAAAATCCAACGTTAATTTGATTAGGTATAGACAAAGGTATGTTTTATCACGTGTTGCGTGGATCATTAAATACCTACTAACCAATGATTTCAAAAGTAAGGATACGCCCGTCTGAACATTTTACATAAAAGTTCTTCGTTCGAAGTTCGAAGTTCGCGCGCACCACTGTCAACTGAGTCGCGTTGGCCCTAAAACCGTCATTTTAGGGCCAGCGCGTTGGTGCCATTTAGTCGCGCTGTTAGCCCGGTCCTTACGCTAGTAATATATATGTCAATGCTACTAACGAAATTAACTAAAACATCCTGTGAATTATTTTTAAATGTCTGGCACATTCAAATTGTGTAAACTCTAATAGCTGATTTTGCAAAAGCCATAACTTTTATCTGAATAATAAATATGACAGTTTGACATATTTTACAAAAGCTGTCAAACCACACTAATTGTTATCTATACAAATAAATAAAATTGGAGTGTCTGTTTGTAATATTAAAATAACCGCTTTTTACTAAATGCATATGGATGTATACACGGTACATATACCAAAATAACATTTTTTACAATTTTTGTCTGTCTGTCTGTCTGTCTGTCTGTCTGTCTGTTTGTTCCGGCTAATCTCTGAAACGGCTGGACCGATTTTGACGGGACTTTCACTGGCAGATAGCTGATGTAATAAGGAGTAACTTAGGCTACTTTTTTTTTAGAAAAAAAAAATAGGGTTCCACGAAAAAAATTAAAACCAATGAATACGTGAAGATTTCTTAATCTCCATAGAAATTGATTGTAGAATAAATAATATAATTATGTATTATGATGTCATATACACATAATATTGTTAAAATAAAATTATTATAAAATAAAGTAATATTGCAATGTCCAAGTACTGTCCAGTACCGCGCGCAGCCCACGCGTCAGCCCATCACGTCGTGGCTCGGGCGCCTCCCACCCGCTTCTCCCACCAACTTAATATCACAAAGGCTGCCTATCGCGCGGGCTCAGAACGCGCGAGCGGGCTATTGCTAACGGTTGTGTCTCAACGAATTCGTGTAAAAATTGATTTCCAGCACTTATATCATACTTTTTTGTTTGATTAGGTGTCTTTTATTTATTTTTCCACTGTTCTGTTCTTCTTAACTCAAATTGTTTCCTTACATGTACAATGTTTTCTAGCAGTAAGACCTTTTTAGTTAGTTTTTTATTTAATTTGAATTTGATAAATTACTTACTAGGTAGTAGTTTTTAAATTTGTTTTTTCGTTTTCTAATTGAGAAAGGTTGTCTCAACGATTTTCTTAAAAAATTGTTTTTTTTTTTTGTATGATTAGGATTTTATTTATAATCCCAATATTTTGTTACATTTTTACTGTTTTCCTTTTTTACCATTAGGTAATAATTATAAATTAATGTTTAACGTTTTCTTTCATAGCGGCTTAACGGCAACCTTACTTCCTGGGGGAAAAACGGCACATTCGATGTTTAAAATCCCACCAGATTTAGACCGTATGGAAAATTCCATTCAGTATGCAGTATATCCAAAAATAGTCTCAAAGCCAAAGTTCTACAAGATTGTGTATTTGTAGTATGGGACGAATGCACTATGGCAAAAAAAAATCTATAGAAGCCGTGAATAGGATGCAGGACATAAGAAGTAATAATCTATTATTTGGAGGAGTCTTATTTTTATTCGCTGGAGATTTTAGACAAATATTACCAGTTGTGATTAAAGGTAAGCGAGCTGATGAAATTAACGCCTGTTTAAAACGTTCAGTACTTTGGAGACATTGTAAAAAACTTAATTTAAAAGAAAATATGAGAGCACATTCAGCCGATTCAGAATTTAGCAAAATTCTTCTTGATGTTAAAGTTTCCAGAAGTGAATACTTAGTACTCATGATATAGAACTACCTACCGGTATTTGTGAGGTTGTGGCGGACATTGAAATTTTATGATGATACCTATTCACAATCTCAATATCAAAGAAGATTCGTGGTTGTGTGAAAGATCAATTTTAGCACCTATGAACGACCAGGTTACTGCGCTTAATCAGCGCATTTCAGATAAACTATCTGGTGAATCACAAACATACCTTTCCATCAATACAGTTTGCAATCCGGATGAAGTGGTTAATTACTCAACAGAATTTGTAAATAGTATATTTGTGCCTGGTCTACCCCCTCACAAACTAGAACTTAAGATTGGCGTGCCCATCATTCTGCTCCGTAATTTAAACCCACCGAAACTTTGCAATGGTACTAGGTTGCGAGTAGTGTCGTAGCAAAGAAACGTTATAGAAAGTCGTATAATATCTGGATGCGGAAAAGGTGAGATAGTATTTATACCACGGATTCCTATAATACCGTCGAAATTTCCATTTGAATTCAAAAGATTGCAATTCCCTATCAATGTCAGTTTTGCTATGACAATCGACAAGTCACAAGGGCAAACGTTAAGCAAAGCTGGCATAGATTTAACTAAGGGTTGCTTTACCCATGGGCAAAAAAAAAATTAAACTACCAAAAACGAAAAAAGAACTAAATGGAGAAATATGTACAAAAACAAAATATCGATTCATAAAATAGAAGAATTTCATTAAAATTAGCATGGTATTTCTTTACGCAGAATACAGAATTAATAAGTTATCGCGTAAACTCTGCGAACTGAACAATAACTTTTTTGTTAAATTCCCCGCGGACGAAGTCGCGGGTAACAGCTAGTTATTTAAATAAAAGTTATCTGGCTTTTGATAAATCGACCCTAAGTCAAGTTACATCTTTGCCAAAATTAGTTGAAATTTTTTAATAATTTGTCGTGAAATATCGTGAAGGAACCGGCATGTCCTAGAACCAAAAATTCGAAGACATGTGACATCTACCAACCCGTACTGGGCCCGCGTGGTAGATTACAGCCCACTCCCTCTCGAAGAGAGGAGGTCTGTGTCCCAGCAGTGGGAACATTATAGGCAGATTAAGCTGTGCTAATGTAGGTACATACACGTAGTAACTTTTTGTCATAACTTTTTAAATTATCGTTTTATGACTTTGAACGTTCATAGGTTACTTACAAAAAATATTCTAATACTTAACGTTTTCATTACAAACCAATATACAATTATTAACCGTACCTACGTAGGCGCGGGCCTGCAGGCGGAGAGTAATGGGTAGCTCACCATCCGATCAGGAGCAGGCCCGTGCCGGACGGCGCGTACGTGTTCCACGCGCGCCTCAAAGAGATGTCAGCATCGAGGAGGGGCCCCATAGGGCCGAAGCCTGCCGGGTCAGCGGGATTGTCCGAAAGGGTTACCGCTGGCCCGGAACATAAAGGGCTAAGGAAGGAACACGGGTGGGTTTTAGTCAGTAAGAGTCTGACACTCCCTTCCGCTCCACCCAGAGCGGGAGGGGTCATTTGATGATTTCCCATCCGCAAAAAAAAAAAATACAATTAATGGCTATAGGTAGTTTCACGAAAATAATTTCCACGTGAAATCTATGTTACTTTAGTTTGCGGGAAAGAGACAAAGCCATTACCATACCATAAGTATTTCTCTCTCACACCAAAATAATTAACAAAATGCTTTCATACTACATTATTTCTAAAGTATCAATGATATTATTATACCAGCTTCGTTTGTTTAATTACACAAATATTCAAACTTAATTACACGAGGAACTATTAATTGGCAGTTTATGTAACGTATCATTAGTTTTGTAAGCTTTGTGCCTAATTAGTGTCGTGTATAGGGGTGATATGTTAAGTCATTTGTTGTTGGCGGGAAAACAGTTCTGTTTTTTTTTTCTAATCCATCTTGGCTATGGTTGGTTAGTGATGAAATGAATTGTGAAATGTTTAACGACTTTATTTTAGCGTTTTGACTATTGAATAATTTTCCTGTTTTTCAGGAAATTAATATTTACGATAATCTTAGTTTATTTCTCGTCGTTAGGTAAGTAAATTCCTGAAGATTTTCACCATTTTCTTTAAGTATTTACCTGCTTGTGTTTTACTTTTGGCGTTATCAGCTACCAGTAAGTTGTTGTCGAGTGTAGTAAGTTCTTTTTGTTTATTTTTATACTGATTATCCAAAATCGCCCTTTGAATTATGTACGCTAAATCAACCCCTTACTAGTTTAATCTCCGATTAGATTCAAAGTGCAGCAGACGTCCAATTAGCTGGTGATTTGTTTGTTTGTTAACAAACGGGGCTCACGGGGCTGACTGAGCTGCACCCCCGACGTTTGCTAACGAGATAGCTAATTAAATGGATATCGATGTGATAACTGTGCTTTTGGTACGACGAGAAATAATGACGTGTGGTGTTTGTCTATGACCCAACATCATTATGGTGTGACATAGACAATGAATGCTGGCTGAATAGAAGTGGAATATTTGAATTTAGAATGCCTTTGTTGATAACTTTTTGTTTGGTTTTTTTATGTTGGGAGTTTAACAGTTACAAATAAAAGATTAGCCTTCTTAAGTTGCGTACTTAATCATAATCGCACATTTGACGTATTTTAACATTAAAATAATTTTGGAGTCTTTTTTTACAAACTGATAATTGGCTACAGTTTTAGTCTGTTAACAGTGTTGCTAAAAATCTAGGTTTATTGTGAGTGGGTACTAGATTCTATTACTTGCGTTTTATAACACGACCTAATTTCAGTCATGCGTGACGATCAATCTTAGCGGAGACCTTCGGCTTGGAAGATATTATAGTGCACAAGTATGTGCGCAGACACAGGTGCACTCTCTCTTCCCTCACTCTCATAGTTCAATGGGACGGCAATCCGACCAGAGAGAGATCCGGCGGAGGAATAACGGCTTAACGAGCTTTCCGAGGTACGGGGGTATCACACCCAAACTGCGGGCAGTTACTTAAAATTCCTGATGGGAAAACCTAATAACATTTTGTCTGACCTGGGAATCGACCTAGGTACCTCTTTTTTTTTTTTAATCGTTGCTCCACACTAGGAATTTCTCCTGTATTGTGGGTGCATTTACAAACATTTAAATTCACATACACAAACAGCCAGACCCGGAACAACTACTTGTATTTGTACCTAAATGTATCTTGAGCGCAGTGGTGGCCCAGCAGCAACGGCCACGACTTACGAGTTGTAGGTCGTAGGTTCGAACCCTGACAGGCGCTTTACTTTGTGTAAATTATTTCATCACCACTGCTCTGAAGACGGTGAAGGAAATCATCGTGAGGAAACCGGCATGTCCTAGAACCAAACATTCGAAGACATATGACATCTACCAACCCGCACTGGGCCCGCGTGGTGTATATTTACGGCCCACTCCCTCTCACAGAGAGGAGGCCTGTGTCCCAGCAGTGGGAACATTACTATAGGCTGCTTATTATAATAGTACCTACCTAGTAACAGTTATGATGATCAAGAAAATCTGAAAGTTAAACTAGAAAAATAAATTCTAGATTTTACTGTTAATTCAATATTCTGTAATTTGCTTAGAAGAAAAACCTTATTTGTCACCTCCATAAGTAAAAGATAAACCTATGTTAGTGGTTAGTTTGCGTTTAAAGTAAAGATTTTATTTTCTCGACGTTTCCTGTAACTGTAAAACGCATATCATGGAATTATCGTAAACTAGCTGTGCCCCGCGGTTTCACCCGCATAAGTGTCGATCCCGTGGGAATATTGGAATAAAAAGTAGCCTATATGTTAATCCAGGGTGTAAGCTACCTCCATACTAAATTTAATCAAAATTGGTCCAGCTGTTTGAGCGTGAAGAAGTAAGAAACATGCAAACACACAAACACACACAAACTTTCACCTTTATAATATTAGTGTGATTATCCTAACTATCGTAAATTAGGAGAAAAGTGTGGAGAAAATTAGAGTTATTAAAGACTAGCTGCTGCCCGCGACTTCGTTCGCGTGGAAGTCGTCAGACACCACATTATATTAAAAACGACCCACCTCGTCGCATCGCATCGGCCGCCCGTGTTATTACTTTGTTTTCGCTTAGCGCTCTTTCTGACTTTTGTCTGTTTGTTCCTCGGCTCCTGAGGGTTGTAGCGTGATGTTAAATAAGCTATAACCTTCCTCAATAATTGGGCTAAAACCCTAACTAATATTATAAATGCGGAAGTAAGTTTGTTTGTTTGTTACCTTTTCACTCCTAAACCACTGAACCGATCATCCTGAAATTTTGCATATACGTTGTCAGGTGTACAGAAACGGACATAGGGTACCTTTCACCCCGAAAAAAAGTGCTGATCCCGAGGAAAACAACAATAACGTTATTATGATGATAGATGGCGCCACATGTTTTTTGAATTAAAAACAGGACAACGTCAGTCGTCTGCTAAAATATATTTTTGAATCCAAAAAATCATGTGTACAACGTTTAAAGATTCCCTAAAACACTTCAATGTGTCTAGCCAACTAACCATGAGACACACCGCCCAGTAGTGATCGACGTTATACCTAGATGTATATGAGCTAGGTGTCTATGGGTCAATTTATCTTTTTTTAATCATTGTTATTTTTTTTTTCTTTCACCTTTTCTGATATTTTTTAATACCTCTATTGTGTGATGTTTTTTTTAATACCTGTATTGTATCTTTTGTTGCACTGAATAAACGTTTTATCTATTTATCTATCTAGCCTTTTTCCAACTATGTTGGGATCAGCTTTTATTCTAACCTTAAGCAGCTCAATAATACCAGTAATATGTTTGGAGCGACTGTCTATCAAACCTCCAAAACCTGGTTACTGAGAAACACGCAATACCTCTTTGTAAGACAGATTGTTAGACTGGGGCTTCTGAGTATCCATAACGACTGTCAAAGAATGTAATCGATGGTCACCCATCCTCGAACCTATATCGGCAAGTCATTTTAAACCTCGATCGACCCAAATTTAACCACGAGTTCTCATAAACCTTAGACAGGAGTTGTATTTTAATAAATAGTTCTTTCCTGTAACTTTCCACGACAAAAAATCCTACCTACTAACTAAAAGAAGGCTGTCAAAAAAAAAAACTATACCATAGACAAAAAATTTTTCTTTAAAAAAATCAGAAGACTAAAATTATGTAGGTACAACTAGCCAGATAGAGTGTACCTAAAATCTTTCTCATAAAAAATGTGTAAAGTTCACCCCAGTGACTTGGGGTAACTCAAAATGGTAATAAATCGGGTGGGCGTGGCTTACCCTGTCACGCCCAGAGGGGATGAGTAGCCCTCAAAACTCGGTACCGCCGAGTACCACGTAATACGGGTACTTTGGCACTATAGGTGACGGACGGAGAATGCGATGGTTTTTTTATTGTTATGGCAAAAGGAGGAACTATTTTGAGTTATTTGTGTATTCTATGCAAGTTTTTTTGAGGGGGTTTTATTTGCCCCCAAATTAGTTGTATTGAAAATAGTAAATTTTGACGTTTGAAAGTGCCTTTTCTGTGCTTATTTGAAATGAATGATTTGACTTTGAAAATACTTAATTTTTTTAGGTGGAAGTTTCAGCTGGAAACAAGTTAAATACAGTTAAGTAATTAAAACTGTTTCGGATGATGTATGATATGACCATCATGTAACTGTGGTTTTAATTAGCAACAAAATATATAACAATGTGGAACAATAAAAAATTAAAAAAAAAAAACAACCGACTTCCACATAAGACACTACAAAGTGAAAAATAACTTTAATTTCGGAAGTCGGTGTCGTTGGGTTCGCATTTTCGTAGTTTGCCACCGACTTCCGAAATTAAAGTTGTTTTCACTTTGTATCTTATTTGGAAGTCGGTTTTTTTTTTGTAATTTTTTTTTCACTTTTAAGTTGTACTTACCCCACACAAATCCATATAACACTACTTGCTATGTAAATATCAGTGACAGGAAGTTAACATTTGTAACATCATCAATATAAACTAAGTGGCAAAAAGACGTATTATTTAAGCTAACTCAAAAACTACCCAAGCAAAGTTAATACAATTTATATGGGACCACCCCTAACGCATACCCTATCCATTAAAAAAAGAATTTTTGAAATCAATTCACTATTACTGGTGATATCGTGTAAATAGAAAAACAATTTTGTTTACACGAATTTTTGTACCAGTAATTTTGGTTTAAAAATCAAACTACTGACCGATTTTGATTAAATTTCTATGGGATTAATCTGAAAGTATATCCTTTCAAATTTCCAATTTATTTGGCGTCGGCGCAACATGTATTTTTCATCCATACTTCTCTATTGCATTTTTCGTGTTTGTCTGTAACCGCGTTGTACAGAGGCACATCAAGCTACCTGAAACTGTCAAATTTTCCCAATCAACTTGAACCTTATGCTTTAGCGATAAAGTTGAAAATCTATTAAAGAAATTTGACAGATTGTAGTAGCTTGACGTGCTGGCGTCTGTACTTCTAAACTACGCAACGGATTTTGATGCGGTTTTCACCATCAATTTGATTATTATTTATTCTGGAAGGTTTGTATATTAGGTAATAAACTCAGTCTATCGCAGTCCACTGCTGAACATAAGGATCTCCCAGTCCGCGTCACAACACCCTGTCTTCCGCCTTCCGCATTAAAAACGGAAGGTTTGTGTAATAACACACTAGCAGCGCCCCGCGATTTCACTCGCATAAGTGTCGATCGCGTGGGTAAATCTGAATAAAACTATCCTATGTGTTATTCTAATGTGTAAGCTATATTACTGTAAAGTTTCATCAAAATCCGTTCAGTAGTTTTTGCGTGAAAGAGTAACAAACATCGTATCGTAGGATTAATATTGAACTTATTAAGAAAAAGGTTGACTGGTAGAAAATGCCTTAGGCATAAAGTCCACTGGATTACTGGATTTAGACTGGATACTGGATTTTTTTCCTTGTGCGTAAAGTTTTAACGATAAAATGTCGATGCTTTGTCAAGTCGTAAAAAAGTGAAGCAGGCCACTAGTTAACGTAAACAATGTTTGTGAAGGTCGGTTGGCAGTCACCCAGAGATAACCTATCATATTATGTGCCTATCATAGTTTTACTAAAAAAAAACAGCCGTATCTAAAAAAACTAAACTATTATTATTATCAAATAGCTCCTTTTTTCCTTTCCAACGCATCAGCAGATTAAATTCGTTCCAACAATAGAGTTGGACCCCAACATTACCCGTATCTTCCCCAATTGTTGCCACACGCGAAAATGAATTATTATAGAGTTGCCAACCGGGGCGGGGTGGGCCAAAACGAGGGGCGTAGGGGCGTACCGGATATTGGTCATATAAATAAATTAGTAGGAAGACGAAGGAAATTAATGTAAATTTCAAGTTAAGGGTATGTGTTAGCACGAGTTATGGCTGCTTGTATGTACTGTATGAGTACCTACTTACGTAAGTTTTGATGAAAGTAAATTTTTATTTCAAAAGCTAATTCCCGTAATTAAAAACGTTCATTCAAAATCTAGTCGCAATCTCATCACAGCGACAATTAATGTCAAAAACTAGTCAAAAATTTTGAGAAATTTTTTAATAGATTGAGACATATCAGATTTAGAACGTTTTTAAAATTACGAGAATTGTCCTCAGGTTTCGGTTCCAAATCAAAATAACTGTTGTTACAGCGTTTTTACTCGACTAAAGTGAATCCAAAAGAAAGGATTATGTTTTAAAAGTCTTATATTAATATTGTTGACTATTAAAATTGTATTAGCGAAACTAACTGGACTTTGAATATGTTATTGTGGTTGATTCTATTTAAAAAAAACTTTTTTTTAATGTAAATAAACATAAAATCTTTTGGTAGGTAAAATTATCGTTTCGTTTTTTTTTTATTTTAGTCGTAAAATCACACCTATAAATACTCAACATTAAATTTTCTGTGGTTGGTTATATTAAAAAAAAAACTGTGTTTAACATAAAAAAAAACACAAAATCTTTGTTTACGTAAAAAAAATATTTCGATTATTTTTGATTTCATATTTTAGTCGTAAAATCTCACATTCTAACCTTGTAAAAGTCAACATTAATTTACTATAAAATTACTAATATACAATGACAAGTAATAATTAACAAAATCGCGAGGCACTATAAATAATTCAACACTCGCCCGCCGAACACCATTTAAATTCAAATCTAATAAATTATAAACATTTTTATTCACAAATTCCACTCCGTCTGAAGGTGAGAAAATACTATTGATAAAAATAAATCAACATTGGATACTAGACTTAGATTAAATGTGTACATTTTTCACGTAAAAACAGAAAAAAAAGGTTCAATTTGATTCACCGCTAGATCACTGTTGTAGTTTTTTAGAGTTCCGCACTCAAAAGGTGCCAACGGGAGCCTGTTACTAAGGCTCCGTTGTCCGTTCGTCTGTCACAAGCCTTTATCTTTTGAACCGTAATACTCGTTGGTAGAAACTAGAAATTATTACAGAGTGTGTTACTATGATCGTTAACACAACATAATTAAAACAAAATAAAGTTTAAAATTACAAGGGTCCTCATACAAGAACCTTGTTTTTAGGTCGTTTTTTAGCTTGATCTTAAAAATGGCAATACATACAACGTCTAAGTAAAAGTACATAATTATATAACATATTACATTAACTTAAAAGTTAAATAAAATGTTCTTTTTATTTTAGATTTTATTGTTTCCATGATTTTGTTAGTTGTTTGTATTTCGTGCGCGTGTCCCGAGATTTCTTGCTTTATATAATACTAGCTTCTGCCGTTCGTTCGCGTGAAGTTTCACGTTTTAACATAAAACATAGCCTATGACACTCAGGTATAATGTAGCTTCCCATTAGTGAAATAATTTTCGGGATCGAATCAGTAGTTCCGAAGATTACCCCTTACCACCCTCACAAACTTTACCTCTTTGTAAAAAAAAATAAATAAAAATTCTCTTTTTATAAATTTATTTTCTTTCTTTCTTTTCTTTCATTCTTTATAATATTAGTATAGTTAATGTTGTATGGTGGTGTGGAACTCTCGTCTGCGATTCCGACTCACACTTGGAAGCCTTTTTTTATTGTAAATGCTCACGCGATCTATTGCATTAATATTATAAGACTTGCTACTGACAGTTTCCTTGTTTTTTTTCCACTTATTGAGGATGTTTGGCTGTAAGTGTACAATGAGTGTGGAAATAAATGTTTTGTAGTTATTTTTACTTTGAACTTATCCGCTACTAAAACTACGATTTAGAATGTGCAACATGCGACATCTTTCTAACTGACCAACCCATTGACAGTTCAAAAGTGCGTGTAATTGGTTTAATTGAAATAAATGCTTTGAGTTTTTTTTCGAGTATCTTGGATAAATTGTTTAAATATCTCGTCCTGCTTGGATGGTTCAAGAAGGATAGTACAAAAATTTACTAAACTAAAAAAATCTGTGACAAAAAAGTGAGTTTTTAATGCAATTTCTTCATTTAATTCGCAAAAAATCGGACCACCGATATGATTGAGCAACGTAAATAATCGTCTGAATATGTAGATAAGTTTACTGCACCTATTATTAGTTTCACTATTCCGATTGTGCAATTGATTTCATTTCGTAATTCCTAATTCTACAAATGTTAATCGGAGATACGCGTGATATCGAAACATGTTATCGTTGAACTGACATTGTAGATAGGCCTAAACTGGCACGCGACGTTTGCCTATATTTCCTCACTGTTTACTATTTTTTGTAAAAAAATCTTCACTTTTATTTACTTTCACTAACTAACAATGTCTCTTGAGTTATTATAAGTAATAGAAAAATAGATAGAAATAATTTGAGCGAGCGACGGTAAAGTTTTTGCGATTCTTGTGATAATCTTTTTGTTTTGCTAAGTGAGCACTCGGTTTTCAATCATCCGAGGGTACATTAAAATTAATAACAATACAAAGTAACTTGTGGAAGTTATGTATTAATTAATATTTGAGGTTAACGACTCGTAAGTAAAAACTCCAAGTAAGAGCTTTAAAAAAACATCAGCTTCGTGTTTTTTTTTTGTTACAAAAATGACATGACAGCAGTATCCGACTGCGAAGCCAGTGAGAACCTAAGACAAAAAAAAACAAATAAAAAAACTTACCTATTTACGTCAAAATCCAAACTTTCAGCTGTTCACGAACGCACTGACAGTGAAACTTGATAATGCACTCGACAAAAATAGTATAAAAATAAACTGTAATTATCCGCGATCGATCACACGACACGAACAAGACACGAATGAGACGTACTCAACAAATTATCTTATCGAAATAAACACGTTAATTGCGATTGTAGTCCGGAATAAATGTATTTCGTTGCGTACTTAGACCTTTTCGGTAGTGAAAACACTGCACTTAGTTTGGTATAGTCTCGTGGCAATGCGTGGACGCGAGCTCTGGCGTGGTCGGAGCCAGACTGCCGCATCGCATCGCCCCGCACGCCCCACGCCCCACCCCGGTACAATTTTCAGGTAAAAAAAAACGGGAAAAACAGATAACATTTCTGTTTATTATCTATTTGGCGACAGTTTTTTAGGTGGCGTGCATAGGCTGAATGTTGGTGGTCCTTGTTCTTTTGTTTTTCGTTTTATGGTTAGTCTTTTGTTTTGTGGGCGTTACTAATGTTTAGCGCCTGGAGGCACGTGCTGTTATTGTCTCACTTGATTATTTGGAGGTAGCTGACTACCTCATACCCTCCTCTTTTTTATTGAGGGAGTCTGTTACTTTAACATAAATTGGTGCTTCTTTTGTACAAAAATTGATTTGAATCTATAAATTGTTGAACATAATTTTTAGACTGTTTTATTTTATTCTTTTTTCTTAAAAAAAAACGTTCACATATTTTTTTAAATTTAGTATTTTCCAAAGCAAACATTTGCTATTTTACATAAAACTTGATAAATATGCTATTAATCCATGTAACGATTTTATTTATGTTAAAATAATAGCGACATTAATATTTGCCTATTGGTCGGTGTTGATAATTTATACATTTTAAACCATCAATTATATTTTGATTCTGTACGTATACATCTATTGCATGTGTCAGAAAAAAAAACTTGAAAAATTACAAAATTAATCATTGATGAAGTACGGTGTATTTCGTTATTTATCCATGAATTTGCATTTTTTACGTTATCCATACCAATATTACAAATCCGAAAGGAACTCTGTCTGTATGTTACCTTTTCACGCCTAAACCACTAAACGGATTTTGATAAAATTTGGCAGACAGATAGATTGCATCCCGGGGAAGGACATAGGATAGTTTTTATCTCGATATTGCCACAGGATCGACACTTATGCGGGTGAAACCTCGGGGCGCAGCTAGTATTCTATGGTTCTTTTGTAAAGCAAATAAATAAGGTCTTTTAATTTTGTTTTTTTTTTTCAAATATTACCTATAATGTCACACCTTTATTCTCCGATGGGTTAGACAGAGATAGCTATAGGTCTTACATTTCGCTAGTTATTTTCAGAGGGATAATTGCGTAACGCACTAACAGTAGGAATGGCTTTCATTTCCACAGTTCAACAAGATTCATTGCGTTATTTACGTTGGTGATTAGACAAATTTTTCGAATATATGAAGTAATGGATTCAAAATCAAAATCTAAATAGGTATTTTATTTCACATAAATCTACATGGGCACTTATGAAACGTCTGAAGCTAGGTGCACGGTTCCAATTGGTCGTTTCCTATGGAGAAGAGCCGGCAAGAAACTCCACGGCAATATCCTTCAAAATGATCCAAATTGTGATTGAATACGCAATTAAGATGCAGGTCCCATGTAACACCAGGCTGCTACTGAGAATTTCCAGATGGAAAAACTCAAAAACACTTTGACCGACCCGGGAATCGAACTCCCATCGGACCACATGATTTTTTTTTTTAAATTATGTCACTAGTCACAAAGTTAGGTAAGCAATTTTATATTAACTTGTACATTTTTTATTGTTGGTTGGTTAAGGGGACTACATGACCTAAAGCGAGGTCACTATCAGACTGCATAGAAAAAAAAGAGAAACGCGATGACACAACACTGGTAATTTATTGCAAAATATGAAGCAATTATCTATTTACAAAAAATCTATTGTTTGGACTAAAAAAATAATACACTAGTGCTTTAGTATGTTGCTTGTAGAATAATCTGACAAAAAAACAGAATGATTGTATGTATATTAGTATGGTTTTTATTGTGAAAAGAAAGTTTTTTAGATGTATTTTCATGTTTTTTTTTCTATCGTATCAAATTAGTTGTATTATGTTTTCAACACACTATCTAACTAGCATGAATCCTGCAGAATATCATATATTTTTCTGATTTTGTTTACTGTAGTCGATCATATACTTTTAGGCATTATAAAACTAGCGTTTTTTTTGCGTTTAGGTCCTGTAGTCCCTTATCTATCCCGTAATAAAAATGGGTCATTCTTCGAAACAGAAAAAAATATACAATCAACTACAATTTCTTAATAAGTCAGATTAGCATCATTGTTCGTACAACACAAAAACTTATTAAAATGTCTCATTTTAAGTGACAATTGTCAATGTTGGTAGCTTCGTCAGCTTAACTTGCGCTCAACTTAATCCACCCTTTTAAACAGGTTAAAAACAGTTAAAATGGCGCGCAAATAGGTTTTTTTTTATTCGTGTAAAAAGAATGGATTATGGAATACTTAAAATTGTCTATGGGTCTGAGTGCCCGTTTAAAAAGATTACATTAATCTTTTGCGTTTTCGAGAAGTGATATATTTATTTCTCACGGTGGTTTTCGAGTGTAAAAAATTTGTAGTGTAATAAGTAATGGTAATCTGCTGATAAACTATCTGTTAATATTCTTTGGCCGAAAGTTGAAGTAAACTTTCCATTTTACAATATTTTTAGTAACACAAACAAAAGACGAACTTACATTTTTAATCTCTTTCTTTAAATCATCATCATCTGCCAAGCCTTTTCCCAACTATGTTGGGTCGACTTCCAGTCTAACCGGATGCAGCTGAATACCAGTATTTTACATGGAGCGACTGCCTATCTGACCTCCACAACCCAGTTGCTAGGTAATACGATAGCCTTTGGTAAGACTGGTTGTCAGACTTTCGGGCTTCTGACTACCCGGAACGACTGTCAAAAATCCACAAATGACAGCCGGAACCAACAGTTTAACGTACTTTCCAAGGCACGGAGGGGTCTCAGTATGTAAAGATGGTCACCCATCCACAGACCAACCGCGGCGAGCGAAGCTTAACCTGATCTGTCGACCTGTGTGGCTTCTATTAATTAGTCACGGGCACTGGTATCTCTTTATTTAAATAATTCTCGTAATTAAATGATAGGCTTTTGCAATTCATTTATGTACTTTCCGAGTTTATAGCTTTAGGATTTATAGCTAACCCGCATAAGTGGTGGGAATATCGGAATAAAAATAGGTATGTCCTATGTCCTTTCCTGGGACTCAAACTATCGCTATAACAAATTGGCACGGTTGGCGCAGCGGTTAAGCGATTGACTGCTGCGCTGCGTGTCGCGGGTTCGATTCCCGCACGGAACAAATATTTGTATGACCAACAAACAGCCAGACCCGGAACAACTACTTGTAAGTAGTTGTTCCGGGTCTGGCTGTTTGTGTATGTGAGTTTAAATGTTTGTAAACGCACCCACAATACAGGAGAAATTCCTAGTGTGGGGCAACGTTTAAAAAAAAAAACATCTAAATCTGTTCAACGGTTTAAGCGTAAAAAGGTAACAGACAGACAAACAGACACACTTTCGCATTTATAATATTAGTATGGATTAATCAAAGTTTTGAAATTTACCCAAAAATCTTGACGCGCGTTGAAATCTTCTATGCCTACGGGATAAGGTCTACGAGCCTACGGGCTACGCGCTACGGTCTACGAAAAAAATGGTCTCTTTTGTTTTAACGAAATGCTGCGATTTGATTGGTTGCACGAACTCGCTCGGCTTTCTTCGGCATGGGTCGGGTTTTAGATGTTTGTAGAATGTATGACGTATGTATATTGTTTAGGTAAGTGTTCTGGGATTATGGGATTAATAGAAAAATACACAAAAATAGTTGTATTGTTGTCGTTGTAGAGGGGCCCGTGGCTAAATAATAACAGCCGCACAGGTCGATCGATCAGGTTAAGCTACGCTTGCCGCGGTTGGTCTGTGGATGGATGACCATGACCATATTTACAAACCGTGACCCCTATGTGCCTCGGAAAGCACGTTAAGGCGTTGGTCCCGGCTGTCATTCGTGGATTTTTGCCACGTTGTATGGCAATGCTGATTCTTTGGCCAAAAAATAGGCCAGCCCTCTGGTCACGTAAAGAGTCGACCAACCGCTCGGCGATGTTTCGAAATACTACGTGGGCACTCGGGCCCCATGGCCCTAGAGTTTCAACCCCAAACGGCTCAAACATATACGTTCCAAAGAGATTGGAGTATTTGCGCCGTTTGAGGTTTTCCGCACCTGCAGCAGCCGCCCCAGCACAGCTCACCGTGCTTGGAAGATGGGTTGGCGCAAGGGTGTCGACACACGTTGCATCCCACACCAAAGGGCTACCAACCTTCCAAGGCATTATGGTCATACCGTCTGATCTCCCTTCCGTAATTCCGTTTTGAGGGCAATGGTGAAGATATTGTTTACAAAAAGAAAAGTGGCTGTCTGGGTTCGAATCCACGACCTACAACTCGTAAGTCGGAGCCATCGTGTTCGTCAGTCTTTCGGGTAATCCCTTTAGGTACTTTAGTTTATTAGTTAGCTACAAAAACTAGCATCCGTTGGCCCCACAGACAGCTCGTCTAATTGATATGGGTACCATAAATTAAACCAAGATGGCTACCGAACCGTTGCCTTAACTATATCGTTAAAGGATTAGAACATAAAATGGGTTGTAAAAGTAAGTAGGATATAAGATCGGAATGCCGGCTGTAAACCGTGCTTGAATCCGGAATCGAACCTGTAGCTTCTAAGTTCCTATTTTGACAAGTGAATTAATATTTTTTTTTGCCTATTTTGGTTTTGGCTTCCTGTCTACCTTATCTCATCTGCCTTAGCCTTTTTCCCACCTATGTTGGGGTCGGCTTCCAGTCTAACCGGATGCAGCCGAATACCAGTATTTTACATGGAGCGACTGCCTATCTGACCTCAACAACCCAGTTACTGGGTAATACGTTACACCTTGGTAAGACTGGTTGTCAGACTTTCGGGCTTCGCCTAACGTGCATTCCGAGCCGCGGAGGGGTCTTGGTATGTGAAGATGGTCACCCATCCATGGATCAACCGCGGCAAGCGTAGCTTAACCTGTTCGATCGACCCGTGCGGCTGTTATTACTTAGCCACAAGCCCCACTTCTGAGGCGTACTGTCTACCTAGTTAGACCAAATATGGGGTTCAAAATATATCTAATATATAGGCATGTTCGGTTCCAAAAACCATGAACGAATCGTTTTTAGGGGTCCGTAGCCAAATGGCAAAAAACGGAACCCTTATGGATTCGTCATGTCTGTCTGTCTGTCTGTCCGTCCGTATGTCACAGCCACTTTTTTGTTGTGTATGTGTCCCTGTAACTTCTAAAATAAGAGAATGATAAAACTAAAAAGAATATTATGATGTACATTACCATGTAAACTTCCACCGAAAATTGGTTTGAACGAGATCTAGTAAGTAGCTCGCCGGTGAAAATTTAAAAACATATGATGGTACGGAACCCTCGGTGCGCGAGTCCGGCTCGCTCTAGCCTGGTTTTTGTTACCTATCGTAGGTCAAATTTTGGTTATAATATAGAAATTTGGTTCTAAAGAAAGACTAGAAGGAATTTTAAAGTACGTAAGTCATTCTAAAGAATGAAAATGAAAACGTCAAAAGTCAGACCAGATCCTTGGCCAAGCTATTACGACTACATTGCCATATTGGTAATATCATTATCATCAGCCAACAGCAGCCCACTGCTGGACATAGGCCTCTCCTATAGCACGCCATTCAGCTCGATTCTCGGCAACTCTCATCCAGCTGTCACCAGCCACCCTGCGAAGATCGTCGCTCCACCTAGCCGCGGTCGCAATATACGTGAATCAAAACACAAATTCTAATGTAATTTATTCAAACTAGGCTGAGACAAAGCAACATTGAAAAGCAACAAAAATAGCAACGTCAAACTGACAAGACAGTCCCCCAAAACGCACTTCACCACTTCCTAGTGCTTTCGCTGAGAAGGAGAAGTGGGGCAACAAACTCCCCAGCAGCACAGCTGTCTGTTCCATTGATATACATACACTAGATTAGCAATTACCGCGCCAAGGCGTTGCCACTGGGATGAAGACCACAGTCTCAATCGTAGCTAATGTCAGTTCAGTGCTCTGTATGACGCCAACCGAAGTTAGCCGAGTGAAAATTACCGCCAAAATGGGAAAATGCGTAGTGAAAGAGTGCGATTCGAGGTCACAAAAACACAATAAATTAACCGGAGTTACTTTCCACGCGTAAGTTTATTGTTTCTGTGTTTATATCAACGTAAAAACGCAATAAAAGTAAATAAAATGTAGAATTTTGTAAATTAGGTTCAATGTTGCCACTAAAAACTTAGTTTTAGTTTCCCACATTATGTGGGAGTTTTTAATTTATAGAGTATGCGATTTAAAATATTTTATAAAACTAAATGTGTGACAATGTGTAACAAAAAAATAACATTGTAACATAAAAATAATTGTTTTTAAATATTTAAATACATAATTCAAAAATAACGTTCATAACGTGTAATGTTTTTTTTTGCGTTTTTTATGGCTTAAAAAGTTGGGTAAAATTTCGCATGGCTAGGCAACACCCTCCCGCCATTGCATGTTTATATTGCGGTCTTTGTCTAATCTAAGCGACGGTATTATTCTTGCGACTTGTGTAAGTGAGACAGATATATGTTTACTTTTAAATAGTAGTGGTTTCAAAGCTACGTCGTCGCGTTTAAATAGTGGTTACATTTTTTTGACACATTTTAATGAGGTTTGCTTCTCTAGTTATTTAGCTCAATGGTCTGTTCAGTTAGAAGACTACAATAATGTTTTTTAGACTACAGTGCCATATTGGCAATATACGTTAATATAATCTGTGAGATATTCTTTTATTACTTATAAATATTCAAACAAATTATGATGTTGTCATAAAATTAATGATTTTAACAAATAACTTCCAAGAAAGTAGGTTTCATTACACATACAACATTCGTTACTGGCCGCCGACCGAATTCAAATTTCGAACACCGTGCGTGCCTACTCAAATGTCATAAGATTCACACCTGTCAAAAAAGTACGATGATACTAATTGTCTGCTAAGTGAAAAGAAGCTTTATTTGTGGGCAATAAAGTTTAATACACCTTGTATACTTTAGCACTTATAACGTTTCGACAGCAAGAGTTGGTGGTAAATGTCAATGGTTTTGTCCAACTAATGAAGCAAGATTTGTATGGATAAGACCTTCATTTAATGTAACTGTATTATTATTTTATATATTTTCTAAATAAGTAAAGCAAAGTTTCACATGAAATAAATTGTACATTCATTTTCTTTATGAACAAACTAATGTGACGTAAACACTAGTAGGTACTTATTTATTTTTGTTCTGAATTATTGTGATTTTTGTATGTGATTTTGAGATAAATGAACATTGATAGTTTTTATCTCTTCAAATAGCAGGTGAGCCCGATAGCATGCTGGAATTGGTGATAATGTCAAGGTAACAGTATGTAGGTATGATTTTAACAATATTAATCTCTACTATATCTCTGCTTATAGTCCGACCGTTGAGAGAATGCGTCCGTCCTGTCAGTGTGACAATTCTAGTAGCTAATAAAGATCAAATTCGCAAAACACGTATTCGTTTGTATAAAACTGACAGGTGTCAAGAACGTAATCTCTCGTCGGCCGCACTGTAATTCGCTTTTGTTCACTAAACATAAACCGGGCACAGTCCACTCGCATCGATGTCTACGTTAGTTCCAAGGGTTTGCTTACCATACACACTTATAACAGGGTAATATTAAACGAATTCTCAACTGTCAGACTTGGCAATGCACCTTCTACAGACCAAAACGTTTTGAATACAAAATGTCCTTCAGAGGCAATAATGAAGTCAGGTCCACACTAATCGTACACGGCTGTTCGGCGCGCACCCAAAGTGTTCCACGTTTAAATATGATATTTTTTTCTAGTTTTCAGTGCGTCGCGTCCAGCCATGCCGCCATACAGCCTATATTTATGTGTTGCCGCGTAATTTATTTATTTTTATTTATTCACCGCTCTATAACAGTCGGTATTGGACTGAGGTTTATGGCACGGGAACTAGGAGTAAGAAGAATATTTTTGTCTGTTAAAATATCTGTAACATATCTATCAAACAAAATTCTAATTTTTGCAAAAAAATATGTGATCAGTCTACTGTCACTGTCTCAACATGAGGCATAGCGTAATCAGCCTATAATGTTCCCACTGCTGGGACACAGACCTCCTCTCTGTGAGAGGGAGTCGGCCATAAACCACCACGCAATATCACACACGTCTTCGAATGATTGGTTTTAGGACATGCCGATGTTTTCCTTCACCGTTTTGAGAGTAATGGTGATTAAATTATTTACACAAAATAAAGCGCCTGTCTGGGATCGAACCTACGACCTACAACCCGTAAGTCACCATTGGGCCACCTGCACCGTTCTTAGAACGATTACCATAATTCGAATGAAGCGCATCCATTTTGATTTACCTCGATGTCATCGGAGCATGCCGGAGGTCCCCCGATCTTCTGTTAAATGCTTTATTTGAGTGTGTTATTGTACTGTTAGGTCTGTGGCGATATAAACATGAGGCAGTAAAAACCTTGAGGAAGAGGTTCAGATTGGATTTCTCCGGACCTATAATATCTTTAAAGATATTTTTAAAGTGAACGCAGCACAGCATACATCTTTAACCCCGGTTTCAAAACGTTACATATGAGCGTTTACGCCGTACGGCATTTCATACAAACTTTCAAGCCCTTATTTTTCGAAATTAATGAACCGATTTTAATGAAACTTCATACGCAAAAGCAGGGTACAAAAGTCAGGGTTAAAAGTTAGTAGAGAGAATCTTCGAAATGTCTTATTTAAAAAAGATAAATGGAAATCTCTGTTTCTATGGAAAAATAAAAATCGGTCTAATTTGGGTGTAACACCATTTTTCGAAATGTTCTCTACTAACTTTTTAGACCTTTGTATTCTGCTGCTTATGCGTATGAAGTTTCATTAAAATCGGTTCATTAATTTCGAAAAATAAGGGTTTGAAAGTTTGTTTGAAATGCCGTACGGCGTAAACGCTCTAAAGTTACGTAGTTATTAGCGACTGTTTAACCATACGTTTTTGACGTTTAAACGTCACTCAACTTTAATCATTTAAACCAATATTATAAAGAGTTAAAGTTAGTAAGTTTGTATGTAGGGAGTAATCTCTTGAACTACCAGTCGGATTTGAAAAAATCTTTTTGTATTTGATAGCCCAATTCTTGAGGAAGGCTATAGGCTATTTAACATCACGCTATGACCCTGAAGAGTCGAGCAGAAAGAAAAAGTCAGAAAGAACGCTAAGCAAAAACGAAGTAATAGCGCGGGCAGGCGATGAGATGCAACGGGGTGGGTCGAGGGAACAAGAAATTGCACGCGGACGAAGTCGCGGGCAGAAGCTAGTCGTTTACAAATAAACCCCATTCCTTCAACTGTCAAGAAATCTTCCGGAGATCTGTAACAATAGAAAAAGTAAATAGTTATGTCTCATTGTCACTAGTGACAGTTGAGCTAATACCTACATAATCTTTATTTTTCTACAGGGTCGACTTGGAGTATAATTCCAATAGTAAGTGAAATTATAGCTAAGTACAATACGGCCGACGTAACTTGGCGGGGAACTTTCGCGCATGTCACTCACACTCGCCGCATGTCACCATTTGGTTCCTAAAAAATCTTACTGCGCAGCCTTCTGCGCAAAGTTCAGGCCCGCCATGTTACTTCGGTCGTATTGTAGGTATCTATAGGTCCTGGATGCATCCTAATCTTCTGACGTATTGACATGAAAACGCTTTACTGTCACAGAAACACGTGCATATAAAAAAATTGCGCGTGCAACACGTGATGGAAATAAAACTTCAAACATAAAGAATAAGAGAGATTTAGTGTGGGAGACAGAGAGAGTTATCTATATTTCTTCCCTCATATAACGAAATGTGCCTAAACGTGACCCGTCCTTGAAATTTCACTCTCAATTTCGTTCAAAAAAGAAAAACACAACAAGTGGAACAGCTCATGTTGTTGTAGCGGTATTTACAACGCCACATGCGAACAACGCGTCATACTGACGTCACGCAAATCCTTCATCGCGCAAGCAGAGTTTACCGCGCAACTAGCATAGATACAACGGCCCGATGAATCATCGGGCAGTTGCCCGCCAGACACGACACCCGTCTGGTAGGAGGATCCTCCCTTTTCTATACAGTATGAGTGAACTTTACACCCTGTTCCTCATACCTCTATACTGTGTTTAAAACATGAGCAAACCAAGTCAGTACTGGAGCTGACTATCTGAATCATCATTTGTTTAAACTCAATGTGCAAATGTCGTCACTTCTCTTCAACGTTTATACAAAACCTTACATAAAAACAAAACACGCTCAATTTCTGTCCCCCGTGTCAGACAAAGCGTGAAGTTTGTCAATAAAACAGGTTGCATGACAAACACATTGACCTATTACCTCCGAGAGGTCACGGATCGTATTTTTCATTAGATTTTGACATAATTATAAATATCATTATGAATACGATGTTTAGGCGAGGTCTTATAGGGAGCGGTGTCGCAATCGCTTGAGCGTTTTTGTTCGAGACAAATAAAATTGTGTTACTTATTTTGTAAGAATATATTTGAATAAAATTATAAATTGAGAGAACTGGCTTCCGCTAGATGCGAAAAGTGTAGGACCGGTCCTTGTGTTGATACTTAGGAGAAAAGGTACAATGTTGATTGGGAAAATTTTACAGTTTCTGGTAGCTTGATGTCCTGGCGTCTTTACATAAACTACGTGTACGATTTTGCCTCTTAGTTGTTACAGACACATCAGTGTAGTTTACTAATCATAGCAGTTACTTAATAACAGCCGCAAGGCTCATCGAAGGTTAAGCGTCGCTAGCCGACGTCAGTCCGTGGATGGGTGACCATCCATTACATACCAACACTCCTCCGTGTCTCGGCAAGCACGTTAGCTGTTGGTCCCGGCTGTTATTCATAGATCTTTGACAGTCGTTAGGGGTCGTCAGAAGCGCGAAAGTTTGAGAACCAGTCTAACCAAGGGGTGTCGTGTAACTGGGTTGTGGAGGTCAGATAGGCAGTCGCTCAATGTAAAATACTGATATTCAGCTGCATCCGGTTAGACTGGAAGACGACCTCAATACAGTTGCGAAAAGACTGGGCAAATGATGATGAGCAGTTACTTACTGTCTGTGCATCTGTGAGTATAGCATTCCTTTTCACGCTTGCAGTCGAACCTCGCCCTAGAACCCAGTACGATACAAAACTTACTCACAGACGAAAACTATAAAAAAGCCGACGCGAACACCATCCGCGACCTTTAATACACCTAAAACAACCTTCAAATACATTGCTTGCTCTAAAACACGAATAAATAAACCTTTTCATATAAAACCCGCGGTGTACGACGAAGTATTAATAACCGTTGTGCAAGGCATTCGAATTATAAAGTTCTGTAATGGAATCCCGCCGCCCGGAAACGTATAAAAAGCGCGGCAAAACTTTTTCAAACTCGGAACGTTGAATGGAACGTCATTTTTTACCTCGGTTAGGGATGTCGCAGTGAAAAATGATATAATTTATATCGTTTGGTAGCGGCTACCCGTTTTGTTCGACAAAATACAAGAAAAAAAATGTAAAAAATATATATTACAATATTTTTTTACTCTTTTTACTACTAATTTAAAATGTTTCCTTATCAACGCGCGGCGCGATGCGACAAAAGGTTTAGTGATGCGCGTTTTTATGAAATCAAAAGTATCGATATCGGTATTTTTTTGCTTTTTGCAGTCTGACTTTCGATTTTTACGGAAGCCTCGTAGCGGCATTTAAAAGCACATCACGCAACTACTCGTAAATATAGCTTTCTATGACAGGATTGTAAATTAGATATCAATCACTTGTTTTTATCACTCTGAGAAAGTAATTGGATCTTAATTTATCCGTTGTATAAATTACTTCCCATTAATAAAACTACCTAGTAAAAGCATGGTACTAGGTTTTTGTAGTGTTTAATTACTCGTATAAGTTGCTAGAACTACGTTCTTTATCAAGGTTTTTGTTGCTTTAATTGTGATTTCAACGTTAATTCGCAATCGCTTATTCATTTAGCGGATTTTAATTAAGATAAAGATTGCATTTTGTAATGTAAGTTAATGTGTTGTGTATCATGTTTGCTATATCTTTTTCTTTCCCTGGAAATACTCGTAAATCAAAGATAACGATTATTTGCTGATTTTAACCCTCGAAAACTACACATTCATCTAATTTGAGGTCAAAAATGACTTATCGATATATCCCATCCCTACGACACACACACAGACAAAGCAACAACACAAATCAAAGCGCGCGCGTTGTACGAGTGAGAATGAAATATTCAAATTTGGAAGCTGATTCCGTTTATGGCTACTTAATTTGGGTGATTCGATTTGAATATTTAAAAAGGTACGAAGGAAAAAAAATGTATGGCCATAGACATTCCTTGAGCGAGTGGACACGGAGTTTTTAATGTAGCAGATTTTAGGTAATTTATTGTCTGTGAGCGGTGTGTAAGATCGGTGAGGTTAAGTTGCGGTGATTGAGGTCTGGATTCAGATGGGTGGTTGAATGGATGAAATGTAGGTTTGTTCAGAGAATTAGGGTTGCTTGATTTACTTTTAACTTTTTAAAGGAATATGTTTATTTTGACATGGTTATTGGGCATCAAACTTGCGGTTGATCGTTAGTCACGCTTGCTACCTGAAATTGAACCCTCAGAGTGAAAAAGAATGCATTTTGATTTGGGGAGTCTATAAATATAAAATCAGATGGCCGATGGAACCTAAAGGTTCTTGAGTGGCGACCGCGTACCGGAAGACGTAGCCTCCTACATGGTGGACCGATGAACTAGTGAAGGCCGCAGGAATCCGATGCGAGAAGCACAGAACTGGTCGAAGTGGAAGTGCTTGGGGACGCCTATCTCTTGCAGTGACGTCTTTCGGCTGAAATGATGATGATGATGAAGATTTATCATAATAATTATTATCTCTTCGATTTATCAGCTTGTGGTTTTAGATTGAAGACAGTGGTTAAGTATCATGTCAACCTGTAAACGTCAACTGCTAACCTGGGGCTGGCCACCCAGTAATCGCTACCTTTATGGTTATAGGACAAATTTTGCTGTAGATATCATCATCTGCCTAGCCTTTTCCCAACTATGTTGGGGTCGGCTTCCAGTCTAACCGGATGCAGCTGAACACCAGTATTTTACATGGAGCGATTGCCTATCTGACCTCCGCAAACCAGTTACTGGGTAATACGATACCTCTTGGTAAGACTGGTTGTCAGACTTTCGGGCTTCTGACTACCCGTAATGACTGTCATTCGTGGATCTTTGTTGACAGTCGTTTAACATTATAGGTTGATACCTATAATGTCTCCACTACTAGGACTCGGACCTCCTCTCTTCGAAAGGGAGTGGGCTGTAATCTACCACGCGTGCCCAGTGCGGGTTGGTAGACGTCACATGTCTTCGAATTTTTTGGTTCTAGGTCGGTTTCCTCACAATGTTTTTCTTCACCGTTTTGAGAATTTTGCTGTGGTTGACGTAAATTCCCACACATTTAGCAGTCGAATATGAGATTGAACCATGTCCTACTTCTTCTCAGATAACCATGAGCTATTTCGAACAATGGAAATAGCTCATACCCACTAAGATTGAACAGTCAGCATGGTAGATATGCTGACGAGTTCTGCGGGGTAATTGCGATCAGTAGCAATGGGGGTTAAAGTAGGAATGGCTTTCATTTTGTCAATTCAACAACAATTCATTGCGTTATTTACGTTGTTGAGCAGTCTAATTTTTCGAACGTATGAAGCAGTGGATTAGCAATATCCTTCAAAATTATTCAGATTGATGGTGTTACGGAACTAGGTTGAGGGTTCGTCGCTAAGTAGGCTCTCTACTTACACCCTCTGAACTGTTATTAGAGTAGCAGAGAGGAGGATATTTCTATACATTGTTCAGATATTTGTTTTTTTTTTTTTTTTTTTTTGCGGATGGGAAATCATAAAAAAAAAAACCCACCAGTGTCCCTTCCATAGCCCTTTATGTTCCGGGCCAGCGGTAACCCTTGTAGTTGTAGTCTTAGGGCTGATTTTTCAATCATCTGATAACTTTATTCGAGGAATAATTTTGAAATGTTGACAGCTATCACAGTTATTTCATAGTTACTTATACGCCAAACCTTGTGGAAACGACTCGAGTTCGTCCCGCCATCTCATTCTGGGCCTGCCGCGTTGTCGTTTCTTGCTGTTTGGGGCCCATTGTGTGGTTACTTTAGCTTGGCAGCCGTGTGACCTACGTGGGCAATTTGTGTTTTAGAACGCAGTATCGAGTTCCATATACGATCAGTAAAGTTTTTATGTTAATTAGGTAATAACTTTTATTGCTTTAATCAGGATATAACGCAAGTGGCAAAAAAAAAAAAAAAAAAAAAAGTGGCGCAGCTGATGTCCGTTCACTTGTATAATTGATATTTGTATTTTAGAGTAAATATTGCCAGTTGTCACGTCCGCCCGTCTAAAACTGTAGTTGTATTATTCCAAATGACTTTTTGACAAACAAACCAAAGGGACTTTGTAGGCCTTGTAGACTTTAGATCTGTAGACCATTTTTTTATTTTATCAAGTACCTGGCACTTTTTGACAGGCCTACGCTGTCCTCGTGTAATTTGGAAACATTGTAAAAGCCAATTATTTTTAAAAAAAGATAACCGTGGAGTTTCTTGCCGGTTCTTCTCCATAGGAAAGGACCAATTGGAACCGTGCACCTAGCTTCTGACGTTTCATAAGTGCCCATGTAGGTTTATGTGAAATAAAATATTTTGATTTTGATTGAGGGGGCAATTCCCGTATTTTTAAGAACGTTCGCATTATAATCTTAGTCATCTATCAAAAACAATCAATTTACATAATTATATTTTTGACATGTTTTTAACATTGATTGTCGCTGAGAAGAGAATGCGACTTGAATTTGAACGTTTTATAGGTACAGTCAGCAACAAAAATCGAATAAAACTTCATTTTTTTTAAACTCAGCAAAGTATTTGTTCAAAATTGCAGCAGAAGTACCTACAATGCAATTTTGAAAAAATATTTTGCGCAATAACAGAGGTTAAAAAAACTGAAGTGTTAATATTTTGCTCAATAGGTAACTGAGATAAAAAAAACTGAAGTGTTAATCGACTTTTGTTGCTGACCGTACGAAAATAGGCCTTCAGATGGCTTGTCTGATTGGTGGTCAATACTGTTATCCCAGAGAAAAAAAAAACTGAAAATGTTTGGCGACAAAAGTACGTATGGTGGAAGTTATTCCCCGGAGCAACTCCTTGATATACAATGTGTTTCAGAGGCGTGTGACTAAACTTGGGGGTGTGGTACAGGCCATCAAACTGAAAAACTTTTTCCCGGGGACCAACTTCGTAATCGTGAAAAAAAAAACAGTCGTCCGATACATTTGGTCAAGTACGTATTGAAGTTTTGTATGGGACGGCTGATTTTTTTTTCACGATTACGAAGTTGGTCCCCGGGAAAAAGTTGTTCAGTTTGATGGCCTGTACCACACCCCCAAGTTTAGTCACACGCCTCTGAAACACATTGTATACATCTTTAATACTGCACTTAAATGAAATATTATAAGATCTCCACTCTACAGTCTAAACTGCAAAAATACATTGAAAAATCAAGAGCACGAAAAAAAACAAAAGAAAGTGTCGTCAGAAAGAAAACTCAAAACAAAGATGGCCGAACCAGTGCTACCAACATTGACAAATCTGTACTCGAACCTAACTGCCGTAAACTCTACAGCAATGAACGAATCTTGCGCTAGACCCATCTAAGCTTTCCCCTGTCAACTTTGAGAGGGATAGAGTTCACTCCAATCTGTCTAGATTCTTTTGAGGAATGCCATGCAACTTGAAATGGATGTCTTTCAATTTTCGCATTCGATACTGCTGACGTAAGGTTGGTCGTCAATTGTTTTCTTTTTGACAAATGTCTGGCTGAACTAGTGTAGGATAAAATCTTTTGAGTAGCTGGTGGGCACAATACTACATTTTCTATAGACGAGACCTGCTCAAAAATTACCTTACGGCGTGTAGTCCTAGCAAATAAAACTCTTTCCTTTTTGCGCTCAATTTATGCCAAATAGCGGGAACAGAGACATGCCAAAATAGCACATTAAGCCATGCATTAATGTACTACTTAAGTCACACGTATGTTATTTTATATTTCGTGTGACCTAAACCCGCTTTTCTGTGTAAAAATATCAGTATTTTACATGGAGCGACTGCCTATTTGACCTCCACAACCCAGTTACCGGGTAATACGATACCCCTTGGTAAGACTGGTTGTCAGACTTTCGAGCTTCTGACGAGACGACCCGTAATGACTGACAAAGATCCACGAATGACAGCCGGGACCAACAGCTTAACGTGCTTGAGGGGTCTTGGTACGTAAGGATGGTCACCCATCCACGGACCAACCGTGGCAAGCGTAGCTTAACCTGATTGATCGACCCGTGCGGCTGTTATTATTTACAGATACCTTCTGTCTTTATTTCATATAAACCAACATACTTACCTACTATTACAACATGTATACACGTTTTTTTTTTTTTTTTTTTGCGGATGGGAAATCATCAAATGACCCCTCCCGCTCTGGGTGGAGCGGAAGGGAGTGTCAGACTCTTACTGACTAAAACCCACCCGTGTTCCTTCCTTAGCCCTTTATGTTCCGGGCCAGCGGTAACCCTTTCGGACAATCCCGCTGACCCGGCAGGCTTCGGCCCTATGGGGCCCCTCCTCGATGCTGACATCTCTTTGAGGCGCGCGTGGAACACGTACGCGCCGTCCGGCACGGGCCTGGTCCTGATCGGACGGTGAGCTACCCATTACTCTCCGCCCGCAGGCCCGCGCCTACGGTGGCCGGGAGTCGTCGCGCGGCTCCCGACGCCCGGAGCGTCTCCCGCGGCGGCTGGGACGGGAGGTTCTCTCCCTGAGCCGTCCCGCCACCTCCTTCGCTAGCATGACTGCTTCGCAGAAGGAGGTGACTGCCTCCCACTCCCTCTCGCCCCGGACCATGGCTTGCACCAGGGCCGGGCGCGAGAGGACATGTATACACGTTCCGCTATTTTTTTTTACTAGCCAGGTCTGTCGCACTCCTGAGCAAAGTCTTCCCCCCATTCCTTCCATCTTTCGCGAGTCCGCGCGCTCCTTCCAATTTAATCGAACTCTATTTAAAAAAAAATGACAGCATTTTTTATGCATTTAATGTCAACATGACAAATCGCGATCGCAGCTGTCAACAAATTTAAAATCAGAGTTCAGTTTGTTTTCATAACCAGAGATAAATAAAGATGTAGGTATGATTATAAGGTATATACTTACTAGGTATATATATACATACTTACTGCACTTACCTACATAACTAGGTACTCTTTGAACGATGATCGGTTTGTTATTTTCACTGACTCGAAAAGTGCTCTTCTCCATCTGTTGAGATGCACGAGTACTTCACCTTTCAGGGGCATTCCATTGGCATATAGTATCTTAGGGGCCATCACTGAACTTGTTGCCAAACATAAAACTGTTGTATTGCAATGGATTCCTTCTCACGTTGGACTCGATGGTAATGAGATGGTTGATCGTCTGGCAAATGAAGCCGCGTCTGATGGAGAATTTTATGCTTGTCCTCCATGGCATACTGAACTTTTACCCCTAGTTAGAGATAGATGTATTCAATCCTGGTCAGAATATTTTGATAAAAGATCTCTAACGAAGGGCATTTGGTACAGGACGATTCAGCCATCGCTTCCACGTATGCTTTGGTTCAGCGAGGGCAGGATGAATAGGCAAGAAGTCGTGATAGCTTTGAGACTCCGATCCGGCCATGTTCCTCTCAATAGTTTTGGTTTTATGATGCACAGAGTTGATTCACCCAATTGCGCTGTCTGTGGAGTCATAGAAGATGTGCATCACATATTGACGGAATGTAGTCGTATTGGAGTCCAAAGACGTCAAGCTTTTGACAATAATTTTAATGTAGGCTATTATAATAGCGTCCTGGCCTCACCATTGTCAGATGAGGCCAGAACACTATATCATATTATTATTATGGGTATAAGGTTGCGGGTAGGTTAGTTTGTTATATTTATTGTATTCAATAATCGGGGTGACATATTCTTTATAGAAAAAACCCTGTAAATAAATAAAGATTAAAAAAAAAAAAAATAACTAGGTACCCTATATCGGTCAACAAACCCCATAACATAAGCAGACACTGTCTAAGTTTATTAGAACCAATATTTCAAAGTTAAACCAGCAGCGGATGACGCGAGTATTTTGCCATAAGTCGATGGGATCAGCAAGAGATAGTGTTGTGCGTCGCGTTGTCGTAAAATATCGATACTTTGCTATCGACAAATCGATGCGAGCAATTGATATTGCTTAAGTAGGGTTTGATGGGGGGATTTTGAGTTTTATTTACTTATGTGGTCTGTTTTTATGCTATACAGTAGTGTGAGTACAGCGGTGCTATTCTGTAAAAATCTCACCGTGAAAACTTAGGTGAAGTGAGCGTGGAGTGAGCTGTCAATAATGTCAATTCCTAGCAAAAACAAACTCACTTTACCTAAGTTTTCACGGTGAGACTTTTACAGAATCAACCGGCAGCTTTGAGTGCAATAGGTATATAAAAAACGTACGCTATAAAATCAATTTTCTATCTGGTAGAATAGGTTAGGTACCGTCAAACGGGGTGAAGGATGCAGGGGGAAATCGGGACGAAACGTTTAAAAGGATTTTAACATTGAAATAATATAGTTATTGCCAAAAAGGACGCTAATGTGTTTACTGTATTATAATTAACGATTATATGCCCCTGTTGGCAACAAACTATAGTATTACAACGTTAAAATCCATTTGAAAGTTTCGTCTCGATTCACCCCTGCATCCCTATTCATCCCCTTTGTAGGTAGATAGATTCTAGAGACTTAATTGAATTTCAAAATAAATATAATGAAATCTGGAATCTCATTCGTTTTTATACGGTAAAACTAATTGCTTAAGTCTATGAATTCATTATATTGAAAGATGTAGCATCAACAAAGTTACCCATTCAAAATAACTACATCAAAGAACATTAATAAACAATACACTTAACTATGTACCTTCTGTAAAATATATACGCAATAAAATTGTCCAGTAGGCAGTAAGTGATGTTAAAAACATGATAAATATTCAAGGCAATCACATCGTTTTAAACGACCGCTCGCGTCGGCGGACGCTGAGCGAATGAGCAAAAAAGCCCGCGAGACGTTCATCTGACATTCAACGTTGGGTGGGGCCTGCCGCTTCCCGCCTCCCCAAACGAGCACCACCATTGGCTCATTTAAAAATCGATTCCATTTTATAAATATGTAACCACTTTCATTTCCCGCGCACCGAGACCGTTGCAAGGCCCGCACAGCGCGACACAACTCTCACCCTTATTTTGACAGATGAAGAATTGAATTTCGATAATCGAACGACTAGTGTTGTGATGTTTACTATCGATGAACACTCAATTGTTTTACCGACATGTCTTTGTGGTCTCTTTTGTTTTATTTAAAGGAGAACAGGCCCAAGATGTTTTTTTGTTGGAATTATTTTTATTATAGGTCCGTAGGTAGGTTGGAATAAATAAGTACACGTAGGTGGGTGAAATTGTATCTGTAATAAATAATGGCGTATTTTTGATTTATGGTGGAACAGGAGGGTTTGGGATGAAGATTATAGTGGTTCTGTTGGTACGTTTAATGAATAGTAATGATCTGTACCGACTGTACCTACTCTATACCTACCTCTTCAAAAAGATTCAAGATGGTGGTTTAATGAGGATATTGAACGCTGAATATTACATCTGTTTGATTAAAAATTTAACTCGGGCTTAGCGCGGTGCGTGGCTACATAATAACCGCGCTGAGAGATAGATCTAAAAGGTTAAGCTGCACTTGCCGCGGTCAATCTGTTGATGGGTGTCCACAGACTTCTCAGTACATCGATATACGCTGAGTCTACCGTCGTTCCTGTTTGTTTTACCTTAAAATAACAGTATCTTGCTAAGTTTTGGGTTGATGAGATATTATTACTGGGAGTCATCTTACTCCCTGGGCTTGTGGCTAAATAATAACAGCTGCACGGGTCGATCGATCAGGTTAAGCTAGGCTTGCCGCGGTTGATCCGTGGATGGGTGACCATCTTTAGGTATATTCCAAGACTCCTCCATGCCTCGGAACGCACGTTAAACCGTTGGTCCCGGCTGTCATTCGTGGATCTTTGACAGTCATTACGGGTCGTCAGAAGCCTGAAAGATTGACAATCAGTCTTACCCAGGGGTATCGTTTTACCCAGTAACTGGGTTGTGGAGGTCAGATAGGCAGTTGCTCCATGTGAAATACTGGTATTCAGCTGCATCCGGTTAGACTGGAAGCCGACCCCAACAAAGTTGGGAAAGGGCTAGGCAGATTAATTGAGAGTAAGATGGCAGTTTTTACAAAACATGGTCCTCCGTCGCATTCGACAAGACTGGAAAAGGTATGTACCGTCAACAAAAGAGATAAATATACAGGATCGTCGGATATAGTTGAAGTTTAGTAAGAAATCGATGGATATTCTGGAATAAAATTTAATTTTATCAATAGAAAACAAACAGCTCATTTATCAAATTAAATTTCAGTCAACAACATCCATTGGTTTCTTACTAAACTTCAACTAGGTATATCCGACGATCCTGCATACTTATCTCCTTTGTTGACTGTACTTACCTACCTACTAGATAATTGATAATACCATAGATCTAATGAATGACTGATAAGACATTCACAGCAACTTGAGTTGCTGCATTACATTGCATTGCATTGTTTTCGTTTTCGTCATTGGTCCTAATGAATTACTTACTAATTACTTGCACATCACTTATCTGCCCATCTCATTAAACAGTAGCGTGAAGTTAATATCCATCAACAAACCATAGACAACATCGCTAGCCAGAGTCGGTCCATTACAGAAATTATAGCCCGGGGCTATTATGAAATTAAATGGCGGATTCTGGATTGTTCGCGCAATGTCTTTAATTTTGTTGTGTTTTCTTTTTGCTTGACAGTGGGAATATTTAGTACCTATATTTTTATTATCTTATGAAAATATACGTAATTAAGAATTAAGTATAAGTTTTTCTCAATTGCCTTGTTATATAAACGAAATACATAAAAAATGCGTTAATATCGTCACATTTTAACTTCTCTGCTCTCTCTACAGCGAATCAAGAGCAGTCAAAGCTCACTCATCCATAGGTAACCATGCATACAAATATACGTTGTCCTCCCATACATACTGTAATTTGAAAACATTGTAAAAGCCAATTATTTTTAAAAAGAGTAACCGTGGAGTTTCTTGCCGGTTCTTCTCCTTAAGAAACGATCAAAAGTCAAAGTCAAAGTCAAAGCATTTATTTCAAATAGGCACATTAAAGGCACTTTTGAACGTCAAAAATTACGATAAATAAAATAGAATTGATTCTAGTAGATACATGGTGCTCACATATTTACAAACATGGTAAAAGTAAATGATTTTCATTTAAAATAATAAACAAAAAAAAAAAAATTTATTCAAGTTGTCAGGGTCAATGTCAGGGTGTGAGTTAAAGAAAAATAATTACAGAATGTAATGAATGTCAAAAAATAAATAAATTATACAGTTAAATTAGCAACCAGTTTGATTTTGTCTAGACTCTAGATTGTCCTATGGAGCAGGACCAGCTGGCAAACGACCAATTGGAACCGTGCACCTAGCTTCTGACGTTTCATAAGTGCCCATGTAGGCTTATGTGAAATAAAATGTTTTGATTTTGAGGTATTTAAACAAAAGTCGGGTTAGTTACACCATTTACAGTTCAAGCACCACGGGGCCGATTTTTATGATTTTTGGTTTGTTGTATTTTCTTCGCCCCGAATAGCAGAATAACTATTAAAACATGGGAAAAATTCAAAAAGAAAAAACAATTCTCATACATTTGGTATGGATCGGTACGAAGGTCAAGGTCAGCTATTGAGTGCTGTTGAGTGTCCCAAATAAAATATTTTTAATCTTCCTTTTTTAAAAAAAAACCCACACAGTTATGGCTTGCGGTTAGCTGCCGAAAAATCAACACAAACTTTTACTATTATTTCATTAATACCTACTCAATAGCACACCAAACACGACAGGTGGTGAACACAAGATCGCCAATGACCCAAGTACCACAAAGTAGGTACTACAGAGTACAATTCACCAGACGTCTATCTTAGCTATCTGACATTGACAGCGCCTTTACCACGAAGCATTAAGGGCGGTTTTAGTTGTGCAAGTATTACTTCTTACTGCGGTTGACTGTAGGGACCTCTAGTGAGTGCAAGGGAGTGCTATTAAACCCCGCGGCCGCGAAATGGCCGCACAAAGGACTGTTATGAATATTACATTTCACCCCTCACTTGATTTGGCCTAGGGTTGGGATGTTTGAAAGTTAGTTTTATCGATTATAGGCTGACTGCGCTGTGCTTTAAATAAGAGAGAATAATTTTGTACCTACTGTTTGTGTGGTGCTGAAAAAATCATGCCATGTCCGGCAAAGGGGATGGACAACGTGTGTATTTTTCTACTGATAAGGGGCATACAGGACCTAAACCCAAAAAAAATGCAAGTTTTAGAAACAATAAAAGTATATCTATGATCAACTACAGTAGGTAAACAAAATCAGAAAAAATTATGATATTCTTCAGGATATAAGTATGCTAGGTAGATAGTGTTTTTTAAGTAACTTGTAAATATGTGAGCACCATGTATCTATCACTTATTTGATTTACCTGTCATTGCTTAATTTTTAATTCTTTTTACCTTTTGTGGTAGACTAATTTTATTATGGGTGCATCGTGTTCACATATAATTTTTATTATGTACTAGCTTCTGCCCGCGACTTCGTACGCGGATCCTGTTGGTTATGCCAGCGACAACGGGGTAGTCAAAATCGAAGATCTGAAACGTCTGATGTCGAATTCTAAGAACCCGGGGACTGGATAACAACGGGATGCGCGAGACGATTCGAGACGTCATTTTCAGGCAATAATGAACCAATAGGGTGGTAAACTTGGCCTTGCACTTTGAATGTTGGCATAAATGGGCCTTCTGAAATCTGTTTCGCAACAAAAGATGTCATTTGAAAGGCATTATTGTACGAACGTATGTTGTCCAAGAAATGTTTTGACTGTGGATGGTCACCGATTAGCAGTGATCTTAATATTTCTGGAGGATTTTGTAATATTTCAATATGTACTTTCCCACCTGAGCAACACATACCGTTTGTTTCTTTTTGCTATTTAACAGCTTCACAAAAAGTAAAATTTTTACCCATACCTCCGATGGCGGAATATGTGGCGTAGCCGCGTAGTCAATCATAGGAGTATACGTAAATGCACTCCGTTCCTTATCAACCCAAGGAAGGTCGCCATGCCCTACGGCTATATCTTGGGACACATCCGATTCTTCAGATGATATCGACATTCTGTTCAGAGAATGTCGAAGTCGATCAGAATTCAAACGTTCGTTGCGCTCTTCTTAATCTGTCTCTTCGTGCCGTACTCCAGCAATTCTTTCTTTCTCACTTTCTGATTATGAATATTTTGTTGTGTGCGTGTTCGGAACAATGTATGATAATCTCACCGTATCAGCGGTCAGTCGCGCATCATATTCTTCACTGGTCTCTAGGGATCTGGATGTAGATGCGTAAATACGCTGAGAACGCAGGCGTGCTTCGCGATCCGAAGAGGTTTCCACGGAGCGAGTTGCAGCCTGATGTTCTCAAACAGCATCAAGTCTCTCCTGACGCTCTTCGGTAGATTCTTGGGATCTTATGATCCTCAATCTTTTAGCTCCTTTGGAACATTGGGAAAGATTTGACCTCTTTCTAGGCATGGTTATAGTTTTATTATGAAGATACCTGATCAATTAAAATCTAAGTGACTGCTCCCCTACCAAGGGTGCCCAGACACGGGATCGTCTGGCCCATGTGCTGGTTTGGTCCCTGGGGTGGTCACGGCGTGTTATGTGTTCTGGTGCGCCGGTGATGGGGAGTACTCCCCAGCGGAGGGTCCGGTGACGGACAGCCGCGGCGGGTTCAGGGATGAGTGCTAACGCGTGCCCATGTTCCCGCCGTAAGCGGCAGAGGAGGACACAGTGGAGTTTTAGTGGGTTAGAGTCCCACATAACTGCACTATCTCCCCGTGGTAGTGCAGAATGCATGAGCATTTCTTCACGTTAAAAAAAATAAATGGGAGTTTTGGCCAGTAGAGTCAAATTTTCAATGATATACCATCGTCATCGAAAATCAGTCCTAAACTGTTACCGCCTTCACCGCGTGGAGGTGAAATTAGTGATAGCTTAGATTTCCACATCAGATGTTTCTGATCTTCTATTTTTATAAGTCAACAGGAAATGCCCATCAGACCGAATAACTTTTACTAAGACGTCATTCCTATATGTGTTATGGTGTAGCTGGGCTCTTGGAGTTCCCCGTCAGGTGTTCCAGATCTTCAAATTTATTCTCTCAGCAGAAAATCCTCATCACGTGGAACAATTTTTGCTATGGTACCATTTTTGTATCTCTTATAGTTAAGCTGGTCTGTTTCGGTTCTGCATCAGGTGTTCAAGTTTCCAAGAAACATTATAGCCTGAATGTTGTCCAGCCATAATAACTATACAACAAAAAAAAAATCATTCAAATCCGTCCAGTAGTTCCGAAGATCGGACGCGCAGGCCCGAGGCGTGTACGTACTCTGATAGAATACCTTAACAAATGTTCGCCGTGATTCTTTAAATTGACATAACTTTTTTATTTATGAACCGATTGACATGAAATAAACACTAAATGTTAAGTGAAGCCTACTACAATATATTAATGAAAACCGCATCTAAATCGAATAAGCCGTTTCTGATATTAGCGTGCACAAACAAACAGACAAACAGACAAACCGACAAACAGACAAAAAAAAAATTAATTACAATTTCGGGTTCGGCATCGATATAATAACAACCCCTGCTACTTTTTTTTTATATATTTCCATTGTACAGACACCACTTTTCTACAAATTTATTATATGTCTTCTGCCCGCGACTTCGTACGCGGATCCTGTTGCTTATGCTAGCGACAACGGGGTCGTCAAAATCGAAGATCTGAAACGTCTGATGTCGAATTCTAAGAACCCGGGGACTGGATAACAACGGGATGCGCAAGACGATTCGAGACGTCATTTTCAGGCAATAATGAACCAATAGGGTGGTAAACTTGGCCTTGCACTTTGAATGTTGGCATAAATGGGCCTTCTGAAATCTGTTTCGCAACAAAAGATGTCATTTGAAAGGCATTATTGTACGAACGTATATTGTCCAAGAAATGTTTTGACTGTGATGGTCACCGATTAGCAGTGATCTTAATATTTCTGGAGGATTTTGTAATATTTCAATATGAACTTTCCCACCTCAGCAACACATACCGTTTGTTTCTTTTTGCTATTTAACAGCTTCACAAAAAGTACAATTTTCAACCATACCTCCGATGGCGGAATATGTGGCGTAGTCAATCATAGGAGTATACGTAAATGCACTCCGTTCCTTATCAACCCAAGGAAGGTCGCCATGCCCTACGGCTATATCTTGAGACACATCCGATTCTTCAGATGATATCGACATTCTGTTCAGAGAATGTCGAAGTGGATCAGAATTCAAACGTTCGTTGCGCTCTTCTTAATCAGTCTCTTCATGCCGTACTCCAGCAATTCTTTCTTTCTCACTTTCTGATTATGAATATTTTGTTGTGTGCGTGTTCGGAACAATGTATGATAATCTTACCGTATCAGCGGTCAGTCGCGCATCATATTCTGCACTGGTCTCTAGAGACCTGGATGTAGATGCGTAAATACGCTGAGAACGCAGGCGTGCTTCGCGATCCGAAGAGGTTTCCACGGAGCGAGTTGCAGCCTGATGTTCTCAAACAGCATCAAGTCTCTCCTGACGCTCTTCGGTAGATTCTTGGGATCTTATGATCCTCAATCTTTTAGCTCCTTTGGAACATTGGGAAAGATTTGACCTCTTTCTAGGCATGGTTATAGTTTTATTATGAAGATACCTGATCAATTAAAATCTAAGTGACTGCTCCCCTACCAAGGGTGCCCAGCCACGGGATCGTCTGGCGCCCATGTGCTGGTTTGGTCCCTGGGGTGGTCACGGCGTGCTATGTGTTCTGGTGCGCCGGTCATGGGGAGTACTCCCCAGCGGAGGGTCCGGTGACGGACAGCCGCGGCGGGTTCACGGATGAGTGCTAACGCGTGCCCATGTTCCCGCCGTAAGCAGCAGAGGAGGACACAGTGGAGTTTTAGTGGGTTAGAGTCCCACATAACTGCACTATCTCCCCGTGGTAGTGCAGAATGCATGAGCATTTCTTCACGTTAAAAAAAATAAATGGGAGTTTTGGCCAGTAGAGTCAAATTTTCAATGATATACCATCGTCATCGAAAATCAGCCCTAAACTGTTACCGCCTTCACCGCGTGGAGGTGAAATTAGTGATAGCTTTGATTTCCACATCAGATGTTTCTGGTCTTCGATTTTTATAAGTCAACAGAAAATGCCCATCAGACCGAATAACTTTTACTAAGACGTCATTCCTATATGTGTTATGGTGTAGCTGGGCTCTTGGAGTTCCCCATCAGGTGTTCCAGATCTTCAAATTTATTCTCTCAGCAGAAAATCCTCATCACGTGGAACAATTTTTGCTATGGTACCATTTTTGTATCTCTTATAGTTAAGCTGGTCTGTTTCGGTTCTGCATCAGGTGTTCAAGTTTCCAAGATAAATTATAGCCTGAATGTTGTCCAGCCATATAATAACTATACAATAAAAAAAAATCATTCAAATCCGTCCAGTAGTTCCGAAGATCGGACGCGCAGGCCCGAGGCGTGTACGTACTCTGATAGAATACCTTAACAAATGTTCGCCGTGATTCTTTAAATTGACATAACTTTTTTATTTATGAACCGATTGACATGAAATAAACACTAAGTGTTAAGTGAAGCCTACTACAATATATTAGTGAAAACCGCATCTAAATCGAATAAGCCGTTTCTGATATTAGCGTGCACAAACAAACAGACAAACAGACAAACCGACAAACAGACAAACCGACAAACCGACAAACAGACAAACAGACAAAAAAAAAATTAATTACAATTTCGGGTTCGGCATCGATATAATAACAACCCCTGCTACTTTTTTTTTATATATTTCCATTGTACAGACACCACTTTTCTACAAATTTATTATATGTATAGATACAAGACCTTGTAAAACATTTTTAAAAGAGTAACGGTGGAGTTTCTTGCCCATTCTTCTCCATACGAAAACTACCTTTTCGAATGGGCGACTAGAATCATTTCTATTTAGTTTTTTTTTTTTGACGTTCAAAAGTGCCTTTAATGTGCCTATTTGAAATAAATGATTTGACTTTGACTTTGACTTTGACTTTGAAAACATAATACAACTAATTTGATAGGATAGAAAAAAATCATGAAGATACCTTTAAAAACTTTCTTTCTACAATAAAAACCATACTAATATACCATACTTATCATTCTGATTTTTTGACAGATTATTCTACAAGCAACATACTAAAACACTAGTGTTTTAATTTTTTAGTCCAAACAATAGATTTTTTAAATAATTGCTTCATAATTTGCAATAAATTACCAGGGTTGTGTCATCGCGCTTCTCTTTCTTTTCTATGCAGTCCGACAGAGACCGCGCTTTAGGTCATGACATGTAAGCCCCTTAACAATTTTAGAAGTTCAGCTTTTCATCGGTTACTGTCAAATTGGCCACCATTTCTCCATCTCTCGGTGTTCTATAGAGTACTTTACTATGACCACAATTATGCCAGTATTCTAGTGGCGAAGGTTCCATACAACTCGATTCTTACTGGCTTACCTACCAGTTGAAAAATGGCACAGTCAGTATTCTATAGACAAATAATATAATCATATTAAATATATCTACTCCGGCTTACCTCTTACAAAAATTTAACCTTCGCTACTGTTATTATTATTACTGTTTATTCAGTTGTTGATGTGGGCGTACTGTCTAAGCCTATCAACGAAGATACGATCCCATCCGAAACGAGCTCTAAACTTTGGTGTGAACCCTACACCCGATTAATTAACTTTTTTGGACGGGTAAAAGCACATCGCGAGTATAGGGGAAATTGTCAAATCGTGATGTCATTCCTTCTTAGTTCGGGCCCAAACTCTTAAGTCCGTAGGTGATACGGAGAAGTAAGTAATACTTAGACCGTACTTTCGGCCGAAAGTACGAATCTCGTGCTAAGGGAGTAGATCTCCTGAAACGCACATACACCTTAATTGTAGGTATTGCCTAGTATACATACGCTGATAAATAACCTATAGGTACAATAACCCCTTACTAATAAATGTATTGTAAGTATATCAGACTAGCAGCGCCCCGCGGTTTCACCTGCATAAGTGTCGACCTCGTGGGAATATCGGGATAAAAACTATCCTATGTCCTTTTCCGGGATGCAATCTATCTCTCTGCCAAATTTTATCGAAATCCGTTCAGTGGTTTAGGCGTGAAAAGGTAACATACAGACAGACAGATAGAGTTACTTTCGAATTTATAATAATTAGTATGGATAGTTACACACCGATTTCTCTCTTTCAGTCGTCCGTAGTTTAACTTTCGAAAGAAAAAGACAAAGCGTTGTGTAACTATACACACGTTAAACAACGTTTATTAAAGGGGGTAAGACAGACTCTATCTATGTTTTAAGCCCGTTTTTAGTTTATTTCTAAAACCATCGACAACTTTCCCGCCAAAACCGCACTTCACCCTACTCTATGGCAATTACTCGACGGGGTTGCCAGCAATATTCACTAGTATTACCCCGCGAGCCCAAATGTACCCATACCTCAAGTACCTACGTCACAATTTCACGCTCGCATAGCAGGGGTATCAGCAGACATAGAGGTTGCATCACAGCTTGATAAAAGAGGGTCAAATAGTTTGAAGATGTAACAACTGTTTTTAATAGGAGGTATGTTATGGTTTTTGTATGGAGTGTTGAGCTTTTTTTTTAATTATGGCATGTGGCGTGTACTGCGCAGTATGTGGTCCGAGTTTTCTAAAAAGGTTATTAATGTATTGCTAGTTTGTTGGTCTTCTTAGCGTGTCGATAGCAATCTAAATGGACTCGGCCCAGAATTCAGCTACTTGTTTGGCGCCATCACCAGCGTCCACCAGTTCCTGTAACGTGCAGCTGACAGGACACGCAGGACACGATATTACGTGTCCCATCGTTTGTTGAACAGCACCACATTTACACTCCAAGGCGGAGTCGTCTATTAATCTCCACCTGAACAGGTTTTCCTTGCTTCGGCCAACCTGGGGGTCTACTCCGAAGCGGTTAACCACTGTATCGGCCGAATGTTCGGTCATTTTCTACTACCATTAATTTCCTATATTGACTATTGGTCCCGACCAAACTGTGCCAATCCGAACCTTTTTAGAACCCTTAACCCTTTTTTACCTTTTTTTTCTTTTAAATTCGTAGTAGGACAACAATATTCGAATCAGAAAATGACCGAACATTCGGCCGATACAGTGGTTAACCGCTTCGGAGTAGACCCCCTGGGTCCGGAGTCTGTTTAAAGACTTCCAGGTTACTCAAGGTAACTCCATGTCCAGGTGGGAGGTCTTCAGCGGGTGGGACGAACAGTTTGGGTAAGGAAACAGTCTCGCCACAGCTTCAGTCTTTCTTGTGATGGTTCGCCAGTGAGTGGGACGACAAAAAAACTGTTTCGGCTTTTAAGCCTTTGTGGCACAAGGATGTTGTCGTGCAAAGGGTGTCGTGTGTCGGAGACCATTTTGGGCCTTTCGCTGGAGCTTGCCACCGGGGGGGAGCCTCCCCGAGCGACGTATCTACAGAACCACTATACGTCCGGCGCACCCTGGGCAATCAGCGAGATATCCACGCTGATTGGCTAATCCTTTCACCACGATGGCAATCCAAAGTTTGTTGATGGGTCCTAGCTACTAAACCTTCAGTCTGCAAAAAACTAGATATAATACGGATTACCTAATACCTACGAGAATAGCTCGAATGCCGTAAAGTAGGTAACTCATGGGAAAAATGTTAGCCAGTCAGCAACTGGGTTGACTTCTCAGGAACCTATTAATTATCGCGACTCGTGCATGGAAACTATTGACAGTCGTGAATATTCTGCACGCAGATAGCATATAGATACCTATTGGTGATCCCAAAATCAGACGGATCTTGAAAAAATCATCTCCTGAACAACGTAAAAACGCAATGAATTTTGTTGGACTGGCAAAATGATTTGCTATATGCTTGCTAATTTTTTTTTTTTTTGTTAATTTAGTTTTTTGTGTTTCACCAACTGTGTCCAAATAAACTTCATTCTTTCTTTTTCTTTTCTATGCTTTGGCATTACAAGTGTGGTACGCCCCCGTAGACAGAGTAAACTATAGACTGCTGCATATCTTCTTTTTCATTCGCACAAGAAAAAGAGAAATATATATGTATTAACGCCACTAGCAAAGAAAAGAGACAGAGTAAGAATATTTCTGTCCCTTACTGCGTGTCGGCTAAGCACATCAATGTGCACAACAAGTTTGACGTTTATGAATGAAATAATAAAAACTACACCGCGATTACACGGAAAATAAGATACTTTTCGTGCATAATTCAATAATAGTACATTTGCGCAACTGTGAAAATGGTAAGGTGCAGTGTAATAAGCTGTAAAAATTATAGTATGATGAAGATTGCCGGAATTTTTTGTCCCTTTTGGTGACACGGATACCATGAGTCTATAGGTTACTTTGTCTCCGTACGCCCCTCTGTTCCTAACATTTTGACAGCACAGACTCCTTAAATTAATACTGAATCATGTTTTATCAAAAACAGGTACAATAAAGTATCCAACCTACCTACACCTCTGCCAAATCTTCACAATTTACGAATCTGCTCGAAATGTGAAAAAAAAATCTAAATAAAAATGTCAATAAATTAAAACTGCGGCAGGATTTGTCTCGTGCGTCCTGCGGTTACGGCGATAAGGTCGTTTGCCATACACAAGGTCGAAAGAGCTGTATTAAAAAAAGAGATATAAGTGTTTATTGTTATTTTAGGAGGGACTTACCTAATATTATATTCTTTAAGGTTTGAAGGACCAAATTTTGAGGGAAATGTAGCTATGTAATCCAATCTTACTCTACTATTACACTAATATTATAAAGGCTAAAGTTTGTGAGTGTGTGTGTGTTTATATGTTTGTTACTTCTTCACGCTCAAACGGCTGGAACAATTTTGATAAAATTTTGTAGGGAGATAGCTGACACCCTGGATTAACCTATAGGCTACTTTTATCCCTATATTCCCACGGGATCGATGTTTACGCGGGTGAAACTGCGGGCCGCTGCTAGTAATATTATAAAGGTGAAAGGGGAGGAAAGACGTCCACTGCAGGACACAGGCCTCGTCTAAGCATCGTCATCATTAGGTATTCCGTCTTCAGTCACTGCTGAACACAGGTCTCTCTTTCCATGTTCCAATCCCCTCGCTCATTGTCCGACCGGCATTTCCAGAGATTAGCGCGTACAAACAAACAAACAAGCTTTATTATTAGTATAGATATAGATACATTTAGGCTACGGACTCGAAGTCAGAGGGCGCGGCGGCGCGCGTCGCCCCGCAATCGCTGACTTCGAAACCGAGGCCTTAGGAGTCACCTAGTTTTAGTGGAAACGGGCATTTCTATTAATAAAGTATTAGGTACCTATGCAAAAACGGGTGATCCGATTATCATTCACCTACAGTCCGATTTCACCCATTGCTGAACATAGGCCCATGCTTGAGTCAGCCTCGTCTAGGTTCTACCCGCGATGGTAACAATATCGACCGCCCATTTCACCGCCGGACGGCCGACACTTCGTCTCCCAGTCCTTGGATGTCACTCTGTCACTGCCAGCTCAAATCACACCGAGATGGAAGCGAAGCGGAGCGCAGTTTCAGTGTCATATGAATTTTAACTTTATTGTCATTACTCTATTACTTATTATAGCATGAGAAACTTGAGTCATCGGAGTGCTCGCGACGCCGCGGGCGGCCGCGCGACCTTTCAAGTTTCTCAAGCGATATTATGTATTATACTAATGAAGATAAAGTTTAAAATTTTGTGACACAAACTGCTCGCCGCTTCGCTTCCATTTCGGTGTGATTTGAGCCTTAGCCTTGTGTTTTCAAGATAGAAATACAATTACAGACCTTATTTACTGCACTAAAAGGTACACAATTCAGTGTCTACCTACTACGTCGAGCTACGCAGCGCGGCGTAGCTCACTGAATCGTGTACCTTTTTGTGTAGTAGATAAGGTCTGTAATTGTATTTCTATCTTGAAAACTGCGCGTCGCGTCGCGTCTCGGTGTGAACTGACCCTTACTCCACCTGTCGTCACTGCGCCTTGCCAGGTGTCCTGCACAACTCCATCTGAGTTCCATAACTTGTTTTCCAATATTGAAAGCCTTTGTACAGACGCCGCACATCAACTTATCCGAAACTGTCAAATTTTCCCAATCAATTTTGAACCTTATGCTCTAGCAATAAAGTTGAAAATTTATTAAAGAAATTTGACAGATTGTAGGTTGATGTCTGTACGTCTGCGGATGTCGATGATTGGGACTGGGTTAAATTAAATTGGCTAGGGAAATTCTGCAGACGAGTTGGGATAAAATAAAAACCAACACGATTTGATGTTTTTTTTTTTGGATGCAACGAGCGGGTTCTGTTGGTAATTGAAGTATGAGTTGACAAAATCTGTTTTCTTTTGTTTTGAGTGTTGAGATAGCGATACCCAACACGTCTGTGAAGTTTACACAAATAATTACTGTCATTTCAAGTGAATACACAAACTGCGGTCGACGACCCCAAAAAAAATCATCAAATTAACTTCTTTATTGGTTTATCATGTTTAGATGTAGGGACCCACGACGTCTGCAGTTTCTCTAACTAATTTAACTTGATCTTGTATAAGGCCCTAAGGTCCCAAGCATCGTCACAAAGTTACCGAACTTTCCGAACGTGTACGTAAGCACCACCATTACAAATTAAAACCATTTTGTATTTCGAATGTTCCATATTTCAATACAAAACATTTTTTAAACTAATTTGGAACGCGACGTATTTCCGGCGTTCGGTCGTAAAGTGTTGCCAGTATAAAAAGATTCCTATTTTATTGGAGTAAGGAGGGCGAACACGGGCCAAGAAATATTTGATTTATTGTTATAGGTTTCCTTTGCTTTGTCCTTTTAGCTCACGAAGGTGTAATAATAATAACTGTCACTGCCTTTGATCGTAATATTTTGGACCTGTGGCTGTATAGAATAAGGTTTGGCTGGTACGTTGGCCAATCTAGACTCTGGGCTGAGAGATTTCTGATATAAAAACAAAGGAACACTTTGTTTGACCTGCACCCTAATTGCGTAACACACTATCAGTCGGAATCTGAATCATTTTGAAGCAAATTGCAAATCCATTGCTTCATAAGTTCGAAAATTTTGTCCACGTAAATAACGCAATGAATGTTGTTGAACTGTCAAAATGAAACCGATTCCGATTGATAGTGTTACGCAATTGCCCCGCACGTCGCGCCGACCCTTACTCGAGCCAGCCCACGCCGCTGAGCCTGCAGTTTTAAATTCGTCCCTAAATCCGATCGAGCCTGTCCCTTGCTGCCCTCTCCCAGGGACGCCCTAAGCCGAGATCCGTACCCCACAGGGGATGTCCTAGCGTGTAGTCGCTTAGTTTTTCAAGCCCTACCTGGAGGCCTTAATTTATTGAGGCATCCACAGGCAAGCCCGGTTAAGCATACGACAACCTCATAGGTTGAAAAAAAATGCTTGTCCTGGGACATCGAACATGACATCATGCTCAGCAGTCACGTCTAAGATGCCCCGCGAAAAACAAATTTCTTATACGTTTTTTTGCTATTTGTACAGACGCCAGCACATCAAGCTACCCGAAACTGTCAAATTTTCCCAATCAACTTTGAACCTTATGCTTTAGCCATAAAGTTGAAAATCTATTAAAGAAATTTGACAGATTGTAGTACCTTGATGTGCATCTGTACGTCAGTGTCAGGTTGTATGTTGATTATAAAATATGATTCACGACCGTAACAAAGATGACTTTACAGAATTATAATCATAAAAACTGGCCAAGTGCGAGTTGGACTCGCACACGAAGGGTTCCGTAGCACAAGGAAAAAACGCCGAAAATAACACGTTTGTTGTAGGTATGGGAGCCCCCTTACATATTTATTTTATTCTGCTTTTAGTATTTGGTGTTATAGCGGCAACAGAAATACATCATCTGTGAAAATTTCAACTGTCTAGCTATCATGGTTCATGAGATACAGCCTGGTGACAGACGGACAGTGGAGTCTTAGTAATAGGGTCCCGTTTTTACCCTTTGGGTACGGAACCTTAAAAATCAAAACAGCCATATAAGGTCATACAATCCTCATGATTTACCGACGAGAACATTTGAATCTTGCAGGCAACCCTGATGCTTCCTCCTGAAGATAAGTTTCTTAGATACAACAGAAATAAAACCCTGTTATGTTAGTTAAAACATCTTTTATTTTAAAACATGTGGAAAAACATTTTTAAATCTTTTACTAAAGTGCAGTAAGCCGCAATTCTAACAATCCTAAGAAATGCTAGAAAAGGTATTATTTACTGAGTTTTTCATAGCATCGTAATTATTATCGAAAATTATTTTTGGAGATTTTAATTAATTACACCAAAAAAAAACGTTATTTCACTACTTGATACTTGTCATGTGAGCGAACATTCGATAGCGAAATAAAATTTACCCTATTCTGATGGCGGCGCGGCGCAACCATGGTTGCCGTGGTTGTTCCCAAAGCAATATAGCTCTTAAATTATTACGCTTTTAAAACCTCTTATATATCAGCATAACTGCAGGGAGGACCTATAAAATGTCCTTTTCTCATTTTCCTCCTTTTCAGAATAACGGAGAACAAAACCAATAATAACACTATTGCGATAATCATGTCTTTACGTGTATGACTATATTCTTGTGTTCTCCCTGAGGCACAGATATTAATTCCTTCAAGTGCGGCGGTGTCACCGCACGGGACTGTAATTGTCAAGAGGAGGAGTTCTCAGACTGCACCTTCGCCAGGAATTTTCTGAAATATATCAAAAATTATTTTGTAGGGTGTAGGTTATTCGATTAATTAATCAACTTCGCCTATTGCAGTCCACTGCTGGACATAGGCCTCCCCTCCAGCACCCTGTCCTCCGCATCCAGACTGTCCCAGCCACCTTCTTTACGTCATCCCACACCACGCTTGCCGATACGCGGTCTCCACTTCAGGACTCGTCTGTTCCACCGGCCATCGGTCCTTCGACATGACCAGCCCACTGCCACTTCAGTTTGCTTATTACTCTTGCAAGCTATTTCGGTAATTTCGTTTCTTTTCCGGCAAATTTCATTCCTGACTTTATCTTTCAAAGAGACTGCGAGCATGGCTCGGTAGGCTATTATAATAGAAAAGAACATCCTACTAAGCATTTGAAAGGAGAAATAAACTCATAATCGTTGAATCGTTGAGCTCCTTTAAGTTCTGAGTTGAGCTGCGTGATTACTGACAAATTCGTGCACTGACGGGACAGGTTCACTCAATCTGTGTGGTTCTTTCCTCATAAGACCATTTCAGATACCAATCTACATGATCTTCACATGATCTGACCAAGATTATGTCTGGACTTTAAAAGAAACTGTGACCTCTAGAGTTTGTTTCGGCATTTCTTCTCAGAGAAGTCAGACATGAAACGCAAACCTCATTTTTTTTTTAAATATGATTGTCGTGAAACAGTATTTGTCACACACATCTAAACTTGAATTCAGAATCATCTATATTATTTATCATGTTTCAAAACTTCAAACTCAATGTCTTTCAAGAATTAAAGTCAAAATTCTATTACAACCAATTATTTTATTAAGGACCTTTTTAAAACAGATCCACTCATAAATAAACTTAGAATACAGACCGTTTAAGTAGATAGTTAAGTAAGTGGTACTGAATGTTAATTAACTATGTTTTATTTATTATTACTTTAAACACTTCACTACAAATGTACAGGTGGACTTAATGCCATAGGCATTTTCTACCAGTCAACCAGTGATGCAGAGACGAACAGTGGTAGGTGCAATCAAGAAAATTGAGGAATAAATATTTTAAATATAAAGATACGCATAAACCTATTAAAGCTATGAATACCCAATAAATATTAATAAAAAAATAAATATAATAATATAATTATGAATATGAAATATAAATATAAGCACAAATAAATATACATAAATACACGAATATACTAACAAGAAATAAGACGGCAATGAGAAAACATTACCGTTGTGATGATACTTGCCAGCTTCTTGAAAATTCAAATATTAATAAGGCAGAATGATAATATCGTACCCAACAACATCCTTTAGATTTGGCGCTTCGCAGAGATTATTGTGTCCGAGTCCTAAGCCACGCTCGAACGAATGGAACTCTACCGGAGCACCCGCCGTGGCTCGTGAGGCTGTCACTTTTTCATTCAACTGAGGACATTTAAAATTATTCATAGTCATCATCATGCTGCAGAATAGCAGTATTTAACATGGACGAACTGCCTATCTGACCTCCACAACCCAGTTATTGGGTAACATTATACTCCTTTAAGACTGGTTGTCAGACTTTCTGGCTTCTAACTACTCGTAACGGCTGCCAAAAATCTATGTACTAACTACTACTGATTGCCATCCAGCTGAATAAAATGCTAGCAAAAATCGATAACAGAGTAAATGTGGTCCAAACATGCTTCCTTGTGGAACCCCCTAAGCAATGGATCTTAGACAGCTAGTACTGATACGATAATAAATCCAACGACATCCATCCGTGAAGTAAACGTGAAATAAGCGCGAAGAGGAAGGTTTTATATCAATTTTTTTCATTTTTTTTCTCTCAAGACAGGGATGCTAACAATGTCAAAAGCCTTTGTTAAATTTAGAAGGATGGCGACACTGATTTCTTTTTGCCATAAGGTTAACATCATCAGAGAAAAATATATGGAACTTGGTTTAAATGTACACCACTAACAAGACCCAAGATTTGTCTATTAGATAAGGAGTAACTTTTATAAAGACACAAAAATAATTGTCAGTGTAAAGTTATAGGTAAATAAAGTTAAGTATTGTTTTTTTCAATATTTTTAATCTAAACAGCTTGATTGATTTTAACAATTAATGAGGTACATTTGCCTTGACCCCATGAGTGACACCGGCTTAAGATTTTGTAAGAAAGAAAAACAGTAGTAAAGTCAGACGATATTTAACCAAACAATAATAAAATATGGTTTGAAAGGTCCATATTAATGTTACCTTGCAAGCCAGACTGTAGGGTACAATCTTATCTCCTTTGGAGTGCAGAATGAGGACAGGGAGATGAGGAACTCTGCAGAGGTACTCGTCTGTGTTGAAGGAGTACTCCGAGGATGATGTGAATGGCTTCACGAACGTCTCTTTGTAGTAAGGTAGCCAGGACACCAGCTATAGGTAGAACATAATAATTATTAGTACAATAAACTATATAGAGGGTGGTAGGGACGTCGACGCACAAACTGTAACCATGAACTCAGGACATGATTCTAAACACCCTAGCGTAATTGTTCGTAGATTATAAAAAAATCTGCAGTTTCATACAAAAGTGCAATACCTACGCGATCAAAATGTATGGAACAACAATTTTTTTTTTAATGACTGACCAAAAATTTTAACGTGTGGTTCAGAATCATGTACTGAATTCCTGGTAATAGGTTGCACGTCGATGTTCCTGTCACCCTGTATTATATTTGAAAAGTCGGACAGGCGCCAGCCAATCAAGCTACCCGAAACTGTAAAATTTTCCCAAAAAACTTTGAACCATATGCTTTAGCGATAAAGTTGGAAATCTATTAAAGAAATTTGAGAGATTGTAGTAGCATCATGTGCTGCCGGTCTGTACATTAAAAAACATTTGACTTAGTTAAGAAGACATCAGTCTTAATTTATCAAACTTAAGTTTTTTTATGATTCCTCTCTCTTACTATGCTGTGCCCGACAGGGTCCACAATGATCTCATAAATTTACCCTAAATACACATTCTGGGATGCAATAAATAATTAAGTAGTGAATATTGAACATAATATTACATTTGCTTATAATAGCATGATGAGCTTATAACGTTCCCACGCTGGGACACAGCCTCCTCTCTCTAGGACAGAATGAGTCGTAGCCTGGGCCCGTGTGGTGGATCCACGTGGGCCCAGTGCGGATTGGTGGATGTCACATAATCTCAGAATTTTTGGATATGCTGGTTTTACTCACGATGTTTTCCTTCACCGTTTTGATAGCACTTGTATTGAAATAAATTGGGAAAACCCTAGTGGAGGCTAATGCTAAAGACCAAAACAATCTGAAGATTTCAAATTTCACCTATAATTTAAATAAATTGTTTTTTTTTTTTTAATCTTATAAATTTATAAAATTCAAAGTCCTGACGGACTGATATATCAACGCACAGCCTAAACCGCTGGTTCTAGAGACATGAAATTTGGAGGCTGTGTTCTTTGTGAAGAGCAGGTAGAAAGAAAATTTCGAAATTCCACCCCTAAGAGGGTGAATGAGGGGAGGGTGAAATCAATGTCTTGGCAAGAATCGTAAAATGAAAATGCTGCCTACCTTAGAGAAGGGATGACACGTGATCTCATCCATGAGGTTATTGAAAGGTGCCTCAAGCACCAGGGCATCAGGACAGGGCAGCTGCGGCCGTCCCTGCTCGTGACATAGCTCTGTTAGATGAGCTGCCATGTTTGCTGCTACGGCGGTCCCTGGTGATGTAACAATAGAGCAATGTACGTAAAAGAAGAAATAGTATAACGTAACGCCTGTACTCTCCCCAAGGTTTGGTAGAAGAGTACCTCATAGAACACCCACATTTCACCTGTCATGTAGTCCCATGTAATAGGGGTGAGACTATTACCATCAATCGGGCACACCTACAGACTACGAGCTGCTACTGAGTAATTCCTGGTGGAAAAACCCAATAGCACCTTTCCTGACCTGGGAATCGAAATCAAGACCTGCGCTTGCGACCACTAGTCCAACGAGGCAGTCGAAAGAGAAAGAAAACATCGGCTAAAAAAAAAGAAAAAAATAATAACTTCGTACAAACGCACAATGATAGGAGTACTACAATGATATTATGCAGCAGTACAAAATTTAAAAGCTATGTCTCTGTAGTGGTTACTCCCTTTGACGTGACGTTCACTAATTCGGAAACACGAAGATTACCGAAGTGCATACTTTTTCTGGTTTGACTGTAAGATCACTTTATGTTCCAAGAGTAATCTTTCTCTCTTTCTTTTTTTTCTTTCTTTTGTTTGTAAAAACAAATGGGAGATGTTTATAATGTAAGGACTTACCTAAAGAATGACCCCATATTAACACGGTGGGTCTATTCGTGTCACTAAGTGACTCCATCAGCCAGGCATACACTGCCACAGCATCTTCCACCACACCCTTCTCCGTAGGTCTTATACGAGTTGAGTCTCCGTACCCTGGAATACAAAACAAGATATTCTTTGTGCCCAGGGATTTGTGGTCTTACGCGAATGGATATAGTAAAGAATTAGCATATAAGAAGTCTGAAAGTGGCAGCGGTGAAAGAAAAGTTACTATGTGGAAATCGGTTGTCGTGGTTTGGGCATGTGATGTGAAGAAATTAGGAAAATGTGAGGAAAGTTTTGAACATGGATGTGGATGCTATAAGAGTAGCGAAAGATTAAAGAAACGATGTCCATCCACAAAAACAGAAATTAAATATACATCGAGCCCAAGATACATAAAATATGGTGTACCTCAAGGGTCGATACTAGGTCCATTACTATTTCTCATTTATATTAATGATCTACCTAACGCTATTCGTCACCCTATGGTTTTATTCGCAGATGACAGTACGGCTCTTTTCACAAATAACAAAAATATAAATCATGAACTAGAAATAAATGATTCCCTATCTAAATTAATAAATTGGCTTACAATAAACAATCTTAAAATAAATCTTACAAAAACACATTACATGAATTTCAAGAACAAAAACGCAAACTCAATTCCATTATCTATTGAGTACAATAATGCAACTGTATCTGAGGTTACAAGTACAAAATTTCTAGGTATCTATATAGATTCTAATATGTCATGGAAAACACATGTAAATATTGTATGTAGCAAATTAAATCAATTCTCCTATGCCCTTTACATGCTCAAAAAAGTATCTAACCAAACCACGCTACTTAGTGCATATCATGCCTATGTGGGATCCACTCTATCTTACGGGATACTATATTGGGGATACTCAACTGATAAAGATATTGCGTTCAAGGCACAAAAAAAGTGTATTAGATCATTATGTGGGATACACCAAATAGATTCATGTAAACCTCATTTCATAAACCTCAAGATATTAACCCTCCCTGCTCAGTATATCTACGCGGCCTCAATATTAGTTAAATCAAACATCAGCATCTATGACACATTAACAAGCAGTAGACTTAAAAATACATTACGCAATAAAACATCTCACACTGCAGTCTATAGCAATAGTATTTTTTGTATGGGTATAAAAATATATAATAAGCTACACATAGACATTAGGAACCTGCATTCAATTGCTATTTTTAAAAGGAAGCTAAAAGACTTCCTGATTAAAAAGGCATATTACTCTGTTAAAGAATTCCTTGATGAAAAATAATTATTTAATATTAAAATTATTGTGATATCTACTTATAATGTGATATAAATTATAAGAATAGTATGCTAAGAATATGATATAAAATGTTTGAATATTGATAATTAATATAATTATTATAATGTAAACTGTATAACTGTAATAATGAGTATTACATACTTTTTTAATATTTCTAACCATTTAAATTGCAATGCCTTAACAGGCAACTAAGTTCTAAGAACCTACCTATTGTTAACATCTGCAAAATTCTATACACTTAGTTCGCAATAAAGAATTTGAATTTGAATTTGATGGATGGTCTGTGAGGAAATGGCTACTGCGATGACAGCAGATTTTTTTTGGATATCATGTGTGTTTTCCTAGCAAAAATTGTTCATAATGTTGAATACAATGACCTTTAGGAGGTTTTCAGTGATTTTAATTACAATTTGTATTACCAGCCGCCCTTTAGCTTGTACAGCTTATGTCAACAATGGGCTATCTCTAAGAAAGATAGCCCATTGCCGCTTTCCCCTACATATACAGGGTGCTATGCTGACCTCGTTGGCCCTCTATCGGATCACTTGCCTCGTTTTGTATTCTAGATTAGCAAGATTTAATGATGTATAAGAGCTATAACGGTATACATCATCAAATCTAGCAAAATTTTGTACATAGTAACTTTTGACTTGCTTAAATGCTCAGATTGCAATAAAATTATCTGATAATTATGAAATACTGTTTTCACTCGAAAATCGTCGGTTCTAGGTCATTACGAATGCCTACTCAAAGTACGTAATTAATTGGACAGTTCATGTGAAATATAATTGAGCAATTCATTAAAAAACTATGAATGAAAATACCTCGATAGTCAAATGTGATCACATGGAAGTTTAGTTCTTGAAAAACTTTGTACATTTGCAGTCGATGTGGCGACGCACGATGGTTTGAATTACCTGTAAATTAATCAGGGTAATTAAAATAACAATATTAAGTTATTCCTAACACGGAAATAAATTATAAAAGCATGATTTTACTAAAATGAGTACCCAGCACCTGTGTTTTTTTTTGTTCGGAGTTTGTGGTTTTGTTGCTAAGATAAAAGGTGAAGGCGCTATAAAAAGTCTTGCGAATTGAAAATAATGTAATTTTTTACGTTATTTTAGTGCGTTCAGTTTCTCTCCATAATATTAAACTATTCATAAATATCATTGGTATCATATGATAAGGATGATGTTTATGAATAGAGAGTATAAACTCGTCAATCTCTCATAAAAGTTCAGAAAATAAATTAATTTCTCACCATGACAGTATAATACGACCGTGTTCTTCGTCCGCTTCAGTTCGTCATGAAGACGAGCATCCACCTTCAAATAGTCTCGGATAACGAACACTTCGCGAAACATAGAACATGGTACGATGTGCCATACACCTGAAACCAGACCTTAAATGAGACGTTTGTATAAAACCGGAATAAATGGCATTAAACACAATGTACATTCTGGAATCGATTCTCTAAATGATGGTAAAATCGCATCAAAATCCATTAGGTACCTACATACGAGTAGAAGAATAACGTGGTCATACTGACAGACTTGAAAAACGAACTTATTATCTATAGCTTACTTATTTCAGTATAACTATTTAATAGTTATAAAAACTAGTTCACAAAATTACCGAGTTTGATAGGACAGTCGTCGACAACAGAGTTGAACTCGATATTAAAGTGCCTTCCTCCGACGACGTTGCAACTCGACGGGTTCTCATAGTCCAAGTTTCTTGGATAGTTTACTGCAAACAAAATTAATTTGGCAAAGTTTGTGCGCAAAATGGAAACGCCTGACAAAATTGTTATAGCATAGTTTAACATTAGCATTTCTTCTTTTTTATAACAGGCGTTTTTTTAACAAAATGCTACACTGACCAAAATGTTAAAGGCGAAGTTTTAAGCTAGTAAATGGTTGCTATTCTTATTTTACAGGCGTTTTGGTAAAATAATTTGATGTCTAACTAGATACTTACTACAAGTAGAAAATACCATTTTCCTCTGAACTGACTTGCTGTATTTGAAGACTAGAGGCAGAACAGCCACCTGAACTACTAACAAACTGGCTGTGACCGAAGCACCTGCTAGTAACAAAGCCCTAGGAAAAATCAATAATAATTTTAACACACAGAAACATACTTGCGTAACAAATTATTAATTTTAATCTGAATCATTTTGATGGATATTGCTAATCTATTGCTTCATAATTGAATTAATTAAACAATTATTTAGACCTACAATTATTATAGATAACCACTAAATATGAAATTGGAACAGACCTTACATGTTGTAAAAGCACACGGTATCCGAATATGTAGGCCTTATAAAAATAGACAATGGCGCCGATTCCCTTGTTCACAAACTGAACTAAATTTAAGTTCAGTGACGGAAGATAAATATTAGTTTAGTCCTGTCAAATTAAGATACTTTAGCAAGTTTAGAGGTGATTAAAAACATGGCTACTAAAAATACGTCAAAACGTTAGGCGCTGTCTAACTTGACAGGACTAAACTGATATTTATCTTCTGTCCTTTTCTTAATGAAATAGAAAGAAAAAGATGTGAACTTAAATTTAGTTTAGTTTGTGAACAAGGGAATCGGCGGCGCCATTACCAATTTATACTTAACTAAATATTAAAATTAATGTTTGTTTGACTGTCCCGAATGCGTCCCTCCATTCATCTAATTGCGATGAAACTTTGGTTTCTTGGTAGGTATTGGCGCCGATTCTGTTGTTCACAAACTAAACTAAATTTAAGTTCATGCATCTTTTTCTTTCTATTTCATTAAGAAAAGGACAGAAGATAAATATTAGTTTAGTCCTGTCAAATTAATATATTCCATAGACAATTTAGACGAGATTAAAAAGTTGGCTACTAAAAATACGTCAATTTACGTCAGGCGCTGACTAATTTGACAGGACTAAACTAATATTTATCTTCTGTCCTTTTCTTAATGAAATAGAAAGAAAAAGATGCGAGAACTTAAATTTAGTTTAGTTTGTGAACAATAGAATCGGCGCCATTATCTAAAACAGCCTACTAAACCTACTTCCTACTAATATTATAAACGCGAAAGTTTGTGACGATGGATGGATGGATGGTTTCACGCAAAAACTACTGAACGGATTTTGATGAAACTTTACAGTACCTAATACAGCTTATATATACCTACATCAGAATAACATATAGGATACTTTTTATCCCGATGTTCCCACGGAATCGACACTTATGCGGGTGAAACTGCCGACCGCGGGGCGCTGCTAGTCCTACTAATATTATAAAAAACTAGCTTCTGCTCGCGACTTCGTCCGCGTGAAATTTCTTGTTCCCCCGACCCACCCCGTCGCATCACATCGCCTGCCCGCGCTATTAGGTACTTCGTTTTCGCTTAGCGTTCTTTCTTACTTTTTTTCTTTTTGCTCGGCTCCTAAGAGTCATAGCGTGATGTTAAATAGCCTATAGCCTCCCTCAAGAATTGGGCTATCAAATGCATAAATATTTTTTCAAATCCGACTGGTAGTTCCAGAGATTAGCGCGTTCAAACAAACAAACTCTTCAGCTTTATTATTAGTACCTATATAAATAGATGCGAAAGTTTGTGAGGATGAATAGATGGATAGATGATGTTTGTTACTCTTTCACGCAAAAACTACAGAACGGATTTGGATGAAATTGGCACACATACTGTTTAAAACCAGGATGAACACATAGGACCCCGATATTCTCACGGGATCGAGACATGCGGGTGAAACCGCGGGGCGCTGCTAGTAAATTTATATAAAAAACTCACCCAACCACCATATTGAATTAGATCTAATCTTTATCTTTTTACTTTTTTATTTAGTTTATTCTTTTCTCTACAATGTTTTTCGCACATTTTATAATTTTTATTGATGTTTAATTTTTAATATTTTTCTAAAAAATCATTTTCCGCTGATACGTTGTTGACCCATATGTCAAATCAGTGACATTTTGTAAGATTTTGACATTTCATTGGCGATGCTCGAAAAATATAGGTACAGACGCCCAGGACATCAAGCTACCCGAAACTGTCAAATTTTCCGAATCAACTTTGAACCTTAAGCTTAAGCGATAAGGTTGAAAATCTATTTAAGAAATTTGACAGATTGTAGTAGCTGATGTACTGGCGTCTGTACAATAGGCAGCAAATGAAATGAGTTTTTACTTTCAGAGTAGGATCTGTCTATGGTCAACATAACTTAATTCCTAATTTTGCACAAAAAGAGCCTGGTACAAGTTTAAATACCTAAATTTATGTTGATTGTCGTTCCAGGAACCGAGCAGGGGTGGCCCAGTGGTTACGGCCCCGACTTAAGAGTCGGTCGTGAGTTCGAACTCAGGCAGGCACTTTACTTTGTGTATTTAATTTCATCACCACTGCTCTCAAAACGGTGAAGGAAAACATCGTGAGGAAACCTGCAAGTCCTAGAACCAACAATTCGAAGACATGACATCCACCAAGCCCGTACTGGGCCCGCGTGGTGGATTGTGGCCAACTCCCTCTCACAGAGGAGAGGTCTGTGTCCCAGCAGTGGGAACATTATAGGCTGATTATGGCTATGTAAATTACATCATACTCACAGAGGTGTACAATTGAACTTGTTGTTTTAAGTCCCAAAAATCGATATTGCGCGGTAAACTCTGCTTGCGCGGTGCAGGATTTTACGTGACGTCAGTATGATGCGTAGTTCGCATGTGGCGGTGTAGATGTCGCTACATTTACAAAAATAAAAACGTGTGATGATAACCGGTTAAAAAAATAAAACAGCTGTTTATTTTATAACAAATATATTAACTTAATAAATAAAACAATGAAGTCTCAGTAATACCATTTGGACTTTTAAGCATTTATAGGTACAATTACTTAAAGATTTAATTATTGTATTATTTGAGAATGTGTAAATATTATGTCAATATCTAAAAGATTATTTTGTCTGTTATATATTTGTTTTATTTTGATATTTCTGTTTTAATAACCGCGTGTAGTCAAGAGCAAACATATGCAAAATTCAAAACCGTCTCGTCGTTTTACATTGTTGAAAAGTCATAAAATATACAATAGTATGTGTGCTAAGGGCTTTCGCCAAAACCCGCGCGTGCGGTAGGCGTACAACGCGTGAGTACGCGGCAGGCAACCTGCTCGCGGACTTGTTTCTTCAAAACAGTTGTGCGCCGTTTTGTCACACGCGTATAAAGTATAGCTACGGACAAAGGTTACGAATTTTCTACTTGGTAACCTACTTGTCAGGAATACACACATACACATCTGTCGACTTAGTCGCCGACACGGGGGAGATAGTTAGAAAAAGCACCACTTCTGTAAAGAAAGAGTCGCCATCTACTTTACTAAACCGAGAAACTATTAGTTTCATTCCCCACCCCGCTAACTTGCTATGAGACGCGGCATCTATAGACACATTAGTTCACATAGTCCGATAACCGTCACTTAGTCTCGTACGGAAAGAGGTGGACTGCAGTGCTAAGTAAAATTCGAATCCAGTCTTAGATGAATACTTTTTGGTAAATCTTCTTTTTTTATACTTAGTTCCCGTTAAGATATGTAGATGGCGTTTCGAATCTGTATGCTTCGAAATGGTACAAGCGGGCTCTCTTTTCCCGTATTATTATTAGGTATACACTTTGGTCGTTTTTTTTTAATTTTAAATGGCAAATAATCTATTTCGGCAGTCGACCTGACCACACCCGATAAAATCTGTAATGTTCACCATTAATTGACATTAAGGTGTCAAAAAACGCTTTGTATTTGGGCAGCCGTTATTGTGTGACCGTTTTCTAAGGAAACCAAAGCTTTAGAAATAACAACATGAATACATATTTTTGCCTGTTACTTTACAGACGCCAGCACATCAAACTACCCGAAACTGTAAAATTTTACCAATCAACCTTGAAGCTAATGATTTAGCGATACAGTTGAAAATCTATTAGAGAAATTTGACAGATCGTAGTAGCCAGTAGTACCTTGATGTGCTGGCGTCTGAACATACAATGAACAATCTTGTGCTGTAGTGTAGACAGCAAAAGATCTCGCCTCTATCATTACGAAAAGCTACATTATATAATGCACTGTTGGTATTACTTTAGCTTCTATTCTAAGATCAATTTCTTTAAAATTGCGTTTTATTTTAATTCTATATTGTGACATATAGTAGGCCTTGCATTGAAATTTAAAAAATCTTCGTACAGGAGCCGCACCAGGTGTATCACACACACACACACACACCCCCACACACACGCACGCACGCACGCACGCACGCATGCACGTGCATCACTCAAAGTGTGTTAGAAATTGTCTGTGGCATTAAGTTCGCCTCTGTACATTTGTGTGCTTGAACTATTAAATAAATAAGTTATTATTGCTAAATTTTTAGGACACTCACTAGTGGCGCCATCTAGTGACACTCACTCTCATTCACATTGTGATCTAATTTATAGTATAAAATTGTACTATTAAGAGCTAAGAACGGGTAGTCAGTGTTTTATAGTCCACCCACATTTCGCCAAATTTCTTAATGAAAAACCCAGTAAAACTGCCGGGGATTGAACTTAAGAACCCACGCTCAACAGTTGCGCTTGCGCCGTAGACCAACAAAGCATGCCAAATCCAGGAGGTGTACTCCCTAAGCACGAAATCCGTAATTCTTATAAGATTTTTTCGGATCCTGAGCTAAGAATGAATGACAGTTTCTGGGTTCGAAAATTTTCATTTGTCACTTGTTTTGACAGAGCAATGGTAACGGCTCCGACTTACAAGTTGTAGGTCGTGGGTTCGGACCTCAGACAAGCACTTTACTTTGTGTAAATAATTTTATCACCACTGCTCTCAAAACGGTGAAGGAAAACATCGTGAGGAAACCCGCATGTCCTAAAACAAAAAATTCAAGGAATGTGACATCTTTCAACCCGCACTGGGATCGCGTGGTAGATTGATAGCCCACTCTCTCACTCGAAGAGAGGAGGCCTGTGTCCCAGCAGTGGGAACATTATAGTGTTTCGGCGCTTTGCAAACGGAGCAACTTTATTTGAGGCAACTATCAACTTTTTTAAATTTTCCTTTGAAAGTTGCCAGATGCTACATCCAAATGGCCCGAGATGTATGTAAACAACTAGTTGCCAATTGTTGCAATAGTTGCTCCATCTGCAAAGTGCCTTAAGACGGGTCCGTATCTTCGTTGACGGATTAGAGAGTAGACCCTCAGGTATAAGTAAGGACATATTTCATCAGTGTATTCTAGATTTTCTATTTATTTAGCTACTAGGAACCCTGGTTAGCACTTAGTTGTCCTAACTTATAATTATTATTAAGTAATATCAAAATGGCCGATAAAGGCAGAGAGAAGAGTCGATTGAGGGCTGGAGAAGTGTGATGCTCCTTATTGAATGTGTTGGTGGATGAATTCCCTGTAAAAAGAAAAAAATTAAAGTAAGTAATAACAGCTGCACGGGTCAATTGATCAAGTTAAGCTACGCTTGCCGCGGTTGGTCCGTGGATGAGTGATCATCTTTACATACCAAGGATGAGGGCCTCTAAAAGCACGTTAAGCCGTTGGTCCCGGCTGTCATTCGTGGATCTTTGACAGTCTTCAGAAGCCCGAAAGTCTGACAATCAGTCTTACCAAGTGATACAAGGTCTGGCTGGTCCACAAATTTAAGGTCGCTCAGCGCGCTATGGAGCGAGCTATGCTTGGAGTCTCTTTGAAGGATAAAATTATCCTGAAAAGAAACGGAGTTACCGACATAGCTTGCAGAGTAAGCAAACTGAAGTGGCAGTGGGCTGGCCATGTGTGTCGAAGCACCGATGGCCGGTGGAGCAGACGAGTCCTGGAGTGGAGACCGCGTATCGGCAAGCGTAGCGTGAGACCCACTACCTCAAAAAGGTGGCGCAGAGGGACAGACTGGATGCGGAAGACTCAGAACCGGGTGTTGTGGCGCAGTCTAGGAGAGGCTTATGTCCAGCAGTGGACTGCGGCAGGCTGAATTGGTTAACTAGGTATCGCATTAAAAATGTTAAGTCTTACCCTATAATTTCGGGAAGGTCCGTAGCGTGGCAGATCCACTTGTGTCCGAGATCGTGCTTCTTATCGTACGCGTGTAGTCTGATAGTCGCGTCGTTATCTGTGCGGGACTGTTGTATCGATCTGTATAGCTGTAAGGGAGAAATATACAGGGTCAAATGAAATTAGTTAGCAAAACTCCGCAGACGTGATGGGTATCGATATCTATATTAAAAAACCGGTCAAGTGTGAGTCGGACTCGCGCACCGTTGGTTCCGTACAAATTTGTAGGTATTTGTTTGTAGCCGTAGAATGTAGAATGGGTACCGGCAGAGATTTAACTTTTCTCTGGTTCTCGTACTAATACTATTACTATCATAATAGTATTATTATTACACTCACCCTCAGTCCCACAACGAAAGGCACAATAACATAATTCTTAGCATGTATTATGAGTACCGGCAGAGATTTAACTTTCCTAAGGTTCTTGTACTAACCATTATTACTATTACTTTCATATTATTATTATTACACTCACCCTCAGCCCCACAACGAAAGGCACTATAACATCATCCTTACAATGTAGAATGAGTACCGGCAGAGATTTGACTTTCCTAAGGTTATCGTACAACTTATTATTACTTTCATATTATTATTATTACACTCACCCTCAGCCCCACCAGGAAAGGCACTATAACATCATCCTTACAATGTAGAATGAGTACCGGCAGAGATTTGACTTTCCTAAGGTTATCGTACTAACTATTATTACTATTACTTTCATATTATTATTATTACACTCACCCTCAGCCCCACAACGAAAGGCACTATAACATCATCCTTAGCGTGCAGTATGAGTACCGGCAGAGATTTGACTTTCCTAAGGTTATCGTACTAACTATTATTACTGTTCCTTTCATATTATTATTATTACACTCACCCTCAGCCCCACAACGAAAGGCACAATAACATCATCCTTAGCGTGCAGTATGAGTACCGGCAGAGATTTAACTTTCCTAAGGTTCTCGTACTAACTATTATTACTATTACTTTCATATTATTATTATTACACTCACCCTCAGCCCCACCAGGAAAGGCACTATAACATCATCCTTACAATGTAGAATGGGTACCGGCAGAGATTTAACTTTCCTAAGGTTCTCGTACTAACTATTATTACTATTACTTTCATATTATTATTATTACACTCACCGTCAGCCCCACAACGAAAGGCACTATAACATCATCCTTACAATGTACAATGGGTACCGGCAGAGATTTAACTTTCCTAAGGTTCTTTGTACTAACTTATTATTACTATTACTTTCATATTATTATTATTACACTCACCCTCAGCCCCACAACGAAAGGCACTATAACATCATCCTTAGCGTGCAGTATGAGTACCGGCAGAGATTTGACTTTCCTAAGGTTCTCGTACTATTATTACTATTACTTTCATATTATTATTATTACACTCACCGTCAGCCCCACAACGAAAGGCACTATAACATCATCCTTACAATGTAGAATGGGTACCGGCAGAGATTTAACTTTCCTAAGGTTCTTTGTACTAACTTATTATTACTATTACTTTCATATTATTATTATTACACTCACCCTCAGCCCCACAACGAAAGGCACTATAACATCATCCTTAGCGTGCAGTATGAGTACCGGCAGAGATTTGACTTTCGTAAGGTACTCGTCAGACTTGAACGTTTGTTCTTCATTCGATCGGAATGGCGCTACGAATGTAGATTCGTAGTACGGTAGCCATGTGACTAGCTGTAAAGGAAATATTACGATCAATATGAATATTGTAATAATCGATTTTTAGGACTTCAAGGATTTGAAAAGGGTTCTCTTAAACAAATATCGTCGTTACTTTGATCCTCTCTACATGACCTAACCATCTGAGCATACTTTTTTTTAAATAATAAAATGACCTTACCCTCGATAAAGGATGTTTAGCGACCTCATCAGCCAAGTTATTAAAGGGCGCTTCGAGTATCAGTCCTTTGGGCTGCGGGAGCGGGGCAGGACGCTCCAGCAGGCTCACCGACAAGTCCTGCAGGTTGCCCAGCAGGTGCGACGATATTGCTGTGCCTAGATACACACACATAATCAGCCTATAATGTTCCCACTGCTGGGACACAAGCTTCCTCTCGATGAGAGGGAGTGGGCCGTAATCCACCACGCGGGCCCAGTGCGGATTGGCAGGTGTCACATGTCTTCGAATTTTTGGTTCTAGCACATGCCGGTTTCCTCACGATGTTTTCCTTCACCGTTTTGAGAGCAGTGGTGATGAAATAATTTACACAAAGTAAAGCGCCTGTCTGGGTTCGAACCTACGACCTACAACTCGTAAGTCGCGGCCGTTACCACTTGGCCACCACTGCTCACTGGATACACATCACACCAATATTATAAGCCGAAAGTTTGTGAGTGTGTGTTTATATGTTTATTACTTCTTCACGCTCAAACGGCTGGACAATTTTGATAAAATTTTGTATGGAGGTAGCTGACACCCTGGATTAACATATATGCTACTTTTTATCCCGATATTCCTGTAGTGGTATCTACAACGCTAAATGCGAACAACGCGTCATACTGACGTCACGCAAAATCCTGCATCGCGCAAGCAGAGTTTACCGCACAACTAGTACAGATACAACGGCCCGATATTAATCATCGGGCAGTTGCCCACCAGACACAACACCCGTCTGGTCGGAGGATCCTCCCTTTTCTATAGAGTATGAGTGAACTTTACACCCTGTTCCTCATACCTCTATGTTCCGACGGGATCGACACTTATGCGGGTGAAACCGCGGGGCGCAGCTAGCTATTTATAAAACTTACCTAAAGAGTGTCCCCACACGAATATGTCCTTCTCTCCGCTGAGGGTAGAGTGTAGCCACTCGTACACGACTAACGCGTCTTCCACGACTCCTGCTTCAGTTGGCCGCAGGTTTGTGGAGTCGCCGTAACCTGGAATACAAAGATAAGTAATAATAACAATCCTAAGGAAATATTCCAGTAAGTGCTGGTAGGGATCTTGACCTTCTTCCGGGTTCTGGGTTTGTTCTGGATAGCCGTGGAATACCTATAATAGAGGAGCCCGTGGCTAAATAATAACAGCCGCACAGGTCGATCGATCAGGTTAAGCTACGCTTGCCGCGGTTGGTCTGTGGATGGGTGACCATCTTTACATACCGAGACCCCTCCGTGCCTCGGAAGGCACGTTAAGCCGTTGGTCTCGGCTGTCATTCGTGGATCTTTGACAGTCATTACGGGAAGTCAGAAGCCCGAGGGTCTGACAATCAGTCTTACCAAAGGGGTATCGTATTACCCAGTAACTGGGTTGTGGAGGTCAGATAGGCAGTCGCTCCATGTAAAATACTGGTATTCAGCTGTATCCGGTTAGATTGGAAGCCGACCCTAACATAGTTGGGAAAAGGCTAGGCAGATGATGATGAGCCGTGGAATACCTCTACTCTCCTCAAAACATGTCACATTATGTGCTAGCGACCGCTTTCAGCTGGTTCAATGGATAGGGTATGCCTCAGGGGTGGTCCCATATAAATTTTATTAACTTTGCTTAGGCAGTTTTTGAGTTAGCTTCAATAATACGTATTTTTGCCACTTAGTTTACATTGATGATGTTATAATGACTTCCTGTCACAGATAATTACATAGCAAGTCATGTTATACGAATTTGTGTGGGGAATTACAGCTTAAAAGTAAAAAGTAAAAACTTTTTTACATAAAAAAAAACAACAGACTTCCAAAAAAGACACTACAAAGTAAAAAATAACTTTAATTTCGGAAGTCGGTGGGATACAACGAAAACGCGAACCCAACGACACCGACTTCCGAAATTAAAAGTTATTTTTCACTTTGTAGTGTTTTTTTGGAAGTCGGTTGTTTTTTTTTTTGTGGAAAAAAGTTTTTTTCTTTAATGGTTTCATGTTTGACAAGATCCATAATAGTAACAGTATTTTTACACGAATATGAACGTATTAGAAATTGACGTGTATTTAGAAATTCATAATCATACCTCTGTAGTCAAAGGTGATGGTGTGAAACTCCATCTTCTGGAAAAACTTGTACAGTTCAATTCTATGCGTCGCTGCTCGGGAGTTAGAATTACCTGAAATAAATTACAGCAAGTTTTAACATAAGCATAAACTAACAGTTTATTACTAACTCACACACTAAATTATTACTTATTAAAGGGGATTGTGCTTGTCATTTTGGGGGGGGTTTGCCTTAATCGCCACGCTTGGCAGGCGGGTTGGCGATCGCAGTATGGTATGGTGGTGGAATGCGTAAAGAACGCTGCTGCCCATTCTCCGGTACGACCCTTAGTCGCCTTTTACGACACCCACGGGAAGTATGGGGTGGTGCTATTCTTTAAGTCCGGCACCACACAGCGAGAAGCACAGAACCGGTCGAAGTGGAAGTGCTTGGGGGAGGCCTATGTCCAGCAGTGGACGTCTTTCGGCTGAAATGATGATGATGATGATGAAAGGGATTGACGACTGATACGGAGCCTGGCATATCTACCAATCCGCCATTTTGTTTTTTTTTTTCAAAATGGCGGCCATTCATGAAACCTATATAATTCGATAGTTGACATCAATGCAAACAGAAATGATAATTAGACCTAACCACGTAAAGCGTCACGTTTCCGAGATATTGATCACGTGACATTCATATGCTTCTCGCCATCAAACTCGAAAGTTTGGCGAGTAAAATTGTAAAAACAACAAAAAAATTATAATAAATAAAAATAAAAAAAAATAGTTTTTGAACTTACTTAAATTTTGTTGCGTGACAGTAAGTATGCCAGGTTTCAATCCATTTTGTAAATATGTGAGCACCATGTCTCTATCACATAATTAATGTAGGTATATATGACATTGCATTTTTTTTTGTATCGAGAAAAAATCATTGAATCGTGTATTCCTTTTACATGATACTAGACCAAAGAGTCGAAAAACATATATCAAAATGTTAAATCCCTATTCCACATACTTAACAAGTTAAGTACATGAAATGGAAAAACCACATTTTTTTTCAACATATCACCTTAATCTTACCGTGACAATATAGCATTATGGGTGTCTTAGACGTGGCTAGTTCTTCATCTAGTATTCTATTCAGGTCCTCCCTGTCCGTGTTGAACTCGAAACTGCCTTTTAGTCGTTCATACACAGTCTTTGGTAGTATGTGCCATATACCTGCAAATAAAACGTGTCTTGTTCATAAATCAGGATATCTTCATCATCAGCTTAGAGCAGTCCACTGCTGGACATAGGCCTCTCCTATTGCACGTCATTTAGCTCGATTCTCGGCAACTCTCATTCATCTGCTACCAGCCACCCTGCGAAGATCGTCGCTCCACCTAGCCTGAGGGCGTCCAACGTTTGCCGATTCGCGGTCTCCACTAAAGAACACGTGAACGGTCATCGGTTCTACGGCTTGTAGCGGTATCTACAACGCCACATGCGTACAACGCGTCATACCTACTGACGTCACGCAAAATCCTGCATCTCGCAAGCAGAGTTTACCGCGCAACTAGCATAATTATTATACAACGGCCCGACATGAATCATCAGGCAGTTGCCCACCAGACACAATTCCGTCTGGTCGGAGGATCCCCCGATTAAGCTGAAATTAGTCAAAGTCCGACCACTACAGTTACATATAGCATATACGCAGGAGCCCTGCGTATATGCGTACCTGGGTAATCTCCATTGAGATTGGCCACCGTGACCGAAAACGGTCGGGGAGGCTATTATATTATAGCATATATCTTACCAATTTTAACCTTGCATTTGTCTACTTTAGATTCATACTCGATGCTGAGGTTGCGCGCGCCTTCGATACCCGACTTCGACGGCTCTTCGAAATCCGCGTTTAGTGGCCATTGTACTGAAAGAAATTTAAATAAAATTTCAAGAACAGTTTGGAGTTTATTGATTTAGTAGCTGCGTCCCGCGGTTTTACCGGAATACGTCTCAATCCCGTGTGGGTATATCGAATTAAAAAGAATCCTATGTCTTAGGACATAGGATACTTTCTTCTTTCTTTTATGTTGTTGAGCAGACAATTTTTTTTAACACACTTTCAATCACAATCTGAGTCATTTTGATGGATATTGCTAATCCATTGCTTCATACATTCGAAAAAATTGTCTGCTAAACAACGTAAATAACGCAATGAATGTTGTTGAACTGTCATAATGAAAGCCATTCCTACTGTTACTGTGTTACGCAGTTACCCCGTTGATCGTACTAGAAAATCTGTGTTCAAATCTTACCAAAATTAGCGAAAATAAGGTTTCTTCTGAACGCCTTCGAGTATTTGAAGATCAGAGGCACCACAGCTACGTGGAACACGAACAGGCCGGCGGATATGGAAGCACCTACCAATAGCACCCTGGAAATTATAAAAGAAAAAATCTCTTAACATCAATATACCCATATAATTAGAATAGAATAGAATACTCTTTATTATGTACACCGTATAAATAGGCTATTTGACAATGTAAAAAATAAGGTCATAATTATTGACACTCGTATAGATTATCGCTTTTAAAATCGATTTGCATTAATTTTACTACAAAACAATGTATTATTTATAAAAAAAATCCCGAAAAAACTTCATCTTTTTAAATCTGGCGCCACGTAATCGAAAACGGTCTAGATTGGCTGAACTTAAGATGACGTCATGATTTAGTAAATTTCTGTCTATCGTTGACAGAACAGATGACTTTTGTCTAGTATCTCGACCGTTTCAACGTTTGTTTACGTGAATCGTGACGTCATGACGCCATATTGTTAAAGATAGCGTTTTGGCGGCTTATTTAAACAGTACATTTTTATTTACTATTTTTTAAAAGAAATACATTATGCAATTTGAAGTAATAGGTTTTTGTGGGCTCGTTAGACACCATTAAATAATCTGAGATGTTTATCAGAAACCAGTCAAATAGCCTATTACAGACATAATTATAGAAACTGTACAAAGGGTGACACAATGGTCGGTCTTATCGCTAAAAGCGATCTTTTAAAGACAACCTTTGGATGGATTTAAAAGGGCAAGGACAGACAAATACTGTAGGTAGTCTGTGGTGTAATTATGTGGGGAAATAAGCATAATCATCGTACGATGTTCCCACTGCTGGGACACAGGCCTCCTCTCTGTGAGAGGGAGTGGGCCGTAATTCACTACGCGGGAACTGTGCGGGTTGGTAGATGTCACATGTCTTCAAAATTTTGGTGCTAGGACATGCCGGTTTCCTCACGATGTTTTCCTTTACCGTTTTGAGAGCAGTGGTGATGAAATAATTTACACAAAGTAAAGTGCCTGCCTGGGTACGAAACTATGAACTACCACTCGTGTTCGTAGGTTCGAAGTGACCGGGCAGCAGTGGTGGCCCAGTGGGAAGATTGACCAAAATAAAATCTTTAAAAACTTTATAGGGTACTGAACTAGGCAATGCTTCAAACATCATGTATGTTTGAAGCATTGCCTAGTTTCCAAGTCAGTTCTCCTCGAGCTTCAAAACCAAAAAATTGTCTTCATGAAGTCTATATTGATATTATATTAGTACCATATTAATAGTTTGTCACATATTGCTATATACCAAGTTTGTATGTGTGCTAGAAGAAAAATACAGAAATGTTTATACTGGAAAAGGTGTATTAATTTCAGTTGGGTAGTAGGTACAGTAACCTAACAGCAACAGAGGTAGTGATGCCCAAGAACAGTAGCATGTATAGCTGTCAAAGGTAAAATAAGCCGACGTACGGTTAGCAACAAAAGTCGATTAACACTTCAGTTTTCTTAATCTCAATTATTGAGCAAAATATTTGTTCAAAATTGCAGCAGAAGTACAATGCAATTTTGAACAAATATTTTGCTCATTATCTGACATTAAAAAAATGTAAGGTGTTAATCGACTTTTGTTGCTGACTGTAGGTACACGAACGTCAAAATATCGCGTCGGGATTTTATCGCGCACTAGATTTTCAACTCTTGAGAATCCCATAGCGCGCAACCCAGCGCGTTAAAAAAACACAGTGTTGGATTTTCAAGTCTCGGCGCTAAGCAGAGCGTTGAAAATCCAGTGCGAAAAAAAACAATGGCCCGGGAAAAACTCGCCCGTGTGACACTAACATTATAAAGGCGAAAGTTTGTATGTTTGTTACTACTTCACGCACAAACAGCTGAACCAATTTTGATAAAATTTGGTATGGAGGTAGCTGACACCCTGGGTTAATACATAGGCTACGTTTTATCCCGATATTACCACGGGGTCGACACTTATGCGGGTGAAACTGCGGGGCGCTGCTAGTCTGACATAACTGTGAAAAGAATGTAGGTATATGATTCAGAGACAGGTTCTTTGTTTAAGTGTGTGGTTACCCATACCACAGAGGGCAAAGGTAGAAACGATAATCTTCCTGTTGATAATTAAAAAAAAAATCTATAGCAAAGAAATAAAATGTTCTAACCCGTCAAACCTACTAGAAGCCGTTTGCAACGGTTTTTTTACAATTATATTTATTGTTGGATATAGTGTATTTTATTATGAACTAGCTGCGCCCGCGACTTCGTTCGCATGCATGTCGGAAAAAACATATTGGATATCATGGATTTTAATTTTTTTGAGCGGAAAGTAGCCTGATTGGCTCCTTATAACATCAGCTATCTGCCAGTGAAAGTCTTGTCAAAATCGGTCCAGCCAGTTCGGAGATTAGCCGGAATAAACAGACAGAAAGACAAGTTCAGGAATATACTTTCATATGCACTAAGTAAAAAGCTGTTATTTTGACATTACAAACAGACACTTTAATGAAAAGTTATTATGTCTCATTAGTAGGTGTTGTTTATATGAAAAAAAAATAGCTGGTTCATGCAACACTTGTGGGGTTAATAGTATTTCCATGGATTATTTAACATTTATATACTTAATATAAATAAAACAGCTCAAGATTATCTTTATAATTAGTTTATCACCTAGGCAACTAGTACTTTTGATTTAAATAATAATTAACAGGCTCATTACAGAAAGAGTACAAAGTAACAAAGATTAAAAAACATTCCGTCAATGCCAATACTTTAATAAAAATATATGTAATGACCAGAAATAAGATAAAAGTAATTAGGAACTGATAAATTCAATGTCCTCATTAACTTATACATTACATGCAGTGATGCAGATTGCAGATTACTTTTGTTTTTTTTATTTTATACCTATTTGTCCAGCTGAGTAGCGTTGCTGGCTGAAACTAGATAGTTAGGCTTTTTGACCTCTTGTCCGGGCAAATTTGACTGCGTCCAGCCCTTCCGGCTTTTGTTAGGCATTTTATTTTCTAAGTAATACGGATTAGAACATTTATATAAAAATGAGTTTTAATCTAAGTAATTTTTTGTCAAAAAACCTTTTTTTATGTCCAGCTTTTTTATTTAGCAGCTAAGTTGGGCTTTCTGATTTTGAGAGATAGCAATGCTACAGTTGAGGGTCTTAGTAGTTTTACTTAAAAGAAAGTAAAGAGGTGTCTTGTCAGACTGCTCTACAATTTAGGGTACTAGGGACATCAACGCGCAAAATGTTACTGTGGATTAGTACATTATTCTTAAACCCCAGAGTAAAAAAAATATTGCTGGATATTTAAAAAAAACTTGTGCCATATATTTTTTATTGCTGAATGGGCCCGCTCTTGACCTCGATCAAACCTGATGGAAAGTGATGGATGAGGTCTATGTTGGAACAAGGGTGCCCAGAAGATGCATAAGGCACTGGAACTCCTATGCATCGACAAAACACTTTTTCTTTTATTATGTACTTGCAGCTCCCCATCAACTGTCCTATGTTCTTTCCCGGGACTCAACCCATCTCGGTTCAGCGGTTTAAGCGTGAAGAGGTAACAGACAGACACACTTTCGCATTTATAATAATTAGTATGGATAAGGTATTTAATTTGTTAGTTGTTAATTTTATTGTGCATGCTGTGGTCTCCTGTAATTGAAAGAGCACACCTACCAAATACTTTGTAATCCATTAACTATATGTAATGTTTAGAGTATATCTTTTGTTGGAGATCCTAAAATAAATAAATAAACACAGCGGGCTGCTTGACCGGGACTTCGGTGGTCGCAAATCTGGCGGGCGTCAGCCCTACCATCGCAAGGGAAGAATTGGCCAATCAAATAAGGTGTTGGGTGTGACTGTCCAGGACGCGCCGAGCGCTAAGTTCAGGTAAGTAACTGGGGGAACAAACTGCGCTACACAAGTAAACAAACTGTGCTACACAAGGAGGCTTCTTCATGCATCCCAAAAAAAAATTATTGGTGGGTCTAAAATCATGTGCTGAATTCATGAAAACAGTTTGCGCGTCGACCCCCCCCCCCCCCCCTCACGCTCTGTATAATTTTACTTTAAAAAATCTCAATCAACTTACAGAGGGGTCAACAAGGACTTATATCACAACCGTTTCATAAAGCAAATGACAGTATTATGTTCACTATTTAAATAAGAAATCTGTTACAGACACTACTGTAAATAAAATAAATAGACCACAGTAATTAACTTTCTTTTGGTCAGGCTTTCTCCTTTCACTCCATAAAAAATTAAGTGCAGTCTACACTGCATTAAAAAAATTAAAAAGATTTTACGGCAGGTAGTCCCTGATTTGTGTCATTCGCCACAGTGCACTAATAATTTAATATATAATAGAAAAAAATTATATAATGTTAATTTTACTTACGCAGCTGTGTAAAGGGGCACACATATCAACAGTCCTCGAAAATCTACCATAATTAGGAATGAAAAAAGAACGAAAAACAGATAAACTTATTAAAAACAAAACAACAACTACACTTTACAAAACCTATTAGAATTATTAGTAACAAAAAATAAATAAATACACAATTGAATACGTGCGTGCGGCTACGGAAGAATTCTTTAAATAATGAAATAAATGATGAATGAAAACTGTGTCAAGACTAGGCTAATATGTTATTTTATGAATTCATTATCTGTTTTGTATTTAGATTATTAGTTATCGCTCAAATAATACAAATTATTGCAAATCATGAACCGAACCTTCGAACTTTTGACGACATTTGAATTGACAGCCGCGACGTCATATTACTTCGATTGACATTGACAGTTTCGTACAGAAATCCATAATAATTATGAAAGTGAAACTGAACGGATTTCGATAATGCCTTTTATCGAAATTCCTGAGAGAAAGAATCCGGGACACAGATGGCATCCTGGAGAAGGAAGTCATAAAGGGACCTATAGGGAATAAAAGTTTGGAAGGTGGGAAATTCGGCCACATTTTAGCTATGGACGCGAACGGTGCGAGACTCTCCCGCACATTTAGTTACGTGAAATATGGCGCGAATTTCCTTAACAGGTACTTAGCAGTAGTTTTGCGTAGATGTGACGCATAGTTTCTCCCAATTTGTTATTTTGTTTTATTTTTCGCTTGTTTTTATTTTTATGCGTCATGTTTGCCGCAAATAAACGTATTTTTAACCGACTTCAAAAAAGGAGGAGGTTTCTCAATTCGACCGTATATATATATTTTTTTTATGTTTGTTCGCGTATAACTTCGTCTTTTTTTTGAACCGATTTTGATTATTCTTTTTTTGTTGGAAAGGAGATATGCCAAGTGTGGTACCATGACAAGGAAACCAGGATCTGATGATGGCATCCCAGTGAAACCGAGGGGAACATTCGAAAATCGTAGGAGCGACTAGTGCGTTTGTTCATTTTTTCATTAAGTATTTTAAAGCACTACAATTTAATGAAGGCCTGGAGTCGATCTGATGATGGAGCCGAAAGACAGTCGAGGGAACTCCTCAACAATTTACAGCAGTTACCTTGTGTTTGGGCTTGATTAATTTGTATTGATGTGAACTTTACACCTACATAGACAGTCGAAGGAATTCCTCAACGATTTACAGCAGTTACCTTTTGTTGGGCTTACTTCATACGGTTCAATATGCCAAAATGTTCAGTTCGTACAAAAATAATACCTAATTAAGATTGTAGTTTTACATAGGACGACCACTACCTACTAGTCATGCTGATGCGTCAATTTGAAACCGAATTTAAGTTGCGTAATCGTGTCATTTACAACAATGCTCTTTCGTCGTGTGGCCTACTTAATAATTAAAGTAACTTGACCATTTGCTGTCGGAAATCATCATTTGGTAAAGTGAAGCTGATGATGAAGACCACAGGTGGCCATCGGAACTACCCAATGACAAATATTTCACGGGTTGCGATTCGATTACTTTAATATGGTTGCTAAGCAATTTATGCTCGTTACAGTGGAGCTGATGGTGACTTCTCAATCAGCTCCAGTTCTCCTGGTTCTTACTAGGAGAACTCCTCAACAATTAACGTCCCTGCATCGGGAAAAACAATATTTTGTAAAAGGTAATGATCAGTTGATATTAGGCTATTGTAACTTAAATAAATTACAAACTGACCCACTAAAAAGTAAAAATAAAAACTTTTTTACAAAAAAACAACCGAAGTCGGTTGTTTTTTTGTAAAATAGTTTTTTCTTTCTTTCTTTCTTTCTAGTAGGTGAGTATCTCTCTTTTTCTATGCGATCGATGCCCGATTGAAGGAACAAGATATACCTATACTAGCTTCTACTCGCGGCTCCGCCCGCGTTGATTCAGCATCGAGACATCCACGCGAGGGAAGTCACGGGCAGAAGCTAGTATTATAAAAACTGGCCAAGTGCGAGTCGGACTCGCACACGAAGGGTTCCGTACCACAAGGCAAAACCGCAGAAAAAAAACATGTTTGTTGTATGGGAGCCCCCCTTAAATATTAATTTTATTTTGTTTTTAGTATTTGTTGTTATAGCGGCAACAGAAATACATCATCTGTGAAAATTTCAACTGTCTAGCTATCATGGTTCATGAGATACAGCCTGGTGACAGACAGACGGACGGACGGACGGACAGCGAAGTCTTAGTAATAGGGTTCCGTTTTTACCCTTTGGGTACGGAACCCTAAAAAGCAAGAAAAATGTTTTATTCGGGACACACGCTGGAAATACAAACAACTAACAAAATCATGGAAACAATAAAATCTAAAATAAAAAGAACATTTAAACTTTTAAGTTAATGTATTATGTTATATAATTATATGTTATTTTACTTAGATGTTTGTATGTATTGCCATTATGTATATAATATACGTAAGCTAAAGATTTAAAATAATAAAAATATGTAACGTCATGTATATAAAAAAAAACTGGCCAATTGCGAGTCGGACTCGCACACGAAGGGTTCCGTACCACAAGGCAAAAACGCCGATAAAAACACGTTTGTTGTATGGGAGCCCCCCTTAAGAGCCTATACTACCTCAAATGGCTTAGCATGATCCTCCGTTATGTCGAAAATACTGGAGCATTAATTATGAAATAAATATATGCTAAAGTTGAGGATTAATGTAACGTCTTATGTTAGACGAAAACACGATTCCATTAAAATTTTCTCGATAGAAAAAAAATCCAAAGTTACCTCCAAACCGAACAATAAACCGCTGGTATTCAAAAAATACTTCAAATTAGATCATGAAACTTTGCATACTAACGAAACTAACTATAAAGCAGGTCTTATGTTAGTTAGTTTTTTTGAATTACCTTTATTTTCACCGTAAAAAGCAAATACCTAAACTATTGGCGCTGCCTCCCGCCCAGCACCGCACTCTGTCTCGCTTTCACACAGTCCGCGAGCAGTATCGTGCGAGCGAGATAAAGAGTGAATTTTAGCTGAGGTAGTATAGGCTCTTAAATATTTAAGTTATTTTAATTTTATTATTTATTATTAAAGTAAAAATACAACTGAGTATTTTGTGAATATTTCAAGTGCCTACCTGTTGCCATTATTGATATCGAGCAAAAAAGGGCAAAAATCGCGTTTGTTGTATGGGAGCCCCCCTTAAATATTCATTTTATTTTGTTTTTAGTATTTGTTGTTATAGCGGCAACAGAAATATTTTTGCATAATTTGAGAAAATTTCAACTGTCTAGCTACCGCGGTTCTGGAGATACAGCCTGGTGACAGACAGACGGACGGACGGACGGACGGATGGACGGACAGACAGCGAAGTCTTAGTAATAGGGTTCCGTTTTTACCCTTTGGGTACGGAACCCTAAAAAGAGGGGAAAGAATCAGAAGAGGGGGCGAAAAAATCATAGTGATTTTAACCCCTCTTTGAATTTCTTCTCTTTGGTTTTTTTGATGCTGGGCTAGGTATCAAATGCAAAAAAAAAATTTTGGACTCCGACGGGGAGTTCCAGAGCGCGTTCAAACAAACAAACAAATTTTTCAGCTTTATTATTAGTATAGAGAAGTACTCATTAGGCAAACATGCAAGGTAGAGACTTTATATTAAACCACAGACTTTTACAATTATTCTTATCCTCAGTCTTTTTCTGCTGTTCTGGTTTTTTCGTTTTTATAAAAACAACTCGTGTCATATTTCCATTCCTTATTATTTTCATTTGAGGTCTTTTCTTTTTAGGAGCTTCCACAGTCTCCCCAGTTGATTTGTCATACATTTTTAGTCTTGGGTTCGTAAAACACCTTACTTCTAGAATTTCCGTGGTGATAACTTCATTTGTCATATTGCCGGCTTTCATTATACTTTTGACTGATGGAGCCCAGAAGTGGTATTTGCCATATAGCTCTGCAAAGTTAGCAATGACACTTCCTCTAAGTTGTGCTACGAGAACCAGTTTCATAAGCACTATAGTTTTTGAAGCGGTTAATTTTGTCACTACTGTTTGTCCTGGTTTGATTGTAATAAGACCATCTTTTGTCATACCAATGGGCATTTTCACATTTTGTGTACTTTCATTTCTCCATTTACGCTCACATCTAAACTTTCCATAGCCATAATCTATGGTGTAATTGGTGAAGATTTCATCTTTCGGTAGGCCAGTTTTAGACCACGTAGAACTGATTCTGTTTTCAATAACTGCGTACATGCTTATTTTGGATGTTATATTATTAGGTGTATTATTAATATGTTCGTGTGTATCCAGGACAACGTCTTCATTTAAAATATCTATAATTTTAGACTTTTGAACTGCGAGTCTTCTTGTCATTTCTTCCCAGTCGTACTTATTGAATAAGTCACCGTAAGGCGTAGGATTCTTCAGGTATATATCGTTTGGTACTTTACCTAGTTCTACTCGCATTCCTTTATTGAGTCTTGCTTTTGTAACGTTGAATAGTTTTAGTTCTTCGTCTGTGACGACTTTATGGTCATATCCACTATAATTTGTATTGACAAGTACATCACTTTCATTCGAGAGCACTGTTATATTGATCGTTATTCTTGCATCCACTATGCTTGGTACTAAAATGATCATAAATATTACTAACATTTTTCTATTCTTCGGTTTCTCCTCATAGGTAGGTCCACGTACACTTTATATCTCTTCCACAGGTATTATTGTCCGATATAGCTTTTGTTGTGAAGTTTGTTTTACTCATGAGCACAAGGTACACCTTTGAGAAGCACTGCTTTAGTTTGAATCAAAAATATATTTTAAACTTGTTTCAACTTTTCGTCGTAGGTTTGTTTCTTACAATACTCAATACGTATCAATAATAACACTATAATAATTCTAATCTGTGTTTATAATATGGATTCAAGAGCTCGGTCTTGACCTTATTATCTCATAATGTGTAGATACTATTATCAATAGTAGAAGTTAACGTAAAACGCTGTTGTAAACATCGCCAAAGCTAAAGAAATCGATTCGTCTGTTTATTATTACATGTATACTATTGTAGTTTCACAGACTCAGAAAAAACGGAGATTAAAAGGTCACACATGTAATCAGGCGCTCCATTCAAAGTCAGTCAGTGTTCCAATACACTTCAGCCCTGCTCGGTGCTGAAATAAATAATAACATGGGCCTCAAATTACTAGTGTTAGTGCTTTTAATAAAAATAGTGGTGGCTAGAATAAGTCTCGATGTGAATTTAGACAAAGATCTGAACGTGAACATATCACATTCAGGATCAGAAACAGATTTAATCACGGATAACGACGTTAAATCTTTCAAAATCGAAAATGCGAATTTACTCACAGCGTTGAAACAGCATTTGGGAAAGAGGCCGAAAGACGCTTACCTTGGAAGTCCAACACCTTGGGGAGACTTGTACAAGTCTTACAAATGGGAACCAGTGAAGAGAGTGTTGTCAATAAAATCAGCGAGAGTAAAAAGCCTGACGAAAAATCCAATCGTAGTTCTGTCTCAAGACTTCGTGAACTCCTCAAACCAGACGATAAAAGTGAACACAGGCATAACACACACGATAGAAAATACTTTAACAACCAGTTGGTCGAGAGAGAAAGAATTTACAGTATCACAAGAAATAGAATATGAATTCAATGTAGGCATCACAAAAGCTACGGGAAAAACCGGTTTTTCCTTCACCAACAATTGGGGGGTCGGTGAAGAGAAATCAAAAACCGAAGTTATTGGTACGACTAGCGGCATGGAGGTAGAATTGAAGCCTGGGAAAGCTGTGACAGCGGTTTTGTCGGCAAACGCCGGTTATTTAGAAATAGAAGTTGTGCATATGGCATCTTTGAGGGGTAATGTAGCGGTGAACTATAAGAAAGCGCATAGAGGTCATCATTTCTGGGGACCTTTGATAAAGAATGTGATGGAGTCTGGAGGTATTAAGAATGAAGTTACAACAAAGGAGACGATTCGATTTGGATTCCATGTTGAAGGGAAGCTAAGAGTTTATGATAAGGAAACTGGATTGCCGATATGAAATCTATAATTATAAATAAAACATAGTCGGGTAGTTACACCATTTGTAACTCAAGAACGGCTGAACCGATTTTTATGATGTTTGATTTTTTGGATTTGTCTCTGCCCTGAATAGTAGAATAACTAATAAAACGTTTCCTATGTCTTAATAGTTATTCAGGTAAAAAAAATGAAGATTTCGACATTTAGGTATTGATTCTGAGGCGGTACGAAGTTGCTGATACGGCGGTATCGGCTAGTTGTAAATATAAAAAGTTAAGCTTAATGATTGTGAGGTTTTACTTCTAACTAGTCTGCCCGCGACTTCGTCCGCGTAAAATTTCTTATTCCCCAACACATCGCGTCGCATCTCATCGCCCGCCCGTTTTTTTGATGATTATGAAGCTTATAACCATCCTCAAGAATTGGGCTATCAAATCCGACTGGTAGTTCCGGAGATTAGCGCGTTCAAACTAACAAACAAACTCTTCAGCTTTATTATTAGTAAGTACCTAGGTATATACATAGGTAATATGTATACTAGTTCTGCCTGAGGGGGGCCCGTGGCTAAATAATAACAGCCGCACAGGTGGATCGATCAGGTTAAGCTACGCTTGCCGCGGTTGGTCTGTGGATGGGTGACCATCTTTATTACATACCGTGACCCCTCCGTTCCTCGGAAAGCACGTTAAGCCGTTGGTCCCGGTTGTCATTCGTGGATCTTTGACAGTCGATACGGGTAGTCAGAAGCCCGAAAGTCTGACAACCAGTCGTACCAAGGGGTATCGTATTACCCAATAACTGGGTTGTGGAGGTCAAATAGGCAGTCGCTTCATGTAAAATACTGGTATTCAGCTGCATCCGGTTAGACTGGAAGCCGACCCCAACATAGTTGGGAAAAGGTTAGGCAGATGATGATCTAAACACGTTATAACATATTTTCTCAGCTCATTCTTCAACACTGCCAGCGGTTGTTGACACCTACAAAAAAAAACATCATCATCTGCCTAGCCTTTTCCCAACTATGTTGGGGTCGGCTTCCAGTCTAACCGTATGCAGCTGAATACCAGTATTTTACATGGAGCGACTGCCGATCTGACCTCCACAACCCAGTTACTAGGTAATACGATACCCCTTGGTAAGACTGGTTGTCAGACTTTCGGGCTTCTGACTACCCGTAACGACTGTCAAAGATCCACGAATGACAGCCGGGACCAACGGGTTAACGTGCTTTCCGAGCAACGGAGGGTTCACGGTCCACAGACCAACCGCGGCAAGCGTAGCTTAACCTTATCGATCGACCATAGAGGTTTTTTCGTTGTTTTTTTTACAAAAAATAAAATACATAAATTTTTTTTTTTTTATCATATTTTATTTATATTGACTGGCCTGTTGGTCTAGTGGTCAGTGACTATGACTGCTATGCCGGAGGTCGTGGGTTCGATTCCCACCCAGGACAAATGTTTGTGTGATGAGCATGATCATTTGTTCTGTGTCTGGGTGTAATTTATCTATATATTATGTATGTATTTAGAAATATATAAGTATGTTTATCAGTTGTCTAGTACTCATAACACAAGCTCTGCTTAGCTTGAGACTAGACGGCGTTGTGTGATAGTTGTGGAATATATTATAATATTATATTATTATTTAGATACCCATGACGACTGCGGAGCTTCGTTAGCTAATTTGATTTGACCCTGTAGATGCACCGCTGTCTATTCCTACGTTACGCGGCATTACAAGCGTGCTATTATGCTGGGGATACACATGTCCGTAGCTTGCACACTAGCATACCAGCTCCTTGCACGTGCCAGCTACTGTCATGTGTATACGCTAACTGTCATGCCTGTAACTGGCATACAAGTAGCTAGCACAACATTTGATTTACTTGCATGCCCGTTGAGGGAGGGCGCGGGGGTTGCCAAAGCATACTTTTGTGCGACGCGATGGTAATACTGGCATACAAGGGCATAACTTGCATGCCAGTATTACTTGCAATTGTACGCAGTGTGCCAGTTACTCGTACATGCCCGATTTATTGGCATGTGTATCCCCCGCCTTTATGTTATGCTTATCCAAAGTAGAGCTTGATTTCCAACACAAAAGGTTACCCAACATAGCCTGCAACGAATTGTCATTTGTTTGAGCTCGTCACACAATTCAATCTTTTGTTTGTCTTCGTCTCCGTCGTCAAGTTTGCGTCCTTGCCCTTAATAGATTATCTCTTTTGTCCACGTCGTGATGATACGATTGTTTTGTTCAGCGGCTTTTGCGGATTCCAGTTTATCTGGTGTTTAATTGGGAGTATCTAATTTACGGTGCAAGCACGGATTTTTGACAGTCGAAAGTCAATACAAGTGGCATCCGAAAGACAGAGCTTTGAAACGTCTCATGCGCCTGTAATAACACCGGCACCCATACCCCCTTCAAACTGAAATACTGCGTCGTAACAGAAAGTAACAGAAATAGGTTTATTAGTACTTCCCTGGACGAGCACAAAAAGTTTCAACTCGACAACTCTAAAAAAATGCCGTAATATACTTGCACTATTTATTCTGTGGTAATAGGCCAAAAATAACGATTGAAAAGCAAAAAAAATAAATACCAGCATTTTACATGGAGTGACTGCCTATAATCTGGCCTCCACAACCTCCAGTTACTAAGCCCACTGGTCTGTCCTCCAGGTATAACACAATAGAAAGACGGCGAGAGTGTTACTTGACAAGCAACAATCTATATAATAATATCTTATACAAGGTGTTGATTTGTATCCTCGTCAAATTTCAGGAGGTTGTCATAAAAGACATTTTAGTACTTTAGTACTTGGTAAAGTAAAAGGCGTTTGATTGTGTGTGAAAGCGCGGTTATAGGCTAGTAACGGACGGGCCGCGTTTAAATACGGCTGGTTCACACTTACGGATTTCCGTAAATAAGAAAAAAAAAACCTACCCATTTTATTGTTGAACTCAAACTCAAACTCAAAGCATTTATTTCAATTAAACCATTTTACAGGCACTTTTGAATTGTCAAGAAGTAGGTCAGTCAGAAAAATGTGAAGCTAGTTGCCCATTCCAAAGCGTAGGTACCTATGGAGAAGAACGGACAAGAAACTCCATGGACACTCTTTTTAAATTATATTTTACAAAAATATTAGTTACATCATTACTTTTGAATTTATAATTAAATAATGTGAGAACGATGTAAAAATAAACAAGACGTATGCGTTAAAAGCGTCCAGAGTACAACAAATAGTACTAAAACAACAATCCAAAAATAAAAATAAAATAATTAAAAATAAGCCGAGGCAGCTAAGTGATGACCAGCCCCAACTGACGGCGCCCGTTCACGAACATGACGCAGAGATCAGCACCATTCAGCTCAATTGATTTGGGTCGAGAATCATTAGCATAATTACGTCCTTGAATTTGACTAGGATGCAAATCAAAACCCTGTATAGGACAAAGTCGGGTTAGTTACACCTTTTGTAACTCAAGAACGGCTGAACCGAATTTATAATCTTTGATTTATTTTGTCTCTGCCCCGAAGTAGCAAAATAACTATTAAAACATGGGCCCATTTAGTAATAAAAATAAAATAAAATAAAAAAGTACACAAAAATTCAAATAGTTATTGAATTAACTAATTAATAATAAATTGATAATTAATTAAAATGAATTATTACTTATAATTAATTTTGTTTTAAATTGATAATTAATTTTCTCATACATTTAGGCGGTATGAAGCTCGCTGGGTCAGCTAGTCAGAAATACACACTATTGTTGTTGTAACATAGTTTTTTTTTTATTTTGTTAATTTTGTTTTTTGTGTTTCACGAACTGTGTCAAAATAAACGTTTTTCTTTCTTTCTAAATAAAATTATCCGGAAAAGAGCCATGTTTGTCGTAGGACCGATGGCCGGTGGAGCAGACAAGTCTAGAGTGGAAACCGCGTATCGGCAAGCGTAGTGTGGGACGCCCCCCAGCTAGATGGACGGACGACCTAAAGAAGGTGGCTGGGATAGACTGGATGCGGAAGGCGGAGGACATGGTATTGTGGGCGCAGTCTGGGAGAGGCCTATGTCCAGCAGTGGACTGCTTTTCTTTCCTAAACATCTTTGGCCCAAAATTCAGCTGCGCGAGCTTCGCTCACTGACGCAGTCGTGAGATCATCAAGTGCACAGGTGACACATACGGCGCAGGATTGCAGGAGGAGGAGGACTGCAGGGGGCCTGAAAAGGCCACTTTGGAGAATCATTAAAGGATATTATGAATTTATAATATCGCGAAGACAGTCCGTGTTTTTCTTTTTTTCGCTTCACTACGTAGGTATAATCAAAGAGATTGTGATTGCAGTTGGATTGGATTGATTGGTATTTTAGCACAGACAAAAAAAATAACTGAAAAATGCTTCAGCAATGGGATTTAATACGATTAACATAACAGTTAGTCCATTATGTTATCCCTTTATGATTCTGCCAAAGTGGCCTTTTCAGGCCCCCAGGAGGTTCCGCATACGCACTTGAGATCTGAGTGGACTGCGATAAGCTGAGTTAAAACACATTTCACAAGAGCCTAGCAATTTTAGTAACACTTAATCCTATTTTACAGGTTGCTACACAGTATGACCTAATAAGAAACCTAATCTGCATTGCTCACGATTTGAGACCGTGTCTCATAATTCTATCTAATAATAAACGTATGACGAACATCAACGTTCAACCAATTTCATATTGCGACAGATTTCGGATTCATGAGCGTTCGTTGCTTATCGTTGGGCAAAACGTATGGTATCTAAAGCCCTATGGGCATATGCAATATGCAGGGATAAGATCGTTTAAATCTGGTCCTGATATCCTACTTCTTACTATCACATCACATTAATATTACGAGTATAAAGGCGAAAGTTTGTGTGTGTGTGTGTGTTTATATGTTTGTTACTTCTTTACGTTCAAACGACTGGACCAATTTTGATAAAATTTTGTATGGAGGTAGCTGACACCCTGGATTTACATATTATAGGCTACTTTTTATCCCGATATTCCCACGGGATCGACACTTATGCGGGTGAAACCGCGGGGCGCAGCTAGTCCTACTTCCTATTAATTCCTACTAATTTTATAAATGTGAAAGTTTGTGAGGATGGATGGATGTTTGTTACTCTTTCACGCAAAAACTACTGAACAGATTTTGATGAAACTTTACAGTAATATAGCTTATACATCAGAATAACATATAGGATACTTTTTATCCCAATATCCTCACGGAATTGACACTTATGCGGGTGAAACCGCGGGGCGCTGCCTAGTCTATCCTCTAGTTTTTCAACAGTGGATTGCCTCCCTCTGTCTACAAACCACGGAAAGTTCCTCGTAGAGGCGATCGGCAGCGGCAACGACCTCTTGCGTCCGGCCCTGGTGCAAGCCATGGTCCGGAGCGAGAGGGAGTGGGAGGCTGTCACCTCCTTCTGCGAAGCAGTCATGCTAGCGAAGGAGGTGGCGGGATGGATGAGGGAGAGAGCCGCCCGTCCCAGCCGCCGCGGGAGACCCTCCGGGCGTCGGGAGCCACGGGACGACTCCCGGCCACCATAGGCGCGGGCCTGCGGACGGAGAGTAATGGGTAGCTCACCGTCCGATCAGGACCAGGCCCGTGCCGGACGGCGCGTACTTGTTCCACGCGCGCCTCAAAGAGATGTCAGCATAATCTGAAGGGGCCCGTTAAGGCCGAAGCCTGCCGAAGGGGTCATTTGATGATTTCCCTCCCAAAAAAAAAAGAATGCATAAATCACTACTTTAGTTTTATTGAGCTTGCAACAAAGACAAAACATTATGATGATTAAAACGAATAGCAAATTATACAGGGTTATTGGTAAAACATTAACAACCTCTTAAGAGGTCATTGCACTCATCATTATGAATAACTTTTACTATGGGACCAAACATGAAATCGCGAAAAAAAATCAGCTGTCCCCTATATTCATGTTCGTATAACTCGTCAAAATGTCGTCAATCGTCAATCTGAATCATTTTGAAGGATATTGGTAATCCATTGCTTCGTAGGTTCGAAAAATGCGTTTGCTGAACAACGTAAATAACGCAATGAATGTTGTTGAACTGTCAAAATGAAACCCGTTGCTACTGATAGTGTTACGCAATTACCCTCCAGGACCCAATAATATTTATTGCACCAAGTGCAGAAAACTTGCATCAACGTAACACAATGTTCTAAATAGGTCCTTCGGGCATGAAGACGAACTCACAAAGTTACAATATTTGAATCACTAAGTGTTAGCACACGCATACTATCAATACCTACACAATAAAACTATACACCACGATAACACAACACCTCAGAAAATAACCACACATCTTTACAGCAAAGAGGTAAGGTTGTAAATGCAACGGTAAAAGGTAGGAGTATGTGTAAAGGTAACGTGGTTTAGAGGAAGGTATTGTCGCGAATAGTTAGTATAAATAGTTTGAGAGTTTAAGATGTTACCATTCGGAGTTCAGCTCAATTCGAGTCGTATCATCTTCATCTAAGGGGTAGGTTGATAGTAAACCTTTAATTAAAAACAGCTCAAACCAACCCTGTAATAAAAGTCTAATAAAACTAAAAAACAGTGGCACTCCAGGAGTGCCAACTGAAGTGAAAATTTGAAAAAGCATAGTAATTTTATAAATATGTTTGAAGGTCATTCTTCACAAAGAAAATGTTCCGCGCGTTGATGTCTTTATAATGGCCAAAACTTAAAATAGAGGTGTTGGTTTTTTACCATCTCGAAAAATGCCCAACGTGCTTATAGAAGTTATCACTTCAAAAAGTTTTATCTAATATTGATAAATCTAGTTTATTAAGAAATAATTAGTGACTAGTGATACCAAAAAGCAGCAGTGGCCCAGTGGAAACGGCCGCGACTTACGAGTTGTAGGTCGTAGGTTCGAACCCTGACAGGCGCTTTACTTTGTATAAATAATTTCATCACCACTGCTCTCAAAACGGTGAAGGGAAACCGGCATGTCCTAGAACCAAAAATTCGAGGACATGTGACATCTACCAACCCGCACTGGGCCCGCGTGGTGGATTACGGCCCACTTCCTCTGACAGAGCCTGTGTCCCAGCAGTGGGAATATTATAGACTGATTATGTTAAAATAAAAAACAAACATGTAACTTTCAAAATAATAATTCTTAACATAGGCACCTAAAATTTGGATCTGAAAAAATCTCTTATTGACACAAAATTAATTGATAGGAATTAAGTCGGTAAATCAAGAAAGAACTGCTGAAGTAAATTAGAAAAACTTTGCATTATTTAAACTCGACTTGAAAAGTGAAGTGAACGAAGCTTTCTCAATAACATAGCATGAAATCGCAGTGCAAATTTTTGACGAAAATTATGTTTAAATTTTGAATATATCAGTGATAATATGATAATGTTATAGATCTGATATTTATTTTTACTTTGTTACATTATATGTTTTATTTCAGATAAATTTGGTGTTTGACCACAACATAGAAAAATGAAGGTAAGAAATTATTACTAATTAATCATTTTTATGAAATTATGAGGTTTTAGAACTACTTTTCAACTTATTTAGCACTAAAAATATTTATAATTTGTTTTTTCTTAAACATGTTTTTTTTTTATATTCCAGGTGTTCATACCTCTCCTATGTATTGCATCGCTAGCTATGGCCGAGCCTCCTGTGGGGTAAGTCAATTAATTTATATTTAAATTTATATACGTAAATAAAACAAAGTCGGGTTACACCATTTATAAGTCAACAACGGCTAGACCGATTTTTATGATCTTTGAATTATTGTATTTGTCTCCGCCCCAGTTAGCAGAATAACTATTAAAACATGGGAAAAGTTCACGAAAGAAAAAATGAATATAATTAATTTTTCTCATACATTTTGTATTGATTCTAAGGTGGTAAGAAGTCCGCGGGGTCAGCTAGTATCTCATAAACTTAGGTCCTTCAAGCGGGGTATTCCTCGAAAGGCACCAACTTTGAAACGCACCAAAAGTATTCCTCGAAAAAAATATTAAATATTAATCAAGATAAAAATATTATAATTTATTTTATTCCTCGAAATGCTTCAACAATGAAACATAGAGAAGAGCATAAATGATATCGGTAGACGTTTCATTTGGTGCCTTTCAAAGTTAGTGCGTTTTTGAGGAATACCCCCTATATGCAACCAGCGACAAGACAAAAACCATTGTAGCTAACATTACTTTATTCCTAACCATTCCAACTAAGAAAATAAAATACACTCAAATCGTCATAGAGCCACAAATAGTATACAAATAAAATAAGGCGCTCTAAATGAAGAAGATTTCGTTTGATTTAAAAATCTAAAAATCACACCATCAAGTCACACTCATCCATCGCGTTCCATCAGGCGAGATCGAAGCCAAGAGCATACACATTCAGCAGTATAAAAAAAATTACAATTTATAACAGACGTTCATTTTCAAATTCCAGCGACGGCTACGCATCTTCCCGCTCTAGCCATCATCACGACCACGACCATGACCAAGACCACAGCCTCGACTTCCAAAGATCTCTCTCCCAGGAATACGGACCTCCCACCTCTAGAGCCTTCGAATCCTCTCGCAATGCCCTCTTAAACGAATACGGACCTCCAAACGCCAGGACTGCAAGCCCTAGAAACCGTCCTTCACAGAGTTATGGAGCTCCAAACCAACGCAGTGGACCTTCTCAAGAATATGGAGCTCCTAATGCAAGAAGTCAGATTTCGTCATCTCGTAGCCTTTCGACGGAGTATGGTCTTCCGAACGCACGAAGCTCACCGTCCAATCAATATGGTGTGCCGAATGCTCGAAACTCTCCGTCAGCTGAGTATGGGGTTCCCAGTACTCCATCTCAGCAATATGGTGCCCCTGCTGCTAGAACCTCGTTGTCCCAGGAATACGGCGTCCCAGCAGCCGAAAGAACTGGTCCATCTCAAGAATATGGTGTTCCATCTTCAAGGACACCCTCCACCCAATACGGTCCACCTGAGTTTCGTTCGGCACCTTCAGAAGAGTATGGAGTACCATCACAAAGGAGTTTCGGAGCGCGCACACCTTCCCAGAAATATGGACCACCGACTTCCCGGAATTCTCTTTTCTCATCAAACTCTCTGTCCCAAGAATATGGAGCCCCGTCAGCCAGAACTGCTGATTCCCAAAGCTATACCACCCCCAGAAGTTTTGGAAAGTCGTTTGGAAGCAGTTCAGCACGTTCCTTCAAGCCTCAATCAGAATCCCGTTCGTCTTTCGGTTCTCGTTCCCCGTCAACTAGCTATGGTGCGCCAAATGCAAGGAATTCTGGCTCTTACTCCCATGACTCCAAGGCTCCTTCTCAATCGTATGGTGCGCCTGCCCAGCGTGATCTGTCTGACACCTATGGAGTGCCAAGTGCGAGGGGTTTATCTCAGGAGTATGGTGTTCCTTCGAGCCGCGCTGCTGATCAAAAGACGAGTGCTATTGCTTCATCTTATTCTTCCGCTGCAGCCAGGTATAATATTCTACATATTTAATTTAAATTATTAAATTCATTAGTCAATGTCCAATGGTTTTTGTGTGCACCACGTTTATATATCTTGTGTTATTAATTTGAATTATATTCAATGTCAAAGACCAAATATTTATTCTGTAAATTAAATATTTGTCGTGAAGTGTTTCCTAGCTTACTTTCACTTACAATAATTATCACGAAAACCCTATTTAAACGCCTTTATAGGCTGGTTTGTTATTAATAGCTAAAACCTGGTTCATTAAAAAAAAATAAACATAGGTAGAACACCAAAACTAAACAACGGCTAATGTACCTTTTTCTTAGCATAGAAACTTACTGACTTCTTTACTACAAATCTCATTAAGTAATTAACAATCTCATCTTTTTCAGGTCTTCTCCGTCAGACACGTACGGACCCCCTTCAGCCCGGGACTCCATGCCCTCAGATCAATACGGAGTACCAGACCAGTACAGCAACCAAGACAATCAGGGATACTCTTACTCCAGGGATGCCCTTAACGAACTATTGAACCAGGTATGTGGATGACTTTATGTTCATAAATTGAAATAACTTTCGTGTACAGTCAGTTAAATTAATTGTCGAGCAAATGGACATCCGACGACAAAACGTTTTAGTTTTGTTACTTTCTAATATATTACTTGATCTAAGTAGTAATTACTACAAACTTACTAAAGACCTCATGCCTCATTATCTGGAAGAAATCAGACCCTAATTGCACAAAATAATAAAATCACAATCTGAATGATTTTGAAGGATATTGCTAATCCATTGCTTCATAGGTTCGAAAAAATTGTCTGCTCAACAACGTAAATAACGCAATGAATGTTGTTCAACTGTCAAAATGAAAGCCATTTGCTACTGATAGTGTATTACGCCACTACCCCACAGTACAATACAACCTCCTTATTTTAATCTTCAGGAGCCCGCCAACTACGACTTTGCATACAAAGTGAACGACTATGAATCTGGCAGCGAATTCGGACACACGGAGACGAGGCAAGATAACAGAGCTGAAGGCTCCTACTTCGTGGTTCTCCCTGATGGTACTAAGCAGGTAAGCTTACAAACAATTCAGTCCAATTTATACAGGGTTATTGGTAAAACATTAACAACCTCTTAAGAGGTCATTGTACGCATCATTATGAACAACTTTTACTACGGGGACCAAACCTGAAATCCGAAAAAAAAACAGCTGTTCCCTACATTTTGACGAGTTATACGAACATAAATGTAGGGACACACACAGATGTAAAGATTATTTCATGAAATTAGTATGTACTATCTTAGATTATTCCATGGAACTAGTATGTACTATCTTAGATTATTCTATGGAAATAGTATGTACTATCTTAGATAATTCCATGGAATTAGTATGTACTATCTTAGATTATTTCATGGAATTAGTATGTACTATCTTAGATTATTCCATGGAACGATCTACGCTGTGACAGCGTTATCATTAAGTTACTTATTATTAATAAAAATAAATCTAGAACTTTTGTCAAGTCGTAAACCGTGCGAAGCAGGGGCAAGTGGCTAGTCATATTTTAAATTTGTTTTATTTCTCTGTTTCCAGACCGTAGAATACGAAGCTGATGAGCGTGGCTTCAAGCCCAGGATCTCCGTGGAACCTGCAGATCTTGGCAGGTCAGGTGGTTACGATGACAACGCGGCTGATCTCGCCAGGTCTGGTGATGGACCTTACTGAGAAGACATAAGGATGATTTTGCAATGGTGAAATGAGAAGTTGTGTTAGAGGTTTTTGATTGTTCTATGATTTTATTAGTAGTTTTTTTTTTTAAGTAATGTTGCAAGGAATGTGATCGTGCTGATAAAAAAACAACATCAGCAAACTATAACTGACTGTATTATTTTATTTTTTGTAACATTGCTATAGCGATCTAAGGTATAAGTACTATTTTTGGTATTTTTTCCTTATATCCGCGGGTATACAATGTTGAGAAAGCCTTAGTAGGCAAAAGCACCCAACAGTACAAAAAATAACACCTAATTTTAATATTTCTAATGATAACAAAAATATTAAAATAATGCAGGATTTTAAATGCTTTGTACTCATAAATATAAAGTACCTACGGATTTGTTAACGAAAAATTAAGAATTTCCTAGAACATTAGCGCCTCTAGCGGCAAAGTCTGGAACTAATATTATATCACTTCTCATTTTATCTATTCGGTAATCTAAGTCGGCAACTGTAAAAAGGCATTGTAAATGGATTTTCTGTAAAATACTCAATAATTTATTATTTCCTCTAGCAAATGTAAAAAAAAACTGTAAAAAAATATTAAAATGTACCTCATAGTTTGTAAGTTGCTTGTGATGTAGTGTTTTAGTGCAAAATATAAATATTTTTGTGATATTTTTGTAATTTGAATTTCCTGTAAGTACCTACCTAATTTCTCAAGTTTAGAAGGTACCTACTTTAAATAAAATCTGAAACAAAGGAGCAATAAATATAGCTGTTTGTTTAAAATACTGTTTCTGTCTAACTCCAAGGTTCTAAAATACCTTTTCCTAAAGGTATTTCAGAACTTTGGAGTTAAAAAAAAAACGGGGCAGCCTTCAAACCGCCCTGCCCACTCTCTAATATTTTTAAGTCACCATACCTAATCTTTTTACCGACTTCAAAAAAAGGAGGTTATCAATTCGATACGTATGTATGTAATATTATTGGAATTGCATTATATTCACATATGACAATCTATTAGGGCTTCCAAACAAATATACAAAATTTTAAAGACGTATGTATGTATGTATGTTTGTCCACGCATATCTCCGTAACTATTAATCGGATCGTGACCATTCTTTTTTTATTGGCTTACATACTTCAACTTAGGGAACAGTGCAAGGTTCATCAAAATCGATCCAGTAATTTTCAAGATATGGACTAAGACGTGAAAGTGTGATGGTCTGGCTTATTAATACGAGCTACGGGTGTAGTGTCAAAGGGAAAACATCTCAAAACCTTGGTCAAATTCTAGTGCAACAACTAAAAATTACGAAATAAAAAGATATTTAAAAAAATTAAACAGACTTTAAAAAGAAATTAACTCAAAATTATGAAATAACTTTAATTTCGGAAGTCGGTGGCAAAAAACTAAAACTAGAATACACATCTCAAGACACCGACTTCCGAAATTAAAGTTATTTCATAATTTTGAGGTAATTTCTTTTTGAAGTCGGTTTAATTTTTTTAAATTACTTTTTTCCTGAAAGGTTTTATCATCCAATGACAGCAGAACACAAGAACACTTAGGAAAGATTCGACCATACATTTTACACATTAGTCGAGGAAAATGTGGGTGAACAAATAATATAATAACACACCAATTTTGCCTGCCATTGGTGCCGATTCTGTTATTCACAAACTAAACTAAATTTAAGTACAGTGCATCTTTTTCTTTCTATTTTATTAAGAAAAGGACAGAAGATAAATTTTAGTAGCGCCTGACGTAAATTGACATCATTATAGGCAAGTTTTTAATCACGTTTAAACTTGTAAGGAGTAGTGTCAGGCGCTGATTAATTTGACAGGACTAAACTAAAATTTATCTTCTGTCCATTTCTTAATGAAATAGAAAGAAAAAGATGCACTGAACTTTAATTTTAATTTAGTTTAGTTTTTGAACAAGGGAATTGGCAACAATAACAATTATATGAAAACTAGCTGACCCGGCGAACTTCGTACCGCCTCAGAATGAATAAGAACGAATGTATGAGAAAATAAATTATCTTCATTATTATTTTTTTCGTGAACTTTTCCCATATTTTTTATAGTTATTCTGCTATTCGGGGCGGAGACAAATACAACAAATAAAAGATATGATTAAGTCCCATGTACTTAACAGGGGGCGAGCCTATTGCCATCAACCGGGCATGAGTCCAGGCGTCGTCGTCGGGCTGCTACTGAGGAATTCTTGATGGAAAAACCTACTAACCTATATCTCTGAACGGACAGCGAACTGAGACTATCCCCCCTAACGACTATTGCTCTATATAATTAGACCTTTAAAACTGTATATATAAATTATTTTGGTTGCCATGTTTTTCGGGTACCAGCTTCCATACATTTTTGCCCATCCTCCTTTCTTTAATAGATTTTCAACTTCCTTAACCATAAGGTTCAAAATTGATTGGGAAAATTTAACAGTTTTTGGTAGCTTGATGTGCTGGCGTCTGTACCTATCTTTAATGTTACATTTATTTATTGCATGAATGATTTACAATAATGGTCCTTCTTTCCCTATATCGCCTAATGCACTTGGAATACATAGATGGCATAGATGAATACGATACAAAAGACCAAAAGGAAGGACGTAATCCTAACTAATATTATAAATCCGAAAGTAAGTAAGTTTGTTTGTTTGCTACCTTTTCACGCCTAAACCAACGAACCGATCATCCTGAAATGCATATACGTTGTCAGGTGTACATAAACTCACATAGGGTACCTTTTATCCCAAAAAAAAAGTGCTGTTCCCGAGGAAAACAACAATAACGTTATTATGATAATAGATGGCGCCACGTGTCTTTCGAATAAAAAACAGGACAACGCAAAATATAATTTAAATATATTTATAGTATATAAATATTATAATATAATTATTAATGTTAGCATGCACGTGAACTATTTATTTATGGAAGTCGCCTCTGCGGCGCGGGCGTAGGCCTCCCCAACTTTCTCCATTTTTCCCTATCTCTAGCATGTCTCCTCCAGTCTGGTCCACATCATTTCTTAAATATATCTTCCCAGTGCTTTCGCAGCCTTCCTCGTTTTCTTTTTCCATCTCTAGGTACCCATTCTATGATTTTCTTTGGCCATCATTCGTTTTCCATTCTGCAGATGTGCCCTACCCATTTCCATTTCAGACTTCTTATTCTCTCTACCATGTCAGTTATTTTAGTTTTGCTCCTAATTTTCCTCATTAGTAATTCTGTCCGAGAGAATAGTAGATAACAAAAATATTAAATTACTTTCTTTAAAAATTATTCCCATGATTTGGCTTTATATTTTTCGTTTAGGTATATTTTTAATAATTATGTAATGATTTGCTTTCTTTCTTCATGTAAATAAAGTTGGTAGCAGCATATAATGTATAAAATACACATGTAAAATGCGTAGGCTGTATTTATTACAAAAAATACATAGTTGTTTATATTATAGTGATCAACTAAGAACGAATCTAGAAAACTGGTTGTTGCATAGTGTCTTCATGCCTAGCATAGCCGAGATAATATTACATGCGCACAACTTCCCAACGTAGGCAGACGATTTTTATAAAATAATTCTTCTAGCATCAGGCGTAGGAGTCTTGGTGTGCATTAATGAGGGCTACAGCGATTCTAAAGTCACTCATTGCATTCGCCGCTTTTTTGTTAAAATAAGTGTTATTAGCCCTCTCAGCGCTTAACTGACTTTATTTACGGTGTTTGGATGGTGGAATATGTGCAACAAAAGCGCATGGTGCACTACTTATTTCTTATTGACTTAGGAAAGTCTTTAACCGGCATTGGGTTTTTTTTGGGCATTCTCCTTTAAGATTTGTCTAAACAAAAACTCAACCTAACTCCTAAATGTTATGCCGAGCATGACTTGGTCATACCTACCTGGGTAGGACTTTGAATCATCATCATCATCATTTCAGACGAAAGATGTCCACTGCTGGACGTAGTCCTCCCCAAAGCACCTCCACTTCGACCGATTCTGTGCTTCTCGCATCCAACGGGTTCCTGCGGCCTTCACAAGGTCGTCGGTCCACCTGGTGGGAGGCCTTCCAACGCTCCGTCTTCCGGTACGCGATCGCCACTTCAGAACCTTTCGGCCCCATCGGCCATAGCACTTTGCATACTGGCTAATAACTTTTACACTTTGCATAGATTTTTAGAACAGGACTATCGAAAGTTTCAAGTTTTGAGGGGCCCGTGGCTAACTAATAACAGCCGCACATGTCGATCGATCAGGTTAAGCTACGCTTGCCGCGGTTGGTTTGTGGATGGGTGACCATCTTTACATACCGAGACCCCTCCGTGCCTCGGAAGGCACGTTAAGCCGTTGGTCTCGGCTGTCATTCGTGGATCTTTGACAGTCGTTACGGGAAGTCAGAAGCCCGAGGGTCTGACAATCAGTCTTACCAAGGGGTATCGTATTACCCAGTAACTGGGTTGTGGAGGTCAGATAGGCAGTCGCTCCATGTAAAATACTGGTATTCAGCTGCATCCGGTTAGATTGGAAGCCGACCCCAACATACCTACCTGCCTTTATAATATTAGTGTGATGTTGGGGTCGGCTTCCAGTGTAACCGGATGTAGCTGAATACCAGTATTATACATGGAGCGACAGTCTATTTGACCTCCACACCACCAGCCATAAGTAATTATGGTAAAGTATTATTATATTAAATAAGTAGTTAATCCAGTGTAAGGTCAAATTGCAAATAATGCATGTGCGTAGTATTAGGAAGTGTATGATGTTGGTACATCCTTGAGTGACATATTGGTAGGTTAAGAAAGCTGTGGAGAGGTGTCTGGGGTAAAAGATTTTGTAGGCGAGCTTATGAGATGAGTTGGTAGGTGTATTTATGTCTTTTGATAAGTAATAAGCAAAGTTTACACACTGAGACGTCTGAAATTGAAGAATAGAATAGAAATACAACAGCACAACAGCAGCAGCAGCATTCTATTACAACGGCTGCAGCGGTGCTATTCTGAAAAAATCTCACCGTGAAAACTTAGGTGAAGTGAGCGTGGAGTGTGCTGTCAATAGTATGGCGGGGGCACTCCCGTGCCCCCAGATCAATTCCTAGCAATAACCAAGTCACTTCACCTAAGTTTTCACGGTGAGATTTTTACAGAATCGACCGGCAGTACCCGTTTTATAATAAAAATTAGAATGCTAAGTCGAATATCGAAAGTGCAGAAAATTTGCTTCGCAAGAAGGTTCACTTGTGAAATTTTGACAATAAACTTTAATAAATTCAAAAGTTTAAAAACTATTTATGTAAATTACTTATTGATACATTTTGAAAGCCTATAGCCAATTTTAAATGAGTACTAAAGGAACAGTGGGCTGAAAACCATTATTAACGGTGTACGTTAAGTACAGACGCCAGCACATCAACCTACTACAATCTGTCAAATTTCTTTAATAGTTTTTCAACTTTATCGCTAAAACATAAGGTTCAAAGTTGATTGGGAAAACTTGACAGTTTCGGGTAGCTTAATGTGCTGGCCTGTACCTAAATCTTTGAAATCATCATTACGAATAGAACACATTGAAAAAGTTTTTATAAACGTCATCCCAAAGCATAAGCCCTCAGAAAAAAACAATCACAAGTCGACTCCACGCCATCTTCTGTCCCAAATCTCACTACACCTTGAAAGCTCATCTATTATGTCGCTAATGAGCGGTAATTTTTCATCCCCAAACCTTTTGAAGACATGTCGTATAAAAGCTAAAGTCAAAATGGCGTCAGTATCACTTCGACAAGTCACATTTGTGCATACAGACTTAGTTTCAACATTAGTTTTGTTGTAATCATTACAATATGAAGGTATTAATGTTTTTATTTGGAAATATTACATTTATTGGATTGCAGTGTTAAGCGTTGAAGGACCAAGTTTGAAAATTCGGTCCCTTTGGTTTGAAATCTAAAGTGCCTGCCCCTTTCACACCATTGAATGGCCGATTCCTATAATTTTTTCCTATAGTTTTTGGAAAAAATTGTATCTCTAGTCAGCATCTGCCTAGCCTTTTCCCAACTATGTTGGAGTCGGCTTCCAGTCTAACCGGATGCAGCTGAATACCAGTATTTTACATGGAGCGACTGCCTATCTGACCTCCACAATCAAGTTATTAGGTAATAAGATACCCCTTGGTAAGACTGATGCAGACTTCCGGGCTTCTGACTACCCGTAACGACTGTCAAAGGTCCACGAATGACAGCCGAGACCAACAGTTTAAAGTGCTTTCCGAGGCACGGAGGGGTCTCGGTATGTGAAGATGGTCACCCATCCACAGACCAATCGCGGCAAGCGTAGCTTAACCTGATCGATCGACCTGTGCGGCTGTTATCACTTAGCTATATCTTAATCAATATCTAATGATGCAAAGACCTCATAGCTTTGCATAGTAGACCCTCCCCCTCCCCGCCCCTCCATAAAACTTACGAATCTATTTATATACTTACCCAGTTTAGCAATAAAAAATGCTACTATTGGTAAGAAAAACGAATCGTTTTTGTTTTTATGAAACAAACATAAGCGGGCCTGTTGATAAAAGAAAAACTTATTTACCAAGACAAATATAAATTATATTATCTTTATTAACTAATATCCTGTCTTTTTCAGACCATCTCAGCTGTTGTCCTTCTTGTGGCGTTCGTATCTGCTGAACCTCCTCCTTCGAACAGGTAATTAATTAACTTGTTCTATATCTACATATATACATACATATATATGACTACTACATATATATATATATGAGAGCAGTGGTGGCCCAGTGATCACGGACACGACTTACGAGTTATAGGTCGTAGGTTCGAACCCAGACAGGTGCTTTACTTTGTGTAAATTATTTCATCACCACTGCTCTCAAAACGGTGAAGGAAAACATCGTGAGGAAACCGGCATGTCCTAGAACCAAAAATTCGAAGACATGTGGCATCCACCAACCCGCACTGGGCCCGCGTGGTGGATTACGGCACACTCCCTCTCATTGAGGGGAGGCCTGTGTCCCAGCAGTGGGAACATTATAGGCTGATTATGGTTATGGTGTATATCTACATAAGATCTCCTTCGCTAACAAAAAAACGTTTACTAAAATATAATAATTATGTTAATAACCATCAAATATATAACGGGATTAGCTTTTACTCCCCATCATTGTACAGACGCCAGCACATCAAGCTTTTACAATCTGTCAAATCTCTTTAATAGATTTCCAACTTTATTGCTAGAGCATAAGGTTCAAAGTGGATTGGGAAAATTTGAGTTACGGGTAGTTTGACGTGCTGGCGTCTGTACAGTGTACAGAATGCGAAGTTGACTGCTATGTGATGGGTCTTTTTAGTTTTACACTCTGTATTTTGAAGTTTGATCCTTTCTTTTCGTTTTTCTTATTCTGCCTTCAAAGTCAAAGACAAATCATATCATTGACTATGACTAAAGCACTTTGGTGCATCAAAATGTACAATTTAAAAGATAAATTGAATACTAGCAGCCTCACTTCCAAAAGATATAGACATGGTTCAGAATGGACTAGAAACTCCATAGTTACCTTTCGCGCTAAGTTTGCCGCGAACGATGTGACGTCACTCCAAGTATCAAGAAAACTGAAGAATATTAAGGTTCCGAATAAGTTAAACACACGCGCTTGACTGACGTTTCTGACGGTACAGTGGGGGAGTCGGACGGTGCGGTAGTCGGGTTGGGGGACGCGTATTCTACGGAGCATGGACCGGCAACTTAGCACAAACGGCTTGTACTTAACCCGGATATTGCAACGGGCCTTTTAAATGACCCAAAAACGCATATGACATGCATAAGACGGGGCGACGACGGGGCTTTTAAAAGGCCACCTTTTCCTGGCTTTCCTGGAAAAATAGTTCAATAACATGTGGGCAACGAAGACGATCTTTTTTCTTCACAAACAAATTAGTTTTTAGTGCTGGAAGATGATGATTATCACTTTCTTCCACTTCTTCCTGAAACCTTTAGGTGAACAAAATTCTGAATCCATATTGGTATTTTTCCAGCTACCTACCTCCTCCATCATCAAGCCGCAGTGCTGGCTACCCGCAAGGGCCAGCCAATCAGAACTTTGGAGGTGGACCTCAAATAGTGGCAGCGAGGAACCTGAACGGACCTCACGGACATGCTGGTGTAGGATCTCATGGCGGGAAGAGTGGACATGGATCCCAAGCTTTTGGAAGGTAAGCAAATATTACAAAACCTGTATAAAACTTGGAGACGACAATACGACAACACTAAGAAACTAAGATAACTAACTATACAACGTTATTTTTAATATATATGCGAAACATGAATATAGTTTGTTCAGATTAAGTAACTGAATCGATTCCAATAATTTTTACTCCATGTTATATTTTGTCCCAAAAATATTTAAAAAAGGTGAACAGTTGGACACCGAGCGACACTAATAGGTTATCCAATATCCGCGCCGAACGATTAGGTACCTAGGTACTATTATCAATGAGCGCAAGACGGCGCGGCGCAAGCGTCGCGGGTGAGCATGTTTTTGTACGGAAAAAAGGGAACTTAACAAGCTTATAACTTTGTGATTTTTCATGATACAGTTTTGAAATTGTGTACAGTCAATAAAGGAGTTAAGTATACAGGAGCGTCGGATATAGTTGAAGTTTACTAAGAAACCGATGGATGTTCTGGACCGAAATTTAATTTAATAAATGAGCTGTTTGTTTTCTATTAATAAACTAAAATTTTATTCGAGAATATCCATCGGTTTCTTAGTAAACTTCAACAATATCCGACGCTCCTGTATACTTAACTCCTTTGTTGACTGTACATAGATTCTTTACATAAAAATACTAGACACGCGTTTCGGGTTTCACATACACTAAAAAATAATGTTGTATATACTAACTAACTAACACTTACCACGTAAGGATTTTCTGATTTTTTGAAAACGGGCTGACTGTTGTTGCGTCAACATTACCTGTGTCTCAAGTATTAAACACCACTGACGTTGCTATTTAGGTATGTGTGACCACGTTACTGGGCACAACTTATTTAAAAAGCACCATCGATTTGAAAAGACGACGAACTAAATGAATTGGTCCTCAGGTCCGCTCCTCACGCACACGGCTCTGGTGCTCATGCTCGTCTTGGAGGTGCAGAGTCTGCTGGATATGCCAACAACGCAGCTGGCTACGACCAGAATGCTGCTGCCTTCGCCAGGAACGCATTGGAAGAAATCAATTCTGTAAGTAGTAAATAATATACTGGAAATACCTAGGTGAAGGACGCAATTGTTATATTGTCCAGCAAGTTCTAATTTTAATTGCTCTTATTATATCTGCGGTGCTATTCTGTAAAAATCTCACCGTGAAAACTTAGGTGAAGGGAGCATGGAGTGAGCTGTCAATAGTGTCAATTCCTAGCAAAAACAAACTCACTTCATCTAAGTTTTCACGGTGAGATTTTTACAGAATCGACCGGCTGGAAATGATTTTGATGACTGACATTATAAAGACGAAGGTTTGTGAGTGTGTTTGTACCTATATTTGTTACTTCTTCACGCACAAACTACTGAACAGATTTGGATGAAATTTCGCACACAGATAGTTTATAACCAGGATTAACACATTTATCCCGATATTCCCGCGGAATCGACACTAATGAGGGTGAAACCGCGGGGCGCCGCTCTTTCTTCATGATTAATTTTAATGTTCGCTAGACGGCTAGTTGACGATGTTATATTAACCTCAAACATATCAACTACATTTGGTAGGTGCTTCTTGCCTACTACAATGCTACAAGGAAATTTTTCTCAATACACAATGACAATTTCACAAATGCATGTTTACCAAAAACGCCCTATCAATGTATCTGTGTTATGATATTTTATAACGCTCCCCTATCAATATCCCTGTGTATTCCACAGGAGCCTGCAAACTACAACTTCGGTTACATGGTGAATGATTACCAGGAGGGCACGGACTTCGGACACCATGAGGAGAGGCAGGAGGAGCGCGCTCAGGGGGAGTACCACGTCGTGTTGCCTGATGGCAGGAAACAGGTTGGTCGTTCTATATTTTGATCAGTAATGGGTTGCTGAATGGTAGCTTAGGTTCGATCTGGCCTGTCAGCATTTCTTTGGTGTTGTTCATCGAGTCGTTGTACTCCTCAAAATTAGAGTTGAGCTACACGATAACTGACAAATGCATAAAATACCTCTAATTTCCCCATATTTTTGACATTGATTGTCGCTTAGATGTGATTGCGACTAGATTTTGCCTTCTGTACGCGTAGCCAACACAGTCATTCAGAGTTGTTCTACTTTGTAATTTCGAGAGTTAAATTATTAAGCCTAACAAATATCGTAACTGATACAGCAGCTTTAATTTTTTTATGACCCGCCTGATTACAAAGGAAACTCTCAAAAATGTCAAAATAACTAAAAAAATCTGACTTAACTTACGTACTTGCTAACTTTTTAAAAATAACTGTTTCATTATTTGTTTCAGACTGTAAGCTACAAGGCCGACGAACGTGGTTTCAATCCCCAGATCTCTTACGAAGATACTGAAGACCTGGCCCGTTCAGGAGGATATGACAGTAACGCCAACTACGCTCGCAGCAACCAAGGCAATGGTTACAACAACCACGCTAGCCACGGTGACAGCGGCAACGGTTACTCAAGCCGCGGTAACCATGGCAACGGGAACGCGCGCTCCAACGGTTACTGACTAAAACATGGCCGCCTCATTGAAATAATTCTATTTTTGAATTGTATTTATTTTTTATCTTGCGGCATTGCCACGTGATTTGTTTTAGATTTTGATTTTTGGGTGAATATGGACTTTACTTATGGTTTTTTTTTTCTATAATATTTATTAATAAATATTATTTCATACATAAATACTGTCATTTTAATTTTTTTGAGATTATGTTTTTTTATTATTATTATGTACTAGCTTCTGCCCGCGACTTCGTACGCGGATCCTGTTGCTTATGCCAGCGACAACGGGGTCGTCAAAATCGAAGATCTGAAACGTCTGATGTCGAATTCTAAGAACCCGGGGACTGGATAACAACGGGATGCGCGAGACGATTCGAGACGTCATTTTCAGGCAATAATGAACCAATAGGGTGGTAAACTTGGCCTTGCACTTTGAATGTTGGCATAAATGGGCCTTCTGAAATCTGTTTCGCAACAAAAGATGTCATTTGAAAGGCATTATTGTACGAACGTATATTGTCCAAGAAATGTTTTGACTGTGATGGTCACCGATTAGCAGTGATCTTAATATTTCTGGAGGATTTTGTAATATTTCAATATGTACTTTCCCACCTGAGCAACACATACCGTTTGTTTCTTTTTGCTATTTAACAGCTTCACAAAAAGTACAATTTTCAACCATACCTCCGATGGCGGAATATGTGGCGTAGTCAATCATAGGAGTATACGTAAATGCACTCCGTTCCTTATCAACCCAAGGAAGGTCGCCATACCCTACGGCTATATCTTGAGACACATCCGATTCTTCAGATGATATCGACATTCTGTTCAGAGAATGTCGAAGTCGATCAGAATTCAAACGTTCGTTCCGCTCTTCTTAATCTGTCTCTTCATGCCGTACTCCAGCAATTCTTTCTTTCTCACTTTCTGATTATGAATATTTTGTTGTGTGCGTGTTCGGAACAATGTATGATAATCTCACCGTATCAGCGGTCAGTCGCGCATCATATTCTGCACTGGTCTCTAGAGACCTGGATGTAGATGCGTAAATACGCTGAGAACGCAGGCGTGCTTTGCGATCCGAAGAGGTTTCCACGGAGCGAGTTGCAGCCTGATGTTCTCAAACAGCATCAATTCTCTCCTGACGCTCTTCGGTAGATTCTTGGGATCTTATGATCCTCAATCTTTTAGCTCCTTTGGAACATTGGGAAAGATTTGACCTCTTTCTAGGCATGGTTATAGTTTTATTATGAAGATACCTGATCAATTAAAATCTAAGTGACTGCTCCCCTACCAAGGGTGCCCAGGCACGGGATCGTCTGGCGCCCATGTGCTGGTTTGGTCCCTGGGGTGGTCACGGCGTGCTATGTGTTCTGGTGCTCCGGTGATGGGGAGTACTCCCCAGCGGAGGGTCCGGTGACGGACAGCCGCGGCGGGTTCACGGATGGGTGCTAACGCGTGGCCATGTTCCCGCCGTAAGCGGCAGAGGAGGACACAGTGGAGTTTTAGTGGGTTAGAGTCCCACATAACTGCACTATCTCCCCGTGGTAGTGCAGAATGCATGAGCATTTCTTCACGTTAAAAAAAATAAATGGCAGTTTTGGCCAGTAGAGTCAAATTTTCAATGATATACCATCGTCATCGAAAATCAGTCCTAAACTGTTACCGCCTTCACCGCGTGGAGGTGAAATTAGTGATAGCTTTGATTTCCACATCAGATGTTTCTGATCTTCGATTTTTATAAGTCAACAGGAAATGCCCATCAGACCGAATAACTTTTACTAAGACGTCATTCCTATATGTGTTATGATGTAGCTGGGCTCTTGGAGTTCCCCATCAGGTGTTCCAGATCTTCAAATTTATTCTCTCAGCAGAAAATCCTCATCACGTGGAACAATTTTTGCTATGGTACCATTTTTGTATCTCTTATAGTTAAGCTGGTCTGTTTCGGTTCTGCATCAGGTGTTCAAGTTTCCAAGATAAATTATAGCCTGAATGTTGTCCATAGTTATTAAACTATACAATAAAAAAAAATCATTCAAATCCGTCCAGTAGTTCCGAAGATCGGACGCGCAGGCCCGAGGCGTGTACATACTCTGATAGAATACCTTAACAAATGTTCGCCGTGATTCTTTAAATTGACATAACTTTTTTATTTATGAATCGATTGACATGAAATAAACACTAAATGTTAAGTTAAGCCTACTACAATATATTAGTGAAAACCGCATCTAAATCGAATAAGCCGTTTCTGATATTAGCGTGCACAAACAAACAGACAAACCGACAAACAGACAAACAGACAAAAAAAAATTTAATTACAATTTCGGGTTCGGCATCGATATAATAACAACCCCTGCTACTTTTTTTTATATATTTCCATTGTACAGACACCACTTTTCTACAAATTTATTATATGTATAGATAGATTTACTGTAGACAGACTAGCAGCTAATTAGGTGATGCGTGTGTGTCAAATAGCTTGATAACGATGAAGGTTTCTCCTCTAAATTACCTACCATGTTATAAAAGGCGGGCCTGGTCACCAGGTAACCGGGCCTGGTTACCTGGTGACCAGGCCCGCCTTTAGCCATAGACAGACACAAACCAAATAACATTTTACCCAAACCGGGCAAATACACAATTACATTTTTTTTTTAATTTTTGACGTTCAAAAGTGCCTTTAATGTGCCTATTTGAAATAAATGATTTGACTTTGACTTTGAAAAAAAAACCCAGGAATAGAATAGAATAGAATAGAAATACTCTTTATTATGTACACCAAATAAATTACAGACATAAAAATACACAACATTCAGACATACAACCGTGAGACCAAAGAAGCACTCTTAGTTTTTATACGTAAGTAACTAGCTGCGCCCCGCGGTTTCAACCGCGTAAATGTCGATCCCGTGGGAATATCGGGATAAAAACACACACACTCACAAACTTTCGCCTTTATAATATTAGTGTGATAAGTCACAAATCTTAACAAACCAGATCAAAAGCAAATATGTAGTTCTAAGTAAACACTTATTAGCAGAGCGGAAAACGACTAAATATTTACTTATTATTAAATACTAGCTGCGCCCCGCGGTTTGACCCGCATAAGTCCCGATTTCGTGGGAATATCGGGATAAAAAGTATCCTATGTCCTAATCCAGGTTATGTTCTACCCATGCGCCAAATTTTATCCAAATCCGTTCAGTCGTTTTAGCGTGAAAGCGTAACAAACAAACACAAAAAATCATAAATATTAGTTTAGACTAACTTCTGCCAGCAACTTCATCCGCGTGAAATTTCATGTTCTCTCGGCCCAACCCATCGCATCGCATCGCCTGCCCGCGCTATTACTTCGTTTTTGCTTAAGTATCGTTCTTTCTTAGTTTTTCCTTTTTGCTCGGCTCCTAGGAGTCCTAGCTTGATTTTATAAAGCCTTTATAGCCTTCCTCAAGAATTGGGCTATCAAATAATAAAAAAAAAACCAAATCCGACTGGCAGTTCCAGAGATTAGGGCGTTCAAACAAACAAACGCTTGAGCTTTATTATTATATACTAGCTTCCGAGGTATGTCGGTCCGTATCCTATGTTCTTCCCCGGGATGCAATCTATTTCTCTGCCAAATTTTATCGAAATTCGTTCAGTTGTTTAGGCGTGAAAAGGTAACATACCGACAGACAGACAGACAAAGTTACTTTCGAATTTATAATATTAGTATGGATTATACATAATAATAAATATAGATCGGATTCTCGCCATTGGCCTTGGACTAAAGTATTGTCTTACATTTCCGTACTAAGCAGACCATTAGGCGACATGCTGTATTGCAGGGACACAAAGTAAATAATGGTTTGTTTGATGACAAAACAAAACACGGTGTTCCTAAAAGTCTGATATTGACCTTCCACAAGATTCTTTTAAAGTAAAATGAGTTTTATGTCACCAATTATTAAGCCCTAAGGAGGTACTGTGGAAGAGGTAGGTACCTACTTCAATGAATACAAACAAAAAAAACAAAATTCGGTTCATCCATTCGGGAGCTACGATGCCACAGACAGACCTACACACACACACGTCAAACTTATAACACCCCGTCGTTTTTGCGTCGGTGGTTAAAAAGACAGAATAAAGAAAAAAGAGAATGAATTCAGACACAGAAAATAACAAATTGAAAGAAAGAAAAAAGTTTATTTGGACACAGTTCGTGAAACACAAAATACAAAATTAACAAAATAAAAATTATGTTTCAACAAATTGGGGGAAAGTATCTATGCGTCAAATTCATGCGAAACGGCCATCGCTCAGCATAATGCTACGACCCTATGTGAGACAGAGCCTCAACGCTGGTTTCAAAACCACTGGTTGGCGCTGGTTTGGTTGGTGTCAAATCATTTTACATTTTATGTGATGACACCATGTCAGCTCTTCAAGCTGACCCCAGCAGTGGGAACATTGTGGGCTGATTATGCAGTTCTCAAGAAAACATTTGTTTTAATATTATAAGCCTTAGTTGATCATAGCATTCTTATGATAAATTCCATAGTTGAAAATCGAGAAAATATGTAAAGGGATATGAGATAGACTTTTAAAATTATTTTTTTATCTCCCTATCGGCAGACCTACAGAGCCAAAGATAAAATCAACAAGCCACATTCTATAAAATCCAACACGAAAACAGATATTGCCGAGTCAAAACGAAACGAAACGAAATTCAAAACGTCAAAATTACAAAAGAGAGTCCCCCAAAATGGGCGGCCTTCACCACTTCCTAGTGCTTTCGCTGGGGAGAAGAAGTGGCGCAACTAACTCCCCAGCAGCACAGCTGTCTGTTCAGTTAGAAAATACTTGATTGTATACAATATTATAGTATGCAAAGTAATTAACATTACAGGACACAGAACATTAAATTAAATTATTTGCCATAAGTCAGCTAGCAACGCCAATATACCAACAAATACAATAAAAGCTATACGTAGGTACTCAAGCAAACAAATCACACTAATATTATAAAGGCGAAAGTTTGTGAGTGTGTTTCTTACTTCTTCACGCTCAAACGGCTGGACCAATTTTGATAAAATTTGGTATGGAGGTAGCCGACACCCTGGATTAACATATAGGCTACTTTTTATCCCAATATTCCCACGGGATCGAAACTTATACGGGTGAAACCGCGGGGCGCAGCTAGTAATAAATAAAAATTCAAAATGTAAATGTTAATTTTTAACCGACTTCAAAAAGGAGGAGGTTCTCAATTCGTCGGAACCTTTTTTTTTTTTTTTTTTTATTTTTTTTTTTATGTATGTTCCCCGATTACTCGGAGACGGCTCGACCGATTTCAAAAATTATTTTTTTGTTTGAAAGGGTATACTTTCCAGGTGGTCCCATTGTCATCAGGTCAGGATCTGATGATGGGATCCTGGAGAAATCGAAGGAACTCTTCAAGTATTATAGGCACACCTATAGCGATTTGGGTATTTTTTGTAGTAACTCGTGCATTTGCTCTCGGAAAGCATCATTTGGTGAAGTGGAACTAATGATGAAGACCACAGATGGCCACCGGAACTACTCAATAATAAGTATTTCCCGGTTTGCGATTCGATTACTTACTTTAATATGGTTGCTAAGCAAGTTATGCTCGTCACAATGCGAATGGTGAAATGGAGCTGATGGTGGAATACCAGGAGAACTCCTCAACAATTAACGTCTCTGCATCGAGAAAAGCAATATTTTGTAAAAGGCGATGAGCAAGTTGACATTAGGCTATTGTAACTTAGATACATTATAAACAGACACACTAAAAAGCGAGAAATAAAAACTTTTTAACAAAAAAAAAACCGACTTCCAAAAAAAACACTACAAAGTGAAAAATAACTTTTATTTCGGAAGTCGGTGGCAAAAAACTAAAATACAGATCCAAAGACACCGACTTCCGAAATAAAAGTTATTTTTCACTTTGTAGTGTTTTTTTTTGGAAGTCGGTTTTTTTTTTTGATACGTCGCGTTGCGAGAGCTCAGCGCTACAAAATAATATCGTAAAATATTACTGCAAAAATTTAATTTTGTTAATAGTGGAGGTTTTTTTCTGATTCTTTTATAAGTAGTGTTTTATAGTTATATTAATTGTACAGTTTTATTAGTGCTTAAGTTTAGTTTGTAAAACATGGGGAATAAGCAGAAACGAATAAAAAGAGGTCTAAAAAAATATTACAAACAAAAGGCTATACATTTTTCAAGGTAAGTTTTAAGTTTTATCTACATATTCATTATAGCTTTCATAAAAAGCTTTTTACAAAAAAAAACAACCGACTTCCAAAAAATACACTACAAATTAAAAAATAATTTTTATTTCGGAAGTCGGTGTCTTTGGTTCCGCATTTTCGTTTAATGACACCGACTTCCGAAATTAAAATTATTTTTTAATTTGTAGTGTATTTTTTGGAAGTCGGTTGTTTTTTTTTGTAAAAAGCTTTTTACTACCTAAATAAAAGCCTCCAGGCATAAAGGGCGTGACAACTTACATATTTATGCAATGCTGGGTTCTGTTCACGTAGGCTCTGTCACTTGAAGTTACAAATGATAAACTAGATTTAGTGATTAAAAATGTAAAGGAAACTAACTTAACTAATCAAGTTAGGAACACAAAATTTCCTATTTTACACTTATCCGCTTTACAAATTAAACTGATTAATTTGTAACCGCAAAAATACACTTCCCATTAGACAAACAAAATAATCGTTTTACTTACCAATGGTAGGTTTAGGTTAAGGAAAACCTTTCCTAATCATAATAAAACAGATTTAAGTACTCTACCAACACTGGAAACGGATATCCATTAAAAACAATCAATATATAAATATTATGTAATTGTATCAAAACAAAAATAATGAACGGAACTACTAGGTAGAAAACAGTACATATCATCTGCCTAGCCTTTTCCCAATAATTTCTGGGGTCGTCTTCCAGTCTAACTGGATGCAGCTGAACACTAGCATTTTACATGGAGCGACTGCCTATCTGACCTCCACAACCCAGGTTACTGGGTAAAACGATACCACTTGGTAAGCCTGTTTGTCAGGCTTTATTTATTTATTTAACCATTTATGTACACACATATATAAACAGACAAGAAAAAAACAGAACAGAAAAATAGGTAAAAAGGTGATGCTTATCATCTTTGGCTTTCGGGCTTCTAACGACGCGTCAAAGATCCACGAATGACAGCCGGGACAAACGGCTTAGTAAACTGTAGACACACAATCCAAATACGAATTAAGGAATAGCCGGCAATCTAAACCATATCTCTCGTTAGGAAACCTACTCTAAACTCTGCCTACCACCAAAACCTCATCAAGCAAGCGATGACACATGACCTTCACCAGCCACCTTACAATTAATTCACATTAAAAATTGCACAACCCAATCTCAATTATATTCCATTCAACTAATATTTGAACTAAATGTTGATCAAGGCCTAGAGCATTGTTTGATTTATTTTAGTATAAAACTAGGAAGTTTTGAGGATAAAGCATCATTCGAAGAATCAGTTTTTTAGATCTCACACAACATGAAGGTAAAATATCCCTGGTTAATTAATATTCATTCATTATTAATATTCTTCCCTATCTACCAAGAATTCAGTTTAATTGACTTATCAAAAGCTTTCTGCTCTAATTAGTTTTTTATGTTTTATTTTCAATATTAAATCATTCAATTTTGTAATTTCTAGATAATTATACTTCTATGTCTGCACTTTTTCACTTTTTTGTTTCTTAAAACATCATTGGCCTTTAAATCATAATTTTAAAATTAGCCAGATATGCTCTAACAAATGTATATCAACTCATTTAAAACGAAACCATTTGATATTAGTACATTTATCCCTATAACTTCCTATCTGTTCTGTTTAAAAATCCCTAAGTTCATCCAGTGTTTAAAATTACGCGAATTATATTAAAATCATCAACATTTTGATCATCTTCATTAATCTTTACATCCCTTGTATCCAGGTCCTCATTGCCATTGTTTTCGCCATCGGCTCCGTGTCGGCTTTAGGCTCAGGACCCTACCTGCCAAGTGGATGGAGGCCCCAGGGTCCTAGCTTCTACCTGCCTTCTGAAGTTTCGGTAAGTAACCTGATGATAATCAAATCTCTATTTAATAAAATGAACTAAAGGCAAAAACCACATAAAATTGATCAAAATCCTCCTAATATTACGTCATGATAAAATTAATTAATCAGTATGCAATGACATTAACAAAAGGAAAATATACAAAAATGGTGTCTCAATTCAAAAATGTTATAGAATCTATAAACGATATTATATGCCAGATAAATTAACCACAGTTTAACAGAAAGTGATAGTTGGCTCTTGTGAAAACTTAACAGTTTGCAATTATTCAACTAAATTACTAAAATCATACTGTCCTACGAATGTTAGAACGATTAGTAAAAGAACAAAAAAGTACAATAAACCGATTTCATTGACACTATCATTCTAATCACTCACCATATACCCTTTTCACAGAAACCATCAAATAGTCCTCTCAAAGAGAAATTCCTTCTCCAAGAGACTGAAGCTTCCGGCTCCGATGCCCTCAGGGAGTATGGACCTCCGAAGGTCGAGGAAGTGGTCCAGTTCAGTGTCAAGCAGGCCCTGCCTGATGTGGCTACTGAACAGACCTTCTTCGTACAGTCTTTGGCTACCCAGGAATTGCAGTCTGCTGTTGAGGAATCTGTTGCACTTGAAGGTAAAACCTTGAGAAAAGATTTTTTTTTTTTCTACGTTTCTTTGTTACCGTTTCACGCTTAAACGACTGAACGGATTTGGATAAAATTTAGTACATGGGTAGACCATAACTTGGATTAGGCTTGGATACTTTTTATCCCGATATTTCCACGGGATTGAGACTTATGCGGGTGAAACAGCGGGGCGCAGCTATAGAATATATAAAATATTTAATTAAAAAATATAAATAAAGCAAAAGAACAGAATTAAATACCAATGAAGTTTATTCCAACAAACACACATACATAATTACAAACATTTTATAATAATTCGTATGATTTTAATGTATGTCGTACAAAACTGTTAAAAAAATACCTATCTAGAAATATGTCGCTCTGATTTTGCTATACAATCTGAAGACCAATTCTCGTACCTACTTAAAAATCGCCAAATTCAAGTCGCAATTTCATCTCAGCGACAATCAATGTCAAAATGTTGTCAAAAATGTAGGGAAATTGATTGTATTTTTGACAGACTGAGACTGATATTAGAATACAAACGTTCTTAAAATTTTATGAATAGCCCCTCTGTTTTTTCACGAATGAATAAAACCGTTAATAAACAATCTAACAAAACTAACTGTAATGATAACTTATTTTAATTCACAGCAAGCACCGAACAAGCCGGCGCTTACGTTGAAGAAGTAGCATCAACCACCAAGGCCCAGCTGGCTCAAATAGCTTCCGAAGAACAAGCAACGGAAACCCTCTCTGAAGCCCAGCCCACCATTGAAGCAACACCCCTAGAAGTTGTAGCAGAGATCGTTGAACAGACTTCTGAAGCTGTACAGACTGAGGAAGCCACAGAGGGGGCAGTACAGGGAAAAAATCTTGCACTTACTGCAGTTATCGCCGATGAAGAGATTGTCGCTCCTACTGCTGCAGCACAGGAAGATGTTACCGCTGTCGTAGAAGAGGCTGTGGTACCCACTGCTGCTGTTCTGGGAGAGATTGTAGGACCTGTTGCTATTGCTGAACAAGTGGTTGTTGAAAGAGTAGCAGAGGGAGTCAACAACATTGCGGAGGCTTTGGTTAAGTTGGAGAATGAAGTTAAAGCTGCTGAGGTGAGACCAAACCAGAATGACACACATTAAAGTTTAAAAACTGTGATAAGGATAGCTAGATAATGCCATAGTATAAATATCAGAAGGAAACTTCTGATTTTCGTCACTTAGCACACATGTACTTTAACTTTCATTAACAATTAAACAAATGAAGTATTTTCCATTGTTTTTCAGGCTCTTGAGTCTGCTGTCGAGCTCAAATCTGAAGTGTCAGGGTAAGTGCTATTAATACTGCTACCACAAAAGCGGATTAGGTTTGCCAATTGCCTATTATTCACATGCTGTCAAGCTTATGATCAAGCATATTGAACTCTGAGTAAAAGGCTTTAGATCCATAATTCATTGTGTTTACAGATCCCTGCAACAGGTCCCTGAAGGTTTCCTTGAATACGGACCCCCCGGCTTCAGGGAATACGGACCCCCCAAGGCGGAGGACATCGCCAGGTCTGCTGCAGTTCAGGTATATAGTCCAACCATCATCAACATCAACATCATTTCAGCCGAAAGACGTCCACTGCTGGACATAGGCCACACCACACCACACACACGCCATATCGACTGGTTCTTTGCTTCTCGTATCCAGCGGATTCCTGCAGCCTTCTCAAGGTCATCGGTGCACGAAGGCCTCCCAAACCTGTCAGCCCCATTGGCTATCTGTTATGCGAACAATGTCCAACCAACAGTAGTTCTAATTTAGACAGTGTAAACCACTACTTTATCATCGTTAAAAGAAAGCACTGCTGGGTATAGACTTCCCCCATATTTTGTACAACGACTACGGCGACTATATCTTGAGTGATGCATCAGACAATACAGAAATCACTAACGACGCATCACAGTGATTTCGTGTACTTGGCTACTACTTTTCTTGGCTTAACGTCCAAGTGTAAAAATTCATTTGTGCCTCTTTCGTTTAAAGTTCTACTTCTTGATTCGAATTCCTTGATTTTCAATTGTTTTCTTTCATTGTCAACTTTGCTTGGTATTTTACATCCCTACACAGTCCCCCAATGGTGCTGTAAAATAGCATTGTCAACTTTGCTTGGTATTTTACATCCCTACACAGTCCTCCAATGGTGCTGTAAAATAGCATCAAATCGTCTATGTATGAAGACGAAATTGATTTTAAGATATATTTATGTATTTCAGGTGGCTCCTACCAGTGCTTTTGAGAACAACGAAGTCAGGAGAAGGCGTTTCTCACCCAAATTCAAGTATTTTTTTTACATATTTATGCCACATTTCACAATAAAATTGTCTTTCTTTGAGGGGCCCGTGGCTAAATAATAACAGCCGCCCAGGTCAATCGATCAGGATAAGCTACGCTTGCCGCGGTTGGTCTGTGGATGGGTGACCATCTTTACATACCGTGACCCCTCCGTGCTTCGGAAAGTACGTTAAGCCGTTGGTCCCGGCTGTCATTCGTGGATCTTTGACAGTCGTTACGGGTACTAAGAAGGCCGAAAGTCTGACAACCAGTCTTACCAAGGGGTATCGTATTACCCAGTAATTGGTTATGGAGATCAGACAGGCAGTCGCTCCATGTAAAACACCGATGTCCTACATCCAGTTAGCCTGGAAGCCGACAAAACTTACTTGGAAAAATACTAGGCAGTTTTCTTTTGTCAACCATACTAAATAAATATAATTTCGGTTTCAGATCGGGACACAAGAAACAGTAAGGTCACAAATAAACGGAAAACAACACAGAAACAGGGAACCGCGAGAAAAATGGACTTCGTAGACAACTTTTTATTTAAAAATGCAATTTAAAAAACCCTTTTCGCCATTAAAGTTATTTATTTAAAACTTTTTGGCAAAAGTGATCAAAATATATTTTATTGTGTAATCAATGGTAGAAATTGATCTAATGTGATAATTAATTAATAAATGAATTTGATTATTAATATAATGCTCTTATTTAACATTCCTCTAAATCAATAAACTCAGCCTTATCGCAGTCCACTGCTGGACATAGGCCTCTCCCAGGCTGCACCACAAAACCTGACCCTCCGTCTTCCGCATTCAGTCCGTCCCAGTCACTTTCATAAGGTTATAGAGGTATGAGAAACAGGGTGTAAAGTTCACTCATACTCTATAGAAAAGGGAGGATCCTCCAACCAGACGGGTGTTGACTGGCAGGTAACTGCCCGATGATTCATGTCTGGCCGTTGTATCTATGCTAATTGCGCGGTAAACTCTGCTTGCGAGATGCAGGATTTTGCGTGACGTCAGTATGACGCGTTGTTCGCATGTGCCGTTGTAGATACCGCTACAAGGTCGTTGTCCCATTTATATAGCTATTTCAGACTTGTATTGATTACAAGTTCAAGTTTCCTTACGATGTTTTCCTTCACCGATATCGTTACAGTAAGTAACAAGCAGTAACAAAAATGTAAACAGAACGTAATCACACTAATATTATAAAAGCGAAAGTTTGTGAGTGTGTGGGTGTGTGTTTATATGTAAGTTACTTCTTCACGCTGAAACGGCTGGACCAATTTTGATAAAATTTTGTACGGGGGTAGCTGACACCCTTGATTAAAATATAGGCTACTTTTTATCCCGATATTCCCACGGGATCGACATTTACGCGGGTGAAACCGCGGGGCGCAGCTAGTACCTAAATAAAAGCAGCAAAAAGGACGTGCCCGCTGAATGTGAAATGCTCTATTATGTTCATATACCTACAGCTACAAACTCGAAGTCGCAAATGACAAACTATGACTATAAAATCAATAAACAGTTAATTACTCATAACAATAACAAAACCATGGTCAGCAACAGGACCAGACACCACAAGCAGCACACGTTTACATTACCCCCCTTTGCCATATTTGAGAGACGTATGTACCCGAACCACGACGCCACCGCAAGCAGTGACATCTAAAGGTGCAATTCCAAGATTGACCGCAGGCCGCAAACTGCAGCTGCAGGTTCAAGCGACACTCGTGTCTCTATGAAAACTGCGGTCAACCGTAGCCGCTAGCCGCATTTTCGCCTTCGGTTGCAGTCTGCAGTCCATCTCGGAATTGTGGGAGCATAATATTATGACCAATTTGCTGCTGGTTGCTCAGGCATAAATAAAATATTATCAATTGTGTAGGTCAGGGGAGAAGGAGGAGATGGTTGGGATATTTCGTAATATAACGTATGAAAGTACTACTATACAACATACATTTAGTGATCAATTAAAAAAGGAAACCAGCAGTAAGGAGATCATTCCTCTTTATTTTGGGCGAAATTATGAAAGTGCCAAACAAAAGAAATTCCATTAGAATATGTTATTCTCTTCACTTTTCACCAATCTGTAGGTAAGTATACTTGATCCCTGTCGCTGCTGTGTTTTAGTTGAAAGAATAACAGTACTGTAATCTAATTATAGTACAAATTCGCTTTTTTTTGCGAGAAGGTAAGTCAAAGTCAAATCATTTATTTCAAATAGGCAATTAAAAGACACTAGGCACTTTTGAACGTCAAAATTTCCAAAAAAAATGGAATTAATTCTAGTAGGTCCCAAAGGTAGTTTCGTACGGAGGAGAATGGGCATGAAACTCCAAAGTTGCTCTTTTAAAAATGTTTTAAAATATTTTGTAATAATTATTTATATAATTATATGTGTACACGATGCACATAGAATAAAATTACTATACCACAGTAGAATGTGTATTCCAATTTTTATTTATTTAAGTAATTAACTTACACAAAATGAAGATAATATTTACATAATATAAGCTACACAAGCCCGAAAGTCTGACGAGTCTTACCAAGGGGTATCGTATGTAACTGGGTTGTGGAGGTCAGATACATGCAGTCACTCCATGTAAAATACTGGTATTCAGCTGCATCGGGTTTGACCCCAACATAGTTGGGAAAAAGCTAGGCCGATGATGATGATGATCATAAGCTAACATTTAAAATAATAATATTATTATGTATAATAAAAAATTCGATCACGCAGGGAAACTCCAAGGATAGCTCTTACCATTGCCCTTTGGGTGACTTTGACTTGTTCTGGTTGGATGCGAGAAGCACAGAACCGGTCGAAGTGGAGGTGCTTGGGGGAGGCCTATGTCCAGCAGCGGGCATTACAATTTTTTTTTTTTGTTTTTCCGGAAATCTGGTGATAGACAGCTTAGTGAACTTTTCACGCATCTTCGTCGAACCTTATCCCACAAGGAGAAATTAATAACCTCAATATGAGTATGAATAATCGTTGTATTAACATCTGAGGTGCTTTTACAGATTATTAATGTTATTATTTTGTAATCAATTTAATGTTTCATTTAATTATTGTATAAAAACTTTTTTTTTTTACTATAAAAGCCATTTTAAAGTTTCATTTTTATTTAAAATCCATTTTTGTTCATTAGCCTATATTGTGTCTCCCTGCTGGACAAAGGCCCCCCCTTAATCCTTCCAGACCTCCCTGTCTTGAGCGATATCTGGGCATGTGGGCCCTGCAAAACTCGTTAGATCGTCACACCACCTCCCCCATGGTCTACTTCGACGGCGATGTCCACATATGTTGCAATATGTCCATGAGTACTTGGGCCCGATAGTGTCTTTCAAGAATAAACAAGACAAGGAAGTCGAAAAACGAGTTCAAAATGCTTGGAAGACCTACGCTACCCTTAAAGAACATAATTATGAAAGGTAATCTTCCTATAACACTTATAAGGAAACTCATTGACATGTGCATCCTGCCCGTCCTAACGTACGGTGCACAAAGTTGGTCACTTACTGCACAACAGAAGTCCAAACTCAACATTTGGCAACGGGCATTAGAGCGCAGCATATAGCGTCAAACGCACAGAATTTCTTAATAGAGTATAAAATACTTTCCTTTCCTGCACTAATTAAATTCGTAGGTTGCAAGTAAAACAAGAAATGACTCGTCGTGGTATTATTAAATTGGAATTTAGTGACGCTATTCTGCCGTCATACGGTGAATAGCCGTAATTACTTCAAAGTGTAGGTATTTTGAATAATAAGTAATGATACTTTGAAAGTATTTTTATAACACTTAGTGACTCAAATAAGTAATAATTATGTAGTAAGTGGGGGTTTTAAGATGCAAAATAAATCATAATAAAGTAAATTCGAAAATGCCGCGCACCCTGCAATTACAAAGATAAAAAGCCGTAACAACTATTACGGCTTTTGATTGTAGGATATCAAAATCACAATCGATAAATGGTCAAAAAGTCCTAAAATTAAGTTACGGCTTTTCAAGTATACTAACTAATAAGAAAAGGCTTTAGGTACCTACCGTGGAAATTATTGTTATACCTATCAACTGCAAGCTTACACTGCAAGATTTGAAAAAAATGCGTTTGATTGCCCAATTCTTGAGTTCGGTTATAAATGTCGGCCATCACGCTATGACCCTTAGGTACCGAGCAAAAATTAAAATTAAACGGCGGAAGAAACCTTGGGGCGCAGCTAGTTTCTAACAAACACCGAAGGAGTCCTCTAAACTCTATTCACAAAACGAAAATCGGATAATTTTGACAGTTGAAATCGATATCGAATCGAATCTAATACCGTTCAACAAATATTTGAACTAATTAATGTTGATCAAGGTCTAAATTATTTGGTCTAAGGCATTGTTTGATTTATTTTAGTATAAAACTGGGAAGTTTTGAGGATAAGGCATCATTCGAAGAATCAGTTCATTAGATCTCACACAACATGAAGGTAAAATATTTCTGGTTTATTAATATTCATTAATTAACACAAGGTGTAAAAAACCGGGCAAGAGCGAGTCGGACTCGCGCACCGAGGGTTCCGTACCATCATATGTTTTTGAATTTTCACCGGCGAGCCAGGGGGGGACGGACACATTTTACCACTTTGGAAGTGTCTCTCGCGCAAACTATTCAGTTTAGAAAAAAATGACCTTAGAAACCTCAATATCATTTTTGTTATTCATGTTTATTAATCTTTTCATCGATAATTTTCAGGTCCTCATCGCCATTGTTTTCGCCATCGGCTCCGCGTCCGCTCAGGGTTCAGGTCCGTACCTGCCAAGTGGATGGAGACCCCAGGGTCCCAGCTTCTACCTGCCTTCTGAAGTTTCGGTAAGTTAGAACATTACATTTTAATAATCATATACAGCGTGGTGCTTCAATGGCAACCTTAATTTAACAGACGAATACGGTTTCGCGTTTTAGTTTTTTGAACAGATTTTAATTACAGTCGGTGTGCAATAAAGATATCGGGGGGTTCGCTAACTTAGCTATCATATCTACATATCTTCAAGGGCTATTCATTTCATAAACACACTAGAATTTGCCTCAAATATCTTCCAGATTAGTTATCCAGAGCTAAAGAGAAGGTAGAGTAACTTACCATTAACGAATATAGCAGTAATCCCCCATCCGGGCCCAGGGTAGGTTCTTTAGGTTTCCTCACAATGTTTTCCTTCACCGTTTTGAGAGCAGTTGTGATGAAATAATTTATACAAAGTAAAGCGCCTGTTTGTCAACACACTCAACCGTGCAACTCGTAAGTCGCGGCCATTACCACTGGGACACCACTGCTCTCCAAGCTCCAAAAATGATATACTGGGTTAATAATATTAATTTATTAATTTTCCCTAACATTAAATCCATTATCAATCCCACAGAATCCATCAAACAGTCCTCTCAAAGAAAACCTCCTCCTCCAAGAGACTGAAGCATCTGGCTCCGATGCCCTCAGGGAGTATGGACCTCCAAAGGTTGAAGAGGTGGTCCAGTTCAGAGTCAACCAGGGCCTACCTGATGTGGCTACAGAACAGACCTTCTTCGTACAGTCTTTGGCTACCCAGGAGTTGCAGTCCGCTGTTGACGAATCTGCTGCTGTTGAAGGTAAAAAAAAATATTTTATGAACAGAACATTAAAGTTCAAACTTGAAAGATTAGCTCGTGTTAGCACGCATGCAGGTCGGAAATTATCCCGCGGAAACGTACTACTGGGATAAAAAAGTTTATCCTATTTCCTAACCCAAGTCATGATCTACCCATGTGCCAAACTTCATCCAAATCTGTTGAGCCGTTTTCACGTGAACGCGTCACCAACAAAACAAACTCACTTTCACATGTACCTACATAAAAGTTAGGATAAAAGTCAGGCTTAAACAGTATTAGTGCTCTTTAATAATAAGGGATTTGTATAAATAAATCATTAGCAATAAGGCTGTTAAATAGAGCTGTAGTTTTAAAATTAACCTACATTCACTATCATTTTATAACTAGGTACTACAGACGGAAAGTCGGACACCATTTAAAAACAATCCAGGAAAATAGAATTCTAATAAAAACGTATTTTAATTCACAGCAAGCACTGAACAAGCTGTCGCTACCATCGAAGACGTAGCATCAAGCACCGAGGCCCAACTCGCTCAAATAGCTTCCGAAGAACAAGCTACTGAAACTCTCTCTGAAGCCCAGCCCACCTTCGAAGCAACACCCCTAAAATTTGATGCAGATATCGTTGAACTGACTTCTGAAGCTGTACAGACCACAGAGGAAGCCACAGAGGAGGCAGTACAGGAAGAAAATCTTGCACTTACTGCAGTTAATGCCGAAGAAGAGATTGTCGCTCCTACTGCTGTGGCACAAGAATATGTTACCGCTGTCGTAGAAGAAGCTGTGGTACCCACTGCTGCTGTTATTGGAGAGATTGTTGTACCTGCTGCTATTATTGAACAAGTGGTGGTTGAAAGAGTAGCTGAGGAAGTCAACAACATTGCTGAAGCTTTGGTTAAGTTGGATAATGAGGTGAGACAAAAAAATAATGAACATTGAAACTATGGACTTCCTTCACATATTTATTATACATGAACTCTAACTGCCAGTTTCAAAGAAACAAATGAAATCATTTCTACTGTTTTTAGGTTCTTGAGGCTGCTGTCGAAATCAAGGCTGAAGTGTCAGGGTAAGTGCTCTAAAACCTACTTCTACTACAACGGAAGCATATTGACTGATGTTATAGCTATTCCTACTATTCTCATAGTATTCAAAGTCAAAGTCAAATCATTTATTTCAAATAGGCACATTAAAGGCACTTTTGAACGTCAAAAAAAACTAAATAGAAATGATTCTAGTCGCCCATTCCAAAAGGTAGTTTTCGTATCGAGATTTCGTATTTAGCTTATTATTGATAGTCATATTGAACTTTAAGAAGTACGCTTTAGAATTTATAATCTACTGTGTTCACAGACCCCTGCAACAGGCCCCTGAAGGTTTCCTTGAATACGGACCCCCCAAGGCTGAGGACATCGCCAGGTCTGCCGCAGTTCAGGTACATACTGCAACCATCAGTTTAAATTGGGCGGTGTAAACTATTACGTCATTATCATCATTCAGCCAAAAAACGTCCAATGTTGTCTTAGATCTGCCCCAAGTTTTGCACAACGGCTATTATACATAGAAAGACGTTTTGGAAGATGCATTAGATAACCAATAACAATACAGAATTAATTTTCATTAAATGATCTATACAATGACATGTAAATTAAGTAGGTTCTGTGTACTAGCAGGAGTATAACAATAGAAACAGTTGCAGAAAGGAGGCAAAACAAATTTTTCGATCGTAAAGCTCTAGTCGTGCAATATCATCAAATATAATCATATTTCAGGTGGCTCCTACCAGTGCTTTTGAAAACAACGAAGTCAGGAGGAGGCGTTTCTCACCCAAACTCAAGTATTTTTTTTACATATTATTTTACAACTTTTAAAATTTATCATTAGTCAATTAGCTGCTGACCGAATCCTATGTAACTGTTAAGAAGCTCAACTAAAGTATTATGATGCACAGCCTTTATCGTTCCCACTGTTGGGACACAGGCCTCCTCTCTGTGAGAGGGAGTGGGCCCTAATCCACCACGCGGGCCCAGTGCGGGTTGGCGGGTGTCACATGTCTTCGAATTATTTGGTTCTGCGACATGCTGGTTTCCTCACGATGTTTTCCCTCACCGATTGGAGAGCAACGGTGGTGAAATTAAACACACAAAATAAAGTGCCTGTCTGGGTTCGATCTCACGACTTACAACTCATTAGTCGGAGCCACAGGGCTCACATTTTTTGCTGAATTGGCCTGCTCTTTACATCGATCACGCCTGATCGAAAGCGTTATATGAGGTCTATGATGGAACGAGCGTGCTCAGAAGATATCTGTTCACCCTTGCTTTGAAGGCAGACGGGTTAAATCTGGAAGGGAACACAGACGCTGGCAAAGAGTCAAAAGACTGTGCGTATAATAAACGTCTTCCACATTTAGAATTTAGAAACGATGAGCACGACTGGTCGGGATGCCAACCAAGTGTGGATGGTACGCTGCAGTACGTCTGGTAGTCCGGTAGTAAAAGGGGCGATGGTAGGATCAGCAGGGTAATAACGTAACACACTATCACTAGCACTGATGGGTTTCATTTTGACAGCTCAACAATATTCATTGCGTTAATTACGTTGTTGAGCAGACCGAACATATTATGAAGTAATGGATTAGCAATATCTTTCAAAATTATTCAGGTTGTGATTGATCGTGTGTTATGCAATTAAGGTTTTGCAGTACTAATTGAATATAATTTCGCTTCCAGGTCAGGACACTAGAAACACTAGGTCTCAGATAAACGGAAAGCAACACCTGAGCAGGATCTGAGGGGCAATTCTCGTCATTTTAAGAACGTTCACAGTCTATGGCCTTAGTGTGACTTTTTCACTCACAATCGATTTATATGGGAAAGTTATAGCGCCACCTGGTGGTCACTAGGAGAAACCTAATTTCCCATACAAAATTCTAACGCGCTCGCAGTCGAACGTGAGTCGAAAAAACTCACACTAAGGCCACTGATCTGTCTCAATCTGTCAAAAATACCTCTAATTTCCCTACATTTTGGACAAGTTTTTGACATTTGTTTGTCGCCGAGATGAGACTGCGACTAGATCTTGAACGTTTTTAATTACGAGATTATTTGGCCTTCAGGGAAAACAGCGAGAAAAATGGACTTCATAAACAACTCTATACTTAATAAAAAGGCCATTTAATATACCCTTTCCGCCATTCAGGTTATATTGACAGCAAGTCGCCAACTTTGTTCGTAATTGAAATAAGAATAACTGTTGGGTTTATTCGTAAACATTGTATAAAGTTAAGTAATGATTAGCGCCTGTTTAACTTTAAATTTTTGACGTTTAAACGTCACTTGACTTTATGCAACGTTTATGTACCTTTGGCAAAAGTGATAAAAATATGAGCGTAGAAGTGATAAATCATGATACCTATTTCGTTCATTTAAGGTTTAAGTCACTTTTGAAGATAAGAATATTTTCTAACATGTAATCAATGGCGGAAAACGATCTAATGTGATAATGTAATAAATTAATTAATTTGATGATAAAAATAGTGGTCTAATTTATTAATCCTTTAATAATACCAGCCTATTACTGTCCCACTGCTGGGCAAACGCCTGTTCTCATACAAAGAAGGCATGATCATTGATAACCACGGTTCCTCAAGGTGGGTTGGCGACTTCAGGCTTATCACACTAATATTATAAAGGCGAAAGTTTGTGAGTGTGTGGGGGTGTGTGTGTGTGTTTATATTTATGTTTGTTACTTCTTCACGTTCAAACGGCTGAACCAATTTTGATAAAATTTTGTATGGAGGTATCCGACACCCTGGATTAACATATAGGCTACTTTTTATCCCGATATTCCCACGGGATCGAACACCACAAAAGGCATTGCCAGTGGAAGTGTGCACGTTACGCAATTACCTCACAGGTTTCCTCAAAATTTTTTTCTTCGCCTGTAAGTACTTATTTTTGTTGCTGACGATCCTTCAAGAATAAAAACAAAAGAAAATGCGGATCAAACTGGAATGAGAAAGTTTATAGTGGATAATATAGAGATTAAAACAGAAGACGAACTAGCAGGGGATCGAGGAGGGGGTGGAGGAGGGGTTCAGGGGATCAGACCGGAATAACTTCGTGTAACATTGGTTTAAACGCCGGATTTCGGACAATCCCGCTGACCCACATTTAGTATACATAATCAGCCTATAATGTTCCCACTGCTGGGACACAGGCCTCCTCTCGGTGAGAGGGAGTGGGCCGTAATCCACCACGCGGGCCCAGTGCGGGTTGGCAGATAGTGCGGGTTGGCAGATGACATTTAGTATGCTAGGTTTCGTCGGTCGTCAAATAACTCAGACCTTCAATTTGACCCTGAAGATGAAAATATTGCCAAGTTTGGAGCGAAATAAAAATCAGTTTTCATTTACATATTATAGGATATATGTGGATATCATAGTTTTTTTTAATCTTACTTCCTTTCAATTCACACATTACATTTATAATAAAATGTGGGTACAATACAATATACAACAATTAATAAATTATAATACTGTTAGTGCTGGAATTTATAATTCAAAGCATTTTTTTTCTAAGCAATATAAAGCTTCGTACGCACTGCAGACACAGTCAGGGAAATAGCTTATCAAATTGGCACACTACCTATGTCAATTTACCGTGTTATAGCTATTTCAAACAGTCTAAATTAATAAATACAAAAAATAAAATTAAAACTTAAATATTTAATTTGACTAGTACGGACAGCGAACAGTGAAATCACGATAGTCGGATTTGGTGAGTCGTAGATAATCAGATGATATCATGAATTCTATCGTTCGACAGCATAGCTGCTCGCAACCATCTGACAGGCTGTCGTATCGAAAATTACACATTTTCAATTACAGCACCCCAAATTGCGTAACAAACTTTCAATCACAATCCGAGACTTTGAAGGAAATCCATTGCTTCCTATGTTTGAAAATATCGTCTGTTCAACAACGTAAATAACGCAATGAATGTTGTTGAACTGTCAAAATAATTAGCGTTGCCTTTGTAAGTGTGTTCAACCATGTCGGACCAAAAATATTGTAGTCATACGTAATAACTTATTTGGTTTATCAACGTTCATGTTGTAAATATCATTTAGTTAATAAAATATATCATTTTGACTTCATGGCTTAAATAACAGAATTATTGAGAAATTTTCGATATAATTTTACAACGAGTATAAATAATTGACACTGACATCTTATTACATATTTTTTTTGAATTTCTACAAAAAATTGGTGACACACTGTTATCAAATCTTCTATCAAACAAATAATCTATCTATACAAATAAATAAAATTGAAGAGTCTGTTTGTAATGTCAAAATAACAGTTGTTTTTTTACTAATCTCCGAAGCGGCTGGACCGATTTTGACGGGACTTTCACTGACATAGAGCTGGTGTTATGAGGAGTAGATAACGTAGGCTACTTTTATTTTAGAAAAAGAAAGAAAATCAAAAGTTATTAACGCGAACGAAGTTGCGGGCAGCAGCTAGTCATCAAATGACAAAATTGTGTAAATCTAGCAAGAATACAAGAACAACGCAATTTATGAAACAATCGAAGAACATAATATATTTAAAAAAACATACAGTCAAACATAGAACCTCCTCGTTTTTTGAATTCGGTTAAAAAGCGCAGTTTCATCGATTCGCATACATCCTGTTTCTCTATTCATAACATAGTTATGCAACAACTTAACATAAAATATTATGCTTAACAAGCTATGTAATATTAAGTATATATTTTGTCTTTTTTTCCTTAATTTAGGACTGATTTTTCCATCGCCAAATAACTTTTATTCGAGGAATAATAGTGACGTCTGACAGTTTTTGTATGAAATAACTGTCAAAATATCAAAATTATTCTTCGAATAAAGTTTTCAGATGATTGAAAAATCAGGCCTAAGTACAATAATCTAAACAACGGTTTTTAAATATTTGGTCTTGGCTTGGAGAGTAACTTTTCAAAGATTCCTATTTTATCTAGTCTTCATGGAATCGGCAAAATGTAGACTACAACCTTATCAAATGTCGCATGGTAGTTACGTCTGTTGTTCTGAAAAAAAAAAAACAAAATTAAATAAAAAAAAAACCATTCTGCAGTATTGGAAAGGAGGTTGGGCGATTCTGCCCAGCACCCTAATTGCGTAACACACTAACAATCACAATCTGATTAATTTTGAAGGATATTGCTAATCCATTGCTTCGTAAATATGTTCGAAAAATTTCTCTGTTCAAAAATGTAAATAACGCAATGTATGTTGTTGAACTGTCAAAATTAAAACCATTGCTACTGCTGGTAGTGTGCTATGAAACTGGGCGTTTCAAAGTCCATATCACTAACGGACATTTTATGATTCTTTCGGAGCCCGAATTAAGAATGAATGACAACACGATTTGACAGTTGTTCCTACACGCAATTTGTTTTAGCCCGTCCGCAATTGAATTTGACACTTGTTTTCTCGGATCAAATACTTTCTGACCGGGCCGTATCTTCGTTAAAGGACTGGTTGGCTACTACGGGGAACTATGTCTTCTAGAAGTGTTGGAACATGGATCAGACCATGAATCTAACTCTGCCTTCTCTTTATATTTTATAAAGTATTTTGTATGTTCGCAAAAACTTAAGAATCTTCAAAATATGAAGCGATTTCCATAATATAAATACACGTAGTAAAAATGAAATTGTGTTACCTAAATTTAGATTAACTAAAACTGGCAAGTCGTTTCTTGTAAACAGCATCCGTTTTTATAACAAGTTGGCAAAGCAGAACTTAGCGATGGAAAATTCAAAACCCTCATCAAACGTTTCCTTATCAAAAAAGCATAATTAAATTATTATAAGATTAAGGACTACGTTGAAGACAAGGTAGTTTGGCAATAATTCCTTCTGCACATATGTCTTCCCTGGCTCCTCTTAACGGCATAACTATGTAAATGTCTATTAACTGCTCTCAAATTACGATATTTATTTTTTTTACATACTTTTTTGACATAATCTCTTTATTATTTGACATTAAATACAGACAATTAAAAATTTTCATCTCTTTATTAGTGGTTGTAATGGGAATCATATCACTTGGTTTTAGTAGGTTTTTATTTTTTATTTATCCTTTTTATAGATTCTTATTTTGTTAATGTGAGGACTTTGTAGGCCTTGTAGACTTTAGATCTGTATTTTTTATTTTATCATGTACCTGGTACTTGTTGACAGGCCTACGCTGTCCTCCCATACATACCTACTGTAATTTGTCAACATTTTAAAGCCAATTATTTTTAAAAAGAGTAACCGTGGAGTTTCTTGCCGGTTCTTCTCCATAGGAAACGACCAATTGGAACACTTATGAAAATAAGTGCACATGTAAGTCTAAGTGAAATAAAATATTTTGATTTTGAATCATTTTGATGAGCACGAATGGCTACTATTTCATACTTACTTGTTGTCTCTTGCGTAAATCTCCGTAAGTCGAGCTCGATTCATTGTTAGGACCCTCTTTTGGATCCGAAGGAGGTGGTGGTATCGTGTAGTATCTCGGGGGATACCCGGTGGTTCTGCAATTAAAATGGTAATTTTATAGTAATTTATTTATTCGGACATATATCTAATATCTTACAGTTGTACGTTACAATTTAAGTGTGACTTTTTAAACTAGGTAAACGTGTAACCCACAGTAATGTTCATGCGTGCGTTAATTAAACAGGAAAGTAAAACGTACATAAAATCTACATATTTTCAAACTAAAAAAGTTGTAATTTAAATAATTGTAAACCTGAAAAGGTGTCATTGTACCTAGTCATCATGCAATCTGCCTAGCCTTTTCCCAACTATGTTGGGGTTGGCTTCCAGTCTACAGACTGCCTATATGACCTCCACAACCCAGTTACTGGGTAATACGATACTGCTTGGTAAGACTGGTTGTCAGCCTTTCGGGATTCTGACGACCCGTAACGACTGTCAAAGATCCACGAATGACGGCCGGGAATCTATGTATACCTACTAACAATAAATCTGAAGAGTTTGTTTGTTTGGTATTCAGCTGCATCCGGTTAGACTGGAAGCCAACCCCAACATAGTTGTGAAAAGGCTAGGCAGATGACGATGATGACATAGATAGGTATAGGTATAGATTACGTACGTTGTAGTGCCATCGTGTATAGGAAACAATGACATGCCGTCCTTTTGCATCTCATCCCGTGTCAGTCTCTTCCCCATAGATTTCGCCATCCCTTGATCTGACCAGTCTGACCAGTCTGACCAGCCAGCAACGTATCCTTCAGCAGGGCACGTTCTGAAACAAACGAAACATAGTATAAATATCATGAGATCTGTCTGTGAGAGTTGCCGAACGTGGAACATCCTCTCAAAAGGTGGGCCGATGATCTGGTGATGATAGTACCGCGTTTTCGTTTTTTGCCACCGAAATTAAAATTATTTTTCACTTTGTAGGTAGTGTTTTTTTTTTAAGTTGGTTGTTGTTTTTTGTTTGTAAAAAAAAATTTAGTAGTAGGTACCTACCTACCCTACAAAAATTCGTTTACCACCACTTGCTACGTAAATACAGGGTTATTGGTAAAACACCAGCAACCTCTTAAGAGGTCATTGTACTCATCATTATGAACAACTTTTACTATGGGACTAAACCTAAAATCGCGAAAAAAATATCAGCTGTTCCCTACATTTTGACGAGTTATACGAACATAAATGTAGGGAACAGCTGATCTTTTTTTCTTAAGAGGTTGCTGGTGTTTTACCAATAACCCTGTATAAGTGACAGGATGTTATTATAACATCATCATATAAACTAAGTGGATCAAATACGTAGATATATACGTAAGCACTATTTGGGTCTGTGTCCCTAGCACTGGAACCTAAATTGTTAAGATGTCGCTTCGCTTGGCGTACCTGTCCGGAGATTTGCATTAATTTGCTTTATGGAAAGTATAGCTTAATTCTATCGAGATAAAGTTCATGTATAACGACTGGGTTGGGCGAGTGTCGGGGCGGGTGCGTCGTGTGAAGTGTACTAGTTATTATGTACTATATTATGCAAGAATGGGTCGGCTATCATATGCTAGCATGCGCGCGCGACGTGCTGCTGGCGGTCGGGCGGCCGCTGTAGTGTCTCACCCGCGCTGGGTAGCTCGTCTCCCACCGGGGGGGGGGGACTGCGGCGGTGGTCGGGACGCTAGGGGCACGTGCTTTCGCCGCGCGTGATGGGATGGCGGGCAAGTAGAATAGGAATAGGGCTGTAGAATTACAATGTTAATGTGTCCACGAGAACACTGCCGACAAACTGTCCTGCAGTTTGGCAGAAGATTTGTGAAATACATTATGTAACTTTTGTTGAAATAAATAAATAAAAAAAAAAAAAAGATATTATTGAAGCTAACTCAAAAACTTCCCAAGCAAAGTTAATACAATTTATATGTAAGACTCTCTCCCTGAGCCTCCCGCCACCTCCTTCGCTAGCATGACTGCTTCGCAGAAGGAGGCGACTGCCTCCCACTCCCTCTTACCATCTGACCCTTTGGTGCACTTCGGCCACGAATAGTTCAAACTGATAAGACAAGGCAAAAAACTTTTTAAAGGCGCCGACTCAAAATTACTTAGGTATACTTACATTAGTTTAAGAACTTAGTTATTAAGGTTAAATAAAAAAGGTTTATTTTTTTTGCTTTTCAGTTTTTTCGGCAGTTTAATTTTTTGTTAAAAAGTTTTTATTTCTCGCTTTTAGTGGGTCTGCTTATAATTTATCTTAGTTACAAGAGCAGAGTGTTAACTTTGCTCATCGCCTTTTACAAAATATGATGCAGGGGCGTTAATTGATGAGGAGTTCTCCTGGTATTCCACCATCAGCTCCTTTTCACCATTCGCATTGTGACGAGTATACATTGCTTAGCAACCATATACGTGAAATATTTTTCATTGAGTAGTTCCGATGGCCATCTGTGGTCTTCATCATTAGCTCCACCCACTTTACCAAATGATGATTTCCAAGAGCAAATGCTCAAGTTACTTTAAAAAATACTCAAATCGCTATAGGTTTGCCTATAAAATTTAAAAAAAAATACGCGTCGACTTGAGAACCTCCTCCGTTTTTTTTTTGTCGGTTAAAAATGGGATTATAGTTACGATTTTCTGGATTTGATCAGCACCCTAATAGGCTATTTAACAATGTAAAAAATTAGGTCATAATTATTGACACTCGTATAGATTATCGCTTTTAAAATCGATTTGCATTAATTTTACTACAAAACAATGTATTATTTATAAAAAAAATCCCAAAAAAACTTCATCTTTTTAAATCTGGCGCCACGTAATCGAAAACGGTCTGGATTGGCTGAACTTAAGATTAAGACATGATTTAGTAAAGAACAATGGGTAATTTTGTATGGATCCCGTACCCACCTTGTAGCGTTTTAGACTATGTGTCATTTAGAAGAGGCTTAATTGACTAACTCAAAAATAATTGAACGAATGAATGAATGAATGGGAGACCGAAGTTATGATAACTTCTTTAATACATTTTTAATTGCCAAGTGTTATAACAATCGCACCTTTTTCTGTTCTGTAGACCAAATAAATAACCAGTCGTTTTTTCTGTCTGAAGAGAGACCGACTTACCGTTAGTATCGGTACAATAAAAATATGAAATAAAAAACATCAATCTTAAAAAGCACAGTTTTATTACAAAAGACAGCAAAACATCATTTTTAAATGGTATTGTTACTCTCAATGATTTTATCATCCCAGGCACTTTTTTTTTTTTTGCCGGACCTACGAAGTTATCTAGGTGCCTGCCAACACCTAAGTACCATATTATGCTAACAAAAATAAAACAAAACATAAATTGCAAAAACGTCGAACGTGGGTGGGGCGGGGCGATTTTACTAAGGATTTTCGGCATTTTCAACGTCGAATATCTTTTTTCCCCCGCAAGCTACAAAGTTGCCCCCATACAAGAAATATATATTTTTTCAAAGACCTTTTTAATGGTACCAATTTCAATTTGCTACATGGGTGGGTACGTTTTGTTCCATGTTCTTTCTATCTATCGTTGACAGAACAGATGACTTTTGTCTAGTATCTCGGTTTCAACGTTTGTTTACGTGAATCGTGACGTCACGACGCCATATTGTTAAAGATAGCGTTTTGGCGGCTTATTTAAACAGTACATTTTTATTTACTATTTTTTAAAAGAAATACATTATGCAATTTGAAGTAATAGGTTTTTGTGGGCTCGTTAGACACCATTAAATAATCTGAGATGTTTATCAGAAACCAGTCAAATAGCCTATTGCATAACAATATCAATCTCAATCTGAATCATTTTGAAGGATAAGTATTGCTAATACTTACTCAAACAAACTCTTCAGCTTTAATGCCTAATAGTATAAATTCAATTGAAATGACCTTATGAAAATAGCAAGCTGGTTGAGACGAAGAATACGCGCACCGAGGGTCCTGTACCATCATGTTTTAGGGTTCCGTAGTACCTACAAGGAACCCTTATAGTTTCGTCATGTCCGTCCGTCTGTCTGTCTGTCTGTCGGAGGTTTTGCTAAGAGACCGTTAGTACTAGAAAGCTGTAATTTTGTAGGAGTGTGTACATATTAATTACGCCGACAAAGTGGTATTTAAATTTTCATCGGCGACGCCTATATTCATCAGAGAATTTTAACACTCTGCACTGCGAGTAACAGAGGGGAAATTCCCGTATTTTTAGGAACGTTCGCATTGCCTCAATATGTCTTCTTGTTCTCAAAACGGTGAAGGAAAACATCGTGAGGAAACCGGCATGTCCTAGAACCAAAAATTCGAAGACATGTGACATCTACCAATCCGCACTGGGCCCGCGTGGTGGATTACGGCCCACTCCCTCTCACTGAGAGGCCTGTGTCCCAGCAGTGGGAACATTATAGGCTGATTATGGTCTTCTTGTTCTCTCAAACTCAAACACGAAGCCTAAATTTTTACGAATATGACAGCTGCAATCATTACCTTTTTTTTTTAGTTGCGTTCGACCTTTGCTGCTACATTAAAAATTTTTTTTTTTTAAATACTTACATTAAAAATAATCCGATTATCAGAAGCAGCTCAGGACTGGCAATGACACTGATGTTAATCATTATGTTAGTAGGTATCACTCCACTTTTTGGTGTTAGTGTTGCCGAACCAAAAGCTTATCACAAATTGAAGTTTGATTGTTCTAGTCCATACTTTTTATATGGTCGGAATCCTAACCACTCATAAAATATTCTAATCTGGCAATAATTATTTATTGAGAAATTATTTCGGTTCATTTGTAGTCATTAGAAAAGAGTCCCAAAATTGTTTATTTTCCTGGTTTATCTTATTATCACTTTTCCATTTTAATCGTGGCGCCCCGTCATAGGTCATCTCATTATTTTCAAAAGTAATATTCTCTTGCAAAAATAACACAGATTCAAAGTCAATGAAAAATCAACATTAGTACGTTGCGTCATAGGTCATCTCATTATTTTCAAAAGTAATATTCTCTTGCAAAAATAACACAAATTCAAAGTCAATGAAAAATCAACATTAGTACGTTGGGTTATACTAACTAGCTTCTGCCCACGGCTTCGCCCGCCTGGATGACGGTAATTATCCCACGTGACAGTACCGGTGCAGTTGTAGCCCATGTCATCTCTCTCAGGATTTTGTAATATCTTGATTTAAAAGAGTGTCCATGGAGTTTCTTGCCCGTTCTTCTCCATAGAGATCTACGTTTTGGAATGGGCAACTAGCTTCAACTTTCTGACTAACTGACAGACTATTTAATTTTGACAATTCAAAAGTGCCTGTACAAGGTTTATTTGAAATAAATGCTTTGACTTTGACTCCTTGCCAAATTTTATCGAAATCCGTTCAGTGGTTTAGATGTGAAAAGGTTACATACAGAAAGAGATACTTTCAATATGGCTCACTATTTCCTAAAAATTATAATTATGCCTAACTACTGTAGGTAAGTTAGTAATAAATCGCTTCGAATCGAATAAGCTGTAAAAAAATAGATCAGACAGACAGATCTTTAGCGGTTTCAGTATAGTCAATGCGAACACTATCGAGATAATAAAGGCATCAGACATGTAACATCAGCCGCATGGCGAACGAATCTGCTGATCAGATCATGGCCTGGCCATGGCATTATCGAAATTTAATCTTTAATAAATAATAATTGTGTCATTATGAAATTACCATTTTTATAAGATTCGAGGTGCGTCTTCTGGTATATATAAACGCTCGGGTAGACTTTATTGGTACATTGAGACAAGAGAGCTCGTTTTGTTATCATCATGGAACATTAATAATAATAACGTCTATTTGGAGTTTGGACTCAATAAAATATAGTCTAAATACAGTTATATTCCTAAGAACTAGGATACAATTAATGTAAGTAAGTAGACTAAAACTATAAGAACTCCTGAATTCCAAACTAGGTAAAAACCTGTATCTTGGAAATCAGTGCTCTTCCGTGGTAATGAAAACTTACAAATCACACAATGACAATTCCAAAATTAATTGACTTAGGAGGTACTCGTACTTAAGTCTAAAACTTGACGGATGAGTTATGTATGTCAGTGAGTATGTGTGGTGTGTGTGTGTAGTGTGGATGTTGGGAGTGTGAATGTGTCTATGAGTGTAGTGTAGGTAAAGGGTGTGAGTGTGTACTCGAACGCGTAGGGTGCGAACGTATGTGCTGAGAGTGTAGTGTAGGTAAAGCGTGTGAGTATGCTGCGAATGAATGCTGCGTGTGAATGCGTGTGGTGAGTGTAGTGTAGGTAAAGGGTGTGTGTACTCGAAACGTGTAGGTGTGTTTTCAGTATGTTAATTTCCGAACCCTCGAAGAAACCAGGTCTATGTTCCCCACATAGACCTGGTTTCTTCGAGGGTTTGGAAATTTTGCTCCCCGCAAAATTGAGTCTGCTATCTATTAGGACGCCAAGGTACTTAATGGTGCTCGTTTAATCAAGCGAAGGACAGTTACAGGGTGTTAGACGACTACAAATATGGGAGTGGGCAAAAATTGATTCTGAATTATTATCAATCGCTTTTGGGGCATTTCGGAAAGAAAACTTTAAATTTTTTTCTTTATCAACCTTTAATGTTAAGAGGTTACCTACATCTCAGCCACTGGTTAAAGGCATCAAAACCACATTGAGCATGTCGAAACGTGCTGCCCTGTGAGCTATCATAGTTCGTTTTAATATCATCATGGAACATTATTTTATTCTGAATTTGATTTTGGCTGTCACCATGTTATCTGTGTAATTATACCATAAAACTTCAGCACAGCTATTCTCACCATTCGATATGCTCCCGTACCTTATCGAACAACAATCAATGTTATCGTACGAGTCCCCTCAACGCTGTTCACAAATCGTTTGATGTCGGAGGCAAGGCTAATCAGGTTATCGAAATTAATGTAATTTTTAGGGTTCCGTAGCCAAATGGCAAAAACGGAACCCTTATGGATTCGTCATGTCTGTCTGTCTGTCCGTCCGTATGTCACAGCCACTTTTTTCCGAAACTATAAGAACTATACTGTAGAAACTTGGTAAGTAGATGTATTCTGTGAACCGCATTAAGATTTTCACTCAAAAATAGAAAAAAAAGGGGTTCCCCATACTTGGAACTGAAACTCAAAACCTTTTTTTTTATCAAACCCATACGTGTGGTTATCTATGGATAGGTCTTCAAAAATGATATTGAGGTTTCTAATATCATTTTTTTCTAAACTGAATAGTTTGCGCAAGAGACACTTCCAAAGTGGTAAAATGTGTGTCCCCCCCCCTGTAACTTCTAAAATAAGAGAATGATAAAACTAAAAAAAATATATGGTACATTATCATGTAAACTTCCACCGAAAATTGGTTAGAACGAGATCTAGTAAGTAGCTCACCGGTGAAAATTTAAAAAACATATGATGACACACACTTATAAACGAATTTGAATTTGATGGTACGGAACCCTCTCGGTGCGCGAGTCCGACTCGCTTTTGCCCGGTTTTTTTGATACGATAGCCTGTTGGATGGTTGTGAATAATCGGAAGCTACGTTGGTGGAGATTGATAGAAAACTCCGCCTTGCAGTGTAAATGTGGTGCTGTTCCACAAATGACGGGACACTTTAGGTATATCATGTCCTGCATGTCTTGTCAGCTGCACCTTACAGGAACTGATGGCGCCAAAGACGCAGCCGAATTCTGGGCCGAGTCGATTGAAATTGCCATCGACTCACTAAGAAGAAGAACAAATGATAAAATAATTACTGTAAATGAAATTGCACTATGTAGAGAAAAGTTCACCCCACTGAAATATCGGGGTCGCCATCTCCGGTGCTCAAACCTGGTCATAACGTTCTGGAAAAGAACCCGAGTTACCGACATAGCTTGCAGAGTAAGCAAGCGGTCATGTTTAATTCAAATCTTTTTCTAGCTTTTGCCTCATTGATATAACATTAAAAAGTAAAACATTTTGGAGACTTGGAATTCTTTTTGTATACTCCAGGCTGTATTTCGGCCATGGCGGTCAGTCTCAACGTCTTCGGCGCGGGAGATATTATAGTGCACAAGTGTGTGCGCAAACATAGGTGTTCTCTCTCTCCCCTCACTCTCATAGTTCGATGGGACGGCAATCCCACATGAACGGAGAGAGATCAGGCGCAGGACCAACGGATTTACGTGCTATCGGAGGCACGGGGGTATCACACCGCCAACTACCAAACTCCGGGCTTTGGTTCCATTCCCAGGTTTTCCATTAGCAATTTCTCAGTAAATCTTTCTGTAGGTTACACAGTTTCTTTCTATTTCAGATCCCACCCAACAGAAGTCCAAGGGAATAAGGGCGTGTACGATTCTACTAGAGACTGACACAACTATCCCTGGCGAAGATTCAACCATCTCAAGAAATTGGACGAGAAGGCATTAGACGGACAAGTTCTGTTTGGCGAGGAGAGGCGAGTGGTTTTTATCTTACCTTTTTGGATTCTTCCCATCCTCACGCATGGTTCTCAAACTCGGTCTTTAACATCATCATCTGCACCTTTTCCAAACTATGTCGGGGTCGGCTTCCAAGCTAACCGGATGCAGCTGAAATTAATTATTAATGTTATTTTCCAGGGTTACGGAATTAAGGTGATAATTATATGGTCGTGTCCCTGGTAGGGTAAGCAGGGGGAATAGCGCTCACTGGGTAATGGCGCTCACCTCTGTTACTCTGTCAAAATGGAACGTAGCAACACGCCACGTCTAGTGAAGCGCGGGGGGAGGGGGCCTCTAACAGACAGCGACGCAAACGGACAGTCAGCTTGCGTCATGCGACCGTGAAGTGCGTTTCTTAGTTTGCGGCCGCGCTGATCTAATTTTTGGTTAAGTGTTTTTTGTCGGTAAGTCCGAAACTTTAATGCTTATTTAATTATTAATTTTACTTTTCTAACCATAAAACTATTCTATTTTGTGATAATGCAATCAATTTTCAACAATTGTGTGTGATTTTTTTTTTATTTAAAATTTATTACGAAACGACCATTTGGGGTTATACCGCTCGTCTGAGCGCCATTACCCCTTAGTGACTTATTTTTTTTTATTGTTGTAGATATGCCAAGAAATCGTGAAAGGACCACGCCTAAAGCGGCTTGGACCGAAGAAGACCTTCAATCCGCTAAAACTGCGATTGAAGGAGGTTTGTCCAAAAGAATCATGCTAGGGCTCATGCTATATGTTCAGGGTGGGATTCGCCGGATGGATATATCTGTGATTTATGTCTCCAAAAATAATAAAATATTACTATTTCTAATTTGTCTTACCTCTAATAATTATAATTATTTTATATTATAATAATTGAAGTTAATTTGACATTGAAGACTTTACCTACTATATTTGTTACATTGAAAAAGGCTAATTTTACTCACAAATTGGGATAATTGATGCTAATTTGTGATTGTAGACTTTACTTTTATTGTTTAAAGTTGATCTCATTAATATTTTTTTAATTAAAATGTGTCTTACTTGTTATATAAAAAAAAACAGGTTTGAGCGTCATTACCCCGTACCATGAGCGGCATTACCCAGAGACAGGGGTAATGCCGCTCAAACATGTTTTTTTTTATAATGTTGTTTTACTACTAGTAGGTAAAAGATATAAGCTTTTGTTGTTAAATTGTTGATTACTCGATAATTAAAGACTATGTTACTTTTCTTAATTTTGATTTATAATGAATAATTTAAAAAATACACCATATTTTCCTTAAGTGAACGCCATTCCCCCTGCTTACCCTACTGTCATGTTTCTGCCATCGACTGTCTGAAGACTTGTGTAGACCTCTGTAGAAAACAAACGGACTCCTGCCCTACCAGCTTAAACCAAAGACGTATCGTGCCAATGCGTTAATTTCGTAAATTTGCTATTATTTTACTATGTAAAATTATATTTAAGCGACTAACACAATTAGCTCACGTTCGCACGACCGTAAAAATATAACGGCGGGATAATTAACACGCACCGATTTCTCTCTTTCAGTCGTCAGTAATTTGACTTCCGAAAGAAGAAGACAAAGCGTTGTGTAACTATACAGACGCTATACAACGTTTATTAGTAAGGGGGTATTTATATTTTAGTAATATTAGTATAATAATATTAGTATAGATCCCCTTTTCCCTACTTCGTTCGTCAAAGCTAGTAGGTACTCCTTTTTTGGTGTTGCGTTACCACAAATATCAATGGCACCCATTTTTGGAGTGACAGGTCTGTATTGACCAGGAAAAAGATCGTTATTAGATACGGGAGACATTGTAATACAAAACTTCCGATTAATTTCTATCGTACATTCATGAATCATGAGTGACGATGATATTCCACCATCAGCTCCATTTCACCATTCGCATTGTGACGAGCATACATTGCTTAGCAACCATATTAAAGTAATCGATTCGCAACCCGTGAAATATTTATCATTGAATAGTTCCGATGGCCATCTGTGGTCTTCATCATCAGCTTCACTTTACCAAATGATGAAAAATCAAGTGCAAATGCTCAAGTTACTTTAAAGTAAGTATACTTACCAAAGTAATTTTGAGTCGGCGCTAAACTAGCAAATTATTTTAATTTTTTTTTATTTAAAGTAATTTAGTGATCTTTGTTCATTGATTGTATGGCGCTGACTCAATATTACTTAGGTATACTTACATTAGTTTAAGAACTTAGGCGTCGGAGTAGTTGAATGGGTGCAATAGAGTCATTGTTTTTATGACAATGACAATAGATATTATTATTATTATTATTGGCCTATGTCCAGCAGTGGACGTCTTTTGGCTGAAATGATGAATAGAACAATGACACTGCACCGCGCTGCACAGACAGATAAGCTCCTTCAGCAAGGTATCGCGCGAGAGAGCATATCTCCTTGGTCAAGCCCCAGAACAATCAATACAATACGAACTCCAATTAGAAGATACTCTCATTATACAGCATCCACGAACTGATCAATAAGGCAGGCAACGCCCGGGTGTCACCATTGCCAGGATCGCCCAGAGGACACGGTGGAGCACACGGTGGAGGTCTGCCCCGCTTGGGCGGAGCACCGCCGTGTCCTCGTAGAGGCGATCGGCAGCGGCGGCGACCTCTCGCGCCCGGCCCTGGTGCAAGCCATGGTCCGGGGCGAGAGGGAGTGGGAGGCAGTCACCTCCTTCTGCGAAGCAGTCATGCTAGCGAAGGAGGTGGCGGGACGGCTCAGGGCCTCCCGTCCCAGCCGCCGCGGGAGACGCTCCGGACGTCGGGAGCCACGCGACGACTCCCGGCCACCGTAGGCGCGGGCCTGCGGGCGGAGAGTAATGGGTAGCTCACCGTCCGATCAGGACCAGGCCCGTGCCGGACGGCGCGTACGTGTTCCACGCGCGCCTCAAAGAGATGTCAGCATCGAGGAGGGGCCCCATAGGGCCGAAGCCTGCCGGGTCAGCGGGATTGTCCGAAAGGGTTACCGCTGGCCCGGAACATAAAGGGCTAAGGAAGGAACACGGGTGGGTTTTAGTCAGTAAGAGTCTGACACTCCCTTCAGCTCCACCCAGAGCGGGAGGGGTCATTTGATGATTTCACATCCGCAAAAAAAAAAAAAAGGCAGGCTCATCTAGTTTGGAGCAAAATAAAAATCAGTGTTCATTTACATTATATACGATATATTTGGATATCATCGTTTTTTCTTTTTAATCTTGCTTCGTTTCAATTCAAACATTAAATTTATAATAAAATGTGGGTACAATACAATATACAACAATTAATCAATTATAATACTGTTAGTGCTGGATTTTATAATTCAAAGCATTTTTTAAGCAATATAAAGCTTCGTACGCACTGCCGACACAGTCAGGGAAATAGCTTATCAAATTGGCACACTACCTATGTCAATTTACCGTGTTATAGCTATTTCAAACAATTTGTCAAAGAATTACAGTTGTGGTTTGAATATCCGGACAATTTAAGTTGGGAGGTATTCAATTTGATAAAAAAATATCATTTCCTTCACTTCAGTTTACATTTGTTAGAGAAAATATTTAAAGATTCTTTAGAGAAACCACTCAGAGCTTGTTAATTTTACTGCCGAGTAATAGTAAAAATAATAATTCGATTACAATTAAAAATACAAAAGTTACAATTATTTTAAAACAACATAGCAGTTAGTTATCGTATTTAATTTAAAAAATAAGAGCGTTTACGCCGTACGGCATTTCATACAAACTTTCAAGCCCTTGTTTTTCGAAATGATTTTAATGAAATTTCATACACATAAGCAGGATACAAAGGTCTAAAAAGTTACTTTAGAACATTCTGTACATAAAACTAAGTAACATTGCATATAAATAACTGCTGGGAAACGACTTTTATTTTTGGTGTAAACATTTGCTATTGGCGGTAATGCGCAATGTAACGCACGCAAAACATTGTGCTTATGGGTGCATGCAACGGTACAGGGGTCGTAGGGGTATTTAAACTTATAACATTAGAAACTTGTTTTCGTAAAAAAACGTCTGTAAAAGTTGGAATCTTGTCCTTCAATATCTCCGAAACCAGAAGCACCAGAAGGTTCCCAGGTATGGTCAAGTACAAAAAAAAAAGATTACAATGACGGGGAGTACAAGTGATTCTCGGCTTCGTATTACACCCGCTAAAAAACATGAGATTCTAAGCTAAAATATAATCGTATACGTGATTGTGACTATGCAGTAATATCTACCTCAGTATTTTTAAAACAAACATCTTTGTTGATGGATGAAAACAAAGTAAACTTAACGTAAAAAAAACTGAAATAAAAACAAAAAATACAATTTGTATTGGCCACAAACAAGGCAAGCCTGTATTTTGGGCACCACAGTATGGATGCGACCAGTCCTCAAAGAATTAAACATGGCGGCGCGATTTATCATTAGATGTTTAACATAATATAGGATATAATGTTACATGCCTTTCCTGTTCTTTTCCCTATAGTCTGTGATAGTTAGAGCAGCAAAGGACAGACTTAATAAGTCTGCCAACGAGTGCGCACTTTTTGACAGCAGACTTAATAAGTTAGCTTCACTGACGAGGGGGGGAGGAATAATGTAAATAAACGAAACAGACTATCTAATACAACATTTATAATCTATATATATAAAAGAAAGTCTGTTAGTTACACCACTTATAACTCGAGAACGGCTGAACCGATTTGGCTGAAAATTGGTGGGGAGGTAGCTTAGAACCAGGAACGGACATAGGATACTTTTTTTTTTTTTTTCTTTTTTTTTTTTTATAGTAGGTGTAGGGTAGGAGTAGGGTAGGAGTAGGGTAGAAGTAGGGTAGGAGTAGTGTAGGAGTAGTGTAGGAGTAGGGTAGGAGTAGTGTAGGAGTAGGGTAGGAGTAGTGTAGGAGTAGGGTAGGAGTAGGGTAGGGTAGGGGTAGGGTAGAAGTAGGGTAGGAGTAGTGTAGGAGTAGTGTAGGAGTAGGGTAGGAGTAGTGTAGGAGTAGGGTAGGAGTAGTGTAGGAGTAGGGTAGGAGTAGGGTAGGAGTAGGGTAGAAGTAGGGTAGGAGTAGTGTAGGAGTAGGGTAGGAGTAGTGTGGGAGTAGGGTAGGAGTTGGGTAGGAGTAGTGTAGGAGCAAAACAACGTTTGCCGGGTCAGCTAGTACAACAATACTTAATAATTGCTAACCCTATTACAGGAACTTCAAGACTTTATAAAAGTGATTTTATGACTACGCAACAGAGAGTAACGGCCGAAACAGGACTTTCAGCCGAAACCGTAACCGAACCTTCGGCTGCTCTTTTAGTTTCGGCCGTAACTGGCCGATACCGTACCTTAGGTCGGTCACTACAAAATAGATCGCGCAAAGGATTTTATAAAATAAATGAATTTTCCTGTGTACCTCAGTCCCACCTGATAAAAAACCAGTAAGTAGGTTGCGGTTAGTATAATGAGTAATTTAGGTACCTTACCTACTAAGCAAAATGATTTCCTTAAAATTATAACATTTATTTTATAAATTCCTTCATTCATAACACAAAAAAATGGCTGGCTGACGCATTTTGCCTGCAAAATGACGTCATCATCTCAATGGAATATTCATTATTAATTTGAGCCCAATAATGATTAAAAAATTAAGGGGGGTGTTTTTTTGCCATTTGACTACGAAACCTTAAAAAAAACTACAAGAAGCTAGCTTGCGTCTCTCCGAAATCTCTTTGTAGACAAGTAGGTACCTAACCTATTTACCTACAAGTTAATTTTGAAATAAATACCAAGCCACGCTAAATTAAAGGTTGTTACTTCTTTTTTAAGCTAGACACAAATCTTAGCAGAATTACGCTGCGTTATTCTGCAAGTTTAGATTGGGAAAATTTTTGAGGGGGACGCCCACGAAATTTAAATGTTCTTACGTTTTTGCAATTTGCAGGTTAGTGTCAGGTTGTATGTATGATTCGCGAGCGTAACATGTATTTACAGAAATATACCTAATCCATAAAATCATCAATATTTACAAAAAATAAAAAACAAAATTATAATCAAACAAAATATGATTTTTCATGAAATAGTCATTCAATAGATTTATATGAACTTAGAAGGTTGTTTTGATCATTTTTATGATTATAATTCTGTAGTCATATTTGTTACGCTTGCGAATCATATTTTAATCAACATTCAACATGACACTGACGTGCGAATTGCAAAGACGTAAGAACATTTTAATTTCGCGGGCTACCCTGGCGACAGCTGGTGCCGTATTATGACGGCTAAACGCCATCTTGATTCCAGTGTAAGAGAGGGACAGAGCTATACATGATCGATAGCACTATCCCTTTTTTCCACGGGAATCATGATGGCATTAATACTTCGTACAGAGTGAAAACTTAAGTGAAGTGAGCTCAAAGTGAGCTGTCATTTCACCTGATGCTAGAGATCGACTCGACCGCTAACTTCAAGCTCACTTCGCAAGCTTTCATAGTGATATTTTTACAGAAAAGTAATGCTGATGTCAAGAAAATGATTGTCTACGACGTTGTTTTTAGTTCCCCAAGCCAGTTATTTCCGCTCAGGTATGTCGCTTACATTAAGTTAAAAAAACATTTGTAGCTAATCCTAAATTAATGAATACAAAATGAAATTAAAACTTAAATATTTAAATTGACTAGTACGGACAGCGAACAGTGCAATCACGATAGTCGGATTTGGTGAGTTGTACCTATATAATCAGATGATATCATGAATTCTATGTTCGACAGCATAGCTGCTCCCAACCATCTGACAGGATGTCGTATCGAAAATTACATATTTTCAATTACAGCACCCCAAATTGCGTAACAAACTTTGAACCACAGTCGGAGACTTTGAAGGAAATGTTCTTAATCCATTGCTATCCTATGTTTGAAAATATCGTCTGTTGTTGAACAGTCAAAATAATTTGTCGTTACCTTTGTAAGTGTGTTCAACCGTGTCGGACCAAAAATGTTGTAGTCATACGTAATATCATTTAGTTAATAAAATATAATAAATATCATTCTGACTTCATGGCTTAACTAACAGAGTTATTGAGAAATTTCCGATATCATTTTACAATGAGTAAAATTAAATGACATTTTAATACACTTTTTTTTGGAAATTCTATAAAAAATAAATTACAGCCTGTTAACAAATCTTCTATCAAACAAATAATCTATCTAAACAAATAAATAAAATTGAAGAGTCTGTTTGTAATTTCAAAATAACAGCTTTTTACTAAACGGTACTTTTACCATAAAATCATTTTTTTTATTTTTGTCTGTCTGTTTGTTTCGAAGGAGTAACTTATGCTACTTTTATTTTACAAAAAAATAGAAAATCAAAAGTTATTAACGCGAATGAAGTTGCGGGCAGCAGCTAGTTATCAAATGAAAAAATTGTGTAAATCTAGCAAGAATACAAGAACAACGCAATTTATAAAACAATCGATGAACATAATATATTTAAAAAAACATAGTCAAACTTAGAACCTCCTCGGTTTTTGCACTTCGTTCGTTAAAAAGCGCAGTTTCATAGATTCGCATACATCCTGTTTCTATATTCATAACATAATTACCTATGCAACGACTTAACATAAAATATTATGCTTAACAAGCTATGTAATAATAATAAGTACATACATGAGATGTTTTGTCTTTTTTTCCTTAATTTCGGGCTGATTTTTCCATCGCCAGATAACTTTTATTCGATGAATAAAATTGACGTTTGATAGTTTTTGTATGAAATAACTGTCAAAATATCAAAATTGTTATTCGAATAAAGTTTTCAGATGATTGAAAAATCAGGCCTAAATACAATAATCTAAACAACGGTTTTTAAATATTTGGTCTTGGCTTAGAGAGTAACTTTTCAAAGATTCCTATTTTATTTAGTCTTCATGGCATCGGCAATATGGAGTCTTTAACGTCATCAAATGTCTTACCGTAGTTACCGTTGTTGTTCTGAAAAAAAAAAACAAAATTAATTAAAAAAAAACACCGTTCTGCAGTATTGGAAAGGAGGTTGGGCTATAATAATCTAATAAATAAATTATGTAATCTAATCCAAATGCTAATCCATAAATTATGTACGAAAAATTTGTCTGTTCAAAAGTGTAAATAACGCAATGTATGTTGTTGAACTGTCAAAATTAAAACCATTGCTACAGGTAGTGTGTTATGAAACTACCCAGCTGAAGCCCAATAGCGTTAAGATGAAGAACCAATGGAAAGATCTCCTCAAGGAGAATATTTTTTATTATAACGACTTCCCGCATATAATTCAATAGTTACCGGAATAATAAAAAGCAGTAAAAACATAAAGAACAAAACCATAAATAAAAACAAATTAACATCTCATAGTGTAGATTTGATCGAAAAATTAACAAAGAAGAAATAGGGACAGTAGAATATAGAACAATAGATAAAAAAGTCAAAAGAAGTATTGGGAAAGATCTAAGAAATATTAATACACCATTAGTCAGAACAGCTCTAGAAAAACACATATCTTTAAGGGTTTTGAAACACGGAGTCACAAAGGGAAAAACCTGGATAAATTGTCTCAAAGACAATGACGGATTAAAACACCACAATAGACAAAAAATCATGGAAATAGCGACCAAATTCTATGAATCATTATATTCAGATGACTCACCACCCCCGATCAGAACAGAATACAGTCTCCCAGATTCAGATTCCATTCCTTTAATAAGTGGCTATGAAGTGCACAAAGCACTAACTACTATGCGCTACAACAGAAGTCCAGAGGATAAAGTCACTACCGAAGCGTTAAAAATTGGCTCTCCCACATTGTAGCCTCATCTTACCAACCTTTTTAATACAATACTGACAACAGGAAAAGTACCTATTCAATGTGCCATTCAAATATAGTTCTTCTGCATAAAAAAGGTGATAAGAGCGATATCGGAAACTACCGCCCAATAAGTCTTACATCTCGTATATATAAAGCATTTATTAAGGTGATACACAATCGAATAGACGGGAAACTGGATAAACACCAGCCACCAGAACAAGCCGGATTTTGGAACACAAAACCGAACCGGTCGAAGTGGAGGTACTTGAAGGGGAGGTCTATGTCTAGCAGTGCAGTGGACTGCTAGAGGCTCATGATGATGAACCAATAGCGATTAGGAAGAAGTGTGGGGCTCGTCTTCGTGGACGGCACTATCAGGGCTGTAATTCTCTATTACATAATTAACGAAACCGCGCGAAATCAACGCGAGATTGGCAGGATCAGCTAAGGAGTTGACGTGATTTCGAAGTAAGGAATCGTTAATTGGTCATAGTGAATTAGGGCCAAATTCGGTGCAAGAGTGGCTTTTATTGTACGAGTAAGTACGTCCTCATCAAACGGGCCAATGGCGCTGATCTCCCGAGGTTGGTTCGAGCAGTAGATGGTGCAAACACATCTAATTTGCGGTCTGACCAGCAGGGTAATTGCGTAACACACTATCAGTAGCAATGGGTTTCATTTTGACAGTACAACAACATTCATTGCGTTATTTGCGTTGTTGAGCAGACAAATTTTTCGAACTTATAGAAGAATGGATTACCAATATCCTTCAAAATGATTCAGATTAATATTGATAGTGTGTTACGCAATTAGGATGCTGTGGTCTACTCCCTCAGCACGAAGTCCGTAGTCCGTAGTAGTTTTAGTAGTCCGCCAAAGTTACGGGCGTTTCTAACTCCAAACTCAAACTCAAAGCATTTATTTCAATTAAACCATTTTACAGACACTTTTGAATTGTCAAGAAGTAGGTCAGCCAGAAAAATGTGAAGCTAGTTGCCCATTCCAAAGCGTAGGTACCTATGGAGAAGAACGGACAAGAAACTCCATGGACACTCTTTTTAAATTATATTTTACAAAAATATTAGTTACATCATTACTTTTGAATTTATAATTAAATAATGTGAGAACGATGTAAAAATAAACAAGACGTATGCGTTAAAAGCGTCCAGAGTACAACAAATAGTACTAAAACAACAATCCAAAAATAAAAATAAAATAATTAAAAATAAGCCGAGGCAGCTAAGTGATGACCAGCCCCAACTGACGGCGCCCGTTCACGAACATGACGCATAGCATACTCCTTATCACTAACGGACATATTATGATTCTTTCGAAGTCCGAATTAAGAATGAATGACAACATGATTTGACAGTTGTTCCTACACGCAATTTGTTTTAGCCCATCCGCAACATTGAATTTGACACTTGTTGTCTCGGATCAAATACTTTCTGACGGGGCCGTATCTTCGTTAACGGACTGGTTGGCTACTACGGGGAACAGATACATTTATGTCTTCCAGTAGTGTTGGAAAATGGATCAGACCATGAATCATTTTGATAAGCACGAATGGCTACTATTTCAAACTTACTTGTTGTCCCTTGGGTAAATCTTCGTCAGTCGAGCTCGATTCATTGTTTTGAACCTCTTTTGGATCCGAAGGAGGTGCTGGTTTCGTGTGGAGTCTCCGGTGATTGCCGTGATTGGAGGGGGGTCTGCAATTAAAATGGTAATTTTATAGTCATTTATTTATTGGGACATCTAACTAATATCTTACAGTTGCACGTTACAATTTAGGTAAACGTGTAACCCACAGTAGTGTTCACTGTTCACTAAACAATGGTTTAGAAATAGTTAAATGCGTGCGTTAATTAAACAGGAAAGTAAAACGTACATAAAATCTACATAAGTGTTTTCAAACTAAAAAAGTTGTAATTTAAATAATTGAAAACCTGAAGAGGTGTCATTGTACCTAGTCATCATGCAATCTGCCTAGCCTTTTCCCAACTATGTTGGGTTTGGCTTCCAGTCTAACCGGATGCAGCTGAATACCAGTACTTTACATGGAGCGACTGCCTATCTGACTTCCACAACTTAGTCACTGGGTATCACGATACCCCTCGGTAAAACTAGTTGTCAGACTTTCGGGCTTCTGACGACCCGTAACGACTGTCAAAGATCCACGAATGACAGCCGGGAATCTATGTATACTAACAATAAAGCTGAAGAGTTTGTTTGTTAGTTTGTTTGTTTGGTATTCAGCTGCATCCGGTGACATGGATGATGACATAGATAGGTATAGGTATAGATTACGTACTTTGCAATGTCAGCGGGTTTAAACACCGACATGCCGTCCTTTCCCTGCTCCTCCTGAGGCAGGTCGTTTAGTCTCTTCCCCGTAGATGTCGCCATCCCTTGATCTGACCAGTCTGACCAGCCAGCAACGTATCCTTCAGCAGGGCACGTTCTGAAACAAACGAAACATAGTATAAATATCATGAGATCTGTCTGTGAGAGTTGCCGAACGTGGAACATCCTCTCAAAAGTTGGCTGTTTTTTTTTTTGTAAAAAAGTTTTTAGTTGTAGGTACCTACCCCACAAAAATTCGTATAACACCATTTGCTACGTAAATATAAGTGACAGGATAAGTTCGAAAAATGTATCTGCTCAACACGTAAATAAAGCAATGAAGCATGTTGATCTGTCAAAATGAAACCGATTCCGATTGATAATGTGTTAAGCAGTTGCCCCGTTGGACGGAGCAAACCCTGCTGATATGACTGTTCCAGTATTCCTTGGGCTTTCACGACTACGGTTCAATGTCACAAGGATAATATTGAAAGAGTTTTTATTATAGTGATGATAGAGATATTTAAAGAGATTTTATAGTGACAACAAGTGGTGGCCAAGTGGTAACGGCCGCGACTTACGAGTTGTAGGTCGTAGGTTCGAACCCAGACAGGCGCTTTACTTTGTGTAAATTATTTCATCACCACTGCTCTCAAAACGGTGAAGGAAAACATCGTGAGGAAACCGGCATGTCCTAGAACCAAAAATTCGAAGGCATGTGACATCTACCAACCCGCACTGGGCCCGCGTGGTGGATTACGGCCCACTCCCTCTCACCGAGAGGAGGCCAGTGTCCCAGCAGTGGGAACATTGTAGGCTGATTATGAATTATATAGTGACAACCGACTGACCCTTTGGTGCACTTCGGCTACCAATAGTTCACACTGATAACCCCTCGCGTGAGAACGTCCGAGATTCTGCCTCGTGTGCACATCAATCTCAATCTGAATCATTTTGAAGGATAAGTATTGCTAATCCTAACTCAAACTCTTCAGCTTTAATAAATAGTATTATAAATTCAATTGAAATTACCTTATGAAGATAGCAAGCTGGTTGAGACGAATAATAACGTAAAAAGGGAAGTATCACTTTGAAGACGTATGGTGGTATAAGTTAGAAGGGTCCAGTGACCAAATGTGAACTGAAGAGTTCCCGATTAAGTAACAGCTTTAAATATTACTTTAACTGTTTTCCTCTGCGTCAATCCCGATTAACAATTAACGCGTAATAACGGAAGTGGTTTAAGTCTTATCGATCCTACCAATTAAAAAATGTAATGGGTCCGTCCCATGGATAAAATTAATAGATTAAGTAATTGGATTACCGTTTTTGGGATTTTTGCCTGACTTCATTAGTGGGAATATCGTCATTACTTTTAATATCATAAAGAGGAAAGTTTAAACTGTAGCGGTATCGAACAACGCATCATATTGACGTCACGCAAAATCCTGCATCGCGCAAGCAGAGTTTACCGCGCCACAAGCATAGATACAACGGCCCGACATGAATCATCGGGCAGTTGCCCGCCAGACACAACACCCGTCTGGTCGGAGGATACTCCCTTTTCTAAAGAGTATGAGTGAACTTTACACCCTGTTCCTCATACCTCTACAAAACCATTAACAGGCACTTTTGAATTGTCAAAGAGTCGTACAGCCTTAAGCATCTTCTGGGCACGCTCGTTCTATCATATACCTCATCCATCGCTTTATCGAGGTTCTTCCATCAGGCGTGACCGAGGTCAAGAGCGGGCCAGTTCAGCAATAAAAAAATAAAAAATAAACTGTTCTAGTTCGAAAGTTGAAGCTAGTTGCCCATTCCAAAACTTAGATCTCTAATGGCGAACAACGAGCAAGAAACTGCCACTTTCTATCTATAAATCTGTCTTACATTTTCATATTATAACGGCTGAACGGATTTCGATGAAATTTGGCACAAAAGTAAACCATGATTACACGGGGTAATTGCGTAACACACAATTAGTAAAGTGTCAAAATGAAAGCGATTCAGCTTTAAGATGGACACACCTAAACCTACTTATCAATTTCTGGATCAATTAATATAATGAGTCGATTCATGATATTTAAAGTTAATAATCATTTTAATGACTTATAAAGCATAAAAAAATAATAATAATAATTTATCGATTTATAAAACAATAAAATATAATAATAATTTATAAATCATTAAAATATAATTAACCTTAAAATATCATATCAAAATCAAAATTAAGTTATTTTTTTGTTGCCAAAAAACAAACAGCCTACGCCCCCTAGACTGTTTTTGGCACCCATGTCGCAGCAGAAAGCGGCGCAGTTGCCTCTACCTGACCCGAATATACGTAAGTATTTATTTAATTATTACATACACAGGATGGCGTCGACGTTCAATCAAACTGTTTACCATTAAACTTAATTCTGATTAAGACGGCCCTGCTACTGAGATGACGACTAATAGAGAAGTATGGAAGACAAGACGTATTACGACGACCACAAATAAATCGAGATAGGGGCAGGAGAATGACGATGAAGAAATCATTCATACTTCTTCTTCAGCAAAATGACATTAGGAGTTACAGTTTCTGTTCTTTCCATAAACATTTTTTTTTTTTTGAAATGGGTTTGCTCTTGACTCTATAAATCGTTTTTTAATCCCAGAGACTAATCTGACAGGTGTAATGTCAAACTTCTATACTAAAAAAACGCAAACACAAAAGACTTAAATGTCAGATTAGTCTCTGGGATAAAAAAACATTTCATGAAGCTGAAACTTTTCGTAAACAAAATAAACAGTACACTGCATACAGTGTGAGTCTTCATAATGTGCACATAACGAAATGAGGGAAACATAGCTTAATTTTATCAACGGAAAAAATATTTGAAAAATAAAAAAATATTTAAAAGGATAATATAATATAAATAATATAATAGGATAAAATAATAACCTGCTAAAGTATGGTGATTGCAAGCCCTTTCTTTAACAGTTGATAGGAAATGTTGTGATTGAGTTATATACATGGTATTTTTACGTTTAGAAATCTGATACGATGAAGAATAATTTAAAGTAATCAAAAAGGGTAGGTAATCGGGGCTTTTATTGAGTAATTTTACAATTATTGTAAAAATTGATGAAAAAATATCAGATATTTGTTTAAAAAAAACCATAATTCTCAATTGAAGGGCGATTGTTTACACAGGGGTCACAGCAGCGAAAAAGAATTTAAAAAATGATACAAAATTATTATTTTTTTAGATTTTTTAAAATATTTTTTCCGTCGATAAAATTAAGCTTAGTTTCCCTCATTTCGATATGTGCACATTATAAAGACTCACACTGTATATTATAAAGAAATCAGAAACACAACATACCAACGTATCTTCAATTAGCACAGCACAAAACGAATGAAGAGGTTCCGGCGCAGTAATCGGGACACAATATAAATTTTATTGTTATGATGGCTATAGCAGTATAGTGCTCTTGAAAGTGTTAAGTTGTCAAAAAATAAACTTCACAATTAAAATAATTACGATAATTAAGTATATCAATATTGTCGTGCAACTCGTTTGTATACTCGACAACTGAACGGATGCAGTCCGAATGATGAGCCCTGCATTCACACTGTCCCTATATATCCACAATATGTTCAGCCTACTGAAATGAGTGACCTCGATAATGGCATTGCCAGCCAATCAGCTGCGTTTTCGTTCGGCAGTTTCCGCCCTGCTTACCGAACGAGAATTCGAAAAATATTGTTACAGCCAAATTAGACCGATTTTAAAGTTTTCATAGAAACAGATATTTCCAATTTTTTTTTTTTTTAATTAGACATTTCGAAAATGTCGTCGAAATGCCGTACGGCGTAAACGCTCTTAAGGAAACAAGTACTAATAATATAATAAAGACATTAATATCGTGCCGTAATACTGGTAATCTGACGTGGGCTTGGCACTGCCCGCGACTACAAATTGGCAGTGAACGTGCTGCTGTAACGAAGTCGTTGAACTCTCGCCGTCCTTTTCAGGAGCAGACATTTCTATAGAGTGACTGAAAATATCACATACTTAACGTTGCCCTACAGATAATTTAAGAAATTGTAGTTAATTTAGAAAATTAGTTAGTTACTTATTTTTTTAGTAAGTTTTAGGCTTTTTATTTTTATTTATTTAACTGGTTAGGGCTAGTTCGAGGTGGCGCGGGAAAAGAGTTCCAGGAAGGATTTGGGGGAAGCCTTTACCCAGCAGTGGGACAGTATAGGCTAAAAAAAAATAGTGGCACTCCGAGAGTGGCGACAGAAGTGAAAACAAAACACAAACAGAATACTTTGCCATCACTCACTGACATATCGGATATACATTAAAACCGAGTACCTACATCCCGAGGATAGCCGAACACATCCAAAGTGGGTATTTTTTTAATCATATTATAAACAAAATACGTGCGGTGTCGCTTACGGTAACAGTGGCACGAGTTCAATGGTTTTTCCCATCTCAAAAAATGCCCAACGCGCTTAAAGAAGTTTTGACTTCAATAATTATGGGGTTTTATTTTGCATTATCTCTTTACTAGCTGCGCCCCGCGATTTTACCCGCGTAAACGTCGATCCCGTGGGAATATCGGGATAAAAACTAGCCTATATGTTAATCCAGGGTGTCAGCTACCTCCATACCCAATTTTAGCAAAATTGGTCCAGCCGTTTGAGCGTGAAGAAGTAACAAACATATAAACACACCCCCACACACACTCACAAACTTTCGCCTTTATAATATTAGTGTGATATTTTCTTCATTTCAGTGTGTGATAAACAAAAGCATTTACAGATGATTCATATTTATTTAGGTACATTATAATAATGAATACCTTTACATTAATTACAGCCACGGATCGGTTTTCCCTTAATTTGTCCCAAAAATATTTAAAAAAGTTTAAAAGTTGGACACCGAACGACACTAAGTAGGTTATCCAATCGCCGCGCCGGACGATTAGGTACCTAGGTACTATTATCAAAGAGCACAAGACGGCGCGGCGCGGGTGAGCATGTTTTTGTACGGACAAACAGGTAACTTAACAAGCTTAAAACTTTGTGATTTTTCATGATACAGTTTTGAAATTTTGTACATAAATTCTTTACATAAAAATACTAGACACGTGTTTCGGGTTTCGCATATACTAAAAATAATGTTGTATATAACTCAGATGAGTGTAGTACATTATGTAATGTACTACACTCATGTAATGTTTTCAATCCTATTTGGCACAGATTTGGAACACTTAAAATATTGTGGTTAATCATGGGTAAATCCAATAAAAACTTGAAAAGTAAGTGTCATGACACATCGCGTTTTAGTCACATGGACAAGCCGTCACGAATAGAGTGACAAACAATAGATAAGCCTTTAAGGCTAGGCCTGCGGGCGGAGAGTAATGGGTAGCTCACCGTCCGATCAGGACCAGGCCCGTGCCGGACGGCGCGTACGTGTTCCACGCGCGCCTCAAAGAGATGTCAGCATCGAGGAGGGCCTTAGGGCCGAAGCCTGCCGGGTCAGCGGCATTGTCCGAAAGGGTTACCGCTGGCCCGGAACATAAAGGGCTAAGGAAGGAACACGGGTGGGTTTTAGTCAGTAAGAGTCTGACACTCCCTTCCGCTCCACCCAGAGCGTGAGGGGTCATTTGATGATTTCCCATTCACAAAAAAAAAACCTTTAAGGCTAAAGGTAAAACCCAAAAAACTATTTGGCACACTGACGTTAACACTCAGTTAATAAAAAAAAAACAAGTAATTAAAAAAACTAAAAAACCCGACTGCGGTAAAAAAATTAAGTTAAAAAAACTGAAAAATTAAATAAAAGTTGGAAGCAGGCGGGACCCATACCATTTTTTTCCCCGCCTGCTTCCAACTTATTTAATTTAAAATGGCCTTGTTTTTAGCTTTGCAGTTTTTTAACTTAATTTGTTTACCGCAGTCGGGTTTTTTAGTTTTTTTAATTACTTGTTTTTTATTTCCAGCTTTTTAGTTTACAAATTTGAAAGATTTCGCAGACGAACAAGAAATAATTATTTTATTTAACGTGTTTTTTACGATTTGTCACTTCGAATTACTTTTAACCATATAAGTTGTATATATTTTTGTAATCACCTTTTAAAACCCTTAATTTTTATTATATTTCAATCGATGGTATTAGAAGAAAAAAAAATTTGAACGCCACAATATGGCACCCTAAATCCGCCATTTTACTTTGTTTTTTATTTTAATGTAGCCAGTGACACTCGTGCTACCAAGACAAATCTAAAGACGTATAATTTATCCAAATCCGTTCATTCGTTTAGAAGTTACGAGGGAACAAAGAAACGGACATACATACATACAGGTCAAACACATAACCCTCCTTTTAGGCTTCGCCGCAGTCGGGTAAAAATTAAAGAAGTAATAGGTATTAATTATTTTCATAGTTAGAAATCGCCACGTAATGAAAAAGTGTCCCCTTCATGCGACTTTTTATTAAACCTACATATTTATTAGAACCAGTCAGAGAGAGAGATAGTTGTCATGGTTTTCGAGGGTACTAAAGCCAATAGTAAAGTCAAAATGAAAACTCAAGAAAGCGGCTGCGAAAATTTTCAAAGTTTTCGTCATGAGTGTCGTTTTTATGTTTTCGAGGTTGCTAAAGCCAATAGTGAAGTCAAAATGAAAATCCAAGAAGGCAGCTGCGAAAACGTTAAAATTTTTCGTCATTCTGAAATTTGCGCAGCCGCCATTTTGAACTTCGTTCCTGTGAGGGGTCCTCTGAGGTCCCGACTCCACACGTATTTATTTTATACAGGGTGGAAAAGACATCAAACCGCAAACTGAAACTATAAATTCGGCACATGATTCTAAACCCCCTCATCATTTCAGCCGAAAGACGTCCACTGCTGGATATTCAACCTAAACCCCCTAGCGTAGAATATTTTCGTCTGTTATAAAAAAAAACCGCTGTTTTATAGAAAAGTGTTGTTATATCGAGCTCCTGGAAAGCGATGAAATAACTGATTGATAATGCTAAAATTATGCGGTGTGGAGTTGAATCGAGGATCGGAAAATTATTAATCGCTTATCGCAAAAGCTAACAGTAGCGTGTCTGCTAAGGGTTTCGTGACGGTGCAAAGGAGAAAGCGCCGATCGCGAACGAACAAGAACCGCTGCGGCAAAGCTCCTACGGAGCCCGAAGTCAGCTTGCGTGCCGCAAAGCCGAACACACCGCTGTATATCTCCCGCCTACACTACACCACTAAGAGCGAGGCCCCATTAGTGCGTTGCGTCGTCGTAGCGTCGACTCAATACTGACTAATGATTAATTAAATTATGACAATTTAATTAATATTTCAATTAAATTAGTCAATAATGTCTAATTTATTAGTCATTATTAAATTCATAATGACTCAACGCAGGTGTGGCATACAATGCGTTGATCCGTTGCAACGACGCAACGCAACGCACTAATGGGGCATCGCTAAAGCGGAGGACATCATGGAGTACGTGCGCCAGAAGACAAGGTACACGCCGAGGGTGCAGTTACTGGAGTCGCACCGCAACGTCAACTTCAAGGCGTTCGTAGTGCGAGTACCGAATGCTATCTGCCCGTCGTCATGGAAGAAGACTTCTGGCCGCAGGACGTGGTGTTCCGTCGCTTCCGCGGACAAGTACCACAGAACTGCACAAGAGTTAGCTAGTGAAGTAACTGGCGGAATAAACTGCGCTTCTGCTTCTTCATGCATCCCAAAAACAATAACCTCCTCCTTTTTGGAAGTCGGTTAAAAATGTTACAGTAAATGAGGGCCTTATTCTTCGTCGTATCCATGATTCCATTTATACAGCTTCGACGAAATTGATGCGGTGGGAATTCACACCGCGGATTCAATTTGATTGCATGATTAATTTCTCTAATTGATGGCGTCATGTCGGGTTGTCCGAGATTCGTACGACGGACGCAAGCCACATATACGAACATCCACTTTGTACGCCATGAACATATGGATTTATAGTGTGGCGTCACGGTTGGATTTACAGCCTTGACAATTCAAAAGCGCCTGTAAATGGTTTAATTGAAATAAATGCTTTGAGTTTGAGTTTCAGTCTTTATTGTCTTTAAGTTTGTGCTAGATTTTTTTTTACATGCATCAACTTTACTGTTTAGTTTACATTTCGTTGTTAATTCCAAATATACCCTCACTTAAGTACCAAGACCAAGATTTTGCCTGGAATTTGAAAGAGACTATTATCTATGAGTATGTTTCGGTCTTTCTTCTCATAGTAGGTAATCGGATAGGAATCACAGACTTCATTCAGTTTGAAAACATTTAACAAAAAAAATTGACGGTTAAACGTGTCTTTTGAATCGTATTACAAACCGGATAACGTAGTGCGACTGCCTATCTGACCTCCACAACTCAGTCACTGGGTATCACGATGCCCCTCGGTAAGACTGTTTGTCAGACTTTCTGGCTTCTGACTAGGTACCCGTAACGACTGTCAAAGATCTACGATTGACAGCCCGGACCAACGGCTTAACGTGCTTTCGGAGGCACGGCGGGGTCTCGATAGCTTATGAATGGTCAGTGGTCACCCATCCATGAACCGACCTCGGCAAACGTAGCTTAACCGTCGATCGACCTGTGCGGCAATTATTATTTAGCCACAAGCCTTTAAGAACCATAATCGTGAGCAAATAATAATAAATCAATAAACGTCGCGTGATGGATGGTGCATTGTTCGCCAACAAAGGCAACAAAGAAGCAAAAATATATTTGCTTACTCTGTAAACCTGTAGTACTTACCGTGTAAAAAATGACTGAAAAGAATGAAATGAGAATATTTTTATTTTACATACATATATAACATGCAACATGTGTTCCTGCCAGTATCTATTGCCGTAAACACCTAACTTTGTTCAATATAAATAAATAAAGTCACCCAGACCAAATTTCGGCCACGCGACCAATCTTAGTGGAGACTTATTATAGTGCACAAGTGTGTGCGCAAACACAGGTGCACTCTCTCTTCCTTTACTCTCATTGTCCGATGGGACGGCAATCCGACACGACCGGAGAGAGATCAGGCTCGGGACCAACGACGCATGCTTTCCGAGACACGGGGTAACACACCGCCAACTTCCAAACCGGAGCTGTTACTAAGAAATTCCCGATGGAAAAACGAGCCCTACGACTGTCTACGAGCTATTCGTCTAAGACACTTCCTGAGCAGTAGTAGCCCAGTGTTGATGCCAGTTGTAGGTAGTAGGTTCGCACCCTGACAGGCGCGTTAACTTTGTGTAAATTATTTCATCACCACTGGTTTCAAAAATCAAAAATTCGAAGACATGCGACATCCGCCAACCCGCACTGGGCCCGCGTGGCCCACTCCTTCGCACCGAGAGAAGGCCTGTGTCCCAGCAGTGGGAACATCATAGGCTGATTATGCTACCTACGTTCTATAGGTCTACGGGCTCTACAAGAGTGTCTACGACAGTGCTACATTATTTTGGTCTACGAGTGTCTACTCACTATTTGTCTACGACATTCGAACGACCTCGTCTAGGTTTTAAAATATGATTGACGAGTAAAAGCGTTTGTGCAAACCGATTTACTGAAATAAAATCATTTATCAATTTATGGGTCTACGAGCACTACGAGTGTCTACGAACTATTTGTCTACGACACTCTCTACTTACGTTCTGTAGGTCTACGCGCTCTACGACAGTACTACATTATTGTGGTCTACGAGCTCTACGAGTGTCTACGAGCTATTTGTCTACGACACTCCCTATATTCTATGGGTAAACGAGGTCTACAAGTGTCTACGACACTCCCCCTACGTTCTGTTGGTCTACGCGCTCTACGACAGTGCTACATTATTTTGGTCTACTAGCTCTACGAGTGTCTACGAGCTATTTGTCTACGACACTCCCTATATTCTATGGGTATACGAGGTCTACAAGTGTCTACGACACTCCCCCTACGTTCTGTAGGTCTACGCGCTCTTCGACAGTGCTACATTATTTTGATCTACGAGCTCTACGAGTGTCTACTAACTATTTGTCTAAGACACTCTCTACCTACGTTCTGTAGGTCTACGCGCTCTACGACAGTGCTACATTATTTTGGTCTACGAGCTCTACGAGTGTCTACGAACTATTTGTCTACGACACTCTCTACCTACGTTCTGTAGGTCTACGCACTCTACGACAGTACTACATTATTTTTGTCTACGAGCTCTTCGAGTATCTACGAGCTATTTGTCTAAGACACTCCCTATATTCTATGGGTAAACGAGGTCTACAAGTGTCTACGAGCTATTTGTCTACGACACTCCCTACGTTCTGTAGGTCTACGCGCTCTACCAGAGTGCCTACGACAGTGCTTCATTATTTTGGTCTACTGGCTCTAAGAGTGTGATTACGAACTATTTGTCTATGACACTCTCTGCCTGAGCAGTGGTGGCCTAATGTTGGTGCCAATAGATAGGTCTTGGGCTCGAACCAAGCAAGCACTTTACTTTGTATAAATTATTTCATCACCACTGCTCTCAGAACGGTGAAAGAAAACATCGTGAGGATACCGACATGTCCTAGAACCAAAAATTCGAATACATGTGACATCAAACAACCTGCACTGGGCCCCGTGGTGGATTACGGCCTGTTCCCTCTCACAGTGAGAGGCCTGTGTCCCAGCAGTGGGAACCAAGCTAGTAAGGGGGCTGATTATGCTTCTCTACCTACGTTCCGAAGGTCTACGTGCTCTAAGAAAGTGTCTCCGACTTTCCACGCACTTTGACAGGATTTATGAAAAAAATATTTACTACATGTTTAAGTATAATTTTATTATAGTTTTCATCCAAACATACCGATGTGATCTTTCTCACTTGACAGTAAACGAAGCTGCGTTCGACGATGGTGCCATATCAGGAAACACAGACTAAGGTAGGGACTCCCAGTCATAAAATATGCAATTACAATGAATATTCTTCGAAATAATAGTTTGGCAATAGTCCACGTATTCCCAAAGACAATAAAGTACAAATCGACAGCAGAATGTACTAATGGTTTTGCATGAAATCTAAATATAAGACTACACGTCATGAATTTGCCACCATTTTGTGCAGTCATTCTAGATTTCAAGGCGTAATAGACACGGTAGTAAGGGGATTACAGGACCTAAACGGAAAAAATGCAAGTTTTAGAAGCAATAAAAGTATATGATTGACTACAGTAAACAAAATCAGAAAAATATATGATATTCTTCAAGATTTAGGCTAGGTAGATAGTGTGTTGAAAACATAATACAACTAATTTGATACGATAGAAAAAAATCATGAAGATACCTCTAAAAACTTTGTTTTTACAAAAAAAAAAAAACTAATATACATACACACTCATAAAGATTTTTTGTCAGATTATTCTACAAGCAACATACTAAAGCACTAGTGTTTTAATTTTTTAGTCCAAACAATAGATTTTTTGTAAATAGATAATTACTTCATATTTTGCAATAAATTACGAGCGATGTATCATGGCGCTTCTCTTTCTTTTCTATGCAGTCCGACAGTGACCGCACTTTAGGTCATGTAAGTCCCTTAAGGATTTTAAAGCGTCATTTTAAATTGGCTAGCTAAACTCCGCAGACGCGATAGGTACCGATATCTAAACACGACAACAAAAAAGAATTGTTTTTTTTTTGTAGTGTTTAATGTCCGCTGTAGTTAGTGTTATAATTTTGAAATATAATAATAAAAGCATAATCAGTCTAAATTTTTCCCACTGCTGGGACACAGGCCTCCTATCTGTGAGAGGGAGTGGGCCGTAATCCACCACGCGGGCCCAGTGCGGGTTGGTTTTTAGGGTTCCGTACCCAAAGGGTAAAAACGGGACCCTATTACTAAGACTTCGCTGTCTGTCCGTCTATCCGTCCGTCCGTCTGTCACCAGGCTGTATCTCAAGAACCGCGATAGCTAGACAGTTGAAATTTTTACAAATTATGTATTTCTATTGCCGCTATAACAACAAATACTAAAAATAAAATAAATATTTAAGGGGGGCTCCCATACAACAAACGTGTTTTTTTTCGATGTTTTTGCCTTGTGTTCAATTTGTAATATGAGTTTAGAAAAACTGTTTCCATAAGTTTTATCGTGTTTTTAGACACATCAAAATAGATATTTTTTTTATTTATCTATATAAATAAAAAGAAAAGTCCTGACTGACTGACTGATTGACTGACTCATCAACGCGCAGCCCAAACCCTTGGACCTAGAGAGCTGAAATTTTGCACAGAGGTTCCCTTTATAATGTTGACAAGGAATAAGGAAGAATTTTTTTAAATTCAACCCCTAAGGGAGTTAAATACGGGATGAAAGTTTGTATGAACAATCTTATTCCTTGAGTTAATAAAGTTGAAACTTGGCAGGAAAACTTATCTAAGTAAATTATGAAGTTTAGCATTTTTCGTTTTTCTAAACTACCCCTTAAAGGGGGATTGGGGGATGTCAAAATTTGTATGGAAGAACTTTAACGCTCGGTCCGATTACCTCGAAATGCTGTATTTATACTTCAAACCAAAAATAAAGAATAACGTGTATCAGGGTTTTTTGAAAATCTACCCCTGACGGGGTGAAAGGGGTAGTTGATTATACATGGGAAGATTTTACTGCGTCGCTTGATTTACTCTAAAATTCGTATAAATAATCTTTGAATCAAGTAATGAACATACCCCAAACGATTTTTCGAAATTCCACCCCTGTGGGAGTGAAAAGCGGGAATACAGTGTATATGAAAAATCTTATTCAAATGAATAAGATTTTTCATATACACTAAATGGTTAATAAACTTGAAACTTGGCAAGAATACTGATCTAGGTAAATTATGAAGTTTGGCATTTTTGGTTTTTCTAAACTACCCCCGAAAGGGGGATTGGGGGGTGTCAAAATTAGTATGAAAGAGTTTTAACACACGGTCCGATTATCTCGAAACTTGGTATTTATACTTAGACCTATATAAAATTCAAAGTCCTGACTGACTGATATATCAACACACAGCCTAAGCCGCTGGTCCTAGAGGCATGAAATTTGGAGGGTGTGTTCTTTGTGAAGAGTAGGTATCCACCAAGAAAGGGTTTTTCGAAGTTCCACACCTAAGAGGGTGAAATGGGGGGTTGAATTGTCTGTGAATAATTTCCGACCTCCACGCGGGCGAAGCCGCGGGCAAAAGCTAGTTACAAATAAAAACAGATTTTTTAAAGTGATATATCAAGTGACCAGTAAATGTTGTCGATGACCCCACAAAAAAAACCATCAATTTATTTTTAGGGTTCCGTACCTCAAAAGGAAAAAACGGAATCCTTATAGGATTACTTTGTTGTCTATCCGTCCGCCTGTCTGTCAAGACCCTTTATCTCTGGAACGCACGGAGGTATCGAGTTGAAATTAAAACCATATACTTAGCTCTACAGTTCCTTGAAGCTGTGAAAAAATTAAACACCTAAATTAACGTAAAAAAGATACGGCCGTTAATGCTGCAAAAAACGTAGATTTCTACACTCAAGGGAATCAAAGTTTGGGTACTTCCCGTTGCCCTAGAATCATGAAATTTGGCAAGAAGCAAGATCATGTAGCACAAGTAAAGGAAAAAATCCTAAAACCGTGTAGTAAAATTACAAAAAAAAATAAAATCCCGTGACAAACTATTTACATCCCTACAAATTTGTACGGAACCCTCGGTGCACGAGTCCAGCTCGCACTTGACCGGTTTTTTTGTATAAAGAATTGAATAAATTGGTGTAACAGATAGGTTCTTAATTCAGGAAAATCCTTGACGATTCATAATGGTTTCTTGTAATGGAAGAAGCCACCATTCCCACTACTAATATAAAACCTAATAAAACATTTAAATTAATAGGGCGACACTCATTAGTATTACGATGGCATTCGTTGCGTTCTTAAGGTATATCCACACATATCGTCACTGGAAAGGAGAAAATGCTCAAGCGCCAAAAATATATCGTTGAATTACCTACTTTTTTTTTTAAACATTTTAAAACGCAAAAAAAAAATCTAATCGAACGATATAATAACTCATTTTGGCCCAAATGGCGCTTTAGCATTCTCTCCTTTCCAGTGACGATATGAGTATCCTATTGAAGACTGGCGGGGCCGTGTTTTGTCTTTTTTATCGTTTCGTACCCAAAGGGTGCTACAGGAACTTATTACTAAGCCTTCGCTGTCCGTCCGTCCGTCCGTCCGTCCGTCCGTCCGTCCGTACATCCGTCCATCCGTCCATCCGTCCATCCGTCCATCCGTCCTTCCTGCGTCCGTTCGTTCGTCTGTCTGCCGCCGCGTAAGTTGAACTTACGCAGCAGAAATTCAGTTGCGCACACGCAGGGCGCGGGCATGCCTTCCTCCCGCTGCTCACCGCCCCGGATCTTCTTCGGCAATCGAACCGAACTTCGGTCGCCTGTAATGTGTGCTCTACAGAATACGTTGCCACCGAATTGCCGCTGAACTTACGCCCGACCGAAGCTCGGCTGTACGCTATAACGCAACGTAATTTCGGCATAATGTGTCGTCAGTAATTCAAATAACATTGCAGGTGTAATCATGTCGCACTTCGGCCGGGTACCTTTGGCAAAGTGTGTTTAGACACTTAAAGCTTTATTAAGGGGCTAACATGACCTAAAGCGCGGTCACTGTCGCATGTCGGACTGCATACAAAAGAAAGAGACTCGCGATGACACAACGCTGGTATTTATTGTAAAATATGAAGCAATTATTTAATTACAATAAAGCTATTGTTGGGACTAAAAAATTAAAACTCTAGTATTTTAGTATTGTTGCTTGTAGAATAGTCTGACAAAAAATTAGAACGATTGTATGTATATTAGAATGATTTTTATTGTAAAAAGAAAGTTTTTAGAGCCTTCTTCATGATTTTTTTCTATCGAATGAAATTAGTTGTATTATATTTTCAAAACACTATCTACCTAGCATATATCCTGAAGAATATCATATATTTTACTGATGTTAATTGTTTACTGTAGTCGATCTCTAAAACTTGCGTTTTTTGCGTGATCATATACTTTCATTGTTTCTAAAACTTGCGTTTTTTGCGTATAGGTCCTGTAAGCCCCTTAACGATAATATCCACATCCTTGGCGCAAGTAGGTAGGTAGGCCATTAATATACGTATATTATGTCAGTAGGTACATACAATTACGAGAACGGATACAATAGTTCTTTGCGATCGTCATTCATGATTCATGAATGTACGATAGAAATTAATCGGAATTTTTGTATTACAATGTCTCCCGTTTAAAAAAACGATCTTTTTCCTGGTCAATACAGACCTGTCACTCCAAAAATGGGTGCCATTGATATTTGTGGTAACGCAATACCAAAAAAGGAGTACCTACTAGCTTTGACGATCGAAGTAGGGAAAAGGGTATCTATACTGATATTATTATACTAATATTACTAAAATATAAATACCCCCTTGCTAATAAACTTTGTATAGCGTCTGTATAGTTACACAACGCTTTGTCTTCTTCTTTCGGAAATCAAATTACTGACGACTGAAAGAGAGAAATCGGTGTGTAACTATTCATCGGATATCACTGCGACATTCTTTGCGTCCAAGAGACCCATCCTGGTGCTGTCCTGTCAGCTGCAGTGTTACAGGAACTAATGGACGGTAGTGATGGGGTCAAACACGAGGCCGAAGAGTTTACCCCGTTTTTAGGTAAAAGGTACCACGGTCTAACATTATGGGGTTGATTGATTGATGATTTTAAGCAACGTTTATGAATAAAGGGGATTGAGTACTCATAGTTCAAGTAGGTACTATGTGCACATAGTACCTACTTGACTATCTTGGTTAACTACAGGTTTTCTTAGTTTACTCATTAACTATGAGTACTCAATCCCCTTTATTCATGACATGACTAGTTGTTATTTTCCTGTTCCTGTTGTTTAAAAAAAGAAATTAAGTTATGAGCAAGGTGACTAATTATTACCTGCTTCGCGTAAACAACAAAAACAAATTAAATTTTAACTTGCACGTTGACATCCACATTTGTTTTACCCTTTTTTTCATAAACGTTCAATAGAGCTATGTCGTGATATGCGACTGTTTAACCAGGAGTAATAGTGTTCTGTGGTTTAACTATATAACTACTTTTGACGTTTAAACGTCACTTAACTTTAATAGATACATAAAATGTGTATTCAGTACAACAAAAGACAACACAGGTATTAAAAAAATAAAAAAGGTGAAAAAAAAAACATAGATTAAAAAGAAAAATTGACCCATAGACACCTAGCTCGTATACATCTATAACGGTGGATCACTACTGGGCGGTGTGTGTCTCATGGTTGCACCAAATGGGAGTCCAGCTCAGCATATGCTACCTCAGGGAGAGAGCCTCCCGTCCCAGCCGCCGCGGGAGACGCTCCGGGCGTCGGGAGCCGCGCGACGACTCCCGGCCACCGTAGGCGCGGGCCTGCGGGCGGAGAGTAATGGGTAGCTCACCGTCCGATCAGGACCAGGCCCGTGCCGGACGGCGCGTACGTGTTCCACGCGCGCCTCAAAGAGATGTCAGCATCGAGGAGGGGCCCCATAGGGCCGAAGCCTGCCGGGTCAGCGGGATTGTCCGAAAGGGTTACCGCTGGCCCGGAACATAAAGGGCTAAGGAAGGAACACGGGTGGGTTTTAGTCAGTAAGAGTCTGACACTCCCTTCCGCTCCACCCAGAGCGGGAGGGGTCATTTGATGATTTCCCATCCGCAAAAAAAAAAAAAAAAAAAGCATATGCTACCTGACGCTGGTATTCTGTTGCATCCTGTTAGTGACACACGGATGTCGAGAAGACACATCTGAGTTTCACCAAATTGTACCTAAATAGTGCGGCGCGTATATTATAAAGGTGGTAATTTAAGTACCCACAATTGACTTGCTTTTAAAACCGACAAAAAGAAAGATTAATGATAATGATCGTTTATATATAAACCCCCTCATAGCTAAATCCTACTTCCAACTAATATTTGGTACAGAGTGATAGTCCGTATAAAAACATTCAGTAGTAACAAAAAACGTCCCATGAAAATCCGTCCCCTTTCCACTTTTTTCCTTTCCTTCGTTCCACTTTTTGAATATTTATTGGTCTAATTTTAACTACTGTTATGTAACAGAGGGGAAATTCCCGTATTTTTAGGAACGTTCGCATTCCGCATTATAACCTGTCTCAATATGTCTTCTTGTCAAAAAAAAGGTTGATCACAATCACAATTAACTGTCATTTTAGTCTAGAAAAATCAGAGTTTACCTATAAAATAGATACAAACTTCTACACATTTTACGTATCGTGAAAATACATGCACTTCCGTTCAAAAACGTTCAAACTTCACGTACCTACGTTTAAAAAAAACATTTGAATTTCGCGGGTTATTTTAAAGCTCCAATTAATGTTAATTTTAAAGTTGACAGCTGTAAAAAATATTTATTGTTCTGAGAAATAACCCTTCTCGCCAAACTACAAAAAATCAACGACCTATTATTCGTTCAATGCACTAAAATTAGGTGAAAAATAGTTATTTGTTATACAAGAGTGCAAAGTTGCTTTTTAACCGCGTGCTCAATTTTGATGACCGAGCAAGCGAAGGATTCTAAAATTGAATCACGAGCGCAGCGAGTGATTCAAAAATTAGAATCCTGAGCGTTAGCGAGGGAATCAAAAGAGCACGAGGTGAAAAATCTTTGCACTCGAGTGCAACACGTAACTTTTCATCCCACCTCAGCGAGGAAATGACTAAATGCAAAAAAAAACATTTACAATCACAAGATACTTTTATTTCACTTTAGGTATTAACTACTACATTATGATAGGTAAGTATTACAGAATAATCTTTAAATTATAACAAATAATACTTAGGTATAATTAAGAAAAATTGAAAGTAACTTTGCTACAGTTACTTAAGTTGAGTATAATATTTTTGTTAGGTAGGTACTGTAATGTTAGTGTTGGTGACTGTGTACTGTTTTTCGGTAAACAATCTGTCATACTTAATAGTTGTACCGATTCATCGGATTCCCTTGGCGTAAATGTTGGCGAGAGAGGGCGATGGTTAGGTGTTTCGTAACGGCTCATTTTTGATGTAGAAGGGCCAGTCCAAGGATCTGACTGAGGCTCTTTCAGTGTAATGGCTCCTACGATGCCTTTACATATTTTAGACTTATTTTGTATGGAATCCTCTATGTATCCCTCTACAACCGCATTGGACTTCCAGCCTCCATGGCGCTTAAGGGACAGGAGATCAGCTCCTGAATCGGCCAAAAGTGTGGCTGAAGTTCGTCGGAAACAATGACCTGTGTACAAAAGGGGTTCTGGAAGTTCAAGAAATGTTGCTATTTCTCGTGGGATACTGCCAATTTTATTAGCACCCATAGGCTGTCTAACACACTTTCCGTTGCGATATTGTAGAAAAAATCGATTGATTGGAGTGTTAGGCGGGCGTAGGTAAGGCTTGATATTTCTCAACAATTGTTAGGTATTCCTTGCGAGTGACGAAGTTGCGGTCTCTTTTTGTCTTTGTATTGGGTAAATTAATTAATAGTAAGTCATCTGAATGTTTCTCAATGTTTTTGACATTAAATTGTGTTAGTTCATTAGTTCGACATGCTCCGTTTATTCCAATAATAAGAACAACCTGTAACGTAAAGAGTATTGTAGTAGATAAATTAATAAAATTGATATGCATGCATAATTATGCCTATCAAAATCTACTAAGTACGTATTAGATTATGTTAAGTAGTTGATTAATATAGGTACTTAAGTAGATACTGAATGTCCAACTGACTTACTTTTGTCGCCAAATATACGGAATCAGGTACTTCGTTAAGAAACTTTTCAATTTCAGATGCTGTTAAAACCTTCGATTTTTTTGGTTGATGACCTGATGAGGCTCTTTTTAAAAATACCACTAATTTAGGATAGGTGTCGATATGTATGTCTTTTTTCATCTTTATTGTTGCTTTTAGCATTGAATACGTACTCCATAGAGTGCTTGATTTCTTGGTTTCGGATAATTCAATAAAATATGCCAGCAAAACGTTTTCTGAGAAAGTTTTGGCTCCTAGCTTGTCGCCACGTGTTAAACATATCGTACTGTTTCAAATACTTCTCGCGTGATTGTTGAGGGAGAAAGCTCATTTGCGCATTATTAACAGTTTCAGTCAATTCTGTTGGCGTCAAATAAACTTCCTCGTCACTAGAACCACTCATATTACTTATTTTAGGTTTTTCACTTGTTTTCAAGTTTCTTGTTTTTAACCGGTTATAACAATATGACGTGAAAAGAAAATGAAGCGCGCAAAGCAAATTAGAAAAAAAGTACACCAAGAAGTCTGAGTTTTTAAAAAATTAAAAAAGGTTGTATGATAAATTCGGCACCATGGAGGGAGAAGTAAATAGGTTTAATGATGTTTTGAATTCACAAACTTAGTGCACACGATGTTCTAAATTCAATTTACTTTATCCTCTAGCGGATAAAAACGGCTTTTGCACTCAGATATCGAAGAGCAAAAATACTCTTTCCGAGATGGGGGGATGAAAAAAATATTTTAACTAAAGAAGTAAGAGAAGTATTAAGATACCTTAAAAGCACATAGGTTCTCAACGTGGACGATAACGCCCCCTCGTGGGCGTTTGTGACTTTCAGAGGTTATTTATGTATCCTATCTTGAGTCTATTATACAGGGTTATTGGTAAAACATTAACAAGGAGGTCATTGTACTCGTCTTTATGAACAACTTTTACTATGGGACCAAACCTGAAATCGCGAAAAAAAAAAAAGCTGTTCCCTACATTTTGACGAGACGAACATAAATGTAGGGAACAGCTGATTTTTTTTTAGCGTTTTTGTTAATGTTTTACCAATAACCCTGTATAATATGACACGTTTAAACGTGGCCATACCTGTTTCAGATTCACGACAGAAGGTAAGTTCTGACGGGGTCGACACCGTCTGATGGCGGATGCGGTGGGCCGCAGGGGAGCAGGAGTGTTGGTATGACGTTGGCCGCTCTCCCTATCCTCTGCGGCCGAAAATTGGCAGGCGGCAGGGCCAATGACCTGACCCGTCGCAGGAGGACCAAGGGTGCCCAGACACGGGGTCGTCTGGCGCCCATGTGCTGGTTAGGTCCCTGGGGTGGTCACGGCGTTCTACTCGTATGTGTTCTGGTGCGCCGGTGATGGCGAGTACTCCCCAGAGGAGGGTCCGGTGACGGACAGCCGCGGCGGGTTCACGGATGAGTGCTAACGCGTGCCCGTGTTCCCGCCGCAAGCCACATAACTGCACTATCTCCCCGTGGTAGTGCAGAATACATGAGCGAGCACGTTAAAAAAAAAAGGTAAGTAAAAAAAATTGGGGAGCTCTAGAAAAAAAATATAGTGCCCCGGTGACAGTGCTGCCAACTCTAAAAATTATTTTATGCTAAATCTACATTCGAAAAATGCTAAAAATATGCTAAATTTTTTCGGAAAATATAAAAAAAAATGCCAATAGGGAGAAAAAGAGCGTTTATTATAAAATCTTTACAATACCTAGTGTAAAAGAAGCACCAATTTTCTGACACATCAAACATCGGCGGTATCCTCTTGAATAGAAGCAGCCGGTAGATACTCGTATAGCGCGGAAGACGTAGATGCATAAGCCTTATAATATGTCCCTATTTTTCGCAAGTTTGAGACAGAGACCTCGTAGGAAAAGTGGCATTTGTTAACTTGTTGTGTTTGGCTTGTAATTCTGTTACAAGTTTAATGCTAAAATTTAAAAAAATATACAAAATGCAGACTTTATCTTATCAGGGTAAAATGCTAAAAAATATGCTATATGCTAAACTGAATTTTTTCGTGCTAAATCACTGGGGAATGTGCTAAATTTAGCCAAAAAAATGCTAAGTTGGCAGCACTGCCCGGTGAGCAACATAAGGTTGAGAACCTATGTTATAGCATAATCTAAATTAAAAAAAAAGAAACTGATTACAGGCCGAAAGTGCTGCTACATTAAAAAAATTTTTTTTTTAAGTACTTACATTAAAAATAATCCGATTATCAGAAGCAGCTCAGGACTGGCAATGACACTGATGTTAATCATTATGTTAGTAGGTATCACTCCACTTTTTGGTGTTAGTGTTGCCGCACCAAAAGCTTATCACAAATTGAAGCTTGATTTTTCCAGTCCATAGTTTTTATACGGTCGTATCGTCGGGGCACCCGAAGCATGAATCCTAACCACTCATAAAATATCATAATCTGGCAATAATTATTTATTGAGAAATTATCTCGGTTCATTTGTAGTCATTACAAAAGAGTCCCAAAATTATTTATTTTTCTGAATATCATATTATCACTTTTCCATTTTAATCGTGGCGCCTCGTCATAGGTCATCTCATTATTTTTAAAAGTAAAATTCTCTTGCAAAAATAACACAGATTCAAAGTCAATGAAAAATCAACATTAGTACGTTGGGTTATGTACTATTAAAGAATACAGAAGTAGCATCTGAGTGATAATTTAGTCGTAATTACTTTGTTCTGCTATATTTTTAGGTTACCGCGATAAACACGTTCGAGCCAGACGAATGCCTCGTAACTTTATCATTAAGACACATCTGCATTTAAAAGACTCCTAATGTCCACCCTCGCTTTGTCGTCATCAAAGTTTTTCCCAAATTGCTGTAAAGTTTGAAATTCAGCTGTCATGTGTAGTACATACTAAGAAAAGCGCCATCTAGTATGTCTTACCCGAAACATCTACGTTAACGTAAGTACTTCCTATGTTGACAGATGTCGCTTGTGCGCAAAGCATTACAAAAACCGGCGTTGCGTTTATAATAGAAATGCAAACTCGGAGCCACAGAGTACTATAATATGACTTGGAGCCACTGGGCTATGAAAACCTTTACAGTTAGAGTGAACAGGGGTATCTTCTGGAGGTACCTACGCTTGTTCCATCATACGAGATCAATCAAGAGAAGAATAAGTGGCGACAACAGTTGTATTATTTTAATAAAACAACGTTAATCTCATTTTGCGAGAAGTACCTAGACAAAATACCGATTTAATATTTCTTTGAAATGATTCATAACGTTTGGTTTTCTGACCCTACCGAGTTAAATAGCAAAAGCTTTGATTACATTATACAATCAAAGAGAAAAAGGTAGATAATTAGGTCTAGATAAAGTTTTTATTTATTTGAGATAATAAGTCCTACTCCAACCTGTAAAAACACACTTGTTTACAATCGAGAGAGTAGTCAAAACATTACTATTAAAAAGTGACCCCGTGCAAATTGAAAATGGTAACGCTAATTATGCCCTCTCATTCACACATCATAGTCAGACATATGGTGCGAGTGAAAGCGCATTTATTTAGCCGCCAACTTCAATTCGTTTCTTGGCGCGGGTTATTATTGTAATAAATTATTAATAACTAGCTGCGCCCTGTGGTTTAACCCGCATAAGTTTCGATCCCGTGGGAATATCGGGATAAAAAGTCGCCTATATGTTAATCCAGGGTGTCAGCTACCTCCATACAAAATTTTATCAAAATTGGTCTAGCCGTTTGAGCGTGAAGAAGTGACAAACATAAACACACCCCCACACACACACTCGCCCCCACACACACACTCAAAAACTTTCGCCTTTATAATATTAGTGTGATTATCTAAAGCAGTACCTAGCACGTTACACAATAGCGTAAAAATCAGACAGACAACAACAACAAGCTATCGTGAGTTATCGCAACGCATAACCTAACAATCGTACGCAAGTTTAACTGTTGTTTTGCAATAATATTAATGGCAAACAAGCCGGCGATGACCTGTAATACCAAGGGACATCGCAAATGTGTTGGCTTCCTAGAGACAAAGCTAGAAAATGCCTCGTGTTCCTTTTCCTTGGTTGGGCAAAAACAGAGATAGTTAGTTAGTTAGTTTTAAGCAGTTGCAGAATCTGCAACTGCTTAAAATCGGTAGGTAGTAGATTCTTATGAATAACATACAAAATGAAAAAAGCTCGCGTACTCGTAGGTACAAAAAAAAAATATATACGAACGGACGATAAAAAAAACTATTTTCAATCAATCGGAAATACAATTTTATCCAAAAAGGTTTTATTTACTTCTTATTATAGCTAGTCAACACAACTTTTTTATTGTGGCAATAAAAAAAAGAAACCGGGAGTCCCCTGGTAGGTAGATTATGCTAACGAATAAAGCCTGAGCCACATATATTACTTCCTACCAAAAGCATAAAGAATAGCAAAATGATACCTAATTAAACAAACAAACTAAAGAACAGTACAAAAAAAAACCGCTGAAATAAACGATTTTACTATGTTAAAATAAAAAAAAAACATTCCGAAAAAGTGTTTGAATAATGGCTGAATAGTAGTAAAATTCCTTGGACGCATACGCCTACAGAAATAATATTGCCTGAAGGTTGGCTAAACTAACTGTCAATTCTGTGTTGCCGTCAAATAAATAATGTCAGAATCTAGGGAGACATCTTATACAAAACATTAAAAAGTAATCCAATGTTCCTAGTACCTGTGTAGTATAATTTTTAACTACGTCAAATTAAAAAGACCAATTAAGCACAATCACACTTCATCACAGTTACATCACTACACTAAACGATAAAACGCTGTAATTTAGACTCAATGTTTATCTGAAAATCCTGCATTAATTTTAACTTCAGCTGGGACCCGCCCATGCTTCGTTCGTATGGGAGCAAACTACTGACGTGACGACGTGTGAAAACATAGAGATTTCTGTACTAATGTTACATATACATATTATACATGTGTACTATAAACATATGCCTTTCGGAATTTGATCTCATTATGGTGTTAGCCGCATCAAAATCCAATGTGTAGTTTAGAAGATCTACGTGGTCACACGTACCGACATGACAGGCGACTTTTTTGTATACTATCTAAAGATAAAGATAGCAGAAATATGAAAGGATATTGCAAAATACATTAATATTTCCTAAGAAAATATACTATTGAGTTAATTTTTAAGATGTAACGCTTGGTAGATTTTAAATCAGGCTGTGGCAACCCAGAAAACTCACGTCATTTCATTCATTTCATTCCAATCAGTTCGAAGTTCGGTACTCGGTGTGTCTCGCTTGTTTGTTTTGTTTACGTTTTATTTTCAATTAAAAACTTTTCTAACGCCGCGCCGCCGTCCTTTGTTTACACACTAATTAACACAAGAAACGATCAAGTGTTGTGCGTAACTGTGATATCTTATGTAATTGTATTGCAATTATTTGCATCAGTTTAGTCATCGTTCGTGAATTTTAAGTTCTGGTTTTCTGTTTTTGTGAAATTTTTCGTGAATTTAGCAATATAATGCGACTTCCGCATTAATACAGTGGCGAGTGGAGGTTAGTGTGGTTTTTTTTTATTGATTTTCCGCTATCTGGTATTGATAAAACGTGTGACATCCAGCCAGTATCTTGTTTTTGCCCTTTTTTGTTTTGTCATTGCATTTTTTTTTCTCTGTCGGCGCGGGTGACCTCGATTCTCTTTTTAAAACTCTTCTGTTATGGTAATTACGATCTTAAATGATCTGAACGTGTTTGTTATTCTTTTTAGCAACAAAGCGTTAAGTACTTGTTTATACATTTCGGAAAGTATGAAATTGTTTTGAAACTTTATCAAGACAGGTGAAAAAAAGTTGTTTACCTGAAACTTTTTAAGTTTCCAAAATAAAATACTGTCATAAAATAGAACCTTTGAATGAGACTAACTTATACTTGAATGCACAATTTCTATGGTTTTAGAAAGTTTTCAATAAGTACCTACTTACATTCAATAGACAAACCTTAATGATCTTTATACAGAGTGGCAGGGATATCAAGTACTTAATGCAAATTGTAACCATAAATTGAGCAAGCACATGACTCTAGACCCTAACTTAGAAAATTCTCATTGGTTAGCAAAAAAATAACTGGCCAAGGGCAAGTCGGACTAGCACACGAAGGGTTCCGTACCAACGCAAAAACGCTGGAGAAAAAAAAAGGTTGTATGGGAGCCCCTCATAAATATTTATTTTATTCTGTTTTTATTATTTGTTGGCATAGCGGCAACAGAAATACAGGTCAGTGGGTCGTCTTAGGGGACATCATCCATGAAAATTTCAACTGTCTATCTATCACGGTTCATGAGATACAGCCTGGTGACAGACAGACAGACAGACGAACAGTGGATGGGTCCCGTTTTTACCCTTTAGATACAGAATGCTAAATACAGCTGATTTATATAAAAGTGCAATACCTATACGGTTTGGGGGATCAGAATCATATATTGAATCCATGGTACCAGGTTGTACGTCGATGTACAGACGCCAGCACATCAAGTTACTACAATCTGTCAGATTTCTTTAATAGATTTTCGACTATATTGCTAAAGCATAAGGTTCAAGGTTGATTGGGAAAATCTGACAGTTTCGGGTAGGTTGACCTGCTGGCGTCTGTACCTCCTACCACCCTGTATAGTTTTTATTCATTTATAAGTAAACTAGCTGCGCCCCCTGATTTCACCCGAATGAGTGTTGATCCCATTGGAATATCGGGATAAAAACTACTATCCTATGTCCTTTCCCAGGACTCAAACTATCTCTACACCAAATTTCATCTAAATTGGTTTAGCGGTTTAAGCGTCAAGAGGTAACAGACAGACAGACACACTTTCAAAGTAATATTAGTATGGAATAATCCTGTATAGTACTGTAGAATAGAACTCTATATTATGTAAGTACCTTTCGAATTACAGATATAAATGTAGAAAAACATATTTTATAAAACAGATTAACAAGACTTACCCACTTTTTAACCCCTATAAAAACAGAGGGTGTTATAAGTTTGACGTGTGTATGTGTCTGTGCATCGTAGCTCCCAAATGGCTGAACAGATTTGGTTTTTTTTTTGTGTGAAAGGCGACTTGATCGAGAGTGTTCTTAGCTATGATTCAAATACAATATACAGTGTGAGTCTTCATAATGTGCACATAACGAAATGAGGGAAACATAGCTTAATTTTATAGACAGAAAAAATATTTGAAAAAAATAAAAAAAAATAAATGACAATACAATAATATGGTACTGTCGAACTGATCAGATGATGGAGCCGAAGATATGAACGTTTTTGTTTTTACGTTCATTTATAAAAGCCTGTTTTTCTAGTGTTTTTTAAACTATTAATTTATCTTTATTTATTAAGATCGTCAGTCCATCATACCGCACTGCATAATATTGCAACAAATAAATTGACCCACATGTAAAATTCAATTTGCAAATAGACCGAAAACATCAAAAATCCTTATATGTCAAGTTAAATGTTAAAGTATTTTAATTTTAACACACAAAGCGCATTTGGATTTCATTGCTCAAGTGTCTCCATGTATGGTGTCAGTATAGTGGGTGTTTAAATTATGTCTCACAGTCACACTGCATCCTTGGCCACATCTGTCATATTCACAGTTATGTTTATAAAATGGCTGTTTTTATAGCCTGAATTTTTTTGAACTACATTTTTTGTATTAAGGCTCTTACACACCGGCGCGATTTGTCGCGCGACGTGTCGCCTGGCGATTCTGCGATATTATCGCGCCGCAACACCTTACACACAAGCGCGACGCGATATCGCCGCGACACCATACTAAATGTTCATTTAGTATGGTGTCGCGGCGATATCGCGGCTACACGGTGTAGCGCTACTCGTCGCGCCGCGACACCGTCGCGGCGCGACAAGTCGCCCCTGTGTGAAGTGTCGCGCGCGTTTCCATAGAAATTGTTCTATGGATATATATCGCAGAATCGCGTCGCACTGTCGCGTCGCGCCTGTGTGTAAGAGCCTTTATCGTGGGAATGAGTTCCTATTTTGAAAGGATGTGTACAGTAGCTTTCTTATTTTATTATATACTAGCTTCCGCCCGCGGCTTCGCCCGCGAGGTATGTCGATAAAAACTATCCTTAGTCTTTCTCCGGGATGCAATCTATCTCTCTGCCAATTTTTATCGAAATCCGTTCAGTGGTTTAGGCGTGAAAAGGTAACATACAGATAGAGTTACTTTTAAGTCCATACTAATATTATTATAAATTCGAAAGTAACTGTCTGTCTGTCTGTCTGTATGTTACTTTTTCACGCCTAAACCACTGAACGGATTTCGATAAAATTTGGCAGAGATAGATTGCATCCCGGGGAAGGACGTAGCGCGGGCGGAACCTAGTTTATAATATAACTAGCTGACCCGGCGGACTTCGCAACGCCATTGAAATCAGACAATCCGTTCTCGAGATATTATCAAAATAGCCGTTCCACACAAAATGTACATACGAGAAAATGAATTATCTTTTTTTTCACATGTTTTAATAGGTTTCTGCTATTCGGGGCGGAGTCTACCAACAAATCAAAGATCATGAAAATCAGTCCAGCCGTTCTTGACTTAGTGTAACTAACCCGTCTTTGTTTTAAATGTATAGATATATTGGTTTAAGGATAAAAATAGGTAATTGCTACGCAAATGTATGTAAACAAACATTTTAAATTGCTCATTCCAACAATTTATTACTTATTTACTTTTAAAATATAGGTATTGTGGTTACAAGTTAGGTATAAATTCATTCATCAAATAACACATTTAGAAACAAATTTGCGGAAAAACTAACAAAGTGATTCACAATCACAACACAAACCAAGTAAATGACTTTAGTATAATACTTATTTGTTTTAATTGAATTTGAACTTTAAAAGTAATACAATAAACGTGTCCATAATCAGCCTATAATGTTCCCACTGCTGGGACACAGGCCTCCTCTCGGTGAGAGGGAGTGGGCCGTAATCCACCACGCGGGCCCAGTGCGAGTTGGTAGATGTCACATGTCTTCGAATTTTTGGTTCTAGGATATGCCGGTTTCCTCACGATGTTTTCCTTCACCGTTTTGAGAGCAGTGGTGATGAAATAATTCACACAAAGTAAAGCGCCTGTCTGGGTTCGAACCTACGACCTACAACTCGTAAGTCGCGGCCGTTACCACTTGGCCACCACTGCTCTCGTATAAACGTGTAAGTACCTTGAATAAAAGCACGATAATTACCTAATAATATAATAGACCTATTATATTATTAAGTAATTATCGTGCTTTTATTCAAGGTACTTTTGTATTTATGATATTAGTATGGATTATACCTGTATAATCCATACTAATATCATAAATACAAAAGTGTGTCAGTCTGTTTGGCAAGTGGCAAGGAGACAGATGGCACCCTGGATTAACACATAGGATAGTTTTTATCCCGATATTCCCACGGGATGGACACTTATGCGGGTGAAACCGCGGGACGCAGCTTAGGGTTCCGTACCCAAAGGGTAAAAACGGGACCCTATTATTAAGACTTCGCTGTCTGTCCGTCCGTCCGTCTGTCTGTCACCAGGCTGTATCTCAAGAACCGCGGCAGCTAGACAGTTGAAATTTTCACAAATTATGTATTTCTGTTGCCGCTATAACAACAAATACTAAAAACAAAATAAAATAAATATTTAAGGGGGGCTCCCATACAACAAACCCGATTTTTTTGCCCTTTTTGCTCGATATCAATAATGGCAACAGGTAGGCACTTGAAATATTCACAAAATACTCAGTTGTATTTTTACTTTAAGGGGGAGCCCCTTAAAGTAAAAATACAACTGAGTATTTTGTGAATATTTCAAGTACATCATACAACAAACGTGTTGTTTTCGGCGTTTTTGCCATGTGGTACGGAACCCTTTGTGTGAGAGTCCGACTCGCACTTGGCCAGTTTTTTTAAATAAATCTTAGCAATAACAGCATTCATTTTAATGGCACTAATACACTATGCATGTCAGGTCTAGAATACATATATAACATTTATACGTATGTCCTTAGGGTACGAACTAATACAGCTTTCTACGCGAATGCCGTGGTACAGAACGCCAGCACATCAAGATACTACAATCTGTCAAATTTCTTTGATGGATTTTCAACTTTATCGCTAATGTATAAGGTTCAAAGTTGATTGGGAAAATTTGACAGTTTCGGGTAGCTTGATGAGCTGGTGTCTGTACTAAGATTATACAACCACTCATTTCAATTCCGTTATGCACCTTGCTTTTCTGCATAGTTTCTAATAGTCAATGTACAATGTAATTATCTTTCTGTGGATATAAGTTAATGATCTTTGAATTTGCGTGGGTGGGAATACCTACATAATCAGCCCATAATGTTCCCACTGCTGGGACACAGGCCTCGTCTCTTTGAATCCACTGGATGCGGGCAGCACAGGACCGGTCGAAGTGGCTATGCTTGGAGGTTTATGTCCAGTAGTGGAAGCAGAATACCTATTCAAACATGGGAAAAAAACTGGCCAAGTGCGAGTCGGACTCGCACACGAAGGGTTCCGTACCACTAGGCAAAAACGACGAAAAAAACACGTTTGTTGTATGGGAGCTCCCCTTACATATTTATTTTATTCTGTTTTTAGTATAAAATTTGTTGTCATGCGGCAACAGAAATACATCATCTGTGAAAATTTCAACTGTCTAGCTATCACGATTCATGAGATACAGCCTGGTGACAGTATGACCTTTGGGTACGGAACCCTAAAAAAACAACATACAGTCGAATTGAGAACCTCTTTCTTTTTGAAGTCGATTAAAAATCAGTGTCCATTGAACTTTTTCCATAGCTAACTGATAATTACCATTGCTAATCATTGTCACGAACACACAACGACATTCAAGTCGGAAACTAAAGAAAGTGACAGGTCGCGTGTTTTAAATTTATAAATGCTTAGGAAGGTAGGTACGTTAGGTACACGCCATGTCCGGGGGGTTTATTTATTTATTACTAGCTTCTGCTCGCGACTTCATCCGCGGTAAATTTCTTTTAACCCCGACCCACTCACTGCATACCTAAATTAAAAAATGTCTAAGGTCCCCCGCACACGGGCCACCGGCCACAACCACAAAACGACGCACGCCACCGGCATATTTCCTGTAGTTTTCATACATTTTATATAGACTCGCCGCACACGGTTGACGCCGGTGGCCGCCACACGCTACAAATCTTCTTCTTCTTCTACAAAGCTTTTAGCTTGTTGTGGCGGCGTTTGTGGCTGTGGCCGGTGGCCCGTGACCCTTATCCACCTCAATCTTGTTCTCCTCTGAAAAAGCTGGTCCCGCAGTAATCACAATTTTATTCAACAAGGTGGCATCGAGGCTGACTGCCCAGCATCCTACTTGCGTAACACACTTTCAATCTCAATCTGAGTTATTTTCAAGGATATCGCTATCCATAGTAAGTCTTGGTTTTTCGAGATATCGCCAAGCGGTTAGTCGAATCTTCACGTGACCAGAGGGCTGGCCTATTTCTTGGCCAAAGAATTAGCATTGCCATACAACGTGGCAATGCTGCCAGCCTTTTGGGCACTGTTCCTGTTGACAGCGATGCGGACGAATTTTTTGATGCCCTGTGATCATTTTACTTTTTTTTTTTTCATATAAATGTACATATTATTATTATTTTAAATAGATATTAGCATAAATTATGTAAATATTATAGTAAATAAAAAACTGGATCATATCCATAGTAATCCATACTAATATTATAAATGCGAAAGTGTGTCTATCTGTCTGTTACCTCTTCACACTTAAAGCGCTGAACTGATTTAGATGAAATTTGGTATTAGACACAGTTTGAGTCCCGGGAAAGGACATGGGATTGTTTAAAACCCGATATTATAACAGCGGGGCGCAGCTATTTGCTTCTTAATATTATGTTCGAAAAATTTGTCTGCACAACAACTTAATAACGCAATTAATGTTGTTAAACTGTCAAAACACTTTTTTTACAAAAAAAAAATAAACAACTGACTTCCAAAAAAGACACTAAAAAGTGAAAATTAACTTTAATTTCGGAAGTCGGTGTCGTTGGGTCCGCATTTTCGTTGTATATTTATCTATCTACCTAACACTAGTAATTTCCAGCAGACCTAATGTTAATGCCTCCAATAAAATAAAACGAATTAAGGCAATTTACATTAATTAACTCTGTAAAACGCCGTTTAAATATAATCTGTACTTACTTATAATATTTTAATTACTCAGTGTAGTTACACAAGGTACGATAGCTAAACGACTGAATATTAAACGTATGTAAAAGATTTGTTTATTTTTAGTTTAGTTTCACCCGTTTATGTGTCGATCCCGTGGGAATATCGGGATAAAAACTATCCTATGTCCTTTCCCGGGACTCAAACTATACCAAATTTAATCTAAATCGGTTCAGCGGTTTAAGCGTGAAGAGGTTACAGACAGACACACTTTCGCATTTATAACACTACGAATTTCAAAGTGATGCATCGAGAACTGCTGTACTGCGAAAATCTAATTTATTTGGCAAAATTAGCGCAAAAGCTCAGTTTATATTCCAAAAGTTCCTTATTCTCGTCTATTTCCTAGTCTTAGTTCTGAAATACTTCATCTTCCTACTTCGCCGCGAGTCTATAATTAACAGAATAGGGTTCTAACACATCCTGCAGCCGCGGCCTAGTTTCACACATGTTTAAGATATCAAATCGGTCTCAATTGAACACTGTTCCATTAGTGTTGTTGTGAGAAAAACGCATTGGACTAGTGAAGATTTATTGGGTGACTCGTTTTTATTGTTGAACTAGGGTTTACCTGCGGCTTATTATAATATAAGAAGCAATTATCTATTTCCAAAAAATCTATTGTTTGGACTAAAAAATTAAAACATTTCTTTAGTATGTTGCTTGTAGAATAATCTGACAAAAAATCATAATGATTGTATGTATATTAGGCTAAGCGCGCACTACGAATTCTAATCGTTGCGATAAATAATCGCCAATCTGTAGACAATACTAATATACTAAAGTCCGCGCACTGCGGAAAAAAATCGCATGAGAATTCGCTTGAAATTTTTTTGTGTTTGCGATTTTATAACAAAATCGCAACGATTAAAATCGTAGTGCGCGCTTAGCCTTCGTATGGTTTTTATTGTAAAAAGAAATTTTTTAGGTAGGGATCTTCATGATTTTTTTCTTGTATCAAATTAGTTGTATTATGTTTTCAACACACTATCTACCTAGCATATATCCTGAAAAATATATATTTTTCTGATTTTGTTTAATGGATCATATACTTTTATTGTTTCTAAAAGTTGCGTTTTTTGCGTTTAGGTCCTGTAAGCCCCTTAATGCATATAAAAACGCCATTAGAAAAACCATATCCCCAAGAAACATGTAAATTGTAAGCAAAACTCAACCAATATAGATTTTGCGTTGTTTAGCATACATTTGAATTTAAAACCAGTCACGTTTTCAGACGGAATGGCGTTTAAACAAATTGTTTTAACAGTTTCGTTCATGCTTTTATCAGTATCGATTTTAGGTCTTTAGAAATTGTGCTTCTGTTTTAAAATATGTAGCTTTTTGGTTGCGTTGCAGACGATTTTGATTAGTCTAGAATTCTAGATTAGTTATATTAAGTTATACAGTTTCTAAGTTTTTTATTACCGAATCGGCCTGCTCTTGAACTCGATCTTGCCCGATGGAAAGCGATGGTTTTTTTTTTTGAGCATGGTAAATCATCAAGGGGTCCCCGCTCTGGGTGGAGCGGAAGGGAGTGTCAGACTCTTATTGACTAAAACCCACCCGCGTTCCTTCCTTAGCCCTTTATGTTCCGGGCCAGCGGTAACCCTTTCGGACAATCCCGCTGAAAAAGCGATGGATGAGGTCTAAGATTGAACGAGCGTACCCAGAAGATCAAAACGGTGAAGGAAAACATCGTGGGGAAACCGGCATGTCCTAGAAACTGAAATTGAAGACATATTACATCCGCCAACTCGCTCTAGGCCTGCATGGTGGATTACGGCCCACTCCCTCTCATAGAGAGGAGGCCTGTGTCCCAGCAGTGGGAACATTATAGGTTGATAATGATGACCCAGAAGTTAGAAGATGCCTGTTCACCCTTGCTTTGAAGGCTGAGGGTTATAGATGGTACTCAGAGGCTGGCAGAGAGTACCACACTTTGGTCGTGCGCATAATAATAATTTTACTCGTTTACTTTTGGCAGTCTCATTGCTGTCTCGAAGCATCCTGCGACGTCATTCTCCATTCCTATTTTAGCACTTTTCAAGTAGAGTAGGTACCTATCCTGAAAACTGAGACACTGAAAAGCCATTTATTAAAACTAGGCTGAGAATCAGCACTTTTTGAACGTCAAAATTACATAAGGCGGCTTCCTAAAACCCTACCCTTCACCACTTCCTAGTGCTTTAGCTGTCAAGAAGTGGCGCAACAAACTCCCCAGTCTGACATCATCTTAACTAGATTCCTTTTAGCTATTATTTCCAAACGTTTTCCGTTTCGGCTTATCTAGAATGGTCACTTACGAAGCTTGCCCATAAAAAGTCCCAAGGCTCTTCAAGCCTCATAACTACTTTTTATTTGACAGCCCTAAATACTTCAACACGTTAAAACTTGCACACCGCAGAGTCTAGACGAGCCATGATGTCATCACGTAATTTCTTACACGCAGACAAATCGAGACCCTGTAGTCTTAAGCTTAACCCACACCACAAGCCATTCTCACTCTTAAAACAATAGTTGTAATGGCTAATACGGTTTGTTGGAACCGCAGTAGGCTTTAGAAAGTTAAAACTGGCTAAAGATGGTTTCCGAGGAAGATCAGGGGCATTATCTTGACGTAATGATGGATAAGTTGCAAGAGGTTCTTTATTATTAGCCTGAGCTGTTCTTGTTTTACTTAAAGGGGTATTTTGTATCTCATCTAGCAGGCAAAGTAGAGCAATGATGAGTTCATTAAGAGTTTAAAACCATGCACCAGTTTTTTTTCTTTCGTCTTTTTCTTTGGTTCATTCTATTGCTAGTAAGTATGTACCTTTTGCTGGAATAATATAATCATTTCATTTCAAATCATTTCATTTCATTTCAATAAAAACGGAAAGTCCTGTACGGGGTAAAATGGGCCCTTTCCCCTTGCATTTCGTTTAACTAGCCAGCGGTGCCACAGATTACTGAATAGTTACTACGTAACAGATACTTCACTCAGTAGAAAATTTCCAATACCTATTACGATAATTGCCTACTCCCTCGCGTCAACAACCACTGTATGCTAAAATGCGCCTAAATGCTCAAGCGTACAGCAGTGATTGCTTCGCACCGCGCGATTCCACAGTAATCGCAGGGCTGCCTCTTCGATAAAATTAAATTAACATAACTTTTTATCTATGTTATTGAGAACTGTGAATATGTTCTTTATGTGGCAGTTAAAAATTTTATCATTTAGAAAATATTTAACCAACTTAAAAAAAAGGAGGTGATCAGACATACAGGCCAAACTGAGATGTTTGACTTGTATGGTTTGTAGGTATTGTAGCGATATATTACGGAAACACTTCATCGCCACTTAAAAACGTATAATTTGATATATTAAAAATAACCGAACTTACAAAAATTACAAAAAACTTAAAGAGAAAAAAATTTAATACTTGAGGTTTTTTTTGTTCATTGAATTATGTTTCAAAATTTAGCTAGATTACCTACGCGTCGAGTTAAACTGCAGTTGCAACCGTAATTTTGCCTACGATCGCGTAGCACCAATCGTGAACGAACGATATAAAAACCTGTTGTATTCTGCAATTAAAGTTACACGAAACAATTATTTATAAACGACAGTAATATCAGTAAAAAATCAATAAATAAAAAATATCTGTAAAATCCTGGATTATTTCTCTCTGGATTATATCTTGTATTCCATTTCACGTCTGGTCGGTATGGTTTTGAAACTGCTCCCTCGAATAGATCTCCACTCCTCAACTCGTTCAAAATCCGGGAACAGATTAGTGCATAGGGGTAGGGTAAGGCCGAAAACTCGGCTTGTTACGTCTTATATTTTCAGGCGTATCCTAGACAAAATAACGCACATTAAGAATGCTGTAACAAGCTGAACCACTTTTACCAAAAAAATAGGTAACGAGTAGAAATACACATACCTGATAAGATCAAAAGATCAACATATAACTATATGTCGAAGACTTCACATAAATCCAATTTAGATGATTAAGGACGTATTTTCCATAATATCTTTACGATTATAAGCAAAGAAAAAATAATTGCAGCCTTCAGCAATGAACTCCAAAAAACCTCTGCCAAACTTCAAGAGAAAATTTCACTTGACAGCATCAGTTCAAAATTCAAAAGTTTGATTTTTTTAATCAGAAAAACGACCAAAAAAAGGTTGTCTAAAAATCTTAAAGAAGGATGGAATGTTGAAAACATAATATGCAGTAATTAGTAATACTGCAGTACCCCCTTTCCAAGAAAAAAAAGGAGAAACCCGATGAAAGAAACGACTAATGAAAGAAACGACCTAAAACAACCAAAGGACTTACGTCAAACAAAAGACATAAGTAAAAAAGAACATTAAATCTAATAGAGAACTAAAGCCAAACGAAGGACTGTTAGTCAAAGATAGAACTTCGGTGAAATACGAAGCTAATGCTTGCTTTATAGACAAAGAAAAACAGGTAATCAATAATTGTAATGATGAACACAATGGATAAAAAATAAAAATTAAAACCTTATATCATTGTGATCTATAGATAGGAGTATGTCGACTATGTCTCGACCCTAAACCAAATTATCGATACGTGTTAATCATCCGTTTCCCAACACTAAGAGCTGTCATTATGTCATTGAGGGAATGACAGACGTAACGACATCTGTGGGCGAAAGCCAGAACTATAAGCATAGATAGTTAAGAAAAAGTTTTCAACAAATTGTTTCAATTAGGCACAACTAGATGTCGCAATTAATATTTTTACTATAGGAGCTAACTTCTCGGAAAAAATAATCATCACCAGAGGATCTGGAAAAATTCTTTCTCCATACAATGTCACCAACATTCAACGTGACGGCTGAACGATGCGAATTATAAGCTCGCGAATTACGGAGGAAAGCCATAGAAAGATTATCAGCGACTTTCGCATAAACTTCTGCTAAGGATGATAAGTTCGATGCGTACTGAGTCCGACTTTCAGCTAAATTTACGCCTTGAGTCTGACTATTAGTACGAGTAGGAACCATGAGAACTTCTCTAACAAACACCAGGAAGTTTGGTGTGAAACCCGTTGCTAAAATAATACAAGAGTTGAGATAAACTTTATGCAATATTCTCATAAAACTTGAAAGGGGAGGGATGATTCTACGCGTGTTTGAGTCCGACTTTCAGCTACATAGACGCTTAGAGTCTGACCATATGCACGGGTAGAACGCATAAGACCTTCCCTATCATATATAGAGAATAGAACTAGTGCAGGCAAAAAAAAAAACTTGATAAGGGAAGAATTATTCTACGCGTGTTTGAGCCCGACTTTCAGCTACATAGACGCTTAGAGTCTGACCATATGCACGGGTAGAACGCATAAGACCTTCCCTATCATATATAGAGAATAGAACTAGTGCAGGCAAAAAAAAAAACTTGATAAGGGAAGAATTATTCCACGCGTGTTTGAGCCCGACTTTCAGCTACATAGACGCTTAGAGTCTGACCATATGCACGGGTAGAACGCATAAGGCCTTCCCTATCATGATACCATACATAGAGAATAGAACTACTGCAGGGAAAAACTGCTGGGTTCTCAATAGACCTGGATTTCAAAATGAAAGAAAGAATTACACCATACTCTGATGACGATGATGAAGCTCACATTGACAGGTGAATTAGCTAGTTTAAGGAAATCGTAAATTAAAAAAAATAGAACCTCCTTCTTTGAAGTCGGTTAAAAAAGGGAACAGACTCAAAGTACGAACGATCTTATAAGTTTTTCGTATTAGAATCAGTTAGGAATAATTAAAGTAGAAAATTTGAAAATTTCAATGTATTAAGAAAAATGAAATAATTACGTAACTTGAAAAAGAGTTTTTTTGTTTAAAGGAATATTCACGTAATTATAGTACCATATGAGAGGATTACGTTTAAAACCAATAATCCCGTTGGAATTAAGTCAATAAGTCCAAGGTTTTTAGAGTTGGAAAGAAATTAGTAAATTGAAAAAATGTCCGAAGACGAATTCTCTAAAATCAATATTTTATCTAAAAAGTTTTTAATATAGAGATAGGAATAACCTTCGTCTGCTATGTTAGGATGCAAAAAGGACAAAACAAAGTTAAATAGGCAAATGTGATAATATGAATGTACTTAGAAAAAGCTAGAAATGCAGTGATCAGTCTGATGGGAAACTGAATGGCAAAATAAAAGCATCAGTCCCTAACAAACTAACACTAAACGAATCACAACGCTGAAAAAAAATCAAAAGCTAACTAAGGCAGTCAGGAAACAACACAAAAAAACAACCCTCAACTGCCATAGTAAAGACAAAACCAACAAATATAAGGGGTTCCACGTAGCACGAAAGTGTTAGGTAACCAGCAATATATGACTGGTAGAGGAATGGTAAGACGACGTGACATCACAGGAACGGTTGGGCTAAGAATTCAAAGAGAAACAAATAGAAACTAGTAAACCATCTGCACCAAAAAACAAACAGCGTAGGTACAGGTGGGCTAGAATCACAAAAAAAATCAAATAGAATCTAGCAGACAACCGTGCAAAATCAACGCTTACCTTAGCCACGAAGTCTAAATCATTCGCACACCAATCATACACTACAGGATGTTAACTACTTCTAACTAAGGAGTGGAATAAAACCCAGGATAAAGATGTATTTAACGGGAAGAAATAAAAGCGTTTTATATGTTTTAAGGTTCTACAAAGTTATCATTTATATTGCATCATAACATAGCACATTATAATAACGAACACCATCAGCAATAGAAGGGTTAACAGAAGTTGTCAATCACAGCCACAGAGTACCTTTTGATAGATCACAGCATAACTCTGGTAACCATAGCAACGATCTTGTTTGACAGAATGAGAAATAAATTTCTGAACTCCTGAAACATATAGAAATAAAACATTAAAATTTGCTCGGATGAGCAACCATCCTCACAGAAACAGAAAAAAATGATATTTCAGTAATCAGAATCAATAAAATTACTTACTTTTACTTCGGGCGCCATTTTGTAGCGATATATTACGGAAACACTTCATCGCCACTTAAAAACGTATAATTTGATATATTAAAAATAACCGAACTTACAAAAATTACAAAAAACTTAAAGAGAAAAAAATTTAATACTTGAGGTTTTTTTTGTTCATTGAATTATGTTTCAAAATTTAGCTAGATTACCTACGCGTCGAGTTAAACTGCAGTTGCAACCGTAATTTTGCCTACGATCGCGTAGCACCAATCGTGAACGAACGATATAAAAACCTGTTGTATTCTGCAATTAAAGTTACACGAAACAATTATTTATAAACGACAGTAATATCAGTAAAAAATCAATAAATAAAAAATATCTGTAAAATCCTGGATTATTTCTCTCTGGATTATATCTTGTATTCCATTTCACGTCTGGTCGGTATGGTTTTGAAACTGCTCCCTCGAATAGATCTCCACTCCTCAACTCGTTCAAAATCCGGGAACAGATTAGTGCATAGGGGTAGGGTAAGGCCGAAAACTCGGCTTGTTACGTCTTATATTTTCAGGCGTATCCTAGACAAAATAACGCACATTAAGAATGCTGTAACAAGCTGAACCACTTTTACCAAAAAAATAGGTAACGAGTAGAAATACACATACCTGATAAGATCAAAAGATCAACATATAACTATATGTCGAAGACTTCACATAAATCCAATTTAGATGATTAAGGACGTATTTTCCATAATATCTTTACGATTATAAGCAAAGAAAAAATAATTGCAGCCTTCAGCAATGAACTCCAAAAAACCTCTGCCAAACTTCAAGAGAAAATTTCACTTGACAGCATCAGTTCAAAATTCAAAAGTTTGATTTTTTTAATCAGAAAAACGACCAAAAAAAGGTTGTCTAAAAATCTTAAAGAAGGATGGAATGTTGAAAACATAATATGCAGTAATTAGTAATACTGCAGTATGTATGTTTGTGCGCGATAATCTCGCGTTTGGCTAAACCGATATCGATGCGGTTTTCAGAAAAGGATTTGTTACATTTAGGAGAACGTTTTAAAATAAGTATAATACTTCTTAGTTTGATGATGATCTTCGGAGATGTTCACTAGAAATGAAAAAAAAAAGCCTTAAAAAAAGAGAACCGACTTCAAATAAAGCACTAAGCCGTAAGAAATAATTTGTTTTTTTTTTTATGTTAGTGCTAACAGCTGGTAATTAGGTACGAATCGAAAAAGCACCGACATCAAAGAAGATATTATTGCTTGATTTACACCCATCTACAGCACATAAGGCACCACACGGCATCGTAATACGCGTACGAACGAACAGCACTATTAAAATTGAACGGCGTGCGCGCGCTTCGCTTGCGAAAACCGCACTGAATTTGATCCGCCGGCGGACCGAGACCGCTCGGCTGGGCGGTAGGCACTTATAGCGCGCAAGTACATGGAGTGACGGAGGCCTGGCGGTGCTCTTCTGTAAAAATCTCACCGTGAAAATTTAGGTGAAGTGAGCGTGGAGTGAGCTGTCAATAGTGTCAAAGTGTCAATTCCTAGCAAAAACAAACTCACTTCAGCTAAGTTTTCACGGTGAGATTTTTACAGAATCGACCGGCTGTACATAGTTTTTCTAACTTTAAAAAAATCCAGGAGCAATGTGCGGTTCAAATCATACCTCATTCGATTCAGTCATTTGCGAGGTCTCATTTACTCACGATGTAAAATATGTATTTTCCCTTTTGCTACAAGGAATAACAAGCAATTGTATTGATCCTATTACGTATGCCAAGACCGTGGTACTGTGGTAGAGGTATAAAGCCTAGTCAATAAATACATCAGCAATAGGTTGCTACACTTGGCATTGGCATTATAGCGTGAAATTAAATTCAGAGGCGTTTATGAGCACCTTGTTGGGTGTTATATCGATCTTTCTGAATACCAATTAGCCTGGACATTTGACAGTAGATGATGAAAGTCATTGGAATAGACTAGGTCTTTAATAGGAACTAAATCGGGGAAAAAGTATGAACGGACCAAAAAATATATTCAAAATATTTGGTCCTAAAGGTAATTTTTGACGTGAAAATGCATTAAAATCTTACCGACCCATACGTCAGAAAAATGGACCGTAACGAAAAGCTTTATATCATCTTATCAATCTTGATAGCATACGTTATACAAAAATAACAACATAATTATGCAAAATATTGCCGAAGTTATCTCAAGACCGGTTTCGTTTAAAAAAAAAACAAGTTTATTTAGTAACTGATAACCCTTGCAAAAGCCGGCGACGCCAAAACAACTTCAATGTTATGTTTAACTCCGGACGCAATACGCAATTATGAGATAACTCGAATTCGCCATCTTTATAAAATTCGGCACGGTTTACCGTAGCGGTATCGGGAATCAGGGGAATTACCATTAATTAAGATTGCCAGTTCAACTGAAACTGTCCAGTTTAAGAAAAATGGTAATGGTTTCCGACATTTGTGGGAACTGACATGAGCTCTTGTCCTGTCCTGACCTATTGTGTTCTTACCTACTTAGATTCCTGGTTAAGACGCCAATTAGAGGTCCTTTTATCAAAACACAACACCACATAGGTATAGATGAAGAAAAAAAAACTTATATGTATAAAAGAACACAAATTGGGAGAAATTAGCAGGAGTGTGTTCCTCGCGGTTGCGCCTAATAGGCCCAGTACCTACGCAAGATTTTTTTATCCTCAGAATTTTTGGGTAGGTTAGTTCTTACTCAATCATCATCTTCCTGCCCTTATCCCATGTTTACTTGGGGTCGGCGCAACACGTTTTCTTCTTCCATTCGCCCCTGTCGACCGTCACGCTATCATTCACTCCCTTCTCTTTCATATCATTCCTCACACAATCCATCCATCTTTTCTTCAACTTTCCTCTCCCTCTCCATCCATCAACATGTATATCCATCACTCTTTTAGTCACATGCGTTTCGTCCCTTCTCATCACATGCCCATACCAAGACAAACGATTTCCTTTCAACTTTTCTGTCACTGGCGCCACTTTCAAACTTCCTCTTATATACTCATTTCTTACTTTATCCATTCTCGTCACTCCACACATCCATCTCAAAATTCTCATTTCCGCTGCATGCAATCTTTTTTCATCCGTCTTCTTCACGGCCCAGCATTCAGACCCATACAGTACGACAGTTCTTACTCAATCCTGTTAGAAATTCTGCATTGCTAAACATCCGCTAGCTCTTAAGCCAACTAATCCATCTCTGCCTACTCCACAAGAATGTAAAACAAAGAAAATACCTGCTTAACAAAGTAGGTGTTTAACTTTGAATAAATCGTCATTGTCTTTAAAGATGGGTGCCCCAAATTCTTGACACTCGGGCGCTATTGTTTTCAAGTGAACCATAGTGATTTACGTTAGCCATTCGAAAGTCAGTGACTTAATAATTAAATGCCGCCGATCGGTCTTCCAGTTAAGATTACAGCTATTGGGTACTTAAGTGGACAGGCTAATGTTACAAATTATTAGTTACTAAATTAAGAAATGCATCGATATGAAATAAGTTTCAAGATTTTATCCGGTTAGACTTGAAGCCGACCCCAATGTATTTGGGAAAAGTCAGTTTCATCCCCTATTTACCTCTACCTAGCGTTACAAAAGAAGCTACCCTCCAAATAGCATGTCGTCAGCTTAAAAGAGTAGATAAAAGTACTCAGTTAGAGCAGTTTTGCTGGTGGCCGACTGGTAACGGCCGCGACCTACAAGTTGTAGGTCGTAGGTTCGAACCCAGACAGGTGCTTTACTTTGTGTAAATTATTTCATCACCACTGCTCTCAAAACGGTGAAGGAAAACATTGTAAGGTAAACCGGCATGTCCTAACACCAAAAATTATAGGACATGTGACATTTACCAACCCGCACTGGGCTCGCGTGGTGGATTACGGCCCACTCCCTCTCATAGAGAGGAGGCCTGCGTCCCAGCAGTCGGAAAATTATAGGCTGATTATGATTAAGCAGCTTAACAGGGTAAAGGGAGTGTAAAAGCCTCGTAGCAAGTGACGTTCTGTTGACGGGGTCCGCTAGGGCCGATGCCTGCCAGGGTTGCGGGTTGTTCGAAAGAGATACCGTGGCCCCTGGCACAGGCAACTGAAGGAACACGGGTGGGTTTTAGTCAGTAAGAGTCTGACACTCCCTTCCGCTCCGCCCAGAGCGGGAAGGGTCATTTGATGATTTCCCAACCAAAAAATAAAAAGTCTCGTTCTGTAGTATCTGCCTGATCGGTTATCTAATAAGATATTGTATTTGGCAAGCGTTGTTGTTCCATTACAGTGTAGCGTTACCTACACACCGATTGAAAGATTTTTTCAGCGCTGAAAATAGATTTCGAAGTAAAGAAATAACTGTTGTTTATATAGAGAAATATTCCGATGCCTGGGTGATTTATTGCGCCAGGTTTTCTGGTGTATAAATACTGGCATTATGTAGGTAAAAATACTAATCGTGCTAGACTGTACCTTTACAGCATAATCCATCTATTCTCTCATCTTCCTTACCCTTTCATGGCCAATTTCTATAATTTACGCACCGTTACTATCCCATTGGCCGAGGAGCCCGTGGCTAATCAGCCGCACAGGTCGATCGATCAGGTTAAGCTACGCTTGCCGCGGTTGGTCTGTGAATGGGTGACTATCTTTACATACCAAGACCCCTCCGTGCCTCAGAAAGCACGTTAAGCCGTTGGTCCCGGCTGTCATTCGTGGATCTTTGACAGTCGTTACGGGTAGTCAGAAGCCCGAAAGTCTGACAACCAGTCTTACTTAACTGTGCTGTGTAAAATACTGGTATTCAGCTGCATCGGGTTAGACTGGAAGCCGACCCCAATATAATTGTAAGAATGCTAGGCAGATGATGACTTAGCTTAAATCAAGGGTAAATGATAACATAACAAAATGAAGTTAATTGGTCATTATTAAAATGAACAATTGCACAAGTGTGTCAGATGACAGATTGTAACGTATTGTTTTAAATTCACTTCTTTGCAAAATATTCACATTAGAATTTTTAATTAGCAAAGCGATAAAATCAGAAGTTTTGTAAAATGTTTGCTAAGTTACTGAATATATTCATATTATTTATCCGGCTATAAAATTTCCATAGCTGAACGGTCTCTTCATGTAACTTTCAAACACAATCTTGAATGAAGTTTTGAAGGAAATTCATAATCCATTGCTTCATAGGTTTGAAAGATTCGTCTGCTCAACAACGTAAATATCGCAATGGACGTCGTTGAACTATCAAAATTTTAGGCCACTTTATGTTTGTACGGCAACTCGCTGGTATAAACACAATGAATGCCCTTCCTCATTTCATACAAACTAATTTCAGGGGCGGGTGGCTAAATGATACCAGCTGTAAGGGAATACTCGAGATCAGCAGGGTTCTCCGAAAGGGTTACTGCTGGCCCAGAACATAAAGGGCTAAGGAAGGACACGGGTGGGTTTTAGTCAGTAAGAGTCTGACACTCCCTTCCGCTCCACCCAGAGCGGGAGGGGTAATTTGATGATTTCCCATCCACAAAAAAAAAAAAGTAAGACTCGAGATCGCCTGGACCGAGTTGGCTATTTTTGTTGTAAAATGTTCCTAATATTTCGGATTCGGTTCCAAACCTATTGAACGGAGAATATTGCATGGAACAAAGAAAGTTGGAGAACGTTGGGGAGACTGCTGTGCTCAGCAGTGGGACAACATAAATTAACTGGGAAAAAAAAAATTGTCCGAATTAAGGCTTCTACAAACAGGCGCGACACGCGATATAGGTATTGCGCGCGAGTCGCGACACAAAGGTACCGCTGGTTGCGCGACTTGAGGTGGCTTTGTGTCGCGCGCGATTTTATCGCGTGTCGCGCCTGTTTGAAGGAGCCTTTAGGTTTTTATGGAAAGAAAAATGGGAAAACATTCCCGGAAAATTTTCAATTTCGGGAAAACCTGAACGGCCTTTGTCCTTTTAAGGTGGTTTTTGTTATCTGTCGTGTCGGGTCAGCCAGTTACTAATAAATTCATCTAATGTTTTGGCGTATTGTTGAGTCTAGCTAGTCCAAATACTAATCGTTACAGTAAAATTTGGTTATTCTTGACGCTTCATCATTAAAGATTTCAATAGCCTGCCGTCCGTAACAATAGTATCGATTTGTATTACAAAGATCTCTTTTTGTCGCGAATGTCTCGTCATAACAGATGACGTCACGAGAAGACGCAACCGATAGCCTCGGCTGATATTTTTTTAGGGTTCCGTAGTCAACGAGGTCCTAACGCTACGAGTGCACCGGACACCGCTCTTTGATTTCTCTGTCCGTCTGTCACAGGGCCGTATCTTTTGAACCCTAATAGATAGACACTTGAAAATTTCGCAGAGTGTGTACGACTATGGCCGCTATAACAAAAAAATAAAATTAAAATAAAACACGTTTACTAAAGATTTTTTTTTAGTCATTGTAGGGTAAATATTGTGCGGTGGTACCGCTGACAACCAGTCTTACCAAGGGGTATCGTATTATCCAATAACTGGGTTGTGGAGGTCAGATAGGCAGTCGCTCCATGTAAAACTGGTATTCAACTGCATTCAGTTAGACAGGTTTACAATTATTTAAATTACAACTTTTTTTATTTGAAAATATGTAGATTGTACATTGTTGGGAAAAGGCTAGGCAGGTGGCAGATGGATGGTACGGAACCCTTCGTGTTCGAGTCCGACTCGCACTTCTCGGCCTTTTTTTTAATTGCATCGCACGACCATTCTGAAACCGTTCTGTCTAGTTGCTGGCCGGATCGAATCATACGAGTTTTCCCAGGCTAAATAAAGGGAGTTCCACGGTCAATTATTTTTTTTCGTAATTCGAACGTTCGTGATTTCGAAAAATATCACAATGGCGGCCTAAGGTGGGATTTTTACATCATTTTCGTCAATTAATTACAATGCATGCAAAGTGCACGTTTTTTCCTGCTGAGAAAAAAAGAGCATTGAATAAATTAAAGAAACGGGGTTGTTTCACTGTAAACAGGCACTGTTGTCGCTGAAAAGTTGCGTTATTTTGCACGACTTACATTTATTTGCGGCAAACATGACGCATAAAAATAAGAAAACACAAACAAAAAAAAAACAAAATAACAATTTGGGAGAAAATATGCGTCACATATACGCAAGACGGCCATCGCTCAACATAATGCTAAGACCCTATACGAGACAGTGCTCCAGCGCTGGTTTTCAGCGACAGCCGGCATTGACGTGATGACGTCAGCCAGTGCAGCTTACGATTAGGAGTCTTTGGAAAAAACAACAATCAAAATAAGAAATAAAATATACTTTACAAAAAACCGGGCAAGAGCGAGTCGGACTCGCGCACCGAGGGTTCCGTACCATCATATGTTTTTAAATTTAGACAGTTGAAATTATCACAAAATATTTCTGTTGCCGCTATAACAACAAATACTAAAAACAGAATAAAATAAATATGAGGCTCCCATACAACAAACGTGTCTTTTTAGGCGTTTTTGCCTTGTGCCTCCACCACATGTGAAGCTTGACGGGCTTCACATTTAATAAAAGAGTTTATTCGTTTTAACTCTATATATATTGTTTAGATAATCTTACTAAACATTTATATTATAAAAATTACTTCTTTTCTATTCAACCGTCATATATACATACTGACATAACGTCTTAACTTTTTTATCTACACCCAATAAACAATATTGGTAGCCAGTGCTACTTTGAGGTTGGCATACATAACAAGCCTCTACAGTACGGAACCCTTCGTGTACGAGTCCGACTCGCCCTTGTTTCCTAATACCTACGTACTCTCATTTAGGTAAATTGCCTTAAACTATTTACTCCGTTCGTGTGTAAAATTAGATGATTTATATCTACCTATGCAATAAAGGAATCAGTATGCAGTACCAATACAGCTGTGCAGTCTGACTGGATCCAAGTTCATACCAATGCGTACAGTCGTCGCATGGCTGACTTGGCATAGAGCCAAATAAATAACACACACATTCTGTGAAGCTACCATTTCCAGGTAGAATCATTTCTCCTAGTACAAGGACTATAAAGGAACAGCAACCACCCTGATAGACACACTTTGTCGAAATAATTAACGCCGTGGTTACCAGGAACGAGGGTTCCAGAGTTACTAAGAAGTACCTAATGGAAAAACCCAATAACACTGCCCGATCTGAGAATCGAACCCAGGACCTTACCCTCAGCAGTCGCGCTTTCAACTACGAGACCTACGGAGCAGTTCTATAACCAATCTTGCAATAATAGCACTCGGCGATCAATAATTTATCTGCGTGGTGTGGTTACTAGTGAAAAGTAGTCCACTTGTCAACGTAAGTAGGTACACGTCTCTTTGATCGTTCATTGCCGTGCTCGAGTTGATGCTTTTTAGGATTCCGTACCCAAAGGGTAAAAACGGGACCCTATTACTAAGACTTCGCTGTCTGTCCGTCTGTCCCGTCCGTCTGTCTGTCACCAGGCTGTATCTCAAGAACCGCGATAGCTAGACAGTTGAAATTTTCACAAATTATGTATTTCTGTTGCCGCTATAACAACAAATACTAAAAAAAAAAAAAAAAAATAATAACGCGATTTTTTTGCCCTTTTTTGCTCGATATCAATAATGGCAACAGGTAGACACTTGAAATATTCACAAAATACTCAGTTGTATTTTTACTTTAATAATAAATAATAAAAATAAAATAAATATTTAAGGGGGGCTCCCATACAAAAACGCCATTTTTTTCGGCGTTTTTGCCTTGTGGTACGGAACCCTTCGTGTGCGAGTCTGACTCGCAATTGGCCAGTGTTTTTTTTTTTTTCCGGATTTTTCTTTTCGTATCTGCTGTTGCGGTATTCCCCATGCGGTTTTCACCATAATTTAGAGAATTCATTCCGTAAGGTTTAAGTATGTGTAAAATACATTCATATTTAACGAAATTTACTTTCACATGATGTCGCAATTGCACCCTTGCGAACCACTAAGCACGTGTAATCTCTAAGCACGAAATCCCTAATTTCGGCCGGGCTGGGCAGTTACTGTACCTTATCACCTACGGACATAGGATCAGTTCGGGGTCCGAACTAAGAATGAATGACAATTCGATTAGACAGTTGTCCTTACTCCCTATGTGTTTTTGCCCGTCTGTAAAAGTTAATTATTCGGGAGTAGGGTTCATTTCGTAGTATGAACTACCTTCGGGCAGACCAGCATCTTCGTTGACGGACTAAAACAGACGTGTGTACAAGCCCTACCGAATGTTTAGGTACCAACCCACATTACAGCTACTTCAAGGGGCGTGACGTCATTGTTGTTGTATTAACAAGTATAATGTAATTACTTAGATTAGCATTGAATTTACATAGGAACGGATGTCAGAAGATTTCTTTTACTGTGTAACTACCTACTTGAATCCTTGGAACCGAATCTACGAGACCCCTCGTAGATTCTTTGACTCCATCACGACCTTTGTATCAAAACTGTTATAGAAGAAATCTCAGAAAAGACAAAAGCGTACAAAGAAGCTAGCAGTAAACCTGATGAACACCCAAACAGTCGCTAGAAGACTAAAATCCAAGATTCCTTAAGACCTTATTTTAAGAAGCTATAAGAATCAACGGAGCAGTCACTGGACGGCTTCCGTACAAACCCGTTCATAATACCAAACATATTGCTGAATCGAAAGAATAATAATAATAATAACTTTATTAATACTAAAAACCTTCGTTACAATAAGTAGTACATGTAGGTAACAAGAACAATTGGTTGTAAAAAGGTGTCTGGAATGGTGGAAACCCTGCCTCCTAAACTAGGGGAAACCTGTGCCTTAGGAGACAGTGTTCTACTATTACTTCGTGCTCAAATAGTCCTTTTCATCGCACCTTGATAGAAGTGAACCTAATTAAATACATGAACGGTTTAATAAGAGAAAAACTAATAATGATGATGATAATACTTAATAAAAAATGATAGAAATCTCTCTCTTTGACGTCAGACCCTCATGCCTAAGGATCGTGACGAGATCACCCTGCCTCAGCAGTGTTAACAGTATCAGAGTCTCCGTGGAGTTTTTTGCTTCTCCATAGGAACCTACTACTCCTTGGAATGGGCTACTAGCTTCATCTTTCTGTCTGACCGACCGACCCCTTGACAATTCCTTCTAATTACAAAAGTGCCTGTTGTTACTTTAATTGAAATAAATGCTTTGAGTTTGTGTTTTCAGGGTCTATCTCCATGTCTTACGATCCCAAACTAAGAAATCTGGACCCTAAGAAAGTAGCCTTTTGCAAAAACCATGGAAAGAAAGAAAGGCTTTAAAATTCCTAACAATCGCTGATAAGCAATCAAGCAAGGATCATCATCGTCATCTTTTCGGCCTAAATACGTCTATGCTGGACATAATTAGGCCTCCCCCAAGCACCGGCACTTCGACTAGCTCTATGCTTCTCGCATCCGGGGAGACCTGCGGCCTTCACCAGGCTTCTAATTCACTATGACCCCTTAACGATTCCTTACTTTGAAACCACGTCAATTCCATAGCTAATCACGCCAATTCCGCGTTCATTTCGCGCGCTTTCGTTCATTGTGTTATAGAGAATATGGCCCCAGTTCATCGGCCCTCCTTGTGGGAGGCTTTCCAACGCTACGTCTTCCGGTACGCGGTCGCCACTCCAGAACCTTTCGGCCCCATCGGCCATCTGTTCTGCGAGCAATGTGCCCTGCCCACTGTCACTTAAGATTGGCAATTCATCGAACTATCAAGGAAGAATAGCCGTTTTAAATCAATTTAATTAAATAATGTCGGTCATAGTCTAGCCATACTACTTAAGAGACAGAATTAGAACAAGGCACAAAGATTTTATCATCTTAATGGGACACTTTCCATGTTCGTGATGCCAAATTCACTTTCGTTATGTCTCGCAATTTTTAATACTAATAGTAACATTACATTTACAATGTACCTATAAGGGATACTGCAGAAGTATTGTTGTATGTCAAAACGGTGAAGGAAAATATCGTGAGAACGAAACATTCGATGACATATGACATCTACCAATCTGCACTCGGCCCGCGTGATAGATTACAGCCCACTCCCTCTCACAGAGAGGAGGCCTGTGTCCCAGCAGTGGGAACATTATTGGCTGATTGTGCTATGCTATTATGTTATTGTTGTATGGTGAACTAAAATATTGTGATCAGAGGAAACCGGCCAGTCTGTTCTGTAAAAATCTTACCGTGAAAACTTAGTTGAAGTGAGCTATCATCATAACTTTAACTGTAGACCGCACGGAGATGCGGTGTCAGTATGTTATACCCTGCGGTTTTCGTATACAAACCAAGATTCTACAGTCAAAGTTAAAATCCGCGGCACCGCACACCGGAGCGGTGTCCGGTGCAGTGTGATTAACGCCTTGTTTGCCGAAACTATTTTTCTTTCTTCGTTTGGTGACCCACATTGTGTCAAAGATTTTTATTTTGAAGCTGAACTCACTGGTTTTCGTCTTTGTCTCCAAAAGTTACATAAACCAGCAATAAATTACTTTTAAACAGTAGCTAGGAGTCAACAAATACCTCATTTATTACTAACAGCTTAACCAAACGGACAACTAGTAACACCGGTATTATAAATAAACACTTTGTTTCAATTAAGACTACTTTAACTTATCTGTGTAACTGTCAGTCTCTCAAAGTGTAGGCACACTTACTGACTATGAGACGAATCCTTTACATTCAAAACCTTATGTGTATAACTTAGAGTTGGTATTACATTAGCAGGAACATCTAGTATTTTGCAGATAATGACTCCGTTGTGCCTTCGTAGATAACGATAGTTCTCTGTATTTTGTTGAGTGGAAAAAAACCGGTTACTTATTCAAGTACGAATATGTAGCGTTTTGTATATTAAATTAATATGTATTTGGTTTAATGTCTTATGTGAAAAAGTGGTGGTTCTACTTTTAGTTCATGTTATGTTTTGATGATTTCCGTATTGTTCAGACCACGACGAATGGTACAAACGTCACTGTGTGTTGATTTATATTCAAGACTAGCTTCCGACCGCGACTTCGTCCGCGTGGAAGTCGTAAGTACCACTATACCTATACTAAAACTTCCCTGTACGTTTGTAGTTTTGGTCTCACCAGCCAAAATATTCAGAGAGTCAGGACTGGTGACGCAGGAGCAAGCGACGTACGGTTGTCCGTGTGAGAAGCAGCTCGTCCTGAGTAGTCCTGTCCTGACCCGCAACCTTCAGTAGCAACTTCTCATTGCTTGCGAAGTTTTTGTTTTTTTTGGACTAAAGAACGCAAACGCCTGCGTTCCTGCATATACTATTACCACTATTACTACCTGACATACACAACACTGATTTACGAGTATATTCAAGAATTACAAAATCAAAGACTGTAACTGACTTTTTGGGAGGTGAATTTTTAGATGGAGTAGCCTACTTTAATTAGCCCCATGTAATGAAATTATAAGTGGGATGGATGGTCTGTGTCAAATGTGTGAAATAAAAAAAATATATTAAATAACAGAATAGTCTTATGTAAAAATATGCTCTCAAACGATAGCTGATAGGGGTAAACCTATAGAGGAAGAAGAAGATATGCTGCACAGACTACATAAATTGCGATAAGGTCAGGCAGGATTAATGTGGAAGGCGATAAGAGCAGGGAGACCAAAGAAACGATGAGTGGACTGTGTGAATGATGATATAGTTAGAAAGGGTGATTACCGAGGTGACTACTAATAGAGAAGTAGGTATGAACAAGTTGCACCGACCGCAAATGAATTGGGCAGGAGAATGATGATGAAGAGCAGGCAGGGAGGATGATGATTTCGATCAACTAATCAATATGGCAATAAGAGCCATTTTGATTATTGTTACCAGGTTTTCAGAAACCGTAGCCTCAAACCTAGAATATCCTAACACAACGCTGTTAACGATAGTGACAACTAAAGTAATCGTAATCTATAAATTCCTAAGCCAAGTTAAATTCCGCAGGATAGTGTTAAATCTGAATTCCTTGCCGTTTTATGTATATATATTGCTCGTTTATCTAAGTTATTTATGACTTCAGTTATTGCGAAGCGTGATTGTCTATCAATAATTCCTTGGAAATTGTTTAATAATTTAGATTTCTTGTCTATTAGTTCCTATTTCTGATTATAATGTCCTAGTTATATTAGGCTTGACGATTCTGCCCTAAATACTTCATCAGAGGGCCTAGATAAAGTGACAATCTATCAGAGATAACGATAATGGAAAATAACCTCCTTTTTTTGAAGTCGGTAAAAAAATTGGATTGACATTTAATAAGCTGAAAGAAAAATGTCCTGATGAAAATTTTGAGTATAATCTATAAGAGTAGAGGAAGACCAAAGAAACGATGAATGGACTGTGTGAAAGATGATACGGCTAGAAAGGAAGTGACTACCGAGATGACGACTAATAGAGAAGTATGTATAGAAAAAAACATGATGCCCCGACCCCAAAAAAATTTTGATATAATATGCTACCGAAAAGCCAAACGACTACGAAACGCTTTAAAAGCTGCAGCTTGGTTGCATTCTTTTTCTTGTTTAACTAAATGTCCTTTGTGTTTCTGCAAGATAATATATGCAAATTCTGCACATCCTAAAATTACATGACAGAAATCGCTGTTGGCGATATGACTGCCCTTTGTATCACCCTCTTTATCAATACGTTTGTATTCTGTTTCCTTATATCTATTTGCTACATCTAATCTTGTTCTGTTGGCCTTTAGGTTACAACCTGGTATTCCTCAGTAGCAGCCTGGAGTCTGAATTTGTGCCCAGTTGATGGCAATAGGCTCGCCCCCTATTATATGGGATTGGGATTGGCCTTTGCCTAACCCTTCATATATTACTGGCGTGATGTTATGTTTAGCTTGTAAGGCCCCTGATCAATTGTTGAGCCTTCTTTATTTTCCTAATAGAAAACATGTCGGCAACTTTGGTCATCTTGTAAGGTCAAAACGACCATATATCACAATCTAAACACAAACAGCGATATATCTTAATTAATATTCTATACAAATACACTTGCGTGTTTCTTAGTCATCTGTTTATACGAATTGTGGATCGTGATATAGTTTAGTATACATTGAGGAAGTTAACTTTGACGAGAATTCCCCAGAGACAGTTTGACTACATGTGTGTTATGTGTCATGTCTGGTCTTTATCCCTGAAGATACACAGAAGTATGGTTGACAACACAGACTTTGTGGTTGACAAGAACAATAGTTATGGGCTTTTTGCTAAGAGTCAAGATCGCTTTGTTAGGCATGACATTGTCACGTGTTAAATTGTGGAAACTGAAAGTATACACTCTCATATTCTTGCATAAAGGTACAAGCTCCAACTACTCTATTGCGTTAAGGTGGCCCTCGAAATTCTAATTTACTTACGTTTTTTGCCATTTGCAGGTCAGTGTCAGGTTGTATGCTTTACAGAATTATAATCCTTAGAATCAGCAATACAGCAGCATTTGTGTAACCTTAGCTTGTGTTGCTAGTGGAGATAGTCTGAGATTTATGCAATCTATACTATATAATATTATAAAGCTGCAGAGTTTGTTTGTTTGTTTGTTTGAACGCGCTAATCTCTGGAACTACTGGTCCGATTTGAATGATTCTTTTAGTGTTGGGTAGTCCATTTATCGAGGAAGGCTATAGGCTATATAACATCACGCTACGACCCTTAGGAGCCGCGCAGCGTGTGACACCGCGGGGAACAGCTACTTTAAAAATAATAGTGTCACAAGTTTTGCCTTTAAGATTCACGGCTCGACCACAGTAGTTTACTGTTAGACTTTAACGTCTTCAATGCACACTACTAAGATGTCTAGAATTAAATAATTATAAATTAAAGAAAAATTTAATACTACTAGTACTGCCTCTTTGGTCTAGTGTTCGCAAGCGCTCCTGCTGAACATGAAGTTTCAGTAGTTTTTTTTTTCGGGTTTCGATTCCCGGGTCAAGAATTCCTCAATAGCAGCCCGGAGTCCTTGTGTTTGTGCCCGGTTGATGGCAATAGGCTCGCCCCCTATTACATGGGACTTAAACATAACTGGCGAAATGTGCGTGTACACATCTACCTAACCAATGGGAGAAACGAATCTATTAAAAAAAAATTGAGAAATCAGGTAATTTAATGGAATCTTCTATATTGGAACGATACAGAGAAGATTAGCATGGCCCCTGCGCAAGGATGACACGCAAAATCGTGAAGCGTTCCACATTTTAGTATATGTACTTGCTTCGGCAGTACATATACTATATATATATATGTATATAAAATGATAAACTGACTGATTGTTGATATATCAACGCACAGTCTAAACCGCTGCTCCTAGAGACATGAAATTTGGAGGGTGTGTTCTTTGTGAAGAGTAGGTATCCACTAAGAAAGGGTTTTTCGAAATTCCACCCCTAAGAAGGTGAAATTTCACGCGGACGAAGTCGCGGGCAGAAGCTAGTTACCTATACAGTGGTATATTAAATAAAGTAGGTTCTGTGTACTAGCAGGATTATCATAGAAACAGTTGCGGAAAGGAAGCAAAAACAACTTTTCGATCGTAAAGCACCCGTCTAATGCTTCGCATTATGAGTCGTGCAATTCTTGTAACATTCTGCCCTCTATTCTCCGCCAAAATTATCAATGACCGACACAAAAATCCATTAAAATAAACAAGACAGGTTTAAAATCCAAATCGTGTCAGTGTTATAAATCTTATACGATCGACCTAACAGTTTCCTAGAACATCTCGGCTGGTTTGCTAACATAAACAATCGCTTGTAATCGTTCAGGAGTTCGCAGAATCGAGTTGCAGTGCATTCGAATTTTAATCGATACCTGATATGTTTGGACTTTGATTAAGAAGATTTGGTTGTCATCGGGTGTCTGTTTATATGGGCAGACGACGTTCATGGTCGAGTGGCAGGTTAATTTTAAAAGGAAAGTGTCCCCTTAAATCCTTATATAATATGACTTGTTTCAATGTTTATGTTTGTGTTCGGGAAGTTTAGAACCTTACCGGATGCAGCTGAATACCAGTATTTTAATTTAAGCGACTACCTATCTGATCTTCACAACCCAGTACTTGGATAACACGATACCCCTTGGTATGGGGCAAAAAGGGGTAAAGGCAAAGGCAGTATAGTATAGAGCGAGTCTGGGCAATATTTTATTCGGAGGAATTCCCAATTGTCATCAGCTGATCCTCTATCACTACACTCACCGTTATTAGTGTGGTTATTAGCACTACCCTCTCCAATTTACACGAAAAAGAAAACGACTTAAGTACATACAATTTCAAGAACTCCGCACGCACGCATTGAATGGCTCGATCGTATCAATATTACAACACAACGCATGTATAATGTATAAATTGACTAAATTGACCATATTGTGATCACCAGCACTTTCTAATGCACGTGACGAGGGTTTGGGTTAAGTTAAAAGATGGATGACAAAGGGTCATCCATCAAGAGCCTATACTACCTCAAATGGCTTAGCATGATCCTCCGTTATGTCGAAAATACCGCAGCATTAATTTTGAAATAAATATATGCTAAAGTTGAGGATTAATGTTAAGTACTATGTTAGTGAAAACACGATTCCATAAAATTTTCTCTATAGAAAATAATCCAAAGTTACCTCCAAACCGAACAATAAATCGCTGGTATTCAAAAAATACTTCAAATTAGATCATGAAACTTTGCATACTAACTGATATAACTATAAAGCAGGTCTTATATTATTTAGTTTTTTTTAATTACCTTTATTTTCACAGTAAAAAGCAAATACCTAAACTAGTGGCGCTGCCTTCCGCCCAGCACCGCACTCTGTCTCGCTCTCACACAGTCCGCAAGCAGTATCGTGCGAGCGAGATAAAGAGTGAATTTTAGCTGAAGTAGTATAGGCTCATACTTGTCCTGTCTTTATTCTACTTCATATTTGCTTGTAGATTATGCTGCATTTCGCGGTTTGCTCTTCAGCGACCCTTCAATGAAAGAAAGAAAATACGTCTATTTGCGGTAAACATGACGCAATAAAGAACATAAACAAAAAAAAGAACGGGTTGGGGGAAACATGCGTCACATCCACGCAAAACGGCTATTGCTCAGCATTATGCTGCGACCCTGTGCAAGACAGAGCCCCAGCTCTGGTTTTCAGCGACAGCCGGCGCCGACGTATTGATGTCGATTGATTGAGGGATATCGTATTACCCAGCACCGCTCCTCAGCAGTCGCTCCATGTAAAATACTGGTATTCAGCTACATCGGTTCGGACTGGAAGCCGACCCCAACATAGTAGGGAAAAGGCTAGGCAGATGATGAGTTTACCTAACGTCTAAAATAACGGCTTATGTTCTTCCAAATAGATTCTTCTCCACTTCTAGCTTCATGGTTCCCTGAGCTTTAAATAGCTTTAAATCCCAGAATATCCTGCCAGCACATTTATGCCAACAAGATAACGTGATAATCTCGTCACTTATACCACCCGCTATCATTGAATACAATGACTCAGCGATATTAAGACCATTGTTCAACTGAGGAACTCGATCTACCTTCATCAAATTATATTATTGGCTTTTCTTTACTTTTGCTTTAAATAATACTTTTGGTACGATTAAGTTTCAGCTTTCGCTGTTGTAGCATGGTCATACATATAGATACAGACCTCCTCTCGGTGAGAGGGAGTGGGCCGTAATCCACGACCTTCCGTCGGTAAATGTCGCATGTCTTCGAGCTTTCGCTGTGCCTGTATGTATTAGCGACTGTCCAAATCATCATCATCATTTCAGCCGAAAGACGTCCACTGCTGGACATATGCCTCCCTCAAGTACCGCCACTTCGATCGGTTCTGTGCTTCCCGCATCCAGCGGATTCCTGCGGCCTTCACAAGGTTATCGGCCTGTGAAGGTCGAATTTTCGACTGTCCAAATGATCCCATTGATTTTTTTTTCACTATCAATAGATTTGTCTTACCGGATTTGATCAGCGAATTATAATAATTTTAGTCATCTTTATGAGGAAAACAAAACCGCGAACATTTGTTTTTACCACTCCAATGTTATCACAAGATAAAGTGAATAACAAAACTGTCTACTGAAATGATTTGCATCGAGAGTTAGCAGACTTACCACCGCTACTGTACCTCTCAAGGTCGTTTAACAATGACATAATTATGTTTGTAGAACGTCTGCAGTGATTTTGTTCTTTCATTCATAGTTTACAACGTTATTAATTAGGCTTGTGTCAGTATATAGATAATTTTCTCACTAAACATTAAGCTGATTTTAGTCTTGATTCTGAAAAAATCTTCTACAAATTGTGTTGCCGAGATCAGTCGCTTTTACTCTTTGGAAGCTAGTGTATGTTCGTTACGCCGAATCTTTTATGTGGAATGAGATATCATTTAACTTCTGCAAAGTGGAATTTCTATAAAAAACTGTCGCTTTTAGTTGATGCCGTTGATGATAAGATCGATAAATTTATTCCATACGTTTACTAATAACTTCTTTTATTTAGAAATTACCATCTTCTCCCATCATTGTATCATCCCTTTCATTATCTGCTGCTGTAATATAATTTTGTCCTTTTAACCTTTTACCTTACAATACAGTCTTGCCTCCAAATGTTGGCATTATTCTACCGATTACTTGGAAATATAAAAAGTCGACTAATTGCGAAGTAGGCATCGTCCTACGAAATCTTACAAACATCTCTAGTTCTCTATCATCAAAACGTGTAGTAACTTCATGAATCTTCCATCATAAATCCCTTATCTCAACACTGACGTGGGATTACTGTAAAACGGATAAGATCATTTGAACCGCTGATAAAGTTGACATACTATGTGTTTTACCTAGATTCATGTTCCGTAATGTTTACAGATTCAATGACCTAGTGGGAAAACACATATTGTGGTCGTAAATGAAGGACTGTTGGTGGATTAGAGTGGGCTACTGGGTGGTCTGTTTAGAGTCCGATAGGAATTTTAGAGATGAAAGCAACTGGGTTGTTTGTTAAATTAAATTAGCGTGTCGTGATTAATTTAAAGTTGGGCGCAGTTCTTTTGTTAGATTTTAATGTATTATAGTCTCAGCAAATTGATCTCAACTGTCTTCTTTAAGTCTTTTAGTCTCATTTTCATCTAAAAGCTTCATATTTTATGCTCCAATAAATGTCAGTTTTATCTGAAAAAGTACTTCTCTGAAAGATTTATTTCATTATTCCTAATCATTGAGTGCTAAGTTTGAAATATGCTTAGAGTTGGCTTCTTACTCATCCTACATCTCTTTCTGCTTAATTCAACATTTTTTTACCTTGACCTCTTGCATGTTCCAGCTGATCCGAGCAAATTCTCATACTCATCTAGTTGCAGCCACAAACGTGCCAGGATACTCCTCATTAGGTGCATTCGTCCCAATTCTATGGTCCGGCCGGCGTCAACAAACCGATGACGCGGATGTGCCAATAAAACAAGTTACTACTTCTTGTGAGTTCTGAGAAAACTTCATCCTTGTTATTCTTTAAAAGCTAGTCATATACTATACGTGCGCGATGCAGGATTTTGCGTGACGTCTGTAGATGCCGCTACAGCCTGTTACAATCTGTCCTAGTAATAACCTTATGTAGAGTCCATCTGAAATCATAAAACAAATGAGTAAATAAATTATCTGATCCCCACGGTAGCTATGACCACACATTGGCATGATACAGTGTATAATGTACATATTATGCCTCGCATTAATACTGAAATTAACCTTTTTGGTGCAGCCGTGAGGCACACACTATTATACTTTAAATATTATTTATTTATTTATTTTATAATTTATGTACACACAGTAAAATACATAGGGATATGACATAGTTATAATTTGAGTACAAAGGTACTGCTTATTTCTTAAGAAATTTCTTCCAGCAGACCTGCGAAAGGAGAAGTAAAAAAGAAATGTAGACAATAGTGTGTGAGAACAAGAAGAGAAAATATTATATTATTATTTTCAATTTTTTATTTTGTGTTTCACGAATTGTGTCCAAATAAACTTGTTTGTTTCTTTCTTTATATGCTAAAATTCCCGTTGTCGTGGTAAGTACTTCTATTTCTATATTTTTAGGGGCAGATAACATCATACTTGGCTTTTAAACTCATCTAGTATTCTCGTCAGGAAGTTATGATTTGTTTATCTGCGAACTATTCGCGTGACTGTAACTGTTAACGGTCTCCAGAACGACAAATGCTATTTTTGGTTCACTTTGTAGGAAGCTCAAACATTCTGAAATACTTGACTAAGTAGATTTAGAACCCCACAAGGTCGTGAACTCATACGCAAGCCTTAAACTTCAGTCTTTGAGGCCAGCAAACATAATTAACAGTACCACGATTTCACGAGGCTCCCCATAAAGTGACTTTGTGTCTCCGTAACGCCTAATTACTTTCTTAACAGTTGTTTTATGAGTACTAAATGATTTTACGAGGCCTATGACCTGGTGTTTGGATAACCGGGATTACTGGCTATTTGGGAAGCCCGTTTTAATGCCAGATTTCCGAAGCACCAATTCGCAAGGCGGGTAATTAGGTCGGATATAAATTTGCTTAGATTTCCAGATTGATCAGCAAAAATTGACTTTACTTTTTCCCGTGACCAATCTGGTAAGGATGCCTGTCCTTTGTGACATGTCGTGAAAAATCCGGCATGTCCTACAAACAAAAATTCGAAGACATGTGACATCTAACATCCCGCACTGGGCCCACGTGGTATTATTTAATTATAGCTCACTCCCTCTAGAAGAGAGGAGGCCTGTGTCCCAGCAGTGGGAACATTATAGGTTGATTATGCTTGGTGACATAGTTTACGTTTTTCATAACATATCGTGTTCAGAACTGGGATCCAAAAGTCCTGGGGACCTCAAAAGTCCAATTTGGCAGAATCATAAAAGGATAACATTATGAAACATAATGGACAGTTAAGTTCTGTTAAGTTAATCGTATCAAATCCCATTGGTGAAAGATTTTTCATTTATTTTTTTTTTGTCTGTGCTAAAACACCAATCAATCCAATCCAAATCCAATACCAATCTCCTTGATTATACCTACGTAGTTCAGCGAAAAAAAGAAAAACACGGACTGTCTTCGCCATATTATGATTCATAATGTTATCCTTTTATGATTCTGCCAAAGTGGCCTTTTGGCCCCCAGATGTGTGTACCGGGGAAGTAGCAACTTAAACCAACTATTTAAAATATGACATTAAAGTTATGGTAAGACATTCAATGCTTATTGCAAAAAATATTGCACAGTTTCATAACCCGTCATATTTGTATAGCTAGGCTGTTGAAATGTCAATACGATCACTTAAAAATACTAAAATAACACTAGTGGCTGGCAGTGCTGGCACCGCTGCTGCGGCTTCTGAGACTTCAAGCGCCGCAAATGCTAACCTTATGGGTGTTAAGAGTAACTACAGTTTTGAGCCGTTTGGGGTCGAAACGTTCGCGTCATGGGGCCCGAGTGCGCCTCTCCTTGTTCAGGAAATTTCTCGCCGACTGGTCGATACTTCACGTGAACAGAGAGCTGGTTCGTTCTTTGGCCAAAGAATTAGCATTGCCATTCAACATGACAATGCTGGGCACGGATGACAGCGATGCGGACGAGTGCTTCGACTCCTAAGTGACTAAAATCAAAAGGATTTTTTGTATTTATTTGTATGTTTAGTTAGTTAGACACTAGTTTATTTCAACATTACATTACGTAAAGCTGCTTTTGTTTTATTTACAAGTTCCGCTTGAATTCACATTATGAATCTATCATCGGAAACTATTGCAAAAACAGATGGAGTATTTCTTATACTTAATCTTGGTCGCCGATCTTGGAATTAATTAACGAGGTTCTTCATTTTTGAAATATCGTTGAGGAAACTGTGCGTCACAGACGTTTTTGTATCAGAAATCTAAGAAGGCGTTTTTTACAAGGCTATCATCACTTTTCCTTATCTTCGGATAGGCACCAAATTTTATTTTGTAACTATAATATTTACATAATTTATGCTAATACCTATTTAAAATAATAATAATATGTACAATTATATGAAAAAAAAAATAAGCAAAATTATCATAGGGCATCAAAAAATTCGTCCGCATCGCTGTCAACAGGAACAGTGCCCAAAAGGCTGGCAGCATTGCCACGTTGTATGGCAATGCTAATTCTTTGGCCAAGAAATAGGCCAGCCCTCTGGTCACGTGAAGAGTCGACTAACCGCTTGGCGATATCTCGAAAAACCAAGTGGGCACTCGGACCCCATGGCCCTAGTGTTTCAACCCCAAACGGCTCGAACATATAACTCCCAATCAGGTTGGAATATTTTCGCCGTTTGAGGTTTTCTGCACCTGCAGCAGCCGCCCCAGCACAGCCCACCGTGCTAGGAAGATGGGATGGCGCAAGGGTGTCGACACATGTTGCATCCCACACCAAAGGTCTGCCTAACTTCCAGGGCATTATGGTCATTCCGTCTGGTCTCTTCCCATCGTCGCGTGCCAGGCCGTTGGGTTCTAAAACAGCTGGCACCCCGACGGTGACAAGAGCACGGCGGATGATGTCATTAATGCTGGCGTGCCGTGCTATCCGGCCTGCGCTCCTACTACAAGATAGGCCATGGTGCCCGAGGCAGTCGACAGCTTCACCGCACTGACAGCGATGCGGAGCCCCGCAAGGAGCGCCCAAACGCAGACAGGTAGCGAGCCGGAAGGTGGTGTCACCCAGCATAGTGCCTATGTTGGGTGACGGGAGTGCTTGAAGCCAGAGACCCGACTCCCACTCACCCACAGCCAGCAGGCGAGCACGCTCAGCAGAATTGGTGGACGTATTAATAAGATTATTCCGTACCAACCTGCAGAGCGGCTCATCCCACTGTCTCTGGGAAGATGGGTTTACGGGCCGATCTGTATCCGGGCAAGCCGCTTTCCAGGCGTTCACCGCGTCGGTCAAGCACGGCACTTCAGAGTCTTATCTTCGTGTTTACTGTTTATTGTATTGTAAGCCTTTTTCTTCTTCGACTGTCTTTAAAATTTTCTTTATTTCATTCATATCAACCTCTTAAATTGTATTTCAAAGTTTCTTTTTTTCATTCATATCAATTATCAACCGTATCAGTCTCGTGCGATACTACAGTTTCTTCCTATATTGCTAACTATATTTTGATTTAAATGAGTGTCCATGGAATTTGTTGCCAGTTCTTCTTTCTCCACAGGAACCTACTACGCTTTGGAATGGGAAACTACCTTCATTTTTCTGACTGACCGACTCCTTGACATTCAAAAGAGAGTTAGAGATTTTTCTTTTGTCCCCCATCATAGGATTTGAATGTATGCCAGGAGCCTTATTGCCAATTTTCTGCGTAACCACAAAAATGTAATCATTTTCTCATTCATCGCCAATATCTACATGAAACTTGCGCATAATTATAAAAGACGTCTTTTGGTCCTACACATTTGTTTATCTTAATTCTTTTTCTTTCGTAACTTCGAACCGGCTCTCTCGATATGGACCGTTGGATGTGGGTTCAATCCGTGTACAGTTCACTTCATGTTTTATCGTGTGGTTTTTGTTCATATTTCTGAATCTCCGTAGGTGGTTCGGTTTGATCAGATTTGTGGCAATTTTGGGTTGTAGTTTTACTTTTAATGTGGCTCTACTTTTTTAGAGTGTCGAAACTTCGGAAACTGTAAAGAGATTTAATCGCTTTGGTGGTCAGAAATTACTATATTTCGTGTAGCTATGGAATATGAAGGAAGGGCTTCTTAAAATAAACAAAGCTTTACTTACGTTCATCATTAAGAAAATAATGCTTTCGTAATAAGTTAAATCTAGAATTCTGTGAAATGAGACTGGGGATCTTAATCGCTTCCGTTTCTTGCTAATACTTCCGGAAATGAAACTATATTAACAAATCTAGCGTACGAAAATTGCGTGGCGTGGATAATACCGTATTTAAAACCCGGATCTCTGAACTGCAACATAACGCCATTTAAGATCACAATCCTCAATACACGACCGACTACCCACTTTATAATGACGCGTATAATTCAAGTATGCGCATGAGTTTCGTAAGCTTGTTTGTCTACATCAACTTCGCCATCAACTGTACACCATTATGATATGTTTTTAGGGTTGGGACTAGTAGCCGTACCAGCATGATTTTTTGAAAATCGCTTATTTTGTTCACATTAACTTTCATTACTTCGTAGACTTTCTGTCCTTCTGCTTCCCATTAGGTACCTAAAACTAAAAAAGATTTAATTACTTGCTTCTTTGAAAGCATTGGTTCTGCCTTTATTGTGAAGTGTTTTCTTCATTGATAGTGACGCGAGTCACAACTTTTTGCACAAATGTTTACCTAAGTACTGGATCAGAGTACCTTCCTTACAACCGCTTACAAATCCCATGACATTGCTTAATTATCTTCATCATCATCTCAGCCAAAAGCCATCATCTGCTAAACATTGGCTTTCCCCAAACTTCTTTGCAAAGACTGATCCCGCGAATTCCTGTGTCCTTCACCGGTCGTCAGTTCAACTTGTGAGGGACTTAGCCATGCTGCGTCGTCCAGTCAATTAATCAACTCAGCCTATCGCAGTCCACTGCTGGACAAAGGCCTCTCCCAGGATGCCCCACAACACCCTGTCCTCCGCTTCCAGTTCGTCCCAGCCACCTTCTATAAGGCCGTCGGTCCATTTAGCTGGGGGGCGTCCCACACTACGCTTGCCGATACGCGATCTCCACTGTAGGACTCATCTGCTCCACCGGCCATTGGTCCTCCAGTAATGTTATCTTATTTTGGAGTCGGGTCACACAAAATAGGCACTTCATTCTGCCTGGCAACCCTACCCTCAGCGCCTTCGCAAAACATTAATATAAACATTACGTTACTTACATCTGTTACACAACATTGACCCACAAAATGGCCACCATGACGTCATGCCATGGTAATTAATTTAGCGATAGATCATAGAGAATTGACCCAAGCTGCGTCTGCGCTGGGTGTGAGTAAGGTTAAGTGTATGTTGTGATTGCTGGCTTTTGTCTGTGACATTGAAAGATTGCTGAGTAATAAAATAAATAAATTGGTATAAGTCGATACAAAAGAATAATGATGAGAATGAAAGATTTCTAGGTACCTAATCGAGAATATTTAATTGGCTTGTGACGGATCTTCGAGAACGTCAACTCCTTTAACAGGTTCAGAACATGTAATTTTTTTAAACAGTGTTGGGTCAAAACTTGATTTGGTATAACGACCGAAGATCTGTAACATTAGAATCCAGTCAGATGGCATGTTCGGTATTAAAAATATCTTGTACTGTGACCAGTATCCGCTCACTTGATTCTATCCTGCGAAATGGCATGTGCGTTCGGGGTACCCCGGACAGGAACGCAGTTCCTTACGTGATACTCACACATACACACACATACTCGAAAGACACAGAGGGAGAGAAAGAGTGAATACGCGTTTTTAATACACAGCCATCTAGTACATAAGTTTTTAGAAGGTCGCATGAAGTTGTCGTTGTGCTTTAGCACTCTCGAAAACCTTAAAACTATATCTCTATCTCTGCCTGCGAGAAAGCCGCTTGGAGGGGGCATAACGCTATTTCGTTACGTGATAATTTCTACCAGTTTGTTAAAGAACTTCTTTCCAAAAAGAGAAACAAACTATCATTGCCGTAGAGTTAGACAACACAACGAAACAGCTTAACCAGATTCAACTACGACCTTGCACAAACGAAAACAAAATTAACCTTTACCAGACAATACTCAGTTAAACAACAGCTTTCAAAGCTAACCCGACCAGTCAGTTCAATACTAACTAGTAGACCATTAGTAAAATACTTGAGATAAACAAGACCAGACTGATGAACTCCATTTATTACGTGATTGACTGTTCAAGATCAACAGATGCTGATGAATGTTGCGAAAATATTGAACAGATACTCAGAAAGATACAGATATGTAGAATATCTACAAGGTTTTGTAACTTCGGTGTATTTTTTTTTTCTGAATGCTCTTGACCTCGATCACGCCTGGTGGAAAGCGATGGATGAGGTCTATGATGGAACGAGCGTGTCCAGAAGATGCCAAAGGCACTGGAACTCCCACGCATTGACGAAACACAGCAGGCTGCTTGACGCCGGACTCCGGTGGGAGGGTGGTCGCAAAGCAGGCGGGCGTTAGCACTACCACCGCAAGGGAAGAATTGAACAGTCAAATAAGGTGTTGGGTGTGACTGTCCAGGATGCGCCGAGCACTCAGTTCAGTTGAGTATCTGGTGGAACAAACTGCGCTGCACGAAGAGGCTTCTTCATGCATCCCAATTTAGTAGAGGAGTGATCTGATGTCAAGGTTTTGTCTGATGCTGCTTGACTTGCAGTAGGGAAGTTAAGTGTCTCCGAGAATACAATTTACGAGACGGTGTTACGTGGTGTCGTGCGAGTACGTTTTCCTTTAGTTGCTTGAGAATTTGTGACAAGATGACTGTACCAAAATGAAGAAGAGCAGTAGTAGCAGAATTGCTCTTCAATTTACTGCGAATATGCGCTCAACAACCGAACTATTTACCTGTCATCTTCATTCATTCATCGTTTCAAGCGAGAAATATCTATTGCTGGTCAAAGGCTTGAATGAACTTCCCAATGACGACAGCGAATTTCCCCACGACCACCGCCATTCATTAAGGGGACTACAGGACCTAAACGCAAAAACTTTTATAATGCCTAAAAGTATATGATCGACTACAGTAAACAAAATCAGAAAAATATATGACATTCTTCAGCATATTATATGCTAGTTAGATAGTGTGTTGAAAACATAAAACAACTAATTTGATACGATCGAAAAAAATCATGAGGATACGTCTAAAAACTTTCTTTTCACAATAAAAACCATACTAATATACATACAATACAAATACATTGTGATTTTTTGTCAGATTATTCTACAAGCAACATCCTGCTAAAGCACTAGTATTTTATTTAATTTTTTAGTCCAAACAATAGATTTTTTGTAAATCGATAATTGCTTCATATTTTGCAATAAATTACCAGTGTTGTGTCATCGCGCTCTTTCTTTTCTATGCAGTCCGACAGTGACCGCGCTTATATCATGTAGTCCCTTATACCAACTTCCGTAAACTTAGTTGCGTAGTGTGATGTGGCGAAAGAGCTAATGTTGACAATGCCATTAGTATTATCCTTGTTGGCAAGGTTTAACACTTCATTTGTCTCTAAAGGCACATCAAGCTACCCGAAACTGTCAAATTGTCCCAATTAACTTTGAACCTTATGCTTTAGCGATAAAGTTGAAAATCTATTAAAGACATTTGACAGATTGTAGTAGCTTGATGTGCTGGCGTCTGTACTACAAATATTCTATCCATGTTAATGATTTGATTGTTTGCATCTCCTTTTGGTCATAGGTCTCTTCTAAATAGGGATTTAATACGATCAAAGCGGTTGCTAACATCCGCCCTTGCTGTCAATCAAATAAGTAGCTATTAATCACTAGCGGAAGTTACTTCCATAAGAATAAATAATCATGGCTAAGAATTATCTATCATAATACTAGCGCCCCCCCCCCCTGCTTCGCACGGTTTTTACGACTTGACAAAACTTCGAGATATAATTACATATAATAAATTTGTAGAAAAGTGGTGTCTGTACAATGGAAATATATAAAAAAAAAGTAGCAGGGGTTGTTATTATATCGATGCCGAACCCGAAATTGTAATTAATATTTTTTTTGTCTGTTTGTCGGTTTGTCGGTTTGTCTGTTTGTCTGTTTGTCTGTTTGTTTGTGCACGCTAATATCAGAAACGGCTTATTCGATTTAGATGCGGTTTTCACTAATATATTGTAGTAGGCTTCACTTAACATTTAGTGTTTATTTCATGTCAATCGGTTCATAAATAAAAAAGTTATGTCAATTTAAAGAATCACGGCGAACATTTGTTAAGGTATTCTATCAGAGTACGTACACGCCTCGGGCCTGCGCGTCCGATCTTCGGAACTACTGGACGGATTTGAATGATTTTTTTTTTGTTGTATAGTTATTATGGCTGGACAACATTCAGGCTATAATATTTCTTGGAAACTTGAACACCTGATGCAGAACCGAAACAGACCAGCTTAACTATAAGAGATACAAAAATGGTACCATAGCAAAAATTGTTCCACGTGATGAGGATTTTCTGCTGAGAGAATAAATTTGAAGATCTGGAACACCTGATGGGGAACTCCAAGAGCCCAGCTACACCATAACACATATAGGAATGACGTCTTAGTAAAAGTTATTCGGTCTGATGGGCATTTCCTGTTGACTTATAAAAATCGAAGATCAGTAACATCTGATGTGGAAATCTAAGCTATCACTAATTTCACCTCCACGCGGTGAAGGCGGTAACAGTTTAGGACTGATTTTCGATGACGATGGTATATCATTGAAAATTTGACTCTACTGGCCAAAACTCCCATTAATTTTTTTTTAACGTGAAGAAATGCTCATGCATTCTGCACTACCACAGGGAGATAGTGCAGTTATGTGGGACTCTAACCCACTAAAACTCCACTGTGTCTCTGCCGCTTACGGCGGGAACATGGGCACGCGTTAGCACTCATCCGTGAACCCGCCGCGGCTGTCCGTCACCGGACCCTCTACTGGGGAGTACGCCCCATCACCGGCGCACCAGAACACATAGCACGCCGTGACCACCCCAGGGACCAAACCAGCACATGGGCCAGACGATCCCGTGTCTGGGCACCCTTGGTAGGGGAGCAGTCACTTAGATTTTAATTGATCAGGTATCTTCATAATAAAACTATAACCATGCCTAGAAAGAGGTCAAATCTTTCCCAATGTTCCAAAGGAGCTAAAAGATTGAAGATCATAAGATCCCAAGAATCTACCGAAGAGCGTCAGGAGAGACTTGATGCTGTTTGAGAACATAAGGCTGCAACTCGCTCCGTGGAAACCTCTTCGGATCGCGAAGCACGCCTGCGTTCTCAGCGTATTTACGCATCTACTTCCAGATCTCTAGAGACCAGTGAAGAATATGATGCGCGACTGACCGCTGATACGGTGAGATTATCATACATTGTTCCGAACACGCACACAACAAAATATTCATAATCAGAAAGTGAGAAAGAAAGAATTGCTGGAGTACGGCATGAAGAGACAGATTAAGAAGAGCGCAACGAACGTTTGAATTCTGATCGACTTCGACATTCTCTGAACAGAATGTCGATATCATCTGAAGAATCGGATGTGTCTCAAGATATAGCCGTAGGGCATGGCGACCTTCCTTGGGTTGATAAGGAACGGAGTGCATTTACGTATACTCCTATGATTGACTACGCCACATATTCCGCCATCGGAGGTATGGTTAAAAATTTTACTTTTTGTGAAGCTGTTAAATAGCAAAAAGAAACAAACGGTATGTGTTGCTCAGTGCTCAAGTACATATTGAAATATTACAAAATCCTCCAGAAATATTAAGATCACTGCTAATCGGTGACCATCACAGTCAAAACATTTCTTGGACAACATACGTTCGTACAATAATGCCTTTCAAATGACATCTTTTGTTGCGAAACAGATTTCAGAAGGCCCATTTATGCCAACATTCAAAGTGCAAGGCCAAGTTTACCACCCTATTGAATGTCGCAGCATCATGCTGAGATAGGAGCCTTTTGGCCTCGTATAGGAGTTTCTGTTTAATTTTCCTTTTGTTACTTTTTTTTTTATTATCTTGGATTTTTATTTTACTGTGTTTAGTTTAGTTTTTAATCTTCCTGTACGAGTCGCAATAAATACTTTTTCTTTCTTTCTTTCTATTGGTTCATTATTGCCTGAAAATGACGTCTCGAATCGTCTCGCGCATCCCGTTGTTATCCAGTCCCCGGGTTCTTAGAATTCGACATCAGACGTTTCAGATCTTCGATTTTGACTACCCCGTTGTCGCTGGCATAACCAACAGGATCCGCGTACGAAGTCGCGGGCAGAAGCTAGTCTTTATTAAATATCTTTAAGTTAGATTTGTTCCATAAGGACTTTTCCATAAGAGAGTTGTTCTTATGGAACAAATCTAACTTAGAAAGATGTATAATGATTATAATTCTGTAATATACGTACCGGTCTGTTATAGTCGCGAATCATATTTTGATCAAGATACAACCTGACACTGACCTGAAAATTGCAAAAAACGTAAGAAAAATTGAATTTCGCGGGCTACAATTACTGTTCTGCGCATCACCTTAACTTATCGTGTGAATATGAATACGTCAAAGTAAGCCGCCGAAATTAATTACTTTGCATTCGGTTCCAAATCAGTATTCATAATCTAAAGAATGAACAATGAAAGTAGTCAAAGAATTACCAATTTTAAGCGGCTAAAATTACTCTCAGCTAGACCTCATCATCTGCCTAGCCTTTTCCCAATTATATTGGGGTCAGCTTCCAGTCTAACCAATTGCAGCTGAATACCAGTATTTTACATGGAGCGACTGCTATCTGACCTCCACAACCCAGTTCCTGGGTAATACGATACTTACCCCTTGGTAAGACTGGTTGTCAGCCTTCCGACTTCTAACTACGCGTAACGACTGTCAAAGATCCACGAATGACAGCCGGGACGTGCTTTCCGATGCACGGAGGGGTCACGGTATGTAAATATGGTTACCCATCCACAGACCAACCGCGGCAAGCGATCGATCTGTGCGGCTGTTATTATTTAGCCACGGGCCCCTCTCAGTTAGACCTCCTCAATAAACCTGAACTTAGTCTGTGTCACGGAAGCCCTGTGTCATATTTTACAAAAACATTGCAGTAACGTTGGAACCAATATTTGGCTCGTTTCTCCATATTACCATGTAGTCACTTAGCAATTTAAATGGTGTTGTTTTATGTGCAAACATAGTATTGTCCTCGTGTCATGCGCTTGTCACGCTGGTATTGCCTTTAACGGTGTAGGGCGAGGCATCAGATGTAGCGGATTCTGTTTGGTTTCACCTGGTATAATTTTTGGGTCACTAAGTACGTATAAGGCGGTGAAGGAGTTGGATGTCAATGAAAGAAAAGTGGCGGGTGAAGCATCGACAGGAGCTGATCTTAATCTTTTTTAGGGTTTCGTACCCAAAGGGTAAAAATGGGACCCTATTACTAAGACTCCACCGTCCGTCTGTCACCAGGCTGTATCTCATGAACCGTGATAGCTAGACAGTTGAAATTTTCACAGATTATGTATTTCTGTTGCCGCTATAACAACAAATACTAAAAACAGAATAAAATAATTATTTAAGGGGCTCCCATACAACAAACGTGTATTTTTTCAGCGTTTTTGTCTTGTGATACGGAACCCTTCGTGTGCGAGTCCGACTAGCACTTGGGTTGTTTTTTAATTTTTTTATTGCTGAATGGGCGCTCGTGACCTCGATCACGCCTGATGAGCAGTGGATGAGGTCTGTGATAGAACGAGCGTGTCCAGAAGATGCCTAAGGTCTTGTTGTAATTATAGGTAAATTTCTGAAAACTCTTGAACAACCACAACTTGTAGAGATAGCTTATTGGGACGGACAATCAGTTACAGGACAAGCCTGCTCAAATATGTATGTGGCAGCTTGAACCTCCTGAGGGACCCGAAAAGATTACGCAAGCGTTTCTTTCTCAAGCGTCGAGGCGATTGAAGCAACACCGTCGAGATTTTTTTTTCGCCGGGCGGACGGTTACAAGAGAATGTCTCCATGGCAAAAAAGATCTCACCAAGATGAATAACCGTCTAAGCGGACATAGGCCACCTCCTAGCACCGTCACTTCGACCAATTGTGTGCTTCCCGCATCCAGCGAATTTCTGTGGCCTTCACAAGGTCATCGGTCCATCTTGTGAGAGGCGTTCTGTTAGCGGACATCATCGATGGATCAAAAAGAAAGTTCTTTCCCATCCGCTTTCCGCTCCAAACTTGCATCTTCACAAAGTACGTGACCAGCCTGTCAATCCTCCTTGGTATCTACTGTAAACCACGTCTGTTGTCAGTGCGTTATGACCTAAAATGGATGTTTTCGCTAGTCCTTGCAATGATAAACATGCCACGTTTTTGGTACTTGTTGATTCTGTGAGCATAATCGCCATATTGTTATGTCTAGTCGATGAATTACGTCACTTTGGAATTCTTAAAGTAATGTGTGATGTAATTTTTATTGAGAGACCTTCGGTTGGACCTCTGTTGATTGTTTCATACCTATATTAAATCTGTTGGGGTTTTCTCGTCGTTGACGGATACCCAATTGAGTGATTTGTAATTAAGGTATCTACGCGTAAACGTACTTTTGCTGTATGAGCATTATTGGCTCGTACCAGTTGCCTTGGATATGACGGATTCGGCGCACAACAATGATTTCAAAAGTAAGGATACGCCCGTCTGAACATTTTACATAGAAGTTCTTTGTTCGAAGTTCGCGCGCACCACTGTCAACTGAGTCGCGTTGACCCTAAAACCGTCATTTTAGGGCCAGCGCATTGGTGCCATTTAGTCGCGCCGTTAGCCCGGTCCTTACGCTAGTAATATATATGTCAATGGCGCACAATGCCACATTCGCAAAATGACATATTTGAATTTCGCAAAATGGGCCTTTCCTAAGTAGAGCTTCAATAATAGTGATGATTCTATTCTTTGAAGTGTCAACATTTGTCAGATTTTGTCTTTGTAATGTCAAAATAACAGTTTATTACTAAAATGCATAATTATGAAAGTATACTATGCATGCTTTGTGTTTTTAATTTTTGTCTGTCTGTCTGTTTATTCCGGCTAATCTCCTAAACGCTTGGACCGATTTCGATGAAATTTGATATAGGGATACTTTAAACCCTGTGGAAGGATATAGGCTTTCTATCGTCATACATAAAACTACGGCCAGAAACTAGCCTAGACTAAACTATCTGAGGTACAGACGCCAGCACATCAAGCTACTACAATCTGTCAAATTTATTTAATAGATTTTCAACTTTATCGCTAAAGCATAAGGTTCAAAGTTGATTGGGAAAATTTGACAGATTTGGGTAGCTTGATGTGCTAGCGCCTGTACATCTGAAAAAGCCTCTTTCTTAAATTATTACTACAATTATTCCAATCAGGGATTTCAGAGGCTATAACGCAAAAGTGGTAACACCTAAAATTGTACTAAAATAGTTCCAGCTGTCCTCTTGCGACATAAGGAGAATAATCCAGTTCCTTGAATCAAGAACTTGAATGAAAATCTTATCGACTATTACTGATATAGTCAACAATGACCACTTATCGATTTCCCTTTCGTAACATGAGATTACAAAGGCTCTCTGAATGAAAACGGTAGGTACTAGTTGGCATAGAGTAGATTTGTACAGAAGGCACATAAAAACATGCGATAAGAAAAGCATAATTTATTTATTTATCACACTAATATTATAAAGGCGAAAGTTTGTGAGTGTGTGTGTTTATATGTTTGTTACTTCTTCACGCTCAAATGACTCGACCAATTTTGATAAAATTTTCTATGGAGGTAGCTGACACCCTGGATTAACATATAGGATACTTTTCACCCCGATATTCCCACGGGATCGACCTTTACGCGGGTGAAACCGCGGGGCGCAGCTGGTATTTATATAAAGGTTTACCTACTAAACACATACACAGCATTAACCCAAAGTCTTTGCCGTAATTAGCTGCACGGATCGGCTGAGTGCTTACGGAACCGTTTACTGTGTCCGTAGCCCAAGCAGCGGGTACACAGCACCAGTGGAGTCTGATCTTCGACGCGCACAATCTGGAGGTCGATTCTGAGTTGGCCACTTTCGATGGCCCTTCTCCAATGATTTCAAAAGTAAGGATATGCCCGTCTGAACATTTTACATAGAAGTTCTTCGTTCGAAGTTCGCGCGCACCACTGTCAACTGAGTCGCGTTGGCCCTAAAACCGTCATTTTAGGGCCAGCGCGCTGGTGCCATTTAGTCGCGCCGTTAGCCCGGTCCTTACGCTAGTAATATATAATATGTCAATGCCCTCCTCCAGATTAAAGGGGGAACACAGCACAATGTGGTTCAGATGGGGGTTGCGCGTCGTAATGTTCCCACTGCTGGGACACAGCCCTCCTCTTTTGAGGGGGAAATTTTCATACATATCTGTAATGTTACCGAACGTTTTTGGTCTGTTATAGGTATGTAGATGTGCACCTTCTTCAATTTCCTTATTCTATGGTATTACAAGCAATACGCAAGTTAATTAACACCTATCAACTTCATAATTAGTGTTTCATAAGCTCTTCTATAAAACTGTGAGTACAACGAAGTATGAAGTGTTGATAAAATAGGTCGGACTGTGTAAATATGGTGAAATTAGTTAGCGACTGTGCAAGAGTTTGTTTATAATGTTACCTAGTACTGTTTTGGCTACGCTGGAAGGATCTTCAATGTTATTGTTTAGTACTTCATGGTTCCGCGTACCGGAAGACGTAGTGTTGGAAGGCCTCCCACAAGGTGGTCCGACGACATTGTGAAGGCCGCAGGAACCCGTTGGATGCGAGAAGCACAGATCCGGTCGAAGTGGAGGTGCTTGGGGAAGGCCTATGTCCAGCAGTGGACGTCTTTCGGCTGAAATTATGACTTCATGGTCCACTGTACTTTGCATTTCTTCTTTCGCTTTATTATTGATATTTTTCTAAAGTTCAGTAATTAATTCTTCTTGTGTCAAGTTTTCAAGCCCGTTTGTGACATAATCTTCTGGACTAAGTAATATTTTCATATAGCCAGGACGTACGATATTGTATTTACCTATTTAATAATTGCTGGTGAACCCGATGTTGGTTTGGCAAAAGTACAGTCAACAGCAAAAGTAGATAATCATAATCAGAAATTCAATACTAATGAACGGAGTTCGCGTCAGAACTCTGCCACACAGCCACACAGTCTCTGCACACAGCTAAACAACAGCAACAGCTCTGCCATACAGTTCTGACGCGAACTCCGTTAATTAGTATTGAATTTCTGATTTTGATCATCTACTTTTGCTGTTGACTGTACACAATAAAAATTACAGGTATAAAATGTAGAAATTTTACAAGAAGTGACACAAAATATCAAAAATCCCAGTTTCAGAATAGACAGAAAATTTATTTCAGCACAAACCAGGAACTGGGTTGTGGAGGTCAGATAGACAATCGGTCTATCTAAAATACTGGTGAATTCAGCTGCATCCGGTTAGACTGGATGGCGACCCCAACATAGTTGGGAAAAAGCTAGTCAGATGATGATGATTTCGGCACAAATTCAATATTTATTTATTTTTATATATTCACGGCAATACTCTATTCTCCGTTCAAGATTATGTCAGTGGTATCAAATGTACCTAACCCTTCAGGGATTACATACTTGTATAAGTAACAGTTGTAGGTCGTACTTACGAGTTGTAGGTCGTGGGTTCGAACCCAGCCAAGGAAGCGCTTTACTTTGTGTAAATGATTTCGTCACCACTGCTCTCAAAAGCATCCTGAGAAAACTCGAGGACAATCACAAACAAAGGACAAAAGGAATGTTCTAGAATAAAAAAAATTCGAGGACACGTGACATCTACCAACCTGCACTGGGCCGGCGTAGTAGATCACTGCACACTCATTCTCGAAGAGAGGAGGTCTGTATTCCAGCATTTCCAGCAGTGGGAAATTTACAGACTGATTATGCTAACCGCTAGAGATCACAACTGACTAATTTGTTACTCCCTTCTCAGGAACAACATGGCGACTATAATTGGCTACAATAGTTGTTTACTCGCAACTTTCTGCAATCGTACTGTAGATAGCAATTATTTTTTATGACCCCCAATCAGCTGTAGTATCTAAGTGGATAGTGGTATCTTAGTCTATTAACAGCTCGCACGAAGTGATAATTGTTCTACTTTGATAAATCACACTAATATTATAAAGGTGAAATTTTGTGAGTGTGTTTGTATGTTTGTTACTTCTTCACGCACAAACGGCTGAACGAATTTGGATGGGCACACAGATAGTTTATGACCAACATTAACACATAGGATACTTTTTATCCCGATATTCCCACGGGATCGACACTTATGCGGGTGAAACCGCGCGGCTTTCTTTCTTTCTTTCTGTCCTTTCCCGGGACTCAAAGTATGTCTATACCAAATTTCATCTCAATCGGTTCAGCGGTTTAAGCGTGAAGAAGTAACAGACAGACACACTTTCGCATTTATAATATTAGTAAGGATTAGTATAGATGATCATGAGCCATTGCTTCATTCTAGATCAGCATCCATATTGGCTCATTCTCTTGCCCTTATAACTCGGTTTATTTGGGGTCGGTGGTTTAGGTTCAGTGGTTTAGGCGTGAAAAGGCACAGAGTTACTTTCGAATTTATAATATTCTTGCATAAGCAGCCTAGATAATGTTCCCACTGCTGGGACACAGGCCTCCTCTCTGTGAGAGGGAGTGGGTCGTAATCCACCACGCGGACCCAGTGCGGGTTGGCATAGATTTATAATTTGAGTATGGATTAAAACCTCGATAAATTTTAACGAAGCCCAGCTTTTGTGATCCAGTTCATGTAGGAAGGTACCTATTTGCCAAAACTGGTACCAATAAATTATTTAAACAGCATTAAAAGCCACTGACCTTCGCGTGTCTACTGCCTATATAATTAAGTTTAAAAATCTTTTAATGTTACCAAGAAATCTTGATGTCTCTTGTAAGTTATTTATCGTTATATTTAATTTCCTGGTATCCTGTGTTCTTCATAATAGTTATAACCGCAGGATTTGTATCTTTGGCTTTCTCGAATTCAAAGTATTTGTTTCAAATAAACCAACTACAGGCACTTTTGAATTGTCCAGGGGTCGGTCAGTCAGAAAGATAAAGTTAGTTATCCATTCCAAAGCGTAGTAGGTACCTATGGAGAAGAACGGGTAAGAAACTCCACGGACGCACTTTTAAATCAAAATATGGTTCCAAAATTAGTGTAAGTTATCGTAGTGCGCGTAAAACGGTTCTTTTCAAGGAGTAAATATACGTACTTAAGCTATCCGTCGAGTCGGGAGCCGCGTGACGGTCGGGAGCCGCGTGACGACTCCCGGCCACCGTAGGCGCGGGCCTGCGGGCGGAGAGTAATGGGTAGCTCACCGTCCGATCAGAACCAGGCCCGTGCCGGACGGCGCGTACGTGTTCCACGCGCGCCTCAAAGAGATGTCAGCATCGAGGAGGGGCCCCATAGGGCCGAAGCCGGCCGGGTCAGCGGGATTGTCCGAAAGGGTTACCGCTGGTCCGGAACATAAAGGGCTAAGGAAGGAACACGGGTGGGTTTTAGTCAGTAAGAGTCTGAAACTCCCTTCCGCTCCACCCAGAGCGGGAGGAGTCATTTGATGATTTCCCATGCGAAAAAAAGAAAAAAAAGGTATCCGTCGAAAGCCTCTTCTTCGACTCACGTTCGATTGCAAGCGCGTTAGAATTTTCTATGGGAAATTAGGTGGTCCTATAATTTTGTCAATATAAAATTCTAACGCGCTCGCAACCGAACGTGAGTGAAAAAACTCACACGTAAGCCTCTGAACTCTCTTCCCCTAACAAAGCCTCTACATTTTAATTTAGCGTCTTAGATCACCCAATACCTTCAGCTAGTCCTCTTATTCTGCTGAGCTACTTTTGCTAGAGCCGTAATTCTCAAGCTACTAATTTCACATTTCCACCATTGACAATATACAATATTAGTTTCTAACACAACACTTCAGGAAATATGTATATCCCAAGCTTTTCATCCATCAATTTTCATCGCACATTACCAACAACCTCAGTTATGGAGTAAGATAATGCTTTAACTTTCCCTTCGTTACCAACCGCTTGAAACTTGACATCTGACCTGTTGGCTCACTCAGCAAAAATATGTCATTACTGACTGTAATAGTTTCGTTGCCAATCATCCATGTATATTCCACTGTGATCACCGTTATTTTTACGACTATTAAACTTTTGAGTTAATCAATTTAATTGCTATGTTTGGAAGAATATAATTATCATTCTATCTAATATTTGCTCATCACCAAGTTAGGTAGGCTGATCATTGGTATGCTGGACCAACTTAATATCTTGAGAAATGGTTCTTTCAATATGTTGCATTACTCCTGCACCCTTAGCATGGTCATTCACTTCTATCCCTACTGTACGAATAATAGACAATAATATCTCTTTCTATACAAAGTGACATTATTCTTCATTTACAGTATGTCATTTTGTCTTTCGTTGCTTCCGTTTCGACCATCGGAGAAACGGTGCTACTCGTGCTGCATTCCTGTTCATCGATATCGTGCTGGTAAAACCCAAGGGTTTGGCTGTTTGACCACGTACGAGGCAAGATAAAAATCATATCGCCCTATGAAAATTCCCTTGTGCAAAAGGTAGTAATATAATACTTCATAATCATAATCGTTTGATCGTTTGGCGATGATGTAATAGAAAAATTCGCGTAACCGACAATACCATCTACACACACTACCAATTTAAATACCCAATCTGGTCCTCGGAAACTGCTATAAAAATCGGATCACCCAAATCTATCTATCCTTTTTGAGGTTTTTCCCAAACTATCGTGGTTATTTCAATTAAAACATTTGGCTCGAGTCGGCTTGACCCCAAGCGAGGCCGCGCTATCGCATGTGTAAACATGACGTGTATTTTAGATCGGTGTGACGTAACGGACTAGCATGCGCAAGCGTCGCGCGTCGTCGATGCGATTTATTTTGAGCGCCGCGCTATACGATTTTTTTGGCGTAGAATAGAATAGAATACTCTTTATAGAAGTCGCATTGTTTAGGTCTTACATCCGGTATTCGGGCGTAAATATGACACATCGGCTTTCGGAGTCTGCTCTCTAACTCCGTCAACGACACGGCCCGTCCGATAGTAGTTGATCCGTCAAAACATGTCAAATAAAATTTTTCTTACTAAAAAAAATACTAAAAAAATAATACTTACACATACGTTTCGGGAGTAGGGACAACCGTCATTTCGTGTTATCATTCATTCTTAGTTAGGACCCCAAACTAATTAGGCATATGTCCGCAAGTGATAGGAAGTAGAACACGCCCGTAATTTTTGCCGAAACTACGGACTACGTTGTTAGGGAGTAGACCGCTGATCCTGCCATATATGCCGGCCGGATCCTATGGAGGTTATAATTATGTTTTTTTTTGCAAATATTTATTTTGTATATTGAAATTTTTAAATGAAGGACGTTGATAAGTTATTAAGTTCTTTAGTCGTAACGTTACAAAGTAACAAGCCATAAAAGGCGTAACCGCCATAAATTAACAAAGATACAAAGCTTGATAAGTAACAAAGTTGAATCATACTTTTAAAATCACCCACGCAGTTAATTGCGATACAATTATGAATAAAACATTAATGTTTGACCTTGCACTGGCCGTTAAATATGCCAAAAAGAGTGTCTGAGGTTATCGTTAGGCGCCTGGTTACCATGAAAGCCATAATATGAATGCACCTGCCTTCGTTTAGCACCTGGTAAAATGTTTGATCATATCACTTTATAATTTTTGAAATTTAACCCGAAACGGGTTGCTGGATTATAGATATGAGGGAATCTCTCAGAAAAAAATAACTGACTTGTTTCGAACCCTCAAGTGAAACCTCAAAAACTTGTCCAAGATAGTTAACCTCATAATTAGCTATGTTCCCACAGCTGGGACACAGGCCCCTCTCTTCGAAAGGGTGTGGGTGTGTTGTATTTCTTTGTGTTTATCCACCACGCGTCAGTGCGAGTTGGTATAATGTCACATGTCTTCGATTTTTTTTTTGACATGTCGATTTCCTCACAATGTTTTTCTTCATCGTTTTGGTAACTAGTTAACAAATGGTCAACTATCTCTGTTACCTAAGCAACAGCACATGAGTATGTAGCCAACAGAATCCAAACTTCATACAGTGCACGCACACTTTTAATGTTACGAGTGTCCACATATGCCAACGAAAGAAGACCACAGAATTTATGGGTATTGATGGCTGAAAGATGATATATTAGGTCTAGAAAAGGGGTAAATGAATGCTGAGAGGTATGAACTGCATCGACCCCAAATAAATTGGTAAAAGGACAGGAGGAAGATGAAGATGATGATGATGATACAAACATGCCATCGTGTTTATGTGGTAATAGGTGTTGATGGGCGGACGACTTTGTTACCATCGCGGATATAACCTGGATTGTTAGCACAGAAGCGTGGGGATTGACACAAGTAAAGAGAGGTCTGTACCCAGTAGTGGATTAAAAAAAGAAAATGCGTTCATTTTCGTTGTATCTGTAGACTAATTTTACTTTAAGCTGTAATTTGTGGTAAGAAAATAAAAATCTATTCTATTCTATTTGCGGTAAACATGATGCAGAAAAAGAACACAAGAAAAAACAAGTTGGGGCAAAACATGCGTCACAGCGGAATGCGCCTATCGCTCAGCATAATGCTGAGACCCGATGCGAGACAGAGCCCCAGCGCTGGTGAAGTCGACCTGTGGATGATCATGAGAAAGAGATTATAATGCGACAGTTTTATGCAGTTTTCCGGGCCTGGCTTGGTTTCTGGTAGATTATCTACTCATGCGGTAACATTTACTTGCTAATAACCTCACTCAAGTTATACAACACAAAGTTTTACCTAATTGCCTAGAAAGTGCTTCACAAACTGACGGAAACGCATTATCCATCTATTATATATGTCAAAATGGCCTAATCATCTTGTAATAGCGGCTGGATATTGTTCAGCGGTGCTATTCAGTAAAAATCTAACCGTGAAAACTTAGGTGAAGTGAGCGTGGAGTGAGCTGTCAATAGTGTCAATTCCTAGCAAAAACAAATTCACTTTACCTAAGTTTTCACGGTGAGATTTTTACAGAATCGACCGGCTGTAACCAATTTGTTGTTACAAGGCTTGTTGTTGGCACAAGACTTGTAATTCTATAAGTCCTGAAAGTACTCTAATAGCATGTCGAATGCCAGCTAATTCTCCAAAGAATTAAATCTGTCAAAAATATCTCTGATTTCCCAAAACTTTTGTCAAGTTTTTGACATTGATTATCGCTGAGATGAGATTGCGACTAGATTTTGAACGTTTTTAATTACGGGAATTGGCCTTCTGGTGTCCCACGACACCTCTCCAACTCTTTGTACACCTTCATCATCATCATCATCATTCAGCCGAAAGACGTCCTCTGCTGGACATAGGCCTCCCCCAAGCACTTCCACTTCGACCGGTTCTGTGCTTCTCGCATCCAACGGGTTCCTGCGGCCTTCACAAGGTCGTCGGACCACCTTGTGGGAGGCCTTCCAACGCTACGTCTTCCGGTACGCGGTCGCCACTCCAGAACCTTTCGGCCCCATCGGCCATCTGTTCTACGAGCATGTGACCTGGCCACTGCCACTTAAGTTTGGCAATTCTTCGGGCTATGTCGATTACCTTGGTTCTCCTGCGGATTTGTATACCATTCCGAGGAAAACAAAGACCCGCCGTTGGAACACCATAACCAAATGTGAACTTACCACTTAGGCAACAAACGTGTTAAGTAGTACACTAACAAAAGGCAACCCCCAAGTACATACGATGTGTGATAACGACGACAAGCATCCTACTAATTAAGCCGCCATTATTATACCTACGCTTTCTATCGGTGAGCTAATTTTAACCCGTAGATGCGCCCGCGCCGATGAAATGTAGGAAGTTGGCATCTGAGGCAGTGCCAGATATTGTGTGTTTGAAATGCCGGGAACAAGGAAACGCTTTAAGAATTCTTGGAAAAGGATTTTTGAAAGAGTGTATATTGTTGATTTTGGGAGATGAAATGGAATGTGGGTCTTGATTTCCGGATTTTACTGGTGTTAAGTGTTTTGGCGTCTCGTTTTAGTAACGTGCATTGTTATGTCTGTGTTTTTACTAGATTAGATGTCATTAATGGAACTCGTACCCTTTCTAAGTGTTTGTATAGGTAAATACTTAACGTCATTTATTCAAATTTTTAATACATATAACGGGTGTAAAAACACACTTAACGAAGCCGAGAGTCGCTTTACTCGGTGGTGGCGTTTTGTATATTGTATTTTCAAGCCGTTTGGGATTGAAACCCTCGGGTCATGGGGTCCGAGTGCTCATGGTCTTTTTAAAGAAATTTTGAAACGGCTGGTTGACACTTCCCGTGACCCAAGGGCTGGCTTTTACCTTGGCCAGAGGCTAAGCATCGCCATACAACGTGGTAATGCCGCCAGTCTCTTGGGTACATTACCAGTCGACAGCGATGCGGATGAATTTTTCGACGCTATTTTCTGGTTTCTGTATAGTTTTAGTTAAGTTAAGATACAATCAACTGATATAGATCACTTATAGACTTCTTTCTATGAACAATAGCAATAAAAACAGGAAACTATGATGAGTAATGCACGTAATGGGTCTAAAAAATTAGGTCTAAAGGTCAGTATAGTAGACCAGTAGTAACAGGTTGATAACCAGCGCCTACGCATCCTAATGACCTGTATCCTGTCTAGCATAGAGACGAAAAACTTCAAACTTGCATGGAATGACATGTGACAGCATATTCTCGGTTACTAAGAAAACCACATTTATTAAAGTCGGTAAAATAAAAATTGGACACAAACCTGTTCTAAGTAATAATAATGTAAAGGATTATTTAATCGCAAAAATTGGCTTTGACTTCGTGAACCCGAGAAAGACCAATGACATTAAAAGACAAACATACCTAAAACTGCGAATGAGTTGGTCATCGGATAGCATATAAAAACTGAATACTTGAACTGTTCTGCACCTAATTATCGAAACATCGTGTCTTCAAGATCCAAATGGGAATTCCATGGAGGCAATTCGAGTCGTCGAAACTGCCTGACACCAGTTGCATATCGTTCCATTCAAGCCCTAAACATCCATTAGATCTAGAGTAGGTCATCTGTATCCAACGGCTTCTCTAGCCTCAGTATCTCTACGACACGCCGTAAATATGCAATTTAGGGTGAAGCCAGATGAGCGTAATTTTTTGAGTTGTGAGTCGCGTAATTTCGGTCGCGTAATTTCTCATCATCATCATCGTCATTTCAGCCGAAAGGGACATAGGCCCCAAGCACCTCCACTTCGACCGGTTCTGTGCTTCTCGCATCCAACGGGTTCCTGCGGCTTTCACAAGGTCGTCGGTCCACCTGAGGCCTTCCAGCGCTACGGTTTCGTACCTTGATTCTCCTGCGTAATTTCTGCTCGGCAGAAATTCTGTTGGGACAACTCATTTTGCGTTGCCGTGTGAACGAAACAGGATTTATGTGTGAAACCGAATGTAGCAGAAATTACGCGACTGAAATTACGCGACTCACAACTCAAAAAGTTACGCTCGTTTTCACCCTTAGGACATTCAGCGATAATCGGGACGAAGTCATAAAACATGATACTTTATTGAATCAGCGAGTGTACTGATAACAGAACTGTATAGTGTGCAGTTACACGTTCCAACGTCCAACACTGAGTTTGGTCGAGTGTCTTGTTCAATTCAGTAATAGTGCTGCTTATCTCCTTCTGGCGCCATCGGTCGAGACTGGTCATCCTTGTTTTTAATTTTAAATCCATTGTTACCTGTCTTATTAGGGTTCCGTACCAAAATGGTAAAACGGAACCCTTATGGTGAGACTAAGTCTGTCTGTCTGTCTGTCTGTCACAGCTGGATATCCCAAGAACTACTAATGCTATCAACATGTTTGGAATAGTTTTAGATGACGATCGTTGAAAGGTGTGCCAAATTTCATCCAGATCCGTTCACCCGTTTGTTCGTGAATAAGTAACAAACATATAAACACAGACACAAACTTTCGCCTTTATAATATTAGTGTGATTCTTTTACCTCCTTTGTGCGATAGGTGCTTGGTATTAGCCTGCACACATAAAGGCTCTTACACACAGGCGCGACGCGACAGTGCGACGCGATTCTGCGATATATATCCATAGAACAATTTCTATGGAAACGCGCGCGACACTTCACACAGGGGCGACTTGTCGAGTAGCGCTACACCGTGTAGCCGCGATATCGCCGCGACACCATACTAAATGTTCATTTAGTATGGCGTCGCGCCGCGATTCGCGTCGCGCTTGTGTGAAAGGTGTTGTGGCGCGATAATATCGCAGAATCGCCAGGCGACACGTCGCGCGACAAGTCGCGTCGGTGTGTAAGAGCCTTAACTCTTTCACCGCGTGTGCCCACACTAGTCGCAAGTCCTAATTGATGGTGCATCGACCTTACGCCTTTGTATACTAAATGCGCGTATGACTAGCTGACCTGTTCGGATTATGACGTCATCATCTGCTAGGTGTAGTCTCTCAGATGACTTGTTGCTTAGCTATTCGAGGTTCTTTTCAGCCATTAGTGTAGCCTCGTTCGTGTAGGAATTTGAGGAGTTGATTACCATATTATGTTATTGTTTTTGGCCCAGCATCTCAATTTGTGAAGGTTTAACGCCGAACGCTTTTGAGTAGGTATCGACCTTTGAGGACGCTTTTATAATGCACGCTGCATTGGGGATATGCTCTCAAAACGACAACCGGCACTGGGCCCGCGTGGTGGATTACGGCCCACTCCCTCTCACAGAGAGAAACAGTAGTGGGAACATTATAGGCTGATTATGCTATCCCAATTGTTGATAGAAAGTGTTTTTAAGAAATTTCTTATCCATTGCTTTATAATGTTAGAAAAAATCGTTTGCTCGACAACGTAAATAACGCAATGAATGCCGTTGCATTCTCAAAATTAAAGGCTTTGACATTGCATGTTAGTAAGTACGCAATTACCTCGCAGGTTTACAATCATCATCATCTGCCTCGTCTTTTCCCAACTTCGTTAACCCTTGGTTTCCAGTCTAAGCGTTTGCGGGTTAATTCCAGTATTTTGTGGTTTACAAGTGTCTAAGTCTCCTTTTATTCTTCGGAGAAGTTAAGTGGTCTCGGGGTCAAAACTCAAAGCATTTTTAATCTTATTAGTAAAGGTTGTTAATCTGTGGTTTGTGAGAACACCCTGACAGAATGTTTGACAGCTGACAGCGCAGTTTGGTACTAAAATCCGCTATCGGCTATAGACGGACTATGTGCGCCTGCGCCATCTTTAGTTGAAAAAACTGTGAATCTAAAATTAAACCTGCATCTCAACCTGAAAACCTGTTTTCAATTGACCCAATTCGATCCTGTACTTCCACCACTTACAAATACTGTATTACTTACAGCTAGATACTGTATTACTTGGAGCTGCATTCCACTTTCCTTATGAAAAAACCGTGACCGTAGCGACGCAACAAGCACCAGCAGCAGCACCTGCAGCTAATAAACATAATTTATAACCATATCCTCTCTCCAACTAGTCCATATTACAGTTACATAACTGTCTTATACTACGAACAAAACTTCCTGCCTCCTTATACGATAAGCCAACGCACGCGCCGAATTTTAATTCAAATATCCCTTTACAGATGATCCGATCGGTGGTGCCAGCGATGCAATTGGCGGATACGTCACCATGATGACGCGAGCTTCGCTGTGATTAGCGGAGCGTGTAGTCGCTGTCCGCTGATTGGTGGAAAATGTCCGGATTGCAGGCGAGGAACGAGGAGCCGATCAATGGGGTTGACGTTAGGGAGCAGGGCAGCGCTTTAAGGTCAGTTTTTACTTTCGTTTTTACCAACTTAAAAAAAAAAAGAAGGAGGTTATGTTGTACTAGCTGTTCCCCGCGGTGTCACACGCTGCGCGGCTCCTAAGGGTCGTAGCGTGATGTTATATAGCCTATAGCCTTCCTCGATAAATGGACTATCAAACACAAAAAAAAATCAATTCGAACCAGCAGTTCCTGAGATTAGCGCGTTCAAACAAACAAACTCTTCAGCTTTATAATATTAGTATAGATATAATAAGATGGAATGAACTGTCGCCGTCGGCTGTCCCATTTCAAAACCTAGTAAGGGACACTTTTTACAAAAATCGTTTTATTGCATAATCTTGCTAAACTAAGAAGTCCCTACCAAATACAAAAACACCAGCGATTAAAAATCACATAAAAGTAGATAATATTTAAGCATTGATACCTAAGTAAGAGCACCATTCTCGTGACCACTTTAAAACCAATTCAAAACCTAGTAAGTCTCTGGACTTGCTGGGTTTTTAAATGGTCGATGACTCGATGCTCCTTATTAGGTTTTTCAAATCAAGACCAAATATGAACGGTACGGAACCCTTCGTGTGCGAATCCGACTCGCATTTGGCCAGTTTTTTTTTTCTCTTCAGGTCCTATAAAAATGCATGGATAATAAATAGCTAGTATTGCCAAACGGAACCTGCGCTAGCGCGTCTACCCAACTTCCTGCAATAAAATAGCAAACACGATTTTTCCTAACCGCAATAGTTTGTAGGAAAACATTTTATTTTCTATTAAGTATCTAGATTAGATAATTTGATTACATAAAAACCACACTATTCTAAACCCTATCACATTACCATAAGTGTTGGATTGGTGTGGCAGATTACACGGTAATCTTGCGCCGTATGGGGGGTAGTCAGTAGAGCGAAAAATTGCTGGCTACCCACACGAATATATTATTGTGGTTTGAAGTACATTTGTGTATCAGTGATTGTAGGATAAAGTAATGTAACGGTACCTACTTAAGGGGCCGGCGGAGCACGCCTAATTCATACAAACGTAATACCTACCAAAATCATTTGTAAGTAAATCTAACATTATTTATTCCGATTGGATTACAGAATATCTAGTTCCCAAATATATATCTTGAATGGACACTGGATTTAAAAACGAGTTATGAGAAAAAATATGTTTTCTATAGAAATTTGTAATTCCTCATATCTTGTCTTTATAACAATGTCATTTCAAAATATATATTTGTGGACCTGGAGTTTCTTGCCCATTCTTCTCCATACGAATACTACCTTTTGGAAGGGGCGACTAGAATGAATTAAATTTTACTTTAATTTTTGACGTTCAAAAGTGCCTTTAAGGCTCCTTCAAACAGGCGCGACACGCAATAAAATCGCACGCGACACATGAAAGGCACCGCAAGTCGCGCAACGGGCGCGCGGGCGGTGCCTTTGGGGCCGTCTCCACGAGCGAGAGAATCGCGGCGATAGTCTCGCCGTGCCATAAAAATTTCACCGCGATTTTATCGCTATGTGGAGACACGTTCTAAGACAGTGTATAGAAATACGTGGCACGACGATAATTTAATGTGCCTATTTGAAATAAATGATTTGACTTTGACTAGATATTCTGTAATCCAATCAAAATAAATACACAGTACCTTAACAATATGTTTGATTTACAAATTATTTTGGTGTTACATATGTATGAACTACGCATGCTCCGCCGGCCCCTTAAGGCGAAAGCTCCAGGGTAGCCCGTGAAATTCATTTTTTTTTTCTTTTTTGCAATTTGCTGGTCAGTATTAAGTTGTACGTTGATTAAAATATGATTCGCGGCCGTAACAAATATGTATTTACAGAATTATTATCATTAAAATCATCAACACAACTCTCAAAGACCATGTAATCCCCAAGAATGACTATTTCATGAAATCTTGACATTTGGGGATTACATGGTCTTAGAGAGTTGTGTTGATAACTGCAAAAAACGTAAGAAAATTTGAATTTCGCGGGCCACCTTAGCGCGTGTAGTCCGCTGGATGCGTTTGGTTTTGTTTTCTTTGCGTGGTTATTCGAATGAGTCCGTGGCTTAGGCCCCCAATGGCCGAGGCACCTTGGTTGAGTGTAGAATACGGTTTGGAAAAAAAAAAACAATTCTCTTCGTCTCTCTTCTTTGACTCTTTGGTATCTACATCCACCAAATGTTGAGTGTTTATCATAAATTGACGTACCTCAGCCTTATTGCAGCTTCTATTTTAGCGGTTTTACAAAACAGCTCCGTTATGTACAACAACTGAACAACGGCTTGTCCTAGAACCAAAATTTCGAAGATATGTGACATCCCGCACTGGGCCCGATTGGTGGTTTATGGCCCACTCCCTCTCACAGAGAAGGCCTGTGTCCCAGCAGTGGAAACATTTTAGGCTGATTATGCTACACAAAGTTATGAGTAATAGAGACGTCGCTCTACAAAGCTGCCAGGTTCTGAAGGATACAATTTTATTGATCTATGCCACAATAAAGGCTTCTACAAACAGGTGCGACACACGAATCGCGCGCGACACAAAGGCACCGCAAGTCGCGCAACGAGCGGTGCCTTTGTGTCGCGCGCGATTCGCGTCTGTTTGTAGGAGGAGCCAAACTGGAACTACCCGAAATTATTCAACAAAGTAAATTAGTTACCATTCAACATTAGAGGTAATCAATCTTGTAAACAACAATAGCACAATGAATAGCTAACTGGACTATGTATAATTTTGAATAGTAAGTCATGATCGGCTGATTTTGCAATATCCTTTTATTTATCCTTTCACTTTCACTTTCACTTGATTGATCAGTTTTATTCTCAAGTAGTTAAGTGTATATCTAAAGCTGCTAAAAACTCGTATCAGGGCAAAACATATAACACCAAAAAAACAGTTGTTGGTTGGAACTACCATGTTAAAGATTGTCACATGATAGCTAGACAGTATTATCAATTATGGATATTTTATGAACGACCTACGCAGGGAAGGATTTATGATGACATGATTCACAGTAAAAAAGTTTTTAAAAATAAGTTAAAGTGGTGCCAGTTAAATGAAAATAAAATAAAAATGGATATCGTAGCTACACACCGATACAATAAAGACTTCGGAAATTTCTGGAAGGAAACCAATAAACTAAATTATAAATCTAGTCTCCCTTTATCCATAAATGGTGATCAGAATCCTGTTAATATTGCAAATATGTTTGTAAATAAATTTAATCCGCCCCCACCGCCATCTCCGACCACTACTGTCAGCTGTTCGAATGTGTCGCACTCGGCCCATAGTGGTGCGGGGACCCCGCCGACGGTGACGCACCCGCCGCGCGCTTCGCCGCAGATGGTGAGCCCTGCGGAGGTGACGTCGTCCGTTGAACTGAATGTCACAGCTGAGGATGTTTTTGAGTGTGTTAAAGGTATGAAACGCGGCAAGTCCCCGGGTCACGATGGGCTCAGTGTAGAACACGTTTTGTTTGCACCTGCTTTGCTATTTGATAAAATTGCGTTATTATTTAAGTCTTGTATTGACCACAGTTACTTACCTCAAGACTTCATGAAAACCACCGTTGTACCCATAGTAAAAAACAGAACCGGTGATGTGTCCAGTCTGTCTAATTATCGCCCAATATCACTAGCAACCATATTATCAAAAATTTTCGAAAAACTGATTATGTCACACCTAAATGAAACGAACATTCCGCTTAATGACGCACAGTTTGGGTTTCGTCGCGGCCTGTCCACTGACCTAGCTATCTTTGCTCTAAAAAATACTATCCATAAATACACTAATAGAAATACAACAGTATACGCATGTTTTTTAGACCTCAGCCGAGCTTTTGATACAATTAATTACAATATACTCTGGAACAAGTTGAGACAAACGCATGTGCCGAATAAAATAGTAGACCTGTTTGAATATTGGTATAACAATCAAAATAACCAAGTCAGATGGGATAACGCCTTGTCGGAGACGTATAGGCTGACCAGTGGCGTGAGACAGGGTGGATTGACGTCCCCGGTGCTGTTTAAGGCGACATTAAATGACAGCGACCTCGAGCGAGTGGGAGGAGCGAGCGTCACGCCCCGCGACCCCGCACCTGCAGGGGTGCGGGGTCGCGGGGCGTGACGCTGCACGTAACCATACGTTTCAGATGGTGAGGATAATCCTGTCTGATTTTTGATCACCATCCATATTTATTTCAATGTAGTGTTAATAAAAATAAGGTAATATTTTGATATTATATTAAGATTGTAATAATATTATTTTATTACTAATATTATGCATTGAATAAGTTGGTTTATTTAAGGTCTATCTATTCAAACACGAAATCTCATAAGGTGTCATTGTACTCATCATTACGAACTACTTTTACTATGGATTCAAACCTGAAATCGCGAAAAAAAAACAGCTGTTCCCTACATTTTGACGAGTTATGAGAACATAAATGTCGGGAACAGCTGATTTTTTTTTCACGATTTCAGGGTTTGTGCTAAAAGTTATTTCGTGTATGAATAGATACCTTATACCTTATACGCCCACTTGAATTTTTCAAGTGGGCGTGGATGGCCAAATCCGAAACTATGAGGAATAGCGAAAAGTACTCAAAGGAGTCGCGGGCTCGATTTTGATGAAAAATAAAACTGCATCAATGGATTTTTGAAAAATCAATATCTCTAGCCAGGAATCGAACCGGTTGATTTTGATTGAAATAATACACACTGTATTATTACCAGTGATCGGAAAAAGGTGAGCTAAAATACCTAAAGTTCGAAAAAGAACAGAGTCAAAGTGGAGACGCCTTACGACAAAATATTTTTTGGGACTAATGTCCCGGGTTTCAACACATTACTTAATTACAACTAAAATTAATAAAGTAAAACAACTATCGAATTCATTTCCTGTTTTTGTTTTGAATATTAACGACAGGATTGCGAGTAGGTAAGGTACAACATTTGAGCACGGACTAAAATATAAAACAACTGTTTGAATAAAATTCCATAAATAATTGTTGAATCAAATAAAAAATAATTAAATTCAAATATCTCGAAAACGGTGCGTCCTAGGCAAAAAATAACCAAAATTAAACCCCCCCTGTGTAACCCCCGTGCAAGCAGTATCCCAACAAGAATTAAGAAAAAAAAAAAAAAATTCGACCGAAAAAAAATTTGAAAAAAAAATTTCGCGGGTTTTTTACATCAGTAGTCCTCATGGTTTTCGACTAGAGCAACAATAATATTATTATTATTATTCACCTATTAAAATATATTTCAATTTCAATAAAACTTGTTTTTTTCCATTTTTCAAATCATTAACCGAAACATTCGAAAGAATCCTGTTTCTTTCCAAAGGATTTCTTCTGTTAATTTTTCTATGTGACATGCGAAAAAACGGAAAAAACACAATTTGTTTTTTTTTCGTGGAAAAAAACAAATTGTTATTTTCGGCATTTTCAACGCTAATCACAAAGTGTCTCTTGGTTGTTTGTATTGTCTTGGCTATTGTCTTCCACCATCATTGCTCGTTTTTTGCTTTGCTTTTTAGGGTTCCGTACCTACCCCCTATTACTAAGACTTCGCTGTCCGTCCGTCCGTCCGTCCGTCTGTCTGTCACCAGGCTGTATCTCAAGATCCGCGGTAGCTAGACAGTTGAAATTTTCACAAATTATGTATTTCTGTTGCCGCTATAACAACAAATACTAAAAACAAAATAAAATAAATATTTAAGGGGGGCTCCCATACAACAAACGTGTTTTTTTCTTCGTTTTTGCCTTGTGGTACGGAACCCTTCGTGTGCGAGTCCGACTCGCACTTGGCCAGTTTTTTTTTTTATTCTCTTTAACCTCTTCCGTTTTTCTTTTGCGTCCCTGTATAGTAACTATGTAAGAGGGGTCCCTTATTGCCATGTCCCTTGTATGTCTTGGATCGACCAGTTCCGGAAGCAAGCAATCTGTGTAGAATTTAACCAATTTATTTTTCATTTTAGTGTCCCAAAATATGTCATCCTTGAAAATAACTTCTATTTTCACAGGAAATTTTTCCTGCGGAGTTGCCTTTTTCTCGTGTTCTATACAGCCAGAGCTACAAAATAAATGGATTTTTAGGCATCTGCATGGAAGTATAGGCGAAAGTAGGAAGATAGTTGTGCACGACATACCGACATAGGTACTGTAAGTCTACTGACGTAAAAGTTACATCTCCGCAGTCGAAGTCGTACTATATTATATACCCACTCACACGCCCCGAACGCGCACGTTACGCGTTTACGTCATCTAAACTGTCCCGGAACATTTTTTTCGACGGGCCGCGGGGCGCCGCGCCGTCGCACAGTGGTTCGAAATCGACGCCTAGTGGACATTGAAAATCAAAATGGCTCTAGGCGAGAAATAAAAATTGGTACAGCTTTATTTTAGTAATATTTAGTAATATGAAAGCCACAGACAGCACCATCTCCGAAAAAAAAATTTTTTTTTTTTTTTTTGTATGAAGAAAAACACAAAAGTCGTTTTTTCTCACAGCTTAATAAAACTTAAAGCCTGCGGCATACATGGGGTGTAGTCCTACATGAGGCGATCCCGAAATGCTATAACACGCACACCCATGCGCGCCGCTTCACTCACAGCAGAGTGTTGAATTTCGAGAAATTCAGTAAGTGATTTTTACGTTGACTTAGGTGTGATCTTGAAAAATAATGGAATAATAAAATTAATGAGAAATAATGGAATATACTATTCCATTCCATATATTCCATTATTTCTCATTATAATTTATAAAATTAGCATACTAAAGTCAATTACTTTGTATATTTTCAAGATCACACCTAAATCAACGTAAAAATCACTTACTGAATTTCTCGAAATTCAACACTCTGCTGTGAGTGAAGCGGCGCGCATGGGTGTGCGTGTTATAGCATTTCGGGATCGCCTCATGTAGGACTACACCCCATGTAAGCCGCAGGCTTTAAGTTTTATTAAGCTGTGAGAAAAAACGACTTTTGTGTTTTTCTTCATACAAAAAAAAAAAAAAAAATTTTTTTTCGGAGATGGTGCTGTCTGTGGATTTCATATTACTAAATATTATAAATATTACTGAAATAAAGCTGTACCAATTTTTATTTCTTGCCTAAAGCCATTTTGATTTTCAATGTCCACTGGGCGTCGATTTCGAACCACTGTGCGTCGCCACTTAGAGACTTTGATTTTTTTCAATAATTTATTGTTTATTTTTACTGTTTGTTTATATTACGACAGTAAAAAAATTTAATAATATTATTTCAAAATCGAAAGCGATGACCCTATTTTTTATTTACCAAAATAAAAACTTTTTTACAAAAAAAAAACAACCGACTTCCAAAAAACACTACAAAGTGAAAAATAACTTTAATTTTGGAAGTCGGTGTATTTGGATCTGTATTTTAGTTTTTTTGCCACCGACTTCCGAAATTAAAGTTATTTTTCACTTTATAGTGTTTTTTGGAAGTCGGTTGTTTTTTTTTGTAAAAAAGTTTTTATTTTTCACTTTTTAGTGGGTCAGTTTGTCATTTATCTAATTTACAATAGCTTTTACAAAATATCGTTTTTCCGATGCAGGGACGTTAGTTGTTGAGGAGTTCTCCTAGTAAGAACCAGGAGAACTGGAGCTGAGAAGTCACCCTCAGCTCCACTTCACCATAAGCATTGTGACGAGCATAAATTGCTTAGCAACCACATTAAAGTACCTAATCGAATCGTAACCCGTGAAATGCTTATTATTGAGTAGTTCCGGTGGCCATCTGTGGTCTTCATCATCAGTTCCACATCACCAAATGGTGCTTTCCGAAAGCAAATGCACGAGTTACTATAAAAAACTTTTTTACAAAAAAAACAACCGACTTCCAAAAAACACTATAAAGTGAAAAATAACTTTAATTTCGGAAGTCGGTGGCAAAAAACTAAAATACAAATCCAAAGACACCGACTTCCGAAATTAAAGTTATTTTTCACTTTATACTGTTTTTTGGAAGTCGATGTTTTTTTTGTAAAAAAGTTTTTATTTTTCACTTTTTAGTGGGTCAGTTTGTAATTTATCTAAGTTACAATAGCCTAATGTCAACTGCTCATCACCTTTTACAAAATATTGCTTTTCCCGATGTAGGGTCGTTAATTGTTGAGGAGTTCTCCTAGTAAGAACCAGGAGAACTGGAGCTGATTGAGAAGTCACCATCAGCTCCACTTCACCATACGCATTGTGACGAGGATAAATCGTTTAGCAACCATATTAAAGTAATCGAATCGCAACCCGTGAAATATTTGTCATTGAGTAGTTCCGATGCATGGCCAGCTGTGGTCTTCATCATCAGCTCCACTTTACCAAAAGATGATTTCCGAGAGCAAATGCTCAAGTTACTTTAAACAATACCCAAATCGCTATAGCTTTGCCTATAAAATTTGAGGGTTTCCCTCGATTACCATGGGATCCTCTCATCAGATTCCAACTTGATGATAATGGGACCACCTCGAGAGTATACCCTTTCGAACAAAAAAACAAAAAAAGAATTTTGAAAATCGGTCCACAATTGGCGGAGTAATCGCGTAACAAATACACAAAAAAAAAAACATACCGTCGAATTGAGAACCTCCTCCTTTTTTGAAGTCGGTTAAAAAATACCCAAATAGCTATAGGTGTGCCTATAAAATTTGAGGGTTTCCCTTGATTTCCATGGGATTCCCTCATCAGATTCCGAGTTGGTGACAATGGGACCACGTCGAGACCATACCCTTTCAAACAACAAAAGAATTTTGAAAATCGGTCCACAATTGGCGGAGTAATCGCGTAACAAACACACAAAAAAAAAAAACATACCGTCGAATTGAGAACCTCCTCCTTTTTTGAAGTCGGTTAAAAATAGCCCCATTCATACTGAATCGAATGACATAATAATACATACCATTGTTCTTCCAAAGTTATGATCAACAATAAGAATAACATCACGCGAATATCGAATTACGTATGCGTCATCGCGGTCATTTATTTTTTTAAAGATTTTCAAATACAGATAACTTATTTCGTAATGCCGATACAACCACACGGTCTTTGGTACAAATGTACAGACGCCAGCACATCAAGCTACCCGAAACTGTCAAATTTTCCCAATCAATTTTGAACCTTATGCTATAGCGATAAAGTTGAAAATCTTTTAAAGAAATTTGACAGATTGTAGTAGCATGATGTGCTGGCGTCTGTACTACATCTAACCACCCTACTAAAGAACCTGGAACGCGAAGCAATACTCCCATAGACAAAATTACTAAAAATAAAACGTCCGAAAGTGCGCCTGGACATTCTGTGGTTTTCGTTCGATCTCGATTTTGGCGGCCGGACAGTTTAGGATTTTCGGGAGCTGTCTATTTTCGGCAATGTAGGCGTGAGTGGTTATCAAGAATAATTACCCCCACAACTATGTCAATATTAGCATTCAAGTATTTTTTGAAACTCTGATCCGGACTGTCCCTACAAGAATGCGGTATGGATATACTACATTACAATAATTACTTACGTTACTTACCTCAATAATCTATTTTTTGACAATATAAGGCGTTTCTTTTTTAGTAATTTGGACTTACCAGACATTTTCAGCACGAAACTCAAAAGCGAATAAAATTATTTTCTTATTGCTCCGAGCGTTAGCGTCTACCCGTGACAGTGGTCAGCGATGCACTGCCGCCCGTCGCCCGGCAGAGTCCCCGCGTCAACGCGTACCAAGTTTATTCGAAAAACGAACCCTAGTTGAATTATCAAACACAAAACAAAAAAAAACCGTAGACTAAAATTTAGGAAATAAAATTATCTTTTAGATGGTGAAAGTTTTATGAAAATACACCCGATAGTCTTTGCGTGATTGTCGTTTTTTTGTCCGCGGTAGACATTACTTTACAAATTAATTACACTATGTTAAAAAAATATAATTGCAAATATTCACAGATCAAATTACGAAGACAATTGTCTAGTATAACATATTTTATTTTCAAAGAAATCAGGCCAGTCGTTTAGACGTGATGATGAATTCAAAATCATTAGAAATTGTGTATCTGCGCCTTAACCTATATGTCAACGACCTGATTGAGGAGCTGAGCAGCACCAGAGTCGGATGCCATATTGACGGTGAATGTTTAAATAACCTCAGTTATGCAGATGACATGGTTCTGCTCAGCCCCTCGGTCAATGGCCATTTCCATTTGTGAGAATTATGCTGCTCGACACCAACTAACATATAATGTTAAAAAGACAGAAGTAATGATTTTTAAACATGGCAATGGCCCTGATAAGGTCTTGCCAATTACTTTGTGTGGCACAAAATTAAAAATAGTTAGACAATTTAAGTATCTTGGACACATCATAACGGACAACTTAAAAGATGACGATGACATGGAAAGACAAAGACGTAGCATTGCATGTAGAAGTAACATGCTAAATAGACGGTTCTTCCATTGCTCGAAGCAAGTAAAGGTAACCCTGTTCCAGGCTTACTGTCAGTCGTTCTACACCAGTCAACTTTGGTACAAGTTCACGAAGAGTGCATACAACACTCTTCGTGTACAATATAATAACGCGTTTCGGGTCATGCTCAACCTGCCCTGGCGGTGTAGTGCGACTGAGATGTTTGCTGAGAGCGGAGTTACCGACTTCTTTGCCCTCATGAGGAAGCTCAGGGCGTCGTTCTTTTCACGTGTGGTAGCAAGTAAAAATGCTATTGTAAAAGTTGTGTTTCATGCGGTGCATGTACTGAGGGAGACAAAATAATTGTACCTCTTTCGTTTTGGCTTCTCTGGCGTGAAATTTTAATGTTTATGTATTTAGTATAAGTTATTTTATTTTATTTTTAGTGTAAGTTTTCAATTTTAATTTTATGGGTGCTAATGCCTGAAATAAACGATTATTATTATTATTATTATTATATTGTTGCTGTGTTATCTACGTATTATGTAACATATTGGCACGGAGTAAATAGTCCGTGAACATGTCCCGAATTGAGGGTAATCGAACCAGAAATGCTATTCTGTAAAAATCTCACTGATATTTGAAAACTTAGGGTCAGTTCACACCGAGACGCGACGCGACGCGACGCTGCACGCACACTTTTAAAAGAGTGACTCAAAATATACTTTATTTTCTACACGAAAAGGTACACATTGCATTGTGAGAGTTCAGAATACGTTGCGCGGCGTCGCGCTGCGCCTCGCGGCGTAGAGCGGCAGCGCGCGGCGTGCGAGAGCGGCGCTGCGCAGCGCAGCCGAGGCCGCCGTGGCGACTTGTCTCTACTATTTCCGTCACACGTCCCACTGCGCCGCGCGGCGTCTAGCTGCGCCGCGCGGCGTCGTGTTGCCAACGATTTTACGATGCACCTCGCGACGTTGGGATGCGTCTCGCGACGGCGCGCGGCGCAGCGCGACGTCACTGGCCTGTTCTAGTATCGTCACGTCACATCGCGTCGCGTCGCGTCTCGGTGTGTACTGACCCTTAGGTGAAATGAGCTTTAAGTGAGCTGTCAATACCAATAGTGTCAATTCCTAGCAGGTCAAGGTTTACCTGTGTGCCACATCCGTTCAGCCGTTTTTGCATGATTGAGTAACAAACATCCAAACTGACAAACTTTCACATTTATAATATTAGTAATTATAATATTCTCTAGAGGGGCTTGTGGCTAAGGAATATCAGCCGCAAGGGTCGATCGATCAGGTTAAGCAACGCTTGCCGTGTTTGGTCCGTGGATGGGTGACCATCTTCACATACCGTGACCCCTCCGTGCCTCGGAAAGCACGTTAAGCCGTTGGTCCCTGCTGTCATTCGTGGATCTTTGACAGTCGTTACGGGTCGTCAGATGCCCGAAAATCTGACAACCAGTCTTACCAAGGGGTATCGTATTACAGTTACAGTAACTGGGTTGTGGAGATCAGATAGGCAGTCGCTCTAAGTAAAGTACTGCAGGTATTCAGCTGCATCCAGTTAGATTGTTAGGGCTATGAAAGAGAATTAGGACATTTCTCAGGAAATCTAAAAATAAGATTGATATGTATCAAGATATTATTCATACGATCTTGTCCCACGCATGATTACCGGGAACACATTGATTCACTTCAAAGTCCTTCAAAAACTTTCCAGAAGATTTTCATTTCCAGAGATTTGTACAAAAAATGTACCGCTGAATATTTAATAGGTACCATGAATATGAAGTGAAATTGTCACTATCAAAAATAATATCGTGATTCATTATCATCTAAAGATAATAATCAATGTGTTTCAACGAAAAGGCGTCGTCATATGTTACTAAGAATCGTCATATTTGCATATTACTGTAATTAAGTAGGAAATTAGTCCAGTTTTTCCATTTAAACAGGGGTTTAGTAGAGTTCCATTAAGACCTATTAATGTACAGGTTTGTAAACAGCCTTTCAAAGTTACCCCAAAATAATGACACCAAGTGCAACTTCCCGTGATAAGCTACCAGAAGTATTTCATTGCTAACTTTATGTGATAGCTCAGTACATATGCTAATTTGCTTAATTTCTTACAAACGATACCGCTACACCAGTATTTTATATGGAGCGACTGCTTATCTGACCTCCACAGCCCAGTGACTCGGTAATACGATACCCCTTGGTAAGACTGTTTGTTAAACTTTCGGACTTCTGACCACCCGTAACAACTGTCAAAAATCCATGAATGACAGTCGGGACCAAGGACTGAACAAGCTTTCCGAGACACGGAAGGTTCTTGATATGTAAAGATGGTCACCCATCCATGGACCAACCGCGGCAAGAGTAGCTTAACCTGATCGAACCGTGCGCCTGTTATTACATAGCCAAAAGCCCCTTTAGATAAGAAACACATAATTATTAATTATCGGTAACATTGTTTATAGTTCAATGCAACCGCTCATTCAGATACAGATCGTACTATCTATATCCCACGCGGTTATATCATTCAGGTCAATGACATTATTGTTAAACGTTCTTGTGTAACCAACGTACCTATAAATAAATCAGTTATATTTGAAGTGGCTCTTGACAATCTTGTATTTGCTAATTTTGAAAGGTGATGATTCTGCTACCTGACTGGCCAATTCCTGTCGGCTGCAGTATTCCTGTGTTCCATTCTGATGTTCGATGGTGATGAGGTTGACGGTAAAATGACAGGAACCTTTGTCATTCAACACAACTGCCCACCGAAAGAGCCGAAAAAAAATTCCTGATGAACATTACCCAAGGTCAGGGGCCAGGGGGATCTTTAAGCTTTCTTCCTTATTTTAAGCAGCCATCTTTTATTTCGTTACTTTTTTAAGCCACGACAGTCTGCTCATCCGAATACTAGGCAAAGACCTGCCTATGATTTCCCGCTATTTCATTCCAGGGCTAATGTGGAACATTGCTTGTAAGGTCTATCTATCTCGTCACGTCAACTTGTATGATATTTCATGTGTCAGCAACAGACATTCGAGAAACCGTTTTCTATGGAAGATGAAGAACTTTTCCACCCTGTTCCTCATCCATACTAATAAAAAAAAATCAAATCTAATACCTATTATAAATTCGAAAGTAACTCTGTCTGTCTGTCTGTATGTTACCTTTTCACGCCTAAACCACTGAACGGATTTCGATAAAATTTGGCAGAGAGATAGATTCTATCCCGGAAAAGGACATAGGATAGTTTTTTCGACAATCCTCGCGGCCGACGCCGCGGGCGGAAGTTAGTACTTCTATAAACGAATGCCGTAGAGAAAAGATTCCACACCGCACAATTCAGCACGCTCGCGCGCTCCGATCGCGGCAGAAACAATGCGGGTGTGGAGGTGCCCCGCGCAGTTGGAGCGCGCTGGATCGTCTATGTTGACCCAGCTATTTAGCAAGGCTGACTAACAAATAGCGGTTCTTCATGGTCTCTAGCAGTTTACACGCTTACGCGTGACGTGGGTATCTATTTAATTGAGTATGTAGGCTTTGCCACCCACTGTAAATACTTAAATGGTATGGACATAAGTTAAACCGTTAATTTCGTCATAGCGTTATTGATTTGTCAATTTATATTTAAGGAAGGTCGATGCTAAAATGCCTGAGGTGCAGTATTTACATGACAATTAGAAATCTAATCGGATAGGAAATACTGTGTTTTTAAAACATTCAATGGGCTGGAGCCACAGATATAGATAGACCTAGATAACGCAAGTATCACGAACTGTATGAAAACCAAGCGTGCCATTTTTTGACTACCTACTATGACGTCAAAAGCTCGCGCTCTCGCTCACGCTTACCCAGCCAGCAGTACACAGGACTGAGCGCGAAAGTGGCGGCTTATGATTTTTTATCGTAAGCTGGTGCGATTTTTGGCACGCGAAGTAGTTGCTCTTGCGTTATCTAGGTGTATCTATATCTATGGCTGGAGCCATGACTGTTGTTGAGCTGTTCCATCTCGCAAATGACTGAGAAATAATCGAATTGATAGAGTGGGAGAGGTGCTTCAGAAAGCACGCTAAGCCATTGGTCTCGGCTGTCATTCGTGGATCTTTGACAGTCGTTACGGGTAGTCAGAAGCCCGAAAGTCTGACAACCGGTCTTATCAAGGGGTATCGTATTACCCAGTAATTGGGTTGTGGAGGTCAGATAGGCTGTCGCTCCATGTAAAATACTGGTATTCAGCTGTATCCAGTTAGACTGGAAGCCGACCCCAACATGGTTGGGAAAAGGCTAGGCAGATGATGAGAGAGGGAGAAGTACAAAAAGGCGCAGAAGAAAAATAAAATTGCCATGTTTTCATCAATCACTGAACCTCTCAATATGCAGTTCAAAGGCTATTGCCATAATCACTCTGCTTGATAGACAAAAAGGTGATCGCAGTTTATTGTTATTAGCAGTCAGTAGGACGCTTCTGCCATAATCCCTCAACCAGTTGCCACCTTTTACAAAACCCAGGGGTCCGAGACAGCCCAAACTTTTCCCGAAGCCACACAAAGTTGTTTTCAGTCCTTTCTGGAAATAGAACATCATCTTAAATGACAACCAGTCCATAATTTTACTCTAAAGTGCGTCACACAATAAATCACATTATATACCTATCATCACAAGAATAGAAACTGTTTTCACATTATCATTATGTACCTACTTACATAAGTGACGTATGTAATACATACAACATTGTCCAAGGCAGAGGCTAATAATGTTGTATTACATACGTCACTTATTTAAGTACATAATGATAATGTAGACAGTTTCCCTTCCGCTACACTCAGAGCGGGAGGGGTCATTTGAAGATTTCCCATCCTGAAAAAAAAAAGGCATAGGCTGATGTAATGTTACATAAAGCTTCTATTTCCAGAAGGTAGGCAGATGTGTTTTGTAAAAATCCAATAACACTTTTACCCATCTGAATTTCGAACCCATGACATGGTCTAGTGGGCGCAATTGCGTTTGTTAAACGTAGGGCGTTTAACAAACGCACTTGCGCCCAATAGACCAACGACGACGCACTAATCATAATTATACTTAATACTGATTATTATTACTACAATTAACGGTAACTACACATAGTTATAATACTATTAGAAAAATAACGCAATACAAGAAGTTGTTACGCTTTTTTGTGTAACGTAATCTTTAATGCATTAGTAGATAATGTATCTTTTTACCGGGTACTTATATAATATATTTTTTATAAGATGAGACAAGAATCGGCACAATCTGTAGTAATCTGTACTAATGTAGGCTTACTTTAGTAATATTTTTTAACCAGTAGCGGTATCTACAACGCCACATGCGAACAACGCGTCATACTGACGTCACGCCAAATCCTGCATCTCGCAAGCAGAGTTTACCGCGCAACTAGCATAGATACAACGGCCGCCCATGAATCATCGGGTGGTGATGTTGTGCCGGAGGATCCTCCCACCCTGTTCCTCATACCTCTATAAACCTATTAGTTCTTATATGGCACGTAAACGGCACTTTCATCAGCGCAGATCAGTTCTATCAGCCACATCAATCATTTCAATCTCAGCCTTACTCCAAATTATGAACCCTGATTGCCTTCCATCCAACCACATCAGCATACGTGACATTAGCCATGTATGTATAGGGCTTCAGACTCCTAACCTTGGAGGGGTGTCGCTTATTGGATGAGGGGTCTCGGTGAGCATGAACTGGGATTATAATTATAGCAGAGACTAATAATAGTTTGTTTAGTTAAGACCTGTTCTTGTAAATAATCTAGGTGAGGTATTAAGATTTCCTCAAGTTTGGAAACTGATTTGAGGTCCTGCTACTACTTCTTTGTCATCTGTGTCTTTGTTCATCTGTGTCTTTGTTCATGTCCCTGATTTTTATAAATGTCTGATTTGGACCTCACGTCATACCAGACTGGTGGTACATCTACATGCGAGTAATTAGCCTATAATGTTCCCACTGCTGGGACAAAGGCTACCTCTTGGTGAGAGGGAGTGGGCTGTAATCCACCTAGCGGGCGCAGTGCGGGTTGGTGTAGATATCACATGCCTTCGAATTTTTGGTTCTAGGACATGCCGGTTTCCTCACGATGTTTTCCTTCACCGTTTGAGAGCATTTGTGATGAAATAATTTGCACAAAGTAAAGCGCCTGTCGGGGTTCGAACCTACGACCTACACCCATATACCTGGGCCATTCATTGCTCGCATTTATAATGACTTCAAACGCCATACTAAACATTAACTACGAAAACATTGTACAATTTTAGCCGCTGCAACTATCATCATCTGCCTAGCCTTTTCCCAACTATGCTGGGGTCTGCTTCCAGTCTAACCGAAATGCAGCTGAATACCAGTATGCGACTGCCTATCTGACCTCCACAACCCAGTTACTGGGTAATACGAATGCCCTTGGTAAGACTGGTTGTCAGACTTTCGGGCTTCTGACTACCCGTAACGACTGTCAAAGATCCACGAATGACAGCCGGGACCAACGGCTTAACGTGCTTTCCGAGGCAAGGAGGGGTCACGGTATATAAACATGGTCACCCATCCACAGACCAGCCGCGGCATGCGTAGCTTAACCTGATCGATCGACCTGTGTGGCTGTTATTATTTAGCCACGGGCCCCTCCAGCCGCTGTATCTACGTCCTGGAATGACTAGCGTCCAACTAACAATTCAGTTCATTACATTGTAATAAAGACTGCACTGTTCTCTTTAGTACTGGGCTATTTACTCGTAGGTGAATGATCTATGATGTCATGCAGATGCTACGTAATATTCCTGCTTAGGTCCTGGGGATTAGCTAAGATTAGCTAAGTTTGTGTCCCACTGCTGGGCAAAGGCCTCCCCTTTTTCCTTCCAAACCTCCCTGTCTTGTGCGATCTCCGGCCATGTTGGCCCTGCGAATGATATTAGATCGTCACGCCACCTTCGCCTTGGTCTACCTCGACGGCGATGTCCTGCCTCAGGCGTCCAGTGAGTGACGATCTTTGCCCATCTCTCCGGGTGCATTCGAGAGACGTGTTTTGCCATATAAATTATTTATAGCTGCCCGGCGCTACTTCGTTTGCGTGGTGTTCTACCCCTTACCCTTCCTACCCCTACCCTACTCCTACTCCTACCCTACTCCTACACTATTCCTACCCTACTCCTACCCTACTTCTCTACCCTACTCCTAACCTACTCCTACCCTACTTCTACCCTACTCCCATAGATATATTAATTTTTTCTCTGCGTAAGAAAAATCCTCGTACTTCAAGGAATATTCTAAAAAAGAATTACCGAAATCGGTTCAGCTGTTCTCGAGATTTGCGCTTAGCAAGACATTCAGCGATTCATTTTAATATTATAGATGTAACTTTGTTTCTGTTTCCTGCCATATCACCAAGGTTGAGTAGTCCTCATTCTCTTGATCTTATCCCAATTAATTGTGGTCGGTGCAACATGTATTTTCATCCATCCATACTAATATATCTGTCATCGTCTGTATCAAAGTGTCTCTGTCTATCTGTTACCTCTAACAGCTGTACCGATTTAGATGAAATTTGGTATAGAGATAGTTTGAGTCCCGGGAAAGGACATAGGATACTTTTTATCCCGATATTCCCACGGGATCGACACTTGGGCGGGTGAAACCGCGGGGCGCTGCTAGTATTCACATAGTTCATCCATTGTATGGTACATTGTTTCTTTAGCCATCCAAATTTATACGCAACTCTTTCCTCATTTTATCAATGTCGAGAAGTGTTTTCAGGAATTTAGGCTTCGCCGTTACCCTCTTAACCAACCAATCAGCCTATAATGTTCCCACTGCTGGGACACAGGCCTCCTCTCTGTGAGAGGGAGTGGGCTGTAATCCACCACGCGGGCCCAGTGCGCGTTGGTAGATGTCACATCTTCGAATTTTTGGTTCTAGGACATGCCGGTTTCCTCACGTTTTTTTCCTTCACCGTTTTGAGAGCAGTGGTGATGAAATAATTTACACAAAGTAAAGCGCTAGTCTGGGTTCGAACCCACGACCTACAACTCGGTAAGTCGCGGCCGTTACCACTGGGCCACCACTACTGTACCCTCTACCCTCTTAAGCAGGACTTAATTTTAGCATCACTTTAGAAGGTATTCCCTTATTCAGAAATATGTACACATATACAGTCACGAGCAAAAGTATGTATACACTTGGCTTTATTCAAAGGCGATTTTCTCCTTTATTTTTGATTGAAATTTTATATTATTAGGAACATAGTATTTTCGAACCAATAGGTTTATGTAAAGTGTCGTATTTCAACGTTGCATTCGTTATTTCGTGAAAAAATCGCAATTGAAAGTTGCCAAGTGTTGACATATTAGTGCTCATGACTGCACACATAGTACATCGCATCCATGTATTTATATCTGCCGGAAACCATGCACTTTCCCACAATTTCTAAAACAGTTGTCAAACACATGATGACGTTTCATCACACCAAAACCAGGGCCATCTATTCAGCGGTTATAAGCGACACAAATGGACGAACACATTGGATTCGATGCTGTCAGTGTTACAAAACAGTGAACTTCTGAGTCTGTCTTATATTTATTTCTCAGGAAGTAATATTTTGGTGTCAACATCAAAGCTGTTTGGGTAATTAAATGAACTGATTCAGGGCTGTCACGTCGTTTGAAAGAGTGATTTGGATATTAATTAATTAAAAGTCATTTAAGTATTAAAATTAGGCTGAGAATCAGCACTTTTTGTAAATACATTAAAAATGTAAAGAAGGTTAAATATTACTTGTTTAATTCTAGCTCTAGTTTTATTTTGACATCGTAAAAGTAATAATTTGTGTTGGAATAGGGTTGTTATTTTCGGAATCATTGAAGCTTTCAGTAGATTGAAGTTTTTAACTCGCGATCCCCGAAAGACTTCTCGTTTTCTGCTGTATCTTCACTATTTTCACTGTTATAACGGGTGTAAAAAAATGACGACTGTCTAACGATTTCAACTGTCTAACTATCACGGTTCATGAGATACAGCCTGGTGACAGACAGACGGACGGAGGACGGACAGACAGCGAAGTCTTAGTAATATGGTCCCGTTTTTACCCTTTGGGTACGGAACCCTAAAAAGACACAACTAAGCACATCTTGTAATCCGTACCGAGGTAGTGTTTGATGAATGAGCCAACCCTACACCACAATTCTCGTTTTCGCAAAGCATGCATGACTAACCGCAACCATTCGGAGTTTCCGCTTTCCGGCTAAACAGTTCCAATTTTATCTGAATATTTATTTTTGTGTTAGTTCATTGGTTCTTATAATACTGGCCTCTTTTAAGACTCCAGGATCTCTGTTCAAAAAGAGATGAAAAAAAATTTGAAGTGAAAACTTGTTCAGGCGCGTTAGGCATTTTTTGAGATTGGAAAAAGCCATTGAACTCGCACCACTGTTACCGTAAGCGACACCGCGCGTGTTTTGTTTATATGACGATTAAAGAATACCCGCTTCGGATGTGTTCGGCTGTCCCCGGGATGTAGGTACTCGGTTTTAATGTATCTCCGATAAGTCACTGAGTGATAGCAAAGTATTCTGTTTGTGTTTTGTTTTTGAAATACAGATCCCAAAGACACCGACTTCCGAAATTAAAGTTATTTCATAATTTGTAGTTAATTTCTTTTTGAAGTCGGTTTTATTATTTTTTTAATTACTTTTTTATTTCAATACACTGTTTATTTGCAGAACATGTTATGTGCCTTTCAGTCTGTACTAAATAAATGTATTTTCTTTTTTTCTTTAAACCTACTTGCTAGCCTTGCGTAATCAAGATGCGGGTACCTAAACTAGGCCATTTTAATCAGTCCTTTTACACTTAATAATAAATAAATCATCGTCAACGAGACGTTCAGCCCTAGCAATACCAATGATTAAGCTAAATTGATGCAACTATGAGGTCGACGCCCTGTCAGTTGTATTCCTGGGTCCTATCAAAGAGTCAGCTGTGATGTGTGATGTGGTACTGTTCTATTTTATGCCTATGACGGAGAGAACTCAGTGAGGATTTTTGACATTTATTTTACCTACGGAAGTGAGCGGTCCGACGACCTTGTGTAGGCCGCAGGAGTTGGATGCGAGAAGCATAGAACCGGTCGAAGTGGAGGTGCTTGGGGGAGGTCTATGTCCAGCAGTGGACGTCTTTCGATTTGCGACCACCCTCCCACCGGAATCCGGCGTCAAGCAGACTGCTGTGTTACGTCGATGCGTGGGAGTTCCAGTGCCTTAGGCATCTTCTGGGCGCGCTGGTTCCATCATAGAACTTATCCATCGCTTTCCATCAGGCGTGATCGAGGTCAAGAGCGGGCCCATTCAGCAATAAAGAAAAAACCGTTTTAAATTAAGATCAAGTTAGTTACCTAAATTAAATATACATTACCCAATTTGTTTTTTATTTGAAATGTAATACTGCTGCAAGTAATCGGAGAATCAATTAGATCTGATTACGTGATAAGATTAAACTTTGTAAATTAAGTGATTAATGCGTTTGACACAAAAGCTTTTTGTTGCTTTTGATAACAATACATTATTCACACGTTTTTGCAATCGTTTCATAAGCAATCTGAATTGATTCGAGATATTTGCGAACAACTATGAACAATTCTGAAGAGTTTTTGCCCAAATGTTACTGCAATGTTTGTGCTAAAATTAATTTCGGAGTTAACATTTTTAAACGTAAACATGGATGTGGCACAGGAGCGGTGGAGGGTTGGAATATAGAGAAGTAGAAGCCGAGCAGTGGGTCCTAGCTGAGTTATGAATGATGATGATATAATAAAAAAAATTGTCACTACTGGACAAATGAATAATCAGCCTATACTGTTCCCACCGCTGGGACACAGACCTCTCCGTGAGAGGGAGTTGGCCATAATCCACGCGTACAAATGCATGTCATTCCAATCTGATCTAAGCAGCCTGTCTGTATTGTCCTATTGCAGGGCAAAAGCCTCCCTCTGCCGTTTCTAATCAATTATGGAAAAATGCAAGCAGATACCTACTTACAAAAAAGTGTGTAAAATTCAAACGTACTTTGACGACATGTAAATCAGAATAATGGATACAAAAAAAGAAAGGAAACCTTGAAAAAAAATATACCTTCAAAAAACCTTTCAAAGAATACCTTGATGAATGGCGTGATAAGTAGGTAGGTAATTCTGGCTAGAATAGGGATGACTAGTGAACGATGGCGGATAGAGTTGTACAATGGACAAAGAACATGCTGCGAAGACCCCAAGTCAATTGACATAAGGGTTGATTATGTTTTATCACGAGTAAAGGCTCCCGCCAGGACAGGCGCGACGCGAGTGACGCGACGGTGCGACGCGATTTTGGTAGAACAATTTGCTAGAAGTTTTCATAGAAATTGTTCTACTAGAGTCGCGTCGCGTCGCGTCTGTCTGTGTGAGCCTAACACTACTGCTCTCAGCGGGATTGTCCGAAAGGGTTATCGCTGGCCCGGAACATAAAGGGCTAAGGAAGGAACACGGGTGGGTTTTAGTCAGTAAGAGTCTGAGACTCCCTTCCGCTCCACCCAGAGCGGAAGGGGTCATTTGATGATTTCCCATCCGAAAAAAGAAAAAAAAAACTACTGCTCTAAATAAATCGCCCAATCTCAATAACTAGCTACTATCTTTTCCTCATACCACTGCCACATCTCTTCCTTTACATAATCTTTGCCCTAGTCAAGACGCGTGACGAAGGAATGATAGTAAGAATGTGAGTGTGTATGTTTGTATGTTTTACTCGTATTTTATACGGAATGCTGTCTAATTTTATATTAGCGAGGCTTGTGGAGTGATTCATTCATTTTGTATGTGTATGAGGGAGTGTTTAGATGATGGTGGTGATATTTCGGGATGTTTATTGATGATTTTTTTTTAGTGTGATCTGTGGATTTGTATTTTTGGGGAGTGATAAGTCTGTAGCGGTATTTATAACGCCACATGAGAGCAACGCGTCATACTGACGTCACGCAAAATACTGCATCGCGCAAGCAGTTTACCGCGCAACTAGCATAGACAGAACGGCCCGACATGAATCATCGGGCAGTTGCCCGCCAGACACAACACCTGTCTGGTCGGAGGATCCTCCCTTTTCTATAGAGTATGAGTGAGCTTTACACCCTGTTCCTCACGCCTCTATAAGTATTTACGCTTGTCATTGATTATGTGGAGAGTAGTTTGGTTAAAATTGGTGTTTTTTGTGATAACATGGCTGTTGCAAGGGTAGAGTGAAAAGGTAACATACATACAGACAGATAGAGTTCCTTTCGAATTTATAATATTAGTATGGATGCAGTGGGACAGTGGTCATCTTCTTCATCTGCCTTTTTCCAACTATGTTGGGGTCGGCTTCCAGTCTAACCAGATTTGGTTGTATACCAGTATTTTACATGGTGCTACTGGTACTGGCTTTCTGACCTTCACAGCCTAACTGGGTAATACTATATCACTTGGCAAGTCTGGCTGTCAGACTTTCGGGCTTCTGACTACCCGTAAGGCCGTAACGACTGTCAAAGATCCAGGAATGACAGCCGGGACCAACAGCTTAACGTTCTTTCCAAGGCACGGAGGGGTCTCGGTATGTTAAGATGGTCACCCATCCACAGACCAACCGCGGCAAGCGTAGCTTAACCTGATCGATCGACCTGTGCGGCTGTTATTATTTAGCCACGGGCCCCTCACCTAATATAAATCAACTATGATTCTTTAAAAATCCACCCACTAGATTTCATTCAGTTGTCTTCCCAATAAAATTCCATACAAATCAATGTCTTAATTGTATAATCAGTTTCATATTACTCAGTACTTCCCTGGTTGTAATACCCAAAACTTCCTGAAAATCCCCCAATGTTCAATCAGTTTCAAATTACCTCTCAGGCCATCCCCATCTCCTATAAAGTAATAATCAGACGTATTCCACTTTGGGCACCCGCTTAAATGGCACCTGAATGAATGTGCCGCTGTGTGTCAGGTGCATTCACTCAGGTGCCATTTAAGCGGGTGCCCAATGTGGAATACGTCATAATCAGCCTATAATGTTGCCACTGCTGGGCCACAGGCCTCCTCTCTGTGAGAGGGAGTTGGCCGTAATCCACCGTCCGATTTCACATGCCTTCGAATTTTTGGTTCTAGGACATGCGGGTTTCCTCACGATGTTTTCCTTCACCACCACCGTTTTGAGAGCAGTGGTGATGAAATAATTTACACAAAGTAAAGCGCCTGTCAGGGTTTGAACTTGCGACCTAAAACTTGTAAGTCGCAGCCGTTACCCCTGGGTCACCACTGCTCCGTTAATAACTATGATTGTTTGAAAATCAGACCACTATTTAATTCAATTGCCATCCAAATAAAATCCGATACAAATCAATGTCTGTTTTTTCCAAACCACCGCTAGGCTAGTTAACCATTGTCCTTCTGACGATTTATCTCAATTGTACTAATTATAATAAATAATGCTGTTTGAATTAGCTTGAGTGCTCGACATTGTAGTCGTTAGTTCCTATTGTTGTCTATACATCGTGTCTGTGACTGTGTGTAGTCAATTCAAATTCTTGTTTCCAATTGATGTTATTTCCACTGAAGCGAATATTAACTTTGTGCAAGTGTAAATTAAGTTGATTGCAGAATGACTAGTGCTATTGAAAACTGAACTTTTTTTTGTGGGTAATAAATTTTTTTTTGTCCAAAACTGATATTTGTTGACATGTTTGGAAAGTTAATCGCGAACGCAGTTTAATTAAATTGTGCAGTAGCTTCGATTTTCTCTTAAAACACAGTACCTACAAGTGGTACAAGAGTGCAAGCATTTTTTTCATGTCTGAATGTCGAATTCTGCATTTGATATTTTAGTGTCTGTGATCCCAATTACAATAGAGAAATCCTCTCTCATATTTGAGATCTAGAGTCGGCTAAGCGTGTGTTTATTAATGATTATGATATTTTATGTTATTCGATGTAAATTCAGACAGTCTCTTGCATTATAACCTTTTATTTATTAAGGTCCACCATCTTTTGTGTATAACATACTTTAGTAAATAGCCTCGGACTTACACAGTCGCCAATTACAGGTCAACCAGCAATCTTAGAAATAGGTGATGTGTTAACACATAATCATAATAAAACCAAATGCTCTAGAATTTAGAAATTATACAATTATGGCAAAATACTTCTTAAACTTATGATTAATAACAAAAAGTTTTATACAGCTGAATACCAATATTTTACATGGAGCAACTGCCTATATGACCTCCACAGCCCAGTTACTGGATATTACGATACCTCTTGGTAAGACTGGTTGTCAGACTTTCGGGCTTCTGACTACCCCGTAACGACTGTCAAAGATCCACGAATAACAGCCAGGACCAACAACGGCTTAACGTGCTTTCCGAAGCACGGAGGAGTCTCGATAAGATTCACAGACCAACTGCGGCAAGCGTAGCTTAACCTGATCGATCGACCTGTGCGGCTTTTATTATTTAGCCACGGGCCCCGTGGCTAAATAATCCAATCCTTTATAAAAAAGTTTCACGAATACTGTGAAACTTTATAGACAGACAAAACACAGTAAAACCACAATAACTAACTCCCCTCCATTCCCCACACAATTACAAAGACTTGATGAAACAACACACCAACACATGCATTTCTATTGCGACCCATTTACAAATGGATGCACACTGATTGAATGAGACCGCCATTTAGACAATTGTTCTGAATTGAAGCAACATGTGTTTATAATTTCAATAAACGCATGCGCTGTCCTATGTGGTATTTAACTTCATTCAAATGGGGCTTGGGCGATACCCAAGCCGCTGGTTTAATCTGACTATCTGAGTCACCAAACTTAAAATGATGGAATAACATAATCAGCCTATAATGTTCTCACTGCTGGGACACAGGCCTCCTCTCTGTGAGAGGGAGTGGGCCGTAATCCACCACGCGGGCCCAGTGCGGGTTGGTAAATGATGGTATTAACTATGGTAGACTAATACCATTTTAGGGTGCTCTACCCAAAGGGTGCCAACGGGACCCTATTTTCGCTGTCCGTCCGTCATCGTCAGTCCGTCTGTCTGTCACAGGGCTGTATCTTTTAAACCGTAGGACAGGTAGACACTTGAAATTTTCACAGAATGTGTTAGTACAAATTCTGTGAAAATTTCAAGTGTCTATGAAAATGAAGAAGGCTGTCGTAGCCAGCATGTAGTCATGCTGGCTACGACAGCCTGCTTTGTTTCGTCAAGCTATCTTACCATTGCTCTTCTACATTATAGTGTGGCGTTTAGGTTACTTACCACAATATTTGATACCACGTTTTCTACAATATATAAATAAAATCTATACATATAATAAATTTGTAGAAAAGTGGTGTCTGTACAATGGAAATATATAAAAAAAAAGTAGCAGGGGTTGTTATTATATCGATGCCGAACCCGAAATTGTAATTAATTTTTTTTTTGTCTGTTTGTCTGTTTGTCGGTTTGTCTGTTTGTCGGTTTGTCTGTTTGTTTGTGCACGCTAATATCAGAAACGGCTTATTCGATTTAGATGCGGTTTTCACAAATATATTGTAGTAGGCTTCACTTAACATTTAGTGTTTATTTCATGTCAATCGGTTCATAAATAAAAAAGTTATGTCAATTTAAAGAATCACGGCGAACATTTGTTAAGGTATTCTATCAGAGTACGGACACGCCTCGGGCCTGCGCGTCCGATCTTCGGAACTACTGGACGGATTTGAATGATTTTTTTTTGTTGTATAGTTATTATGGCTGGACAACATTCAGGCTATAATGTTTCTTGGAAACTTGAACACCTGATGCAGAACCGAAACAGACCAGCTTAACTATAAGAGATACAAAAATGGTACCATAGCAAAAATTGTTCCACGTGATGAGGATTTTCTGCTGAGAGAATAAATTTTAAGATCTGGAACACCTGATGGGGAACTCCAAGAGCCCAGCTACACCATAACACATATAGGAATGACGTCTTAGTAAAAGTTACTCGGTCTGATGGGCATTTCCTGTTGACTTATAAAAATCGAAGATCAGAAACATCTGATGTGGAAATCTAAGCTATCACTAATTTCACCTCCACGCGGTGAAGGCGGTAACAGTTTAGGACTGATTTTCGATGACGATGGTATATCATTGAAAATTTGACTCTACTGGCCAAAACTCCCATTTTTTTTTTTTAACCTCAAGAAATGCTCATGCATTCTGCACTACCACGGGGAGATAGTGCAGTTATGTGGGACTCTAACCCACTAAAACTCCACGGTGTCCTCCTCTGCCGCTTACGGCGGGAACATGGGCACGCGTTAGCACTCATCCGTGAACCCGCCGCGGCTGTCCGTCACCGGACCCTCCGCTGGGGAGTACTCCCCATCACCGGCGCACCAGAACACATAGCACGCCGTGACCACCCCAGGGACCAAACCAGCACATGGGCCAGACGATCCCGTGTCTGGGCACCCTTGGTAGGGGAGCAGTCACTTAGATTTTAATTGATCAGGTATCTTCATAATAAAACTATAACCATGCCTAGAAGAGGTCAAATCTTTCCCAATGTTCCAAAGGAGCTAAAAGATTGAGGATCATAAGATCCCAAGAATCTACCGAAGAGCGTCAGGAGAGACTTGATGCTGTTTGAGAACATCAGGCTGCAACTCGCTCCGTGGAAACCTCTTCTCAGCGTATTTACGCATCTGCATCCAGATCTCTAGAGACCAGTGAAGAATATGATGCGCGACTGACCGCTGATACGGTGAGATTATCATACATTGTTCCGAACACGCACACAACAAAATATTCATAATCAGAAAGTGAGAAAGAAAGAATTGCTGGAGTACGGCATGAAGAGACAGATTAAGAAGAGCGCAACGAACGTTTGAATTCTGATCGACTTCGACATTCTCTGAACAGAATGTCGATATCATCTGAAGAATCGGATGTGTCTCAAGATATAGCCGTAGGGCATGGCGACCTTCCTTGGGTTGATAAGGAACGGAGTGCATTTACGTATACTCCTATGATTGACTACGCCACATATTCCGCCATCGGAGGTATGGTTAAAAATTTTACTTTTTGTGAAGCTGTTAAATAGCAAAAAGAAACAAACGGTATGTGTTGCTCAGGTGGGAAAGTACATATTGAAATATTACAAAATCCTCCAGAAATATTAAGATCACTGCTAATCGGTGACCATCACAGTCAAAACATTTCTTGAACAACATTCGTTCGTACAATAATGCCTTTCAAATGACATCTTTTGTTGCGAAACGAAGGCCCATTTATGCCAACATTCAAAGTGCAAGGCCAAGTTTACCACCCTATTGGTTCATTATTGCCTGAAAATGACGTCTCGAATCGTCTCGCGCATCCCGTTGTTATCCAGTCCCCGGGTTCTTAGAATTCGACATCAGACGTTTCAGATCTTCGATTTTGACTACCCCGTTGTCGCTGGCATAACCAACAGGATCCGCGTACGAAGTCGCGGGCAGAAGCTAGTAATGAATAACATTTAAGGCTGCGTCGACCGCGCAGTGGCGCCCTCATAGTTTGTTTGGTTATTTCTTTTATTTTAGAATGAATTTGCAGAAAATAAGCACGTTAAGTGGTGCTCCACAAGATTATACGTTAATTCTATTATGAACGGTAGTTTTACATTGTTTAGTTTTATTATAATCCTTAAAACGGAAAATAGTGGCCACCATTTTCCGTTTTTTTGCATTTTCATTCTAAAATAAAAGAAATAACCAAACAAACGATGAGGGCGCCACTGCGCGGTCAGCGCAGTCTTAACATTCTAGCCGTGGAACCTTTTTTTTTCGTTTTAGTATTTTACAACATTGAAAATTCTGTACATGACATTGAAAATATCAAAAACATAAATGGTGTTACTAGACCGACACCGAACCCAAAAATGTGATTAAAAATTTTTTTGTCTGTCTGTTTGTTCAGGCATTACGCAAAAACTACCGGTTCGATTACGATGAAACTTGGTATAATTATTCTTTAATATCCTGGGCACCACACTGGGTACTTTTTATCCCGGAAAAGTATCTACATATACATATAAATAATTCAAAGTCCTGACTGACTGACTGATATATCAACGCACAGCCTAAACTGCGGGTCCTAGAGACATGAAACATGGAGGGTGTGTTATTTGTGAAGAGTAGGTATCCACTAAGAAAGGGTTTTTAGAAACCCTCCCCTCATTCACCCTCTTAGGGGTGGAAACCACTAAGAGGGTGAATGAGGGGAGGGTGAAATTTCACGCGGATGAAGTCGCGGGCAGAAGCTAGTACTCAATATGTCGTTATTTGGTAACAATACCATAAAGTTTGTGTTGAATTGATACAATCGCCCCGCTCGTGTTCTTATCATCTAGGTTGATCTATTTCGTGCTAATTTTACTCTAGATATTAATTTTGTTTGAAAAAATCAGTTTTCTATTTTTAGTAAAATTTTAACAGACTGTTAACTTACATTTCTATGCTGATAACAAATTGAAATAACCGGTGTACTATTTAGGGCGAATTCCACTAAACTTTTATACCTAGAATAGGTCTTATCCTGAGAAAATATTTTGAATTTTTGACAGTTTTTCCATAGTAGAACTGACAGACGTCAATTTCATTCCACGGGACGTATTCCACATTGGGCACCCGCTTAAATGACACCTGTCACACAGCGGGGCATTCACTCAGATGCCAATTAAGCGGGTGCCCAATGTGGAATACGTCTTCCACCGATAAAAGATATCTCACTTTGGTAAAATCAGTCCTTACTCCAAACTAATCGCCACTCTTAGAATGTCTAAAATGTTGAAGAGCGACTTCCACTTATAAATCTAATAGCTCCGTTACTTAACACCTCCAAAGGAAAACAAAATATAAATTATAATAGTTTTCTTTCTTTTTTATATAAATTACATCATGTTACAATATAATAATAGGTTCTGTTGCTCAATATCCAATTTGGGGTTTCACTTTCAAAAGATTTTCCCCACAATTTAATAATTTTCTGAGTCACAGTGAAAGTATTATGCTAATCCGAGCAGAAACCACTGAATCGCCGCCTTCGTTAAAATAAATAAAATTGTTATTCATCGCAAATTGGTGCGTTTACCTTATTCGAATAGAGGTTTTTTTATAAATTTATATGAAATTTAATGGACTGGTTATCGGTGCGTTTACCTTTTATGAAACGTCTTTGTGAATGTAAATGTAGATTTGTTTGTATATCGGTGTTGAATATACCGTTTCATATGCCTAATCGATGTCCATTTTTAGGGTTCCGTACCTCAAAACGAAAAAACGGAACCCTTAAATAGGAACACTTTGTTGTCCGTCTGTCTGTCAAGACCCTTAAAGGTATGATTCCGATCTCGGCAGGAAGCAGCAGTGCTGCCGCGGCAGTGCGGTCGCAGCACTACTGCTCCCCATACATTTTCTATAGAATTACATTCCGAGCATAGCAGCAATGTCGCGCAGCATTGCTGCCATGCTCGGAATGTAATCTCATATAAACCTATAGAAAATGTATGGGGACCAGTACCTAGTGCTCCGGCAGCACTGCTGCGTGCTGCCGAGATCGGAATCATACCTTTAATCTCGAAAACGCGTGGAGGTATAGAGTTGAAATTAAAACCTAAATACACTCAGGTCTACAGTCCCTTGAAGCTGTGAAAAAATCCAAGTTAACGTAAAAAAAGACAGCTTATTCTTTTGTCTCCATACTTCCGTTATCCAAGATTAACATGCAAAAAAATAAGTTTAAAACCCGGCTACTGAAAAGGATGAAACAAGAAAGTACCTTCCCGTGGTCGCATGCTGCCATTAGCTTCTAAGTATGTTAGTACAAAATCAAAATATTTTATTTCACATAAACCTACATGGGCACTTATGAAACAGCAGAAAGCGGCAGCGGCATGCGACCACGGGAAGTTACTTTCTTGTTTCATCCTTTTCAGTAGTCGGGGTTTTAGCCTTTAAACTTTTTATTTAATTATTTTGGGGCGTATTTCAGTAATATTTATATTTTTGAAATGTGTTAAGCCCTTTCGTTTGATACAAGGCACCATCCCAAAATATTTATTTTTAAATTCATTACTTTATGTCTTCCAGGAGGGCGCCCTATTGAATTTAGTGTGACGTCACATAATCTATAACCAGCGGACGGTCAAGACGCTTCTACCGATGCCTCATTTGTCAAATTATTATAAGTACTTTTGAAGTTATGAGAGAACAGATGAACATTATATACAAACAAAAATCAAAATCATAACCCTCCTTTTTGCTTCGCCGTAGTCGGGTAAAAACACAAAACGATCACCCACACAATTAAAAAGCCGATTTTTCATAACGAACCTAACGTATAGCCAGATAATAAATCAACATATGAATCACAATGAGTCCAGTGATCACAATACACAGACTCAGGTAAAGTTTATTGATCCTGACGCTCTTTGTGATTTAATATACGACCGAAATAATGAAGCAAATAATGAATTCAGGTTCGTTGATGATGAAATTGCACAGTGTTCCGAACTGGAGATGAATCGAAAAAAGATGGACCAAGATCCCTACTTGCGTAACACATTATCAACCACAATCTAAATAATTTTAAAGTCATTTTGCAGATAACAAATACAGACAAATATGTATAGGTAAGGTACTGTTCTTGAAAGTAAGCCTACGATATTTTGTACGACATGAAAAACAATTATGTAAGGAATAACATGAAACGGAATTGACATACAGCCAGCAAACAATAAATGAATGCAAATTCCAAATGTATAGGTAAGGTACTGTTCTTGAAAGTAAGCCTACGATATTTTGTACGACATGAAAAACAATTATGTAAGGAATAACATGAAACGGAATTGACATACAGCCAGCAAACAATAAATGAATGCAAATTCCAAAGCCTGACAGTTATTTTGTCCCCTGTGTCTATGACAGATACTGACATTAAGACCGCTTAGCCGAATTATAATCAAGTTTAAAGATACCAAGTCCAAATCTGTCTTGCATCGCATTCTACCCAAAACCAGTCACCAAAATATATACCCCGCCACCATTCCTCAATTACCAACTCTATCACCTTTCGTCAAGGTTGAATTTGCGTGTGACAGCAAAACACTTGACCACCAAATATATCACATCACCATACCCCAAATATAAAATCTATCATCATTTCTCAAGGTTTAATTTGCGTGTGACAGCACTTTACCACCAACTATATCACCGTTTCCCAAGGTTGAATTTGGGTATGACAGCACTTTACCACCAAATACATATTACACTACCATACCCCAAATATCAACTCTATCACCTTTTCCCAAGGTTTAATTTGCGTGTGACAGTAGCCCCGTGAGTCACAAGATAACAGTAGACTACATGAACAATGAGATACCGACATGACAAAAACACTGTTTCTAGGTCATGATCTCGATGTGGAACTATGTTAATTTGTGGCTCATTTGAATACCTTATGGTTGTATGACTTGGATTGTTGGTCATGGTTATGGCGCCTACGTCTGGTTCTTTTGCATGGGTGGAAAGTTGAACACTTTCTGTGAGGAGTTGCGCAAGATTTCTAAATAGATTAGGAGTAGGGAATGCAAATCCGTTCTGTTTCAAAATCCGAATTTTTTAGAACGGATTTTGGGTCTAATCCGGATTATCCGGATTTTACGGATTTTTTATGAAAATAAACAATTCTACCCATATTAGTTTGTTAATATGATGTTTCTGATATTTGTGTACCTAAATGGATTAAAATAAAATAAAAGCACATGAAAATCAAATCAAATGAATGTTTTAATAGTACACCCAGCAATAATACCATAATTATTTATTAATAAAATTTTGAATAAACCCATAAAAATAAAAAATTATTTGATTTGATTTTCATGTGCTTTTATTTTGGGTGTACTATGCCATATCCAATGCCAAATAATCCAATATTACTTGATCGACCAAAAGTGGTCTTTCAAGTAGGTACTTAAGAACGATACGTTCGATATTTCGGTGTTCGGTTTTTGTTCGACGTGTTCGATATTTTGAACGCTCGATGTGTTGAGTGGACGGTAGATTGAATGTTCAATTTATTAACCATTCGATATTATGAACGTTCGAGTATTTAGACTTTTGATTTACAGTGGTCGATCAATATATATTCGATTATTTGGCATTCGATTTGGATTTGTACACCCCGCCCCGCTCGCTCCCCCGTGAACCGATAAACTCGATAGGTACTCACGAAACCTGACGCGCGAACAGCGAACTCGCTCGTTTCGATTTTTTTTGTTACAATTTCTTATTATTCAAAAAATCCGGATTCGATTTTCAAATCCGGATTTGGAAGTCTATTAAAAATGTGCGGATATCCGGATTTTTCGGATTACGGATAGTCCGGATTGCATTCCCTAATTAGGAGAGACTTATTGTTCATGATAAAGCCTCCTTTTCTCACTAACCGTGCAATAACAGCCTTATGTTTTAGCAGAGCCACCTAAGTTCACATATGGAAGCAACACAGTTCACCTAACGAGTATTGAGCTGTGCCTTGTGTACCTACACATACGGGTGCCTCTACTTACACTTCAATATATATGTACAGACGCCAGCACATCAAGCTACCCGAAACTATCAAATTTTCCCAATCAACATTGATGTGCTGGCGCCTGTACCTACATCCTGAAGTATATTTAGAGGCAACAAAACACAATCTTTAAAAGTCACCCCCTTTAACTAGAAGAGCAGGCTTCAAACAATTGAACTATTGTCAAAGTAGTGCATAACTTTCAATTGCAACAAATTCAGGTTTATGAATTGCTTATTACTTTAAGGCCTGATTTTTCAATAGTCAGATTATTATTATCTGAGGAATAAATATTGCCGTTTGACAGCTTTTATATATAGAAAATTATTATGTATGTCAATCTGGCATATTTATTCTTCAGATACAAGTTTTCTGACTATTAAAAAATCAGCCCTAAGTTTACACTTTTATACAAGAAGAAAAAAGCCTGTCCCATTAAAGATTAAACGGTCTCATTACCCTCAGAAAGAGTAACACAAATGGCAAGAGATAAATAGGAGATTCGCCTTTTAGGCAGAGAACTTCATCAAATGACAGACATCGATTAGAGTGCTTTGCCCGATAACGCGATCCACTAACCCCAATTAATTTATCAATGTATTTATAAATCTGAAGAGCTAGCATATCAGTAGATACCAATTCGGTTTACAAGTGATTTGCATAAGTAGTGCGTTATCAGCAGCGAAAACAAATCTTTTACGACTATTGACATGATCTATATGTCAGGTCATATAAATATGTTTACATATGACTATTTAATTCGCTTTTTAATACTTTATAAACGTCTTCATTTTGGCACAGATTTTCCGGAAAATCTCTGCTAAGATACCAGTTATCAAGTTGATGAACAATTTTACTATAAAGAGAAGAATTAACACAGATTACGGCTAGTAGCATAGCATAATCAGCCCATAATGTTCCCACTGATGGGATACAGGCCTCCTTGCTTTGAGAGGGAGTGGGCCGTAATCCACCACGCGGGCCCAATGCAGGTTGGTGGATGTCACATGTCTTAGAAGTTTTGGTTCTAGGACATGCCGGTTTCCTCACGATGTTTTTCTTCACTGTTTTGAGAGCAGTGGTGATGAAATTAGTCGGCTACTAGGTAGTAAAAGAGAAAGGGAGACATGCTGTGATGACCCCAAATAAATCAGGAAAAGGGCTGGATCCTGATAGAAGACCTTCGACTTTGTCTCTATGTGTATTCTCAAAGTAATGCCATTTACCTACCAAACGACAGCTAGTTGAGAACGAATATTCATCAGAATTTAACCGTCAATGAAATCTTAATAAATATTGACATTCTAATGTATGTTACATTAACACCATTGAACATACCCACATAAGCCAGCACGACCTTAACACGATAATATATTCAGTAAACTCAACCCGCATCTTTGCTCCAGTTAGAAATGACTCAATAACCAAACATACTGCTATCTTATCTGCATGAGATGTGTATGCAAAGATTGCTTACTTGTAATAAAATAAACTATTCCATTGTATCGTGTTTGTTGGAACACGGAGATAATGTATTTATGGCGAAGTAGTAATTTCTTCAAATCTGGCTTTATTATAAGAGAGTAGAGTACCTCATCAGCATCAGTTATTGAATTATGCTCACCATCATAATCATCTGCCAAAAGACGTCTATCGGTTGACATGATATACATATTATAATCTTGCTCGTTCGTTATATTTTTTTGTATATATTCTTTTACAGCAATTTGCCCAGCGATCACTGATTCTATATCCTACATACCAACTAACCTATGTCCTTTGTCAGGATCTCTGATTTTTTTATCTTCTTCGGCTTTCACGATGTACCTAATCATCGTCAAGGAAAGTCATATACGGTATTCTATTGAGGAGAACACTGTATCAGGCTTACTAGCAACCATAGCTTCGTCAATTATAATCATCAATAACTTTTTAACGAGACTCTCCATAACGGCTTTTAGTAGATCTTTTATTGTAGCAGTCTGCTCGTTGATCGCTGATCATACATACACATCATACATATCAACAACCCCATGTCCGAAGTCTGGATCTCTAATTTATTTCTCTTTTCGGTTTACTACTCATCGTCCGGCACTGTCATATAAGGGATAATAAGTACGGTATTCTACTTGATCTATTATATTATATAGTCCTCCTTATCGATTTTGATAACGGCGACCCTTTGAAATTATTATTTCCTAGCGTGTGCGCTAATATGAGTTGATAAGTTACCACTGTATCAGGCTTACTAGCAGCCATAGCTCCGTCAATTATAATCATCAATAGCATTTTAAAGAGACATTCGAAAATTGCTTAGCTAAGTCGGAAATATCATCTTAGATAACCAAGATCCTCTATAAAGATTTGACCCCTGCTTAACTCATAAAGATTCTGAGAAGCAGGAACAAGTTTCCTTATTTCATGGAAATAACAATAGAAAATAAAGCCTCCAGTACAACTTAGTAATAGTAATACCACAGTTACAACAAAAGTTTATACTCGTATAAGTATTTATTTTATTGCGCCCGACCATCATCTTATATTATGATCACCATTATCTTAGATGCTATTAAAATCGTATTTGCGTACGAAGAAATTAAACTTGTTTTGTATGTTTATCATTATTCTAAATAGGCATTACGTAATTACTTTATTAAAGCTTGTAAATAGAATGATTTGGAAACGTTTCGGTTAGAATAAGTTGTTCTATGAAAGCCTCCACGTTTAGCGATTCATCTTGACCTCGGCAGAGTCTCCCGCTAATATTTTGCAAATATTTTTTCACGGTCTGAGATATTACAAACAGCGTGTAAGAAAACCCTTTACGAAGCCGTCATTTACGCATTCTGTGCATTTAACTAAGTAACTTTGTGCAAAAATAATTGCTGGGAAACGACTTTTTTTTTGTGTCAAAATTCTCTGTTTACGGTAGTGCGCAACGTAACGCACGCAAAACATTGTGCTTATGGGTGCATGGAACGGTATACAGGGATCGTGGGAGTATTTAAAGTTACTACGTATGTCTATTAGCATTCATTTGTTTTACGTAGAGGTGACATCGGGGTAGCGAGCTAATCCGCGACCGCGAAATATCGCTGGGGAATCTTCGGCATGTAATTACCCTTACAAAGACACACATCACTACCAGGTGTCATCTCAGTATTCACTCCTTTGTAGCCATATCTTTCACAACTATCTTCATCGTTTGTTTGGTCTTCCTCTATTCATATAGCCTTTTTTTCTCACGTCACGACATGTCCCTTTAAATCTTCCGAAGCATTTAAACCATAAATCACAACACCAATCCTTATTAACAAAACTCCCTATTAACTACCAGGTAAACCCTCACCGCAAGCAGTGGAGCCTAAACGATAAAGCCTATAACATTACGCTCATTTGATACTTGATACCCTGATACAGTATATACTGTAGCAGTGCAGGGTTGAGTTACAGCGCCTTATGATACTTGATACCTGGTTGATAATATGTTCTCTGTTGCGTTATTGGTATTGGTTATCGATAGAAGGGTGGATTCCAGATCTTTTTATCGATATTATTCCACTGCTACTTAACAAATTCTATGTTCTTTTTCTGTCTCTGCTAATAGTTTTTATAGGAATTCTAGCATATCTCCAGTATGCATCTTGTGATGGTACGGTCAACAACAAATGTCGATTAACACTTCAGTTTTTTTAATCTCAGTTATTGGGCAAAACATTTGTTCAAAATTGCATTGTACTTCTGCTGTAATTTTGAACAAATATTTTTTTTTTTTGACTATACCCTGAGTCCCTGATCAGAATTAGAAAATAATTAGTGAAATTCTTGACTTGTTTTATTAATTCAAATGTTTACTTTGCTATATGAGTTTCTTTTACATTTAGATCAGCTGATCTAAATGTAAAAGAAACTCATGCATGTGGGCAACACAAAAATATCCTTACTACTTACCCTTTGACAAAAACTCATGTCGTAGTTTTCTGTATCAAAGAAATTATTGGATGATAATCAGACAACAAAATGGGCCAAGGTCATCTTCATACAAACAATGATTGAATCCAATATTGCAGGACTGAGTGCAGCAGATTGAAGCTCCCACTTAAGTCTGGTCGTAACCGGTAATGATATAGCCAATTGATAGGTGAATAAAACTATATTGATGCGGGCGATAAAGACTGATATTAAGAGTTATGGTGTTGGTCAGACGGATCTTGTTGGAGTAGTAGACCTGACTGACAACGGCTATTTTTTTATTGAAAGCGATTCGCTGAATGGGGTATACCAAAACCCCATAAACGATCAGTATAATCAATCTGTGATGATCTTACTTTCCTTAAAAAAGATGATACTATCCTGTAAATAGTAGATTTATAGTCATTTGTAAAGAAAACACCATCAGATAACGTGGGCAACTTGTTACTGCAGCTCTGTTCCTGGTAAGAGACCCCAAGGGAGATATAATATCAGATGAAGAGTTGTAGAGTTAACCCCATTAACTCTGGGGCTCTGTCTTGCATAGGGTAGAAGCATAATGCTGAGCGATAGCCGTTTTGCGTGGATATGACGCATGTTTCGCCCAACCTTTTTTTTTCGTGTTTATGTTCTTTTAGCGTCATGTTGACTGCAAATAAATGTATTTTCTTTCTTTCTTTCAGCTATCACTACTTGCAGCCTTAGCCTTCTTTTTTGACTAATCTGGACTTCAAACCTGAAGTAATGTAAAATGTTTACCTCCCCTTTTCTTACCATAATCAGCCTATAATGTTCCCACTGCTGGGACACTGGCCTCCTCTCGGTGAGAGGGAGTGGGCCGTAATCCACCACGCGGGCCCAGTGCGGATTGGCAGATGTCACATGTCTTCGAATTTTTGGTTCTAGGACATGCCGGTTTCCTCACGATGTTTTCCTTCACCGTTTTGAGAGCAGTGGTGATGAAATAATTTACACAAAGTAAAGCGCCTGTCTGGGTTCGAACCTACGACCTACAACTCGTAAGTCGCGGCCGTTACCACTTGGCCACCACTGCTCCCTTTTCTTAAGTAACCTTAATAATGAGGGTTCATAAAAATCCAATATTTATAATGAATATCAAAATATCCCCGATAAAGTCTTGATATCAACTAACCGTAGGACATTCTTTGGTGAATTCCCGATGTCATATTAGAATGTCGCTTCGGGAAAGGTAATCAAAATTCTTTGAATCTGCTAAATTTTATCAATCGGTACATATCCACATAAATTTCACACATAGATATATTATCGTCGAACCCTGTTAAAATTAACTGTTTGGTAAACATGGGTTTACCACACTTGCCACCTCTTGTCAATAGTTCAACGAATGTGGCTCGAAGTCATGACCTTTTCTCCGACAATTTAACTCATTAGCAGTTGAGCTATTTCGAAACAGGAGCTCATTAATTACTATGCTAGTTAATCCTTATCAGTATTCTGACAGCGGATGTCATCCTGCTACTGTCTAAAAAATTCTGAAATCGTTTTAGAAAACCACACCACAAACCAAAAACAAAAAAAAAAACTATATTTACAAAACAACACGTGAGTTTGTCTGCAGCTATTCCTGTTTACAACTATCCTATTATACAAAAACAACCAAAAATACACCTTAAAACTATTGATATAGGACCGAAAACAACCGCAAAAGACATTGACTCACCCATCTTAATGTTTACTTAGTGAAAACTTTGCTACAGGAATTTGAATCTTATTTCAGAGCGTTAAAGGTGTATCTAAATATAGTTCTTAACACCAGTATCCCGTTAAAGAGACAGACGGATAACATTAGATTTAGTTTAGTGATTGATGGTGAACAGAAAGGGATTCGAACCTGGGATTCGTCATCGTAGTGTCAGATTCTTGTTAGCTTAGTTTTAGCTTTGTTTATTGACACTACAGCTGCATTTAAGCAACAGCTTATTATCAGAATATAGTTCGCAAATATTTCTGAACTAACTGATCGCCAGTGAGTACGGAGGGGCAAGTCGTAGTTTAAGAACGTTCACAGTAATCTGTCTCAATCTGTCAAAAATACCTCGAATTTTCCTACATGATGACATTGATTGTCATTGAGATAAGATTGCGACTAGATTTTGAACGCTTTTTGCCTTCAGGTACAGTTCAATGTAGTGGCACAACAGGGGGCTTACCATCACCTCTTAAAGCAGGGCAGAAGTTGAACTGCACTACTTTTTCTCTTTCTTTTTTTTTTTTTTTTTTTTTTTTTCTTTTTTTTTTTTTTTTTTTTTTTGTAGTGCAGTTCAACTTCTGCCCTGCTTTAAGAGGTGATGGTAAGCGCCCAGTACTAGAAACTAGTGTTTACTATATCATAGAGAATGTGGTTATATAGTCTTTGGTATATATGCTAATCATCAAGGTTCGTGGTTTTAGCCAACTTTCCTTATGGAGGTACTTTTAATATCATCATAATCAGCTATAATGTTCCCACTGCTGGAACACAGGCCTCTCGGTGAGAGGGAGTGGGCCGTAATCCACCTAGCGGGCCCAGTGTTGGTTGCCAGATGTCACATGTCTTCGAATTTTTGTTTGTAGGCCGGTCCTCACGATGTTTTCCTTCACCGTTTTGAGAGCAGTGCTAATGAAATAATTTACATAAAGTAAAGCACCTGTCTGGGTTCGAACCTACGACCTACAACTCGTAAGTCACGGCTGTTACCACTGGGTCACCAATGGTCTACTTTTAATATAGGTACCCTATAACGAAAATGCAGTGAAAACCCAAGTAGTCTGAATACATCTAGCTCCTTATTTCTGAATTAATTTCGATCTCGTACTGCATTTACTTTCCTCTGGCCGGTACTCACAATATTCAACTTTACTTAAATATCGCTAATAAACCAACTACAGTCCCAAAGCTAATTAACTCGAAATAAAGTAAACAGCACGCTTGCAAAACGTTCCGACTGAAACAAAAACAAAATGCGCACGATGCGCGCTACTCGAAATAGATTGTCGCTTCCCCCTGCACCTTATTAATTTTCACGCAAATCTGTAAGCTGTTGCTTCAATTCGACATTGAGTCAAGATTTTTCTTTGCATAGTTTGTCGTGCTACTTACACTTATGATTTATCATCATTATTCATCATAAGTTTTTAGCCGAAGCCGGCAAATGATTTTTTACTTTCGTGATACCGATACAAACTGGAGGAACTCGTGGCTAAGTACCAACAGCCGCACGGGTCGACCGATCAGGTTAAGCTACACTTACCACGGTCGCTCCGTGGATGGGTGCCTATCTTTACATACCGAGACCCCTCCGTGGCTCGGACAGCACGTTAAGCAGTTGATCCCGGCTGTCACATGGATCTTTGACATTCGTTACGGGTCGTCAGAAGCCCGAAAGTCGGACAACCAGTCTTACCAGGGGTATCGAGTTACCCAGTAACTGAGTTGTGGAGGTCAAATAGGCAGTCGGTCCATGTAAAATACTGTTATTCAGCTGCATCCGGTTAGATTGGAATCCGACCCCAACATAGTTGTGAAAAGGCTAGACAGACTGATTGTGATACGGATACAAACCTCTTGCTGTTGCAGATGTCATAAGGTGACGTAGGTGCAACATTTGTTACCGTCTGTAGAAACTCCATAAATATATTCTAGAGCAATGATTAAAAAAAACAGTCGTGCTACCGGGCGCCAAAGAAGAGCTATGTAAAAAATCTATTATATAAACTGGCGCCAGTGATAGCATGCCAAGACTGCCAACTCTTCAATAGGAATTGCAGGTCACAATGATAGTTTTCTTGGCTTAGTTTCAATAATCCAATATTGGATGCTATGTAAGCGCCATCTCCACTTGAAATAGAATGTTCTAATGACCAGTGGAGTAGGAGCAGTGGTGGTCCAGTGGTAAATATATGTAGGTACTAGCTTCAGCCCGCGGCTTCGTCCGCGTGAAATTTCACCCTCCTCCCATTCACCCTCTCAGGGGTGGAATTTCGAAAAACCCTTTGTTAGTGGATACCTACTCTTCACAAAGAACACACCCTCCTAATTTCATGTCTCTAGGACCAGCGGTTTAGGCTGTGCGTTGATATATCAGCCAGTCAGGACTTTGAATTTTATATATATAAGTAGAGATATATATTTTTTATTGCTGGATGGGCTTATTCTTGATCTCCGATCACGCCTGATGGAAAGCGATGGTTGAGGTCTATGATGGAACGAGCGCAGAGACGCTGGCAGAGATTTCCAGTCTTAATGTCAATTTTTATTTGTCTGTGGTTTTTGAATCACAGAACGTACTTAGACTAATGACCGTTTAACCAAACACGTCAACATACCTTCAACACTTTGTCGACTATTAAACTGCAAACCTGTCCCCCTAGCTTCTCCAGCCACAACAAGAGCAAGACGCGTGCGCACGATGTGCAGGCGCCACTCGAAATAGATTGGCGCTTCCTTCCCATGACCCCGCCATGTAATGTGCTGCACTTCCTAGGGATTTTATTGGCAAGCAATTTTCGTCCATTTTTTTTTTGTTGAGTATTCTAATGAAATGTGTTTTTTTTTTAAAGAATCTGAGAAGGAGGTATAATATTTAGACAACGTCTAAACGAGTTCACCCACATTTGAGAGGTGTGTGTCCGACTAATCTGATTGTCAAACAGACAAAGATTGCATAAGGAAAAGCAACCTAATCTGCATTGGCGACTTGATTGCCAAAAATGTAAACAAATACTTTAAATCCTACACAATAAAGTGCAGTTTACGCTACAACTTCAAACATTTTTATAACTTTTTCAATAGTGCTAGTCACCCTGAAATCAACTTAATTAACATTAAGTACCATAAAGTTGATATTTGTTTAACTTGAAATAACAACAATTTGAATAGACTTTACTTAACCCCATCATCATCACCATCATCTACAGCCTGGCTACATCCACTGCTACACATAGGTCTCTCTCCACTCTTATATGCCAGTCCCATCCAGGTTCTCATCTCTTTAACTTATATTATTACTCTTACATCCCATTGCTGAACTTAGGTAGAAACTAATGTTTTGCTTGGCTTGGGTCCTTTATCCTTTATCTTTGTCCTTAATCTCATAATTATGTCTACATTGCAAGGGCCGCAAAACGAACACTGTAAAAGTGCACGCGTGGACCGACGACCGGCGCAAGCGCATCGAGATCAACTATAAATAGAATGTCTCGCATCTTTCTTCCTATAATTATGAGTTATGATCCCTCCGTAGTCAGCTTATAATAAAAATTAATGGTATCTGAACGCTAAATCAGTAAAGCAGTCAAATCCTATGACAGATTTATGACCAAATTATCAAAACCACCACCTTTGGTGTCATCTAAATAAAACCACTAGTGAATACATATAAAAAAATAATAAAGTTGTAGTATAAGTAGCAAGTTACACAGTCACAGTTTCTTGAAATCGACATCGTCTATAAGGTAACCCGGTCGTAATCCCGTTGTAAACTAAGGCCGGATACCTTTCCCCCACCTACTCACTATCTTCCACCAAACGAGCATTTTTCTGCAGGGTGTAACCTTCTGTGGCCCACTTGGAAGTCCCTGAACCGTGTCCGTACCCAAGTTGGAAGATGTAAGTCGAGCCTTGGTAAAATCGGCTACCTCGATAGAACGGCAGCGGGGTATGGATGTGGAGCTGTGTCACAAACTATGCTCCACCTCCTACCCTGCCCTATGTGCCCAAAACATGCAGCTAAAGTGACCACTGCGCTGCCACAAATAACGCCATGGAACTTGCGATGTATTGGGCCAGCAAAATTTAAATAACTGTCGAGACTAACTTACACACGATAATTTATGGTCGATCTTATGACGATAAGAAAGAAAGAAGGAAAATACGTTTATTTGCGATAAACCTGACGAAAAAAAAAAAAAAAAAAACCTGAAAATTAACACGCAAAACGCTCGTACTAAGACTTTATGCAAGACAAAGCCTCAGCGCTGGTAACGCTAGTGGACGATAATCCAAGCGACATAGATTTTGTTCTACATAACACTCCAAAAGAAGAATTGTGTAAACAGCAAAAGGCGCGGCATTATAACTAGCTAGAAAATACCTATAGGGCATCAGACCTAAATACTTATACTTATTAAGTAAGTTTTTTTCTCATGCAGATGTTTAACACTGTGTTTTAAATAATGAAGCGATTCGTTAACAAATCAATTTACCAAAATCCAGGATGAGGCTCATTCATCATCTTCTTCTGACATAGTTTTGAAGCAAAAAATGTTTGTCTTATAACTCCCGTACACATTTGGGGATTGGCCATTGTTACTGACATGTGCGACGAAAACCAATCGGGGAATCCCGTGTTCATTTATAAGTGAATAACGACTGGAGTCACCTTTAAAAAAACTGTTAATTTCATCATCATCGCCCTGCTTAACACACTATTAATCACAATCTGAATCATTTTCAAGGATGTTGCTAATCCATTGCTTTATAAGTTCGAAAAAATTGTCTACTCAACAATGAAAATAACGCAATAAATGTTGTTGAACTGTCAAAGTTAAAGTCATTCCTACTGTGTTACGCAATTACCCCGCTGGCTGGTCTTCTTCTACAACCGTATTCGTAAACAATAGTAAACCCGAATGCTTCCTACAAATGATTTAATTTAAAAAAAACATTGTTAATCTCGCTTGGATATGCTTAAGGCCTTTCATCATATTCCCGTACACGTATACCTAGATTATATAATCCCACAAACATCCGTCGGGATCATTCGTCGATAGTCGGAAACTCCTTGAACTAACCAGATGGTGGAGCAATAAACGCTCTTTAATGCATTACTCGTAACTTTGCAATAAAAGCCGCGTTGAAAATAACTGCGTTATATCTGTAATTAGTTTTTATATCGGTTCACAGTTTTACTATAGTGGCAGGTCGTTTGTGAATGGAAAATGGCCGTTTTGAGTGGTTTGTTGATCGATGTGTTTATTTTGTTGTTTTGTAGCACACATCAATCAATAAGGAAGACGTAATGTTATCAGATTTTAAAAACAGTTTTCTGTTTTGTTGACATCAATTGGTCTTCTCACTTGAATTACTTAGTACTTGAATTCTAGACTTGCGAACGTTCACAAAACGTAAAAATCTATACTTTATTATATTAGAAAGAGCTAGTCCTGCCCGCGCCATCTCTTCGTTTTCACTTAGCGTTCTTTTTTTTCTTTTTGTTTGGCTGTCAAGGGTCATAGCGTGATGTTAAATAGCCTATAACCTTCAAAAATTAGGCTATCATATGCAAAAATATTTTTTTTCAAATTTGGCTGGTAGTTCCAGAGATTAGCGCGTTCATACAAACAAACTCTTCAGCTTTATTATTAGTACTAGCTTCCGCCCGCGGCTTCGCCCGCGAGGTATGTCGATGAAAACTATCCTATGTCCTTCCCCGGGATGCAATCTATCTCTCTGCCAAATTTAATCGAAATCCGTTCAGTGATTTAGGCGTGAAAAGGTAACATACAGATAGACAGAGTTACTTTCGAATTTATAATATTATAGTATGGATATAGATGATGACTTGATTTTAAACATATCTCAAAAACCTTATTCATCATGTTCCGCCTTCGAAGTTATATCGTTAAGCAACAAGCCTTTTGACGTATAAACAACATCAGGTTAAAAGGTCACTAGCAAGGCTGTCATAATCACCGTTAATATGACAATCTTAATTGAAGATATAAGGAAATATTTAAATAAGACGTAGAACCTTGCTGATCTTTGACCGCGGCGTCGTAAAAAATCAGTATTTTATGTATTGTAAGTGCGGCGTTTTGCTCGTCACTATACGTTAATATGCTTAACCTGACAAAGTTCAAAATACGACACTATATTTGCCAAAATACTAGTCCAGAGGTTTTATAAAGAGCAGATCCAGCAGCATTTTGTCCGCTTGTGTAGTAATTTTATTATTCTAGTGAGATTTCAAGCACAACCTTTCTTGGAGACTTCTCCAAGCTAATGAGGACAGGCCATTTTGGTTGCCCATTATTATCGTCAATCAGAACGCCAATTTGAAGAAAAAAAATGTTAATTTACGATAAAAAGATAATATAAATGATATCTAACCAACTGGTAATATCGTTGTATTCACCTCTATCGCCATATACCAGTACTGCCAAACTTGTCTTGGCAATCTTTTCCCTAAATAAGTTGTATTAACCAGTGCCGTTTTTACTTTCCAGGGTGGCGACGAATACTCCGCATCTAGTGAGCCTCGGAACAGGTCGGCTCAGCACTGCAGTCACTTTGCATCCCATCAAGCAAGGTATGTACATTTTCATTTACGGGGTGCTTAAAGGAAATCAACTGAAAAATAATCCACAGCTCCGCACGCTTTCCTCTATATCTGGATTTACGATGTGACATTGCGTGATGAAACATTCCCAAAAGTTGTTGATACCTAATTTCTAAAAGTATACTTAGGAAGACAATACGACATTATGAAAACCCTGGCAATGCTTACGAATATTTTGAAACCACCAAATGCCTAAATCAAAACATCAACATATATATTTTTTAAACAACCCAACTGTGGGTTTTGCCAATCAGCCAACTAGCTACAGTGACTAATTGGTCATTGTGTACGGTCACCAAAGGAGATAAGTAACCAATGTCGTCGGATATATTTGAAGTTTACTAAGAAACCGATGAATGTTTTCGAATAAAATTTAATGTAATTAATAGAAAACAAACAGTTTATTTATCAAATTACTTTTCATTCGAAAACATCCATCGGTTTCTTACTAAACTTTAACTATATCCGACGACCCTGGTTACTTGTCTCTTTTGGTGACTGGGAGTCATTAGTAAGATATAGACGTTTCATTTACTGTCTTGGACTTACTCATATCATCGTTATTTAAACTCTCCTTCTCTGAATTCCAGGTCGAGTAACAATCGGCTCGGACCCGACATGTGACATCTACGTGGTCGGTACGGGCGTGTCAAGCGTGCACTGTCGCGTGGAGAACTCTCACGGAGTCGTCACGCTGTACCCGCTCAGCGGCAGCACGCTGCTAGACGGACTGCCCGTCGAGAAACCCACCAGGCTGTCACAAGGTGTGTATGCAGCTTTACATAGAAAGATCAAGCGACACTAGGCGTATCATACGTCCAAAGTTGTGTGCTGATAGCGCGATTTTGATAATGTTCTCTCATCACGATTCACGTTCGGATTTATCAAAAACGTTATGTGTGTGGCGATGACGAGATGGCACTTCGTGCTAAAGACGCCTTTACCCTTAAAAGGCGTCTGTAGCACGAAGTGCCAGGTTCTAACCTGGAAAGCACCAATATAACTTATTTCATCCATACTAATATTATAAAATCGAAAGTAACTCTGTCTATCTGTCTGTCTGTTTTCACGCCTAAACCACTGAACGGATTTCGATAAAATATGGCAGAGAGGTAGATTGCATCCCGGGGAAGGACATAGGATAGTTTTTATTTTATGTATGAGGAACAGGGCGTAAAGTTCACCCATACTCTATAGAAAAGGGAGGATCCTCCGACCAGACGGGTGTTGTGTCTGGCGGGCAACTAATGATTCATGTCGGGCCGTTGTATCTATACTAGTTGCGTGGTAAACTCTGCTTGCGCGATGCAGGATTTGCGTGACCTCTGTATGACGCGTTGCTACAGGTGAATGGAGGGAGGGTCAAATTTCACGCAAACGAAGCCGCGGGCAGAAGCTAGTTCTAACATATATTATCTCTCAATTTCCAGGTAGCATGCTGACAATAGGCCGGTCGAACTACCTCCGCTTCAACCACCCGGCCGAAGCCAAGCTGATGAAGTCAGTGCTCCCGTCAGCTCACGTGTCCATGGCGCCTGTCCAGTTCCAGCCCAACGATCAGTGTGCCGCAGGTAGAACATTTTAAAAGAGTAACGGTGGAGTTTTTTGCCTATTCTTCTCCATACGAACTTTTCTCCTTTTGGATGGGGCGACTAGAATCAATTCTATTTAGTTGTAATTTTTGACGTTCAAAAGCGCCTTTTATGTGCCTATTTGAAATAAATGCTTTGACACTTTGAATATGATTTTTCTAACCATGTAGGGGTCGGCTTCCAGTCTAACCGGATGCAGCTGAATACCAGTACTTTACATCAAGTGACTGCCTATCTGACCTCCACAACCCAGTTACTGGGTAATACAATATCCCCTTGGTAAGACTGGTTGTCAGACTTTCGGGCTTCTGACTACCCGTAACGACTGTCAAAGATCCACGAATGACAGCCGGGACCAAGGGCTTAACGTGCGTGGTATGTAAAGATGATCACCCATCCACAGACCAACCGCGGCAAGCGTAGCTTAACCTGATCGATCGACCTGTGCGGCTGTTATTGTTTAGCCACGGGCCCCTCAAACTGTGCCTACAGTATTATAAAAATAATAAAACTAATAGGCTAGTTTAAGACACAAACCAGCGACCCTCTACTAAGAGCGTTTACGCCGTACGGCATTTCATACAAACTTTCAAGCCCTTGTTTTTCGAAATGAATGAACCGATTTTAATTAACCTTCATACACTTAAGCAGGATACAAAGGTCTAAAAAGTTACTTAAGAACATTAGCCTATATTATGTTAATCCAGGGTGTCAGCTACCTCCATACAAAATTTTATCAAAATTGGTCCAGCCGTTTGAGCCTGAAGAAGTAACAAACTTATAAACACACAAACTCACAAACTTTCGCCTTTTTAATAGTGTGATTAATTGGTTTTTGGTATTTTGTATTTCTAACAATATTTATTTTTGTCCACAGCGTACGTCACCCACCACACAGAAAGTTACCAAACCACAAGCATACAGAAGATTTACAAAGACAACTCCCTAACGCATTTAGAACAAGAACTAGACATGACTCTCAAAGAAATGTCCAGGAAAAAGCCTCCAGTAGCCCCCAAGAAACCTTACCGAGATCTAGACCAATCTGACTCGAATTCAGACCAAGAATCCAGGCCGAAAATGTCAGGAATCATGGCTAAGGTTTCCAAATTCGAGTACTACGCGAAACAGCAGAAAATTGGAAGGAGTCAATTCTACACGTCGAACGAAAATGAAATATCACCAAAAGTATTCAGCTCGAATTCATTAACAGTAAATACTCCAGCTAAGGACGTGTTAGGAGGCAAGACGCTACCAAACTACATGAATAAAATACAAAAGAATGTCTTAATAAGCGAAAACAATGCCGTCGACCCCAAAAACTGTTCTTACGCCAACGTAGCTATAAGACACAAAACGAAAATTGATGACATCGTCAAAAACTTCAGTGAACCAACAAAAGACTATAACAAGTTACCGAAAAAAGTGAACAACGACCAACAGAATGACAATATCTACGGGAAAATTAACATTGACAGAAAACCCGACGAGAAACCCAGTCAAAATGGCTTAGAACCGGGTAAAAACCACTCGGAACCGAACAAAAATGTGATAGAACCGGGTAAAAATAATTTAGAATCGTATAGCACGAATATGATGGAGAGGAATGAGGTGTACGGGAAGATTTCTGAGAGGAATATGAATTTAACGAAGGGGGTTTGTTTGCCGTCGCCCGCTTATGATAGAAATCCTCAGTATTCGCCAGTTTATGCCAATAGCTATGATCGCAGTATAGAAGCTGAAACGAGAAGATTGAGGGTATGTATCTTCTTTTACTTACTTTATTTTATGTGTAAGGGTCTATATAGTCAGCGGCGGCGACCTCTCGCGTCCAGCCCTGGTGCAAGCCATGGTCCAGAGCGAGAGGGAGTGGGAGGCAGTCACCTCCTTCTGCGAAGCAGTCATGCTAGCGAAGGAGGTGGCGGGACGGATGAGGGAGAGAGCCTCCCGTCCCAGCCGCCGCGGGAGACGCTCCGGGCGTCGGGAGCCGCGCGACGACTCCCGGCCACCGTAGGCGCGGGCCTGCGGGCGGAGAGTAATGGGTAGCTCACCGTCCGATCAGGACCAGGCCCGTGCCGGGGGGCGCGTACGTGTTCCACGCGCGCCTCAAAGAGATGTCAGCATCGAGGAGGGGCCCCATAGGGCCGAAGCCTGCCGGGTCAGCGGGATTGTCCGAAAGGGTTACCGCTGGCCCGGAACATAAAGGGCTAAGGAAGGAACACGGGTGAGTTTTAGTCAGTAAGAGTCTGACACTCCTTTCCGCTCCACCCAGAGCGGGATTTGATGATTCCCATCCGCAAAAAAAAAAGGTCTAAATAGTAGATTGTTTGCCAAGGAAGCAAACAACTATTTTGAAGGCGAGAGTGTTTCTTAGAATCCAAAGCGGAGCGAAGTCTTTGGTGATTGGAAGTTTTACTAACAATATCCACATTCCAAAATCAAATCACGGTAGTTAATCGTTGTAGCTAGAGAGAAAAAGGGGGGGGGGAGTCGGTCCTTTTGTAAACTTCCTATGTGGTTGTATATAGGTGTGCAGGGACATCCACACGCAAACTGTAACCATGCATTCAGCTTATGATTCTAGAAACCCCTTTATTTTGGTGCGCTGTGGAAATCCTCATGGACTTCCTCCATCGTGGGGGTGTCAGAGGGGCATGCCGGACTCTTACCGGCTAAAACCACCGCGGTGTTCCACCTCTACCTATGGCCGGGAGTGCGGGATGCGCATAAGCATTTACCGCTCCCATGATTCTAGAGCCCCTTTTTTCTTTTTTTTTTGATGATAGGAAATCATCCCGCTCTGGGTGGAGCGGAAGGGAGTGTCAGACTCTTACTGATTAAAACCCACCCGTATTCCTTCCTTAGCCCTTTATTTTCCGGGCCAGCGGTAACCCTTTCGGACAATCCCGCTGACGGGCGGTCTAAACAGCCGCACAGGTCGATAGATCAGGTTAAGCTACGCTTGCCGCGGTTGGTCTGTGGATGGGTGACCATATTTACATACTGTGACCCCTCCGTGCCTCAGAAAGCACGTTAAGCTGTTGGTCCCGGCTGTCATTCGTGGATCTTTGACAGTCGTTACGGGTAGTCAGAAGCCCGAAAGTCTGACAACTGGTCTTATCAAGGGGTATCGTATTACCCAGTAATTGGGTTGTGGAGGTCGGATAGTCAGTCGCTTCATGTAAAATACTGGTATTCAGCTGCATCCGGTTAGACTGGAAGCCGACCCCAACATAATTGGGAAAAGGCAGATGATGAGGGCGGTCTAAATCAATGAATTGTTATCAGTCTAGACAATTCCTGCAAATCTCTTCAACTTAAAAGGCATGAATAAACATGTAACATAGATATTATTACTGACGAACAAACACCTGTACTATTCAGTATCATTGTGCAAATTGATAACATAATCAGTTATTTACGGTAATGATATTTTTAGTTAGCTTTGAACGACCTTGTAGATATTATACGTCCTTTGCAAGGTAACATTGTGTTCGCGACGACACAATATATAGGTAGAGAGTTTAATGAGTGGACTGAATAAATATGATGATCACGTATATTACGTTAAAAGGCTAATGACATTAAACGGTAAACATTGGTCCTTCGAGCCGGATTCATCTTTCTTCGGTTCAAAATTGACGGTAGAAGGACGTAATATGCCTGATCATCATATTTATACAGTCCACTTATTTAACTCTAGGTACCGTTCATTCGTGATTTATTAGCCAAAAATAAAAGGAAGATTACAGCCCACTCCCTCTCGAAAGGAGGAGGCCGGTGTCCCAGCAGTGGGAACATTATAGGCTGATTATGAAGAGCAGTCGCTTTTATAAGGGAATATAGCTATAGCTTAGTCAATGCCGTCGCCATCGTATCAAGGTCAAATCTATTACTCCAAATAGGCACTTAAAATGCCACTTTTGAACGTCAAAATTTACAAAAAAAAATTAATTGTTTCTAGTCGCCTCTTCCAAAAGGTAGTTTCGTATGGAGAAGAATGGGCAATGGAAAATGCCGGCGGGCGGGGCAATTGCGTAACACATTATCAATCGGAATCGGTATCATTTTGACAGTTCAACAACATTCATTTTGTTATTAACATGTTGAGCAGACAAATTTTTCGAACTTATGAAGCAATGGATTAGCAATTTACTTCAAAATGATTCAGATTCCGATTGATAGTGTGTTACGCAATTAGGGTGCGGGTCTGAAATTAACTTATCAAAAACATGCGTCATTTAAGAATAGGTCAGGATAATCAGTTAATTTGTAAGTTCATCATCGCTGAACCGTGACTTTAGTACAATATAATTAATTTATATAAATAAATAAACGTAATTAAAGTATTCACTCTTATCAGCTTGCAACGACCTTTGTGATAAGGATGTCAATACACGGCCTTTACAAGGTAACAGTTGACACGTTCATAATAATAATGTTATGACACGCCTTTTGTTTTCCACTAAAACAGGTAATGCGGCTTACGATTTTTGTACGTAAGCTGGTGCGACTTTTGGCACGCGAAGTAGTTGCTCTTGCGTTATCTAGGTGTATCTGTGCTCCATGTAAAATATGCATCTGGTTAGACTGGAAGCCGACCTCAACATAGTTGGGAAAAGGCTAGGCAGAAGATGACGACTAAAATGAAATATAAAATTGATGAGAAAGACTTAAAATTCATAAAAACCAAGACCAAGTGGAAATTAACATATGACTATCTAATCTGTGGTATCAATATTTATCACTAAATACACGTGCGTTTGTCGGGAACCGGTGAAACACAAATGCGGCACATTAGATTGGAGATTAAAATCAATAAATAGTCCAACCGTTCAACTATAATGTTAATGTTCTTCTACCTACTTAATATTACTGCACATCGGACTGAAGTGAAGGAAGAGAGAGAGAGTGCACCTGTGCCTGCGCGCACACTTGTGCACTATAATATCTCCCGCGCCGAAGGCTGCTCCATTGAGATTGGCCGCTATAGCCGAAATACGGTCTGGAGGACTATTATTACTGCCCCGACTGCCTGCTGTGATTGCAAGCGCGACTGCTGAGCGTGGGGTCCTGGGTTCGATTCCCGGGTCGGACAAAGTGTTATTGGGTTTTCCATTAGAAATTTCTTAGTAACAGTCTGAACTTTGGAAGTAGGCGGTTTAATACCCCCGTGAGTCTGAAACCACGTAAAGCCGTTGGTCCTGCGCCTGATCTCTCCCCGGTCGTGTCGGATTGCCGTCCCATCGGACTATGAGAGTAAAGGAACAGAGAGTGCACCTGTGTTAACTGTGTTTGCGCACACACTTGTGCACTATAATATCTCCTGCGTACCTGGCTAATCTCCATTGAGATTGGCCACCATGACCGAAAACGGTCGGGGAGGCTATTATTATTATTACTGCACGGCATACCTCTGCATACCGTTTCACGATTTTCAAAGCGTGATGACTATGTATTATGTTATGAAGATGCTATTTGAAGTTTTTTAAAAACGTGACATTCTTCCACGATCTTGTGGTTTTTTGATAGAGGGAGATAAAAGACAAACAAAGTGAGACAGCAATTAAACTGTTGATCAATATTTGGGTTAAAGCCTACAAAGAATCCTTAAAACGTGAATCTTATGCAAATAAGTGTTACGTCAGTTTGTTTTGCTTTATATTCCCAGAATGTTATGTAAAAGCGATAAAAGTTAAGGATCCGTGAAACGATGCAGTTTTAAGATCAATTTTACAACGAATAAGTAAAACTGACTACAAATATGCAATTTTTTTTACCAATTCCACCTTTGTCAATGGGAATGCAGATTGAAGTATTTTGAACGGAAGGAGTCTACTGCCCAGACCATGTCCTAAATATAAAACACTAGCTTCCGCCCGCGGCTTCGCCCGCGAGGTATGTCGATAAAGACTATCCTATGTCCTTCCCCGGGATGCAATCTATCGCTCTGCCAAATTTTATCGAAATCCGTTCAGTGATTTAGGCATGAAAAGGTAACATACAGACAGTTACATTCGAATTTATAATATTAGTATGGATTGCCAGCGCTCACAGTGCTCACACTCACCCAGCCAGCAGTACACAGGACTGAGCGCGAAAGTGGCGGCTTACGATTTTTGTACGTAAGCTGGGCACGCGAAGTAGTTGCTCTTGCGTTATCTAGGTGTATCTATATCTGTGGTCTGGACTTTAAAAGAGTTTGACCATTGAGTTTGTTTCGTTATTTCTTCTCAGGGGTAGTCAAATAGGAAATGTCGACTCCATCTTTCATCATTTTGTTTTTATATGAGCTCTAAAAGTGATTCCCATAACCAATTTACAGAAAGAACAATTTCATTTCATTTGTGCAGGTCATCAATCATTTGTAGTTATTTTTTATTATTATTTATTGTATACGGAACTCGACAACCAAAGCCTATATTACCTATATCAGAAGTTCACATAATCTCAAGATACGCAAGGCGTTATAATTGAAATTAATAAAACACTGGTCTTATCACTGATAAGAGCCTTCGCTCCGATACGCGAACTACTGCGGAATCGCAATGCGACAAATAATAGTGTGTTTTATTCTTCAAGATTATTCCTAACACAATAATTATTTTTAAATATTTTATGAAAAAAAAAACTGGTGATTTTTTGGACAAGTTAGGAGTGTGTGTGTCAAGTGTGTACTGGTCCTAATAAGTGATAATTACGATGTAAATAATATAACAGTGCGGTTTACACGTTATACGGAAAAAAATACGTTAGGGGAGGCCTTTGCCCAACAGTTTTGGACAGTATAGATATAGGCAGTGCCGACTTGATGCCCTAAGCAAACCACGCCTGTAGGCCCTCCTATCCACTAGGCGCCTCGTATTTTTCCAAAACATCGACAAGCAATTTGTAAAGATTGGGGCACATCTCTAGAGTGACTTTTGGGTCTTGTAATATCTTGCTGATAAACAGTCTTGCCATTCATGTGCTAGCAAATACTGTATCGGTGCCGTTTCTGCCTTATGGTGCCCCCCGAGACGTGATGCCCTAACCAATTGCTTAATTTGCTTATGGGCTAATTTGATATAGGATAAACAAAAAACATAAAACGAAAAAATATACGGTCGATTCTTCTGGTCGGATCTTTTTGAAAACTAAAATAGTGTGGTGTAGGTGGGCTATATTTAAAGTCATAAAAAATGTTTGTATTACGTTTTATTTAGGCGTTACGCGAAAAAAAAAAACCCTGTTAGAAACAAAAGACTTGTGACATTGTGTGTGTTTTGTTCAAAACTGTTTTATTCATGTGCGATTATTTTTGGATGAATGTGTCCATTATTTAAATTAATGTAGGTTAACAATCTCCTTCAAAGTCATAAAAATAATTTATAGAGTTTGAAAAAAAGTGGTTTTACTTGAAGAAATAAATATGACTATTCAAGTATTTTTGATATTTTTTGTCAACCTCAAAAAATAACTGGAATATTTTAGACTATTAGCATATTTAACCTTGTAAAACTAGTCGATTTCCTTTAAAAAAATACATCTAGACATCCTTTTCCTGTCATTAATGTCAACACTAAAAATTCTAATCGCGAAAACAAACTTAGATTTAAGAAAGTCTACATAAAATGTTATCTCCATAGCTAATATATTTGCCAAACAAAATTGTACTTTATGTCTACAAAGCTAAGATCGTTAGACGTATATGCAAATATTTATGACATGTGATACAGTGATCAATGTCAAGATTTTGTTTCAACTTTCATTTATTTTAAGACTTTAGAAACAGTATTCATTGAGCCTCGAACTGTTTTGGTCAACAAAATGTAGAGCATATGTTCACGGTTTAATCCTATTGGGGTAGACAGAATAGCTATTGACATGACTGTGAACGTGAAGTTTAGAATAAAATTGTGTCTAAGTGATTTTGTTAACATTTAAAGTGACAGTGATTACAATACAGTTTTGCATGGCATTAGGAGACTTTTGTTTTTAAATTAATTAAAGTACAAGTGCTGACAAGCTAAAAATGTATTTCTTAGTGCTTCGTATAAATTAATCGACAAAAAAGTGAAAAAAAAGTTGACAAAAATGGCGGTAAAAAACAAAAAGGAACCAACACACAAGCGCCTGCTAAGACTCTTTGCAAATAACCTCAAGAAAAATACTTTAGCACTAAAAGAGCTAAAACAATCAATCGAAACTTCGCAACGACCAAACGAATACGAGAAAATAATCGATTTATCGAACTCCGTGAACGAAAAACTCGACGTCGTCCACAAAATACGAAACGACATCAAAATCTACAAAACTATAAACACTATTTTAACAAATCATTACATAAAAGTGACAAGAGACCACGAAAACTGCATCGGAACAAAAATCGTCAAACTAGAAGAAAAAATCAAACAGTCGTACGACAATTTGAAATTGGAACTAACAAAGATGACGTCTGTCAGTGTTGCCAGCCGGAATATTTCGTCGCCGATACAGAATAGCAATGTGATTCTTGTTGGTAATGATTTGAAGTGCAACCAGTTCAATCAGTTGCATATTCGGAACGAGATGTATAATACTGTTATTAGGAAGATAGATAAGCTGTTCTGTGGGCTGGTGAGTTACTTGTATTCACTGTTTTTTTATACAAACAAAATATTATACTCAATAATTTCTACATCTTCTTTCTAATATATAAAAATCTCCTGTCACAGTGTTTGTAATCGAACTCCTCCGAAACGGCTTGACCGATTTTCATGATTTTTTTGTGTATATTTATTAGGTCTGAGAATAGGTCGTAGGCTTTTGCGGAGTCAGCTAGTACAGACGCCAGCACATCAAGCTACCCGAAACTGTCAAATTATGCCAATTAACTTTGAACCTTATTCTTTAGTTTTTCCGTTTTAATTATGGTCTGGCAGTTTGAGTAGTTTATGCGGCCTACCCAAATGTCCTGTCTTTGGTATTGTTCGTCGAATCGTTAAGCTCCTTAAGTTCTGAGTTGAGCTGCACGGTTACTGACAAATGCGTGCACTGACTGGACAGGTCCACTCAATCTGTGTGGTTCTTTCCTCAAAAGACCATTTCAGACACTAATCTACATGGTCCTCAAAGATTATGTCCGGATTTTTTTTTATATACACATTGACATCGATGAATTCTATTTAGACAATGACATGAATATTTACTTTGTAAGTAATTTATTTTGTCTTCATATAACCTGACCAAGATTATGTCTGGACTTTAAAAGAGACTGTGACCTCTGAGTTTGTTTCGGCCTTTCTTCTCAGAGTAGTCAGATAGGAAACGCCGACTTCATCTAGTTTTAAAAAAACATGATTGACGTAAAAGTGTTTGTACAAACCTACTTACAAAATAAAATCATTTCATTTCATCATTTCATTTCATTTCATTAGCGATAAAGTTGAAAATCTATTAAAGTTTGACAGCGTGTAGTAACTTGATGTGCTGGCGTCTGTACAATGTAAAAGGTCGTCGAAAACAACGTTTATCTGGGTTGATGTTACTAACGCTGAGAGCTGTGGTGGCCCAGTGGTAACGTACCCGACTTACGAGTAGCAAGTCGTGGGTTCGGACCCAGACAGGCGCTTTACTTTGTGTTAATTTATTTCATAACCACTGCTCTCAAAAACGGTGAAGGAAAACATCGTGAGGAAACCGGCATGTCCTAGAACCAAAAATTCGAAGACATGTGACATCTACCAACCCCGGGATTACGGCCCACTCCTTCTCACAGAGAGGAGGCCTGTGTCCCAGCAGTGGGAACAGTATAGGCTGATTATGATGTGCTAGCTCAATATTAGCGATGTCCATGCCACCCTGAATGTGTATGTAAATTGAAAAGTGTTGCCAACTTCATCCACTACGTCATATCCACATTTATTATGACACCAAAAGGAACCTATGGAGGCGGCATTTACTATGGACAGTCATATGTACAATTGCTATGTGCAAAAAGTATGTTACATCTTTATTGAATCTACATACAAATTACAAGATTGTCCACCTATTACTTAAATGGTTAATTAATGGTGAACATCATCAAGATAAATATGTGCTTAGGTACCTGAGCAATGCGATGCATAAACTGTAACCACGAATTCAGGACATGATTATAGATCCCCTACTTAGGTCTGGGTGTACTTGTCAGTCCTTGCTTCTGAGGACCATGCAAGCATAACCAGCCTATATTGTTCCCACTGCTGGGACACAAGCCTCCTCTCTGTCAGAGGGAGTGGGCCGTATTCCACCACGCGGGCCCAGTGCGGGTTGGAGGACCGTGCAAACTCATGTAATTCAGTATACTGTAACTTGTTCCAGGCGTACCAGGACAGAGTCAAGGAAGAAGAGCAGAAAGAAGCGGAGACGGCGCGGCTAGAAGAGATTCTCAACATGTGCGCCGAGTATGAAAGGCAGATCGCTTCAGGTACGCAATGTAAGTGCTTGGCCAGACTCCAGACATGGACGGGGGGCGGGCGCGGCGCGGCGTACTCAAACATAAGAACTTCATTTGAGCGTCCATTATAGTGGGCACGCGGGCGCGGTGAGCGGCGCGGGGAGCGCTCGGGCAACTTACGCCATAGCTCGTTCATACAAGTGGCCGCAGTGAGTGCGTGGGCGGCCCGCTTGGGGACTGGGGTTCTCAAACTAGTTCGAGCTTTTTTCTAGTAAAAATAAGTCTTCTTCATCTATATCCAAACACTGGACACGACAACACTCAGAACGAAGCCGCGCTCCACTGCGGACATGCAGATCACGCGCGTTTCCGCACGCGCGCCGCACCCCGCCCCGCGCTGCCAGTCTGTTCAAGCACTATTACAATCAACTTTTAATAATAATATCTACTAGCGTAAACCCTAACTTTCACGCACTCCAATGATGATGAAAACATCATCAAAACCCGCCAAATAGTTCAGAAGTATCATACAATGTAAAGCAAATGTAGAGCAGTGGTGGCCCAGTGGTAACGAGCGCGACTTACGAGATATAGGTCTTAGGTTCAAACCCTGACAGGCGCTTTACTTTGTGTAAATTATTTCATCACCACTGCTCTCAAAACGGTGAGGGAAAACATCGTGAGGAAACCGGCATGTCCTAGAACCAAAAATTCGAAGACATGTGACATGTGAGGCCTGTGTCCCAGCAGTGGGAACATTATGGCTGATTATGCTTATGCTCTAAGAAATGATCATTCGAGTAAGTTTGGATGTCATTTGCCTAAACCGTAACACATTTATAGCCTACTAGCAGCGCCCCGCGGTTTCACCCGCATAAGTGTCGATCCCGTGGGAATATCGGGATAAAAACTATCCTATGTCCTTCCCCGGGATGCAATCTATCTTTCTGCCAAATTTCATCTAAATCGGTTCAGCGGTTTAAGCGTCAAGAGGTAACAGACAAACAGACACACTTTCGCATTTATAATGCATTTATGCATTTATTTTTTAACATCACTTCTTAGCTTTAGTTTCTTTCATTGCAGTTGGAGTTTTAGTGGCGTCATTAGGATTTTCCGCTGCGTCCTTCAGACGCTTAGCACGAATACCAACAAGTTTAGCAATGAACGATAATATTAGTATGGATTTTCTCACGGTATTTTCCTTGACCAACAAACCTTCACTTTGGTTCACATGTTCAAGGTTTCCGCGAAGCCTACTAACGTGTGTTTGTTTAATATTAAATTACTTTATAATAGCAGTTTCTGTTACACGTAATAATTATGTGTTATGATGACATTTAATTTTTTTGATAAGTAATCAAGTTCTTAGTCGGTATGTAAGATGGAATTAACAAAATATACAATGTTACTGAAAACTATTTGCAGGTAGTATTAAAAAGTATCAAAAATCTTACACAAAGTGAAGACTTTGTGTAAGATTTTTGATACTTTTTGGGGTTCCGTACCCAAAGGGTAAAAGCTATTACTAAGACTCCACTAACCGTTTGTCTAGACAGACGGTTCATGAGATACAGCCTGGTAAAAGCTAGACCGTTGAAATTTTCACAGATGATGTATTTCTGTTGCCGCTATAACAACAAATACTCAAAACAGAATAAAATTAATATTTAAGGGGGACTCCCATACAACAAACGTGTTTTTTTCTAACAGAACTTACAGAAGCACTCATTATTTATATTTTAACGTTTTCTAAATAAATAGCCCCCAATTAAGTGCTGGTTACCTTATCTGACAGATAATTTAAAAAAAATATATTTTTGTTCGTTCATAATTGTAGATATTTCTTATCTGAACATTCTGAAATAGGTCAGGAAACTCATGCAAATTAATGTTTTATTTACAGGCATCCCAATAACCCCTACGGAGAAGAAGCCACACAATAAGATCATAACGAATGGCTCGTTACCCCGCAGTGTTGCCCTCAACAACCCCAACTTTGTGCAGACCAGCGATGGTTATTATAAGTAAGTTAACTTTTTATTACATAGACTAGATGCGCCCCGCGGTTTCACCCGCATAAGTTTTGATCCCGTGGTAATATCGGGATAAAAAGTAGCCTATATGTTAATCCAGGGTATCAGCTACCTCTATACCAAATTTTATCAAAATTAGCCCAGCCGTTTGAGCGTGAAGAAGTAACAATAAAAAATTTTGGGGGAAGTGCCTTAAGGCCAGTCACTGCAGTTATTTCATATGCATAAATTTATCTCACTTTACGCGTGCTAAGAAAATACATGAATACTTAAGAACTACGTCTGTGCATGAATCAAAGTTACTGAAACAATAATCACATTATTTTCTGTTCCAGGTTCGAAACTAGTCATAACAAAAGCTCCCCAATGAGCCAATCTCTTCCAATCCAAAGGAATCTCTCCAGCTACGAGAACTTCAACTCATCCTCCCCCACAGAACTCACCCCTGAGGTCGTCATCCCCCAAAACAACTATGAAAACATTGGCAGAATGGATGAGATAGGCATCCCAGTCTTTGAAGACCCATCCCCCAGAATGAACGATCTGTCTAGTCCGGTTATGATTAGGAAACTTCTCAACCAAAGTGGGGGTGGGCCTAACCTATCCTCCCCTATAGGATCCCCTTATGAAAACGTTTACTACAGAAACAACGTTTACGGTAACCTTAAACCTAAGTCCCCGAACACACAAAGCCCAAGGACAAGAATAAAGACTACTTTTGCTCATAAAAATGTGACATCACCTCAGTATTTTATATTCCCTACTCCACCTCCCGTAGATAATTCAAAAATCCCCAACTTTGAACAAAAACAAGAAAGTACAGATTCTGAAAGACCAAAATGCGATGGAATTGAAAAACAGCTGAGTCTAGAAGAAGAAATACCAATGATAGACGATGACTTGACAAACGACTTAGAATTCAGATATTCCAAAGTACTGAATGACGATAAAAAGGAAGAAGCTCCCGAGAAGAGTCCAGAAGTAATCTTGACAAAGAACCAGAGCTTCGCTGACATGAAGAAAGAATTAATGGCCGACATCCCTGAACTAGAAGAGTTTGAAAAAGATCTAAAAGAAAATAAAAGAGAGAAAATAATTAAGAATATAACTGAAGATATGAAGAAGATTGATATTGAAGCTGATTCGTTGGACAGTGCGGTTTTAGATGACAATGCTGATGAGTTGAAGACTAAGTATGACAAATTGAAAGAAGATCGGAAGAAGTTAGTGACGGAGATACATGAAATTAAGTGCAAGATGTCGGAAATTAGGTTGCAAGAAGATGATATTTTGAGAGAGGTAAGTTACAATATAAATTACTTCCTACTTATGCAACTGATCTAAATCTGAATTGATTGGATTACAAGTCTAAGTCTTAAACTTGAACTTAGAGTTCAAACAAGCTAATTTAACATTGTGGTATTTATTGTAGAGATATTCTAACTTATTAGTAGTGATTTTGTGCATTAAGTTATTAGTAAGAATTTAAGCCAACATTGAACCCACTTAAGAGGAAGTGCGGTCGGAGAGACTTTTGAAAAATCCTACGTAAAAAGTCGTAATTCTAGGTTTGGCTCTCGCCTATCCTCCTCCCATATTGGACCAATTTAAAAGATATTTCATGAACTGATAAGAAGGATATACTGTGTCCTTAAGTTTTTATTTTTTCATTAATAGTTGTCAAATTTGTACACTAAGCCTCTGTTGACAGCGGTTTAAATCGGCATTTTTTGGGTGTTCAAGTGCTTATAAAAATAATGTCAATCAGCAAAAAGGAAAACATAGGGCTAGGATATACAAGTAGTTATTATTTATTATTCTGTAAAAAATCATTGCTTTACGGTCATTAACCAGAAAGAAAACAGGCGAGAGCGTTTCTATGGAGAAACGACCACCCGCATTTCCTCTTAACCATAAATCACCAAATGCCACGGACCCCAAAAGAAGTCATCACATAAAATACTGCCAGAGATTGAAGAAGACAAATGAACTTTATTACTGATTGTAACCAAGACTACAATATAATGTAACTAAAACGCGCTGGTAGGTTACCACAGTTTATTTTCACATTCAATCGCAAAATCCAAAAGTGAATTCAACCAGATGTCAAACCTGACAGACCTACTAGAATTTAGAATACAATTAATGTTTCGAAAGAAGGTGATATGCTGCACTGTAACGAGTTCGATTCGCAACAAACTTTTTGTACAAATAACATATTTTCTTATATTACAGTTGGAAATGGAAAAAGCTCTAATCAAAGGAGAATACGATTCAGAAATAGCGATCCTCAACATAGAACAGAAGAAGAAGATGGACCTAGTGGACAACGCCAAAAGGATAGAAGAAGAGATCCGACAGCTGAAAGAGAAGCAAGAGACGAGAATGAATGAGATGAGGGATCGAGTGGAGATCGCTACGTTAAAAGTTGAGAGGTGGGTGCTTTTGAATAGAAAAATTTTGTTAGTAGTTTCTTTGCTAGGGTGCTTCAGACCGACCTGAAGTTTTGCCGATGATAGAAGAATTTCTGATGGCATTCAAAAATAAACTTTATTAAACTAAGCATTTATTTCAATTTTCGACGGCACGGTTGGCGCAGTGGTTAAGCGATTGACTGCTGCGCTGCGTGTCTTGGTTTGTGTAAGGTTTTGTGTAAGTCTGCCTCTGTACATTTATGTGCATGAAGTATTAAATAAATAATAAACACTTAAAGCATGTATGTATATTATTGACAAAACAATCTAAAGCTTTAATTAAGGCAAAAGCGCCAGGGTAGCCCGCGAAATTTAATTTTTTTTTTGTTTTTTTGCAATTTGCTGATCAGTATTAAGTTGTACGTTGATTAAAATATGATTCGCGGCCGTAACAAATATGTATTTACAGAATTATAATCATTAAAGTCATCAACACAACTCTCTAAGACCATGTAATCCCCAAGAATGACTATTTCATGAAATCTTGACATTTGGGGATTACATGGTCTTAGAGAGTTGTGTTGATGACTTTAATGATTATAATTCTGTAAATACATATTTGTTACGACCGCGAATCATATTTTAATCAACGTACAACTTAATACTGACCAGCAAATTGCAAAAAACGTAAGAAAATTTGAATTTCGCGGGCTACCTTAGAGCTTCCCCCTTAATTAGTCTGGAAATGACTGAACTAGTACCTAAATGTGACCGATTTATGATCCTTACAACCTTTCAGTTTGTCAAGGCACATTGAAATCACCTAAACTGCATTCGCGAATCATTTGCCAAAAATGTAAACAAATATGAGTTTATGGAAAAATAACTTTAAATCCTACACAATAAAGTTCAGTTTACGCTACAACTTCAAGCATTTTTATAACTTTTTCAATAGTGCTAGTCACTCTGAAATCAACATAATTCCCATTAAAATAAAGTTGATATTTGCTTAACTTGAATCATAAGTTTGACTTTACGTGCTATAATTTTTAAATCACTTCTCACGACACCTATAAAAAGATTGTATCTTTAAAATATGCTGCTACAATCTGTCAAACTGCTTTGATATATTTTCAACTTTATTCTTAAGGTTCAAAGTTGATTGGGAAAATTTGACAATTTCGGGTAGCTTGATGTGTTGGCGTCTGTACAAGAGAAATTCAAGAACTCGTAAGATTAATTAGTTCTATTAACCATACGCTTTTCTTTCATATCCAGGATAGAGAAAGACTGGAAAGACCACGCAGCCACTCTTGAAGAGTTACAGAACGCACAGGACATTCTCGACAACGAGACCAAGATCTTTGAGGACCTGGAGTTCCAGCATCTTGAGGAGGAGTCAGAATTGTGAGTAGAAGATATTATAACCAAATATTACATATTGATGAAACGGTTTGACTTAATTGTTTTTATGCTTGTACTCTTTCCAAATGTGTAAAGTTGGAGTACAATATCACTATCGCCTAGTTAAACTAAACACGGCTCATTTATCACTATTGCCAAAACGGACAAGCGATGTGTCGAACAACCAATACTGTACCGTATTTGACATCTCTCTGATAGTTTCAATATCGTCATAATCAGCCTATAATGTCCCCACTGCTGGGACAGGCCTCTCTGAGAAAGGGAGTGGGCCGTAATCCACCACGCGGGCCCAGTGCGGGTTGGTAGATGTCACATGTCTTCGAATTTTTGGTTCTAGGATAAGTCGGTTTCCTCACGATGTTTTCCTTCACCGTTTTGAGAGCAGTGGTGATGAAATAAGTTACACAAAGTAAAGCGCTTGTCTGGATTCGAACCTGCGACCTACAACTCGTAAGTCGCGGCCGATACCACTGGGCCACCACTGCTCCTACTCCACTAGTCATCAGAACAATCTATTTCAAGTGGAGATGGCGCTTACATAGCATGCAATATTGGATTATTGTAACTTAGCCAAGAAAACTATCATTGTGACTCACGAGACGAGCTCTCAGTTTCAATATATATAATAACATTTTGTTTTGTACGAACCTCTCTCGTCTCCACTTTGGTGTAAACCGGGCCTTACACGGTGCGATTGCAATCCAGCTTTTCAATCCGCACATTAGACTGTCCACACATATATGAAAAGCATGACAACTGTAATTGGCATCGTCATGTGCTCTCCATAGCCGACAAACCTGCAAGCTTAGCTAACTGACGATAAAAAATTCATATTTTCCCAGGTTATCAAATAGAGAAGACATCCAAAACGATGTAATCTTACTAACAAAGAAGATTGAAGCGCAAAAAACTCGAATCCTAACCCTGAAATCCGAAGCGAACAACAATCTAACATCAGCACTTGACGAAACGAAGATACTACACGCAGAATACGTAAGACTACTAAACCTAGTCGAAGAATTGACAGGCAAAGTACAATCAGTAGAAAAAGAACTAAAACCTATTGTAGCTAAACTTAATGATATTGAAAGAACTCAGTCTCCAGATAGTGCATTCTACACAGACCAGACCAGAGCAAAATCTGGAGAATTCGGTTACTCCCCGCAAAGTTCTGACAGTGACGATATTGATTTAAAACTGTCAACATTCGAAGATCATACGAAACATTTGAAAGATAAATTTAATTCTATAGATCAAATGTCACAGTCTATGACGGTAGATATAGAAAGAAGAGTTATAACTGACATTGTTGATCATGATGAGAGGTTCAGCGAAAGTCCGTCGAAATCGTCAACTTCTTCAAAAGAGAAGAAAGGCTTCTGGGAGAGGAACTTCGATTCGTTGAAAAGGAAGAGCAAGAAACCGAAATCTCCTGAAAAAGTTGATATAATGTCGCAGAGTTTGAACGAAAATCTATTCTATAACGATAACATTGAAGCTGATAATAGTCTTGACAAATTCAATAGTCTAAGACATTCTAAAAAGAAGGACAAACATCCAGGACCAGTTAAAAGCAACTCCTCATCAAAAATCCCTACATTCGCAGCTCTCGGCAAGATAATGAAAAAGGACTCCTTCACAAAGAAGTCTAGAGAAAACAGTATTAAGAACGACGAATCAGATAAAGAGAACAATTCTAAAAACCGTTACATCAAAAACACAAAATGCATGAACGCAGACAACAAATACGTTAAAGCCAAATCTTTATCACCCGAAAAGAAAGAGGAAGTTATAGAGGAAGAAACGGATATTGATAATAATGAACAGAAAACTAGAGTCACATTTGAAAGCACGCCTCCAAAATCCGAATCAACAGTACAGTCAGCAAAAATTCTTCATCGCAAAAGCTGTGGAGACGAACCGAGCATAAAAGAGTTTAACAAGATCACCGACACTAACAAAGTACCTTCTCAAGATGATATTGATAGAATATCTAAGGTAACGACCGATGCACCGATATTGCCAAGCGATACTGACATGAATTCTTTAGGGAAAAGGACACTGGATAGCTTGATGGAGGTGGAAAGGAAGAGGCTTGAAATGTTGGAAGAACAAGGTATAGTTTTAGGAATAGACTTTTTCTTTATTAGAGCAACCAAGAAAACTCGAAAACTGAATACTTTAATAAGATTACATTTTATCTTTGAGAGTTGATTGTGACAAATATTTCTTACTCACCTTAAAATTATGCTTAAACTTGTCTCAAGTTTCTGTTACAAAGAAGTACTACCCCTCACTACACTACTACTACTACTACTAGCACTATCCCTCATAACAAACGCAGAGTAAAGTTACATCCGTTTTAACTACAGTTCAACTATTTATTTTCCGAACGTGGATCCACGCGAGACAATGGCTTTTTAATTGTTTCTGTAATTACCAGCATTCAACCGGTTAATAAAGGGGTACCTATATTTTAAAATATTAATGCCATAGTCCACTGAACCATCATCATCTGCCTAGCCATTTCCCACCTATGTTGGGGTCGGCTTCCAGTCTAACCGGATGCAGCTGAATACCAGTATTAAATACAGTCCAGTGGACCCTTAAACGAAAAGTAATCCCGGTAGTCTTAACCTTAGAAAAACCCCAAGCAACTCAGTTAATATTATAAAGGCGAAAGTTTGTGAGTGTTTTTTTTTTCCCTACAACATTTTTTATATGTTTGTTACTTCTAACACCTTTTCTTCTTCTATAGGTTGCCAAGTAATCGAAAACGAACGCGAGAAAATATCAGAACTAAAACGACGAGTGCAAGTCGAAACCAAAAAACTCTGGGACCAAAAGTATCGTTCGGAGCAGAGCAAGTCGTTTGAGGAGCAGTGTCACAGCTTACCCCCTTTGTTGCCGCGTGAAGATGACAAGGGCTACGACAGAAGTGTCATGGAGGATTCTAGTCTTATTGATGACAGTTTTATGGCGAACTCTAGCATGTATGAAGAGAGGTAAGTTGTTTTTTATTTTTTAACTATCTGATTTCGGCGAAGCCCAGTGGCGTAACTCTAAGGTGGCATATTTTTTTTTTTTTGCGGATTGGGAATCGTCAAATCTTCCGCTCCACCCAGAGCGAGAGGCGCTCTGGGTGGAGCGGAAGGAAGTGGACTAAAACCCATCTGTGTTCCTTCCTTAGCCCTTTATGTTCCGGGCCAGCGATAACGCTTTCGTACAATCCCCCTTCCTCGATGCTGACATCTCTTTGAGGCGCGCGTGGAACACGTACGCGCCCCCCGGCACGGGCCTGGGGGTCTACTCCGAAGCGGTTAACCACTATATCGGCCGAATGTTCGGTCATTTTCTGATTCGAATATTGTTGTCCTACTACGAATTAAAAAAAAAAAGGTAAAAAAAGGGTTAAGGGTTCTAAAAAGGTTCGGATTGGCACAGTTTGGTCGGGACCAATAGTCAATATAGGAAATTAATGGTAGTAGAAAATGACCGAACATTCGGCCGATACAGTGGTTAACCGCTTCGGAGTAGACCCCCTGGTCCTGATCGGACGGTGAGCTACACTATAGGGTGGCATTGGGGCAAAATGCAACGGGCTCCCAGCCAGAGGGGGCCCCCGGCCCGAAAGGGACATGAGCATAGGAGGATCCTAACAAGTTTATAAATGCGAACTTTTTCGAACATGTGCAACAAAGGATATTTTGAAAATTTTATACCTTTTCCCCATTGTATGTCTAATTTTTTGGACAGGACCTCATGCTCAGCAGTATCGTTTTCGACCACTAGACCAACGAAGCAGTCAGGTGTTAAATGTTTTACGGGAAAATATGAAATCTACGCGGAACAAGTCGCGGAAAAGTTCTAGTAAAAAAAAACTATAACGTTGGTTGAGCTTCTTTACATTGAGGGAGGGCCCCATCCCTTGAATTTGCCACGGGCCCCAAACGGTATAGTTACGCCACTGGCGAAGTCCAAAAGGAGGGTAATTCCTTTGTAGTCAAATGCAAGTAAATGTTAAGCTACCGTCAAGTTTCATGCTGTCTTTGTCTTTTTAAGGTGTATTGTAGCGACAAAAATACTTTTAACAGTAACGTCTTAGAGTTAAGTGGCGTTTGAGTAATTGAGTTAAATCTTAAAGCTAATTTTGGACAAGTTCCTCTTGTCGTATCAAGTTGAAACCTTGTATTCTTGTTCCATTTCGATGACAATACATTTGTCTTTGTGTATGTGAGATAGATCGTTACATTGTACAGACGCCAGCATATCAAGCTACCCGAAACTGTCAAATTTTCCCAATCAATTTTGAACCTTACACTTTAGCGATAAAGTTGAGAATCTATTAAAGTTTGACAGATTGTAGTTACTTGTGCTGGCGTCTGTACGTACAGTCTAAACTACTGACCCGATTTTCATCTGATGTGGCGGCCAATGCATTACCTCCACGTTAGATAAAAACGGGTACTGGTTAGAAATGTGTCCTGTGTCGTGTGACATCATAAGAATATTACCATTATTCACAGATATTTAAAATAACGTTAATAACTGGAAACCATTTTCATGGTCCTGCAGGACAAAGTATGAATACGTATGCGTATAGACATACCAGTCTCCAGACCTTTGCTTACCATCTAACTTATACAAGCTTGGTACCACATTAATAAACTCAACTTTCATGAACAATACCACGAAACACCTTACTCATACAAGTAGTGATTCAAATCAGCACACTTGTCGTTGATAAGATAACCAGTCACAACGCGAAACTGAACGCAGGCGGCCGTACCGCCTCCTAAACGGAAAAGACGATAACATAGTCGTATTGAGTTGTTAAATACAGGTATATTTTGTGTATAAAGGTGCTGACGAATTTTTGCACAGATTGAGTTTTTGGTGTTGAAAAAATTAATTGGGAAATACTTGTATTCTTAGCGGTAACGAAAAAAAGAGCGTCCACTAATATTTACATACCTAATACATAATTATATCTGGGGCTCCACTGGGCTGTTAGCCTAGTTTTCTGATATTCTAAGAGCGGTTCTGCACTACATCCCATCCGAATCCGGAAATGCTGGTCCGAACTTCCGAAGTGACCATAGTCCTATTTGTATGAGGGGTTGCGCACTAGATCCGAACTCAATCCGTCCTTATTTAGACCATTCCCAATTCGGATTGAAGTCGGATCTTTAAACTTTAATAGTGCAGAACCCACAGATATAGATAGACCTAGATAACGCAAGTATCACGAACTGTATGAAAACCAAGCGTGCCATTTTTTGATTACCTACTATGACGTCACAAGCTCGCGCTCTCGCTCACGCTTACCCAGCCAGCAGTACACAGGACTGAGCGCGAAAGTGGCGGCTTATGATTTTTTATCGTAAGCTGGTGCGATTTTTGGCACGCGAAGTAGTTGCTCTTGCGTTATCTAGGTGTATCTATATCTGTGGCAGAACCGCTCTAAAAGGTAAAAATTCTTAACGGTTTTATACCAAAACCTTACTTGGAAGAAGAGTTTAAAGAAACAGTAAAATTAAATGTCATAATACTCTGAAATTTTAATAAGCCTCTATATCTAGGAACTAGCTGTTCCCCGCGGTGTCACACGCTGCGCGGCTCCTAAGGGTCGTAGCGTGATGTTATATAGCCTATAGCCTTCCTCGATAAATGGACTACCCAACACTAAAAGAATCATTCAAATCGGACCAGTAGTTCCAGAGATTAGCGCGTTCAAACAAACTCTGCAGCTTTATAATATTAGCATAGATAACTTGAAATTGCAAAAAAAAATCTGCTGTTTAGTACATTTTGACGAGTTATGCGAGCATAAATGTAGAGAACAACTGATTTTTTTTTCGCGATTTCAGCTTGGCTAATATATAATGATATAATATATTATGATATTAATTATTAAGTATATTATTAATTACCCAGTAATTGGGTTGTGGAGGTCAGATAGGCAGTCGCTCCATGTAAAATACTGGTATTCAGCTGCATCCGGTTAGACTGGAAGCTGACGCTAGGCTAGTCAGATGATGATGATGATGTTGACGTAGCTGAATATTGACAAGAATTAAAAAAGAAGTACACATGCATTCCATCGGTTTTAGAAGCCATTAACAATATTAAACAAGAGAGAGAACTAAATATTTTTCTTACCAATATAACTGCTAGAACCTGGCTAACTGTAAAACCGGACAATGATAAGAAATGAAAACATTACAACCATAATGTTTCTTGAGCAATTTGTTAAGAAAACAACCAGTGAGTCAAGCTTAGGTATTCGTTTTGTTTATAATTCTTTGAAACTTCATCATCATCTGCCTAGCTTTTTCCAACTATGTTGGGGTCGGCTTCCAGTCTAACCTGATGCATCTGAATACCAATGTTTTACATGGAGCGACTGCCTATCTGACCTCCACAACCCAGTTACTGGGTAATACAATACCCCTTCGTAAGACCTGGTTGTCAGACTTTCGGGCTTCTGACGACCCGTAACGACTGTCAAAGATCCACGTATGACAGCCGGGACCGACTGCTTAACGTGCTTGTCGCGGCACGTAGGAGTCCTGTAAAGATGGTCACCCATCCACAAAACCAACCAAATGCAGGAAACATGTCATTTAATATAACTAACATTGATAAGTTTAATATTAAGCTCAAGTCAGCAGACTGCAAATAAATTGATCCATAGACTGTCATCTATTATAAACATATATTTTTTAATGGAACTGCGTTCACAATTAGTAATTGTTCTGCATTCTCTAATTGTTTAAATTTTGGCGTGACATCAGACTGTCTATGTCCACAATGGACTGATGTCATCAATTATCATGATTCATTTCACTTCATGAATTTTATGTGGTACTAGCTGCTCCCCGCAGTTTCACCCGCATAAATCTCGATCCCCATAGAAATCGGGATAAAAAGTATCCTATGTCCTAATGCGGCGGGATAATCGCGTATCAGTAACAATGGGTATTATTTTGACAGTTCAACAACATTCATTGCGTGATTTACGTTGTGGAGCAGACACATTTTTCGAACATATGAAGCAATGGATTAGCAATATCCTTCAAAATGATTCAGACTGAGACTAATAGTGTGCTACGCAATTAGGGTGCTGATCGTGGTCTACCCATGTGCCAAAATTTCATCCAAATCCGTTCAGCCGTTTTAGCGTGAAAGTGTAACATACAAACAAAATCGAATCTTTCTCTTTATAATACTAGTTTAGATAGTTTAGACTAGCAATGTTCGGTGTGAAAAAATCAGAATACGTTTTGGTAGTAGTTTCGCTTTGTGAGTGTAGAGTATTAATAGCCCTGTGGTTAGGCCCTGACTTACGAGTTGTAGGTCGCGGGTTCGAACCCAAGCGCTTTACTTTGTGTAATTTATTTCAAGACTACTGGGGGCCTAAAACGGCCACATAGGAGAATCATAAAAGGATAACATTATGAATCGTAATATGGCGAAGACAGTCCGTGTTTTTCATTCTTTCGCTGCACTACGTAGGTATAATCAAAGAGTTTGGGATTGGATTTGGATCGGATTGATTGGTATTTTAGCACAGACAAAAACAAATAACTGAAAAATGCTTCACCAATGGGATTTGATACGATTACTGTCCATTATGTTATCCTTTTATGATTCTGCCAAAGTGGCCTTTTTAGGCCCCCTGCTCTCAAAACGGTGAAGGAAAACACGTACGGAATCCGGCATGTCCTAGAACCAAAAAATTCGAAGACATGTGACATCTACCAACACGCACTGGGCCCGAAGCGACATCCCTAAATACTCGATGAGCACCTGCGGGGTGATTGCGTAACATACTATCAGTAGCAATGGGTTTCAATTTGACAGGTCAACAACATTCATTGCGTTATTAACGTTGTTGAGCAGACAAATTTTTCGAACATATAAAGCAACTACCTGCGCCCCGCGGTTTCACCCGCATAAGTGTCGATCCCGTGGGAATATCGGGATAAAAAGTAGCCTATATGTTAATCCAGGGTGTCAGCTACCGCCATATTTTTTTTATCAAAATTGGTCCAGCCGTTTCAGCGTACACACACACACTCACAAACTTTCGCCTTTATAATATTAGTGTGATGGATTAGCAATAAGCTTCAAAATGATTCAGATTGAGTTTACTAGTGTGATTTTCATGGCTCTACTTCAAGTTGTTTCTCTACTAAGTATATTTTCACGGCTCTACTTCAAGTTGTTTCTCTACTATATTTTCATGGCTCTACTTCAAGTTGTTTCTCTACTATATTTTCATGGTTCTACTTCAAGTTGTTTCTCTACTATATTTTCATGGCTCTACTTCAAGTTGTTTCTCTACTATATTTTCATGGTTCTACTTCAAGTTGTTTCTCTACTATATTTTCATGGCTCTACTTCAAGTTGTTTCTCTACTATATTTGATACCATGTTCGGTCGGTCACATGACCTGTGAAAAGCGCCCTCACTAACCTTATTTTTGTTAGTGTTCAGTGACGAATCCGTTGCTCAGCTGTAATAATAATTTTCCTAGAATGTAATAAATAAACTAAACTAGTTAGCCACAAGCCGTATGAATCAGCTGTAAAAAGAAACATTCGATTCTTAGTATCTAAACCCGACTTATTGGATAGCAATATATTGTTCATTTCAAAACAAAACAATTAATTAGATTGCTGAAGTATTTATTGCGTGATCAGTTTATTTTGCAATCCTAAATGAAATGTTTATTACTTTGAGTTTTTTTTTTTTTTTTCATTTTGAAGTAAAATATTGATTGAATGTGCTCTAATATTACAAACACCAATCCGTATTACATACAAGATAAATTGATCTTACGACCCATTTTTTGAATCGATTTGCAAGGCGTAGATTTTAGAGAGAAAGGTTTATGACATTTCTCCCTTTTTAGGGTTCCGTGCCTCAAAAGAAAAAAAACGGAACCCCAGGATCTTTCAGGAAATTTTCAGAGGTATCTTCATGATTTTTTTCTATCATATCAAATTAGTTGTATTATGTTTTCAACACACTATCTAACTAGCATATATCCTGAAGAATATCATATATTTTTCTGATTTTGTTTACTGTAGTCGATCATATACTTCTAGGCATTGTAAAACTTGCGTTTTTGCGTTAAGGTCCTGTAGTCAAAAAACCCATTGCACTTAAGGCGAAAGCGCCAGGGTAGCCCGCGAAATTAAATTTTTTTTACGTTTTTTGCAATTTGCTGGACAGTATTTATTTATTTATTAACACTTTATGCACAAGTAAAAGAAATACTGTACAAAGGCGGACTTAATGCCTGAGGCATTTTCTACCAGTCAACCTTAGGGTGATGCAGAGACAAAACATGGCAGGTGCAACAAAAGGGATAAATAGCTAGGAAATTACTATAAAATACAAGAATAAATACTAATACATAGATATATACATACATACATATAAACAAAATCTTTGAGGAGAAACAAATTATCGGTAGAGGAGAAAACGAATCCAGCAAATCAGCGCTGAGATGTTACGGCCAACTTTTGACGGATATGTTCACATGCCTTCACTTTAAAAGATAACCGACTGGTTGCCATCCTGCTGTTCAGAGGGAGCGCATTCCAAAGAAAGACCGCTTGGACAAAGAAAGAAGAACTCTCTAAGACCATGTAATCCCCAAGAATGACTATTTCATGAAATCTTGACATTTGGGGATTACATGGTCTTAGAGAGTTGTGTTGATGACTTTAATGATTATAATTCTGTAAATACATATTTGTTACGACCGCGAATCATATTTTAATCAACGTACAACTTAATACTGACCAGCAAATTGCAAAAAACCTAAAAAAAATTGAATTTCGCGGGCTACCCTGGCGCTTTCACCTTAATAAATTTTCCTGCATTAGCAGAGCAAACACTGTCGATGTATCTAGATAGTGTCGCCCAGTTGCCTATTTATTTATCCATGTCAATAGGTCTACGATACCAAGTGATAGCGAATCTATTTAGTGATAAGAGGGCGGTGGAATCCGTGGAATACTAGTGATTTTGTGTACCAGGAAATAGGTTGATTTCCAGAATCCTAACTAATATTATAAACGCGAAAGTAAGTTTGTTTGTTACCTTTTCACGCGTAAACCACTGAACCGATCATCCTGAAATTTTGCAAAAACGTTGTCAGGTGTACAGTCACGAGCATAAGTATGTATACACTTGGCTTTACTCAAAGACGATTTTCTCCTTTAGTTTTGAATGAAATTTTATGTTATTACGAACAAGTATTTTCGAATCCATAGGTTTGTGTAAAGTGTCGTATTTCAAAGTTGCATTCGTTATTTCATGAAAAAATCGCAATTGAAAGATGCCAAGTGTTGACATATTAGTGCTCGTGACTGTACAGAAACGGATATGGGGTACCTTTCATCCCGAAAAAAAGTGCTGTTCCCGAGGAAAACAACAATAACGTTATTTTGATAATAGATGGCGCCACGGGTCCTTCGAATCATGATTGAATTATATTAGTTTCACGCGGACGAAGTCGCGGACAGCAGCTAGTTATTGATAAAGTTTTCCTCAAAACTGCCAAAAAAATATTTGAATCGCATCGTTGGCTGCTTGAATTTCATATTTTCGAGTTGGTCTCCTAACAAAAGATGTTCATTTAAATGAATACTATGTCGTCGTTTACCTGTCAATGTGAAGGACGAGTACCCCATCTTTACCCTACTGTTGCTAGCATACTATTGTGAAGTTTATTCAAGGAATCATCAAAATAGTCATAAGTTATTTATTTCATAACAACATACATGGTGTTGCAAATATTACAGTGATGATAAATAAAACAGGTAATAATAACCAACAAAAAGAGAGAAAAAAGAAACATTAAGCACGTTCATACTATTTAAAATACGCGTATAGTACGCGACTACGCATTCAAAATGGAACAATATAATAATAAATAGTTGTATGTCAATAATTCAGTAACAAAATTAAATAATCACCAAAATTACATATTAGTATAAGTTTGAAATTCAATATCCGTTATAAAAATAAAAAAAAATAATCATATACTCGTCAATAGTGTAGGTAGATACTATAGTTGTCTGTGAATATCATATCCATTTACGAGTCTCAAGTGAATTTAACAATACCTTTTCTATGAATCAAAGCACTTTTGAGAGCCCATTGCCTATGACACAACAAACCCTTCACACAACAGTCCCTTTCACAACTCACAACATCCTAACGTCCCGCAACTACTCTCTTAATAATAATCATTATAATCAATTAAACAATAACTGTATCGACCTCTTGGCATCACAATCACAGCTAACTGCGTCGGTATGCGACACGGATCGTATTTAGGCCGTACTTTATATACAGCATGATTCTTTTAATAATACGATTTATTCCGCATTCGCCCCACATACGATATTCCTTATTCGCCCCATATTTTTATTCCTTATTCGCCCCACATTTTTGTTCCTATTTGGCCCCGGAAATAATTAATTAATTCAGTTGCCCCATTTTATGGGTTAAATAATAAAATTATTTAAAGAAAGAAACAAACTTCTTCTTGTTATTTAAACAACTTCAAGTTTATTGCAAAAACAGGAAGTCCGAAGTACTTAATAAGAAAAATAAGTAGAAATGAAGATGTCTTCTTTATTATGTCTTTCCCAGAATACAGACTTTCAAGTACCAACCTACTTTGGTCACAGGACTTTTGATATTTTAATAAATGTTGCCACTTGAAAACATTATTTCATCTTTCCAGGAAAGTTATTCAGAATTTAATATTTCTTAGCTGCTTACCACATCTCAGGGTTGTGCGAGTAAATGTGTTATTACACCAATGAAATCGACCCAGTTTCTTTATATCTTAAATAAGTTTTTGAAAATTGTAAGTACTAAGAACACCGGGATAAATATCCGATTGTCGTTAACTTTCTTATATTTTTTTTTAATTTCCTACAATATAACAGAAAGATACCAATAATTACATAAGCATAATCAGTATATAATGTCCCCACTGCTGGGACACAGGCCTCCTCTCTTCGAGAGGGAGTGGGCTGTAATCTACCAAGCAGGCCCAATGGGGATTGGTAGATGTCACATATCTTCGAATTTTAGGACATATCGGTTTCCTCACTTGGATGTTTTCCTTCACCGTTTTGAGAGCAGCGGTGATGAAATAATTTACACTAAGTAAAGCGCCTACCTGGGTTCGAACCAACGACCTACAACTGTGCAACCATTGCTCTTAGAATTACATGAGAATTATACAACGTTATTTTTAGTATTATGCGAAACCTGAATATAGTTTGTTCAGAACAAGTAACTGAATCGATTCCAATCATTTTTACCCCATGTTATATTTTGTCCCAAAAATATTTTAAAATGGTTAAAAGTTAGACACCGAGCGACATTACGTAGGTTATCCAATCTCCGCGCCGAACAGTTAGGTACCTAGGTACTATTATCAATGAGCGCAAGACGGCGGCGCGGCGCGGGTGAGCATGTTTTTGTACGGACAAACAGGTAAATTAACAAGCTTATAATTTTGTGATTTTTCATGATAGTTTTGAAATTTTGTACATAGATTCTTTACATAAAAATACTAGACACATGTTTCGGGTTTCGCATATACTATAAGTAATGTTGTACCTATATCACGAAATACATAACCAACATTCCTTAATAATTACTAACAAAATTCTGTCGTCATAATCCTTTTTCTTTTATCGGTTAATACCGGTAAAAACAAGATTATGTTTATAGAGATTTATCAACTACACATGTTGATAACGTTATCAGACGCAAGTTTCATGTATAACGAACGGTGAATGTTTTATGGGGTTATGTTTTCTATCGATTTTTTACCGACTTCAAAAAAAAGGAGGTTATCAATTCGACACGTGTATGTATGTAATATTATTGGAATTGCATTATATTCACATATATATGACAATCTATTAGGGCTTCCAAACAAATATACAAAGTTTTACAGATGTATGTATGTATGGCTTACATTTACTTCAACTGATATGATAATTTTGATTATTGATACGAGCTACGGGTGTACGAGTGTCAAAGGGAAAACATCTCAAAACCTTGGTCAAATTCTAGTGCGATATTTACCTACAACAAAACTATTAGGTACCTACTTATTACAAACAAATATTCCAGTGTTTACTTAAAACTAAAAAATACGAAATAAAGAAGTAATAAAAAAAAAATTAAACCGACTTCAAAAAGAAATGAACTCAAAATTATGAAATAAGTTTAATTTCGGAAGTCGGTGGCAAAAAACTAAAATACAGATCCCAAGTTCTGAACTCGACTTCGACGAGTTATATAAATGTAGGGAACAGCAGATTTTTTTTCGCGATTTCAGGTTTGTCCCATAGTAAAAGTTGTTCATAATGATGAGTACAATGACCTCTTAAGAGGTTGTTAATGTTTTACCAATAACCCTGTATGTGTGAATCGATGACTATAGAAAAATACTTTTCTAGATTAATGTTAATCCAATAATACAATGGTCTCTATTATTGTATGTTGTTAGTTAGTAGTTGTAGGCACATCTAATAACTACTATTGTATCCTGAAATATACAGATTAACCTGAAAAAAAAACCGGGCAAATTTTTTGTGAAAATCTTAATGCGGTTCACAGAATACATCTACTTACCAAGTTTCAACAGTGTAGTTCGTATAGTTTCGGAAAAAAATGGCTGTGACATACGGACAGACAGACAGACATGACGAATCCATAAGGGTTCCGTTTTTGCCATTTGGCTACGGAACCCTAAAAAGCACCTAATTAAGACCATTTAATCATCACTATAACATTAAAGTCACATCATCACATGGATATTTCATTACTGCTTACGGAAGATCTAAATCACGTCACACTCCAATTTTCATTATAACTCTCCTAATTTAACCTATAGTAAAAAAAAAGTTCCAAAATAAAGGTAGAAATAACCTTATTTTGATACTTTATAAAGTGGGAAACGTCGCTGTTGACACACGAAGTAACTGAAATTAAAAACGTAAGTCTTTTACCAAGATGGAAGAGTGATCAAAGAGTAACATTTATTTTTAACAGAACTGTCACTCCCATTGACATAAAGCTGTCTCGAGTGTTCCAAATGCTTAATTTGGGTTTAATTTTAGTGTTCGTATTTGGTTTGAAGTAAACATTGTATAGCCATCCAGATGTAGATACTCGTATGTATATGTAGGTCATACAAATATTTGGGATTCGAGAATGAATATGAATTAGAACACAATGACAGAGAAAACACGCTATGTCCCTTTAAAAAACCGGTCAAGTGCGAGTCGGACTCGTGCACCGAGGGTTCCGTACATGCATACGGAACCCTCGGTGCACGAGTCCGATAAAAGCAACAGTTTCAAACAACGGTTATGTTCACAGATATAGATAGACCAAGATAACGCAAGTATCACGATCTGTATGAAAACCAAGCGTGCCATTTTGTGACTACCTACCTACTATGACGACACAAGCACTATTTAGTGATGGGAAAATCAAATCGATTCAAAGACGCCGCCGCGTGCGGCACCCGTCTCGCCCCACCCCGGCCCCGGGGCCTAGCGCCAGCGCTCACGCAGCCAGCAGTACACAAGACTGAGCGCGAAAGTGGCGGCTTACGATTTTTGTACGTAAGCTGGTGCGATTTTTGGCACGCTCTTGCGATATCTAGATGCATCTATATCTGTGGTTATATAACACTAGCAACGCCCCGCGTTTTCACCCGCATAAGGGTCGATCCCGTGGGAATATCGGGATAAAAACGATCCTATGTCCTTTCCCGGGATGCAATTTATCTCTCTGCCAAATTTTATCGAAATCCGTTCAGTGGTTTAGGCCTGAAAAGGTAACATACAGACAGACAGACAAACAGACAGACAGAGTTACTTTCGAATTTATAATATTAGTATGGATGCTAATAAGTTCAAAGTCACCCGACACATCTAAAACATTATCAGTCACATTACAAACACGCTGTATATGCCATAAACTCATTGTGTCAACGCATATTATAAACTTCCCTGCATCCAATTGAGTCCAACAGATGTTTGCGTTCGCGACTCCACGCGTCCACTATTCTTTACAACCAAGTCGGTAATAAATCGTGCGCACGTCTCCACGGGTTTATAAGGCATTGTTTTTATTATAAAAAGATAAGCGTAGGCCATACATAAAAACAAAAAAAAATATGCGTCGTCTTGAGAACCTCCTCCTGTTTTTCGTCGGTTAAATAAAGTGCTATTTTTATATCGTGTTGGATAAGGATTAAGTATGGTTTATGATGTGTATGTGTGTTGTGAAAAGATAGTGAGAGAAGGTTATAATATATTAAAAACAGAGCTCCTAACAATGTTAGTTTTAAAGAGTTGTGTACCTATGATTTATTTTTAGAAATATTTTTAGTTTGTTTATAATTTTATGTAACGTAAACATCACGCGTGTGTTCGCCTGAAGGGGCGGGCAGAACTGTAAAGCCACATTTAGCCAGTCACGTTTACAATTTTATTCCAAACTAGCTGCGCCCCGCGGGCTTTCACCCGCATAAGTAAAATCGGGATAAAAAATATCCTATGTCCTAATCCAGGTCATGGTCTACCCATGTGCCAAATTTCATCCAAATCCGTTTAGCCGTTTTAGCGCCAAAGCGCCACAAACAAACATACAGTAAATCAAACATTTTCTCTTTATTTAGACTAATTTAAAAATTAAAAAGATTTTGTTGATTGTATGCATTGTTAGCTGGAAAACTAATTAGTATTCCTAAGTCGCCTAACCTACTAGAAGATAATAAGGCAACTCATTACAATACAAAAGAAAGTTTCTAATGACGCTCGTCAGTCTGTTTGCCTATCTTGGCGGACTAACCTCCAGACAATCTGCTCCCTAATTGCGTAACACGTTGGTCTGTGGATGGGTGACCAAGACCATCTTTACATACTGAGACCCCTCCGTGCCTCGGCGTTGGTCCCGGCTTTCATTCGTGGATCTTTGACAGTCGTTACGGATAGTCAGAAGCCCGAAAATCTGACAACCGGTCATACCAAGGGGTATCGTATTACCCAGTAACTGGGTTGTGGAGGTCAGATAGCACAGTCGCTCCATGTAAAATATTGGTATTTAGCTGCATCCGGTTAGACTGGAAGCTGACCCCAACATAGTTGGGAAAAGGCTAGGAGATGATGACTACCTATCAATCAGTCTGAATCATTTTGAAGGAAAAGCTAATCCGCTGCTTCATATGTTCGAAAAACTTGTTCGCTCAACAACGTAAATAACGCAATGAATGTGGTTGAACTGTCAAAATGAAACCCATTCCTAATTCCTACTGTTAGTGTACGCAATTACTCCGCTCGCTGGACAGATTTTCGTAAAATGTTGTCTGTTTTAAACCCTTTTGCCAAGTAAGGTTTTGATGTGTAAAACTAACGTTTTTATTATCATCTGAGGGCCTCAACAAGGTGACAATCGCTTTCAAAGCGTTTCGTATTTCTACAACGACTTTTAACAGCACCCTAACTGCGTAACATACTATCAATAACAATCTGAATCATTTTGAAGTATATAGCTAATCCATTGCTTTATATGTTCGAAAAATGTGTCTGCTCAACAACATAAACAACGCGATGAATGTTGTTGAACTGTCAAAATGAAACCCATTGCTACTGATAGTGTGTTACGCAATTACCCTGCAGGATTGACATTAGCTTTCATTTCAACTCATTTTTCACTTCCATCAACGTTACAGTCCTTTCCTTACAATAAGTTCCTTACAATAAGGTTGCTATTGGCTTGCTGCCTCTGGCAAGCCTGTCAAAATCACAGTGATCTTTATTTTCCTTACGCTAAGGTCGCTATTGGCTTGCTGCCTCTGGCAAGCCTGTCAAAATCACAGTGATCTTTATTTTCCTTACTCTAAGGTTGCTATTGGCTTGCTGCCACTGGCAAGCCTGTCAAAATCACAGTGATCTTTATTTTCCTTACTCTAAGGTCGCTATTGGCTTGCTGCCACTGGCAAGCCTGTCAAAATCACAGTGATCTTTATACTCGTTACAATAAGGTTGCTTTTCGGTTGCTGCTGTCAGAGGTAAAATAATTGGAAAGGACTGTATCGCTGATAGAACGTCACTTTGTCTAGTGACCCTCATAACAGGACATCTAAACTAATTAACCAAATGTCAAATGAGTTGAAACAATAATTAAGACTTAATTTATTAATTACATCCTAGGCGTCACCATATGGTTTTAACAGATGTAATTATTAAAACAGCTGACAAGTGAACTCGGTGGGAAAGTGACACTATTCTTTTTTTTTTTTATTGTGTGTTAGACGGTTCTGTGAGTGTTGTGCTGCACTTGTGTTCAAAATGTCTAAAACTAAGGAGAAGGATAGGAAATGCTCGTTGTTATGTTGGTAAGTTGCAAACCTTGAGCAATTTAAAATATTAAGTAATTGTGTAAAAAAAAACGTTTTTTTTTTTAGAAATGGTTTATTTAAATACAAACAATAATCCTTAATTACAATATAACACTAAACGATATACAGGGTTATTGGTAAAACATTAACAACCTCTTAAGTGGTCATTGTACTCATCATTATGAACAACTTTCACTATGAGACCAAACCTGAAATCGTGAAAAAAAAATCTGCTGTTCCCTACATTTTTGTTCGTATAACTCGTCAAATGTAGGGAACAGCTGATTTTTTTTTTCAACCTCTTAAGAGGTTGTTAATGTTTTACCAATAACCCTGTATAATAAAAAATAAAAAGGGAAGAGCTTTTTGAGTTTTTGGTCATCAAAAAATTCGTCCGCATCACTGTCAACGGGATAAGTGCCCAAAAGGCTGGTAGCGTTGCCACGTTGGATGGCAATGCTGATTCTTTGATCTAAAAATAATAAAAAAGAAATTGAGTGCGACCAATATTGATTTAGACAGCAATTCTAAGCGAATTTTCAATAATTCAGTTATAACTAAACTAAGTATGTAAGCAGTAGGTATTCTACTCATAATATTTTTATTGAAAAACCAAAAAGACTAAATAATGGGTAGCAGTTTCTATCTTTATTAATAATGATTAGATAGAGATTGCTACCAATATGCACCAAAACCACAAAATTAAAAATAAGCTTAGTAATCCTGGTGATAATGCCAATATCCTTATCTATTCCTTCGGTGCTATTCCGTAAAAATCTCACCGTGAAAACTTAGGTGAAGTGAGCGTGGAGTGAGCTATCAATAGTGTAAATTCCTAGCAAAAACAAACTCACTTCACCTAAGTTTTCACGGTGAGATTTTTACAGAATCGACCAGCTTATCTATCCATACAGAGAGGTTGAAATAAAAGACGTCTTGCATTACCTATTCCATTTAGAGAATAATGTGTGTCATCAATTCATCATAGAGGTATCTAAAATAGTTCCTGACTATTACGGATGACATGATACGATCATAATGAGTCATAAGTATTACATGATGGGTGCAACCTAATTAAAAACAATAGGTATGAGCAGCTGCAATGTAGCGGATGTATCTACTAATCTGTTAGTCTATTGTACAATACGACCGTAACTTGGCGGGCCTGAGTAAAGCCACAGTATAAAGATCATACAGTATTGTAACTCGGCCGTAACCTTGAAATAAATGCCTACAGCCGCGCGGTACGTAAACATGCGATAGGGCTGCCCGCCTCCAGCATTTTAATTACATTTGCCTACTTAGTGTTTCAATTTAGTTTTGTTGTTGTATTTTACTGTGTGTACATAAATATTATTAATAAAAACCACGTCTTTACTTTGAATTATACAAACTAAAAAACAAAACACACATGCCCCGAGGTTTTAACACAAGCGTACCTACCGTATAATGATTCATGAACCTACATATTTCACTCGTGTCTATCACTTTCCTTTATTCACTTTATTTATTAATCCAGACATCTTTTTTTTCGGGAGATAAAAGGAAATACTTATCTATTAAAAAGACACACATTATGTACCTACCTACTAGTAAGTAAAATTATTTTATAGTCTTACCTTTCAGAGTTTCCAGGTAATTTAATAAAAATTATCTCTGGGTGCGTTATTGACGAATTCATGCAACCAAAAACAGCACAATATAGCCTACTATATGTACTTCAATTTATTTTTAGTGAAAAAATCGCGCGGATTGTTAAAAAAAACAACACACAGTCCGTTCTTCACTGAAGCACAGTCACGACTGTCTGCATGCCGAGCGCACTCCGAGGTCGAGGCGCGTAGGTATAGCTCGCGTTTCGTCCGTTTCTATGAAGTCAAAATACTGTATATCTTTATACTGTGGTAAAGCCTTTGCGAACTTTCGCGCATGTTCTCTCACTTACACTCGTCTCATGCCAACATTTGGTTCCTAAAAAACGTTCGTGCGCAGCCTTCTGCGCGACGCCAAGTTACGTCTGTCGTATTGCAGCTATGGAAGATCTTCGCCATATTAATGAAATGTTGTGTCACGAACTGTAGGTACCTACTAAGTAAGCGACACATTAGGTATGTTTAAAGCGTTTTGAAGGTTGGCATACCTACCAGTCCGCCATTTTTTTTTTTTTTTTTTTCAAAATGGCGGCAATTTGTGAATCTTGTTTATATCGATAGCTGACATAAATGCTAATAGAAAACATACTAGAACCAAACCCTGTAAACCGGCACGTCCGAGATATTAATGTTCAAAGTTGAGCACGTGCGTGACCATTCATCCATATTTTTTTAACTTGCTTACATCTTGTTGCATAGGTGTTTGATTATTTTAAACATTCAGAGGGATTATTTCAAAAATCTATGCAACAAGTCATCTTGCGTCGCCGCCATTTTAAGAACAAATCAAAATGGTGGACACGTTGGTATGCCAGGCTCCATTAAATATCTTCAATCTCCTTTCTCCTTTTAAAAGTACAAAGTACAGACGCCAGCACATCGAGGTACTACAATCTGTCAAATTTCTTTAATAGATCAACTTTATCGGTTAAGCATAAGGTTCAAAGTTGTTTGTTGTTAGGAAAATTTTACAGTTTTGGGTAGCTTGATGTGCTGGCGTCTGTACCTACACTACCTACCTACCAAATCTCTCTGCCAAGGTTCAGCAGTTTAACTAGATGTCAAAATGTAAGAAACTTACACCCAGCTTCTTGAACAAAATCAAAACAAAAATAAGCTAACAATTTGTCAAACTCATGTCAACTGCTATGATTGGTTGACTGAATTATAATTCAATCAAACCCCGTAATTAAAAAAAACTTTCAAAATCTGGTCGCAGTTTCGTCTCAGCGACAATCATGTATACAACTTGTTTAAGGGGGAAGCTCTAAGGTGGCCCGCGAAATTCAAATTTTCTTACGTTTTTTGCAATTTGCTGGTCAGTATTAAGTTGTACGTTGATTAAAATATGATTCGCGGTCGTAACAAATATGTATTTACAGAATTATAATCATTAAAGTCATCAATACAACTCTCTAAGACCATGTAATCCCCAAATGTCAAGATTTCATGAAATAGTCATTCTTGGGGATTACATGGTCTTAGAGAGTTGTGTTGATGACTTTAATGATTATAATTCTGTAAATACATATTTGTTACGGCCGCGAATCCTATTTTAATCATCGTACAACTTAATACTGACCAGCAAATTGCAAAAAACCAAAAAAAAATTGAATTTCGCGGGCTACCCTGGTGCTTTCACCTTAAAGCTACGCCGACCGCGCAGTGGCTTTTGGTTATTTCTTTTATTTTAGAATGAAAATGCAGAAAATAAACACGTTAAGTTATGCTTCACAAGATTATACATTAATATTATTATAAAAAGTAGTTTTACTTTGTTTAGTTTTATTATAACTTTATTTGCCTTAAAATGGAGGAAAATTAGAGGTATTTTTGACAGATTAAGACTGAGATCAGACTGAGAACGTTCTTAAAATTACGAGAATTGCCCCTCAGATCACTTGACAATCTTGACATGAGTTTAAATTTGTCACGTTGTCGTAGATTTTCGTTCTTTCCACCGGGTGATAGGAATGTTATCACATGCAAAATATTATGAATCGTGCCTCTGAAACTTCCTTTCATTTTATACTTTTTATATAGCATAAAAAAAAACATTTGACAGTTTGAAACATTCTGCCACAAAGAAATCCACTTCCCAGTTGTCACTCTATGTCATGTGCTAACAAGTTTGTTTTCTGTTACAGTTCCGGGCTTATGTCATCATCCATTGAGGAGGTGAGTGTGTTTTGTTTTTATTTGTAAATAACGCCTTTTTTACCGACTTCAAAAAAAAGGAGGTTATCAATTCGATACGTATGTATGTAATATTATTGGAATTGTATTATATTCACATATGATGATCTATTAGGGCTTCCAAACAAATATACAAAATTTCATAGACGTATGTATGTATGTATGTTTGTCCACGCATATCTCCGGAACTATTAATCGGATCGTGACCATTTTTTTTATTGGCTTACATTTTCTTCAACTTAGGGAACAGTGCAAGTTTCATCAAGATCGATTCAGTAATTTTCAAGATATGGACTAATACGTGTAAGTGTGACGGCCTGGCTTATTGATAAGAGCTACGGGTGTAGTGTCAAAGGGAAAACATCTCAAAACCTTGGTCAAATACTAGTGCAAAAACTAAAAATTACGAAATAAAAAGTAATTTAAAAAAATTAAACCGACTTCAAAAAGAAATTAACTCAAAATTATGAAATAACTTTAATTTCGGAAGTCGGTGGCATAAAACTAAAATACAGATCCCAAGACACCGACTTCCGAAATTAAAGTTATTTCATAATTTTGAGTTAATTTCTTTTTGAAGTCGGTTTAATTTTTTTAAATTACTTTTTGTACCGTAATTGTTGTAAAGCATAGTCACAGCTGATGCAGGTTTTGCTCGAAAGAAATCGAGTTACTGAACCTGGAAAGATCATTAATAGCAAAACATTGTCTTGGCAATCGGACAACTATATCAAAGCAGGTTGAGGTGAATGGGTGATCCATTGTCACGTTCTTGAACAGGCGCGGTCAGTAGGGACTGGTCATCTCTTAGCTGCTACGGCATATTAATATTTTTGAATTGTTTTCTATGGACGCTTTTAACGTGCATGATCAAGCTACTGCTATCTGTCAAATTTCTTTAATCAATTTTCAACTTTATCGCTAAAGCGTAAGGTTCAAAGTTGATTGGGAAAATTTTACAGTTTCGGGTAGCGTGATGTGCTGGCGCGTCTGTACATCGTTCTCACATGTATAATTTCAACATTAATGATCCTAAACCATTACTCAGTGACAATATTTTGATTTTAAAGTATCCATTGAGTTTTTTTGCTCGTTTTCGAATGGGCCAGTAACCATAATAATGGGCCAGTAGCCAATGATAAATTATAAAGGAAAGATACGCTACGTTCATACTGAGCGACGCGGCGACGTTCTGTATTGTTGCGTTGTTATTACAAAGTACTTGCTGCGATAGATAATACGGAACGTATGACACAGAAAGAGATAGCTATCTGTAGTGTGTTGCTCGCTGGTAATGACGGACTAAATGAAACTACAACAATTGTCTGAATTTGTCTGCAACAATTTGCGCCCGCTATTGCCATTGGGGTAGACTGGATGCGGAAGGCGGAGGACAGGGTGCTGTGGCGCAGTCTGGGAGAGGCCTATGTCCAGCAGTGGACTGCGATAGGCTGAGTTGATGATGATGATTGCCATAATATCATTGCCACTAGCCTTAATCTTTCCGACTGACCGACTCCTTGACAATTCAAAACTCCCTGTGACTGGTTTAATTGAAATAAATATTTTTAGTCTTCAAAATATGTAATAGCGCCATGTGAGCCCAATTAGAACTGAAGAATTCTTTGACAACAAATCACACTAATATTATAAAGGCGAAAGTTTGCGAGTGTGGGGGTGTGTTTATATGTTCGTTACTTCTTCACGCTCAAACGGCTGGACCAATTTTGATAAAATTTTGTATGGAGGTAGCTGACACCCTGGAATAACATATAAGTAGGCTATATTTTTTATCCCGATACTCCCACGGGATCAACATTTCGATATCGAGATCGAAATCGATAACTATGTTTCTGTAATCTTACCTAGACGTCTTAACGACCATTAAAGAGGTTTTTGCTGAAGTGACCTGTCACGAACTTTTCACCTAAAGTCTATTCAAAATTATGTTTCAAACTAATATTATTTCAAGTTAAACAAATATCAACTTTATTTTAATGGTAGGTAATTAACTTGATTTCAGAGTGACTAGCACTAATGAAAAAGTTATAAAAATGCTTGAAGTTGTAGCGTAAATTGAACTTTATCGTATAGAATTTAAAGTTATTTTTCCATATACTCATATTTGTTTACATTTTTGGCAAATACATCGCGAATGCAGATTACATTGGCATTTCAATAAAAAGTTGTTCGTTCTTTAAAAAGAACATTTCAAAATAACGCATCATAAAAGTTTGCATGCGTTGCAAACACTTTTGTGGTCTCTTTCACAGACAGGCTGTTTCAACTCAAACTATCAAACGTTAAAAACAATTAAATAACCCACGCTTTTTTAGAAATATATTTAAAATGAACGAAGGAAATGCGCAGGCGATGATAATTTAAATGACCATCTACCTCAACAACTCAACATTTTGAAGATGAGCTATTGAGAATTTATTATAAAAGGTTCGTGACCCCTGAATATATGTCACTATGCGGGTAGTCGAGTCGGAGGAATGTCAAATGAATCATTTTGATGTCAGGAAGATGTTAGCAGTTCTGTTAGGGGTTTATTTATAAACGTTGCGTAAAGTTAAGTAATCATTACTCATCAACTTTAAGCAACGTTTATAATTAAACCCCTTATTAAAGGGGTAGTGTTAAGTTCACAAATAATAAAAAAATCAAACCAGTAAACTTTTATGATTCTTGCGCTAGAAATGGGTGCATCAAGCCTGTCTTAGATCTCAGCTTTTTTAGGTTAACAGTTTATCCAGATGCTGCAGAATATCTATTACTAGCTGTTCCCCGCGGTGTCACACGCTGCGCGGCTCCTAAGGGTCGTAGCGTGATGTTATATAGCCTATAGCCTTCCTCGATAAATGGACTACCCAACACTAAAAGAATCATTCAAATCGGACCAGTAGTTCCAGAGATTAGCACGTTCAAACAAAAAAACAAACTCTGCAGCTTTATAATATTAGTATAGATTACTGTTTTTTCTGCATATTTTGTTGCCATAAGAGCCACAAGACTTACTAGTTTAGGTCGTAGATGTCCCAGCAGTGGGAACATAATAGGCTGTTTGTGCACAATACCTGGAGGCCAATTCCGGTAATTAAAGACGTTCAAAATGTAGTCGCAATCTCATCTTGGCGACAGTCAATGTCAAAAACTTGTAAATAATATAGGGAAATTAGAGAGATGAGTGAACTTTCTTAAAATCTCGAGAACTGCCTCTCTGGTAACCTAAGGTGTGATAGTTCATTGCCCGTGGTTCGACCGCGTAGTTCTACTAGGCTTCTTTTTAACCGACTTCAAAAAAGGAGGAGGTTTCTCAATTCGACCGTATATATTTTATTTTTTTTCGGTGGTTCTATCAGTCGGACCATGGACAAATGAAGTTCTATCAGTAGCACTAAAGGCAACTTTGTTTACCCGTGGTTCTAAAACTAAAGTGAGTATTTAACATATTTTCTATCACTTCAGTGTACTATGGTTAAATACAACATGGGCTTATAATAGGTGACATAAGAATGACCATTTGTTATTCTTAAAATCCTGAAAACATAATAAACTATTATGTTTTCAGGCATATAAATAGAATTTTCCACCGCATTGTCACGCGCCTCACCATACAACTTGCCGTTTCAAAGACACATATTTTAAAACCTCGTAAGAATGAAAAAAATTAGACGTAATACACCTGTTTATATTTATATCTCACTGGGTCCTATTGTGTGCGTCAGGAATCTTGTCTGCAAGATTTGCTAATCTTAGGTGTGGGTTGCTGGGTTGGTGGTGTTTGGCTCAATGGCTTTCATTTTGACAGTTCACCAACATTCATTGCGTTATTTACGTTGCTAAGCAGACAAAGTTTTCAAACATAATTATGAAGCAATGGATTAGCAATATTCTTCAAAAAGATTCAGATTGTGATTCATAGTGTGTTATGGAATCAGGGTGCTAGTTAGGCCAAATGTTTTCAACGAATTCAAAACAGTATTCTCTCTAAATCCGTCAACGAATGTACTGGCCCGTCCGAAAGTTGTTGGTCCGACAAATCAAGTGACAAATTAAAATTTATGGACGAGCAAAAACACATCGGGATTAGGGACAACTGTCAAATAATGTTATATTAATTGTAAGTTCAGGCTCCAAACTAATCTTACCTCCGTAAATGATACGGAGTCGGCAACGCTCGTAACTTCAGCCAAAACTACGGATATCGTGATTTAGTACCCGATTTAGTTTGAAATGGGCGGGGAAACAATACTTTCGAAACTTCAAAATTGCAATAGATAATATCCCAAATAAGCTCACTTCCTACTATTTAGCTGGCATAAAGAAAAGGTGCAACCAGTAACCACGTTGCAACGCCATCCACAACGCAATATCCGTGATCCCAATACAGAATTGATGTACCTAACTAAGTAGGAGTCTTTCGCACTGCCTCACTTGTGACATTCTGCTTTGTGTTGACAAAGCAGAATGTCCTAGAACTAAAAATTTGAAGACATATGACATCCACCAACCCGCACTGGGCCTGTGTCCCAGCAGTTCAACATTATAGGCTGATTATGATATGATGATTTAAACAGACAAGAATTTACAGAAAAAAAAACGTACAAAGTAAGGCAAAACTGTGTCCACAATCTAGTAGCAGTGTCTCGTGACAAATACAAAAATAACACAAAACCCATATCCTTATACTCATTAATTCTACTAACGAAGCAGTATAAATAACACCTGTGTTCTAGGAAGACAAACGAGCATTTCCCTTACAAGCGCATGCGCAGGATGGACTAAATTACCGCTTCCTTCATTATGTGCTATACAGAAATACCAGCTTTGATGATGCTATTTATAGGGGAAAGAATGGATTAAGGATTTAAATTTAATATGACGTGGTTTTCCTGTTAAGGAAACGGGATTTCGGGTTTGGGTGGGTCTATTTTTAGTCAAATTAAAGCTTAGAATCTGTTGTACATTACAGATGCTAGGTTGCCATCAATGTCGACATACTTGACATTTATGTGTTGTAACGAATCATTCCCTGTGGGGTTGCGTAACACAGTAACAGTAGGAATGGGTTTCATTTTGACAGTTCAACAACATTCATTGCGTTATTTACGTTGTTGAGCAGACAAAATTTTTAGAACATATGAAGCAATGGATTAGCAATATCTTTCAAAATGATTTAGATTTTGATAGTGTGTTACGCAATTAGGGCTGGTGTTGCCATCAATGTCGACATATTCGACATATATATGGTGTAGAGTGGCCTACTGATTCCCGTTATGTCAACATTCTAGTTCTATTCCGTCGACTCATCATCTGCCTAGCCCTTTCTCTCTATGTAGGGTTCGGCTTGCAGTCTAATCGGATACAAATTAATACCAGAATTTTACACGGAGTGACTGTTTATCTGACCTCCACAACGCAGTTACTGGGTAACACTTACCCTTTAGTTAGACTGTTTGTCAGTCTTTCGGGCTTCTAACTACCCGTAACGACAGTCAAAGATCTACAAATTTCAGCCAATTCCCTCTACTTCGATTACAATTTGCAATAAAATATGGGATGATTCATATGGCGCCTCTCTCAATTGCTCAATTTCCTTCCCATTTAACATTGGCTCCACTTCAACATTAATTAACAGTTCACTGTTTATCAAAACATCATGAACAATAAAATTCAACCATTGAAGAGGTCAAACACTGTCCCATTTGATCAGTAATGGCGCCTACAGAATCGTGTCAGGACAATCTGATGTCCATCAGACTTCCATCACTTGCAAACAGCGGGGCAATTGCGTAACACATTATCAATCGGAATCATCAACAGTTCAACAACATTCATTGCGTTATTTACGTGTTGAGCAAACAATTTTTTCGAACTTATGATGCAATGGATTAGCAATTTGCTTCAAAATGATTCAGATTCCGATTGATAGTGGGTTACGCAATTCGGGTGCAGGTCTCCCTTAGTTGATGTCTCGACGGGCAGTGGATGTTCCTCAGTCGGATATGACGAAATAAACATGATGTGAAGCATGCTGGATTGTTTTAGGGTTCTATATTAAAAGTAGGTTGGTTTTGTCATGTTTTTTCAATCGTTTTCGTATGTCACAACTCCCTGGTGTGAGCCCACTCTCAAAAGTTATTACTGAAAATTGTAGATAGTGTATTTTAATATTACAATTACAACAATACACAACAACACACAATACACAACAACAACACAACACAAAACAACAATACAAACAACTAAACAACAACACAACAACAACACACCAACGCACACACAACAACACGACAACACAACAACTATACAATTTTATATAATTATCTAGATGATATCGCTACAAAGGGGATGACTATCGATATGACGACTAATAGAGAAGTATAGTAAATAAAAAGAGGGTGTGTGTTGTGGGCATAAGCCCACACGATAGAAGTGAAAACTTACGACTGAAGCCGAGTATACTGGATTCAGCGTCACCGACCCGAGCATCACGGTTCGATTTCATTCACCATTCACAAAGAGCGTAAAATGCGCCTAAAGAAGTTTTTACTTCAAAACTAAATATTGCGCCGATCCCAAATAAATGGGTATTAGAGCAAGAGAATGATGATGATTCATTCAATCAATCACTCTACTCAGCCTATTGCAATCCACTGCTGGACCTTGGCCTCTCCCAGGCAGCGCCAGAACACCCTGTCCTCCGTCTTCCGCATCCAGTCCGCCCCAGCCACTTTCTTTAGGTCGTCCGTCCATCTAGCTGGGGGGCGAACCACACTACGCTTGCCGATACGCGGATTCATTGATGTTACTGAAAAGCTTTAAAATATAGATTTCTCCAGGGTTTTCTAGACTTCTTTACGTTCCCAAGGTCACAAAAACGGGTCTTCTGTTACTTTAATTTGTTTGAAAAATAAATTATTGTAGTATGCATGGCCCTGAACTCCGTGCCTCGGAAAGCACGTTAAGCCGTTGGTCCCGGCTGTCATTCGTGGATCTTTGACAGTCGTTACGGGTAGTCAGAAGCCCGAAAGTCTGACAACCAGTATTAACCAGTAACTGGGTTGTGGAGGTCAGATAGGCAGTCGCTCCATGTTAAATACTGGTATTCAGCTTCATCCGGTTAGACTGGAAGCCGACCCCAACATAGTTGGGAAAAGGCTAGGCAGATGATGCCTTATACTGAACCCAACGTAACGCGTCTTCTGCTTACGCGGGTAAACTTGCGTTTGACAGAATTTTCTAAAGCTTCCTCCTATTATTTCAGCAAGATGTCTTTCCTCAATTGTGTAAGATTTTCTTTTTATTTTATACTGAAATCTAAAACCTTTGCAAAGATATCAGTTTACACCAAACCGTTTCTTTTATTAATGTCGCCAAGAATATTATTAATGGTTTGTTAGTCGTCTTATCTTGCACAAGGGAAAGGAAACGGTAAAGCTGTGTTAGGAAAGTTATCGTTTCCGATTTTTGTTTATTTTTGAAGTGAAAACTTCTTTAGGCGCGTTGGGCATTTTTTGAGATGGGAAAAAAACCATTGAACTCGCGACACTGTTACCGTAACCGACACCGCGCGTGTTTTGTTTTCGATTAAAAAAATATTATAAATATATTTTCAGTTCTGTCGGCACTCCCGGAGTGCCACTTTTTTTATATAAGACGTCTTGAATTTTACAAAACTAAAGCATAAACTCCCCCCCTCACAGAGAGGAGGCCTGTGTCCCAGCAGTGGGGGCGTTATAGGCTGATTATTTGAAATAATAAATCATCTTGAAGTAAACAGTGTAGGTTCGTTACTGTTACTGTGAGCCTGCATCATCCCACTGCTGGGCAAAGACCCGTTCCCATGACTTCCAGCTCTTTCGATCCAGGGCTAAAGTGGACCACTGGTCGTTTGATTTGTCCAGCTCGTTCCGCCATCTTCTACAGGGTCTGCCCCGACACATTTATTGTAAACGCCTCATTGTGTGTTTCATAGCAAAGAAATACATATGTTGCCAGCATAGTCGACGAAAATATCGCTAAGAAAATGAGTAGCCAAAAAAAATATCTCTAAATCTCTTGTTATTAACATTTTTCTATAATTAAGAAGCGGAAATATTATTCGCAATCCATATTTATTTCTCTACATACATACGTAACATGCAAGATAAATTCAAGAAATTGGAATTTTACAACGCAAAATATAATAGACATTAATCTGCCACTTGCAAAATCATTATATAACAGACAGACAGACTGGCGTTCGCATAAATTATAAAGATAGAAAGCTCTGAAAAATACAAAGTCATGGTCATTCATGTACACATGTACAGCCAACAAAATAGATAAGTATGCAGGATCGTCGGATATAGTTGAAGTTTAGTAAGAAACCGATGGATTGTTAAGATTTTTTACAGTTAATAGTACAGATCTGAAGAATATTCTAAGATAAATATTAGGTGCTACTGACAAAAGATGTCCTAGGGAATAAAAAGGAATAAAGATAAAATCAGGCATATTTATTTTTCTATTAAATGGAAATGTTTTCTGTTTCACCTATAAAATACCTTGCATATAATGTCAATAAACTTCAAAAACAATAGTTAAATAGTTAAACCAGCTATGTCGTGGGTATCCACATATTTTTGACTCTTTTGAGAGTTTAGCATATTGTTAGGCTCGAAAAAAGTCTTCATTTACGTTAATAGTGTTTGTTTGGGAAGTAGCATCTATAAACGGTACATTCGAATTCAATAAGTCACAAGTCTGAGTGCATGCATTTTTAAGATTTTTTTGTGGGGAGCGCCTCCGTACCTCGTCTAACTCTGTTTTGTAAGTAATGAATTCATGTTTGTAATTTAAGCGTAGAATTTCCCTATATAATAATTTACTGAAATTTACTTTATTAAAATACTTGAAATTATATGTTCTACCTTGATAAGACGTATCTAGTGGTATGAGAGATATATTTGTACAGTTACGACTTATAATCTTGAGTACATTATTCAACATAAATACATTTAAAAATCTATTTTTTTAAATTTCACCAATTAAGACATTTGTGGATTTAATCTGATTCACAATGTAGTACAAGAATGACTGAAATTGTAACGGATTATGATCATTTAAGCCTCCCAAAATTAACACGTAGTCAGACTTGGTGAAACTTTGACACATTGTTATGCAAAAACTTAATATTTCAGTCATAGATGCATTAGGTTAATTGATGTTACTGTGAAAGTATTTCCTAGTAAATCTTGCAGTATATCTCTCAGGTCGTATCCCGTTTGATCAGCAAAAATCATTACTCGATTCTTAGTCAATGATTCAAATATTTTCATCACGACGTTTATTTTTCCGTTTTTCTGGAAATCCAAAAAAATCTAATAAAAATGATTACTCTGTTTTAAAGTATATTTAAGATCCGGGAGTTCTACTCTAGTATTCAAAACCGTACTATCGATTAGTTAGAAGAATAAAAAAGCGATGTCCGTTTTTCGAGGCATTTATCATACTGTGCGTCGCGTCGCTCGGTAGCAGTTTTGTAAAACCGCGGATTCTACATACTACATACAAGATTTGATTTTATTTGTTTGTTAAGCTTTCACGCTAAAACAGCTGAATGGATTTGGATGAAATTTGGCACATGGGTAGACCAAGACCTGGATTAGGAAATAGGATACTTTTTACCCAACTGCGTAAGAAGGAGGGTGTTTTTCGAGTGTATGTATGTATGTATATTTCTTTGGCACGCTCTGTAGCCTAAACGGCTTGATCGATTTCTGCTTGACAGGTGCCGTTAGATTCGTCTTAATCGTGAGAGTGACACTGGGTATATCAAAATTGAAAAAAAATTAGAATGGCCGACTTTCGGCACAATATTGTCTTTAAAAAAAAAATTATCACCAAGGGATCGAGACTTAGGGCCTGTGCAGACCACGTTTTTTAAACGCGCTGTTGACGCGCGTTTGCAGCGATACGCACGCGAGTCAGACGCAGCCTGTAGACCTTCTATAGGATAAAAGCGCGCCGTCGACGCACGTTTCTAAAACGCGCGTGAACGGCGCGTTTAAAAAACGTGGTGTGTACAGGCCCTTATGCGGGTGAAACAGAGGGGCGCTAGGAGATTTATAAAGCACACTTTTCTTTTGAAACTTGTCCAAATTTATTTTTACATCGATACTTCTTTCATCTTAGACGTACAGTTCGTCTTCACAACGACTGACTTCCTGCTCCTGCCATCATTAGTTAAATAAAACATAAGAAAGTTTAAAATTTAATAAAAAAAAAAATAACGTAGGGAATTTTTTTCCGGTGGCAACTTTTTATAAGCTTGGCAACACTAAATGGTGTATGTGAATTTTGATTGGTTATTTTATTATTCAAATGATTTATGGGCTTGCTGACTGACGTTATAGTTTTGTCGTATTTTTTATTAAATAGCTAGATAGAATAATCCATACTTATTAATATAAATTCGAAAGTAACTCTGTCTATTTGTCTGTATGTTACCTTTTTACGCCTAAACCACTGAACGGATTTAGATAAAATTTGGCAGAGAGATAGGTTGCATCCCGGGGAAGGACATAATTATATTCTCACAGGATCGAAACTTACGCGGGTGACACCGCGGGGCGCTGCTAGTCTTGAATAAAAAATGAAATAAAATAAAGATGAACCAAAGACCTGCACGTTCTCTAATTTATGATTTGAGAACAAAATTATGGTGACAGTTATTATTTCTCGTTATTTTAACTGAGGTGAAAAAAAAAAAGAATTTATGTGTGGATTGGTATCTGAGGGGCAATTCTCGTAATTTTAGGGCCAGTTCACACCGAGACGCGACGCGACGCGCAGTTTTCAAGATAGAAATAAAATTACAGACCTTATCTACTACACAAAAAGGTACACGATTCAGTGAACTACGCCGCGCGGCGGCGGCGGCGCCGCGCTGCGTAGCTCGACCTAGCTAGTAGACACTGAATTGTGTACCTTTTAGTGTAGTAGATAAGGTCTGTAATTGTATTTCTATCTTGAAAACTGCGCGTCGCGTCGCGTCTCGGTGTGAACTGACCCTTAAGAACGATCACAGTCTGATCTCAGTCTCAATCTTTCATGTAGATTTTGAACGTTTTAAATTACGAGAATTGGTCTTCTGGTATCTGGCTATAGAATTTTATACTCGTGCTGGTACAATGCTTTGGATTTAGATTTTTAATAAATAGCCTTGTTTAAAGCGAAAGTGCCAGGGTAGCCCGCGAAATTCAATTTTTTTTTACGTTTTTTGCAATTTGCTGGTCAGTATTGAGTTGTTCGATGATTGAAATATGATTCGCGGAACAGCAGATTTTTTTTTCGCGATTTCAGGTTTGGTCCCATAGTAAAAGTTGTTCATAATGATGAGTACAATGACCATTTAAGAGGTTGTTAATATTTTACCAATAACCCTGTATATTTTTATCCTAAGAAATAAAAACCATTTCCCATTGAGTTTAACCTTCACTATATCCATCTAATAATAAAATATTTCACATAAAGTAGTCTATAAAACAGTATGCTTGTGCTCTTAGCCTTGTTTTAAAAGCTGGTCAATGGTGCCGATTCTGTTGTTCACAAACTAAACTAGATTTAAGTTCATGCATCTTTTTCTTTCTATTTCTTTAAGAAAAGGACAGAAGATAAATTTTAGTTTAGTAAATTAAGATACTCCATAGACAACTTAGACGAGATTAAAAAATTGGCTACTAAAAACACGTCAATTTACGCCAGGCGCTGACTAATTTGACAGGACTAAACTAATATTTATCTTCTGTCCTTGTCCTAATGAAATAGAAAGAAAAAGATGCCTTAACTTAAATTTAGTTTAGTTTGTGAATTACAGAATCGGCGCCAATATTAGACGTCCTTTAAAAAGGTCTTGTAAACAATTTAATGATGGTCAAAAATAAGTTTGCCATTGAAAATGCTTAAAAACGTATCGTATAAAAAATAGCAGCCCTTCAGCTCAATCGTTCAGTAGACTTGTTTTAAGGCTCCTACAAACAGGCGCGACACGCGATATAATCGCGCGCGACACAAAGCCACCGTTCGTTGCGCGACTTGCGGTGCCTTTATGTCGCGCGCGATTTTATCGCGTGTCGCGCCTGTTTGAAGAAGCCTTTAGGGACAAGACATTATACATTCATGCTTATTTTATTCCTTTTCTTTCGAGAATCCTTGCACCTGCATCCAATCTCTTCACCACCCTTGGTTGACTGGTAGAGAATGTGTGGTACGGAATGTGATACGGAACCCTTCGTGTGCGAGTCCGACTCGCACTTGGCTAGTTTTTTTTAATATTATTGACAAATGACAAATACGTATTTATGCGTGAATACAATAGTTGCTCTGCTCTGTGCTGTTATCCATTTCTATGAAATCCTGATGAATCCTTTTGTAGTAAATGCTGAGTAATTTCACTGCATCAGCATCAGCATCATCAACCTATAATGTTCCCACTGCTGGGACCTGCTTCCTCTTTGTGAGAGGAAGTGGGCCGTAATCCACCACGCTGGCTCAGTGCGGGTTGCTAGACTTGCTAGGTGTGACCTGTCTTCGAATTTTTGGTTCTAGGACATGCCAGTTTCCTCACGATATTTGCCTTCACCGTTTTGAGAGCAGTGGTGATGAAATAATTTACACAAAGTAAAGCGCCTGTCGGGGTTCGAACCTACGATCTACAACTAGTAAGTCGCGGCCGTTACCACTGGACCACCACTGTTCTCCACTACCGCTAATTTCACTGATTAAAAGCAAAAGTGTTGTCAAGAGGTTAATACGCAATTTCTCATTAACAAACCTGAAACCAAAATAGACCATGAAAACATACCCGCTATCTATTTCCCTTCAAATATTTCAACCATTAATTTACATCAAAATGCGACACAACTACACAAGTGCAGTCAACCGCTGTGGATATCATTAAAATGCTATACTTTACTGTCAGAATCTATAATGAGCTGAAATATCCACGTCATGTAAACAGGATTTAAATAAGTGTTCAAGAATGTTTAGTAAACACACACTTTGGCAACGTTTTCGTACGAAAATGTTTTTGGGTTCCGTACCCAAAGGGTAAAAACGGGACCCTATTAATAAAACTTCGCTGTCTGTCCGTCCGTATGTCCGTCCGTCTGTCTGTCACCAGGCTGTATCTCAAGAATCGCGATAGCTAGACAGTTGAAATTTTCACAAATTATGTATTTCTGTTGCCGCTGTAACAACAATTAATACTAAAAACAATAAAATAAATATTTAAGGGGGGTCCCATACAACAAGCGTGTCTTTTTCGGCGTTTTTGCCTTGTGGTACGGAACCCTTCGTGTACGAGTCCGACTCGCGCTTGGCCATTTTTTTTTCTTTTGCTCGGCTTCTAAGAGCGCTAGCGTGATGATAAATAACCTTCCTCAAGGATTGGGGTATCAAATGCAAAAAGATTTTTTCAAATGCGACTGGTAGTTCCAGAGATTAGCGCCAAAAACAAACCAAAAAACTCTTTAGCTTTATTATTAGTATAGCTAAAGATAATAGTATAGAGAGGTATTCGGAATTTATGGTGGACGTTAGGTAGACTTTCTTTTAAATAATATCTCTGAAAAAAAATAAAAACTAAGAAGCATTATTTTCAACATTATAAATACTACCGCAATGCTACAGTTGTTTTCAAACAAAAATACGAAAGCTGAACTGGGCTTTTTATGTTTCCTTTCCAGTTTTCTTCGGTATTCTTATAAATTGTAACTGGAAGTCATTATTTTATTCGTAGACATTCTTTCTGAACGAGTTCCATCAAAATATCCTAGAGAAACGTATTACAATTACCAAAAAAAGATCAATAACGACGGTGTAAAACTGGGTGTAAATAATAAAACGTTAGTTCACACTTCACTCCGCCCACGGATCAACTCTACTAAAATAAACATTTTTAATTTGGTCTTCCATAACTCTAGTACGACTTCGGACGTAGCCCGCATGACCGCGTGTTCCGAAAAAGGGCGAGGCTTTTAAAAATAATAAATTAAAAAGTTTACACCATAGTCTTTGGTTGAACTCGCGCCGGAAAGTTTGACGTTTCGATTTTTTTAATTTATGTTTTTTTTTTGTGCTGTGCCAGTGAAATTTAAATAACGAAGAGATAAAATAATCAGAATTTATATTGGTAATTTAATACAGGTATAAGAAAAAAAAATGTCCTTTTGCGAGAACCTACATAAATAATGCCGGGTGTATTTCTGTCAGAATTAATATTGCATTATGTATTGTGTTATAAAAAAATTTAGCAACAATGTAAATATTTTTTCTACTTTGAGTGTTATCTATTCGACCACAGTATTTTTACTGTTTAAAACGCAGTTCGATATCTATTGATGGATTACCTACTTATTTGATAACCTTTTGTGTTAATGGATTAATATGTGACAAACAAAAATTTTGTGGTACCTATCTAATGATGTAATTTCCTCAAAAAATGCGCATAATCAAAATCAATCAATCATAATCATTGACATTTCCTTCATGAAATTTTACGAAACAAAAATACTTTTTAAATTATAAACAATTCACAAATCAATTAAGAATTTAAGTTACCTAGGTATTTCAAGACGTAAATCTAGACACATAAAAAATAACAATACATCTTTATTCTCTACTATTTTCACCACAAATTAAGTGATAATTCACTCTGTCACGTAAAAAAAAGAAGCTTACAAAAGTCAGGATAACAAATGTTATAACTGACAGACAAAGGCTACAAACGAACATCATAAACAAGCTTGCGTCATCTGTTTTGAATACATAATTATTTTAGTTCTCACCTTTATTCAAGGGATAGTGGTACGCGGCGGGTTCACGGATGAGTGCTAACGCGTGCCCGTGTTCCCGCCGTAAGCGGCAGAGGAGGACACCGTGGAGTTTTAGTGGGTTAGAGTCCCACATAACTGCACTATCTCCCCGTGGTAGTGCGGAAACCATGAGCATTTCTCCACGTTAAAAAAAAAAAAAAGGTAGTGGTAAGTTTTATAATTTTCATTACTCCAGAGAACTGGTAACAGTTCCAATAGTGAAAAAGGCTTTAGAAATGGACTGCTACGATTTATGCTATGCTAAAGGCGATTATTATTTGAGTCTGGTTCACCCTAAAAAAAAAAAAGTCCTCCAGACCATATTTCGGCCACGGCGGCCAATCTCAACGGAGACTAGCCTTCGGCACGGGAATATTATAGTGCACGAGCTTGCGCGCAGACACAGGTGCACTCCCTCTTCCCTCACTCTCATAGTCCGATGGGACGGCAATCCGACACGACCGGACTCCGGAGAGAGATCAGGCGAATGGAAAAACTAAGTAGTCAGAAAATAAGACTTTCTTCTTTTAGACACATATGCCTAGCCTTTTCCCAACTATGTTGGGGTTAGCTTCCAGTCTAACCGGATGCAGCTGAATTACAGTATTTTACATGGAGCGATTGCCTATCTGACCTCCACAACCCAGTTATTGGGTAATCCCCTCGGTAAGACTGCGTGTCAAACTTCTGGCTACGCATAACGACTGTCAAAGATCCACGAATGACAGCCCTGAGCAACGGCTTAACGTGTAAATATGGTCACCCATCCACAGACCAACCGCAGCAAGCGAAGCTTATCCTGATCGATCGATCTGTGCGGTTGTTATAATTTAGCTACGGACCCCTTCCCTTTCTTCTTTTCAAATCGATAGTAAATGTAAATATAGTACCACGCCAATACCAACCATGCTGCTAAATGCTCTGACTAGCATGACATGACGGCGACCACAGCCTGAACCTCCGCCTCCGCCGCATCGGCCTAGGCATCTTAGTATGTGTGTGCGTACATTTCTTCTTTCGTAACAGCACGATATGTATGAATCAATCAATATAACTTTATTGAAGATAACTTCATCATCTGTTCAGCCGAAAGACGTCCACTGCTGGACATAGGCCTCCCCCAAGCACCTTCGACCTGTTCTGTGCTTCTCGCATCCAACGGGTTCCTGCGGCCTTCACAAGGTCGTCGGTCCACCTTGTGGGAGGTCTTCCAACGCTACGTCTTCCGGTACGCGGTCGCCACTCCAGAACCTTTCAGCCCCATCGGCCATCTGTTCTGCGAGCAATGGGCCCTGCCCACTGCCACTTCAGTTTGTCAATTCTTCGGGCTATGTCGGTTACCTTGGTTCTCCTGCGGATCTCCTAACTTATTTCGAATCGATCGAAGATAACTTGTTCCGTGATAAAAATATCAGCCTGGGTGACTGACCAGACTTCTGATTTTGTACTAATACAAAAGGAGAACACTAAACCATTTAAGAGGGTTTCTTTATGCCTTGAATGAGCCCACGTGCGCTCATCATAAACAAGTAAATGCGTCATTCATTCAAAAAACATTATAATTTACATAAACACTGCAAAGGGAAACAAAGTTGGCGTTATGAACGGTTTTATGACGTTAAGTATATGTGAAGAAAGGGATGCTTTTAACTCGAATGATAACATAAACGATATGCCTTTGATCTCTAATTATGTGAGGTGTTTGTATAATTCGTAGCCATAATTACCTACTACAGTGCATCAATGCCAGAATTTCTTCATGAATTATATCATTATAGCATCTGCTGTAATGCTTACTCCCAAATCCGTATATTTATACGGACTTGAGAGTAAGAGTCAAGAGCTGGTTAGCTGTTAGGAGTAAGCAAGGCTTACTGTCAGCATTGGACGTTTAAGGTTTTTTTTTATAGCAGACAACCTATCGGATACATTGTGGGCTAAGACCACCCCAAAAAAAAGCAGTGGCACTCCGGGAGTGCCGACAGAAGTGAAAACAAAACACAAACAGAATACTTTGCCATCACTCACTGACATATCGGATATACATTAAAACCGAGTACATCCCGAGGACAGCCGAGTCTTATAAACAAAACAAGCGCGGTGTCGCTTACGCTTACGGTAATAGTGGCGCGAGTTCAATGGTTTTTCCCATCTTAAAAAATGCCCAACTCACCTAAAGAAGTTTTCACTTCAAAAACCCTGGGGTCCCTGAAAACGCCCAACAGCATCACGGAAGACTGAGGCGTAATGGCAAGACGAACTTGACGCCTATATGAGGGATTGGTCCTTATCTATCATGGCTCAGGATCGAGTTGAGTTGAAAAAGGAAAGGGAGACCTCTGACCTGTAGTGGGAGTATACAGGCTGGGCCGTAATTCTCTATGATACAATGAACGAAATCAACGCGAGATTGGCGTGATTAGCGAAGGAATTAACGTGGTTTAGAAGTAAGGAATCGTTAAGTATACCGTCAGTCCTTCTGAAAATACCAAGTTAACACCGCCATCTGAGTTGAACATCAAAACTAAGTCAATATTCTATTCGTGAAAGCTAAGATTTCTAGTACAGGTTTATTACATCGTCCTGCTTCTCAAAGGTAGACGACATTATATGCTGGTATGCGAACAAACGTGTTAATATGTGCAATGTTTGTAATGACGCGGGAGGCGACTGGTGGTGTTTGTTAAAGATAGGAGCGTTTGATGTGTTGTAGTGTTTAGACTATGTAATACGAATGTTATAGAGATTGCTAATTGGTTCTCTTAACGAAAAAGAGCTATTTCAGTGTTTCGGTTAGGCGATATACCACTTTCATCTTTTTTATCTGCACGAGCTAAAAGAGAATATACTATGCCATTAAGCATGTCAATGACAAATTTTGGCCACAATATCATCATAATCATAATCAGCCTATAATGTTCCCACTGCTGGGACACAGGTCTCCTCTCGGTGAGAAGGAGCGGGCCGTAATCCACTACGCGGGCCCAGTGCGGGTTGGCAGATGCCACATGATGTCTTCGAATTTTTTGGTTCTAGGACATGCCGGTTTCCTCACGATGTTTTCCTTCACCGTTTTGAGGCCACAATATATTGTACATATTTACATAAGGTGTCCATGGACATTGTAAAACACGTTTAAAGTTCTTAAGTATATCCAGTTAAAAAGTGGGAAAAAATACCAGAGATTAACTACCAAATGATGGTCATTTTGACCGAAAGAAATATTTGTAAAATGTAGGTAGACTCTTGCTTATGAGGGACTTGTGGCTAAGTCATAACAGCCGCATGGGTCGATCGATCAGGTTAAGCTACACTTGCCGCGGTTGGTCCGTGGATGGGTGACCATCTTTACATATCAAGACCCCTCCGTGCCTCGGAAAGCACGTTAAGCCGTTGGTCCCGGCTGTCTTTCGTAGATCTTTAGCAGTCGTTACTTGTCGTCAGAAGCCTGAAAGTCTGACAACCATTCTTACCAAGGGGTATCGTATTACCTAGTAACTGGGTTGTGGAAGTCAGATAGGTAGTCGCTCTATGTAAAATACTGGTACTCAGCCGCATCCGGTGAGCCTGGAAGCCGACCCCCAACATAGTTGGGAAAAAGCTAGACAGTTGATGACTCTTGCTTATGAGCTAGTGCGAATTATGAAGATGTTGACACTTTTATTAAACTAACTGCAGAAACAAGTCATACTTTATGAAAGACGTCAAAACTATCCGTAATTATTCTAAAAGAACATGAAATATGCAGCATACCAGCTTAAGAAAACAAAGCTAAACTATATCTCGAGAGATTTATGACTTTATTAAACAACATTGCTTTTACGTTTTATATACAGACGCGTGTAACACTGGCCAATTTAAAATTCTGCATCGCAAATGAATTATGTGCCATTCATGAATGTTTTGACTAAGGCTGTGCAACCTTTTGCTACCATGTAGCTGCGAAGATGAGCGTTGGAATTACACGCCAATATCCCATCCCATTGTCATCATCATCATCATTTCAGCCGAAAGACGTCCACTGCTGGACATAGGCCTCCCCCAAGCACCTCCACTTCGACCGGTTCTGTGCTTCTCACATCCTTTACAAGGCCGTCGGACCACCTTGTGGGACACCTTCCGACGCTACGTCTTCCGGTACGCAGTCGCCACCCCAGAACCTTTCGGCCCCATCGGCCATCTGTTCTGCGAGCAATGTGCCCTGCCAACTGCCACTTAAGTTTAGCAATTCTTCGGGCTATGTACTTGGTTCTCCTGCGGATCTCCTCATTCCTGATTCGATCACGCAGGGAAACTCCAAGCATAGCCCTCTCCATTGCCCTTTGGGTGACTTTTAGCCTTCTTTTAAGGCCCATTGTGAGCGACCACATTTCTATCCCATTGTAAAAACGGTTAAAAACAAATGTAATTTGAAACTGCTAAGTGATCCCAAAATTATATAGTATAATTAATGTCGTACTGATCATCGCCCTGTGAACAGCGGGTCTACCCCCTAAGCATGGAGTCCGTAGTGCACATCATCCTATTACGTCAACTCAAAGTCAAATCATTTATTTCAAATAGGCACATTAAAGGCACTTTTGAACGTCAAAAATTACAGTAAAATTGAATTGATTCTAGTCGCCCCTTCCAAAAGGTCAATCAATAAATTCGTCAGAAAAATTCGTCAATTTCCTACACCATATCACTTACGGACATATGATTAGTTCGAGTCCCGAACTAAGAATAAATTTTAATACTAATAATTTATAGAGATACTATTAATAGAATCTATAAGTCATCCATTTTTTTCTGCAGTTGCTTTTTAGGTGAAGCAGCCATTTCCATAAAGCAAAAAATTACAAAACAAATGCTACGATGGCGCTTTCTAGCGTTTATTCAAATATTTGTTCTTAGGTGCCAAGATATTTCGTAAAGTCAACGAAACATAGATTTGAAATCAAAGAGAATCGACAAATAATGAAGCAAGATTTATTTGCTTTGTGAGATCAATAGGCTATTACGAAGTAGCACGGAAGTGATTTGAGACTTTTCCAATCAATCATTTAGGTACATATTTTGTGAGTGATTTTCCGTCATTGTTGCTAAAAACATAAATTAAACTTTCATTTATGTTCGCGTCTGTCTGAATCACCAAGGACAACACTAAAAATAATTGCGCAAAAACCAGAATAAATGCAAAACTTTTGTGTTCAAACATATATTTCCGAGGCAGTAATGATAAAGAAAACATACATAAGTCGGTAACACATGATAGTCGACTGTTATAATATCAGGAATTTGTGACGTTCGGTGGAGTCATCATAACGTCTTTGTGGGCGTAACTATTCTTAGGATAGGGTTGCCTTGTGTATCTACCTAATATCTGGAAAAAGAAAAAATACTTTGTCATAGACGCGTAAAAATCGTGCTAAGAGCCTATTGTTTCGAGGGTGAGGGGGGGTTATTTTTTTATGGGTGGGTTTTTTTTAAGCAATAAATGCTTCATCGTAATCCATAAATATTTTGAATTTGTCTAAATGAAGATTTGGCGCCCAACTGGGATCAAAAAGTCCCAGTTGGGCTCCAACAGCCAATAGTGCTTCTTTTGGTATTAACCGGTTGTAATATTTGAAGTGAATTGTCCTGAAAAGTAAGAAGACCTACGTTTCCTACGTATTCATCGGTCCTAAGAACTTCGGATACCCCTAAAATGTACCGCGAAAAGGACGATTGGCATACCTAGGTGTTGCGCCAAGCACTTAAAATCTAGTACATGCATAACCGCTACAAATAAGAACTATTAAAAAAACAAGATGTCACTCTCAACTAATAATCATAAACCAAGTAATAAAATTTATATAAATTAGGGTGAGATGACCAGTTGTTGGTCGGACGCCAACAGACGTTAAATATGTTGATAAAATGATTTATAGCTTGTTTAGAATTTAAGTTATTGCCGTTTAGTTAGTGTCGAGGTGTGCCAGGTAGAAGTAACCATTAAGAAAATGTTAATGTGTTTTGGTTGGTACAATACAATAAATCTCGCTTTCTGGTAGCCTGATCAAGTCTTTGATCAGTAAAACTGCTGTCAAATGCCATGTCAAGTGCCAAGCAATCATATCTATGGTCGTAATGGTTTGAACACCGGTTAGATGTAATATTATTTAAGGAACTAGGAAAAATATTAAACGTTAAAATGAACCAAACATTTGACAATGCGAGCTGATGAAAACATCGAAAATTTTGGTCCTTTAACTCTTTAAGGTAATATAGCAAATTAACAAAAATTACATAATCAACGCGAAGACAAAGATGGAGATGGCGGGATAAGCTAGGCTCCTCAAAAAGCACGAGAAAGAGAGAGAAGGAAACACAGTAGCGAGGCCTTTGCCCTGCAGTGGGACATCACAGGCAACAACGAGTAAAAGAGTCATGGTGGAGTTTCTTGCTCATTCTTCTCCATACGAACCTTTTCGAAGGGGCGACTAGAATCAATTCTATTTTACTGTAATTTTTGACGTTCAAAAGTGCCTTTAATGTGCTTTTTTGAAATAAATGATTTGACTTTGTCAACAACAACAACAACAACGCAGGTCAATACCGGGAAGAGAAGCACCGGTATCCCCACCAGAAAATAAATCCCCATCACACAAAAATACGCCCAGCAATCCCACATATTAGACTTACGTTAAACATTATATTTCATACATGTTGATAAACTACTGCGAAAAAGAAATTTATGGCAGAAATAAACTCAAAATATTTGCGTGGGTTGAATACAAGTTATTTTTTGAGTCGCCGAAATGTCTGTACGTGAATAACTTCCGAATGACTGCACCAAATTGGATAATTCTTTTTTTGTTGTGTTCGGTATTGTCAGGACAAGGTTTGTATGAAAGAAAATTTAGGAAATCCGAAAAAAAAAATGCACCCGTGCGAAGCTGGGGCTAGTGAAAAATAAAAGAGTCACTTGCAGTCTTGAACCTTACGTTATGTATTTACGAATAAAGGTTATATGATTTGTGGGAATAAACAAAAGAGCGTCGCAATGAAAACTGTTTTTATCACGGCGTATTCTTTCATGAATATCTCTTATGTCGGAATAAACAGAAATGCGAACCCAAGAATACCTACTCGTTACGCCTTGGATCTATGGTAAAGCATTCGCAGGTTTTTTTAGTCCTTCTTGCAGGGTCTTTTCATTTCTTGAAGCTCTCTGTTGGTAAGAGCTTAAACAGGGACCTCATGTATAAGTCAAACTCAAATCATTTATTTCTAATAAACCAATTACAGGCACTTTTGAATTGTCAAGTGGTCGGTCAGTCAGAAAGATGAAGCTAGTTGCCCATTCCAAAGCGTAGTATATACCTATGGAGAAGAACGGGCAAGAAACTCCACGGACACTTTTAAATCATAAAATTGTTACAAAATACTGGTTACATGATTCATGTTGAAATTAGAAACATAGTATAAATCAGCCTGTTCCGTACAACCGTCATCGTTCCCACTGCTGGGACACAGAGTTCTCTTTCAGCCCTTCCACATCTTTAATTCCATCGAAAACAATGAAAATTCAAATGACATGAATAATAATAATAATCATACTAATACTAATAATAAAGCTGAAGAGTTTGTTTATTTGAACACGCTAATCTATGAAACTACCAGTCGGATTTGAAAAATTATGTTTACATTAGATAGCCCAGTTCTCGAAGAAGGCTATAGGCTATTTAACATCACGCTAGGACTCTTAGGAGCCGAGCAAAAAGGAAGGAAGAACGCGAATACGAACTAATAGCGCGGGCATTATATCATCATCATCATTTCAGCCGAAAGACGTCCACTGCTGGACATAGGCCTCCCCCAAGCACCTCCACTTCGACCGGTTCTGTGCTTCTCGCATCCAACGGATTCCTGCGGCCTTCACAAGGTCGTCGGACCACCTTGTGGGAGGCCTTCCAACGCTACGTCTTCCGGTACGCGTTCGCCACTCCAGAGCATTTCGGCCCCATCGGCCATCTGCTCTGCGGCAATGTGCCCTGCATACTGCCACTTAAGTTTGGCAATTCTTCGGGCTATGTCGGTTACCTTGGTTCTCCTGCGGATCTCCTCATTCCTGATTCGATCACGCAGGGGAACTCCAAGCATAGCCCTCCCCAATTCTTCAGGCTATGTGTATGTTTTATACCTATACGTTCATCCAAATTATCCAAGTCGAGAATAATTCCCCCAGGCCCCACATCACATGCTGGCATGGCACTAATAACGTTATTAGTGCAACGCACATAATATATAGTCTGTAGGTGACGTCATCAACAGACTATGTGCGTTCGACAGCATACATACGAGTACCAGTGCCTAATCTCAGGGAATTACACGCTTACACGGGACATATCACGCAGTTCGGTGTCTGCATGTAATTCCCTAGGATAACCAAGTTTAGATTCTTCAGAGTTCTGTTTTGATTTTCCAAGCATCGTATTACACACTCCACACACTTTACTGCACCTTATAAGAGGCTTGTGGCTAAGTAATAAAAGCCGCACGGGTCAATCTATCAGGTTAAGCTACGCTTGCCGCGGTTGCTCCGTGGATGGGTGACCATCTTCACATACCGAGACCCTTCCGTGCCTCGCAAAGCACGTTAAGCCGTTGGTTCCGGCTGTCATTCGTGGATCTTTGGCAGTTGTTACGGGTCGTCTGAAGCCCGAAAGTCTGACAAGCAGTCTTAACAAGGTGTATCGTATTACCCAGTAACTGGTTTGTGGAGGTTAGATAGGCAGTCGCTCCATGTAAAATATTGGTATTCGGCTGTATCCGGTTAGACTGGAAGCCGACCGCAACTTAGTTGGGAAAAGGCTAGGCGGATGATGACTCTGCTTCACTTTATGCAGCCGAGACCGTTACAGACTGACTGCTTGGTGTTATTTATCGTACTCATATTATATCGATACATCCTTTTACTTCCTTTATTGCTTAATGGGCCCGCTCTTGACCTTGGTCACGCCTGACGGAAAGCGATGGATGAGGTCTATGATGGAACGAGTGTGCCCAGAAGATGCCTAAGGCACTGGAACTCCCACGCATCGACGAAACACAGCAGGTTGCTTGGCGCCGGACTCCGGTGGGAGAGTGGTCGCAAACCAGGCGGGCGTTAGCCCTACCACCGCATGGGAAGAATTGGCCAGTCAAATAAGGTGTTGAGTGTGACTGTCCAGGATGCGCCGAGCGCTCGGTTCAATTGAGTAACTGGCGGAACATACTGCGCTACTCGAGGAGGCTTCTTCATGCATCCTTTTACTTATTATTACTTGTTGAGAGCCAGATACGTTACCTTCTCCAATGTCTGTTCCATCCTTCTCCTTGATAAATCTCGTAATATTTGATAACAATCTACCATGTTTTTCTAAGCACCATTTCGGATCCCGCTGTCGAACGATAGTTGTTAGTATAGCAATGTTGTAAACATGCTTACACGTCGGCGTGACGTTGGCGAATGTAAACATCCACATTTTCGCGTACAAGTCCACTCTGCCGGAAATATGATGTTGTGTAAGATTATAGGCACCAAGGTTCCATGGTTCCCGGGAAATATGGAATAACAACACATAACTTATATGTTAATCTTCTGCCCGCGACTTCGTCCGCGTGAAATTTCTTGTGCAACGTTGCATTACATCGCCTGCCCGCTATTGCTTCGTTTTCTTTTTGCTCGGCTCCTTCGAATCTTAGCGTGATGTTCAATAGCCTATAGCCTTCCTCAAGAATTGGGCTATCAAATGCAAATATAATTTTTGAAATCCGACTGGTAGTTCCAGAGATTAGTGCGTTCAAAGAAACAAATAAACTCTTCAGCTTTAATATTAGTGTAGATTTGAGTTTGATTAATTGAGATGTTTTCGGCATTTCCTCTAGTTATGCTTTATGAAACTAGGTTTATGATTATTAGTTGTTGTTCTTACTTGTCGTGTCCTTGGACTCGATAGTATAATTATGTTCAATTCTGCCAGCATCTATTCCTGAACGACTCACGTTGTAATAGAAAAAAAAAAACAATAAAATAAAAAAAAAACGTTAGAGAAATAAATAAATAGAATTAGTTACCTCAGGACCCGTTAATAAGCAATAGTAAAACGAATTCCGAACGAACTCTTGGCGAGTTAGTTAATTGTAGCTAAAACAGAGTATCTAACGTCTAAGAAAAAACTCTAAATAGGAACTCGAAGACAAAAAGTTTTTCAAGCCAGCCAAACAATTACATTGTAGCTTCTTCAATATAACACTTTCTTTTCCATAATCATTCCATTTACAACCTCAAACTCAAACTCACAGCAAACCATTTATTTCAACTAAACCATTTACCTTTTGAACTGTCAAAGAGTCATTGAGCTCATAAGAAAGTTGAAGCTCCAAGCCCATTCCAAAACGTAGATCTCTATGGAGAAGAACGGCCAAGAAACTCCAAGACCAAGAAGTGTATCAAATTAATACGTAATCCATCAACCATTTAGATATCCTAAACATCTTTATATTTACACAGGAAGTAAAATAAAACTCACTGAAAACGAATCATCATAACACCGGACAAATAAATATTATTCAACAAGTCAACACATATTTACGACAGCACCATAAAACCATAAAAAATAAGGAACACGAAACTAAAGTGATTATTTATCTGTAAGATAATGTTGAACTACATAAAACAGTAATTCATTTATATGTGTATGTGAATAAAGTGAAACATTATGTCTATGTGGTTGACTTTAGTGAAGACTTCGCATTGGGGACTTGGCTGTAATCCTCGGCCTGTTTTTGTAAGTATTGGCGCACTGTATCTTTAATCTTACCCCCTTACTAATAAACGTTGTATAGCTATATACACTAGCGCGAGCAAATTGTTGCAGACAAATTCAGACAGTTGTTGTAGTTTCATTTAGTCCGTCATTACCAGCGAGCAACACACTACAGATAGCTATCTCTTTCTGTGTCATACGTTCCGTATTATCTATCGCAGTAAGTACTTTGTAATAACAACGCAACAATACAGAACGTCGCTCAGTATGAACGTAGCGTATCTTTCCTTTAAGGCTCCTCCAAACAGGCGCGACACGCGATAAAATCGCGCGCGACACAAAGGCACCGCAAGTCGCGCAACGAGCGGTTCCTTTGTGTCGCGCGCGATTCGCGTCGCGTGTCGCGCCTGTTTGTAGGAGCCTTTATAATATCATTGGTCTGTATAGTTACAGAACGCTTTGTCTTCTTCTTTCGAAAGTCTAATTACTGACGACTGAAAGAGAGAAATCGGTGTGTTCTATTCATCTGATATAATACGTTTATTAGTAAGGACGTTAGAGTACTACTGAATCTACTGTGATCAATGATATTATAATAAAGAGGTAGATATGGCACTAGCGCGCGCAAATTGTTGCAGACAAATTCAGACAATTGTTGTAATTTCATTGTTGCTATCTCTTTCTGTGTCACACGTTCCATATTTATCTATCGCAGTTGGAGTTGTAAGTCTTTGTAATAACAACGCAACAATACAGAACGTCGCTCAGTATGAACGTAGCATATCTTTCCTTTATAATATCATTGACTGTGATACATAAAACTCACGCGTTATTCCCATGTGGGTAGGCAGAAATAATAGAACCTCACCTGCTACGATCCTCACATCATCATTTTGCTTGATTTACGTTCATACTGGTCACACACGCCGGTTGCGAGTACAAGTCACCTAACTTTTCTGAAGAACATCACCAATAAGGCCACTAGGTATGTCCTCGGGGAGGTCCCTTTACAGTCTCCCCAGGGATGTGCCTTACAGGCGTTGCACGGGGGGGTTTCGGAATTGGTCTTTTAATAGGAACCGGGACCACCCCTATGTGCTGATGGTGATCACAGGGGTGGTTTTAGTGAGGTAAAAATCCCACACTCCCCGACCCGAGGTCGGGTGCCTTTTGAAGGTTTCCCTCCGACAAAAAAAAAATCCTCTGGGTCCTCTCCCGGTGTTTCCACTCACATCTGCCGCGTCTGTGGCGTTTCTACTGTGATCTATGATAGTATCTGGTTTTTTACGGAATAATTACTTTTCTTGACTATTTTTTTTTATTAGATATCTTTCGGCTTGAATACTAGAACGATGCTCCGCCATCTAAATATACTAGTAGAGATTAATACTGAGCATTGATCTTAAATAATTTAAAAAAATAAAAAATCTAGGCCTCTGTAGAGTGCTAATCGGAATGCTTGCTATCAGTCAGAAATCATCGCAGAAATGTCATCGCCAATCTCCCACAGTGGTAATGAGGTACCCATTCGCCACGAAATTATTGTGACTGGTAGTTAGCTCGAAAATTAACGACGGAATTGCCTCGCAATTTAGTACCGACTTCACGAATTTCTAAACACGTGCAATTCGATCCACTATTTTATACGCTATTCCGTCCTACTCGTTACTGATCTTATAAAAAAAACAGTGGCACTCCGGGAGCGCCGACAGAAGTGAAAACCAAAAAACACAAACAGAATACTTTGCCATCACACACTGACATATCGGATATACATTAAAACCGAGCACATCTCGAGGACAGCCGAACACATCCGAAGCGGGTATTTTTTTAATCGTCTTCTAAACAAAACACGCGCGGTGTCGCTTACGGTAACAGTGGCGTGAGTTCAATGGTTTGTTTCCCATCTCAAAAAATAACCAACGCGCCTAAAGAAGTTTTCACTTCAATATCCATTGAAACAAATTTAGTGAAACAACGACGGAAGTTTGTATTTATAACCCAGACTATTCTGGTCACAAAACAACAGACTATTTTTACTCACAGTAAACAATTATTTTAATCACTTGATGAGACTAAGTATACAGCAAATTCCTAGGCTTAGTTTTGTTCAATTGACTCGATAGTCGATCGAAATCGATTTACCGTTGAATTTAGTACAGTTTATTTTGGGATGTTTGTTTTTGAAGGTCTTCGGCTGTATTAAGTAGATTATCGAATCGATATAGGTAGCGATTTCCGCATGAACTATCATCTAAATTTAAATCCGTAATCTCAAACGATACTCAAGTGTGAATACAGTTTCAGTGCTTTTAGCTATTCTGAAAGTAAATGCAAAAATTTTGCAAGAAAAACATGTCAGGCTGTCTGTGAAGTTTCCAACAAAAATTTGCCATACAATACTTTTGTGAATTAAAACATTTCGTCAATTAGTGGTAGTAATTATACCGTTGCTAATGTTTTATATCTTTTTGTCAACAGCTTCAAGTGAGAAATTCGCGCACCGAGTCGACAGAGGACGACAAACGTAGTGACGACAGCCGACCGCTCAGCCATGCCTCCGACTTTAGTAGGGACAATATTTGTAAGTATACAAACATCTAAACCTTAATTTGCAAAAGTTTCAAACTGCCTTGGACCTTACCTCCAACGGCCACGACTACCCAAATCGTACTCAAATCTTTCAACAGTAGACTCCAGAATTACCTACTCGTGAAAGCTTTTGTAATTGACTTCCCGTAATAATAATAGTAAGTATGACAACAAATAAAATTGAATAAAAACCAGCCGGTCGATTCTGTTAAAATCTCACCGTGAAAACTTAGGTGAAATGAGTTTGTTTTTGCTTGGAATTGACACTATTGACAGCTCACTCCATGCTCACTTCACCTAAGTTTTCAAGGTGGGATTTTTACAGAATAGCACCGCTCTATACTAGTTACTAATATGTTTGTCCTTTTTGTTATACGTCACATAAAGTATTTTACTGTTTGTTTAAATAAACTGCCAATACACGTATAAACCTTTATTGTCTGGATTTGAAACTGCTCAGCTTTAACCAATCCATCTCTTTTCTAGTGTCGCTCAGCAACGCCCCTCGTCGCAGCAGACGCGGAGTGGCGCCCTACAGCGAGTCACAGCGCCCTCTCACGCGGTACCTGCCCTCAGACAGAGACGACTTCGACCTGCGACGACACGTCGAGTCAGCTGGTCAGTACCGTACTCATCATTCAGAGTGCTGGACATGGGTCTATACCGCTAAACATTGCCACAACGACCGTTCCTAAACCTCTAACATCTTAACAGATTCCCGATCTTCACCAGCGGAGCAGTTCCTGTAATTTAAGCACGTTTGCATTCTAATCTGTTTCAATCTGTCAAAAATACCTCGAGTTCACCTACATGTTTGACAAGATTTTGACATTGATTGTCGCTGAGATGAGATTGCTACTAGATTGGCATTCAGGTCGTCGGTCCACCAGTACCAGTTAGGATATCAATGCCTATACTAGAGAAAATAAACTATAGGCACCCTTTCTCGACTCGGCCAAGGCCTTTGACAGTTTATGTTCTCGTTCATCTCATTTAATTATAATGAATTAGTGTCCGCGGGATTACACTCCAATTTTTAATAGACTACCTGCCTGACAGGTCGCAAAACGTAAAAGAAATTTACAATATGTGTCAACCTGAAAAAAATCTGGTACGGTGTACCACAAGGAAGTATCCTGGGGCCTACGTTATTTTAGAATTCTGTAAACTGCAGACGAAACAAAGTCAAATAGCCACCTTCACGGATGAAAGAGTTCTACCTGTTCAGTGGACAATCCTTGAATCCCTAAATTACTTTGAATCCAAGTTCAAAGTTGTTCTGTGTCCAAAGTTAACATATTATTTTGTTGGTTTAGGTCACCAGATCGAGGTGTGTCCGTACGTGACGGTGACGCCGACGTCGTGTCGCGGCTATTTGCACAAGCTCGGCGCCAAGTTCCACACATGGTCCAAACGGTAACTACATACATCATTCGAAAGAAAAATCAAAATTAAAAAAAAAACTAAAGAAATTGTAAAAATTTGTGAACTCAAGCTGAATACTGAATTTCATATTCTTTGCTTAAGGGTAAACAGATGTCGTATTCGCATGAATAGATCGTCACTCACCTTAATATATACCTTTGTGTGGCAACATTATAATTAATTGCAACATGCAACACCTACAGTGTTCCTCAGTGGCGATTTTCTAATGAATATTTATTGTTTTGCCCGTGGCTAAATAATAACAGCCGCACAGGTCGATCGATCAGGTTAAGCTACGCTTTCCGCGGTTGGTCTATGGATAGGTAACTATCTTTACATACCGAGGCCCTCCGTGCCTCGGAAAGCACGTTAAGCCGTTGGTCCGGGCTGTCATTCGTGGATCTTTGACAGTCGTTACGGGTAGTCAGAAGCCCGAAAGAATGAAAACCAGTCTTACCAAGGGATATCGTATTAACCAGTAACTGGGTTGTAGAGGTCAGATAGGCAGTCGCTCCATGTAAAATACTAGTAATCAGCTGCATCCAGTTAGACTGGAAGCTGACCCCAACATAGTTGGGAAAAGACGGGGCAAATTAATGATGATTTATTGTTTGATCTATATCATTTGTTTTTCTGGAACATCGCTGTCATTATAAAAACAAAAAAGCGATTATAAGAAATTATAAAAATAATTAACAGTGCCATGTTTTCGTGTTTGCAGGTGGTTCGTTTTCGATAGAGAAACGAAAACGTTCGTCTACTACTGGGACAAGAGTGAGAAGAAGCCCAGAGGAGGGGCCTACTTCCAAGTGAGTATACAACATTCTTCTTGTGCAGACGCCAGCACATCAAGCTGCTACAATCTGTCAAATTTCTTTAATAGATTTTAAACTTTATGACTAAAGCATAAGTTTCAAAGTTGATTGGAAATTTGACAGTTTTGGGTAGCTTGATTTGCTGGCGTCTGTACTTCTTCTTTTTTCTGCAGCTCCGCATCGGTCCCACTTCCGTCGCGTCTCCAAGCTATTGCTACTTAATCCGTATTGACTAGTAAAGTGCAGCGCCTCCCTGACTGCCCGATACTACGCTTGTTATTCAAGAACTACTCATATACAGTTCGCGTCAAATAACTTTGCCACTCTGAAGTAGGCAACAAATCACTGCGCAGTAGTTAATCCTATGAATAAAACAGCAGTACGCATGCGCGGCTAGCGACAAGCCTAGCTTCAGAGCGGTAAAGTTATTTGACGCGAATACGAAGTTTTGTTATAATTCAAAGAAATGTTTTTTGGTTACATAGAGTCGGGGGAAAACTATTTATGTAATGAAACAAAACTTTCATAAGTTTTTTTCTACTATGTAATAAAAAACAGCTAAATACACCTGCTGAAATCCTAGGCTTTATTCTCATAAAATTATTTTATTAACCCACGGGTCGATTCATCAGGTTGAGCTACGCTTGCCGCGGTTGGTCCATAGATGGGTGACCATCTTTACATATCAAGAACTCTCCGTGCCTCGGAAAGCACGTTATGTCGTTGGTCCCGGCTGTCATTCGTGGATCTTTGACAGTCGGTACGGGTCGTCAGAAGCCCGAACGTCTGGCAACCAGTTCTACCAAGGGGTATTACCTAGTAATTGGGTTGTGGAGATCAGATAGGCAGTCGCTCCATGTAAAATACTGGTATTCAGCTGCATCCGGTTAGACTGGAAACCGACCCCAACATAGTTGGGAAAAGGCTAGGCAGATGATGTATCATTATAGTGACTCAATAACATTCTCTCGCTCTACTATCCATTTGACACCTCAAGAAGGATCCAATTGCAACATTTTTTATACTATTATTATTCTTTTACCCCAGGTAATAGAAGAAGTGTACCTAGACCACGGGAACACATCAAAATCACCGAACCCTGTAACCACATTCATAGTGAAGACGAGACAGCGACGGTACTACCTCATGGCGCCATCTGGTGAGGCAGCCAGGATATGGATCGACGTCATCTTCACCGGCGCACAAGGCTACACCGAATATTTAGAGTGAACTAAATGAGGGTAGGTAGGAGAAAAAATGTAGGTACGATGACAGCTGTCAAAGTGAAATAAAGTCTAGGTTTTGTCATGTCCAGTTTGGTGACTTTTTTTGTCATGAGTTCATGAGCAAGTAGAATCTAGGTTTTGTGTTGTCAAATTGTGAGGTGACGTAATCTTTCATACATTCTTAATAGAGTCTTGTCTTCAATCTGTCATGAAAGTTTTTGTACAGTTTGCGTCGTGATTGGTCATAGCCAAAAAATGTCTAGGTTTTATACTGTCAATTTGGTTTTACCTTGTCATGTTGTGATGTGACGTAATTTGTCATGACAGCTAAAACCAAAATTGTCATGGCAACACGACGAGACAGATCTTTCCTCCTTTTAAAGCGTAAAAATATTTTTATTATTTTTAATTTTTATGTTCATTGGTATTGAATATAGCAGTTATTTCGACCAATTGCGAGTGGAAATCTATTATTTTTATTTACGCTTTTTAAGTTAGGAAACTGATTAGTTCTTGTTGAAGCCTGTAAAACGTCAGGAAAAAACATGATAAATGGTCAGACGCCAGCACATCAGCTACCCGAAACTGTCAAATTTTCCCAATCATCTTTGAACCTTATGCTTTAGCGATAAAGTTGAAAATCTATCAAAGAAATTTGACAGATTGTAGTAGTTAGCTTGATGTGCTGGCGTCTGTACATTTTCTGCATTTTAATTTTTTTTTTAGAAGTGCAGATAACTGAAATTGCAGGATTAAAAAATGTTGAATATTTACATTTGCTCACACATTATACCACAACAAATTGAACTGCCAAGAAAGGCTTGATAAATAAGAATCATTATCATCATTGTAAAAATACCATTTTAAATAATACCCGTCCATTTTCACTTTTATTCTAACGTCACAAAATAATAGTACTTATCGAAATAGCTAGCTAAAGTAGAAACTCAAGCAGTACCATAGATTATAAATAGATTTTATAATTAAACTGTCAATTAAAAGGTAGTTGTGATGTTTGAAGGGATTGGTCAATGTATAGATTAACCAATTAAGGGCTGATTTTTCCATCGCCAGATAACTTTTATTCGAGGAATAAAATTAACGTTTGACAGTTTTTGTAAGAAAAAACTGTCAACATTTCAAAATTATTCCTCGAATAAAGTTAAGTATCAGATGATTGAAAAATCAGCGCTTAATCTGATAATGTGGAGAATGCTGACTTTAACCAATTAATATGGAGCTCAATAAATGGCTTAATAAAAAATACTAAGAAAAATAACATCTATTTCAAGCCGTTTAATGGTGAAATAAAAATGAAATCAAACGGTTCAACACTTTTATTGGATACTAAACGTATCTAAAATAAGGCAAAATGAATCGTATTTCAACAGGTACAAGTCACAATATTGCTTGGTCTGGAATATTTTATTATTATACACGAGAGTTTTATCATATAAACCATTTTATAATACTTACTCGACGCAGTATTTTATCTAAACATATATTTTTGGTAACTATTTTAATATATGGAATGTCATGTCTCGATTTTAGCAATAAAACTATCAGCATTGCCCGGTCATTGTAAGAATCTGTCACTATTTAAACAAATTACCTGACTTTTACTACATTAACCAGTTAATGTTGAAAGTGTCCTGATAATAATGAAATGTGCCAATTTTGTATTCGTCATAAGAAAGCTTACGGCAGCTATTTTTTTACAATAATTATACAAAATCGGATGAAATCGGTGCCTTGTATAAGACTGAACAATATACAAAAAAAATTAAATCGAAAATGTCATGATTATTTACTATTTTAGTATTTTATAGATGCTTGCATGAAAATGTAATTCGTAATGAAATAAGTGTGTGATTTTGAGTTTTCGTTTTATTCCAAAATTATGTTATATAGGTAAGCGTTTTAAAATTGAAATTAAGTGATTTTGTATGTATTTATTATGTAAAATTATACTGCAATATAGCATGAGTATTTTAACTTCGATTACGGAGGGTAGTAATGTATTTTCCGAATTTAAATGGCGGACAATCTTATTTGCGATACCAAGTAACGATACATTTCAAAATAGTGGGGTTATCATGAAATTATACATTTTGTAGTGGTGTACGAACTCTTCCGTCCTATCGGACCTCTTTGGCAGGGTGTCACTATCGTGGCAGCCTGTCAAGAAGTCTGACAGATTGACAAATACGACATGAGCTTGCCAAGAGCCTCCGACATGAGCACGTTATGTTGCAAATGTTCAGAGGTCTGTGAGGAGGGAGCATTTCGTACACAGCTATAATTTTCAACTAATAGTCAGATTTTCGAGCACTTTCTTGCTTAAAAGGTGGCAGCACCGTCACTTGAGATCGAAATTATTATTATTGTATCTATAGCATCACTAATGAAGACTTTATGCATTTTATAATTACCTATTTATCATAAAAAAGTACATGAAATCGTCGAAGAGTTTTCTTTTTTGTGGGCAAGTCCCACAAGAATTGTAAAAGGATATAAATGCTTGTAAAATATACTTTTATTAAAAACATCTGGTGCAAAGAATGCCATATGGTTGCCGGGTAAAAAACCATCTCGAAACTTTTTGTAAATTGGTATTTCTAACCCAAAGGTATCGGTATTTTATAGTTATTTGCACGCTTAAATGCAAAAATGTTACCGTTTAGTGTATAAAAATGTATTAGATGAGTTCTAAGCGGATGAAAGGCCTATTTTGCATGCCTACCTTTTTTTTTTTTAATAACATAGCCAGAGCAAACAATCGAAATTAATTTATTATTTAATAAATTATTTTCTTGCAACATACATATTTTTTTGGTCTGGCTATACCAGCTTTTAACATGGCAACTATAATAGCTGCTTATGACACCTAAGTTACTAATTATTTTAAACTAATGAAATTATACAAAATTACCGTTTTATGTCGTAATTGTTAAGTACAAAATTGTGATTACTTATCGAATCGTATTACCAGTGTAAAAAATCGTTTTATAGATTTGCAACATTGTATTTTTCTTGCGTAGTTTAAAAGGGCTGATACCAATTTTACTTTAGATTTAAGATAAATAAATCACATTGTATTATTAACCTAATGAATTAAAGTTCATTTTATTGTAAACGTGATTTTATTTGAATTTAATCCTGTGATACTATCTACTAGCATGAGAAGTTATGACCCAGTGGAAACGGCCACGACTTGACGACGACGACGATTTTGTAAAAATCTCACCGTGCAAACTAAGGTACAGTGAGTTTGTTTTAGGAATTGACACTTGACAGCTCACTCCACGCTCACTTCACCTAAGTTTTCACGGTGAGATGGTTACAGAATCGCACTGTGGGTCAGTGGCCGCGACTCACAAGTTGTAGGTCTTAAGTTCGAAATCGAACCCAGACAGGCACTTTACTCTTGGTAAATATTTTCATCACCATTGCTTTAAAAACGGTGAAGATAAAAATCGTGAAGAAACCAGCCTGAACTAGAAATAAAAAAAAATTGTAAACAATATGATTGTCGCATCCACGAACCCGCACTGGGTCTGCGTGAAGATCCTCCACGCAGAGACTTCCTGTTGTAGAAAAGAGGCATTTGTCGCAGAAGTGGGAACATTATGTTAGTAAATAAAAACTTGCTCTGCATCAGTTCTATACAAAGAGATTTAAGATTACCTAGAGGGGCCATGCAAAGAAATGTCTTAGAAAAACTGTGATCCCATGTCTCAGTGACGCCATCTGGCGTAGTATAGCCAAATTAGAGCGGCAATTTATTCAATTAGATTCAGCTATCGCTCGGTAGATGGCCAGTGTGGCTAGTGTTGCCAGATACGATTTTCAATCGGTGGATTGAAAATCGGATCAGTGGTGCCTGAAGAACCTAATATAAATCGAATCAGTTAGATAAATATCGAAAACTAAACAAATTAGGCAAAAATTGTCTCAGAAAAAATATTCTACAATTTTATTCGCTACTATTCATTGTCCGTATCTCCGTCTATGACAAGGTATCGGTTTCAGTGTGTTTTTAAGTAGTTATTTACATTTTAAAATAAAATACGCGGTCGCGTTCCGGAACGGTATAGAGAATAAGCTCTCTCTTTCCCTCGCCAGGCCGTTGCGATGAAGGCACGTGGAACGCGCGCCCCTCGCACCAGTGCCCAGCTCCGCTAGGAGTAATAGTGTTCTGTGGCAGTGCTGCCAACTTAGCATTTTTTTGGCTAAATTTAGCACATTCCCCAGTGATTTAGCACGATAAAATTCAGTTTAGCATATAGCATATTTTTTAGCATTTTACCCTGATAAGATAAAGTCTGCATTTTGTATATTTTTTTAAATTTTACCATTAAACTTGTAACAGAATTACAAGCCAAACACAACAAGTTAACAAATGCCATTTTTCCTACGAGATCTCTGTCTCAAATTTGCGAAAAATAGGGACATATTATAAGGCTTATGCATCTACGTCTTCCGCGCTATATCTACCGGCTGCTTCTATTCAAGAGGATACCGACGATGTTTTATGTGTCAGAAAATTGGTGCATAAATGCTCTTTTTCTCCCTATTGGCATTTTTTTTATATTTTCCGAAAAATTTTAGCATATTTTTAGCATTTTTCGAATGTAGATTTAACATAAAATAATTTTTAGAGTTGGCAGCACTGTTCTGTGGTGCCTAGTCCGCTGCCCACACGCATACTGCGTAGACGCGTATTTATTATCCTACCGCGCGCTTGCGCGGTAGGTTAATAAATGGGGGAGGCACGTGCCTCCCTCGTGCCGCCATTGTAACGCGAAAGAATAATTATTAAGGGTCTTCGTTCCAAATGTTTAAAACAAAAAATTAAAGTGTCCTAAACTAACTTTGTGCCTATAATACAAATATACTCTATGTCTAAAAGGTGGTTTCCCTAAGATAACCTTTAGATTCATACATTTAAATGAATATTATCGAAAACAAAATCGATATATAATATCACATCTCTGTAAGGCAGTATACTCCGACTTTTAATTAGTTTTTAATTCTACTAATAATTATTACCCTGTTTTAAAAAATCAATTTACATGGATCGATTTTGAACAGCAGGGCTATTCTGCCGTACATTGTTTAAAATACGGTTAAACCCATAAAGTAGTTTCAGAGATATCGGACAAAAACCTGCGAAATGAATAAGTGCAGCATTGTGTGATAACTGTATTATAATAAATTAATATCGCTTGGAACGATCCGTGATAATAACGTTACCATCCTTTTGCCGTGTTATAACATAAATTTGAGGAATAGCTGTTAAATAATAAAGTAAACTGTAAAAAATATGTTACTTAACGGTTCACACCCGCTCTATATCTCGGAAAGTAAAAGTCGTTCAGTAATGGGACCCAGCACAAAAGATAGAGAATTTTTCAAAACGTAATGTGTGATTCAAAACTAAAAAATGGCAGTTTGAGGCTTAACCGTGTTTTAAGTAACGTGAATGTTACTTGAATGAATCGAATATTTTGTCACACCACTATTTAAATTTCGTTAAAAAGTGGTAACACTTAAGCTGACATTTTACCCAACTATAGTAAAGCTACTCAACAATAGATGGCGTTTAATACAAAATAAGCAAAGTTTCTAGATCTATCTACGAAAATTATTTTATTCTAATTACTGAGTAAATATAGATAATACATACGAAAATAAACTGAAGGTAGGTCCAGTTGTTCTACCATAACGAGATTTGCAGTATCGTAATGCGCAACCCGGCCATATTTCCATACAAAATATTTTTCTTTTGTTGGACACAAATGCGTCAATGCGACTTCACGCGCAGGCGTACCATACTAGACTAAGAGACTCGTTACCGGTATGTAACAAGTATGGGATCACGGTTTTGTTCGCTATGTCCCGTCTAGGTTAATAACTTTAATGTCTTTGGTTCTATAGAAGACTAAGCTCAGCACCCCGCTTTCTAGCTCCTTTACCGACGTTTGATACACGGGGGAGATCACCACCTCACAACAGACCTCTCAATGCGGGTAGAATCCTCAGTGTCCGTCCGACTGGAGCGCGGGGCGGGCGAAAATTTTCGAAATTTTGCTTCTGGCTGACAGTCACCACCTTACCAAAGAAGAAGAACTGAAGTAGAAATGTGGTGTAAATACTGTAATAATATCGTTTTTTCATTGAGTAAGCACTGAGCACGTTCACGAGCGTTCCGAATTGTTGATCGGAACGCATGTGAAATGATGTGAGCGATTATAGCTAATTCGGAATGCGGCCTTTAATTTAACCGGTCAACGTCACTTTGACAGAACGTCAAACTTTGACGTCCTTTGACGTCTGTCACTGTGCTTGAGTCATATTCGTTCATGTTAGAGAAATATAGAATTTTATTTTATTGCCGAGAAGACGAGTTGTGAAACAGACAATTATATTAGTAGTACTTCTCCGGAATAAGTACAGTTTACACGTGTACCTATTAGTTTGTACAACACATTCCTACGTGTTACCATCTCGAATACTTAAAACTTGAGTTGTACTCATTCAACTGAAGTGCTTCGAAACAAGACAGGAAAATGGAATTTGTAAAGAAAATACAACAGTTCATAAGCTACTGGTACCTTCGATACATATTGGTGACTGAACTGTACATGGTTGAGACCTGGGAGAAAATTATAGTGCGTATCCTTTTCACAAAATCATTTATATAGTTTCGTGTCAACTGTAAGTACACAAATTAATTTCGATTTTCCAACTCGAATACTTTTGAAAGTAAGGAAAACTTTCCTATATGTTATTGTTCTTTAAAATTTCCTGTTAACCGGGAAAACGCTACGGAAATTAATTAACTTATTCTTAAGGTTTTCATTAAAAATTCAGAAAAAAACGACCTACCTAAGTAAATTATATTTCGTCATGGTGTGCTAGTGGTGCGCGACTGTGGCCTCGCCTATTAATATAGTTAACGATCTACTTAATAAGGTTTTCATGCTCCTTAGTTCGAATATTATGATCAAATTAATTTTAAACTTCTTTGTGTTTAAAAATTATTGACTGGAACATCCCTTTTTTGTTTAGCATGTGCACTGGAGCCTTATTACCTATATCATTACTTATGATAAATTTTCTTCAAAAACGCCCAACTTATAAAAACAAATGCAATGTGATTTGTAATCTTCATAATGAGATACAAACACAGCGTTTAAGGAGGCTACTTTCCCCATTCACTTTCACTTTTTGCTGGCGGCCTTAAAACCTGTTTCTGTGTTTATATAATAATGCTTTTTATTATTTAACATGAATTGGAAAGGATGTTTGTTGTATCAAAAAAGAATGAATTGGTCTGTGGATGGGTATCGTTACATACTGAGACCCCTCCGTGCCTCGGAAACCACATTAAGCCGTTGGTCCCGGCTGTCATTTGTGGATCTTTGACAGTTGTTACGGGTAGGCAGAAGCCCAAAAGTCTGACAACCAATCTTACCAAGAGGTATCGTATTACCCAGTAACTGGGTTGTGGAGGTCAGATAGGCAGTCGCTCCATGTAAAATACTGGTGTTGAGCTGCATCCGGTTAGACTGGAAGCCAACCGTAACATAGTTGGGAAAAGGCTAGGCAGATGATGATGATAATATTATAGTTAAGTATCACGAAATAGTTTTTATAGCAGAAGCTTGCATGAATAATTAATTTAAAAACTGTTATTTATCAAAGAATCTTAATGATAACAAAAACACTTATAAAGTGATTAGGGCATTGATTGTCAGCGTATGCTTACGAAGTTGAGTGCAAAGTAGGTACTTTCCAAGGTTTCTACACAGTGCAACTTTGCAAGCCATTTAGATATTTTCCTGTAGTTTGTTTTGCAAAATTCCTGTAGATTTATCCTAACTAGACAAAATAGGCTATTTGACTGGTTTCTGATAAACATCTCAGATTATTTAATGGTGTCTAACGAGCCCACAAAAACCTATTTCTTCAAATTGCATAATGTATTTCTTTTAAAAAATAGTAAATAAAAATGTACTGTTTAAATAAGCCGCCAAAACGCTATCTTTAACAATATGGCGTCGTGACGTCACGATTCACGTAAACAAACGTTGAAACGGTCGAGATACTAGACAAAAGTCATCTGTTCTGTCAACGATAGACAGAAATTTACTAAATCATGACGTCATCTTAAGTTCAGCCAATCCAGACCGTTTTCGATTACGTGGCGCCAGATTTAAAAAGATGAAGTTTTTTCGAGATTTTTTTTATAAATAATACATTGTTTTGTAGTAAAATTAATGCAAATCGATTTTAAAAGCGATAATCTATACGAGTGTCAATAATTATGACCTTATTTTTTACATTGTCAAATAGCCTATTGATCCAGTAGTAATAAAGCTGTTTTAATCACTATACCATTATAGGTACCTGATTGTGAAAATAAATATGAAAAGTAGTCATACTTATTTTAAACTAGCAGACCCGACACCTTTGTCAATAGAAAAGCCCGGTTTCCACCACGAAAGAGTAATGAGCCGGAAATGGCTAAGCGGACCGGACTTCGTTTTCATGAAATAGGTTTGCGTTTCCACCAAGAAAGAGTTTAGTGGTCTGATTCCCACCGCAAAAGAGAAATGAAACAGAAAAATGAGCGAGCTCATTTTTACTCTTTTTGCCCGCTGAGTCATTTCCGTTCAACTCTTTGTTGGTGGAAACACATGTAAGCAGTTTTCTCTTGCGAGGTAAAAGAAGTCATTAATAGGTCCGTTCCGATCGCGGTGGAAAACGGGCTAAAAAAGGGATGTTCAGTTTTTCCGACTTTAAATTTTTCCGGGAAACTTAATTCAGTTTTTTCTTTCATAAAAACCTAATTCGAACTATTACAAACAGTTTAAAACAATAAATAGCCAAATCACTCCAGCCTCAAGAGATGCACTTACCAACGAACAGCATTAGATTTTTATTTAGATAGAGGATCCCCTCATCGCCGGCCACATAAAAGCTTGAATCAAATAATAGTGGTCAAACGTGAGTCCTATCAGTTTAAAAAATTAAACGAAAAACATATTTTCCTCAATAATTTTCACCATTTTTCACATCCATAGCGCATGGCTGCGCTATTCAACCATTGCGCCAATCGCTCCATCTAACAAAAATCATCATTCATCAATATCATTCTCCTGCCCTTATCCCAATTTATTTGGGGTCGGCGCAACATGTCTTTTTCTTCCATACTTCTCTATTAGTCGTCATCTCGGTAGTCACCTCCTTTCTAACTATATCATCATTCACACATTCCATCCATCATTTCTTTGGTCTTCCCCTACTCTTATAGCCAAAAAAACAAAAATATTATCAATGAAATCCTTAGCCCATCACAGATATCTTCTTCGGCATTATTTTCACAATGTTCTGGTACTTCAACTACTCCATCATCGTGAGTGGAATCTCCCAACTGCGCAGCTCAACGACACACGACATAGAGCAGATTTTATGAGCAGCTATCAACTATAGCTATGAACTCAAATTATTGTTAAATTTTTATCTTGATATGATGCTGTAGGATAATTTACTTGTTATACAAGGTGTTAATGAATTAACCCAAAACCTCTTAAGAGGTCATTGTACTCATCATTATGAAGAACTTTTACTATGGGGCCAAACCTGAAATCGCGAAAAAAAATCAGCTGTTCCCTAAATTTATGTTCGCATAACTCGTCAAAATGTAGGGAACAGTTGATTATTTTTTCGCGATTTTAGGTTTGGCCCCATAGTAAAAGTTGTTCATAATTATGAGTACAATGACCTCTTAAGAGGTTTTGGGTTAATTCATTATCATCCTGTATACAAGTAAATTACCCTGTAGCTAATGTTTCCCACTAAGGCCCGTATTACAGAACCTCACTCAGGACTCGAGCATTACTTAAAACTAGTTTAGAGCATTTGGCTGGTTCAATTGTAGTTTGTAGTAGTGAAGTTGAGTCTTTGAGTGAGGTTCTATAATACGGGACTAAGAATGTCTTCGTATCTAGCGTTGGTGCAGCGTAGGCGTTTGGCGAATGTGTACGCAACGTACACGCCGCAAAAACGCGACGTATTGTCGATATAATCACGACCAACGCCACGCTGATGTAGCGTCTACGCTTACGCTGTACAAACGCTTCGTCCCAAGACACTCTTTAGCGGACTTAACATCACCTTATCCGATGTAATAATATAGGTACCTACACATAGTTATGTATCTATTATGAAAGAATCTAAATGTATGGTAATGATAGAAGATAGGAAGGTGCTAGGCCTTTCTAAAAGATTTCCTACTAGTATTTTACACCAATGATTGCTAATAAAAGGCTATTTCTACTCAAATCGTATTCTAAGTCGTATGTTTGATCTAAACGTAAGAGAATGTATAGTAAACTAGCTTCCGCCCGCGGCTTCGCCCGCGAGATATTTATTTATTTATTTTATTCTTCTTCGGAACTACTGATACGATTCCGAAAATTCTTTCATTAATGGGAATATAAAAAAATTGTCTATACTTATTTTAAAAGTTTGTGTGAGTCTGCTTTACAAGCGGGCAAAGCCGCGAGCGGAGAGCTAGTTATCCTATACAGAGATCAGCGCAGCGGTCTTTCTCAAGAGAAAGTGCCTTGCAGATGTAACTGCCTGACTTTGGTCAAAGAATCACTGCTAAAGCAAAGTATTCACATTGTTTTCGCGCGTCACAAAGATACCTACTCTCATACATTGAGTATGTACTAAGGCTTTCATCCCGGGAATCTCGGTCTCGAAAATTTCGAGAGTCTCGATGATTTTTTGGTATTTTCGAGACTCGAGACTAACATTTTCGGTCTCGGGATTAACGAGACTTTTGAGACTTGAGTCACATAATAACAGTATTAAATAATCTACTAAACCAACAGTCATTTTTTATTATGGTTACAGAGTTCACTGAATCAGAGTATACTAGGCTACATTGGAAGCAATCTGAAATTCACTAGGTATTATGAAAGTGACCTTAGAAGCCCTGTGTAGACGAGACGTTACTCTTTTAACAGCGGATACTGCACTAAATTTCTGCCTAAAGAAATTGGACTTACAACAAAGTTTTTTGAGCGTAAGTCTCGCCAATCCGCTGCGCATCCTTATTAAGGAAAATTGACTGATTGAGGCAAGTTACAAGTATCTTAGTTTAAGTATTTTTTTTTACATATTATTCTCACATAGAGAAGTAACAAGAATAATGTACCCAGGATTTTGGTTTCTTGCCCGTTCTTCTCCATAGAGATCTACGTTTTGGAATGGGCAACTAGCGTCAACTTTCTGACTTACTGACAGACTATTTAATTTTTACAATTCAAAAGTGCCTGTACATGGTTTAATTTAAATAAATGCTTTGAGTTTGAGCTTACAATACTTGCACAGACCTTCTCAGTTTTTTGAAAAAATGCTTGATGCAACAGCTTTTCAAACATTAAGCAACGACGAAATTACAGTGTCTTTAAAAGAATCGTGTGTAATTGTTGTAAATACATCCACAACTGACAAATCTGACAAATGATGCGACGATTGCGGAGCTCACAAGTTTAACTACAGAAGAATAGCTGGAATCTGAGCTTAATAATTTGTTAAACCCCCACGAAGACAAAGGGCAGAATATAACTTCCATGTCTATCCATGACTTGCAAACAACCTTGCACGTAGAAAAAGCTCTCTTTGAAAATGAGGGCGACATAGAGAAATACCTAAATTATTGCTAGAATGATTTAATGACTAATCCCCCACTAGCAGAAGCAGAGAACTTTTTCTAACGCGGGTTACTTTTGTAATAAAATAAGGTACTCTCTGTCTGAAACCACATTAAACGCCTTTTGTTTCTTACGTGCCCACTACAAAAATAAAAAAAAATCTAAAAATGTTTTTATTTTTTTATTTGCGTTTGTTTAATAAAGTACTTGATTAAAATATCTTGTTTTGACTGCCTAATTGCATAACCTATAAAGTAAGAAACCTAGTTTTGAAATAGTCTCAAAAGTCTCGTTTTTCCCGGGAATTTCGAGACCACATCGAGTCTCGTTTTTTTTTTCCCGGGACTCTGTAATGCATCGAGACTGAAAGCCCTAGTATGTACTTAAGATTAGATTCATATTGCTGTATCCATTGCTTCAAGCACGTCAACTGAAAGAAACGAAAGAAAGAGAAAAAAAAGTTTATTTGGACACAGTTCGTGAAACCCAAAATACAAAATTAACAAAATAAAAATAATGTTTTGATCAACAACAATAATGTGTGCCTCACGGCTTTGCCAAAAAGGTTCATTTCAGCATTAATGCCAGACAGATGCTGTCTGACGCTGGTTTTCTAATGAAATCTACACGGTTTCAAACCTAAGTTTAAAACAGTGTAGACAGTTTGAAACCAAATTCGTATGACCTTTAAACGTCCTTGGTAGAAAGGCCTGCGTTGCAAAGTGGCAGAAGATGTTGGTTTTAAACCGTGTAGCAGGCATCTCGCAACAACAGAAACTTCAAGGTCACCTTGGTTTGTAGACTGGTGTTAAACCGTGTATTTCGTGCTTAATGCACGGTGCTTATAAAACTGCGAGGTAATTGCGCAACACAACTGTAGGAATGGCTTTCATTTTGACAGTTCAACAACATTCATTGCGTTACTTACGTTGTTGAACTGACAATTTTTTCGAACATATTAAGCAATGTATTAGTAATATCCTTCAAAATGATTCAGATTGTAATTAATTGATAGTGTGTTACGCAATTATTGCCGTTCAGGTATCGTCTAGCGAAACTTGAGAACTAAAATAAAAAAAATAAAAAAAAATTGCACGTATTACATCTTTATGATTGTCCCATTATAAGGTAAAGCTAACTTCCTTCATTGTATCTTGCATCCATTATTTCCTCATAAAGTATTATTAAACTGCAGTCCAGAAAAAAATATTTTTATAAACTTGTACTTATGTAAAATATATTTGTCAAAAATAAATTTACTGTACCCAATTCTAAACTAATTAGTTTTATATAATTAGGCACAAAAATGTACATTATTGTAATAAAAGCACGGAGTTATGTATTTTGTGATATCAATATTTTTTTAATTAAATATGTAAAAATTCGTTTTAGTACTATTACTGTGGGCACAAACTTATTCTGTATTTCATTTTCATTCCATGTTATAATTATTGTTACCAAATAAATGCTTTTATTTATTAAATCAAGACGTTTTAATTAAAAATATCCTAACTTAACCTACAAAAACCTACCTAATTAGTTTTTTTAGATGAATACTGATGATAAGTTTTAAATTTTAATCTAATAAACGATCAACACAATTATTATTAATTAATTTTCATATTAGCTTGATTTTGCAATTAAACTTTTCACTTTGCAATTTTTTTATTTCTAATTAATAATGCAGTCTCGCATTATAACTAACAATGGGAAGTAGATAACTTTTGAATGTTAACCAAAGTTTTTGTAACATTTTAATTACCTAATTACCATGTACTAACTGACCCGTCAGACGCGAAAGACACGTGGCGCCATCTATTATATTATCATTATGAAATGCGTGAAAATGTAACAAACAAACTTTATTTTCACATTTATAATATTAGGTGAGGATGCCGCTCCCAAATTATTAATAACAAATGAGACAGACATTCACTGAATACATTCAATACATTTTTTATCTAGCCTGCACTGTCCCACGGCTGAGCAAAGTCCTCCCCCAAATCCTTCCTTGCACCCTTTTCGCGCCAGCTCGATCCAACCCTTGCGATACGAAAAACGACGACAAGAAGACCGCCAAGCTGAAATGGGATAGGGCGGGTCACGTCAGCCGCATGCGCAGTGACAGTGACCACTGGGCAACAGTCCACACGTGGTGCCTGAGAGTGGACGGCGCCGTCCAGGCCGGCCCAAGAAGAGGTGGCGAGACGACCTAGACCCAATAAATAAAACAACAAAATTCCTTCGCAGATTTATTGGATCAAACTTTGAGATAACTTACACAGTAACCATTGGTGTTACGGAAGTATTCAGGTACTTTCTGCGACATATTCTGCAAATGCGCCAGACCGTTGGTAAACATGCCCTTCGAGATTTCAGTCGTCACCACACCAGGGTCTGAAACCCACGACTCCACCTCATCATTCATACAAAACTCGACTTTAAACAGAATTTTTGTCACAGATGTAGATTGCAATTCAATTTTATCACTCAAAATCGTATCCACGCTATTTCTTAGAACTTGCAATTCTTTGTCCATAACCCAAATAAGCATATACTGTTTCTTTGTAGCGGAAATTGTGCATTCAAGAACTATTTTACACATCACTGTGTACTGGAAGCCAAGGTTGAATTCTCTGGTCATAAACTCTATGGTGTAAATAAAATCATCTGTGTGTATGTCTTGTACGGTTTTGTGTGCAAATACCACTGAGTCGGCGCCATTTTGCTGTATTTTCACCTCCGAGTTGTACAGTTTGACGGTATCTTTGTCCTTCAGTCCCAGCCAAGCCAGGCACCTGTTGCAATGATACACTTCTCTTTTAGAGTTGAATTTGTTAGTCTTTTCTGATAATATACTATTGTTGACGACGAAAAACGTCAGTCTATAAAGAAAATCACTTTTGTTTGGCTTTATTACGCCGTCTGACGGTGGTGGGGTGTCGCCGTGGTCGTGGCTGTGTCCATGTCCGTGGCAAAACCATTCCGACATGTCCAAATTAGCCGACGGCAACTCTAGAATTCTGGCGAATTTCACACTACTGCCAGAAACCACATTGGAGCAATTTGCGCATGTTAGTTTCAATTCTTCTCCCACTTTGACATTTAATTTTAAAACATTTCCTTTGGTAGAACTATCAAAATTGTTGGTGGACAACAATTCTTTATAAAAATTGCCACCGTTCTTAGGTTCAGTCAGAATTCTGAAGGATATTGTGCTCTTGTCTATTTTGAGACACGACATAGAATTTGGTATGATCTGACAGAACTGGCGGACCGGAATCACGCAGCTGACTTCATTTTCATCTTCAGAGTAGCAGTCCGAAAGACTCTCAATTGAAGAGAGGCTGTCCCTTCTCTTAGACTTATCATAATCGTCTTTATAATAATTTAAGACAATACAATTGGTTTGTATACTTATTTTCAAATTACAATTCTTTGTAAAATCAACACCGGTTGTAATAAAAACGTTGCAACTCCTCAATCTGGAGCGGAGTTCAATGAAAATGTTTTTGATCAACATTTTTGACAAATTACGCTTAAAAAATAGAAAAGATTACTTATCAATTAGTTCAATGTTCTCAATATTGGGTTTGATTCTCTGGACATGTCCATTGGTCTCATAGATGTTGAAGATGTTGTCCATTTCGCGAATGGTGAATGGTAATGTGGCCTTTTTGTAGTAGTCACCGATCATTTCGATATTATCGATGACTGTGTCGAGGAGATGTGACTTCTCGGCATAGATACCGGGCGCCTCGTGGCGGAGGTACGTGAAGTGTACGTGCAGGTGGTAGAACGAAGGTTGGTAGTGGAGGTAAATACGTAACTGCGATGCTGGCACCTTGTATTTCTCGTATATCTTTTTCTGTAATAGAGGAAAAGGAAATAATTACAATATTGGGTGTATATAATAAGAATAATGGACCTCTTCGCTATCAGGAGATTTAAAAAGTTTTATTATATTAGCTAGCTAGAAACAAGATGGGAAGACGATATCCGCCTAAACTAATACTGGAGTTGCAGTTGCAGAGGACAGAGCACAATCAATGGAGATAGTTGGAGGAGGCTTATGCCAAAAGTCACAACGAGCTGCGGGACATCTTATGATAAATGATTTTATTTCTGTAAGTAGGTTTGACACGCGGACCTTGTGAAGGCCGCAGGAACCCGTTGGATGCGAGAAGCACAGAACCGGTCGAAGTGGAAGTGCTTGGGGGAGGCCTATGTCCAACAGTGGACGTCTTTCGGCTGAAATGATCATGAGGATGAAGTAGGTTTGCACAAACACTTTTACACATCAATCATATTTTTAAAAACTACATGAGGTCGGCGTTTCCTATCTAACTACTCTGAGAAGGCCGAAACAAACTCAGAGGTCACAGTCTCTTTTGAAGTCCAGACATAATTTGATGGTCTTATGATTTTCGTTTGGTCCAAATACTTTCTTCTAACAACCAATATACCCGAAGTTCCGAAATAAACAGCTATATCATAATTATTATTGTCATACTAGCTAGAGGTTATGCATTGATACTTCATATTATCATGACTCTGAAATAACAAGGCTGACACAATAGGGTGGGCCGCGCCACATTGCAAAAATCATCCTTCACCAGTTTCGTAGATTTTGTATCGCATACACCAGGCTTTTTTGAATGCGATATGCTGCGGCCTGGTGCGGATGTAAAGTTCTCAGGGATTTGAAGAGTTGCAGTATGTAAAAATCTGTTGAAGAGTTGCAGTATGTAAAAATCTGTTGGTTTTGTATGTGTTACGGTCACATTAATTGTCAATGACTGAACCGAGTTTAGAGGACTATTTTAATGAGAAATATTCATTCTCACCTTGCCCTCGTCCCGAATCCTCTTCAAAAGCGGCAGGTCAGTCTCGTCCAAGTCCCTCAAAGACTTGATACCCCTTCTCCTTACAATAGCTAGTAAGTACAGTGTTTCCTTAGTAAGACCGTCCCATTTCAGGTCAGGGAGTAACACGAATCCGTCTCGCTCGCACTTGTTGTCGTGGATCACTCTATCTTGCTCACTCTTGCCTTCTAGGATGTTGTATACCCACTGGAACAGAAAGCGAACTACCGGTTAAAACAAAGAAACATGGAAGCCCCATTTCACTAACCCTAGGAAACACCTAAATGAACGCCTAAATATTGTCGTTCGATTTTCAACTCTCGGCCTAGCGGGTACGCCGTAAGGGTTTGATTTCGGAACATAAACGCCCGTAACTTTTGATTGCTTTGACTTAGAAGTTTGATCTTTTCACTGCTTCAAAGAATTGGAGCCCTGAGTATTTGATGTTAATTTTAACTTGATAACTCCACGCGTTCCTGATAAAAAGGGTCTTCACTGACGGACCACGAAGTGATCTTATAAGGGTTCCGTTTATCCTTTTGAGATACGGAACCCTAAAAATTACATCAAAACGGAACTCCTCCTACGGCATCCAGCCGTTTATGAGGAGTTCAGTGACACGTACAACAGAATTATATTTAAAGATAATTTACACTACACACTTTTTAACCATAGATAAAATCAGAAGGAACGTCATCGTCGAGTCAACGAAACAAGTGAGTATTATGTATTATTTACGAAGCGCGAAAGAAAGTGAGCATGAGTCGCGAGTTCATGACACTAGTGAGTAATAGTGCATGTTGCACGATTATCCCAGACATGTGTCACTGGTAGATAAGACATGAAATAATGTATAACAGTCCCCAATGTATAATTTTGTGTTGGTACAGCTACAGATTATTATATTAGTCCACAATTATCGCATTATTGTGGAGGTCAGATAGGCAGTCGCTCCATGTCAAATAGTATGTGTGTGATCCATGTAAAACACTGGTATTCAGCTGCATCCGGTTTGACTGGAAGCCGACCCCAACATAGTTGGGAAAAGGCTAGGCAGATCGCGTAACGACTGTTAAAGATCCACGAATGACAGCCGGGACCAACGGCTTAACCTGCTTTCCGAGGCACGGAGGGGTCACGGTATGTAAAGATGGTCACCCATCCACAGACCAACCGCGGCAAGCGTAGCTTAACCTGGTCGATTGACCTGTGCGGCTATTATTATTTAGTCACGGGCCCCTCATAAATAGATAGACAAACAAAGTTCTCAAATCAAATATTTACCAATTGACTAGTATGGACGACAATATGTAGTAGTGTAGCATTTTTTTTGTTACTATAAAACGACGCGCGCGCAGCCCTCCCAGGGTTATTTAACTAAACTGAAAGATTTGATTTTCAAATGGGTCTGCGTTCACAGAACAATGGTTTTAAACATCTATTGTTAGTAGATTACTTTGTTAATTGTTTTAATTTTGATAATAAACAAAAAGGCTTCCCTTTGCAGATAGTTATATTATTATGCCAGTAGGAGGGCTAGAATTGTGGTGTGTGAGAACTAATACATTATTATACCCACGGTGGTCGGTGGTATATTATTTTACCCACGGTCCTTTAAAATATTCTCCATGAATAGTGATACTAAAATGCATGCTCAGAGCGTCAGCTTTCTACATATGACCTAAATCAAAGAATTCATCATCATCATCTGCGTAGCCTTTTCCCAACTATGTTGGGGACGGCTTCCGGTCTAACCGGATGCAGCTGAATACCAGTATTTTACATGGAGCGACAAAAAATTAACAGTCCAAAATGAAGAGCCCATAATAATATAAATTGGTATGAAGAGTTGAGAGCAAACAAACAAACCAAAAAAACACAAAAAACAAACAAATGGTGGCTGAGTAGCATCAGCCTCAACTAACGAGTTGTACTTGTAGGTTGTGAGTTCGAACCCTCACAGGCGCTTTGCTTTGTGTAAATTATTTCATCACCACTGCTCTCAAAACGGTGAAGGAAAACAGTGTGAGGAAACCAGTCATGTCCTAGAATGAAAAATTTTAAGACATTTGGCATTCACCAACCCGCACTGGGCCCACCCACGTGGTGGATTACGGCCCACACCCTCTCACAGAGAGGAGGCCTGTGTCCGAGCAGTGGGAATATTATAGGCTAATTAAGTTATATAGGCCATGATCTGGATTGTACAGACGCCAGCACATCAACCTACTACAATCTGTCAAATTTCTTTAATAGATTTTCAACTTTATCGCTAAAGCATAAGGTTCAAAGTTGATTGAGAAACTTTAAACGGTAAAAGATAGTATAATATAAAAGATTTACCTGTAAATTAAACTGCTCCTTCGTAATATGAGGTAGTGTAAGCTTCTCATACAGTTGTGGTGTCTCCAATACAATGTGTGTCTCCTGCTGGCTAAACTTGGCAATATGCTTCTCTGTAGCTGGGTAGATAATGGACGTCTTTACTCCTGAAATGTGGAACAAGTACCATAAGTTGTCAGTGGGGTTGGCCGAAAGGGTTACCGCTGGCCCGGAACATAAAGGGCTAAGGAAGGAACATGGGTGGATTTTAGTCAGTAAGAGTCTGACACTCCCTTCCGCTCCACCCAGAGCGGGAGGGGTCATTTGATGATATACCATACGAAAAAAAAAGTACCATTACTTAAGATTAATACCTATTAAGGACCTTGTAATTAGAACTTAAAAAATATGGACGCTGATTTTAGGATTGAACCATTTGATAATGATGGAGAAATACAATTATACATCAATTAGTGGGAAAGTGTGCCACAGACAATCATAAAGAATAAAGCCCCTTTTTAATAACTTATTGTCTAAAATCTGACTGACTGTACATTACACTCATTCAACAAAAAGTTATTTGCTTTTTCCTTGTTGGCAAAGGTGATTACACTGTCTTAGTGAACTCACACAAAGAAGTTAATTTCCTATGAACAAGAATAAATACTCTTACCAATTCGAGGCGAACAAGCTAGTTAATTAGTAATAAGTACGCAAAAATAACGCAAAACTAAGTATTTCATAAAGAAAAATAAAAAAAAACATATCCAGTACCTACCTATGCTTATCGAACCATATCTGACCTGTGTGTCCGCCAGACGATTTTACTAATTACGAAGAAGAAATGTACCATATGGTAAGAAATTCATGACGTAAGGAGTTTTGTAAGGACAAACTTGAATGAACTTTTTAATTACATAGTACGTTTGACGAGCATCTTGTAAGGAATACTTAATGAAAGTGTCACGAAACAGTCCCAAAAATACACTCGAATGATATGATTTGATGACTAATATGGTGAAACAAAAAGAACCTTGAAGTTTCAAAAGCCACTCACCGTTCAAAGAAGGACGGGGAAAACACTCGTAATTCCCGTAAATATCGTTTTGGAAGAAACTTTTCAGTTCCGTGTCCGCGGAAAAGTAACCTTGGTTGTCCAAATCCTCTTCCGTGAAAGCATTTTTCTCTAAAACAATCAAAGCCACGCCACTTTTGTCTTTGAATTTTCCTTGAACACAGACTGATTTCCTAACAGAATTACTATTTAAAATCTTCTCCAACTCAAAGTCTTTCAGTTCTAACTGATTATCATGCACACCATTATCATTTACATGGTCAATTTTAATTTTTTTACTGCCCGGTTCCGAATCTGACTTTTGGTTTTTGCTGTCGGACATTTTGTAATAAATTGCCAGTTGCAAATAAATAAAGCGTACAAAAGTTGCAAACCAGAAAATCGTAAAGACAAATACGATTTTTCGGATTTTTGGATTTATCAATATTCCTGTGCATATCTAGCATTTCATAATCTGTTTACAATATTCCCACTGCTGGGTCACAGCCTCACAGGGCTCCTCTTTATGTGGCAAAATGTGCTGGAATACACCACAAGGGCCCAGTGTCAAGTGTGGTTATTACAAAATGTCTTTGAACTTTTGGGCAAGCATGGGCTTGGACTGTTATAGCAAAACATGAGGAAACTTTTGTTTTGCTTTGAATAGAAGGCTATGATTATTAAATAAATTGCACAAAGTGTGCGCGAGTATTAAAACATACTATACGGCACAGACACATAATTATGTATGTTACTATCTTACTTAAGTAACTGAAGTAGTAAAGGGTGAGTGTTTTGGGGGACTGTCTAAAGTAACTTTGACATTCAAAAAGAATTATGAATAATAAGTAAATACATATTTTTTCCATTCGTTTTCAATTTCTTTCAGATTTCAATAACAATTACAGACCAAGAAGCAAATTGCTAAAGACTAACGTATTATACGAATACCTACTTTAGTCGTAAATGATGGACAAAGCGCTAGTCGTCGTACAGTGAGTGGTGATGAATTGATTGCTTATCGTCCTGCCTCGTACTGGACAATACAACAAATAAGTCCTATTCACTAAACCGACGCGGCGACGCGGATAAAGGGTGTTGTGGGAAATGTAGCTTGGAAGATTATGTTGGATGATTTTTATTTAATTTTGCGGGTGATGATAGAAAGCCTGATGTACATACCTACTTATTATTGTGACGTCATAATCTATACTTTCTAATAATATTGTAAATAGGTTTTCTTTTTAGGGTTCCGTACCCAAAGGGTAAAAACGGAACCCTATTACTAAGACTTCGCTGTCCGTCCGTCCGTCCGTCTGTCTGTCACCAGGCTGTATCTCAAGAACCGCGGTAGCTAGACAGTTGAAATTTTCACAGATGATGTATTTCTGTTGCCCCTATAACAACAAATACTAAAAACAAAATAAAATAAATATTTAAGCGGGGCTCCCATACAACAAACGTGTTTTTTCGGCATTTTTGCCGTCTGTCTGTCGCCAGCCTGTATCTCAAGAACTGCGGTAGCTAGACAGTTGAAATTCTCACAGATGATGTATTTCTGTTGCCGCTATAACAACAAATACTAAAAACAAAATAAAATAAATATTTAAGCGGGGCTCCCATACAACAAACGTGTTTTTTTCGGCGTTTTTGCCGTCTGTCTGTCACCAGGCTGTATCTCAAGAACCGCGGTAGCTAGACAGTTGAAATTTTCACAGATGATGTATTTCTGTTGCCACTATAACAACAAATACTAAAAACAAAATAAAATAAATATTTAAGGGGGGCTCCCATACAACAAACGTGTTTTTTTTCGGCGTTTTTGCCTTGTGGTACGGACGGAACCCTTCGTGTGCGAGTCCGACTCGCACTTGGCCAGTTTTTTTGTATGTAGAGATTTAATAAATTATTTTTGAATTTGATAGTACAATTCTTCAGGCAGGTTATAAGCTACTTAACATCACGCTACGACCCTTAGGAGCTGAGCAAAAGGAAAACAAGTATGAAATAGTAGCACGGGTGAACGATGCGATGCGACGGGGTGGGTGGGGGAACAACAAATTTAACGCAGACAAAGTTCGGAGTAGAAGCTAGTAGATAATAATATGAAGAGGGCCAAGAGTCGACCCCTGCGGTATTCCAAAGCCAAGTCCATCCAAAGAACATACCAAACCCAATTTGCAGATGTGCGTGCTAATCGAAAGCTTTAGAAGGTACGGGATTTTAGCCGTAACCTCAGTGTTTTCATTAATTCTGTCTATTCATAATTATCATCTACCATTTTCATCCATCTTTTCTTTGATCTGCCACTTGTCTTAATGGAATCCAAAATTCTCTTTACTCAAGGCAGTTAGCGTAATTTTATAGTATTAGTCATTTTTTTCTTGAGCCTGGAGCAGTTATCTGCTAAAAAAAATAAAAAAATAAGTAGGTATTCAACAGTTTTAGACACTCGCTGTATATGTATTATAGAAGACGGTAACATTTCATAAGACGTGACCCTACACGCGACAGAGGCCAAAGGTCGGGGCAATACATATAAGTAGGTATCCCATTTACTTTCTTTATAACTTGTAGAAGAACTATTTTGTTAACAGATTCAATGTTCAGCCAACTTTAGTGATAATAATAATAAAGTATGACATGCAATTATGCATCTATGGACTTATACTTATCGACCAACCTAGGGTTAATAGTGGAACACCAAAGGAAAAACGGTTTTAAGGATTTCAATATAATACGTTTATTAATCCTTTTATTTATATATTGGAAGGTGTGAGATAAGTACCTATAATTGTCAATCGTGTCAACATACGCACACTTAAAACATAATTATGAAAACTACCAAAAACAATTTAAGTAGATACTTATATTTTTCTTGGGATTAGAAAAAATTATGCAATGATCGAGAATTAGGTAGGTACTCGTTTTATTACCTATTACATAACACAGTGGGAGATACCATAAATAATATTAAGTAGTAAGATACAATACAAAGTACAGAAATCTTGTTATAAATTATTGAAATAACTTCAAGCAATATCTAGTTTGTTTATTTTTTAAATTGTATGAAATGTAATAAAGTTCAATGTTATTTTATTTTACTTGTACGAGTAGATACCTAAGTATTTGAATTTTCCATAATGTAGTAGTAAGATTACTTTTATAAACGACGTCAGAAAATTATTTTTAAGCTAGTGCAATAAATTAACACCCAAAGCTCAGTGGCTCGGGCTATATTTATTTTCATTTTTCATTCCATTCCACCATCTTGCCCAATATTTTTTTAAATTGGATTCTTTCTTAGCTGGGCACAGACGACGCATCATAAAGCCAATTCACAACCTCGTTTCATCGCCTCAAGGCCCAAGGGGCATCTAATATCGTAAATAAGGCAACTCGTTAGTGGCCAGTAACATTACAACTCGCCTAATTGTGTTTACAGTAAAATAAATAAAATTATATAAAGGTTTTATGATTGGTCATACTTTGTTAAGGGGTGGAAACGGATGTTAATTTTAGGTTTCTAAATTATTGATGTTTTGTGATTTTTTTAAGATGCGTAGGTATCTATTTTTTTAAGTATGGGCTGGTATGGGATTGCGCAAAGACTCGTATACTTAGTTATCAAAATCATGATCTCTTTTTCGCCAATAAAAACCCAATTGCAATCTTCAGTTACGAATTTTGAGGAAGGAAGTAGGTAGGGTAGAAACACCAATTCATTGTCATCAATCAAATCAAATCATTTATTTCATATAAACATCCAAAGACATAATGACAAACGATATGTTTTTTATAATCATCATAAAATAAATAAAAATACTAATTAAAAACTTTGATATAATTAATCCCAAATATAGTACCTACATAGAAAAGATTGATAATAAACCTTTTACCTTAATTGGTTTTAACGACTTCCACATGTAGATACGAAATAAATAAATAAAGATTTTTTTATTATATTTATTAGATCAAAACTCTTTAAGATATCGAAAAATGTAAATGTAGGTATATTGAAATTAAAGTCAATTGTACCAACACCCACAGAGTTTTAGTATATAAAAAAGAATAATCATAAAAATATACTATAGAGATTGCTCTAATAAATTTTTAATGAATTTTAATCATAAACTGTTGGCGCGTAGTATTATAGAGTTCAATAACTTGGACAATTTATGTAAGTTTGCTTAACAATTTACTTTTCATTGGTAGAAGAGGGACAGTTTAACTAAAGGGCATTTATAGCTGCATTTGTTACTTTGTATAACGTACAGACGCCAGCAGGTCAACCTACCCGAAACTGTCAGATTTTCCCAATCAACCTTGAACCTTATGCTTTAGCAATAAAGTCGAAAATCTATTAAAGAAATCTGACAGATTGTAGTAACTTGATGTGCTGGCGTCTGTACTTGCAAGAAAAAAATACGACATACAGGTTCTAATTAAATTAGCTAGGAAAACTTCACAGACGTGATAGGAATCGATATCTAAACATGATAAAACAAAAAAAAAACGATTTTCTTAACATAACTAAACGAAGAGCGGTCGTTGACCCAAAAAAATCAAATCATTATATTTTGTTGTACCGTGTTCTCGATATCGATACCCATGACGTCTGAGGAGTTTCGCTAACTAATCTAATTTGACCATGTGTAAACGCTGTAAAAACACACCATTGCCTAAATTAAAAACCTAATTTAGTCATATCATCATATGGTCAAGCATAATCAGCCTATAATGTTCCCACTGCTGGGACACAGGCCTCCTCTCGGTGAGAGGGAGTGGGCCGTAATCCACCACGCGGGCCCAGTGCGGGTTGGCGGATGTCACATGTCTTCGAATTTTTGGTTTCCTCACGATGTTTTCCTTCACCGTTTTGAGAGCAGTAGTGATGAAATAATTTACACAAAGTAAAGCGCCTGTCTGGGTTCGAACCTACGACCTTACAACTCGTAAGTCGTGTCCGTGACCACTGGGCCACCACTGCTCTCCATCCATATTCCATCCTTGCACAGAAAATAATATTATAAATTATTATCTTCACCTACATACTCCTCCTTAATCCCTAATTAAGCGACTACTTAACATTAATAAGTGGTACCACAATGACCATCATTACAATCTAGCTAGAGGCATCTTCTAAATTCGAATTCATTATCGATATGTGTTATATTGATTGCACTCGATGCAGAGGTGTTTGAATCGATGAATCGAGTTAATGAAGTAATTGGAGAGAGTTGCTTGTGCCTCCTGCTTTTTTAATTATTATTAATCTGGATGTGTTATCGAATTATTTTTTATGACGATGTTTTTTAGGGTTCCGTACCCAAAGGGTAAAAACGGGACCCTATTACTAAGACTTCGCTGTCTGTCCGTCCGTCCGTGTTTCTGCATCTCAAGAACCGCGATAGCTAGACAGTTGAAATGTTCACAAATTATGTATTTCTGTTGCCGCTATAACAACAAATACTAAAAACAAAATAAAATAATTATTTAAGGGGGGCTCCCATACCACAAACGCGATTTTTTTTGCCCTTTTTTGCTCGACATCAATAATGGCAACACTTGAAATATTCACAAAATACAGTCAGTTGTATTTTTACTTTAATAATAAATAATAAAATAAATATGTAAGGGGGCCCCCATATAACAAACGTGTTTTTTTCGGCGTTTTTGCCTTGTGTTACGGAACCCTTGGTGTGCGAGTCCTACTCGCACTTGGCCAGTTTTTTTAATTATTATTAATCTGGATGTGTTAACGAATTATTTTTTATGGCGATGTTTCTAAAGTTGCTTCATTTAAGTGTGAGGTAATGTAGGTGCTTTAAAATGGAAGCACTTACGTTTATATGTGGGCGGAGTTTAGATTATTAGGACTTTACTTAGTTTTATTGACTTCAAACATGTGTAAATAGGCTTTTTTTTTTTTTTTTTTTTTTTTTTTTTCGGATGGTAAATCATCAAATGACCCCTCACTCTCGGGACTCGGGAGTGTCAGACTCTTACTGACTAAAACCCACCCGTGTTCCTTCCTTAGCCCTTTATGTTCCGGGTCAGCGGTAACCCTTTCGGACAATCCCGCTGACCCGGCAGGCTTCGGCCCTATGGGGCAAATAAAAATATGGGGTAAATAGGCTTGTGTCCAAAATCAGGAAAGGCAGATATTATTCCATAATCAGCCTATAATGTTCCCACTGCTGGGACACAGGCCTCCTCTCAATGAGAGGGAGTGGGCCGTAATCCACCACGCGGGCCCAGTGCGGGTTGGTGGATGTCACATGTCTTTGAATTTTTGGTTCTAGGACATGCCGGGTTCCTCACGATGTTTTCCTTCACCGTTTTGAGAGGAGTGGTGATGAGACACAACCCAGTTGCTGGGTAATACAATAACCCTTGGTAAGACTGGTTGTCAAGCTTTCGGGCTTCTGACGGACCCGTGGCTGTCAATTCCCGGAATTTGGATTGGGCACAAATCCAAAATCCGGGAATTGATAGCAATAGGCTCGCCCTTGGTGTACGATGGGGTAGGTAACTAAGGACCTAAACCTCTGCCAGCACTCTATGGGAATACAGACGCGATGTTATGTAGATACGACATTAAAACAATTGTCTTTTCTTAGCTCAGAAAACATCTTTCATCCATTACGACTAAATTAAAGGTGATACTTTAATTGACTGGATACTTTATAAGGTTGGGGCCACACAGGCCCTTTTAAAAGAACGCTCCCGAGGGAATATAGGAATGCATGCTGTTTGTCGCACTCTGAGCAAACCTGCTGCATGTCTACTGGCAGCCCAAGACTGCTGGGTAATTGCGTAACACACTAACAGTAGGAATGGGTTGCATTTTGACAGTTCAACAACATTCATTGCGTTATTTACGTTGTTGAGCAGACAAATTTTTCGAACATATAAAGCAGTGGATTAGCAGCATCCTTCAAAATGATTCAGGTTGTGTTACGCAATAAGGGTGCTGTAAAGCTCAAATGCATTAAATTGCCTCTCTATAATGCAGATTTTAGAAAATACCTACAGTTTGTGTGTTGTATTAAATTTCGAATATGACGTCATTTTTACTGTTCTTTTCGAATCTTTTTCTCACCCCGGCTCCACCGGTTAGCCCAAACGCTCACCAACATGTGCAGTCAAGGATTTAGGTTGATAGTAGAATTGCTGATCCAGTGACGGAAATAGATTTCTTATTAAAAAGTTGTCGATAACTAACTAATGTTCAAACTATCAATTAGCCCCCGCTACGTTACTACTACTAGTACTACTGAGAACACAAAAATTAAACATTTCAGAATTTTAATACATAATAATAAACCTTTTAAACTTACATAGGATTTAAGCCATAACACGAAATACATATAGAACAAATATTATGAATCAACTATAATAGTGAAGTTTATTCTCTCCCCTCATTGTGTCCCAGGCTCAACTTAATAATCGGGAACCGCGCGTCGGGCGCATGCGCCAGCAATGACAGTTCCACTTCGGTTTCCCGCCAAGACGCGCGCGTTCGGACATACTTACCATACGACCAATTAATTTTATTGAACTAGTTTTCAATTTACGATTTTCTATTATAATAACAATTAAAACTTTGTAAGTGCTTTGTGATCTTGTAATAAAATGATTAGAATAATGTCCGGTCTTTAATAATATTAATTTGGGCCTAATTGATTGTTTTTGATAAAAGGTACCTACTTCTTTGGGAAATTCTTAGAAAAGTTTAGTTTGAATAAACAAAACAAAAGTTGTAGTAACTTAGTTGTTTATAAAAAAAAAAACTAATTGTAATTACCTCCAGAGCGCTACATTATAGGCGGTAGACCGTACATCCTTTAGTTCCAGCGACCGAAACACAGACAATACAAAAATAAAAGTAAAAAGAACTGAGTTTAGTCACTGTGCATCCGTCCTCTTTGCAACTAATTAATTTTGTTCTAAACTCAAATTTGGCGCGCTCCTTTTCTTAATTCGAGTCACGACCAGTCATGTTCCTCTCCATTGGACAAATAAATAAAATGCAATTTACAGTCACCAAAATTGATACTTAAATCTAAATCTGAAAGCCATCGTTTTTATCATTTTAATAGTTAAAAATAAATAATTAAACAAATCAACTTTCCACCGCTCTCGGGACAGAAAGAGGTGGAAAGAGAATTGGGAGGCCTTTGCCCAAAAGTGGAACATTTAGGGCTAATAAAAAAATATTTATTTAGATAAAAAAAGCTTGTTACAAATAAGTAGTAGCCCCCGATTAATCCGAATAACTTTCTTCCAGAACCAGAAAACTTATAAAATGAAGTTGTTTACATTCATAGTGTTGTTTTTATTTACACAAAACTCAGTGAAAAGTGAGAAACCTTTCAAAAGTATCCCAGTGACTGTTAAAACTTATGAAAACGACACAGTTCTTCTACCGTGCTATATTGATGAAAATGGTAAGTAAGAAGAAAAAAATTTTAAACTTATCCAATTTGGTCGCAATTTCATCTGATGGTAAGCGGTCTTGACAAACCTTAGGACTAATGCAGTAATGCAGCTGTTGGGTCAGTAAATGGGTCAGTACGTATAACCTCTGAAGGGTGAAAGTTCCAACTTTCAGGCATAATCTAGTCTAATAATGATTTGATTAGCCTCCTCCAACTGTTTAAGTATGTAGTACATACTTTATTCAAATAAAAAAAATAAGTTGTCTGACTTTAACAAAAGTACAAATCAATTCCCAAAATAATCTAATGATATGCCTAATTAACTCGTCTAAACACACGAAACGTAAACATTCGTGATCTAAGCAATTGAATCCTTGTTCTTCCTTAATTGACTCACGAAGGCCACTAACCGGTGCTTTCACCCTACTATCCCTTCGACGTCTCATTAGCATCAAAAAGGCGGGAATTTTTTAAATAAATTAACGGAATTATAGGATTTTGAACCATAGATCTATGAAATTAAGGTTTTGTTCCGAAATAATGTTTATTTTGATTCGTGATGAAGAATTAAGTAAGTATATGTTTTATCAAAGAAAAGAATCTTAACGTCCATTTTATAATGTTGTCTATGGAATGTTTATAAGTGCTCTAGAATGATTATTATTGATGTCTGGAGCTGTCAATTAAATAAGGAAAAGGCGTTTGATTGTTGTTTTAAAACTTGTATTGTTTGTACGGCTATCTGCAAGTTGGCTTCTAAATACTCTAAAAAACTGGCCAAGTGCGAGTCGGACTCGCACACGAAGGGTTCCGTACCACAAGGCAAAAACACCGAAAAAAACACGTTTGTTGTATGGGAGCCCCCTTTAAATATTTATTTTATTTTTGGTATTTGTTGTTATAGCGGCAACAGAAATACATAATTTGTGAAAATTTCAACTGTCTAGCTATCGCGGTTCTTGAGATACAGACTGGTGACAGACAGACGGACGGACGGACAGCAAAGTCTTAGTAATAGGGTTCCGTTTTTAACCGACTTCAAAAAGGAGGAGGTTCTCAATTCGTCGGAACCTTTTTTTTTTTTTTTTTTTTTTTTTTTTTTATTTTTTTTTTTTATGTATGTTCCCCGATTACTCGGAGACGGCTCGACCGATTTCAAAAATTATTTTTTTGTTTGAAAGGGTATACTTTCCAGGTGGTCCCATTGTCAGCAGGTCAGGGTCTGATGATGGGATCCTGGAGAAATCGAAGGAACTCTTCAAGTATTATAGGCACACCTATAGCGATTTGGGTATTTTTTGTAGTAACTCGTGCATTTGCTCTCGGAAAGCATCATTTGGTGAAGTGGAACTGATGATGAAGACCACAGATGGCCACCGGAACTACTCAATAATAAGTATTTCCCGGTTTGCGATTCGATTACTTACTTTAATATGGTTGCTAAGCAAGTTATGCTCGTCACAATGCGAATGGTGAAATGGAGCTGATGGTGGAATACCAGGAGAACTCCTCAACAATTAACGTCCCTGCATCGGGAAAAGCAATATTTTGTAAAAGGCGATGAGCAAGTTGGCATTACGCTATTGTAACTTAGATACATTATAAACAGACACACTAAAAAGCGAGAAATAAAAACTTTTTAACAAAAAAAAAAACCGACTTCCAAAAAAAACACTACAAAGTGAAAAATAACTTTTATTTCGGAAGTCGGTGGCAAAAAACTAAAATACAGATCCAAAGACACCGACTTCCGAAATAAAAGTTATTTTTCACTTTGTAGTGTTTTTTTTGGAAGTCGGTTTTTTTTTTTGTTAAAAAGTTTTTACCCTTTGGGTACGGAACCCTAAAAACGCGCTGTCAGACTCAAACTGTCGATATGCAGTTTTAATGCAGTATGGTAACCTTACCGCAAAGACATTTTTAATATACTGACCCATATAGGGGCACCATCATTAGGATATGTTCGGCCTTTTGGCCCCCAGGCCGCATGAGTCCGGACTTTTCGACATAATCAGCCTATAATGTTCCCACTGCTGGGACCTGGACAGGCCTCCTTTCTGTGAGAGGGAGTGGGCCGTGATCTACCACGCGGACCCAATGCGGGTTGGCAGATGTCACATGTCTTCGAATTTTTGGGTCTAGCTGGGACATGCCGGTTTCCTCGCGATGTTTTCCTTCACCGTTTTGACAGCAGTGGTGATGAAATAATTTACACAAAGTAAAGCGCCTGTCTGGGTTCGAACCTACGACCTACAACTCGTAAGGCGCGGCCCGTTACCACTGGGCCACCGCTGCTGTAACTGTACTAAACTGCTCGACCTATGGGGATTTTATTAAAATAGAAAAAAAAATTAGTAGGTAGTTAGGCAGGTAAAAACTGAAAAAAAAAAAAATGTCCGGACATTTTTGCAAACATCTGGCATTTGAATTTCGAAAAAGTACAGACGCCAGCAGGTCAACCGACCCGAAACTGTCAGATTTTCCCAATCAACCTTGAACCTTATGCTTTAGCAATAAAGTCGAAAATCTAATAAAGAAATCTGACAGATTGTAGTAACTTGATGTGCTGGCGTCTGTACCTAACCCTATTACCCTCACCATGAACGTGTCTTTGACTGTTTCATCATAGTAATATAAAAACTAAAACGCACACGAAGGGTTCCGTACCACAAGCCAAAAAAAAAACATGTTTGTTGTATGGGAGTCCCCCTTAAATATTTATTTTATTTTTAGTATTAGTTGTTATTGCGGCAACAGAAATACATAATTTGTGAAAATTACAACTGTCTAGCTATCGCGGTTCTTGAAATACAGCCTGGTGACAGACAGACGGACGGACGGACAGACAGCGAAGTCTTAGTAATAGGGTCCCGTTTTTACCCTTTGGGTACGGAACCCTAAAAACAATAAAAACTTCTTTGATCTATACTACGATGTAATGGACCATCAATAGTAGAGTAGTATAGTACTTACCTACATGAAATATGTAAGTACTTACTTACATGAAATATGTAATTACATAACGCTTAAAATTGGTAGGTTGATAGATCTCCAATCCTGCCGTCCTCTAATTTTCAAGCACCATAAAATACTGCGGAAATGTTTGATTGCTTATCTGAGCTTATTATTATTTTAAGTAGGCAAAATAACATTATTGGTAAGGCTAGTTACAGACAGTGATACACTCATACAACTTTTTCATCCAACAAAATTCAGCTTTTCAGTTTTCTTCTTCCAAAATTCCAAATGAGTGGGTTTTTCGAACTAACACATATTATCACGCCTGTAAGGCCCAGAGCAGCAGCAGTGGTGGCCCAGAGGTAAGCTTCGACTCACGAGTTGCAGGTCATAAGTTCGAACCCAGTTTACTTTATGAAATTTATTTCGTCACCAGTGCCACTAACTGGCACTTTCACAAAACGGTGAAGGAAAACATCCTGAGGAAACCGGCATGTCCTAGAACTAAAAATTCGAAGACATGTGACATCTACCAACCCGCACTGGAACCGTGTGGTAGATTAAAGCCTAGTCCCTCTCACAGAATACTGCTCTACAGTAATTCTGTGTCCCAGCAGTGGGAACATATACATAGGCTGACTATGCAAAGCTCCGCGGCTTAGGCAGATTATTTTTAAATGTAGACTAATGGGTCAATCTCTATTTATTTACTCCACACTAAAGAATAAATATAAAATGTTTTACATGCATCAACACTTGTTAGGTTATATTTACACACCTAGTTAAAGTGTACTACTGCAGCATGACGTGATGATAATATGGTGCTTCGCTAGTTGTCACGTTGTTAAGCGTCAATCAATAGGGTTTAAGTAACTCCTTCCATTAGAACAGCAGGGTAATTGCGTAACATACTATCAGTAGCAATGGCTTTCATTTTGACAGCTCAACAACGTCCATTGCGTTATTTAGGTACGTTGTTGGGCAGACAATTTTTTCGAACATATGAATCAAAATATGATTCAGAATGTGATTGGTAGTGTGTTACGCAATTAAGGTACACTAGGAATCGGTAGTAACTTTGCTTTAGAAGTTTTCTAATGGAAAATTTCGAGAATTAACAGTTGATTCTAAAAATGTAAGCAAGCAAGCATAGATTTAATCTATGCAAGCAAGCTTTAAAATAGGTAGTAAAAAGTTTTGAAAAGATCGTTCTTAGCTAATTTTCATTTACTGACAAAAACGCACAGCCTAAAGAAGCATGAAATTTTGCACAAAAGTTCCTTGTACAAAGAAGCTGAGCACTAAGGAAGGATTTTTTAAAATTCATCTTTTAAAGTGGATGGAAGTTTGTATGGAAGTTCGTCATTTTTGCAGATGGGAATGCCCATCGGCAAACTACTTGCGTAACACACTATCAGTCTCAATCTGAATCATTTTGAAGGATATTGCTAATCCATTGCTTCATAAGTTCGAAAAATTGGTCTGCTCAACAACGTCAACAACGCAATGAATGTTGTTGAACTGTCAAAATGAAACCTTTTTGCTACTGATAGTGTGTTACGCAATTACCCCGCGGGTGCACGGCTTGTACAGACGCCAAGCACATTAAGGTACCCGAAATTGTCAAAATTTCCCAATCAACCTTAATGTAACCTAATGCTTTAGCGATAAAGTTGAAAATCTATCAAAGAAATTTGACAGATTGTAGTCGCTTGATGTGCTGGCGTCTGTACAATAATAAATTCGCAAGCGTGGTCGATAAATTCATAAAACATTGAAGCAATTTAAGACGATAACAAAAACTATGAAGTTTCTTACAACATTAAGAGCTGATTTTTCAATAGTCAGATAACTTTTACCTAAAGAATAAATATGTACTTAGGTATTAGTACTGGTTTGACATATTTCCTATGCAAAAGCTGTCAAACGGCAATTTTTTTTCTCGTATAGAAGTTATCTGAAGATCGAAAAATCGGCCCTAAGTAGTGCCAAAAAATACATAGTTAATACCATACTTACTTTGACATATATCCGTCGTAAAACTGCATTTTAAAATATCCCTCATCCATACAAACAATCCGACAGTGTGCACCCATCCTAATAACAGATCGGTCCACATTTCATTATAACAAATTGCTCTCATACATTACGGCATAAGCCTTATTACATACTATTGTAATAATGATTTATAATTCAGTTTAATATAAACAAACACGCCATGGGCTTAATTTTAATGCTCAAAAGTTGTTTGTAGTTTTGAGTTTTTAAATTAATCGTTTGATGTGTTTTGTTTATTCGAACTTTAAAAACAAATGAAATTCGGCCCAGTGATTACAGAGTGCAACGAATAGACTGTAATTTTACGTCCGACAGCAGCAACCATATTGTGACGCGAGAATAAAGATCACAGAAGACCAAGATTATGTCTGGACTGGACTTTAAAAGAGACTGTGACCTCTGAGTTTGTTTCGACCTTTCTTCTCAGAGTAAAGTAAAGTCCTCCAGACCGTATTTCGGCCACGGCGGCCAATCTCAACGGAGACTAGCCTTCGGCGCGGGACATATTATAGTGCACGTGCACAAGTATGCGCGCAGACACAGGTGCACTCCCTCTTCCCTCACTCTCATAGTCCGATGGGACGGCAATCCGACACGACCGGAGAGAGATCAGGCGCAGGACCAACGGTTTAACGTGCTTTCCGAGGCACGGGGGTATCACACCGCCAACTTTCAAACTCCGGGCTGTTACTAAGAAATTCCTAATGGAAAAACTCAATAACACTTTGCCCGACCCGGGAATCGAACCCGGGACCCCACGCTCAGCAGTCGCGCTTGCAACCACGAGACCAATACAGAGTAGTCAGATAGGAAACGCCGACCTCGTCTAGTTTTACAGGGGGCGTTGTGGTGTTGGTAAACATTTTGTTGCTGTGTTGGTAAACAACTAAACATTTTGTGAAACTGACAGAAATTGTATCTATTGTCAAAACAAGATGGCGATGTTAGTTCCGATTTGGGCCACGCGCCAAAATAACTTTCTAGCGTTGTACAGACGCTACCCGACGAAACTGTCTTTTCTCAATCAACTTTGAACCTTCTTTAGCGATAAAATTGAATATCTATTAAAAGAATAACAGATTGTAGTAGCTCGAGGCGTGAGGGAGACTCTATTGAGCGCCTTGTCGTGCAGGGTAGAGTGGAGGGTACTATTAGACCACGCGGACGCTCACCCATGAGATGGACTGACCAAATTGACCCCCACAGGCTCGCGTTACATGTTTTACCTAGGCTTGCAAAATATAACAAAAGCTGCATGTTTATGTGTGTCCAGATATTCAATAAGATACCAGAGGAATTTAAAATCTTCTATATATATAAAATGGTAAACTGACTGACTGATTGTTGATATATCAACGCACAGTCTAAACCGCTGCTCCTAGAGACATGAAATTTGGAGGGTGTGTTCTTTGTGAAGAGTAGGTATCCACTAAGAAAGGGTTTTTCGAAATTCCACCCCTAAGAGGGTGAAATTTCACGCGGACGAAGTCGCGGGCAGAAGCTAGTATTAAATATAAGATTGTTCAAAAGTAAATTATATAAATGGTTATCAGTTATCAGCTAATAGCTTTTATAGTGTCAAGGAGTTTCTAGAGCATAAAATCAGACGGTGACAGTGGTTGTATGTTGTTGACATGTATGTAAAGCACGCTTATATTCATGAAGCAAAACATGTAGGACCTACCAGTGTATTTATATTACCATCTTGTATACCATGTTTTATGCAAATAAAATATTATTATTATAAAAAAATAATAATAATAAATCCGCAGTGGGTGATCCAATGTATGAGTGCACAAAAAACACCCGAAATCGGAGTAGGTGGCGAGAAATCGTGAGGCGAATCACATCAGCCCCTAAACAAGAAACTACATGAGGACCACGACCGCTCTGACAAGAGTGCTACGAAGAAGAAGAAGTAGCTTGATGTGCTGGTGGTACATACTTACAAGTGCAGCTGCCGCCCGTAAAGGTTGTTGGGTTCAAGTCCACGGTCGATCAAAATCAACTCAATTCAGTCAGTGCACAATATGTTGTCTTCAATACTTACAAATAAATAAAAGCAAAGTGTCTGTTTGTAATGTTAAAATAACAGGTTTTTTCTGGATTATATGCATTTAGAAAGTATTTAGGGTACTTAGAACAAAAAAAATTTTGTCTGTCTGTTTGTTTCGGCTAATCTCTGAAAAGGCTAGGCAGATGATGATCCCGTATTAAAACTAGACAAGTACAGACGCCACAGCACATCAAGCTACTACAATCTGTCAAATTTCTTTACCATCAAACCTTATGCTTTAGCAATAAAGTCGAAAATCTATTAAAGAAATCTGATACAGAATCTTCATACGTTCGCAAAATGTGTCTGCTCAACAACGCAATGAATGTTGTTGAACTGTCAAAATGAAACCCATTGCTACTGATAGTGGTGTTACGCAATTACCCCACGGGTTGCCAAAAAGCACTTTGCCCGACTTGGATATCGAACTCACGACCACGTGTTCAGCAGTCCATGGAGCCAGTCGAAATATTAGATTCCATTGCTGAATGTTCGAAAAAATTGTCTGCTCAACAACGTAAATATCGCGATGGATGTTATTGAGCTGTCAAAATGAAAGCCATTGCTACTGCTATGCCTCGTATTCATGTTAAACATTTGTTTAGCAACATGGTTGCATAAACATGTTGCCGAGTTGCTGTCAACATATTGCGGGCAACACTTGTGTTGCGGAGTTGATCACGCCATGTTGCAGAGTTGACGCCCGGCGAGCGAAAACATCAGTTTAGTTTATCAACAAACGTTGACGTGTGTGGACGTGTTTGCAACTGTTTATAAACATGGCAGTAGTGCGGGATCAGAGAACACAACAACACTACTTCCGCGTGCAAAATTTTGACGCAGACTGGTGTGTGGACAAGATATTATTGATATTAGCTGCGCCCCGCGCTTTCACCCGCGTAAATGTCGATCCCGTGAGAATATCGGGATAAAAAGTAGCCTATATGTTAATCCAGGGTGTCAGCTACCTCCATACAAAATTTTATCAAAATTGGTCCAGCCGTTTGAGCGTGAAGAAGTAACAAACATATAAACACACACACACACCCCCAACACACCCCCTCACAAACTTTCGCCTTTATAATATTAGTGTGATAAACTTTGTTTCCAGCAACTTTGTCGTTACTTATCAACAATGTTAATCAACTGTTGCTCAACAAAAGTTTAGGGCTTTAGTCTGTTACGCAATTACCCCGCTGTTTGTTGTAAAATCCCACATACTCACCCAAGGAGATCCCCTTGTATCGCCCCTTTATAAACATGCCATTAGTCACCTCATAGCTTCCCTCCTTGTATCATCTTCATCTTATTGACACCATCCACTTATCCACTGGAAGTGTTTGCGCAAGGCCTATTTATCATTTTGGCGAAGTTCCTGTTTTGAAACTACTGTCGGTTAGACTATGAACCAAGAGATGACAGGATCTTTCACATTGCTGTATAAAACGGATTTAAATCTTTCACAGCAATGTGAAAGATTTAAGTTGAAAACCAGCGTTAGGCACTAGTCTGGCATTTTTCCTGAACTGAAAACTTTCCTGTTAACCAAACCAAACCCTTGCTGACTGCCGTGACGGTTGGAAGAATAAATATAATGACCAAAGACCATCAAATCAGGTCCTTATAAGGTCCAAACTCCTAACATATTGTAACATCGTAACTGTCGTAACAAAACAATTCCTTTTGATAACACATTACTATGAAAACCGGTATTCCAAACATTGGGACAGTCAGATTTAACACATAAAATCATAAATGTGCCCCCATGCTTGTCGATAAATCACGGTTCACAAAAGCGATATATTTTTGTGTTCAACACGTACTCTGAGTGGGTAGATCAGATCGTGACATTCAAATATGAAATATTATAGTAAAATGGATGTGGTATTTTTAAACCGACATCTATGTTCGTATACCTATGTTCATCGATATTTTCATCAATTGTGGACCGATTATGAAAATTCTTCTTTTATTCGGCAGTAGGAGAAGTTATAAAGTGAAAAATAAAAAAAACTTTTTACAAAAACCGTACCACCGACCGACTTCCATAAAAAAAACACTAGAATACAAAGTGAGAAATAACTTTCATTTGGAAAGTCAGTGGCCAAAAACGAAAATACATAATCGAAGACACCGAGTTTAGTGTAGTGCGTAGAGTTTTTTTGGAAGTCGAAGTCGGTTGTATTTTTTTTTTGGTTTTTATTTACTCATAGAAACGTAGACGTTAGATGCTCCAATTTTAGTCGCAGGAATTAAACAGCTCAAAAAGATTTTTAATTTCTCTTCCCCTAAAATACATATCTAAAGAAACTTCCAAAATAATAAGGCCTACCTATTGGAAAAACAACTGTTTCATAAGGCGATTCGTCTTCTTGAACAAAACAGTATCTCGTCTTTAGGATTTCAAAACAGAAAACTGAAATTATAAATAAATGGGCTTTATGAAAATGACATCGACGATCATCGAAAAGCCAATAAAAATAATTTGAAGATTAGGACCATGACTGGCAGAATCTAGGAGAATATATACTATTACTAATTAACTACTCCGTGATCATTAATAACGATCAATTAATATTTCGTAAGACTGAGCATCCTTGACATAGTGTGCTAGTGCTACAAATTGTTCCCAATGTCATCATTACTTATCATTTTTTGTCATGTAAGTTTTGACTTGTTTTTTGCGTAGTAGTCCTGCGTCTTTGCATGTCACTGACTCTGGCAGAGCCACCATCAGGGATTTTAATATTGATAACACAAAAAATTTGTCGCTAATTTGTCGAAATTTGTCGCCAAATATCAGAATTTGTCGGTCACTGGTTCAAAAGATATAAGGGTTTATGGTGGCCGATCTGGAGAGAGTCTCCCCAGCAGGGCCACTTGTATATCTCAAAAACTAGGCCACCTAGCGAAGATCTGTTTTCTCCCATATTTTGTCGACAATTAGTCGGAATCAGTCGCCAAATATCAGAATTTGTCGGTCACTGGTTCAAAAGATATAAGGGTTTATAGGTGTAGGTATAGTCCACGAGCTAGTCGAAGAGTTTTTTCGTGAACTCTTCGATCTAGCTCTTGGACTATACCTTACTAATTGAACTCATTATATCTCCTAAACTGAGACCCGATTAAATCTGTGACTTGGCGACTGATTCCGACTATTTCCTCCACCACCAGCCTCCAACACCAGATTCGCTCCAAGATACCAAGTTATAGTTTTGTCATCCAAACTACATGCACATACAAAGTTTCATTTCGATACGACAATTAGAAGTAGGTTAAAATTGAGTTTTAAGATTTTTTACATTGTTAGTTAAAAGTGAAGGTAATGAAAGCGTGTTCAAATAAAAAGATCACGTTTTTACGACGTAGAAAAAACTTTTACCTGTAAACCGTAAGACTGATACCAATATTCCAAATGCCTCATCTACAATTTTCTCATTGCGTTCGACTTGCTTGTTAGCAGCATACGGCATACAGGAAGGAGCGTAGATCCTCATCTTTGTGTCCCAATTGTGTCTCCATTGATGGCGACCCCTCGAAGAATGGGCTATTGTACGCTTTCTTTGACCGTCTACCAATCTTTCAATATGTTCTTTTATCAGATGGAACAAAATTGGAAATTGGCATGCACACGGCAAATGCAAAAAATAAATATCATATATTATACGTTACGGCTAGTTTGGTGATTAACGCAATTCTGTTGGTGTTTTTAGGGTTCCGTACCAAAATGGTAAAAAGGAACCCTTATGGTGAGACTCAGTCTGTCTGTCTGTCTGTCACACTTGTCCTCATCGAGAAATCGGTGAACATAAATAAAAAAAAAATAAAAAACAAAGTCGAACATATAACCTCCTCCGTTTTGGAAGTCGGTTAAAAATATGGTCTAAAGCTAAATACCTATTCAGTTACCATATCAATAATTTCCTTCCAGAAAGCAAGCTCCGCGTCCGTTGGTACAAAGACAAGAAGCTATTGGGTGACAGTCACACTCCTCACGAGATCCTGCCGCCCCGGGTGAGGATGCACACCAACTACAGCCTGCAGGTGGATGTTCTGCAGGCTGAGGATACGGCTGACTATACGTGTGAGGTAAGATACTACTGTAATGCTATTCAGCTATTCTGTAAAAATCTCACTGTGAAAACTTAGGTGAAGTGACTTTAAAGTGAGCTGTCAACAGTGTCAAACTAGCATCAGGTGGAATGACAGCTCACTTCACTTAAGTTATCACGGTGATCTTTTTACAGAATAGCACCACTGGTTACTGATAGCGACATCATCCCAGGGCAAATGCGTCTCCAATGTCTCAAAACTGGAGGAGTGGAGGGCGGCCTTTGCCCAGGAGTGGGACAGCGCAGGCTAAAAAAAAAAACAAAGTGCCTGTTTGGGTTCGAACCTACGACCTACACAGCACGTCAGTCGCGGAAATTACCACGGGCTACCAAATTATCCTTACCTTGTTCATCATCCAATTTAGTTGCCCTGTAAGTACCTACTATAAAATCTGTAGGTATAGTTTTTGAAATTTTGCTCAAAAATGCTCAAAAAAATGTTTGCAATCTTATTTGAACACATCGCGTAAAATGTTCAACAACCTTCAACAAGTAATACAGCCAATTTGAAAGTGAACAGAACGTTAAATTGCAAGCGGAACAATAAAAACTATTTCATTGGGTATAATAGCAATTAGTTTAAACTGATGAAAAGACGGCCGCCCTTCGATCTTAACTATTTTTAATTTGTTGCTAGTGATGTCATTTGTTTATTGATTGATGTTACGTATCGATAAATACGATTTGCGAATTTTATCGACATTTCTGTTGATAGTATTTTAGTCATAGATAGCTCTATGACCAAAACGCTATAATGTTCCCACTGCTGGGACATAGGCCTCCTCTCTGTGAGAGGGAATGGGCCATAATCCACCACGCGGGCCCAATGCCGGTTGGCGTATGGCACATGTCTTGGAATGTTTGATTCTAAGACATGCCGGTTTCCTCCCGATGTTTTTCTTAACCATTTTGAGAGCAGTGGTGAGAAAATTAATTAGGTATTACAGAAAGTAACGTGGCTAGTATAGTAACCCAGGGCACCGTAATTGCGTAACACACTATCAATCTCAGTCTGAATCATTTTGAAGGATATTGCTAATCCATTGCTTCATTGTTAGAAAAATTTATCTCCTCAACAACGTAAATAACGCAATGAATGTCAAAATGAATCCCATTGTGTTACGCAATTACTCCGCCGTTCGAACTCGTAAGTCGGAGCCAATACCACTGGGCCGGCTGGATTTTATAGCCGTAACGTCAATGCTTCAGAAAACCCTACTCGAATACTCATGACTCTCTGTAGACATGATTTTGTATTCTACGTAATAGAATGTAGGACAAAGGTAAGCTGTAAGCGTTGGAAAGTTAATATGATCCCGAAGCCAGTCAAATTCCCAATCGGTTCAGGCGGCCCCATTACTATGATTTGATTAGGGGACTTTAAAAAGTCCCAAGACAAAAGCAACTGTTCATGCACTCGTCAAACTTAACTATGCCTGACCAGCACTCTAATTCCATAATACACTATTACCACAGCTATTACTCTCAATTTGAATCATTTTGTAGCATATTGTTAATCCATTGCCCCCATATATTATGTTCGAAAAATGTGTCTGCTCAACAACGTAAACCACGCAATGAATGTTGTTGAACTGTCAAATTGAAACCCATTGCTACTGATGATAGTGTGTTATTGCATTTACCCTGCTGACGTGCTTGCAAAGAAATCTATTTAGGCTCTTTTTATTTGACCTTTGCGAACTATTGTATCTTTGTATATTTTGTAATCTAAAATTGTAGCTTTGGAATTTAACATTAATTCTTAGTAGTCCGTTGGTATGTTTTATACTACTATCGTAATTATAAAGGGAAACCAATTTTTTTTTTGGCATAAATACTGTAATACACTTATTCTGTAACGTATGTATGTTACAACATACTATATGTATTGCTGTTGGTTGCCTAAGTAAATAAAATAAAATAAAATGACTTTGAAGGTCCGTGGCATACCTACCTATACGTCATTTTTTTTTTTTCAAAATGGAGGGATTTTTTCCTTTGCTCAGCAGTGGGACAGAACAGGCTAACAAAAAAAAAATGGAGGCCACGCGTAATACATAAAATAAATCGATAGCTGATATCAATGCAAACAAAAAACATTATAGGACTAAACCCAGTAGTGTCATGTTTCCGAGATATTAACGTTCAAAGATAAGGGCCGCCATTAAAAAAAAAATGGCGAACAGATAGGTACGCCAGGGTCCATACAAAAATCTTCAACCACCTTTACAATTGACACAAAAGCCGGTAGAATAGAAAAAATATCGATAAAATTGTGGATCACTCCTCGTCCCAGCACTAACCACACTGTGTCCATTTTAGTGTTAGCTCTCAAGCCGGTCCAATTATGCAATTAATCAATTTGTACTAACTCTTTTGTTACCGACCACCGTATTTTGTAACTGACGCAACTGTGGGGTTCATTGAGGCGATGTTGTCATGGCTTCGGTGTAAATAGGTTCAAGACCAATAGCACATAGCCTGTGATTCATGTAGGTATCATTATATTATTCTAGGCATCGATGACATAATAAATCTGACTACCTAGTTATAGTGTACAAGGTGGCGACAACAATAATACAACAACTTAAATCGTATTTTCCACCAGGAAGTTCTCAGTAGCAGCGCGGAGACTGGATATGTGCCCAGTTGGTGTTACGCAGTTAGGGTGATCGAATAAGTACAGGAACTTAACCCTCCTTCTGAGGCAGTCGGGTAAAACTGACTGACAGATGAGTGACGAAACGGATGTTCTATAATTATATCACTTTCCATCACACTAATGGGGCTTACAGGACCTAAACGCAAAAACCGCAAGTTTTAGAAACAATAAAGTATATAATTATGATCGACTACAGTAAACAAAATCAGAAAAATATATGATATTCTTCAGGATATAGCTATGCTAGGTAAAACATAATAAGTACTTACAACTAATTTGATACGATAGAAAAAAATCATTAAGATACCTGTAAAAACTTTCTTTTAACAATAAAAACCATATACAGGGTGTCCAGTAAATAGCACGACATACTGCAGGGGGTGATAGCTAGGGTCACTACCTATCAATACAACACAATATATGTTCAGCAAAATCTTACGGATTTACAGTTTTACAAAATTTTCCGAAATACCGAAAAATCTCTACCTTGAAACAGATTTTTAAGCATCTCGTAATGAAAAAATCCTTTTCTAGTACTTTTTTTTACATCAAATTATTCGTGAATAGTTACTTTACTCGTTGATAAGTCTTTTTTCTATCAAATACAAGAAAGTTTTGAAGAAATAGTTTTTTTTGCTAAAATTTTCACAGAACAATTTTCTTTTCGCATAACTTTAACCTACAGTGGTGAAAAAAAAATGTATGTGGCAGTTTTGTACAACAAACTTAAAAGATAGCCTGTTTAATGGTGATTTAGGAAAGATACAATACTAGTGCATTTTCTTTAAAAAAATACAAAAAAATGCTATTTTAGTTCCAGAGAAGCTGATTTTGTTGAAAATGTAATTAACGTAATTTTGACAAAAACCACTATGAGAATAAGTAATAGCTGCTCATTTACGCGAATTATTATAAAACTAGTTGTGACACGTAAAATGCGACATGCACGCGTAATGACTAAAGGTTTTTACCTGCTCGCCGACCGACCCGACCCGACCGGTTACTGTCTAACAAAAGAAGCGCATGTGCTATCCCGCTCTTTCTTGCATTGTGATTTTGTGTCTCACTCTCAACCTTATTTGCGACACTTGTCAGTACGCTACCTTAAACCGTGCGCAACGCATCTCTGTGTTCACAAATTATTGAGCATACTCTCGCTGCGTATAACCAGGAAAAACGCGGCGGTTGGCCATGTTATAAAACACAAAAGTCCAGGTGGTCGCCAAGTCGTCGTAGTGATCACAATAAAAAATCCAAATCGTAAGGCAAACAAAGTCCGGGGTCCAAGGCACAAAACAGTCGTTAGTACGAAACAATAATTTGTGAACACAGAGATGCGTTGCGCACGGTTTAAGGTAGCGTACTGACAAGTGTCGCAAATAAGGTTGAGAGTGAGACACAAAATCACAATGCAAGAAAGAGTGGGATAGCACATGCGCTTCTTTTGTTAGACAGTAACCGGTCGGGTCGGGTCGGTCGGCGAGCAGGTAAAAACCTTTAGTCATTACGCGTGCATGTCGCACTTTACGTGTCACAACTAGTTTTATAATAATTCGCGTAAATGAGCAGCTATTACTTATTCTCATAGTGGTTTTTGTCAAAATTACGTTAATTACATTTTCAACAAAATCAGCTTCTCTGGAACTAAAATAGCATTTTTTTGTATTTTTTTAATGAAAATGCACTAGTATTGTATCTTTCCTAAATCACCATTAAACAGGCTATCTTTTAAGTTTGTTGTACAAAACTGCCACATACATTTTTTTTTCACCGCTGTAGGTTAAAGTTATGCGAAAAGAAAATTGTTCTGTGAAAATTTTAACAAAAAAAAACGATTTCTTCAAAACTTTCTTGTCTTTGATAGAAAAAAGACTTATCAACGAGTAAAGTAACTATTCACGAATAATTTGATGTAAAAAAAGTACTAGAAAAGGATTTTTTCATTACGAGATGCTTAAAAATCTGTTTCAAGGTAGAGATTTTTCGGTATTTCGGAAAATTTTGTAAAACTGTAAATCCGTAAGATTTTGCTGAACATATATTGTGTTGTATTGATAGGTAGTGACCCTAGCTATCACCCCCTGCAGTATGTCGTGCTATTTACTGGACACCCTGTATACATACAATCAGTATGATTTTTGACAGATTATTCTACAAGCAACATAGTAAAGCACTAGTGTTTTAATTTTTTAGTCCACACAATAGATTTTTTGATATATAGTTGATAGATAGATAGTTGCTTCATATTTTGCAATAAATTACCAGTGTTGTGTCATCGCATTTCTCTTTCTTTTCTATGCAGTCCGACAAAGACCGCGCTTTAGGTTATGTAGTCGCCGCTGCCGTATGCTATGATAATATCGTCGATTTATTTATTTTAAGTTTTTTTGAAGGAATGCGACGACGGTAGTTTCTCGAAAGATGTCAATACTGAACTAGAGTTACATCACATGACCCACATAATCTCCAGTTACCCTTTTAACTAAAAAAAAACTGTGCCAGAAGCCAGGATGAGTGTACTGTTACCCCATCTTATGCAAAAGGAAGTAGGTAGTTAGCTCAATGGGCGGTACTTAGAACTGAAGGGTAATTAATTGACCACCCTGCAGGGTAATTAGTGGATGGCAGTCTGTATGTTTTAACTAGATATGTTGGAGGAATGTTGATTAGAGAGAATCTGTATAGCTGGAATTTGGAATTTAATTAGAATTTGAACAAATATTTTATGTGAGTTGTTTAGGTTCGAGACAAATATTTTTAGATGATTTAAAAAATATTTCTGATTTTACGTAATATTTAAAGTATTCGGAATGAGAATCCGACGTTGCAAATACTTTAAATATCATCTTCTTATATTACCTAATTAATGTTTTTATTACCCACAATATGCACAACTACTGAATCCTGCATCGCGCAAGCAGAGTTTACCGCGCAACTAGCATATGGAGGGGATAAGGTATGCCTTGACCCCTCCGTGCCTCGGAAAGCACGTTAAGTTAAGCCGTTGGTCGTGGATCTTTGGCAGTCGTTACTGGTAGTCAGAAGCCTGAAAATCTGACAACCAGTCTTACCAAGGGGCATAGTATTACCCAGTAACTGGGTTGTGGAGGTCCAGGTCAGATAGGCAGTTGCTCCATGTAAAATTAAATTCAGCTGCATCCGGTAATACTGGAAGCCGACCCCAACATAGTGGGGGAAAAGGCTAGGCAGATGATGATGATTGGATGACTCTACTTGCACGATGGGCGTTGTAAATTCCGCCAAAATATAATTATCTTCTTCTTTGTTCGCAGATCATCAGGCCGGAAACATGGGGTCCGATCAGGCAAACACATTCCATAGAAGTTTTATGTAAGTTTCTTTATTAAATTACTCATAGTATGATGAGGAGACCTTTTTTTTTTGCGGATGGGTAATCATCTAATGACCCCTCTCGCTCTGGGTGGAGCGGAAGGGGGTGTCGGACTCTTACTGACTAAAACCCACCCGTGTTCCTTCCTTAGCCCTTTATGTTCCGGGGTAGCGGTAAGCCTTTCGGACAATCCCGCTGCATGAGGAGGGCTTAACTAGGGATTTTAACTTTTGACTACTACGTGACGTCGGTAATTTTGTATACAAATCCAGTATCTTTTTCAGGAAACATAGGCTCAGTAATGTTTGTTCAAATTATTGAAATTCATGTTGCAGACTCGCCAACAATCAAGACAGTTCCAGAGGATGGTTTCCTGGAAGTTCGCAAGGGTGAATACGTGGACATTGCATGTGAGACCACCGGCACACCAGCCCCCATTGTAGATTGGAGGAAGAATGTAAGTAACGCCCAATATATTTATCTACCTAGCCTGTACTGTTCCACTGCAGAGCTAAATCTTCCCTCTTTCTCCCGTATCGTAACGCCTACCCTGAAAATTTTACTGAATATATTCATCGTATCAGTAGCTTTGCAGTAGCGTTGGTCAGGCTTACGAGCTAGATCTTGATTGGTTTCTTTAACCTCAAAGCATAATAAAGTAACGTCCTTCAGTCTCGCCCAGAACACGCGACACTAGAATTGCCTAGAATATCATGACACAGTCACTTGTGACGGCATATACATCGCCACACGAAAACTACGCCTCATACTGACGTCACGCAAAATCTTGCATCGCGCAAGCAGAGTTTACCGCGCAACTAGCACACATATACAACGTCCCGCACCCTAATTGCGTAACACACTATTACGCTCAATTTGAATAATTTTGAAGCATATTGCTAATTCATTGCTCCATATGTTCGAAAAATGTGTCTGCTCAACAACGTAAATAACGCAATGAATGCTGTTGAACTGTCAAAATGAAACCCATTGCTACTGATAGTGTGTTACGCAATTACCCTGCTGGCATCAATCATCGGGCAGTTGCCCACCAGACACGACACCCATCTGGTCGGAGGATCCTCTCTTTTTTATGGATGATGAGTGAACTTTACACCTTGTTCCTCTTGCCTCTATTCTAGATATCCCACGGAACAGATAAATTTATCTATTCCGTGAGATATCCTAAACCTACCCCAACACTACACACTCTTTTTCTTTGTCGCATGACACCATGAGCTAATTAGTAACATGAAAACGGCTCATTTTCGCAAAATTTTTCATTTTTATGATCCAGGGAGAGATGATGGCGTTGTTAGAGCACCGCTCCCGCATCAGGTTCAGGGCAGAGCACCGCTTGCTGGCGGGCGTGTACGAGTGCATCGCTAACAACGGCGTGGGGGATCCGGCCAGGGCGACCATTAGAGTTGTTATACAAGGTAGGTTGAGCACTTCTTCACGAGGAAATTTGGTAATATAGTGTTATAAATAATGTGTTATAGCGCAACCCCTATCAACTCCCAGCACTTCTAAGTTTCGTCGTGTGCCGGCCAGGTTACGTGACTAGTTACGGTTCAGCACAACCCCATGGGCATGGGCAATGTTGCCCCGCCGCGCGCCACCGCCAGTGAGTCACTAATAGTGACTCACTATCACCCGGTAACTGTGCACGCGCTCGGTGTTCACAGACTCGTGCGCCTCGCGAGCCGTCCATTACCGATATTTATGTTATAAAGTTAAATGTCCCACTGTGTCTATACATACGTGTTTACATTAATATACAGTTTTACATGCACAATAGTTGGAGTTTCTTTTGCGTAAAGTACCCCGACTAGAGTCTCTGCCATCCTGTATATACTAAGATGAAAGATAACAAAAAATGTCAATAAAGTGTGCACTCTGAAATGATGTCCCCTCCCCCAGACGCGCCGGTAGTGAGCTCCCCGCGCACGTACGTGCACACGGCGCTGGGGCTGCGCGCGGCGCTGGCCGCCACGCTGGAGTTCGCGGCGCCGCCCGCGCGCACCGCGTGGTACCGGGGCGGGGTGCCCGTGCGCACGGACGATAGGTAACACTTACACCTGTAGCCCCGAAAACAGAGGCCTAGTACACTCGACCGTTTTTAAACCGTTTCATATTTACAACGACTTTCAACAGGACATACTTCTTCGGCAGCTTTCACATTTAACCCGTCTGCCTTCAAAGCAAGAGTGAACAGGCATGTCCTGGGTACCCATCCATCGCTTTCCATCAGGCGTGATTGAGGTCAAGAGCAGGCCCATTCAGTAATAATAAAAAAAGCTTATTGGACTCTTAAATTGTGAGACCAACAAGTTTTCGTTCTCCTCTACTTTTATGCCCTTCGATTTGTGTCCTCTTTCCGCCACTAGCTCCAGAAACTCTTGCCAGCTCGAGAACCAACATAATTATTTGTAATTATTCTCCCAGGGTAGTGCTAATGGTTCACGAAAATGTACACCAGCTGATCTTCAGAAGTGTTCGGAAATCGGACTTCGGGAACTACACTTTTAGAGCGGAAAATAAACTGGGGATGGCGGACTTGATGTTCAAGCTTACCGGTGAGTTTGGATTTAAGACTTGGGGGTACTGGTACATCAAAAGACGTCCACTGCTGGACATAGGCCTCCCCCGAGCAACTCCACTTGGACCGTTTCTGGGCTTCTCATCCTAGGGGAGGGGGGGGGGGGGTTGCCATAATCGCCACGCTTGGCAGGCGGGTTGGCGATCGCAGTATGGCATGGTGGTGGAATGTATAGAGAACGCTGCTGCCCATTCTCCGGTACGACCCTTAGTCGCCTTTTACGACACCCACGGGAAGTATGGGGTGGTGCTATTCTTTAAGTCCGGCACCACACAGACAAGTCCGGCACCACACAGTCAAGTCCGGCACCACACAGACACTGGTAACTGACACTGACTACTGGTACACCAAAGACTAACTATTATAAATTCTCTTTGACTATTCTGCGGAATATTTGCCAAAAATTCTAGTGGACTTTTTGTGCAAGTATACCTATGGCAGAAGGAGACTGGAGGGGCTTGTGGCTAAGTAATAACATCAGCACGGGTCGGTTAAGCGACCCTTGCCGCGGTTGGTCCGTGGATGCGTGACCGTCGACACCCACGGACACCGGCCGTCGATACCCATCGACACCAGCCGTCGACACTCACCGATACCGACCGTCGACACCCATCTACACCGGCTGTCGACACCCAAAGATCGACCGTCGACGCCGGTCGTCTACACCCATCGATGCCGGCTGTCGACAGCCATTGATACCGGCTGTCGATACCCATCGACACTGGCTGTCGACACCCAAAGAAGCCGGTCGTCTACACCCACCGACACTGGCTGTCGACACCCATCGACGCCAGCTGTCGACAGCCATCGATACCGGCTGTCGACACCTATCAACACTGGCTGTCGAAACCCAAAGAAGCCGGCCGTCAACACACATCGACACTAGCCGTCGACACCCAACGACACCGGCCGTCGACACCCAACGACGCCGGCCGTCAACGCATTCGGCAGCTGCCCTCGACAACGTGTCGCTCGTGTATTTGAGTAAGGTCCTCAACACACGAGCGGCATGTTGTTGACGGCTGCAGTTTGCCTTTGCCGAAGACGCGTGTCGCTCGTGTGACATGTACCATCGGAACGCACTGATCAAGGCGAAGTGCTGATCACTTATTTACGATGTCTCTTAAAATAGTTGTTTCGTTATGTTTTCCAGGTGTTCCTAACGCAGCGTCATTCAAGGTGGACGCGGCTCTGAACAAGCGTACTGCCACCAGCTTCACCCTCATTTGGGAAGTGGACTCCTATTCCACTATTAATGGTAAGACTAGAAACAATACAATAATCATGATCATGACTGCCTCGTGGCAGTGCCGGATTAGCCCATAAGCAAATTAAGCAATTGCTTAGGGCATCACGTCCCGGGGGGCACCATAAGGCAGAAACAGCACCGAAACAGTATTTGCTAGCACATGAAAGGCAAGGCTGTTTATCAGCAAGATATTACAAGACCCAAAAGTCACTCTAGCTAGAGATGTGCGCCAGTCTTTACAAATCGCTCGTCAATGTTTTGGAAAAATACGAGGCGACTAGTGGATAGGAGGGCCTACAGGCGTGGATTGCTTAGGGCATCAAGTAGTCTTAATCCGGCACTGCCTCCTGGGATCGATTGCCAGGTCGTGTAAACTTGTAAAGTAGCTTAAAACCTTTTGACCGCCACACGTCTAAAATAAAAAACGTGCCCTCGGCGTCAAAGTCTGTCATGTAGTCGAACCGTGGCGTGCTGGGCACATTTTGGTTTGTCATCTATACATGACTGTGGCGGTCCAAAGGGTAATCAGCCCACTATAATGTTCCCACTGCTGGGACACAAACCTCTGACTTACGAGTCTTACGTCGTCGTGGGTTCAGGCGCGTTACTTTGTGTTATTTCATTACCTTACCAGTCTCAAAACGGTGAAGGAAAACGTCGTGAGGAAATCGGTATGTCCTAGAACCAAAAATTCGAAGACATGTGACATCCACCAACCCGCACTAGGCGTGGTGGATTATGGCCCACTCCCTCTCACAGAGAGGAGGCCCGACTCCTCCGTGCCTCGGAAAGCACGATAAGCTGTTGGTGCCGGCTGTCACTCCTGGATCTTTGACAGTCGTTACGGGTAGTCAGAAGCCCGAAAGTCTGACAACCAGTCCAAGGCCAAGGGCCAAGGGGTATCGTATTACCCAGTAACTGGGTTGTGGAGGTCAGATAGGCAGTCGCTCCATGTAAAATACTGGTATTCAGCTGCATCCGGTTAGACTGGAGGCCGACCCCAACATAGTTGGGAAAAGGCTAGGCAGATGAGATGAGCAACTGGTTCAATACCTACTATTTTCAGAGTACAATCTCTGGCTGCGTCCGTACTACGCCCGCCTTGTGTCACCGGAACCGGATGCTTTTACCACGGAGCCGCCAGCCAATCAGTGGCGCAAGATCGTGGTGCCAGGAGATCTTAGTGACGGTATGTATATCCATACTAATATTATAAATGCGAAAGTGTGGTTGTCTGTCTGTCTGTTATCTCTTCACGCTTAAACCGCTGAACAGATTTAGAAGAGTCCTGGGAAAGGACATAGGATAGTTTTTATCCCGATATTCCCACAGGGATCGGGTGAAACCGCGGGGCGCTGCAAGTGTATAATAACTACCCAACCAGTGGGGTAATTGCGTAACACACTGACAGTAGCAATGGCTTTCACTTTGACAGTTCAACAACATGCATTACGTTATGAATATTGTTGAGCAGACACATTTTTCGAACATATGAAGCAATGGATTAGCGGTATACTTCAAAATGATTTAGATTATGATTGAAAATGTGTTCGTGTGCGCAGTTTCGTAAAAAATTAATCCTATTCAAGTTTTTTTTTTATTACAGACGCCAGCACATCAAGCTACTATTATCTGTCAAATTTCTTTAATAGATTTTCAACTTTATCCCTAAAACATAAGGTTCAAAGTTGATTGGGAAAATTTTACAGTTTCGGGTAGCTTGATGTGGTGGCGTCTGTACAATTTCCTCTTTAGTCGCTCAAGTTGTTACCTAGGTGTTCGCCTCGTTCTGTTTCCATGGCTATAAATTCTTCTTTCTTATCTTTCCAGGACCCATCCACAGCGCAATTTATACAGTGAGAGGACTTACGCCGTCCACCGTTTACGAAGCCATTGTCACTTCGAGAAATAGGTATGCTATCAATATCTTGTTTAACTCGTCTATGTTCTATGAAGTGAATTGTGGTTGCGAGGGAGATATCATTGAATGAAAAAAACTTTTTTACAAAAAAATTACTTATCCGATTTTTACCGACTTCAAAAAAAAGGAGGTTATCAATTCGATACGTATGTATGTAATATTATTGGAATTGCATTATATTCACATATGATGATCTATTAGGGCTTCCAAACAAATATACAAAATTTCATAGACGTATGTATGTATGTATGTTTGTCCACGCATATCTCCGGAACTATTAATCGGATCGTGACCATTTTTTTTTATTGGCTTACATTTTCTTCAACTTAGGGAACAGTGCAAGTATCATCAAGATCGATCCAGTAATTTTCAAGATATGGACTAATACGTGTAAGTGTGACGGCCTGGCTTATTGATAAGAGCTACGGGTGTAGTGTCAAAGGGAAAACATCTCAAAACCTTGGTCAAATACTAGTGCAAAAACTAAAAATTACGAAATAAAAAATAATTTAAAAAAATTAAACCGACTTCAAAAAGAAATTAACTCAAAATTATGAAATAACTTTAATTTCGGAAGTCGGTGGCATAAAACTAAAATACAGATCCCAAGACACCGACTTCCGAAATTAAAGTTATTTCATAATTTTGAGTTAATTTCTTTTTGAAGTCGGTTTAATTTTTTTAAATTACTTTTTATTTTTGAAGTCGGTTGTTTTTTTTTTGTAAAAAAGTTTTAATTTTTCACTTTTTAGTTGAACCTACCCCACACAAATTCAATTAACACTAATGCATTGAAGAATAGAAGACACCGAGTAGAAGAATCATCAAAATTCGCTTAGAAATGCCGGAGATGCAGTACCTACCTACATTTATGCATATATCAAAAATAACATAATACATTACCTATATATCTACTAAAACCTTCCTGAAAGTATTTAGATTACATTATTGAAAGAATTATCAATATTGGTTCATTTGTTTTTGAGAAAATCGCAGACATACATACATACGGATCGAATACAGAACCTCCTTTTTTGAAGTCGGTTAATGGATGTTATTTTTCTTTTAGATTCGGTTGGAGCAAACCATCTTCGATCCTACACTTTGATACTGAGCCGGGAGGTATGATTTCCTTTGTTATATTGATGTTTAGAGTCCCTATTTTTTGAGACCCCTTTATTAATTCCCTACATATCCCCATTGATACTTTTCCAGAATAAGTAATATTAGCATGCAATTAGTATGTACTACATACCTATTGGATGCAATGTGGCAAAAAACTGTGAAATTATTTCCGCATAGATGGCGCTGAATGTTTGTTTCTTTCATTCAGTTGTTATAGAATTCCTTGTTAAAAACTTTGCTGCATGTTGACGCAAGTGTTTTCTTTTCTTTTCAGTAGAGGTCACAATGAAAACCGAAATTCAATTTTACTTATATTTTTTTCAATTTACAGATCTGTGTCAGGTAATTCCGCAGGTAGTCTGATGCTTACACCTGTGTCCCTAAATTCCGTAAAACTACTCAATCGAAGTCTCATAATTTACCTTTTTTTTCCAGCTGGTAGAACAAAGCCCTCAACAGCAGACTACTCCGACATAACTCCGATACTAGTAGAAACGGAACCGGAACAATACAACATTTCACAGGCGCAGATTTTTGAACGACTCAACGAACTGTCAGGCGGAGCGCGGGAAACTATGTCTGTGACGGCCATCTTGTTTTCATGCAGTGTTGTATTTAGTTTTAGCTGATTTGTAGACGGTAGTTTAAAATCTAAGTTACAAGCAGTTTAGGTTTCCGTAGCATTAACCGATCAAGACGTGTCACTGACTCTGGCAGAGCCACCATCAGGGATTTTAATTTTGATAGCACAAAAAAATTGTCACTAATTAGTCGAAATTTGTCGCCAAATACCAGAATTTGTCTGTTACTGGTTCAAAAGTTATAAGGGTTTATAGGTGGCCGATCTGGAAAGAGTTTCCCCAGCAGGGCCACATTTATATCTCAAAAACTAGGGCACCTAGCGAAGATCTGTTTTCTCCCATATTTAGTCGCCAATTAGTCGGGATCAGTCGCCAAGTCACAGATTTAATCGGGTCTTAGTTTAGGAGATATAATGAGTTCAATTAGTAAGGTGTAGTCCAAGAGCTAGTCGAAGTTTTTTCGTGAACTATTCGATCTAGCTCTTGGACTATACCTACACATATAAACCCTAATATCTTTTGAACCAGTGACCGACAAATTCTGATATTTGGCGACTGATTCCGACTAATTGGCGACTAAATATGGGAGAAAACAGATCTTCGCTAGGTGCCCTAGTTTTTATGATATATATACACACATCAAAAGTGTCTAGGGATCAACATATATTTTTGCAATAACTTTTCTCCTGATTGATATTAATTAAAATTTTCTTTAAGGATTCATCAAATAAAGTGTTTTCGTTTGTCACAGTAACGATAAACCAAGTCACCTTTGCATTAATAAAGAAATTTGCCATTTTCCTAATAAAGGGATTTTTGACATTTGAACCACTAACACAAAAGTTCGAAAAAAAGACTGAAATAACAGTTTTCTTTAAAATTTTATTGGGTAACTTAAACAATTAATAATCCGTGTTTCTACCGCGAACACTAACAACACAAGAACATCGGTTTGGCATACTCAAAATGAGTTCATCCAAATCACGCTGTGGAATGGCCGCCCATGTTCGTTGCAACAACAAAAAAAGGTCTTCTTGCGACTGGATACCCTCCATATTCGGCAGAGCTCTTCTCTGTAGCATATCCCATGCATGCTCAATCGGGTTCAAGTCTGGCGACTGAGCAGGCCAGGGCAGGACATTGATGTTAGCTGCGGCGAGAGTCTGTCTTACAACTCTTGCGGTGTGCGGTCGTGCATTATCATGCATTAACTGAAATAAGGGACCGATTTGCACTTGTAGAGGAACGATGACGTCTGATACAATCGTCTCAGCATAAATTTGAGCGTTGAGGTTGCCTCTGATCCAAATCAACTCAGTTCTTCCGCCGATCCAAATACCCGCCCATACCATGATGGTTCCACCACTATAAGGATGGACTTCCTGGCAGGATTTTAATCGCTGTTGGCGTCCAGGGGTTCTCCAGTGTCGTATACGTCTTGTATCCGGTCTCATACCAAAACGAGACTCATCAGAAAAGCACACGAAACGCCATTGTTCTTCTGCCCAATTTCTGTGTTCAAGAGCCCATTGATATCGAATCCTACGATTGTGCATTGCTATAGGTGGTACCCGTAGCGGTCTTCGGGAATGAAGGTTCACTTCATGCAAGCGGTTTCTGACTGTTTGGTCGCTAATTAAGTTCCCTGAAGAGTGATGAAGCCTCACGGCTAACATCATGGCGGTTATTGTTGGAGCTCTTCGAGTTAAGATTTGAATGTATCGGTCTTGTCTCCGTGTGGTGCAGCGATACCGTCCTCCATGGCGCTCAGCCACGGTACCAGTGCTTCGGTAACGTGTCCAAAGTCGACTGATAACACTCTGACTTGTATTCAGAGCTAAAGCCACAGTACGTTGCCGGGAACCAGCTTCTATCATTCCCACGGCTCTGAGCATTTCTTCCCTGCTTAAATGACGTCGCCGCTCCATAATAACGTTGGCTTTAATCAGTAGTAGGGAAACAGTAGCACTAATAATGTCTTCAATGCGTTGTATGTTTTTATAGGGAAAATATTGACAGCTGATTTTCATCTTTTACTCGAATTTGATTCACAGTTCCTGATTCAAATTATGAAATGCACCAAAAAGGATCCATATAAATTTATAAAATCATAAATTTATTACAAAGCCACATCTCAATCTCAAGAAATCCGCATAAAAATGCTTGATCCCTAGACACTTTTGATGTGTGTATGTGTCCCTGCTGGGGAAACTCTCTCCAGATCGGCCACCTATAAACCCTTATAACTTTTGAACCAGTGACCGACAAATTCTGATGTTTGGCGACAAATTTCGACTAATTAGCGACTAATTTTTTGTGCTATCAAAATTATAATCCCTGATGGTGGCTCTGCCAGAGTCAGTGACACGATCAAGACCATAAGAAAACCGGATATGTGGTTGGTATTTTTTAAGTTCGGGAAAATCTAATTTAATCGGCTAACAAACCGCCTTGTCTTACCAAGATCATCTTGGTCAGACCAACCTCCTGTAATGGGAACAGGGAACAAGTTTTAGTCTTCAAAGACCTGCCCAGTTTAAGGGCATGGTACAGATCATCAAACTGAACCACTTTCTCCATGGGACGAACATCGTAATAGGCTATTTGACTGGTTTCTGATAAACATCTCAGATTATTTAATGGTGTCTAACGAGCGCACAAAAACCTATTACTTCGAATTGCATAATGTATTTATTTTAAAAAATAGTAAATAAAAATGTACTGTTTAAATAAGCCGCCACAACACTATCTTTAACAATATGGCGTCGTGACGTCACGATTCACGTAAACAAATGTTGAAACGGTCGAGATACTAGACAAAAGTCATCTGTTCTGTCAACGATAAACAGAAATTTACTAAATCATTACGTCATCTTAAGTTCAGCCAATCCAAACCGTTTTCGATTACGTGGCGCCAGATTTAAAAAGATGAAGTTTTTTCGGGATTTTTTTTATAAATAATACATTGTTTTGTAGTAAAATTAATGCAAATCGATTTTAAAAGCGATAATCTATACGAGTGTCAATAATTATGACCTTATTTTTTACATTGTCAAATAGCCTATTGTGAATAAAAATTCAGCCGTCCCATACGTTTAGGTCGAGTAGGTATTGAAGTTTTCTATGGGACAGTTGATAAATTCAGTTGATTTTTTTTCATATTAAATACACTCTTTGGTAAATATATAAATTATTTATTTTAATTTGTTATTAGGTAGGAATAATTTAAAATAACTTCGAAAGTACTGTAAATGTTATAATTATGAGATTCAATAATTTTTTTATTTGAAAAGTGTCATGTTTTTTCAAGGAACTACCTTACTTTTACATTCTAACAAGGTTCCTTTACTCAACTGTAAATAATAGTTTTAAGAATTGATAAATATATATATATTTTTATTACAAGTGTTTATTTTCGGCTAGTTTAGTACAACAGCAGGGTAGCTTTAATTTTGACAGTTCAACAACATTCATTGCGTTATTTACGTGGTTGAGCAGACAAATTTTTCGAACATATGAAGCAATGGTATAGCAATATCCTTCAAAATTATTCAGATTGTGGTTGATAGCGTGGAAGGGTGCTTACATAAAGACGCGGGCACCCGGTAAAGACAAACCGGTACCGGTGCGCTCACAATATATAAACAGGTAAAAACATTGTGACGTATCACTGAGTCTGGCAGGGCCACCATCAGGGATTTTAATTGTAATAACACAAAAAATTTGTCGCTAATTAGTCGCCAAATATCAGAATTTGTTTGTGTGTGTGTTGTGGAATTTGTGTTAGTTGAATTTGTTTTTTTTTTATCAAAATTAAAACCCTGATGGTGGCCCTGCCAGAGTCAGTGACACCATTGTGACCGTTTCTTTCCGTAGATCAACCTGCAGCGATCTGCGGTGCTATTTTGTAAAAATCTCTTTTTAGGTGAAGTGAGCGTGGCCAACTCACATTTCACCTAAGTTTTCACGGTGAGATTTTTACAGAATCGACCGGCTGTACCGGAAAACTCGATGTTTTATGTAAGCACCCGTACGCAATAGGGTGCAGGCTTTAAATAAGACAACGCATGTATGTACGATTAGGTATTTATTTCATATTTTTCAATACATTTATCTTCATTTTTAAACAACCATATCAGGCAGTGCTTATGCACGAGCCTTCCTTTACACATAACTTTGGTTTTTAATCAAATTTGATACCAATACGCTTAGAGAGACTAAACACTGATACTTTTCTTTAATTATTCTTAAAATGTACTACAGTAAATATTTTAAAGTCTCTTCATATATCTAATTAGTGTGATTGATTTGTATCAAACTCATTTGATGTTTTATTTACGTTAAAAAACAGTTAAAATACATTATTTTTATTATAATTAAACATTGAATACATTTACTTATTTTGATACAGTATTAAATTTTCGCTCTTTAGTACGGAGTAACAAATTTTTACGAAAAAGGTTGAGGCTTTCGCTGTATAGAGGTCTAACACTGAATTTACCAGTATTTTATTATAACCTGCCTTTATTTTTTTTAAAATAAAGAATTCGATCCTGACGCATTCGCGATTGCGATCGAATAATCGCAAACGCAAATCGGAATATAAAATCTTTTGTAATTTTCGTAAGTGAGCCCTCGTATCTTACAAAAACTTTCAAGATTTTATATTTTATTACCTTTCAAATAATATTGCATTAAAAAGTGTTTTGAATTTGATTTTGAGTGTGACACCTCGTAAACAGATAACCAGAACCATTTTCGCGAATATTTTCTTATTTATAAATATACAAAAACATTTTGGTCATTTTATTTTTTCGAATTCAACAAAAAAACAAAATAGGTACTTACTGTGAATGATTTTGGAAAAAATACTGATCCATAGACTAGTCAACATTAGCTTTGTACGGTGAAAAAATGTGTTTGCGTGAATTTATAAAAATTTTTTTTTTACTTAAACCTATTTGTAAACGTACATAATTTTTGAAACATTGATATTATATTTAATTTCAACCAGATTAATGTCAACTATATTTTAACACTAATAATAAATATATGACGTTTTGTTTCAATGACATTACGAATATTAAAATTTACAATACACATTAATTTTTAGGTATTATTAATAATAGAAAAAATTACAACTTTGAAAAAAAAAAAAAAAATGCTGCTGTCTAGGTAACAATACTACCCGTATTTTCAAATAATTCTAATTAAAAAAGAATGCGTAATCTATAGTACAAATATTTAAAAAAATCTAGCCTAAATTTAAATAATTTAATAAGAAAAACGACGTTTTAAATAAAATTTTAAATACGAAATATTTTAAAATTGAACTGAGATTAACTTTAAATTTTATTTAAACTTAGGCTAGACTAGTAAAGAAGCTTTAAAATGTTAAATATATAACAATAAATGGGATATGTTAACGTTTTGTATATCATATACTTTGTTATGATTACATCAATTAATAGAAATAGCATCTGCGTAATATTCTCGACATCAACTCATTGCGACAAGAAATTCAACGTTTTTAAATAACAATTTCAAAAATCAATGCTAAGTCATGGAAGACAGAAATTGTAAAAAAAAAACAGATCATTTTGAAAACACATATTATGGCACAATATAACATTTTACATAATAGTGCTGGGCGTTAAAAAATTAAATTAAAAAGCTAAATGTGACCCAACACTACATTTAACATCGACCATGACGAATTGATGAGCCCAATTCGATGCGATACTTCGCTAAAACACCGAATAAGTCTTACAGTGGCAACACCATACACAGCAACACTATAACTTTGACACTGGGTATAAAAAAGCGAAAGAAAAAACGTTGCCACCCCAAAAAATGTTTCATGCGGTAACCACCGACATTAGTCACTTCACTGTTTGCTTTCAGTGTTGCTATCATGGAAAAATGTCTTGCAACACTGGCCTCACTGGCTTAAACCACATTCCTTGCCTTATAAAAAAAAGAATTAATACTATAAAGGTGTTAGCGTCGTGTGTTGTCAGATCTAAAAATACATATATCTATTGAAAAAAAATCACAACTTGATTTTATAATTTTATGCATGGTTTTCTTTGTGCATGTATATTAATAACACTTACAGCTTATTATGGAATTGTATTGGCCAAAATGGCTCTATCTAACAAAATACCTCGACATTTTGTGCAATTTTGTGAAGTACAACTTTTTACACTGACGGGTTCACATTATTACAATAAACGACTTGTTTATGAGTTTATTGAACGCGTATATGCGTTTTTCGATAACAGTTTTGGTTTGAACGGTTCGATGTGTTTTTTTTTTTAACTTATTTTTGTTCATTGATCTGATGCATTTATCTCATGATAGTTCTTCCTTCTCTCATTAAGTTCTTTCCGAGTTTTTCGTATATATTCCTTGGTTATGGTCATAATTATGTGGATTTTTGAGACGAAACAATTCAACTTTCAGTTTCTCTGATACTTTTCAATAATAATCTCTCAATTTTTGGTAGAGTTATTCATACAATCATGTCTCAAGACCTGTTAATGTAAATCCATATGACAATCAACAAATATTTCTTTTCATGTATGTGAAATTTTCACTTTCTTTCCGATCTTCAACTCATCTTTCCTCAGATTTCCATCTATCTTAGGTGAAATTCGTTCCTTGAGTCCATTTTTATGAAGCGGTGCGCAGATTCGACCGCTTTTTTTTATAAACGCCTTGATATTAGACATGCCCTTTGCCTGCAACCTCGTTTTGGAATTTTCGCACTTTTGGAGGGTAGTTTGCACTTTTTTTGGTATGCACTTGTGGGTAGTATAGGTTTTTAGGTTGGTGTTATGCAATCGTTGTGTATCTCGAGTGTTTATAATAGTAACTTTGTGCTCTTGTCGCATTTAATAAAGTTTTCAAATTTTCCATACCGAATATCTTCGAATTTACTGTCAGAATATTTTTTTCTTCAAATTCTAACCTGAATACATGATTGTATACACGTTTTCGTTTCAATATCTTTTACTTAGTACAGTATTTTTACCATGCGACGGCTAAGTATAAATGCATATCTTTTTCCATACTGCTGATGTGATTATTAACCATCACATAACATAATTTTCATTCTTATCCAAACTTATGTATTGATCACACATACCTGTCATTCTTTCTTATCAAGCCAGAATTGTGTGACTGATGAGTGTTGACCATACCAGTGCATCTTTTAGGTAATTGTGTCCCACTCAAATTGATCTTTATCCTTTCTTTTGACTCAATTTCGGTCCACAGGTGCAATTATCCTCTCTATAATTCATCTCAAACTGATCTCTATTTATCTCAACTTCCCACACTCGATTTTATAACCTGGAGTTTTAGTGACATGAACTCTACTCCACAAGTGCAATACCTACCCCTCCTCCCACTAGATGCTTTAGCCAGCAGCAGCTAGACGGGCCCGCACGGCCACTAGACGGGCCCGCACGGCCACTAGACGGGCCCGCACGGCCACTAGACGGGCCCGCACGGCCACTAGACGGGCCCGCACGGCCACTAGACGGGCCCGCACGGCCACTAGACGGGCCCGCACGGCCACTAGACGGGCCCGCACGGCCACTAGACGGGCCCGCACGGCCACTAGACGGGCCCGCACGGCCACTAGACGGGCCCGCACGGCCACTAGACGGGCCCGCACGGCCACTAGACGGGCCCGCACGGCCACTAGACGGGCCCGCACGGCCACTAGACGGGCCCGCACGGCCACTAGACGGGCCCGCACGGCCACTAGACGGGCCCGCACGGCCACTAGACGGGCCCGCACGGCCCCTAGGCAGCCCGGGGCGCGCGCTATGCGGGCGCGGGCGCGTGCATGCCGCCCGCAGTGTGCGCGAGGCGCGCGGCGCGGTGCAGGCCGCGCAGCACGGGGTAGCACCACAGGCACGGCACCAGCAGGCTCAGCAGGCTCACGCCCATCCAGCTGGGAGACAACACATACATGTATCACTGTCCATGCTACAGTAGATGCATAATCAACCCATAGTGTTCACACTGCTGGGACACAGGCCTCCTCTCTGTGAGGGAGTGGGCCAGGCAGTGCGGATTGGTGGATGTCACATGCTACGGGGTTTTGGTTCTAGGACATGCCGATCCTACGATGTTTTCCGTCATTGTTTTGAAACCAACAGTATGACAATTCAATATGATAGTCTTAGAAGAAACACCTACGTTATCTAGTAGTTTTGCTATGTATTTTTTATAATATTATAAACACTTTTTTTGTGGTAAACACAAATTATTACTATTAGAATGAAATCAAAAAGAAATGGTAAAATTTTGCCAACACGGTCATTGGTAGCACGTATTTTGTAAGCTTTGGTAAACATAACATAAATATTTACTTGCGAGCGATGTAATTTAAAAACTTTCACGCAAATACATAATATGTCAGAAGTTATTACAAACATTACAGTGGTTTCTACAATCTATAGTCCGCACAGTGATAGAAGAAAGAACAGCAGTCTGAAGGGCAATTCTTGTAATTTTAAGAACGTTCATAGTCTACTATGTCTCAATCTGTCAAAAATACCTCTAATTTCCATACATTTTTGACATTGATTGTCGCTGAAATGAGATTGCGATTAGATTCTAAACGTTTTTAATTACGGGAAAAGGCCTTCAGCTGTTTGACGAAAAAAATAATCTGTATGTTTATCTTTTATCAGTCGGACTTGCGACCACGAGGCCAACGGGTCAGCGGTAACATTGTGAAGAAACTGGCATATTGTAGTATCAAAAATTCGAAGACATACATGTGACATCTACCAACCTGCACTGGGACCGCGTAATAGATTACGTGGATTAGGGATCTCGAAGAGAGAAAGCCTGTGTCCCAGCAGTGGGATAAGCCTTGTTTAATTTCATAACAATACTCCCCCAGGCAAACGGTTTTACATAATCTAGAAAAGACGAAAACACGAACATCGAATAAACACATAAACCTACCGTTTAGCGCAGGCCTCGTCGGGCGGCGCGCATGCGCACGGGTGCAGCGCGAAGTCTCCCTCCGCGTCCGACATGCAGTGGTACAGCATACACTGTGGGTGGTAAGGGGTTATTGTTCGTTTTATTATTGATAAGCAGAGTGATAACTTCCCCAGCATTTACCGTGGGTGTCGCAGTCAATTATTTTTGAAACTAAGATCTTTAACGCGACTTGCGGTAGGATTTGACTGGTAGAATCCAAGATGGCGGCGGCGAAAGCTTTAAATTTTTACATGATGGGTGTCGTTTTCATGGTTTTAAAGGGTGCTGAAGCTAATAGTGCGGTCAAAATAAAAACCCCAGATGGCAACTGCGAAAACTTTCCAGTTTTTCGTAATGGGTGTCGTTTTCATGGTTATTGAGGGTGCTAAAGCCGATAACGAGGACAAAATAAAGATCCAACATGGCGACAACTTAATGACAGCTCTAAAACTTAAACTAGATGGCTCTTTATTAAAAACGCGTAATAAATTCACGCTTTCTCTCTCTCCCTGTCTCTTTCTAATATATACGAGTGTGTGCGTGCAAGTATCGCGTAAAAAACTTCGTTCTGGTTTGTTCGTTCCCCGATCGCACCTGGTTTCTTTTTTAGACACCTTTGGCTTGTTGTAGGTCAATTAGACTTCATATTATCGTTGTAGTCTGTACTGAATTCCATTTCAGCCTGTATCCATATCTCTAGACGAAAATTTATGTACCTTTACCCTTACGCTATTTCAGCTTATATCTACGACTGATCACACTGATATTATAAAGGCAAAATTTTGTGTGTGTGTGTGTGTGTGTGTTTATGTTTGTTACTTCTTCACTCTCAAACGGCTAGACCAATTTTGATAAAATTTTGTATGGAGGTAGCTGACACCCTGGATTAACATATAGGCTACTTTTAATCCCGATATTCCCACGGGATCGACAGGTGAAACTGCAGGGCGCAGGTAGTAAATAAATAGTCGCAAGTTTACCTGAGCACACTTGATACAGGACACGCAGTCGATGCAGGACCGGAAGCAGTCGGGCGCGAACTCACACGCGCCCGCGCGGTTCGCACTTTCCAGGTACCACTCGTGGCAGTGTCTGGAAATGTATGAGAAATACATCAGTAAACAAAACCGTTACCTGATAATGTCTAGACTGGGGCAAAACATTTGAAATTATGTAGTTTAATTAATATTACAAATGTGAAAGTTTGTGAAAATATTTGGATGTTTGTTACTCAATCACGCGTAAACCGTTGAACAAATTTGGATGAAAATTAACACATAGATACACCATTTCCTGGATTAACACATAGGAAACTTACGCGGCTGAAACCGCGCTGCTAGTAAATAATAATATTATCTTAGATTCCGTAAACAATAATAAATACTTTATCTGACTATACTTTTGTGAATCATCGTTAGACGTTTTTGCAACCATGTTCTATTTTGATTTTTGCACTGTAATAACGCACCTGCATTTGATCCTCGCCTGGAAGGTCTCGGCCGGCTTCTTGTCCGGGAGCGGCGGAGGACCACTGCTGTACCCGCCCTTCTTTATCGACCCTGGAAACATACCATCGTCATCATTATTTGATTTACATTCTAACAGAGGCCTTAAATTAGTAAATCAGTTTTATGGCCAGTTTCATGGCGCGCGCACACGAGCGCACTTTCGCTCCCTCAAAAGAGAAGCATTAATTTCAATGTTTTTAGAGGGAGCGATGCGAACGAGACGCGCGCGCATAAAAAATTGCGCTCGCGTGTACGCGACCTGACTCGCGACCGCAATGACGGCGCGCTCGCGGTAATATCAAACGGGTGAAATTGTTTGTTGGTGTTCAAGTCGAATTGCACACATTTTTAACTGATTCCATCAAAATTGGTTGCTAGTCGCTATGCCGATGATTGAAACATTTCTAAATAAAAACTGGCCAAGTGCGAGTCGAACTCGCACACGGAGGGTTCCGTAACACAAGGCAAAAACGCCGAAAAAACACGTTTGTTGTATGGGAGCCCCCCTTAAATATTTATTTTGTTCTGTTTTTAGTATTTGTTGTTATAGCGGCAATAGAAATCACATCATCTGTGAAAATTTCAACTGTCTAGCTATCACGGTCTTATGAGATACAGCCTGGTGACAGACCACGGAATAGAAAAAACATGTGACAGACAGATGGACAGTGGAGTCTTAGTATTAGGGTCCCAGTTTTTACCCTTTGGGTACGGAACCATAAAAAGGAAATTCTTCCTATGATGTCTCTATGAAGATATAAGAGTAATCTTACCAGAATCTCGTTTGAGCAGCGGTGGCTTGGTGTTGGGCGAAGACTTCTCTGAGCTGATGACTCCGCCCGCGCTCACCTGAGGGTACGTATACTCGTGCACCTGGAATATTATACAATGGTTTATGTTATTTCATCATCCGCCTAGCTTTTACCCAACTATGTTGGGGTCGGCTTCCAGGCTTACCGGATGCAGCTGAATATCAGTATTTTACATGGAGCGACTGCGTATCTGAACCTAGTTACTGGGTAATACGATACCCCTTGATAAGACTGGTTGTCAGATTTTCGGGCTTCTGACGACCCGTAAGACTGTCAAAGATCCACGAATGACAGCCGGGACCAACAGCTTAACGTGCTTTCCGAGGCACGGAGGGTTCTCGGTATGTTTAAGATGGTCACCCATCCACAGACCAACCGCGGCAAGCGTTGCTTAACCTGATCGATCGACCTGTGCGGCTGTTATTATTTAACCACGGGCCCCTCAATGATTTATGTTATTTAATTATCTAAGAAAGCATGTATAACTTTACAGCCATAAAGGCATAAATTAAAGTTATTGCATAGTTCAATTTCAAACATTGAAAGCCTATTGTCTGTCTGTGTTTACCAGCTTTGTTGCAAATGTGCAGCATGTTTTTTTTTTTTTTATTTACAGTTTCATTAAGTTATGATATAATTTTTATTAATTAATTAGGGATTAACTGTTATTTACGTATTTATTAATTTAGTTCTGAAAAAAATATTGAAATTTAGAAGTTACAGAAGTCCTGCCGGTCGATTCTGTAAAAATCTCACTGTGAAAACTTAGGTGAAGTGAGTTTGTTTTTGCTAGGAATTGATACTATTGACAGCTCACTTCACGCTCACTTCACTTAAATTTTCACGGTGAGATTTTTACAGAATACCACCGCTGTGCTTAAAAATATGCCCCTTTAAACCGTTTTCACGATTGGATGACTTTATCTTAACCCTTTGAACGCCATTGTCACATATACGTGACAAGCAAGCGCGTGCCCGTGCCATGTATTTGTGTCGCTGGCGTACAGGCCAGCGACACAAATATGTGACAAAAAATGCAGTGCACTTTATCACGAAATAAACAATTATATCATTACTTTTGTGTGTTTTTATTTGTATACCTTAAATATTTAAAATTGTGGCTTGGCGTGGAGGGCACGCGCGTGCCTTTATGCTCTGGCGTTCAAAAGGTTAAAATTGAACGTGTATTGTTGAGTATGATGAGTTAACTGCAACTTACTGCAGACAGATGTACGTAAGGACATCGATCAGGGTCGGCGTCATCCACGTGCAGCTTGTCGTCGTACTGAGCCTCGTACTGCTTCAACGAATCTGAAACAATCACACTAATATTATAAAGGTGAAAGTTTGTGTGTGAGTGTGTGTGGGGGTGTGTTTAAGTTTGTTACTTCTTCACGCTCAAATGGCTGGACCAATTTTGATAAAATTTGGTATGGAGGTACCTAGCTGACATCTTTTTATCCCGATATTCCCACGGGATCGAAACTCATGAGGGTGGAAATTAATTCCGGTATTTCCGGATCCAATTAAGTATTGTTAATGTTAGTAGTGATTATTATTACTCAAAATTTAAAGGAAGGTATCAAAACTAAATTAATTTATTATTTATCTGTTTTCACGTAACGTTTAAATCCCGAAATTCCGGAGGAATGTCCATATTAATCGTAGACAGAGTAAACTATAGACTGCTGCACATCTTCTTTTTCATTTGCACAAGAAAAAGAGAAATATATTAACGTCACTAGCAAAGAAAAGAGACAGAGTAAGAATATTTCTGTCCCTTACTGCGTGTCGGCTAAGCACATCAATGTGCACAACAAGTTTGACGTTTATGAATGAAACTAGCTGTTCCCCGCGGTGTCACACGCTGCGCGGCTCCTAAGGGTCGTAGCGTGATGTTATATAGCCTATAGCCTTCCTCGATAAATGGACTACCCAACACTAAAAGAATCATTCAAATCGGACCAGTAGTTCCAGAGATTAGTGCGTTCAAACAAACAAACAAACTCTGCAGCTTTATAATATTATAGTATAGATAATAAAAACTACACCGCGATTAAACGGAAAATAAGATCTTTTTCGTGCATAATTCAATAACAGTACATTTGCGCAACTGTGAAAATGGTAAGGTGCATTGTAATAAGCTGTAAAAATGATAGTATGATGAAGATTGCCGGAATTTTTTGTCCCTTTCGGTGACACAGATACCATGAGTTACTCTGTCTACGATATTAATATATACGTTTCGGATCAAAGACCCCAATTCAATTTACCTACTCCGATCTATGGATGTAGTATGTTATACCTGATAGCGGGTGTCTGGGCAGCGTGATAGCGGATAGTATGGGCGTCTGCGTGATGTCGTCAGCGGGTCGGCGACGTGCGCGGCTTGCGGTCGAGTTCTCTGAGCTAGAGCGGGACTCCGATGGTAGGTTCAGACACTGTAGAAATAAGAGAGAAATACATTACTTGTCGAAGAAAAAAAAACATGTTTGCTTGGTGGTTCAAGGAAGAAAAAAAAAGAAAAAGAAAAACTGTTTATTCTGCACAAACAAAACGCACATTGCATATAAAAAAATAAAATAATAAACAAAAAAAGATAAATATACACACACGACGTAGTCAAATGCCTCGTACTCAAGCTTAAAAAAAATGTTGACAATTTTGTCTATTGCCCGATTGTTTTTTGTCTTTATTTTTGTATTTTGCCTTATTTTTGTCGAATAAGTGACCAGTTTGAACTGTTGATTATCATCAGGCAGGTCTTAGAGATAGTATAGAAACATAAGCACAAACCAGGCTTGCTGCTGATGCATTTTTTTTTTCACATCAGCGGTTGCTGATGACCAAACACGAAATCGCGAAAAAAAAAATCTGCTGTTCCCTACATTTTGACGAGATAAATCAACATAAACGTAGGGAACACCTGATTTTTTTTTCGCGATTTCAGGTTTGGTCCCAAAGTAAAAGTTGTTCATAATGATGAGTACAATGACTTCTTAAGAGGTTGTTAATGTTTTACCAATAACCCTCCATAATCTTTGGTAGCATGTGACCACGGGAAGGTACTTTCTTGTTTCATCCTTTTCAGTGGGCGGGTTTTTAGTAATATTTATATTATTGAAATGGTAATCAAGCCCTTTAATTTCGCTTCACCCAGAGCTCAGGGGTCATTTGATGATTTCCCATCCACAAAAAAACTTTAATTTGAAGGCGCCATCCCAAAATATTTATTTTTAAATTCATAACTTTATGTCTTCCAGAGGGCGCCATATTGAATTTAGCGAGACGTCACACAGCCTACAACCAGCGGACGGCCAAAACGCTTCTAACGATACCTCATTTGTCAAATACTTTTGAAGTTATGAGGGCACAGATGAACATACATACATACGGGTTAAAATCATAACCCTCCTTTTTGCATGGCCGTGGTCGGGTACAAATAACTTCAGTGAACTTACCTCGAAGATATTCTGCTCTTCGTCGTCATCTTGTGGCGCTGGGTTGTGTTTTTTGTACGCGTGAAGTGATGGCCACGCCCCGCCCAAACCTTTGTAAATTATAACATTTGTTTTAATATGGAGAACTGGCTTACGTGGTCAGTTAGTGGCTGAAGCAATACCCCCTTTTTAACACGCTTTTATTAGCTTAAATTTTAACTAACTAACAATCAAAGTAATAAAATCTTAGAAGTCAAACCTACTTCTAATTGTCGTATCGGAATGAAACTTTGCACGTATATGTAGTTGAGAACTGTCCGCTGTGAGTGTTATTAAGGCGAAAGCGCTAAGGTAGCCCGCGAAATTTAAATTTTCTTACGTTTTTTGCAATTTGCTGGTCTGTATTAAGAGCGTTTACGTCGTTGATCGAAGGTCGTACGGCATTTCATACAAACTTTCAAGCCCTTGTTTTCCGAAATGAATGAACCGATTTAAATGAAACTTCATACGCATAAGCAGGATACAAAGGTCTAAAAAGTTAGCAGAGAACATTTTCGAAATGTCTTATTTAAAAAAAAATAACTGGAAATCTCTGTTTCTATGAAAAGTTTAAAATCGGTCTAATTTGGCTGTAACACTATTTTTCGAAAATGTTCTCTGCTAACTTTTTAGACCTTTGTATCCTGCTTATGCGTATGAAGTTTCATTAAAATCGGTTCGTTCATTTCGGAAAACAAGGGCTTGAAAGTTTGTATGAAATGACGTTCGGCGTAAACGCTCAAGTTGTACGTTAATTAAAATATGATCATTAGAATCAGTAATACAACTTGTTAAGTTAGTATAATCCCAAAATGTCAAGATTTCATGAAATAGTCATTCTTGGGGATTACTTGGTCTTAGAGAGTTGTGTTGATGACTTTAATGATTATAATTCTGTAAATACATATTAGTTACGGTCGCGACACATATTTTAATCAACGTACAACTTAATACTGATCAGCAAATTGCAAAAAACACACAAATCACACTGTTTAGCTATGATTATTATTATATTTTTTTACCCTCACAATAAATAAAATAGTAATGAACTTACATCACCTTCAAAAACATGAAGAGTAATATTTTAAAACTATAACAAGTGTCTCCAAAGAAAATTCTACATAATTTAGTAATACATGTGAACAACAAACTCTTTCTGCCTACCCCACAAGAAGCATGGCGTGATGTTATAACTCAAAACTCACCGTGTAGGAATCCAGTATACGGTAGAGGAGGCAAAAGAAAGCACATTAGATAAATTAGTTCATTATTAATATAATTATAGTACATACAGCAAAACAATTATATAGCAAGTACATAAGGCATATACGAGTAAATACCGGAAGCGCGAAGGTACCCGTGCGAGCCGCAGCGGATGAGGCTGCAGCAAGCCGAAGCTGCGGAGGTAAGCATGGGTGCCTATCCTTTGTTACGTAAGGGCGGAGCGGTGGTAGGCCGGAGATGATGCAGAAGTAATTTTTAAAGTGTTTTGAACTTTTGAGGTTAGGTTACAACCACCAGTGGTGGAAGTTTATTTTGTTAACAAGACGGCATTAAACCATTGCCTAAAATACAGTCCTTTTATTGCTCCCCGCGCTAACATTGGTCCTTCGAGCCGGATAAAATCGTCATCGGGAATAATCGGTTCAGAATCATGTACTGAATCCAAAGTAACAGGATGTGCGTCGTTGTCCCAGCATCCATAATATCCATATATAGTTCAGCACAGCCAAAGCCATAAAAAGCCGAAGGATCATTCTTCAGAAAGATTACCAACTTGAAACTTTTGTTGATTCTTCAAATTAAATAAAAAGAGGTGCTACATCACTGTCAAAGTAGATCTTACGCAGAAGATAATAAGACACAATTTAACAAAATCCCAAAGATGATAGGAAAAGATCTGTTAATGACTTATAAGGTTCTCATGTATGTAGTGTAACCTGCTTCAGTGGACCGAGCATCCTAATTGCCGAACACAATATCAATATCAATCTGTATCATTTTGAAGGATATTGCTATTCCAATTATTTATTTGTTTAAACTTTTCGCACAAAAAGGTACAAGGCGGACTTAATGCCTTAGGCATTCTGTACCAGTCAACCAAGAGTGGTGAAGAGATTGGATGGCAGGTGCTTTGGTTGAGAGGAACAATGATAAAAAAAAATCTATAAAAACTAGGTACACAAATACATAAATAGGTCATATACACATACATACGTTATATGATTCATAATGTTATCCTATTATGATTCTACCAAAGTGGCCTTTTTAGGTCCACTGGGGACCTAAAAAGGCCACTCTCTTTATACTATTTCATATAGATGTACCAATTTAAAGTCCCTATTGTCTAACTCTGAAGAACGACCCACTCGATCGACCAAAGCTTACCGTCCAGCAGCTCTTCGATAGCCGTCCTCACGCCCTTGTCGAAAGCGCGGGCATCAGCAGCGGTCTGGAACGTGAGCCCGAAGCGCTTCTCGTCGGTCACCCAATGGTGGAACGTTGGCATCACCTTGTTGTACTGGAAGTCTTTCTTTATCGTGCATTCTAGGACTACCTGGAATGTGGAAAATGGAGGTTTAGAATTTTGAGTGTACTGGTTTTTTTGTGTCTATCAATTTAAATTATTTCAGCTGATGGGTTGGACGTAAACATTAAAAATATGAGCATGGAATTTGCTTACTGCAAAGCAAAGAGGATTTACGAGTGACTGTAGCGGTATCTACAGCGCCACATGCGAACAACGCGTCATACTGACGTCACGCAAAATCCTACATCTCGCAAAGTTTACCGCGCAACTAGCATAGATACAACGGCCTGACATGAATCATCGGGCAGTTGCTCGCCAGACACAACACCCGTCGGGTCGGAGGATCCTCCCTTTCCTATAGAGTATGAGTGAACTTTACACCCTGTTCCTCATACTTCTATATGACTATGGTTGTGTTCTTAAATTAAATTCAATTTTAATTTGTCTTGAAGTTTCGACTCTGCAAGTTGGAAACTGAAAGAGTTTTAAGAATGAGTGTTATTTTTTGAGAATGTGAATTAATTGCAATTCTATTGCATTTTTGACTCTGTAGGAACCTATTCATAAGATAGAGGTGTAGGTAGGTAGGTACAGTCAACAAAGGAGTTAAGTATACAGGAGCGTCGGATATAGTTGAAGTTTACTAAGAAACCGATGGATGTTCTGGACTGAAATTTAATTTAATAAATGAGCTGTTTGTTTTCTATTAATAAACTAAAATTTTATTCGAGAATATCCATCGGTTTCTTAGTAAACTTCAACAATATCCGACGCTCCTGTATACTTAACTCCTTTGTTAACTGTACTACAGATGTGATTGGTCTTCACTTCACGTTTGCTAATTTAGAAACCAACACACCTGCCGGTCGATTCTGTAAAAATCTCACCGTGAAAAATTAGGTGAAGTGAGTTTGTTTTTGCTAGGAATTGACACTATTGACAGCTCACTCCACGCTCACTTCACCTAAGTTTTCACGGTGAGATTTTTATTTACAGAATAGCACCGCTGTTGCAAAAATATATTTTACGTTTTATTCGCATTTTTTGACAGTTGGGAATTTTAAAAATTAGATTGTTTTGCGGAAAGAACGCCAGCGAGTGAGTTCTTTTTTTTGGTCTTTTTGCGAAACTTGCACTTTTACCAAGCCAAAAATGCTAAAGACCTTTTTTATTCGATACTAGCGGCCCGCCCCAAGTTCCCAAGGGTGCATTTTTTTTTTCTAATTTTCGAAATTTGCTTTCATACAAACCTTGTCTTGACAATACCGAACACAACAAAAAAATAATTATCCGATTTGGTGCAGTCATTCGGAAGTTAAGCTCGTACAGACATTTCGGCGACTTTGTTTTATATGTAAGGATTTGCTTCGTTTGTCTAAGACCTAAGTGAACAGGGGAAGACCAATGAAACATGAGGAAGTTTGAGGAGCAGGGAATAAAGTTCACTCATACTCTATACAAAAGGGAGGATCCTCCGACCAGACGGGTGTTGTGTCTGGCGGGCAACTGCCCGATGATTCATGTCGGGCCGTTGTATCTATGCCAGTTGGGCGGTAAACTCTGTTTGCGCGATGCAGGCTTTGCGTGACGTCAGTATGACACGTTGAGCACATGTGGCGTTGTAGATACCGCTACAGATGGACTGTGTAAAAGATGGTACGATGGACTTTACGTACCATACTATCGCTGATTCGCTTCCCATGTATGAAGTATTCGTGTGTCGGTGCGGTTGCTGACGAAGATGTGGTGTCGCCATTGCTGTCACCCCCAGCTGGAACAAACATTTACACATTAAATAAGTAATGTAACTACACAAGAGTTTTCGGATTTTTTCCTTTACTTGTGCTACATGACATTGCTTCTTGCCAAATTTCATAATTCTAGGTCAACGGGAAGTACCCTATAGGTTTTGATTCCGGAACATAAACGCCCATATCCTTTTATCTATTAGCTCGACACTTAAGGGTCGTAGCGTCCCCCCCGGTGGGTTCCCGCATTGTCGAGGCGGGGGGGCTGAGTAGCCGTGGCTTGGTCACCCACGGTGAAGCGAAGAGGAACCCGAGGAGGGGCCGCTCGTCAAGGCTTTTGCCGGTAAGCCGACGACGTAGCGGCCAACGAGTAGGTTGCGGTGCCGCTTGGGTGTCATCACAACTGAGGCGGGCCGCGATGTCGTACGGGAGGCACCGTGGCTGAGGGTAGGAGGCCGCGGCGGGAGAGGAGAGCCGGTATTGCGGTGCGCCGTTCTCCCTACCTTCCGCGGCCTTGACGGGGTCGACACCGTCTGATGGTGGATGCGGTGGGGCCGCAGGGGAGGAGGAGTGTTGGTATGACGTTGGCCGCTCTCCCTATCCTCTGCGGCCGAAAATTGGCAGGCGGCGGGGCCAATAACCAGACCCGTCGCAGGGGGACCAAGGGTGCCCAGAGACGGGGTCGTCTGGCGCCCATGTGCTGGTTTGGTCCCTGGGGTGGTCACGGCGTGCTATGTGTTCTGGTGCGCCGGTGATGGGGAGTGCTCCCCAGAGGTGGGTCCGGTGACGGACAGCCGCGGCGGGTTCACGGATGAGTGCTAACGCGTGCCCGTGTTCTCGCCGTAAGCGGCAGAGGACACCGTGGAGTTTTAGTGGGTTAGAGTCCCACATAACTGCACTATCTCCCCGTGGTAGTGCAGAATGCATGAGCATTTCTCCAGGTTAAAAAAAAGGGTCGTAGCGTGATGTTAAGCCTTCCACAAGAATGGGGCTATTAAACGTAAAAAAAATTTTTCAAATCCGACTGGTAGTTCCGGAGATTAGCGCGTTCAAACAAACAAACAAACTGTTCAGCTTTATTATTAGCATAGATATACATAGATGCGGGCATCGAACCTCAAACATAAATCCGTCAACCAACACACCAATGCATATGTGATTGTGAACACAATATCTCATTCACCTATTTCATAACTTAAGGAAAATGCTAAACAGCCTTGTCTACTTCAAAACAAAGACTAATGAATCACTTTAATGAATGGCCGTCTCATAGAACCCATTGTGTTAACCTACTATGCATTAGTTACTTGCCTAAGATCGACATATGTTTGCGTATGGGGACTACAGTGTTTGTAGGTATGGTTTGTCATTCATGGGGAGTTCTTGGTAGATTATGGTGTTGAGTACCCATTCTTGAAGTAGGAAAAACATTTTATCTAGATGGTATTATAGAGGTATGAGGAACAGGGTGTAAAGTTCACTCATACTCTATAGAAAAGGGAGGATCCTCCAACCAGACGGGTGTTGTGTCTGGCGGGCAACTGCTCGATGATTCATGTCGGGCCGTTGTATCTATGCTAGTTGCGCGGTAAACTCTGCTTGCGCGATGCAGGATTTGCGTAACGTCAGTATGACGCGTTGTTCGCATGTTGCGTTGTAGATACCGCTACAGTATAAACAAATGAGATATGAATTTGTCATTTTTAGGGTTCCGTACCTCAAAAGGAAAAACGGAGCTCTTATAAGATCACTTCGTTGTCCGTCTGTTTGTCCGTCGGTCAAGACCCTTTTTCTCAGAAACGCGTGGAGTTATCGAGTTGACATTAATATCAAATACTCAGGGCTGCAATCCCTTGAAGCAGTGAAAAAATTAAATTTCTAAGTCAACGCAATAAAAAGATACGGGCGTTTATGTTCCGGAATCAAAACCTATAGGGCACTTCCCGTTGACCTAGAATCATGTTTGGCAAGAAGCAATGTCATGTAGCACAAGTAAAGGAAAAAATCTGAAAATCGTTTTGTAGTTACATTACAAATTGTTTTTACGTACCTACCTACAAATTTGTATGGAACCCTCGGTGCGCGGGTCCGACTCGCACTTGACCGGTTTTTTAAGTTACCAAGTCTTTTAATACCTCTCATATTTCAGTGTATATCCTTAAAACCTACTTAGCAATACTTCACTTTCCAATGCATTAATATATTTGAAAGGTAAACAATTGAACAACGCCCACGCAAACGTGACATTTTGAGGATCTACTTTCATTTGTTTTTATTAGGGTTCCATACCCATAAGGTAGAAACGGGACCCTATTACTAAGACTCCACTGTCCGTCTGTCTGTCTGTCACCAGACTATATCTCATGAACCGTGATAGCTAGACAGTTGAATTTTTTACAGATGATGTATTTCTGTTGCCGCTATAACAACAAACTTCACACATCAGGTTCAGTTGAAAACCAGCGTCAGGCACTAGTTGTCTGGCATTTTTGCTGAACTGGACCTTTTTAGCGCAGCCGTGAGGCACACATTCCTGCTAATTTCTTACATCGGACTTTTTATTTTTACCCTTTTTATTTTTATATTTTCTGTTTTTATCTGATGTATGTACGACTATTATCTGACTTCCTGCTATATTGTGTGTCTTTTAGTCTGTGCTAATAAATGTATTTTCTTTCTTTCTTTCTTCTTTCAAAATACTAAAAACAGAATAAAATAAATATTTATGGGGCCCGGGCTCCCATACAACAAACGTGTTTTTCGGCGTTTTTGCCTTGTGGTACGGAACTCTTCATGTGCGAGTCCGACTCGCACTTGGCCAGTATTTCGATGTGTGCACTCGTAAATTCAAAACACCGATTATTATAGCTATAAGGTAGGGAGTGGGCAGTAATCCACCACGCGGGCCCAGTGCGGGTTGGTAGATGTCACATGTCTTCGAATTTTTAGTTCTAGAACATGGCGGTTTCCTCACGATGTTTTCTTTCACCGTTTTGATAGCAGTGGTGATGAGATAATTGACACAAACCTGTAACTGGGTATCGTATTACCCAGTAACTGGGTTGTGGAGGTCAGATAGGCAGTCGCTCCATGTAAAATACTGGTATTCAGCTGCATCCGGTTAGACTGGAAGCCGACCCCAACATAGTTGGGAAAAGGGCTAGGCTGATAATGATGAGCTTAAAGGAATCGCCATTATGTGTATTAGTAACCATTGCTACCTCTTCGTGTCGCTGGCACGAAAATCATTCAAATTTTGAACAGTACAGACAGTACTGACTTACAGACACACTACACAGACTTTGTACAGTTTCTATATTTATGTCTGTAATTTATATGGTGTACATAATATTCTATTCTATTTTGTTAGCCCAAACATCAGCCATTACTACGTCGTGGACGTCGTGGTAAGCAGGAAATTCACGCGTTAACAGCTCCAGCCGGTCGATTCTGTTAAAATCTCACCGTGAAAACTTAGGTGAAGCGAGTTTGTTTTTGCAAGGAATTGACACTATTGACAGCTCACTCCACGCTCACTTCACCTAAGTTTTCACGGTGAGATTTTTACAGGATAGCACCTCTGATCCTACTTCCTAAACGCGAAAGTTCGTGAGGATGGAGGTTTGTTTACTCTATCACGCAAAATTACTGAACGGATTTTAATGAAATTTGACACACAGTTTATAACCAGGATGTCATTACCTTACGTTTTATCCTGATATTCCCATGGGATCGAAACGTATGCGGGTGAAACTGCGGGCCGCTGTTAGTTGGATATAAGATATTATGCTCACCTAAGAACCATGATTGGACAATAAGGTGCTGTGCTCACCTCAGAACCTTGATTGGATAATAAGAAGCGGTGCTCACCTAAGAATCTTAATTGGACAATAAGTAGCTGTGCTTACCTGAGAACCTTGATTGGACAAAAGATGCTGTGCTCACCTGAGGACCTTGATTGGACAAAAGATGCTGTGCTCATCTGAGGACCTTGATTGGACAAAAGATGCTGCGCTCATCTGAGGACCTTCATTGGACAAAAGATGCTGTGCTCACCTGAGGACCTTGATTGGACAAAAGATGCTGTGCTCACCTGAGGACCTTGATTAGACAAAAGATGCTGTGCTCACCTGAGGACCTTGATTGGACAAAAGATGCTGTGCTCACCTGAGGACCTTGATTGGACAAAAGATGCTGTGCTCACCTGAGGACCTTGATTGGACAAAAGATGCTGTGCTCATCTGAGGACCTTGATTGGACAAAAGATGCTGTGCTCACCTGAGGACCTTGATTGGACAAAAGATGCTGTGCTCACCTGAGGACCTTGATTGGACAAAAGATGCTGTGCTCACCTGAGGACCTTGATTAGACAAAAGATGCTGTGCTCACCTGAGGACCTTGATTGGACAAAAGATGCTGTGCTCACATGAGGACCTTGATTGGACAAAAGATGCTGTGCTCGCCTAAGGACCTTGATTGGACTATTAAGATGCTATGCTTAACCGATAAACTTGATTTGTTAAGAAGATGCTGTGCTCACCTCAGAACTTTGATTGGACAAAAGATGCTGTGCTCACCTGAGAGCCTTGATTGGACAATAAGAAGCTGTGCTCACCTGAGGACCTGTGGGGGCGAGCTCGCTTCCCGACCATGACATCAGCGAGCCCGCCGCCCCCGAGCGCGACCCACCCACCGGTGCCCTCGTCGCGGCACATAACCTGTGCTCGCACCCGCACCAAATAGGCACTGTGGACAAAGGAATAAGGTTTAAAATCTCCTGTAATAGACAATACGTACATAATCAGCCTATAATGTTCCCATTACTGTGAAGCCTGCAACCTTCCCATTGCTGGGACTTTCAATCACAATCTGTCATTGAAGGATATTGCTAATACATTGCTCCACGTGTTCGCAAAATTTGCCTGCTCAGCAACATAAATAACGCAATGAATGTTGTAGATTTACGTCATTTTGTGGTAAGGACAAAAATAAATAGCAGGCAAAGAGTGACGGATAAGCGAGTTAAAAATAAAACGAAAAATATAATTTTATTATGAACTAGCTGAAAAAGTGTGCTATTTAGAGACTTCGTTTTATTTTTCCTGTAATCTTTACATAAACTTCTATCACATACATTTATTTCAGATTTTTCTCTTTGCAAACTTCGGAGATAGCCCCCTATCTCCGAAGTTTATTATTATAGGCGGTATTTTTTAAATATTTTTTCATCAAAAGTCGAAAACTATGCGACCTAAAAAAAAGAAAAAATGTTTGAGAATGTGCAAACTGCGCTCTTTCAAGCGTCGTCGATATGATACTCCACATGCCCTAAGTAGTAGCCCCACTTCGAATTTTTCAGACCCCTTTTCAGTTCCTGTTGCCAAAAATATAATTACATCCCTTTTTATTTCTTTCTTATTTGCAAAATAGTTGGGCAAACGTCATCTAAAACTATTCCAAATTTCAAGTTGATAGTATAGTTATGAATTTGTTTGGCCCCAAAATTCAGCAAAGCGAATACCGTTCGCTGACGCAGCCTAGTTCCTCACGGTGAAGCTAATCTACGAAATTATAATATGTCTATTTCCACCAGAGCTTAGTAGCGGAGTTGATAAGATAAGCAATGAAAATGCGATTAGTCAATTAACAATCAACTCAGCCTATCGCAATCCATTGCTGGACATAGGCCTCTCCCAGGCTGCGCCACAACACCCTGTCCACCGCCTTCCGCATCCAGTCTATCCCAGCCACCTTCTTTAGGTCGTCCGCCCATCTAGCTGGGGCCCAAGTCTGCTATTTTTATAAATTCGTCATTCCAACACGATAATGGTCGACCAGTGGTCGGTCAATGGCACAGAACATATACGATACTCGTAAGTCGTAACGAATTAAAAGCAATGACTGCACAATGACGTTCTAATGGTAGGTCACTGATCAAAGGAACTGTCAACATTTTAGCAGATTACCGCCTAAGTCAGTACTTAATTCATTTGTCATTATGTACGAGATTACCATTCTGTGCCATTTCTTTCAATGGAGTGTCAGTGGTTGAACATTGGAAAGTCATAATGACGCCATTATATTAGAAGATTATCAAACTTGTCAAAATCAACAATTATGAAATCAATGATAGACCATTCTGACACTATTGTTATAGCAGACTTGAGGCCCTGGGGGCGTCCCACACTACCCTTGCCGATACGCGGTCTGTATAGTTGGATTTTCTTGATTTTATGCCTCGTCCTTGCAAGGCGTCTCTGAGACGTTTTTTCGTCAAAACGATCGGTAAATCGTCGATCAGTCGTCGTCAAAAAAACAACGGCTCGTCATAACAAGGGTATGAGTCAGCTAAAGAGTAAAGGAAATGGGCCATTATGAGGCCAGTAGCGCGGAGTTGGTCAATTGCACTGTAATGAACGAACGGTGCCAGACATTGATGCATCCGCGATGCGTTTACACAATGCAACTGATGCGGAGTTTATAGTAGTTTTTTTATTACTTCGGTTTTTTTTTTTTTATAACATTATTGACAAAATGTGGGAGTCATCTTCCTAGCCTTTTCCCAACTATGTTGGGATCGGCTTCCAGAATAAGTTATATGATACGACCCGTAACGACTCTCAAAGATCCACGAATGACAGCCGGCCCAACGGCTTAACGTGCTTCCGAGGCACGGAGAGGTCTTGGTATGTGAAGATGGTCACCCATCCACGGACCAACCGCGGCAAGTAGTAGCTTAACCTGATCGATCGGCCTGTGCGGCTGTTATTATTTAGCTACGGGTATCGGAGTACTGTACAGAATTCTGCCTAGCCCTTGGGACAAACAGGCATGATGTTATGTTGCCAACATCTGCCAGTTTTTGTTCCACTAGTCTTTTCACATTCAGATACAGATGAATAGATCTAGCGTGAAGATCTATCTATCTGACGATTTATCGATCAGGAAAACTCTTCAACTTGATTTTTTTTTTAGTTTTACATTATTTCCCTTTATTTTATCGGAATTCTTCTTTCGTAGCTTTATAGCTACTACATAGTAGGCTAGTGCCGTCTCTAGAGACGCAGAAGAAAGACACGGAGAAGACATTAGTCAGTCAGCAAGGTAGTTTGCGCCTTTCCGACAGTCCAGCTTGCACTGGCCGTACCTACATACGTAATTTGTGAAGGCTTATGCTAAGGATACATTATGCCAGTAGCTAAATAAAACAATAATGAATAGTTGCTAAAAAAATTATTTTTTTATAAAGTTCTTATTAATTAATTAAATGTATTGAAACAATATTATAATTCGTAAATTTAATTCTATAAATAAAATAGTATAACTACTAACTACTTGACTAATATAAAATTTATCACATTGAACATAGTGTTCTTCCTCCTCTCTCCTACTGTCTATGCTGTGCCCGACAGGGTCCATAATTGTGACTAATATAATTATTTCTATACCAACTATATACATTATGGTACGCAATAAAGAATTGAGAATTGATATGCAAGTAGCCTGCACGTCATCATGGCATTCACCAATCAGCTTGCATGCCGTGTGCCATAACAACTTCTGATTGGTGAATACCATACTGGCATGCCAGCTACTTGCATATTTTGTGCAAGCTACAGGCTGTACTACAGGCATGTGTGTGGGAGCCCTTATACAGTGTGAGTCTTCATAATGTGCACATAACGAAATGAGGGAAACATAGCTTAATTTTATCGACGGAAAAAATATTTGAAAAAATAATTAAAAGGATCTTTACCTGCTAAAGTATGGTGATTGCAAGGCATTTCTTTAACAGTTGATAGGAAATGTTGTGATTGAGTTATAAACGTGGTATTTTTATGTTTAGAAATCTCATACGATGGAGAATAATTTAAAGTAATCAAAAAGGGTAGGTAATCGGGACTTTTATCGAGTAATTTTACAATTATTGTAAAAATTTATGAAAAAATATCAGATTTTTGTTAAAAAAAAACCATAATTCTCAATTGAGGGGCGATTTTTTTAGTTTACACAGGGGGTTTTTTTTTTTAAGTTACAATTTTTTTTTTTTTTATATTTTTTCTGTCGATAAAATTAAGCTTAGTTTCCCTCATTTCGATATGTGCACATTATGAAGACTCACACTGTATTGCACCTCTTTGATTTTTATGGAAGGAATCTATCATCTACTAATAATAAAGCTGAAGTATTTTTTTGTTTGAACACGCTAAGTTTTGGAAATACCAGACGGATTGAAAAATTATTTTCTGCATTTGATAGCCTAATTCTTGAGGAAGGCTATAGGCTATTTAACATCACGCTAGGACCAATAGGAGCCAAGCAAAAAGTAAAAAAAAAAAAAACGTTAGCGACGGCGACACTGTGAGTTTTATAACAAAGTGGCTGTTATTTTTGTATAGGCATAGTGTATCTTGCGACTTCCACGCGAACGAAGTCGCGGACAGAAGCTAGTAAAAAATCAGGCGGTAACATCATGTTCAGTGGTAATAACTCATCAATGCAACATTTACGTCCATTTTAAATACCAATAGCGTTGACGTATTGATCCGGGAGGGCTTAACGTGCTCTCTGGAGCACGCAGGCCATAGAGGGGTCCTGTGGGTAACACAATTACACCTCAGTGCATTCACAAGGTAGGGTGGGTAAACTGTATATGAGGAGATTTTTCTAGGCTGTGGTAATGCTGCGTGGTTTTGTTGTACAGACGTAGACGCCAGCAGGTCAACCTACCCGAAACTGTCAGATTTTCCCAATCAACCTTGAACCTTATGCTTTAGCAATAAAGTCGAAAATCTATTAAAGAAATCTGACAGATTGTAGTAGCTTGATGTGCTGGCGTCTGTACTGTGGTTGTGTCATGGAGTTATTGAAGTGAAAACTTCTTTAGGCGCGTTGGGCAGTTTTTGAGATGGGGAAAAAACCATTGAACTCGCGCCACTGTTACCGTAAGCGACACCGCGCGTGTTTTGTTTATAAGACGATTAAAAAAAACCTGCTTCGGATGTGTTCGGCTGTCCTCGGGATGAACTCGGTTTTATTGTATATCCGATGTCAGTGAGTGATGGCAAAGTATTCTGTTTGTGTTTTATTTTCACTTCTGTCGGCACTCCGGGAGTGTAACTGTTTTTTTTTAATGTTCGTTAGTTGCGGTTTTCATTTCACTTTTCGCAGATATTAAGACACGATGCGGGGTCATTATTCTCTTGAGCTTAATCTCAATTTATTTTCGGTCCGTGCAGGTCAGCACGTCCTTGCATAATCACTAATCAGCCTAAAATGTTCCCACTGCTGAGACACAGGCCTCCTCTCTGTGAGAGGCAGTAGGCTGTAATCTAGCACGCGGGCACAGTGCGGGTTGCTGGATGTCACATGTCTCCGAATTTTTGGTTCTACGGCATGCCGGTTTCCTCGCGATGTTTTCCTTAACTGTTTTGAGAGCAGTGGTGCTGAAATAATTTACACAAAGTAAAGCGCCTGTCGGGGTTCGAACCACTGCTCTCCACTGAGCCACCACAGCTCAAACTCACAGTATGCCAAAGGCAATTAAATAGCAACGTGAAAACGCGTCTCGGTTACTTTGGTCACATTGCCCGTCGGGAGATAATCTAGAAAAGTTGGTGATGGGAAAAGACCTTGCGGACGGTCACCTACTGGTCAGACCAAGTAACCGCCCTCACTGGACTCTCTGTTACGACTGCCCTGAGAGAAACTGTAAACCAAACGACGTGCAAGAACATGGAACACGAATCCTTTCAGGGACACGACCTTCAGTGATGAAGGACGCGACCAAAAAGAGAGTAGGTAATCGGTTTCGTCTCAATACTCTACTCACTGGTGATATAAGTTTGTCCTGGATACTATTAACAAGCGTAGTTGCTCCATGTAAAATACTGGTACTCAGCTGCATCCGGTTAGACTGGAAGCCGACCTCAACAAAGTTGGGTAAAGGATGCAGATGATGAGTGGACGAACGGGCAAAGACAAACCGATTCACATCTTCGTGCCCGGTCCAAAAGATATGCCTTTGTGGTCAGAAAACTAAGACATTTTACTGACCAATCGATTTTGGACCGAAATAACTGTCTAGACTCCAGTTTAGAGGTGCAGATGTGCACTATGATATTCAGTGGCTATTTCTAAGTTTCGATTTCAATGTGAAAGGGCGTACGCGTGAATCTTGTGTCCGGTTTTTCAGGAACTCGGGTATGGATAAGTTATTAATGTATCTATTTGATACAGAGCAATGGTGGCCCAGTGGTAACGGCCGCGACTTACGAGTTGTAGGTCGTAGGTTCGAACCCAGAAAGGCGCTTTACTTTGTGTAAATTATTTCATCACCACTGCTCTCAAAACGGTGAAGGAGGTGAAGGAAAACATCGTGAGACCATGATGTCCTAGAACCCAAAATTCGAAGACATGTGGCATCTGCAACCCGCACTGGGCCCGCGTGGTGGATTACGGCCCGCTCCCGCTCACCGAGAAGAGGCCTGTGTCCCAGCAGTGGGAACATTATAGGCTGATTATGATAATTATGATGATCTATTTGATACAACTATTGAGTACATAATAAGTCTGAAGTGGCACCGGTAACTGAAAACTTGTGTGGAAATTGGTTGTCATGGTGTGCGCATGTGTTACGGAGGAATAAGGAAAATGTCGTGAGGAGAGTTTTTAGTATAAATGTCGATGGCTATAAGAGTAGGGGAGACTAAAGGAACGATGGATGGACTGGATGCCGACCCCAACATAATTGGGAAAAGGCTAGGCAGATGATGAGTTCTTTACATAACTAAGTACCTAATGGTGCGTCCACATCTGGCGAATGTGCCGCGAATGTGCAGCTCGCGAGCCGTTTGCGAGCTGCCCGCGAGCTGCGCGCGTGCATTTTTGTTCGTACCTGCGCCGCCCGCGCACAGTTCGCGCGCGACCTAAGCGCCGTACGCGATCAGCGCGCGGGTGAGCCAGTGAACGGAACTGCAAGTGCGAGAATTGAGTGTGCGCAGATCGCGCGCCGCACGCACGCCTAATACGAGCCTTGCATGAGTTGCGCTAAAGAGGCGCACTAAACCATTGCCGTGACTGCACGCGCGCAGGTCGCAAGCGGCTCGCGAGCTGCACATTCGCGGCACATTCGCCAGATGTGGACGCACCATTACAATTTGAATGATTACCACGGATATCACGGATTTATACCTACTGCACTGTAGCTTGTTATGATAATATTAATAACTTTGCATTTTAATCAAATCTATCTAGGAATACAGAGCAGGTGGTCTTCGTCACCATTATAATATTAAGTAGAGGGGGAGAGGAGGGGCGGACTATAATAAGATAATAACGTATATATTCCCAAACACATACCTAATGATAAATCAGTACAATACATAAATGTGTGTACAAATATACATTGATTTTGTGGAGACTGTAGCCTGGAATACCTGTGTTACAGGTCTCCAGGCCCCCCAAACTACTATGTACCTGGCTCTGATAATCCAGTGTGGAGATAAACCAGTTCTGTAAATGATTGATAGATACTATTGCATAAGGCTCAACTCACACCAAAAGAGCGTCGAAGCGCGGCAAAGCGGAACGCAGTTTCAGTGTCATATGAATTTTAACTTCATTTTCATTACTATAATACTTATTATCGCATGAGAAACTCGAACGAGTCGCGCGGATGCCCGCGGCGCCGCTGGAATTCCGGCGAATTGCCTTCTCTACCGAGCGGTTGCGATAATAAGTATTCTAGTAATGAAAATAAAGTTAAAATTCATATGACACTCAGACAAACATATCTATCAAATATGAATTAAGTAAGCATTTAAACTGAAGGCTAATTCTCGTACTTAAAAAAAAATCAAATTCCAGTCACAATCTCAACTACTTAAGTGACCATCAATGTCAAAAACTTGTCAAAAATGTAGGGAAATTAGAGGTACCTATTTTTGACAGGTCAGACTGAATGTTCTCAAAATTATGGGAATTTCCCCTCTGATAAGATAGTGGCGCCGATTCTGTTGTTCACAAACTAAACTAAATTTAAGTTCAGGCATCTTTTTCTTTCTATTTCTTTAAGAAAAGGACAGAAGATAAATATTAGTTTAGTACTGTCAAATTAAGATACTCCATAGACAATTTAGACGAGATTAAAAAATTGCTTACTAAAAATACGTCAATTTACGTCAGGCGCTGACTAATTTGACAGGACTAAACTAATATTTATCTTCTGTCCTTTTCTTAATTAAATTGAAAGAAAAAGATGCATGAACTTAAATTTAGTTTAGTTTGTGAACAACAGAATCGGCGCCAGTGTCGAGATAAAGCAGTTCTGTAAATGATTGATAGATAACAGATACCATAAATCACTGAAGATGGAAACATGGGATTTGGATGATATAATTATTTATGTTACCACCTAAGTATGTACATATTGTTGAATGCAAAAAAAGATGGAGTGTCGAGTATATATTCTTTACAATGGAGATGAAATTAGCATAAAGCATAACATAATCAGCCTATAATGTTCCCACTGCTGGGACAAATGCCTCCTCTCTTCGGGAGGGAGTGGGCTATAATCTACCAGGCCGGCTCAGTGCGGGTTGGTGGATAGGAGCTGCAATTAGGACTTTGTGTAATCCAAAAAACTGGCCAAGTGCGAGTCGGACTCGCACACGAAGGGTTCCGTACCACAAGGCAAAAACGCCGAAAAAAACACGTTTGTTGTATGGGAGCCCCCTTTAAATATTTATTTTATTTTTAGTATTTGTTGTTATAGCGGCAACAGAAATACATCTGTGAAAATTTCAACTCTCTAGCTACCGCGGTTCTTGAGATACAGCCTGGTGACAGACAGACGGACGGACGGACAGCGAAGTCTTAGTAATAGGGTTCCGTTTTTACCCTTTGGGTACGGAACCCTAAAAAGAAACAGCGAGTTATTAAAACATAATTATTTTAACAAATAGGGCATTCATTATTTAAATAGACCTTTTTAGGAATTAAGTAAAAACTCATTTTGTAATTATTTTTGTTGAGAAAATCTTAAATGTGCTGCATTTGGCAATTGTTGCATTGTACTTGAAAATGTGTTTGTGACCTTCTTTTGTTACTGCCTAATCCTCTTGGAAATAAGAAGGCTAATAATTCTCATAATTAAAAACAAACAAAACCTTCTTGCTCTCTCATGTCAGTGACAATCAATGTCAAAAACTTGTCAAAAATGTAGGGAAAATAGAGGTGAGACTGAGATCAGACTGTGAATGTTCTTAAAATTACAAGAATTGTCTCAAAGGCGTGATTATATCAAGTATGTATGTCTAAATATCACATTGTAATAACATCTTGGGTTAACTGCTTAGGTGTGACAAACGGTATTGCCCGTTGAAAATTGGACATCACCCATTTTTGTGATTGTTGTATAGTTCTCTAAGGGATTATCTTCCAAAAGTGCAGGGAAGCAGCTTTTTTATTATTAAAACCATGTAGGTAGGTACTGTAATGACTAATTCTATTATCAATATTATTTTTATTAGGTTTTGTGATGATGCCATAATGGTTATATCCTAAGAGCTTTCAGTCTAGCGGTCTTAGCAGAAACTTGTGTTTAGCTGTAGATATTTATAATGTTATTAAAGTATAAAGGAATAGACAATTATAAAATGCTTTAAGATACTCTTTTGTTTTTTTTTATAAGGTCATAGTTTCATTAATTAGAAAGATTTAAGGTATGTCAATGGATGTAAAATTGCTAAGTCACACATAGATTTTGTTCATTAACTTAGTATACTTTGCATGAGATTTTGTTAGTGAAAAATAAAATATTTGTGTATAATATTTTAATATTAAAAATGCATCAATCAGTTGTGAACAGAAACCATGACTAACAATGTTCTTCGAAAATTAATAAGAATGAATGCTAGCATATCATTAGCTTATTTTTTAAAAGCCTATTTGTAACATTTTCATTACAAACAAAACACTACCTATTTAATTTTACAAAGTCACACAGATCTGACGCATCTTCATGCAAGCTTTTAGGCTGGGACACTGATAGTCAGATAAGAATATTTGAGCCACCTGAAACATGGATCATCGAATAACATGCCCAAAGAATAGTCAAATGAGCTAATTATTAAATAAAACAGATGTTACTAACATCGCGTCAACCACAAAAACCTATTGTTTAATTATATTTTTGACACTACACACGGGCCTCATACAACCAGTTTTTATTTGCGCGAAAAATACGCGAGCGATTCATAACGGTGGGCGAATAGGTAAAACAATTCATTGAGCAATACAGTACAGCTTGAATTGAAGTAGCTTCAAATGACCCCGAAAGGAGTTACCTACTTTAATTGTGAATGAACGGAGCACTCATTGATTATATCTAGCTACACAGGACGGGGTTGACCTAAGGGCGGCGGTCGACACCTACTTGTATGCATTTTATCATACTATTTAGCTAATAAAACCCATCCCCATCACTTCTACACCCCATTGAGGAGCTGTAGAACGTTAGAAAACACCATAAATCACATCACACATTCCATGAGCTATGGAAAATGGCCGGGGTAAAGCCCTACCTAGCCCGAACAGGGCGAAGCACAAATCACAAAAACTGAGTTACAGATACACCACTTACTTTTCAGATGCCTCGGTCATGATTCGACACGTCGAATATCCTAATTTCTACTCGCCACTTCACAGATTTCACCATTTTTATGACATAAATACATCAGATTCACTTACGAACCGTTCTTATTTCGGCCCTTTGTTGGGCCTCAGTGCGCTTGCGTCAATAAAACAGTCCGGGCGGGTTATTCAATGAACGCGGCGTGTTCGCGCGACAGGTGGCGTGTCAGTCGCTCACAACTTTGCTATCTAGCCTCGCGATTGGTCCGTTGGATGCTCTATCGCTTTTCCACCAATGACGTAGCTTGACACTCTATATCCACCAGTAACCTCCCCTTCAGGGCGAATAAAAATAAATGGCGGGCTTTTTAAAATATTAGGCTGCCGGCAGTAATTTTTCAATACCCTCGCTCTGAGCTTCTGGGATTCAGGAACGCACAATTATTTTATGAAAATAACACTGAAATATGCAATAAAATCACTAATATCACTGTATTCTGACCAAAATTCGCGATATTTGCCGCTCGCGAGCGGAGAGCGGAAGTAGGTCACGCCGGCCTCGAGGGTTCGACTGTTACTGAATGAAGCAAGGCTCGCAATGGGCCCATCCCCGTTCATGCACCGACCCATTGAAAAATAAATAGGTCAAATCATTGCAACGTGCCCTACATGCAGGTTGCCTGCACCATTCATAGGCGGCGCTTGCATACAGGCCCCCGGTTCTATTTATAGCTGCTCTATATTTGGGCAGGTCATTCGCAGCAAACGTAAATGCAGCCTCCGTAAAGTAGGTTACCTGATTTTCTTTGTTAATAGCCGGTGCAGTGACGTAGTTCGCGTTTGTCATGACGTCAGCAGTGATTTTTGATTGGCTTGTTTGATTATTTTCTTGATTTTTTTTAAATGTTAAATATTTTAATAATAGAGGATAAATAGGGGATGATAGTATGGTGTTAAAATTGAGAAACAAAAAATATTTAGTAACACTGATGTTATTTTGAAACAAAGAAATAGTTTTTGATTTAAATTTATAATTATTTAAAATATTTTTTTTTTTTTAGAAAATAAGTAGGTAGGTAATTAATCTTAGCGCAAAACGTGAGGATTAATAAAAAAATATTAATTATATAAGTAATTAGAAGATTTTTCTCTGGTGGCGCTTGCTTACCGCTCTCCGTAAGAAACTATACAAGCAACTTCTTAGTGTAGGTAAGTTACCTAAACGGTTCTAATTAAATTAACCGTAATTTATTAGATATTTTCGGAGCCAATTAAGTGGATAGGTAATATTTACGTAATCCATTTTATTCGATTATGTGCGTGTCAAAAGTCAATTATGGAAATAATTGAATGATTTCGTGGTTTTTTTTTAAATTGACCTAAATCCAGATAAGCCGCGGCAGTAGGACATGAATGACGTATTCGCTGTTGCCAACCAGTCGACTCGACGATTGACCCAACTCGTCGAATTTATCAATGGTGTTGGTGGGTTCGAGTCTTTCGCGTGAAGAGAACAAAGGAATACGTCATAGATAATAATCGTAATAAATATCTGCAGTAACGGTCTTAGGTACTAATTATGACTGAATTAATTTATAAGAAGAAATGTAAAAAAACAATTTTTTTAATAATCCGTCGTTTGTTGTCGCCCTATTTCAGCTCGCCCAGTATCTTGACCCAAAATCGTCACAGTTACGTTACGTATCATCTATGTATGACGCGCGCTGAGGGATGCAGTTTTTAAGTTCGTAATTAAGCAGGAAGGAGAAATCAAAGCACCTAGTTAGTGTTATCAACATTAACATGCGTTGATTTAAGTAGGTACTACATTCGCGAAATAATTTCTGAGGCGTAAAGATTTAAATCGAGCGCTCTTTTGTCTCTTCCCATCTGTGGTCTAGTTACGAGTCTTTGGGATTTTTTCAAGAGGATAGGCAGAAGAATCCACCTTCGTGCTTAGTTAGTATTTAATTAATTACATAAGTAGATACACTCATGATACACTAATTTGTTTGCCAAGCGCATTGATAAGATTAAAATGAATGGCGTAATGCGACCTCGCAACCATTCATTCAAGATTTCTTTATGGAGGTTCATATTTTTATTGCTGGCTCACTGGCTGAATGAGGCAAAGATAATTGACATGGAGGTACTTGATAGAAACAAAAGAGGTCTGCTTAAATGCAGGATTAGATAGTAGTTTGGGCAATTTTATTATTTAAGTACCTAAGTAAGTAGATACATGTAAATAGATATTTAACATTTCATAATTAAATTGAACTTAAGCTTGAGCATACAATACAAAATAATTGGATCAAATATTAATTGAATAAATTGATTGAATCCGATTTATCCGATTATGAAATGCATATACGTAATAAAATAAAAACATAGGATATAATAAATTTTCAGTGCTTCTGACTGACCTTTAAAGCCGGGGGCGGAAATATCAGCTCATCTTACCTGTAACAAAATCGATGAGTAAATTGTTGGAAATATTATAAAGCTGTAAAGGTTACTAGGGGAACTTTTGTGCACTGCAGGCGATCTATCGACCATTTTGTACCAACGCGAACGTATAAATTAGGTATGTGAAAACTTTTCGTAAAACTAGTTAGGTACAATTTATGGGGCTCGTGGCTAAGTAATAACAGCCGCACGGGTCGATCGATCAGGTTAAGCTACGCTTGCCGCGGTTGGTCTGTGGATGGGTGACCATCTTTACATAACGAGACCCCTCCGTGCCTCCGTGGCGAGGAACGAGGAAAGCACGTTAAGGGTCAGTTCACACCGAGACGCAACGCGACGCGCAGGTTTCAAGATAGAAATACAATTACAGACCTTATCTACTACACTAAAAGGTACACAATTCAGTGTTTACTACGTCGAGCTACGCAGCGCGGCGCCGCGCGGCGTAGCTCACTGAATCGTGTACCTTTTTGTGTAGAA